>OX421329.1:12901781-22901781 GCA_949125395.1 Diaphora mendica
AAATAAATAGAACAACCAACTAAAATATGGTAATTTGCTAAACGTAACTAAAATAAACCACACGAACACCAAAAAAACAAATCATCGGCACACACACACTACAGTTACAAATTACACTTTGTAATTTTCAAGAAAGAAATAGTACAACAAACAAAAACATGGTACAAGCAACTTAAAAACTAGCACGAGCCACTAAATTAGAAATCGGAATCAGAAATGCTCAACGTAACTTATAAAACCACGCAAGCACCGAAAATAAAACCATTTCAGTATTCACACAACAGTTTACAAACAAATTAAATTCATCAAATTCAAATTTCATCATAAATCAAATTACATTTTGTAATTTTCAAGAAAGAAATAGTACAACCAAGAGAAACATGGTACAAGCAACTAAAAAAATAGCATGATAAACTAAAAAATAGCATGAGCAACTAAACTACAAAATGGTTTTGTTTAACTATGCTCAAAATAATTATTTTACGACATTCTAATATCGTAACATACCCTTTTTTCTTTACCGGCCTGGGTTTAGGTATCTGAGATCATCTGATCCTCTTCCTTTCCATTTTATGAAACTAAGTATAATATAACTAAGTATAACTATACATATAATTAAAATATAAATTTACTTTTTTTTCTAATCATATTTTCGTTTGTCATTCATATTCTTTTGTTGTGACAGCTTAAACTAAACATACTTAATCTGACTTTGATTACTCGATTAATAATAATCTTGATATTATTATTTTCATAATATAAACTTAAAGTACTAAATACACATTCATAATGCTTTGTATAATAAGCTATTCACAAATATGCATATATTATATCATTGCGATCTTATAAACAATATTTTATGAGTGTAATAGTAATAAGATTTATGTATAATATGTGTCTAATACAAAATTAATGTTTATTTACAATTGTTTATTATTATTTTTTATTTAAAGGTGTCATGTAGTCATTTATTATTTTTAACGAGTGTATGAAATAATAAAATATATGCTTCTAATAACTGTGCTTTTTTCTGGTTTTGTGAGTAATTGATCTAGAGTGTTTGTAAGTAATTTGAATATTAGTAATAACGTTAATATGTTAAGCGTGGCGTTTTAATAGTTTATCTATCTATAGAATAGTTTCTTGATAATTTTGTTTTAAGCATATCATAAAGTCGTTACGACTACTCGTCAATGGAGTGATAAAATCATAGATTTTTTCTTTTATTCGCCAAATAATATAAAATGGCGTCGTTTTTATTATGTGTATTTACTATTGACGGATATGTAAATAACATGCAGATATGTTATTAATGTAACATGCTAATAATTGTCTTTAATATTTTAAGTTATATGTTTTGGATTTTCAGTTTTTATGTTATGTTATTTTTTATATAAATTTCATTACTGATTTATCATCTATTATATAAATTAAGGAAATTATCAAAAGAAACGAAATCTTACTTTTGCATATGTTATTTATAAATAATAAGTTATATTTAAGTTTTCAGTAATACATTTGTTCATCATTGATACATTAATGTTCAATTCCCTTTCGTTCAATTATTAGTTTTATTATGTTTATTTAAACGTGGCTTAATAGTCGTATAATAATACGTTAATAGTTATTAGTTCTATTTACTCGGGGATGAGAAATTATTATCATTATATATGTCACAAACTTATAACATATTTCTTATAAATGATGATTTAATGATAATATTACAATTCAATACATTTCTATGTAATATTTTTATAGTAAAATCATTATTTTATATAATACTAGCTGACCCGGCAAACTTCGTACCGGTATTAGTATATTATTTTTTCGTGAATGTTTCGATCAGAAAATATGCGCGTACATACATTTCGATGAATTATTTTTATTTATATAAATTACAGTTACAGTATAATATGCATGTATACAAGAATATTGTATGTATAGTATTAATATATTATTTACTAATTATATTGTGTTATATAATTATTAATTGTTTATTTAAGTTATTTTAATGTTATAAAATTTAATGATTTTCTCATCCTTGTTTAGTAAATATGTTTTTTGAGAAATTTATGTCGGCAGTCCGCCTTAGGTTTATTTATGTTTAGTATTTTGATATTATCTCATTTTTATTTAATTTTAGTGTATTATTTTCTTTCATTCATAGTGATTAAATATTGTAAAAAAAATATTAAAGTTTTTTGTATTTAAAAAAAATATTTTATCTGTTTTTTTTCGTATTTGCACGCAGTCGAAGGAGTTCAGAAATACAATATAATTTTGTAAAGAATTTACTAAATTTCTATAAGTATAATTAATATACTATATAGATGTACTTTACGGCCGACGTATCTTGACGAGTCTGAACATAGGCTCTGCGAACTTTAGCGCATGTACACTCGAACTAACCAATAAGCACGAAGTAACCAAAAGGGATGTCCAATACGCGTGCGTGAGGGTGTTGTTTGACCGATATTTATTCAAATCGATTGAAATTAAGTCATAAAAATAAATTTTATTTTCAATTTTCTAAGGAGGTTTTAAATTCTCTCAGACAGTCGTTACTCAAGTAGACGTTAATAAATAACAGATATTAAATAAATCATGTCTTTCAACAGAGAAAATAAAGTTTTATTGCTTTTTTTTATTAAAGTCGAAATCTGGTTTATTAGCTAAAAAATCACTAATATTTGTACATCTATTTCGTTTTATATCAAACTAGCTGACCCGGCAAACGTTGTTTTGCCATTAAAAAATTGGGGTATGAAAATAGATGTTGGTCGATTCTCATACCTACCCGATATGCACACCAAATTTCATAAAAATCAGTCCAGCCGTTTCAGAGGAGCATGGTAACTAACATTGTGACACGAGAATTTTATATATAAGAAGATATAAACAAAAAACAATAATTTATAAATAAAACTAACCGAATACGATATTTGATTAAATAAAGGGTCGATTGTGTCTACTTATGGTCAATCCCTAGCCTAGACCCCTGCCCCTCATGCCACCATTTTGTTCCTAAAAAAATTATTGCGCAACCTTCTGCGCGAAGTTCAGACTTGCCAAGATACGTCGGCCGTAGAGTATTTCTCGTCGACCATAACGTCTATTGTGTTATTCTCAATATAATGCTGGATAAAAAAATACTTCATACAACCTAAAGGAAATCCACCTCAATTAGCATTTAAGTATCCCCATACCCGAAATTCAACGATACTTAAAAATAATATTGACTGTCGTACCAAGTGACTGATTTCAAGTAACACAATCATTCCGGTGAGTCAGTTAGGGCCCCTAGTGGCTGTCAAGTACAGTCGGTGAATCGTTCTCAATAATGGTATTTTGTACAACTAAAACAATAAAAGTCACATTATTAAACTTAAATTGTTACTGTCATGCTTTCTTATTGGGTTTCTAATTAGAGCAATTAGTTCATAGTGTATTTATCCAATGTGGTACCTAAAAAAATTACATTAATTAACTCTTTTAGTCATACTTTTTTCGCTTCACTCTCATTTGTAGATTCTGTCAATCAAACAAATACACACAGGACTTTTTATATACTTTTCAATACCTTTATCTGGTAGCGGTATGCTAAATTCACTAAATAATTTATCGATTGTGTGGTTTAGTTGTAAAATCTCAATAACTAACTAACATTCCCTTTTATCATATTAATTAAATTACATCTTATGAAGTTACTTTGCAGTCTTTGAAAAAACACGCACCGGTTTGTTGCAAACATATAAAATCTTTTTTTTTCATTGGCAACACAATTTTCTAATACGTCAAATTAGTACTTAACGTATCCCCTCGAGTGTGACGAGCCCTGTTGTCAACTGTGGCGCATGTGCGATCAACTTTTTGGAAGTACTCCCGGCAACTTTCCGACTCTCATTAAAATGATGTTTTCAAAAAAAAAATGTATTGAGGCTATAAATGATTTATGTACCATTAGAATGTCCATTAAATAAGCTATCCGATGATGTATAATTGATTATGATTTAAAATAGCTTTAAATTAGTAAATCAAAGCTAAAAGTAAGAAAAGTGATTTTTTCCTCGATGTACTGTACTTAAAAGTGGAATAATTTCTAAATAAAACCTTTACTACAACTAATATGTATATTATTTAAAACTATATACAATACTCACCAATAAAAACAGCAAGAAATACACTTATTCACACAATTTTATCACACAAAACAATCAAACATCAATAGCCACTTCAAAACATGACAAAAAAATGGGTTTGTTTACACTTCTTATCTCCGTTTCACTGTGATTCACCGTGGTTGAAGTGGCTTTCTGTTGTATTTATTTAAAAGCTTAGGTAGTGTACTTGTGATATAAAGTTGCAAATATAACAAAGCACTCAAGTTTAATATTACTGAACACTTTAAATAAACATTCACGCGCACAGCCGGCAGTCACCGCCATTGACAAGGTCACAGAGCTAAAATAGTCGAAGTTTGGTTTTAAAGTGGCATTATATTGCATCTCTGTTTTACTTTGTACAATTTAAGAAAGAGTGACAAGGATAAAACTTATTTAACAAATTCAAATTAATGTTTAAAATCTTGACAACCGCACGCCCGAAACCGTCGTTTCACAGATAAGCATTTTGGCGAATTTTTAGTGTTGCTAGAAGTAGTTTTGAAAATGTACTGAATTTTTTTTTGATTAATATGTTTTTCACTCTGGGCATTTAAAATAAGTGTTTTAATGAAGAAATACATTAAAAAATAGATACAATTAGTTAAAAATAGGATATAATCACGGTGCCCAATATGGGCTCTTCTCAGTTGAGGCATGTTTTGACGGTGCCCAATATGGGCTCTTCACAGACGAAGGGTGGGGATTTAGATAATGTACATATTATGTATGTTTAAATAAAATTTTGGAAATAGATATTTCAATAAATTTTAGTATTTAAAGGTATAAGTGGGTTGATTGAATTTAAGTTTATTATTTTTAGTAGCATCTTTGATACGTTTCATAAGAGTTTTAGTTGCAATAACTTTTAGGTATTAAGAAATATTAGCGACGTTTTTGACTACAGTTGGCCTAGTGCTTCAAGCCGTCTCCACGCCGCTCTCTACTGCGCCAAGTGTTGTGGGTTCAAATCTCACATGGGACAACACTTTGTGTGATCCACGAATTGGTGTTCTGAGTCTGGGTGTTCTTTGTGTCCGTTTCATGTATGTTTGTTAAGTCCCCCGCTACACAGGATGTATATTATTGTATTAGATTTATATAAAAACACAATATTCCATTCGACTTAAGAACATATTGACTCGTCTTTGCCTATTGACCTAGCTCCACTGATCCGCTGACCAACCATCATCATCATCCTTCTATCGCAGTCAACAATAGTTAAAGTCAACTAATCATATTCTAAACTATTATAACAGTTGCAGTGACAGCAGCAGACTTCCAAAAGAAACGATAGCGTTACATTAACATTATGTTAATAAAATTATCAAGGAACGAAAAGAAACGTAACTGTTAAAGTCGACTGTAAAACAAGTGAAATTATTTAAAAGAAAATTAATTCGACTGCGTCAATATCTCCTCCTTCTTTCGCAGGCGGGTCAAAAGATAGACGATCAACGTATTATAAATTAGTTCCTTATCATCACTAACAGGCTTTCATAGTTCATCATGGGACTTAAGCCTCTCCTTAGAAAGGAGGTTTTGGCCTATAATTAAAAAAAAAAAACATTTTTCTCCACCGTAAATACACCTTTAGTCTCATTGCGTCACTATTTTTTAACACGAATGGACTGTTAAACACTTGTACACGATACTACTTTACTTCTGATTCTACTAGTTTTTGTTAGAGATCTATACACAAAACCCATTAAATGCAGTATTTAATGGATTTTATGTTATATTATAAGATGACACACGCAGCATTTAAATCTAACCTGTGTTAATTCTGACCGATCAATCCCTATCCGTAAATGGAAATTGAAATTGAGAATTTGATCGTGATCCAATTCAATGAATTTTCCAATTCTTATTGAATGTTTCTCATTACAACTTCGATGCCTCTTCGAACTTCAAAGATGCTACTAAGTTAAGGTAATATACTATTTACATATATATTTAGGTTTAATATTATTTATAATAAGATTTGTAACAGTTTGCTTGTAGGTATAATGCAATCACAGTAGGTGTCCACTTTGCTTTAATGTGCACTATGTGTTGGAATCATTGTAGAGTGAAAATTTGGTACTAATATTAGTCTTTATGTAAGTAAACTAGAAGATAATTTAAAGGTAAACGAAATCAGACTAATTTCTTAGGATAGTATATGTTAAAGTGTGATTGTATATTAACCGTACCGCTTATGTCTTTAGTACTTAGGTCTTTTTTTATATTAAATTATGTAAAATAAAAGAATATTAATAAGTTCGATATAATACATTACACTTTTAAATTCGATATTTATTTAATGATTTCAAAGCCGCAATGTAAACAAAACGTAACATTTCTTTTAAACATTTTTCACTTATAATCTAATTGAAAACAAACAAGTAAAATTTTAACAAAATAAAAACCGACTTCAAAGTTCGACTCGATTTCTCTTGGATGCCATCATCAGATCTTAATGTCATTTATCATGTTACCATGTTTATCATGGTACCACCATTGGGATATCTTCTTTCCATTAAAAAAAGAATCATCAAAATCAGTTCATAAACGACAGAGTTATCCGCGAACACACATAAAAAAAAGCATATATACGGTCGAATTGAAGTCGGTTAACAAATCATAGATTATGGTAGCTCAATATAACATAAGCAGTTGTTTCAATCTATGCGCCAATAATTGAAAAAGTAAATGGCGAGAATTACAAATTATAGGTGGCGATATGGCGACTCCACACATACCTACAACGAAAACTATAATTTAACGCCATCTAACGATCAAACACTGAACTACCGAGTAACTAGTAATCCTATATCGCACAGATAAAGTTCTCGCGCCAGTTAGTAAATGTAAACAATTTTAAGCACTTAAGCATCCGTTGAGCTGCGGTCCGAACGGACCTCAATTTAACGGATAAAATAACTATTTTGATTCTAAGTTTAAATTTTTTGGTAAATTAAAGGTTTTGTTTTAAAAATAATCAATTATTTCTTTGAATAAATACGTCAGAGTAGAAGTAAAATACTATAAGTTATGGAATCAGGCGTTACTTTGCGGAAATCCATGACATTAAATGCTATGAAATATATTTAGCTTTTAAATTATGAAAATGAATAATCTTCGAGTATATATTTTTTTTTTCGGATTATTAACTTTTATGATTTTATTATCCTTTTTTGTTTATAATTAGGCTGTTTCCACATTTTATTTATGAATAGGAAATTATTAAAAAACATAATTGGAAAGTTTAGATTTATAAGTGTTCATATACTAAAGCGACGAATGGAAAATGATGAATAACATTGTAGTAGTAATGTAAATAAAATATATAGGTATATATATTTTTGTAGCTTATTTGTCGATGTACTATAACTGTTTATAAAGGAATTAAAGTAAGTATAGAAGTAAATAAGAGTATGTTAACCATATACGCTATCTGGGCAAAATATGTAAGTTTAAATTTATATATTTATGAAGGATTTCAGTGCTTGTTTTTTTTTCAAAAAAGTTTTTTTGTTTACAAAGTTGAATAATTTTTTGCCTAATTTTAAATTCTTCAATTTTTTTATACTAATAATCCACCCTATTCTGTGCACACACACACACGCACTCGCTACAGAAGACAAAACAACTCAACATTAAAAATAGTTTTTAAAATTATAGGTCTAATCTTAAGAACAATTTTTTTAAAATATTTTCTTTTTTTTTGCAATAGACGAATAATAAGTTCATGCTAAAAATATTATTTTTCTATAGGTAATATTAATATTCTCTGATATAAACGCATACAATCTTTAAAAATACACAACAATTTTAGCTAGTTTCGCTATTTATTTCACTGGACAGAAATCTAAAAAAAATTACCATTTTGCTTTATGTAATTCTAAACTTAATATGACTAAGTATGTATTGCCATTAATTTTCTCATACTTCACCAACAATAATTCATCTCATGTCTTTCATTATCATCATGATTTACCAGCCAATTGCATTCCCACGTCACGTCGTCACTCTGATCGTCTTTGGACTCACATCCAACTCCTGTCAGCCATCTTATTAGTGTCTTTATTTCACTTTATTAAAAATTTAAGTAATGAAAAGCGAGCGTGTTTAAAAGTTTATTAGATAAGTAAATATAAATACATAAGTAAGGTGGAAAATGTCGAGATTTAGATTATAAGATTGATCAATTATAAGTCTTGTACCGCCTTTATACATTATTTGTTTATTTATCACGCATACCAGGTATTACTGTTTGAACACTTGGTTAATTTGATGTCTGTTAAATCCATTCCCTCATTTAAATATTGATAGTACTAAAACCAAGCTTAAGTATAGTTTTCATCATTTATCATTTCTAACGAAGACTTCAGATTTAACTATTTGACTCGTTTAGACTTTCCATAAAGTAACAGCATTTTGAAATATAAATCCTCCACTAAATCCAACGTCTGATTCGTCACGTGATAAAATTGTATCTTCGGCTTACTTATCATTCATACGTCCATGATGTGATAGATTACTAATACTAGTTGTTAAAAAAAAGTAACTACAAAATTTGCCATTTACAAAAATGCAAAAAGCCAACATCACGTGGTATTCCCAGGCGGTCACCCATCCAAGTACTAACCACGCCCGATGTTGCTTAACTTCGGTGATCGGACGAGAACCGGTGTATTCAACATGGTATGGACGTTGGCGAATGAATATCGAATTAGCTGCATCACTTTCTTAACGATGACTGATTATTACAGTTACTAATTTTTTCAATTACACATTATTAATTTTATTTCATAATAATATAGAAACCTAGATTACTAGATTTTGAAAAGCATATTTTATTAAGATGTTTGAGGGCGGTATAAGCATTTTTGAGTCTTATTATAAGTAATAATAAATTCTAAGTAATATTTACTATACTTATACCAAATTACCGAAAGGCAAAGCACAGAGTAAAACTAGTGTAATGGTAGAAATACCAATAAAAGGCGAATGGATTCTTCAACAGTAGTACAAGTTTTAAATGTCTCTAGAGTAACTAGACAACCTAGTTTGTAGTTTTTGGTATATATTAGGCGAGATGTTAATAAAACGGTGTTAGTATTTTATAAACATATTTTTTTAAGGTTTTTTTTTTCTTTTTTTTTAAGGTTGTTTTTATTTGTTATACATACATAGGTAGGTATATACTGGTAATTGGTACATTTAATACTTTTAGTGCTGTAAAAGTGCTTCTATAGAAACATATACGAGTGTATACATTACTATACATACCGTCACGCCTATTCAGAGAGGTAGGCAGAGGCAATTTATTACCGTTTTCATTAACCTATATCTAGTATTAATATTATTGATTCAATACTTTTCTGTCAAGATTTAGTTGTCAAAAAATAGAACAAATACTCTTTTTAAAGTAAATTCAAACCGCTTTCAATACTCTATCTCTAGTTAAAATTGGAGATAGGTTATTGATAACAAACATTAGTACCTGGAGACCAATTGTCTCATTATAATTTCACTGGTAAACAACTTAAATTGTGTTTGTATTGAATTTAAGATTATGTTTAGAAGCTGATGTTGTGTCTGTATTGAAAAGAAACACGGTTAAATGTGGGTAAAAACACAAAAATCTAAATTCCGTCATTCATTGAATTTCTTATATATGTATATTTTTTTACTGTGCTAACTAAAGAAACAGTAAAAAATATGCTGGCCGCTAGACCAAAGGTAGACCGCTTGGTCTAGCGGCTAGCCTATTACGGTTAGCATATGTCATTGCCGATTCGGAGGTCAAAAGGTCTATATCTGGGATCAGACTGTTGATGGGTTTTTCTAACAAGAAATTATTAATAGCAGCCCGGAGTATGGAATTTGGTGATGTTTCACGCCCGTGCCTCGGAAAGCATGTAAAGCTGTCGGTCCCGGTTGTCATCTATGGCAATTTTATTGTTATTGGGAAGTCAGTGCCCTCAAATATATACTGACAACTGGTTCAACCTTTCAATTCAGTTCACCCTTAGGGTTGCGGAGGTCCGATGCTAGTCACTCCGTGGTAAACTAATATTTAGGTAAAACCGGTAGCCGACCCCAAATAATCTTGATGATTTTTTTAATGAGCCAATAGGTAAAAAGTTTGAAGCTCTTGTCTATTTACAACAGGACCACTGTGTACTTACTTCAATTAAAATTTCGAAAATATAATCGGTATAACTCTTACGACAAATCGAAAAATCACAAACATCTTACTAAACTTTGCTATTATAAGTTGAAATTTTAATTAACAGAGAGGAAATAGAGCTTCTAAAGACCTAGTGATACAGATATTAAAAAAAACATATGTAATTTGAACACTAAACTTATTACTGCGCTATGAGTAAAAAAACCCGTCGCCGAAACTTTTAGATTTGACGTTAGTATAAGCAAAATACTCGTTACTAAAAAAAAAAATTGAAATGGTTTTTTTTTAAATATTTTATTTAAAGGTGTCATACAGTCACCTACCTACCTACTTGCCGTTGGACGTTGAATTTCGGGACACCCTGTATATTCAAGAATTACTCGTAAAAGTGTATTAGAATAGATAGATTATAGCATTTAAACTTTCTCTAGACTTCCACAAATATTTAGAGACAATTAAATAAAATTTCAAAACTTAAATCGGTCCAGCTATTCATGAGTTTTAGTAAGACTAAGGAACGGCTACTCATTATTATGTAAATGAAAATACGGTCTTTCAATTACTTACTAAAACAAAAATAATTCAAATTCATAATGAAAATAACTTGTATTTATATCATAATTTTTTGTTTTTTTATCGTATATTTTTTCCTACCATAATTTTAACATTTCGCAAAATATAAATGTTATATTACATAATAATTATAGTGACTGTACATTTGGGAGCTCAACGTCAATTGATTATGTAAATAACGCATTAGTAATATAAGAGAATAAAATGTATAACAATTATTTAGCAATCGCCAATTGAAGTTGTATCTACACTACTTATTAGGTAACAGGAAATACAATGTAAGTTTTGTTAAAACATGTGTCTTGTCTTAAAATTAAATAATAATGCACATGTAGTTATATTTCATTTATTATTTTTATTTTATTATTTAGTTTAAAGAACTTATAAGAACTTAACTTATAACTTTCAATTATTCTTTTTATTTATCTTTGATTAAATTGTTTATGTAAATATGATAGAAAAAAAAACCATAACAATATTTACATGCAAGCGTCAAAAAATTCCTCCACATCTTCGCCTACTGGTAGCGTTCCCAAAAGACTGGCAACATTGCCACGTTGAATGGTCATGCTGATTTTCTGTGCTAAAAAATCTGGTCGCGAGAAGCGTCAAATATGCTAGTAATAATAATAATAAACGAATATGAGTTTGATAGTAGATTTTTCGTTTAAACAATTTAAAATATATATATATAGGTACATATAGCTTCGTTTTATTGTTTATTATTTATTATGTAAGTAAGAAAAGAATAAAGATTTGACTGCCTCGTTGGCACAGACTGTGTTGCACAGTGGTAGCGTATGCCACTGCTGTGCTGTCTCAGGTTCGATTTCCGGGTCGGACTAAATGTTCGGAGTTTAGGTGTTTTCGATGTATAATATGCATATATTTACAAAAAAAGTATATAAGTATTCTATCAGTCAATCTGGCTTTCATAGTACAAGCACTGGTTAGTTTGAAGCTAGATAGATGTCGTTGTATGTCAGGTGTCCCAAAAAAATGATTTATATTTCTTCTATTTCACAGGATTTTTAATGACTCGGAGAATTTACATCTTTATATTGTTATTTAAATGTCATCATATTGTCTACAATTATTGTTAATTTAATTTAAGTATACAATTATACATACTATGATTTTATTTATACATAACTATGTTTTTTTTTCAATCGATGAATATTTTCGACCATTAAGAATGGTATAATTTTACTTTAAAGATTCATGTTTGAAATAGCAGTGTCGCACTTAAAATTTAAATTAGAAATATAATTGTACATTCGAAAATGTGTTGTCCTATGACCAGTGACACCTAGTTAAGGAAAAGATGTAATCGAGGATTATGTAGTTCGCTACTTAAGTTTAGATTAGCCTTTAGTTTATATATAACTTTATAATTAATACAAAATAGCATTAAAAATAAGATAAACTAACATAATTATGTCATGTAACTAATTTTGTTACATATTTATTTCAATCATGGAATTTATCGCACTTTATTATGAAACATATTATTTTTAACTATTTTATTTATCTTCTTATCAACATTTTTATTTGTAAAATTAAACACCTGTGACTTATAAACATACACACACACAAAGGCAAACAAGCACAAACACACACGTACCCAAACGTATTCATTCCCACAAATACACCCGCCATACACCTACACCTGTGTCCTCGACGGGTTAGAAGAGACTTATTAAATACCTACATGTTGATCTAAAGCCGGACATACACGTTCAAGTATACTTGCGCAAGTCTGTCTGTCTGCCTGTCAGACAGACAAAACAGTCTGGGTTTGCGCAAGTATACTTGAACGTGTATGTCCGGCTTAAAGGCCGCCATATACGTTACAGTATACTTGCACAAGTATACTGTAACGTGTGTGAGAAGATAATTAAAATTATGCAAATTCCTCCAACACACGTTAATGTGTACTTGCGCAAGTCTGGACTTGCGCAAGTATCCTGTGACGTGTATGGCTGCCTTAATATTGGCCCCACGTAATATAGAGGCAAGCCTATTCCTTAATAGGGGTTAAAGCAGTGGTCCCACCGCCGACGATGAACGAGAAACGAGTAGAACTAGAAACTATGAGCGAGTTGGCGATCAGCGGGCAGCGAGTGTGTAGTTTCTAGAATTTATAGTTTTGTCGCTGGGCTATAAGCGAGTGTTCAAGTGCGAAGAGCGATTACTCGCGCAGTCGCGCCAACACTACATTCCAAGACATTATGGATGAGTTTTTTATTTGAATGTGTCCGACAACATCTCTATCGTAAAATACATCATCGTCGTCGTCTGAACTAGACAACAATGAGAGTTGCAATGATTTGTTGATATCCATACGTGTACTTTCAAAGCCGCACTGTATAGAAATGATCAAGCGAGAGAGCATCGCTGAGCGAGTATCGCTGAGCGAGTTTATCTTTGAAAGCTCTTGTCGCTCAGCGCCAAAACTAGTAAAACGAGTGTCAATAGTCAGAGAGCAACTATTGCTATATGCATCTCTTTCGTTTACACGGAATTTATATTTATTGTACGTTTCTTGAGCGAGAAAATCGCCGATATTTAGAAGTATTCTCGCCGGCGGTCGGACCACTGCCTGAGCGTAGGAAAATTATTTGTGTGGAAGAAAAGGTAGATAGAGAAACGCAGTTTCAGAAAAGGGATATTGCGTATACTTACATATTTTTTGTGATGTTTTTAGTTTATTTGATTTGTATTAAGTTTCGAAACACAATATAATTCATGTTAAACTAATACTAATTGATATCTCTAAGTGATGACTAATGTGACTACTGATTAGTTATGTGCTTATATTTATATCTAAATAACGTATAATGCGAATATAATCGACTACTTACTTTAAGTTATATTTGTTATATTTTTATATTACTTTGTAATTTATGATATTGTACATTTGCAACTACTAATATTGTAAAGCGTGAGAGTGAGGCATTTGTTTAAACATTGGTATGTGCAAAAGATTTTTTAGTTACAAATGTTACACAACTTTATTGATTCACATTACTAATATGATAGGATTTTTCTCGTAAACAAATTATTTAGAATAATTTTCTTATTGGATACGCTATTAGGTTAAAAACCCAACGAAGGTCATTCAAGTCAAGTCAAGGAAAGACGGTATAGAAATTATGACACCTTCTCCACCGGAACGATCTGTCCCGAAGTTAAAGATAAACTTAATGGGTTTTTACACTTTTACTATCCGGCGAAAACTGCATACTTTTTTTTACAAGAAAGCTAAATACGAAACAAATGACGAAACAAACCAAACGTACATAAAGCAGTTTTCATTTAAAAAAAATGTTAACTGAAACAGAACAAAAATACTTTAAAAATGTTTTTTTTTTATCTTTTTGATATATTTTTTAAAACAAAACTTAAGGGTACGATGGTAAGACCTAAAATCTCAATCTGTCAACCACTAAAAATCTGACAATTATTCTATAGAAACTAAGCATTTTTGTTATTATTATTATGAAATTATCTTATTAAATTTTTAAATCCTTACGTTTACTTTTAAATATAAGATATTTATCGATTTATTTGTATCTTTCTACGTCTAGATTTAAGGTCAAATATTACTTTGATTTGTATAAATTTATCGATAAAATGTTTTTGTTTTAGAATTGACAATTTTGGAATAGTGACATTTAATTATTATCTTTGGATTTTATTATTATGTTATGGATATGTTGTTTCGTGCCATGAGTTTGAATGTGTTACATTATACTTATGAAAGATTTGTTTGTAATATTTTTTTAAAATAAATTAATTTAAAACGATTTTTGATTTTATTTCAACTTTGCGACATTGAATTTTACAAAGGATTTTTTTTTAGAGTTCCTATCATAGTTACCATACGTACCTATACGTCAAATGATAATGCGATAATACGATTTCGGTACCTTAACCTGTGTGAAAGCACATCACACAGTTAGAGCGTCTAATTGTTTTCTCGACAAACGATAGAATAGAATGGCGGAACTTTTGAACGACGTAGTTGGGTAGTAGAGCCACGCTGATTTCAGCACGAATGGGCCGGCTCGACCGGGGCGGTACTACCCTCACACAGAAAATCAACGTTAAATGACAGCGATCGTGCTGGCGTGTTTCGTTGGTGAGTGCGAGACCGGAGGCCCAAATAGTCTAGTCAACAAGTTCCATACTTGTTGACTAGACTAAAAGATGCAGCAGCATCACTAGGCCGCCATGGTGTGGGTCGCCATACTGCATTGTCTGCATTCGCAGTGAGTATGGCGACCACCACTCTTGGATTCTGCTTATGCTTTCCATCAGGCAGAGTAGAGTCATTATGGCGGGTCATACATAAAAAAAAAAAAAAAAAAAAAAAAAAAAAACGACGAACGACAGTAGCGCGACTAAGGTTGCCAGATGGCCGGGAAATCCGGGATTGTCCCGGAATTTTGCGTCTTCTCCTGTGTCCAGTAATTAAACCTTATTGTCCCGGATTCCGAAAACCTAAAAGCTTTGTAACAACATCGGCTAAAAACGAATGACATAGCATTTAGCCAACTGAATAGTTTATGGACTAAAGGGCGAAACCGAATGTCCATGAACCGAATGAAATCCGAACTGCAGACTCCTATCAACTTTGTCTTGCTCAGAAATTTTATCAGTTTTGCAAAGCTGAGCAAGCTGACTAAGAAAAATAGCAAAATTCCACTGAATTTATCATTACAAACAAGATATTTTTACTATGGTCACGACTGAGCGACCCGACACTGTTGTCCTATTTTTTTTTTAAATTGTCCCGGATTTGATAAGTTTCTATCTGGCAACGCTAAGCGCAACCCAAATTTCGTTCGACAAACTAAAGCAGTAACACAGACAAACATTGCAGTGATACTATTTATTATTATCATACTTATATTATAAAGGTGAAAGTAAGTTTGTTTGTTACTCTTACACGCGAAAACTACTTAACCGATCATCTTCATAAAACTTTGTACACATATTCTTGGAGGTATTAGAAGTAACTTATGATACTTTTATTAAATGCAAGTGATAATTTTATTCTCGTGTCACATTGTTGCTCACAATGAACTCTGCAACCATCTAACTAATATTCACGTATATTTTTTAAATGTCTGTAATGCTGGCTTGCCTAAGATTGAATAGTTAATATCACGTTTGGACCTATAGGAGCCGAGCATAATTGAATAGAGACACAAATTATCAGTAAACCGGAGGTCAATTTTTTATAGCAACCATAAAGTGCAATCTTTTTTTCTTTCTTTCTCTTTTTTAAAAGACAACTCCCGCATTAGGAATAAACATTCTGAGTCGCAGGGGACTTTACAGACATACATGAAACGGACACAACCAACACCCAAACTCAGAACAACAATTTGTGGATCACACAAAGTGTTGTCCCGTGTAGGATTTGAACCCACAACACTTGGCGAATTGGCAAGCGGCGTGGCGACCGCCTAAACCACTAGGCCAACCGTGCAGTCGATCACGAATCATAATTTTAGTCATAGTATGTTGAGAAATTAGTCAGATGTGAATGCATCTGACACATGCCAATGGTGTAAGACAAAGACGTGATCTACAATTCGATCTCCATAAATTCATGTACTTTCGTTGTCAATATTCTCTAATTTCTATATCACACGAGAATTTGTCGGGCACTGTTTCAAAAGTTATAAATGAAGGGTTATCGCACAGAACACGGGTTATCGTGTCCGAAATCACTCCTAAAAATAGTAAAACTCTTTTTAACCCGCCTGTAAAACGAAGGGTAATATTTTTGCCATTCTATGTGTTTGTATTTTCCACCGTAGCGTCTAAATTAATGAATCAATTTTAATAATAATATTTTTTTCTATAATCATACAAAAGTTTGTTTACAAAATTAGATTATTTATCAGTAAATATAACTATTGAACCAAAAATATCTCTGGTGATAGTAATCCATATTGATGGATATGCGGTGAGTGTGGCATTATAAAGATATATTATGACAGATACCTATACACACATGATATGCCATACTCACAGGCCATACTGATGTAGATATACACTAGGATTCCGTGTCATGGGGTCCAGATGTATGATGTGCCAATAGATCCTTAACAATGACCCGTGTTAATACGCTATAAATGTTTATTAAATGTTTTTGCGTAGTCAGGTCTTCTAAATACTAACTTCATTTATGAAAATTCAATTTTAAATGACAAACTATAACCTTCTGTCTGGTTATAGTTTGTAAACTTGTTTTTGTTGCTTTCTCATTGAAATTACTTTTACTTTAACCAAAATAAGTAATTTATTCTGTGTCAGTCAGATAAAATTGAATTTTGTGATAAATGCTAAATGAAGTTAGCATTTAAATAAATAACTAAAGTTGAGTCATTGTTCGTCAAGATTTATAAGTGCACAAATAATCTATGTTAAGGTCAATTTGTAGACATCTAAAAACATAAAGGTTATTTCATCTCAAGCCTTCTTCAACCATTTTGGTGTAGGTCTCCTTCAACCCCCTCCACTTCTTTCTATTTTGGGCAGTTTGTATCCAATTTTGGCCCGCCACCTTCTTGATGTCGTCCTTCCATCTCATCTGCGGTCTGCCAACTGGTCTTTTAAAATTCCACGGTCTCCATTCTAAGAGGTCTTTGCACCACGAATCAGACTTACGGGCTACGTGAAGGTTATTTACCTATTAATAATAATGTACGTCTTGTTTCGACCCACTTGTAATATGAATGGAAATTTTGGTGCTAATCATATTTTTATTACTTTTGTTTGATTATCTCCGGGATAATCCGTCACTTTAATTCGGATTGAGGCTTACCAATTGAGTAAACTGCAAACTGAAATTAATTAACGTCATCCTATAGGAACGTTTTAATGTACATATTGTTTTGGATCTCTTAGTTTTTTTTAGTCTATTATGACTAAACCTGGCTATCTATACAAATCTATATATATATAAAAAAGGAAGGTGACTGACTTACTGACTGACATACTCAGAGATCAACGCACAGCCCAACCCGCTGAAGCTAGAATCTTGAAATTTTGCATGTAGGTTCTTTATATAACTGCCTCGTTGGTCTCGCGGTCGGCGTGTGCGACTGTTGATCATGAGGTCTCGGGTTCGATTCCCGGGTCGGACCAAATGTTTGTATGATCTACAAATAATTGTTTCGGAGTTTGGGTGTTTTCTATGTACAATATGTATGTATTTACAAAAAAAAAGTATTTATGTATTTGTATCAGTTGTGTAGTACCCATAACACAAGCTCTGCTTAGCTTGGGACTAGATGGCGTTGTGTGTTAAGATGTCCGAAATATTTATTTATTATTATTATTTATTATTATAACGTAAGTGAGCACTAAGAAAGGAATTTTTGAAATTCCACCCCTAAGGCAGTAAATCAAGGGATGAAAGTCTGCGTGAGCGAAGCCGTGTGTAAAAGCTAGTAATAAATAAAATTGAAGTATCAGGTTTTAATTTCAAATTAACAACTTCTAACTAAATACACATGAATTTAGTGAATTTTTGAAATTTTTTGTCTGTCGACAAGACTCACTGGCAGAAGGCTGATGATGTTATAAGGAGTAACTTAGGCTACTTTTTACCCGACTACGGCAAAGCCAAAGGAGGGTTATGATTTTGACAGGCTATGTATGTATGTTCATTTGTTCCCTCATAGCTCCTTAACTACTTATTAGAACTGGACAAATAAGGTAAAGTTAGAAGCGTCTTGATCGTCCACTGGTTACTGTCACTGAATCTAATGTGGCGCCCTTTAGCTGACATAAAGTACTGTATGAAAAAATAAATTTGAGATGAATATGTCGTGTTTGTTATCATTCGAAAGGGCGTTACTTGTACATTTCAAATATATAATATATTATTAGCCTTTTCTCGTGACTTTGTCCGTATTTGTTCGATAATTGTGATATTTCTAATGTACCTATTTAAAATATACTTTGCAAAGAAATTAATATATTAATATTAAACATTTTAAATAAAAAAAAGTAATAACTAAAACCCAACTGCGACAAAAAACAACGCTGAAAAAGTATGAAACAAGTTTCAAACGCCGTAGTCACGCGTTGTTAATGTGTTATGGTACATATCTACGTAACGTGTGACTACGGCTACGCGTTGTTAATGTGTTATGGTACATATCTAGGTAACGTGTGACTACGGCTTTTGAAACTTGATTCATACTTTTTCAGCATCTTTTTTTGTTGTAGTTGGGTTTTAGTTATAACTTTTTTTTTATTTAGTCTAGTTTCGTTCCCGTACCGTTAGTAGTTAGTAGCGTTACCCGTGATTGTAGTCGTGCTGCGAGTAACACCGCGGGGTTCAGATAGTTCTATATATTTAGGTGAAAGAATCTTCGAAACATTGTTCATCTGTTTGTAGTTTTAGACAATGAATGTCTTTCGCGGGGTAATGTTTCATCCTTGTATAGGCGCCGGCACGTAATGTGGCCAGATTTCGGAGTAGTGGGGGTAAGTTCGCGCATAGTACACTAAGTGCAACAAATCAAAACAAACAAAATCGAAGTTTAGTCGACTGACGCTCCAATCGCTTGCTCGGAACGGTGCCATTAAAATCCCCGCGTCCCTCTAGTCAACCAAAGGGACCTAAAAAACGACTACTGCGCATCTAACGAATCTGGCCAAGTTACGTGCCGGTCTCTATACATAAGGGAATCCTTCGAGCCTGGTTACAAAGTGAGTGATGAAAAACTGTATGACTTCAGTTGTCAGGTGGGGCAAGGTGGCCCTCTTGCTTGCGAGTCCTAATCGGAAATAGTCTTGGCTCCATTTCTACTACTCGTAGCTGTAAGTATAGTAGTAGTACATTACTCTGTACGGTCTTTTGTAATAATATTAAATTTATACAAGTAAATAAAATTGAAGTGTCTGTTTGTAATATTAAAATAACCGGTAAAAAAATCGGTAGGTAGTAGAGCCACGCTGATTTCAGCACGAATGGGCCGGCTCGACCGGGGTGGTACTACCCTCGCACAGAAAATCAACGTAAAATGACAGCGTTCATGCTGTCGTGTTTCGTTGGTGAGTGCGAGACCGGAGGCCCAAATAGTCTAGTCAACAAGTTCCATACTTGTTGACTAGACTAAAAGATGCAGTAGCATCACTAGGCCGCCATGGTGTGGGTCGCCATACTGCATTGTCTGCATTCATTTTTATATACATATATAGATAGTAAATATATACTAAAGGAGGCCCAACGATGCAGCGAATTCACCAATGTCGGTTCCGAGGAAATACCCGACGTGACGATTGAAGAGTTACATCTGGCACTGAGACAACTTAAGAATAGGCGATCTCCTGGACAGGATGGCATTGTACCGGAAATGCTAAAAATGGGACCAGACCCTCTATGGAGAGCACTTGCACTACTGTTCACAGAGTGCATATTGACAGCGTCCGTGCTTAATGACTGGAACAATGCAGTAATAATTCTCCTACACAAAAAGGGAGACATCCGGAAACTGGATAACTACCGCCCCATTAGCCTTCTGTCACACGTGTACAAACTGTTCAGTAGAGTTATCTTGAATAGATTAAGTAAGAAGCTAGACGAGTATCAACCTAGAGAGCAGGTAGGCTTCCGATCCGGCTTCAGCACCAGTGACTATCTACAGACGTTAAAGACTACTATTGAAAAATGCCATGAGTGTAGAAAGTCACTAATAATCACCTTCGTCGACTATGAAAAAGCCTTCGACTTGGTTGAAAACTGGGCAGTGGAAAAGGTCCTCGTCGACTGCCGAATAGATGAAAGGTACATACAGATAATTAAGCACCTACAGCTTCATAGTACGTTTTCGGTTAGTCTCCATAAACTGACAGAGCCATTCATACTCGAGAGGGGAGTGCGGCATGGCGATACAATATCACTTAAACTGTTCAATGCCGCCCTCGAGAACATCTTCAAGAGACTGGAATGGCACAATAAAGGCATAATGATCGACGGAGAGAGACTCAACAACTTGAGATTCGCAGATGACATCGCATTGGTGGCTGATAACGTAGATGATATGCTTTCCATGATAGAAGACCTACGGAGAGAATCAACAAAAATTGGTCTGAAAATGAACGAGGGAAAAACGAAAATCCTCACAAATATCCCTGAGGCAGATAGGCACCATTTGCCAGTAGAAAGAGTCGACCACTACATCTATCTTGGCCATAAGATAACTCTGGGTCTGGAAGACCAGGTGGCCAAAGTGGAAAGGAGGATCGCTCAGGCTTGGTCAGCTTTCGGAGCGAATAGCCAAATTTTCCGCTCTAAGAGAATCGCGCAACACCTGAAAACCAGGGTATTTAACCAATGTGTCCTGCCTGTATTCACATATGGCATGGAAACTACGACCTTGACCGAAAAGTCTGCTGAGAAACTATGAGTAGCACAGAGAGCAATGGAGAGGTCGATGCTTGGCATAACTCTGATGCACAGAAAGAGAAACGAGTGGATCAGAGAAAAGACTAAAGTCGTAGATGTCGTACAAGAAATAGAACGCCGGAAATGGAGATGGGCAGGACACATTGCTAGACTGGACTACAGCCGGTGGGCTCGAAGAGTGCTTGAGTGGAGACCCCGAGCAAACACCCGAGGCAGAGGCAGACCACCAAAAAGATGGGTCGACGATATACGGGGACGAGCGGGAGTGAACTGGATGGCGATGGCACGGGATCGCGAGAAATGGAAATTGGGAGAGGAGGCCTACGTCCGAAGACGGACAAATTAGAGGCTGCGATGATGATGATGAATAGATTTACCATCATCATCAGCCTATCGCAGTCCACTGCTGGACATAGGCCTCTCCAATTGCGCGCCACTTGGTTCGATCCTCGGCTTCTCGCATCCAGCTCGTGCCAGCCGTCTTGCGCAGATCATCACTCCACCTGGCCTGTGGACGTCCTACACTACGTTTGCCGAGACGCGGTCTCCACTCAAGAACCCGTTTACCCCAACGGTAATCAGTTGTGCGGCTAATATGGCCAGCCCACTGCCACTTCAGCTTGCTAATCCTTTGGGCTATGTCGATGACCTTGGTTCTCTGCCGGATTACCTCATTCCTGATGCAATCCCTCAGAGAAACGCCGAGCATAGCCCTCTCCATAGCACGCTGAGCGACTTTGAACTTGTGGACCAGCCGTGCCGTAAGTGTCCACGTTTCGGCTCCGTATGTCATGACGGGTAGTGTTCAGTCTTCTCACCAATGATAGCGATCACTTTGTGATACTTGAGATGTCTTAGGACCCATAGTAAGCCATTCAATCACTAACCTAATTCATTGGCAAGAAGGCTGAACCACGGCGATTCACCGTGTTCTTAATCTAAACTAAAATCATCAAGCACTTACTGGAGGTGTGAGTCTGCCGTGTTCTCGGCGCCGTTGACGGGGTACCCCACTGCTTTGTCTTGATACGTCCACACAATCATGAACTCCTAAAGTGCTGTACAACTTCCAAGGTATTCGAATTACAAGAAACTCGTATCAGCTATCGCGGATATCGAATTACAACTTACTCGCTTCAGCTATCGCGGAACGCGCCTACAAAACAATTACACACACTACACGACCTAGACAATACAATTAGCTTACTATCAATTAATTACGGTGTTCAAAAACAAATCGTCGGCCGTTTTCAATGCGCGTCTTTCAAGTCCTTTTTTGAACCTCAAACGTCAAAACGTCAAACCAGAAAAAAAAAGTGACAATCAAAAATGTTGCCATTATAATGACGTTCGAAATCCAACAGGTAGGACGCACTGATTGAAGACTTTCGTCTTAAGGCACTGTGGGATCGACGATGAAAAGACCCGATGAAGTTTCCCAAACGCTGCCCAACCCAGCTGAATTCTCCTGTTCACCTCATCCTCAAAGTTGTTTCTACCTAACTGCAAAGTCTGCCCGAGGTACACATAATTTTGAACAACTTCGAGAACGGCACCGTGTACTGCGATCGGTTCCGGTAGTACATGTTTATTGAACATGATCTTGGTTTTGTCCAAGTTCATCCGTAGGCCGATGCGCACAGAAGAGTCAGCCAGGTCGTTCAGCATCTGTTGTAGGTCCTGCAGCGTCTCTGCCATAATGACGATGTCGTCCGAAAATCGCAAGTGAGAGATGTATTCGCCATTGATATTTATGCCACGTCCTTTCCAGTGTAGCATCTTGAACAGATCCTCCATTCCATTTGTGAACAATTTCGGGGAAATAACATCCCCTTGTCTCACTCCTCGATGCAATGGTATGGGCCTTGTTTGCTGATTCTGTACTTGGACGGTCATGGTGGCGGCTTCGTAGAGACATCTCAGCACTTGGATGTATCGCCAATCCACTTGGCAACGCTGCAGGGACTCCAGAACAGACCAGATCTCGATCGAGTCAAAGGCCTTCTCATAGTCCACGAATGCTAGACACAGGGGCTGATTATACTCCTCTGTCTTCTGTATAATTTGCCGCACTGTATGGATGTGGTCTATGGTGCCATATCCGCTCCGAAATCCAGCTTGCTCTGGTGGTTGAAATTCGTCGAGTCTTCGCGAAAGACGGTTCGTGATGACTCTTGAGAACAGCTTGTAGACGTGGCTTAAAAGCGAAATGGGTCGATAGTTCTTCAACCTGGTCTTGTCACCTTTCTTGAAGAACAAGATGACCACACTTCTGCTCCACGCCTCTGGAGTTCTCCCTTCGAACAGGACAGCGTTAAAAAGCTTTTGGAGCTCCCTCAGTACGGGCTTACCTCCAGCCTTTAACAGTTCTGTTGTAATGCCGTCCTCTCCAGGGGCTTTTCCATTTTTAAGCTGTCCAAGAGCCATCTCGATTTCGTCAATGCTGACTTCTGGCAGATCTTTGGTGTAGTGGCGTGTTAATGTGGCTCTAGAGTCCTCATTTTCGGGATCAGGTCGAGATGCATGCGAAGCGTACAAACCGCCATAGAAACGTTCCACTTCCGAAAGGACGACCGGCTTGGTAGTAACTACTTCTCCACTTGCGGTAGTCAGCTTCGTCAGGTGGCTTCTTCCGAGAGATTGTACAAACACCTTTGACCCCCGATTCTGCTCGATCGCTCTTTCGATCGAAAGAGTATTGGAGCATCGGAGGTCGTGTCGTACTAGTTTGCTGATCTCTCGGTTTAGAGTCGAAGAAGTGGGTTTTCACGTCGTTCCTTCATTAGCCCTAGGGTCCTTTCCGAAAGCTTAGATTTCCTGCCCTTACGCTGCATTTCACAAAATCTCGTACTTTCTTCCCTGAGGATTCGAACCACATTTTCAAGGTTCTGGTTCACGCCTGTTGTGGTTTCCGTAGCAGCAAATCGGTTTTCCAGATTTGACTGGAACTTTTCAGATCCCATTGTGGCTTGGAGCAGAGTTGGTCGGAGCCTGGATTTCATCAATCGGACACGTTCAGCTTTAAAATTGATATTCAGAGAGCCTTGGACGAGTCGGTGATCACTACCGGTGTTAAACCTATTGATCACTGAGACGTCTCTGAATATGTGCTTTCTGTCCGTCATGATGAAATCGATCTCATTTTTAGTCATAGCGTCGGGGCTTCGCCACGTCCACTTCCTTTAGGGCCGTTTCTTAAAGAACGAGTTCATCAAGAACAACCCCTCTCGTTCGAGAAAGTTGACGAGCATTTGCCCCCTATGATTTCTGCTTCCAAATACATGGGATCCTATTACCGATTCGCTGCAATTTTGTACTCCCACTTTGGCGTTGAAGTCACCTATAACAACGTTGTAGTGGGTTTTAGTCGTGAAGTGGAGGGCCCTCGATATGTCATCGAACATACACTCCACCTCATCGTCCAAGTGGGCCGAGGTCGGTGCGTACACTTGCACTACCTTGAGGCTATACCTCTCGGTGAGCTTGATAATGAGGTACGCTACCCTGTTCGACACACTAGACATTTCCACAACGTTGCTAGATAGGGACTTGTTAACCAGAAACCCAACGCCACCTTGAGACTGTTGGTCTCCCTCACGGAAGTATATGAGATGGCCTGAGTCAAGGGTTATGGTGTCCTCCCCCTCTCTTCGGACTTCACATAACCCCAAAATATGCCATCTAATTTTCTCAAGTTTGAGTGGCGTGGAGTCTCCAGCCGGAACGACCATCTAGCCATCGTGGCTCGACGGGCGGCTTCACGCCAGTCGCGTACCTCTTCGGGCGGAGGGCGATAGCCATACTCCGCCCGATATTCAGCCACCCGTCGATAAACTTCGGCGAGCACTTCCGCCTCCAAATCCCACGGGGGTGTTCCGGCCAAGGCGCACGCCGCCTCGGTCGACACCGTGCGGTATCCGCGTATGGCTCTGACTGCCAATACCCTCTGAGGCCGCCAGAGGCGGGCCTTATTTAGGGCAGTCAGAGCCGCCACCCACACCGGTGCCCCATACAGCGCCATCGACCGGACAACCCCCGTGTACAGGAGTCGCGTTGCGACGCTGGCTCCACCCAAATTGGGCAAAAGTCGCCCAAGGGCGGAGGCAGCGTCGACCAGCTTCGGACCAAGCTGTCGGAAGTGCTCGTCGAAGAGCCACCTACCGTCGAGGATCAGGCCCAGATACCTCATCTGGGCCCGAACCGGTACGAGGACCGAGTTGACCTCTATGGAGGCGCCGGCGGGTGGACCACGACGGGGCCCATGGAACAATAGGGCCTCCGTCTTATCCAGGGCCACCCGTAAGCCCAGCGCCTCGATGCGCCCGACCACCAGAGAAACACCCCAGGTGGCCAGGCGCGCCGCCTCTTGGAAGTTCGCCCCCCGGGCTGTGACAAGAGTGTCATCGGCGTAACAAATTACGCCCAGCCCGGGAGGCAGACGACTTCGAAGGACCCAGTCGTACCCCACGTTCCACAGGAGTGGTCCAAGGACAGACCCCTGCGGAACGCCGCACGACATGGGTCACCGTCTCAAGACGCCCTCTCGGTCCTCGTACACGACGGTACGCTCCTCTAAATAGTCTACCACTAGCCGCCTCAGGTACTCTGGCACCCCGTGGTAGTGGAGTGCTTCCCTGATGCAGCTAAATGGCAGACTATTGAAGGCGTTGGCGATGTCCAGGGACACCGCCAACACCACGCCGCCACAGCTTACCGCCTCTTCGGTCACGACCCTAAGGCGCATCACGGCATCGACCGTCGAACGCCCCTCTCGGAACCCGAATTGGGCGTCCGACAGGTCGGGGCCCACCTCGCTGAGGTGCCGGACGATGCGGGCAGAGAGTATCCTCTCAAAAAGTTTACCCGCCTCGTCCAGCAACACGATGGGCCTATAGGCCGCGACCGAATCTGCAGGCCGTCCCGGCTTTCTCAACAGGACCAGTTTCCCGCATTTCCAGCACTCAGGGAAGCGTCCGGACGCCAGGCTAGCATCCAACACCTCCCTAAGGCGGTCCGACATCGGTTGTGGTGGCCTGCCGTAACCCGGAGATTCTTAGCACCCCCCGCCTCGCCGTTACCATGGTCGCCACCATGACCAGGAATAGCGAGACTGCCGGGAACTGGGGGCCGTGGCTTATTTTGCAGCTGCATGGAGGTTAATGCCCATAATCACCACGCTGGGCAGGCGGGTTGGTGATCGCAGGGCGCAGTTCCTTGCACCGGTGACGCTGCTGCCCGTCACCGGCCTATTACATTTAACTACGCCTATTGGGATGGGTATACCGCCATCGGTCGGTTGCCAGAGCCTCGTTCGTCGTTCAGCAGGATGTACCGCGTGCAGGTGAGGTTGGCTTGAGGCGAAAGATTTGGGTTCACCCCCTTACACCCCTTATAGATTTACCAATAAAAACAAAATATATACATTTGTTTTTAATGTGTGAAATAAAATTGTGTTTTGTGCAATAAAGTTTACTCGACTTATCTGATTAGTGACCCCCCCCCTCCAAAATTTCAGGCTGGAACCGCGCCTACTCGTGCTACCACCCCGGCCTGCATCTGCTAGGTTGTCAGACGGCCTGACCGCCGGCGCCAACCAATATTAATCAACGATATATAATAATTATTCTTCTTGATATATTTTTAAAGAGCTTTCCCATTTCACAAACAATATATAGCTGTAACATTGTTTAACATACATTCTAGTATAACCAAAGTAGATTAGTCTAATTCTTTCGAATAGCTGTTTAAACAAATTTAATAAACGGTGTTAAGTGAGTTTCTAATGTACGAAGATTAACATTGAGCTTATATCGGTCGTCGCCCTCTACAAAGAAAAAAATAAGCAAACATTTTAACACATTGTTGAAAATACAAATGCCTTTTCGTGAAATAAAATATTGGATTACTCAAGCATTTTTACAGAGCTATACAGTATTCAACAAAGAACAAAGCTTTGTAAAACTGAACACCATATACCTAACTATGTATATTATTGTTACGCATACTTGAAGGGGTGTATTCAATAAAATAACACATAATTAATAATAATTAAACTGAATTAGAATAAGCTGTGACTTTATTTCTTTTTCATTATTAATACTTTTATTGTTATTGTTAAAATTCATACTTGACGAACAAAGCTACAAGAGTAAAGCCGATGTGAATAAAACTATTTACTAGACGTATACGTATAAACTTCTATGATAGCTTTAGAATGAATTAACCGAAAATTGATGAAACGCTGTTTAAAATATTGTTCTACCTGAAACAAAGCAATTACCGATTTTCTCAAAATCGTGCTTCTGAATAATTCAAATATTAGGTCTTTACCTATGAAATTGCCGTTCTTCAGTACTGGTCATTTCAAATAAAAAAAAGTTTGTAATGGCTCTGTATTCTAAATTCAAAATAATTTTGTTTTAAAACCATGACATTCTATTTACAAACTGAGTCTTTTGTTTTTTGTTTGTTTTGTTACATTTGAACATTTTTCGTCATAATGGAGACTTTAAAAATTCGTGTAATTATGGAATATGAGTTCCGTCGTGACACCAACGCCACACAAACGGCACGTAACATCAAAAACGTTTACGGAGAGAACTGTACAAACGAACGCATAACCCGTTATTGGTTTTCCCGGTTCCGTTCTGGAAATTTTGACTTGAAAAATGAAGCTCGTGGACGTCCGGAGACTTTGGTTAACAATAATGAATTAAAGGCGATTGTGGAAGCTGACGAAACTCAATCTACAGCTGAGCTAGCAGCAGCTTTTAATGTAAGCATCAAAACAATATTGATCCATTTGCGACAAATTGGCAAGGTAAAAAAGCTTGATAGATGGGTGCCCCACGACCTTAACGATCGCCAGCGCAACGTACGCGTCGAGACCTGCCTTGCGCTGCTCAACAGGCAAAGAAATGAAGGAATTTTGAAACGGATTGTTACATGCGACAAAAAATGGATTCTGTTCGACAATCGAAAGCGCTCAGCAAGTTGGTTAGACCCTGGTTCAGCACCAAAGCAATGCCCTAAACTAAAAATGACCCCTAAAAAGGTGATGGTCACTGTTTGGTGGTCTAGTGCGGGTGTGATTCACCACAGCTTTTTACAAAACGGCATGAGCATTAATGCAGATGTGTACTGTGAAGAACTGGAGAGAATGATTGAGAAGCTTGCACATCTGCAACCAGCTTTGGTCAATCGGTCGTCCCCACTGCTCCTTCACGACAACGGGCGACCCCATACTGTGCAACAGACAGTCTCCAAGCTGCAGGAGCTGGAGATGGAAGCTCTCTCTCATCCGCCATACTCACCAGACCTTGCACCTACCGACTATTACTTTTTCCAAAATTTAAACAACTTTTTACTGGGTAAAAAATTCAATTCCCGAGAGGCAGTACAAAATGCCTTTGAAGAGTTTGTTGCCTCCCGTCCAGCTGATTTTTACAAGAAGGGCATCAATAAACTGCCAATGCGTTGGCAAAGATGCGTCGATTGCATGGGTGATTACTTTTTTTTTTTTTTTTAATGTTTGGCTCGCCAAAATGACTCTACTCTGCCTGATGGAAAACATAAGCAGAATCCAAGAGTGGTGGTCACCATACTCATTGCGAATGCAGACAATGCAGTATGGCGACCCACACTATGGCGGCCTAGTGATGCTGCTGCATCTTTTAGTCTAGTCAACAAGTATGGAACTTGTTGACTAGACTAATTGGGCCTCCGGTCTCGCACTCACCAACGAAACACGACAGCACGAACGCTGTCATTTTACGTTGATTTTCTGTGCGAGGGTAGTACCGCCCCGGTCGAGCCGGCCCGTTCGTGCTGAAATCAGCGTGGCTCTACTACCTTATAAACTTCGAATAACAGAAATAAAAAAAATAGAAAAAATAAGTACTTTCACTTATTGCATACAAAACGGCAATTTCATTGGTAAAGACCTATTATTTTTCGGCTACTTAACTTTATAGTCGAACAGTGCCTACGATAAGTGTGATTTGGTGAAGACACCGTTTAACAAAATGATATCGTTCCTTGTTTATATTAATGGGAAAAAGTCCTGATTAAATTAATCGCCACTTTCCAATATTTTCATTTTCTTTTGTAGGCTAAGTACTTATCGTACTGTCGTCGCATATACTCACTTTAGATATACCATGTGTCCCAAAATTCAACGATAAGCGGGCGCCAAAAGGTAGACCTGCTCATGAGTACATAAGGAAAAAAAAAATAAATATATATACCTAGTTTTTTTTTTAGTTACAAGAAAAAAATTGAATTTCTTTGAAAATTTACACCCTTCATTATTTTTTTTTAATTTATTTATTACGTAGTGGTGTCCATACTTTTTTTTTACAAGACCATGAGTCAAAGTACACTAAGAGTAAAAATATTTCAAAATTGTAGGGAAAAAAAATCTTTTGAACGTTTTTGTGTAAAACTGCGGGCAATTTGGTGTTTTTAAGAGTTGTGGTGAATAGTAGCAATATCATGAAAGGTATAAATTTTCAAAGAAATTCTAAATTTTTCTTGTAACTAAAAAAAAAAACTAGTTATATTTTTTTTATTATTTTTCCTTATGTACTCATTAGCAGGTCTACCTTTAGGCGCCCGCTTATCGTTGAATTTTGGGACACCCTGTATACCTAAAACAATTCTATTATTTTTACAAAGCAGTTCAAAAACAAAATATCTATATAACCGCTCCTGGACTGGTTGAAGCCCTTGATTTATTGACCGCACCCATCAAAGTCAAAGGCGGCCAATCAAAATTCAATTTGTGTAAAATATTTTTTACAAACACTTTTACACGTCATGACTTTTTAATCTAGTCAAAGCCCAGGGGTATTCAACCCCGTCTAGTTTGAGATTCCGCACACTATATGTTTTATTTACCGATTTATTTTGTTATTTTGTCAAGTAGTAAACGACTATATTCCCAAAGAGGTTTGACGGTTGGCCCTAAAAGAATCTAGCTAAAACGCTTTTATATTTGCGCCGTCAAATTATGTCGGTACACACCTATCAAATTGCTTAGAAGTTATTAGATAGGTAACAAGAATACAACTGAAAGAAAGAAAGGAAGATTATTTTTCTAAATTTTGACATTGTAGCAAAGTACGTAATTAAAAAAAATTGAATATAATAGATAATGTAGTATATGCAGAATTAAAGTACAGTTTAGTATTTAATACAGTAATAGGTAATATGTTAATAATAAGTTATATAGTGACATAAAATTAATATTAGGTATAGAATTTTCTATAGTTCTCAATAGACATATTATAAACACAATACAAATAGATATTTGCTTTACAGTTGCGTCGCAGTGCACATTAAAAATAGATGATGCACTGGATTGTGTCCCTACAAACACAATGCTGAATTGAATTAAAAATCTCCTCCTTTTTGTATTTCACTTAAAAATAAAACTAATCGAAATGTTGTAGAGCTTTTGTTAATGTTAGAAAGTTCAGACAAACGTCACCATCGTTCGCTCCGTTAAGGAAATAAAAATAGTTCATCCGGAAAGTTCATTTAATCGTGCGGTACCGATTCCGTTCAGCAAAAACCGCGCAATAAAAGTAAATTAATCGTTTTACAGAAAATCTTACGGAAGTAAATTAAATTTAAAACAAATCACAAAGTTAATATAGGAAGCGATCTCTGATAACGAACTTAAGAGGTCTTTAAACGAGAGTTCGAATAATCTAATAATGAAAAAGTTTAATTGCCAATTTAGCTATTAATAACATCGTTGTTGAACGATTTTAGACTTTTATAGATATTTTAACTTCTTTAAGAGAAGGAGTCCATACTTCTTAGATACGAATATTAAAGATTACTAGCTAAACTCGTAAGTCATTCTGTCTGTCTGCTACGCTTTCATGGATAAACCGCTGAACCGATTTGGAAGAAATTTATAACAAAGATCCTTTGAATCTTGAGAAAGGACGTAGGCTACTATTTACCGCGATAACCAACATACACATGGACGGTATATAATTTGAGGTTTAGAGACCGCGGACCTATTACTAAAATAAATTTATCTGTTGAATTTGTCACAGCCTAACATTTTTCGAGTATAAATTTAGTAATAAAACTCTGTCCTACGCTGCGCTGTTTAAATACGAATACTTACATAGCAGTACGATCATCTGTATGGGTTGCGCGTTCCATTTCTCCTAATTGTGAATGTTGATCTGCATAAACAGAAATCTGCATTGTTCAAAGTGTTTGTACGCAAAACATCAATGTAAAAATTCATTCAAATACATCTAGGTATGTCTATTCATGTTCTATATCTGTGACAGTTGCCACTAGTAACATTTTTGTACTTACAAGGTACATTTTAGGTGTGAATTTTTATATTTATAATATAATGTACTTCATTTATGATACAACTGACAAGTATAGAATAAAAAAATGTAGGTCAAACATAATAAAATGGCTTGTTATATGTTACGTATTTTTTTATGTTGTAGCTGCCTAAATGACTCTGCTCTGCCTGATGGAAAGCATGAGCAGAATCCAGGAGTGGTGGTCACCATCGTCAATGCGAATGTGGATAAAGCAGTATGGTGACTCACACTATGGCCAGTACTATTAATTATTCTGTGCTATGGCGGCCAGTGAGATGCTTTTTACAAGCTTTTTATTAACTGGCAATTAACTGGTATGTACTGGTACTTCAACCGATTTTTTTTCTGAAATTTTTGAAGCATATGTATCCAGCGTGACAATACAATATTATAATGACATGGAGCTGATCTATTGCTGGAGCTGGAAGGTGGTCATAGGAATTCTGTAAAGAAACGTCGCAACATCATCGAGTTTGGACTCGTTTGATTCGTCTCGAGGCATTTCAGTAAAAGCTTGTTATTAAAAAGCTTTTTAATTTAATTTTATTCACGCTCCTCTTAAAGGAGGGTTCATAGATGGAGGGAAACACGTACGCTTAATGGGTTTCATGGCCATTTGTCGCAAGGATCAGGCTATTAAATATAACTTTTGTCTTTTAGGACTGTAGGCAACATGGTGTAAAATCTTCTGGTATTTTAAAAACACTGGTATATCCCCTCAAAAAAATCCTAACCCTGTTTCGAAAGTCATAATCTTACTTAAAATGTAATTAATTAGGTGCGATGAATTTATTATTACCCAAATCCTTTGTTTTAGGTGATTTATTGTAAAACTAAGCTTAAGTATCAAGTTATGAACGATTTTTAATTAATAACTCTCCTATAAACTATCAAGTTCAGTCAATTTTAATCATTGTTAATTTAATGCAAAGTCATTGTCTGTGATACTGGCATAAAATATCCATACTAATATTATAAACTAGGTGAACCGGCGAACTTCGTACCGCCATATTTACATCTTTGTCTCAGCTTCCCACAGGCAGTGTACAGTTGCGGACAAAAAAAAGACTTTTCCGGTTATTCTTAAATTGTTCTTGTATACAAACCTTGTCCTAACAATAAAGAACACATAAAAACAATTTTTTTAATTTGGTGCAGCCGATCGGAAGTTATGCGCGTACATACATTTAGGCGATTCATTTTTATATATATAGATAGATTCGAAAGTAACTCTGTCTGTCTGTCAGTTACACTTTCATAGTTAAATCGTTGCACCCATTTCAATTTTGACATGAATATTCTTGTGGAAGGACATATGCTACTCTTTATCGCGATGACCGATATAAACGCGCGTACAAAAGCTGGTTAATACTCGTACAGGATGGATATGACAATGCGAATTTTATTTGAACTAAACATACCTATACATGGTACAAGTCCACCTACAAAATTTCAATGAAATCGGTTCAGTAGTTAAGCCACAGGACACTATTTTTCGTTTTTGAAATTTACTGCACGATGTATCTAAGCAATCAATCAATCAACGGGTTAACGACCGTAGGTCTGACTACTCCTAATAATGTCACTCTAAGATATTTTTAAATAAACTACGGCCCAGTGGTGGAGAATTTGACCCTAATTCATTTAATTAAATATTTTTAGGTGCTTGATCTCCTCCTGCATATAAACTTTGACTGTGCCAAATTTCATATCCTTTGGTTTTAGTAAAAAGGAGCACAAAGGGGTTTCTGCTTCACGTATTAATATATAAATTATTCAAAATGTACATAGTGTAAAGGTTCAATCAATCAGTCTGTTGGTACACACCTGGGCGAAAATTTTATTAAGGTACCATAAAATGTATGTGTGCCTACTCGTATGTCAGCAGTTTATGGAATATAATAAAACGTTGATTGCTTACGTAATACTTTCACTATGAATACCGTTTCCTTGGGGAATAATATTTTTTCCCTGTGAAAGATACAATTTAGGTATATGTTAGTACTCACAGGCAAAGTTTCGTGCCGACCGCTTAAATAGTTATATCGTAAGAGTGTAACAAACAGATAAGGAAATAAAGAAACTTTTGCGTTAGTAATATTAAAGTTTGGATTATGCTGTAGAAAGTCGTATTTTAACTTTGGTATTTCACACATGTGTTACACTTTCACTGTTGGAACTTTTTCTTATAATCTCTTTGTACACGACTGACTATCCAGAAAAGTAGTGTATAGGGAGGGTTCACGTTCACATACTGATGGAGTAATATTATGAATTCGGAAGCAATGGCCAAACCGTTGCACCGGTTTCAATAAAATTGTTGGCGGACAAAAGAGGACACTCTTTACCGCGATAACCGATTAACGCGTGGGCCGCGGGCAAATGCTAGTATCTAAATAATTTGGATACCTTTGGAATTAAATGTACCTATCGTCAGAATTCTTATCACATCAACAGCTTTTAACAGTCCAATGCTGGATATAAACCTCTTTTTAGAGAGAAGGTTGTACGCATCTGATGACGAACAGTTCTGATCGAATCAGTTCTCAAACAAGCAAATTCTAGAAAGATTGTTGTATTTAAAGTACCTACATGGCCAGAAAAATACTTCTAACATTCTGACCCATCATATAGCAAAACATTTTGAAAAGACTGAATCTTAATATAAACTTTATTATATTGTTATTCTTGTGTAGTTTCACAGATGGATATATTACTCTATAAATAAGGTTCGGTCCATTCGTTTATTTCTTGACAGCAGAGAATGTAAGGGCACTTATCTAAGACCGCTGTCGTCCCCATCTTCAATGACAACAGTGGTACTTCGAGCCGAGTTAAACATGATGAAACGGCGATTGCGCAACCGCTAAACGTACATCGCGCTACAAGTTTAGTTACTATCATCACTGTCGGGTGGCGGGAGGGCAATGGATATGCGGCAATTCTAACGGCCGTTTTCAATAACCTATCTATCCTTAGTTCTCATTACTACAGTTAAACAAATCTATCTTTTTACTCTTACTTTCGTTTCAATAACCTACCGGCAGATAGCATTTCCTATCGAAGTTGTCTATCTATCATTGGGAGGACGGATAGGCAACTAGAGATAGGAACTCTCATAGTAATCGGACTAACTTGCATTTCAATATAAGTTTCGAGTTACTCTCCGATAGGTGTAGCTAACTCTAGTAACGTCAGTTGCTTATCTGTCAATATCGGCCAGTTACGCGCCAGATAGAATTTCGAAAATAATTAAATTTTTATGTAAATATAAAAAATGGAAGGTTTTATCAGTGATGATAGCGACATGGAATTATTATGGATTATGATCAAAGCAGTGATAGTGATACTTAAGAAAACATACCTTTACAGTTACAGAAGGAATATAAGCCGCGTGTGAATTATATGAATAAATTATATGACTACGAATTTGCATATAAATCTAGACTAAATAAAAGTGCTGTGAATCAGTTAATAAATTTGATACAACCATATTTAAGTGTAACATCTAAAAGGTAAGTTAAGTTATCGTTTAAAATCTCAACTTTATACTTCAGCCAAATTTGATAAAAAAATATAAAGAACAGATAGGTATTCAACTATTCTTTAATTTGAAAATTACTAGAAATTGTATTATATTTTCTTCATTGGGTTTGGTTCAAGTGTAGACTCATAATGGTGCTAGTATTGCCATAATATCAAGTTTTAACAAAGTTCTTATTTTTCCAGAAATCATGGTATATCCACCCTCCATCAGATACTTTTGGCTACGATTTTATACATTGGGCACTATGCTAGTGTCTGTTGCAGATTTCATCGGAGTATTAATAGCATCAGTGTCTCTCACTGTCACTCATCAAGAATACAGTCGTATTGTCTATGCAGACGTATCCAGAGCCATAGCAAGATTATACCCAAACTTTGTTGTGTTACAAAATCACACTCAACAAGAGTTTTATAATATTGCTAGATTCCCCAGAGTACATAGTGTCATAGATGGCACCCATATATTAATACAATCACCAAGTAAGTACCTCATCTCATATTGAACTATCTCATACTTCTATTTAGGTGCTGGTCTAACTTAATTTTTTGATGCTTTCATACTATCTGTACATACATAGTAAATACTGTTTTCATATTATTTGCAGACTCAAATATTGGAGAAGAATTTAGAAACAGGAAAGGAATATTCTCTATCAATGTACAAGTTGTGTGTAATATTGTTCATTAGTGTTTCTAAATGTTGTTGCCCGATGGCCAGGGATGTCCACTCAGGATGCAACTATATTTAACCACTCTATTTTAAAAGGTCACTCATTTAGTTGTTTATTCTGTTAATAATAATTTTTTAGAAGCGGCTGTAGCCTAGTGATAAAGGTATTGGACTTGCGAAAAAGAATTAAAGAGGTTGTTGGTTCTAATCCTGACCGGTACACTACCGACATGAACCCACTCCTAACACAAGCAATTTAGCTTAGCTGGAGGGGTTAACGAGAATACTAGTAATTTCCTTTTAAAAAAAAGAAATAAGTACACTGTTCCTGTTGCTTAAAAGACTTATATAAAATATTAAACTTGCAGATTATTGTGAACAAGGTGGACTTGGAAATCGCTGGCGGCTTGGTGATAGCGATCCATGTACACCCTATCTATTGACACCCCTACTCAACCCAAATACTCCATCAGAGCAATGTTATAATGAAGCGCACATTAAAACAAGAAATACTATAGGTTTGTTTTGTTTCCTAAATATTAGATGCATGGTAAATGGTTTAAATACACTATTAATACCTACTGTAATATTGCAGATGCATTAGAGTTTGGAAAAGAAGATTCTCCATACTACCTTTAAAAATGAGGCCAAATTTAAAAAATATGCAACATACAATATTGCCAGGAACATGAATTTGGCAAAGATAGAGCCTAAAATATCGATTTCAGAAACAACACAGGAGGAAAATGTAATTATTCATGACAATTCTCCAATTTTAAACATGTCAGAACGGCAATTGGTAATAAATATATAAATATATACTTTAATGTGTAAAATAAACAATAATTAATCATATTTTATGTAATTTTTATTACCTTTCACAAATTTGAGATCACAATACAATATAAACTAATCACACAATGAAAATGTAATGATAAAAATTTAAATTAATTTAAATCCTTTTCTTCACTTCACTTGTGGTGGAGGTCCCAGCTCTTCATAACTTCACTTCAATGTTTTCTGTTTCATCCATCATCAAATTAGTATCTTGCACAAGTTATCATCAATGTAGATACTTATAGGATTCATTTTGATTTACAAATATATATCAATAATTTAAATAATCAATATCAATATTTAAATAAATATCACAAGATACGCGCGCACAAACAAACGTCAATTCGATATGTCGAAACGTTTTATTTCATTTTGAATGTGGTAAACAAATAAAAAAAATCAAGTTAATGTTGATTCACTATAAAATCTTTTAAAAATACAAACAACAAGTACTTTTAATAAAAATAAATAAATAGTGAATATTTGTTTTTAACATTAAAGATTTGTGTAGCAAAGCACTAAACGTGTCAAGAGGGAAAAAGCTATCCGTCGTTGGTAAGAGATAGATAGCGCTTATCCTTGATTGTGAAACGCAAGTTATGGATAGATAAGATCACGCTGCAAATCGGAGATAGCGATCTATCCTTAACTGGCGATAGGTTATTGAAAACCGCCGTAAGTGTGCTGTTCTCTGTTGTCGCTTTTTCATTCTCGGCTACGACTGTACAATGAAATACAAGTAGACTATTATGATTCGAATGAAAAAAAAAATACTCTAAATTCGTCATATGTGTCGATTCTGGGAAGCGCTGCGTGATATCTAAGCTCTATTTTAGGTCTATCTTTCCTAAAGAAAGATATTTTTTTAAACATGTTGCAAATTTCCATTTCGATTTCTAAGAGTTCTTTCCAGTCCTAGAGTAAGTCCCTTGTGTAATAGAGTCTAGACAGTCTTGGGTAAGAATAAAACTTGCTAAAAGCACTAAAAGACAAAAGCTGGATTTTATTACTGCCATTATGGAAAGCAACCAAAAACGTGTGTCTTACCAATAAATAGAGTCCGACTTACCGCACATTTCAGGATTCCAATATTTTAGTATTTTATTTTTTTTGTTTTATGTGTATCTCAAGTGTACGCAATAATTGTAAGAAATCAATTTGAAGAACGTATCGACAGTTTAATGTTTGTCGCCAACATATCATTTTGAGTTGCCATGGGTTAGTATTACTATAAAACTACTATAATTAATTTTTAACCGACTACAAAAAAAGGAGGAGGTTCTCAATTCGACTGTAGGTATATATATTTTTTTATGTTTGTCACCTCATAACTTTCGACTGGGTGAACCGATTTTGATGGTTCTTTTTTTATTTGAAAGCTGGTGCTCTCCATGTGGTCCCATTTCAATTTGGGCTAGTTATGACATGTCATTCATGAGAAAACCATTTAGGTATGTGCGCGACAAATTGACGAATAACTCAATATCACGCCAACCGATTTTGATGATTCTTTTTTATTTGAAAGCTGGTGCTGCCCAGGACCCAATTCAATTTGGTCGTTCTTGAAGTCAGTTTTTTTGTTAAAATTTTGTATTATGTAGTTTAGGACTAACAAATATATAGATAAATACTATCTTTTTAGTGCGGTTCCGCCCTCGTGTTTGTGGGTTATTGTGGTAAATAATAGTCTATGTCCTTCCTCAGGAATCAGAGTAGGTATTTGAATGCCAAAATTCATTAAAATCGGTGCATCGGTTTAGACGTGAAAGAGTGTTGGGTAAATTTTAATTGTATAAACAATTAATGATTAACAATTGACCAATTGTAATTGTAAAAAATACAACTTACAATTAATTAATTGTTAATCGTGGTTTTATACAGTTAACAATTGATCAATGGTTAGTTTTTTTACGAAAAAATAACTAACATTTGATCAATTAACAATTAATTTTTAACTTAGTATCAGTTTGAATATTTTACACGTGCTTGTGCGGATTTGCCAAGTTCCTTTAATTACGGTAGTAAATATATTTTCTTTGGTCAAGTCTGGCATAAAAATTTTAATTAAAGAAATTATAAATTGTTTTATTTTCATCATCGTACTCGTACACCTTATTATGTTTGCTTAAATTTACTTTTTAGTAAATGAATATGTAGGTGTTTAGAAATAAACTTAGTGAACAGTACAGAAGAGATAAAAGTCATCTCAAAAGTCATCATCATCTCAACCAAATTCCCCAAAAAGTTAATTTAGTTTTAATTGTTTCATAAAACAAAACAATTAAAAAGTTAATTGCAATTATTTTAATTGTGATTTACAATTGATGTGCATTAATTTAAATAATTTAATCGTAAAACGCGATTAAATGTTTAAATGCGATTAATTCAATTGCAATTGATTTCATCACATTTATTTTTTAATCAATTAATTAGTTAAATAAAAAAATAAAGATTAATGCCCAACACTGCATATAACTCATACAAACGTCCATACATCCTCAAATCCCTCATGTTTGTAAAATTTGGTACTACTAAGATAGTTACGACGAAAAGATCTGAGCCACAGCCACAAATTTAAAAAATATACAAAAAAAACTCTAGAACTGCAATTCGCAGCGTCAATATTAATTTCGCAACTTCTAGAAAATATTCTACATGAAATTTGATTCTCCATCGGTTGGAGCCGTCTTCGACCCAGTCGAGCAGATACTCGTTATTGAATATCTCTCCGACACTATATTTTTATTAAAGTCAGACCGCTGACTATTCTTTGATAAAATACCGATTTTATCAAAGAAATGTTCACTTGCTTTATACGGATACTAGCTTTTTCACGCGGCTTCGCACACTTTCATCCCCTGATTTACTCTCTTAGGTGTGGAATTTTAAAAATTCCTTTCTTAGTGCTCATTTACGTTATATAAGAAGACATTGTTAAAGATAAGGGAGAGATTCTACTGGATTCATTGTCGTGATGATGTTTAGGACTGGTGTCGCAAGTGTACTAATTGTGCGGCCGTGAAGGGACCTCACGTAGCAGAGGTCCATTGAAATTGTACAATGTTGTGCACCCTGGGAAAGAATAGCAATAGACGTAGCGGGACCATTTCCTGAAAGTGAAAGCAGAAACAAGTACTTCATGGTTGTAATGGATTACTTCACTAAGTGGCCAGAAGTTTTCGCCATTCCCAACCAAGAGGCATCAACAGTTGCAGACAAATTAGTGCACGAAGTCTTCTGTCGTTTTGGAGTGGCTTTAGAAATTCACAGTGACCAAGGAAGAAATGTTGAGTCTCAAATATTTCAAGAGATGTATCAAGTAATGGGTGCTCAAAAACCAGAACCACCTCTTATCACCCACAATTGGACGGAATGGTGGAACGATTTAACCAAACACTAGAGAGGTATCTGGCAAAAGTTCTTGAAAGTAGGCAAAAATATTGGGACAAACACATCCAACCGTTTCTTCTGTCATACCGAAGTGCAGTCCACGAAAGTACTTCAGTAACTACAGCTTTTGCAAATTTTGAAATACCCCCTGAAACGAAGTATAACGGAGTACGCGAATGACTTACGAAACAATAATGATATTTATGAGCACGTCAGACAGTCGGGCCAACAAATGTCTAATATGACCGGAAAGTGAACAATAAGGGCTTCGAAGAGTGTTCGCTAGTATGGCTACATAATCCAATTCTTAGTAAAGGGAGATCTCCGAAGCTACAAGCCAAATGGGATGGGCCATACCGGGTGGTCACAAAAATCAATGATGTTACCTACCGGATACAGAAATGTCCAAGAGGCGCCCCAAAGATAGTTCATGTAGACCGATTGGCGCGATACTATGAGACCCATAATGCTCGGGACGAGCATGTCTTAGGAAGGGGCAGTGTAACGCCATAGAGAGATGGATATCGTATGGTAGGGAAAAATCTAGAAGACAAGAGAATTGAGGACAGCGCCATCTTGTGTCGGGTAGAGCGCAACTGTGGAGGTTATGACTGGTGGTACCGATGTTCTCGACGCTAGAGTGCGCTATATTACTTGTTCTGGGCGTTTTTATTTGTTCTAGAATGTTTTGTCGAATGCTCGGGATCTTTGTAGGTGTTTCCATAGCCCTATAAAAGCGGAGCGTGTTGGCTGTGCGGGCAGTATTGTTTCTCGATACAGCGGATTAACATCGAAGTGATCTTCTAGAGCGACTAACAAGTAATTTAGTGAATAATTGTTGTAAAAGTGTTGTTAATAAATATTGTGTTATTTTTTTGGTAATCAACCGACTACTTTCATTTATTAAATACCCGGCTCGTAACAGAACGAATTAGATGAATTTCGGTATACCTAGAGATAGGTTGGACCTTGGAAAGGGACATATGCTTGACTTTGACTTTTTTTCGCGATAGGCTAATGCTAGTACTCGTATAAAAACAAAATAAAGTGCTGAGTAAATGATAGTCATATTGTTCATATACCAACAGTGTTAGATTTCGAACGTCATTGTAATGGCAACATTTTCGATTGTCATTTTTTCTTGTTTGACGATTTGACGTTTGAGGTTAAAATAGGTTAGTACATTGAGGACGCTTGGATCGGTAGAGCAAGAGCTTCGTAATTGACTGCTGGTTTTACGTTAATTGAATTGATATTAAGCTAATTTCCCAAGACTCGGTTTTCGTCGGTCACCGGTATTATTGGTCTGGTTAGGACTCGCGAGTTTTTGTAGGCGCGTTCAAAAGGGCGTGATCCGTGATAGCTAATACGAGTTTATTGTAATTCGAATACCTTGAAAGATATACAGCACTTTGGAGCATGTTTGTGTGAACGTACCAGGACAGACCAGGCGGTGGGTTACCCCATCAGCGGTGCCGAGAACAAGGAAGCCACACAACTCCAGTAAGTGCTTGATGATTTTAGTTTAGATTAAGAACACGGTGACACAGCCGTGGTTCATTTCTCTTGCAAGTGGACTTGTTTAGTGATTGTATGCTTATAACATGGGCCTATAGGTATTTCAAACGTCACAAGGTGATCGCTGCATTGGCGAGAGGAATGAACAAACAGCGATATTTATACGAACGGAAATTAAAATCTACAGCGGTACTTTAGCCGCAACAGAGCACAGCTGTGCTATTTTACTGCATCTGACCTAACTTTATGCAATTGTAATGAAGCTATTGAGAAAACACAAATTCTATCGCTATAATTATTATTGTTACTATGGGCTTTAAGTTTTTAAAGTGTCGTGTATATCTATGTAATTATATTGATGTACTCCTAGCCGATTTCGGCCACGGAGGCCAGCTAACTATACAGGAGATATTATAGTACATAGTGCAAGAGATAGATATTATGTTGGTTTTGTGAGAGACATTGTTGAGCATTCTTGTAATAGATAACATTTATCTATAACAACATTGATATAATATTTCATGGTGTAACGTGGTTATATAGTTTTCACATAAACTATACTGTATTAATAAACTATTCAGGATCGGTTTGTAAACAAACTTCTGGATTTCGTCAAGTTAGAAGCGGTTGAAGATCTCTAAACTAAAATGTTCAAGAATAACTTTAGTTTAGTTAAAGGCTGTGTCAATTGTCTGAGTTTCTTAATATTTTTTCAAAGATGATAATTCTATGACAAGAAAATAGAGAATAGAGTAGAGTAGAGAATAGAATAGAATATACATAATTCATATGTGAAAATATTGTGACATTATTCTTCAGCCGACGAATAAAATTACAGTGTTTTGGGAAATAAATTCCAATTCTGTTAAATGTCACAGACATACAGACACAGAGACGTTTCATGGCCTTAGAGACAAAAGTTCGTACTCTTTTTTATAATATTTGTTATACAAAAATAAGTTAATTTACCAGTCTCCTTGCATGGTTAGAATTCACCAACATTTACATAATTCTTCGCTCAATAGACAGTTTCATAATATCTTGGTTTCCATTTCAGACTTAAAAAAAATAATCTGTTAAATATATTGCGTGTGTATGACTAATCTTATCGGTACGGTCTGTCATAGATCGTCCCGACTCACCGACTTTAGGGTTTCATTTCTGATTATAACCATTGTAATGTTGAAATATTTTGATGCATGAAACATGACATCTATTTAGGAAGCGATTGAGTCGTTGTGGAGAGCCATTTATTGATGTTGATATCGAAGGCGCTCATAGATGTCGTGTATCAAAATATTTCAACGTTACACCATTAAATTGAATTATGTTCTTAAATCCGTATTTCTTGAATATTCTACAATTGTTGATATTAAGTAGTTTCTTTTTCGGGTTGAGACATAAGAGTTTTCCTTTTTGTAATAACGATTCGAACCGTTTAAAACCCCTATGTCGTGTCGGGTATTAGTAGAGCGCTAGAGAATCAGGCCTCTTAGCCAAGAGATTTTTTCTACAATCGTGAACATCTCTATTCTCTTGTAGTGTTGCTGGCTAATATTTGAAGATGACGTCATTCCCATACATTTGTATGTTTATAGAATGTCAACTTGGGCAGGCGTAATTTAGAAAGGAAATTCCTGATACCAGAGAGAGCTATACCCTGAAATAAAAGTCCGAACGCGATAAACATTCTCACAACAGATTTGAATTCCGACCATAGAACAACATGGCCACCGAACGGAAGGGAGTAGCCATGGCATCTTTTTCCAATACAAAACAGTCTGTCTATTTTTCCTTACACATACTCATTCATTTTAGACTCGCATACAATAACATTCGCCTGTCACTACGTACTCACACATAAAAATAGTACCTAGTAAAATTATTGTATTAGTTACGTTTTATTTTAAAACGAAAACTTTGTATGAAAAATCTACTAAATACAAACTTGTGACGTCACTTTTTTAGACTAATCAATTGAGCAATATATTTCAATGTTTATTTGAATGAAATTTGTAAAAGAAATTAAAACCTGTAATAATTATTTTTTCCGATATGTTTTGTAATATTCGTTTTATGGAAGGAGACATAGGTATATATTTACGACTAGCTGACCCGGCGAACTTCGTACCGTCATATTTACATATCTGTCTCAGCTTCCCACAGGCAGTGTACAGTCGCGGATAAAAAGAGAAAGAGAAAAAAAGACGGACAGACAAAAATGAAAAAAGTTACAGTTTTGGGTTTTTTTTTTTTTTTTTTTTTTTTTTATGATTGGCCCGCCAAAATGACTCTACTCTGCCTGATGGAAAGCATAAGCAGAATCCAAGAGTGGTGGTCACCATACTCATTGCAAATGCAGACAATGCAGTATGGAGACCCACACTATGGCGGCCTAGTGATGCTGCTGCATCTTTTAGTCTAGTCAACAAGTATGGTACTTGTTGACTAGACTAATTGGGCCTCCGGTCTCGCACTCACCAACGAAACACGACAGCACGAACGCTGTCATTTTACGTTGATTTTCTGTGCGAGGGTAGTACCGCCCCGGTCGAGCCGGCCCATTCGTGCTGAAATCAGCGTGGCTCTACTACCTTTCAAAAGTTCAGTATCGATTATAGAAAGCCCTCCAAAAAATATTTCAAAATATCTTCAGAATTGGACCTGTTACATTTTTATTATAAGTATAGATATACAGTCAACTACGCTATTAAAACAAAGCATTCACAATTTCATGCACATTGCACACATAATACATTCTGTGTCTTATCAATGTAACGCGTAGGCACATTAGGGCTTATACTTTGACAGAGGGGAACGTCTGCGTATGGTTGCTCTACGTCACATCTTGAGTCGCCAATACCACAATCATTGAAGACTAAAGTTTTTAACCAGTGCGTCCTACCCGTGATGACATACGGAGCCGAGACGTGGACACTCACCATTGGACTGGTCCACAAATTTAAATTCGCTCAGCGTGCGATAGACCCTGCGATGTTGGGTGTTTCTCTGTCTGATAGAATTCGGAACGAGGTTATTCGACAGAAAAGTAGAGTAACCGACATCGCACGGAGAATCAGTACGCTGAAGTGGAAATGGGCTGGTCATGTCTCTAGACGTACCGATGGTCGGTGGAGCCGAAATGTGCTTGAGTGGAGACCGCGATTAGGCAAACGTAGTGTAGGGCGCCTTTTTTTTTTACGCGGGCAATGCTTTCTACACCATACTCCTCGTGGGGGGGAGTGTGTGGGACTCCCGACGAGTCGGTCTACCCACTAAACCCCGTGGCGGCCTACCTCGGCAGTTGGGAGGAGCTCCAGGAACGCATCAGCGGCTTCTGGAGTCCCCCCTGCCTTACCTCAGGACTGAGGTACATCCCGGGGTAACCAGAGTCACCACCGGGGCGGGTCGGTGTTCCGCCTCTCACCGAGTAAGAGTCGGAACACTGACCCGCCTTAGACGACACCCCCCGGCCGCACCGGGGTGTCACCGGTCTCGGGTCGTTTGCATCTCCCCTAGATGTGGCCACAATGACCCTTAAGCGACGATTGTGAAGCTAGCGGCCTCTGCCGCCTCCCCTTCGTCGCCTCCTTCAAGCGGGATCGGCCCTTTCCCGATCCCGCTCTGCGGACTCCTTCTGGAGCATAACGTGTTCACAGAAGGAGACCGCGGCCTCCCATCCCTCAGTACTCGCCAGCATTGCCATACTCACCGAAGCAACCGTGCCCGGTGAGTATCTGAGTGAACCGGTAGGTGACACAGTCGGTTCTCTCTGTCCACGCTTCGAAGCTCGGCAGAACGGCACCGACAATGCGTTGGCTGGCACAGCCTTGGATTTCGAGCCGTGTCCGCCAAGCCTTTAGGGCTTGCGTTTGTGCGTTCCGCCGAAGCATTCAGGGCTTATGATCCGGCGCTGTCTCTTCGACATTCCGACCAACAGAACGAATTTGGTCGTAGACCATTGTGTCCATGTCGGAATCCAAATTGGCAGTCCGATAGATCAGGGCCCACTCGCGACAGGTGCCCGCTGATACGGTCAGAGATAACTCTTTCAAACAGTTTCCCCGACTCGTTCAGCAGGCATATCGGTCGGAACGCAGAGGGAGAATCTGCAGCCCAGTGTAGGGCGCCCTGCGGCACGGTGGACTGACGATTTAAAGAAAGTGGCTGGCAGCGGATGGATGCGGACTGCCCAAGACCGGCATAGTTGGCGCTCCTTGGGGCTACCTTCAGCAGTGGACGGCGATTGGTTGAAATGTGCTCTATGATTATCCAAAAAAACTTGCGTCAATTCTGATTCTGTATATAAAGAAAAACTATTTGTAGCAAATAGTGCGAATAGGTTCCGTTACCCACAAATAAGTTTCGTATCTTATTGACGTCAACTGTCTTTTGTTATTTCGAATAATAATACACTTTCGCAGCTAGGTCTGTAATATGTCTCCTGTTTTAATATCAGACAAACATTCTGTGGTCCTTATTGTTCGGATATTACAATACTTCTATAAATCGATCGTAGTTTTCTTTGTTTTGTGTGCTGTCTATTAGTAGTAAGTATACTAGGCTTCATTGTAATGGATTATTTTCGGCTATGTTTGTGTTGGTAATTTTTAATGGCATGGGCAGTAAATTCGTAGAAATTGGCTCACCTGGTGGGAAACGACAATCGCTGCCTATGGATACATGAGACTCAAAAATCCCATTGTACTTTGACGCCCTCCCCTTTAGTATCAGATGATTAGGAGAGGGGAGGGGGATTTGAATCGGACTCCAACATAACATTATAGTATAGTATGGTAAGTAGTTACTCTAATGTGTATTGATATAAAATGCTTGACGTTTAGAAGGTTCGAAAGCTCAAGAACAAATGTGTGTTTATTCGTGAATTTTATTACAAAAGACATTTTTCCATTTTGTATCATTGCATATGCATACATTCATCAACAGAACAATCAAAACTCCACTAAGACACTATAGTTCTATAATTTCTGCTTAAATATCTATTAATAAAGCATTAATTTTATTGTAATAAAGTGATACTTTGGATAATAAAGTTACTACAAATCCTAACTAACTTACAAAGTAAGTGCTCTTGGTGCGCGAGAATGAATTAACGACTTACTCTAATTATATTTTCATCTTACAGGTGAAATGGGCTAAGAACACTCAGTCGTTAATGATAATTCGCATGGTTTTTGACTTTGATATGTTATGTCGTTCCTTGCTATTTCTGAGGTGAAATCAGATAAAATCATCTATTTACGAGTATATACTATTTACGAGTGTAAGAGATATAAAATATTTTTTTTAATGGAATTAGGTGTTCAAACATTTGTCAAAACCGTTTTGTTGACAGCTCGACTACTACCTACACAGCCATGGTCTAAGAAAACAAGGTCTCGAATTCCGAGAGCGACACAGTGTACTATCCAGTTACCACTTTATAGCAACATAACATGAAATGAACCAACCAGAACCAGCGATAGCGGTGATGACGAACCCACGTGATCACTGTGTCTCGGAATGCTATACCTGGCGAAGTATATTGTTATACCATGGTCAAAGCCATGTTGATGATGACGATTCTGTGTATTCGTGATTTCGTCATGTCTATGAAACCGTAAATTTACAGCTTTGAAAGTTTTGAATATTCTTTGATCTTCTTGATCATCTAAAGCCTGCGACACTTTTTTATGTTTTCAAACACCAAACAACAAATATCTAACAAAATATGGGCGTTGCTTAACTGTTTTGTTAGTTCTAACAAGCAAACACGTTATCCGAAGCGGATGGAAAACATCCCCGTGTTCGTCTGCGGGGGGAGGGGGGTAAGGGCGATTTCATTTGCTATCATAGGGTTGTGAATTCACCACATAAAATTCTTCATTTTAGTCGTTGCGGAGGTAAAGATTAATTGTTTTGATTTACAAATCGGATGTTACGGACTTGCTAACTAGTGATCATTTTTGTTATAATTATGTAGCTGATACTTATTCATACAGTTTTTTACATTAATTTTATGCTTTTCGTATAATGAAACTGAACTGAACTTATAATAATATTTATTTATTTATTACTTACTTGATACTCAATGAGTACTTTTGAAGTGTATCTGTTGGAGGTATCGTAATCTTTAAAACTTGCGACCTTACGTCACGTACGGTAACAATATTTGTTATGCTCTATTCTATTATAGAATGATTTTCCAACCCGTCAATCGATGAACCAAAAAAAAGCTCGCCATTAGGCCTCGATAAGAAAAGTACTCGATACTTTGAAGTATCGATACATTCTATTCGATACCGTATCCCTATATTTATTTATTTATTTATAACTTTATGCACTTTTGTACATCGGCGGACTTAATGCCCAGGGCATTCTCTACCAGTCAACCTTAGGGTGGTGTAGAAATCTTGTGAGGTAGGCGCGCATAGGTTTCGTACTTAACTAAAATAAACATTACACAGCATTACATATATAGGTATGGCAAATACGACAAATACATAAACACTATAAATATATACGATATTACTTATACTTAAAAACATATTTACATTACATTAGTACACTATGAATAACAAGAAATGTGTTGGAGTTGGAGTACTATCGTTATGATGACTCTGCCATGCCAGTGAGAAGGAGGTTATGAACCTTCTTTTTAAATATGAGACGGTTAGTGGACATCCTGATATCAAGTGGTAGCGCATTCCAGAGCAGAACTGCTTGAACGAAGAACGAAGAGTTTACAAAGTCAGAAGTGTGGGAGGGACATAAAAGAAGCAGATTATTTTCTGAGCGAAGATTTCTGTTGTGATTGGAGGACAGGAAACGGAGGTAGGGATCTAGGTAAGTAGGTGAGAATGGGGAGGTGAGAAATGAAAATAGAGAGGTCAGAGCTCGCTGATTGCGGCGTTGGCTAATGGGTAACCAATTCAGTTGGGAACGTAAAGCAGACACGTGATCATACTTGCGAAGATTGAAAATGAACCGAATGCAGTTATTAAGAAGGCGGTCTAGTTTGTTAAGGAGGTCTGCATTCAGGTCGAAATAACATACATCACCATAGTCGATTAACGGAATGATCAAGGATTGCATAAGCGTAGTTTTGGTTTTAGGAGGCAGGAAGTTCTTAAGGCGATATAGTATCCGCAGGTTTCCAGTTACCTTCTGACTCACGTGGGTAACCTGAGCTCGCCAATCGAGAGTTGAGTCAATGTGTAGACCCAGGTCCTTGACTACAGGGCTAAAAGGAATCGCTGACCCGTTGAATAATATTGGTGAGATTGACACAGTATTCAATCTGCTTATCATGCGTTTGCGGCCTACAATGATCGCCTGGCATTTGGTAGGATTAACAGATAATCCAAATTTCGACGACCAGGAATATATGGATTCTAGATCTTTATTAACTTCGTCAACGGCTCCCTCAATGTCCTCCACTCTTGCCTGTGAGTACAGCTGCAGATCGTCAGCATAAAGGTGATACGCACACTGAAGATGTTGAGTAATGAGATTAATAAATATTGCGAATAGAAGAGGAGATAATATGCCGCCTTGAGGGACGCCAGAGTGCAGGTCGCACCAACTCGAAGACGAGTCTTCAACACGAACACACTGCTGTCGCCCCTGAAGATAGGAGGAGAACCATTCCAGTGCCTCTGGAGGAATCATTAGATGGCTGAGAATAGCTAGAAGGATTTCGTGGTTGATGGTGCCGAAGGCATTAGAGAAGTCCACTAAGACCAGTACTGTAACCTTAGTGTCCTCCATACCCCTCCTCATGTCACCAGTCACTTTAAGGAGAGCGGTAACTGTGCTGTGGCCAGGCCTGAAGCCAGATTGTAGAGGACTTAAAAGTTTATGTCGGTAAGTGAATTCTGAAAGCTGCTTAAATGTACAGACCTCCAGCACTTTGGATAGGAAGGGAAGAATAGAAATAGGACGAAAATGTTCAGGAAGTGAAGGACTACTTTTTTTTGGGAGAGGGATGACGTAAGCCTTACGCCAATGAGAGGGGAAAGTTCCGGAGTCAAGGGAGAAGTTGATTATGTGGGTGATTACTGAGAGGATATGGTCCAGGATGGTTACAATCATGCGTCGACTAATGCCATCATGCCCGACAGCATTAGAACGGATAGATAGAATAATATTTTTGATATGGTTTGCTAACATGGTTTGCCAACACATTTCGTTAGTTTATTTTTAGGAGCAAGAGACATGCCTTAACGGTGGCTTCTTTTATGTTTACTAAAATAATGTATGTACGTGTTTTTCTATGTTTAAGAGTTTGGTCTTATGAAAAGATGATTTGCCCCTACAGTTAACAAGTCACGGAACGACGACCTCAAGAAATGGGTTGGGAAATTTTGTTTTAAATATTTTCGGCTAGTATTTTTTCGGTAACACGAGTATATTCGGCTTTGTTGTGATATGAAAAAAACTACAATAGGTCTAACGTGACCTGGGTATATGTATGACAAGGCTTTGTGACGATTTTTTTACTCTCATAGCGTGGCTGTTTTTCTTTTGAACGAATAAAGTGTGTCCACAAAGTCCACAAGAATATGTTTGTAGACTTTAACTCTCCCGATCTCGGTTATTTTATTGTACTGCTTTAGTGCACCACTTTCTTCATCTTGTAGAAAACATAGGAAAACACGAGATAACAATGATATTCTACCTATAGAACTTAAATACCATTGAGTTTGGTCTATATTTGTAACATAGTCTAACGGTTTCTGCTAACAAGATGTTTTGAGTGTATTATAGGTAAAGTTATTATTAATCATATCCATTGAATAGAACTTGCTGGACATAGAAACGTGACTGGTATTTATAATTGCATGCTGTTTAGTCAACAAAATGTGTCATAAAATTCCGATACAAAGACTACCCGATATGAAATATGAATCAAGTTAAAAATAGCTTCTTTGCTTTCATGTTAATTTTAGTTGTAAATAAATATTGTGAACATAGCTATTCTGTGGTGATAATAATCTATTACTTACAATAAAAATGTAACAGGTCCAATTCTGTACATTAAAGATATTTAGAAAAAAAATTTTGGAGGGCGCCCTATAATCGATACTGAAGCCAAAACTGTTTTTTTTTCATTTTTGTCTGTCTGTCTGTCTGTATCTTGGCCGCGCATCACGCTGATACTACTGAATGGATTCAAATAAAACTTGGCATGATTTGAGTTCATACTACGAGGTAGGACATGGGATACTTTTATCCCGAAATTCAGCACGGTTTCTCGAAGAGAGGGGATGAAAGTCAAAATATGTACTTAGTTGTAATTCAATAACACACAGTCTGATTTCTTTCATTCTTTTTTTGCTAGAAAGAAAAAAAAAGATAACGGAAAGTCTTTTTATTTGTCCGCGACTGTACAGTGCCTGTGGGAAGCTGAGACAGATATGTAAATATGGCGGTGTGAAGTTCGCCGGGTCAGCTAGTACAGAATAAACCGGTAATTTTGACATCTCTCTCTTTTAATGTTATTGACTTATCTCTAAAAATAAAAAAAAATAAAGCCCCTCGTTATTTATTTGTAACTACCGCAAGAATTTTATTTGCTTAGTTGAATTTGCGTGAATTGGTTGATATATGACGGTATTTTTATACGTTGTCGCAAAAAATCAAGTTCCTAGAAAACTTTCAGTCAAATAAGTTCAGGCGCGGGTCTGATACCGATAACCCTAATCCGCATATTCAACGAAACAAGCTGTTGCCACCTTACTACAGTTAGGGTCCGTTCACACAGACCGGCTCGGAGAGGAGAGCAGATTTTTATCACATTGGAAACAGAGGTTTGAGTAATTTTAGGGTTTATTTTTGCATGTGCACTTCTTTTGTCATCAAGAAAGCTTGAACGCTCTTAGTGTGAAATAATAACAGAAGCCGACCGGCTCCGATTGGGTGCTCTTTGTCGCTCGCGCAACCGATCTGCTCTGATTCTCTTCCACAGCCGGTCTATGTGAAATAGTTGGCGGCTCCGCTCCGGCCAATTCCAAGCGTATACGATCCGGTCTGTGTGAAAAGAAAAATGCGAGCCGATGCTCTCCGAGCCGGCCTGTGTGAACGGACCCTAAAACATGAAGGCAAAATATGATCTTCTATCTGTGCGAAATGGGGGCAGCCGTAAAGTTAGATATGTATGTAGGATTTTAGCAAATGTGTTGATCCAATATAGTACTTACTAGTTATAGATTTGCTAAAACATTTCGTAAGGGTGTAGCCAGGATTGGACGTAGAATAATATAAAATTAGTGAAAGTATGTTAATAAATCTATACTTATAATAAAAATGTAACAGGTCCAATTCTGTACATTAAATATATTTTGAAATTGTTATTTGGAGGGCTCTCTATAATCGACACTGAAGCCAAAACTGTATTTATTTTCATTTTTGTCTGTCTGTCTGTATCTTGGCCGCGCATCACGCTGAAACTACTGAATGTATTCAAATTAAACTTGGCATGATTTGAGTTCATACTACGAGGTGACTACATGGGATACTTTTTATCCCGAAATTCAGCACGGTTTCTTGGAGCGAGGGGATGAAAGTCAAAATATGTATTTAGTTGTAATTCAATAACTCAGTTAGGGTCAGCTAGTCCATAATATAGGTATACTTCTCGTGTCCCAAATGTGAAACTATCTAACCGATTTTCACGTTTTTTTAAACATGTAGCATCATGTTTAGACCAGTAGGAGCTGAGCATGATTAAAACGATGCGCAGACGAAGTTCTGTGGGTCAGCTAGTATTCCATATTTTAACATAATTTAAAAAAACAAAACCTGTGTAACAAAAGCTTAAGAGGATTCTATGCGAAAGAACTATGCTAAGTTTTTCATGTCTAGAACTTATTTTTTAATTAATATTTCGTAGTATTTATTGAAACTAGTCTAGAGGTCAGTACTTATTAAAACTTAATTAATGTTAAATGTTTGACGACAGTAATTGGCTTTTGAATTAAACGTTTGTGTTGTTCAATCACAAATATCAAAGAATACGAAACGCGTGGGATGTACCCCATTGTTCCTCTGCGTCCTACGAAAAGACATTGGGACCCTAATGTCTTAAAAAGCTGTAAACGAATTCCTCCTAAACGTAGTGTGGCACTCCGGTTGGTTTTATTCGATTCGATTCTGAATATTCCAACACGTTGCCTTATGAAAACAACGGTATGGACATGTTGACTGACTTCCACAAAATGGGTGTTCTTTGTGTCCGTTTCATGTATGTTTGTAAAGTCCCCTGCGACACAGGATTTATTCCTATTGCGGAAGTTGTCTTTAAAAAAAAAACGTACGAAAATTATTATTATGAAAAAATCTAGAATAGTTAGTAGAAGTACCTAGTTTTTAATTTTTTTAGTGACATTTTAGCGGTTGGCTTATCAGAAAGATTTTACTTTTGTAATCATATTGGGTTAATTTAATATTGTTCATAGGTCGCTGCAACTATTCGATAAGTTACTGAAAATACTGACGACTTTAATCTTCAGATTAAAATAACTATCTACTGTTTAAGTGATGTTTCGCCAGGTACGTTTCTCTGCATAGCCTAATCGATTATCTTATTTATATTTACTAGCCTGCCAAAATAACTTTACTCTGCCTGATGGAAAGCTTGAGTAGAATCCAAAAGTGGTGGTCACTTTTTTTTTTTAACTAGTTGTAAATCCCCTTCAGATCTCCGGCTCCTCGGGGACTGAGGAGCCAAGTGTGTTGTGATTCCACTGAAAACTACCCCGGCGACCGGTCTCAGGCGCCCTGCTCTGGGGAGGACCCGGACCATGTTATTTCAGGCCCACCCCCAGGAACGACGCCGCGTCTAGAGTGACTCTATCCTGGGGGACACATTATGGCGGCCTAGTGAAATGCTTTTTCACGCCCAGCTTTAGGGATCTGAAGTCATAGTGGGAGAAAAACACGTGTGCTGGTGGTAGTGAATTTGAGGTTTTAATTCATTGGCTCGGGAAAGAAGAGTCGAACCGTTTAGTTCGAAAACGGCCAGCGCGTGTGACCGTGTAGAGAAAGGGGAAAGGTGGGAAAAAAATAATGGGTGTGTATCTGGTAAAGAATACCTTAGATGTTTAGTCCGTCGATGTAAAGTTTTGTGTAAAAAGTTAAAATTAATAACTATTTGCTGAGTAAAAACTCTAAAATAATTAGCCTAAACTCCTGATAGTAAGCATCTGTTAAAATTTATCTTGGTACTTGATTGTGACCTAAAAAGTTTATAATTATTAGAGATGGGCCGATCATTACTTTTGCCGACTAGCCGACTGGCCGATTAGTCGGCCCTGAAAATCTCTCGACTAATCGGCCAAACCGATCATGGTTATGGACATTTTCCATAATTCTTCCATAATTTACAGCTGATTCGCACCCCAGTCGCAAACGCCGCCTGGGAACCTTGTTTCTTCATTTTTTCTTCTGTAAGGGTCGGACTCGGAGCGGTGTTTTAGTGTAAAAATATTTTTGTGTAAAGATATTATTAATATTGTTGATTGAAGTGAAGAGTTAAATGAAAAAGAAAATCACTTGTGCCGATGTTTTTTAAACAAGTGGACAATGTTTTTTTTTATTTGATAGCCTGAAAGTGATTCCGCTGAGCCTGATGAAAGCTTGAGTAGAATCCAACAATCCAACACCATACTCATTGCGAACGCAGACATTGCAGTATAGCGTCCTAGTGAGATGCATTTTCACACGCCGCAAAAAGGACTCGGGATCATAGTGGAAGGGAAGCACTTGCGTTGGTAGTGCCAAGCAGTTAAAAACTGCTCGGAACAAGAAGGCAGAACGGAACCGTTTAGTTCCAGAGCGTATTTCTACGACTTTGAAGCGGTGACTTCTAATGCCAGTTCGTGTTGTCCTATAGAAGAGGGGAGAATGTGGGATCAGTTTGAAGAGCTCTTCAGAACACTGTCCATGGTAAAAACGCTAGAGGACTGTTACAGAGGCGACATCTCTCCGCAAGTGCAAAGGCTCAAGGGACTCGGTGGCATCGGGACTATTGATAATGCGGACTACTGGCCGCTGCAACCGATCAAGAGCATCAAGCAAATTCTGCTTGGATCCATCACAAAGATGAGAACAGTCCTGCACGAACAATGAACCTTGGTCTTATAAAGAAGACACAGATACTCGGGCGCAAAGAATCGTCTCACCCTATTCAGTACACCAAGTTTCTGCGAGGCCGCCTTAGTAATGCTCTCGATTTTTTTTTATGTATTTACTGCCAAAATGACTCTGTCCCGCCTGATGGAAATCATGAGCAGAATCCAAGAGTGGTGGTCACCATCCTCAATGTAGGTGGTAGGTAGGTAATAAGAACAATGCAACATGGTGACCCACACTATGGCGGTCTGGTGAAATGCTTTTTCACGACCCGCTGAAAGGACCCGGGATCATAGTGGGAAGGAAACACGTGCGCTGTTAGTGAGTTCCAGGCTTTGACCGCTCGGCACAGGAAGGAAAAACCGAAGCGATGAGTGCGAGAACGTATGTCTACCACTCTGAAGTGGAGACTTCCGAGGCCGGCACGTGCTGTCCTGTAGAGGAAGGGAGAGGAGAGGACCAGTTGGAAGAGCTCTTTAGAACACTCTCCATGATAAAGGCGATAGAGGACTGCCATGGGGGCTATATCTCTTTGCAACTGCAGAGGCTCAGCTCAAGAGACGCGGTGGCTTAGGGACTGTCGACAATGCGGATTGCTTGCCGCTGTAACCGGTCGAGAGCTTCAAACAGATACTGTGCTGCACAATCGCAAAGATGAGAACAGTACTCCACACACGAGCGAACCTTTTTTTTTCTTTTTTTTACGCGGGGATAGCATTATGCACCATACCCTCCGTGGGAGGGACACACGAAGGGCGCGTGTGGGAGCCCGCGGCGGCCTACCTCGGCAGTTGGGAGGAACTCCAGGAACGCATCAGCGGCTTCTGGAAACCCTCCTGCCGTATCTTATGACTGAGGTACATCCCGAGGTAATCATAGTCGCTAAAGGGTCGTTGTGGCCACATCTACGGGAGATGAGGCCGCTACAAACGGCCCGAGACCGGTGACACCCCGGTGCATTACTATGGCGGCCTAGTAATGCTTCTGCATCATTGGGCCTCCGGTCTCGAACTCACGTTGATCTTCTGTGCGAGGGTGGTAACACCCCGGTCGAGCCGGTCCGACCCTAATATCAGCCTGGCTCTACTACATACTATGTGAACACTAGCAATATGAACACATTGTGGTTACCACCACAGTGGTTACCACTGAGCTCCGAGCCCCAAAAATAGTTGTTCGTAATTTTATCGGAATATAATCCACTATATAGTATAACTATAGAACTAGAAGAACTAGAACTACATAGAATATATACCGTCTCCAAGATAGATTTACTTTTGTTTATAGATATTCCTTTTACTTATATAACAGGAAATGAACACAGCAATCAATGTGAAAGCATCCTTAACGCTGGATACATACTGCGAGAGTGATAGCTGACCCGTTTATTTTAAGCGTGAGTAATCGAAGACATATTCTCTAACGTAAATTACTTATCGGTTTTTCTTTTACTTTTCGTTACTAGTCAACTAGTTGAGCCTGACCTGATGTAATGACTTTTTTTTCTTTTTTTTTATCGTGAAATGGTTCAATATTAATTAGTGCATATTTCAAAATTACCAAATATGTACTGTTTTGTTGTTTGGTACATTTTTAAGAATGTTTCATGGCGTTTTACCTAATAAAATATTCTCTCTCTCTAATGTTTAGATTTATTAATACTGTATTTAATACAGAAATATTCGTTCAAATCTGTTTCAGAAATAATCTACACAAGTAAATAAAATTGAAGTGTATGTTTGTAATTCAAAATTAACAACTTTTGACTAATTCCATATGGAAGCATATTATACTGTACTTGCACACAACATTTTTTTTGTTCCGGCTAATCCATAGAACGACTAGGCTGATTTAGACGGGACTTTCACGGCAGATAACTAATGATATAAGGACTAACTTAGGCTACCTTTTTTAGACTAACTTTGCGGCGCGGCGTTACCAGCAGTTGTTGTTGTTGTATTTTTACTACAACGGCGTCTAAAGGTAGCGGTAAGCGACCGAGACGGGAGACCGCGACAAGTGTCTCGGTCTCTTCTGGATGTACTGTACTCTGTCTCCTGTCTCGGTCTTGCTCGCGAACTGTTGCTTATACATTGCCTATGATCAAGTGACGGTCGCGGTCTCCGGTCGCGGTCGCTTGTCTCTGTCGCGGCGAACCGCTACCTTAACACCCTGAAGCTCAGCTATAAAAACATACAAATAAAGAGCCAATTGTATTAGTATACATATTAATACAACTTTCTAGGTATTCTTGTGTGTCGTGACATAATAAACTGTATATCCATACTGATTAGGATTTCGTGGAAGAGAAGTAACAGCAATATCAACGGAGAATAATTCTGCGAATTTTGCTGTATTTCTTCAATAAATATGCCCGTTGACAACACGACCGTAAATTTAATGTTGAGGAGCCTGGAGCTCTACAATACTGGCTGAGGTTTTGTTTGGACACCAGATTTCCTACAAATCACTACTAACATTTTGCCAACTTATATATATATTAAGTGCCAGTTTCTCCACTTGCTGATAAAGTCTCTGATAGACTATTTTAAAGTTATCAGATTAGTAAAATCGATAACAAATGTCCATTGAAACTTACTCAATTTTAACGCCTGCCCGCGTGTATGTCGAATATGGCTACATATCAAACTATCTAAATTGGTTATTGATTACTCACACATACTTCCACCCTCGCTTTCACCCCCTTGAAACCTTATTTGTAGAATCAAAATTATCCTATGTTCCATCTATATACCAAATTTCATCTAAGTTGCTGTTCACGCCACGGGAGAGCCACGCTTCGGCATGAATGGGCCAGTTCGACCGGAGTGATACGGCCTCACAGAAAATGTGTGTAAAACAGCGCTTGCGCTATGTTTCACCGAGTGAGTGAGGATACCGGAGGCCTATATTATTATTGAATTACTCAATTTGGTGCAGTCGTTCGGAAGTTATGCGCGTACATACATTTCGGCGATTCATTTTTATAAATATAGGTAGATAGATGAAGATTTATCACTATGATGATATGATACTATGATTATTATTCTCGGAAGCTGGGTTTTGTAAAAATAGTGATTGATAGCGTTATTTTTTTCAATACGACTCCAAAATCATTAATCTAATTTTGGTGATTGGTCAAAAAATCCATTAATATTCGTTTACTTAACAAACAAATCTTGATAAAAAATATGACGATGAAAGACCAACACCTAGCGATATTTTGCGAGTTTTTTTTAATTTAAATCTATCGTGGGTAAGTTTTGGTGAAACCTTATAGGTTTATTTATGAGTTTTTTTTTTATATAATAGGTGGGCAAACGAGCAGACGTATCACCTTCTCGTAAGCGATTACCGCCGCCCATGGACAGCAGCAACACCAGAGGCGTCACAAGTGCATTGCCGGCCTTTGGGGGAAGCGGGGGGGGGGAGGGGGGATAGGGGGTGAGTTTGGGGTATGGGCCGCCGGTTCAAATCCTACACGGGACAACACTTTGTGTGATCCACAAATTGTTGTTCTGAGTTTGGGTGTTAATTATGTCCGTTTCATGTATGTCTGTAAAGTCCCCCGCGACACAGGATGTTTATTCTTAATGCGGGAGTTGTATTAAAAAAAAAAAATATGGAAGGATCCCTATCTAAACTAATGTGTCATCTCTTTTTTTCTTTTTAAGGCTTTGATAATAATTATATCTCTAGCAAAATAGGTAGCAGTGGTACAGCGGCGAGCAGCCCGCATTATCAACAGTCCCGAAGCCACCTAGTCCCTTGATCTTTTGAGATGTCGGCTTTATGGCAATCCTTAATCACCTTTATCACGAAATCTCTTCTGACGAACTCTTCCAACTAGTTCCACCCTTACCTACACGAAAACATTGTGCTGATCTTGGAAATAACCGCTTTAGAATGATAGACACACGCTCTCGAACGTGAAAGGAAGGAAAGACTGAACCATTTAGGGTTCAGTCTTTCCTTCTTATGCCGAGTATTCAAAACCTGGAACTATTACCAGCGCACGTGTTTCCTTCCCACTTTGATCCCGGGTTCTTTAAGCAGGACGTGAAAAAGCATCTCATTAGTCCGCGAAAGCCTGGTGTGGGTTACCATGCTGCATTGTCCACGTTCGCAATGAGGATGGTGACCATCATGTGGATGGACACTGAATGCCTAGGATGGTGACTGTCATGCTTTCCATCAGGCAAGGTAGTCATTTTGGCAGCTAATACATAAAAACATATAGCACTTGTTATGTTCATTTTTTTTTTTTTTTCGGACATCTTACACACAGCGCTATCTAGTCCCAAGCTAAGCAAAGCTTGTGTTATGGGTATTAGACAACTGATACAAATACGTATATACTTTTTATTTGTAAATACATATTATACTATACTATATATATAAATATTACTAATTAAATATCACTTTTTCTAATATCTCAAATTAGTTGTTTCTATTTTCTATAAATTCTAGTTTTTATCAGTTAGGAGTTTTTGGCGATATATTGATTGTAATTTTAGACTTAAACAACTTCTGACTTATGAATATATAAATAAATAATAAATAAATAGGTTAATATTTAGGACATCCTCATCTTCTGTTCTTTTAATCATTCCTCTAGTACCCATAATACAAGCTTTGCTTAGTTTGGGACTAGCTGACGTTGTTTTTGACTGACTGACCTGTGTCGCGGGGGACTTTACAAACATACATGAAACGGACACAAAGAACACCCAGACTCAGAACAATAATTTGTGGATCACACAAAGTGTTGTCCTACGTGGGATTTGAACCCACGACACTTGGCGAAGTAGGAAACGGCGTGGTGACCGTTAAACCACTAGGCTAAACGTGCAGTTGTGTTTAGATGTCCAAAATATTTATTCTTATTATTATTATCTAACACACAACATATATTTTATTACCATAATAATACGTATAGGCTTTTGATAGCGTGATACTCTCAAATAATTTTAAACAAGTGAAAACACAATAATTTTTGTGATTTAAAATAAAATAGTAATGGTTACACAAACAGTAATTAATTTTTGTGATCGTATTCTTGTTTTCAAGTTATTTTCTTAGTGAAAATATTTCATAATTATTAAACAAAGAGGTTGACATTTTCTTGGTACATTTTTTTCTGCCTACACAACAGCTAACTTCTAGCCCATCACACCTGTCACAGATACAAACAAATATTTACAGAAACGTATATTTCGAAAGCGACCTAATGTAATCATAAAAAAACAACACCTGAAATTTCGTTGGCATTACAATATCAATAACATTCTGTTTTCCCAAAGGAGTAAGCAGAGGCGTAAATACGCATGTTTACCAAAATTAAATTTGGTCTAATTCGCGTAATAAGCTTAAACTTTTACTGTTGTTTTGCCTACTGAGAACTTTTGAGAATTATACTTTGAAAAAATAGAAGTAGGTATTTAGAGGCATGTAGAAAGACAATTAAATGAAATGACAGTGGGGAGGAAGATTTAATGTTATATATTCAATACTAGCTTTTGCCCGTGGCTCCGCTGGCGTGTTTGTCGGTTATCTGGATAAATAGTAGCCTGAGTCCTTCCTCAAGAATCAAAGTATCTCCATGCCCAATTTCATTGAAACCGATGCAGTGATTTCATTTCATTTCATTTCAAATGATTTCATTTCAACAGAATGATAATAACGCGTAGGTGAATCAGATTTTTGTTTTAAAAATAATTTCTTCGTATGTGACGATGAAGCAAATGCAGAATATGAAAAGATACGAGTTCAGAAATTGCCGCGTAAAATGTGTAAGGCTAATGTTATTACACATTCATCCAATTTTTGCGACTTTTGACCTTGAAAAAAAAATTGCACATACGGGATCAATGGAGACTTCTCAGGATTTCATTAAGTGGTATCCCTTACGTGCCTGTAAATTTTCAGCTTATTGGGAATTAGGGCAATGCAAACACTTTGTTTCTGTTTATTTTTATTATTCTGTGCATTGATGGCTATGTACTTTAGCCTTTATGTTTGTTTCCTTGAGAACTGCGTGCTCCCTATAAAAGTTGACGTTCTCAAACGTGGAATGACGTCATCTCAACGCTAAGTCACGTGGTCAAAACAAAATATTAACCAATAATTACGAAAGAATTGCGATTGTAGAAAAAGAAGTGATGCGAAACATTTTATCTTGGCTACGGGTTGGCGGGTCAATGAAATATGTAAAATAAACACAACAGTTTCTTCTTGCCTCATTTACTAAACGCATGCTTACCCGGCTTCCAAGTTTATAGAATGCAGTTGTCGTAAAAAGTGGAAACGGGACAATTAAGTTACGGATTATTAAATTGCTTTTGTAACGTTCATTATAGTGTAAACATTGTGTGTATAACGTTCATAAAATAAAATTGTTTATATATGCGCTTTTATGCGTATCTGTAAACATAAATTGACAAAGACTGAATAACATTTCTGTCTATTTTGTATACTCTGTTATGTAAACGCTATATATTTTTATTTTATTTTAAAATAGGGGCAAATTTAAAACAAAAGAGCAGACGTTTCGCCTGATGGTAAGCGATTCAAGTCTGACCTGAAGGTCACGCGCAACACCAGAGGCGTCACAAGTGCGTTGCCGGCCTTTGGGGGTTGGGGGTTGGGGGGAGGGGTTGGGTTAAGTTAGGGGTATGCCCGACTGACGCAGGTGCTTTCCGGGCACGGTTGCTTCGGGAAGTACCTGCACTCGGTCGCTAGGAGGGAACTGAGTCCCGCCTGCCACCACTGCGACTGCAGTGAGGATTCGGCCCAGCATACGCTGGCGAAGATGTCATCTCGCAGAAGGAGGTGGCGGAGAAGGCCTGGGAGGACGACCTGCACTCGGACCCGATCCGCCGCCGGCGAACCGGGCAGCGGAGGCGCGCTCACCTGCGCCTCATGCCGCCCTGAGTGTGGCCGCGGATGGTCGGGACGGGCTTTCCCATCCATCCGCTCTAGTGGCCGCCCGCGAGGAGGCGACGTTACGTGTGTGCCGTACGTTGCCTAAATGAGAGAATAACATCAGAGGGTGCCCGCTTCTGTGCGGGCAGGCGCTGGGAGGGGTCCGGATGTCTTAACAACAGCAGTTCCCGGAACCCTCCCTCCTCAGGCGCAGAGTGGCACACCGTGTGGTTTTAGTCGGTTCGAGTCCGACACACCGCCCCGCCGCAAGCCCCGGTGGGGTGACGGTCCGAGGGGATTTCCACACGTTAAAAAAAAAAAAAAAAAGGTTAGGGGTATGGGCCTCCGATATTCTCACTCACTCGGTGACCCACAAACACACACACACAAACACAGCGCAAGCGCTGTTTCACACCGGCTTTCTGTTAGGCCGTGGTATCACTCCGGTCGAGCCGGCCCATTCATAACATTAATTAAGAACGATTTTAGGATCCCGTTGTTCTTTAATTCGTTGTTATTATCTTTTTTCAGTTGTTACTGCACTACTGACTGATGTTTTCAATTGCTATCTTTGGATTGGACTAGGACTTGTTTTAAACGTTAATATTGATCATCTAGAGGCCCAATGCTTATTAACTTGCAATGTATGCTTGTATGTTCGGGTGGAATCTTGCAACTCAATTTTGAAGCAGATATCTTCAACCGATTTTGCTGAAATTTTGCAAACATTTATACAACGTGACAATACAATATTATAATGACATGGAGCTGATCTGATGCTGGAGCTGGAAGGTGGCCCTAGGAACTCTGTAAAGAAACGTCGCAACATCATCGAGTTTGGACTCGTTTGATTCGTCTCGAGGCATTCCAGTAAAAGCTTATTTTTAAAAAGCTTTTTAAAAGCTAAAGCTTCTTGTAAACATTAATTAAGAACATTTAATGAACATTAATTAAGAAAATTCATGGTCCACTGTGTATCTTTATATATTATTATGTCACCACTTACGCTGGATTTATTTATAAAGGTAAGTAATCATGAAATGGCTTGTTAATAATAAATTGAGTCCTGGTGAAATAAATAATAATAATAATAAATGTTTCGGACATCTAACACACAACGCCATCTAGTCCCAAGTTAAGCAGAGCCTGTGTTATGGGTACTAAGACAACTAATTCAAATACATTTATACTTTTTTTTGTAAATACATACATATTATACACAGAAAACACCCAAACTCCGAAACAAACACTTGCAGATCATACAAACATTTGGTCCGACCTGGGAATCGAACCCGAGACCTCATGATCAGCAGTCGCACACGCCAACCACGAGACCAACGAGGCCTACACTCCTAAAAATAGGTATAACTTGACATTGAACTAGGGATTTTGTTTTGTATCACCGTGTGTTTTTGTATATTGTTACGTGCAATTTCTATCACAAATGAAGTAACGGCTGTTTTTTATAGAGGTATACAACTTTAAGTTGGCAATACTTTTTTAACTCGCGGCCATTTTGTCAGCTCTCAAGTGATTTATGTTTAGTTTGGTTTGGCATTTCAACATGAATAGACTGACGCCTGAACAAAGCCTCCAAATTGTGCAAATTTATTTTGAAAATCATGGTTCTGTTCGAAATACGTATCGCGCACTACGTCCATTTTAAGGTCAACGTAATCGCCCATCACTTTTGTTTGAAGGGATATGTCAATAAACAAAACTGCCGTATTTGGAGGGATGATAATCCTCAAGTGTATGTTGAGACACCGTTACATTCAGAAAAACTGACTGTTTAGTGTGCTTTATGGGCTGGTGGAATCATTGGTCCGCACTTCTTTAATAACGATGTTGGTTAGAACGTTACAATCAATGGTGACCGCTATAGAGCCATAATTACTGATTTTTTCGTTCATCAATTGAACAACCATGATATGCAGGAGCTGTGGTTTCGAAAAGACGGCGCAACATGTCACACAGCTCATGCCACAATTGATTTATTGAAGGAAACGTTTGGTAACCTCATAGTTTCACGTTTCGGACCCATGAATTGGTCTCCAAAATCGTGCGATTTAACGCCGCAAGACTATTTTTTGTGGGGATATGTAAGGTCGCTAGTCTACGCCGATAAGCCCGAAACGATTGACCACTTTGAGGACAACATTCGCCTCATTATTGCCGATATACGTCTACAAATGTTTGAAAAAGTCATCGAAAATTGGACCTCCAGATTAGACTACGTGCGAGCCAGCCGTGGCGGTCATATGCCAGAAATCATATTTAAATTATAATGCCAAAAGATTATCTTTCGAATAAAGTAAATTTCATGTCAATTTAAAAAAAACATCTTTATTTTATTTCATTTCAAAGTTCTATACCTCTATAAAAAACACCCTTTACAATACATCACAAATATTAAAATTCATACCTAAAATGTATCTTGTAACTTCTAAAATTACACTGTGGTTGTCTCAGAGATCTAGCTACAGTTTAAGGACTGTAGTAACAATACGGTCCACCTCCTGAGTAATTGAATTTCTTTTTTCGGACATCTAACACACAACGCCGTCTAGTCCCAAGATAAGTAGAGCTTGTGTTATGGGTACTAGACAACTGATACAAATACATATATACTTTTTTTTGTAAATACATAATTTAATATACATAGAAAACACCCAAACTCCGAAACAAATATTTTAAGATCATACAAACTTTTGGTCCGACTGGGAATCGAACCCGAGATTTCAAGCACAGCAGTCGCTTACCCTACCACCGCACCACCGAGGCAGTTATTTGTATGTGAGTCTAAAATGTGTATGTGTGAAGATTTCCCCCGCACAAAATTACAAACTGTATCGGAAAAAGACACTATGGGTACTCCCCTTCGTTCGGTGGTCCGTGTGCCTCTATGGAGCGGAGCATCAATCAAAGGAGAAAAGTATTAGAATGAATTGGATTTTAACGTTTTATTTATAAATAAATACACATCAATAAAATCGAAAATATTTACAAATTAGATAAGACTTCTTTAAAAATAATGAGTATAATTTATGATTACAATTTATTCTAAAACTATATTTAAGTAATCAAATAGAAATTTAGCTACCTAACATTAAACTTTAGCTACCCAATATAAAACTAGCGACAATAATTCGAGTATTTTCTAGAAAGACGTTACAAATCATTCGGTCTGTGTCCATTTGGCAAAGATACAAAACATACATAACTAAGAGGTTCTTATTTTTAAGATCATTAAAAAAATAATTGATTAGATTAGTGCTTATATAATTTAATATTATTAAAAGTAATAACATCTACATATTTAAAAAAAAAAAATCTTTAACTAAACATATAACAGTAGGTATATAGTGGATTTTTGAAAACTTAAAACGATTTTTTTTTCTTGAATTTAATGTTAGTTTAGTCAGAATGATCGATTTTTTATTATGAATATTTAATTAGTATATTAATAATCTAATTACAATAATTACCTTGTGATTAGAACTATTTTTTAATTCGACTGTATTTTTCATGTTTGCTACCTCAGAATCAGGAGCAGGAAATCAGAACTTTCAACTGGTTGAACCGATTTTGATGATTCTTTTTTTTGTTTAAAAGCAAGTCTGTTTTTTGTTATTATTTTTTTCTGTACATGACGTACTTTTCTTTTTAGTCCTGATTTCCTGCTTGTAAGAAGGCAATCAGCAATAACTATTGTGGCTAGGAAGTTTACGGTGTAATTTTTTACTAGTTCGTGAAATATCCAGTCGTATAGCCTTAAAACCCAAGTCGTTAGTCACTCTTTACTCATTTTTGATCTTTTAAATTGCATTTAATAAGATATTATAACAAGTGTGAAATGTAGGTCATAAAAGTCAACTGAAAACTTCAGGAAATATATATGAAGCTTGAACAAGTTATGTGATTAAAATTCTGTCCGAAGTCGTCCCATATCAAATTTAATTAGAAGTTTAAAGTAGAATTCTTTCTATATTTTAACAATAAATCTATAAAATATCTTATATGGGCATAGTTAAAGTTTATTTGGAGGAGGAGTACAGAAAAGGCAACCACTATATTATATATCATGGTCTAAGAAAACAAGGTCTCACAATCCGAGAGCGACTCGTGGTGACGTCACTATCCAGTTACCACTATAGAGCAACATAACACGAAATGATGGAAACATTTTCAGTCACCGTTCTAATAAAAAAAACGAAATTGCATGCAATTGTTGTTTTGTGTATATGTTAACGGAAATGTATGTAATCCGTCATTGTATACAATTCCTAGGAAATGTATGTAATTCCTAAAATCGCACGGAAATGTGTGAAATAAATTATATTATACTTACACATTACACATTTCCTAGGAAATCTATACATTTTCTAAATAGCAATCGGAAATGTAAAACATTTAAGATATTGGTGGGTAATTATTTTTAGGTTAGGTTAGGTTAGAACATATGAACATATTATTATTATTTTACGGTATTAAGATAATATGAGTGCTATAATAAAAAAATATTATTAACAACGTGTTTTATTACAGAAAGCATTTACTTTATACATTTCCTAAAATTGTACACATTTCCTAGGATTTGTATACAATTCCTTGATTTCATACATTTCCGGTAACATATATAATCAAACAAAATATTTGAATTTAAATTTAAGATATCGTAAAATTTTATTGTTCTATCGAATTCGCAAGGTAATAATGGTGGTTGGGGAGTTTGAGAACAAGCGATAGCGGCAATGACCGAAGGCTCGTGTCACCCACGTGATCACTGTGTCTCGAAATGCTGGCGAATTATATTGTTATACCATGGATTATATGAAGTGTCTATAATAAATACATCCTTATCTTAAAGAAATCGACCATCCACATAATTTAATACCACGATGAATAAATTAAACAGAAGTAAATAATTAAATCTAATACACATCTATTTATTTTCTACTTTGCCTACTTTCCCTTATTTATATAAAATTTATTTATTTATTTATGGATAAGATAATCTATTTACATTTCGTCTTACTTTTCTTACAAAAAACGCTTACTATAATGGATGTGGAAAATCTCCATCAATATAATTTATAGATGTTTAAATAGTTTGTCGATTTATACAATACAGCTAAATGGTAAATTCGGAATTTAATTTACATTAATTCAGATTGGTTTGATTAATTATTTTTGAGAACCGCTTCTGGCCACGAAAATGTTTATGGTTACTTTTAAACAACACCATCATCAATTCTCCGAGACGTCTTATATCATTTTGAATAATTTTTCCATCACTCATCGTTTAATTAAATTCTGTTGTTCTACTCCTTACTACAGCGAATAATGGAAAAATACCCTAAACATTTTTTTTACTGATTATACGTAATTATATATTTATAACTACCGTTCATTACTTTACATAATGTCACGTCTATTTCTTAGAGGGGTAAGCAGAGACAAATGATATCAACTTGCTACGGTCCTGACACACCTTTTTTACTTTGTCCACATTCATCTATCACTGTATTCATGCTCGCCGGTTCTTGGTACTTTTCTAAACCTATCTACACTTATTCTGGTTGGTCTGTAACTATTATTAAGTTGAATAATATTTCATTTTCCTCCATATCCTTCTTCTAATTGAAGTAAATTCGGATCTGGACTATATAAGATGCCCATTGATTGCATGTTTTTGATTCATCATTATCTTCCTAGCCTTTATTCCCAAGATTTGGGGTCGGCTACTAGTTCCAACTGTTTTACCTGAATATCAGTTTTTACACGGAACGACTGGTATCGGACCTCCGCAACACTGAGGGTGAACTGAATTTGAAGGTTGAACTAGTTGTCAGTATATTTGAGGGCACTGACTTCCCAATAACGATTGCTATAGATATTCATGTCAACCGGGACCGACGGCTTAACGTGCTCTCCGAGGCACGGGCGGGAAATACCGCCATATTCCATGCTCCGGGCTGCTAAGAATTTCTTGTAAGAAAAAACCCAACCGACCTGGGAATCGAACCCGAGACCTCTTGATCAGCTGTCGCTTCCGCTAACCACTAGACTAACGAGGCATTCTCTGGACTATAAGAGATGCTCATTGATTGCATTTTTTTGCTTATTCAAGTTTATTAATTAAAGTTCATGTTAAGGTTATTTGGACTTATTATATTTTCAACTTCGCCAGATTTTTCTGATTAATTTTGTTGCGGGTTCCAAGACAGCTTAATTTTTCCTGGGACTTCCGGAGTGTCATATGTCACTGCTGTTTATACCTACTTGTGTACAGGAGGTACAGTGGTGGGTGGGTGAGCGAGAATAGTTCCATTTTCTTTTTAAGTTTGTCTACGTCTTTAATATAAATTTATTCACATTCACAGTGGTCGATAACAAGAGGACTAACATTTCTGGTGAATTGAACGCTCTATTCACCTAACAAGCAATTAATGAGACCATCACTGTTCACTGCTGAACATCGACCTCTCCTATCTATCTTTTGCATCTTACAGTAGACAACAATGTTATTTTTTCATGTTTACTTTACGATTACCAACTTCTATGCCTGTTCCGTTTCTTGGGTTCCACTATCGCATAATTTCCTTTATAACCAACACAGTGACAAAATATTGAAAATATGTTCTAAAAAAAATAAACAATTTACGTTTTAGAATAACTTTGGAACACTGGCTCTTCACAGTTATCCTGATTGACATGAAATGGGACAGGATCCTTCACAAAATCGACTTTACTGACAAAGGAAATTCGCGATTCCCGTTTTGTGGTAGTGAAGCTCTGTAACGTGGTTACTTCTCTGCAAATGGTGTGATCTAAGTTGACGAAGCGGGAATCACGACGGGTCACCACCTTCCTGCAGAGCAACGTCTCTTGGAATGCAATGCGGTACCTGGAAAGAGAATATAACTTTATAGTGCATATCTGAATGTTCATTTGAACCTTCGACTTTAAGCCGAGTATCCTGGAGAGGTCTAAGATTCTCTTTCGTTATTTTTCATAATTGGCAACTCTATAAAATTCAGGTGTATATTTATAACATGGTTCCCCGGCTTCTAGTACTCGAGACGGTGTGCGGTTTTTAGTCAGTCCGAGTCCGACATAGCCACTGTGATATCCGAGGGGACGAAAAAAAGGTGTATATTTAGAAGGACAGTCGAACAAAAACATGGGGGAAACTTCGCATGGCTATGTCTATGTCCACTAGAAACAACATGAATAAAAAAAAAAATTTATAAAAAGAATAAAATTAATACAAATATAACTACGAAAATCTATCGAACGGCCGTTTATTTAGATTTTTAACCGACTTCAAAAGAAAGGAGGAGATTCCCATTGCTTCCCATGTGGTCCCATTTCAGTTTGGTCTAATTCTGAGATGTCATCTATGAGAAAACCATATAAGTCTTCAATTTGCATTAAGTATGTTCGCGTAAAACGACGAATAACTCAATATCACGCTAACCGATTTCGATGATTATTTTTTTATTTGAAAGCTGGTGCTTCCCATGTGGTCCCATTTAAATTTGGTCTAGATTGAAGTCGGTTTTTTTTTTTGTTAAAATTTGTGATTATTTTATTTTCTTTGTCAATATGGTTGATTCCATGGTATAACAATATACTTCGCCAATTTACTTGTTTTCTTAGATCATGGTTGATTCAATACTTTCATTGATATGCAATATCATTTGTTGCTTGTTTTAACACAAGTTATAGTTGTCACAAAAAAATAAGGTATACTATTTTTTACGCTGTTTTTAATTTTAATAACCTATCTCTAGTTGAAACTGGAGATAAGTTATTCAAAAGGCTGTAAATCTGTTACAATATTGGCTTTGATTCAGATAAGCCGCAGCCTTGAATTATTCTCAAGTCTAAACGTTTTCTAGAATAATAATAAGAAAAAAAATACGGATTGATCAAATTAAAACAAGACAAAATTTAATGCGGAGCGGACCCAGGTTTATTTGCTTAATCTTTTTAGGTAACTTTATTTTGAGCCCTTTGATATTTTGATAATATCTACGATACAAAAATATCCTTTTCATAGAATTAATCTTTTAGCTATCTGAGAATAATTTACCTTTCATTATTTTGGTACAGAACAGTAAATAATAAGTATAAATACACGTAGATATGAACTCTTCAGTACGCAAGTGTTTCTGTAATATTTATTCGGCACCAATATCACATATAATTACTCCAAGGAAAATATTTACTTATGAAAGATAAAATAATGTTGAAGAAAAAGCTATGGTGGATATACAGTAAAGTAAGCTAAAGTAGCTTTGTGATATTAGTATAGATAAGATATATGTAGAGAACATATTTAGTGTGCAATACATAGGTATAGGTAGGTATAGTAATGGGCACGCCGTAATTGCGGCGGTAAGACCCGTTATGGAGGATTGGCTCGAGAGGCGCCACGGGCCCAACTCATATCGGCTGACACAGGTGATCACTGGAAAAGAATGCTTCGGAGATTACCTGTGTCTGATCCGCAAGGAGCCAACGCCTGAGTGCCACCACTGCGATGGCCAGACCGTAGACACCGCGCTCCACACGCTGGCAGAATGTCCGGCGTGGGAGGAGCCAAGACGTGATCTCGTGGCGGCCATCGGGGTGCGGGTTCTCTCGCTCGGTAACATGATTACGGCCATGTTGCAGGGCGAGAGCTCGTGGAACTCCGCCGTTTCCTTCTGCGAGCAAGGGCCAGGTACCACAGGCGACTCGGGCGCCGGAGAACTTAAAACGATCTCCGTCCTCCATAAGCATAAGCCTGAGCCCTAGCAGAATCAGGCTCAGGTGGAGGCACGGACGCTGCGAAGCGTGCGCGCCCTGGGGATAGTAAAGAGAACATCGGGGTTCCCACACAGTAGGGGTCTATCTACGAACCGTAGGTGGCCCGAGGTACGTTGGGGTTCCAGGGCTTTCCTTGCTAGGGTACACCTGGTCCCCCGGCTTCTAGTACCCGAGACGGAGTGCGGTTTTTAGTCGGTTGAGTCCGACATGCCACCAGGAGGTAGTATCAGAGGGGATTTCCGCACGGAAAAAAAGGTAGGTATAGTAATAAAAAAAATGTTAGAGCTAGTTTCATCAGTTCCTGATAAGTTTTCAGATAGATATCTGCCATATTACACTGTTTATAATCACAAATTTTAACAAAAGAAAAACCGACTTCAATCTGGACCAAATTTAAATGGGACCATACGGGAATATTGAGTTATTCGTTAATTTGTCGCGCACATACTTAATGCAAATTGAAGACTTATATGGTTTTCTCATGGATGACATGTCAGAACTGGAAATGGGACCACATGGATAGCACCAGCTTTCAAATAAAAAGAATCATCAAAATCGGTTCACCCAGTCGAAAGTTATGAGGTAACAAACATAAAAAAAAATACAGGCGAATTGAGAACCTCCTCCTTTTTTTGAAGTCGGTTAAAAATATAAAAGGTACGGATAAATATATCTTACATATATGTTTTTATCCAAGACTTGTGAAACCGAAATCTGTAATTATTTGACAGAAAAGTTGACATTATTCTGTTAGGTACTTTATCAGCAAATGGTAAAACTGGCCCCCTACCGTCTTAAATATAAAAAGCCAATGAAGTCCAGATAATCTAGAATAAATGGAGCTTAAAGTTAAAAGTTGTAGAACGGCCTATCATGAGATAAATTAACTTAGTAGAAATCTCTCAATAGCATATTACATTACAAACAAATTCAATCGGATCTGATTTTGATCTGATAGATTTGAATTTCAATTACGAATACTTTCACTTTTAGTTTTTTGTAGGTACGGGGAAAAATCGTAAATTACCTATCTCGGGTTCTAGATGAATCAGCATTCAATGAGGTAATGCTACCAGCCTTCTGGGAACACTGCCAGTAGCCAACGATGCGGAGGAATTCCTGACGTATTTTGACTTGATAGGCATAATATTTGTCTAATTGCTTTTCTTTTTTGTATTGTCATGTTGTTAAAATTTGTGTAGGAAAATTGTGCTGTTTGCACACTGTGTGCTGTTTTTTTTTTGTTACCCAATAAAGAGGCATTCATAACAGACCATATATTAATTTGTGTGCGTAATTAAAACTGTGTGTTCTAGAATTACGTACTTGAAATTTGGATGATAAGAGTCGGTGCCACGAGTAAGAATTTTGACTTGAAACAATTCCTCAAATCTTCCCACTACAGAAGTACCTAAAGACTACAAGTTTTTCAAAACTGTCCTGAATAATCCTTTTCTTTATTCAGCTGTCTTTATTTTTGGTCGACTTGGTGGCTATTCTTCCTTTTATTCTCAAATTAGAAAAATCAAATGCGAATAAAAGAATGAAGGTGAATAAATTAATTAGTTAATAATAATTAATAATTTAACTAATTGTTCTCCTAGACGATAACAGCCACGGCGGCCAGTCTCAACGTACACCAGCAAACTACTCAGGAGATATTACGGGAACCAGAGACCTCGTGATCGGTAGTCGCATACGTCAACCGCTAGACCAACGAGGCAGTTGGTGAATTAATTTTAACGTAGTGAACTAATATTTTATAATAATTTAAACACATGTATCTAGATACTTATAAATATTAATATTTGCGCTGCCTTGCATAAAAAGCACACATCGTTGGTCCGATCATCGTAATTTTTTTTATTTACGTTTCGGTTTGCCAGGAATACAGCAACGGACATAGAGTATTAAAAAAATATGTTCCAGAGAGATGGCAAAAATCTTTCAAGTGAGAGAAAAAGTCCAGGATTTATAAGAAAATATGTATGGTGGTCTTAAAGGTTTCATAAATTATGGAACGCGAATAATGAAAGTGAATGGTAAAGGTGCTTTTGCTTTTATGTTACCCAGGATCACGCTTAGTAGCTTTCACAGGGACGGAAATTGTGTATTAACTTTTACGTTGCAGCCATAAAAGGTCATTTCCTGAAAAGACTACGATCTTGCACAGGTCATAAATTTGACCGGATTAGTGCACAGATTTTTTAAATTGAGGTTCTTATAGTCAACGAACACAGGGTAAATGTATGAAATTTGGGTAAAACGTAAAATATCACTTCGACGGACGCGATAGAAAAATGTTGTTTGTTTTCGATCTGCGTTTTTAACAAATTTTTTTTAAAAGCCTCTACATTAAGCATGGACTTTCAACCAAAGTTACACTATACTTACCAACGATTCTAGAAGTAATGACCAAAACCACACCAGGACAATTGTCGCGTTTCATCGCGTTGCATTGCATCGTGTCGTGTCGCGTCGTATTTGTCGCTCCTGTACGACATCCCGTTCATGTACACTAATCGTTATAACCGCAGTAAATGTCATCATAGTGAAATCTACAAATGTTCTTTGGATCATGCTTGCGTTCTATGTTTCACTATCTGACCCGGGCAACTCCTATGTGTCTCTCAGAAGGAACAGATTTGTCTTGTTTTCCTATTCCTGTGTTGCTCTTATTGATTGTAGTGTAGCGTGATATTTCATAGCCTAAACCCTTCTTCGATGAAAGAACTATTCAACGCTAAAATAATTATCCCATTCGAAGATTTAATCGCTAATCTCAGTAGATTCTGAAAGTTGCGCGTTCAACAAAACAAAATTTTCAGCTTTATAATATTGGTACGAGTATATGTATTCATTCATGTAACCACAGAAAACTAAATCTTATTTAGATTATGCATGCGTGTAACCTAAATTCACTTCTAAAACCAGTGATACGACAACTTTGTATTAACTCTGTGGCATAACTTTATTAAGAAAGTTATTGAGTTTCTTGTCTTACGAAAGTCTGAGCCATAAAATCTTGAACGGAAATAATGTATATAATTTGGCCTAATTTCAAAGTAATGCGCAGTAAAACTTAATATTTCCTTAAACTTTCGGTTTTATCGACAAAGACAGAAATAAAATAAATCAAACTTACTTGGCAAAAACAAACTTTGCGATTGCAACGATATTGTATGAATTTCAGCCAAATTTTAGTAATTCACTCACGTGATTTAAGTACGCTTAAACTTTGGAGTTTAAATTAGTCTCAAATTCTGCAAAATGTGTGTCTAGATGTTACAAAGTTTAAACTAAGAAGCTAATGATCGCATTGGGATGCAGAGTACAGCGACTGGCATTTATACGCGTCTTACTATTCTCTTTGTTGAATCTGGGCAAGATTGTTGTAATTCTTTGCTTACCTAATTTACGTTCAAGTAGTAGTAGTTGATAGATAGATATATAACTTTACAAATTATGAAGGTAAGTAAATAAATTGGAATCATACATAACTTGACATAACGCAGATACGTCAATTTGATCCTAAAAGTGGAATAGCCAAATATGGTAGAGATAATACACATAAATGAACACGTAAAAATAATAGGTCTTTACCTATGAAATTGCCGTTTTGTATGCAATAAGTGAAAGTACTTATTTTTTCAAACTTTTTTATTTCAGTTTTTCGAAGTAATCACCCATGCAATTCACGCATCTTTGCCAACGCATTGGCAGTTTATTGATGCCCTTCTTGTAAAAATCAGCTGTACGGGATGTCCCGAGAGGCAGTACAAAAGGCCTTTGAAGAGTCTGTTGTCTCCCGTCCAGCTGATTTTTGGTGGCTGATTAGGTAAAGACCTATTATTAAATAAGGCGGTTTTGCACAGTACAAACTTCATGTAATCTGCTTTTATTGTTAAAACAGAAATAAACTTTAAAAAATAACGAAAAATAGAGCAAAGACAAGCATTCTCTTAATTAATAAATTCAAAATGTAAAATGAGCCTCGTGTAAATATAATAAATATGATTTAAAATAAAAACGAAACTTTCATTTCACTGTGTTATTTCAAACAGAGAAACGTTGTAAATAATTACCCTGGAGAATAGGATTGCCGCTTAACACGAATAACAAATAGAAGCACATTTTCTGTAGTTAATACAAGATTTATTTGCAAGTTGTCGACAAACAGAATTCACCAAATTGCTTATTAGAACGATGTTTACACGTAAAGTAGTTCAGTAAGTAAAGTAACTTTAGTTTAGTTATTAACTAACACATACTCGTCTATAATGCTGTTAGTTATAACTCATAAACCGTGTGTAGAATTCCATGTAAAGAAAAATATAAGTAAGATGCAGAAGCATCACAAGGCCGCCATAGTGTGGGTCACCATGCTGCATTGTTGCATTGTCTGCATTCACAATGTATATGGTGACCACCACTCTTGGATTCTGCTTATGCTTTCCATCAGGCAGAGTAGAGTCATTTTGGCAGGCTCAAATATATAAAAAAAATGTAAAATCATCTAGAAAAGACGCGTTGAACTTCAGAGTAACTATTTCTACATCGCGCAAGTAAAGTTCCTGCGATGATTAATACGCATCATGAAAAATCAATCGCAGGGCGACGTGTAGGCATGATCACGTCAGGTTAGAAGATACTAACTTTGCTTTGTAGGGTCAAAAACACTAGAATAATTGTGACGAATTTTGTTTTTTTTTAATGTATGGGCCAGTCAAAATGACTCTACTCTGCCTGGAAAGCATAAGCAGAATCCAAGAGTATAGAGATATAAATGTTTTTAGAAACGAAAAAATATAAACACTAGTAATACTAATACTAGAATGTAGGGTAGTATAATATTATATTAATTAGTAACTAGACAGCTAGTTTAGAATTATCAAGAATCTATACTTCACTTCAATGCCTATGATTTTATAAACACCTTGCTATCGGATTTCACCGACGAAATAAATACCTATTTGGACGAAAAAAAGTTTGTTATCGCCGTATTCTACGATTTTAAAAAAGCCTTTGATACATTAGAAACAGATACACTATTAAAAGCTATGGGGGAGTGTGGGGTAGGCGAACCACTAAACAAATGGTTCCAGGACTACCTCACTGCGCGATCCTACAGTGTGAAAGTGGGCGAGACCCTTAGCGAGGAGAGGACGGTCAGGTGCGGCGTGGCGCAGGGGTCGGGATGCGCTCCGGTCTGTTATCTTATGCACGTTAATGGCCTATGTGGTGTATTACGTCACTGCTCCGCACATATGTTTGCTGACGACCTCTGCACACTGCGCGCCTGTACCGACCTGGCGGAGACTTGCCGCTTAGTACAGCAAGATGTAGACGCAATAGTCCAATGGTCACATGACAATGGAATAGTACTTAATTCGGATAAAACAAAATTTATGGTAATACACTCGCCTTACTTGCGCCCCTCAGGTGTAACACCCCCCATCATAGCTCATAGCTTCTCATGTCATCATAATCACCTAAACAATTGTAATTGTAAACCAATAGAAAAAGTAAACAATGTCACTTACCTTGGAGTAAAAATTGATGTCAGTTTCTCCTGGTCGTCTCATATTGATTTAATTTGTGATAAACTTAGAATATTACTAGGAAAATTCTATCACCTGAGTTTTAGGGTACCTAGCACCACATTGAAATGCCTGTACAAACAATTGGTTGAACCTATCATAAGTTATGCTCTTGATTGCTACGGCTTGACTTTTAAAACCTACATGGATAAAATAGAAACATTACAAATTAAATTCCTAAAGCTACTGGTAAACAATAAAACTAAAATCAGTTGTAAAGATGATTACAAAAAGTTATTTAAAATATGCAATATCCTCCCGGCTAAATTAAGACATATATACCTGTTAGTAATAAACCTACACCGTGGCAATCAAAAGCATGAACTATCGCTTGTTCCGAACTCACACGGAACAAGGTCGACGACTACTGGTAGGTTTCATGTACCAAGAGTTGCTAACTACTATGGTGACAGAACCCTAAAAAAACGGTTACCATATGTACTGAACCGTTTGCCGGTGGATATTAGACAAGAACCCAATATAAACAAACTTAAAAGAAAATTAAAGCAATTCTTATTGGATCTTGTTTGATGGCAAAAATATATATAAATATATGTATATATGGATGTAGTTAAATATATTATACCCACATATTATTATAAGTTTTATACTTATTATATAGTGTTATGTGTATCGCATGTACCTATGTAAATATACATTTGTGACTGTGCATTGTGCGTAGGACTGTGCATGCGCACGTATCATGTACCTATCTGAGGTATCTAATGCATGGGTGTGATGTGTGCAGTGTTGCGTACAAGCATATTGTATATAGAGACTCAACTGAGTCCACAGACAAACTGTTTAAAACAGTTTTGTGGACCTTATGTTTTAGAATAAGGTTTTATTATTGTGAACAATAACAATTAAAAAAAAAAAAAAAAAAAAAAAAAAAAAAAAAAAAAAAAAACCATAATTTGTGATTCACTAAAACTATTGTCCCATGTGGGATTTGACACACAACACTTGAACACTTGGCGCACAAGAAAGTGGCGTGGCAACCGCTTAAACCACTATGCCAACGGTGCAGTCACGATCGGTAAATGTAAATACAACAAACAATATTAATTCTTACGAACTTAAATTTTCTTCCACAATTGCTTTTCTGAATTACCGGGAACAGGATTCTCTATGAATTACAGCGATTTCGCCTTATTCAACAGGCGTCCCTTTTGCCGGGGTTGACAGTGATTTCTGTTTGGTAAAGTCAGTTTGAGTCGTTCAAGTCCGTGAGACAATTCGAGTCGTTTGGTCCCATTGAGGTCACTATACGTTGGAGTTTACACAAAAAATAATAATTTGAACACACTTATGATAGCTTGAAAATCGCAAAGATGTTATAGATGTCATATCTATTACAATTATTTTTTCCGTCTCCTAATCCTGTTTTTCCTAAAAAAAAATATGATGGTACGAGTATAAGATACCATTATAATTTTTATAAAATTTAATCTTTATTTTGATACTAATTTTGATTGATTATCAATTCGGTGTACGACTTACCATTATTGATATACCTCTTCATACTGCTTGACAGGTGACTATGTAGAAATAAGTAAGCAAGCATACCTAGGCATATTCTCTACATAGAAAATCTAAATTTGGGTCTAAATCTGGTTGGATATCAATAGAGTGTCACCTTGATGAAAAACAATGATATTACTTTATTTAATTAAAAATGGTCATGACGATTTTGGTATAGGCAAGCCATCATAGATGTATTCATTAAATAGTATTATTAAATGTGGTTACGGTAATATGTCTCATCTGGTTATCAGATGGGCGTAAGTCAATCTTCACCGGCTCTTGTACTATAAGGAACGAGGTTATTATTCTAGTCTAGATCCGATCTACGCTTCAGATGTTAAATTATCTCTGGCAAGATTTAAGGTGAAAGGATTTAAATATTAATTGGAAACAATTAATCTTTTATTATGAATTATCGTCGTTGCATTCTAGAACGCGACCTCAGAAATACATTAGCTCTTGGGTCGTTTACCATACACGGTACTGTAAAAGATCCGTCTACTTAATCCACCTAGCATAAATATGTAATTTTATGTGGTCAGACGAGTTTATCGTAAGTGAGTAAGACCCATAGACATTTGACACTCAAGACACACAGAGTCAGTATATAGAAACAAAGATAGATGGCAAATGAGCATATAAATCACCTCATCGTGAGTGAGTTACACATCCCACGGCCATTGGAAACTCAGGACACAGTGTCATCATGTAGAAACAAGGACAGAGGGCAATTGGGCAGACAAGTCACCTAATCGTGAGTGAGTAACACCTCATACGGACACTTGAAACTCAAGACACACATTAGAAACAAGTATAGAGGGCAAATGTGCAGACGAGTCACCTGATCGCGAGTGAGCTACATCTCCCAGAGACATTTGAAACTCAAGACACACAAAGACAGTATGTATTAACAAAATGCTAATCGTTGGCAGAAAATGTAATCTTTACTAATATATGTATAATCTATACTATTATTAATATATAAAGCTGAAGAGTTTGTTTGTTTGTTTGATTGAACGCGCTAATCTCAGGAACTTTTGGTACGATTTGAAAAATTCTTTCAGTGTTAGATAGCCCTTTTATCGAGGAAGGCTATAGGCTAATCATCATGCTAAGACCAATAGAAGCGGCGCATCAATGAAGAATGTTACTAAAACGGGGGAAAATTATTACGCTACGGGCAATAGGAGACGTAAACGACGTTGCTAGGGTCAGCTAGTAATATTATAAAGCTGAAGAGTTTGTTTGTTTGAACGCACTAATCTTAGGAACCGCTGGTCCGATTTACAAAATTCTTTCAGTGTTGGATAGAACATTTATCGAGAAAGGCTATAGGTTATATATCAACACGCCAAGACCAATAGAAGTGGAGCACCAATGAAGAATGTTACAAAAACGGGGGAATTTTTTACGCTACGGGCAATAGGAGTTTAAAAATCATATGCAAAAACATTTCAATAATTTGAAGTAAATTAAATAAACTTCATGATGATGGCCATTTGCAATGGATTATCAAAGCTATCATAAAGGCAGTACATACCATTCCATATGAAAAAAATATCACTGAAAAAAAGCAACTTTGTCCATATTTCAATGAATTAATTAATTGTACAGAACAAATAAATACAATTTGAAATAAAGCATCGTTTCTGAGTACCTAGCTTACAGGTTTAGGTAAGTTTTATAATGCTATAACTAACGTTAAATTTTAATCACACGTATGTACATGAAAAGTAGGGCCTTTTTCAGATTATATTGAAAGGTAAGATAGATAACTTGAGAAGGCAATGTTATAAGTATGTTACTTTCCGCTTAGATCTAGACTTATATTCAGACTTGATTGTGAGTCTACTGATTCTTGAATATTTAAACTAAACTAGATTTGTAAAAACAAACCGATCAAAAATTGCTGCTATGTCATACAAAAGGTGTTGGTTACCTTTAAAGATGAAGTATAATTTATGGTACATTAGTAAGAGTAATAGCTAACGAGATTTATACAGAACAGAACCGAAATGGAATGCGTGGGTTTGCCAATTAATGTCCCAGTCTCAGATTGAGATCCCCTAAAATGAGAGATGAGAAACACTTACTCGGTACATACTAAGTCTGATAAATTGGCAGGAAATATCTCCAGTTTATGTTGACGTAGGTTGTGTGGTTTCTGTAGCGGAAAGCTATATGGACTGTTTGGTATATTGCTGCTGCTAAATTGTCATTAAACAAGGACTCATGGACTTCCTGACAGTAAATAAATTATCTGTGTTTATTAACAGTCGTAATACTAATTACTTTACTAATTATTTTACATGCAAGGCTTACCCTAAGCGGAGTTCTGGTGACTATACTCAATTTATCGGATTAATACTCTTGGGTTTTGAGTAAACGACTTTTGAGCCTTCGGTTATTTCATTCAAAAGCATTTTGACACTTTGTGCACATCTGGCCAATATTACCCGCCCTCTAATTTCCCATTTTGAAAAGGCTTTATCCTTTTGTACAAATGTGTCCTATTATTATCATTGAAACAAATTTATTATGCGCTTGTAGTATGTGTCATAAATATGTTACCTCTAGCTGCAAGCAAAATTCAACTAGTAAATGTGAAACAATTGTTGGTGATGCAATAAACTAATAACTAAAAAAAACAGTTAAATTAAACGTGTATTAATAATTAAACACTATAAAAATGCATTATATGCAGACTTGACATTGCTTTGTTGACAGAAGTTGCTTGGTTTATAGTTGCAAAAACCAAACAAATAAGTTCATGCTAAAAAAATAGAGTTTATCTATTAGTATTTTTTTAGAAAAATATCCTCTTATTAAATTATTGTGTGTCTCGTATCTTCAAGAATTAGTATTATCTGACCCTATTCTGTTATGTATGAACTAATCCTGGTGTTCTATCTAGACCTACTTCTATTGCGTAGTTGGCACCGTACTTGGCACTGTCGTTGTCTTTTACGCTTTGATAAGGGTATAATTAGGCTTGAGAATAGTTCAACTTGAATTTAAGTTCACATCTATAATTAAGTTTACATCTATAATATTCATTAGTCTGACTATTTAGTTTGCCCTATTCCTTTTACCCACAATGGTGATATCTGATTTTATTCTGTTTGGTTTTACTACGATTGTTGCGCAGAAGATTTCAGACAAAAAATATTCTGAAAATCGCCTCACAATTGACATATATATAGACGAGTAAAGAACACACAAAACACTCTTGTTTAATGATTTCATTTTTTTTAAATAGCACTTCATAGATAGCGATAGTTACACCAGTTAAACGTTAAAGAAATTTACTGAAGCTTGGGGATTTACTATTGAAAATTTGAATCATGACCCACCATAACCTTACTTTTTTACTAACGATTTATCGGCACAGTGGGTCATGATTCAAGTTTGTCGATAGTACATTGGGAATGTAAGTTAGAAATATAACTATAGAATATTATGAAAGTATGACTCATTATGGTGATGAATGAAGAATGCAGAGTGTCATCAATCCTATTTATCCCGTCAGTGTCCGAAGCCTTCTATCGACCGTTTTTTCTCACCTCTCTTCTCTAGTTAAAACTGAAGGAAGTCTTTATGTTTTTCCATTTTTTCAATATGATTGATTCAATGCTTGCAGTAGGGCCACGCTCATTTCAGCACGAACGGGCCGGCTCGACCGGGGCGGTACTACGCTCGCACAGAAGATCTACGTAAAATGACAGCGATCGCGCTGTCGTGTTTCGTTGGTGAGTGCGAGACCGGAGGCCCAATGATGCTGAAGCATCACTAGGCCACCATGGTGTGGGTCACCATGCCGCACTGTTGCATTTTCTGCATTCGCAATGAGTATGGTGACCACCACTCTTGGATTCTGCTTATGCTTTTCATCAGGCAGAGTCATTTTGGCAGGGCTATACATAAAAAAAAACAACTCCATCCAGTCCCAAGCTTGTGTTATGGATACTAGACAACTGATATAAATACTTTTTTTTCTAAATACATACGTATTATATATAGAAAACACCCAAACTCCGAAACAAACATTTACAGACCATACGAATACTTAAGCACAGCAGTCGCTTGCGCTACCACTTGCGCCACCGAGGCATTTAGTACTACACAATGACAGGTCAATTATATTGTTCATTCATCAAACAATGGTACAAATCTGATATCTCTCATCCAAAAACTTGTGATTTGCATAAAATTGATATTAGCTTTGAGGTGGATTTATGCAAAACCTATAACCAATACGACTGATTGGCAGGCACTCAGTTACACTCCCTTGTATTTAGACAATTACTTATACATCTAAATTCAATTAGTTTCAAGTCAGAAGCAATGTACTCCATTTCAGTTTAAGGACAAGCTTTCAATATAACATTACTAGCTTTTGCCCGCGGCTCCGCCCGCGTCTATGTCAGATATCGTGGCAAATAGTAGCCATTGTCCTTTTTCAGGCTTTAGCTAGACGATCTGTGTACCAAACGTCATTTAAACTTTCGCATTAAAATATTAGTAAGGATTGGATATCGTACAATCCATACTTGAATTTTCAGTATCCACTTTTAAATTTAATCGAAAATATTCTATCTGATGTTCTTTTTTTTTATGTATCGCCTGCCGAAATGACTCTACTGTGCCTGATGGAAAGCATAAGCAGAATCTAAGAGTGGTAGACACCATACTCATTGCGAATGCAGACAATGCAGCATGATGACCCACACTATGGCATCTACCTACCTAGTGATGCTTCTGCACCATTGGGCCTCCGGTCTCGCACTCACCAACGAAACACGACAGCTGTCATTTAACAGTGATCTTCTGTGCGAGTGTAGTACTCGTTCGTGCTGAAATCAGCGAGGCTCTACCATCTGTTCCATTCATAGTTTATCATAATTACGTTATATTGTATAAGCGACTCTTATCCAACGAAACGTTTACCATTATTATCCTTAAAATATAGCTTGATCTCTATGGCACTTGTCACTAGTCTCATTTTAGAAGTATTAACTTTTATCTAATGCGATATATAAATAAGGCTGCCACCAGTAAACATTTGGAAACCAGGACGAAAAGTGCTCTTACTTCGGATTTAGTTCAAAATTCGTCAATAGTTTTTATTAAATATAGTCAATATAAAAATTGGTTATAATTATAAAAATTTGCCAATGATTCTAAATGTAGATTGACTCAAGTGTCATGGGGACCTTTCCATTTGGTAGGTTAGGGACCTATTTTGACGGGATTTTGGCTTTAAACTAGCTGCGTCTCGTCGAGTTATTCCCATGGTAGCCCCATGGTAGCGCCATGGTAGTCCTCGCGGTTGTCGTTATACCTTTATAAAAACAACCGCGAGGACTACCATGGGGCATAGCTAGTTCAGATATAAGTCAAATTGTTGCTAATATTATGGGCTACTTGAGTCATATTGACTTATTATTTGAATCATCATCATCATTTTTCTTACCTTTATTATTCCCAAGATTAATTGGTTCGGCTACTTATAACTTGAATAAAAAAAATTGTATTATTTGTTTAAGAATTTCAAAGCAAAAAAAATTTTAAAAACAGACTTTAGGACTTCACAATGCTTTCTATCTTCGATAGGATTGAGATCCCATGATAAAATGTTTTGTCACGTACACCGTCTGAGGGATTTCTATCCATACTTAAGGTTAGTTGTTAATATTATGCGATGTTCAGACCTTAGGAGTGTCTGTCAGGACCCGTGTCACTTTGGATACGTAAATAGTTCGTTCTACTCCACTTTGAATTTCAAACAATTTATCATATGTACTTTTTTGAAAGATTTTTTTATGTTGCTCGTCTATAGTATGTTCCACGTCTTGACTTAATAATTAAACTAAAATACTATCATAATGACATTTTCGTCCTTTGTTAGTTCGGTTGGGTTTTATTTCTATTTTTTTTTTATTTCTAAATTTATTATAAAAGAAAAAAATATTTATTCTTCTTCTAAGGAGGTGGCAAATACGCTGCTACAAAATCCAATGTATCATTTTTTTGTTCCTTTTTGTTAGTGAAGAAAAATACAGAAATATCAGTTAAATATCAAACATAATTATTTTCCTTAAAAAGACAACTACCGCATTAGGATTCTAAAACCGGTACCCGGTACCCGGTACCCTGTGCCGCAGGGGACCTTGCGGCACAGGGTACCGCACACATGGTGCGGATGGGCGCACCCCATCCGCACCATGTGCATCATGTGCACACATGAAACGGACACAAAGGACACAAAACTCGGAATATCTTCCAAATAAATGGGGGGATCAAAATGGAATTCAAATCCAAAAAGATCCCCTACGGGATCAGTGTAGGACCGCTAGGACCGTTGTGTATGTACCAAAATTGTATTACAATTAAAGTATACAGGCATTGCAAAAAAATATCCGACAACATTTGTCATAGTCCAGAAAAACACATCTTTCGTTTCGTGACATTATCTTATGAACCGACTTCAAAAAAGGAGGAGGTTCTCAATTGGACTGTATTTTTTTTGTTACCTCATAACTTTCGACTGGGTGAACCGATTTTGATGATTCTTTTTTATTTGAAAGCTAGTGCTTCCCATGTGGTCCCATTTCAATTTGGTCCAGTTATGACATATCATCAATGAGAAAACCATATAAGTCTTCAATTTGCATTAAGTATGTGCGCGACATATTGACGAATAACTCAATATTACGCTAACCGGTTTCGATGATTCTTTTTTTATTTCAAAGCTGGTGCTTCCCGTGTGGTCCCATTTAAATTTGGTCCAGATTGAAGTCGGTTTTTTTTGTTGTTAAAATTTGTGATTTTTTTTTTCTAATGGATTTAAAATAACTTTTATTAGACGTTGCCATTGGTAGTAGCGAGCAAAAGCTTAAAATTATGATATAACAGTGTAGGAATATGTACTGTTTACTGTCACTTATGTTCATTACCGTATTAACTTTGGCCATCACCACCTTCCCTTTAGTACCTCTTGAACATGAGCGAGCTCTTTAAGTTTTCATAATTAAAGTAATGTTTCTAGTACTTTACGAGTTCAACGAACCGCAGATGTCTGTCTGTAAAAACTATGTAGGTAATTTTAGTTGACAACGCAACTACGTCTGCGTTTCTTTTCAACCATGCTTGGCTCCTATTGGTCTAAGCGTGAAGCGGAAAGCTTAAAAACAAAATGGCGCGTGGAAGGGGGATCCCCGTTGGGAGCGAATGGTATTTAATAGGAGTATTCTCTGTCCATTGGGCACAACAACATGGGCATAACAACATGTGACGTAAACACATATGGTGCCAAGCGCGTGACGATAACATGTGAATTAAACCAGTTGGTACTGTAAAATTACGTGATATTTTTTTCGCTATTATACTCCCTGGTAACCGCTATATTTTTGTAAATTTATTGTAAATGGTTTCGAAAAGAAAAAATCTATTTTCCCAGTCTTGGTCTTCTATCAATGTTATTTCTAAAGAACACCTTTGAATCTATATAAAACAAAGTCGAGTTTTTTCAAACACTTCTAAGTCGAGAACGGTTGGACCATGTTTTATGTTTTCTGATTTTTCTTCGTGCGGAATAGGATAAGTATTAAACTATAATATTCATAATAAATATAATTTAAAAAAAACTGAATCTGCTTATTCATTGCCTTATTAGGCGGAACGAAGTTTGCTAGGTTAGATAGTTTTCATATCAATTTTAATTTTTGTGTTTTTAAAACATATATTTTTTCAGAATAATTTAGAAATCTTCACTGAGTTTAATTTGTTAATTACAAAATAATAATTTTACATTAATTTGATTATTACTTTGAATTTATTTTTAAACAATGAATGTAAAATTCGTCGTTTCGCATATATTATTTACCATACCCACGACCTTAAAATATGATCACACCTTCCGGTCACACCCTGTATAACTCGTCAATGGAATGGCGAATGTAATCAACATTCCTATTCAGCATCACGTATGGCACTTAATATGCCATAAGAGATGATTTACGACTTTGCAAGTATGAAAATGATGAAATGTTAAGGGCGGAACGTGAACCATAATGTACAAGTTTCAATGGAACGTTGCATGCGAATCAGGGATATTGGGTAGGCTTGAGATCCTGTCAACGAAGTGTGGAGTGTCAGTAATAAGAACGTACAACTTGATTCCCTTTTTATTGACCGATTCAAATGTTTTTATTTGAATTCAAATAGCGGTTAAACATATGCGTGTCTGTGAATCGTTTTGTATGTGTATGTGTGTTTGAGTTTCTGTGTGGCTATATTACACATGCTACACACGTAACGATTAATCTATGCACACAGATTTGCGTAGACTTTATCCAAGGTGTGTATGAAAAATCGTTTCATATTTCCGTTATTCGATTGCGGTCAGGTCTCTCCTTTGTCATTCTATAAAACAAGATAATCATCAACTCTTTTGGATTTTATAAAGAAGGATTATTCTCAAGTGTATTTTAAATACTACTTGTTTAGTACCGGGGTTTCAATGAAAAGCGTAGTAAAATCTCAAGTGACATATAAAATAGCACTCTATGAGAAAGTCTTAGAGTTTGATATTGCATAATCCCATTATTGGTAAACATCTGCAGTCCTGTACAATCCTAATTCAACATGGCACCGGCAACTGAGCTAATAAACTAAGTTACATATCGGTTACGTGCGACTCTTTGAACCATGTGGTATACATATATCTTTGAAGTCAGGGAGCTGAAACACTGCTGTTGACGCACTAGAAATATGTTCTGTGTCGCGGCAGACTAAATAAAAATATATCAAACGGGCACAAAGAAAACCCAGACTCAGAACAAGAATTTGTGAATCACTCAAAGTGTAGACTCATGTGCGGCACTCAATGCAGTAGGATTCTCTGAGGTGACCGCTTAAAACTGTATGTCATCCGGACAGTCAAGAGAGAACAACGGGAACAACGCGACTGTGAGTAGGCAGAGAGTTAATATTAATTTAACTACTTTAAAGTACAAAAAATGTAATTTGGTGAGTCGCAAGTTCACGAACTTTCTGTTAATACTAGTATATGATATGTTTAGTACACTCTTGAACTTGTATAATACATAAACCGTACTTTAACCCGTATGAATGACACCACTGACTCTTAAAATGATTTTAAACAATTCCACAAGAGGGTTACACAATAATATAAAGTTTTTAACTCCTTTTAAGACACGAGCACTCGGACTATGTTTATAACCTATGTTTGAGGAGTAAAAGTTTAACTTGTTGCTACGGCGTAGTTAGCTTCTACGACGTTCGTTCCAATGCGTTGCTACGTGTTGCGAATATATAAATAACTAATAGTCGACTATAACCTACGAAAGGTTATTGATAATATAAATATGTAAAATACTCGTAATTAATATAATTATCTTCTACGTTATATTACACTAGCTTTTACACGCGGCTTCGCTCACGCAGACTTTCGTCCCCTGATTTACCCCTTAGGGGTGGAATTTCAAATATTACTTTCTTAGTGCTCACTTACGTTATATAAAGAACCTACATGCAAAATTTCAGGATTCTAGCTTCAGCGGTTTGGGCTGTGCGTTAATCTCTGGGTATGTCAGTCAGTCACCTTCCTCTTTTATATATATAGACTAGCTGACCCACGCAACCTCGTTTACGTCCAAACTACCATCCCCCGTTTAAACCTCAAAAGGAGGTTGATTTCTTAAGATACATTATTATTACACCTTCACACCATGTATAGAGCATACCTTTAAAATTTCAAGTCTCTTACTTCAAAAACATAGGACTTTCATACAAACGTCCAATCCCCGTTTTACCCCCTTAGGGGTGGAGTTTCGTAAAATCCGTTCTTAGCGGATGTCTTCACCCTATAAGGAACCTACCTGCTAAATTTCAAGTTTGTAGGTGTTATAGTTTCTGAGATTTCGTGATTAATAAGTGAGTGGTATTTCGCTTTTATATATATATAGGTAGATAGATAGATGACAGTTTAATTTAATAGAATGCGTGAAAGTGTCTCAATGAAATTTGATATTATTATTTTATAATAAGCGAAAATTTAATTGTAATCTAAATGTGATACTTGAAAATTGATTTCTGTGTAAAGTTTTAGTAGAAAGTATTTATTACTATCATGACTTATTCAGCACTATTTCAGATTATTTATGAAAAATCTTTTGTGTCCTTTATATTTCTTAAAGTTAATTTTATTATTAAAAATACCAGTTTCATTTAAAACATAAATTGTAACGAGTCACGGACGTAACTTTAAGGTAATTTGTGCCTTTAAGGAAATCTTCTTAAAAGTGATAAAGGAAATTCTAAGCACCTGGTCTGTTACCTTGAAGTCACTGTACACAGTTGGTACTGTGTTCAGATTAGTGTACAGTCAGCCAAAACAGTCAACGTTAACAAAGTTTTGTGATACATATTTACATATTCAAGTACGTGTACCTGTATGAATATATTTTTTAATAATGAAGTGGAGCACCTTCACGAAATTAATCTCACTTATCTATGCTATTATTAGACAATAGATTAAAATCTTGTTAGGTTGAACTATGTAAACCCAATTCGAGACGCCTATGTTCAGCAGTGGAACGCGACAAGCTACTGAGCAGAATGTAAACCTTATCAATCTATCTAATAACCATACGTGTGGTGATAGATTAAGAATATTTCACCGTGGGAGAGCCACGCTTCGGCATGCATGGGCCGGCTCGACCAGAGTGATATCACGGCTTCACAGAAAACCGGTGTGAAACAGCGGATACCGGAGGCCATACCCCAATCTCTCCACCATCTCCATCCCTCCAAGGCCGGCAACGCACTTGTGACGCCTCTGGTGTTGCGGTGTCCATGGGCGGCGGTAATCGTTTATCATCAGGCGATACGTCGGCTCGTTTGCCCCTATTCTATAAAAAAATGGAATGTCATCACCACTGTTTAGCCGATAAACTTAACACCAGCTCGTCTGAGCAGCATGCTACAGTAGGCCAAAATCTTCTTTCTAAGGAGGGGCCTATGGCTAACAGTGGACTATTAAAGGCTTGACGTGATGTGTGATGATTTAATGTACAACTTATCACAGTATTGAAAATATATATATGCCAACCTATGAAATAAAGTTACAAGTATGACACAAAGTTTTAAACCAACTGACTGTGTGACTATATTGATTACTAGGTTTTACACGCGGCTTCGCTCACGCAGACTTTCATCCCCTGTTTTACCCCCTCAGGGAAGGAATTTCAAAAAATCCTTTCTTAGTGTTCACTTACGTTATATAAAGAACCTACATGCAAAATGTCAGTCAGTCAGTCAGTCACATTACTCTTTTATATATATAGATAATATTTTGACAAAATGGATGATCAGATTATACAGTGTACACATTATAAAGGATCTTTATTCACAACATATCTTCTTTTTGATGCTGACTGTACATCTCGAAAGACTGAAATAAACCTTTATGAAACGTTTAACAACAACCAACCAACCACCTTATGCGTGTGTTTTGCAGTCAAACAAATTACGAAAAGTATTATCTCGGGTTGTTTAACCGGCGAATGTTGGCAAAGGAAATTCTGAATTCATTTTCCGGCAGATTGGACTTTTAACCAACGAACCAAGTAAATAAGGAAATTTAGGCCAATCGTGATACAATTTTTCTCACCCAAAGTGCAAGCAATAAATACTAGTACCAGATTTAGAAATTTCTAAATGTTTCTCTCAAATTTCACACTTTATTTATTGCGAACATGGGTAACATTGCTATGATTGAGTCTAGAACGCCATATTCTGCTTAGAAAGCTTATAATAATAATTTTGTTAAAATCATTTTTTAATAAATATTACTAATTACAATAAGTTTATTAAATAATAACACAAATGTGCTTGATTAGAAATCTTATGAAGCAAATTTTATGTCCAACGATCTTCCTAAAAAAATTATGAAAAAAATTGACTCCATCCCTCAATAAAATATAGTTAGATATATATATTTTTATTTGTAGAACGCGTGTGTATATGTTACCGTAAAATTGTCAAAACTGTTAGATTGTAAACAGTCGAAAGATTGTGAAATGGTATAGACGAATCGCAAGTCGCGCGCTGATTGGTTGAACAGCATATGTCCCGCGCCACCATATTTGTTTGTTAATCCGTCTTTGTTGCCGAATGTAAAGTGATTTTTGTGATTCTAATATGACTTCATGTTGAAAATACCTCACAGCTTTAGAATTAGTTATATAAAATAGTTGTGACAGTAAAATTTATTTGTGATTAATTAAAGAAGTTCTAACCTAAACTAACTCTATGTGACGCACGTAAGCAGTATATCACAGTTGAAAATCTATCGATAGTTTGTAATCTCGCTAGGTAGATTATAATCTAACGGTTTTTACAATCTTACAGTGACATATATAACAATACGCATTTTAAATATAGAGACAGGTCGTAATAACAAATTTTAGTATCAACATATTCTGAAATCTATTCTTAAGACCTGAATGTGTGAATAACAAAACGAATAAATAAAAATGGAGAATCCAAAAATAAACTTTTGAAAATTTTATGAGAAATATTTTTTTCAGAAATGGTATTTATTAAAGTAACAAGGTTTTTAGACTGAATGGGGAACATTTATCAAGAGGTACAGCGACGCAACTTCCTGTGTCGATGTCAAGCTGTAGGCTCGTGAGATATTAACGTCTTTTTTAATGGCAACATTTAAATAGCTTTTAAAGATTATAATATTTCATATGTATTTACTTGAAGTTTCACTCTTATTAATGCATATTTTATAGATTTATTAATGCATTTATACATCATCTGCGATCCAAAACATGTAACATCGTTTTTTTTGCATTTCAATCTTTTAACAATTTTTGTTTTCAGCGCCCTCTCGTTCACTGTAGTTCGAACTACAATTAGGTGCAGAGCGCGATCAAATTGTTTAGCTGTCTGGTGCACCTAGGATGCGCCAGGTGGCGTTTAATTTAAAGGATTTTTAGTATAGATTAAGCCGCCTAGTAACAATGATACATTATCATATGTGTGTCATACGATTCTCAATACAATTTAAATTTATCGCATAGAAACAAGCAGTATAGTAGTTGTACGTCTTGTTCTCACGTCAAGTAATGAGGAGGGGGTTTCATCGAGAAAGTTCGATGATGAGTCTTTAAAAATAGATGTGTCGCAGAAGAAAGATTCATTCTTAATCTTCTCTTTGGAACTCTGAGGAAGTTTTCATTATCGTGGATATTTATATCTTTGATTGGTAGTGTTTTGTGAGTGATCAAGTCCCACTGTATGTGGTAAGTTAACCTCAAAAAGGTTTTCATTAATATCTTTAAGTATGTAGAATATGTCCTCAGGTTATTTAATTTTGTTTATAGGGTCGATAGATTACGGCTGAAAATCTACCTTCAGTATACCCGTCCTGTGGTTCGTGATTTATCACTGAGGAAGTTTGATTGTTGGCAGCTCACGGCTCACTCCTCAAGATTTCTGCCCTACCTTGAGGGAAGTTCACGTAACGATTAACATCTTTAATTAATACTTTTATTTAGCACCTACAAGTAGATCACTGTTGGACGTCTCCTCAAGCTACCTTGAGCTGGTGAGAGACTTCGGCTGACTACCTCGAGTCAGCAAGGTGATCTTGAGGGTAGCTACCTAATGCTGTCCCAGCAACAGGCCTGATTACATCTAAGGAACGTTATAATTTATATTTTCTTAACTACCTTGTATATATTTATAAATAATTTACTTATAATAAGTAACTTTTAATTGTAATTTTTAGACATAAATAAAAGTTGTATGTGTCTCAAGCTGTTTCACTGAAGCCTCCCGTGGAGCCCTAGTACAGGCACCCTCACTTTAAATTTCTTAAAAATTCTAACGGCGCCCTGAGGTCTCATAATTCTATCCTGAGTCGTAACCGGTGAGTAATCCACCTGACAAGTTCAGGGGTTACAAACACAAGCATGTCTCAACGGAGACCTGCCAATCTAGACACAGGAGATAATAAAGTGTACAAAGTGAGTGCGCTCAAACACAAGTGCACTCTCTGTTCCTTCACTCACATAATGCAAAGAGACGACTATCCTACACGACCGGGGAAAGATCAAGCACAGGACCGACGGTTTTATTCGGGTTACGACCCCAAATTACAAATTCCGGGCTGTTGCTAAGGGCTTTTTTACCTTAAAACAGCTGATTTTTGATCCTGCGTATCAATTAAAGTATTGAATCAATCATATTGAATAAAAAAATGGTATAGTTGATAAATATATGGTAAATTTGATCCTGGGATCCCGGACTATTAGAGTATAATAGTCACTATAATATAATCAGTATATAGAGTATAATAGTCAGTATAATAGTCACTCTAATAGTCCGGGATCCCCAGAACAAATTTTACAAGTTATTACTATCAAGTTATTTTTTCGTGAGTGGCTTCATTTTGATGAGGGGGGCGCACCTTACAAAAATTTTCGATTGTAGTAGCTAACAGGGCTAGCAGGGACAAAAACTTTTGAGCGTAGGACCGGGATAACGTACCACGCAATTTGTAGGACAATGTGTCTGTTAAACAGACTAACAAGGCAGTTTTATAATATCGACAGATTATAAAACTACTATGTAAACAATATTTAGAATATATTCTAAGTCTAGAGCTGGGGTTGGAAGCTCTCCCTCATCCGCCATACTCATAAGACCTTGCACCTACCGACTATTACTTTTTCCAAAATTTAGACAACTTTTTAGTGGGTAAAAATTTCAATTCCCGAGAGGCAGTACAAAATGACTTTGAAGAGTTTGTTGCGTCCCGTCCAGCTGATTTTTACAAAAAGGGCATCAATAAACTGCCAATGCGTTGGCAAAGATGCGTCGATTGCATGGGTGATTACTTCGAATAACAGAAATACAAAAGTTTGAAAAAATAAGTACTTTCACTTATTGCATACAAAACGGCAATTTCATAGGTAAAGACCTATTATTTTAAGAAAGGCGTAGCAAGGGTTGGGATAACATAGAAATTTAGAATTTTTCCAACCGAAATCTACACAAAGCAGGTATTCCAAGATTTATTTGCCCCAGTGGGTGGGCTGTCAATGGATGTGAAAGGTGAAAGGGTGACAGTTCGTGTAACCCGAATTGATAAAATTCATATCATTTATTCAACTAAGCCAAAAGCTTGCGTTTAACATGGGTTCTTGTCGATAATGTGATAGGAACAATGCCTTCCAATTTCAAGATTCAGTAATAATTAATAATTATATATATAATTAATATTATATATAATTAATAATTCAGTCTTATCATATTTTAATTAATATTATAATACAAGCAAAGCTAAGTTTGTTTATTACGATTTCATGCGTTATTAGCTTCACACTGTTGCCAGGAGTACAGAAAAACACACATGCAATCTTTAGTTAATAAATTCCCGAAATATTGTTGAGATAATTTATAAATGTACGGATTCGCACGTGAAATTGCCACTAAAAGTATATAATACAGCAAATAATTGGTTGTTCAACCCGAACTTCAAAGATTTAGGGCCAAGTTCACCAGTTTCTGATAAAGTTTCGCATAGTTATCTGCCATATAATACTATTTAATTTATAAAATTGCTGATAAATGTATAAATAGTTGACATCTCTCCATCCATAAGTCTCATCCAAGACTTATGGAACAGAAATCTGTAATCATTTCAGAGATAAGTTTGCATTGGTCTAACAGGCAATTTAATAGTTCAATAATAATTATTTTAAAGGCATTCATATTAGTAACACATGTATTCATGAAACTAACATAATACTGAACATAAATTGTAGTCTAACTTCGTTTCCCATACGATTTCTCAGCATAGCTATGACATTCAATTTCAATGAAGAACAAACCACTTTTTAACCGACTTCAAAAAAGGAGGAAGTTCTCAATTCGAATGTTTTTTTTTATGGTCGTTACCTCATAACTTTTGACGGGGTGAACCGAGTTTGTTGATTATTTTTTTACTTGAAAGCTGGTGCTTCCCGTGTGGTCCCATTTCAATTTGGTCCAGATTGAAGTCGGTTTTTTTTGTTAAAATTTGTGATTATTTTAGCACGGTTTATAGCTAGCTGTCATAAAAATACTATTTATATCAACTCATACAAGTAATATCAAACCCTTTTATTCACAAAACTTACTACAATTCCTATGATATTTTACCAATAAGAAAAACCATGAAACTTACTTACGTAGTGTTATTGCAGAGTGTCTCGCCACTAAGATCTTTTACCGATCCAGAATATTTTATAGGTATAAAGGGTTGGATTAGAACCTATCCCCTATTGGTATTCCTACAAGGTCGTTCGTCTCTGCAGAGCTTTGATGTCAAAGTCCCTATTTTATACCCAATTTGTGTAGATTCTTCGTCGGATTAGAGCGTTGAATGTGATTCTACCCTACAATTTTTCAATGCCGTGTAAATATTCTAAACAAAAACCTAAGTCACTGATATAGGATTATAGGAATGATTTATTGCTTACTAGCTGTGCCCGCTACTTCGTACACGTGATATTTAGATTTCAAGTTTTTTTTTCACCTTTAAACCTTCCCTGGACTACGACAAACATTTCAAAACCAAAATCAGCTAAATCGGCCCAGCTGTTCTCGAGTTTTAGCAAGACAAACGAACAGCAATTGATTTTTATATATAAGACTAGCTAGTGCCCGCGATGCCGTCCGCGTGTATATCAATTATCGCGATATAAAGTAGCCTTTCCTCAAAGATCAGGGTCTCTGTGAGATATTTCATTGAAATTGGCGCATTGTTTGGCCGTGAAAGCGTAACAGACACGCAGAGTAACTTTTGAATTTATAATATAAGTGTGAATAAAGGCTTTGCACTACTACTGTCAGACTTGGAATTACTTGTGAATCTTCTATACATACGTATATCATTGCGTATATAAAAATGAATCGCCGAAATGTATATACGTGCATAACTTCCGATCGGCTGCACCAAATTAAATTATTCTTTTTTTTATGTGTTCGTTATTGTTAGGACAAGGTTTGTATACAAGAAAAATTAAAAAATAACGGGCACAATTGTTTTTTTGTCAGCGACTGTACACTGACTGTGGGAAGCTGCGACAGATATGTTATATGGCGGTACGAAGTTCCCCGGGTCAGGTAGTTATATATATTTTTGAAAAGTATGATAATTGAGCAAAAGCCACAGCTAAAGTTTCCGCTATCGAAAGCTACATTAAAATAAAAATACCGAAAGATTTCTGCTCGATTTGAAGTCATTTGAAATAAGGTGTCTTCATATAATATTAAATAGCGTATACGCGTTTCGTTTGTGACCAATACTAAAACACCAAAGGACCTTAGAAATAATAAAAGAAAAAAGATAACTTCAGTAGCGGCTGGCTTTAAGTGTCAATTAAATTACCAGGTTTTTTTTAATGGAATAGGGCTAAAACGAGCAGACGTATCGCCGGATGGTAAGCGATTACCGCCGCCCATGTACACCCCCAACACCAGAGGCGTCACAAGTGCGTTGCCGGTCTTTGGGGGATGGGGGGAGGGGTTAAAGTAACAGTAACTGGAATTCTGATCCATGTAGTGATTCTCTTTGTACCAATTCACAAGACTACTCTCTACTGAACCTAATTGCTCGTGTTGAAACGAAACACGTGTAGAATAGATAAATTGTGCCATCGGAGGATTATATACGTTATGGATTACAAGAATCTTGTTATTCAGGCTGTTTCCTAGAAAAAGTTCGGTTTTCCTTTATTATAAATAGAAACGTTTGGAGATTTATTTTTTCTTTTGCGTATATATATGATTTATCGATGTGGCAGAAATTGGAAGAGTTTTTCCTCCAATAATTTCCTGTATAATAATTATGAGTATTATGACACGTTTTTATATAAATGAACGACTCTACTATCATCATCATCTTCCTAGCCTTAATTATTCCCAAGATTTAGGGTCAGTTACTAGTTCAACCGGTTATACCTGATTATCAGTTTTTACACGGAGCGACTGCCATCGGACCTCCGCAACTCTGAGGGTGAACTGAATTCGAAGGTTGAAATAGTTGTAAGTATATTTGAGGGAAGTGACTTCCCTTTTTTTTATGGAATAGGCGGGCAAACGAGCAGACGTATCGCCTGATGGTAAGCGATTACCGCCGCCCATGGACACTTGCAACACCAGAAGCGTCACAAGTGCGTTGCCGGCCTTTTGAGGTTGGGGGGAGGTAGGGGTAGGAGATTGGGGTATGGGCCTCCGGTATCCTTACTCACTTGGTGAAACACAGCGCAAGCACTATTTCACACCGGTTTTCTGTGAGGCCGTGGTATCACTCCGGTCGAGCCGGCCCATTCATGCCGATGCGTGGCTCTCCCACGGTAAATAAGATTGCCATGTTGTAATGTTGTAATTAAACCGTTGCATGCAGGTAGCACAGAAACCGGTTGTTGTGGCGAACCCTGGCTTTTTCCCCTAAGACGATGATGATCTGAAGTTCATAGGAGTTTCTATTTTGATTTTTCTATTACGTACAAAACTAATTATTTTGTCAACTTCAGTAAAAAATCTGTAGATATATTTTTAAATGCACCTCTGTTTTAATTCTTTCATACTTAGGCTATGATCCTTTATTAAAAAGCAAACTCACAGCCATTCCCGTATACTTATTTAAAAATATAAATATGTATGAGTCATCATCAAATCATCCCATTTCGTTGCTAACACTAATTTTATCAAAAAAAACTCGAGATATGAAATAAACATTTTTACTCAAAGAAAACTATTCCATTACGTAAATTTCTTAACTGTTTTACTCTTTGGGTTAGAATTTAATAAATATAGGTACTCTATATTTCAGTCCTTTGAATTTTAGTTACTCCGTTCGTTTTAATAACATATTTTAAATTACTATTTACTTCTTAGAAAATACTTTAATGTACGAGACATGCCGTTGAAAAGACCAAATTTACTTTTAATTATCGCCGTCTTTCAAAGTAATTAATTTTCTCGCAATTCTTCGACTCAGAGGAAATTTATTTTAAGGGCATCTAATTAGCTCATGAATAGGTAGGTTTTCTGTGGTATTATTTTATCTAGCAGCAAATGTTTTAAATTTTTATTTGATACGGTAACTCATGCTTTTCGCTTTAATGTAATCAAATGAAACAACTAGGCTTGCTTACCACCGAACTTCTTTACGAAAGTCGTGTGCTGTCATTAATTAGGTTTTTCACACAAGCCCATGTTGTGTGGGTCACTGAACTCTCAGTAGTTCTCAGTAACCTCACTTCATGAAAAACAACAATATCATCATCTAACACCCCATTTAGTTTTCAGTACGGCCGTGCTATCACTTCAGTCGACCAAATAATTTGTATGTCTGCAAGCAAGTTTCGCTTATAATAAACTAGCTGACCCACGCAACGTCGTTTACGTCTCCTATTGCCCGTAGCGTAATAATTTCCCCCCGTTTTAGTAACATTCTTCATTGATGCGCCGCTCCTATTGATGCGTGATGTTATACAGCCTTCCTCGATAAATGGGCTATCTAACACTGAAATAATTTTTCAAATCGGACCAATAGTTCCTGAGATTAGCGCGTTCAAACAAACAAACAAACTCTTCAGCTTTATAATTCTTCTTTATAAACTTCAGCATACTCCTATTTTTCTTTGCTTTAATCGCTTTTGAAGTAATCTTATGCCCATATTTGAATGTCCTTAATATAACTCTGTAGGGACACACAAACGTTTATGTGGAGTAAGGGTAGTGGTAAGTAAGCAATCATGTTGCGCGGTTGCGACCGAGCCAGGAAACTTTTGTGTCGCATGTTAACATCATAACTCCAAGTTGAGCTTGTACTTCAAGTTGGAGAGTTATGAGATCATGGACAAGGACGCCGCTAAATTAAGGACTTTCAACGTGAATTTCAATTTGGTTTTGTTCGAAAGGTATATTATTGTGTTACCAGGGAAGAAGATAAAAACAAAGACTGGCAATGGGGACACCAGCGACTCTAACGAACCAGGGTAATATTCTTTAGCGAATATCTGAATTTTAGTGATCTTTGTTACTTGATATATGATTGACTGCCTCGTTGTCGCAGTGGTAGCGTATGCGACTGCTGTACTTGAGGTCTCAGGTTCGATTCCCGGGTTGGACCAAATCTTTGTATGACCTGCAAATATTTGTTTCTGAATTTGGGTGTTTTCTATGTATAATATGTTATGTATGTTTGTGACGTTTACCCCTAATTTTAAAAGAGTTAATAGAAACTTGACTGGTTTGAGTAGGTATACCACACACGAAGCTAATTTTTTACGTATAAATTAGGTTATACATTACAGGAACGTAAATTAATTGGACGAAGAACCTGTCCAACCCGCATTCTTGTGAAAATTCGGTTCTGTTATTTAACAAAGTAATGAAATTAACTTTTTAACATAAATACTGAATGTTGAAGTTAATTACTAAAAAAACTAATTTGGAAGAAGGATTCCAAGTTTGAGTCACTAATAGATATTTTGCTATGGATTTATGAATATTTTTAATTACATCTTATTCTAGTATATAAGCTGAAGAGTTTGTTTGTTTGCTTGAACGCGGTAATATCAGGAACTACTGGTCCGATTTGAAAAATTATTTCAGTGTTAGTTAGCCCATTTATCGAGGAAGGCTATAGGATATATATTATTACGCTAAGACTAATAGAAGCGGAGTACTAATGAAGAATGTTACAAAAACGGGGGAAAATTATACGCTACGGGCAATAGGAGACGTAAACGAGGTTGCGTGGTGTGGTGTGGTGGAGGTGCTAGTAAGGATATAAAGGACGGGTAATTGTTTAGGCAGTCTATGTATGTTTGTGTGTTCCACCGTATTGCCTATACTACTGAACCGCTTTTAAGGAATGAGGTGTCAATAGATTCGTAAAAATGGCCCAGATGACATAGTTTATAGGTTTTGAACTTTTATTCTTTTACACCGCAATTTACTTATCGTTCGGAATTCGCGGGCAAACGAGCAGACGTATCGCCTAATGGTAAGCGATTACCGCCGCCCGTGGACACCTGCAACACCAGAAGAGTCACGAGTGCGTTGCCGGCCTTTTGGGGATGGAGAGGTAGGGATTGGGGTATTGGCCTCCGGTATCCTCACTCACTCGGTGAAACACAGCGCAAGCACTATTTCACACCGGTTTTCTGTAACGCCGTAGTATCACTCCGGTCGAGTACTTGTATTTAGTACCAGCATTTAGTATGCGAATAGAAGGCAAAGTTTCGTAAAGGTGAGATATCAAATTAAGTTCATGTTTATAGCACGCGTACATTATATCCTATGTCCCCTTTTTTACAAGAAAATGGAGCTCGGTAGATCACTTTCCTAAGTGGAATACTTAAAAAATGATCGTCCTCTCCACACCATTGTCTGTTCTGACCCTAATCGAAGCTACGACCTTTGACTTGATACTCAGGATCAATAACCACTGAATTAACACGTCTGTCAAAAAAATTAGGACACACAAGTCAAGATAGCTATTCAAAACCTTTAGCGAGGACAAAAATTCTATATTGAAAGTTTCAATAGCATCCGCTACATCCTACTTCGTATTCTGTTAATAGTCGTAAACTATCTTAAGAAGCAAGATGTCTCCCCACAGACGAAAGTTTAGGTTATATGATTATTTATAGAATTATTACTAGTACCGTAAATACTTAAACTTAATACTTAAATACTTAATATCCCCTGAGTGATGCTTTAGCTCAAACTGTGAAACAATATTAACTTTGTTTTTATAATACAGTTTAAAGTTTTAAAGTTTTAAAGTTTCCACCAGGGGTCGAGCTATATTTTGAATATAGCTCGACCCCTGGTGGAAACTTTCCGTTATGAGGTTAAAGTAATACCCCAAGGCTGATGTTTCCCGAATTTACGGTATGAAGGTGTGAAGAAAATTACAAATTTTAACAAAAAAAAAAACCGACTTCAATCTGGACCAAATTTAAATGGGACCATTCGGAAAGCACCAGCTTTCAAATAAAAAAAGAATCATCAAAATCGGTTCACCCAGTCCAAAGTTCGGAGGTAACAAACATAAAAAAAAAAAAAACAGTCGTATGATATCAATTGTAAAGCGAAAAAGACCTATACCCAAATTACTGCACAAATTCTACATTTACATGTATATTTATAAAGACCCCGCGATATGACATAAAATGCTAGTGCAGAAGTTGTGGAGAGAGAGAGCGAGAAAAAGTAATTATTCAAGAAAGTAATCACTCACCTGCCGCTCATAACGTTATATAATATAGGGTTGACGGTTGCAGACACGTAGTACAGAGCACCAGCTATGTTGAAGAGGTGTTCGTTGATGACGTGGAACTTCGGGAGGTTGTTGCCGTAGATGAAAAAGAGACGTTGCACATGAAATGGAGCCCAGCAGACGAAGAAGGCGACGACCACGGCCGCTGTGGACAAGATATAGAATGGAAATGAGCATTTGACATATTCTTTTGTTTCCCTAACCTTTGACGTTATCCATTACTACCATAATCATCAAAGATGTTGATAAAAACGAAGAACTTTTTCCTTACAACGATGTTGTAAGGAAATTTGTTAATGTTGCTTGTGTCTTCAACAGGTTTCCAGTTACCGACACCGAACACATTAAGTGGAAGCAACTAGACACAAAAAAAATTACGTATGCGCAGAGAGTGGATGATTTCATACTGGTTCTATAGAAATCAAATATTCATCGGTGGCTTGTATCCGCCACAAGGCACAAGGCACAAAAGTGTCCACGGTCACAGCCAACCACAATTCCACTGCCATTTTGACCTACTAGACAACCCTGGCCAGATGAATTGGTACAGGATTTGTTGTCATTTGGACAGTATTGTTGTCCTTAGTAGATTACTCCCTTAGGCGCTGCGCAAACGTGTTGCCCGTTGCTATTACTGGCCACTGGTAACCGTAGTTGCTGTGTCCGGTGGCGGCAACCGTAAACAGTCACCGGTTGCTACTACTGGCAACAATTCGTCTTTTGTTTTCCGTCAGTCTCACGATTTTGTAAGGAAATTTGTTAATGTTGCTTGTGTCTTCAACAGGTTTCCACCGTTTCAGGTTACCGGTTACCGACACCGAACACATTAAGTGGAAGCAACTAGACACAAAAAATGTTGTATGCGCAGCGAGTGGATGATTTCATACTGGTTCTATAGAAATCAAATTTTCATCGGTGGCTTGTATCCGCTACAAGACACAAAAGTGTCCACGGTTGCGCTCTCTCTTAGTTGGCTCTAACGAAACACATGGTGAATAGAGTTCTTGACATTCAGTATGCTTAATATATCACCACACAAACTAAATGTGGCGAGATTGATTATATTATTATTCAAACCTGTTGTGAAGGGTGACCTACTGAATATTCATTAGCGGATCAACTTGGTGAGTTGTATATCCTGAATTCGATTTAGCATCGCCGATATTCAGTGCAATACCATGAGGATTAATATCTAAATAATAGCCCAAGAAGCCTCCCACTGACAGGGCATGTAAAATAAATTTCAAGCCTTGAGAGCTCAGAAATACAATTTAAGATATTGCGATTCTATTGATGAGTTAAACGAGAAAATTATTAGGTCATTATGGTAATCTCTGGGAGGAAATTGTACAGTATAATCATTAAATAAGAAAGAATGGCGGTATTAAATGGAATATAAATCGTTAACGATTCGCTTGCGCTTGTTCAAGATGAAATCAGAAGTAAATTAAAACCCAAAATCATCATTATCAACAAATTAGGCACTAATTATTATGAAGTGCCTCTTCGCCATCTGGATGAAACATAAAAAAATATTCCATGTTTTTAACCGACTTCAAAAAAGAGGAGAGTCTCAATTGGATTGTATTTTTAACCGACTTCAAAAAAAAAGGAGGAGGTTCTAAATTCGACTGTATTTTGATGATTCTTTTTTTATTTCAAAGCTGGTGCTTCCCTTGTGGTCCCATTTAAATTTGGTCCAGATTGACGTCGGTTTTTTTTTTGTTAACATTTGTGATTATTTATTTATTGATAATAAGGTTTCTTTGAAACTACCTTCATTTATGAAAATACTATAACAGATAAAAGACATTGACAGCAATGAATATTTGACTTTAAAAAATTCAAATGTTCAGTGCATGAGTACCATGATGATGAGTGGCCATGAGTTTCTTTGGCAGTATTCTTCTCATAAGGCTCTACGCATTTTGGAAACTGCAAGTTATGAATCAACACAAGCAGGTAGTAGATTTTGGTGTTTCCACTTTGTGTGTTTTGACAATCCAGTACATGTGTCGAAGTATGATTTTGAAGTGACAACGTCTAATAAATTGATGAACGCCGGCTGCACTCACGAAAAAGGATGATTCATAATCCCGTTACGCTCATTGTACGTTGTTGTATGAGGTCTCATCATTTCATCAATGTTTTGTTATGACGTTGTCACTTTAAACTTTCGTCCGTAAACCAACTTTACAGACAACCAATTTTTTTTTCAACAATAGAAATGGCACCCATATAAATCCCTTTTGTTAGTAGATTTTTTTTTGTAATAGCGTATGTGAATACGTTTATCAAGCAAGCTGAATACCAGTTGTATTTATCTAATGTAATTTATTTTGTCCAACTAACCACTGACGATAAACCTGATATTTTTACTTTCTTGAGAGAAAAGGGTAATCGGAGGAAACCTAATATGAGTTACTGATGGAACTTCTAGACAACAGTTCAGATTTCAGGTTCGGAGAGAATTTTTATATAGTATTGATATTTGCGGTGTAGAGTCTAGACACAAACTAAACATAGCTAGTATTTCCGTACTAAGATTAGAAATGACTGACTGCCTCGGTGGCGCAATGGTATCGTATGCGACTGCTGTGCTTGAGTCTCGGGTTCGATTCCCGGACCAAATGTTTTGTATGATCTGCAAATACACACATCAAAAGTGTCTAGGGATCAACATATGTGCCTAGGGATCAACATATATTTTTGCAATAACTTTTCTCCTGATTGATATTAATTAAAATTTTCTTTAAGGATTCATCAAATAAAGTGTTTTCGTTTGTCACAGTAACGATAAACCAAGTCACCTTTGCATTAATAAAGAAATTTGCCATTTTCCTAATTTTTGACATTTGAACCACTAACATTAAAGTTCGAAAAAAAGACTGAAATAACAGTTTTCTTTAAAATTTTATTAGGTAACTTAAACAATTAATAATCCGTGTTTCTACCGCGAACACTAACAACACAAGAATCGGTTTGGCATACTCAAAATGAGTTCATCCAAATCACGCTGTGGAATGGCCGCCCATGTTCGTTGCAACAACAAAAAAAGGTCTTCTTGCGACTGGATACCCTCCATATTCGGCAGAGCTCTTCTCTGTAGCATATCCCATGCATGCTCAATCGGGTTCAAGTCTGGCGACTGAGCAGGCCAGGGCCAAAGCCACATCTCAATCTCAAGAAATCCGCATAAAAATGCTTGATCCCTAGACACTTTTGATGTGTGTATTTGGTTCGGAGTTTGGGGTACAATATGTATGTATTTACAAAAAAAAGTATATAATCTAGCTTTCATAGTACAAGCTCTGCTTAGTTTGAGGCTAGATGACGGTGTGTATCAGATGTCCGAAATATTTATTTATATTCTAGCGTCCCGCGGTGTTACTCGCGGTTATTTTCTTTTTTTTCTTTTTTTAGACTACTTTACTTTTTTAGACGAAGCTAGTCTAAAAAAAGTAGCCTAAGTTACTCCTTAGATCATCAGCTATCTGCCAGTGAAAGTCCCGTCAAAATCGTTTTTTTTAATGTATGTACATTGATTACTCCGTCAATTGTGGACCGATTATGAAAATTCTTTTTGTATTCGAAAGGGTATGCTCCCCATGTGGTCCCATTGCCACCATATCAGGATCTGATGATGGGATCCCAAGGAAATCGAAGGAAACCCTCAAATTTGTTAGGCACGTACTATGTTTTTCAAATATTTCCTAAAGCTATTACAGTATTTACATTTGGTGGTCATCAGTTCATGATGATGAGCTGATGATAAAACGGAAGATAAAACTCCTTAATGGTTAGGAGTTGGAAGATAAATCTTTAAATGTCGTGTGTATGTATGTTATCTTTAGTCGTATTCTTTCAAGTTATTTAGGTGAAATGATGATGAGATACTTGAGAAAGACTTAAAAGCGAAACTTCGTTTATAAAAACCCACTTAAAAAACTAAAAAGTATAAAAAATAACTTAATTTGTATGTGCTACCTATTCATAGGTTTGAAGTCGGTGCCAAGCCAAAATGTGATAGTAGGTACCGCACTCTCCACGCGAGACCTTGAGCGGGATAGCTGCTCTTCGCGTAGAACAAAACAACCGAAGCGTCGGTGACATCGTTGACGTTCGTCTCGAAATATAGCGAGTGTGGTTCCTACTATTACATTTGGCTTGGCACCGACTTCAAACCTATGAATAGGTAGCATGTACAAATTAAGTTATTTTATACTTTTTAGTTTTTGAAGTCGGTTTTTTTTTCATATAGCTCACAGTAGCGAGAAGCGTTTTATTTATATTCTTTTATGGGATAGGGGGCAAACGAGCAGACGGATCGCCCGATGATAAGCGATAACCGCCGCCCATAGACACCCGCAACACCACAAGTGCGTTGTCAGCCTTTTAAAAAGAAGTACGCTGTTTTCTTGAAGGTTCGAAGGTCGTATTGGTCGGGAATACCGCAGGCGACAGTTCATTCCAGTTTTGTTGTGCGAGGCAGAAAGTTTCTTGATAAGAGCATTTTTGTTTGAAAACGAATACTACTTTTTTTAAAATTATTTATGAGCCTGCCAAGGTGAAGTTACTCTGCCTGATGAAGAATCCAAGAGTACCTAGTTGTCATCATATTCATAGCGCATGTAGACAATGCAACAATTCAGCATGGTGATCCACACTCTGGCGGCTTATTGAGATGTTTCTTCATCATTGGATATATATCAGTCTTCGTTTAGATACTATTATGCAAGTAATGGTAACGTTTATCAAATATTCGACTGCAAGATGATAAATTAACCGTTATGCACTACAAGTAAAATTTAAACAAAAACCAAATTCAAGGTTCGACTCGATTTGGATGCCATCATCAGATTTTAATACTACCGTTGGGATATCTCCTTTCAATTAAAAAAATAATCATCAAAATCGGTTCATAAACGACAAAGTCATCCGCGAACACACATAAAAAAACATATACGGTCGAATTGAGAACGTCCTCCTTTGAAGTCGGTTAAAAAAGACCGAAACAGCATAAGTTTGGACACAAAACGCAGTACATTTGTACGGTATCATAAACTTTAACCGCATTATTATTTATTAATAAATTTAAATATACGCTAGACAAAATATTATAACATGTTATAACCCAAACAATAAACAGAAGAATAAACAAAACAAAAACAACGAGTACGGAAAAACATACGTTAAAACATGCGCTAAAGTTCGCAAAGCTATGTTCAGACTCACCAAGATACGTCGGCCGCATAATAATAAGACGTAAACGCCCTATAAAACAAACAAAGAAATAAACACCCAAAAGCTGTTCAACCCTTTATTTTCCTTTCACCGAATAGTTTTTTAACTCCCCGAATCAATCATAACGTAATAAGGTCTACTGTTCTACTTATATAGTTCTGGCATAAATTAGTGTAATACTTGACTTATACTCGTAGAGATTGAAAGCGTGCCAAAGGTCAATAAAATCTTCGTAGTCCACATAAACCTAGTATAATCTATATATATTAAACATATATAAAAATGAATCACCGAAATGTATAATGTACGCGCATAACTTCCGATCGACTGCACCAAATTAAATAATTATTTTTAGGGTTCCGTGCCAAAGGCAAAAAACGGAACCCTTATAGATTCGTCATGTCTGTCTGTCTGTCCGTCTGTCTGTCCGTCCGTATGTCACAGCCACTTTATTCCGAAACTATAAGACCTATAATGTTGAAACTTGGTAAGTAGATGTATTCTGTGAACCGCATTAAGATTTTTACACAAAAATAGAAAAAAAACAATAAATTTTGGGGGGTCCCCATACTTAGAACTGAAACTCAAAAAAATTTTTTTCATCAAACCCATACGTGTGGGGTATCTATGGATAGGTCTTCGAAAATGATATTGAGGTTTCTAATATCATTTTTTTCTAAACTGAATAGTTTGCGCGAGAGCCACTTCCAAGATAGAACTAGACTTTAAAAGATAACGGGAAAAGTCTTTTTTTTTGGCCGCGACGGGAAGCTGAGGCAGATATGTAAATATGGCATGGCGGTACGAAGTTCGTGGGGTCAGTTAGTAGATGAATAAATAAGTTTAAGAGACAATTTCCTTTTTGTAAAGTTTACTAATTATATCTGCGAGATGTTAGAGTAAGTTGTATTTGAAACTCAAATGGGATAAATCGTATTCGTTTGAACTTAACGGGCTCACAGGCCATTAGGCGATAATATTTACAAGATAGCACACTTATCTATATATTTATACTTATATAAAAGAGTAAGGTGACTGACTGACTGACATACCCAGAGATCAACGCACAGCCCAAACCGCTGAAGCTAGTTATTTTTAACCGACTTCCAAAAAGGAGGAGGAAAATCTGTTTGAAGTCGGTGCTAAGCCAAAAAAAATACAAACGAACAATTACAAAAGTCTAAGCGATAGTCACTTGGCACCGACTTCAAACAGATTCTAGGTACCTAGCACACGTTATAATACTACTATTTAAATGAATAAAGAATTAGGTATACGCATTTTATGAAGAACCAGTTTATTTTACGCTTTTAAGTGTTTTTTTGGCAGAGAGTTTTCGTTGGATGTTTTTTTGGAAGTCGGTTTTTTTTAGAATTTAAACTGTATCGCGTTACTTAAAAATAAATACCTACTTGTTACGTGAGTGGTGCTTCAAATTTTTGCGTTGCTGCCCTTTGTGACGCTCCTCCTCTCAGAATCGAGGAGGGTTGTTTGGTTTGGTCTCCGGCTCACTCACTCGGTAACCTCACACACTAACTGATTGTTCACCTACGTTTTAATATCATAGAAACCAATCTATTTAAGAATAAAAAAAAAAGAAACTATAACGCGACTAAGTAAAAACTTTTGATAAAATTTATGTAACCGGATCATTATTATTTTTTTGACAGCTCATTCATAAAAATCGGTTTAGTAGATTAGACGATAGTACGGTGGAACGTACAAACATATGTACCTACATAGACTGCCGAAACTATAACTCATCTTTTTGGCTTCCTCGTAATCGGGTTAATATTAATTTCATTATGCGCTCTATTTCAAAAAAGTACTGTGATTAAGTTCATAACATTATATTAGGTTCGTTTCAATAGATCTCATCTTATGATAATCACTTTATTAGATGTTATCGTAATTTTGTTTACTTAGTCCATTTTTCTTTGATACAATATATATTGAAAATTTCGTCCTCACTTAGTGACTTAAAGCTCAAATGAGAACATATTCTTAAGTTTGTTCATCTGTGGAGGACAGGTGTCATGTCCCTCCAACACAAAGGGAGGACCCTCCTACCAGGCGAGGTGATCATGCCTGGCGGGCCAACTTAAAATATTACTCGATCATCGTATGAGCATATTTTTTACTAACAGTAGATACGGCTCGGCGCGACAACGTAGTCAATTATCGCAGACTGTCCCCTACAAAGTAAATTGCGAAAATATGACCTAATATTGGGACATAAAACATCTAATAAGAAATTGATTGAAATTGTTAAAGATTATAGACATTTTATCGAGATTTTATGTTGGGAACATATTTTGTGATAACTAGCAATATGTTCTAAGAAATCTCTTTTGTGATTAGTTTTTTTTTTACAGGCATGAAGTCGTGATGTATATTTTTTATGAGATAGGAGTGGGGATCAAACAAGCAGAAGGATTGCCTGGTGGTAAGAGTTTACTGCCGCCCATAGACACCCGAAACACCAGAGGCTTCACAACTGCGTTGTCGCCTTTTAAAAAGGAGTACGCTCTTTTCTTGAAAGTTAGAAGATCGTATTAGTCCGGGAATACCTCAGGCGAGAGGTTTGTTGTGCAGCAGAAAGGAAAGCGCACAGTTGCATATAGATTGGATTAATGACAATGGCCATCACGACAACTTATTTTAGATGGAGAACATTGACACAGTTTCAGGATATGTCCGGAAAACCTTTCAATATCTAATATCGACTGCACTTGCTTAAACCACTAAGCCATCCATAGTGATTCAAGCGTTCACCTCTTGACACACTTTGTGTTATCCACAAATTGCTGTTCTGAGTCTGGGTGTTTTTTGTGTCCATTTTTATGTATGTTTGCAAAGTCGCCACAGGAATATTCCTAGTGTAGAAGTTGTATAACAAACAAGAAAAAGTTTTAAAACTAAAAAAAAAAAAGATAAAATTATCAGATCAAAGATTGTCGTATCGCGGGTAACGCCGCGGGATAAAGCTAGTCTAATAAAGCCTAAGTTGCTCCTTAGATCATCAGCTATCTGCCAGTACAAGTCCTGTCAAAATTGGTCCATCCGTTCCAGAGATTACCCGGAACAAACAGACAGACAAACCGTCAGACAGACAGACAAAAATTGTAAAAAATGATATTTTGGTACATTGTACCGTGTTTACATACATATGCAATGCATTTATTAAACAGTGGAATCCTGAGCGTCAGCGAGGGAATCAAAAGAGCACGAGGTGAAAAATCTTTGCACTCGAGTGCAACACGTAACTTTTCATTCCACCTCAGCGAGGAAACAACTAAATGCAAAAAAAGCATTAACAATCACAAGATACTTTTATTTCAGTTTAGGTATTAATATTTATTAGGTACTACATTATGGTAGGTAAGTATTACAGATTTATTTTTAAATTATTTCAAAAATATTTAGGTACTCGCTCAACCACGCGGTGTTACCCGCGATTTTTGTCGTACCGCGAGTTACACCGCGGGACAAAGCTAGTCTAAGAAAAGAAGCCTTAGTTACTCCTTAGATTATCAGCTATCTGCCAGTGAAAGTCCCATCAAAATCAGTCCAGCCGTTCCAGAGATTACCTGGAACACACAGACTGACAGACAGACAATGTAACAGAAATTGTAAAAAAAATTTTTTTTTGTATTTACCGTGTATACATACACATGCATTTCGTAAAAAGCGATTATTTTAATATTACAAACAGACATTTCAAAATACACCAAAATATTTTTTTTACAATTTTGGTCATTCTGTCTGTCTATCGGTCTTGTTCCGGCTAATCTCTGGAAAGGCTGAACCGATTTTGACGGGACTTTCCTTGATAGGTAGCTGATGATATAAGGAGTAACTTAGGCTACTTTTTCTAGACTAGCTTCGCCCCGCGGCGTTACCCGCGCACGACAAGAGCCGCTGGTAAAGCCGCGGGCCTCAGCTAGTATATAATAAAGTTGGTTTGTGAACGCTGTAACGGCTCGTTCAAACCTGCGCGTCAGTGACGCGGGAAGCGGGACGCCATGCGGGAGCGTCTGCAACGCGAAACTCACCTGCGCGACTGCGACTCGAACCGCGAACTTCATTTGCTAGTGAGCAGTCACTGAAGCGTCTTTATCTGGTATAACTACTTAATTGTTGAGGTGATGACTTCTTATACGATTTTAAACTCTTTGATTCTCACCCATTAACTTCATTTTAATTTATATGACATAAAAACTGGTCACATGATTTACTTGTGTAGATGAACTAGTAAATTAGATAACTTGATGATTTTAACTATTAAAAATTTCACACTAAGTAAATAGGAGTACCTAATTTAATCTCGCACTTTTATGTATACATCTGTAAAAATAAATAAAATTCGAGTGTCTATTTGTAATAATATAGAAGACTAGCTGATCGACGCAACGCCTCCTATTGCCAGTAGCGTAAAATTTTACCCCGTTTTTGTAACATTCTTCATTGATGCGCCGCTCCTATTGGTCTTAGCGTGGTGATATATAGCCTATAGCCTTCCTCGATAAATGGGCTTTCTAACACTGAAAGATTTTTCAAATCGGACCAGTAGTTCCTGAGATTAGCGCATTCAAACAAACAAACAAACAATAAATTAATAAAATTGAAGTGTCTGTTTTTGATATTAAAATAACCACTTTTTACGAAATGCATATGTATGTATATACGGTGTCTATACCAAATTAACATATTTTATTATCTGTATCATCTTCTGTTGTAATCATCGTGGAACGAAATAATTAATAATAAGGAAGGTAACTTTCCTGCACGTACACAGTCACACGTCTGACCACTAGACGGGTGCGTCCCGCTTTGTGGACGCTGCAGTCCCGATTTGTGGTCGCGTAGGTGTGCACGGCGCCATAAGAAAGTATGGGCAGCGTGCGCCGCGCGGCAGACGCTCCCGCTTCGCAGTCGCTTTGGTCGCTTAGGTTTGGCCGAAGCTTAAATATTGTGTAACCTCCGTATATACAATTTATACCGCTGTGTTCCTTTTTGAAACCACAAACACTCCATACCTTCAGTAAACAAGAATATCTCCCTCATACTATATCTTTGATGTTTACATATTATTTATATGTACCTTATAGTATGAACATAATGAAAGACTTCTTATACAAACATGGGACTAATTATTAAACTCGCTGTCACGACGTTGTAACGCCGCTTACCACATCTAAATTACTTTGATTAAATGAGTTTCTGTGGTCCCATTGTTATGTGTTATCTACAGAACAGCTGTCGCTTGACTTCAAAACTTCAAGTCTGTCTTAATTAATAATTGATTATTTAATTGTGTAATGAAATCAGTTGGTGACTTAATTTTAATAGACTAAGGGTCAGTTTGGACTTATCGACAAGAAAACCACAGATTTCAGTTTCACAAGTCTGGGATAGAGACAAATATGTCAGATAACCATACCTATATAGGTACTGGTGGTCGCTCAGCGATTCATAATTAATTAATTTTACCTATTTTTTTTATTTTCTTTTTTGTTTTCTTTTTGTACCGATTCGTCTAGCCATCGTGGCTATTGAGAGTTGGAAGTCTACTGGCTAAATTTTCGTCTTAAGTACTGGACTTGATAATGATGGACTGTACATGTCTGCACACTCGCGCAAGCGCCCTGCGCCGATTAAACGAAACAACAGGACCACACATACATTTTCGCCGCGCGGTAGAAAGAGAGGGGGATATTACTTCCTCTCCTACGCCATGCGTTCGTCTTACGAATATTCGATCAGGTCACGTGTCCTGAAGCGAGTTTCTGACGCGAGATCTACATTTTTTACCGATCCCAAAAAAGTGCACAACGCCGCTATAGAAGTTTTCACTTAAAAAAAACCGACTTCAAGAAATGGGCCAAATTGAAATGGGACCACACGGGAAGCACCAGATTTCAAATAAGAAAATAATCATGAAAATCGGTTCACCCAGTCGAAAGTTATGAAGTAACAAACATAAAAAATACAGTCGAATTGATAACCTTTTTTGAAGTCGGTTAACAACGAAGTTCATTTCAATAAACAAAAAATACATACATATAAACACATAATAAACACGGAATCTTTGTCTGTCCAAACCCATCTGTTTTAATATGAGATAACACAATTGAACAAAAACAAAGTACATCATTTCCTGTTTCTTAACGAAAACAAAACTGTCTGGGTTGTTGTTTGTTTCTGTTGTGATGCTCCTTTTGTTCTTGTGAAACGCAGTTTTTCTTTGTCCGTCGCTTTCATCTTTTAATTATTAACATGGGTTAAGATTATTATTTTCAATAAAATAATGCATTTTTTACGCACGTAATTAGCAATTAGTAAGAAATAATTACATTATTCTCATTAGATAGTCATCGTTGCCTGCAAAAACGACCACATTACTGAAACTTTTAATCACCCGGAAGTGCTAGGGGCGGTGGATAAAAATATGTTTACCGAAATGTAGAGCCATTAAGGTCGTTCTAATCGCCACGTTTTAGTCTCTTTACAGCTACTTATACAAAAAAAGCGGCTAAGTGCGCGTCGGACTCGCCCATGAAGGGTTCCGTAGCAGCAAGTAACATAATTTAAAAGTTCTTGTAGTTCGTTGTAACTTTGATCGATGTTTTAATAATAATGTATTTTTTATAAGGTTTTTTTACGGTTTACGATTTAAGACATATTTAAAAAAACTACTTACTAGATCTCGTTGAAACCAATTTTCGGGGGAAGTTTGCATGTAAATGTACATCATATATATTTTTTAATTTTATCAAACTCTTATTTTAGAAGAAACAGGGGGGCACACATACATTTTACCACTTTGGAAGTGTCTCTCGCGCAAACTACAGTATTCAGTTTAGAAAAAAATATGTTAGAAACCTCAATATCACTTTTGGAGACTTCTTAGTATGGGGAACCCCCAAAATTTATTGTTTTTTTTTGTGTGAAAATCTAATGCGGTTCACAGAATACATCTACTTACTAAGTTTCAACAGTATAGTTCATATAGTTTCGGCAAAAAGTGGCTGTGTCATACGGACGAACAGACTGACAGACAGCCAGACATGACGAATCCATAATGGTTCCGTTTTTTTGCCATTTGGCTTCGGAACCCTAAAAAGATCCCATAAATAAAAAAAAATAAAAAAAATTGTCCCTCCGGACGAGTTTGGACCCTTCCAAAAATGTCACGAACTAAATACGTGCCACGGAATCTGTGAATTATTATCATCTTTACATCTAAAGCTTGGCAACATAAATTAAACTAAAACAACACAATTTAATCCGTTCAAATAAATGAATGAAAGCCAAGTTTTCCCATTTACATTATTAATCTTTGAATTATTAGAGACTAGTTTTTGCTCGCGGCTCCGCCCGCGTGTTTGTCGGTTATCGCGGCAAATAGTAGCCTATGTGTTATTCTGATGTATAAGCTATATTACTGTAAAGTTTCATCCAAATCCGTTCAGTAGGTTTTGCGTGAAAGAGTAACAAACATCCATCAATCCATCCATACTTACAAACTTTCGCGTTTATAATATTAGTATAGATGTTTATTAACGAAACTTACAACCGTTTAGAACTTCCCTATAATCCAATTAAGTTTAGATAGTACTCGTAATTAGAGGAAACGAACGACTTTCAACAACTAAAACCTATTTATTAGAGTTCCTTAAACTAATAATTTATGGGCTTTTAGAGCTAATAAATGCTTTTACGGCAATCTCACTTGTTTTTATAGCGGAATCTTTGGACCCGTGACAAAAATTCGTGTCACGTAAAAGTAGGGATAATACGTGATTCTTGTACAGTGTACTAGGTGTAAACAAATTTGTTTTACAGCATTGTTCCATTTTGCTTTTAATGCCATTGTTCCTACAACATTACACTGTGCTAAAACATAAACATGACTACGACTGCGTTTATGAAACACACTAAAACTTGTATTACTTAAACCATGGAGTAAATTATAATTTGACTGCCTCGGTGGCGCAGTAGTATGTGTGCCATAACTGTGCTTAAGGTCTCCGGTTCGATGCCCGGGTCGGACCAAATTTTTTTTTTTTTTTAATAAAAAGACTACTCCCGCATTAGGAATAAACATCCTGTATCGCGGGGGACTTTACAGACATACATGAAACGGACACAATTAACGCCCAAACTCAGAACAACAATTTGTAGATCACACAAAGTGTTGTCCCGTGTAGGATTTGAACCCACAACACTTGGCGAACTGGCAAGCGGCGTGGCGACCGCCTAAACCACTAGGCCAACCGTGCAGTCACTAAATGTTTGCATTATCCCAAATAATTGTTTCCCAGTTTTCCAATTGATATATGTACAAAAAAGTAAAAATATTTATATAATTTGTCTTGTAACCCATAGCATAAGCTCTGCTTAGTTTGAGATAAGATGGCGTCGTGTGAATGTGGTAGATTAATATTTATGAAATACTAGCTGACCTTTTATGGGACTAATCCCGCCCACACGCCCACCACTGTAACTCCTGTACACCAGGATCAACAGCGGTGACCCACGAAAACACCCGAGTTATGACACTCGGGAAGTCCCAGGAAAAATTTAACTGTCTTGGAACCCGCAACGAAATTAATCAGAAGAAAACTGGAGGAGTTGGAAATATAATAAGTCCACTTCCCTCCTTAGTAAAGCGGGAGACAAAATGGAGTCAAAATAAGCAGACGCCTTTTTTAAACCGGGAAGCACCACGGATAAAAATATTATGGGTCCTAAATGAGCTATATTTGATTTCTATAGTATGTATGGCAGAATCGGACAATGGACCGGACGCACGGAAATTCACCGCAGTTGACACAAGATCCCCATGATATACTACCCCAGACGTTATTTGTAAGCTATTTAGCATCATGTTACGTTCATTGTACCAAAGACTACATTCCCAGAGGATATGATGAGCCGACTGTTCACAGCTAGAATCAGGTGTTGAGCATTGACACAATGGTGAATCGACTAATTTAAATGAGTATAGTTTGCTCTTAAAGTTACCGTGGCCTGTAAGAAATTGAGCGACACAGTGATCTACCTCGAGCCATGTCCTTGACAACCTTTCGCGAACAGATGGAAAGAACTGGTAGAGGTGGCGCCCCTTAGATGATTCGTCCCATCGTTGCTGCCATTCATCCAAGAGGTCGTTATAGACATTGGATTTTTGTTGAAACAATCTTATGATTTTACCGCGGTCTCGTATGCCCAAAAAATCGCATTCCATGTTTTGTAGTGTGGAATAGTACATGGCTGTACGTCTTAACACCTCGAGATCGACCGGAAGAACACCTGTCAACACCGGTAAAGCCTCAGTGCTAACCGTCCTATATGCCTTGCACAAGAAAATCAATGCAGGTCGTTGGCCTTGTAACAGTTTGCGACGGACAGCACCTACAGTCGCCCTATCTGCCCATACAGGAGCACCATAGCAAATAGAACCCAAATAAGTAGCTCCATATCTGATCTTTAGTGTATTATATAACAGACCCCATGTCGCAGTTGATATCCTCGTCAGTGCAAAGAAACTCCTTTTAGACTTTTCATTAACTGTTCTCATATGTTCAATAAATGAAAAATTTCTTTCTAAAACCAATCCCAAATAACAAACCGAGGTTTTATTTTTAATAGTAACATTTTCAAATTTAATACACGGCGGTGATTTGAGGTTACCTTTCAGAAGTAGCTGGAAGGTTTTGTTTGGTGCAAACGTCAACCGATTACGCCCACCCCACCGAGATATTAAGTCCAAACATTCACTGGCCAGCCTCTCAAGCCCCGTTCTAGTATCCGACTCTATCAATAACAAACCGTCGTCCGCGTACGCATTCAGGGTACATCCGGACGGCACAGACATTGCCAGAAAATCGTCGAAGCCTATGTTCCACAAGTATGGTCCTAGCACTGACCCTTGAGGACAACCCATCGTAAGCGCCTTCGACACAGAATGATGCCCAAGTCTCAATTTAGTAGTACCTTGTAAGAAGTATGAGGAGATAAGGGAATAAATATTTTTAAAGCAACCTCTTAATTTTAATTTTAGCAATAGCATGGGCCACCACGCTTTGTCAAAGGCGCCAGATATATCTAAGAAGATGCCTAAAACGTATTGAAAACTTGACTCGGTGACAGTTTTCCTTACAGATATAAAACCGCATCAGTTGTCGATTTTCCCAACGTAAAGCCGAATTGTCTATCATGAAATTTAACTCCACCACCCGGTAGAAGTCGTGGTACTACAAGACGCTCTAAAAGCTTTCCCAGCGATGGTAACAGTGTTATGGGTCGATAGGATTTAGGATCGTCCGGCGGCTTATCGCCGCTTTTTGGTATTATTCGAATATTACCGCACCGCCAAACACTAGGAAATACTTCTTCCGCAATGCAACGTTTAAAAACTGTTAAAACCGTATCACCCGAAAGTTTACAAGCTTCTTTTATCATTTTGTTTGATATTTTATCGTCGCCCGAAGCCTTATTTAGTGGTAATGACCTAACAATACTGAGGAATTCGTCTGAAGATGGTAAGTCAGACATTGGAGACAATGGTGGTTCAATAGCCCACTGCCTAATTTGTCGGTGATAATCCGTGTCATCCTCCGGCCGATCGTCAGGCACAAGTGATTCTAAAAGATATTCTGTGGTTTGTTCTACTCCTGTAGTTTAACTATTATTAATTTTGATGTTCTGTACGTATGCAAGGTCGATTGATCTATTTGCTTTAAATTCATGATACAAAGGTGACCAGGGACCCTCTCTATCGAGTTTATCAACAAGTTTACGTATTAAATTTCCCTTTGTATTCTCCACAGCAGCTCTATAATGAGACCTGGCAACTCTAAGAGCAATAAGAGCATTATTGTAAATATCTCCTGTTACGTTACGCTTTTTAATGTCATTTAGTTTTTTACGAGCTTTCCGATAGATTCTACGTAATTCGACTAATTTATAATTCCACCAATCACATCTACGAGTGTTAGTGATAGATCCACGGCCGATACAAACATCAGCACAATATGTGAAAGTATCTGATAATATGTTTGCGCTTTCCTCAGCTGATAGACCACTGCGACTGAAGTCTTTGGCATGTACTGCAAAAAGTGAACCAAATAAAGCCCAATTTGCCCCTTTAGTTTTATACCTAAAATTGTAAGGAGTTCTTTGTGGATATTGTGCAACCATTGGTATGAATTCGTACACGATTAAGCGGTGATCACTACAGGATGCGTCCGGTAGGACACGCCATCCAGATATCGAGACGTCGCTGCGCGTAAGCGTCACGTCAATAGAAGACTCACCCATTGGGCTGCAAAAAGTTGGTGGTGCATCAGGGGTATTGAGGATAGTAAGATTCACTTCCGCAATAAAATCTTCAACCGCACAGCGACGAGCCATGTCAGCTGCACGCAATTTGCCATACCATAAAGTAGAAGAAGCATTTACATCAGCGCCAATGATAATTTTGTGTCCTATGAGGGACCGCAAAACGAAACGTAAATGATGTAGATGAGGATCAATAGGATGCGAAAATTGAAAATAACAGCTCACTACGTAAACCCTACAGATGGAGGATGAGATCTCAGCAACGGCGCAGTGTGACGTCATAAGGTTACGCAAAGATGTTACCGTAAAATTAGAACTTGCAACATATATCCCAGCCCGCGACCGGCCATCTAGTTGTACTACATAATTCCGCAATTGAGCGCTTTGATATTGCTCTTGTATAAGGACAATGTCTAACTTTTGTTCCAAAACTAAGCGATCTAATTCTGACCTGGCTATTTTATCATTATGAAGATTTAACTGGCCTATTGAGATATTATCTATTTTATTAAAAAGGTACTACAACTGCTACTGTATAAGCTATTCAGTAGTTAGTATTTAGGATTAGCTGCTCTAATTTAAGTTTATATGTGGAGCAGTCTTGTGATCCACATCGATGGTCACATGGTTTTTTGTACCGGCTGCATTATGCGCATTTCGGTTTAAAATCTGGTGTGTCCTTATCCGGGCAAGCCCTTGTATCGTGGCTGGCCGCGCAATTAGCACAGGTAGGAGTTTTAATAGTGCAAAACTTTTGAACATGACCGAATTGTTGACAGTTTAAGCAACGAACTACACACATCAAAAGTGTCTAGGGATCAAGCATTTTTATGCGGATTTCTTGAGATTGAGATGTGGCTTTGTAATAAATTTATGATTTTATAAATTTATATGGATCCTTTCTGGTGCATTTCATAATTTGAATCAGGAACTGTCAATCAAATTCGAGTAAAAGATGAAAATCAGCTGTCAATATTTTCCCTATAAAAACATACAACGCATTGAAGACATTATTAGTGCTACTGTTTCCCTACTACTGATTAAAACCAACGTTATTATGGAGCGGCGACGTCATTTAAGCAGGGAAGAAATGCTCCGAGCCGTGGGAATGATAGAAGCTGGTTCCCGGCAACGTACTGTGGCTTTAGCTCTGAATACAAGTCAAAGTGTTATCAGACGACTTTGGACACGTTACCGAAGCACTGGTACCGTGGCTGAGCGCCATGGAGGACGGTATCGCTGCACCACACGGAGACAAGACCGATACATTCAAATCTTAACTCGAAGAGCTCCAACAATAACCGCCATGATGTTAGCCGTGAGGCTTCATCACTCTTCAGGGAACTTAATTAGCGACCAAACAGTCAGAAACCGCTTGCATGAAGTGAACCTTCATTCCCGAAGACCGATACGGGTACCACCTGTAGCAATGCACAATCGTAGGATTCGATATCAATGGGCTCTTGAACACAGAAATTGGGCAGAAGAACAATGGCGTTTCGTATGCTTTTCTGATGAGTCTCGTTTTGGTATGAGACCGGATACAAGACGTATACGACACTGGAGAACCCCTGGACGCCAACAGCGATTAAAATCCTGCCAGGAAGTCCATCCTTATAGTGGTGGAACCATCATGGTATGGGCGGGTATTTGGATCGGCGGAAGAACTGAGTTGATTTGGATCAGAGGCAACCTCAACGCTCAAATTTATGCTGAGACGATTGTATCAGACGTCATCGTTCCTCTACAAGTGCAAATCGGTCCCTTATTTCAGTTAATGCATGATAATGCACGACCGCACACCGCAAGAGTTGTAAGACAGACTCTCGCCGCAGCTAACATCAATGTCCTGCCCTGGCCTGCTCAGTCGCCAGACTTGAACCCGATTGAGCATGCATGGGATATGCTACAGAGAAGAGCTCTGCCGAATATGGATGGTATCCAGTCGCAAGAAGACCTTTTTTTGTTGTTGCAACGAACATGGGCGGCCATTCCACAGCGTGATTTGGATGAACTCATTTTGAGTATGCCAAACCGATGTTCTTGTGTTGTTAGTGTTCGCGGTAGAAACACGGATTATTAATTGTTTAAGTTACCTAATAAAATTTTAAAGAAAACTGTTATTTCAGTATTTTTTTCGAACTTTAATGTTAGTGGTTCAAATGTCAAAAATCCCTTTATTAGGAAAATGGCAAATTTCTTTATTAATGCAAAGGTGACTTGGTTTATCGTTACTGTGACAAACGAAAACACTTTATTTGATGAATCCTTAAAGAAAATTTTAATTAATATCAATCAGGAGAAAAGTTATTGCAAAAATATATGTTGATCCCTAGACACTTTTGATGTGTGTACTTCTAAGTCGTCTATAAACCTACACGTGGCCCAGTCTATATATAATTTATCTTTTGTGCTAGCCAAGTGTTTCCTAACTTCTGTCTCTAATTCTAAGCCTATCCATTGACGTCCGTTTTTAAAAAATCGCTTTCGCTTAATTTTAATTCGTCCTTGATATTCTGACGATATAAAGCTGTTAGGAAGGTACGATCCTCCATAGAACCGGGCAAGTCTTTTACAATTATACGGGGCCTTCGGCCTTTCGGCTTTTCTAAGCGTAAGCCTACAGATTTAATGGCGTTTACTGATTCTAGTTTTTTAAGCTGCCATTCATTTGCGACCCGCAACACGACGCCTGCCTTTGCGGTTTTTTTGACGCCTACAATTTGAAAACCTTCGTCGCTAGGTTTAATAGCCTTCATGAGAGCTTCTTTTGTAGCTGACGAAGTTGCATAGTCCGCTGAACGTTCCGTAGTAGGATACGCAATAACACACGGCCTAGATACGCGTGCCTCAGCGGACACCGGACACGGGGCTGATCCAGGTGGTAAGCGAAGCCTAAGCTTGTCCGCGTACGTCAAGCCCGGCTGTTGAACGGGGACACCCTCCACCTGGCGCTCGAGATTCGCTAATTTCGTTTCATTGCTAGCAGATTTAATTGCCAACAATGAGCGATACCGGTAATCCGCTGGGTTACGTCCTGGCCTAGCTGACCTGGCGAACTTCATACCGTCATATTTAATATCTGTTTCAGCTTCCTACAGGCAGTGTACAGTCGCGGACTAAAAACATTGACTTTTCCCGTTATCTTTTAATTTTTCTCTTACACAAACCTTGTAACGAACACGTAAAAAAAGAATTATTTGATTTGGTGCAGCCGACCGGAATTTATGCGCGTATATATTTATATTAAGTTAAGAAATGTGAATCATTTTGCAATGCTCCCATGGGATCACTGTATTTGATCGAGATAAAAAGCCTATGTGTTAATACATTCTTTATTAATAACTCCGCACCAAAATCTATCTGTTTGAAAATGAAGAAGTAACAAATATACATACACACTACACAAACTTGCATTTTTATAATGTTAGTTTGATGCAATGTAAAGTATAACTCTAAATCCTATAACCATCCTAATAAATCTCTGTTAATCCTCCCAACTATTTTGAACAATTAGCAATGCTTCTTAGTACGAGTCTCTCAATGTCTCTCGCCTTATATCCTCAAACACTTATGCCGAAGACGCTAAACTTAGTTAATAAGGGACCTCCTCGACGAACGACAGAATCGCGCTTCTATCGTCACGTAATCTACACGAACGAGCGATTATTCCTTCAGCGTATCATCGCGATTCGTAACATAATCGCTGAGTGTATTAAAATACGTTTCCCGATGATAATATCGCCGCGATTCTCTCGCTTGTGAAGACGGCCTCTTAGTAACTAATTTTGTCTCTCTATTGGCTCAACTCACACAAGTAGTACATTAATTTCACTTATTAACAATTAAGAGACTATAATGTCTCCCCAGGAAAGCAATAACGAACTAACACATTTACTAAATTGATATCTACTATTACATGAGGCTTCTTATGCCCTTAGACTTTCATAAAGCTGGGGACACATTGAGTAGACATCTTACTCTTATTATAAACGCGAAAGTTTGTAAGTATGGATGGATGGATGTTTGTTACTCTTTCACGCAAAAACTACTGAACGGATTTGGATGAAACTTTACAGTAATATAGCTTATACTTTAGAATAACACATGGCTACTATTTGCCGCGATAACCGACATACACGCGGGCAAAGACGCGAGCAAAAACTGGTAATTTATAAATCGTTATCCTCTTTGTGTGGGTGAGTGTAGATTTATATGCATAATATATGTTACACGTGTGTGCGAGTCTTTGTGTGTACTGTGTGTATATAGAAATTAGTAAATTTATTACATAAAAAAGCGAAATACCACTCACTTATTAATCACGAAATCTCAGAAACTATAACACCTACAAACTTGAAATTTGGCAGGTTCCTTGTTTATTATAATAGTGGATTAAAGAAAGGGACCTAATGGTTTCTTATCTTTGTAATCATAACCATATTCATTTGTATATGTGTATAACAAAGTTGCAAATAAGAAAATAACAAACAGTCACTCGACTCAGTACTACAGGACTGTAGAAGCATGCATTGCTTGGGTATTGAAAAATACTACAATCATTCATTTAATTTTCTAATCCAATGTTATGAAGAAATGCTGTCTATTATAGGAAAGGCAATAGGAATTGCAATCGTGAATTATTTTTCCACAATCTTTTTTTTCTCCTAACTAAATCAAGAAAAAGTTTTAAAACCTCTAACCCGACTCCGTAAAATCCTTGATAAAATTTTGAAAAAAATGGAGTTCAATTGTCTCTAGCCACCCCTCTGGAAAATACGCATCACATTATATAAAGTACATAATTACAAAAAAAAAATTCATAAACAATCTTCGCTAATATTTCCTTCAGGCGTTCATAAAACCTCTTAAATTCTCAAAGACTAGCATTAACGTAATTAGATGAACCTGGAAATGTTCCTGTGGGAATAATTACATCACTTCTTTAGACTGCATTTAATGCAGTTTCCCTGTTAAATAGCGAATTTTACTGGCGAAAAAACATAAAAAAAATGTTGTTTTAGAAAAATATTCCACTTCTAACGACGTTATACTAAGGACCAGTTTCGCCAGTTCTTGATAGTTTCGGATAATTATCAGCCATTTAACATTATTTGACAGATAAAAGTTGTTGATATGTTTATGGTTATCTGACATATATGACTCTATCTCAGTCTTGTGGAACCGAAATCTCTAGTTATTTAATAATAATAATAATAAGTTCTTTATTGCAGCAAATTACATTTAACAATATAAATATAAGCCCTGATTCCCAAACTATGTTGGGAGCCAGTATCTTTCCAAGTATAAATTACACAGTTAAAAATATGTTTGTTGCAAAGTGATTCAATATGACAAGTTCATTTGACAGATAAGTTCAAAATATTATTTATCAGGGAATTTATCAGCAAGTGAAACTGGCCCTTAAAAGTTCCTAAAGTAATCAGTGACTACAACAATAAGAGCACTCGACACACACCAGGGTATTCACAAATTTATCTATTTACGACAGACAAACGGGTAACTTTTTAAAATTGTTTTTTAAAGACAACTTTTGCACTAGAAATAAATCCGAAATGCCGAAAAAGGGGAAGGTTTTAGCCCTCGGATCTCTGTCAATTAATTCAATATTATCTAACTTTTTTTTATTTGGGTGTATGTACTTTCTTTAGAAGGATGAAAACAAAGAATATTATAGAAAAATATTTTTAAAGTTATAATTATTCACCATAATTTTTTTTTAGAAGTAGGTTCTTACGTACCTTAATAAAACATCAATAGGTGGGCTGTGGGCTTCGGCAAACCAGATAAGCCTAATCCCGATCTTCTTTTGTATTAGAGGAACATATACCTAAGTAACGTCTTTGATGTAATAAGGACTATGATAAAGAAAGTGTGTAAAATTCTTTATGCCTACTATAGGAGTATCCAAGCTGATATACCATTTAAAGTAATCGTTTGAGAATGCTCAAAAATGCTGTTGAATACACACATCAAAAGTGTCTAGGGATCAAGCATTTTTATGCGGATTTCTTGAGATTGAGATGTGGCTTTGGCCCTGGCCTGCTCAGTCGCCAGACTTGAACCCGATTGAGCATGCATGGGATATGCTACAGAGAAGAGCTCTGCCGAACATAGAGGGTATCCAGTCGCAAGAAGACCTTTTTTTGTTGTTGCAACGAACATGGGCGGCCATTCCACAGCGTGATTTGGATGAACTCATTTTGAGTATGCCAAACCGATGTTCTTGTATTGTAAGTGTTCGCGGTAGAAACACGGATTATTAATTGTTTAAGTTACCTAATAAAATTTTAAAGAAAACTGTTATTTCAGTCTTTTTTTCGAACTTTAATGTTAGTGGTTCAAATGTCAAAAATCCTTTTATTAGGAAAATGGCAAATTTCTTTATTAATGCAAAGGTGACTTGGTTTATCGTTACTGTGACAAACGAAAACACTTTATTTGATGAATCCTTAAAGAAAATTTTAATTAATATCAATCAGGAGAAAAGTTATTTCAAAAATATATGTTGATCCCTAGACACATATGTTGATCCCTAGACACTTTTGATGTGTGCAGTTTAAAATATATAAGCATACAGACAGCATAAACCACTTCATTCAATACCATGTAAAGACTACCTGATTATGGTAGTTTAAGTCATGTTCCATGTTTACTGCTGTGTTCGTTCGTTAGACTAACAAACTCGAAAAAATAAATTGACACTCAGCTGGGAGTTTTAAGTGATTAGCCCGCTTCACTAAAAATAAATGCGTAAAGCGTATTATACTCGTAGACTATACTTTGTCCATTCGTTTATTTTCTTTTTGACAGCTCACGCCTATAAATTACCGTTTTTTTTTTCGAAATAATGTACTACAGTAATGTCGTACTTTATTGACGGTGACGGTACTTTAGTGAAGTGGCCTGTGCATAACAAACAAGCACAGACTATAAAACAGTACTTGAAATACGATAAATCGATCATATGATAAAAATAATTTGACTTCATGTAGTAATCTTCTGTAAATTTAAAAAAAAAGGAAATAAAAATAGTATCTATGACTCCAAGGTTGATTATTTGCAAGGAATTAAGTCGAAATCTTGGAATTTAGGATCAAGCCAAGAGTAAAGAAAAATAACTCTGTTCATTCATCTAATTTACTGATTTATTATTTATATTCTTGTTTATTTCTTACATAATATAATAAACTAATAAAGAAATAATTAATATTTAAACTAAAAATATTTAATTAAATCGATTGAAAGTTCTTCTTAATAAAATCGCTTTTCATTTGAAATCGAATCGGTAATGTGTGAGGGCGTCACTAATTTCGAAATTTCTTGAACTGTCAAAAAGAAAATAAACGAATGGACAGAGTATAGTTAGTATAACTAAAATGAGATCTATAATCTACAATGGGTCTTTTAAAAATATTCAATCTCTACTTTGAGAAAGTCACTACGTTTTCGCTGTTAAAAATGGTTTTTCCTTTTTTATAAGCGAAAACTTTCAACTTTTGGGTCTGGTTCTTTTTTATATTTAAATAACACTTTAATATGTATTTTCTATGTATTTCGATGTCTTGTGCATGGGTAGAGTACAGATATCTGCTGAAACGTAAGCCGCTCAATTGAGGAATATTATATTACAGAAAACAAGAAACCCAACACTTTAAAAAAAATATTTACGAAGTAAATGAACGTAATAAAACAAAAGTTGCGATGGTAATTGAATTCTTGAAATACGAAAACAAAATCAAATCAATACCGTTTTCTCTTAACTGATACAAATGACTGAAGCTAGGTGGAGCAGAGGTCGTAACTTAAAAAAAAAAAAGATGTAATTTTAGTCTATTACATGACTCAAAGGTTGATTGAAACATCTTTAGGCATTATACAGGGTGACCCATAAGTCCTTTGAATTTTGAATTTCGAATAAAATTTAAAAAGGTGTGCGGTAATGGCGCGAGAGGTTACGAGGGGTATCGGTGGCTTCTGGGAATTTTGTCGCCATGGAGCGTTTCACCGGCGCAGACCGTGCTTTTTGTGTGCCGAGATTTACCGGAACAATGATCCGGCTAGCTTTGCGCGACGTAAATTTCGAGAAAATCAGAATTTAAGTAACTTTAACGACACTTCAAGTGTTCAAACGATTAAGAACTGGGTTATTAAGTTCGAGGAGAGTGGTTTGAAGTTCGAAAATAAGAGTCAGGTCGACCAAGGACATCACGGATGGAAGAAAACATCGTCGTAGTGGAACAGTCAATTCGTAAAAATCCTGCTCAGTCTACTCGTAAGCGTTCCAGTGCATTAAACTACCCAGAACATCGTTACAACGGATTTTACAGGTTGAAAAAAAACGGTCAGGTCTACCAAGGACATCACGGACAGAAGAAAATATCGACGTAGTGGAACAGTCAATTCGTAAAAATTCTACTGAGTCTACTCGTAAGCGTTCCAGTGCATTAAAGTTACCCAGAACATCGTTACAACTGATTTCACAGGTTGGAGCAACTGCCCCCATACCTCTAACAACGCATTGCCCGTCGTCCGTCAACTTTTTCCTAACAAAGTGATCTCTCGAAGAGGAGATATTCCCTGGCCACCGCATAGTCTGGATCTGACCCCAATGAATTTTTATGGGGTTATCTGAAAAGCAAAGTATACGAATCCAACCCGCGGTCAATTAATGTCCTGAAAAAAATATCCGACAAGAAATGGCAAGCATTACAGAGCTTACTTGCCCAGTAGTAATGAATTATTTTAGACGTCGCTTGACAGGAGAGCCGCGATCGTAACGGATCACATTTAAAAGATGTTATTGCTAAAAATTAATTCCTATTTCATAATGATTGCAATAATATAAAATATTGTAATATAGCCATTTTAACATTTTAAGAGACTTATTGGACTGGGGGGCCACCCAGCCTACGTTCCCAGCGAGGGACCATATTTGTATTATGAAATTTGGAATGCAGCTGCCTATAATATGTTTAACCTCCTGTCATCTGGTTTATAAAATAAATCTTTTAAAAACTTTGATTAAAAAAATGTGGTCCCTCAATTGAAGCGCTTATCCTAAAAATAAACAATGTACATATCATTCGAATTTTAAATAGAGCAATGCTACAGCCTACTATTTAGTAACTTTTCTTACTATATATTAGTTTACTAAATAGTATCATGACTGCAGTTTTGTTTCAAATAGTAATCAAATTCCTATGAACAAATACTAGAATCAAGGCAATTTTGTCACCTATCTACTGACTGGCCTGGCTAGGTTTGCTTAACTTTACAATATGTTAATCTACGCGGTTACCACCTGGCCCTTACATTTTTATTCATGCTTTAATTAGGTTATCTAGTTACAAGATAATTAAGTAATTGTGCATAATTATATAGTAGTACAACTTTATATAATACTAGATGACCCCCGCGGTGTTACCCGCGGTATAACTTCACCCGAAAGTAACGCCAAATCAATTAGCTACACAAATAGATTTTTATGTTTTTTTTACCGAATTATGAATCTAAGCCATTCTCGAATCCTTAGGAATAGACACAAAAATTTCATTAAAATCGGTTCAGCCGTTTAGGAGGAGTTTAGTCACATACACGCGCACAGAAGATTTATATAAATAAATATAAATATTTTTGGACATCTAACACACAACGCCATCTAGTTCCAAGCTAAGCAGAGCTTGTGTTATGGGTACTAGACAACTGATACAAATACATATATACTTTTTTTTTGTAAATACATACATATTATACATAGAAAACACCCAAACTCCGAAACAAATATTTGTAGATCATACAAACATTTGGTCCGACCCGGGAATCGAACCCGAGACCTCATGATCAGCAGTCACACACGTCAACCGCGAGACCAACGAGGCAGTTGTTGGCAGGCATATAGGTATATAAGAGTCTCTTTTCAATCATGCACGGCTCCTTTTGGTTTGAGAGTAATGTTAACTAGGCCGTCTTAGGCACGACAGCAAAACACACATTAAAAAAAAGTGAATGTACATTAGATAGTTTTTACTTCACTGTAAGCAACAACGTGACACTCAATTTATATATACCTAATGAATAAATTTTATACTTTGTTATTTAAGTAAAAACATTCCATAACATAATTACCTGTAAAAAACAAGTACAACATTTCAAAAGCAGATATTTTTTGCTCGCGAAAAAATCCGTGAATTTCAGGAATAGCTTAGAGTAAATAAAATTTACCTTTCACATCAAAAGGTTTTAACTTCGTAATATTTACTGTAACTGTCTTTATTTTTTTCAAGAAAATGCTACCTTATCTTATGTACCTAAAAGCAATATAACGTGATTTCCCTAATGTTTTCTTTCAACGTGTAAAAACTTAATAAATTTAATTTACGAAGTGTAAATTTACTTAACGTATTTTGAGTATTATATCTATACTTCTATATCTATACTAATATTATAAACGCGAAAGTTTGTAAGTATGGATGGATGGATGGATGTTTGTTACTCTTTCACGCAAAAACTACTGAACGGATTTCGATGAAACTTTACAGTAATATAGCTTATTCATCGGGCGAGGGCCTGATTTCATTTTGTTTTAGAGATGCCTTATGGCGGATCCTACTATTTTGTTTACTTAAGCGAAAGATCCATTCTAATATCAAATTCAAATTTAATTCTTTCTGTCTGATACGCTTTCAAAGGTAAACCAAAGATTTATATTATATGGACATGGGTTTACTTTGATTCTTGAGAAAGTACATTGCTTTTTTTTTTTTAAAGACAACTCCCGCACTAGGAATAAATCCTGTGTCGCGGGGGACTTTACAAACATACATGAAACGGACACAAATAACACCCAGACTCAGAAAAACAATTTGTGGATCACACAAAGTGTTGTCCTACGTGGGATTTGAACCCACGACACTTGGCGAAGTAGGAAAATGGCGTGGTGACCGTTAAACCACTAGGCCAAACGTGCAGTCATTTGGCTATTATTTACCGCGATAAACAAAATATACTGAAGCAATTTTTGTTTTTAGGACATCTATCACACAACGCCGTTTAGTCCCAAACTAAGCAGAGCTTGTATTATGGGTACCAGACCACTGATGTAAATACATGTATCTTTTTTGTAAATACATACATATTATACATAGAAAATACCCAGATTCCGAATTTAAATATTTTGTCGTGGGCTTAAATCCCACGTAGAACAACACTTTGTGTGATCCGCAAATTGTTGTTCTTAGTCTGGGTGTTCTTTGTGTTCGTTTCATGTATGTTTGTAAAATCCCCCGCGACACAGGATTTATTCCTAGTGCGGGAGTTGTCGTAAAAAATAAATAAATTAATAAACCTCACAAGAGTCACAAGAGTACTCCTTGAGTGCAATTACTAGATTAATACCAGTTCAATGACTTCACTCACTCGTTTTTCGTTTGAAACGAATTTTCGTTGAAAAAAACAACGAGTGTGGTTAGACCACGATACTGAAGTAAAACTTCTTTGACAGAAAGAGAGAAAGAAAATATGTGATCGCTTTCTATCTTCACTAACTTATCCTCTCAACTTCCGTTCGCCTCGCCCGGTCACACTTTTCGTAACGCTCTCGAGTTCTCGACACACATTCACCAGTCCGGTCGAGCTGCCGTAGCCGTTCCACTTCAGTATAGAAGTTTCCACACATGTTATTGAAAATCAAGTGTACGGAACAGGTTGAAGATACTGCGTTAACAATTTGTAATTTACTATTAATTAATCCTGGCTAATCTAAACAACAACACAATTTATGAAGGTTATGAGCCGACTTTCGCTTGTCTACTTACGTTTAAATATTCATGGCATTCGTTTATAGAGACCTCACTTAGTTATATTAAAAATGGATAGAATTTGCGTATAATAATTATATCCCTTCATTGTATTGTTTAAAATATTTTTAATCGACTTCAAAAAAGGAGGAGGTTCTCAATTCGTCTGTTTTTTTTTGTTTGTTATCTTGTAACTTTCGACTGGGTGAACCGATTTTGATGATTCTTTTTTTATTTGAAAGCTGGTGATTCCTGTGTGGTTCCATTTAAATTTGCTCCAGATTGAAGTCGGTTTTCTCTCGTTAAAATTTGTGATTATATATTAAACAAGCTGCGCCCCGTGGTGTTGTCCGAGATTGGTGTTCTAAATATACAACAACAAACGCAGGTAACACCGCTGGGTGCAACTAGTTATATTTTTTTTTCTTAAATCATTTTATCTATTGCTTAAAACTATATTGAAATCCGTTGAGTAGTTTTAAAGATCTAAGCGGACAGACAAAGGAAGCGACTTCATTTAATACTACGTAAAGGTTTTGTAAGAATTGCCTATCCTCTTTAACTCACTTTAGAAATTTCACATTTGCATTTAATTAAGATAACAATAAATACCACGTTTCTTTAGGGTACTTACTCAATGTTTAAACTCTTCTTGATAAAACAGTAACGTAAAGGTCACGCTAAGGGTTCTAATATGCTTTACAGCAGTTCCCGGATCCCGCTCTTCTCAGGCGCAGAGTGGCACACCGTGTGGTTCGGTCCGATTCCTACACACCATCCCGCCGCAAACCCCGGTGGAGTGACGTACCGTGGGGGTTTCCACACGTGTAATAAAAAGGATTCTAATATGCCGGTGGACGTGGTGGTAGTGGACTTGGATTATCGAATGGCACTGCATAGTTTGACCACTTCAAAAGTAACCCGACTACCCAATCTAATGTAGAGCCTGTCTGCGTCACGAATGTACAAAGGTCAAGAGCGAAGGCGATAGAAGCAGGAATGAGCTATCTAAATAAAAACACCAAAGAATAAACTAATAAATATTTTGGACATCTAACACATAACACCATATAGTCCCAAGCTAAGCAGAACTTGTGTTGTGGGTAATAGACAACTGATAAAAACACATAATATATACACTTTTTTTGTAAATACATACACATATTAAATATAGAAAACACCCAAACTCCGAAATAAATATTTGCAGATCATACAAACACTTGATCCGACCAAGGAATTGGACCAAAGATCTTAAGCGGCTCAATTAGAGCAATCGCATACGCTACTACTGCGCCACCGCTGCACCGAGTCAGTAAAAAGAAAGAATACTAGAATACATTATCACACAATAGTCCTTATAATATTGGCATCTTTTAGAAGACACTCTTTAGTGCATATTCAGTGTATCACTATAATTTTAATCCATAAAATATAATAGTTTTTTTGGAGTTGGATAAATCGTATCCCATGGATATTTCATGGTCCAGTCACTTCCTGGCTTTGCTCTTGACCTTTATTGGATACAAAGGACGCATCTCAAGCAGGAAGGGTATTAGGATGAAACGTGAGACAAGTAAATTATATCCAGTCTGCCATTATTTTCGATATTGCCCTTGTCGTTTTATCGAAAAGTTTATGTAACATAAGTTCGTATCGCTTATATCAGCGATTCTCAAATTGGTCTGGGTGAACTTTAAGAGGTTCATAGGTGACTAAGTGTGGGGTGTAACTTAGCCGTTGAAAACAAGGTCAAGGGTTTACAAGTTGTACCCGGGATCTACGAAAATTTATAGTACTTTCATAATAAGGAACAAAAATGTTGACTTGTAAAAAAAATTGTATTGAAACTTAACCAAAAACATTTGGAAGTTTTAAGATATATATTTTAGATTTTTTCACAGCTCTCTGGCAAGAATTATCAAAAATCTGACTCTGTTGATCTGATTCTGTAGAAAAAGATACAGCGAGATAACAGAATTAACCTTTTTTGGAATGTTTTGGGTAAATAAGGCAAGATATTTTTAGAGTTTGGTAAGATATAGCCTGTTTATTTAATATTGTTCCCCGGTTTTTCAAAACTATTTTTTTTTTGAGTAATGTTTATTTAGGTCTAGTTACTAGTAAAAATTTCCGTATCCGATATTCCGTACAATGCGTGTCGAGACTTGCAAAGCACCAACCACCCGTCCACTACGCTTCACTCCATTTAAGTTCAGATTTGCACTGTGCTTGCAAAATTCAATATTGTATAAAAACAAGAGATATTGGTTTATAAATACAAGAGATTTTATAATAATCTTTTGTTTTCATAAACCAATTACATTCGCCTTTCAGTAGCTCCAAAAGTAAGCCTAATAAATTCACTGGTCTGTATTTTATGGAGCGATTTAAACTTTTGATGTTCTCAGCTTAAAGGGAGAATTATAAGTAACGACTTTTGAACGTTTTTGACACGCAACAAATATTAGGTCTTTGCCTATGAAATTGCCGTTTTGTATGCAATAAGTGAAAGTACTTATTTTTTCAAACTTTTTATTTCTGTTATTCGAAGTTGGCAGTTTATTGAAAAATGTTTCTTGTAAAAAACAGCTGGACGGGAGGCAACAAACTCTTCAAAGGCATTTTGTACTGCCTCTCGGGAATTGAAATTTTACCCACTAAAAAGTTGTCTAAATTTTAGAAAGAGTAATAGTCGGCAGGTGCAAGGTCTGGTGAGTATGGCGGATAAGGGAGAGCTTCCAACCCCAGCTCTTGCAGCTTGGAGACTGTCTCCACTTATTGCATACAAAACGGCAATTTCATAGGTAAAGACCTATTATAAAAGCGAAATGGAGTTCTTAAAAAGAAAATCAATGTTAATGACGTATTTATTTTTTATAATTTTTGATTAGGAGACAATTCACCAGGCGGGTCACCAGCTATGTAACTAAGTGACTACCGCCACCTATTGAAACGGCCCGTAGCAGTCCTTCGAGTAACCAGGGGAATGGATTTTCCCCGATTGTGGCTTCAGTAATCTCACTTATTCAGTACTAGCGACCCGCCCCGGCTTCGCACGGATGGATTTTAGATGCACCCACCGACGACACGATTCGTGCATTTTAAATCTGTAATATCTTCGAATATAACAGGTAGTAGAGCCACGCTGATTTCAGGACGGTTGGGCCGCCTCGACCGGGCGGTACTACCCTCGCACAGAAAATCAACGTAAAATGACAGCGTTCGTGCTGTTGTGTTTCGTTGGTGAGTGCGAGACCGGAGGCCCAATGATGCAGAAGCATCACTAGCCCGCCATGGTGTGGGTCACCATGCTGCATTGTCTGCATTCGCAGTGAGTATGGTGACCACCACTCTTGGATTCTGCTTATGCTTTCCATTAGGCAGAGTAGAGTCATTTTGGTAGGGTCAAACATAAAAAAAAAATACATACTGTAAACGGCCATATTGATCTATATTAAATTCACAATGTATTTAGGGTACTTAATTGAATTATTAATACTGTATTTCTTAATAATAGCCATTATTTCTCGTAAAAAGAAAGGAATAAAAAAAAGGTTATTGTGGGTTATCCCTAATATACCATCGCGGACTTTTTAGGGTTCCGTGCCAAAGGCAAAAAACGGAACCCTTATAGATTCGTCATGTCTGTCTGTCTGTCTGCCCGTCTGTCTGTCCGTCCGTATGTCACAGCCACTTTCTTCCTAAACTATAAGACCTATAATGTTGAAACTTAGTAAGTAGATGTATTCTGTGAACCGCATTAAGATTTTCACACAAAAATAGAAAAAAAAACAATAAATTTTGGGGTTCCCCATACTTAGAACTGAAACTCAAAAAAAAATTTTTCATCAAACCCATACGTGTCGGCACTTGGCCGCTTTTTGTACACCATTTGAAAGGTGTTCAATATTGTAGTACATTATTTTGATCTATCTCGTAGGGTACAGCCAGCGTTTGCAATGTACCTAAGCGTAAAAAAAAATGCGGCCAAGTGCGAGTCAGACTCGCCCATGAAGGGTTCCACAGCAGCAAGTAACATAATATCATTTTTAATTAATTTTTTATGTTTGTGTTGATTGAATGAAAGGTAAATTGCAGTTTACGATTTATGACGTGTTAAAAAAAAACTACTTACCAGATTTCGTTGAAACCAATTTTCGGTGGAAGTTTGCATGGTAATGCACATCATATATTTTTTTTAGATTTATCATTCTCCTATTTTAGAAGTTACAGTGGGGGGGACACATTTCACCACTTTGGAAGTGTCTCTCGCGCAAACTATTCAGTTAAGAAAAAAATGATATTAGAAACCTCAATATCATTTTCAAAGACCTATCCATAGATATCCCACACGTATGGGTTTGATGAAAAAAAGTTTTTTGAGTTTCAGTTCTAAGTATGGGGATCTTAATGCGGTTCACAGAAGTTTCAACATTATAGGTCATATAGTTTCTGAAAAAAGTGGCTGTGACATACGGATGGACAGACAGACGGACAGACAGACAGACATGACGAATCTATAAGGGTTCCGTTTTTTGCCTTTGGCACGGAACCCTAAAAATGGGTTGATTTACTACATCACATTAGAAACCTCTAAAATTATCAATGTTTCTATACTATATTATGCATGTATTATACATATAAACCTTCCTCTTGAATCACTCTGTCTATTAAAGACACCCGCATCAAAATTTGTTGCGTAGTTTTAAATATTATATATTATAAATATTATATAATAATTACTACTAAATCGACTTTGTTTTATGTAGTGAAAACGCAACAAAAGAGAACCACAAAAATGAGAATCACCTATAATTTTCACCACCACCGACTATTATATGCAATCGAATAACTCGTCCTAGAGGCATTTTATTAATTATATTAATATTAAATACATATTTCGGACATCCTCAGACTAACCAGAATTTGTAATACTCGTAGTACAACCTTTCATAGGAAAGCTATATTGACTGCTTAGATTATTGACTGATAGAACATTTATATACTCTTGTTGTACACAACATACATAGAAAACACCCAAAATAGGTAACAAATATTTGCAGATCATACAAACATTTGGTCCGACCAGGGACTCCAACTTGAGATCTCAGCACAAAAGTCGCTTATGCTACAGCTGCGTCACCGAGCTAGTCAATTTTCAAATTATTTCCTATTTTGATTATTCTAAACTTCAAAATATTTTTATCCATCAATAGAAGCCATATAAATTCTATAAATATCTCAGTAGATGCCTGGATACGACTGGAATCGGATCTCAGTCACAAGAAGCCAAATTAATGAATCTTCGATCATTATAACAATACGTGTATATTTCACACATTATTTGGGGGTACGTGGGAAGACAAACGAGGATGTCAGTCACTACATGATCGACAGGGATTAATGAAAAAGTAATGATTGATATTTTAAAAGGAGTTCCTACCTCCAAGGTTGACTACCACAAAAAGTTGTTGATATAGTATGATTTGTGGATTATTTCTCGACGAACTTAAGCAGTGTTCTTAATTATTTTCTCATTTTCCAGACTATCTTTAATGTACATATTTCCACATATTTCCTTACCTAACTTTGTAGATTTATGAATTTATTTATAATTTTCTTTTTACAATTTTTACGGCTTACTTTTGTTGTACGCTTAGATTGAAATAATTCAAAAAAATTGAACACCAAGATTCGCTTACTTAGGGGTGGATAAACTGTAAACCACGGACAGGGTTATACCGATTTAACTTTTTCTAACATGTTGGGAAAGATTTCATGATTTTATTTATGTATTTTATATATGTATCTATCAATATAACGTGTAAAAATGGAAAATCTAGTAAAAATTTAGTCCTAATTAAAAAAGGACATCACTTGCCTAACACAACTAAAAAGTTTTATGTTGTTCTGTTTCATTACATTTTACACGAAACTGAAGTTTCATAGTTATGCTGTCTTGGCCCCTTTAAATGCATAAAGCCGGGTCTGCACCGAACTAAAGTTGTCAATTTTTGTGTGGTCATCGCGTGTTGGTGACAAAAGTTTCTGTAATTTCCTTGTGTTGGCAACAAAAATTGTCAACAAATGTTGGAGACAAACAAAAATTTTAAAAGTAGATTTTTGATGAAAAATTAAAGCTGTTAGTTTGAAAATATAAAGAGACCATTCAATTTTATTTATTTGCATAGAATTATAGATCATCATATATTTTAAAATATAAGTACGTCCATACCTCAAATTAAAAGAAAAATATTATCAATCTATCATAATACAGTAGCTTTACATTTAAAGATAAATGATTCGAATCTCTCTCTCTCTGTTCGTAAAGCGGTTTCAAGGATTATTCCCAGCGGTACTAAGCCAGTCCCAAGACAGATTGCTTTGGTATTGAACAAGGGTGACATTGTGAAACTAGTTGAAGCACAATCTCAGATACATAGGTATCCAACGTATTATAAGATAGTATTTGAAATTTAATTTTAGTGCTTTAAAGGAGATTTTGGTAGAGAATAGATGTTATGTAGATAGAAATAGTAATAGTAATCCATACTTACATTATAATAAAATTTTAACAAAATGGAAAACGGACTTCAAGAACGACCAAATCGATCGATTTCTTTTGGATGCCATCATCTACTTAAAGGATATTTTCTGTAATAACAAGTAAAATTTTAACAAAAACCGACTTCAAGGTTCAAGTCGATTTCTCTTGGATGACATCATCAGATCTTAGTGTCCTTATCATGGTGCCACCGTTGGGATATCTCCTTTCCATTAAAAAAAGAATCATCAAAATCTGTTCATAAACAACGAAGTTATCCGCTAACACACTTAAAAAATATATATACGGTGGAATTGAGAACTAACTCCTTTTTTGAAGTCGGTTAAAAACGAAAGTAAGTGTGTCTGTCTGTCCCGCTTTCAAAACCGCTGCACCGATTTCAATGCAAGGTATGGAGATACTTTGATTCTTGAGGAAGGATATAGGCTACTCTTACTGCGATAACCAACAAACAACAACAACAACGGTCGGAGCCGCGTGCAAAAGCTAGTAGATAATATAGGACAAATGTAACAAAATAATAACACAATGGTATCCAAGGGAGGGTGTAAGAAAAAGATGTAGACAACAAAAAAGTTGGGATGTCGATATCAGACAGGTAGAAGGTACAACATGGAGTGGAGTGGCCAGAGAGAGACCAGAATGGAATAGGTTGGAGAAGGACTTTGCCAACTGGCAAACAGACTTACAGTAAGTTAAGAAGCACCAAATGTACAAACAATACTTTGTAAAGATGTATTTAGTACAATAGTTTAAGAAGCATGTATTTTTAACCACCTACGCAAAAAGAGGGCTGTTATAAGTTTGACGTCGATGTCTGTCTGTCTGTGTGTGTGTGTCTGTCTGTGGCATCGTAGCTCCCAAACGGATGGACCAATTTCGATGCGGTTTTTTTTATTTGAAAGCCATTTTCCTTGCGGTGGTTCTTAGCTATGTTTGGTTAATATCGGTCCAGCAGTGTAAAAGTATCAGCTCTTTTCTAAAATGATGTAAGGCATTTTTGGCGTATAATTACTCGGTTGCTTCACGCGTGCTAGTATAATCATTAAATGATAACTTCGACCTGATGCTACGTAGGAGGTTTTTTTTAATTTTTAATTTATGATTATATGTCCGATTAAAAGAATTTATTATTATTTTTTTTGTTTTTTTTATTATTAGTACAGTATATATAGAAATAGTAGAATTTTTAAGCCATTGCATAGCTTTTATCGCGGGCTTTGGGGCCTTTGTGCAGAAATTCCGTAACGTAACAAAAAAACCTGACACCCGAAGCTCGCACGGATCGAGACGACGACGACGAATCAACGAATCTGTGTCCGAACGCCGAATCAACGAATCTGTGTCACTGTCACGCACGAACATACTGCTTAAAAAAAATATAATTGCATAAGTTGATAAAAAATGCTATGCAATAGCTTTACCGCGGCAGTCCCGGAGTGCCACACGTATTTTTTTTTTAGTAGACAAACATTCAGAGACAGGGTTACTTATCCATATTTATTCATATTAAAATGCAAAAGTGTGCCTATTACCTCATCATTCTTAAATGGTTTAATCAGTAGGTATACATGAAATTTGCTGAAGAGACAGTTAGAGTCCCGGGTAAGGACATAGGACAGTTTTTAACCGACTTCAAAAAAGGAGGAGGTTTTCTATTCGACCGTTTTTTTTTTTATTATTATGCGTGTTCGCGGATAACTTTGTCGTTTATGAACCGATTTCAATGATTCTTTTTAATGGAAAGGAGATATCCCAACGGTGGTACCATGATAAGGACACTAAGATCTGATGATGGCATCTAAGAGAAATCGAGTTGAAACTTGAACTCGGTTTTTGTTTTTGTTAAAATTTTACTTGTTATTACAGAAACTATCCTTTAAGTAGATGTTAAGGGGGTTGGAAGTTTGTATTGAGAATCAGTAACCGCTGCACCGATTTAGATGAAATTGGGTATCTGTTTAGTCTGTTTGAGTTGTGGGGAAGGATATAGAATGGTTTTTATACCTGAAATCATCCCCTAGAGGTGTAAAATATTATAAATGTGCAATTAACTCCGTCTATCTCTTACGCTTGCACAACTAAACTGCTGAACCGATTTTAATGGAATTCGGCACGGAAATACTATGCTTCTTGAAGAAGGCCCAATGATGCAAAAGCATCACTAGGCCGCCATAGTGTGGGTCGCCATGCTGCATTGTTTGCAATCGCAATGAGTATGGTGACCACCACTCTTGGAATCTGCTTATGCTTTCCATTAGGCAGAGTAGAGTCATTTTGGCAGCAAAAAACAAAAAAAAAAACAGGATATCCGATACACAGCGTCGTCTATCGCCATATTCTTTGCGGCCTTTGAAATCTAAATGTGTCTCGAAATTACTCAGTGAAGTGTATCAAGTTTTAAAATCTATTTCGTAAACGTTCGTTAAATTTGTCGTGTAATCTTACCCTAATTAACTGTTCAAATTTTAGTAGGAAATTATACTTATTTACCTTACAAACTACCAATGTACACTTAATTAATTGCCTTAATGAAATAACAATTATATTCATTAGTATTACTTAGATTAGCTAGTCGGCTTTACGAAATACGAGTAATATACAGTTTTGATTCATCTATACAAATAAACAAGTAAAATTTTAACAAAAACAAAACTTTAAAAAAACTTTAACTCCTTTTTTGAAGTCGGTTAATAAAATTGAAGTGTCTGTTTGTAATTCAAAATAACAGCTTTTGACTTAATGCATATGAAAGTATATTCGGAACGTACATGAAAATACAATTAATAAAAATTATTGTCTGTCTGTTTGAAAAATCACTGGAACGGAATTGCCGATTTTGATGAGACTTTTACTGGCAAGTAGCTAATGATATAAGGTGTAAGTTATTCTAATTTTTAGACTAGGTTCGCCCTGCGGGGTCCCCGCGGTTACTGTTTTATCATCATAATATACTGGGCTCATCTAGATTAATATAATTACAGTTCATATTATTTAATTACGTTATTCATGTTATCTTATCCCCTCAACTGTTCATGTTCGAAACTTAGATTACAAAGTTATCCGCGAACACGCATAATAATAAAAAAAAAGCACTTGAGACCCTTATTTACCAGGTATTCATGTCTTTACCCCCTAAAAAGTCCGAATCAGAAGCACTCACTCATTCATGAATTCACCGGACTGTAAACACCTGAAGCTTTGCTTAGATAAAATAAATATATATTTATCGAAATATGTTCTTTAAATAACAATGTTTACATAAACTATATTTACACAAAACATTTGTTGATTACCGTTCTCTCGTATAATCAATAAATATTTTCAACAATGTTTGTGTATATAGTCTTGAATGATTAAGCAAACATTTTCAGATTGGTGTTAAGACTTGTGACGCCTCTGGTGTTGCGGGTGTCCATGGGCGGCGGTAATCGCTTACCATCAGGCGATACGTCTGCTCGTTTGCCGGTCTATTCCATAAAAATAAAAAAAAATAAAAAAATAAAAAAACAAAATAGTGTTATCATTGAATGACAATGCATCTTCTTTGTGCCTAGAAAATGTATCAGCGTCCTACGAAAAGTGTCTTGCATATACTTTGCAATCTCACGACAAATATACGGCCATCCATCCTACGTTAACACGTAAAATGCGTCAGACAATAATTTCATTTTTTTTTATCTGAACTTAAACAACATTATTTATAAATGTTAGTTAACTATTAAGCAACAGTTAAACTGTTGCTTAGATTAAATAATTTGAAGTTATTAAATACTGTTTAGAGCTAATCGTCGTTTCTTAACTAGCTGTCAAATTAAACAGCCTCGCACCCAACTCGCACTCCCACCAAATTGTATTGTCATTGACTTAAGACTGTTTTTCCTTTTTTTTGCACGATTAATTTTATTTTCATTTATACAAGTTTCAATTGGATACAAAAAGAACTCCATCTGAAGCTGTCTTTTATGAAACCTATGTCAGATAAATGAAATGAATAGAAATGGGCTTATTATATCCAATTTAATTGAAAGTATGAAGAACATCCACCTTAATTAGGTACCTAGGTAATGAATAGTTTACGAAGAAAAAAACAGTATATGTCGCCCAAAAGTCGTTTCTCTGTCCAAGAGATAATTTAACAGAAGCACCTAATTAAATTTCGCTAATTTTATAAAAACTTTCATGTGTGGTGTGAATATTTATTAAGGATTAAGGATCACGTGAGTATAACAGGAATCCCTGACTAGTTTCGAAGCCAACCACGGAACTTAGTAAAAGGGTGATACGACCTTCTGAGCCGGTATTAGACCAGTGCTGATTTTAATCTAGGTATTATAGTAATTACGCGGGTAATAAAAGACGACGCTATAATTTAACCAGCGCGCGTGTTTCCCTCCTATTATGATCCCGGATTCTTTAAACGGGGCATGAAATAGCATTAGTCATCATCATCATCGTTTCAGCCGAAATACGTCCACTGCCGGACAATCGGTCCTGTGCTGCTTGCATCCTGTGGTTTGTTGCGACCATCACCGAGTCGTCGGACCATCTTGTACCTACCCACGTTACGTTTACCAGTGAGTGGCCGCCACTCCAGAACTATTTGGCCCCAACGGCCATCCTGTCTGCGAGCAATATGCCCCGCCCACTGCCACTTGAGGCTGGCAATTCTACAGGCAACGTCGGTGACCTTGGTTGGTGAATAGCATTAGTAAGCCGTCATATTGTAGGTCACAATGCTGCACTGCCTTCATTCGTAGTGAGTTTGTTGACCACCACTCTTAGTTCTATTCACGCGTCCTATCAGGAAGAGTAGAGTCACTTAGGCAGATATATTTAAAGAAAAAAAAATACTATTACTTCTTTTTCCCACTTTAGGTGGGGTCGGCTCTCCTTGTTTTACGGTGCCAAGACATTCTGTCAAGAGTTGTCGGGTCTGGTAAATTCTCCTTCTTTAGGAGCTTGGTCATGCTGGTCCACCATGCCAACGGGGGTCGTCCCCGGCTTCTTTTGCCTACTATTACATGACAAAGTAATATTAAAACAGAGATGATTTATCATTCTCTTATTTTAGAAGTTAAAGGGGGGGGACACTCATTTTACCACTTTGGAAGTGTCTCTCACGCAAGCTATTCAGTTTAGGAAAAAATGATATTAGAAACCTCAATATCATTTTTGAGGACCTACCCATAGATACCCCGATAGATATATGGGGTTCCGTTTTTTGCCTTTAGCACGGAACCCTAAAAATGAGATCACTTACGACACAAAACAGAATATATTTTAAAAATCCTAAAGTGCTCATAAATTTAAATTTCATGTCTGGGTATAGCACAGCTATTACACATTAGTCTGGGCTATAAATCTTTATAGCCCGTAGTGTTGTATGTGCCTATCTATTTGTGTTTATGTATGTTAAAACGTGTATCTACACGTTTTAACATACATAAACACAAATAGATAGGCACATACAACACAATACTTAAATAGACCCAACACATGTAATAAACTGTGAGAGCATTACTTCAACTGAGGTCTTCTACGCACGTAAAAGGCAACCTAACGTATAAGGTATATCCAGCACAATTTCAACGTAATTTTCCACGATTTCAGATTCAAATGATATTTAAAGATGAAATCGCAAAACACTTGAAGTTTTTTTTTATGGAATAGCTGGCAAACGAGCAGACGTATCACCTGATGGTAAGCGATTACCGCCGTCCATGGACACCCGCAACACCCGAGGCGTCACAAGTGCGTTGCCGGCCTTTGGGGGATGGGATGAGGGGTTAAGATATGGGCCTCTGGTATCCTCACTCACTCGGTGAAACACAGCGCAAGCGCTATTTTACACCGGCTTCCTGTGAGGCCGTGGTATCACTCCGGTCGAGCCGGCCCATTAATGCCAAAGCGTGGCTCTCCCACGATAATATTCTTGAGTAGAAAATAAATTTATTTTACAACCTTTTAACAATTTTACAGATTTTACTACACAAACATAATATAAAACCTATTCTATAGGTACTGCGGAGATCACCTACCTGTGTCTGATTCGCAAAGAGCCAACGCCTAAGTGCCACTACTGCAATGCCCGGACGGTGGACTCGGGCTGGCAATATCCAGCGTGAGGAGAGCTGAGCTATGACCTCGTGGCAATCATCGGAGAAGGGGACTCTCTCGTTCGGTAACATGATTGCAGCTATGATACAGAGCGAGAGCGCGTGGAGTTTCATCTCTTTCGATGACCAAGTTAATTCTTGCGGAGTCTGTCACCCCAGCAGAACCAAATCGGAGTGGCACGCGCTCGCGCTCTTTTGCGGGCAGGAAAGGAACATCGAGATTCCCACACGGGAAAGAGCGATCTACACGGCGTAGGTGGCCCGGGACGTCTGGGTTTCAGGGATTTCCTTTCGAGGGTACACCTTGTTCCCCGGCTAGTTCCGTTCTAGTGCCCGAGATGGCATGAGGTTTTTGGTAATTGGTTTTGACATAACCATTAACGGGTGGTATCCGGGGGGATTTTAGCACAAGAAAAATTTCCCTCTACTTTTTAACACCTAATTATACAGTCGAGAAATTTTTATTCATGACTTGCGATAACAAAGGTTTGTTAATGACTTGAACAATAACAAACTTTTCTGTTTTTACATTATATTAGCGGACGGCATAATTCAACCCTGTTTTACTTAAAAAAATCTCTTTGAACTTTGAAGTTGAAAGTGAAATAGCTGTTCTAGTATCTATCTAGTAGTAGTAGTAGTAGTATCTTATTGCACTTTATTTTTACGTTTTAGCATATTATATATTTATCAGTATATATGAGTGCAATTCTATAAAATAGAAGGAACGATAGATAGTTCACCGTGGGAGAGCCACGCTTCGCCTTGAATGGGCCGGCTCGACCGGAGTGATAACGGCCTCACAGAAAACCGGTGGGAAATAGCACTTGCGCTGTGTTTCACCGAGTGCGTGAGAATACCGGATGGCCATACCCCAACCCCTATAAAATAGAAGGAACGATAGATAGTTCACCGTGGGAGAGCCACGCTTCGCCTTGAATGGGCCGGCTCGACCGGAGTGATAACGGCCTCACAGAAAACCGGTGTGAAATAGCACTTGCGCTGTGTTTCACCGAGTGCGTGAGAATACCGGATGGCCATACCCCAACCCCTTCCCCCATCCCCCTCCCATTTCCCCAAAGGCTGGCAACGCACTTGTGACGCCTCTGGTGTTGCGGGTGTCCATGGGCGGCGGTAAACGATTACCATCAGGTGATACTTGCCCCCTATTTCTTACAAAAGAAAGTTTGCTATTTTGTAAGTTGCCTAGGAGTATTCACTCAAACACAAAATGAAAAAAATTACGGCGTCAAAACTATGTACCTGAAAACAAAACACCACGCGGAAAAAAAACATTTTTTTTACCAGGCACCGACCTTGAACCTTACAATATTAACAATACGGGCAGGACAGTGGTCAGGACTTTCTTAAATTCTTCTATCGAAGTCACATATCAATTTATACATTTTTATTTCCTACGTATCCAGTAAACGACAAACATTTTTTTAAATTAATTTAAATTATGATAATTTATTCTCACCAAGCATTCTGATAATGGCTTTCCTTGATTTCGCCTGACGAGTTTCACCATGCACGTGGCCATTCAGCAAACCAATTTTCGTCTTTTCGAGGACTCGAGTTGATCTGAAAAAAAAACTTTTTATAACTTTGAAACAGTTTGGAAATAGCAAGTTTCTTTCCGAAATCACACTGGCCTAAATACTGGAGTTTATCACATCAACAGCCTTTAACAGGTCACTGTTGGACTTAGGCCTTTTCTAATGCCTGCTCTACACGTCTACAGATGCGTCCGCAGATGGATCACTACGAGTCGTCCACACGTATGTAGGTCGGTCAGTCTGTGTTGGTTCTCGACAAACCCAACACATATGCACTCAAAAGGGATATTTTATTTTTCATTTATTTATTTAAAAACTTTATGCACTAAGTTTGTACATCGGCGGACTTAATGCCCAGAGCATTCTCTTCCAGTCCAAATGTAGTAAACTTTAAAGGTAGGTGCACAGAGGTTACATATTAAGTAGTCAGTTAAAATGTTAATAGTTCTAATCTTAGAAATGTTAATAATAGTCATACACATATACAATATCATACAAAAACAAATATATATACAGATACTTACACATACTTATTCAGTATACATACTGTGATACAGAAACTTATTCAGCAAACAATTTTTACGTTGTATGCGAATATTTTGCAAGTTTTTACAATCACCGCCTCTACTCGGCGGACGTATCTGTCTACATGTAGAGCAGGCATTAGAAAGGAGGTTCTGACCTACTATACCACGTGATCCAGACGTGTTGGTATCGGGTTTTTTTCAAGGTTTCATTCTCTGTGCAGTAATGTTTTCCAGCATAATTTGATCCTTTAGTCGCGTCTTACGACACCTGTAGAGTAATTAGGGGTGGTGACACTCCGTATTCGTCACCACAAGGAATATTTGAGTAAAATAAATGTAAGTATTATATGAGCGTATTAATACCTACGTGTCAACCTATAATTTAGTGATATTCATATAATAGATGGCAGGACTATTGTCGCAAACGAGGCAATTACTTTTATGAATGGATTGAGGTGGGACGTATATCTTTAAGGGCGCGTTCTCACTATGTCGTGACGAGAGATTATCGTGTAGTTTTAAGCGTCGTGGCTTGTGTATTTAAATAAAGGTGTTCACACTGTTCACATATAGGAGGACACGATTATTTTCCGTTAAAATTTATTTTCTCGGTGACAACAGATTGTCAAGTCGTAAAACGATAAAAACGTGACGACAAATCGTATGTCGTGGTTGCATTACGTTTATAAGTATATCCTTAAAAAGTAATACATTATTAAAAGTTTATGTATATCCATTATAGTCGGGAACTATACACAGTGCACACTATTGATATAGAATTGACTGCCTCGGTGGGGCAGTGGTAGCGTATGCGACTTCTGTGCTTGAGGTCTCGGGTTCGATTCCTGGGTCGGACCAAATGTTTGTATGATCTGCAAATATTTATTTTCTATGTATAATATGTATGTATTTACAAAAATATATATATAAGTATTTATATCAGTTGTCTAGTAACTGTCCATAACACAAGCTCTGCTTAGCTTGGGACTAGATGGCGTTGTGTTAGATGTCCAAAATACTTATTTATATAAAGAACGTAAAGGCGAACGATATGTACACGATTAGGCGTCCGCCATGAACCGTAAAAATATTTCACTACGAGCCAATATCGTATTTACGACATTTGGTCACCGATAAAACGACGACATAGTGATGTAGCAGTCGACTGTCGTCCAACGGTAAATTTAATCGTCACGACATAGTGGAAACGCGCTCTAACTCGACGTGGGCGTTGCGAGGCGGTTGGATTTCTCTCACATAATTGGGTAAAATAAGGTTAGGATTTTTCCTATTACATAATAAGGGAATAAATAGTAAGTAAAACAAAGAATTTATTTATTTTATCTTTACTAAATGTCAACACGGTGGGGTCGGTTGAAACTTGTTCGTAATAAAAACTTCTTACATCAGCCGTGGCAGAGCCACGCTTCGGCATAAATCGACCGGCTCGACCGGAGTGATACCACGGCCTCACAGAAAACCGGTGTGAAATAGTGCTTGCGCTGTGTTTCACCGAGTGAGTGAGGATACCGGAGGCCCATACCCTAACCCCTTCCCTATAATGTGAATACAAAAGTTTACATATTTTTATTACCTACAACTTTGCCATTTGACTTTTTTCCATAGGACTTTTGGTTTTGCCGGAAATCGAGAAAAACCGTTATTTACCCTTAAAACCTCCCCCCCATCCCCTTCCCAACCTCAGATCACCCGTAAATTATTTTTCCTTTCATCTTTATAATATTTTTCTCCTTTTCTAATGGGTTTCATCCTACAATTTTTTTTTTCACTTTTTACAATTTTTAAAGGCTTCTACCCTGGTCTAAAAGGTTACCTAACATCAGCACTATGAGCCATTCAAATACACACATCAAAAGTGTCTAGGGATCAACATATGTGTCTAGGGATCAACATATATTTTTGCAATAACTTTTCTCCTGATTGATATTAATTAAAATTTTCTTTAAGGATTCATCAAATAAAGTGTTTTCGTTTGTCACAGTAACGATAAACCAAGTCACCTTTGCATTAACAAAGAAATTTGCCATTTTCCTAATAAAAGGATTTTTGACATTTGAACCACTAACATTAAAGTTCGAAAAAAAGACTGAAATAACAGTTTTCTTTAAAATTTTATTAGGTAACTTAAACAATTAATAATCCGTGTTTCTACCGTAAACACTAACAACACAAGAATCGGTTTGGCATACTCAAAATGAGTTCATCCAAATCACGCTGTGGAATGGCCGCCCATGTTCGTTGCAACAACAAAAAAAGGTCTTCTTGCGACTGGATACCCTCCATATTCGGCAGAGCTCTTCTCTGTAGCAACCATGCATGCTCAATCGGGTTCAAGTCTGGCGACTGAGCAGGCCAGGGCCAAAGCCACATCTCAATCTCAAGAAATCCGCATAAAAATGCTTGATCCCTAGACACTTTTGATGTGTGTATTTCCAAAATTAAATAACTATTTTGTTAGTCATTTTGAATCTGTAACGACATTTGTTTTTTATGTCATGTTCTATTATGGAATGATTTCTCAATCCGTCAATCAAAAATAAAAAGCGGCCAAGTGCGAATCAATACATAATAACATAATATATTTTTTTATTTAATTTTTAGGGTTCCGTGCCAAAGGCAAAAAACGGAACCCTTATAGATTCGTCATGCCTGTGTGTCTGTCTGTCCGTCCGTATGTCACAGCCATTTTTTTCCGAAACTATAGGAACTATAATGTTGAAACTTAGTAAGTAGATGTATTCCGTGAACCGCATTAAGATTTTCATATAAAAATAGAAAAAAGCAATAAATTTTGGGGGTAACTATTCAGTTTAGAAAAAAATGATGTTAGACACCTCAATATCATTTTTGATGACCTATCCATAGATACCGTATGAGTTTGATGAAAAAAAAATTTGTTGAGTTTCAGTTCTAAGTATGGGGAACCCCCAAAAATTTATTGTTTTTTTTCTATTTTTGTGTGAAAATCTTAATGCGGTTCACAGAATACATCTACTTACCAAGTTTCAACATTAGGTATAGTTCTTATAGTTTCGAAAATATGTGGCTGTGACATACGGACGGACAGACAGACAGACATGACGAATCCATAAGGGTTCCGTTTTTTGACATTTGGCTACAGAACTCTAAAAAGGTCGCCATTAGGCCTCGGTAAGAAAAGTACTCAATACTTTGAAGTATCGATACTTCCGTTTGGATACTTTTATGAGTACGATACTTTTTATTCGATGCTACTCATGAGTACAGTATCGATACTTTCTAATCGACACCGTATCCCTATGTTTGATGTTCGTGTGTGACGTTTGTTTAAAGTCGCAGAAGACGGCAATGGTCTGATAACATGGTTTGCAAAAACATTTCTTTAGTTTGTTTTGTTATTTTTGGGAGCAGGAGACACGCCTTAAGGCTGTACTCATGAGTAGCATCGAATAAAAAGTATCGTACTCATAAAAGTATCGATACTTCAAAGTATTGAGTCCTTTTCTTACCGAGGCCTAATGGCGACCTTTTTAGAGTTCTGTAGCTAAATGGCAAAAAACGGAACCCTTATGGATTCGTCATGTCTGCCTGTCTCTCCGTCCGTCCGTGTGTCACAGCCACATTTTTTCGAAACTATAAGAACTTGGTGAAACTTGGTAGGTATTCTGTGAACCGCATTAAGATTTTCACACATAAATAGAAAAAAACAATAAATTTTTGGGGGACCCCATATGTCGAGGAGCGTCATCTGTTAGCCGAGCGGCGAAACGCCTGATGTCGTCGGCTGCTCAAAATCGATTTGTTCGAAGGCCTGAATGACGCCATCTATCCCTGCACGGCGAAATGTCTGGTGTCTTCGGCTGCTGGCAACGGTCGGTACAACAGCACGCGCGGGCTTCAGTCGCCGCCCTGTTTTATCGTTCTCTCCCCAGACCATTTTTTGAACGACGATTGAGCACACGTACATTATAATTGTAAAACTGTATTATTTGATTACACAAGATACAGAAAAGCATAACGGATTTTCTTTGTCTAATCAACCCAAGAAACCAACTACACACAAAGTAGCCACTTGACCAATACTGAACCACCAACATTGGACCTTCGACGCCGGATCCACATTGGACCTTAAAAGGCGGATCCTCATCTGAAGCAGGAAGCAGCATCACCTGCAGCAGTAACGGTCAAGCCAATCAAGCAGTATCCTTTTCAAACCAAAATCCTATGCTCAGTTTGTGCTAATACAGCGTTTGTTTCTAAATTCAAATAGGTAATCGCCATATTTAACCTGTAGCGACGTGTTCGTGGTACCTACCTACCTACATCGTGCGCGAGCGCGGCGAACAACTAAAACCGTGAGTACTTGATTCTTGCTTTTCACAACCGCCAAAATGACCAAGAAGAGGCAATCCCTCGTAGATATTGAGAGTGGTGATATTATTATCCGAGAGTTAATTAAGAAACGGGGGTCAATTAGGGCCAAATTCACGTTATTTACGAAGTTTGTACAAACTTTAGATGTTGAAGGCGTGTCTGTAATTCAGAAGGCCGAGTTGCACGAGCGTTTTCAACGGGCTCAAGTACTATTTGATCAATTCACTAACATTCAAGATGATATAGATGCCATAGTGTCGGGTAGTCAGGTCGAAAAAGAATTGCATGAGCGAGAAACCTTCGAAAATCAGTTTTATTCAATCATTGCTAAATGTAAGTGTTTGTTAGATGACCCACCTAAGGGCGTTCATAACAGTAATCTACATATTAACAAAATAAAATTACCCACGATTTCTTTGCCCAACTTCGACGGCTCATATGACCAATGGCTCGAGTTCCGCGACACTTATGTTTCTATTATTCACAATCCTAGTAATAATCTCGATAATATTCAGAAATTTCATTACTTGCGGTCGGTACTTACAGGTAATGCACTACAAGTTATTAAGTCATTAGAGTTTTCTTCCGATAACTACCTAATCGCCTGGGATCTTTTACAAAATAGGTTTAATAACAACCGTTTACTTGTACATAATCACGTCAAGGCTATATTTACAGCTCAGTCAATCAGCAAAGAGTCGGCAGCGCAAATTCGTAAACTCATTGACACCATTTTACGTAACATTCGTGCTTTAAAAACACTAGGCGAACCTACCGATACGTGGGATACTCTAATTAGTTACATCATAGTCTCAAAGTTAGATTCTACTACCGAACGCGAATGGGAGCTTCACAAAAGCTCTGTCACGAATGCCTCTTCCGATAATAGATTTTCGTTGTCCGATTTATTGACATTTCTTAAGGATAGGGCTGATTTTTTAGAAACGGTTAAGCCATCACAAAACAAACAAACAGCAGACACACATATACAACACACTCAAAACACTAACATAAAAAAATCGTCGTTCGTAAAATCACACAGTCATGTTATTACACACAAAAACAATAACAAACTCTCTAAGTTATCTACTCAACGTTATATGTGTAGTATGTGTAACTCAAATCATCCACTGTATGCTTGTGAGAGTTTTCTTAGTTTATCGCTTAGAGACAAACTAAAATTGGTTGAGGAGAAAAAACTGTGTAATAATTGTTTGCGCGGTGGTCACGCAATTACCGAATGTTGGTACGGGCCGTGCAAACATTGTAACAAGAAGCACAATACGTTACTACACAGTGAGTTTGTCGACGTGAGTGCATCCAAAGTTGCACACACTACACAAACACTGCCTCATCCAGTACCAAGCACAAGCACAGACATCACGCACACACACGTAACACAAACCGCGACTCACAAAACTCACACATGTCAAGACGTCGATAATAATAATATAAACACACAGTATTTTAATAATCAAGTATTATTATCGACTGCCTTAGTTGAGATCGCGGATAATAACAACAAATATCACACAATTCGGGCTCTTCTCGACAGCGGGAGCCAACATTGTTTTGTTTCAGAAACGTTATGTAACAAACTCAACATTCCAAGGATACAGTCCACTGTGCAAGTTATAGGTATAGGTAACTCTATAGCGCAATCCACACAATCATGCACACTCAATGTGCGGTCCAAAACAAGCCAATATCACACGCATTTCAATTGCTTAGTTTTGTCCTGCATTACGTCACAATTACCATCACTAGGTTATTCTCATAAAATCAAAATACCAGATAATGTGCAACTGGCAGACCCCAATTATTATTTATCGAACGAAATTAATTTACTCATAGGCGCTGATAAGTTTTGGGAATTATTGAAGGAAGGACTTATTCGCTTACCTTACGGTCCATATTTGCAAAACACCAAACTTGGGTGGATAATATCGGGGGCGGTTCACAACCCATCACACAGTAATTTTAATAAAATTCATTGTAATTTTACTCAAACAATAAATTTAGATACACAGCTTAAGCTTTTTTGGGAGTTGGAGGAAATTAATTATTATTCCAATAACAAAATTAATTTCAATAAGAATGAAAGTGCATGCGAAAATCTATTTTCTGACACGACTTTGCGTGACGACAAAGGTCGTTTTTCCATGCGCATCCCGCTGAGCGAATCAGCTGACGCATTACACGATACGTTTTATATGGCTCAGAATAGGTTTCTTGCACTCGAACGCAAACTAGTTAGAAGCGCACCTAGCTATAGAAAAATGTACACTGAATTTATGAATGAATATTTAAGCTTGGGACACATGAGTCGCATATCTGAATATAATAAACCACATTATTTTTTGCCACACCACGGTGTTTTACGGGAACATAGTTCGACCACAAAGCTTCGGGTTGTTTTTGATGCAAGTGCAAAGTCGACGTCAGGCAAATCATTAAACGATATTCAACACATAGGGCCGACGTTACAGAATGACTTATTTTCAATTTTATTGCGTTTTCGGCAATTTAAATATGTTGCATGTGCCGACATTGAAAAAATGTACAGGCAAATATTGATACAGTCTGATCAAAGAGATTTACAGTTGATTATTTGGAGAGAGAGTCCTTCCGACCCCCTCGGTGTATTTCAGCTTAACACGGTGACGTACGGCACTGCGTCCGCGCCTTATCTTAGTATCAGATGTTTAAAGCAACTCGCAACGGAATGTAGTGATGACGTAATCGCGCAAGTCATCAATGATGATTTTTATGTTGATGACTTGGTAACGGGACATCATGATCAACAAAAGTTGTTAGAAATATGCAATAGTGTATCCAAGGTACTTGAATCGGGTTGTTTTATGTTAAGGAAGTGGATATTCAATTCACCAGTTTCACACGTACAGTCGCAGTCGTCTTTAACTTCCAAAGAATTATCATTAGGTGATCATTGTCAAACAAAAACATTAGGATTAGGGTGGATAAATATTTCTGATGAATTATATTTTACATCGAAATGCGATCACGATGTGGCTCATGCTACTAAGCGCACTATTCTTTCTGCGATTGCACAGATTTACGATCCGTTAGGTTTAATCACACCTACTATTATTATCGCTAAGATTATACTTCAAAGGCTGTGGTTATCAAAAATAGGTTGGGATGACCCTGTACCTAGAAATATTTTACTCGATTGGCAAAAATTCATTAATAATTTAAAATGTTTAAATAATTTACGGATTCCTCGGTATGTGTTGGCGGAGAGCGACCATACAGACTTACATATATTTTGTGACGCGTCGCAGCAAGCGTACGGCGCTTGTGCGTATGTGTGCTGCTACTACGATTCACTGATAACTACTCACTTATTGTGTGCGAAGAGTAAGGTCGCGCCGGTGAAGCCGGTTAGTGTACCGCGCTTAGAGTTGTGTGCCGCGGTAGTAGGTTCGAAATTGTACACAAAAATAATAAAATCGCTTAGACTTAGGTTCGATAATATTTACTTTTGGTCAGATTCCACTATAGTGCTGGGATGGCTAAAGATGTCACCGAGTTTGTTAAAAACATTTATTCAAAATCGCGTAGTAGAAATTAACGAACTCACCGGTGATAAGCCCGTAGACGGTAAAGAAAACCCGGCTGATTTATTATCGCGCGGAGTGCAGTTAGATATTTTAATGACGTCAGTTATTTGGTGGCACGGACCGATGTTTTTACGTGAACCTAGATTAAATTGGGCACATAATATCAATAATTTTAAATTTAATTCTGACGAATTACCAGAATTAAAACTAATTAAATCTTCAATGATAATTCACACTAATCTGTGTTCGTTTCCATTCGAGTTATTTTCTTGTTTTAATCGAATGCGACGTGTATTAGCGTACATTACACGTTTTATAAATAATTGTCGTAATAAAATAAAATCACAGCGTCTCACTGGCTGTCTTGTAGTGGAGGAATTAACTTATGCAACTAGGATTTTAACACGGATTGCCCAACAACAGTCTTTTCCTGATATTTATAATAATTTAAAAAATAATAAAAATATAAAGTGCCCTCCTCACATTTCTAACTTAAATATATTTTTAGACAAACACGATTTGATTAGAGTGGGAGGTTGGCTTACTTATTCTGAATCGTTTTCATATGATAAAAAACATCCTTTGTTGTTGTGTGCAAAGCATATTTTGACTCGTCGTATTTTTGAATATTCACACAAAAATTTATTACACGCGGGGCCACAGCTGTTGCTGGCTACCCTAAGAGAGACTTGGTGGCCTATCAAAGGTCGTAATTTAGCCAAACAGGTAGTGCATTCCTGTATGACGTGCAAGCGAATGAAGGCCAAACCCCTAAATATTCAAATGGGGAACTTACCCCCTGAAAGATTAGATCCGGGGTATCCATTTATACATTGTGGAGTAGACTATGCCGGACCATTGGTTATATTGAATCGTGCGGGAAGGGGGGCAAAGTTAGTAAAATGTTACATTTGTCTTTTCGTGTGTTTCTCGACACGCGCTATTCACTTAGAATTAGTAACAAGTCTTACATCCGAAGCTTACTTACTCGCGTTGAAAAGGTTCATCTCTCGCCGTGGTAAACCTTTACAAATTTATTCGGACAATGGTAAATCATTTGTCGGAGCATTAAAGGAATTTTCAAAATTTTTAAAAGATTCTGAGACGGATATTTTAAATTTCACAACAAATAATTTAATTAAGTTTAGCTTTATACCGCCGTATTCACCACATTTTGGCGGATTGTGGGAGGCTGGGGTCAAGTCCTGTAAATTTCATTTATACAGAATAGTTGGTAATGCGAATTTAACGTACGAGGAATTGAGTACTGTATTGGCACAAATTGAGGCTGTCCTCAATTCCCGTCCTATGTCACCTATGTCCACTGACCCAAATGACCTTCTTGCTCTCACCCCCGCTCACTTCTTGATTGGCCGACCGCTTACAGCTCCCGCCAGCCAGGACCTCACAACAACGGCTACGCAGCGCCTTCCACGTTATGATCGCATAGAACAGATGAGGCAGAACTTCTGGCGTCGATGGGCTACCGAATATATTTCTGAGCTGCAGAAAAGGACGAAATGGCAGTTCAACCAGGACACACTACTTCCAGATACTCTGGTGCTAAGATCTAAGGAAGGTGCTAAGGAAGATCATCTACCACCCTTAAAATGGCGCCTAGGACGAGTACTGCAAACGTTTCCTGGCAAGGATGGTATCTCTCGCGTGGCAACCATCAAAACTGCATCTGACATAATTAGAAGGTCATTCTCGAAGATATGCCCGCTCCTGTATCCACATGAAGAAGGTCAGTCGCAGACTCCAGTAAATCACAACCTGTTGGAATCTGATGCTTCCAAGGCCGGGGGCATGTCGAGGAGCGTCATCTGTTAGCCGAGCGGCGAAACGCCTGATGTCGTCGGCTGCTCAAAATCGATTTGTTCGAAGGCCTGAATGACGCCATCTATCCCTGCACGGCGAAATGTCTGGTGTCTTCGGCTGCTGGCAACGGTCGGTACAACAGCACGCGCGGGCTTCAGTCGCCGCCCTGTTTTATCGTTCTCTCCCCAGACCATTTTTTGAACGACGATTGAGCACACGTACATTATAATTGTAAAACTGTATTATTTGATTACACAAGATACAGAAAAGCATAACGGATTTTCTTTGTCTAATCAACCCAAGAAACCAACTACACACAAAGTAGCCACTTGACCAATACTGAACCACCAACACCATACTTAGAACTGAAACTCGACAATTTTTTTTTCATCAAGCCCATACCTGTAGGATATCTATGGATAGGTCTTTAAAAATGATATTGAGGTTTCTAATATCATTTTTTTTTCTAAACTAAATAGTTCGCGCGAGATACACTTCCAAAGTGGTAAAACGTGTCCCCCCCCCCCTGTAACTTCTAAAATAAGAGAATGATAAAACTAAAAAAAAAAGATGTAAAATGCCATGCAAACTTCCACCGAAAATTGGTTTGAACGAGATTAAGTAGTTTTTTTTTAATACGTCATACATCGTAAACCATAATTTGTCTTTCATTCAATCAACTCATTTATAAAAAAAAAAATATTATGTTACTTGCTGCTACGGAACCCTTCATAGGCGAGTCTGACTCGCACTTGGCCGCTTTTTATTTTTGATTGACGGATTGGAAAATCATTCCACACGTTACAGATCCGAAATGACTAACAAAATAGTTATTTAATTTTGGAAATAATTGAATGGCTCATAGTGCTGATGTTAGGTAACCTTTTAATATTATTTAAATTGCCCTTTATAGTATAAGTATGAATAATACATATTATTATTAATATAAGTTCAGTTCAGTTTCATTATACGAGAAGCATAAAATGAAAATAAAAAAAATGTATGAATAAGGATCAGCTACTTAATTATAACGAAAATGATAACTGGTTAGCAAGTCGATAACATCCGATTTGTAAATCAAACGATTAATCTTTACCTCCGCAACGACTAAAATGAAGAATGTAATGTGGTAAATGCACAACCCTATGTTAACAAATAAAATCGCCCTCCCCCCCCCCCCCCTTGCAGGCGAACACGGGGATGCTTTCCGTCCGCTTCGGATAACGCGTTTGCTTGTTAAAAATAACAAAACAGTTAGGCCACGCCCATATTTTGATAAATATGTGATGTTTGGTGTATAAAAACATTAAACAGTGTCGCAGGAGACCCGGCTTTACTGTAAAGTTTCATCCTAATCCATTCAGTAGTTTTTGCGTGAAAGAGTAACAAACATCCATCCATCCATACATACTTACAAACTTTCGCATTTATAAAATTAGTAGGATATTTCCGTGATATAAAAACAAACTAGTTCTAAAAAAGTATTATGTAACGATATAAGAAATCTTATTTCTTTGACTCTTTGATCATTGTGGCTTTCGAGTATCAAACGTTTTATTCTATTCATAGGAAGTTACGTTCTAAAAGAATATTTTACTAGCAGGTGAATCAAAAAGCATCAATTTTGTACCTTTTAATAGTGAAAACATAGTCCCGAGTGGTCCCGATGATCAAAGCTTGAGGAAACATAGGCATTAGATGTCCGTAATATACTTATGAAAAAAAAACATTCATGAACTAACGGTATAAATGTGTTCCCTGTCACTACAGACCTGGAAAAATATTCAATCTATACAAATAAATAAAATTGGAGTGTCTGTTTGTAACATTAAAATTATCGCTTTTTACTAAATGCATGTATGTGTACACATCGGTATGTTTAAAACCAACCATGCTTTCCGCCCGTTCAGCTGCCCCTTCATATATATGTATAACACATATGAGACATCTGAGAGAGGATAGTCGAAGCATAGCAAGTTCGAAACCTGGGGACAAAAATTAACACGGTACAATTTTTTTTTTTACAATTTTTGTCTGTCTATCCGTCTGTCTGTTTGTTCCGGCTAATCTCTGGAACGGCTGGACCGATTGCGACGGCACTTTCACTGGCAGATAGCTGATGATATAAGGTATTACTTAGGTTACTTTTTTTACACTAGCTTCGCCCCGCGGCTTTGCCCGCGGTTACAACAAAAAACGTGGGTAACACCGCGGGTTTCAGCTAGTTTTTAATAAACCAGGTGCTAGAGCCATAACGTAATTATGTAGAATAGGGTACATTTCGAGACTTAAATTATTTCGTCTGTATCATTAAATGTAACATCTTAAAGTAAATTATTGAAATAACACCCACTTGGTCTTTTATTATATTTTACACTTAATAACTTGTAACCTTTGATAATGCCGTAGGGCAAAATAGGTAAGGCCAAATTAATTTATTTATTTAAATTAAATGGAATTAGTCTAGTAAAAATTTTAACAAAATTAAAACCGAGTTCAAGGTTCGACTCGATTTCTCTTGGATGCCATAATCAGATCTTAGTGTCCTTATCATGGTACCACCGTTGGGATATCACCTTTCCATTAAAAAAAGAATCATCAAAAAAAAAACCGACTTCCAAAAAAACATCCAACGAAAGCTCTCTGCCAAAAAAACACTTAAAAGCGTAAAATAAACTGGTTCTTCATAAAATGCGTATACCTAATTCTTTATTCATTTAAATAGTAGTATTATAACGTGTGCTAGGTACCTAGAATCTGTTTGAAGTCGGTGCCAAGTGACTATCGCTTAGACTTTTGTAATTGTTCGTTTGTATTTTTTTTGGCTTAGCACCGACTTTAAACAGATTTTAGGTACCTAGCACACGTTATAATACTACTATTTAAATGAATAAAGAATTAGGTATACGCATTTTATGAAGAACCAGTTTATTTTACGCTTTTAAGTGTTTTTTTGGCAGAGAGTTTTCGTTGGATGTTTTTTTGGAAGTCGGTTTTTTTTTTTATAAAAAGTTTTTATTTTTCAGTTTTTAGTGCAGTCAATCGTAGGTCAGTAGTAAGTTGAACTATTGCATCAAATTTCATCATCAAGAATACAAATTAAGGTCTATACGTACGTGTAATATTAAAATCATCCTCTAATCCCTAACTGTTGAAAAGTTTAACCTGCTATCATCAGCTCACCTAAATAACTTGAAAATATACGACTGAAGAGCTTTAGATACGTATGAAATTGAAAGAATTATCCTCCAACTCCTAACCGTTGAGGAGTTGTACCTTCCACCTTCCATCATCAGCTTATCTAAATAATTTGAAAGAATACGACTAAAGGTAACATATATACATATGATATTTAAAGATTTATCCTCCAACTCCTAACCGTTAAGGAGTTGTACCTTACATCATCAGCTCATCATCATAAAATGATGACTACCAGACGCAAATACCGGTGTACCTTCTGAAAATATACGAAAAACATAGTATGTTCCTATAAAAAATGAGGGTTTCCCTCGATTTCCCTGGGATCCCATTATCGGATCCTGATATGCTGGCAATGGGACCACCTCGGAAGACCCGACATACCCTTTCGAATACAAAAAAAAAATTCAAAATCGGTCCACAACTGACGGAGTAATCGGTGAACATACATAAAAAAAAAAAAAAAACATACAATGGAACATAGAACCTCCTCCTTTTTGGAAGTCGGTTAAAAATCGGTTCATAAACGACGAAGTTATCATAAAAAAAACGGTCGAATTGAGAAACCTCCTCCTTTTTTTGAAGTCGGTTAAAAAGTACGATTAAGTGTTTTCCACGAATGTATTTTAACAAGTTCCATCAAGTGCATAAAGTATTCATACTTAATATTATAAATTCCAAAGCAACTCTGTCTGTTTGTGTGTTGAGCTTTCACGGGTAAACCGCTACACCGATTTATATGAAACTAGCTGACCCATGCAATCTCGTTTGCGTCTCCTATTGCCCGTAGCGTAACAATTTTCCCCCGTTTTGAAACATTCTTCATTGGTGCTCCGCTTCTATTGGTCTTAGCTTGATGATATATAACCTATAGCCTTCCTCGATAAATGTTCTCTCCAACACTGAAAGAATTTTTCAAATCGGACCCCGCTGGTCCGATTTGAAAAATTCTTTCCTGAGATTAGCGCGTTCAAACAAACAAACTCTTCAACTTTATAATATACTAGCTGAGCCCCGCGGTGTTACCCGCGGTACAACAACAGTTAAGGCCGCGGGTCAAAGTACAAAAAAAACTGTGTAAAAAGTGTGTCCGTCTCCTGGTTCTAAGCTACCTCCCCACAAATTTTCAGCCAAATCGGTTCAGCCGTTCTTGAGTTATAAATAGTGTAACTAACACGACTTTCTTTTATATATATAGATGCTGTGATTCTTGAGAAAGGATATAGACTATCCTTACCACGATATCCGACATACACGCGATTGGATTCACGGCCAAATTCTGGTAAATTAAACCTTAAGTACAGTCTCAATTGCCCTCCATTACTCATATATTTAATATTTTTTTGTTATTTTGCTTTATGATGAGTGTAAATTCCATTTCGTTTCAATCCATTTCACTCCAATTATAAGGTTGGCAAGTACACTAAGGTACAGCCGTACACAATCTGGTTTGTATTTATAATACCAGACTCCTTCAATGCAGACATAACATAATGATTGATCATCATACTCAAGGATCAAATTTACATTTTAATTTTTTGTCTGCACGGTAGAAAAGGCCAATCTGTATTTGACAACATCACAAAACTCTTTATTGTTATTGTTCAAATGAAATTAACTAATATTAAAGCAAATATTAAAATATATTATAACATACAATATCTAGTACCTATGTAGAATTCATTTGTTTTCAAAAAAGTTTGAATCAGTCTCTCGTCTCACTTGTTCAAATATTTATACCTGCCACAAACAGTTTCGCAAAATCCAAAGGTTTGACATGAAGAAAATGCCTGTGGCATTAATATTATGTTTACAGGGAATTTTATTAAAAAAATGTTCTATGTGAGGGATTCGTGACAGGTAACCGAGTAGGTTAACAAATTACAGAATTAAACAATCTAGGAGACTATTTTTAGGATATTGACGCGCCTCCCCGGTATCCTACAACCATCTGTGACAATTGTTACGGTTAGGAGGAGCCCTAAAAAGTCCGATAAGACAGAACTACAGAACTTTGATATAGCCAAGTACTTAGGTTGTAGATCTCTGATAGCAGTCGTTCCGCGCAAAAATCAGCCATATCGTAATAGACTTAAAGTCGACCCTAATCTACTATTAGAACTAGGTTGGGGGGAAAAATACTGTTGTCTTTATAAAATCTCGATTAAGTCGCTTTTTTTCATGATTTCGAAGAAATCGTCTAGCATAATAATATTTTCTTATTCAAATTACGTTTACTTTCCAATATAATTTGTTTGAAGACCTTTCTTCAAACAAATTATATTTCAGGCCCAAGTTTATTACTAGCCATTTTATTTTTTGAGTTAGGCAAAAATTCCAGGAATTGAATAGATTCTTATAAAATAGGTACTATAGGAAACATAATAAATTATCTTAAAATTAAATTAAAATAGTAGGAAATAATAATAAAAAAAGGAAACAACAATATTTACATACAAGCGTCAAAACATTCCTCCGCATCATCGCCTACTGGAAGCGTTCCCAAAAGGCGCGCAGCATTACCACGTTGAATGGCAATGCTAATTCTCTGTGCTAGAAAAAGGCCGGCCTTCTGGTCACGAGAAGCGTCAATCAGTTGCTTAGCTAGTTGTTTAAACATAGCGCGAACACTCGGACCCCTAGAACCTTTTTTTAAGTTGATAAGCTTCTGAATGTAAACTATTTTAACTGGTGTACAATAAAGTTTATTCTATTCTATTCTAGCGTCTCGACCCCAAACGGTTCAAAAATATAATTACCTATTAGGTTTTGGTATTTACGCCGTTTGAGGCTTTCCGCAGAAGCAGCAGCAGCGCCAGCATAACCAGCTGTAGCTTGGAAGATGAGATGGCGCGAGGGTGTCGACGCAAGTTGGGTCCCACACCAAAGGCTTACCCATCTTCCATGGCAGTAACGACATACCATCCGGTCTCTTGCCATCGTCCCGTACCAGACCATTTGGTTCACGTACAGCTGGAACGCCGGCGGCAACAAGAGCACGACGGATAATGTCATTAATATTAGCATGTCGAGATATACGGCCAGCGCTTCTGCTACAAAAAAGGCCATGATGTCCGAGACTGTCAACAGCTTCTCCACAGTGACAAGAATGCGGAGAAACACAAGGCGCTCCAAACGGAGACAAGTGGCAAGGCGAAATGTAGTATCGTCCAACAAGGTACCTATGTTGGGCGATGGAAGTGCCTGAATCCATAAACCCGATTCCCACTCTCCCACAGCCAACAAACGAGCGCGCTCAGCAAGACTGGTTGATGTATCCAGAAGTCTTCTTTGCTTTGAAATACATAACGGCGCGTCCCTTTGGCGCTGAGAAAATGGGTTAGCAGGTAAAATAGTACTGGGACAAGCTATCTGCCAAGCATCTATAGCAATGGCCTTGCATGACTCTTCAGAATCAACCAGTGTGTTGATAAGAATTTTCCTGGTTAATTCTTCTGTGCCATGAACCGAAGACAGAAAAGCTGGAAGGCTGATATCTACAATTTTGCGTACTCCAAGACCACCCAAACGAACTGGTAGGGATGCTTGGAGCCAGGCTCGATCGTTTAAAGCCACATTCAAAACTTTGCTGAGCGTGTTTTGTATAATTTTGTCAACTTTTCCTAAAAGTGATGAATATTTCTAAAAGGGCGATGATCGAAGCGAGAAAAGGTGGAAACGTGCTCCAACGCTTTCATTTTTTATTCTTTCTATGTTTCGTCACGAATGAACCGCTGATGATATAATGATCTTCATCATTACCAACAGCCTTTAACAATCTACTGCTGGACAAAGAAGTGTCTATAGTCCGCGAAGCGCCCGCGTGCAATCATTGCTATAGCGCCCTTTAGTAAACGCGAAGATTCATCAAAAGTGCCGCGGCTGGCGCCACTAACACTGCTGCGCCCGTGTGCACCGCACACACTGCACTATAGGTACAGACGACCCTGGCTGGACACAAGTCTCTCCTTAGATGACCGTCACACTGCACTGGACCCACTGCGCCTGGGGTATCCCTCCCGGAGCTAAATGGCTCCGACAGCTCCCAGTCGTATTCTGAGGGGAGCAACCACTGCCAAACCCGCCCATCGCCGAGCGGAAAATCCGGCGACCAGCATAACGCGGAGGACGCGTAAAGACGTGGGGCAGTGTTGTAATCTGACAAGAAAGGAGGCGTGCGAGCACCCCGATGGTGTCAGCTGCAGAGCACTACCAACGGGGTTCACAATATCGCAAAAGGCGCCAACCCCGCTCAGGGGAGAAAAAGCCTAGATTCGGCCTCTAGTGATGAGGGCACGTCACTACGGAGACGTCGACGTCACTGGACATAAATCTTTGCCGAATGCTGATGTTTAAAAAGAGCAACTCGTGTTAAGCAATTCTTTTCTAGTTTTTCACCAAGTGTTAACTAATCTTAGGTCGAGAGATTTCTAAAGCAAGGCACATCTGTCTTTTGAATTTTAGATGTCCATAGACAGCGGTAGTTATTTACCATCTGGTGGTAAGTTCTGTGAGCCTTTTTCCCCTAAATCTTTAAAAATTATCATTTCCGTCAGATTTTGCTGGAAGAAAACTTACAAAGGATTAAAGCCCATCTTTGTTCCTCTCCTTTTCCTTTCCATGTACAATATCTACCTACATGTAGTAATGTTATTTTGTGTTCAAAAATAACAATAAAGAAACACTCTGATCAGGTCTGATATCGTTGTAAAATGTTTTCAATAATAAATCTATGAAGCGCGCGCTCCTCTATTTTTCAATCCTCAGTTATAGGTACTGTCAGATAACTAACAAGTGAATAAATCTATCAAGATGTTTGTCAAGCAAATAATCTTTTTGTGTTTTTCCATCGGGTGAAACAGACAGTTGCTTGATAGACTTTCATTTGAATTCGAAGTTTCAAATGTTATTTGAAAGTAGTTTTATGTCTACCCAAACAAGCTGTTAACACTCGAAATATTAATAAAATTCAAGAAATGTTATTCTCAATCAGAAAAGTTAGTATAAACTAGTTTAATTAATCATTCATATCGGTATGGCGCAGCTTCTGAAGTTTGCAATAGATAAATATTTGCATGCTTGAAGTAAGACTAGATCTCACAGCTTAAAGTCTTCAAAAGTTTAACACTGAGTTAGTTTAAATGGACATTTATTGATCGATTTTGAGATAACATACACTAAATAAAAACGGTGTTAATATCGTAATATTTTACGTATTGATTTAACTAAATTAGAGTACAATAATGTTTTTCGGAGGATCAGCATGCTGAAGTGGAAGTGGGCCGGTCATGGCTTCAAGCGGACTGATGGCCGCTGTAGCCGACAAGTGTTAGAGTGGAGATCTCGATTAGGCAAACGCAGTGTAGGGCGCCCTGCGGCACGATGGACCGACGACTTGAGGAAAGTGGCTGGCGGCGGATGGATGCCGATTGCCTACGACCGAGATGGTTGGCGTTCTTTGGGGGAGGCCTTCGTTCAGCAGTGGACGGCAATAGGCTGAAGGAAGGAAGGAATTTTTTTTAGATAGTTTAATTTAAAAATTAAATATATCTGCTATGCCTATCATTAGGTTTCAATACATGGAGTACGTATGATGACTCTTAGTGTGTTACCCTTAGTAATTATTACTTTTACAATATTTCTTCGACTTGTTCTTGTCTTGTCTCTCCAAGGAAAAACCCGAACCTTGACGACAAAAATCATTCAGACATCGCGAAATTTGAGCCCCCAATCGTTTGGCGCGACGTTACGGCGAGACATGACCATTTTAACCATCATGGATACATAGCGATAGCTAATTGCCGTATGGTCACTGGAATCTGATAATCCTTTTATGTGTTCTCCTATAAGCTGCATCCATACTTATTGGGTAGATTACGTATCCTGAATCTAATACTAATATTATAAATCTGAAAATTTTGATTGGTTGAACGTATTTTCAGAACCTACTGGTCCGGATGGCAAAAATCTTCTTATGTCGGATAGTCTATTTTTTGAGAAAGACTAATAAGGGTCGAAAAGTAATGAAAAACTGGCAAAATATAGACATCAGCTTCTAAGAAATAAAAAAGTTATAAACCTATACCTACCTACCTTAAATCACACAATAAGATATTCTTTTAAATCTTCGTTGATGAAATAAAAACGGTACAGGCTTTTAATGAAACATGACTGTGCCAGCCTCATTTTATCCTATAATAACTTAATACATTATACAAGAAGTTCCAGAAACATACTTACGGGCATCTCTTGAAACGGAATATTTATAAAAATCTGTCAGCACTGCTCAATATTAACATAAAACACGCATTTCAAGACCTATTTCTTTATTACAGACATATTTTTCTTAAGTTACACGTACACACAATTAAGTAGCTCTTTCATCTTTCGAACATATGAAATACATTTATCAGTTTTTAAAGAATTCAGCCCATCCATCGTTGTCATCTTCAATTTACGAGTACATGTGAGGGAACGCGTAACACTTCGCTACATTCTTTACGACTCGGTACGATAAGCAAGTATTAGATATCGTTTATAGTGCTTTCAAAACCAGATTGGGAGTAGTTTATGCATGTCCGTTAACCTACGTAATAAAACAGTGTTTAAAAGCTTTTATGGTAGACTTTTATTTCCTTACCGATTGCACAGAAGAAGCTGATTGTACATATGATTGTCATGTAGGTACTTATTTTTTTTACCCGACTATGTCGAAGCCAAAAGGAAGATTAATAGTTTTGGCAGTATATGTATATTTTATATGTTCTACCGTAGCAATAAACTACTGAACTGATTTTAATTAATGAGGTGTCAATAAATTCGTTATAATAACCTGGTTGGACAACCAGGTAGGACTACTATCATCACAGAAATATAATTAAGGCGAAAGTTTGTAAATGTGTATGTTTGTTACTTCTTCATGCAAAAAAGTTTAATAGTAATATAGCTTATACATCAGAATAACACATAGGCTTCTATTTGCCGCGAAAACCGACATACACCCGGGCGGAGTTGTGGGCAACAGCTAGTCACACTTGACACTAATATATAAAGGCGAAAGTTTGTGAGTGTGTATGTTTGCTACTTCTTCACGCAAAAGGTACTATACAGATTTGGATGAAACTTTACAGTAATATAGCATAAACCTCAGAATAACACATAGGCTACTATTTGCCGCGATAACCGACATACACGCGGGCGGCGCCACGGGCAACAGCTAGTCCTATCCTACTTCCTATCCTACTATATTATAAAGGCGGTGGTTTGTGAGTGTGTATGTTTGTTACTTCTTCACGCAAAAAGTACTAGACAGATTTGGATGAAATTTTACAATAATAAAGCTTATACATTAGAATAACACATAGGCTACTATTTGCCGCGATAACGGCCTAATTGCGGGCGGAGCCGCGGGCAACAGCTAGTTGGCTATATTTTTATCAAAAGATTTACGTAATCGGGTTCTAGTTTTTTTTTAAATCTCTTTATGATTAAGGTTTGTTTGGAGCGAATGTTACTAATGTTGTTGTTTACTCCTCTGGTTAAAATAAATATTCCCATTAGTAGTGTAACACCTTTCTATTGGTTCGGGTTTAAACATTAATCACTTCAGACTTAATCATTAGTTAAATTTTGTGAAAGAAATTCCTTTGTTCTGGTGAAGTTACAAGAATTCACACCACATTCAGAGAGAAATACAATTATTTTTTTCATTTATTTATTCAAAGTAAATTACACAGAATAATATAAGTAATAAAAAAGTGGTCACTATTTTAAGCTACAGATTTTTAAAATGCGGCTGGTACCTAAAAAGGTAAGAGCTGAGATGTAGGTACCAGCTAGATATTGAAGAAACGAAACACCCTATAAAGACGTTTTGTAACTTACTCACCTTTCTGGTGTTCTAAAAAACTTAAGACCTGTCTGCATGACTTAACGTGACTTAGTTGATCAAGTAAACCTTTTAAGTTAAAAGTAGAATCGTTATGACGTTAAGGATCAAAGTAGGATTTCTTTCTAAAGAATAGGGGGCAAACGAGCAGACATGTCGCCTGATGGTAAACGATTACCGCCGCCCATGGACACCCGCAACACCAGAGACGTCACAAGTGTGTTGCCGGCCTTTGGGGGATGGGGACGGGGATGGGGGGAGGGGTTGAGGTATGGGCCTCCGGTATCCTCACTCACTCGGTGAAACACAGCGCAAACGCTGTTTAACACCGGTTTTCTGTGAGGCCGTGGTATCACTCCGGTCGAGCCGGCCCATGCATGCCGAAGCGTAGCTCTCCCACGGTGAGTACTTAGTAAGGGAACGATTCAGGTGCCTACCTATTATGGACTACACATTTATTCGCAGAAATGGTATTTATGGATTACTTAACTCGCATAGAGCGCAAACAGATCCACTTCAAAAATGAGTGTAACAAAGAAACTTATAGTGAAATATCCTTTATACAAAATAAATATCATATCCTCTATCTCGAGCATATAATATACTATTTTAATGTCTATATGAATCTCTTCAATGTAATAAAAGGACAAAAGAACTAGCCGCAGGGTCCTCCAGAAAACATTAATATTTCATATCAAAGTCAAGTATAAAGGTACACTTTCAGAAAGCATTCAGAATAAAATAAGTCTGAAATAAAGCCTTAAATTAAAGATGTCTTCTTTCTTAAATAGACCGTATTTTAATTTGTATTCCAAACATCAATAAAAGAAGCAATTACTTTCAAATAGGAGAACGGAAAGTTCCAGTTTTATATATATATATATGTATAAATATCCGGCAAATAGGAAGTATTTTTTTCCAGATAATTAGATCAATAGTCATCTAGAAAATTATAACGAAATGTAATAATATTAAATCTTTAGAAAGAATGAAGTGTCTGTTTGTGATTTTAAATTAACAGCTTTTCCCTAAATGCATATTTATTTATTGATTTTATATTTAATTAAAACGGTTTAAACCAATCACATTAATTAACATTGAAACAATTGATATTACAAAACAATAACATAAAATAAAATTTAATAACATAAAAATCAAAATAAAATTCAATAACTTAAAGATTAACATAAAAGTCAATAACATAAAAATTTAAATAAAATTCAATAACATAAAAATTTAAATAAAATTCAATAACATAAAAATTTAAATAAAATTCAAAAACATAAAAATTTAAATAAAATTCAATAACATAAAAATCAAAATAAAATTCAATAACTTAAAGATTAACATAAAAGTCAATAACATAAAAATTTAAATAAAATTCAATAACATAAAAATTTAAATAAAATTCAAAAACATAAAAATTTAAATAAAATTCAATAACATAAAATTAAAAGAAAAATAATAATTAAATTGACACAAAATAAATTAATATGGCACTGTGGACTTCCTCGCGTACCTCGTCTCACAAAACACCAAACAAATTCTCACAATGTCACTCCATCCATCCACAAACAAATCGCACTCAGGGTTACTGATGAGGAGGGTATTGAGCGCTTCGAGGGTACGACACACAGGAGACTCTAGTCTAGCGACTGTGTGACATACCGGTTGCGCAAACAATTTGCGTCGACGGCTTTGACGATGTGCGTTGTAATTGAGGGGCACATATAGCATATAGAATGCGTTATGGAGTACAGGACAGTCAATTCCCCCACGAAGGGTTTTACAAAATATTAAAAACTAATGAAGACCTCTTCTAACCTCCAAAGAGTTAAATCCTAAAACCCCTAATAAATATTTGGTTGGGTACATATAGGGGTAGTTATAATAAGACCTTTTAAAGAGGTATCTGAGAAAAGTCTTTTGCACTATTTCAAGCATCAGAGTTTGGTTCGCCATATGGGGGTTTCAGACGCAAGCATTCGCCTCCAATTTGCTTCTCACCAGCGCGATGTACAAGAGCCCAATAACTGATGAATTCTCAAAGTCCTGGGTTTTAAGCAGAATAAATCCTAAGCGTCTGAACGATTCCAGCGCCAGAGAAGAAACATGATCACCAAATGTCAAACGTTGGTCAAAAGTCACCCCCAAATCCTTAATGTTGCTCACTCGAATAATTGATTTGTCAGCTAAGGTGTAGTTATGAAGGACAGGTCGTGACTTCCTAGAGTAGGTCATTATGTAGAACTTATTGGTGTTGAAAAGCAGTCTGTTTTTAACGCTCCACTGCTGTATCATGCTAATATCTTTCTGTAGCAGTTCTCAGTCATCGTTGGTGCTTATTTGCATGATCCGTTTTAGGTCGTCAGCATATAGCAGGCACTTCGCACATGCAACCTCACTTGCCAGGTCATTGATCATAATCAAAAACAGGAGGGGGCCCAATACTGATCCCTGACTCACACCAGACAGAGTATTATAGTGCCTGGACTCGAAACAGCCAAGTCTAACGAACTGTTTGCGATCACGCAGGTAGTCGGCAAATAAAGCGAGAAAACCCGATGAGAATCCAATAAGGCCCAACTTCGTCAAAAGCACATCATTGTCTACCCGATCGAATGCTTTACAAAAATCGAAGTAGACAACGTCAACCTGCCTTCCAGAGTCCATGCCCCTAGAAATAACGTCTACATTGATCAAAAGATTTGAGTCAACTAAACGACCAGACCAGACGACATATGAAAGTATATACAGAACTTACATCAAAAGCTAATTTTAAAAAAATTGTCTGTTAGTCTGTTTGTTCCAGCTAATCTCTGAAACGACTGGACTGATTTCAAAGGGACTTCACTGGCTAATAGCTGATCATATAAGGAGTAACTGAAACTTTAGTTTAGACTAGCTTCGCTAATGGTGTAAAGGTACGGTTGTAAAGGTACATCAACAACCGCGGATTGTTACCCGCATCAACAACTGCTCCCCGCGGTGTTCCGCGGTCTAGATGTATATCTGCTTGTTTACGACTGCCGCTACACAATCCCTTTTTATACCTACTTCCCTACAACACAAAGGGAAAATACGCGGTGATCATGCCTGACAGACCATGGACCGTATTAAACGTTTCATTAAACTTCATTGCGCGGTGCGGTGCCAATAATTACTCTATTGGTACGTGTATGTTTTCCGTTCGAACGGCTCTCTAAAATATTTCCTAGTAACGGTTTTCAACCGACTTCAAAAAAGGAGGAGGTTCTCAATTAGACTGTATTTTTTTTTTTTTTTATGTTTGTTACCTCATAACTTTGGACTGGGTGAACCGATTTTGATGATTCTTTTTTTATTTGAAAGCTGGTGCTTCCCGAATGGTCCCATTTAAATTTGGTCCAGTTCTGACATGTCATTCATGAGAAAACCATATAAGTCTTCAATTTGCATTATGTATGTACGCGACAAATTAACGAATAACTCAATATTCCCGTATGGTCCCATTTAAATTTGGTCCAGATCGAAGTTGGTTTTTTTTTTGTTAAAATTTGTGATTATTATATGCATACATGTGTAACATCACCTAAGCACTTCGTCTTGAGCATATTTTTCTCTACCTTAGATGCTTGAAGAGTCAATTAGTTGAATAGTTCTTGGTTTTTATGACACACTTTTATGTTCCCAAAATACATAAAAATATCCAACACTGTACACTACTGCTTTGAACGTACATTTTTTTATGATCAAAATTTAACACAAGAATTCCGTTTACTTGAGAATACATTTTGTTATCAAGCACATTTGTAATAAACGGCATTTGAAACGAGAGACCGTTAGTTTTTATCGACAGATACTTTACATCAGAAACTCGCTTCAGGCTTTGGCAAAGAGTTTGAGTAGAAAAGTAAATAATTTTATACTTTTTTTTTGTATGGGCCTGGGAGTGACACTTCTTTCCCTGATGGAAAGCATAAGCAGAATCCAAGAGTGTTGGCGAATGCAGACAATGCAACAATGCAACATGGTGACCCACACCATGGTGGCCTAGTCATGCTTCTGCATCATTTGTCCTCAGGTCTCGTACTCACCATCAATACACGACAGCACCATCGCTGCCTTTTAGGTTGATCTGCTGTGCGATACGATATTATTTTGTGTATTGGAACGAACAAAACTCATTCGGACGGTCTTTTCTTATGGTATAGGTATAGACTATAGGGGCAAACCTGTTCACCCGATGGACACTAGCAATACAAGAGATGCAACTGTGTTTTGTTCTCTTTTAATACCTCCCCTCCCCCACTGCGGGGGGTTTAAGCTACAGCAACCTTATTCACTTTGTGAAAAACAGCAAAGAAATCTCAAACAGACTCAAAAACTTTCTACCTGCCGAGACAAAAACGATGTTGGTGCAAACCTTAATTTTACCCATCTTTGATTATGGTGACATGTGCTGCTACGACCTGAATGCAGATCTCCTCAACAAATACGACCGACTTCTGAACAACTGCATTCGATTCGTTTTTAATCTTCGTAAATACGATCATCTCCTCCTTTCGTCTTAAATTAAATTGGTTCCCTATTCGTCAGCGTCATCACCTGTGGGCCGTAATGACTCTTTACACTATTCTTAACTCTCCTAACTCGCCTACATACCTAACTTCCTCTTTCCAGTTTCTGGGATCCAATCATGACAGAACCCTACGTTCCACAAATAGGCTCCTTCTGTCGTGCCCCTCTCACACTTCCGCATGCATTCATTCTTCCTTCCTCATTCAATCTGTCCTAATCTGGAATGCCCTTCCCAAGGAAATCAGAATGGCACCCAGTCGTAACTCATTCAGGGTCAAGGTACGGGCTCTTCTAGCGGGAAGCATGGCAGAGTCATCACAAAGTTGATATTTAATATGGTATTGATATGTATGTGTATGTATGTATTTTATGTTTATTTGTATATGTTTATATGACAATCTGTATGGATACTTATATTTGCCATATTTATTTCTTATTTTTCTCATTTGCTTCCTGATTTTTATTTTTTTATTGTCTATTTAGAATCCCTTACTAATGTACACATTAGTGTACATTAGTAAGGGAGTCGCGCGTGTCGCACGACAACGCGCGACCCCATACTGCGCAACAGACAGTCTCCAAGCTGCAAGAGCTGGGGTTGGAAGCTCTCCCTTATCCGCCATACTCACCAGACCTTGCACCTACCGACTATTACTTTTTCCAAAATTTAGACAACTTTTTAGTGGGTAAAAATTCAATTCCCGAGAGGCAGTACAAAATGCCTTTGAAGAGTTTGTTGCCTCCCGTCCAGCTGATTTTTACAAGAATCAAAAAACTGCCAATGCGTTGGCAAAGATGCGTCCATTGCATGGGTGATTACTTCGAATAACAGAAATAAAAAAGTTTGAAAAAATAAGTACTTTCACTTATTGCATACAAAACGGCTATTTAATAGGTAAAGACCTAATATAAATAAATATTTAGAAGTTCTTTGGTTATTCATAAACAAACATCTATTGAAGAACGTTCTGCAATTTGTTTTCCTTTAAACGATTGTCTTAAGATGCTTTCACTTGTGGAATTACTTGAATAGAAGTCCTTTCGGGATTTAGCAAAAGACAATTTGCTAGACCATAGACTCGATCTAGTGATTGCTCGCAATACAACAATGCACTTATTCAAATACTTAGAATGAATTAAAGGAGATCCCAACCCCACCCCTCCCCTTCCAATCCCCTAAAGGCCGGCAACGCACTAGTCCATGGGCGGCGGCAATCGCCTACCATCAGGCGATAAGTCTACTCGTTTGCCCTCTATTCCATAAAAAAACTAAATATCATAAAAGAAAGAAATGAACTACCAAGAGTTTAGTGTGGAAATCTTCAACGTTTATATGACAAAACAAAAGAACACGATACCTACATATTTCACACATATTTATTACGCAGTTCTCATTTCACTCTAGGGCGCTGACAAATAAGCCGGAGCGGTCGCTTACGTCTAATTCCTGTAACGTCTAGTAGGTTCAGTTGGTCTAATTCCCCGAAAGTCTAATCCCTGAATGTCTAATTCCCCGAACGTCTAATTCCCCGAACGTCTAATTCTCCGAACGTCTAATTCCCCAAATGTCTCGTGTAATAGCTATTAAACTTGTAAGATAAAGCTATGCCGTCTGAAAAATTGCTTTATAATGGCTACACTTTGCTTAAGAAACGTTGTTTTCGTACAACGTTATCATTAATTTTTCATAGCATAGCTGCCTTTGAAACGTAGTATTTACTTTCAGCGTTTTCTTCTGTGTCTGACAACATGTTTGATAAGTAGCTTATATGAAACTTCAGTGAGTTCATTTAATAATCTCACATATTCCATAGACGGCCGTTTGATCTCAAACTAGACAGATTCTCTATAGTCCATTCGCTTAGATACGGTCACATTGATCTCACCGCCTCCCACGTGCGGCAAGCCGCCACAAAATCAAAGCGCCCGCCTGCGACATACACCCACATGCAAGTATGATTTGTCAGTTTACATCGTTGTATTAATTAATATATTCGTATTTTACAACAATAACCACATTTGCGTGCGGGTGCACCGACACTATCTAAACGAATGTACTATACCAGATTGCTGATAAACATACTAAAATATATTTCTAAAATTATGGAGCTATGAGGGAACAGGTGAACATACATACATACATAGTCTGTCAATATTCTAACCCTCCTTTAGCTTTGTCGGGTAAAAAAATACACACTCAAGATAAGTAAATTACACACATCAAAAGTGTCTAGGGATCAAGCATTTTTATGCGGATTTCTTGAGATTGAGATGTGGCTTTGGCCCTGGCCTGCTCAGTCGCCAGACTTGAACCCGATTGAGCATGCATGGTTGCTACAGAGAAGAGCTCTGCCGAATATGGAGGGTATCCAGTCGCAAGAAGACCTTTTTTTGTTGTTGCAACGAACATGGGCGGCCATTCCACAGCGTGATTTGGATGAACTCATTTTGAGTATGCCAAACCGATGTTCTTGTGTTAGTGTTCGCGGTAGAAGCACGGATTATTAATTGTTTAAGTTACCTAATAAAATTTTAAAGAAAACTTTTATTTCAGTCTTTTTTTCGAACTTTAATGTTAGTGGTTCAAATGTGAAAAATCCTTTTATTAGGAAAATGGCAAATTTCTTTATTAATGCAAAGGTGACTTGGTTTATCGTTACTGTGACAAACGAAAACACTTTATTTGATGAATCCTTAAAGAAAATTTTAATTAATATCAATCAGGAGAAAAGTTATTGCAAAAATATATGTTGATCCCTAGACACATATGTTGATCCCTAGACACTTTTGATGTGTGTATATTAGATAAAGATTTAAAATGCTCATCACATACCTAATAACTAGTCCTGAGATGGAATCGACTACACGACCTTTGTCAGTCAAGATCACCCAATGATGGCCTATCCAATCAAATCAAAAATGACTGTTTTCCTACTTTTGACATAATTTAATCAACAATTTTATGGAATACTAGTTGATGCCCGCGGCTCCGCCCGCGTATATGTCGGTTATCGTGGCAAATAGTAGCCTATGTGTTATTCTGATGTATAAGCTATATTGCTGTAAAGTTTCATCCAAATCCGTTCAGTACTTTTTGCGTGAAAGAGTAACAAACATCCAGCCATACTTACAAACTTTTGCGTTTATTAGTATTAGTAGGATGATCAATATTCGACATCAAACCGAGCGATCTAGCATATCCAATAAACTTTTAATAGGTAATACAACTATGTTACCTATAACCTAACTACAGTTTTGTAGAGTCACAAGAAAAGGAGCTCTTACATGATGGGTCACTGCTGACTTGCAAAAGCTGACATCACACTCCCAGAACTCGTAAAATCTTGTACTAACACTGACCGCAATATAATAACACTAGTTGTTGCCCGCGGCTCCGCCCACGTGTATGTCGGTTATCGCTGCAAATAGTAGCCTTTGTGTTATTCTGATGTATAAGCTATATTACTGTTTAGAGTTTAAAGTTTCATCCAAATCCGTTCAGTAGTTTTTGCGTGAAAGAATAACAAACATCCATCTATCTATACTTACAAACTTCCGCGTTTATAATATTAGTAGGATAACATTTGATAATACAGGAGCTTCTAAACGAGAGATATCTTCTATTCTTACCCGACTACGGCAAAGCCAAAGGAGGGTTATGATTTTGACAGGCTATGTATGTATGTATGTTCATTTGTTCCCTCATAGCTCCTTAACTACTTATTAGAACTGGACAAATGAGGTATCGTTAGAAGCGTCATGATCGTCCGCTCTGGTTATAGGCTATATGACGTGTCACTGAAACGAATGTGGCGCCCTCTAGCCCACATAAGTACTGTATTAAAAAATAATTTAAGATAAATATGCCGTGTTTGGTATCATTAGAAAGGGCGTTACTTGTACATTTTAAATATATATATATATATTATATTAATAACTACATCAAAACATTTTAAATAAAAAAAAGTCAAATCTAAAACCCAACTACGACAAAAAACGACGCTGAAAAAGTATGAAACAAGTTTCAAAAGCCGTAGTCACACGTTACGTAGAAATGTACCATAACACATTAACAACGCGTGACTACGGCTTTTGAAACTTGTCTCATACTTTTTTCAGTGTCGTTTTTTGTCGTAGTTGGGTTTTAGATTTTACTTTTTTTATATATAAGCTGTAATTCAGCCATATTTACTTTTTACCTGCACTCGCACTAATCAAAGTGAATACGGGCAAGTGCAAGTACTGTACGATATATGCACACAGTACGCTGTTCTTAGATCGAAATCTACCCTAGCAACTTATAACTAATAACCTTAAACAAGTAAGTATTATTTAAATAATCTTAATCTCGGAAACGGCTCCAACGATTTTCATGAATATCAGTATGCAAGGGTTTTCGGGGGCGATAATCGAGATCTATAGGATTCATTTTCAGAAAATTTAACATAAAATACCTATTAATCATCATCATCAACAATCCATAACGTCCCACTGCTGGGCTCGGGTCTCCTCTCAGAAGAGGATGAAGACCTTACGTCCCCACGCTGGCCAAATGCGGGTTGGGAACTGGCAAGATAACGTTGTGGCTACGTAATCTTGCCGTTGGATGTTTTTAAGCTGCCCAAAGGCCTCCAACTAAGCTTCACGACTGTTATCCTACGATAACAGCGACTGCTAACGTGACCTCCGAATCACGGAGACGCTGATGGTATAGTGCCACTAGCGGTCAACCATCAGAGCACTGACCGCACCGTCGTTACTTACCCTCGGTGATTGTTTCTAATCACCGAGGCGCCTCCTATACCTATAAACCTATATTATAATCCTAATCAAGCTCTGCATTAATACGAACTCTACAAAACATAATTTACTTTGATACGTACAGAACATACCTTATGTGATATCCCATTCTAGCATACAGGCAGAGGATAAGAACTCCAGGCAGGAAGAAAAAGAAGATGCTGCTTAGCTCCAATAGTGGTGAAGGAACCATCAGTGCGCAGAATGCCGAGTCCAAGGATTTGTTGCCGGATTCTACAACAAAAAGAAAATATATCATAAGATCGTAGCGACGACGCTTGGTAAAACTCTATTTAGCATATCTATGAAAATAATTGACTGCTTTGGCGCAGTGGAGGTTCGATTCCCCGGTCGGACCAAATGTTTGTATGACTTTCAAATGTTTGTTTCGGAGTTTGGGTATTTTCTATGTACAAATATGATACAAATCAAAAGTATATAGGTATTTCTATCAGTTATCTATTACCCATAGTACAAGCTCTGCTTAGTTTGGCACTAGATGGCGTTGTGTGTCAGATGTCCGAAATATTTTTTTATTTATATTTATTTAAAACAAAAGTCACACATTTTAAACTTAGAATTTCCTAAAAAGACTTCTGTATGCCTCTAAACTTATCGTCGCAACCAGTTTCGATTTTGCCAACTAAAACTATACATCTTCGAAATACCGAACAAAAATCATTTTATGATTTAACTTTATAACTAAGTTTTGCCTACTACTCGTATGTCACAAGAGACTTAATAAAAATAAAAACATTCAAAGAAACAGATTCTTTTTCAATAAAAACAAAAGAACAAAAAATATTCAAATACATTTCGGACCGGAATAAAGGAACATGCAAAATTCAACAAATAAATTCCGAACATAAAATTCAGCAAACAGATTTTATTACAAGATGTCGAATTGATTTCCAAAGTGAGAAAATAAAAGCTAAGTGTTACAGTTACGAGGCTGGAATTCAACCTTGGCTTGGTTTTATCGAAAATATTTATGTACCACTAAACTAATATGCAATACTATCGACTGCACGTTTGGCCTTGTGGTTTAAGCGGTCGCCACGCCGCTTCCTACTGCGCCAAGTGTTGTGACAGCACTTTGTGTGATCCACAAATTGTTGTTCTGAGTCTGGGTGTTCTTTGTGTCCGTTTCATGTATGTTTGTAAAAGTCCCCCGCGACACAGGATGTATATTCCTAATGCGGAACAAGTCTTTTAAAAAAAAAAACATACTAATTTGACAAATCTCACACAACAACCCTGTATAATGGTAATCTGACCGCTTACAAACACTAATATATGTAAATCTGAATACTGTCATATCGCTGAACGGCTGGACCTATTTTGAAGGGACTTAAGGCCCGTATTCACTTTGATTAGTGCGAGTGCAGGTGATCAATGATTGGTAGAAAATACGTGTGGACAGCAAATTCTCGGTCCACACATATTTTCTGCCAATTATTGGTCACCTGCACTACGCACCTGCACTCACACTAATCAAAGTGAATACAGGCCTTTAGGCTACTTGGTTTTAGACTAGCTGCACCCCATGGTACTACTCGCAGTTGTTGATATAAAGGTACAACAACAATCGCGGATAACGCGGGAGCAGTTTGAACATAAAAAGAAAGTACTAAGTAATGATATTAGAAAATGATAATAGAAGTAAGCTGTTAAACTAGTTCTTAAAAGTTTTATAGAGATTAACTGAACTTTGTAGGTCATGGATTAGTTTTGTTGAAAAAATGAAACTTGAAAGAAAAAGATAACACAACGAAGGGGTGAATTATTGGTTTTTGATTTAACATGTGAATCGTCGTGAAAATTTTATTATAATAATGTAGAAATATTATTCAAAGGGGAACGGATTTTGAACAAAAAACCTGTTCGAAACCAAACACAACATTGCTATGGCAACACTGTGTGATTGTCTTTGGTTATGTCAAGGTTAGGTGTCATTCGTTGAGTTGATGGAACGCTCTAGAGTCATGGATGCTCTAGAGGCATGAATTACCTTTGTTGAGAAAATAAAACTTGAAAAAACACAAACGAAGTGGTCACTTACAGGCTTTTTATTTACTATGTGAATCATCGTGATTTTTTTATTATAATTAGGATAATGAAGAAATATTATTCAAAGAGGAACGGATTTTGAACAAGGAACCTTTTCATTTAAGAATAAGCCAAATTAAAATATTTCCATGAACGATTATTTCGATATACCTATGTATTGTTTTCAATCTTATCTATTTTATTTACTTAAAGCTTTAAAATTATTAGCATTTAGGTAATATCATCTTTTTGAGTATAGGTAGACAGGTAGTAAAAAATAGTTCTAAAACTTAGCTCCTCATCCGAACCTCATCTAGTAACAACCAACAACAACAATCAACAACAAAAATTTAATGTTTTACTCAATTTAGCATAATTAGAAGATAAGTTTTAAATATAATTTTAAGCAATGAACATGTACCTTTGTTGCATAAAAATGTAATGGTTCATTATAGCAGGAGAGGGCACTGGCTCCTGTAATACAGGTGTAATTCCTAGCACGGGAGACAGGGACTTCAAATAATTGTATTTTAAATTTTATGACAATAAAGATTATTATTATTATTTATTATTATTCTCTTTGACTAACACTACACTAAGAGTTTTGGGTTCGGTCCCTTTATGGGACAACACTTTGGGTTATACATAAAGTATGTTTTAAACTATGTATGTATGTATTCTTTATCAGTTTCACGCGAATCAGGTTACATTTCTAGTATTGAAGTTGTCTTTTCAACCGACTTCAAAAAGGAGGAGGTTCTCAATTCGACTGTATTTTTTTTTATGTTTGTTACCTCATAACTTTGGACTGGGTGAACCGATTTTGATGATTCTTTTTTTATTTGAAAGCTGGTGCTTCCCGAATGGTCCCATTTAAATTTGGTCCAGATTGAAGTCGGTTTTTTTTTTGTTAAAATTTGTGATTATTAAATAAACAAGTCTATCTATTTTGTCATACGCTGACCTTTATCCCGGCTAATAACTTAACCCCACAAAGCTTTTGAATCACGTGTTTGAAGGTATATTTGTTATATAAACCTTTTAACTCACAAGACGGACACTGACACTACATATACAAATATTCCGAAGTCGTTTCAAAAAGGATAATTCTCTTATAAACATGTTTTGATATTTGATTCAAATATACGCATTTGAATCAACTATTCATAGATGTAAGGTAAGCTCAAACAATATCTAAAATGTTCTATGTTTAGCTATTATTACTTAGTATTGTTTTAACATGACATGTATTTTCTCAATATTCCCATGCAGGTACTGCCACAACTCAATAAATTTATATATTTAATTATCCTTTGAGTGGTGGCGGCCACTTCGCGCGAATCTCGCCGCTGTGGAGCGATTTTGACGGTACTCCCGTCCCATTCCCGCCTCTCATTAAATTGCAGATTTCCAATAAAAAATGTATTGGGGCTATATACGATTTTAGTAGCATTAGAATGGTCATTAAATAAGCTATGAGATGATGTATAATTGATTATGATTTTAAATAGAATAAGTTAGTAAGTCGAAGGTCAAAGTAGCAAAAGTGATTTTTTCCCCGATGTATTGTATTAAAAGGTGTAATGCTTAGAACTAAAACATTTATTTCAAGTAATATTGGTTTTATTTAATACTACAAACTATAATTAACAATATACGCAGAAAACAGGAGCCGTACTACGAGCGTTCGTAGTAGAGCCGGGTACGTAAGATACCAACAGCCACCTCTAGTTATATAAATTTCACGGTCTTCTTCTTCTAAAAGCGATTAGCTTTCAGCGACAAGACAATAAAAATTCTTTCCGAAATTGATTCCGCCGTCTGTTCGCTTAGTTAGATCTTCTAAACAACTCAACGGATTTTGATGCTGTTTTATAGATAGAGCAATTTACGAGAAAGATATATATGTGTAATACATGCTTATTATTGACTTGCATATTTGACTGCACGTTTGACCTAGTGGTTTAACGGTCACCACGCCGTTTCCTACTTCGCCAAGTGTCGTGGGTTCAAATCCCACGTAGGACAACACTTTGTGTGATCCACAAATTGTTGTTCTGAGTCTGGGTGTCATTGTGTCCGTTTCATGTATGTTTGTAAAGCCCCCGCGACACAGGATTTATTCCTAGTGCGGGAGTTGTAAAAAAAAAAAAAAAATATATAGTAGAAGAAATTATGAAGATTTTCGTGCGATGCTGGTATTTATTTCAAAGATGCAGAGCAGAAACCTAAATCAACACTTAATCATCATGAAGTTAGCAGGTTTTACACATAAAAAGTGTGATTTACCAAACATTACACAAAGAAAATAAGTCATTTACTTTCTTGCGTGACGTGAGGGATGTTATACCCGCATTCTCAATGATGCAGTTAACGATAAGAAAAGAAATTTGTAAGCATTTCAGATATCTGCAAATGGTGTAATATAGAACGCTCATTTGTACTTTATTTTGCATTTAAAGGAAAATGTGGATGTTAAACCTTAAAAAACCTTAGACGTTCGTCAGATTTACTTAGGTTTTAAGTTAGGTTAGTAGACATGTATCTAGTTGTTTCTTCTTAAAACCCTTCGAGTAACAGTCTCAGCCTACGAGTTCAGTCACAGTTTCATGTTCTGACCAAAACCTACAGCATCTCTTGCCCTATACCCTTACCTTGCTACTACTTCCTACTTTACCAACTTTTTTTTTTTTATGGAATAGGCCGGCAAACGAGCAGACGTATCGCCTGATGGTAAGCGATTACCGCCTCCCATAGACACCCGCAACACTGAGGCGTCACAAGTGCGTTACCGGCCTTTGGGGGATGGGGGGGCGAGATAGGGGGAGGGGGGTTGGGATATGGGCCTCCGGTATCCTCACTCACTCGGTGAAACACAGCGCAAGCACTATTTCACACCGGTTTTCTGTGAGGCCGTGGTATCACTCCGGTCGAGCCAGCCCATTCAAGCCGAAGCGTGGCTCTCACTTGAATATCCCTTATTAAGGTTCCTAGCAAAATTCTTAATAAAATGTTTACTAGAATATTTAAAAATATGTGTCACCTTTGAAAAAAAAACCGGACAAGTACGAGTCGGACTCGCGCACCGAGGATTCCGTACAAACCTGTAGGTATATAAGTAAAAGTTTTCTGAATTTTTCTGTTACATGTGATGTAAGCTATTACTTCTTATAAAATTTTAATTTACTGTGTCAACAGGAAGCAGCTTTTAGGTTTTGATTCCCTTGCGAGTAGTCGCGAGTTTCAAAATATGTGTTATAAATGGTTGTACCTATGCGTTTCTGCGTTGACTTAGAAATTTGTTTTTTTTTCACAGCTTAAGTCAATTAGACCTAAGTATTTGATATGAATTTCAACTTGATACCTCTACGCGTTCATGAGGAAAAGGGTAATACATAGTTATATAATTATATTATTAAAAAAAACATGTGATGTAACTAAAAATTTAAGAGTTTCGAAATTTTTCCTTTATTTGTGCTATAAAACGTTGCTTCATGCCAAATTTAAAGATTTAAGGACGACTAGAAGTAACCTTTAGGTTTTGATTCCCGTGCGAGTAGTTGCGAGTTTCCAAATATGGGGCATAAATTGCTGTTTCTTGAGATTGCGTTAATAAAGCTTTGAAAAAGTCAACGCAAAAACGCACAAAAGGTACAACCATTATACCGCATATTTTAAAACTTGCGACTGCTCGCACGGGAATCAATACCTAAAAGCTACTGTTCCTGTTCACATAGAAAATTGAAATTTGGTAAGAAGCAATAGCTTAACAGCACAGGTAACAGAAAAATCCTGAAAACTTTTACTTATATACCTACAGATTTGTACGGAACCCTCAGTGCGCGAGTCCGACTTGCACTTGACCTATTTTTTTTTAGGTGTCTTCGCGAATAGCTTCGTCGTTTATGAACCGATTTTGATGATTCTTTTTATAATGAAAAGGAGATATCCCAAAGAAATCAAATCGAACCTTGAAGTCAGTTTTTATTTAGTTAAAATTTTATTGTTTTTTCGAAAGACGGACCCCATTGCATCTCATCCACATTTTATATATTTTTTAACATTAATATCATCACGACGAAGACTTAAAGACTTTAAACACTTGACATTGGCAGAAATAGCTGATCTGAGTGATCCGGCTGGTTGCCACGTCTTCAAATAAGAATAAGAATTGAGATAAAGAATACTAAATCTTTGTACCTTACCACGATCGTTTCGAAACAACCGGTCAGTTCACAAGGATTTGTTCAGGGTATTTTCGTAAACATAAAAGACAACTTAATTCACGATTCTATTCAGCCGTAAGCGTGTTGCCATACTGAGCTCTTGTAGTTTATTTTTTGGTATTGTATCCATTTATATGATTCGGTGTATTTATTTCTCCTTTTATTGAAGTCGGTTAAAAATCAATTATCGAGTAACATCATTGCGTAGAAAAATAATATCCACTAAAATATCGTCAAGTATTTTGATCTGATATGTAAATTAGAGCAAAAGATATCCGTACGGTTTTCTCATTTATATGGTAAATCGAAACATTATCCAGAAATTACTTATTTGAGATAGGTAATTTATAATTATATGGCATTGTAACACTAAAGTGCTAACACATCAAACTAACAATTAATCTTCGAGATAGAATAATAGACGTCGGTATAAGTACCGGGCTTAAATATAACTTAGAATATCAAGTTTATACTAACATCAGTGAGTTTTACTTGAGATGTTAGTTGTAATATTCCTAAGAAATGAAACTTAAGTCCTTTTTAAAGCAATTTAATTTATCTTTACTGACGTTATCACGTTATCGAACTTCTATTTTGATTATTGAATCATTCACAAAATTTACAAAGACTGCACGATTGGCCTAGTGGTTTAGCGGTCACCTCGCCGTTTCCTACTTCGACAAGTGTCGTGGGTTCAAATCCTACGTAGGGCAAACACTTTGTGTGATCCACAAATTGTTGTTCTGAGTCTGGGTGTTCTTTGTGTACGTTGCATGTATGTTTGTTAAGACCCCGCGACACAGGATTTATTCCTAGTGCCGGAGTTGTCTAAAAAAAAAAGAAATAAATTAAAAAGTTACGAATATGATACATTTTTTATATTTTAACGACAGCTTTTTACAGTTTCGAAATTAAAAAACCTTTTATTTCATGTAGGCCTCTCAGGCACTTTTGAAACGTTATTTTAATGACTCTAGTTGCGCTGTTCTAATGATAATCCACCCAATGAAAATCACACAATCAAAACGAATAAATAAGAAAGAATTTCGGAGGTACACCTGACAAAGAACGCTATCTAGCTATGAACAAAATAGAGCTTGTAATATAACACCTAGATTGGCTTTTAGAATACTTATGTACTGTTTTTATAAATACGTACATAATACACATAGAATGCACACAAACTTCGACACAAAAAATTGCAGATAATATAAACTCTGGTCCAACCGGGGAATCGAACCCGAGACCTCAACACAACAGTTGCATACGTACGCTACCGAGGCATTCAAACAAAATATAATTAAGCCGTATTATAGCTATTTGTCGCTTACAAAGAAACATAAGGGCATGCATACATACAAACATGGTAGGACGAAATGTCGTAAGGTTAGTCAGCTTGAGTTCAAAAAAACAATAATGGCAAAAAAAATCTGTTGGTTTCTGATGTCTATATTTATTAATTTACACATAACAGACTTGCTACATTGCTAGAATTCAGCTTGTGTGACTAAAGTAACTTACTAATTATTTATTTTTTAGTTAAATGTTAACCCGATTACTACAAAAAAGAACTTCGTTTAAAAAAACCGACTTCAAAAACTAAAAAGTATAAAATAACTTAATTTGTATTAGCTACCTATTCATAGGTTTGAAGTCAGTGCCAAGCCAAATGTAATAGAAGGTACATATATATGTACATACAGGTAGGTTATACTTTTTAGTTTTTGAAGTCGGTTTTTTTAAACGAAGTTTTTTTTTTTCGCTTTTTAGTCTTTCTCAAGTCTCTCATCATCATTTCATTGAAAATTAAATGATTTCTACAGAATATGTAGGCAGGCAGACAATTGCTCGTAACTTCATTGCAGGCGCTCACGTAAATTTGAGGGTTTCCTTCGATTTTCTTAGGATCCCATCATCAGATCCTGATATGGTGGCCATGGGTGGTCCCATGGGGAGCATACCCTTTCGAATACAAAAATAATTTTCAAAATCGGTCCACAATTGACGGAGTAATCGATGTACATACATAAAAATAAAAAAAACCGTTGACATTGAGAACCTCCTCCTTTTGAAAGTCGGTTAAAAATGAAAGAATATTAATATTTTCGTGTTGCAAATGAAAGCCCCGGCAGTAAAATTAATGAAGACCCTATTACAGGATCACAGGAGTTATATCCTATATATACATAAATTATATAGCAACGTGTCAAATTCATGATAAACGATATTTCATTATGTCGATCCGAACAAACACGTGCCGTTATATATCGAAGGACAAAATCGTAGGAATTTTGGCATCCAGCCTAAAGTATGCGAATAATTTGATCTAGTTCAATACAATTTTGCTTCATATTTTGATAACAAATATTTATATGTCGAGTATAAATGGAACTGTCATGTATTTGTTCATATTATTTTATTATATTTCTTACTGAATTAATTAAGTATTTTGGATAGTAACAAAATTTAATGTTTATTATACTTTTGTTAGTATTTGTTATGTTCTGAATTCGTGATTTTATATCTTAGCGTTACTATGTTTATCTTTTCTTTATCTTTACCAATATTATAAAGCTGAAGAGTTTCTTGTTTGAACGCACTAATCACAAGAACCTCTGGTCCGATTTGAAAAATTCTTTCAGTGTTGGATAGTACATTTATCGAGGAAGGCTATATATCATCACCCTAAAACCAATTGGAGCGGAGCACCAATGAAGAATGTTACAAAACGTGGATTTTTTTTACGCTACGGGCAATAGGAGACGTAAACGACGATGCGTGGGTCAGCTAGTATAGTATAAAATGAAGTCGAAGTTATATTTTTAACTACGTAATGGATTTTAATGGGGTTTTCACCAATAGAGATAGTGATTTGAGAGGCTAGTTTATATGTATTAAACATAAATATTATAGTATAGAAAATATGAGAATTTCAAATATTTCGTTGCGAACTTGAGTCGCTAATACATTTTAAGTAGAAAGCTAATTTAATAATAACTTCACACTACTAATAATACATTTCAGACACGGCAGTCTGATTTTAGGGCTCCCACACATAACTGCGTATTCGCAAATATTTGCGAGCTCGCACAAATGCACCGCAAGAACTTCACGCCGCATCGCATCGCAGTTATAATAAATATTTTAAAGATAAATAACACTCAGACACTTAACAAATAATCGTGCTCATTATGAAATATTTAGAATAGTTGAGAATGGAACCCACTACCCGTCGGTCACTAGACCAATCTATAAAACGAATATTCAATCAGTCAAACCAACAGACTTGTCTCGGTTTGTCGCTTTTCGTCTTAACTATTCAACTGATTATCACGAAATTGAGCATAAACGTTGTCACAGACACGCAAAAGGAAAGAGGCTACTTTTCGTCTTAAAACAAAGTACTGTTTTCAAAGAATACGAAAATAACTTGTATACAAAACCGCGGGCAACTCAATAAAATTGACCAAAATTTATAACGAGTTTTGAAACCATCCAGACTTAATTAACAACATTTGTATTTACTTATGATTAAATCATTTTAAACTTTACTTTTAAATACATATCTCTTTAAATGATATGAACAGACCGATTAAGATTTTTTTTTTAATGTTTGGCCCACCCAAAATGACTCTTACTCTGCCTGATGAAAAGCATAAGCATAATCTAAGAGTCGTGGTCACCATACTGTGAATGCAGACAATGCAACAATGCCGCATGGTGACCCACACCATAGCGGGCTAGTGATGCTTCTGCATCATTGGGCCTCCGGTCTCGCACTCACAAACGAAACACGACAACACGATCGCTGTCATTTTACGTTGATTTTCTGTGCGAGGGTAGTACCGCCCCAGTCGAGCCGGCCCGTTCGTGCTGAAATCAGCGTGGCTCTACTACCTTGTTAGTAGGACCATCTTTAGGTCTTGATTTGCTTTTATTACTGTCAATAGTTCAACAACCTTTAACAGTCTACTTCTGAACATAGGAATTCCCTTAAAAATCTGATTTTGACCTAATATACCACACTGGCATGACAGTTGGTAAAGAGTTTCTGTCAATTGTTCCTTCCCTTTTGCAGTAATGTTGTCCTGTACAATTTGTTACCTTAATTGCCTCTTACGACACCCATTAAAAGAAAAAGAGTGATGTCAGTTCATATTCTTATTACACTTTAATTGAAAAAAAGCGGCCAAGTGCGAGTCCGACTCGCCCATGCCCTTCATGGGCGAGTCCGACTCGAACTTACCCGAAGCAGCAAGTAACATAATATAAAAGTTCTTGTAGTTCGTTGTAACTTTGATCGATGTTTTAATAATAGTAATTTTTTGCGGTTTACCATTTATGACGAATTAAAAAAAAACTACTTACTAGATCTCGTTCAAACCAATTTTCGGTGGAAGTTTGCATGGTAATGTACATCATATATTTTTTTTTAGTTTTATCATTCTCTTATTTTAGAAGTTACAGGGCGGGGGACCACCAATTTTTCCACTTTGGAAGTGTCTCTCGCGCAAACTATTCAGTTTAGAAAGAAATGATATTAGAAACCTCAATATCATTTTTAAAGACCCCACACGCATGGGTTTGATGAAAAAAAAAATCTATGTATGGGGACCCCCAAAATTTATTGTTTTTTTTTATTTTTGTGTGAAAATCTTAATGCGGTTCACAGAATACATCTACATCAACAGTATAGTTCTGATAGTTTCGGAATAAAGTGGCTGTGACATACGGACGCACAGACAGACAGACGGACGGACAGACAGACATGACGAATCTATAAGGGTTCCGTTTTTTGCCTTTGGCACGGAACCCTAAAACACTTAGCTTGAACCACAAATTGTTGTTCTGAGGCTCACTATTGTGTCCGATTGAATAAATGTCAGTAAAATCCTCACGATTTGGATACATTTATAATGCGGGAGTCGTATTTTCTACAGAGAAGAGAATTAGAGATAATCACTTCATTTACTATTTATAACTAAAGAAGATTACTATAAATCTTTTGAACATAACATTAAACCTTTAATTATTTCTTTCGGAAAGGTTGTTTTATAAGACACAACTCACGCACTTTGACATTAGAAACGCAATTAGAAAGGTGATCTTTGAATTCTGTTAAGGCGATTATTGCAGCCTTTTAGTACAATAGCTGTCTTAATGCTGAAACGCTTTAAATTTCTCTAGAACTGCGAAATTAAAAGACACCACATGTGAAATTTAAATTGTTATTTCATTTTTACGATGTGGATACAGCCCAGACATGTCGGTATAATATTGCTAATAAGTTTTGACATCTTAGATCCAGTCATCTTGAAGGACGTCGATTTGAGTTTTCAATCATTTAGTTTTGAGCCGTCTTCACACAAGTTAAAGCTACTATTTCAGTGATATCAAATTTGTTTTAAGAGTAATCTAACAATCAATCACAATTATTTTGAATAGTAATCAAAAAAGTTAATGTAACTAATCTATATTTAGAAATACTAGTTGTTACCCGCGGCTCCACCCGCGTATATGTCGGTTATCGCAGCAAATAGTAGCGTATGTGTTATTCTGATGTATTAGCTATATTACTGTAAAGCTTCATCCAAATCCGTTCAGTAGTTTTTGCGTGAAAATCCTTCCATCCATACTTAGAAACTTTCGCGTTTATACACACATCAAAAGTGTCTAGGGATCAAGCATTTTTATGCGGATTTCTTGAGATTGAGATGTGGCTTTGGCCCTGGCCTGCTCAGTCGCCAGACTTGAACCCGATTGAGCATGCATGGGATATGCTACAGAGAAGAGCTCTGCCAAATATGGAGGGTATCCAGTCGCAAGAAGACCTTTTTTTGTTGTTGCAACGAACATGGGCGGCCATTCCACAGCGTGTTTGGATGAACTCATTTTGAGTATGCCAAACCGATTCTTGTGTTGTTAGTGTTCGCGGTAGAAACACGGATTATTAATTGTTTAAGTTACCTAATAAAATTTTAAAGAAAACTGTTATTTCAGTCTTTTTTTCGAACTTTAATGTTAGTGGTTCAAATGTCAAAAATCCCTTTATTAGGAAAATGGCAAATTTCTTTATTAATGCAAAGGTGACTTGGTTTATCGTTACTGTGACAAACGAAAACACTTTATTTGATGAATCCTTAAAGAAAATTTTAATTAATATCAATCAGGAGAAAAGTTATTGCAAAAATATATGTTGATCCCTAGGCACATATGTTGATCCCTAGGCACATATGTTGATCCCTAGACACTTTTGATGTGTGTAATATTAGTAGGATGATTACTCGAAATGTATGTACGCGCATTACTTCCGATCGCCTGCACCAAAATTGGATAATTCTTTTTTCTATATGTTCGTTATTATTAGGACAAGGTTTGTATAGAAGAAAATCAAAGATTAACGGGAATTTTTTTTTAATAAAAATATTGCGGTACGAATTTCATCGGGTCAGCTATATAATGTGTACGTGAGTGTGTTTGCTTTTGCGTCTTAAAAACTCAACTGATCAACGTTAAGTTGGGATCAACATATCCAATGGGAAAGACCTATGTCCAGCTGTGGACTGCGATAGACTGATAATGATGCATAAAAAAAATACATTATTCGTAAAAGATACACATGAGATTACTGGCAAAATCAACATTCATCGTTAGTCACACAAGTCGCGAAATATTTAGTCCTTAAGTACACTATTTACTTTCTAGGGTAATATTTGTAATGAAGTTGTCGTAGCTGGTCCGCTTACATACCTCCACTGAACCTACACCCAAGTCCCCGATAAAATAAGATTACGGATAATAAATACTATTCAAAAGGCTCTCTCCAGTTCAACTTACAATATCCGTCTTTGAAATTCAGTTCACTGAACTAGTTTAATATAAAACTCGAGTCTACAATGTCTTTGTAAGTTTGTCGGTAACGTTTTCAACTACCTGAAAGACGCTGTATACATTGGGTCAAGATGCTGGACCAACATATTGATCCAGAAAATTGGATTTTATTAACATACTAGCTTTCGCCCACAACTTCGCTCGCATTTAATAAAAAGTATCCTATGTTACTTCTAATACCGCCTGGTATATTTAGACGATCGGTGAAGTAGTTTTCGCGTGAAAGCGTAATAAAAAAACTTACATTCACATTTATCATATTAGTATGAAGTGTGATTAGGATTGGCGCGTACTGATACCAGAATCTTTTATTTTAGTTGTGGCAATTCCCTCAGGTCGTCACTCCGAGTTTGCAATAGGGTGTTGGAACCGGTTCGTCTAAAAACACATGGTGTGCCACTCTACGCCTGAAATAAATCGAATCCGGGAACTACTGTTATTGACCCAATTTGCACAGAAGCCTTAGGGGAAAACCATCAAATTTACATACATATTGTCAGGGTATCCATGACCATCGAAAATGATATAGGTTAGAAAAGGGTGCAAAATCATCCAAAGAGTACCTATTTTTGCACGAGCGAATACTGTCTAAACTCTAGTTAAACTGAATAAGAATGGATACTTTAGGTAAATGTTTCTATAATGTAGTAGACATTTTTGTAGTACTTCAATAAGGTTAGGGATAAGCAATAACTTAGATTGCTTTCCAAATAAAAAGGTTACTGAGAAAGTTGTGATGTAAAATTTTCACAACATCGCTTTGGTAATCATATTTTTTTATTAAAATTTGATTTAAAAGTCGATGTAGAACTTCAACTTTGTGTTGTCGGTCTTTTCTTTTCAATTTGGCACCTAACTTTATAACTAAGTAAGCCGTAAACAATACATGAAACCCAAATTGGTGTACTTTGTACTTCAGATAATAATATATATTACTAGCTGATTCGGCAAACGTTGTTTTGCCATAAAAAAATTAGGGTATAAAAAATAGATGTTGGTCGATTCTCAGACCTACCAGATATGCACACCAAATTTCATAAAAATCGGTCCAGCCGTTTTAGAGGAGTATAGTAACTAACATTGTGACACGAGAATTTTATATTTAAGATTTTGACTGCCTCTGTGGCGCAGTGGTAGCGTATGCGACTGCTGTGCATGAGGTCTCGGGTTCGATTCCCGGGTCGGATGAAATGTTTGTATGATCTGCAAATATTTGTTTCGGAGTTTAGGTGTTTTCTATCTATCTATCTATACTTATAATAAAAATGTAACAGGTCAAATTCTGTACGTTGAAGATATTTTGAAAATTTTTTTGGAGGGCACTCTGTTATCGATACTGAAACGAAAACTATTTTTTTTTCATTTTTGTCTGTCTGTCTGTCTGTATCTTGGCCGCGCATCACGCCGAAACTACTGAATGGATTCAAATAAAACTTGGCATGATTTGAGTTCATACTCCGAGGTAGGACATAGGATACTTTTTATTCCGAAATTCCGGACGGTTTCCTTGGGAGGGGAGATGAAAGTCAAAATGTGTAATTAATTGTAATTCATTAACGAGTAGTCCGATTGCAATAATTCTTTTTTTGTTAGAAAGGAGATACTCTGAAGATTGTAGCATAAAGTATTTAATTTATCACAATCTCTCTATCTATTGGAAAAAAAAAATATAAAGAATTTATCATTACGAAAAACAACATGTAGTGACATCTATTGCCAGCCATGCGTAATTAATAACACTTTGATTAATATATCGTGGAATAATCGTACAACGTATTACGTATAATTCGGTGTAGCATTAAGTATTTGATTTATCGCAACCTCTCTATCCATAAATTCAGCACGGTTTCCTGGAGAGAGGGGATGAAAGTCAAAATATGTACTTGGTTGTAATTCAATAACACGTGATTTCATTCATTCTTTTTTTGCTAGACAGCAAGTACTTTAAATATTGTTCCGTGATCTATTTATAAATATATCACGTATAATAAATCTGTAGACGTTGAGTTTGTCAGTTTCTTTGCTTAAAACAGCGACATCTCTTGGAATCAAGTAACTAACTTTACAATAGGTACGTAATATGATTTTCTTTTGAACGTATAATAAAAATGTGATGTAACAGATCAATTCTGTACATTAAAGAAATTTAGATGTTTTATCGGGAGGGCTCTCTAATCGTTACTGAAGCAATGAAATTTGCTTGAAAATTGTTTCTGAACTTAACAGCGACATCTATTGGAATTAAGTAACACTAACTTCACAGTAGGATATACCTATCCTATATACGAGTAATCTATATATGATTAATTTTTAAAGTATGTATAATAAAAAAACAGATTAATATAATTATATTATAATTATAATTATAATAATTCTGTACATTAGAGAATTTTTTTGGGAGGACGCTCTAATCGATTCTGAACCAAAAACTAAAATACCATAATAACGTTAAATGGTCATTGTAAAGGAGCAAGGTCCAAATGTATAAAGGAAGACGACTTTTCAGTAGACTGTATTTAATTTGCTGGTTTTACAGTAATAGATTACTAAAAAAAACTTGCAAAGTTGACAAAACAATTTGTATATCTTCTTCTTCTTTTATACCCTATAAAAAGCGGCCAAGTGCGAGTCGGACTCGCCCATGAAGGGTTCCGCAGCAGCAAGTGGCATAATACAATTTTTTATTTTATTTTTATATTTGTGTTGATTGAATGAAAGGTAAATTGCAGTTTACGATTTATGACGTATTAAAAAAAAACTACTTACTAGATTTCGTTCAAACCAATTTTCGTTGGAAGTTTGCATGGTAATGTACATCATATATTTTTTTTAGATTTATCATTCTCTTATTTTAGAAATTACAGGCCGGCTCCCCCCCCCCTGTCACTTCACACATTTTACCACTTTGGAAGTGTCTCTCGCGCAAACTAATCAGTTTAGAAAAGTATGATATTAGAAACCTCAATATCATTTTCGAAGAACTATCCATAGATACCCCACACGTATGGGTTTATTGAAAAAAATTTTTTTGAGTTTCAGTTCTAAGTATGGGGACCCCCATAATTTATTGTTTTTTTTTTCTATTTTTGTGTGAAAATCTTAATGCGGTTCACAGAATACATCTACTTACCAAGTTTCAACATTATAGGTTTTATAGTTTCGGATTATAGGCAGATCGTTGAGAAAGCCTATGAATTCGACACACCAGTGGTACTATGTTTCGTGGATTACAGCAAGGCCTTTGATTGCGTCAGATGGGACTGCTTGTGGCTGGTGTTGGGCGAAATGGGCGTGCCACAACACCTCACGTCTCTGCTACGGTCGCTATACAGTAACAGCAGGGGCATCGTCAGGGTGGACCAAACCCTCTCAGAGCCATTCACCTTCGAAAAAGGTGTGCGCCGGGGCTGCATACTGTCTCCGATTTTATTCAACATCTACGGCGAGTATATCCTCAGGCGAGCACTCGAGGACCGGAGCGGTGGCGTATCTGTTGGTGGCGTCAAAGTCTCGAATCTTCGTTACGCAGACGACACCACTCTCCTAGCTGCGGATGAGGCCGAGATGCATGCTCTCTTGAGCAGAATGGAGAGAGCCAGTGAAGACCTAGGGCTCAAAATGAACAGGGCCAAAACAAAAGTCATGGTTGTTGACAGAACCGCCAAACTGGAACTCACAGGTTCGCTTAGCCTTGAGGTGGTGGAGGATTTTATTTACCTTGGCTCCAACATCACCAGCACCGGATCAGCTGAAAAAGAGATTAGGAGACGAATAGGTATGGCTAAGAGTGCAATGTCTGACCTGGATAGAATATGGAAGGACCGCAACATCTCTAGAGGGACAAAAATAAAGCTGATACGAACCCTCATCTTCCCCATATTCCTGTACGGTGTCGAGACGTGGACGCTAAAGGCTGCCGACCGTAAACGCATTGATGCCTTCGAGATGTGGTGCTGGAGGAAGCTGCTACGAATACCCTGGACAGCACATCGCACCAACGTATCCATCCTAAAGGAACTTAACATTCGTGAGCGCCTGTCGACCCTGTGCCTCCGCAGAATCCTCGAATACTTTGGCCACATTGCGAGGAGAGAAGGCGATAACCTTGAAAGACTGATGGTGACGGGTAAAATAGAGGGGAAAAGACCCAGGGGCCGTAGCCCGTTGCGCTGGGCAGACCAAGTTTGCACTACTCTCGGCACTACGATCCATGCTGCCCTACACACTGCTCAAGATAGAAACAGGTGGCGAGCTATCACTCGCACATTTAGTCCAAATAGAGGTCACGACCCTCAGAATTGAGGATAACGACACAAGGAGGAGGAGGATAGTTTCGGAAAAAAGTGGCTGTGACATACGGACGGACAGACAGACGGACAGACAGACAGACAGACAGACATGACGAATCTATAAGGGTTCCGTTTTTTGCCTTTCGCACGGAACCCTAAAAATGAATTGCTGTTCGTTTGTTTCGCTAAAACTCGAGAACCGCCGGGCCGATTTAGCTGATTTAGGTTTTGAAATGTTTGCCGTGGTTCAGGGAAGGTTTAAACGGTGAGAAAATATGGAAAAATTGCGGGGAAGATAATAAAAACAACAATTTCCTTTTGCCCATATAAACTGTTCTACCAACTTTCCTGTCAAACTTTTGACTGTCAAATTGAAGCACTTATTAAATTAAGGGTTTTAAATAGGCATTATATATTATTACACGAATGAAATTAAGGGTTGTGTATAAGAAAAATTAAAAGATAGCGGGGCAAAGTCTTTTTTTTTGTCCGCGACGTCTGTCTGTATCTTGGCCGCGCATCACGCTGAAACTACTGAATGGATTCAAATGAAACTTGGCACGATTTGAGTTCATACTACGAGGTAGGACATAGATTTTTTTTTATTTTTTTTTAATTTAATTTTTTTTTAATAACGCGAAAAGTATTTTTCTTTGTCCGCGACTGTACACTGCCTGTAGGAAGCTGAGACAGATATGTAAATATGGCTGTACGAAGTTTATTTTTATTCTACCCTTCCTGAATATTTTCGCTCGATTTCTATTCTTCTCTTCCTGAACATTTTCGCCCTATTTCTATTCTTCCCTTCCTATTCAAAGTGCTGCAGCTTTCAGAATTTACTTACAGACAAGTCTGTTCTGATTTCTGAGGACTTTTTATTTTTTATTCTGTAATTTCTGAGATATTTTTATTTTGTCTAAATCTGCCTAACCATAAAACTAGATAAGAAAAATTTAAAGTTATGTGGATTAGGATTTTTAACTCTTACCACAGTAAAAAACAAAAAAGGGAACGCCTCAAGACGATCGACGAGAGATGAGACCGCCTATGCTCAATTAAAGTGTAAAATAAAAATATAGTTTTGTGACTAATAAGAAACATTGTTTTTTATTACTTAAAAATATTTTTAAATTATGGTGTACCTCCAAAATTTTTAATCTTCCTAGATGTACCTTGAACCCAAAAAGTTTGCGGAACACTGAATGTACTATGGTGATGTGTGTTACTTCGACCTGAATGCAGACCTCCTTAACAAGCTTGACCGTCTTCTTAATAACTGCATTCGATTTATTTTCAATATTCGAAAGTATGACCATGTGTCTGCTTTGCGTTCCCAGTTAAAATGCAATCCTATTCGCCTACAGTGTAATCAGCGAGCTCTTACCTTCCTATTTTCATTTCTCAACTCGCCATCCTTACCTACCTACCTTGCTCCGTATTTCCGATACCTGTGCTCTAATCACGATAGAAATCTTCGCTCAGTTAATAATCTGCTTTTTTTTTATGGAATAGACCGGCAAACGAGCAGACGTATCGCCTGATGGTAAGCTATTACCGCCGCCCATGGACACCCGCAACACCAGAGGCGTCACAAGTGCGTTACCGGCCTTTGGGGGATGGGGGGGGGGAGATAGGGGGAGGGGTTGGGGTATGGGCCTCCGGTATCCTCACTCACTAGGTGAAACACAGCGCAAGCACTATTTTACACCGGTTTTCTGTGAGGCCGTGGTATCACTCCGGTCGAGCCGGCCCATTCATGCCAAAGCGTGGCTCTCCCACGGTCTCTGCTTCTCTCATGGCCGTCTCATTACTCCGACTTCGTGAACTGTTCCTTCTTTGTTCAAGCAGTACTACTCTGGAATGCGCTCCCGCTCGAAATCAGGATGTCCACTAACCGATATACATTCAAAATAAAGTACATGAGCTCTTTCTGGCATGAACTCTGAATGAACTGGCAGAGTTATCTAATCTATAGCTTACCGTCCTTTTTAAACGACTTCCAAAAGGAGGAGGTTCTCAATTTCATCGTTCATCGTCACAATGTATGTACGTACACGGATTACTCCTCCGTCAATTTGTGGACCGATTTTGAAAATTATTTTTGTATTCGAAAGGGTATGCTCCTCATGTGGTCCCATGGCCACCATATCTCCTGATATGGCGTGACCTTGAGCGGGATAGCTGCTCTTCGCGTAGAACAAAACAACCGAAGCGTCGGTGATGTCGTTGACGTTCGTCTCGAAATATAGCGAGTGTGGTACCTACTATTACATTTGGCTTGGCACCGACTTCAAACCTATGAATAGGTAGCATATACAAGTTATTTGATACTTTTTAGTTTTTAAGTCGGTTTTTTAAACGAGGTTTTTTTTCCATTATTTAGTGTATAAATGTTGTATTTATGTATACGTAATCTGTATATGTATATCTACTTATATATGTATGTTTGTATGTATAACGTTGAATATGATGTGATTATTGTAAATTTTAACGGACTTCTTATGTATATGAGATTTCACACACCTGCCTTATAAGATTTCTCCACCACCCGAAGGTCGACTGGAAGAGAATGCTCTGGGCATTAAGTCCGCCGATGTACATTCTTAGTGCATAAAGTTAATAAATAATATATAAATAATCTACATTGTATTTATATTTCCAAAAAAGTGTGTGTGACCAGTTCCTAAAATTATCATCTCAATGTAACTAACACAACATCCACATCTGGTAGTTCTTAAACAGTTTCTAAAAGATACTTTACAATAGGTACGTTATATGATTACTTTTTTATCGTATAATAAAAATGTAAAATATCAATTTTAAGTTTGAAATACTTGAATTAGGAGTCATAATTTTTAATATAAACAAACATATAACTTAATAGTTATGATAATTTACCAGAAACAAAACACAAAATGTGTGTGAGTGTGTGTGTTTGTTACTCTTTCACGCTAAAACTACTGAACGGATTTGGATGAAACTTTACAGTAATATATCTTATACAGGATACTATTGGCCGCGAAAATCGACATTCACGCGGGCGGAGCCGCGGGCAACAGCTAGTGTATAATATGTATGTATTTACAAAAAAAAGTAATATATGTTGTCTAGTACCCATAACACAGGCTTTGCTTAGCTTGGGACTAGATGGCGTTTTGTGTTAAAATGTCCGAAATATTTATATTCACTAATTTGTTTTGTTTGAAATAGATACCACCGTAAAATATGCTGATAAAACATGTCGAGAAACTTCTCAAAATACTCTCAAACTTCTGCCTCCATTTCTTGTTCGTACACTGAAAACATGGTTGACTCATAAATAAATTACAGTAAGGCTTCTTATAAAAATACTTCACTCAACTTACTACTTTTACCTTCAATCATATAAACCTTACATCTTCTATGAATATTATACAGACGTCACTCAAACTCACGTTAAGAATAAGTATAAATAAATCAAAAACGTGTAGTCAAAGGTTCCCGATCATAATGTAAGTCATTGCTCTGAACCTCGACCTTAATATACTTATACAACATAGGTCAGTGGCTTTCAGCTTCAAAGAAAGATATTAATTGCGTGTTTGGGAAATTGGACGGTCATCGTAAAACACTTAGGTCATTGACGGCATTTCATTGCTCGATAGAACTTTTTAATGTTTCTTTTCTTTTAAGAATTCGATTGAATGAAATTTAAAACGAGAAAAAGTTTAAAAACTATAACTAAATGTGTACAGGCTACGTCACCATATTATCCGAGCCATTATTACGAATCTATTAATCAGTATCAGTAGCTTAGTCGCTACGATTGAACACTTTTCTTCCTACGCATAGAGTTTAAGGAGCGGTTATATTATAAACGCGAAAGTTTGTAAGTATGGATGTATGGATGGATGGATAGATGGATGGATGGATGTTTGTTACTCTTTCATTGTTGATTAAAACTAATTTTTTATCAACTTATGCAATTATAATTATTCATTTATTTTTTATTTATGCAGTATTTTTTTGGAAATATTGACATCAAGTAAGTGAAAAAATCATAACATACAAATATATCACATGATTTCTCCAATATGTAAGTATTTCATGATAATTTAAATAGTTAACGACACGGCAAATTTCATAACGACGACAATGATGTGCATATTATCCTACTAATAATATAAACGCGAAAGTTTGTAAGTATGGATGGATGGATGTTTGTTACTTTTTCACGCAAAAACTACTGAACGGATTTGGATGAAACTTTACAGTAATACAGCTTATACATCAGTGATCAGAATAACGCAGGCGGAGCCGCGAGCAAACCTAGTGTATTATAATTACATTTTAATACGAAAAACATATGATAGATACCTCAGATACACCTATATACTTTCTCACAAACAGCTGCTTACGTATTCACCCGATTTCGGAGAATTTCTTGATTCGGTCGCCGCGCTCAAAGCCCACGATAAAAGCTATGCAATAGCTTAAAAGACAAGTATGGGCGGAATGGCAATGAAGAGAAAGCAGGAACCTAAGAGTGATGTTAACCATATTTATTGCAAAGACAGACAATGCATCAATACAGTATGGTGACCCACACTATGGCGGCCTATTGAGATGCTTCTGCATCATTAGGCTTCCGGTCTCGCACTTACCATAGAAACATGACCGCAAAAATACTATAATTTTAGTTTGGCCTACTGAGAGAGGGTAGTACTGCCACGGAATTTGTGATGGAGATACTTGGATACTTGAGGAAGGATGTAGGCATAGATAAGAATGTGTATTGACGGACGTAGGCTACTTTTTAACCGACTTCAAAAGAGGAGGAGGTTATCAATTAGACTGTATTTTTATTTTTTTATGTTTGTTACCTCATAACTTTCGACTGGGTGAACCTATTTTGATGATTCTTTCTTTATTTGAAAGCTGGTGCTTCCCGTGTGGTCCCATTTCAATTTGGTCCAGTTCTTGAAACGGTTTTTTTTTGTTAAAAATTGTGATTATTACAACCAACACTCACGAGGGCGGAATCGTGGGCAGTAGCTAGTTATTTTATAACTTCAAGCATACAACTCGAAAGACTACCGAAAGAACTCTCATAAAAACTCAAATCATGTTTATGATATTAATTACACTCCGTCTGCGTTGAAATGTAAATAATATATTAGAATTATGTAAATAAGGCATTTCCATTAAAAGAGACTTCTTGGGATTCCCTTTGGTATTAAATTATCTATTTCTAGAAACTATTCCTTTTTGATGTCAAACCTTAATTTCTAATATCAAATTCGATACTACTACGTACAACAAAGGCTCGTTTGTCTCGTCTGTCACTAGATGATATTACAAATAGTATACATTCGACATTTTGTTTCTTGTCAGCAAACATAAAAGCCTTGTCGTATATAGTAAAGGTAAGTAAAGAAAAAAAAAATGCGTGGACTCCCTCCGCGCGGAAGAAGTGAAACTTCGTAATGTGCAACAGTGCTTTCATACCCCCTCCATGGTAGCGTTAAATGTTTGAAAACTTCGTAATGTGCAAAAGTGCTTTCATACCCCCTCCATGGTAGCGTTAAACGTTTGAAACTTCGTAATGTGCAACAGTGTTTTCATGCCCCCTCCATGGTAGCGTTAAACGTTGGAAAACTTCGTAATGTGCAAAAGTGCTTTCATGCCCCCTCCATGGTAGCGTTAAACGTTGGAAAACTTCGTAATGTACAAAAGTGCTTTCATACCCCCTCCATGGTAGCGTTAAACGTTGGAAAACTTCGTAATGTGCAAAAGTGCTTTCATACCCCCTCCATGGTAGCGTTAAACGCAACCGTTAAACGTTTGACGCAACCTTGTTGGAAGTCGCATTAGAGATTTCACTTCAAAAACAAGTTGAGCATACTATTTATAAACGCTTTCGAGTTATTTACACTAAATAAGAACTCAACAGACCTTAGTGGATTTGTAAAATGGTCTTATTAAACTAAACGTATATGCAGCTTGTATATGTAAGTACACAAGTATAGGTATGTATGTATCCATTTTCTTTAACTAAATGAGATCTTATCGACTTTACGGACTTGTCAAAAGCCAATGATATTACAATTACATTATTATTCACAACGTCATGACCATTGGACTAAAATGCTTCTTTTTAGGGTTCCGTGCCAAAGGAAAGAACCCTTATAGATTCGTCATGTCTGTCTGTCTGTCTGTCCGTTTGTCCGTCCGTATGTCACAGCCACTTTTTTCCGAAACTAAAAGACCTATAATGTTGAAACTTGGTAAGTAGATGTATTCTGTGAACCGCATTAAGATTTTCACACAAAAATAAGAAAAAAACAATAAATTTTGGGGGTCCCCATACATAGAACTGAAACTCAAAAAAATTTTTTCGTCAAACCGATGCGTGTGGGGTATCTATGGATAGGTCTTCAAAAATGATTTTGAGGTTTCCAATATCATTTTTTTCTACACTGAATAGATTGCGCGAGAGACACTTCCAAAGTGGTAAAATGTGTCCCCCCCCCTGTAACTTCTAAAATAAGAGCATGATAAATCTAAAAAAAATATATGATGTACATTACCATGCAAACTTCCACTTAAAATTGGTTTGAACGAAATCTAGTTAGTAGTTTTTTTTAATACGTCATAAATCGTAAACTGCAATTTACCTTTGATTCAATCAAAACAAATATAAAAAAGAAATGTTACTTGCTGCTGCGGAACCCTTCATGGGCGAGTCCGACTCGCACTTGGCCGCTTTTTTTTATTTCTGTTTCCTTAAATTAAGGCGTATTTTATATCCTTAAACTATAATTTACTAGCTGACCCATCGAACTTCGTACTGCCATATTTACGTATCTGTATCAGCTTCCCACAGGCAGTGTACAGTCACGGACAAAAAAAATGACTGTACCCGTTATCTTTTAATTTTTCTTGTACATAAACCTTGTCCTAACAATAACGAACACATAAAAAAAAGAATTATTTAATTTGGTGCAGCCGATCGGAAGTTATGCGCGTACCTACATTTCGGCGATTCATTTTTTTATAATATATGTAAATATTTATTATTTCCCCAATTTTCATTTATCATTTCCCCAATTGTCACGGGTTTGTCGGCACAATAATCTATTTCCGGATTGTAGTGGAATGCTACTCGTTCCAGGTTCACAGGAGCACTGTTTTTGCGGTATCGCTCGATTTCATTGCGTCGTGCTCGCTGTTGTTGTGTTTGGTGTGCCCGAACTCGTTCCATTCTAAGCGGCTCCGTCCACTTAGATCCCCTGGGGGATCCATGTGAAAATTTCGTCCACACTGATCTCCTAGACCGATATGGGATTTTTTTGTCCACTCAACATGGCTATTTATGGCCTATTTAGTATATAGGTTTTATTCCTATTAATACATTTAACAACCAAAGATTACCTACATAACTTAAAAGTTATTAAAAATCCTAGTCCATTCATTAAAAAAATGTTTTAAATCGAAATAAAAGTATGAATATTTATGGAACTTTTGTTATGAAAAACTTATAAATTAATAATCAAAATGTATAGAAAATTCTAAAAGATTCCATTGGAGATCGAGGTGGATAAAAATACAGAATAATCCCTTATCGGTTTAAGCAGGGGATCAAAGTGGACGAAAATCTTCCAAATGAATCCCCTGGGGGATCAAAATGGAATCGAAATCCAAATAGGTCCCCTAGGGGATCAGTGTGGACGAAATTTTCACATGGATCCCCCAGGGGATCTAAGCAGGGGATCTAAGTGGACGGAGCCGCTTGTCTATGTCATTATTATTCATTGTAGAACGCAATTCTGCCATAGTAATAGGTACGAATGTTATCACTATCCATCTCTCGCTGGTCATCAGTGCGGATTGCACGTAAGGTAGCTCGTCGCACATTTCATTGACTTCGACGACCTATGTCACTTCGTCTTTGCCTTGGCATTTTCAAACAATAATAGTAAATAAAATTCTCACACACGGACAAACCGATGATAGAAGATTTTCATAACACTAATGGAATGACAGGTACTTTATATGCCTTACGAGCAAAAAATGCCTGTGTTTATAACCTTTCGTATAACGTTCGACAGACGATTGACATCAATAATTTTTTTCGCATTCCAACAAAATAGTGTTTTGATTTTATTAACAGTGTTATCTTATTTTGTTTGTGATATGACCTCTATGGATATGACACAATAAATACTTTTTATTTGCATTCTAAACAGTGACAACCAACAAAATATGTCAATACAATGACAAAAATTTCTGAATGAACCATCAATAACAACCATTAAAATAATAATATTAAAATACGCGATAATAATATATAAATAATATGTGGTGTCTATTTAAAACCCTTAATTTGATTCGTGTAATAATATATGGTGTCTATTTAAAACCCTTAATTTAATAAGTGCTTCAATTTGACAATCAAAAGTTTCACAGGAAAGTTGGTAGAACAGTTTATATGGGCAAAAGGAAATTGTTGTTTTTATTATCTTCCTCGCAATTTTTCCATATTTTCTCACCGTTTAAACCTTCCCTGAACTACGACAAACATTTCAAAACCTAAATCAGCTAAATCGGTCCGGCGGTTCTCGAGTTTTAGCCAGACAAACGAACAGCAATTCATTTTTATATATAAGAGAAGAAGAGAAGATAAGAAGAAGAGAAGAGAAGAGAAGAATAAGATAAGAAGAAGAATAGATTACTGGCGAATCACACAGGAAGTGGAAAGGAATTAAATCTTGTGTTCTTGATAAATATTTGTGGCAAAATGTGATAAATTCGAACGTACATTATATTCTCCACGATGTAAAGCGATGATAATGTGAGACTATTAATTTCTTTAAACATGTCTTAACGGCTCGCGGGTATGCAGTATGCGGCCCATGCATTAGATTGCCCGAGTCGTTTCTATGTAATAAATAAATAAATAAATATTTCGGACATCTACCACACAACGCCATCTAGTCCCAAGCTAAGCAGAGCTTGTGTTATGAGTACTAGACAACTGATATAAATACTTATATACCTTTTTTTTTTTGTAAAAACATACATATTATACATTCAATATAATCAAAGCGTATTTTATATTCTTGACTATATTTAATTACCAACTGGCGAACCAACCAGGAAGTGAAAAGGATGTTTAAAACGCTTGCTTGATATACATTTGTGTCAAGTGTGGCAACACGTGATTAATAAGGGTTTCTAAAACCCTCAGGACGACCCATTTCAATTAGGCAAGCTATGTCCTTAATGGCACATTACCTCAGGTTCCTGATAAGTTTACATCTACCGTAGGGACGATGGATGGAGGAAATGGCTGCCAGAGACCGCAAATCGGAATTAAAGGTATGACGGAACCAGGAGAGATGACTGATGACCTCAAGAAACTAGGGCGGGTGGACAGATTTCGGAAAAAGGAATGGAGTTAAAAAACCTGATTGATTGATTGAAGCTGACGAAAACAAGTTTTTGAGAAAAACATCAGTATGATTGATTAGGATAAATCATAAAACAACAAAAACACTTAAGTGATTAAATTTTTACTACCGTATCGAAACAAAAACAACTGTTATTTTCGCACAGACTCTTGAAGTTAAAACAAAAAATGTTTTCAATCTAATTCCGTAGTAATTAAAAAGAAAACCACGATCTCTTCTGACTATTTTGCTTATTAAATATTCACGCTCTGTCTCTAAGATTGGAAGTACAAAATATATTATTTTTATCTTATCATCAAGCGTGATTATAAATTGCACATTTAAACTTTCAAATTCAAAATTTCTTCATCGCTAAAATCGCTCTGCAATTTTTTTAGGATTCCGTCGTTCACGTTTCGAAACCCTAATATTTTCGTCATGTCCGTCCTTTCGTCTGTCCATCCGTCCTTCCTTGGCCTACCTTCCAAAACAGTTAGTGCTGGAAAGATGAAACTTTGTATGGCTATGTGTATTTACCACATCGACAAAGTGCTAAAATACAATCATAAAAACTCACAAAACCCCATTTGTAAATAAGCTTTGATAAACTTTAATTTAAATCAATAGGAATATGAATCACAAAACAATTTTCAATTCCATTGATATAAATAAATCTCTTTTAATTGCTTCAATAAATCCTTTATTGCGATTGGTTTGGATAACATAACTCTGATCGTCATTAATATAAGCGATTGAGGTTATTGCAAACGATTAAAAAGTTACTTTAAACGGGGATTTGTGATCCAAACACACACATTATATAAAAATTTGCAAGGTCTTCTTCCTTTAGTATCATTGGCTGTTGACTGACTACATTATCATCTCACAATTATCTTTTTCACACATCTATTTGAGATCTATCATTATTCTTCAATCTATCGTCATTTTCTCAAATTTATTTGGGACCGGCATAATAAGTTTCCTCTTCAATTATCTGCTATCACTCGTCAGTTCACTGTTATTTTTTATATGTAAGCCTGCCAAAGTGACTCTACTTGCCTTTTTTTTTGGTACAACAGGGGCCAAACGAGCACACGTATCGCCTGATGGTTGGATGGAAAAAACGAAACCCTTATAGGATCACTTTGTTGTCTGTCTGTCAAGACTCTTTTTCCCAGGAAGGCGTAGAGGTATCAAGCTGCGCAATGAAAAGATACAACCGTTTATGCTGTAAATTTTTAACACTCGCAAGGAAATCAAAACCTACAGTACTTCCCGTGAACTTAGAATCTTGAAATCTGGTACGAAGCAACGTCTTATAGGACAGATAAAGGAAAAATTGCGAAAAGCATAAATTTTTAGTTCATCATTTAATTTACCTTCAGTTTTGTACGGGAATCTCGGTGCGCGAGTGCGACTCGCACTTGGCCGGTTTTTTCTTTTAAACTAAAATTGAAAATACCACGCCTTATTTTATTACCGATAATTTTTCAGTTTCAAGCATTCAATTCTCGATATAGAACTTTTTATTCTAAAGTACTAAAGTCCAACTAGATTGCTAAAAGTTTTATAATTTTCGTAAAGTGTAAACTTTACGAAATGTGATATCTTGAAAAAAAAAGAATTTAATGATTTCTTTTTTTTTCAAGATATCACGGAGAGTTTAAGTGTTCTAAAAATCTTAACAGACCCGAAAGATAAATGAGATTAGATAAGAAATGCCATTAGGTATGTCCCTTTTAAAAAAAAATAACTTATCGCTTGAGTTCAATTTCACATAATTGACTTATATTGAATCCATTTTCAGCTTCCTTGTGATCATATTGAGGTAAAATTCTAATATTTTTTTATTAATATGCAAACAGATTAACGGATCGTAGAAATTGGATCGCGGTGTCATTGACAGGCTAATTTTCATTTTGGTTTTAAATAATTTTGTTTAACTTCGTAATAACGTCTCAAAATGAGTTACAGTAAATAATGAAAGGGATGATCAGTTGATGTAAATTTAATTATATGTTCTTAGGGGAGATCACGTTAATTGACATATGACTACCATTGTAATTACATTTCAAAGAACAATCACAAGTATGTATGGGACTTTTATTTGTCTAATTTTGTATGTATTTGGCTGTTAATATCAGCACACAGAAAATCAACGTAAAATGACAGCGTTCCTGCTGTCGTGTTTCGTTAGTGAGTGCGAGACCGGAGGTCCATTGATGCAGAAGCATCTCAATATGCTGCCATGGTGTGGGTCCCCATGCTACATTGTCTGCATTCCCAATGAATGTTGACCACAACTCTTGAATTCTGCTTAATCTTTCTATCAAGCAGAGTAGAGTAGAGACTAATTCTATAAATAAAATCTAAATATTCTATCGTGTTTTATGTAATTAATATTGTTTAGATAACTAGCTTTTAATCTTTTCTAATATACTAGTAACAGTCAGACAGAGTTATTTTTCAATTTATAATATAAGTAAATGAAGTAAAGTAAGTATGGATAAAAAATATATATATATATATAATAATATTAATTAAATAATAATAATTGATAAAAATCTAAGACGGCTGGCAGGAGCTGGATGAGACTGGCCGAGGATCGAACTAAGTGGCGTGCAATTGGAGAGGCCTATGTCCAGCTGTGGACTGCGGTAGGCTGAAGATGAAGATGAAGTATGGATAAAATATTTTCGGTCATCTCAGACACAATGCCATCTGGTTTCCAACTAAGCTAAAGCATGGCAAGTTTAGTAAAGCTAAGAATGTGTTTTGTTGTTACAGTTGAAACAACTTTTAAACCGACTTCAGGAAAGGAGGAGGTTCTCAATTTGACTGTATTTTTTTATGTTTGTTACGTCATAACTTTCGACTGGGTGAACCGATTTTGATGATTCTTTTTTAATTTGAAACCTGTGTGGTCCCATTTAAATTTGGTCCAATTGAAGTCGGTTTATTTTTTTTTATTTGTGATTATTAAAAATAATTTAAGGTCTGTTAGCAAATTTCTAAACTTTTGTCTTACGAAAATAAGTCTCTCTGTGCGAAAATAATCTTATTTAAAAAACCCCATTTATTCACTCTTGTATCTTTTTTGTGTAGGAATAAATAAACTAGCATACATTCCGTTTCTGTTGGAGGGTGGGGATGCTGTCCATACAAAATCCGGCATTGTTAGCGGCTTGCGTTTTAAGAACCATCGACTATGCTCAAAATTTCAGTGCTGAAAACACACTCTGCGCACATTGGTTAGCAATATAAGGTGTATTATTTTTAGACAGCAGTTTAAAAATCAAAAGATTAAAAACTGTAACCTGATTAGGTACGTAAAATGTTTTGATAAAATTTATACAGCCAATGTCATCCGGGTCATTTTTACGAATCTATTAACACCTAATTTACTAAAATCAGATCAGTAATTAAGGCGCCTGGAGCATACAAACATACAAAGACTACCAAAACTATTACCCTCCATTTTCTTCGTCTTGTAATTATTGACCACCCTTTTCTGTAACATTCTGTACAAATATTGAGATACACCCACTTCTTTCAATATAAATCATTGAATGTTTAATTAAACCGTTCTAACCCTCAGATGTTAGCAAAAAGGCAAACCGATCCTAATAGAATAATGGTCTGTTTTTTATAGAATAATGGGAATAAATTGGGGTTAACCCAATTTCGTGAATAGATTGGTCCCATTTCAGCAGCCTTTATGATCCTTATAGCTGATATACCGCCATTTTGTAGTGAATATATTCTAATTAACTCTTTGAAAAGGGTCATTGTGACCATATCACCATGTGTTCTTAACATTCCAATTACCTTTATTATCTAGTTTGAAGAAGGGGCAGAACAGATTTCTTCTGGAATTAGAACCAACGTAGGTCCACATCGAGGTCCCTTTTCATGGTTGGGAGGGTCTCAAAAGATTTATAAGAAAACTAGCTGACCCAAGAAACTTCATCTGCGTGATGTTCACTATTATATATATATATAAACACAACATTAAAAAAACGTGACAATCAGTTACGTAGTTTCGGAGTTAATTGTGAGCAACAATGTGACACTAGTATTTTATATAATAAAATATTGTTAATATACTGACACTGGAAGAAGAAGCCGAGGATCAAACTAGTGGCGTATAATTGGAGAGGCCTATGGCCATCCAAATTAAATCATGAAGACGAAATGACTTTTTATATTAAATAAACATAACTGTAGAAACTTAGTTTTTTTTTAAACTCATTAATAATTCTAGACATCTTTCCAAGTAAAGTTAGGGCTTAGGTACGCTTACATAACTTGCTGTTATACAGGGACCCTGTACTTAGTGTTACGAACTGCGATCCAGTTTCTCACCAAGGTCATACGAAGTTAAAGAACTTTTGTAATATTATTTTGGTATTGTTAACTTTTTAAATGATCAAATAACTTAAGTGGTTTCTAGACAATAATTAATGTTGTGGCATGGCTTGGGAGGGCTATGGCCATATTGCCATACAAAAAACCGGTACTTTTCATAGAGACACTGAATTTATCGGATGACCCCCCTGGTAATCTCATATCATGAAGTGAGGCGACTACCTATTACCTGGAGGTAATAAATCCGAAATAAAAGCGGAGTTACGTTAGCTGCAACCGGACTTCTGAATTCTGAATTAAAAGTTACAAGAACAGTTACAAGAAGAAATGTTCCCGAAGATTCTAATTTCGAAAATTGGATTACTGAAAGAAAAGGACAAAGTAAAAAAGGTGATTAGGAAAAATACTGATCGACTTTGTCTAGATGTCAGTTGAAAAATATTGCTATTACTAACAATCTATTGTATTATATAACTCTACGAGTAATGTCACGTTGTCGCTCACAGTGAACGCCGAAACTATCTAACCGATTTCCACATTTTTTTAAATTTGTGTTTTGCTGGCGTGCTTACGAAAGGATAGATAACATCACCTTTAGACCGATAGAAGCCGAGCAGGTCAGTTAGTATACTGTGGACCTCGGACTTATATAAATGAATAAGTAATAATATTTCTAATAAGAGCAAATAATTTCAGGATTTAATCATAATAAAATTGTTCTGCAATGTTTTAATCTAGAAATGAAAGTGTTACGGTATAATTCGTTTTTTAAGTTCGTGTCAGTTTTAGAAAAAACTAGCTTTCGCCCGCGGGTGGAGCCGCAGTGTTTATGTCGGTTATTGAGGTAAATAGTGGCCTTAATGTCCTTTCTTTAGTTACAAAGTATCTCCATTGTAAATTTCCTTTAAATCGGTTAAGCAATTTAGCCGTGAAGACACAGACTGATAGAGTTAATTTTGAATTTATATTATTAGTATGGATTTATCAATTACTTTGAAGGCGAGGGAAAATGTCAGACCAGTTTCCGGTACATCAGAATTATTCAGAAATTTCCAAGGGTTCTTGAATGTTTGTGATGTCGGCTTCACATATATCCGCCAGACTTTGAACTAATCACCCTAAAGTATTTAGAGAAAATCTATTTGGCAATTAATATTAGAAATACCTATATAAATGTGCCAGAAAATGTTCGTATGATCTGCAAATATTTGTCCGTTTGGGTTTTATTTATGTACCTATCATACGTATATATTTACAAAAAAGTGTATACGTATTTATATCAGTTGTCTAGTACCCATAACACAAGCTCTGCTTAGTTTGGGACTAGATGGCGTTGTGTGTTAGATGTCCGAAAAAAATATATAAATATAATACTTGGGTAATGTTTGTCAAATGTGACAAATATTGGCTAAACATGCAATGTACTGATTTGAAACAAATAAAAAATTATTTGGTGCGAAACGTTTTCAATACCTACACACATACATACATATTTAAACTTTGTGGGGGGATAGCAAAAATATCGAAAGAATTTCCTCCCGTCTTCCACATATTAGGGTCAACGACCGATATAAAGCAAATTGGATAGATTGAATGCAGAGAGGGGGGAGTGGGGAATGATAGGGTGCTAATATCCATAACAAATAGCCTTTATCGAGCAGTTTACTACAGTAGGTACTTAATTGGTTGTGTAAGGTGGTAAGCTAACTAACATCACACTACTACTGTCAGAAGCGTGAAGAAGAGTGATCATAACCGTTGCTAAAATAATGGAATAGAGAGCAGCATGGTAAGAAGTAGTCATACGCTGGCGTACTCTCTGTCAAAGTAAAAGCCCAAATGGGTCTGCTCATTACATTGTTATGACACAGAATGAGTTTATATGTGTGAAATTGCGAATATTATGTTTTAATTGTTATCAAACATATGATATAATTGTCACGAACATCTATGGCAATGAATATTGGGAAGTCAATACCCTCAAATGTACTGACAACAATCCTAAACTTCGAATTCAGTTCACTCTCAGGGTTGTAGAGGTTCAATGCCAGTTGCTCCGTGGAAAAACTGATATTCAGGTAAACCGGGAACGGCTTGTGTTTTATGTTTGTAGATAATAAACAAGTTAAGTAAATAACAAAACACGTCTGTTACGGCCTGCGAAATCTGGTTATTTACGACGAAGTGGTCCACATAGATCGTCATAAACACTTAAGCCGGGCCTCCTGCGACACTTTTTTGTGTTTTCTAACATCAAACATCTAACAAAATATGGGCGTGGCGTAACTGTTTTGTTAGTTCTTAGATCCCAAGGAACATATTCATACCGTTCGGATACATAAATTTGCAGTATAAAAAAAATGATTGAAAAAGTATTAAAATTCCAATGTCAATTTTTTTCCTATTAAAAAGGCTGTCAACTCTTGGAACAACTTGGAAGACAAAATATTAGAAAAACATAGGTACAAGAAATATCTCCTCTACCTTGAGAATAATTTAAAGCAGAAATGTGTTGTGCTTTAACTTGGTTTGACTAGAACATATTCAAATTAGGTCATAACATTCTATCATACCGCATACAACTGACACAGACTTTGATCTCCACCTAGCGTCCTTCGATTTCGGCCACGGCGGCCGGTATCAACGGAGACCAGTGAACTAAGCAGTGGTGTCCTCCTGGTGCAGTATTTCTGCTGATGAACCACAGGGTGGCGTTCTATCTCCTTTACTCTTCGCTGTTTTTATAAACTCAATCTCTAATCAATTAAGTTCATTCTACCATCTTACTGCGGACGATTTACAAATATATACACAAGCTCCGATTGACTTGTTACCAGAGGCGTTCAACACTATTAATGCTGACCTGCGTCGCATTAGCGAATGGAGTCATAATTATGGACTCAAGGTAAATCCTGTTAAGACGCAGTATGTGTTATTGGCAGTCCCAAGATGATCGCAAGAGTTAACTGTGCACAACTGGCCCAAATTCAATTTGGTGGCGCCACTCTTGAGATCAGTTCTAGTGTCAAGGATTTAGGGATCTTCATAGACAATACTTTATCTTGGGGTTCACAGATACAAGAGGTCAGTCGAAAGCTATTTGCTTCTGCCGGTTATAGAACCGGCTGAAGCAAATAGCTTTCGACTATCTGTTCCCTCACTTTCATGATCCGATGGGGCGGCTATCCGACAAGACCGGGGAGAGTCGGCTCTAGGAGAAAGTCAGAGCTTATTAAGCATTTCTGTAATCAAAAAAACTCACACATTTTTTGACCCAACCCGGGGTTTGATTCCGAGACCTCTTAATCGCTAGACGCATACAAACCACTAGACCAACGAGGCAGTTAATTTAGGCTTTAAGTCTTAAGTCACTAACTACACCATGAAACCTTTGAACAGTTCTAAATATATGATGATGAATATGGTAATTCACAGTCAAAGCTCTACGACCACAATTTGTAGCCTTTGTTACCACATGCATTCATCACTTGCCAATTTCCTACTTCATCATCATCTTCCTAGCCTTTATTATTCCCAAGATTTTGGGTCGGCTACTAGTTCAACCGGTTTTACCTAAATATCAGTTTTTACACGGAGCGACTGGCATCGGACCTCCACAACCCTGAGGGTAAACTGAATTCGAAGGTTGAACTAGTTGTCAGCATATTTGAGGGCACAGACTTCCCAATAACGATTGCCATAGATGTTCATGACAACCGGGACCGACGGCTTAACGTGCTCTCCGAGGCACGGGCGGGAAACACCGCCATGTTCCATACTCCGGGCTGCTATTAAGAATTTCTTGTAAGAAAAACTCAACAGCAGTCCGACCCGGGAATCGAATCCGAGACCTCTTGATCAGCAGTCGCTTACGCTAACCACTAGACCAACAAGGCAGGCTGCCAAATTCCTACTTATTAAAATAATATTGTAACTCAAAACAAACTGTATGAATATATAGTTAACTTTAGATAAAGTAACTGAGTGATGACAGGGTCAGAAAGTTATAATTAATTACGTATATTCCGGTAACTTTGTTCATTATACGTCAACAGTGTCAGCTAAGTATATGCCGCACTATGTAAAAACATACAAAAAGTAGAGTCTTATAACAACAAAGCTTATGAATATATAGCAACATATTTTTTAATGGAATAGGTGGCAAACGAGCAGACGTATCGCCTGATGGTAAGCGATTACCGCCGCCCATGGACACCCGCAACACCAGAGGCGTCACAAGTGCGTGGCCGGCCTTTGGGGGATGGGGTGAGGGGAAGGGATTGGGGTATGGGCCTCCGGTATCCTCACTCACTCGGTGAAACACAGCGCAAGCGCTGTTTGACACCGGTTTTCTGTGAGGCCGTGGTATGACTCCGGTCAAGCCGCAGCGTGGCTCTCCCACGCAATTTTAAGTTTATCTACATAATATTACGTTTATCGTTCGTATTGTTAATCGATTTATGACTCTTTTCATCACTATTTCAAAACATTTACAGTTTTTAAATAATACAAAGTTTTAGTTTCTAACGCGTCATAATGAATCAATTAATTAACCACAACAAATATTTATGATTTATGTCAAAATCAATTTCATTTGTGATAATTAACGAGTTAAAATTTCTTCACTTTACTTTGAAAACATCATTTTAAAAAACAATAAATGTATTTATCTTTCTGTGCCTGTATGGAACGAGTAATGTGCGAAAGATGATAATATTGCAGCCTACTTCTAGAATTAGTTTCCGTATTTAACACTTGAACATAATTTAAGTTCACCAGACACATGCTGCACTGTCATCACCAACTGTACTTAACATTAAGAATAATAAAAAGTTTAGAAAAATAAAACCAGACCACGTAAAAACTTTTGATAAAATTTATATGGATATCACCCGGGTCATTAATACGAATATCCTAATCCAACACCTCATTCACTAAAATATGTTCAATCGTTTATGCGTTGCGGTGGAACACCAATACTAAGGCAGTAGAGCCACGCTGATTTCAGCACAAACGGGCCGGCTCGACCGGGGCGGTACTACCCTCGCACAGAAGATCAACGTTAAATGGCAGCGTTCGTGTTGTCGTGTTTCGTTGGTGAGTGCGAGACCGTGCTGCATTGTTGCATTGTCTGCATTCGCAGTATGGTGAGCAGAGTGAAGTCATTTTGGCAGAGCCATACATAAACAAAAAGAAAAAAAACATACAAAAGACTGCCAAAACTGTTACTCTTCCTTTTGGCTTCGCCGAAGCCGAGTAAAAAGCATTTAACTCTTCGGTTATTTCATCTAAGATAACGTGATTGATTAAATGTTTTTCTCGAGTGTGTGATCAATCATCTCTAAACTACACACTTGGGTAAAAGCCTTTATCTCCTTTAATTTTAAAATAATAAGATGATACGTGCACTCTTCGAAAACTTTATGCATGAATCCACAAGAATTATGACACGATAGACTTCAAAGATTGTTGTTATTTATTTTTCACGTCAGTTTTTTTTCATTTGACTGCCTCGTTGGTCTCGCGGTTGGCGTGTGCGACCGCTGATCATGAGGTCTCGGGTTCGATTCCCGGGTCGGACCAAATGTTTGAATGATCTACAATTATTTATTTCGGAGTTTGGGTGTTTTCTATGCATTATATGTTTGTATTTACAAAAAATAAAATAAAATGACTCTACTCTGCCTGATGGAAAGCATAAGCAGAATCAAAGAGTGGTGGTCACCATGCTCGCTGCGAATGCAGACAATGCAGCATGGCGACCCACACCATAGCGGCCTAGTGATGCTGCTGCATCTTTTAGTCTAGTCAACAAGTTTGGAACTTGTTGACTAGACTAATTGGGCCTCCGGTCTCGCACTCACCAACGAAACACGACAGCACGCTGTCATTTTACGCTGATTTTCTGTGCGAGGGTAGTACCTACCGCCCCGGTCGAGCCGGCCCGTTCGTGCTGAAATCAGCGTGGCTCTACTACCTATTATATATGTATTTGTATCAGTGTTAAATACTTATGTGTTATCATAACATAAGCTCTGCTTAGCTTGGGACTAGATGGCGTTGTGTGTTAGATATCCGAAATATTTATTTATTTTATTTATTTATTTCTCATTAACATATTCCATAATAATGTCAGGTTGTCAAACTTGATCTGATTCATCTAGGTCCAACATTGAGTGGTCGAATAGTTCTAGTTTTATAAACTTAATATTAGGTCTTTACCTATGAAATTTCCTTTCTTCAGTACTGGTCATTTCAAATAAAAAAAAGTTTGTAATGGCTCTGTATTCTAAATTCAAATTAATTTTGTTTAAAAACCATGACATTATTTTTACAAACTCAGTCTTTTGTTCTTTGATTAGCGTTATATTTTCATTACACTTGAACATTTTTCGTTATAATGAATACTTTAAAAATTCGTGTAATTATGGAGTATGAGTTCCGTCGTGGCACCAACGCGATACAAACGGCACGTAACATCAAAAACGTTTACGGAGAGAACTGTACAAACGAACGCACAACCCGTTATTGGTTTTCCCGGTTCCGTTCTGGAAATTTTGGCTTGAAAAATGAAGCTCGCGGTCGTCCGGAGACTTTGGTTAACAATAATTAATTAAAGGCGATTATGGAAGATGACGAAACTCAATCTACAGCTGAGCTAGCAGCAGCTTTTAATGTAAGCATCAAAACAATATTGATCCATTTGCGACAAATTGGCAAGGTAAAAAAGCTTGATAGATGGGTGCCCCACGACCTTAACGATCGCCAGCGCAACGTACGCGTCGAGACCTGCCTTGCGCTGCTCAACAGGCAAAGAAATGAAGGAATTTTGAAACGAATTGTTACGTGAGACGAAAAATGGATTCTGTTCGACAATCGAAAGCGCTCAGCAAGTTGGTTAGACCCTGGTTCAGCACCAAAGCAATGCCCTAAACCAAAAATTACCCCTAAAAAGGTGATGGTCACTGTTTGGTGGTCTAGTGCGGATGTGATTCACCACAGCTTTTTACAAAACGGCATGAGCATTAATGCAGATGTGTACTTTGAAGAACTGGAGAGAATGATGGAGAAGCTTGCACATCTGCAACCAGCTTTGGTCAATCGGTCGTCCCCACTGCTCCTTCACGACAACGCGCGACCCCTACTGCGCAACAGACGACTGTCTGCAAAAGCTGGGGTTGGAAGCTCTCCCTCATCCGCCATACTCACCAGACCTTGCATCTACCGACTATTACTTTTTCTAATCTAATTCTAACTAACTTCTCTCTAACTAAAAATTCTAATTTAGACAACATTTTAGTGGGTAAAAAATTCAATTCCCGAGAGGCAGTACAAAATGCCTTTGAAGAGTTTGTTGCCTCCCGTCCAGCTGATTTTTACAAGAAGGGCATCAATAAACTGCCAATGCGTTGGCAAAGATGCGTCGATTGCATGGGTGATTACTTCGAATAACAGAAATAAAAAAGTTTGAAAAAATAAGTACTTTCACTTATTGCATACAAAACGGCAATTTCATAGGTAAAGACCTATTATAATTCATATAACGACTGCACGTTTGGCCTAGTGGTTTAGCAATCACCACGCCTTTTCCTACTTCGTCAAGTGTCGTGGGTTCAAATCCCACGTAGGACAACACTTTGTGTGATCCACAAATTATTGTTCTGAGTCTAGGTGTTCATTGTGTCTGTTTCATGTATGTTTGTAAAGTCCCCCGCGACAAAGGATTCATTCCTAGTGCGGGAGTTGTCTTTTAAAGAAAAAAAAACTTAATAAATAAACGATATAAAGCAGATATCTTAACGGCATACATTCGTCAGATAACCTAAGTTCAAACAGAGTTTCCTTTTATTTTGGTATTAGCAACTTCTTATGTATTACAGAAATTGCGCTGACGAATAGGCGAATTCCCGATGAAACCTTATAGACCGGCATTAATCTCTTTCGAGAAGCGGGACTGAAGAGATATTATAGGTTTACCGCGAAGTAAAGTTTAGATACTGTTATATACATTCTAACCGTAACTAATCTACGTAATACGTTTTGTTTTAAATTTCAGATCAACGGATAAATATCACGTCTTATAAGTACGAGTATTATTCCAGAAAGTTTAAGTTTAATCATTCTATAGATCCAAACCAACATGTGCTTACTTACAGAAGCTCTCTAGTAAAACTTTTTCTTTCAAAATGTCATGAAACCAATCCAAAGGGAATGAAAGTTTCTTATCCCAAAACTTACATAAGTAACTTGTTATCTGGTTTCTGAAACACGTGATCTATCGCAATGTATAATAAACATAACTGCAAACATAAAACCTTAATTAATAAGTGCTATTACAAGTTTAGTACTCGTAGTACTTATAATTTAAGGTTCTTTTGTTTTAATAAATCTCTCTCATGGAAGTCCATGAGTGAGATTTTATTAACAATTTAACAATGCCATCTTAGTGACCATCATTTCAACCACCTCACCGTAGAATTTCGGCTAACAGTACATACTAAACTATACAGCAAATTATTTATCAATCATAATATTATCAGCTTCAAATCTCCTACGATACGGCTGAACTTCGATTTTGTGGATAGGTTTCGATACCTATGTCAAGAAGGGTCACCCATTATAGGCTGCCCTGGCTAGCATACATTTAACTGCACGGTTGGCCTAGTGGTTTAAGCGGTCGCCACGCCGCTTGCCAATTCGCCAAGTGTTGTGGGTTCAAATCCTACACGGGACAACACTTTGTGTGATCCACAAATTGTTGTTCTGAGTTTGGGTGTTAATTGTGTCTAAAAAATGAGTAATGTGACTGACTGACTGACTGACATACCCAGAGATCAACGCACAGCCCAAACCGCTGAACCTAGAATCCTGAAATTTTGCATGTAAGTTCTTTATATAACGTACTAGCTGTTGCCCGCGGCTCCGCCCGCGTGAATGTCGATTTTCGCGGCCAATAGTATCCTGTATAAGATATATTACTGTAAAGTTTCATCCAAATCCGTTCAGTACTTTTAGCGTGAAAGAGTAACAAACACACACACTCACACACATTTTGTGTTTTGTTTCTGGTAAATTATCATAACTATTAAGTTATATGTTTGTTTATATTAAAAATTATAACTCCTGATTCAAGTATTTCAAACTTAAAATTGATATTTTACATTTTTATTATACGATAAAAAAGTAATCATATAACGTAGGTACCTATTGTAAAGTATCTTTTAGAAACTGTTTAAGAACTACCAGATGTGGATGTTGTGTTAGTTACATTGAGATGATAATTTTAGGAACTGGTCACACACACTTTTTTGGAAAAATAAATACAATGTAGATTATTTATATATTATTTATTAACTTTATGCACTAAAAATGTACATCGGCGGACTTAGTGCCCAGAGCATTCTCTTCCAGTCGACCTTCGGGTGGTGGAGAAATCTTATAAGGCAGGTGTGTGAAATCTCATATACATAAGAAGTCCGTTAAAATTTACAATAATCACATCATATTCAACGTTATACATACAAACATACATATATAAGTAGATATACATATACAGATTACGTATACATAAATACAACATTTATACACTTGTGGCGTATGACCAGAATTACTATGCCATATAATTAAAGAGGCCTTAACATTCACTAATAATTCTTTATTCACTGAATACAACTCGCTACAATGAGTCAGAAATAATCGTTATAGTTTTTGTCGTGAAAAGAATCTCTTCGATAATATTTTCTTGACAAGTCTGTTGACTGCCGTCGCGTAGCAATCCTCTCAGACCACGGCGCATGCGTGTTGAGGTGATGGAGTAGCGTCGGGCGCAGGACTAGTGATGTGCGCCACACTACCCCCCTTCGAGATTGTACGACCTGCAGACATAAGATGTTTAGGAAATTTTATCACCCTGCCAGACCGAGAGGTCTTTGTCGGCAAGCAAACAGGACTTTCACCACCAAAATTGCTTGGCTTAAGAATACCTTTCTGGGCCTTGAGCTCGTCCCGTGCTCGTAAGGGAGGCTTGTCCGCCGATCGTGGGCTTGGGCATGGATCGGTGATATAGGCTGGCTTCACTCTATCGATTGAGACCGTCACTGGGCCTCTGTCCGGTAAATTTATAGTGACGGTTTTATCAGTTCTGCCGATTACTTGATATGGGCCGGTATACGGTGCCTCCAAAGCTCCTCGCAGTGCATCCTTTCGCAGAAACACATGCTGACAAGCCTTCAAATCCTCGTGCACAAATACCGATAACTTGGCGTGGCGTGAGGCAGGGACAGGTCGAAACCGTGATACATGCTGTCTGAGTTGTAACACAAAATCTGGCGGTGCTATCTTGCTAGGTGAGCTGACGTGGAAAAACTCACCGGGCACCCGTAGGGGCTCACCGTACACTATTTCTGCCGCTGAACACTGGAGGTCATCTTTCCAAGCAGCTCTTACTCCAAGCAATATGATTGGTAGCACGTCGGTCCAACGCTGTTCGCCGTGTGCCATTATCGCCGCTTTCAAAGTTCTATGAAATCTCTCGACTATGCCGTTGGCAGCAGGATGATAAGCAGTCGTGTGTTGAAGGTGAATACCACACCAATTCGTGAGAGACTTGAACAATTGAGAGGTGAATTGACGGCCTTGATCAGTTGTTACAGTTTGGGGACAACCAAAACGCGAAATCCACATTTCGTAAAAACCTTTTGCCACGGTCTCCGCTGTGATATCTCGAAGTGGCAAGACCTCTGGCCATCTGGTATATCTATCTATAGCTGTTAAACAGTATTTGTAATTATCCGACGGTGGAAGTGGGCCTACGAAATCGATGTGAATGTGACTGAAACGTGAACTTGGCAGTTTGAAATTAACAAGCGGAGAAGTTGTGTGGCGTTGTACCTTAGCGCGTTGGCAGGCTGTACAGGATTTCACCCATTCATGACAGTTTTTGCGAAGTGAAGGCCAGATAAAACGGTCTGCCACCAATTTTGTTGTCGCCTTTACTCCTGGATGACTCATTGCATGCACTGAATCGAAAATCCGTCTTCGCAGCTCCTTGGGTATGAAAGGACGGGGCTTCGCCATTGACACGTCGCAATACAAATCAATGGTGGTACCCTGTACTGGAACTTTTTCCAGCTGCAATGACGTTGTATTGTTCGCCAGGAGTACTCGTAGCTCTTCGTCTGTTTTTTGTGAGTTAGCTAACTGCTCGAAAGTAGGAGGTGAAGAAATTGCTTCAACGCGAGATAACGTGTCAGCTGTCACGTTAGTCTTGCCTGAAATGTGTTTTATATCCGTAGTGAACTGTGATACGAAATCGAGGTGGTTGAATTGCCTTGGTGAGCACTTTTGGTTGTTTTGCCGGAAAGCGTAAGTAATAGGTTTATGGTCTGTATAGATAACGAAATGCTTTCCTTCAACCATGTGTCTAAAATGTTTCACGCTTTCGTAAATTGCGAGCAACTCCCGGTCATATGCACTGTATAACTGCTGTGCCTTATTCAACTTCCTGGAGAAAAATGCGAGGGGCTGCCATTCTCCCTTGACTAATTGCTGGAGAACCGCGCCCAAAGCCGAACTGGATGCATCGGTCACAAGTGCGAGCGGTGCGTTTGCCACTGGATGAGCCAAAAGAGTACACCTAATGATACTTTCCTTACACTTTTCGAAGGATTGCAGGAGTTCTGACGTCCAGGTTAGCGGCTGAGTGCCTTTAATTTTAGTTCCAGAGAGCATGCCATGCAGAGGACCTTGATCTGAAGCAGCATTGGGTATAAATCGTCTGTAAAAATTGAGCATTCCAAGGAATCTTCGCAGACCATTCACGGTTTTCGGCGGTGGATACTCTCGAATAGCTTGTATTTTACCCTCCAGTGGCCGAGTACCGTGTTCTGAGACCCTAAAGCCAAGGAAATCTACCTCGTTCTTGCCAAATTCACACTTGCTTTCGTTGATTTGGAGCCCATAGCCGTCAAGCCGCTTGAACACCTTTTCCAGGTCCTGCAGGTGCCCCGATCTACTTTGGGAGAAAACGAGTATATCATCTATATAGGAATAGCAGCAATCCAGCCCACGCAGAACTTCATCTAAGAACCTTTGGAATGTTTGGGCCGCATTTCTGAGGCCAAACGTCATTGACGGAAATTCAAACAGCCCAAACGGTGTTGTTATAGCCGTCTTGGAAATATCCTGTGGTGCTACGGGGATTTGATGATAGGCCTTCACTAGGTCCAATTTTGAGAATATCTTGCAACCGGCCAGATTCTGTGAATAATCTTCGATGTGCTTAATTGGGTATCTATCGGGTATAGTGCGGGCATTCAGAGCACGGTAGTCCCCGCAGGGTCTCCAACCATTCTTCTTTGGAGCTAGATGTAGCGCCGATGCCCAGCAGGAGTCTGAGGGACGCGCTGTTCCTTCCCGTACCATGTCTTCAAACTCCTTTTTGGCTATATGGAGTCGGTCAGGAGCTAATCGACGAGGTCTGCAAAATACCGGAGGACCTGGTGTAGTATTAATATAATGGACGGTGGAATGCTTCACAACTTTAGTAACTCCAAAAGGTTTTATAAGGCCTGGGTATTTTCCGAGCAAGTGGTGAAATTCAGTATTACCCGACAATAAAGATTTTATACTACCTTGCTCACACTTTCTCAAGGTTCCAGCTATGGTCAGTGAAGTCACATTGTCTATCAAACGCCCATTTTTGCAGTCAACCAGTAGTCCATAATGCGCCATGAAATCTGCCCCAATTATTGGTTTGTCTACGCCTGCTATGACGAAATTCCATACGAAGTCGCGTCTTAATCCAAGGTCCAAATGTACCGATAAGGTGCCATAGGTATTTATAACACTTCCATTTGCGGCTGTAAGTGTATATTCTGCTGGCGCTCGTTGTTGACGCAGAAATCGACGGGGTAACACACAAAGATCTGAACCTGTATCAATGAGGTAACTGATTTTTGTTTTACGGTCTGTGACGAAAAGGCGGCTTGAGGTATTTCGACAGTCGTTCGCCGCACCTACGCACTGTCCTTGAAGTTTTCCGCCTTGAAACTGCAGGGTGGGGTGCACTTGTTTGCTTTTTCCCCAAACATGTCATGATACCAGCAAAATCTAGAGTTACTGTTGCGACTATGTGACCGGCTTCTCGAACGATAGTTTCGGCGATATGGGGAACGGCTACGGGTATTACGACTCATTTGACACACGTGATGTTGCACTTCAGATCGTACACGTGAAACAATCATCTCGTCCAAACGCTTCAACAGGCTGTCGAAATTTTGTTCAGAACTACCCGTGGCACTCGTACCGGCTACTTGGGCAGAGGGTATTTCCCAAATCTTATCAGCCAGCTCTGCAATGTCCTCCAAAGGTCCGGACTGAGAAACTATAATGGTTTGAACATGAGTGGGCAACCGACTCGCCCACAAACTCCGAAAAAACTCCTCCGACACGGTGTTAACGGCCAGCGTCCTCAAATGTCGTAAAAATTGGGACGGTTTTCGATCACCTAGCTCCTCATGCGAAAGAAGTTGGAAGATTCGCTGCTCACGTGATATTGAAAGGCGTTTGATGAGTTCTTGTTTTAGTTTTTCGTACTTCCCGGACGCCGGAGGGCTCCTAATTATGTCCTTTATTTCTTTGGTATAGTTCTGATCAAGCTGAGCAATAATGTAATAAAATTTAGTAGAGTCATCCTTGATTCCTGATATATGAAACTGCGCCTCAGCTTGTATGAACCACGTCTCGGGGTCTTCTGGCCAAAACGGTGGTAATTTAACAGATAAGCGTTCCACTGACGCTCCAACTGACGACGCGTCGACAAAAACACCTTCCTCGTTTTTGCTCTCAGCCATAATATCAGTTAATGATCACGTCGGGGTCACCAATGTGGCGTATGACCAGAATTACTATGCCATATAATTAAAGAGGCCTTAACATTCACTAATAATTCTTTATTCACTGAATACAACTCGCTACAATGAGTCAGAAATAATCGTTATAGTTTTTGTCGTGAAAAGAATCTCTTCGATAATATTTTCTTGACAAGTCTGTTGACTGCCGTCGCGTAGCAATCCTCTCAGACCACGGCGCATGCGTGTTGAGGTGATGGAGTAGCGTCGGGCGCAGGACTAGTGATGTGCGCCACACACTAAATAATGGAAAAAAAACCTCGTTTAAAAAACCGACTTAAAAACTAAAAAGTATCAAATAACTTGTATATGCTACCTATTCATAGGTTTGAAGTCGGTGCCAAGCCAAATGTAATAGTAGGTACCACACTCGCTATATTTCGAGACGAACGTCAACGACGTCACCGACGATTCGGTTGTTTTGTTCTACGCGAAGAGCAGCTATCCCGCTCAAGGTCACGCCATTTCAGGAGATATGGTGGCCATGGGACCACATGAGGAGCATACCCTTTCGAATACAAAAATAATTTTCAAAATCGGTCCACAAATTGACGGAGGAGTAATCCGTGTACGTACATACATTGTGACGATGAACGATGAAATTGAGAACCTCCTCCTTTTGGAAGTCGTTTAAAAAGGACGGTAAGCTATAGATTAGATAATTCTGCTAGTTCATTGAGAAAGAGCTCATGTAATTTATTTTTGAATGTATATCGGTTAGTGGACATCCTGATTTCGAGCGGGAGCGCATTCCAGAGTAGTACTGCTTGAACAAAAAAGGAACAGTTCACGAAGTCGGAGTAATGAGACGGACATGAGAGAAGCAGAGACCGTGGGAGAGCCACGCTTCGGCATGAATGGGCCGGCTCGACCGGAGTGATACCACGGCCTCACAGAAAACTGGTGTGAAATAGTGCTTGCGCTGTGTTTCACCTAGTGAGTGAGGATACCGGAGGCCCATACCCTAACCCCTCCCCCTGTCTCCCCCCCCCCATCCCCCAAAGGCCGGTAACGCACTTGTGACGCCTCTGGTGTTGCGGGTGTCCATGGGCGGCGGTAATCGCTTACCATCAGGCGATACGTCTGCTCGTTTGCCGGTCTATTCCATAAAAAAAAGCCGATTATTAACTGAGCGAAGATTTCTATCGTGATTAGAGCACAGGTATCAGAAATACGGAGCAAGGTAGGTAGGTAAGGATGGCGAGTTGAGAAATGAAAATAGGAAGGTAAGAGCTCGCTGATTGCACTGTAGGCGAATAGGATTGCATTTTAACTGGGAACGCAAAGCAGACACATCGTCATACTTTCGAATATTGAAAATAAATCGAATGCAGTTATTAAGAAGACGGTCAAGCTTGTTAAGGAGGTCTGCATTCAGGTCGAAGTAACACACATCACCATAGTACATTCAGTGTTCCGCAAACTTTTTGGGTTCAAGGTACATCTAGGAAGATTAAAAATTTTGGAGGTACACCACAATTTAAAAATATTTTTAAGTAATAAAAAACAATGTTTCTTATTAGTCACAAAACTATATTTTTATTTTACACTTTAATTGAGCATAGGCGGTCTCATCTCTCGTCGATCGTCTTGAGGCGTTCCCTTTTTTGTTTTTTACTGTGGTAAGAGTTAAAAATCCTAATCCACATAACTTTAAATTTTTCTTATCTAGTTTTATTGTTAGGCAGATTTAGACAAAATAAAAAGATCTCAGAAATTACAGAATAAAAAATAAAAAGTCCTCAGAAATCAGAACAGACTTGTCTGTAAGTAAATTCTGAAAGCTGCAGCACTTTGAATAGGAAGGGAAGAATAGAAATAGGGTGAAAATTTTCAGGAAAGGAAGAATAAGAATAGGGCGAAAATATTCAGGAAGGGTAGAATAAAAATAAACTTCGTACCGCCATATTTACATATCTGTCTCAGCTTCCTACAGGCAGTGTACAGTCGCGGACAAAGAAAAATACACTTCCCGTTTTTAAAAAAAAATTAAATTAAAAAAAAATAAAAAAAAATCTATGTCCTACCTCGTAGTATGAACTCAAATCGTGCCAAGTTTCATTTGAATCCATTCAGTAGTTTCAGCGTGATGCGCGGCCAAGATACAGACAGACGTCGCGGACAAAAAAAAAAGACTTTGCCCGCTATCTTTTAATTTTTCTTATACACAACCCTTAATTTCATTCGTGTAATAATATATGATGCCTATTTAAAACCCTTAATTTAATAAGTGCTTCAATTTGACAGTCAAAAGTTTGACAGGAAAGTTGGTAGAACAGTTTATATGGGCAAAAGGAAATTGTTGTTTTTATTATCTTCCCCGCAATTTTTCCATATTTTATCACCGTTTAAACCTTCCCTGAACCACGGCAAACACTTCAAAACCTAAATCAGCTAAATCGGCCCGGCGGTTCTCGAGTTTTAGCGAAACAAACGAACAGCAATTCATTTTTAGGGTTCCGTGCGAAAGGCAAAAAACGGAACCCTTATAGATTCGTCATGTCTGTCTGTCTGTCCGTCTGTCTGTCCGTCTGTCTGTCCGTCTGTCTGTCCGTCCGTATGTCACAGCCACTTTTTTCCGAAACTATAAAACCTATAATGTTGAAACTTGGTAAGTAGATGTATTCTGTGAACCGCATTAAGACTTTCACACAAAAATAGAAAAAAAAAACAATAAATTATGGGGGTCCCCATACTTAGAACTGAAACTCAAAAAAAATTTTTTCAATAAACCCATACGTGTGGGGTATCTATGGATAGTTCTTCGAAAATGATATTGAGGTTTCTAATATCATACTTTTCTAAACTGATTAGTTTGCGCGAGAGACACTTCTAAAGTGGTAAAATGTGTGAAGTGACAGGGGGGGGGGGGAGCCGGCCTGTAATTTCTAAAATAAGAGAATGATAAATCTAAAAAAAAATATGATGTACATTACCATGCAAACTTCCAACGAAAATTGGTTTGAACGAAATCTAGTAAGTAGTTTTTTTTTTAATACGTCATAAATCGTAAACTGCAATTTACCTTTTATTCAATCAACACAAATATAAAAATAAAATAAAAATTGTATTATGCCACTTGCTGCTGCGGAACCCTTCATGGGCGAATCCGACTCGCACTTGGCCGCTTTTTATAGGATATAAAAGAAGAAGAAGATATACAAATTGTTTTGTCAACTTTGCAAGTTTTTTCTAGTAATCTATTACTGTAAAACCAGCAAATTAAATACAGTCTACTGAAAAGACGTCTTCCTTCATACATTTGGACCTTGCTCCTTTACAATGACCATTTAACGTTATTATGATATTTTAGTTTTTGGTTCAGAATCGATTAGAGCGTCCTCCCAAAAAAATTCTCTAATGTACAGAATTATTATAATTATATTAATCTGTTTTTTTTTATTATACCTACTTTAAAAATTAATCATATATAGATTACTCGTATATAGGATAGGTATATCCTACTGTGAAGTTAGTGTTACTTAATTCCAATACATGTCGCTGTGAAGTTCAGAAACAATTTTCAAGAAAATTTCATTGCTTCAGTAACGATTAGAGAGCCCTCCCGATAAAACATCTAAATTTCTTTAATGTACAGAATTGATCTGTTACATCACATTTTTATTATACGTTCAAAAGAAAATCATATTACGTACCTATTGTAAAGTTAGTTACTTGATTCCAAGAGATGTCGCTGTTTTAAGCAAAGAAACTGACAAACTCAACGTCTACAGATTTATTATACGTGATATATTTATAAATAGATCACGGAACAATATTTAAAGTACTTGCTGTCTAGCAAAAAAAGAATGAATGAAATCACGTGTTATTGAATTACAACCAAGTACATATTTTGACTTTCATCCCCCCTCTCCAAGAAACCGTGCTGAATTTATGGATAGAGAGGTTGCGATAAATCAAATACTTAATGCTACACCGAATTATACGTAATACGTTCTACGATTATTCCACGATATATTAATCAAAGTGTTATTAATTACGCATGGCTGGCAATAGGTGTCGCTACATGTTGTTTTACGTAATGATAAATTCTTTATAAATTTTTTTCCAATAGATAGAGAGATTGTGATAAATTAAATACTTTATGCTACAATCTCCAGAGTATCTCCTTTCTAACAAAAAAAGAATTATTGCAATCGGACTACTCGTTAATGAATTACAATTAATTACACATTTTGACTTTCATCTCCCCTGCCAAAGAAACCGTCCGGAATTTCGGAATAAAAAGTATCCTATGTCCTACCTCGGAGTATGAACTCAAATCATGCCAAGTTTCATTTGAATCCATTCAGTAGTTTCGGCGTGATGCGCGGCCAAGATACAGACAGACAGACAGACAGACAGACAGACAGACAGACAGACAGACAGACAGACAGACAAAAATGAAAAAAAAAATAGTTTTCGTTTCAGTGTCGATAACAGAGTGCCCTCCAAAAAAATTTTCAAAATATCTTCAATGTACAGAATTTGACCTGTTACATTTTTATTATAAGTATAGAAGTGAGCACTAAGAAAGGAATTTTTGAAATTCCACCCCTACGAGGGTAAATCAGGGGATGAAAGACTGCGTGAGCGAAGCCACGTGTAAAAGCTAGTCGTCAATTTACCTCTTTTGTCCTTGAGAAGTTCCTTTTATCTACTTTCTGTAATAGATTTACTGAGTTTACACGGCTTTTACTTCGATTTTCCGGTCGTCATAATTTTGTCGACATCTTCACTGATTTCCATCACATTTTAGCATCTCAATAAACCGCTATATTCTGTGTCACCATGTCATACTACTTTGTGGCATTATCTACATTCGCAATGAGTATGGTGACCACTACTCATGGATTCTTGTAGAAAGAAATGGAACGTGCTAATTACAATGCAATATATGAGACACTAGCTGACCAACGCAACGTCGTTTACGTCTCCTATTGACCGTAGCGTAAAAATTTCTCCCGTTTTTGTAACATTCTTCATTGGTGCTCCGCTCCTATTAGTCTTAGCGTGATGATATATGGCCTATAGCCTTCCTTGATAAATATACGATCTAACACTGAAAGAAAATTTCAAATCGGACCAGCTGTTCCTGAGATTAGCGCGTTCAAACAAACAAACAAACTCTTCAGCTTTATAATATTAGTATAGATGATATGTAACGTGGGCCGTGGCCTATTGCTCTCTCTCTGATTGTCATGGGGGACCACGAAGCAAATACAAAGAGGAGATGCCCTAATGAAATTTTTGTATGAAACAATGCGTGACAATTTGCGGGGGTGAGGGGGGGGTTACTTTGCCCTTTGCCATCTACCAATCAATAGCAAAACTACTTGCATCGTTACATGTTGATGTTGCTATGTAGTTTAGCTATTTGACACTAAGCGTACGATGTATGGGACATACAGGGACGTACTCAGAATTTTCTTATCAGGTAGTAATTTTTTTAAAGTCAATTTTGTAAATCATTTTGATGCATGTATCGCAAAAATATTATTAGTAAGAAACATCGTACATAACATCTATACTAATATATTCTATACTAATATATGAAGCGTAAGAGTTTGTTTGTTTGAACGCGCTAATCTCAGGAACTACTGGTCCGATTTGAAAAAAAATGTGTTTTTTTTTCCAAAAAAAAATGTTTCAGTGTTAGATAGCCCATTTATCGAGGAAGGCTATAGGCTATATATCATCATGCTTAGACCAATAGGAGTGGAGCACCAATGAAGAATGTTGCGAAAACGGGGGAAAATTATTACGCTACGGGAAATAGGAGACGTAAACGAAGTTGCGTGGGTCAGCTAGTATAGTATAAAAGTGAAAGTTTGTGTGTTCTTTATATCTTCCCCGTAACCTTGGTGATGTATTTGATTTATTACTTATTTAAATATGTCACCGTAAGATTATAAAAACCGTTAGATTACAATCTACCTAGCGAGATTGCCAACTATCGATGTGATATACTACTTACGCGCGTTAAATTGTCAACTTTCCCTGATTGTTCGGTTTTATAGTAGGCCGATCAATGCCCATAGAGATAGTTTAGGTTATTACTTCTTTGATTAATCAAAAATTATTTTTTCTGCCACAGCAACTTTATATAACTAATCCTAAAGCTGTGAGGTATTTTCAACATAAAATCAATTTACAATCACAGAAATACTTTACATTTGGCATCAAAGACAAATTAACAAACAAATATGGCGGCGCGGGGACATATGCTGTTCAACCAATCAGCGCGCGACTTGCGATTCGTAGATACCATTTTACAATCTCGCGAGATAGATTACAATCAAACGGTTTTGACAATCTGACGGTAACATATATATATTAAAGAGAGAGAACAAAAACAAAGAAATATAGTACAACAACAAACACATACAATAAAGAGAACAATAACATACAAGTAGGAGTATAATACAAAAAAAAAATGTTTCTACAAATTAGTTTTTCATTTATTATATTTTCAAATTCTTCAGTTTTCGTTTGATTAATTTCGTTGTGGGTTCCGAGAAAGTTTAATTTTCCTGGGATTCCTGGGATAGAATTTTAGTAAGTTAGAAAACCTATCAAATAATCAGTATAAGTAAAATTTGTTTCATTTTCAAGTACTTTAAATTCTAGATTAATACAGATATAATTTGAATATAGATAAAAAAAATAATTCTAATTACGACCCTGTCTCTTTGTTCTGTTGATGTATGTTTTCCTAGTTGACGATAGACGTCAGTGTTCACAAAATGATTACAAAAAATACAAAAAATAATACTTTTTCGATTAAAAATTCTTTAGGCAAGAATGCAGAACATATATCAATACTTTTTTATGATTTACTTTATAAATACTCAGCTCTACGAACCTTTGTATTTTTATTTCCCATCACACAAAGTTTTTCCATCTAGTGGCGAATAGATTTAACTATATTTCAACAACACACTGAGAGATTTTTCTAGAACTATTTTAAGAAATTAAGTATAAAATTACTTACAAATGAAATATTATGCCATTCATGGCACCAGAACCTCTATCCAAGTTATTTGTACAAGATAAAACACAACACTTCATCTTTTATAAGGAATAATCCGAGAATATTCAAGTCTAATTTGTAAGTCGCGATAACTGCGATGACGTCGGGACCTGTATTTTGTCACGGGACCTATGCGCTTATGCCATCTCCTCTTTGTATTTGCTTCGTGTGGGGGACCCTGTAACTGTATGTAAAAGTGTTTCTTTATAAAATACAAGCTTATTACAATATTGCGTATATTCTTTTCCAAATCCATCAATTCTGCTCATGCTTTCCATCAAGCAGAGTAGAGTTACTTTAGTAGACTCATATAAAAAATCCCCTACTATAATTATATGATATGGGAAGAGAGGACCACTCAGAGTGGTTACTCATCGATCTAATACATACAAAATTGATTACTACTAACATAAAATCGTAATTTTATACCATAAATAGCATGGCAATTAATAAACAATTCCTATACAAGCAAGTTTATCGCTAAAGGCTATATTGTAACTCACATAACTATCTAAACATTAATCATCATCGTAAAATTTTCTAGGTTAAACTCTTTGAAGGCACTAGCTCCAATCAACAACCCCTTTTTTTTCCGTGCGGAAATCCCCTCAGATACCACCTCCTGGTGGTATGTCGGACTCGAACCGAATGAAACAGCACGCCGTCTCGGTTACTATAAGCCGGGGAACCAGGTGTACCCTAGCAAGGAAAACCCTGGAACCCCGACGTACTTCGGGCCACCCACGTGTTCGTAAGTAGCCCCCAACTGTGTGGGAACCCCGATGTTCCCGTTACTTTCCCCCGGGGTGCGCCTGTGTGCAGAAGCCTAGCGTCTGCTCGTTTGCCCCCTATTCAATAAAAAAGGTGATATAGCATATATATAAATTTTATCAAAGATCTACGCAGTCTGGTAATGGTTTTATTTTTTTTCTTACGTAGCGTGTTAAGTATAGTTTTTTAAACACTATGTGCATAATACTACCTCCCCGTGTGTGCTAGATTAAGAAAATGGAATGTGTATGAAAAAGGAAAAAAACTCTAACTCTATACCAACTCATTTCGCCAGCTTAGTATAGCCAAAACCTGATTTTAAGGAGATGTCTTTTCCAGCAGTTAAGTATTAAAGGCTGTCAATGAAGACAATCGTTCTATGCTTGAAAATTTTCAACTACCGACCATTATTCATACTCACAGGTACTCAAGGTATTAGAAACATAACATCGTTTCCATTTCGTTTTAAATTCTTGAATATAAACACGTCTAAATGTCGAATGCCTCTGAATCTTTCTAAATCATTTATTCGGAGTATCAAAACTTTTTACACGCAATTTTATTTTCTCCAGCAACTATAAATATTCATCATTTTCTTCAAATCCAATCTACCCAATCAGTTTAAAAATTTACTCAGTTTTGACAGTTTAAAACAATAACAAAATTATTAAACAAAATTGTTTTCATTCCACCAGCTCGTAAAGAGTATTTTTGCTCTTCGATATCTCTGAGTGCAAAAGCCGTTTTTATCCTCTAGAGGAATAAAGTAAATTGAATTTAGAACATCGCTCGAGTGCACTAAGTTTGTGAATTCAAAACATCATTAAACCTATTTACTTCTACCTCCATGGTGCCGAATTAATCATACAATATTTTTTAATTTGTTAAAATCTCAGACTCGGTACCTTCTTGATGTATTTTTTTTTAATTTGCTCTGCCCGCACCATTTTCTTCTTAAGAAACTATAGCAACTTAACTTTCAATTTTTCTTAATTTATATATACATCCATACAAATAAATAAAATAGAAATGTCTGTTTGTAATATTAAAATACCCGCTTTTTACTAAATGCATATGTATGTATACACGGTACAATATTTTTTTAATAATTTCTGTTACATTTTCTGACAGTCGGTCTGTCTGTCTGTTTGTTCCGGGTTATCTCTGGAACGGCTGGACTGATTTTGACGTGACTTTCACTGGCAGATAGCTGATAATCTAAGGAGTAACTTAGGCTACTTTTTTTAGACTAGCTTTGTCCCGCGGTGTTACTTGCGGTACAACAAAAACCGCGGATAACACCGCGGGGTTGAGCGAGTACCTAAGTATTTTTGAAATAATTTAAAAAAATAATCTGTAATACTTACCTATCATAATGTAGTACCTCATAAATATTAATACCTTAACTGAACTAAAAGTTTCTTGTGATTGTTGATGCTTTTTATGCATATAGTTGTTTCCTCGCTGAGGTGGAATGAAAAGTTACGTGTTGCACTCGAGTGCAAAGATTTTTCACCTCGTGCTCTTTTGATTCCCTCGCTGACGCTCAGGATTCTTATTTTTGAATCACTCGCTATGCTCGTAATTCAATTTTAGAATCCTTCTCTTGCTCAGTCCTCAAAATTGAGCACGCGGTTAAAAAGCAACTTTGCACTCTTGTGTAACAAATAACTATTAGTGTACTTACAAAATATAAAACCTGAAAAAGCAATTTATACAACTTCACCGGATAAATTCAAAAACAACATCTTTGCTATAATAAATTGACAACAAAAAAGAAATATTGAGGTGTTCTTTTAAGTTTAAAAGTCAAAAGATTAATATTAAAAGTTTGAAAAGCGTTCATTCAACTGTCAGATGGATTAGTGCGTATCTTAAAATACAATACAGTGTCATTCATGTCTATAAGAAACAGAAATAAAAAGTGGCCAGATGCGAGTCGGACTCGCGCATGAAGGGTTCCGTAGCAGCAAGTAACATAATATAAAAGTTCTTGTTAAGTTAAGTTGTAACTTTGAACGATAAATTGCGGTTTACGATTTATGACGTATTAAAAAAAACTACTTACTAGATCTCGTTCAAACCAATGATGTTAGAAATTTCAATATCAATTTTGAAGATCTATCCATAACACCACACGTATGGGTATGATGAAAAAGAAATTTTTGAGTTTCAGTTCTAAGTATGGGGACCCCCCAAATTTTATTGTTTTTTTTTGTGTGAAAATGTTAATGCGGTTCACAGAATACATCTACTTACCAAGTTTCAACAGTATAATTCTTATAGTTTCGAAAAAAAGTGGCTGTGACATACGGACAGACAGACGGACAGACAGACATGACGAATCTATAAGGGTTTCGTTTTTAGGGTTCCGTGCCAAGCAAAAAACGGAACCCTTATAGATTCGTCATGTCTGTCTGTCTGTCTGTCCGTCTGCCCGTTCGTATGTCACAGCCACTTTATTGCGAAACTATAAGACCTATTATGTTAAAACTTGGTAGGTAGATGTATTCTGTGAACCTTTGAGCGATAAATTGCGGTTTACGATTTATGACGTATTAAAAAAAACTGCTTACTAGATCTCGTTCAAACCAATGATGTTAGAAATTTCAATATCAATTTTGAAGACCTATCCAAGTACCTACCCCACACGTATGGGTATGATGAAAAAAAAATTTTTGAGTTTCAGTTCTAAGTATGGGGACCCCCCAAAATTTTATTGTTTTATTTTATGTGAAAATGTTAATGCGGTTCACAGAATACATCTACTTACCAAGTTTCAACAGTATAATTCTTATAGTTTAGGAAAAAAGTGGCTGTGACATACGGACAAACAGACGGACAGACAGACATGACGAATCTATAAGGGTTTCGTTTTTAGGGTTCCGTGCCAAGCAAAAAACGGAACCATTATAGATTCGTCATGTCTGTCTGTCTGTCTGTCTGTCCGTCTGTCCGTCCGTATGTCACAGCCACTTTATTCCGAAACTATAAGACCTATTATGTTGAAACTTGGTAGGTAGATGTATTCTGTGAACCGCATAAAGATTTTCACACAAAAATAGAAAAAAAACAATAAATTATATACTTAGAACTGAAACTCAAAAATTTTTTTTTCATCCTACCTATGCGTGTGATCTATAGATAGGTCTTCAAAAATTATATTGAGGTTTCTAACTTTTTTTTTTTCTAAACTCAATATTTTGCGCGAGAGACACTTCCAAAGTGGTAAAATGTGTGTGTACACCGGGGGGGGGGGCGGTGTGTACATACAGGGGGGGCCCTGTAACTTCTAAAATAAGAGAATGATAAAACTAAAAAAAAAATATGATGTACATTACCATGTAAACTTCCACCGAAAATTGGTTTGAACGAAATCTAGTAAGTAGTATTTTTTTAATACGTCATAAATCGTAAACTATATTTTACCTTTTATTCAATCAACACACATATAAAAATAAAATAAAAATTATATTATGTTACTTGCTGCTGCGGAACCCTTCATGAGCGAGTCCGACTCGCACTTGGCCGCTTTTGTTATTTGCCTTTGGCACGGAACCCTAAAAAGATCTCGAACCTTTATTTTAAACACTTGCATTATTGTTTAATAACGACTACAGTCGTGTTCATACTATACTAATATTATAAATTCAAAAGTGACTGTGTCTGTCTGCCTGTCTGTCTGTCTGTCTAATAACTGTAGGTAATGATGAAAAAAAACTGTATACTTAAAATGTAGGTAGTAGAGCCACGCTGATTTCAGCACGAATGGGCCGGCTCGACCGGGGCGGTACTACCCTCGCACAGAAAATTAACGTAAAATGACAGCGTGCTGTCGTGTTTCGTTGGTGAGTGCGAGACCGGAGGCCCATATAGTCTAGTCAACAAGTTCCATACTTGTTGACTAGACTAAAAGATGCAGTAGCATCACTAGGCCGCCATGGTGTGGGTCGCCATGCTGCATTGTCTGCATTCGCAGTGAGTATGGTGACCACCACTCTTGGATTCTGCTTATGCTTTCCATCAGGCAGAGTAGAGTCATTATGGCGGGCCATACATAAAAAAAAAAAAAATAACTGTGGGAGAGCCACGCTTCGGTATGAATGGGCTGGCTCGACCGCAGTGATACCACGGCCTCAAAGAAAACCGGTGTGAAACAGCGCTTGCGCTGTGTTTCACCGGGTGAGTCAGGATACCGGAGTCCCATACCCTCTCGCCATCCTTTAAAGGCCGGCAACTTGTGACGCCTCTGGTGTTAAGGGTGTCCATGGGCGGCGGTAATCGCTAACCATCAGGCGATACGTCTGATTGTTTGCCACCCATAACATAGGAAAAAAAGCATTTTACAAACTGAAATTATTTGGCAAAAGTTATATACTTATTTTAAAACTAAATTAGAGTTTGTGAAAAAGGTACTTAAATCAGAAAGAATCGTATTAATCCGCCACCCCAAATGATCTTGAAGGCTAGTTAAGAATAAGAACGTTAAACACCTTGCTTCTTCTTCTTTCCTTCGGCTACTAGTTCAAACCTCTCCCCCCATCCCCCTCCCTATCCCTCAAAGGCCGGCAACGCACTTGTGACGCCTCTGGTGTTGCGGGTATCCATGGGCGGTGGTAATCGCGTACCACCAGGTGATACGTCTGCTCGTTTGTCCCTAATCAATTTAAAAAAACGGCTTTTAGGCCTGAATTTCAGTTTTTCCACAGACCGACTGTAATCAAACTTTCGCAACCCTGAGGGCGAACTGAATTCGGAGGTTAGTTGTAGTATTTGAGGGCACTGACTTCCCAATAACGATTGTGATAGATGTTCATTAAAACCGGGACCGACGGCTAATTTGCCCTCCGAGGCCCGTGCCTCCCTAAATACCTATTTAGAAATTTGGACTATTTTATTCTTCGCAAACCACATCATTGTGCAAATTTATGATGACAAAGCCTTATTATATCTATATATATAATATAAATGAATCTGCGAAATGTATACGCGTATAACTTCCGACCGGCTGCACCATTTTTTTTTATGTGTTCGTTATTGTTAGGACAAGATGTACACAAACAAGAAAAATGAAAAGATAACGGGAAAAGTCTTTTTTTTTTGTTCGTGACTGTACACTGCCGCATCCCACAGATCTGTGGGAATCTGAGACAGATATCTAAATATGCCAGTATGAAGTTCGCCGGGACAGCTACTTAGTATAATTTAGACTAACATTTACGTAAACTATTTCAATTATTGAAGTGAAACTTCTAATGCGACTTCCAACAAGGTTGGTTTAAACGTTTAACGCTACCGTGGAGGGGGTATGAACGCACTGTTACACATTACGAAGTTTCACTTCTTCCGCGCGGAGGGACTCTACGCATTTTTTCTATCGGGAACGTCTGTATATTTCTACTTGTTACCCGATCACAGCGAACCGAAGGGTAATGAGTTTGGCAGTCTGTGTATGATTGAATGTTCCACCGCAGCTCCTGTCCAATCAAAGACCTGTCAATGGATTCTTAACCATGGCCCGGTTGACATGGCCTATAAACATTTTATCAAACATTTTTACGTAGTCGACTTATAGTTTTATAATTTAGCTTGTAAAGCTAGTAAAGTAGTAATAGTATTATAACCCTCATTACTGCGTATAATAGAAATTATGGACATCGAAGTTAATCCCTTTCTGTAAAAGAAAATTTGCTCTGTGGTCGAGAAATGTCCGTTCGCTGAAGTTTTTTTTAAATATATTTTAGCTGCGCCAAAATCTCTGCCTGCATGAGCAGATTCCAAGAGTGGTGATCACCATGCTCAATGCGAATAAGGACATTGCAGCATGGTGACCCACACTATGGACGCCTAGTGAGATGCTTTTTTACGCCCCGCTTCAAGGACTCGGGATCATAGTGGGAGGGAAACACGTGCACTGGAAGTGAGTTCCAGGTTTTGACCGCTCGGCACAGAAAGGACGAACCGAAGCGATGATTACGATAAATTATATTGTTTTATTATTATTTGCGTGCATGAAATATTATATTATCGTTACCTTGTCGTAAAAGAGAACTTAGATAATAATCCAGTGCGGCTCCCTTGTACTTGTATAACAAAATTTAACGAAGTCCACAGACACTAAATTAATAAAAGATTATTCTCATTCGAAACCCTGGTAATTAGCAAGGTATTCTGACCTTTCTTTTATGACAGTTTCTGAGGTAGTATACATAAAAACACAAAATTAAATTAAGACGCTCATACATTCAAACAAAATTAATTTTTTTCATCTTATACAAAAGAAAACAGAGTTTTGGGGTTATTACTTGATTTCTATATTTGTATTCAACACTAATAGGTAAACAGGTAAATTACCTGTATATCTATTTACTGTCTACCTTTTATTTGTACAACAAACCACCTAGTTTAGACATACCTAGTCATTTATTATAGAGTAATTCGTATTTTTTAAATAATAATATTAAAAAATATTTCAGACATCTAACACACAACGCCATCTAGTCCCAAGCTAAGCAGAGCTTGTGTTATGGGTACCAGACAACTGATATAAATACATACATATTATACATAGAAAACACCCAAACTGCAGACTGCAGTCGCATACGCTACTACTACGCCACCGAAGCAGTTATTTATTGTTATGTAGCATTTGGGCATGTGTATATTTATGTATTTACAATCCTACTGTTCAATCCAAGACACATCTATACATAACGAAAACAAAGAGTCTGTTTTGTAGTTTCGTAATATAAAATTATCAGCTTTTCACTAAATGTATGTATATGGAAGGGTACTTATATCAAAAAATCTATTTTTTAGTCTGTGTCTGAAAAATCTATACCCATATTGACGGATCTTTTATTGGCAGATTCGCGTCGCGGTGTTACGCAGTTAGTGCAAAATAAATAAACACAAAAGAATGAGCATTTTTGTCACATCACAAATTTTACAAAAAATACCGGCTTCAAGAACTGGACTAAATTGAAATGAATTAAAATGAATGAAATAAAAAAGAATCGTCTAAATCGTTTTACCCAGTCGAAAGTTATGAGGTAGCAAGCTAATAAAAAACAATCGAATCGAATTGATAACCTCCTAATTTTTTGAAGTCGGTTTAAATGAGAATACTTTATTTATAAATATAATGGACTACGTTGTATAGTAGGCAAACCCTCCTTTTAAAGAATAAGTACATTCAGCAATGGGCAAATGGGCTATTAAAGACTTTTGATGATAATGACTGGTTAAAGGACTCGGGCCTTTCGGCACCAGATAGTACACGTTACGGGTACACTATTTTACGAAGAAAGATATTTCTAAAACGACGGCCGAGGCGTCTCAATATCGAAAAGTTCTCGTTGATTTCTTGAAGCAAAGAATAATGAACCTTACATCAATAAACATCAAATCGAATGTCGATTGATTGTCGTGCGTTTGACTTGTTTATATTTTGAAATAAACGTCATGTTCGAGATGTTTTATCGGTGTTACGTCGTCACGGTATCGACTAGAAGTTTTCAGTAGCTGGGGCCAAGCAAATTCATCGAACCCTAACACGAAACACTATCCTGACTTTTGGGCGTTTAATATTTTGTCCAAATGTATGTTTATATGTAAGAGGAGGTGTTCTATACGCATTTAAAATCTAAAACCTTTTAAAAGCACTTTATTTGATGAACTGAACACATAATTGCATTATGAAAGTAAATTGTGTGAACTCAGAATGTCAAATAAAATAATCACATGAAAAACCTTTTACTGTATGCATTAATAGTTATTTGTTATACTAGGGTGCAAAGTTGCTTTTTACCGCGTGCTCAATTTTGATGACCGAGCAAGCGAAGGATTCTAAAATTTACAATACATAAAAATTACAGGCTAACCTATCAAACACTATTGTGGTAGAAATTTGTGGACTACGTGTCTACTGATACATACGATAGTATTTTATCGTTAGGTCAATGGTACTAAAGATATATTGACTATCAATAATTCTGAAACTACGGGTTCCAATTTAAAGTAATTTAGGAAAAAACCTAGTTACATTATACCCTGTTACACCCACAAGGATATTATAATGGTTCGTAAATTTCCCGAATGGCTTTGAGAAATGGGTAGTAAGGACGGTGTCTTTGTTTTATGTTTGTGGCTACGTCACTGAGCCATTGCCATTTCGCTAAATTATTCGTATAGCATCTATTGTGTCATTTAAATGTGCATCCTTTTATATAAAAAATACTTTATTCTTTATTCACCTGTCGCTCTATTGTCGTTATGTACATAAGATTAATGGATATATTAGATACTAGTTGTTAGCCGCGATTTCAAGTATAGTCGCGAACGGACAGAGACCCCATACCTGGACACGTATGGAATGTCTTAACTGGAGTAATAATCAATGATCATCCACTGTATTATATGAGCCTTTCTTTAGAAAGAAGGTTTTGTAATATTATACCACGTAGCAGTTTTCGAAGGACGACGTCAGTTACATATTCACCAGGTTGCCACTATACATTAAGAAAAAACAAAACACCGATTTGGTGAAACTTAGATTCCTTGTTAGGACTACGTAACCCTGAAGAATATGACAGAAGTAAACTTATTTTACTATCGTGTGTTTTATGATATCATGAGGTTACGTCTAAAGGCTCGTTATCGTACAAGTTATATGTCGACCTCCTGGGAATACTCTTTTTCGGGATGATGTATGTACATATGTACCTTATGTTTCTTTTGTTTTGTAACCGCTACCTTTGACTTCTTATTGTATTGGATGTAAAGATAATAAACGTATACCTATAGATATTTTCTAGACGATCTTTTGTGTACCTAAAATATGGATGTAAAATTAAGAAATTGGATTTCGAACTTTCGTTTGATTGGATTCCAAATTTGCTCGTAACTGATATCGATTTATATAGAACTATTGTATAATAATTCAATATCCCTCGCCTAAGCCCACCTAAGCTATTTTGATTAAAGTAAGCAATAGCATATTATCTACGTTATGATACTCGCGTGACGGATGCCTAGTTTACCGATACATATTTAAAAACCTTATATGTACATATTATAATATAACCATTATACATATTTAAAAATATTATGACAATACAATCTTTTTAACCGACTTCAAAATAGGAGGAGGTTCTCAATTCGACCGTTTTTTTTTTTTTTATGTGTGTTCGCGGATAAGTTCGTTGTTTATGAACCGATTTTGATGATTCTTTCTTTAATGGAAAGAAGACATCCCAACGGTGGTACCATGATAAGTACATTAAGATCTGATGATGGCATCCAAGAGAAATCGAGTCGAACCTTGAAGTCGGTTTTTGTTTTTGTTAAAATTTTACTTGTTGTTTCCATTTTCAAATGAACCACGAAATACCCTACATAAAAAAATATTTCTAAATAAGGTTCGTTAAGCTCACTGTCTTAGTTTCCACCCAATGCGTGGGAGGACACAGCAGAAGTTTTATGAGCTACATTTCGACAATATGAACAGATAAAATTAATGTTGCGAAAATCTAATTCTCGCTAAATTGATTTCGGCCAGTGAAGACCGTAAATCTTATAACCGAAAGCAACTTACAAAACACGTGTTTTATTAAATATGACTTTTGTAAATGAATTTTTACATAAAATTTTTAGCATTAATAAATGTTACACACATGGTATGACGGGTTAAATAAACATAAAGAGTATCTTGACAATACATGTTTTTTTAGGGTTCCGTAGCCAAATAGCAAAAACGGAACCCATATGGAGCCCATAAAGAGTATCATCACCTCTAATCATTCCATGGCTTTCGTAAGATCCGACTAAAGAGCCTACCACACGCGCAAGTATCACCACAGTTATAACTGCGGAGGTAAAAACTGTCGTAACACAATTGCTTGGCGCGTGATACCAACCACACGCACGGTGTTCCGTGTACAAGCCGGCCTGCGCAGGCAAAACTGTGGTGATACTTGCGCGTGTAGTATCTCCTTATGGGAGCAAAGTAAATGGAAAACAGCATTGCAAAGAGAGGTAAAACTTGACATAAACTGTATACCAATCCATGTGGTCAGCGTGGCATCGTAGCCTAAAACCTACTTTCTAATTAGAGGACTATGTCCAAGAGGCGATTCAATTTATTTACTTGTATAGATAATAATGTTAAACTATCTCTAAATACGTACCTGGTGGATAATCCCTGTAGGTGATATCGCTGTAGACAGCGAAGGGTGAGGCACACACTATAGAGATGACCCACAACACGAGGATGATCCTGGAGGCCCTGGTGAGTCCTGCCATCGTGTAGACGTGTAGTGGATGACATATCGCCAGGTAGCGCTCCAAGGAGAACGCCGATATTGTGAGCACGGACACGTAGGTGGCACTGAAAAAAAAACAGGATAAGTGGTTTTGTCTATGCATTACAAAGAAAAAATATTTTTTTCCTTTATTTCTCACACAATCCTAATGCAATTTTGTTACTTAGTTATTAAAAGTGTTAAGTCATAACATTGAAAGCCGATAGCCTACATTACTTATCAATACTAATATTATAAAGCTGAATAATTTGTTTGTTTGGTTGGTTGAACGTGCAAATCGTAGTACGTACTGATCCGATTTAAAAATTCTTTTAGTAATAGATAGCCCAGTTATCGAGGAACGCTATAGGATATTTTAACGTTATGACCAAAAAGAGCGGAGTTTAAAAAAAAACTGTTGCAAAAAACAGGAGAAAATTATTCCTTTTCAGAGTTTCCAAACGGTTGAAGTTTCCCAACAATGTATATTTAAAAGTTCTAAAAAAACTCCGGAATAATGTGTCTATTTTTAGGGTTGACTCACTATGGACTTTAATATGGTAAAGAAATTTGTTTACGCTGTTAAAACATCACGCAACGGGCAATAGGAAACGCAGACGAGGTTGTGTGGCCGTATCAGTGCATTCAAATCTGTCTCAGAGCCCAACTAGGTCATTGGCGACAATAGTCCTGTCTGTAATGATAGATTAATCTCAATACAATGTAGCTAGACTATTTTCGTCAACTGGGTCGGACACAACCGGTTACATACCTATATTAATAATATGGTACCTCTGAATTCACGATTGTAAATAGTGCCTGTTGTGCCTTAAAGAGGCCTTTGGGACATAAGGCCGCCACTTTTACTGACCAAGCATTAAGTTATATACTTAGTTATCTGGTGTACAATAAAACGATTTCTCTACCCATCTACATAAATAACAAGTAAAATTTTAACAAAATAAAAACCGACTTCAAGGTTCGACTCGATTTCTCTTGGATGCCATCATCAGATCTTAGTGTCCTTATCATGGTACCACCATTGGAATATCTCCTTTCCATTAAAACAAAGAATCATTAAAATCGGTACATAAACGACGAAGTTATCGGCGAACACATATAAAAAAAACATATACGGTCGAATTGAGAACCTCCTCCTTTTTAGAAGTCGGTTAAAAATGAATGTTGCTAAGCGCATAATTTGAGAATGGCTGGACCCATTCGGCTAACTAATTTTTTTTTGTATGATCCTTAAGGTCACGGGAGGATTTAATAATAATGAAAAAAATGCGGGTCCACGGTAGGTAGAACGAAGTCTGTCCGGGCTATAGAATAAAATAATAAGAGAAAGAAGAAGAAGATAGTAAAATTGAAAACACCTAATGCTTTGGAAGGATTTAGCGCAGAAAAGTGAGGAGACCCCAACCCACATAACGAGACCAGGAAAGGGAGAAGAAGAATATTAAAAGTTTTACACTTTAGGTGTCTAATAACTTCTTACTCGTCACATCACATCACACACACACGGCCTGACATCTGATTACTATCTTCGACTGCACGGTTGGCCTAGTGGTTTAGGCGGTCGCCAATTCGCCAAGTGTTGTGGGTTCAAATCCTACACGGGACAACACTTTGTGTGATCCACAAATTGTTGTTCTGAGTTTGGGTGTTAATTATGTCCGTTTCATGTATGTCTGTAAAGTCCCCCGCGACACAGGATGTCTATTCCTAATGCGGGAGTTGTCTTTTTAAAAAAAAGCAATGTATTTGTTAATATTAGGTCTTTACCTATGAAATTGTCGTTTTGTATGCAATAAGTGAAAGTACTTATTTTTTCAAACTTTTTTATTTCTGTTATTCGAAGTAATCACCCATGCAATCGACGAATCTTTGCCAACGCATTGGCAGTTTATTGATGCCCTTCTTGTAAATATCAGCTGGACGGGAGGCAACAAACTCTTCAAAAGCATTTTGTACTGCCTCTGTCTCTGCGGATTATCGAATTTGCAAAGACGCGCCGCAGAACCTCAACTGAAATGCCCCTCACTTCTGTCAATTTATTCGTCTTCAGATCCTCCAAAATTATAATAGGGGTATCATAAACCCTTGCTTTGAGATAACACCATAAGAAAACGTCAGCTGGGGTTAAGTTGGGCGATCTAGGTGGCCACGATATGTCTCCACAGCGACTTATGATTTTTCTCGGAAACAACGATCTTAGTGAGGCCTTGATGACCCTAGCTGTGTGGGCTGTAGCCCCATCTTGCTGAAACCATACACCTGATTCGTCAACATCCTCTTCTTCCAGCTTGGGTATAAGAAAAGTATCAATCATGTCCATATTACGTTCGCTCGTGACTGTAACCACTGCACCTCGGTCATTCTCGAAGAAAAATGGCCCGATGATTTTTTCCGACGATATTGCGCTACATACAGTAACTTTAGGGCTGTGTAATGCTTTCTGATGTTTTTGTTTTGGATTGTTGGATGACCAGTAAAGACAATATTGACGATTGACGTACCCTTTTCTCTGAAAAAGTCTCTAACATCTTCTCACAGTAAATTTTTCGCTTGTTGTAGTCTTCTGGTTTGATTTTTTGAACTATTTGAATTATATAGGGATGCAATTTAAGTCTAAGGCCAAAATTCGTTGAATACTTGAACGATGGAGTTTCAAAGAGGCAACATGTTTTCTAACTGATCGTCGTGGGTGCTCTGCGACCGCAGCGGCCATTATTTCGAGACCCAATTGAATGATTCAGTAAACACCCTGTCGCTCTAAGCTTTGATACCCACTACTTAATTAATTGAACACTCGGGGTATCACTTAAACGGTGAATTTGAAAGTGATTACAAAACTTGCACGCGCTGTGCTTCACTCAACGAAAGTCGTTGCAAAAATACGCCTCCACTACGTACGCGCGATGCGCGCCAGACCACCGCGACACGGCGACAAAAAAATCCGCACTAATCACCACTCGAACGCTACCGCTCTCCTCCCGCTAGCCTCGCTGGTAGCCGAGATATTTATGTTTAAAGTTTAAAATCGCCACTGAGACAACTTACATACCCTTTACTAACAACTTAATAATCACAAATTATAACAAAAAAAACAACTTCAATCTGGACCAAATTTAAATGGGACCGCACGGGGAGCACCAGCTTTCAAATAAAAAAAGAATCATCGAAATCAGATAGCGCAAATTGAGTTATTCGTCAATTTGTCGCGCACATACTCAATGCAAATTGTAGACTTATATGGTTTTCTCATGGATAACATGTCAGAACTAGACCAAAATGAAATGGGACCACATGGAAAGCACCAGATTTCAAATAAAAAAAAATCATCAAAATCGGTTCACCCAGTCGAAAGTTATGAGGTAACAAAGATAAAAAAAAATACAGTCGAATTGAGAACCTCCTCCTTTTTTTGAAGTCGGTTAAAAAAAGTATTTTTTTGTTTTTGATTACCTCGATTTGCTGCTTTTTAATTTGGTTTGTAAGATGGCAATACACAAAGAAAAAAAAAGTTAGCAATTCTCTGTCAAATCATACCGATATATCGATATTTTTTTATAAAAATATTGATATAAATTATATAATAATTATAAAAATTTCGATATTGATATTTTTCAAAAATATCGATACGATATATATCGATACTTTTTTACATTTCCGACATCCCTAGTGCGAAAAATTTACGTACGAAGGATACAGCGGGATGCTGTATTAAACTGAGTCAAATATTAAGACGAGACTTGTATTATGAATAAATTATTAATTTATTTACCATTATTCTAGGCTTATATGTATACAGATTTTAATTAAAACACGTAGGTACATTTATCTAGTGGGGAAGTGTTAATTTAGTATAACAATATTTATTTTGTATTTGTGCTTATTTGACATTATTAATAGGATAAAGGGACATTTCGTTGAAATTACTGGTTACACGTAGGCAGATTAAGCAAGCAAATAGTCGTAAGAAAAACATAAAAATAAATCTAACGCCTTTTAATCTTTGTAGGTACCTCAAACAACATTACATAAAAATAATATATTTCGTGACATAACAATAAAAATAAATAATGTTCTCCTAGCCGATAACGGCCACGGCGCGGCGGCCTGTCTCAACGGAGACAAGCCGCCGGACACGCAGGAGATATTATAGTGCACAAGTGTGTGCGTAAACATAGGTACACTCTCTGTTCCCTCTCTCTCATATTCCGATGGGACGGTTAACTGCTCTCGGAGGCACGGGGTTCAGACCCTAACTTCCAAACTCTGAGCTGTTATTAAGTATTTCTATAATAAGAAAAACTCATTAACAATTTTGGCCTGACCTGGGATTCAAACCCTAGACCTCTTGATCCGCAGTCGCATATGTCAACCGCAAGACCAACGAGGCAGTCACATAAAATAACATAAAATTTTCGTGACATAAAATGTACGCACATTTAACAGTATCTAGTTTTTGATAGCTACAATAACTATAGTATATATACAATTTGTAAGCTTTGGTTTATTTTTGGTCTACTGCCAGATGCTGTAGTTGTCCAGAAATGTAAATGAACCTGCCAGAAAGGCTCGTTTGGCAGCCGTACCTAATGACTTGATGGCTTTGAATTTCAACAATTAAAATCATAGTTAACTACCTACTAACTACCAAGTAAATACAGTAAAAAATATAAAAAATCTTACAAAAATAAATTCCAATTCGCTTTTAGCTTAATTCGTTACGTTATTCTTTAATAGCGTTCAATTGGAGGGGCCCAGGAGAGGCCAATGTCCAGCAGTGGACTGCGGTAGGCTGATGATGATCATTCTTTAATAGCTGTCTGAGATTTTAAACCCTATTTACCCTCGCTCATAACCTAACAATATTGCGTTTTAGCGTCAGCGTAGCGTAAACTGAGTTGACTGGACGGAAACACGTGACAAACGATTTTATTTTTTTGTCTCATCAATGCCTTAGATTGATGAGGGAGAGGGGTGTGATGACTGGAACCTGGGACCTACTGAATATTTTTTACCTTTTAGTAGATTTTCAATAAAACCGTTTAAATTAAAAACTTTTTTACATTTTTTTTCAAGTGTTTCATAGTAAACTGTGTACTACGACTTACTAGTCAATGCCCTTCATTTGATACCCATATTGAAGTACTCAATTTGTAAACCACCATTTTGTAGCGGCGGCCATCTTGGATTTACAATGAAACAAAAATTATTTATTTATATTGTCACCAGAACTAAAGATTTGTACCAAATTTCAGATCAAACTGTTAACATTAAAGGGGTCAAATTTCAATTACTAGATTTGACCCAAACAAACAAATAAACAAACAGGGCAGCTACATAAAGCCGTTTACAAAACTAATTCTTGAGATTTTTTGTGGGCACTAAAACTGGCTAGCGAGGACAGCCAGTAACGATACCTACTTAAACCTGCATCACTATCACTACATCATCATCACTACATAGTATAAAACAAAGTCGCTTTCTCTGTCCCTATGTCCCTACGTGTGCTTAAATCTTTAAAACTACGCAACGGATTTTAATGCGGGTTTCTTTAATAGATAGAGTGATTCAAGAGGAAGGTTTTTATGTATAATAAATGATAATATAGTATGGAAACACTGTTAATTTTCGAGGTTTCTAATGTGATGTAGCAAATAAACACATTTTTTGCGCTTACATTGCAAACGCTGGTTGCACCCTACGAGATAGATCAAAATAATGTACTACAGTATTATACACCTTAAAAAGTACTACAAAAAAGTCGGTGATGGTATATGTCTATCTCTTAGGAATAACCTACAACAACCATTTTTTATTCCTTTCTTTTTACGAGAAATAATGGCTTATTTACGAAGTGATTTTAAGCAAGTCAGAATGAATCCTTATACAATTAAGTAAATTAAATACATTGTGCATTAAAAATAGATCAAAATGGCTCTTAACAGTATCTAATTTAAATGAATATATTCGAAGATATTACAGATTTAAAATGCACGAATCGTGTCGTCGGCGGTGGCATCTGAAATCCACCCGTACGAAGCCGGGGCGGGTCGCTAGTAGATAATAACTCTACTAATCCTCCATCCATATTCATTGACTACTATAATATTTTAAAACATTAATAGAAAAAAAAACTTTCTGTTAGCTACAAAATAGTTTCAAATTATCATAACATTTACCTATTCATATAACTATGCCAAGCACAGCTGTTTTCACATCTTTTGAATAGAAAAAAAAAACTTTATGATGCTACGTTTCTCGATGATTCACAAATACGTCTCGCATCTTGACATAATCTAATAGAAGGTCTGTCTGAACATAAACATTTCATAACGGCCATAAATCATGCCACAATAGGCACCACTTATCATCAATTTATTTTACACAAATCAAAATACCTTTTCTATTCTCTGCTATTAAGTACAGTTGTTTTTCGATTTTTGAAATGGAAAGAACTTAGATTTTTTTATCTTACTGTTACTGCAGAAATAGTACAAGACAAACACAGATTTTCAACGTTGTAGTGTTCAGGAGAATTCATCTCGGTTCGATCAGGATGGTACACCTTTTCACAGAAGGCCAACCTAAAATGACAGCATTCGTGCTGTCGTGTTTAGTTGGTGGGCGCGAGACCGGAGGCCCAATGATGCAGAAGCATCACTAGCCCGCCATGGTGTGGGTCACCATGCTGCATTGTTGCATAGTCTTCATTCGCAATGAGTATGGTGACCACCACTCTTGGATTCTACATACGTTTCTTGTTTATGCTACATGCTTTCAGTCATACGTTTTCGTACTCATCGCTTCGGTTCTTCCTTCCTGTGCCGAGCGGTGAAAACCTGGAACTCACTACCAGCATACGTGTTTCCTTCCCACTATGATCCCGGGTCCCTTAAGCGGGCGTGAAAAAGCATCTCACCAGTCCGCCATAGTGTCGGTCACCATGCTGCATTGTCCTTATTCGCAATGAGGATGGTGACCACCACTTTTGGATTCTGCTCATGCTTACAATCAGGCAGGGCAGAGTCATTTTGGCTGACTATAAAAAAAACAAAAAAAAAGAGTTGAGTCACTTATCAATCAATTTTTATACCTTACATTTTAAACCTTAATGAGTTATTTAATAATTTCTGACCTTTCTAAATAGCCCTTAATTCAAAAACAAAATTGTAACTATTTTCTTTGTAACTACGTAATCTTGCTGTCCTACGAGTATAACAAACAACTTCAACAAGTTCGTTTTGAAAGTCATTTTAGTGGAGATTGCGGCTAAGGACATGACATATATGTCACTTGTTTAATTAAAACTTACGATATCCAAACCAGCTTTATAGAGAAATCCAGACGGAATTAAATGTGTAATTTACAATACGGTCTAGACCGGACTAATTCGATAAACTGGCAAAAACCGTATCTGAATAGGCCGGGGCCCCTGAGGACAATAAAATGTAGAGTCTCATTGCGAAATGTAAACAAGTTTATTGATGCAAATTAAATAGAAACTAAATATGTTTTAATACATATAAATATGAAAAGGGAGGAATGAAAAGGGTTGATTTGCGGTTATAACCTGTCAACCCTTTATTAGACTCAAAAATTGAAACATATGCTTACGAATTATCTCGATAGCTGGCTTACACTAACAACATTTATTGTTTCACTGTTGTCATAGAAACCTCTCTTGAAATGGAGGTTATTGTATCCTTTACTATACTATTGATATTGGGTTTGTGTCAAGTGCTGTTGTATTGCGTAGTTTGATCTGTGCGGCCTTCATAACCTCCCACGGTTAAACCACGGGTTAAATTGGGGTGGTAGCACTCCACATTGTTAATCCTTTATTATCTATACAGATATTGATGAAAACTGTAACAATCGTTTATCTGTGAATTGACGATGATATTAAATTAATAATGGCAAGACAGCAGTTTCTTGGCATGGTTGCGGTTACCGCTAAAACATATATAACTACCAATATTAAGATAGGAAACCTATTATTTTAATATTCAACGGTTGCCATTTCGCCTTCTTTTTAAGTGGCTTATAACAATCTACAAAATGGTTATGTAAATTTAAGAGATATGTAGTTTTAAGAGTCCCCTCTTAATTCCTATATATATATTTCATACTACTTGATTTTGTCTTTACATTACAGCATTTCCGAACCACTAGTTAGTTTTAGATTTGATCAATCATTAATAATAATAGCCTTTATTTAACAATCTTACAATATTAGTTACTATATCTTGTACAATTGTTTGACACCGATACGTGAAGATTGTCTTGCTGTCCAGCATAGGCCTCCCCTAGAGTTCTCCATCGAATGCGATTCCACGCTTGTCTTTTCCATGTATGTCCCGCTATTTTTATAATATCGTCTTCCCATCTACGACGCTGTCTCCCTTTCCTTCTTTTGTTATGTCTCGGACACCACTCCGTTACGTCCCTAGACCATTTATCTTTGTTACTCCTAATCATATGTCCTGCCCACCTCCATTTTAGTTTTTTGATACAGTAAGTAATATCTGTGATTCTTGTTTTCTTCCTTATAGTTTCTAGTTTTTTCTTATCTTTTAACTTGATGTTAAGTATGCTTCGTTCCATACTGTGCTGGCAAGTTTCCAATCTATGTATGTTATTATAAGTTAAGCTCCACGTTTGGCATCCATATGTCATGACAGGTAGAATACATGAATTAAATATTTTGCTCTTCGCTTTCAGTGGTACGAGAGGGTTTTTCATTACCTCTTTGAGAGACCAGTATCTTTTCCATGCCAAAGTGACTCTGTTGTTAATTTCTTTCGTTGTTTGGTCTATTGGAGATATAATCTGTCCGAGGTACTTGTATTCCTCAACATATTCTATGGTTTTGTCGTTAATAATTATAGGGATGTTTTCTGAGTTTGACATTATTTTAGTTTTAGACGTATTCATTGCTAGTCCTATTTTATCACTTTGGTACACCAGTTGTTCTAACATTTTTTGTAAACTTGTTGAATCTTCGGAAATTATTATAAGATCATCTGCAAATCTTAGATTGTTTAGTTTCACTCCGTTAATATTTATTCCATAGTTGTCCCACTCCAAATGTCTAAACACGTGTTCGAGAGAAGCTGAGAAAAGTTTGGGTGACAAAGGATCACCCTGCCTTACTCCTCTTTTTATCGGAAAAAGGTCTCCATCTCTTTCGGTTCTTATTTTAGCTTTCATGTTATTGTATATGTTGGTAATCAATCGAATATACTTTTTCTCAACTTCTTGTGTCTCTAAAGCTTCCCAGATTTTTGAGTGTTTTAAGGAATCAAACGCTTTATTATAATCCACGAACGCAAGGTAAAAGGTTATGTTGTATTCACTACATTTTTGGATTACTTGTTTTATGGAGTGGATGTGATCTAATGTTGAGAACTCACTACGGAAACCTGCTTGTTCTTTGGGTTGATTTTCATCCAATGTCTTAGTCAAACGATCCAGTAGTACTTTCGAAAATATTTTGTATACATTGGACATCAAGCTAATGGGTCTGTAGTTGGCTATGTCATCTTTATTTCCTTTTTTGTGTAGCAATATAATGGATGATATAGCCCACTGTTGTGGTATGTATTCTGTGCGCAATATTTCATTAAATATCTCTGTTATAGTGTTTAACGTCACTTTGGATGATCCTATTAGCAGTTTGTTAGATATGCAGTCACCTCCAGGCGATTTCCCTTCCTTCTGTGATGTATTAGCCTTATTAACTTCCTCTTTCAGAATACAGGGTATCTTTTCTTCGTATGATTTTTCACTGTTCACTAGCTGGCTGGACTCCTGGTTGAATTCGTCTGTTGTTACGTCATTATTGTATAATTCGCGGTAATATTCTGTTGCTACTTCTAATATTTTGATTCTATTTGTGTTATTTTTCTTGTTTCTGTGGTGTTTTATGTTGTCGATCCAGGTAAGATTGTCTCTTAATTCTATCCATGCTTTCTTGACTCCGCCCGTATTTTCTATATGGTAATTTAGTGTTTCGGTTCTTAATTTCTCTCTGTATTTTCGTATTTGAAAGCTTATGTCTTTGCTCAATCTTGTTATTTCTTTTTTGTTGGTTTTTCTGTCCCTAAACAAAATTTTCCTTTGCATGATCAACTTCCTCGCTTCTGGACCTATTTTGTCTTTTTCCTGTCTTGTTGTTCGTAATTTTCTTTCAGTTTCCTTTAATTCCCACTCTAGAGCATTGTATTTTAATTGAACTTCTGTAAGATGTTCTATTTTTTCTATATTAGTGTTTAAGGACTCCAGAATACTATCCGGGATTGGTAAAGCTATTGGTTTCATATTATAAATATTTTTCCTTGTTGTTTTTGGTTCTCGTGTACTTATTTGTCCTCTATGTAGTCTGTGGTCTGTGGTCTGTGTTGTAATTAAATTGGTTGACAATATTTATATTTAAGAACAGTCTTGGTTTGTTTGTGATTATGTAGTCTATTTCGTTTTTTGTCCTGCCATTCGGTGACACCCATGTCCATTTCCTATTAATACTTCTATTGTAGTAGCTGTTCATAATATGTAGGTTATTTTCCAATGCGAAGTTTATGAGTCTTTGTCCATTGTCGTTTCTTTTGCCTGTTGTATATAGTCCGAGTACTTTGTCTTCATTAGTTCTTCTCTTCCCTATCTGCCCATTGAAGTCACCCAATATTATTATGGTTTTAAACAAAGTTGGCATTATTTCGTTCAATTTGTTGTAGAAGTCATTTTTAGTTTCTTCCTTAGTGATATCAGTCAGGGCATAAATTTGAACGATTGAAGATGGTTGTTTATGGCCAGGTAATTTAATATTTAAGACTGCTATCCTATCCGATATTCCTCGAAACTCTAATATTTCATTTTTTAAATATTTTTTAACCATAAATCCTACTCCGCGGAGGCCAGCTATTTCGTTTTTATAGTAAAATATATATTTATCATACTCTTCAGTTTTTTCTTCAGCTCTCCTTATTTCACTTTAACCTAAAACATCCCAGTTTAGGGTTTCCAATGCATGTTCTAGTTCGAGTAGGGTTTCTGGAGATTTTAACGATCTCGCATTTATTGTGGCTATATTAAATCTTGTTCTTTGTTTTTGTTTGCTTTTTTCTGAGTAGTGTTTATTAGGGTCCTTAAATCTTCTAATTGTAACCTCTGGGGGGGTATGGTCTATCTCCCCGCGGTGACCAACCGTATTGGGGATATGTTTGTATTTTACTAGAGTTGCTTTTTTCATGTGTACTTTCTCCACGTTTCCGGTGTCAGACAACTCCTATGCCTTATTAGGTTGTGTTTGTTTCTCTGCCAGTGAGAAAGATCTAGCTCTCATATATGAAAATGCATCTGTCTTGTGCATTTTAGACGGGGCATTAATATTTTTAGCCTCTGTGGAATGAGGCTGTTTTTTAGTGTTCTTGGGTGACATAGAAATTTCTCTTTTTCTCTTTTCGACTTCTGGTTTTCCTCTTACAATAATTTTATTGTTCATAATGAATGCCTCATTTCCGTTTTCCCTTTCTTCTTTTAACTGCTGCTGCAGATTTTTACGTAGCTCAAGCGTTTCTTTTGAGAAATCTTCAGTAAGGAAAGTTTTATGTGGCAATTTTACTTTATTTCTCATTATTTCTGCCTTTCTTTGATATGACGTAAAGGAAATGAGTATGGGTCTGATCTTATTTGCATCTTGTATTTTTCCCAGTCTGTAATACTTATTTATTTCGAATTTTTCAATTTTAATATCAATTTTTTCCAAAATATCCGTTATTATGTTAAACAAATCTGTGTAATTACTCTCAGTTTCCTTGACACCGTGTAGTATTATATTATTCTTCTTGTTAGTCTCTTCCAAATATTTTACTTTTTTGTTTAATGTTTGCACTTCCAATTTTAGGTGTTTATTTTCTTCCAATAATGGTTGTATTTTATCGTCTATAGTGCGCATTAAGGTATCAGTTATGCTCTGTGTAATCGTTGTTGTTTGTTTTTCTAATTCCATTTTCATCATTTGAAATAGTTGTAACATTTCCTCTGACATATTTTTATTTTCCATAATGCAATAACTAAACGTATCAGTCTTTGTGTATCCGAACGTTGATGTTCTTTTCTTTACGTTGGCAATGTTGCGTGTCGAGTTGATATTTGATATGTTTTTATTTTATTGCAAAATGTTATTGCTTACCTCCAAATTGTAGTATTCTTAATGTTATTTTCCAATATAATCCGATTTTAAGTGAACTTTTGTTGTAGTTCAAGTTGTTTTGGTTTTGGTATGGTGATTTTTGCCAATTCGGGTTGAAACTTGGTGGTTTACACTGCTTTTTAAAACAAAAACTCGGGAGCACTTTCGACGCACTGATACTCTTATGACAGCCGGAAACAATCAATCATTAGAACAGTATAATTGAAGATATCGTTAGTACTATGCAAAAAGAAGTCATAACGTTCATCTTTTAACCTTTTATGAACGCCAATATCATTTAGCGCGGCTACTGGTGGTAGTAGAAAAGGGAACTAATACACATTATTCAGAAATAATCCATATTATACTAAAAAATACAACAGCCTAAGCCTCAAACGGCGTAAATACCAAAACCTAATAGGTAATTATATTTTTGAACCGTTTGGGGTCGAGACGCTAGGTTCATGGGGTCCGAGTGTTCGCGCTATGTTTAAACAACTAGCTAAGCAACTGATTGACGCTTCTCGCGACCAGAAGGCCAACCTTTTTCTAGCACAGAGAATCAGCATTGCCATTCAACGTGGTAATGCTGCCAGTCTTTTGGGAACGCTACCAGTAGGCGAAGATGTGAAGTTTTTTGACGCTTGTATGTAAATACTGTTATTGTTTTTTTTATTATGGTTATGTACATACGTTTCTATATTTTGTAATAAAGTCAATTAACATAAAAAATACCTACATATTTTAATGAAGAAATATAAACGTGTCAGTTTCAGTTAAATCTTTGAAACGATGTATCCAATCTTATCCAGTTCTCGTAGACACCTTTCAACCGCTGTTAAAAGGGCTTTTGCGCTTAGTAATTAGATAAATCTGCACTTGCTTTGTACGCTTAATAGAGGTAGACACGTGAAGACCTCTTTTAAAACTTTTACAACTAGAGTTGCTACTTTTTTGTTATAAATGTGAAGTTCCATTTCAATTCACTTAATAAGCAATAACGATAAAGATGGTTCACGCCTTTCGAAGAAAATTTATTCAATCTATTCCTATCCGATCCAGCATTATAAATCTCTTAATAAATTGACGCAGGCAGTTTCCAGAATTTGTCAATTCGAACCCTAAAAAAAGAATTGTGACCTCACGAGCAGTGTGAACTATTTTTTAACCGACTTCAAAAAAAGGAGGAGGTTCTCGTCACGACTATTTTTTTATGTTTGTTACCTCATAACTTTCGACTGGGTGAACCGATTTTGATGATTCTTTTTTATTTGAAAGCTGGTGCTTCCCAAATGATCCCATTTAAATTTGGTCCAGATTAAAGTTGTTTTTTTTTTGTTAAAAGTTGTAATTATTTCGTTAAGGCACAAGGAAGGTTCTTATGGTGAGGAAAAACATAAAAATTGCAAGGAAAGTTGTAAAAAAAACACTTACTTATTTTTTCTATTGGACAGACAGGCTTATAACTTTTGACAGACGGAAGTCTGTCGGGGAAGCTAGTTTTTTTTTTATGTATGGGCCTGCCAAAATGATTCTACTCTGCTTAATGGAAAGCATAAGTAGAATCCAAGAGTGGTGGTCACCATACTCATTGCGAATGCAGACAATGCGACAATGCAGCATGGTGACCCACACCATGGCGGCCTAGTGATGCTTCTGCATCATTGGGCTTCTGGTCTGGCACTCACCAACGAAACACGACAGCACGAACGCTGTCATACGTTGATCTTCTGTGCAAGGGACCCGGTCGAGCCGGCCCGTTCATACCGAAATCAGCGTGGCTCTACTACCTTTGGAAAGTTAGTTACGTAGATTATAGAAATATATTGTGCTTATTATTTATGTTTGACTTTTGTATAACACTAGATTAAAAGCACATACCTAAATCTCTTGGTTGAAAATTCAATTAAGAAATAGAACTAAAGTTATTAAAAATGTAAATCTACTCGTGTTTCGAAAGAACTTATATAAATTTCAAATGCAATATCGATATTTCATCAATTTTTTCGACAGCTATTTGATTCATTAAATATATTATATGTAGAGGTATGCGTACCAATCAAAATTATTTATTGGTAGATATTTTAAAATAAGTAAAATTTTTAGAATTTATTTACAAAGAGCATCTTTTCAAGTGATGCCAATCATAATAATACAACGCTGTAAAGTTGTGGCTAATTAAATTAACAACATTGAAAATAAGATTTCAACATTGAAAGAAAAATGAAGAATGCTTTTTTTTTTAATTAAGATGTGATTTGTGTCCAGGCTTCTTTCATATTTTAATTTAAATGTAGGGACTGTCAAAACATGTTTTGCTTGCTCTGTTTTTGTAACACTTTTCTTTAGTTAAGAATTATTGACATACTATAATAATATACATATATATATATTTAATATACATATTTTTTAATAAAATTATTTGTAGTAGACTATTTTGCATTAGATATCTTCCAGAACTTTTATCTGCGCAAGTGTTAGTAGTTACCGCAGTTTCACGATGTTTAGCATCACCTCTGATCTTTATCTGTCTTAGGTTTCATACATAAATAATGAGAAAGAGAAACTGGTTTTAGGTGTTAGTTCTGAACTGTTTTTTTTTTATATTTTAATAGTTATACTTCTATATGCATTGAAGACAAATTCATAACATCATACGTAAGCAGCCCGTTTTCGAAGTCTCTTAAATGTGGAAGAAAAAATATGTAGAGATAGTCATCTACATAATGTTTAAAACGGCCCCGAGTGACTCACAATAAAATGAGCTATTTGCAAAATGCCATTCCGTAAATATTTTGCAAACTACCACAAAAAAGCGTCTCAGATACATAAATATTCCTGTCGTCAGTAGAGAGAGTGCCTTTGTCCTATTTTCACACCAAAATACGATTCAGTATTTTTTACGATAGGCACTTGAATGTATCGGTGTGGGCTGTAACTTGATGTGTGGCACAGAAGAGAAGGTCGTTCCTAGCTTTTAACAGCTTAATCTAATCAACCTTATCTTAAGGTGGCTAAATTTGTTTATAGTGTCTTATGTTCTACTTATTTTAGTGTACCTCTCTATTTTTTGATGTAGAACACATCAAAAAATAGAGAGAATCACAATACCAAATTTAATAAAAATAATATTTTATTTATTATATAACTTTATGGACTCTTAAAATCGTTGGACTTAATGCAATTTTTTTGATTTCCATAATTAGGAAAACTCGAAAACACTTTTTTGGCCCGTCCCGGGAATCGAACCCAAGACCGAAGACAAGACCCACCGCTATACCAACGAGGCAGTCGTATTTACATTATTAATCATTAAAATAGACACTACGTAACAGTGCATACATAATTAATATCAATAAAATTATATTATTACTAGCTGATTCGGCAAACGTTGTTTTGCCATAAAAATAAATTAATAATTGGGGTATGGAAAATAGATGTTGGTCGATTCTCAGACCTACACGATATGACCAACATCTATTTTTTATACCCAATTTTTTTTTTATGGCAAAACAACGTTTGCCGAATCAGCTAGTTTTATATAAAAGATTCTTTGTTTGTAATTAACCTCGATCCCCTCTAATCTATTTAAATAAAAATGAATCACCGAAATGTATGGACGCACATAACTTCCGATCGACTGCACCAGATTGGTTTCTTTTTATGTGTTTGTTATTGTCAGGACCTCGGTATAACAATATAATTCGCCAGGTATAGCATTCCGAGACACAGTGATCACGTGGGTGACATGAGCCTTGCGTCATTGCCGCTATCGCTTGTTCTCAAACTCCCCAACCACCATTATTACCTTTGTAAATTCGATAGAACAATAAAGTTTTGCGTTATCATATATTTAAATTCAAATATTTTGTTTTATTATATACACAAAACAATAATTTAAATGCATTTGACATTTCTTTTAATAGAATGGTGACTGAAAATGTTTCCATCATTTCGTGTTATGTTGCTATAAAGTGGTAACTGGATAGTGACGTTACCACGAGTCGCTCTAGGAATGCGAGACCTTGTTGTCTTAGACCATGGTCAGGACAAGGTTTGTACATATTAGAACATTATAAGAAAACTAGTCCGTGACTGTACACTATCCGTGATAAGGTAAAGATTTAGCTTTAGCTTTTTAGCTAAGAAATTAGAAAATAAATAGGAAAAAAGGCGGTACGAACGTCGCTGGGTCAATTAGTCTTACATAGACTGCCTCGGTGGCGCAAGTGGTAGCGTAAGCGACTGCTGTGCTAGAGGTATCGGGTTCGATTCCCGGGTCGTACCACATATTTGTATGATCTGCAAATATTTGATTCGGAGTTTGGGTGTTTTCTATGTATAATATGTATGTGTTTACAAAAAAAAGTATGTGTGTATTTATATCAGTTGTCTAGTACCCATAACACAAGCTCTGCTTAGCTTGGGACTAGATGGCGTTGTGTGTTAGATGTCCGACATTTTTTTTTATAATATTATAGGTTTCTATTTCACTATACTCCTTATTTTCTGATTTGTAATTCTCAAAGTTGAACCTCTGTTGATACTAATAGGCTTGCCCTCTAACATGTAAATGGGACAAAATTATCTTTTACAAAATTTGCTTAAATTAATACGCTCCTGAAACCCATTGAGAGCGACGTGAGATATGGCGAAATTTCTGACAGATTTACGAAAGTGTATTATTTCAGTAAGCATAGACTTTATATGTTTACATCGAGGGACATCACCGTGGGAGAGCCACGTTTCGGCATGAATGGGCCGGTTCGACCGGAATGCTATCACGGCTTCACAGAAAACCGGTGTGTAACAGTGCTTGCATTTGTTTTACTGAGTGAATGAGGATACTGGAGGCCCATACCCACACCATGGAGATGGCTCGACCCCATCCCCCAAAGGTCGGCAACGCACTTGTGACGCCTCTGGTGTTGTGGGTGTCCATGGGCGTGTCGTTTGCCCCCTTCACCATAAAAAAATATCTATGAATAAGTTAGTACGTGTTTGGGGGATGGGGAAGGGGATGGGGGGAGTGGTTGGGGTATAGGCCTCCAGTATCCTCACTCACTCGGTGATTGACATGACCCAAGAAACTAATTGAGATATTTTTTTCCAAACAGAGATTTGACTTTGACTAGAATCAGTTTTTTTATTGACGTTGTTGTAAAAAGCGACTTGACGACCGATTTAACCACTAGGCCAACCGTGCAGTAAAATTTGACATTCAGATTTACAATATTGTGATAATTTACAAAGTTTTTAACACCAATTTAATTTGTGTATTCATGGTAGATGTAAAATTTAAGTATCCTAATTCTAGATATTACAATAATATTTAGAGAAATGCAGTCATTGTAAGTCATTGTCAACTATGAATAAATTATTTATTTATTAACACAAAACTACACTCATCAAAAGTGTCTAGGGATCAACATATGTGTCTAGGGATCAACATATATTTTTGCAATAACTTTTCTCCTGATTGATATTAATTAAAATTTTCTTTAAGGATTCATCAAATAAAGTGTTTTCGTTTGTCACAGTAACGATAAACCAAGTCACCTTTGCATTAATAAAGAAATTTGCCATTTTCCTAATAAAAGGATTTTTGACATTTGAACCACTAACATTAAAGTTCGAAAAAAAGACTGAAATAACAGTTTTCTTTAAAATTTTATTAGGTAACTTAAACAATTAATAATCCGTGTTTCTACCGCGAACACTAACACAAGAACATCGGTTTGGCATACTCAAAATGAGTTCATCCAAATCACGCTGTGGAATGGCCGCCCATGTTCGTTGCAACAACAAAAAAAGGTCTTCTTGCGACTGGATATCCTCCATATTCGGCAGAGCTCTTCTCTGTAGCATATCCCATGCATGCTCAATCGGGTTCAAGTCTGGCGACTGAGCAGGCCAGGGCCAAAGCCACATCTCAATTTCAAGAAATCCGCATAAAAATGCTTGATCCCTAGACACTTTTGATGTGTGTATATTCATACATTAAATGTGAATTTTCTGGCCCCTGAACTAGTGTAAACTGTATTTCAGGGACCAGTGTCTTCGCTCCCAACTACATAGGTTCTTGTATGTCAATTACAAAAAGACAATCAATATAATTAAGAAGAAAGAAAAGAAAATACAAAATAGACAGATGTAGCACACTCAGAAACCACACACCTGGCCCGTGTATATATTTGTGTGTGCGTGCGTGCGTCTGTGTGTGTATGTGTAGTGTGTGTGCATGTGTGTGCTTGTGTAGACCAATTACCCGACCACTGAGCTAGTTATAATACGTTTACCTTACGGAGAACAAGTCTGTCATTATTTGAAACAAATGATATAGGAACTATTCAGAAGTAAACGTAAAACACTGTCTTTATTGCCAATCACAATCTGTGTGCCGAATAATATGTGAAATCATAAAAGCTCAGAGCTAACAAAATTGACACGGGTTACGATAGTAAAAATAACAATTTTGTGTTTATTGGCTAATGAGGCCTTCAAAAGGACTCGTCAGTCAATATATGGATTCGAATGTTCAATTTGAATATATCAGTGTTTTGACTTCATAAGTCACCAGTTATATGAGAATCGTATTTTTTTATGTATGGCTCTGCCAAAATGACTCTACTCTGCCTGATGGAAAGCATAAGCAGAAGCCAAGAGTGGTGGTCACCATACTCATTGCTAATGCAGACATTGCAGCATGGTGACCCACACCAAGGTAGCCTAGTGATGCTTCTGCGTCATTGGGCCTTCGGTCTCGCACTCACCAACGAAACATGACAGTACGAACACTGTCATTTTACGTTGATTTTCGCACCGCGCCGGTCGAGCCGGCCCGTTCGTGCTTAAATCAGCGTGGCTCTACTACTATTTATATGGTTGATGGATTTCAGAAATTAAAAGTGATTGAGTACTCATAAGTAGACAATTATCGCGTGTTATAGGGAGTAGTGTTTTACAGTCAATAGTATTTAGTTAACGAGTTAGTCGAGTTATTCCTTATAACATCAGCAAGCTGCCATTGAAAGTCCCGTCAAAGTTAGTCCAGCCGTTCCAGAGATAAACCGAAACAAACACACAGACAAACAAAAATCTTAAAAAGTGATATGATGTAAGCACCGTGTGTACTTCCATATCTATTTAGTGAAAAGCTGTTTATTTAAAATTACATACATACACTTCAATTTTATTTATTTGTACAGATATATTATGTCTATAGTATTGGATGCACGAGGATGGAAATACAAGGAAAATATTTCGTAGCAGTTCCCCGTAGAGCCTCTACGACGTAGACCTTTAAAATTTTAACCACTTTCATGTATTAAGCTGGTTTATATAGTACTAACAACCCGTCCCGGTTTTGTACATTAATCTTTGAAATTCATCGTTTTTCGCTACTATTATATGCTGCCATCTGCCATGCAATCAATTGCTGTTACATTTTTTTTAATCTGTCCCTTCTTACCGAGTTGCATTTTACAAACGTAAACATTAATAGAAAACTAACGAAACTGTGGTAGCTTCTGTCAACGCTAAGTCACGTGGTCAATAATACAACAGAATACGTTAGCGATTGTAGAAACAGAATCAAAAAACTTGCAACTTGACTTAGTGGGCTGGGAAGTTAAAACGTATTATCTAGTATATTCTCCATTTGTGAAATATTCTTTTACTCATAATATTGGATTCAATGCTCTTTAATATCAATAAAACAGTTATTGGCTCCAAAATAGTTCTCAAAATATTGTTTAAAATTTGGTATAGTTACAAATACGTACTACTAAATGTAGCTTACGTTAAAACTTGTAATGTTATTTTTATAATATTTTACTGCTAAATACATTAGGGTTATATCTAAATCATCAGTAATGTGATCGTTATGAAAAGGTTTTTTTGTTTATATACCTACTAGGCGGGCAAACGAGCAGACGTATCGCCTGATGGTGAGCGATTACCGCCGCCCATGAACACTTTCAACACCAGAGACGTCATAAGTGCGTTGCCGGCCTTTGGGGGATGGGAAGGGGGATGAGGAGGATACCGTGGGAGAGCCACGCTTAAGCATGAATGGGCCGGCTCGACCGGAGTGATACCATGGCATCACAGAAAACCACCGAGTGAGTGAGGATACCGGCCTATATCCCAACCATCCTATAACCCATCCTCCTCTCCATCCACCAAAGGTCGGCAACGAACTTGTGACGCTTCTGGTGTTGCAGGTGTCCATGAGCGGCGGAAATCGCTTACCATCAGGCGATACGTCTGCTAGTTTGCCCGCCTATTCCATTAAAAAAAAACCGGTTGAACAAGTAACCGACCCCAAATGATCTTGGGAATAATAAAGACTATGAAGATGAACCTCAGGGCTTAAATGTCCTTATTACATCATTCGGTTTGAATATACCTTGTAGAATAATTTTCAATTAAAATTTATTTGCAAAGCGTGGTTCATAATTTGAGAGAAAATTGTAACCACGATCCTTGCCTTGCCTCCATCAGTGATACTACCAGGATTGTTAGCATTATGTAATCAAGCTTACTTGATTGTATACTACTTGAATTTGTATACTATGTGGTACAATATAAACTAAATTTTGCTCGAAACTCCAGCTGCGTGTATGTTGGTTATCACGGTAGAGATTAGCCTTTTTCCTTCCTTAAGAACCAAAGTATCTCGGTAAAACGGGACCCTATTACTAAGACTTTGCTGTCCGTCTGTCTATCTGTCACCAGGCTGTATCTCATGAACCGTGATAGAGAATCCAGCTGGGTTGGGCAGCGTTTGGGAAGCTTCGTCGGGTCTTTTCATCGTCGATCCCACAGTGCCTAAAGACGAAAGTCTTCAATGAGTGCGTCCTACCCGTAATGACATACGGAGCCGAAACGTGCACACTTACGGTACGGCTGGTCCACAAGTTTAAAGTCGCTCAGCGTGCTATGGAGAGGGCTATGCTCGGCGTTTCTCTAAGGGATCGTATCAGAAACGAGGTGATCCGGCAGAGAACCAGGGTCATCGACATAGCCCATAGGATTAGCAAGCTGAAGTGGCAGTGGGCTGGCCATATTTGCCGTAGAACCGATAACCGTTGGGGTAAACGAGTTCTTGAGTGGAGACCGCGTCTCGGCAAACGTAGTGTAGGACGTCCACAGGCCAGGTGGAGTGATGATTTGCGCAGGACGGCTGGCAGAGGCTGGATGCGAGAAGCCGAGGATCGAACTAAGTGGCGTGCAATTGGAGAGGCCTATGTCCAGCAGTGGACTGCGATAGGCTGATGATGATGAAGAACAGAATAAAATAAATATTTAAGGGGGCTCTCAACAACAAACGTGATTTTTTTGCTCGTTTTTGCTCGATATTGATAACGAAAACAGGTTGACTTGGAAATTGTATTTTCTCATTTTATTTATACACATATTCAGGGAATATTAACTTACGGTGGGACTAGTATTCTTCAAAATGAACTCTGTATCTAAAAAAATCCATTGTCGCTTATCATCATAGAAAAGAAGGTTGAACATTGAGATCTTTATCTATTGTATAAATTCTCGTGTCACGTCGTTACTCACGATGAACTACGAAACTATCTAACCAATTTTCACATTTTTGTAGTGAAAACTTCTTTAGCCGCGTTGAGCACTTTTTGGCAGGAGAAAATCTTAGGAGTTCGCGTCACCGCGTCACCGACATGCTGACGTCACAAAACTTCTTTGGCCGCGTTGAGCACTTTTGATAGTGGAAATCTTATGGGTTGCGTCACCGATATGCTAATGTTTGATGTTGATAATTTTAATTTAAACATTAGGGAATGTCTAATTTTACACATTAATTTTACAAATAACATTATAAGTTATAAGTTTTCACTTCTATCGGCAGTCCTTGTAAGTGCTAATTTTTTTAATGTTCGTTTTGCTGGTGTGCCTAAGATAGGATAGTTAACATCACGCTTAGACTAATAGGAGCCGAGTATGATTAAAATGAGATGCAAACGAAGTGGCGTAGGTCAGCTAGTTTCAATATAATTTCAAACCTTACAGATATTAAATGTTCATAAATATATCTTTTTTCTTTAAAAATATTTTTCACATATTTAATTAAGAATAGATATCAAGAAATAGTACTCAATTACTTAAAGTTCGTTCACACAATCGCACAAGCCGCAAGTAATCAAAAACTCAAAAACAAGACAAAAACCTAATTATTTTGTTTGCCAGGAGGTATTCCGAACAAAGTTTAATTACTTGTTAAACGTAATTTCGAAGGAATCCTAACGTTTTCGCTAAAAAATAAAATTAATGAGACATCGGCGTCTGACGCGTTTGAAGCAGCTGAAAATTGAGTTGCTCAATGAGAGAGAATCTGCGACCTACTTAAAGAAAACAAAAGTTTTGAAACCAATATTTTTCGGGTGTTTCTCGCAAATTTAAAGCGTATAAGCTGCTCAACAACAACATTGACTGCCCTGAGTTATTAAGCAGATTCAACTTCAGAGTACCCCGCAGACCGCCTCGCAGACCGATAACTCCCCTGGTTCCGCCTCTGCGCCATACAGTGTTTGGTGCTAATTCACCTATACCCCGCATGTGCAAAGTTGTAAATGAGTGCAGCGACCTGGTTGATATGTACTCTGATTCGCTGTCGACGGTTGTCAGACACATCAAACGCACTAAAATAAAATAAGCCATTAATATAATTAGTAGTATTAGTATTATTATTTACAAATATATATTGTAATTAACTAGAGTTTAAGTGTACCTAACTAATAAGTTTTAAATTCATATAGCTATGTTAACATGTTGATACATAAAACACATTGCATGTGGTGTTTGCCTGTAATTGGTTGTGCAGTTAGATATAAGACAATCATTCTTGTATACTCCTATGTTTGCAATAATTATCTGTAACAACTGTTGGTAAACCTTAAATAAATAAATAAATAAATAAATAAATAAATAAATAAATAAATTTAGATAAAATAAACGTACAGCTTACTTCATACGTTTAAAGGGTACATAGAAATGATATTGAGCCTATCTCACTTATCGATTTTATAACCTCTTGTTGTATCCGTATATTTTATATAATGTGTTCTGATAATAATATCAAAGAGTTGATTATCACTTGCTTGTTTTCGGTAGCCGGTATTCAAATTCAAACTGTCTAAAATTCCCCATTATGTCATACTGTTTTTGCTCGCGGCTCCGCCCGCGTGTATGTCGGTTATCGCGGCAAATAGTAACCTATGTGTTATTCTGATGTATAAGCTATATTACTGTAAAGTTTCATCCAAATCCGTTCAGTAGGTTTTGCGTGAAAGAGTAAAACATCCATCCATCCATGCTTACAAACTTTAGCGTTTATAATATTAGTAGGATTGTGCGTTAAATAAGTCAAATCATATATATCATATATCATAACATATCTGTCTCAGATTCCCACACAGTACAGTCGCGTACAACAAAATAGTACATTGTTCACCGAGGGATGAAAGGGACCGACTACTAGCGAGGGAGCAGTTTGTGGCCCGAAGGCGCAGCCTAGGGCCACAATACTCCCGAGGTAGGAATGGGACTTTCACCCGAGTTCTACACAGTGCTTTATACTACACCTGTGAGGAACATTTAAAGACTTGTATTGTAGAAAGTATTTAATGATATGAAATAAAAATGTATTACAAAGAACATGACTAATCTAATTAAAAGTTATGTTACAATTTGTGCAATTATTTAAAGTAAATGTTAAGCCGGGTCTCCTGCGACACTGTTTAATGTTTTTAAACACCAAACATCACATATTTATCAAAATATCGGCGTGGCCTAACTGTTTTGTTATTTTTAACAAGCAAACGCGTTATCCGAAGCGGACGGAAAACTTCCCCGTGTTCGCCTGCAAGGGGGGGAGGGCGATTTCATTTGTTAACATAGGGTTGTGCATTTACCACATTACATTCTTCATTTTAGAGAATGCCCTGGGCATTAAGTCCGCCGATGTACAAAAGTGCATAAAGTTATAAAATAAAAAAATTTTAGTCGTTGCGGAGGTAAAGATTAATCGTTTTGATTTACAAATCGGATGTTATCGACTTGCTAACCAGTGATCATTTTCGTTATAATTAAGTAGCTGATCCTTATTCATACATTTTATAATTTTCATTTTATGCTTCTCGTATAAAGAAACTGAACTGAACTTATATTAATACTAATATGTATTATTCATACTTATACTATAAAGGACAATTTAAATAATATTAAAAGGTTACCTAACATCAGCACTATGAGCCATTCAATTATTTCCAAAATTAAATAACTATTTTGTTAGTCATTTCGGATCTGTAACGTGTGGAATGATTTTCCAATCCGTCAATCAAAAATAAAAAGAAGCCAAGTGCGAGTCGGACTCGCCTATGAAGGGTTCCGTAGTAGCAAGTAACATAATATATTTTTTTATTTTTTTTATAAATGAGTTGATTGAATGAAAGACAAATTATGGTTTACGATGTATGACGTATTAAAAAAAACTACTTAGATCTCGTTCAAACCAATTTTCAGTGGAAGTTTGCATGGCAATTTACATCTTTTTTTTTATTTAGTTTTATCATTCTCTTATTTTAGAAGTTACAAGGGGGGAGACACGTTTTACCACTTTGGAAGTGTACCTCGCGCAAACTATTTAGTTTAGAAAAAAAATGATACTAGAAACCTCATTATCATTTTTAAAAACCTATCCATAGATACCCTACAGGTATGGGCTTGATGAAAAAAAATTTGTTGAGTTTCAGTTCTAAGTATGGGGAACCCACAAGTCTTTTTGTTTTTTTTTTCTATTTTTATGTGAAAATCTTAATACGGTTCACAGAATACATCTACTTACCAAGTTTCAACATTATAGTTCTTATAGTTTCAAAAAAATGTGGCTGTGACATACGGACGGACGGACAGACAGACATGACGAATCCATAAGGGTTCCGTTTTTTGCCATTTGGCTACAGAACTCTAAAAAAGTCGCCATTAGGCCTCGGTAAGAAAAGTAATCAATACTTTGAAGTATTGAAGTATCGATACTTCCGTTTCGATACTTTTATGAGTACGATACTTTTTATTCGATGCTACTCATGAGTACAGTATCGATACTTTCTAATCGACACCGTCGCAGGAGACGGCAATGGTCTGCTAACATGGTTTGCAAAAACATTTCTTTAGTTTGTTTTGTTATTTTTGGGAGCAGGAGACACGCCTTTATAGTTTTACCATCAGGGTGACTTATACTGGTATGAGATATTTGAGCTTAGAATTTGCCCGATATTTCGCGCTTCTTTTTTTTTTTTTATTCTTCACAAAAGGATGTCAGCGGCACGGAGATTCCATATTTAAATTATATGAAAACTCCTTGGGCAGGCGCGCGCCATAGATAAGATACACGTGAGAAATGAAAATTCATACAACTTTCTCTCCCGCTAAAACACGTTAGAAATGGATTTTCATACATTTTTTCCTCCCGCTTGTTAAGGTCAAGGAAAAGACTAACGTTCTCTGTTCATTTTCCGGGAATATTGACTACTGTTCCGATCAGGTGTAGTATAAATGACTTTTCCCATTATCTTTGAATTTTTTTTGTACCTTGTCCTAACAATAACAAACAAAAATTATTTAATTTACAAATATAATTATATTTACAATTTGCATTTGCGGCAAATAGTAGCCTATATGTTATTCTGATGTATAAGCTATATTACTGTAAAGTTTCATCCAAATCCGTGCAGTAGTTTTACGTGAAAGAGTAACAAACATCCATCTATCGATCCATACATACAAACTTTCGCATGTATAATATATTATTAGGTCGTTACCTATGAAATTGCCGTTCTTCAGTACTGGTCATTTCAAATAAAAAAAAGTTTGTAATGGCTCTGTATTCTAAATTCAAATTAATTTTGTTTTAAAACCATGACATTCTATTTACATACTCAGTCTTTTGTTTTTTGATTAGCGTTGTATTTTCATTACATTTGAACATTTTTCGTCATAATGGATACTTTAAAAATTCGTGTAATTATGGAATATGAGTTCCGTCGTGGCACCAACGCGACACAAACGGCACGTAACATCAAAAACGTTTACGGAGAGAACTGTACAAACGAACGCACAACCCGTTATTGGTTTTCCCGGTTCCGTTCTGCAAATTTTGACTTGAAAAATGAAGCTCGTGGTCGTCCGGAGACTTTGGTTAACAATAATGAATTAAAGGCAATTGTGGAAGATGACGAAACTCAATCTACAGCTGAGCTAGCAGCAGCTTTTAATGTAAGCATCAAAACAATATTCATCCATTTGCGACAAATTGGCAAGATAAAAAAGCTTGATAGATGGGTGCCCCACGACCTTAACGATCGCCAGCGCAACGTACGCGTCGAGACCTGCCTTGCGCTGCTCAACAGGCAAAGAAATGAAGGAATTTTGAAACGAATTGTTACGTGCGACGAAAAATGGATTCTGTTCGACAGTCGAAAGCGCTCAGGAAGTTGGTTAGACCCTGGTTCAGCACCAAAGCAATGCCCTAAACCAAAAAGACCCCTAAAAAGGTGATGGTCTCTGTTTGGTGGTCTAGTGCGGGTGTGATTCACCACAGTTTTTACAAAACGGCATGAATATTAATGCAGATGTGTACTGTGAAGAACTGGAGAGAATGATGGAGAAGCTTGCACATCTGCAACCAGCTTTGGTCAATCGGTCGTCCCCACTGCTCCTTCACGACAACGCGCGACCCCATACTGTGCAACAGACAGTCTCCAAGCTGCAAGAGCTGGAGTTGGAAGCTCTCCCTCATCCGCCATACTCACCAGACCTTGCACCTACCGACTATTACTTTTTCCAAAATTTAGACAACTTTTTAGTGGGTAAAAAATTCAATTCCCGAGAGGCAGTACAAAATGCCTTGAAGAGTTTGTTGCCTCCCGTCCAGCTGATTTTTACAAGAAGGGCATCAATAAACTGCTAATGCGTTGGCAAAGATGCGTCGATTGCATGGGTGATTACTTCGAATAACAGAAATAAAAAAAGTTTGAAAAAATAAGTACTTTCACTTATTGCATACAAAACGGCAATTTCATAGGTAAAGACCTATTATTAGTATAGATATAGATTCGGGAACCACTGTTATAAAGTTTTTTGAATCCCTTCTAGTGACTAGTGACTACTTGTAAACCCGCGCATTGTGTCTCAATTGATTAAAGTCGGCTCACGTGGATGTCGTTTCGACACAACTCTCGACGATCACTGTGACGAGTAAAGAATGTTTGTAGTTTTGTTGGAGATTAGAAACTTGAGCGTAAAATTATTCTTTTCTTTTCTTTTTATTGAATTGATTTGTAATAGAATGTAAAGTGGATACGTATTTTCACTCGGTATGATTGCTTTCGTGCATGACACTTACGTTTCAGATATCAGTGCCCTCAGCTTGCAAAACACGATCCCCAGGCTGTATGGATACTGGTGCCAGTATACAGATAGATCATTTGGTAGACCTGAAACAAAAAACAAATTTTCAGTCAATGAAAAAAAATGGAAGCTTTAAGTCGAAAATTGGCGTAAATTATGAAAATACATTTAGGGATTGTCATCTTGTTACGCTTTCATAGCCAACCTTTGAACATACTAACTTTGGCATGGAGATACTTTGGTTCTTGAAGATGGACAAGAGCTTTTTGACACTTTTAACCGCAGTAACTAAACTGAATAACTGATGCAGACCATCAAAAAGCGCAAAATTGAATATCTCGGCCATGTGCTTAGGCACGAACGTTAATGCTGCTTCAATTAATAATGATGGGCAAGGTGGAGGGTAACAGACGCGCTGGACGAAGAAAAAAATCGTGGCTACGAAATATCCGGGAGTGGACCGGTACCACGTCCGTTGAACAACTGTTTCGCCTGGCCAACGACAAGGAGGAACGACCTCTAGAAAAAGAGTTAAAGATAAGATGTTCATAAATAGATAGATTAATATTGAAAACAAAGAATATTAGAAATATAAATAAAACTCATAGTTTCTAACATTTAATGGCTGGTGAATTATAAATGGAATTAGGTATTATACTGTAAAACCCGCTAGTTAAAATTTATTTCAAGTTCTTACATCAGTCGAGATGTCTGCCTCTGATTCCAAATAGGATAAATTAATAACGATAAGAAAATACGATAAAATTATGTTAACTAATTCAACTCGAAATAGAATTTGTTATCTCGTCTTAGTCTTTTGAGAGCGGTGATTAAATTAAAATTATTCAGACATACACCTGTCACCTGCTCTTTCTGTTTTCAAGGATAATAAAATGATTGCTAAGTAAAGATTCGTTAACTGGTCACCATGAAATTATTGTTGGCATGTTTTTATCATTGGCATGTCATTATGCAGTAGTGTTCTGTATATGACGCACCTATACCTACGTATGATTTACATATTACGAAATTTAAAGAAATCTTTCCCGTAGCTAAAGTACTAGATAAAACAGTGTGTAAAAGAAAACAATATTGGCAAAACTATTTCGCGGTAGGAAGCATTTATGGGCCTAAGTTTTTTACGAGTTTCTGGAACAAATCCTTGACACACTTCATGGTTTTATTATCACTTTATATCAGATGTGCTCAGTTTTTATGTCGCTTGGATGCAACATTCCAGTTATCTATAGTGTCATTCTCTTGTCCCGGCTTCGCACGGAGTCTTTACGGAAAATATAAGATAGCCTATGTTACTCTGAGAAGACGTGTAGCTTAATTTTTTCCGACGTCTTTAACAAATTTCAGCCAATATACTCAAAAAATTCACAAATTATATTCAAAAACCTTCTACAAGAATCACTCTATCTATTGGTAAAAACCGCATAAAAATCCGTGCAGTAGCTTTTGAGTTTATCGCGAACAGACAGACATGGCGGAGGACTTTGTTTTATAATATGTAGGTAAGTGTTATTGTGTATTTTAATTAGGATTAAAGTGGTGTCCCAATCACAAGGAATCAAACGGACACTAACTGGGCATAAAAATATTTAAGTAGTTTACAATTATTTTTCGTCATTTACTACCATACATTTACTATCATAGTCCTCTAGTATCATAGACTGCCTCGTTGGTCTCGCGGTTGGCGTGTGCAACTGCTGATCATGAGGTCTGGGGTTCGATTCCCGGGTCGGACCAAAATGTTTGTATGATCTACAAATATTTGTTTCGGAGTTTGGGTGTTTTCTATGTATAATATGTATGTATTTACAAAAAAAATGTATATATGTATTTGTATCAGTTGTCTAGTACCCATAACACAAGCTCTGCTTAGCTTGGGACTAGATGGCGTTGTGTGTTAGATGTCCAATATATTTATTATTATTATTCTCTTTATTAAACTTATTATATAACATATTATTTACATTTTTAAATATACATATAAAAACAAATACATTTAAAAATATAAAAAATATAGACCACCGACTTCGGGTACAGGGACCAAGAAACCGGTGGTTAGGGCTCCAGAGACAGGAACCTCCTCACAATTCGATCCGTGTCAAGGAGGACTGCCTTCTGCATCAGACCCTTGATCCAGCCCCCTAACGTGAGCCTCTTAAGATGATGGTCGAGGCTCTTGGCTATCAATTCGTGAGCAGATACGACTATCGGAACAATGATCACCGAATCCACATTCCACATATCGACAATCTCGTGAGATAAATCCAAATATTTTATTTGTTTTTCTTTTTCGACTTTCACGAGTTTTTTTTTTTTTTTTTTTTATGTATGGCCCGCCAAAATGACTCTACTCTGCCTGATGGAAAGCATAAGCAGAATCCAGATTCTCGTCATGAGGAACGGCGATATCGACAATCATTGCGCGGCGCTCTTATCGATCTATCACCACAATATCAGGCTTATTGGCAACAATAGTCCTGTCTGTGATAACAGATCGATCCCAATATAATGAAAAATATAATAAATAATAAATATTTATTATTATTATTATTATAGTAATGACGAAAAAGGTGACCTTTGATTCCTTGTGATTGGGACACCACTAGAGTAATCCTAATTACAGGAAAAACAGACAGAGATTCACGAACCAGACTCCCTACCAAGTTGACATTCTACAATCGTAAAACTAAGAAAGTATGGGAGTGACGTCATCTCAACGCTAAGACACGTGGTCAAAACAAAATATTTGCCCATCATACGAGGGAATAGAGGCGAAAGCGATTGTAGAAAGAAAATCGACGCGAAGCAATTGCTAAGAGGGCAGGTTTGGTTGAGCTATTGCAGTTTCGATTCCTATTCCCATTCGAAACTGCGATGTGCCGTACCGTAGTTCCTTTGCCCTATTCATTTTCTTTTCTAGGATGTAGCTTAAAATAGTTGACACCTGTCTATCACATATTGCGCCGATCCAAATTAAAATTGAAAGGAAAGCAGGAAAATTAAATAAATAAATTGGTTGTCTGTAAAGTCGGTTTACGGACGATAGTTTAACGTGACAAAACATTGATGAAATGATGAGAGAGAGATGCGCAATGGGACAATGAGCGTAACGGGACAATGAGTCATCTAAGGAGTCATCCTTTTTCGTGCGTGCAGTCGGCGTTCATCGATTTATTAGATGTTGTCACATCAAAAAAATGTAGATCTCCATATTTGCAACAATTGCAACGCAAGAAACGGTACACTTAGCAGTTTTAGTATATTTTTGAATATTTATTTTCTTTAGTCATATAAATATACAGACATGGAATTGTAATGGTCATTCTTAATACAATTTTAAACATTTTTTTATGCGGCTTACATCTGTTTAATCTATGGTATTCTCAATGAACTAGTTTGTTTTTATTTTATATGTGACAAGCGACAGTTTTTGCGATATAGATTTAAAGATTATGGCTTCTCGGTTGGAGGCAACTTATTCAAGTTAACGTGTAGGTAAATCTAGTATTGCTTTTTTACTGTTGATAATACTACCTATGGACACCACACGAAATAATTGTCTTATCACTTTGGTCTATCCCCACTTGTGCCAAAGCAATGCCTCACGATTGTTAAAAAGGTATAATAACCGAGAGAGGCATTGCAAATTCTATACGGACACAAAAGACTGTATTCGTAAAGAATTTCCTAGAAAAAAGGCATAGTATGATTGTACATCGACGAAGTTGATACTTCCTTTTTTGTGAAGTATGTATTGAATAACTTTTGTAGATACATACATACATATTATACATAGAAAATATGAGACCTTAAACATACCATTTCCACCGAGGCAGTCGCATTGCATATATATGTACCTACTGTAATAGCCAAGATTTTGAAGGTGCGAGAGCCGACATAAATTAAACTAAGCGGGGACTCGAATTTCCAAGAAATTAGTTTCAGTTACTGTTTTGCACCCCTGACTTTCTCGAAGTATTGCTTACATAACCCTGTCTACCCTTGTAAGCAATCCCTGTCCTTTCATTAACTTTCCTTCCTAAATACCTTGTCTATCTTAAATAAATACCAAAGTGTCGAGAGAAATAAGCATGCCCCTAAGCTTATTTAATGCGAATTACGTGATTGGGGCTAAATTACAGTTGGCCAGTTGGCATAAAGTGAATATATAATACAACTCTGTCCTTCGGGATATTAGTCGTAACGACAACAGTTGGATCAAACGGTAATATCATAGTCAATGTGACCGATAAACTCCTAGAACATTCATAAGCTAAAGTTACATCTGAGGGTCTAGTGTGAGTTTGTTTAATATCTTATTCCATCGTCTTGGTGACCGCGCACAGTATTGCGATTAACCCGCACTGAAGTCTTCACCGATTGTAACACCGAAAGTAGTCGCCGTCGTAAGAGAGTTGAAATTAATATTTTTTACACATGTAAGCTGTTCCTGTGTGACCAGGATCATACAAATAATAGGCTTATAACCTGATTTAAGTATATCTAGGATATCTGCGAGTTCCTACGTGGGTATTCAAGATAGAAGTCCTAGAGACTAAAACCACCTGCATGTTTAAGATTATACTAGACTTGGGCACAGTTTCACCAGTTCCTTATAAAGTTTCAGATAGTTATCGGACATATAATACTATGTGTTAGTTAAAAGTTGTTGATACGTATAAGGTCGTCTGCTATATCTGTCTATAACCAAAAGTTGTGAAACCAAAATCTACAGTTACTTGACAAAGTCAGTTAAAAGTTGCTGATACGTATAAGGTCGTCTGCTATATCTGTCTATAACCAAAAGTTGTGAAACCAAAATCTACAGTTACTTGACAAAGTCAGTTAAAAGTTGCTGATACGTATAAGGTCGTCTGCTATATCTGTCTATAACCAAAAGTTGTGAAACCAAAATCTACAGTTACTTGACAAAGTCAGTTAAAAGTTGCTGATACGTATAAGGTCGTCTGCTATATCTGTCTATAACCAAAAATTGTGAAACCAAAATCTACAGTTACGTGACAAAGTCAGTTAAAAGTTGTTGATATGTATATGTATAAGGTCGCCTGCCATATCTGTCTATAACCAAAAGTTGTGAAACTGAAATCTAAAGTTATTTGACAGATAACTTGACTATAGTCTATCAGCCACTTTATCAGTAACTGGTGAAACCGACTTATCTGAAACTAACAGTTTTAATTAGAGTTAATTAAACACGTTAATTTGACTTTTATTTCGATTTCTTATCCTTGTCGTGATAAGCATTACCGACATTATCATAGTCTTAAGTCTTAACATTTATTTTAGTAAGTGTTTCTTTTACAGCTCTCCTTTTTACCGTTCTAAAACAAAAGTATCATGTTATTTCAAAATAATCTTCTACAAAATTTGGACAAAAAAATATGCTAAAAGCTACTTGGCTTAATTTGGTTTGCTGTCGTTCCTTTAAATTTTTCTTGTACCGAAATAGCCTTGGCGTAATTAGCGGCATTGTAGTCTCATTTCAATTTCCTAAAATGATAAAAGTTGGTTGATTGATCGTCCACTTTTCTGGAGATTTAATTTAACTTCCTGGAAAAATATGCGCATCAAATAAGCCTCGACATAAACGGAACTATAAGTACATCCTTGCGGCCTTGGTTATGTAATGCCATTGGTAGAACAGAATCCAAGAAAATCTGTACATGTAAAGTCACTTGCCCTTGCTGACTGAGCTTAAAGCGCTGGGACTACAAACTTGAAATTTTGGCAGCCAATGCATTTGGCGATACCCCATTGTGATTATTTTTTTGGAAATTTCACACCAAAAGTGGTAAAATAAAGGATAAACGGTTGTATAGTACTTTGTCATTTTCAAAGTTAGAAATAAGAAATAATCACTCTCCCAAAGCCGCGGGCAATCTCAGACAAGATAGCTCGGTACTAGGTTACTCGCAACTGTCAGTTCAATTATCATTTCCCAATCCATTCAAATAAGCAATGTTTCTCTCCGTGTCTTCCCATCTTAATAACTTTAACTTTCAAAGTATTCTTCCAACTTTCCCATGTAATTTCTAATTGAGTTGTTAGCAATAGTTTCGCCCCTATTACGTGAGTGGGATTAAAATTGTAGTCAGTCGGCAAAATATGAACGCTTAGTGCCTTTCAATTTAGATTCCATTTGCCTCTGCTTTCGGTATAAGCTGGAATATATGGAAGCATTACGTATTAATGTACAGATTCATAAATCCATAACACATGATGATTACTTAGCACGATAATTCTGATAAATAAGATAAATAATATTTGGCTTTAATTCGAGACAAAATCACATGACCACATATCATCGACAGCACTGAATTCTAAAAATATTAAAAACTAAACTAAACAATTTCAAAAATGAGTGTGTGAGTTTCAATTTCTATTCGCTTGTTACGCTTTTAAACTTTAATTAAAATCTCACATTTGATGGTGATGTATTTCATTGAGTTTCGGCAGTTGAAAGTATAGGTCTGTACATTATATATGAGCAACTTGTAATGATTTAATTTTTCTTACACGTTGTCAGGTCCACGGCAACTTATTTATAATACAAAATATCTAAGATACAAACAATAAAAAATATCTCAGAAGTCAGCTTACGAAATATATAGTAATATGAACAGAGCCGATGACAAAGATTGGCAACCAATACCGTATCCTAGTGTGTCGTAACGAGGATTTACCACAAATAAAACCTAACAAAATAAATATCCTTGTCTTCCCCTGAAGGTGTTATCCAGACGACATATTGGATTTGACACATTGCCGCTGTGATATTGGAGTTTATTCATAGGATTGTGTGTTGTAAAAATGACGTCAGCGGTGATAGGTTTAGAGAGAGAATGATAGGAGATAGAAATAACTAACATATTTAAAACTAATGAAATAATGAAAGATAATTTGTTTCGATTTTATTGCCAATATATTAAAAACAGAACTACATGGATACAAATTATATTCTAGACATGTGTAATGTGTATGCAGTCCCTATTTATGATCTCATACCTATCACAAAGTTATATTAAAACAATAGCTGACCCATGCAACCCCGTCTGCTTATCCTATTAATTATATTATCCGTAGCGTGATGTCATAATAGCGTGAACAAATGATTTACCATAAAAAAGGGTATTGTAAACCAACCTTAGATAAATATGAGAGACATATTATGCTGTCGCGAACTTTTTTTAAAGTTTTAAATAAACGCAATGAAAGTTCTCAAAACGATTTATTTTCCCGCGTTCTCGCATATTTTTCATATCAATAAAAATCCTCCACCTCCGCTCCTTTTGAACTTAGCTTGATGATTTATAGTCATCATCGACAGTCATCAACTCTTCAGCTTTATTATATTAGTATTTATATAGTATATTATTAACACTCTGATGCGATAATTAAGGCTTAGCGACATTTTATTTTATTGCATCTATTTACAAATGTTATTAACCAACTTCAAAAAAGGAGGAGGTTATCAATTGGACTGTTTTTTTAAATGTTTTTTACCTTTCCGATACCGATTTTGATGATTCTTTTTTATTTGAAAGCTGGTGTTTCCCATGTGGTCACATTTCAATTTGGTCTCCTTCTAGAAGTCTGTTTTTTTTGTTAAAATTTGTGATTATTTTATATTTATTAATTATACACCCAAATGTCCAGAATAAAATAGCCTCTTTATTGCGCTAAGGAGTCTCGTAATATTTTTAAATCGGAATAGAACTTCCTGAAATTAGCCAGCCAGCAGCCAAGATACAGACAGACAGACAGACGGACAGACAGACAGACAAAAATGAAAAAAAAATACAGTTTTGGCTTCAGTATCGATAATAGAGAGCCCTCGAAAAAAAAACTAAATATCTTTAATGTACAGAATTGGACCTGTTACATTTTTATTATAATAAGTATAGATAATTGAGGCGTTTATCTTACTATGTTACGATTGTTTCACGTGCACGATAATAACTCGCGTGCAGAGCATGACAAAAAATGTCATTAAATTTTTCATGTCCGCTGAAATTTTACAAGCTTTTTATTAGCTTGTAACTAAATTTTGAAGCAGATATCTTCAACCGATTTTGCTGAAATTTTGCAAGTATTTGTATATATAGCGTGTCAATACAATATTATAATGACATGGAGCTGATATGATCCTGGAGCTGGAAGGTGGTCATAAGAACTCTGTAAAGAAACGTCGCAACATTATCGAGTTTGGACTCGTTTGATTCTTCTCGAGGCATACCAATAAAAGCTTGTTTTTAAAAATCATTTTAATTTAATTTATTATTTTGTTACAATTTGGTAATTTGACTTCCTTTGACACCTTCGAATTTTCCTTAGGAACTTTGAACTTTGAAAGTGCAAATTTTTATTTTAGTTTAGGCACATATATCATATATCTAAATAATAATATTTCAAAATCATTTGGAGTACAAATTTAAATGTGCTCTTTAAGACTTAAAAAATCATGTAATTTAATATGCAAGCAAACCTCGCCCAATTATATAGGCAAATAAAAATGTCTCACAACACACGCTCCGATGCCATGATGAACCTCGAATTAAGTTGCTACCTTTGACTTAATAAGCACATTTCATACATTCATAATGAGCATTCGAAGTTGATACCTTTGCCTTACCTATTCTTCACAAGAAAGAATTTAATCTAATAAGTTAGTACAACTTACCAGTTAAAAGCAGTAAAAGATCGCTGACAGCCAAACTGAAGAGATAATAATTCGTGGCTGTATGTAAACCAGGGTGCCGTACAATAACTACACAAACACACGCATTGCCTACCACACCAGTTAGAAATATGACTACTAACACTATGGTTATCGGCACTATTTCTTCCAACGGTAACCGTCTAGAACCCATCATCCACCAAAGCATTTCTGCCTCACTACAATCGAAAACTGATAAATTACTGCAGCGATTATAAAATCCATCAAGAGTTTCATTTCCACGTAAAAATGCATTAGATTCCATTTTCTTTTCTATTAATAGTCACTCATATTAACCTAATTAACCGTTTAAATTAACTACTAGAATCCATTCATTTTTAAAAAAGTTTTATTTAAAAAAATAAGACACATAAGTTAAGTCTTTGTTTTTTTTAATAATATCCACTTTGAATATATGTTTATAGTAATATGTACGAATCACATTTACAAAAGAATGTTTAAAATAAATCAAGGGAAAGTTTATTTTTAAATACTCCGTGTGATTACGAAAAGTTCGTGATATTGAAGCGCAGAGACAAGACCTCTCCCGACGGGTTCACGCGAACACTGAATTTCGCTTGCTGAAACATAGTTCAGGATCGCTTTTTCTCAGTAACATAATTTTTTGGGGTATATATGTATGTATAATATGTATATACCTAGTTTATGTTTAAAACACTATTGGCAAAAAATATATTTGAAAGGTTATTTTTATATTAAGTTAATATTTACCTACTTAGCTTAGCTGTTTGTTTTATAAGCTACAGACTGTGCCCGCTACTTCGTACACGTGACATTTGGATTTTCAAGGTTTTTTAAAATTTTCACCGTTTAAACCTTCCCTGGACCACGAAAAACATTTCAAAACCAAAATCGGCTAAATCGGCCCATTCGTTCTCGAGTTTTAGCGAAACAAACGAACAGCAATTGATTTTTATTCGACCCGTGCCCACTTCGTTGGGCGTCAACTTGATTTACAAATCCTATTATTTTTAACTGATTTTTTTGTTAATCTTATGGCCTACGTCACTCCTAAATAGTTTTCTGATAATGACATAATTTTCAGGATCGGATCAATACTTCCGAAGATTACCCCCTACAACCATACTGTTTGTACTTAGAAACTTTACACCTCTTTATAATATTATTATATTACTATTATAGATTTGTGACAAGTAGATATGTTTTCTTATTTTATTCATTATTTCATTTTGAACTAAGTAACAATTATTTTTTTACTAATAAAGTTAATTCTTAACACTGTATAAGGTCGCTACCTGGTAAAAGAGAAAAATAATTTTGCCTTTCTAGTTGAAAACGTATCTATTTGTTACTGACATGTCATTTTTCTATTACACTCGAGTTGTTTTCCGCGGCTCCGACCGCGTGTATGTCTGTTATCGCGGTAAATAGTAGCCTATGTGTTATTCTGATGTTTAAGCTATATTAATGTAAAGTTTCATCCAAATCAGTTCAGTAGTTTTTGCGTGAAAGAGTAACAAACGTCCATCCATCCATACTTACAAACTTTCGCGTTTATAATAAAGATATAAATAATTCTCGTGTCACGTTGTTGATCACGATGAACTCCGAAACTATGTAACTGATTTTCACGTTTTTTTATGTGTTTTGCTAGTGTCACGCTTAGACGAAGAGGAACCGAACATAATTGAAAAGAGATGGAGACGAAGTTGCGTGGGTCAGCTGGTGTACCTATGTACGAGTATATTTCACTAAATAAAAATGCTTCCAATTTAAAAAAGGTCATTATCAGAATCAGATATCGCCAGTCTCCCGCATTAGGAATGAACATCCTGTGTCGCGGGGGACTTTAAAAATATACAAGAAACGGACACAAAGAACACCCAGACCCGGACAACAATTTGTGAATCACACAAAGTTTTGTACTGCGTGGGATTTGAACCCACGACACTTGGCGCAGTAGCAAGAGGCGTGGTGACCGCTGAAACCACTAGGTCAACCGTGCAGTCTAACGTGACATCATTTTCGATTGTTTATGTCCTAACACATCTGTGGTAGTGTTCAACCGAATGTTCGGTTTCGGTTTCGTCGAGTTTCGGCAAAAAACGAGTTTCGGTTATGTTTCGGTTTCGGCAGCAAACCTGCCGAAACTACGACCGAAACCGAAACTGCATTCGGGAGTTTCCGCGGTGTGCTCGGGTGTGTTCGGCGCGGTAAATGACATCCAAGCGACGATGACATTTGGCCGCGTCCAATTGCGTAATCATGTCGTAACCTGTTTGTTTGCAGTGCATTTTGTTTGTTGTGAGTTTTCGTGTGATATGTTTTGAATTCGCTAAGTTTTATCATGTGATATAATGTAAGAGTACCTCAAAAAGTAATTTAATATAACAAAGGAGTACCTAGATTATAGTAGAATCAAGTTTACCATAAAAAAATAAGAATCTAAACATTTTTTGGTTAATTTAACTCTTTCGCTAATGCTATATGTAAACAAATATTAGTTAGGTACATGGTATTTACTATAGTGCATTAGTGTTGATAATATTAAGGATTTAGAGTGTCGCGTTCAATTTAATGATCAGTAAGTAGGTATCAATATAATAATTGTTTTTTTTTACTAATTAACACTTATAATTAAACGAGTAGATACCTACCTGGTTATCCGTATAAAATTAACACTTATACTTATTTTATTTATGTTTTTCAATTTAAAACCTTATCCATAATAGTTCACGAATATAAATAAATAATTTAAAATACATTGAGTACCTACTGATTAAACCTAATAGAGAACCTTTCTATTGTTGTAGTATTGAATCATCTATTATGAAAGAACAATGTCGTTAAAAAACAGCATTTGGCAATTTTTCGAGAACAGTTCGTCTGATTCATCTAAAGCCAAGTGCAAACAGTGCAATAAATTATATTGTGTGATTGATTATGTGATTTAAAGAAAAAAAATTAAAACTGACTGATTATATTACATTTTCTTTATTTTTCTCTGAAAACATGATCCTTATAAGAAAGTTTCGGTTTCGGCCGAAACTGAGACCGTTGCCGAAATTCGGTTTCGGTTTCGGTCGTAAAAACCAGTTTCGGTCGGACACTAATCTGTGGGCTTAGAATAATAACGCTATTATTCTAAGTGTGGGTTTAGTGTAGGTAAGTTTATTGTACACTAGTTTTTGCTCGCGGCTCCGACCGCGTGTATGTCTGTTATCGCGGTAAATAGTAGCCTATGTGTTATTCTGATGTTTAAGCTATATTAATGTAAAGTTTCATCCAAATCAGTTCAGTAGTTTTTGCGTGAAAGAGTAACAAACATCCATCCCCCCATACTTACTAACTATCACGTTTATAATATTAGTAGGATGCATCGTGTTCTTGTTTTGCATTGCGATTACTACTAGTGAAGTGTTCAGTATGGGCGGCTTCAAAATGATGTTACAATGATGATGTTCTCCTAGCCGATATCGACAACGGCGACCAGTCTCAACGGAGACCAGCCAACTACGCAGGAGGTACTGGCGTGCACCAGTGTGTGCGCAAACCCAGGTGTACTCTCTGTTCCCTAACTCTCATAATCCAATGGGGCGGCTATCCAACATGACCGGGAAGAGATTAGGCGCAGTGCAAAAATATCACACCATTATAGGCCATGTATGATGACAAATAATTATAACGGACGTGTGAATGCTGACATTGGTCTACAAAGTAGCTATGGGTTTTTTAATGGATAAAATATGCCGTAGTCCCTCTCTACGGAATATACGAAATATTTGCCCTTGACATTTTATCGCCATAAACGTGGTAACGTAAATGGTTTAACTAAGAAAACAAACAGGAGAATATTTACAAACAATGTGCGTAGACAAATCGTGTCTCAAGGTTACTCTACAAAGCTTAACTATAATATCTAGGTAGGTACTATCGACAAATTTGAATTCCTGAAAAAATTTAATAACCTTACTTTCTTACAGACATTCAAATACAATAAGGTCGACATTCGCGTAAATATGCATTTCATGGTAACGACCGACCTTTATAGCAATCATTTGAGGAGACAGAGAATTTTATGTGGCAGTATCCAAAAAAGCATTTGTTCTGAGTTATAATTAATTCCAAAGAGCATTGATTCAAAATGTGATTATTACGCACTATTTTCTACTGCAGTGATGATAAAGGTAAAAATTGCATAGATCTCCGACCAATATTGATGTAGCTTGCTAAATATTTAAAACGTCCTAAGTGCGGCATGCATGGTAAAGGAGGGAAATCTTCGTTGTTTTGACGGTTTCAACGATTAATCAGCAAAGTAGGTCATGATTTAAGTTTGTCGATAGTATCTATACCTTGTCGATACACCAGGTTTTGATCAAGAAATAAAATAACATATTTTTTTTCATGGAATAAGCGGGCGAACGCGCAGACGTATCGCTTGATGATAAGCGATTACCACTGTCCATGGACACCTGCAACACCAGAGGTGTCACAAGTGCGTTGCCGGCCTTTGGGGGATAGGGAGAGGAGATAGGGAGAGAGGAGGGGTTGGGGTATGGGCCTCCGGTATCCTCACTCACTCGGTGAAACACAGCACAAGCGCTATTTCACAAGGGTTTTCTGTAAGGCCGTGGTATCACTCCGGTCGAGCCGGCCCATTCATGCCGAAGCGTGGCTCTCCCACGGACAGTCATATATCCCACATATTGAGCGTCAATTTTCTTTCTACGATCGTTGACTGTATTATTGGCTAATATTTTGTTTTAACCACGTGCCTCAGCGTTGAGAGACTTCATTCTCATACATTTGTTAGTTTTCTATTAACGTTCACGTTTGTAGAATGTAACTTGGCAAAGAGGTGCTGATTATTTACACTAATAACGTCTATTTTGCATATTATATTAAGCTGCATAACATGGGCGTAGCTACATGAGGGGGAGGGAGGTTGGTGTTCAAACCCTTCCCCCCCCCCCAAATGTTTCTATACTGTTGAAAAATTTTCACACCTTTTATTTTTTTAACCGTCTTCAAAAAAGAAGGAGGTTCTCAATTCGACCGTATATTATTTATTTTTATGTGTGTTCGCGGATAACTTCGTCGTTTATGAACCGATTTTTATGATTATTTTTTTAATGGAAGGAGATATCCCGACGGTGGTACCATGATAAGGACACTAAGATCTAATGATGAAATCCAAGAGAAATCGAGTCGAACCTTGAAGTCAGTTTTATTTTGTTATTTTTTTTTTTATATGTACAAACCAACCGTTTCAGTCAGAATTGCCTTAAAGTAGGTACCTTTCCTAAACTTAAAAAGCAATGCAAAGCAGTGGCGAACCTAAGAATTTATTTCGGGGGACGGAGGGGGGCGGGGGGCCGGGATACCATTTTTTGTAAACCATAAAAATGCATAAAGAATTTAAGTACCTACCTATATTAAATAAAGGGTAAAACCTACTACTAAGATTCCGCTGTCCATCTGCCTGTCCGTCCGTCCGTCTGTCACCGTCAGGTACCAGGCTGCATCACTTGAACTGTGATGGCTTATGGCTTGACAGTTGAAATGTTCACAGATGATGTAGGTATTTCTGTTGCCGATCAACGAATACTAAAAACAAATAAAAAACATTTTTTTGTCGTTTTCTGCTCGATTTTATTACTCGGCAACAGGTAGACTCTTGAAACGTATAGATATTTAATAATAATTTAATAATAATTTCTTTATTGTATCAAAATTAAACAAATACATGGTTTGATCCCTAGATCCCACACTAGGATTCCCTGTGTCGTGGGATCCAGTCTCTTTCCGTCCAGCCGCCTTCTGAGACGTTAATACAATAAAACAAAAAGTGAACAAAAAAAAAAAAAAAAAAAAAGTGAACAAAAAAGAAAAGTAAAAAATAGCAATCAATAAAAATTTGATATCAGGTAAACAAAAAAACAAATAAAACAAAAAACCAAAAGTAAACAATGTAGGAAGTGCTGTAAGTGTGTTAGTGATTAGGTAATGCACAATCGAATGTGCGAGAGTGTGTGTTGATTTTGTGGCTGTGTGTGGGTGTATTACTGTGTATGTGTGTGTGAGTGTGTGTGTGTGTGTGTGTGTGTGTGTGTGTGTGTGTGTATGTATGTATTTATGTGGATGGGAGTGGGCATGTGTGATGTGATGGGAGTGGTGATCCCTGAGTTTGTTTCGTCCTTTCTTCTCAGGGCTAGTCCAGTTAGGAAAGGCCGAACTCATCTGCTCAAAAAAAAGTTTAACTTGCAAAAGTGTTCATGTAACCTAATTGCAGAATAGATGATTTCATTTCATTTCATTTCATTTCATTTCATTTCATGTATGTATGCGTGTATGTCATGGTTTACTTGTGTGCACGTTATCGTATGATTTTCAAAAGTTGTTCAGTGCTGTCATAATCAAGCTCAACCAGCCATTTGTAGACCCTTTTTTTACAGCAGTGGTTTGTTAGCTGTATAATATCTAGTTTGGCGTATCTAGATAGATAGGCGATGGTACGCGAGTGTGACTCGCATCGCATTCGCACTTGGCTAATGTGATTTGTAATTTTATTTTACATTATCCCAGGAGCTTACTCACACACACCCACACAGGAAAGCCAATAAAATCGTATGAAAGCAATATACACATGAAGAATACATTTCGGAGCTACTTTTAAAATTTTACGGGACCGAAAATTTTAATTATGTACATAACACGATCTCAGAAAAAACTAAATTTTTTTTTTATCGTTTTTCCCCTATTAAGAAAGGCTAACGAAGCACCAAAAAACTTAACTTCCAATATGTTCAGAATAGGTCAAAGGTATTTTTTTTATTAAATTCATTCCATTTCACAAAAATGCCGCTCTCATTAAATAAAAAAATCAGATAGATAGTGTTGCCAATTAAGGACTTGATCTCAAGACATGAGAATGTGCCAAAATCTTTGCTACTAAAAAGATTTCACACTGGCTACGCTTTAAGTTTAAAATTTGTTGTGCACTCCACAGCAATTTTATTTGTCAAACACCCCATAAAACTACAAAATTGACTTTTTGTGCAATGTTCTTTGTCATGCAGCTTGGACAGATCACCATGAGATTGGTAACATATTTATTATATTTTATTAATTATGCATATTCTTAATTTAATTCAAATTCTTGTTACCTTTTTCTGTGAATTTTTGATTTTTGAGAGAAGTAATTCAGATTTAGTCTATTTTCTGTGCAAAATTATGGCAACACTTTTCACAGACTATAAAATAATAGTTTAGAATAAATGCCAAATGGCGGATTGCAATAATTGTTGTGTTTATTGTGTCTGAATCAGCGGAATTGTTTCAGGAAGTTGCTTACAGTAATATTAAATGTTTAATTGGTGAACATTGTCGTGGATTTGAAGAAAACTACACAAAAAATATCATGGCTTCTCAAATGGGGGAAGAAATTGCAGAGATAGCGACTGAAGCGGACTCCTCACAAACACACGGACACGAAGGTAAATAAACAACTCTACACAATTATTTTGTTTTCTTTGATTTAAATGAGATGGGTTTGTTCTGAATGATAAGTTAATTTCTAAATTCAAAAAAAAAACAAATATTTTCGATTTAACTCTTGCTTTATTTGTAGCTACATCCAGTGCTAGCGCAGATGAAGCTTCGTCGAGCAATGCTACTACCCCAGCCGGGGGTGAGGGTCAAGCCTCCAGACAATCCAACCTCCAAAGAATCCAACAGCGAAAACAACAAGTCTACAATTGGCCTCACAACAAGAAGTTACTCAAGCTAGCTATTTACTCTGCATGCCAAGTATGTTTTCCATTCTATTGTCATTGCATTGTTTAGTAAATTTTTGTTGTTAATTCTTCGTAATAAATAGCCAGCTGCAAATTACATTACCATAAAAACTTACAATGCTGCAGAAATTATTCTCAGCTATAATTTAAAAATGAAGCGCTAACGAGTAATAACTGTATAATATAATAAACCTGTATAAACTTAATAAAAAAAATAAAACTATTTTATAGTATATTTTCAGCATTTTTCTGCTCTTTTATTGCGAAAGTCTTATCTTACATAGGTAATCTATTATATATAATTCTCGTGTCAAAAAAAAAAGTATCTAACCGATGTACATGTTTTTTTAAAATGTGTTTTGATGATGTGCTTAAACTAGGATACTTAACATCCCACTTAGATAAATAGGAGCCGAGCATATGTAGGGAGCTGAAATAGATGTAGTTTCATGGAACAGTTCATAAAATGTATTAAGAAAATTTGTCTTCGACTTCATCCACGTGGAATAGTGACTTTGGGTAGCATTTAAATAACCTTTCTTCCCCCCCTTTCAACCGCTTATAACCCTTTTTTCGCATTAAAAGTAGCCTTCTTTCTCAGACTCTATGCTATCTGTGTACCAAATTTCATTTAAATGACAAACAGAGTTACTTTCACATTTATAATAGGAGTAAGGATTAGAATTGTGAATATTAATAATATTAATAGAAGTATAATAAATCAACATTTTATTTATACTAACTAATGTCAGTAACAAACTTGGCAGTAGAAATAGAATGGCTGAGTTTTGTTTAATTAAAAAAAAAAGATTAAAAGTTCGAACCCCAACACCACTGATGTGAACTTCTAACACAAGTGTTACTTATCTACGGTTAATGAGAATTTAGAAATTAGTAATATGAAATGAGTCTTAGACGATGAAATAAGTTTAGATTAGTTTTCTAAAAAAAACAAAGGAGTTGTACCCAAAAAACCATTGTACCTAAGAACAATTGTTTTAAATTATTTTGTTTCCATTATGTAATAATGTTAGTTAATATTTATATGATTTAACAGCCACATTGTCCTACAAATTACGTGGTACGTTATCCCGGTCGTACGCTCAAAAGTTTTTTCCCTGCTAGCCCTGTGAGCTGCCACAATTGAATTTTTTTTAAGGTGAAAGATGAGCCCTCATCGAAATGAAGCCACTCACGAAAAATTAGCTTGATAGTAATAACTTGTAAAATTTGTTCTGTAGATCCCGGACTATTACTCCTTTTATGTAATATTGAGCCTTCCTCTGAACCTGTTTTCTAACCTAGATTAGAATGCACTTTAGGTGTATTACTATAAGGCTGAAATTCGATTATTTATGTGAAGCGACTGCCATCAGTCTACCAAAACCCGTGTATAACTTCTAGATAATATTTAAGTTCTTTAGAAAGACTTGTCAGAGATTTTAGGCTCTAACCAACGATTTGAAGTTCATAAATAAGGCAACCGGGACCGGCGGCTTAACGGGTTATCTCAGACACGAATGGGTCTCAATGTGTTGGGAATTGTCACCTACCTATAGTATAGACCAACCTGGGTAGGATTGCTTAATTTTGCAATGTGTTAACCTTCTTGAGTACACTTAGCCATTACCCCATGATTTAATAATGTCTAGTCTGTTTTTTTATTTTATGTATTATTTAATTTTTAGACACCAGATTGTTCATGTAATGGATGGAAGACACCATCTCAAAATACTCCTAAAGCCAATCCGAGAGCTGACAATCAACCTCTTGCCAGCTTCAGTGATCCTTGCAGAAACTGTAATCACGTACTTGGTAAGTATATTCATATTCTGATAATTTTTTAACGTAAACTGCCAAATTAATGACCAAATAGGTCTAGCATTTAGTGTATGTACATGCCATACTAATAAATTCGAAAGTAACGTTACACGTTCACGGCTAAACCAATTTTGATGAATTTCGGTATAGAGATAGATTGGACCTTGGAGAAGGACAAAGGTTAATTTTTGGTCGCTATAAACAACTTGGCAAAAAATAGTTTTTCATATAAACTCTCTCTATTCTTGGAAATCGGATGAAAATCCACAGCTTGTTGTAGTATGTAAAGATACAATTGTTTTCTTGTTTACTTTCAGAGAAACATGTGACTCAACTACAAAATCTTCCTGTAGCTGAAGTGAATCGTCTGCTTGGAGCAGTGGTGGATGTAGAAAATATCTTCATGAGCATGCATCGGGAAGATGACCATGATACCAAGCGAGTCTATTATTATCTATTCAAGGTTAGTGACAAGTGAATGTACATATCAAACTGCCTTAATGGCTTATGATTTTTATTTGCTAAATAGAGTTCTACAGTTGGCTATTGAACTTCTGTACTAACCAATGACACAATATACTATAGACCGTCCCTCCCTTGGCCAATACTGTACGCCGTAAAAAGCTAGAAAAGTTCAACTAAATCTAGATGGCGCTCAAAATAAGCTCTAAAAAGCAGTTAAACAAAGTTTAACAGTATTTTATTGATGTGCTTCAATTCTAGTAACTATATTATTATTTTTCAAATATAAAACTTGCTTTGTATTGCTTGCTTTAAAAAAATGATTTTCAATTGCATAATTAAAAGTTAACACCTATGTTTATGAGATGTCGTTGCAATCGATTTAAATAAACTTGAAAATAATGACCTATTTACTACGCTAGATGTCACATTTATAAGTTATTTGGTTGAATCAGAGAAACAATGCACTCATGAATGGCAACATTGCAAAAATCGTTCACCAGTAGTTAATACGGAACGGCAACATCGATTGAGCCGCGTACTCAGTTCAAAAATATTAATTAATATGAATGTTTATTTTCAACCGACTTCAAAAAAAGAAGGTAGTTATCAATTCGACTGTATTTTTATTTTTAACCGACTTCCAAAAAGGAGGAGGTTCTATGTTCCACTGTGTGTTTTTTTTTTATGTATGTTCACCGATTACTGCGTCAATTGTGGACTGATTTTGAAAATTCTTTTTGTATTCGAAAGGGTATGCTCCCGAGGTGGTCTCATTGTCACCATATCAGGATCTGATGATGGGATCCTAGGGAAATCGAGGGAAACCCTCATTTTTTTAGGCACATATTATGTTTTCGTATATTTTCTGAAGTACCGAAGTACTGAACCCGGTATTTTCGTCTGGTAGTCATCATTTTATGATGATGAACTGATGGTGTAAGGTACAACTCCTTAACGGTTAATGGGAGTTGTGGATAAATTTTTAAATATCATATGTATGTATGTTACATTTAGTCGTATTCTTTCAAATTATTTAGGCAAGCTGATGATCGTAGGTACAACTCCTCAACGGTTAGGAGTTGGAGGATAATTCTTTCAATTTCATACGTATCTATAGACCTTTAGTCGTATACTTTCAAGTTATTTAGGTGACCTGATGATAGAAGGTTAAACTCTTCAACAGTTAGGGATAAGAGGATGATTTTAATATTACACGTACGTATAGACCTTAATTTGTATTATTTCAGTTATTCATATGGATCGTTTTATTGAGTAGACATCCACTAAGGAAGGTATTTTGGAATTTCTACCCCTAAGGGGGTGAAATACGGGTTGAAAGTGTGGACGAAAGTCCGTCATTTTTAAGTTAGAAACATGAAACTTTAACTTTGGGCTACTCTTTAAAAATGAGTAGATACGTATTTAACCGTTTCTGGATATTATTTAACTTGGTTACGCGAGACGCGACGTAATATGACCCCTGCCCCTGGTAATACCACGGCCTCACAGAAAACCGATGTGAAAAAGTGCTTGCGCTGTGTTTCACCGAGTGAGTGAGGATACCGGAGGCTCATACCCCAACCTCTCCCCCACTCCACTATGCCCCAAAGACCGGTAATGCATTTGTCAAATTATTTTAGAAATAATCAAACTTTACAAAATATACTATAAAACAATATATTTTCTGTAAATAAATGCAAAAAGCCAACAACACGTGGTATTCCCAGGCGGTCACCCATCCAAGTACTAACCACGCCCGATGTGGCTTAACTTCGGTGATCGGACGAAAATCGGTGTATTCAACATGGTATGGACGTTGGCAATCAGCTGGTTATATTTAACGTTGAGTATCCAGCACTATGACGTCAACTCAATGTTAAAAGTGTCGCTACAACTTTTAGCGAGAAGCGCGATATGGAACTTCGTTCCAAAACATTTCTTATGATTGTTTTATTAATAACTAGGTTTCGCCCGCGACTTCGTTCGCATTTAATAAAAAGTATCCTATGTTACTTCTAATACCTCTACAAGAATATGTGTTTCATGATGATCAGATTGATCAGATAAGTAGTTTTCGCCGGGAAGCGTAACAAACGAACTTACGTTCGCATTTTTAACATTAGGATTATTTATAAGACACAAACCGAAAGAAAATCCTTAATTACACCTTTTTGTCATCTACAGTTGATAAATTAATATGTGCAAGCAATTCTCGACATTATCAACTCGTAATTATCAATTTTTTTATTTGCATACATTCACGATCAACAACATTTATAAACGCCAAAAACTGTTTTTAGATATGTGTCTTAAGGACGGAAATTGCAACTGCAACATGCAACTGTATTTTATTAATTCATCAATTTTTATTTTGTTTTTTGAATCCATTAAAAAAATAAAATGTCAGTCCTTAGTTCCTTACTTATGTCAATTGAGAAACATACATACATACAAAGTGTAAAGTGATTCATTCATTGAAAATAAAAAAGTTTCAAACAATTAATAAAAAAAAAAGATTTTAAAAGCGAAAAGCGGTTATTTAAAAATTAAAAACTGACATTTCAATTTTATTTAGTTGTGTAGATCTCTCTGACGATAAAATAAAATATTACATAAATTGTGAAGGTACTAATATAATTAATTATTTAAAAAACGACATCTAGTGGTACATTTCGCAATAATACAATGACAATAATCTTGACAGTTGACTGTTGGGTTCGTATTGGTGTTGGGGGTCAGAAAATATCGTTGTAAACTCCATTTCACGAAAGAAGTCCCGCAGACGCAGCGCTGTATTCGCACAACATAATGTTGCCAGGATTAAATATGGGGAAATCAGTGGAAATAATTTATCGTTCATTTACTTTCATTTTATTAACTACTACGACTCGAATATTTAGAAATTTTTTTTAATGTAATTCATTTTTAATATGGGTACCTATTTAATGTCCATACTGCTAAGGTCACATTAGTGAAAAATAAATCTTCCTGTAATTTCTAAAATATGAAAAGGAGATGTTCGACCAACTTTAAATTAGAAAAATAAAATAACATTTAAAGGTTTTATTCAAAGTTTTATTGAATAATTATGATCGGTCATACTATGATCACTGTCAGAAGAGTGAATAGAAACAGAATCAGATTCTGTTTCACCATCACTAGCCGAGGATAAAATAAATCGATCCATTTCTTCATCCATAAATTTTTATTGATTTGTGCGCTATACGGCAAAAAAGTCACAGTTTTTACTGTGAATTTTTTGCCGTATAGCGCACAAATCAAATCCATTCAAGTCGAACTTTTTGGTATGCGGACGACTCTTCCCTGGGGTGATGATAACTTTAGAAGTACTCGCCGCTGTTGCGCCTTCTTTTGTAACTCTCGTTAGAGTTTTCTCTGACACATCTGCAATAAAATGAACAAGTTTGAATGATTATTTGACAATAACTTTACAATTTTTTGTTGTGTTGTGTTAATTCCTTTTAAAATTTTCCTTAATAAAAATCATGCAATAAAAAAACTGAATTCCAATATGTAAGAAATCAATCGGGAAAAAATCTGTATATGGCAGCCCCAAAATTTACCTGTCATGGCGGCAACTCTCTTGCGAACATTGTTTATTGGTATTAAAACACCGTGATTCTTGTGTTCCGCTTCACAGAACTCCTTCACTTTTAATATCATTTCTCGACCTGCACTTTTTACAAATTTTGGCATCGTAAATTAACCTTATAACGCACTAATCCAATAATAAACTCACAAAATATCTACCACAACAAATGCACTTTGTTAACATCAACAAACGACAACACGGCCGATCTCCCCGTCTGTCAAAATTAGTTCCACAATTGTCCGCGGGACTTCTTTCGTGAAATGGAGTTTAATTCACGATTTGATGCACTTAGTGACATCTAGGGAACATTAAGCTTACTATAAATCCGCGTACAGGTCTCGCCTAGTAGAGTGTTGGTCTAGTATATATTTCGTCAGTGGTACTAACTTACGTCCCAGGGTTATTAAAAATTGAGTCGGTTTTTACGAATGATTCCTTGCTCTAAAATATCTGTAGTATATTTTAAGAATAAATCGTTGACAAAAAGCAATAATAATGTTAGGAAATAAAGGAAATGATTACTACGATGTATAACATTATTGCCAAGCTATTAAATAAATTTAACCACAAACATTTCTTCGACAGATTCTTCGGAAGTGCATCTTGACTCGCTCCCACCCGCGTATTGAAGGGCCGTTGGGTCAGCCTCCGTTTGAACGGCCTTCAATAGCGAAGGCGATCACCAACTTCGTGCTATTTAAGTTCAATAACATGTCACAAAGAGAGTGGCAGACGATGTATGACTTAGCGAAGATGTTCCTGCACTGCTTCAACCATTGGAACTTTGAAACGCCTAGTGTTAGGAAACTGGTAAGTAGCTAATCATATAACTTGGCAATGTTATAGGGTTTGCCGACACGAATACATGTAAACAAACACATGCACACTCATTCAATCACATTCACACACAGATAAACAATATAATATATGTACCTACATAAATCTAATTGAGTAAAAAGTACATGATTGAATTTTATAGTGTCCCTTTTTGTAAAACTAAATGTAAACATACCCAGGGTAGAAGACCTGGTATCCTGAAACACAAACCTTGAGCCTAGCTTAGGCACCAGTTATAGAAGGTCTACAATATTTAAAAAAAGTTAATATAAATATTTTTAAATGTAATGGACTCTATATTGTGGCAAGTTTTTTTTTTTGTATGCTTGGCTCTGCCAAAATGACTCTACTCTGACTGATGGAAAGCATAAGCAGAAGTGTGCACACCAAGAGTGGTCACCATACTCATTGAGAACGCAGACAATGCAGCATGGTGACCCACACTATGGCGGGCTAGTGATGCTTCTGCACATTGGGCCTCCGGTCTCGCACTCACCAACGAAACACGACAACACGAACGCTATCATTTTACGTTGATCTTCTGTGCGAGGGTAGTACCGCCCCGGTCGAGCCGGCATAACCGTACTGAAATCAATGTGGCTCTACTACCTTTTATATTACTCACATAAATACTACATTCTGTCCTCATTTCCTAATTCTGCAAGAAGATTATGAAGGTTTGTTGACGTTGACTTACAAGTATCCTTGACTCACTATAAGTTCGAACCCTATGCCATAAATCCAAAAAAAAAATCTTTTCGTTATGAGTTTTGCTAACAATGTGTTATTTTTTCAGCAAGTGTCTAATCCTGAAGATATATCAGCTTACCAAATAAATTATACAAGGTAAGGATTACATTTATTTTATCTATCTTCTATCTATCTATAAATATATATAAAAGAAAGTCGTGTTAGTTACACTATTTATAACTCAAAAACGGCTGAACCGATTTGGCTGCAAATTGGTGGGGAGGTAGCTTAGAACCAGGAGACGGACATAGGATACTTTTTTAGTATATTTATTTTTAAGTAACTTTTACCCTAGTAGGGTATGCCAGTCCCATAAATAAGGCCTTAAACAAGTATCAATTTAAATATTATATGCTAGACTGTACAATTTCATAGCTTTTTTTATGTCGGTATAGCCGTATAGGTATAGATACTATTTACATAGTTTTTTTTTTACTTTGTCCCGTGGCGTTAACCGCGGTTGTTGTTGTACTGCGGGTAACACCGCGGGGCTGAGCTAGTAATCTTATAAATAAAAATAAATTGTTGTTCGTAAGTGTCTCTACCGAACAAAAGTTGTCAATTTTTGTGTTGTCAACACGTGTTGGTGACAAAAGTTTCTGTAATTTCCTTGTCTTGGCAACAAAAATAGTCAACAAATGTTGGCAACCCTGTTGCTGTCTTTGGCGGTAAACATCAAAAATAATAATAATAATAAATATTTCGGACATCTAACACACAACGCCATCTAGTCCCAAGCTAAGCAGAGCTTGTATTATGGGTACTAGACAACTGATACAAATACAAATATACTTTTTTTTTTTTTGTAAATACATACGTATTATACATAGAAGACACCCAAACTCCGAAACAAATATTTGTAGATCATACAAACATTTGGTACGACCCGGGAATCGAACCCGAGACCTCATGATCAGCAGTCGCACACGCCAACCGCGAGACCAACGAGGCAAAAGAATACGCTTGTTGCAGTTTTTTATTGGATCTGTGGAGACGCTTAGTTCGAATGTTTTTAAAATTGTTGGCGACTCGGTGTAGACACAATGGAAACAAAAGTTGGCTATTTTTTGAAGTGTTGCATACAGTTGGAACAATTGCCAACAATTTTGGTTGAAACACGCGCCTTAAAACTCGGGAATGGCTGTATCGTTTTTTTTAAAGACAACTCTCGCATTCGGAATATATATACATCCTGTGTCGCGGGGGACTTTACAAACATACATGTAACGGACACAAAAAACACCCAAACTCAGAACAACAACTTATGGATCACACAAAGTGTTGTGCCGTGTCGAGATATGAACCTACGACACTTGGCGCAGAAGAACGCGGCGTGGCGACCGCTTAAACCACTAGGCCAATCGTGCTGTCAAAACTTTGTTGGCTGACTGTGTTTTGGAAGTCTGCCCGACCACGATATTCTGAACCCTATCTTTTTTTTATGATATAATTTATGGCAAACGAGCAGACGTATCGCCTGATGGTAAGCGACTACCGCTGCCCATGGACACCTGCAACACCAGAGGCGTCACAAGTGCATTGTCGGCCTTTTAAGAAGGAGTACGCTCTTTTCTTGAAGGTTTGAAGATCGTATTGGTCTGGGAATACCGCAGACGACAGGTCATTCCACAGTTTTGTTATGCGAGGCAGAAAGTATCTACTAATAAAATGCGTCTTAGAAGTAAAATACATGTTGTAACTAGTATGTCATCTACAGATGGTTGGTATTCTGCCACGTGCCCGCATTCTGCGACTCTCTGCCGCACTACGACACATCGCTCGTGTTCGGACGGACTTTACTCCGCGCCGTCTTCAAGTCCGTGTGTCGCCAACTTATGGACAAGTGTCACTCCGAGAGGGATCGCATGCCGCCAGAGAAGAGGGTAAGTAGTTTAGAGTAACCTAACTCATCATTATTAACAGCATTTTAACTGTCTACTGCAGATAGCCCTCCCCTTGGAAAATATATTTTATACTACACCTGATCAGAACAGTAGTTATTATTCCCTGAAAATGAAAAGAGAACGTTAGTCTTTTACTTGACCTGAATAAGCGGGAGGAAAAAATGTATGAAAATACATTTCTAACGTGTTTTAGCGGGAGAGAAAGTTGTATGAATTTTCATTTCTCATGTGTTATCTTATCTATGGCGCGCGCCTGCCCAAGGAGTTTTCATATAATTTAAATATGGAATCTCCGTGCCACTGACGTCCTTTTGTGAAGAATAAAAAAAAACAAAAGAAGCGCGAAATATCGGTCAAATTCTAAGCTAAATTGTGTCTTACATGGTGTCTTACGTTTTGATTTAAATACTTTCTACAATACAAGTCTTTAAATGTTCCTCACAGGTGTAGTATAAAGCACTGTGTAGCACTCGGGTGAAAGTCCCATTCCTACCTCGGGAGTATTGTAACTGCTCCCTCACTAGTAATCGGTCGCTTTCCTCCCTCGGTGAACAATGTACTATTGGCCTACTATACCACACCGGCCAGACGGGTTGGTATAGGGTTTATTTTAAGTTTTCCTTGAATGTTGTTGTTTTATCTAGTATCAGTCACATCAACAGCCTTTTACAATCTACTGTTAAACATGACCTCTCCTTAGAAACAAAATGTTTACCTACCATACCACGCTGACCAGACGGATGACTTTATTCAACCTGATGGAAAGCTTGAGTAGTAGAATCCTAGAGTGGGGTACACCTTTAGAGCTTATATACCTGGAGCGGCAGCCGAACGGGCGGTAAGCGTGATCGGAGTAGAGAGAGAGCAACGCAAGCTTCTGATTGGTAAGTGTATTTCCCGCCAAATCAGTCATGCAAATTGGTATGTGCGTCCATCAATCAGAAGCTTGCGTGAGAGAGACAGACTACCCAAACTCAAGAGTCTCTCTCTCTTCTCCGATCACGCTTTCCGCCCGTTCGGCTGCCCCTCGAGGTATATATACTCTAAGATGTCATCTACCATATACTCACTGCGAATGCAGACAATGCAGTATGGCGACCCACACTTTTTTTTTTTTTTTTTTTTAACGTGTGGAAATCCCCTCGGTCCGTCACCCCACCGGGGCTTGCGGCGGGGCGGTGTGTCGGACTCGAACCGACTAAAACCACACAGTGTGCCACTCTGCGCCTGTGAAGGGAGGAGTCCGGGAACTGCAGTTATTAACACATCCGCCCCCCCCCCCCCCCCCGCGCCTGCCCGCACAGAAGCGGGCACCGTCTGCTGGTATCCTCTCAATTAGGCGACGTACGGCACACGCGTACGTCGCCCCCTCGCGGGAGGCCACTAGAGCGGATGGAGGGGAAAGCCCGTCCCGACCATCCGCGGCCACACTCAGGGCGGCATGAGGCGCTGATAGGCGCGACCCAGTCGTACCCCACGTTCCACAGGAGTGGTCCAAGGACAGACCCCTGCGGAACGCCGCACGACATGGGTCGCCGTCTCAAGACGCCCTCTCGGTCCTCGTACATGACGGTACGCTCCTCTAGATAGTCTGCCACTAGCCGCCTCAGGTACTCTGGCACCTCGTGGTAGTGGAGTGCTTCCCTGATGCAGCTAAATGGCAGACTATTGAAGGCGTTGGCGATGTCCAAGGACACCGCCAACACCACGCCGCCACAGCTCACTGCCTCTTCGGTCACGGCCCTAAGGCGCATCACGGCATCGACCGTCGAACGCCCCTCTCGGAATCCGAATTGGGCGTCCGACAGGTCGGGCCCCACCTCGCAGAGGTGCCGGACGATGCGGGCAGAGAGTATCCTCTCAAAAAGTTTACCCGCCTCGTCCAGCAACACTATGGGCCTATAGGCCGCGACCGAATCAGCAGGCCGTCCCGGCTTCCTTAGCAGGACCAGCTTCCCGCATTTCCAGCACTCGGGGTAGCGTCCGGACGCCAAGCTAGCGTCCAACACTTCCCTGAGGCGGTCCGACATATGGTCGAGGGCTCGGGCCATCACTCGGGCTGGTATCCCGTCCGGCCCGGGGGCGGTGTTCTTAGAACGGATCCGAAGAACAGCCGCCCCAACCTCCGATTCCCTAACGGGCGGCACATCGTCCTCTCTACCCCCGTCGTCTCCGACCGCGTAGGCCATCGACGGGGGTGTGTGCTCCGCCCGCTGCGGGAAAAGGCCCTCGACCACTTCCTGCAGGAAGCTGGGCTGGAGAGTCTCGGTAAGAGGGGGGCCCGACGTGCGGAGCTTCTGTCGCACCGCACGGTATGGGCGACCCCAGGGGTCACGGTCGAGACCCTCCAGCATCTCCTTTCTCTTCTCCTCCTTGGCGCGGCAAATGGCCAGCTTCAGAGTCCTCCGCGCCTCGCGGTACTCCTCATGAAGCTGGTCCCCGCCACCATCTCCACGGTGGCGTCGCCGGCTGCGGGTGTAGGACCTCCGGGCACGAGTACAGGCCGCACGGAGGTCCGCCAACTCCTGGGACCACCAGTAGACCTCCTTCCGTGGAGGCCGACGACCTTGGATGCGGGGCATGGCCGTATCGCAAATTTGCGTAATCGCATCGCGAAAACGGCCAGCCCCCACGTCCACGCCGACCTCCTCGGTCGGGGCTTGCGGAGACAGCCAAGATTGAACAATGGCCGCCTCCTCTAGTAGGTCCCTATCAAGCTTGGCGACAGCCCACCGCGGAAAGCGGGATCTATGCCGCGCCGTGTGACCCCTACTGGGGCCCTGGGACCGGGAGAGCTCCAATCGGATATAGAGATGATCCGAGAGCGTCTCGACCTCTTCCAGGACACACCAGTTCCTTACTCGTGCGGCAACAGCAGGGGTAGCGAACGAAAGGTCCACTATCACTCGGCGGCAACATATCCAGAGCCCTTGTCTCTGAGCGACAAGGGCGGGGAATGAGCCGCCGCGGAACCGACGACTGCCACGGAGCCGTCCCAGTCACCCATCCAGTTTGGACGGGGAGGAACGAAGTAGGGCTCCGCGACTACGGCAACACCGATCGACCACTGCGCCATGGTTTGCAGGAAGAGATCCTGTGCCGCGACACAGTGGTTTAGGTTCGTCTGGACAAGGAGGTTGCAGATTTGATCCATTACTGAATCGTTTCTACAACCCCCTCCATGGGCGTCAACGTTGACGAACGGGCAACGTCAGAGGCAGCCTGATGGCGACCCACACTTTTTTTTTTTTTTTTTTTTTTTTTTTTTTTTTTTTTTTTTTTTTTTTTAACGTGTGGAAATCCCATCGGACCGTCACCCCACCGGGGTTTACGGCGGGGCTTTGTGTCGGACTCGAACCGACTAAAACCACACGGTGTGCCACTCTGCGCCTGTGAAGGGAGGAATCCGGGAACTGCTGATATTAACACATCCGGACCCCTCCCAGCGCTTGCCCGCACAGAAGCAGGCACCGTCACCTGATGGACTATCTACGTAGGCGACGTACGGCACACGCGTACGTCGCCCCCTCGCGGGTGGCCACTAAAGCGGATGGAGGGGAAAACCCGTCCCGACCATCCGCGGCCACACTCAGGGCGGCATGAGGCGCAGATAGGCGCGCCTCCGCCGCCCGGTTCGCCGGCGGCGGATTGGGTCCGAGTGGATATCATCCTCCCGGGCCTTCTCCGCCACCTCCTTCTGCGAGATTACATCTTCGCAGAAGGTTGCGACCGCGGTAAAACTGCTGTCGCTACCGGCCATGGAGCGTATGACGGCCGGTAGCGAGAGATCCCCTCCGATGATTGCAGTGAGGGCCCGGCGCTGCGACGCCCAAGCGGGGCAAATCGCCAGCGTATGCTGGGCCGAGTCCTCACTGCAGTCGCAGTGGTGGCAGGCGGGACTCAATTCCCTCCTAGCGACCGAGTGCAGGTACTTCCCGAAGCAACCGTGCCCGGAAAGGACCTGCGTCAGTCGGAAGGAAAGGGTCCCGTGCTGCCGCCCTGCCCACTCGACGATGACCGGCTGGAGAGCCTCCACGGCGGCAAAGCCAGCGCGTGGAGTCTCCAGCCGGAACGACCATCTGTCCATAGTGGCTCGACGAGCGGCTTCACGCCATTCGCGTACCTCTTCGGGCGGAGGGCGATAGCCATACTCCGCCCGATATCCAGCCACCCGTCGATAAACTTCGGCGAGCACTTCCGCCTCCAAATCCCACGGGGGTGTCCCGGCCAAGGCGCACGCCGCCTCGGTCGACACCGTGCGGTATCCGCGTATGGCTCTGACTGCCAATACCCTCTGAGGCCGCCAGAGGCGGGCCTTATTTAGGGCAGTCAGAGCCACCACCCACACCGGTGCACCATACAGCGCCATCGACCGGACCACCCCCGTGTAGAGGTGTCGTGTTGCGACGCTGGCTCCACCCAAATTGGGCAAAAGTCGCCCAAGGGCAGAGGCAGCGTCGACCAGCTTTGGACCAAGCTGTCGGAAGTGCTCGTCGAAGAGCCACCTACCGTCGAGGATCAGGCCCAGATACCTCATCTGGGCCCGAACCGGTACGAGGACCGAGTTGACCTCTATGGAGGCGCCGGCGGGTGGACCACGACGGGGCCCATGGAACAATAGGGCCTCCGTCTTGTCCAGGGCCACCCGTAAGCCCAGCGCCTCGATGCGCCCGACCACCAGAGAAACACCCCTGGTGGCCAGGCGCGCCGCCTCTTGGAAGTTCGCCCCCCGGGCTGTGACAAGTGTGTCATCGGCGTAACAAATTACGCCCAGCCCGGGAGGCAGACGACTTCGTAGGACCCAGTCGTACCCCACGTTCCACAGGAGTGGTCCAAGGACAGACCCCTGCGGAACGCCGCACGACATGGGTCGCTGTCTCAAGACGCCCTCTCGGTCCTCGTACACGACGGTACGCTCCTCTAAATAGTCTGCCACCAGCCGCCTCAGGTACTCTGGCACCCCGTGGTAGTGGAGTGCTTCCCTGATGCAGCTAAATGGCAGACTATTGAAGGCGTTGGCGATGTCCAAGGACACCGCCAACACCACGCCGCCACAGCTCACTGCCTCTTCGGTCACGGCCCTAAGGCGCATCACGGCATCGACCGTCGAACGCCCCTCTCGGAATCCGAATTGGGCGTCCGACAGGTCGGGCCCCACCTCGCAGAGGTGCTGGACGATGCGGGCAGAGAGTATCCTCTCAAAAAGTTTACCCGCCTCGTCCAGCAACACGATGGGCCTATAGGCTGCGACCGAATCGGCAGGCCGTCCCGGCTTCCTCAATAGGACCAGCTTCCCGCATTTCCAGCACTCAGGGAAGCGTCCGGACGCCAGGCTAGCGTCCAACACCTCCCTGAGGCGGTCCGACATATGGTCGAGGGCTCGGGCCATCACTCGGGCTGGAACCCCGTCCGGCCCGGGGGCGGTGTTCTTGGAACGGATCCGAAGAACAGCCGCCCCAACCTCCGATTCCCTAACGGGCGGCACATCGTCCTCTCTACCCCCGTCATCTATGACCGCATAGGCCATCGACGGGGGCGTGTGCTCCGCCCGCTCAGGGAAAAGGCCCTCGACCACTTCCTGCAGGAAGCTGGGCTGGAGAGTCTCGGTAAGGGGGGGGCCCGACGTGCGGAGCTTCTGACGCACCGCACGGTATGGGCGACCCCAGGGGTCACGGTCGAGACTCTCCAGCATCTCCTTTCTCTTTGCGTCTTTGGCGCGGCAAATGGCCAGCTTCAGAGTTTTCCGCGCTTCGCGGTACTCCTCATGAAGCTGGTCCCCGCCACCGTCTCCACGGTGACGTCGCCTGCTGCGGGTGTAGGACCTCCGGGCACGAGTACACGCCGCACGGAGGTCCGCCAACTCCTGGGACCACCAGTAGACCTCCTTCCGTGGAGGCCGACGACCTTGGATGCGAGGCATGGCCGTATCGCACACCTGCGTAATCGCATCGCGAAAACGGCCAGCCCCTACGTCCACGCCGACCTCCCCGGTCGGGGCCTGCGGAGACAGCCAAGATTGAACAATGGCCGCCTCCTCTAGTAGGTCCCTATCGAGCTTGGCGACAGCCCACCGCGGAAAGCGGGATGAATGCCGCGCCGTGGTGGCGACCCACACTGTGGCAACCTAAATATGACCTGTTTTATAACTATATATGACATTGTCCTAATTTAATTATTAATATGATATCCCACATCATACGTTTTGTATTTATTATGTATACATAATTTACTAATAAAATAAGTAAGGATAGTTGTCAAGAAAAATGTTAGCATACCTACCTAATGTTTTCTTAATTTCTCCATTACACAGGTGCTAGTGCTCACACACTTCCCACGATTCCTGGCGTTACTTGAAGATGAAATATTCGACCCCAACTCTCCGATATGGGACCCTGAATATAAGCAGATACCACCCAACCACTTACAGGCTATATTGGACAATAAAAATGGTAAGTTAAAAAATTATCTATGTTATATACCTACGTATAAATCCATACTTGCATACTATAATATTAGAAATTCAAAAGTTACTATGTCTGTCTAATCTAAACCTAGTAAAAATCTAAACCGCTGCACCAATTTCAATAAAATTTATCATGTAGATACTTTGATTCTTAAGGAAAGACATAGGCTACTATTATTACCGATATAAACGGTATACATGCGGGCGGAGCCGCTTGTAAAAGCTAGTAAGGGTATGAGTAAATATATTATTTTAATTGTGTGACGACGATTAACAGATACTAAAGATCATTAGATAGTAGCATGGTCTAAGAAAACAAGATCTCGCACGTTACCACTTTATAGCAACATAACACGAAATGAACCAACCACAATGATCTATATAAATTATTATATAAAAGCGAAATACCACGAAATCTCAGAAACTATAACACCTACAAACCTAAAATTTGGCAGGTAGGTTCCTCATAGGGTGTAGACTCCACCCCTAAGGGGGTTAAATGGGGGTTGGAAGTTTGTATGAAAGTCCTACGTTTTTGAAGAGACGCGAGTAACGCCGCGGTGCAAAACTAGTATTATATAATATCATTGGCCAATCACAACCAGCGATAGTGATGATGACGTCATCTCGATCTCTGTCTCGTCACTGTATCTCGGATTGCCATACCTGGCGAAGTATATTGTTATACCATAGATAGTAGTATTAGAGTAGATGACACCTTACTCAAATTAGTTACTTTTTATCATCTGTCCAAACGATTGTATGAAAAATGTACTAAATACAAACGTGTGACGTCACTGTTTACACTGTTGTCACAATTTACCTAGCGAGATTGTAAACTGTCGAGAGTGTGTCAACTGTCCCTGATTGGTCTTACAGTAGGCCGTTCGATAGCCATAGAGTTAGGTTAGAACTTCTTTGATTAATCACAAATTCATTTTACTGCCACAAAAATGTTATGTACCTAACAATGACACAATATACTAAATAGACCGACCCTCCCCTGGCCCAAACTGTACACCGATAAAAGCTAGAAAAATTCACTTAAATCTAGATGGCGCGCAAAAATAAGGTACTAGAAATAGTTTAACAAACTCTATCACTATTTTATTGATATGCTTCAATTATAGTAATTATTTTATTATTTTTCGAATATAAATCTTACTTTCTAATGCTTGTTTAAAAATAATATTTTTCAATTGTGTAACTATAAGTTATCACCTATTTTTAGGAGATGTCGTTGCAATCGATTTAAATAAACTTGAATGTAATGACCTATTTACTACGCTAGATGTCACATTTATAAGTTATTGATATGACATATAGAATATTAAATGCTGGATGCGCGATGATAGCGCCACCAAGTGGCTACAATTACGTCGGACTTTGATTTGTCAAATGGTTAGTTGTCTTACGAAGAGTAAGTAAACAAACAAATTATTTCAACGAAACATCGTAAAGGGGCGTCCATTAATTACGTGAGGCATTTTCGAGAATTTTTCGACCTCCCCTCCCGCCTTGGTGAGATATCGTAAGATTTTCATCAACTCCCTCCCGCGTCCCCAAATCTCACGCGAGATTCTTCAAATTTATGTTTTGGCTGTAAACGTGTTGGATTATTGAACTGGTTCTATTACTTCGATTGAAGACTAGCAAAGCAAAATCGAATGCTACTTCGCTGCTCTGCGGAGTTCGGACGAATACGACAAACACTATTGTGTCAGATTTGGCCATATTTTATTCGGAAATAATTTTTCACGCAATTTTACACAATAATTACGTGATATTTGCCAAGACCCCCCTAAGTGAGATTTGAAAAGATTTAGCTCAATCCCCTCCCCCCTAAAACACCTTACGTAATTAATGGAAGCCCCCTAATTTAAATATATTCTTTTCAATCATGTAAATCTATGGTGTAGATAATAATGTTGAGCGATTTTATTTCCTGTCTGATATGGCATAATCAATAAATTTTAGGTCATTATATGTCATTTTAATATAAAATAAATGATTGAACTGCAAAGTATAATCTTTATTTTGGAACGAAGTTCCTTAGCACGCGTTGCGAAAGGGGGCTAGACGGAAAAAAATGTAACGACACTTTTCGTGCCAAAAATTGTAACCACACTTTTAACATTGAATTGACGTCATAGTGCTGGATACTCACCGTTAAATATAACAAACTGATTGCCAACGTCCATACCATGTTGAATACACCGGTTCTCGTCCGATCATCGACGTTAAGCAACATCGGGCGTGGTTAGTACTTGGATAGGTGACCGCCTTGGAACACCACGTGATGTTGGGTTTTTGCATTTATTTACATAAAATATATTGTTTTATAGTATATTTTGTAAAGCTTGATTATTACTAAAATAATTTGAGTATTTTATGCGCATTTTTATTAGTAGGAGCATATCAAATATAATATATATATAAACTTCGTTCCATCCGGGTGTTCTTTGACACCTCTCAAGTTTTTATTATACATATTTTAATTTGTACAACAAGTAATATTAAAATCACATTAAATCAGTCAGGAGATTAACAAATAAATATTATTTCATAGACATACACTTTAAACAGTTTTCTAACAATTTTTTTATCCTATTATTTAAATTACGGCAAAATCCAAAATCTGATGACAGCATTTTAAAATCTAAAGAGTTCAGAAGAGGTTTCTAGAGAATTGACATTGATGCAGCTACGAAAATAAAGGATATGAATTGGACAGAAGACGAAAATAAATTCAGCTTGTCATTATTTTACAAATCTAAAGTGTATTTTTTTCTAAGGCGGCAAGGTGTAGTACTTGCCGCTCCAACCACAATCCGAAACTCCGAAAGTGGCTAGCAAAATCCGATTGTTTTGCCCTGATCTATTTAAAAAAAGAATAACAGAAATTCGAAATGCATTAATTAAAGATAAAGCTTGTGTGATCACTTTCGATGAAATCGCAATAAGCGCCATCAGCAGTAAAGGCAGAATTGTTACAACTCTTTTAAAAGCTACTATAAATAAACTATTTGATAATAAGTGGGCTTCTGCTAAAAGCTGTTTTTTGCGGTCGGGCTACGAAAAACCAAAATACATGCAAGAAATCAGGGATATCTAGTAAATTTTCCTTTTTCTTTTGCAACGTTTTGTAAAATTATTTGCGTTTTTTGATGTACCACATTTAATTAAAAGTATTCAAAATCATTTTTTAAACAATAACTATGTTAACGGCAATGAGCAAATTTCGTTTCAAGATGTTACCAAACCATACGAAATAGACAAAACTTAAAACTTGAATCGATCACTTACAAAATTGACAGATAGGCCCATTGAACAGTAATAAAAAAATATGAGATGCCATAGAAACACGCATTGTTTAAAAAAAGTAACACATGCATTAAATGCGATAAAGACGGGCAAAAATTATTTGAAAAATTACACAATTAACTAAAACAAAAACCAACTTCAATGTTCGACTTGATGTCTCTTGGATGCCATTATCAGATCGTAATGTCCTTATCATGGTATCACCGTTGGGACATATCCTTTCCATTAAAAAAAGAATCATCAAAATCGGTTCATAAACGACGAAGTTATCCGCGAACACACATAAAAAAAACATATGTGCTGTCGAATTGAGAAACCTCCTCCTTTTTTTGAAGTCGGTTAAAAATTGAATCAGGATGTAATAGAAAATTTGTTTGCGCAATTTCGGCAAAAGCAACAAAAATCCAACAGCAAAGTTGCTAAGGACCATATTTAGGAGTAATTTAGTTAATTTCTTAAAGAGTCCCCATAACAAAAAACTGTGAGGATGAAGATGGTGATTTTATCCAGTTAGCCGTTGGAGAAAGCAAATAATTTTCTCCAAAACCATCATTATCACCAAAACACGCAGTAAACAACGAGAAACAATGCACTCATGAACGGCAACTTATTTATTTATTATTTACCGCTGCCCATGAATACCCGCAACACCAGAGGTGTCACAAGGCTTTTAAGGAGAAGTATGCTCTTTTCTTGAAGATTGATTGAAGGTCGTATTGGTCCCGGAATACCGCAGTCGACAGTTCATTCCACAGTTTTGTTGTGTAGGGCAGAAATTTTCTCGAAAAGCGCACAGTTGACACCTAAATGATGATGATGATGAAAGCGTAGGATGATGGCAAAAAAAGGAGGCAGGGATCAATTCAATCAATTGCTCGGAATACTCCCCATTGTAAATACGATAGCAGATGCGTAACGGAGCCACGTCTCCACACAGCGCGTGCAGCGCCAGAGATTCCAGCCGAATTGAAACTTCTTGACAATTGACGATTCGATTCGATTGTATATTAGTATTTCAATCATAGTGAATTGAATTTTGCGTGAAATAAGAAATAGGTACATTTTGTATACTCAGAACAATAAAATTACTTGAGGAACTTGATGAACTTGTAAGAGTTGGTTTGCAGATGTTTATATTTGTGCAAAAAAAAGCTGGCAGGTGGCTTAGAAACTTCAGTGAACACATGTAAACAATGAAGGCCTTGCAAATACTAAGTAAATTATTAAAATATTCAAGGAGCTTTTACAAATGCGTGTGAACTTTTCAACACCTACCCACGAAAAAAAAAAAATAACTTAATAAAGATTAAGTTTTACTTAAATATTTAAAAAGTGAAGATTATGAGCTGTTACATTATTTTTCTTTCAGTAATCGACATAGATATCATTATTGTGACATAATAAAATATACGTGTCGTTCCAAGATGAATATCTGAGGCCACTTTAAGACGCCTCAATCGTGTTCAATTCAGTTCTCGTACTGTATTAATCCCAAATAATGTATCTAGGCCTGTTCCTTAACAGTAGGTTGACGACAGTTTCACACACACACTTTCAATAGTTTGCTCGAAAGCTTTTGCCGAATTTAGGTAAACTGAGTGTTGAGACAAGATGTACCGCAGAATTCTCCGGTTTATAACACTTTACGGTACCCGGTGTAGACGGTAGCACTGACCGTCTAGAGTAGGGTGCGCCACAGGAGAGTAGAGAGTAGACAGTAGAGAGTGTTGTTGGTTTGAGCCACACGCGTTTATTACATAATGTCTACGGAGGCAGAATGCGCGTTGTCAGGAATATCCATGTGAGATTTGTTCCGCGTAACGCAGGTTCTTTCCGGTCACAGTTGCTTCGGAAATACCTGCACGCGGTTACTAGAAGTGAGTTGAATCCTGCCTGTCCAGTGTATTGTGCCGATTCACTGTGCCATTACTTGAGCATCGCAGCGTTGGATATAGAATGCAGTTATGGGAGAATATCTGTCGCTGCCAACCATGTTATGCTCCATAGTGGATAGCAACAGAGTTTTATCTTCTGCGAAGATGACATTGCACAGAAAGAGGTGGCGGAAAGGACCAAGGATGAAAATTTCTACTTGGACCTAATTTGCCGCCAGCCGCTGAAACGGACGCAGCAGTGCATTCTAGCAACTCATGCCACCTTCAGTGGTAATTAAGAAAATGTTTAGTTAAAATTACTAATTTAAATTGTAAAATTTAACTGCTATTGAGATGTCTTATAAACAGATATTTACAAAGATGTATTTTAACAAGCATATAGAATTTCTCAAACAACATTTTTCATAAACATTAATACATTATTTCTTCTTGTTAAACTGCCAAGACTTAATTTCTCCATTTCTATTACAGAAATGTAGTTTTTTTAAATCATTTAATTTGCCGCCCCCTAAACGAAGCCGCCCTAGGCTTCAGCCTACTGAGCTTTCATCACTGAATAATATAACCTAATATAACATATATAATATATGGATTTTTTCAACAAATTTTGATTATTATAACACAATTAAGTAGCTAGACCTACATACAGAGTTTTATGTGAAAATTTAAAAAGGTTCATACAAAAATTAATAAAAAAATATATATTCATGTACCGTATTTACTGAGAAGCATTTATGAAGAAGCTGTTTATTTGAAATTATAAACAGACATTTCAATTTTATTTATTTGTGTGCTCTTGGACGATTTAATAAAATATCACATAAATTACTAATGTAATTATGTGGAAAACGACATCTAGTGGGACATTTTCACTAATACAAAAACAAATAAACTTGACAGTTTACTCTCGGATTCGTATCGGAGTAGAAGCTCAGAAAATATCTTTCAAATTTACGATTTGATACACTTAGTGACATCTAGTGAACATTAGGCTTATTATATATCCGCGTACAACTCTAAGTTCATGCGGTGTAAGTCTAAGTATATATTTCGTCAGTGGTACCTAACAAATTCTAAAGCTGTGAGGTATTTTCAACATGAAATCAATTTACAATCACAAAATTACTTAATATATTATTAAATGCACTATTAAATGTATCTCAAAGCCAACTTAGGTTCTAAAAAGTCTATTTGATAAATTAATATTATATTTATTTATTTATTTATTTATAAACTTCTTGCACAAGTTGTACAACGGCGGACTTAATGCCATGAGGCATTCTCTACCAGTCAACCTTCAGGTGTTGTAGAAATATGATGTGGTGGTCATTATTTTACAAATCTAAAGTGTATTTTTTTCTAAGACGGCAAGGTGTAGTACTTGCCGCTCCAACCACAATCCGAAACTCCGAAAGTGGCTAGCAAAATCCGATTGTTTTGCCCTGATCTATTTAAAAAAAGAATAACAGAAATTCGAAATGCATTAATTAAAGATAAAGCTTGTGTGATCACTTTCGATGAAATCGCAATAAGCGCCATCAGCAGTAAAAGCAGAATTGTTACAACTCTTTTAAAAGCTACTATAAATAAACTATTTGATAATAAGTGGGCTTCTGCTAAAAGCTGTTTTTTGCGGTCGGGCTACGAAAAACCAAAATACATGCAAGAAATCAGGGATATCTAGTAAATTTTCCTTTTTCTTTTGCAACGTTTTGTAAAATTATTTGCGTTTTTTGATGTACCACATTTAATTAAAAGTATTCAAAATCATTTTTTAAACAATAACTATGTTAACGGCAATGAGCAAATTTCGTTTCAAGATGTTACCAAACCATACGAAATAGACAAAACTTAAAACTTGAATCGATCACTTACAACATTGACAGATAGGCCCATTGAACAGTAATAAAAAAATATGAGATGCCATAGAAACACGCATTGTTTAAAAAAAGTAACACATGCATTAAATGCGATAAAGACGGGCAAAAATTATTTGAAAAATTACACAATTAACTAAAACAAAAACCAACTTCAATGTTCGACTTGATGTCTCTTGGATGCCATTATCAGATCGTAATGTCCTTATCATGGTATCACCGTTGGGACATATCCTTTCCATTAAAAAAAGAATCATCAAAATCGGTTCATAAACGACGAAGTTATCCGCGAACACACATAAAAAAAACATATGTGCTGTCGAATTGAGAAACCTCCTCCTTTTTTTGAAGTCGGTTAAAAATTGAATCAGGATGTAATAGAAAATTTGTTTGCGCAATTTCGGCAAAAGCAACAAAAATCCAACAGCAAAGTTGCTAAGGACCATATTTAGGAGTAATTTAGTTAATTTCTTAAAGAGTCCCCATAACAAAAAACTGTGAGGATGAAGATGGTGATTTTATCCAGTTAGCCGTTGGAGAAAGCAAATAATTTTCTCCAAAACCATCATTATCACCAAAACACGCAGTAAACAACGAGAAACAATGCACTCATGAACGGCAACTTATTTATTTATTATTTACCGCTGCCCATGAATACCCGCAACACCAGAGGTGTCACAAGGCTTTTAAGGAGAAGTATGCTCTTTTCTTGAAGATTGATTGAAGGTCGTATTGGTCCCGGAATACCGCAGTCGACAGTTCATTCCACAGTTTTGTTGTGTAGGGCAGAAATTTTCTCGAAAAGCGCACAGTTGACACCTAAATGATGATGATGATGAAAGCGTAGGATGATGGCAAAAAAAGGAGGCAGGGATCAATTCAATCAATTGCTCGGAATACTCCCCATTGTAAATACGATAGCAGATGCGTAACGGAGCCACGTCTCCACACAGCGCGTGCAGCGCCAGAGATTCCAGCCGAATTGAAACTTCTTGACAATTGACGATTCGATTCGATTGTATATTAGTATTTCAATCATAGTGAATTGAATTTTGCGTGAAATAAGAAATAGGTACATTTTGTATACTCAGAACAATAAAATTACTTGAGGAACTTGATGAACTTGTAAGAGTTGGTTTGCAGATGTTTATATTTGTGCAAAAAAAAGCTGGCAGGTGGCTTAGAAACTTCAGTGAACACATGTAAACAATGAAGGCCTTGCAAATACTAAGTAAATTATTAAAATATTCAAGGAGCTTTTACAAATGCGTGTGAACTTTTCAACACCTACCCACGAAAAAAAAAAAATAACTTAATAAAGATTAAGTTTTACTTAAATATTTAAAAAGTGAAGATTATGAGCTGTTACATTATTTTTCTTTCAGTAATCGACATAGATATCATTATTGTGACATAATAAAATATACGTGTCGTTCCAAGATGAATATCTGAGGCCACTTTAAGACGCCTCAATCGTGTTCAATTCAGTTCTCGTACTGTATTAATCCCAAATAATGTATCTAGGCCTGTTCCTTAACAGTAGGTTGACGACAGTTTCACACACACACTTTCAATAGTTTGCTCGAAAGCTTTTGCCGAATTTAGGTAAACTGAGTGTTGAGACAAGATGTACCGCAGAATTCTCCGGTTTATAACACTTTACGGTACCCGGTGTAGACGGTAGCACTGACCGTCTAGAGTAGGGTGCGCCACAGGAGAGTAGAGAGTAGACAGTAGAGAGTGTTGTTGGTTTGAGCCACACGCGTTTATTACATAATGTCTACGGAGGCAGAATGCGCGTTGTCAGGAATATCCATGTGAGATTTGTTCCGCGTAACGCAGGTTCTTTCCGGTCACAGTTGCTTCGGAAATACCTGCACGCGGTTACTAGAAGTGAGTTGAATCCTGCCTGTCCAGTGTATTGTGCCGATTCACTGTGCCATTACTTGAGCATCGCAGCGTTGGATATAGAATGCAGTTATGGGAGAATATCTGTCGCTGCCAACCATGTTATGCTCCATAGTGGATAGCAACAGAGTTTTATCTTCTGCGAAGATGACATTGCACAGAAAGAGGTGGCGGAAAGGACCAAGGATGAAAATTTCTACTTGGACCTAATTTGCCGCCAGCCGCTGAAACGGACGCAGCAGTGCATTCTAGCAACTCATGCCACCTTCAGTGGTAATTAAGAAAATGTTTAGTTAAAATTACTAATTTAAATTGTAAAATTTAACTGCTATTGAGATGTCTTATAAACAGATATTTACAAAGATGTATTTTAACAAGCATATAGAATTTCTCAAACAACATTTTTCATAAACATTAATACATTATTTCTTCTTGTTAAACTGCCAAGACTTAATTTCTCCATTTCTATTACAGAAATGTAGTTTTTTTAAATCATTTAATTTGCCGCCCCCTAAACGAAGCCGCCCTAGGCTTCAGCCTACTGAGCTTTCATCACTGAATAATATAACCTAATATAACATATATAATATATGGATTTTTTCAACAAATTTTGATTATTATAACACAATTAAGTAGCTAGACCTACATACAGAGTTTTATGTGAAAATTTAAAAAGGTTCATACAAAAATTAATAAAAAAATATATATTCATGTACCGTATTTACTGAGAAGCATTTATGAAGAAGCTGTTTATTTGAAATTATAAACAGACATTTCAATTTTATTTATTTGTGTGCTCTTGGACGATTTAATAAAATATCACATAAATTACTAATGTAATTATGTGGAAAACGACATCTAGTGGGACATTTTCACTAATACAAAAACAAATAAACTTGACAGTTTACTCTCGGATTCGTATCGGAGTAGAAGCTCAGAAAATATCTTTCAAATTTACGATTTGATACACTTAGTGACATCTAGTGAACATTAGGCTTATTATATATCCGCGTACAACTCTAAGTTCATGCGGTGTAAGTCTAAGTATATATTTCGTCAGTGGTACCTAACAAATTCTAAATCAATTTACAATCACAAAATTACTTAATATATTATTAAATGCACTATTAAATGTATCTCAAAGCCAACTTAGGTTCTAAAAAGTCTATTTGATAAATTAATATTATATTTATTTATTTATTTATTTATTTATAAACTTCTTGCACAAGTTGTACAACGGCGGACTTAATGCCATGAGGCATTCTCTACCAGTCAACCTTCAGGTGTTGTAGAAATATGATGTGGTAGGTGCAAATAAAATATAGAGAATTCTATGAAGTTCATAATAATAAAAGATAGAAACCTACATAACCAATATACACAAATAATGATACATATCAATATATACATTAATATAAATATATATACATACACATATACACATCAGTACATACACACTCATAATCAATAATTTGTATTATAATAAACATATACACACGGGTACTAGCGTTGTGATTGTACTGCCAATTCGCTTTGAAGTAGTTCGCGCACTTTTTTCTTAAAGGTAGTTCGATTTGTGGACATCCTGATTTCGGCAGGAAGTGCATTCCATAGTAGGACTGACTGCACATAGAAAGAAGAATTTATAAAGTTGGAGGTGTGAGAGGGGCATAGGAGGAGCAAGTTGTTTGTTGACCGAAGACTTCGGTCGTGATTGGAGCATAAGAAACGGAAGTGTGGTACAAGGTATTGAGGTAACGATGGAGAGTTGAGGAAAGAAAAAAGAGATGTCAGAGCCCGCAGACTGCGGCGCTGGCGAATTGGGAGCCATTGCAGCTGGGAACGTAAAGCAGACACATGATCATACTTTCGAAGATTGAAAACGAATCGAATGCAGTTATTAAGAAGGCGGTCTAGTTTATTGAGGAGGTCTGCATTCAGGTCAAAATAGCACACATCACCATAGTCTATCAAGGGAATTATTAAGGATTGCATAAGTGTGACCTTGGTTTTGACAGGAAGGAAATTCTTCAGACGATATAAAGCTCGGAGACATGAGGTGATTTTCTGACTAACGTGTGTGACTTGTGCCTGCCAATCAAGTGTCGAGTCTATATGTAGTCCCAGGTTTTTTACCACTGCACTCAGGGGTATAGTAACGCCGTTGTACACAAGTGGTGGAATGGCTGCCGTATCCAACCTACTTAGCATATGCTTACTCTCCACGATGATCGCTTGACATTTGGTTGGATTTACCGTCAACCCAAACCTCGCTGACCAGCTCATAATGGAGTCCAAGTCTTTATTTACTTTGTTAATTGCGTATGCGATGTTTTCAACCCTTGACTGTGTGTAAACTTGTAAGTCATCGGCGTACAGGTGATACGAACACTGAAGGTGTTGGGTAACGAGATTAATAAATATAGAGAATAATAAGGGAGATAATATACCGCCTTGAGGGACGCCAGTGCAAAGATCACACCAACCCGACGACAGGTCATCAATGTGAACACGCTGTTGTCGTCCCTGAAGATAGGAGGAGAACCATTCCAGAGCTTCTGAGGAGACCATAAAGTGGGATAGGATGGCCAATAGGACGTCATGACAAACAGTATTAAAAGCATTCGAGAAGTCGATCAAAGCCAGCACTGTAACTTTGGTGTCCTCCATACCCTGCCGAATGTCACCCGTCACTTTGAGGAGAGCCGTGGTTGTGCTGTGACCGGGTCTAAACCCAGATTGAAAAGGACTAAGAAGATTCTGCTGAAATACAAACTGTGAGAGCTGCCTGTGAACACAGGCCTCTAGCACTTTAGAAAGAAAGGGAAGAATAGAAATCGGACGAAAGTGTTCAGGAAGAGAGGGATTACTTTTTTTGGGTAAAGGGATGATATAGGCCTTACGCCAGAGTGAGGGAAAGGTCCCAGAGTCAAGTGAAAAATTAATTATATGGGATATTGCTGGAAGAACGTGATCAAGGATATTGACAATCATACGGCGGCTGATGCCGTCACATCCCACAGCATTGGAGCGGATGGACAGGATAATCTTTTTGATGTCCTCAGAAGATACCGGAGAAAAGTGAAAGGAAACCATGTCAGTATGGGTTAGGCTAGCTATGTAACTCAAGGTTCGACTTTTGATTTCATGATCCATCTGAGGTGTAGTTGAGAAATGACGGTTTATGTCATCTAAACCTATAGTCATATTAACCTCAGGCCGTTGTTGTTTCCCGATGCCTAGTGTTCCAAGGAACTTCCACATACTAGCACTTGAAGAGGATTCAATGTTTTGGATTATGTGGCGGCGTTTGGCATTACGTATCACCTGGTTACACCGATTTCTAGCACTCTTAAAGTGGTTCCAATTTTCCTCGCAGCGATCCCTTCTGTACCTATTGTAGCAACGATCTCTCCGTCTCATGGCAATTCGAATTTCCTCCGTCATCCACGGAGCTGGGAGGCGCTTCAATTTGACTTTCCTCATAGGTGCGTGGATATTATATAACGTAAGAATTGCGTCGTTGAAAAGACTGACTTTGTCGTTCATGTCTGTAGCTGTTCCTAAGTTTGTCCAGTCTAATGCAGATGCATCCGCACACAGTTTATTTACGTCCATACGTCTGAAGCTGCGGACGTGCAGTATTTTGGGAGGGGATTTAGGGGGTTTTAGGATATAAGTAAGGAAGATCAAGTCATGATGGGAAAATCCAGGAGCAGGATGTTGACCATGGGAATGGATACGATTTGGAGCAGAGGTGAGCATTAGGTCAAGCCAAGTATCCTGGTGCTCGGTGGTGTAATGAGTAGCTTGTAGGGGAAGGACATGGAGGCTCGAAGATTGGATAATGTGGAGGAGATTACGAGTACGGGGGGAGTTAAGGGCTAGGAGATCGGTGTTAAAATCGCCCATAATTATGTGATGTGAGTATTCTGACCCTAAAGATTCCAGAACTGTTTCCAGACTGGAGAAGTAATTGACAGCGGGGGGACAGTAAACTACCCCTAGTAACATATTAGATCCCCTAATACAAACCTCGAGGTGTATTATAGTGTGTGTAATTTGAAACATATAAATATGCATATTGTTTTGAATGTGTTTACCTATTTAAAATTGTAAAATTAGCGCACAGTATTCGTCAACAAACTGTCATGCAGTTTGGCGAAATCAATTGAGATGTACCTATATGTATCACATTTGTAAAAAATAAATTTTAAAAAAAACTTTACATTCGACTTTATGTTGACGCGGGACATATTATGCTGTTCAACTAGTCAGCGCGCGAGATGCGCGATGTTTCATTTCGATAAAATATAATCTAACTCAAAATAATACGTTAAATTGTGAGAGTATGTTACAGTTTAATTTCTTTCGACAGTTTACGATCTCGCGAGATAGATTGCAAACTAACAGTTTTGACAATCCCACAGTAATATAATATGTTTATAGTCATAATTAAATGTTATATACATTACAACATTTTTTTAAAGCCCCGGTGGCACGGCGCGGAGAATTTGAACGCCTAACTCCAACAGGGGACAGCAAAGATGGCTTTACGACTGTCACACTCTCCTCAGGTAACTATGCTAACTTATATATGTAAACTAGCCGAGTCCCGCGGTTAATGTTAATACGCGGATAACTTCGTCGTTTATGAACCGATTTTAATGAATCTGTTTTTAATGGAAAGGAGATATCCCAACGGTGGTACCATGATAAGGACACCAAAATCTGATGATGGCATCCAAGAGAAATGGAGTCGAACCTTGAAGTCGGTTTTTATTTTGTTAAAATTTTACTTGTTTGAAGTCTGTTAAAAACAGAAGTTTGATATGAGTGTGTATGTGTGTCAGGGTCGATAAAGTCGGAGGGAGGCAAGCGCGTGGCGGAGGGTCCGCTGCTGAGCGCGGCCAAGCGGCGCCGCGTGCTGGACGACGCGCCCGACGACGTGAGCGAGCGGACCGTGGCCGACATCGTGGCCACCATCGCCGACCCCAACTACATGTGCGGACCCGACGTACGTTCTATTGCTACTATATATTCTTGCTTACTTCAATACACCGAAATTCAACGTCCAACGGCAAGTAGGGGGTAAGGTCAACTAATCTCTCGAGTCAAAAAATTGTTTTTGAAATAGTATAGAGCCAGATGTCTTTGGTTCAGTTCCCATCCAGGACAAACCTTTGTGTAATGAACATGATTTTTTTATATGACACTACAATTAGTGACTACTTTGTCTGATGGAAAACAGAATTCAAGAGTAGTGTCATCACACTCATTGCGAATGCAGACAATGCAGCATGAAAAAAACTATGGCGGCCTATGAAGGTGTTTTTTTTTTATGTATGGTCCTGCCAAAATGATTACATTGCCTGAAAGCATAAGCAAAATCCAAAAGTGGTGGTCACCATACTCATTACGAAGGTATACAATGCAGCATGACCAAAACTATGACGGCCTATGAAGGTGTTTTTTTTATGCATGGTCCTGCCAAAATGAGTTACTCTGCCTGATGGAAAGCATAAACAAAATCCAAGAGTGGTGGTCACCATACTCACTCCATTACGAAGGCATAAAATGCAGCATGGTGACCCACACCATGGCGGTCCATTGAGGTGCTTCTACATCATTGGGTCTCGCACTCACCAATGAAACACGACAGCACGAATGCTGTCATTTTATGTTGGTCTACTGTGAGTGTATAGTACCGCCCCGATCGATCCGACTGTGTTATCTACTATCTTGTATTAACTTATTCATATTGCCTTAATATCTTCTTAATTTATCCAGTGTATGTATTTCGAACCATAAGAGAATCACGCTTCGGAATGAATGGGCTGGCTCGACCGGAGTGATACCACGGCCTCACAAAAAAACCGGTGTGAAATAGTGCTTGCGCTGTGTTTCACCGAGTGAGTGAGGATACCGGAGGCCCATCCCCCAATCCCCTCCTCCACCACCTACCCACCTCCAACCCCTATTTTTTTTAAGCAGTATGCACAGATTCGTCGATTCGTCGAATCTGTGTCACTCGTGACAGAGACAGAAACATTCGTTGATTCGTCGTTCGGAGCAGCTCGTCTCGATCCGTGCGAGCTTCGGGTGTCAGGTTTTTTTGTTACGTTACGGAATTTCTGCACAAAGGCCCCAAAGCCCGCGATAAAAGCTATGCAATAGCTTAAAAAAGAAATCAGGTTAAAATAGTACAGGTTTTAATTAGTTTGGAATCTGATATGTGAGGATATTATTACCATTATCAACAAAACATCAGATATTTAAAGTTACTAAGAGAAATATTATATCCACAGGCACTGTTCCAAACCCAAGCACCCCGCGATGAAGCCGCTAAGCTGGAAGAACAGCGCAAGATGATAGAATTCCACGTCATCGGGAACTCACTCACCGGACCCGTCAACAAACAAACCATGTTGTGGCTCATTGGTAACTACTACTTATAACTACTTAAAATTTGTATTATCCTACTAATATTATAAACGCGAAAGTTTGTAAGTATGGATGGATGGATGTTTGTTACTCTTGCACGCAAAAACTACTGAACGGATTTGGATGAAACTTTACAGTAATATAGCTTATACGTCAGAATAACACATAGGCTACTATTTACCGCGATAACTGACACACACGCGGACGGAGCCGCGAGCAAAAACTAGTAATTCATAAAATATACGTATTATGTGATGTTGTAAAAATGTTCACTTTTAGTTTTAATATATATGTATTGTGCGAAATGAAGTTTTTCTTTGGGTCCAAATGACATTGTGTATTTTGTTTTCTTTTATCAGGACTACACAATGTGTTCTCACATCAGCTGCCAGAAATGACAAAGGAATATATATCGCAGCTGGTTTTCGATTCGTAAGTAACATTTTGTACAGTATTCAATATTTCTGCAAATTCCTATGTGTTGAACTCTAGGCCTGACTAATGGAAACTAATGAGATAAATGGCTATTTAATGCCTATTACAAACTCAACAATATACTGTTACGAGCCGGGTATGAAATAAATAAAGGTAGTGATTACCAAAAAAATAACACAATATTTATTAATAACACTTTTACAACAATTATTCACTAAATCACTCGTTAGTCGCACTAGAAGATCGCTTCGATGTTAATCCGCTGTATCGTTAAACAATACTGCCCTTACGGCTAATACGCTCCCCTTTAATATGGCCTTAATAGAATTCTCTAGAATAATTCGCTAGAACATTCTGGACCAACTAGAATGGCCTAGAGCCAGTACTCTAGCGCCACCTGGCGTTGAGTATCGGAATCACCACAGTTGCGCACTACCCGACACTAGATGGCGCCTTCCTCGACTCTCTAAAGTTCCTGTTTATACGAGAGATCTATCTATGGCGTACCAATATTTTACCCTTACCATAGATAGAACCATTTCTGGAAATTGAGTGAAATACATTCAATATTTACTCAGAGGGGATATTTCGGGTTAGTAGCTAAGGAGTATTTTGGGAAAGTAGGTAAGGGGTATTTTAGGTAAGTATGTAAGAGGTATTTCGGGTAAGTATATAAGGGGTATTTTCAATAAGTGAGATTATCGGAGAGTAAATTTGTCATCCTCTGTGGATCTCGTTCTTTTTTTAACCGACTTCAAAAAAGGAGGAGGTTATCAATTAGACTTTTTATTTTTGTTACCTCAGAGCACCCAGTCAGGGTGAACCGATTTTGATGATTCTTTTTTTTATTTGAAACCTGGTTGCTTCCCGAGTGGTCCCATTTCAATTTGGTCCGGTTCTTGAAGTCGTTTTTTTTTTGTTACAACTTTTATTTATTTGATACACTGTTTTTGTTACAGAAAACACAAAACACTGGCACTAATCAAGGAAGGCAGACCCATTGGAGGCATTTGTTTTAGAACATTCCACTCACAGGTATGAAACTAATATATTTCTTCCCTCAAAATTTCTATTATCTATACTAATATTATAAAATGATCGAGTATGATTGTTTTGTTGAACATGTCAATCTGATAACCTACTGGTTCTAATGGAAAAATATTTTAATATTGTTATTGTTAATTTATAGTTAAATAGTTGACTACCTCGGTGGTGCCGTGGTAGGGTATGCGACTGCTGTGCTTGAGAAAGAAAAATATTTATTCTGACATACACAGGACAGTACATGGTTTTAAACAGACATAAGATAGAAGAGAACAACCAATTATAATGCCCTGTGCAATGCCAGAAAAGGCGCCTATCTTAGCATATCACATCTCAGTCTTGGGTTCGATTCCCGGGTCCTACCAAATGTTTGTATGATCTGCAAGTATTTGTTACAGAGTTTGGGTGTTTTCTATGTATATTGTGTATGTATTTACAAAAATGTGTATTTAAATCGATTTTCTAGTACCAATAATACAAGGTCTGCTTAGTTTGGGACTAGATGGCGTTCTGTGTTAGATGTTGGAAATATATATCGAGATTAAGATTATCTTGTGTCTTTCATTCAAACTATATTTATCATATAGATATATGTAATAAATATTTTATCGTACAGGGCTTTAGCGAGATAGTGTTCTGCGCGGTGACATCGAACGAGCAAGTGAAAGGTTACGGGACTCATCTCATGAACCATCTGAAGGACTACCACATCAGAAATAATATTCTACACTTCCTCACATTCGCTGATGAATTCGCTATCGGTTAATATATGTGCTACTTTTTTTATCTATGAAATTACAATGAAACATGAAAAATGGTTGCAGTGAAGGCCTCCTTTTTCACAGCTCGTGCATAATTCCACGGAATGACTGCACGTATGGCCTAGTAGCTTTAGCGGTCGCCACGCGGCTTACTACTTCGCCAAATATTGTGGGTTAAAATCCTACATGGGACAACACTGTGTGATCCACAAATTGTTGTTCGGAGTCTGAGCGTTGTGTTTTATGTCCGTTACATGTATGTTTATAAAGTCCACCGGACACGAGATGTTTTCCTAGTGCGAAAGTTTTCTTTTAAAAAAAAAAATGGAACCCACAACCTCTGGCTAGCAGTCACTTACAACTCCATTATCATATCCGTTAATGCAAATATATCCTCGCGCAAACCATAATTATGATAGCGCTTATTCTGATGTCGCGACACTAAACTAAAATTTCTCTATTTATTTTTTCTCTTATTTTAGTGAAGCGATTTCCAAAGTGGTCTTTTGTACAATAATATGTATTTAAATAATGTCTATTTATAGTGAGACATATCTCATTTTAGCCAATCTATCAACATTTACGACGTCATCTGACAAGACAAAATATTTTTTTTTGTTAATTTTTTGGGTTTGTATATTGTTTGTAAAGCCTAGTGTACAAATAAAGTATTATCTATCTATCTACATATTTAACATAAGTGCGGGCTGTTCCTGCAGGTTACTTCAAGAAGCAGGGCTTCAGTAAGGACATAAAGCTGCCCCGCGCGATGTACCACGGCTACACCAAGGAGTACGAGGGCGCCACGCTCATGCACTGCGAGCTCAACCCGCGCATCGTCTACACGCAGTTCACGTGCGTCGTACGCAGGCAGAAAGAGGTACGCTTTACACTCAACATCGCTTCAAACCCTCAAATCACTCAAAACCCTCAAAATCGTTTGTTTTCTAAGTCCTTTAGTTATATTTTATTTATATATTAATAAAATAGTAAACATTGGAGTACATTTCTATGCTCAAAATAATTATTATTTTAATAAGACAAATAACAAATAATTTTACTTTTACATTTTGACTTATTGTCAAAACGGTCACCCTACGCATTGTATACAAAAAATTTCGCACAGTTTTGTTTGACGGTCATCGGCACTGTTTGACGGCACCAAAGTGTGACGTCATATGTCATTATTGTCCTATAATTGATTCATTTTTTAATCGTATCAAACGCATGAGTAACCTAGTATAAGCTGCGTTTTTCGAAATGAAGAAACTGTACGTTTATTGATTATCTTTCAGATTGTGAAAAAACTAATCGATATGCGACAAAAAGATGTAAGAAAAATACATCCCGGACTCACACTATTTAAAGAAGGAGTAAGTTTTTTCTAATTTTTATAATTATAATAAATAGTCTTAAACAAGGTCATAAAATCCCAAATTAGGCTTATTAACTGCTGATTAAACATATATGATTTCTAAATACTGTTACGTGTTCGGGTTCGTTGTTTCTAGCATACTTGAGGACGTTCACACATTACTGAATGATTGCCTAAGTTATAGCACTGTAACTCAAATAGAACTGAACTGCCGGCGAAAATGTGCCTCAATTTATATTGCTTGCCATCCCGCTAACTTGTTCATTCCAGCAATTTCCAATCCTTAACATAACATATCAACTTGTCTATTTCCGAGAATTCTTTAAATGTGAACAAGTTAATTGCGTGACAATCTATATTCGATCTTATGTGTATCAAAATAAAGTTCCTTGTTCTGTGCCACTACATTATGATGATAAAGTCATTGACTGCACGGTTGGCCTAGTGGTTTAAGTGGTCACCACGCCACTTTCTACTACGCCAAGTTTTGTGGGTTCAAAACTTAATACTTTGTGTACTTAACAAATTGTTGTTCTAAGTCTGGATGTTCTTTGTGTTCGTTTCATGTATGTTTGTCCCCGTGACACATGTTTATTCGTAATGCGGCGATATCTTCGAAAAAAAAAGAATTCCTGGAATTCAGCGGGAGAATTGACTCTTTATTTTTCGAATTTTTGTGTCTTATCGTGAAATTTTGTGACAATACATATAAATTACAAATAGAAAAATTACACCCAGTTATTTAACGGATGTTTGTGATCTGATCATCATCCATATAACATTTGTCCTGAGTAGAAATCTAACTCTCATCCCCTGTAAGTAATAGTTTTTAAATAGTTTACGTTCCTTGGGACCTTCATTTAGCAGTGGACAACTGTAGGTTGATACAGAAAGAGAGTTTTAAAATATTTTTGTTTGGTGCAGGTTCGCAGCATCCCTATCGAGTGTATCCCGGGTCTGCGCGAGACAGGCTTCCGCGGAGGCCCGGGCGCTCGCGCCCTCGACACGGAGCCCGAGCCCGACCCCGCCGTGCTGCGGAGCCTGCTGCATGCGGTCAGTACCGTGCACTCGCACATACTACATCCGCGCACGCATTCTGTATGCACTTACACATTGTACATGCGGCAGCACATTCTGCATGTGCGCACACATTCTATATGCACTTACACATTGTACATGCACCAGCACATTCTACATGAGCGCATACATTCAACATGCAGTCACACATTGTACATGCGCTCTCATATTCTACATGCATAGACACATTCTACATGCGCTCACACATTGTACATGCGCCCGCACATTCTACATGTGCGCACGCATTCAACATGCGTGTAGTCATTCAACATGCGTTCGGACGTTCTACATGCAGACACATTCTGCATGCGAACACACACTACATGCGCGCACACATTCTACGTGCATATGCACATTTTACATGCACGCGTACAGTGTACAATGTGTACATCGTGTGGGTTTTATAAAGCATGTAGTAACATGATTCTACGTAACTAGTCCACTATTAGGCTTGAATATACTCTCAGTAGGTGAGGGGTATAACTAATCCACTATACTCACCAATTACAAGTTTTCAAACTTTAAACACTGTAACAAATATCTTACGAGAAAACACATTACATTTGTCAATATAAGCTAGCTAATGATATAAAGAGTAACTTAGACTACTTTCATTTTAGACCAACTTCAGCCCGCGGTGTTACCCGGGATACTGTTGTTAATATACAACAATAATCGCGGGTAACACCGCACGCCCGGCTAGTAATTCAATATAATTGTATCTCTAATAGATATCTCTCGTTTCAGGTTAAAAACCACGCAGCCGCCTGGCCCTTTCTCAAGCCGGTTGACAAAAGTGAAGTGCCTGATTACTACGATCATATCAAATATCCAATGGGTAAGTCACCTTAAAATACAAAACTTCGTTTGTCCATCCTTAATCATCGGTGGTCCTTAAACACACACAGACCGACAGTTCAATGATCTAAATAAGTAGTACCTATCATGACCATGTGGCGACTTTCACTAAGTTCCACATACAGTTCAACAGGAAACACTGCATCGCCATCTACCGAAGATACATCGAACTACGAAGTACCGAACTACATTGTAACTACTAACCCTGAGTCGCGATGTTAAAGTTCTATCGCCGAATAACATAATATATGCAACATCCCAGCATCAACTATTGGGCCGTGGACCGCCAGGCATTATTACCTCGCCTGGTCAGAAGATCCTCCACAACCATGTTAATTCCATAAAAATAATTATAAATTATAGAAAACTATATTTTAAAAGTGTCAGATTGGATTAATATTTTTCAATCAAGTTATCTCTTCAAAAGTTGACATATCTTAGTTTATTAATTTGAAACTGTTTGTTACAGATCTGCGCACAATAGGCGAACGTATAAAGGCTCGTTATTACGTAGCGAAGCGTCTGTTCATAGCTGACATGACCAGAATATTCACAAACTGCCGTCTCTATAACTCACCTGACACTGATTATTACAGGTAAATATTTTATAACAATTTGAACTTAAAACTGTATGTAATATGAGTCATATTTCGTGGACAAACAAAAATTTATGATCTATTTAACATTACACAGAGTTAAGAACTAATGTTATTTATATTACTGAAGGTACAGAATTAACTTTTTATATATTTTCTACACTAGCTAACAAGTTTCAAGCTCGCGCGATGTGTTTACATCCTTCAAAGGACTATATCCTCTGGTCTTAAAACTAGCAACCTAGCCTGGCTGTGCATGTATTACACATATAAACTTTCATCTTGAATCTATCTGTTGTTGAAAACAGCATTAAAATCTGTTGAGTAGTCAAAAGATCTAAGCGAACAGACAGCGGAAGCGACTTCATTATATATACCTACTAAGTAAAGATACCAAAAACCCACAATGAATTACTCAAACTAATCTTTTTGCCCACAGATGTGCAAACACGCTAGAAAAATACTTCCATACGAAGATGAAAGAGGCTGGGTTATGGGAGAAATGATTGGAGTATAACTTCGACAGGTTCTTCATTGCACAACCAGCGAGGAGTCAATCCCCACCTCCAACTCCATAGATAACCAAACGAGGTTATTATAAAAAAATATGTCAACACATTGATTGTATATATTATTTTTAATAAGTTGGCAATACTGTTTGCAGATGAAAAAAAAATTAAACATATAAGCATATAAAACATTTCTTTGTATACTTAATACTTGTTTTACACACTACTTTGCTCGAGTAAAGTTTTTCAAGGATCCGGTGCAAAATGTTCCCTTACTGTACTTTAGCTAAATTATATGGTAATTGATTTAGTAATTAAGATTTAATGTAATAAACGAAGTTACATTCACATTAGAAATGTTCATTACAAATGAACCTGTACTGTGGTACACTTGTACTTTCCACTATAGTATCGCAACGACAGTGGTTTGGTTGTCCCGGGCTGTGTCTGCACTTAGCCTCTTGAATGGGCCATAGTACGTGGGTTTATCATTTTCTTACAACCATCTTAGATCTTCCTAGAAGCTTAGCAGCCTTATCAGGTTACTACATGCTTCCGGGAGTGATGTTGATTGGAAGATGTCTGCCCGTTGATCTTTCACACTTCTATATTCTTTGAGAATGGTCCACTCACTCCTGGACATAATTTTCTCCTTGGATAGAAGTTCTACTATACCACGCTGGCCAAACAAGTCGGTATAGGTTTTTGGTTTTTTTATTATATAGGAGGCAAACGAGCAGACGTATCACCTGATGGTAAGCGATTACCGCCGCCCATGGACCCGCAACACCAGAGGCGTCACAAGTGCGTTGCCGGCCTTTGGGGGATGGGGGGAGCGGGACTCAGTTAAATACAACGCAAGCGCTATTTCACACCGGTTGGTTTTCTGTGAGGCCGTGGTATCACTCCGGTGGAGCCGGCTCATTCATGACGAAGCGTGGCTCTCTTACGGTCCCGAATTAGTGAAACCATTTTACCCGTTAATTTAATCCGTTATACTCAAACTCAAAAGGATTTTATTCATATTGGCACTTATGAATAGTCAATATTTAATATTAAAAAATCGAGTGATTCTAGTCGCCAGTTCCAAGTGCAGCCTACCCTTCATGGAGAAGAATCTAGCAAGAAACTCTATTGTTGCTCCTTTTAAAAAATAATACGGTTTACAATATTTTTTTTCACTAAGAGACTTGAATGAGAACGAAGTCGACCAAAGAAATAAAAATAAGAGTTAGTATACCCTGTCTGAATTAAATATTATGTTACCTTGATTTTATTATTCTATATTTCTGCAGTACGTTGCCAACGTGTGTTAACATAAATTTAAATCTATGTGTAATATATGTACCTACTGATTCAGGCCTGGATGCCACTACCTTTGGCATAAAACTTTAGAAATGTGAAATAACAGAAGCGATAGGCAATAAAATATTCCTTCTCCACTAAATTCAAGAACAATTGAACTTTTTTATAAGAATAATAAAGAAAATTTGAGAAAATCGATTCTATCCATTCACTAATTACCTCTTTGGCATGTGGAAACGTTGCCGATTTGATTAAAAATATGTATAAACTTTCTGCCGCGTACAACAAAACTGTGGAATGAATTGGTATTCCCTGCGGTATTCCCTGACCAATACAACCTTTAAACCTTCAAGAAAAGAGCGTACTCCTTAAAAGGACGGCAGTGACGCCTCTGATGTTGAGGGTGTCTATGATCGGCGGTAATCGCTTACCATCAAGCGATGCATCTGCTCGTTTGCTCTGATTTTATGTAACAGAAAATTTAAAAACCCGCGCAACTTCGCCTGCGTTTTTCATATCATATTGCCTTTTTCCATATTTTCTCTTATAGTTAATATTATTATTTTTATTACCTATCTGCCTTAAAGAAAATAAATGAATGGACAAAATTTTAAATCCTCCTTTCTTACTAAATCACTCGTAGAAATCTGTAAATAAAAAAATGAGTTTTCCAAATTTTCATATCGTCACAGAACCGTGCTATGTTAAAATTTTCATTTATTATTTCTGTAATTAATCTTTAAAAACTGGTGCAGAACGGGACAGACGTGAAGTTCTTCTGCTATGCCTTTCCCTTTTCATTTGAAGTCGGGCCTTCTCGTTTTAAGGCGCCAAGACAGTCGGTCTTGGATTCTGTTCCTCCACCTCAGCCCGTTCCATGTCCCTGGTAACGGTTGGTCTTTCCTTACAACGTCTCGTCGTTTCTCACCTATCACGTCTCATTACATGTCCATATACCATATCCAACCTATACGGCTTTCGGCCATCTTTTCTACAATGGGGGCGAGATGAGAGGGTAACATGTATTTATGCGAGGTGACTATGTAACTAGTACATTACAACCTGGTTAGGCTGTGTCACCATCCCACTCCGCCCGCTGTCTGACCCGGCCTTTAACCTCCTATTGAAACATAATTATTTATGCAATCTTATTACTCTCTTTTAAATATGAATTTAAGACCACGTCCTTGTCACATAAATCTCATAAAATAATTTAAAATTAGAATCATTGTTGCGTCAAAAAATACTTTGTTTCTTAAATGTTTGAATTAATTAATGTAAATGTCGCATGTCATCTTGAACAAAATATTTTCAATTAACCCGACTGCGGCGAAGCCAGCAGTCTACGTATGTATCACCGTAGCGGCTAAACTACGGAACCGACTTTAATGACTGAGGTGTTAATAGATTCCTAATAATGGTCCTGGTGACAAACGCTATATACATTTTATCAAAAGTTTTTATGTATTCGGGTTATACATAGTTTTTTAAACTTCTCGTTTAAAAACTTGATTTTAATATACAATATGGAGTTTCAAATTATTGTATTTGAGTTCAACTAAACATTATTTAGTTTATTGAAGTTAATTAAAACTGTGTTCCAGATCTGATTTGGCAACTAGTGTACTAAACGAAACAAAAAATGTTATGAAAACGGCGTAGAACTATTATTATTAGTATTTTTAAGTAGAAAATGTTGTAGAAAATATTTGACCTTAGGTGTTACCATTGTTGAGTAGAGAAATTGGGTGATATTTTAATTGTTATAAAAATATGTACCTACTGTACTTTTATAAATCAACACACATCTTTGCAAGACAGTTGCAACATTTTGTTTTTAGGGCTTTTGTTCTAATAAATTTTCTTTAGATAAAAACATAACGGGTGGTGTTTTTTTTAACTCCTTGATTAGCACTTCTTTTTCATTAATCATCATCGAAGCCTATCGCAGTCCACTGCTGGACATAAGCCTCTTTAAATGCAAGCAACTTTTCATTAATATTTTGTTAAAGAAAAGAAAATTTATAGAACTTCTCCAGAACTAAAAGCAATGTTACTAATACAACAGTAACTGCGATATCGATGTTTAAAATTCATTAATAAATGTTAGGTTAACTATTGATAAAAATATATAACTACGTGCATTGAAAGAAAAATAAGTTGATTTTATTCTTTCTGTAGGTCGATCATCATCTTCATCTCCATAGTCTTTATTATTCCCAAGATTATTTGGGGTCGGGTACTAATTCAACCGGTTTTAACTGAATATCTATCTGGAGGTCGATAATGTCGTGCTAATTCTGTTATTGCGTCGCCAAACTAAACTTTCTCTAAAATTATCTTCTATTCTCTTATTTTAGTGGAAAGATTCAACTCATTTTTAATGTTTTTTAGTTTGGTTTAGAGAGTTTTCCAATAACAGGATTACCACAAATGTTTATCTTGATATTCGTAAAATATTATGAGAAGTTAATACTCGTAAAATGCAATTAATTTTAGTATAATGTGTTGGTTGGGTGTTCTTTGTTAATACATATGTAAAGGTTTCTTTTCACGGAATTTTATGTCAATAAAATATTTTTTAAGTATTTTTGCTTTTTTGTTTCTATCCTCTCCTCAACTTTGCAGTGATGGCGTAATGGTTAAAGAGGTCACCTCTTCGCTTTCTACTTGCACAGTGTTGCGAGTTTTAACCCCACATGAGACAATACTGTGTGATCCACAAATTACTGTTCCGAACAGACTCGGAACAGCAATTTGTGGATTACACAGTATCTACTTCACACCCAGAGATGTTCTTCGTATCGTCGTATATCGTGAGGGTAATTTTTTTACGGACGAAACGCAATAAAAGTGACACGAAAATCTGGGACGTGTTTGTCCAAGAAGAGGGGGAGAGCGATTGAGATAGAGTGAGAAAGGGTTTAGTTTGCCAAAGAAGTTTCACTTCTGACATGTGTACTTTGTACGCACGCATTTTTTTAAAATGATTCATGGAAATTAGATGTATTAGATTAAAGTTGGTTATTTGTAAGGGTGGTTCACAATAAAAGGCAAATGACAATACTGTATTGGTTTTTATTTGAACACTTGATGCTCACACACGGTGTACAGTAGAACACTCGAAAAGAATGGGAATGTAAACATGTTCACACAATTGTTACTATAAAGTACATACCAGTCTCCTTGTTTATATAAAATCCAGCGGATTTAAGTACCTTCTGTCTATGTTAGTACATAATAACTTAAATGCTCACTTAAAATTAAACCTTAAAAAACTAAAATATTTTTCTTCATAAAGGTAAGGACAGTTTGAACGAATGAAATCGCTTTTAAATACAACGATGAACACAATATCTTTGATTAAAGTAGTTATTACGAAAGGCGCCTGCCCAGCACCCTCTCGCTATCGAACTATGAATAATCTAGGCCATAAATAATTGGATTTAAAAGCGACATACCGTCAGACTAGATTATATTAACTACGTCTCGGAGTCACGAAAAGAGTGTTAACATTATTAGTTTCACGTTGCACCTTTTGATAGATATTCGGTGCTAATTTGTTACTCGCACCAAAAAATATATATCTATATAATCTGTACCAAACAATTTTAAATAGCTTGTGATTTGTCACGATTATTTTAAAATGAATTTATTTTAAATGTTCGTTTTGTCACTCGTTTTAACCGTATTAGATAAAATTTATCATTTAAGACAGAAATAATTAATTACAATAAATATAAGAAACAGGGCAAAACAAGAATACTTTTACATATACTTAGTAAATATATATCATGCAATTACTTATAAAGAACACAAAATAAAATACAGAAAAAGTAGATACTATAAAAAGTAACAGTATTTTTAACCGACTTCGAAATAGGAGGTGGTTCTCAATTCGAACGTATATGTGTATTTTTTTATTTATGTGTGTTCGCGGATAACTTCGTCGTAAATGAACCGATTTTAATAATTATTTTTTAATGGAAAGGAGATAACCCAACGGTGGTACCATGATAAGGACACTAAGATCTGATGATGGCATCCAAGAGAAATCGAGTCGAACCTTAAAGTCGGTTTTTGTTAAAAAAAAAACAATAGATATTCATATTAAAAAACAGAATAAGTTGATTTAGTTTCAAATTTATTTGGAACAGACATTATTTAGGCATATTATATTCATACAACATCGCGATATGGCCCCATTATTGCAAAGGTTATATTATACATAATTAATATCCCTCACACAGTTGCAAGTAAAAAATCTTACGTCTAAAACAGGAATTAGTTTTAACCAATATGATGATATTTATTAGAAAAGGCATAAAGACGGGTTTATTATACAAACACTGCTTTTTCGACTTTGGTTAGTTCACACAATTAGTGTTCGGTCAATTTTGATCGCTTTTTACATGATTTAATACTTTTGATTTAACATTTAAATACCTCACAGGATTTTTGGCAACCCTGATTAGTATCTAAACCATAACTTGTCTATGATTACTATGAAAATAACTAACTAAAATACCTGTGAAGTGGCAAATTTTTGATCAACACAGTCACCAGCAGGTAATAGCAATAACTCTATTCAATTTATTGTTAGTTATTATCATATGGACGGAAACCCGTAAACCGAGTTAAGCCGATACACTCCTCTAGCACATGGCGCGTCTGTAGCAGCTGACAGCTATTGAGTTTATAAAAACTTAGGGGCACATTAATTACATTTATTTACATTTTGATAACTGTCCCAGAATAAAAACATAAACATATGAGATCATGAACCAATCAAAAAATTTAAGTACAATATTGATTGATTTCGTGGTCGCTTTTAACTATCGGGCCGAAGGTGAAGCATTAGGAAGAACACTTATTTCGTTGACTAGGCGGAGTTGCTGTGAAATATCCATTACACTAAGTCCTTAATTACAAAAATATCACTTGTCATCCACCAAAGCAACGAGCGTCACAATCACTGGAGGTTATTGTTTATTTTTTAATATTTTGAGTATTTATATAGATATGAACACATCACTGATTCACTGTCACCGCACTCGATCTGTCTCATTCGATCACCGTGGGCTATTTTATCCACGGCCACGGAATACATCGGGATTCTTCAGTGGCGTCTATGTAGGCGAGTCCGAGCCGCCTTTGTCCACTAGTGGGCGAATATTTGGGACGCGCGTGTGGCGCTTAGGGCTCGCTAGAAGTGCCGGCGGTGGCGTCCTGCCGCGACGAGTCTGCGTCAGGAGACTCTGTTGGCGATGATGAACAAGATCTGTAATATGAAAAGACTTAGTTGAGCATCTTGTGTGATTTGTGAATTATAAATGATATTATTATTAACCGTTACTATTCTCAAGATTATTTCGGGTCGGCTACTAGTTCCACCGTCTTACGTGAATATCAGTTTTTTCACGGAGCGACTGGCATCGGATCACCTGGATCGATTGGGAAGTCAGTGGCCTCAAATATACTGACAACTAGTGCAATCTTCGAATTTAGTTCACCCTCGGGGTTGGTTGGAGGTCCGATGCCAGTCGCTCCATGGAAAAACTGATATTCAGTTAAAACCGGTTGAACTAGTAGCCGACCCCAAATAATCTTGAGAATAATAAAGGCTAGGCAGATGATGATGGTTTCCCCTTAGTGCTTTGAACTCACGAAACACAAATGGCGTTAGGTAATAAATGCGATGGTAGGTAGGGTGCACCTGGTTCCCCGGCATCTAGTACCCGAGACGGCGTGCTGTTTTAATCGGTTCGAGTCCGTCATGCCACTATGAGGTGGTATCCGTGGGGTAATAAGGCAATAAATGCGAGGTATATAGTGTATATATATACGTGACCTGTGGAGGCGCGCGAGTGAGGGCACGAGCTCGTCGGGCGAGGAGGCGCGGCTGCTGCGCTCGCTGGCCGCCTCGTCGTACGAGTTGTCGCTCGTTAACTGCAACAGTACATCACAACATTACTAACACTCATTTCAATCAATAAACAGTTTATCCTGACATTCACTGAACAACACATTAAAATTTAAAAAAATCACAAAAAATGCGACTTCAAGAACTGGAACCAATTGAAATGGGACCACACGCGAAGCAACAGCTTTCAAATAAAAATAGAATCATCAAAAGCGGTTCACCCAGTCGAATGTTCGGAGATAATAAAAAAAATACAGTCGAATTGAGAACCTCATCCTTTTTTGAAGTCTGTTAAAAACTCTGGGAAACTTATAAAACTGTTTTAGAAAGAAAGATCTCTCGCACTACAAATATATCAGGAAATGTTACTAGCGTGAAGACTTTATATGCATTTATTGAAACGGATACTAAAAACACCCAGACTCAGAACAGCTATTTATAGATCACACTAACTGTTTTCTTATCTGGGCATTAAACCCACAACACTTAGCGCAGTAGGTAGCAGCCAGATGATCACTACGCCATCATTCATAGACTTAAAGGAATATCAACATCAAGTGTTTCTTAATACTCTTTTGAATACAAAGTAACCATTCATGTCTTAGATTAAGATAGCGAAACCTACAATACAACGTATTTGTATAACGCTATTGACGCTATTGTTATATACATATTATAATATAGGCAAGTACCAGTGTGAGCGGATGTCTATTCCTGGCGGGGCTGAGCGCGCGACTCCTTGCCTCCTCAACATCCAGCTGCAGAATGCTCTCCTGACTGCCAGTGAACTGTAACATACATATTTAATTACAAATATGCTAATACTTATACCAAAAATGTACGCTATTTTTAAATATAGTAATATTAGGTCTTTACCTATGAAATTGCCGTTTTGTATGCATTATGTGAATGTACTTATTTTTTCAAACTTTTTTATTTCTGTTATTCGAAGTAATCACCCATGCAATCGCAGTAAGTATGGTGACCACCACTCTTGGATTCTGTTTATGCTTTATATCAGGCAGAGTAGTCATTTTGGCAGGGTCAAATATAAAAAAAATTGTTCGAAATTAATTAATGATCAATAATGAAAATAAAAAAAATAACCGATTAGCCTGGTTTCCAAAAGCTATTTAAATTTCAAATGAATATTATTAAAATCGAAATAAAAATTTAGTTACTTTAGTTAGATGCATGAAAGTTCAACAAATTAAAACTTCTTAATGATAAGTCTTAAAGACTTAACTAATAAATATTGTAGTAACAACTACAACAAACTATTTTTCTTTTTATATGTTGTTACACGAGTTTAAACCACAACATCTATATTTTCCTTCGTGCCATTTGTGGTTTAATCAAAAAGCAATAATGTATACATCAATATTTCACGTTGTATAATAGTTGTCAAGGTAAGAAACACACAAAGGAACCATACACATTAAAGAGCAATTAATTTGTAATAATCCACATTAACAGATGTAATATACTTCAAAAACAAAGTATATACCTAAGTATATAATATACATGTTTAAAATTTTTGTCTGTCTGTCTGTGTGTTCCGGTTAATCTTTGGAACGGATGATCTTTTTTAGGCTAGCTTTGCCCCGCGGCGTTACCTGCGGTTGTTGTTCTACCGCGGGTTGTAACGCGGGGCTCAGCTAGTACTATCTATATATCTATACTTATAATAAAAATGTAACAGGTCCAATTCTGTACATTAAAGATATTTCGAAATTTTTTTTTGGAGGGCTCTCTATAATCGATACTGAAGCCAAAACTGTAATTTTTTTCATTTTTGTCTGTCCGTCTGTCTGTCTGTCTGTCTGTCTGTCTGTCTGTATCTTGGCCGCGCATCACGCCGAAACTACTGAATGGATTCAAATGAAACTTGGCATGATTTGAGTTCATACTACGAGGTAGGACATAGGATACTTTTTATCCCGATATTCAGCACGGTTTCCTGGGGGGAGGGGTTGAAAGTCAAAATATGTACATAGTTGTAATTCAATAACACATGGTCCGATTTCATTCATTCTTTTTCTGCTGGAAAGAAAAAAAAATGAAAGATAACGGGAAAAGTCTTTTTTTTTGTCCGCGACTGTACACTGCCTGTGGGAAGCTGAGACAGATATGTAAATATGGCGGTACGAAGTTCGCCGGGTCAGCTAGTATAAAATAAGAATTTACAAAATAAATAGTAGACAATACTAACCACAAAGCCGTAATACTTGAGGATGTCCATCTTACACATTGGACACGTGCGGTGTTCCAACAGCCACGGATCTATGCAGTTCTTGTGGAACTCGTGTCTGTAATGCAACAAATGTTATTTACTTACGAGTTGCTAATTGTACCTAATGATATTAGATTTAAGTGGATTTTATTACATGACACCAACAAATAAAGTGACAAACACTTTAATCGACGTATTTATATGGCTTTCCGATTTAAAGTACATTTTATTTTATTTTTGTATCTAGAAATTTATTATTTACTGTAGTATATCCATATACATTGTCGGCTCTAAGATGCAAGTGCCCGCTCACCTCCATCGCTCACACAGTTGACTGAACTTGTGTCACGACGTCACGACCGCACGAGCACTAGAGATGACATAATGCTTCCTTCTCATTCATTCATTCAATTAGTGAGTGAATGAATGAATGCGTTACTAGTGAAGTGACTGAGAATAGACACATACATTACCAATCCAGTTACTGATGACTTTCAACTTAACTTGAGTGATCTCTGTGACAGTTCCCACTAATGTCATTTTAGAACCTATTAGATCATCTATACATTTTTGTTGTGAATTTATATACATATATCTACCTAGATAAATCGCTTGTTCAAAGTAACTTCGACGGTTTCGTAGCCATTAATCGTAGAAATCAAGCTAAATTTTAAGAACTTTAATAATTATTTATAATATTATTAAATGGTATATGAAGACACTGTTGTGGAATGCCATTCTGCGGAATGCCACCTATAAATTATTGACAGCCTAATTGTTTAAGAAAAGGTAAAAAATAAACAAGTTACCTACATTATCTATCTTTATTACTTACCTACAAGGAAGAGATCTAAGCGTTTCTGACACTTTGTAAGGCTCTATGCAGATGGCGCAGCATTCGCCATCGCCTTGTACTTCCTGTAATATTGAAAAATTTAGTAACACTCTTATTAGAAGATCTCGGATCACTGATAGGAAAACATGCAACATTTGACCTGTTCATCCTTTTAAAATTGGTGTGAAATTGTTCTCATCCAATTTCTTATGATAATCGTAACAAAAAAAAACAAAAATGTTACAGCTACATAATCTACGCATATATTATACAAATACAAATTATTGATTATGAGTGTGTATGTACTGATGTGTATATGTGTATGTATATATATTTATATTAATGTATATATTGATATGTATCATTATTTGTGTATATTGGTTATGTAGGTTTATATCTTTTATTATTATGAACTTCACAGAATTCTCTATATTTTATTTGCACCTACCACATCATATTTCTACAACACTTGAAGGTTCACTGGTAGAGAATGCCTCATGGCATTAAGTCCGCCGTTATACAACTTGTGCAAGAAGTTTATAAATAAATAAAATTGGAGTGTCTATTTGTAATATTAAAATAAGCGCTTTTTAATAAATGCATAGCATATGTGTGTATACACGGTACATGTACCATATAACATTTTTTTAAATTTTTGTCGGTGTCTGTTTGTTCCGGGTAATCTCTGGAACGGCTGGACGGGACTTTCACTGGCAGAAAGCTGATGATCTAAGGAGTAACTTAGGCTATTTTTTTCTAGACTAGCTTTGTCCCGAAGCGTTACCCGCGGGTCGCCATAAACCGCGCCGTAAAAACATATTAAGTATCAACTACTTACTCTATCTTCAGTCTTTAAACTCTTTACAGGTATTTTGGACAGCGCTTTCTTTGCGGCACAACAAAGGCGTTTCTGGAACGAAAGAAAAGTATTTTAGGAGTATTTAAAACATTTGTGTTACCATCATTACAAATTAACATAGGATCAGCCCCTTAGCCAAGTTGAAAGCGTTCTACTTTCTGCAATTGTTAACCCCTAAATTCTCGTGTGTCATTGGCTAATCTTAGACAAAGTATTCTGAGAGAAAGTATTAGCCAATGACACACGAGAATTTAGGCGTTAACAATTGCAGAAAGAAGAACGCTTGCAACTTGGCTAGGGGAGCATAATTCGAAATTGAATAGCGTCTAAATAAGTTCCTTTCCTGTATAAAAAACGAACACAGAAAATAACTTACAGCTTTAGCCTTTAAAGTAGTAAACTAAGTTTTAAAGCCTGTTAAACTGGAAATGGTTGGGATATGACCGTATGACCAATGGACAACCAGTTGCAACATAAATCATCATTATCATGACAGAACCAATTATATATTTATACTATTTAGTTATTCTACATAAGGAAAAATATTAGACAAACAGAGTTGACATTTCCTGCAGTAAAATTAGTCATTAATATACAAATCGCATACCGAACCTGTAATAGAGGGTATACGCTATTTCGTTTGACATTGGAATAGAAAAATGATAATCACTACATAGTATAAAACAAAGTCGCTTTTTCTGTCCCTATGTCCCTTTGTGTGCTTAAATCTTTAAAACGACGCAACGGATTTTGATGCGGGTTTCTTTAATAGATAGAGTGATTCAAGAGGAAGGTTTTTATGTATAATAAATGCATAATATAGTATGGGAACACTGTTAATTTTCGAGGTTTCTAATGTGATGTAGCAAATAAACACGTTTTTTTGCGCTTACATTGCAAACGCTGGTTGCACCCTACGAGATAGATCAAAATAATGTACTACAGTATTGTACACCCTAAAAAGTACTACAAAAAAGTCCGCGACGATATATGTCTATCTCTTAGGGATAACCCACAACAACCATTTTCTATTCCTTTCTTTTTACGAGAAATAATGGCTTATTTACGAAGTGATTATAAGCAATATAAAATGAATCCTTATACAATTAAGTAAATTAAATACATTGTGCATTTAATATAGATCAAAATGGCCCTTTACAGTATCTAATTTAAATGAATATATTCGAAGATATTACAGATTAAAATGCACGAATCGTGGCGTCGGCGGGGGCGTCTGAAATCCACCCGTGCGAAGCCGGGGCGGGTCGCTAGTATAAGAATAAATAATAAATATGTTGTTATATAACTCTTCTTTTTAAAAAAAAAAACAAACAACTAATAACCGGTTCTTTATTATATAATAGCGAGCCGGCCCGAGTTCTTACGGAAGCCTCTGAAATTCTAGCTTTTCCATTATTATAATATGCACGTATTACACACACAAACCTTCCTCTTGAATCACTATCTGTTGCTGAAAACTGGATTAAAATCTGTTGAGAAGTTTAAAAGATCTAAGCGAACAGACAGCGGAAGCGGCTCCATTTTATACATGTAAAGATATACAACAATATCTTGTCACACCTTCCAAATAAAGCAGGTATGCTTATACATAAGGTTGCCATCCCTAAATAAGGTCACTATGAACGACAATGAATACATTACCATGTCATGTTCTAATGAATTAGGCAACCGCAACAATAAAAATTGATTTAAAATCGGCTAATTAATATATTTTCTTGATAAATTTTCCGTTCATAGGTTAATTAATAGGTAAACTACTTACTGAGAGTCTGTCCTTGGCATGTATGTATCTGAAGCGCTGTATGTAGTAGAAGACGAGCCAAGCCAACGAGATCACCATCAGTACGATGAAGGAGATAGACACGAACAACACGGACGTTCTGTAATAACATAACATCAATAATAATAATAATAAATATTTACTTCTACACTACGGACATCTTACAACGCTATCTAGTCCCAAGCTAAGCAGAGCTTGTGTTATGAATACTAGACAACAACAGATTTGAACTGATATTAATACATATATACCTTTTTTTTTTTGTAAATGCATAAACACAAGAAACACCCAGATTCCGAAACTAATATTTGCAGATCATACAAACATTTGGTCCGACCCGGGAATCGAACCCGAGACCTCAAACACAGCAGTCGCATACGCTACCACTGCGCTACAGAGGCAGTCAATAATACATCATCATCATCAGCAGTTTTTAATAGTCCATTGCTAGTCATATGCCTTAGCAAGAAGGTGTTATTTCTTTTATTGAAAAATACAACAACTGGGAATAAATCTTTACAGAAAAATGTGAAATAGGCACTCAGAACATTAATTTATGGTTCACACAATATGTGATCCCGTGTGAGGGTCGAACCCACAGTCAACGCAGTAGGAAGCGGCAAGGCGATTGCTTCATCCACTACGCCATCCGTGCAATTAAAGAGAGAGATACAATCATACTTTATATTTAAAATGACGTATCAAATACAAAAATAAAACACAACACGCAGTGCGGTAATGATATGCCGAGCCTCCCTCCCGTAGATGAAAAATACTCCCCCCAGGTTTCAAGTTAGGTACGCTAATCTCCCCAAGACAATGAAAATGAATACATACTTGGTAATATGTACGTGATTACTAGTTTAAAAAAATAGCTTAAGCCATGTAGTGGTGATGATAATGAAGTAAGTGATATCAAAACACAATGTATATTACACATTAGTGATTGCCTTTTCATGTTCTGATTGACACTTCACACAGATAGCCCAGCCCTAGCCAAGTTTATATTCTATAAACTTGCGCTACTAGAAAACTAACAAATACATGGGTATGGACATCTCTCAACATTAAGTCACGTGAACAAACGAAATATTAGCCAGTAAATAAGATAGTAGAGGCGATATTGATAGTAATAATCAAACATTTTAACAAAAAAAAATACAACTGCAATCTGTACCAAATTTTAATGGGACCACACGGGAAGCACCAGCTTTCAAATAAAAAAAAAGAATTATCAAAATCGGTTCACCCATTCGAAAGTTATGAGGTAAGAAACAAAAAAAACAGTCGAATTGAGAATCTCCTCTTTTTTTTGAAGTCGGTTAAAAAGAGATACGATTTTTTTGAGAGATTCGACGATTTCATTTCATCTAAGGGGGCAGGTATGCATGTAATATGCATAAACAAACCAATATGCTTAATTGCTTACTCAAATAAAGGAATAATAGAAAGTCTAGCAATTAAAATTGTGTCATCGTTCACGTGAATGAACGATTTGTGACGAAGTTTTGTATCTAATATGTGCAAGTTTTAGTGAATAGAATGCTAATAATGCTTGGACAAAACGTAGACAGTTTAGTATCAGTACTTATGAGTACATACAAAAGATGTACGGCCTTGTGGCCTTGTGGCATCTGTGTCGTCTGGTATGAAACCTATTGTCTGGTTTTTTTTTTTAATACTTTAGTCGCTAATATGTATAAAGAGAACATCGAGATATTACGTACTACGTACTAGAGGAGCCACTCAAAACCAATTATATGTTTCGTTTATATTTGAATTAAAACTAAAAAGCGCTGCAGCGCAGCCAAACATATTATTAACAATCAGCGCTCTATCGCATTCGAGCTATAGTTTCCTCGCGAGCGAAATGTCATAAGCGCCGTGATTTTCATGGCGCTTACGCGTTTTGGCCAACGAACTGTTGCAAAGATTCGCTTTTATAGAGTAAGCGCCAAACAAGAAAGCAGAACGGATAAATAGCTTTATACCTACGAAGCTTTATTAGGAAATTCACTTTGAGTAAATAGTACTTCAATAGCTTTACCAGTTTGTTTTTTTTGTAGAATTCATCGAGGTATAAAATATAAAAGCCGAATATTCAATTTTTAAATTATACTTTAATGATAATTTAAATATAATTATTGCAAAAAAAATGTTATGGGTTATTTACGAAGCTATTTTTAACAACATATTATTTTTCCTTATCCAATTAAATACGTTAAATACGTTGTGCATTTAACGTCAGTTAATTCTACCTAAATATCACTTCTGTATGTTTTACTCTAAGTACTCTATGTCGAATGAGGCAACAATGGCGTCTTAAAATATTTTGTTCGTATTTAATTTTAAAACAATTGTATCTAGTTAATTACTGGTGAAAAGTTATTCCTTTGTTTTTCTCCGTATTCCTTGTATTATTAGTGCAATATCTCAAGACACAAAATGGCATAATTCACGAGTTTTAGAACGTTTTTAAATGTAAACAATCACACGCTTAAGCCACCGCTTCATCAGAGTGTAGCTAGCACGCGACTGAAGGAAGTGCGGCGCATGCGCCGCAATTGCATGGAACACCGCACTAATGAGTGGCGTCTTCTCTATACATTATATCTCGATGAAAGAGAATCAATTTAATTTAAAAAGAGTCGAAAACTAAGGAGATACCTATTTCACCAACTCTAAAAAGTTCTTCTCGAGAATAATCTTTTTTTTTTTTGCATCGAAAGTACCTATCCTACGTCATACTACTTATAATTTATTTAGATTGGTCTACTTATTAGCTAATTACAAAAAAGTTATCGTCGACTGCACACTCATCAACTAAGCAGCTTTAACCACAAGACTGCCTATGTTAAACTCATCCAAACTACATACAAGTATTTATAGACATATTGACCATCACCCATAGACAATATTATATGAACTAATACTGATAAAGCTTGGACTTTTGTCACATGATAGCGTATTAAGCGAAAAGCAGATAGTGTATTGTTTGTTAGATAACGTTTACTGCAAAATCCCGATGTAAACAGACGCATTGCGTGTCAACGTGGTAAACACGATCGTGTCAAGCGGGCTTTATTGTTTAAAAATATAGGTACATATTTAAGAAAGAGTTGTGTTCAAATACCAGACATACAAAGACCCTCCCTTCTGCCCTCTATCCTTTTAAATTTGTACAAACCTATAAAGCGCGACTTTCCGCATCGCGATTTTTGTCGTGTCCTTGCTGCCTCCGCGCCAAACAAGGCTGCCATTCTTTGCACGGCCTAAAATGTCTTTGCCTAATCTTTATGACAGATAAAGGCAAGAAGTGAATTCGACTTTTAAAATTGCAGAAATCCAAATCCCTAACTAAATAAATCTACATGTGGATAACATAAAGGTTATTAAATTAGGTTTTGATATTTAAATACATGCAGACATTTTATGACGGCTGGTAGCTTAGCACTAGTATTACTTAAATGCACAAGTAAAAAATCGTGTAGCCGTTTATTAATAAAATTAATAAACAAATAAAACGTTTATATGAATAAGTTTTCGGTTTAGACCATAAGCGACGGGGGTAGGTAAATGGCAGAATGATAAGTGGCGGGGCAATAAGTGGCGAGTTTATCTCGTGTTTTTATAGGAATCTACACTGCACCTCCACAGATAATGATCGAAGCCGTCTGCAGTAGCGATAAATTATAATCCAAATAAAACTTACTTGTTAATATTGTTGCTGACGTGAGCAAATGTTCTTCCTTCGATAATGCTGACCATAACCCTCGTCCCATTCTCCACGAGCCTCGCAATTTCTTCTCCCTTCCATTTATATGTGAACACTGCGCTTATATTACCTGTAGACAAAAAAAACATATTTTAGACTAATTAATTAATCGCTGTAGTCAGATAAATTTCATAATAGTCTACGGACTTCCTATATGTCAAGCGCATTCGTAAACGGAAGTCATGTCCAAAACGGCATTACACCATGCATCGCGAGTTGGCCAGGATTGACAAACAGACTAGTTTCATCAGTAGTAGTAATCAAATAATCTTACTAATATTATAAACGCGAAAGTTTGTAAGTATGGATGGATAGATGGATGTTTGTTACTCTTTCACGCAAAAACTACTGAACGGATTTGAATGAAACTTTACAGTAATATAGCTTATACATCAGAATAACACATAGGCTACTATTTGCCGCGATAACCGACATACACGCGGGCGAAGCTGCGAGCAAAAACTAGTAAATCATAAAAATCACTAGCTTTCCCGCCCGCGTATATGTTGATTATCGTGGTAATGAGTATCCTAGGTCCTTTCTCAATAATCGAAGTATCTTGAAGCCAAATTTCATTGAAATCGATGCAGCGGTTTAGCCGTAAAGCGTAACAGACAGACAGAGTTACTTTCGAATTTATAGTATTGTCATCGATTACGCGGAGCACGCAGGCAAGAACTGAGTAATTATCGAATCCGTAAACACGCAACTTTGCGACAAGAATACCTTTTATAACATTTAAGCATTTGTGAGATCGAAAATACTTCGAAACTTAATTTTTAACGAAATAACGTGAAAATCAAACCAACAAATCAAAAAATACTGAAATGTTGTTTTAATTTAACGAATTTTTAAAAGTGAGGACGGATTAACAATATGGAGTGTCACCACCCCTATTTATCACATGGGTGTCGTAAGAAGCGACTATGATCAAAGTGGGAGATTTACCGTGGGAGAGCTACGCTTCGGCATGAATGGACCCGCTCGACCGGAGTGATACCACGGCCTCACAGAAAACCGGTAGTGCTTCTGTGTTTCACCGAGTGAGTGAGGATACCGAAGGCCCATACCCCAACACCTCCTCCTATCTCCCCTATCCCCCAAACGCCGGCAACGCACTTGTGACGCCTCTGGTGTTGTGGGTGACCATAGGCGGCGGTAATTGCTTACCGTCAGGCGATACGGCTGCTCGTTTGCCCGCTATTCCATAAAAAATGGAAGCAAACTGCGCAGGAAAGTATCACTTCAAAGAGAAGAAAAACTTTAAAGAAACCCTATACCACCCTGTCTTGTTAGCATGGAATAGTGGACCAAAACCTTCTTCCTAAGCAGAGGCCTATGTCCAGTAGTGGACAGTTGAAGGCTGTTAATGAGAAAGTTTTTTAGGTGGGCAAACGAGCAGACGTATCGCCTGATGGTATGCGATTACCGCCGCCCATGGACACCGGTAACACCAGAGGCGTCACAAGTGCGTTGCCGACCTTTCGGGGATAGGGGGGCGATAGGGAGAGGGGGGTTGGGGTATGGCCCTCCGGTATCCTCACTCACTCGGTAAAACACAGCGCAAGCACTATTTCACACCGGTTTTCTGTGAGGCCGTGGTATCACTCCGGTCGAGCCGGCCCATTCATGCCGAAGCGTGGCTCTCCCACGGTTATGTATGCACTGTATAATGTCCTCTATTTCTAAACTCAATACGACGTGCTTGCATTTTGATTACAACATTAAAATGTAATAATCTTATCTGATATACCGATGCGTAATGCATGATATTTCCTTTCATTACATAACAATTTTGTTATGCAGTTTTAGAATATTTTTCGATATCTAGTGTTTCGTAGTAACAAATAAGATAGCATAAGTGATTGGTTAAGTTATAAACACTTGGAGGAACTCCAAAGAAAGCTGCCTGCCAAATTGTCATATAGAAAACTATTTTTTTGACCAAAATCTTGTCGAAATGATAGTATAACCGTACTATATCAAAACTTTTTGACTTTTATCCAGTTTTTTTTTTTACATATGTCCTAAAATACTAGCTAATAATGGTTTTCTCATTAATAAAGTTACAGAGAAGTCATATTCCAATACGCCTTTCGGACACAAATATATGTCGTCATTAAACCAGAATTATTGTTATTATTGGTACTTGACAAGTGTGGAAAATTTTATTCAATCCGTCGTTTTTGAGTGCATCAAAATCACGATCAAATATTCCGTTACATATACATTCTAAGCTATCAAAAGTATACAAAAGTACATATAAAAAAATAACAATATCATTGATATCACTTAATTTAATTCTATAAGGTACGCAACGAAGGCTTATTTTAACTCTTATGACGCAGTTTCATCGTAAAGCTCAAACGTGTGTAGACGCTAATGTGATCAGTTAGTCGGGTTTCACTGTCAAGGCGAAAGAAACTACTCTTCTATAAATACATACATATAAGTCGGTTGGATGGATTAAGGGTAAGAAATAAAAGGTCATCAATACCCTCAGACTTGTCAGGCTTTGATCACGTGATGTTTGTATACTTTAGGCGCATTAGGTACAATCCACCCGACAATGCAATGTGTTCATTGCCTCAGTACACAGATATTTGAGTAAAACTCTTTTGTGGAACATTTTTATTTTTTCCTCATGTTTTGGTGTCACTGTACTTTTTAAGCAGCCTCTAGGCGACAAGTCATGATGAAGCCTATTTCAGTAAGGCTTACGACTCTAAATCGCAATTAATTTTAGTTATATACCTACAGTGGTATTCATAATTTACAAAAAATATCGAAATTAGCTATATTCTCTGCAAATATTGTTAGCTCATGATTTTTCGCGTGATTTAGCTACTTAATCATTGTCAGCTCATGATGTTTACAAAAATATTTCTTATAAGGGTTTTTGCGTTTGGTTACGAACGAGTTTCCCAGAGCACTTGAAAATAACCAATTTTTCAAGAAAAATTCACCCTACGTCTATGCTATGATTATATTAAACTAATAGACCCACGCAACCTCGTTTACGTCTCCTATTGCCCGTAGCGTAATAATTTTCCCCCGTTTTTGTAACATTCTTCATAGGTGCTCCACTCCTATTGGTCTGAGCGTGATGATATATATACTATAGCCTTCCTCGGTAATGGGTTATCTAACACTAAAATTATTTTTCAAATCGGACCAGTAGTTCCTAAAATTAGGGCGTTCACGCAAACAAACAAACTCTTCAGCTTTATATATTAGTATAATATACCTATTTTTCACGACGATGGCCGAGATGAAACAAATAAACTTTCGTTTACTGACAATCATTCTAGGCATTCTCTAAAGCCAATTAGTTTTTATCTATCTTTTTTTTATTCTGATATTTTGTAGTAGAATACTCGTAGTATGTACAAAATTTCATGATAAATCGATCAAGCTGCCAAAACAAAAATATAACAAGCAATTAAAATAAACATACTCACAGAATTGCATAAATATTATCCAATTGACAACGATGTTAAAACCTTGGTAAATAAATACAAAACAAAAAACTAGAATACTAACATTAATGAAACTTTTAATAGCGTTACATCACTAATATAATGTTTTAAAATTGATTTCGTGCTTCCGTTATAAATCGATACTTAATCGATTTGGTTTCGATACGTATCGAAATGCTTTCCTCTATCACTGTTACGTATTCAAATACATTATATATGTCTAGACTACATGTTAAACCAAGGACACTGTGTTAGAATTCAGTTGAGTCAATAATCGAATTAAATGAATGAAAAAAAAAAAAATTGTCCTACCTTTTTTCATAAAAATTCGTATGATATTAGGTATTTAAAACCATATTCTTAATTTTTAAACACTAACCGCCTTATTGATAATCATAAGCGTTATTAACCTTGAGGCAATTTCTGTGATTTTTACAACTTAGCTTAGTGGCTTTCAGTTTAAAGTTGGAAATAACACAGAACCGTTAAGTAACGTTTGTGAATGAATAAGGTGTTAAAATAACAATGCACGTCAATTTATTTCAAAATTTTATATTAACGATTATTGTATTTAAAATGAATATTAATTTAAAACTTGTTAGTAATATGATAGTTTAATAAATATGTAGTTATATTATGCTAATAAGCAACATAGTTCTTTGATCAGACAGAATTCAAACAAGGAAAACTTTAAAAACTATAACCCGCCACCGTAAAAACATTTGATGAAATTTATATACTCTATGTAACTCGCGCTATTGATACGAATCTATTGACATAAAATTCCGTAGACAGAGAATAGTACCTATTCTCTGTCTACGTAAAATTCATTAAAATCGGAAAAGTAGTTTAGGCGCTACTGTGGGACATACAAACATACATAGACCGCCAAAAATATTAGCCTTCCTGTAAGCTTGGCCGTAGGCAGGTAATAAAACCAAAACTACTCCTATTTTTTTTTAATGTATGGCTCTGCCAAAATGACTACTCTGCCTGATGGAAAGCATAAGCAGAGTCTAAGAGTGGTGGTCACTATACTCACTGCGGATGCAGACAATGCAAAACGCAGCATGGCGACTCACACCATGGCGACCTAGTGATGCTTCTGCATCATTGGGCCTCCGGTCTCGCACTCACCAACGAAACACGACAGCACGAACGCTGTCGTTTTACGTAGATTTTCTGTGCGAGAGTAGTACCGCCCCGGTCGAGCGGCCAGTTCGTGCTGAAATCAGCGTGGCTCTACTACTTTAATCAGAGATTATTATTATTTGCCTTCTAAAACTATTACTAAAAATATTTTCATGAGTTTTCTTATTCTATATATTCTTATTGCATTTGTAGTGATGGGGGAAAAATACCAAAACTTCCGCGACAGATAACGACATTCGATATAGAGTCACAGGATATCGTTATCGACAGTTGCGGATATCTAAATCAATAATAGATAATAGTATTTGTATGAAAAAACTTATAAGACGTTTCCTTGTGCCTTAGAAATAAATCACAGGCTGTCTGATTTAAAGGTATTTATCACAATTACATATCAAATACATGTTATATGTGTGTATCTTATATCAGCAAGCACAACAATAATTCTTACCTAAAGAGAGGTAATTATTAACCTTGAGATTTTTTGGAACCTGTTACTTTATTTACATTATCCAATATACAACAAATTATATATATAATGTATACTTGTATACTCAATAAGGACTACAATTTACGTCTAAATGGAAAAAGTTTTGTACCGTGGGAGGAGAGCCACGCTTCGGCATGCATGGGCCGGCTCGACCGGGGTGATAACACGGCCTCACAGAAACCGCCTGCGCTTTTTTTTGTCCGCGACTGTACACTGTCTGCGGAAAGCTGAGACAGATATGTAAATATGGCGGTAAGAAGTTCGCCGGGTTAGCTAGTGATAGAATATAAGGAACGTATTATAATGTGATAACATCTTTTGTACTATATTCTAACAAATAAATCTATCTTTATCTTTCTTGTTTCTTTCTTTCTTAAAACGTATAATACAAAACATCTTAGAAAATATAATTATTACAGCTTTTTATTTCTATTACAAGCGATTTTGACTGCTAAATCAAATGTCGTGAGTTTGATTTCCATATAGGTATGTGATGTATGATTACGATCATTTTCCATGTAATTAGGACTTCGCACAGATTTCCTTGAAATTCTCGGATTTCCTCTACTATGACATGCATGTTCTATTACGCATATAGACCTCCCTCTTGAATCACTCTATCTAGTATTGCTGAAAACTGCATTGCAACCCGTTGAATAGTTTAAAAGATCTAAGCGACTTCATTTTATACTATGAAAAAATATGTAACTATCAGCATTTTGATCAACATAGCACTGATTCTGCCTAGATTGGGATCAGACAATCATGTGAGAGATTTGTAAGATTATTTTTAACCGACTTCCAAAAAGGAGGAGGTTCTATGTTCCACTGTATGTATTTTTTTTTTAATACAGCACAAATTTTCTTGTTCTAATAATGGAATGGCGAACCAAATGAAACGTTCAAAAGTAACTACTATTTGTAATTACTATTAGCATATATTTTTTTTTATTATTTCTAATACACATACATATACAGGCACATTGATAAAAACTGCACCACGAAGACCTCGCAGGGTCTATCTGGGTAGCAGTGAGTCGCTATAAACTATTTAATACACAAATTAGCTCACTCATAATTTAATACATAATGTAATTTACCTTTTTTTTTCCTTTTTTTTATGGAATAGGGGGCAAACGAGCAGACGCATCACCCGATGGTAAGCGATTTCCGCCGCCCATGGGCACCCGCAACACCAGAGGCGTCACAGGTGCGTTGCCGGCCTTTGGGGGATGGGGATGGGAAGGTGGGGAGGGATTGGGGTATGGACCTCCGGCTTTCGTCAGATAGTATTTTCTTATTTTATTTTGGAAGGCATGTTGTTCGTTCTTTACATAGGAAGATTGTATCTCCTCTGGAATTTTATTCAACAGAGTAGGGATTAGGTAATCTTCTACTCATGCCCCGTACACGTTTGTTTTTTCAATGTGTTTTCTAGGTTTCTCTAATCACATTACATAAAAGGGTCAGAAAAAAACAATGAAATGTGTGCCTTTACCATATACTTTTAAAGTCTTAATATAAGACAATGAGGGTGAACTAATTTTGTTTCATAATCAAAAAGTAAATATTAAATAAGAGTGAATTTATCAACATGACAGTTGTTACGCTAATTGTTATATTATGATTGACGTTATTTAATATCTTTCACTGTGTTTATAATTATAATTGTACAGTCGACATTGCTACTATCCTCTTGTGGCACGAATTAAGAATACAGAGCATTACCACCCCTATGCATCCCGTAGGTGTCTTAGCCGAGCCTCCACTGAACAAAAGTTGCCAACTTTTGTGTTGTCAACACGTGTTGGTGACAAAAGTTGTTGTAATTTCCTAGTGTTCGGTAAACATCAAAAGAATACGCTTGTTGCAGATATTTATTGGCTCTGTGGAGACGCTTAGTTGGAATGTTTTTCAAATTGTTGGCGACTCGGTGTAGACACAATGGAAAAAAAAGTTGGCGATTTTTTGAAGAGTTGCAAACAGTTGGAAACACTGAAATTGCCAACAATTTCGGTGGAGACGCGCCTTTAGAGACGACTAATGATCAACTACACCGGACAACATCACTGCAAAGAGAAGGAAAACTTGAAACAAACCCTTTACCAACCGGTCTGGCCAGCGTGGTAAAGTAAGCCAAAACCCCCTTTCTACGAAAAGGATCTATGTTTAGCAGTGGACTGTTAAAGGACGAAAACTATGTTTTTAATAGTTATTTGTTATACAAGAGTGCAAAGTTGCTTTTTAACCGCGTGCTCAATTTTGAGGACCGAGCAAGCGAAGGATTCCAAAATTGAATCACGAGCAAAGCAAGTGATTATGAAATTAGAATCCTGACCGTTAGCGAGAAATCTTTGCACTCGAGTGCAACACGGAACTTTCATCCCACTTCAGTGAGGAAATGACTAAATGCAAAAAAGAAAATGGCGCAGGCAAACGATGTTTTAAATTCAATTTACTGTATCCTCTAGCGGATAAAAACGGCTTTTGCACTCAGATATCGAAGGGCAACAATACTCTTTCCGAGATGGGGGGATGAACAATAAGTTATACATATAGAAGTATGTAATACACAAGTACTGATGCAATTTTATTACTTGATTAGTAGTCACTTGAGAGATTATAATACTCGAAAACGGTTATACTCGAAAACGGTTTTAATCGAATTATTTACAGATATTACAAATTACATTACCTATTTATTACTTTACAGCGTACTAACTACTAAGTGACTCATGTAGAATATTATTTCAATAGATGCTTTACTTCAATGTCTACGGCATAACGATTCTGTGAATTTGACCCGTCCACATCGGTCAGAGTCTGGGGTTACATTGACAGCGGAAACATATTCACCACTAGGGTTGGCCCTCGCAACTTTTGCAACTTTATAAACTATTTTTTTATCAAATTAACGATATGATAATTCTTAGTATTTTTCTAAATTATTTCGTGACCCACTTAGATGGTTTGGTCTTGAATTCATGGTTTTATAATTGAAAACATACCAATCAAATTGAGAACCTCCTCCTTTTGGAGGTCGGTTAAAAACTTAAAGATATTTTTCTTTTCTTACCTATTTATTTCTTCGTTTTTGGATTTAGTTTTCATTGCATTATACAATGTACCTACATTGATTGCGGAACAATGTGTTCAATACGTCAATAAAGGAGTAAATATAATAATACATATAAAAAAAAGTAGTTTAGAAACACACATACAAGTCTTCAACTTTAGAATCCTTGGATTTAAAGTTATAAGCGTAGGTATGTGTATATTCCTGCAGGCTGTAGCAAAAAATTTACAAAATTATTATTTTTTCACTTTCTATATTTGTATAATACCATAGGCACAGTACTCTGAGCAATGAAGAAGCTGTCAGTTTGTTTTAACACAATCAACAACATAAATACGTGACTTCAGTGTTGTTGCTTGGCTTACCTTCCATTCTGCGGTTCACAATCTGTGACTCATCATAACTCATCGCGCCACATAAGCCTGTCTTTGTCCCTGTGTGGTTTATTTGCGATGTCCGCTAATAACATCAGTCAGGTATTGTATTACCAATAATAAATGAAAGAAAGGTTTATTTAGTAATAACATGTTTTGAGACATTTTTGAACGTCTATTAGTTCTTGTTAAGCTAGAAGGTGCATATAACCTTCTTGCATTCTTGAGGTTGGAAAGGATGCAATTAGGTAGGTATGTGCAAGTTAGAAAATGTGTAAGAAGAACACTGTAGGCGTTCAGACTGGTTGATTGACCAGTCACGACACCCAGTTGACAAGATCTCCTCAGGACCTCCACGGATCAAAGTGGTTCGCCAACACAGTCAGACATTTACGTAGACTGATGCAAAACCCTCGCCAGAAAGGCCAAAGTACTGTTTTCCCTGCAATAGAAATAACTACCCCAAATGATGAAAGGTAAATAAAATAACATCATAATAGTTGACTGCACCGATCGGTCATCTCGCCGTTTTCTACTGTGCTAAATATTGTGGGTTCAAAACCCACATCTAACAAAGCTTTGTGTGATCCACAATTGTTGTTCTTAGTCTGGGTATTCTTTGCAGCCGTTTTATGTATATTTATAAAGCCTTTCACGACACATAAATGTTCAATAAGAATTTATCTTCAAAAATAATCATTAGCCTAAATCAGTCTCCCTGAGTTAGATATTTGTTCTTCAGTTTAATTACTCGGTGTTTTTGCAAGCGTGGGTTGGTGTCGGTCATAGAAAACGTAGGTATTTGTAATAAATACGGCGAGCAAAGTACTAACAGTAGGTGGATGTACTAAAATGAAATTATTGGCAATGATCGGCACGTATTGAGAATCAGATGCGAATGGCACCGTTGGTTGAACAATGGCTGCTTGACCGGGCGGCCTTGTCGGCTTGCCGTACCATAATATTGTACCTATGAACGTAACCAACGCGCTTTGTTTCATTTATAATCATACGTAGGTCTCGAGTATAAATGAAAAAACATATACACATGATCTACATATTATGTTAGGTGGATATTTTTAAAATGAAGTCAGTCCGACCCAACCTGCTAGGACATGGTAAATTGTAATGAAGCATCTGCCTATCATAATAGACATATAAGTAGTTTGAAAACTATAACTCAAGGATTTAACTTGTTCTGTCTTGTTAAAATCACGTGTTGTCTGTCTGTCTCTATTTCTGAAATTAATGCATGCACTGTATACCATGTTCATTGATCAAGCCTTGATTTAAAAAAAAATTGCTAGCTCTTAACGATTTTTCCTATTTTAATGTCATCATTATTATTTGCCTGTCCTTTCCACAATTTTATTTGGGATTAGCTTAATGTGTAATATTGGCGCTGACAGGTTTCCAATATGGGAGGCCGTTGACCTGACGCTAGACGTACTTAAAAATGTACATGATTTTATGTAAAAATTATTACAAAAGATACCTTTCTTTTCAAAACATTTTATAAGATATCTTAGTTCATATTTACTCAAAATCAACAAAAACCCTACTGATATTTCTTAAAATATTTACTTACTTTCTTTCAAATAAGGATGCCCCGACAATAACTGATATTTGTGTTACAATACGTACGGAATTTATCCTGTTATAATATTGTAAAAGTTTCTAAATAAATAAAATAAATAAATAAGTTACAACAATGTTGAGACTAGCCAGACAATATTTACTTTGGCGCCTACAGAAGCTGTTAACAGAAATTCAAATACATAATAATCTATTAACAAATAGATACATGTGAAAACAACAGGCATACGTGTGAACATGATACTTTGTTTTCTTTGAATCATTGCTAAGTAATTTCTGTAAAGAAATGACTAACAATATTTTAAGGGAAATGTACGTAAATATTGTTTGTGTATTTCACGATACATACGTGACAGGCGTTAAACGGGAGCGATGTTGTCATAAAACAAATATCAGCACTTCAATAACTACTAAGAATAACGTTATAACCGTTATTTTTGTTATACGTTTTTCTAAAATGTTCTACCTAGACCTTATGATTAATCTTGAAACAATTCAAAGAGTTTTTCAAATGTAACTATTGTATTATGTTTCTTAATGATGAATACGATAAAGCTGTTTTTTGTTTCTTTAAATCAGCCAGCTTTAAATATTTTTTATCTGACTACAGTACTTATTGAGGCCCAGTGATGGTACAAGTAACATAACGTGATGATCCTTGGGACTAGTGTAGAACTGTAGAGACATATAAACACTGCTAGAACTGAGTATAACTAAATAAATAAGCAACAAGAAAATGGCGAGATGTTAAACGGCTACACACGTTCTCCTTGAGCAATACAACGATCCTGTAAAAGTTCTGCAGTAAGCGCACGCGCCGCATACGTGAACAATAAATAAAGATAGAACAACAAAAAAGGTATTCTTCCGCATAAACAAATAGACTAGCATAAAACGTAAGTACATTAAAATAAGTCTAGCTTTATCACAATTAAATATTTGTTTCTTTAAGAATTTAAGATGATACAGTGAGTTCTTCTTTGCTATAGATGTATCTCGAAGCCTCATGACGAACGTTTTACATATGGTTAACAAGAGATTTCGAGATGTTACTAGATCTTTTTGAAATTTAAAATAATCGAATGGCTTCTTGGCCACCACTACAATTAGAGATATTGACTGCTAAGCCAGACGCCTGGGTTTCTATTCTCACCCAGGGCAAATTATATTGTGTAATGATGACCGCAAAATTATTTGTACTGAGTGTAGGTTTAATTTATCCTACTAATATTATAAACGCGAAAGTTCGTAAGTATGGATGAATGGATGGATGGATGTTTGTTACTCTTTCACGCAAAAACTACTGAACGGATTTGGTCGAAACTTTACAGTAATATAACGTATACATCAGAATAACACATAGGCTACTTTTTGCCGCAATAACCGACATACACGCGGGCGGAGACGCGGGCAACAAGTCTACAATATGCGTTTATCAATTTGTAAAATTTCATTTTGATTATTTTTCAACATACACAAGTGCTGAGCCCACACTAAGAGGAACAGGAGGAACCTACACTAAGAAGTATACTGGAGTCTAACTGAAGAAACCTGGGGGCTAAGTAGTAGATTAAACGAGAATCTTTTTTTTGTTATTGTGGGTTCATTCCCAACAAATAATTGTTCCGAGGCTGGATATTCCAAGTCCACGCGACACATGCTTTATTTTTATATTGCAGGAGTTGTATTTTAAGAATACAAGAATTAAATGTGAACTTACGGCCATTCTCAGTCGATAACTTCATTTTTTCCAAAAGCGTAGTATCCCTGTCGTTGTATATAAGCACCGCAGACGCATTCGAACGCCAGGCGTTTTGCACCTGAAACGTAAATAACCTATATTATTATACACATATTATTCACATTAATAAGATGGGTCAATTCTCAAAGGGACATTAGATACGGATGATACCGTTTCTCTCGCTCTTGTGAAGCACCGCGCCATATTGAGGAAAAGAGACAGAACTATTATTGTAATCCGTTTAGCTTTACAGGGGCTAAAAGTGTAATAATCGTCATTCAGTTCCTTCTTAAATATACCTTGTAGTAATTCTTAGAGACTGCGTGTTACCAAGAATAAATGTACATAAACATTAAATAAATAAAATAGGTCAGTTTTCATAAATTGTTGTGGTTGTTGTCTTATTGTAGACGCACATGAGACGGTACGTCATAGAATTTTAGTTGGTTCAATTCTGAATCCCAGTTTTTCTTTGTAAAAGGAGTTGTGAGACAATACTGTTAAATTGAGATTGCTGATTGATCCTTGCTACGTAATATATATTGCGATATGTGAAATTCTATTATATTGTAATAGATAATGTTTTAACAACTATACTTTCCGTCATGGTGTTTCATAACTAAACTCAAAGTCAATTCTAGCCTCTTCTTCTTCCTAGCCTTTTCCCACTTTAGGTGGGGTCGGCTCTCCTTGTTTCACGGCGCCAAGACATTCTGTCAAGGGTTGTCTGGTCCGGTAAATTCTCCTCCTTCAGGAGCTTGGTCATACTGGTCCACCATGTCAACGGGGGTCGTCCCCGGCTTCTTTTGCCTTCTGGCAAACATTATGTCGTGCAGACGGCTCTAAGCTCTGGTCTTCTTATAATATGTCAAACGAGAATATTTTGGGCCAATAGTCTACATATCTACATTACTTATCAAGTTGTATCTCTCTCACCAACCCCAGTTTCTACTCACACTTGAAATGTTACTACAGATGCATTATTTGAATTTGAATGATTTAATACATATAATAATTATTAACCGACTTCAAAAATGAAGGAGGTTCTCAATTCGACTGTATTTTTTTAACGTTTCTTATCTCAAAGCTTTCGACTGGGTCATCAAAATCGGTCGATTTTGATGATTCTTTTATTTTTTGAAATTTGAAATCTGGTGTTTCCCGTGTGGTCATTTAAATAGTAGTATTATAATGTGTGCTAGGTACCTAAAATCTGTTTGAAGTCGGTGCCAATTACAAAAGTCTAAGCGATAGTCGCTTGGCACCGACTTCAAACAGATTTTAGGTACCTAGCACCTAGCACACATTATAATACTACTATTTAAATGAATAAAGAATTAGGTATAGGCAATTTATGAAGAAACAGTTTATTTTACGCTTTTTAGTGTTTTTTGGCAGGGAGTTTTCGTTGGATGTTTTTTGGAAGTCGGTTTTTTTATTAAAAATGCTATTTAGCATTTCTTATTATTTAAAAAAGGTATCAACTTTTTTGTTTTGTTTTCTATTATAATTTGTTATACAAACTGTAATTACATCTTTGTGTTACTGTACAATAAAGAGTTATCTATCTATCGATGACTGCTATAGAAATTTATAAATGAATTTCATTCCGTGTTCCAAGATACATTCTCTTGGCTAATGTCTTGGTTAGCAAAGAAATATTGCTGCAAAGCATTGCTACAACTCCTTGCCAGATTCATGCCTGTAATGGGCATTGTTCCCTAAAATAGTTTATTTAGTGCTACCGCATACCGTAACGTAGGCAAGTAAGTTGTCGCTTTAGCCATCAATACCTCTCAAGTGTCATTGCTTTTCTAATAAACTCTAAAGGCGCGTCTCCACGGAAATCGTTGGCAATTTCAGTGTTTCCAACTGTTGGCAGCACTTTAGAAAATCGCCAACTTTTGTATTCATTGTGTCTACACAGAGTCGCCAACAATTTGAAAAACATTTTAGTTGACAACAAGCTTTCTCCACAGTAAAATGTCTTCGAACGACAATGACATTATGCAGGCAGCCGCAGTAATTAGTTCGATTAGACTGTTTTTTTTTTATGTTTGTTACCCCATAACTTTCGACTTGTGAACCGATTTTGATGATTCTTTTTTTATTTGAAAGCTTGTGCTTCCCTTGTGGTCCCATTTAAATTAAGTCCAGATTGAAGTCGTTTTTTTTTTGTTAAAATTTGTGATTATTTATGCAAAAAGAAATGGAAGCATAAGTTTTGGGTACAACCAAGCCTGAAAGGAAGAAATGTACATGGAGGGATTGAACTATTAAATGCTTAGAGAAGAGATGATGTGTTAGCAGGCTGCATTAATGACGGACAAATCGGAAACTTTCATCGTATTTGTATGCGATATACATCAATTTTAACAACTCGATTGGTTATATCTCAATCGAATGGTTATATCTCAGAAACGGTGGCTCGTAAGAAAAAAAATATTTATACATTTTTAGATAATTTTATGATCTACAATTTTGTCCAAACTACTTTTATGATAAAACTTATCGTTTTGCTGAAAATCGCGCAAAACTCAATTTTTTGACCTTTGACATTGAATTTTTTTTTTTGTTACAGGGGATAGATGGAGAACTTTCAAATTTTGTTTTTAATGATATTTTAAACAATCTTACCGATTTTCAGCTTGGTGGGAATTTAGGTAACTTTACTCTTATTTTTTGTTTTAATTTGACCGGACTATATTCCACTATTTTACTTTTATTTACACCTGACCGGTTTCGCCTTATGTCATCCTCATCATCAAAGCTTACTTAAATTTTTAAATAACAACTCGATTGATTCGTTCGTCCACGTGTCAAGGATTTTTCGTCTCCACAGAGCCACTTAATATCTGCAACAAGCGTATTCTTTTGATATTTACCGCCGAAAAACAGAAACACGGTTCTCAACATTTGTTTACAATTTTTGTTGCCAACACAAGGAAATTACAAAAACTTTTGTCACCAACACATGTTTACAACACAAAAGTTGGCAACTTTTGTTCGGTGGAGACTCGGCTTAACTCTTCTTATTACCAACTCCTTTGCTTAGATTTATTCTCAGGTAACTTTAGTTATTTGTATATTTATAATTGTAACAGCAAACGGAGAGGTGAAAAGTGTAGCCGAACATACTATACCCGACAAATTGAAAAAAAAACTACCAAGTAGGTACTAACAAACAGTAAAACACGGTTGCCTAGAAGAGATTGCACTTTGAGCAATAAGACCGCCAATTGTACTGACCTAGCTTTAAGTCATATACTTAGTTATCTGGTGTGCGATTTATTATTATTATTAAAGCCCTAAAAGGAGACTGAGACTGGAGACTCATAACCACCTTGACTCATCTCATCACCGTATTCCTATTAATTTCATTATTTTTATGAATTACAAAATAGAGCTGTTCTAAGTGATAATATTTCCTACTAGCACAGCTCATCAACAATAATGAGGAATAACCCAAAGTGTATATTCATGCGAATTAATTAAATGAAAGGAAAATCGATTATATTATCGAAAAACAAACCCAGATACAATAGTGTTTTGTCATATAATTTACTAGCCGACGCACGCAACCTCGTTTGCGTCTCCTATTGCCCGTATACGAGATAATTTTCCCCGTTTTTGAAACATTTTTCTCCGCTCCTATTGGTCGTAGCGTGATGATATATAGCCTTATAGCCTTTCTCGATAAATGTATTATCCAACACTGAAAGAATTTTTCAAATCGGACCAGCGATTCCTGAGATTAGCGCGTTCAAGCAAACAAACAAACTCTTCAGCTTTATATAATAGTATAGATTTAAAAGAAAGGAAATAGCAAACCGTTCAAGTAGGTAATTTAAATTGTAATAACATCGTTTGAAATAAAAGACTCACTTTGTGGTCAAAATATTTCTGCCTACCTTCAAAGGCGACGCGCCTAACTTAATTACATTAATAACTGTTTCCCTTTTGTACGAAATTTTGCCTTTAAAACGCACCCTAACATGAAATTTGTTTCAGCAATCCTTAAGGAGTACGTATATCTTTGGACTCAATAAATAATATTAAAAGTTTTAACTAAACTAAATGTTGAATGATGTCTCCGAAGCTTTTTTATGCTTGATTAGCTGAGCCCTGCGGTAACACCGCGGTACAACATCATCAGCTATCTGGTAGTGAAAGCCCCATCGAAATCAGTCCAGCCGTTCCGAACAAACAGCTTTTTAGGGTTCCGTGCCAAAGGCAAAAAACGGAACCCTTATAGATTCGTCATGTCTGTCTGTCTGTCTGTCCGTCTGTCTGTCCGTCCGTATGTCACAGCCACTTTTTTCCGAAAGTATAAGAACTATAATGTTGAAACTTGGTGAGTAGATGTATTCTTTGAACCGCATTAAGATTTTCATACAAAAATATAAAAAATACAATAAATTTTGGGGGTCCCCATACAAAGAACTGAAACTCAAAATTTTTTTTTTCATCAAACCCATACGTGTGGGGTATCTATGGATAGGTCTTCGAAAATGATATTGAGGTTTCTAAGATCATTTTTTTCTAAACTGAATATTTTGCGCGAGAGACACTTCCAAAGTGGTAAAATGTGTGTCCCCCCCCCCCTGTAACTTCTAAAATAAGAGAATGATAAATTTAAAAAAAAAATATGATGTACATTACCATGCAAACTTCCACCGAAAATTGGTTTGAACGAAATCTAGTAAGTAGTTTTTTTTTAATACGTCATAAATCGTAAACTGCATTTTACCTTTTATTCAATCAACACAAATACAAAAATAAAATAAAAATTATATCATGTTACTTGCTGCGGATCCCTTCATGGGCGAGTCCGACTCGCACTTGGCCGCTTTTTTTATGTTAGTACCGTATAATATAGTCCATTCGCTTAGATACGGTCAGTTTGATCGCGTACACGTGCAGCTTTTTCTCAAAGCGAAGCCACCACGAATACAAAGGTGTACACCCAAGAGTTAGTATGATTTGTCAGTTTACGCCGAAGCAGTGTGTAGTGAATACTTTTATCTTTACCTATAATTTTGTTGACTTTTCTAACATGTAAACTGAAAATGTTTTATTAGAGGCTAGGAAGATGATTTGTTTTTAAATTTCTTTAATTAGTCTTTACTACCTAGGCAAGCACCTAACTTGCATACCTATATGTACCATCTCCTCGTATTTGTTTTTAGTTAGTATATTTAAACACTGATGAACAGTTGATTTCTGAGATACAGTATAGGTAGGTACACTGATTCAGAAGGTACGGGCCATTACAACTAATAACCTATAAAATTTATAATCAACATAGTCGAGTCAACTTAAATATGAATAATGTAAGTTACTTACGAAAATTCTCTCCAGTACTGTTTTGTAAAGTTGTGTCTAACTTGTATTCTACACTATTATATAAAGAGGTAAAGTTTGTGTGTTTGTATATTTGTTAAATTGTAAGAAGTAATCTCGGGATCTACTGTACCGATTTTGAAAATTCTTTTACCAATAGAAGGCTACGTTATTTGGGAGTGACATAGGCTATATAATAACCCGAAAAGTGTAAAGACTTTTTCGTGGTAGCTGAATTTGCAAAGTAAGTCGGAGAAAAAAATGTTTACCGCCCAACGAAGTGAGCACGGGTCAGCTAGTAATTAATCTATTCGTATTTCACAACAATAACCACAATTGCGTGCGGGTGTACCGACACTACCTAATATTTTAAACGAATGGGCTATACTGTCATATGCATTTAGTGAAAATCTTAATGTGAAATTACAGACACTTAAATTTTATTTATTTGTATTTATTTAACAAAACTACATTTTGGTTGTCTCCAATGCTTTATTGTGCTAGATTTAATGGTGAAGTTATTGCAGTCGACTGGGACAAAATAAAATATAATCACAAAATAAAATATTTCTTACTTCAATCAACATCAAATGGCAATTTTGAATGCCAGAAAACTGGAAGGTTCACATTCAACTTTGCATTTCAATGTATACAGAAAATAACGTCCGAGACATTCAATTTCTTTAGTCAAAGACTATACGTATTTGCATAGGCAGAATACTGAATTTAAATTAATGCTTGCTTCGTCATGATTAAAGACTGCATATTTTATAATTTAATTTCAGTATAATCAATCACTTTGTATCTTTAATCGATACTAATATTTATCTTTTAGTAATCATTTGTTAATATTAAAATAATCTGTCTAACAATATCAATAACATTACACACTGAAAAAACAATGTGACGACATGTTGACGTCACCCGCGTAGACCTAGGGTCATCTATTCATCTATTTTACTTAACAATTTATTTTTAATTATATCTATTGCTAACCACAATTAATTGTTTATCATCGTACCTGTCAAACTGACCTAATGAGAATGCAATAATAAATTATTAATATAATGCATTAAAGGTTTCGCAATTAATCGAGCTGTAGCAGGACAGCTTAATGGAGGCTGTTCACGGGCAAACATGTCCATCGACATGATGGGGTCTGCACGTCCTGATTGTATTAACACAAAGAAAATATATAAGCTACATAGTGTTTATATTGGTTTGAAGAAATTTAAAACAGATCACGAAGGACTTGCATTTGCCATTGTCGGTATAAAAGAAATCTGGTTATTTTTTGGCTGATAACACTGAAATGTAGATAGAAATTACCTTACAAGCAGAAATACCCGTAAAATTTAAAGAAGATATCACATTATCACATCAGCAGTCTTTCACTGTAAGTGTAGGACATAGTCCTAGGCGCGGTTCCAGATATCAATTTGTTTATAATGTGTGCAATAAAATTGTGTATTGTGCAATAAAGTCTAATTTACTCGACTTAAATTGACTGCGACCGCTCCTGATTCCTCTCCTTAAAAAGGAAGTTTTGGCCTTCTATAAACACGCTGATCGAACCGGTTTCAAGTTTTCCTCCTTTTTGCAGTGATGTTTTCGTGTCTAGTTACTTTTTTAGTCCACTTACGACCCCATGAGATTATTAGGGATGGTAACACCCTGTATTTTATTTATGGTATAGGTGGCAAACGAGCAGACGTATCACCTGATGGAAAGCGATTACCGCCACCCATGGACACCCGCAACACCAGAGGCGTCACAAGTGCGTTGCCGACCTTTGGGGGATGGGTAAAGGGATGTGGGGAGGGGTTAGGGTGTGGGCCCCCGGTATCCTCACTCACTCGGTGAAACACAGCGCGAGCACTATTTCACACCGGTTATCTGTAAGGCCGTGGTATCACTCCGGTCGGCCCATTAATGCCGAAGCGTGGCTCTCCCACGGTGTTCTTAATTTGTCACAACACGGACATATAAATATAAAGAAAATGAAATTACCTTAATTTCAAAGTTACAGCTACCCCGTCTGATGACGGCTATCCATTTCTCGGTGGGTAATGGATCATTGGGTGCGGCTACTGACAGCAAAGGCCAGGTGCAGCCTGTATGGTCACGTTCACCACCCGGACCCTTAGCTCGTATGTGGACTGCCAAACCTCGCGATGAACCGATAAAACCCTCGCCATATTTACCGGACTGTGGACAAAAGAGAAACAGGTATTACAAAACAAATGAAAGCAGGCTTGTCTAACATTTCGGCTGTTTTAACTCGTGATTGTCATACAGCTGTATATAGCAAATTGAACTCTTCTGTGTTGTCATTCAACACAAAATAAATTGTGCTTATTATAACTACGAAAACACTTATTTCACTTTTTATTTAGGTGACTAATTCCTTTCGTTGCACAATTATTACCGACAGTGACAAGATACTTTGAACTTTATAGACAGTTGTTATGAGTTTCTATTTGTATGTTTCTATTCAGGGATTAAGGACAGTATTTATTTTTAGTATGGGACACGAATCAGTACTTAAAAAAGAAACAAGTAAAGTTGTGAGTCATACTCACGGTGTAAGGTTGAGGATAGCATTCCTTTAACTATGTAAATAGTGTTTATCAATGAAATGGACTAACTACAATTTTTTAAATATAGCTTGATCTCTGTCCCAGGTGGCTATTAAACTGAAGAAGTAAGATTGAGCCACCTATTTTACTTATTTACTCGTATTTACGTGCCAGTTTTATCACAAATGAAGTGTAACACATCTACATATAAAAAAAAATGAATCATTGAAATGTATGTACTTGTATAACTTTCGATTTACTGTACTAAACTGGACATTTTTTGTTTATTATTTGCTAGTGTCAGGACAAGGTTTGTTTTAAAGAAAATTATAAAAAAAACCGGAAACGTAAAAATGGCGGTTAGAAGTTGGCCGAGTCAGCTAGTTACAAATAAAAACATTCACGCCAAAAACGTAGCTCGTAAATTCTAAAATGACACTATATAGTGACAATTTTACAGAGGTAAAGCTATATTATAAGGACTTCAGGTAGGTATGATATAAATAAAAATATTTAAACATCAATAGTTTTGTCCTGCTCTGGAACAATTTCGTTCATGGTTTTCTTATAATCAAATAATAATTTTGCTATAAGAAGGTTTTAGAAAATAATGAATACTTTCTCTAATTCGATATTAATCGATTCTGTGTTTGATCTCAAAGGTTTGAAGCAAAACAAGTATAAGAGAGAAATATCCAGAAATCTATCTCTCGTTTTGATACACACTGTTTACATTTTCTTCTACTATATTAAATAGTTATGTTTTCTATGTATAATATGTATGTATGTATTTATAAATTAAAGTATATATGTATTTGTATCAGTTGTCTAGTACCCATAACACAAGCTCTGCTTAGTTTGGGACTAGATGACGTTGTGTCTTCGATGTCCGAAATATATATTTATTATTATTATTACATATTTATTCATTAAAAGTAGGTACTTAAGATAGAGAGAACGTCATTTCAAAACTTGCAATTAAGTCCAGTATGAAATGTCTTTCTTTGGTATTACGGTTGGATGGTCTCGAACCCATTAAAAACCTAGTTCGACCGTAGACGGAGTTGCACCATCAACCGGCCGTCTGTGTTGCCTTTATCGGGTTGTTTATTGTAAATAATTCAACGCAATAGATGGTAGTATTGAACCGGCTCTACTGGGCTAGCACGAGTGCTGACAAACTTAATATATCGACTAGATAAGGAGTTACTAGCACAAGTACAACTACAAGTGATAGCTTGCGTTCAAGAGCGTTTAATGTGTACTTATGTTACTTTTTGCATACATTATACTCTGTCCATTACTTTATTTTCTTTTTGACAGTTCAAGAAATTTTGAAAGTAGTGACGCCCTCACTCATTACCGATTCGATTTGAAACGAATAGCGATTTTATTTATGAAGAACTTTCAATCGTTTTAATTAAATATTTTTTGTTGAAATATTAATTATGCCTTCATTCGTTTTTTATATTATGTAAGAAATAAACAAAAATATAAATAATAAATCAGTAAATTAGATGAATGAACAGAGTTATTGTTCTTTACTCTTGGTTTGATCCTAAATTCCAAGATTTCAATATATTCCTTGCAAAAATTTAATCTTGGAGTCATAGATACAATTTTTATTTCCTTTTTTTATTAAATTTACAGAAAAAATACTTACATGAAGTCAAATTATTTTTATCATATGATCGATTAATCGTGTTTCAAGTACTGTTTTATAGTCTGTGGTTGTTTGTTATGCACAGACCACTTCACTAAAGTACCGTCACCGTCAATAAAGTACGACATTACTGTAGTACATAATTCCGAAAAAAAATATGGTAATTTATAGGCGTGAGCTGTCAAAAAGAAAATAAAGTAATGGACAGAGTATAATTAAGTTATTTACAAGATGACTTGATGCAAAGTTGTTACTGGTAAGATTGGATAGTTTTATATTATTTAGATTCATATCGGGATCCAGTGTGCGGGCAAAAGTTAGAAAATACAGAATATAATAATTAATAATGTTGCGCGATAAGGAGATGAGTCTTGTATGGAAGGGAACATTCGAGAACCGAGGAAGGCGCCATCTAGTGTCGGGTAGCGCGCAACTGTGTGGTTATGACTGGTGATTCCGATTTTCTCAACGCTAGATGGCGCTGCAAGTAGTTCTAGAATAATTTATTTGGTCCAGAATGTTCTATCGAATATTAAGGATTATTCTAGAGATTTCGACAGCCATATAAAAGCGGAGAGTGTTAGCCGTACGGGCAGTATTGTTTCACGATACAGCGGATCTAACAGCGGATTAACATCGAAGCGATCTTTTAGTGCGACTAACGAGTGATTTAGTGAATTATTATTGTAAAAAGTGTTGTTAATAAATATTGTGTTATTTTTTGGTAATCAACCGACTACCTTTATTTATTTAATACCCGGCTCGTAACAATAATATAAATATAAAAAAGACTTTTGACTCAAAGCTTGTGACTAGTAACAATTATAATTTTACGTTGTAAGTTACCCTTCAGTAAGACACCTACTCTTACCATTAATCTCATTTTGTATTTTACTTCCTTAATGGTACAAAATAGAGGAAGTGAAACGCACCAAACAGTATTCTATTAACTGAAGTGATAACTATTTGAATAAATACTGCGACACATTGTGAGCCAACATTGATAAAGTAATATAATATTTATCAAAAATGCAGTCATAGCATAAAAAAGCGAATACCTAAATACCGTAACGCTGTCTTATCTGTTATGGTATATTTATCTGCACTATGTAGTTTTAATCACTGAGATTGTCTGTTAAGTCTAGACACCGAGTAAGCTTTAATTGAACTATTTATTTATATTTTCTAGATTGGACTACTTTACAGATATTATACACTGGATTTAGATTAAACTAGTTTGATAATAAAAATATTTTATTATACTGCCTCGGTGGCGCAAGTGGTAGCGTAAGCGACTGCTGCGCTTAAGGTCTCGGGTTCGATTCTCGGGTCGGACCAAATATTTGTATGATCTGCAAATGTTTGTTTCGGCGTTTGGGTGTTTACTATGTATAATATGTATGTATTTACAAAAAAAAAACTTCGTTTAAAAAAACCGACTTCAAAAACTAAAAAGTATAAAATAACTTAATTTGTATGTGCTACCTATTCATAGGTTTGAAGTCAGTGCCAAGGCAATGGAATAGTAGGTACCACACTCGCTATATTTCGAGACGAACGTCAACGACGCTTCGGTTGTTTTGTTCAACGCGAAGAGCAGTTATCCCGCTCAAGGTCACGCGCGGCACATTTTGGCTTGGCACCGACTTCAAACCTATGAATAGGTAGCACATACAAATTAAGTTATTTTATACTTTTTAAAGTCGGTTTTTTTAAACGAAGTTTTTTTTTTATTTTTCGCTTTTTAGTCTTTCTCAAGTCTCTCATCATCATTTCATTTAAAATTTAATGATGTCTACAGAATATGAAGGTATGCAGACAATTGCTCGTAAATTCATTGCAGGCGCTCACGTAAATTTGAGGGTTTCCTTCAATTTCCTTAGGATCCCATCATCAGATCCTGATATGGTGGCCATGGGACCACATGGGGAGCATACCCTTTCGAATACAAACAGAATTTTCAAAATCGGTCCACAATTGACGGAGTAATCGATGTACATACATAAAAAAAAAACAAAAAAAAAATACCGATGAAATTGAGAACCTCCTCCTTTTGGAAGTCGGTTAAAAAAAAAGTATTTATGTATTTATATCAGTTGTCTCGTACCCATAACACAAGCTCTGCTTAGCTTGGGACTAGATGGCGTTGTATGTTAGATGTCCGAAAATATTTATTATTATTTATTTGTTTGAAAAATATATAGATTAACTTAATTGAGTGATTAAAAAAATATGACTTGAAAATGCCTATAAACCTTTAAAATATTGTATAGGGCGTTACTTAATGAAAAACAATTCTGAGAAAAAATGACTCGAGTTGGCTATTATTACAGGAAATCCGAATTCCTAATCGATAATAATAATTATTTTACTTATAATGTCTGGTTTAACATTCAGCATTGAACGTCAATATACGAATAATGACTTGTGACGTCACAAATCATTTATTCTTACAAATTGCTTCGAAAAATTCCTTTTCGATTACTAAACAGATTGTGTACAATGAAATTCTAGATTTAGATATTGCGCCATTTTGGTCATATTATATGTTTACTAGCTTGCGCGACATAGCTAGTCTAAAAAAGTAGCCGAAGTTACTCCTTATATCATCAGCTCTCTGATAGTGAAAGTCCCGTCAAAATCGGTCCAGACGTTCCAGAGATTAGTCGGAACAAACAGACCGACAGACAGACAAAAAATTGCTGTTAATTTGAAATTATAAACAGATACTTCAATTTCATTTATTTGTATAGATTACGTGTTAATGTATGTACTTGATAACACTAACATAATTATAACATACTACCTAGATTATACATCTATATCATAACATAATATACCTATTTAAATCGATATAAATAATAATCGATCAAGTGCTTCAATTTCAGATCTGACGTCACCAGATATCTCAAGATATGTAAAGATAAGGTCTGGGCTTATATGTCTATACCTAAACAAACACTACTAGTTGACTAGACTAAAAGATGCAGCAGCATCACTAGGCCGCCATGGTGTGGGTCGCCATACTGCATTGTCTGCATTAGCAGTGAGTATGGTGACCACCACTCTTTGATTCTGCTTATGCTTTCCATCAGGCAGAGTAGAGTCATTATGGCGGGCCATACATAAAAAAAAAAAAAAAACACACAAAGATGACATAAATACCAACATATTTAATATGGCATAACTTTTGAGGTTTCCTTATATTAGAGTACTAATTTGCGTTTTCCCAGTGTAGCACCGAAGTATTTGAAATAGACCTCCGAATTTGAATACCTACAATTCTTCTGAATATTTAAACGGTTTTATCATTGTTACTTTTTCAGTTGCTGTGCCTGTATTCTATAAGCCTACTTATCTTTCGAGAGCAACAATTCTATATGTATTTGTCTAATTGCAATATTCGGCTAATCGGCTCTAAAATTTAGCGTTTTGCTCTAAATTTTTCTATTTCTCAAATTCTAAATATATTGTTACGAAGAAAGATTATTCGCGAACAACGCTCGAGAAAGTTCTCGTTGATTTCCTGAGGCACGGAATAGTGAACCTTGTATCGATGTACATTGCGTTGTTCCAAAGTGTTCTTCCACGTGGGATTTGAACCCACAACTCTTGAACTCGAACTCGCAACCAATTTAATTTCTTTTTGTGGTAAAATCCAGAAAATTCTATCTATCATTCAGCAACAAGAAATTTTATAACACCACTTTAAAATACTAAATTTATTCTGTTTTATATCTATTTATAAAGATTAGATATACATATAAGATATTATGTTATATTTACTTGTTGATATATACATATAATTTCCTAATGATTATAATGTGAGTATGTCTGCACATTTTAAGTACAATACCTGGATGACCGAGCGTCGCTCGGTATTTTTTTTTTTAAATGGGTTTTTTGGCAACATTGGGACTATCCAAACGCCACCTCTTTGTTATTTTTCTTCCAATAAAAAAATAAGTTAAGTGACGCCCTTGGTACGCCCTGATACTGTTTATTCTGCACCTAATTCCAGTATAGTTTAATGTAGTTCGCTCGAGTTGCGATAGATGGCACTAGATGTACATTGATTTTATATATTTGATGGTTAAAAACACGAATAAAACGACATTTTCTAAAAATAATCCTAGCTAGATCGATTTATCGCCCCCGAAACCCCCTGCATACAAAATTTTATGGAAATCGTTGGAGCCGTTTCCGAGATACAGATTATATATATACAAGAATTGCTCGTTTAAAGGTATTAGATATTTTCAAGTGACTAGTTATTAAATGGTCATATTGTTTTGTAAAATTAATCTACGGTTGATGTGGTAACACTGGTGCTTACTGCTTATCTAAGACCTTTTGTTGTTAAACTTGATATTTGATAAAGATATCGACACAAATAGTTTTACACAACTTCTTTACTGTGACGACATGTTTGTTTATATCAGTATATTTAGACGATAAGAGGATAAAGCTATGAATTTGATAAAGTTAAATTGTAGATACTTAGTTAATTTGTTATTATATTCACTAAAGCCAGAGACATGATTTGTATCTTTTTTTGTGGGACTAATTCCACCCACACGCTTACCACTGTAACTCCTGTACACCAGGGCCAACAGCAGTGATCCACGAACACACTGAGTTATGACACTCGGGACGTCCCAGGAAAAATAAACTGTCTTGTAACCCGCAACGAAATCAATCAGAAGAAAACTAAAAGTATTGTGAAATTTATATCTACAAATAAATAAAATTGAAGTGTCTGTTTGCAATTTCAAATCAACAGTTTTTCACTAAATGCTTATTTAAAAAGTACCTTCGTCGAGCGGTTATTGTAAAGGTACATCAACAATCGCGGGTAACGCCGCGGGGCGCAGCTAGTACTATATCTATTTAATACTAGCTGACCCACGCAACGTCGTTTGCGTCTCCTATTGCCCGTAGCGTGATATTTTTTCCCCGTTTTTGAAACATTCTTCATTGGTGCTCCGCTCCTATTAGTCTTAGCGTGATGATATATAGCCTATAGCCTTTCTCGATAAATGGGCTATCTATCACTGAAAGCATTTTTCAAATTGGACCCGTGGTTCCTGAGATTAGCGCGTTAAAACAAACAAACAAACTCTTCAGCTTTATATATTAGTATAGATGTATTTATTGTACTCTTCTAAGATCTAATACTCATAATCAACAACACATTTGTTTGGATAAAGATTAATATTAGGTATTATATTGTTAAAAACTCTTTGGCAAATAACACATTATTAGGTACAAACTCTTAACGTCTTATACTCGTGATAACTTCTAAACGAAATGTCCGATTGGGATGAAACAAAAAGTATTTTACTTCTACATAAATACTCTTGATAACATATTACTTAATTTGGATAAGGATTAATATTACAATACACTTTTAACGTAGTTTCTTCCTTCAGACGATTTAATAATTTTTTTGAACACAAAAGCGGTTATTGTGACTAAATCATGATAGTTAGATATATGCTCTCGCGGACTTTTTTGTAGATCTTAATGGGACCTACAAACCCGTAATATATTATTTTGTTCTATTTTCAATAGTTATTGCAGCGCACGCAAAAATAGGTTTTCGATTTCACACCTTGGGTTACGAAATAGTAATTTTCTTACGGATCCCTAATTTTTTTGAAAATTATATATAGCCTATAGCCTTCCTCGATATATGGACTATCCAACACTGCAAGAATTTTTCAAATCGGTCCAGTAGTTCCTGAGATTAGCGCGTTCAAACAAACAAACTCTGCAGCTTTATAATATTAGTATAGATATATGACACCGCACCGCAAGCTAATAATAATAATAATAATAATAATAATAATAAAATGTTTATTCAAATTAAAAAACTTATTACAACAATTAATTACTTCTGCCAAACTGCACAGCAGTTTGTTGGCAGACGTAGCTCCCATGAAATAAATTATCATTATAGGCAAATAGTACAAAATATATATATATATATACAAAAATTAAAAAGTAAGAAAATTAACAGAACAAATAACATCCACAATTACAGCAATGATTATTTTATCAAATTAATTAAAATTAGGTAACAATTAGTTATATTTGGCAAAAATACTTAAGTAAGTATTATAACTATACTTTAGGTTCCTGTCATTTTTTCACTGATCACATTTAGAAGAAACTTTGTCACTTTGTATTTAAACGATCGCTATTAAACGGACTTATGTTTTATAATACACTAAAGATTACCAGACTATTTAAAAAATAAAAGACATAAAATACAGAAGAGAAAGATTTTCAGAATTATTTTAAAATTTATTAACAGTTTTAAAAAGATTCAGAAGATCCAAAAGAACCGTATTCCAATATACCCATAGATAGAAAACGCTAACCTATTTCATTTTAAAAGCGAAGGTTTCTGTTTTCCTTTTCCATTATACAAACACCAATTCGCAGCTGCGTGTTCGGACTCGAAATTTTCGCAGAAAAACTTCCACGAGAGTGTTTTATATTAAGAGAAAAAGTTATACGAAACCAGAGGAAACAAATATTAACAAAATTGATGTTAAAGGTTTTAGTGCTGAATGTATTCATGTTAAAATATCAAGGTATTCATGAAAAGCGTAATAAATAATTCATAAACAAGTATTAGAAGTTCCCTCGTGTTTGGAAGAAAATAACCATGTTTAGAAGAAAATTTATTTTTTTGGGTAAAATCTAAAGTGTATTAGAAAAACGAAAATACAGTTAGGTACAAAAAAAATGTGTGAATAATATTTTGCTTTTCCGAATACCCTTGACTTGAGTATTTGACTTCATTATAACATCGTGAAAAATGCTTCTGCAAAAGAACTAGGACCAATTAGAAAACTAGGACCAATTAGAAAACTAGATCCAAGAGGAAAGGAGCTTATAAAGGTTAACTATGCCAATAATGGATACATTCTGTAGAATACCGAGAAAAGAAGAGTTGAAATACACCGAGATATTAACCTAAGCAATGATAGAACAAATGTGACACCAGACACTAAAGAATGTGCTTTTCCAACAATCACAAAAATAGCTACACGGTTTGGCCTAGATTGCTTCTCTGTCAACCTCATGCTGATAGATGAATGACCGCAGCAAGATGATAAGGTCAAAGGTTCACGTCTGATGCCTTTGTAAAGAGCAACGTATATTACTCGCCTCGATATAACATTCACATTAGTTGCATAACCTCTAACTAGTTTGGGTATAGCTAATTTAAATCTTTAAAAGCGATCCATCCAACTGATGATTCAACAAAGAGATTAACAACAAGTAAGACATCATTAAATGCCTAATTTTGGTATAATATTATTTTCATTATATCTACTTTAATATTATAAATTTGAAAGTAACTTGGTCTGCCTGTCTGTAAGTGAAACGTTCATGGCTAAACAGCTGCACCAATTTCAATAAATTCGGCATGGAGATACTTTGACTCCTGAGTAAGGACATAGGCCGCGATAACATACATACACGCGGGCGGAATCGCGGGCACAAGCTAGTAATACGATTTTTTTAAAACAAAGGTAACAATTCCGCATCATTATGTTTTATGAGTAAAATCTTACTTTTCTCCTTCATACCGCATAACGGCATTATGTATTTAAGCACCGACTCCGAACTGAGTTTTCACGACATTCCTAAATCTAAAAATAAACTTTTTTCCTCAAGTATTTAGAGTTAATTTTCTTTGCCACGGAAGTATATTTTCAACAACAACAAAGATTAAACGTTCCCGATTATATTCAACACTTCCATTTGCCACAAAAACGCACGTGTAAGTGTTCAAGGACAACTTAAAATTTTAAATTCGGTTTGATCGTGATCCTTGTTGAGTAAACATGAGTTTCGAAGGTCGCTTTTGTTCATGGTGTTAAAATAAAACATTATCATTCTTTGTTTGTCTTCTTGGGGCTGTTTATCTTTCAATTTAAGTAAAAACACGTATAGTTTCGGTCTTGCTGGCAATGGTTAGTTCCTAGCTACAAATATGCAACCCTTATTGGCTCGAAATATTATTACTTTTAATTGTATATCTGTCCATTTACTAATCCATCCCAAGCATAGGTCCTTTGGCTCTAATTAGGTCTAAACTAAGAGATTTGATAGAATAATATTTTGATTTAATACACACATCAAAAGTGTCTAGGGATCAACATATGTGTCTAGGGATCAACATATATTTTTGCAATAACTTTTCTCCTGATTGATATTAATTAAAATTTTCTTTAAGGATTCATCAAATAAAGTGTTTTCGTTTGTCACAGTAACGATAAACCAAGTCACCTTTGCATTAATAAAGAAATTTGCCATTTTCCTAATAAAGGGAGTTTTGACATTTGAACCACTAACATTAAAGTTCGAAAAAAAGACTGAAATAACAGTTTTCTTTAAAATTTTACTAGGTAACTTAAACAATTAATAATCCGTGTTTCTACCGCGAACACTAACAACACAAGAATCGGTTTGGCATACTCAAAATGAGTCACTTGGAGACTCAAATCACGCTGTGGAATGGCCGCCCATGTTCGTTGCAACAACAAAAAAAGGTCTTCTTGCGACTGGATACCCTCCATATTCGGCAGAGCTCTTCTCTGTAGCATATCCCATGCATGCTCAATCGGGTTCAAGTCTGGCGACTGAGCAGGCCAGGGCCAAAGCCACATCTCAATCTCAGAAATCCGCATAAAAATGCTTGATCCCTAGACACTTTTGATGTGTGTATAATTTTAGATATTGCATAATACGTCTTTTAACTTCCAAATACATTAATTAGCTAGTTTCTAAATGCATGTTAGATTCCGCCTTATCTATGTCGCAGCCAACTGGTTAAAACAGCCGTTCAATCAAACAGCTAGCCCTTTGATTGAACAACGCCATTTAATCACACGGCTGTACGTCGCTTAGCCGACTTGTTGACTGCAACGTTCAACACTACAGCTTGACGACGCTTAGCCAAATGGTTAAATGGCAAATTAACTAGGGTTACTAGTTAGTTAGGGTTAGGGTTAGTTTAGCATGTGATCTGAAAAATAATAATATAAAAACTGGCTTCAATTATGAGTCGACGGAGCCCCACGTAGCGTAGTTTTTGGGTGTTTTTAAAAAAATAACCACGATGGCTATCTAACCTAACCCAATCAAGTCGGATTGTGCCAACTCGGAGTAATACATTGCTATGAATCCATGCTATGGATATCAAATAATAAAACATAGATCCTGCATTCCGTGTTAGTCATGGACACCCTAGCGTTCTTCAGAAGGCGGCTTTTGAATCAGCTGTAATGTTAACCGTTTTGAGTGCCTCAAATATTCAATTAAGAAGCTAGACGTGTGATTGAATGGCGTTGTTCAGTCAAAGGGCTAGCTGTTTGATTAACCAGCTATTCTTGCCAGTTGGCTGCGATATCTATACATCTATACAAATAATTGGAGTGTCTATTTGTAATATTAAAATAACCGCTTTTTACTAAATGCATATGTATGTATACACGGTACATATACCAAAATATTTTTTTTTACATTTGTTGTCTGTCTGTCAGTTTGTACCGGCTAATCTCTTTAACGGCAGGACTGATTTTAAGAGGACTTTCATTGGCAGATAGCTGATGTTACAAGGAGTAACTTAGTCTACTTTATTAGACCAGCTTTACCCCACGGTGTTACCCGCGGTTGTTGTTAAATCGCGGGGCTCAGCTAGTCTATATATCGCACACCTAGATAAAGACTCGCGCAACTCGAAATAATTCAAAAGTGACTTAGTACCATAACGGGAATCTGCGTTCAAAACTACGTTATCTCCAAAGACACCTGTAGAAATATCTCTTTAAATAAAGTGTAGATGGCGCTATAACTTAGTATTGCTGACTCGCTCGGCCCATACCCCCCACCAACAACAGTAACTCATTTCAAGTTGTGACATGTCAGCCGAAGGGATGGGTGCAATTAGTACATGTAAAGACCAGATTATTTCGAGTTGGGCGTATATTTATGGTAAATCGCGTTTTGAATACGTAAATATTTTTAGTTAGGCTTATCTTTGTGGTAAAACTTGTAAAAAAATAACGCCGATTCTTCGATTATTTCGACTTAATGGTGTGTTCGTGGACAAATGTAAGTATTTTTTTTTACTAACTGTAAATGATTTATTATTGTTGAAATTACTTAGCAATATTCGAGATAGTCGAGTATTGCTGGTTAAATGAAAATCACACTTATTATTATAATCATAGCTGCCTATGATGAATGATGAATCTATATCATCGAGATATAATGTATAGAGAAGACGCCACTCATAAGTGCGGTGTTCCATGCAATTGCGGCGCTTGCGCCGCACTTCCTTCAGTCGCTTGCTAGCTACACTCTGCAGAAGCGGTGGCTTTAGCGTGTGATTGTTTAAATTTAAAAACGTTCTAAAATCGTGAAATATGCCATTTTGTGTCTTGAGATATTGCACTAATAATACAAGGAATACGGAGAAAAACAAAGGAATAACTTTTCACCAGTAATTAACTAGATATAATTGTTTTAAAATTAAATACGAACAAAAAATTTTAAGACGCCATTGTTGCCTCACTCGACATAGAGTACTTAGAGTAAAACATACAGAAGTGATATTTAGGTAGAATTAAGTGACGTTAAATGCACAACGTATCTAACGTATTTAATTGCATAAGGAAAAATAATATGTTGTTAAAAATAGCTTCGTTAATAACCCTTAACACTTTTTTTGTAATAATTACACTTAAAATTATACTTAAAGTATAATTAAAAAAACTGCTTTTATATTTTATACCTCGATGCATTCTACGAAAAAACTGAAACTGTCAAAGCTATTGAAGTACTATTTACTCAGTGTGAATTTCCTAATAAAATGTCGTAGGTATAAAGCTATTTATCCGTTCTGCTTTGTGCTTGGCGCTTACTCTATTAAAGCGAATCTTTGCAACAGTTCGTTGGCCAAAACGCGTAAGCGCCATGAAAATCACGGCGCTTATGACATTTCGCTCGCGAGGAAACTATAGCTCAAATGCGATAGAGCGCTACTTGTTAATACTGTTGGATTAGACTACTAATTTGTTTGGCTGCGCTGCAGCGCTTTTTAGTTTTAATTAAAATATAAACGGAACATATAATTGGTTTTGAGTGGCTCCTCTAGTACGTAGTACGTAATATCTCGATGATCTATATAGATTATCTATGACTCCAAGATTGAATTTTTGCAAGGAATTAAGTCGAAATCTTGGAATTTAGGATCAAACCTAATATAATAAATCTAATTTACTGATGTATTATTTATATTTTTGTTTATTTCTTATATAATATAAAAAACTAATAAAGGAATAATTAATATTTCAACAAAAAAAAAATTAATTAAATCGATTGAAAGTTCTTCATAAATAAAATCGCTATTCGTTTCAAATCGAATCGGTAATGGGTGAGGGCGTCACTAATTTCAAAATTTCTTGAACTGTCAAAATGAAAATAAAGAAATGGAAAGAGTATAGTACTACACAGCGAACGGAAAACTTGAACCGTATACTAACCCGTCTGGCCAAATGTGGTAAAATAGGCCAACACCTCCTTACTAAGAAGAGGCCTATGTTCAGCAGTGGACCGTTAAAGGCTGAGGATAGGTGGATGGATGGTCCCACGGAGTTATCTATATATATAAAAGAGTAAGGTACTGACTGACATACCCAGTCTGTGTGTGTCATGGGTGTTCTTTGTGTCCGTTTCATGTATGTTTGTAAAGTCCCCCGCGACACTGGATTTATTCCTAAGGCGGGAGTTGTCTTTTAAAAAAAAATAAAAGAAATACCCAGTGATCAACGCACAGCCCAAACCGCTGAAGCTAGAATCCTGAAATTTTGCATGTAGGTTCTTTATGTAACGTATGTGAGCACTAAGAAAGGAATTTTTGAAATTCCACCCCTAAGGGGGTAAATCAGGGGATGAAAGTCTGCGTGAGCGAAGCTGCGTGTAAAAGCTAGTCTATATAAAAGAGGAAGGTGCCTGACTAAGATACCCAGAGATCAACGCACAGCCCAAACCGCTGAAGCTAGAATCCTGAATTTTTGCATGTAGGTTCTTTATATAACGTAAGTGAGCACTAAGAAAGGAATTTTTGAAATTCCACCCCTAAGGGGGTAAATCAGGGGATGAAAGTCTGCGTGAGCGAATCTGCGTGTAAAAGCTAGTCGAGTATAAAATGGGTTGAGTATTCATCATTTTTAAACATCCCAAAGGCAAAGTGAATCTTATCAATGAAGTACGTACTAAGCATTTCGTCTAGACCGAGCGATAGTTACAACACGTCTTTAAACCGTGTTACTTTAGTTTCTTGAACTATGTATATGTACTTACTTGTATACATATATTTTCCATTTATCTTTCATGTTTTTTTATCAGTGGCATGTGTTTTTCGCCCGACTTATGGCATTTTTCATAAGGAATAATATATTACTTACATTTCGAAGGAGAGTAATTTAGATTACAGATAATGGTATTTTCTAATATTCTTGATAAAATACTGATTAGTTGATGCCCTTACTTTAGTTAATTATAAATCAACCAATCGCTGTCCACTGCTGAACGAACTGCGGCATGATGGACTGACGATTTGAAGAGAGCGGCTGGCAGCGGATGGATGCGGACTGCACAAGACCGGGATATTTGGCGCTCCTTGAAGGAGCCAGACCAGACCTTCGTTCGTTAGTTAATTAACCTAATATGATAGGAAAGAGGTCCAATGATGCAGAAGCATCACTAGGCCGCCATGGTGTGTGGACCATACTGCATTGTCTGCAGTCGCAATGAGTATAGTGACCGCCAGTCTTGGATTCTGCTTATGCTTTCCATCAGACAGAGTAGAGTCATTTTGGCAGGGGAAAACATAAAAAAAATCCTTTTTATCTTTCTCATGGATATCAAGGAGTTATTTTTTTTGTTAGCAATAAAAGGAATGTATAATTTTGAATACAATCTGTTACAATTACAATCATTTTGTTGCTGTATCAGAGATATTTCAATATACTTTTTCTGAACACCATTTTTCTGACAAAAACTTTGGATTTCATTGTTTATAATTACTTGGAACATTAGCCATAATCACCCGAAGACATACCTAAGCACACTATAACACAAATGTGGCGAAATGCAGAAAGTCAATGAGACACGATACATAATACAATAATGTTTTCGCCATATTATCGAAAATCGATACGAATATTAGCTACGTGTGTTGGCTCTTTATACTCAATCAAGCTATTGACCGCAGCTTCTTATTTCGTGTTTTACAAGCTTTTTATTAGCTTGCAATGTATGTATGTATGCTTGTATGTTCGGGCGGAATCATGCAACTCAATTTTGAAGCAGATATCTTCAATCGATTTTGCTGAAATTTTGCAAGCATATGTATACAGCGTGACAATACAATATTAAAATGACATGAGCTGATCTGATGCTGGAGCTGGAAGGTGGCCATAGGAACTCTGTAAAGAAACGTCGCAACATCATCGAGTTTGGACTCGTTTGATTCGTCTCGAGGCATTCCAGTAAAACCTTGTTTTTAAAAAGCTTTTTAATTTAATTTATTATGTTTTAAATAGGCGAACTTTCATACAACCTTTATTATTGTACCTCCTTAGAACTAAAATTTCCAGAAATCCTTACAACTTAACAAGTAAAATTTTAACAAAAAAAAAACGACTTCAAGAATGACCAAATTGAAATGGGACCACACGGAAAGCACCAGCTTTCAAATAAAATAAAATTTACAAATGCACTAGTCGCCCCTACGAATGTCGAAGGTTCTCCTCGATTTCTCCACCATTAACAGACCGGTCACCCATCGAGGTACCGACCGCGCCGTCGTTGCTTACCCTCGGTGATTGTTTCTAGGCACCAAGTGCAACTGGGCTATGAGCGCATCATTTTATATGTATAAATACAAATGCTGAGTTACGTAAACAAGATTAATATTAATTAAAGGATAATATTTGTATTAAATAAATGATAGAAGTAATATTGGAGCAGGTATTTCATTAAAAAAAAAAAGCTAGCTAAACTAGATTTAAAAAATAATAAATAGTTTTGCAGTAGTATCAAGTGTCTGCTACCAGTTATATCGCGAATACTTCATTATTACTTCAATATTATCATTATTATCGGGTATACACTAGAGATGTTGTGTGAATGTATAATATAAACCAGATATAATATAAGATATCTGATAGTCACCGGGTTCAATCTCTAATAATATACATGTGTACATATACATTATGCATATTGATAACTAAATAATTTTAAATATTTTACACAGTATCACCTAATCTGAAGTAACTTATCAAGTAAATTTAAGACACTGCAAAAGCTGCTTTAAATTCGATATTTTCGATTCTCAAACACAAATTTTATCATTCTTAAGTGTGTCATGCATTTGTCAGTTTGTTTACAATAAAAAAAGGAGAAACTGAGTAATAAAAAACATATAGATATAAAAAGAAATATTCCGTTATGCGTGAGATTTAATCGTCTCGAAAGTGGGTTCAGTTTAATTGTTCAAACAAAAACAATGAGGATTCCGTACAACTGGCGATATGTAGTTAATCACGTCTGACTCACAGACCGATATCGTCTGTACAATCACCCTGAAATACTATAATAAACCAATATCACCCTTAAACGGAGAGCAACACGACTTGTTTTTGAACTAACGTGTTTGTTTATAATTACACGCCGTAACGGACACAATGTTTTGGATATTATTGTAAACGCAAAACAATACATACTATAAACACTGGTTACGCAAAGCGTTTCAACTTTATTATCTGAATTTTTTTTTGTTGTTGAAGGTAATTTTCGAAGACCTTGTACACTGGACAGCAACAACATTTTTAAGAATTGCTGTCCTCTGTCCCTTTTATCTATCCCTTGCATTTAATAATAGCCATGGTCTAAGAAAACAATTAAAAAAGAAAGCATTCCGAGAGCTCCCCGAGGTGACGTCACTATCCAGTTACCACGTGATAGCAACATGATACGAAATTAACCAATCAGAACCAGCGAATAGCAACATAACACGAAAGAAACCAACCAGAACCAGCGATAGCAATGATGACGTCATGTCGTTCGTCGGAATGCCATACCTGGCGTAGTATATTGTTATACCATGATAATACCACTGCTCATAGGACTCACCTACTGCACTGGCCTACTGTACCACACTGGTCTGACGAGTTTATTTCTTTCGTCTTTTACGACACCCAAGGGATGAAAAGTCAAGGTAGTAGAGCCACGCTGATTTCAGTCCGAACTGGCCGGCTCGACGGGGGCGGTACTACTCTCGCACAGAAAATCTACGTAAAACGACAGCGTTCGTGCTGTCGTATTTCGTTGGTGAGTGAGCCCAATGATGCAGGAGCTTCACTAGGCCGCCAAGGTGTGGGTCCCCATACTGCATTGTCTGCATTCGTAGTGATTATGGTGACCACCACTATTGGATTCTGCTTATGCTCTCCATCACGCAGAGTAGAGTCATTTTTGGAGGGGAAAACATAAAAAAAACGAAGTCACTTTTCGTCCGTCACTTAATCCGTCTCCACATGGAACTTAGTGTAATCTGGAAGGTTATAATAGGTTTTCAAGACGGCGAATGATAAAACAAAAATAAATGAAGACAAATTATTACACAGAGTAAAATGAAAAAAAAAATAAAAAAAAAATAAAAAAAAATTGTTTAGATTAAGTACTCCTTGTGATTCCTTTCTATAAGGAAGTCTTATATAATGTGCCAAGTCTCTTAGTGCGGTGACACATACTTTACTAATTAAGTAATTAATATTAAAAAGTAGTAAATAAAAAACAAGAAATGATTTCACCTGCATAATACCACCTCTTAACCTAGGCTTATAAATCAAATATTATTTATCTCTAACAGAAACTTGTTATATGAATATTTATGTAACGTTTTTGACCCTTAAACACATTTTTTTTAATATAGCTAATAACGGTGGCGTACATAATGCTAAAAATTTAAATAAAGATATTTTGTTTTTTTTTTTAATGGAATGTATGTTACGACAACGGGTCTATATTCCGTTATATTTAGCACTAACTGTGCCCGCTACTTCGTACACGTGACATTTGGATTTTCAGGTTATTTTAAAATTTTTACCGTTTAAACCATCCCTGGACTACGACAAACATTTCAAAACCAAAATTAGCTAAATCGGCACAGCCATTCTTGAGTTTTAGCGGACAAACGAACAGCAATTGATTTTTATATATGTATAAGATTATGCTTATATATATTATACGTATTTCAAGATTATGGATTCGAATATTAATGATCGAATGTTGTGCCGCATTCATTAGAATATGAAAATACCTATTATTTAATCATTAATTTGTGAGTTTTGAAAAATAAAAACCATTATAAGTATTTTGATATTTTAAAATAAAAATATAGATTTTATCCTCACAGTCATCACTTTAGTGAATTTGAATGTTGTTTTGCAAAAACAAACACCGCGGTGTCGCAACCGCACACGCCGCAATAAGGTAGGTAGGCGTAATCCTGATTAAAAATAATTTTGAATAGGAATGTGAATTTGTTTTTCATATGCTTTCACGATTTAATTACTCAATAGATCACGCAATTTTTTTCATACACTGTTAGCAGCAGGACAAAAAGACAAGGTTACCTTTTTAAATTACTAAAATTCCTGAAGAATAATTCATAAAAATAATTTTAATATAGGTACTACAGATCGCAACACAGGGCACCGGCAGTCATTCAGCTGCGGAATATTCGCCTTGCGGCCGAGGGCCTGGCTAACACTTCGGTATTAAACAAAATCACTTTAATTTCGTTTCAGTCGTTGTATGTATGGTATTTTGGTATTGGTATTTTTAAACTAAAGACATAAATAGATCGAATAGTTCTAAAAGGAACTTAAACCTATAACCCATATAGTACCCCATCGGACAAAAAGTTACATTTATACAGTCTCTAATTCTCTATACCTTCTAAAATGTATCAAGGCCCTTATTGATTTAGTAAAAATAGCCGTTCCATTAGTAACTATGTAAAATGTTTATTTATTTAAAAGTTCAATCGGACCTTTGCTAATTAAATTTCACGCAGAGTTATGTCCATTATGTCGGCAATGGAAAAATGAACAACAAAGTTTGGACTTTTTGTTTTGAAATGTAAAAAAATGTGCCAGTCACGTATTCCTCTTACAAAACTTTTAAAACGCTTTTATTAGCTTCACTTGTATATGTGTAACGGAATCTTTGAACTCGATTTTTGCGCATTTTAAAAGGTCAAATAATTTGAAATTTTGCACACGTATCAAGGACTGTCGACAAAACAATGACTTAATTTTATCCGATTATCTCGATTAGAATCTTCAGGATTTAACGATTGTTCTCATCTTGTGCCACGTTTTGTTCTAAAGCTTATGTGACTTATTGGGCAATTGATAGTCTTTAAAAATAGTAGAAATACTTAGTTGTTTTTACTTGATACAAAAACGTGTTTGTTGTATTATTTGAAACTATTTTTTTTTTATGTATGGCCTTGCCAAAATGACTCTACTCTGTCTGATGGACAGTATAAGCAGAATCCGAGAGTGGTGGTCACCATACTCATTGCGAATGCATACAATGCAACAATGCAGCATGGTGACCCACACTATGGCGGCCTAGTGATGCTTCTGCATCATTGGGCCTCCGGTCTCGCACTCACCAACGAAACACGACAGCATGAACGCTGTCATTTTACGCTGATCTTCTGTGCGAGGGTGGTACCGCCCCGGTCGAGCCGGCCCGTTCGTGCTGAAATCAGTGTGGCTCTACTACCTAAAGGTGCAATTGACCAAACGGATCACCTCAAGACAAGTGTCAACCGTGGATGTCTGCAACTTTCGGTTACAAGCGAAGGATTATCTTTTCTTCAGTTTGAATTTCACTAATAAAATAAGTATTTGAAGGATGTTAATGTAGAATTTTTCAACCCTTGTGACCTGCGGTTTTCCTTTTGTGAAAGGTATAATCATCATTTAAAGTGCCCAAGTCAATATTTAATGAATAAAATAAATAAAATATTTAAATGTCTCTCACTGAGTACAGAATACTGAGGTTTGTTAGGATTAATTCCCGAAGGCAATAATATCTCAATCGTCAATTTGAAAAGGTAAATGTACTATTGCCTTTTACTGTTCATTCATTAATCATTCAATTAATTAAAGGAATGAGAGCTATTAAGCTTGTTAACTTTATGACAAGGTCACTTGCGATTTAATATTCTCACGCTCAATTAATTAAATTAATGTTTACAAGGTTTAATTATAAATAATTACTTATAATGTCCAGTTTTTGTAAATAGTGTAATTTTTACAATACATTATTATATGCATAATTTACATATTTACAATGATAACAACAATGAATAATCATATCTTAGTAATTACATAAACGTATGACATTAATCCTCTTCTGAGAGGAGACCTGAGCCCAGCAGTGGGACATCATGGATTGTTGATGATGATGATTAATTACATAAACAATATTTTCGTTGAATGATCATCATTAACAGTCACTAGTCCACTGCGGAACATAGGTCTCAACAAAATATTTTCTGTATTTATATTGCAGATTTTATTGCAGGAAAATAAGGAACGTTGGTAATTTCTCTTCAATAGTTTATTAATAACTATAATATTTATTTCGTCATATTTTTGAGGAAAACCGCTCTGCTGCACCTGTTAATAAGTGTTGAGAAGGTAAAGGTATTCTATTAAAGAAATAAATGAACCTTTATTAGTTCAATTAGTTATATGTCTGTCGAGGGCCTTATAATTGAGAACGCATTATGGTACTACATTAAAATATCACAAAATACTCATGTTTGCGGTCCCTTGAAGCTGTACCAAAATCAAACGTGAAATCAACTCAATAAAACATTTTAATCCAATATGTAATCAGCTGCTTTTTTGTTTTCTTTTTAACCCCCGACGCAAAAAGAGGGGTGTTTTAAGTTTGACGTGTCTGTCTGTCTGTCTGTGGCACCGTAGCTCGCGAACGCTGAAGCGATATCAATTTAGTTTTTTTGTATGAAAGGTGACTTACGTGCGAGTGTTCTTAGACATGTTTCATGAAAATCGGATGAGTCGTTTAAAAGTTATGGGGGTGAAAGTGAGTGCTTGAGTAAGAGGTTTTTTAAATTTTTAATTTTAGCTTATTATTCACGCATTAAAAATATACGTATCTTGTGTCGAGGAATTAACAAATATACATCAAACAGACACAAATACTCAGACTTAGGACAACAAATTTGTGGGTGACACGAAGTGTGTTCCGGTGGTTAAACCCCACAATATACAGCGAAGTACGAAGGCATAAACCACTATGTCTGTCACACATGTCGAACCCATGTCTTCACGAAAACTTGACACAGTTCGTAATTACAAATAATTATGTTAATTAATGATTAATGTATGTGTACTTCATGTGTCGCTTTTGCTTAAACCGGCTTCGAAAATCAGTGAAAGTTAATTTTATATAAGAGATATGTGCATGAGTACATACCTTAATGTATATTTGTGTGCAGTGTTTATCTTTAAAGTACATGTATTTGTTTTTAAAAGCGCTTGTTATGTAAATAGTTTCATTATCTTTATAATACAAAACAAAGGGACAATGCTGGGTTACGCGACTGCGTTTATACGCAAAACGCACATTATTATAATTAGATAATATCGTTGTATGTTATTGTCATCACACTACACATACATACAAGATGAGATAATCACAAATTTTAACAAAAAAAACACGACTTCAATCGGGACCAAGTTTAAATGGGACCACACAGGAAGCACCAGCTTTCAAATAAAGAAAGAATCATCAAAATCGGTTCACCAAGTCGAAAGTTATGAGGTAACAAATATTTAAAAAAAAACAGTCGAATTGAGAAACTCCTCCTTTTTTTGAAGTCGGTTAAAAATTAACCCTTTTTTTATAGATGCCTGTGCCCCGCTACGCACACGCGCTTCGGTGTAGCCCAGTGTGGTTGTACTGATGAGACATGAGGTCAAAATAAGACGCAAAAGATGAAAACAATCTTTGAAGTGTTTTGTGTAGATATAAACATGTGGCATAATGTAGGCATCATGTCAAAATGTGAGCTTAATCGTAACTTTTTGAGTTTTTGAGGCGTACACAGACTAACTTAACATTTATATGTAAGTACTAGCGGACCCACGCAACCTCGTTTGCGTCTCCTATTACCCGTAGCGTGATAATTTTCCCCCGTTATTGAAACATTCTTCATTGGTGCTCCGCTCCTATTTGTCTTAGCGTGATGATATATAGCCTTCCACGATAAATGGGCTATCTAACATTGAAATAATTTTCAAATCGGACCAGTGGTTGCTGAGATTAGCGCGTTCAAACAAACAAACAAACTCTTCAGATCAATCTATCTATACTAGCTGACCCACGCAACGTCGTTTACGTCTCCTATTGCCCGTAGCGTAAAAAAAATCCCCCATTTTGTAACATTCTTCATTGGTGCTCCGCTCCTATTTGTCTTAGCGTGATGATATATAGCCTTCCTCGATAAATGTACTATCCAAAACTGAAATAATTTTTCAAATCGGACCAGCGGTTCCTGAGATTAGCGCGTTCAAACAAATAAACAAACTCTTCAGCTTTATATAATACTAGCTGTTGCCCGCGGCTTCGCCCGCGTGTATGTCGGTTATCGCTGCAAATAGTAGCTAATGTGTTATTCTGATGTATAAGCTATATTACTGTAAAGTTTTATCCAAATCCGTTCAGTAGTTTTTGCGTGAAAAAGAAACAAACATCCATCCATCCATACTAACAAACTTTCGCGTTATTAATATAGGTAGGATTTTTATCGATATAAAATCATGATACAAAATGTATTGGTACCTGAATAGTCTTATTTTCTTTACCTCGCATAGAACTTTTATATATTTTTATAAATCAGTTTAAATAAAATAAAGGGGTTAAGACAATTTTGTGAAAACTAAAAATTTAGTATAGCGCCATCTGTAATGATTTATTTATTTCGTGAACGAAAAATGTAGTATAGCGCCATCTGTATTTTTGATGTGGAACTCATTCCTATCTGATGTCCCACGACACCACCCGATTTTTTTTACAACTAATACACACACGTTTTACTATTAAAAACTTATTTAAGTATTTATATATGTACATAAAATATAAAGTGTTTATATGAGCTTATTTCGACATTTGACATCGACCGGGTCTGGCACCGCTCGCTTCTCTCCAAGCTCTCGGCATTCGGTCCACCTCCTAGACCCTGTCACTGGATTGACGCTTTTCTTCATCAGCGCCGCATTATGGGCCTTTGCGACGGCACGGCCTCTGATGTCCTGTATGTAAACGCTGGCGTACCTCAGGTTTTAGTCCTGTCGCCCACACTATTTCTTCTGCATATCAATGACATGTTAGCTCTTGGCAACATACATTGCTATGCAGACGATAGCACAGTTCATGGGCGATATTTTTGACACCGTTCAGCCAAGCTGGCAGACGTTGAGGAAAATCGACAGAAGCTTGTCGCTGAGCTCAACCGGGTTTTGAACCGCATTTTACAATGGGGTGATAAGAATCTGGTCGAGTTCAACGCTACGAAAACACAGTTGTGCGCGTTCTCTACCAAAAAGTCTCCATTCCTTTCCCTCCCCACTTTTCAGAGCCCTAAACTGCCACTACGGGGTAAGCTCGGTGTCCTGGGCATGGATATTTGCCGGGACCTCGAGGACTGTTCTCATCTTTGTGATGGATCCGCGCAGTATTTGCTTGATGCTTTCGATCGGTTGCAATGGCGAACAGTCCGCTTTACCAACAGTCCCGAAGCCACCGAGTTCCTTGAACCTCTGCAGCTGCGTAGAGATATCGCCTCTATAGCAGTCCACTACCATCTGTATCATTGGAAGTATTCTGAGGAGCTCTTCCAACTGGTCCCCCTTCTCCCTTCCTCTGCAGAATAACATGTTCACTCTCAAACCAAACGGTTTGGTTCATCCTTCCTGTGCCGAGCAGCTAAAAACTGAAACTCACTACCAGCGCACGTGTTTCTCTCCCACTATGATCCCGGGGCCTTTAAGTGGGGCGTGAAAAAGCATCTCACTAAGCCGTCATAGTGTGGGAAGCAATACTGCATTGTCTGCTTTCCCAGTGAGTATGGTTGCCCCCACTGTTGGATTCTGCTTGAGTTTTCTATCAGGCTGACCATTGTCACTTTGGCAGCTTCAAATAAAAAAGTACAATTTTAATAACTACGTTTTTTCTTTTGCCATATTTTGCCAAAATATGGAGATTTTGTGGATTTGATATACGTGAGTATGCTGCTCATGAGAAAAAAAAACTGTATCTTTAAGCATCTGTCCTTGGGTTTTGATAATATTGTTATTGGAAATGCTGTTTTCAGCGGAAACTGCATTCTTTTAAATTAAAATGTCAAATAAGTTGGAATTATTGGAATACAGGGAATTAAAACATTATCTTCTTTTGCCATTCCATGCGTCATGATTGTAGCTTTTACAATGTTGTACCCCAGTTGTGTAATATTTAGCCATATACTATTACATTGCTTTGGCGCTCAAGATACCTCATTTAATAGTACTGGAACATTAACTTGCAGCCTCAACTTATGGGTAGGCACTCCTGATATTTCCAAAGACTTTAACAACATCTCCCTCCACGCCTGACATGATCCGTTCGTTTAATTGATAACTATCTCATTAGTCAGCTGATCAGGATGGATATTATTTACATTTTTATTCATATCTAACCAACAGCTAGCTTATAATGACGATACTTCTGTAGAGAATTTTGAAGTTAAGAAACGCTTTTAATTAATTATATTAATTTGGCTTATTTATTTCTATTAATATAATGAACATACAAATCAGATTGACGAATATATACTTAATATCTTAATATTTATTTTTTATATATATAATATCATTGCTATCATTGTTAAGTCTTCATTGAAAAAGTGAAATATTTTTTAGGATTGTGACAGCCTTGTTTATTCGTTGTCAAGACGCCCGACGTAGGTAACGCGCAGGCGTGTGGCGAGTGAACTCCCAGAACAACCTTTCATCCCCCTTTTAAACCCCTTACAACCCCTTTTTCGCATTAAAAAGTAGCCTATGTCCTTTCTCAGGCTCTAGACTATCTGTGTACCAAATTTCATTCAAATCGGTGCAGCGGTTTGGCCGTGAAAGCAAGACAGACAGACAGACAGAGTTACTTTCTTATTTATAATAATCAAATTTTTCAAATTGGACCAGTAGTTCCTGAGATTAGCGCGTTTAAACAAACAAACAAACTCTTCAGCTTTATATATTAGTATAGCTGACCCACGCAACGTCGTTTGCGTCTCCTATTGCCCGTAGCGTGATAATTTTCCCCCGTTTTTGAAACATTCTTCATTGGTGCTCCGCTCCTATTGGTCTTAGCGTGATGATATATAACCTATAGCCTTCCTCGATAAATGGGCTATCTAACATTGAAATAATTTTTCAAATTGGACCAGTAGTTCCTGAGATTAGCGCGATTATATGACCCAGCTCCTATTGGTCAATGGTCATAGCGTGATGAAATATATATATATATATCATCACGCCTATAGCCTTCCTCGATAAACGGGCTATCTAACACTGAAATAACTTTTTCAAATTGGACCCGTAGTGCCTGAGATTAGCGCGTTCAAACAAACAAAAACTCTTCAGCTTTATATATTAGTATAGATGTATTTATTATACTCTTCTAAGATCTAATACTCATAATCAACAACACATTTATTTGGATAAAGACTAATTTAGGTATTATGTTGATAAAAACTCTTTGACAAATAACTCAATAATAGGTACCAACTCTTAGCGTCTTGTGATAACTTCTAAACGAAATGTCCGAATGGGGTGAAACAAAAAGTATTGTACTTCTACATAAATACCCTTGATAACATAATGCTTTATTTGGATAAGGATTAATATTACGATACACATTTAACGTAGTTTCTTTCTTCAGACGATTTAATAATTTTTTTGAGCACAAATGCGGTTATTGTGACTAAACCATGATAGTTAGATATATGCTCTCGCGGACTTTTTTGTAGATCTTAATGGGACCTACAAACCCGTAATACATGATTTTGTTGTATTGTCAATACTTTTTGCAGCACACGCAAAAATAGGTTTTCGAGTTCACACCTTGGGTTACAAAATAGCAATTTTCTTACGGATCTCAATTTTTTTTTGAAAATAAAATATAGCCTATAGCCTTCCTCGATAAATGGACTATCCAACACTGAAAGAATTTTTCAAATCGGACCAGTAGATCCTGAGATTAGCGCGTTCAAACAAACAAACAAACAAACAAACTCTGCAGCTTTATAATATTAGTATAGATTATAGATATAAAAGAAAGTCGTGCTAGTTACATTATTTATAACTCAAGAACGGCTAAACCGATTTGGCTGAAAATTGGTATAGGATACTTTTTACATAGTTTTTTTTTAATTTTCCCCGCGGCTTTAACCACGGTTGTTGTTGTACCGCGGGTAACACCGCGGGCCTCAGCTAGTATTAGTATAGATATAGATTGGAATGAATGTTTGTCTTCCGTCTTACTAGATGAAAAGAGACCAAACATTCTCATGATTGAGTAATTTTTATACTTATGTTGTATGTAAACATTTTCTTGTAAATATTCAACATGTGCAGTTACTTTAGTGGTGACCTACTCCTTATGAACAGTCTTCATTCTTCGTATGTTTCTCAACATAAATTATTTTAGGCAAATTTTTCGACTGCACTAAATGTAACTAGGAAATACAACTACAGTATGAGACAGAGATATATATATTATTACTAGCTGATCCGGCGAACTTCGTACCGCCATATTTATGACCCACGTAACATCGTTTACGTTTTTGTGAATCTAAACCATTCCCAGATCCCCTTGAACACACACAAAAAATTTCATCAAAATCGGTCCAGTCTTTTTTGTGAATCTAAACCATTCCCAGATCCCCTTGAACACACACAAAAAATTTCATCAAAATTGGTCCAGTCGTTTAGGAGGAGTTCAGTCACATACACACGCACACAAGAAATATATATATTAAGATATATTTAAATGTATATTTACGAAAAACAGGATACGAACTGGTATTAAACGAATAAATGCAATTTTATGTAAATCAGCAACGATTTATGGAAATCATTTGAATATGTAATGTCAACCTGTTAGTGAAAGGAGTTTTAAAAACAAGTGTTATATCATATATTTATTATTATTATTAATGTTTGATATTTATTAGGTATGGTGACCCAAAAAGACAAAGTATCATGAGAAGTTAGAACTCTTTGGTCAGAATGATTTATGATAGAAATGTAGGCCGAAAATGTTGAAGGGACGATATCTTTAGTTAATAAACACAAAACTTTGTATTTAATCTTTTGCTATAATAATCTAGATACCATCAGCAACTGGTCCGAGCGGTTCGGTTTGACTGTGAACCCTACAAAATGTCAGACTATAATCTTGGGTAGTCAACGTATGACCAGAAAGCTAGATGTAGATAATTTGCCACCTATATTATATAATCGTGTAATTATACCACTTAGCACTAGCGTGAAAAATTTGGGCCTGTTCATCGACAGCAACCTTAGCTGGCAAACCCAGGTTACCAGTGTCAGTCAGAAAGTAACAGGAACCCTGCGGACGTTATACCGACTAAAGAACTTTTTGCCACCCGAAACAAAAACGATGTTGGTGCAAACCTTAATCCTGCCCATTATTGATTATGGCGATGTGTGCTACTATGACCTGAATGCAGATCTTCTCAACAAATACGACCGGCTTCTAAACAACTGCATTCGATTCGTTTTTAATCTTCGTAAATATGACCATGTTTCTTCTTTTCGTATCAAATTGAATTGGCTTCCTATTCGTCAGCGTCGTCACCTCCGCACCCTGACCACTCTCTATTCTCTCTCTATTACTATTCTCAACTCTCCTAACTCACCTACTTACCTGACTTCTTCCTTCCAGCTTCTGTGTTCCAATCACAATAGAAACCTTCGTTCTAAATATAATCTCTTACTGTCATGCCCCTCCCACACTTCTGCGTGTGTTCATTCTTCCTTCCTCATCCAATCTGTCCTTCTCTGGAATGCTCTTCTTCAGGAAGTCAGAATGGCACCCAGTCGTAACTCGTTCAAGGTCAAGGTACGAGCTCTCCTTACCCAAAATGCAGCAGATTCCTCACAAATTTGATACTGTATTTATTGTAGTCTATGTATATGTGTATGTATATCGAATAGTATAGTTATGTGTTTATGTGTATGTATGTATTCTTGTAGTATTGTGTAGATATATTATAATATCCGATTCTCTTCTGCTTATTGTCAGTTTATTGTGGATTAATCTATATAACTGTTATAACAAAAGTGTAGTGCACCTTCTCACTCATTTCCGCACCACCCAACGGTAGACTGGTAGAGAATGCCTTAGGCATTAAGTCCGCCATTGTACATTTTGTGCATAAAGTTAATAAATAAAATAAATAATTTAAATAAAGCGTACACCTGGTGTTATTACAATCATTCAAGACATTATCACATTTGTGGTACTCTTCGTCTTTTCTTTAAGCTGAACCGAACCGATCCAATTAAGAGTGTTATAAACTTCAAAGCCAACCTTGGAGCTTTTTTTTACGATTTAACTGCCAAAATGACTCTTCTCGGGCTGATGAAAAGCGTGAGTAGAATCCAAGAGTGGTGGTCACCATCCTCAATGTGAACGTGGACAATGCAGCATGATGACACACAATATGGCGGCCTAGTAAGATACTTTTTCACGCCCTGCTTAAAGAGCCCTGCATCATAATGGACCCTTCCATCCAAACACGTGCGCTGATGACTGATGATAATTTTTCGTCGGTTTCAGGCAAGTCAACAATACTAGGTAATAAGTATGTGGTGTAACATTTCATAGATGGGGTATACAAACAAGTAAACATAACAATACCGATTTGTATTAACAATGCGTTGTGACATCGTTCCGTAACTACAACCGTACAACATGCATATTTACACATACCAATACTATAATATCAACACTGCTAAACATTTTGTCGTGAGGTAAATAGTTTTTAATAGACGAACAGTGGTTAGTTTGCTGCGATAGATCTACCTTCGTCGCGTCGTGTCGGTACTCTCTATATTGTGCACATCGCATTAACTGCCTTTAATAATCCTGGATATAGGACTCTCCTTAAACAGGGTTTTATTTATAAGTATAGTAGAGCCACGCTGCATTTCAGCACGAACGGGCCGGCTCGACCGTGGCGGTACTAACCTCGCACAGAAAATCTACGTAAAATGACAGCAATCGTGCTGTCGTTTTTCGTTGGTGAGTGCGAGACCGGAGGCCCAATTAGTCTAGTCAACAAGTTCCATACTTGTTGACTAGACTAAAAGATGCAGCAGCATCACTAGGCCGCCATGGTGTGGGTCATCATGCTGCATTGTTGGATTGTCTGCATTCGCAATGAGTATTGTGACCACCACTCTTGGGTTCTACTCATGCTTTCCATCAGACAAAAGTTGTGTCATCGTTAGGTCGGAAACTCCTCAGACCACTCGCATATAAACTGGTTTAAGTTAAGAAAATCGGTATATTTACGTACGAATTACAATGAGCAGCTGTTTACCGTATAATAACTATGGCACTTAGAATAATAACGCATAGAAAGATAGCTTCATACAAAGCGCCCTGTCAAATATGAAGCACGGAACCGATTCACATAGGTGTGACGATTACGTAGGTACGCGCGGCGATACGCACACATGCAAACGGAATATTGAAACAAAACATTTTTATTTTGACCTAATTATTTACAAAATACTGTAAAATAAAACAAAACATTCACAGCGAGACACGTTTGGCGTACTTTGACCTTGAAAGCGGCCCCGCGTTTGGAGCTGCGGCTCCATTTTAGGTGCTTCAAAACGGACGCGCGGACTCGCCTTCTATGCGTTATTATTCTAAGCTATGGCACTAAACTGATCGAAATAGACTAACTACAAAACGCAAGGTCCTGTTGATGAAGATGATTCACTAGTTGTGAGTCAGGTGATGATATCAAACTTCAAAGTGTGCTGTGGACAAATGCTTGTTCAAGATAAATCCTTTATAAGTCGTAAACCCTATAAGCCGTCGTATTATACAAGACTAGATTCCTATCTGATCCGCATAAGTTCGTCTACGTGTCTCAAAAAGAATAATTTTTCCATGATTTGCAACATTTTCCATTGATGCTAGGCTCCTTTTGGCAATCATCATTAGCCTATTTCAGTCCACTGCTGGACATAGGCTGCATAGGCATCTCTCATTGCCCGCCACTCCGATCGATTTAAGGTTACTCGCATCCAGTATACGCCAAGTCATCACTCCATCTGGCCTGTAGGCGTCCTAGACTACGTGAAGACTAAAAATGTCATGCCTAATAATGTTAGTGGCAATAGCCTAATATTATATAGCCTATAGCCTTCTTCCATAAATGGACTATGCAACATTCAAAGAATTTTTCACATCGACCCAGTAGTTCCTAAGATTAGCGAGTTCAACCAATCATACAAACTCTTTAGCGTAATAATATTAGTATAATTTTATCACCAAAAAAAGTACATAGATCTTGATCTCGTGACCTTCATTTTTAAGGTCAGGTCATGCTACAAATGAAAGCAAATGCAACGGAGTGCAGTAAAATAGTCACCAGACTGATACAAAAACTGATAAAAAAACAGTGTTCTCTAAGATACAAGATTCTATCTCTGACTGATGATGATCTTCAATGAGCTACATGCATTTGATTGTTAAAAAAGTGCTGAGAAATTTTATTGAACAAAAAAAAGTTTACAATGAAGTCGTTTTCTATAACTATCTATAACTTTAAACAACAGTTCTGTCCTATTTTCATCTTTAAGGTGGGAACTTTAAAGTTGAAAATAATACAAAAATTTAACAAAAAAACCTACTTCAAGAACTGGACCAAATTGAAATGGGTCAACACGGGAAGCACCAGCTTTCAAATAAATAAAGAATCATTGAAATCGGTTCACCCAGTCGAAAGTTATAAGGCAACAAAAAAGATACATACAGTGGAATTGATAACCTCCTCCTTTTTTTTAAGTCCGTTAATAACACAGAACCGTTGCTTAAAGTTTAATAACGTTTATGAATAAGAAGGTTAAAAAGTGAGGTTATACAATGCATCTGTTCGTTTGTATTACATAGATATACCATAAAACAACAACGCAAATGCAGAATTTGAACTCGACATTGTACGAGTACAGTCAACTGAAATTAAGAATGTTTCTATCATTAGCGTTCTCTTTTGATTACAAAAACATAACACAAGGTGGCTGGTCTGTTAAAGTGCTTCGATTAGTCGTATGTAGTCTATGTAGTAAGTAGCCAATCAGCCTTAAATTTATTATTAGTTTGCGATACATAAGATATGTGGCAATGGTGGATAAACTAAGAAACAGAATAAATTATTCTTCTCATCGCGGCATCATTGCCCTTTTTTTAAGACGGGGAAAGCTTTTCCTTACCCTTCCTGGAGGAGATTAAGTCCTGGCTTAGCGATGAGGATCACTCACTACAATAGTATCTATCTATATATATATATAGTAAGGTGACTGACTGACATACCCAGAGATCAACGCACAGCTCAAACCGCTGAAGCTAAAATCCTGCAATTTTGCATGTAGGTTCTTTAAACAACGTAAGTGAGCATCAACAAATATTACTTTAAGATACCATAAGTCTTCTATCGAAAATGTATTTTATTAATGAGGTAATTTATTTACAAAGAAAATGTTCAAACAAAAAACAACAACTGTTACAGACTAAGCAGTAAACAAGTTATTTGTGCTGTTTTTGTTTATTTATTACTATAAGTTATACATTAGGATCAAAATGTATGTATTTTTCATCAAAATGTATAAATATAAATAAATAAATATTTCGGACATCTAACACATAACGCCGTCTAGTCCCAAGCTAAGCAGAGCTTGTGTTATGGGTACTAGACAACTGATATAAATACATATTATAAACTTTTTTTTGTAAATACATACATATTATACATAGAAAACAGCCAAACTCCGAAACAAATAATTGCAGATCATACAAACATTTGGTCCGACCCGGGAATCGAACCCGAGACCTCAAGCACAGCAGTTGCATGCGCTACCACTACGCCACCGATAGGCAGTCAAATGTATCCTCCTTTATCATTTTAACTGCAGCAAAAAATTAAAGGAATGTTTTGAATGTTCAGTTTTAGCTAAGGATAAAAAACTAAATAATTGTTATTAGGGAAGTCATAATTGCAGTTCAATTAGTTTAAAATTGAATTTTGCACATATTAAATGCTATTATATAAAAATAACTTCCTACAAAAATTTAAAACAATTACTTAATATCGATTTTCAAATTTGCAGTAAAAATATTCTTTTAAATAACAATGGAAATATTTTTATAGCTTTTAATAATAATAATAATAAAAAATACTATCAATAGTGTACAATCTCAAATAAAAAAGATGATTACAAGCACCTGTCATAGAAAATAAAACGAATAGACAAACAATATTGCCATTTAATAAATTTTTCAAGGGTCTGTAGAGGCCTTTATTATAAGCCTTTGGAAGATTAATTTATCACGATACAGCTTAGCTCTCGACTACACTGACCTAATACGGATCAGCAGACATAATAATCCTTGACCATGATATAGCTGAATGCTTAACTTCATTAAGTCGATTTTTTTATGTTTTGACTTGCATTGTACATTTTTTAATTGTTAATTTTATCATAATTTCGTCAAATTATTTTGGTAGGTATCATCATCAGGTCGGTTTCTTATTTCGTTACATTTAGTGCAAACACTAACAACAACAAAAAATATCACTAATAAATTAATAAATAACACAAAAAAGCGCCTTCATTTTATTAGATTGAAACTAAATAATGAAAATAATTAAAAGTTTAATGTTTTTATTTGCTGTTAAAAACAACCTTACTCTTACTCTACGGCTGAAGGTTTGCACTAGATTAAAACGAAAATACCGAAAAAACAAGTCTACATTATTGACTGAATTCCTTGAATTTACTGAAAAATTATTATACAGTAGTTTTATGATGCAAGGTTAGCGCGTATGCAATTGAATCTTTCGTCATTCAAGTGACTTATAAAATATGATAAAATTTAGCAAATTATATCCTAACGCCTGAGGGGTAGCTTAATAAGGTTTTTTTTTTTTATTCAGCAAATAAATTGCTACGTAACTATACTTCGGCATGACTGACCAAGTGTGAATAGATGTAATGGACACATATGTACATGTACAAGTTTTCATATATCCGAGAAAGTCGCTACTATATAACCATTTGGTTTACATAAGCAATTACGTTATACCAATGTTTACCCAAAAATATTTTTATCAACAACATTTTAGTGTCCCCTGCCGTGGTCACAGTCAGCCTGTGACCACGGCCAGTGCAACCTGGTCTAAACGTCAGGCAAAACAGAGGTATGTAATAACTTGAAATAAGTGATCGCGTAGATCCCGTAAAAATAATATTTAATAATTATTATACCATTTTGGTGGCTGACTGTACATCCAGATCCAGACTCACAACAACATTATCGATCTGACAAATACTTCTCTACCAAATGTCTGTCATGCTATTTATGCCCTTTTTAAGTTAATATTCTATTTTATTACAAAAATTATACGGCATCAGCAGATGCGGTGGCTTATATGATGTCCCTTGGGAAAATAAACCGTTATGACGTCATAAAATAAAGTGTATATTGTCGGTACAGTTGTGCTTTTATGATCAATAACATCACCATCAAGGGAACATACGAATTTTACAGTTAACTGAGGCACATGAAAAATAAACATAAACAAGAATTTCCCAGCAACATCGAATAATAAGATGTCTTCATATAAGCAAGATATGCTGTGGTCTGTGGTGAACCTGACCGCATTTGTTGTTCTAGTTGCTCTTGTCTGAATATATTTTAGGTCTACGTCATAATATTAGGGTATCATTATATTATCACGTAGACGTACAGACTACGTGATAAAGGAAAGATAGTCTCTCTTTCTCCATAAACCTCTGAACCTCAATAACACCACCCATGCTTAATCTTTACATAGTATACAATGAAGTTGCTTCAAAATAAAGTCTGCTCGCTTAGATCTTTTAAATTACTAATGGATTTTAATGCAGTTTTAAGCAATAGATAGAGTGATTTAAGAGGGAGGTTCATATGTGTAATACATGCATATTATAGTAGAAGAAATCCGAGAATTCCAAAGATTTCTGCGTGAAACCAAGCCGGGTTGTTTATTAAGCTATAACACACTTCGTGTGTATTTTGGGTATGTCCGATTAGTTTCGGACTTAACGGGATCCTTTTTCAAGAAATAAAGCGACATGCCGCGAAGTTGACATCATTTACGCGTTATATAGTAGTAGTTCACACGTTATAACAGCACTTTTGATGAAGTTCTACTTTCAAAATAAAAGTAGAACTTCATCAAAAGTACAACGACAAAAAATAATTTCAAACTATAACACACTTCGAGTGTATTTCGGGTATGTTCTTTTCTGACTTAACGGGATCCTTTTTCAAGAAATAAAGCGACATGCCGCCAAAGTGACATCATTTACGCAGTATATAGTTTCACACGTTTTAACAGCACTTTTGCTGAAGTTCTACTTTCAAAATAAAAGTAGAACTTCATCAAAAGTACTTACAACGACAAAAAAATATTCAGAAGCATCTCAACAGCCCGCCATAGTGTTGGTCACCATGCTGCATTGTCTGCATATGCAACGTGTATGGTGACCACCATTCTTGTATTCAGCTCATGCTTTCCGTCAGGCAGGGTAGAGCCCCATTTTTTTTTTAAGTATCCATCAGTAGTCCACTGCTGCACATACACCTCTTCTAAGAAAGGAGGTTAAGAGGACTTACGAAGGTTTTGTTGTATCACCTATGCTAACAATTGTGTTTACTTACGTAGGTGGGTGGCCCAAGTCATGTGGCTCAGTTACCAGTAGGTACATCATGCTGTGCCCTTCCCACTCCATTACGAACCTCATTAGTATAACGAGTAAGTTTCACTTACAACAAGTACTGAGTGAAAGAAGTTCCGGATGTGTAAATACCAACTTTTTAAAAAGTCACTGTTCTCTACAATCTTAATAAGGACGAGTTAACTTTCAATACGTTTTTTATGTATATCTACTCAATTTTTTAACACGGAGATAAACTTTGAAAAACTATCACCAAAGTAACTACGTAAAATTTTTATAAAAAATAATTATGTAGCCTATGTCACCCGGGCCATTATTACGAATCTATTGACACCTCATTCATTAAAATCAGTACAGAGGCACTAGGGAGACAATAGGAGGCCCAAAGATGCAGAAGCATCACTAGGCCGCCATGGTGTGGGTCACTATGCTGCATCGTTGTCTTGTGTGCATTCGCAATGAGTATGGTGACCACCACCTCTTGGATTTTGCTTATGGTTTCAATCAGGCAGAGTAGAGTCATTTTGGCAGGCCATATTAAAAAAAAAAGGGTGGCATGTAAAACATATATAGACTGCCAAAACTATAACCCTTCCTTTTAATAAAAAGAGGATAAGTAATGAATTGACGATTCATTAGGTACAGGAGAAGGCTGTTAAAACTAGATTCCTTGAAAACTTGAGACAAAACAGATACGGAAAAACGGCAGGATGATTTCGTCGTGGACCGATTCAGTTCTAGATAAGGTGCCTCTGTGGGGTCCGAACCTAGCCGGATATCCAGTTATTCGTGAACACTCAAGACAGTTTGCATGCAACACTTAATATAATATAACTTCTTATAAATTTATTACCTTCCAGTCTGCTTACGAGAATATTCTATTGTTATGTATTGAATTCATACTATGTAAGCGAAATATGTAATTAAAACCTTGCTTTAAAATTGTAAACCTTATTAAACATTTTTTCAACCACTTTTAAGAACAACAATTTAGAAACAAGCTTGCTGTTTTCAATATTTAATCCGTGAATTCAAGACCATTATATCAAAACAAAATCAAAAAAAAACAAATGTAGGGATGAATTATTGAATACTGCGTTTCTTTCTATCGTTATTTCTATTATAGTCATTAATAGTTTAGTTATACATTTTCCTATCACATCAATGCAAACAACTATGTAGCAAGAATTAACTTACCGCATGTGTCAACTACTGTCCCAAGTGCTAAGCAACTTTGTAAATGAAATAACTTCACCATGTAGTGAAAAAATCACGTCTTACCTACTTCATTAAACTATCGGTATTTGCAGTAAACCAATAGAAATAGTCTACTTTAAGGTCACAATGCGCACTAAACTCCAACGTTATCGATACATTCGCCATTTTTGCAATAAAACTATGTAGGTTAATATTTTACTTTATCTTCGGCCTATAATACCAGTAGCTGTTTAAGTTACATATATTAGCAACATGAAGAGTTATTCAAAGAACACACTTTTTAGATTTAATCGTGGACTATATCTGCATGACATGCTTCTTGTAACGCGATTAGTAAAGGACTCATGAAGGGTTTTCTATGTAAAAAGTGTCATGCTCTGAAGTTAAGAAGATTTTTATCAAGATTAAATTGAACGTTTATAAGAAGGTATAAATGTACTTGCATCGAATATAGACAGATTTCAATGTAGCTCGGATACATGTGGAGACATGTGAGGAGACCAAACTAAACATTAAAACGAATAATTGGTGCTGAATGGAAGTGAATTCCTTGTGTGTAATTCACTGCGATTCAAATTAATACATTAATAAAATGTGGGAAATCTCCCATGATATGTCAATATGTCGCGATAAATATAAATATCCTGTTAAGATTACATCAATACAATAAGACAATACCTGAAGAGATGAAAACTGACATTCAATTTCTTTTATTTACATTCATGCCAAGTATGCCATTTTTTTTTACGTGGGAAAGCTATGGCCACAAATAGGCCGGCTTGGCATGATACCATAACTTGCCACTGACTCCATGTCAAATGTCATTGAAAACGGTTGAACGGTTCAGCCGTCAAAGTGTAAGAGACGGACAGAGCTACTTTCGAATTTATAATATTAGTATGGAAGTATGGATTAAAGACTATTTCTATGCAGGAATGCATTACAATATTAAGTAAGTAATCTAGACTGGACGGTTCAAGTTAATTAAGTAATTATCTAAGCATTAATAAATGCATTTGAAATGAATTTAAAATACTTGATACAATGTATTCACATTATATTATATTGTTCTTCAATAACATTGTTTAGTAATAGGTATTAGTTTTAATAATATCACTGTGCTATATATATTCGTTGTAAATTTTTTTTTACCCAATTGGCGGGCATACGAGCATACGTATCGCCTGATGGTAAGCGATTACCGCCGCCCATGGACACCCGCAATACCAGAGGCGTCACAAGTTCGTTACCGGCCTTTGGGGGATGGGGGAGGGGAGGGGGGGAGATAGGAGGAGGGGTTGGTGTATGAGCTCCGGTATCCTCACTCACTCGGTGAAACACCGGTTTTCTCTGTGAGGCCGTGGTATCACTCCGGTCGAGCCGGCCCATTCATGCCGAAGCGAATGATTCATTTCAATCTCGTGAGCATAAGGAAGACATTATGTCGGAAATAAAATAAAGTTACCACCCACTTCTGAGATCTCGCTATTCTAAGTTACGACAGGTAGAGAAGTACACACCCACCTCTATTACTTCAGCACTTCACTACTTCTCTCTCAGTAGAAATAATGGGCTGTTTACACGTATCCAAGTGACGAAGTAATTAACTAAATTTTAATTTAATTTGAATCACGCGTCTTAACAATCACTTAACAGCTCTTTAGTAACAAATGGTAAGTAAACAATTTAGTGAATACGTAGAATAGAATCTATTTATGATTAAGTAACCGTCCTTCCCGCACCGCGCGCTTTCTCCTGTAGGCGTGGCCTTTACTAAATTTGCTTTTAGTTCGAGTGTGGACGCAACACTTTAACGAAGTACTTAATAATATCCAGATTTACGTCGTCCATTGTAATCAAAAACTAAATAGAATTTAAGTTAAACACGTTTAAACACTCGATTACTTTAAATTTAGTAACAGTTAAGTTAAAATTGCCTACTTAATACGTGTAAAGTAGCCATAACTTGAAGTCTAACTTAGTAATAAACATTAGATAACTTGACTGTACAGATGGCTTAGTGGTTTGAGCGGTGTTGTATGTTCTATTGCTTGTATGGGGGGTGGTATGGGTATGTGGGGGCACACTGTGTGAACCACAAATTGTTGTTCTGAGTTTGGGTGTTCTTTGTGTCCGTTTCATGTATGTATGTCCCTCTGAGACGAAGGACAGTGACCTCACGGAATTGGCTTACAAAAAAAAAATTATGACTATTCATCCGTGTCTATGAGAGTTTGCATTTTTGAATACAGAGAACGTCGTTATTTTGGGTTACGCCTAATAGTGGTTTTATTTTTAGTATCAGGATCAAGAAATAAATCCATACAACAATTACAACAAATGGTGGTCCACTATTAATTTTACCACTACGGATAAAGATACAACGTTTTAAATTATTCCATTTAGGCAGAACTGATGAAGATTGACGCAGCTTTTCATTTATATCTCCGTGGGCCACTTCTGGGGGGATAGTGTTACATACAATAGAAAATATATTTTTTAATTTATTACAGGTTTGAATTTTTGGCGTTGGTAACAATTTTTTACGTTAAATACTAAGTATTATTTAAAACGCTACTAGTAGGCGAAGATGTAGAGGAGCTTTTTGACGCTTGTATGTAAATATTGTTTTTCTATTATTTTTTTACATTATGGTTTAATTTATCTATACTACTTAATATTATAAATGCAAAAGTTTGTAAGTATGGATGGATGGATGGATGTTTGTTACTTTTGCACGCAGAAGCTACTGAACGGATTTGGATGAAACTTTACGGTAATATAGCTTATACATCAGAATAACACAAAGGCTACTATTTGCCGCGATAACCGACATACACGCGGGCGGAGCCGCGGGCAGCAACCAGTGTAAATATAATTTTCTTGTAATAGTATTATTTTAATTTAAACAATATTCTTGCGTTAATGTTCTCTTATGTAGTGTTTGTATGATTTAGAGTACAAAATGAATTTTAGTTTTAACCTTCTAGGAGAAATGGAGAATAGATGACATTAGGAATGATCGTATCAGTTATAACTACTAACTTACATTTTTCTAAAAATACACAATAGAAAAGTAGTTTATTTTTACATATTTTTTATTAATATTAATTGTTATTTTGTTAAAACTTCTATAACAATGAAAAATGCAAATTTTAAAACAATATATTTAGAAAATGTATGGCTTTGTTGGTCGGCATACATTTAAATTTTCATTGTTACTCATATGTGTGACCTCTACGACTTTATATACTTAGTTATATATACGTACACGTACACGTAAGAGCCTCATTTTGTTCATTTAAAAATAATGGTCTTGGTAATGACTCATAAGTATATCATTATATAGCAAAGTGCGCTCAATTTAAACTTCAGGAGCTCTGAACTGCTTCTTTATATATATTATTACACGTGAAGCAAAAAGTTCCGTGCCAAAGGCAAAAAACGGAACCCTTATAGATTCGTCATGTCTGTCTGTCTGTCTGTCCGTCCGTATGTCACAGCCACTTTATTCCGAAACTATAAGACCTATAATGTTGAAACTTAGTAAGTAGATGTATTCTGTGAACCGCATTAAGATTTTCACACAAAAATAAAAAAAAAACAATAAATTTTGGGGGTCGCCACACTTAGAACTGAAACTCAAATTTTATTTTTTGTCAAACCCATACGTGTGGGGTATCTATGGATAGGTCTTCGAAAATGATATTGAGGTTTCTATTGTAATTTTTTTCTAATCTGAATAGTTTGCGCAAGAGACACTTCCAAAGTTGTAAAATGTGTCCCCCCCTCCCTGTAACTTCTAAAATAAGAGCATGATAAATCTAAAAAAAATATATGATGTACATTACCATGCAAACTTCCACCATAAATTGGTTTGAACGAAATCTAGTAAGTAGTTTTTTTTTTAATACGTCATAAATCGTAAACTGCAATTTATCTTTCATTCAATCAACACAAATATATAAAAAAAAAATATGTTACTTGCTGCTGCGGAACCCTTCATGGGCAAATCCGACTCGCACTTGGCCGCTTTTTAACAAAATTATGAGAACGGAGGAGTATCATTTGGCACAGTTAAAGTTTATACGGAGGAGTGCAGAAAGCTAGAAAAAATAAGGTCGAATTTCGACCACTGGGTGACTTCTTTTTTGTATAAATTCGGTGTTCTGGCATCCTTTACTTCTTTACACAATTATACACACAGTACTTGTACATCAACAACTCATAATGACCCACTGCTGGACTCAGGTCTCTTCTCAGGAGAGGGTTAAGGCCATACGTCCTCACGCTGGCTAAGTGCGGGGACTGGCAAGACAACGTTGGTTGTGTAAATCTTGCCGTTGGATGTATTCAAGCCGTCCAAAGGCCTCCAACTAAGCTTCACGGCTGTTATCCTATGACAACAAGCGGGACCGACTGCTTAACGTGACCTCCGAATCACAGAGGCGCTCATGGTAACATGCCACTAGCGGTCACCCATCCAGGTACTGACCTTACCCTTATCGCTTACCCTCAGTGATTGTTTCTAATCGCCGAGTGCAACTGGGCTATGAGCGCCTACGCGGTATCTGTACGTTTACTAGTGTATTGTTTGAAATATATAAATTCTAAATTTGTATTGTTTTAACTAATAACAAATTTCATACCTATTGTGTGTATGTACTCGTATACCTATTAATAACGTCTTGAGTTGAAATCGTAGTAAAATATGAATAATTACAATGATTTTAAATATTTTAATTGAATAATTTACATACACTCGTGTATTTTACATGACTATTACATATTTTTTCATTACCTATTATATATCCCTTAAATTACTTATATCTTTCAATGAAATATATTTTATGTAGGTATACAAACAGGAAATAGGCAAGTATCTAAAATTATAAATAGATATTATGTAGAGTAGAACTATGTTTATAATTCTTTATTTAAAATATTTCAAATATTCAGGTAATTTTATTATTATTATTGAAATATAATTCTGGCAATATTTTTTTTTAATTCACTTCAACTTTGTTATAGATTATAACAAAACATGGATTGGTAGTTATTACTTGTAATTTGACTTTGCATACAAATACTTAGTAGAAAATACTACGTAATTACATTTAGGCGGAAATGTACAAATGTGCAAATTATCCAGAAACAAACATGGCTACGGAATTTTCCGAATGCGGAATTGTAAGTGTATTGAATTTGTAGTATGTCTTAATTACTAGTTTAATAGTGTGTGAGAATAGTTTTTTTCTTTTACTGTAATACGATGACAACTAAATTTGTTAGATACTTTATATTATATAGTAGCCGTTTAAATTTGGTGATAAAATACCCGTGGGAGTCTGTTTAACTTAGATAAAGGCAAATGCTGCTGACTTTTACTTTCAAGATACTTAAATAATATAAGTACGACGTACGTCAATAAAATGCAAATTCTTTGCAATTTTTTTTTCATGTTATAGTGGGCATACAAGCAGACGTATCGGCTGATGGTAAGCGATTACCGCCGCCCATGGACACCCGCAACACCAGAGGCGTCACAAGTGCGTTGCTGGCCTTTGAGGGAGGGGGTGTGGGCCTCCGTTACTCTCACTCACTCGGTGAAACACAGCGCAAGCGCTGTTTCACACCGGTTTTCTGTGAGGCCGTGGTATCATTCCAGGCGAATCGGCCCATTCATGCCGAAGCGTGGCTCTCCCACGGTATACTACTACTACTAATTATTTTTTGTTGGCCACAGTGGACGAGTCATACGTCTATGACCAATGTTTGTGAATCGCTGTTGATTAATAAAGGCTTAGAGGAAGCAAGAATGACCCCTTTATTAAATAAATAATTTGTGTTAACAGTTCGTGTGTCACATAAACAGCAATAAAAAACAAAAGCAAATACATATTATTGCATTTTTATCCAATTTTATTAACACCTAGGGTACCAAGGTACAATGTCAAATATATTACTAATTATGGCATTAAATGGAAGCATTTCATATGTATTTAAATTTATATGTACGTGTTTTGTAAGATATCGCGTGCAGGACACGCACATGCAAAGGGTTTGTTTTTATAATATTGTATAGTACTTAGTTAAATACTAATTGAGTTTAAATTTCCTGTTTATTTATTTAAAACTAGTTGTTGCCCGCAGCTCCGCCCGCGTATATGTCGGTTATTGCAACAAATAGTAGCCTATGTGTTATTCTGATGTATAAGCTATATTACTGTAAAGTTTCATTCAAATCCGTTCAGTAGTTTTTGCGTGAAAGAGTAACAAACATCCATCCATTCATCTATCCATCCATACTTACAAACTTTCGCGTTTACAATATTAGTATAGATTGTTCGATAGACATTAATTACTTTGACAGCTAAATAGTGCGCGAAGGCATGTGATTGGTCATCTTAAAATGGCGGACAATGTAACCTAACAAAAATGATAGGTTTATACTTTATAGCTTATGTGTAATACGTTCTCTAGTCCTATACAACGATTTACAATAACCGTTGTTTAGTTTATTCGTTTACACAACTAGTAATGAGGTCGTTACTGATAAGTTTTACGTACAACAAAAGGTAAAGTTATATTTATGAATAGTTTAAGTTCTGAAATTATTAAATGAAAATATATTTAATTCAAACTAAACATGGAATAATCTAATATTAAACAAAAATAAATGCTTATTTGATGCATTAACCGTTTGCAGAATGGTTTGTTCGAATTAAAACGATTGCGAATTAAAATATTTTTTTGGCGAAAAGTGCCTAACATAAAGTCCATGGTAAATAGCGTGAAGTGTTAATAGAAACTAATTTAATGTTATCAAGATAGGTAGAATAAAGATTTGTTAAATAATACATGTAAAGTTGTTCCACAAGGACAAAAACGCAAATTTATATGTATATCAGCTACTGTGTATAATAATAAATAATAAATACAGTATTAAGCTGTGAAGTTTTTGGAGAGTTTTAATGAAAAAATTTTTTTTTTTCTGTTTTCGATTTTTTTGATGTAAAATAATTTAACTTTTACAAAGTTAATTATTTTTTTGTTAAATTAGTTAAATTTTACTGTCAGTAGTGCGAGTGCTGTCAGAAAAATAAATGTAGGTATATTTGTAGGTAATTCGTATAATACATTGAACATTGTATTTATCTAAATAAATAATCAAAACGTTTATAATATGCTAGATAATTCTGCATTCTTAATACCCTGCTGTTGCTAATTTTGTAGTTTTATTATGCTATTATAGGTAATTTTCACTTAGTTTTACTTTGCAACGTCGTAAGCGATAAATAACAATTGTAGTTAAAAGTCAACAGAACGGAAGATATTAGTCACAAAATACATTTTTAATAACCATAACTTTTTTACACGAACTCAACTTTTACAGTCGTTTTCACGTTAAGATTTTAAATTAAATATGCGTGTTTATTCATTTCTTTATTCTGTTATAACTTTAAAATACACAAACAGATTAAAATGCATCGTTTGCTCTTGCCAGCAATTACTTTTATATTTATACCTACTTTATCAGTATACGTTTACATCTTATATATAAAATTCTCGTGTCACAATGTTAGTTACCATACTCCTCTGAAACGGCTGGACTGTTTTTTATGAAATTTGGTGTGCATATCGGGTAGGTCTGAGAATCGACCAACATCTATTTTTTATACTCCAAATTTTTTTTTATGGCAAAACAACGTTAGCTGGATCAGCTAGTATTTTTATAGAAAACAAAAAAGCATTTCCGATTTGAGGAACTATAAAATATTTTAGAAGTAATTTTAACTAAGTAATTAATGCATATTCACAATATATGACCCATTATAATATACGCTATTTTTCTGACTTGCGATTTAATAATAAGTTGATTAATAACTCACCTCAGATGTTTCCGTATATTCTTCTCCATGTTCATCTTTGTACGTGATGTTAATGTTGGCGACTGTGTACTTGTCGCTAACTATCGCATCGGTCGCTGCGTACCTCACCGACTCCAGTTCACTTCCCGAGGAGTGACATCCCACCAGAGTCACCATCCACCCTAGAGCAGCCACACGAGACCACAAACTTACACTCATTTTTTATTGCTTATACACATTCGATATCAATTAAAAAAAGGTTCCACCGCACAAAGTCACTGCAATAATTCGACTAAAGGTCGAAATGTTTTTAAACATTGGCAAACAAAAGGATATTACAATACGCAGCCACACTCTACTTGGAATACACTACACACTATATTCACGTCTTAACAGAACCGCGGCCGTTTGCCGTATGCCTTAAATGAACAACGCGACTGAACCCGACACACACTTTATCAACCTGCTATCGGTTAACGAAAACAGACGCAATTGTATAGAAGGCGATAACGATATGTTATCATTCGCAAAGTAACGATTAAAACAGCACTCGCACAACACTAGCTTCCTTCTGGAACTCTGTTTCGTGCTCTAATTTTAAAATGTCTTCGTGCGTTCCACTTTCAAAAGTCGACGATGTTTTCTTTCTTGTCTATGCCTTTTTCTTTGTTATCTGTGTTCTATAAAACTGCTAAAGTCAATCGCTGCCCCATAACCGGCTAGGAACTTCACAGCATCAGGTAACTGAAACAATTAAATAGTGACGTCATTAATTGGTAATTATTCGGTTTGCGGTTACGTAAACACGTTTATTATTATACATAATCTATAGGAAAAAATAGACAAGTCATAATTTAAGAGATAGAACAAATTAAAGCATATTTACTTTATTTTACCAAACTGCAAGTTACGCTAAATGTGCGCAATTTTGTCTTCAAAAATAAATAATTTAACTAAATTATAACAAGAACCAATTCTGATGAATCACAATAGTTTAAAGTTCTAGGAACGAGTAGTAATGTGACCTGATGTTTCAGGCCATACAATTAATGACTGAAACTGTTGTCATTGTTGAAATAAATCGGGAGTAAGCAAGGTTACCGTAGTCCAAACCAAACCGAGGTTTGTATTCAAACTTGAACATTTTAGAATTTTGAGAACTTAATATGCAGAAGTCATATTTTACTGCTTTTAGGAAGTGTCTGCCATTAGAAGGTAATGCCCTGGTGTCTGTCTTGTGAGAGGCCTATGCCCAGCACTGAACTGCAACGGGCTAATAATGAAGAAATAAGGAAGTCTACAAAATGCAGGTAATTACCTAAAATAATCTAGGGTCGATTACCCGATCCATATTCGGGTATCGTCTATCGAAGAAATCCAAATAATAAATTAAGAAGGCAAGGTTTCTATCAAAATCCTGACAAGATATAATCAACAACTAGAAATGTGATAAACAGTCTATTGATAGCCGTATCTTTCTTTTTGTAGTTCATAAGGTCGATGACACTAGGTCAGTGACCACCAGATGGCCTTAAATGTATTGATAATATGAATCACAATGTATATTTATGATAATAATATTAACAAAAATAAAAATCCGTACATATTACTTCCTGACATCACCCATAAACGGTCTTGATCCTTAAAATGAAATGATATTTGAGTTTAATAATTTAAAAAAAGCGGTGATATAGGTATTTTGTTTTTATTGGTATTATACTGAAAAATTGTCATGTAAATAGAACGTATCTATAGTTAACGAGTGTGTATAAGTGCTTGTTCACGTTGGAACGCCTGGCGGCCAATGTGAACACGAGCACGCAACGTATACCGCGCCCGCAACGCCCGCGTTCCAACGTGAACAAGGACTATAAGATATATTACAAGTGGAAGAGGCCTAGATTGTGTGTATATCGGTTTAAATACCGTTCTATACCCTCTGCCTGCCCCAGAACAGACTAAGTCTTGAATAATGTGTGTCTAACATGTGTATAAAATTGTTTTCCATGAATAAGTCCATGAAGTCGGTTATCTTTTAATATCATTGTGGTTTAAAGATCTAAGATTTAACAATCTTGATAAATTCAAGATTGTTAAAAAGCTTTTCCGTTAAAAACTTACTCATTGGAAGAAATATATTCGATAAGATACATAAAATCTTTGTTAGTGGAATAAGGAAGAAATAGCACGTAAATAAATAATTTAAAATGTGACGTAAATGTAAGTGACGTAAAGATTATTTTAGATTTGTTTAAGGGCCCTTGTCCACATTTATCTACATGCATTATCTTAAGTATGTATTTGTATAACAAACAACAATATTATTGATTTTAGTAAACCGTTGTGTATTTGAGAATAGGTATGAGAAAATAAAAATCTTTGGTACGTCATTGGAAATTTACTACAAAAGAATTCCAAAAATAAAATTTGACGTTTTAATTTTGTTTGGAATAAAAACTCTTTATAAAATCTTTGTCGTAATTTATTTTTATTGAAATTACTATCATTGGTACGTTATTCGTATTTAAGTTTATATTTTTTAAAAGACTGACACATCGATAACTAGTTTTTTTTTCTCTGGCCGATAACTAGTTAGTAATATTTTACTAGTAGATGATGGAAAATGCTAAAAAATGTTTTAACAGTTAACCGGTATCGTGTTTGTTAATAACACGGCATTTTTATTCGCAAGAGCGTTTGAGATGGATTAAATTTTTATGAATTTAAATATAAATGAATAAATGATGATAAATACATAAAACGTTATCACTACAGCGACTAATTTAACCATTTTAGTTCAACATCGTGTTTTATTAAAACGCTAAAGCACTGTCATAGGTAGTGTTAATAGCTATTATTGAGTAAATATCAAATATTTGTATAATAAACTAGGTTACGTTGTCACTAAACTAACATATGTGAAAATAAAGTAGGTTAATTTGTCGTGTTCCAACGAGAGATTTGTTAAAATAGTCAAACACAGAAAGTAATATGTAATTCATACATTTATTAATGTTTTTATTCTCCCAGGGGTAGGCAGAGGCGTAATATATTGACTACATTTTGCCAACAATTTTTTTTAATCGCACTACAGAGCCCATTCGATTGGCAGTCAACCAAGCACATAATATTTCTAAATTGGAAAATACGTATATAATAATTAGTACCTGGATGACCGAGCGTCGCTCGGTATTTTTTTTTATAAATGGGTTTTTTGGCAACATTGGGAGGGACTATCCAAACGCCACCTTTTTGTTATTTTTCTTCCAATAAAAAAAAAAGTTAAGTGGCGTCCTCTCTTGGTACGCCCTGATACTGTTTATTCTGCACCTTATTCCAGTATAGTTTAATGTAGTTCGCTCGAGTTGCGATAGATGGCGCTAGATGTACATTGGTTTTATATATTTGATTGTTAAAAACACGAACAAAACGACATTTTTTTAAAAAGGGGTTCTAGCTAGATCGATTTATCGCCTCCAAAACCCCCTGCATACAAAATTTTATGAAAATCGTTGAAGACGTTTCCGAGATTCAGATTATATATATATATATACAAGAATTGCTCGTTTAAAGGTATTAGATTTAGTGTAATTAACACAAAGAGTAGTTTAGTACATAATGACATTCTGATCGTATTAATTTACTTACGCGAACACATTATCTAAATCAAGCAATACCTATAATAAAAATATTAACTAATTTTCATAATAGAATAAACTTTATTGTACACCAATTAATACAGTTTAACTTACGGAGTATATCAATTTAACAACCATGTACAAACGGCGGCCTTATCGCCTAAAAGAAATTTCTTCAGGCAACCTTTGGATGGACAAATAGAATGTAGCAAGACAGATTTATGGGTAGCTTTGGTGTTCAAAAATAAATAAGGAAAGGAATTAACTTGAAAATAAATAAATGAATAAATATATTAATAATTGTATTTATTTTCTAGTTAGACCCTTACTAAAGCAAAAATAGATATTTAAAAACCTTAATCATCATCATCATAAACAGCCTTTAAAAATCTGCTGCTAAATACAGACCTCTCTCTAATAAGGAAGTTTTGGCCTACCACACACTACATTGGAGAGAGTGGACTGCGATAGGCTGATGATGATTATACGTTTTATTATAGTTAAAAACATGATACTATTTTATAGGTATCTGTCAGGCTATCTATCAATCGGTTTATGACATAACGATCTGGGTGGCATGTATTGACAAAAGTTACTACTTTAACCCTTTTCATTCAATCGTATTAATGTTACAGCCCAAACAAACCTTTAAGGTTAAAAAATAGGGTTTAAATATTTTCAAACAACTTTTTTTAGTTTTCATAAAATATACTACACAATATATTTGTTTCGCGGTTGACTTTACACACACACATACATGAAACGGACATAAACAACATTAAGCGTAGGGAGATCTTTTTGTTTTTTGACAGACGACGGTCCCAATTTCATCTCGTCCACATTTTTTATATTTTTTTTTTCAAGTGAAAATGTCTAATAAATTGATGAACGCCGGCTGCATGCACGAAACAAGATGACTCATTGTCCTGTTACGCTCATTGTACGTCGTCGTATGAGATTCGATCATTTCATCAATGTTTTGTTATGACGTTGTCACGTTAAACTATCGTCCGTACACCGACTTTACAAACAACCAAATTTTTATCATTATTTTCTAATGAAAATAATGATAAAAATTTTGAAGACTTTAGAATTTAAGGCTTTAAATACTTGACATTCGCGGAAATAGCCGACCTGGCTGGTTGCCATCTCATCATAAAAAGAAAGTTATAGGAAGTGGTTTAGTATCCGCTACACCATTCGTCCAGTCATATCGTCATCGCGCATTATAATAAAACATTTTGCGATATACTAACATAAATTGTCATAATCATTTTCACTCTTATCTCACTTATCCGCAGACTATCTGATAGACGATATCGATCATTCTCGAACAGTTCATTATCACTAAGACTGTACTCCTAATAAAAAAAAGTACGAAGATCAACCAGTAACAATGGGATATATATAGGATATTTACCTCGTAGGGTCCGTGTGGTGACGGATTAATAATACGTAGTATCACCACCTCTATTCATCCAATGGGTGTCGGAAGAGCCGACTAAAGAAGAAAACTACGTAAGACAATATCACTGCAAAGAGAAAGAAACTTAAGCCAACTTTATACCACCTCACCTAAAAGGTTCTTTCACCGTGGAAGAGCCACACTTCGGCATGAATCGGCCGGCTCGACCGGATTGATACCACGGCCTCACAGAAAACCGGTGTGAAACAGCACTTGCACTGTGTTTCACCGAGTGAGTGAGGATACCGGAGGCTCATGCCCCAACCCCCAAAGGCCGGCAACGCACTTGAGACGCCTCTGGTGTTGCACCCGTCCATGGGCGGCGGTAATCACTTACCATCAGGCGATACGTCTGCTCGTTTGCCGCCTAATCCACAAAAAAAGGAGAGGCTCACATGTCCAGCAGTGGACTATTAAAGGATTACAATGATAATGGAATTCCGTGGGGTTAAACTCGTGCTGCACAAATCATTTGATAGAACAAGCAGTTTATATTTATTCTAGGTAGGTATATAGATCGTAGACACAGTATAAGCAGGTAGAAAGTACATTAGAAAAAATAGTAATGAAAAGCAAGTTTGTCTAAGTATCAAGATTATTTACACTCTCACTTTGGCCCGGTAGCGAAAACAATTTTTAGATAACAATTTATCTATCAAAATACTGTGTATTATTTAAAAACACGATATTTTGAACATTTATAAGAATTTTTAATTTTCTATGTTATCCGTCTAAGACTTTTTTATCCAGAACAAATACTATAGTTATCCCAGAAGCGTTACTTCTGGTTATTAGGTAATACGGAAAAGATGTTGAGAAACTTCCTGAAATTCTTTGGATCATTGTTACGTAAAGTATTTTATTATGAATCTTATCTTATTTTAATTTATATAAGATTAAGCATTTAGACTGTTCATTCACTTATTTGCTTTTTGACGTAACTGTGCCATAGTTTGTGAAATGAATCTTTAAACCACGCTGTTACATTTTCTGTTTCCGTAAATATATTTTTGATACCGCATACAAACATTTCTAGATATTATATTACCTAACCGGTAGTGTTTATTTTTAAGTATTTTATAAGAACAAGAGTTACGTTTTATTATACGCAAATATACAAAAAACGATTTCAATAATCTCGAAATCAGTAAAAAAACCTTTGTTTATGTTAAATTTAATTTTTTACTAAAAACTAGCTTTTACTCGCGGCTTCGCTCACAAAGACTTACATCCCCTGATTTACCCCCTTCGGGCTGGAATTTCCAAAATTCCTTTCTTAGCGCTCACTTACGGTTACGTTATATAAAGAACCTACATGCAACATTTCAGGATTCTAGCTTCAGCAGTTTGGGCTGTGCGTTGATCTCTGGGTATGTCAGTCAGTCAGTCACCTTACTCTTTTATATTATAAAAAAATATAGAAGATAGATTGCATGTAGCATGTGAAAGCCTCGTCTGTACGAGTACAAACTATTTATTTATCCTATGTAGAGAAAGAACTCGACTCTAGAGAAAGGCACGGTTGGCCTTGTGGTTTAAGTCGTCGTACGACGCTCTCTACTGCACTAAGTATTGTGGGTTCAAATCCCACAAGGGACAACACTTTTTTTGATCCACAAATTGTTATTCTGGGTCTGGGTGTTTGTGTCCGTTTCATATATGTTTGTAAAGTCCCCCGCGACACAGAATGTACATGCCTAATGCGGGAGTTGTCTTTTTAAAAACAAAAAACAAAGATTAAAGAATTTTGTAATATAGACTAAAATAAAATCGACATCAGTCTTTCTAATAAAAATGATATTTATTTTGTAAGTAAATCTTTTCAAATATTTTTACACATCGGTGTAAAAATACTACGGTGCACTAGCTAGTCGATATTGAAGTTCGATATCGACTAGTTTGGATTATGGAGGTTTAATGACAGTTTATTCGCGTAAAACGCTTTCAGTCGTATAATGTATATTTTGTTTCTATTGGTGCATGTTGTGACACCTTAAAATGTTGTGCATTTAAACTAGAGTAAGTGAACTTACTGTTTTTTAAATAGACATAAGATATAATGTAACAACAACTGGTTGTCCAAATAAATAAATAAAATAATAGTAGACTTAAAACCGACCCAACCAAGTTTAAGAAAAAAGGCTCGGAGGAAGATTATACTCTACAACACAGTTAAAGAACTCTTGTCCTCTCCTCGTTTGCACTCTTTGTGTACAAGAATAATGACTATGATTATGCTACAAATTGATGGAGGAAAATTGGTAAGATGTATAAATAGTACATATATAAATTAATGATAATCAAGTACACAATGAGCTTATTGTTTATTTTAATAATTATTTTACTGTTTATCTTAATAATATTAACTTATAGGACGGTGTCTAGAAACACAAAAGCAATGTCTTCATACGAAGATATTTATTTCTTTTTTTATTAGATTATGAAAAGTCAAAAAGAGGGCTATGCTATTTCGTTACAACTTGTTGTCCAAAGGTATCATCAATATGAAAGTTCAAGTTGAGAAAAAAAGAATAAAAAAGCGGCCAAGTGCGAGTCGGACTCGCCCATGAAGGGTTCCGTAGCAGCAAGTAACATTATATAATAGTTCTTGTAGTTCCTTGTAACTTTTTTCGGTTTACGATTTATGACGTATTAAAAAAACTACTTACTAGATTTCGTTCAAACCAATTTTCGTTGGAAGTTTGCATGGTAATGTATATCATATATATTTTTTAGATTTATCATTTTCTTATTTTAGAAGTTAGGGGGGGGACACACACACATTTTACCACTTTGGAAGTGTCTCACGCGCAAACTATTCAGTTTAGAAAAAAAATGATATTAGAAACCTCAATATCATTTTTGAAGACCTATCCATAGATACCCCACACGTATGGGTTCGATGAAAAAAAAATTTTTGAGTTTCAGTTCTAAGTATGGGGACCCCCAAAATTTATTGTTTTTTTTCTATTTTTGTGTAAAAATCTTAATGCGGTTCACAGAATACATCTACTTACCAAGTTTCAACATTATACGTCTTATAGTTTCGGAAAAAAGTGGCTGTGACATACGGACGGACAGACAGACATGACGAATCTATAAGGGTTCCGTTTTTTGCCTTTGGCACGGAACCCTAAAAAGCACAGGAATTGAGTTTTTTTTAATACATATTTATCTCTATCTGTTATATTGATGTAAACTATTTATGTAGCTCGAACTTCCAGTTTCCTTTTCATCGTCAATTTTTTTTATACCCTTTAAAATGAATAGACTCCTAGTAGTTTTCTAATCACGAAACTTGTATAATAGATACGAGTTAATAAATTACTTAGCTATAATAAATGTAGTAAGTAGTATTGAATGATTCACTTTCCACCACAATAACACGTCGACGGCTGTTCTGCGCTTCTACCGACTGTTTCTTAACGCTGGTAAACAGGTCTGTATGCAAATATTATACGAAGGCATTGTTCTTCATACAATGCTGTATAATATGTTTATAATTGTGAAAAAAATACTGCATGTAAAGTACCTACATATCCTACTTATATTATAAACGCGAAAGTTTGTAAGTATGGATGGATGGATGGATGTTTGTTATCGCGGCAAATAGTAGCATATGTGTTATTCTGACGTATAAGCTATATTACTGTAAAGTTTCATCCAAATCCATTCAGTAGTTCAGTGACTGCACGTTTGGCCTAGTGGTTTAACGGTCACCACGCCGTTTCCTACTTCGCCAAGTGTCGTGGGTTCAAATCCCACGTAGAACAACACTTTGTGTGATCCACAAATTGTTGTTCTGAGTCTGGGTGTTATTTGTGTCCGTTTCATGTATGTTTGTAAAGTCCCCCGCGACACAGGATTTATTCCTAGTGCGGGAGTTGTCTTTTAAAAAATAAAAAAGGAGTTTTTGCGAAAAAGAGTAACAAACATCCATCCATACTTACAAACTTTCGCGTTTATAATATTAGTATAGGTAACAAATAAATCATTATTTGATTGTTTAGTAAATTTATGTAGGGTATTAAGTTAAGGAGAAGGAATGGATGACGTGTGAGGAGACACTCAAGAAGTCATACATATACGTATAATATACATACACGAGTAGGTAGGTACATTCACACCCACGCTCCTAGCACACCTAGCTAACCTGAAAAGGTCAAATAATGTGTTAACATTATTTTGTATGTATTCTTAGCTGATATAAACTTATAGAATTTAGGTACATACACACAACAAACGTTAAACTTTGTGGTTACATTGCTCAGAATTTATATAGAGACTCCTGGAATAGTATCAGTAACATTTAAAAAAAAATAACCAATTGTATATACTAGGTAATATGAGTATATTTTTTTTTGTAATAGTCTATATTATAGTTGATAGTTATCGTCATATTTCTCATTGGCTTCAATCAAACATCCGATACACACACATCTCTGTCACCCAAAGATCGACTGGAAGAAAATGCCAACAGCATTGAGTCAGTCTAAGACAATTATATATGTATTTCACAACAAGAAAAAGTTGAAAAACTATAACTCAACTACCTACTTGGCCTGGCGGTTGGCGTGTACGACAGCTGATCATGAGGATCGGGTTCGATTCCCGGGTCGGACCAAATGTTTGTATGATCTACAAATATTTGTTTCGAAGTTTGGGTGTTTTCTATGTATAATATGTATGTATTTACAAAAAAAAAAAGAGTATATATGTATTTGTATCAGTTGTCTAGTACCCATAACACAAGCTCTGCTTAGCTTGGGACTAGATGGCCTTGTGTGTTAGATGTACGAAATATTTATTATTATTATTAATTTATTATACTTAAAAGCTTTAATTTATACAGTCTATAGGCTGTATAAATTTCATCAAAATTGTGTCACCCGAACCAATATTACGAATCTAGTGTAGGCGCTATGGTAGAATGAATATATAAGCAATATAAGCATACATGGACTACCAAAACTATTACCCATCCTTTTGGTTTCGCCTAAGTCGGGTAAAAAAGAAGTATAACTTTATGACTGCACGTTTGACCTAGTGGTTTAACGGTCACCACGCCGTTCCCTACTTCGCCAAGTGTCGTGGGTTCAAATCCCACGTAGGACAACACTTTGTGTGATCCACAAAGTGTTGTTCTGAGTCTGGGTGTTTCATGTATGTTTGTAAAGTCCGCCGCGGCACAGGATTTATTCCTAGTGCGGGAGTTGTCTTTAAAAAATAAAATAAATAGTGTGTTCAATTTAATTAACATTGAATATTAGGAAAAGAAGTGCAAGAAGTTGAATGACTTCAGTGATGGGAATGAACTTTCCTAACAGCTGTCGGTGTAGCCTGTTATCAAACCATACGAGTATATCACTACAAGCAAACTTTTATTATCACTATGTACAGTACAGTCTCACAAAAAGCAACAGTTAATGAATTCACGATGCTGACACTTGGTTAAATAAAAGGAAATGCTAAGTTGTTTAATTCACGAACAGCTCTGGGTTTATAAATTATTTCACATTAATCCTAACAAATGATTATGCAAATGTAATTTTGTTTCTTGTTAGGCTTTCAAGTCTTAGTACTCCACTGATCAACGTAAAATTATGCAAATATTGTCGGGGTACAGAAACTAGCATTTCTGTTACAGTCTTAAGTCTTCAAAAGGATACCATAATACTGACCATATAAGTTACAATGTTATCGGGAGGTATATCAGGACTTTGTTTTATACTATGTTACGAAGATTATCTAATTTTTTTTAACAAAGAAGAATATTAAAACTTCTTTACGTAGTGTACAATAAAGTCGCTTCGGCTGTCTGTTCGCTTAGATATTTTTTTTTTTTTTTTTATGTTTGGCCCGCCAAAATGACTCTACTCTGCCTGATGGAAAGCATAAGCAGAATCCAAGAGTGGTGGTCACCATACTCATTTTAATCTACTTAAAGGATTTTAATGCAGTTTTCAGCAATAGATAGTGTAATTCAAGGGGAAGGTTTAAATGTGTAATACATGCATATTATAGTAGAGCAAATCATGGATTTCACAGACTTGCATGAGAAGCCGGGTAGCATTATACATTAATTAATGAACTATTTACTATAGAGTTGGCAACTTCCAAGTGAACGTGAACTTTTATAGTCAAAAATTTAACTGCCTCGGTAGCGCAGTGGTAGCGTATGCGACTGCTATGCTTGAGGTCTCGGGTTCGAATCCCGGGTCGGACCAAATGTTTGTATGATCTGCAAATATTTGTTTCGGAGTTTGGGTATTTTCTATGTATAATATGTATGTTTACAAAAAAAAGTATATATACATATATATGTATTTATATCAGTTGTCTAGTACCCATAACACAAGTTCTGCTTAGCTTGTGACTAGATGGCGTTGTGTGTTAGATGTCTAAAATATTTATTATTCATTTTATTTACTAGGCATACTGCAACTTATTTGATAATAAAGTTTCATACGCCTTCTTATACGCTGCTCCTTTTCTATGTAAATGTTATATTTATAAACTTTCAAAACATATTGAACGTTTAAAATATAAACGATTAACATCAAGAATTTTTGCAAAACATCCTTTAAATTCCATTTAAGTTTTAACTTTTAATTGTATTGAAACGAAATGAATTTATAAAGTAAACAACTGTTATTAAAAAACTTTTGCCAAAGCATGTTTTTAATACATTTAGGAGGGAGGAAATGATCAAAAGTATAACTGAAGGTTATATTGTAGGGCTGTCACCTGTACTTTTTAAACTTAGAATATTTATAATTGTTATTTTGTAAAAAGAATGTCTTTTGTTTCAAAGGAACGATTTTGAATTAAATATTTATTATTCTACTTGGAGTGATGATTGGTGCAAGATGGCCGACAGGAGTTGGATGCGAGAAGCCGCGGTTTGAAATAAGTGGCTTGCCTAGGTCTAATTGTGATGATGATGATGGTGGTTATATTGCTTACAAATTCTGGTGCCGCCAAATATCAAAAGCCGAAAACTCGACATGATGGGGTTCGAAACCAGAAATGCTTTACACAATTGTGGCAGCCCTATTAGAATGACGGTGCAAGGTTGTACTTTGGCCGTGAACACCCCTACGAAGGTCTAGGAATAATTTGATTGCTGTTATCACTATGGGGTTGTCTATCTCTCCATATTTAAGATTTATATACGAGTAGTATATTATATTAGTAGTGAGTCCATGACTTTCTTCTCTATACCTATAATACATTATAAAAACCCACATTATTGGCCAGTAATAAAACAAATGATAAGACTCGACTACCCCAGCTGATATAAAATTATAATGCATTTAATTTCACTAGATAAATAAAAATGATCCCCTAGTTATCTTGAACACCTGGTGTTATTAAAGATAAATTTGAGAGCCTATTTTTTAAAGTTTATCTACAGTCTAGTCAGTAACTTTATCTGTCTGTTTGTCACGATTTTACGACTAAACCGATGAACCGCTTCTGATAAAGTTTGGTGTGAAGATACTACGATTCTAGAGGCTACTTTTTACTGTGAAGCACGTGCAAAATCTAGTGAAAAAAAACATTTATACGGTTGAATTGAGAAACCTCCTCCTTTTTTGAAGTCAGTTTAAAAAAAGATGTTAAGCTCTTAAAATAAACATTTCTAAAGTACATGCCTCTCACTGTTCTGTCGCAGTAGACTGTACATCGCGTGCCTACATCGATAGTGAACTTCACTCATTCGAAGGCTACCCTGAACTTGGTTTAATGGTTGACATTGAGGCTCATGGCATCGGCTCCCCTCGGCCTTCGTCGGCTACCTTCGCCCATGGGGACTGCGATCGTTACACCCATAATGGTTGTTTTTGTAGTGTCGTTTTGTTTTAAGGCTGCGTTTGAGGTTAAAAGCGACTCAGCAATAAACCAAGAAAGGTGTGATTTATTGATTTTATGTTCACTTCGCACATAAGTTTCTGAAGATAGCTTTAGTAATTTTAATGTTATTATGACTTTACGAATAAGTCCTGAGAATTTTAAAATGACTTATGGTTTGTTATCACAGATTATTTTACAAATGTAGTGCGACTACCATTACATTTGAAGAACCGTGTTTGAATAAAATTGATTACCATCAGAAGGAAAACTAAATTAACATGTATTAAAAAAGGTATTCAGGATCGTAAATGTGTTTTGTGTTGTTTGTTATAGAAGCAAGCTTTACACCGCTTTCAGGACATCTTAATGGCCCGATTTTCTCGAGTCGAGAGGACAGCAGTGGGAGTCAGAGAGGAGGGGAAGAAAGAAGCAACTTCTGAGAAGCATTTACATGAAAGAAAAGAGGAAGGAAAGAAAGGAGTCTCTAAGGGCAACGAACTTAAGAAGTAATAGCAATAGTGCGACATAAAAACTGAGATTAAACCACCCCTAACAGTCATGGGCGAGTTTAATTATGTTTTTTGTAGAAGTGGCTATTTCTAGCAGTCAAATGAATTTTGTAATAGAGATGCAGATTTCAAGACTACTTATCGTAGTTTTTAAATACACAATAGAATTTTTGTGTAAGGGATCTGTGCTAAGGTTCTGTGACAGTCAATATAAAGAAGATATAAATCATTCTTGAATTGCACTGAGCCCTATAAAACTAACGACATGAGGAAAATGGCTGGCAGTGAATGGATAACATGATGAAATAATTTCAGTATCATTTTCGGTACATTTAATTTAAAAATTAAACAATTGAAAAATTGTGCTATTGAATTCCGCGGGAATCGAACCAGTGACATCTAACGTTGCAGGCAATTACCCATTACCCTTATCACCTCAATGAATAGTTCGTCAAAACGATGCAATGTAAATGTGAGTTCTGACGTGAATTTACGTAGGTGTATAAAACAAGGTCTTAACGACATTCCTATGTCTCACAATTTATGAGCGAACAAATTGTTTGTCACTATAACTCATTAAAACTTATAATAATAGTTACGCAATGAGGGTCGTTTTGACTAGGCTAACCGTGGTGTTGTACATCTAAAGAGGCATTACCAAAAAATGACGAATGTTTCGTTGCTTAATTTGATTCAAGATATCTTTAATACATTCAGCGCCAAGGCACTATGGCGGACGAAGTCGGAATCACTTTTCTTCAAATAAAAGACATCTCCTGAAAACAGCACTGCGTAGTTAAGAAATACTTGACAAAGATCCTATACAGTCTATACGTCTGGCTACATCATCTTCCTAGCCTTTATTATTCTCAAGATTACCTGAATGTCAGTTTTACTACGGAGCGACTGTCATCGGACCTCCGCAACCCTGAGGTTGAACTGAATTCGAAGGTTGAACTAATTGTCAGGCACTTGCGGGCAAGCGCTAGGAGGGGTCTAACAGCAGTTCCCGGATCCCTCCCTCCTCAGGCGCAGAGTGGCACACCATGTGGTTTAAGTCGGTTCGAGTCCGACACACCGCCCCGCCGCAAGCCCCGGCAGGGTGACGGTCCGAGGGGATTTCCACACGTTACTGGGACCGATGGCTTAACGTGCTCTCTGAGGCACTGGCTATACTTATGGTAGGCTAAAATATCCTTTCTAAGGAGATCTACGTCCACCAGTGGACTGTTAAAGGCTGTTTATAATAATGACGTGTAATGATAAATACACGTGTTGTTCAACGAGTTTAATGCTGTCTTTAAACAGAGAATTAAACACTAGCAATATTTTGGTGTAGTACTAATGTTTTAATCTAATGACGTAAATAAAATTGTTTTTTTTCTCTATTTAAATAAATTTATTGTGGCAGCGGACAGTAATAAGATAACAGAATTACTTAGACACGGCTGTAAACTTATTTTGCAATATTCGTAGTTGTGCATAGTTGTGCTTGATCAATTTTGTAGAGTAATTTGTTAATTCAGGTAGATTACCAATTTCGTTTTCCTGTAGTGAACCAAGGTAGAACGTTGTTTTAAAGAGAAATAAAAGCATTGAAATGTTTGATAAGATTGGTATAAAAAAGTAAGCAAATTTAAAGCAAAGTAACTGAAATTTATGTTTGTATGTAAGCTCTCAATCTTAAGTGGCCCTTAATAGTTTCCTTTTCAGTTTTCATAAAAAAAGATTTTTCTCCATTTTCACCATTTTAAATTCATTACTGAAAAATTATTTTAGTAAAAGCTGAAGTGACCTGAAAAGAATAGGCAAACAAGATTTTACTATAGACGATGAAAATTATGGATTGTTATATTTCTCGGAAAGTAATAGATAGTCTATGGTAGATTGTCTCTATTGTTACTGTCACTTAATGTATTTTTTATAATAGGTCTTTACCTATGAAATTGCCGTTTTGTATGCAATAAGTGAAAGTACTTATTTTTTAAAACTTTATATTTTTGTTATTTGAAGTAATCACCCATGCAATCGACGCATCTTTGCCAACGCATTGGCATTTTTTTTATGCCCTTCTTGTAAAAATCAGCTGGACGGGAGGCAACAAACTCTTCAAAGGCATTTTGTACTGCCTCTCGGGAATTGAATTTTTTACCCACTAAATAGTTGTCTAAATTTTGGAAAAAGTAATAGTCGGTAGGTGCAAGGTCTGGTGAGTATGGCGGATGAGGGAGAGCTTCCAACCCCAGCTCTTGCAGCTTGGAGACTGTCTGTTGCGCAGTATGGAGTTCGCGCGATGTCGTGAAAGAGCAGTGGGGACGACCGATTGACCAAAGCTGGTTGCAGATGTACAAGTTTCTCCATCATTCTCTCCAGTTCTTCACAGTACACATCTGCATTAATGCTCATGCCGTTTTGTAAAAAGCTGTGGTGAATCACACCCGCACTAGACCACCAAACAGTGACCATCACCTTTTTAGGGGTCATTTTTGGTTTGGGGCATTGCTTTGGTGCTGAACCAGGGTCTAACCAACTTGCTGAGCGCTTTCGATTGTCGAACAGAATCCATATTTCGTCGCACGTAAGAATTCGTTTTAAAATTCCTTCATTTCTTTGCCTGTTGAGCAGCGCAAGGCAAGTCTCGACGCGTACGTTGCGCTGGCGATCGTTAAGGTCGTGGGGCACCCATCTATCAAGCTTTTTTACCTTGCCAATTTGTCGCAAATGGATCAATATTGTTTTGATGCTTACATTAAAAGCTCCTGCTAGCTCAGCTGTAGATTGAGTTTCGTCAGCTTCCACAATCGCCTGAAATTCATTATTATTAACCAAAGTCTCCGGACGACCACGAGCTTCATTTTTCAAGTCAAAATTTCCAGAACGGAACCGGGAAAACCAATAACGGGTTGTGCGTTCGTTTATACAGTTCTCTCCGTAAACGTTTTTGATGTTACGTGCCGTTTGTGTCGCGTTGGTGCCACGACGGAACTCATATTCAATAACTACACTATGTAAATGTAAATGTGAGTATAGTCTAGGCTTGTAATATAAGTTCGTATTTAGTATCTTTCTGGTGGCTTTGAGTGTTTCCCCGGCCTACCCAAATGTCCTGCTGACGGTAGTGTCGCGCTTCGGGTCGTAACACGATGGCTGGGGCTCGTATGCCGTCTGTATGGACAGGCCGACTCAAAATCATGGTCCTTTCTGCAAAAGGCCAACCCAGAGCCTATACTGTACTCGCACAGATTATTTTTTGTTTTGTAATCAATGTTCTCGGAATAAAAAAAAAAAAAGGACATCTCTGTGGTTTGTTTCGGCATTTCTTCCCAGAGTGAGTCGTAGGAAATGCCGGTCTCTTCTAGCTGTAAATCCCGACGTGTAAAAATATCTGAAAAGATTTACTTACAAATAAATATCATTTCATTTCATTTCATTTCACACGAATTTATAAAGTATCCATTATGACGAAAAATGTTCAAATGTAATGAAAATACAACGCTAATCAGAAAACAAAAGACTGAGTTTGTAAATAGAATGTCATGGTTTTAAAACAAAATTAATTTGAATTTAGAATACAGAGCCATTACAAACTTTTTTTTATTTGAAATGACCAGTACTGAAGAACGGCAATTTCATAGGTAAAGACCTAATATATACATTTATTTATTTTTTTACATCTGGTTAGTAATAAAGTTATTTTTATACTACTACTACCGCCATCTAACTAAAATAGTCTGAACTAATTACAAATTATTGATTCTAATAAAGGTAAACATAACACAATGTCTGGAGTGGTGTATTATTTATTATGCTAATACCTAGACGTAAATAACTTATATTATACAAATATAATTGATCTGATTAGTCAAAGATCGCCTTAATTTTTAATTATCGTAAAAATGTGGAAAAGGTATAGATTGAACACGGATTTCTACTGCTCGTACTATTAATATAATTTAAAAAAAATCGATGGCCGCTTCCTTTATCCGCATCCGTATATTAAAGCAACTAACATACTACCCGCCCCCTTAAAACATTTTAACCGCGCATATATACAGAAAAAACTTGATAATGGTTAAACAAAAACAATATTTCACTATACCTAATAGAATCTAGATTTGTAATGTTCTAGTAGCTTTACCTAAGACACAGATTCTATACTTCTCCTACAAGATTTACTGCGAACTTTCGATAATTTTCACTATCACTGAATCAGAACGGCTTCTACTTCCTCATAGTTTTTTTTCCATCGATCAATTACGATAAGAAATAATCGGACATTATCGGAATCCAATTGACTATGTTTTTGTATCATCGGTAGTACATTTCCGTGTGAAAAAAACGCAGAATTTATGTACAAATAGTTAAAAGTATTTCTGCAAACTCATAGTCCGTTAAATATTTTATTTATTACACATCGTGCACTTTAGGTGCATTAGCGGCATTAATGCCTAAGGCACTTTCTGCCAGTGAACCTTCAGGTGATGCAGAGAAAATAGGAAGTAGGTGCAATTTATATTTTTTGAATAATTTTGTATTGGGATTCCTAAAGTACGTCAATTTAGTAAATCAAAAATTTTTACAAAAACAAAAACCGACTTCAAGGTTCGACTCGATTTCTCTTGGATGCAACCATCAGATCTTAGTGTCCTTATCATGGTACCACCGTTGGGATATCTCTTTTCCATTAAAAAAATAATCATCAAAATCGGTTCATAAACGACGAAGTTATCCGCGAACACACATAAAAAAAACATATATACGGTCGAATTGAGAACCTCCTCCTTTTTTGAAGTCGGTTAAAAAGAAAAACGGTTTCCACAATGCAAACAAACCAAACGGGTGTACTTCATAATTATTAACAAAATTCATAATTATTAACAACTTATTAACGACTAGCGGACCCACGCAACCTCGTTTGCGTCTCCTATTGCCCGTAGCGTGATAATTTTCCGCCGTTTTTGAAACATTTTTATTGGTGCTCCGCTCTTATTGGTCGTAGCGTGATGATGTATAAATGGGCTATCTAACACTGAAAGAATTTTTCAAATCGGACCAGTAGTTCATGAGATTAGTGCGTTCAAATGAACAAACTCTTCAGCTTTATATATAGTATGGATTATTATTACCAAACAGCTACAAAAGAGAGGCAAAAATACTAAAAACAATACTAAATACATATTCAAATGCTTGAAAAATTTGTTTCAAAGGTCAATTTTCAGTAGTATGGCCACTATCACTATTTAATTATCATAGTCAAATGTAATAAGACAACATTACGTAGTGGCAACGACCTCGCCTTGTTTGTTTGTCTTCGAGGGGTCAGGGCAGTCGCTCCTTTAGCTCATGGCCAGTTTTGATGATTGGCTTTTCATAATTATTCTATTGTTTGACTTAGGGACCGACTGGGGGTTTATTTATCGCCGTAATAAATACCAAGCTAATGTGAATACCAATAACGGACATTTTGGTGAGATATGACACAGATGTCCGCGTCGTGGTGTAACTTTGTCATTGAATTCAAAACAAATATTTATTTTGCACAGAATATAAAGGTAAGTGTTAAAATAGATTCTACATGAAGTATGAAGATGGATGCTATTTGCTTTAAACAGAACGTCGCGTCGGTATAACAAAAAAAAAACCCTATTCGAAATACCAGCAACGTCCTTGTAATTCCCGAAAAAATAAACCCTAGCCTAACCCCTCCTCCAGCGTGGTATAGTTGGTCCAAACCTACTTTCTAAATAGAAATATCCAGTAGTGGACTGTTCAAGGCTGATGGGATGTAGTCATTTTTCATCGGGTTATCCACAATTATATACAGATGTTCATTTACACTTTCTCTAAAAAGAAACCAAGGAAAGTGAAGAAAGTGGAGCTGTGCCGGGTTATAATAAGGCGGCAGTAAACAACAGGAGAGGCCAATGTCCAGTAATATACTCTTAAAGGCTGTTGATGTGACACAGCTCAGCTCCGCATCATTGAGGACGTACTCTCTTAATGAATTCAGAAACTAACAAAGCAAGAGGTAATGCACTCATGATGAATCACGTTACTGTCATATGAAACCTGTTTAACCATGTTATGGACATGCCCCTGGACACTGGCTTCGCCTTAATGTATATGTTTACGTCTGTACAAATTTAAATGGGATTGCGACATTGCTTTTTTCATAGTTTCTTTCTTTATTTTTCTTCTTTTTTACTTTTTTTTTCTTTTTTAAAAAAGACAACTCCCGCACTAGGAATAAATCCTGTGTCGCGGGGGACTTTATAGCAAACAGGATATAAGTCACAAGTTGACAGCCTTAGATTCCCATCCGCAGCGGCAATCTAGCAAACTGGACACAAGCTCCAAGTTGACAGCCTTATATTTCCATCCTCTAGAGCCAAGGCGAGAGGGTTAACTATGGTAACCGCACTTACTCTGTGAAAAGAACGCAAAGAATCGCTTAACATTCAAGCCAAGCCTTTATAGAAAACCGATGATAAGTATCACTGTGAGCCGGTCCATACGAGTCGCTCGCTACATGTCTCTCCCACGGAGATCGAAGACATTTAAATATTGTTTTAAAATAGAATCAGTAATTGAGGTTATACATTCATTGACAACATATAAACTGTATATATTTTTTATATACAAATTTCGTGTCACGTTGTTGCTCACAATGAACTCCGAAACTGTGTGTTGCTGATTTTAACATCACCATTAGAACAATTGAAGCGGAGCATGTTTGAAATAAGATGCATACGAAGTTACGTAAGTCAGATAATAAATAATAAAAAGTATGTAGGTATATATAGCGAATAAATTTTATTTCTAGGACTACGTAAGAGTCGCTTCTGAAGTTTAGGTACCTGACGAATATGCATAGTATGATGTATAAAAAGTGGAACTTATTAAGAATGTGGTTGAGTCATACCTTTTCTATTATCGTGAACAACAATGCTCCTCAGTTGTCAACTTCAGATCATGAGATAAAGTGTTTTATTGCAGTCGTGTGTTTCCCATCTGTTAGGTACTCAAATTGTTAGGTTCCGATTTTTTTTTTTGGATTAACATGACGCCAATATATACAATGACACGTTACTCTTCATTCGGAGAGGTACAAGTGGCGAGCAACTGTCCTGCAGAAGATCATCCCATACCATAGGAGGAGGGTAGCGTTGTCTGTGTGGTGAAGGAAAGAAGGAAATCTTCGTGGGAGAGCCACGCTTCGGCATGAATGGGCCGGCTCGACCGGAGTGATACCACGGCCTCACAGAAAACCGGTGTGAAATAGTGCTTGCGCTGTGTTTCACCGAGTGAGTGAGGATACCGGAGGCCCATACCCCCAGCCCCTCCCCCTATCTCCCCCCCCCCATCCCCCAAAGGCCGGTAACGCACTTGTGACGCCTCTGGTGTTGCGGGTGTCCATGGGCGGCGGTAATCGCTTACCATCAGGTGATACGTCTGCTCGTTTGCCGGTCTATTCCATAAAAAAAAAAAAACAAATCCAATACCAACCCGTCTGGCCAGTGAATATGTACCTATAGTAGACTGAAACCTCTTTCCTAAGGAGAGGCCTATGTCCAGGAGCTGATTATAAAAGCCTGTCGATGATCATTGAAGATGTAACATAAAATGTCTTTCCAATAATCGCAAATTTTAACAAAAAAAAAACCGACTTCAATCTGGACCAAATTAAAATGGGACCACACGGGAAGTACCAGCTTTCAAATAAAAAAAGAATCATCAAAATCGGTTCACCCAGTCGAAAGTTACGAGGTCACAAACATTAAAAAAAAAAACAGTCGAATTGATACCCACCTCCTTTTTTGAAGTCGGTTAAAAACAGGATCTTTTTTAGAATTTAAGACCGTCCATAACAGATTAACCGCGAACTTCTAATGAGGCTATAATCTTACACTTTATCAAACACAGCCATAATAAGTGACTTTCAGTGGTTTTTAAAGCAAATATTTTTATAATAAATAATAATATAACACCACGCGATGTTACTGCATGGTACCGTGCGTCTAATAACGACTCGCTTGGTATTTTTTTTAGTATACCACAATGAAGGTCACATATATTAGTGTTCTTGTTAACTCATAAATTTTTACTTGACTATGGTGAAGTCAAAAGGAAGGGTAATAGTTTTTGCAGTCTGTTTGTTGTTGCACGGTAGCGCCTAAAATACTGAACTGATTTTAATGAAATAAGTGTCAATAATGGCTCAGAGTGACAGGCTTTATAAATTTTATCACAAGTTTTTACATAGTCGAATTATATATTTTTTTTTTGATTTATTTAAACTTTTTCTTATATATGGTATAGAGAGGCAAAGGAGCGCTTGTCACCTGATGCTAAGTGATTATCATCGTCCATGGATACCTGTACCTCAAGAGTCACAAATAGGTTGTCGCTTAAGTCCCTCCTTCGAAGAGCGAGAGAGATAGTCCCTGATGATGATGGATGGTGATACGCAGTGACATAAAACCACATTATATCCCCGAACGGGTTGGCAGAAGTCTATTAAAGATAAGTGAGCGAGTAAACGCAGACACTTAAGGATTTAAATGGGAAATTCAGGAGCGTAAGTATTAAAAGAAAAGATAGTCAGTAGGAAAAACGTACATTTCCGATACTGCTTTATAAAATGGTAGATTTAACCCTTGACATTTTCATTTCGATTTCCATGAGCTTTCTACTTTCTGTAATAAGCGTTGATACACAATATCATGAGAGTACGAGTGATAGTTTTAACGTGTCCCTATGCAGCTTCTTCACGACTATGCAGCATTTCAATGCATTTAATGATAATTCAATACAGATATGCATACATAATATGATAACCTTTTTATTGCTTATTATTACATAATATAGAAACCTATGTACATAACCATAATTTATAAAAAAAAAAAAACAATATTTACATACAAGCGTCAAAAAACTCCACATCTTCGCCTACTGGTAGCGTTCCCAAAAGACTGGCAGCATTACCACGTTGAATGGCAATGCTGATTCTCTGTGCTAGAAAAAACCTTCAATATATCTTGTTTACATACTTCATTACATAACATGGACAGCAATTATTTACTAATGTGTTTACTAATCTTACACCATCTTGAATAATTGAGTTATGTAATTTACATAATTGTTTATAAGGCGATTGAATTAATTATAAGGGGACAGACAAGCAGACGGGTCACCTGAAGGTAAGTGACTCCCGCCTGTGGGCACCTGCATGTCAAAAGTAATTAGTGTGTAGCCACCTTTTGAGTATCCCTTAGTAGAATTGGTAGAGAGAGAGGCATGTAAAATCTTACATCCTACTTATCACATCATACTTTTAATAGGCGAAAGTTTGTGATAGTAGGAGAGCTGGTACCACTTTTTGGATAGGTATTTGAGGTGTGCTTGATAGTAGATATATATGATAGATAGTGATGATGACGTAGGCTTGTGTCTCCCACGTGAGCACTGTTTCTCAGAGTGCTATAACTGGCGAAGTATATCGTTATACCATGGCTATTGTAAGTCACGAGGGGGGGGGTCGATTTTGCCGCGCTACTCACCAGCCAGGTCTGCAGTTCCGTGTTGGGGTATAATAGGAGAGGTCTGTGACAAGTTTTCAGCTTGCCTCAAATACCTACTCAAAAAATGGTACTCTCGGACCATGAGTGTGTATGTTTGTTACTCTTTCACGCAAAAACCGGTTTGGATGGAACTTTACAGTAATATAGCTTATACATCAGAATAACACAGGCTACTATTTGCCGCGATAACCACAAGCAGGCAGAGCCGAGGGCAACAGCTAGTATTATAATGCGAAAGTTTGTAAAGATGTTTGTTACTCTTTCACGCAAAATCTACTAAACGGATTTGGATGAAACTTTACACTAATATGGCTTATACATCAGAATAACACGTAGGCTACTATTTGCCGCGATAACCGCAAGCAGGCAGAGCCGAGGGCAACATCTAGTATTATAAATGCGAGAGTTTGTAAAGATGTTTGTTACTCTTTCACGCAAAATCTACTGAACGGATTTGGATGAAACTTTACACTAATATGGCTTATACATCAGAATTACACATAGGCTACTATTTGCCGCGATAACCGCAAGCAAGCAAGCAGAGCCGAGGGCAACAGCTAGTATTATAAATGCGAAAGTTTGTAAAGATGTTTGTTACTCTTTCACGCAAAATCTACTGAACGGATTTGGATGAAAATTTACACTAATATGGCTTATACATCAGAATAACACATAGGCTACTATTTGCCGCGATAACCGCAAGCAGGCAGAGGCGCGGGCAACAGCTAGTAATTTCATAAAGTTCTTAAAATATAGCTTGATCTCTGTGAAAGTTGTTGCTAGTGTCATTTTAGAACTTACGAGGTACATTTTAATTGTATTATGTGTCACAAAGATCGAGTTGACGCTTTTTTGTGAGGCCGTAGCAATACTCCGGTTGAGTCGACCAATATGTGTCAAAGCATGGCTATGCCGCCTATGCCACGTTCTATAGACGGCGGGACTAAACTGTGATAAATTAAAATGGTTAAGTCCCGCTGTATATTTAATATTTACTTTGTTATTCGTGTACATTATGATCAAGTGTATAAAAAATATTACTGACCATGATCAGATATATTAGCTTCACCTGTACGTTTGTTTGTTTTTTTTTTTACTTTTGTGCGCAATTTTTTTTTAGCTATTTTCATTTTTTTGTTTCTTAGTACCTAGGTTTTTTGTAGTTCAGTGCAAAGACCGCAGTATTATGTTTGTTTTTTCACAGTTTTGATCGCACAGAATCTACATAGTCGATATTAATAGGCAAAAAACGTTGTGTTAAACTGTCTTATAGATTACGAAAGTAGGTCGTCTTTTTAACGATTATCAGTTTTACATTGATGCAATACGATGTTCTTGACCCTTTACATAGCGTTTCCAAACAAAAATCGTTCAAAAATGTTACATATTCAATGATTCTACAAGAAATCTTATTTCATCATCAGCTTATTGCAGTCCACAGCTGGACATAGGTAAATCTAACTTATGTAGCTAATATAATTTAGGTACATGATATGAATACGTTTGTTACCCTTATACGCCTAAACTACTAATCCGATTATCACGAAACTTCAAAAAAGTACTGTGAATGAGAGATCTACTTGAAGTGATTGTCAAATTCTATATTACATATTTAAAAAAAAGACAAGGCCCTTATCTTTTTTTATCTAGATCCAAAGAGAACCTTTTTAACCCCCGACGCAAAAAGAGGGGTGTTATAAGTTTGACGTGTCTGTCTGTCTGTCTGTTTGTCTGTCTCTCTGTCTGTCTGTCTGTGGCACCGTAGATCGCGAACGGATGAAGCGATTTCAATTTAGTTTTTTTTTGTATGAAAGGTGAGTTACGTGCGAGTGTTCTTAGACATGTTTCATGAAAATCGGTTGAGTCGTTTAAAAGTTATGGGGGTGAAAGTCGGGAAGAATAACCGAATGCCTGCAAAAATATTATTGGCGTATGATTACTCGATTAAGTGCATGAGTAGGGGGTTTTTAAAATTTTTAATTTTAGCTTGTTAAATAGTAAAGCGATCTTCCCAATCGGTGTCACGCCTGAAGTAAATAACAAAAAGCAAAATAGAACACAAAATCATAAGGACGCAAATTAAAAAAAATGGTTTAAATTGTAAAAAACAACCTTACATTTGTAGGGTGAGAACCTAGTTCCAACAATACATATACGTATAATCACGAAAATGACACAATTCATGACAATGAAACAGTGCCAGCCCAACCCAGTTGGTATACAATACTGTGTCGCTAAGATAGCGATCTTGATGAAAGAACAATAATATCACACTAACATACATATCGTATCATATATGTCAGAGTACGGACACACTTGCTACAATTGCAGTTATGTCCGTCGTAATTTTTTTTTTTTCGTTTATTTGATTATTGACTCAACCACAAACCTCAGATTTAAGTTACAGATGATTTACGTACCTGCAACTTATATTTTTAATTGACTTCCAAAAGGAGGAGGTTCTCAATTTGATTGGTACCTTTTTCATTTAGATTATTTGTTATTATAATGACTTACTGACGGTTTGAATAAAACAGAAAGACACTTTTGGGAGTGTGATCACACACTTAGGAGTTAGGATGTGTCTAGGTCAGTTTACTTAGAATGTAAAAGACACTTTAGTATTATTTTTATTTGTGTAGATTGTTATAAATATGTATATATTATAATATTATATGATATTCGCTTTCTGTATCTTCTAAGTTGTAGGTATCCATAGGTGGTGGTGATCACTTACCATCAAGGTTATCTGTTTACTCGTTTGCCCCAAATATAAAAAAAAAACAATTATCTTGACGCAACGCGGCCAAGCTCATGCTGACAAGTTAAATTTTAACAAAAACAAAAAACGACTTCAAGGTTCGACTCGATTTCTCTTGGATGCCATCATCAAATATTAGTGTCCTTATCATGGTACCACCGTTGGGATATCTCCTTTCCATTAAAAAAAGAATCATCAAAATCAGTTCATAAACGACGAAGTTAGCCGAGAACACACAAAATATATATATTATATCGGTCGAATTGAGAACCTCCTCCTTTTTTGAAGTCGGTTAAAAATGCTGGCAAAAATTACAAGAAAAAATGGTTACATGATGAGCAAACATTTAATTATCACTCCTTATTGTAACAGCATTTACGTTTAAACTATACAATCGTATTACATATTAATTTACATAACACAAAAAACTCAAATCGGGGGTAAGTAACATCAAGATTAAGAGATATTTATGTAGCACGACCTCCTTAGAGATGAAACGGGTTCAAAATGGAGGTGTGACGAAATGGACTATTCAAATATTATAAAAAACTCGTTTATTATTCACTTTTTCAAATCTATTACGGTACCTCAACCGTAGTTTTATCAAGAAACTTAAACTTTTATCATGTCCGTCTGTCTATCCCGAGACTTATTACTAGATAGCTGTATTTTTAACGTATATTTTTCTGGACTATCACCTAACGTGGAATATCGTTGGATAAATCTTTTAAATATTTTTGATGGCAACTCCCACGCTAGTAATATTCCTGATTCCTGTATCGCAAGGGACTATATAAACGTACATTAAACGGAAAAAAGAACACCCATGACAAAGAACAACAATTTATGGATCACAATTGCCCCATGTGAGATTTGAACCCACAACACTCAGCGCATTAGAAAGCGGCGAGGTGACCTTTTAAGCCACTAGGCCATCCGTGCAGTCAAGTCAAATGAAGATGATTAAAGACTATTCTGGGGTGTAGTATTCTGGTTGTAAAACATTACACATAAAAAAAAACTTCGTTTAAAAAAACCGACTTCAAAAACTAAAAAGTATAAAATAACTTAATTTGTATGTGCTACCTATTCATAGGTTTGACGTCAGTGCCAAGCTAATGGAATAGTAGGTACCACACTCGCTATATTTCGAGACGAACGTCAAGGACGCTTCGGTTGTTTTGTTCAACGCGAAGAGCAGCTATCCCGCTCAAGGTCACGCGCGGCGAGTGCGGTACCTACTATTACATTTTGGCTTGGCACCGACTTCAAAGTCGGCTGTAGGTAGCACATACAAATTAAGTTATTTTATTATTTTTAGTTTTTGAAGTCGGTTTTTTTAAACGAAGTTTTTTTTTTTTTCGCTTTTTAGTCTTTCTCAAGTCTCTCATCATCATTTCATATAAAATTTAGTGATGTCTACAGAATATAAAGGCATGCAGACAATTGCTCGTACCTTAATTGCAGGCGCTCACGTAAATTTGAGGGTTTCCTTCGATTTCCTTAGGATCCCATCATCACATCCTGATATGGTGGCCATGGGACCACATGGGGAGCATACCCTTTCGAATACAAAAATAATTTTCAAAATCGGTCCACAATTGACGGAGTAATCGATGTACAATAATGTACATCCATAAAAAAAAAAAAAATACCGATGAAATTGAGAACCTCCTCCTTTTGGAAGTCGGTTAAAAAGGGACGATATCAGGAAGGTCATAGGTATCCTAACTGGACATTGTCCCCTAATCAAGCACCTATTCACTATAGGTGCAACAAACAGCTCTGGCAGGGGATGCACGGAGGCAGAAGAAACACCACAACACGTTCTCACAAAAAGTAGAAGTGTGGCAGATCAACGTTCAGACATGCTCCAATCAACATCATTCCCGGAAACATGTAGTGACCTGAAAAGGCTGCTAAGAGTCTGGAATGATCTAGGATGGTTGTAGTAAGCAGATGACAAACCCACGTACAATGGCCCAATCAAGAGGCTAAGTGCGAAAACAACCCCGTTAAACCAAACCAATTACACATGCAAAGTTTTCATAAGGAATCATACTCTTAGTCAATATGCACTTGACCAGTTTTTATTTGGAATACAATAATAATAATTACAAGTTTTAACAAAAAAAAACCGACTTCAATCTGAATCAAATTTAAATGGGACCATTCGGGAAGCACCAGCTTTCAAATAAAAAAAGAATCATCAAAATCGGTTCACCCAGTCCAAAGTTATGAGGTAACAAACATAAAAAAAAAAAAACAGTCGAATTGAGAACCTCCTCTTTTTTGAAGTCGGTTGAAAATATATAAAGCAGAACGGGACTAAAATTAGTTCTAGAAAAACATAAATATGTACATATTTAAATTATTTATTTTAGCATAACAAATTCAACAACAGTCTGTTGCTAAATTTAATTCAATGCCAGTTCTTCTTTTACATAATTAAAACAAATAAACCTTTTATAGATAAATGTTTAGAGAATAAAAGTCACTACGCTTAGAACAAATAAAGTTTAAAATGACTTATTAACAGAATATTGTCGACTTACAAAAAAGTGCTCGAATAAATAAATTGTTACGGACGCAGAAAGCTGTGCGTAATTTAATACTGCACATTGTCTGCCACCATTCCTCTTAGTCCTTTGTGCAAGCATAATACGTGAAACAATATCTCTCGCTTTCTAAGTAAAATACACTTGTAGGTACATACATTACACTGAGAACATGATGAAATTCTCAGATTTCCTCTACTATAATATGCAGGTATTACACATAAACTTTCTTCTTTAAACAGTATCTGTTGCTGAAAACTGCATTAGAATCCGTTGAGTAGTTTAAATGATCTAAGCGAACAGCTTTCGGAAACGGCATCACTAGCCCACCATGGTGTGGGTCACCATGCTGCATTGTTGCATTGTCTGCATTCGTAGTATGGTGACCACCACTCTTGGATCCTGCTTATGCTTTCCATTAGGCAGAGTAGAGTAATTTTGGCTGGGTCAAACATAAATAAATAAATAATAAAACGGTTTCAGTTTATACTGTACTGTATTCAATATATTGTACTAGAAATTTATATAATCGGCAAAAGAGATACGTTCCTTTGATATTAGTGCCAAGTTTTATTTTTATTTTATAAATATGGAATTTTGAATACACTGAAATTTATTTGGCTTGTATAACAAGAGGGTTTTAATTTAAATGTGTTAATTTAAATATCCCACAGTATCCCGCGATCTTTACCAAAAAAAAAATGTTCAATATGTTCGGAAAAATAATTCAAATTTTTTTATAATTTCAACAATTTTTTTGTGAAGTTTTCAACAACTTTAATGAGTTTGATTACAAGAGCGTCACAAACTTAAAAAAAAAAAAATAGCCCAGACTAAAGCAGATTTTAACATGCAAAAAACGATGTAAATTTTTTAACAGTTCTTCAAAAAACTAAAACCCAACTACTTACGACAAAAAACGACGCTGAAAAAGTATGAAACAAGTTTCAAAAGCCGTAGTCACACGTTGTCAAAGTGTTATGGTGCGTTTCTATGTAACGTGTGACTACGGCTTTTGAAACTTGTTTCATACTTTTTCAGCGTCGATTTTTGTCGTAGTTGGGTTTTAGTTTTTACTTTTTTTTATTTAAAATGTTTTGGTGCCATTATTAATATATAATATATACTAGCGACCCGCCCCGGCTTCGCACGGGTGGATTTCAGACGCCCCCGCCGACGACACGATTCGTGCATTTTAATCTGTAATATCTTCGAATATATTCATTTAAATTAGATACTGTAAAGGGCCATTTTGATCTATATTAAATGCACAATGTATTTAATTTACTTAATTGTATAAGGATTCATTTTGTATTGCTTATAATCACTTCGTAAATAAGCCATTATTTCTCGTAAACAGAAAGGAATAAAAAATGGTTGTTGTGGGTTATCCCTAAGAGATAGACATATAAAGTCGCGGACTTTTTTGTAGTACTTTTAAGGTGTAAAATACTGTAGTACATTATTTTGATCTATCTCGTAGGGTGCAACCAGCGTTTGCAATGTAAGCGCAAAAAAACGTGTTTATTTGCTACATCACATTAGAAAACTCGAAAATTAACAGTGTTCCCATACTATATTATGCATTTATTATACATAAAAACCTTCCTCTTGAATCACTCTATCTATTAAAGAAACCCGCATCAAAATCCGTTGCGTAGTTTTAAAGATTTAAGCACACAAAGGGACATAGGGACAGAAAAAGCGACTTTGTTTTATACTATGTAGTGATATATTTGAAATGTACAAGTAACGCCCTTTAAAAAGATACCAAACACGGCATATTTATCTCAAATTTATTTTTTAATTCATTACTTTATGTCGGCTAGTGGGCGCCACATTAGATTCAGCGACACGTCATATAAGCCTATAACCAGCAGAAGATCAAGACGCTTCTGACGATACCTCATTTGTCCAGTTCTAATAAGTAGTTGAGGAGCTATGAGGGAACAAATGAACATACATACATACATACATAGCCTGTCAAAATCATAACCGGCTTTGCCGTAGTCGGGTAAAAAGAACTAACACAAAATGGTAATATCTTTTAATTGCTTTAGTATTTTTTTTATATCTTCTTATACTTATTAGTCCGAAAGTAATTCTGTTACGTTTTTACTGCTAAACCGTTGAACAGATTTTAATGAAATTTGGCATGGAGATGAACGCTGAACAGATGTTAATGAAACGTATATAATGTAACCCTTACTCAAGAATGAACGTGTCATTCTTTTCGTGTCATTCGTGGCATACGTTACGTTTTACCGATAACCAACATACGTGCGGTCAAAAATCTAGTTTAAAATAAATACTATGATGAGATGTAATCCTTACTCAAATTGCGCCTTGCATAACTACGCAACAAGGTACAATAGGGAGTGCCTCCGGGCGGCGGGAGCAATCGATATTATTTGAAATACACGGTAGAATAAAATGAGCAAGCCGTAGAAAAACAAATCAATTAAGAAACAAGTAAAGCCACATGATAACTGTTTGTTTATTGGCGTAGTGCCAGTAGTGCCACAAACGACTTGTAACTCGTTAGAGATGATAATTTCGACATCAAATGCACGCCACACGAATGACAACAGATTTCTGCGTCACAACCAGAAGGTGTAACCTTATGACGTTACTTTTCCGTGCAGCGAATCAATCTTAGTATGCCTGTGTGGCTGTGTGTAATGTAGTAAAATAATGTTTATTTCCCTTTCTAAAAGGTTATGTAACACTAGATTAATATAATAATTTCTGAACACCGTTGTGAGACTCGCATCTGCACTAGAGAATCCTGTCATCCTAATTTACCAAGCCCTCCATAGTAGGTACAATGTTTGTATAATATTATGTTTTAAATAAGAATATGCCAAAACAACTAAAAAACACCATTACAAAAGTCGGTTATAGAGATATACACAAATAGAGAAGCAAACACACTGTTGAAGCTAATGCTTATTCTAAACATTTTTGCCTAAATAGGTACTAATAAAACAAAGTGATGCTTTATTTGAAACTATTTTGCACAAAACGTTCTTTAGTTTATACATAAAGTAAACAAATAAGGAAATATGTAAAGCTCTGCATCTGCATAGTGATTTGTATCTAGTTATATTTATATTTATATATAAGTTGTTTATTGGCAATTACCGGTCCAACTTGTTATTATTTTAACACAGACTCGACTAATTAAAACTGTATATAATAATAGTAGGTATATGTAATAATAATAATACACAAGATTCAAAAACATATAAATATACATTTATTTATACATTTTGATTGGTACTATGATGGGATCGAGTATGCTTCCTTTTGAAACTGAAATTACAGTTTAGTATAGAGAGAAATAAGTAGAAATGTTGATTATATTTAACTAATTTTATAAACGGGTAAAGTTTGTGTGCAATCTCTGGAACTATTGAACTGATTTTGAAATACTTTTAGCTATAGAAAGCCACATTATTTGTGAAGTCATATATATAACCTGGAAAATAAAAGATCTTCTTCGTGGTAGTCAAATTTGCTTCAAAATGTTTAACGCCTAATGAAATGGGACCGGGTCAGCTAATGCCTAATCAATCCTAGTATATTAATATTATAAATGTAATTTTTTTTGTTATGCTTTCACGCGAAAAGTACTTAACCAATCATCATGGAACTTAGTGCACATATTCTTGGAGGTATTAGAACTTAGAAGTAACATAGGATATTTTATAAATGCGAGCGAAGCCGCGGGCGAAAGCTACTATTTAATGAATATAATATATATAATAGGCTGCTTAATTAGTGGAAATGCAAACGAATATAAAAAAAACTTCGTTATTAACCTTTAACTAAATTAGGTTCAAAAATAAATAGTTGTGTCCGGTTGCAAAGGTTAAACAAGAGATGATCTGTGATAAAACTAAATGCGTCCCGGATCTTATACGTCGATTTTATTTTTACCTTTTTGCTTTGACCTTTACATTATATAAACTAAATTTTAGTTTTTTCCTTGAGAGAAACTGCATTTAATATCTATTTTTTAATGTTGTCAGTTGAATTTGTAACATACGGAACTTAAATCTTTATTTTAATTTGATATTCATAGTAAAAATACTAGCTTTCATCGACTTTGTTTGAGGATGAAGGGTCCTGACAGAGAGTACTTAAAAGTAGAGAGAGAGAGAATAAATGTTATGTAGGTAAAATGACGAAAAATAAAGAAAATGAACATAAAAATAGCTACATATATATCATATATAGTCAGAGTATCCGCTTACAAGTTCAAATAAATATTTTTATGTGGTTAGTTGGAAGTATTTTTAAGCAATAGAAACTGATCGACCTAAATAGTAAACCATTTAGTAGTATAGCCATACATTTTTTCATTTAAAAGTTTTGTAATACAAAGCAAAAATAAGAAGGGTGAGACTTGAAATATCTTCGAGTTGGTTAAGTGGTAAGCCATAATCTTACCGAAGGAAACAACCGCTTTGTTCGACTTATTGCAGACTAGCTGAACTCCACAGTATTTACCCGCGGTTGTTGCTGTATCGCAGGTAACGCCGCAGGAAGAAGCTAGTTTAAAAAACGTAGCCTTAGTTACTCCTTATATCATCAGCTATCTGCCAGTGAAAGTTCAGTCAAAATCGGTCCACCCGTTCTAGAGATTAGACGAAACAAAGAGAGAGAGAAGACAAGAAATTTGCTTTTTGATGTAAGTACCGTAATACTTTCAAGTGTTACATTTAGTGAAAAGCCGTTATTTTGAAATTACAAACAGACACTTCAGTTTTTAGGGTTCCGTGCCAAAGGCAAAAAACGGAACCCTTATAGATTCGTCATGTCTTTCTGTCTGTCTGTCTGTCCGTCCGTCTGTCTGTCCGTCCGTATGTCACAGCCACTTTATTCCGAAACTATAAGAACTATACTGTTGAAACTTGGTAAGTAGATGTATTCTGTGAACCGCAATAAGATTTTCACACAAAAATAAAAAAAAAAACAATAAATTTTGGGGGTCCCCATACTTAGAACTGTCTGTCTGTCTGTCCGTCCGTCTGTCTGTCCGTCCGTATGTCACAGCCACTTTATTCCGAAACTATAAGAACTATACTGTTGAAACTTGGTAAGTAGATGTATTCTGTGAACCGCAATAAGATTTTCACACAAAAATAAAAAAAAAAACAATAAATTTTGGGGGTCCCCATACTTAGAACTGAAACTCAAAAAAATTGTTTTCATCAAACCCATACGTGTGGGGTATCTATGGATAGGTCTTCAAAAATGATATTGAGATTTCTAATATCATTTCTTTCTAAACTGAATAGTTTGTGCGAGAGACACTTCCAAAGCGGTAAAATGTGTCCCCCCCCTGTAACTTCTAAAATAAGAGAATGATAAAACTAAAAAAAATATATGATGTACATTGCCATGCAAACTTCCACCGAAAATTGGTTTGAACGAGATCTAGTAAGTAGATCTTTTTTAATAAATGGTAAACCACAAAAAAATACACTATTATTAAAACATCGATCAAAGTTACAACGAACTACAAGAACTTTTATATTATGTTACTTGCTGCTTCGGAACCCTTCATGGGCGAGTCCGACTCGCACTTGGCCGCTTTTTGTTAATTTGTATAGATGATATTAAGACGAACATGAGAAAGATACCCCGGAACACAGGGGACATGGCAGACTCAATTACAAAACCAAACTTCTTTACGTCAAGGTAACACGCCAACGCGGAAATGAGTCTTTTACGTCGGAACTAAAGTCAGCAAAAACTTCCCGATGCCATAATAGTAAAATATTCAAGATGAACTTTGGAAACATACGATGTTTTTTTCGACTTCTTAAAGAGCAAATCACACGTCATAATTTCTTCGATAATTGAATGCTAAATATGAGTACGAACCTGAGGGCCTATTGTGAGTTTAGTAAAGAGAGTACCTATCTACGGGCTTATCGAACCCGGTTACGATTTGATGTGAAATAAACGCACTTATAAAAAGTCACGACGACTTTTTGTAGCGATTCTGTCGCGCGTTTCGTAAACGTGCTTCAGAAGCGATGCCAACGCAGTCTTGGAGCGTTGCGGTCATGCAAACGTGCGACCGTATCGGACGACATCGGGGAAAGAATGGAGGCTGGTTTCGTTGCCGACGCTCCTATACGTAATATCAGCACCAAAGACAGCATGACTAATGTTACCTCAACTGAGTCCATCTTGCAACTGTAGCGATCGCAGGCATTTTTGTGCCGTTACTGAATAGCGTTTGCAGCGCGACAGAAGCGCTAGAGTATCGCATTTGCATCGTGACTGAATCGTGGTTATGTGGGTGAGGGCAAATAGTTAGCGATCGCATTTACGACTGTTTCGATGCGAATGCGCGACAGCATCGCTACTGCATTGCTGCAATAAGTTGTCGTGGGCGAGGGCGCTAAGCTCTATGACCCTACGGCTGGGTGATAGGCTGCCCTTCGGCTCACCAATCAGACGAGAGCATTTACGCAATTCGACCTATAGATTTCTTTGCATTTTATACATAGATAAAAAGTAGGCGTCGATTTGGCAACCGATGTAAAATTAGTTAATTATACACAAGAACAAAGATTGGTAATTTATTTAAAGCGCGGTTAGCAACGTTGCCCACAACCAAATCGATTTGCATCGATTAACAAAACATTAGCATATGTTTAGCTACTGTAACAAAACATAGCATGACTCAACATAACATTACGTAAATATTAGGTATTTTCGAACTCCCTTGCATATATTAACTGAATTGTCAATATTCATGTCTTGATGACGAACCGCTTATTATTCTTCATTTTTCCCATTTCAATAGAAATAGTTTAATCATCAAAAATTTTATTCCTATAAAATGTAGTGTAAAAGTTTTATTATGATTATTATGGGATTACCACAATAAATATGGAGTTGTTTTTTGAGTTTGAAGAAGTCAAAATAACGCAATAAAACCTAGCTATTAGAGAAATTCATGAATTGTCTGTATATGTATCAACGGAACATCGGAAAAAACTATATAAAAAATCTTACAAACGTATTCCAAACCAAGTATATAATCTCATGCAATTAATTTTCTAAATTCAAAGCGTGAGACAATCCAAACCTTTTCATTTATTTCTGCTTATATATTAATTATTAGATTAGTATTGTAAGTGCAAGAGTAACAAACACCCATCCTCACAAAATTTCGCAGTTAATATATTAATTACGCACTTATAATATTAAGTAGGATATATAGGAGAATGGAATTCTTGTATCCCGACTTATTGATTACCATGGAAATGATCATGAAATATTTTTAGACGTTGTAAGTACATAGGTGCAGGCCAGCAAACGGTTTTCGTCTCATTGGAATCGACTATTTGAATAATTCCAAGGTTCTGGGTGTCATTGGCGTTCACGTCCGTCGTTTCTACGCACATAAAATATATAATGATAACGTATGCTTCTATCAAAGCGTTACGAATGTAAACTAGCATTACACGAAGAATGAATCGAAGATATGAAGATGATAAAATTGTTTGGAATTGCTTTCTTAAACACGACCTAAGAATCAGTGATCTTCGAAGCATCCCGTATGTTTTTTAAATATGCATAGGTTTTATATTTTTTAAGATCTTGGAATTCTAAAGTTTACTTTTAATGACTAGTCAAATGGATAGCTTTGTACTCTAAAATGACGAGAAACAATCACATATTATACATAACGAAATAATTACAGACGTTAATACGTCAGTAATTATATCCTATCTTTTATATTTTTATAAAATTCCTGTTATTTACTTATCCGAAATAGTTATTTATTTGATTAATGTTTTTTTATTATCATAACTACATAATTTTTCTGCTTCATGACTGTTAACTTCAGGTAATTTTCTTACCGCTTTAAAAAAAGTCATTCATCATGTCAATGCGTTGAATGGAGTAATTTCCTTTGTCTATACGGAAACCTAATACAATAATTACGTATAATACTATCATCAACACCTACACGTCAGTAGCAATAAACAATTGAAACAAGGAAGGTCCTTGGACATAAAGAACTACTGCAATAAGTGGTTTCGACATATCGCCTTAATCTGCATTAAATATGTAGTATGTACAAGCATCTTTTATATATCTGAAGTAGTCTTTAATGAGTTGTCACAGAGTCTAAATTGCTGTTGATTATATACGCAACATTTTTATATATCATAAAATATATGCTAGGCAATACGAAATCGTAAATGGCATTTTATGTTATTATTGCCTTTCGACATTTGTACCTATTAACTTACACATTTACCCATATATGTATATTTAATTCTGAAAATTATAAAAGTTTATACACTTTATGAATACATTTTATGAAACATTTGGTGGTAAAACCGTAATTTGTAGTAGGTATAAATCAATACAAAGAAAAACAAAAATGTCTGTAGGTTATTTCAAATTAAGTGCATTTAAAAGTATAATTATAAATTATAGTTTAAAAAACTAAAAAACACGCTTTAATAGCAATCGAACTAAAAAGTGGAAAACAATTTTTAATGTAAAAAGCGTGGGGTGCTCTATATATCCATATATATCTGAAAATATTTCAATAATGTCGCCCCACGCCCCACACAATAATTTTTATGTAAAAAACATTAAAATTATTTTCTACTTTTTAGTTTTTTAAACTATAATTTATTTTTTAGTTAGGTATATTTACAAAAGGGTGTTTAGTTTTTAAAACTATTTTTTTTAGAAAAAAAACTGTTTTTTTTTCACTTTATTGTATTGTCATCGTCCCTTGGACCCTGTGCAAATTTTCAAGTTAATCAGAATCCTAGAAGTAGGTGAAAATGAAGTTAAAAGATTTTGTTACATACATACATACAGGTCAAGCTAATAAAATCGTGTTGAAAAGCAATTTTAAAACTTTTGTCTGTCTGTCTGTGTGTTTGTTCCGGCTAGTCTCTGTGAACGGCAGGACCTATTTTGACGGGACTTTCACTGGCAGATGGCTGATGATATGAGGAATAACTCTTAGGCTACTTTTTTTAGACTAGGTTTACCCCGCGGCGTTAACCGCGGGTAACACCGCGGGTCTCAGCTAGTCAGTAACAAATGCTTAAGGCAATAAAAGGCATCTTAGTAAAAAAATATAATAAAATTTCTTGCGGTCCGAGTGAGAGTGTGTTTGTGTGAGATCTGAGGGTCACTTAGACCCTTCCCTACGAAGCCTTCAGACGATTTGAAAAAAAAAAAAAGGTTAAAAAAGTCTCACTAAATCAATTGCCAAAAAAGCAATACATATTATGGATTTCTTACTTATGATACTAGTGCTTTTTTTACTGGGCTGATACATCTTCAACAGAGACTTTCTCTCAAGAACTACTACACACATCAAAAGTGTCTAGGGATCAAGCATTTTTATGCGGATTTCTTGAGATTGAGATGTGGCTTTGGCCCTGGCCTGCTCAGTCGCCAGACTTGAACCCGATTGAGCATGCATGGGATATGCTACAGAGAAGAGCTCTGCCGAATATGGAGGGTATCCAGTTGCAAGAAGACCTTTTTTTGTTGTTGCAACGAACATGGGCGGCCATTCCACAGCGTGTTTGGATGAACTCATTTTGAGTATGCCAAACCGATGTTCTTGTGTTGTTAGTGTTCGCGGTAGAAACACGGATTATTAATTGTTTAAGTTACCTAATAAAATTTTAAAGAAAACTGTTATTTCAGTCTTTTTTTCGAACTTTAATGTTAGTGGTTCAAATGTCAAAAATCCCTTTATTAGGAAAATGGCAAATTTCTTTATTAATGCAAAGGTGACTTGGTTTATCGTTACTGTGACAAACGAAAACACTTTATTTGATGAATCCTTAAAGAAAATTTTAATTAATATGAATCAGGAGAAAAGTTATTGCAAAAATATATGTTGATCCTTAGACACATATGTTGATCCCTAGACACTTTTGATGTGTGTATTTCTGTAGCTTAAACATTCCTTCATCCAAACACGGCGTGAGAACCAACCGTTTATATTATTATATACAAAACAACTTAAGTAATGGATTTAATTAAAAATCTTTTTAAAACAAGCTTTTACTGGAATGCCTCGAGACAAATCAAATGAATCCAAACTCGATGATGTTGCGACTTTTCTTTACAGAGTTCCTATGGCCACCTTCCAGCTTCAGCATCAGATCAGCTCCATATCATTACAATATTGTATTGTCACGCTGTATACATATGCTTGCAAATTCCAGTAAAATCGGTTGAAGATATCTGCTTCAAAATTGAGTTGCAAGAATCCACCCGAACATACAAGCATACATACATACATTGCAAGTTAATAAAAAGCTTGTAAGAAGACATGAGGTTTGATTTCAAAACATGTAATAAATAATAAATAAATAAATATTTCGGACATCTAACACACAACGCCATCTAGTCCCAAGCTAAGCAGAGCTTGTGTTATGGGTACTAGACAACTGATACAAATACATTTATAATTTTTTTTTGTAAATACATACATAATATACATAGAAAACACCCAAACTCCGAAATAATAATAATAATCAACAAACAAGATATCATGCAACGCAGTGATATCTCCGGTTTGCCTAATCTTGGCTTTCAACTCGTTCTTTCAACCAATCGCCGTCCACTGCTGAACGTAGGTCTCCCCCAAGGAGCGCCAACCATTCCGGTCCTGGGCAGTCCTCATCAGATTGGTTGAAAAAAAATATAAAAAAAACTCGTTCTTACGGAGATACTGCTTTAAGTCTGTGATAGTACGTATCACATAGTATAAAACAAAGTCGCTTTCTCTGTCCCTATGTCCCTGTATCCATTTGTTTGCTTAAATCTTTAAAACTACGCAACGGATTTTGATGCGGGTTTCTTTAATAGATAGAGAGATTCAAGAGGAAGGTTTTTATGTATAATAAATGCATAATATAGTATGGAAACACTGTTAATTTTCGAGGTTTCTAATGTGACGTAGCAAATAAACACTTTTTTTGCGCTTACATTGCAAACGCTTGCACCCTACGTGATAGATTAAAATAATGCACTACAGTATTGTACACCTTAAAAAGTACTACAAAAAAGTCCGCGACGGTATATGTCTATCTCTTAGGGATAACCAACAACAACCATTTTTTATTCCTTTCTTTTTACGAGAAATAATGGCTTATTTACGAAGTGATTTTAAGCAATACAGAATGAATCCTTATACAATTAAGTAAATTAAATACATTGTGCATTTAATATAGATGAAAATGGCTCTTTACTGTATCTAATTTAAATGAATATATTCGAAGATATTACTGATTTAAAATGCACGAATCGTGTCGTCGGCGGGGGCATCTGAAATCCACCCGTGCGAAGCCGGGGCGGGTCGCTAGTTACTTAATAAAGCCATGCTATAATGTACTCAAATAACATAGTAGTTGACTGCCTCGATAGCGCAGTGATAGCGTTTGCGACTGCTGTGCTTTGAGGTCTCGGGTTCGATTCCCAGGTCGGACCAAACGTTTGTATGATCTGCAAATATACATGTATGTATTTACAAAAAAAAATATCTAAGTTTTCTTTCAGTCAATCTAGCTTTCATAGAACAAGTTCTGCTTAGTTTGAAGCTAGATGGCGATGTGTGTCAGATGTCCGAAATATTTATTAAGGCCGGCAACGCACTTGTGACGCCTCTGGTGTTGCGAGTTTCCATGGGCGGCGGTAATAGCTTTCCATCAGGCGATACGTCTGCTCGTTTGTCCCTATTTCATAAAAAAATGGATAATAATGAAAAATATATTTTTGAATAAAATTACAACCTGAAAAATACCATGTTTTAAAAAATATTGTAGGTAATTTAATGTAGCTGTAGTAGATGGCAAAAAAACCTAGGTTTTTATCTTTGACAAGGGTGCTTATCTACTAGTTAATTGCGTAAAATCATGTTTGGCGTGTGAGGCAAAACCTCTTTTCTAAGAATATGCCTATGTTCAGTAGTGGACTGTTAAAGGCTGTTAATGATGTTGAAGAGACTGTCACAATAGGGACATTGTATGGCCCTGCCAAAATGACTCTACTCTGCCTGGTGGAAAACAAAAGCAGAATCCAAGAGTGGTGGTCACCATACTCATTGCGAATGCAGAAAATGCAACAATGCAGCATGGTGACCCACACCATGGTCGCCTTGTGATGCTTTTGCATCGTTGGGCCTCCGGTCTCGCACTTACCAACGAAACACGACAGCACGAACTCTGTCATTTTATGTTGTTCCTCAGTGCGAGGATAGTACCGCTCCGGTCGAGCCGGCCCGTTCGTGCTGAAGTCAGCGTGACTCTTCTACCTTGAAACTGGGGCCTGCTTGTCGTGGTAAGCCAGCTTCTCGCGACGACTGGCCAAAATTAGATCACATTTCATGCAATTTTAATATCAATTAATTTTGTAACATTGCACACCGCAATTAAAGAAATCATATAGCATCTATCAAAACAAAAAAGTTATATATTTTAATATTTGCTTTAGATGCCAGAAGTTGGTTTGTATTTGTGCTTAAAGACTAGCTGACTTAACTTGCGCAACCCCATCCTCGTCTCTTATTTATGCAGTGCGTACAATGAAAGTTCTCAAAAGGAATAAATTTCCCCTTTTTAGCAACTCCTTTTGGTGGTAGCATGACGATAGCTTTCCTCAATAATTTCAGACCAGTAATTCCTAAGATTAGCGCATCAATCAAACAAACTTCTCATCTCTATAATATTAGTATAGATATAAATTAAGATAGCATAAAATAACAATATGAACAAAAATGCCAACAGCATTTGCATCGACTAATTACTAATTAAATAAAACAAAAAAAGACGACTAATAGCTTGGCGTGCAATTAATTAAAAAGGTCGTAGTAAATATGAGGATTGCGCAATCTTGATTGTTTACATATTGTGATGTAATCATGACGCATGACGTTAGATCTCTGTGATGAGCAAAGGATCAAGTTCGGTTGACACTTCTTCATTGCCAATAGGAAGGAAGACAGCGAGTTTCGTGGTTGGTTAAGTGCGTATGACGAATATCTATATATTAATACGTGAAGCACTTACCCCTTTGTACCCCTTTAGACGAAATGGGCAGTCGAGGAGTATAGCCATAGGTAGTAGAGCCACGCCGATTTCAGCACGAACGGGCCGGCTCGACCGGGGCGGTACTACCCTCGCACAGAAAATCAACGTAAAATGCCAGCGGTTGTGCTGTCGTGTTTCGTTGGTGAGTGCGAGACCGGAGGCCCAAATAGTCTAGTCAACAAGTTCTATACTTGTTGACTAGACTAAAAGATGCAGCAGCATCACTAGACCGCCATGGTGTGGGTCGCCATACTGCATTGTCTGCATTCGCAATGAGTATGGTGACCACCACTCTTAGATTCTGCTTATGCTTTCCATCAGGCAGAGTAGAGTCATTTTGGCGGGCCATACATAAAAAAAATAAAAAAAAAATATGAAAATTTGGCACAGTTTAAGTTGATATAGAGAAGAAAAGTTTTTCAAATGAATTGTGATCGAATTTTGACCACTGGGCGACCCCTAGCTATTGACAAAATGTCTAGAACAATGAATTAAAATTAATAAGCAGACAGGTTTGGCACCATAAAAAATAGGTGGCAACGCATTTTTAGTGTTACCATAATTATAACGTAAAGAAACAATAAAAAATAATCAAAAAAAGCCTTCCACATTGTGAAATAAATATTTAATTTATTTAAAAAAGTTTTTGCTTGTGAATAGCAGCAGAGTAATGCATATGTAATAGTCAAGATGGCTGGCAGAAGCCAGATGCGAGAAGCCGAGGATCGAACCAAGTGGAGAGCAAGTGGAGAACATTTGAAGTGGCCTATGTCCAGCAAAAGACTGTGACAGGCTGATTTTAGTGATTATATTTTAAAAATAGTAAATATGCTAACCATAGTCTGAGAAACACATATTTCGGTCGTGTCAGAATGTAATTACATTTATGATAATAAAAGTAAAAACGAATAAAAAGACATTGTTGTGTATGAATACACTGAATACTTATTTTAAAGATTAATGTTTAAGAAAATAAATTAGTTTTTGTATTCTGAACAATTGTTACAAGTTCTAATCTTAGAACAAATTGTATTCAATGCACTCATTTTGTCTGTCAAACATAGTTGTTCTCAGTTCTTAGAAACATTCGATTATTCAGAATAACTACATGATTACAGAATATTAGTTTTTTTTAGGGTTTATTATTAGTGCTAGTTTGGTCACTAAGTTACCTTACAGACTTGGCTACCTGATAAGCAGGCGAACACTAGACTAAAAGGGTCGATCTTTTATTCTATTCTATCCTGACAGGGCATTGTCCCCTAAACAAGCACCTATGAACTATAGGCGCAACAGACAGCCCTCTCTGCAGGGGATGTGCATGGAGGCAGAAGAAACGCCGCGGCAAGTTCTCACAGAATGTAGAAGTGTGGCAGATCAATGGGCGAACATCCTCCAATCAACATCACTCCCGGAAGCATGTAGTGACCTGAAAAGGCTGCTGAGCTTCTGGGATGATCTAGGATGGTTGGAGTAGGAAGATGACAAGCTCACGTACAACGGCCCAATCAAGAGGCTAAGTGCGGAAATGACCCGGTAAAACGAACAAACAAGCAGGCGAACACATCGTGGAGTACGAAAAGTTTTACAGCCCTTAAGAGAAGCGCCCGCAGGCCGCGCCGCGGTTAGCCTGACCCTTTACTGACAGGTCCGGTCTCATAAAGGTCCATGCTCTTCCCCATGCTCCAGCGCCAAGCTCTGTCTACTGAGTACGGACCAATACCTTCTGGCCAACATCGCCGTCTCGGTAATAAGACTCCAGAATCTAGCTTATTGTTTTTTTAATTATTTTTTTTTGCCATTTCGCAAACTTGTTTAAACCTACACGCAACTGGATAGTTTTTTTAATAACTCTCATTTTTTGTACAGACATTACGTCATAGTGACAAGAATTTTAATACTTCCAGTTTGTATCTAGAGATTAGTAACATATTTAAAGTTTATCATATAACAATGGCCATGTAAAAAGAACGAAGAATTCTAAACTACTTTAAATAATGGGTCCACTTGTCTTACGGCTACAAGTATGAAATATTTAATGTACTAGTTGTTGCCCGCGGCTCCGCCTGCGTATATGTCGGTTATCGCGGCAAAAAGTAGCCTATGTGTTATTCTGATGTATAAGCTATGTTACTGTAAAGTTTCATCCAAATCCGTTTAGTAGTTTTTGCGTGAAAGAGTAACAAACATCCATCTATCCATCCATTCTTACAAACTTTCGCGTTTATAATATTAGTATAGATAACATTAGAAGTAATTTATTTCATCAGCAGCCTTAACAGTCCACTGCTGGACATAGGCCTCAACTTAAAAAGGAGGCTTTGGCTTACTCTATCACGCTGGCCAGACGGGTTGGCTATAATTTTATTTCGATGTTATGCCAACTTATTTTTTGATATTAATGAGATGAAAAAATTATAAAAGTCCACGTGTAAAAATATACCTTTTTGGAAATTTTAATACTCCCATTAATATGTATGGAAAATTTCATAATGATCAGATAACAATACTGATGTGAATAATTACATTACAAACACCACATAGATTGATTGATTGATTTGATTTATCAAATTTGATATACTTATTAGAATATTGCCGTTGCGTATAATCTTTCTGCCTCCATGTGATTGTGTCATTGCCAACTGTAAATACTCATGTATGTAACTATAGACACATCATATATATCATTAACCGACTTCCAAAAGGAGGAGGTTCTCATTTCATCGGTTTTTTTATTTTATTTTTTATGTATGTACATTGATTACTCCGTCAATTGTGGACCGATTTTGAAAATTATTTTTGTATTCGAAAGGGTATGCTCCCCATGTGGTCCCATGGCCACCATATCAGGATCTGATGATGGGATCCCAAGGAAATTGAAGGAAACCCTCAAATTTACGTGAGCGCCTGCAATAAAGTTAAGGCAATTGTCTGCATGCTTTCATATTCTGTAAACATCATGTCCGAAATATTTATTTATTATTCTATACAGTATGTTGTATGTTACCTTTAGTCGTATTCTTTCAAGTTATTTAGGTGAAATGATGATGAGAGACTTGAGAAAGACTAAAAAGCGAAAAATAAAAAAAAACTTCGTTTAAAAAAACCGACTTTAAAAAACTAAAAAGTATGAAATAACTTAATTTGTATGTGCTACCTATTCATAGGTTTGAAGTCGGTGCCGAGCCAAAATGTAATTAACAAGAATGTCGGGAGTCTCACTTACATAGGCCCAAGTTCAGATAGAATCACGAATATTCTAAGAAAACACAATGTTTACGTAGCTTTTCGATCGGATCATAACTTGCGTAAACTATGTAAGGGTAAAGATAAATTAGAGAATTCAAAAAAATCCGGAGTTTACAAATTAGTATGCAATGATTGCACCGGGGTCTATGTGGGTCAGACAGGCCATAGTTTCGAAATTAGGTACAGGGAACATGTTGCCGCTCACAGGAATGGCCATCCAGATAAATCACATTTCGCAAAACATTTAATCGACACCGGCCACTCCTTGAGCGGCAACAATACCTATAGCATTCTGCATGTTTGTGATAAGGGTTTCCGGCTGAGTGTGTTGGAACAGTTAGAAATATCAAAACATAACAATAATAATGCATATACACTGTTGAATGACCAAACAAACTTAATTCCATCACCACTTCTAAGTATGATTGCGGGTAGTTCGGCACAGATGTCGTTGTGACATTGTATCGATCGTTATTATAGCGTCATCGAAACGGTATATAAAGGGCCGACAGCGGTGCGCTAGCTCATTCGAGCTCAAACGCTCGACGAGTCAACATCTCCTGAGGATGCCCCGTGGAGGGGCGAAACACGTGTCGAGTATAGGTTTGGTTGCATGGCATGCTTATTATTTCTCACTTGTTTTGTATGTGTGCATATGCATGATACCCATATATATGTGCATGTGAGTATGCATGACGGTGGGATTTGTGCCCTATTTCAGACCTGGATATTTGTCTCGCGGAATTAAAGCTAAATATACACACATCAAAAGTGTCTAGGGATCAACATATGTGTCTAGGGATCAACATATATTTTTGCAATAACTTTTCTCCTGATTGATATTAATTAAAATTTTCTTTAAGGATTCATCAAATAAAGTGTTTTCGTTTGTCACAGTAACGATAAACCAAGTCACCTTTGCATTAATAAAGAAATTTGCCATTTTCCTAATAAAGGAATTTTTGACATTTGAACCACTAACATTAAAGTTCGAAAAAAAGACTGAAATAACAGTTTTCTTTAAAATTTTATTAGGTTACTTAAACAATTAATAATCCGTGTTTCTACCGCGAACACTAACAACACAAGAATCGGTTTGGCATACTCAAAATGAGTTCATCCAAATCACGCTGTGGAATGGCCGCCCATGTTCGTTGCAACAACAAAAAAAGGTCTTCTTGCGACTGGATACCCTCCATATTCGGCAGAGCTCTTCTCTGTAGCATATCCCATGCATGCTCAATCGGGTTCAAGTCTGGCGACTGAGCAGGCCAGGGCCAAAGCCACATCTCAATCTCAAGAAATCCGCATAAAAATGCTTGATCCCTAGACACTTTTGATGTGTGTATTTCATAGCATTTAATGGAAGTCTAACCTTTTAATTATTTATGGCTCTTTCAACTCAACACCAGCTTGTCCGTGGCTTTACTGGCGAAAAAGTTTTATTTCTATCCTTCAGGAATATTAAAAGAAGGGAAGGTTAGCTTACATCCCATTCAGTACCCATTCTTATATGCAAAATTTAATAATTATCGGTTAAGTACCTAAGTCACATAAACTTCACAAAAGTAACACTAAACTAAGTAATAATAAAATCTCTAGCTCAAACTGACTGCAAACATCGACATGACCAAGCAGCTGCTATAGTTCACCAACATCTTGCCAACAAACATCACTTTATAGATAAAAAGATACCCTATTATAAATATAAACCGGAAACACTACTAGAAAACAACAATCTCAAAATATACTGGGACAGAACTATCATAACGGACAAGACCATTAATTTCAACAGACCAGACATCACACTTCACGACAAAGTAAACAAAACTATATATCTCATAGACATAGCAGTCCCGAACACCCATAATGTCCAATCTACAATAGCTGAAAAACTCACCAAGTATCAAGATCTGGCAATAGAACTGAAACGGCAGTGGCAAGCAGTAAATATCCATATAGTCCCAATAATCTTCAACCGGAATAATACCTAAAAGCCTTCAACGTAGTTTAGACATTTTAGAAATGCCACAGCACTCATTACACTTGCTTCAAAAAGCAGTTTTATTAAACACCTGTAGACTTCCCGAAAATTACTCACCACATCTTCAAGTTCATCCACATACACCATCACTTAAACCTGGTTACACTTGGCTACGGCCTGTGAAATCAGGAAAAATTTACCCCGTTCAAGGAGAATAATTAAACAAAACTAAATAATAATAATAAAACATTTATTTATCTCCACAAATTACATAATGTAACAGTATACAGTTGACAGATTTTTTAGTTTTACAAGTAATTCGTAATTTGTGGGAGATCTGGAGTCTAAACTAAGCCGAGGCCTGTGCTATAGATCTCCAGGCCCCCCAATTCATAACATTGAATAGACAACATGTGAGAATCGTACACGATTGTTGTGAATGAGTAGGAGTACATAGGAACAAGTTTTTGGTGTTAATAATAGGAAATGTATGCATGTGCAGTGTGAGTGTAGTATGTGCGTGTGAGTGTGTGATTGTGTGTGTGCTCGCGTGTGAGTGAGTTGTCGTTTAAACGATGTTTGAACTTAATGTAAATAAAATATGTAATGTTTATAATTGTAATAGAATGTAATCTATATATAAGTATATATTGTACACATCAGTCTATATTGTCACTTCTAGGATTTCTTCCGTTTCTGAGTAATTAAGTTTCTATGACCATTTAAGTATTTTACTTTTGCATTCAGTTTTACAATAGTTGGGTAAGGCAACCATTTGATTTATTTTGTTGAAAAGCATGCCTCCTCGGTATGGAAAAAACCGTTGAGCAAAAGAGGTGTTTACGGCAATAGTCTCACATACCGCATAGTTTCTTCTAGTCTGAGCTATGTGCTTTCTTTTATTCTCTGGTATGTCACTCAGTTTATGAAGTGTAGATAGCATTATGTAAAGCTGGCGCACAGTGAGGACCTGTGCTTCTTCGTAAAGTTTTGAAGTAGGAAATAGTCTATATAGGTTTTGATAGACTTACTTTCAGTATCACTCTTTGATTGAGATTAACATTATGGTCTGTTTGTCTGCTACATCGCGTAGTGTTTGAAATATGAAGGTTAATTTTCGCATTCTAATAAATAAAGTTTGTAAGTGGTTATTAAAATTTAAATTAGCGTCAATTTCGATTCCAAGATATTTAATGCATTTAGTCGGGGTCATTTTGGGGCATGTACAGCTTGGATTAGGAGGAAAATTACATTTATGTGCATATAATTATGTTGTTTGTAAGGTTAGTTATTTCTCTTCGATTTTGGATAGAGAACATAATGAATTTTGTTTTATCTTCGTTTAAAGTCAAAGTGTGAAATTAGCCAGTGACAAATTGTGTTGAATCCCTCCTGGGCAAGATTAAAAACTTCACTCCAAGAATCAGCATAAAAGGTTAAAGCTGTATCATCCGCATAGGCCGAGATGCGACAGTTTTTGTTATTAAGTATACACAGGTTATTTATGTAACAGAGAAAGAGTGTTGGGCCCAGTATACTGCCAGTATGCTGCATAAAAATAAAGTAAGTCACATCAAACTCGCTTTTGAATTAATATTTCAAGCATGAAGTAAAAAATCGGAGTACGGATTTTGTTGCAGTCCTAGAAACTTCCGTTCCTGAAAGAAAACCAAGTCATCTTTGCAAATTATAATTTGGTATCACTTTTATGTACGTACTTACTTTAAATGTTTAAATATACTTTAGAAATGTCAGCTTCCTAATCCGCAATCTATGCATGCCGCTTGAACATCAGGTTATGTGGCAACAGAATGTAACTTACATAGAAAGTCGGTTACGACAAATTACGTAATTAAGAATGATTTAACAAAATTGACATCAAAGCAAAACCGGAAGAAACAAAATTGTTGCATTTAAAATTAAAAAAAAAAAGTTGCCAGTAAATTAATAGTTTCTGACAGGAAGATAAATTCCCATAAACACGAGAAGTCATTGGCACACATCGGAGTGGGCTAGCGTGTTAAATAGCAATAAAGCAAATGAGTTCGCCATCAAGTAAAATCTAGAACAGGAATCTAGTCTTAGATTACCAAAACCAACTAAAATAACTGTGTTTACCTGCGTTTCTGTAACTACATAGTACTGTGTTTTGTATAACTTTATGACTTGTTAAACGATAAAAGCGCAATTTATTACTAAACTGAAATAGATACATTGGATTGAGAACAAAATATATGAACAAAGTCCATCTGGACATATGGAATCCAATTAGGGCACCGTGTTCCATTGAAACGTGGAAATACTGCAGAAGTTTCATCATAAAATACTAACAGATAAAGCAAAATTTATTTATTTCAAACTTTACGTACATCGGCGGACTTAATGCCCAAGATATTCTCTTCGAGTCAATCTTATTGGTGGTGTAGAAATCTTGTAAAGCACACACATTAATATGTTTCAGATGATGGATACACTCTAAAATTTTAGCTTCTGATTGTCTTATGTCGTCAATGTATAAAAGCTGAGAAGTAATAATTAATTAACGTGGTATAATAATATCCTATAAACGCATCACTTTGTAATTGATGCTTGTTGTATATTCCCTCAGATCAAATAAAAAAAGGTTTTTTTTATTTGATCTGAGTATATTCCCTTGAAACTTGACCAGGAAATAATGAAACCATACTTAAAGCACGTACAATTTTTTAACAGATTTAAGGTTAAAAGTATTTGTTCAGGTGACCGTGGCAGTGATTAAAACCTTTAGCATTCCTCCATAGAGACTTCAGTCCGTCAAGTTCAGATAATAATGAAGTGCCCGAGGCCGCCTGAGGTTGATACAATAAAGGTGGAAGGTATCACGTACCGATAACGGTATATATAAGTAGCAGTTGTTCTTGTATAGGGTTGCTACCGACTGGCTCAATAACATGATGTAGGTGTTGCGCTTGCGCATCCATGGATAAAGTAATAATTTGTTGTTCTTTAATATAATTATTTACGTAAGCGTAGGAAATAAGAAGTTTTTTTATGTATTAGCCTGCCAAAATGTCTACTCCGCCTGATGGAAAGCACGATCTGAATCCAAGAATGGTGGTGACCATAGTTATTGTGAATGCAAACAGCATAGTGACCCACACTATGGCGGCCTAGTGATGCTTCATTGGGCCTCCGGTCTCGCGCTCACCATAGAAACACGACACCACGAATGTTAAAACAATTGCTGTTCTCAATAAAACGAGTTGAATTTTTTGTTCAATTACATTTTTTTTGTGTTATTTTATCGCACCAAAGGATTTAGTTCTGGTGGTAAAAACTAAGAACCACAGCCACCAAGAGTCATATTACAAAAATGTTTGAAAAAAACACAAAAACTTCAATCTTCAATTGGTCTTCTCAATCACAGTATTCCTGAGATACTGTAAACCATAAGGCTATTAATAAGGACTTACGTTTTACAAATGTCTCTGTCTGTATTATCGTCGTAATGATAAGATACAGATTGCTCATGCACAGCAGAAATACTAAGACATTGTCATTTATGATTCATCTGAATTAGTAACATCTGCCGTAAGTTAGTCATAGTATTTCCGCTTCAAGACACGATAAAGACTTTCTCTTAAAAGTTTAGTAGCAGATGTATAGTAATGTGTAGTTATTAGGTACTTACTAAAAAGAGTTCTAGAATCGCAGTACCACCATACACTAATGAAATCGTTACGGGAATTTTCATTTTGATAAATGACAAGACCTCTTCCTAAAAGTTTGGTACTAAAAGATGTAAGTCAGAAGTTCGTAAAATTATATGTAGGTATACCAGAAGCGATGGAATATTGGTATAGATATAATTATCAAAAATAAACCGGTAGCGAGCATAACCCTATTAATGTTTTGTTTATATAACATGACAGTAGGAAGTTGCACAACAACCGCAGTATACAACCTGTGCGAACGAATTGTGTAACAATGATAGATTTAGAATGTCACGAGACAAGTTGCACTACCACAGTTACGGTCACTACTGGGAAATTTGAAATGGTTTGGCCGCTTAGAAAGGGATGAATTGGTAGAGAGACTTTTACGAAAGGAATTTATAGAGCGAATGTGTACATAAGTGTCTGAAAAACTTCTGAACTTCTGAAAGGTAACCTCAAATCACCGCCGTGTATTAAATTTAAAAATGTTACTATAAAAAATAAAACCTCGGTTTGTTATTTAGGATTGGTTTTAGAAAGACATTTTTCATTTATTGAACATATTAGAACAGTTAATGAAAAGGCAAAAAAGAGTTTCTTTGCACTGACGAGGATATCAACTGCGACGTGGGGTCTGTCATTTCATACACTAAAGATCATATATGGAGCTTCTTATTTAGGTTCTATTTGCTATGGTGCTCCTGTATGGGCAGATAGGGCGACTGTAGGTGCTGTCCGTCGCAAACTGTTACAAGGCCAACGACCTGCATTGATTTTCTTGTGCAAGGCATATAGGACGGTTAGCACTGAGGCTTTACCGGTGTTGGCAGGTGTTCTTCCGGTCGATCTCGAGGTGCAAAGACGTGCAGCCATGTATTATTCCACACTACAAAACATGGAATGCGATTTTTTGGGCATACGAGACCGCAGTAAAATCATAAGATTGTTTCAACAGCAATCCAATGTCTATAACGACCTCTTGGATGAATGGCAGCAACGATGGGACGGATCATCTAAGGGGCGCCACCTCTACCAGTTCTTTCCATCTGTTCGCGAACGGTTGTCAAGGACATGGCTCGAGGTGGATCACTGTGTCGCTCAATTTCTTACAGGCCACGGTAACTTTAAGAGCAAACTATACTCATTTAAGTTTGTCGATTCACCATTGTGTCAATGCTCAACACCTGATTCTAGCTGGGAACAGTCGGCTCATCATATCCTCTGGGAATGTAGTCTTTGGTACAATGAACGTAACATGATGCTAAATAGCTTACAAATTACGTCTGGGTAAGTATAATGGGGATCTTGTGTCAACTGCGGCGAATTTCCGTGCGTTTAAGCGATTCTGCCATACATACTATAGAAATCAAATATAGCTCACTTAGGACCCATAATATTTTATCCGTGGTGCTTCCCGGTTTGAAAAAGGCGTCTGCAGTTAGAGGTATTCTGTCTTGAAAGAGACATGTTTGGCATTGACTGTACCTTTGTGAAATAGGAATAAATAGAATATGGTTACTAAATAATATTGTCTTTTGCATAACATACCATTTTCTAGCAAAATTTTATTTAATGTAAAACCTATAGGTGTATTAGAAAATTATGTAATGTAGAAAGTAGTAAAGTATGAATAATAATTTAATAGACTACACTTAGACCAGCAATTTAGAACTTGTAAACCTCATCAGGCTCTAGTTAGTAAAAACTCAAAGACCAAGCAACGAAGCAATGATTGTTCGTCTATCTAAACGCCATTTTAATGTAACATAATGAAATTCTGATATAAGGTATAAAATCTTTAACGAAACGTCAGAAAACATAACAAAAACAGTTTTTTTTCTCTGTAATATCTAATTTGTCGGCGTAGAAGAATCTACATTTCCGAAGTGAGCATTTTTTTTTTCAATACTTGTTCGTCATGACATTGATGCAGGCATCTTGCATTCTGTTATATAATGTGGCTGTAATATCTATACATATGTCTAAATAACGCAAAAGATAACATCTAAGTAAATACACGTGTATATAACGTTTAAATTTTTATTATTTACTTAGATCATCTAATAGGTTAAATTAGCGGTCGCTTCCTTGCGATGGGACACAACCTGTGTGATTCACAAATTGTTGTTCTGAGTCGGAGTGTTCTAGTTCTTTGTATCTATTTGGTGTGAAGTTTTCTGTGACATTGGATATACTCCTACTGCAAGCGCTGTGTATTTATAAAAAAAAACTTAAACCTAATTATTTTCTAACTTTCTTTTATCACGAGGAAATGATAGCAAATAAATTATCAAAAAATTGTTTACTACTTATTATCTTATTAGTATAAAATAAATATGTATTTGACTTTCGCAACTCGTGAGAGACTGAAAACAAGTACCTTAGTAATAGTAATACTGTCCTGGTGACAGAATTTTTGTTTATTCTCATTATATCAAGATTTTTGCAGTGCAGATGCTATAGTCTTAAATAAAAAAAAAATACTAATGTTGTTTTTCAGTCAGTTGCAGTAATCAGCAGGCAAAAGCGTTAAAAATATTACCTAAACATTTTTCTCGAAGTATATAATGTAAATATTTATGTTAGTATATTACTTATTTACAGACATGCATTTCCAGGTCTTCATTTGTCATATATAAAGATATTACTCATGTAGGAGTGGGCACACGTTGGTCATGAACCGGGCTTGGTGTAAACCCGCAAGCTTCAGCCATAAGCCTTTTCAGAAAGGGCTATAAAATGAAATAGTATATGAAAATCGTAAAGGCAAGAAGTGCAATGGGGAAAGAGATGAAGAACCGTCTAAGTATGACTGGTGGCGTCATTTCACGTTTCACCTTTGGTTCTTTAGTTATACGTGACAATTGTGAATCGTCACTTTTTATAGTTTCCATTATAAAAAAACACATTTAAGAGTATTCTTCATCATGTGACTTATCAACTACTAGCTGACCCACGCAACCTCGTTTACGTCTCCTATTGCCCGTAGCGTAATAATCTGCCCCCGTTTTTGTAATATTCTTCATTGGTGCTCCGCTCCTATTGGTCTTAGCGTGATGATATATAGCAAATATATCTGATTCCCGACATACAGCTCACGCTAGTTTGGGAATCAGGGCTTGAACTTGAATTGTATCCATATTTTGTTACAATAAATTATTATTATTAAATTATTATATAGCCTTCCTCGATAAATGGGCTATCTAACACTGAAATATTTTTTTCTGTTCGTTTCGGTTCCTGAGATTAGCGCGTTTGTTTGAACAAACAAACTCTTCAGCTTTATAATATTAGTACAGATTGGTGATACGAAGCAATCTATACAGTATAGCATATAGGTATAGCAGTATAAGCAAAATTTGTAAAATTTATCTGCCAGCACACCTAGGTATCATCAGTATTCAAATTATTAATATCATTGGAATCTTAGTTTATGAATAAATTGAGAATAATATTTGGGTAACTTAACAATTCTTGCACCTGTCTACAAAATAGACGACTGCTTAGATTAGTTTGTTGATTGAATAAAATATATAATTCATGTTTTTATAAATTATTTAACAGTATTAATAGAAAATGTTGTCTTTTGAAGCAGAAGATATACTCGTAGTTGAAGAATGACATTTTAAAAACATATCCGGGAATTATAGTACCAGTAGCTGACCCACGCAACGTCATTTACGTCTCCTATTGCCCGTAGCGTAAAAATTATCCTCCGTTTTTGTAACATTCTTCATTGGTGCTCCGCTCCTATCGAGAGGTACCTAAGAGGTTATCGCCTATTATGCTGATAGGGATGGTATATTCTGTATTCCTGATACGAACGCATAACTTTAAAATACTTTTGTATCTTCTCGATGCAACTACTTACTTGATGAATGTTTTTTATAGTTAAAGTTGCTTGTACGTTGAACTTACCTGAAAAAAGAAATATGATTAAAATTACTTACTTTACATATTAAATGGAAATTAAAACTTTTTTTTTTGTTCCCAAAGACTTGCAGCTTGTTAGCGTTAGTTAGATCATTAAATACTAATATAATGTGTTTATTTACTTTTCGTTTTGTCTCTGAAAAGTTGTCTAACCGGAAACATTGTACTTTTTTTTATGTATGGCCCGCCAAAATGACTCTACTCTGCCTGATGGAAAGCATAAGCAGAATCCAAGAGTGGTGGTCACCACGCTCACTGCGAATGCAGACAATGCAGCATGGCGACCCACACCAAGTTATTATATCTAAATGTTACCGTTTTCTTCGAACTGGGAAAATTTTTAAGCATTTAGTTAATTCAATGTTATTGGATAATGAACTGACATAATTCAGTAACGAAGTACTTAAGTACTGTTAAGTACCTGGTGTAAAACAGGTAAACAGAGTTTAAATTTTCTCTAATATAAATCACCCACATGTCCACATACCCTCAAATATGAGCGTAGCCGTAGTATAACGATCAGTAGTCGAAAGCTCATCATCACTACATAGTATAAAACAAAGTCGCCTTTTCTGTCCCTATGTCCCTTTGTTTGCTTAAATCTTTAAAACTACGCAACGGATTTTGATGCGGGTTTCTTTAATAGATAGAGTGATTCAAGAGGAAGGTTTTTATGTATAATAAATGCATAATATAGTATGGGAACACTGTTAATTTTCGAGGTTTCTAATGTGACGTAGCAAATAAACACATTTTTTTGCGCTTACATTGCAAACGCTGGTTGCAACCTACGAGATAGATCAAAATAATGTACTACAGTATTGTACACCTTAAAAAGTACTACAAAAAAGTCCGTCCGTCCGTCCAAATCTCTTAGGGATAACCCACAACAACCATTTTTTATTCCTTTCTTTCTACGAGAAATAATGGCTTATTTACGAAGTGATTTTAAGCAATACAGAATGAATCCTTATACAACTAAGTAAATTAAATACATTGTGCATTTAATATAGATCAAAATAGCTCTTAACAGTATCTAATTTAAATGAATATATTCGAAGATATTACAGATTTAAAATGCACGAATCGTGTCGTCGGCGGAGGCATCTGAAATTCACCCGGGCGAAGCCGGGGCGGGTCGCTAGTAATACATAATTATAAGAGTTTTTATATTACACCATTCAAATTACACTATTTAGTAAAAAGTACCTATAGTATTGAATGTGTTATGTTTATCAAATAATAATTGATTATAATATTCATGAACATTATCCTTGTTATTCATAAAACCAAAAGTATTGTAATAAATGATCAGGTGGTGCCCGGAAGCTGGCGCCATGCAATAGGTACTTCTAAATTATTAATTGGTTACTTAGTAATTGGCATTATATTATTAACTATAGATTAGATTTTAATATATTTCATTATATTACAGTTGTGTTATTTATAATATTGTTTCGATGTATTTTATAACATTCGTTACCATTAAATTTAAAATCATTTGTCAAGTAAAGTATAAACATCTGTGAGCTGTTTGATTATTCCCTAGTCTTAAAATAATACTTGTAGTCATAATCTAAACGTTTTGTATATGAATACCATACTATTTGTACATACACCAGTTTTACAGCATGTGATGCAATTCTACTGTGATAGTTCATTTCAGATCAATCTCTGTAAGATAAATCATTTTAAACTCTAACATGTAACATTTAAGATTAGTTTTCGATTAGAGGCTTTACTATGGCATGAGTGCATTGCAGATTATACAGCGTATGGGAGTCTATAGACGGTTTTTGTTGGTGTATGTCATTATGCTGTTCTAGATAAGCGTGTGTAGATAAATTGGGTCTTAAATAGGGCTGCCAAATGCTCGTCAGTGGGTCATGTCCCGGTTGGTAGTGTAGTAGTGACCATGTGTTAAAACAGTTGTTCCATTTTTAGAATTAGAATAAGTACAGACATGGATACGCGAGTGACTGTGTGATAATAAGTGTCCAGGAGGTATTGGAATCGTTTTTTTTTTTGTTATGAACTCTTGGATTATTAACTTTATGCATGTTTTAACATGTCTTAAAGTAAAATAATGTTAACAACGAGTTATTTTGTACTGGTTCCCAAATTTTAGAGATGGCAGCCCTACTTTATCTCAATTTCATCATGTAACTTCTCCTTTCTTATCTTTTAATCCTTTAATAACTTTGTTTAGGATTGGTGCAACGAGTTCTCTCTTCCATTCTTCTCCATCACTCATCAGTTCACTGATTTCTCCCTCCCTGGTAATATCCTCTTTCCGCAGTCCATCCATCTTTTCTTTAGTCGTCATCTACTTTTATATCCGTCGACTCCCATACTAAAAGGTATTTTAATTCTTGTTTTACACTGTTTGAAATAAAAAGCTTCTCAGGTTCATTATGTTACAAGAATAATATATGTATGATGGTGATAAAATTTTGTCTATTCTTAGGTAGAATCCAAATATCAATTGGCAATACAATCTATATTGCTCTGACTATGGAGTGTAGAGGTAAGGAGTACAATCTAGAAGTAAAAAAAGTGTCCGCCAAAATGCACTAATTAGGTGACGCCACTGTACAAAGTGTGTACATTTAAAGAATCAGAAAAGATAATCATATGAACTATTATTTGTTTAAGTTTGTCGGACAGGATACTACGCAAAGTTTTTAATTTTTAAACCACAATTTAATATAAAAACCGACTTCCAAAAAAACAGCCAACGAAAACTCTCTGCCAAAAAAACACTTAAAACCGTAAAATAAGCTGGTTCTTCATAAATTGCCTATACCTAATTCTTTATTCATTTAAATAGTAGTATTATAATGTGTGCTAGGTACCTAGAATCTGTTTGAAGTCGGTGCCAAGTGACTATCGCTTAGACTTTTGTAATTGTTCGTTTGTATTCTTTTTGGCTTAGCACGTTGAACTATTTCATCAAATTTCATCATCAAGAATACAAATTAAGGTCTATACGTACGTTTAATATTAAAATCATCCTCAAATCCTTCTATCATCAGTTCACCTAAATAACTTTAAAGTATACGACTGAAGGTCTTTAGATACGTATGAAATTGAAAGAATTATCCTCCAACTCCTAACCGTTGAGGAGTTGTACCTTCCACCTTCCATCATCAGCTTACCTAAATAATTTGAAAGAATACGACTAAAGGTAACATACATACATACATATGATATTTAAAGATTTATCCTCCAACTTCTAACCGTTAAGGAGTTGTACCTTACATCATCAGCTCATCATCATAAAATGATGACTACCAGACGCAAATACCGGTGTAACTTCAGAAAATATACGAAAAACATAGTATGTGCCTAAAAAAAATGAAGGTTCCCCTGGATTACCCTGGCATCCCATAATCAGATCCTGATATGGTGGCAATGGGACCACCTCGGGAGCATACCCTTTCGAATACAAAAAAAAATTAAAATCGGTCCACAATTGACGGTAATAAAAATAAATATATAATATAATAATAAAAATAAAAAAGTAATCGGTGTACATACATAAAAAAAAAACAACGGAACATAGAACCTCCTCCTTTTTGGAAGTCGGTTAAAAATAATTAAAACGATACTCTCTTCTCACTCCAGCGCCTACGTGGTCGGATCAAAGACTACTCCTTACCTCTATACTCCATGGCTCTGGCAAATCACGAAACTGGCTGATGACAGTACGATATATTATTATCTACTCAGGGGTTATAGCGATCGTTCTACCAAGTCTCAAGATAAATAGCAGTAATACTCTTTTGGTGGTCTTATGGATTAGGTAACTACAGTAATATTTGTTAATCTCTTATTTATTCATTAATGTTGGCAGATATTAGCAATATTGCTGTGAATACATTTTGTGCGCAATTGTCAGATTATCAGAACCAGATAATATTACACACACAGTGTATATTTAATGAGTTTATATTTGTATCTTAAATGGGTGTTGTTGAGCCAAACCCCGTTATAAAAAGACGTACGAGTAAATCGCGACTGCACCATTTAATATTATATTTAAAGAAGGTATTACTTGCACATATTTAAAGTTTCTAAGTTTATTATTAGTATACGAGTAGTGTACTAGACTTCTTAAAAAATAAATATCTTCGAAATTCAGACTAAGAGACCAGTACCATCGACAAATTTGAATCGTGAAACACGAATTTAAAAAAAAACCACCATAAGCTTAATTTCCTGCAGACATTCAAATCCAGGTAAGTCGACATTCGCGTATAAATATGCATTTCCATGGTAACAACATTGCTATCTGTCATTTAAATACACAGAGAATAATAATTATCTGTTATATTTGAGATAGTTTTCGTAATTTGTTTTGAGTTATACTAGTTAGTTCCAAGGAGCATGGATTCAGAATATGACTTATCTAATTTATAATCTACTGAAGTGATGATAAAGGTAAAAATTGCATAGAGCTTCGACCAGTATTGACGTAGCTTGCTTAGTATTTTAAACGTTCTAAATGCGGCATGCACTGTAAAGGTTGCAAAAGATTTATCGATAGTACCTAGAGAAGATACTATAATTAATAATTATATTATAGTGAACCAAAATTTATTGCGTAGTAGGTACAATTATTTATACAAACGCCAACTTAAAATTTGCTGTGATGTTTCCATCTCAAAATTTTATGGAAGAATGATAAATTGTATTTAAGAATACATTAAGGTCATTAAGTTATAAATTACACTATTTTAACACTAATGACAACTAATTTCGCCAATGCGTAATAACGTTTTTAGTATAACTTGTGTTGACTTTATTGCCTTATATGTGACAATCTCTACGGTCCCAACTCATTTTGAAAAACCAGCTACTACATTACATTGACAGGCTTCAATTTTTTTTCAAATTTTACGCCGAATCTAACTACATGACCTGTATTTAAAAAAACTAATGGTAAAGAGAATATTAAAATCTGAAGGTTTGTATTCGAATTACAAATTATTTTAATGGCTTCATCAACAACCAGAAAACATATCACGGATATCCTTATAAAATGACATATCCTTATGGCTCTATACGTGATTGCTTTTTAAATCCTAACCTTAACGTATCTAATAAAATATCTATCTTCTAGCGACATATATCCTAAAAATATATTTTTCTAATAAAAGTGTTTAACTTGTAGATTACATATAATTGTTTTTAGTAGTGTTAGTTTTTATACCTTTTTTTTCAACTTTATGTAAACTTTATGCTTCTGATGCAGAAGCATCGCAATAGACCGCCATAGTGAGGGTCACCATGCTGCATTGTTGCATTGTCTGCATTGGTAATCAGTATGGTGACCACCACTCTCGGATTCTACTCATGCTTTCCATCAGGCAGAGTAATCACTTTCGTGACGTACCACCGAAATTGTTGGCAATTTCAGTGTTTCCAACTGTTTGCAACTCTTCAGAAAATTGCCAACTTTTGTTTCCATTGTGTCTACACAGAGTTGCCAACAATTTTCAAAACATTCCAACTAAGCGTCTCCACAGAGTCAATAAATATCTGCAACAAGCTTATTCTTTTGTACCGCCAAAAACAGAAACACGGTTCCCAACATTTGTTGACAATTTTTGTTGCCAACACAAGGAAATTACAGAAACTTTTGTCGCCAACACGTGTTGACAACACAAAAGTTGCCAACTTTTGTTCGGTGGAGACTGGGTTTAAGGCCCGAAATTCTCAAAGGTCAACATTTTATTTAAAGACTGGTAAATACTGAAAACATTACTAACAAAGAAAAGCGGTTTTAAAATACTCTTTTATATTCAGACATCGTCTGCCTACATACTATACTTGTCACTTGAAACATCTCAAGTCTATCTACAAAACAACGAGTAAGCAATATAAAAATATTAAATTAAATCCAGGTTATCACATTATTACCCGCTCAATCTACGAACACATTGACACATGTGAAGGTTGCCATATAGAAAATGTTTTTAGCGATAAGGCCGCCTATTGTTCTGCATTTGAAATATTTACTTTTTTTATACTTCTCTCGTGTTAGTTAGGTACTAACGAAACACGAAACTAGTTCTAGTTTATCTAGTTAGTAAAAAAATCGACTAATGTTAAAACCGGAGATCCGGTAAAACCATGTATAAAAGTTGTTTGTGACATCATGTTGCCAAGATCAAGATATTTAATTTTAATGTTTCATTTGTAACTTAACTAAAAATAACCTTGTTTATTTTAATAACAATAACATTGAATTGAATTACTTGTATAGACTAAATGTAAAAAGCATATGAAATAATTACGTAGGTAATAGTCGGTTTGAATTTAGACGGCGCACGTCGTAAGTTTAGTGCGACATGACAAGTTTCACGTCACACGTTTTAAACGTTCAACACAAGAATTGCTAAAGAAAAATATGGTCTAAGTTGAGTAATTTATCTAATTTCTGTTATCCTAAAGTAAATTTTACTTTTTAAGTAATAAACAAGCGTGTGTTTCTGATTAATGTGTGTTTAGTACAAAACTAAACACAGTGACAGTTGAGATGTGAGAAGAAGACTGTAAATAGAAGAAATTAGAGTATAATATATAATCCAATTATAAATTTTTGTGAATTTTAGTTTAGTGATGACAACAAGAGAATCACCACCAATATCTAGTAATTTAAATCTCTGTCAAGTGGCATACGTAGGAATATTCAATGCGATTTATTTACTTTAAGTGAAGTTGTTACATATCCCAAATCAATTAACTGACACTTCACACATAACTTAAGGACGCTTGGGACGGCGCAACATATGAGAACACTTAGAACGGCGAATGCTGTGGAATGTTCATAGATAAGGATGGCGCCATTGGAACTCCACCAAATATCACAAACATATTTTAAATTCATTCTGGCTTCACACTTCGAGGCGGAATCACTAGACTAATTAGCTGTAGTTTTAATTTAGTAAAATTAGATTATAAGGAGATTCCTGTTTCACACTTCGAACTAGAATCTCCTCCAATTAGCTATAGTTATTATTTTATAAACTAGTAATTAATTAAATTGATTTAAGAATTATTAATTGCTTCATTTTGGATCCTCCGGATGCGGCTATCGTAATTGGCGCAGTCGGTAGGATATTCGAGTCAGTGCGTGTCGCGATCGGTCTCCTGCATCCACATATCGTTTGCTCCCAATCGTTACGTCACTGGTTGAGCTCTTCAGCCTTCGTCGGATATCCTGAACCTACGGTGCAGCAGTCCAGAGGTGAATCCAAACATCGATTCGTCCAAAAAGAAGACAATTTTGTAAGTCCTTGAATCTTTCAAGTCCTTGCCCTCCTAACCCTTAAGCAATACATAATTATTTATTTATAGATATTTTCACATTTATATATAACTTAATATAATTATATACTTTTATATATGTACACATCACAATCGTGTGTTATATAATACGATTTTCTTTTTTGTGTAAGTTTCGTTAAGATTTTTCACCCTAGAGAATCTCGAAACGTTAGGCTTAATAGGGATAAAAATAAATTTAGATTAAGTGTATTCGACTAGTAGGTATAGGAATTTAGATATTACAATGACTCAGTACAACATAGATGTAATCTATAAACCTCTCATATTATTACCCGAATTCGACGGAAACTCACATGTCTTAACAAGGTTTATTAATTTATGAGACCAGCTAGTACTAACACATTTTAGTATGGCATCGAGCCACGATTTATCTAATTTAACGCTGAATGACAGTATACACTATTTAAAAAAATGTAAAATCTTAGAATTAATAACGAGACACTTTGATCCCCGTGACATTTTTGACGTTGATCTACTTACAATATATGACTAGATTACCACAAAGAAAATATGATTGAGATATTCTACTTAATTCATGACCTAAGTACTGACTCTCGCAAATATTTATTGACTTCTCGTTATAAAACAGAGAACCTAAAATTGAATATTGTCCCGAACAGCAAATTTTAAATAATCCACTCACATCCAGTAAAAAAATTGCCCCGCACTTAACTCACGACACGGTAATGTAAGACCTCCATAAAGAAAAAACGTCCCATGGCAAAAATATGTTTAAAAGAGCACTTCAAACTTGTAAATTATTACAGAACGATCCTATAAATACCAATAACTCGGCTATAAAACTTGAAATGAAATGCTTTGAAATTTTATTTGCATAGAACATAGTTTTGTACCAGATGTAACATTAGCGGTTTTTTTATAATACCACATTCTCCCTTTTTTTGCATGCAAATGTTTATTAAGTAACGTTATGTGATCTAAAAATTCATTATATTAAACAAACTAGAAACGTTATCTATTACATTGTTTAGCATCATATTAAAATTATAAAAGTTAGTAATGTATTTCTTAACAATTATCGATTATAATACTATGTATGTATTATATTTTAATAATAATAATCATTTATTTTAGACCATACAGGTCCATATTTAAAGCATGCGTACAATTACAAAATTACAAATTAAAATGAAATTAAATTAATACATAAAATAAAATTATCATTAAAAACATTATGTCAAAATTCAAAATAGAATCAAAGTTATAATCAAAACAAAAATACTATTAAATCAAAATTAAAATCACAGTCAAAAACAAAATTAAAGACTCAATCAAAATCAAAAGTTAGAATTTAAATCCAAACTATAATTAAAATCCTAAATTATGATCAAAATTCAAAATTATAATTAAAATTCAAACAAAAATCACAGTCAAAATTATAAACAAATTATTAAGTATTAAATATTATATTACAATTACAAAAAAAATATATTACATTGCATTAATTCTGTTATTGTATAAAATACTTTTCTATCAACCATTTGCGTAACTTAGTTCTAAAATATTTGTTATTTGAAAGTCTAGGTAATGGATTTAGTTATAAAGAAATATTATGATATAATAAGATTAGGTTCATTCTATGTAGGCAATGAAATAGTTATAGTTTAAACGTTTCCCATTTTTACACGTTACATATATGATTTATATAAATAATTTATACTAAATCCACAATAACGACCACAAAATCCTAATTCTATCATCCCTATTCCTAGTTTCCTATTAGAAAGATTTCAAGCACATAGAGGCTGAATGCCCGAAGACCAATAACTGGTTTTTACGCAAAGAAAAACAGAGTCTACGGAACCGGCCCTCTCAAGATTCTATACATCAACCCATCACCATTAAAAAAAGGAAACCTATTTGCAGTTTTGTCATATCACGAAAGGTCAGCGACCTATAAAGAACTCGGCAACAGACGTTAGAATATTTGCTTAATTGTCCTTCCAAAAGTACATCTCTACGGTGGTCCAGACTTCTACAAATCATCCTCAAGATTACTACAGGCATGGAAAAACTACCTCGAAACAGTTGGCTTGGTATGTCTAGAGTCAAGGACACGCTATCTGGCCTAAATATTAGACTACACCGTATCTAAAGTCACATTCAAGTTTAACTCTATAAACTTGAATCATCTTCACGCCACCAATATGAAGATCTCAAGGCTCCACCATCAATCTTGAATAAGATTATGCCACGATATATCATATTACAATCATACTGAACGTAGTAATGATGAGCGCTTATATAGTCATCGATATTCTACTTTATCGCAAATACATCAGAAGATCATCCTCAGAGCGAATCATATAAAGCAAATGAAACTACAAGAAACATATGCCCTTTCAGAACCACGAGCAAGAGCAAATCAACCACCACCTCAATTTATTGCTAAATACATCGGTGTTGGCTGTTCTTCGGGGGGAGGTGTTACATATCCCAAATCAATTAACTGACACTTCACACATAACTTAAGGACGCTTGGGACGGCGCAACATATGAGAACACTTAGAACGGCGAATGCTGTGGAATGTTCATAGATAAGGATGGCGCCATTGGAACTCCACCAAATATCACAAACATATTTTAAATTCATTCTGGCTTCACACTTCGAGGCGGAATCACTAGACTAATTAGCTGTAGTTTTAATTTAGTAAAATTAGATTATAAGGAGATTCCTGTTTCACACTTCGAACTAGAATCTCCTCCAATTAGCTATAGTTATTATTTTATAAACTAGTAATTAATTAAATTGATTTAAGCATTATAAATTGCTTTATTTTGGATCCTCCGGATGCGGCTATCGTAATTAAGTCGTGTCTCGCATACCGATGACTATTTCGATTCGTCATTGTTTGTTTACGTGCCCTATATACAAACACTTGAAAAAATTATGAATATGAAAGGTCATTGAACCCAATTTATCAACCAGCTCGTGTTCAATTTTTAAATCATGATTTTTAAAAATAGAATCAGCGACGTCAATACGTCTAAATTATGATAAATTATATTAAGATGATATCATTCACTCATTCAATCAAATTATAATGAGAGCAACCTTGACAGTTCAAATTCGCAACAGCAGAATATGCAGCATAAATTCACAACAGACGAAAATATAGCGTTACATACCAATATAAAAATGTTTATTTGAAATGGAAACCTCCTTAATTATGTAGGTATATTGTATTAAATATGAACCTTTTTCCGTAATTTCACTAGGGTACATGGTCACTACTCCGCTTTCAAGAATCAAAACATGTCTTATAACAGTCATAACCTTCAACAACCTATGTATAACCAATGAATAGGCACTCCTTCGACACATAATATTCTTTAAGAATGTTGTATAATTTCGGGATTAGGAATAATGTAGTGCATTGTTGTGTGGAGTTGTGTAGACTGTAGGTTTTACAGTGTAGTATATTAATTTCTCAATCAAATGTCGTTGACCGTTGTAATTTAACGCTTTAAGTACATAAGTGTGTTTCTAAATATTTGTATACATAACTTTATTTAACAACTTGCTGACCCACGCAACCTGGTTTGCGTCTCCTATTGCCCCTAGCGTCATAATTTTCCCCCGTTTTTGAAACAACTTCGCTCCTATTGGTCTTAGCGTGATGATATATTAGCCTATAGCCTTTGTCGGTAAATGGGCTATCTAATACTGAAAACTTTTTCAAATCGGACCATTGGTTCCTGAGATTAGCGCGTTCAAGCAAACAAACTCTTCAGCTATAAAAATGAATCGCCGAAATGTATGTAGATACGCGCATAACTTCAGATCGGCTGCACTAAATTAAATAATTGTTTTTTATGTGTTCGTTATTGTTCGGACAAGGTTTGTGTACAAGAAAAGTTAAAAGATAACGAGAAAAGTCATTTTTTGTCCGCGACGGGAAGCCGAGACAGATAAGTAAATATGGCGGTACGAAGTTCGCCGGGTCAGTTGGTATTAGTATAGAATATAGATAAATGTCGTCTGCAAACCGCAGGTGTGAGAGGAATCGGCCATTTATATTGATTCCCCGTCCGTTCCAATCGAGCGTCTTGAAGACGTCTTCCAAGGCATTAGTAAACAGTTTCGGAGATATAACATCTCCCTGTCTTACTCCTCGATGCACTTGGATTGGTCTTGTGCTCTTTTCTTGTACTTGGACGGTCATCGTTGCAGCTTCATAGAGGCATCTCCACACCTCGATATATCGGCAGTCGACCAGGCACCTCTGCATGGATTCCAGAACTCAATGGTATCGAAGGCTTTTTCGTAGTCTACATACGCTAGACAGAGAGGCTGATTATATTCCTCTGTCTTCTCGATAATTTGTCTTAGAGTGTGTATGTGGTCCACAGTACTGAAGCCTTTTCGAAACCCAGCCTGCTCCACAGGCTGAAAGTCATCGAGTTTTTTGGGCGAGACGATTCGTAATGACCCTCGAAAACAACTTGTACACATGGGTCAGGAGTGAAATTGGGCGATAGTTCTTCAGTAGGCTTTTGTCTCCTTTCTTGAAGAAAAGCACTACCGCGCTCCTACCCCATGCCTCCGGTGTAGTGCCGGTATGAATGACGGAATTAAATAGTTGTGGGAGCTCTACTAACATAGGAGTTCCACCAGCCTTTAGGAGCTCTGTTGTAATTCCGTCTTCGCCCGGAGCTTTGTTATTGTGTAGTTGTCAGAGTGCCATTCTAATCTCACCCAGATCGATGTCGGGAAGCTCGTCTGTGAGGTGGCGTGTCAGTCTAGCACGCGGGTCATCCGCGCTGTGGGTATCGGGTGGACTGGTTCGTGAGGAATATAGATCCTCGTAAAACTTTTCGACTTCAGCGAGAATCTCTGTTTCAGAGGTGACGGTGGTGCCTTGTGCTGTTCTGAGCTTGGACAGGTGGTAACAGGAGGCCTTAGGCTTGGCAAAGACTTTTGAACCCTTGTTCCGAGCAATCGCATCCTCGATCACTCGAGTATTCTACTGTCGAACGTCTTGTCTGACCAGCCTTCTTATCTGCCTGTTCAGTTCCTGTCGCTCAGAGGGTGTGGCGTTTAGTGCTTCTCGTCGTTTCCTCATGAGATCTCTTGATCTCGCTTGGTCTCGCTGCTGAGCTTCGACTTGCCTCCAGTGCTCTTTGGTCGAAAGTGTTTATAACCCACCTCGCGGACGACACGTACCAGACTGTCGGCGGCGTCATTTACGTCCTGCACGGTTTCCAACGTGCTAAACCGATTTTGGAGCTCCAACTGGAAGCTTTCGCATCCAGCTTCGACCTGAGTCATATCTTTGAGTCGCCGATACCGCAGTCATTGAAAACCAAGGTTTTTAACCAATGCGTCCTACCCGTGATGACATACGGAGCCGAGACGTGGACACTCACCATTGGACTGGTCCACAAATTTAAAGTGGCTCAGCGGGCGATGGAGCGTGCGATGTTGGGTGTCTCTCTGTCTGATAGAATTTGGAATGAGGCTATTCGACAGAGAACTAGAGTGACCGACATCGCACGGAGAATCAGTACGCTGAAGTGGAAATGGGCCGGTCATGTCTCTAGACGTACCGATGGTCGATGGAGCCGAAATGTGCTTGAGTGGAGACCGCGACTAGGCAAACGTAGTGTAGGGCGCCCTGCGGCTCGGTGGACTGACGATCTAAGGAAAGTGGCTGGCAGCGGATGGATGAGGACTGCCCAGGACCGGTATGGTTGGCGCTCCTTGGGGGGACCTACGTTCAGCAGTGGACGGCGATTGGTTGATTGATAGATAAATACAATAACATAGACATGTGTCTTCATTTACATATTCTATACACGCAATCAAACCTACTAATAAACTTATGTATACTTATTATGTATTATGTTCATTAAAAACAAACAATTACGTCTTTATCGTGATTCTTATCACGGATAAGCTTATTATTAGTACAAATATTAACATTCTACATGTTTACTAAAATCATAAAATGTATGCTAATAACTTTTATATTCCTAATTAGTCTAATAAGCTCTTAACTACAGCTTCTTTGCCGGATTTGCTAGGTCTTATAATCTCCAAAGGAGCTAGAAATATAGCAAAAGCATAGAAGTTCTTTTGGTAAACAGAAGATGCTATTATTATTTAACTGCCTCGGTGGCGCAGTGGTAGCGTATGCGACTGCTGTGTCTGAGGTCTCGGGTTCATTTCCCGGGTCGGACCAAATGTTTGTACGATCTGCAATATTTGTTTCGGAGTTTGGGTGTTTTCTATGTATAATATATATGTATTTACAAAAAAAAAGTATATATTTATTTGTATCAGTTGTCTAGTACCCATAACACAAAGTCTGCTTAGCTTGGGACTAGATGGCGTTGCGTGTTAGATGTCCGAAAAAATATGTATGTATTTAATGTATAATAATTAAATAAAGTCATATCAGTTGTCTAGTACCCATAACACAAGCTCTGCTTAGCTTGGGACTAGATGGCGTTGTGTGATAGATGTCTGAAATATTTATTTATTTATTAACCGAACACTTCTAGCATGACATATCCGTGTGGTGACACAATGAAGACAGTGTTACTACCCTATTTATCGTAGCTGTCGTAAGAACAGATTATGGGAGCAAACTACGCAGGATAACTGAAAAGAATTGCAAGGAAATATTATCACAAACTATGCCAACCCGTCTGACCAGGCAGCGTGGTATAGAAGGCCCATACCTCCTTTCTGAAGCGAGGCAGTAGACTATTAGTCTGTTGACGATTACTAGTCTTTCTACACAAATAAATAAAATTGGAGTGTCTGTTTGTAATATTAAAATAACCGCTTTTTACTAAATGCATGTATGTATACACGGCACATATACCAAAATAACATTTTTTTAAATTTTTGTCTGTCTGTTATTTTTTGTTCTGGGTAATCTCCGGAACGGCTGAACCGATTTTGATGGGACTTTCATTGATAGGTAGCTGATGATATAAGGAGTAACTTAGGCTTCTTTTTTTTAGACTAGCTTCACCCCGCGGCGTTACCCGCGGTACGATAATGACCGCGAGTAACACCGCGGGGTTCAGCTAATACTAATAATAGGTCTTTACCTATGAAATTGCCGTTTTGTATGCAATAAGTGAAAGTACTTATTTTTTCAAACTTTTTTATTTCTGTTATTCGAAGTAATCACCCAGGCAATCTAGGCATCTTTGCCAACGCATTGGCAGTTTATTGATGCCCTTCTTGTAAAAATCTGCTGGATGGGAGGCAACAAACTCTTCAAAGGCATTTTGTACTGCCTCTCGGGAATTGAATTTTTTACCCACTAAAAAGTTGTCTAAATTTTGGAAAAAGTAAAAGTCGGTAGGTGCAAGGTCTGGTGAGTATGGCGGATGAGGGAGAGCTTCCAACCCCAGCTCTTGCAGCTTGGAGACTGTCTGTTGCGCAGTATGGGGTCGCGCGTTGTCGTGAAGGAGCAGTGGGGACGACCGATTGACCAAAGCTGGTTGCAGATGTGCAAGCTTCTCCATCATTCTATCCAGTTCTTCGCAGAATACATCTGCATTAATGCTCATGCCGTTTTGTAAAAAGCTGTGGTGAATCACACCCGAACTAGAGCCCCAAACAGTGAACATCACCTTTTAGGGGTCATTTTTGGTTTAGGGCATTGCTTTGGTGGACAATACGTCTCCGTATTTCAGGTTCGCTACTTCCTCCATCGGTGATCATCGAGCCAAGGTATTGGAATTGGGTCACGGTTTCGTAGTCATGTAGGAGATTGATGCGTTTAATAACTGCGAACCGATCAATGATCATGAGCTTGGTCTTCGATTTATTAATAGCAAGTCCCATTTGCATGCTGATGGCTTCCAGTTTGAGAAACAACTCCACCATTTCATTTTCCGATGGTGCCAAGAGGGTGGTATCGTCCGCGTATCTGAGGTTTGATATTTTCACTCCGCCTATCTTTTTACCTCCCTCCCAACCATCTAGAGTTTGTCGCATTATGTGTTCTCCATAGATCTTAAAAAGAATGGGAGAGATTATGCATCCTCGGCGAACTCCCTTGTGGAATTTGCAACGGCTTGATGTTCGATCTCCTACAGTCACAGTGCCGTATCCTGACTCATATAGCTTGCGAATAAGCATAACGAGGTGGGCTGGTACACCTGTCTCGGACAGAACCCCCCACAGCTTCTCCCACTTAACTTTTTTAATAATAGGTGAAGCAAAAACTTTACGAAAATTATGCGAACGGATGAGTGTGAGATTTGGCACAGTTAAAGTTTATATAGATGAGTACAGAAAGCTACAAATAAATAAAGAATTATGGTCGAATTTCGACCACTAGGCGACCACTAGTTGTCATAATAATGTAACTTCTTAAATCATTATTTTCGTAGACGTTTTTATTAGCTTGTTATGTAATGGAGCACTACTAAGTCAGAGTTTTGTAATTTGTACTCTTAGTTGATAGTCGCAAATAACTCGTATTACCTGGGTTTTTTTTACTCTAAGGTTTTTATTACAGAACAATACATATTTATTAATAGTTTCGTTATTCATACACTTGGTATGTTAGTTATGTACTTAATAACCACGAATTAACCTTGATGACAACGTGGATGTATTATATAACTCATATATATCAAAGTCAAAGCCACGCTGATTTCAGCACGAACGGGCCGGCTCGACCGGGGCGGTACTGCCCTCGCACAGAAAATCAGCGTAAAATGACAGCGTTCGTGCTGTCGTGTTTCGTTGGTGAGTGCGAGACCGGAGGCCCAAATAGTCAAGTCAAACAAGTTCTATACTTGTTGACTAGACTAAATGATGCAGAAGCATCACTAGGCCGCCATGGTGTGGGTCGCCATGCTGCATTGTTGCATTCGCAATGAGTATAGTGACCACCACTCTTGGATTCTGCTTATGCTTTTCATCAGGCAGAGTAGAGTCATTTTGGCGGCCCAGCTAGTGCTCGGTACATAATACCAGGTGGGCCAAAAGAAATCACCCTATTGGAAGATGCTCTTATTTTTGCAAAAGGCGGCCAATGTCAAATCTGTTTTGACATTTGTGAACTAGACAGATGTAGAATACAAGTGAACAAGCCATGGAGCGATACACTATCCAAGAACGCGGAAGAATCGTATCTATTTTTTGCGTAACAATTCGTCTGTGGTGTTGGCGCAGCGCGAATTCCGTCGCCGATTCCCCGGTCGTCCGGCGCCGACTGAGCAAACACTGCGCCGTTTGGCCAACAACCTTGAAGAGTATGGGACCACACGAGACGCTGCCAAGAGTGGCCGGCCCGGGAGCACCCGTTCTGCCCAGAATATCGCCGCTGTTGCCGAGGATGTCGAGCTGTCGCCAGAAACATGGACCAGACACCGTGCCTCGTAATTAGCCATCAGCCGGTCGTCCCTAAGGCGAATTTTGGTCAAAGACCTGCGCATGTTCCCGTACAAAATCCAGTCCGTGCATCAGCTGCTGCCTGTCGACCGCCAAAGGCGTGTAACCTACGCCCAAGCCATCCTCAATCTCAAGGACGAAGTGGATGATTTTTCGACCAAAATCATAATGAGCGATGAGGCTCTTTTCCACCTCAGCTGGTACGTGAACAAGCAAAACTATCGCTTCTGGTGCACCGAAAATCCACGAGTGATGCACGAGGAGCCATTACACCCGCTCAAAGTCGAATCTGTCACCCGAAGTTCTCGCCGAAGTGATGAAAAATGCCATAAAACGAGCCCGTATAGCAATCAATTGTGACGCCGCCCATTTGGCCGATATCATCTTCTTGACTTGACTAATAAAATTCTAAAGGTTCAAATAAACATAATCAAAAAACAGAATCGAAGGTTTTCATTTAGAAAAAAAATGAGAGCCAAACAACATCGGATGACTTCTTTTGGCCCACCTTGTACAAGAATTGTTATATATAACATTTTAGAATTATTACTTATCAAGTTCCGCTTGATTGTCACAGCGGCAGCGATGCATTGTATAAATATTATTAAATACATATTATGAAAGCTTTTAGATTGGCTGTAGACAAACGGCATTCTTTTACGGATTGATAAACTTACATTTTAATATAAAAATAAATTATTGCTGTTCGTTTCAACTAACGTAACTAAATAATAATAATAAATATTTCGGACATCTAGCACAACGCCATCTAGTCCCAAGCTAAGCAGAGCTTGTGTTATGGGTACTAGACAACTGAAATCAATACATATATACTTTTTTTTTGTAAATACATACATATTATACATAGAAAACACCCAAACTCCGAAACAAATATTTGCAGATCATACAAACATTTGGTCCGACCCGGGAATCGAACCCGAGACCTCATGATCAGCAGTCGCACACGCCAACCGCGAGATTAACGAGCAGTAAATATGAAGATACTTCTCTATACCAACCATTTGTGTAACCACAGATACGACTTGGTAGCCACGATAAGACCTGTGAGTAATGTTTTATGATGGATTAAGGGCATCTGCGCAGTACTTTGGCCTGGTTTCAATTAAAGGGATATATTTATCATCAAGTGACAGAGTCTTTTAAATTTTTTACTCGTTGGGAAACGCTTACATGTTGTGCAATACTTTTATGAGCTTGACCTGTATATATTTTTCTAATATTTTCAAACGAATTAATTATTTCTTGTATATTTAATCCGAGTCTCGGAAACAGCTCCAACGATTCTCATGAAATTCTAGCTAGGATTAATTTTTAGAAAATTTACCAAGAAAATCGGTCATTCAGGTACTCGTACAAAACGGTTAAGCGAATGAGTATGAACATATTGAACATTGGCAAAAGTTTATACCGAGGAGAAGGGCTTTCAAAGGTAGTAGAGCCACGCTGATTTCAGCACGAACGGGCCAGCTCGACCGGGGCGGTACTACCCTCGCCTCGCATAGAAAATCAACGTATTAAATGACAGCGTTCGTGTTGTCGTGTTTCGTTGGTGAGTCGGAGGCCCAATGATGCAGAACCATCACTAGGCCGTTATGGTGTGGGTCGCCATGCTGAATTATTGAATTGTCTACATTCGCAATGAGTATAGTGACAACCACTCTTGGACTCAGCTTATGCTTTCCATCAGGCAGAGCAGAGTCATTTTGGCAGGCCACACATAAAAAAAAAATACCGCGATATAATTAAATCATGTTTATTCTAACTCTGAAAGTTAAAGTGTAAGACACACCCGTTCTATTGTTATCTCATTAGGAGCGACAAGCTGAAAAAATACCACATGCTGTGGTCGGAATTATGGCCTGTCCTGTTTATAATCATGTGGCTTTATTTATGAGTTAACGACCAAGTTAGAGCAGTAAATATAGAACAGAGTATCTCTATATAATCGCAGATGTAGTAAATGAATCATACATTAGTGTATGTTACATCCATTTTTTGCAAAACATGTTCATAGCATACCAAGTCGTATGGTATTTAATCGATTTTGTTTCTATCGAGTCCAGTTCAGATTTTATTCAACACTTTGCATCTCACTAGGGCGAAAAAGTGTGGGTCACAATGCTACATTGTCTGCATTTCCAATGAGTATGGTGGCCACTATACTTGGATTTTCCCCATGCTTTCCATCAGGCATAGTAGTCACTTTACAAGGCTCTATATTAAAGAAAAAATAATATTTGCTCCGCACAATTTCGCCTGCGTCTCTCAAGATAAAATCACCGTTTTCCAATATTTTTCATTGACTCGACTTCTTTCGGTCGCAGAGTGATGTTATACATAGTGTACCTCGATAAACTATATATAGAATATACAATAAACTATCCAATATTATGAGACATTTTCAACTCCAACCAGTAGCTCCTGAAGTTAGCACGTTCAAGCAAACAAACTCTTGAGCTGTATAACATTATATTCAATTCACTTTCAGAAGCACAGTAACCTACTCCATCAATCTAAATCGGATAGACTTTGGCTAATGCACCTAAAAAAGCGCCGAGTGAAATTATAATTAGTTAGCACATTGAATACACATTGCGCTGTCGTTTCTACTTATCATACAATTATCTTCTCATTTCCCCGTTTGATGGAAGAGGAAACCACACAAGGAAATTGCCCTAAACGTGATCAATCAAGTCTTCCCTAGAGAAAATGTTGGTATAATAAGTTTTGAAGCCAATATTTGTCCATTTTACATATTTATAAGGTTTAATTTTCCTTATAAAAACGATTTTAAGTAAAAAATATTCATAGCATTATATGACAGTAGCGACCTGGCCTGGCTTCGCATGGAAGTTTTTGAAAATCTCGGATTTCCTCAACTATAATATGTATGTATTACACATAAAACTTTTTCTTCAATAACTCTACTACTGCTTAAAACTGCATTAAAATCCGTTGAGTATTTTAAAAGATCTAAGTTAAAAGACAGTGAAAGCGACTTCATTTTATATTATGTAAAGATTACCTATACAACATTCAATAATCGAATGGGCCGGCTCGACCGGGGCGGTACTACCCTCGCACAGAAAATCAACGTAAATACCAACCAAATTCCATACTTGTTGACTAGACTAAAAGATGCAGAAGCATCGCTAGGCCGCCATGGTGTGGGTCGCCATACTGCATTGTCTGCATTCGCAGTGAGTATGGTGACCGCCACTCTTGGATTCTACTTATGCTTTCCATCAGGCAGAGTAGAGTTATTTTGGCGGGCCAAAATAAGAAATATAGGATTGCCTCTCTGTATACATAATAGTTATGAAGTAAATAACTTTGGAAGATCAAAATATTTTGATCAACACCCTATAACACTGTAATCTTAAGTGTATGTGTGTGTTTATACCATCATAAATATATCACACATACATACATTTAATAGTATTGTATTACTATTTCTAAATGTATGTATGTATATAAACTGAGATTGCCAATTACATTGTAACAAATTAGGCCTTCTGTTCGAGACAGTTTCATAAAGATTTATGAAGCAAGTAATTATCGCTCCAATTGGTTAGTTTACTTGACCAACCAGTTTGTATAGATAGAACAGAATGAACTTGATTGCATTCATGCTGGTAAACTTATTATAATACTAGCCTACGGAAATTACTATGAAACCAATGTAATTCTACTTCATTCAAAAATATGCCTTCTATTCAGAAACAATACGAATGGATGTTGAATGCCAACATAAATGAAAGATTTTAAACAAAAGCCTGACTTCGTCCGCTCTCAAATAAAAAAAACGACATTATGTTCCCTAGTCACACACTAGAAATAGTCCAGTCTACTGCAGATTGGCAATAGGTCACGTCACAATGCCTTCAATCTCGACTTTAATTGATATTTTTATTCTTCTTGCTGTCCATCTAACCTATATAGATGGGCAAATAAATAGGTTATTGGATCGCATGGAAAATATTGAGTGCTCTCAGAATATTTAATAGCTAGCTTTTCCACAGATTGGCTTGAATTTCAATCTATGTGTCTGTGTAATACCCATCATGTTAGTCAAAGAGAGACAACAGCATATTTGAGGGTTTCCTTTTTTCATGTTTGGATAAATCGGTTCAGTAGGGTTACCAAAACTATAACCAATAACGAGAAGTTTTGATGATAATAGACCTCGATTACCACGACAATCGACATAAGCAAAATCGTGATGATCTGTGAAATAGTCTAATTTAGTCTCTCAGTCGGATTTAATAGCTCCGCTATGATCCTTGTCCTTTTGTGTTTTTGACACAACTTGCTAGGGCGCAATGCTAATTAAAGATAAAGCAAACAGTTTCCCGTACCTTTGAACACCGGTTGACAGACTGATATTATATTCGAATACGATATGCAACAGCGCACATGATTATACGTGTGGGCAAGTGGCAACACACATAACATGTATGATCATCTAAAAATATAACAGCTAACCACTTAAAAATTGTAATTATTTTATGTTTGCAACTTGTAACTTTTAAAAGATTTTGACCTTCAACGCTATGTACCACGTCAGAAAACAGAGTGGGTAACGTTATTTCTAGATCAACCTTTTAAAATATTTCTTGTATAAGGAAACAATACCTGTTTTTGATTTGTAAAATATTCGACTTCTTTTTCTTTTGCATTCTGCAATCTTTGAGAGTGATTCCGTGACAAGTATGTATTTATAGCAGGTGCTATTCGAATGGGAATAATCACAAATTTTAACAAAAAAGAAACCGACTTCAATCTGGACCCACACGGGAAGCACCAGCTTTCAAATAAAAAAATAAACATCGAAATCGGTTAGCGTGATATTGAGTTATTCAATATCACGCTATAATTTGTCGCGCACATACTTAATGCAAATTGAAGACTTATATAGTTTTCTCATGAATGACATGTCAGAACTGGACCAAATTGAAATGGGACCACATGGGAAGCACCAGCTTTCAAATTAAAAAAGAATCATAAAACTCGGTTCACCCAGTCGAAAGTTATGAGGTAACAAACATAAAAATTAAATAAAAAAATACAGTCGAATTGAGAACCTCCTCCTTTTTTTGAAGTCGGTTAAAAATGAGTGCGCGGGAGGTTGGAATTGGCTGTCACATGGCATGGCAGAGAGATATCAGATATAGGTACTAATATCATAAGCGATCATTAAAATATATCTAGGTACTTGCGGCATATTACAAGTATTTAATACTAAGAGTCTTCATTATAAATCTACAATGTATCTTTTGACTATAAATAAATAATACATAATATTTCGGACATCTAACACATAACGCCATCTAGTCCCAAGCTAAGCAGAGCTCGTGTTATGGGTACTAGACAACTGATATATAAATACATAAATACTTTTTTTTGTAAATACATACACATTATATATAGAAAACACCCAAACTCCGAAACAAATATTTAAAGATTAAACATTTGATCCGACCCGGGAATCGATCCCGAGACCACAAGAACAGCAGTCGTATACGCTACTACTGCGCCATACTGACATAATATTATACTGACTATGACTGCGAAACACTGAGGCTTTCTTCTGGATTACCTGGGTCTAAATATATATATATAATTAAGTTAGTGCAAGCACTTGTATGTACAGAGTAGTTTTTCGTACTCTTTATGTCTTCGTATGGTATTTTGTATGCTATTGAAGTTTGTACACGGTGGCTGAGAGACTGACAGATTTGACTGAGCTACTAAATATACTCTAATTACCTTATTATTCATAGATATAAAACAGTATGCCACTTATCCTGTAAGATAGATGTCAACTATTGAGCTGCTCACGTATTTAGGTATGTTTCTTACATAGAAGCTAAATTATTGCATTTGGAGACGTCATGGACGACTTTTCCAAGTGCATTGTGCGGTATTGTTGCACTTATTGTATGTGCATTTGAATATTTATGGTTGTGGCTTGCTTACTTGGTTGTTCACCTCACAGTAGCCAGCAAGGCATACAAAGTAGCGGGTATTAAATGATGATAACAATAACAAAGAATGTTATGATTTGATGCGTCATATCAATCGTAAGGATTAATGTTGAGACAAGCCATCATATCGTTATAATAGCTTATCAATAGACAACTATGTTGTTATTAATATTATAAAATACATACAAGCTAAAATTCAAGATTTAAAAAAACCCGCTACTCAAGCACTTAATCGAGTAATCATACGCCAATGATATTTTTGCAGACATTCTGTTATTCTTCCCCACTTTCACCCCCATAACTTTTAAACGACTCAACCGATTTTGATGAAACATGTCTAAGAACACTCACACGTAACTCACCTTTCATACAAAAAAAACTAAATTGAAATCGCTTCATCCGTTCGCGAGCTACGGTGCCACAGACAAACAGACAGACACGTCAAACTTATAACAACGCGCTTTTTGCGTCGGGGGTTAAAAAAAGTTTGTCACAGTGCCGTGGTTGAATGTAATAGAACAGTGTATTAAGGCCCAACTGAACTTGATACGTCATACTACGTTTTTCTTTTGCATATATAATATACATATTTGGTGTACAATACAGAGAATAATTTTTCTATAGTGTTATTTTATTAGTCTGATCATAATTGTCATCTGTGATCGCGGTAGGGTTATCCAAACTTATTTGTAGTTTGCAACTATTCTGTCTAATGTCATTTCATTCTGCATCAGAAAATTATAAGACATATGACCGTCATAGTGACGTATTCTTCGGATGTTCTATAAATGCAAGTGCTTTATTTGTTTTTTTATGTCATTGGGGGCAAATGCGCAGGAGACTCAGCTGATTCACCGTTCTTTGATTGTTAATCTTATGACGTACATGACTTAAATAAAAAAGGATACTGAACAATAGGAGGAAACGGAATTAAATTAGCCGCGATTTTCAAATATTATTTTTTGTTTACTAACCGTAAACAAAATATATAATAGACTAGCTTTTGCGCGCGGCTCCGCCCGTGTGTTTTTCGGTTATCGCAGCAAAGAGTAACTTATGTTATTCCAAAAGAATCAAAGTATCTCCATACCAAATTTCATTGAAATCGGTGCAGCGGTTTGGCCGGGAAGCAGGACAGACAGACAGAGTTACTTTCGCATTTATAATATAAGTATGGATGACAGACAGTCAGGGGGATCCTACCGTGGGGGAGCCACGCTTTGGCATGAATGGGCCGGCTCGACCGGAGTGATACCACGGCCTCACAGAAAACCGGTGTGAAATAGTGCTTGCGCTGTGTTTCACCGAGTGAGTGAGGATACCGGAGGCCCATACCCAAACCCAATCCCCTATCTCCCCCCCCCATCCCCCAAAGGCTGGCAACGCACCTGTGACGCTTCTGGTGTTGCATCTGTCCATGGGCGGCGGTAATCGCTTACCATCAGGCGATAGGTCTGTTCGTTTGCCAGCCAATTCCAGTAAAAAAAAAAATGCAGTTTTGTAAAAAGTTGTGTTGGAGCGTTGTCTTGTGCATGTAACGGAAGAATAAATATTTAAAATCAATAAAAAATTAATTAAATAAAAGTGACTTGGATATGCAAATAATTACATACATATTCAGTTCTTTTTTGAAAACTGTTCGTTTTATATATCTATCATGTATAAATTATATGTTGACCTCAGGAAATCTTACAAGTTATGGAATATTTATAATAACTGAATGTTAAAAGTGATTATGAAACACTCTTTCATAAGCATCGTTGGGGCTTAAAATATGATTTGTGAACACAGATTAGGTAAAACTTTTTACTTACTCACTAGCAACCTGCCCCGGCTTCGCAAGGGCACTTTACGGAAAATATAATATAGCATAAGTTACCTCGAGAAGACGTGCGGCTTAATTTTTTTTGACATCTTCAACAAATATCTGTAAAACAATCTCTATTCACAAAAAATTTATAAATTATTGATTTTAAACTTTCGCGACAAAATATATTATTCGATTGTAAATCGGGACTAAGTCGCGATAATATCTACAAGGTACAATAAATACCTTTTTTGGTAGCACGACGTTTCGATCGAATTGCACCGATCGTGGTCAAGGGTAGACTGGTGAGAGCTTAGCGCCGCCTCCGTGAAGTGCGAGTTTCACTAACTACCCGCACTTGGTCTTCTTTATTTTGATTGTCTTTCGCACTGACGGTACTTCGACACACCACACTTACGACGTCCGCTGAGTCTTGTCTCTAGTAACATGTATTCGCTGACGCCAAAAAAGGTATTGTACCTTGTAGATATTATCGCGATTAAGTCCCGATTTACAATCGAATTTATAAATTATATACGAAAACATTCCTGAAGAATCTATTTATCTGTTGGTGTGAAAACTGCATCAAATTCTCTGCAGTAGACTGAGTTTATCGCGAACAGACAGACAGACGCGGCGGAGGACTTAGTTTTATAATATGTAGTGATTGTCATTATATTTGTACCCATTAATATTCTATAGGACTACTCCTCGGCGAGGTCGAGGTGACTCGTCAGCCATATTTGTTTATTTATAGTTGTACGCAGGAAGTCGAAAACTGTTTCTCAATATTATGCCATGTGCGATCAAACGGAACTTGCCAATACTTCCTATTGTAAAACAGTCAATTTAAATGGGTCGTTCATTTGAAATAATGCTTTGGTTTTTATTATACATTAAAGTATCATAGTCAAGTACAATTTACTACTTATAGACGATCATTGAGTACAGATTCACTTATACGTTGTTATTTAGGCGGGTAAATTTAAATTCCATATTATCTGTTTAAGTACAGGTTAGTATATTCTAATTCTATTCTGAAATTAAGAACCATGATAAAAAAGTCTAGACAGAAAGGTTGCAGGTGTTTTGACTTGCTTATAAATAATATTAAAGGAATGGTGTAATCATGCAAGAAACAAAAATGTACTAAGTAGTACATTTTTTTTATGGAATAGGCGGGCAAACGAGCAGACGTATCGCCTGATGGTAAGCGATTACCGCCGCCCATGGACACATGCAACACCAGAAGCGTCACAAGTGCGTTGCCGGCCATTTGGGGATGGGGGGGGGAGGTAGGGGTAGGGGATTGGGGTATGGGCCTCCGGTATCCTCACTCACTCGGTGAAACACAGCGCAAGCACTATTTCACACCGGTTTTCTGTGAGGCCGTGGTATCACTCCGGTCGAGCCGGACACTCCGGTCGAGCTAGTTTCATTTCTATATATGATCTGTCACAATTATTTTGACTGTAATGAGTTAATGAACCAAATCTACATTCGCATACCAAGTACTTCTTTAAGAATACGAAACACACACAAACAAAATCTGTTTGCTCCTAAATTGAGTAGAACTAATGCTGGAGATCGAGCTCCCTTAAGAAGAATTATGAAATCTTATAATGATAAATTCACTGACATAGATATATTTCACTTGTACATCTCAAAATTTAAAAGAAGTATTTTAGAACATTACCAACATGTAACCTAGTCTCTGCCTATGTATAGTTTTAATTGTTCTTTGTAATCGACAACTACGTTAACACTATGTACCTAATATTAATATTATTCTGTGGATAACGATGCTGGTTGCGTGATTAATTTAAGAGAACATTTTAGAAATAAGGCATATTTTGTAAGTTATTATCGCGAAATTGTTTGTTGTCCTGAATAAAAATAAATAAAAAAATAAAAATGCTACACTGCAGAGAATTTCTCTCGGAACAATGTAAAAAATAGTGATATATAGTGATTTTTACCAAACCCAGCCCCCCCCCCCCCCTTTAAAGCCTCACGTGATTAATGGACGGCCCCTGAGTGTAAGTCTAACTTGCATAGGTACATTAATAATGACACACAATTCAAACACCGCCTGGTCTCAAACTAGGCAAAGTCTGTACCATAGTAATCAAACAGCTGATAAACATATTTATATATTTATACATTACTAGCTTTCGCCCGCAGCTTCACCCGCATTTAATAAAAAGTATCCTATGTTACTTCTAATACCTCAAAGAATATGGGTACAAAGTTTCATGATGATCGGTTAAGTAGTTTCGCGTGAAAGCGTAACAAACAAACTTACTTTCACATTTATAATATTAGTACGATATCTTTCCTGCATATCATTTGTTTATATCACAATCAGTGTTGATATTTCTGTCGTTTATTTTTGGTATGGATTGGGATCATTACGGTGTCATTCACCCCGAACGGATTCATCGAAACCGTTGACCTGTTTGAGATAAGGTTCATGAGCCGAAGCCAGGTTTTATTGAGATGTTATCGCTCGCGTACAACGTCTATGCAGTTGTAGGAAGTATCAGGAAGCTAACTACAACTTTGTTTAAACGAATATAGTTCGTATAATGGTTGAAATGTCTCATTTGTTCATTTTTACCATAAATGTATAGTTCTTATAAATTCCCTTTCGTAGTCAGTAGTTGTTGCAATCACTATTGTGTTGTATTCTAATATACTATTTTGCCTAAATTATTATTGAATTTGCTATTAAATTTAAAGTGAATAAATTCTGAATTATTCATAAGTTACACATGTATTTAGCAAACGTTTTAGGAAATAGGAAATGAATAATAAATACATAGCTATACTATCAAATACAGTTTTTTTTTTTATTTATTTAAATAAGAAAAACAATATACACTAACAAACATGAAACACCGATAAAACCCGTGTATAGATTTATCTTGGGAGATGAAAAGTAAATAAGCATGTTTTTTTTGTTTTTATTGTAGTTTAACAAAAAAAAGAAAATAAGAAAATAAATTATTCTATTATAAAACTAATGCTGGCCTGGGAGCTACTTTTGATCTGATTCACTTTATAACGTTTGATATCACTTCGGTGTTTAAAAATTAAATATCTGTGTAGATAGACTGAAAAAAAATATAACTAGTGTAGTGTATCTGTCTATTGTCAGTCACTTCACTAGTAACGCATTAATTCATTCACTCATTGTACTATTTGTGAATGAATGAGAAGGAAGCATTATGTCATCTCTAGTGCATGTGCGGTCGCACACAGTTCAGTCAACTGTGAGCGACGGAGGTGATCGGGCACATTGCTCTCAGAGCCAACAATATAGTGTATGGATATACTACAACAAGATACTACTAGCTGACCCGGCGAATTTCTTATCTTATTTATTCGGCCTTATTTATTTATGTAAATATTTTCTAAATTATCGAAAAAAAACTTTAAATAAGCCCGTGTCAACTTCCTGCAGTGCTAAGAACTAAGCGGACTGACAGAATTTAATACCTTTTTTTACTTTCTTCTATACAAACCTCGTCCTATCAATAACAAATACATTTAAAAAAAGAATTATTCAATTTGGTGCAGTCGGTCGAAAGTTATGGGCGTACATATGTATACATTTTTAACCGACTTCTTATTTATATAGAAGATTGTTTCATGGTGTGACGGTTGGTAAAGATTCGACCGATAAAATAATGGCAACATAAACACTACTTTATACTTGTCACACAATATCGATATTATTATGAACCCTATAAGTCTCAAAAAGGTATATTATCGGAGCGATCAATCGAAACAGGTAAAAAAGGTTTATTGAACCAAAAAAGCCTAAGAACCTATATTTTCGTAAATTTTTAGTAAGTTTAAGTAAATACAGTTCAAGTCAGTACGAGTGAACCAATCGCTGGATCTAATTATTTTACAATTACGGTATTGTAAATTAACTTAATGACTATAATTATCCAACCAAGTGAATGAACCAAGTGGCGTGCAATTGGAGAGGCCTATGTCCAGCAGTGGACTGCGATAGGCTGATGATGACTTTTATGATGATGATTATATTTCGTATAGAGAAATTAATACTAAACTAGTTAGATTGAATCGTGTCATCAATTGGTTTATTTAACTCCTTAGAGGAATAAAAGGCAATTTTCTCAGAGTTCATCTTAATTTCATCAAACTGGAAGACTATCTAGAATAGTTGGTTTATTTAATGAGAAATCCTCTAATTATAGCCCAATGATGCAAAGCTACTCAATAGGCCGCCATGGTATGGATCACAATGCTGCATTGTTTCATTGTCTGCATTCGCAATGAGTTTAGCAACAACTTGGAACTTACTTATTTTATTATTCTATAAATTCATATTAATATAATAAATTTCAAAATAACTCTGACGTTTTCACGGCTAAACCGCTGCACCGATTACAATGAAATTTGGCATAAAGATACTTTCGATTTGAATCACTTTCCCGCTATAACCAACATAATATACTTATATATTCTACACTATAATTCGTTGGTGAGTGCGAGACCGGAGTCCCAATGATGCAGAAGCATCACTAGCCCGCCATGGTGAGGGTCACCGTGCTGCAATGTCTGCATTCGCAGTGAGTATGGTGACCACCACTCTTGGCTTCTGCTTATGCTTTCCATCAGGCAGAGTAGAGTCATTTTGGCAGGGTCAAACATAAAAAAAAAACCGCAGTCGAAAGTTCGTAAATGTATAAATCTGAAATGCCAAAAAAGATATGTTCCCGATTATTCATTGAAAAAATTAACATCTTTTCACAAAATTGGTCTTATTAAATTTTGTCATTCCATCTGTCTGTTAACAAATTACACACATTCCAGAAACGCTTCGAAAGCCGAACTGACACGTTTCTAAATACAGAGGGCAATGCTCCAGATATAATATCATGTTTTTAAAATTTACCAATTCTTTATTTATAATCATCCTGTTTCCATTAAAATAAATGTTTATGTTCTTTACGTACCTAATGTGAATCGATGAAACATGTTTAATATAATAAAATTTATATAAATGTGAAGCATTGAATTGATATGTATGTATTGCGCAGCATACATATTTGTTCTAAAAAAAGCTCCCACTTTAGGGCGCTCGCCCACAGCGAATATTTAATTCTAAAAGCTTTAGCTAAAAGTCGCTACTAACGCACTGTAATCGCGTTTGCAACGCGCTACTAACGCGCTACAGCATCGCGACTATTTCGATGCAATGTGCGAACGTGTCGGACGACATCGGGGGAAGAATGGAGGGAGCGTGGCGTTTGCAGCGCGACTGAATCATGGTTATGTGGGCGAGGGCATCGCGGCTGTATTGCTGCGAACGCGCGACAGCCTCGCTGCTGCAGCGCTGCAAAAAGTCGCCGTAGGCGAGCGCCCTATCCATCATACAACTTCTTGCATTATACTTAATCCTACTGCCTTCCATTGCTGAACGTAGGCCTATCTCAAAGAGGGCCAATATACCTGATCTTGGGCAGTTCGCATTAAGCTTATATCTTACAGGTTATGCAGGTATCAAGTCTTATTAGGATTTTTTTTTCTCAAGGTAAGTTCTATTACACCTAGAACTTTGTTCGAACTCACTCGCAATGCTTTGGAGGATGAGGAAGTGAGTTTAACAAGCTTAAAGAGATAAGAACACTTCTCACAAAGCCGTATCTACTACTATATTGTAAACGTGACTATTACTACTACAACAGTAATATTGCGATACTTCCACTTGAAATCTAACTAAACTATTATGTAAACCTTTTTTTACTATAAAAACAAATCACCATGCTTAATCGCTTAAATATTTTGCAACATATTAGCGCAGTACTGGTGTAAAAGTTATTACAAAATGCTAGCTTCGTTGACCCGAAGCGAACGTAAAACACGTAATCATAATGCGTTTTATTTATCATTTTGGAAGATTTAGGAACTTTATGGTCGTAGTTTAAGAAGAAAAAAAGGTTGCATAAAGAATCATCAACTTTAAAAGACCAGTGCCTGACATAGACTTCTCCTGCGAAAGGAGGTTTTGGTCCACTACCTCACACTGGACAAACAGGTTGGTATCGGTTTGTGTCAAGTTTTCCTTCTCTGTACAGTTATCCTGCGCAGTGTGCTTTCATAAGATACCAGCGGGTTTAATAGAGGTGATGACATTTTGTATTTTTAATCAGTCAACACACGAATAAAAGGATCAACACAAAAATTCAAACATAACGAAAAGACACTGTCGACAAGGCTTACCGTAGATTTATTTATTGGCTGCCAGGCTGTTGCATCCATTTCCTAACCTGCTAGTCCACTTCGACGGTTGTAGATCAAGTAGACAGACATGAGTAGTTCACTAAACCCCAGAAAATGCTTGCAATTTTGGGTCAATCATGTATAGTCTTCGGTGATCAGGTTTTTCAGCATATCCGATTTAGGCCTTTTTAAACAGTAAATAAAGTGTCTTCTGCTTCGTCGTCCCAGTTTTTAACCGACTTCAAAAAAGGAGGATGTTCTCAATTCGACTGTTTTTTTTTAAGTTAAGTATAACTTTTGACTGGGTGAACCGATTTTGATAATTCTTTTTTTATTTGAAAGCTGGTGCTTCCCGAATGGTCCTATTTAAATTTGGTCCAGATTGAAGTCGATTTTTTTTGTTAAAATTTGTAGGTAATTATTTAATTGGGCAAACAGACCAAAATGACAGCTCATGTTAGGTTTGGAATTTAGATCATTTCAATAAGGATTTGTTTTCGGGCATTAAACTGATAATGACAAACGAATCTTCTATGATCTTTAACGGTAGATCGGTGTATGCAATCATAGCTACTGACTGGTCTAACTACAATTCATTAGCCTACGTCATGATGAGTTTATGAGCAGTATACCCTCACCTCAAATAATGACCTTCTTGAAATAAAGAGTTCTTGGAAAATAAAAACAAACCCAACAAATGTCTGCCGAATGCTATCGGTTCGCCGAATGAAATCGGTTTAAAAAGTAGCATTATATTGACTTAATCACTATATATTATAAAATAAAGTCTTCCGCCGCGTCTGTCTGTCTGTTCGTGATAAACTCAAAAGCTGCTGCACGGATTTATATGCGGTTTTTACTAATAGATAGAGTGATTCTTGAAGAAGGTTTTCATATTTAATTTGTTAAATTTTTGAAGTATATTGGATAAAATATAACGATTTTCGCTCTTGGCGTCGGAAAAATTAAGCCGCACATCTTCTCAGAGTAACATAGGCTATTATATTTTCCGTAAAGAATCCGTGCGAAGCCGGGGCGGATTACTAGAAATACATATGTAGACGTATACAGGCATTAAATATCGAGTGGAAAAATCTTGAAAAGAACCATCTAATTCTATCAACGGTTTGCGATACATGCGCACTCGTACATGTCATTAATCAAATCAGACCACGAGGAATCCTTATCAATGCCAATTCACATGTCTAACATTCAATACAAATCTTATTACAATAATATAAAAGCTTTTCAACAAATCAATTTCTGATGATTCATCCAGTCTAAATATTATTTGCATTGTTTTTCGACCGCCGGAAACCATTGATATGCTTTTAGGACGTGTTGATAAATAGCCCAGACTATGTATTGAAAGTTGGAAGGAATTGCCTAAGCAATCAGTTCTGGAAAGTTCCACATAAATTGTTTTCGATTCATATTTCTTTGTCTTATAGTAATCAATAAACCGACAGAAAGAAAGGACCTTGATTGCCGACTTTTAGAATTCATTGATCTGCAATTTTTCAACAACGCCTAAAAAGGAGGTTCTCTTTGTAGGTTTGACACGCTAATCTCAGGAACGGCTTACCCGATTTGAATGCGGTTTTTACTAATGTGTTGTGTTTCATTTCAATGGGTTCATAAATTAAAAAGTTATGTCAGTTTGAAGATTCACGGCGGTAGCCGACCTTTACACGGCTAGAGTCGCAGGCAAAAGCTAGTACATAAATATAATGGTGTGCAATGGCAGAGGCCTATGTGTCCAGCAGTAGACTGCAATAGGCTGTGCTAGTGACATTCCTATGGCTTCTATGGATCCTCAAAATTCCGGGATCTTGGACGTAGAGGGCACTGCATCAACCGCCACCGTTTTAAAAAGTACCTTCGCACAGAGTAGTTAAAACGCATGTTACTATCGTACTTCTGGATTCACTTGTTAACTTAATCATATAAATTAAAATAAGGCCATCAAATGTCTTCAAATCACATCAATAACATCACTAAAAATCCTATAACAGATTCGAGTTCTCATCTCCGACAATGTGTACTATATTATTTTAAAGCTTATAGCTAGATAATACGCTTAGTATCAACTTGACCTGTAACACCTATCCTTGTACCGATTATTTGATGGTCATCGTAGTATAACTTTTGCCTATACCGAGTTCTGTTACTTCTTACTGTATTTCTTAATTAGCCATAGGTTTACGTATTTTACTTATTATTTTATCTCTGTGAATATATCGGAATATTACAACTAGATTTAAATGTTAATAGACGACACTGAAGCAATTTTAAAAGACAACAATAGTAAGAAACTCGAAATACAGCAATTCGATTGTCATTTTTAACAGACTTCAAAAAGGAAAGGACTTTTTATTTTTTATGTGTGTTCGCGGATAACTTCGTAGTTTATGAACCGATTTCAATTGACAGGAGATGTCCCAACGGTGGTACCATGATAAGGACATTAAGATCTGATGATGGCATCCAAGAGAAATCGAGTCGAATCTTGAAGTCGTTTTTGTTAAAAATTTTAGTAACTGAATAACAAAAAAATCATAAAGTTCTTGGCGTGTCCGCTAGATGGACGTACAGGTAGGAAGGTGCGCGTGCACCTTGTGAATGCATCACGACAGCGCAGTAACGGGGCTAGCATTATCCATTTACGACACAAGGTGCGACGTATACGTGACCGGCTGCATGTTCGATTCTAATGATAATTACTTATTAATATTTCTTCATCTTAGTTCTCTAGAATATCAAGTGCTACTTAGAACCGTATCAGTTTCCGTATAAGATGAGATAATTATCACTTTCATAATTATTATACTTTATCTACGTCAGTATTCATTGATACGTCGACAGAAAATTAAAGACAATGAACCATTGTTGTGTCACGTTATACTTTTTTTAAGATACATATATCGATTCTGGCTAATTACAGCAATTTTAGAGCTTAGCATCGCCACAGCTATACAACAAGGGGGCAAATAATTATCTATACAAATAAATAAAATTGGAGTGTCTGTTTGTAATATTAAAATAACCGCTTTTTTACTAAATGCATAATATGTATGTATACACGGTACATTTACCAAAATAACATTTTTTTACAATTTTTGTGTTTGTTCCGGCTAATCTCTGGAACGGTTGGACCGATTTTGACGGGACTTCAGGCAAAAGTCGAAAAAAATATAGGGCCTAGCAAATAATTTAAATTTTTCTACCAGACACTTACATTTTTTCTTGAAGAACTAAGTTCTATCTATTGTATGTAAGTGTATTACGTAGGTATTTGTAAAAGACAATGGCCGTTAGAAAAGGACGATGCTATTGTACCTCCAATACAAATAGAGGTACCTATTAAACATTATAGCAAAAACTGCCTAACGTGTCTTAAACCGTACGGGAACAAATAGATCGTATTTAAGCATTACAAAAACAGAAGTCTTCTTGTATAGACATCGTCCTAGGGATATCCAAACTTGCAATCCTCTTGCTGGTATTCGAAGCTTAAAAGTTTTACCTGATACCAAACTATGAAACTCAATAATCCATAATCACCGAATCAATAAACCCTAAAATACATCAGTCAAAATTTGAAACTCATTACCAGCACACGCGTTTCCCTCCCACTATGAACCCCGAGTCCTTTATATGGGACGTGAAAAAGCATCTCACCACTGCATTGAGTGGTGACCACCACTCTTGGATTCTACTCAAGCTTTCCATCAGGCGGAGTAGAGTTACTTTGGCAGGCTGCATATATAAAAAAAAAAACAGACAATGAAATTGATGGGCTCAATGAACTCCACCAATATACCATTAATAAAAAGAACATGTTGTTTAAATGAATAAAAACTTTTTTTAGAAAACTGGTCTAAACATCCATGTTTCTAGCAGTATTTGAGTGTAGCCAGGCGATATTTATAATTCGAATAAAAATATAATCGTATCCACGCTATTTTCATTCGGTCAATGTACCTTTGAATAAGGAGTAATAATATTAGCATGTCTGTAGTGCGGTAAGATAACGGTAGATTTTTAAAACGTCTTTACATTAAACCGGACATTTAATTAGGTGAAATCCTCTTTGTTACCAGTTGATGACGTAATAGTAGAAATTAAAATACAAACATTGGAAAATTGTAAACATATACCAGGCATTCTAAGGTCAAATATATTAACCGGGCTAACATTGGCCAACCTTTTTGACACTGTTTATCATTTACAGATCTCTGTTAATTTTGTTATTGTGCCAACAATATTGAACCATTTATTTACGCAACAGTTTCTTACAACAAGTAAGTAAACTTAGAAATAAATGTAGACTCGTGAATGCATACGAGGTATAAACTTTAAGAATTTAAGACTAGAAAGATGAAAAAATACGTAATAGATAAGTAGATAACAGTTTAATAGCGAAAAGAAAGTATTGACTAAGGGAAAATGGATATATGTAGAGAAAAGTGGAAGACTTGAGACACCCGACCTCATAGACCTCATTCATAGACAGAATAGGGATAAAGACAGAATAAAAACTTAATACTAGTAGACTCTCACCCGCAAGTAACAAATACAGCGATTAATTAACAAGAAAACGAACAGGAAGTATTTCACGGCTGTCCGCGCCTACATTTATCAAGCAGCACCATCCGATCTCCCATCAAACGAGACTAATTACAACGATGTCTACTAACAGAACTTCCATTATCGCATTTAGTGACAAAAAGTTAATTGAATGCGTTCGGAAAAAGTGTACGGAAGCGTATGGAAACTTGCGGACTGATAATAACAGGTGCTAAATGAAGTTTGTAAACGAAATAATGAATCGCTCGTTATTGTGTCATTAACGTCGATTAAGCTTGTTATGGAGCCGAGATAATACAAATACATACATATTAGTTATAGATAAATCAAAGTGCGTTCCCAAAGATATTTTTATAATTTACTACCTATATGCTGCCATCATTCGCTGTGGCACATTGCCGTTTGGATTAATCAGAAACAAAACTGACACAATAACTAAATGAATTTGTACATCATGTCAAAATTTTGATCAACAGGTTCAGAAGTTTAGTTTTAGAAGTGTACAAAAAGTAACTTAACATCTATACTTCTGCTAATATTATAAACGCGAAAGTTTGTAAGTATGGATGGATGGATGTTTGTTACTCTTTCACGCAAAAACTACTGAACAGATTTGGATGAAACTTGACAGTAATATAGCTTATACATCAGAATAACACATAGGCTACTATTTGCCGCGATAACCGACATATACATGGGCGGAGCCGCGGGCAACAACTAGTTTTTATATAAATTTATATGATGCAGTGCATTCTCAATGGTTTATATTTTCTTATGGAACTCGAAATCTACAAGTTGAATTTACCAACACGTATGGTCGGCGTGGTTTCATAGGCAAAACCTCCCGTCTAAGCAGATGATTATTGACGATGATGATAATGATGAAAGATCCTTTATAATTTTTTTCCCATTGCCAGACTTTATTCTTTGTATAAGCAAATGTTCTCGGGAGACAAAGATGTAATGAATTAATACCGAGCATTATCGTTGGCAGTTAGGGCTCCCACACATAACTGCAATGCGATGCGGCGTCGCATGATGCGAATAAGTTCGGAAGTTCTTGCGGTGCATTCGTGCGAGCTCGCAGATATTTGCGATGTGTTGCGAATTCGCAGTAGGGCAGAAGCCCTTAGCCTGCTAGAGGTACAAACTCCCATACAAATCTTTGTTTTTACTTGCAACGGCAGTTACTTTAAACTTTCAAAACATTTAGCAAGAACCAACGGTATCACTGGACCATATTTTTGTACAGTGCGTACATATTTAGATAGGAATAGTTTAAAACATGGATGGTAGAACACCTGCTACCTATTATGGCTTACGTAGGTATAACATGTTTGGTTACGTGCAGAACAAAATGTGGATTTCAATTAGCGACTTATTTGTACAGTTTACTAATTAAAAATGGTTGGCTAGTAAGTACTTGTTTACATCAATGCTTAAATAACGAACTTATTTTAATTAACGCTCGTCTTAAAAACACTTGTCGGAACATCTGTACATGCAGATTCAAAACATAAGGAAAATCAGAGTTATTGATTAAAAAATATTTATACTCTATCTACTTTAGTCTCATTAACAAATAACAAGGACAACCTGCTACAAAAACTATAATTTCCATTAATGCTTTTAACACCATATTTTCACATGTGACGTAGGTACTTATTTGTTTTTTGTTTAATGATAGTTTTATTTACATTGGTCCAAATTATGTATCTCTATTTATTTTCAATACTTATTCTTTTAAGTAAATATCTAAGCCTGTACAATATTTGTTTAGGACTCTTAGACAAAAAATCATGGCATGAGATTATTACTTTACGATTTTTTCTTGTAGTCTCATCATCAACAAATAGCCTTTATTTTACCTAGGACCTAGTGTTGGCTGACGGGCGCTTCTTCGGGTCTACACCTCTAAGAGCTCGACCTGGCTAAGCACAGTGGATAAGCCCCGTTATTAGCGGATCCTCCCGCTAGTTACGCCCGAACCGGGACTAACATCCTTGAAATACCAAAGGCCCATCGGGCCCAACCCAGAGACCCCCCTGTAATTGCAGGCGGCGCGGAATGCTACTTAAACAGGCCATAGCCTGGAAAAGTTACCCCGAGACCCTAGCCTGGGTCTACGAGAAGAACCCAAGGAGAGCCTTTATTTAACAGTCCACTGCTAGACAAAGGCCACTTTTAAGAAAGGAGGACTTAGGTACTACACTACACTGGTCCAAACGGGTTGATATAAAATTTGTTTCTATAAATTTATTTCTTTTTGCAGTTGATGTTTTTTGTGGAGTTTGCTTTTTTAGTCTTAGTTCTTAGTCGCTCTTACGCTACTAATGGCATGAATAAGTGAAAATCTGTATTCCTAATCTGTCACACTACATCTTGTAGTCTAGCATTTCTAATTATTCTCAAAGTTCTTCAGCAGTCTTTCTTCAGGACTGCAAAATCCACGACAGCCGCTTCACGTAAAAAATTAAAGTTTAGTCGTGTCGTACTTAAAGACGACCTCAAACTAGTTTAGGAAAAGGCTCTGAGGATAATGATTTTAGTAGTTTGGTCAGGTTGTAAATAATATTCCATATTAGGAAAAATGTGGATCTCCTGTTACCTTAGGGCTCCCACCCAGCTTATGTGTGGGAGCGCTTAACAAGATGTGGTTGAGATCAGCCTGATTTTATGTAACGGGATCGTAAGTAGGTTAAGTAAAATCAGTTCACATTTTAAGACATTTAACTTAATTAACAACCTTACTTGTGAGAACTTGAACATGAAATATTTCCTTACTGTTCCAAGAACAATAAAATTTGTCTCTGACCAGTCGAGAGACGATCGACAATGGTCATATTGTTAAGGTTTTTTATTCAATGTATCTCAATGAAACAACGATTTTGCGTGAAAATGAATCTTGTAAAGTTATTAGGTATGTACTAGCTGAGCCGCGCAAACTCGTCCGGGTCTCCTATTGGCTATTGCCCGTACAAATATGTTTACCCTACATAGATTATTAGTGAGTCAATATGAAAAGACAGACATGCTGTCGGGGACTTTCTTTTAGAACTTTTAAAACGTACAAAAATTCTATTTTACCATAACATTTACATTATTTTTGCGAAACGTTTGATCGTTTTTGTAGTGCACGCAATGGAAGTTCGACGAAGACGTTCAAAACAAACAAACAAACAAACAAACTTAACTTTTTAATATTGTTAGTATAGATTTATCAACGTAAAAAATTGTAGACGGCGATACAAGACAAAATCCAATACCATAAATTTTGCCTGGATCTTTTTCATAGTTCTTCCTTCAGATTACAAAATTAAAAATTTATAAATTTGGATTACAAAAGAAAGCTTTCTTTAGTAATATGAGGTTTTTCCCATATTGACTCATCCAAACCATATTGACTGTGTATTTAACGAAATCTCCTTTTACCTGTATACTGTATAAATACACTTTACAGAAATTAAATCGTCAAAACTCGAACTTTTCTCATTTTGTTTTTGCAAAGTTTGTATATAATATTAAAATACCTGCATATTAATTTAAGACTTAGCTTATGAAAACTAATTTACCACCACGTGAAATGATTTTAGCAAAACAATACATTTTTGTGTTAACGACCCGTGACGAGGCATACGAATTTTAAATGCTGACGACAAAATAGAATAACAATTAGATGTTTTTAATTCCTGACAGCTAGCACCATATCTTACAGTAGTTGCAGACTTGGTACAGTAGGTAGGTACTTAATGTATGCATAGTAGGTACCTACTTACAATGTTTATACGTTTTACATACATACTCATTATGCTACTACATCGAAAAAATACCGATATTTTTTACAATAAGGCCTAATATTTTCTATTGGCCGAGTTTTATACATGATACCGACTTGGTTTTTATATAGACACTTCGTTTTTTTGTGACTGCTTGGTTTTTATATAGCTAACTTGTAAGTGGGTAGTAACTATATTATTGTAAAAATGACTAAGTGAGCGTTCATTGCGGTAGTGAACCTTTTCTTTGTAATCTTCACGGGATCAGGACATTCACTTTATGCAAAGAAAGTTCAATTCTCTATACAAAGAGACGAAAGTACCCTACTAAAACAAATCATGATAAATATATTAGAAGGAACAAAGTTAAACAGAACTAGGTACGTTAGAACTAGGTATATTCAAATGTTAATACATATTTTGTTTATAAAAACTCTTTGTAAAGAATTGGAATATTCCAATGAAAAATATTGTCGTTTGCCTCCGATACCAACTCGCCTTCTATTAGACATTGAGTAATTTATGCATAGATATGCATTTAATAAAAACATACTCACAATATGGAGCATACTATGCAGACAGCTGTTGAATTCCCTTCTCTCCGGTATCGCCCCAACGCCGAATGAAAACACAACACAGTTGTTTGTTTAGTCAATTAGCAGAAGCTTTTATTTCAGTGTTATTAACTTTGTTACATTGCTTAACATTTTCACGCACAGATAACGAAAAGAAAACAATTGCATTTAATGTGAATACTTATTTTCGTCGACCAAAGAACTGCGAACGCACAGTTGTCACGACGACAACGCGACATACGTCTCGCCCGCTGTTGTTCTCAGAACGAACTGGAATTGTTTTGCTTTTATTTGGCATGAACGATATGAACGAATTAAACAAAGCATTGAATGACTTTTTTAACTGTGAATGAATGGTTTGGATAATTCAAATGTTGCCATTTGAAAAGTATGAAAAAATCTTAGAGCATATATATATGAAGGTAGATCTGAACGAGCGGAAATCGTGATCGGAGTAGAGCCCAATTAGAAGCTTGCGTGAGAGAGACAGACACTACCCAAACTCAGTCTCTCTCTCTCCGATCACGCTTTCCGCCCGTTGGGTTGCCCCTTAAGGTATATATGCTCTAAGGTGTCTTTCTATAATTTATTTTATTTGCTTCAAATCTATTGGACGTCCCCCCACCAAACTAACGTGGGAGAGCCACGCTTCGGCATGAATGGGCCGGCTCGACCGGAGTGATACCACGGACTCACAGAAAACCGGTGTGAAATAGTGCTTGCGCTGTGTTTCACCAAGTGAGTGAGGATACCGGAAGCCCATACCCCAACCCCTTCCCCTATACCCCGCGTACATCCGCCCCTATCCTAAGGCCAGCAACGCACTTTTGACGCCTCTGGTGTTGCAGGTGTCCATGGCTTATCATCAGGCGATGCGTCTGCTCGTTTGCCCGCCTATTACATAAAAAAAAAAGAAAACATATATCTCGCCGTTTTCTTAACCAGTTGAGCATTTACAAAATAAACACCCGATGACCCGAGCAATATTAAACTCATTGAGCAATGATATTAAGCATTTTTATATATATCATTGTCATTGAGTAAATCCTTAAGATTCAAACGTTTAATATTATTTTTCTAATGAATAAGTAATACTGTTTCCACACTGTTAAATTTGTTTTACGTTCGGGATATAACTATTTGTTATAACTGGTTTCAGTTTATTAAGCATAAACATTTGGCTTTATAATGAACGTTATCAATTTGACAGTTACAATAAATAGTTATAAAAGAAAAGATTTCTGGCAACACTAATCTTCCTTCCGTCCATTTTCATTTCGCAAACTTAAAAAAACGACGACGAAAAAGAAAAAGACATTTCTCTCTTTGTTGAATTATTTCTTGTTGTTGGATAATGTGATCTGCCTATTGTTAACATTGTTTAGTATTAATTTATTTAGTTTTACCAAGAGGACACAGTGAAATAAGGTTTTCAACTGTAAGTTTTATGACATTTGATTCGATTTGTTTGTAAAGTGAGAAAGTGACCGTTTGTCGGGCATTCTTAGTCGGCGCAGATGCGATCTAATTTCACATCTCACTGTAAAACGAATACGGCTATAAATGAACCGGCTCGTTATTAACCATTGGTTCCGCAAAATTAAGCAGGTAGCCATTATTATATTCGAAAGCAAGTGTCGTTGATTCACCGTTTCATATGTATTTTATTGTATTTATGATCGAATTTAATTGATCGCTGTAGTTTTAAGCTCACACCTACGTTTTAAGAAAGTTGATACACAAACTGCGTTATTCAATTATCGAATGAACAGTGCCTGTCGTATGAGTCAGTTATTATTCATTGATATTCAAAATTCTCGCATGACCTGGGCTTTGTTTACCATGGTATTGTATTGGCAATATTCGAATTCTATTTGAAGTTAATTTTATTTCCTATATTCCCCAACCTTGATAGAAGAACAGTTGTGTTGATCTAAAGGTCAAATGTAAAGTACATTCTGCATGTTGCATTATGGTCAGGGTTAACCTCAGTCCTTTAAAGGAAACAGGCAAATATAGCTTGTATGTAAATTCTCATATGGTAATAATAAGGCTGAGTTATCTTTTATCAATCTGTAGCAACAGTTAATGTGTAAACTGTAGTTATTACTTTTTGCTTGTGTTGAGTATCAATAAGGAGGGCTATTTTTCTCTGAACACCTAGAATTAAAATCAGTTCATCTCAACAAGTATTTAATTATAGGAATTTCTGTGCATATAAATATTTACCTCTAATTACTAGATATATATGCAAATTCAAATGTGAATTTAATCTACTAACACATAGCAAACACTACTTGAACTTTATCCAATACAGCTCAAGTAGTGTTTGCTATTCTAGTTTCTATGGCTTTACTATATTGTTTACAATTCTTGAACAAACTGTTCAACTGTAGTATTGGCATCTTTAAAAAAACAGCTTGATAAAACTAATTAGAATCTAGGTACATTCTTATGAGATATTTTGATGCGTGTGTAAAATGCTGGTTATAGAAATAAAAACCTTGAGAAACGAAGGATACATAACATGAGAAATAAATAAATATTTCAGACATCTTACACACAACGCCATCTAGTCCCAAGCCAAGCAGAGCTTGTGTTATGGGTACTAGACAACTGATATAAAGCCTACTAATATTATAAACATGAATGTTTGTAAGTATGGATGGATTTTTGTTACTCTTTCATGCAAAAACTACTGAACGGATTTGGATGAAACTTTACAGTAATATAGCTTGTACATCAGAATAACACATATGCTACTATTTGCAGCGATAACCGACATACACGCGGGTGGAGCCGCAGGCAACAGCTAGTACATATATACATATACTAGCTTTTAAACACGGCATCCCCTGATTTACCCCCTTATGGGTGGAATTTCAAATTTCTTAGTGCTAACTTACGTTATATAAAGAACCTACATGCAAAATTTCAGGATTCTATTTTCAGTGGTTTGGGCTGTGCGTTGATCTCTGGGTTTGTCAGTCAGTCACCTTCCCTTTTTATATTTATAGATTTTGCTTCATTCTAAGAAGAGGCTTTATCCAGCAGATATTACTAAGGCTGCTTATGATGATAATAGCTTTTGTGCGCGGCTCCCGCGTGTTTCTCGCCTACCGCAGCAGAGGGTATCCTATGTCTTTCCTCAAGAATCAAAATATCTCCATGCCAAATTTCATTGAAACTGGTGCAGCGGTTTGGACGTGAAAGCAGGACAGACAGAGTTACTTTCGCATTCAAATTCATTTATTCAACTAAGACACTAAGTGACATTTATGAACGTCAAATTGAAGCTATAGTTAAAAATCATAGATCGACACAAACAGATGCCACAGCATGTGCTGTATTGTCGAGGTTTTTCATTTTTATTCATAATAATAGGTATTAATGTTTTGCTGTACTATACTTATAAATACAATTTTCTTTTTCTTTCTAACACAGAATCAAAATTAAACAGTCTGACATAATACAAAATGGAGGATGAAAGTGAATATAAAAAGTTACCAACTGAAGAGAAATGCGTTCACAAACTATGGAAGGCCCGAGTAGCTGGGTATGAAGAGGCCATTAAACTATTCAATCAGATTGACGATGAGAAATCACCTGAGTGGAACAAATATTTAGGACTGATTAAGAAATTTGTGACGGACAGTAATGCGGTGGCTCAGGAGAAAGGTATGTGGTTTTAAATCTATACAAATAATAATATAAAATTGCTTGTCTGTCATTTGAAATTTTTCACTAAATGCATGTGGAAGTATATGTGGTACTTCATTAAAAATATGATTTAAAAAAATATATTTTGATGTCTAATTTTTTGCCAAATCTCTGAATTGGCAGTACTGATTTTGATAGAACTTTCCCTGACAGATAACTGATATTATAAGGATTAACCTAGGCTACTTCTAGCAAAGCCAGTGTTTTACTAAATAAATTTTGTGTGACCAAGTTCAATGATGTTGTACTACTGTATGTATGCATTCAAACAGGCAGTACTGATTGCGATCATAGGTAGGCTTTTTATGTAAATGCGAGTAAAGAGTCAACTAACAAACTTGCTATTTTAAACGTATTAATAAGCTGGTGATTTTTCTATTGCTTTGTACTTGAAAGAACTGGGTTTCATAGATTGCCAGCCAGATCCTTTTTATTTGTCTCTGTAAAAGGATTAAAGGTAACTTAAACAGTTATACTGATCTGTGGAATTGATAATCCTACTAATATTATAAACGCGAAAATTTGTAAGTATGTATGGATGGATGTATGAATGTTTGTTACTCTTTCACGCAAAAACTACTGAACGAATTTGGATGAAACTTTACAGTAATATAGCTTATACATCAGAATAACACAGGCTACTATTTACCGCGATAACTGCGCGCGGAGCCGCGAGCAAAAACTAGTTAAATATATATTAAACAAAAGATCTAAAATCTTAAGAAGAAACCTTTAACTTAATCACATACATATAATACACAATATTGTTTTTTTTTTGGATAATTCACTTTAACTTCCTGCCTTTTTGGAAATAAAAATAAGAAATGTAGGTATTTCTATATTTGAAAATGAATGGTATGAAAACAAACATATTAGTCCTGTCGAGATAGACATTTAAATAGAAAAAATTCCGGGGAGCGATTTTAATTTTTTAAACGTCGGGGGGTGGTTGGAAGTATAAATCTCGATTTTCGAACTAATCCCGGTAGAGGGTTTGCCGCCATCTTGGTTTAAAGTAATTTTTTTTGGTTTTTCTGAAACAGCTCGTTAGTTTTCAACTTTAGAGCAAACATGACAGAATCCAAAGTTGTTGGAAATTTAATTTCTCACAAGTTTGGTCATTATGATTTTTACGCTAGGATCAATATTTGCGGAGTTATAAACTACGAAGTTTATCAAAAAAATCGTAATGGGTGGAATTTTATTTTCTTCAAACTTTGGTTCTCGCACCTTTATTTACTCCACGATCAATATTTTTCGATTTATACTGAAATTGGAGGTGAAATTGTTTTTATTTTTCATATATTTTGTTTAGTATCTAGTTTGTAAAAAAAATGATTTTATGTTGATAGTATAACTCTGCAAATATTGATCCTAGCGTAAAAATGATAAAAACCAAACTTGTGAGAAATTAAATTTCCAACAACTTTGGATACTGCCAGTTTTGCTCTAAAGTAGAAAATTAACGAATTATTTCAGAAAAACGAAAAAATATTACTTAAAAACAAGATGGCGGCGAACCCTCTACCGGGATTAGTTCGAAAATCGAGATTTATACTTCCAACCACCCCCCGACGTTTAAAAAATTAAAATCGCTCCCCGGAATTTTTTCTATTTCAGGCTAGTTTTATGTCTATCCCGACTGGACTATATGGTAGGAATATGTCTGCAAACAAACTCACTTAATTTGAGTTTCAGCTGAGAATCAGTTATTTTATCAATTAATGTTCACTGTAATAATACACAGTAATATCATCATCACACATCATCAGAAGCCTTTAACAGTCCACTGCTGGACATGGCCTACTATTACCTCACATAACAAAATTATTAGTTTATGTTTAAAAGACCCACAGCAAATAGCAATTATGTAATATAATAACACTTGAAATGTATGCCATTTAATTTGCATTATATTATTGTTACTTTTAATATTTTCTTGTTGGATGTCAGCATTCTAGAGTTTTATTTCAATTTGAATTAGTAAAACAATTTATTAGGTATTTTAACACATTCAACTTCCCAATATTTGGATTGACAAGATTTTGTTAATGGGTTGGTTGGTTGATAGACTGGGAGAGAGACTATACTTGACACGATATAAAATAGATATTTTTTGGTATCCAAATACATATTTCAATTCTATGCATAGTTGAATGGTCTCCGTTGAGAATACAAAGAGACAGACGTAATTAGATTTAAATAACATGATTATAAGAGCAGAAGGATCAGATGACAGTTGGTCAGTGTACATTGGACACTGACATTACCTAATTGATAAGGTTAAGCTATATTAGTGTGAAACTTCACTTACTTTTAATAAGTTACCTTTGACATTAGTAGATATACAATTTGTGGGTTTGCACGCGTCTAAATCTTTCTGTTAGATGTCTTCCTTCGTTTGTTACAGTCCAGTTTATTTATGATAAGGTTACAAATGTTTTTTTTTTTTTTCTTTGTTTTTTTTTTTTTTCTTTGTTTTTTTTTTTTTTTTTTAATAATAATACATTTTATTTTCAGACCATGCATACATGTTGTCTGGAAGAAATTGCTTTTTGTTTTGATTTGATTGTTCCTTGCAAAAATACCTTGATAAAATTTTCTAAAAATGAATCCTAGCTAGATCCATTTATCGCCCCCGAAACACACTTTTTTTTTTTTTTTTTTTTGACGTGGTGGAAAATCCCTTCGGATCTCCGGTTCCTCGGGGACTGAGGAGCCAGGTATGTGGTGATTCCACTAAAAACCACCCCGGCGGCCGGTCTCAGGCGCCCTGCTCTGAGGAGGACCCGGACCATATTATTTCAGGTCCCCCCCAGGAACGACGCCGCGTCTATAGACTCTATCCTGGAGGAAGCCTAGGCTTCCCCCGGCCTCACGGCCCAACCGTTATATTGTATGTTGCGGCCTGACCGCAGTTTTGCGACCCGGCCGCCCCCCTATTGCTGACCGCATCAACTAATCAGCTACCAGAGGTCCCCACTCTCTGGCAGCTTGCGGTCCTGTCGGCGGCTGGTGTCGCCGGCGACGCCGCCTACGCTCGGCCTACGCCCCCGAAACACCCTGCATACTGAATTTCATGAAAATCGTCGGAGGTATTAGATAGATAGATGTATTAACTGTTGTACTGTAAAGTTAATTGTATTCTTTTTCATTAGAAGTGCGCAATACCAACTGTGTCCATATGAGCTATCTTATCTCAGACACCACAAATTCGTCTTAAAATCATTCTATATATAATATTAGGTAGCCCATTTATCGAGAAAGGGTACAAGGCCTTAAAAATCAAGCTGCTATTAATATAAGCCGATAAATAATTAGTGAAAAATACTGAAAAAGCTCTGAAATATTATTCCGCTAAATTGCACGGATTAGCAAATAATTTATTTCTAAAAGTCAATTATATGAAAATGTATTTTTTATTTTTTGACTTTAACAGTTATTTTTTAGTTCAAAATCGTCTGTTGTCAATGACCCCTTTGCCGAATTGTATCTGCATTGCATTGCAAATGCATTTCGATATAACATTACGTAATATGTTAGTAATAAGTATATCACCTTGCTGGGGTATAATCAACGTCGCGTAGCGGCCGTCACTACCGCTTGTCGGTCGACATTGCTAATTTGTAGACTTAACATTTTATTGACTCAGCTTGATGTAATTTCTTCAACGAAAACCGGGCATAACAGATTTCGACTTGGAACCCTGTACCATAGAATGCTGCATTGTTCATATGCGCAATGAGGATGGTGACACTCTTGGATTCAGCTCATGCCTTCCGTCAGGCAGAGTAAAGTCATTTTGGCAGCTTCTACCATAAAAAAAGGATTAAACATTCATCAACAACCCATAATATCCCACTGCTGGCTCGGGTCTCCTCTCAGGAAAAGGTGAAGGCCATACGTCCCCACGCTGGCCCAGTGCGGGTTGGGGACTGGCTGTGTAATCTTGCCGTTGGATGTTTTCAAGCCGCCCAAAGGCTTCCAACATACAGGGACCGATAACAACCGGGACCGACTTCTTAACGTGACCTCCGAATCACGGAGACGCTCATGGTATCATGCCACCAGCGGTCCCCCATCCAGATACTGACCACGCCGTAATTGCTTACCCTAGGTGATTGTTTCTAATCACCGAGTGCAACTGAGCTATAAGCGCCTTACTCATACTAGGAGTGACTAAACATTAGTTGTAATAAAAAAAACTAATAAACTAACTAATAAACCAATCATCACGATAACTGCTTAGTTCAACTAATTTGAATAATACATAAAACTTACAAAATAATGCATTAGTCACTCAGATTTTATATAGATACTAGCTGTGCCCGCTTTTTCGTACACGTGAAATTTGGCTTCCCAGGACTACGACAAACATTTCAAAACTAAAATCAGCTAAATCGGCCCAGCCGTTCTCAAGTTTTAGGGAGACAAAACGAAAAGCAATTGAATTTTAAATATAAGATTGTGATACTTGGTTTTCTCTTTTCAGTTCATTACTTTTAAGCAGTCGCTTTTTTGTTTTTATTATATTCTAAATCGCACTTTTGAAATGATAATAACTTAACTTAAAATGCATACCGTGGGAATTTAATAGGCTGATTAGAAAGGAGCACAAACATATTCAAAAGAATGGCATAAATAAATGTTATTTATCTTCTTCTCATTCATAATCGTGGCAACTTTCTCAAACACGGTTTTTAGGTGTTTCAGTTTATACACACAATCGGCATATCGAATTTGGAGTAAGATCATTTATACATCTATCAAATAAATAATTTTGGAGTGTCTGTTTGTAATTTTAAAATAACCGATTTTTAATAAATGTATATGTATGTATACACGGTACGCATACCAAAAAATTTTTTTTTCAATTTTGTCTGTCTGTTTGTTCTGGCTAATCTCTGGAACGGCTGGAACGATTTTGACGGGACTTTCACTGATAGGTAGCTGATGTTATAAAGAGTAACTTAGGCTACTTTTTTTTAGACTAGCTTTGCTCCGCGTCGTTGCTCGCGGTCATTGTCGTACCGCGGGTAACACCGCGGGTAACACCGCGGGGTTCAGCTAGTCACTATACTTATAAAGTAAGAAAATCGCAAACTGAATTTAATAATTTGTGGAGGAACGGATAATCGTGTTCCTCCAACTCAAAGGAAGGATCCTTCTACCAGGCGGGGTGATCATGCCTGGCGGGCCAACTGCCCTGACGGTTGATGTTTGGAAGTTGTATATATGTCAACTGGCGCGAGAACTTTTCACTGCGCGATTCAGGATTGGTACTGTTGTGTACTCCGTGTCGTGACGTCACACCGTAGTTCGGTGTATCTTTGGTCGATGACGCTGTAGCATGTTGCTGTTGCGCTGTATGTGGAGGTCGCCACATTACTCCCCTCCAAGACCGGAGGTCGATATGAGGAAAGGGGTTTCGGTTTTCGGTTCGTTGTTCGATTCGGTTTTTCGGTTCGTTGTTCGGTTCGGTTTCGGTTCGTTTGTTCGGTTCGGTTTCGGTTCGTTCGTTCGGTTCGTTTTTTCGGTTCGTTTGTCGGTCGGTTTTTCGGTTCGTTTGTTCGGTTCGTTTTTCGGTTCGGTTTCGGTTCATTTTTGTCAAATCACGTCGGGGTCACCACTGTGGAGGAACGGATAATCGTGTTCCTCCAACACAAAGGGAGGATCCTTCTACCAGGCGGGGTGATCATGCCTGGCGGGCCAACTGCCCTGACGGTTGATGTTTGGAAGTTGTATATATGTCAACTGGCGCGAGCACTTTTCACTGCGCGATTCAGGATTGGTACTGTTGTGTACTCCGTGTCGTGACGTCACACCGTAGTTCGGTGTATCTTTGGTCGATGACGCTGTAGCATGTTGCTGTTGCGCTGTATGTGGAGGTCGCCACAAATTTATATCCATATCATCTATATCTATACTAATATTATTTGTAAGTATGGATGGATGGATGGATATTTTGGTCCGAGAGCTGGTACCTTTTTTTGAGTAGGTATTTGAGGCAAGCTGAAAACTTGTTACAGACCTCTCCTATTATACCCTAACACGGAACTGCAGACCTGACTGGTGAGTAGCGGGGCTAAATCAACCCTCCCCCCCCCTCTGGCGAGGTCACGTGACTTACAATAGCCATGGTATAACGATATACTTCGCCAGGTATAGCACTCTGAGAAACAGTGGTCACGTCGGAGACATAAGCCTACGTCATCATCACTATCGCTGGTTGTCAAAAATTTGCCCCGCTACTCACCAGCCAGGTCTGCAGTTTCGTGTTGGGGTATATTATGAGAGGTGTGTGACAAGTTTTCAGCTTGCCTCAAAACCTACCCAAAAAATGGTGCCAGCTCTCCTACTATTTGTTTTTCACGCAACAACTACCGAACGGATTTGGAAGAAACTTTACAGTAATATAGCTTATACATCAGAATAACACATAGGCTACTATTTGCCGCGATAACCGATATATACGTGGGCGAAGCCGCGGGCAACAATTAGTGATTAAATGAAATTGGAGTGTCTGTTTGTAATACTATAAAATTACCGCTTTTTACTAAGTGCATATATGTCATATGTACATATACCACATATATCAAAATAACATTTTTAAAATTTTTGTCTGTCTGTACGTCTGTCTGTTTGTTCCGGCAAATCTCTGGAACGGCTGGACCGATTTTGACGGAACTTTTAATGGCCGATAGCTGATGGTATAAGGAGTAACTTAGGCTACTTTTTAGACTAGCTTTGCCCCGCGGCCTTGCCCGGGGTTGCGGTACATTAGCAAACGCGGTTAACACCGAGGGGCTTAGTTAGTTATAATAATAGGTCTTTACCTATGAAATTGCCGTTTTGTATGCAATAAGTGAAAGTACTTTTTTTTTTTAAACTTTTTATTTCTGTTATTTGAAGTAATCACCCATGCAATCGACGTATCTTTGCCAACGCATTGGCATTTTTTTGATGCCCTTCTTGTAAAAATCAGCTGGAGGCAACAAACTCTTCAAAGGCATTTTGTACTGCCTCTCGGGAATTGAATTTTTTACCCACTAAAAAGATGTCTAAATTTTGGAAAAAGTAATAGTCGGTAGGTGCAAGGTCTGGTGAGTATGGCGGATGAGGGAGAGCTTCCAACCCCAGCTCTTGCAGCTTGGAGACTGTCTGTTGCGCAGTATGGAGTTCGCGCGATGTCGTGAAGGAGCAGTGGGGACGACCGATTGACCAAAGCTGGTTGCAGATGTGCAAGCTTCTGCATCATTCTCTCCAGTTCTTCACAGCACACATCTGCATTAATGCTCATGCCGTTTTATAAAAAGCTGTGGTGAATCACACCCGCACTAGACCACCAAACAGTGACCATCACCTTTTTAGGGATCATTTTTAGTTTAGGGCCATTTTTGCTTTGGTGCTGAACCAGGGTCAAACCAACTTACTGAGCGCTTTCGATTGTCGAACAGAATTCATATTTCGTCGCACGTAAGAATTCGTTTCAAAATTCCTTCATTTCTTTGCCTGTTGAGCAGCGCAAGGCAAGTCTCGACGCGTACGTTGCGCTGGCGATCGTTAAGGTCGTGGGGCACCCATCTATCAAGCTTTTATACCTTGCCAATTTGTCGCAAATGGATCAATATTCTTTTGATGCTTACATTAAAAGCTGCTGCTAACTCAGCTGTAGATTGAGTTTCGTCAGCTTCCACAATCGCCTTTAATTCATTATTGTTAACCAAAGTCTCCGGATGACCACGAGCTTCATTATTCAAGTCAAAATTTCCAGAACGGAACCGGGAAAACCAATAACGGGTTGTGCGTTCGTTTGTACAGTTCTCTCCGTAAAAGTTTTTAATGTTACGTGCCGTTTGTGTCGCGTTGGTGCCGCGACGGAACTCATATTCCATAATTACACGAATTTTTAAAGTATCCATTATGACGAAAAATGTTCAAATGTAATGAAAATACAACGCTTATCAGAAAACAAAAGACTGAGTTTGTAAATAGAATGTCATGGTTTTAAAACATAATTAATTTGAATTTAGAATACAGAGCCATTACAAACTTTTTTTTATTTGAAATGACCTGTACTGAAGAACGGCAATTTCATAGGTAAAGACCTAATATAAAAACAAACAATGTTTTTTTATGAAACGAATATTCGCTATAACTTATAACATAGTTTAGTTTACTCTGCACTTTTTTTTGCTGTAGTTTTTAAAAGTAAACCGGTAATGCAATCAGGTCGTAGTGTAATTGGAGTTCACTGGCCTTTTAAGATCCATCTCGGACGTCTTCTATTCAATTGTATATTGTCTTGTTCATCTTCATTCGTTATCAAGATGTACTTCAAACAAATTTAATTCGCTCTATTGACGGTGTATATCATTATTATCACGCTTACATCTTTACATGGGAGAGTTATATCTCAACACATATGGGTCAGGCTCGACTGGATTGATACCAGATCACAGAAAACCAGTATTATCAGATCTTTGATGGCTTTTCACTGAGGAGAGAGGTGACCCTCTTTTCCGGACTCTTGAGTTACATAATGTCCATATACAGCAATCACTGCCTCGGTGGCGCAAGTGGTAGCGTAAGCGATTGCTGTGCTTGAGGTCTCGGGTTCGATTCCCGGGCGGACCAATATTTGTATGATCTGCAAATGTTTGTTTCGGAGTGGCTAGGATCGCTTAACTTTGCAAAATATGTTAACTTACTCGATTACCACAGAGCCATGAGTGGCATGAGTCCCATGACAACAACAACAAGAGGAATATCTTTTTACACTTTAAAATGAGGAAGAGTACACAAAATATCGCAGATATGCACCTAAAGAGGTACAGAGAGAGATTCAATCCGCGCAGTATTATCTTGTCTATTAAATAATTTTAATTCAACATCACAGGTCAATTGTAAAATGCGTAGAAAAACTTGGCATGAATTTGGGCTTTTGGCTCGTCAGAAATTGTACGGGCTACTTTCTGTATTTAAAACTAATACTTACTTCTGCCAACGGAGCTGATTAATTTTACGAACTAACGATGTAGCTAGCAATGCACGAATGACGTAGACTTAAGCGGTCACCTCGCCGATTTCTACTGCACTGAGTGTTGTGGGTTCGATTCAAACCCCATGTGTCATCATAAAGTGGTACCACAAATTGTTGTTCTGAGTCTGGGTGTTCTTTGTGTCCATTTCATGTATGTTTGTAAAGCCCCCCGCGAGACAGGAATATTCCTAATTTAAATTAAACATTTGACCTTTCTGACACTGTGTTTTAGCATGAGCGGAAAGCATTTTGATAAATAAAATATGTAATTTCATTTCATCAAACTCAGTCAAACTGCACTGCAATGACTCACGTTCGCAACTAACACAGTCATAATCCAATTCAGCTACATTCGGACCACTTTGAATTACATACAAGGTTTCGGTCACATGGCTGATCACATGCTCACTATGATCTTCGTATGTATGGTATCACCACGTGCTATCGAAATTAGAAAATATCGGAACCACGTTTGTGAGTTTATCCTGTTAAGTTACTGATGGATGTAGCCTTGGCTATTTATTTTTTGTAAATGTCTTTGTTGCCACCTACATACCATTATGCCACCCACAAACCGGTCCCGAGCTCCGACCGAGCGGCGAGTGCTCGACTCGCATGATACACCCGCTTTATTAGATAGATACACATGTTTACATTCCGCAATGCAATTCATGTTTTTATTTGTTTACTTTTACAAGTTCCGCAAACAATTTAGTTTAACACTGTAATGTTTAAAGTTTAAAAGTTGTAAATGTTAGAGATTTATTGTGTAATTACACCTACATATAAAAAAAAATATAAAAAAATGGAAATCTGTTCTTTGTACTTTTTGGAAATCATTATGTATTAGTGGATAACTGTAATTGGTCATATCCTAGTAAATATTATATAAGTAATTGACTCTGTAAAAGACTGTTGTTATCCTGAATAAATAAATAAATAAATAAATAAAAAAAAAAAAAAAAAAAAAAAAAAAAAAAAAACCACTAGGCCAAACGTGCAGTCATGCAAATGTTAGTTAATTATATAATTTAACAGCCACATTGTCCTACAAATTGCGTGATACGTTATCACGGCCCTTCGCTCAAAAGTTTTCTTTCCCTGCTATTCCTGTTAGTTCCCACAATCGATTTTTTTTTTAAGGTTAATGGTAGGCCCTCATCAAAATGAAGCCACTCACGAAAAATTTGCTTGTTAGTAATAACTTGTAAAATTTGTTCCGGGGAACCCGGACTATATGTATGTAATATAGGGTAAAAATAAACAATTTGTCTTTTGTTCCGGCTAAACCACTCTACCGATTTTAGCGGAACTTTCACTGGCAGATAACTGATGATTAGGGACCGGATTATATGCATTTGCATATGCATATCCTCAAAGATGATAGCATATTTTACCTAAGATCTAGTATGATGCATATTATCGGTACATTTTCAATTTTTTTCCGAGTGCAGTACACTTACCCTGCATTCTGAACTGCGATATGTAGCGCTTGTTTTCAATAAAAAATCGAAGACAATCGTATCACTGAATATTTGGAACAATACTTTATTGTTTATGTTTACAACAATATTAAATAATTTTAATAGAAAGAAAGAAAGAAAGAAAGAAAAATACTTTAATTGGCACATTTTACAAAGCTTTTACATAGTATTGTTAAATATAATACAACAAAGTTACATCTGTACCAATAAGGACCACAGCTCAGCATAATGCTTAGCGCAATGCGCTAGCGCTGGTTTTCAGCTGCAGCCCAAGAGTGTTGCCCCGTGCCTGCTAAGTAATATAAATTTATTGACTAGAAAGGAGTATTAATTTGAGAGCATTGTAAATAACTATAATAGTAATTGTATTAAAAGAACCGAAAGCATTTTGCATGTGACAGTAGAAATTTTGTGATTGCAAGAAATATTTAGATAAGATGAGATTTGAGATAGCACGGCATCAAAGTTCACGGCTGACTCACTATATCGCGCTAAGAGTTACTCTGATGTCCTCAAAGTCTTTCTGATGTTGCAGTAAGAATTCTTTTAGCTTAGTTTTGAAAGAGTAAATACAGGTTCTTCTTTTTATGGGTGGGGGGATATTGTTCCAGCATTTCGAAGCAGAGTAACGAAAGCTACCTCTGAAGGCAGTTGTTCTATGATATGGTATTGAAAGTTGCAGTGAGCATTCCCTGCCCAAATTCTTGTTGCGCCTAGATGTCCACTCCAACCTGTCGAATAAATAAGCCGGTGTATGGAATTTAATTACGCCAAAAAGGAGACCAGCCATATGAAGCCTCCGACGCGCGTGCATTTTTAGAATGTTGCACTTATTAAGAAATGGGCTGATAGCACCCCTTTTGGGTACGGTGAAGCAGAACCTGGCACATGCATTTTGTAGTCTTTGTATCAGACGTTCAGTTTTCGATAACAGCCGAGGACCGTACACTACATCTGCATAGTTCAACCGAGACAACACCAAACTCTCCACCAACAAAACCCGTAGCTCTTCACTTAAGAATGGCCTCGCCCTATACAAGACCTTTAATTTGTAAAAACAATGACGAACAGCGTTCGAGATATGGTTCTCAAACCTCAGGTCCGCGTCCATTATTAATCCTAAGTTCCGGACTTCAAAGACTCGCTCAATTGGCACGTCCATTATTGTAACAGGACACGTGTTGTCCGGGATAGCACTCAGCTGAGATTTAGTGCCGAACAGCATAAATTTTGTTTTCAGAGGGTTAAGAACGAGAGAATTGCGAGCAGACCAGTCAACAATTCTATTTAGATCCTGATTTAACTTTTGAAGTGCTGTTTCATAGTCTGAAGGCTTGAAGGATATATATACCTGTGTATCATCTGCATACATATGATGGCTGCAGTGTTGCAGCTGCCGAGCCATATCGGAACAGTACATAATAAATAGGACAGGTCCTAATATTGAACCCTGCGGCACACCTCTAGTTAGAGATCTCGAGCTAGAACATACCGTGTTACCATCCATTTGCTTTGTCTCAACATATTGAGAGCGGCTACTCAGGTAGCTGTCAAACCATTTAATAGTTTTCATATCAAAACCGTAGTAAGCCATTTTCGATAGCAACAATGGAACATTTATGGAGTCAAAGGCGCGAGAATAATCTAATAAAACTAGTAATGTGCACATCCCGGTGTCCTGTGCGGATAGGATGTCGTCCGTCACGGCCAATAAGGTTGTGGTTGTACTACGAGCCTTTCTAAATCCCGATTGGGTATCAGGGAGGATATTATTTTTCTCTAAATACTTTTGAAGCTGAGAACACACGGTTTTTTCCAGCACTTTTGATAGTACTGGGAGTAAACTAATAGGCCGCAAATCCTTCGTGTCCACTGGCAAGTTATTTTTTGGTATTGGGCGTATTACAGCGGTTTTCCATAGCTCTGGGTAAGTAGATGTTTGTAGGGATCTGTTTATTATGGCGGTAACAGCGTCTATTGCCAGTGGCATGGTAAGCAATACCATATCCAAATTAATTCCGTCGTTACCTTCAGCATTAGACTTAAGTTCTTGGAGGGTTTTAGCGACCGAAGTCCATGGAACCGCTTCCAGTGTAAATATTTTCTCACTGAAGCGCGAGTACTCGTAGAAAGTTAGATCCGATATGCCAACCACATTCCCCCCAGGGACATTCATAAAGAAGTCACATATTTTATCTGGGTCATTGAAGTGTGACGGTAGGTTCATGTTCTTTTTTGAGGGCGCTAAGGTTGATTTTATCTCTTTCCATAAAGTCCGAGGGTCATTAATTTTTTTTTTTTTTTTTTTTTTTTTTTTTTTTTTTTTTTTTTTTTTTTTTAGTGAAGTTATTTTTATAGTAAGCTAATTTTTCATTGTGAAGTGATTTATTTACTAGCGATTTGAGTTCTTTGTAATATTGTTTTGTACTTTCTGTTTTATGTTTTAAAAATTGAGTATGTGCATTATTTCTTAAGACCATCATATATTTTATATTGTCAGTGATCCATGGGTACGAACGTTCTTTGATCCTCCTTGTTATTTTGGGTGCGTGGCAGTCAAATAAGATGTTGATATAAGTATTGAAACATGCCACCATTTCGTTCACGCTAGATAGTGTTGGTATATATCGCCAATCGAGAAGCGAGGCATCATTGTCGAACTTTTCCCTACATATGCTTTTTAATGGGCGGAAAGATATAGTTTGTGGCTCCGCTTTATATTTTTTTACATAAAGATCACAGGTCAAGAACGCGTGGGCTCCTAGTTCCGGAATGTACTCTGCAGAGGCCGACCGAACCTTTACGTCAGTGCAAACAATGTCTATCAGAGTCTCACAGTTGAGTTTAAAGTGCGTAGGTGTATGTATCACCTGCTTCAAGCTAAGACAGCTCAAGAATGCTCCGAGTTTAATAGACTTAGCATCTGATACATTTAATAAGTTTATATTGAAATCGCCCATCAGAATCACTCCATCACAATAAGCCAGAGAGTTTACAGAGAAAGTGACAGCATCAAGAAACAGGTCAACTTCCAGCCAGGGAGGGCGGTATGCAGTACCTATAGCTAGCTTGAAACCACCAACACTGGTAGTAAGCCACATTTGCTCCACTGAGGAGTGTAATGGGTCCACGGGGTGTGGGTGCCTACGAGTAGTGAGTTCGCGCTTGATGTAAAAGCCGACTCCACCGCCTCGACCACGTTTCACTGACGATGGGCGGGGGATGTGTTTTAATAGGTAACCAGGCAAGGTTGGCGCTTTTCCTTCCTCACCGTCCCTCAACCATGTCTCATTAATAGAGATCAAATCCGGCCCATGTCGCTCCACTACCGTCACGAGCTCCTCATGTCTTGTACCCAATGAACCCGCATTGAAATGACCAACTTTTAAGTACATGGGAGCCATCAAGAACCTGCAAAGACATCACAATTGCACTCAACATCTTTACATGTCCTGGAGTTCTTACAATCGCTTGTATCCATTTTGAAGCAATACGATATACGTCTAAGATAAGCTATGTTTGTTTTGCAATTCATAAATATTTTACAAAGCATAGGATATTCTGTTTGCCTTATAACTTTAGCAGCAAAGAATAGATATGACGGGCTAGATAAAAGTCTTTTATAAAGAAATGTAGTTATAGTTATTGATTTTAACAGTAGACGAATATAAATCATGTACGGAGCACACCCTTGAGCCGCAAGTATATATTTGAATGAAATAAATCTAGGAAGAACAACTTTACACAACACACGTAAGCATGCAAAGATATAAATTAAGGAGAAAAAACAGCACCTCACAAGTGCACGACAACACACATATAAGTAGAATTCTTTACAGATATTATAAGTAAAAAGTGAAGTTTTCATTAGAACATAAAAAAAGTAGTCTGTTTCTGAAATTAAATCTAAAATAAGATATTTACACTCGCAAAATACCTGACATTTAACTATTTCAACTAAAGTGGCCTGGCACAAACTGCGGCTCATCCAAAAATCTGGATTATATCCTCTTCGGATCGTATTCGCTTAGCGGGCATTCCGTCTTCTTTTCGGCTTAATATGCAGCCTTCTTTTGTCCACGTATACCTCCAGTTACGACGCGCAGCAGCCTCTCGAGCTTTGTGAAACAATTTCCTGTTAGCTTGTGTTAATCGCTCATTTATATAAACTCGGCGTGGAGCTCCAGCAACCTCCAGGTCTTTCGTGGTCAAACCACGTCGCACCCGGGCACTGCGCAGAAATTCGTCGCGCGTTTCACGTCTCGTGAGACGGACGACAATGACGCGCGGCCGAGGCGCCTTCTCTTCGTTTGCCTCAAAGTTGCGTCGTCCATTCCCCACCCGTTTCGCGTGTACCACATCCCGCTGCTCCAACCCAATGTCGAGTTTGATGGAAATCATATTTATAATTTGCTGTGTGTTCTCACCGTTTACTTCAGTTACACCAGAAATCTCTATGTCATTCAACAAGGATTCCTGTTCCCGGTCATTCAGTTTTTGTTTTAAATCGCATACGGTTTCTTCCAATATTGCTATGTTGGAATGCAGGTGCTGATCAGATTTTTCCTCTAATGTGTCAACTCTCTTCTCCAGTAAATCTACCCTATCCTTGCATTTCTTACTGTCGACTTGAAGTCTCAACATCTCTTCCCTAAACTCGCGCAACTCCAAAATCAAAGCATTAAGCTCCTCACGAAAGATGCGAATCTCCTTGAGTATCAAACCCATATCCATCGCCTGTGACGGGCAACAATCTTTAGGCTGCGTTAAGGTGTTACTGGCCGTAGCGCCCAACGAATTATCCAACTGCGGCAACACATATTCCTCCAATATGACTGGCGGCGTCGTTAATACAACATTGCAGCCCGCACAAGTCCATTTCGGCGAGACAGTCTTAGCCCCCGGTGTAGCCGCAAGCGCACAAGATCGATGGTAAAAGGTTTGACATTTAGAACATTTAGTTATGTCTTTCTGTGCTAAGTATTTACCGCATCCTTTGCATTTTGACATGTTTATTTACGTATAATTATTCACGCGTAAGTACTATATCGCTCTGCGGCCAGTGGCGTAGCGTGTCACATAAACAAAGCCCGGCTCGTAGCTCGTAGCCGGGTCGCTATCGGCTCGGCAGATGACGTCACTCTCTCGGCGCGTCGTAGCGCATACACGGTTACCGTCCACCACCACTTCCACGCCGGGCGCAGGAGAATCGAATACCCACGACGACCAAAAATAAATCCAATAATTACAAAACGGTTTTTAAAGTTTATCTTGTTTATCTCGGGGTAACTTAACCAATCCGTAAAAGCACTTCAAATTAGAACGGGAATTGTAACTCGCTCAATAGGCCAATCACAGAATTTCGAGAGGAAATATTATAGTAGTTCACTTAACACTCCGCGACACGTCTGCCCACTAGCTAGCACCGGCGCGCACCCGGTGGCAATATAATGCCATGTTACTGTACTGTATCGCCTATTAAACGACAACTTACAATTAGAACTTCCTTTTTTTCTTTGTTGGTTTCCTAAAACTTGTCATTTAATTTTGCATATTCTTCTAATTTTCATGCATATTTCAAACATTTTTCATGCATTTTTGCATGCATATAACAAGCTTTTTACGTTGCATATAATCCGGTCTCTACTGATGATACAAGGTGTAACTAATTGCTAGTCATTTAAGACTATCTTCGCAGCGCGAAGTTACCCGCGGTTATTATTGTTAAAGTACAACAACGACCGCGGGGCTCAGCTGGTTAATGATTAAAACTTACCAACTTTTTCAGCTACTAAATTATGTAAAATTTTTATACTATAATAAAAAAAGTTGTAATGATTCGATAAATATACTTAGAACTCCACAAAAAAATTATGGCAAAGATAAATAGGTGTTATATAATATTAACACCGATATTAATATTTTAATCTTTGACGTGAACACTGATAAAGTTATGCACCGTGAATACGACACACGACAATCACAAGAATAAGAATGTACGTGAGAGAGCCATGCTGCATGCTACTCAAATAGGTCGGCTCGGCTTGACCTGAACCTGAGTGATACTGAACAATATACATGTTAAGCTATTCCTTCCTTACTCGAAGTGAGGTTATCGAAGAGACAACCAGTAATAATGATTGCTGGGGCTCCCTGTAGGGGGGAGGAGTCTCACACTTATATCCCTTGAATTGCAGATCTCCGTCGGCGGTAGTAGTCAATTGCAAAAAAACACATGTAATTAGAAATTAATGCCAATAGTATTTTGAAAGAAATTGTTCATAAACGTGTGAGAGAAACGCTTTTTACTTCCGCACAGAATGTGCTGAATTCATTTTTTTACTTAATCACGCAAGCATCAACATAGTTTGTTTGTCCAGACAATTTCCCAAAAACATCAAGTATTTCTATTAGCCGTGAGCGTTTGCTCATAACTTTAAGTGGGCTAGGGACTCGTTAAATTTAGCTAGCGAAATGTATTATGTACTTCATCTTCTTCGGGATATAGATAGGCGAAACATACGAGAAAAATACTAAACGATTACATAATTTTGTAGGTCTGGAAGCGGCGCTGGTATTCGTAGAAAACTGCGGACATGCTGGTAAGACGACAGGTGAGGTTATGTCCGGTATCGTTGCAAAATGTATTGCCGCCCCGAGAACCAAGACTAAGGACCTCGCTCTGCAGGTACATATAATATTTCAATTATTTTTATATATTTTCAACTTTAAATATATTCTTATATGCTTTTGTAGCGTTTTTCTGTTATCGAACATTCTAATATAATTCATCGGAGTCAGAGAATCGGAGAAAGTCTATCTAACAAAATATTTGTCTATCTACCTTAACTAAGAGATTATTTCAAATCATGTTATCAATTATTCTAAAAATGTGTTATGTTACTGACATACCATTCCAATATTGTAATAAAGAGCATTGGAATAGATGAAAATGCAGAATATATAAAAACATATATAATTTTAGAACGTAATATACATATTTATCACGACAACAAAACCTTTTTAGCAAGCTGTAAATCAAAAAACCTATCGCCGATTCTTTTAAAAAAAAAACAGAAAGAAAAACTTTCAACTTATTTGCTGAACTCATGATGAAATGGTATAAAATATAAACATTTATGTTAAAATGAATGCAATGTAAAGGAGTTTCGTTATGTTAGTTTAAAAGAAATATTGTGTTTTGAATTTAGAATTACTAGTTCCATTGTTGGTTGTTATTGACAAAATATTAATATACATCTTGCTGCCAAGAAAGTGGTTTTCTTTAATATTTTCTACAGGTTATGGGTCCCAGACATCAGCAAACTAGCCTGGTAGAATAGCAAAGCTAAAGTAAGCAAAAGAAAATAGTGTGAAAGCATTTTTTGGTATATCGACGGAAAGGAAGGTTAAGAAAAGAACATTTTCATCGAGAAGGAGTATACTTGTCTAAGTGAAGGCAAGGCAGGAAGGCAAGATGGAAGGAAGCAACAGTAATAATGTGATTAAACTGGAAGGCACAAGGAATTGGAACATATGGAGATTCCAAGTTAAAGTACTATTGAGGGGCCATGGATGGCTGGATATTGTCGAAGGGCGGAAGGCTAAACCTGAAGAGGCTGCTGCACGAACCCTATGGGAGACTAGCGATGCTAAGGCTCAGGCGCTACTGGTTACAAGAATGACAGAAGATGTCATGTTACATCTCATAACTTGCACATCGTCGGCTGAAATGTGGCGGAAGCTACTAAGTATATATGAACAGAAATCGGAAACCAGTATACATATATTACAGCAGCGTTTTTTCCAATACAAATTTGACAAAGGAGTTGAAATGTCTATGTTTTTAGCAAAAATCCAAGAGATGCAAAGTCAAATAAAACAAATGGGTGAGGACATATCAGATAAGTTTGTCATAACTAAAGTTCTAATGAGTTTGCCGGACGAATACAAACATTTTATATCGGCGTGGGAATCTGCACCGGATGATAAACAAACATTCGACAATTTAGTGGCCCGGTTATTAGTCGAAGAGGAGAGGTTGAAGGAAAATACAAAAACGGAAGAAACTGCATCCTCGTCGGCTGAGGCGTTTTTAGCAAAAAGGAACGTAAAGTGCTTTAAGTGTGGTAAAATCGGTCATTTTCAAACCGAGTGTAAAAATAATAAAGACAATGATAAAAATGTGGATAATAAGTGCTATTATTGTGGTAAATTCGGACACTATAAGGCACAGTGTCGTTTTAGAAAAACAAAAAACAATAAGAAGACAAGTAATGCGTTTGTGGTGACGGACTTAGTGTTTGAACAGTACCAAGGTTCAATGTGGATAGTGGACTCTGGGGCTAGCGACCATATGTGTCGTGATCGCTCATTATTTTCAACATTTACCAGTGTTTCACAAAAATCAGTCATAGTCGGTAACGGCGCTGTCATCAAGGTGTTAGGTTATGGACAGATGTCAGTGCAAGTTCATAACGGGAGTGAATGGTTAGATACGACCATAGACAATGTATTGTTCGTGCCCGATCTAAAGACAAATCTGTTCTCGGTGAATCGCGCCGCTGACCGCGGATATGTCATAGTGACAGATGACAACTTGTGTAAGTTTTATAAAAACAATGTTGTTTGTGCTGTTGCAAAAAGAACTGAAAACTCTTACTATTTGAATTTTCGCTTCAAAAGCGAGATTGCGAGTGCTGCAAAAGTAGTGAAGAACGACATAAATGATTGGCATGAAAAGTTTGCCCACCAAAACTTTGATCACACAAAGAAAGTACTGGAGAAAAATAATATTAAAATTGAGATAGATAAAACTGTTGTTCCACAGTGTGAAAGCTGCTTGAAAGGGAAAATACACCGATTACCATTTAAGAAAAGTGGAAACGTGAGCACCAGAACATGTGAGTTAATACATGGGGATACCTGCGGACCCATGGAAGTAGAATCGATCGGAGGGTCGAGATATTTTGTGGTGCTGAAGGATGATTACTCAAATTTTAGAACGGTGTATTTTGTCAAAACAAAGCATGAAATTAAGAATTGTTTTGAAAGTTTTATTAATAAAGCAGAAAATATTACTGGAAACAAAGTCAAAATTTTTAGAACTGACAATGGACTGGAATTTGTAAATAAAGAACTGAGAGACACGTGTTCTAAACGGGGGATAATACATCAAACAACAGTTACGTATACACCTGAACAAAATGGAAAAGCTGAAAGGGAAAACAGAACGCTTGTTGAAGCTGCAAGAACTATGCTTTATGCTAAAAGCTTGCCAAAGAAACTGTGGGCAGAAGCAGTAAACACGGCTGCTTATGTCTTGAATAGGACAGGAAAAGGCAAAGATGGAAAATCGCCATATGAAATGTGGACAAATGAAAGCTTCGACATTCATCAGCTGAAGGTGTTCGGTTCACAGGTGTATGTACATATTCCAAAGGAAAAACGTAGAAAATGGGATGTGAAAGGAGAAAAAGGTTTGATGGTTGGATATGGTGAAAATATTAAGGGCTACAGAGTGTATTTTTCAGACAAGAATTCTGTAGATACAAAAAGGGATGTCATTTTCTTAAACAAAGAGGCAAATGAAGGTCATAAATTTATTGAACCAGTCATGCTAGATGTGAACAGTCCAACTCCCGCTTCACAAGATGATCTACCAGAATTTGTGATGGAGGAAGAAGTAAAATGTGATGAATCACAGAATGATACTCTAACTAGTATGAATATAAACACATCTGTAGATGAAAGTGAGTCTCAAAGTGATTATGAATCGCTTGATGATGTTCCATCATCAGTTAGAGAAATACCAGAATTCTGGAGTGAAAGAGTGAAACGAGTACGGAAACAAACATCATTCTATCAGTGTAACAATGTTGTGAGTGTAGAGAATGAGCCAGAGACCTACAAGGAAGCTATGAGCAGGAGAGATGCCAATAAATGGAAGGAGGCAATTAATAGGGAACTGCAAACCCTGAGAGACAACAACACTTGGGACTTCTGCAGTGCACCGGTGAGTGAAAAAGTTATTAGTAGCAAGTGGGTTTTTAAACTAAAAGGAAATGATAGTGTTAAGCAGTATAAAGCGAGACTAGTAGCTAGAGGGTTTGAACAAAATAGTGACTATGAATTAAGTGATATTTATGCACCTGTTGCAAGGTTATCGACCTTTAGAGTTTTTGTGGCTGTAGCAACTAAATTAAACTTGCCCATATATCAATTGGATGTAACGGGGGCATTTTTGTATGGAGACATAGATAAAAGTGTGTATATAAAGTTGCCAGAAGGAGCTTATTCGGGTGAAAATAATATTGTCAAGTTAAACAAGTCTTTGTATGGCTTAAAAAGTTCACCAAAATGTTGGAACTTAAAATTTAATTCTGTAATGGATAGAGAAGGATTTATAAGATCTAAGTGTGATTCTTGTTTATATAAAAGGAGTAGTGGTAAGGATAGAATGTATATTTTACTGTATGTCGATGATATTTTGATTTATGGGTCTAGCGAGGAACATATTTCACTAATAAAGTCAAAGTTAAATAAGGAATTTAAAATGAAGGATATGGGCCTAATTTCAAATTTTCTAGGCATACATGTAAAGCAAGATTTAAAGACAGGTATTACTGAATTAGATCAACGAAGTTACTTAGAAAGTATTCTCAAAAAATTTAATATGGAAGATTGTAAGGATATGTTAACTCCCATGGATCAAAACTTTAATGCCAAAATATTTGCAAATAATACTACTTATACGGATAACACTACTGAGAACCTATGTAGACAAATTATAGGTTATTTAATGTATGCTGCATCTGGTACTAGACCAGACTTGTGTTATCCAGTGTCACTGTTAAGTAGGTATCAAACCTGTGCAAATAATGAGTTATTAAGTGCATTAAAGAGGGTGTTAAGATATGTGAAGTATAGTTTAAATTTCAAATTAGTATATAAATGTAATGATATTGTTTTGGAAGGATATTGTGATGCTGATTGGGGCGGAGACCTGAAGGACAGGAAGTCTACCTCGGGTTCATTTGTTGCCCTAGTTACTACCAATCTTACTACCAGTTGTAATATCGTTAATTTTGATTACCCTTCCTACTACTCCAGCATTGAGCTGTTAGAAGGGTAAAAATAAATTGCCCGTTTTACTACCGTGAATACCTACTTAAAAAAAGCTTATTTTATTTCTAATTTATTTTTTCCTTATAAATTGAACATAAAATAATGTATTCCAAAATTAAAAAAAAGGAAAATCAGCGCAATTTCTCGAGGGCATCTGCATCTGAATATGTCGGATACTGTCGTCATTTACAATATCGCGACTTCTTCTTTTCTTATATTGCTGTGCAATAATTTTGACAAGACTATCATCATATAAAGCATTAAGAAGGCGCAATAATGTTGTATTGTTCTTATTTATTGTTTAAATGACGATAGTATCCGACATATTCAGATGCAGATGCCCTCGAGAAATTGCGCTGATTTTCCTTTTTTTTTATTTTGGAATAAATTATTTTATGTTCAATTTATAAAGAAAAAAATCATTAGTTTAGAAATAAAATAAGCTTTTTTTAAGTAGGTTCATTCACGGTAGTAACACGGGCAATTTATTTTTACCCTTCTAACAGCTCAATGCTGGAGTAGTAGGAAGGGTAATCAAAATTAACGATATTACAACTGGTAGTAAGATTGGTAGTAACTAGGGCAACAAATGCTCGGGTTACATGTTTATGTTGTCAAACTGTCTGGTTGTATGGTGCTCTAAGAAACAAGCATCTGTCAGTCTGTCTTCTACAGAATCAGAATATGTATCAATGAGCATGGCTGCTAGTGATGCGTCATGGCTTATAAATTTGTTATTAGATTTTAATTATGAAAATGTTTGTCCAGTCAACATATTCTGTGATAATCAGTCTGCCATAATAAATGCAAAATCAGATAATATGAAACGCTTAAAACATGTTGACCTCCGATATCATTTTGTCAAGGATTTAGTTAAAGAGAATAAGATCTGCATAAACTATATTAAAACTAGTGAACAACCAGCAGATATGCTAACTAAGGCTTTAGGTAAAGAGTTAATTTTAAGACATTTAAGAAAGTGTGGCATTATGAACACAACTATAGATTCTAGTTGATTTATGTATTGTTAAAGTTTGATTTATTGTTTAGTTAGCTATTTTAAGTTTTTTTTTGTGTGGGGTTAAATAAATGTAGTTACATTGAGGAGGGGTGTTAAAATGAATGCAATGTAAAGGAGTTTCGTTATGTTAGTTTAAAAGAAATATTGTGTTTTGAATTTAGAATTACTAGTTCCATTGTTGGTTGTTATTGACAAAATATTAATATACATCTTGCTGCCAAGAAAGTGGTTTTCTTTAATATTTTCTACAATTTACTCTTTCCCGATAGACTATTTGATAGATACATTACGCCCAAGGCATTTGTCGTCATCCGTTTTACAAACTTAGATTTATTTACTTTGACACAACCGTTGAATGCCTACATCTATTTTTTTTTTAATTCTTGTTTGAACAAGGTATATGAAACGTAATCGAGCAACGGCTTTAGGTAGTTTATAACGGTATGCCAAGTCTTGTTTTTTAGAATTGCCTATGTTCCTTTTTGACCTTCAAGATTATTTGATTAGGAAACTAAGATCATTTTATTGAAGTATAGAGAGTTGAATTATAAATCCGGAAACTGTTCAAGATCCTGTAAAAAAAAAATTAAGAAAATTTCCAGATAATTAGGTAAACTTTCAAAATCTTCACTTTGGAAGGTTTAAATGCACAATACATACGAATAATAGACAGAATGATTAAAGAGGAATGTTTATATGTACAATACATACGAATATGTGCGAAGCTGGGACTGATCGCTAGTGAACTATTTAATCTATTTATTATACATATACTAGCTGACCCGGCGAACTTCGTACCGCCATATTTACATATCTGTCTCAGCTTTCCGTCGCGGACAAAAAAAAAATACTTTTCCCGTTATCTTTTAATTTTTCTTGTAAACCTTGTCCTAACAATAATAACACATAACAAGTAAAATTTTAACAAAAACCGGTTTCAAGGTTCGACTCGATTTCTCTTGGATGCCATCATCAGATCTAAGTGTCCTTACCACCTTTGGGATATCTCCTTTCCACGAAGTTATCCGCGATCACACATTAAAACAAAAAAAAACATATATACGTTGAAGTCGGTTAAAAAAAAGAGTTATTTAATTTGCTACAGCCGGTCGGAAGTTATGCGCGTACATACATTTCGGCGATTCATTTATATACATATAATATATAGATAATTCTCGTGTCCTGTTGCTCACGATGAAGTCCGAAACTTTCTAGTCGATTTTCACCTTTGTTTTTTTAATTTGTGTTTTGCTAGCGAGCCCAAGATAGGATAGTTAACATCACGCTTAGACCGATAGGAGCAGAGCATGATTTAAGAGACGGACGAATTTGCATGGGACAGTTACTATACATATAACAAAAACAAAAACCGACTTCAAATTCGACTCGATTGCTCTTGGATACCACTCAGATCTTAGTGTCCTTATCATGGTACCACCGTTAGGATATCTCCTTTCCATTAAAAAAAGAATCATTAAAATCGGTTCATAAACGACGAAGTTATCCGCGAACACACATAAAAAAAAACATATATACGGTCGAATCGAGATCCTCCTTTTTTGAAGTCGGTTAATAAAACAACTTTTTAAACAACAAACAATTATATAAAAATTTCATACAATTTTACTTCAAGGATTTCGATGAAAATCAAATTCACTTTAAGTATATAATGATATGACAACAGCAGGTTTGTGACCTAAATCCTAGGTATTTCGTACAAAATTGTGCCGGATAACTTGACGGTCGTCTACCTATTAGCAACCATGTTCAATTAAATTACTGACGACTTGTGGTATATCTGACCCCGTTACTTTAGCACAAAGCAATGACTAGACAAATCTTCCATGAACTTCCAAGAGTCATTACCCTAATTTAAATTGAAAAAAAAGCGCTTGTTTTTCAGCTTAAAAGAATGACGGTAATGCAAAAATAATTGTATTGATGCAACTTTGAGGAAAACCTATTGATGTTTTTGTTTTAATTACCTGGAAAACTCTAAAGTCAGTGCTGCCATAGTTTTTGCTAGCTTACGATATATGTAATATTAAAGGGTTAAATATTTTATATTATTTTATTAGACATTAATAAATTTTCTACTGCTTTTTTATTTTAGCAAAATCGCCTTATTCGTGGCGTCAAAATTTATGAGTGCAAGAACTAGAGCAAGATATGACTGGTATTTATTTTATAGTATAGCTGGCCTCTTTGGTAACTCCTTGACGTAGAATATGATTACAAACCTGCATTTACGGATATTTATTTTCACAAAACAAGCTAAACAATAGTTTTCCGTTTCGAACCATATAATAAACTAGCTGACCCACGCAACCTCGTTTGCGGCTCCTATTGCCCGTAGCGTAATAATTTTCCACCGTTTTTGTAACATTTTTCATCGGTGCTCCGCTCCTATTGGTCGTAGCGTGATGATATATAGCCTATAGGCTTCCTCGATAAATGTACTATCCAACACTGAAATAATTTTTCAAATCGGACCAGTGGTTCCTGAGATTAACGCGTTCAAACAAGCAAACTCTTCAGCTTTATATAATAGTACTAGCTGATCCGGCGAACTTCGTACCGCCATATTTATGACCCACGTAACATCGTTTACGTTTTTGTGAATCTAAACCATTCCCAGATCCCCTTGAACACACACAAAAAATTTCATCAAAATCGGTCCAGTCGTTTTTGTGAATCTAAACCATTCCCAGATCCCCTTGAACACACAAAAAATTTCATCAAAATTGGTCCAGTCGTTTAGGAGGAGTTCAGTCACATACACACGCACACAAGAAATATATATATTAAGATAGATAAGTGAAAAATAAAACGTTAATCTACGAATTCTTTAAATTTTTGAATATCTGACTTCTTGTCCCCGATTAACTCTTAATTTTTTTTTGACATATTTTTTATAAAATTTGGGCCTCACACTAATGAACAAAAATACAAAATAGAATTGGACAAAAAGTGCAGTCGTTCAACAGTGAAATGCTAACATACATTCATTGAGATTTATATACGAATATAGATATAACTGTATGTGAGAAGCCGAGGATCGAGCCAAGTGGCGTGCAATTGGAGAGGCCTATGTCCAGCAGTGGACTGGGATAGGCTGATGATGATGATGATGATAGATAGATAGAACAAGACAGACAGCTTTCACTGATTTGATTCTCGTTTTCAGACAAAGTCACATTACTCATAGCATGTGTCACTATCCGTCCGTTATCAATCCCATCCGGAGTATCGACCCCATCTAGTTACTGAAAATAAACACAGTGTTCTAAAAGGAGATGTAAAGTTATTGCGAAAAGCCTTTTTTGAACCACAGACAACAGACACACACTTCTTTGCATGTGCTTTGTGGCCCCCAATCAACAACAGTTTTTAACCGACTTTAAAAAGCAGGAGGTTATCAATGCGACTGTTTTTTTAATGTTTGTTACTTCATAGCTTTCGACTGGGTCAACCGATTTGGATGATCCTTTTTTTAATTGAAAGTGCTTCCTGTGTGGTCCCATTTCAATTCGTCCAGTTCTTAGTCGTTTTTTTTTTTTGTTAAAATTTGTGATTACGTAATTTATACTCTCGATTGTCGGCACTTGTTGGAACTTGTTGCAATACATAGTAGAATTAAACTTACTTATACATATTCCACTATTTTTATTAAATTTAATCCTGACCGGTTTCGCCTTATGGCATTATCGAAGGTTACCTTTCCGTCCGTTTGAACAGTTTTTACGTAAGACTTTCTTATTCACGAAGTAAATATCTTTAAACATTACTTCCAGGTAACACTGATGTACATAGAAATAGAAAAACATGAAGTAGTCGAAGAAGAACTTCTTAAAGGGATGGAGCAAAAGAATCCTAAAGTGGTGGCGGCTTGCGTCAGCGCCCTTAACACATCCCTGAAGCAATTCGGCAACAAAGTGATCGCCATCAAACCTATGGTGAAGAAGATTCCGATTCTCTTGGCTGACAGAGACAAGGCTGTCAGAGACGAAATGAAAGCCCTCGTCATTGAAATGCACAGGTACGTCACTGCACGACGAGAAGCAGAAACTACTTACTATGAACTTCTTTGTTATAAATAATTTGTAGGACTAATATGCGTTTGGTCAAAAGTAGAAGCTAGGAACTAGGAACTACTTTTTCACTAATAGTAATTAGTTTGACTACGGCATGTAAAAATTTGCATAATGTGGGAGTCTTTTGAACGACTTCTTAATGTTATGAAGTGAATTATGTACAAAAAGATTTTTTTATATGTAGGTAGAATTAAATTTTAGAAAATAATTAAAGAAATTGTCGACGACCTTAACAGAGTCCGACCCAAGCCTAGATTATAACTTGCTAAGTTATTATAAACAGGATATTTACTATGTTTATTTTCGAGCAGTTTATTTATGATCATGCAATTGCAACAGTGCCGACATGTCGGAAACTGATACCTGAAAATAAATATGGTAAATATACAGAATAACTTCTCAAATAAAAGTGATTATAGTAGGTTTAATAAATACATAGATTAAAGCTGTCCTTATTTTCCAAACATCATCCTTCTAGACATCGCAGAGCTTATGTTATGGTACTAGACAAGTGATATAAATACATATTTACTTATATTAATACTTTAGACAACTGATATTAATACTTATTTTTCGTAAATACGTACATTTATATATTATACATCGAAAACCCAAACTCCGAAACAAATATTTGCAGATCATACAAACATTTGATCCGACCCGGGAATCGAACCCGAGACCTCAAGCACAGCAGTCGCATACGCTACCACTGAGGCAGTCACTTTTTTTCAAATAGCCACAGTTTTACAAACTTGTAATGCAATATTGTTGTAACAGTATTTGTTATAAGTACTCGAGTAAATCATCTATCATCTACTCAGGTGGATAGGCGCCGCCATCGAACCACACATAGCATCTCTCCAAGCTGTTGTGCAGCAAGAACTGAGAGAATCGTTCGGAGGTAGTGGAGGAGCACAACCCACGCGCTACTTACGGTCCCAGCAGAACCGAGTCCGGGATACACCAGCTGCTGATTGTGCTGATGGTAATTCTATTCACCTGTTTTTATTGTTTTTTTTTAATTTTATCGTATTCATTGAACAGTGCATTAAAAATTCGATTAATAGTAAATCCCAAGAGATCCTTTGTCGACTAGACGTACATATAAACAATTACTAATGTTAACATAGCGAAGTCTATACTAATTCGTTCAAAGTATTCAGGTAAGTAGAATCCTAAACGCCACTTACAATGTTATTTTATTAAATACAACATTGAAAGTGGCGTAATACATATTAAATAAGGTAGCATTTCATTTGCATATTTGTGTTCTAATGTAAACACTGACCACCAAAATTTAGAAAATGCAGTGTGAAGTGAAGTGCTTGATATTATGAGCGATCGCGCTCAAGGTTTTGGAGCGCTTGCCACGCCCACATGACATTTCTACCCTTATTCACTGTTGTGATCAACATATCTAATTCCAAATAACTAGAAATCCTGTTCTATTGGGCCTCTAGATACCTCTTCGATTAATTAAAATATCCAAAAATCCTTAGTGGTACAATATAGAAAACATCACTTGTAAAAAATAATTTATTAGCCCCAGCGATTAAGGCTCTTGCTCTCAGTCCGCCAGAGAAAGTAATTTTATATGTATAAATTCAACTCTAGGTTATAAAGGCATATGTAAATAGATAAAACTTTGAAGGTGCTGGTGAAGATGACGACGCTGAAACTGGCGCTGGTGATTCAGCCGATATGGATCCGTACGATCTACTTGACCCAGTGGAAATTATATCGAAACTGCCTAAAGACTTTTACGAAAAACTCGAAGCAAAGAAGTGGCAGGAGAGGAAAGAAGCTCTGGATGCTTTGGAAGCTCTTTTGAAGACGGCACCCAGACTCGAACCGGGCGATTATGCTGATTTAGTGAGAGCATTGAAAAGGGTAAGTGCTTCATAATTTATGTACTCATCTTCTTCTTCCTAGCCTTTACTATTCCCAGGATTTGGGGTCGGCTACTAGTTCAACCGATTTTACCTGAATATCAGTTTTTACACGGAGCGACTGGCATCGGAAATCCGCAACCCTGAGGGTGAACTGAATTCGAAGGTTGAACTTATGTACTGTGAAGTATATAATAGACTTCGTTAGATGTGCAATGCAAATCATCCTAAGTCTCTTTAAAGTATAAAGATGGAGAGTTTGTCGATTTCGTTGAACGCTAAGTTATGGAATCAGGCGTTACTTTGCGGAAATCCATGACATTAAATGCTATGAAATATATTTAGCTTTAATTCCGCGAGACAAATATCCAGGTCTGAAAGCAGGGCACAAATCCCACCGTCATGCATATGCACACATACAAAACAAGTGAGAAATAATTAGCATGCCATGCAACCAAACCTATACTCGACACGTGTTTCGCCCCTCCACGGGGCATCCTCAGGAGATGTTGACTCGTCGAGCGTTTGAGCTCGAATGCGCGCTAGCGCACCGCTGTCGGCCCTTTATATACCGTTTCGATGACGCTATAATCACGATCGATACAATGTCACAACGACATCTGTGCCGAACTACCCGCAATCATACTTAGAAGTGGTGATGGAATTAAGTTTGTTTGGTCATTCAACAGTGTATATGCATTATTATTGTTATATTTTGATATTTCTAACTGTTCCAACACACTCATCCGGAAACCCTTATCGCAAACATGCAGAATGTTATAGGTATTGTTGCCGCTCAAGGAGTGGCCGGTGTCGATTAAATGTTTTGCGAAATGTGATTTATCTGGATGGCCACTCCTGTGAGCGGCAACATGTTCCCTGTACCTAATTTCGAAACTACGGCCTGTCTGACCCACATAGACCCCGGTGCAATCATTGCATACTAATTTGTAAACTCCGGATTTTTTTGAATTCTCTAATTTATCTTTACCGTTACATAGTTTACGCAAGTTATGATCCGATCGAAAAGCTACGTAAACATTGTGTTTTCTTAGAATATTCGCGATTCTATCTGAAATTGGGCCTATGTAAGTGAGACTCCCGACATTCTTGTTAATTCTTTCGGGGGTACATGCATAAAGTGATGAGCGAGCCCGGTCATTCTGCTTTTTCTTAATTATATTATCAATAACTTGTTTGGTGTAACCGTTTGAAGTCGCGATTTGATACAATATTTTGAGTTCTTTTGCGTAATTATCCGTGGACAGTGGGAGTGACATTAAACGGTGGACATAGCTGCGGAAGGCTGCTAGTTTATGCTGTAGTGGGTGACAGGATGAAGCGGGAATCGTTGTGTCAGTGTGTGTGGGCTTTCGATAAATTTGGAAATCGAGTTTGTTATTGACTCTTGTGATTGTTAGATCCAAAAAATTAAGGGACTGATTTGATTCTAATTCTAATTTGAATTTAATTTTGGGGTGGTGAGTGTTGAGCCTATTTACGAAAATATCCAATTGACGATTAGTACCTGTCCAACAGATAATTACGTCATCCACATATCTATAATAAAACAGAATGTTGGGCTCGCCCACCACATATTTACATTCGAAGTAGTCCATAAATATTTCCGCCATTAATGGACTTAAAGGTGATCCCATTGCTAGACCCTCTTTTTGGCGGTAGTATTCGTTATTGAATCGAAAGTAATTTTGTTCCATGCAAATACGTGTGAGGTTAAGTAGGTCATTTATTTCTCCTGGATGTAAACGTTGCCTCTCCAAAAGGTACCCCAAAATACGTAGGCACTCTTCAAATGGAATATTTGTAAATAAACTATCTACATCTAGTGATAATAATTTCGAATTGTGGGGGGTGTTAATATTTTGTATTTTTTTAGTTAAATCTAAACTATTTTTTAAACTGTACTGTGGTTTAAAAGATGCCTTTGCCTTTAGTAAATTGTTTAGATATTTGGCTAAATCGTATGTCGGGGCACCAATGTAAGAGACAACGGGGCGAATTGGGATGTTGTCTTTATGAGTTTTTGGTAAACCATACAAAAAAGGAGATCGTGGGTTCATTGGAATTTTATATTTTAACTGGCCTGGAGAAATGTACGACGTGTTATTAATTGCATTCTTTATTTCTAGAGTGAATTTTTTAGTAGGGTCGGTAGTAAGACGTTCAAAATCTTCCCCCTGGATAACGTCGTTAACCCTCTGGTGGTATGCAGTTTTATCCAAAATGACTACTGTATTGCCTTTTTCGGCTTTAGTAATTATTAAATCATTTTGAGTAATTGTGTTTTGTAATGACCTATGTACTTGTATTTCGGAATAATTTTGGGTAATGGTGGTTGCGGACGCTGTCTTTATCTGAAATGCCACCTGATGTTTAACGGCGCTATCCATTTTACTTCTAACACAAGCCATTTCTGAATCTACCATTAAAGTTTCGAGCGATTTCTGGGATAACCGTGGCCTGATGTTATATTTGAGGCCTTTCTCTAGTAAAGAAATTCTGAATTGGAAAATTGGGTATTTGTATAATTTTTAACGCGTGGGTAGAAAGAATGAACCGCATCTGAATGATTATTTTCTAAGTTGGTGATATTATTATTATTATTTTGGCTATCCCGAGTTAATCGCTCCAACTTCCTACGCTGTGTTAAATATTTTTCATGCGCTACTTGGGAGGCGAAGTCCCGGGCTTTGTTATCTAAAATATCAAACTCCACACTATGCAGTTTGTAACTTAACTCTGAGTACAGAACTTTGAGGTGGAGCTTGATATTGTCCCTAACTGAAAACCAATGCCCGCATTCCTCATTCAACCACACTTGTTTTGCCTTCACCACAGCTAAACCACTTGACCGGCTGTGTGTGTTAGTATGTATATTAATATAATGGGGAAATACTTTTAAGTGTTTACACTGCTGATTGAACCAAACGTTTTGGGCTGCTAAGCGATGCAGTTTTGTCAACTTGATGTATAGTTTTGCCTGCTCAGCTATACTTGCTGACTTAAGATTAGTTATGGAATCAGGCGTTACTTTGCGGAAATCCATGACATTAAATGCTATGAAATATATTTAGCTTTAATTCCGCGAGACAAATATCCAGGTCTGAAAGCAGGGCACAAATCCCACCGTCATGCATATGCACACATACAAAACAAGTGAGAAATAATTAGCATGCCATGCAACCAAACCTATACTCGACACGTGTTTCGCCCCTCCACGGGGCATCCTCAGGAGATGTTGACTCGTCGAGCGCTTGAGCTCGAATGCGCGCTAGCGCACCGCTGTCGGCCCTTTATATACCGTTTCGATGACGCTATAATCACGATCGATACAATGTCACAACGACATCTGTGCCGAACTACCCGCAATCATACTTAGAAGTGGTGATGGAATTAAGTTTTTTTGGTTTTTTCGCGGAATTAAAGCTAAATATATTTCATAGCATTTAATTCGTTGAACGCGTTAATCGTCGTTAAACCTTTAACGTTGGATAGCCCTTACATACAAGTATAAAACACATAACACACAGAAAAGACTTAACCTCACGCTACGATCAATAAGAACCTAGCATTGTTACAAAAAGTTGGAAAGACGACCAAAATGTGTTCCTTACTTATTGCATATAATTCAATCATTTTATTTATTTAATAATTTAATTTTATCAGTTCTGCAGACACTTCTTCTACAATCAGTTATTGTAAATATTTCTAGAATATAACGCTTTATATTTCAGGTGATAACAAAAGACACAAATGTGATGCTAGTCGCGCTAGGTGTCCGTCTCACGGGTATGATAGCAAGCGGACTCCGCAATAAGTTCTCGCCATACGCCACTGCATGTGTTCAAGCAATACTCGAAAAGTTCAAAGAAAAGAAGACCAATGTAGTGGTTGCATTGAGGGAGGCAATCGACGCGATATATCCTTGCGTAAGTATTTACCATCGTATAATAACTTGTCACGATATGGGAGAGGCCTATGTCCAGCAGTGGACTGCGATAGGCTGATGATGATGAATAACTTGTCACGTCTAACGGTTCAACACGGCAGTCAGGTCCTAAATTAAGAGTCTGTGCTATGGTTGCCATTCTGCTGATAACTTTCTATCTAAACATATGTGTTTAAGATAGATTACACTGAGATATAGAACAAATATTGCTCTTTACATAATTATTTGTCTTAGATGGGAATCAAACCCACATGTCATGGTCCCCATCTCTGGCTTATTTGATGAACATAAGAAGTTTACTTGTAAATTTTTGACTACCCTCTGAAATATTTATTTAAGATTGTGTTACTTTTTTTTTAAATTAACTTAGGTAGGTAAAAAAGATCAATGTAAAATAAATTTTACTACAATAATGGAGATGTTCCATTAGCCTAAAACACAGCCCCAGCTATGTGTATATACACACATCAAAAGTGTCTAGGGATCAACATATGTGTCTAGGGATCAAAATATATTTTTGCAATAACTTTTCTCCTGATTGATATTAATTAAAATTTTCTTTAAGGATTCATCAAATAAAGTGTTTTCGTTTGTCACAGTAACGATAAACCAAGTCACCTTTGCATTAATAAAGAAATTTGCCATTTTCCTAATAAAAGGATTTTTGACATTTGAACCACTAACATTAAAGTTCGAAAAAAAGACTGAAATAACAGTTTTCTTTAAAATTTTATTAGGTAACTTAAACAATTAATAATCCGTGTTTCTACCGTGAACACTAACAACACAAGAATCGGTTTGGCATACTCAAAATGAGTTCATCCAAATCACGCTGTGGAATGGCCGCCCATGTTCGTTGCAACAACAAAAAAAGGTCTTCTTGCGACTGGATACCCTCCATATTCGGCAGAGCTCTTCTCTGTAGCATATCTCATGCATGCTCAATCGGGTTCAAGTCTGGCGACTGAGCAGACCAGGGCCAAAGCCACATCTCAATCTCAAGAAATCCGCATAAAAATGCTTGATCCCTAGACACTTTTGATGTGTGTATATGTATGTTTATCAGCATTCTAAGTACTATAGTACAGGCTTAACCTAGTTTGGGATCAGATGGCCGTGTGTAAGACGATATTATTATTATAAGTGCGTCCAATAATTGTGTGGTTTCTATTACAGACGAATCTAGAAGCAATAATGGAGGATATGCTAGCGGCCTTCGACAACAAGAACCCGTCGATAAAGGCGGAGAGCGCGCTGTTCTTAGCTCGCGCCCTGTGCCACACGCAGCCGGCCGCCTTCAACAAGAAACTGGTCAAGGCTTACGTGGCTGGATTGTTGAAACTCATCGAAAGCGCTGGTATACTACATCTGTACTATTATATGACTGCCTCGTTGGTCTCGCGGTTGGCGTGTGCGACTGCTGATTATGAGGTCTCGGGTTCGATTCCCGGGTCGGACCAAATGTTTGTATGATCTACAAATATTTGTTTCGGAGTTTGGGTGTTTTCTATGTATAATAAGTATGTTTTAAAAAAAAAAGTATATATGTATTTCTATCAGTTGTCTAGTACCCATAACACAAGCACAGCTTAGCTTGGGACTAGATGGCGTTGTGTGTTAGATGTCCGAAATATTTATTATTTATATAAAGCTGAAGAGTTTGTTTGTTTGTTTGAACGCGCTAATCTCAGGAACCGCTGGTCCGATTCAAAAAAATCTTTCAGTGTTGGATAGTACATTTATCGAGGAAGGTTATAGGCTATATGTCATCACGCTACGACCAATAGGAGCGGAGCACCAATGAAAAATGTTTCAAAAACGGGGGAAAGTTAGCACGCTACAGGCAATGGGAGACGCAAACGACGTTGCGTGTGTCAGCTAGTTATCTATAAAATATGATGAACACATGTAAATTTGGTTCAATTTCAAGCAAGAAATCCAAGTAGTTATTTTTAACATACTTCAAATTGAATATGATTGTTCTCCACGTACTTATATAATGTAACTTCCACTTTCAGAACCCGCAGTTCGTGACGCGGCTGCAGAAGCACTGGGCACAGCTACTAAACTGGTGGGTGAGAAGAACATTGCACCACACATTGGTAAACTGGATAATTTGAAGGAACAAAAGATTAAGGAGTTTGCTGAAAAGGTATGCTTTGATTTTATTCTTTTAGTAATTAGTAGATAAAAGTAGGCGAAAGATATTTAAAAAAAAAATATCCAATTGACTTCAAATTTTTACTAATCTATGAACTATCAATTTCTGCATTATATATATATATCACCGTAAGATTGTAAAAACCGTTAGATTATAATCTACCTAACTGTCCCTGATTGGTCAGTTTTACAGTACGCAGTTCAATGGCTATAGAGTTACGTTAGAACTTCTTTGATTAATCACAAATTCATTTTAAATAACTAACAACAATTTTATATAACTAATCCTAAAGCTGTGCGGTATTTTCAACATGAAGTCAATTTACAATCACAAAAATACTTTACATTAAGCAACAAACAAATATGGCGGTGCGGGACCGGTGGGGTGCGGGTTCAACCAATCAGCGCGCGACTTACGATTCGTCGCATACCATTTCACAATCTTTCGACTGTTTGTAATCTCGCAAGATAGATCACAATCTAACGGTGTTTACAATCTTCCGGTGACATATACATATGTCTACGAATAATAATTGTCTTTATAATCCACTGAAAAGTCAACCCTAAGTAGAAAGTTAATAAAACACTAACACATAAATCTTAAAGATATTTGTTCAATTTCAGGCTGTGATCCATGTTAAAATAGCAGCTCCTAAGAAGGAAGCTAAAGGAAAACCAGCTGCACCATCAGGCAAAGGTGATGCCAGATCAACAGCTGGCTCTGTTACTGCAAAACCTGTCAAACGACCTGCTTGTAAGTATGAATGCACTCTAAATGCTTTTTTTTATGACACCATGCTGAAAGATTGGCCCGCCCCAGGGTGGGTGTGTGCTTTTTACTCGCTTAACCTTAGAGCATATATACCTGGAGGGGCAGCCGAACGGGTGGAAAGCATGATCGGAGTAGAGATAAAGAGACTGAGTTTGGGGAGTGTCTGTTTCTCTCACTCAAGCTTCTGATTGGTTGGTGTATTTCCCGCGAAATCAGTCATGAAAATGTGCGTCCACCCACAAAACAAAAAGATATAAGTAGAAATGACTAGTAGGCGTGGCGCGCTTGCCACTGATAAGCGTTGCAACGCATACCTTTATGAATTGTAGGTTTTTTGTATCATAGTCGTGTTATAACGCTGCGTTAAATAGGTCGTCCAATGAAAGTTCTTTTTTACGCCACAATGCAGTACTGTTCTGTTTTACAGTGTAAAAATGATAGCAGAAGGAAAAAGATTGATAATGGAGGTGTTTTTTACCATCTGTAGGTACAATTTTATATGTTTTATCAATAAAATCTTAAAATTTTATTTAACTGATAATTGACTAGAGATTTAAGCTAAACTCTTCCTTATCCCATTCACATAAATCTCAATCTGGTATGATCGGGTCTTATCAGATTTCAACGTTATTCTCGTATTTTCTATTCTACTCGATTAGTGATGTAGCCAGGTAGGATGTTAGCTTTATCGATTTGCATACTTTTAAACGTGTTATATTTACTTACTATAATAATTATAAATATAAAATTTTGCTTGTTTGTTTACGTGGCCTTGAAAGAAAAACACTTGTTTTAACCATTGAATATCTATACAAATAAGTATATAGTAAGAATATATATATTTATTAAGAGTGCCTATTTGTAATATTAAATATTTATATCTACACGGTACAATTTTTTTTACGGAACAGGTGGCAAACGAGCAGACGTATCACCTGATGGTAAGCGATTACCACTGTCCATGGACACACGCAACACCAGAGGCGTCACAAGCGCGTTGCCGACCTTTGGGGGGTGGGGAGAGGGAGGAGTTGGGATATGGGCCTCCGGTATCCTCACTCACTCAGTGAAACACAGTGCAAGCGCCATTTCACACTGGTTTTCTGTGAGGCCGTGGTATCACTCCGGTCGAGCCGGCCCATTTATGTAGAAGCGTGATTCTTTTCTCTGCGAAATTTGCAGGCACGGGCCGTATACCAAAATAACATTTTTTAAAAATTTTGTCTGTCTCTCTGACTCAGCAGTCAGGATCGCTAAACACTATACCAACGGGTCGACAATTAGACGTATTGCATTTTTGTTCATTGCAGTCAATAAAATTTATGATTATTGATACCATGTGTATTTCCTATAAAACTAAATATGAATACATACTGTGCCAAATATTAATTATGTAACCACTGTTTTGAAATTTGTTAAGTGGCTAAACAGTCTTTATTAAATATAATATGATTATAATACAGATTCTTATAATTAATAAACATTATTATGCAAGTACTTATTTTTTAGCTTCTCCACCTTTATAATGTTACCTCCTCAGATATCCTTCAATTCATGTTTTTTATTCTGCTCCGTCCTATTACAACAAAAGTTAGGTATCGATATTATTGATAATATTGTAATATGTGCCACAACACTAAGCGAGTAGCGGTAAATATCGAAGAATGACACAAATATCGAATTTATTCTTATAGTGATTAATGTTATAATTGCGTGCATTTAGAATAACGCCATCTGTTTTTGAATAGCTTGCAATGAAGTATTCTTACTTTCAAGATTACGAAACGTTGTAAGTTCATCTTACGCTATGGCAAAATAACTGTTAACGTTACGCGATAAGATATATTATTAAACGTGTGACTTTATGTATTGTAGGCTAGTTTTGAGCAAATAAAAACATCAAATCAAAACAATTCGTTAGTAGTGTGCAGTAATAAAATAGTGCTTTCATTTGTCTGAGTTTGGCGACAGTCGTTCCGTTGTAAATTATGACACATAACATTTCTACCTATTCTTTATGTTCTGTGCGTCCACCAATCAGAAGCTTGCGTGTGAGAGACAGACACTACCCAAACTCAGTTTCTCTCTCTATCTCTACTCCGATCACGCTTTCCGCCTGTTCGGCTGCCCCTTCCTGGTATATATACTCTAAGCGCTAAACCAATGATGTGATTTTTACCTAATCTTTCCATGAAACTTTGGTGCCTTCATTAAACTGAGAGATACATGACGGTTTTGCTTTAATGTGTTTTAATAAGTACACACATCAAAAGTGTCTAGGGATCAACATATGTGTCTAGGTATCAACATATATTTTTGCAATAACTTTTCTCCTGATTGATATTAATTAAAATTTTCTTTAAGGATTCATCAAATAAAGTGTTTTCGTTTGTCACAGTAACGATAAACCAAGTCACCTTTGCATTAATAAAGAAATTTGCCATTTTCCTAATAAAAGGATTTTTGACATTTGAACCACTAACATTAAAGTTCGAAAAAAAGACTGAAATAACAGTTTTCTTTAAAATTTTATTAGGTAACTTAAACAATTAATAATCCGTGTTTCTACCGCGAACACTAACACAAGAACATCGGTTTGGCATACTCAAAATGAGTTCATCCAAATCACGCTGTGGAATGGCCGCCCATGTTCGTTGCAACAACAAAAAAAGGTCTTCTTGCGACTGGATACCCTCCATATTCGGCAGAGCTCTTCTCTGTAGCATATCCCATGCATGCTCAATCGGGTTCAAGTCTGGCGACTGAGCAGGCCAGGGCCAAAGCCACATCTCAATCTCAAGAAATCCGCATAAAAATGCTTGATCCCTAGACACTTTTGATGTGTGTATTTGGGTTGTAATTTATCTTATATTGGGTTGATGTGACTGCATTCATACTTATAAATATAAAATTAATTTAATTTGTAACATCTAGTATTTATTTGTTGTTAGTAGTTTAATAGTGTAACTATACCAAAAATGTTATTAGGACTTATAATTCAAAGTTAATGTAAGTATAAAGTTTTAGTGCATATGTAGTCATGTAGTCACATAGAGATGAACGTTAAGACTTGCATATTCGTTGATTTTAATGGAGGCCACTAGGAATGTTTATAATTATGTAGTATAGTAGTTGTATATTAGGTCACATAGCGTGTGTTGATACACGCGGTGTAAGCAATTTGTAGGGTATGAATTAATGAAGGAGATACGATTGTACATTTTAATCCTTTTCGATACGTTGCTTACTCGCATCACACCTTTAAGCAATTATTTTATCGCTACTATTATGCTAAGTACTCAAATACGGTTTTACTCGATCGAGAAAACATGTCGAGTAAAAACCACGGCATGGACTTTCGTCCACACATTCAGCATTCATCGATCGAGTGACGCGTCTTTTGGCTCGCCATTCAGAATTCACCAAACCGTTCGACCCAAAAGATGTCTGTTCAACAAAGGAGACGGTGGCTACATTTAGCAAGTCTAGCAATTCTTAATTATAAAAGAATTAAAGAAAATGAAACGGAGAAACGTAAAAGGAGGTCGAGCCATCGAGCCGGCTCGATGCGAGCGTTTTGCTAACGCGCGTTAGCAACTACATGTAAAAACGCGCGTTGAACGCTCGTCATCTGAACATGGGCTTAAACGGACTCATAAAAAGTATATGAAAACAAAATTTAACATATTGGACAAGCAAAAATAGTTTTAAAACTTTAATCTTGAGCCTATAGGTTACAGCCATATTTTCTTATCATTAATGGATTTTAGTAAATAATTTTCCTTACGTTTAAGCACCATGTTATGGTTTTTTTGAAAATAAATAAAGTATGTGGAGATTTAGCTATACCTTTTAGTGAAAGACACGTAGTTATGGGGCGGTATTTGTTATGCAGCGAAGGCAGGTGGTGCGAAGAAGGCGGGGGCGGTTCGCGGGCCGAGCGCCCCGCCGCGTGAGGCCGAGCTGTCGGCCGAGGAGGTGGACGCGCGCGCCGAACAGCTGCTGCCTACTGACGTGCTGCACGGTACTACACTTTATACTTTACTTTATCTTTTTGCATGACAATCATTAACCGACTTTAAAAAAGGAGGAGGTTCTCAATTCGACCTTACATATGTTTTTTTTTTATGTGTATTCGCGGATAACTTTGTCGTTTATGAACCGATTTTGATGATTCTTTTTTTAATGGAAAAGAGATATCCGGTATATATAACGGTGGTACCGTGATAAGGACACTAAGTTCTGATGATGGCATCCAAGAGAAATGGAGTCGAACCTTAAAGTCGGTTTTTGTTTTAGCTAAAATTTTATTTGACTATGTAGGTTCGTCAATACTCGCATGAGAGAGATATGGAGATACATAATATATACGTTACTAGCCGTTGCCCGCGGCTCCGCCCGCGTGTATGTCGGTTATCGCTGCAAGTAGTAGCCTATGTGTTATTCTGATGTATAAGCTATATTACCGTAAAGTTTCATCCAAATTCGTCCAGTAGTTTTTGCGTGAAGAAGTAACAAACATACACACAAACTTTCACCTTTATATATTAGTGTGATAATGTATGCTCTATACCTATGTTAAATGTAACCTCGATTCGTTATATACCTACTCGGGTGGAGAATCATGGCAGAATACTCATAAAAAGTAAAATACCAATCAAGTATTTAAAATACAAAACGATCAAACATCGCCTACAAGGTTATGATCTATACCATTTGGACATATCAATTTAAATCCTAGTTAAAATTTAAAAGTGTAATGAATGCGATGATGGCATCGCATTTGTTACACTTTTAAATTTATATTTTTACTATTTATTAAAGACTAGCTGACCCACGCAACGTCGTTTACGTGTCCTATTGCCCGTAGCGTAAAAAAATTCCCCTGTTTTTGTAACATTCTTCATTGGTGCTCCGCTCCTATTGGTCTTAGCGTGATGATATACCATGTGTCCCAAAATTCAACGATAAGCGGGCGCCAAAAGGTAGACCTGCTCATGAGTACATAAGGAAAAATAATAAAAACAATATACCTAGTTTTTTTTTAGTAAAAAGAAAAATTTAGAATTTCTTTGAAAATTTACACCCTTCATGATATTTTGAACTACCACGATGACAATTTTTGTGTAACGTTTTTTGTGTAAAAACTGCGGGCAATTTGGTGTTTTTAAGAGTTGTGGTGAATAGTAGCACTATTTAGGTACAAGATAAAAAAAAAACTTAAACATATTTGAGAAATTGTCATCGTGGTCGTTCAAGATATCATGAAAGGTATACATTTTCAAAGGTATAAATTTTCAAAGAAATTCTAGATTTTTCTTGTAACTAAAAAAAAACTAGGTATATTTTTTTTCCTTATGTACTCATTAGCAGGTCTACCTTTAGGCGCCCGCTTATCGTTGAATTTTGGGACACCCTGTATAGCCTATAGCCTTTCTCGATAAATGTACTATCCAACACTGAAAGAATTTTCCAAATCGGACCAGCGGTTCCTGTGATTAGCGCGTTCAAACAAACAAAGTCTTCAGCTTTATAATATTAGTATAGATAAGTATTGTATTTCCAACAATTTATATATACCTACCTTTTTATGTACTTGCGGTATGAAATAAACTTGCCTTTCTCTACACAATATAAGTTATATCCCTCATTTTATTGTCAATTCCTTTACAGGTCTAGTCGACAGCAACTGGAAAAATCGTCTTTCAGCTGTACAAAGCTTCCATTCGACAGTACAAGGTCTAACAGCCGCCGATGCGACCTCACAAGTATTATATCGAATAGTCAACAAGAAACCAGGTCTAAAGGACACCAATGTACAAGTTCTCAAGGCAAGATTGGAGGCGTGTAAATACATCACAGAAAATTTCCCAATCTCTACGTAAGTACTACATTGCATGTTTACAAATATATTTCGAGGCCAATGTTCGAAATAAGTTTTTTTTTTAATATAATCCTAGACAGTTCTGTTATTTAGTGTCAAAACAACAGAAATAGTTATAAAGATTCAAGCGCATGGTCTCCAACATTGAATTGATTACTAGACATAATAGTTAACTCGCGCTATTTACATCAGTACTTCAGGAAAGGAAAAAAAAAAGCATAGCTTACATATTTGAAACGATTTATCCCTAGTATACAAATAACTATTTAGAGTCAGTACCCTCAAATATACTGAAAACTAGTTCAATATACGAATTCAGTTCGCCCTTAGGATTACAGAGATCCGATGCCAGTCTCTTCTTACTGATTTCAAGTAAAATCGGTTGAACTAGTAGTCAACCCCAAATAATCTAGGGAATTATAAAAGCTAGGAAAATGATAATAAAAATGTTTAAGCTAGAGCCCACTGTATTTACCTACTAACATTGCTATACAAATTACTTAAAATTACATATTTCTTGCAACAGCACTGCAGCAGATTTCGTTCTTCAAGACATAGTGACTAAACTAGGCGAGTCGTCATGTTCTTCGATATGTTCCGACTGTCTGACATCTCTGGCTGAAGGTTGTGGATTAGAACACGTGCTAAATGAGAGTCTGTCGTTCGCGATGGACACACAGAAGAATCCTAAAGTTCAGTCGGAATTATTCACATGGATGGCTAACGCTATCAAGGAGTTTGGTTTTAAGTGAGTATGTGATGTATCGAATATGTTTTTTTTTATGATAGAGATATAGAAAGTGATTACTGCCGTCCTTTGAAGAAGGAGTATTGCCTTAAGATTTAAAGAGAACCCAGGCGACAATTTGTTCCACAAATTGCTTGTCTGAGCGCAAAAGTTTGACATCCACACTAATATTATAAATTCGAAATAGGTCTGTCTGTCCCTCACGGTTTTACTTGGTAAAATTTACAACCCCTTGACCCTTTGATTCTTAAGGAATGGCATAGGCACCTGTTTAATTCGAAAACCAGCATACATGAGGGCGGAGCCGCGGGCAACAACTAGTTCAGTTATAATTTGATGATGTTTTTAATTAGAGAAGTTCTGGCAACATCTTGTCTAAAAGAATATCTGCCATGAGTGTTATTAAAATAATAATTAGATTAATAATAATTTTACTTTTACCGTTTTGCAGTATGAACGTGAAGTCAATAATCGCCCACTGCAAGAAAGCCTTATCAGCTACAAATCCAAACGTTCGCACTTCGACAGTGAACTTCTTGGGAATATTGTCTCTTTACACTGGTCCATCCCTGATCAGCCACTTTGATAGCGAGAAACCAGCTACCAAACAGTTGATAAGTCTCGAATTAGACAAGTATGCGAACAGCTCTCCGCCTACGCCGACGAGACAAGCTGGAACTGTAAGCAAGGTAAGAAACAGTCTGATTTTTCTTGATTTCAGGTGATACTCTCTATAACTCAGTTATGAATAAACAATTAGATTGTTTTGGTTGTTTACAAAAGATAACTTCGTCGCGGGGTACTTTACAAACATATATTAAATGGACATAAAGTACACCCAGAATCAGAAGAACAATTTATGAATTACACAAAGTGTAGTCTCATGCGGAGATCAGACTAAATCTACAGTAGAAACATAGAGCTATTATAGATTGAGTGGGTAAGACAGTAAGCGGAAACGTCCAACGGTTAGAAAGAGATAGATGGGTACCGCGATCGTCTCTCTCTTTCTAACCGAGGTACGGCTGCAGACTTAGCTCCCCTACTCTATCCATAATAACTCTATGAGTAGAAAACGGCTAGGTTGACCGCTTAAAAATTTTAGAATATCCACTCAAGTTGTTTGTGTAAATAACTTCTTCATTTAGCTAGAAAATAACTCACTATTTTTAACCGACTTCAGAAAAGGAGGAGGTTCTCGATTCGACTGTATTTTTTTACGTTTGTTACCTCAGAAATTTCGACTTGGTGAACCGATGAATCTTTTTTTATTTGAAAGCTGGTGCTTCCCCTGTGGTCCCATTTCAATTTGTTCCAGTTCTTGAAGTATTTTTTGTGATTATTAAATTGTGTATTACAGTCGGCCAGTAAGGCGTCAGTCGGCGACGAGATAGAGGAGGCGTTTGAAGACGCAGCTGAAGACGATCCGCCCGTCGTGGACGACAACCGACCTCGCATTGACATCGCACCCCTCATCACTGACGCACTCGTTGCTGAAATGAATGACAAGAACTGGAAGGTAGGTAGCAAAATGTAGCTGATTATATATGTTTTTCAGTGCGAACATACTCGCGGATAACCACCCACACAGTGTGGTGGTTATGTCACAGTCGAACTGACTTCAATCCAAACGCGTCTCGAGTACCAGTAGTAGCAGGGGAACTAGGTATGGCATAAATCCCTGGTATTGATGTACATATACTATGACCAGAGATTATTTAATTAGCAGGATTGTAAAGTTGCGTAAGACTGGTGTGGAGTTCTTGTTACAATAATTCTGTAGAGAGTAAAACTCGTAAAGTTTGAAAAGGCAACTGTTTAATGACAGACTTCAAAAAAGGAGGAGGTTCTCAATTCGATTGTTTTTTTATGTTTGTTTTCTCAGAACTTTCGACTGGGTTAACCAGTTTTGATGTTTGTTTTTTATTTCAAAGCTGGTGCTTCCAATGTGGTCCCATTTCAATTTCATCCAGTTCTTGAAGTCGGTCCTTTTCTTTTAAGCTATTGCATAGCTTTTATCGCGAGCTTTGAGGCCTTTGAGCGCGGCGACCGAATCAAGCAATTCCGTAACGTAACGGAAATAAAACCTGACACCCGAAGCTCGCACGGATCGAGACGAGCTGCTCCGAACGACGAATCAACGAATCTGTCTGTGAAACAGAGACAGACAGATTCGTTAAAGAGCTGCTCCGAATATATATGGTATCTATCATATCTTGATAATGCCACACTCACCGCATGTGCGCCCCGTAAGTATACATGTTTAAAGAAAAAAAAATACTGTGAGTAAAACAAGCCGTTCAATGACGAAGACATTTATTAGGAATAGTTTAAACCTTTTATAGTATGCTGTGTAACGAAACCATATCGCTACCAAAAAAAGTGACCAACGCCATCTAGTGACGATATTGCTACTAATTTTTACTTATTATATTATAGTTTACTATTTTTCATTCACAATATTATACATACTGCTTAGATAATACATAAATAATTATAATTGCATAAGTTGATAAAAAATGCTATGCAATAGCTTTAACGCGGCAGTCCCCGAGTGCCACACGTCTTTTTTTGTTAAAATGTTTGTTTATTATAAATAATAATATATTAATTCTGTAGCCATAATTAATTTGATCATATGAAATTGATGCATAAAATGCGTGAGATGCGTTATTGTGTACCTTTCACCATGCTCAATGTTGTCTCAAAACATAGATGAACATTAAATAATCAAAGAATTCAGCTAAAATATTGAATAATGTAGTGCAAAATAGGAAGGGTTTGTATTTGTATAATTTTATTATCATCATTGTACAGGTCCGTAATGAAGCTCTAGATAAAGTGAAGGCGATTGTCACGAACTCAGCGCCGATCAAGCAATCTCTCGGCGAGCTGCCGGCCGCGCTGGCGGCCAGACTGCTGGACTCTAACTCCAAGTTGGCTCAGAGTGCTCTACAGATATGCGAGTGCATAGCCACGGCTATGGGATCAAGATGTAAACATCACGTCAGAACTTTCTTCCCACAATTCTTTCAAGGTATTATAGATATTTTTTTTTCATTATGTTTACTTTTTAGATAGATCCTAACTAATATTATTGGATGTAAATTTGTTTGCTTAATTATTATCTTTTTGTTTTATTTCATCTTCATTAAGTTCAATAAGTGATCATCATTAGCTTTTTGTCAGGAATAAAAATGAACGATTGGGTTAGTAATCGGAAAGTACGGTATAATATGAATGGAATCCATACGTATTATACCATAGTAGCTGGGCCCGCGGTTTCGTCTGCGTGGAATAGTGACTTTGGGTAGCATTTGTACAACCTTTTACCCCCCCCCCCTCTTTCAACCTTTTACAACCCTGCTTTCGCATTAAAAAGTAGCTTATGTCCTTTTATAGGCTCTAGCTTGACTATCTGCGTACTAAATTTGATTTAATTTCGCCTTTAAAATATTAGTAAGAATTATGCTCAGGCTTTGTGTTACACGTTAACATCCTACATCCTTGAAATTAAACTCAGTTGTACTTTTGTTCCACTATTTAATTAACTTTATTTTTTAACAATTTCCAAGTGCTGATGATCGAGAGTATAAATTATGTAAATACATAAAGAAAATGGTGTCAATAACTATTTAATATTCGAAATGTAAGAGAAATAGGTGCTCTTTGTAGCAATTTCAAGTATATTTGCGCGACACAGGATATATTCGTAGTGTGATAGTTGTCTTTAAAAAGCTGTTTAATGTTGGATGCGTTGTCAGCGTTCGGTGACAGCAAGCAGTGGATCCGCGCAGCAGCCGTGTCGTGCGTGGAGACGTGGTGCCGGGAGGCGGGCGCCGCCGCCCCGCTGGAGGGCGAGCTCGTCCACGACGCGCTGAAGAACGGCAGCCCGCTCCTCAGAGCCTCGCTGCTGCAGTGGCTCGCTGAACATCTGCCCAATGGTATGCTTGCCTCTAGTCCTTGACCGTTTCACACTTGACTGTCACTAGACAATGTAAAGTTTGAAAATTCGCTATCCAAAATTTTAAAATGATATTTTATACCAGGTTAACCTATATCAGGTTAGGTTTCAACGAACGCAACATACTCAACACGTAATTATATACATCATAGTTTATAGTATAAATTTTGTATAATGTATACCCAGCTAGGTATAAGTATGCGTGCTTGTTAAACACCCTATACAATACCAAAATTTAAACTAATCTAAGTTGAACTATTTACGGCTAGCGCTATGTGTTGGAGTGAGAGAGGAGGAGCCTGCCTACCGCTGCCGTATGTGTGAGAGAAAGGGAAGCCAGACAGACTGGCGCCGTAACGTGTTACGTAACGAAGCGGTTTACCCTCCCATAAGGAGTTCAATATAACTGTTAACCGAACACGGCGATCGCTCACGAACAATAACTTTTCACACTTAAAGACTACTTACTTTTTTCGACATACATATTATCTAAACTCTAGATGTTTCCAAAAACTATTATTTTACTGAACAATTTTTAACTAACAATTCACAATTAATAAGTCCTTGTTATCTCATTTCCATATTTCTTTATTGTCAACAGTGCCACCGAAATCATTCCAGCGCGAGGAACTTTCGATTTGTCTTCCCATACTGTTCAGTTGCCTGGAGGACCGCGCCGTAGACGTACGCAAAGTAGCCGCAGATTGCGTGCTGCCATTCATGTTGCATTTAGGATACGAACCCATGCACAAACAGATGGACAAATTGAAGGTACAAATGCCTGTTATTCTTGTGTATCTGTCGCCCAAACACCCATCCATGTTATCTTTACATAATCAAAACTTTAACAAAAAAAAACTGACTTTAAAACTAGACTAAATAAATAACACCAGGACCACATAAGCAACAGCTTTCAAATAAAAAAAGAGTCATCAAAATCGGTTCACCCAGTTGAAAGTTCTGAAGTAACAAACAAAAAAAAAACAGTCGAATTGAGAACCTTCTTCTTTTTTGAAGTCGGTTAATAACATCTAAAAGAGACAGCGTGATATTAAAAAGATAAGAATACATAATTATATTATCTAGAGTCATCATCAGCAACTTTTCTAGCCTACCGAAGGACATGGCCTCTCCGGAAAGGACCTTGGACCTACTTAACATGCCGGCCAAATGGATTGGTATATGATTAGTTTTAAGTTTTCCTTCTCTTCAGTCCTATTCCTGTCTTACTCTACTGCTCCGCCTGCATCTTAAAGCGTTAATTCAGGCGTCACGTAGATGTGGCCAACGTTTTAAAGCGCTAAATTGTAATGGCATTATTAAAGGCGTTAAACGTTAAGGAATAATTCGAGTGTCGGTTTTTTGGACACATCAAAGGATTTTAGCGCGTAGTTTAGCGCGCTAATTGATGTTGGCTACATTAACGCCGTCTTATTCTATCGGACGCGCGCGTATAGCAAGGACGAGTGGACTTTGATTTAGGTGGGAACTGCATTTACGTGAACGACAATGGAGTGGTCGTATGAGAAAGCTTTAGCTTTTAGAACTATTGCAATTAGTGATGCGTGGCAACCTATTATCCAGTCTTTGTCGTTTCCAGTGACACAGGAAGAATTAAAAAAGAAAAAAGATTTACTAATGGAATATTATCGTATCATGTAAATTAATCTCTAAAATCAGGAGCAAGTCGAAATGAAATATATACAACGAATTGGTTAATTAGAATTGAAATAAAAGCATTAAAATAATTTATGATGCTCATTGTCGCAACTAGTGTAGCTGCTTCAAGCTCCATTGTGTGTATTGTGTGTTAACGCGTTAATTCATGAGGAATTAGGTCTTAACGGCATTATAACCTTAATGTAGCGAACTCGCATTTTTAGCGCGTTAAGTAACGCGTAGATTGCCGTTAACGCTAACGCAGGTGGAGCAGTAACTTTAAGAAAATCATAAGAAAAGGCAGTGGCACTCTATTCCGTCATCACATATACGTAATGTCGATTTATGAAATTGTTCTTTTAATGAGATGAATCAAACTACTAATATTATTTAACAGCCCGGGTCCAAGACTGTTGTACTTGCGGCGTTAGACAAGGCTAGACCAAGTCTACCAGTGCAACCATTACCAACTAAAACAAAGAAGGAAGAACAGCGCGGCGTCAAATCAGCTGGGGCTCTCAAGAAAGAAGAAAAAAAAGGCACTGCTGTTAAGGGCAAGGTAAGGTTTGTCTCTTTTTTTATCTGGTACCCCCGAGTGTTTTATTTTGTTGTGTTTTAATTGCAAAGGTTAACAAAACACCTGTGAGTCTTCCAGGCCTTGTCATTAGATGCCTATGGACCGGGGTAGACCTGTCTGCCTATTAGGAGAGATCCGAATATCTACATAACAGCAGTTCCTTTTAACGGATCCAGATTAAACGGATTCCGTTTAATCTTTGATTAAAAAATGCATTTGCTACATACATTATACATTTGTTTTGTGAAATTACTCAAATTCATGTATGTACTTGTCAGTTAATTTAATAGAGAAATTTGTAGTATAAACAGGAACTTTCAAGAGCCGAGGAAGGCGCCATCTAGTGTTGAGTAGTGCGCAACTGTGGAGATATGACTGGTGATTCCGATACTTCAACGCTAGATGGTGCTAGAGTACTGGCTCTAGGCCACTCTAGACGGTCCAGAATGTTCTAGCGAATTATTCTAGAGAATTCGTCGGCCATATAAAAACAGAGCGTGTTAGCCGTAGGGGCAGTATTGTTTCACGATACAGCGGATAAACATCGACGCGATTTTCTAGTGCGACTAACGAGTAATTTAGTGAATTATTGTTGTAAAAGTGTTTATTTATTTATTAATAGGAAACTCAACAGCTTTTTTTACAATAGTCATGACATATTTACATGTAATAATGATTCTAAAGCCTATTAGAGAGTTTCACGACATGTATACAGGAACTAGACATCATTATGTAATTAAAAACATTACGAAGTTAACAAACCAAATAAAACAAGAGAAAAAGTATAAAACAAAGTAGCAACCACCAAAAATACGAAAATAAAATATACAAAGAAAATTCAACAAATCATTAATCACTGGTGAGTACTCTTACGATTCCATCGCGAAAGGATTTCTTGGACAAGTGAAATATGTCAATACCGTCAAACTTGTCATTGTAGGTACGAAGTAGTCGTGTCATAACAGCATTTTTGCCATAATTCGTGCGATGAAAAGGCACATTAAAAAGGTGTGTATGTCTGGTCCGTGATTTTTGTGTGCAAAATTGTATGGCTGAAAGAAGGTCCGAACTGTCAAGTCCATCACGCAATATGTTAAACAATAACAACATATCCAACATGATACGTCTATCCTCGAGAGAAAGCAGATGATAATGCTTACTGTCAATAGTGTAGGAAACATGACGCCTCCGGCATTTAAAGTTAAGAAACTTTATGAACCTTTTCTGTAAACTTTCAATTCTTGCAACGTAAACCGAATACTGTGGTGTCCAAATAGGACAGCAATACTCCAGAACGCTGCGGACGTAGGCATAATATACAATTTTCAAACTGTGACAATTCCTGAAGGGTTTACACGTACGCATCAAAAACCCTAGACTTTGAGATGCCTTATTGATTATAGTATCGATGTGCTCGGAAAACAGCAGTTTGGAGTCCAACATCACACCCAGATCCCTGACAACCTCAACTCTTTCAACGACACTGTTACTAAACGTGTAGGAGTATCTAATAGGCCTCTTGGAGCGAGTGAAGCTAATAGTTTGACACTTGGATACATTGATCGTTATATTATTTTGTAAATAATACTGGTATAGTCTGTTAAGGTCCTGCTGAACGAGTTCACAATCCCGACCTGACCGAATACGCATGTATATTTTCATGTCATCCGCGTATAGGAGGTGTTCCGCAGATTCAAAGCATGAATTGATATCGTACAGATAGGCACAGTAGAAAAGGGGTCCTAACAAGGATCCCTGAGGAACGCCTGAGGGAATATTCACAAAGTCGGATCTAAAACCACCCACAACTACAGCCTGTGACCGGTTCGATAAATATGAACTCATCCATCTAAGTAGATCGCCGTGGATCCCCAGCTTCTGCAGCTTCTCAAGCAGGGTGACGTGATCTACTCGATCGAAAGCTTTTTCAAAATCAGTGTAGATCACGTCAACCTGCCCGCCCAATTCCATATTGTTTAAAACATAATTACTAAAAACAGCCAAGTTAGATACTGTTGAACGCTTCTTCATAAAACCATGTTGACTCTGGCTTATACCATTAGATATCACAGGGTAAATACTCCTGTGCACAATCCTTTCGAAAACTTTGCTAAGTGTGTTAAGGATCGATATAGGTCGATAATTTTTTACATCTGATTTCGAACCCTTCTTGTGCACCGGCACTATGTGTGCAGCCTTCCACTTTGATGGGAATACACATTCAACTAAGGACCTATTGAATAACAATGTTATTGGATGTGCCAAACTTACAGCACAACCATGAAGGAAAACAGCAGGTAGGCCATCCTTGCCGGGGCCTTTTGATTTATCTAATGTGCGTAGAATGTTAAGCACTGCGTCGTCAGTGACATGCAAGCCAGATAGTCCACTATACGAGTCAGGCAAAGTATGTCGATTACAAGGTGGTGCACTACCTGTGGATTGATATATGGATGGCTTTGCAAACACACTGTGAAAATATTTGTTAAACGCTGTACAGATACTATGTCCATCATTATAAATTTCATTATTGAATGTCACTGTTTTCGGGTACTGGGTGCCCCCTCTTTTACTCTTAACATAGGTCCAGAAAGCCTTGGGAAAGTGTTTTATATTTTCTTCTGTACATGTCATATAGTTCTGAAAACATGATTTTTGAATATTGTTCTGCCTAGCCCTGAGCAGTGAAAATTCTTGGTAGTCACGAGGATTGCCATATTTTTTCCACCTTGAGTGCACTTTATTCTTTTCTTGAATAATTTTAATTAGACTGCGGCTATACCAGACAGGATAGCGGCCACCTTTAGGTTTATTGTTTAGCGGAACGTAGCGCTCCACCCCACATTGTATTTCCTTATAAAAAACATCAACCGCTTCATCAACTGAGCCTGTCGCCAAGCTCTTATCCCAGTCCACCCCTTCGAAGTATTTATTAAGTTCATCATAATTAGCCCTGTGATAGTTTGGTCGCGGTAAGTGTACCTCCACTAGGGGTGAGGTGAGACAGTCATCAAGCACCAAACATAGTGCAGGATGATGAGGAACCTCGCTGAGTAGGGGGTCATCGCTTCTACTGACTTGCAGCGGTGTTGTTGAGAAACAAAGATCCAAAGTCCTGGCATTATCATTCGTGATGAAATTATGTTGAGTAAAACCCTGGACACTTAAGCCATCCGCAAAAGTTGTAGCCGCGATTCGTAATTGCTGTGTACAGTTACTTATGTTATTTAATACAGAAAAACCTTCATACGACCAGGTCAAACATGGTAAGTTAAAATCACCAATAAGTATACAGTCCTGATTGCTAAGTGTATTCTGTATACCACCCACGGCCCGCTCAATAATGTCCAGTTGTGACGGAATGTACGCCGCGTTAGGCGGAATGTAGACCAGAATAAGGTGTAAATCCTTTACCCTAGCAGCACTCACATTAGATGTTAATGTAACGTGCAATAGCTCGGCATTGGGACATAGTAAATCGCCACAGCGCCTGGAATCAAGCTTTCGATTCACACATATCATTACCCCACCCCCATTCTTTTTACTCGTAGAACTCAGATCGCGGTCTTGCCGAAATATTATATATCTGTCATCACAAATCTCCGAATCAAAAACATCATCCTGTAGCCATGTTTCCGTAAAAAATAAAACATCATAGTTGTTACGCGAGATATTATTGAAAGCGTCTAACAACTTAGTTCGTAGCCCTCCTAGGTTTTGGTAGTAAAAATTTAACTTTGTAATTGCCATATCTAACCCAAAATAACTAAAATAAACACAACGCACAACAAAAAGAAAGGTATATGTACATATACAATACGTACATGCATTATGTACGCGCGCACGCACTCACTTATACACATATACATACTCAAAGATATACACATCCAATCCTTCAAATTACATATACACCAATACCACACCAACATCGAAAACTCGAAAGCAACTCTGTGTCCGTTTGTCATCCTGTCACTGTTTAATGACTGCATCGTTCTTGATAAACTCGTGTATCGGAACACCCTGAAAAGTGGGGATTGAAAAGAGTTATTTCTAAATGACACACTACAAGGTCGAAGCCGCGAGCAGCGCGTAGTATCCGTAAATATACTTACAATCGCGTATACACACGTACGTACATAACGTTCATTATATAAACACCTATCCACCTCCAGGGTAGCGCACTTGGTTGCACAATACGTAGCTACAAATACAACTCGAATCATATAAACATAGTTCGCATTCAATATAAGTATAAATAAGCTCGATATATGCCACAAATAAAAGTATATCGCCTTAAAAACCCGCTTACGGCGGGGTAGGACACACGGACCACAACAGCTCTTACCATAGTTGCTAAGTGACGAAACCAAGAGACAGGGGAGTACACTACCCACCAGCAAGTACACAGCACACGAGAGGGACTCCAACCCTCGGCAATACACCCGCCCGCCACTACGTGGGTCCGACAACCATAGTCGGTAAAACATAGGTATCAACACGTTACTGTTCACCCCATCTAAGGCATAGTCATGGTTATATTCTGCACATCTGCACTCAGGCATAGCAATTGTCATGTATATACCGATACCATGTCGACTACATTCACTGTCCAAATAGGTATTGACTTTATTGATGTTAGTTATCAGGTACAAAACATAAATCGCATTCGCAACGTAACTCACCAGTAAGAACAAGTAATACATACGAGTATAGTGACAAAACAAAATTATGTCAAAGTGAGCACATAGTATACTCGTATTAGCACACACAGAATAACATGATACATTTCGTTCAATAATATAGAACGACATTTGAGAAACAAAATAGCAAAATGTAGGTATAGTTTTATATAGGTTGTAAGAATACATTTTTAGAAAAATAAGGTAAGAAACATGAATACAAATACAGACAAAAAGGTTTTTTTTTTTTTTTAACTACCTACTTAAGATTATTTAACGAATCGAGATTACGAATCAATATCTTCTCTGTAGTTTCGGATTTTCTTACAAAGATTCGGCCGCCACGCACCCAAATAAATTTGTATTTCAACTCTTTAGCACGTAGACGAGCTGCTGCATGCAGGTTTTTATTTTCGGGAGATAGGTTTTCCACTACAAATATCGGTGATTTTTCATTTGACGTAAAACCCAAATCTTGTGTATTTAATTTGTCTTGAATATTTTTTTTATTGTAATTAATCACCGCCGACATGAAAGCGTCCCGGGTTCGAGGCGAGTTGAACTTAGTTAATATAGCCCGGGGACGGTTACCACCCGGGTTCAATTTCGCAATTCTTGAGCAGTACTGAATCTCGTTGTCACTGATCACAACATTAACGACGCGACCAAGTCGTTTGACTATATCCATTACGTTTTCTGATTTATTTTCAGGTACACACTGAATTTCAATATTAGAAGTGCGCAGTAACTGATCCAATTGATTACATTTCCCCTTGACATCAAACAATTCAGAACGCAATAGTTCATTCTCCTTCTTCACTTGCCCTATTTCGCTCCTATACAAAATGTTATCACTTTTGATTATGTCAAATTCACCGCTTAAGAAATTCAAGGATTGCCTAAACTCTTTCATTTCCTCACTTATTTCCTTGAGGTTTGCAGTTAAAGTTTTTGTCAGTGCTCCCACAGTTTCCTGCAGAGCATTACGTAATTCTTCCCTTATTATATCTCTTATTTCTATACGCAATGGTTCCGCACATTTATTTATATCTGGTTGTAATGATTCTTGTTTGTTTTGGTTGACTTTACGTCGTTTCTCGTTAAAGGTCATATCTGCCATAGATGTAGGTGTAGAAGGGCGTATCGGGGCATTGGAGTTATCACCTTTTGGTTGTTTGCTTAGACACTGCGGGCATTGCCAGTTGTTCGAAGCTCGCTGATTTTGTTTATCTTCAAATGAATAGTTTATACATAGCGTGTGATATTTTTTAGTGCAACGGACACACTTTATAAAATCATCATTCGTAATGGCGGCATTACATGCTGCACACTTACACATGTTTACGGGTATTTTATGCGTCGGCGCACTCGGTATAATCACTATGCTAGACGAGGAAAGCAATTACGGCGACTATCTCTTATCGCAGGGGTGAGGTGCAAGGTGCAAGGTCCCCCCGCCCTCGGCCGAACTTTATTGAGTGCCTATGTTTTATAATTTTAAGATATAGACGACACACAACTTTAATCACTATTCACTTAACTTGAGGCACTAGAATTGTTTGTTTATTGGAGAGGTTTCAAATAGACAAAACATAACACGTCTACTTCCAGCTAAATCAGAGCGCTTATGTGTATGTTGTAAATAAATATTGTGTTATTTTTTTGGTATTCAACCGACTACTTTTATTTAATTAATACCCGGCTCTTAACATTAATTTCAGTTTTTTTTTATTAATAATGATAATAGCATTTAAACTCGAAGATAAAAAAAATACAATATGTACCACTTAAAACTACTTTAAGTTATAAATCGAACATGAGATAGCCTATGTTGCCAAACTAGGTAGAAACCTGTATTTCGGCTTACGGCGCCATTCGGGGAATTTCAACTTAACTAGTATCTTAAGATCCTATATATATAAGAAAGTCGTGTTAGTAACACTATTTAAAACTCTTGGGTGTATGTGTACGTGGGAGTAAGTGCATGTGTGTATTGGACGTTATATTTATTTTAGGGTCCTGTTAAGCCTGCTTCAGCTACAACTCGTGGCAAAAAGGATGATGAAGATTGTTCGCCCTTACTACCTAACAATAACGGAAAAAACCAACGTATTATCGATGACCAGAAATTAAAAGGTAAATTGAATCAGATTTTTTCCAGCTAAATAATTATGGCCGTAATTAACATTTACACTTTCTTCTATCTTTTTAAATTTCTTTGAATCTGATAATTAGTAATTATTATTAACTTAACGGTTTCTCCGTACAGTGTTGAAATGGAACTTCACAACGCCACGCGAGGAGTTCTTTGAGCTGCTAAAGGAACAAATGGCGACTGCTGGCCTGAACAAACAGCTTGTCGCTAATATGTTTCATAATGACTTCCGGTAAGGCCTTTATATTCATTTATTAGCTAGCATCCAGTTTTATTATCTTCCTACTCTTTTCCCAGTATTATTATGTTACTAGCTTTTACACGCGGCTTCGCTCACGCAGACCATCATCCCTTGATTTACCCCCTTAGGGGTGGAATTTCAAAAATTCCTTTCTTAGTGCTCACTCACGTTATATAAAGAACGTAGGTTCTTTATATAATGTATATATATATAACGCAGCTTAGTGGTTTGGGCTGTGCGTTGAGCTCTGGGTATGTCAGTCAGTCACCTTACTCTTTTATATATATAGATTTATTCTGGTTTGGTGCAATGAGTTCTCTTTTCACACGAAATCCTGTTTCATTATTATTTATGTATTTCCTACTTGCTCACCCGACAGACTTTGTTCTGTCAAAAGTTATTAGCCTGTTGCAGTCCAATAGAATAAATAAATAAGTGTTCTTTTTGCTATTTTCCTCGTAATTTTTACGTGTTTTCTCTCCATAAGAACTATGGAGTGCAGAGATAAGGAGTACAATCTCTATGTAAAAAAGTGTCCGCCGAAATGCACTAATTAGGTGACGCCACTGTACAACGAGTGTAGATTTTAAAGAATTAGAAAAGATAATCAAATGAGAAAAAGGCTTCCGCTTTGCAATGGCGTGATTCATAAAGATGTTACTACGCAAAGTTTTTAATTTTTAAACCACTATTTAATGAAAAGAATTAATACGATATCACACTCCTAGCGCCACTGTGGTCGGTTCTCGAACTATTATTTGATTATGTTTGTCGGACAGGATACTACGCAAAGTTTATAATTTTTAAACCACAATTTAATAAAAATAATTAAAATGATATCACACTCTCATCTCACTCTAGGGCCTATGTGGTCGGTTCTCGAACTATTATTTAGTCATGTTTGATGGACAATTTTCCCATAAGAGCCCATCAGAGATTGTACTCTTTACAAGATAAGTACATTCCTTGTGCTTTACCGAAATTTAAAAAACAAATAACCGAATTGGTCAAGTGGTTTGGCTGAGGGCTTCAGATCATCCTCATTTCATTGCTAAATGGGTTTGGCTCGTTCTTTGATAACCGACCACACCTACATAATACATAAGGTCTTGTCCGTTATTTTTCATGTAATTTATTTCTTTTTCAGATACCATTTAAAAGCAATAGAAGCTTTATCTGAAGATCTACACGAAAATGGCCAAGCGCTCAGTGCTAATCTGGACTTGGTACTAAAATGGTTAACATTACGGTTCTTCGACACCAACCCCTCTGTTATTCTCAAGGGTTTGGAGTACCTGTCCGTCGTATTCCATTATCTCATTGAGAGTGATTACACAATGCCCGAGTATGAAGCCAATTGCTTCATACCTTATCTAGTGCTGAAGGTGAATATATCTTAATTTATTATACTAAATAATTGATGTCACTTCGAATTTGATAATAGAGGGTATTCAGTATTACATTTATGCCAAATGAGTCTACTCTGCCTAATGGAAAGCATAAGCAGAATCCAAGAGTTGTGGTCACCATACTCATTGCGAAAGCAGACAATGCAGCATGGCGACCCACACTGGCGGGCTAGTGATGCTTCTGCATCATTGGGCCTTCGGTCTCGCACTCACCAACGAAACACGACAGCACGATCACTGTCATTTTACGTAGATTTTCTATGCGAGGGTAGTACCGCCCCGGTCGAGCCGGCCCAACCGTGCCAAAATCAGCGTGGCTCTACTACCTTGAAATCAGAACTATATTCTCGTACTAAGAATTCAGTTCTGATTTCTTGATCTCACAAATAGGTAGTTTCGCAGTTAAGTATCAAGTAGTAGAATACCGATTCAACTTTTAGTCACAATACTATACAATCACATTACTGTGTACATCAGGAGATTAAGGGGTCAGGAATTATTTTTCAAAATTGGAGTGAATATGTTATGTGTTACTATGCCAGGTTATATAAACAAGTCAAATATAAATACGAAGAGGCAAGATGAAGGTGGTACATCTTTAAACATTATATTACAATAATAATCTGATAACGCTGTAATTTATGCGAATTTTATCGCCTCCTGACAAGGTGATAAAATGTTTGATACCATCTATTACCTTGATTGTAGTAATATTTGTACATTGCACATGATTGCTTATTAATTATACCTTTTAAAACAATTTTGTAATATCTTTTTTTTTCGTCTAGGTGGGAGATCCAAAAGACACAGTTCGTAACGGCGTGAAAGCTTTGTTCAAACAAATATGTGTGGTTTACTCAGTGACCAAGTTGTTTGGATATTTGATGGAAGGTCTCAAATCGAAGAATGCGAGACAGAGAGCTGGTAAGTAATAATGGTAATATATTTATATTTTATAGACTTAATACTCGCAATATATAAATTGCATTCTAGTCCTCTTCAAGATAGTGGAAGGAATCCGAAATAGTAGGTTTTCTCATCTCATATGAATTTATCAATTAAAGCATGTGATACTGATACGAATATAGAGATCCTCAGTCCACTCCTGGGTATAAGTATCTCCAATTCTCCTCTTCTCTTTCTCTTCTTCTCGGCAAACCTAGTGTAAGACACCCACAGACAAGGTGGAGTGTGAAGGTGGCTGACAAGACCTGCATGCGAGAAGCCGCGAATCAATCTTAAGTGTCATGCAATTGAAGATACCCCTATAGCTACATCATCATCAACCTATCGCAGTCTGAGAGAGAGGGAACAGAGAGTGCACCTGTGTTTGCGCACACACTTGTGCACTATAATATCTCCTGCGTAATTGGCTGGTCTCCGTTGAGACTGGCTGCCGTGGCCGTTATCGGCTAGGAGCACATTATTATCGCAGTCCACTGCTGGACATGGCCTCTCCAATTACACGCCACTTGGTTCGATAGCTACATACCTATAGTCTATAGTAAATTTTTATTATGTTCCTGTAGTGTATGTGTCTATTGTCAGTCACTTCACTAGTAACGCATTCATTCATTGAATGAATGAGAAGGAAGCAGTAGGTCATCTCTAGGCATGTACGGTCGCACTGTGAGCGACGGAGATGAGCGGGAACATTGCTCTCAGAGCCGACCATATAGTATATGGATATACTACAGTTCCTGTTATGACTAAACTGGAATACATAATTCCAGAATGTCTGGAGTGCATCGGACACCTGTTAGAGACATACGGTTCCACGGTGATGTGCGGGAGTGGCGGCAGCACGCTCAAGGAGTTGGCGCGACACATCGGAGACAGGGACAACGCTGTACGATCCGCAGCTCTCAACTGTGTGACCTCCGCCTACTTCTTGGAGGGAGAGAAAGTTTATAAGATGATTGGACAGGTAAGCGTTTCAAGTGTTTAAGAAAAAAAGTTATTCCCGCCAATCTTAAAGAAATAAATAGAATATTATCATTATTCTGCCGGCAGATTGGACTCATTTTAGCAGCCAATACTCTAAAAAAATAGGGAGACAGGCGACATTATCTAATAATGCTGACTAAAAAGCGTATACCAGAGTATTATATAACAGTGTAATTGTATATCATAAGATAATATAAACAGTGTTTACTGTTAAGGTAGCTTGTATTTTAAACTCACGCTGCCCTAACTTTTGACACTTGTGATTGGACCACCATTTCTGATGATAATATTATTGCTGTTAGTCTGTCTTCTTTTCTCCTCAGTCGCATGATTGCTAATTATAGTTTGTCCGATCTAAGAAGGTGATTTTGACAGTTGACGTTTAGTGCTTGGGTGTCTCTATGCCATAGTGAAAATATTCGATAACGATTACAAATGAACGATCATCAATATAATATCTATATGATGCATCGTTAATCGTTTTAAAATAGGAATATTTTTTTCTCTTATTTTTAAGAATTATGTTACATTAACAATATATACATGTTGTATTCCACAAATATAGTTAAGAATCGCGGGTGTATTTCTCAAATTGATCTAAAATTAGATAATATTATGGCTACGTATTAGATTCTGGAATAGAAATTGATTTATTATATGTCTATAGATAACATGGCGCTGCAAAAGATAGAAAGATAAAAAAGAAATGAACTTACTTTTCGATCATTGTATATGTTCTAAATATTGTGTTTAGTGCCGATACTAATATTTATCATAACGTCTTGTTCTATACGTGACATTAGTTTTTTTCACACACAAAAATGAATGAATAAGTATCAGCTACTTAATTATAACGAAAATGAATACTGGTTAGCAAGTCGATTACATACGATTTGTAAATCAAAACGATTATTTTTAACCTCCGCAACGATTTAAATGTCACATCACTAAATTTAAAAAATAAAAATCAACGAATGTAACTGTTTTAGGACAGAATGCAGAAATGAAGAATCACCCGACTATTTCATTTTATTTGTGGAAATTTAAACAGAAATATGCCCCATTACATTTTTTCTACTCAGTAGTATAAATTATTAAATTTATAAAATTTATTTGACTTAAATTAGCATAGTTTTATGGTCACTTCCATTTGTGCATGGTTGCATTCTGTCGTTACGGAACGTCAGTCTCACCTGTCAAAATCTACTTCTTAGATCAGACTAACTATAAAGTGTGGGGGTGGGTGCTTGTGTCCCTCCAACACAAAGGGAGGATCCTCCGACCAGGCCAGGTAATCATGCCTGGCGGGCCAACTGCCCAACGGTTGATGTTGAGATGTTGTATATATCATCGGCGCGAGAACTTTTTATTGCGCGATTCAGGATTGGTAGTTTCTTTGTTTCCTTCGTTACTCCGTAGTTCGACCTATCTTCGGTAGATGGCGCTGTCATATGTTTTTCTTGTTGCGCAGTATGTGCAAGTCGCCACAAAAGCATAAGTCTATCGTGTCTTTTAATCTGATCTGAAGATGTAATCTTTTCGAAAGAAATGGTGACTAACAGGATCGATTACATATATTGTATAACGTTGGAACTATAATCAGTACAATGAAACACAAAATTTATTGTGTTTTAGATATCAGACAAAGACTTGTCGCTATTAGAAGAGCGTATCAAACGTGCGAGTAAGACCCGCAGCGTGGATTCTCGCCGCTCCATGCTGGTTCCTCTCTCAGCCTCTGGACGGCCCGTCATGGTTCAACAGCTTGAGGAACCAGAACCCAGGCGGGTCATTTCTGTGGATACTGGCCCGGTTGAGTATGAGGAGGAAGAGGAACAGTTGCAACCTCCGCCACCACCCAACCCGTAAGTATCTACTGAAGTCTTAAAAAAATTGCTTCCATTATAGCCTTTACTATGGAATAATTAATATTGGAAAATGGCAAATACTTGTCTGTAAAGAAGAGGAAGGAAGGAAGTTTACCACGGAGAGCCACGCTTCGGCATGGCTCCGGCTCGACCGGAGTGATACCACGGCCTTACAGAAAACCGGTGTGAAACAGCGCTTGCGTTGTGTTTCACTGAGTGAGTGAGGATACCGGAGGCCCATACTCCAACCCCAAAGGCCGGCAACGCACTTGTGACGCCTCTGGTGTAGCGGGTCCATGGACGGCGGTAATCGCTTACCATCAGGCGATACGTCTGCTCGTTTCCCCCTATTCCATAAAAATAAATAAAAAAATAGTGTCTTAAGGTGTTACATACACATACATGTTACATAAAAAACTATAAAAACCAAAATGACTTTGTCCAAAATGCCCTTGACTTGTGTGGGTGGGTATTCAATTCATAAAAAAACAACTTTATTTGTTAGCTTAGTGTTAAATCGTGAAAATGTTTTAAACTTATTTTTACTGTCGAATCGTAATCTATTTGGTAAAAGGGGACTCCCTACTCAAAGGGCATTAATTAATTAGCGTAAAAACTTTAAAATCACACGCAAGAGACTAATCTTATATATAAAAATAAATTGCTGTTCGTTTGTCTCGCTAAAACTCGAGAACGGCTGGGCCGATTTAGCTGATTTTGGTTTTGAAATGTTTTGTAGTCCAGGGAATGTTTAAACGTTGAAAAATTAAATATAACTTGAAAATCAAAATGTCACGTGTAAGGCACAGTTAGTATTTGATATATTTTCTCTTTACAGTGCTCCACCAGAACCTAAAGTTATAACAGGTCCTTTTGGGCTCGATCCGGAATTGATCGCGCAACTGGATGCCGCTGTACCAGTGTTGCGACAACCAGACGTAGAGGAGATTGACCTTCGGTTTCTTGACGAGCCGATACCTAACGCGGGCGTCAGGCCCAATATTACACACACACAACCTCCAATCAGATCCAGGTTAGCTACGATATTAATGATTGTATAATTAATTCCATGTTTGTGATAGACTTTTTATCTATACTAATATTATAAAGCTGAAGAGTTTGTTTGTTTGTTTGAACGCGCTAATCTCAGGAACTGCTGGTCCGATTTGAAAAAATATTTCAGTGTTGGATAATACATTTATCGAGGAAGGCTATACATCATTACGCTAAGACCAATAGGAGCAGGGCACCAATGAAGAACGTTTTAAAAACGGGGGAAAATTATCACGCTACGGGCAATAGGACAACCTCGTTTACGTCTCCTATTGCCCGTAGCGCAATATTTTCCCCCGTTTTTGTAACATTCTTCATTGGTGCTCCGCTCCTTTGATTTATTCCTTCGATATATAGCCTATAGCCTTCCTCGATAAATGTACTATCCAACACTGATTTTTTTTTTTCAAATCTACTAGCGGTTCCTGAGATTAGCAACAAACAAACAAACTCTTCCGTTTTACATATTAAAAATAGATATGTATTATAATAAAAGTATAATGAGTATTCTATCAGTCATTGTAGCTTTCATAGTACAAGCTCTGCTTCGTTTTAGGCTAGATGGCGTTGTGTGTCAGATGTCCGAGATATATAGTGTATAGGTATATAGTGGGCCAAAACCTATTTTCAAAGGGGTGTGTAGTATTGGACTTACTATTGGTAGCGGTTGATGGTGACGAGTTTATATTTTAGCAATCGTATTGTTATCAGTCTTTTGCGGTCCATGATAGTACTTTAACATAAGTATGTGTGTTGCAGCATGGTGGGCATGTCCCCTCCCCGGCACGTGGCCCACGTGGGCCACACTCCGCATCCGCTGGTGAGCGCCCAGGCACCACATTCGCTGGCCTCGCACGTAGACGACTCGCAGCTTGCAGATACCATACACTCTATTGCTAGTCCTGATTTGAATGTAAGTATGATTTATTATTATTTGATCTTTTGGAAGCTGAATTTCTTAGGATGAAATATACTGTTGTCTGTTTTTTGTAAGCAATCAAATGAGTTTATTTAGTTTATTGTAAGACACATTAATATTTTTCAAGCGAATTTATTGAGAATTTGCATTAAAATATTTATTAGGATTAATATGGACTGTATATTTTAATTTGGCTAAAAAAAATTTAATTTTGTTATATTATAATCTGAAAACGGTCATAAAGAAGTATTCGGTTACCAGTTACCGACTCGGCTTCGCACAAATCTTTAAAATCTCGGATTTCCTTTACTACAATATGTATGTCACCGTCAGATTGTCAAAACCGTTAGATTGTAATCTATCTCGCGAGATTGTAAGCAGTCGAAAGATTGTGAAATAGTATCGACGAATCACAAGTCGTGCGCTGATTGGATGTACAGCATATGTCCCGCGCCGCCGTATTTGTTAGTTAATTCGTCTTTGTTGCCGAATATAAAGTATTTTTGTGATTGTTAATTTATATGTTGAAAATACTTCATAGCTTTAGAATTAGTAATCTAAAATTGTCGTGACAGTAAAATTAATTTGTGATTAATCAAAAAAGTTCTAACCTAACCTAATTCTATGGCCATTGAACGGCCTACTAAAAAAAGGGACAGCTGACAATTTGACGCGCGTAAGCAGTATATCGCAGTTGACAATCTATAGATAGTTTGCAATCTCGCTAGGCAGATTATAAAATCTAACGGTTTTTACAATCTTACGGTACATATATATTACACATATAAACCTTCCTCTTGAATCACTCTATCTATTGCTCAAAAATGTATTTGAAATTTGTTGAATAATTTTAAAGATCTAGGGAGACAGCAGAAGCAACTTCATTTTATACTATGTGAAGAATAAAGTATTTTATGTGATGATCAACAAAATGTAAAGTACAATATTCAGATAAACAAATGTCCAAGAAGAATCCTTGATATGTTTTGATTTAATACCATTAATTTTGGGTTAACATTAGTTTCGGGTTCAGTTCTATGAAAAGTAGATACTTTGTGTTATTCGATGCATACAAAACTAAGGCATTAGAATAGTACTGTAAGACCTTGAATGCATACAAAGCTAGATAAGGACAGCGTGGATGTTGTAGACGTTTAGCTCACGCGTGTGGTGTTGTCAGGCGGCGATCCGCGCGCTGTCGCTGATCTCCGGCGCGCTGGTGTCGGGGCGGGGCGCGGCGCTGGTGGCGCACGAGGCGCGGCTGCTGGGCGCCGTGGCGGAGCAGCTGCGCCGGCTCCGGCAAGCGCCCGCCAGCGACGCCCTGCCCGCCTACAAGTACCTGGCCAGCGCGCTCACCACCGTACGTATACGTGCACCTTTTCTTACGTATATGTGTAGCGACCTCCACATACAGCGGCAACATAAACATATGACAGTGCCATCTACCGAAGATCCACTGAAGTACGAAGTAACGTAACTACCAATCCCGAATCGCACAATAGAAAGTTCAAAGTGATCAAAATATCTTATTGTCAATATCCAGTTAGCTGACAGTGTTCATATTAATGTTTTCAAATACATAGGTATTGGTATTGAATGGTACCTGTGGTGTAAACTAGTCAAAAATATTTTTACCCCTAACTAAGTGTACTTTGAAGGTAAATTCTTATTTTTCAATGTTTTTCTTCCCTTTTCCCTTGAATATTCATTCCGCTCATTTCTTGCATGAGTGTAAGTGACAAACCTTTTGTTTCAAATAGTTTTAGTGCAAAAGAAAGCCACCCCGTTTCCTACCTCCAAAAACACATCACGCCGCACTCTCCAACCTGCTTCTGTTAGAGTGACAATCACATGTATTAACAATATATTCGTTTTTTTTTTTTCAGTTCTACGAGACAGCTGGTTGTGGTTCTAACGTGGGTGAACAGGCGCTTTGCTCACTAGTGGGCGAACTGCTGCGCGTGCTGGGGGCAGGTGGGGCAACTGGCCCTGACGGTGAGAGACTCGTTCGGATACTCAATAATGTCTGCGTCAGAGTACTGGAACATTCGCCGAGAACACCTCTGCTGTGGTAATTATTACACGCTTATACTACTTTAAACCCTTTCATGAAATTAATCTTTCTGGAAAACAAGACAAAAAAGTTCTTAATTCAAAGGTTTTTTTTTGTATTTTTCGATGGGCTAGTGGGTCAGTGGTAACCAAGTACACATAACACAAGATAAGAAATCTTAACCAGATATGCCAGCCAATCTATCGGATCGATGAGATGGGCAAATTCCTAAACACACTCTTATTTGCCTCGGAGACCATGTTAAACCGGCGCGGCGTTTCCAACGTTAGAAAAATCACTTTTAATCATGGTTATTTCTTCCACAGTGCAATAGTATCCCTGTTACACGAATCCATCGGCGTCTCCGACCCAGCCTGTCCACGCTACCAGGATCTACTTCTCAAATGCTTCTGGAAAACACTCAAGATGATATCCTCATGGGATGTGAACTCCATAGATTACGACGCGGTGCTACACAGAATACATCTTTTCTATAAGGCTTATCCAAATAGTTATTGGAAAAAGAATCCAGAAATTAGTGATACTCCTTACAGGTATGTGTTAATTTGGAAATCTATCTATCTATATATATATAAAAGAAAGTCGAGTTAGTTACACTATTTATAATTTAAGAACGGCTAAACCGATTTGGCTGAAAATTGGTGGGCAGGTAGCTTAGAACCGGGAGACGCACATAGGATACTTTTACAATGTTTTTTTTTTTTTGCCACGGCGTTAATCGCAGTTGTTTTTGTACCGCGGGTAACACCGCGGGGCTCAGCTAGTATATAATAAAAGAGAAATACCACTCATTGATAAATCACGAAATCTCAGAAACTATACCACCTACGAACTTGAAATTTGGCAGGTAGGTTTCTTATAGGGTGTAGACATCCGCTAAGAACGGATTTTACGAAACTCCACCCCCTTTTTTTTTTTTTTTTTGTACGGAAATCCCCTCGGATACCACCGGCTAGTGGTTATGTCGGACTCGAACCGACTAAAAACCGCACACGGACTCGGGTACTATACTCTTTCCATTCGTTTATTTTCTTTTTGACAGTTCAAGAAATTTCGAAATTAGTGACGTCCTCACACATTACCGATTCGATTTGAAATGATAAGCAATTTTATTTATATTTCAGAGAAGAACTTTCAATCGATTTAATTAAATATTTTTAATTAAAACATTAGTTATTCCTTTATTAGTTTTTTATATTATGTAAGATTTAAACAAAAATATAAATAATAAATCAGTAAATTAGACGAATGAACAGAGTTATTGTTCTTTACTCTTGGTTTGATCCTAAATTCCAAGATTTTGACTTAATTCATTTCAAATTATCAATCTTGGAGTCATAGATACTACTTTTATTTCCTTTTTAACCGACTTCCAAAAGGAGGAGGTTCTCAATTTCATAGTTTTTTTTTATATTTTTTTTATGTATGTACATTGATTACTCCGTCAATTGCGGACCGATTTTGAAAATTATTTTTGTATTCGAAAGGGTATGCTCCCCATATGGTCCCATGGCCACCATATCAGGATCTGATGATGTGATCGAGGGAAACCCTCAAATTTACGTGAGCGCCTGCAATAAAGTTTAGGCAATTGTCTGCATGCCTTCATATTCTAGACATCATTTAATTTCATAATATATAGTCCATTCGAGATTTTATTACAAAATATTACCTTTTTGATTCTGTACAGTATGTTATATGTTACCTTTAGTCGTATTCTTTCAAGTTATTTAGGTGAAATGATGATGAGAGACTTGAGAAAGACTAAACAGCGAAAAAAAAAAACTTAGTTTAAAAAAACCGACTTCAAAAATTAAAAAGTATAAAATAACTTAATTTGTATGTGCTACCTATTCATAGGTTTGAAGTCGGTGCCAAGCCAAAATGTAATAGTAGGTACCGCACTCGCCGCGCGTGACCTTGAGCGGGATAGCTGCTCTTCGCGTAGAACAAAACAACCGAAGCGTCGGTGACGTCGTTGACTTTCGTCTCGAAATATAGCGAGTGTGGTACCTACTATTACATTTGGCTTGGCGCCGAATTCAAACCTATGAATAGTATGAGTAGCTATGAATAGTATACTATGAGTAGCACATACAAATTAAGTTATTTTATACTTTTTAGTTTTTGAAGTCGGTTTTTTTAATTTTATTAAATTTACAGAAAAAATACTTACATGAAGTCAAATTATTTTATTATATACTAGCTGCCCAGTACGTGCTTCGCTACGTATAAAGTGAAATAAAAAAAAATGGTGATATAATTTCAGATTTAAACTATCCTATCTCTCAAGTTTGATCGAACTGCACATGGTGTGCAAATTTTATTATAATCGGTTAAGTGGTTTAGGAGTCCATTGAGGACAAACATTGTGACACGAGATTTATATATATTAAGATATATATATATATATACATGATCGATTTTCAAAATCTGTTTTATAGTCTGTGGTAGTTTATTATGCCCAGGGCACTTCACTAAAGTATTGTCACCGTCAATAAAGTACGACATTACTGTAGTACATTATTCCGAAAAAAAAAATGGTAATTTATAGACGTGAGCTGTCAAAAAGAAAATAAACGAATGGACACAGTATAGAAGCCGGGTACCAGGTGCACCCTCGAAAGGAAAATCCCTGGAACCCCGACGTTCCTCGGGCCACCCACTATTTGTAGGTGGCCCCCTCCTGTGTAGAAACCCTAACACTTGTATTCAGAATAAGGCGCGAGCACTTTATAGAGCTCGTGCCGCTGCCCCGGCCTGCTTCTGCTAGGGTGGCTGGTGGCCTCACCTGTCACCCTCAGGCTTGCGCTTATGGAAGACGCAGATCGTTTAGCGATATCCGACGCCAGAGTCGTCTGCGGTACCTGGCCCGTTCCCGGGCCTGGCGGACAGGGAGAGTTCTATACCTCTCCTGGTCCCGCTCCGCCATCTCTTTCGCAAGCATAACTTGCTCGCAGAAAGAGACGGCAGAGTTCCACGCGCTCTTGCTCCGCAACATGGCCGCAATCATGTTACCGAGCGAGAGAACCCCCACTCCGATGGCCGCCACGAGATCACACCTCGGCTCGCCCCACGCCGGACATTCTGCCAGTGTGTGGAAGGCCATGTCCACGGTCTGGCCATCGCAATGGTGTCACTCAGGCGTTGGCTCCTTGCGGATAAGACACAGGTGCTCTCTGAAGCATCCTTTTCCAGTGAGCACCTGCGTCAGCCGGTATGAGAGACTCCCGTGATGCCTCTCGAGCCAATCCTCCATACCGGGTCTTACCGCCGCAATAACGGCGTGCCCAGTGCTCGGTGCCCAAGTCGTTCCTTCCATTCCTCCAGAAGTTAAAGTAATTGGGGCATATCACGTCAAGCGGACAATGAAAAAAAAACAAATAGGTCGTGAATTTTGTTTATACTCTGGTCAGTTATACTTCTAGGAGACGTGGATGTGTACACACAATATTTTTTTCGTATGATGCTCTTTATTGCTAAGTTATGAGCTTTTAAAAATTTACTAACAAGAAAAAATTTAACAAAATAAAACTTCAAGGTTCGACTCGATTTCTCATCAGATCTTAGTGCCCTTATCATGATACCACCGTTGGGATATCTCCTTTGAAATTAAAATTTTCCTAACGCCTAAAACCTAACCTAACGCGTTTTGTCTAGTAAAAACTAGTTTTAACTGATATTCGATTTGAGCATTAGTTAATTCTAGTATTAACAAAGGCATACATTAAAAACTAGTTCTAACCAGGAAAAACGCGTTCTATTTAAAAACTAGTTTTAACTGTAACATATACTCGTGTATATATAAACATATATACTAGCGAGCCCCGTGGTTTTACCCACGGTACAACAACAACCGCGGGTAATGCCGCGGTGCGGTGCTAAGCTAGTGTTTCAATAAATTTGAGTTTTAAGTTATTCGTCTAAGCTAACATTCTGTCGGAATAAGGCCTGGTTAGGCATGGTTTCGATTCCAATAGTATCTGAAATCACATGGTCCGGGACTGTCCAGGTGGATTTTAGTGAAAACACCACATACTACTGACTCCTGTGTATTTACAAGAAGCTAGAGATCCGATAGGAATTCCACATCGTCAAAAAAAAAGATAATTTCGCTACATTATCAGTGATAGGGGCAAAATAATAAATAAATAAAAATATGAACTTCTGCGTCTTATAAACTAAATATGAGACGAACAGAGTACATCTAGGCGTTATCGTAATTATACTTTATTTTGATTACAGAACAGTAAAAACATTGGTGCATACTCTAGTCAAAATGAAGGGCGGTACGATCACAAATCATCTCACACAAATACCGGACGTCAATGAATCGGATCTTTACCCCTATCTACTTAAAGTATTAAAGGTAATCATTACTGATTTTTGCTTTCTTTCATCCGACTGCTAAAAGGGGGGTTATGTTTTTCGAGTATTTGTACATTTGTTTGTATGATTATACAATTTATCTTCGACTAAAAAACTTTGGATTGATTTTGGCGTTTAATGTGTTGTTAGATATTTAGGCAATTTAAAATAAATTTAGTTAGAAAATGTAGTTTGTCAGTCCTGCCCTTAAACTATAAAATATCAAAGCACATTAAACTATATATGTAGAAAAAATATCGTTATATGTCTAAGTAAATACAGTCATTATGTAAAAGAAACTTTCCTATTACGAAGAAAAGACATTGATTTAATATTATATGATTAACATGCAGATGGGCTTGTTAAACAAACAACAAACAAACAATTAATGTGGTTTATATGCCCAAATTATTCTGTTAAAACAATATCATATGTTTTTTCCAGCAACTAAAACTAGACGAGAAGAAAGAGAACACAGCAGACATACTAAACGGTGGTTCAGTCCTGGCGTCAGTACCGCCGAACAACGCGGCCTTAGCAGCAGGCAGACTGCCGCGAGCTGTTCACGAGGAACTGGCGCTTATTTTGAAAAGAATCGGCACTAAAGAGCATAATAAACAGGCCTTGTCGCAACTGTACGATCTCAGGGTGAGTTCATTATTACTTGCGATAAACCCTCTTATGTTTTTTCTGTTTGAAATTCATCATTATTCACATCTTTTAAATAGTCCGTTGCTGGACATAGATTTCTTCTTAAGAAAGTAGTTTTTGGCTAGAACACCACATTGGGTAGACGGGTTAATCTAGTTTTTATGTCAAGTTTTCCTTCTCTATATTGATATTTGATATTTTTTAACGCACTTCAATGGGCAACATCTAGTATTGTTATATATTGTATTTCCCAGGAGCGTCACCCCGAAGTGGACATCTGGACGTTCATGCAGGGCTCGTCGTTCTACTTCCGCAACTACGTGGAGCGAGGCCTGCGCGAGGTGGCCGACCAGCGCAAGCTCTCCTCCATGCCCATCTACAAACACGACTTCAAGGCTGATAATATCGGTCAGTACACATGTATGTACCCCACACTGTAAACGCTCTGCTCTGCTCACGTTGACGTTTACAAAAATATATTTAGGAACATCAGCTCACTCCACAGACGAGTGGTTTAGGTGGTCACTGCTTCGCTTCCTACTGCGTTGAGTGTTGAGTTCGATCCCACATCATGGTACAACACTCTATGTGATTCACGAATTGTTGTTTTATGTACGTTTTGTGAACGGTTGAACATAACTAGTGTCTTTCGCAACACTGGTTATATTCCCATGGGGAGTTGAAAAACTAACACTATAGATTTTTTTTCCACAAATAATCTATTACGAAGGCAGTTATATTAAACAAAAAAGTGGTGTTTGTTTCAGATATAACCAACGAAAACGAAGAGAAAACACATGTTATATTCATGGAAAGGCTTCGAGCTTTGCAGGTTTGCACTTAAATTATATATCTATCTTAATTTTACCCTGCTAAGCTAAGCATCTTAACAGTGTTATATAGGTAGGAGAGACTAGGTCTTATAAGTATATCGTAGAGCCACGCTGGTTTCAGGCTAATCAGCATGAACTCGACCAGGGCTATACTTCCCTCGCACAGAAGACCTACCTAAAATGACAGCATTCGAGCTGTCGTGTTTCGTCCGTGTGTGCGAGAAATTGCAGGCTCAATGATGCAGAAGCATCTCAATAGGCCGTCATGTGTGGGTCTGTCTGTGACGTATGTCAATGAGTATGGTGGCTACTGCTCTTGGATTCTGCCCGTGCTTTCGATCAGGCAGAGTAGAAATTTTAGCAGACCCATATAAAAAAAAATGATTCGATCTCATCCTGTCTTTAGATGACCAATATGATAAGAATATCAATTGGCCATATCTTCTTATCAGTCCCTATTAAGATATCTTAATAAATGTAAAATAAATTTATGATTTTCAATATCTTATCTGCCTTTTTATCGTTGTCATAAGAATCGTTTAAGGTTATGCCGCTTCTAAAAAAATGATTATTAAATTTCAGGCCAAAGCGGGATTAAAAACAGAGTCTTCACCGACTTCTCAACCCCGGACACCAGTGGGGGACAATAGGACACTTACTGACTCCATCAATGATAACACATTGTCTCGTGGACACAGCATTGATCCTCAACTTGATGTGAGTATTACTAGAGCTTAGTGGTAAGAATACTTCTCAATACTAAAAGAGAAATTATGAATCACAAGTGAAATTTTATTTTATAAAACTGAACTAGAGATTTATCCTAACATTTTACATATTCAAGACATTACAATACTTAGTAACAACTATTTTAACCCATAACTTGCCTCTGTTATGGAGCTTTAGCTGCCCTATATACTAATAGCATAAACACAGTAATGTATTAGCACTATCTAACTGTATTGGGTGGAATAACATCATTATTAAATTCGTTCCTTTAAAAAATATTACCTTCGCATTAATTTCAGGCGAGATCATTTTCCGGTATACTTGTTAGTACAATATGTATTGTAACAGAATAACATAATTAAAGAATAGAATAGAATTTTCTTTATTAAGTGTCATGGCGAGCAGTGCTAATGAATTTATTTTTCATTTCAGTTGCACATGACGCAGTCAGCAGCACAAAGGAACGAAGCTGAAGTAGACGCTCTACGCCTCAAATTGCAACAAATCAAGAGTTCATCGAAGAGATAAGATAGCCCGCCTTCACGCTCACACGGATCTGGTAGCTCTCTCATTGTCACGACTACTTATACAATACTTTAGCGTTGCACATGCGTTGTACATTCGGCAAATAACACAACAACCAACCAGGAAGGAGATCATCTCCCTGATAATACCGAGTGCTAATGTGTCTACTTAAATCTAATTTGTATGTGATAATTCTCCCTTGTATGCTCTTATTTTAATTAGTGGGGTAGTTAGCCTACGTTCAAAATAATAACTAAAAAAAACTCAAAATACTCAGAAATTACTTGGTTTTGTTCGACCTAATAAATGAACATTCATAAATATTGTTAAATTAATCAGTACATGTAGTAACAATTTATATTGCCACTATGATTTATTTTAACCAAAGTTTTTTTATAAATTTTTACTGTTATTTTAATCAATTATATATGGGTTTTATGTGCTCTTGAAAAGTCACACAATAAAACCTAATTGGCTGTTCATATCCGTTGCATGGTTATGACGGAATTAAAATATGTATTTACTAATGTCACGTTCATATAACCTATCTTTTTCTTTAAAAAAATAAACTACCCTATTCTTTAGTAAAAATTCAGCTCGCTTTGAGTAACTCAAAATTGAAATCTCATATGTCACCATTAGAAATTAAACATCTCATTTAGTACCTAAGTAATGTTTGGCCTATGGGTGAACCGATGTAGCGTCCATGTTATGATGTCCTTACTGAGAGTCTACATGACAATATGAATAAACAGTATCGCCTAACACAGGGTATAAATCGCTTCATAAACATGTGAAATTGTGTCTTAGTAAGGCATCAAGTTTTGTTAGCACCCTAGTCTGTTGAAAAAATTGCACGGAAGGTGAAAAATTGAGAGAGTTGTCTGTGTATACATAGAAATAATTGGATAGAGAATAATCTTGGTCAGTAACAATAGCAGGTGTGATGTTTCCTTGTTAATTTGTTAGCTATATCATGAACGCTTATGCAATTCGATTCTTTTCTACTCTTGTTACTGACCTTGGATTTAGATAGTGTTTGTTGTAAAAAATAATGATTTTTCTATGTAATGTGTGTTGATTGAAAGTTACCCACTGTTCACTGTAGTTGAATGTCTAATCAGGTTATGCAAAAATCAACCGGTCGAAAATTACGTCGGTTTGTTACAAATTGACTTATTTGCTGTTATCTTTTAAAATGAACAATGCGCGATAGATACTAACTGTGCTTGTGTCACTATAAGTTGTATCTGATCTTACAACTGAGGTGTTAGAAAGTGATAAATAAAGTACACTGAATAGTTGTCCCTTTTAATCAATGAAATACATCGCGCAGTGTAAATGTTATTTTAAAAATAACACGTGCAGTATACCCAATCAACTAGACTGATAGTAAAAAAATAGTAATGTTAGGGAAATTGCATGTATTTTGCACCATCTCACATTATAGTTGTGTCTTTGTATCGTATACATCGTATTGTGCCCCATATATTCGTAAGGGACGGCTCTAACCTGCACTTCCAAATTCGTTGTATATGAAGTTAACTTCCATCATCATTATCAAAAGCTTTTAACAGTCTACTGGTGCACATGGGCCTCTCCCTAGCAAGGAGACTTTGGCCTAAAATACCATGCTTGCCAGAACGGTTTAGTGGTTGTGTCAATCCAAGCAGTATCGTATTAGTCGACTTAAAACCGAGCAACTACTTTGGAAAAAGGCTGAAATGATGAAGTTAACTTTAGGAATATGCTTCATCCATACATCTATATTTGTATTCCCTGTAGTAAAACTATTGTGCGGCTTCATTTATAGTCTAAAAGTATACAATAAAGAGTAGTTTGACTGCGAAATCAATGGCAAATAAAGATGGATGAGCATTTGAATGATAATATAAAGTTAATAAAAAAGTCGGAAGATATGTATATTTGATTAAACGTAGGAAAATATGTGGTACTAACTTGTATTAATTCTCAATATAATAAACCAACATTTATCTGACATATTTAAAATATTTTCCATGTGAATCGTGTATTGTGGAGAGAGTGATTTAAGAAAAATTACTGTGTGAGGCACTATCAAGGCCCGGGGCCTTGATATATGTTTGGTCAATGTAATTTTCATTAAGTGAAAATTATTATTGATGTGTCATGTCCAAAACTATTAACATTTTTTATAAGTTAATTTTGTATGTATTTTATCACAACCGTGTTGTTTTTGTTGTGTGTTCAAAGACTGTTTTATTGGGACCTAGCAAACCAATACCCCTTGAATGTTTAAATTTAAAGTTAACCTTGTAATATTGCCTATCCCTGTTGAATAATTGCGTGATGTTATTAGTCGACTATTGTGTGTTTTAGCAATTATTTCTTGTTTTTTACTATTTGATTGATGTTTAAAACGTAGTGTTTGGAGTGTTGAGTTTTGTTGAAGATGCGCGACCAGTCGTCATCCAGTAGGTTTGTAAGAAAACTTTGTGAGCTGAGATGAGGCCATATATTGATGTATTTTATTAACCACACATGCACATAACTCTCTAATAATGTAAATGAAACATTCCTTTCAGTATTGGTTTTGTATGTACAAATTTTTGTCCATTTTCATCTTTATATTTATCAACCATTGTATACATTTGTGGTTTCATAATTACGACCCGATATTTATTTTTCAAACGCTCATGATAATGCTAAAATATTTTTAAGGAATCTGAACAGGCATTACTTGAAATAAACTACAGAGTTATTCTGAGAGGCTAATGCGAGTTTATTTAACACTGCAATCCCAATTGCTCACACTGGGCCCTCAAACGCGTTCCACACATTTTAGTTTAGTTAAAATGTTCTAATCATTCATTTATTTAATAGTTATTCCGCATAATATTTCTTTGTTGAAATGAATATAATAAAATGTTTACAAAGGAGATATCATATTTGCTTTTGATGAACCTTGTTCATTATAAGAAAAAAGTTAAAACGAAACAGCTCTTAAGAAAAGGTTAATTTTCTTTATATTATTTTTGTTGTTTTGGAAAAGTACGAAATTGATACCTTGACATGAATTCCTAAAAAATTTGGATGAAACTAATCGTCACTAATTTAAATTTTATTAATAAAAAAGAGATTATTTTGGATTCCATTTTAATGCGTCAAATGATAGGTTAGTTCTTTTTTATTGTCTTTGGTATAAACATTCGCTTTTTAAAACATGACGTCATATTGATTATTGTGAGCATTTATTTATTATATTATGTAAATTAATGTTTAAAAATCATGATGTAATATTAATGATAATAAAGTTCATACAACACTGGTAACATTTGTACATATTATTAATTTCTCGGATTACAATTTGCGATGTCTCCAATGCATCGTTGTTTTAAACAGTTTCCCCAGTCAACAAGGTTCAAATGGCTATCTTGTTGACTGTGGGAAAACTGTTGTCCACTTTCTGGAACGTCAGGGAAAACTCAGGATGCCGTCAAGGAAAATCGGGGAAATCGATGGGCTACCTGGAAAGTCAGGGAAAAATAAAAATTAAACAATAAATATTTCAGACACCTTACACAACGTTGTCTAGTCCCAAACTTAGCAGAGCTTGTATTATTTTTACTAGACAACTTTAGAGAACTTTCACTGGTTAGCGTGGTGAGCAAACATCTTTCAAGTTTTAATTGAGTAAAAATAATAACGTGCTAAAATAGATTAAACTTAATACCAATGGAAATAAAAAACTAGAATAATAGTGAGTGTTCGGCGTTGTTTCAATTATAGTGTGCGTATACGCCACTAGGTAGTGCACATATTACACAGCCGTAGCGACAAGCGGAGCGGCCCGCTCCGAGCGGGTAACATACTAAAATAATTTAATTAGTAATAAATATAATTAGTATGAGTGTCATAAAATCACCTACTGACACCGCTGGAGCTACTAGTTCTCAACCAGATTTATCAAGTTTCGGGATTACTGTACCGGAATCTATGAACAAAGCAACACGAAAGCGAAAAACTCGTGACAATGAGTTCTCGCAACAATTTACTGAATTAAGAAATGAAATTTTTGAAATGTTTAAGGAGTTTAAAACGTTCCAGATAGATAGTTTTACTGCCATAAGGCAAGACATATCTTCTGTAAAGGAACAATTGACTGATATCAAAATCACAACGGAAAGACTGACTGCTGATAATATCATGTTCGATGCAAAAATAGCAAGTCTCACAGGTGCTGTTAACCAAACAAAGGAAAAAGTTAAGTCCCTGGAGAGTGACCTCCATACCCTACAATCAAAAGGAAAATTTTCGGCTTCAATGGAAAACCTGGAATCATTAACTACTTATAATAAAATAATAGCAGAAGTGCAAGAGCGCACTGAACGTAGCAAAAATATAATAATTACAGGTATTGCTGAATGGTGCTCTGACCGCGCCGAACAAAGAAGAGAGGAAGATAAAAAAGGGGTATTAAATGTGATATCAGCCATTTATCAAACCTGTCCAAACCCGATAAAAATTATACGCTTAGGCAAATACGACAAGAATAAAACGCGCGCCATTAAAGTTTGTTTCGAATGTCAGGACACGGCCCTTATAGTGATAAAAGGGAAATCTAAAGTGAATGATAAAACTCTTCGAATCTATTCTGATCAGACCCCGAACCAGCAGCATACTATGTTAAAATTGCGAGAAGAGCTACGTCAACGAACAGAAACAGGCGAAAAGGACTTAATTATAAAATATCAAAAAGGTATACCGAAAATAATTAAACAACAATCAAAAAACTATGTGCAACAGTAAAAAGTGTAGGATCAAGCAAGTTTATAACATAATATAAAATTCGTCTAAAAACCATACATACTAAACGACATACATACATAACTAGGAAACATTTCTCATAAAAAAAAATAGTAATAATAATTTCTATACCTACACATATTTTTGTTTTATATACTTGCTAAGATAAATATAAATTATAATTACAAAACAAAAAATATTTTAAACAAAACACAACATAACTATAATGACACTAAACCCCGCTTATTTAGTAAATATTTAATATACTAACTACAAATTAAATCTCTTACACTGTTTTTTACTAGCAAACAAAATGTTTAATAATAGGTCTTTACCTATGAAATTGCCGTTTTGTATGCAATAAGTGAAAGTACTTATTTTTTTAAACTTTTTTATTTCTGTTATTCGAAGTAATCACCCATGCAATCGACGCATCTTTGCCAACGCATTGGTAGTTTATTGATGCCCTTCTTGTAAAAATCAGCTGGACGGGAGGCAACAAACTCTTCAAAGGCATTTTGTACTGCCTCTCGGGAATTGAATTTTTTACCCACTAAAAAGTTGTCTAAATTTTGGAAAAAGTAATAGTCAGTAGGTGCAAGGTCTGGTGAGTATGGCGGATGAGGGAGAGCTTCTAACCCCAGCTCTTGCAGCTTGGAGACTGTCTGTTGCGCTGTATGGGGTCGCGCGTTGTCGTGAAGGAGCAGTGGGGACGACCGATTGACCAAAGCTGGTTGCAGATGTGCAAGCTTCTCCATCATTCTCTCCAGTTCTTCACAGTACACATTTGCATTAATGCTCATGCCGTTTTATAAAAAGCTGTGCTGAATCACACCCGCACTAAACCCGCGCTGAACCAGGGTCTAACCAACTTGCTGAGACCTTGCACCTACCGACTATTACTTTTTCCAAAATTTTGACAACTTTTTAGTGGGTAAAAAATTCAATTCCCAAGAGGCAGTACAAAATGCCTTTGAAGAGTTTGTTGCCTCCCGTCCAGCTGATTTTTACAAGAAGGGCATCAATAAACTGCCAATGCGTTGGCAAAGATGCGTCGATTGCATGGGTGATTACTTCGAATAACAGAAATAAAAAAGTTTGAAAAAATAAGTACTTTCACTTATTGCATACAAAACGGCAATTTCATAGGTAAAGACCTATTATTAAAAATGGGTTGTCTAAAAAAATCCTGGACAGAATATTTTTAGTTAAAAATTTTTTTTTTGTTTATAATAGAACTAATAAATATTAATAATAATTTATTAAACAATATAACATAAATTAAATAAATAAATATGTATATATAAATTAAACAAATAAATATATAGTCCAGAATCCCGATAAGTTTTTTAATTACTACAGATTTTTTATTTTTTTTTGTTACTAAAACAGTGGTTAACCACCGTCGTGCGTGCGCCACAGTACTGTTGTTGCGCTGTATGTGGAGGTCGCCACATGACTCCCCTCCAAGACTGGAGGTCGATACATTGTTGAGTCAGTTGTCTGTGCTCTGTTGTGGAGCTTGCCAGTGCCAGGAGTGAGTAGTTCCAGTGAGTCGGAACTGAGAGCCACAAGTTCCAGTGAGTCAGTACTGAATGCCGCTAGTCCCAGTGAGTCGGGACTGTAGTCCGCTGATCCCAGTGAGTCGGGATGGCAGGCGGTGCGCGGTGCTGTGGTGAGGTCCCCAGTGAGTCGGGGTAGTTGCTGCGTAGTGGCTGGCTGCTGCGTAGACGGGAGAGAGATGCTCTGCTTACATGGACCGTAGGTGCAGTCTGCTGTGCCTAGACGCTAATGAGGCCGTAGGGGTAACCAGGCTGGAACGGTCGCTTCCTGCGTGTGGTGTATCACTGTTGAGGCCGGGTTGCTGGCTGGCTGTGAGACTTACTGTGGGAGTGAACATGATGGTGGCGGCGTGCTGATGCTGCTTCGAAGGCTGCTTCCAATCACGTTGGGGTCACCACAATGGAGGAACGGGTGTCATGTCCCTCCGACACAAAGAGAGGATCCTACGATCAGGCGAGATGATCATGCCTGACGGGCCAACTGCCCACCGGTTGATGTTGGGATTTTTCTATAGGTATATGTTAATCGGCGCGAGAACTTCTATTGCGCGATTCAGGATTGGTAGTTTCTTAGTTTCCTTCGTTACTCCGTAGTTCGACGTATCTTCGGTAGATGGCACAGTAGTATGTTATGTTGTTGTTGTTGCGCTGTATGTAGAGGTCGCCACACAACTAACACGACTTTCTTTTAAATATATAGACATTAGGTTAAACAGTGAAGGATATATGGTTTGAATAAAATCCGACCAGCCCGTATTGTTAACGGCACTGAGTATAATATAGTATGAACGTGATCATGACAAATTACGTCTGCAAAATGGCGCTTTTACGGCCAGCCGTAGCAATTTTGAAATCATAAAATTCTGGTGTTGCCAGCTTCCTGACAATAAATTGTATACTCGTAATAGGGGAAAGATGAAAGAGGGTCATGAGGTTTATTAGGTGGAATTTAATCATCTTTGCATATAATAACAAAGTATTCTGGGTGGGTTGACGTGGTTCCCTTTGTTTCTTTCACTTCAGTCCATGCGAAGTACTTCTTCGTATCGACTGAAATGGAAGAAAAGAAGCGTATTTTCACCTTAGAGCATATATATCTAGAAGGGCAGCCGAACGGATTCCGCCCGTTCAGTTGCCCCTGCAGATATGTATGCTCTAAGATTTTCACAGAGTAAATATCGTACCTGTTATTTAGATGCATCGTATTAGATTCTACGATGCATCTAAATAACAGGTACGATAAGTAATTGTGCCATGCATCTAAATAACAGGTACGATAAGTAATTGTGCCAGAAACATATGTCATTAGTCGACGATTCTGAAATATTTTTTTATCTTATCTAAATTGTTTATAAGTCATTGTCTATCTATGGCGTAAAGAATCTGAAGAAATGATTTTTATCATTATACAAGTTGTTATGTTAAAATTCTTTTATTAACTTTTATTAATACTAGCTGAGACCAGTGGTGGCACTCGATGTTGTTGTTGTTGTACCTTTACAACAACAACCACCGTGAAGACAGTTTAAAAAATAGTAGCCTAAGTTATTCCATAGATCATCAGCTATCTGCCAGTGAAAGTTCCGGTCAAAATCGTTGTTCCCGAGAATAGCAGGAACAAATAGACAGACATTCAATTTTTTTTTGTTGTGAATACTTATAATTTCATATGCATTTAGTGCAAATCGATTAATTTGAAATTACAAACATACTTTTCAATTTTAAATAGTTACATGTATAGATTTGTGTTGATGTACAGATACCACAGACGTAACAGATACATAATAAACAATGACCCAAGAGTACATGGACTAGCCATACCTACAAAATTATCGTGCATACCTACACAAGAAGTTGGCGCATAAAATGGCTGCCTTTAGGGTTGTACCTATGTAGAGCGACTCGAAATGTCCATATCGATATTTAACTGAAATATTTAATAAATTGTAAAAATATCAATAACATTAAATAATTTTAGTTTTTTGCGATTAGTTAAGTATTTATGGTAGGAATTTTCAATTGTGAATCCGCCAGGATGAATTAAATATTCAATGATGGATTAAGACAAAAATTTTAAAAAAAAGTTAGCCGTCACGGGACGCCCGACTTGACAGATATGAGCGACGCGTCGGTGCGCCGCCGCCTCAGGATTAGGTGGCGGATTTCCTTGTAGCTGGGACCGCTAGATGTTAATTTTGGCACCCAAAGGCTTAAAATCCTGGTCTGTCTGTAGTCTGGGAATAGATGGCCGTGTGTAAGGTTTCTCAAGTTAGTATTTAAAAACATTTTGTCATCGGATAAGAAATCAGCCCTATCAGCAACAAGACTATAGAAAGAACAGAACACCTCCGCATTGAAACTAATGAGAATGTATATAGTTGTTTACCTATTTTTTGTAGCTCTGACGGTTCTGTGATCTCGATATCAACACAATAAATACCTATGTTGACATTGAGCAAAATAACAAATTGAGTAAAAAAAACATCGTTTTAAATAGTTGTAATATTTATTCATATAGGATATGAAATTTACCTTTTTAGAAAATCCTCAGGTCATGCACATTCTTCCAAAATGAGACTTTCTTCAGTGTTGATGAATTTCCTTTCCATAAGACGCTTGACGATGTCAGAGCACAGTGCCACCTTTTCATCACGTCTCTGGACCTTTTCATTTAAACTCCTAACTTTTTTTTTTTGAAAATCACACTTTTCTGGAGGAATCTTTATTTTTTTCTTTTTGTTGTTTGTTAGAAATTGAACGTCATTATAATGGCAACATTTTTGATATTCATTTTTTCTTGTTTGACGTTTTGAAGTGACAAGATAGAACTAAGGAGAAGCTTTGTGAAAACGGTCGAACAAGGTTCGTCGGGATTGCCGTTTAAGTAAAATTTAGCTGATTGTCCATCCAATTCGGTGTTTCGTTGGTTACCGTTATGATTGGTCTGGTTTGGACTCGCGAGTTTTAGTAGTCACGTCAATTAGGCGCGATCCGCGACAGTTAAAACGGGTGTATTATAATTATAATACGTGGGAGCCTGTAAAGCAACTGAGGAGTTTATGAATGTGTGACGACGCAGAGAGAATACCAAGAGAGAATACCAAGGGCCCTTGGAACGCCGATATCAAGGAATCCACACATCTCCAGTAAGTGCTTGATATTACATTAGCTTAGAATAAGAACAGGGTGAAACGCCCTCGTTTGATGCTCTCGCCAGTGAACAAGCTTAGCGATTCAATGCCTATACCATGGGTCCTATAGACATTGCAAACGCAGAGGGCTTTGCAGAGGGCTTTCACTAGACACCTTGCTTTTCAGGCCAGGGATTTTTCACACAGGAGCTCGTATGACCGTCGTCTTGCTCATTTTCAAATGAATAGCTTACACGAACGGAGGCGAGTGCGCGATGTTTGCTTTTTGCATAAGGTAGTAAACGGTCAGTTGAGATGTAATGAATTGCTCGGAAGGATTTCACTATCCGTTCCTCATCGCTATCCCAGACAACCAATAGTCAAACTGTTTTATACGCCAGTGTGCAGAACAAATCTTGGCTTGCAGTCGCCTTTGACACGAGTTTGCTCTAACTACAACAGAGAAGTTATCAAAAATTATAACCTCGACATTTTCCACATCAGTTTAGTTAGTTTAAAATCAGGGTTGTTGCCTGGTTGTGATGGTGTGTAGGAGTTGAGCGGGTATATTCATGTTTGCTTGTTGAAGTTGTTCTTTAGTGTTTGTAATTCTTATTATTGCCACATAATTATTGTTCTTATTTTTACTTTTTTTCTCTTTTTGTTGTTGTTTTTTATTTTATTTGTTTAAACATGTAGTTATATTTTTACTTTTTCTTATTGTAGCTCATAAATTTTATCTCACTGTACATATACTTTTGTGAATGTTATGTACACCGTAATTATTGTATATATCAGAATAAATGCTTACCAACAACTAATAATACTAAGTGAATTGTGTAATATATACAATGTCGTTGTACTAATAAATAAATAAACAAACTTCCCAAGGTGAACGCTGCATTGGCGAAAGGATTGAACATTGTTCAACCTGACAAGTAAAATTTTAACAAAATAAAAACCGACTTCACGGTTCGACTCGATTTCTCCTGGATTCCATCATAAGATCTTAGTGTCTTTATCATGGTACCACTGTTGGGATATCTACTTTCTATTGAAAAAAGAATCATCAAAATCGGTTCATAAACTACGAAATTACCCATAAAAAAAAACATAAAGACGGTCAAATTGAGAAAGCTCCTCCTTATTTTGAAGTTGGTTAAAAATCATAATAATTAAACTGTTACTTCCCAAACATCGAAAACGGTGGAATAATTTTGAAATTTAGAAACACTCTGTATTAATTTGGCTTATTTATTTCTATTAATATAATGACTTTCAAATTATATTCACGAATATATAATATTTAAGTCTTCATTGAAAAAGTGAAATCTTTTTAATGAGTGTGACAGCCTTGTTTATTCGTTGTCAAGTCGCCCGGCCGGTAGGTAACGCGCATGCGTGTGGCAAGTGAACCCCCAGACTTCTATACAACCTTTAGTCCCCCCTTACAACCCTTTTCTCGCATTAGAAAGTAGCCTATGTCCTTTCTCAGCCTTTAGACTATCTGTGTACCAAATTTCATTCAAATCCGTGCAGTGGTTTGGCCGTGAAAGCAAGACAGACAGACAGAGTTACTTTCGCATTTATAAGTATGGATAACGTGCTGTTCGTAGAGAGGGTAGAATAGGGCCACTCCATATATTACTTCCTCATTGATAGTAAAAAAAACTAGAAAAAGTAAAGCCCAAGATAAAATTCCAATGCGATACTATAGAAAAACTCGAATTCTAGTCTGTGGTGATAATAGACAATAGATCAACCAATCAAACTAATCTGTGGTGGGGCGGACGAAACGAAATGAAAGGCCGCCACATGTCCGCCATATCTACTACAGCTTCTTTCTAACAGTGACGTCCGTATTATTTTGTGTTAGATAGCGTTATTGTGTAGATATTCGTTGTATAATTTAATTATTTTTTTAGTTTATCTAATTCACGGTGAGTAAAGTGCAAATGTGGTTTTGACATATTGATAGTTTTAATTTGGAACTTGTTTGTCCGCGCCGTGCTTTACGTATTGTCAAAATGGAAAAATCCTAGTTTTATAGTAACTACAGCCTAATTGCATGTGTTATATTTAAATCAAATCCGTTGAACCACCATCGTGACGTATTTTGTAGCATTTAAACGGTGCATAGAAACTACATGATAAATTTTGGTGTCGGCATTATAAGACGGTGTACCCAATATTTTACAGACCCTCGAGGACGGCGAATTTCACCATGGAGTCACCACGGAAATTCAACGACTGCTACTTTTACTATTACTCCACATGCACGAAGGTAAAAATATATTTACAAATCTCAAAATGTATGTTTCACGTTAATGTCATGCTGTTTTTATTTTGGCTGGTTTAATTTAGAAAACTTTTCATTTTACTATCTTGTGCTATTTTTATTGAGCGATTGTACTGTTCATTTTGAAGTCAACATTCATTTGCAGGCTAATATGTAGAGAAAAACCAAGTAAATGTAATACTTTCAAATATTTATTGACATTGTCAGTATAAAGCCAACAACTTATTTAATTAATGTTCAACATTTATGCAATGACCAGTCGAAATGTCAAAAGTTATAGATAAATCTGCATTTGACCATGTGGTATATTGAAAAAGCGTTAGTTATGTGTACAGACATACACATGTTGATATTGTATTATATTATATAAGGTTGATGAACTACAAATGATTAATATAAACAAAAAAATTGTAGTATCTAGTCTAAATACATTATCCATATGGTTAATGAAATTATTTTAAAGTGCAACAATTGTGAAGTATTTAATGTTTCCTTTAGTAGATATTAAGTATCAATTACATAGTTGATTCGTACATCATATTTATGTTGTTAACAGGGTGACAACTGTGTGTTCCGACATGAACCATCAGCTCTGGGCTGTGAGACGATGTGCTCAGCCTGGCAGCAAGGCAAGTGCCTTGATAAACGCTGCAAGTTACGTCACATGGAATTGAGGGTACGTATTTTAATACTTTGTAATATCTTTTAGTAACAAGTTTAACTAAAACTTACTGAAAAACCAGCATGTTGTATTTAAAGTTTTCTAAATTACGGTTAATAATTGAACATCATCTGAACTGCTTCAAAAACAGACTTGACAAACTCGACATCCCCAAACTATTTCAAACACACGCATCAGCTTTCTAGCTGCTAGTGTGTCATACCAAATAATAATAATAATCTTCACATAAAAATTATTTAAAGAAAAATATCTTTTCTTTCTTTGATACTGTTATCTTTATTTTTATCCTCAAAAACTTACACAGAGGAGTATTAAAGTTGCTTGGTAAATTTATAAATTATTACTATTTACTTTATAAATTTGTAGTACATTTATAAAGTAAATAGTAAAATTACTCTTCTAAATAGTATTTCAAAAGTTATTGTGATTTAGTAATATAAAATGTAGCAGAGAGAATATCTATACTTACATATAATATATAATAAAATTATAAGAGGATTGACCTCTTATAATTTTATTATATTATATATTATATGTACTGTACTCTGAAGATATTAAAGAAAAACTAAGAAACTATAAATAAATAAATAACCATCATCAAAGTATCACCACCACCACCACCACCAATTACCACCAGTAAAAGAGTTATATCAGTTTTAAAAATAGCCATGATAACCAACATATAATATACTAAATACTTAGTTTTTATTAAAATAAAATTCAAAATTTGTTTCAAGTTTTTGACATAGTTGATTGTATGGTTATAAAAAAATACATGCCCAGCGGTAATAAAAAATGACCACATGCAACTGTAAAAGTACTTGTACATTGTTATCACTTTATAGTTGAATTGTGTGCTCAATAAAAATAATTAATTTCAGATTTTTCAGATTAATAAAAAACTTAAAACTACATTCAAAATTGTGTAAATAATGTTGCTATGCCAGTTTGTATTTAAATTAATCTATACTTATAATTAAAATGTAACAGGTCCAATTCTGTACATTAAACATATTTAGAAAAAATTTTTTGGAGGGCTCTCTATAATCAATACTGAAGCCAAAACTGTAATTTTTTTCATTTCTGTCTGTCGGTCCCTCTGTCTGTATCTTGGCCGCGCATCACGCCGAAACTACTAAACGGATTCAAATGAAACGTGGCATGATTTGAGTTCATACTACGAGGAAGTGAAATTCAGCACGGTTTCCTGGAGAGAGGGGATGAAAGTCAAAATATGTACTTAGTTGTAATTCAAAAACACATAGTCCGATTTCATTCATTCTTTTTTTGCTAGAAAGAAAAAAAATAAAAGATAACGGGAAAAGTGTTTTTTTTTGTCTGCGACTGTACACTGCCTGTGGGAAGCTGATACAGATATGTAAATATGGCGGTACGAAGTTCGCCGGGTGAGCTAGTTGATTAATAAACTGCTTGTCCAGGCAACTGCTTGACAGGGCATCCTAGTGTGGGGCTTAGTAATAATTAATTGTCCTCTGATACCAGTAAAAATTCAATACTTGTCTTAAGGTGGCCATACATGCTATAGGTTACAAGAGAGGTCACCTCTGCAGTTATATATGTGCAGCTACACAGGAGCATAAATCAAGCAAAGATTGCACAGACATTTGCCATACACTACCCGTGTAGGTAGGCACACTTGTAAAGACAGATCTCTCTGGTAAACCACAAAACAATAAATGCTATGTCTTACTTACTGTGAACATGATATTTTATAAAGAAATATTTTGATGACACTTTTAATCCCACAATTTTCGTAAAGTGTTAGATGTAATTAGAACATGTATGCAAAGATGACATTTTGATATTTTTTTAAATTGAGACTACAGCTCAAATTTAAAAAAAAGATTGGATGGAGTTTGAAGTGCATACCCAGCACCTTCCAATTATCACTGCTGAATGGTTAAGTAGACATAGGGATAAAATAATTGCAGATTTTACAAATTTTTTAAAACGCTTTGACTATATGTATTTTTTTAAATCTAAAAGTACTAATTGAATACATTCCACATAACATTCCACATTTTAGATGATGATGATTGTCACATTACATAGAGATAATACTTACCCAAGTACTAGTCGTTTCACATTTTGGAATCATAGATGAATCGTTTGCAAAAGTTGTGCTATTATCATGTGCTTCAGGTTTGTAGTTTATAGATTTTCCACAATAGTTTAACTTTGATACTCTAAAGGCTGCCATACACGGTACAAGGCTTCAGTATCGATTATAGAGAGCCCTCCAAAAAAAAAACCAAGTATCTTTAATATACAGAATTGGACCTTTTACATTTATAATAGAGATGGGCCGATCATTACTTTTGCCGACTAGCCGATTAGTCGGCCCTAAAAAGGCCGACTAGTCGGCCGACTAATCGGCCAAACCGATCGTGGTTACGGACATTTCCGTAACTCTTCGTTTACAGCTGATTCGCGCCCCAGTCGCAAACGCCGCCTGCGAACCTTGTTTCTTCATTTTTGCTTCTGTAAGGGTCGTAGTCGGAGGTGTGTTTTAGTGTAAAAAATATTTTTGTGTAAAGATATTATTATTATTGTTGATTGAAGTGAAGACTTAAATGAAAAAGAAAATCACTTGTGCCGATGTTTTTTAAACAAGTGGACGATGTTTTTTTTTTTTTTTTATTTGAAAGCCTGCCAAAGTGATTCTGCTGAGCTTGATGAAAGCTTAATTAGAATCCAACACTCCAACACCATACTCACTGCGAACGCAGACAATGCAGTATAGCGTCCTATACTATGGCGGCCTAGTGAGATGCATTTTCTCACGCCGCCTACAGGACCCGGGATCATAGTGGAAGGGAAACACTTGCGCTGGTACCAAACAGTTAAAAACTGCTCGGCACAGGAAGGCAGAACGGAACCGTTTAGTTCCAAAGCGTATTTCTACGACTCTGAAGCGGTGGCTTCTAATGCCAGTACGTGTTGTCCTGTAGAAGATTGGAGAACGTGGGATTAGTTGGAAGAGCTCTTCAGAATACTGTCCATGGTAAACACGCTAGAGGACTGTCACAGAGGCGATATGTCTCCGCAAGTGCAAAGGCTCAAGGGACTCGGTGGCATCGGGACTGTTGATAATGCGGACTGCTGGCCGCTGCAACCGATCAAGAGCATCAAGCAAATTCTGTGTGGATCCATCAAAAAGATGAGAACAGTCCTCCACGAACGAGAGAACCTGGGTCTTATAAAGAAGACAGATGCTCGGGCGCAATTCAGTACGTGAAGATTCCGCGAGGCCGCCTTAGTAATGCTCTCGATTTTTTTTATGTGTTTGCTGCCAAAATGGCTCTGCCCTGCCTGATGGAAATCATGAGCAGAATCCAAAAGTGCTGGTCACAATCCTCAATGTAGGTAGTAGGTAATAAGGACAATGCAGAAGTGTGTGGACACACAGGACAGCGTGACCTGGTGAGATGCTTTTTCACGACCCGCTGAATGGACCCGGGATCGTAGTGGGAAGGAAACACGTGCGCTGGTAGTGAGTTCCAAGTTTTGACCGCTCAGCACAGGAAGGAAGAACCGAAGGGATGAGTGCGAGAACGTATGTCTACCACTCTGAAGCGGTGACTTCCGAGGCCGGCACGTGTTGTCCTATAGAGGAAGGGAGAGGAGAGGACCAGTTGGAAGAGCTCTTCAGAACACTCACCATGATAAAGGCAATAGAGGACTGCCATGGGGGCTATATCTCTTCGCAACTGCAGAGGCTCAGCTCAAGGGACTCGGTGGCTTAGGGACTGTCGCCAATGCGGATTGCTCGCCGCTGTAACCGGTCGAGAGCGTCAAACAGATACTGTGCGACATCATCGCAAAGATGAGAACAGTACTCCACACACGAGCAAACCTTCTTTTTTTTTACGCGGGAATGCATTGTGCACCATACCTCCGTGGGGGGGGGGGACACGAAGGACGTGTGTGGGACTCGATGGTCTACCCACTAAACCCCGCGGCGGCTTACCTCGGCAGTCGGGAGGAACTCCAGGAACGCATCAGCGGTTTCTGGAAACCCGGTTCCGGTACATCCCGGGGTAACCATAGTCACCCCCGGGGCGGGTCGCTGTTGCGCCTCCTACCGTTCTACACAGTAAGAGTCGGAACACCGACCCTCCTTAGACGACAACCCCCGGCCGCACCGGGGTGTCACCGGTCTCGGGCCGTTTGTAGCGGCCACATCTCTCAACGTCTTTCCAACGTTTTTCCTCAACGTCTGCCAGCTTGACTGCAAGTTGTCCAAAATATCGCCCATGGACTGTGCTGTTGTCTGCCTAGCAATTATCATGTTGCCATGGGCTAACATTGTGGACTAAAGAAGAAACAGTGTGGGCGACAGGACGGAGCCCTGAGGTACGCCAGCGTTTACCTCTAGAAAATCAGAGGCCACGCCGTCGCATTGGACCCTAATGCTGTTATGTGTAATCAATGTCAATGATTATTTCTCGTGGTGGAAAGGAAAAAAGTGCAGACACTACAAGCAACCATTTTGTTTAATAAATGTCAGATATGTTTGTTATCAGCAAGTAATTTTAGAAACTGGTTACCAAAAGAAAGATTGCTTTGTTTTACATTTCAAAATGTCTAAAACTGATTATAAAATAAACATTGACAAATATATTATTGAGAAATACATACAAAGTAATATGCCGAATAGTCGGCGCTTTTTGCCGACTATTCGCCGACTAATCGTCGACTACGATTCTTGCCGGATAGTCGGCTTTACCGACTAGTCGTCGACTAGTCGGCACATCTCTAATTTATAAGTATAGATTTCCGCTAGCGTTACTTTCTTTTATCCTTTCGTCTGTAATTTGCTTACTCAGTATTATTAATTATAACTCTGTTATAGTACATTTAAAATCACTTTGATGTAATTAATAAAATATGCAATTTTAAAATAACGATGAATAAATTGAACAGTAAAATTTCGCATTTAATTTTTATAAAATTGTACATATGTAATCAGCGTATAGTCGTAACGACTATATGAGCTTTCGTTGAATAGACTTGAATAAATAACAGATTGAAGTGAAAAATAAGTAAATTTTCTAAATCAGTATCTAATAGCGATGTAATAAATAATCGATTTCGAGAATCGATCATTATTTAAATATGGCGACAAAGCGTGCCATCATTATCACATTATCACCGAGAGTACTTATTCACACACATACACACATGCATATTGCATATGAAACAACTAAATTGTATGTATAATTAAGTTCAAAATGAATAGATTAGATAAAAAGAGATCTCACATTACTGTGTAGTATAATAAGTCTAACCTATGAAATTGCCGTTTTGTATGCAATAAGTGAAAGTACTTATTTTTTCAAACTTTTTTATTTCTGTTATTCGAAGTAATCACCCATGCAATCGACGCATCTTTGCCAACGCATTGGCAGTTTATTGATGCCCTTCTTGTAAAAATCAGCTGGACGGGAGGCAACAAACTCTTCAAAGGCATTTTGTACTGCCTCTCGGGAATTGAATTTTTTACCCACTAAAAAGATGTCTAAATTTTGGAAATAGTAATAGTCGGTAGGTGCAAGGTCTGGTGAGTATGGCGGATGAGGGCGAGCTTCCAACCCCAGCTGTTGCAGCTGCTTCACGACAATACGACCCCATACTGCGCAACAGACAGTCTCCAAGCTGCAAGAGCTGGGGTTGGAAGCTCTCCCTCATCCGCCATACTCACCAGACCTTGCACCTACCGACTATTACTTGGGTTACAAAATAGCTTCAAATTTAAATTTTCTTACGGATCCCTAATTTTTTGAAAATACAATATAACCTATAGCCTTCCTCGATAAATGGACTATCCAGCACTGAAATAATTTTTCAAATCAGACCAGTAGTTCCTGAGATTAGCGCGTTCAAACAAACAAACTCTGCAGCTTTATAAAATTAGTATAGATTTATGAATACTATTTGCATATGTGTTACATAAACATACTAAAATTATCAAAAAAAAACGAATATGTTTTTAATGTTTTACAACATTACAAATAAAAATAATAACTTTATTAATAATCATCAGTCATTCGTAATAAACTGTTAAATATTATCAAATAAGTAATACAATCATCAAAAAATGCAGTATTCATAATACTCATAGTGCTTAGTTTGACTGCAAGGAAAATAAAGGTAGGTCATCTTTCGATTCTGAGTCTGGACTGGATTATAGGACATAAACGACATTTTGAATCATATCATCCGCTATCATCATGAGAAGGATCTGATATCCAATCTAATTTCAGCTAGCATTGATAAATATCAACGAAACCAGTTTGATATATATCAGATATAAATCGGATATATATCTTGATATATATCCATTGATTTATATCCTCGAACCCTGGACACCACTAAGGATTGTCATAGATTTAGAATTCTTTTTTTATTTTAATGTGTGGAAATCTTCTCGGGCCTTCACCCCACCAGGATTTGCGCCCCAACTAAAACCATATGATGAGCCACTTTGCGCCTGAGACAGGACCATTTAAAAATCTTGGCGCATTGATCAATTCAAGTTTTTTTGTAATATCAATACGTTATCGTATGGTTTTTTTTGTTCTTTACAGAAAAACCGCAAACAAATCCCATGTTACTGGGAGAACCAGCCTGGTGGTTGTCGCAAGATCCATTGCCCATTCATGCACAAGAACCCTGAGGCGCGCACTGATGGTATTGCGCCCAGCCAACCGATACAACCACAATCCGTAAGTATACCATACAACAAAAATATTCTAACACTTATACTCTTTGAGCTGTAGCATGGTGAGGGTGACAGATTCAGTAACATTTCGTTTCACTCTTGAAAGTTGCCGCGATTTACAAATTAAGACTTAGTTTTTAAGCTGTACCACTTTCGTAATATATTAAATCATTAATAACTGCAGTAAATTAAATTAACCACCACGCACCATGCTACAGCGCAAAGAGTATATTGTAAATAGAAATGACGTTTTCTCATCGTATAATATGCTGTGAAACCCAATTTAAAATGTCCTAGCTGCGAAGAAGGGCCGATAGTTTCTGCCCTTCTGCCCTTTAAAGTGTTAGACTGTTAAATTTGTCTGGTTTATAAAGCTGGTTTTGTAATTGAGCGTGTAACTTATTTTACATTGCAGTAAAAATCTATGTACATAAAAATTTTAATTTGATATTTGATGCTTCAAAATTTAAAAAATATCTGCATCAATTGATGATATAGAACCTTTATAAGATGGTTTTTATCTTTTTTACATGTCAGTTTATTTCCTAGTCTCTCATCAATAGAACCACAGTTTACTATAAAAATAATTTGTTTGCTTTAAAAATTGGTAAACAGGATACTAACAAATCTTAGTGTCCTTATCTGTTGGGATATCTCCTTTCCATTAAAAAAAGAATCATCAAAATTGGTTCATAAAAGACGAAGTTATCTGCGAACACACATAAAAAAAAAAACGGTCGAATTGAGAACCTCCGCCTTTTTTTGAAGTCGGTTAAAAATACCTATATAGACAGCCGTAGTCCTGTGTCCGAGGGAGGTTTATTGTGCCCTATAGGTATAGCAGTTCTTGTTAACTGAATTAAAGGATATGATGCAGTTGATACATTGTGTACAGGTGGCCGGATCTGTGAACGTGCCCGAGCAAGTGCAGGAGCAGCCGCAGATGAACAGTGGCGTGCCTCCTCCAGTGCCGGCCCCGCAGCCCGTCCCGCTCCTGTGGCAGCAACAGCGCCAAGGTATGCATACTTCCATCTCTTGAGATGACCATACAAATTGTAATTCAGACTTTACTCAATAGGTAGTATTTTGGGATCTTAGTTGTGAAATTTTTCGAATAGATTTTGTTTTTTTTTTTGATGTGGAAACTATTTGACTATGTTAAAATGTTTTATTTCTCTGTTCATATCTATAGATAATTGGTTTATGTGGACTTTTATTTCCAAAAATATAGAACGGTAAAGTGGATACTGCTGTGGTTTTTGAAGGTGATCAAGCTTCAAAGACAATATTTGTTTCAAAGCATAAGAGCTATTTCATAAAAGAACTAGTATATTCATTCTGTAAAAGATTATCTAGTATGGCTGCAGTATTTTTCATTTCATTTAATTTGACGCGGTATGCGAACGCCGGAGAATTGTATTACATTTTTTTAGTCGATAAACTTTTATATTACATTCTATAAAGGATTAGTAGTCACCAGCTTGTAAAGGCTAGTTGACATACGGTGTATGTATGTATGGAAGCACGCTGACTGTGGTTTCCCCTCAGCCGTGGTGCTGGACTCCGCGATCCTGGGCGTGCTGCCGGGCTCGGGCGAGCTGCTGGGCGGGCGGCGCGTGCTGCCCCCGCTGCCCCCGCACGAGGCGCCGCCCAACCCCTACGCGCAGTTGCCCGTCGACCCCCTCGTCGTCAACTTCGAAGAAGGTATGCGCCTCTACTGAAACTACATGTACTAAGCCCGGCCCAGACGATTTGAGACCCCGCACTCCTGCTGCAGGTATCACCGAGCGCCCCCCTAGCCACTGTGTGCCAGCTCCTAGCCCCACCGTCACTGCTCGCTCTCTAATCCACCACACTCGGTCATGTCTAGGGTTGCCACCCATACTCTAACATAGAGTATTGTACTCTACATCATGTAGGCGTACTTTATTATCTATAACTCTCCTCCTACTCCAGCTCCTGATCACTATAAATTGGTGTCAAACAATTCTTTAAAAAAATAATGATAAATGTTATCTGCTGGAAAAAACACCAAAAAATGTTTTCTAAATTTAAAAAAACATGATACACTTTTTTAAATCTGTACCCTTTTTACCTCTTTTCAAATCACTTGGTAGAAATACTCTATTTCTTCTAATAAAAGGTGGCAACCCTAGTCATATCACTAACCGACATTTTAATTTTAGTTGAAGCAGTGCAGTGAGAGCGCTACGATTGATACCGTTGACCCTTCCACCAAAGATACGGTATACAGTACACAGAATGGGCTAAATCCTTCAGTCATTGTCGGGTGTCCATGAATTGTAAACCGACAGTGACTAGAAATAGGGCGTGTCAGCTTAATAGAGGTCTCAAATTGTTTGATTCAGGCTTAGGCTCGATTTGCCGTGACGAGTTTGGAAAGTCATCAAAATGTGTATTAGTTGGAATTAAATTTGGACCAGTGTTTTATAGTAAAATGTAGAAGTGAGAAAGTATAAAGATTCGTTTATACTGATGTTGTGGAATGAACATTTAATATGTTTGTGGTATTGGAACTATACAGTTTGTGTAGCACCGACGCAGAAGAGAGAAGTGTTACATATATTTTATGTATTACAAATAGTATTGCTATTTGCAGTAATATTTTGGAAAGTATAAAGTGAGTGTTGAATGAACTATAAAATAATGAAGGGTTTTGATCGACGTTACATCATTTTTAATGACTTTTACAAATGAACTCACGAGCGAATCTAAGAGCCAGTTGATAAATTAATATAATATTATGTACTAATGCACTCGAGTTTTCAATAGACATTAGCTATATAAACATACTCGTAATATCTTGGCTCGCGGATTTAACGTCTCATGTTGCCGAGCCAAACGCTTTTAAGGCGATGTGATTGTAAAGTTAGACTCTTTGTCCACTGATGCGATATGAAAAAATAATCGAAGTAGAATTTTTTTGATAAAATGAAATGATTAGAGTAGTCCAGACATTGCACTGCCTATTCACTTATAGCTTGAATGCATTTGAACGAGGGTAAACCAGTATAATATTTATCCAAGTTCGTGAAAGTGAAAACGATCATTTCGATGGACAAGGAGCCTAAACACATTAATATTATTGGGTAGATGAAAACTCAGCGTTGTCATGTCATGGGCGGTGTGCGTAGGGTTAAGCATTAACTATGTTATACAATACAAACGCTCATATATTATATTGTTTTTGTTTTTTTAAATAACACTATTCTTTCTATATCGCGGCACGACAGCCTTGATCGTAGAATATAGCGATCAACACTCGCATTGGAAGGGTTATAATATTTTTAATGTACCCTTTGTTGTGCCAATATAAAATATATTTGTCAAAACGAGCTGTTAGAATGATTACTTTAAATATATATATAAATATATATATATTCACACGTTAATTTTTAAGTAACTTTCGCCTACGTTTATTGTCGCTGGCGAATTAGGAATTTATTTGTTTTTTTTTGTACTTGACGGGATGCATTCTACCGGCTATTTTTTACAAATTTGTAGAAAGAAAATATGTTTTTTGTTCTCATAGTTCGCGACACGCATGGTATGAACACATGGAAGGTATTATTGTTTTAATTTCGCCAATAGTCAATTAAAATAGTATTTATTGTATAGATAATATTGGATTCAGTGTCGGGTACTCAATATCTATGAGGAGGGAGAGGACGACTTAGGGCGTTACATTACGTACTGAATCCATATGAACTAGATACATTATTGTTTTTTTTTGTTGCCGGAAGAGGCATCTTTTTGGTTGACTCTATTTTAGACAAATGTATAGCTGTTTTTTTATACCATAGACACTGATTAAACAAAGTGGGGCTATACTAACTCACTGAGATAGTATTGAAAGCCTTTGTTTCACGACGCGATTCGCAAATGATATATTGAGAAAAAGCGACGTTGGTATTTTTGTATGTGCAATAAATTAGAGAATTATCTCTTTCATATCTTAGCTAATTAGATTCATTAATATCTCTCGCTTTTTCATTTACTGTAACGTTATATAACGATTTATATCACATAGACAATTACAGTCGTATTTTAAGATAAAATCTAACGATTTCTTCTAAAAATATCACTGCAATACTTTTTTAAATAGATGTTGATATAATCTTTGTCTATGATAGAAAAGTACATAATAAATAGGTTAATAACATATAAAATACAAATAAAAATATATATACACGATTATTGTAACTCATTAATATAGGTGAAAAAAAAAAAAAAAAAAACAGCTTTATGCCTTTAAATTGTTTGTATGTTAGTATGTAGGATGTTTTATGGGGCTTTGGCAGTTTATAAAGGTACCCACTGCTACCTGCCCCCTATACTTTATATTCGCACCGTGAGAGTTAAATAGAGCTAATAAAAAAAAAAGGTATCTCTAGGTATACACGGCGAACATCCCAGTTCTATAAAACATGTGTTTCTAGGGCGCTGGGAGTTTCGTTTAAAAAAAAATCGTGCTTAAGATTGTATTACCAAGTTTAGACATAAAAAAAGAGATATGCTAACAAAATGAGCATTTGATTGCTTAGCTGTTTTGATAAGGTCCGATAAGCTTCCGATTTACCGTATTAACGATAACACTTTGTTAGTCAACGCGAGTAGATGAAATTGCGTGTAAAATGTTCTGGCGACACAAGGAATTCATTTTAATTTTGCACTGAGAGTAAAGTTCCTATATTTATTACAAAAACGCAAATATGTGAACAGGACATAATTTAAAAAAAAAAGATTCCCATTATGGTCCATGGTACGCCTAGTCATTATTTATGTATAAAAACTATTTATCAATATTTAAAATAAAAATAGTCCCGATTTGGTGGGGATAGATAATTAAGGTCGATGGAATCTTGTATAATTTTAACATGCTCAGTTTTTACACACTTACATTTCAAATTTCAAAGTTTTCGCCTAAAGAAGGAAAATAAAAATTATTGTAAGTTTTTTTGTTGTAATAAAATTAGCGGAAAAGTGTACTAAATGTTAAGGAATATAATTTTAGAGTGATTAGTACAAAAAGGTTGCTTTCCTTAGAGGCAGCTGTTGAAAAAAAAAAGAAATTGGTTTCGCTGTAACTGTAGCAATACATTTTATATTTAGTATAATGGTGTAGTCTTGTCTCTTTTTATACTAATAAACTATTTATTTACCTTTAGATTAATTGTTGGAATGTTAATGTTTTACGTTAGACAGGTAAATTCCTGTCAAACAAGCGCTTGCGGTGTTGTGATATATGTCCCGACTGTGCAATAATTTCCAAGTACTGATTATGAAGTTATTCCCTTGAGGCGTCTTCTGTCGTGTGATATATACTCATAGCTACATAAGCGCTATTCTTTCAGTTATATGAACCGATTTTGTTGAATGTGGAACTGTTTTTTTATTTAGCTTTTTTATTGATACGAAGATTTTAAAAGGTAATTGTTCTAAATTTGCCCATGAGAGTGATAAACGTTCGATCCACATTGAACCACAATCGGTTGTAGTAGGCCTTACACTTTGTCTATTGTTTGCATTTGTGTGAGGGAGTGAGGGAAATGTGATGGAATTAGCAATGCAGCACTTTTGATACTTAGACGTTGTGTTCCATGACATTTGGTTCGGGAGGGTGACGTGCCTACAGTTAGTTCTTGTTTCAAATAATACGGGGTTGTTGTTATGTTAATCTTAGCCTTATTTTATAATAAGAATTGCAAAATATGTTTATTACCTTATTAGTGACGCGTGTCTAGTACCTTTCGTTTAAGCTAATTAATATTCAAACCGATATAGGAACTCGTAACGGAACATAATTATACTTTGGCTTCGTTTAATCAAATTGTGTTTAATATACCAACGAGTAAATAAAAATGTTTCGTAATATGATTTTTGTAATTATTTTTGACCGCTCACCCTTTGAGAGTCGCTTTCGGTTAGACGCGTCGAGAACACACCGCGATTGCCGGACGGGTCGCATCAAAATTAATTACGAAAATCATGAGAAAAATTTGGATTGTCGCGTCCGACTAAGCGGTCCGGTGTGTGTTCTTGCAGAGTCGGATAACGAAAGCGCACCCTCGTCCACGCCCACTAAAATAATGTCGCCCGACGACGCCCAGAAATTCGCCCGCTCCAAGTCCCAGGAGCTGGCGCTGCTGGAGAAGATCCAGGCCGAGGCGGCCGCCTACTACCGCTACGACGCGCCTGCCCGCCCTCCCCACCTGCCCCACCTGCCCCACCCCCCAGTGCGAGCCTGCCTCGCCAACAAGTTCGACGAGCCGCCGCGCAGTTCGCTGGACTTCAAGATCCTCTCGCTCGAAGAGATCCGCGCCAGGAAGAAGAACGACGCTGTCATACAAAACAAACCGATCACTATCAATCTGAGCAGAAAAAGAAAGTTATCCACTCAGGAAACTATCACGACGTCGGGAAATAAGATCATAAAAGTTGTGCGAAGCAATTCTATAGTGTATAAGAAGTTGAACACTGACGCTCCCGTGGTGTCCGGTCCCAGCAAAGTTGACCAGAAACAGAGCGATAAGGCCGTCGACAGAAAACGTTCGATATCCGACCAGAGCGACAGCTGTGAGATACAGGAAGACGAGTTGGTCGATAACTGCTTTGAATTTAAAAGAATTAAAATCACTCGGGTAGAAAATACCTCTAAACCTAAACTGATTAGAAACAGAATCTCTAGTAACAAAAGTGGTGACGAACAGACGTTAGCCGACACTGTTTCTAACAGAGATACCGATTCAGACTCGGAAGTACAAATTGTTGAATTAAATAGTAAAGTAGATTTATCTGATAGTGAGGTTATAGATTTAGAGACCACTAGGTTAGGAGAACCTATCGATGTAGTTGATCTGAGTGAGGATCAGGAAGAAAGTGATATTACGGTGTCTGATCTGGATTTAGACTTAAGTAAAAACGTTCCCGATGTCGTAGCGAGTTGTCGCAAACAGACTAACAAAGTAGACAGTTCAGAGAGCAATATATTGAAAGATATAGACAGTTTATTAGAAGACGATGACTTATGATTAGTGTATAATTTAAGTAGGTGAGTGATGCACCTTATACTTGCATATTTAAACGGTTATCGGTGAAACGATAACAAAGGAGATGATTTGATTATCTACGTTAGATAGTTAAGTATTATCATTTATTGTTTTATCAATGAGATAGGTGAGCACTGCGATTTGCAGTTGTGATGTCAATTAAAATACACTGAAGTATTGATTTGTGAATACTTGCCTTTAGCAACGTTGTTAGAGATATATAGAATCGTTGAAATTGTTTTAAGTAGAGCTAGTCACAATATGAAGAGTGATGTTTTAAGGCTAAATTACCAAGAAAACCTTAATTTTAAATAGTACGTCTTGTACCAATTTTACATATAATTATTTTATCTGAGATACGTAATCGATTCATCGAATGCCCGATGTTGTGAATAATAATTTCACAAATTAGGGTAAGTTATTTAGGCTAGTAGCTAGGTAATAATTTTAATATATTATTCTACTTTGAGGTCCTTGAAGGTGCTGTTTTTCAAGTACTGGTTGGATTTTGAATTGTTCCTTATCACATGTATGACACATTTTTTCTGTCATAGAATAAAAAGATATAGATAAAAAACTCGTTCACAAAAAAGTGAAGGAGAAAGGAACGCGATTCAAGATTTTTTTTTTCACCAATTATTAGATGTCGTTCTAAAATTTTACTGTTTACCTTTTAATTATAATTTCTAAGAAAGTTAATTGACAATTGACGTTAACAAAAATAAAAAGAAACCTTCCATTCTCCTGCGCTACAAAAGAACGTAAAAAATCTTGTGACGCCTGACCATAGTGATATACCAATATAAATCTTAGTTTTATCTTTACTTTTTCTGTAGTAGTGATTACATTACTATAAGTTTATAATGTTAACAGCTTTAGTTAATAATAAAAGTCTAAGAAGTTATTTTAATGCAATTATTTCTCTTATTTCCAATATCGTCTAGCATCCATTACTGGGCATAGCATATGCCTTGAACCTCTGATCTTTAATTTATTCTGAAGGTTTGCTACTCGTATTTTAATAACCTCGAAAATTACGATCTTTTTTGACAATACAAAACATGTTTTCACATTTTTTTTTGACCCTGCCATAATGACTCTACTCTGCCTATGGAAAGCATAAGCAGAATCCAAGAGTGGTGGTCACCATGCTGCGAATGCAGGCAATGCAACAATGCAGTATGGTGACCCACACCATGGCGGGCTAGTGATGCTTAAGTATCATTGGGCCTCCGGTCTCGCACTACCAACGAAAGACGAGAGCACGATCGTTGTCATTTTACGTTGATTTTCTGTCGCTCTACTATCTTGTGACATAGGCCTCTCCTTAGAAAGGAGGTTTTGGTGTACTATACCGCCAGGGCCGGACCGTGAGTTTAGGGGGCCCTGGGTTAATACTACTTAGGGGCCCACCAAATTCATTTTTTTTTTAAAGACAACTCCCGCATTAGGAATATACATCCTGTGTCGAGGGGTACTCTATAAACATACATGTAACAACAATTTGTGGATCACACAAAGTGTGGTACCATGTGGGAATTGAACCCACAACACTTGGCGCAGTGAAAAGCGGCGTAGCGACCGCTTAAACCACTAGAAATATGTTAAGTATAGGGCAATACTGTGTGTATGTAATTATTGTTTTTGTATAAATTATGGCACGGATATGTAAAATATCTTTATGCACGGCGTCATCTGGGCCCAATTGAAAACCAGCGTCAGACGCCTTGTCTGACACAATGCTGATTTGGGTAAATTTTTGGCCTTGCAAATTTGATGTAAATTACCTTTTTTTTATGTACGATTACTTTATGTTGCCAAAATAAATATGTTATCTTTCTTCTTCTTTCTTTCTTATAGATCTGGCAATCATCAATCAAACAATTACTCAAATATATAGGATTTATCCTATACGACTAAACGATAAAATATTTAATTTGTATTTAAATATAATAGGTCTTTACCTATGAAATTGCCGTTTTGTATGCAATAAGTGAAATTACTTATTTTTCACACTTTTTTTATTTCTGTTATTCGAAGTAATCACCCATGCAATCGACGCATCTTTGCCAACGCATTGGCAGTTGATTGATGCCCTTCTTGTAAAAATCTGCTGGACGGGAGGCAACAAACTATTCAAAGGCATTTTGTACTGCCTCTCGGGAATTGAAATTTTTACCCACTAAAAAGTTGTCTCAAAGTTGTTTTCATAATGTCATCATAGTTATTTTTTAAAGCTTTAACAGCATCGTAGTGGCGATACCACCTAGTCTGACTTAAACTTTTTAACGTAAATATCAGTTTAGTTTAACAATTCCTATCTATATGGGTTGAAGCAGAAAATAAAACATATATTTTATTTTATTTATTTATTTATTTATGGCACGTAATCCGCAGATTTATTTTTTTGTTCTAAAATTATTTCTACACCATTGTAACTACCCGCCATATTAGCAGCGTTGTTGTTTGACTGTCTCCCTTTTTTGTGCGGAAATCCCCCCTGATACCACCGACTGGAGGCATGTCGGACTCGAACCGACTAAAACCGCGCGCCGCCTCGGGTAGCAGGAGCAGGGAACCAGGTGCACCCTCGAAAAGAAATCCCTGGAACCTCGACGTACCACGGGCCACCTAGGTTTTGTAGATGGCTCCCTTCTGAGCACGAACCTCGATGTTCTCTTGCTACATAAAAGCGCTTGCGCCTCCACCCCAGCCTGCTTCTGCTAGGGTGACAGGTGGCCTCATCTGACAGCCCCAGGCTTGCGCTTATGGAGGACGGAGATCGTTTTGTGAACACCGGCGCCTAAATCGTTTGCGGCACCGAGCCCATTCCCGGGCCTGGCGGACCGGAAGAGTTCTAAACCAGTCCCGGTCCCGCTCCGCCGTCTTTTGCACGAGCATAACTTGATCGCAGAAAGAGACTGCGGATTTCCACGAACTCTCGCTCCGTAACATGGCCGCAATCATGTTACTGAGTGAGAGAACCCCCACTGCGATGGCCGCCACGAGATCGCGCCTCGGCTCCCTCCATTCTGCCAGCGTGTGGAGCGCCGGGTCCACGGTCTGGCCATCGCAGGCACTTAGGCGTGGGCTCCTTACGGATCAGACACAGGTGATTGCCGAAGCACCCTTTTCCAGTGATCACCTGCGTCAGCCGGTATGAGAGGCTCCCGTGATGCCTCTCAAGCCAATCCTCCATAACGAGACTTACCACCGCAATAACAGCGTGCCCAGCGCTCGGTTGCCCAAGTCGTTCTTCCATCCCTCCACGATGACCGCTTGGATATTGGAAAGGAGTTGGGATTTCTGATCTTCGATTTCTCGAATCTCAGGAGACCTTCCCAACTTCCGCGCCTCCTTGAGACACTGATAAAGAGCCGCAAGGTCTCTTGCCTCCAGGTCCCATGGTGGAGTTCCGGCCAGATGGCTTACCGCCTCAAAAGAGATCGTGCGGTACCCCTTTATGATACAGATAGCCAGCACTCGTTTCGGTCGTCGCAATATCGCGATAGTGCTGGCCCTCAGGGCCTCCGCCCATACTGGGGCCCCATAAAGGGCAATGGACCGCACGACCGTTTGACTGTCCCCTACAGTTATCCAGTGGTAATCCATTTTTTTTCAAAAAGTCTTGTAAAACATTAAATAAATGTAAGCTAGTATGACTACGAATTTTAATTAACGATATGCATCTATCGTACACTTTTCCCCGAAAACAGTTTCGAAGTACGATAATTAACTGATCATTATCAGATAGATCTGGGACTGAGAACAGAATCGTAAAAAGGTAGTAGAGCCACGCTGATTTCAGTACGAACGGGCCGGCTCGACCGGGGCGGTACTTTCCTCGCACAGAAAATCAACGTAAAATGACAGCGTTCGTGCTGTCGTGTTTCGTTGGTGAGTGCGAGACCGGAGGCCCAAATAGTCTAGTCAACAAGTTCCATACTTGTTGACTAGACCTTGTTGACTAGACTAAAAGATGCAGAAGCATCACTAAGCCGCCATGGTGTGGGTCGCCATGCTACATTGTCTGCATTCGCAATGAATATGGTAACCACCACTCTTGGAATTTGCTTATGCTTTCCATCAGGCCGAGTAGAGTCATTTTGGCAAGCCATAATTAAAAAAAATAAAAAAGTTATAAGCGGCGGGAATTCCCCCGTATTAAAGACTCACTCACATTTTTTTTTTGTTTTTAGCCTGGCCTGGTAGCAAAATATATGAGCCAAATATGCTTACTCACTCTCGAACAAAAAAATACTTGATGTGGGTATAATTAGTAGAACATAGTTATTATCACATGGTATTTATAAATACTTTAAGTATTAACGTTAATCACATAAGAGGAATAAAAACTACGTTACATTATTTAATATGTGAGCAAAGTCGTTATTAAAATATTAAATCGTAACGTGTAAAATTGTTTAAGCAGTATCTACAACTCTAGAAAATTAAGAAAACATACTGTCGTCCGTAAATTATCGATGGGGAAATCCCCGTTCCATTTGACACGCATTATCGTCTTCTATTTACTTTAACTTGACTTAGCTGGGGGCCCCTGGAATCCCCGGGGCCCTGGGCTTAAGCCCAAAAAGCCATATGGTAGATCCGGCCCTGTATACCGCGCTGGCCTGATGGGTTGATACAGGGCTAGTTTCTAATTTTCAATGATGTCTTGTGTAGTTTTCTCCCTTAGTCACCTCATAAGACACCCATGGGATAAGTAGGGATGGAGACACTCCCCCAGTGGCGGACTAACCCCGTCAGAGGCCCGAGGCGGCAAAGTTGAATGAGGCCTTAGTGTAAAAAGATTTTTATTAATTTCACATTGCGTATGTACCATTTAGTATGTACTTATGTTGATTGATGAACATTTTATAATTGACGTTTTAATTAGACTTTCATGAACAGTTAGGAAAATAAATTACATTTAAAAAAAAAACATTTGATAGAATCTATATAACGTGCCAGACGTGATCTCCAAAGTATGTTTTCTGGACATCATCTGCGTCAGTCGGTACGAGGGGGTGCTGTTTCTACTCGTGACCATCCTCCCAAACGGCAGTATAGTACCTTTTCCTCTCTCGCACTGCACTCGTCGCTAGGGGGAAATGAATGAATCATGTCGTGTAATGCAGATCTTGAGAAGCTCTCCTGCTTCGGCTAAACTGGCTGCGCTGACACTTTAGTTAGTGGCGAACTTCCAAAAAGCGGCGCACCTGTCTGCCAGAGGCACCGCACTGGTAGGCGCTAAACTTACGGGTGACTGGGACACCCATAAGTATAACACAGAGGTCGAAGTATAACACGACACTACCCTAACTCAGCCTCTCTGTACTCTGATCACGCTTTCCACCCGTTCGGCTGCCCCTGCAGATATATATGCTCTAAGGTCATAACACGGAACATGTTTTACCACCCACAGTTAAATAAATTTAGTCTTACGTAGAGTGATTCTATTCTAGTCCTTATTATTTCTATGTTACTCATTATAAAAATAATAGATACCTACGTAATAATGGCATATACGCTTCGAACGACTATCACTAAAACTGCCACTAATTGGTTGCAGTTAGTTCTAGATGTTGTAAGTCTTGGGAAAGTAGATCGAATTATAAAATAATATTAAATTCAAAATTTAAAAAACCCCTTACTCAAGCACTTATCGAGTAATCATACGCCAATGATATTTTTGCAGACGTTCTGTTATTCTTCCCGCCACTTTGACCCCCTTAGCTTTTAAACGACTCAACCGATTTTTATGAAACATGTCTAAGAACACTCGCACTTAACTCACCTTTCATACCAAAAAAACTCAATTGAAATCGCTTCATCCGTTCGCAAGCTACGGTGCCATAGACAGACAGACACGTCAAACTTATAACACTTATTTATATTGTGTATTGGTGCGATTTTGGTGAAACTTCTATTTTGAAACCAAATACAATTATACTTTAAGTACACAAATATTATTACCTCATTGAAAATAAATTTATTTGGTAAATTCACAAAATCCTACTCGTAGTTTACTGCTGCGCTGTTTTTTTGGTTCCGCTATCTATGTTCAGATGGAGTTAAAATCAATAAGTAAAACAACCCAATACTTTGATCCAAAAATGTATTTATATAATGTTATTAAAACGTTTTATCGACATCACACAATTATTCACATTATTATATATAATAACCAATGCATATACACATTAAAACTATAGTTTTAAATTCGAAATAAATGCCTTGAAATCGGAATCAAGCTAAAGTTTCAGATATTTTATATTTATTGGAAAAAGACAAAAGTTTACAAAACATTAGCGACTGGAATAGGTATTATGCTCCTGTAAATGTCTGTTATTACTAGATTTGCAATCCAGTGATGGCTGTTACAATACTTACAATAGATTTGCAATCCTGTGATAGCTGTTACAATTACCAATATGGGCTGCCTCTGTGGCGCAGAGGTTGCGTATGCGACTGCTGTTCTTGAGGTCTTGGGTTCGATTCCCGGGTCGGACCAAATGTTTGTATGATAGCCAATATTTGTTTCGAAGTTTGGGTGTTTTCTATGTATGATATATGTATGCATTTACAAAAAAAAGTATATATGTATTTATATCAGTTGTCAGTACCTACCCATAACACAAGCTCTGCTCAGCTTAAGACTAGATGGCGTTGTGTGCAAAAAAAAAAATCGTAATTGTTCAATATTTTTTGGTGTCGTGCCCTAGATCTAATATAAGTGTCGTACAAACGCTTATGAATGTTCGACATTAACTAAGATGTTCGGGGGTAATTATAATTATTTACAATTGGTTAATGTTAGGATTTCCCGGACATTGTTCGAACAGAAATAGTGATGGAGACTGAGAAAACTGACGATTATTTACTTTACCCTCAAATCAAATAAATAAAAAACGAGGCAGAAAGTTCTAGAATCATGAAATATGGATAAGCTTCGCATGTCAACATTCGGCATATTATGATAAGAATGAAATTCACAGACAGACATTTACAGTAACATAATAATGTGCGGTAAGTATTTGAATTTTCGAAATACTTCTAATTAACAATAATTGTCAGCAATAAAAATACTAAAAGTGGCAGATGAAATAATGTTACAGTAATATTTACCTGATATTTGTGGTTTTCCATGTGTCTCTACCTATATCAAGGCATGTATATCTACTACAACGTAACTATTTGTCCTGAAATCTTATTGTACAAGTCCATTGAGCCCTGGCTCGAACTGAGGGCATGAAATATTACTTGCGCGATACATTTACAATGAGAAAAATCACAATGAACGATTACACAAAACAAATTATCTATTTACACCTTGTCGGTACTTATATCTAACAAGTCCTGTTTTTTATAAAAACATGAAATTAATACATTTTTTATACACATTGGAGATTTGCCTTGCGTGGCGAATGATCCAAGTGCAGACACAGTAGGAGTCATTAGGATGTTTTCATGAATATTAGTCATTCATCTAGCCTCTTATCTGATGCATGGTATAACTATACTTCGCATTCCGACGACCGACATGACGTCATCATCGCTGTCGCTGGTTGGTTCATTTCGTGTTATGTTGCTATAAAGTGGTAACTGGATAGTGACGTCAGATCAGGCAGCTCTCGGAATGCGAGACCTTGTTTTCTTAGACAATGATCTGATGTATCCAATGGAAGAGGTATCAAATATTTCAAAAATAATGTTCTATCCTAGGGGAAAACGGTTAACCAGACCAGAAGGCAAGGCAATCTTTACATAGTACAAAATGAAGTCGTTTCCGCCTGTCTGTTCGCTTAGATCTTTAAAACTGCATGCATTAAAATCTGTTGAGTACAGATTTTAATGCATTGTCAAGAGGAATTTTTATGACTTTCGTGCGATGTCGGGTCGGGTCGCTGGTATAATATATGGTGGTGTATAGTGTATGGTAAAGGTATTCATCTATCAGCTAGAGTTAGAGTGATATTACGTCACTCAAAATGTGGATTAGATCTCCCGGTCTTGAACTGGTTCTTCTTTGCGTTTACATTTAAATAGGTAGGCACCTAAGTACCTACGTTCTATTGAAGTAGAAAGTCGTAACAAGGGAGGAGACGACAGTGGAAGAAAAATAGTGAGTTCTTTCATCCATTTTTAAATAGGTACCTAAATACTTAAAATAAATGAACATTGGAATTTCCGTTTTAAGTCTAGGTTAGGCCTATATGACCCTTGACTTGGAACCTAGGTCTTCCTCATCTATGAAAGGATCAGTATGAAATGGTTTTTAAACTGTCATTACGAGATTGAAGCTGAGACAATTATTAGCAATTAAGAAATTTAATAATAGATAACTAATAAACAAAGACGGTCTGTCTCTTACGCTTATGTAATGCTTACAGCTGCACCGATTATGATGAAATTTAGCACGGAGATACTCACTTTTAATCTTAAGGAAGGACATAGGCTACTAAGTATTTACCGCGAAAACCGACAATAGGTACTTAATTTTTTTTTTAATTTTAGTTGCCAAAATGACTCAGCTCTGCCCGATGTAAAGCATGACCAGAATCCTAGAGCGTTGTATTTTTTTTTGGTAATGATTCATGTCATGTCCTAATTTTAAATTTCCTTTTGGTAGCTATCTGTGAAAACCTTTCAGATTTGTAAAAGTGGTAGGTACCTGTTGATAGATTAAAATAAGAAAAGAAAAACCGATGAAATTGAGAACCTCCTCCTTTTGGAAGTCGGTTAAAATCATTCATTGTGTTATTGTACCATTGCAAAGGCGAAGAAATACACGCATAGAATTATATTTTAATAAATTATTATTATTAATCCGATTCCGGTTAATATGATATAAGAAAAAAAATTGTTAATGTGAAGAAAAGGCCAATTCTCTTAGTAAACTTCTGTCAAAATTCAAATCCGATCAACTGTCAATCTTACAAATGTCTTAAAAGGAGTTTTTGTAGTAAAATGTTAATTGTTACTAGTAAATTACCGATACATTTTTCAATTTTCGGTCACAGTATTACTACGAAAATGCTTGTACCTTTAAGGCAGTTGTAAGTTCGAGAGCTAATCACAACTGAATTTTGTCCGAATTTACGAGTATTGGTGGTTACAGGCCACCCGCCACCTAGTCAACTTGACATTCTACTTAGATAAACGCTAATAAAAAAATAACAAATAAATAAATAATAAATATTTCGGACAACTTACACACAACATCATCTAGTCCCAAACTAAGCAGAGCTTGTATTATGGGTACTAAACAACTGATATAAATACATACACATACTTTTTTTTTTTGTAAATACATACATATTATACATATGAAATATATTTAGCGTTAATTCCGCGAGACAAATATCCAGGTCTGAAAGCAGGGCACAAATCCCACCGTCATGCATATGCACACATACAAAACAAGTGAGAAATAATTAGCATGCCATGCAACCAAACCTATACTCGACACGTGTTTCGCCCCTCCACGGGGCATCCTCAGGAGATGTTGACTCGTCGAGCGTTTGAGCTCAAACTGCTCAAACGGCTGCTGATCAAGAGGTCTCGGGTTCGATTCCCGGGTCGGACCATATACAGGGTGTCCCAAAATTCAACGATAAGCGGGCGCCTAAAGGTAGACCTGCTAATGAGTACATAAGGAAAAAAAAAATATATACCAAGTTTTTTTTTTAGTTACAAGAAAAATTTAGGATTTCTTTGAAAATTTATACCTTTCATAATATAGACCATGAGTCAAAGTACACTAAGAGTAAAAATATTTCATTATTTTAGGGGAAAAAAATGATTTTGAACGTTTTTTGTGTAAAAACTGCGGGCAATTTGGTGTTTTTAAGAGTTGTGGTGAATAGTAGCACTATTTAGGTATAAGATAAAAAAAAAATCTTAAGCATATTTGAGAAATTGTCATCGTGGTCGTTCAAAATATCATGAAGGGTGTAAATTTTCAAAGAAATTCTAAATTTTTCTTGTAACTAAAAAAAAAATAGGTATATATTTTTTATTTTTTTTCCTTATGTACTCATGAGCAGGTCCACCTTTTGGCGCCCGCTTATCGTGGAGCGGGCGCTTGATTTGAGCGTTTGAGCTCAAACGCTCGACGAGTCAACATCTCCTGAGGATGCCCCGTGGAGGGGCGAAACACGTGTTGAGTATAGGTTTGGTTGCATGGCATGCTAATTATTTCTCACTTGTTTTGTATGTGTACATATGCATGACGGTGGGATTTGTGCCCTGCTTTCAGACCTGGATATTTGTCTCGCGGAATTAAAGCTAAATATATTTCATAGCATTTAATGTCATGGATTTCCGCAAAGTAACTCCTGATTCCATAACTTATATTATACATAGAAAACACCCAGACTCCGAGACAAATATTTGTGGATCACACAAATACCATGTGTCCCAAAATTCAACGATAAGCGGGCGCCAAAAGGTAGACCTGCTCATGAGTACATAAGGAAAAAAATAAAAAATATATACCTATTTTTTTTTTAGTTACAAGAAAAATTTAGAATTTCTTTGAAAATTTACACCCTTCATGATATTTTGAACGACCACGATGACAATTTCTCAAATATGCTTAAGATTTTTTTTTTATCTTATACCTAAATAGTGCTACTATTCACCACAACTCTTAAAAACACCAAATTGCCCGCAGTTTTTACACAAAAAACGTTCAAAATCATTTTTTTTCCCTAAAATTATGAAATATTTTTACTCTTAGTGTACTTTGACTCATGGTCTATATTATGAAAGGTATAAATTTTCAAAGAAATTCTAAATTTTTCTTGTAACTAAAAAAAAAACTTGGTATATATTTTTTTTTCCTTATATACTCATTAGCAGGTCTACCTTTAGGCGCCCGCTTATCGTTGAATTTTGGGACACCCTGTATATGGTCCGACCCGGGAATCGAACCCGAGACCTCTTGATCAGCAGCCGCGTACGCTAACCACTAGACCAAGAATGACGTCATCTCAACGCTTAGTCATATAGTCAAAGCAAAATAATGCAAGAGAATTAATAATGTAGAAACATTGCACGCGAAATACTTGCATCTTGGCCAAGCGGTGATCTCAAAGTGACATTTAAAAACCAATACATTATCACCTCCTTCGGATACAAAAAAGAAATTCTATGCGTTCTATTTCTTTTACAAAAAGCAATTTTCATAATTTTTAATATAGCACATTATTTTAAACATTACAAATTACATCTATTACACAAGTTTTGTTCATGAAACATTTACAACGAATGTACACAATTATATGCATATTTAACCCTAAACTTATCTAAGTACTTGATAATAAAATATTAACACTTACATCGATATATTAAACTATTTCATTCAAAGTTTAGCTGAGATACATCATTACATGTGTATCGTTAAATGTACGAAATTGTGACTTATTGTTTTAGTTCCGTAATTGAAATGGAATGTTATTAAAAACTGTAGCAACTTTTTGGATACTAGATTTTTAACTCGATATACAATTGTGGTAATATTTTTTTTTAAATGAGTAGTAGGTATTTACGCTAATAATAATATCTGAATTATTTTGCAAGTAAAGAATGAAATACAAAATCGTGTTGCATAAACTTACTTCAAAGTTTTCGTAGCCACTTGTCAGTTGTCACAGAGATCAAACTATGTTTTATGACTGTAGCGATAGTGTAAGAATTTTGCACACAATACTATAGTAGTCTTAAGGCGTGTCTCCATCAAAATTATTGTCAATTTCAGTGTGTCCAACTGTTTGCAACACTTCAAAAAATCGCCAACTTTTATACACCGAGTCGCCAACAATTTGAAAAACATTCGAACTAAGCGTATGCTTTTGACGTTTACCGCCAAAAACGGAAACACGGTTGCCAACATTTGTTGACAATTTGTTTTGCCAACACAAGGAATTTACTGAAACTTTTGTCACCAACACGTGTTGACAAGTTGACAACACAAAAATTGACAACTTTTGTTCGGTCGAGACCCGGCTTTAGATAATGTACATATTAATAATCTAAGGTCGTAGTATATTTTTATATGATTCCAAATAAAATATTTTAATCTAGTCCAGCGGGATGAAATTAAAAAAAGTTTTCGAGCGACTGCTACTGTGAACTAAGCGACTTTACGATACGATATTTACATGTTTTGAATGAAATATTCTAATGTTTATACAATTTGAGCCTACATTTTGTGCTCATTGTTCTGTTTTGTGGCAACTAATAGATATGTTAATTCTTTATACTATATGTATTTGTTACATTGTTACATCTTTTGCAAAAGGTAGTTAAAGTTCTAAATTAAATATCACCAAAATATTGACCATTAAATAAATTCGTCTATACCAAGCTTAAATTTTACTAAAACTATAAAAAAACAGTGCGCGCTTTTACAATAAAAAACAATTATGATCGTCTTTGATTTCTGTGTGCCATGTATCTGCCAAAAAAAGTTGACTGACATCTATTGACATTTTATACTGTCATTGTGACGTAAATAAAATAAATGATATATCTCGACTCTATAAATCGACATCGGGATAAAATAGTTTCAAAATAATACAATAAAAAAATCTAACATGATTTGGTGAGTTGTTTGATTCAGAATAATATTTGATAGTATGAATAAAAATATTTTAACACACTAAAAAAAAACAGTGTCAACAACAGTCAATTTGAAACATGGGCCTCCCAACCATAGATATACTATAAAAAGTAGATGCTTAGATGAATAATATTATTATTCTTGTGACAATGTAATAGACTGAGATCTCAGTCAGCCCAGAATTACGTCATTTTAAGAAAGATGATTTTTTTAGGATCGGTAGGATCTAACATATACTCAGAAAGGAATAAATACTCACTAAGCTGAAAGTGGGGCCGTTTTACAGTTAGCAGGTATCAAAACGTGGAAAAAAACATGCTAACTTACTTATTTTAAAATATTTTCCAATGAGCCAGACACAATCTGAGGGCCTTAGACCTCCCCAGACTCATTTAAAGTTTATAGGAACATAAAGCCTGTACTACATTTACGGCAGACTTACGCGACATGTGTAGTGTAGTCGTAGTAGTGTAGCATCTGTCCTAAAATGACGTAAGTCTGGGCTGACTGGGATCTTGGACTATAAGCATAAACAATATTTATTAAGCATTTAAAAATGTTAAGCAACCTGATTCTTACTACATTAAGCTGCTAAAAAAGTTGTATAAAGTAAGACTGCAATCGCTTCTATGAAGTTCGTTCATTGGTAGGAATAGTCCTATCAACATGATGTGACTACGACTGAACAGAAATGTCTCGATGTCTTACTGTAGTAAGAATTAGCTCACCCAATTTGTTTAAAAAACATTAGAAGTAATCGTGTCGCAGAAGGTATTTTAAGTGCAAGTTGCGCGGCTAGTTCCACCAGGGTCACTGGAGACGAGACCAGTACTGCTGCGTGTCCTGACCGGGAACTGCTAACGGTACTGACACACCTGTTCCGAGGAGTCCGCCTAGTTCTGGAAGAAAGTATGATATCAGTATATTTGTGACCAAAGTCTTGCTGATTAATTTCGTCGAGGGTACCAAGAGAATTTAATTTTTCGTAGGTCTTCCCGAGTGCCATAACTTGGTTTGTGCGTGTGGAACTGCTATTGACTGCTGTTGTTGTGTACAAGAGTTACAGCAGTAGAATTAAATTGATAATAATGTTCTGGGAACTTCTCCAAGTGACTTCGGTATCTTCGAGCTCCTATTGTGGTTTTGTTGGCAGGTCTCATACCATCTTTGATTTCAGAGTCACAATTAATCAAGTATGTTGGAAAACTAACACCTATACCATTTTTGGTAAGAAAAGCTTATACATATTTATATTTCGACACTATCATCGAGTTTATAGAATGTGGAGCGGGTCTGAAACTAGAAACCAAACTCCAAATGGTCTATTTAATTTGTTGCAAATATTGTTTTCGAAGTTACAGCTTTCAAATTGCTAGTAAACACACTAATTTATGTCCAGTTTTTTACCTGGTGGTGGCGAGGCCGGTTCATGCTGGTATCCATGGTGGTTCACATAAGGGTGGGGAGGCTGTCTGTAGCCCAGCTCGTAGCGTGGGTACCCCAGAAACCCACTCTTGCACAGCTCAGGGTCCGTGGTGTCGCACACTGGAGTTTCGGGGACCATCCCACCTCCGTAACCCATTGGAGTCAAAGGACTGGAAAGACGAGTTATAAGATACTTTTATTACGAGATAAGAAATATATAAATGGAGTAGTTTTACTAAGTTTTTTAACATTATAGACAAATGATTTATACGTAATAATAATAATGTCAAGTCGTGTGTTAACTTCACGAATGGGTAAATAGTTTTGTATACTGCCTACTGTCTGTTCATCATCATTCAGTTTGAAGGTAAGATTCCATCCATGTATACATATTTGTGCAAGTGTGATCCTATTCAGTTGTTTAGCGTTGCGATTGGTGAAGATCTCAGTGCGGCTCTTGATGTGAAATAAACCACACCTGGGCTTGTGGTAGTAAAATAGTTTTACAGCTGAGGAAATAATGGAGCTGTATATTTTTTTTTGTTTGTGTGAAAATTCCCTCGGATACCACCAACTGGTGGTTATGTCGGATTCGAACCGATTAAAAACCGCACACCGTCTCGGGTACTAGTGGTCCGAGAGCTGGTACCATTTTTTGAGTAGGTATTTGAGGCAAGCTGAAAACTTGTCACAGATCTCTCCTATTATACCCCAACACATAACTGCAGACCTGGCTGGTGAGTAGCGGGGCTAAATCAACCGAACGGCTAAATCAACTGGCGAGGTCACGTGACTTACAATAGCCATGGTATAACGATATACTTCGCCAGTTATAGCACTCTGAGAAACAGTGCTCACGTGGGAGACATAAGCCTACGGCATCATCACTATCGCTGGTTGTCAAAAATTTGCCCATCTACTCACCAGCCAGGTCTGCAGTTTCGTGTTGGGGTATAATTAGGAGACGTGTGTGACAAGTTTTCAGCTTGCCTCAAATACCTACCCAAAAATGGTACCAGCTCTCCTACTATAGAAGCCGGGGAACCAGGTGCACCCTCGGAAGGAATTCCCTGGAACCCCGACGTACTTCGGGCCAGGAATGTCGATTTTTTCACATCCGCGGATGTGAATGCGGATGCGGATTTTCGATGTCTCACATCCGCGGATGCGGATGCAGATGTTTAAAATTAAGTATGTGGGTGGAATAATAAAGAATATTGCTTTAGAACGACAAACTTTATCTACAATAAAACGTAATGCCGGTGTAACATAACGGCATTTATCTGTGAATTTTAATTTAATAAGCTGACTTAAGACCAATTTAAAGATTTATCAATAATAAACTATTTAGACACAACGGTCACTGTTTCACAATAACACATATCTATAGATACGATAGGACTATATATCCACAGCGCAAATAAACACATAATTATTTATTTACAAGAAACAAATGATGCATCATACACAACAAACGCGTCCGATCTTGTCACCAAATTTTTCGCTCGCATTGGTCATTGATACGTGCTAACAGCACGTGCTATTCGCTGGACACCGCTCAATTTCTTTCTTGTCACAACTTGTATCACATGCGCATCCGCATGAAAATCCGCATTGATTATTGCGGATGCGGATGCAGATGCAGATGTCAAAATGTTTGCGGAAGCTCCGCATTTGCGGATGCGGATGCGAATATCCGCAACATCCCTACTTCGGGCCACCTACGGTTTGTAGATGGCCCCTCTTGTGTAGGAACCCTGATGGTCCCTTTTCTACCCAGAAAGGGAGCTGGTATACTGACCTGTAAGTGTCGACGTTGAGCGGCGGCTGGTAGGGCTGGTGCGGGTGCGCGGCGTGGGCGGGGTGGGCGGGGTGCGCGGGGTGCGCGGGGGGCGCGGGGTGCGCGGGGGGCGCCGACACGTAGCCGCACTCGGGGCTGCGCCGCTGCGAGCGGATCTTCTCTTCGCGCCGCCACTTCGCGCGACGATTCGAGAACCACACCTTAACGTCGGGTAAGGTTAACAAAACGCGCGGTGGGTACGCGCTAACATATCCAGGGACAGTGATTTTATAAGGGATTGAGTTTGTTCTAGATTTTATTAAAGATTTCTTTGTAAATACATGCTTTGTAGATCTTGCATGTTGCAAATACACGGGAATTCTATCACTATATGCTTAAATATAAAAATGGTCGTCCAGGATCCATCAAACATACAAAGTGATTAGTCATGAAAACAGGCATTTCCTACAATAAGTCTACCAGAAGAATTAGATAAATCTCAAAGGCCTTTTGTGAGAAAAACTTTGGAAACAAACGTGGAATATCAGAATCAATAATAATCGGCCTGCATGTGGATCCTAGAAGACCGAGTTAAGGGCTTAAACCACATTCTTTAATGACTAAATTTTCAGTTAGAAAATTCGGACAATTTCCTACCAATAAGGGAAAAAAATTGGTTATCTGTAAACTCGGTTTACCGACGATAGTTTAACGTGACAACGAGATAACAAAACATTGACGAAATGATGAGAGACGTAACGGGACAATGAGCGTAACTGGTCAAGGAGTCATCCTTGTTCGTGCATGCAACCGGCGTTCATCAATTTATTAGACGTTGTCACGTCAAAAACTAAAGGATGAAGAGTACAATTTATCATGATTTAGGTGTATTGAAGACGGTTATACTTTTAAGTTATGTTTGAAATTTCAATATTTATTGGAAAACCAATCAGTATTATAATTATATCACATCAAACTTGATAAATACACGGTGTTATGTTATCGTTGTGTAATTATTAGTTAATGAAGTCAAGGTGTGCAAGGAATTAATACACCTTATTATAGCTGGAATGGTTTGAAGGTAAATGCTACCTACGACCAAAGTACGATACTAATAATAAGAATAAAGGTTCCGTGAATTGTGTATACCTAATTATATTTATAAAGATGTAACATGGTTATATATCTGACTGATTCGGTTTCTGTAAGGCCCTTTATAATCAGACGAGATCCGATCCCCGTTAGCAATCATTGCTGCCATGCTGACAGGTAAGGAGAGCTGACCACAGCGGTCTCTCCGATGCTATAGCTAATAGTGTAAAAACTTAAAAAGAGACTGTTGTACGAGATCAAGAGAGGGCTGATGAAGAGCGAAGAGAGCGTTGGCGCTGAAATCAGTCGCCGACGGGCCGTAGCTACCGAGAGAGTGCTAGAGAGTGCCACTTTACATCGACATGTTTGTCAAACATCACTAATACTTTAAGAAGTACTTAAGAAAGATATTACCGACATAAATGCTCCTACATCATGATAAATTATACCCAAATACATGGTATTTGTTTGGCTTTGAATGGGAACAAACAGGGAATGTATAAAAGTGTACAAAAATTAAAAAAATAACTTTCCGTCGGTTCATTATTACCGGAGTTTTGTTGAAAGAAATAAAATAAGTATCGTAGAAAGTGCAAGTCGGTTATAAGGGGTTCAACTTAATTTAGCTATTATTAATAATAGGTCTTTACCTATAAAATTGCCGTTTTGTATGCAATAAGTGAAAGTACTTATTTTTTCAAACTTTTTTATTTCTGTTATTCGAAGTAATCACCCATGCAATCGACGCATATTTGCCAACGCATTGGCAGTTTATTGATGCCCTTCTTGGCGGATGAGGGAGAGCTTCCAACCCCAGCTCTTGCAGCTTGGAGACTGTCTGAACTGATAACATAATTTAGTACAGTTCGCAACAGACAGTCTCCAAGCTGCAAGAGCTGGGGTTGGAAGCTCTCCCTCATCCGCCATACTCACCAGACCTTGCACCTACCGACTATTACTTTTTCCAAAATTTTGACAACTTTTTAGTGGGTAAAAAATTCAATTCCCGATAGGCAGTACAAAATGCCTTTGAAGAGTTTGTTGCCTCCCGTCCAGCTGATTTTTACAAGAAGTGCATCAATAAACTGCCAATGCGTTGGCAAAGATGCGTCGATTGCATGGGTGCTTACTTCAAATAACAGAAATAAAAAAGTTTGAAAAAAATAAGTACTTTCACTTATTGCATTCAAAACGGCAATTTCATAGGTAAAGACCTATTATTAAGGTATTTTAAACTTGGATAACTATATACAAGTAGAGTAGTTGGTGCTGATGAAGATGCTCACCTGTATTCTGGCTTCAGGCAGGCCTATCTTAGCAGCCAATCGCTCTCGTGCGAACACGTCCGGATAATGTGTTCTCTCGAATTCTGAAAAAAACGTTCCGTTAAGTAGGTACTTATAAGTTATTCACACAAGTTAAAAGGGAATGTGTCAAGAAATATTCCTTACAGTGAGAGTTTAAACACATCTTTGGAGCTTCTGAGAATTGTATGTGCACAATGTATATTTAGCTAAAGACTTACAGTGGCTAATAAAATAAATTATACACAAGGAACTGCAAATGAGGTAAGTACGGTAAGCCCATGTTCAGATGACGAGCGTTCAACGCGCGTTTTCCTAACGCGCGTTTACAACTACATGTAATTTGTTCTAGGAGTACACATGCTAACGCGCGTTTTTACATGGAGTTGTTAACGCGCGTTAGCAAAACGCGCGTTGAGCGCTCGTCATCTGAACATGGCCTAAAGCATTTATGTTGATTAACAATTTAAGAATATCTTTTCCTAGCAATCTCTTAGTATTCGCAAAGAATTGAATGAACCAAAGATTGAGGTTAAAAGGTTAGGTTCGCTCTGTAGTAAATAGTGTCCAATCTATTCCCATCAATGGATAAGTACGATCAGTCTGAGATCGAGAATTCCTGAGAAGGAAAACTTAACTGTACCTCTCTATTGTCCGATGAGATTACAAGTCGGAAGAAATGAGATAATGTTAATAATTATTAAGAATGCGTTTAGTAACAGTGGATTAGATCCTAGTACAAAGAATACTTTTTGATAAATGAAATTTAAAGAAACTAGTGATTTTCTAATGTACTAAATGATGTTTTTAACAGCCTGAAAGCCAATTTTTTTTTGTCTTTTAATGTAAGGCTCACCTCTCTCCAAGCTATCTATCTGTTCGTTGGTGAAGCTAGTCCTGTTTCTCTGCAGCTTGCGTTTTAATCTTAGCCGTGCAGCATCGTCGTCGGCCCCGCTCGAGCCAGCGTTGGAGTTGTCGCCCGAACCCGTTTCATCCGAGTGTAGACCTTCCAGCCCTTCCAAAGGCTCTTCACCTGTAGAAATTAATGTTTTATTTAACAAATTAGTGCTTCCAGTAGAAAATGTCCTTTAATTAGAATAGTTAGGATTAGTTAACAACACCGTGTATATAACTTATCTGGCAATTCTCCATCGTCCTTTTTGATTACAGCGCTTTTATTAACCGACTTCAAAAAAAGAAGGAGGGTCTCAATTCGACCGTACATACAATTATTTTTTTATGTGTGTTCGCGGATAACTTTTGATGCGGTTAATGATAAAGGAAGGAGATATCCCAGCGATGGTACCATGATAAGGACACTACGATCTGATGGTGGCCTCCAAGAGAAATCGAGTCAAACCTTGAAGTCGGTTTTGTTTTTGTTAATATTTTGCTTGTTCTCTTACATATGTTATGTTTACTATTAAGGGCCTTTTCAATAACCTACCTCCAGTTTTAACTAGGTATTGGTTATTGAAAACGATCTAAATTTACTTTACAAGAATGTTTGTTGATCCTGCATTTCAATGAAAGTATTGAGTAAATCAAATTTAAAAAGAAAATATAGACCATCTTCAGTTTTAACGAGAGATAGGTTATTGTAAACGGCCGTAAGACAAACAGACAACCAAATAGGTACCTACCTACATAATTATAATTATCGATTTCTTGCAACATTCTTTTACCCAAAGAGGTGATGTTGAACACCCTGTATATTAGGTGAAATTATAAGTTTCAAAGTTTTCCTTCAAGCGTCTACGCTATCGGCGAAGTTGGGACCGCGAAATGAACACGTTTACTTCGGGAAACAACGCCGATAGCGTGGATTTATTCGACTTGTGATTTTAATCGCGGTCTCTCGGTGCTTAGTCGTAAATTCGCCTTATCAAAAGCTTAGATGGGGGGGGGGGATTCAATTATAAGGGACCGATGAAAAGTTGCAATTTGAAACATTGTTTATTTGAGTTTTTGTGGCAAGATGTTTGAGTGTTTAGAGCCGTTAATTATTAAGTTTCTAGAAGATAATATGCCTTTTTACTTGTATTCTCTGAATATGTTTCTTTTCAGTGAGCTAAACTTACAGTATTATTCCATAGTAATATTATAACTACGAAAGTAACTCTGTCTGTCTGACTGTTACGCTAAACCGGCGCACTGATTTCAATGAAATTTGGCATGGAGATATTTTTTGTTCTTGTGGAAGGACGTAGGTTTCTCTATACCGTGATAACCAACACACATACGACTGGAGCCGTGGGCAAAGTTAGTAATATATAAAAGAAATACATGTTTTTTCAATGTATTGACTAAAAAATTATTCATTACAATGAAATTTTAATAGCACTTGTCGTTACAGACCCATGTCACCACTGATCTTTCCTTTACTGGAATACTTTACAAATGATACAAGATCTTGTCTCATTCAATCCACAAAAGTATATAATATCAATCAATAGATAATCATTAAGCTATCTTTGTCTTATGGTGAGACCACTTTGTTATCAATAAGAAACGCCCGAGACTTTTCTACTACCACTAAAACTATTTGACAGCAGAATTAAATGTCTTTTTTACTTCTCGCTTTATATAACATTTTTTTTTATTTGTTTCTTTTATAAAAAGACAACTCCCGCACTAGGAATAAATCCTGTCTCGCGGGGGTCTTTACAAACATACATGAAACGGACACAAAGAACATCCAGACTCAGAACAACAATTTGTGGATCACACAAAGTGTTGTCCAACGTGGGATTTGAACCCACGACTTTTGGCGAAGTAGGCAACGGCGTGGTGACCGTTAAACCACTAGGCCAAACGTGCCCTCTAATTAAGTGAAGGACCTCCACTGAAGTCTAAAGAAAAAAGATTAGATATAAAAGTTCTTCATTTCAATGATGCTTTTTGAACTACCTAAATAGGTAGTTCAAAAAGCATCATTGAAATGAAGAACTTTTGATATGTAAATACATATCATCATCTAAAATCTAAATGTTGATTTAAGTTGCTTCTGAACAAAGTGGTGTGCAATTGGAGAAGTTTATGGTCGGCAGTCCATAAATTATGTAATTTTGTTGAAATATACCTATATCTAAATAATCATACTTAGTAACTACACACATCAAAAGTGTCTAGGGATCAACATATGTGTCTAGGGATCAACATATATTTTTGCAATAACTTTTCTCCTGATTGATATTAATTAAAATTCTCTTTAAGGATTCATCAAATAAAGTGTTTTCGTTTGTCACAGTAACGATAAACCAAGTCACCTTTTTAATAAAGAAATTTGCCATTTTCCTAATAAAGGGATTTTTGAAATTTGAACCACTAACATTAAAGTTCGAAAAAAAGACTGAAATAACAGTTTTCTTTAAAATTTTATTAGGTAACTTAAACAATTAATAATCCGTGTTTCTACCGCGAACACTAACAACACAAGAACATCGGTTTGGCATACTCAAAATGAGTTCATCCAAACACGCTGTGGAATGGCCGCCCATGTTCGTGGCAACAACAAAAAAAGGTCTTCTTGCGACTGGATACCCTTCATATTCGGCAGAGCTCTTCTCTGTAGCATATCCCATGCATGCTCAATCGGGTTCAAGTCTGGCGACTGAGCAGGCCAGGGCCAAAGCCACATCTCAATCTCAAGAAATCCGCATAAAAATGCTTGATCCCTAGACACTTTTGATGTGTGTACCTATGGATAAGATATAGTAGCTGGTTGTTATTGTCTATGTTCTATCTATCTAATCTATCTATGTAATATAAAAAAATATATGAAAAATAAATTCAGTTCTGTTCGAATCTCAAAGAAAGCCTGCGTTTTATTAGAAATTTTAATTGATTATCAAGGAGTGTCATGTTTAAGTCTAAGTACTTGTTCACGTAGGAAAGCGCGGTATACGCTGCGTGCTCGTGTTTACATTGGCCGCCAGGCGTGAACACGAGCACGCAATGTATAGCGCATCCGCAGCCGCCACCGCGCCCGCGCGTTCCAACGTGAACAAGCACTAAGGCGTGAATTATTAAGAGTTGAACAACATTGAACAGTCTCGAGAAGTTACCCCAAATCTGCAGCGTTTTAATTTTTATAGATATCTATTTAATTAGTTGATCTAACTGACAGACTCAAGACTTTTTACCAGCTATCGGCATGGGCAACAATTCTCTTGTTAGAAAGCTGTCTCAAGTAGATTTAAATTTTTAAGACGACTTCTGAATTCCATTTAACAGTAGCAAACCCTGTCGAATGAGATTTAGTATTCTGAATTGGTATGACCTGTTGTAGTTTGACACACCTAAAATTGGTTAAGTTCCTAACTAAGCTCGAACTTGCTTTATTATCTTTGTGCGTCTTAAACTATTATGTCCAAAATTGTCTATATTAGATTTGTCACATTGAGATTAAACGTCCTAACACACACAAACACACACACACACTCTAAACTGAGGTAGAAACGCTGTTAGCTGAAATACAGGTTTCTAACCCAGTTGAAAAACAAATAATAATACTTCACACATCTTATACGCGGCCCTCTGTTCCAAACTAGATGGAGGGTGTACTATGTTAATAACCAAACAGCTAATAAATATACTTATATATAATTATATGTTTATAAGTGAGTATAATAGTCATATCACTACTACAGCATCTTCAAACTCACACGCATGAAACATAAATTCTATTAAAAAAAAATTTAAAAAAAACATAAACGGTCGAATTGAGAACCTCTCCTTTTTGAAAGTCGGTTAAAAACGAAATTATTATTGTTGACCGCGGTCTACCTGTTATGATAAAGTATTGTATATCCTATTCATAGAGAGATATCGTTTCATCTTATAATATTTTAAATTAAAATGATCATTAATTTTGATAATTAATTTTTTGTAGATAAACCAGCAGAAAACTCTCTCAATGTAAATTGTGTATGATTTGTGTAAAGTTATCAATTCGTTTTGCATGGAATATTATTTCGTAGTTTTTTAAAAAAACAATTAACTTTCAGTTCGTGTGATGTATAGGGATACTAGTTTTTGTTCGCGGCTCCGCCCGCGTGTATGTCGGTTGTCGCGGCAAATAGTAGCCTATGTGTTATTCTGATGTATAAGCTATATTACTGTCAAGTTTCATCCAAATCCGTTTAGTAGTTTTTGCGTGAAAGACTAACAAACATTCATCTATCCATCCATCCATACTTACAAACTTTCGCGTTTATAATACAGTTCCTGTGACGTATAGGGATTTATTACTTGAGTACATCCTCGTAGCGCAAGATGAACTGAATTGTTATTACCAACTTATCATAACTTATTGTCGAAGCCTTTATACTTAAAACCAAAATTCAACCCGATACAAACGACTCACTCCGTTTGCCAAACAATATCAAAAAAGGCTATGATTCGCTTTTCGAGTAACTAAAGACTTAAAAAATACAGTAATTACATCAAATAAAGTACAATAAAGGAAAAAATCATCTATACTATTATATAAAGCTGAAGAATTTGTTTGTTTGTTTGAACGCGCTAATCTTAGGAACCGCTGGTCCGATTTGAAAAATTCTTTCAGTGTTGGATAGTACATTTATCGAGGAAGGCTATAAGCTATATATCATCACGCTACGACTAATAGGAGCGGAGCACCAATGAAAAATGTTTCAAAAACGGGGGAAAATTATCACGCTACGGGCAATAGGAGACGCAAACGAGGTTGCGTGGGTCGGCTAGTTAGTAGATAATAATTAAATATTTTTCACGATCAAGATCACATTACATGTAAATGCAGATACAAATCTTTTACGGAACCAATGAGACATTATAATAAAATGTTAAATACATTTAATTATATTAGTAGCTTTTGCCCGCTGGCCCGCTTGTTTGTCAATTATCGCGCTAAAAAGTAATCCATGTTCTTCCTCAAGAAGAAAAGTATATCCATTCCAAATTTAATTGAAAATGGTGCAGCTGTATAGCCGTTCCTAACAGATAGTCAGACAGAGTTACTTTCGAATTTATAATATAACTAGCTGAGCTCTGCGGTGTTCCCCGCGTTTGTTGTTGTAACCGCGGGTGACGCCGCGGGGGAAAGCTAGTCTAAAAAAAAAGTAGCCTAAGTTACTCCTTATATCATCAGCTATCTGCCAGTGAAAGTCCCGTGGAAGTCGGTCTAGCAGTTCCAGAGATTAGCCGGAACAAACAGACAGATAGACAAACAATTGTAAATAATGTTATCTATACTATTATATAAAGCTGAAGAGTTTGTTTGTTTGTTTGAACGCGCTAATCTCAGGAGCCGCTGGTCCGATTCGAAAAATTCTTTCAGTGTTGGATAGCCCATTTATCGAGAAAGGCTATAGGCTATATATCATCACGCTAAGACCAATAGGAGCGGAGCATCAATAAATAATGTTTCGAAAACGGGGGAAAATTATCACGCTACGGACAATAGGAGACGCAAACGGGGTTGCGTGAGTCAGCTAGTTTTGGTATATGTACCATGTATACATAGTATATGCATTAAGTAAAAAGCGGTTATTGTAATATTACAAACAGACACTCCAATTTTATTTCTTTGTATAGATTATATTATGAATTAAATTAACAAACAAACAGTATACTCCAAAAGTTAGCAGACACTTAAATCCTGCGAGATTGCTCCGGTCTAGATCAACTATTCCAGGATCGAATAAATTATGTTCAAGTGTCAAAACCTCGCAGTTGCCATCTACCGGTTTGGTAGGAGGCGAAAGGGAGCCTCAGAGGGTAGGGGAGGGGTGAAAGGGGGGTGACTGTAACGGGCGCGTTCATGCAGAAACTGACGATAACGTGGCCCGGCCTACCACGTAACCCAGCCGAATACGATAGTGTTATCGCGAGCTTAAAAATGTATGCTTAATAATGGCGCGTCGGTTTTGACAAGGTGCACTTTAGTTTGGCAAGGTTAGAGGGTCACACCTGTCGAGATAAAGGCGAATAAATTTTAGAATTAAATCGCTTAATTCGGAGTAAAAGTCGTTGAAAATTATATTATCATTCGGTTCTTATCACAAGAAAGTGTTTGTTGAACTTGATTTGTGGAGTATTTTAGGTTTATTTAATAGATTTTAAAAGAGAGTGAAATATATAGAAGGAGGTAGAGAAATACTTCTAAAATAGCAAAATAGGAATCCTAGCATCACTGATTGTTTCTCAATCGTAGAGATTTCGTAGCTCGCGTAGACCCATCTACGCCGTAGCTCCATATTATAAATAATATTGAAAATTAAAATTACTGTTACTTACAAATTGAAACGTAGACTTGGAATTAGATTTATTTAATTTACTTTACGTTATGGTAATGAAGGTGAAAAAAAACATACCAATTTTAGCATTCTGTATAAAGTCTCATATGGAACTCACAAAAATCACTTTTTTAAACATTATTTTGTTTATTCATTATATTTATGAGTGAGTTCGTGTGGTAAGGGCTGTTTCTCGAGTGTTTTTACAGCGTGTCCGGGAGTCCCCGACATGAGACTGTGTTGCATATTCATCTATATATTATATGTGTGTATATAACGTATAAGGGAGAAAATATCATAATATTTTTTTGGAATTTTCTTTTTAGCGCTTAGAGATCAGTAGTTAACGTACTGAAACTAAAAGGTTTGACAATTTTCTTTTAGTAAAGAATTTTGTAAAGTAGGTATGTGCCGTTTCTAATAAAAGAAACGAATTAATTACAGTATTTTTAAGCCAATAAAAACTCGCATTGGTTTCGTACATGCCTCAATTTGTATTTTTCATTATAACCAGTGTCATTTGGGTTGAAACAAGTATTTTGATAATTTATATTCAAATTTATTCACCCATAAAATGTATTTAAAAAAACATTTAAATAAATTTTTCTTCTCACCTTCTTACAGTTAACAAAAATATAGTACAATAGATTTTTTTTGCATAAGGCCTAGTCCCCAAGTACGATAATCCACTCCAGGAACGCAAGACTTAACCTAAACGCTAAAATACTAACGACAGTATTACTTATTGATAAAAACATGAGAATATCGAAAGCTTTTTTCTACAAAAATACGCCGAAGAGGTTTTGCGCCAAACCCCTCTTCTCCCGGGAGTACGGGTTCCCACACATAACTGCGATGCGATGCGATGCGGCGTGAAGTTCCTACGGCGCCGGCATTCGTGCGAGCTCGCAGATATTTGCGAAGCGTTGCGAATTCGCAGTTGTGTGAGAGCCCTGCCTCGTACATTAACCTCTTCCATTGTCATTACGTCTATACATACTACTACTTAAATAGAACCACCTTACGTGTAAAAGTTGTGACTGCGCATGGGCGCTGCCAGGATCATTTTCAGATGGGTGCATTTACATCTACACATATTATTAACCAATCTATACTATTATATAAAGCTGAAGAGTTTGTTTGTTTGTTTGTTTGAACGCGCTAATCTCAGGAACCACTGGCCCGATTTGAAAAATTCTTTCAGTGTTGGATAGTACATTTATCGAGGAAGGCTATAGTCTATATATCATCACGCTACGACTAATAGGAGCGGAGCACCAATGAAAAATGTTTCAAAAAACGGGTGAAAATTATCACGCTACAGGCAATAGGAGACGCAAACGACGTTGCGTGGGTCAGCTAGTATAGAATAAATAAATAAAAAATTAGGTCTTTTCCTACGAAATTGTTTTTTTTATGTGAACTTACTGTGCCAGGGAGGTGCAAGTCTCCCAGAGGCCATGTGCCTGCGGTTTTACTTCGCGTATGACTTAATCTTTAAAGGCAGCCTTTCTTAGCAAACATTTTAAACTGGAAGTATAAAAGCGGTAGCTTTAAAATACATAATAGTATTTGTATAAATAATACAAACACACTTTAATATTGTATTCCCTTTGGAATATTTCAAGTCTTAAATCGCTTAAGTTTTTTGCTTATCGCTTTATATGTTTAATAGTACCTGGATGACCGGTACTTTTCGGCAAATTTTCTAAAAATGGATCCTAGCTAGATTGATTTATCATCCCCGAAACATCCTACCAAACGGCTACAACGCCTTCGCCTGCCTCGGTGGCGCAAGTGGTAGCGTAAGCGACTTCTGTGCTTGATGTCTCGGGTTCGATTCCCGGGTCGGTCCAAATATTTGTATGATCTGCAAATGTTTTTTTCGGAGTTTGGGTGTTTTCTATATATATTATGTATGTATTTATAATAAAAAAGTAAATATGTATTTATATCAGTTATCTAGTACCCATAACACAAGTTCTGCTTAGCTTGGGACTGGATGGCGTTGTGTAAAAAAAAAAACGATTTTCATGAAATTTTATATGCAGGGCATAATTTCATGAAAATCGTTGGGAGCCGTTTCCGAGATACAGATTATATAAGAATTGCTCTTTTAAATGTATAAGATGTAGATGTACGTACATACATACTTCTACATGTAAATATAATCTTTGTTTTAGAAAATTCTTGACGTAGGAACATAAACGTGAAATGAAAGTTATATACGAAATAAGCTATGTATAATACTAGTCACTATTTACTTCACTTGGATTATTACGAAAATTTCAATGTAATATATTATGGAAATAATAAAACAATGATTTATAAACCTATTCATTTAAATGCATGTGCCGCAATGTCAACTCAATTCTGTGGTATAGCAACAACTAACAAATATTTCAGCTACTGCTCATTTCTGATACCGTTATCCCAACAAACATGACACCTCGAAATGTCACCACCTGTACCATACACAATTGTCAAAATTTCTTTATATCTTAAAATAACGGGATAAGGTTGAAAATGGGATGAAAAAAAATTACGACTAGTATAATGGGTGTGTATTGGGAAGCCATCTGTCAGGTTCGTAACATTAATGTTTCATGAAGTCCCTCTATGTGTAGATCGGTATCAGATAATAGACGGGACCGTATCTCTATTTACTGTCACTCAACGTCTGTGACGTAACAAGAATTAACATCACCACGAGATGACGCGTTTCTCCGATGTTTTGAGTTTATGAGGGTAATTTTGGAAATGACATACGTGAGTTTGTGTAGGAATATAATTAGATTGAGTTAGAAATGAAATGTGATACGAGTCTAAAGGTTCAGTGTTGCTAGACAAAAAAATATAATGGCGTAGCATATTGTTTATTGACATTGACATGGTACATTATGTATTCTAAGAAAGAAATTGTTGGTCGTATTTATAGTAAGTACTGTCGCGCCGATGAAAATAACTGAGGCCGCGTTGATCCCAAAAAATGGTAACTTTTTTAACCGTGCTATTTTTAGCTTTGGTTTCTTTTGAGTAATACAGAAAAGTCTGAGTTTTTTAATATAGGTATTATGCAAATAATTACAATATTCTGTGTTGTATTAATAAGGACAATGTAGACTCAAAGCAAACAGAGATTAACTGAATTATAGGATCTGCAACGCAAGTAAATTTAGTTTTATATTTTTTTTTGTAATTCAGATAGCACCGAGTACATTGCTTACTCCAACATAGCACGATACTCTTTGTTGGTGGAATCATTGCAACACAAAACTTTGGTTAATTACATGTTTTTGATTGTAATTGGTTTATTATATACATAATAAGTGACTACAATTTGAGGATTTAATGCAGACAGTATTATATATCTAAAAAAGTTCTCATTTATCTTTTTAAAGTGCGAAAGAATTTACCAAAAATAATATTAACAGTAGGTATTAGTCTACCCTATTTCCCGAAGATGGGCAAGATGGCGGACCGAGCCATAAACAAAACTGACGCGGTGTTGCCTTATCGCAAAAATGTCGATGTCTATGACATGTATTTCATTCGCAATTCCCCCAGGCCTTCCCGGGAGGTGTTTTGTCTCCGGCCCGCGACATCTAGATACTATTGTAGTTGTGCATTCGCCTGATACGTATGTATTTAATGGATTTTTTGTGTTAATATAGGTTAGATTTTATGGTCACTTTGTAAATATGCCTTTATATTTACAACGCTGGATAATGTATTCATAATTATTGTTTTTCTATAGGTAGTGTAAGTAATTTAAATCCTGCTTAAAAGAGAAACAAAATCAGTTAAATTACGTAAATCAGAATTGTAATCTCGAACTTACAGAAAATCTGTCTATATATATCTATCTAATAGTGATTCTCAATTGGTGAATACATGTAAAATATATGTAAGTACATACATACATACAATTGAATTGAAGAGGTTCTCGTTTTCTGAAGTCTATCGAAAAGAGTGAGCAACATGAATTTATTCCATGTTAAATACCTCGCAATTAACTTTAAAAGCACATAATATTTACGATGCGTTATGAATGAATAACTACGTATCGCGAGTCTAGTCACGCGTCGGCCATTTTGTGTGAAAACGGCGGGAAAGGGCTCGGCGACGCTCGAGCGCGCACAGGTGGGCCCGTCGATATCTGCACGAATGAGTTGTTTAAATTATTTTAAATTAATGTGCTGGTAATATATTTTTGAACAGCGGATGAGTTAATTCTCTTGTTTAAAGTGATTTTTAAAATTTGGTTAAGTTATACGCATTAATTTAAGTTTAAATAGTTTGTTGTTCAAGGTAATAGAGCCACGCTGATTTCAGCACTAACAGGCCGGCTCGACCGGGGCGGTACTACCCCCTCACAGGAGATCAACCTAAAATTACAGCATTCGTGCTGTCGTGTTTCGTTGGTGAGTACTACGAGACTGGAGGACCAATGATACAGAAGCATCTTAATAGGCCACCATAGTATGGGTCGTCATCTTGCGTTGTTGCATTATCTGCATTCAAAATGAGTATGGTGACTACTCTTGGATTCTGCTCCTGTTTTGCATCAGGCAGAGAAGAGTCGTGTGACTTTGGCAGGCTCACAATATATAAAAAAAAAACGGACGGACATGACGTAATTATACCTAAGGATTCCGTTCTTGCTACAAAAAGAGCAAAGTTTTCAGGTAGTTTTAATCGACGTTTGCTAGTACGCAGAAGAAAATCTCTGAAATTTTTTATTTGTCATATATAACCGAAGGCAAATTTTTAATAAATATGATAACCCAAAAAGTTCGAAGATACAAATTAATCAACAGCCTTGAAGACAACCTCACTTCAGTCCACTGCAGGACATAGAAAAATAGACCTTTCCTTAGAAAGAGACTAACGTGTGTAGATAAAATATTTAGCCTTTTGCTTCGTATGCAATTTATTGTAACCAAACTTCATAATGATTTGATATGCATATAAAATATGCATGCACATGTATACTCTTTTAGTAGTAGTCTCCAGAGACATCATTTTGTCGGTTCAAGTTGCAAATTAAACTAAAATATATTGTTCTTTTTGAAGGTGATTGAGGAAATTCATCTCGACAAACGCTTGCCCGCTAGAAATGATTAGTCTTTATAATCCTTGAGGATTGTGTTTAATGAACGGCATGTTTGTCCGAAATTTCATTTAAACATTTGTTTTGGTGTTGCTACGGATGAAATAAATTTAATTTTCTTTTGGTTTTAAAATTTTCACAATAGGAATTTCTTTATTTCATTGAAATACACGCTAAACGCATGTCTACATACATATATCTGTATAATAATAATGACATTTCAGAATTAAACTCACTTGTACTTATCCCACTATTTTAATTGACTTTAATCCTAACTGGTTTCGCTTTATGACATTATCAAAGGTTACCTGTAACCTTAATTTTAGAATTAATTTCAACAAGTTCTATCAAGTGCCGGTAATCGAGAGTATAAATTACATATAAATATTTGTTTATGGTATACAACAGTTGTGATAAAAGAATAACGCATTTTAGTCATAGTTTCATCATCAAGTCGTCATACAAAACCCCATTCTGATAAAAAATGAACCATATGTTACTATCAAGTTATTGCTTCCATCCTCAGGACAGTTCTAAGATACTCATACATTTTTTTATATTGGCAGGCACGGCAACTTTTGGTAGCTTAAAACTGACTTTTTATATACTTAAGTAATTATTGACAAGTAAACTAACAGAAACCTGTTATATCGTAGAGACTAATATGACATTACATCTATACCTACAGACATTATTTCTTTGCAAACAGTGTAACTTTGTGTGCATTGAGAGCCATCTCTAAAAAAACCGAGCATGACATTAGTCGCAAGTGATGGAAACATTTTTACTGGATAGTGAGAGTTATTTTTTACACATTAACATTGAAAACAATTTTCGTGTCGTACACAGAGCTGTGTTGCTATTAATTAAATGAGTGAAACGAGCGGTTAGCAGAACTTTCAACTCTCCGCCTCTATATCAGCTAACTAGCAGACCCACGCAACCCCGTTTGCGTCTCCTATTGCCCGTAGCGTGATAATTTTCCCCCGTTTTTGAAACAATCTTTATTGATGCTCCGCTCCTATTGGTCTTAGCGTGATGATATATAGCCTATAGCCTTCCTCGATAAATGGGCTATCTAACACTGAGAGAATTTTTCAAATCGCGTTCGATTAGCGCGTTCCAACAAACTCTATGGCTTTATAATATTAGAATAGATTTATTTAAAGACTAAATTATTTTGCGAATATTTTCGAGATAAAGTATATCAAAAGAACGTATAAGATAATACGTACTAAGTACCTTTAGTCTAATGAAGGCACACCAGTGACGTTTTGTATGTAATGCTGAGAACATATACATACATGTATGTTTTATGTTTGTACCGCATCGCGTCACGGTAGACGCAATAATTATATGTTGTTTGTCCCGTGGGTGTGGCGTGGGTCGGGCCGGGTACGCCTTGCCTTACGCGCCGCCCTCAAACGACTGTTATTTATTATTATTTTTTGTTTCTCTATGGTTTGTTCGATAATGAGGTTTGAATATTGAAGTGGTTTGTCTATTATATGTTATATTATAGCTATGATATACAATGAGGGATCAAGCTTTTTTTCTGTTGAGTGAGTAAATAGTGAGAAACAATATAATATTTTTTTCATATCAGCATTTACAAAAAGCATTCATTTGTTTTATTATCGCAAAAGCGATGAAAAGCTGATCCCGTAGCTGTATTTGAAATGCATGACAAGTAAAATTTTAACAAAAACAAAAACCGACTTCAAGGTTCGACTCGATTTCTCTTGGATGCCATCATCAGATCTTAGTGTCCTTACCACTGTTGGGATATCTCCTTTCCATTAAAAAATAATCATCAAAATCGGTTCATAAACGACGAATTTATCCGCGAACACACATAAAAAAATTTAAAAATAAAGATCGGTCGAATTGAGAACCTCCTCCCTTTTTTGAAGTCGGTGAAAAACAACGGGGAAACAAGGTTACAAAATACAAGAGGTAGTTAGGTAGGTACACTTCTTGTGTTGCGGCTACTTAAGGAAAACTTATTTTAGGGAACATTAATTGTTCAAGGTTACCTAACATTAATTAAAAAAAATGTTTTATGAGAATAAAATGTTATTATTAATTAATAAAAATATTAACAATAAATGTTGCCAATGGTCAACAGTCGGTACGAAGTTTTTTGCCTTATTCAGTGATACTGATAACATAATTATGTAGGTACATTCTTATATAAACATACACATATACTGCTCACTTCAAATATATTTGTACCTCAGTATCAAAAGAGCGTAAATTCTCCTTTAGTCACGCTCCTAACACGAAGCCACAGAATTATGTTCAAAGGTGCGTTCAAGCGCGTCTCCCTAAAACCTAAATGAAAGGGAAAACCTATAGACAAGTATATGTACACACATATTAGGAAGTGGGTAGTTGTAAATTAACATGTATAATTACACACAGAGTGTGGGCAGCCCTTTAACTACGTTTTCATGTTTTATAATCCTGTTTCATGCATTATTGGCGTTGTTTGTGGGTGTTACCCTTTCTATGGTGTATTCACGTGGTCACGGTGCATTGGTTCAGTAATTAGTGATCAGTATTTGTAGTTTAGAGGGGAGCTCACTTTGTGGGATATTTTTAAATACCTACTGGGCAGATATGTTGAGGCTTGATCGTAGGTAGGTATATCTTAGACTTTTTAGAAGTTATATCAGAAGAAGATGTAGTATTATTTCCTAAAATAAATTAATTTTCAGTTTAAAAATTGTGATTATTAGATTATACATAGGAAAATCAAAACGAAGTGTTTTTCACTTCATTAGACGATGAGCCTTATTGCCCATACCTACTTTCAACGCATTACAACTTAATTGTTATACATATAACTAGTAAGTATAAGTAGTAACTAGTAATAAACTAAATAGTTTACACTATCCATTTAATATACACAAAATATATTGTAATCAGGCTTCCTTTAATAATTTTATCAGTTTTTACAGGTGACCGAGCATTAAAACCGATAAATACGACTCGAATGTAATTAAAAGCTTTCATATAACGCTACTCAATTAAATCCAAATATATAGTAACATTGTTAAGTGAGTACCTACTAACATAGGTTAAGAGAAATTGTATACTAACACTATGGAGTAAAGACTCTTTCTGATTAAATAAAGATTATTATTATTATTAAAAATAAGATGGATTAAGCAAAAAATAAATTTATTTTATAAAAAAAAAATTCAAGCCATGACCATGAACACTTGGCCTAAATATATTGGATTGTTAAACTCTAAGGACGATCCCATGACAAAGAATATACACCAGACCCAGTTGTTACTTAACTTTTAATTTTTTTATTTTAACTACTATACTTTTTAAATTATATAGTTTATTTGGACTACATTTAAACAAAACTTAATTAAATAACATACCTGTGTACCTACATGCTAATGTTGAAAATATTGCCATTCAAGATACATATTACACCATAATCGCGCGAATGGTTTACGCTAAAGGGTTGGTAAATGAAGGCACATTTAATTGCTATTTTGTCAGAATAGGGTGGTCGAGGCTTTCATCCTGTTTAGGGACGCACCGTGAAGCGTGAGCCTCCTACGATATGTTTGTTGTACAATTCGTGGTTAGTATTGGACTTGTATACCTAGGTATGCATTACTGTTTGGAAACTGTACGTTTGGCCCAGTGGTTTGAGTGGTCGCCACGCCACTTTCTACTGCGCCAAGTGTTGTGGGTTCTAATCCCACATGGAACAACACTTGTGTACTAAGTGTAGGTGGGGCGATTGTTTCCCACGGGACAGGGCAAGATAATGCTTGGCGTCGATTAGGGGAGGACCTGAAATAACATAGCTCGGTTCCTCCCAGTAGGGCTTGTCATCGTGGTGTTTTTTTTAGTAGAAACACCACATACTCCTCCTTGCTCCTGTCTCCTCGAGGAGCTGGGGATCCGAAGGAATTTTCCAACCCGTCAAAAAAAGTTCTGTCACTTACAATGAAACCTTACTACGTTAGAGAAAATAGATAATTTGCTGCGAAAATTTTAATAGAGTGTGATTTACAAGATCATATGGTCCGGAATCCCCAGAACAAATTTATATCAAGCAAATTTTTCGTGAGTGGCTTCATTTTGATGAGGGCCCACCTTTCACCTTAAAAAAATCGACGGTCCTACGCTCAAAAAAACTTTTGAGCGTAGGACCGGGATAACGTACCACGCAATTTGTAGGACAATGTGTCTGTTAAATGTATTGCAACAAGTTCCATCAAGTGCCGACAATCGAGAGTATAAATTACGTAGTTGTGTATCTTTACATATCCATTGTGCATCGCTAGGAGAAATGTGTAGAGTTCAAGGAGAAAAATAAAACAAGAAAGAATATCTTGTACCATTGTTAGGTTAGGTTGGAACTTCTTGGTCCGGATGTGTTAATAACAGAAGTTCCCGGATTCCTCCCTTCACAGGCGTAGAGTGGCACACCGAGTGGTTTTAGTCGGTTTGAGTCCGACATATCGCCCCGCCGCAAGCCCCGGCTGGGTGACGGTCCGAGGGGAATTACACACGTAAAAAAAAAAAAGAAAAAAAGGTTGGAACTTCTTAGACCACTCACGTAATAGTACTAGTATAACTAAGGCAGTTATAAATTATAGGTTTTTTGTTCATAGAACAAAGTTTATTAAATAAATAAACCGATGCGTAAATAGACGAGTATTATAATAATGGTGATAGTTTCTCAAGAATACATAGGTACGGAAAATTTTAAATCAGCAATTTTTTTGTCCCCGATAACTTTATGAATAAATTACAAATATAATCTAGATAACAAAGATAACTAGCTAAGCTATGAAAATCTCTATAAAGATCTGAAGATTGTATCGAATTGTATCGGGTTCGTTTCTCCTAAATGTAAAGTCTCGATATATATATACATTTCTTCTAATTTAAAAATCAACTAAAACTCTTTGCTCCTTAATTTAATCACCCCGTTAAACTAAACTCCTCATACAAAACATCCGCTAAGCCACTCCATCCAATAACACATTTCCACAACCGTCCCTTTTCCCAGACACTCATCTAGCATAATCCCTAAATATCAGCAAATCGTATCAAAACAGAGCATATACATTATATACGTACATGGCATGTGAGCTCATATGCGTCGGTGGTATGTCGGCATGTTCAAAGCGCGACGGCGTGGCCTCACAACCCTTTGATCTGCCGTACCTACCGCTAACATATACTCTCGTACCTATAAGCCCTTCTATTTTGGTACGTCTTAGGGTTAAAATATCTGTTGAGATGTACGGATCCGTTTCGGTATTTGGATTCATTTGGGTAGATGAAATTATGTTATATGGAAGCGAAGGAAGGGTAGGACGGAGTTATGGGAGACTTGATGTTATATAGGACGTATCGCGGTAAAGTTTCGTAGGTGAACCAATCCTTGTAAAAGTTTTCCTAACTTACAATGTTTACATTTTATTGCATTTTTATGGACTTCGCAAGCTTATGAGTACCTATGTATTTTAACCTTCATTTGGAAATAGTTCCTTTGACTACACGGATAACGTAGTAGTTATCACGGTCATTTGTGGGTTCAATGTCCAAACCCCACATGGGATAACACTTGTGTAATCTATAAATTGTTGTTCTGAGTGGGGACTCTTCCACACTGCTCAGATGCTGTAAAGAGCTGTGAGAGTAACAGATAAACACAAGAGAGAAACAGGCTACAAGCTACAATTACAGTCGCGTAAATGACGTTTAATACACCTCTGATTTTCTTGATATAGAGAAAAGTGTTTTGTATTTTATAAAAGTATTGAAAAAGTTATTTTTAAATAAAATAAATATTTCGTACATCTGAAACACAACGTCATCTAGTCCCATTTTTTTTTCTTTTTTTAAAAGACAACACCCGCACTAGGAATAAATCCTGTGTCGCGGGGGACTTTACAAACATACATGAAATGGACACAAAGAACACCCAGACTCAGAACAACAATTTAAGGATCACACAAAGTGTTGTCCTACGTGGCATTTGAACCGTCGACACTTGGCGAAGTAGGAAACGGCGTGGTGACCTTTAAACCACTAGGCCAAACGTGCAGTCTCAGCAAACTAAGCAGAGCTTGTACTATGGATACTACACAACTGATTTAGATACATATTTAAGTATTTATTTTGTAAATACATACATATTATACATAGAATATATATGAATAATAGCTCGGGCTAGCACCATCTGCAGACCCGTCAACGTTGTACAGGAGCTCGAATAATTTTGGAATGAAATTAAAAAAACCTTCGGAACTCTACAAACACCTAAGAGTTACCAAAATGCATGTCTTGTCAAAATCCCAAGACGAAATCGTTAGATCCCTTCCAAAAGACAAAAATTCATCAGAGCTAGAGTCACGGCTCCAATTCCACAAAAAATTCATGGTGGGTACGCAGTCCAGTAGAGTTGGATTGGGAAATGCTAGAAGACAGACCGACAAAGATATAACAAAATCTTTCATACAACAAGATGAAAACGAGACCTACAAGGTGCACGCAATGAACCTAGAAATGCAGAATGAATGGTTAACTCTAGGAGAATTTTGTATCCCACCAGCTTTGAAATGGCGCACACTTTTATATGATTGGTCACCCGCCCTGTTAAAATTCTACCTCAACGCCTTTCAATTAACTCTCCCCGATCAAAGCAACCTAGTAAGGTGGGGAAAAGCTACAGAAAAGGCTTGTACGATGTGCAATGCGGCAATAGGTACAGCCAGGCACTTACTGACAGGTTGTAAGGCGCTATTAGACCGGGGTCATTATTCACGTCGCCATGATAGGGTATTACTCATCATACGCGAAGCTATGAGTTTATCACTGGCGAGAGCGAAAAAAGGAATAACAACAAACATAAAAACTAACATCGCGTTTGTAAAGGAAGGCTCAACAAAAAAGACTTCACTCACACAAAAGCCGTACTCAATTATATTTCGTCGCTTCATTATTCGATATGATTATTACCAGGTAGTCCCTCTGTTTACTAGGTAGCTTCGCACATTTTTTAAAGATATTAAACTAAAAGTTTTGAAAATGTATTTCTGCCCTACCCTACCACTAGACAGTCGCCTGTCGTTCGCTCATTCCTCTGTTGTGCGCGGTAGCGATCGCACGCTCCCGCTTACCGCCATGCCGAAACGTAGTGCTCACGAAAAGATAGAACGATACGCGAGGAAAATACGAAAAATCGAGGAACAGGAAAAACGGCGAAGAATAATATCTCTGCTTGAATCCTCTTCGGACAATGAAGGTAAGCCATAAGTTCACCTATCTATATATATATCCATTACGGTTTGGCCTTATAAAGTGTGATTTTCATTGGGATTGACTGCGAGTCAATAACTTTGATATTTACCAAAACTATTATTTGTTATTGGCCAAATAAAGCATTGGGGTTGACTGCGAGTCTTCAACGATGACTTACCGTAATTAAAACGAACATTTTAAACAAATGCAATTGCGAGTCAATAACTTTGATATTTACCAAAACTATTCTTTGTTTTTGTTTTATTGGCCAAATAAAGCATCGGGGTTGACTGCGAGTCTTCAACGATGACTTACCGCAATTAAAACGTACATTTTAAACAGATGTAACGTTAAGAGTTGCAATTTAATATCGAAAAACATTGGTTTTCAAAAAAAAAAAAAAAAGCTACCCTCACTATCCTAAAAATACGTTATTATTTCAGGAAGTGATGGCAATTTGGGAAAAACCGTTAACGACGAGGTTGGAATGCCAGAACTGGTTTCGGCAACCGAACCAAACGTTATGGAACCAGGTCCATCCAGCGACCTCGTTCTCGGCTCTGGACCGGACCCCGCCGACCAAAACGTGCCTGACTTGGATGCAGATATATTAGCTGCCCTCGGCGAGTCTATATCAGACACACCGGATTACGGGCAAAAAATTCACGAGACATTGTCTAAATTGTGGCTGCCTATATTGAAAAGAGGCATACCTAAAGACGAGAAAGAAAATCTCGCTAAGGAATATGCCATTCCCGATAATTGTCGACTTCTTCAAGCGCCCGCGCTGAACGCAGAAATCTCTGCAGCCGTCCCAGATATGGTCCGTAACCGCGACAAATCGCTCTCCACATACCAGCAGCAACTCGGTTGCGGGATCACTGCCGTAAATAGACGCATCGACATGCTCCTTAAAAGCGACGACAAGACGGGTGCGATTAAACATCTAAGTAACGGCTGCCGATTACTCTGCGATTCCCATAATCTGTCCACACATAATCGCATCAAACTTATAACTCCAAGTCTCGATAAGTCATTCCTGCATATGATGAAGGACGGGGAACGAGATGAGACTTTATTCGGTACAAAACTTACCGAAAAAATTAAAGCTGCTAAGGCCATTGAAAAACAGGGGCTGCAGATAAAAAAGCCACCTAAACCACAGAAACCTTCGATTAACCAGTCCAGTACGCGTCATTCATTCCAGGGAAACTGGACAGCGCCCCCTCGATTTCCGTCGAACAGGGGGGGGCGAGGCGGGTACAGGAGGATTCAAGCTCCGGCGACGGGAGGCCGCCGACCGTACTCTACGAGCGGACAGCAACCGCAGCGAGCGTCCACCCAGGACAAACCGCGTGCCCACGCTCCGTCGCAACACTAGCTCAGGTACGACACGCGGGTAGACTTACCCATTTCTATAACTGTTGGTTAAACATCACTAAAAACGATATCGTTCTTGATTGGATAAAAAACGGTTATCCCATACCATTTGAAACACCCGTTAGTCAGTCGAACACGCCTTACAACGTTTTTTCACGAAACGAAAAAATGGAGGTATTAGAAGCTATTAATAAATTAATAGAATTAGGAGCCATTTCCGAATGCAACGAAACTAATGACCAATTCATTTCTCGAATATTTCTCACGCCTAAACCAAACGGAGGCAAGCGCTTTATCCTAAATTTAAAACAATTAAATACATTTATACGCACAGACCATTTTAAAATGGAGGACTACCGAACGGCATGCAAACTGATACCACGTAATGGGTACTTGGCTACTATAGACCTAAAAGATGCTTTTTTTCTCTTACCCATAAGGTCTTATCATCGTAAGTACCTACGATTTCAGTTCGAGCCTCACAAATTTAAAAAGAACGTAATGTATCAGTTCAACGGCATGCCCTTCGGTCTATCCGTCGCTCCGCGCGTTTTTACTAAGATCATGAGGGAAGTCGTAGCCTACCTTAGGCACCGAGGCCATACGTCAGTTTTTTACTTAGACGATATTCTATGCATAGGCGATACACGAGATCAGTGCGTCGCTAACGTCAGAGAAACGTTACGTTTACTTACCTGTCTCGGATTTGTAATTAATTTTGACAAAAGTAATTTGACGCCACAACAGTCGTGCAAGTTTTTAGGTTTCAACTTTGATTCCAAAAACGTAAGCATAGGTCTACCCTCGGAAAAACGAAGAAAGATCGCGCAGTTAGTTACCAGGTTCTCTAAGCTGCCGACCTGTAGAATTCGCGAATTTGCTCAACTCGTCGGCGTATTAGTCTCCGCTTGCCCGGCAGTGAAGTACGGTTGGCTCTATACTAAGATTCTGGAACGCCAAAAATATCTGGCTTTACTCAGTGCCCATGATAATTACGACGCAAAAATGAAGTTACCAAATTCATTACTGAATGATTTGTTCTGGTGGTCGTCAAATATTGACACCACGTCTAATTTTATGAGACATCCAAATTTTGTACTCGAAATCTACACAGACGCTTCTAAAACCGGTTGGGGCGCTGTGTGTAATGACAATAAAATCAACGGCAGGTGGAAGGACACAGAAATAACTAGTCACATCAATTATCTAGAGTTAATGGCAGTTTTCCTAGGCTTGAAATCGTATGCCAATACGGTAACCGACTCTGCTATATTGCTTCGAGTCGATAATACAACAGCAATAAGCTATGTTAATCGTATGGGAGGCATACAATACCCCCACTTGAACGATTTAGCTCGTAAAATATGGCAATGGTGTGAGCAACGTGGCCTTTGGATATTTGCATCATATGTAAATACCAAAGAAAACTGCGCAGACGCCGCATCCAGAATTCTTAATGTTGACACCGAATGGACGATTTCTGAGCAGGCCTTCCAATCCATCGTAGAACGTTTTGGCAGTCCGGATATCGATTTATTCGCGTCACGTGATAACGCTAAATGTATCAGATATGTTTCCTGGAAACAAGATCCCGATGCAGTGTCAGTGGATGCGTTCACATTAAATTGGAAGTCCTACTACTTTTACGCCTTTCCTCCTTTTTCCTTAATGCTAAAATGCCTTAGGAAAATAATTGACGACGAAGCAAACGGGGTCTTTGTATTTCCCTATTGGCCATCACAGCCATGGTTCCCCTTATTGCAAAATTTAATAGTTTCCGACGTTTTTTACTTGAACCCTCATAAAAAGCTTTTGCAATCTCATTTCAGGGATCATCATCCCCTACACAGGAACCTTACCCTGGGTGTCGCGAGGCTCTGCGGCAGAGCTTCACCAGACAAGGGGCCTGCGCGAACTCGGTAACGCTAATGTTAGCATCGTTCTCTGATAGTACGATCAAGCAATATAATTCGTCCTTAAAACTTTGGTGGCAATTTTGTACGATCAACAACGTAAATATATTCGTACCTACAGTTACATCTGTACTCACTTTTCTTACAACTCAATTCAATAGTGGCTGCTCGTACGGTACTCTAAATTCACATCGCTCCGCTCTGTCCGCTATTACTACCAGTAATATTGGATCCAACGAGCGCGTCAAACGCTTGCTTAAGGGCGCGTATAGATTAAGACCCTCAAAGCCTAAATATGCTACCACGTGGGATCCACAAACAGTTCTAAACGAAATATCTAAATGGATCCCGCACAACGAGATAATTTTGGAGAAAATAACTAAAAAGCTCGTTATTTTGCTAGCCATATGTACCGCTCACAGAGTACAGACGTTTTCTCTCATTAAACTCGAAAACATATTATTCTCTGCAAATGGCGTTACAATAAATATAAGAGATGTAATAAAAACATCAGCTCCGGGCAGGGATCAGCCCGTTTTATATTTGCCATACTTCAGAGAAAATGAAACAATCTGTCCAGCCACAGCGCTTTCAGATTATTTGTCCAGAACTCAAGACATACGATCTGATAGTATACAGAATTTACTTTTAACGTACAAGAAGCCACACAAAGCCGCTACATCGCAAACAATATCCCGATGGATAAAGCAAGTATTGTCAGAGAGCGGCGTAGATATAGGTGTATTCGGTGCACACAGCACTCGACACGCGAGTACCTCTGCTGCGAGCTCTGCCGGAGTTAACATCGAAACCATTCGTAAAACCGCGGGTTGGACGACCACCTCTAATGCTTTTGCAAGGTTTTACAAAAGAAATGTCACTGATGAAGGCGAATTTGCTCGTAGCGTTTGCTTGTCGTCAAGGCATTGAATAACGTCGTCAATTATGATTGTCACCTTATTACACATTAATTATATGATTAATATATCATAGTGATTAAGCCGTTAAACTTGTCGGTTCAAATATTATATAAATAAGAAGGTAAATAATAATTTACGTTACATGTTTTTTTTTTCATGAATAAAAATTATAATTTTCCACTTTATGTTTTATTAACAAAACTTTCTTCTCTTAACATCTACCTGGTAATAATCATATCGAATAATGAAGCGACGAAATATAATAAATGATCAAACGAACTTCCCTCATGTGAAGTTCGATCATTATTATATGAGTCGCTTCATTTGAAGATATGATCACCCTCCCTCCCTGTATCTCCCAATATAGAAAGTTTTGCTCATCTAAGTTACTCTAAAAAGAATGAGCGAACGACAGGCGACTGTCTAGTGGTAGGGTAGGGCAGAAATACATTTTCAAAACTTTTAGTTTAATATCTTTAAAAAATGTGCGAAGCTACCTAGTAAACAGAGGGACTACCTGGTAATGATCATATCTTCAAATGAAGCGACTCATATAATAATGATCGAACTTCACATCAGGGAAGTTCGTTTGATCATTTATTATAAATACCGCCAGTGACTGGACATTATTAGTGGACACGTATGAAAATCACTACAGAATACCGGAGGATATCTGTGCCTCGGCGTCCAGACCGGACATATTTCTTTATGCAATGTCAATTAAGCGTGTAGTACTAGTAGAACTTACGGTGCCGTGGGAAACGAACGTCCCTAAAGACCACGCTTTAAAAAGAAACAAGTACTTTGACTTAACCAACGAAATAACTAAAAATGGTTATGTCGTTGTGCTGTATGCCGTGGAAGTGGGTGCGAGGGGTATACCAGCGAAATCCCTCTATAACCTGCTTAAAGACCTTGGATTGCCAAGAGCTTCAGTAAGCTCTTTTCTTGAACGAATATCCAAAGCGGCATTGCTAGGCTCACTTCAAATATGGTTAGGTAGAGGGGGTAACACGGCGGACAGTGGAGGTGAGCGTTGACGCGTCGTAAGGAGTGCTCCTTAAACCTAAACCTGGGTCGCAATTCCCAGGCACTGTCGAAGTCGCATGTGTTGCCCCCATCTATCACGCGATGGATCCGGCACCCGCACGGTGAATCCATGGAACGCTAAGAAATAGGTCTCTAATTCCCGAAACAAATATTTGCAGATCTTACAAACATTTACGGGTACTTTTTTTGACTGCTTCTGTGGTGCAGTGTTAGCGTATGTGACTGCTTGAATCTTCGGGTTCGTATGATCTGTAAATATTTCTTTCCGAATTAGGTTGTTTTCCATATATATTATGAATGTATTTATATAAAGTACGTATATGATTATATAAGTCGTCTAGTATCCACATAACAGATTCTACTTAGTTTGGGACTAGAAGGCGGTGTGTGTAAGATCTCCGAAACTATAAATCTCCGCAAAATACATATGATATACTATATTCTTATTAAGATTAACCAAAGTATCTAAATTCATGAATGTTTAGAATTAAAAATGTATAGCTAGAATACCAGTCTAAGAATACAAACAAAAAGCTTCACCAAGTCTATAAGAGATATTTTTCCTATTTTTAAAGCCAGCAAAGAGGTAATATAAAAAAATATGCAAGTCCTCGGAAAATGCTGTCGGCAATACTCCCTTTCCTCTTGTTGCCCTCTTAGTGAACAAACAACTCAATGTATGCATATACAACTACCACTATGTATTCTAAACATCCATGTTTACTCGTGTTTCTTGTGTTATATAAAATTAAGTTGAACAATTTTAGTACTCGAGTGCCAAAGAAGGAGGGTTATGTTTTTGAGTGTATGTACCTAGGTTGTTTCGAAAATTGATAGCCACAGAATTAATATAATCTCTTCTTTCATGAAATTATTTTAGATTGACGGCTAATTTCAACACAAACCTCCTTTGTGAAAATCACTGCCCACCTATGTGTAGTTTTTTTTTAATATGTTTAAAAGATTATCTGTCACTCTTCTTTTGTTTGCAACAATGGACGTCTCGCGGTAAGCTTTTTGTGCTATGATTTTCTATGATTATAAATGAGGGTTAAACTTCAAGGAATCTCAAGAAAAATTACAAGCTACTTTTCAGGGGAGTCAACTCCTACGTTAGCAATAATTACTTATTGGTTTCATGAATTTAAACGTGGTCGAGAGAACTTAAACGATGACCCCAGACCCGGCCGACCACCAACTGCAGTAACTCATGAAAACGTTATCAGGGTAGAGTGGCTATTGCGAGAGAATAGACATATTACACATTGAGAGATACAGGCTGAAGTAATCATTGGATCACAGGCAGTTTCCATCATCCGGCATGAACACCTTAAAGTTAGGAAGCTTGCTTCGCGATGGATACCTCATTCTTTCACCGATGAGCAAAAATGCTGTTGTGTTGATTGGTGCAAATTTGTTAAGTTCGAAGGAGGAACTTTGCAAAACGTATCCTACATTCTTACAACTGACGAATCATGGATAATAGCTACGATCCTCTCAAAAAGCAGCAATCCACGCAATGGGTGTTTGAAGAGGATGATTTGCCCACAAAAGTTGATAGCCAAAAAATGATAGCGGTTTTTTTTCGACGCAGTGGACCAGCAGCAGTAATTCTGCTAGAAGACCGTAGAACAGTTACTAGTGAATGGTAAAGCGAAGTTTGTCTGCCTCAAGCTTTCGGGGAGTTGGATAGCGTGTGCCCAAGGAGCGGTGTCCGTGGCTTTTCACCAAGATAACTCGCCCGCTCACACTGCTGAGAACTTCGGGGGTATAAATGTTACCCTATCCTCCGCACAGCTCAGATTTAGCTTCATGTGATGTTTTTTTATTCCCCACGGTAAAAAAAATGCTTCGTGGGCGAAAATTTTGCACTGCAGACGAGGCCGTCGAAAAATTTCGGCGGTTATTTTTCGAAAGCTGGTTCACCCGAATGCATAAGTGCATTGGGATTGTAGGGGGATATTTTGAAAAGCTGTATTTTTTTATATATTTTTTTAATATGCTAACTATTTTTCATTTCACTATTTTTGGAACAACACACGTATGTAGGTAGATATGTCATATTTCTTTGGCACTCCCTAGAGCCTAAAGGACTTGTCATATTTTTATGTGAGTGGTGTCAATAGATTCGTCTTAGTCGTGAGAGTGACACAGGGTACATCAAAATGAAAAAAAAAAACATTGAAAAAAATCTTTAAATCTTTTCAGTTCTTCAATGAATTTAATAAAGATGGCAGATATTGACGCAGTCAGGTCTTTTTAAATCATTTGTGACTTGTAAACATGTAAACTAATTAATAAATGCAAGAGTTTGTTTGTGTGTTATGTCTAGGTATGTATTTTACCTATCATCGTGAATGATAGTAGGTATGATCGGATCAATAATTATATTATTTTCATATAATTTGTTTGCGTCATTATTCTCAGCATAAAAATATTTTGTCTTTTATTTTATTACCCCTAGGAGAATAAGAACTGAGTGAGTAGGTGTATCATCAATACATTTTGCATTTACGTTGTCAAGGCTACATGAAAGGGCAGAACATAGGGCAGGGCAATAGGGTATAGAAAACCATAAACAGGACAGTGTGATGACACAATCTAGCTTAGTGGGCATGGAAAAAGTTTGTAAATAATGATGTTCCCCTATCCGATTACGGCCTCGGCGGCCAGTCTCAACGGAGACCAGCCAACTACGCAGGAGATATTATAGTGCAAAAGTGTGTGCGCAAACACAGGTGCACTCTCTGTTCCCTCACTCTCATAATCCAATGGGACGTTTATACGACACGATCGGGGAGTGATCAGGAGATGTGCTTTACGAGGCACGGGGATTCAGACCCCAACTTCCAAACTCCGAGCTGTTAATAAGCATTTCTAAAATTAGAAAAACCAATAGGTAACATTATATGGTCCGACCCGGGATTCGAACCCGAAACCTCTTGATCATCAATGAGGATAGCTGGGTACACACAGAAAATTCTAGAGTAAATTAGTTGTAAGCAAATCACAAGCACTCACACACAAATTTAGTATATAATGCTTAACATAACACTTCATGTTGATAGGGCTCTATTGTCATAAAATCATGTATTTAGCTCCAAGGAAATGAACATCAGTTTGCCTCTTTATTCATCTTCGTTGAAATTTAAGAAGTTTTAGTACTCTCATTTACAAGTGATATTACAAAAATGTATCCTTTTTCCATCTTTTACAGAACATTCATCGTTACAACACGATGTCAAAGTAACGCACAATTTCACCGAAACCTCTGGCGACAAGACAATAACTTACGACACCAATAAATACATATTCAACAAGCCGACGCCATACATCTTACTAATTTACAACTACGAAACCCCATAATAACCATTTATCCACGGAACCCAACGAATAAATATCTTGCGACATTTTTCTTTGCCTTATCTCAAGAGTCCAGACTGTCCACCGTTCCTTTCTATCTCGTAAGAATTTATATTTTGCTATCTCGTTTCCTCGCAGTTTTATCACGAACCTTCTCCCTTTATTCAGTAAGTACATTTTATTTAGTTTTCGCTCCCTTAATGGATTTATTCAACGGAGAGTCCTTTGACCTTGTCTGTTTGTGTCTCAGTTCCATGATCTTATTTGTGGAAGAAAAAGTGGGTGAAGTGTTATGTGTGAGAGTTGTTGAAAAGCTTTATGTTTTGAAGGTTGCGAACAAACTTTGAACTGTAATGTTGGTAAATATTATTACGTTAGAACAAAAAGATTTATACTGTGGTGAAAGTAGTTCGGAAAAACTCGGGAGAATATAAAAATCTAATCTCGTGGCGACGGTGTAGTCTCTATATCTACATGGTACAGTCATCATAGCTGTACCATTTTCTGAATATCTAAAGAGCATTGAAATCATTTTGTTAAAGTATTAAAATATAGTTTCTTTTTAATCTGTTTGTATAATTAGTGAGTAGTGAAAACACATACCTATAACCCGTTTAGATGTGTCTTTTTGCGATTAGGTTTGCGTTTTTTTCGGTTCGATTGTCGTTTTGGTTATTTTGTTTTTAAGGCCCAGTGGTTAAGTAATTTAAATTTAGGTAGAAATAAATTGACAAAATATATATTGAGGGACAAAAAGCCACTTTTAAAGGTTACTTTATTATAAAATTTCTGATACATTTTCTAGGAGAACATTTCAGTGGGTTTCACGTTGTCACAAGTTTCAAAGTAGTATCTCGAAAGATAAAGTAATATAGTTTAAGACAAACTACATCCATAAACAAAATAAACATGGACATTACCCCACTCCCGGTATCATAGGGTCATTATTACACCACACATTGCCATGAATCAGAGCCCCTCGCAATACAAGGAGGGGAAGTGCAAATAAAATTAGTTATACTGCTCATCACCGATGCTTAACTGTGATTTACTAACTACGAGTTATTGTTTTATCACTAATCTAATAATCTTATCTAACACTGATAAATACAATACACGTATGGTGTCTAATATGAGTTTGCATGTTACGATTAAGATTTGTTAGTAACATTTAAGATTTACTGTCATTTCTTTATTAGAATAAAATCTATACAAATAAATAAAAATAGAGTGTCTGTTTGTAATATTAAATAATCACTTTTACTAAATGCATGTGTATGTAATACGGTACATGTGCCAAAATAACATTTTTTTAAAAATTTGTCTGTCTGTCTGTCCGTCTGTCTGTTTGTTCCGGGTAATCTCTGGAACGTCTGGACCGATTTATGCTATATATACTATACTTATGCTACTTTTTTAGACTAGCTTCGCTCCGCCCCGCAATAAAACGCAAAAATACTACTAACTGTCAACTATATTTAAATTTATATTGAATCGTATTTGTTATGGTGTAGTGTTTAGTAGTCTTAGGTAAATGTACAATTTCTAGTGTAATAAATCCACAGGTTACAAAAGTTTCAGGGACGACAAAGCTTTGTAATATTATTAGTGGCAACACTGGCAACTGGCATGCAGTACCGCCGGGCATGCTTTGCTACGAGCTAACCGCGTTGTGTACAATGTTAATTAAACGTTTTACTTTGTATTATAATACTCGTAATATAGTATCTTTAGACATCAACATGAAGTTGCTAAGTGTATTAATGTATTAACATAAATAAATAACAATACATGTGTTAAAAATTATTTTTTATTTAAATGAGGTTTTACTTTCAGTTTTGTTTTTAACTCGGAACAATGCTGCAAAGTTGTAGGCCGGTTTTATTTACTCGCATTCGAATTTCAATTCAATCAAGCATAATTCTTTTTGAGTAAATTACGCTTGGTAAATTCAATAATAATATTTAAGTTAGTGCAGCGAAATTTATTTTTAATTACACAAAAAGAGATATGTAAGGTATCTGTGCGATATGTGGCACGATATATTAGAGAAAGTTTAAGCAATACTTATATGAGACCGGAGGCCCAATAATCCAGAATCATCTCAGAAAGCCGCCATGGTCGGCCACATTGCCGCATTGTTTATGCTGCATTTACACTTGGATTCTAATCATGCTTTCCATCAGGCAGATTAAAGTCACTTTCACAGACTCAAAGGTATCAAAATGTGCCTTAGTTAATACAATAACAAACTACTCGTAGATAAATTATTATAGAACTGTGGCGACCTCCACATACAGCGCAACAGCAACATGCTACAGCGTCATCGACCAAAGATACACCGAGCTACGGTGTGACGTCACGACACGGAGTACCAATCCTGAATCGCGGAATAAGATTTCTCGCGCCAATTAACATTATATACAACTTCCCAACATCAACCGTGGGGCAGTGGCCCGCCAGGCATGATCACCTCGCCTGGTCGGAGGATCCTCCCTTTGTGTTGGAGGGACATAACACCCGTTCCTCCACAGACAAATAATCGTGTTCAATTTACCATGGGTGGGGATCGATACATTACCATTTTAGAATTTATATTTTATTTGTATTTTTTGCACTACAATCATAAAAAACCTATTCTTAACCAAAAACATTTTTATGTAAAATGTTGCCAAAATGAGAACATATACCTCGCATTGACAAAAAGTTATCAGATCTCATGTAGAGCCATGCTTCCAACTCTACAAGCCTTTGCTTAAGAAACTCTACATCTTAGGCAAAATATGTGGTTCAGTAGCAGATATATAAGTATACATCACTGACATACGAGTGACATTGCAGTGTTACAATGTTGATTGGATCCCACCACATATCCGGAAACCGTGAAAGTGGCGCGTAAATCGGAAAGGTGAGCCGCGACGCCATATTGCGGTACTGCTAGGGTTACATTTGAAAATTAAATGTCCAATTCTCATTGGTAACATTAGATTAAAACGTGAGTACCGAAAAAAGTGTTAACATGTAATTATTAGACATTATAGTAGTTAATTGAATCTTAGTTATTTTTTTGTGTTTATTTATTTTTTCTTGAAACATAACTAAGAGATGGACAATGAAAATTTTAGTTTATATTTGAAGTTGTCCATAAACTTTAATAAAAACTTTACTTAAGTTTTAGTTTAGTTCCGTATAGTAACTAAGTTTTAAAGTTTTTTTAGTAAAGATGTAAAGAAATTGTATTCTTACTTTAAAAAGTTTTATCCAAGGTAAACACTGTAGTCTTCAAGGTTCGACGTGGTCCTACATTTATTTAGAACGAAAACTTATTAGAATGTGACTATTAAAATGGAAGTTGAAATAGAGACGATAACATTACAATTAGTAAGTATTTGTTTAAACACATTATAAAAATAAATTGCTGGTTGTAAAAGCATTTACGATGGTTTAGCTTAAACAATAAAATTGGGCTTGACAACAAACTTTGTTACCAGTAATTATTTCCTTTCTTATTTTGTAGGAATCTAAATAGGCAAAGAAATTTTTACTCGTTAGTTAATATTCCTAAAATGTCGACAAAATAAAATACATATTAAAATAGATAGAATTTTTCGTTGAAAAAAATGAGAACATTGGTTTTTTAAAGCTGGTAACATTTTTTGCTGTGTTAAGGTATTTCGTTTGAGACATTGGAAAATCGTTAATAATTGCTTGTTTGGATCTAAATTAAAAATTCCATATCTTTGAACTGTTGCAGCGATATCATGTGGGTGTACCAGAAAAATTCTCAAAGCCACCTAATTGGATACGGAGTACAGACCACTACAAAGGGGGATGTTTCAGATAAAAATGAAAATTAAATCTTCCACGCGGATGGGCAGAGTAATGTTTTTGACGGTGCCGTAGGCGGGACGTCCCCCCAACCCGTCGTGTCGCCCCTCGCTCGTCTATTCTCGCCCCACACAGGGGGAGCCGCAAATCGACTATCAAAATGCTGGTGAAAAAGTTTTGTTGGGTTGTTGGCGGGCTGTGACCGGCCGCCGTATTCGGTGTTTATTTTTTCTGTTAATTTCCAGTTTCCCGAGGCGTATTTGCATACATTTGGCTTTCATGTATCTAGGAAGGCTTCATTTGACTGAATCGATTTAATCGGAAACTGCATTTTATAGATTTAAAAAAACTTAAACTCATAAAAGAGTAACTTGTAGATAAAGTGGTTCATAGGACTAAGAGTGATTCATTAAAGGAGGCCCCTCATGATCACCAGGAATACCGTCTGTTGACCTCTAAACTTCAGTTTGAAGATGGCACCCCATGATGATGATAAGACTACATAGAGTTAGTATAGATAGAGCAGGGGAGCCAGGCCTCTAGCCATCCCTCGGTTAAAAAGAGAGAGACGATCGCGGTACCTATCTGTCTCTCTTTACTCGCGTATGCGCAGTTAGCGTGAAAAAGCAGTTAATTGTTGTGATTAGATTAACATTATTAGTCCTGTTGCGTGCGTCAGTAGAGAAAGACAGATGGGGTACCGCGATCTTCTCTCTCTTTTTAACCGATGGACGTTTCCGCTTACAGGCAGCCGTATGTCTTCCCTACTCTATTATAATAGCTCTATGTAAGACTAAGCCCTTGTAAAAAATTTTGTATGTTACAGGCCCTTGAACACATATCAAAGACACATATCAAAGTCAAATAACAAACTTCATCATAGACAAAAACCGAGAGGTAAAAAACCAAGATGTATGCTAAAAATATATGTATTTAAATTGGTATCTAATTATAGAAACGACACTACATTGACGAATGTCGGTAACGAATGCGCAAAAAGTCTTGCAATAAAAATATTGGAACATGGACCTTGAAAATATTCTAATACTAGCTGTTGCCCGCGGCTCCGCCCGCGTGTATGTCGGTTATCGCGGCAAACAGTAACCTATGTGTTACTCTGATGTATCTTCTATACATATAAAATAACATGTCCTGACTGACTGACTGACTGATTCATCATCGCCGAGCGGAAACTATTAAACTTGGGAATACAAAATTTCCAACCCATTAAGGAAGGAATTTTGGAATTTCTACCCCCAAGGGGTCGAAATAGGGGTGAAAGTTTGTATGGAAGTCCGTCTTTTTTAAGTTAGAAACATGAAAAATTATCTTTGGGCTAATAGTTAAAAACGCGTAGATACTAAGTGTCTCTGGATATTATATCTACCCCTTTTTTTGTGCGGAAATTCCCTCGGATATCACCAACTGGTGGTTATGTCGGACTCGAACCGAAAACCGCACACCGTCTCGGGTTCTAGAAACCAGGGAACCAGAGCGCCCTCAAAAGGAAATCCCATAAATGATATTTCTACCCCTAAGGGGTGAATTGGGTGTTAAAATGTCGTAAGTAGATTAGTTTGGAAGTCAGTCATTTTTAATTTAGTAGCCTGAAACTTTGTCCTTAGGCTTTTAAGTACAAATAAATTAGTACCCATATCATCATTTATGGGAATTATATTTCTAAAGGGGTAAAAATAAGGGTCGAACGTTAGTATGAAATCCTTTTTAATGGGCTATTGATTAAAAATAAATAAATAGGTACGTTTAAAAACATGAATAAATTATTCATACATACTTACACAGTTTAAATTAAATATATTGTAAATAATCAACTTCCACGCGAGCAAAGCTGCGGGCAACAGCTAGTAAGCTATATTACTGTAAAGTTTCATCCAATTCCGTCCAGTGCTTTTGCGTAATGAAGTAACAAACATACACCCTCACAAACATTCGCTTTTATAAATTAGTGTGATGTGATAAAATTGAATACGAAAAACAATGTTAAATTTATCACTACAGTTAAATGAAAAATTAGACATAACGAATGAAGCTTATTTTCAAAGCGTAAATAAAACTAAATTAATTAAGTATCTACAACTAATTCAACGAAAAAAATGGAAGGTATCTACAACTTACTAAAAGAAATTAAAACACCAACAAATAAGGCAAAGTAATTAAATATTTGCAACGAAAAACATCTGCTTACCTATGCCTATACCAATAACCTAACAAAATCCTATAAAAAAGTAAATTATAGGTACCTAGGTACCTATGCTATAACCTTACAAAATTCTAAAAAAAACTTCGTTTGAAAAAACTGACTTCAAAAACTAAAAAGTATCAGTTAACTTAATTTGCATGTGCTACCTAGGTTTGAAGTCAGTGCCAAGCCAAATGTAATAGTAGGTATCACACTCGCTACATTTCGAGGCGAACGTCAACGACGTCACCAATGCTTCAGTTGTTTTGTTCTACGCGAAGAGCAGCTATCCCGCTCAAGGTCACGCGCGGCGAGTGCGGTACCTACTATTACATTTTGGCTTGGCACCGACTTCAAACCTATGAATAGGTAGCACATACAAATTAAGTTATTTGGTACCTTTTAGTTTTTTCGGTTCGGTTTTTTAAACGAAGTTTTTTTTATTTTTCACTTTTTAGTCTTTCTCAAGTCTCTCGTCATCATTTCACCTAAATAACTTGAAAGAATACGACTAAAGGTAACATACATGCTGTATAAAATCGAAAGGACTTCAGGTATTTTTTTGTAATAAAATCTCAAATGGACTATCTTCTATAGGTTACTATAATTCAAGTGATTTGAGGTAAACTGACTATCTGAGGTTAACTCTGATATCGTTAAGACCCGTTTTATATATTATGAAATTAAATGATGTCTACAGAATATGAAGGCATGCAGACAATTACTTTAACTTCATTGCAGGCGCTTACATAAATTTGAGGGTTTCCTTCGATTTCCTTAGGATCCCATCATCAGATCCTGATATGGTGGCCATGGGACCACATGGGGAGCATACCCTTTCGAATACAAAAATAATTTCCAAAATCGGTCCACAAATTGACGGAATAATCCGTGTGCATACATAAAAAAAAATATACAGATGAAATTGAGAACCTCATCCTTTTGGCAGTCGGTTAAAAAAAATATACCGATGAAATTGAGAACCTCCTCCTTTTGGAAGTCGGTTAAAAATACAGAAGAAATATTATAATACCAAGTAATATTTATAGAATCGAACTATTTAGACGAAATTGTGTGTACCTATATGGCTCCCCTAATATACAACACAATACCCAAGTGGATAACTGACCTACCACTCAATAAGTTTTGTGTTGTTCTTAGAAAATGGTTGGTAGAAAACAGTTATTACTCCGTTAAGGAATTCCTACAAAAAAATTCGTGTCCGTCTTATCATTTTAGAAATGCATTGTAGGTGTGTATTGAATTTATTAAGTAGTTCTTGTATGTATTTTCAAAGTGTTACGCGTAATCTTTTTAAATTGATTCTGATTTAGTTAATTCGTTATTGCTAATTAGCAATTAATATAGTTTTAGCAATTTAATAACTATTGCTGAAATAGTTATTAAAGCAGTCTTTCGTACAAACGAAAGACTTCAACACTAAATTTGCATGCCTATTACTGGTGAAATGTGTTTCGTGCATATTTTATTTTTATTTTTTACCATCTTTTTGTACCACATTTAAGCAAATAAAAATTATATTATTATTTTTATTATTATTATAAGTATTTTAAACTTAAAATAAATATCATAAATATAAATGACCATTTAACGTTTATGGCATTCTAGTTTTTGGTTCAGTATCAATAAGAGCATCCTCCCAAAAAAATCTAAATTTCTTTAATGTACAGAATTGATCTTATACACTTTTCTTATGCGTTTAAAAGTAATCATATTACGTACCTATTGTAAAGTTAGTTACTTGATTCCAAAAGATGTCGCTGTTTTAAGCACAGAAACAATTTTCAAGAAAATGTAATTGCTTCAGTATCGATTAGAGAGCCCTCCCAAAAAATCATCTAAATTTCTTTAATGTACAGAACTGAACCGTTACATTTTTATTATACGTTAAAAAGAGTAATCATATAACGTACCTATTGTAAAGTTAGTTACTTGATTCCAAAAGATGTCGCTGTTTTAAGCAAAGAAATTTTTCAATTACATTTAAAACAACCCTTTCTATGGAAAGAGAGAACATAAAACAAATACCTACCTATCAAATACTAACTACATACCACATTAATCACAATGCTTGTGCATAAAACGTTTGAATATTTAAGTCATGCGGGCACAACCAAACACACAGATTCGACGTCTACAGAGAGATATAGATATTCTTTTTCCTATGGATAGAGAGATTGCGATAAATCAAATACTTAATGCTACACCGAATTATACGTAATACGTTCTACGATTATTCCACGATATATTAATCAAAGTGTTATTAATTACGCATGGCTTCCAAAAGATGTCACTACGTGTTGTATTTCGTAATGATAAATTCTTTATATATTTTTTTCCAATAGATAGAGAGATTGTGATAAATTTAATAATTAATGCTACAATCTTCAGAGTATCTCCTTTCTAACAAAAAAAGAATTATTGCAATCGGACTACTCGTTAATGAATTACAATTAATTACACATTTTGACTTTCATCCCCCCTCACAGGGAAACCGTCCGGAATTTCGGAATAAAAAGTATCCTATGTCCTACCTCGGAGTATGAACTCAAATCATGCCAAGTTTCATTTGAATCCATTCAGTAGTTTCGGCGTGATGCGCGGCCAAGATACAGACAGACAGACAGACAGACAGACAGACAGACAAAAATGAAAAAAATTACAGTTTTGGCTTCTGTATCGATAATAGAGAGCCCTCTAAAAAAATTTTTCAAAATATCTTTAATGTACAGAATTTGACCTGTTACATTTTTATTATGAGTATAGATATATTCGAGTCAAAGATGTTCTTGTGTAAGATCAAAACATAGAGCCTATCCACTTACTTTTTTTCATCGTCGTCATGTCTCCACCATTGCAACTGATGGCTTGAGGCCCAGGAGAGAGACTATGCAGTTGGTAAGGTGGCGTCCTGGCATCAATTTGAGTGGGCCAGGGAGCTCTGGGCCAGCCAGGCGAAGACCCTGGCGCGCCAAGAAGTCGAAGACGTTCGTACACTGGAGCTGAACACTCGGGAGAAGGTTGCTGATTATTTGCCTTCTCTTTTTGCGCTGCTAGGTTACGGAGCACTCGGTTGATTGAGGAGACCTGCAGAATAAGAGTTTTGAATGGAAATGAGAAGAGTTTGAATTTGACAGCGAGGTTTGGATTCCACAATTTCGAAGTTTTATTTATTTTACTAGTTATAGTTGACATTACATAATCCTTCTTTGCGAATGAAATAAGTCAAGGTGCAGTCATGGATACGAAACACGAGAAGATTCAATCTTGGGTCGGGAGAATTCCTTTACCTGTTAAACCAAGAGTACAATCGTATATGCTTAATAAACATGAATACCACTTAAAAAGTTTTTATGTTTTCAGCATATCTAAATTTTAGCATTTGTTTCACTATAAAGTAAATTAATTTCCTCTTCTAGTTTTAACTGAAATTGTTTTACTTTCGCTAAGTACAAAGTGTTGTGGTTTTATTTTATAGACAAATACATTAAAACTAGGTAATAATAATATCAGGTTATAAAACTATCTTGGCACAGATCCAAAAACCTTAGGTAAACAAACTTCAAAATCGAAGATGAAACGAAAAAAAAAAACTGAAGATGCATGACCCAATTATCTAACCTTGATCGAATTCTCGGAAGCCACAGATTAATAAGAAAGGCGGGTTGATAACAAAATAAGGAAAAAAACTCATTGGCTGTATATTTGAGCGCCCATGTCAGATATGATATTCTTGTAACCCGTGATGACGCGATTCGAAATGTGCCATGGACATTGATTATTTATTTTTGGGACAAATTATTCCAAACTTTTGCGATGTGGCTTTAGTTAGAGTTCCGTAGGTACCCAAAGATGAAAAACGGGACCCTATAACTAAGATTCTGCTGACAGTCTGTCTGTCCGTCCCTCCGTCTGTCTGTTACCAGGCTGTATCTCATGAACCGGGATAGCGAGACAATTGAAATTTTCACAGATGATGTATTTCTGTTCCCGCTAGAAGAACAAATACTAAAACCAGAATAAAAAAAAGTAGGCCCTATAGCAAACGTGATTTTTTGCAGTTTCTTGCTATTTTATTCATTAAAAATGCTAGCTGGCTAAATTAACTCGACCTTCTAGCTCGCACTCTCGTTAATACAAATCTGTTATATTTAAACTCATAGTGCCACACTGTTTAAAGACTTTACTTGTTTTATTGTCAATCTATACTAATATTATTAGGAGGTAAAGTTTCTAACTTTGTTTGTATGGTTGTAGGGGGTAATCTTCGGAAGTTCTGATGCACTCCTCAAAATTCTTTCACTAACAGAAAGCGACACTATTCCCGAGTGACATAGGTCCTATTTTATTATGATTGAACCAAAAGTTTAGTAAAAAATAATAGTATTTGTAAATCAAGTCGAAGAAAAGCGAGTGGTTATGGCCCAACGGAGTGGGCACGGGTCAGCTAGTTTCTAAAATAAATTAGTGCTATTTACAATTCTAGTGCCTCTAATCGTGAACTTTAGTCAGATGAAGTTAAGGGTTGGAAAATTAGAAGTCCTTTAAAAAGGGAAGTTAGCGTAGAGGCGAAAACAATGGAAGGAAAAGGATATTGGTTATGAGGATGAATTTCCCGAGAAGGTCAAGGTTGCATACTCCTAGTTACAGACATTCTATCTTTATCACCACAGGGGTAGAACAAGATGCATATTAAAGGTCTACATTTTGCCAACAATTTATTCAGAATACGATTCAATAAATTATGCCAGGTCTCGGTTGTGGGTTCGAATTCATTTAACAACGAGAACTGGCATAGCAGTTAGGTAGCCATATGGCTCCTACACATAACTGCGATGCGATGCGGCGTGAAGTTCTTGCGGTACATTCTTGCGAGCTCACAGATATTTGCGATGCGTTGCGAATCCGCAGTTATATGTGGGAGCCCTTAGACCAACAGGCCTAGGCTCACTTGTTACTTTGACTGATATTCTGTTAACTGTCAACCGTCTAAGTTATTTATGACTAGCTACGTCCCGCGGTTTTGTTGCTTTGCAATCAAATATTGTTCACTATTTCATTGTTTTTTAATTTTGTCCTAAAATGTTTATTTTCTAAAATAAAAGTAGTTTAAGTTATTCGTTATAACATCAGCCATCTGACAGTAAAAATCCAGTTAAAACCGGCCCAGCCGTTCCAGAGCTTAGATTAGAGGAACAAATAGCCTTTTTTTTATTTTAGTACCGTATAAGCCTTCAAATGCATTCAGTGTAAAGCTGTTTATTTATAATTACAGACAGACACTTTTTATTTATTTGCACAGATTTATTATATTACTAGCTGAACCCCGCGGTGTTACCCGCGGTTATTGTCTTAACGCGGGTAACGCCGCGGGACAAAGCTAGTCTAAAAAAAGTAGCCTAGCTATCTGCCAGTGAAAGTTCCGTCAAAATCGGTCCAGCTGTTCCAAAGATTACCCGGAACAAACAGACAGACAGACCGACAGACCGACAGACAGACAGACAAAATTTTTATATATAAATATATAAATAAAAAAATATTTAGGTACATGTACCGCACGCGGTTATTTTAATATTACAAACAGACACTCCAATTTTATGTATAGATTACAAGTAGGCATTAAAAATATGTAATTTTGTCTTATTTTAACGACGATGTATGTATAAAGTATGATTTGAAATGTATGTTTCTTCTGAAAATGTATCAATTGTACACAATTTACACACATGTAAGATATTTCCATTATAAGTGTATTAAAACTAAAACAGTGTAAGTTGTTTTTTTTAAAGTGGCCCTATATTTGACGAAAATTAAACGACATTTACAGGTATATGATTTTATAATTTACTAGTGGTTGCCCGCTATATGTCAGTTATCGCGGCAAATAGTAACCTATGTGTTATTCTGATGTATAAGCTATATTGCTGTCGTGTTTCATCCAAATCCGTTCAGTAGTTTTTACGTGAAAGAGTAACAAACATCCATCCATCCATACTTACAAACTTTCGCGTTTATAATATTAGTATAGATATAGATTTGTCAATACTACTTGGCTTTTTAACCCCCGACGCAAAAAGAGGGGTGTTATAAGTTTGACGTGTCTGTCTATCTGTGGCACCGTAGCTCGCGAACGGATGAAGCGATTTTAATTTGTTTTTTTTTGTATGAAAGGTGTGTTACGTGCGAGTGTTCTTAGACATGTTTCATGAAAATCGGTTGAGTCGTGAAAGTGGAGAAGAATAACCGAATGTCTGCAGAAATATCATTGGCGTATGTTTACTCGATTAAGTGTTGTGTAGGGGTTTTTTTAAATTTTGAATTTTCTTACACTTAACAGTCGTTATATAGGTTATTATTTGACTTATAAATCACATGGGTGTCGTAACAGGTGACAAAGGGAGCCAACTACGTAGGACAAACAAGACAAGGTAAATTTGAAACAAAACCATGTACCAACCTGTTTGACCAGGTGGTATAGGCCAGAACCTCCTTTCTAAAGGTCTAAAGAGAGGCATATACTCAGCAGTGGACTGTTAAGGACAGTTGATGATGATGATGATGAAATAATAAAAATATATCATCAGAACACAGACTATCATCATCAGAAAAATACTCACATATGTATTCTGTTGTCAGATAAAGATATAATCGATATTGGCGGGAAATTTTGGTACCTAAATACCTAAAGTTAAATCCTATGGTCCTATTAAAAGCTATCAATATACTTATTTATTTGTACATAAACAAATGACAATTTGAACTTATCGACGGTTTCCGCACTAAGCTCGAGGCTTGTGTCGCGGCAACCAAGACCAGATTTTACATTATTCATTGGTGCTAATTCTGTTGTTCCAAAATCTCTCCAAACAAAACCAGAAATCAAACTAAAAATTTGTGACGTTCAAAAGATTGGCTAAAAAATATAGTTTCGGGTATTGCCCTGCTTAGTGACGCAACAACAGCATTTAGCACCATATCATCACTTTGAGCAGGACAGCGGTTCTAACTTATAGAATATATTTTGTACATAATAGTTATATGTTTTAGGTTTGTAATTGTTGAAATAGAATATAATATGAAATCAATACAATTTCAGAGCAAACAAATTAAAACTAATATAAAAAAAACAAGTGGATAAAATAATAATACCTCTTTAATTATATGTGGTAGCTGTGTTCATTCATCTGTGGTTGAGAGTGTTTTCGTGTGTATATGGATGTCTACACTTAATTTATAATAGGCTTTCAAAGGTTTCTTTAAAACTTCCTGGATCAATTTTTTTTACGAAATTTCCGAGGCCACCCAAAGTACCGAAATATAACAAAATCGAATATCGGCCAACTGTCACCGAGGCATATGACGACGAGGCAGTAACTTAGACGTAGGGCAGGAAGGCGAGTAAGACGATAGATGGTAACATGAGACGCGGCCGCGGTGGTCTGCGCTCCGAAGTGACTGGCATCTGACGGAATGCCCGATGGACCGCGAAAGCGCGCCACGTTTGAAAAACGAACGGTATTTTTTTGTTTATTCTCATTTAAAAATTTGTTCTATGATTCGATTGTTGACATTTGATCATAGATTATTATTTGTTTATTTTTTATATATGAACGTACCTACTGCATAAAGTTTTAAGTCTTTGTTTTACTACTATGTTGCGCTATAAGCATAAACATTGTACCTTCTTATACTTGTATTTCTGTTACTATGCTTAATTAGAAAAAATATTTTTTTCATGCTCTCTCGGAATCGGATCTCGGAAAGAGTATTTTTGCTCTTCGATATCTGAGTGCAAAAGCCGTTTTTATCCGCTAGAGGATAAATAAATTTAATTTAGAACATCGTCGTGTGCACTAAGTTTGTGAATTCAAAACATTATTAAACCTATTTACTTCTACCTCCATGGTGCCTAATTTATCATACATCCTTTTTTTTTTATTTGTTAAAAACTTAGACTCGGAACCAGAAGGTATACTTTTTTTAATTTGCTTTGCCTGCGCCATTTTCTTTTTGCATTTAGTAATTTCCTCGCTGAGGTGGGATGAAAAGTTACGTGTTGCACTCGAGTGCAAAGATTTTTCTCTTCGGGCTCTTTTGATTCCCTTACTAATGCTCAGGATTCTAATTTTTGAATCCTTCGCTTGCTCGGTCATCAAAATTGAGCACGTGGTTAAAAAGTAACTTTGCACTCTTGTATAACAAATAAATTTAACGTAAAGGGTCATGTTAATAAAGATTTTTATTATACAACCGTATTTACTCCACTTATTCTGTAAAGACTGCTACACTCGCGTTTGTTTATATGTACATACTTCATGCAATGTACCACGGGCCCTCTGATATTGGGACAACCAGTTAATGAATAACAGTTAATTAAGAATAAACCCAACAGAATAAACCAGCTGTGCGATAGTTTAGAAACAGGGCTGATAGGAATACCTGTCTTTTGGAGTAATTAGTCTGTTATTATTTTCTATAAGATCTAACTCTAGCACATCAACAGTGGAAGATTAAATTCCTTGCCTTCGTAGACTTGGAAACTTTGCAAACATTTGTTCAATCAGAAAATTATAACAAGATGTACAATTATTAAAAGTCAAACGGTTGACGTCTACTAATAAATAACAAATTTTAAAAAAGTGGAAAGGGTTGGAGTTTTCTTTCAAATGAAATGGAAATTTTTAACAAGCTTTGAAGACAGCATGAAGCTAAGGAATCAATGATTCGAGCCAATTAAATATTTGTCCGTTTATTATTTTGTTTTCTAATTGTTTATAACGATTTCACTCGGCTATCAAATAAAACAATTAATGATGCACTATTTTATTAAACAAAGGCCGATATTTAACAAAATATAAAATAAGTACCGATAAATAATATTTTTTAAATAATTCATCACACGTTTCACTACTTTTAAAATGACTACAATCAATAAGAGAATTAATTCGATAAATTAAAAAGCCTTTCCATTTTTTTGCAGTTAAAGAGTAATATACCACTCGACATTTTATGGTGTACACAAGGTTTCAACGACCCGACGAAGCGTGGCCATGTGTGAAAACCGTCTGCGCTCTGTCCATTTATAAAAAATAAACTCCACGCAAAGTAGAAACGTGTAAACAGTCCCTTAATTCGAATTACACACACCGATTGACTCGTTTCCATGATTGTAGTCGAGTAATACACCAATTAGTAAATAACCCTTTAGTGAGTAATATTTATACGTGTTTAGTCGATTTAATTTTCTTTAACCCTGCACTTAGACAATGTCCGAATCCGAACGACAATGCGTGCTCATTTCATGTGAATTGCTTTAAATGCATTTTTTGTGGCCTGGGTGTACACGGTGAATTAGTTTTATTTATTAGATTGGTTCCCAATTCCAAAAGCTAGGTATGGTTGAATTGAATTCCTGTAATAAGATTACTCCGTTTTTTAAAGGTTGGGTTAAAGATTATTTTTTGTGACCACCTGTGGGAAAGGCTTTTAATATCTAGTTACTTTGGATTACTTGAAGCTTAAAGTTTCATCCATATGTTGAAAATATAAATATCACTATAGTAGGATTTTCTTTTCATTTACTTGTAAAAAGAATTCAAATCATAGGTGAATTGTGACCCACGTAATTAAACTGAATATTTGATGTCCTATATAAAGGTGAAGATGGTAGATCGATTAGTCTATATCTATACTTATAATAAAAATGAAACAGGTCAAATTCTGTACATTAAAGATTTTTTGTAAATGTTTTTTGGAGGGCTCTGTATAATCGATACTGAAGCCAAAACTGTAATTTTTTTAATTTTTGTCTGTCTGTCTGTCTGCATCTTGGCCGCGCATCACGCCGAACCTACTGAACGGATTCAAATGAAACTTGGCATGATTTGAGTTCATACTACGAGGTAGGACGTTCGATTTCATTCATTCTTTTTTTGCTAGAAAGAAAAAAAATAAAAGATAACGGGAAAAGTGTTTTTTTTTGTCCGCGACTGTACACTGCCTGTGGGAAGCTGAGACCGATATGTAAATATGGCGGTACGAAGTTCGCCGGGTCAGCTAGTATTACATAATATGCTACCGAAATACAGTGAATATATATTTGTTGTATATTTATCCTCTATATATATGTAGACTTGTAATAATTATTATTTATACGGGAATTAACGCGATCACTTATATAAAGGCATTACAAACCTCTGATTCTCTCTATTGGTAAAAGAATTTTCAAAATAGGTTCAATAAATCCGGAGATAACCCGCTACATATCTCACCAACTTTACCTCTTTATAAATAAGTATAGATGGATACACATTAAACGAAACAAAAAGTCTTACAAATATCTAATCTTGATCCGGATATTATGTATTTACGAATTAGAAAAATAAAGGGTCTTTAATTATAAAATAAAATTTTGCTTTATAAATCAATAAATTTGGCAAATTTATGTGGGAAAAAGTATGAGAGTCATTCATGAAAAAAAAAGAAAATTCAAACCGCCAATCAAAGGCGTCGCTTGGCACCGGCGATACGACAAACGACGTATTTTGAATACAGAATAAATTACATTATAACGTTCCGTACTGCGTTGGTACCTATCAAACGGCACGGTAAAAAGTATGAAAGGTGGCCCCTAAATACCGAGTGAGGTGAAGCGCGAAAATTATCTTATATTTGCTCAGACGCCGTGAACGTAGGGCGAGAATACTTTTCAATAAGCTTAGAGAGCGATTTTTTTATTTAGCGAAAGACCCGTCTTATAAAGCGTGGAGCGTCGTGTAAAACTGAACGCGCAAATAGAGGGCTCCATATTGATCGATTCGATTGCTGCTTTAGTTTTTATTTACAGTGATATGATTTCTCATTATTGGTTTATGTATTCATTAAATTGACGTTTTATTACGGAGGATTTATCTCTTTAATAAGAGGGAAGTTAGAAGTCCTATCTATTATGGAGTTTCTTACTCTGTTAAAAGTCTAAGTATTTGCTTGACTGTTATTTTAAATCAATACAAATAAATAAAATTGAAGTGTCTGTTTGTAATTACAGATTAACAGCTATTCACTAAATGTATATGGAAGTATTTATGGAACTTAGTTTAAAAAAATAATATTTACATATTTTATCTGTCTGTTTGTTTGTTCCGGCTAATCTTTGGAATGGCAATACCGGTTTTTTTCGGGACTTTCACTAGTCGACAGCTGATATTATAAGGAGTAACTAAGACTACTTTTATTTTAGAAAAAGTGTAGAAAAAAATAGAACAAAATTAAACCAATGAAATAGTGAATAACATCCGATTTAAAAGTAACAAAAACCGCGGGTAGTAACCGTCGAACGCAGATATTCGAAAATAAAAAGAGTGTCGAATGTATCTCTAATTCAAATTTATACCTATCCCTCTGTTATTTATTTTTTTAGTTAATTTATAAAATAAATATAACTCACTTTGAGAGAGACTGAGATGTAGACAATGTATTATAGCATATACACAAGCAAATTTGCTTCAAATAAATCGCAAAATTTATTGTTAGTATAAATTTTCCCTTGAAACACTAATAAACCCTGAAAGTTGAAATGGTGATTAGCTCTAGCCTATATTAGCACCCCTAGTATCTCCACACCAATTCAAGCTCGTTTACTTCATTCGCAATTTTAACGTTAAAAAAAATAAAAAGCAGTGCATTACTCCCGGTATTGTTAAGCACGGAAGGGTCCCCTACAAAAGGCAACCTGCTGTGTCTATTGTGTACCAAAGTCGGCACTTTGCGAGTCAATATTTTGGGTGAGTCAGTGACTCCTTGGTGAACAGTCCGCGCCTTGGCATCGCACCATTTCGCAGAGTAAGCAAACAAATGCGCACCTCTATTCGTTGCATTGATTACGCTCTCTTTTGTTTTTTGCACTTTTTTATGTATGGCAATCGACATTTTTAAAATCGGAGTAGATATTTGTTTTGCTCTTGTAATATTCTTTCTTTAATCTATGGGATTCTTTTTTAAAGTCACAGTAGGTGTTCGATTTCATTTGAGTGAAAGTTTTTAGTAGTAGATGTATAGGTTTGCTGCACGAAGATAGTGAGCAAAAAGATATAGATAAATGTGATTAATAGTAGCACGAATGCAAGTTTATTGATTGATCCTATTTTTAGTATAGTATAAGTACTTGCTCTATGTACTAAATTAGTATGGTAACTAATAACTTTACTTCAATGTAACAATGATTAATTCTGCTCGTTTTATTTTTTCGGTGGGATGCCTTGTTTCTACTTTTTTAATCGACTTCAAAAATGGAGGAGGTTCTATGTTCCAATGTATGTTTTTTTTTTAATTTATGGCCCAGCCAAAATTACTCTACTCTACCTGATGGAAAGCATAAACATAATCCAAGAGTGGTGGTCACCATACTAATTGCGAATGCAGACAATGCAGCATGGTGACCCACACCATGGCGGCCGGTGATGGTTCTACATCATTGGGCCCCCGGTATCGCACTCACCAACGAAACACGACAGCACGATCGCTATCATTTTACGTTGATCTGAAAGCCCGTTCGTGCTGAAATCAGCGTGGCTCTACTACCTTTACTTCGTCGTAACAAGCCTCTAATTAAGTTAAACTCGTTTGTCTTTTAAATTTAATTTTTCGTACAGCAGAAAACTTTTAATAGCAATAATATTGATAGTTGCTATATTACATTTCAACTTTTTTTTTGCGTACCACTAATTCCGAAAGGTCAATAATAGCCATTCATACAGTTTATTAAATTAAGAATGTGGATAGTAGAGTACAATACCTTCTGAAACGAGAAAAAAAGATTTACAACGCCCTGTTTAAACCGCGTAAACGCCTCCCATTGCTTAGAAAAGAAAACTTTCCCGCCTATGTGAGATGACATCTGAAGTCAAAACATTTCTTAATTCGACCAATTCCCACGATTCGAAATTTAAATTTAATTGTCGTACTATTATGCTTAAGAAATAGGTCAATAACGTAAGCAGTTCATAAATGGTATTGTTTGATTGAGACTTATAGGCAGTTTGTCAATACGCCTGTGCTTTGTGCCTCTCTGGGGGGCGTCTTGTTGGCACTCAATAACGGGCCGTATTAACTTAAGGCGATGTGTTTCGACCTACAATAGTGTATTCGAAATCATTTGAGAGTAAAATGATATGCAGAGATTTATTATTAAGTAGTTCACATAGGTGGGGTGTCTAGTGTGCTCGAGTTAGTATTGTTTGCCAATAGATTTTATATTGGCATTCTGTCTAAAGATTTTAGGATTTATTGATTTTTATTTTGATCCTTGTGCTCCGTTTGTGTTATAATGGAATATGAGATTTAATTGTGGGCATTCCTATTCATTAATCGTATTATGTTTTGTAGTTAAATTATTGTTGTATAAATTGACCAAAATTAAGGTGAATTAGACTTTGAAACTGGAATGTAACGTTAAAAAAAACAAATGAACAACATTAATGCAAAATGTTTCTCTTATCAAGAGTCACCAAATTCCTATCTATTGTCAACGAGAGGATAAATAAACAAACGTTTTCTGTATAAACATTAGGCTATATGCTATTCAAAATAATATTCCATGCAGATACGTTATTTGACACTTTCACTTCTACGAGTATAATGGAAAATATGATGTATCAGTAGGTATACCTATATATATCAGTCAATTTGGCTAAACTGCAGCCAACAAGGACCTTAAATATATAATGATATCTATGTATCAATCAAACTTATCGCCGTTCACTGCTGATTGAACCAACATAACATAACTAAATAGTTAAGTTACTCTTTACCGTAAATTTGCCAACTAAAAATACGTTATTAAGACCCACTTGCACGACATGCCTTAACTACATTTAAGAGATACTAATAGCGTTTAAAAAGGTTAAACACGATTGGCGTCTTGCACAACGATACATTTTTCGTTAAAATCGGTTAAGAAACTGTCAAAGTTAAATACCGAAAATCTGACGTGTCTGAGGAACGGTTTACCCATCGGAGCAAACAAACTCCTTGTTACACTACAGAACCGTAAATAACAAATAAGTGTGATTTTCCCGCCTTAACCCGCGTGGCGGCAGGACGCGATTTTCCACTAGATGTGTTGCCAGAATAATAAAACCCCGACAAAAATACGTCGGACCGTTCTCGTTGGCGTAAAATTGATTATTGATTTATGTTTATATTATATTTGTGAAGATACGGGTGTCGTCTTGTCACGCGTGGCCGATGTGAAATAATAGGGTGTGACGTGTGACAAAATAATTTTATGGTAATAAAATTGTGATAATCATTTACGAGATGATGTTGAGTAGTAAAGACTGATTGACGTACTTGAGACCATGTTTTTATGCTTTTAATAAAATAACATATAAGTAACAACTGGTAAAGACCGTCTGAGAATTAAAATTCGTCACTTTATTTGATTTTTTAATTTCTTCGTGTTTATACTAACCTACCTAATGATTTATGAAATCAAAAACATATGTAAATACATAGATTTACACCCAAAATGTGTGACTTGAAACAAATACATTTCACAAAGTTAAAACAAGACTAACAAAGGTGCTTTCATGCATTAAAAATGTTTAAAATATGGCAAAATAATGAAGAGAAAACACATTGGGGTCAATATAATTAAAAACCATCATCTTTGTGAATCAACCGAACGGCAAAAGTCAATTGTGTTTACTTTGCGAACCGGTCTCAGTCGATAATAATGATTTTAATGACAATAATAGTCGGTATTATTATTATTAAAATAATATAATAGTGTATTATTGCATCGGCACGGGGATGAACGCTCCACTGACTCAGAATGACAACTTTACAACGGTTTTATTTTGGACACAGTTAATTTTTTTTTGTTTTGTTGAGTTTCTTTTGTGGAGTACGAAATAAATAATATGGACTCATTTTTCTTTTTATTTCTCATTTTAAGACTGATGGACTTCTATAGAAAATTCTTTATTTTTATGGATTTAAGTAGTTTAACTTTCTCTAGGAGTCGTTCAATGAAATGTTCATTACTTAAGTGGGTTGTTGTTGTTGATCCTGATGTAAAGAAGGTGCAGTAGATGGGGTGTGTTTAGATAATTAGCACTAGTTTTATATTAACAGCCAATTTGGTCGAAAACGAGTTATTATACATCGTTAGAATTGCCTGATTTTTCTCTTTCCAATGATGTTTATAAGTTATATAACCCATTTTCGACCAATTTGGTTTTTAATACACCCTGCCTTTCCAGCGTTGATATGTAAAGCCGAGTCTCCACCGAACAAAAGATTGCAACTTTTGTGTTGTCAACACGTGTTGGTGACGAAAGTTTCTGTAATTGTCTTGTGTTGGCAACAAAAATTGTCAACAAATGTTGAGAACAGTGTTTCCGTTTTTGGCGGTAAACGTCAAAAGAATACGCTTGTTGCAAATATTTATTGGATCTGTGGTGACGCTTAGTTCGAATGTTTTTCAAATTGTTGGCGACTCGGTGTAGACACAATGGAAACAAAAGTTGGCGATTTTCTGAAGAGTTGCAAACAGTTGGAAACACTGAAATTGCCAACAATTTTGGTGGAGACGCGCCTTAAAGGCGAAGGTATTGGAAAAGCGTTCAAGTTTTTTTTTATTTTTATATTTGAACCTGCCAAAGTGACTCTACTCTGCCTGATGCTTGTTAATTTTAACCCTAGTTACCCACTTATACATTTTCTGCTAAGCCTTTTTTCTAAACAAGGCTTTAAGTTTACTACGATAAGTCTTAAATTCGATTTTTAGGGTTCCGTGCCAAAGGCAAAAAACGGAACCCTTATAGATTCGTCATGTCTGTCTGTCTGTCCGTCCGTATGTCACAGCCACTTTTTACCGAAACTATAAGAACTATACTGTTGAAACTTGGTGAGTAGATGTATTCTGTGAACCACATTAAGATTTTCACACAAAAATAAAAAAAAAACAATAAATTTTGGGGATCCCCATACTTATAATTGAAACTCAAAAAAAAAAAATTCATCAAACCCATACGTGTGGGGTTCTATAGATAGGTCTTCAAAAATGAAATTGAGGTTTCTAATATTATTTTTTTCCAAACTGAATAGTTTGCGCGACAGACACTTCCAAAGTGCTGAAATGTGCCCTGTAACTTCTAAAATAAGAGAATGATAAAACTAAAAAAAATATATGATGTACATTACCATGCAAACTTCCACCGAAAATTGGTTTGAACGAGATCTAGTAAGTAGTTTTTTTTTTAATTCGTCATAAATCGTGAACCACAAATTATCGATGAAAGTTACAACGAACTTCAAGAACTTTTATATTATGTTACTTGCTGCTACGGAACCCTTCATGCGCGAGTCCGACTCGCACTTGTCCGCTTTTTTTCTATGGAGCGACAGCCATTAGACCTTCACAACGCAAACAAGTACAGAGCGACATCGAAGTTCTGTAGAAAGACCGTTGGACTTTTTGGTCTTCGACTACATGTAACGATCGCCAGCGACATTCGTTCGAACGTGCAGTAAACGTATAATAAAATAGTTTTTGAAGTGATAACTTCTTTAGGCGCGTTCAGCACTTTTTGGGTGAACAAAAATCGAACGCTTTCCAAGAGCCATTTTTTTTTCTTTTTATCGCGCATTTTATTTAAAGAGCGAAGAGGTTAATTTCAGGCGAGCTTAAATAACTTTTTGTATATAGGTTTGAGTTTTGACTTCTGCCAGCAGTCCTCACGACTGTTTTGGAAATTTTATTTAATTTAAAAACCAAACCAATTGCATTTCATCGACCGGTTTAATTAACCACCTATTATAAAATAGGATATAACACAATCCCCTTATTCAAAATAATAAAGCCTTTACACAAGCATTAATATTAATACTAAACCTAAACTTTTTTTTTATTTTACCTATGTAACATCACAGAATAATTAATAGTAGCTACTAACGTAGTAACATGTTCAATGAAGACCGACTAGCAGCTATTTTCTATTCTAGAGGTAAAAACACAAGTTGCCAGGCTAGTTATGCCAAGACATCAAATCAAAACTATGAAAAACGGAATTACAGTACGCTCTAAAGGCATGAATCCTTTGACACAAGTTCGAGGATTCTTTTACCACACCAAGAGAAAATTAATAAACATTTAATAAGATTATACCTCTAATGAAAATCACAATTTAAGATGTTGTAGTTATCAGTATTTCGCCAACCATACAGAAAAGCAATACATATTTAACACAATAAAATGAAATTACAGCAATAAAACCAATCGTCAACACCGCAAACCCCATTGTAATCCGAAACTATACAAACTTTAATTACATACAACTGACTGACACTGATCGTACCATAGATTATAGAAAAAAAACTTCATTACCATTCAAGAGACATATCTCGATGATGTGATGATTACATTAATAACCCCCGTTCGACATGAGGACATCGTTTACTGGGACAAAGGCAACTGTGGACGATGCGCATAAAATTATAATAAATAGTTAAATGCGCCGAGGGATCTGGACACCCCTATGCAACTAGAATGCCACACGTTTGGTGAGGCGGGTACTTGTCCCGTTTTTGACTCAAAGATTTCCAGTACCAGTAACAGGTCCAATTCTGTACATCAAAGATATTTTGAATTTTTTTTTTGGAGGGCTCTATAATCGATACCGAAGCCAAAACTGTATTTTTTTTCATTTTTGTCTGTCTGTCTGTCTGTATCTTGGCCGCGCATCTCGCCGAAACTACTGAACGAATTCAAATGAAACTTGGCATGATTTGAGTTCATACTACGAGGTAGGACATAGGATATTTTTTATCCCGAAATTCATCACGGTTTCCTGGAGAGAGGGGATAAAAGTCAAAATATGTACTTAGTTGGAATTCAATAGCACATAGTCCGATTTCATTCATTATTTTTTTGCTAGAAAGAAAAAAAAAAAAAGATAACGGGAAAAGTGTTTTTTTCTTGTCCGCGACTGTACACTGCCTGTGGGAAGCTGAGACAGATATGTAAATATGGCGGTACGAAGTTCACCGGGTCAGCTAGTTCTTAATAGTTTTTAAACTTTTGGTTGTCTTTGGATAGAGAATGGATTTGATAAGGGTAAATGGTTTTACTCAATTTTTAGGGAGTGCCTGAAAATCTCGGAGTTAATGAGGGACATTTTTCAACATCTCAATAATGTACTGGCGGGTTATTGAACCGACTCGGTAAACTTATTTTCTCAGTAGACGTCGTAGAGCACTGACATTCTTTCTAGTTCCTGTATTTTATTCATTAATCTACAACATACATTATGTACACAAATATTGACAAAAACATGTTCATGTTCATTTACTTAAGATAATATTTTTACAATAAAATGAGATAGGTATGTGCAGTCACAAAAAACGATAATAATTTTAAATTTGATGGTTAGCACAAACATCGTTAAGGCGATCTTTAAATATCCTAATTGAATAAAAACTGAAAAAAAAAAAATGACATGAAAACTTGTATTACCACAGCTCAGTCGTAAATTGTTAAGGTGACAACACATTGACACCTCATTTAGAGCCGTACAGACAGAAACAGGGGCTATTAGAATGGGTCTACGTGGGGTACTTCATAATAAGTCATAACTGATGGCTCCCATACTAGGGTGATCGCTATGAATTCTGATTTACATCGCATCCTATTATTGTCGGTTGGGTGACGATTCTGTTGTTTTTTTTCTATGTCTACTGGGGGAATGACATTAACATCTGTGAAATTCTAAAGCTTGTGTTGTTGAAATTGTGTGAAATTAATGTGATTTATTGGTAATTAAAATGGCGCATTAAGCTCAAAAATATTAGTATGTTTCTATGAGCTAGATGCATCCTACTTTATTTATTTAGGTATTTAATTTCATGTACATTATTAGTTAGACGATACCTGTTCTGATATAATAGACGCACTTACTAAAAATGTAGAGGATTTTTAACTATTTTAACAATTGTACAAGAACTTCAACATTTAATTTCAGTGTTGGCTTTGTTAAGATTGTATAAAAGTAGGTTTTTTTTCTTACTTCCATAAACATCTAATTTCAATTATAATATACCATTCTGTATCTCAACAGTTTTTAATATTCCAATGCAGGACAGAAGCCTCTCCTTCGAAAGGAGGGTTTCGCCTACTACATCAAGCTGGCCAGACGGGTTGATATAACATTTGTTGAAATTTTTGCGGTGATGTTTTACTATGTAATTTGTTCCCGTAGTCGCCTCTTACGACACCCATTGGATAAATAGGGGTGGTGACACAATTTATTTATTCCGTCACCACACATGTAATAGTGATCATAGTTATACTCTGTCCATTTGTTTATTTTCTTTTTGACAGTTCAAGAAATTTCGAAATTAGTGACGCCCTCACACATCACCGATTAGATTTGAAATGTTAAGCAATTTTATTTATGAAGAACTTTCACTCCATTTAATTAAATATTTTTAGTTTAAATATTAATTATTCCTTTACTAGTTTTTTATATTATGTAAGAAATAAACAAAAATATAAATAATAAATCAGTAAATTAGATGAATGAACAGAGTTATTGTTCTTTACTCTTGGTTTGATCATACATTCCAAGATTTCGACTTAATTGCTTGCAAAAGTTGCAAATAATCAATCTTGGAGTCATAGATACTATTTTTATTTCCTTTTTTATTAAATTTACAGAAAAAATACTTACATGAAGTCAAATTATTTTTATCATATGTTCGATTTATCGTATTTCAAAAACTGTTTTATAATCTGTGGTTGTTTGTTATGCACAGGGTACTTCACTAAAGTACCGTCACCCTCAATAAAGTACGACATTACTGTAGTACACAAAAAAAAACGGTAATTTATAGACGTGAGCTGTCAAAAAGAAAATAAACGAATGGACACAGTATATGTAACCTATGTGTAAAATTCCCAACATACAGCTCACGCTAGTTTGGGAGTCAGGGCTTATATCTATATTGTTAAATGTAATTTGCTGCAATAAAGAATTTATTATTATTATTAAATAGTCTTTCCCCGCTTTTCATTTCGCTTGAGTTCCGTGATCGTAGCACTCGTAGCGTGAGGTTACACGCCCTATAACTGTTACGATACTACATTTTACTGCTAAAATCCCAATTTTTTATTATTTACTAAATGTTACCATGAAATCACACTGTATTATCACACTAATATATAGAGGCGAAAGTTTGTGTGTATGTTTGTAACTTTTTCACGCAAAAACTACTGAACGGATTTGGATGAAACTTTACAGTAATATAGCTAATACATCAGAATAACACAAAGGCTACTATTTGCCGCAATAACCGACATACTCGCGGACGGAGCCGCGGGCAACTGCTAGTAATATAAAAAGGCCGGTCTTCACTTTGATAAGTGCAAGTGCAGGTGATGAGTGAAAAGTGTGTGTAGTGCAAGTGTGAGTGTCCGAGTAGTGTCCAATTCTTGTTTAGTGGCTCTGTTTAGTGAATTATTTTTTTGTAGGTACAACAACATGAGCGTCATACAAAACTGCAGGCACGCTGCAAGTGATGGGTAAGGAAGGGCGCGCGGGACGTGGCTACTCGCAGTCCACTCGCAAAAAAATAGAAAAAGCTTTTAATCACATTACTACGCAGCCAACTTATCACGCTCGCACGATCGCACTAATCAGTCGCTGTTCACAGGTATTTTCTACTAATCATTAATCACCTGCACTCGCACTAATCAAAGTGAATACCGGCCTACAGCCGCAGTGTGAGAAAAGGATTTTTTTTAAATTTAATTATGTCTTCTTTTGTTTTGTTTCTAAATTAGAATTAACAGACCACAATTAAAAACGCTAGCAAGTTTTAAAATCGATTTTCGAAATTTGAAAACTCAACCGCGTCATGTGATAACATAATATAAAATATTTTATTAATGAAAGCTTACTACAAACGTATAGTTCACAATAGAATTGAAATACTATCACAGATTGGCTAATGAATGGGATGCATTGCGATCGCGGGTCTAAAATGGCTGCCCAATAAGTACTCCGCAATTATACTTGCTAAATGGCCATGAATGTGCCCAATCGGCGCCAACAGCCAATTTCGAACGTTTTGTGGTTACTAAAACAGCTTTTCGTGTTTATGATAGGTTTGACCAAAGGTTTTAATTGGTGTTTGTAAGGAAATTGTGTGGTTAGGATATTATTTCGTTTGTGTTAGTAACTATAATTGATTTTAACCCAAGTAACTCACTCAAATACCTATCTAATTGTTTTTATGGGATCTTGAATCAGATTTTTTATTAAAATTAGTAATGTATTATGTGTTTTAATTTAATTATACCGTAGGTCTGCTTGTTAATGACATTTTGTCATCATCAAATGATATTTTTAATAACTATCCTGGATTAATTATTGATTATTTAGATAACTTGTTAATAAAATTGTAAATTCAATTCGACGTGTTAATAATAATGAGAATTAACAGTTTTAAAACAATACAATAAAATGTAAATAATTTTAACGGCGTGTTAAAACACATCAACATAAACAATTTAATATTCATACCTCTAACATGTAGTGGGATTAAAATGAAAAGTGCGTAAAACTCAGAACATATGCGTCGACATAGACCCACCCGCGCGGGCTCACCCCACCGTGAACAAATAAGATTTTAACTAAACGAATACACTTGTTCCTCTCCTGTTTGACAAACAAATTGAGCTCATTTGATAACGGAGGTTTTATTTTAAGATACAATAAAAACTTCAATTGAATATTATGCTGTTTGGTAAATATCATTGCCTCTATACACTATGGATTTAAAGGCGCGTCTCCACCGAAATTTGACAACACACAAAAAGGTTGACAACACAAAAGTTGCCAATTTTTGTTCGGTGGAGACTCGGCTTTACAGAAACTTTTATCACCAACACGTATTGACAACACAAAAGTTATCAACTTTTGTTCTGTGGAGACTCTGCGTTAGGCACAGAAAAGAATATTTTTGTCTCTTAAAAATGGCGTTTTTTAAATTTCGTTAGGTGTGCACTGGTCTGCATATCAAATGTCATTTCTACCTATTTAGGATTAATAAATTATTGAAATATTTGTCGCTATTATTCACAAACAAATTTATTTAAAGAAAACTTGCCTTGGACTTTTGTAAAATTTAAACTTTTTAATCAATTATGATACTTAAAAGAAGACTAATTAAGAACAGATTGATGTTGAATTGTTATTAATGAGTAAAATAAGTTTTTTTAAAAACTTAACCACACTTTTTAATTTAATTAACTGTATATCATCATCATCAGCATGTTGCAGTCCACTGCTGGGCATAGGCTTCTCATTCATGGTCTCAATAATTAAAGTAACGGCTGTCAGACGGTGTTGCAAATATCAACTAGGTTAGATGCGAATTTCCAAGTTGGGACGTTAGTAGTAAACGTTTTTGTTTGTTATAAGAGTTTAGTTAAAAAATAAAAGGAGTTCCGCAAGTTACTCATCAATCCTATGATTTTAAGTTAAAATGTAAGTATTAATTTAACGTAATCCGTATAATAACTTTCTTTGTTAAGTTATCAAGCTCTTAAACATCACAGGGTGAAGTTGTGCGACAAGTGAAAACAAATTAAATTCCTCTAAGACGCTAATGTCGGTTATCAAAGAAAGCCTAAACATCTGATTATGAGTAGCGCCTTCGTTTGATGTTCAACCAACTGTGAGCGCTCTAAGAATGCCTTGTGGAGACCTACTGTCTAAAACTTACAATTTGTATTTTATGTAAATCCATATACTTTGATATAAGATGGTTCTGTACAATGTCAGTTGATGTGCTTTTGTGTGCATCGTTGTTTAAGACAGTTAATTCGTAAGAAATATTAGTTTGATCTATTTTGAAGTTAAGTGAAATTGTTTGCCTAAACAGTTGCTTAATAAACATTAAAAAGGTGTGCTCTAGGGGTAATTAAAGTGACAGGTTATAAATAAGAACATATATTATAATTTTAGAAACACATAAGCCCGTCTACAAAATTTCGATATCACCTAATTCTTGGGTAGTTTAGTAGTACTAGTAATACCACGGGCAATATTTTTGTTTTTTTATTTATTTTGGCGTAGGTAGTTCTATCAGTTGGCCCATGGGCACATTACATTACCTGTAGTCCTACGGTAGTACCACGGGCATTATTTTGTCCATGGTTCTATCGAACGAACGAATAAAAACGATTCTTACTGAGCTTGCAATACGATTCGGAGAATAGTGAATTGATATCTCTAATTACTATAACTTATATGGAAAACACACACACAATACTGATAGTAAATGCCACGGACTTTCTTGTAGATACAAACCTATAGTTATAAGATGTCAATTTTTTTTTTCATTGACGGTTTTTTTAGCTCATGTCATCATGCATTGCCTTGTGTTGACTTTTAAGCTATTTTTTGACTGACTGTAGAAAACACTTTAAAATCTGGTGTTCCCCGAATCCTTAGTGCAAAATTGAAATAAAAGGTATGGTGAAGGTATAAATGTGAAAATATTTGTATCCGAAATACCAAACGAAGCATCTCAGTCAAAAGTATGTTTTTAATATAGGGCCATTAGCTTAATATTCATATTGGTTTACGTATTTGTTTAAATCCACCCTCCCTCAATACGAACGATTTAATTGAACAAAATGCCCCAATATGTCGGAACAAGTTGTAATGGTATCTTGTCTAATATCTCGAGATGGTATCGCTATTTAATATTGTTACAGATCAAGGGAGACTGGGTACCGATAGCAGATTAGTTGCATTCATTATACAACAACTTATTTACTGAAATATTTATGAGATTGAGAGTAGATAGGAACTGAACTTTGAATTATTTTCTAACTAGTGGTTGCTCGCGGCTCCGCTCGCGTATATGTCGGTTATTTCGGCAAAAAGTAGCCTATGTGTTATTCTGACGTATAAGGTATATTACTGTAAAGTTTCATCCAAATCCGTTCAGTAGTTTTTGCGTGAAAAAGTAACAAACATTCATCCATCCATCCATAAACTCATCTGCTCAAAAAAAGTTTAACTTGCAAAAGTGTTCATGTAACCTAATTTCAGAATAAATGATTTCATTTCATTTCATTTCATACTTACAAACTTTGGGATTTATAATATTAGTATAGAAGTATATAGAGGGTATAGAAGTTTAGATATAGAAGATATAGATATAGAAGTATAGATATAGATACTTGCTTAGTGATAAGAAGTTGATGCTTAAAATGTATTTGTGTGTATTTACTAGGACATGTAAAGTAAGAAATTTCTGGATAAGATCTAGAGAGACCCACACTGGAAAGCAAGATGATCAAGAAACCAATGTCTAAGATGACAAGGCTGTTAATAAAGGTCATTACAAAATTAAAAATAATATCTTTCACTAAGTACCTACTTGACGTACCTACATTTTTTATTTTTTTACATTTTGGCAGTTGACAGGGCTTGTAATGCTGTCTGTACCATGGGATTATTAGGGGATCGTTGTGATTTGTACCAACTGGGCCTCAGCGCAGCGGTGGGATTTTAAGCTAATGTACAGTCTGTTACACGTACGAATACATAAAGTTTACAAAAGTTTATATAATACACAACAATATAGTAGCTTTGTTATTAATTGTACACTTTTTAATATGTGTTTATTTTATTATTTACTTTGTTATAGGTACCGTTTGTACTAATTAATAACTATCAGTTATCAATTCAATTTTTTATGTTTCTTAGTTGCTAAGTTTGGTTTGACCTGAGATCGCTTCGTACCAATATTATTATTTTCGAAATTTCTTATGCAATAATGTGAAGGGAAAAAATGTAGTAATTACGAAAAAGGTATCTGGCAGAAAACCAAGGTCATCAACATAGGGCCAAAGGATTAGGAAGCTGAAATGGAAGTGGGCGGGCCATATGCGATTTAGAACCGAAAACCGTTGGTATAAACGTGTTCTTGAGTGGAGACCGTATCTTGGTAAACGTAGTGTAGGACGACTACAGGTCAGGTGGAGTGATAATTTGGGCAAGAATGCAAGATAGCTGGCAGCATGGTTGCGAGAACCGGAAGATCGAACCAAATGGCGTACAATTGAAGAGGCCTATGTCTAGCAGTGAGCTGCGATAGGCTGATGAAGATATTTATAATTTATCTCAGCACATTTTTCATTAAACATACGAAATATAATTTAAGTTTTTAATTTTTTATTACGAAAAATCATAAAGTAATCAAAATTTTAAGAGCAAAACAAAACGATGTACAAGGTTTAAAACATTAAAATTGAAATGTTTAACTTGTGACGCCCATTTTATATGGCAATACTAAATGCAGCATCATCAAAACTGTAATAAAGCACTTGATAACACTTTCGCAATAATAATAAGAGTAGGATAATATAAAAATTGCATATTCGGGCTTAACGTACACGTGGCGCGCGAGCCGAGGCCGACGTAACGCCGATGCTTATCTCGCTTCGCTTGTCACCCTACTCGCCTGGCCCGCCAAGCCCGCGCGAGCTAGACCGTGGCCCTACAATGTTTTTATATTGTTGACTGTACTTTCATAGATATAACATTATAACATTTTCAATGTTTTATTTCAGTAATTTCGGGTTTCAGTCAAGAACTTTAAATTTTATGTAAATATAAATGCTATCCATCAGGCAGAGTAGAGGCCATTTGGCAGACTCATACAAAAATAAAACGTAATAAATATAGAAACCTAGCTTTCGCCCGCGGCTTTCCTAGCATTTAATAAAAAGTATCCTATGTTACTTCTAATACCTCCAAGAATATGTGTACAATGTTTCATTGTGACCTGTTAAGTAGTTTTCGCGTGAAAGCGTAACAAACAAACCTATATTCACATTTGTATATGGGTGTAAAGGAACAAGATCTCTTCGAGATAACTGTAGTCTCAATACCGTTTTCCCATCCTAGGTCAGAACTATCCTTTTTCTTAGTTTCCTCGCCCTATAATGGATGGATATTCTTTACCTAAATTTTCCTGTCTTGTCCCGTTAGAAAACGATTACAAGGCTAGGTTATGGTCCGGCAGGGGAACCCTATAAAATGAACCTTCTAGTACAAGACTAAGTACTAGAACAATCTACCACACATCGGACTGATCATAAATAAAATTGGGCAGGAAAATGAATGATTTTGATCATCAAACACATAATTGATGACGTCTGTTGATCTGTTGTGTGGCTAGTGATTCGATTCTTATCTGGGGTAAATAACTGTGTAAGTTGCATGATCATTTGTTCTGTATGTATTTAGATATATAAGTATGCTATTCCCCCAAAGGTCGGCAACGCACTTGTGACGCCTCTGATGTTGCTGGTCTCCATGGTCGGCGGTAATCGCTTACCATCAGGCGATAAGTCTGCTCGTTTGCCCGCCTATTCCATAAAAAAAATATAACGATATTTGTCGAAGACGTCGGAAAGAATTGAGCCGCAAATCTTTTCGGGGTAAGGTAGGCTATTCAATAAAATTTTCGTAAAGAGCCCGTGCGAAGCCGGGGTGAGTTGCTAGTTATTATTTATTTTAAAGTACGACCTCGAGACCAGCAACGCTATTCAGCCTATATGTGTGTGTGTAGGTGTGGTACAAATATTTAATAAGCACTTAATATCAGCACACACGTGTTGCTCGGAGTGCGGCAGGGGGTGTGTTGACTACCGCTCGTAATTAACTTGTTAAGGGTTGGCTTTAAGGGATCGTATTAATATCGTAGGCTTGTCTTGTACTCGGCAAAGCTAGGTTGGTATGTGTGGGAAGGTGAACTCGTAAATTATCGCGAGTAAAACCTTTCTTTGAGTTTAATAATTCGGTTTATTTCACATCAAATTACTGACTATATCTTGCCTCACCTCAGCTTCACCGAAACATATTACGGTTGCATTGATAAGAAATTAGGAACAAAACTGATGCGAGAAAAAAAAAATGAAGCGAGTTTTATATCGTGTGAATATTTGTGTTTAATCAGTGCAGACAACAACAACAAAATAAAAAAAAACAACGCAACATTTTTAGGACATACTGTAAATAGATTTATCAATATATTTGAAATATATATATGAATTTAGAATAATATGGATGTATTAATCTATTTTTGATTATTTTTCTAGAACAATATCTCCACATTGCCTGCCTACTTAATCTTGACTACACCCTCTAGTGAAACTGTCCTTTATATTTTCCTGAATAAAAGGTTCCTTATGTCATTTTACTATGACTAATCCTGATAAGGTGCGAGTTTTCAAGACTATTGTTTTAGTAGATATAGTGTAAAAATGTAGCAAACAAATTCATTCTCATTTATAGGAGTAATCTCTAATAAATGTATAATAAGTAATAAATGACTGATACAATGAGCACACATTTCACAAATAGTGTAAATTTTCTGATGATTCTTAGCACAGATCATAAAGGTACTGTTTGAGAATATTGAAAACTCAAAGCAGAAAGAAAGAACCAGAAAAAATATTTAAACCAGAAAGTAATCATTGGAAAATAAACACAAAATACACACATTGGTTTATTTAATAATACTGTTTAATAAAGAGATATTTAGTTACCTACTATTTTTGCTGTTCTAATAAAGATCAATTGTCTGTTATCAATAACAAAAACAACTGTAAAGTATTCACCCTAAAGGCGAATCATTGCAAGTGACAATATTATTAGTTACATCTAACAAACAGACAGACAACCACTATATCTATATTTTTTTGCTCTTCCGATTACACACTCAACATCAATGTAAGCCTTAAATCCTTTGAATTGTGGTATTAATTTCCCTCCAACACTTCTTGTTTTTAAATAACTTTTATAAAAATATATATAGACGATAGTAGACCTTGATGCTTAATCTTAAAAACTATTTTTGAATCCCACGCGGTATAAGTTTAAAATAGCAAAAAAAACAAACGAAATTAAATCATATTTCGTGGATTTAAGGTTGAATTTTGAATATACAATGTTGTGTAGGGTAGTTCCTACTATCATCGGCCACATGCACATCACGTGCGAGACACGCGCCATCTCCGATAATCTTCTTTGCCGGACTCCTTTGTTACAATTTGTTGTGCCGATATATCCCCGACCCCTGTGAGATCCAAATCTCAGATATGATCCGTAATGATATTTTAAATCAGTGTTTTGAACGAGCTATTTATTGGGTTCGTTATAGCGTGGAAATGAATCGTTTTATGAATTTACCGTGACTTTACAGTTTTGCCAATATTCAATTTATTAAAACAGAACCTGTTTGTTTAACCTGTTTGTTATATAATATATATATTTAAAAAGAAGAGGGAATAAATACTTGAGTTTGTAAGGAAAAATATTTGAGAGAAACCTAGATTGGTTGCAGATGAACTAGGGACAGTTATGCACTAACTGGATCTAGAAGTAAAATAAAACATAAGGCTGATTGATATACCTGATCCTTCGCAATGTTGATTACTATTTTTTTATGTATATACTTATATTTTTGTCAGCTTTGTAAGAGTTGTAAGGTCGATGCTTCTGTTAGAAATGATTTCATTCTGAATCATTTGGTCTTCGAAATGAAATGAAATACTCATCTTATTATAATTTTATTTACATTATATATCGTGATACAGTAATCAAATAATCATACTTACTCTAAATGAATTGTTTCTACATTTGGTGACTTTCAAAATGCAATATTAAGTTGATAAGTAACAGTAATAAATTTAAGAGATAAGTACAATTGGACCATTAATTGTATCATCGATTTCAACAGCGGTAATATCTATGAAATGTGGCTCATTCATCCAAAAGTCGACACTAACAGCAAAAAATGACAATGCCCTCGTCATTGCTAAAAGTTAAAGTGACAAGAAAATATCGCGATACAATGAAATAAAGTTGTCATCCCCAGCAAAAGGGCCGGGGAGCGTGCTAAATGCATTAATTTGGCCTGGATTTAGTGGTCCGGAAGTGATTTGCTACGGGAACGCATGTTCAAACGCGATATGACCCTGTGACGACAATTGACCCTCTCACCACATATTTTGTGTTATTAAATAAAAATGAACTTTAATTTCTCAAGAATAGAATTGTATTTCAAATGTATTATTTTTTTAGTTGAAGTTTTTGAATAGTTAATAAGGTTTGGTTACATTTTTGCCAGGGGTCGTTAGTGTGAGGACTTGGCGACAGTTACGAAGCTTTTGTTTGACTAAGCTCTTATAATGCGAGCATATTTTTTTTTAAACAGGGTTTTTTTTTTAAGTAGTATTTGTTAATATGTTATCTCATAGAACCTTGCGAAACCAAGTAGATTATATATTCTTTGGTTCTTAGAAAAGTTAAATTTTTAGAAATACAAGTTTCTTGGAGATACAATGAAAAACAAAGTTGTATTAAACGGAAGTGGTACCACCCTCATGGCGAAGTTAATTAAAAATAAAATTATAGCTTAGTAAAGTTTGAAAAACTCGTTTTACGGGAATTTGAACTGAAAAGTGAAGAAGAATTAAAAATAGATTCCTTTAAACAAACCATTTGATGCTTAAACACGTTGGATTTATTAGTAACATTTGACGCTTTCCATCCCCCTTCTGACTCAGATTAGTCAGGACATAGTTTTATTATCCGCAGTACATACATTCAAAGACTTATTTCGATAGGACAATTAAGCAGCTTAGATCGATAACTATGATAGAAATTATTTAAATTAACAACTAGCCCAGACAAAGTCGAATCATACTCAATGTCTTTGCAGTTTAATAATAGAATATAGAATAGAATAGAACAAACTTTATTGTACACCAATTGATACAGTTATATTTAAGAGCTAAACAATGTATGCCATGTACAAATGGCGGCCTTATCGCTAAAAAGCAATTTCTTACAGGCAACCTTTGGATGGACAAATCTACTGTAGAAACACAAATTCATGGGTAGTTTTGGTGTTTAAAATATAATATATAATATAATATATATAATATAATATATAATAATAATATAATAATATTATTTATCCATTTATTAATGCTACTTATTTAATATTTTAGTATTTAAACTCACTAGAGTAAATGATAGATGAGCAAACCAACGCTTTTCAGATTTAAAGCATAGTATTAAAACAAAATGTACTATCAAATACATTAAAATTTAGTTCATTACGTAATTTATTCGATATTATCGATCGCTTCTAACATATTGAAGGTTAAATGTATACTGGAATATTAATAAATCGTTCGTCGCGGTTAATATAACACGACACATATCAACCCACCGTACACTTGATGTTAATATATTCAATGTATAAGCACCTCTTATACATTCCACGTAAACCCAATATGTATAACTCAGTACCCGATAAGAACAAACACATCGACAGCCCTCGCCAACCTACCTACCTGTCTGTACGCACCCTTACAGGGCCCCTCTGATAACTTAAAGACTTTATCCCGTGTACTGGAATTTTTACGGCAACAAAAGCCTTCATATTTTCTTTATTCATGTCGTGTCAAAATCGTTCGTCTTCCCCTTTTTAGGCGGCAGAAAAAAGCGATATACCGTTAACTCTTTCTATCTCATTAAAATCTTGTATTTCTATCTCACAATTTTTCCCTTCTGTTTCGGTTTTTATGTTTTTCTCGATATTCCTCGGCGAGAGTACTTAATGTGCTTTCATTTTTTTCTTAAAAACCGTCACCAACAGGATGATTGTGCGAATATCTTAATTAATTTATGTTAAGTATTCGAGAGGGCGACATTTAGTGATAAAGGGTGTTTGCTGAATGTACTGTTTCGGCTGTAAAGTTGCAGTGTAATTTTTGTGATATTCGCTTTTTTATTACTGTATCTATCTTTTAAGCTCCGCTGACTTTTATAGCATATTTATGTTTTTTGTAGCTTTTTTAAGACTGAAAGAGTTGAGTTGAAATAGCTGGTTAACATTCATGACTGTATTAAGCGTTTAATGTTCTTTTAATGTATTTGTTACGTTTATATTATGGGTGGGATGTTCTTCAGTTCAATTTTTTTCCGATGAAAATTGAATGTTCTCGTTACAGACATACTTACAAACAGATAACTATATGACTAGAAATGAAAACCTGGGATCTGATCAAAACCTGGTAAATCTCGTTTCTTGGGCTTGTATTCATTATTTTTAACTAGCTGACCCGTGCCCACTTCGTTGGGCGGTAAACATTTTTTTCTCCGACTTACTTTGCAAATTCAGCTACCACGAAAAAGTCTTTCCACTTTTCGGCTTATTATATAGCCTATGTCACTCCCAAATAACGTAGCCTTCTATTGGTAAATGAATTTTCAAAATCGGTTCAGAAGATCCCGAAATTACCCCCTACAACGTCACAAACTCACAAACTTTACCTCTTTATATAATAGTGTAGATGTATTGAAAATTAAGCATTGGAACTTTGAAACTTTCAAATGCGAATATTATGTAAGTATTTTACCTTAATACTATTAACTCAAAACATAAGGTGTTTAGTATAAAACGATATGTATTATAGAAGAGCTTGAAGACCCAAAAATGGATACCTATACATTAACAACAAATCTTTGGATCCTTATATTCAATTGAAAAACAAATATATTATTTATAAGATAAGGTAGGTTCATTTATGAACGTTTTAGGTATCGTTTCTAGACTTTGCTAATTTAAAAAAAAACAACAGTTTTAGAGAACAACCTATATAAAAGAAGACGTATCGACGCGACGCTTAAAGGATGTCTCAGTAGGGAGCCCGTATTCAAAAAAGGAAAAATGAAGAAAAAAAGTTATAACGTCATATTGTTTTGCCGCCAAGTGGTGGGTTCGAGAGGGGGGGCGGTGCAAAGGGGAGCCCTGTATAGTGCCAGGGAAAGATAAGGCGTTATAGCATCCTGTACGTAGTATAGTTAAGGGTACGTTTCCCCCATTGTATTTTACGACGGGCCCTTTCGTACTTTTCATACTTTTCAAAGGCGTTTTCGTAAAGTGCAACTGTCTGATCTCGATATTTCTTACGATACGAATACTTATGTGGAATCATTAAACATTTTTGTATATCGTTATCTTTTTGCTCGCGTATATAGAGACGTGGAGTAATAGCTTAAATATATGTTTCGTGTCTTTCTAATCTTACTAGTTGACTTAATCTTAGTTTATAAGTAACTGCCTCGTTGGTCTCGCGGTTGACGTGTGCGACTGCTGATCATGAGGTCTCGGGTTCGATTCCCGGGTCGGACCAAATGTTTGTATGATCTACAAATATTTGTTTCGGAGTTTGGGTGTTTTCTATGTATAATATGTATGTATTTACAAAAAAAAATATTTATATATGTATTTGTATCAGTTTTCTAGTACCCATAACACAAGCTCTGCTTAGCTTGGGACTAGATGGCGTTGTGTGTTAGATGTCTAAAAATATTTATTTATTATTTATTTATTTATAAAAAATAAACTTTAAGTGTAAGTATAACTATCTATTTCATTTGATACCCTAAGCTATCGAGTTTATAATTTTTCCTTGTTTGTTTGTATTCTTCTACTTTATTTCATTATGTTAATACTTTTGTGGGTTGTTATATTTTTATTCATGTTATAACAATCTATAGATGTGTACATATATACCCATTTTAAATATAAAGGTATTTTTTTATTAGGTAAGTGGATTGTTTAAACGAGGTCATCACTGTTTAATATTAATAACTAAGCTAGTTTACAGGCATAATTGTCTGTAAATATATATCTAAAATCTATCTTTCATAATTTAAATACACGTCCTATACAACACCAACACCATCCCATACACCAGGTTAAGAATAATTGAATGAATTTACTTTCGATATGAAATCGTGTACCACATGTTAAGTTTTAATATTATATCCCATTTTTACCGCATAAAAAAGCACAAATATCAATTTTATAAAAAATAAGTTCAAAACAACTTCAGATTATTCGAAAAAGAGCTTGTTATAAGGCTTTTTATATCATTAAGAACTCCCAGACATAACTGCGAATTCGCAACGCATCGCAATTATCTGCGAGCTCGCACGAATGCGCCGCAACAACTTCACGCCGCATCGCATCGCATCGCAGTTATTTGTGGGAGCCCTAAAGTCTAATTTATGAAGTAATAATTAATAGTTCTTACGCTAGGAATATTATCCGATGTGCAGACTCCTTCGCTTAGAAGACGGTCTCTGATCTCCCACGCGAAGATGGAGGGGCACTCGCGCTTGTATTGTGCTATTTTGCTGACCACCTCCGCGGTGGCTACCCTGGGCTTCGAACCACCGATCGCACGAGGCCTGATGGAACCGGTTTCGTAATACCTGTGGTGGAAATATTAATTAAAATAATATCGTAATTATATCCTTACATAGTATAAAATTAAATCGCTACCCCTGTCTGTTCGCTTAGAACTTTTAAACTATGGATTTTAATATAGTTTTCAACAATCGATACAGTGATTCAAGAGGAAGGTTTATAATATGTATAATACATACATGCATAGCATGTAGAGGATATTCGATAATTTTAAAGACATCTATGGTTGGCTCTTTTTGGGGGAGGTCTTCGTTCAGCACTGGTCGGCTATAGGCTGTAGAGAGAGAGAAGATGCGAAGCCGGGTCGGGTTGCTAGTTTTGTTAATAAAATATGATTTAGAGAGTATAAGTCTCGAAAATGAATAGAAGGGTAGGTAAAATGCTTATAGACAGATCTACAATAATTATAACACTGGAACTCTACACGAAAAAAAAAAAAAAAAAAACCGTTACTTGGACATTCTACACGCTTAAAGTGATTCAGATTTCATGTATACATGCAACTTTCACATTACATGAGCTTGATATTATATTTTCTCTAGATATGAGGTCTACAAGTAGTGGCCTTACCGCTTTGAGGCTTTCTCTTACAGGCAACCAATAGGATGGAGAGGAAACATGATTAACAAAAGTATAGGGTAGTATCTGGTATATTGAAAATAGGAAAGAAGAAAAATTAAAGATTTAAATTATATATCATATACCGTTATAGTTATACATATTGTAAATTATTAAAAATCTACACAATTAAATAAAATTGGAATGTCTGTTTGCAATATTAAAATTACCGCTTTTTACTAAATCCATATTATTATGTATGTATACACGGTACATATACCAAAATAACATTTTTTTACAATTTATGTCTGTCTGTCTGTTTGTTCTAGCTAATCTCTGGAACGGCTGAACCAATTTTGTCGGGAATTTCACTTATAGGTAGCTGATGATATAAGGAGGAACTAAGACTAGCTTCGCCCCGCAACCTTACCCGCGTTACGACAATAACCGCGGGTAACACCGCGGGGTGCAGCTAGTATTTATATATATTATACTACTAACAAATGGAAGGCCCAATTGGCAAGCGGTTATCGAGGATCACATCTAGTACTAACATAACTGGAGCAGCCATAACTTACACCTAAGAATGAATAATTATACACGTCACAAAATTATTTGCTCTCAGTGGGAACCGAACCCACAATCTCTGGCTTGGCAGTCAAAATCACTAACCACAAAACCTTGAATTAAGATAGGCTTTCTAGTATAAATATAAGTTGTGAGTGGCAAAGCTATCGTTTCACTTGTTAAAAGAGGTGGCCAGTGTCGTTCTCAGTATCAAATTGCCACCTCAAATGGTATCAGGTTCGATGCCAGGCATGTTCGCTTTTTGTTTTCTTATCTACCAGCTGTCGTCACATGTTTTATATTGAGGTAGTTTTTTTTTTTTTTTTTTAAATTAGTCTTTAAAAATTGATCATAAGTAGTCTGAATTTCTGTAACTGTTTCAGAGTCAATGTGGTCATGAAAAAAAAAATAGCTGCAACTAAAAATAACCTTCAAACTTTCGAGAAAAGAGCGTAGGTAGTCCTTTTTAAAGGGCCGGAAATGTACTTGTGACGCCTCTTGTGTTGCGGGTGTGAGTATGGTGACCACCACTCTTGAATTCTGCTTATGCTTTCCATCATTTTGGCAGGGTCAAACATAAAAAAAAACCTAAAAGACTTCTATAATTAACAAAATCGTTCTTGATTCCTCAAACAGAGTAAAAAAGATTTTTGGTATGATTATCAGAGATCCGCTAATCAGGGTGGCACTTTACGTTTGTTTGTCACCTTAGTGCTACACGAAATGAAGTGAAACTACAAAGTATAGATGAAGAAATGATAAACTCTCACTCAACAATATACAGTTACACTTTGTCGAACCCTGTATTCGATATTACACATAGGAAAATAACTCTGTACGGATGTTAACACAGCAAATGCTGTATGTTAATTTTCACCTCTAAGCCCAACATCATAGCTTGCATACACGTGGTCAGTGAGACAAAAAAGGACATAGGATTAACTCTCACCCCGAAAGAAAATATCGGTTTGGAAGGATAGATAAAAAACCTCAACCCGAATGAAGCCGCAGCCAAAAGCTAGTTAAATATAATTCCAGAAATGAATACTACAATGTTGATTAAAACTCAATTGACACCGTAACCGCAGAGTCAGCAACCAAAAAACTAGCCTGACATATAGATAAACTATACTTCTCACGTTACACGCTTGTCAGTGTCAAGATGACAGCTTGTCGCCTTCGTGACACTGTGGTTGGCCAGTGTTAGTTGGACTACAGCCTTCTATAAACACCATGTATAAGAAACCCTGTAGAATATACACGGTTTTCATCTATACTCGTACTGTAATCGTAAGCTTTAGTTGTAAAAGTTAACCATAATTCAGAAATACTGGATTTAAGCTCAAATTCAGTCTAAATCTCGAAATATTAGTTATTAAACCCTTAGGTGCATTCCGTTAAGGGGCAATACACCACTCTATTAAGTGGTAGCATGATGTTAAATAACCTATGATCATAATTAAGAATTGGTCCATCAAATTCAAAAAGTTGACATTGAGTTTTTTTTTTTCAGTAATTGAGTCATCAAAGGGACAAACCAACTAACATTCGTATTGCACTAATAGTTAGGAGCAGGAATCCTTTAAAAACTGTTTTATAATTATAGGGGAATCCAGCCCTGTCAATTGGCACAGCATTCCAATTATAGTCCCCTCTCGGATCTATTAATAAACCGCCAATATCTAGTGGACATTTCTTCAATAGTTTCTACAGTTCTTTCTGAACCGGTCGTCTGTGGTCACCTCGGACCTATAAGCCTGCGGTCGCGACTAGTTACACACCGTATACTTTACAGCATCGCTCACATTCCAACCGTTTGCTCGCCTGACCGCACGATCACGCGGTCACTATGCTCACCGCTTTTGTTTGAAACGGTGGGTAGTTTTGGTAGTTTCAATGTTAAATTTAATGTAAACAGGTGGTGGAACTCGATATTCTAATAGTTGTATTATAGATATTAAAGCTTGTAAGGGTGACAACCACTCAATTATCGCCTTATCCTTAGACATTTTTGAAGTAAAGATTGGAGTAAGAATCTTGGCCGAAAAGACTTTTATCCCACCAAAAACATTTTGTTGCCAAGACGACTGCATATGGCGTACCCTGTGAAAAAGATATCAGATCTCATGTAGAGCCAAGGTTCCGTATCTACACACTCTAACTCTACCAAACCTAACTTCACAAACTCTACATCCCTGTCAAAATGTATGGCTTCGCCGTTTCGCTACCATACCATCACGAAGGGGAAACGAACGCCTTTTGTGTTTGCAAATATATCTAGTTTCTGAAGTAATGTGTTATACGAATATTTAGTTTCTGAAGTGGCGAAACATCCAAGCCATACATTTTTACTGAGATGTAGAGTTTATGAAGTTAGGGTTGGTAGAGTTAGAGCGTGTAGATACGGAACCTTGTGAGATGTAGTACTATTTTAGTATATAAGTATGACGTATAAACCTTTATAAAAAGATGATACTATTCCAAATATATTCAGTATCTATACAGCAGTCTGTTGTTTCACTCATCTCTAAGTGGACCCTTTTGGCTCTACATGAGATCTGATATCTTTTACACAGGGTACGCCATATGCAGTCGTCTTGGCAACATTTTACATGAAAATATTTTTGGTGGGATTTCATTTCTTTTTGTAAGTTGCTTGAGGCGGTTTTTTTTTTCATTTTTTGGGCTGAATTTCTTGTACATCTTCTTTCTTCTTTCGAAAAAGTCCGTGTACCAAAAATAAAACCTTTAGCATAAACAATTGTGAAAATCTCATACAAACTTCCACCACCCAAATTTGGGGGTTGGGGGGCAAAAGTAATAGGTTTATGAATTTTTCTGTTGTTTGTATACTAAATTTAGTGTACATAGCAAATTTCAGCTTTCTAGCACTTCAGGAAGTACCCTAACAGTTTTGATGATCATCAGTGTGTCAGTGACGAAATCGGTGTTTTTAGGTATCAATAAAATCTAAAGTATCAGAGCTATGTAATTGAAACTTTGTTTGTTTCATTAGTCTATTGGTAACATCATATCCTGAGAATTTGATCGATCTGGTATATCGGGAACCAAAGTTATGAGGGTTCAAAAAAACGACGAAACACTTCGAGAAAAGGTAGGTAGTGCCCTTCTGCTTCGCTTGGCTCGTCTTGGCGGGGGCACGACCGTGCCCCCAGATATAGGAAAAAACCGCTTTAGAAGATAATATAATTTAGGATGAATTTAAGTGCCAAATCTTAACTTAAGGAATTCTTTACTACTCTTGGATTACACATCTCAGACGATGCGTAGCTGCCATTTAAATAATCCCACTCCGTGAAAACAGTTTGACAGTAGAATATTTTTTGAAAAGAAAACTATGATTGCACATTTGAAAACCCTTTCAAATTCACAGTATTCATACAAAATACCCAAATCTATGTTAGTGCAGTTACCCAAACCACCCACAGACCTGATCTTCGTCATCCCTCACGGAGGTTCACAGAATCCTGAGATTAGAGATAGCAAAAACAACTTCGAGAAAGGCAATTACCTGCACCTATTCCAGATAGAGATGTGATACATATAAATATTGACGACATTACCACCATGAAAAAACATTTGGTCTCTACACAATTTTTGGTCACCGTGTTCTCGTAGGTACTCTTAACGATTTCTTCCGGCAATAAATAAACTTCTAATCACTATATAACTCAACAACCGTTGGCCAATTTATCTGAGCTACTAACTAAAAGAAAACAAGTTCAAATACAAACCTGCCGAGAATCTTGGAGACGCATCCGTTCGAGACCTGCAGTATCCGGCTGATGTCGCACGGCCGTGCTCCAGAGTGCGCCAGCTCCACGATCTTCTGCCGCGTGGAATCCGGCAGCGGCCTGCCTCCTACAAACACCCCGCCGAGCTGGTTAACACCGCTGTGACCTGCCGCACCATAGCACTGCTTACTCCAATTAATCACGCGTTTTTAAGAGCACGTGATGGTCGTGACTATGGCGTTGACCGCGTGGTAACGACAATTTTGACATCTGAATGGGCATTTCATTACCCTTTTTAACTAAATGTAGTTATTGGGCAATAGCTACGGTTGCATGTCTTAAATCTAGAGTATGGCTCTGAGGGCCTAGTGTGAGTTTATTTCATATCGACGGCGATCACGTTCGACGTTGTAATATGTAAAGAGTTGAGTGTGAGTCAAGCGTAGCGCTACGTGATCATCGTGATGTTCGTGTCGATCTTAAACGAACTCACACTAGGCTAGTTTGCACTACGACAGGTTAGGCTTTAAGGTAAGTGATCGAACCATTGATATCAGATTCGATTACTTGTTAATAAATGAGAAAGGGGTTTTAATTTAAATTTTTTTAGTACTATGTCAAGTCATTTAGATCTAAATAGATTCCTAGATCATTCCTAGTTTCTATGGTATCTGAAACTATATGCAAACTAAACAAGGGAAGTTAGAAACCAAAAACCAAATCCCTTTATGTAATATATTTTTTTTCTTCACAACTGACTGTAATAAAAACAATAACGCAACAAATCATACTTTTTTTCACTCTGAAAGATCAAGTGATACTTTTTTTTACAGGAAATTTCGGATGTTCTTTATTGTAGTAAGATAATCACATAGCTCATTCATGTGACAAAAAATCATTCAGCTATGTATGGGGTAAAGTATGTACTATTAATGTCTTGAATTTATCAATGCAATGTTTATCAAGATTTTATTTTCTCTTTGAATTAAATACTTATGTGAACCTGATTTTCTATTTTTATGTATGTTTTTATAACTTTTAAGTAGTTTTGACAAGTATTAAAAGATAAAAATGCCATTATGGCTTTACTTGGATTAACTGTTCATAAACAAAGCATGAACATCAAAGTATTTTTTGTAATTTCTTTCATATTAAAAGTTTCGTTGGAATAGTAACGTCTCTTCAGCACTTATGCGTTATTAAAGTTTTTTTGTTTCTTACATTTTGAAAAATACTAAAAAAAAAACTTCTATGTTCATCGAAGTATTTTTGTAATTTCTTTGTTAATAAAGTTTCATTGAAATAGTAAAGTTTCTTAGCAATTGTGTGTTGCAAAGTTTTTTGTTTCTTACATTTTCTAGAGAATAAAAAGAAATATATCTTATTTAACCGACTTCAAAAAAAGAGGAGGTTCCCAATTCGACCGTATATTTTTTTTTTTTTATTTTTTATGTATGGCCCGCCAAAATGACTCTACTCTGCCTGATGGAAAGCATAAGTAGAATCCAAGAGTGGCGGTCACCATACTCACTGCGAATGCAGACAATGCAGTATGGCGAGCCACACCATGGCGGCCTAGTGATGCTTCTGCATCTTTTAGTCTAGTCAACAAGTATGGAACTTGTTGACTAGACTATTTGGGCCTCCGGTCTCGCACTCACCAACGAAACACGACAGCACGAACGCTGTCATTTTACGTTGATTTTCTGTGCGAGGGTAGTACCGCCCCGGTCGAGCCGGCCCATTCGTGCTGAAATCAGCGTGGCTCTACTACCTAGTATATACAATTTATGTGTGTTCGCTGATAATTTCGTCGTTCATGAACAGATTTTCGGAAAAGAGATATCCCAACGGTGGTACCATGATAAGGACACTTAGATCTGATGGCATCTAAGAGCAATCGATTGATTTGGTCGTTCTTGATGTCGGTTTTTTATTTTGTTAAAATTTAACTTATTTTACTTATATTGACACAAAACTAATGTAATTATTTTTTTTGTGGCACAATGGAAAATAAATGAGTTGTCTATTTTATTATATCTAAACCAATGTTATAGTGATATTTCAACAATTGTAAGAGTGCTATGGTTTTCACTAGCATACCATGTAGAGGTTATTTTATGTGATTAAGAAACTATAACCTGAATGTTTTGGATAAATAATTCTTGTGACGAATCCATTCTTCATTCAGTCAATCAATCTATGGTTTCTAACTAAACCCTTCGATTATACAGGCTGTTACAAAAAAGTATGGTTACATTTTAGACTCATACAGTAAGTAAAACGTGAATAGTTTTATGGTTTTGAAAGTGCCAATTTGAACTGAATAATTTTATACCAAGGGTATTGATGATGCATCCTGATTTTTCTATAATATTTACCTATAATAATAAAATTGTGGTAAGCGATATGTAAATAAAATAGTAATAATTTTGAATTTATTTTACACTAGCTGTTGCCCGCGGCTCCGCCCGCGTGTATGTCTGTTATCGCTGCAAATAGTAGCCTAAGTGTTATTCTGATGTATACGCTATATTACTGTAAAGTTTCATCCAAATCCGTTCAGTAGTTTTTGCATGAAAGAGTAACAAACATTCATCCTTACAAACTTTCGCGTTTATAATATTAGTAGGATAAAGGTAGAGAAAGGATTTTGAGAACATTTTTTTTGTAATCCTGTTTAACCACATAACGCTCCTTAAATATGCCCACTTTTTTGTAACAGCCTGTATATACCCAAACACAAATACCCTAAAGTTAACCTATAGTAGAGAAGCATGGCAGTCACCATTACCTTTACCTTTGTGTGCCAAGTCGTCCATTCTGTCCAGAAGGTTGGCATCAGGCGGCCAGGGGCTGATGGGCGCCAGCTGCTGCGCCGGCAGCATCGTGTATACCCCGTATTCTTCTATGTTGACGACCTGCTGACAAATATAAACTTCGAGAATGTTCTGTCGTGGTTTTATTTCAATTTCCATGGTAGCTTTATATTATCATTTACCTATTGTACGCGGTTTCTCTCTCGTCATCATTATCATTATCAACAGTAGTTTAGTTGTCTACTGCTAGACATAGTCTAAACCTCTTTTTAGGAAGACTTCAAGGTCAAGTTGAAGAAAGAGCGTGCGGTATCGTTTTTAACCGACTTCAAAAAAGGTAGAGGTTATCAATTCGACTGTTTATTTTATATTTGTTACTTCATTTCAACTCTTTCGACTGAGAGAACCGATTTTGATGATTCTGTTTTATTTGAATTTTTTGAAATCCCGTGTGCCCATTTCAATTTGGTCACGTTCTTAAAGTCAGTTTTTTTTTGGTAAAATTTGTGATTATTATTAATTTGAATTCGACTTATGTCTTATACCATCACTGTTCTCATTCCAATTAATAATTTATTGCTAAATTAAATTCTTCGATTATAACGAAAATTGTTTATTGAGTTTCACGCAGATCACCATCGTGAAACTCAATAAATGAGTTTCGAAATTCTTTAATGTTAATAATGTTTTGTTGTTAAAGGTATGTATATAGCGGCTACAATAATCTATCTATATATATATAAAAAAATCGTGTCACAATGTATGTTCGCTAGTAGAGTCATTTTGGCAGGGCTATACCTACATAAAAATTTTAATAAATAGAAAACATCCAAACTCCGAAACAAATATTTCTAGATCAAACTGTTTTCCGTTCCACAGAACAGTATTATATAAATTTTATGATTAAAACGATTAAATATCGAATTAGCGAGCATTCAACCAAAAACTCATAACGTTTTATAAGAAATCTCTTTAAATACGATGGATAATATACAAAGATTATAGTACCATTGCAATGTCCGTATTTTGTGTTTATTTACTATTGAAAGTATTAGAAAGTTTGTATGTTTGTGCTGGATCGGAAGACCTTGATTCCGAAGAGGGGAAGTTCAATGAACTGATTCCAGAGATTTATAATGTGTATTTGGAGGCTTTTAAAGAAAGTAAGCGACATACCTTTTTAGTTATAAAAAACTGATTCGTATTTTAACAGCAGTATAAAGTATAAATATTTTCAATTTGACTATATTTATCAGCAGAACACATATCGTTCTTTTACACCATCATAGTTAGAATTTTCTGACATTCTGCTCTAGTCATTCGGAATAAGACTGAAGTGAACCAGAGTTGTGGATCCCATTCCAATCCAGGCCCAATTATTTGTGTGATGACCACTATTATTATTTCGGTGGCTGAGTGTAATTTATCTACATACATTGTATGTTATTAGGTACTAAACCGATAACAAAGTGCGATCTAATGTATGAAGATTTAATAAAGTCGGCATGATGCTACTGATTGTTTAAAATTAGTCTGAAATCGACTAAGTGCTATAGTAGGCATCGTGCTACTAAACCATATTACTCATCCCTTCCACACACCCACCACTGTAACTCCTGTACACTGGGATCAACATTCAACAATACTACCCAATGAACACTCTAATAGTCTGGTAATCATAGTATAGTATAGACCACACATGTGACAAAAAATTTGTACCCTTTCAAGAAAATTATGCGAATGGAGGTGTATGAAATTTGGCACAGTTTCAGTTTATACGGAGGAGGAATGCAGAAAGTTAAAAAAATAAATGAATAATAGTCAAATTTCGTCCCACTGGGCATTCAATAGTAAGAGACGATTTCATGTGCTACTTCACGGGGAATTTTTAGACATGTTAACACTTTTACAAGTTATTTATTTGAATGGTGGATTCGAATCTTAAATGAAAAACACAATAGGCATCAGTATTAACGGTTTTAATATACTGACAGTAGGTAGAATACCTTTATACGTTGAAAAATATCTGACATAGTTTATTATCTGTATTTTATCGGCATTATGTTGGTGGCAGAAGAGTTTTTGATTATATCATTACTGTTATGACACCAAAAAGAACATTGTGATCCTATATTCGAACAAAACAATATCTGCCGTGTCTATTAGTTATTAGGGGGACAATAGTAAATTAATTATACAAATCTATATACAGGTCATGAATAACCTGCAAATGGAGGTGCTTTGTTCATTTCTTCAGTATAATTCTTTATTTTATGAGCAAACTAGCTGACACTCGCTACTTCCTCTGCGTCTCACTATAAATATTTTTTTCCCTTCTTTGCAACATTTATCATCGAAACTCAGCTTTTATTGTTAGCGTAATGTTATATGGCTTACAGGCTTCCTCGATAAATGGACTAGCCAAGCAACGCTAAGATAATTTTTCCAAGCGAAGAAATAGTTCCTGAGAAAATAGCGTTCAGCCCAACAATCAAACTGTTCAGCTTCATAATTTAGGATAGGAACCCGTTTCTTTGTTTATCCAAGCAAAAATTTTTTTTAAAGAATATCAAGAATATCGAATAGTGATCCTAACTTAAATAACTTGTGTCCTTGAAATAGTTAAAAGTTATTGTCAAGGGCGGCTTACTGATACTCCTAAGATCTCTCAAATAATGATTCCTGAAGGGTTTAATGTCTTAATCTTTTAGACACATTTACTATTTATCAGAAAGTCCGACTGGTCGTTTAGTATGGATTCCTTTCTCTAAGAATGTTTTCGTTTTCCGTCTGATTTTTATTTAGTGTAGGTTATGTGACCTGTATTCACTTTAATATTCGAACGAAGTTCCTTATGGGGCGTTGCGGAGGGGTACCCTAGCCGGCAAAAAACGTCCGTAACGTTAAATCTTACGTTTGTAAGATTGACTGCCTCGGTGTCGCAATGGTAGCGAATGCGAATGCTGTGTTTGAGGTCTCGGGTTCGAATCCCGGGTCGGATCAAATGTTTGTATGATTGCAAATATTTGTTTTTTCCGAGTTTGAATGTTTTCTATGTATGCATTTACAAAAATAATAATAATAATAATTAACTTTTTCTTCACTCTTTTTTATGTATGGGCCTGCCAAAGTGATTCTACTCCGCCTGATGGAAAGCATGAGCAAAATCCAAGAGTACTGGTCACCCTATTCGTTATGAATGCAGAAAATGCGACAGTACAGCATGGTGACCCACTCTATAGCGGCCTACTGATATGCTTCTGCATCATTGGGCCTCCGGTCTCGTGCACACTAACGAAACATAACAACACGAATGCTGTCATCAAAAAACTTGTTGATTTTAAAGTGTATATAATTAAGTAAATTCATTGAGTACATAATATATTTTTTTTATGAAAATGATCTAACTTATAAAACACAAACCAATAGTTTTGGTGTGTTTTATTGAGTGCCTACAAGCTTTTGCCTGCGGCTTCGTCTTTACGCTACTTGAAATATTTTTTTCGGGTTTCAAGGTAGTTTATGCCCTATAAATAGGGCATAAACTACCTTGAAACCTACATTTATTTCAATATTAATATTGAAATAAATGTAGGTGCTTAATCAGCCGTAGTTTGCTAGTTGACTACCATTATCGTGTTTAGTTTGTCATTATCAACTTTCGTCTCGGGGAGTTTCTTTTGCAAAGTAAAAGTTTTGATATTAAAATCTTAAAACTTGTGGACAGTTTTTTCACATGCTAAGTTCGTTATTCAAAACGTTTTTGTCACAAAACAGATTAATAGGTATGAATATGAACCTTTTAAAAATACAGCGGTATTTTTGAAAATGTAAATGTATTTGCTTGTAATTTCAAACTACCTACAGCTTATAGCATTAAATGCATAGAAAGTGTATATGCATTTTTTTTTTTAAATTTTTGTCTTTCTGTCTGTTTGTTCCGGTTCATCGCTGAAACAGCTGGACTGTTTTTGATAGGACTTTAATTGGCAGATAGCTGATTATATAATGAGTAAGTCAGGCTACTTTTAATTTAGACTAGCTTTGCCCCGCGGCGTTAATCTAGCTAGTGAGTATTCAATATAAAACCGAACACGTTTTAATTAATTAAAATGTGTACTATAATTAATTAAAATTGTAGTAAAAATATGTTTTGCCAAATGGATAATTAATGTTTAACTATTTAAACACCGATTAACTTTGACATGCATCACATGTTGTTTTCATGTTCCATATTTTGACTCAAGGGTCAAACCTTCTTTAACCGACTGCAAGAAGGTGGGTTATATTTTTTGCGTGTAGCCCGGTAGCCCAAACGGCTTGATAGCCTAATTGATATTAGGTAGGTCTATGAAAATTATAAATATTAAAATCCGAGGTTTCAAGTACCTAAACATTTTCATTTTAGTAGTAGCTGAACAGTAGGTTCATTAAGTTAGGTCTTTAGAAGAATATGTCCGAGATCTCAAACTAAGTCGTGAATTCCGTCGTTAACTTGTGCTAATCGTAAAAGCGTTGAATTACCTAGGCAGACATGAGTTTCAACGTTGCTACACTTAAATCTCACTTTATCTGAGTACATTATTATTTGTTTTAAAATTTGAGGGATCATTATTATCAACTAACTGGCCGGCGAACTTCGTGCCGCCATATTTACCTCAGCTTCCCACAGGCAGGGTACAGTCGCGGACAAAATAAAATTACTTTTCCCGTTATCTTTCAATTTTTCTTGTACACAAACCTTGTCCTAACAATAACGAACACATTAAAAAAGAATTATTTCATTTGGTGCAGCCGATCGGAAGTTACGTGCGTACCTACATACATTTGGGCGATTCATTTTTACATTACAGATTAGTTGTAGTGTCCGGCATTATTTTTCATTCATGCAATGTATACAGAGTTAAAAATAGAAAACCATTTTTGTAACGATTCTTTAAAGAGAAGAAGAACGCACCACCAGGCACTACCCTATACTTTCCACGTCTTTCTTTCCATGCCATGGTTGCCTGTAAGATATTGTCTTCTGCCGATAACTTGCCACTTGTACCTCCTAGCTTTAAGGTACCTTTGTCATCAATATGGTGTACAGTAAAGCGATTATTATTATTGTCTTAAAAATAATAATAATCGCTTTATTAATCGCTTTATTTTTCGGTGGTCTACTATTTTTTATATTTTTAAATGTATTTCTTTTTATATGTATATTTAAAAATGCAAATACTATGTTATAATAATTTTAATAAAGAGAATAATAATCGCTTAATTCTTAAAGAAATAAGCTAGTTTTGTGATGGAACTAATATCTATAGAGTTTTAGTCAATTATTTAATGTATTTTTGTGTTATTACAGATAAAAACGCAGTAACAAGACGACTTATAAATGAAAACAATCAGTATGAACTTCATATCAACAAGCTGAGAGAAGTAAACGGAATCAAAACTCATAACGTACTTATAGCCAGAACATCTGCAACAGATGAATCTCTTATTTACATCAACAACCCGGTAGAATCTCACATACCATACGCTTTCCTTAGTCAAGAACAATTTAAACAACATCTAATGGACAACATCAAAAAACAACACAAAGAATTCTCGGAGCAGAAATTGAAAAAGTCTTTGAACATGTTCAAATTCAAACCGAAGAAGAAAGAAAATAAAAAACCGTTTGTTTGGAGTCTTTTAAAAACACCAACAAACAAAACAAAACAACAAAAGAAAAAAATTATTAAAACATCGACTAAAAGTGTTTCTGATGAAGTTGAAGAAGAATTGTCATCAACAACTGTTATTATCCCTATAAAGGAAACAACAACAGACAAACTTAGAGATTTAATTACAGCAAAGTTGAATGAGGAAACTCTAGCGACCGAGAAATCATCAACAAACACTCCTGAATCTACAGATAGAAGCATTTCAGAGGATCCCATGACAAATAATTCTGAATCCTTGATTGAAAATTATACGGATCCACGAGATTACGGAGAAAATGTTACTCCTGGATATCAAGAAGAATTAAATGTAACTATAGTTGATGATGCAACAGTTACAGAAGATAATGAGAACACTTTTACTGAAACTAATACACCAAGTACAGTTATTATAACAGATACTAGTGAGACGGAAACATCTGAAGTAACGACAACGGGTACTACTAAATCGACTCCTTCAACTAGAGGCGTAAGTCTCCTTTTTCTTCGTTTTATTTATTCAATTGTTACGTTTTTAGCAGCGCAGTAAGTTTTTTAAGATAACGATTGTCATAACTATACTAATCTTAAAAAGCTGACGAAATCCAAGCAATCTCAGATTGATCACTAAAATTGAACTGTCTAATTTTAGGAGCTACCGGTTTGAATGGAAAAAATATTTGAAATGTGGTATTAGTAGTGTTGGATACCCCATTTATTGAGGAAAGCTATAGGTCCTAAACATATTTATATAGCATCATAACTAGGGACTGAGCATTAATTGTAAGTAAAAAAAAAAAAACCCATTTCATAGTTATTTAAACTTGAAAATAGTTTTTGCATTTGCGATTTTGCATTGCCCGGTAGCTAGTTGTGAAAACTCTAGAAATTATACTTTAACATGCTTTTCATATGGTAGATTCAAAATGACATTTACCCATCTATCTAATATCTTTAAACGAGAAATTCATGTGTATTTATGTGAGCTGAATCTCGGAAATGGCTCCAACAATTTTCATGAAATTTAGTATACAGGACACCCTGTATACTAAATTTCATGAAAATTGTTGGAGCCATTTCCGAGATTCAGCTCACATAAATACACATGAATTTCTCGTTTAAAGATATTATTATATTTCAGGGCGATAAACCGATCTCGCTAGGATTCATTTTTAGAAAATTTACCATTACCACCGGTCATTCAGGTACTTTACATTTATTTCCAACACTTTATTATATTACAAACTGTGTTACGTTACAAAAACATAATAGGTAAAGAAGGTAAGTAATATAAAATTAATGTATTATTTTATTTATGTTTCAGAGACCGTTCGTGTTTATGAACTGAGACCAGTACTAATACTTATATCATTTGTTACAATTAATTATGAAATTATGTTATTACTAGTTGTTGCCCGCGGCTCCGCCCGTGTATATGTCGGTTATCGCGGCAAATAGTAGCCTATGTGTTATTTTGATGTATAAGCTATATTACTGTAAAGTTTCATCCAAATCCGTTCAGTAGTTTTTACGCGAAAGAGTAAAAAACATCCATACTTACAAACTTTCGCGTTTATAATACAGTGAAACTTGGTTAAGTGGGACCTGGATAAGTGAGAAACCTCCATAACTGGAACTCATGCTGACGTCCCAGCACTTAGGCACTGAATTACCTCTGCTAGTGGGACGAAGCAAACCTCTATATCTGGGATACGTTCTTTCAATTTTATCGTCATAGTTACCTCTATAACTAAGACAGCGAGAGGATTTTATATACATTAACCTCTGTAACTGAGATAACATCGTTTTTTTTGCTTAAAAACGAAGAAGATGACGACTCCGATGGGCTCGGAAGTAAATTTAATAAAAAAATCTAAACGCGAAGCAGTAAAAGCAGTTATTTTAAAATGACAGGAAATAGGGACCAAAGCATTTTTGATAAAATTTATAACATCGAAAAACTAAAAACTGATACTTCCAAAATACAAACTAAAAATGACTGATTTTTAGAATTGATACATTCTGTTCACATTTTTGTGTCAATTAAAACTCACTTATAATGTTTACATAATACGTTAATTTATTCAATAATCGCACCTCTATAACTGAAATAACCTGTATTCTGACCTCTATTAATGTAATCCTCTGTTAATGAGACAGATATTTATTTATACCTGGATATCTGAGACACTGGGTAAGTGGGATACCTCTATAAGTGAGACAAATTTGCAGGTCCCTTGATGTCTCACTTAACCAGGTTTCACTGTATTAGTAGGATTATCATACCTACATATATCATTCAACGACTAGTTATAAGATAAGTTGCATAAAGTCTTTAATTTTTATTTAGAATATTAATTTATTGGGTAAGGAATTTAAAGATTATTTTAACCATCTATTATGTGTTTTTTAATCATAATAATAGGCACATATTTAGGTATTAAATGCGAATGTAAGTTTGTTTATTTATATTTCTAACGATTTTCTGCTTCTGTTAACTACTGAACCGATTGTCATGAAAATCGTACTTAGTCATTGAGTACAGAAAAGGGCATAGTAGGGTACGTTCGGAAAAGTGTTAGTAACGTACATTCTGATTCTAAGGGATAGAAAAATATTTTTTACGAGAGCGAAGTCGCGTACAACGTTGAAGTACATCAAATGCCATTATTTTATGTATTTTTAATGATTAATGTAGTGTCTTACCTTAACTAACTTCTACAAAAAATCCAAGTTATTGCAATAGCAATAACTAAAACAATCTTCAACTGGCCGCTTCTAACATCACTAATTTATTATTTACAAAGTTCACAATAAAAGACCGGCTGTATACAGTGATACTTTTTCACGTTTGCGTGACACACAATAATATTTCCCGCCAAACGAAACGTCAAACTGTCAAACGCGGGTACATTGCGCCTCTACTCGTGAAAGGCGCCAATTTACTGATTACAAAATCTCACGTGGACCTCCACTGCTTGGCTATATCTTTATAACTATGAAGGGCCATTGAAACGACTCTATCGCTATAAGCCCATGTGAAAAAGAGACGGCAATACGAAGGAGTGTGAACACCTATTGTAAGCCGCTTACCGCTATTAGGACTGCTCATTTGTCAGAAAGAGACATATAGATTTGTATTGTGTCGGTCTAATACACGCCCCGCCCATTCCCTCATTTAACCCCCCCAGTGGAGGGATGAACTTGGGCAGTTTTAAATTATCTATTATAATAAAATTATTTCGCAAAATAAGGGGTTGGTTATGTTAATGATGTGTTTAATTTATGTCGATTTCTTTATCTCTGAGTGGTGACAGTTATGATTCTCATATTAGGTACGCAACGGACGTCTTGAGTCAATCATATTAAAACGTTTTATGAAATTATGTGTTCATTAAATTGGTTGTTTTTCGTTCTTTGTCTTCTCGTAATGAGGTTAGTTCAACATTTTACATATGAAAACTTGGCAGACTCTAGTTGTAACAGATATGACTGTTATGCATACTATGTTTTATTTTACCTATTTCTTATTTAAATCAATATTCTGCCAAAGAGTATTTTAAAATGTTCAATATTTATATCACATATTTTTTTAAAAAGCAATATTTACTAAGTGCTGGGATAGTATAGATATTAAGTAAAATTAAGAAGTATAGACAATTCTTAATAAAATAACCGTCCTCATTCTATTTTTTTTTATTTCGCATACATTTTGCTGTCTCTCTTCCACACACACTCGTCATTTATGGCCCAACTATGCAGAAAAATGCAACTCAAATAATAGTCTAACCGTAATTGATAAAGTTCAATTTGGCTTGTAAAAGTTAGTGTAAGCTTTTGTCAACATTTGCGGTCGGCTTTCGGTTTATCTCCCCCGCACAAAATTGTTAGTCACACAAACATTATCTTTGACCAATGGCACGTAACCACGGCCCATTTCAGCCAATCGATGCGCTTAAAATGCACGTTTTCGCACATTTCTCAATTAGAAGTTTGTTTTGTATGATTTTTGAAATAGAATCGTTACCTTTGTAATATTGAAAAAAGGGTTGTTTTATTTTTGTGTGTGAAATTTATTATTTTTAGATGCTTTGAGCATCTAAATATTTTGTTTGAATTTTGGAATTCTGTGAAGTAATGTGGAACAAGACAGTATATTAATGTAAATTAATGAAATGACGAAAGTGGCTGACAGCGGATGGATGCCGACTGTCCAAGACCGGGATAGTTCGCACTCCTTGGTTGAGAACTTCGTTCAGTTCAGCAGTGGATAGCGATAGGTTGATTAAATGTATTTTTTCTTAAAGGAATTTTATTTGTCTTATGAAATTAAAAGAAATAATTTATGTAAGTACAATACAAGTAGGTAACTCTAGACATGATTGGTAAAGTAGGTTTACTTATTTATTTGTGTGTCAAAGTTTTAGAATTTAATTTTTCAGGCCTAAAATACTTAACTAGCTTTAACTTAATTCTTAATTTAAAGCTATTTAAGTATTACATATAAACTTAACATAACTCTTAATTTATTGTGTTTATTTTATATAGATAGGTACCTACCTACCTATTAAAAGTTTCAAGGTGAACCAAGCTGAATATTCTACCTATTGGTTGGTAGGTACCTCAAATCTCAATGTTTTAAAAATTGATGGTAGAAAAACTATATTTACAGAAATACCAGTAGGTACCTACAGAAAATCAGTTTCAATATTATTAATTCGAAAGTAACCCTGTCCGTCTCTCTATTAGTCTGTCACGCTACCATAGCTAAACCGTTGCACCGATTTCATTGGAATTTGGCATGGAGATAGTTTGATCCTTGAGGAAAAACATACCTATTACATAGGCTACTCTTTATTGCGATAGCTAACATACACGCGGGCGGAGCCGTGGGCAAAAGATAGTATTTCTATAAATGAAAGTTCTTAATCGTGGGTACTATTTGAATGCACATACCTCATCTTCATAATCTTTGTTATGATTCTATTGATCTAGTTTAAATAAAGTTTATTGGTCTTGTTCAAAGCAATAAAACTGACAATCACTGCTTCATAATTATTGTACTCCCTAGTCCCTCGCCATCTTCTAGAAAAATGTGAATTCTTAATATTCATTTTTACACAACTGTACCCAGTTAACAATAATCTTATACAATTCACGCACGGAACCGGTCCCAACCTAGGTAGAGCCTTCACTACGGTAAAAAAACAACCGATAAAAATACCTATTTATATATTTCTAAATAAATACATACCTATTATAGGTCGTAATTTAGACTTCCATCAATTTGTATAGGTCGTACCTATCTGTATCTGAAAACATTGCATTTTAGAAAAAGTTAGTAACATGTTGACTGTAATTATTGGTACATAACAAATAATCGTCATCATCATTAACAGTTCTTAACAGTTCACTGCTAGACGTACGCCGATTCTTAGCAAGGAGGTTTTGGCCTACGAGTATTAGGTATACCACGCTGGCTAGACGAGTTAGTACGTTAGAACAGAGTTTGCTTCTAGTTTCCCTTCTACGTAAAAAGTTTTGACACAATTTATATTCTTTTTTTGTATGTATGACCCTGCCAAAATGACTCTACTCTGCCTGATGGGAAGCATAAGCAGAATCGAAGAGTGGCGATCACCATACTCATTGCGAATGCAGACAATGCAGCATGGTGACCCACACCATGGCGGCCTAGTGATGCTTCTGCATTTGGCCTCCGGTCGTGCTTCGGTCTCGCACTCACCAACGAAACACGACAGCACGAACGCTGTAATTTTACGTTGATTTTCTGTGCGAGGGTAGTACAGCCCCGGTCGAGTCGGCCCAACCGTACTGAAATCAGCGTGGCTCTACTACCTTGAAATATCCTGTATCATCTGGTCTGTTCCTAAAAATGTGTTGACACCTCATTCATTAAAATTGGTTCAGCAGTCTCTACACCATACATAATCGACGCAAGGTTTTAAATAGAGCATCAGGTCAAATGTATCTACGTATATCATGGAAATACCACGAAAGTCACAGTACACCAAATCTATATTTATATCTATACTAATATTATAAACGCGAAAGTTTGTAAGTATGGATGGATGGATGGATGTTTGTTACTCTTTCACGCAGAAACTACTGAACGGATTTGGATGAAACTTTACAGTAATATAGCTTATACATCAGAATAACACATTGGCTACTATTTGCCGCGATAACATACACGCGGGCGGAGCTGCGGGCAACAACTAGTTTCACATAAATAAGAGAGAGAGACCTTCATCAATGAAGAAATAAGCTGATGATTTTCATAAAATACAGCCAAACACAAAAAAAAAACTTCGTTATAATTGGGATCGTTGGGATCTACAATGTCACAGACACACAAACAGACAACCTTATAACCTCTTTTGCGCCAGGGGTCAAAAATATATGTAGTCTACACCTAACACTCGGCTGCAATATACCTTTAAACGAAAACATTTTCAAAACCGGATCAGTAGTTTCATTTACCTGTCTAAAACATTCATTTAAACTAACAAACTATACGTTTATAGTATTATTATAGCTGTTTGTGTTGGGTGTCACAAATGATTAAGTGTCAAGAGTCCGAATTGTTAAGATTGTTTTCATCTAAGTGGATGGCTGAAGGCCTCTTTGCTGCTCAATTTGGCGTGCAGCTACAATACGACAAGCAATGCTCGCTTGATATGGAAAAGGATTCTTTAAAATTAAGTATATTTAAATATATTTTTTGCGTAAATATTTTAGTGAAATATTTTTTGAAGACTGCCAATATATTTTACTACTAGCGGACCCACGCAACCTCGTTTGCGTCTCCTATTGGCCGTAGCGTGATAATTTTCCCCCGTTTTTGAAACATTTTTCATTGGTGCTCCGCTCCCATTGGTCGTAGCGTGATAATATATAGCCTATAGCCTTCCTCGATAAATGTAATATCCAACACTGAAAGAATTTTTCAAATCGGACTGGCGGTTCCTGAGATTAGCGCGTTCAAACAAACAAACAAACAAACTCTTCAGCTTTACAATATTAGTATAGATAGATAACTCTATGCAGTTTACATTAGGTACATGGGACGGGCTTTATGCCGAGTGGTTTTTTTTTTTTATTACGTCATGTACTTTTGGTGCATTGGTGCTTAGGCGGACTTTATGCCTGGCATTCTCTACCAGTCTACCATTGGGCGATGCAGAGGATACCACAGGAGGAGGAAAGGACATTTTTCATCACCTTAAGGTTGACTGGTATTTCTTACCAGTCAACTTTAAGGTGCACTTAGTAGATTACCCTATGAAATATAGGAGAAGGGAACATAAACAATTGATTAGGCACTATAACAGTTTTCACACTACCTTAATAATTGTGTTGTAACTTCTTAACAACATCTTATATTTTTCTGTGTCTACTATCCGTAAATTAAGAGACATTGGAGATGAATAGTCCATATTACTTAATCATTTAACGAACGGTGTTTACATGAGTCTGTCTCCATACAAAGTAGGTGGTTATTGCAGCGTGTGCGCATTTGTGTGCTAACAGTCCGATTGGGCAGCGATCTTCAACTGAACTTTATTCGTATTGCAACAAGTGTTTTTTATTGTTTAAGGGCCAAGGGCGTTTACCTATAGCGCAGTGTGTGTGATGCACACGGGCGCAGCAGCGTTGCGGGCGACAACACTTTTATGAATCTGCGCGCTTAAGGGCGCTAAAGCAATAATTGCAAACGGGCGCTTCACTAGCTAGATACGCCTCGCAACGTGTTTCGTTGGTGAGTGCGAGACCGGAGGCCCAATTAGTCTAGTCAACAAGTTCCAAACTTGTTGACTAGACTAAAAGATGCAGCAGCATCACTAGGCCGCCATGGTGTGGGTTGCCATGCTGCATTGTCTGCATTCGCAGTGAGCATGGTGACCACCACTCTTGGATTCTGCTTATGCTTTCCATCAGGCAGAGTAGAGTCATTTTGGCGGGCCAAACATAAAAAAAAAAAAAAAAAAAAAAGGATACTTGCTCCTACTGCTGCTTTTACCAGATTTGTAACGTGATGGTAAGTAACGTAAGTTGAAAAACTCAAGCGTTACAAGTGCGATGTCAATCTTGTTGAGGTCTCGAGTTTGTTTCCCAAGTCCGACCAAATATTTGTGTGATCTGCAAATATTTATTTCGTAGTTTGGTTGTTTTCTATGTATAATATCTATATGTATGTATTAAAAGAAAGTATATAAATATTTGCATCAGTTATCTAGTACAAACCCTGCTTAGTTTGGGCCTAAATGGCATAGTGTGAAAGACAGAAATTTGTGGACAAGTGCTCGACCTTGATTTACTCTTCATAAAATCTGGGGATTGGCCAAGTTGAAAAGCAACAAAACAATAATAAAAAAGGTGAAATGGCTTGATGTCTCTCTTGGTATGCTCTGCTAGGTATTTGAAGTTGGACGTCAAAGGCCAGCCGTCGGGATAGCTTTTAGTGAAAACACCATACACTTCTGACTTCCCAAAGAGAAGGAGATCTCAAGATATTTTCCACCCCGTTTACAAAAAAAAAAGATATTTGTAGTAGATATATACTGAAGATAGAAACACAAAGAATTATTAAATACCACACCATACACCTTGTGGTTTGTTTCGACATTTCTTCTTAGCGTCTTAGGAAGTGCCGGTGCCTTCTAGCGTAGTCTGTGTTCTGAGTGCGAGATCGGAGGCCTAATGATGCATAAGCATCACTATGCCGCGATGTATGGGTCGCCATGCTGCATTGTTGCATTTGCTGTGATTATGGTAGTCACCACTTTTGGATTCTGCTTGTGCTTTCCACCAGGCAGAGTAGAGTCACTTTAGCAGGCCCATACAAAAAACTACAAAATTAGACTTATAAAAATAACTGTTAAATAATTACTTTTATTTTCATAATTCAATTAATATAATTCATTTATCCTACTATCCTATCCTACTAATATTATAAATGCGATAGTGAGGATGTTTGGACGTTTGTTACTCTTGCACGCAAATACTACTGAACGGATATGGTTTTTTTTTATTTAATAGGTGGGCAAGCGAGCAGACGTACCGCCTGATGGTAAGTGATTACCGCCGCCCATGGACACCTGCAAAACCAGAGGCGTCACAAGTGCGTTGCCGGCCTTTGGGGATGGGGAGGGGTTGGGATATGGGCGCAAGCACTGTTTCACACCGGTTTTCTGTGAGGATGTGGTATCACTCCGGTCGAACCGGCCCATTCATGTCGAAGCGTGGCTCTCCCACGGCAATGAAACTTTACAGTAATATAGCTTTTATTAAATATAAGAATCCCACATACTTTTTACCGTGATACTAGACATTCACGCAGTCGGAGCCGCGGGCAAACGCTAGTCATCATGTAAAAGGCTTAGAATAAAGTTCAGTATACTTCTTAAGAGCTCGTTGTTGCCATTTCGTTTTGATGAAACGAGTGATTTTTCAATAGGAACAAGTATTAGTAGGAAAAACATGTTCAAGTAGGTATATTTTATTATATTATTAGTTTATACTTATTGTTTTTAATAAAACTGCTGCACTGCAGCTGCTATTAAGAGTACTGAGTATGGGGTGGTGGGGTGGGGACCACTATTCATCCCAAAAGTGTCGTGGACGTGGTACAGTGGTACAGTGGGCACTGTACCACGTTAGCCAGACGAGTTGGTATAAAGGATGGTTTTCTTGCATAGTTTGCTCTTATAGTCGTTTCTTACGACACTTTTGGGATGAATAGGGGTCCCCACCCCACCACCCCATACTCAGTATTCTTAAACCGTCACCACACGAAGAACATGACTAATAACTAGTCTATATATAATAGCCCAGGGTTTTCCCAACATCAGTAGGTATACGATCAAAATCAGTTTGTTTCAAAAACAGTAAATAATAAACCACGGCTTTAGCATCCCTTGTCACCATTTAACCGTTTCTAATGCGGTTACATTCATAGCGGTTACACTACAATCGCTCTCATCATTAGTGTTGTGAAAGCGATAATCTTTTGCATGTGTTCATCACGCTCGCGCTCGCTAAACTCTGCAGGGTGGGTAGTGGAACACGTGCTTAGAGATTAGTTGAGTTTGATAAATAGATATACGAGTGGTCAGTTTTGTTTAACATTTTGCTTTTACCCGACCACAGTGAAGCTAAAAGGAAAGGTAATATTTTTGAACTGATTTTAATGAATGAGGTATCAATAGATTTGTAATAATAAGTCTACGCAAATTTTATCAAAAAAATTAACATAGTCGAGTTCATAAAACGTTTTATTGTTCAATTTCTGAAATGTTTGCTTGCTTATTTGTTTCAGAAACTACTGGTTTCAATGGAAAAATGCTTTTACACGTCATGCTACGACGAAAAAGGAGTCGAGCATTCTACTACGGAAGTTGGTGGGGTGTTTTAAAAGAATCTGATTCTTGCGCTCTCACGGCTAAGCCACTAAACCGATCTGAATGAATTTTGGTATAGAGATAGATTGAACCTTGGAGAAGGACATAAATTTTATGAAATTTTTTACTCAAAAACTTTGTCTTGTGTAATAATGGAATACTAAAATATCAGAATGGAATAGAAAAACTCTTAGTTTGACCATTTACCTAATCGTGTTATAATTAGGATCAAAGCTCAAAGTTAACGTTTTAAATTCCCTTAAAAACTTTCATGTACCTATAGTTAGTTCATATTATGAAATATTTGTCATTATTACATAATATAGAAACCTATATACATAACCATAATTAAATTAAAAAAACAAGAACTATATTTACATACGTAGCGTCAACAATTTCTCCGCATCATCGCCTACTGGAGCGTTCCCAAAAGGCTGGCAGCATTGCCACGTTAAATGGCAATGCTAATTCTCTGTGCTAGAAAAAGGTCGGCCTTCTGGCCTTCATATATTATGTAGCCATGTAGCCGTAATTTCAAAGAATCTAAATCCTTTTGTGCATTTAAATACCTTAACAATTAACTTGCATGTAAAACCAGCCGTAGGTATGCCTAAAGTCTATTTATTATGTGATAAAATCCCTTTGAATACAACGTATTGTGTTCTAACAACACATTATGATAATGAATGGATTTTATAACGATGTGGTTAAAAACAATGGCGGCTTACATATACAACGCAAGTACATGAAATCTGTTAGAGTGCGGTACAGGTCGCTGGCCGTACTTCCTACAAGCTTTGCAATTATTATGCAAATATCTATGAACAATGAATTTTTATTGTATATTTTAATTTTAACAACGAGTATATGCACTTTTATTCAAGGCAATGTACAAGTTTTCCTTATCCGTACTAATATTGTGAAATTAAAATAGAAATCTACGGGATTGCTACCATGTACCTTTTTGTTAGTGAGTATCCGATATTTCGGCGCTGTTGCAATTCTAGATTTCTATTTTAATGTTACTGACCATGAAAGTTTAAAACAATATAATATTGTGAAAGTAATTATATCTGTTAAGCTTTCGTGGCTAAACCGCTAAACCGAGTTTAAGAAAGTTGTTTTGGATATAGTTTGAATATTAAGGAAGAACATCAGTTACTGCGATAACCGACATTAATGCGCCTGGAGCCGCAGCCAAGTTTGAAATAAAGCTCTTTAATAAAATGTTGATATCTTTACTGTAAAATATTGTCTCACAACGTACAATATTGTAGTCTGCTGTTGTATATTTCGAAATCCCTCTAGCTCTTCTTTTTTAACTGAGTTCAATAATGTGGATCTCTAAAAAGGGTTTCAATTAGACAAATGTCATTTGTAATCTGATTTTAATCCTTTTTGCTGTACGAGTATATCATCTTGCCTCTCACATTCTTGTAATCTGTGGGAGTTTTTGTCAGTGCCTTTTTCGCAAACTAGGTTTGGATCCGTTTTAAATCCAATTGTCTACTACAATGCGGCTGAACTTCGATTTTTTACTCGCAGCGACTGTCATCAGTGTGATACTTCGTGGGAAAACAGATTAAGAATACGTAGTGTCACCATTCCTACTCATCCCATGGGTTTTGTAAGAAGCGACTAAAAGAGCAAACTACTCAGGACCATGGTATAAAAATACAGGTATGACATTCCGAGATACTAGGACGAGATGACTTCAGCATCACTATCGCTGACATAACACGTTTCAGTGCTACCAGTAGTGTGAAATAATAACTCCCCAACCACCATTATTGCCTTTGTGAATTCGATAGAACAATAAAGTTTTACGTTATCATATATATTTAAATTCAAATATTTTGTTTGATTGTGTACATGAAACAGCAAATTAAATGCATTTTACATTTTTTTTAATAGAATGGTGACTGAAAATGTTTCCATCGTTTCATGTTATGTTGCTATAAAGTGGTAACTGGATAGTGACGTCACCCTGGGTAGAATTTGGGATTTTATTCCTGTATTGTTATACCATGCTCAGGACAAAATCATTACAAGGAGAAGGAAAACCTGAAACAAACTCTGTGCTATGGTCAGTATGGATAGGTTTTCCAAAACCTTTAACCGTGGGAGAGCCACGCTTCGGCATAAATGGGCCGGCTCGACCGGAGTGATACCACGGCCTCATAGAAAACCGGTGTGAAATAGTGCTTGCGCTGTTTCACCGAGTGAGTGAGGATACCGGAGGCCCATACCCCAACCCCCTCCCCATATCTCCCCTTACCCATCCCCCAAAGGCTGGCAACGCACTTGTGGCGCTTCTGGTGTTGCAGGTGTCCATGGGCGGCGGTGATCACTTACCATCAGGCGATACGTCTGCTCGTTTGCCCGCCTATTCCATAAAAACAAAAAGCCTCCTTGTTAAGAAGATGCGAATGTCTAGCAGTAGACTGTTAAAGGTTGTTGATGATGACTATCACAGGACAGAAGTATGTAACGGTAATTTTATCAAAGAGCGCACGTGGTACTAGAATAAGACATCAGATAGTAGCTGAGATACTATATGTTATACCTACGTCACATGCGACTTTTTAAAAGTATGATAACCACCGAATGGCTGGCATTGGAAATAATTTTACGATATTTAAACGATGTTAAATCATGTGTACAGTGTTCATAGTAATTTTTACTAAACCAATTCACCACAGGCGTATTCAGCGACACTTGGTAGTTGCCGAACTTGCTATTGCTACTGCATACTATATAACACCCTGAAATCTGAAACCCATACTTACGTTCTAGAACTAATAAAATTTATGATCAGATTAATTGAAGCGGTCAGCGGAAGGAGGGCGGCCTGGTCGCAAAACTGCATGAAGGCTGCAACACATAATAATTGGGCGTATAGGCAGGGGGAAGCCTGGGCTTTCCCCCAGGATAGAGTTTAGATAGGCATGGCGTCGATCCAGAGGGGCCTGAAATAATATGGTCCGGGTCCTTCCTAGAGCAGGGTGCCTGAGACCGGGCTTCGGGATGTTTTTTTTAAATTAATTAAATAATTAAAAGTAAGGTATTATCATTGCTTCTGTATTTCATCGCTATGACTATGCCTACATAATGTAATAAATACGCATTAAGGTACCCGGCGGCGCGGCGCTTCTTTCTTTTGCCTTAGCAAGCTGCATCAGTGACGACAAGGGCCGGGTGTAACTAGCAAGTTGGGCACCCTATTGGGCCTACTCACAAAGGCCCTCATTAGCCCCCAAACTGAGTAACGTCCCGGACTACCAACAGGCCCATAGGGGCCATAGGCCTGTCCGAGCGCGGAAAAACCTCTTCGGCAGGCCGTAGACCTGGATAAATTACCCCTGACCGAACTTGTCTACGATAAGAACCACGGTTATCGATTTGTATAGTTAATAATACATTTTTAAACAAGTTGATAAAGTTTTTTACTAAAGTTACGGGGGTTTAGCTTATCAGTAAATAAGTATGAATGCAAACATTTACCGTTAGTGCTGCCATCTGTATCTACTAAATGAATAAGTGTTTCCTCCACCCCTCAATAGATGGCTTTAGTAGCTGTGTGAAAACTTTCGTTTAATTACTTTTTTTACAGTATTTAAGTCACTGCTTTGGGCCTGCGGTACGATGGACCGACGACTTGAAGAAATTGGTTAGCAGGATGGTTGGCGTTGTTTAGGGGAAGCCTTCGTTCATTTGTATCAAAAAATTAATTAAGAGTAGTATATCTAAAATTAAAGAAAACACTGTAAGTTGTGTATTATATATTCGTTTTTTGTGAATTATATACCTATTATTCGTTCCAAAAACTCTATTTATTTCAGTAATCTTATCATGGGAATCACTATAATATTACGTCACAATCATCGAAACTATCAAAACACTTTTATACTTTTTTTGGTCTAGCGGCAATCAAGCAGAAGGGTCTTACCTTGACCGTCGCCGACAAAAGATACCTCCAGCTGGCCTGTAACTGAATTAAACTACTTTCAATAAATAAGTCTACCTGCATAAATCTATTAATTATGTAATTCTCGTTTCACGTTATTTCTCACGCTGAATTCCGATACTATCTAACCGATTTTTACGTTTTATTTTTATTAAATGTGTGTTTAGCCGACGTGCCTTGGATTGGAGAGTTAACATACCGCTAAGACCACGAAGCAAATACAAAGAGGAGATGGCATAAGCGCATAGGTCCCGTGACAAAATACAGGTCCAGACGTCATCGCAGTTAACGCGACTTACAAATTAGACTGTCAACGTCAATGTTCTAGAACTTTATCGAAAAATCGCAATCCTTGAATATTCTCGGTACAATTAAGTAAAAGATGAAGTGTTGTGTTTTATCTTGTACAAATAACTTGGATAGACGTTCTGGTGCCATGAATGGCATAATATTTCATTTGTAAGTAATTTTATACTTAATTTCTTAAAATAGTTCTAGAAAAATCTCTCAGTGTGTTGTTGAAATATAGTTAAATCTATTCGCCACTAGATGGAAAAACTTTGTGTGATGGGAAATAAAAATGCAAAGGTTCGTAGAGCTGAGTATTTATAAAGTAAATCATAAAAAAATATTGAAATATGTTCTGCATTCTTGCCTAAAGAATATTTAATCGAAAAAGTATTATTTTTTGTAATCATTTTGTGAACACTGACGTCTATCGTCAACTAGGAAAACAAACATCAACAGAACAAAGAGACAGGGTCGTATTTAGAATTAATTTTTTTATCTATATTCAAATTATATCTATATTAATCTAGAATTTAAAGTACTTGAAAATGAAACAAATTTTACTTATACTGATTATTTGATAGGTTTTCTAATTAACTAAAATTCTATCCCAGGAATCCCAGGAAAATTAAACTTTCTCGGAACCCACAACGAAATTAATCAAACGAAAACTGAAGAATTTGAAAGTATAATAAATGAAAAACTAATTTGTAGAAACATTTATTTTTGTATTATACTCCTACTTGTATGTTATTGTTCTCTTTATTGTATGTTTGTTGTTGTACTATATTTCTTTGCTTTTGTTCTCTTTAGTATATATGTTACCGTCAGATTGTCAAAACCGTTAGATTGTAATCTATCTCGCGAGATTGTAAAATGGTATCTACGAATCGCAAGTCGCGCGCTGATTGGTTGAACAGCATATGTCCCCGCGCCGCCATATTTGTTTGTTAATTTGTCTTTGATGCCAAATGTAAAGTATTTCTGTGATTGTAAATTGATTTCATGTTGAAAATACCTCACAGCTATAGGATTAGTTATATAAAGTTGCTGTGGCAGAAAAAATAATTTGTGATTAATCAAAGAAGTAATAACCTAAACTATCTCTATGGGCATTGATCGGCCTACTATAAAACCGAACAATCATGGAAAGTTGACAATTTGACGCGCGTAAGTAGTATATCACATCGATAGTTGGCAATCTCGCTAGGTAGATTATAATCTAACGGTTTTTATAATCTTACGGTGACATATTTAAATAAGTAATAAATCAAATACATCACCAAGGTTACGGGGAAGATATAAAGAACACACAAACTTTCACTTTTATACTATACTAGCTGACCCACGCAACTTCGTTTACGTCTCCTATTTCCCGTAGCGTAATAATTTTCCCCCGTTTTCGCAACTTCTTCATTGGTGCTCCACTCCTATTGGTCTAAGCGTGATGATATATAGCCTATAGCCTTCCTCGATAAATGGGCTATCTAACACTGAAACTTTTTTTTTTTTAAATAAAAGTTTCACTTTTTTTTTTTAAATCGGACCAATAGTTCCTGAGATTAGCGCGTTCAAACAAACAAACTCTTACGCTTCATATATTAGTATAGAATATATTAGTATAGATGTTATGTACGATGTTTCTTACTAATAATATTTTTGCGATACATGCATCAAAATGATTTACAAAATTGACTTTAAAAAAATAACTACCTGATAAGAAAATTCTGAGTACGTCCCTGTATGTCCCTTACATCGCACGCTTAGTGTCAAATAGCTAAACTACATAGCAACATCAACATGTAACGATGCAAGTAGTTTTGCTATTGATTGGTAGATGGCAAAGGGCAAAGTAACCCCCCCTCACCCCCGCAAATTGTCACGCATTGTTTCATACAAAAATTTCATTAGGGCATCTCCTCTTTGTATTTGCTTCGTGGCTAAGACCAATAGGAGCCTAGCATGATTGAAAAGTGCCCTCAAAAAGTTGGGTTCTACGAAGAGATATCAACTGACATCTAGCCGCTCTACTTTGCTTTTTGTCAGTCTTCAAGACAACTATTATCTATGTACCGACGTTGTTTTGCATGCTAGTTAGGTAACATATTTCCATTACCTTACACAGATGTCGTTAAACAAACACTTCTTAAACAGTGAAGCAAACGAAAAGGGCTACTGGATTAGTTCAACAATGATGCCACTACCCTAATACAGATGGCGTTGATATACTAGGTGGTCTGAAATGTTTCCGACCTCATGAAGATGGCAGCACTCGTTATTAAAAACTGACAATATCATATTCGTCAGTGATAAAAATAGTGAATGTACTCGTGCATCTTTTATTTCGCATTGTTATTCGCTGGGAGAAGTGTGTAGAGTTCAAGGAGACTACATAGAAAAATAAAAAGTAACTAAGAAAAAAAGGTCTTGTATCATTGTAAGATCGGCAATTTTTGAGACTACCCACGTAAATTTTGCAGCTTAAAGTTAACCATAGACCAATGAAACCACAGATTACTAATAATCTGAGAATGAAACAATTGTTTTATTAATTTTACTTTAATCAAGCTTTTACGAGTTAACTAGCCATACATCTGACATAGCACGCACGCACGTGATATCTGATCTTAACCCAAAGTAGTTAAAAACTGTGCCATGGAAACATAATACCTACATATATTAGATAAATTAAATCACTGTACAAATGGGAACTGAACTTACGACCTCTGAATTAGCAGACAGGGTCTCTAACAACTAGCCTAGACCAACAGAAAAGACAACCTAAATCATTGCACTAAGTATTTTGAGTTATATACCATCTATCTGAAACCCGTTGAAATAATGTTTAACAATTTCAAAGGTGTTTAAATGCGTGTGTAGATAAGTTGGGGTTGGAGAAATATTATTTGTGATTACTAGTTCCAAAGAGCTTCAGAAGATGGCGCATTGTTATGAATCGTGTTCCTTTGCTGGCAAGACCATTCACACACATCACATCCAAGCGAAAATGAAACTAATTTAATTAGTCATTAAGAAAACCCCTTTCCATTATAATTTATGAGTTTCCATTGCAAAAGAGTACCTAATTCAGTATACAACAAAAGTAATTGTTGTATCGGCTGACTTTAAGCAAGAAAGTAAACAAGCATAACAGATATCTGCTCGAATTGGGCCGAATACAAAAACAAGAACACTGAACCAAGACAAGATTTGTTTTTATATTTTTTGTTGCTAAAGGAATTCCCAGAACTCATAAACATACGTATACGGGCAACAATTATCAGTATCCACAAACAGTTATCATAAAGTTATCAACTTATTATTTATTACTGACGCGGTAGTAAAAGTTCTTGTATTATTTATTTGATTTATTCTTTATTGTACACACTTGTTTTACAAAACAAACAAACAAACTATTGTACACACTAAACACATAAATATAAAATGTACAAAGGCGAGTTTAACCCAATATTGGGTTTTCTTCTAGCAAACCCTGAGTGCATAATGGGTACTTAGGAATTGAAAGAAAATGAATTTGATAAAAAAAAGTAATACTAGTAATATATATACAATACACCGATTTTTACAGTAAAACGTATTGTACATATTAATACGCACATACGATATTTAAGAGTTTTTATCTGTTGTACACAGACACGATTAAATTAGAAATAAATTAAATTAAAAAGCTTTCTAAAAACAATACTTTACTGGAATGCCTCGAGACGAATCAAACGAGTGCAAACTCCATGAAGTTGCGACGTTTCTTTACAGAGTTCATACCTATATACCATATACACCTTCCAGCTCTAGCATCAGATCAGCTCTATGTCATTATCATATTGTATTGTCACGTTGTATACATATGTTTGCAAAATTTCAGCAAAATCGGTTGAAGATATCTGCTTCAAAATTGAGTTGCAAGATTCCATCCGAACATATAAGCATACATAGATTGCAAGTTAATAAAAAGCTCGTAATAAAATTGGCATATGAGCGTACTGAGAAACATAGTCACAAGATCAGGGTACCAGTTTGACGTAAGCCGAGGCAACAGAGATAGGTAATTTGTTCTCAGCACGACACAAATTAATTAAAACTATTAATTAAAACTTTACTCGTATTAGACGTTAATAAACTAAATATAGAAGCAATATGGATTCATTTGTATGGAAAGTAATACATACCTTTAGAAAATAATTATGAATATAGAATATAGAATATTATTAAGTTTTTTTATGGAATTTGTGGGCTAACAAGCAGACGTATAGCCTGATGGTAAGCTATTACCCATGGACACCCGCAACACCAGAGGCGACACAGGCGCGTTGCCGGCCTTCGGTATCCTCACTCACTCGTTAAAACACAGCCGGAGGCCCATACCCCACCCCAACCCCTTCCCTATCTCCCCCCCCCAACTCCCAAAGGCCGGCAACGCACTTGTGACGCCTCTGGTGTTGCAGGTGTCCACGGGCGGCGGTAATCGCTTACCATCAGGCGATACGTCTGCTCGTTTGCCCACCAATTACATAAAAAATTCTTCCCCTGCAAAAAAAAACACATACTATTTTGTATCAGAAAAAGACTATTGCTACTCCCCTTAGATCTACCAGCCTGCGTTGCTCTGTGGTACGTACACTCGAGTGAGCGTATCTTTTATAAAAGATGACGTGTAACTTTACAGATTGCTTTTTACTTTTAAAACAGTTCCATTTTGTAGATTTGACGCATTTTATAAAGATGTAAAATATCGTACAAGAAATGAGTTGATCGAGAAATAAAAATAGATTGTAATATAATATATGTTCTAGAGTCGAACTTTGCACGAGAAGCTGTCATCATATAAGCACTATATAGTAATACATAGTATATTAGCGACTCGGCCCGGATTTCCTCTACTATAATATGTATGTAACACACAAACCTTCCTCTTGAATCGCTTGAATCTATTACTGCATTGAAATGTCTTGAGTAGTTTAAAAGATCTAAGGGAAGCGACTTCATTTTATACTATGTTAAGGTAGCATAGGATAGTTCGCAGACGAAGCCCGCTTCAGTGCGGGCAGGCGCTGGGAGGGATCCGGATGTGTTAATAACAGCAGTGACCGGATCCCTCCCTTCTCAGATGCAGAGTGGCACACCGTGTGGTTTTAGTCGGTCCGATTCTGACACACCGTCCTGCCGCAAACTTCGGTGGGGTGACGGCCCGTGGGGGTGTCCACAGGTAAAAATAAATGATAGGATAGTTTTGTGCGCTTTCGACGTGCGGTGTACACCCGACACCGGATAGTTATCAAAAGACTAACCCCTATCAAGAATCGCGAACTCGGCTACACATATTGATTAAAAGCGTGTCTACCCGATCGATAAATTTTGATTAACATTATTTTGTTGCCTGATAAGTAGGTACACTAGAAAGATAGCAATCACATACATAAAAAGTTTATGATTCCCTGCCTTCATATTACAAGGGTACCTGCGACCCATCCAGTTCCGCGACAGATCCCTTAATCTCTCGATGAAAGGGCCCCGTCTAACCCGAAATTATTCAACCATCACGCAAGTAAACATACATTCATCATTCTAGAAAACTTACAAATTCTAAAATCAAAATTACAAAAACGTCGTATAGCACTCGATCCTGAACTTTTTAAATTTCTAATTGAATATAATAGGAAAAGATCAAGGTATTAGCATTCCGTTCAAAACAAAGGCATGCAGCAACAAATTAATCGGGGCTTATACTATGGTATCTAAGCCCCTATATATATTACACACACACACATATTATACACAGAAAAATCTAATCAAAATAAAGCACACAAATGTTTGACTTCAGCGAGAATCGAACGCCACGAACTATACCTACCGTAGCAGGTTATCACACAAATCACTACGCCATCCGGTCGGTAATGTTTAATTAAAACCCATTTTCGGTATTCAGTTCTGGACCTAGTTTGACATATCTAATTAAAGCTAATTTTAATAAAGGCTAATTTCGAACCCGCCCCTTTATCCAAGTTGCAAGTGTTTTACGCCGATTCTCTTTCTACAATCGCTAACGCCTCTGTTCTCTTATATTATAGGCTAATGTTTTGTTTAGACTGCGTGACGTAGCGTTGAGAAGCGTCACTCTCCTACATTTGTGATTCTATTAGCGTTAATAGAATCACAAGTGTAGGAGAGTGATTGCAGAAGCATCACTAGGCCGACAAGGTGTGGGTCACCATGCTGCATTATTGCGTTGTCCGCATTCGCTATGAGTATGGTGATTACCATTCTTGGATTCTGCTTATGGAATCCATCAGGCAAAGTAGAGTCATTTTGTCAGGGCCATACATAAAAAAAGAGTTTTAAAAACTATAAACACGATTAAAAATCAACGAACAGTTAAGTGAAGCTAATAAAAAGCGTGTTAGAAATAGCGATTGATTTATGAAAACTGAATTAAAACGCATACGCCGAGGCTTTTGGCGGCAGCTTATTTGTGTTGTGAGCCCTGTGTACAGACTGTAACGAACCCAGGCCGAGTTAATCAATTTAGGGCATCTAGATACTCGTAATTCAATATTTATCGATTTTTACATAAATGGAGACGCATATGCCTAGAAGTGGACTGCGATAGGGTGATGATAACATAAATAAAAGTTAAGTCGTAATAAACAAAAATATTTATACATGGAAATATGATCAGAACTTTAGACCAGAATTTTCTTAATTTTTCTAAAAAGATAATTCATTTTTGGTATCTAGTACCCATGGTACAAGCTCTGCAAGCAAGTTTGGAACTAGATGGGCCATCTACATATTCTACCCATTTCAAATATGAGAGGCGGCAATTTTAATTCATGTAAAAAGCTCTTAAATTCAAAAGGTGGGAAACTACACGCTGAAAAACAAATTTGATTATTTAATACATTATAATATATATATGTAAATTTAGCATTTCTTCGACAGCAATTTTAATCAATAAATGTCTTAAAATGCAAAATTCTGCCAAAATCATACAATTCCGATCACGAATCTTAAAAGTTTTAAACGGGACCTATAATTAAATTGAATTTTAACGTAACATTATTAGCCTTAGGCAAATACTTCAGAGATGTGATGTGAATTTTGATCTTCTTCAAACTGGTTACTTTGTTGATTTAAAGGATATTAAGCAGAATCATTTAAGCAGTGTACACACGGCTTTAGAGTTATGTAACCTGACTAGTAAAATAAAAAACCACGTGAATTAACATATTAAGTATAGTCGTACCCAATCGCAAATTTTTGGGAGCTGTGATGGCACAAACAGGTATTTAGTCACATATGTAAATATATATATATATATATAATTTAGGTAATGTATTTATTAATCGACTTCCAAAAAGGAGGAGGTTCTATGTTCCACTGTATATATATATATTTTTTTTTTTCAGGTATTAATCCTTTTTTTTACAGAATAGGGGGCAAACGAGCAGACGTATCGCCTGATGGAAAGCTATTACCGCCGCCCATGGACACCCGCAACACCAGAGGTGTCACAAGTACGTTGCCGCCCTTAGGGGATGGGGAAGGGGAAGGGTGAAGGGGATGAGGGAAGGGGAAGGGGATTGGGGGAGGGGTTGTGGTATGGGTCTCCGATATCCTCACTCACTCAGAGAAACACAGCGCAAGCGCTGTTTCACACCGGTTTTCTGTGAGGCCGTGGTATCACTCTGGTCGAGCCGGCCCATGCATGCCGAAGCGTGGCTCTCTCACGGTGAAATATTTTCTTATTTATCAAGAAATTATTTTGAAGTGGCGCTGTTACGTAAGCAGTTGCCACGTACATATATCACAAAGCGAGGAAAAGAAATGAATGTATGTACTTACGTGAAGCAACAGTAATGAATCTTTATTTTTTATTCAAAACTGTGATAAACAAAACCTCTGTCAAGTGTGTGTAGAAGGACTCTATAATCTTGATACTCGCCTACGACTTTTGTTATCTGATCTATGATCTTAAAGCCAAGAATACTTTATGATGGCGATGGTTATTATAAGTTTCATGAAAATATAATATACATATGTAGGTTTATCAAGAAATAAGTTGTTAACATTGAAAGGATATCATTAAATGTATTTATCTATTTTTCATTGGTGGATAAAATGAAATAACATATTGAAATGCCTATGAGACATATGGGTGAACCATGGATCAGCTGAACCGTAGTGATACCATGACTTCACAATACAAGTGACCCCCGGACCCTAATTTTGGGGGGAGGAGTCTCAAACTCTTTCTTTTTAATTTTTAATATTAATCTTACAGAACTATACTATTCTTACAGAGCTATACGATTACTGCTACATGAACATCAACAGCCTTTGGTTGATTTGAAGTGACAATAATATTTTTATTTGATCCGGAAAAAAAAACGAGAAATTACCTGACTATTAAGTGTTTTGATTTTTTTATTTAATGTAAAATGAAATATACTGCAACTGTTATTATATAACAGTGATATTATGAAAATATGTATGTCAATTTGTCCGATTTTTTTTTATTAACAATTTAATAATTCGATTTGTATAATTTTAACTAAAAAAACGATACTAGAAATACTAGATTTTCGATATCGCAGCGAGAATATTAAGACGGTATTTCTTAGTAAAAGTAATAATAAATTAATAGACGAAATTTAATATAGATATGTAAGGCCAGCTGCCACTGAATATGATAAAGGTCTGTTATGATGTGGGTGATTACAATGAGAATCTATGACAATCAAATTATTTAATATATTCATCTATATTTAGATAATTGGTGCGTTTAATATCCTTCATAAACAACAACTTTGTTAACCTCATTCTATTACTTAAAAGTAGTCTTTTTTCTCCTAATTTAAGCAACTTTCTCACCCATACATTTGCAATAAACAGCTCCATCTGAAACCCGTGAGATTAATGCAGAGGTATATTTAACACACACATTTCCACATGTCATTTGTTCCCGGTTAGTATATTAATGACTTCGAGAAGTTAGGACAATAGAAGGTTAATGGCAAGTTTAACTTACAGTAATAATATAACGGCCGGCATAACAGATTCCTAATAGGTTCTAAACAGCGCCTTAAATTTAAATCTAATAGTTATTTTCAACATATAAATGTTTTTAACGAATATTTAAATAATTAATACGAAATTGAATTTTTCATTTTCGACATCGCTATTTTTTTATCAAATATGATAACAAATTTATTCATAAAAAAATCAATACTAACATGCTGACTACGTACGTATCGCCACCACATTAAAGATTTAAGTAGATTTTTAGCACTATAAGTTCCTTGGAAGCTATCAAATAATAAGTTTTTAGCCACCTAGTCCATTGAAATGAAGATAAAAAGTTATATTCATTTCAACTTTGCGCTTAGATGCAATGGTTGTGGATTCTACAACCATTGACTTTCTGAAATGCTCGACAACCCACACAAACTACCATATTCATTATATTACTACTAAAGTATCAAGAATGTTCATTTGCGTTATGTATCTGAGGTTAATATGATCACGTGCAACATTCAGCACTCAGTCTCAATTTGTTCACTATAAATAATTCATACTACCCTCATTTTACATGTCGCCACCAAATTATAAGAAATTCTTCATATTGAAATGAAATAGATTTATATTTATCTAGTCTTTTTTACAAAAATATTCGTAACGTATGACTAGTTTAAAACTTCACGTAAAACTTGCCAATTCGCCAAGTGTTGTGGGTTCAAATCCTACATGGGACAACACTTTGTGTACCTAATCCACGAATTGTTGTTCTGAGTCTGGGTGTTCATTGTGTCCGTTTCATGTATGTCTGTAAAGTCCCCGCGACATAGGATGTGTATTCCTAATGCGAGAGAAATAGAAAATAATGTGGGGACGGATTAAGAATTCGAAGTGTCATCACCAGTTCTTTTTTTTAAGGCAACTTCCGCTTTAGGAATATATACCCCGTGTCGCGGTGGACTTTACTAACATACATGAAACAGACACAAAGAACACCCAGACCCAGAACAACAATTTGTGGATCACACAAAGTGCTGTCCCATGTGGGATTTAAACCCACAACACTTAGCGCAGTGGAGAGCGGCGCGGCGGCGTTACGTTTTTGTTTGTTTGCACAATAATCGTTCAAAAATAATCGCTGTCTGACGAACGTCTGACTGTTTAAAAATTAATCATAAAGCTTTATAAGTCTGCAATTTCCAAGAAATTATTTCTTAAAATAATAATTAGAAAAAAAAATCCTATAACTATTAAAAATGTTGTAAACAATTCAAATTTGATTAAAACAAAAAAACTTTCTAGTTCACTTTGTATTTTTTGCTTTTTAGGGTTCCGTGCCAAAAGCAAAAAACGGAACCCTTATAGATTCGTCATGTCTGTCTGTCTGTCCGTCTGTCTGTCCGTCCGTGTGTCACAGCCACTTTTTTCTGAAACTATAAGACCTATAATGTTGAAACTTGGTAAGTAGATGTATTCTGTGAACCGCATTAAGATTTTCCCAAAAAAATAGAAAATAAACAATAAATTTTGGGGGTCCCCATACTTAGAACTGAAACTCATAATTTTTTTTTTCATCAAACCCATACGTGGACATATCTAGGGATAGGTCTTCGAAAATTATATTGAGGTTTCTAATATCATTTTTTTCTAAACTGAATAGTTTGCGCGAGAGACACTTTCAAAGTGGTAAAATGTGTCCCCCCCCTGCCCTCTAACTTCTAAAATAAGAGAATGATAAATCTAAAAAAAATATATGATGTACATTACCATGCAAACTTCCAACGAAAATTGGTTTGAACGAAATCTAGTAAGTAGTTTTTTTTTAATACCTCATAAATCGTAAACTGCAATTTACCTTTTATTCAATCAACACAAATATAAAAATAAAATAAAAATTATATTAAGTTACTTGCTGGTGCGGAACCCTTCATAGGCGAGTCCGACTCGCACTTGGCCGCTTTTTTTTAACTATTGTAATGAATTTATCACAGCCAATTAGCCTTTTTAACCGAATTTGAGGTTCTCAATTCGACACTAAATCGTCTCATAAGTCGTTTATGATGCAAATTTTCAACACTCGCAAGGGAATCAAAACCTACAGGGTACATTCCGTGAACTCAGGATCTTGAAATTTAGTACGAAGCAACGTCTTATAGCATAGATAAAGGAAAAATTTCGAAAAGCATAAATTTTTAGTTCCATCATACAATAAAAATAGTTTTAAAATTTTTAAACTTAGGTACTAACCCTTTTCTCATATACGCGTAGAGATATTAAATTGAAATTCATATCAAATTCTCAAGTCTATAACACCTTTAAGCTGTAACAAAATCAAACTTCTATGTTAATGTAATCAAAAGAAACAGCAATTTAAGCTCCATATTTCGATACTCGCAACTACTAGCAAGGGAATCAAAACCTACAGGGTACTTCCTGTGAACTCAGAATCTTTAAATTTGGTACAGAGCAACGTCTTATAGCACATATAAAAGAAAAATTACGAAAAGCATATTTTTTTAGTTACAGCATATAACAAAAATATTTTAAAAAATTAAACTTACGACCCTTTTCCTCATGAACTCGTAGAGGTACCTATTAAATTGAAATTCATATCAAATACTGAGGTCTATAATACATTTCAGCTGTTACAAAATCAAATTTCATACTAATCAATTACGCAATCTCAAGAAACAGCAATTTCACCCCATATTTGGAAACTCGCAACTACTCGCAAGGGAATCAAAACCTAAAGGACACTTCCAGCCGATCTAGAATCTTGAAATTTGGCATGAAGCAACGTTTTATAGCACAAATACAGGAAACATTTCGAAAATCTTAAATTTTTAGTTACATCACATGTTTTTTTTAATAATTATATAACTATGTATTACCCTTTGCCTCATGAACGCGCAGAGGTATCAAGTTGAAATTTATATCAAAATTAGGTCTAACTGCTTTTGAAAAAAAAAATTAAGTCAACGCAAAAACGCAAAGGTAAAACCATTTATACCGCATATTTTGAAACTTGCGACTGCTCGCAAGGGAATCAAAACCTAAAAGCTGCTTCCTGTTGACATAGAAAATTGAAATTTGGTAAGAAGCAATAGCTTAACAGCACAGGTAACAGAAAAAATCAGAAAACTTTTACTTACCTATATACCTACAGGTTTGTACGGAACCCTCGGTGCGCGAGTCCGACTCGCACTTGACCGCTTTTTTTATTTGAAAGCTGATACTTCCTGTGTGGGCCCATTCGCCCATTTCAATTTGGTCGTTCTTGAAGTCAGTTTTTTTTCCTTAAAATTTTGTGACCTTTCAAAGTACCTACATGTAAAAATCAAATTTCAATACAGAGACATAACCCCAGGCATTGTAACGAGAATAAATGGCTTATCATTTAAGGGGCGCGTCCCTAAAAACGCGCGAAAAGGCACTTGCAGTTCTGCAAAACAAAAACAACTCAATTCATATTTGACACTCAAAAAAAAATCTCAGTATTTTAATAAATCAGTCTACCACTCTACCGAGTGACATTTATAAAATAATTCTTTATTTTTGTGAAAAAAAGCCTTAACAAAGATCAAAATCATCGAAATCGACCTTTTTAATTAGCACACTCTGTCCTATTTCGTGCTCTATTTTAAATGTTTTTTTCTTATTTCGCGAGAAAAAAGTATGGAGAAAAGATTTACCGTTTTAGTTTTTTATTAATTCTCACCAAAAAGCCATAATCTAAGGCTAAACATCATTCATTTTTAGCGACAAAAGTTCCATAGATTTTAGTACGTAGATATCGTCTCCCGTAAATTGCAATAAATAAGTTTTATCGCGCTCAAAAAATTCAGTGCCCGCCGAATATTTAAGGTGACACCACGTCCGTTTGTAGTGCGCACTGAGCTCCATAATACGTAAATGACAAGTTTTAGGGTGGGTTGCCAGTGAGTGTCGAATTGTAACTGTTAATTTGTATTCTTGAATTTAATTTAATTTTTTTCAAAGAAAAATATTAGTATTTTTTATTAACACAGAACTTATTTTTATGTTTTTTTTAACTTACTATGTATGTATATATCTAACTATATTTGTTAAGACGGAATCTAGCAACTCAATTTTGCAGATATCTTCAACCGCTTGACAATACTATATTATGATGACATGGAGCTGATCTGATGTTGAAGCTGGAAGGTGGTCATAGGAACTTTGTAACGACGGAACCTATCGAGTTTGGAGTCGTTTGATTTGTCTTGACGAGTACTTTGAATACACTTTGACAGACCGAGACACTGTGAGAAATTGTTTATAAAAAAGTAAAAAAAATTTTTTTTTATGATTTCTGTTAGAATTGAATAACTACTACTGAAATAATGAAAGACCTTAAAATTACAGTTTTATTTTTGACTGCATGGTTGGTCTAATGGTTTAAGCGGTTGCCTCGCCGCTTCCTACTGTATCAGGTGTTGTGGGTTCAAATCCCACATGGGACAACACTGTGTGATCCACGAATTGTTGTTCTGAGTCTGGGTGTCCATTGTGTCCGTTTCATGTATGTTTGTAAAGTGTAAAGATTTATTGGATATATACGGAAGTTGTCTTTTTTGAAAAAAAAACTAGCTGAGCCCCACGGTCTTACCCGCGATACTACACCAACCGCGGTTACTCCTTATATCATCAGCTACCTATCAGTAAAAATCCCGTCAAAATCGCTTTAGCCGTTCCAGAGATTAGCCGGCACAAACAAACAGACAGACAGACAAAAATTGTAAAAAAGGGTCCCATCTACACTTTACGTCATTTCCATTATTATTCATCCCTTAAGTTCGAATTTAATCAATTGGTGAATTGTAAAACAATAGATGCCCTATCCCTTACATTCATATACATCTGATATCTGTAATCTATATAAATAAAAGAGGAAGGTGACTGACTGACATACCCAGAGATCAACGCACAGCCCAAACCGCTGAAGTTAGAATCCTGAAATTTTGCATGTAGGTTCTTTATATAACATAAGTGAGCACTAAGAAAGGAATTTTTGAAATTCCACCCCTAAGGGGATCAGGGAAATCAGGGGATGAAAATCTGTGTGGGCGAAGCCCCGTGTAAAAGCTAGTATTATATATTTAAGGAAGTTTCCATTTCAAAGTTTTACACTCTTAATATTAATTTTAAGACAAATAGTTTGTTTTTTAACCGTCTTAAAAAAAGAAGGAGTTTATAAATTAACTGTATTTTTTAATTTTTTTACCCGACCACGGCAAAGCCAAAGGAGGGTTATGATTTTGACAGGCTATGTATGTATGTTCATCTGTTCCCTCATAGCTCCTTAACTACTAATTAGAACTGGCTAAATGTGGTATCGTTAGAAGTGTCTTGATCGTCCGCTGCTTATAGGCTATATGACGCGTCACTCAATTTAATGTGGCGCCCTCTAGTCGACATAAAGTACTATATTAAAAAATGAATTTGACATAAATATGCCGTGTTTGCTATCATCGGAAAGGGTGTTACTTGTACATTTCAAATATATATATAGGTATTCTTAGCATTTGCTGGTGACTTTGTTCGTATTTATTCATTTTTTTTATGAATTTTTCTATATATCCCCCGTATCCCCCCCCACCCCCCCCTGGGTTCGCCACTGTCTCGATCTGTTGAGCACACCAAGCTTCTTCAAGGCCAATTTGGCCTTACCCTCCAGGTGGCCACGAAACTGGACTTCGCTCGACATGTCGACACCAAGTATTCCAATATTGGCTGAGGCAGATAGTGGAGTGCCTTCGAAACGAGGACATACGACCCACGGAAGTTTTTTAGTGGTGAACGCGCAAATTTGTGTCTTTGTGGGGTTAAATTGGACTAAATTTAGTCTACCCCAATCAGAGACCTTTTCCAAAGAAATCTCAACTTCAGACACAAGTTTGTTTCGACTCTCAATGACGTTTTCCCGAGAAATATTGGCGCGACCGGTGTAAAGAGCATCGCCGTTGCTGTCATCCGCATAACAATGAATACCGCAATTTTGCAGCATGTCATTGATATGGAGGAGGAACAAAGTATACGATAGCACACAGCCTTGCGGGACACCAGCATTCATAGAAATAGAATCAGAGCATTCACCGTCGACTACGACCCTAATGCTTCTATCTGCTAGAAGGCTCACTAGCCTTGGGTCACTACTCAATCGCATAATTTCTCGGGAAGCCCATAGGAAGGGAGCTTCGAGAGAAGCGCTTTGTGCCAGACCCGATCGAAGGCCTGCGCGATGTCCAAACTAACTGCCAACTTAGTCTCAATCGCTTGTGCCCAGCGATGTGTGCCTGCGACATCTAACACACAATGCCATCTAGCCCCAAGCTTGTGCTATGGGTACTAGACAACTGATATAAATACTTATATACTTTTTTTTTTGTAAATACAAACATATTATACATAGGAAACACCCAAATTCCGGCACAATTATTTGTAGATCATACAAAAATTTGGTCCGACTCGGGAATCGAACCCGAGACCTCAAGCACAGCAGTCGCATACGCTACCACTGCGCCACGGAGGCAGTCAATTTTATCTAAACATTTTGCGATGTTACAGTTTTTTTACTTTTTTGTTTTAGTTACATGAGCAAAGACCAGTTGTCTGTTGTAACGGCTCTGTTATTTCATATAGAGAAAAAGTAAAAAAAACTTAGGGATTTATCTGGATAGGACATAGACCTATCCCGGGGCTCTCAGATTGGGGAAGTTACACGTAAACTATTTGAACCAGCTGGATCTCTGCAAAGGCTACGAAACTTATTTCCCACTAACTCTGAAATTGCGCTCGCGCAATCTCTTCTGCTTCTCATCCCTTTAATAGTCAAGGATGGGAAACAGAAGCGATTGTGATTAGCTATCTGGCTCTTACCGAAGACCAACTTACTAAACCTGAGCGACTTTAGGACCTCTGCATTAGATCCATAATTGGATTACGCAAATATGATTATATCTCAGAGTTTCGTTCTAAGCTCAGGTGGCTACCAATACCGCAGGAATCTGCATTTTCTTTCTCTTCTATACAGTATTATGTTTCATGCTCACACACCTCTTTAGCTCGAAGAACGTTTTCAGTTCTTATAAAACACACAATGCAGGGACCTGAAGTCAGTCAACTAGAAAAAAGTTGAAAATAAAATATTGAAATTCTAAATAAATATAAGGTGTTAGAAGGTCAAGGTTGGCACCAGTGACAAATAATAATAATAATTTTACTATTAATAATTTTCATTCACAACAAATGCGTATAATCCTATCCCCGTAAATCTGTATGCGCGTGGCATTAGCCTACACAAATATTGGATGGTTGTGACGTCGGCGTTCACATTCAGCAAAACAAGTTCGGCGCGCAACTCATTTAAAAAAAGAATTGGCCACGTTCGTATAACGTTACATTACACGTTGCAAAACTATTTATGTTGACGTATTTATTGAACAAAACACTTATACTAATACTATAAGCCCGAAGGGTATGTCATGTTCGTTTGGTTGAGAATTCTGAGAAACTACTGGTTCTAACATAAAAATTATTTTACTATCGGATAGCTCATTTATTGATGAAGGCTATTAAGGATTATTACATTACGCTATGACTTATAGGAGTCTATATCAATGTCAAATGTTACAAAACGGAGATATTTATTGCTTTTGGGAGACTTTTAGGGAGGTCAGTTTGTTTTAGGATATATAATAAAGTGTCAGATAGTATTCTATATTTTTCAAATTGGCAACCATTATTTTTAATGAATTAAAATTTATAAAACGTTTCTTAAAGTTCAAGGTCAGCACCAGAAGAAACTACAGAACAAACAATAAAACAAAAGAAGATGTTGGAAATTAGACCCAAAAAATTTAACGTGAGGTAGGTAATTTCCCCACATGAGATTTTCCGTACTGACCCGTACCAGGGCTACTTCACTCGCTCAAGAGTGCGCAGTAGATTCAGGCTAATACGATTTATCACTTCTTGTGTTGCTTGCTCCTATTTAATCATCCAAAAATTTAAAATTCGCTTTATCTGGAATCGAAATCAAAGTGTTGAGATTCATAAACTTAATTAACATTAATACTTATAATGAAATCATAAACAGCGTTAATATCAAATGGTGCAATAATTTCAAATTATTGGTTTCAAATTAAATAATGTTTGAAAAAACTAGCTAAGAAATGAATAAAGTAGTTGTTAAAACGACGGGGGCGTTAGCCACGGGGCGAACGTAAATGAATTATCTTTAAACACAGCGGACGTGATTCCGCTACCATCAAAGATAGAGGTTCTAAAAGTTTCGAATGGTTTTATCTGAAGTTGCAAATTGCCAGCGTATGTAAATTCTTGTCCTATTGTACTATTTAACTAACAAATCTGAGTTATTTATAGTCATTGATAAAATCTGTTGACGGATGATGAAGCTTGAAAGATGATGTGACAATAATTCATCTTACAATGAAATTAGCCAACGGGTCCCGTGTTCTCAATGTCGTCGTCAGCGCTCTTCAGTAACCTACGCTGATCGCAAAGACTGTTCATTTAGCCTTATATACTGGTGATAATGATGTTCTCCTAGCCGATTTCAGCCACGGCGGAAAGTCTTAACGGAGACTAGCCAACTACGCAGGAGATATAACAGTGCACAAGTGTGTGCTTAAACACACAGGTGCACACTCTGTTCCCTAACTCTCATAGTCCAATGGGACGGTTACCCGACACGGCCGGGGAGAATTAATCAAGCACAGGACCGACGGCTTTACGTGCTGTCTGAGGCACGATATTATATATATTCAATATTCAATTAGGTATTTTTAGCTCATTCATAACTTTTAAATTTTGCAGCTTAAAGCTTTACGGTTAGGAATTACCTCTTTTTTCAATTGGGAACCTTGGAAATCCTCAAACTCAACCGTTAGAAATAGGAAGAAATGAAATCTATTAATTGCATTGCGAGCAGAATTCTCTATCTAGGAATTCATCTTCAAAATCATCATGTCTAAAGGTTTTTCTTGAGAAAAACTGTAATGAAATTCAAATTCTATTAACAGTCTTGCACAGTCGACTGCTGGACAAAGACTTCTCTTTAGGAAGGAGGTTTGGGCCTACAATACCACGCTGGCTAATCATAGCATTTTTTTGCATTCCATATGTTTTGTATTCTAATTTTGTAAATTATAAAGTCTCCCATTTTTTTTTCAACTGGAATTCTCTTGACAGGTTTTTGACACTTATTACAGACACCGTAACCAGATCGTTTTTTTATGAACTGATATTGTTAGAAATTAATTTATTCACTAAAAATACATTTTTTGTAGGAAAGAAGAGTTTTCTTCATTTAGACTTTTAAATAATTTGCTTACAAACAACCTGATAATTCTGTGTTTCCAGAAGACATTCTGAAGACACGAAACATAATAATATAGGTTGTTTTACAAGTTTTTTTAATACGAATTCTGAATTTTAGTATTATATTTTGTTGTATATCATATTTTTTGAGAGATAGCTAAATTTTCATCCCTTGTAAAACTTTGAGTACCGTTGTCTGCTCCGGTGTCGGGGCCTATATAAACTGATGCTTCAGATCAGCGAGCACCATTCAACGAGCAACAGGTGGACGAGGTAAGTGAAGACCCCTCACATACTACCACTATTTTACTATCTATGATTTATCTTTCTGTGATATCAGTTACTTTAAAAAATATTTTTTTTTTTAATGGAAATGTATTTATTTATTTTTTTGAAAAATATAATAAAATACGCAAGTGAAATGTTTACAAAATAGTTTTATGTATTTTATTAAAAAATAAAATTTTAAAAATCCATGAAATCAAATGACGACAAGTTCATTTAAAAAATAATTTTAAATTAGCAAAGTTTAATTTTCTCACTCAGACCTGGCTCTACGGTTACTTGCAAACAGGCTAAAATCCTTTTAAAGATTCAGAGATTATATAATAGAGATTTTTAATTAATTTAATGAGATCTAGAGATTTAGAAATGGAGTAATCATTTTATTTTTCTTTAATTATATACATTTTTATAATGACAATAATAATAAAAAAATATATTTCACAAAGGTAACTTATAATCTACAGTACAATATGAAAACTTAACAAGAAATAGTAAAAAATATAAAATAATATTAACTTTAAAGTAGGTTACTTAAATTTATTTTCTATACAATTATAGTTTAAAATACAAATAAAAATTTCATTAAATGTTCATCGTGAATATTAATTTAGATTTGTGGTAAATAAAATCAAGATTTATAATATGTTTGAATGAATTTAAGATTGTTTTCACAACTTTAAGGAATACACAGTTTGACTAGTTTCTAAAACTTCTTACTTTTTTACGAAATTCTAGGCTCAAAAATGTCAGTTTCACAGAATGGTAGGAACTTTTTTTTTGTTTTTTAAAAAGAGAACTCCCGCATTAGGAAACATTCATGTATCACGGGTGACTTTACAAAGATACGTACATTTTCACATTAAATACATGAAAATTTAAATCACATATAGAAAACTATGAATGGAATATGTGACTGCACGTTTGGCCAAGTGGTTTAACGATCACCACGCCGTTTCCTACTTCGCCAAGTGTCGAGGGTTCAAATCTCACGTAGGACAACACTTTGTGTGATCCACAAATTATTGTTCTGAGTCTGGGTGTTCTTTGTGTCCGTTTCATGTATTTTGTAAAGTCCCCCGCGACACAGGATTTATTCCTAGTGCGGGAGTTGTCTTTAAAAAAAATAATGTATATCTAACTTTTTGCGGTTCGAAACAAATGTATAGTATATTGTTTAAATAGTAAAAAGAAATTTTGTTATTCCATCTTTTCGGATTGAACTCAAGAAACGGGTAGAATCTTACAAAAGCAAGGAGAAATAGGCTACACATTTTTTTTTCAGAGCAATTTGTAAAGGAAATAAATTACAACTGGAAATTTTTACATTTTTATGCAAATTTCAATGAATTGAATTTGAATGTTAACATTCTGTTGTAAATATGCGTATCATAGAGGAAGGTGTTCTTACAAATTTACTTCACTGTAATGTATTTATTATAGGGTTACAGAGATCGCACTTATAACTTTTTGTAACTGTAAGAATTAGAGTTAAAAAACTTTACATGCTTTTATACCTAGTAGTACCTAGGATGACGGAGCCCGACCCGACCACTGCTTGGTTTTTTAAGCTATTGCATAGCTTTTATCGCGGGCTGTGTGCGCGGCGACCGAATCAAGAAATTCCGTAACGAAAATAAAACCTAACACCCAAAGCTCGCACGGATCGAGACGAGCTGCTCCGAAATCGGACAAATACGTAAGCAGCTGTTTGTGAGAAAGTATATAGGTATATAGTTATCTATCATATCTTTATAATGCCAAACTCATCGCGTATGTGTTAAAAATAAATATTGCATAAATAAAAAATAAATAAATAAATATAATTGCATAAGTTGATAAAAAATACTATGCAATAGCTTTACCGCGGCAGTCCCCGAGTGCCACACGGTTTTTTTTTGTAAATTTTATAAATATAAATCCTAGCTAGATAGATTTATCGCACCCGAAACCCCCTGCATACTAAAATCGAGCAAATATACAAAAAATCAAAAAATGCTTGTCAAAAGATCTTGGTATGGAAATGTGGGTTAAGAAAAATAGTGTTCATTGGCATAAAAATTAATATTAATCTAAATTTGTTAGATACATACATACATACAACGGACACAAAGTACACCCAGACTTAGAACAACAATTTGTGGATCACACAAAGTGTTGTCCCAAGTGGGATTTGAACCCACAACACTTGGCGCAGTAGAAAGCATCGTGGCGACCGCATAAATCTAGTGGTTTGACTGAAATCAACGTGTTTTGACTGCACGGTTGCTCAAGTGCGAAACCGTGCAGTCAAAACACGTTGATTTAAAATACTAATATTATTACTTTTCATTTAGCTTTTATTTTAATAAAATAAGAAGCCAATTATTGAAAAGATAGACTGCACCCAAATAGATTGTGCTGCATTAATGTAATAAACTAAAAAATTGCGGTTAACACCACTAGCTTAACTTAATTTCTTTGTCTTACTTAAAAAAATAAGTAAACGAAATCATTAAAAGCTAAGTCGAAGTATATTAAAGTAATTAATTTGTGCCAACGCACTATGTACACGGCAAAACAACCCTTTCTTTGTTAACAGGTAAACAATGTTGCAAGATATTAAAATCGTATTTCAAGAAGGCTTTAAGATGATGTTTTAATTCGTGGATGTATTTCTTTGAAGTCGTGCTTTAAAATGTACCTATTTGTTTTCTATTCTTATGGGAACATTTCATATGAGCTTGTTAATGCTATAGGGTGTTGGCTGCAGGATTTTAAATAATATAATCTATACTAATATTATAAACGCGAAAGTTTGTAAGTATGGATGGATGGATGGATGTTTGTTACTCTTTCACGCAAAAACTACTGAACGGATTTGGATGAAACTTTACAGTAATATAGCTTATCCATACAGAATAACACATAGGCTACTATTTGCAGCGATAACCGACATACACACGGGCGGGCGGAGCCGCGGGCAACAACTAGTAATATATATTTTACAGTATTGTTTGCTTGGTAAACGTTTCAGTGTCTACCATTAATAAAGTTGAAAGAAAACAATACAGTAGCTTTTAAAATCGGAAGCATAATCTCTTTGTGTTAACATTAGGGAAAATACTATTTTTTAAGCTGGTAAGACAGTCACCATCCGTAACCCGCACTCTTTGTCATTAAAACACGTAAGAAGTAAAATTTGTTTTTATATTAACTTAATAACTACTTTGGTGGCGCAGCCGCGCAGTGGTAGCGTATGCGGGTTCGATTCCCTGGTCGGTCTAAATTTTTCATGACCTGCAAATATTTGTTTCGGAGCAAGCACCCAAGGGTGTTTTCTATGTATAATATGTATGTATTTACAAAAAAGTAGATATGTATTTATATCAGTTGTCTAGTAACCCATAACACAAGCTTTGCTTAGCTTGGGACTAGATGGCGTTGTGTGTTAGATGTCCGAAATATTTATTTATTATTTATTTATTTACCTTAATATACCATTAATTTGTGAATCATTGGTTTGAAGGCATGAAAATTCAACTGAAAAGTGACAAAACATGGCTGGTTATTATTGAGTTCTTTTATTATTTCTTAAGTTTGAAACATACATTCTTTGATGAGTCGTGTAAAAGCGTCCCTACAAGTTATGGAGCAAGTCTGATTAAAATATCTTGAAAACATGAAAATATTAGCAGAGATTTTTAAAACAATAATTGGAAATTCCTTTCCAATATTTTCATTACTATATGTTATAATTTTGGTCGTTTTAGTGCTTTTATCTAGTAGTTCCGTGAGGCAACGCTTTCCGATGACTCAAAGTTTTCAGACTACCTTTTAAAATAAGTTAAAAGTTTGAATAACGACCTTTGTTCCGGAGATTTATGCACTTAAAATAAATGATTTTCATAAGGTAGAACAATAAAATTTTCATTTCATTGTTCATATTCATATTAAGTACGTTAAAAGAATTCTTTTTAGGTACACATTTTATAGGCATACACGCATTTGTAATACTTTGAGTATAAATACAGAGGAAATTGAGAAAACTCAAAGTGTAAGACGATATCGGTCTTATTTATTAACGTTATTTAACTTTAATGAAATTTTGTGTTATTTACAACTTCATTCCTATAAATTTAAAGTAGAAAATTACACAATACCATGCCTAAATTACCTTTTCTTTTTTTTGGTAAATTTTCTAAAAAATGAATCCTAGCTAGATCGATTTATCGCCCCTGAAATTCCCTGCGTACAAAATTTCATGAAAATCGCTGGAGTCGATAAATATACAAGAATTACTCGTTTTAAGTTATTAGATAGAGAAAATTGATGTGTATTTATTTTAATGTTACAACTTATATAATATGGAGTTCCCATGTAAGTTGTAACATTAAATAAATACACATCAATAGTGTACGTTTTGACTTGTCTAGTCGTGGTACAATTTCTATATCTATCAAATGACAGTTGCACTTGTACAAAAAAACAAATACCGACCAAAGTTTGGTCATCTAGGTACTAAAATGATACAAAGTATGCTTAAATTAGATAAATAGAAAACTCTTTATTCACACACCGTATTACAGATTTACAAGAGGGTACACACAATGTCAGATATATATAGGTATTTTTGTGTGTGTGGAAACTCCCTAGGGTTATCATCTCAACGGTCCTAAACGAAAGAATTCCATAACAGAGAGCATTAGTAAAGTTGGAGAGTTTTGAGGCGCTGTTACGGCCCAAAAGCTGAGCACTCCACAAATATGCGACATTGTCCTAGCGATATCCTCCACAGTGATGGTACGAAGTACGAATTGTTTATGGCATATTTAACACAGGTACATAACCAAGCACCCGTGTCTAGTGCTGTTTCAATTAAATCAAGATAATATAATAATATTGTTCACAATATTTTTTCGATGCAGACATTCTAAAACTGATATTATAATCGATATAGCTACATACCTAAAGAGTCGATTTTAATAACAGTCGACCCAGTATACGAGGTACACATATCTACCGACGTTATTATATAGTTTATCTACGCCCATGCTAATAAATCCTCTATAAAAGTTTCTGAAACAGCTTATTGCCAACATTAAAACATCCGGTGTCATAATAACCATAGTAGGAGATCTGGTACCATTTTTGGGTAGGTATTTGAGGCAAGCTGAAAACTTGTCACACACCTCTCCTAATATACCCCAACACGAAACTGCAGACCTGGCTGGTGAGTAGCGGGACAAATTTTTGACAACCAGCGATAGTGATGATGACGTAGGCTTGTGTCTCCCACGTGAGCACTGTTTCTCAGAGTGCTATAACTGGCGATGTATATCGTTATACCATGGCTATTGTAAGTCACGTGACCTCGCCAGAGGGGGGGGGGGGGATTGATTTAGCCCCGCTACTCACCAGCCAAGTCTGCAGTTCCGCACGTATAATAGGAGAGGTCTGTGACAAGTTTTCAGCTTGCCTCAAATACCTAGGTACATAAAAATGGTACCAGCTCTCGGATCACATTATATCACCCAAACGAGTGTTATAATGATGTACTAAAATTCATTATGTAACTCCTTTTTCAAAAAAAGAACATTGTCACGCATGCGCATTTAACTACCACAGCGCCGTATTTAAAAAAATAACTGTTATTCGAATTCACGTCCGATCCCGCCATTGTTGTTCGCCATTTAGCTAGCTGTTTCAGAACTTTTATAGAGAATTTATATCCTGGGTGTAGATGGGTGTACTATTATCACACGAGGTGAGACATTTGTGTTTTAATACCCCTTATTATACAACAGTTGCATAAATAACTATTAGCACATGCTTAGATTCATTGCAAACTTTCAAACTTTATTAAAGTCTGTACATTTTTTTTATTTTTTTATTTTTTATGTATGGCCCGCCATAATGACTCTGCTCTGCCTGATGGAAAGCATAAGCAGAATCCAAGAGTATTGGTCGCCATACTCACTGCAGACAATGCAGTATGGCGACCCACACCATGGCGGCCTAGTGATGCTGCTGCATCTTTTAGTCTAGTCAACAAGTATGGAACTTGTTGACTAGACTAATTGGGCCTCCGGTCTCGCACTCACCAACGAAACACGACAGCACGAACGTGGTCATTTTACGTTGATTTTCTGTGCGAGGGTAGTACCGCCCCGGTCGAGCCGGCCCATTCGTGCTGAAATCAGCGTGGCTCTACTACCTTCTAAATTTAATAATAATAATATTGGGTAATATAAATTAGTTACATTACGTGGGCACATTACATCGAAATAACAAGAGCGAAAGTAATATATAAAGATCAAAGATAAATCCGATGATGAATGTTTAATAGGTTAGATTAGTATCGTGGATAATCCGCATCGCTCTTTACTTCTTGTTAATGCCATGTTCCACGGAATTAAGGTTTCAGTAAATAATCTTTAGCAAAACAGATATGTTGAAAAGCAATTTTGTTTATCTGTTATTTACTTTGTAACATTATTAAATGGTGTTATCTGGAGTAGAACTAGTACAAGTTGTAGTATGATTTCGAAAACATAGCTAAATTTATTTAGATAGCGTCCTAACGGATTGTTTTATATTTCGCACGGGTGGATTTCAGATGCACCCACCGACGACACTATTTGTGCATTTTAAATCTGTAATATCTTCGAATATATTCATTTAAATTAAATACTGTAAAGGGCCATATTGGTCTACATTAAATGCACAATGTATTTAAGGTACTCAATTGGATAAGGATTAATGCTGTATTGCTTAAAATCGCTTCGTAAATAAGCCATTATTTCTCGTAAAAAGTAAACAATAAAAAATGGTTATTGTGAATTATCCCTAAGAGACAGACATATACCATCCCTCCATTCGAATACAGCATTAGAACAGCTATATCATGGACCAACGTAATCGACTAACAATTCGCGCTCGCACATACAGCGTACTTTAAATGTGTCTGGCAAGATGTAAAAACCATTAAAACTGTCCGGCTATTGAGGTAACATTCTTTTATAGGTCCCCAAGTAACATATATAAAATTTTGCTTTTATACTGTAATCTGTAATTATACTAAACCGTGGGAGAGCCACGCTTCGGCATGAATGGGCCGGCTCAACCGGAGTGATACCACGGCCTCACAGAAAACCGGTGTGAAATAGTGCTTGCGCTGTGTTTCACCGAGTGAGTGAGGATACCGGAGGCCCATACCCCAATCTCCTACCCCTACCTCCCCCCCCATCCCCAAAAGGCCGGCAACGCACTTGTGACGCTTCTGGTGTTGCATGTGTCCATGGGCGGCGGTAATCGCTTACCATCAGGCGATACGTCTGCTCGTTTGCCCGCCTATTCCATAAAAAAAAAAAAAAAAAAATTAAAAAAAAAAACTCAGATCAAATAAAAAGTTAGTGCGTATCGCGTGTGTTTACTTGGAACTAAGAGCCTTTTTTCTGCTTCAACAAGAACAAGGCAGTGCGTTATCTACCTTTTTTTTATCTGAGACTGTAACGAAAGTACAACTATAATTTATTAAAGTTTAGGGGTGTCTGGCAGGAGGTAGCAACTGTCATAAGTGTCCGGCAATGGATGACGAGATTTCTAAAGTTATCCCGAAGAAAAAAAAAAAGAGCTTTACACTTTAACGAAAATTATGTTTTTTTTTTTTTTTTTTTTTTATGTATGGTCCGCCATAATGACTCTACTCTGCCTGATGGAAAGCATAAGCAGAATCCAAGAGTGGTGGTCACCATACTCACTGCGAATGCAGACAATGCAGTATGGCGACCCACACCATGGCGGCCTAGTGATGCTTCTGCATCTTTTAGTCTAGTCAACAAGTATGGAACTTGTTGACTAGACTATTTGGGCCTCCGGTCTCGCACTCACCAACGAAACACGACAGCACGAACGCTGTCATTTTACGTTGATCTTCTGTGCGCGGGTAGTACCGCCCCGGTCGAGCCGGCCCATCCGTGCTGAAATCAGCGTGGCTCTACTACCTACACTACTACTATTACTAGTACTATTTTATACACCTTTACTACCCGTTATCTGCCCAAGTAACCACAACCGAAACTCTATAGTTCGTTCTTACCTATATAAGGGTCATGCACAGAAAAAGTTTCAGCTTTTATAAAATAACGAAGGTCTGGCCGTCGTGGGCTCTTCCTCTATCAGTGTGACTAAAAAAATATTTCATTGAATTGCCACTAAATTCATTTGTTTGTAACTACATATTATACATCTATATATTAAATACGTGAAGCACAAACTTAGTACCCTTTTCAACCGACTTCAAAAAAGGAGGAGGTTCTCAATTCGACTGTATTTTTTATGTTTGTTACATCAGAATTTTCGACTGTGTGAACCGATTTTGATGATTATTTTTTTATTTGAAAGCGGATACTTCCCCTGTGGTGCCATTTCAATTTTGTCCAGTTCTTGAAGTCGTTTTTTTATTTACTAAAATTATAAGAACGACAGAGTATGAAAATAGGTACACTTAAAGTTTATGTGGTACTCCACATACAGAGTGGAGTGGAGTACAGAAGACTTAAAAAAAAAGAATTATGGTTGTTTTTAGACCACCGGGCTACCACTAGTATAATAAAATGTAGGAATAAATATATATTTCAGTATTGTGTTACATTACATCGTGTAATTTAAATCATGACTCTATAATTTACTTATTATATATTATTATTTTGTCCCAGGAAAGATGCAGTCAACAATGAGGATCGTAATCTCAGTGTTTCTCTTTTCATCAGTGATCGCCAGCACCTACCGTAAGTACCTCTAGAATGCATCTAAATAGAAAGAACTTATTTCTGTCTGTATGTCTTTTTTTTTACACCTCATTACGATACCTAGTAAAAGCAACGAACAGAACTTGACGTCAGGATATTAACCAGTTCTTTCGTTGATTTTCACCAAGTAAGTTTGGTTCATCAATCATCATTATCATCAGCTTTTAACAATCCACTGCTGGACATAGGCCTCTCCGCGGAAAGGAAATTATGGACTACTATAACGCGCTTGGCAGAGGGGTTGGTATAGTTGTTTCCAAGTTTTCTTTTCTCTTTGCATTTATCATCTCATCTCATGCCTAGTTGTTGTCTCTAAAGGTAGTAGAGCCACGCTGATTTCAGCACGAACGGGCAGGCTAGACCGGGGCGATACTACCCTCGCACAGAAAATCAACGTAAAATGACCGCGTTCGTGTTGTCGTGTTTCGTTGGTGAGTGCGAGTCCGGAGGCCCAATGATGCAGAAGCATCACTAGGCCGCCATGGTGTGGGTCACCATGCTGCATTGTTGCATTGTCTGCATTCGCAATGAGTATGGTGATCACCACTGTTGGATTCTGCTTATGCTTTCCATCAGGCAGATTAGAGTCATTTTGGCAGGCCAAACATAAAAAGTTTGGTCTCTTAGTCGCCTCTTACGACACCCATGGAATGAATAAGACTGGGGACTCTCTGTGTTCTTAATCCGTCACCACAAAGATAACCCTTCATGCCTTATAAAATAAAATTTCTCTAGAATCAGAGACATATGATAGACAGGTGTAAAGCATCGATTTCATGTTTATATATTTGCCGGCTCATGAAGAGGGTTAGAATTAATATTAATGGACATTTACGGATTGTTAAACACTGGCCGTAGGTGATTTGTGTAAGATCAGTGTCTGTATACGTATACAAAGGCTCATAATATTTGCGTTTCGACAGCTTTCACCTTTCTGAGACAGTTTATGTAGGACTGAACCCTAAGTAAATCATCTTAGGTTACATAATTAAATTGTGAAGTATACAAACTTATGACTATATGAAAATATGATGCTATGAATGTGGTTTTGAATATTGGCGTAGTAAGTGCTTAGTTACTTATTTCATTGGTGTTAAAAAAATGATGCCAAAAGAGTAGTACTCCAAAATTTTAAGTATAATCCAGTAAAAATTTGAATATTTGTTTGAATTTTGGTTTCAATTCCTATCCAAATCGATTTCGAACTAAGTTTTTAAATTGGTTTCATACCGATCACATATAGAAAGTTACTAGACCATATTTACATTTTTGCATTTCAGAATAATTTGATAACTTAGATTGGTATTGTGCGTTCCTATTGACTGTATGTTTCATGTATCATAATGTTTCCAAGGACTCAGAAACTTAAACTAAAAATCTGTACTAATAATACATATTATGCCATTCAAAAGTAAAAAAAAAACTGCCTCGGTGGCAGTGATACCGTGCTGTGATTGAGGTCTATATGTTTGTATGATCTGCAAATGTTTGTTTCAGAATTTAGGTGTTTTCTGTGTATAATATGTCATGAATGTATTTACAAAAAAGTATATATGTATTTATATATGGGTCTAGATGGCGTTGTGTGTAAGATATCTGAATTTTTATTTTATATTTAAATCTATCTGTTAAGATTTCTCGCCTATACCGCTACACCGATTTCAATGGAGATACTTTGATTCTTGAGGAAGGACAACGGTCTCTTCATGGCGATAACCGTAACACCAGAGGCGTCACAAATGCGTTGCCGGCCTTTGGGGGGATGGGGAGGGGGGGAGATAGGCCGAGGGAGGTAGAGGTATGGGCCTCCGGTATCCTCGCTCACTCGATGAAACAGCGCAAGCACTATTTCACACCGGTTTTCTGTGAGGTCATGGTATCACTCTGGTGGAGCCGGCCCATTCATGCCGTAGCGTGGCTCTCCCATGCAAATGAATCAATATAAAAAATAGGTTTAAATAGCAAAAACAATCATAACATTTACCTTCTTATTGATAAAATTAAGATTCAAGACGTGATTTTATAATTAATAGTTATCATCTATATCTATACTAATATTATAAACGTTTGTTAGTATGGATGGATGGATGGATGGATGGATGTTTGTTACTCTTTCACGCAAAAACTACTGGACGGATTTGGATGAAACTTTACAGCAATATAGCTTATACATCAGAATAACACATACTTTTTGCTGCGATAACCGACATATACGCGAGCGGAGCCGCAGGCAACAACTAGTTAATCATAATTTTCTCAAATGATTTAGTCAGGCGTTCTTAGAGAGATGCTGACATATAATTCTCCATTATCTCAGATCGCATTCTGTACAAATCATCTCAAGTGGAAGTAATACACGGTCATAAGCCGCCTTGTATGCTCGATCTTTGTGAAACCGTAATTTGTAGTAGGTAGGTATAAATCGGTATAAATCTATACAAATAAATTAAATTGAAGTTTTTGTTTGTAATTTCAAATTAACAGCTTCTCACTTAAAGCATGAGAACATATATTATTCGGTACTTACAATAAAAAGGCAATTTAAAAAAATCCGACCAATCTTTAAAACAGCTTGTTGGATTTTGATTTTGATTTGATTTTCACTGGCAGATAGTTGATAATTGATGATATAAGGGGTAAATTAGGCTACTTGTTTTTAGACTAGCTTAGCCCTGCTGCGTTATCCGAGGTAGTTGTTGTAACTTTACACGCCGCTGATAAGCTAGTATATTATGTATGTATATTCAAATGAGCAAATGCCCCAAGTCATGATTTTTCTACTATATTATTATTTCAATGTGAATGTTTGTGATAGGTAAGAAGACGCTTATAATATAATCACAAATTTTAGCAAAAAAAGAACCAACTTCAAGAACTGGAAAAAAAATGAAATGAGACCACACACCAGCTTTCCAATAAAAAAGAATCATCAAAATCGGTTCACCCAGACGAAAGTTATGAGGTAACAAACATTAAAAAAAACAGTCGAATTGATAACTTCCTCCTTTTTTGAAGTCGGTTAAAAATAGGAAGTAACTACCGTTTCCGGACAACTAAGAGTTTTAAGTGCGTTGTCACCTGAGTAGTAAGTCACAGTAAAGTTGTAATTGATGAGATAAAAAATGATTTTACGATATGGGGACAAATGTGCAAACTGGTCACCAAATGGTGATTGAATACCGCCATTCTAAAGCTCATGCGTCCGTGTGGTAACGGATCAAGAATACAGAATATCACCGCCCCTATTTATGCTGGGGTTTCGCAAGAGGGGATTAAGGGACTAGCTAAGTAGGATATCATCACTGGAAAGAGAAGGAAAACTTGAAATAAATTCTATACCAACCCTTCTGGCCCACGTGGTATATTTTTTATATGGAATAGGGGGCAAACGAGCAGACGTATCACCTGATGGTAAGCGATTACCGCCGCCCATGGACACCCGCAACACCAGAAGCGTCACAAGTGCGTTGCCGGCCTTTGGGGGATGGGGGAGGTATTGGGGGATGGGGTTTCACACCGGTTTTCTGTGAGGCCGTGGTATCACTCCGGTCGAGCCGGTCCATGCATGCCGAAGTGTGGCTCTCCCACGGTAAATCTCCTTTCTAAGGAGAGGCCTATGTCCGGCAGTGGACTATTCAAGGATGTTGATAATTCTACAGCTCATGAGGAATAAGTGCGTTGCAGCTCTTTTAGTTTTCCAACGAGAACAGTGGGTGGAATTGAACAACGGTAACCTGACTTGGTAAAAAGCAACGAAGGAGTTTCTTATTTTCCGTCAGGCCGTGGTATCACTCCGATCGTGATGCTCTATTTGTGCTTAAGTAAGGCTATCCAAAATCTTCAGTGTTTTGGCCAAATTAACATTGACACAAATATGATCCTTAAGGTCCACGAGAGGTTTTAAGAAAAAAAAAAGAGTTCACGGGAGGTTCACAATGAATGAGGTAATTCTCTACGTAAAACTCCCCAAAACGAGGATGGTTATGAGTTAATTTACTGCCAATATTATATAATAATCTATTATTAAACTGAATCTACTATATCTTCAAAATTACCAACATCAAAATCTCGGCTCAAGCCGATGTTAACTTCGTTTCAACGTATTTATATGAAGCTTTACACGTCTATAATTATTAATTAATTATTTTTCTTATAATAAAGATGTTATATATCTAATAATACTGGTAAATTCGTAGTTAATACGACGACAATCAAATTAGCTAACATCATATGAATAAAGTTTATAGCGTCATATAGTTAAGTAAATGAAATATGCGGTGTCAACTTCAGGGAATAACTTAGTAAAGTAACTTTATTAGTAGTAATAATGCTCCAAATTACTATATATATTAGTATTTTATTCTCGGTTTTCTGCGTTCAACGTGGTTCACTTTGGAACAGATGTTGCTTTAATGTCACTTTTAAAATACTTAATACCAGATCAATAAACTGAGATAGGCGTCTTTTCTAACATTGCACAGGGTTTTATAATTGCTTGTAAACTTATTCGCCTCTATGGTAGTCCGCTTTCGCCTTTATCATGGAGAGTGTTCTGACGAGCTCTTCCAACTGGTCCCACCTTTTCCCATCCTACGCGACAACACGTGCTGGCCTTATAAGTCACCGTTTTAAGTGGCCGATATATGCTCTCAAACTTAACGGTTTAGCTCATCCTTCCTGTGCCAAGCAGTTAAAACCTCAAAACTCACTACCAGCGTACGTATATCCCGGGTCTTTTAAACGGAGCGTGAAAAAGCATCTCACTAGGCCACCATAGTGTAGGTCACCAAGTCACCATGCTACATTGTCCAGATTCGCAAAGAGGATGGTGACAACCACTTTTGGATTCTGCTCATGCATTTATAAGAAATGCATAAAGATTGTGTGTAGCAGATTAAAACTGAAGCAAAAGGGGGCTTTTTTTCTTTCCCAATATCCCTTGCCTTCTAATGTTGTAAAAGAATTCTAGAGAACACGGAATAAACTTGACACATTTAAAAACCTTTTACAACTGAAACTAACATCGAATCACTTGACGATCGACCCTAATGTTAGATTGAGATGTATAGCGGCAATGGCTCTAGATGAACAAACTATTTATCAGACAATTTGTTTCACACGAGTATTTCTGTTCTATTTTGTTTACGTTTTTAGTTATTTTTAGTATCAAGGGGTAAAGGTGACTGTGAACTTTATTTATGCAGTTATAGAAGTCTCTCAAGGTAAAATTCGGATGGGAAAGCATTTGTTTATTTAAAACTTGTTGCACTTGTGTAGGTACAAAGACGGAATTAATGCCACGAGGCATTTTCTCCCAGTCGTCTTTCACGTGATGTAGAAATAAAATTCGATAGGTGCAAAGATATCAAGTTTTCCATGGTAAATAATGATTTTGTAAATAAGATATATCCTACATCAAATACAACCCATAAACATAAATTTACTGCGGAAAAAAAAAATACTAATACATAAATTACATACATTTGATATACCATAAGAATGGTTTATCATCAACAGCTTTTAATAGTTCACTGCTGGAAGGCAATCACATAACTGCGATGCGATGCGGCGTCGTACGATGCGAATCAGATCGGAAGTTCTTACGGTGCATTCGTGCGAGCTCGCAGATATTTGCGAATTCGCAGTTATGTGTGGGTACCCTTAGAAATGAGGTTTCGTTGTTTCGTTTTGTGTCAAGTTGTCTTTCTCTTTTGTTTGCAGTGTTGTTGTCTTGCGTAGCTTGGTTTGCGTATAGGTGTAGTGACATACCGTATTCTATCGTCAAAACCTGGATTGATAGTTTCTACTGTAATGTAAAAGTAGGTAAATAGATACATGTCTTAAAAATCTAGAGAGAATAAATAAATTTGTCAGATCCAACTTTAACTCGCACTTCATCAGTTCAACTAAAAGTAGTAGGCAAGGGGCACAGAGGGCTCTATAATTTAGCTCGCTCAGTAACTTGAACGTTTTATAAAGTCTTTACCAATTTTACAAGCACTCGGGCTGTTTACTAAAAAAAAAAAATCAATGAATATATGTAAGAAGGCCACTTCATAAAATGGATTAACATTATAACAGTCTTTCTTGTTTTTAAAAACTGCTATTTATGGATTTAAAAAACCTTAACCTTTTTGAGATCAGAATTAATTCTAGAGCCTCGCCTCCAGCTTCATCAGCATATTATTATTACCTAAGCTCATAAGTTGGGCTAATATCTATACCCTCAAAAGTAATAATATGTACTCAAACTAACCGACTCACTATTACTAGCCACGGTATCCAACTTCTTATAGAAAATATTCACTGCAGATATTAAAAAAAAATATTCAAAATCGGTCCACAACTGACGGAGTAATCAGGTAACATACATAAAAAAAAAAAAATACATACAGTGAAACATAGAACCTCCTCCTTTTTGGAAGTCGGTTAAAAACACATAAATTTTTCTTTCGTTAAGACAATTTACAAGTAGATTTATTTCTTCAGATATTTGTTTACATAATAACAAATGAAGCTTATAGAGGCGTCTGAAAAATCTACTTGACTCGGCATCTTTAAATACAACGATGTACAATAAGCGTAACGGGACAATGAGCGTAACCTTTTTCATGTATGCAGCCGGCGTTCATGAATTTATCTGACGTAGTCACGTTAAAAAAGATAAAGTGTGTTGTTGATCATGTCAAAGTTTTAACGTTTTTAATTTTTGTAGCGTACTCAAACCAATTCAACATTTTATATCTATACTTATAATAAAAATGTAACAGGTCAAATTCTGTACATTAAAGATATTTTGAAATTTTTATTTGGAGTGCTTTCTATAATCCATACTGAAGCCAAAACTGTATTTTTTTTCATTTTTGACTGTCTGTCTGTATCTTGGCCGCGCATCACGCCGAAACTACTGAACGGATTCAAATGAAACTTGGCATGATTTTAGTTCATACTACGAGGTAGGACATAGGATACTTTTTATCCCGAAATTTAGCACGGTTTCCTGGAGAGAGGGCATGAAAGTCAAAATATGCACTTAGTTGTAATTCAATAACACATAGTCCGATTTCATTCATTCTTTTTTTGCTAGAAAGAAAAAAAATAAAAGATAACGGGAAAAGTATTTTTTTTTGTCCGCGACTGTACACTGCCTGTGGGAAGCTGAGACAGATATGTAAATATGGCGGTACGAAGTTCGCCGGGTCAGCTAGTTTATAAATAAGAGAATACTGAGTTATTGTTAAACATGCATTTTCTCTAGAGTACGTGAAGTTTTAACAGTATAGTAACTAAGTCCCAAGCCCTTTAAAGCGGCAATGTTGTGAGCGTAATTACATTAAGTTATAGGCTAGGCCTTTACTAGATCTATGCGGTGTGGCGAGCTTCCGATGAGGTTCGAAGGGTAACAAAGTTTAGAATGTTAAGTTACTAACATCCGTTTATATGTAGTATAATAACGACTTCTAAATTAGGTACTAGATAGAGTGGTAGTATAATGACAGTAGTGTAAACTGTGTTTCAGTCGGAGCTTCGAATAAAGTATTGGAGTTTTCAAACTAAAGTCGATTAGATGATTAATGCTATTACCTATATAATGTCTGTCGGTCTGTCTGTATCTTGACCGCGCATCACACCGAAACTACTGAATAGGTTCAAATGAAATTTGGCATGATTTGAGTTCATACTACGAGGTAGGACATACCATACTTTTTATCCCGAAACCGTACTGAATTTCATGAAAGTCAAAATATGTACTTAGTTGTAATTCAATAATACATAGTCCGATTTCATTCTTTCTTTTTATGCTAGAAAGCAAGTACTTTAAATATTGTTCCGTGATCTATTTATTTCTTTAATAAACGACTTTTGTGTGTATTTATCGGTTAGTTCTATAAAATCCTAATAGATGTCCGTTTGGCATCTAAGTTGCTCAGATATTCGGTAGGTGGCGCCGTATTTCTATTTCTAGATTATCCGGTATATTTCGCCGTATTTCTATTTCTAGAATTTTTAGAAATGTAGAAAATATTTACAAAAAAATATGTGGAGGTACGAAGTTCACCGGGTCAGCTAGTATGTAATAAGTTTAAAAAAATATTTTTAGTTCAGTTCAGTTTTTGAACCAATACAGCTACGACTAGCTTGTGAATACAAGTTTTGCCTAAAATATATCGTATATTAATCATTGTGTACTTTGTCTACAGATAGTAACATCAAATTACGTCGCGACGGAGTGCTCAATCTCTATCCATTCCCACGAGTGGGACGCGCTTCACGAAACACCTGGGAACTGCCCCAAAATGATTTATACTTAGGTATTTATTGTTTACAGTTTAGTATTTTTTTTCCATTTATTACTGAGCTACTTAGGGTTAATATACAAAAATGCGAGGCTTGAATTACGATGTCAAACTTCGTAACGGAAAACTGCTATGAGAATTACCGTATTTACAGCGACGCGTTGTCAATATGTATGTGTGTTCGCAAAAATCCAGATTTCTTATTATAACGTTAAGATAAGAAAGCAAGAACGTTCAAGATATCAAAATATTGTAAACAAACTTTCGTTCATTTACTTCTATATACATAACTAGCTTTTACACGCGGCTTCGCTCACGCAGACTTTCATCTCCTGATTTACCCCCTTAGGGTGGAATTTCTAAGATTCCTTTCTTAGTGCTCACTTACGTTATACAAAGAACCTACATGCAAAATTTCAGGATTCTAGCTTCAGCGGTTTGGGCTGTGCGTTGCTCTCTGGGTATGTCAGTCAGTCACCTTACTCTTTTATATATAATATATATAGAAGATAATAAAAAACTGTATTACAATTAAGTAGTACGGTATTAACTACAAAGGGGGTAAAAAAATTAATAATTTCCAACCTTTATTTATGTTCTGATATCTACAAAGCAACATAGATTAGATTACAATCACCCATCTTTGTGCTTCGTTGGTATAAAACAATCGAAGAAGTATGGCAATATGAGGTCTTATACGTTTTCTTCTTCAGACTACGAACCAGCAGTAAAAAGGCAACTGTACGCGTTTCCTCGCGTCGGTCGAAGCGACATGGGCTTAGTCCGCGGTGAGTCTCCACATGAGTTTGCGCCCATGCCTGTCCGTCGTACCGAGAATCCTGGCATGTGGTTCGGACCCCGACTGGGCAGGTCTTTCAAGAGTGATGACGATGGTAAGCAGTTCACATTTGTTAAGTTTAAGTTGCAAAGAGACAGAGTAATTTGCTTTCAAAAGGTCATGTTGATGAATAATCAGAATTAAAATAGTTTACGAAGAGAACTTATAATTTACACATATTTGGTTCTTGAGTGGAGACCGCGTATCGGCAAATGTAGTGTAAGATGTCTGCAAGCCAGGTGGAGTGACGATTTGCGCAAGACCCCTGGCAGGAGCTGGATGCGAGAAGCCGAGCAGCCGAGGGAAATAACTAAGTGGCATGCATTTGGAGAGGCCTATGTCCGTGTGGTGATGCTTTAAGAATACAGAGTGTCACCACTTTTATTCATTCCGTGGGAGTCGTAAGACCCGACTAAGGCAGCAAACTACGTTAGTTAACAGCACTTTAAAGATAAGGTAAACTTAATACAAACCCTAAACAACTATACTAATACTTCTGGTCAGTTCAAAATGACAGAGTGTACAAACAAGTTGCAAATTTACCTTATGACGTAGTTAGTAAGATGATCCGGCTCGAAGGACCACAAAATGTTGTGGATTAGTACAACACTTACTTAATTGTTTGCTTTGAGTACAACTTATTGTGTTTAAAAGGGACAACTGATTTATTGTTGTTTATTGTGTTGAATGATAAAATTATGTTACAATATTCTTAAAAAACTATGCCGGCACTCATGGATCATTTTACCTCGTGTATTTTACTTCGTGATAAGATGAATATGCAACTTGCTTGTACAGGAAGTGTTAAATTTGTGCTTTTATTTTAATGTGTAAATATTAATTCTCAGATATAACTCTCCAGAACGAGACGAGTGAGCACAGCGATCCTGAACAGACAGACCCCGTCCACGTTGAACGAAAGAAGAGGGAAACTAACTAAAGTTCTAGTTCCATCTACACAATTTATTGAAGCCTTCACGACTCAAGAATAAAAAGACAACTCATGAACAAAATGAATAAGCATCTGATACCCAAAACAGATTATGCATTAAAAGCTGATTGATTAATTCTAGTCAATTAGGTTTATGTTAAAATAAGAAGTTCAAAGCTCAATTAACATTGCATTTAAAAGTTGTTAGTTTTTCAGATAAAAATGTGATTAAGTCAATAGCGAATTCGCTATTGACTTCGACTTCGCTTAGTCTATGAAATACAGCCAATTGGCTGTATTTCATAGACTAAGCACCCTTTAACGCATAGACACTACACACTTTGGTCACAACCTAAAAACCCTAAAACTCTTTGTAGGTTTAATGAATCAATTACTAATTAGTTATTTATATGTAAATGGAAGGACACCGTCAACATTAATATAAGTAGGTACTTATAAATATAAGAATAAAATATTAATGTTTATTAAATAAAATAATTATTGCCAATCGAATTTCTAGGGCTGGGCGGATTTCATTATTCCGTTATACAATTACATAAATCCGTGAAATATTATTGGCGATATATTAATAATTGTTTCTATATATAATGTTCTAATTTATTGAAATAAAGATCATTCTAATATGTATTGTTTTATTTAACGGTGGTAGTAGGATCACAATTAGGATAAAATGATTGGAAATTTCATCAACAATATCTTAATCAATTCTAATCTTACAAAACTAAACATACAACACTCAGAAACAGTAAATGATTCTGAATATTTTAAAATCTCTTAAATAACTGATCCATGATATTGACCCTCTTTGCGAGCTGCTAGTCATTTGGGCAGTGATTCTAATACATTAGTTGTTATATCATTTGCCACCATAATATTAAGCTTATTTTCGTACAGATGCAATATATGTAATGCCATAAACTAAAGAGTTACATCATATCTGCAATTTCTTCTTTGGTGCATATAGTCCGGTCAATATAGACATTTAAACTAACAAAAATTCCCACAGAGCCAAATATTGGTGGAGAGCTGGGGTTTATCATTATAAATAAAGTTTTAAAAATCCCCATCGATCCCATGTGTGCTACAAAAGTTATTCGGGGCCAAAGGTTAAAGTTTAAGGTTTTTTGGATTTTTCTCGAAAACGGTAAGTTTTATCAAAAAAAAAACTAAGACAAAGTTGTAGATCTTAAAATTCTCTACAAAAATTATCTTCATGATTTTTGCTAAGGGTTACCATTCCTGAGATATCGCGATTCTAAGAGTCACATTATACATGATATGCACACATTTCCACGCCACCTGTGAGGTAGTGTACTAAGGTCAGTCTTGCTGAAATATTCAGTTGAGTACAATAAAGGAAAATTCCTGTGATTTTAATGAAGACACCAATGATTCAGCCACATTTGCATAACTTATGAACATCCAGCAAGAAGAAGAAATAAGAAGAAATCGAAGAATCGACATGACTGTTGAAGTAGACTTCAAGATCTGATTAAAATATCTAAAGAAATCGCAACAATAGTTGACCCAATAATCAATAGCAATATCAATTATCAATATCAATAATAAGGTAATATCTAAAACTTGACGGGTATTGTTCCCTTAAATTATCCTAAAATTGTCATGACAGTTAGTGGAGTAGGCCTACCGCGGAAACCATGGTAAAAAAACGAGCCGAGTACACTACCTTACAGGTGGCGTCATATCATCATGGAAATCATATCATGTATAGTGTGACTCTTAGAGTTGCGATATCTCAGGAAAAATCTTGAAGACCAGTTTTGTAGAGAATTTTAAGATCTACAATTTTGTCTAAGTTTTTTTTTTATAAAACTTACCGTTTTCGAGAAAAATCCATAAACCCTCAAATTTTGACCTTTGACCCGAATAACTTTAGTAGCACACATGGGATCGATGGGGATTTTTAAAACTTTATTTATAATGATAAACCCCAGCTCTCCATCAATATTTGGCTCTGTTGGAATTTTTGTTATTTGACTACTATTGTTATGTCTAAATTGACCGGACTAATATTGATAAGCGTCAATTTATTTCGTCGATAAACTGCCTCGGTGGCGTAGTGGTAGCGTGTGCGACTGCTGTGCTTGAGGTCTAAGGTTCGATTCCCGGGTCGAACCAAGTGTTTGTATGATCTGCAAATATTTGTTTCGGAGTGTGGGTGTTTTCTATGTAGAATATGTACTTACAAAAAAAAAGTATAATGATATGTATTTGTATCAGTTGTCTAGTACCCATAACACAAGATCTGCTTAGCTTGGGACTAGATGGCGTTGTGTGTTAGATGTCCAAAATATGTATTTATTAAAAAAATATTTAATTGCTTACTCAAAGGCCAGAAGCCAGTATTTTTTTTATTATTCATGTTATTTTCTATAATATTGTAACATTCAAAGCAATGAGATAGTAGAATATAATCTTCCCTCGGGCACTTGCTAATTGAAAAATATTTGTAACATTTTATTTTTAGTCAAGGATTACAATGTAAAAAATGAAAATAATCATTGTAATTTTTAGGGCAATATTTAAAGCTAACTAACTTAGTTTTTATGGATACCTGTATTCTGCCGTGCTTTACCTATGGCTCCCAGACGTGGACGTTCACTACCAAAGTAACAAATAAAATCAGAACTTGTCAGCGAGCAATGGAGAGAAGCATGAAGAAAAACAAAACTGACAGATGCGTTACATCAAGCATTAAAACTAAAATGGCGCTGGGCCGGCCATGTAGCGAGATCCGATGACCAGCGAAGGGGCTCTCAAGATCACAAAATAGACCGGTCCACAAGGAAAAAGAAACGTGGGCAGATCACAAATACGATGGGCAGACGATATACCATCAGTGGCAGGGAAAATCTGGATGAAACTAGCGCAGAACCGAGAAAACTGGAAGAAATTGGAGGAGGCCTATACCCTATTAAGGGGTTCCTATAATCTATACTAATATTATAAAGCTGCAGAGTTTGTTTGTTTGTTTGTTAGAACGCGCTAATCTCAGGAACTACTGGGCCGATTTGAAAAATTCTTTCAGTGTTGGATAGTCCATTTATCGAGGAAGGCTATAGGCTATTTTTTTTTTTCAATAAATTAGGGATCCGTAAGAAAATTGCTATTTCGTAACCCAAGGTGTGTAATCGAAAACCTAACCTGCAATAACTATTGATAATAGAAGCAAATAATGTATTACGGGTTTGTAGGTCTCATTAAGATCTACAAAAAAGTCCGCGAGAGAATATATCTAACTATCATGGTTTAGTTACAATAACCGCTTTTGTGTTCAAAAAAATTATTAAATCGTCTGAAGAAAGAAACTACGTTAAATGTGTATCGTAATATTAATCCTTATCCAAATTAAGCATTATGTTATCAAGGGTATTTATGTAGAAGTAAAATACTTTTTGTTTCATCCCAATCGTTCATTTCGTTTAGAAGTTATCACGAGTATAAGACGCTAAGAGTTGGTACCTAATAATGAGTTATTTGCCAAAGAGTTTTTATCAACATAATACCTAATATTATTCTTTATCCAAATAAATGTGTTGTTGATTATTAGTATTAGATCTTAGAAGAGCATATAAAATACATCTATACTAATATATAAAGCGGAAGAGTTTGTTTGTTTGTTTGAACGCGCTAATCTCAGGAACTGGAACTCCGTGGGAGAGCCACGCTTCGGCATGAATGGGCCGGCTCGACCGGAGTGATACCACGGCCTCACAGAAAACCGGTGTGAAATAGTGCTTGCGCTGTGTTTCACCGAGTGAGTGAGGATACCGGAGGCCTATACCCCAACCCCTCCCCCTATCTCCCCCCCCCCCCATCCCCCAAAGTCCGGTAACGCACCTGTGACGCCTCTGGTGTTGCGGGTGTCCATATATAAAGCTGAAGAGTTTATTTGTTTGTTTGAACGCGCTAATCTCAGGAACTACTGGTCCAATTTGAAAAATTATTTCAGTGTTAGATAGCCCATTTATCGAGGAAGGCTATAGGCTATATATCATCACGCTAAGACCAGTAGGAGCGGAGCACCAATGAAGAATATTTCAAAAACGGGGGAAAATTATCACGCTACGGGCAATAGAAGACGCAAACGACGTTGCGTGGGTCAGCTATACTAATATATGAAGCTGAAGAGTTTATTTGTTTGTTTGAACACGCTAATCTCAGGAACTACTGGTCCAATTTGAAAAATTTGATTATTATAAATGCGAAAGTAACTCTGTCTGTCTGTCTTGCTTTCACGGCCAAACCGCTGCACCGATTTGAATGAAATTTGGTACACAGATATTCTAGAGCCTGAGAAGGATATAGGCTACTTTTTAATGCGAAAAAGGGGTTGTAAGGGGTTTAAAAGGGGGATAAAAGGTTGTTCTGGGAGTTCACTCGCCACACGCCTGCGCGTTACCTACGGCGGGCGTCTTGACAACGAATAAACAAGGCTGTCACAATCATAAAAAATATTTCACTTTTTCAATGATATTATATATATAAAAATTAAATATTAAGATATTAAGTATATATTCGTCAATCTGTAGTGGCAGTTGAGTGCTCTGGGGAGGGAAAGAAATGGAGACTTTTTGGTAGAGAACGCGCACAACTGTGTTTTCGTAGCGTTGAACTCGACCAGATTCTTATCACACCATTGTAAAATGCGGTTCAAAACCCGGTCGAGCTCAGCGACAAGCTTCTGTCGATTTTCCTCAACGTCTGCCAGCTTGGCTGAAAGGTGTCAAAAATATCGCCCATGAACTTTGCTATCGTCTGCATAGCAATGTATGTTGCCAAGAGCTAACATGTAACTGATATGCAGAAGAAATAGTGTGGGCGACAGGACTGAACCCTGAGGTACGCCAGCGTTTACATCCAGAACATCAGAGGCCGTGCCGTCGCAAAGGCCCATAATGCGGCGCTGATGAAGAAAAGCGTGACAGAGTCTAGGAGGCAGACCGAATGCCGAGAGCTTGGAGAGAAGCGAGCTGTGCCAGACCCGGTCGAAGGCCTTGGCCATGTCAAATGTCGAAATAAGCTCATATAAACACTTTATATTTTATGTACATATATAAATACTTAAATAAGTTTTTAGTAGTAAAACGTGTGAGTCTTATTTGTAAAAAAAATCGGGTGGTGTCGTGGGACATCAGATAGGAATGAGTTCCACATCAAAAATACAGATGGCGCTATACTAAATTTTTCGTTCACGAAATAAATAAAACATTACAGATGGCGCTACACAAAATTTTTAGTTTTCACAAAATTGTCTTAACCCCTTTATTTTATTTAAACTGATTTATAAAAATATATAAAAGTTCTATGCGTGGTAAAGAAAATAAAACTATTCAGGTATCAATACATTTTGTATTATGATTTTATATCGATAAAAATCCTACCTATATTAATAACGCGAAAGTTTGTTAGTATGGATGGATGGATGTTTGTTACTTTTTCACGCAAAAAGTACTGAACGGATTTGGATAAAACTTTACAGTAATATAGCTTATACATCAGAATAACACATAAGCTACTATTTGCAGCGATAACCGACATACACGCGGGCGGAGCCGCGGGCAACAGCTAGTATAAAATAAAATACATACTAACATTAAATTAATTTAGCTTTAAGTTACTAACATAGAATTAAGAATTTATAAATCATAATATATATATATATAATACTAATAAGGTTTATGGGAAATAAAAAGGCTTTATTATTATTAACTTACTTTTGCCTGCGGCTCCACCCGCATTATGGTTGGTTATCGCGGTGATTCTTCAAACTGACATATTTTTTTTATTTATGAATCGATTGAAATGAAACAAACACAGTGTTAAGTAGAGCTAACCACAACGCATTAGTGAAACCGCATTTAAATCGATTAAGCTGTTTTTCAGTCAAACAGCAGAAAATTCTAAGAATTATAGTTTTGGGTTCTATTGCGTTCAGAAAGCCGTATAATAGTTTTCTTTATTGAATACTAGCTAACCCGGCGAACTTCGTACCGCCATATTTGAATATCTGTCTCAGCTTCCCACAGGCAGTGTACAGTCGCGACAAAAAAACACTTTTCCCGTTATCTTTTATTTTTTCTTTCTAGCAAAAAAAGGCTGAATGAAAGTGTAAAGTGTTATTGAATTACAACTAAGTACATATATTTTTATCCCCTCTCTCCAGGAAGCCGTGTAGAATTTCGGGATAAAAAGTATCCTATGTCTTACCTCGTAGTATGAACTCAAATCATGACAAGTTTCATTTGAATCCGTTCAGTAGTTTCGGCGTGATGCGCGGCCAAGATACAGACAGACAGACAGACAGACAAAAATTTAAAAAAAAAAAAAAAAAAATCAAAATATCTTTAATGTACAGAATTGGACTTGTTACATTTTTATTATAAGTATAGATATATAGATAGATAGATCTTCCATGTACAGACAGCGACCAGTTACGATTTTATTATATGTATTGATTGGTGATTTTAGGAACTAGACGATCTGAAAGTACAGTTTGATTCCCTTTCCAATACCCATACAACCAATTCAAAATCCTTATAAAAAAATAAGAAGGTATACATCTGTCCAGAACCGGCAAAAATTCAGAAGTTTTTCAGTTAGTCTTTAGGATAAAGTTCTCAATGTAACTGTCAAGAATTTCTGTGTATATTTATGTATATCCATACGTATATTATAAACGCGAAACCAACACTTTCTGTCTGTCTGTCACGCTTTCATGCCAAAACCGCTGCACCAATTTCTATGAAATTTGGCATTGAGATACTTTGATCCTTGAGGAAGAACATAGGCTACTCTGTACTGCGATACCGAAAAACAAGCAGGTGGAGCCGCGGGCAAAAGCTGGTATGTATAATATTTCTGAACAGCAAGGCTAGTCTTGTATTAGCTACTTATTTCAATTTAACTTAACCTGTATATATGTTAGCGTAAGATTGTCAAAACCGTTAGATTGTAATCTATCTCCCGAGATTGCAAACAGTCGAAAGATTGTGAAATGGTATCGACGAATCGCAGGTCGCTCGCTGATTGATTGAACAGCATATGTCCCGCGGCCGCCATATTTGTTTGTTAATTAGTCTTTGTTGCCGAATGTTATATATATTTTTGTGATTGTAAATTGATTTCATGTTGAAAATGCCTCACAGATTTTGAATTAGCTAGATAAAATTGTTGTGACAGTAAAATCAATTTGTGATTAATTAAAGAAGTTCTAACGTAACCTAACTCTATGGCCATTGAACGCCAGTGAGCCTACTGTGAAACCGATCAATCGGGGACAGTTGACAATATGACGCCCGTAAGCAGTATATCACAGTTGACAATCTATCGATAGTTTGTTTTGTTATGTAGATTATAATCTAACGGTACGGTGACATATATATTCCTTAAAAATATTGTTTGAACTATGTTATAGACACTATAGACAATTCCAACTTTCAATTTTTATTTATGATTTTTTCTTGTTATCTAGGTAGTTCCATTACAGAATTATTTGAAATGGACCATCATCCATCAACATGCTGCAGACACAACAATGCCGCTATAAATATCATGCCAGGTTTTGAGCCAATATGTCTGCCTACTTTGACAAAGGGTAGCCTGCGTGGGATAGATGTGATCGCTGACATTAAAAACTATAAGAGGATATATTCAGATCAGCAGTGAAGAAATAAAATCATTCTTTAAACTTAAACCTTTTCGGTTCGAGTAAAAAAATAGATGACTTTATATTAAACCTTTACCGTGGGAGAGCCACACTTCGGTATGCATGAGCCGGCTCGACCGGGGTGATACCACGGCCTCACAGAAAACCTGTGTGCCTTCGCTGTGTTTCGCTGAGTGAGTGAGGAAACCAGACGCCCATATCCCAACCCCTTCCCCCATCCCCCAAAGGCCAGTCGCCAGGCGCCACAATTGCGTAGTCACGCAATTGTGGCGCCTCTGGTGTTGCGGGTGTCCATGGGCGCCGGTAATCGCTTACCATCAGGCGATACGTCTGCTCGTTTGCATTACATAAAAAGTAAAAGTAATAGCGGTTTTAGGCCGCAGTGCCGCCCGCGTGTATGTCGGTTATCGCGACAAAAAATAGCCAAACAAATTACATGGAAATCGATGCTGCAGCTTAAGGGCGAAAGCGTAACAGACAGACAGGGTTGCTTTCGAATTTATAATATTAGTAGGTATGGATTGGATGGACAATATCTGCGATCAAACAAACGGAGACTGTTGGGTAAAACAAGAACTTCTTTGTACATCATTGTACAAAGAAGTTCTTGTTTTCCTTCTCTGGTTGCCTTCTCAGATACCACTCGTAGTTTCAAACTAGGCCATCAACAGGAACAAAGTTATATGAATATTACAATAGTATTGACGAAAATTAATTGCGGACAACGAGACTCACCCCAACACGTGAATATTTAAGGGCTGCCTTACATCATAATCTATCCAGACTGTTTCTATATTGTACCATTATTTTGGCGCGAAATGGTAAAAATCAGGGGTGTGATAAATTCCTTTTTTTTTCCCTGTGCTATAATCCCCTCGGATAATATGGACCCGTGGTTATGTTGGACTCTAATCGACCAAAAACCGCATGCTACCTCGGGTTCCAAGAGTCGGGAAACCAGGTGTACACTAGAAAAAAATCCCTGGGCTCCCGACGTATCTCGGTCCACGGCTTGAAGATGACCTCATCCCCACTAAGTAAAAATTTCACCATGACACACTGGTGAGAAAAATATGACATGTTTTAATAAAACATTAATGAAATATATTTTTATAATATCTACATAATAAATCATTTGTTTTATATCAGGTTTACACAGAATTTTGTTTCTAATTAGGTTGAAAACTATGTTTATCTGCTAACATTATACGTAAGTACATGTTAACTATATGCTAAATCTTAGTACACAATTTAGGTTCACGTAAGATATTTTGTTTATTAAGACTATTAACTTGTAGAGGTCGATAACCTTTCGTATGTGGGGTACATAAAAATAAAATACATTAGATTGTTAATAGATACCATACTACCTACGTACGTAGGTATGTTAATTATGTATTAGAATATGGGCCTGTTTAGAATTGGAGAAAAAATCTGCACGCAATGCATTCCACAAGTGTGCAGCTTTTGCATTTGAGCTTGCTTCAGTTGAGTTTATATTTCACAAACGGCGCCCATTCGTATTTTCAATTCATAATTGTGCTAGTAACTGCAATGAGCGTTTATATAAGGAATTATAAATTACTGAAAAAAAAATCGTAAGTCGTTTTTAAATTAAAATTGTTCTTTTGAAACATGAATATGTAGATTAGAAAATTTTATAATATTTTGTTAGATTTTTTTTGTAAAGTGTGCCTCTTTGTTGTAGAATATCTTCTGACTCAGTCTGGGCTATCAAATCTGATAGGTATTTGAGATCAATTCTACCACGTCTTTCCCTGCTTCTTATAACAACGAAGTTTGATCGTCAGCTGCGCCTTTTTTTAACCGACTTCCAAAAGGAGGAGGTTCTCAATTTCATCGGTTTTTTTTTTTTTTTTTTTATGTATGTACATCGATTACTCCGTCAATTATGGACCGATTTTGAAAATTCTTTTTGTATTCGAAAGGGTATGCTCCCCATGTGGTCCCATGGCCACCATATCAGGATGTGATGTTGGAATCCTAAGGAAATCTAAGGAAACCCTCAAATTTATGTGAGCGCCTGCATTGAAGTTACGAGCAATTGTCTGCATGCCTTCATATTCTGTAGACATCACTAAATTTTAAATGAAATGATGATGAGAGACTTGAGAAAGACTAAAAAGCGAAAAAAAAAAAACTTCGTTTAAAAAAACCGACTTCAAAAACTAAAAAGTATAAAATAACTTAATTTGTATGTGCTACCTATTCATAGGTTTGAAGTCGGTGCCAAGCCAAAATGTAAAAGTAGGTACCGCACTCGCCACGCGTGACCTTGAGCGGGATAGCTGCTCTTCGCGTTGAACAAAACAACCGAAGCGTCGTAGACGTTCGTCTCGAAATATAACGAGTGTGGTACCTACTATTCCATTGGCTTGGCACTGACTTCAAACCTATGAATAGGTAGCACATACAAATTAAGTTATTTTATACTTTTTAGTTTTTGAAGTCGGTTTTTTTAAACGAAGATGTTTTTATTTAAACTTTTTCTTACTATATTAATAAATACACATTATGATTTCTTTCCACCCCTCCTCTAGGCCTTCTCCATTCAACAACATTTACCATTTTTACCGTCATAATTGATTACAGAAACCTGTTTCTGATTTATCTACCTAATCACTTCAGACTCACCAAATGCTCTTAGGCTAAGCGCGCACTACGATTTTTATTCGTTGCGATTTTTAAAGTGCGAAATAATATTGCAAACGACAATAGTTCCTACGCGCACTATGATTTATTTACATATAAAATTGACAACGATTTCGCACTTAAAAATGCGATTGCAATTTTAAATCGCAAACGATTTATTTTCGTAGTGCACGGATTGTAGTGTTTTTCTATTGTTCACAGATTTGCGATATTTTTCGCATCGATTTTTAATTTTAGTGCGCGCTTAGCCTTAAAGTACTTTGCGAAAAAGTATGTGAGACCAGCCCAAACATGATTAAATTTCATTAAGAGAAAATAACTATCCCTTTGTTAAAGTTTTTATTTAAAAATTTATAAAAATATTTGCATTAGAAATTCTCGAGACATTTTTCTCATCTCCTTCAGAACGATCAGTCGATAAGAATACAAATTAACAGAACTTAGTTACGAGAACTGCAATTTCAGTGTGGCCGTTATTCTGCTATTGTGGTTCATACTAGCGTTAAGAGTATTATTTATATCTAAACTAGCTGACCCGGTGAACTTCGTACCGCCATATTTACATATCTGTCAGCTTCCCGTTGCGGGCAAAAAAAAAACTTTTCCTTCTTTTAATTTTTCTTGTACACAAACTTGCCCTAACAATAACGAACACATCAAAAAAACAATTATTTAATTTGGTGCAGCCGATCGGAAGTTATTCGCGTACATGACGTATAGGCCCCGCTATATTACGAACTGTTACATCCCTATTTACTCTGTCACAGCACTATTTGATATAATGAAATGCTGACTTGCAATTATTGCTGATTTACTTAAATACAATATTAAAAATCAGCAATAATTATGTTATAAATACGCAAGATTTTCCTAAATTCGTTCAGTTGGTTGTTCTTTAGCTAAACTGCTGCCCAGCTACGGACCTGGTTCTTGCCTGCCGGCTGGCTATCAGTGAAAGCTAAGAATATACTACGGGTCTACTCTGCCCTTCACTAGGGCATCGCGCGGATATAATCCAAGTCGCGTATAAGTTGTAATTATAAGTAGAAATTCTGGATCCTAAAGTGTGTGAGTGAAAAAATTCAGTAATAAATAGTTGTCAAGTTTCAGCACCGTGTTTTTTTTTATGATTATAAGTATATTGTTGTTTGTCTCTAAGTGTAAACAGTTCCAATAAACAAATGAAAATAAATATTGATTTTACAACAGTATTTTAAATGCGCCCAGTTAAAAAAAACAACTGCAAATCACGTGTTATTTTTCCACTATCATTAAAATCCCTTAACTAAACATTACCGCGTCTGGTACAACCTGTCGCTCAATGCTAAGTAAAGTTCAAACACAGATCGTGTGCGGAGCCCACCGCTGGGGCTTTCGAGCCCTGCGAAATCGCGGTCGAAACCCACGGCTGTGACCTATATCTGTACTAAAAACGCAATAGTATTGCGCTTTAACTGTTAGAATAATTATTACAGTGTATATTTAATTATTACATATTCAGGCACGGCGGTTGCGTTAGAATATTAGTCAATTTAAGAGGTTAAAGGGTCTAAAATGTATTTATCACGCTTTGATCTTTTTCTCCATAAGGCCTTTAATAAGGATAAAAATAATTATTGTAAGATATTTTTCTGAAACAGAACAGTATAAATTGTAAGAATATACTGTTAAGGAAGTGCCGGATTTGTTTTACAGGTAAGATAAGAATTTATAAAAAACACCCAAGGCTTGACAGGCCACGCATAAAACAGGGTTCCGTAGTTACCCAATTGTTATGATGTTATATTTTACATAATTACTAGCCGATCCGGCAAACGTTGTTTTGCCATAAAAAAATAATAATAATTGGGGTATAAAAAATAGATGTTGGTCGATTCTCAGACCTACCCGATATGCACACCAAATTTCATAAAAATCGGTCCGGCCGTTTCAGAGGAGTATGGTAACTAACATTGTGCCCCGAGAATTTTATATATAAGATTTACTTTTTTTAGGATTCCGTGCCAAGGCAAAAAACGATTTTTTTTTTTTAAACGTTTATTCCGAAACTATAAGAACTATACTATTGAAATTTGGTAAGTAGATGTATTCTCTGAACGGCATTAAGATTTTCACACAAAAATACAAAAAAAAACAATAAATTTTGGGGTCCATACATAGAACTGAAACTCAAAACTTTTTTTTTCATCAAACCCCTACGTGTGGTCTTCTGTGTGTGGACTACGTGTGGACATAGGTCTTCAAAAATGATATTGAGGTTTCTAATATCATTTTTTTATAAACTGAATAGTTTGCGCGAGAGACACTTCCAAAGTGGTAAAATGTGTGTCCCCCCCCTGTAATTTCTAAAATAAGAGAATGATATATCAAAAAAAAAGAGATATACATTACCATGCAAACTTCCAACGAAATTGGTTTGGACTAAATCTAGTAAGTATTTTTTTTTTATACGTCATAAATCGTAAACTGTAATTTACATTTCATTCAATCAACACAAATATAAAAATAAAATGAAAATTATATTATGTTACTTGCTGCTGCGGAACCCTTCATGGGCGAGTCCGACTCGCACTTGGCCGCTTTTTTTATTTCTTCATTTTAGTACGAAGTATTCCAAGTAGGCGCATTTTACAAGTTAGGTCTCTATAACTCCTGAACTAACAAAGTTATTTAAGCCGTTAAAGTGTTCCAGCAAAGTTTATCACACTACCATCATGAATTTTTCCAGATCATTCGAGCCAGCCTTTTCGGCTTTTAGGGGAGGGGGGACACCTTGTTTTTCCAAAAAAAAATAGCGGTTTAGAATTGAAAATCGCGAAAATACAAATAATAGACAGATACAGAATAAATAAAAATCGTCTTGACAACCTCTCAATGTTTTTAAAACACATATCTAATTATACTCCACATTACAGATTAGAAGCGAGAAAAAATCCCTACTTTACGTATAGTAGTAGTAGAAAATACACATATCCTTGCAAAGTTTACCGTAACCCTTTGGAAGGTAGGTAAAGGGATATCACAATAAAGCCAGCATTAATATTCAAAATCATAAAAAGTTTATTGTTACAAATAATCATTAATAAGCTTTAAAATATTTTTGTCATTCAGAATTAACAGTAAACGTGTTGCGACTAGAATGGGTTAAATATATATAGAATATTCTGGATCTGAAAATATGGTTTTTCAGGTAACTCTAGAGATAGAGAAATAGCGACTACATAACGTAAAGTAACTTCTGTTTATTGATTGATTGTTTTCTTTATTATTGATAGGTATCTATTGTTTCCACTTGCACGGTGGGAGGGTTGTGAAAATCTCTGCTAGTAGCTTCATCAGTAACGCCACGTGTGCACAGAGTAATGCCACGTGTGCACAAAACCGGATTATGCTTTATATGAATACTCGAGTGGTCTAGGTCTATAGAACCACACTATTGTTAGTGCGGTGTTTAACAAATAGTTTAAATAATAATTTGGTCTTTGGTATCCTTTGTTTTATGTGTGACGTAAACGAACGGCATATATATTGGAACTGGTCCTATTTACAATATCTTGTTAAAATGAAACCAGAGAAAACAGATCATTACCTAAAAGATTACGTAATATGTAACGTAAAACGAAAAGATTCATAGTAATTTATACAACTTAATAATAATAGTTTTAAAATAAAAATAGCTGTAATACATTTAACAGAGTAAACACTGATAATAGTGGAGAAAAACTTTACTAGGGCCGACGAACCGGACCATACATTACATGGTCCGAAAGAGGTAACAAAAATTATCTTAATAAATACAAAGTGACTACAAAAACTATAGATATAACTTTTCCAGAAGCAGGTACGACTGCACTATTGCAGTAGTCAGAGAAGCACTGGCATGCTGTCTCCAGATGGTCGTAGCTGTTGGCACGGTAGCATGGCTTCTCGTTTCGGATCCATCCGCAGCCACGTGTCACACGAACTTGGGCTTCGCGGTGTGGAATGAAAACTGGAAAAGAAATTTCATGTATAAAAAACGTCGATCAGTTTATTATTTTAAATGGAAGATTTTTTGTTTGTAACCGACTTCATAAAAGAGGAGGTTCTCCATTCCGATGTTTATATCTATATTTACTTCGTCATTTATAGACGGATTTGTAAAATTATTTTTTGTTCGATAGGGGGATTCCGAAATGGTTCCATTTAAATTTTGTAAAGATCAGATGTTGAGTTTCGGAGACAGTTAACAAAACTCTTCAAAAAATTAAAACAAATGAACCACGCTTTGCTGCTATCACTTAAATATACTTAATAATATTGTTTACATACCACTTTTTCAAAAAAGATTTATACTAGTAGAGTCATGATTGTACATCATCTAATCATCAAAGAATCGACCCCAAAAGTGGGAAATCAATCATAAGTCATCGAAGCCTCATAGAAAACATGTGTTAGCAATTCATTCGTTTCGATTCACCAAATTCAGTTACTGGAGACCCTTCTACTTCTAGGGTCACATAAAGACTCCGCACTTAGCACTTATGCACTTAGGACTATTGAGTTGTAGGTTGTCCAAGAGCAGCGGTTGTCATTTATCATCAGGTAACCCGTTTAATCGTTTGCAACTAATATTCCAAAAAAAAGTAGTGTACCCAACCACAAACCCTCAGACGCGATAACTGGAATACATGACATAGTTCAATCCTGCACAACTATCAAACTATATAACTTTCGATTATAAGCTTTTAGTACCATTCTTCATTTCGATCTACTCACCAGTCTGTATGATCTTCCTACAGAAGAAGTTATAGTTCTCAACGTTAAGCACTCGAGTGTCTTCACACCTGATGATGGGAATGACGAGCGCGCGTGTTTCAGCGTCGTACTGCATTGGGTCCAGGCAAGCAGTGTTGTTGGCGCTGGTGCAGTAGAAACATTGGATTGCAAAAGCTGGAATAACAAAATTTTATGTGATCTGAAATGTTAAGAACTTGTAGCACTGTGCTACGATGAGAATAAGAATGTGCTCTTTGCTGTAGACAGGACAAACATGTTAAAATTTAGACTTGAAATTTCCTGCAAGTGATGGAAGTTAAGACAGTGTATACGTATTCTCCTAGTGATGTTTGTAATTCTGTCTAAAACTGATAGCCAATTATCTATCTATACTAATATTATAAACGCGAAAGTTTGTAAGTATCGGTGGATGGATGGATAGATGGATGGATGGATGTTTGTAACTCTTTCACGCAAAAACTACTGAACGGATTTGGATGAAACTTTACAGTAATATAGCTTATACATCAGAATAACACATAGGCTACTATTTGCCGCGATAACCGACATATACGGGGGCGGAGCCGCGGGCAACAACTAGTTATATATAATTCTCATGTGTCGTTGGTGCTCACAATGAACTCCAAAATTATCTTACCGACTTTGGCGTTTTTTTTTAAAGTTTGTTTTGCTGGCGTGCTAAGATAGGATAGTTTTTATCACGTAGATATTTTCTTTTGATAGATGCAGATTAAGGTGAGCGGGTCGTCTAGTTTTAGTTTATATTGACTTTATTTTCAATTTGTAAATAAGTGACCGTAATTTCACCAACATCATGTATCCTTTTTTTTTTTTTTTTCTCCGTGCGGAAATCCCCTCGGATACCACCTCCTGGTGGTATAATCAATTATACTAAACATCATGTATCCTGTGATAAATTGTCGAATGAGTTTATATAGAGCTGCAGTACCAGCTAAATCATGAAGGTATATTCAGTAGTACCTATACTCACATAAGCTGTCTTTAATTTCAATATTACACTTAAAAAGTGACACTCATATGGGAATAACAATGGCTTTGTTCTCTTAGTCCTTAATTATCAATAGCACGCTATTGTTAAATGTTATTGTTCGTTTTGCTATCCTAACACAGTTATTCATTAGATAATAGCTGTAGCCTTAATAGCCACCTACATGCCTCTCAATTATTATTTCTTTAACTTTATGCACAAAATGTACAATGGCGGACTTAATGCCAAAGACATTCTCTACCAGTCTACTGTTGGGTGATGCGGAAATAAGTGAGAAGGTGCACTACATTTTCGTTAGGACTTTTAGAGTAATGCATTTTTATACTCCTTTTTTTGTGCGGAAATTCTCTCGGATACCACTGACTGGTGGCTATGTCAGACTCAAACCGACTAAAAACAGCACGCCGTCTCGGGAACTAAAAGACGGGGAACCAGGTGCACCCTTGAAATCCCTGGAACCCTGACGTACCTCGGGCCACCTACGGCTTATAGATGGCCCCCTCCTGTGTTGGAACCCTGATGCTCCTTTTCTATTTAGAAAAGGGCGCGAGCACTATTTAGAGCTCGCGCCGCTACCCCGGCCTGCTTCTGCTAGGGTGACTGGTGGCCTCACCTGTCACCCCCAGGCTTGCGCTTATGGAGGACGGATATTGTTCTGCGATCTACGGCGCCTGATTCGTCTCCATTTTTGTACTCCTAGCAGTTAAAACAGAACTTCGGTAACCACCCCTATTCATTCTGTGTATGTCGTAAGAGGTCGGCTCTTAAGGGAGCAAACTACGCACGACTACAATACTGTAAAGACATGGAAAATTTGACACAAACCCTATATCAACCCGCCTGGAAGTATAGTATAGAAGGCCAAAACCTTCTTGCTATGGAGGGCCTTACGCCAAAACGAGTAAAAATTAACGTCTGGATCGCAAAACTTACAATTCGGAGGCTCGCATCGAGCCGGCTCGATGGCTCGACCTATTTTTACGTTTCTCCTTTTCATTTTCTTTAATTCTTTTATAATTAAGAATTGCTAGACTTGCTAAATGTAGCCACTGTCCCCTTTGTTGAACAGGCATCTTTTGGCTCAAACGATTCGGTGAATACTGAACGGCGAGCCAAAATATGCGTCACTCGATCAATGAATGCTGAATGTGTGGGTGAAAGCCCATACCGTGGTTTTTACTCGACATGTTTGCTCGAGCGAGTAAAACCGATTGATGATTATGTCACACATAGCATATATAGTCTGTAAATATGTATATATAGACTCCAAAAGAAAATAAACTACTTACATTTACACACTACCACTAACAATATCGTTAAAGGGAATAATATTTTGAATACCATCGTACCGCTGTATCTGAAAAAAACAGAATGTAAGTTAAACAGCAAGCTTCTTAAAATAAAATATTTTTTTTCAACGAATTCAGAATAAACTGTTTAAAATAAATGTAAAACCAATATGACCTGTGTCGGACGAATAGATTGAAATGCAATTATTCAAAAATATTTTTCTAAAAGCATTTTTACTTTCGTGCGCAGAAGGAGTCAGTCAGAATTAGTCTGCCTCTTGCATTGCTTATTTTAAACATTATGTATAGAGCAAAATAAGTAATAAATTCAAAGCAAACTCTTTTCCAACATAACGTAAAAGTGAAAAGAACGCAATATGTACAAAGACAACTTTACATAATTTTCTAACATAAAAACAGTCCTTCAAATTACGAAGTTGAATCCATATTTTCCTAGTCTTAGTAATATTTTACTGCTTTAATACAAGAAAAGAAGAAATATTTTATCACATTTATGTAAAATCGAGAGCAAATCTAAACTGAATTGTGAACGAATTTTCATTACAAAAATTTACCTTATTTTGAACCAAGCTGAAAGAAGTGGAACAAATCAAACCGATACACAAGTCATAATCAACTGAACTTCTAACCGATCAGGTCTTATAAGATTTACTAAATATAATCTAAAATTATCTACGAGTACTTTCTTAGAGTGAACTCTGCATATTTAGCATTACACAAGTAAGTTATGGAATCAGGCGTTACTTTGCGGAAATCCATGACATTAAATGCTATGAAGTATATTTAGCTTTCATTCCGCGAGACACACATACAAAACAAGTGAGAAATATGGCATGATAATTATTTCTCACTTGTTTTGTATGTGTACATATGCATGATACCCATATGTGCATGTGAGTATGCACGACGGTGGGATTTGTGCCCTGCTTTCAGACCTGGATATTTGTCTCGCGGAATTAAAGCTAAATATATTTCATAGCATTTAATTACACAAGTATACAATACTACTAATCGCGCAGTAGTCAAAATTAGACCATATTTTTTGCGCTCTATAAAATTCTTCTCCATATAAACTTTAACTGTGCCAAATTTCATATTCCACCGTTCGCATAATTATCGTAAAAAAACGTACAAAGGTTTTGCTTCACGTATTAATAGATTAGTTAACGAAAGCTCCACAGCCCACATTTCTCCTAACAAAGCCACGGCAATAAGACTCCATTTAACCCAATAATGTAAAACTTTCCTCGGAAGTTACCCAGCATTTCTTATAATGCTTACACTAAGTATTCCGTTGTAAAAGGTTATTTTTCTTCAACTTTTTATTGTTACTTTTCGTCTTTGTTGATAAGATAAATGTGTTACATTGACTTTCTGTTTATTTTGGCATTAATAATACAATAAATAATTAGAATGCCTAATTATTATTACCCGACTACGCCATAGCAAAAAGGAAAGGTATTAGTTTTAAATGTCTATGTATTTCTACAATTAATGTATTGAATGAGCTGTCAATAGATTCGTAATAAAAGCCAGGGTGACATAGGCTATGACCATCTATACATTTTATGAAAACTTTTTAAGCAGTCGGATTTAAGTTTTTAAACCTTTTATGACGTGACAACGTCTGTAAATCGATGAACGCCGGCTGCATGCACGAAAAAGGATGACCCATTGTCCCGTTACGCTCATTGTACGCTTGATTAAATTTTATTCATTCATACCGATGGAATTGAGAACCTCCTCCTTTTGGAAGTCGGTTAAAAAGAATGCAATTATTTCATCAATGTTTTGTTAAGACGTTGTCACGTTAAACTATCGTCCGTAAACCGTCTATACAGACAATCAATATTTTTTTCTTATTTATTGTTTTAACACTATCACTAGATAAAAATACTGATAATTGATAATAAATTGAGCAGCAACTTTTATCCGGTACTTCGCACGCTTAAATGTAGATTTTTTCAATTCAGTTTTCCTGTTTAAGTCTCGATCTATCTCTTTACTGAAACTCATGTTATGCAATCAATATGAAGCCTGCGAAAGTTCAATATTAAAGGGGCTTGATTAGTAGCTACAATAAGCAAAGTTTTGTGAGTGAGTGAAAAAACTTCATGTAAAATAGTTACCACTATTGTATAGCTGCCTACATGGACGGTTTGAATATTTTAAGACCCTTTTTTCCCTTCCCACTTTTCAGAACACTCAACTGACATTACAAGGTAGGCTCGATATCCTGGGCATGGATATTTGACGGAATCTCAACCCGCGCGAGTACGTTGTCACTAAAGCGCCCCCGCGGATATTTTAGCCAATAATACAGAAGTTTTCAACACGAGTCACATAATACAAGAAATTCGACGCGAAATACTTGCATCTCTGCCAAGTGGACAGAACACGTGTAATTCAAGATTACGAGTACGTTGTCGCCTTTTGATACAACCCCCCTCCCTCCTCCTCCTCCCTCCTTTAAAAGGATGGCGGAGGATGCGGTCACCTAACTCACTCAGTGAAAAACAACAAAAGAAATATTTGTTTACCATGAGTTCGACTCATATATTGTCCAAAATCAAAATAAGAAAAATTCAAGTAAGCTTTTTCAGTGCACCGATACGTTTCAAGTTGACCGGTTCCAAAATGTCATTTCTATAGAGAAGAACCGTCAAGAAACTCCATAAGTTACTTTTTCAAATTTGCATTTGCATATTTTTTCAATGTTGATACTTGTACAAAGGATATAACACCAATAAATAGACGTAAACATATACCTAGATAAATAAATTAATACAATAAATATGTAGTCCTAATCAAATCCTTGCATGTTGAACCTGCTGGGAATAGGGGCTTTTTATTTACATATGTTTTAAAATAAAGAATAATCATGAAATCTTACCCAAAGTCTACTTTAAAACTAATAAGCAATAAACAGAAATTGAACACTTAATTTAGAGCAATATATTTTAGGCTCAAATTAAACTTCACAGCGATTGTTACTGATAATAACTGAACTCTACAAGTATGTCGGTTCGATAGTATACTACACACATACATTCATAATGTGTCAGTGCGCATAGGAAAGTCTTATTATGGAATAGCGCGAACGACTAGTTTTGATCCTTGGTAATTAGCGTTAGAAAAAGTTGAAAGACAATCAAAAAGTTCAATTTGTTTGATTAGATTACAACTGTTGAACAACAGTTCAACAGTTGTAATCTTGGCATAAATAGAAAAGGCCTTACTTTTAATGCAAAGGTTTTCTTTGTGATACTCTATCTGTAAGAAGTTTCAATATCTATATACAGTTTGTGCAAGATGACAGCCAAAAGCAGGAGCTTTATGCGAGAAGCCAAGAATCGAACCAATCAAGCCTGCAATTGGGAGAGCTTATATCCATTACCATCATTTTGGTGATGATGAAAGTTGTGGTTCCACTAAACATTTGCATGGTAATTAAACAATAAAGCTTACCTTTGCCAATTATATGTCCCGTTCTAGTAGTCCCAAGTTCCGCATCGGTGCTATTAAAATATACTATAAAAAGTACGGAACGCATACCTATTGAATAGTCTCTTACAGTTCTGATATTTTCAATGCTAATATAAGCTTTGTAAATTGTAATTACAAGACGTACGAGGTAAATATGTAAAATAAATAAATAAATAAAAATATATAGTCATACTTAGAAATCTCAATATGTTTCACATCAATATGTACACTAGTTATGATAAGCTATGCTGTAAGAATACTGAGTGTCACTACCCTTACTCATCCCATGAGTGTCATAATAGCCAGCTAAGGGACAAACTGTGAAGGACAAAATCACTGCAAGGAAGGAAAGGAAAATTTAAACAAACCAAATACGAACCTATCTGTCCAGCCTGGTATGGTAGGCTAAAATTCCTTGGTAAGGAGAGGCCTATGTCCAGCAGTAGACTGTTAAAAGCTGTGGATGTGATAATTATCTCTTTTGTAGAGCCGCTTTCTAATGCCATTAAATTTCGGATTTGAATATTTACCGTGGGAGAGCCAGGCTTCGGCATGAATGAACCGGCTCGACCGGAGTGATACCACGGCCTCACAGAAAACTGGTATGAAACAGCGCTTGCGCTGTGTTTCACCGAGCGAGTGAGGATACCGGAGGCCCATTTCCCAACCCCTTCCCTCTCCCCATTCCCCAAAGGCCGGCAACGCACTTGTGACGCCTCTGGGGTAACGAGTGTCCATGATATGATTGCTCGTTTGCACATTATTCCAAAAAAAAATCTTCAAATTAGTTTGTTCGAAACTTGGCATCCGTTGAATGAACTATCAAAGTATCTGTATGTTAACCTTTGACAAATGTTATCTTAATATTTCGTTCATACAAATTGATCTAATTATTACATCGTTTAGTAGCGTCGGTTTTGTAAACAATATCCTACTTTGTATTTTATTTAAAAACATAAGAAACGAGCTTTTTATTTACTAAACGTTAATAAGCGCATTAAGATTGATGAATAATAAAACCTTTAAATTTTAATGTTTCCCTTTCACAGTAGGTAACTGTATTAACTATTTTAGACAGGTGGTCAAACCGGACCTTAATGTAATCTTTTATTAAATAAAATATTTTTTAAATTTAATTTAGCCGTTTACGGCATTTTAGGTTTTTAAGGCATAGGCCTTAAAAACCTAAAAGTCGAGCTGTGGGCTACTAAAGGCGTCAGGCGAATAAATAATACGAATATATAAATAAATCAGAACTGTTCTGGTTAAAGGATGCAAATAATTATTTCCAATATCCGTTTCCATTTTCATTGGATAAAGACAATGAGAAATTCCGCATAAAAACCGCTACACTTTTTAAAACTTTTTAATTAAAACAATTTTATCGAGTCATAAAGATCATGGGAAGAAGAAAAGAGGAAACAAGATGAAGACCCTCTTTATGAAAAAAGAATAATAGTCTTAATTGATATAGAAATTTGCCTGTAAATCATTTTTTTAAATGATTAAGTTATACAGGAGGTACTAGTGTTGTTTGAAAAATTCGTTCAGTGTTAGATAGTCTATTTATCGGGAAGGTTATATATCATTACGCTACTACCGAAAGGCGCGAAGCGTCAATAAAAAATGTTTGATTGTAGTTTTTATTTTAATTTTTTTTTTTTTTTAATTTTGATGTACGACTAAGACAAATCTATTGACACCATTCCCATAAAAATACGACAAGCCGTTATTAGCCGTTTAGGCTCTAGGGCGTGCCAAAGAAATATACATACACACACTCGAAAAACATAACCCTCCTTCTTTCGCAGTCTGGTAAAAATGGATGTCTATCATTGAAGGCTGTAGTTTCTACATATAATGCTTATTTCTTTATCTCGGCAATCGAACACTCTAAGATTTGAAAATATAAATATATAAGAATAAATATAATAAGAAAGGCAAGGTAGTGTCACAGTATTTAGTTACATAATATGTACATATTTAAATAAATTATATCAAGATCTTTTGAGTGAAATATAAAAATAATGCACAGTAGTACAATCCTTCTACAGTGAAACGTGATCCTGAAATTGTAAGGTTTCAGGACTATTGTACTGTATATTTGCCTATGTATTCAACTAATAATATTCTTGATACTTGAAAGATACTTTATGTGGTTTTGTGGTTTATCAACAGTCTTTAACGTTCCACTCACATATTCTTATCTATGGTTCCACTGCTGGACTTAGACCTCTCCTATACATATTGGATAAAAAAAGTAAAAAAAAAGCTTTTTTAAACTTTTTTTTAATTCAAAATATTTATATAGCCTATGTCACCCGGCCTAATTTAAATCTACTGACACCTCATTCATTAAAATCAGTTCAGTAGTTAGGCGCTAGAACATACAAATATACATACAACGTCAAAAAAAATACCCTTGGTTTTAGCTACGCCGTAGTAAAAATAATAAAGAATTGTCTCGTTCCGTTTATAAACCTTATCCAGAAATTCATTGCAGAAACCCAAGTCCAGCAATGTACATACACATATGTATCTCTAATCTCTGATGATTATTAATAACAAAAATAATGTTTAGGGACTAAGCAGAGCTTGTGATATCGGTTCTAAGTCACGAATAATTAAATAGGGTATCTAACATATTTTTTAGGGTTCCGTACCTCAAAAGGAAAAAAAACGGAACCCTTATAGGATCACTTTGTTGTCCGTCTGTCTGTCAAGACCCTTCTTCTCAGGAACGCGTGGAGGTATCAAGCCGAAATTCATAACAAGTACTCAGGTCTACTTTCCCTTGGAGCTGTGAAAAAATCAAACTTCTTAACAAACGCAATCAAAAGATACAGCCGTCTATGCTGCAAATTTTTGACACTCGCAAGGGAATAAAAACCTACAGGGTACTTCCCGTGAACTCAGAATCTTCAAATTTGGTACGAAGCAACGTCTTATAGCACACATGAAGCCTAAAGAAAAAATTACGAAAAGCATACATTTTAAGTTACATTCTAAAATATACCTACAGGTTAGTACGGAACCCTCGGTGCACGAGTCTGCCTGGCACTTGGCCAGTTTTTTTGTAAATATATCACAGTACCTAGATAATCGAGCTTTGCTCGGTATTATTTTTCGTTAAATTTAAAAAAAATGAATCCTATCTATGATCGAGTTATCGCCCGAAACCTCCTAGTATGCAACTAGGTTTCATGAAAATCGTTTCCGAGATTCGGAAAATCTATATACAAGAATTGCTCATTTAAAGCCCTAGATAGCTAGATTAGATATTAAACACAAGTGTTAATTATAGTGGCGTCATACATTACTTTTTTACAGGCTTTTAATTAACTTGCAATGTATGTTATGTATGTATGCTTGTATGTTCGGGTGGAATCTTGCAACTCTATTTTGAAGCAGATATCTTCAACCGATTTAGCTGAAATTTTGAAAGCATATGTATACAGCGTGACAATACAATATTATAATGGCATGGAGCTGATCTGATGCTGGAGCTGGAAGGTGGCCATAGGAACTCTGTAAAGAAACGTCGCCACATCATCGAGTTTGAACTCGTTTGATTCGTCTCGAGGCATTCCAGTAAAAGCTTGTTTTTAAAAAGCTTTTTAAGTTAATTTACTTGAGTTTATAAAGAAGTTTCAGAAAAGAAATACGGTTTAAGAGAAAGAGCTTTAATTTTATCAAATTGGTTATTCAATTTACCAATAAAATTCAAACTGCTTTTTTGTGCCAGATTAATTAAATTTGAGTAAATTACTAAATTAATATATTCTTGTCGGGTACCATTTCACTTCAGTTCTGTAAGTCAAATAGATTATGTGTGTATATGGTATGTGGTATAGGGTGTCCGGCAGCACGATGGACCGACGCCTTAAGGTAAATGGTTGGAAGTGGATGGATGTGGACTGCCCAAGAACGGGATGGTTGATGGATAGGCTAAAGTGAAGTGAAGTTCAAGTGTCATGATGAAAATGATGATGATGTTCTCTTAACCGATTTCAGCCACGGCGGCCAGTGTCAACGGAGACCGGGCAACTACGCAGGAGATATTATAGTGCACAATAAAGTGTGTGCGCAAACACAGGTGCACTCTCTGCTACCTCACTCTCATAATCCGATGGGACGCTTATACGACATGACAGGGTCGCAGGAGAGAGAAGATGAAAATAGTATAATTAAGTATGTGTGCGGTCTTTTAAACATGTAAAAACGTCAATCTTTAGTTCAACGTATTTGTGTGTTTAACGGCACATCTTATCTCCTAAACTTTAATATTCAGTTGTTTTTGTTATAAACTGCTAAAAAAATGTTCTTAGCTATATTCATTTCATTTTATTTTTGTAAGCCTATTATTATTGTATTTTTAAGTCTTTTCTTATCTTTAAAATGATTTTTAAAGCGTTATTGGACCAAATATTAGTGTAGATTTTTTTTAATCACGCTCCATATAAATGGTATTAAATTAATTATTTGTCACTTTAACAGTAATGACACATAGCTGTAAAACTCTATGTACAAAAATGTTGACGAAGAAATATGTACTATTAAAATTATATAAGTTATGGAATCAGGCGTTACTTTGCGGAAATCCATGACATTAAATGCTATGAAATATATTTAGCTTTAATTCCGCGAGACAAATATCCAGGTCTGAAAGCAGGGCACAAATCCCACCGCCATGCATACTCACATGCACATATGGGTATCATGCATATGTACACGTACAAAACAAGTGAGAAATAATTAGCATGCCATGCAACCAAACCTATACTCGACACGTGTTTCGCCCCTCCACGGGGCATCCTCAGGAGATGTTGACTCGTCGAGCGTTTGAGCTCAAACGCTCGACGAGTCAACATCTCCATATGCATGATACCCATATGTGCATGTGAGTATGCATGACGGTGGGATTTGTGCCCTGCTTTCAGACCTGGATATTTGTCTCGCGGAATTAAAGCTAAATATATTTCATAGCATTTAATTAAAATTATAAATATAAAAGTACGTCTGTTTGTCTGTCTATCTGTTACGTTTTCACGGCAACAACCGATTTCAGTGAAATTTGGCATTTCCTCGAGAATCAAAGTGGGATACTTTATGATATAGGACATAGGCTACTATACCTATACCGTGATAATCGACATACACGCGGGCAGAGCTGCGGGCAAAGCTAGTTTCAAATAAATATACAAAAGGCAAGCCAATCGTGTGTTATTCCAATACGTAAAATAACATGTAGCTACCCTTCAACGCATAAAAATATACATGCGCAAAAACTCTTCAATTCGCCCTGAGCAACTCATTTCAAATTTTTATAATAACTAAAGAAAACATTGGAAGGTATTTTTCATGGAGTATTTGAATAATTTCCATGTTTCGATTTCGATTCCCAACAATAAAAATCCGAATGTTTTACCTACATTCGTAGTAAAAAGTGAGAATTCGTTTCTTTAAAGAAAATAAGTCAAAAAAGTGACATTTTCACAATCATACTGTGCTTCTGAAAGGTTTAAATAGGACTATGTGCTTTAAGACATTTTGTTAAATAATAATATATTTTTTGCTTTAAAAATATGTTAAAGCTAAAGAGTTTGTTTGTTTGTTTGTTTGAACACGCTAATCTTAGGAACTACTGGTCCTATTACTGGAACTACTGATTATTTTTAGAGCACATACATGTTTCGCTAATTTAAACTAGCATGCAAAAAAAACATCAAATATTCCAAATATGATATTCTTCCGTTCATCGTTATCTATATATATAAAAGAGTAAGATGACTGAATAACTGACATACCCAGAGATCAACGCACAGCCCAAACCGCTGAAGCTAGAATCCTGAAATTTTGCATGTAGATTCAATTATATAACGTAAGTGAGCACTAAGAAAGAAATTTTTGAAATTCCACCCCTAAGGAGGTAAATCAGGGGATGAAAGTCTGCGTGAGCGAAGCCGCGTGTAAAAGCTAGTTTGTTATAGAAGTAAAACATAGATTGTTTCCACCGTTTCCACGTATTCATAATATGTAGATATTTTTCTATACGTGTACAAGCTTTTTTTTTTTTTTTCATCACGGAATGGGTTACATTTACAATAATAATTCTAACTTGTACCTAAGTGGCGCTGCAATCTCATTTTGCGGTTCTAATTTTATTTTTCAACTAGCTGACCCACGCAACCTTGTTTACAATAGGAGACCCTATTGCCCGTATCGTAGAAATTTTCCTCCGTTTTTGTAACATTCTTCCTTGGTGCTCCGCTCCTATTGGTCTTAGCGTGATGATATATAGCCTATAGCCTTACTCGATAAATGGGTTATCTCACTCTGAAAGAATTTTTCAAATCGGAACAGTAGTTCCTGAGATTAGCGCGTTCAAACAAACAAACTCTTCAGCTTTATATAATAGTACTAGCTGACCCACGCAACGTCGTTTGCGTCTTCTATTGCCCGTAGCGTAATAATTTTCCCACATTCTTCATTGGTGCTCCGCTCCTATTGGTCTTAGCGTAATTATATATAGCCTATAGCCTTCCTCGATAAATGTAGTATCCATCACTGAAATAATTTTTCAAATCGGACCAGCGGTACCTGAGATTAGCGCGTTCAAACAAACAAACTCTTCAGCTTTATAATATTAGTATATTATTTAGATTATAATTATAAGATATTATATATAAAAAAATATATATAGAATAGATGTAATGCAATGTATTGTATCTTTGAATGGATACAGAGGCAGTTTGAATAGATATTAGACCCGATAGTTGGCCCTGCAAGCAGGTTCTAGAAATTAGTTTTATGATCGAGGAAATTATGAAGACTAAAAAATGTATTTTCTTTCAGTATGTTAACTCTTTAGAAACATTACATACCTATTCTTTTACGACTACAGCGAAGCCCAAAGAAATTGTTGTAGTTTATTTTATTCTACGTATAGTCTATTCGTTTAGAATTTTAGATAGTGTCACTTTGATCATGTAAGTAAGTATAAAAAAAAATATATACTTACTTATCGGCGTACGCCGCAAGCGGCTCCTTTGATTCCTGTCGGCTTCGCTTTGCCAAGAACCCGCATGGGTTTTCGGGCGACATTTTGTATATTCTACCGAAGCTCCTAAACTACTGAACCGATTTTAATGAATGAGGTGTCAATAGATTCGTAATAATGATCCGTGTGTGTTTACGTAGTCGTGTTTAAGTTTTTTAAATTTTTCTTATTAATCACAATTAGTTCTTTTTTTTTCTACAGGATATCAAAAACGTCAGAAATTGTTAATTAGGCCATATAAATCTTAAATAAGGCCTATTTTATTCTTATACTGTCATAGGTAGGTACATCCATCACTTTTTAAGATTTTATCGCGTCTTTTATTAACACATCGAACGTTTAAATACAACCAATACATTATTGTGTTAATTGAACACTACATTTAATGTCACTAATTCTGTTAAGTGCCACTGCAGGTGTGAATGGTTGATAGTCTACATTTTATACTAGCTTTTCCCATTGCTTTTCTTATCCTAAACACATTTATTAAACATTTTCCATGTAGTATGTACTTATATGGGTGTTTTAGACTGGTAAAGAGTTATCTGTAGACTAGGAAAATTTCTTTATGAGATGTCAGACGTTAAAGGCGTCAGGCTCTACTTAGGTACAAATCAGAACGTCACTTACTAATAAAGTAAAAACTAAAACCCAAATACCACAAAAAACGACTATGAAGAAAGAAACAAGATTTTCAAGACACTGGATTAAACATCGTTACTCAAGAAGCAAGATAATCGACACATAGACTGTACCAAGATGCCTTCGTTGTAAGTTGACATTAATGCCATACGATACTATACTTTTTTTTCTTTTTTTTTTCAAAAAGACAACTCCCGCACTAGCAATAAATTCTGTGTCACGGGGGACTTTATAAACATACATGAAACGGACACAAATAACACCCAGACTCAGAACAACAATTTGTGGATCACACAAAGTGTTGTCTTACATGGGATTTGAACCCACGACACTTGGCGAAGTAGGTAACGGCGTGGTGACCGTTAAACCACTAGGCCAAACGTGCAGTCAACTATATATATATAGTACTATATATATAGTATATACTATATATTATATAGTACATAATTATCAGTGCGATGCGTTGCGATGCGGCGTGAAGTTCTTGCGGAGCATTCGTGCAAGCTCGCAGGTGTTGCGAATTCGCAGTTGTGTGTGGGACCTCGAAATCATCATTAAAACAACAAATTCAAATCATTTCATAACAAATTTCACGACATACATACAGACGTAAGACTCACTTTACATATTATACGTAGTTTGTATTGAAAGCACTTTATTTAATACAATTACGACCTTTACGATCGAAGAGGTGCACTTCTATATTTATTTTTCCGATGCATTCAGTACTAACTTTCTTGACCCAGTCATCCTGAGCGAGTATTGGTGAAAGAACGATACTATTTTAATTTTAAAGTAACAATTCTTTGTTGCAAAAATGTTTGAATACCACAAAAATAAAATTAATGACACAAGTAGTATACCGAACAATATTTCAGTCGAAGAAAACTTGCCTAACAAACTTTATTATCGTGATTATTATTTAAAAGATTTCAAATATATAAGTCCAGATGCAGTAAATTTGAACAAGACCAAAGTTATAAATAAGGATATCGAGAAATCAGTGGTTAACGAGACACATCAGAAACCAAAGTCTGCCTTCGAGCTGTGGGCAATGGAACTCATGAAAGGGCTGAAGCAGTTCTTCTATCAAGGATCTTTGCACGGAGTCAAGTTAGTAACTATATATGTTACCGGAAATGTATGAAATCAAGGAATTGTATACAAATCCTAGGAAATGTGTACAATTCCGATACTATTTAGGAAATGTATAAAATATTGTTTGAAAAACTATTTAATACATAGATATCCTAGGAAATGTATAAATTTCCTCGGAATTGTATATAATTCCAAAATCGTATTAAGCAATGTATAAAGTAAATGCTTTCTGTAATAAAACACGTTGTTAATAATATTTTTTTATTATAGCACTTATTGAGACAATCGGGTAACAGTCATACCGTAAAATAATAATAATATGTTCATATGTTCTAACCTAACCTAACCTAAAAATAATTACCCACCAATATCTTAAATGTTTTACATTTCCGATTGCTATTTAGGAAATTTATAGATTTCCTAGGAAATGTGTAATGTGTAAGTATGATATAATTTATTTCACACATTTCCGTGCGATTTTAGGAATTACATACATTTCCTAGGAATTGTATACAATGACGGATTACATACATTTCCGTTAACATATACATAAAACTAGAAAAAAAAAGATGGATAGCTAAATGTTACTTTTTCACATTTTATAATCTATGTATATTAACATTCTTGGTAGCCTTTTTTAAAGAAATGTGGCACACGGAAGCATATTATGTTTTGAATACATAATAATTATATGACAAAAAATTAAACAAAATAAAAAACCGACTTCAAGAACCACCAAATCAATCGATTTCTCTCATCAGATCTTAGTGTCCTTATCATGGTACCACCGTTGGTATATCTCCCTTCCATTAAAAAAAGAATCATCAAATCGGTTCATAAACGACGAAGTTTTCCGCGAACACACATAAAAAAAAACAAACAAAATATACGATCGAATTGAGAACCTCCTCCATTTTTAAAGTCGGTTAAAAAGAGTAAAAAACTAAAATAACCGAAAGTATCTAACTGATTTTTACATTTTTGATGTGTGTTTTGATGTGTGTTTTACTGGTGTGCCTAAGATGATAGTTAACATTACGCTTAGACCAATAGGAGCCGAGAATTATTAAAAGAAGATGCAGATGAAGTTGCATGAGTCAGCTCGCGACTAGGTACATGTAAATTAAAAGGAACCGATTTGTTTAAAGACCTTTCATAGTACAAAAGTCTATTCAATAACGGTAAAAATTTACTGGACAATCTAGTAAAACAAGTACAAATTATTAATTATAAAAAACCCGACTGCGTCAATATTTAACAATAAAAACATATAAGTTTTATATATATATTCGTAATCACCGTAAAAAAATCTTTATTTTGATACCACACTCGATGTATTTTGAAAACATAAATTTTTTTTTATATTACTTTTTGGCGCCAAAAATCCTTATTTTTTTATTTTTTTTAATTTTGATGTACCCAGTGTCACTCTCACGCCTAAGACGAATCTATTGACATTACTCACATAAAAATACGACAAGCCATTTAGGCTCTAGGGCGTGCCAAAGAAATATACATACATACACTCGAAAAACACAACCTTTCGCAGTCGGGTAACAAGACACAAATCGGTCTAAATTTGAAGATCAGAAGATGTCTTGTACGATTTAATTACTAAAACGGCACAGAATAACGTAATTTATTTTTGTCTCCCAGATATGTCTTCGAACCAACCTTCAGTCAAAAAGAGAAATGGACATGGATTGTCATAATGATAATCAGCATGATCGTCTTCTCAGTTATAATGATCCAGTTATTCTGCAAGTGGACCTCCACACCCTTCGTGAATGTCATAGACTCTGTTCCAACGCCGATATGGGCGGTACCATTTCCTACAGTTGTGATTTGCCCCCACTTGCATGTAAAGATGTCATATGCTAATGTATCGGAATTAAATGGGTGAGTTTTTAAGTCCCGGTATTCCTTAGAACTGATTTACTTGTAATTGTAAACTTTCGTATCACAAAATACAAAAAAAAACAGCAACGCCTCTGAGTTAATAGGTAGTTGTCGCCTACGAATAACGTTCTGTGAATGCTGGTGGAATTATTGACACTCTGAATTTGACTAAAATAACAAATAGAAACGGACATAATTCAAAACTGATCTCAGTTTTACTCATCGTCACGTCACCTTATCGTCACTTACGTTAAGCCAGGATAACAATAAATTAAACTACAATATATGAAAACAGTTCATAAAATTTTAGTATCTGTTTTTTTTTTGGGAATAAAATATTCAAGTAAACTAATATTAAAAAAAAACTTTTTGTTCTAGTTTACAAGAATTCTTCGTATCAATGGTCTGTCCACGGATGACCAATGACAAAAAGTTTATGGACAAGCGGCTCGACAATTCTGAAATCATTAAGTTTAAAGATTTTATGATGCAGGTAAAATATTGCCTAACAATTGTGTAGTGGAAGAAAGTAGTGTCGCAATATGGAAAGAGATCTAGTAGTATAATTTTTTTTTTAAATAAGTTTTTGCAGCAATGTCATGTATATTCTGTTTTTTTATTGTTATTACTTTTTGATTTAGCCCGCTTTTGTAGCAGTTTTATAATAACAGGCATATACTCACACCTATATCAAGGAGTAAGCAGAGTTGAAAGGCGTATTAAATAGTACATAACGCTATTATTTTATAATTCTGGCATAATTTACTTAAGAAGGTGCAGGCTTATTGCCGCAAACCGAGTAGGTACGTTAGGGATTAAATACGAAGCTTAGGAATATCTTGATAGCAAAGAGAAAAACCGTAAAAAAGTATTGATTATAATCAGATTGATAACTTAATCCCAGAGATTGAATAAACGATCATCATCTTATTAAAACAACTTTTTATTGAATACATTTGATTGTCTTAAGTTTTGGTTTACCTGTAAAATTACAGGCGAAAGTTATGGCTATCAATTGCAATAGCGACTTTAGATTTTACATGAAGTAAGCTCATGATTTAAGTATTATTCTAATTGAACAAATACTAAAATGTTGAGCAGGCGTCTCCAACGTGTGGTGACATAATCAAAGCTTGTAACTGGCCTGCGAAGCATGGAGCGTACTGGGAGATAGACAAGTGCTGCGAGCTCTTTCAACCGATCTTCACAAACTACGGCTTATGCTTTGCCTTCAACAGTTTGCCTTTAAACGCTATGTAAGTGATAATCTTGATGACACTATACTCTCTAGGATAGGATCGCAGAAAGATGGTACTACGAGCAATGATTAAGAATAGACTTTTATAATACTTAACATTTACTAATTGCCAAGTTTTGCAGCATAATTCGTTTTAGCTATAACGACAACTTATATATCATGATTTAAAATTGAAGAGTTTTTTTATTTTATTTATTTAGGCTAATAAACCTTTACAATTACTTGTCGAATACCAAACTAGGTTTTATATTAAACTAGCGACCCGCCCCGGCTTCGCACGGGTGGATTTCAGATGCCCCCGCCGACGACACGATTCGTGCATTTTAAATCTGTAATATCTTCGAATATATTCATTTAAATGAGATACTGGAAAGGGCCATTTTGATCTAAATTAAACGCACAATGTATTTAATTTACTTAATTGTATAAGGATTCATTCTGTATTGCTTAAAATCACTTCGTAAATAAGCCATTATTTCTCGTAAAAAGAAAGGAATAAAAAATGGTTGTTGTGGGTTATCCCTAAGAGATAGACCTATACCGTCGCGGACTTTTTTGTAGTACTTTTTAAGGTGTACAATACTGTAGTACATTATTTTGATCTATCTCGTAGGATGCAACCAGCGCTTGCAATGTAAGCGCAAAAAAATGTGTTTATTTGCTACATCACATTAGAAACCTCGAAAATTAATAGTGTTTCCATACTATATTATGCATTTATTATACCTAAAAACCTTCCTCTTGAATCACTTTATCTATTAAAGAAATCCGCATCAAAATCCGTTGCGTAGTTTTAAAGATTTAAGCAAACAAAGGGACATAGGGACAGAGAAAGCGACTTTGTTTTATACTATGTGATGATAGTGATGATGATAGAGTAGGGGAAGTAATAATTTCTACGCAATACCTGATTTTGTAATTTCGTATGTGAGGGCAGAGGAATCACTTCTTTCATTAGTGGATCTTGTGATAAAATCGAAAATGGGTTTTACTTTCCTCTTCACAGGACGAATGACACCCTGGCTTGGCAAAAATCGATCAATGATAAAGCCAAGCCAGAAGCTTTAGAATGGGACCTTGACACCGGCTACCCGAAAGTATTTCCCCCCGATCTAACGATGAAACCGTTCAGGGTAATGGCTTCTGGAGAGGCTAATGGATTAAGTGTGGAGCTGTTCCTGAATGACAGCGAGCATCAGCTTGATTGCGAAGGGAATAGCTTGGGATTTACTGTAAGTAATGTCTTGGTGCTTTAAAATATTATTCTTTGGATTAAATAGCTAATTTGAGAACAAAGTAACTGTAGAAGCCGAATCCTGTTTCCCTCTCCACAATAACTTCACTACTTTACACTCACACATAAACACCTGCTTCTGTGCTTCGAGGAAGCGTTATTATTTGCTAATATAATCCGTACCCATATCAACCTATCGTCCCAGTCATGTCAATTAGTTGATCGCTTAAAATATTCTAAGACATTGAAACTGATACGTTGGTTACCCTCCTCTACACACACGTTGTTCTGTAAATTACTCCAAAACATCAGACGACTGATAGACCTACAAATTCATTCTAAGTAAGGAATATAATAAATTCCATCAAAAGTGCATCTTGTACACAGGTCCTAATCAGCTCTCCTACCGACCACGTCTACACAAGCACAGTCTTGCGGCTGCCCATGGATCGAATGACAACCATTGAAGTGACACCTCTCACTTACAAAACGGACTCTTCTCTCCGCTCCCTCTCTGCCTATAAGAGACAATGCTTCTTTCAGAACGAGAAGAAACTCCAACACTACATGTTTTATACCGATAGTAACTGTAAACATGACATGCTGGTTAGGGAAGCAAGAAAAATGTGTAACTGTGTTCTTTTTAACTGGCCAAGTGAGTACAATAAGAATAGAATATTTTTTAGGATACTGGTAATGAGGATCTTATGTAATGTGATGTAGAGAGATATAGAAAATATAAATTTTAAGTATGTAAGTTAACGGTGCAAGATTAGAGGATGACTAAAGAAAAGATGGATGGATTGCGTAGGAGAGGATATGGCAAGTGTGTGTGTGTAAAGTGATGTCAGTAAACCAACGAATTATGAAGAAAAGAAGATGAAATTTAATTAATATTATATTAGTATTATTTTTATCACCCGGATAAGCTGGTATGCGAAAATAGATTCTATACAATATTGTTCAAACTTGCAACCATTTGATGGCATTTACACTACCACTAAAATAACTTTCAAATTTGAAAAAATAATATTATAAAGTTTGTTGCATATTGCAAAATCAAGTTTATGAGTGATTTATAGCGTATGTACATTGTGAGAATTTTTTTATTACAGAAAAATCTACCTGGGAGCCGCTCTGTTCTACGAAGGACGACTACAATTGCATTAATAAAGTTAGAGGTATTATTACGTATTGTTAATCCTGTTTAAAAATCTCTCCACGTTAGCGTTAATGTAATAAAAAAAAACAAATTAAATCCTCTCAGCGCTTAACGTTAGGGATCATAATTTTCAAACTCTAGATATTAAATTACCTATCTTTTGCGCTTGCGCTGTGTTTCACCTAGTGAGTGAGGATACGCTTACCATCAGGCAATACGTCTGCTCGTTTGCCCCCCTATTCCATAAAAAAATACTCGGATACATCGGTCTTTTTAAGATTAAATAAATGAATATTTTTGACACCTTACACACAACGTAATCTAGTCTCAAACTGAACATATCTTGCACTATGACAGTTAGATTGACTGATAGAATTATAATAATAATACTACTACTTTTTGTAGACACATACATATCATACATAGAAAACATCCAATCTCCGAAACAAATATTTGCAGATCATACAATCATTTGGTCCGACCCGTTCATCGAACCCGAGACCTCAAGCACAGCAGTCGCATTATTTCCTTAATGTATAACGTTTTCGTAATGGTGACATTCCAGTTGCAATTTCAAGGTTAAGTTAGTAAATCCAATCTAATTTCTGCATGAACGGGCCGGCTTGAGAGTTGGTACTACCCTCTCACAGAATAGCGACATATAACAGCATTCGTACTGACGTGTTTGGTAAGATTAGGGTTTCGGCGGCCCAATAATGCAGAAGCATCTCAATAGTCCGTCATAGTGTCGGCCACCATGCTACGTATTTTGCTCACCTATTCGTTTCTAAAAACGATAGCATTCTCAAGGACAGCTCTCGTCAAAGAATCTAGCCAAAACACATTACACCGACCTCAAATTAAAAATGAAATTAGGAAAAGGCAAATGATGATGACGTCATTTAATGGAATATAATATCCAAGAGGATTGAATATAACTATTTTATTTTATCATTTTATAGCTAAAGTAGAAGAACAGCTCATATATGCGTATTATGCAGAGAGTGAGGACGAAAGAAGTATACAGTACGAGTCCAGGTCTTGTCACCCATCCTGCAACGACATAATATACGCCTCGCAAGTCTTCTACTCCGACCTTACTAAAGACTTGGAAAATAGTTCCCATAAATGGGGGAAGCTCAGACCGTGAGTACCTACAATAATAAAATACCTCTTTATATAATATCAGCAAATATAACTATCTGAAACTTTGTCGTTGTGGCTTCCACATACGACAGCATACTACAGCGCCATCTACCCGAAATACATCGAACAATGGAGTAATGAACTACGGAATAACTACTAATCCTGAATCGCGATATAGAAGGTCTCGTGCCGATTAGCATATATATACAACATTTGCCGCGGCACGCCAGGCATGATCACCTCGCCTGGTCGGAGGATCCTCCATTGTTGGAGGGACATGACACTCGTTCCTCCACATCAGGAACTGACAAAACTGAGCCTAAAACTATTATTTAGTGTCTGTTTATGTTACAGAGGCGAAGTAACTCAGATCAACGTTCATTTTTATGACGACATGTTTCTGGGCCAACATCGACACGCGCAATACGATGACTTCTATTTTGTTGGTACGTTCCAATTTTAACGTATTTTTGAGGTGACAACGTCTTATAATTCGATGGAGCCGGCTGCACGCACGAAAAAAATATACTCATGCGGCGTTACCTCGCTCTGAGGCGTTCCATTTAAGGCTTGAAGTGCAAGCGACAGATAGATGCGGCGCTTGGGCTTGCGCCGCATCTATCTCTCATCATTTCATCAAAGTTTCGTTATGACGTTGTCACGTTAAACTATCGTCCGTAAACAGACATTTTTTTTTAATAAAATATATATAGCCTATGTTACCTGGGCTATTATTACCAATCTATTGACAACTTATTCATTAAAATCAATTCAGTAGATTATGCGCTACGGTGGAACATAAAAACATACATACACTGAAAAAACTATTACACTTCCAGTTGGCTTCGCCAAAATCAAGTGTAATAGTTTTTAGTTTTTTTTTTAATGTATGGCTCGCCAAAATGACTTTACTCTGCGTGATGGAAAGCATAAGCAGAATCCAAGAGTGGTGGTCACCATACTCATTTCGAATGCAGACAATGCAGCATGGCGACCCACACCATGGCGGCCTAGTGATGCTTCTGCATCTTTTAGTCTAGTCAACAAGTATGGAACTTGTTGACTAGACCATTTGGGCCTCCGGTCTCGCACTCACCTCACCAACGAAACACGACAGCATGAATGCTGTCATTTTACGTTGATTTTCTGTGCGAGGGTAGTACCACCCCGGTCGAGTCGGACCGTTCGTGCTGAAATCAGCGTGGCTCTAGTACCTTTTTGTTATCAGTGTTTTTAGATGAGTAGTTAATTATCTCCGTAATACGTATTATAATGTTTATAAATCTTTATGAGGAGAACTTTAAGGTTGCAAATCCAATAATTACTTTGTTTTTTGTACCCAGGTGCCATTGGAGGTCTCCTTAGCCTGTTTCTCGGATTCAGCATCATCAGCGTGGCAGAATTGATCTTCTTCGTCTTGTTAAGACCTGCTTATTTAGTTCTTAAGGGAAGAAGACATTAAATTAATTTCATTTACATTGACAGCACTACTTCTTATGGTATAATTTTTATGTATTTCACTAGTATTAGTTTAAGAAACTTGAAATAAAATCCGAAATGTGTGAGTCATTAAATTCCTGTTTCAATTTGTATTTATCTATGTTATAACTATCATTTTTACTATAAGTACATCCGAAACTCGCTATGAACCCGGGTCCTTTAAGCGGGACGTAAGCAACCATCTCAATAGCGGCCATAGTGTGGGTCACCATGCTGTATTGTCTACATTCCCAATGCGGATGGTGACTACCACTCTTGGATTCTACTCATATTTTTCATCAGGCAGAGTAAAGTAATTTTCGGATAGCTCAAGAATTTTCCCGTTAAGAAGGTTAGGTACTCAATATTTACTACACTCAATCCACGATATTATTTGGCTTCAAATGGTTTTGGTAACAAAGAAACAAGTTCAGGAGGCCTGAACATAAGTTCGCCTGCGCGCGTGGGACGAACAGCAAGAGCAGCAAGAGGCGACGCTGAAGGTGGTGCAGAACGGGACGTCAGAGTACAACCTGCTCCTGTATCTGCTGCTGCGCCAGCACCGTTGCCTTGCCAGCCACTACGAGACGCCCTCCAATTGCTACTTTGGCAAGAGTATCAATAGTCTGTACTCCTACCCTCACTAAAAGAAATATACAAAAACGAACTGAGACCGTTACTTTGTACATTTTTACCATGGGAGAGACAGGCTTCAGCAAGAATGGGCCGGCTCGACCGGAGTGATACCACGGCCTAACAGAAAACCGGTTTGACGCAGCGCTGGCACTGTGTTTCACCGAGTGAGTGAGGATACCGGCGGCCCATCCCCCAAAGGCCAAAGGTAATACATATAAAAGAAAATATGTCTACTGAAAGGTATTCAGTAATACATTTGAGTATTTATTCACTTACCACCATTGTTTGACCACCACTATGACTTTTAAATGAATATATATTAATTTTTATTTAATAAAAATTAAAAACTCAAAACATCATAAATTTACCGTGACGTGCTAAGATGTCATCTTTTATAACTTGTCATAATATTTCTACATAAGTTTTTGAATAAATATTACCAAATTTGTGACAATGGTTGAGAACGTGGTTGACGAGGATTACCTTGGCTGTCCTTGCAAGATGGTGATCGATCTGAAGAATTTGAACAACAAATTAAATGCTGAAGTGGTGGAGCAAGTGAATGATACACAGGAGCTGGTGATGCTTAATAACTTCGCCAGGGAATGCAATGAATACATCTTCAAGAAGTGCCTTCAGGAAAGGTAGGTAACATTGCAAATGTCCTCTCAGTCACTGTGCTAGAAGTTGATTTCTCTTCAATTAATTATTATTTTTAACCGACTTCCAAAAAGGAGGAGGTTCTATGTTCCACTGTATGTATTTTTTTTTTTTTTTTTTTTTTATGTATGTTCACCGATTACTCCGTCAGTTGTGGACCGATTTTGATATTTTTTTTTGTATTTGAAAGGGTATGCTTCCGAGGTGGTCCCATTGCCAGCATATCAGGATCTGATGATGGTATCCCAGGGAAATCGAGGGAAACCCTCATTTTTTATAGGCACATACTATTTTTTTCGTATATTTTCTGAAGTTACACCCGTATTTGCGTCTGGTAGTCATCATTTTATGATGATGAGCTGATGATGTAAGGTACAACTCCTTAACGGTTAGGAGTTGCAGGATAAATCTTTTAATATCAGATGTATATATGTTACCTTTAGTCGTATTCTTTCAAATTATTTAGGTTAGCTGATGATGGAAGGTGGAAGGTACAACTCCTCAACGGTTAGGAGTTGGAGGATAATTCTTTCAATTTCATTCGTATCTAAAGACCTTCAGTCGTATACTTTCAAGTTATTTAGGTGAGCTGATGATAGAAGGTTAAACTCTTCAACAGTTAGGGATTAGAGGATGATTTTAATATTACATATACGTATAGACCTTAATTTGTATTCTTGATGATGAAATAGTTCAACTTACTACTTACCTACGATTGTTTGCACTAAAAACTGAAAAATAAAAACTTTTATGAAAAAAAAAAACCGTCTTCCAAAAAACATCCAACGAAAACTCTCTGCCAAAAAAACACTTAAAAGCGTAAAATAAACTGGTTCTTCATAAATTGCCTATACCTAATTCTTTATTCATTTAAATAGTAGTATTATAATGTGTGCTAGGTACCTAAAATCTGTTTGAAGTCGGTGCTAAGCCAAAAGCCAAAAGTCTAAGCGATAGTCACTTGTTGATGTTTTTTGGAAGTCGGTTTTTTTTTTATAAAAAGTTTTTATATTTCGTACATTGCATAAAATTTAAAAGTAGGTACATTATGTAAGCTACATGATAAAAAGTTTAACTCAGGAGGTGTGCTTTTTTGTATTTGAATTTTAACAAGACTAAGTGACATACCTGTAGCTGTCTGTGTTTTCCTTTACATCTTAAATTTTTCTTACATTTCCAAACAAAGAAAAATCATTGTGATCATATGAATTACCGTATGGTGACATAAGGTATAGTAGAGTATTGTTAATTAAATCGTGTTTTAAAATCAGTTAAGCTGTTTTTGAGATTGGCGTGCACAAACGTACAAACAAACAGACATACAGTTTTTTAAAAAAAGAAAAGTTTTGGGTTCTATTGTGTTCATAAAGCCCCTAATAGTTTTTCTTATAAATCTTTCATAGACAGTGATCAGTTACGATTTTATTATACCTTAGCTGACCCACGCACCGTCGTTTACGTCTCCTATTGCCTGTAGCGTAATAATTTTCCCCCGTTTTTGTAACATTCTTCATTGATGCGCCGTTCCTATTGGTCTTAGCTTGGTGATATATAGCCTATAGCCTTCCTCGATAAATGGGCTAACACTGAAATAATTTTTCAAAGTATACTTGAACCCCTAAGTAATACTGATTACTAACATAATATTTTCCATCCTTCTTGTAGATAAATAATCATAACAAACTGTAATAAAGAAACATCCGTACAATTAACTTAAAACACATTGACTGCCTCAGTGGCGCAGTGGTAGCGTATGCTGTGCTTGAGGTCTCGGGTTAGATTCCCGCGTCCGACCAAATGTTTCTATGATCTGCAAATATTTGTTTCGGAGTTTGGGTGTTTTCTATGTATCATCATCAGCCTATCGCAGTCCACTGCTGGACATAAGCCTCTCCAATTGCACGCCACTTAGTTCGATCCGATTAAATTTAAATCGCATTATTTTTCTACTAAAACTTTATTTTTTGTGGAAATATGATTGTTTTTGACAATAGGAGATACTTCCGAACATCATAAAACAGTTTTTAAAAATTAGTCATCATGCCTATTAGGTACACCGTTGTGTGAAAAATACGCAGTTACAAAAATAATCGTTAAATGAACTAGTTACGCGTACGTTTCTCATGAAACTACGTATAAGCGATTACGAGAAAAAGAGTTACGAGCCACCTCTATTTATTAATTTTTTTCTATTAAAAAAGACAACTCCCGCACTAGGAATAAATCCTGTGTCGCGGGGAACTTTACAAACATACATGAAACGGACACAAAGAACACCCAGACTCAAAACAATAATTTGTGGATCACAACATTTGAACCCACGACACTTGGCGAAGTAGGAAACGGTGTGGTGACCGAATTACTAGGCCAAACGTGCAGTAACTTGAAAAGGTTACAGTACAATAAATCTACACACGTTGAGTAGGATTGGCACGGCGCAAGGCAATTAGAGTTGCCCGGCCCGGCCTCACAATCCACCCGATTGAGAGCCAACGGACAAAGCTTACATCAGCTAAACAAAAAAATTGTGTGGCTACAGTAGCCTAAGTAGAATCAGGCCAATTCCACTTAACATAATTTTATTCATACTTTTCTTAATCCCGATTTAGAATGTCAACCATTTCATCCTGGCGTTGGGTTTTGGAGGACTTAAGTAAACGACTCAAGGATGGAATTGACGCACTCCAATATGAGCACCACGCCTTGACTGTTGTCATTGATAGGATCGTTGAAGAACTGAAGGGCACCTGCAAACCTGGGGCCCTAACTCCAATGTGTGACGATGTTGAGCAAGCTATAATGCAGGTAAGAACATAACATCATAAATGAGAATGTGAGGTTGTTTCTCTACTTCTGCACTTGACTGCACGTTTGGCCTAGTGGTTTAGCGGTCATCACGCCGTTGCCTACTTCGCCAAGTGACGTGGGTTCAAATTTCACGTAGGACAACACTTTGTGTGATCCACAAATTGTTGTTTTGAGTCTGGGTGTTATTTGTGTCCGTTTCATGAATGAAAGTCTCCCGCGACACAGGATTTATTCCTAGTGCGGGAGTTGTCTAACTTCTGCCGCGTCTCATTTACTTATCAATCCTCCATAAAAAATTTCATACATTGTCATAGCTATAGAAAATAAACTTTACATTTGCCTTTCAGCCCCTCTTAGCCAAGTTTCCTTTCTACAATCGCTCTCTTTTATTTTTGGCAAATATTTTGTTTTGACAACGTGGCTTAGCGTTGAGATGACGTCATCCCCATATATATGTTGGTTTTCTTAAAGTCTACGTTTGTAGAATGTCAACTAGGCTAGATGGGCTGAAGTAGCACTAATCTCAAGCGATATCGGAATTAGCCAGACAGTTAACAAAACAGCAGGAAAATAATTAATAATTTACACAGTCTTACACATACCAACCGTCAATATTCACGTTTATTATATGTCGTTTTTCCAAGCATCTCATTAGTTCTATATTTTAACCTCAAAACGTCAAACAAAAAACATGACAATCAAAAATGTTACCATTATAATGACGTTCGAAATCCAACAGGTCTAATGTTTAACATATCAATGGATTTCTTTTAATTCTGCTAAGACTATAGTAGGTTAAGTATTGCAATCGTTCTAGATATTTTTTACATCTATACTTTGAACAACTTCTTACAAGTTCTTCACATGTTCTTCTTCTTCCAACGACGCAAAAGCATCACAAGGCCGCCATAGTGTGGGGTCACCTTGCTGCATTGTCTGCATTCGCAATGAGTATGGTGACCACCACTCTTGGATTCTGCTTATGCTTTCCATCATTCAGAGTAGAGCCATTTTGGCAGGCCTAAACATTAAAAAAACTAGAAATATCTTTGAACATGTTCTATATTTGCGTCAATATTAGACTTAAATCCCCTTGCACAACGTCTTATTTTATGAAACACACGACATCGTTCCAGGAAAGTAATTTTCTTGCAAAACAAAAGAAGAAATTCGAAAGCCTGGCTATAATATTAAGTGGCCAGATAAGGTCTTTGGACAAAATTAGGAGAGATATCGAGAACGACATCATTCAGAAAGAACAAGCGTTGAGTGTAGAAGAGAGTTGTGCGAAGATTAGTATGGATACACCACACTCGTCCGAAACTAGAAAAACGACTAAGAAAAAGTGAGTGACTATACAATACAGGTATATGTACCACTAGCTGACCCGGCAAACTTCGTACCGCCATATTTATATATGTCTCAGCTTCCCACAGGCAGTGTACAGTCGCAGACAAAGAAAAGACTTTTCCCGTTATCTTTTTTTTTCTTTCTAGCAAAAAAAGAATGAAAGAAATCGGACTATGTGTTATTGAATTACAAACTAAGTACATATTTTGACTTTCATCCCCTCTCTCCAAGAAACCGTGCTGAATAACGAGATTAAAAGTATCCCATGTCCTACCTCGTAGTATGAACTCAAATCATGCCAAGTTTCATTTGAATCCATTCAGTAGTTTCAGCGTGATGCACGGCCAAGATACAGACAGACAGACAGACAAAAATGAATAAAATTACAGTTTTGGCTTCAGTATCGATTATAGAGAGCCCTCCAAAAAAAATTTCAAAATATTTTTAATGTACAGAATTGGACCTGTTACCTTTTTATTATAAGTACCTATAGATACGGGAGACTGCCTCCGTAGCGCATTGATAGCCTACTGCTGTGCTTAACCTTCAAGGTTCAATTCCCAAGTCGGACCAAATGTTTGTATAATCTGCAAAATATTTGTTTCGGAATCTAGTACACATAGTACAAACACTGCTTAGTTTGGGACTAGATGGATTGGTGTGTCAGATGTCCGCATTATTATTTTTAACCGACTTCCAAAAGGAGGAGGTTCTCAATTTCATTATTATTATCTTTATTGCATTACATGAACACATTACTAACACTTTTAAATATATATAAATAACAATTAAAATAAATACATGTGTAGTATATTTATTTACAACATCGTACATAGATATTCAGCTACAAGGATGGCAATCATGTGTAGTGCATAGTATCTTGCGTTGCGCCTTACAAAGTGCATCTATTAATAGATTGGCATGGTAACCTCTCCTCTTCGATATATTCATTCAATTACCGTAAAGCAACCTCGAAATCAATTATATAGGTAGACGAGGATATATACATACCTACTTTCAGTTCCTCTATCTGTACTATTATAAATTCGAAAGTAACACTGTAACCCAAAAATACCAAACGAAACGTTACAACGTACTGTTTAACATTAACGTAACTTATTTAAGTCTAATATTGCTTTGTAGGTAGTAATACGCAATTTGTAGGACACTGTGGCTGTTAAATTATATAAATATTAACTAACATTATTACATAATGGAAACAAAATGCATGGTTTGATCCTTCCAACATAAATATCGATAGCGAGATCCTAAAAAATGATACTAACCAGCTGATTTTTTAAAACTTGCTTAGTTAATATTGATATAATTTAACAGACACATTGACCTACAAATTGCGTGGTACGTTATCCTGGTCCTACGCTCAAAAGTTTTTTTCCCTGCTAGCCCTGTTAGTTCCCACAATCGATTTTTTTTTAAGGTGAAAGGTAGGCCCTCATCAAAATGAAGCCACACACAAAAAATTAGCTTGATAGTAATAACTTGTACAGTTTGTTCCGGGGAACCCGGACTATATGCTTTAGTAAAGCTCTTTTATCTTAAGTCTACAAAATAATACAATATTTATTTTTGTAGAAAATCGCCAGTCGATATTTGGGAACAACGTTGTATATCATTGAAACGAACTGGTCTTCAAGCGTTATCCAGCGCCATCGTCACAAGGCAACAGGTTAAGCTTCTATGACTGAATACATACGCACTTTATAGGTATCTACGTTTTTTTTTATTTAGGAAGCAATTGAATAACGGTTTATGGTACTACACCGCTAAGTGAGTGAGACCCTGCCAGGGTATTAGTTGTCTCTACAATATAGGGTGCATTTCCTGAAACACCTAGCTTTGAAAAAAAAATCATCTTCCTTTGCTCAATCTCTTTTTTTATGAAAATAACTTAAAACACCTAACAGTGCTCCTGTTTATATTAGCTACCGATTCCTATTTAATATAGTAACTTAAAAAAGTTTTTTAAAAACAAGCTTTTATTGGAATGCCCTAAAAAGAATAGTACTCGTCGAGATGAATCAAACGAGTCCAAATTCGATGGTGTTGCGACGTTTCTTTACAGATGTCGTATGGCCACCTTCTGGCTCCAGCATCAGATCAGCTCCATGTCATTATAATATTGTATTGTCACGCTGTATACATATGCTCACAAAATGTCAGCAAAATTGGTTGAAAATATCTGCTTCAAAATTGAGTTGCAAGATTCCACCCTAGCATACATACATTGCAAGTTAATTAAAAGCTTGTAATATTACTGATAGTGATATGCCACGAGTATTAAAAGCTCTTGTAACTTTACTTTTATTACTACAATTAGCTCAATTCTTTGACAATGAATCATCATTACTTTTTACTCGAGTAGTTCGATGCAGATGTAAATCCTACTAATATTATAAACGCGAAAGTTTGTAAGTATGGATGGATGTATAATACTCTTTCACGCAAAAACTAAGAACGGATTTGGATGAAACTTTAAAGTAATATAACTTATACATCAGAATAACACAAAGGCTACTATTTGCAGCGATAACCGACATACACGCGGGCGGAGCGGCGGGCAACAGCTAGTAAGTACATAAGATTACGATAAAAGTATACGATAGAATAGCTCTACGACCAGTCAGGTAGCAACGCAATAAAACTTTTCTGCTGCACTAATAAACCCTTTCTGACCTCTAGGTAAGAGGAGCAAGAGTTCATCTGTCTATAACAGCGCAATCTTACACCGCAAGAGTAGATTCAGTTCTTAGGAGACGTTTGCATGTCAACAAACTAAAACTACAAGATCTTTACTGGCAAAGAGATGAGGTTAGAATTAAAACGTATTCCAAATTATTTCGCTACGCAATAAGTGCAACTAAATACAGTACTGGGCAAGAAATAATGCACATCGACCTCTAGAAAGAGACAACCGGCTAATTTCGGCTTTGTAGAGCGTTGTCCCTTTCGCACGAAATACTGAACAACATCGAACGAATCGCATTTGTCGAACGACTGACAAAACGTAACACATTTAGTGTGCGAATGGGACAATGCTCTACAAATCAACAAATCCGAAATTAGCCGAATGTCTCTTTCTAGAGGTCGATGTGCATTATTTCTTGGCCAGGACTGTAGATTTAGGACCTACGGTATATTAAAATCTAGAAGTCATAACGACTCTAATTCCAATTAACTTATTACTGGAAATGATACTTTGTCCACAAAACAATTGAGTTTATTTTTTTACACGTAAGATTTTTCCCCGTGTAGTGTCGGATTAAGCATAATGTCACCACCCCTATTCATTGATTTTGGATGACTGCCCCTTTTAAGTAGTTCCTGCACCCTTGTCCTGTAGCGCTATTTTCAAAAGCCCTGGTTACCAAACTACCAAGTAAGTTAACAATTTATTCGTAGGCTGCACGAGATCACAGCGCTCTGGGAGAAGAATTAACAGCAACAGAACAGAATCTATTGCAGACTATGGATCAAGAGCGGGTGATTTTGGCAAGGATTGCAGATCGCAACTTACGCCCCACGACAGAGCTCACCACGGATGAAGTAGATCGAAGTTTAAAGGAAGAACTCGGAAGACTGAGGAACTTTATTAAAGTATTAAGGAAAAATCATAGTAGAATTACGTAAGTTCTCATGCCTGGCAGTTTTATCTATATGGTTACTTATATCTTCATGCTGTAGCTGTAAATATACTCATTGAAAATTCATAGAAAAAATTGATACATTCTGGTTGCTGAAATCAAATTTTGATAAAAAAATATTATTTCCTGCAGAACTTTGCAAAATCATCTAACAGACTGCATAACCCGCATAGACTGCTGTGTAGAGGATATCTTACGAGTCGTAAAGATAGACGAGGCAAGAACTAGGCACAGGATGGGGGAAGACCCAACAGATGGTCAAACCCCTCCAGATGAAATATCTCCATTCTCACCTAGAAGAGAAGGAGGACCTTTACAAATTATTACAGAGGAAGATGAAGAGGATTATCCATTTAATTATTAAACATTTAGAAAACGTATGTGCATACGGATGAATTTTAAATCATGCGGCAATTAAGACATTTTGCCATTTGATTGCAGTTCCCACAACGTCAAAGTTCACTTCATCGTGCCAAAAAAAAAACCTGCTTATGCGCAAACGACAGATTCTATACCTACGTCAATACATCAAAACACAATATTAAATATTTTCATTTATTTAAGTTTGCTATAGGTAGGTATGTAAAATTAATTTAGCAATTAAATTAAGAGAGACAAAAATAAGTTTTATGACCATGAATTCATAAAACATTTAATTTTGAGGCGGAGAAAAAACTCTTCAACGCAGCAGCATAAAATATGCAAAATCACATGATTTAAAATTCACCTTTCTAATCTAAACGAAAATGAATGGAATCTTGAATACGTTTTAAGTTTAAGGGTGTATATAACTAGTTATATAATCGTCAATACCCATTTAATAATATATTATGGAATGTGAAAGTTTAGAATTTAGTATAATAAAAAAGACAATGCTATGCAGCCGTTACTGAAACAGATTACAGTTATTAAATATTTAGTTTAAATCAGTATTTTAAAATACCCGAGTTTGTAATTTAAATTTTAATCACAACTATTTGATAGCTTTATAATTCTTTTTGATATGATTTTTATTTTGTGAATCAAATTGTATTGTGTACAAGTTATTTAAATTAACAAACGTTACATATTAATATTTTTTTTTGCGAATCGCAATAAAAAATTTCCTTTTGATTTGTGACTATCGCTCAATACACTTTCTAATTATTTGTTTGAAATGTGTTATATTTATTTTATCATGTATACAGTTATATCACACTGATCTATATTCTTCAATAAGCAATGACGAGGCGACACAAATGCAAGAGCTGCCTTACCTGTTTCTTTTGTATGAGATAGGGGACAAGCGAGTTCGCAAATGGACGCCCTCAACACCAGAGGCGTCACAAGTGCGTTGCAGTCCTTTCAAGGAGTACGCTCAATGCACTTTCTAATTATTAGTATTTGAAATGTGGTAAATTTATTTTATCATGTATACATATAAATCCAGTTTTTAAGGTTTTACTTTTGCCTGGCGTCTGCTACGCTTAATTCTTAGCGGTTTTATGTCAGAACCTTAAGATGCACAAAAGATGAGTCATCAGAATAAAATAAAATGTGAATGCTTAGCTCTCTCGCAACCTTCATTTACAACGAAGGCGCTCCTTTTAGTAGCAATTTCCTTGAATAAAGTTATTACACAGCTAACAGCAGTACCTGCTATTAAATAGTTAAGACTAACAAACCGTATGAGGAATGTGTGTAATAGGCGGTCCACACTACAACGATATTTCGTAGCGATTTAACTGTGCAGTTCGTTTGTGCAGTTTTATCGTACGTGTGGACGGAAATTGGCTCAGATTTTTTGAGAAATATCCGAGCCAATTTCCGTAAAATTAATCGCTACGATATATCGTTATAGTGTGGACCGCCTATAATAAAACCAAACCAAACCAACCAACTGCTGACTTGCTGACTAGTGGGAGCGTCTTGTTGTAATCTGACTAATTTTATGATTTAATAAAGTATTTATATCGCCTTTTCTTTTTTTTTTTGGAATTAACCTGTATCGATATTAACAAAAAACTAAAATTAGTATTACTCTGCGTGCGACTGACGTGAGCTCTCCACGCAACCCGGCAAGTATGTGCGGTAACACTGACAGCTCTATGATTATCACATTGGTGATATTCTGGTGGATATATGGTGCATTGGCATTCTGTTATAATTTCTCTGTTTAGCATTCTGAGGATATTCCGAATTTCAAATCTTTACTAATATTACAGAGGTAAAGTTTCTAACTTTGTATGGTTGTAGGAGGTAAGTACTGATCCGATCCTGAAAAATTCTTTCACTAAGAGAAAGCGACACTATTCAAGAGTCACATAGGCCATATTTTGATTAAAAAGTTAATTCACATCACAATAAAAAAAGTACAAACTAAAACCCAACTACGACAAAAAACGACGCTGAAAAAGTATGAAACAAGTTTGAAAAGCTGTAGTCACGTGTTGGTAAAGTGTTATGGTACGTTTCTATGTAACGTGTGACTACAGCTTTTCAAACTTGTTTCATACTTTTTTAGGGTCTTTTTTGTCGTAGTTGGGTTTTAGTTTTTACTTTTTTTTTATTTATGACTGCCTCGTTGGTCTCGCGATTGGCGTGTGCGACTGCTGATCATGAGGTCTCGGGTTCGATTCCTGGGTCGGACCAAATGTTTGTATGATCTACAAATATTTGTTTCGGAGTTTGGGTGTTTTCTATGTATAATAGGTATGTATGTATGTATTTACAAAAAAAAAGTATATATGTATTTATATCAGTTGTCTAGTACCAATAACACAAGCTCTGCTTAGCTTGGGACTAAATGGCGTTGTGTGTTAAATGTCCGAAATAATAGGTCTTTACCTATGAAATTGCCGTTTTGTATGCAATAAGTGAAAGTACTTATTTTTTCAAACTTTTTTATTTCTGTTATTCGAAGTAATCACTGATGCAATCGACCCATTTTTGCCAACGCATTGGCAGTTTATTGATGCCCTTCTTGTAAAAATCAGCTCGACGGGAGGCAACAAACTCTTCAAAGGCATTTTGTACTGCCTCTCGGGAATTGAAATTTTTACCTACTAAAAAGTTGTCTAAATTTTGGAAAAAGTAATAGTCGGTAGGTGCAAGGTCTGGTGAGTATGGCGGATGAGGGAAAGCTTCCAACCCCAGCTCTTGCAGATTGGAGACTGTCTGTTGCGCAGTATGGGGTCGCGCGCTGTCGTGAAGCAGCTGCAAGAGCTGGGGTTGGAAGCTCTCCCTCATCCGCCATACTCACCAGACCTTGCACCTACCGACTATTACTTTTTCCAAAATTTAGACAACTTTTTAGTAGGTAAAAAATTCAATTCCCGAGAGGCAGTACAAAATGCCTTTGAAGAGTTTGTTGCCCCCCGTCCAGCTGATTTTCACAAGAAGGGCATCAATAAGCTGCCAATGCGTTGGCATAGATGCGTCGATTGCATGGGTGATTACTTCGAATAACAGAAATATAAAAGTTTGAAAAACAAGTACTTTCACGTTATTGCATACAAAGCGGCAGTTTCATAGGTAAAGACCTATTAAAAAAAAAAAAAAAAAAACTAAGTCTAAGGTTTTGGTGCCGTTATAATATTAATTTCTTTGCAAAGTATATTTTAAATACCAGTACCATAACCAGTGGACGATCAAGATGCTTCTAATGATACCTCATTTGTTCAGTTCTAATAAGTAGTTGAGGAGCTATGAGGGAACAGATGAAAATACATACGTACATAGCCTGTCAAAATCATAACCCTCCATTGGCTTAGCCATAATCAGGTAAAAATTAACACCCAATGAAGTGGGCATGGGTGGGCTAGCATAGTATAGAATAAAAAAGGTGATTTTATTTAGAAATATTTAATACTATTTTTGACTTTAATGAGTATTTTTCATTATATATATTTATTGGTTTTATAATTTATTAGGTAAATATTTTTATTTATTACATCACATTCGTTTAACTTTTAACATTCAAATATCAGATCTTACACCACAGTTATCAATTTTCATTCCACTTTTTCAATACTATGACTTCATGAAAACAAAAAAATCAACAAAGAGTATTACACAATGCAATAGGCAATATCCATACCAATATTATAAATTCGAAAGTGTGTAATTTTGTCTATCTGTTACGCTTTCTCAGCTAAACCGTCAAACAAAGGATAAATTCCGGAATAGAGATAGATTGGATCTTGTGAAGAGGACATATGCTACCCTTTTAATGTGATAATGCAAGGCACGGGCAATAGTTGTAACAATATTTGAGACATTATTTAGATCTTATTTATTGCATAGTGTAATATACCCTCAAAGAACAACAATAAATTAAAAGCAAAAATATTAGAAATAGCTAAATCATTATACTTAATATGTCTTTAAAATCAGTTGTTATTGTAAAAAAGCACTTGTCTAATTCAATGTTTCAATAAGTTTCAAAGTCTAAGAATTTAAAACAACTGAACTAGAAGGAACTGTTTAGCCACAACGATAACTGTGGTACACCATATCCTATAACCCAAATTGATTTAAATGAGCTTCACTATGAACGTGGCTTCGGATACCCTGTGTTGTGCAAAGAACTTCCATATGGCATTTCTTGCAATAAGCATTTGTGTCGTGTTCATTCGCTAAATAAGATTCTATGGACAATTCCTGGTCTTCAATCAAGTCTTCCATCTCAGCAAACCATTCCATATGCTGCTCATCATCATCAATATGGCTGAGAATATTATGGATCGTGTTGTCCATGTATACATCACAAACTTTACACCATACAACTTCTTCGGTCTCAACTGAAAATATACCATTGAGGGGTTTCAGGCGCTCTGTGATATTCGTCCGATGATCGATGTGGTTTACGTGCTCTTCGATACATGGCAGTGAGCAATCAATGTTACATTTGCACACCTCACACAAAGCATAGTCTTTTTCGCTTGATAGGTAATCATCTAATGTTATAAACTCACCGTCTATAAGATCCTCCATCGCTGCCATCCAGTTTGCATGGTCCTCGTCATCTACATGTTCTAAAACAGACTCCTCATGAGGCAAATTTCTTTTGCAAGGCTTGCAGTGCAATGCATCACTGATGAAAGCGATACCATTTTCGTTCATGAGTTCGATGTTCTCTTTGTGTTTTGTTCCATTTAAGTGCTGTTCAATGCATTTGCTCGCCTTCGGAATAAAAACACCGCAGAAAATGCAACGGACTCGGGTTTTGGAACTAGCAACGACCCCAAATAATAAACTTGTTTTCATTGTTACCTAGCAATTCTTGTTATATTGTTAATTATTCTGGATTTATACGTTTGAAAGACGGACTTTTTAAAATCTGAACTTGAAATTTCGCGATATTTTTTTAGTTGAATGTTTTGTTTGACAGGACAAGTGATAGGTATAGGTCACAGACACAAAACAAAAAGATATAAGTAGAAATGACTAGTAGGCGTGGCGCGCTTGCCACTGATAAGCGTTGCAACGCATACCTTTATGAGTTGTAGGTATTTTGTATCATAGTCGTGTTACAACGCTGCGTTGAATAGGTCGTCCAATGAAAGTTCTTTTTTATGCCACAATGCAGTACTGTTCTGTTTTACAGTGTAAAAATGATAGCAGAAGGAAAAAGATTGATAATGGAGGTGTTTCTTACCATCTGTAGGTACAATTTTATATGTTTTATCAATAAAATCTTAAAATTTTATTTAACTGATAATTGACTAGAGATTTAAGCTAAACTCTTCCTTATCCCATTCACATAAATCTCAATCTGGTATGATCGGGTCTTATCAGTTTTCAACGTTATTCTCGTATTTTCTATTCTACTCCATTAGTGATGTAGCCAGGTAGGATGTTAGCTTTATCGATTTCCATACTTTTAAACGTGTTATATTTACTTACTATAATAATTATAAATATTAAATTTTGCTTGTTTGTTTACGTGGCCTTGAAAGAAAAACACTTGTTTTAACCATTGAATATCTATACAAATAAGTATATAGTAAGAATATATATATATATAATAAGAGTGTCTGTTACACTATTAAATATTTATATCCACTTTTTACTAAATGCATCTGCATGTGTAGGTACACGGTACAATTTTTTTTTACGGAACAGGTGGCAAACGAGCATCACCTGATGGTAAGCGATTACCACTGTCCATGGACACCCCCGCAACACCAGAGGCGTCACAAGCGCGTTGCTGACCTTTGGGGGGTGGGGAGGGGGAGGAGTTGGGATATGGGCCTCCGGTATCCTCACTCACTCAGTGAAACACAGTGCAAGCGCCATTTCACACTGGTTTTCTGTGAGGCCGTGGTATCACTCCGGTCGAGCCAGCCCATTTATGTCGAAGCGTGATTCTTTTCTCTGAGAAATTTGCAGGCACGGGCCGTATACCAAAATATCATTTTTTTAAAATTTTGTCTGTCTCTCTGTCTGTTCCGAACTCTGACTCAGCAGTCAGGATCGCTAAACACTATACCAACGGTTAAGTGGCTAAACAGTCTTTATTAAATATAATATGATTAAAATACAGATTCTTAAAATTAATAAACATTATTATGCAAGTACTTATTTTTTAGCTTCTTCACCTTTATAATGTTACCTCCTCAGATATCCTTCAATTCATGTTTTTTATTCTGCTCCGTCCTAACAACAAAAGTTAGGTATCGATATTATTGATAATATTGTAATATGTGCCACAACACTAAGCGAGTAGCGGTAAATATCGAAGAATGACACAAATATCGAATTTATTCTTATAGTGGTTAATGTTATAATTGCGTGCATTTAGAATAACGCCATCTGTTTTTGAATAGCTTGCAATGAAGTATTCTTACTTTCAAGATTACGAAACGTTGTAAGTTCTTCTTAAGCTATGGCAAAATAACTGTTAAAATTACGCGATAAGATATATTATCATACGTGTGACTTTATGTATTGTAGGCTAGTTTTGAGCAAATAAAAACATCAAATCAAAACAATTCGTTAGTAGTGTGCACTAATAAAATAGTGCTTTCATTTGTCTGAGTTTGGCGACAGTCGTTCCGTTGTAAATTATGACACATAACATTTCTACCTATTCTTTATGTTCTGTGGTCACAGAGTACAATGTAGTATAGGTCCTTCAATTTTATTTTTTTCGCTCTAGGCATTGAGAACCAATGGTTCGATGTGCGATCCAGAAACTTTCTATTTTAACATTGGCAATTCTGCAAATAAACAAATACAAAGTAAGGCTGAGGCCGCACTACGGTTTTTTCCAGCCAGCGGTTAAACCGCCAAACCGCAAAACCGCCCGAAGCGCACACACTACGGTAAAACCGCGAACAGTGTTGCCAACAGATAAACTAGCTCTCCTTTAGATTGAAGTTTTAAAACCACCAGAAAACCAAATCGAAATGAAATGACAGATCTGAGATAATTACTGAGCTTATAAGAAAGCACCTTCAACAGCATGATCTTTTAACTAAATGTGTTGCATTTTCTGGAGATAATTGTAATACGAACTTCGGTGGAATAGAGCGCCATGGAACCAACAATGTTTTATAATTCCATAAGTTAAAACAAAATCTGAATTCGAAAATAGTTGGTGTGGGATGCTCTGCGCACATTATCAATAACGCACTGCACCACGCATGTGATTGTTTGCCAGTGTTCAATCTTCTCACCAATGGGGCGATCACTTTGTGATACTTGTAATACCTATAGGACCCATGAGTATAAGCATTACCTCGCTACTAGTCCAACGGCAAGAAGAATGAGCTTCACCGTGTTCTTAATCTAAACTAAAATCATTAAGCACTTACTGGAGTTGTGTGGCGTCCTGTTCTCGGCGTTCCATTCCAAGAGATCACTTGGGTAGTTTCTTCTCTGCGTCGTCACACAATCATAAACTCCTAAAGTGCTGTACAACTTTCAAGGTATCCGAATTACAATAAACTCGTATCAACTATCACGGATATTCGAATTACAACTCACTCGCTTCAGCTATCGCGGAACGCGCCTATAATAAAGGCTACAGTCTAAAAAGGTCTTAAAGAACTCTCTGACACAGTCGAGGTTGAGTATAAACAGCTTCTCTATCATTCAAAGACGCGTTGGCGAAATCTGTTTCCAGCTATCGAGTGAGTCCTGAATGTGGATTTATTTCAAAAGCTTAAAAAGCCCCCTGATCTGTTTTTTTTTTAAATCGGAGGCATACCTGTTTTTCATGCATTCAATTATGCACATCATTTACTCAAAAATAAAAGCATTAGAAAAAAAATATAATTCAGTATTTAAAACCAGAAGGATACCTACTTGCAACCATTTCAAAAAGCTTGGATGACCGAAATAGAGAAAGTTTCTTGCCATTGAATGTTCAGAGTACATATTCTAAATAAAGAAGATGAAAACACAAAAAAAACTTAATAAGACTGCTGATGAAAACTTTAAGCAGATATTTTTTTATTTGTTACTAGCTGTGCCCGCTAATTCGTACACGTGAGATTTGGATTTTCAAGTTATTTTAATTTTTTTACAGTTTAAACCTTTCCTGGACTACGACAAACATTTCAAAACCAAAAACAGCTAAATCAGCCCAGCCGTTCTCGAGTTTTAGCGAGACAAACGAACAGCAATTGATTTTGATTTAATAAGAAGAAGAAGATAAGACTAAAAAACTTAGAGCTTGAATACTGGAATGATATCTTATGAGTTTCAACTTAAAGATATTTTTGTCAAATTAGTCTGGTTTAAAAAAAAAGGTTGTGAAAAATATACCACTGTTTGAAAAGCATTTTCGCAACAACATTTCGCAACGACATTACAGATTTATGGCGGCATAATACGAGTATAGGGCCCTCAGTTCAGTAACGTCTCTACAGAGGAATCTGCAAGAATGCAATTATCTGAACTGGACTTCGCTCGATATGTCGACACCAAGTATTCCAATTTTGGCAGAGGCAGATAGGGGAGTGTAATAAAAAAAAACTCTTATTTGTGTAACGTTAAAAGTAACCAAGAGATGAAAAATCACCTGAAAGGTTACAAAAGTAACCTTCTGGCAACACTGTACAGAACCGCCGGCGGTTGTCGCGGTTTTAAAATCAGTCGCGGTAAAAAACCGCCAGTGTGACCGCTTCCATACATTTCCTTTTGTCACAAAATCAGGCTGTTAAAAACCGCGGCGGTTTAGCCGTAGTGCGGCGTCGGCCTAATGTCCATAATTATATTTTTGTTCTACTCGTAGATATAGACTCGTAGAATAGACCTTTATTATGCCTCGGGTCGCAGTGGTAGTGTATGCGATTGTCGTGTTTGAGGTCTCGGGTTCGATCACAGAACACTTATAGGTACTTCGATTGCCTGGTCGGACCATTTGGTCCGAAACATTTGTTTCTATGATCTGCAAATGTTTGTTTCGGAGTTTGGGTGTTTTTTATCTTTTTTTTATTTTTTTATTTGTTACTAGCTGTGCCCGCTAATTCGTACACGTGAGATTTGGATTTTCAAGTTATTTTAATTTTTTTACAGTTTAAACCTTTCCTGGACTACGACAAACATTTCAAAACCAAAAACAGCTAAATCAGCCCAGCCGTTCTCGAGTTTTAGCGAGACAAACGAACAGCAATTGATTTTGATTTAATAAGAAGAAGAAGATAAGACTAAAAAACTTAGAGCTTGAATACTGGAATGATATCTTATGAGTTTCAACTTAAAGATATTTTTGTCAAATTAGTCTGGTTTAAAAAAAAAGGTTGTGAAAAATATACCACTGTTTGAAAAGCATTTTCGCAACAACATTTCGCAACGACATTACAGATTTATGGCGGCATAATACGAGTATAGGGCCCTCAGTTCAGTAACGTCTCTACAGAGGAATCTGCAAGAATGCAATTATCTGAACTGGACTTCGCTCGATATGTCGACACCAAGTATTCCAATTTTGGCAGAGGCAGATAGGGGAGTGTAATAAAAAAAAACTCTTATTTGTGTAACGTTAAAAGTAACCAAGAGATGAAAAATCACCTGAAAGGTTACAAAAGTAACCTTCTGGCAACACTGTACAGAACCGCCGGCGGTTGTCGCGGTTTTAAAATCAGTCGCGGTAAAAAACCGCCAGTGTGACCGCTTCCATACATTTCCTTTTGTCACAAAATCAGGCTGTTAAAAACCGCGGCGGTTTAGCCGTAGTGCGGCGTCGGCCTAATGTCCATAATTATATTTTTGTTCTACTCGTAGATATAGACTCGTAGAATAGACCTTTATTATGCCTCGGGTCGCAGTGGTAGTGTATGCGATTGTCGTGTTTGAGGTCTCGGGTTCGATCACAGAACACTTATAGGTACTTCGATTGCCTGGTCGGACCATTTGGTCCGAAACATTTGTTTCTATGATCTGCAAATGTTTGTTTCGGAGTTTGGGTGTTTTTTATCTATACTACTAATATTATAAAGCTGCAGAGTTTGTTTGTTTGAACGCGCTAATCTCAGGAACTACCGGTCCAATTTGAAAAATTCTTTCAGTGTTAGATAGCCCATTTATCGAGAAAGGCTATATATGATCACGCTAAGACCAATAGGAGCGGAGCACCAATGAAGAATGTTTTAAAAACGGGGGAAAATTATCACGGTACGGGCAATAGGAGACGCAAACGACGTTGCGTGGGTCAGCTAGTGTTTAATAAGTATTCACAAAGTTTGTGACACAATCATATATATATTGGTAACGAGAAGATTTCCTTAGTGGCCGTTTGCGGAACTAACATATGACAGATACTTCTACCTGACAGTTTAATATACAGAGCGAGTGCATTGTTACTTTCTTTTTAGAATGATTTCATTGATAGACGTTTAAGGAGTAGTAAAAAATAATAAAAGACCACTTCGTGAGGGTGAACAGTATTATAAAAGTGGAATGATAACGTAACATGTATTTTTATCTGTCATACGTTAGTTCTGCGACTTGCCGCTAGGGAATCTGCTCGTCACCAATATAAAGTGACCCATAACTCTAGCTCTGCTTAGCGTAAGGCTAGATGGCGTTGGGTGTTAAATGTCCGGAATATTTATTTATTTAATTCTTATTTTGGTAAATATATAATAAAGATATTTGTCCAGTTTCTTAGTAATTAGCTCATGAGCTAGAACTACCGACAACCGGAACAAGGATTATAATACAATAGGCATCCCTCTTGTTGGCTTGCACGTAGGCAATTTAAAATTCCTTGATCTTGATCTTACGGCGATAATAATTATTGACAGCATGGGAAAAGCTGAGGTTGCGTTGTATAAGGCCATAGTAACACTGCTGAAAATCGTGTGTTTCAGCACTCTCAGCTAGGACAATTTACACTGACAAACAGATAGTTATCTCGCGGAATCAAATTATTGTAAAATTACTTTTGTGTTACAATTGTCATTGATGGCATTTCTGCCTTGAAAGGGCTAGAGCCAGAGCAGTAAAATCTAGTCATTAAAAAAAAAGGCATTTGTTGTTGACGACTTGACACTTTGACACAAGCTTTGACAATTGACACACGTTTTTTTGCCAATCACAGAGTACATTGTTAATATAGAAATAGAGCCTTTACTCGCTGGTATTATTTGGCAAGCAAGAAGTAACGCCATCTGTGAATGCGATATGCAACTTTCGTTTATAGATATATGTATAGTTATACAGCTATACGCTACACTGATATACCTGCGAGGGTATTTTATTTTGATTAAAACACTGAAAAATTTTAACAAAATATTTTATTTTATCTTTTAAAACATTTACAAAAATATTGTTATACCTTATTTGGAATCATGTCCTTAGCATTACGGTATGAAAAAATCAATAACATTGTAAAAGATTGTTGATTTTTTTACAATAATTATGAATGAAAAACCTAGGAGCTAAATTAATCAAATATTCAATTATTTCTGTATTATGATTTTCACATTTCATGAAGTCAAATTCTAAAAACATAATATAGTTTTAATCTAAAAGAATTTAATTGCAGACTAGAACTTAATAGTCTTAAACATAATCGGCTCTCTATTTGCAGACATCACATATTTATAATATTTAAAACACAATTTATTTTAAACAAGGTGCATATTTGTAGGTGGCTAAAATATAAAGTAAGGCGATTATCATTTATGCAGTGGGAAAAATTAATATGCTAGTCCAATACAATGACACATTTTCCAATTAGTGCTCAATCCACCTAAGTATCCAATGGCACTTAGTAAAATAAATACAATTGGAAGATAAACAAAAAATATGTAATTATAAAAATATGTAATTATGATCACAAATAACCTTTTAATGAGATTAGTTGTGATCTCTTGATAAAATAAAGGCGAATATTCTTTAATTGAACGAAACGAACGAATTATTTCCTATATATAAGTTTTCATTTATTAAATAATTTAATAAGTCCTGTAAAATGATTGATTTATTTAATTTTATAGTATAGCGACAGCACACATACAACACACTTTTAAAAATATTATCTAGTATGCATGGCCATACAGGTACACACAACATTCACCATTTGAGACAAGACATAACAACACAGTGTTAGAAGTAATAAATACAAAGAACAAAATACTACTTAATGATAAAATACAATTACAAAAAATATGTGTTATGATCACAAATAACATTTTAATGAGAATAGTTTTGATATCTCTTGATAAAATAAAGGCGAATATTCTTTAATTGAACGAAACGAAAGAATTAGGTCCTTTATATAAGTTTTCGTTAATTAAATGATTTAATAAGTCCTGTAAATTTGCTTGCTGTTCCTATTTTTCTTGAAGCTTCCATTAAAGACTCAAAAAGATTGTCAAAAAATAATAGTAAGTCAGCAGTTTCCTTACATTCTGGCGGAAGAATGCCTTTATCTGAAAATAAAAGAAAATGTTAAATTGCATACATCAAGGAAAAATTTCATGAAAGACAATTTACGTTTTTAATAATTATCTATTATATGTAATTCTCGTGTCTCGTTGTTGCTCACAGTAAATGATGACTTTCATTGTTTTTTTTAATGTTTTTGCTGATGTGCCTAACAACATCTCGTTTGGTCGAGCATGATTGACAAGAGCCGCAGACAAAGTTGCTTGCGTCAGCTAGTAATAATATATATTAATATTTATCACCGCACCATGTACTTAAGAATTCTTCATAAGATGAATATGAACACGCGGTACGGAGAATGGTGCGAAGGACAACGCGTGGTGCATTCTGTCGGGCTTTTGAGGTGGCCAGCGACTAGAGCTAAGGTAGCTCCCGATCGACGTCAAAGAGTTTTGTGAAATTAATTATTATTATATTATCTTACCTGCAAGGTATCCCATATTTGATGAAACTGTTCTGCTGAACACTTGGCTGGCATGTTTTACTTTTATTTTCGAAATACGTTGTGGAAGTACATGGTCGTCAGAGAGCTTTGGTATCAATCGAATGCCTTTATACGCTGGATTTTCTGAATGTAGCAATACTACATAATAATAAATATTTTCGGTGAGGGGCATCGAATAATGGTATTAATTTCTGATTGCTTATAATTATCACATTTTCAGTGCACTCCATTTGTTGTCTGCTTCTTGAAATATTTCCTCTGGTTTCATTTATTAATATTTTGAGCGCCTGTCGATTGTTCGTGCCTTGGTCACAGACTGTAGCCACTATATGGAGTCCAGCTTCTTGAAGACTTGTTATTACCACTTTTATTTGTGCAGCCACCTTTAGTAGCTGACTGAGAAAACGTATAGGCAACTGACTGCTTATAGTTTTTTATGAGTCACCGTATCATAAAAACCTGGGCATGGTCGGCAAATTCGGCTTTATTTTCATATCCACTATTCACGAAACCAATGATAATAACTTTCTTTTCATTATATGTAATATTAGCTTTAACAGACGCATTTCATCAAACAATAAAAAAAAAAATCTTCATGTTTCATTCTTTTTGTTGTCTCTTTTAATTGGAGGAATATATTTCTATTAATAACTGGCTTTATGTTGGCCTGGTTTAATAATATTATCAATATTTGCCGAGATAGTAAAATTAATGTTTTTCTCAAGAATTTATAGGCTTTTGGGCTTTGTTTGAGCAAAGCCGATGCCAACAATTTTTCTTCAAGAGTGAATCGTCTGACTTTTTCTTTTGTTGCAACCAATTTTCGATGCAGTTCTCTTTCGCTAGTGGTCATTTTCACACGTTTTACTAATCTCTTTGTATATTTTGTATTGTTAGTGCTTGAACCTGAAAATAAAATTGAAATTTATAAAATATTTGTGGATCTGTCAAAATGACTACTCTGCCTGATAGAAAGCATAAGCAGAATCCAAGGGTGGTGGTCACATTCAACAATACAACCCCACAGCATGGCGGCCTAGTGATGCTTCTGCATCATTGAGCCTCCGGTCTCACACTCACCAACGAAACACGACAGCACGAACACTGTCATTTAACATTGATCTTCTGTGCGAGGGCAGTGCCACCCCGGTCGAGCCGGCCCGTACCTGCTGAAATCAGCGTGGCTCTACTACCTCTACTACTACACTTTTACTTTATCTTTTTTTGTAATGATAAGCATGATAAATAATGTAGAACAGACAAATATTGATACCCAGAACAATCGGATGATTAGAGCATTTGTATTATGATTCGATGTTTTATCACTGAAAACAGATTTATCTTTAACTTAACTCATCAACTAGCTGACCCGGCGAACTTCGTACCGCCAAATTTACATATCTGTCTCAGCTTTCCACAAGCAGTGTACAGTCGCGGACAACTCACACACTGGTGATCCCATTGCTAGCTTAATTTCTGAGTTCCTTCGTTCTTCGGAACTCTCAACGGCGATCCCAACTACAGTAGGTATTAAATAACAGCCAAGCTCTGTACCTTGGCTTGACAACTCTTGGCAAAAGACAAAAAGAAAAGTTACTTACTGTCCTGTATGGTCTCCGCTACATTTGTTGTAACAGTAGGTTCTGTTGCAATATTTGACACTTCTGAGAACACACCAATTGGATCTGAAACATAGGTATGATTCACATTAAAAGTCAGCTAATTATATGTATCTATACAGGACAAACCAGGTAGATACTCAATAGTTAACCATAACCTTTTTTCAATATTTAACTGTACAGCTACCATTTATTTTTATCCTTTTACCTTACTCTTTTAATTTATATTAACAAGTTGCTACACTATAAGTACATACAATTTGTGACTTGGATCTTTTTATTAAATACTAGTTGTTGCCCGCGGCTCCACCTGCGTATTTTATGTCGGTTATCGCGGCAAATAGTAGCCTATGTATTTTGTACATTGTTGTGTACGGTACATTACTAAGTTTCAAAAGCTGTAGTCCATGTAGTTTAATGTACCATAGTCCATAACAATTTAACAACGCGTGACTACGGGTTTTCAAACTTGTTTCATACTTTTTCAGCATCGTTTATTGTCGTAGTTGGGTTTTAGTTTTTACTTTTTTTTTATTTAAAATGTTTTGATGCCTCTATAATATTAATTTTTTTGCAAAGTACATTTTAAATAGGTACCACAGAAATATCACAATTATCGAATAAATACGGACAAAGTCACGAGAAAATGCTAATAATATATATATTTTTGAAATGTACAAGTAATGCCCTTTCGAATGATACCAAACACGGCATATTTATCTCAAATTATTCTTTAATACAGTACTTTATGTGGGCTAGAGGGCGCCACATTAGATTCAGTGACACGTCATATAGCCTATAACCAGCGGACGATCAAGACGCTTCTAACGATACCTCATTTGTCCAGTTTTAATAAGTAGTTAAGGAGCTATGAGGGAACAGATGAACATACATACATACTTACATACATACATACATAGCCTGTCAAAATCATAACCCTCCTTTGGCTTTGCCGTAGTCGGGTAAAAAAAAGGTAGATAACGCACGGCCTTGTTCTTGTTGAAGCAAAAAAACTCAGCTACTTCGAAGTAAACACACACACATGCTAAGAAACTACGCTACTTTTCGTCAGTATCGTACAATTTCCGATATAAGAGATATACTACTAGGAAGAGATCTATACTAATATTATAAACGCGAAAGTTTGTAAGTATTGATGGATGGATGTTTGTTACTCTTTCACGCAAAAACTAATGAACGGATTTAGATGAAACTTTACAGTAATATAGCTTATACATCACAATAACACACAGGCTACTATTTGCCGCGATAACCGACATACACGCGGGCGGAGCCGCGGACAACAACTAGTCTATATATATAAAAGCGAAATACCACTCACTTATTAATCACGAAATCTCAGAAACTACGACACCTACAAACTTGAAATTTGGCAAGTAGGTTTCTTATAGGGTGTAAACATCCGCTAAGAACGGATTTTGCGAAACTCCACCCCTAAGGGGGTAAAACGGGGGTTGGAAGTTTGTATGAAAGTCCTATGGTATTGAAGTAAAAGTAATTATGACAAGAGGATTTTAAATGGTATTTATGTACTTAAACAAAATGTACCAATAACTAACTCCACGCGTACGAAGTCGCAAGCGGCCGCTTGTATTAAATATATACTCAGATTAAATCAGTAGCTCAAAAATAAAGTGATGGACTTCCTTACAAACTTTCAGCCCCTATTTCACCCCCCTTAGGGGTAGAATATCCAGAAACGCGTATTTGCTGATTTTTAATCAGTAGCCAAAAATAAAAGTTTCATGTTTCTAACTTAAAAATGCCTGATTGGTCTAGTGGTTAGCGTAAGCGACTGCAGATGAAGAGGTCTCGGGTTCGATTTCAACCCCTATTTTACTTCCTTATGGGTAGAATAACCAGAAACGCTTAAATACTCATTTTTAATCAGTAGCCCAAAAATAAAGATTCAATGCTTCTATCCTAAAAAAATACGTACTTCCATACAAACTTTCAACCCCTATTTCACCCCCTTACGGGTAGAAATTTCGAAATTCCTTCCATGGTGGGTGTCTACTCAATAAAACGATCCTACTCACCAAATTTTATAGCCCTGACTTTATTTAATAGCATGATCAATGATCATCGCGCGCAAACTATCAGCCAGTCAGTCAGGACATGTTATTTTATAAGTATGTAGTAATTATTAATAACCTTAGTTATGTTACGATAATGCAACGTGTTTAACATGACGTTTTTTTATTCAGAACATTGTGTGGATAACAGAATCATTTATAACAATATCTCAGAACGCATAAATTGTACTCTAACTGAAGTCACTTAAACTATTACTAGTTTCAAGTACAAGACTTAATAAAATTAAATATGGGACGGAGCTGTGTAACAGCCACTTGTCTGACATTGGTTTAGTAGTAGTGTACTATTAATATGTACTACTTTAACCAAAATTTCCCACTATTAGTGCTGATAAATGCACCACAAAAATATTTGCTAATCTAAACTAATATTATAAGAGGAAAGATTTGATTTTTGTTTGTATGTTGGTATCGATTTAACTCGAAAAGTACTTGACCGATTTGAAAAATTCTTTCACCATTAGAAAGCTAAAGCTCAGTTAAAATTTGTGAGAGTTACGTCGATACCAACTAGGCCTCATTATTCGTGCCTTGGTATTAATACTTATCCAAATAAATCACTACATATTCAAGGCTATATCAGTACTTGTAAATTACTTTTTTATTTATTCAAATTGGACATACCATTTAAAAGTTATGAAGAGTATAAGTCAAAACCGGAGTCCCAGTGATGCAGGAGTATCACTAGGCCGCCATAGTGTGTGTCACCATGCTGCATTGTCTGCATTCGAAATGAGTATGGTGACCACCACTCTAGGAGTCTGCTTATGCTTTCCATCAGGCAGAGTAGAGTAATTTTGGGAGGACCAAACATATTTTTTTTTTATGTTTGGTCAACAACAAAAAAAACCGTTTATTACGACATCGTTTAAAACAACATACAGGTTACATTGACCAAAATCGAAAGTTTCGGCTGAATGATATTAGAAACACCGCTTTTTACGACATTGCTTATTACAGTATATCTCTTTAGGCATGATGTATCACACTTGACGATTTTGACTACATACGAGTATATGGAAAGAGAGAGAAAAAATTCAAACACTTTGAGAACAAATTATTTAAAATGAAACGAGCAAGAACAACGAAGCATACGAATATTGAGGAAGCTTTGTTAACGTGGTTTAAATATCAAATAACAAATAACGTGTCAATAAGTGGACCAATTGTTCAACAAAAAGCAAAGGATTAAAAGGTGAGGCATTTCCTTATTTATTTATCTTCATTGTATACACAAAGTAAAATAGTACAAGAAAATCAGTTACAAAGTATGTATGTGTATATGTATTATCACTCACGGCCACGGTTTTTAAATTTTTGGTTAAATGCCAATGTTTACGGTGCGAAGCCGGGGCCGACTGCTAGTATTACATAAAAAAAAATATTCACAACTAGCTGAGTCCCGCGGTGTCACCCGCGGTTATTATCGTACCGCGGGGCGAAGCTAGCCTAAAAAAGTAGCCTAAGTTACTCCTTGTATCATCAGCTACCTATCAGTGAAAGGCCCGTCAAAATCGATCCAGCCGTTCCAGAGATTAGCCGGAACAGACAAAAATTGTAAAAAAATACATTTTTGGTATATGTACCGTGTAATACATATGCATTTCGTAAAAAGCGATATTTTAATATTACAAACAGACACTCCAATTTTTATTTATTTGTATAGATATATATGTATAGATAAATTAAAGACAAATGAAATTTTCTGTAAATTGTCTTGAAACCAATATTAGTTGGTTGGTTTTAAGCAAATATGTATTTCTATCCATTTCACTCAAATTATTAAAATTAATTCTGAACAAATTTGACAAATATGCATAGCTGTACATACTTACAGTATGAAAATTATTATATCCTTGAAAATAAAATTAGTAAGATAAAATAATTGGTCAAAGCTAATATAATATGTCAAATTAATACAAATAAAAATTAGTAAGCCTGAAAATAATCCCGCAAAGCTAATATGTGCCAAATCAAGACAAATAAAAAAAATAGTAAACCTGAAAATAATCTGCAAAGTTTGTGTGACAAATTAAGACAGATAAAAATAAAAATTTTAGAAAGCCTTAAAAAAAAATAAGCAGAACTAATATGTCCTCACCACCTTAAGACTTAATAAAAAATAGTAGTCTGGAATTAATTCGGTAATCTAATGTATCAATCTAAGGGTTCTTTGTACGCAAATTATCATCATAAATTTTGGTCTTCTGCTTTGAACAAAGCAGGAGAAGACAAAGTAAAAAAGTTCTTAATTAACCCCCGAAAAAGTGTAAGGAAACGAATATCCCTATTTTCTTTATGTCGCTTAATGTACAATCGTAACATCACTATAAAATTATTATATAAACACTAGCTGACCCGGCAAACGTTGTTTTGACAAAAAAAAAAATCGTATAAAAATAGATGTTGGTCGATTCTCATACCTACCCGATATGCACACCAAATTTCATAAAAATCAATCCGGCCGTTACAGAGGAGTATGGTAACTAACATTGTGACACGAGAATTTTATATATAAGATTTTTAAAACAAATGACTGTGAAAACTGACAACTCGCTAAAGCTAAAATCTATACTAATATAATAAAGCTGCAGAGTTTGTTTGTTTGTTTGAACGCGCTAATCTCAGGATCTACTGGTCCGATTTGAAAAATTCTTTCAGTTTTGGATAGTCCATTTATCGAGGAAGGCTATAGGCTATATTTAATTTTTTTTTAAATAGAGATCCGTAAGAAAATTGCTATTTTGTAACCCAAGGTGTGAACTCGAAAACCAATTTTTGCGTGCGCTGCAAGAGTATTGACAATAGAACAAAATCATGTATTACGGCTTTGTAGGTACCATTAAGATCTACAAAAAAGTCCGCGAGAGCATATATCTAACTACCATGGTTTAGTCACAATAACCGCTTTTGTGCTCAAAAAAATTATTAAATCGTCTGAAGAAAGAAACTACGTTAAATGTGTATCGTAATATTAATCCTTATCCAAATAAAGCATTATGTTATCAAGGGTATTTATGTAGAAGTAAAATACTTTTTCTTTCACCCCATTCGGACATTTCGTTTAGAAGTTATCACGAGTATAAGACGCTAAGAGTTGGTACCTATTATTGAGTTATTTGTCAGAGTTTTTATCAACATAATACCTAATATTAGTCTTTATGCAAATAAATGTGTTGTTGATTATGAGTATTAGATCTTAGAAGAGTATAATAAATACATCTATACTAATATATAAAGCTGAAGAGTTTTTGTTTGTTTGAACGCGCTAATCTCAGGAACTACTGGTCCAATTTGAAAAAGTTCTTTCAGTGTTAGATAGCCCGTTTATCAAGGAAGGCTATAGGCGTGATGATATATATATATATATATAGGCTATATAGCGGAGCACCAATGAAAAATATTTCAAAAACGAGGGAAAATTATAACGCTACGGGCAATAGGAGACGCAAACGAGGTTGCGTGGGTCCGCTAGTGTATAGTAAAAGGCGAAATGGAATCACTTCTAGAAAGACCTAAAGATTGACGAATTAAATCATATTATCATAAGTTACAAAGTATGTTTAACGGCGGTTTTCAATAACCTATCGCCAGTTAAGGATAGATCGCTATCTCCGATTTGCAGCGTGATCTTATCTATCCATAACTTGCGTTTCACAATCAAGGATAAGCGCTATCTATCTCTTACCAACGACGGATAGCTTTTTCCCTCTTGACACGTTTAGTGCTTTGCTACACAAATCTTTAATGTTAAAAACAAATATTCACTATTTATTTATTTTTATTAAAAGTACTTGTTGTTTGTATTTTTAAAAGATTTTATAGTGAATCAACATTAACTTGATTTTTTTTATTTGTTTACCACATTCAAAATGAAATAAAACGTTTCGACATATCGAATTGACGTTTGTTTGTGCGCGCGTATCTTGTGATATTTATTTAAATATTGATATTGATTATTTAAATTATTGATATATATTTGTAAATCAAAATGAATCCTATAAGTATCTACATTGATGATAACTTGTGCAAGATACTAATTTGATGATGGATGAAACAGAAAACATTGAAGTGAAGTTATGAAGAGCTGGGACCTCCACCACAAGTGAAGTGAAGAAAAGGATTTAAATTAATTTAAATTTTTATGATTACATTTTCATTGTGTGATTAGTTTATATTGTATTGTGATCTCAAATTTGTGAAAGGTAATAAAAATTACATAAAATATGATTAATTATTGTTTATTTTACACATTAAAGTATATATTTATATATTTATTACCAATTGCCGTTCTGACATGTTTAAAATTGGAGAATTGTCATGAATAATTACATTTTCCTCCTGTGTTGTTTCTGAAATCGATATTTTAGGCTCTATCTTTGCCAAATTCATGTTCCTGGCAATATTGTATGTTGCATATTTTTTAAATTTGGCCTCATTTTTAAAGGTAGTATGGAGAATCTTCTTTTCCAAACTCTAATGCATCTGCAATATTACAGTAGGTATTAATAGTGTATTTAAACCATTTACCATGCATCTAATATTTAGGAAACAAAACAAACCTATAGTATTTCTTGTTTTAATGTGCGCTTCATTATAACATTGCTCTGATGGAGTATTTGGGTTGAGTAGGGGTGTCAATAGATAGGGTGTACATGGATCGCTATCACCAAGCCGCCAGCGATTTCCAAGTCCACCTTGTTCACAATAATCTGCAAGTTTAATATTTTATATAAGTCTTTTAAGCAACAGGAACAGTGTACTTATTTCTTTTTTTTAAAAGGAAATTACTAGTATTCTCGTTAACCCCTCCAGCTAAGCTAAATTGCTTGTGTTAGGAGTGGGTTCATGTCGGTAGTGTACCGGTCAGGATTAGAACCAACAACCTCTTTAATTCTTTTTCGCAAGTCCAATACCTTTATCACTAGGCTACAGCCGCTTCTAAAAAATTATTATTAACAGAATAAACAACTAAATGAGTGACCTTTTAAAATAGAGTGGTTAAATATAGTTGCATCCTGAGTGGACATCCCTGGCCATCGGGCAACAACATTTAGAAACACTAATGAACAATATTACACACAACTTGTACATTGATAGAGAATATTCCTTTCCTGTTTCTAAATTCTTCTCCAATATTTGAGTCTGCAAATAATATGAAAACAGTATTTACTATGTATGTACAGATAGTATGAAAGCATCAAAAAATTAAGTTAGACCAGCACCTAAATAGAAGTATGAGATAGTTCAATATGAGATGAGGTACTTACTTGGTGATTGTATTAATATATGGGTGCCATCTATGACACTATGTACTCTGGGGAATCTAGCAATATTATAAAACTCTTGTTGAGTGTGATTTTGTAACACAACAAAGTTTGGGTATAATCTTGCTATGGCTCTGGATACGTCTGCATAGACAATACGACTGTATTCTTGATGAGTGACAGTGAGAGACACTGATGCTATTAATACTCCGATGAAATCTGCAACAGACACTAGCATAGTGCCCAATGTATAAAATCGTAGCCAAAAGTATCTGATGGAGGGTGGATATACCATGATTTCTGGAAAAATAAGAACTTTGTTAAAACTTGATATTATGGCAATACTAGCACCATTATGAGTCTACACTTGAACCAAACCCAATGAAGAAAATATAATACAATTTCTAGTAATTTTCAAATTAAAGAATAGTTGAATACCTATCTGTTCTTTATATTTTTTTATCAAATTTGGCTGAAGTATAAAGTTGAGATTTTAAACGATAACTTAACTTACCTTTTAGATGTTACACTTAAATATGGTTGTATCAAATTTATTAACTGATTCACAGCACTTTTATTTAGTCTAGATTTATATGCAAATTCGTAGTCATATAATTTATTCATATAATTCACACGCGGCTTATATTCCTTCTGTAACTGTAAAGGTATGTTTTCTTAAGTATCACTATCACTGCTTTGATCATAATCCATAATAATTCCATGTCGCTATCATCACTGATAAAACCTTCCATTTTTTATATTTACATAAAAATTTAATTATTTTCGAAATTCTATCTGGCGCGTAACTGGCCGATATTGACAGATAAGCAACTGACGTTACTAGAGTTAGCTACACCTATCGGAGAGTAACTCGAAACTTATATTGAAATGCAAGTTAGTCCGATTACTATGAGAGTTCCTATCTCTAGTTGCCTATCCGTCCTCCCAATGATAGATAGACAACTTCGATAGGAAATGCTATCTGCCGGTAGGTTATTGAAACGAAAGTAAGAGTAAAAAGATAGATTTGTTTAACTGTAGTAATGAGAACTAAGGATAGATAGGTTATTGAAAACGGCCGTAAGTTGCTTGAGGCCTTACTGGGAGGATTTCATCTTACAATTAATTTTGACTTTAGCAAATCAATTTGATTTACGTATACCATACGGATGTAAAACTGTATTTGTTAATGGTATTTCAAATAAATTATATGGAAGTATCGAAAGGTATTTTAGCTTAATAAACCAAGTATGTGTACTAATTAAAAAAAAATAGCCTGAATACTTTTAAGTTGTTGTTAAAAGTATGGGTCTTTGAAATGCTAAAGTGGAATCTTGTTTACAAAAAAATTATAGATCGAAATTGTTTGAGTGTGAAATTGTATAGATAGGTAAACATTTAGTATACAATTCTAAATAGTATCGCATTGCATTGATACAATTATTTAACTGTAAATACAAATATGTACTTTGTTATTCAAATTAATGCAAGCATTTAAGATGATAATTTGAAATAAAGTTGTTCCTTGGTATCAGAATTCAAAAATCAAAATGCAAATTCATTACATAAACCCATTTCTTTAAAATAAATTGTAAACAGATTGTTCAGGCCAAGTGCCTGCTAAAGGAGATGATCCGTATAGCGTCACGTTGCGTTCCAAAACGCATAGGCGTTATTAATTTATTTGTCTACCATCTGCCCACTTGTTTCACAATCAAATCGACCTTCGCACTATTAGCACGAAAAATTGTAATTTATATTTTATATGTAATTAAACAACATTCCAAGTATTTTGGGTTTCAATTGAGGCTCCTTTATGTCCGCTAAGACATAAATTGGTGGCCCATGAGGGGAACATCAATAAAATTTCAAGAAATATAACATTTTGTTCCGGCGTCGATATCGACTAAGCAAAAGGTTGACGGCGTTTAATATCTGACGGAGTTCAAGGAGCACACAAGGAGTACACAGCAGGACAGCGATACCAGCTCGGTCAGTGAAGTACCCAAAGCTTTGCACCGCGCGTCGAGGTTCCGCCCGAAAGTTAAGTACCCGTCCTTGACCTCAGTTTTATTCCAAATCAGACTTTAAATATTGTCTCCACTTGTAACCTACAATTTTAGTACAAAGAAATTGCATATAAATATTTAAATGTACTAACTTAATTTAATATTATAGAATAGAATACCTAAATGTTAATTTTGTGCGGTAAGTGAATAACACTTATCTATTTAATCGTATACATTTTAAGAACATATGTATTTGCTTAAAATAATATCACGTAATTTTAATGAAAATACATCTCAAGCTATAAATCCTTAGAAAGTATTTCATAAAAGGGTTTTAGTATTTTAAATGCAATAAAAATATTTTTTTAAAACGTAGTACCTACGTGGGTACCTACCTCAATTGTTAGACTACGTCAATTGTTAGACTACGTTATTTATTAATTTCGGGTCTAATTTTTATTTTATTTGTTCACGCTTGTGAATCACTGAAGGGTAGACAGAGGTGTTTTGCATACTAAGTTTCATATTAATATCTTGTAATATTTGTAGCCGTGTACTAGGTAGATTAGCGGTGAAATAAAATAGCTGTCTACATCCGAAATCCGACAGTTATATAAATAAATATACTTTAACTCTGCTAACTCTTCTAGGATAGCAGGCGTGACTATATGTGGATAATTTATTACATTTTGATTTTAGTTTGAGTGTTAGCATTCTTATTTCTCATAACTTGTTATCATTTATAACGCGACATTCACACGTCTCGCCGACAATTTCAGAACAGAACCTACAGCTGGGTGCAATCGCTGCCGTCCGCTGCAGTGTTTGCGCACTCGTCAGCTGAGCGCGGAACCGGTTTCTTATCGGCCGAGCCTACGGAGTGAGGGACGTGAGAGATTTTATTACTTGTTTATTTTATTTACACATTTATTACAATGACTGATGCAAGTGGTCAGTTAGATATTGTCAATTCTACAAGTAAATTAAAGGCTTTAAAGGTAAGGAGAAGTTCAATAAAGGGTCAAATAACTAAATTTAAAAATTATTTGTCGGAAGTCAGTTATAAGGTTGAGTTAACCAATATTGAAAATGCAGAGTTGAGTCTTAAGCTTACTAAATTTGAGGGCTTATCTGTTAAGTTTGACGATTTACAAAATGACATTGAGTTGTTAGATGCAGATAATATGCAGTTGGAAATTGATGAACGAGAAAGAATTGAGCACGACATCATTATTAATATTGCGAAAGCGAAAACGTTAATTGAAAATTTTAATAAAAACGAGCAAAGACGCGAATCAATTGCAAATGAAACTCAGTGCTTGCTCGATCATCACGAACATGGTTTTAAATTACCTCAAATTCAGATAGAAAAATTTGATGGCGCGTATTTCCACTGGCTACAATTTCGAGATACTTTTGAAAGCTTGATTCATGATAATAATCGTATAAAACCAATTCATAAATTCCATTATCTCATCTCATATTTGGAAGGAGAAGCTGCTCGCATCATATCTAATTTAGAAGTCTCAACGGCCAACTACGCGGAGGCCTGGCGGCTTCTCGGCGAGCGATATAATAATAAACGATTACTCATAAATCACCACCTTAAGTCACTGTTTAATCCTCAACCTCTCAGCCGTGAGACTGAAAAATCACTGCGATTTTTAGTGGACCACGTCACTAAAAACTTGCGTGCCTTATCTAGCTTATCTGTACCCACAGACAAATGGGACTTAATTATTATATTCATGTTGTCATCTAAGTTGGATAGCACGACCTTAATGAAGTGGGAGGAACATCGTAGTACGCTAGATGATGACATCCCAACGTTAGATCAATTTTACAAGTTCCTAATTAATCGTGCTGACGTAATCGAAGCGCTTAATCGCAGTAAACAAAATGAACAAAATAATCCAATTCCATCTACGTCACGAGCACCATTTTTTCAAGCTAAATCAAACAATAGGCCGAGTATTAATAACAGCCGTCATAATAACTATTTTAAAGATTCTTATACCAAATCATTTACGAGCACAAATCAACCTCGTTCAAAGGGTTTTTTATGCATTGTTTGTAATAATAATCATAAAATATATGAATGCCCTGTATTCAAGGCCAAAACTGTTAACGAGAGATTGGCTGATGTGGCTACCTATAAGTTGTGCTCCAATTGTCTTAGGCAAGGGCATCCCAGTAATGAATGCCGTATGGGGCCGTGCCGGGAATGCAAGGGGAGGCACAATAGCTTGCTTCACTCAGCTAACTTAGAAAATAATGCAGTCATCACTAAATCAGCATCAATAGTTACACTTTCTAGTCAAAATTGCAACCAGGCACTTTTGTCAACAGCGTTGATAGAAGCATGTAATCCTAGAACTGACCAAATACAAAAGATCCGCGCCTTGTTGGATTGCGGAAGTCAGTCATCTTTTATAACATCTTCCCTTAGAGAACTGTTAGGTCTAAAATCCAACCGCATTGATACTCTAAAGATCATCGGCATTGGAAATAATTGTACAAATTATGTCACTGAGATTTGTGATGTTCATTTAAATTCCCTAACTAGTGATTTTAGCATTAAACTGACATGTTTAGTACAAAAGGAGTTAACTGGAGATATACCTAGGTCTCGAATAAATTTACATGGACTAAATTTACCGAAAGATTTGTTGCTAGCTGATCCTTATTTCTACCAGCCAAGCTCTGTAGATATGATCATTGGGGCTGACATATTTTGGGATATCTTAAATTCTCAACAAATTTCTTTAGCTCCCAATGGGCCTAAATTGCAAAATTCTAAATTGGGTTGGATGGTCACTGGCCCAACAAATTTTTCAAACACACATTTAATTCAAAATTACGTGCAGTGCAATCATAGCGCGATTGCACAAAATTCGCGTAATTCTATTGACGAACTCCTTACCAAATTTTGGGAACTTGAAGAGATTCCCAAAGCAAAGGTTTTAAGCCCTCAAGAAAAGGCATGTGAAAATCATTTTTACGCAAATATGTCTAGATTGCCCACAGGCAGGTTCAATGTAAGACTGCCTCTAACTGATGATCCAAGTTGTCTGGGTGATTCATATAATTTGGCTAAGCGGCGTTTTTTCAACTTAGAGAGAAAATTTAGGCGAAATCCATCATTGAAATCAGAGTATTCTAAATTTATACAAGAGTATGAAGACTTAGGGCATTTATCCGAGTCTCCGATTGCTAAGCCACCTTTGAGTTATTTTTTATGTCATCATGCAGTTTTTAAGGATAGTGAGTCAACATCACTCAGAGTGGTTTTTGTCGGCTCAGCTACCTCTACCTCTGGCATATCATTAAATCAAATACTAATGGTAGGACCTAACGTCCAGGACTCTCTTTTTTCAATCCTAATTAGAGCAAGGCAATACCGATACATTTTGTCGGGTGACATCGAAAAAATGTATCGGCAAGTGCAAGTGCACCCTGGTGATCGTAAGCTACAGCTCATATTATGGAGAAATAACGAGTCACAGCCAATCAGTACTATGCAGCTGAATACTCTCACTTACGGAACTGCAAGTGCGAGCTATTTAAGTACAAAATGTTTGAGCCAGCTAGGAGAGGAGCAAGGTGATGAATTAATTAAAAATATTATACAGCATGATTTCTTTGTTGATGACATGATCACAGGGTCTAATGACGAAAACGAGTTGCGTTATATTCAAAGGTCCGTTTCAGAAGCATTAAAAAACGGCTGCTTCAATTTAAGAAAATATAAAACCAACTTGAATACTCTTTTTCTAGATTCAGATGTAAACACAAAGGAAAATCTAACAATAAGTGAATCATCTAGTACTCTTGGGTTAGGTTGGAATCCATCAGATGATTGTTTACACTTTCAAGTTAAGAATTTTAACTCCAGTGATAGTATTACCAAACGAATAATCATGTCGAATTCATTTAAGATTTTTGATCCTTTAGGATTGTTAAGTCCTTGTATAGTACAGACTAAAATGATTTTACAGAAACTTTGGGAACTAAAGGTTGACTGGGATCAACCAGTCCCTCAAGAGATCAAAAATAAGTGGATTAAATTTCAACAAAACTTACCGTACATTCTGAGTTTAAAGATAAGTAGACCGGTTCTATGTAATTCTGCAAAATATGTTGAAGTGCACTCGTTTAGTGACGCTTCTCTCTCAGGTTATGATGCATGTATATATATGAGATCTTTAAATGTCAATGGTGAAATCACAGTCAGATTATTGTGCGCTAAATCTAAAGTTGCGCCCCTTAAGACCACTACAATTCCACGGTTGGAACTAAGTGCTGCACTCTTAGCAGCTAGACTATGTCAATCTGTTGCAGAATCACTAAGATCCAAACCAGATCGTTTTGTACATTGGTGCGATTCAAACGTAGTGTTAGCCTGGATAGCTAATGATCTTCGCAACCTTAAGACATTCGTTGCCAATCGTATCAGTGAAATTCGCGAGATCACCAATTCAACAGACTGGCGCTACGTGCCCACATCTTCTAATCCAGCCGATTTAATTTCTAGGGGGGTAGACGCCAGCCAGCTGGTTTCTATGAGGTTATGGTGGTCAGGTCCTGAATACTTAACAAAACACGAATCTGACTGGCCAGTATCAAAAAGTCGTATTGAAGGTACTGAGTTACCAGAAATTAAATCGCATACAACTTCTATAGCAGAACCGATAATCAACTTCAACAATTATTCGAAATTAACCAAACTTCAAAGAACTTTCGCGTTCGTTAAAAGGTTCATTTTTAATTTAAAAAATTCTAAGGATAGGCGTTTAGGATGCTTAACTGTGGATGAGTTGACTGAGGCATTTCATGATCTTTGTGGTCTTGCTCAAACTCAGTCATTTCCAACTGAATATCAGTTATTAACTAAAAATAAAGAGTTAAGTCCAAATTCAAAAATTTTAGCTTTATCTCCCTTTATGGATAAACAAAATGTAATAAGAGTGGGTGGGCGAATTAATCGGTCAAATTATAACTATAATAAAAAGCATCCCATTTTACTTCATGCATCTCATCACTTCACCAAATTATATTTTGAAATGGAACACTTAAAACACCTTCACGCTGGCCCTCAATTGTTGTTAGCTGTGGTACGAGAAACTGTGTGGCCTGTTAATGGAAGGCATCTGGCCAGGCGCACAGTCAACAATTGTGTGCGCTGCAGACGTATGCGTGGTAAAACGCTATGCCCAAAAATGGGTGATTTACCAACGCAACGAATCACACCAGATTTACCTTTTTTATCTATAGGATTAGATTTTGCTGGTCCCTTTCAAATTTTGAATCGTAAGGGCCGCGGTAGCAGGTTGGTAAAATGTTATCTCTGTTTATTCATTTGCTTGCGGTATAAATGTATTCATTTGGAAGCTGTAAGTGACCTTACAAAGGATGCATTTATTATGACGCTTCGTAGGTTTATTTCTCGCCGGGGTAAGCCAGTGGAAATATTCTGCGACAATGGCCGTAATTTCGTAGCTGCCTCTAAAGAGGTAGGTACATTTTTAAAACAGAACCAAGACCATTTATTGAACTTCACTAATCAGGAAGGTATAAAATTCTCTTTCTCACCCAGTTACGCCCCTCACTTCGGGGGTATTTTTGAAGCCGGGATTAAGTCTGCAAAATTTCACATCAAACGAGTTATGGGAAATAGTTCTTTAACGTATGAGGAAATTTCAACCCTATTTTCGCAAGTGGAGGCTATTCTTAACAGTCGCCCCCTATACCCGTTATCCGCATCTCCCGACGACCTGCTATCCCTTACCCCAGGGCATTTTCTTATCGGGAGACCTGACCGCGGTGCCTTCTCCGCCTTTGGAAGACTGCAAGGAAGGAAACTTAAGACGCTATGCTCGCATCGAAAAACTTCACCAAGACTTCTGGCAGAGATGGCAACGAGAATACATTTCAGAGTTGCAGCAGAGAACAAAATGGCGCGTCAACCGTGCAAACCTAAATGTGGGCGACCTTGTCCTACTTCAAGAGGATAACGCTCCTCCATTAAACTGGCGTCTGGGACGAGTCACACATTTGTTTCCTGGGCCGGACCACATTGCAAGAGTTGCAGACATCCGCACTACAAGAGGTCAAGTGCGACGCCCTCTTACGAGACTGTGCCCATTACCTACCAGTGAAGAACTTAGCTGTTGAAAGACTGGGCCTTTCAACGGGCGGGAGTATGTTCAGGCCAAGTGCCTGCTAAAGGAGATGATCCGTATAGCGTCACGTTGCGTTCCAAAACGCATAGGCGTTATTAATTTATTTGTCTACCATCTGCCCACTTGTTTCACAATCAAATCGACCTTCGCACTATTAGCACGAAAAATTGTAATTTATATTTTATATGTAATTAAACAACATTCCAAGTATTTTGGGTTTCAATTGAGGCTCCTTTATGTCCGCTAAGACACAGATTTTCCATGAATTACCTACAATTACAAATGTGTATCTATGTTAAGTAAATATCAGTCTAAAAATCACGAAAAGTTATGGAAATGTTTCAAACATCTTCCATGACATAATATATGGTACTATAGATTTAAGATAAATATATTTTTTTATTTAAGTAATCTGAGATATAATTGTATAATAGGTACAAGGTATTATAGATATATTTAAGGTAAACATAACCATATATTATCGTGTAAGGTACAATAGATTATAGTTTATTATCTAGTTCGTTACAAAAAAATAGCAGTATTCGATTTGTTCAAAGAATTAATTGGCCTCGCGGTTGGCGTGTGCGACTGCTGATCATGATGTCTCGGGTTCGATTCCCGGGTCAGTCCAAATGTTTGTATGATCTACAAATATTTGTTTCGGAGTTTGGGTGTTTTCTATGTGTATAATATGTATGTATTTACAAAAAAAAAAGTATACATGTATTTGTATCAGTTGTCTAGTGCCCATAACACAAGCTCTGCTTAGCTTGGGACTAGATGGCGTTGTGTGTTAGATGTCCAAAATATTTATTTATTTGATAATTACCAAATAATGTCACTGTTTCCTTAACGGAAGCCGAGTGTAACATGGCATATTATAAGGCTGTGACAGAAATAGTCTGCATGAAGTCACTATTAAATAGCATTTCAATCCAAATAAAAGAGCCAATAAAAATTGCAGATTACAATAATTATATTAATAGTAATATAATTATTGTAATCTGCAATTTTTATTGGCTCTTTTCTCTCCTAATATCAAATATCATCTTGTAAGGGAGCAAATCGCTAAAATTATAAAGGTAGCATTAATTACCTCACTAGTGAAGCAGTTATATATAACTGCTTCACTATTCATTCATTCTACTATTCACTATAAAACTAACCAGCTAATATAAATTTACAAAAGCGGTAACTTTAGAAGAGTTTCTAGATGAAAGACAGTCTGAATTTATAGTAAATTATGAAATAATTAGAAAATAAATTTAAAAGAAAGCAAATCAAGATTATTTAAGAGTATATTTCCATAAAATATAAATTTATTTCCAAAGAATATCTACAAAAGCCACCCGCAAAGTTACAATATTTTAGACTTTATTATTTTGGTTCGTTCAACTGCTACTCTAGCCTCTTAATCCAGTCACAAATTATTTTTAACAGTAGATTTTTCCAACTGAATGTAAGAAGTTGTGCACCTTGAATAATTTCTATGTTTAATAAACTCAAACCTTAAACGTTATCACTGAGTGTTTTTTTTGTTTATACAGTACAGTAGAATTTAGAGCATTTTAATATAAAATTTTAACAAAAAAAAAAACGAATTCAATCTGAACCATTCGGGAAGCACCAGCTTTCAAATAAAAAAAGGATCATCAAAATCGGTTCACCCAGTCCAAAGTTATGAGGTAACAAACATAAAAAATAAATTTAAAAAAAATACAGTCGAATTAAGAACCTCCTCCTTTTTGAAGTCGGTTGAAAATGAAATTCAGGTGGCAACAGCTCGCATACTGGTTACCGTTCATGTAATACTAACACTATTGTACCTGAACATCTGACTTTTAAAAAGAATGGCCATGAATTTCTTTGCCAGTATTCTTCTCATAAGGCTCTACGCATTTTGGAAACTGGAAGTTATGGATCGACATAGGCAGGCAGTAGATCTTGGTGTTTTCACCTAATTTATTTTGAAAATACAGCACATGCTGTGGGGTCTGTTTGTGTCGATCTATGATTTTTAACTGTAGCTTAAAAAAAAAACATCAGCTACATATTAGTGAAAGTACCGTCAAAATTGGTCTAGCAGTTCCAGAGATTAGCCAGGACAAACAGACATACAAAAATTGTAAAATATGGTTTTTTGGTATATGTACCGTGTATACATACATAAGCATTTAGTAAAAAGTGGTTATTTTGTGGTGGTGGTCGTTTTCATGAGTCCGTCTAATTGTTTTTATAAACAACTAGCTGAACCCGGCGGTGTTCCCCGCGGTTGTTGTCGTACCGCGGGTAACGCCGCGGGGTGAAGCTAGTCTAAAAAAAAGTAGCCGAAGTAACTCCTTAAATCATCAGCTATCTATCAGTGAAAGTCCCGGAAGTGCAAGCCAGAACAAACAGTCGGACAAAGATTTTAAAAATGCTATTTTGGTAATGTACCGTGTAAACATACATATGCATTTAGTAAAAAGCATAGAAGAAGACGTGTTTCATTATACTCTACGCCAATAATCCCAAAAACACAAGTACGGTATATTGCATTGTCTGCATTCGCAATGAGTTTGGTGATCACTACTCTTGGATTCTGCTTATGCTTCATATTGGGCAGAGTAGGGCACTTTGGTAACTCATATTATAAAAAAAGTAGTTCAAATTAATTGTTTAGGTTATCTCAAGGATTTAATCTAAACACAATGTAAGTTCCGCGAAAATTTGTTGTTAAACAAATATATTTATTTTTGTTTGAGTCGTGACTAGATAAATATATAGCTTAAACAACCCTGATCAGTATAAAATGAAAAAGTTACTTACTGTCCTGCAGCATGGTCTCTGTTGCACTATAAAGAAGTATTACTATTTATTTATTTAGATGATAATTGACAAACAAACACAAATCAACATTCCTAGGTATACAGGTCAAAGTTTGATGTTATTGCAGCGGATAAAAGTAATCAAAGCTCTAAAATTTCCACAAAGTACAAATATTCACCGGCCGGCGAAATGATTTGAAGAAAATTTTTGAAGTTTCGTTTGTTACAGTTGAGTTGGTGACAAAATTCAAATTTCTACTAAATTAAATTAAAAATCGATATGATTTTTCTTTTTAATTAACAAATTATTATTTTTATCTTGAGTAAGTAACAACCAAAAATATTAGATAAATAAATTCAAGGCAAACACGAGTTACGAAAAATTAAAAAACTGTTTTTGTCTTTAACGAAGGAATCGAAAAACTGCCAGTGCAGAAAAAAATTCAAATGTGGCTCAACAATAACGTAACTAATTTTAGAAGTAGAGCGATACAATAGAAGTACGGCTGCTAGACCATGTTTAGGATTTGGTATCATAATTTTCGATGGTGGTGCACTCTCTATAACGCAGATGGGACTAGTAATAATAATGCTACTAAGTTAAGAATCTTTAAAAGCACATTGGTTGTTAAGTATTTACGGATCATCTTATATTAATACTGCTATATGTTTGACAGTTACTGTCAGTTACCCTAGTACTTGTACGAAGATTGAGTACCCTGTTGCCAATTGTCAATTTGTCCAAGTACAAGGAATACAAGTAGTCTCAACAAATTATTTAATTAGGGATTTGTGTACAGACGAGAATATTAAAATGTCTCTAGACTCAGATACTGAAGCTGACATCCTGGAAAATGTCACAGATGTTCTGAACGAGCTATTGGTAAATACAAAACCATAGAATGCTTTTTATTTTTTCATGTAAAAAGAAAATTAGAACAGAGTTCAATGTGAATTATATTTTACTATGAAAGTAGTACCCGCTTTTAATTTAATATGTTTTTTCACAGAAAGAACTTCAGGAGCTATATGAGTTCCGAGATCTATTTTTCGAGAACCATCCTATAGAAATGGCTTCAGAAAGGAATCAAAAAGTTGAAGAGAAAAAAAATAAAATTGTTGAAAAGTTTGAAGGAATTGATGGTTAGAATTAACTTTGCATTTGAAGATTATCTAAGTAGGAACCACCAAATTTCTGTTATTAGTTTTTAGTTCCCATAGCCTTGGTTGCTAGCCTGCTAACTTTATTCCTACAAGATTCAAATTAGAATTGAAAAGCATTCCAAAAATGTCTCAATACATTTTATATAATTCGAGCAAATATTTTATTGTTTCTTTACTCTTTTACGACTTAAACGACGAAGTTATCCGCGAACACACTTTTGTTTTTAAACGGTTGTATTAAGAACCTCCTCCCTTTTTGAAGTTAGTTCAAAATAGGAATTGGCCCTCATACCACACAGGCCGGACTGGTTGGTACAGGGTTTGTTTCAAATTTTCATTCTCTTTGCAGTGCAGTTGTCGTATGTTGCTCCGTTAATCTCCTCTTACAAGACTCATGGTATGAATTCGGGTCACCACATGGATGACAGCTCATCATTAACACATGTGAAACTTTAGATTTTTTTATTATGTTACAGATACTCAAATTCCTTTCGCCGAACGTGCCAAGTTCCTTTATATGAAAGGACGAGCTTACAATATTAGCCCCACATATGATGCAAGGGCAACGCAATGTCTCAGTAAGGCTGTGAAGTTAAATCCCCACTTAGTGGATGCTTGGAATGAACTTGGAGAGTGCTATTGGAAGAACATGAATGTGAAAGAGGCTAAAGCTAGTTTTGAAGGTGCTTTAAAGCATGTAAGTCATATAAGTTCTGTTTGTACAATATTTGTATGTATGTTAGTAGTGTTGGTACCTAAGTTAAGTAAATACATTTTCTGCTCAATGTACTGTCATGTCATTGTATGAATAAAATTCTTTTTTTTTCATACTTACCAATAGGTATTTAAATTTCAGCAAAAGATTAATTATTACATTTTATTATCTGAAGGAACGCAACCGTCTCTCCCTACGATGTCTCTCAATAATTCTCCGTCAGGAAACTGGGCCCAGAAAAAGAACTGAGGTCACTCCAGCTGTCCTGAAAAGTGTTGAACTAGCAAAAGAGGCAGTGGCTCAGGATTTCAAGGATGGATTGTCCTGGTCGGTCCTGGGTAATGCATATTTGTGTCAGTTTTTCACGGTGGCCCAGGACCCGGCTACATTGAGGCTATGCATGAGTGCATATAAGCAAGCAGCTTTGGATCCAATAGCTAAAGGACAGCCTGATCTTTATTATAATGAAGGCATTGTAAGTTGTTTGCTATCAATTGTTTATAATTAATTTAAAAGTATCTGTTACGTTACTAAAACTGGTGCGCAAATTTCGAGAGTGTTATGGAATTCTAGAGTACAGTGGAGAAATAAGGGTATGTGCCTCAAAACTCATGAAAATCAGGCTAGCTGATCATGCTTGGTGGCAAAGCTTGTTGAATATATAAGATTCCTGATTAGTCGTCCTAGATACTTTACAGTTTAGGATTCAGATAAGAAAATTGTAAAAATAAATTAAAGTTTAAAAAAACTAAAAAAAACGCGCTTAGCTTTCTGCTTTCTGAAAATATTTCAATAATGTTGCCCCACGCTTTTTACATTATAATTATTTTCTACTTTTTAGTTTGTTTGCTATTAAAACATGTTTTTTTAGTTTTTTTTAAACTATAATTTATTTTCTACTTTTTAGTTTGGTATATTTATAACAGTGCGTTTGTTTAGTTTTTCAAAACTATTTTTTTTTTGTTTTTTTTCCAATTATTGTATTGTCATCGGCCCTTGACCCCTGTGCAAATTTTGAAGTAAATCGGACTCCTAGGAGTAGGTGATAATGAAGTTAAAAGATTTCGTTACATACATACATACACACAGGTCAAGCTAATAAAAGCGAGTTAATAATAAAAATAGTCATACAATTTTTTTCCTGAGCTGAGCACTTAGGATTATTTAATCTCTGAAGCGCTTGGTGGAAGCTAGTAGACTTGTCATTTTAGCATCCTCTACTCACACTGCTTAAATAAATAATAATAAATATTTTCGGACATCTAACACACAACGCCATCTAGTCCCAAGCTAAGCAGAGCTTGTGTCATGGGTACTAGACAACTGATACAAATACATGTATACTTTTTTTTGTAAATACATACATATTATAGATAGAAAACACCCAAACTCCGAAACAATTAGTCTAGTCCACAAGTTCCATACTTGTTGACTAGACTAAAAGATGCAGCAGCATCACTAGGCCGCCATAGTGTGGGTCTCCATACTGCATTGTCTGCATTCGCAATGAGTATGGTGACCACCACTCTTGGATTCTGCTTATGCTTTCCATCAGGCAGAGTAGAGTCATTTTGGCAGGCCAAACATAAAAAAAAAAAAAAAAAAAAACAAACATTTGTAGATCATACATACATTTGGTCCGACCCGGGAATCGAACCCGAGATCTCATGATCAGCAGTCGCACACGCCAACCGCGAGACCAACGAGGCAGTTGTCTATATAAACTGTAAATCTCAAACAAATATTTACAGGCGTTAAAATACTCAGAGCTGTATTCTGAAGCCCTGCAGAAGTTCTCGTACGCGTGTCGCCTGGACCCCTCCTGGGATCCTCCCCGCCAGGAGACCACTCGTGTCATCAACTTCACACAGGCTGCCACCACACTCGTACGAACTTGTGGGAAACTGAAAGCTAAGAGGCTCACTGCAATGATCCAGGTAAGATAGCGATTTCGTGTGATTTCTGTGATATTACAAAATAAAATAAATATTAAAGGGGTTTCCCATATAACAAATGGGAATGCGAATGTTTTGCCACGTGAACATATAAATTTAATTTATGAATGTTATCAGGTGTTAAAATACTCTTAATCGTAAAAAATATAATTTGTAATGCATTTTCCCACAGTCAATCGATAAGAAAATGCTGGGTCCGTACACTGTGGGTAGTTTACACAGTTTCGGTCGCAGCCGGGAGGTGGCGCTAGACCTGGTCCGCCTGGACGCCTTGCAAGAGGGGAATAACGAAGGAAAAGTAGTCCTTGGCAAGGTTGTGGGCTCCATACACAATGACAACGCTGTTCCTTTGTAAGTTTATTGAATAGTTCTTACATTAAATGAGACATTTTTAACAACATATTTTTTTTTTTTCACAAATAAAATATTGCCAGTCATAAGGACTGCCGATAGAAGTGAAAAGTTATAACATGAAATGTTATTTGTAAAATTAGAACATTCATAATGTTTAAATTAAATCATCATGTCGGTGACGCGGTGACGCGAACTCTTAAAATTTTCCCCTACCAAAAAGTGCTCAACGCACCCAAAGAAGTTTTCACTTCAAAAACACAAAAGATCTACAATCATTTCTTTATGTTCAGCCTCTAATACTACTGTAGTCCTCTTTGAAAAAAATTAATGGGATTGCCAACACTACAATAATTTAGAACTAGACTGCACGGTTGACCTAGTGATTTGGCGGCTGCTACGCCGATTTTTACTAAGTGTTGTGGGTTCAAATCCCACATGGAACAATACTTTGTGTGATTTACAAATTGTTGTTCAGAGTCAAGTATTATTTGCGTCCGTCTCATGTATGTTTGTAAAGTCCTTCGCGGCACAGAATGTATATTCCTAGTCTTATAAACAAAAAGAACTTCAATAATTTTTCGATTCGACTTCGATTCCTGAGATTAACGTGTTCAACCAAAAAATCTCTCCAACTTTATAATATTGATAAAGATAGTAATGGCACTTAATTCAATTTTTTATCATTGAGAACACTAAAACTTATTAAGTGATGAGATATAATTGACAAACAGATCAGAAAAAGTTAATTTTCTTTACTACATAATTGTAAATTATATTGCTGCCTTGTTGTTGCAATGGTAGCGTACGCGACCACTGTACATGAGGTCTCGGGTTCGATTTCCGGACCGGAACAAATGTTTGTATGATCTGCAAATATTTTTTTCGCAGTTTGGGTGTTTTCTATATTTATTTATTTATTTTATTTATTTATTTATTAGGTACAGAAACAGACAACAAACCAAAAACAAACAAATACTATAAATTACAGTTCACAATATGTAGGTCTGAAGTCCAATTACAACCGTACACAGCACTCAATGTTGTAATGCTTCATTGGAAAAGATACCACACATCAGATTATATATTCTATTCTTCAGATGTTTTCCTTAATTATCAAGGTTTTAAATTCACTAAATGAGTCGAAAAAAAATTTGTTAAATTTGTATTTACAAAAAAAGTATATATGTATTTCTTTCAGTTGTCTAGTACCCATAATACAAGCTCTGCTTAATTTGGGACTAGATGGCGTTGTGTGTTAGATGTCCGAAAATATTTATTAATTTATTATATTGTTTCAGCACATTTGCTATGGTGGATGAAAGCATGGAGTGTGTACTGGTGACGGTGTACAACTGGGCCGATGGTCGGGGAGCCATTATCGGCGACTGCGTGACATTGCCTGAACCACAGCTCACCTTACATAAACTTGATACTGAACTTGCGGTAAGTAGTTACTTTAAAAGTAATGAAAGTTTTAAATATAAAAAATATTAATTACTAGCTCACCCACAGAACCTCGTTTACGTATCCTATTGCCCATTGTGTAATAATTCCCCCGTTTTTGTAACATTCTTCATTGGTGCCCAGCTCCTATTATCTTAGCGCGATGATATTATACAGCCTTCCGCGATAAATGGGCTATCAACACTGAAAGATTTTTTCAAATCGGACCAGTAGTTCCTGAGATTAGCGCAAGCTGACAAACAAACTCTTCAGCTTTATACATTAGTATAGATGGTTTTCGTATTTAAAACTTTCTTCAATTTGAATATAGTATTACATTATAAAGTTTTAATTTCAAATAAAATGCATTATTATAGAAACAGTATATTGTTATTAATATTAGTGGTCGGCCAGTGGTCGAAATTAGACCATAATATGTTCTTTTTTTACGTTCTGCATTCCTCCTCCATATAAACGTTAACTGTGCCAAAAGACATGCATCCTTATCCATAATTTTCGTAAAAAGCTGTACAAAATTTCTGCTTCACGTATTAATAGATATACTTTAATAACATGAAACATGTCTTTACAGAAATACGAGTTCAAATCGATTCGCGTGAACAACCCGATGGTACTCCTAGTGAATGGGAAGCGAGTGGGACGCAACCAGTTTGCAACCACCCGCGTCACCAGCACCTACGAGGCCCACTGAGGCCGGCCTCGGACCTCTCACTCAACACGCACAGAACCTCTTGCCTACATAGGCAGATACATCTAAAGTTTGACTGCACAGATGGCGTAGTATTCGTCGTTTTCTACTGCGCTGAGAGTTGTAGGTTCGACTCCACATTGTATAACTTTTTGTGTGATCCACAAATTGTTGTTTAAGTCTGGGTGTTCTATGTGCACGTTTAATGCATGTGTGTAAAGTCCCACGTAACACAAGATATATGCCTAATGCGGTAGTTCTCTTAAAGAAAAAATATATATCTGGTTGAGAACCTCCTCCTTTTGGAAGTTGGTTAAAAAGTAGGTGGCCCTCAGCCAATCCTTACCAATTAGTTTCAAATTCAGACGACCTAGTGTAAGTTTATTCCAAATCAACTTGCTCTCTGGCTCACACTAAAATCTAATCGCAATTGCAAATGTTTGCCATTGCGATTAGATTTTAGTGTGGGCCAATCGCAACGCCATACGCGGTCATCGCTTCAAATACGAAAACTTTTTATTTTTAACTGGCAACTTTAAATTAACTGTCTATCTGTGAAGCTAAGCGAATATGAGCCTGGCAAGAGGCTCATATTTTTAATACATTTTACTAGTCTGTGGTGTACTGGAAATTTAATTTAATTAACTCAAACTTTTTAGATTTTACGAAATTTCATTTTCCCGCTTTCAGAAGCTTTCAGTCCATAGTATAAGCTTGATTTTTACTTTATTACTGATAAATTTTTAAACTGCCTGACAAATTAATCTGTCATTCAGAGTGTGGAGTGTGATTCTGATTTTTATTAGAACCGAAGGGTGATTCAGTGGTTCATGCCTAGGTTAACATAATAAAGCTTGATATATTGAGACCCCTCTGTACCTCGGAGACCACCTTAAGCCATCGATCTCGGTTGCTACCATAGAGGTATTATAGAAAGAGCAGGCTTCCTGCTGTCCCTCGGTTAGAAAGAGAGAGACGATCGCGGTACCTATCTGTATCTTTATATTTCACTAGCTGTTGCCCGCGGCTTCGCCCGCGTGTATGTCGGTTATCGCTGCAAATAGTAGCTAATGTGTTATTCTGATGTATAAGCTATATTACTGCAAAGTTTGTTGTAAACAAACATCCATCCATCCATACTAACAAACTTTCGCGTTATTAATATAGGTAGGATTTTTATCGATATAAAATCATGATACAAAATGTATTGGTACCTGAATAGTTTTATTTTCTTTACCTCGCATAGAACTTTTATATATTTTTATAAATCAGTTTAAATAAAATAAAGGGGTTAAGACAATTTTGTGAAAACTAAAAATTTAGTATAGCGCCATCTGTAATGATTTATTTATTTCGTGAACGAAAAATGTAGTATAGCGCCATCTGTATTTTTGATATGGAACTCATTCCTATCTGATGTCCCACGACACCACCCGATTTTTTTTACAATACACACACGTTTTACTATTAAAAACTTATTTAAGTATTTATATATGTACATAAGATATAAAGTGTTTATATGAGCTTATTTCGACATTTGACATCGACCGGGTCTGGCACCGCTCGCTTCTCTCCAAGCTCTCGGCATTCGGTCCGCCTCCTAGACCCTGTCACTGGATTGACGCTTTTCTTCATCAGCGCCGCATTATGGGCCTTTGCGACGCCACGGCCTCTGATGTTCTGGATGTAAACGCTGGCGTACCTCATTGTTTAGTCCTGTCGCCCACACTATTTCTTCTGCATATCAATGACATGTTAGCTCTTGGCAACATACATTGCTATGCAGACGATAGCACAGCTGGCAGTCGTTGAGGAAAATCGACAGAAGCTTGTCGCTGAGCTCGACCGGGTTTTGAACCGCATTTTACAATGGGGTGATAAGAATCTGGTCGAGTTCAACGCTACGAAAACACAGTTGTGCGCGTTCTCTACCAAAAAGTCTCCATTCCTTTCCCTCCCCACTTTTCAGAGCACTCAACTGCCACTACGGGGTAAGCTCGGTGTCCTGGGCATGGATATTTGCCGGGACCTCGAGTACTGTTCTCATCTTCGTGATGGATCCGCGCAGTATTTGCTTGATGCTTTCGATCGGTTGCAATGGCGAACAGTCCGCTTTACCAACAGTCCCGAAGCCACCGAGTTCCTTGAACCTCTGCAGCTGCGTAGAGATATCGCCTCTATAGCAGTCCACTACCATCTGTATCATTGGAAGTATTCTGAGGAGCTCTTCCAACTGGTCGCCCTTCTCCCTTCCTCTGCAGAATAACATGTTCACTCTCAAACCAAACGGTTTGGTTCATCCTTCCTGTGCCGAGCAGCTAAAAACTGAAACTCACTACCAGCGCACGTGTTTTTCTCCCACTATGATCCCGGGGCCTTTAAGTGCGGCGTGAAAAAGCATCTCACTAAGCCGTCATAGTGTGGGACGCAATACTGCATTGTCTGCTTTCCCAGTGAATATGGTTGCCCCCACTGTTGGATTCTGCTTGAGTTTTCCATCAGGCTGACCATAGTCACTTTGGCAGCTTCAAATAAAAAAAGTACAATTTGAATAACTACGTTTTTTCTTTTGCCATATTTTGCCAAAATATGGAGATTTTGTGGATTTGATATACGTGAGTATGCTGCTCATGAGAAGAAAAAAACTGTATCTTTAAGCATCTGTCCTTGGGTTTTGATAATATTGTTATTGGAAATGCTGTTTTCAGCGGAAACTGCATTCTTTTAAATTAAAATGTCAAATAAGTTGGAATTATTGGAATACGGGGAATTAAAACATTATCTTCTTTTGCCATTCCATGCGTCATGATTGTAGCTTTTACAATGTTGTACCCCAGTTGTGTAATATTTAGCCATGTACTATTACATTGCTTTGGCGCTCAAGATACCTCATTTAATAGTACTGGAACATTAACTTGCAGCCTCAACTTATGGGTAGGCACTCCTGATATTTCCAAAGACTTACTAAGTATTCGACAACATCTCCCTCCACGCCTGACATGATCCGTTCGTTTAATTGATAACTATCTCATTAGTCAGCTGATCAGGATGGATATTATTTACATTTTTGTTCATATCTAACCAACAGCTAGCTTATAATGACGATACTTCTGTAGAGAATTTTGAAGTTAAGAAACGCTGTTAATTAATTATATTAATTTGGCTTATTTATTTCTATTAATATAATGAACATACAAATCAGATTGACGAATATATACTTAATATCTTAATATTTAATTTTTATATATACAATATCATTGCTATAATTGTTAAGTCTTCATTGAAAAAGTGAAATATTTTTTATTATTGTGACAGCCTTGTTTATTCGTTTTCAAGACGCCCGACGTAGGTAACGCGCAGGCGTGTGGCGAGTGAACTCCCAGAACAACCTTTCATCCCCCTTTTAAACCCCTTACAACCCCTTTTTCGCATTAAAAAGTAGCCTATGTCCTTTCTCAGGCTCTAGACTATCTGTGTACCAAATTTCATTCAAATCGGTGCAGCGGTTTGGCCGTGAAAGCAAGACAGACAGACAGACAGAGTAACTTTCGCATTTATAATAATCATTTTTTTCAAATTGGACCAGTAGTTCCTGAGATTAGCGCGTTCAAACAAACAAACAAACTCTTCAGCTTTATATATTAGTATAGCTGACCCACGCAACGTCGTTTGCGTCTCCTATTGCTCGTAGCGTGATAATTTTCCCCCGTTTTTGAAACATTCTTCATTGGTGCTCCGCTCCTATTGGTCTTAGCGTGATGAAATATATATATATATGTATATATCATCATACCTATAGCCTTCCTCGATAAACGGGCTATCTAACATTGAAAGAATTTTTCAAATTGGACCCGTAGTTCCTGAGATTAGAGCGATTAGCTGACCCACGCAACGTCGTTTGCGTCTCCTATTGCCCGTAGCGTAATAATTTCCCCCCGTTTTTGAAACATTCTTCATTGGTACTCAGCTCCTATTGGTCATAGCGTGATGAAATATATATATATGTATATATCATCATACCTATAGCCTTCCTCGATAAACGGGCTATCTAACACTGAAAGAACTTTTTCAAATTGGACCAGTAGTTCCTGAGATTAACGCGTTCAAACAAAGAAAAACTCTTCAGCTTTATATATTAGTATAGATGTATTTATTATACTCTTCTAAGATCTAATACTCATAATCAACAACACATTTATTTGGATAAAGACTAATATTAGGTATTATGTTGATAAAAACTCTTTGACAAATAACTCAATAATAGGTACCAACTCTTAGCGTCTTATACTCGTGTAACTTCTAAACGAAATGTCCGAATGGGGTGAAACAAAAAGTATTTTACTTCTACATAAATACCCTTGATAACATAATGCTTTATTTGGATAAGGATTAATATTACGATACACATTTAACGTAGTTTCTTTCTTCAGACGATTTAATAATTTTTTTGAGCACAAAAGCGGTTATTGTGACTAAACCATGATAGTTAGATATATGCTCTCGCGGACTTTTTTGTAGATCTTAATGGGACCTACAAACTCGTAATACATGATTTTGTTCTATTGTCAATACTTTTTGCAGCGCACGCAAAAATAGATTTTCGAGTTCACACCTTGGGTTACAAAATAGCAATTTTCTTACGGATCTCAATTTTTTTTGAAAATAAAATATAGCCTATAGCCTTCCTCGATAAATGGACTATCCAACACTGAAAGAATTTTTCAAATCGGACCAGTAGATCCTGAGATTAGCGCGTTCAAACAAACAAACAAACAAACAAACAAACAAACAAACTCTGCAGCTTTATAATATTAGTATAGATTACTTCAAACAACTTTATAAGGTATTTAAGTTGATTTGATTTTATTATTCGAGGTTGTCATAATAACAAGCAGTCCTTTATTGCGCATGTATCAGTAGAGAAAAACAAATGGGGTACCGCGATCTTCTCTCTCTTTCTAACCGTTGGACGTTTCCGCTTACAGGCAGCCGTATGTCTTCCCTACTCTATCTATGGCACCTCTATGGTTGCTATATATAAATATTTGGCAATCGTCCGACAATAGTCTTTCTTCAAGAATTTCTATATCGCCTAGGGTTGTGGAGGTCTTATGGTAATCGCTTCGCGTAAAAAACCAAGTTTCAAGCGTGTTGTAGAACTCTAAACTTATTTTGAAAAAAAATCTCGGAGGGATTAAAGGTTCTGATTTTTATTAGTTGGCAACATTCATGATGCAGTTTCGTTTGCGAGTTGCCAACCTAGTCATATAAATTACATGAATGTGTCAAATGTGTGTGAATTTTATGTGTAACCTAGCAATAAGGTGTATAAGATTTTTTTGTGTGTTTAAAAGACATAAAGAAATATTTTTTACTACCGCTAAGGACTAAATACATTTTTTTCTTTATTGCTCTAATTTATATTTACAAATGATTAATTAGCTTTTCATCACATTAAAATAAAAGTACATATTTTAAGTGTAAAAAAAAAGTGCGATTACGAAAAAAAATTTTTTATGAGGTGTTTGTCTCATTATGTCGTGTGAAAATGGCGGAACGAACAGTATAGTTGAGGTTGTAATCGTCTTAAATATAATTTGAGGACGAAAGATTCCTATGTGATCTCCATTTTAAGACTTATTTTGTATTATTCTAAACTTAACTATACGTAATCAATAAGCAACGGTTCTGTGCTATTTTCATCTTTAGGGCTGTTAGTTTAAAGTTGAAAATAACTAAACCGTTTCTTAAGTAACGTTTATGAGTAAGGAGATAAATAGTTATAAATCCTAATGAATGGCTTTGAATAAAGACTTTTCAAAATTGATAAATGACTGATTGACAATTAATACGAATTTGTATATATAATTAAATTTTTAAATGTATCTTTATTGGAGAATAATTCTCAAAAATATATATATTATATTCTTACTCAATACTTTATTGCACACTATATAGTTACAGAGATGATACATGACACTCATAGATACATGCCTTATTGGTCTAGCGGTTGACGTAGGTGTCTGCCAATCAAGAGGTCTCGGGTTCGAATTCCGGGTCGGGCCAAAAGTGTTATTAAGTTTTTCTGATAAAAAAATATTTAATAACAGCTCAGAGTTTGGAAGTTGGGGTCTGAACCCCCGTGCCTCGGAGAGCACGTAAAGCTGTCGGTCCTGCGCCTGATCTCGCCCCGGTCGTGTCGGTTAACCGTCCCATCCGATTATGAGAGTGAGGGAACAGAGAGTGCACCTGTGTTTGCGCACACACTTGTGCACTATATTATCTCCTGCGTAGTTGGCTGGTCTCCGTTAAGACAGGCCGCCGTGGCCGTTATCGGCTAGGAGAACATTTACATGACAGTCGTACAGCAACACATGGGACCGAAGGGGAGTAGCCAAAACATCTTTTTCCGATACAAAACAGTCATTCATTTTATACGGGGGGAAAATCTTCATACATACACATTTAAGACTCACATAAAAAAACAATCGCTAGTCACTACGAACTCACACATAACAATTAAAACAAAACATTCACAATTTCACGCACACATATAAACTCATTCCATGCCATAACAGTGTAATGCGTAGGCCCATTTGGGATTATGCTTTGACACAGGGTAACGCCTGCGTATTGGTACTCCCTACCGCCCTCAACTATTACTGTACATTAATGTGTATTTAATTAATTCTAACACAAATTCAAAACTTTTTTTAAAATAATTTGAATGTTTATCAAACGATTTTAATCAAATACAGATTTTGTCTATGGAATGGTATCTTTGCAATTATAAAGATCTTATTAATAAATGATGTATATAAAATGTTTGTCTGTACGGATTATTAAATGTGTCTTTTCTGAGTGGGGTAATGCATCGGTGTTGTCACAACATGTATAATAATAGTTGTATGTGATCATGTTATCATAAAAATATTAGATTATATGTATTAGTAAATGAAAATCATGTTCAGTTTTCATTATAATAATGACGGTTTAGCATTTGACAAAACACTTTAAGTAACTGCTTTTTTCTTTAGTTAAAAGATGGCTCACTAACAGTTTGTTAAACTTTGGATTGTGAGATACAGGACCTAATTATAGAGTTATACAACACTAAATATAGATGGCGCTATTAGTACGATTCAATATGGACTTACATCAATAATAAACAGTCTAAAAAGGGAGATTTTGGCATACTATGCTATATTGCCCAGATGAGTCTTTATAAGATTTATGTTAAGTTTTCATTCTCCGCATTGCTTATACCCTGTGTTATTTCTCTTGAATAAAAATTATAAGAATATTGCAGAACACTAAAATTAATAACCGTTTTTTTTAATATTAGTTTTTAGCTTATCTCATTAATTTTGGAAACTTTTTTAGTCTTTAGAAAGTTACATCTGTAAGTTTTTAAATAAAAGAATTTATATTAAAACTTTAAAATCATTGCCAACTCGCAAAGATTCGAAATCTGACAATAAATTTGACAGGACTGGTAGCGCCATCTGAAATTGTAATTTGGCAATCATACCAATGACTGTAAATTGAATCAAAATATACATATTGTGTAAAATACCTTGTTTTGGCAATTTAATTATGTACTACATATATATGATTATGTTCCTGAAATGACCACAAATGACTGGTTATGTACCTATATCAACTAACATTTCAGCACTATCAGTAATAACGATTTTAATAATAATAATAAAAATGCATTTAATAACGAAATGTAATAAATAATTGTCTTATAAATTGTTTTCTTTTATTATCTATGCTTTTGGAAAACGTCTTATGAAACAAACTTTGGTAGAAGTAAGAAGGTACAATGCGACTCAAATCATGTCAAATAAGAATAGGATCGACTTTTCGCCATATTGTGACGTCATAGCTCTCAATTCGAATCAATTGGGTAGGGTCAGCAAAACAAGATATTTATAAATATACATAATCTATTCACGAATCATGAACGAATATTTTTTAATCAAAATTGAGCTCTTCAATATCGCTTATCTCTGCATCACCGACTGAGTGGTCACTGTCGTCGTCATTGCCATCATCATCACTGTTGCATTCCCCTATAAAATAAAACCTGGATTAATGTAGGTTTTTAGTATTTATTCCACCGTTCCACCTACTGTTGTTTCAAATAAAATTAGGTATTGTTACCTGTATTTATATACATAGACATCGCCGTCGTCGTCATTATCATCATCATCGTTATCACTACTGCTTTACGCTATAAAATAAAACATGGATTAATGTAGGTATTTAATATTTCAATTCAGCATTGCTACTTAAATTAGAAATAGCATTTTCTTACCTGTATTTATAATAAAAGTAAATTTATCATCGACTTCAAATATTTCTCTTTGCCAGTAGTTAATTTAAGACGTTTTTTCACTTTGAAAAATTGAGACTCGGTCAAACAAAAATAAACATTATTGATACGCAAATAAGGTTTCGTTGCAGACCGTACTTTTCAAGAGACATTTGACAGAGGACATTGACGTTCCTATTCTTAATTGAGTTGCATAGTAAGTAAGTAATTAATGTTCTGTTGGTCTAGTGTTTAGTGATACAGACTGGTCGTGAATTCAATTCCCATGTGAAACAAATAATTGTTAGGAACACGGTATCGAATAGAGAGTATTGAAAAAAAAGAATCGTACTCATAAAAGTATCGAAACGAAAGTAGCGAGTGCTTTTCTTACCGAGGCCTAATCGCGACCTTTTTTTTTTGGTTGACGTGTAGGAAAAACATCCCTTCGGATCTTCCGGGGATGAGAAGCCAGCCATGTTGATTCCACTAAAAACCATCCCGACTGTGCCGGTCTCAGGTGCCACTGCGCCAGTGCAGGGCCTAACGCGCCTAGGGCCTAAATAACTTCAGTTTGAGCTTAGTAGAACAGGTCATAAAAAAACGTGCGTTTCGTCTTTAGACTACGATACCTTATGAAAAGTATCGAATGCAAAGTATCGAGTACAAAGGTATCGGTATCGAAAGGAAAGTACTCGATACCACAAAGTATCGATACTTTTTTCGTGTCCTAATAATTGTATGTTGAGCACAATACTGCCTCGTTGGTCTCGCGGTTGGCGTGTGCGACTGCTGATCATGAGGTCTCAGGTTCGATTCCCGGGTCGGACCAAATGTTTGTATGATCTTCAAATATTTGTTTCGGAGTTTGGGTGTTTTCTATGAATAATACGTATGTATTTACAAAAAAAAAGTATTTATGTAGTACCCATAACACAAGCACTGCTTAGCTTGGGACTAGATGACTTTGTGTGTTAGATGTCCGAAATATTTATAAATATTTATTTATATACAATCATTGTCTGTTTCCCTTTCTGTATATAATTTATCTACAGTATGTCTAAATATAAAGACTTTTGACTGCACGGTTAGCCTAGTGGTTTAAGCGGTCGCCACGTCGCTTTCTACTGCGCTAAGTGTTGTAGGTACAAATCCTACTTGGGACAATACTTTGTGTGAATCACAAATTATTGTTCTGAGTCTGAGTGTACTTTGTGTCCGTTTCATGTATGTTTGTAAAGTCCCCTGCGACAAAGGATTGCTAACGCGTGAATTGGTTGTCTGTAAAGTCGGTTTACGGACGATAGTTTAACGTGACACGTCGTCAGAACATAACATTGATGAAATGATGAGAGATAGATGCGGCGCAAATACAACAACGTACAGTGAGCGTAACGGGACAATGAGTCATCCTTTTTCGTGCATGCAGCCGGCGTTCATCTATTTATTAGACGTTGTCACGTCAAAATTTGTATGTCTATCAGCGGTCTGGTCGCCATAGTATACAGGCCTCTGTCTACGCTACAGGCTCACCTTTGTTTAGGGTCAGACGGTTGTGTATGAGATGTGTGTGGTTATTATTATTACCGTGCGAGAGCCACGCTTCGGCATGAATGAGCCGGCTCGACCGGAGTGATACCACGGCCGCACAGAAAACCGCTGTGAAACAGCGCTTGCGTTGGCCGGCAACGCACTTGTGATGCCTCTGCTGTTGCTGGTGCCCATTAGCGGCGGTAATCGCTTACCATCAGGCGATAAGTCTGCTCGTTTGCCATTCCATAAAAATCTTAATATATATATTTCTTGTGTGCGTGTGTATGTGACTGAACTCCTCCTAAACGACTGGAGGACTCCTAAACAATTTTGATGAAATTTTTTGTGTGTGTTCAAGGGGATCTGGGAATGGTTTAGATTCACAAAAAAGACTGGACCGATTTTGATGAAATTTTTTGTGTGTGTTCAAGGGGATCTGGGAATGGTTTAGATTCACAAAAACGTAAACGATGTTACGTGGGTCATAAATATGGCGGTACGAAGTTCGCCGGATCAGCTAGTAAATAAGTAAAAATGTAGATACATAATGTTAACATACCTACATATTCTCATGACTTGCTATTACAAGAGGTACCAGAAGATAGACCAGTTATCGTACTACACGATTGTCAAATGCCATTTTGCGGCGAGGGGGATAGTCAGAAAAAAAAATACAGTTGCAATCTTCAAAAAAACAATTTATTTACACTGACTTATTATTCACACCCTATTACGAGTACAACTATTAAAATAATGTTTAGACTAATATTTACAAACTAAAGTCTACCTCCCAAACATTGTTCTAAAAAGTATTTACATAGGACAATCAGTAAATAATGAGAAACTAAGAATCATGCTCAATCTTCCTTTTAAATGTTTTATTAAATAACGCCACAATTATTAAACCACAGTTTCAAACACCTAAACCATTTCCACAAGATATCCGACCCCATTGCTTGGATATTTACTTGGCACTCCAACACTGTGCGATGTGAAGGTTCCTACACACTATGCCGGTGGTTATGCCGAAAATAAACTCGGCAGCAAAACCGACGGAAATTGAGCCGGCTTCGCCATGGCTGCTAAGCTGTCATAACGGAAATTATGCTCTGTGGCTAGTGCCGACGACATACCCGCGCGGCATAAACTCGCCTTCCATGCAGCCGGTATAGTGCAGTAGGAGCCTTAACTGTTTGTCTCGTATACACACCTACTGGTACTGACTGTCGCCTGCAGAACTTCAAGAAAGAGCATAATCCTATGAATTTGTACCACGATGCCTACTATCGCACTTAATTGAACTCATAATAATTTATACAATAAGTAGCAACCGGCATGTTGCTTTATTAAATCTGTAGTAAAACTGTGATAGTAGGCATCGTGCTACAAAATCAATCATATTTACAAGTAAAATTCTATAAAAGTGATGATAACAGTTCGACCTTGATTATGCACAACTGGATTTGATTCACCACTCGATATTTTCATTTATTATCTCTGTTCTTTTCGAGGCTTTGGAAAAAACACTAGGATCTCGAACTCAAAATAGTTTTTACGAGTTGTTTTCCCAAAGTTGTAAATCATTTTCTACAATTTCAGCGTACTTATCCGCCTTGTACTGGTCTTTGAATAAGGGTCGGAGAGTCTTCAGACCGATACCCATTAAAGCACCATTATCCATCAACTCATTTAGCTTGCTCACCAGAGCAGCGTTGTAGTACAATCGGAGAAGACTGGGTCTTGAATATAAGTATTGTATGTCCCTGAGATTTTTGCGGGCCCAGGATTCTGTAGTTTTGTTTCCACTAGCTATCTGTAAACATTAATTTAATGGAACATAATACCTATGCTGTATTATTTGACTGACTGTGACTATTTGCTCAAGCTCGGTTGATCAACGGCATAACCCTAAATAACTAATTTCTACAGCACTGATACTCCAATCTACTAAGCTAGGTATCTTGAGTTTCGGATGATATAAGTAAGGCATTTTAGGAGTGTATCTCTTTTTAAAGCTTCCAAACCTTTTTTATCTGATAAAGCGAGTCTATTCGAAGGGGCTTCGAAGAGTAAGAATATTCTGTTGATATTCTTGAGTTATTACATACATACATTGATGAAATTTAAATCTTAAGTATACAAATCATGTCGTCAGACAAGCAGCTACAGAAGGTGACTAAAGAGAAAAGAGGACTTTGACAAGCTTTTTATAACTAATCGAGTAGGCTTAAGCATTACAACTTACCCTAATATCACCAACTTGCTTGAGGAAGTACGATGAGAAGTAGAATCTTAGGTTGTCAGGCTTAGCACGACCGTGGTTGCGTAGTCTAATGTACGCCCGTAGCATGTTGTATCCAGTGCGCTTGTACTTGAATATCTATGGAGAAAAATGTATGTTTTCTGATTCATATAGTTGTATTAATACGAAACTAAGCGAGTAAGAGAAGAAGGTAGTAGAGCCACGCTGATTTCAGCATGAGCGGGCCGGCTCGACTGGGGCGGTACTACCCTCGCACAGAAAATCAACGTAAAATGACAGCGTTCGTGCTGTCGTGTTTCGTTGGTGAGTGCGAGACCGGAGGCCCAAGTAGTCTAGTCAACAAGTTCCATACTTGTTGACTAGACTAAAAGATGCAGCAGCATCACTAGGCCGCCATGGTGTGGGTTGCCATACTGCATTGTCTGCATTCGCAGTGAGTATGGTGACCGCTATAGGATCGTGCGTGTAAGACGTGAATAAATAGATAACTTATAGATAGTTCCAAATAAAAGTTCACACAAAAGTTGATAGGTAAAGGTTATAATGAAGCACAGAAGTTACACAGTTCACATAAGGAATACACAAACACGAACATATATAGAAATAGAATAGAAGGAGAGAAAATACTAGAATTTAAGAAATTATAAAAGAAGTAACAATTAACAATTTAACTAAAGGCGGTGTTTATATATATCGAGCGCAATTCTCAGTCTGTTGGCGGCGCGACGAGTAAGAAAGGAATGTCTCGCCGCCGCTCGCTCGGAAATGATCTCGCATCACCGGGCGTTGTGACTGCGGTCGATGGGAAATATTGTTGCACCACACCGTTTGATAAAATATTATTTACATAGGAAATTTTACACATATCGAAATTATATTTATAATGTAGTTTCTTTATATAATAATAATGGAATCTAAAACTGTATAATTACATGGTATGTATTAAATATTAAATAACAATAAATATGTTAATAATTACAAAGTATATATATATAAACAAAAGATAATTAACTATATTACTATAATACAAAGTAGGGTCCGCTACATCACCCCCTCCTAGAGACCGTCCTACGGGCGATAATAATTAGGAAAATGCACTTTGCGTCCTGATCGCGTCCTTCTAACATTAGGTTCCTCGGGGTCAAGTTGACTGGGAGTCTGAGGTGTGTTATGTAGTAGCGGCTTGTGTGGTGTATGTTTGTATGTGTCTGAATTTAAATGTGTATTTTTGGTGTGTGAGTCATGCAATATGTAGGCTGGTTTCACGCGGTCTACTGATACTGTGACTTTCTTACCGTTCATGAGGATCGTCAGCACTTTATCGCTCCTTTGAAGAACTTCGAAGGGACCCGTATAAGCAGGTTTTAGAGACCCTCGATTTATTTCTTCCCTGAGAAGAATGTGGGATGCAGTTTTAAGGTCCTTGGACACAAAAATTGTCGGATTACCGTGTCGTGATGCTGGTGCTGGCTGTAACCTTCTAGCCAGGGTACGAATACGTGACAGGTAGTCAGTCACGTCGTTAAAATCGCTTCCTTCGGCCTGTAAAAACTCTCCAGGTAATCGGAGTGTTTCACCGTATACCAGTTCGGCTGGAGAAGCTTTAATGTCTTCCTTGTAAGCGCTACGTATACCGAGAAGTACCAGCGGAAGAGATTCAACCCAGTTGTCAGTGCCGTGGCAAGTAATTGCGGCTTTTAACTGCCTGTGGAACCTTTCCACCATACCGTTGCAGGCTGGGTGGTAGGCTGTTGTACGCTTATGTTTAAAGCCGATCAACTCAGATAAGCGTTTAAACAAGGCTGACTCAAACTGAGCCCCACGATCGGTGACGATATCCATAGGACATCCAAAACGGGCTATCCATCCATATAGTAAGGCATTGGCCACAGTCTCTGCGGTGATGTCACGTATTGGTATAGCCTCTGACCAACGTGTGAATCTATCCACAGCTGTGAGACAATACCTATAGCCCTGAGACAGAGGCAAGGGGCCTACCAAATCTATATGGATGTGTGCGAACCTCGATCGTGGTAATTTGTATGTGCCCACAGGTGATGAAGTATGCCGAGACACTTTGGACCTTTGGCATGCTAGGCATGCCTGTGCCCAAGTTCGGCAGTCCTTTCGGATACCCGGCCAGACATAACGTTCTGCAACAAGTCTGGCGGTTGCTTTGGTACCTGGGTGACTAAGGGAATGAAGGCTCTCGAATACTTGATGACGAAGCTCTTGTGGGACGTATGGTCTGGGTATGTCCGTACTCACGTCACAGAACAATTCAGTATCCAGGGCTCCAGGGACTTTGACCTTCTTCAGACACAATGATGTGTTACTTACCAGTAGTCTGCTTAACTCCGTGTCGGAGTCTTGATGCTTTGCTAACTGCTCTAAGTCTACTGGTTTAGCAATTTCCTCTATCCTGGATAAGGTATCCGCGACAACATTATCCTTACCAGATATATGACGGATGTCGGTGGTAAATTGGGAAATGAAGTCTAGATGCCTGAATTGTCTGGGTGAGCAGTTCTCCCTACGTGAGTGAAATGCACTGCACAGCGGCTTATGGTCAGTAAAGACTACAAAATCCCTAGCCTCCACCATATGTCGGAAGTGCTTTATTGCCTCATAAATGGCTAGAAGCTCACGATCATATGGGGAGTATTTGCGTTGTGCAGTACTTAGCTTACGGGAGAAGAAAGCAAGTGGTTGCCATACTCCATCCTCTCGTTGCTGTTGTAGTGCAGCGCCTAATGCCGTGTCTGAAGCGTCCGTCACTACAGCTAACTTGTTCATACTGTTAGGGTGTGCCAGTAAGGTAGCATTGCACAGACTTGTTTTGCAAGACATGAAAGCTTCATGCTCGGCCTCGTTGAATGTCACAGGGTGGGAACCCTTTACGGACCCTTCCAGTAGCGAATTCAGAGGTGCTTGAAAACGTGCAGCTTCAGGAATAAAGCGTCTGTAGAAATTAAGCATTCCTAAGAATCGCCTTAACTGCCTTACCGTTTCCGGGGTTGGGAAGTCCTGAATGGCCTGGACCTTGGCTGGGAGCGGCGTAATGCCTTCAGCTGAGATGCGGTAACCTAAAAAAGTTACCTCTGAGGCTCCGAAAACACACTTGGACGTGTTTATCACCATGCCGTACTCCTTCAGTCTGGTGAATACCTCACGCAGATGACGCTCATGGTTCTCCTGATCCTGGGAAAATATCAAAAAATCATCCAGGTAGGGATAGCAATAGTCCAGCCCGCGGAGCATCTCATCCACAAAACGCTGGAAGGTTTGTGCTGCGTTACGAAGACCAAAGGTCATGTACTGGAATTCGTAAAGGCCAAATGGTGTTGCGATAGCAGTTTTCGGGATATCCTCAGGGTTGAGCCTTATTTGGTTGTAAGCTTTTACCAGGTCTATTGTGGAGAAGACCTTACATCCCGAAAGACCATGCGCGAAATCTTGAATGTGGCGGATAGGGTACTTATCTGGGACAGTCCTAGAATTAAGCATCCTATAGTCCCCACAGGGACGCCAGCCACTATCCTTTTTAGGGGCCAGGTGAAGTGGAGAAGACCATGGTGAATCAGAAGGTCTGGCTATACCCAACTGTAGCATAGTGTCAAACTCTTCTTTCGCGATCTTCAATTTATCAGGGGCCAGCCTGCGTGGTTTACACGATACGGGAGGCCCAGGTGTAGTGCGTATGTAGTGTAATGTATTGTGTTTGGTTGCTGTGTGTGTACCAGATGGGCGAGTAATGTTGGGAAATTCAGCTAGTATGTTGTGGTAAACAGACTCACCAGTGACAACCTTAACCGAAGAAATAATGTCACAAGGATAGACAGGCGAAGCCAGGGCTGCGAGGCTTGTGCTATTATCCACTAACTTATGATTCCTGCAATCAACAACAAGGTTAAAATGATATAAAAAATCTACACCTATTATCGCCTTTGTGACGTCTGCTATTACAAAACGCCAGGGAAAGTCACGGCGCAACCCTAGGTTTAATATAAGATTTTTATAACCATATGTTATTATTCTACTGCCATTGGCGGCACACAATTCAAAATTGGTTTTAACCGGTTTTCTATTTAATAATTTCACAGGGAAAACACACAAGTCACTACCAGTGTCAATTAAAAATTCTACCTTCGTTTTTTCATCTGTAACGAAGAGGCGACCGGTAGACGGACGATCGTTTGTCGCCATTATCGACCGCCCGTGTCGTTTCCCGAATAATCGCACGGTTTCACACAATATTTCGCTTTACCCCCAAATTTTTGATGGTACCAGCACAGGGGATATTTGCGATAATTAGATGCCGACCTTGAGGAATGAGATCGACGGCGATGACGGCTGCTGGAACGGTGATCCTCTCGTCCCCGTCGTGGCGCTCGTGATCTCCTGACCTCGGTTGACAACGTTCTAACCTGCTCCGTGAGCGCTGCTATTTGTCGCTCCATGGTAGCCACTATACTGCCCGGTGGTGTTTGCGATGTGGAGGCTACGTGTTGGTAGGATGGGACCACATCATGTACTCGGTCAGCCAAATCAGCCAGCTCTTCCAACGATGCTTTCAGCTGGGAAGCGATGATCGTTTGAGTCCCTTGTGGTAAGCGGCTGGACCAAATGGTTTTCAAAAATTCCTCTGGTACACCGGGACCTGCTAGATTTTGTAGATGCCGTAAAAATTGTGACGGCTTCCTATCACCCAGCTCCTCATGGGTAAGCAACTGCTTCACCTTCTTTTCGCGGCTCGCTGAAAGGCGCTTAATCAACTCAGCCTTCAGCTTGTCGTATTTTCCGCTAGTAGGCGGTGAGGTGATAATATCTTCCACCTCCACAGCATATTGTGGTTCCAATTGGGCGATGGTATGGTAGAACCTGGTTGAATCGCTCGAAATATTCGCCAGAATAAACTGTCCTTCCAGCTGCGCAAACCATAACGCCGGTTTCTCCGGGTAAAAAGGAGGTACCCGTACGCCAACGCGACATGATTCCGCGTATTCCTGTTCTTCTTTCGGCATTTTTCACTCTAGTACTTTTCCTCGTGTACAGTACGGGGTCACCAGTTATAGGATCGTGCGTGTAAGACGTGAATAAATAGATAACTTATAGATAGTTCCAAATAAAAGTTCACACAAAAGTTGATAGGTAAAGGTTATAATGAAGCACAGAAGTTACACAGTTCACATAAGGAATACACAAACACGAACATATATAGAAATAGAATAGAAGGAGAGAAAATACTAGAATTTAAGAAATTATAAAAGAAGTAACAATTAACAATTTAACTAAAGGCGGTGTTTATATATATCGAGCGCAATTCTCAGTCTGTTGGCGGCGCGACGAGTAAGAAAGGAATGTCTCGCCGCCGCTCGCTCGGAAATGATCTCGCATCACCGGGCGTTGTGACTGCGGTCGATGGGAAATATTGTTGCACCACACCGTTTGATAAAATATTATTTACATAGGAAATTTTACACATATCGAAATTATATTTATAATGTAGTTTCTTTATATAATAATAATGGAATCTAAAACTGTATAATTACATGGTATGTATTAAATATTAAATAACAATAAATATGTTAATAATTACAAAGTATATATATATAAACAAAAGATAATTAACTATATTACTATAATACAAAGTAGGGTCCGCTACAACCGCCACTCTTGGATTCTGCTTGTGCTTTCCATCAGGCAGAGTAGAATCATTTTGGCTGGCATACATAAAAAAAACAAAAAAAAAAAAAATATAATTGCACCATTCTCTGAGTTCTTTTTATAGTAACACAAATTTCTTTAGCGTTTAAAAGACTTCATGAGATTCTGAAATCAGTTATTTTTTATCAATGTCTCTTCGTTTATACGTAGGTATCTAAATTTCAAACAAATTTTGACTAGGAGAATAAGTTCTACTTTTGGGAAAACTAACTTGTTTGACTAATTTAATTTTTAAAAGTGTGCTGCGGAACAAATTAATGTTTTTCAAAATTGGCCGTTACATTTTGATTACCTACAAAAAGATTGAAAAACTTTACAAGGCGCTAAGAGTTATTCGAAGACATTATTATAAAAGTAAAATCAAACATCAATTCTTATTCATATGCCTATAACATAGGTAAAAGGTTTTATTTAAGTAATTCTATTAGTTCAGATAGGCCTCAAAATGTAAATTAAATATAGGTACTTGACTTTGAATTCGAAGACCAATTAACAGTCTCTTAGAAAAGTGTCATACGAACAGTTATCTACTGTGGTTGAAGTAGTAAAACCAGTCAAAGTTTTATACAAGCAACATACCTGGTATATAAAGTTTCCTGTCACATATGAATCAATGTAATGTGTGCCATAGCTCTTCATGAATCGCCTCACTTCTGCCACGTCACTTACATTCAGCCTGTCAATAGCCCTCTTGACGTAATCCTTTGGTTCAAGCGTATTAATATTGGTAAGTTCTACAGTTTTTAGCCTTTTAGTCAACTTGACTAGAACGTAACAGCAGTTGTCAGGTTTTGAGTCATTTTCCAGGCCCATTGTACGCATTATTTCATCATTGATCCAGTCTCCCATGAAGGCTTTCCACGGTTTGTCGGTTCTGTAAAGAATATTTTTTAATTCAAGAAATATAAGTGACAAAAATAATTTATGTATTTTAAAACCGTGAAATTGTATGTAGATGAAAATACTGAAATTGTTCTAAAAATTACTTCAATTTATTGTTGTTTAATATACCAATGATTTACCTATATAGAGAAATCGTAGATAATGTTAGCATTATTGTTTAATTTTTAATCTCTGTTAGGTTTATATTCTGAATGGACCAAATGTGTTCATTAGAATAGCAATCATCATAAATAATAATAAAACCCTCTTATATGTCAGTCTGATTTTCACACTGAGGTCTTCAACAATAATTCTACAATATTCTGTTTATTTGCTTTTACTTGCTTCTCATCAACCTACATGATTGTCCGGGTCTTGAAGTCGGTTTTTTGTTAAAATTTCGAGAAATAGCACCATATAACAAAACTTACCCCTGTATCCGAAAATTCCTAAAGTATGCATCAAGTAGATCATCGAAAGTCTCGCAAAGCAATACATCCATGTCCGTGATTCCCTCGCTCGTATTCTCCCTGCTGGCGACACTGACGAACACTCTGATGTTCCTCTCATTGAATGGGACTATTTCCTCCCTACTGTCGTAGCCCTCATAGTCAGCTGAGACGACTTGCGTCACTTGAGACAGGTCGCCGTAACTGGGAACGTGGGTGGTTTATATAGGTCAATGACTTGTGCGATAAAGCCGATTTATTTTTACACTACTACAGTTTAATCAATGTGTTGAACTTCATGCTATTTTATTCAAGTTTCTCTATTCCTTTCACCTTTTAACTGACCGAACACCGAACATCCTTTGATTATAATTTAAAGTCATGATTTGATTTTCTTTTATCATCTTCTTATCTCATACTAGCTGACCCACGCAAACTTGTTTGCGTCTCCTATTACCCGTAGCATTATAATTTTCCCCCGTTTTTGAAACATTCTTCATTGGTGCTCCGCTCCTATTAGTCTTAGCGTGATGATATATAGCCACACTGAAAGAATTTTTCAAATCGGACCAGCGGTTGCGCTGAGATTAGCGTAAAACAACAAACTCTTCAGCTTTATAATATTAGTAAAGATTAAATTATGTCGTAGGTTAAAAATCATGAGTACCTAAGCGTCGACATCTATAACCACTTTATTTCATTGACCAAATTTCCAAAATACGAAATCTCACACATTGTGTTTTCCTAGATACTGAAATTTTGTCCTAATGAAAAAATTATACCTAGAGATACTATAAAAAATAAGGAAAAGCTTTCGGCAGAAATCTTTTTACTCGACTACGGCGAAGCTAAAAGGAAGGGTAACATAGTTTTGGCAGTCTATGTGTGTATGTTCACCGTAACACCTAAAGTTCTGAACCGATCATAATAAATGAGGTGTCAATAGATTAATAGATTAAAATTAGTAATAAAGGCCTGGGTGAAATAGGCTGCATAGATTTAATTCAAAGTTTTGACGTTGTCGGGCTATAGTTTTTTAAAATTGTTCTTTTTGCATTAAATCTTAAATATAAAAATCAATTGCTGTTTGTTTGTCTCGCAAAAACTCGAGAATGGCTGGGCTGATTTAACTGATTTTGGTTTTAAAATGTTTGCCGTAGTCCAGGGAAGGTTTAAACGGTGAAAAATTTAAAATAATTTGAAAATACAAATATCACGTGTACAAAGTAGCAGCACAGCTAGTAGCTTATATTATACTAGTTGTTGCCCGCGGCTCCGCCCGCGTGTATGTCGGTTATCGCTGCAAGTAGTAGCCTATGTGTTATTCTGATGTATAAGCTATATTACTGTAAAGTTTCATCCAAATACGTTCAGTAGTTTTTGCGTGGAAGAATAACAAACATCTATCCATCCATACTTACAAACTTTCGCGTTTATAATATTAGTATGATATACATTTAGTATTTAGGGTGACTGACCTAGTGATTGTCGTTCTTTAAAATATCTCGTTTTTTCTTAGTAGGTAGTGGACTCACAAGCATTAATAAATAAAAAGTTTCATTCAAATCGTTGAAGTCTTTGACACGAAATGTCTGTGTAGGTATACCTATTTATAAATATACAATAATTGGGTTTATTAGGTATAAGTATTTATAACGACCTTTGATGAAATGAATGTAGTAAGTACCAACGTAGTTCTCGTAGATGTCGATAGAGCGTGACAAGAATTAGACCGTATCTTGTGAGTTAGTTAGAATGAAATCCTATCATTTGATGCAATGCTGTTGTATATACGTAAGATGAAAAGTTACAAATTTGATGAGCCTAAACACAACTATTGTGTTTATTCATACATCTGCTTGCAAATAAAAAAGTGACTATGTAAAGAACAGCTTATTTTCTAAAATAAAATATGATTTGTGATTGTTATCTTTACTTTAACCTATAATGTAGTCATTGTGCAAATGAAAATACTACATACAAATTATTTTAAACTAGCGGACCCGTGCCCACTTCGTTGGGCGGTAAACATTTTTTTCTCCGACCCACTTTGCAAATTCAGCTACCACGGAAAAGTCTTTTCACTTTTCGGGTTATTATATAGCTTATGTCCCTCCCAAATAACGTAGCCTTCTATTGGTTAAATAATTTTCAAAATCGGTTCAGTAGATCCAGAGATTACCTCCTACAACGTCACATCGTCACAAACTCACAAAGTTTACCTCTTTAAATAATAGTGTAGATTATGTGTTAAGATGACAGATCTGACATACCTATTTAGAGCATTTATTTATTTATTTATTTTTATTTTATTTAAAAACTTTATGCACAAATGTACAATGGCGGACTTAATGCCACAGGCATTCTCTACCAGTCTACCGTCGGGTGGTGTGGAAATGAATGAGAAGGTGCACTACACTTTGGTTAGGGATTCTAAAATAGACATAACAAACTTAAAATTAAGAAACAAATGAAAAAAAGAGAAGAAAAAAAAACAATGGATTACGATAAATCTAAACAACCATACAAAAATGCATAATATAAACATACACACATACAGTTATACATAAAACACATGAATACAAATACATATACATACCAATATAATAAATATCAAGTTTGTGATGATTCCGCCATGCTTCCGGCAAGGAGAGCCCGCACCCTGACCCTGAATGAGTTACGACTAGGTGCCATTCTGATTTCTTTGGGAAGGGCATTCCAGAGAAGGACAGATTGTATGAGGAAGGAAGAATGAACGCATGCAGAAGTGTGGGAGGGGCATGAAAGAAGGAGGCTATTTGTGGAACGGAGGGTTCTGTCATGATTGGATCCCAGGAACTGGAAGGAAGAAGTCAGGTATGTAGGCGAGTAAGGAGAGTTGAGAATGGTGTAGAGAGTCGTTAAGGCGCGCAGGTGACGACGCTGACGAATAGGTAGCCAATTTAATTTAAGACGAAAAAAGGAGACATGATCGTATTTACGGAGATTAAAAACGAATCGAATGCAATTGTTAAGAAGCCGGTCGTATTTGTTGAGAAGATCTGCATTCAGGTCGTAGTAGCACACATCACCATAATCAAAGATGGGTAGAATCAAGGTTTGCACCAACATCGTTTTTATCTCGGCAGGTAGAAAGTTTTTGAGTCGGTATAACGTCCGCAGGATTCCTGTAACTTTCTGACTCACGCTAGTGACCTGAGGTTGCCAACTAAGATTGTTATCAATGAACAGGCCCAAATCCTTCACTGTAGAGCTAAGATGAATAATAGATCCATTAAATAGTAAAGACGGCAGAGTAACTGCATCAAGCCTTCTGGTCATGTGTTGACTGCCCAAGATGGTAGCCTGGCACTTTGTAGGGTTCACAGTCAAACCGAATCTATCTGACCAACCACTGATGGTATCTAGGTCGTGGTTTATCATGGCAATAGCCTCCGTTACGTTTTCTACAGCAGCATGGTAATAAAGTTGTAAGTCATCGGCATAAAGATGGTACGCACACTGAAGATTTTGAGTGATAAGATTTATGAAAATAGAAAATAACAGTGGAGAGAGAATGCCGCCTTGGGGGACACCAGCGTCGAGATCACACCAAACGGAAGTGGATTCGTCGACATGGACGGACTGCTGGCGCCCTCGAAGATATGAGGAGAACCAATCCAGTTCATCAGGCGATATCATGTAATACGAGAGGATAGAGAGGAGAACATCGTGACTGACGGTGTTAAAAGCATTTGAGAAATCAATCAAAGCCAACACGGTAACTTTGGAGTTCTCAATTGCCATCCGAATGTCACCAGTTACTTTCAGGAGAGCGGATGTTGTGCTGTGCCCGGGCCTGAAGCCTGATTGAAAATGGCTTAATAAGCTATTCCGATGCATAAATTCTGATAACTGTTGATGTACACACCTCTCGAGCACTTTAGATAAGAAGGGAAGTATGGAAATAGGGCGCAAATGATTTATAAGGGTAGGATTAGGGACCTTAGGGAGAGGTATAACAAACGCGTTACGCCACAGTGAAGGGAACGTTCCTGAATCAAGTGAAAAATTCACTACATGCGTGAGCGCAGGAAGAAGTTGATCAAGAATAGGAATGATCATTCGACGGTTAATCATGTCACTGCCCATTGCGTTGGATTTGGTGGAGAGGATTATCTTTTTGATATCATCTGATGAAACCGGAGAAAATTGAAAGGAATTAATATTCGGGCGAGGTAGGTCAGCCAGGAACCGTATAGTGCGACACTTAGTTTGGTGATCGAATTGTGGTAGAGAGGTGAAGTACCGATTAACGTCATCCAAATCAAAGGTCGTGGAAGAGATACATTTCCCGGATTTACCGATACCCAGGGTGCCGAGGAATCTCCAGATATGGGAGGCAGAAGAACTATTGAGATTATTGATAATATGGCAGCGCTTAGCATTACGCACCACCTGATTACACCGATTTCTTTCAACCCTATAAAGTGACCAGTTTGCGTCGCTCCTGTTTTTCCGAAATTTTCGGAACGATTTGTCTCTGAGTCTCATTGCCTCGCGGACATCCGCTGACATCCAGGGGGCTGGAGCACGTTTGAGTCTAACCCTCCTAATAGGAGCGTGTTCGTCGTAAAGGTCAATGACTAATTTATTAAAAATGTGAACTTGGTCGTCTACTGTATGCGCCTCAATCAGTGGTTTCCAACTAAGTTCTGAAGCATCACAGCGTAGTTTTTCTTCATTCATCCGTCCGAAACAACGAATATGGCGAAATTGAGGGCGAGGTTTGGGAGGTTTCAGGGCATAGGACAGGTAAATGAGGTCATGTTGGGAAAAACCAGGGGCCAGGTGTTGACCATGACTACGGACAAAGGAAGGAGATGAGGTGAGGATTAAATCCAACCAGGTGTCAGGTACGTCAATGTTGTGATGTGTGGCTGACAATGGCAGCACATGCAGACTGGATGATGCGACGACCTGGATGAGTTTACGGGAACGAAGGGAACAGGAATTGAGGAGATCGGTATTGAAATCACCCATGATGATATGGTGAGTATACTCAGACCCTAAAGATTCCAGAATCGGTTCGAGACTGGAGAAGTAATCGACGTTTGGGGGACAATAAACGACGCCCAAAATAGTTTTGGCTCCATTGATGCTGACCTCGAGAAAAAGGAATTCTGCTGATGCAAAACAGGAGGGAGGTGAAAATGTTAAGATTTTGTATGAGATTGAGCTGTGAAGATAAATCGCGACGCCACCCCCTCTCCTATCAATTCTGTCGTTGCGAATGAGAATAAAACCAGGGATGGAGTAAGACGTAGACAGTAAGTGGGGTTTTAACCAGGACTCGGAAACCAGAATAGCATGTAATTTAGAGTCGGTGAAAGCTTCGAGTAAGTCACTGTGATGGCTGGGAATGCTTTGAGCGTTAATGTGACAAACGTTCAGGCAGCACTTCGAAGATTGACTAAACGTGCGTTGCACAAAGTCGCCAAGTGTGTCAGATAAAGAGCTAAAACTCTCATCACCGGAAACACTAACAGATTCGTTCGCGGAATGAAATGATTCATCATCAGACAGCATTAAATAGCATATGTAAACAAAAGAAAATAACACTGTCGAATAACAACAATGGAAAACAAAGTTTTACAAGTATATAAAATATATATATATATAGAAATAATATAAATATAATATATATATTGAGATACAAATTATTGGTTTAAATAAACACTAAAATGATTGGGTTAGTGCGTTCTTCAGTAACTGAACATATCTACACCACCCACCAGTCTCGACCACACAAATATAAAATACGGACAAATAAATATAAACATTGTAAAACAAGTGAAGTTAGCTGTAGTAAGGCGTAACAAAAGCATATCCATGATGAAATGAGTTTCCGAACGTACTAGTCAGCCGTGTGACAGCAAACTAGTAGGTAGTTCTCAAAACGTCAATTCTATTAATTACTGTCATGTGGGTTGTTATTTGTTGTTGTTTTTAAATTATCAAATACTACACATTACAATTAAAAAAGCAAGGTAATAGATAATATAGCCGACCTTAGAATAAAATAAGTAAACAATACAAATAACTACGCCTTTTTTAAATAGTGAATAATACAGATCATTAATAACACATAAAGCAGGATTTAAAAGTTTATACTATACAATAACATAAGCTATCTACGTGAGTTACCGCTGTTCTTGGTTGTAGAAGAGATGTCAACAACCGCCCTGGGATGCTTTTCCATCAGATGTAGGAGCTGCTCCATGACTATTATCTTATGGCGATGTCCATCCGGCGTTTTGATGACGATGGTACCGTCTTGTGTCCAGACCGCTCTCATGCCAAAGTGCTGTCGAGCTTTGCTGAAGATCGCTTGTCGTGCCCTAGTGAGAAACTCACGCACCGAGACAGATGTGCCCTTCAACGCCGGCTTTGCTCTCCAAATAGAAGACCTGGTTTTCACGTCTGCGAAGCGCACTAAAATAGGCCGTGGATGGTCTTTGTTCGTGGTCCCAATCCTGTGACAGACTCTAATGTCTTCGGGAGAGACAGTTTCAATGCCCAACCTGTTATGGACCAGGTTGAGAATGGATGTGGAACAATCTTCACTCTCAGCTTCTGACACGCCCAAGAAGAGAATATCCTTACGTCGGTGCCTTGATTCTAAGCCATCAACTAGCCTGTGACAGTCCGAGATTTGCTTGCGAAGGAGTCCAAGCATTTTGAACATAAGTTCGCGGAATGTCCGGAACTCCTCCGCCACTCTGGCCACCGTATCTTTTGCAGGCACTCCGCTGTGCAGCTGGGCTTCAAGTTCAGTCATCCTTTGGTTGAAGCTTTCCTCTAGGCTTCTCTGTGCCGATTCTATCTCCATTAGATGAGACATTGTGAAACGTTAAGTGAGTGTGGGTGTTAAACTGGCAGGTGGGATAGTGAAAAGTCCTTAATTTACATTAAATACGCTGACTAATATAAGTAGTAAGTAATTGCACTATTTAGCACTTGCACAAGTTAAAAAATTGTGTAAATTAACTATATAATTAAATTAAATTTATTTATCAAGAGCAGAGAATGTCTTAACTTTTTTAGCACCTACCTACATCATCTCAAAGCAGCTCTAACTTATAAAGTAAAGCAAGAGAGCAATATGAAATTTAAGACGCAGGTCAGTTTCATTGATGAACGATGATTACTGTCTCACTTTGTCATGTATGTATCTTTTACCAGTTTTTAACTCGGGTATTAACTTTTCATTAGCAAATTATTTGGACGAGTCAATTTTTTCGTACAGATATAGGCGTAAAGCGTTTCACCTATATTTTAGATAATAAAGTTCGTGTAATCCATCTTTGTCTACCCAGTTTGTTATTAGTGCAATATAAACCATAGCAGTAATCAGGAGCGGTCGCAGCCTAACATTTTGGGGGTCACTAATATTTAATCAATTGAAGTCAAGTAAATTAGACTTTATTGCACAATACACAATTTTATTGCACACATTAAAAACAAATAGATATCTTTTGTTTTTTATTGGTAAATCTATTGGGATGATAATATTTGGTAATCAGGTTCTAGTAGCAGGGAAAATGTTACATGGGTACGATTTTGGGGAAGGTCATGTCCCCTGTGACCCCTTGGAACCGCGCCTGGCAGTAATACCTGTTTACAGAAGGATCAACAACAGTCATCCATCCATGTATAAGCTGCAAGCATGACAAACATTGTCGACGAATAAAACAATTCTATAGGTATACGTACAATTAATAACAAATATTATTAACTTACAGTTTCTTCAAAACTTACTTCGCAAACACATCAATAGCGTTTCCAATAGTCAAACTATATCCTAAGTCATCATCCTCTATCCTCCTATCACAAAGGACCGAGCAGAACACCACAACAAAACACAAAACTAATATCTTAAAACACATTATAAACTAATATACCGCGTGGTTGCGGCTAATTAACTGAGATTTTTTCACATTTTGCCAACAAAACGTTAAAGTAAACATTATTTGAACTTGACCTAAGAGATTAGTTACTTATCAACGCATACTCCGCCTCGCGAGTACGCTCGCGTCTGTCGCAAGTAGTCGCAACAGATACAAGAGTTTCCTGTTCGATTAGTTTTCTAGTCACTACATATTTTTCGCGATTTCTTGAAATCTTGAATATCACAAAAGAAAAGCCACACGAATTATGTTTAAATAAATAGATACACTACATCTTCAACACGAACTCGGCACGTTTTAATTGTATTGCGCGTATTTGGATATGATACATGACGTTTATTAACAACTTATTAATAGTTTTCCATTGTCGCGGAAACACGACTTAGACTGGTACTGAATCACGCGCCTTACTCATCAGAAGGTACATATCTCGGAGTTCAAACAAAGAGTTAGCACAGTGGTAGTGGCCTTGGTGCTTCGTCTTTTGTCACATTTGCAATCATATAAGTCAACAGGTAATTTTGACCTGAATGCTGGGTATCGCGTACCTACATGCACCTACGACATATACGTCGACCCATTTTCGGCACTTCTTCAGCCAATTGTAATCATATAGGTAAGTCAACAACGGTAATTTTGACCTGAATGCTGGGTATCGCGTACATGCACCTACGATAGATACGTCGACCAATCTTCAGCACCTCTTTAGCCAGTTCCTTAATTAACTCAAAAAGGACATTCTTCATTCAAATCATCTGCATTTGCATTGAGTATGGTGACCACCACTCTTATATTCTGCTCATGCTTTCTCTCAGGCAGAGCAGAGTCACTGTGGCAGGTTCATACAAATATTTTTTCATTAAAGTAATAAACAGAATAATTAAAGCTGCTATTTGGGGATTGTCACCGCCACCTCATTGTGGTGATGTTGGACTTAAACGGAACGCGCCAGGTACCTACCGCAGAACGATCTCCGTCCTTCATATGCACAGGCTTGGTGGTGACAGGTACAGAAATCCACAGAAATCCGGTGTGGTGGTGGTGTGGTGATCTCTCACCTGGTAAATGAGTTTGATTAATCGATACAAAATGACAGTGCTTTTTGGAATGGTGTAAGTAGCTACGTAGACAATATTACGATATAAATTGACAGCTTGGTCATCGATCTATGACGTCATGGATGTGGACGATGTCTCCAGTCAAGTTACAAGTTTACAACAGTGACTTAAGCTTTTTAATTTGATATATTTTATTCATCATAAATTTGAAATGAATTAAAAGCTAGTAAAAAGTTTTTTTCCAGGATTGGGCCTCTGGCGTCTTACTATTGGAGGGGAAGGAGGAGGGTTCCTCAAGGTGTCCACGGCGGTAGTAACTTCATCATGTGACGCTTGCATCTTGGCTCCTTATAGAACAATAAAATATTGATGTTTAAAAATTCACTGGCACTGCTGTTAAAATTAAAAAATAATTAGTCCAGTATGTCATGGATACTTGATAAAGGGTTTATAATTGGTTTTAATTAAAATATCGTTATTAACGCAGATAGTTACGTAAAATATTTTAATAATTATGTAGTGTAGACTTACTTAATTATAATGTTACCAATTTCCTTGTTTTTAATTTTTGACTAAACGATTTAGAATTCGGTCCGCAAATTATTTTCACTTAAAAATATTTTTTTGCTTGTCTGTGAAGTTCCCTTACTTAGGGCAAACAATCCTATAATAGGTCATATAGGTAATCCTAAAAATTTCAATAGGTCCTAATATTAAAGGCAGACCTTAAAATATGTCCTGATAGGGTTCTAGCTCCAAATAGTCAGATGTTACTGTGTTGCTGTGTAAAATTATGATGTCAAAATTAGTATGAAGAGAGCTAAGTTGAATTCTACAAACGTAAACGTTAATAGAAAACTAACAAATGTATGTGAATGACGTCGTATCAACGCTAAGTCACGTGGTAAAAACAAAATATAAGTCACCAATTCAAGAGCGAAGATTGTAGGAAGCGATCAGTTGCATCTTCGCTTAGGGGTAAATCATTTATTTGATACTTGCATGCAGATGCCAGGTCTCTTTTTGGTTGAGAAAACAGTTACTCAACAGTTCTTTTAATATCTTGTTGGATACTTGGATACTTCAGTATCCCACTTGACATTTCCTATTAATAAGACAAGTCTGATGTAAATTTCCTATAAAATTAGCGTATAGTGAGTTTGTTAAAATAGTATCAGGTTCGTAGGAGCGTTGCGCATTGCTTATTCACACTAACGAAGCCGATAACCTCGACTCAACTCTTGTGTGAATTAAACTTTATCTATGTGGAAACACTGGGAATTCGACAACTGACAGGCGAATTGTGGCTGTTCGTTGTATATTTAACTTAGATAATAATTATTGTTTTCATCAACAAATAACTCTTCCTTGGCAGTCGGGTAAACAACTTTAATGTCTCTTAACGGTATCATTACAAGACCTACCTAGAAACATACGTACGTAATCATGATTTAAATTACTTTGGGTTAATGAGCTTTTAGAGAAGGTGGTATAATAGGTGTTATAATATCCCTTCAACGCAAAGGCAGCATCATCCGAATCGACCATTACCATCGGATTCATGGTTTGAACTTTTATATATGCCTAACTAGCTGTGCCCGCGTCTTCGTCCGCGTGGAAGTTGGAACAGTGACTTTGGGTAGCAGTTTTAATTATTAAGGCTAGGCTTCTCTCCAAGCTCTAAGCATTCGGTCTGCCTCCTAGACTCAGTCTTTAGATTGACGCTTTTCTTCATCAGCGCCTTCGCATTAGGGTTCTTTGCGACGGCGCGGCCTCTGTTTTTCTGGAGGTAAACGCTAGCGTACCTCAGGGTTCAGTCCTGTCGCCCAAGATGTTTCTTCTGCATGTCAATGACATATTAGCTCTTGGCAATATGCTATGCAGCCGTAAATTTCATCCCCTATTGCTATTTACCCCCTTGATGGTAAAACTTTTACAAAATTTAAATGATATTTTTATTTATATCTAATCAACAGCCTAAAAATAAATTTTAAGATTTTATCTTAAAATGACGATAGGTACTTCTGCAGATAATTTTTTAGTTTAGAAACTCTTTTTTGTAATTTGGCTTATTTATTTCTATTAATATAAATGAACATACAAATCAGATTTATGAATGTAAATATTAATTTAAGTCTTCGTTGAAAAAGTGAAATCTTTTTAATGAATGTGACAGCCTTGTTTACTCGTTGCCAAGACGCCCGGTGTCACTAAGGTAATGCGCAGGCGTGTGGCGAGTGCACCGCCACTCTTCTATACAATCTTTCATCCACCCTTTCAATCCCTTATTATCCCTTTTTCGCAATAAAAAGTAGCCTATGTCCTTCCTCAGGCTCTAGACTATCTGTGTACCAAATTTCATTGTAATCGGTGCAGCGGTTTGGCCGTGAAAGCAGGACAGACAGACAGAGTTACTTTCGCATTTATAATATAAGTATGGATTAGCTTAAGATTTTTTCTTAACTACGAACTAGTAGTCGACCCCAAATAATCTTGGCTAATAAAGGCTAATAAAGGCTAGGAAGATGAAGATGATGGCTTAAGAACTTTCCTATTGCGATTCAGGATCAGTAGTTTCTCCGTAGTTCAGTGTGTCTCCGTTAGATGGCACTGAATGTATCATGGCGGGTGACGTGACGATAATGGAAGCTAAACAGTCACAAGTACGTTGCCGGCCATTGAGGTTAACTACTTTTCTTAAGGTTTAAAGGTCGTATTGGTAAAAAAATACCATAGCAGATAATAAATTCCACAGGATGATTGTTAAAAAGGTTTTTAAAAAACCGCACGGTTTTGGTGGGACAGAGTGAACGCAATTAGCGAAGTTTAACGATTTTGTAAAACTGTGACCGACAAAAGACTAAACAATTTCTTGTAGCACTACCCAGTTACGTAACAACAGAAGCGTTAGAAAATGCAGAATGAAGTTCTATCTATGATACGATCTAAAATATCTTGGCATTCGACGATTCGGGTCGCTTTCGGTTGAATTGTAGGGGCGAAGCTAGCACGGGGGAATCCCTGCCACAAGAAACCTAGAAAAATTTTTTTTTTCGAGATATTAAAAAACGTTTTGTCTCTAGACAAAACCACAGAATAAATAATAGTACTGTCGACAAAACATACTTTGGCGAAAATTATGTCGCGGGAAATAGCTTGTAAGTAAAACAAACTTTGACTAATCTCAGTTATCGCCAGGTCTTTGCTCTTTGACAAGTTTGCTTAGATTACTGTTAGACAAACATTTATTTGAACAACACTACTTTATCTACCTTGTTGATACATGATAGTGAACGTCACTAATGAATGACCCACTTTGACTGATAAAAGATTTGGGTCCCACGAGATTTACAGGGACATTTGAAATTTATAATAAGTCATATTAAACATTTACTGTCTTAATTTTTTTATATTCTGAGACATATACGTATACAACACTAACTATATTTAAACGAAGCTAGTATTTTGGGTCTTAAAAGTTGGCAAAACATACTTTATGATTAATTTCGCGCCCCTTTTCAAATTTTGTTTTGCAGAGTACCTATGCAAATTGGTTTTTATTTTAACGACAGGCTTCCTCGACGCCAATCCTTTTTCGAAATGTGAGTAATTCGTTTTCAAAAACCAAAAGGTGAGAAAAACTGATAGGAAATTAACAAAAACAAAAACCGACTGCAAGGTTCGACTCGATTTCTCTTGGATGCCATCATCAGATCTTATTATGGTACCACCGTTGGGGTATCTCCTTTCTATTAAAAAAAGAATAATCAAAATCGGTTCATAAACGACGAAGTTATCCGCGAACACACATAAAAAAATACATATAGGTATACGGTCGAATTGAAAAACCTCCCTCCTTTTTTTGAAGTCGGTTAAAAAGGAGTAAGAAGAGATATTTTATTCCATTTTTAACCGACTTCAAAAAAAGTGACTGAGTGTACCGATTTTGATGTTTTTTTTTTATTTGAAAGATGGTGCTTCCCATGTGGTCCCATTTCAATTTGGTCTAGTTCTGACATGTCATCCACGAGAAAACCGTATACTTAAGTCTTCAATTTGCATTAAGTATGTGTTCGACAAATTGACGAATAACTCAAAATCACGCCAACCAATTTCGATGATTCTTTTTTATTTGAAAACTGGTGCTTCCCGTGTCGGCACGGGCCCGGGCCCATTTCAATTTGGTCGTTCTTAAAGTCGGTTTTTTTTTGTTAAAATTTTGTAATATTTTCACCTGGGTCATGTCACAGGGGTGAATAAGATAGACTTTTTGATTTCCTCTATTGACCTTGTAGGTAAGTATTTCACTTAGGTGATATTACCCAGGTGAACGCAGTGGAATAAGAGATGATAACCACTAATTTTGGATACTAATCACTAATGTTTGTCGTGAGATTCGAAAGAACACACATTTTTATTTATAAATACAAATCTATGAATGCAACGCTGATAAAATCGAACTCGAAATCGAATTGAACCCTCGACTAGGCAGCCAAAAAGCTGTGCTATTAGGGGTCTATATGTCTTAATAACATTAGTTCCAGGATCCCTCCTATCCGATTCCGAAACACCACCCTGCCGCGAACCCCGGTGGGGTTACGGCCCGAGGAGGGCCTCATCATCATCATGAGCCTAGTGCAGTCCACTGCTGGACATAGGCGGCTTCCATTGCAACATTAAGGAGTTTTTATTTTCCAAGCAAAAAAAAATATCTTTGATCACTTGTCATCTATACTTATAATAAAAATGTAACAAGTCTAATTCCGTACTTTAAAGATATTTAGATTTTTTTTTTTGGAGGGCTCTCTATAATTGATACTGAAGCCAAAACTGTCTTTTTTTTCATTTTTGTCTATCTGTCTGTCTGTATCTTGGCAGCGCATCACGCTGAAACTACTGAATGGGTTCAAATGAAACTTGGCATGCTTTGAGTTCATACTACGAAGTAGGACATGGGATACTTTTTATCCCGAAATTCAGCACGGTTTCTTGGAGAGAGGGGATGAAAGTCAAAATATATTAGTTATAATTCAATAACTCATAGTCCGATTTCTTTCACTCTTTTTTTTTTTGTCCGCGACTGGACACTGCCTGTGGGAAGCTGAGACAGATATGTAAATATGGCGGTACGAAGTTCGCGTGGTCAGCTAGTTGTAAAATAATAACACAACATTCTCAGTCACAAATTAATTTTATTTTTATCAAAATAATAATATTTACACCACCTAATATTTCACTATAATTTTTATCTACTAACATCAAACTAAATGCACATCGAGTTTGATCCCGCGTCTTGATGCAAACGAAATCACTAATATTGCACATAACAAAATAATTATTGATATTTTAATTGGTCACACTTATTTTCTCTATGGACAGAATAACAACATTATTTATGATTGATAAATTTTTTATTAATTCTGTTGCAGGCTATGACTTGTTTTAATACGATTAGCGAAATTTTAGATATTTGTACCTGTGGTATTTATAAAGATAACCTTACCCTATATAAATGTAGTGAAATTGTATTCATGAAATCTCCGAACATTTTAATGCTTTTTTGTTATTTAAAAAAATCAAAAGAAATTCTCTGAAACTTAGGGGCTGTCTCCACCGGCGAGATAATCGCCGCGATATTATCTTGGTGCCGCGAATTTCTATACACTCGTCGATTCCGTTATAGGCGGTCCACACTACAACGATATACTTCGTTGTAGTGTGGACCGCCTATTACCAATCGCAACGATACGCTAAGGAAATAAATCGCTCGTTCGTGAAGATTAATCGACGACAGAAACGCGGATACGTCGCGATTCTTTCGCTCGTGCACGCGGCCCCCATTTTTATAAACTGTTATGTTAAAGTAAATTTTTAACCTAGAAATAAATTAAATTTCTAATTGGCAGTAAACATTTTTTTTTTTGTTTTTTAAACTATTTTTTTTTTCTAGGCATTTGGTGTGAAAGAGCGATACAATAAATGTTTGCACAAGTATCTCCAATAGTTAAAAATAATAGTCATCTTGCGTGTTTCTCTAATACATCTCTTAGCAATTACTTATTAATTAAGGTAGACCATTTTCGATAACTTTAAGTGCGAAATTACGTGATATTGAGTTTGAAAAACAAATTTTATTAGAACCTTTTAACTTATAGCGATTATCCACATTATTTTATTCTTGGCACTTACTTAATTCTGCACTGCACGTTTGGCCTAGTGGTTTAACGGTCACCACGCCGTTCCCTACTTCACCAAGTGTCGTGGGTTCAAACCCCTCGTAGGACAACACTTTGTGTGATCCACAAATTGTTGTTCTGAGTCTGGGTGTTCTTTGTGTCCGTTTCATGTATGTTTGTGAAGTCCCCCGCGACACAGGATTTATTTCTAGAGCGAGAGTTGTCTTTAAAAAAAAAAGAAAAAAAAATGTAGATGTAAACTACCAACAGTGTTATGGCATCTGTTCTGTGTCTGTCTGTTTACATTGTTTATTGCACAAGCATATGCTTTCCATCAGGCAGAGTAGAGTCATTTTGGCAGGGTCAAATATAAAAAAAAACATTAATGATATTTATTTTCAATGTTATTATTATATGGCTCACTTTACAGAAAATACAACTCCCGTATTAGGAACATATTCTGTATCGCGGAGGACTTTACTAACATACATGAAACAGACACAAAGAACACCCAGACTCAATTGTGGACCACACAATGTGAGGTATGAACCCACAACACTCGGCGTAGTAGACAATGGTGAAATGACCGCACATATTATATATCACTAGGCTATCCATGCAGTCAAAGTTAAGTCAGTGTATAACATGCCTTATAATTATTATTGTAATCAAGTCTTAATGACTTAACATTTTTTTAATTAAAAACAGTTTTTATGAATTATTACACATTTAAATAATATTTGTACAAAAATATATTAGGTATATATTGTTGCAAATCCATTATTTAGTACTTATTTACTGTTTAAAACGTGTACATATTACTGTTTTGATCACATATAGAATTATTGTCTTTTAGCACTAAATATACATGCAATATTTTCATGCTACTGTACCTACTTAAGAACTATATTTTTTATATTTAATGTCAATATTCATATTAAAATAAATATCTTCGTTGTTTGTTGTATTTACTTTACCAGTTTTCTGAAGATTTTAGTTTTCTTTTCTTTAATGTTTTATTGGAACAATTATTGGAAAAAAATTAGACAGAAAATTCTATTTTTTTTACATTAAGCATTTACATTAGCATTCGATTTAAAATGCTATCTTTTTTCAGAATCGCCATATCTAAACTGAATTCAAATGAATTATGTTTCAAGTCAAAGCATATACTATCACACATTATTATATCAAGCTACTAAAACGCCATCTATTATTTTGTTACGTAAACAGAAAATAATAAACACCAATCTTTATCAAAAAGCTAAACTAATACTTCAGAAACTGGCATTTAAACATAAAATGCATTGTTTAATAACATTTACAGCATTGCCCGTGTCGTTAATATTCTCCATTTTGACTGATCAATGCCCGCACTAACTTGAGTTCATAGAGAAAGTTAAGGGACATTAGGCGACTGAAGAATATAGAATTACTTTGTGAATAATAACTTAAGAAGTAACATATTTTGAGGTAGTGATATTTTAATTAGTATTATAGGGTAAATTCTCTTTATATTAGGGTAGGGTCGTCCCTCACCTGACATATTTGGTCGCTTTTTATTAGACGACCCCACTGTGGGTTGCAAGTGGTTCTACACCTTAGGTTCCAGGTAGACTTAGGTGCGGCGACATTCATGGTTAAAACGTGCATATAGATAGCTATTTAAATTTTCACGTGCTAAGTATCTCTACAGTTGGTTTTTCATCACAAGGAGTGTGAAAATAACTCACATTGAATTAATTCGTTATAGACTATCAGAAAACGTTGTAATTAATATAATAATAATTATATAAGGTTGTTTGTCTATCTTATCTTATCTGATGTATATTTTAACAGGTGTTTTTTAATTAATAGAAGGTATGTAAACAATTAAAACTTACTTACGATAACAGTTAAAGGGTAAAACATTTACGGCTTATTGAAGGGAGCTAAAGAAAGGTATTTTACACCTTCCGAGAATATTTTTATTTCAGTGTAAAGACACCAGATGTCCTTTGAGATATCGCTGGTAACCTGCTGGTAAGCATACATTGATTTTTATACAGAACCAGCCATGATTATAACAACCGGGCAAAGCTGTAAATAAATTTATATCTAATAATGGGACTTATTACTCCATTACAAACATATCTACTTACGCTAACTAACTTACATGTCACATATTACTCTCCCATAGTTTTAAATAATTGTCTATGACTTCTTCGAACCATTTCTTTTTCTTTACGTCTTTGAAGGCAGGGGATAATGTTTTTAATTCTAATTGTAATAAGGCTTCATTTCCTAATAACGTGTCTAGGCTTCTGAGCAGTGTTGGCTCTCCATGTAACTTTAACAGGCTTGGGTACGAGAATATGTAGTAGTGGATACGAAGGCGTTTGGTTGCCCAATTCTCGACTGTTTTGTTTCCGCTTGCTACCTGTAAAATACATTAAACAACATTAATGTGTATTTCGCGACAACTAGGGAAAATTCGTTGAGATTCGGTATAATAGGAGTAGAGATAGTGATTGATATCTTGTATGAACCGAAAAACGAATATGAATAACCCAAAAAATGTCGAAGAAAAATTTAATATTCTACTTAACAACTTGCGATAGTGGCGCCACCAAAACTTGAAACTTTTTTATGGAAACTTTGTCATCCACTGATATAGAAATATAGATCCTTCTGGTTTTGGTTTTAGTAATGAAAAATTAAGCAAATATTTGTTAAGCTTATTGATGAGAAATGGGTGGTTATTTACTAAGAAAGTTTAAAAATTAGTTTCAAAATGTTTAAGGACTAAAAGCAGGTAAAAGGACATTCAAAATTATTATTTAAATTATGAAGAAAAAGAAAATACCGTAAGAATTGTATATTCATATATGGATTTAAAGACATATGCAAGCAATGTATTATTTTGAGTAATTCTTGAGAGAAGTCCTGTAGGTTCTAAATCATTTTATTATAGGTACATACATATAGTGGATAGAATTATCTAAATTTTAAACTGAACTTCAAATTTATTTTATTTTGTCTAAGTATATATGTATTTTTATTTCCATTTTACATATTGTTTGAAAAATAAGCTTTGTATGTTTCTTCTAGATATGAACAATTTATACCTTTTTTTAAAATTGATAATCTTCTGTGTGCCATAAACTGGAGTACGATAAATAGTAAGTTTTGATATAGAATCTTTTTCACTTACTAATACCTTATCTATATATATAAAAGCGAAATACCACTCACTTATTAATCACGAAATTTCAGAAACTAATACACCTACAAACTTGAAATTTAGCAGATAGGTTCCATATAGGGTGTAGACATTGGCTAAGAACGGATATTATTATTATTATAATTATGACAGAAGAATTTCAAATGGTATTTATGTATAAAAATAAAGTGAAAATAACTAACTCCACGCGTACGAAGTCGCAAGCGGCCGCTAGTTTAATAATAAAACTATGGAAGATTTTAACAAAAGTCGATTTATTTACTAGCATAGACAAAACGAGGTACACTTTCAAAAAGTTTACTAACAGATGGCACTAGTAGTATGTATAAAGACTTCGGTGGCGCGCTGGTAGTTTATGCAAATTGCAAATATTGGGCTGAGGTCTCGGGTTCGATGCCCGGATCGTACCAAATGTTTTTTAAATCTGCAAATATTTGTTTCAGAGTTTGATTGTTTTTTATGTATAATATGTATTTATATTTACAAAAAAGTATATTACCAGGTAATCTAGCTTTCTTAGGACAAGTTCTGCTTAGTTTGACACTAGATTTAGTTGAGTAAATATATACACCCAAGACACATATATATGCCCAAATATTTAATTTAGTTTTGATAGTAAATCTAAAACTTTCAAATCAACTACTCATAAGGCAGCAAAAGGTTTATTTACAGAGTATTGCTTTACCATACTTGTGTTCAATTATATTTACCTTAATTTGGCCGACATGTTTGGCTTGAAACGGCGAGAAATATTCCTGTAACTCTTTAGAGTTAATATCTGCTACTCCTTTAGCTTTCAACCGTTCTTTGATCATACCGTATGCCGTTCTAGAGAACACAAATACCTGGAGTGAGAGCATAGACAATACATATTTTTTATGTTATTTTTACTTCACTTTCGTTTTTTTGGCAGTGTACTCCAGGCTTAAGGATTGGACTGCTCGAAACTTCTTTTCAATAAATAATATTTGTTTTAAAAGTTTTAAATTAGGTACATTCTCTCTTTCATTGTAGAGTGGATTCTCGACTTGGTCAACTTTGGATAAGTCTATTCAACTTCCTCTGAGACAAAAGGTAAACAAACCAGAAAAAGGTTCTTTAATAGGTCAAATTTTATATGCATCTGGAATCAATAAAAAAAGTGACATTTTCTTTCTTTTTCTTGAAAAATGGCAAACTGTGCCGATGTCAACAATTTTGCCAGTGTCAAGTACAACGGAAATACGTGTGGTAAAAAATAAAATAATTGCAACTGTCCAAATTTTCCGAGTTCACAGTGGACTGACTAAAAAGTGACATTAAAAACACCTAAAACTGTAGCTGTTCCCAAACTTTGAACGTATTGTAACACTACTAAATTGAAGAGTAGTGATAAGGCAAATAATTTACGTACAAATGTGAAATTTTGTAATTAGTTTGGTTACATCGGCCATGTTTACTCTCGATCAACTCGTTTGAGAAACATTGGTTTCTTTGTTTACCTTTTGTCTCAGAGGAAGTTGAATAGGGTATAGAGATTTTTATTTAACTTTTACTTTACTTTCAAAATTGTTACACACAGGTACACACTCGTATTGTAATAACTTTAATAGTATCATTGCTGAAAAAGTTGCGACTGTCATATTTTGGCTTTATTTTATGTGTCATATTTTACATCTAAAATATATGTTATATGTAGGTACTTCAAAATAAAATGATTAAACGTGACGTTTTAAAACCTTTATCCAGGTTTTTGAAATAAACGTTGTTTCAAATGTCCGTCGTTGTTTCAAAAAATAACCGTCGCTTGACTAAACATGACGGATGTCAAAGCTGACAGCTGTCATTTGGCTGTCAAATAATGATACTTTGTCTAATATTTTCTTGTGTTGTGTTTTACTTGTACTTTCTACGGTGAATCGCTCATTGTAATTAAATTATGTGTAGCGTTTACGATGCCAACCTCAAAAACTAACTTTTAGCTCTCTTCTCGTGTATTTTAAAATAAAATCCTACTCCTCCAGCTAGTAATTAAATATTCTTCGGAAATATTAACCTAGGAATCAGGAACAGACAAGGCAAAGTTATTTACTCTTTACAATTATCTAGACTTAATAATAAAAAAGAATTTTTGAGTTGTACTGCAAAGGTACTTTTACAACTTTTGTATTAATTACTAACGTATAACTTACTGACGTACTAATACATAAATGTCAAATAATTTTCTTATATTTTATACAATTTTTTTTTTTGGTTTAACGTTCGTATTTTATAAATATTTACTCAATATTTGCTTAAAGAAGCGATAATTAATAATTAGTGACAATTGTAAATAAAATGAAATTAGAGTGATTATTAATCATGAAATAATGAGATTAAGAAATGAAAGAGAGAGAATGGCCAGAGAATAAATAAAATTCATATTAATGATCAAGCGCCCAGCCAAGCCACCAAACGTGTTTGTGATGTTTGAGGGTTGAATGAAAAGAAGTTTTTGTCAACAGAAGACTACACGAGTAGCTCCATTTTGCATAACAACATCCATGATAGCCATTAATAACCATAATGAACGGCGTAATGCACTAATGAGCCTGAATCTACATGTGTCAATTTAAAAGAATTACTAAATCAAGATGGCTGAAGTTACTAAAATAATTTCTGTTTTTTCTTTCTGATTTTACATTAGAGTCAGGCTGTCAGTCACACAGTCCAAACCTTGACAGTGCCAACATGTTCAGCGAACAGTGGCGAGAAGAAGTTGTTCATCTCAGCTATCGGTATGTCAGAAATACCACGGGACTTAACACGGTCTTTGATTCTGGAGTACACGCCACGGGAAAACACAAATACCTGAAATGTATAGGGACATACTTTCATTTTATAGTTTATGAATATTAAGTTAAGTGTTGATTGAAATTGTTAAAACTGTTTTGTTGTTGGCAACCTAGATTCCTAAGTCACAGTTTTACCTTTAATTTAAACTAATATAAATCGTTTTCTTTGCTACGAATCATAATATTGACAGAATTCAAAAAACGGCCAGAGATGTTGTTAAGGAAAAAATATAAGATTTAAAAGTAGATGCTGCATTGTATGCATTCACGACGAGTATGATGACCATCACTCTGGGATTCTGCCAATGCTTTCCATCAGGCAGAGTGGAGTCACTTTAGCAGGCCCATACATAAAAAAAACAAAAATATTTCTTACAGATGATCACAACATAATCGTACCTGATAAAGAGAGTTGCCAGTAATATAAGAAGCAATATAATGTGAGCCATATTTTCTGATAAAATCTGCAATAGAAGCTGTGTCACCAATGTTGGCGTCCTGAATTGCCTCGGTAACCACGTCTTCGACGGCTATGTTGCCGGGTAGGTCGTTTAGTTTCCCTGTCTCACGGAACCTGACAGAGAAAACATAGTCTATTTATATGAATTCCAAAAAGGTGAGGTCTTCAAATAAGCGGTTATGTGTACTTCATTGATATGGTGGTTTTAATAAATAATTTCTTTTCCAGGCAATTTGTAGCAATGGCAGAAGTCGTCTTCCGAATCCTAGAATTGACTTTAGATTATTCTGCCTCGGTGAGCACGTTAAGCCGTCGGTACCGGTTGTCATGAACACCTTTGTTGATAATCGTTATTGGAAAGTCAGTGCCCTCAAATATACTGACAACTAGTTTGACCTTCGAATTCAGTTCACCCTCAGAGGTCCGATGCCAGTCGCTCCGTGGAAAAACTGATATTCAGATAAAACCGGTTGAACTAGTAGCCGACCCCAATTAATCTTGGGAATAATAAAGGCTAGGAAGAACAACTACGAGCCCAATCGTGTGCATGTATTCGGCAAGCATTCGAAAGTGTGTTATTCGTTATTTAAAAAAAAAGTATTTTTTATACATTCTACTAAGAATTGAGCTGCATTTCCACCAGAGCTCTTTGAAGCACACGTATAGACATGCATGTGTTGTAATAAACTTACCAATTCATACACTTTAAAAACTTTCCAAAATCTCTTCTGCTAGAAAATGTCAATGAACATAATAAATTGGCAATTTTTTACCTAGAGACCCTAACAAGCACGTAGCAGTGATCACCGTTGATGAAGGAGGAGTTGATGCCGAGGTTGCGAGCCATGATATCCGTTGGCCAGCCGGCGGTGAAAGCGCGCCATGGTCGCTCTAATCTGTACCAGAGATGTCAAAATCACCGAGGAATAAAAACATTAAACACCATTATCTCATTCATTATGATATCAGCTCTTTACATAACCTGATTTATTATTGGACAAAGATTTCTTTTAATATTAATTGTCTTTTTGGCCAATAGACTTCTTGGAATGCAGAAACTGCCAGTCAACTTTTGGCTAGTCTTTGGTCCTTTAAGAAATCCAGTATTCACGTTGACATAAATTTATTTTGAGCACTTTCTTTCATCATCATCAACAGCTTTTAACAATCCATTGCTGGACATAAACCTGTCCATCGAAAGGAGGTTTTGGGCTACTATACGACGCTGGCCAGACAGGTTGGAATATGGTTTGTTTCAAATATTCATTCTTATTGAATATTCTCTTGCGTAGTTTGTTCCTACGACACTCAGGGGATGAACAGGGTTGGTGACAGTCCGTATTCTTAATCCGTCACCTCACAGTTATTTTTTACAGGCTTTTTATTAACTTGCAATATATGTATGTATGTATGCTTGTATGTTCGGGTGGAATCTTGCAACTCAATTTTGAAGCAGATATCTTCAACCGATTTTGCTGAAATTTTGCAAGCAAATGTATACAGCGTGATAATACAATATTAAAATGACATGTAGCTGATCTGATGCTGGAGCTGGAAGGTGGCCATAGGAACACTGTAAAGAAACGTCGCAACATCATCGAGTTTGGACTCCTTTGATTCGTCTCGAGGCATTCCAGCAAAAGCTTGTTTTTGAAAAGCTTTTTAATTTAATTTATTACTTTTTAAATTATCGGATATAGTGGCAAGTGTCATACATAGAAATTACCTTTCAAAACTAAAATCCCTAAAGTACGCCTGAAGCAATTGCTTCAGGTTATCGCAGAACTCCATGTGGAAGTCTCCGTCAAATAAAGTCTTGGCGTGGCGTGGCGTCGGCGCGATGGTGTACCGCTCCACGTTGCGGAACACTGAGACTGTAGGCTCTCTGAACACCCATCCTTCTGTGTCATTGCGCGGGACAACCCGCATGCAGATGCTGAGGTAGCCATATCTGAAATGTGTACAAGCTTATGTTTTATTTCAAGCCAAAAAAAAAACATTTTATATTCATTTACAATAACAATATAGAGCAGTATAAAAATATTATATTAGTTAGTTAGCTCTCATAGTACAAGCTCTACTTAGTTTGAAACTAGAGGGCGTAATGTGTCAGATATCTGAAAATATTATTATTTGAATTAACCAGGATGCCGTAAAAAACTAACTTAAGTAAGTTAGATTTAGCACCTGGAAGTACGCCTAAACTTGAGAAATAATTTATGAAATGTGATAATTGAAAACGTCCGTCGTATTATTTAAACATAGGAGAGGCAACATTATTGTTCGAAACGTGCCGGTAACTTTGGAAACTTAGGAAGATGATTGTGGGTTAGTACATAAGCAGCTGATAAACGGTCTCTTCTGAAATATGTCGTATGTTGTATCTGTTTAAAGTAGTAGATATGTACAAAGAAGTTGGAACAGAGAGGTACAATTTATGAATTAATATTCATACCTCATAAATATGTTGATCGCCTTGCCGACTCCAAGTTCTGAGTCGAGTGTGGTGGCGGCGCTGCACAATACTCCCACCAGCAGCAGTATTGTGAGGGTCCGCACCATCACACACGCCCTGATGACCTGCAAAATGTAAAACATTTGTTTAATGTGTGTATGTATTTAGTTATAAGTCTATCCGTGCGGTGAAGGATAACGAATACGGTTTGATTTGTGGCGACCTCCACATACAGCGCAACAACAACGTAACATACTACAGCGCCAGCCAGAGAGGCCAATGTTTTCTGGAGAAGTGGATTAAAGACTGTGGATGAGACTGATGACGAGGTATACCTAAGTATACATCATCAAGTAACGGCCAGATATATTTGTCAAACTAATATAACAAATACATTTTATACTAAACCTGATCGGAACAGTAGTCATTATTCCCTGAAAATGAAAAGAGAACGTTAGTCTTTTCCTTGACCTAAATAAGCGGGAGGAAAAAATGTATGAAAATCCATTTCTAACGTGTTTTAGCGGGAGAGAAAGTTGTATGAATTTTCATTTCTCATGTGTTATCTTATCTATGGCGCGCGCCTGCCCAAGGAGTTTTCATATAATTTAAATATGGAATCTCCGTGCCACTGACATCCTTTTTTGAAGAATAAAAAAAACAAAAGTAGCGCGAAATATCGGTCAAATTCTAAGCTAAATTGTGTCTTACATAGTGTCCTACGTTTTGATTTAAATACTTTCTACAATACAAGTCTTTAAATGTTCCTCACAGGTGTAGTATAAAGCACTGTGTAGCACTCGGGTGAGAGTCGCATTCCTACCTCGGGAGTATTGTGGCCTTAGGCTGCGCCTTCGGGCCACAAACTGCTCCCTCGCTATTCTAATCGGTCCCTTTCCTCCCTCGGTGAACAATGTACTATAGCCCTTACAGTGTTTAAAAAACACATTGAAATAATCATTTTTATAGCTGTTTGCTCTCCTCCTTTATATAAACTTTAACTGTGCCAAATTTCATACTCCTCCGTCCGCGCAATTTTCGTAAAAAGGGGTACAAAGTTTTTGTTTCACGTATTAATATATAGATAACTAGTTGTTGCCCGCGGCTCTGCCCGCGTATATGTCAGTTATCGCGGCAAATAGTAGCAGTGTTATTCTGATGTATAAGCTATATTACTGTAAAGTTTCATCCAAATCCGTTTAGTAGTTTTTGCGTGAAAGAGTAACAAACATCCATCCATCCATCCATACTTACAAACTTTCGCGTTTATAATATTAGTATAGATAGTAAAACTGTTTTCTTGTAGGTTAAATTTATTTTAAAAAAATGAGTAGTAGGATACCTTTTCTAAAAGTAAAACAGACGAATTGGCGTTGCTACTCGTTCGAACCAGATAGTACTTCCGAAACCCGAATTGTTACATTACAAATTACCGTGAGAATAGAATAATAATTCTATTTATTCTGTTAACCCAATGATAGCCAAGTATCAATCTACGGGATTCTCACGACAGCTATCCAATCTCGCTTCCGTCCCTACTTCCCATGAATAGCGACGAACAATATTATGTATTTGTTTGCCACTTGCGTGGTAGGTATGTTTTTATACATACATATTTATTTAAGTATAATTAAATATAATTGATTTTACTGTTACTTTTAATGTTTCTCCAAACGCGATTAATTTTTCGTTACATATAAATAGACATCATTTAAGTAGTGTATCTATGTAAAAAAAAACTATGAAATCATTCAGTAAAATAATCATAATAATAAGTTATAAACACAATAACTACGAGTAAAATGCATTAAATATTTTGTCAGAAATTTCTCAAAAAGAATTTGTCAGAAGTGGGATTCGAACCCACGCCCTCAGAGAGGACCAGAACAACTCACGCCTGTTTAACAGGCAAGGTTAACCTTGAGTCTGGCGCCTTAGACCGCTCGGCCATCCTGACATATGACTAGTGCAGTGAAATTAGCGCTCACGTTCACTATTGAAATGTTTCGTGACGTTTGAAATAGATGGCGTTGTTATGTATTTCTCTGCATTTATTTGTGAAACGGTACAAACAATAAATAAATTAAATTAATTAATTGATTTAATTAATTAAATATAAAATTTGAGATATGGAATATTAACTTGACGTTTAGGTGAACTTTTAGAGCAGATTAGTATGCAATTATGCTATTGAAGATGTCGTGTTATGTTTAAAATATCATTGTTGTTTTGTAATGCTTTCTTCTTCCTCTTTTATATCAATGGTTGTAATGCTTTAAATAAGTGAAAAAAATATTTTACAAGTATGGCCACTATTGTTTGATAATACACTTATAAAAGTTTTTTTTTAAGTAACTAACAATTGTCTTTTTAGAAATAAATTATATTCAAAATAAATGTTACAGAATAAAGTTTACTTAAGATTGATTACAAAATTGTAAAAAAAAAACCATAGACCTCGATAAAAATAGATCAACAAATCAATGCTATTGTGACCACGGACATTCGTGGGCAACGTTTCGTGACGTGACATTATGTTTGTTACCTAATTATTAGCCGATAGGAATTTGGAGCAATTGGTAAATAGATGTTTATGTAATATTGGAGCAGTAATAGATATATAGCATGTTTATTGTGATAAGCGTTTATACAAACAGTTCTAAATAATTTGATAATAGGTTAATTTAAATCGAGTCGACTTGTTTAATAGGTTCTCCGGGCGATAACGTGTAGAGTCAACGATTTTGTAAAAAGGAAAACAAAACAGCTGATTTTGGTGTTTTCCCTTGAAATTGAAAATGAATTTGATTTTAAATCGACTTCAAAAAATTTCACTTTTAATTTAAGTGTTTTTGTATGTTCTTTCGTCATTTGTTAACCACTCTGTTTCATAAGCAAATATAAAATAAGGGATGTGAAATAAATTTTATCACCATTAAAATATTTCTTCAAAATTTAATCGTGTTGTTTCAATTTAATTGTTTTAATTATCTACTAATTTAAATAAATTGGTATTGCAGTGTGTGCTAAAATCTGTTTGAAGTCGAGGCCAACACAAAAATCACAAGAACAATATCACAAAATGTTTCCATAACATGGGACCACTCTTGGGATATCTCCTACTGACTCCTATCCAACAAAAAAGAATAATTAAAAAAAAACCTCCCTCTTTTTTGAAGTCGGTTAAAAACAGTGTATTTTTAATGTAATCCTGTTTTTAATAAGCCTAGTTTTGGTTTCCTAATTTTTCTGAAAATTTTATTTCAATGTTGCAAGTGATAGCTGCATAGGTGTAACTATGGTCTAATTTCAGCTCATTACTTGAGGAAACAGACTCTGAATAATTGCAGACTATTGCACCAAATTTGTAATGAAATAAAGTGTTATTTTACATGTGTATTGATTGAATGTTTTTGGTACCGATGGTGTTTGGGGGAAATGTTTTGAAGAATATTACTTACCTTGGAATAAAACCATTTCATTTTTAGGGATCCGAACCCAATGGGTAAAACGGGACCTAAGTCTTACTAAGACTTCGCTGTCCGTCTGTCACCAGGCTGTATCTCATGAACCGTGATAGTAAGACAGTTGAAAATTTCAGAGATGATGTATTTCTGTAGCCGCTATAACAACAAATACATACTAAAAAACAGAATAAAATAAATATTTAAAGGAGCTCCCATACAACAAAAATGTTATTTTTTTGCTCGTTTTTGCTCGATATTGATAACGGCAACAGGTAGACCTTTGAAATGTATAGATAATGGTACGGAGCCCTTCCTGCGCGAGTCCGTCTCGCACTTGACCGATTACGATATTAACTTATTTTTTTTAAAGACTATATCTGTGTCGTGGGGAACTTTACAAACATATATGAAATGTATACTAAGCAATCAAAATATCAATTCGTGGATCTCACAAAATTTTGTTCTATGTTTGGATCAAACCCACAACACTAGCGTAGTAGGAAGCGGCGAAGTGACCATTTAAACCATCCGTCAATCCAAACTTACCATGCAATGATAATCATGGTAAAATTGACAAAAGCTGATACAGATTGGATTACCATACCGGAGTTCGTAAATTATTGCTCTATTGACTCCGGCTTATTGTGGTAATGAGGCGTACAGTTGTTGATCAATCGGAGACCTTGAGCTATCTACCTGATTTGTTACCAAGGTATATAAAGCTATATAGATTACAGGCAGAGGATTAAAAAAGGTATGTAGTAGGTATGTATATAGGTATATATTCGTTCAACTGCAACCCTAGCCTCTTAATCCAGTCACGAATTATTTTCAACAGTAGATTTTGCAACTGAATGTAAGTGGATGTGCACCTTGTTTCTATTTTGTTCTATGTTTAATAGACTCAAAGCTTCAACGTTATCACTGAGTGTTTTTTTTTTGTTTGCGCGTTAGATTTTGGAGCTTTTTAATAAAAGGAATTTCAGGTGGCAACAGCTTGCATACTGTTTACCTTACATGTAATACTAACACTATTGTACCTGAAAATCAGATTTTGAAAAAGAGTAGCCATGAGTTTCTTTGCCAGTATTCTTCTCATGAGCTCTACGCATTTTGGAAACTGGAAGTTATGGATCGACACAGGCAGGCAGTAGATTTTGGTGTTTTCGCCTAACTTACCTCGACAATACAGCACATGCTGTGGCCTCTGTTTGTGTCGATCTATGATTTTTAACTATAGCTTCAATTTGACGTTCATAAGTGTCACTTGGTGTCTTAGATGAATAAATGATTTTGATTTGATTTGATTTGATTATGCTTCGATGGTTTGGCCACTTAGAATGAACGATAGTAAACATACGAAAGTATAGCGTGACAATATATGTACCTTTAAACGTAGTTCCTGAGGGGTATGAACATAATTAACTACACAAATTATTAGACCTAATTACAGCTGCCCGATAGGGTTTCTTGTTTTTATTATTTAGTCGCAAAACCTAAGATCAGCACAATCATTAAGTGACTTGTTTGTTTGTTCGACTTGTCGTTTTATGTTTGACCATCATCCATAGTACCATCAGTTTTATGTTATCTTTAAATCAAGATAAAGAATATTGTCTGCACAATACTGGCTACAAACATCTTTCCGTCTGATCCCAAACTTGGCAGAACCTGTACTGTAGTCACCAGACTGGGAGGGACTGATCTAACTGTGACTGTTCAAAATACTTCCTGCTTCACCACTCTCCACCCTCTCCTCCTCGCATATCATTCAACCTAGAGCCGAGGTAGTAGAGCCACGTTGATTTCAGCACGAATGGGCCGGCTCGGCCGAGGCGGTACTACCCTCGCACAAACCGTAAAATGAAAACGTTCGTCGATAGCGAGACCGGAGACCCAATGTTGCAGAAGCATCACTAAGCCGCCATGGTATGGGTCACCATGCAGCATTGTTGCGTTGTCTGCATTAGCAATGAGTATGGTGAACACCACTCTTGGATTCTGCTTATGCTTTCCATCAGACATTGTAGAGTAATTTTGGCAGGGCCGTACATAAAAAATATTACCTCAAAATTCACGGTATTTAGAATAAATACTTTTGTTACAAAGACAATCAAGATATATTTAGATTCGAAATTACGTCAGAACAAATTCGCTAACATGTCCACAACAACACTGTTATATAACTTTTAACACAATGCTAATATTATTCAGAAGAGGTAATCAAATCGATTGTCCGCTATAGTGAAATCGAGTTTTTATCGAAAGAGAATCGCCCGAAACCTGTGTGACCAGTCTATTAGTTAGACGGCCTTGCCCCATAGTTGGCCCGTATGAATTAGTGTCAATGAGAATTGAATTAAAGGTGCTATCGAGACGCGCAGTAAAGTCATTTAGTGTTTAGAGCTATAATGCAAGCTTGTGGAGTAAACACCTATTTATTGGGTATTTCTTTAATACACCATCGTACTATTGCATTTACTTATGCTAGTTGCATTGAATTTAAAATAATATAGGAAGTTTTTAATATTCTATTCCGTTATTTTATTTTATGTAGTACTGTATACTTCATGATAAATAAAGTAAAAACTGTTTTCTTTATTTTTTAAATTTTTACCCCTATTTTTGCTTCAAATTGTATAAATAAAATAAATATAATAAAAATAAAAATATTTAAATCAGTTCATACATTAAGAACTTTTGAGGTAACAATCTAAGGGCTCCCACACATAACTTCGATGCGATGCGATGCTACGCCGCATCGTAGGAACTTGCAATGCGAATTGCTACGCGATACGAATTCTGACGGCAAAGCGTTGGTTCATGTGACCATACTTTCGAGCACAAAGAGATGTCCTAATGAGATTTTTGTATAAAATGGATGATGAAAAATAGAAATGATTTATGGATACAAATAACTAAGAAAATAGTTTTGTAAACTTTTTAAAAGAAAAAACATGTTTAACGAATGTTTTGTTTATATTTTTCAGTATTTGAATCATAATATAATAACATCTCAGATCCTGCAAATTATGCGTAGCGTATAGTTACCTAGTTAGGGAACTTTACACTACATATATGTATAAAATAATAATACATATTTAGGACATCTAACACACAGCGCTATCTAGTAAAGGTAAAGTAAAGAAAGAAAGAAAGTAGTGCCGTTTATTAAAGTCTCAGAGTGGACCAAAAATGTTGTCAACAAGTGTGACGTAACATCGCACGAATGCACGATGCGAATGTGCGAGCTTGCAGATATTTACGATGCGTTGCCAATTCGCAGTTTTGTGTGGGCGCCCTAAGTTACGAACAGGTACAAGTATAAGAAAAAATTACCACTGAATGATTATTTTTGAAGTCAATTAAAAATACACAGGATCACGTATCATACTCGTATAATATGAGAACTTGATTTTTATACAGGCTGGATATGACAATACGAGAATAATTTGTACTAGACCTACCTACACATGATACAATTCCACCTACAAAATTTAAATAAAATTGGTTCAGTAGTTTAGCCATGGGACACTATTTTTCGTTTTTGAAATTTACTACACGATGTTGTTGGGTTAATGACCGATGTTGCACCTACTGTCGCGTCGTCGCACGCGCTACCTTTGTACCTTTGAAGTAGCCGCCGACATCGGCGCGGGAGCCCTGTGTCGCGTTGTTGTACCTATTCGTTATAAATAGGTATTTATTTGTAGTGATTTTACAGTGACATGACTTATTAGTTAAGTTCGTTAGTTATTCAGTAGCGTTATGTTATTTTTTGTGAATTAAAAGTTTAGACAATGCCTCGACTCGGTTACACTTATACGTAAATATTTTACTACGGATAAGAAATTAATTTACGGAGAAAGTTCGTTTATCCTACCTACCAATAGTCGGATTATTGTACAAACTATCCAGGACATACGAGAAAAATCAATATTTTATTCCTAATAGAGATAATGCTCTTCCAGTTGTAACCTCGACACGAGATGATCAAATTTAAAACCTTGCGGTTTTCGTTTCTTTGTGATTATTATGGTGACTGTGTAATTAAAAAAAACGTGAATACATAATAAATATTACTAGTGCTATGTGGCTTACGGCGATAAAGTAGGTATCTACTTTGTCAACCTACGTCGCGCGTCCTTTAGGTAACAATATTACGGCCGCCGGCCGGGACCGCGGCCACGCAGGTTAGTGAACTTAAATTACAAATGGTGCCCTTATTGGTTTGAATTTTTAAGATATTTAGTTTGTTTGTGTATTTTAATTTTTTTATATCGGTTTTCGGGTATATTAAACAATCCTAAAGTAAACCAACACATTTAAATAGCCCACGGTTACATTTAATATCGTATTGTCATATCCACCTTGTATACATTTTTTTTCTCAATGCTGTGAGTTGGAAGTAACAAACGAAGTCGAAATACAAGGATTATTACGAATTCTAGTCACATTAATAAGTTATCTGCTTAATCTTATAAATTACCCACTTTTGCATACCTGTCAGGGACGCATTGGTGCATTGCTAAAAAAATTATTCAACCTGTAATTAGCAAATATACTGATCGACATCGCTGATAAAATGTAAACGTCGAAGTATCGTTCTAGCTCTACAATTGTAATACTTACGTAATATGCTAAGTTATCTACATATTTTCGAAATTATAACTTTAGTCCTGTGAATTGGGAGTACATTTCTCTGTAAGAAAAATAATGAGTCCACAACAACCTACATTAACAAGTGAAGCAAAACAACTGTACCCGTTTTTAAGAAAATTATAATACAAAATTACATACAAATAAACAAACATCTGTCGATTTGTCCACCCAAACATTGTCTGGAAGAGACTGCCTTTAGCAATAAGGCCGCCCATTGTCCCGCCCATCTTCAAACATTCAACTGTATAATTATTGTAATTGCTGTACAATAAAGTATGTTTTATTATATTAATTTTGGAAATTACCATAGGGATTCATGAATGGATCTGACAAAAAAAGCTATAACGTCAGAAAGCAGTAACAATACCTTATTATTGAAAATATTTACTAATAAGTAGGTGGCTCTTAGATAAAGAAATAAGAAACATGTAATTTTCTTTAGCTATTTCTGTAATGAAGCAAGTGATTAATCAATACATTATGTAACAATGCCCCGGCAATACAAGACTCTGACTGCACGGTTGGCCTAGTGGTTTCAGTGGTCGCTACGCCGCTTTCTGCTGCGCCAAGGGTTCAAATCCCAGATGGGGTGTTATTTGTATCCATTCCCTGTGTGTTCATAAAGCAAGGGTTGTCTTTAAAAAAATATAGTGACAATCGGGCTAAAACTTCGTCATTCATCACATTCTTCGACCATTTACATGCCTGTAACTGTAGCCTTGTTCAATCAAGGCTCAGTTTTGATCTGGTATTGTTTTTTTAAATAATAATCCCAGAATCAGTCATGTCAGTCATTACATTCGCAAAGTTTTTGTTGCTATTAATTGCAGATTATAATAACAATAAAACACACACACCACATAAGCTCTTAACATTACTAAAATAACCATCAAGATTAGCTACCAATAATGTATTAATTAACCTATATTCTGCATCTCAAGAACACTCGAATTGAACAGCACTTGAGATGTTGCAATGAGATGATCATGTCCAAGTTGCAATCATATAACATTGATGGAGTTGAATGTAATTAGTTTTGAGTTAAGATTGGTGATTGTCAATAATAACCTAGAGATGAAGGCTGCTATGTAAAGTGCGCGTATTACTTTGTTAGAATAAGACCATTTAACAACATCAGCATCATTAACCGCCTTTAACAGTCCACTGCTACTGCTATACCACGCTGGCTAGACGAGCTGGTATAAGGTTTGTTACAAGCTTGCCTTTCGTCTTTGCAGTGATGTTTCCCTGCGTAGCTTAAACCTAAGAGCGTTTTCACATTATCCGATCCGATACCGGAGTCGCGCGCCGACACGATATCGGAGGAATGGGACTAATCCCGCCCACACGCCCACCACTGTAACTCCTGTACACCAGGATCAACAGCGGTGACCCACGAAAACACCGAGTTATGACACTCGGGAAGTCCCAGGAAAAATTTAACTGTATTGGAACCCGCAACGAAATTAATCAGAAGAAAACTGGAGGAGTTGGAAATATAATAAGTCCACTTCCCTCCTTAGCAAAGCGGGAGACAAAATGGAGTCAAAATAGGCAGACGCCTTTTTTAAACCGGGAAGCACCACGGATAAAAATATTATGGGTCCTAAGTGAGCTATATTTGATTTCTATAGTATGTATGGCAGAATCGCTTAAACGCACGGAAATTCACCGCAGTTGACACAAGATCCCCATAATATACTACCCCAGACGTCATTTGTAAGCTACACACATCAAAAGTGTCTAGGGATCAAGCATTTTTATGCGGATTTCTTGAGATTGAAATGTGGCTTTGGCCCTGGCCTGTTCAGTCGCCAGACTTGAACCCGATTGAGCATGCATGGGATATGCTACAGAGAAGAGCTCTGCCGAATATGGAGGGTATCCAGTCGTAAGAAGACCTTTTTTTGTTGTTGCAACGAACATGGGCGGCCATTCCACAGCGTGATTTGGATGAACTCATTTTGAGTATGCCAAACCGATTCTTGTGTTGTTAGTGTTCGCGGTAGAAACACGGATTATTAATTGTTTAAGTTACCTAATAAAATTTTAAAGAAAACTGTTATTTCAGTCTTTTTTTCGAACTTTAATGTTAGTGGTTCAAATGTCAAAAATCCCTTTATTAGGAAAATGGCAAATTTCTTTATTAATGCAAAGGTGACTTGGTTTATCGTTACTGTGACAAACGAAAACACTTTATTTGATGAATCCTTAAAGAAAATTTTAATTAATATCAATCAGGAGAAAAGTTATTGCAAAAATATATGTTGATCCCTAGACACATATGTTGATCCCTAGACACTTTTGATGTGTGTATTTAGCATCATGTTGCGTTCATTGTACCAAAGACTACATTCCCAGAGGATATGATGAGCCGACTGTTCACAGCTAGAATCAGGTGTTGAGCATTGACACAATGGTGAATCGACTAATTTAAATGAGTATAGTTTGCTCTTAAAGTTACCGTGGCCTGTAAGAAATTGAGCGACACAGTGATCTACCTCGAGCAATGTCCTTGACAACCTTTCGCGAACAGATGGAAAGAACTAGTAGAGGTGGCGCCCCTTAGATGATTCGTCCCATCGTTGCTGCCATTCATCCAAGAGGTCGTTATAGACATTGGATTTTTGTTGAAACAATCTTATGATTTTACCGCGGTCTCGTATGCCCAAAAAATCGCATTCCATGTTTTGTAGTGTGGAATAGTACATGGCTGCACGTCTTTGCACCTCGAGATCGACCGGAAGAACACCTGCCAACACCGGTAAAGCCTCAGTGCTAACCGTCCTATATGCCTTGCACAAGAAAATCAATGCAGGTCGTTAGCCTTGTAACAGTTTGCGACGGACAGCACCTACAGTCGCCCTATCTGCCCATACAGGAGCACCATAGCAAATAGAACCCAAATAAGTAGCTCCATATATGATCTTTAGTGTATTATATGACAGACCCCATGTCGCAGTTGATATCCTCGTCAGTGCAAAGAAACTCTTTTTAGACTTTTCATTAACTGTTCTAATATGTTCAATAAATGAAAAATTTCTTTCTAAAACCAATCCTAAATAACTAACCGAGGTTTTATTTTTAATAGTAACATTTTCAAATTTAATACACGGCGGTGATTTGAGGTTACCTTTCAGAAGTAGCTGGAAGGTTTTGTTTGGTGCAAACGTCAACCGATTACACCCACCCCACCGAGATATTAAGTCCAAACATTCACTGGCCAGCCTCTCAAGCCCCGTTCTAGTATCCGAGAAAATCGTCGAAGCCTATGTTATCGGAGGAAGTTAAATGTATGAAATAGACTGATATAGTATAGATAGAATAGACTGCACGCTTGGCCTAGTGGTTTAACGGTCACCACGCCGTTTCCTACTTGGCCAAGTGTCGTGGGTTCAAATTCCACGTAGGACAACACTTTGTGTGATCCACAAATTGTTGTTCTGAGTCTGGGTGTTCTTTGTGTCCGTTACGTGTATGTTTGTAAAGTCCCCCGCGACACAGGATTTATTCCTAGTGCGGGAGTTGTCTTTTTTAAGCAAAAAAAAATTTTCCATTATCAGCTCATCATCATGAACTGAATACTACCAAATGTAAATACTGTAATAGGTTTAGAAAGTATACGAAAAACATACTCTTAGTACGTGCCTAACAAGTTTGAGGGTTTCCTTCGATTTCCTTGGGTCATCATCAGATCCTGATATGGTGGCAATGGAACCACATGGGGAGCATACCCTTTCGAATACGAAAAGAATTTTCCAAATCGGTCCACAATTGACGGTGTAATCAGTGTACATACATTTAAAAAAAACCGATGAAATTGAGAACCTCCTTTCGGAAGTCGGTTAAAAACAAAGATCCCGGAATACGAGCATCTTGCTATATTAAACCCAAGATAAGTAACCGTGGATAAAGATAAGCAACGGTAAAGTTTAGCGTACCAGGCGGGTCAGGATTATTTATAGCTCTGGAAATGACAACAAACGGTACCACTCTTGCGCATCGAATATGGATAGCAAAAGTAACTCGATTTTTTTGACAATCGATTCATTTTGGAGCCGTTACTGAACTAATACCGATATGTTGATGGTACTAAAGAAAATCGTATGAACACAAGTTAATTTTATTTATGGACAGTAGTAGGTTACCGGTGACATGTTCTAACAGGACAATTGTTAAGCTAATATCATATGCACACACGAAATGAACATAAAATTGAATTTCAAATCAACATTTTAACATTTAAATTTGAATCGTTTTAAATAACAAACTTAAAAATAGGGGATGTTACAGGCATGGGTGAATATTTGGAAAACAGGATATTTTATAATGTCTATTGTAATTGTAATAATTACTTAATAACCAGCTTTTGCCCGCGGCTCTGCCTACGTGTATTTAGGTTATCACGGTACATGTAGAGTTGTGTTACTCTGATATATAAATTACATTACTGTGAAGTTTCATCTAAATCTGTTCAGTAGTTTTTTCGTGAAAAAGTAACAAATATCCAGACAACATCACAAATTTTCCTATTTATAACAATATAGTAGGATTAGTATGATAACTTCACACATCTCAGACATGACTGACAGACTGCTTAATATTTTAGATAAACACCGAAACACAGAAAAATAATCGGGCTCATCACACAATTCTTTGTCCTAGGTGAGAATAGAACCCAAAACCTCCGACTTTGCATTCACGGTCCACCACAAGACCAAAAGGCTGTGAAATGTGTTGTAGATAGCAATGCACATCTCTATCAGTGGTTCCCCAACCCTAGTGTATTGTCACAGTTTGTCCTGTCATCTTGTGCGTGTGACGGTGGGCGTGTTTGTGAGAAATAAACTCTTCGCTATTCTACGAGTATAAATAGTTTTTCCTTCTTCTGATCCTCAACTTACATCAAAAACTTTAAAAAAAAAAAAAAAACGATTTTCAAAAAACATCCAACGAAAACTCTCTGCCAAAAAACACTTAAAAGCGTAAAATAAACTGGTTCTTCATAAATTGCCTATACCTAATTCTTTATTCATTTAAATAGTAGTATTATAATGTGTGCTAGGTACCTAGAATCTGATTGAAGTCGGTGCTAAGCCTAAGGGTATGCCTTTCGAATACAAAAAAAAAATCAAAATCGGTCCACAATTGACGGAGTAATCGGTGAACATATATAATAAAAAAAAATACATACAGTGGAACATAGAACCTCCTCCTTTTTGGAAGTCGGTTAAAAATGGAATATAACATTCGGCATCTTTTAACGGTGGCAGTGGAAAATAATAATCAAATCAATATCAATAGCAAAAAATTAGGAATTGGTTATAATAAGATTCGTTACATTTCTTAATATAGACCAGGAAATGTACCCAGAACCAGTCAGTAAATAAGGCCTAAAAGCAAACTATTGCCCCACTGTAACATTGCTATTTCAATGGCATAACAGATCGCTTTTACTTTGTACTTATTTAATTTAGCAACTAATTGAAATTTGAAATTAAACGTTGCGTAAAATTAGCTGCGATAGATCTTGAGGCAAACTTTATTTACACTATCTGATGGTAATAGAAAACATATAAAAGTTAAAAATGCATTAAGACGTAAATAGCGTTGCACTATGTATGTGTCTGATACCTTAATAAATAAATAATAAATAGATCTCTTATTTTAGAAGTTACAGGGGGGGGGGGGACACATTTTACCACTTTGAAAGTGTCTCTCGTGCAAACTATTCAGTTTAGAAAAAAATGATATTAGAAACCTCAATATAATTTTCGAAGACCTATCCATAGATATGTCCACGTATGGGTTTGATGAAAAAAAAATTTTTGAGTTTCAGTTCTAAGTATGGGGACCCCCAAATTTATTGTTTTTTTCTAATTTTGTGTAAAAATCTTAAAGCGGTTCACAGAATACATCTACTTACCAAGTTTCAACATTATAGGTCTCATAGTTTCGGAAAAAAGTGGCTGTGACATACGGACGGACAGACAGACGGACAGACAGACAGACAGACTTGACGAATCTATAAGGGTTCCGTTCTTTGCCTTTGGCACGGAACCCTAAAAAGCTGAATTCTTGTATTTATATAATCTGAATATCGGAAACAGCTTAAACGATTTTCATGAAATTTTGTGTGCAGGGGGTTTCCGGGGCTATAAATTTATCTTCCAGCTAAGATTCATTTATAGAAAACTAGCTGACCCGGCGAACTTCGTACCGCCATATTTACTTATCTGTCTCAGCATCCCGTCGCGGACAAAAAATTGACTTTCCCCGATATCTTTTAATTTTTTAACCGACTTCAAAAAAGGAGGTTCTCAATTCGACTGTATTTTTTTTTTGTTACTTCATAACTTTCGACAGGGTGAACCGATTTTGATGATTCTTTTTTTATTTGAAAGCTGGTGCTTCCCATGTGGTCCCATTTTAATTTAGTCCAGTTCTGACATGTCATTCATGAGAAAATCACATAAATCTTCAATTTGCATTAAGTATGTGCGCGACAAATTGACGAATAACTCATTATCACGCCGATTGATTTCGATGATTCTTTTTGTTATTTGAAAACTGGTACTTCCCTTGTGTACCCAATTCAATTTAGTCGTTCTCGAAGTCGGTTTTTTTTGTTAAAATTTTGTATTATCTTGTACCTTGTCCTAACAATAACGAACACATAAAAAACAATTAATTTGGTGCAGCCGAACGGAAGTTATGCGCGTACATACATTTCGGCGATTCATTTATATATATATACTAGCTGTTGCCCGCGGCTCCGCCCGCGTGAATGTCGATTTTCGCGGCCAATAGTATCCTGTATAAGATATATTACTGTAAAGTTTCATCCAAATCCGTTCAGTAGTTTTAGCGTGAAAGAGTAACAAACACACACACTCACACACATTTTGTGTTTTGTTTCTGGTAAATTATCATAACTATTAAGTTATATGTTTGTTTATATTAAAAATTATAACTCCTAATTCAAGTATTTCAAACTTAAAATTGATATTTTACATTTTTATTATACGATAAAAAAGTAATCATATAACGTACCTATTGTAAAGTATCTTTTAGAAACTGTTTAAGAACTACCAGATGTGGATGTTGTGTTAGTTACATTGAGATGATAATTTTAGGAACTGGTCACACACACTTTTTTGGAAATATAAATACAATGTAGATTATTTATATATTATTTATTAACTTTATGCACTAAGAATGTACATCGGCGGACTTAATGCCCAGAGCATTCTCTTCCAGTCGACCTTCGGGTGGTGGAGAAATCTTATAAGGCAGGTGTGTGAAACCTCATATACATAAGAAGTCCGTTAAAATTTACAATAATCACATCATATTCAACGTTATACATACAAATATACATATATAAGTAGATATACATATACAGATTACGTATACATAAATACAACATTTATACACTAAATAATGGAAAAAAAACCTCGTTTAAAAAACCGACTTAAAAACTAAAAAGTATCAAATAACTTGTATATGCTACCTATTCATAGGTTTGAAGTCGGTGCCAAGCCAAATGTAATAGTAGGTACCACACTCGCTATATTTCGAGACGAACGTCAACGACGTCACCGACGCTTCGGTTGTTTTGTTCTACGCGAAGAGCAGCTATCCCGCTCAAGGTCACGCCATATCAGGAGATATGGTGGCCATGTGACCACATGAGGAGCATACCCTTTCGAATACAAAAATAATTTTCAAAATCGGTCCACAAATTGACGGAGGAGTAATCCGTGTACGTACATACATTGTGACGATGAACGATGAAATTGAGAACCTCCTCCTTTTGGAAGTCGTTTAAAAAGGACGGTAAGCTATAGATTACATAATTCTGCCAGTTCATTGAGAAAGAGCTCATGTACTTTATTTTTGAATGTATATCGGTTAGTGGACATCCTGATTTCGAGCGGGAGCGCATTCCAGAGTAGTACTGCTTGAACAAAGAAGGAACAGTTCACGAAGTCGGAGTAATGAGACGGACATGAGAGAAGCAGAGACCGTGGGAGAGCCACGCTTCGGCATGAATGGGCCGGCTCGACCGGAGTGATACCACGGCCTCACAGAAAACCGGTGTGAAATAGTGCTTGCGTTGTGTTTCACCTAGTGAGTGAGGATACCGGAGGCCCATACCCCAACCCCTCCCCCTATCTCCCCCCCCCCATCCCCCAAAGGCCGGTAACGCACTTGTGACGCCTCTGGTGTTGCGGGTGTCCATGGGCGGCGGTAATCGCTTACCATCAGGCGATACGTCTGCTCGTTTGCCGGTCTATTCCATAAAAAAAAAGCAGATTATTAACTGAGCGAAGATTTCTATCGTGATTAGAGCACAGGTATCGGAAATACGGAGCAAGGTAGGTAGGTAAGGATGGCGAGTTGAGAAATGAAAATAGGAGCTCGCTGATTGCACTGTAGGCAAATAGGATTGCATTTTAACTGGGAACGCAAAGCAGACACATGGTCATACTTTCGAATATTGAAAATAAATCGAATGCAGTTATTAAGAAGACGGTCAAGCTTGTTAAGGAGGTCTGCATTCACGTCGAAGTAACACACATCACCATAGTACATTCAGTGTTCCGCAACTTTTTGGGTTCAAGGTACATCTAGGAAGATTAAAAATTTTGGAGGTACACCATAATTTAAAAATATTTTTAAGTAATAAAAAACAATGTTTCTTATTAGTCACAAAACTATATTTTTATTTTACACTTTAATTGAGCATAGGCGGTCTCGTCTCTCGTCGATCGTCTTGAGGCGTTCCCTTTTTTGTTTTTTACTGTGGTAAGAGTTAAAAATCCTAATCCACATAACTTTAAAGTTTTCTTATGTAGTTTTATGGTTAGGCAGATTTAGACAAAATAAAAAGATCTCAGAAATTACAGAATAAAAAATAAAAAGTCCTCAGAAATCAGAACAGACTTGTCTGTAAGTAAATTCTGAAAGCTGCAGCACTTTGAATAGGAAGGGAAGAATAGAAATAGGGCGAAAATTTTCAGGAAAGGAAGAATAAGAATAGGGCGAAAATATTCAGGAAGGGTAGAATAAAAATAAACTTCGTACCGCCATATTTACATATCTGTCTCAGCTTCCTACAGGCAGTGTACAGTCGCGGACAAAGAAAAATACTTTTCCCGTTATTAAAAAAAAATTAAATTAAAAAAAAATCTATGTCCTACCTCGTAGTATGAACTCAAATCGTGCCAAGTTTCATTTGAATCCATTCAGTAGTTTCAGCGTGATGCGCGGCCAAGATACAGACAGACGTCGCGGACAAAAAAAAAGACTTTGCCCGCTATCTTTTAATTTTTCTTATACACAACCCTTAATTTCATTCGTGTAATAATATATGATGCCTATTTAAAACCCTTAATTTAATAAGTGCTTCAATTTGACAGTCAAAAGTTTGACAGGAAAGTTGGTAGAACAGTTTATATGGGCAAAAGGAAATTGTTGTTTTTATTATCTTCCCCGCAATTTTTCCATATTTTATCACCGTTTAAACCTTCCCTGAACCACGGCAAACACTTCAAAACCTAAATCAGCTAAATCGGCCCGGCGGTTCTCGAGTTTTAGCGAAACAAACGAACAGCAATTCATTTTTAGGGTTCCGTGCGAAAGGCAAAAAACGGAACCCTTATAGATTCGTCATGTCTGTCTGTCTGTCTGTCTGTCCGTCTGTCTGTCCGTCTGTCTGTCCGTCCGTATGTCACAGCCACTTTTTTCCGAAACTATAAAACCTATAATGTTGAAACTTGGTAAGTAGATGTATTCTGTGAAACGCATTAAGACTTTCACACAAAAATAGAAAAAAAAAACAATAAATTATGGGGATCCCCATACTTAGAACTGAAACTCAAAAAAAATTTTTTCAATAAACCCATACGTGTAAATTATAATTATCTATCTATGGATATTTCTTCGAAAATGATATTGATGTTTCTAATATCATACTTTTCTAAACTGATTAGTTTGCGCGAGAGACACTTCCAAAGTGGTAAAATGTGTGAAGTGACAGGGGGGGGGGGAGCCGGCCTGTAATTTCTAAAATAAGAGAATGATAAATCTAAAAAAAAAATATGATGTACATTACCATGCAAACTTCCAACGAAAATTGGTTTAAACGAAATCTAGTAAGTAGTTTTTTTTTTAATACGTCATAAATCGTAAACTGCAATTTACCTTTTATTCAATCAACACAAATATAAAAATAAAATAAAAATTGTATTATGCCACTTGCTGCTGCGGAACCCTTCATGGGCGAGTCCGACTCGCACTTGGCCGCTTTTTATAGGATATAAAAGAAGAAGAAGAAGATATACAAATTGTTTTGTCAACTTTGCAAGTTTTTTCTAGTAATCTATTACTGTAAAACCAGCAAATTAAATACAGTCTACTGAAAAGACGTCTTCCTTCATACATTTGGACCTTGCTCCTTTACAATGACCATTTAACGTTATTATGATATTTTAGTTTTTGGTTCAGAATCGATTAGAGCGTCCTCCCAAAAAATTTCTCTAATGTACAGAATTATTATAATTATAATATAATTATATTAATCTGTTTTTTTTTATTATACCTACTTTAAAAATTAATCATATATAGATTACTCGTATATAGGATAGGTATATCCTACTGTGAAGTTAGTGTTACTTAATTCCAATACATGTCGCTGTTAAGTTCAGAAACAATTTTCAAGAAAATTTCATTGCTTCAGTAACGATTAGAGAGCCCTCCCGATAAAACATCTAAATTTCTTTAATGTACAGAATTGATCTGTTACATCACATTTTTATTATACGTTCAAAAGAAAATCATATTACGTACCTATTGTAAAGTTAGTTACTTGATTCCAAGAGATGTCGCTGTTTTAAGCAAAGAAACTGACAAACTCAACGTCTACAGATTTATTATACGTGATATATTTATAAATAGATCACGGAACAATATTTAAAGTACTTGCTGTCTAGCAAAAAAAGAATGAATGAAATCACGTGTTATTGAATTACAACCAAGTACATATTTTGACTTTCATCCCCCCTCTCCAAGAAACCGTGCTGAATTTATGGATAGAGAGGTTGCGATAAATCAAATACTTAATGCTACACCGAATTATACGTAATACGTTCTACGATTATTCCACGATATATTAATCAAAGTGTTATTAATTACGCATGGCTGGCAATAGGTGTCGCTACATGTTGTTTTACGTAATGATAAATTCTTTATAATTTTTTTTCCAATAGATAGAGAGATTGTGATAAATTAAATACTTTATGCTACAATCTTCAGAGTATCTCCTTTCTAACAAAAAAAGAATTATTGCAATCGGACTACTCGTTAATGAATTACAATTAATTACACATTTTGACTTTCATCTCCCCTCCCAAAGAAACCGTCCGGAATTTCGGAATAAAAAGTATCCTATGTCCTACCTCGGAGTATGAACTCAAATCATGCCAAGTTTCATTTGAATCCATTCAGTAGTTTCGGCGTGATGCGCGGCCAAGATACAGACAGACAGACAGACAGACAAAAATGAAAAAAAAAATAGTTTTCGTTTCAGTATCGATAACAGAGTGCCCTCCAAAAAAATTTTCAAAATATCTTCAATGTACAGAATTTGACCTGTTACATTTTTATTATAAGTATAGATATATAGATTACCAAAATAAAAATACCGAGAAAAGCGGTTATCCATGTACGTAATATACATTTATATATATCAGCATTCGGCATCGTGTTACGTAAGCATAATTAAATTATAGTCGTTCTTGACCCCTACTTCTGCCTTCCGGCATATGTAAAAAATGCTTTGTTTAACATTAATATGTTCATTTTTTTCAATTTTTTACTAAATATCTGGGTCAAAATTAAGTAAAAATTTGTGCTTTAACAAAATAATTATGGGGAAAGAATCAATAGTCAATTCAGTTAAGAAAAATATTGCTTTCGTCACTTAGAAATCAAGGAATTCTTTTTTTAAATATTTCCCAGTTAAATTGTTTAAAAAAATATGCATGAAGACTACCACAGGTCTGAAATTACGCTTGGTATGTTACACTGGTTTAGGGACCTTCAACAAGAGGTAATTACACTTACAATTACATTTACATAGTTCCGCTGGGACTGTGTAAATGTGTGTATAGTATACCGTCTATCGTATATTTATTTATAGATTTACTAGCGACCCGCCCCGGCTTCGCACGGGTGGATTTCAGATGCCCCCGCCGACGACACGATTCGTGCATTTTAAATCTGTAATATCTTCGAATATATTCATTCAAATTAGTTACTGTAAAGGGCCATTTTGATCAATATTAAATGCACAATGTATTTAATTTACTTAATTGTATAAGGATTCATTCTGTATTGCTTAAAATCACTTCGTAAATAAGCCATTATTTCTCGTAAAAATAAAGGAATAAAAATGGTTGTTGTGGGTTATCCCTAAGAGATAGACATATACCGTCGCGGACTTTTTTGTAGTACTTTTTAAGGTGTACAATACTGTAGCATTATTTTGATCTATCTCGTAGGGTGCAACCAGCGTTTGCAATGTAAGCGCAAAAAAAATAGTTTTTTTGCTACATCACATTAGAAACCTCGAAAATTAACAGTGTTTCCATACTATATTATGCATTTATTATACATAAAAACCTTCCTCTTGAATCACTCCATCTATTAACTCTCACTGATTACCGTCCCATTTCTATCCTCCCGTTTCTCTCCAAAGTCCTCGAGCGTCTCACTCACAGACAACTAAGCTCATTCCTTTCAAGAAATTGTCTCCTTAATCATCTCCAGTCAGGTTTCCGCCCAGGCCATAGTACTACCACGGCTCTAGTCCACATTACTGATGATGTTAGGTCGGGCATGGAGGAGGGAAAGCTAACGGTATTTGCCTTGCTAGACTTCAGCAACGCGTTCAATACCGTAGATTTCGATGTCTTGTTGGGGATACTGCGCTCTCTTAACATATCTCCATCAGCTGTTGACTGGTTTCGTAGTTACCTGTATGGTCGCCAGCAGCGTGCTTGTGTTGCAAATGTTTACTCCTCTTGGTGCACTACATCTGCGGGCGTACCTCAGGGCGGCGTGTTATCCCCTTTACTTTTCTCAGTTTTTATTAACTCAATCACAAATCAATTGCTTTCTTCCTACCATCTTTATGCAGACGATTTACAAATTTACTCACAAGGAACTCCAAATGAATTAACAGAAGTAGTGAATACAATTAACAGAGATTTGATGAAAATTTGTAACTGGAGTAGGGAGTATGGACTGAGTGTGAATCCGACTAAAACACAGGTCGTCATAGTGGGTAGCCCCGGGCTGCACTGTAGATTAAACTTCCAGCAGATACCAGACATTGTTTGCAGCGGCTCGATTGTTCCCTTCAGTGAGAAAGTAAAAAATTTGGGGATACTTATGGATAGGTACCTATCCTGGGGCCCCCAGATTGGGGAAATTAGTCGCAAACTATTTGCGGCAGCGGGGTCTCTGCGAAGGTTACGAAACTTTCTTCCCACAAACACTAAAATTGCGCTCGCACAATCTCTTCTTCTTCCCATCCTTGACTATGGTGATGTCAGCTATCTGGATCTCACCGAAGACCAACTAAATAAACTTGAGCGACTCCAAAACCTTTGCATTAGATTCATATTTGGATTACGCAAATATGATCATATCTCAGAGTTTCGTTCTAAACTCAAGTGGCTCCCAATACGCTTTTGCCGGAATGTTCATATTCTTTCTCTTCTATACAGTATTCTGTTTCATCCTCACACTCCCTCTTATCTTAAAAAACGCTTTCAGTTTTTACACAACACTCATTGCAGGGACCTGAGATCATCAGAGAATTTGAAACTTGAAATGCCAAAACATTCCACCCGGTTTACAGATAAATCCTTTACTGTGCAAGCAGTAAGACTCTGGAACGATTTGCCTGAAACAATCCGTCGCGCCAAAACCTTGACTGTATTTAAAAAGCTAGTGAAGGATTATTATCTATCATTATAATTACTTGTTATTTATAGTATGTATATATTTTAGTTTGTTTATATGTATATGTATGTTTATATGTGTAATATAAGTAGATGTTTAAGTACTTATGCAAATAGTTGATATTTTGAATTTGGTGATTGTTTTTATAATTTACGTAATAAATTTATAATTTGTGCGCCCTACTACTGTTACCCTAATTAATGTCACTTAGGATAATATCCGTACAAAGGTTGTCTGTAAGAGATCGCCATGAGCGATAAGACCGCCAATTGTCACATTTTGTATATTGTAACTCTTTTTCTTTCTCTTTCTGTTACGTGTGTACAATAAAGATAAATAAATAAATAAATAAATAAAAAAAATAAAGAAACCCGCATCAAAATCCGTTGCGTCGTTTTAAAGATTTAAGCAAACAAAGGGACATAGGGACAGAGAAAGCGACTTTGTTTTTAACCCACTTCCAAAAAGGAGGAGGTTCTATGTTTCACTGTATGTATTTTTTTTTTTTTTTTTTATGTATGTTACCTGATTACTCCGTCAGTTGTGGACCGATTTTGAATTTTTTTTTGTATTCGACAGGGTATGCTTCCGTGGTGGTCCCATTGCCAGCATATCAGGATCTGATGATGGGATCCCAGGGAAATCGAGGGAAACCCTCATTTTTTATAGGCACATACTATGTTTTTCGTATATTTTCTGAAGTTACACCGGTATTTGCGTCTGGTAGTCATCATTTTATGATGATGAGCTGATGATGTAAGGTACCACTCCTTAACGGTTAGGAGTTGGAGGATAAATCTTTAAATATCATATGTATATAAGTTACCTTTAGTCGTATTCTTACAAATTATTTAGGTAAGCTGATGATGGAAGGTAGAAGGTACAACTCCTCAACGGTTAGGAGTTGGAGAATAATTCTTTCAATTTCATACGTATCTAAAGACCTTCAGTCGTATACTTTCAAGCTATTTAGGTGAGCTGATGATAGAAGATTAAACTTTTCAACAGTTAGGGATTAGAGGATGATTTTAATATTACACGTACCTTAATTTGTATTCTTGATGATGAAATTTGATGAAATAATTCAACTTACTACTTACCTACGATTGTTTGCACTAAAAACTGTAAAATAAAAACTTTTTATAAAAAAAAAAACCGACTTCCAAAAACATCCAACGAAAACTCTCTGTCAAAAAACACTTAAAAGCGTAAAATAAACTGGTTATTCATAAATTGCCTATACATAATTCTTTATTCATTTAAATAGTAGTATTATAATGGGTGCTAGGTACCTACAATCTGTTTGAAGTCGGTGCTAAGCCAAAAAGAATACAAACGAACAATTACAAAAGTCTAAGCGATAGTCACTTGGCACCGACTTCAAACAGATTTTAGGTACCTAGCACCCATTATAATACTACTATTTAAATGAATAAAGAATTAGGTATAGGCAATTTATGAATAACCAGTTTATTTTACGCTTTTAAGTGTTTTTTGACAGAGAGTTTTCGTTGGATGTTTTTGGAAGTCGGTTTTGTTTTTTTTATATACTATGTAGTGAAGCTATTAATTCGTGTATTCCACGGTAATACTCGTAGAAGAACAATCATTTAAGGTGTCAAGGTGACGAACGAGGAAGGAGTTATATGACAGGTATGATACTAAATGGAATAAAGATCGTAGACCTTATTCTTACGCGCATAAAGACTATTGTTTTCTTAAAAGATATAGTTTCAACTATTAGAATACACCCTATAACAAAGATAAACGCATTGCCTTGGAAAAAAAAAGTTATCCTACGACGTAACTAGAATTGTACTGTATTTTTTTTTTCAAATTTATCGATAGACTAATAGTCGGTAAATGCAAAATAATGCTATTGTAATTCAAATCAGTAATTGATTTCAATTAATGTTAGACTTTTATTACTATCTAATCATTAAACAAAGTTGAGATAAGAAAAAAAAATGCAATTAATGGTGATTTTCACGTTTGAATTTTATATACCTACGATACAATGAAAATTATAAAGCAAAATTTTTGAAATAATACTTATTTGACATAATTAGTTAAAAAAAACAGTCGAATTGAGAACCTCCTCATTTTTTGAAGTCGGTTAAAAAGTACTACCAACCTTAATCTTGAGTACAGTATGCAGTATAGGTTCACTCACTGCTATATTTTTATTTTTCAATAACCCCTTGAAGTACTTTTACAATGCAGAGAGAGACTAAGCAATTAATTAGTCTCTGAATGATGTAGTGCTCAATTAATGTTATATGGATGGATGTATGAAATGTTATATTTGAAATGGAGTATGATTGAAAATTTAATAAAAAATTAAAAGATAAAATTTTGAAATAATATTTATCCCACCAAAAATATCATGTGAAAAAGATATCAGATCTCATGTGGAGCCAAGGTTCCGAATCTACACGCCCTAACTCTACCATATTTTTTTTTTAACGTCGGAAATCCCCTCGTACCGTCACCCCACCGGGGCTTGCGGCGGGGCGGTGTGTCGGACTCGAACCGACTAAAACCACACGGTGTGTCACCCTGCGCCTGTGAAGGGAGGAATCCGGGGACTGCTGATATTAACACGTCCGGATCCCTCCCAGCGCCTGCCCGCACAGAAGTGGGCACCCTCTTTCAGGAAAGTCTCAATATAGGCGATGTACGGCACACGCGTACGTCTACCCCTCGCGGGTGGCCACTAGAGCGGATGGAGGGGAAAGCCCGTCCCGACCATCCGCGGCCACACTCAGGGCGGCATGAGGCGCTGATAGGCGCGCCTCCGCCGCCCGGTTCGCCGGCGGCGGATTGGGTCTGAGTGGATATCATCCTCCCGGGCCTTCTCCGCCACCTCCTTCTGCGAGATGACTTCTTCGCAGAAGGTTGCGACCTCGGTAAAACTGCTATCGCTACCGGCCATGGAGCGTATGACGGCCGGTAGCGAGAGATCTCCTCCGATGACTGCAGTGAGGGCCCTGCGCTACGACGCCCATGCAGGGCAGATCGCCAGCGTATGCTGGGCCGAGTCCTCACTGCAGTCGCAGTGGTGGCAGGCGGGACTCAATTCCCTCTTAGCGACCGAGTGCAGGTACTTCCCGAAGCAACCATGCCCGGAAAGGACCTGCGTCAGTCGGAAGGAAAGGATCCCGTGCTGCCGCCCTGCCCACTCGAGGATGACCGGCTGGAGAGCATCCACGGCGGCAAAGCCAGCACGTGGAGTCTCCAGTCGAAACGACCATCTAGCCATAGTGGCTCGACGAGCGGCTTCACGCCACTCGCGTACCTCTTCGGGCGGTGGGCGATAGCCATACTCCGCCCGATATTCAGCCACCCGTCGATAAACTTCGGCGAGCACTTCCGCCTCCAAATCCCACTGGGGTGTTCCGGCCAAGGCGCACGCCGCCTCGGTCGACACCGTGCGGTATCCGCGTATGGCTCTGACTGCCAATACCCTCTGAGGCCGCCAGAGGCGAGCCTTATTTAGGGTAGTCAGAGCCGCCACCCACACCGGTGCGCCATACAGCGCCATCGACCGGACAACCCCCGTGTATAGGAGTCTCGTTGCGACGCTGGCTCCCCCCAAATTGGGCAAGAGTCGCCCAAGGGCGGAGGCAGCGTCGACCAGCCTGGGACCAAGCTGTCGGAAGGGCTCGTCGAAGAGCCACCTACCGTCGAGGATCAGGCCCAGATACCTCATCTGGGCCCGAAACGGTACGAGGACCGAGTTGACCTCTATGGAGGCGCCGGCGGGTGGACCACGACGGAGCCCATGGAACAATAGGGCCTCCGTCTTGTCCAGGCCCACCCGTAAGCCCAGCGCCTCGATGCGCCCGACCACCGGAGCAACACCCCTGGTGGCCAGGCACGCCGCCTCTTGGAAGTTCACCCCCCGGGCTGTGACCAACGTGTCATCGGCGTAACAAATTACGCCCAGCCCGGGGGGGAGACGACCTCGCAGGACCCAGTCGTACCCCACGTTCCACAGGAGTGGTCCAAGGACAGAGCCCTGCGGAACGCCGCACGACATGGGTCGCCGTCTCAAGACGCCCTCTCGGTCCTCGTACACGACGGTACGCTCCTCTAAATAGTCTGCCACTAGCCGCCTCAGGTACTCTGGCACCCCGTGGTAGTGGAGTGCTTCCCTGATGCAGCTAAATGGCAGACTATTGAAGGCGTTGGCGATGTCCAAGGACACCGCCAACACCACGCCGCCACAACTCACTGCCTCCTCGGTCACGGCCCTGAGGCGCATCACGGCATCGACCGTCGAACGCCCCTCTCGGAATCCGAATTGGGCGTCCGACAGGTCGGGCCCCACCTCACAAAGGTGCCGGACGATGCGGGCAGAGAGTTTCTCTCAAAAAGTTTACCCGCCTCGTCCAGCAACACGATGGGCCTATAGGCCGCGACCGAATCGGCAGGCCGTCCCGGCTTCCTCAACAGGACCAGCTTCCCGCATTTACAGCACTCAGGGAAGCGCCCGGACGCCAGGCTAGCGTCCAACACTTCCCTGAGGCGGTCCGACATCTGGTCGAGGGCTCGGGCCATCACTCGGGCTGGAAACCCGTCCGGCCCGGGGGCGGTGTTCTTGGAACGGATCCGAAGAACAGCCGCCCCAACCTCCGATTCCCTAACGGGCGGCACATCGTCCTCTCTACCCCCGCCGTCTATGACCGCATAGGCCATCGACAGGGGGCCCTAACTCTACCAACCCTAACTTCACAAACTCTACATCTCAGTAAAAATGTATGGCTTCGCCGTTTCGCTACCATACCATCACGAAGGGGAAACGAACGCCTTTTGTGTTTGCAAATATCTAGTTTCTGAAGTAATGTGTTATACGAATATTTAGTTTCTGAAGTAACGAAACAGCCAAGCCATACATTTTTACTGAGATGTAGAGTTTATGAAGTTGGTAGAGTTAGGGCGTGTAGATTCGGAACTTTGGCTCCACATGAGATCTGATATCTTTTTCACATGATAAGCCATATGCAGTCGTCTTGGCAACATTTTACATGAAAATGTTTTTGGTGGGATTTCATTTCTTTTTGTAAGTTACTTGAGGCAGTATTTTTTTTCTTTTTTAATAATAATAATAAATTTTTAATAATAAAGTAATAGGTTTATGAATTTTTCTGTTGTTTGTATACTAAACTTAGTTTACATACCAAATTTCAGTTTTCTAGCACTTCAGGAAGTACCCTAACAGTTTTGATGATCAATGTGTCAGTGACGAAATCAGTGTTTTTTAGGTATCAATAAAATCTAAAGTATCAGAGCTATGTAATTGAAACTTTGCATGTTTCATTAGTCTATTGGTAACATCATATTCTGAGAATTTGAACGATCTGGTATATCGGGAACCAAAGTTATGAGGGTTCAAAAAAACGACGAAACACTTCGAGAAAAGGTAGGTAGTGCCCTTGCGCTCCGCTTGGCTCGTCTTGGCGGGGGCACGACCGTGCCCCCAGATTTACCACAGAGAGTAGAGCTCTCACAGAAGACCACCCTAAAATGACCACATTCGTGTCGTGTTACGTTAGTGATGGTGAGTGCGAGATCGGAGGCCCAATGATTTAGAAGCATCTCAATAGGCTCATACATAAATAAATAAATATTTCGGACATCTAACACACAACGCCATCTAGTCCCAAGCTAAGCAGAGCTTGTGTTATGGGTACTAGACAACTGATACAAATACATATATACTTTTTATGTAAATACATACATATTATACATAGAAAAAATGGTTGTCTGTAAAGTCTGTTTACGGACGATAGTTTAACGTGACAACGTCATAACGAAACATTGATGAAATGATGAGAGGCGTATAGTTATAGATAATAGGCTTGAAGTGCAAGCCTTAAATGGAACGCCTCAGAGCGAGGTAACGACGCATTATTAATTTCGATCTTGAGTAAAATATACACTCATACACATATTGAAACAATTACAAGCTTATGAAATACTTCTACAGTGTAGACGAAGCAATAGGTCTCCGAATAATGTAGTACTCAAGTTCCAATTTATATCTAGACAGAATGTTAAATGTATATTTTGTGTATCGTAATCAGGTGAAGGCTTTCTTTCAACGCAATCGTACATAACACATAACCATATAAGGATTACAGATGGCTGTTTAACAAGTTACGTAGGTACTTATTGCCGCTAAATAAGGCTCTAATCATTCTAATGTAAGCACTGACTTACAATTCTATCAAACACAGGTGTTTAATTAATCACCTTGCTAAAACAATAATGATTTATTAAGTGTAGCGAAACCCAAAAAGCGTGTAAAAGTATTTTCCATAGTTTAAAAGTGAAGTGTGGGTTTATGATTTTACATCATGAATTGATTAAAGGAGCTTATCGTCCCCAGTTTAGTTAATAAAACTCACTCAAAGCAAAGCAAGCAAAGCACTCGTTAAAGCAACGAAACTATAATTGGATTAAAATAATTACTAAATTTATTATCGATATTAAATAATTACAATTTGAATCGTTTTAATTTTTTCTAAAAAGTTATTTAACAAGGTTTGTCTCGCTTCAATGAAGATTTTCAGTCGATTTAGGTTTCCCTCGTCTAGTATTTGTAAATGAAAGAAGTGTATCTTAAGTCACTTTTGTACTAAATCATGTATTTGCGAAAAAAACAAACTCACTTGAATTCATATCTATATATATAAACACTGTACCCTTTTTTACGAAAATTATGTGAAAAGAGGAGTATTAAATTTAGCACTGTTAAAGGTATACGGAGGAGGAGTGCAGGCAGCTAAAAAAAAGAATTAAATTATGATCGAATTTCGACCACTGGACGACCTCTACGTATTTCTAATACCTACTGGGTTTTGTCATCGGTCCATCAATGGTATACATGGTCCCTATTAATAATGTTAGATTTGCAAAAAGACTACACTCTCACTACGCACATGTCAGTAAAAATTTGAACATCCACCGTTCTTTGATTGTTTTTAGAGTTCCGTACCTCAAATGGAAAAAACGGCACCCTTATAGGATCACTTTATAGTCCGTCTGTCTGTCAAGGTCCTTTATTTTGGGAACGCGTGAAGATATACAGTTGAAATTTTAACTGTATAATCAGGTCTACGGTCGCCTAAAGTTATGGAGAAATAAAACCTCTAAGTTGACATAAAAACAAATATACGGCTGTTTATTCATTCATTCATTCAGGCAAAAAACTAATATTTCGACACCCCCAAGGGAATCAAAACTCATAGGATACTTCCCGTTGACCTGGAACAATGCAATTTGGCAAGTAACATCTTTATAGACCACAAATACATTTGTAACTAAATCTTAAAAACTAAGGGGGGTCTATATTTTTATAGGGCTATAGAGTGTCGAAATTTCAAATTGAAGCTACTAGTTCAAATGGGGTTTCATTTGAAAGGGCTTGATTTGCACATTGCAAAATATATTCTTACGCACGAAACCCACGGTAGGCGAGTGCAACTCGCACTTGTCAAGATTTTTTTATTGTTAAAACAAAATTTGAACTGCTCTACTGAAAAGTTGTCTTTTTGCAGATCCGACATTATTACAAAGGACTATCGTCTATCGATATATATGCGTTAAGATAATCGGAGATCTTGAACTTGGTGAAAATTACAATGAAAGATTACGTGACATATGTAGATGAGTAAGGTAGTATGCGTCAGCAGGTTTAAAACACAGCCGCATTCCATCCACGTCGGCGTTCTTCGAAAACACTATAAATTTTTATAGTTTCTGATATGTCCCTGTTTGCTATCTTCGTTCGTTCAGCATGTTAAGCTATGTTCTAACGTTTAAACTATGCTCGCGATTATAATATGCAAGACTGCGTTTGATGTTTTCGTGTTTGGTTTAGTGACACGAAAGATTTTAAGAGTAAATACCAGTAGAGTTCATTTCCACTAAAAGTTAACACAGGAACAACTTTGGTTCATAGAAATTAATAGCCTCTATGGTGGTTCTTGCATTAATATAATGGTGTCCATTCTGTTGTTGCGTCACTGAACTATTTTTTTTTCTAAAATTATCTTATTTTCTTTATGTATGGTATGTATTTAGATAAAGACAATGTTTTAGTCAATCTATGTCATATGACATGAACGTTCATGTCATATGACATAGATTGACATGAACGCTGTCAAAGTATTTTTTAGTGATTTTTAGTTTGGCTTAGACAGTTTTCTTCCGACAGAATTAACATTAATGATCCGTGAAGTCAAGTGCCGTCATCCGTCGATAATTGCTCCAGATTGATCAGTAGGTAATTTATATTGTGAATTTGTCTGTGACATTAGTGAACTTTTTAACCTTACTACGCCATAATATTCTAGTGAGTTTAATGCTATTATGTTCTAGAAACGTAGGTGAACTATTATTCTTTTTACAACGTAACTAACATTGTTTCAACAACACCGATCTACTATCGAAGTTAAACAATACCATAGCTCATGTAATCGCTTGATTACGAAGTCGCACTTTCATTGAAAGCACATAGAGCTAATACATGGGTTATGAAATGTTTTTGAAAGATTGTAGTTACATTTATACGTGTACGAGAACCACAGTAGAGATGTGTGTGTACCATGTCAACTAACGTCAACCTTGAATATACCTTTTTTTTTACGCGGGGAATGCTTTTTGCACCATACCCTCCGTGGGGGATACACACGAAGGGTGTGTGTGGGACTCCCGACGAACCTGTCTACCCACTAAACCCCGCGGCGGCCTACCTCGGCAGTCCTTGACCTTCGGACTAGTCGGACCACACCTTGAATATACCTTCCACTTTTGGACATAGGCTTTTTCTTAGCATTAAGGTTTTGGCATACTATACCATGCTGACCAGGCAGGTTGGTATTAGGGAATGCAATCTCGCGAGATTGGGGCTCAGGCGAGATCTCGCGAGTTTATGAATAACAATACGAGTAATTAGAGTGAGTAAAATTAGAGACTATTTAACAAAATATGCCAATCAATTGAAAAACTTGTTCAGTTCACAGCACACGCCATTATTACGAATTATTTTGAAAGTAGCTCCTTAAGAAGCACAATATGTCCAAAGAATCGTCTGCTAAGCTGCTTCTTATATTCCTGTTCAGATAACCAGCCGCCAGAACCCTTTCGGATTCAACGGAATCAGTCGCCGCGTACTGTAAAAGTTCGCCTTTTGACCCTTCGGACTCGTATAAATTTATTTTCTTTTTGATTAATAACTCCAGAAAATTCGTAGTTAGTTTTCTGTCTTTAGGTTCTTTAAACACAGTCAATGCTTCCTGGTTCATTAGTGACCTCACGGATATAGAACCATTAGTAAAAATAGGGAGCCCCCTGTATGGAATGCAATCTCGTTAAACTCGCGAGATCTCGCCCATTTTTCGGCCGAGATCAATCTCGCTAAAAAAGGCAGAGATCTCGCGAAAACGAGATCTCACGAGAACGAGATTGCATTCCCTAGTTGGTATAGTGTTAGTGTCAAGTCTTCCATATCTCTATAGTTCTATCCGGCGTAGTTTGCTCCTCTTACATCACACATGAGATGAACAGGGGTGATGACACTCTGAATTCTTAATCTGTCACCATATAGAGTAATTGTCATGACAACCAACGAACTAGTCGAAATAGCAAAAGCGTTGGACGGAGGTAACGCTAAACTGCTCTTCGTTTTCAGTATTTATCAGAGGCCTTCACAGTATTTACTTGAATCATTTTATTTATATTCACAAATTATAACAAAAAAAACGATCTTCAATCTGAACCTTATTGAAATGGGACCAAGCGAGGAAGCACCAGCTTTCAATTAAAAAAAGAATCATCAAAATCGGATCACCCAGTCGAAAGTTATGAGGTAACAAACATAAAAAAAATAGAGTCATGTCATACACGGTGCCGGTTTCCCCTAAAATGCTCAACTGATTAATGTACTTATTAAATATTTATTTATTTATGAAAGGCACACTTACAGATCACTGCCAGTACATGTTATTAGACGTTATGAGACAGGAACATAAAAGCTAGACAGTAATCCAAATTTAGCATACACAACATGAGTAAAGGCAAAATACAAACATTTCTTACGACTAATCTACAATAAATTATTGTTTAATAAAGAACATAAAATAATACAAAAGAAAGAAGCACATTAAACAAACAAATAATAGGAATTAAAGGAATACCCACTACGAACACTGTGACTTAGTTAAAGTGACAGTGTTCGTAGTGGGTATTCCGTGTGATGTGTGATGACACTCTTGTACTGGGAAAATCTACTATTAAATATTTCTACGTCTTCAACGCGATTCAGTTCGTTGTATGTACGACACATTCTCACGACAGGGCAAATCTTCAACATCTCGCGGTTTGGAATTGTTGAGCAGAATAAGCAGTCGCAACATGGATTCGTTGGTTTCAAATACAAACCATACGGTGGATTTTATGATTTGGAGGGCATTATCAAAGTGGTTAATTGCGTAAAATATGTGTTACTACCTACGTTATTTAATAACTTTGTCTGTTTATTTTGATCACAATCTTCAGGGTTAACGGTTTTTTTCTATAGGTAATTTATTATTGTTATTGATTTAAGAACAAGGCCATTTCAGTGGTACCTATTATTTTCGAATAACACAATTCGAAAATATCCGAATTACAAAGCACAAAGGAAGTTATGAATAATATACGACATTAATTTTGTCAAAGTGTTTACAATGCCGTCAAAGTAAAGAACCCAGTATTACTATCAAGATTGTGACTTCCGTCTTAAAACAAAAGTTAGTTATTGTGTAATTCTCGATAATTCGACAGATGTTCTTTGATCGCTTATATTCGCTTTCTGTGGAAAACAGATAAGTAAACAAAGACGACTGTTATAAATTAAACTATATTTCTTAATAATAGTCGTACCCTGACATTCATCTCTGTAGCATCTTTCATCAATGCAGGCACAAGCCTGCATTGATGAAAGATGCAGAACAAAATTTACGGAAAAATAGGTAAAAACATTAAAAACGCTTTTTGAAGTGGTTTGTAAATCATGTCGTTTGAGCTCAATCAGTGCAGAGGTTTTTAAGTTTTAGAATTATAAACAAACCGACCTTACCTTTTTAAATATAGATTTCAAATACATATAAATATTATCTCAAGAGTATATACAGATAATCACAAATTTTAACAAAAAAAAACGACTTCAATCTGGACCAAATTTAAATGGGACCATACGGGAATATTGAGTTATTCGTCAATTTGTCGCGTACATACATAATGCAAATTGAAGACTTATATGGTTTTCTCATGGATGACATGTCAGAACTGGACCAAATTTAAATGGAACCATTCGGGAAGCACCAGCTTTCAATTAAAAAAAGAATCATCAAAATCGGTTCACCCAGTCCAAAGTTATGAGGTAACAAACATAAAAAAAAATACAGTCGAATTGAGAACCTCCTCCTTTTTTGAAGTCGGTTGAAAAGCAGGCATAAGTGTTTGAAACACCTACATTTCGCCACTCTATTTCTCTTTTTGAGCTATGACCAGTACTAGTGAACACTCCATGTGCTTACACATGGAGTGTCACCATCCTTATATGGCTCGCAGAATTCGTAAGAGCCGACTAAGGGGAACCAATTACTTAGGACAACAGGAAGACCCATGCCTTTTACAACATCATTCACGCTAACCAGACGTATCATAAGTAGGATATTCACTCCTCAGACCTACTTAAAAGGGCTGAAATGATGATAGACATCTTCCGAATGAGAACACAGGATAAGGTGATAAAGCAGTGAATATAAATCGTTTACAATTCTTTTACGTTTTTTACTCCTTGTTAGCCAATTGTAGACTTTAATTTTTATAAAATTTGTTTTCAATATTTGAATAATTCTTCTTCTACCTTCCTAGCCTTTATTATTCCCACGATTTGGGATCGGCTACTAGTTCAATCGGTTTTACCTGAATATCAGTATATATATTTATCCTTTTACACGGAGCGACTGGCATCGGACCTCCACAACCCTGTGGGTGAACAGAATTCGAAGTTTGAACTAGTTGTCAGTATATTTGAGGGCACTGACTTCCCAATAACAATTGCCATAGATGTTCATAACAACCGGGACCGACGGCTTAACGTGCTCTCCGAGGCACGGGCGGGACACCGCCATGTTCCATACTCCGGGGTGCTATTTAGAATTTCTTGTAAGAAAAAAGCGGCCAAGTGCGAGTCGGACTCGCCCATGAAGGGTTCCGCAGCAGCAAGTAACTTAATATAATTTTTATTTTATTTTTATATTCGTGTTGATTGAATGAAAGGTAAATTGCAGTTTACGATTTATGACGTATTAAAAAAAAAACTACTTACTTGTTTTCATTCAAACCAATTTTCGTTGGAAGTTTGCATGGTAATGTACATCATATATTTTTTTTAGATTTATCATTCTCTTATTTTAGAAGATACAGGGGGGGACACACACATTTTACCACTTTGGAAGTGTCTCTCGCGCAATCTATTCAGTTTAGATAAAAATGATATTAGAAACCTCAATATCATTTTCGAAGACCTATCCATAGATACCTCACACGTATGGGTTTGATGAAAAAAAAAATTTAGTTTCAGTTCTAAGTATGGGGACCCCCAAATTTATTGTTTTTTTTCTATTTTTGTGTGAAAATCCTAATGCGGTTCACAGAATACATCTACTTACCAAGTTTCAACATTATAGGTCTTATAGTTTCGGAAAAAAGTGGCAGTGACATACGGACGGACAGACATGACGAATCTATAAGGGTTCCGTTTTTTGCCTTTGGCTCGGAACCCTAAAAACCCAACAGCAGTCCAACCCGGGAATCGAACCCGAGACCTCTTAATCTGCAGTCGCTTACGCTAACCACTAGACCAAAATATTTGAATATTTTTTTTATTTTTTTTATGTTTGGCCCGCCAAAATGACTCTACTCTGCCCGATGGAAAGCAAAAGCAGAATCCAAGAGTAGTGGTCACCATACTCACTGCGAATGCAGAAAATGCAGTATGGAGACCCACACTATGGCGGCCTAGTGATGCTGCTGCATCTTTTAGTCTAGTCAACAAGTATGGAACTTGTTGACTAGACTATTTGGGCCTCCGGTCTCGCACTCACCAACGAAACACCACAGCACGATCGCTGTCATTTTACGTTGATTTTCAGTGCGAGGGTAGTACCGCCCCGGTCGAGCCGGCCGATTCGTGCTGAAATCAGCGTGGCTCTACTACCTAATGTGGTAAAATAATTATGTACTCGTAGAACATGAACTATTTTTTTTAAGAGGCAACTCCCGCATTCATCCCGCAACATCCTGTGTCGCAGGGGACTTTGCAAACATATATGAAATAGACACAAATAATACCCACACTCAGAACGACAATTTGTGGATCACACAAAATTTAGTTCCCTGTGGGATTTGAACTCACAACACTTGGCGCAGTACGAAGCGGCTTGGCGATCGCTTAAACCACTAGGCCAACCGTGCAGCAGTCAAAGTGAATAAATAATATTTATATCACCCAGTACATGTTTTCCTCATTATAGACTAACTTATAATTGACATTTAACAGAATCACATTGTACACATATCGATCTATTAATTTCTTATCATTTTAATAGACAAACAAGTAAAATTACTAAAAATAAAAAACCCGACTGCGTCATTATTTAACAATAAAAACATAAGTTTTATATATATTCGTAATCACCGTAAAAAAATCTTTATTTTGATACTACACTCGATGTATTTTGAAAACATTTTTTTTATAGTACTTTTTGGCGCCAAAAATCCTTATTTTTTTAAATTTTGAGTGTCGCTCTCACGACTAAGACGAATCTATTGACACCACTCACATAAAAATACGACAAGCCGTTTAGGCTCTAGGGCGTGCCAAAGAAATATACATACATACATACATACACTCGAAAAACATAACACTCCTTTCGTAGTTGGATAAAAAAGCGAAGTATCTATTGAAGAGACTGATAAAATATCCAGTATTTTTATTCCCCACACGTAAGATACTGCTGCAGAAATTGAGTTGCAAAATATTGTATAACTAGCTGACCCGGCGAACTTCGTACCGCCATATTTACATATCTGTCGCAGCTTCCCACAGGCAGTGTACAGTCGCGGACAAAAAAAAGACTTTTCCCGTTATCTTTTATTCTTTTCTTTCTAGCAAAAAAAGAATGAATGAAATTGGACAATATGTTATTAAATTACAACTAAGTACATATTTTGACTTTCATCCCCTCTCTCCTAGAAGCCGTGCTGAATTTCGGGATGAAAAGTATCCTATGTCCTACTTCGTAGTATGAACACAAATCATGCCAAGTTTCATTTGAATCCATTCAGTAGTTTCGGCGTGATGCGCGGCCAAGATACAGACAGACAGACAGACAGACAGACAGACGGACAGACAGACAGACAAAAATGAAAAAAATTACATTTTTGGCTTCAGTGTCGATTATAGAGAGCCCTCCAAAAAAAATTTTCAAAATATCTTTAATGTACAGAATTCGACCTGTTACATTTTTATTATAAGTATATAGATAGGTAAGTGTTTAGTAGTGAAATGTACATGAAAATCTCGTAACTAAACGTAGTTGACATCTTGTCCTCACTTTCCCCTACTCATAAATAATCAACAGTGAATGATGTCATGAATTAACTAACCGAATTGTGTCACAAACATCAGCTATCTCGGCTTGACGTAATTATCACATCGTCGTTTTCTTTAAATGAGAAATTGTGAGGGTAAATAATAGGAAAAGCAGTTCTTGTGTCTCGAAGCGTGAACTCATTAAAGATGTTATGTGCTTAGATGAATTTAGCCTTAGATAAGTAATAAATGGGAATAAGCAAAAGCTTCTTCGGGAAGATCGCATATCACCAATACATACGTGTATGGTCTTTTTTAGACCTAACGCAGATACAAGACATTTCTCTATTTTATTTGCCTCGGTGTCGCATTAGTAGCGCATGCGACTGCTTTGCTTGAGAACTAAATGTTTGTATGATCTGCAAATATATGTTTCGGAGTTTGGGCGTTTTCTATGTAAAATATGGATGTGTTTACAAACAAAAGTATTTATGTATTTATGTAAGTTGCCTAGTACCCATCATGGTACAAGCTCTGCTTAGCTTGGGACTATATGGCGTTGTGTGTTAGATGTCCGATTTTTTTAAATTTTATTATACATACTACATAGTCTCCTTAAACTCTACACACTTCTCGCATAGATGCAAAATGCAAATGTTAAGATGCACAACTACTTTCATTAGTTTTTTTTTATTAAGGGGCTGAAAACCAAAATAGAGCTAAATAAAGATCGCTTTGTATAAAACCTATCGCTCATATCATTACCAAAATCAATGTCTTTATAATTGAACATGTTCCTGACATAGTGGTTATTTCCAAAACACGATTTGAAAAACTTCACTCGATAGAAAAAAAAAACAAAGTAGCCTCCGAAAATACTTGAATTCTGACTTTACACAGTTGTGCTTTAAGTAATGTAAATGAAATTAAGTAAAATTGTCTATCATATGTAACTAAAGAAAATGGTTGAGTTTGATTTTTAATAAAATTGCAACTTTTACCATAATAACGAATTTTGTGGTTTAGCACTTACGCCCTTCTATTCCAAGCGCTCTTTCTCTGTCATTCCTATGGACATCGGCAGTGAGCGTTGAGGCGCGCTGCTAGACGGACCTATGTCGCTCGATTCGCGCGCTGACCCGATATATTAGTTGTCTATTTAGTGTATAATTTGGTATAAGTGAATCATTTTCTACAGACGAATAGTGTAAATAGATAGTTCCTAATTAATTAACCGACTTACAAAAAGGAGGAGGTTCTATGTTCCACTGTATGTTTTTTTTTTTTATGTATGTTACTAGATTACTCCGTCAGTTGTGGACCGATTAAAAATTTTTTTTTTCTATTCGAAAGGGTATGCTTTCGAGGTGGTCCCATTGCCAGCATATCAGGATCTGATGATGGAAATCCCAGGGAAATCGAGGGAAACTCTCATTTTTTATAGGCACATACTATGTTTTTCGTATATTTTCTGAAGTTACACCCGTATTTGCGTCTGGTAGTCATTATTTTATGATGATGAGCTGATGATGTAAGGTACTCCTTAACGGTTAGGAGTTGGAGGACAAATCTTTAAATATCAGATGTATATATGTTACCTTTAGTCGTATTCCTTCAAATTATTTAGGTAAGCTGATGATGGAAGGTGGAAGGTACAACTCCTCAACGGTTAAGAGTTGGAGGATAATTCTTTCAATTTCATACGTATCTAAAAACCTTCAGTCGTATACTTTCAAGTTATTTAGGTGAACTGATGATAGAAGGTTAAACTCTTCAACAGTTAGGAATTAGAGGATGATTTCAATATTACACGTACGTTTAGACCTTCATTTGTATTCTTGATGATGAAATTTGATGAAATACACACATCAAAAGTGTCTAGGGATCAACATATATTTTTGCAATAACTTTTCTCCTGATTGATATTAATTAAAATTTTCTTTAAGGATTCATCAAATAAAGTGTTTTCGTTTGTCACAGTAACGATAAACCAAGTCACCTGTGCCTTAATAAAGAAATTTGCCATTTTCCTAATAAAAGGATTTTTGACATTTGAACCACTAACATTAAAGTTCGAAAAAAAGACTGAAATAACAGTTTTCTTTAAAATTTTATTAGGTAACTTAAACAATTAATAATCCGTGTTTCTACCGCGAACACTAACACAAGAACATCGGTTTGGCATACCCAAAATGAGTTCATCCAAATCACGCTGTGGAATGGCCCCCCATGTTCGTTGCAACAACATAAAAAGGTCTTCTTGCGACTGGATACCCTCCATATTCGGCAGAGCTCTTCTCTGTAGCATATCCCATGCATGCTCAATCGGGTTCAAGTCTGGCGACTGAGCAGGCCAGGGCCAAAGCCACATCTCAATCTCAAGAAATCCGCATAAAAATGCTTGATCCCTAGACACTTTTGATGTGTGTAGTTCAACTTACTACTTACCTACGATTGTTTGCACTAAAAACTGAAAAATAAAAACTTTTTATAAAAAAAAAAACCGACTTTCAAAAAACATTCATCGAAAACTCTCTGCCAAAAAAACACTTAAAAGCGTAAAATAAACTGGTTCTTCATAAATTGCCTACACCTAATTCTTTATTCATTTTAAATAGTAGTATTATAATGTGTGCTAGATACCTAAAATCTGTTTGAAGTCGGTGCTAAGCCAAAAAGAATACAAACGAACAATTACAAAAGTCTAAGCGATAGTCACTTGGCACCGACTTCAAACAGATTCTAGGTACCTAGCACACATTATAATACTACTATTTAAATGAATAAAGAATTAGGTATAGGCAATTTATGAAGAACCAGTTTATTTTACGCTTTTAAGTGTTTTTTTGGCAGAGAGTTTTCGTTGGATGTTTTTTATGTATGTATGTATGTGTATCTATGTACCTAATTGTCTCGCTTTTTGATTTCGATCTCGTGATAATCGTGATCTCGTTAATCACAATAAAATAATGTGATTATAATACATAATGTGATTAAAATTTTTGTTTTAGGTACTTACTTGCTTACCTAATTGTATTTTTTTATCTATAACAATACAAAATAAAATAAATATTATATCACATATTTTCTATTATTTCATAGACAGAAAGTAAACACATTAATAATCCTCATTATAATATTTTTGTAAGGAATGCGCCCATTTTGCGCATGACATTTTTGCTATTTTTATATGCTGCACAAAATTTGATTAGTTGAACCATTATTTACTTATTTTAAATTATGTTTTTTTTTATCATACCATTACGATAGCATTTTTATTTTGACCTATCTGAAATATTCTAAAGCCCTGTGTAAAGTGTGGTGAAACTACAAAGCGCCATTATGTTGGTTTTAGCAGAGTGCAAACTCAAAGTGGATTAGTGGTTCTCGGACTCTGTAGTAGTACCAATAACGAACCGCATCGCAACCGCGGCGCTGCTTTATCGAACATTGTAAGGGGCGTGTCCATTGCTCAAGGTCGTTGGCTGCAGTCAGCGTCTTAATGAGTGCTGCTATCTTCACGTTGAGGTCGGAAACTTTTCAGACGATCTAGTAAGTCAAAAAAGCGTCTACCTCAAAAATAGTTGTGACAGTCCTTAGCTTCTTTTATGAGATTGAGTTACATACACAGTGTTAGTTTTGTTGAAATACAAGACTATCGGTTAGCATCTGCTTTTAGAATTACGCACTTCCATTTGACTTAACGGAAATGCGTAATTCTTTATTATATCTTAATTTATGAAAAAAATTCTGCAAAAATTACTAGTTACTATTGTAATTGTGTTGGCGATATATTAGTTGCGAATGTTACCAATAACATAAAGGCGAACGTTTGTGTGGATGTTTGTTAATTCCTTAACACAAAAACGACTGAGCAGATATGTATGAAACTTAACACAGAGATGGATTAAAGTCTAGATTAGCACTTAGGTAAGAATGTTGTGTTCCCGTGAGATGAGTGAGCAAGGTACAACAACAACCGCGTGGCACAACTCATTTATAATTCATTTCTCTGTAATTCTTGCTTCGTAAATGTTGACAATTCAACTACAATGGGATTATTCCTATAGACTGAATTGAAGTAGTAACATCCTTGACCCATCATACCTTACCAACTCTGAGAGTCATGAAACCGGTATAGCTGTTAGTGAGATTATAATATGATTTTTGAACAGAGTACAGAATTGTTGTCGAATATTTTAGGGCTTTGTCCTAAAAGTTTCTTTTCAGTTAGTCATCTCGCCTTTATGGGGGAGAGGAGGGGGGAGACTCCCTGAAGCTCTGACCTCCCTGAAGTAGCACTTCTCGTAGCTCATCCCAATGAGCTGGTCATTGAATGTAGCCAGCTTCGACTCTCAACTGAAGTTATCCCTACGAAGAGGGGACCGGCGATGCGCCTACGAGAGGCTGGCGGTTCGTATTCTGGATGCTAAGGAGTCGTGTCGTGCATGACCCGCTCAAAGGGGCGTTTTAACCGCCTTCGGATGAATAGAGTTGTGTCTGGGTGTGGCAGAGGTGCAATGCCGGCAAGGTGCGGCAGGTTTGAGCGGTCTGCCCGCTTGAACTTTGCGGGTAAGTAAGTAAGGGACACAGCTTGATTCTCACCAGCTGTGCCTTGGCGATGACGGTCTCGACCTGTGACATCACGAATAGGGTTCTGTCGATGATTATTCCCAGTATCTGACGGTCGGTGATCACGGGATTCCCTCGCCCATAAGGTGGAGTTTGGGGGTAGGTATGACCTGCCGATCAGCAAGGCCTGAGTCTTACCGATGTTGCACTTGAACCTCCACTTCTTGAGATAGCCCGGGAGGGCTTCAAAAGTGAGGTCCAGTTTTGCATGCGGCGTGGTTGACGTTCCTGGAGCTAGCCAGATAAGCAGCGTCATCTGCTTTGTTATTACTTAAAACGCATTTTTTTTGTTTTTCAGCATGACCCGCCTAATAGCATATGATGTATTGTTGAATTGTTCCATTCACTAGTAAAACCAAAGTCAATTCAATAGCCAAATGCCACTTTAAAAGATGGCAGTCCTAAAATTCAATGTTATCTTTTGAAATCGACATTAACCTTTACAATACAGTTCCAATAACAACTTGTAAATTGTTACTATTGCTTACTTAACAATGTGTTATGTGTTTTGCGTCAAAAGGTCGTTGCTTATCAGTGCTTTTCACACTTAATGTTTTACGCAACTAGTTTTTGCTCGCAGCTCTGCCCGCGTGTATGTCGGTTATCGCGGCAAATAGTAGCATATGTGTTATTCTGATGTATAAGCTATTTTACTGTAAAGTTTCATCCAAATCCGTTCAGTAGTTTTTTCGTGAAAGAGTAACAAACATCCATCCATCCATACTTACAAACTTTCGCGTTTATAATATTAAGTAGGATTGTTTGCATTTTCCTCATAAAACTATTTTGATCATGATTTTGTTTTAATGTTATTTTTTTCTTCGATGATAATGTCTACATACATCTGTTTTATTTTTTATAACCTCCGTCCCTCGGTGTTATCCCCGGGTGTTGATATATCTAAGGAGAAACTTAGGTTATTACGCAACCTAAGTTTCTCCTTATATCATTAACTATCTGCCAGTGAAAGTCCCGGCAAAATCAGTCTTGTCGTTCCAGAGATTAGCCGCAACAAACATATAGGCAGGCATTTTAAAATTGATTTAAGTAAGAAAGAAGAAGAAAAAAATCAATACATAGATAATTTCCTTGTTTTTTTTTAACAAATTACTAGATATACTTTAGAAAAGACCATAAGGGAATATTTGATGGAAACAGGCTTGGATATTGTATGTATAGATTACATAAAAAATACAAAATAACCGACTTCAAGAACTGGACCAACTTGAAATGGGACCAAAAAAAACAGTCGAATTGAGAACCCCCGTTTTAACCGTTTTCAGAGGTAACCGAGGTTATCAATTTGACTGATTCGACTGGGAGAACCGATTTTGATAATTCTTTTTTTATTTGAAAGTTGCTATTCGTGTGGTCCCATTTCAATTTGGCCCAGTTCAAGTCGGTTTTTTTTGTTACCATTTGCGATTATTAAAAAACTATTCCACTGTTATATGGAGTTATAAAAGTTACATAATTAATTGAAACGCAATTAAAACACGTAAAACCATAACAAAAATAAAATTACCACAGCTAATTTTAAGTCTAAGCTGGAGTCGATATCATGTCAGGAATAACTATTAGCTATTACTTGCTAATAGGCCGCAACTTAGCATAAATGCTACAAGTGTTTGCATTACTGATTTGCACCTGGAAACTAAGTGCTAAGTAGTTCTTAAAATTGCAAAACATGAAGACGCTTGATAAGAAAAGCCTTGCAATTTATACTAGTCATTATTCATATAACCCTCTCTTGAAAGGAGACCCGAGCCCAAGAGTGGGAAGTTAGGGGTTGTTGATGAATATGCATATAGCATTAAGCTTTGTTTTAAATTATTAAAGATGGTAAACGTATCGCTTTGTTTCAATATTTTTTCAGATTAGCGCTGGGTTCAAATCTCAAATGCAAAGAAGGAAGTTTATAGCATGAATTAATGGGTCAGGAAATATAGTTAAACTAGCTGACCCACGCAACGTCGTTTGCGTCTCCTATTGCCCGTAGCGTGATAATTTTCCCCCGTTTTCGAAATATTCTTCATTGGTGCTCCGTGCTCCTATTGATCTTAGCGTGATAATATATAGCCTATAGCCTTTCTCGATAAACGGGCTATCTAACACTGAAAGAATTGTGCAAATTGGACCTGTAGTTCCGGAGATTAGCGCGTTCAAACAAACAAACAAACAAACTCTGCAGCTTTATAATATTAGTATAGATAAGATTTAAAATTTCAAAATGCTAATACCTGATACAATATTTAATATTAAACCAACTCTTTTTGATGGGTTATCTAAATATGATTTATTTTACGTTGGATTTCAAAAATATTTTTATGCATTTCTGTTCGCTCCCAAAAGCTCCCAAATTTCAAAATGCAAGATAGTTTTGTGAATGTTTTTATAATGGGTTGTGACTCTGGTGGTTAGAATTAAAAACATCTGAACCAAACCAATTTTTTGGGTAAGCTGTATAATAGGCGGTCCACACTACAACGATTTATCGTAGCGATTTAACTGTGCAGTTCGTTTGTGCAGTTTTATCGTACGTGTGGACGGAAATTGGCTCAGATATTTCTAAATCACTGCGACATATCGTTGTAGTGTGGACCGCCTATAAATGAACCTATTTATATAATTTTGTCTGTTCAGACTCGCCAAGATACGTCGGCCGTGTAGTAACATCTTTAGCAATAATTACGTGTAGGTAGTTACAGCTCAAAAAGTCCGAAAACAGTCTTTCTACATAACTTCGATATCGCCTTGGGTTGTGGAGGTATTTTGGCTGTCACACCACGTTAAAAATCGAAATTCAGCCGTACCGCAATAGACTTAAAGTCGACCCTAACCTGGTACGGAAAAAGGCTCGCAGAAAGTAAGGATGACGATATGAATATATGTAATACTAGCGACCCGCCCCGGCTTCGCACGGGTGGATTTCAGATGCCCCCGCCGACGACACGATTCGTGCATTTTAAATCTGTAATATCTTCGAATATATTCATTTAAGTTAGATACTGTCAAGGGCCATTTTGATCTATATTAAATGCACAATGCATTTAATTTACTCAATTGTATAAGGATTCATTCTGTATTGCTTAAAATCACTTCGTAAATATGCCATTATTTCTCGTAAAAAGAAAGGAATAAAAAATGGTTGTTGTGGGTTATCCCTAAGAGATAGACATATACCGTCGCGGACTTTTTTGTAGTACTTTTTAAGGTGTACAATACTGTAGTACATTATTTTGATCTATTTCGTAGGGTGCAACCAGCGTTTGCAATGTAAGCGCAAAAAAATGTGTTTATTTGATACATCACATTAGAAACCTCGAAAATTAACAGTGTTTCCATACTATATTATGCATTTATTATACATAAAAACCTTCCCCTTGAATCACTCTATCTATTAAAGAAACCCGCATCGAAATCCTTTGCGTAGTTTTAAAGATTTAAGCAAACAAAGGGACATAGGGACAGAGAAAGCGACTTTGTTTTATACTATGTAGTGATGTCTGTACCGTATTAAAAACTTGTATAAGTAAGTAAAGTGCCCCTCCATAAGATTAAAACTATCGACGGCGATCTGTCCAAGCGTCAGAGGCAAAGAAGCAAGTTTTGTATTAAATCAAATCATATCAATGTTTACAGAGATAAAAAATAGATTCTAAACTGCTTTTTAACCGACTTAAAAAAAGGGGGAGGTTCTCAATTCGACCGTTTATTTATGTTTGTTGTGTGTTCGCGGATAACTTCGTCGTTTATGAACCGATTTTGATGATTCTATTTTTAAAAGAAAGCAGATATCTCAACGGTGGTACCATGATAAGGACACTAGGATCTGATGATGGAATCCAAGAGAAATCGAGTCGAACCTTGAAGTCGGTTTTTGTTTAAATTTTACTTGTTCCATAGTATTTTACATGTCTCACCTCCCACAATCAAAGATTTCTCGTCTAAAACTTTTTTTATATCAATCTAAACGTTATCAGCTAGCCCTTTTCCCATGGGAAACAACTTTTGTGTAATGTTTATAAAACTTGTAGATAACCAAGTAAGGGAAACGCAGTCAAAACATCGGTTCAAATGTTTCCAGTTAGTTTTGACATTTGATGCGGTTACAACGTTAGGCTAAATGGCCGTTTCCTTGACTAAACACGAATAATTTGGACACACACGTTCAAACAACACACTCTTGACTAGTAAACACTGATATCTGTACATACATATCCGTACTAATACTACTGTCTGTTTGTTAAGCTTTCATGGCTAAACCACTGCACCGATTTCAATCAAATTTTGCATAGAGATACTATCGGTTTTATACATTTAGTCAAGCCATCACAACAGATTACGCATTACAAGTGCATACATGTATGTATCGGTTTCATACATTTAGTATGGTAACGTGCATACGTTACCATACTAAATGTATGAAACCGATACTGTTCTGACGCGTCACATCACAACACGACACGTCAGAAAAATATAACTCTGCTTTAATAAGTTACAAATATTCACCCAAATTCCTCAAGCTTTTGCCTGCGACTCTTCTGTATGTCGGTTATCGTTGTAAGAAAGCTCAGTAATTAGCTGACAATCTGGCCTTCCATTAGTAAAATAATTTTTAAAACTTTTTATATAAAAAAAAAACGACTTCCAAAAAACATCCAACGAAAACTCTCTGCCAAAAAAACACTTAAAAGCGTAAAATAAACTGGTTCTTCATAAATTGCCTATACCTAATTCTTTATTCATTTATATAGTAGTATTATAATGTGTGCTAGGTACCTAAAATCTGTTTGAAGTCGGTGCCAAGTGACTATTGCTTAGACTTTTGTAATTGTTCGTTTGTATTCTTTTTGGCTTTGTTTTTTGGTAGTCGGTTTTTTTTTTTATAAAAAGTTTTTATTTTTCAGTTTTTAGTGCAAGTAATCGTAGGTAAGTACCTAGTAAGTATGTTTTACTATTTGATCAAATTTCATCATCAAGAATACAAATTAAGGTTTATACGTACGTGTAATATTAAAATCATCCTCTAATCCCTAACTGTTGAAGCGTTTAACCGTCTATCATCAGCTCACCTAAATAACTTGAAAGTATACGACTGACGGTCTTTAGATACGTATGAAATTGAAAGAATTATCCTTTTTATTTTATTTTTATTTATTTATTAGTACAACCACATTGTATATATTACACAATTCACTTAGTATTATTAGTTGTTGGTAAGTATTTATTCTGATATATACAACAATTACGGTGTACATAACATTCACAAAAGTATATGTACAGTGAGATAAAATTTATGAGTTACAATAAGAAAAAGTAAAAATATAACTACATGTATAAAAAATAAAATAAAAAACAACAACAAAAAGAGAAAAAAAGTAAAAATAAGAACAATAATTATGTGGCAATAATAAGAATTACAAACACTAAAGAACAACTTCAACAAGCAAACATGAATATACCCGCTCAACTCCTACACACCATCACAACCAGGCAACAACCCTGATTTTAAACTAACTAAGCTGATGTGGAAAATGTTGAGGTTATTATTTTTGATAACTTCTCTGTTGTAGTTAGAGCAAACTCGTGTCAAAGGCGACTGCAAGCCAAGATTTGTTCTGCACACTGGCGTATAAAACAGTTTGACTATTGGTTGTCTGGGATAGCGATGAGGAACGGATAGTGAAATCCTTCCGAGCAATTCATTACATCTCAACTGACCGTTTACTACCCTATGCAAAAAGCAAACATCGCGCACTCGCCTCCGTTCGTGTAAGCTATTCATTTGAAAATGAGCAAGACGACGGTCATACGAGCTCCTGTGTGAAAAATCCCTGGCCTGAAAAGCAAGGTGTCTAGTGAAAGCCTTTTGAATGCTCTCTACTCGTTGAGAGTGAGTACTATAAAAAGGACACCACACGACTGAGGCGAACTCCAGGCGGCTACGTACCAAGGCGTTATAAAGAATTACTTTAGTTTGGTATTGGAAAAAGTCTTTAGTGTTTCTTTTTATGAAACCCAACAACTGGGCCGCCTTTCTAACGACTACATCGACATGAGTATGAAACCTTAGTCGACTATCGAGTATCACGCCTAGGTCTCGGATTTCATGAACCTCTGTTAATTGTACCCCATCTATGTCATATTTAGTATCAAGTGGTTTTACTTTTCTGCTATATTTTATAAAGAAACACTTCTCTGCATTAAGAGTCATACGGTTGCCATAACACCATGCCGTAATACTATTTAGGTCACTTTGAATCAGAGTAGCATCCCTGTTATCGTTCACGGCCCTATAGATCTTTAAATCATCTGCAAACAGTGAATATTTTGAATGCCTGATGCAGTCAGTAATGTCGTTAATAAATATTAGAAAAAGAATTGGGCCCAAATGAGATCCCTGCGGGACTCCGGATTTGGCAAGATAAGTTTTAGATGCATATCCAGAAACTTCAACGGTTAACAGTCTATCATTGAGATATGATTTAAACCACTCCAATAAAATGCCACCCACTCCAAAACTTTGCAATTTTTGAAGAAGTATCTCATGGTCCACCCTGTCGAACGCGCTGCTAAAATCGGTGTAAATAGCATCCACCTGAAAGCCCTTATCAACCTGTTGACATAGGTCTGAAACGAAAGGAACAAGGTTTGATTCAATTGAACGACCGGCTCTAAAACCGTATTGATGATCAGAGAGATATGGTTCAGCCAAATTTGATAACAGAGGGTATATAAGAACTTCGAACAGTTTTGAAAAACACGAAAGGATTGAAACTGGTCGATAGTTTTGTACCTCCGCTTCGTTGCCCTTCTTAAAAATCGGTAGGATACGTGCTTTTTTCCAAATTTTTGGGAAATTTCCTTCAGTGAGTGAGCGGTTATATATAAGAGTCAGAGGCAATGATAAAGCTGAGCCACACCGTTTCACAAATAATGGAGGTATGCAGTCAGGGCCAGCTCCCTTGGTGATGTCTAATTTTTTGATAGCCCGGAGAACCTGATTTTCAGTGAGATGCACTCTGCCAATGAAGGTACTACTCGTTTCCATGTTGTCTATTGTACTACTATGACTTGGTATTTGTGAGTTATAAACAGATGAAAAGTGAGTAGCGAACAAATTAACTATATCCATCCCAGACTCCGCTGTAGAATCATTCAAATACATTTTGGCGGGCATAGCAGAATGACCACCTTTTTTATGTCTAATAAAATTCCAAAATGCCTTTGGGTTTATTTTAATGCTAGACTCTATTTTTTTCCTGTAATTTTTGTAACATTTATCGTATAATTTGTGACATCGAGAGCGGAGAAGTTTAAATTCAATTTCATCTAGAGGATTTTGGTATTTGCGTAGTCTATTGTGAGTTTTATGTTTCTCCGCCAAAAGTTTCACTAAAGCGGGACTGAACCATGAAGGGTATTTAGAATTGAGCAACCCACGCTTTGGCACGAATCTGCCGATCACATCATGCAAAATGTCGCTAAACTCACTGACCATCCCGTTCACATCCCCCAAATTGCACAATTCACTCTGCCAATTGATGCCCTTCAGTTCAATTATAATAGTTTTATAGTCGGCTTTGTAAAAATTATAACTTGTATTTGCTATGGATTTTAAATATTTAACGTCATAATAAGAAACAGAAACCAACAAGGGTGGATGATTATCCTTTAACTCCTAACCGTTGAGGAGTTGTACCTTCCACCTTCCATCATCAGCTTACCTAAATAATTTTAAAGAATACGACTAAAGGTAACATATATACATATGATATTTAAAGATTTATCCTCCAACACCTAACCGTTAAGGAGTTGTACCTTACATCATCAGCTCATCATCATAAAATGATGACTACCAGACGCAAATATCGGTGTAACTTCAGAAAATATACGAAAAACATAGTATGTGCCTATAAAAAATGAGGGTTTCCCTCGATTTCCCTGGGATCCCATCATCAGATCCTGATATGCTGGCAATGGGACCACCTCGGAAGCATACCCTTTCGAATACAAAAAAAAATTTCAAAATCGGTCCCCAACTGACGGAATAATCGGTGAACATACATAAAAAAAAAAAAAAAGAAACATACAGTGGAACATAGAACCTCCTCCTTTTTGGAAGTCGGTTAAAAATCAGTTTAATCTATGAAAGCGTTACAAACAAACTTACATTTGTATTTATAATATCAGTTAAGGTAAGAATACTATTATGAAAATAATCCAAGAACCTCCGATTCTAATTATTATTCTGTGTTCATACAATTGTGTAATAAACTAATAAAATACCAAACTGTATGTAGGTGCTTGTAAAAATCGTCACGAGTTCTGTGCATGATTTATTTTAATATCATGGTATTTTTTTATAAAGTTACTAGCTTTTGCCCGCTGCTTCGCCTGAGTGTATGTCGTTTAATGTGGTAAATAGTAGCCTTCCTCTAGAATCAAAGTATCTCCATGCTAAATTTCACTGAAATCGGTGCAGTGGTTTAGCTGTGAAAGCATAACAAACAGACAGACAGAGTTACTTCCGAATTTATAATATTAGTATGGATAGACTGCATGCAAAGAAACTACGCTACTTTTCGATATAAGAGACACTATACTGACGAAAAGTAGCGTAGTTTCTTAGCATGTTTGTGCGTTAACGCGTGTTTACTTGGAAGTAGCTGATTTTTTTTTGCTTCAACAAGAACAAGGCCGTGCGTTATCTACTTTTCTTATTTGATCTGAGATGCGTTATAACAAAATGTGACCTTTTCGTCACATTTTGTTTTAGTTTATTAACAAATCTTGATTCAAAAAATTTTCGAATGAATAACCTTTGAAACCCATAATAACTGAATTATAATCGGCCCTTTAGTCATGATGCCATAGATAGACAAACACACTGCAGACCAAACAACTCGTAAAACATACAAATAACATAAAGAATAATTAATTACAGAAAAGTATACTCGTATATTTGTATTCTATTGACATCTCTGTCATTTTATATCGAATGTGTATTCGGATAATTCATGGACGAGTTTGTACACACGGGCTAATTACTAATGACCTGTTGTCTAAGATACAAATAAATAAATTAAACTAAGAAGCTTTTTAAAAACAAGCTTTTACTGGAATGCCTCAAGACGAATCAAACGAGTCCAAACTCGACGATGTTGCGACGTTTCTTTACAGAGTTCCTATAGCCACCTTCCAGCTCCAGCATCAGATCAGCTCCATGTCATTATAATATTGTATTGTCACGCTGTATGCATATGCTTGCAAAATTTCAGCAAAATCGGTTAAAGATTTCTGCTTCAAAATTTAGTTGCAAGATTCCACCCGAACATACATAATATTCATGGAACCGAATTTAACCTATCTTGAATAGTAATTTCTTTGTAAATTTTATAACTTTTAAATACTTTTAATTGACAAATATGTAGCTACTACGAGTATGAGTGTGGTTGTCTAAAAATGTTCGGGTTTTCAACAAGCTTTAAATCGTTTCTCGAAGGTACACCATAACGGGTACCGCTACAAGCTTCTGTACAGCCATGCCAGGGTCATCGCCCGGAACAATGAGGCTCATCGTCGATATCCTGTCCCTTGACGGCATCGCATTATTATTCCTTTACAGTTCCACTCACACTGATATGACTAGCTTGGGCACAAGGAAACTAGTATTTCGTGATGTTTACTTTTGAAGCAATTTCCACCCAACTGTAGGTTAGATAGAGGTATTTTTGTAAGGATATATATTATACTAGCTGTTGCCCGCGGCTCCGCCCGCGTGTATATCGGTTATCACTGCAAATAGAAGCCTATGTGTTATTCTGATGTATAAGCTGTATTACTGTAAAGTTTCATCCAAATCCGTTCAGTAGTTTTTGCGTGATAGAGTAACAAACATCCATCCATCCATCCATACTAACAAACTTTCGTAGGATATTAATGTTACACACAACAGTAACTAACGAAAGCATTCTTTCTCTTTAGGCTCTATACTAAAAGAAATCCTGTGGAATTCTACATGTTACTGTTTATATCATAGACATTTACAAAAATAAACCTGACCTGAGCCACTCAAGTTTGTGTTATTTCTGATTTTATTTATTATTAATCACGTGTAATAATATTTCAAAAAATAGTAAATAATAATATTTCAAAATCAACACGATATCTACACTCACGGACGGCCCTTTTACAAAGAAAATAATAAAAATATTAAAAGAGACTAACAGCAGTACAAAATGATGATATGTGAGGACGCTGACATAAAAGATAAATTATAATTTGTAGTCAGAGTTTCTGTATGTTTGTGTGTACACCACTGTCGGGATATTCCGTAAGTAAGATTGAGGTAGCGATATCTTGCAAGCTCACACCTGTAAATCATTACAGCACTAGTTCAATTCAGTTCACCCTCAGGTTCGCAGAGGTCCAATGCCAATCGCTCCGTGGAAAAACTGATATTCTGGTAAAACCGGTTGAACTAGTAGCTGACCGCAAAAAAAATCGGAATAATAAAGCTAGGAAGATGATTAACTACATAATGGTCTACCCAACTACCCCGTCTGGACAACAGCTTTTTTTAATTTTATCGACCTCTGAACTTAAACCTTTAACGTTGTCTTGGTCCTAATTGATGTTGAAACTCGTGTATCATTCAGAGATGAATTGACAAGGTTGACAGTACTGTGACCATGATTTGAGGTCAAAAAAAGGTTCCTCTATATATTTTTTCAATATATATTCAAAATATAGCCGTGAGGAATAATAATAAGGTTTTTTAATTATGTAAAACATATAGTTATTGATGACTTCTACTAAAGCGGCTCTAAAAGATACCTACTCTGAATAACCAGTCATTTGTCAGGTTTACAAGAAGGTAAAAAGTTAAGTAAGCTCATCTCGTTGTATTATGTCTTACTAGTTTTTGCTCGCGGCTCCGCCCGCGTGTATGTCGGTTATCGTGGTAAATAGTAGCTTATGTGTTATTCTGATGTATAAGGTAATCCGTTCATTAGTTTTTGCGTGAAAGAGTAACAAACATCCATCCATCCATCTATCCATACTTACAAACTATCGCGTTTATAATATTAGTAGGATAACATAATTATCATATTGCCTATACATACTGTCTATACCAATTTTACTTAACTGCATGTACGTAATTAAAACATCTATAAGAAAAGACGAAAAATGGGCGCAAAAACTAAACCAATGTTCATTTGTCTATCTAATAATAGCATTTTAGTATCTTATAAACCAGTTGCATTGCGGAATCCATACCTAGTAAACTATTTTTAATATCGGATCTCAAGTCACAATGTATAAAACACGTTCACAGTTCACTGCAATATTCTAGTGTCGTAACTGTTCGTACGACATGTATTTATAACGATCTTGTCATTGTCCACATTATGTCTTAAAAAGCCGCTTTAATTTAAAGTAATTTTGTTTAAACATTTTTAAGTTGCGCTAAATATATTTGTTTATGTTATATTCAATTTATTTGCATAATAATAAGGTTTTATTAGTAGAATATTTATAATTATCGATTTTAGAACGAATTCTTAAGTTTTTAAACCGGATCTTTTGTACAACATCTTTAATATTATTATTTTAAGTTTGTATTGTAATTTTAATATTTTAATATTATTCATGGGCAAAACTAATTTTCACCATTAACAAAAGGCTTTTCACTCCGCTTCAGGAACAGTAAATTTCGATTGATAAAATGGCAACAGAGACATTTATTCTCATCTCTACGAAGGGACAATACATAAATAAAAAAAAAATTCGGACATCTAACACACAACGCCATCTAGTCCCAAGCTAAGCAGAGCTTGTGTTATGGGTACTAGATAACTGATATAAATACTTACATACTTTTTTTGTAAATACATAAATATTATACATAGAAAACACCCAAACTCCGAAACAAATATTTGCGGGTCATACAAACATTTGATCCGACTTGGAATACGAACCCGAGACCTCATGAACAGCAGTCGCGTACGCGACCACTGCGCCAACGAGGCAGACAAAAAACTGTTTGATCATACTTACATCATAACTCTTTGTGCAGAATAATTCATTATTCAACATCATTTATATAAAAGAATACCATAATATCTACCAAGAGTATTAAATAAAATTATAAAATTAGCTTAGTATTTTCGTGCTACATTTTTTAATTTAATTTAATGAAATCTTAAATGTTAGTTACGTTCTCAGGTAATTGTTATATAGTAAACCTCTAATAGGTCTAGTAGAGTAATAAAGGTTTATTGTGCCCAAAAGCTAGTAAACTAAACATGTAAACTAAACCTATTAATTTCAAGAACTATCTGCCTGAACGATAAATGCATGGTCACAATCATCCCATAAATCAAATAAGAATAAAAATGACGATCGTTCATTTTAAGATTATCTCATTTTTCACATTTCAGATTTCATCATAATAACTCTTATTTGGAATCAATTATTATTATTTGACACGAGACTTGTGAAAAAAATGTTATTACATATTTACGCTGTGTTGCTTTATATGTATGTACAACGTGGAAAACAGGTGTTTTACTTATGTTGCACATTTTTTGCATGTGCAATAAAGGGGTGACTGTATACGTCAGTGTGGTGTTGCGATTGCCTTAAAATTAATAAAAAATGATCGTTCAGTACATTTGTCATTTACGGTCACCTACTGTTTACTAAATAATTTACTAAATAGTTGATTCAACCAAACTGTTTACATTTAACGCATTAGAGTAATATGTAATGGAAGACGTAAGTGTTTTTTAAATAAATAAAAAAGTAGCCATAATCCAGTGAAGGATATACGTTTCTTTAAATTCTGAGATAGTTTTCGATATGTAAAAAAATAATACATACGAATTATTGATTATAAACAGCTCTTTTTCTGAGACTATTCAAGTCCTTAATGTATCGAGGTATTTTTTATCACTTCAGGTATTTCCTTCGAACAGTACTTTTTTGAATTAAAGGTAGCTTAGGACCGCAAAGCATGACCCCAGATCACGACCAACGATTAAATTACGGTATTTTTTAATCACATTAGAAGAGGTCTATAAGAATAGCTAAGGTTGAAATGCCTTCATGGTGGCATGTGATTTGTAGATTATTTGGACCGTACTTAAACAATTTGCTCCCTTTAAGTAGATCTGGTAATTAGATTAATAAACAAAGACACATTCACATTTATAATGTTAATTACTTGATCCAGGTCTATGGAACTCACCTTTGGCTGATCAATCCCAACGATTTCAGTAAGAAAAAACGTTGGAGTATATCGTTTGTTATGAGCACTTTGTCAGCATTGTCAGGCACCTTCGGATCATTAGCTTGCCTGAAAAAGAAAAAAACATTACTCAATATCAATGTCTGCAATTCAAGCTACAATCGTGTGAGTAAAAGTAAGACCACTCCCGGGACAGTGAGAATACCATACTTTATTCATCGTGACCGGTACATGTCCTGATAAGATATATTCGAAGTGCGGAGTTGTCTTTTAAAACAAAAAACTTTTTTTTTTTATGTATGGCCCGCCAAAATGTCTCTACTCTGCCTGATGGAAAGCACAAGCAGAATCCGAGAGTATTGGTCGCCATACTCACTGCGAATGCAGAAAATGCAGTATGGCGACCCACACCACGGCGGCCTAGTGATGCTTTTAGTCTGTCAACAAGTATGGAACTTGTTGACTAGACTATTAGGGCCTCCAACAACATAACAAAATATACATTGAATGCCAGTTTTTTTACGAGGATGTGCAACAAAGAAATCGCGTAATGGGAAAGGAAGACAACAGCTACTGGTGATAAGTGGTTTGCGATGTTTCATTTGCATACCATAATTATGCCTAAAAACCTTTTCAAGCAAATAACCATTGTGTCATTTATCATCAAAATTCAATATAATGCGGCCATCGTCCTAGATTCGATGTTGTTACTATTTTCCGTACAATCTATAATAAGCTATTATTAGCAATCTATAATAAGCTATTAGTATTACTTATAAATCCATACCAATATTATAAAAAAAAATACATACAGTGGAACATAGAATCTCCTCCTTTTTGGAAGTTGGTTAAAAATCCGAAAGTACCTTTGTCTGTCAAATTGAAGATTTCACGACTAACCGCTGCACCGATTTCAATGAAATTTGAAATGGAAATACTTTAATTCTTGAGAAATGACATGGCTACTCTTTAGGTATTGTGGTAAGCGACATACACGCGGGCGGAGCCGCGGGCAAATGTTAGTACAACAATAGTTGAGGTTGATAAAATGCACAATGATGTTCAACAAAACAAATCGTCAGCATCATAAAGCATAAGTACTATTGTAATTAATTACATACAGACATAATTACACAGTTGTCTATCAGGGATTAGTTCCACTGCTCCACGATTGCCACGGCGTGTGCATCCAAACGAGCGTAGAGAAGCGATGTAATTTTACATTTAAATAATATCGTACGAAGGTTAGGTAATATTTGTGTCAAGATTGCTGCGTGTGTGATGATGAACTTTTCCCTAATGATTTATTGTCAAGGCTATGTAATACTAGGATTAGAAGAAAGTAAGTTTTAAAGGCTTTATCCTACTTCCTACTAATATTATAAACACGAAAGTTTGTAAGTATGGATGGATGTTTGTTACTCTTTCACGCAAAAACTACTGAACGGATTTGGATGAAATTTTACAGTAATATAGCTTATTCATCAGAATAACACATAGGCTACTATTTGCCGCGATAACCGACATACACGCGGGCGGAGCGGGCAACAGTAGTTACTCATAAAATGATGCAGAAATAATAATAGTTGTGTGAATGAAACCTTGCATATACTTTTAAAGAATTTATAAATAGTTTGTTGTTTATTTAAATGTGAAACTTGTCAAGTTTGATAATTTAGTTAAATTAAATAATAATGTTAATGTTAGACTACAATTTCTTAATTTAAAAATTTATAAATTAAAACGATTTTAATCAAATGTGAAGTTTTGAGACACAGTCAGATCTAAACCGCACCTCACCGCGGCAAACCTCTAAGGATGGTTTATCGCATTTTAACTAACTAAGACCACACAGTATTCCATCAGCAAGACCTAGGAAATGCTGTTGGGATGCAGATCTCAGGCAGTCATCCGCGAACTGCAAAAGTTCGCCTTTTGACTCCCCGGACTCGTATAAATTCATTTCCTTTTTTATTAATAACTCCAACGAATTCGTAGTTAGTTTTCTGTTTCTAGGCTCTTTAAACACAGTAAATGCTTCCTGGTTTATTAGTGACCACACGGATATAGAACCATTACTAAAAATAGGGGGCTCCCTGTAGGGAATGCAATCTCGTTAAACTCGCGAGATCTCGCCCATTTTTCGGCTGAGATTGCATTTCCTAGCAAGACCTTTATCGACATAAACTTAGGTACCTTAGAAACGAATCCTCATTAAATTAGCCGCCTGCTGAGCAAGGCGACTTTCATGCCATTTGTTCCCTGTCCCTTCAATTTAGAGAAGCGTGCGTGAAACACGCCGCGCTACTATCATCATTCATCATCATGCTGATTAAGCAATAATGAAAAAATGAACGTATTACTAACAGACTAGACATTCCTTATTAATCAAAAAAGGAATATAATTTATTTAAGCAGTATAAGGCGCATTGTGACTGACGAAGACTGGCGCTCATTGGGTCTCGCCATCGTCGGCATAATAAAATATATTCATGAAATGAAAGCATTTAGCATTTGGGAGAGGTCTTAGTCAAAGTAGTGGACTTGGAAAGACTGCTAATGATAATTTAACTCTGATGTAAAAAAACAGAATTTCACGACAAGTAGTCAGTCAAAAGCGATTAAAATCCAGATTATTCCGTCTTAAAAATATTTAAGTACTTAAATTCCTATTGGCCAATATACAATAGCAGTAGGGACCTATAGTATCTACGTTATGCGTGAAGTGTCGGAATAAGAATAGAGAGTGTCACCATCTCCATTCATCCAAGTGTTCACGTACGAAACGCACGTGCGTTTCGCGCGCGCCAGTCGCAACTGGCCCGCGCGGCGCGCTCGCGGCAATATCAAACGCAAGAGACGCTTGGGTGTGTTCACGTCGAACTAGCGGCGGAGCGCGCGATTCACTCGCGACGTCTGGTAAGTTCAACCACTTTGAACTTATCGCTCGCGCAAACGCCTGGCGGCCAATGTGAACACGAGCACGCAACGTATACCGCGCCCGCAACCGCCGCCACGCCAGCGCGTTCCTACGTGAACAAGCACTATATCAACCCGTCTGTCCGAGCGTGATGTAGCAAGCCAAATTCTCCTTTCTAAGGATAGTTCTATGTCCAGAAATTCACTATTTAATAGTTCACAGTAGAACGCATAGAACCATTAAAATAAGTATAATATAATCACAAATTTTAACAAAACAAAACCGACCTTAATCTGGACCAAAGGACAATGGCAGGTTTGTATGGGACTTTTGTACCGCTTGGCGTATGTCATGGTAGGGTATGTTTTTGTATTTATTTGGCTGCTAATATCACCGACAATAACATTTTAAATTCCTAGATAGATTTACAACTCGGCATTAAAAAGTTATTTTAGTTTTTAGATTACAAGGAAATACACGGATCACAAATGAGTTGTCATTATTGTCAACAAGATGGCGTAATATTATATTTTTGAAATCAAAATCATTTGTTTACGATTTTCGTGATCCGTCATTAAAATGTTGCTCTGTTACTAAATTCACCAGTAAGCTTATTCATAAATATAGATTTAAATATTTAATCGTTTTTTATGAAATAAACATTTTAAAATAATGAAAAATACTTTCGGCAATCTGACACACAACGCCATCTAGTTTTCAGACTAAGTAGACTTTAATCATGGCGTGTCTTAAACCTATCTAAAACACGTAGGAATGCGTTTTGTTATTGCAGTTGTAACAACTTTATGAGCAGAATTAAAATTCTGTTAGCACAGTTCTAAAAATATAATAAATACATGAAAATAATTAAGATGATTCACTTAATAAACAGTATAAATCTCATAACCATTCATAACATATTGCCAGCGGTACAGGATCTGCCATTCTCCTTTAAATGGGACCACACGGGAAGCACCAGCTTTCAAATAAAAAAATAATCATCAAAATCGGTTGACCCAGTCGAAAGTTATGAGGTAACAAAAATTTAAAAAAACAGTCGAATTGAGAACCTCCTCCTTTTTTTGAAGTCGGTTAAAAATTGTACGTAGGTTTAGAAGGGTTACATGGCTACGACTAAAAACGTTATTGTCACCGGCATGCATAAAGAATCAATTAGTTCCACGATACTTCTAATTAGCGTCAAATTAAAATGACTGAAATATTTCGCGGTCTAATCACTTTAGCAATTGAGTAACAATGATTGGTGGCTTCGTCAATGTGTAAATGCAGTCTAACCTTTCGCAGTATACCCTTGGAATCAAATGTCTAAGGTATAACACCTGGTGGTCAATTCTCGTAACAAAATCATCCAAAATTCAGTTCCAATTAAGTCTCAATGTTACAAATGTCACAAAAGGCAGTAAGGGCTTATTGCCCGCAGTTTCGCTCGCATGATTATTTTTTCGTATATCTAACTTTAAAAACAAGGAACTTCCGTAATTTTTAGATTAGCCTATGCCTATCCCACTATTTGTGAGTGTTATATGTGAGTGTTGCTTCTATTAGTCAAAGATATATCAAAATCGGTTCAGTAGAACCTGAGATCACCCCCAACAACCTCTCCTATGTATAATATTAAGTAATTCTACTATGAGATTAAGATTTACTAAAAATAGCAGAAAACTTATTGAACTTTTTGTCACAATACAATATATTCACATTACAATCAACGTCTAATGTACATACTTGTACATGAGAACAAATTGTATGACATTTTTAAGACCGAAAGTAAATCGGAACGGATTTTTTGCGAAAATTGGCCTTCCGTGCTTTAGATTAGTTTCGATATCTTCTAAATGTAGCCTTATCACTATAATCAGGCACTTAAATCCCTAGCCGAGCACATTATTGGTGAACAAAGATGACCTTTTGTGCAGTGAGTGTAAGCTAAGCTGTAATGTAAACTATTCGCGCGTGTTCGAACAAGAAACTTTACATGTTTTTAGTGTTCTTGACATTTGTATTTGAATGGCCGCGCCAGCCTAATGGTGGCATTTGATTTTACGAGAATTCTATGAGTTTAAGGAATTCCCGTTTCGTTTTTGTTATTTTACCGTGGCTTATTATGTTTTTATTATCATATTTTATATCTGCTTTACCTGTGAACCTAACAATTTTTCGTATTTATATGCAAATTATTAAAGTATGAGTGAATCTAAGAATAAAAAATGTAGTAAGTAGTTTAGCAAGTGTATTCTAAAACTGTTAGGTACCGTTACGTACTTAGGTACTTTATACCAGTATTTCTAGCAAAACCACCAGCATTTCCAAATATGTAGTAGTAGAAAATAAAATTGTCTTAACATGTAGGTACACATGTACCTATTTTGCTGAAATCTATAATCATAAATGTTAAATTGCTTTGTGTATCTTTAAAAAATGAATAACTCCTGCATCGAATGAGATCAATTCTTTAAGAAATCATAATGGTTTTTGATCTTCTTTTACAAAATCAATGTGCCACGGCTACAGTCATAAGCGTGTGGCAAAATACAATTTCGTGGCGATATCTATATACTTATAATAAAAATGTAACAGGTCAAATTCTGTACATTGAAGATATTTTGAAATTTTTTTTTGGAGGGCTCTCTATAATCGATACTAAAGCCAAAACTGTATTTTTTTTCATTTTTGTCTGTCTGTCTGTCTGTCCGTCTGTCTGTCTGTCTGTCTGTATCTTGGCCGCGCATCACGTCGAAACTACTGAACGGATTGAAATGAAACGTGGCATGATTTGAGTTCATACTACGAGGTAGGACATAGGATACTTTTTATCCCGAAATTCAGCACGGTATCCTGGAGAGAGGGGATGAAAGTCAAAATATGTACTTGGTTGTAATTCAATAACACATAGTCCGATTTCATTCATTCTTTTTTTGCTAGACAGAAAAAAAAAAGATAACGGGATAAGTGTTTTTTTTTGTCCGCGACTGTACACTGCCTGTGGGAAGCTGAGACAGATATGTAAATATGGCGGTACGAAGTTCGCCGGGTCAGCTAGTAATAAATATAATAATACAGTAATTTATTGCTTTGAATACCATAACTAGTCATTCGTACATTTGAAATATGTAGAAATGCGAGCAACTGGGAACAAAGAACTGCTTTATGTATATGTTATTGTTAGTCATAATTCATAATTCGACCATTATATAAACGTTAATAGATATATTATTTGTTATAACTCGTTTTCGTTATGGATATATTTCTTGAAATATAGACCCATAATTCTAGAATTACGGTTTTCTTAGAGTGTTTTTGAGTTTCTGAGAATAGACATCTGTCTTATGTATTACGATAGAACTCTTTAAATGGCATAAAACAAAGGAATAATTACATTCATAAATAATAGGCGTTACAGAACAAAAACGCTTATTGAATTTGGTACTCACCGCAGAATAGAGTTGTTGACAATGGTTTTATTTTATGGTATCACAAACAAAAATTTCTATTGAATAAAAATTGAAATTAAAACTAAAAACGCATTTATTTGACAGTTCTTGTAACGTATTCATTTTCCAAAAAAAAACTCGCTTCGCATTTGATTACGTCTATCGTACTTAATTTTATCACATTTTCACGTGTATACTAATTAGGTTAGAAATTTGATACTAACCGATGACATATTATACATACTGGTTGTCCCTGTTACATGATATCTACGTTTCATTTCATGTGAAAATGGTAACCACGGTCTGTTGCAGACTTGCGTCCCTTTGCACGTGATCACCCACAAAGCAGATGTTACACACACACATACCAGAGAAAATACGGTTCAGAGCCAGTTTAACAACTTGCTCATTAAAATGACAACAGATTTCGATTTCACAAGAATCAAGATTCGCATAGAGACAATATATGTCAGATAACCTTATACAAATCAGTGACTTTATCTGTTAAATAGTGTTATGGCAGACAACTGTCTGAAATTTTATCAGGAAGGGGTCTTAATATTCCAAACTCAACAGTTAATATTAACATAATAAATCCCATCCCTGTCTATTCTCTATACCGATATTGAAATTTATTCGGCAATCTCGGCATTTCCAATGTTATATTTGTTTTAGAAATAAAGAACTACTTCTTTTGTAACTGGTGTTTGTTTTGATTTTCCGCAAGGCAATCCAGCTTCGTCTGCCAATATTATTGCCACCTTGAAGTTAGAGCTAACATGCTTAACAAACAGAGCAAAAGGAAGTATTAGGTATTATGTTTTTGTCACGTTTCTGCGTTCGTGTCATTCAAGGTCAGTTTTCATAATAGAATTCTAGTTTAACGATCTTACTAAATTATATAACTAAAAATCTATAAAATTTATCACTATTGTTGTATGGTCAATTTCAGCTCAATGAAAGAAAGCACTATTGTTTTCTTAATCGTGTGTGAGTGTTAGGTCACAGGAGCCTGTTGTTGCATTGTACTTCTTATCCTACTTCCTTCCTACTAATATTATAAACGCGAAATTTTGTAAGTATGGATGGATGGATGGATGTTTGTTACTCTTTCACGCAAAAGCTACTGAACGGATTTGGATGAAACTTTACAATAATATAACTTATACATCAGAATAACACATCACGTAGGCTACTTTTTGCCGCGATAACCGACACTCACGCGGGCGGAGCCGCGTGCAACAACTAGTTTGATAATAAACAATGTTTTTCTAGAAGCTATAGTGTCAAAAAATGCCGCTTCCTACTTCGCCAAGTGTTGTGGGTTCAAATCCTACATAGGACAACACTTTGTGTCCGTTTCATGTTTGTTTGTAAAGTCCCCCGGGACACAAGATTTATGACCATTGCGGAAGTTGTCAAAAAAAAGAAAAAGACATAAATCAAATACCTTTAAACGAGAAATTCACGCAACGATTTTCATGAAATTTAGTATGCAGGGGGTTTCGAGGCCATAGATCGATCTAACTAGGATTCATTTTTGGTAAATATCAAAAGAAAAAAAAATACCGAGCTAAGCTCCGTCATCAAGGCACTTGACTATTAGGTAATATCGAAAAGTGCTTACTTAAGAAAAAAATATGAATCATCAAACAAAAATTATTTTAAGATATTTTAAAGTATTTTATTTAACATCAATAACTGTCGATTATCGATACAAGTATGTAATTATGTAAGATATGTACCTACCTCTTTGTGTATGATGTAATGATACAGTAGACTCTGAGGTTATAACAACGTCGTATTTTCTTAATAAAGTTAATATCTAACAAAAATCCATTGATTCCATATCAAAATCCTTCCACTCATGAAGAACTCTTGCAGGACGCCTGCGACTTCGATTACAAAAGACGTTATTATCCTAGTATAAAATGAACACATGAACAGCAAGCTGTTTGAGTACCAAGTGTATTGCCCTGTCATCTGTAACCATCGCACAATTCCGACCTCGGCATTTTGAAATACGCTGAAAAGAATTTATACTTGTCAATGTGAATTGTAAAACAATAGTTTCTCTTAACCTTGCTCGTTACAATTTTTGGTATAATAATGAAAAAGAATTTGCAAGAACTTGTCTGGTCTCAAGAATACGATTAAGATAAATATTGTTTAATCGAAAGCATGGCAATACTAGATTTTTCGCTAGCGTATATCTGGGGGCACAGTCGTGCCCCCGCCAAGACGAGCCAAGCGAAGCGCAAGGGCACTACCTACCTTTTCTAAAAGTGTTTCGACGTTTTTTTGAACCCTCATAACTTTGGTTCCTGATATACCAGATCGTTCGAATTCTCAGGATATGGTGTTACCAATAGACTAATGAAACATACAAAGTTTCATTTGCATACCTCTGATACTTTACATTTTATTGATACCTAAAAACACCGATTTCGTCACTGACACACTGATGATCATCAAAACTGTTAGGGTACTTCCTGAAGTGCTAGAAAGCTAAAATTTCGTATGTAAACTAAGTTTAGTATACAAACAACAACAAAATTCATAAACCTATTACTTTTGCCCCCCAACCCCGAAATTTTGAGGGTTGGAAGTTTGTATGAGACTTTCACAAATGTTTATGCTAGAGGTTTTATTTTTGGTACACTGACTTTTTCGAAAGAAGAAAGAAGATGTACAAGAAATACAACCCAAAAAAGAAAAAAAAAGTACCTCAAGCCACTTACAAAAAGAAATGAAATTCCACCAAAAACATTTTCATGTAAAATGTTGCCATTATTATTTTATATACATTATTATGCCATACATTTTTACAGAGATGTAGAGTTTATGAAGCTAGGGTTGGTAGAGTTAGGGCGTGTAGATTCAGAACCTTAGCTCTACATGAGATCTGATATTTTTCACAGGATAAGCCATATGCAGTCGTCTTGGCAACATTTTACATGAAAATGTTTTTGGTGGGATCTAATTTAATCATTACTTCCGAAATTCATTTTACTAAAAAAGATGAGATAACATGTCTGAGTGATACGATCGTCAGCATAAGATGTGCTTTTCATTACGAACAAACAAAAGACAAATATTAATCCATACTAATATTATAAATTCGGAACTATCTCTGTCTGTTTGTCTGTTACGCTTTCACGGCTAAACAGCTGCATCGATTTTAATTGAAATTTGGCATAGAGATACTTTGTTGAGAAAGGAAATATACTACAGCGCCATCTACCGAAGTTACACTGAACTACGGAGTAACGAAGGAAACTAAGAAACTACCAATCCTGAATCGCGCAGTAAAAGTTCTCGCGCCGCTTATGATATATATACAACATCCCAACATCAACCGTTGGGCAGTTGGCCCGCCAGGCATGATCATCTCGCCTGGTTGGAGGATCCTCCCTTTGTGTTGGAGGGACATGACACCCGTTCCTCCACATATGCATGCTCAGTATCCTGTATTTGATATAATCCTTTAAGTAACTGTAGTATGATATCATAAGACCGAAGAAGATTTAGATTCTGTAAGAGTTTTTAGCGAACTTTCTTGTTTATAATTCAATAGTAACTTGAGAAAACTGTGTTTAGAAATTGGTATGCAAATTGCTAAAAAAACTGTAGAACATATACCGTATTTTTTAAGCCTGAGGAAAAATACTTCAAATACCACAGGAACGTTGCACAGGTGATAGAAAAAAAGTCTACAGACAATGGTTTGCTCTGAATTCTCACGATTGTTCCGCGCAACTTGCGCCCGCGCATGTATCTCCACACTTCTGACTATCCATTACTTTGCAATTTATAACAAACGCTGTTGCAGTTTATCTCATATTTAAGCTTTTGAAAATAGAAGGTAAGGCAATATTTCCCACTACAAATTAGTTCCAAGACAGTTTAATTTTTCCTGGGACTTCCCGAGTGTCATAACTCAGTGTGTTCGTGGGTCACTGCTGTTGATCCCGGTGTACAGGAGTTACAGTGGTGGACATGTCTTAGTCCCACACTATAAATTAGTCTGACTACAGTCTTTCTGCAGAACTTCGGTATCGTCTAGTACTTGGGTTATGGAAGTCGCATGGCACAAGATTGAAGTTCAGCCATATCGAAGTAGACTTAAAGCCGACCTAATACTACAATACACCTGAGTCGTAGTCACAACTTGCGCATCACTAAGTTCACAATAGTTAGTCTACACGTGACCACGAGCGATATAACCCGTTTGAAACGTCGGGAAATAGAAGGTATGGAGACCCTTTAACTAATTTTACAGCGAATAAGTCAAGCTATACAACAAAAACGATGTGTATCATTTGTTTGTCTTTAACTGACGTAAGCAATGTTAGGTAAACCTGTATAGTTGGATACTTTCAACAGTTTATCTTGATCTTATTCTTATTGACCTTTGAGAGGTCAATAAAGCATGTTGACCTGCGGTAGTACAAGCTTGAACCAAGTTCAATTTGTGTTCAATAAATCCTCTTAAAGACACAAGTGTTATTGAAGCACTTGAATGTTGGCTTTGTTTATTTTAATATCGGAAGTAAATATTTGACCTCTCGTCGTTAATATGTTATCATATATCAAATGTGGCTGCGATCCATGCGGGGAATTTAACATAGTCAGCACGCTTAGTGCGGTACCTACTATTACATTTTGGCTTGGCACCGACTTCAAACCTATGAATAGTTAATAGTAGAATAAGAATACAAATTAAGTTATTTTATACTTTTTAGGTTTAGAAGTCGGTTTTTTTAAACGAAGTTTTTTTTTATTTTTCGCTTTTTAGTCTTTCTCAAGTCTCTGATCATCATTTCATTTAAAATTAAATGATGCCTACAGAATATGAAGGCATGCAGACAATTGCGCTTAACTTCATTGCAGGCGCTCACGTAAATTTGAGGGTTTCTTTCGATTTCCTTGGGATCCCATCATCAGATCCTGGTATGGTGGCCATGGGACCACACGGGGAGTATACCCTTTCGAATACAAAAAGAATTTTCAAAATCGGTCCACAATTGACGGAGTAATCAATGTACATACATAAAAAAAAAAAACATACCGATGAAATTGAGAACCTCCTCCTTTTGGCAGTCGGTTAACAATGCGACATATGGCTACCAGTACCAGGCGGCCAGGGAAGCAAAGCAATGCCACAGTGGATGTATAACATCCATACCTCCCTGACAGTAGCTAAAATTCGTCTAGCTAGGCGGTCAATGTTTCGCCTTCAAAATTATTCATTAATAATACGATCAAAATATATATAGAATACATTAATATTTATTCTGCCTTATTTTAAATAATTTAATTGGCAATAAAACTGAGGTAATATTTTTATTTACATAGAACCTCCAAATTGTAAACGCGCCAAAGCTCAGAGTTCAATTAAATAAAAAAAAAGACACTTATACAAGGAAATATGACTCTTAGTAGAAGACATATAATAGCTAGCTTAGCTTGTATACTTTGATCCGCATAATCTCAAGAAGAAACATGCGGTCCGCTTGATATTAAAGGGTTACTAATGTCACTTAACGTACCAAAAATGTCACTCGATCATTACCCTACTTCAGATTTTTTTATATCCGCCTTATGGAAAGCATGAGCAGAATCCAAGAGTCACCACTCATTGTAATTGCAGACAATACAACATGCAGCATGGTGACCCACATTATTGCGGCCTATTGAGTTGCTTCTGCATCATTGGGCCTCCGATCTCACAATTACCATCGAAACACAAGAGCACAAATGCTGTCCAATTAAGTTCAAAAACAAACATTTTAATATTGATTGCGAACTAGATCAGTGTTTATAAAGTTTATGTACGTAACTGATAAGAGTAAATTAGAATCTATTAGAACCATTTTATATAACTAGTTGTGTCAGTGTCAAAAATGGCGATTGTACGAATGCCCTCGGCTACATTGAGCAACCTCATCTACAGAACGGAGCAGTGTGATAGTGAAAGGACTGGAAATCGATCTTTTGGAGCTAGTCTCAAGCGATTGTAGCGAAATATATATAGTTCACTTCTTAACATTTTAAAGCTAATGGTGCATTTTGCTGTGGCTTAGATGATAATGAAATCCCTTAGAACGACATTTCTTGCCTTTTGATCCCTCCTTTGCGTGTCATTTAAACCATCAATATATTAATGAACCTTGAATTGGGTTCAATAACAACAATAAATCTTAACAAATAAATAAAATTCAAGTGTCTATTTATAATTTCAAATTAACAGTTTTCAGTAAATGCATATAAAAGAATATGTAATACGGTACTTACATCAAAAAAACAATTTTTTTTTTGTCTGCTCGTTGGTCTGTCTGTTTGTTCTGGGTAATCTCTGGAACGGCTGGACCAATTTCAACAGAACTTTCATTGGAAGATAGTTGATAATACATAAAAGGAGGAACATAGGCTACTTTAATTTTAGGCTAGCTGCCTCGTGGTGTTACTCGTGGTTGTTGTTGTAAAGGTACAAAAACAACCGCAGGTAACACTGCGGGGTGCAGCTAGTTTAAATTCGAAAGTAACTTTATCTGTCCGTTTGTTACGCTTTCATGGCTAAAACACTGAACCGATTTCAATGAAATTTTACATGGTGATACTTCGATTACTGAAGAAGGAAATAGGCTTCTCTTTACAGCGATATCCGATATACCTACACGCAGACGGAGCCGCTGGCTAAAGTTAGTAGTATATGAGTCTGCAGAAAGACTTTGACTGCACTAGTGCTAATTCGCCAAGTGTTGTGGGTTCAAATCCTACACGGGACAACACTTTGTGTGACCCACAAATTGTTGTTCTGCGTTTGGGTGTTACTTGTGTCCGTTTCATGTATGTTTGTAAAGTCCCCCGCGACACGGGATGTTTATTCCTAATGCGGGAGTTGTCTTTTTTAAAAAGAAGAAAAAGAAAGAAAGGGTTTTATGTGAAAACTAGCTGACCCCCACGCAACGTCGTTTACGTCTCCTATTGCCCGTAGCGTAATAATTTTCCCCCATTTTTATAGCATTCTTCATTGGTGCTCCGCTCCTAATGGTCTTAGCGTGTCGATTATAGCCTTACTCAATAAATGTACTATCCAACACTGAAATAATTTTTCAAATCGGACCAGCGGTACCTGAGATTAGCGCGTTCAAACAAACAAACTCTTCAGCTTTATAATATAAGTATAGATATAGTATAGAATAGATTATTAACAATTTGCAACTTATAGTACAGATACAAACATTGCATAGTCACGATCACAATATGTACGAGTATAATGAATGCGTATTAATACTCTCATTACCCAGTTTGAGGACCGGTACCTCAAGTATGAATTTGCAACACCTCGTGTGCTGGAAGTAAAGTATTTTTGTAATACTAGCTTTACATGCGGTTTCGCTTGAGTAAAATTCATTTTAATTTTTACATATCTTGAAATCTGCAAATTTTTCTGACGTAAGTAATGTGTTCCATGACCTTTTCCTGACGTATACACTAAATCTAATGATGACCAATGTACAAGACGGTATAGCATTATCTACAATATTATTTCTATAAATTATACAACAAAATTACATAAGGCTTCAAAATATAGTTTTACGGTTGTAGAAATATCTATAATTTCATTAATGTGAAGCATTACTACATCTTAAAAGGGATAATATTTTCTGATCTTTGCAAGACATTGATAAACTTAGATGGATGAATATTAGGTCTTTACCTATGAAATTGCCGTTCTTCAGTACTGGTCATTTCAAATAAAAAAAAGTTTGTAATGGCTCTGTATTCTAAATTCAAATTTATTTTGTTTTAAAACCATGACATTCTATTTACAAACTTAGTCTTTTGTTTTTTGATTAGCGTTGTATTTTCATTACATTTGAACATTTTTCGTCATAATGGATACTTTAAAAATTCGTGTAATTATGGAATATGAGTTCCGTCGTGGCACCACCGCGACACAAACGGCACGTAACATCAAAAACGTTTACGGAGAGAACTGTACAAACGAACGCACAACCCGTTATTAGTTTTCCCGGTTCCGTTCTGGAAATTTTGACTTGAAAAATGAAGCTCGTGGTCGTCCGGAGACTTTGGTTAACAATAATGAATTAAAGGCGATTGTGGAAGCTGACGAAACTCAATCTAGAGCTGAGCTAGCAGCAGCTTTTAATGTAAGCATCAAAACAATATTGATCCATTTGCGACAAATTGGCAAGGTAAAAAAGCTTGATAGATGGGTGACCCACGACCTTAACGATCGCCAGCGCAACGTACGCGTCGAGACCTGCCTTGCGCTGCTCAACAGGCAAAGAAATGAAGGAATTTTGAAACGAATTGTTACGTGCGACGAAAAATGGATTCTGTTCGACAATCGAAAGCGCTCAGCAAGTTGGTTAGACCCTGGTTCAGCACCAAAGCAATGCCCTAAACCAAAAATGACCCCTAAAAAGGTGATGGTCACTGTTTGGTGGTCTAGTGCGGGTGTGATTCACCACAGCTTTTTACAAAACGGCATGAGCATTAATGCAGATGTGTACTGTGAAGAACTGGAGAGAATGATGGAGAAGCTTGCACATCTGCAACCAGCTTTGGTCAATCGGTCGTCCCCACTGCTCCTTCACGACAACGCGCGACCCCATACTGCGCAACAGACAGTCTCCAAGCTGCAAGAGCTGGGGTTGGAAACTCTCCCTCATCCGCCATACTCACCAGACCTTGCACCTACCGACTATTACTTTTTCCAAAATTTAGACAACTTTTTAGAGGGGTAAAAAATTCAATTCCCGAGAGGCAGTACAAAATGCCTTTTAAGAGTTTGTTGCCTCCCGTCCAGCTGATTTTTACAAGAAGGGCATCAATAAACTGCCAATGCGTTGGCAAAGATGCGTCGATTGCATGGGTGATTACTTCGAATAACAGAAATAAAAAAGTTTGAAAAAATAAGTACTTTCACTTATTGCATACAAAACGGCAATTTCATAGGTAAAGACCTATTATTTGAATGCAGCCCATAAGAGTACTTTTTACCTGAAGGTATAATCCTAATAAAGCTTAAGACGATCTTTATAAACAGAAAAACTTGTGTTGATAAAATAACTTCAGAAAATATTATTACTATTAATTCTCTACAGTTTTTAAATTACAACTCCATTTTAATTCAATTAACTTATCAAATGTGGGTTATAAACAAACAGTATTCTTTAACTTGGTCTATTTCTACACCTGATCCCAAGTGTGAACCGTGAAGCAATTCGCAATGTGATGCAGAACCGTGGGTAAACATTAACTTATCTACGTTAGATTAAAACTGTGCCAGTTTTTTTTAAATTACCCGTTTGACATTGTGTGAATACAATGACACCTCCGTTGTATGAGAAAATGAGATACTAGTTTGATAAATAAAGCAATAGTGTCGTTTTAAGATATTTATCTATGGAATTCCTGTCTTTAGTTCGCTCTTAGTTTAAGTTTCGTTTCAATCTGCCTTCTGTGCAGGATATTAACCAAATCTTGTACACTGCTATTACCGTATATTTTAAATTTTGGAACGAAGTTCCTTATGGCGGGGCTAGACGGATTAAGAACAAAAGTTACAACGTCAATTTTCATTGTAACGACACTTTTTGTTGTAACGACACTTTTAACATTGAGTTGAAGTCATAGTCATATATATGTATATATAAACTACGTTCCATCCGGGTGTCCCTTGACACCTCTCAATTTTTTTATTTCTGATAAACTATCTAAGTTTTTTCTCTTGAATGAAAACTGACTGTTGAGTATTTCCAAATGTAATAACATTTGGAAATACTCAACTGGGCTATCTAGCGGCTAGATAGCCCAGTTGAGTATTCTAGCCCATTTATGGAGGAAGGCTATAGGCTACATATCATCACGCTAAGACTAATAAGAGCGGAAAATTATGACGCTACGGACAATAGGAGACGTAAACGAGGTTGCATGGGTCAGCTCGTTGTCAATAATCTAGGCTTGGGAGAAGAAAATTTTATTTAATGCGAAAACATTTATTTGTGTGTGTGAGATCTTTGAACAGTGTTTGCCGAATTGTGTGTTCATCTTCACGTTTTTGATTATGAACGATTTGTTTGTTGACAATGAAACTGTAGTGAATTGTGGTGCGTGCGCAACCGTGAAGGTTAAGGTCCTAATAAAAAGTATAACAACAAAAACAATAAAAGAGATTTTGAAACTTGAGTCGTCATTACCTAGTTTTCTATTAATATTATAGCATATTATAGCTTTTAATGTATACTTTTCTATGCAATTTAGATGATAATTAAACATACGGTTATTTATTAAATTTACTGTACAGAAAAGAGCTACACTGTCTTTATGGAACAGGCGGGCAAACGAGCAGACGTATCGCCTGATGGTAAGCGATTACCGCCGCCCATGGACACCTGCAACACTAGAAGCGTCACAAGTGCGTTGCCGGCCTTTTGGGGATTGGGGATGGGGGAGAGGTAGGGTAGGGGGATTGGGGTATGGACCTCCGGTATCCTCACTCACTCGGTGAAACACAGCGCAAGCACTATTTCACGCCGGTTTTCTGTGAGGCCGTGGTATCACTCCGGTCGAGCCGGCCCATTCATGCCGAAGCGTGGCTCTGCCACGGTAATGGTGTCTGATAGAAATCAGTTACAAAATTCAATTAAACTGAATTGATTTCAACAGAACCACAAGCATTATTCAATTACAATAACATTACATTGCTAAGTCCTTAAATCATAACAAAACATTTTAAACCATCCAGACCCACCACAATGTTTCCATGTAAATCGATTTTCCTTCCTTTTCCCAACAAGACGAATAGCCAAAATTAAAAAAAGATTTTTTTAATACCATAACAGTTGAAAGTTCCTTTAAACCTATTTTGTTCGTACTACTTAGAATTTGATAAGCTAAGCTAATTACAAACAGTAGCCATTGTTAGATAAGGTCACACATGACTATGTAAGTATACACACAGAACTTGGGTTTACAATATAAATGTTCGCTAACCAAGAAGAATAAAGCAATAAAGTCACGGTCAAAGATTACAATATTATTATTTAGAAATGGTGTCAGTTGTATTGCCGCAACACTACCATAAATGGCAGAACGCACAACTGTGGCAGTATTTATTTTGGAAAGTTTTAACCAATTGCAGTGATCAATAAGGACTGATTTCGGAACTTGCATTTTCTATAGAAAGTCCGGGAAGGGTTATGGAGGTCATTATCGCCAACATAATCTACACGAAAGAATATAATTATGCAAGAAAGACCACAGATTAAATGCTTGGCTGGATATTCGTTTGCCCCATATCAGTCCGCCCGAATTTCTGGTATCTTGCACAGAACGGAGAATAAGGAGGAATTTATTCTGTGGTATCTTCCATAACAACTAGGTACCAATTTGGTGATTTTATTGCGGTTTTTGTTACTTCTGAATATTTTTAACATATCATTGGTTTTAATGTTGTTTTGTTTTTTTTACTGAATAGGGGGCAAACGAGCAGACTTATCGCCTGATGGTAAGCGATTACCGCCGCCTATGGACACCAGAGGTGTCACAAGTGCGTTGCCGGCCTTATGTTTTCGCGTAACCCAATTTTGCACGGACTGTCACGGACGTTTAGCAATGGACTGCAATTGATTGTTATACAAGTTGTTCCCTAAAACATGAACTATTAGCCAGTGAAAGTTCCGTTAAAATTGGTACAGCCGTTCCAGAGATCTGCGTTTTCCTAAGCACCAAGATTTTGAAACCACACCTTGGCTTTATCTATATCTTCTATATATATATAAAAGAGTAAGGTGACTGACTGACTGACAGACTGACTGACTGACTGACATACCCAGAGCCCAAACCGCTGAACCTAGAATCCTGAAATTTTGCATGTAGGTTCTTTATATAACGTAAGTGAGCACTAAGAAAGGAATTTTTGAAATTCCACCCCTAAGGGGGTAAATCAGGGCATGAAAGTCTGCGTGAGCGAAGCAGCGTGTAAAAGCTAGTATGTATATAAAAGAGTAATGTGACTGACTGACTGACTGACATACCCAGAGATCAACGCACAGCCCAAACCGCTGAAGCTAGAATCCTGAAATTTTGCGTGTAAGTTCTTTATATAACGTAAGTGAGCACTAAGAAAGGAATTTCAGAAATTCCACCCCTAAGGCATTAAATCGGGGGAAGAAAGTCTGCGTGAGCGAAGCCGCGTGTAAATGCTAGTACTATACAAATTGAGAAAAAATTAATACTACGTACACGTAGTACATACGTAATGTACACGTGAATGTCAGTCCAATTCAAACATGGTAAAATTTATATACACGTATTGCTATTATTGTATACAAATACTTCGAAATTGTTATCTCAAGCAATCTATGAAAATGAAATTTCTCAAAAACCAATAAACAAGACCTTAAAGAGTGGAAGACTAACAATAAAAGTGACAGAGAAACAGACAGAGATCTCATCTCAGTACTTATTATAATTATCCGATATATTTAATACAACATCGCCTTGTGTTACAGTCAGAACAGCTGATTGACACAGAAAAATAAAATACATAGTACTGTTTTTTATAGGAGATAAAATTAATACACAGTTGGTAGGTAATTCGTGACGAGTAGTAGTCAATTATATTCTGGTCATGGCCTTGAAGAGACGAGTGTTACATAGAAGATTGACTCAAAATCTATATAAATAAAAATGAATCGCCAAATGTGTTGCTAAGCGCCAAACTCGAGAACCGCTTGACCAATTTGTTTTTTCTTAATTTTTTGGTTAAGTCACTAGGAAGGTTTTTATCGGAAATGAAAATGAAAAAATAGTGAAAAGAACACTGCCAAAAATGTCAATGACTGCCTCGTTTTGGTCTAGTGGTTAGCGTAAGCGACTGCAGATCGCGGGTTCGATTCCCGGATCGGACTGCTGTTGAGTTTCTCTTACAAGAAATTCTAAATAGCAGCCCGGAGTATGGAAGATGGCGGTGTTTCCCGCCCGTGCCTCGGAGAGCATGTTAAGCCGTCGGTCCCGGTTGTCATGAACATCTATGGCAATCGTTATTGGGAAGTCAGTGCGCTCAAATATATTGACAACTAGTTCAACCTTCGAATTCAGTTCACCCATAGGATTGCGGAGGTCCGATGAAAGTCGCTCTATGTAAAAACTGATATTCAGGTAAAACCGGTTGAACTAGTAGCCGACCCCAAAATCATGGGAATAATAAAGAGGCTAGGAAGATGATGATGATGATGTCGATAATGTCAACAGAACAAAGTCTGTCGAGGCAGCGAGTAGATTATGATTATTATTAAAATCCTGTAAATAAATAAAGATAAAAAAATGATTATTATTCTTTTACGTCAAAGCCTTCATATTATTTTACCAAGATGCTTTGTACACAAATGGTAAGAAAAATAATTAGTTACTGATAAAAAATGCTTGTAATAACTTCATGCATGCATACACACATCTAACACACAACGCCATCTACTCCCAAGTCCCAAAAATACATATATACTTTTTTTTTGTAAATACATACATATTATACATAGAAAACACCCAAACTCCGAAACAAACATTGGCAGATCATACAAACATTTGGTCCGACCCGGGAATCGAACCCGAGACCTCATGATCAGCAGTCGCACACGGCAACCGCGAGACCAACGAGGCAGTTATTTTTGTCCATTTGATCCATGCTGAATTGCTGACATACCAGGGTTGTCAACTTTTTATTTTTCTTCTGGTCTGTTCCTTGCTTTTTAATTTCTCAGGTCTTGTAAGGAGCATTACAATAGTTGTAAATATAGTCATGTACAGACAGTTTTTGGACGGAAAACAGTATTTTCTGAATTTTAATGTAATAATATACTTAATCGATTTCGTAATTAACAGTTTAAGAAGATAATTCAATGACGCATTTTAATAGCTTAGGCTTCGAACACTGACGTAATGTGTAAACAAAACAAATTCAAAATTTGTGTTTATCATAATTTAATCATAATATTATGAATGAAATTTACATACAAGTTGTTTATTTTTTCTTATTATAATTCTTGCGACGAGGACCCTGGCAGGCGTGGGATGTTGTGATCAAGAACATCCATTTAAAGCCTTGATCTGGTAGACTGGTTTTCGCTTATTGAAAATCGAAGACGAGGCGATATGACCTTTTAACATGTTTTAAGACATCTTTATGGATGATTGGTAAAATAAAATCATAATAATACTGTCGGTTTTTTGCACGGTGTTCGTTCTTGACGTGTATTATTAAAAGGTTTTAATTGAGGACAATAGTAGTGATTACATACGCACTAAAAAATTATTATCTTCTAAAACATGAAAAAACGCCACTGACAAAAAAGAAAATTATACACCGTACAGCAGCTATATTAATTAACAAATAAAATATTATGGCAACGAACCAAAAATATTTACAAATTTACGTACATATTTAGCACACGTATATATTTTACAATATTGTAGGCTCAAGAAGTTGTTTTCACGTAATCTTGAAATTTTTAATACAATACATATTAATGGAAAATTAAAAGATATATCCTACTAAAATTATAAAACGCGAAAGTTTGTGTAAGTATAGATGGATGTTTGTTACTCTTTCACGCAAAAACTGCTCAACAGATTTGGATGACTCTTTACAGTAATATAGCTTATACATCAGAATAATAGGCGGTCCACACTACAACGATATATCGTAGCGATTTAACTGTGCAGTTCGTTTGTGCAGTTTTATCGTACGTGTGGACGGAAATTGGCTCAGATTTTTTGGTTGGTGCAAATGATCGGAGGCATGAGCAAAAGTCATTCGATAAATCGTTGTCGATTTAACTGCACAGTTCGTCTGTGCAGTTATCGGTAGCGTGTGGACGGAAGTCGGTGCAATCGCTCAGTTCGTTTACAAATCTTGCTGTAAGCGGACGCTTCCGCGCACGTCAGTCAACTTATTTCATTCAGACTGCCTCGGTGGCGCAGCGGTAGCGTATGCGATTGCTGTGCTTGGGGTCTCGAGTTCGATTCCCGGGTCGGACCAAATGTTTGTATGATCTGCAAATATTTGTTTCGGAGTTTGGGTGTTTTCTATGAATAATGTGTATGTATTTACAAAAAAAAAGTATATAATATGTATTTGTATCGGTTGTCTAGTAACCTATAATATAAGCTCTGCTTAGTTTGGGACTAGATGGCGTTGTGTGTTAGATGTCAATACATGTATACTATTTTCTGTAAATAGATACATATTACACATAGAAAACACCCAAACTCCGAAACAAATATTTGCAGAACATACAAACATTTGGTCCGACCCGGGAATCGAACCCGAGACATTAAGCACAGCAGTCGCATAAGCTACCACTGCGCCACCGAGGCAGTCAAATTAAGCCATGTTATCGCAAGCGCGTCATCGCCTTCCATCGCGGACGACATGTTTATAGTCTGAGCTTCTGCAGAGAACTGACGATCGATGCAGATATCGTTGACGTGTGGACGCTCTATGGACGTACGATAACTGTACAGTTGAACTGTGCAGTCACATCGCAACGATAAATCGTAGTAGTGTATACCGACCATAACGCATAGGCTACTATTTGCTGCGATAACCGACATATACGCGGGCGGAGCCGCGGGCAACAACTAGTGTTTTTTATATGTGTATACTTTCATTAATTTTTTACAAATTTAACTTTTGCGGTTGTGAAACTTCTGTGGCGGCCTCCACATACAGCGCAACAACAACATAACATCGCCATCTACCGAAGATACGTCGAACTTCGGAGTAACGAAGGAAACTAAGAAACTACCAATCCTGAATCGCGCAGTGAAAGTTCTCGCGCCGATAATCATATATACAACATCCCAACATCAACCGTTGGGCAGTTGGCCCGTCAGGCATGATCACCTCGCCTGGTAAGAGGATCCTCCCTTTGTGTTGGAGGGACATTAAACCCGTTCCCCCACAGTGGTGACCCCGACGTGATTGAAAGCAGCATTCGATGCAGCATCAGCACGCCACCATCATGTTCACTCCCACAGCAAGTCTCACAGCCAGCCAGCAATCTCGGCCTCAACAGGGATACACCACACGCAAGAAGCGACCGCTCGAAAGGAAAGGAAAAGGAAACTAAGAAACTACCAATGCTGAATCGCGCAGTGAAAGTTCTCGCGCCTATAATCATATATACAACATCCCAACATCAACCGTTGGGCAGTTGGCCCGCCAGGCATGATCACCTCGCCTGGTCGGAGGATCCTCCCTTTGTGTTGGTGGGACATGACACACCTGTCCCCCACACTTCTTTTAAAATGCTTAAATTGGATGCTCTTTACTTATTAATACAATGATTATCCCATCAACATAAAGAAAGAAAGTATCTCCATGGTTAATGGTACAAAACCAAACAATAAAACTAACTTTGTTATGATACCACAAAGGTACAATACTTTACTTTTAATAAAGTTCGTTTTGGAAGGGGATGGTGCGGATACAGCAACTACATCAACATACATTATCACATGTTAGACATAACCTTAAGAGAATGTTAGGATGGTAATAATAGGTATATTTTATTATAAGGAAATTGTTTAAGTCCTTAGACTCTGTTGTTATTAGTTTCGGAAGTTCACATACATGCACAAGGTCAAAAACAAAGAAGAGGATTTCCTTTCCAATGTACACCTGAGACTTTGACCATGAGACCCTAAGACGGATAATCTAAGATAAAAATTCTAATTTTTAAAACCACCGATTTTTTTTCAACTATTAGCTGCTCAACGTTGCATTGTCGTAAAAATTTTGAAATTAACGTTGCATTGTATAAATTCTGTACAGTAATCAAACAATCAATAGAAAAATTCTGTATAGTAATCAAACAATAAATGGAAAAAATCTCCAAAAAAGACACATCAATGAATGGCAAATATACGACTAGTAGAAAGGTCCTGTCGTTATTATGGACGGGGGAACGCAGCGTTATCCCAAGGGATAACTTTAAAAAAAAAAACAGTTTAGTGGGCTCATCCTTTGTTTGGTTAGTAAAGCAGAAAGAAATAAGTGGGTTTGGCTTGGTAGTCGCAAGTGTTTGTGGCTGATAAATTATGACGGCGGTTACTTGAGGTGACGGACAGTGTAGCCACTCATACTGCCGTGGTAATCGGGAAGACAATAAATTAACGGTGGCTTTTTTAATGTATGTACGTGAAACAAGCTTATTCCTATCTAGATTTCTTGTCTTGATTATGTTAGGTAAAGGTCATTGCGATTATCACATGTGCGAATTTTATCGAAACCGTCTTTTCTGGCCTGCTGCTGCTGGAGTACTGCCCCCTCGATTACCAAAGCAGCATAGACATCCCGTGGGTGTCTTAAGAGTCGGCAAAGTGAGCTAATTACACAGGCCGACAGAACTGCAAAGGGAAGGAATACTTGCCTTGTTGTCTTTTAAAAAAATAAGAAATGTTGGTACATAGGATTGACTTGATGTTCGTATAAGACAAGTGTTTATGACTGAAATATCATGAGTCCTTGTGATAACGCTAATCGTGTATTAGCTTATGTAATTAAATCTCCTTCCTTTCTCTCTTATCAATTACAATCCCCTTTGTTAATTTCAAATGAATCGCCGTCCAATTTACGGTACACATTCTCAGTATGGCAAGTTTTCAGCCTAAACGTCGGCAAACAATGGTATCATTATAATCATCAACAACCTTTAACCACTCCTGAACATAGCCCTCTATTTAACCGACTTCAAAAAAAAAGGAGGTTATATTCTATGTTCCACTGTATGTTTTTTTATGTAAGTTCACCGATTACTCCGTCAATTGTGGACGGATTTTTAGAAAGGCAAGGTTTTGCTCACTATACCACGGTGGTCAGACGGATTGGTATTCAGTTTGCGTCAAGTTTTCCATCTCTTTCCATTGCTGTTCTCTTCTGTAGTTTTTTTCTTTTAGTCAGCTCTTATAGTCCGGGATCCCCGGAACAAATTTTAGAAGTTATTACTATCAATCTAATTTTTTGTGAATAGCTTCGTTTCGATTAGACGCCCAACAATTTCCTGTGTGAAAATTCTATTTTTATATAAGATGAATAATTTATTAATCAATAATTATAACAGTATTAATAGGTTACCTTGTATGTCGGAAGATAATTCTTCGAATAATGGACTTTGGAGACCATCAAACCAATAATATTCATACCATCAATTATTGTCCACATCGTTATCGATACATGTTGGAAGGAGGGGACTATTTGATCAAATCATACATTTTGTTGGACAAATATTTTTTCAAATAATTTAGTTAATTATCTTAAGATTTTACAAAAAAAAACTCCAGTCAGTACTAAATTTGAGAATCATCAAATCAACATATTTTAACCCTGCTACCTCTCTTAGCTACCACAATTGAGAATTTTCGCACAGGTAATTGTTGGCCGTCTCATCGAAACGAAGCTCTTCACGAACTATTTGCCTGACTGTAATAACTTGTAAAATTCATTCTGGGGATCCCGGACTATTATGAATGACACCCACGGAATGAAAAGAGGACGGTGACACACCTTAACTATTAATAATCCATAACCACACGGACTTAGCACGGACAATGGTTTAAAATGGTAATAAAAACGAATTACATAGAAACCCAGCGATTAAATGCTTCTTATCGTCAATAATTTGATGCTTCATGAAATTCTCCTTGCTTAATCACTGTTATTAGTTATGTAATGTATAAACAGGGTTTTATTGAAAAGCATGCTTCGCAAACGTGACGAAATAGTGCTCATTTCATTGTAAACCCACGAACAATACTGACCCCAAATCACGTATCAATTATGAAAGAATAAAATACATAATCATTATTTTTAGTATCCATTTATGACAGTGTGAACGGCATACTACAGGATTTTAAAGACATGTTGCGACTTGGTTACAATTGGTTTTTATCTTTTTATTTCGTTAGCCGCATCGTCTTTAGGTGCAATTCCACTGAAACATCGGGAAGGTAATACTCGTACTAACCTATTTTGCGTAATTTTCATATCAGTTGAAACCTTATATCAATAGTCTGTGGCGCAGTGGTAGTGTATGCGACTGCTGTGCTTGAGGTTATCGAGTTCGATTCCCGGGTCGGACCAAATGTTTGTATGATCTGCAAATATTTTGTTTACGGAGTTTGGGTGTTTTCTATGTATAATATGTATGTATTAAAAAAATGTATTTATATCTGATGTCTAGTACCCATAACACAAGCTCTGCTTAACTTGGGACTAGGTGGCGATGTGTGTTAGATGTCCGAAATATTTATTTATTATTTACTATGACCAATTTTCATAATTAATTATTGACTAAGTTTTATTGACGACATCTTTATTCTTTTTTTACAAATGCAATCAATATCATTTATTATAAATTATCATTACATAATTATTTCTTTTAGTTTTTATCATCATCATCATCAGCTATCGCAGTCCACTGCTGGACATAGGCCTCTCTAATTGCGCGCCACTTTGTTCGATCCTCGGCTTCTCGCATCCAGCTCCTGCCAGCCGTCTATATATATATAAATATCAGATTTTAGTTTTAACTTAAAAACCAAGTTGTGCTGACCTGTGCTCAACCTTGTATCTAGGTACATCTAGAATACAGACATAATTCTTATTATAAATACAGCTATATTATTTTTGTATATAATTTAATACATTATACCAAAGTTATCTCAATGTCATTACCAGAGGTCAGTTTTACATCCGCGTTCGTCCGGTTTCCCAGTTAGGTACTATAATAGACTCGAAAAGTAAACGAAAAAGGATTGACCGAATAAACGATGGTTCTGAGTTAATTAATATACAAAAATAATATACCTGAATAGGAAATACATTCACATGCACACACATACAAACACAGTATCACACAACACCCCACTAGCATTTTGGATCACACTAACTTTTTCGTTTATTGATCTCACATGTTGGAAATCATGGAACTATATTACACTCTAATAAACCTTAGTATCTACTTACCGGGAGTTAGGAGAGGCTGGCTTTAGGAGTTAGGCTACTTATCTGTCAAAAGGTTTGTCCAATGCATTATTTGAATAAATAAGTTGTTTCTAATTGAATATTACAGACCTACTAAAACCCAGATATGCCTGTCCTGTTCTCAAACCATAGGAGGCAATCACTCCAACCTCTTCGGTCATCAGCAGTTGTATTCCTGTTTTTCATTCCATTTCCAAGAAGAGTCGGCATTTGGCAAGCGGACTTTTTTTTTAAAAGACAACTCCCGCACTAGGAATAAATCATGTGTAGCGGGGGACTATACAAACATACATGAAACGGACACAAAGAACACCCAGACTCAGAACAACAATTTGTGGATCACACAAAGTATTGTCCTACGTGGGATTTGAACCCACGACACTTGGCAAAGTAGGAAACGGCGTGGTGACCGTTAAACCACTAAGCCAAACGTGCAGTGTTAGCATAGAACCCATATTAAAACCAAAATGATATCGGAAAATGGTGATGAATTCTTTTGCCTTTTATTGGAAGTTTACCAAAAGTTACATAATATTTTCATACGTAAAATAAATATTTCTAAATAGGCCATCTCCAAACGATTTGTCTCAACCTAATTTCGATTGCATTTATTTTCGTCAGAATCTAATTTAGTGGATCGAATGGCTAATGAAGCAACATGGAACATTACGTTTACTTAATTTAGATTGTAAAGTCAATAAATAAGATAGTGAACGATTAAAGTGGTTCCTCCTTAATCTCTGTGTATATTAATAAGTAAAGCGAAAACTTTATACACCTGTTACGAAAATTATGCGTAAGCAGGAGTTAAAATTTGACACAGTTTAAGGGCCACTTGCACAACTTTCGACTTAAGTAGCTACTAAACAAAATTTGTTAAATGCAATAACACGTGTACCAAAAAAAATATTTGCGCCCTCTTGCACAACGATGACAGCAGGTAAATTTAGTTAAATATGATAAGGGGTCGCGCGCCGGCGCGCCCTGCGAGTGTGGGCGAGACGGCAGTATCCTAGTGTTGCACTCGCACCCATGCACGCGTTTAACACTTTTAGCGCCGCTAAATAGCCGAGTTCGATGTTTAACTTCGGCAGTTTTTAAAATTTTTTTGTAAAAAATGTATCGTTGTGCAAGATACCAATTGTGTTTTACCTTTTATAACGCATTTAGTATGTCTTAAATGTATTTAAGCTATGTCGTGCAAGTGGCCCTAAGTCTACACCAAGGAAAAGTGCAAGAAGCTAAAAAATAAAATGAATTATGGTCAAATTTCGACCACTAATTAGTAGTTCATTATTTTATTATTATACTAGCGACCCGCCCCGCTTGGCACGGGTGGATTTCAGATGCACCCACCGACGACACGATTCGTGCATTTTAAATCTGTAATTTCTTCGAATATATTAATATCGATCTATATTAAACGCACAATGTATTTAAGGTACTTAATTGAATAAGGATTAATGCTGTATTGCTTAAAATCGCTTCGTAAATAAGCCATTATTTCTCGTAAAAAGAAAGGAATAAAAAACATGGTTATTGTAGGTTATTCCTAAGAGATAGACATATATCATCGGGGACTTTTTTGTAGACCTTTCTAAGGTGTACAATATTGTAGTACATAATTTTGATCCATCTCTTAGGGTTCAGCAATCGTTAGCAATGTAAGCGTAAAAAAATGGGTTTATTTACGACATTACATTAGAAACCTCTAAAATTATCAGTGTTCATCAACTATATTATGCATGTATTATACATATAAACCTTCCTCTTGAGTCACTATCTATTAAAGAAAGCCGCATCAAAATCCGTTGCGTATTTTTAAAGGTCTAAGCATTTACAGGGACAGAGTCACATCGGAAGCGACTTTGTTTTATACTAGGTAGTGATGATTAATCCGATTCATACATCAACAGTCTTCAACAGTTCACCTTTGGACATAGTCCACTCTTTAGAAAAAGTTTCAGCCTACTTTACCATGCTGGCCAGACTAGTTGCCATAGGGTTGGTTTCAAGTTTTTACGATACCTATCAAATGTCACAGCGATAACTTATTCATTGTAGGTGACGTCATACAATCTTCCTCGATTCCTCAATTTTTCAGTTCGAAGAAACTCTTCAGTTTTATAACATTTACTTTCTTTTTAATCACAGATTGTTATTCATTACCCATGTAAATGTTTATCTAAGTAACTAAGATACGTGATCAAAAAATCAAAATTGCACAGTGGGCTAAATGCACGGAAGTATAAAACCAAAACGTGTCGCACAAATGTCACGTTTGTGTTTTAATTCAAAATAAATTAACCAAAGCACAGGTGTCACAAGAATTCCTAAGTTACTATAGCGTGGTATATGGTTTGGTAGGCAAATAAAATATTATTCTAAAGCAGTTGTCCTTGAAATAGTTGCCTACACACTTTCGTTACCATTCTGTTGTGTTATAAAAGTTTACACAGTAGTTTTGTTTTAAATTAAATTATGCCAATTTTCATTATTAGCAGATATGTTAAAAAATTTGGAAGCATGTAAATAGAGTTGTACTTACATGAATCTATATTTTTAATATTTAATTATTTACAACGAAAAATACCAAGTAAAACGTGTATTTCACCTCCTAAACGTCCAAATAAGAGCATTACTAGCATACAAGCAAATACTGTTTAGTTATTTAACACAAAAATAATAAAAGAATAACCACCTCTCATAGAGAATTTATGTCCTTTTTTTTTCTAAAAATCAACTAGTAAACTAGCTAGAAAGTTATTTATAGTTAGAGTCTCAGCTGTAAATCATAAAAATTCCGAGTTATCAGGATGCTAACATCCGGTTTTTATCCACAGTTAAATATTATTACAATATACAAAGTGTAAGAATTTGAACAAGGTGAACGATAAAAAGTAACCTCTAATAAAAATCTAAACTTCTTAGCCAACACTTTTGGCATGTTGGAAGAAATACATTTAACTTAAAGTGCATAGGTAATTGTTTACCGATTATTTCAGAGAATTCTATTAAACAGAAAAGAATAACACTTGATTTTATAAACTTAAAGAGTAGAAGACATTAAACGTTCAAATCACAATCTCTAAACTTTCTTTTCTCTGAGAATTTTTCCAAAATTAGTATGAAGTCGGCTTTAAGTCTCCTACCATACTGCTGCACATTATTTTTTACGTGAACCACCTTTAAAAAGACCTCCACGACCTAGGTACTGGGCATCCGGGCAATGACTGGTCATGCACTATTAAACAAACATCTTTTTACTCTAGGTGTAACGGACAGCCCTCTGTGCAGAGCATGCATGGAGGAAGATGAAACAGTCGCCCATGTCATCTTGGCATGTCCTGGGGTGGCAGAATACCGGGCGAAACACCTCGGATCGCCGAGGTCACTTCAGGAAGTCGTCGGCAACGCGAGGGGTCTGCCAGGCTTCCTGGAGGAACTGGGTTGGCACCACTAGTGCCGACCCACTACGCAAAATAGGCGCATCAAAGTCGTCGAGTTGCGGAGACCAGACCCAGCCCGCAAGTTTCAAGTTCAAGTACTGGGCATTATCGAAGTTTTGTAGAAATACTGTTGTGGGACTTTCTAGGGCTTCAACTAGCCATAACGATTACCAAAGATGTTCGCATGACAACCATCACTGACGGCTTAACATACTTTTCGAGGCACGGATAGGTCTCAATAAGTTAAGAATGGTGACCCATCATAGACTGACCTGACTAGGATTGCTTAGCTTTGCAATGTGTGCAAACCTATGCGATAACCCACGAGTCTCTTATCAAATCTGGAAACATCAACTCATATTTTTAAAATTTTAACAAAAACAAAAACCAACTTCAAGGTTCGACTCGATTTCTCGTGTATGCCATCATCAGATCTTAGTGTCCTTATCATTTTACCACCGTTGGGATATCTCCTTTCCATTAAAAAAAGAATCATCAAAATCGGTTCATAAACGACGAAGTTATCAGCGAACACACATAAAAAAAATATATATATAGGTACGGTCGAATTGAGAATCTTCTCCTTTTTTGAAGTCGGTTAAAAAGAAGCCGTCATAGCCCATGCAAGTAAAAATATGCAATAATAGTTATAATCTCTGGTCTTCAAAGTAAACTTAATTAGAATAGTATTAATAACAAGTCAAGATAATATATGAGCAAGTGCATTATTAGTGCATTAGACGTCTCAACTGTCTATTATATTGTACAAACGAGCCGCTGGTATGCGCATGCGCATCAGATTACATTAAACTTGACACAATGATACGTAATGCGTGTTAAATCAAGGACAGCGCCTTTCACTGCTGCTACTGACATACAGATGAGCAGTGGTATTTTTATATACATACCAGTATGGTAAGATATGACAGGTGGATTAGAGGAATTAAAAGAAGAATATGCCTTACTTTGATCATATCGGACGGCTATCTCTTACATACGACAAAATTTACGATCGATGAGTCAGATTTTCTTTTTAAACAAAATTTTCCTTGCCTATAAATATGTAAATGATAGAGTCATATACATAGTTATAGGCAAGGAAAATATTGTAAAGTTTTCCGATTTATAATACTAATATATTACTGGTTAGAAAAAACAGTCGTTCTACAAAAACTCATCTAGCAGTCATTCACTATAGTCACTATGCATCCATTACGTCATAACACACAGTATAAATAAGATGTTTACGATCACACTGAGCTATGAATAATAGTAAACATCTCGAGGAAGATTTGGGGATAGTCTAAAATTTACAATGTGTGAAATAGGTATATTGTGTGAAAATGGTAACGTAATACCTATTATTATAAATAGAGAAATTATTTTGTAATGACATATTTTATGTTTACGTTTCTTTAGCTGTTAACCATTAGTATGTCAGCTCAATACAGCAGCGAAATTACAATTTATTTCAATTTAAAGATGTTTAAATATAATAATAAAAATAATTATAAAATATAATATAAAAAAATAATATAACTGCCTATGGTCGCGATAGATGGCATTGTTTCTCTAATTTAAATTGCGCTATCATTTGCTTACAGTTAACCATTAACGTTGTACTATACATCAAGTTACGGTGTGGATTTATTTTAAGTAAGTTTAAGATGATCCGACTTCCGAGTTTTATGATAATGTTTTGTATATATCTATATTGGAAATGTACAAAAAATTGTACACATTTTGTTATTGGTTTCTTATGTATTCATTAAAAACAGCTTGAATATTTTGAGAGCAAATTTTTGGGTTTACTAAAAGTTAAAATAAATAGTAATTCCTGTACTTGCTTTTGGTAAAGACAGTTACGATTTTTAGGTTCACCATGTGTGGTATAGGGAATCATCAGACGGGCGACATTCCGTCACCTGTACCACAAAAATAACAAAAGAATTGAAGTTACATTCGTTGTTTGCCACTGGCGAGAAAAACATTTCAAATCTTGCGCTATCCGGATAGATAATATAATTAATAGTATCCAGATTGCTAAAGGTCATATGGCACGCCAGTCACGTCGGATAGAAATACCTCTACTACAACTAAATGGTTTACACAGTAGTGCATTCGTTATTTTTTTACTAATTCATGGTCGCAAAATACCAACTATGTTTACTATGAGCTTTCTATCTAATTATATTTCCACTTAGACTGCCTCGTTGGTCTAGTGGTCAGCGTAAGCGACTGCAGATCAAGAGGTGTCGGGTTCGATTCCCGGGTCGATCTGCTGTTGGGTTTTTCTTACAAGAAATTCTTAATAGCAGCCCGGAGATATTGTGATATGATAGACGTAGTTCGATCTAATTCATTTGTTTATTCATTATTTATGGAAGGTGTGTTGTATACAAGCACACGTTATATTATCATCAAGCATTCGAAATTCATTGGATGCTGGCAGCACAAGACCGTTTGTTGATTGGGCCTATATCTAACAGAGGAGGTCTTTCGGCTGAAGTTATCATGATTCATGATCGGAAATCAACAAACTTTTACCCTTCTCTCTCACTTGATTTTATTCTGGTTTTAATACGTTTTTACAGCTTCCTATACCCATCTATACTTTATTATACAAATTAATAAAATTGGAGTGTCTGTTTGTAATATTAAAATTACCGCTTTTTACTAAATGCATATATGTATTTTATGTATACACGGTACATCTACCAAAATAACTTTTTTTTAAATTTTGTCTGTCTGTTTGTTCCGGCTAATCTCTGGAACGATTTTGACGGGACTTTCATTGGCTAATAGCTGATGGTATAAGGAGTACTTTTTAGACTAGCTTTGCGGTTGCGGTACAACAACAAACGCGGGTAACACCGCGCACGGGGCTAGTAGGGCGGGCAGCTAGTTTTATATATAACACTCGCTGGAGCGAACATCATTGGAGTTTTCACTTAAATTGTTTAGGTTGTATTTAAATTAGTTATATAAATTGAAACATTCATTCGGGTCTTCTATCATAAATCCTTCGTAATACATATTAAATAGTTAAAGGCAAGTCTGTTTGTTTGAAACGGCGCGGTGTCACGAGTTAACTAACTAATCGATTGTAAGGCATGAAATTTAGCATACAGGTGTGAGGCGTATGGAAAAGAACATTAAACAACATAAAGTACATACGGTAATTACATTTTTGAACCGTTTGGGGTCGAGACGCTAGGTTCATGGGGTCCGAGGGCTCGCGCTATGTTTAAACAACTAGCTAAGCAACTGATTGACGCTATTCATGACCAGAAGGCTGGTTTTTACCTAGCACAGAGACTGACTGATGTTTGGCCTAGTGGTTTAACGGTCACCACGCCGCTTCCTACTTCGCCAAGTGTCTCGGTTTCAAATCCCACGTAGGACAACACTTTATGTGATCCACAAATTGTTGTTCTGAGTCTGGGGTGTTCTTTGTGTCCGTTTCATGTATGTTTGTAAAGTCCCCCGCGACACAGGATTTATTCCTAGTGCGGGAGTTGTCTTTTTTTAAAAACAAACAAACAAAAAAAACAGAGAATTGGCATTGCCATTCAACGTCTTTTGGGAACGTTATCAGTAGGCAATGGTGCGGAGGAATTTTTTGACGCTTGTATAGCAAATAATGTAAATACTTGTTTTTTTACGGTACGCAAAGGACGTTGCGTAAGAACATATATAAGTACTGTTTACGAGAGGTAGGCAAGAAATAATAATAATATAACCTTAATTGATTAAATCTGCAACATTATAAATCAAGCCGTAAGCACAAGCTAACATTATAATAACAACTTTAGATACAAACAGTAGGTATGATTAAGTCATTATTTCTTCAAGTACGTTTGAGTTATGTAACATATATATTTAATAGTTATTCTTCATTTATATTTATTTTAGTTTTCTTATCATACACGCAACATATTGCACAATTTAAGGCATAGACTTGAATGGTGGCGCAGTGGTAGCGACTGCTCTGCTGAGATCTCGGGTTCGATTCCTGGGTCGGATCAAACGTTTATCTGATCTGCAAAAATTGTTTCGATGTTTCCGAAAAAAATATAAGTGCATTCGTTACAGTTAGGAACAGTATTCACACACAGCATCAGCTTTTTACTCTTATAGATACATGGGTATGCCTAACCATTCGTATGTTTGAATGACTAACTAGCCGTACACCGAAAATAAATCCTGTCAAATTCCTTTCATTTTGGACATGAAAACAACAAGCTATTTATAATTAATTGAAACGATTTAAGTCTCATCTATTTGTTAACAAACATGAAGAAAAAACCGTTGTACACCTGTTAAAATACAACTATAAGTTTTTGATTAAGCTTGATTGCCAGATAGAATTACTATGGTTAATCTGTTCATCTGCAGTCAAATTGGAATTAAAATAACTCGACGATAGTAAGAGTCGGAAACTGACTAAAAATAGAATGAAACCAAAAATAGTATCGTCACCCCACCGCACCGTTTATTTATGTGCTAATAAGGGTCAAAATGGTAATATCTGTTTGAGACAACTGTGTATGTTTTGATGTAAGAAATCGACTTTCTAGAAAATACAGATTAAAATTATAAAATCTTATATGTCATTAAGTATATATATCTTAATATAGTAGTGTCAGGACCGTAGTAAGTGGACAGCAATTCTCTTTGCCTACCAATCTGGAAAATAAGCCTGACTTTATATAATACTAGCTTTTACCTACATAGATAGAATCTACATGCAAAATTTCAGGATTCTAGCTTCAGCGGTTTGGGCTGTGCGTTGATCTCTGGGTATGTCAGTCAGTCAGTCAGTCACCTTCCTCTTTCATATATATAGATAGATATGTATCATAAAGATGGCAATATATCTTTGACAGAGATATTTTGATTTTGCAACGAAGTTCCTTATGGGGCGTTGCGGAGGGGTACCGTGGCCGTCAAAAAACGTCCGGAACGTAAGATTGACGCCTCGGTGTCAAAATGGTAGCGTATGAGAATGATGTGATTGAGGTCTCGGGTTCGAATCCCGATTATCATCAATATATTCTGCTATGGTATAATTCCCCTTTGCGGATAACTTACATTTAATGTTATTCTTAACGGAACGAGTCGCCTACTCTGTGGAGACGAGTAATATGACCATTCCTTGTAATATAACCATGGAATTTCAATTGAAAAATTAATGAAAAACCTGACGATTGTATTTAACAATATTTTTACGAGTTTTATCTTTAGATTTTACCCTTTAACAGTATATTTAAAATGTTCTCTTACCGATTCGACTTTCGGTCTTTTGTTGCTACCCATACTAGGTAAAATAGAACAATCCCTGAAGCGTCTGATGCTAATAATATGTATAATTTATTACGATACCGCTTCAAAGTCATGTAAATAGATTCTTAATGTGGCGCTAATGTGTGCTCTTAAGATTACATTACGTGCATTGCATTGTAACTAATTTTTCTATGTAGACGTATTTGTCAGATTACTGTGTTAACACATCAAGTTTCATTGTGTTATAAATTCGCATATCGTAATTTAAAATGGCAATCCCTAAAACATCTTCAATGATTTTCAAGTTGGATTTAATTACAATGGATTTTGATACACAATGCACTGCGGTGTATTAGGTACATACTGTGGCGATTGAGGCCTTCGCGGTGAAGACCTATACAACCTCCAGGTCAAATTGTGCAACTTGCAGATGAAAACTCCTGTTTGAAGCGAATGTTCTAGAATTGATTTATATAATTTGAAACCTTGATTTTTTGAATGCCGAAGAAGAGACACACTGCAGGGGTCGCGGCTAAATTGGAGGTGCCAGATAAAAAAAAAAAATAACAAAAAAAAAAAGGGGTCGCGGAGTCAAGACCTCCTAGCAGTGAAATATAAATAATTGTATTCCTACATTGTAAAATTCTTATCTTGCAGTGAAAACGTATAATACGTTTAGTCGTGTTGTTATTTCCTAAATTTCAGGTACTAGCCATACTTCCCTGACTACACATAACCCCCAAGGCCTGTTCTTGAGGAAGTACGGGTGCCGCAATACATTGGATGGTAAATACGATGAGAGGTACAATGTGGAGTATACACTTGTTTAGTACAGATAGATCTATGGTACAGCATAGTGGTAAAAACAAAATTATTTACTGCCAAAAAAATTTCGTTAGTGAAAGGAAAATCAATAGACACAAATATTTTTACCTTATTTCTACTGCAGTAATAAAACTGCTACCAACATTAAGCGTTTTTTAATTGTGTTAGGAATTTTTGCAGACTAGAAATTAGGTAAGATAAAAGACAGATTAACTAAGACAAAAATTTACAACAAAGGAAATATCTTTCCATAAAACAAAACAAATACGTATGTAAATATGTAGGAAAGTAAAAAACAACTTTTATTAAAGACCAAATCAGTACAATTAAACTTGACTGTTCCGTAATATCGATTTCAAGGCATAATTATGAATGCCGGACACATTCGGTACTCAAACAGGTTTATTTACATTCAGTTATATAACGTTACTGCATTACATACGAATTAAACTAACTTATTGTAGTCTCACAGAAAAACACAAAATTGCAGGCAACCATTTTTTCTTATAACCAAGAATATAGATAAAAAAGTCAAAGGCCTTTTAAAATTTAAACACCTGTTTAATATTCACGTCATGTACCTCGTACCACATGCTAGGTTGTCTATCAAAGTACCCACAGCTTTTAAAACACTTCATTATACGCATAACATGGATTTTAATATGCAGACTACTGGGAAACGGCTAAATTCACGCAACTTTAATTAAATTAACTGAGATCCGTTGCGTTATGGCCGTGTCATGTTGCAAGAATAACATTTCAGAAGGATTTAAATCTCTTTGTAAATGCTCGTTTATGTGACTCTTAAGATGTTGGAAGAAAACCCGTGCAGACGAAATAATAAGGGCGTTATCACTACATAGTATTATAAAACAAAGTCGCTTTTTCTGTCCCTATATCCCTATGTGTGCTAAATCTTTAAAACTACACAACGGATTTTGATGCGGGTTTCTTTAATAGAGTGATTCAAGAGGAAGGTTTGTATGTATAATAAATGCAATATAGTATGGAAACACTGTTAATTTTCGAGATTTCTAATGTGATGCAGCAAATAAACACATTTTTTTGCGCTTACATGCAAACGCTGGTTGCACCCTACGAGATAGATCAAAATAATGTACACAGTATTGTACACCTTAAAAAGTACTACAAAAAAATCCGCGACGGTATATGTCTATCTCTTAGGGATAACCCACAACAACCATTTTTTATTCCTTTCTTTTTAAGAGAAATAATGGCTTATTTACGAAGTGATTTCAAGCAATACAAAATGAATCCTAATACAATTAAGTAAATTAAATACATTGTGCATTTAATGTAGATCATAATGGCCCTTTGCAGTATCTAATTTAAATGAATATATTCGAAGATATTACAGATTTAAAAGGCACGAATCGTGTCGTCGGCGGGGGCATCTGAAATCCACCCGTGCAAAGCCGGGGCGGGTCGCTAGTTCAACATAAAGGAAGTATTTCGGGATATAATCCATAGTTTTATACAGGACTAGCGGACCCACGCAACTTCGTTTGCGTCCCTTATTGCCCGTAGCGTGATAATTTTCCCCCTTTTTTGAATCATTTTTCATTGGTGCTCCGCTCCTATTGGTCGTAGCGTGATGATATATAGCCTATAGCCTTCCTCGATAAATGTACTATCCGACACTGAAAGAATTTTTCAAAACGGACCAGCAGTTCCTGAGATTAGCGCTTTCAAACAAACAAACTCTGCAGCGTTATAATATTAGTATAGAGTTATGTTATGCACTAGGTATATATTTCGGGTAGAGTACTCAGATTTGACAGTAGATATTTAGAACCCTAGCTTATCAAGCTATTCCTTACATTCCAAAATCTAACACTCGCGACTGTGATATCTAATTCCTAAAGTGCCCATTTATCGCAAAAAGACTGGTCAAGTACATTATTACACACTTTTTTTTTGTTTTTTTTTTTTAAATTATGTTAAGTAGTTTGGTAGTACTTCAAATTCAAACGTAGTATATTTTGGCCAAAATGTGAGGCGTCAAGGTCTTGTAAATACCTTCGAGAAGATTGAATGGCACCGCTAAAGAAAAGTTTAAAAGGCTATGAGCCGAGACTACGCGTAGTCTCGGGTCATAGCTTTTTACGTCAAAACATTTGATAAAATTTAAATAGCCTTGTCACTGCCATTATTAGAAATCTATTGACACCTCATACATTAAAATCAGCTCAGTAGTTTAGACTACGGTGGTACATACTGCCAAAACTATGAAACACCCTTTATTTTGGCTTAGCCATAATCAGGTAAAGTTAAACTTTCTAGAATATTGATTAGCCTAATTACAGTAGTGAAGTAGGTATTCAATTAACACTGACCAGAACTAGACTAGCTTAGATAGTATAAGGAAAAATAATGAAATGTTTTTTTTTTTTTTTTTTTTATATATTTTAGCTGCCAAAATGTGAGTACACATTTCATTATTTTACCTTATATTATTTAAGAATAAACGGATAATATTTTTAAGCCAGCTTCCTATCCTATTCCTTATAAATTGTTTGTTCAAAACATAATGTTTGAACGATAATATGCACATTGTTCAATGGACTTAGAAGTTATCTAGTGTAATAAATTTATCACCTCCTTATGGATACATTTACTATTAATTAAATCTTTTTCCTTTTCTTGAGTCTAAAATGAGATGTTACAATAACGCTAAAATCTGTATCTGTTTTAGAAAATCCAACTTTTATTCAGATTACATAGGCTGTTCATTAAAAACTATCAGTCCTGCCTGGCACACCTCTTTTGCTTCGTCCACATCCATAAAACATTTGTTTATATTATATTGTGAGATGTAAGACCAGTTGGCAGACCGCAGATAAGATGGAAGGATGACATCAAGAAGGTGGCGGGCCAACATTGGATACAAACTGCCCAAAATAGAAAGAAGTGGAGGGGGTTGAAGGAGGCCTACACCAAAATGGTTAAGAAAGGTTTGAGATGATGACGATATTGTGCATATATTGTAGTGTATATTATTATTATTATGACAGACGGACAGAAATGTCTGCACCCTTTTGATATATATATATATTTCTAAGTATCTAAGTGTAGACCCAGCTCATTTGGTTATAACAATGTATTATGTACTATGTATGTCTATGAGTATCTTCGAGAACAAGCTACACTTCTGCAAGAACCAGTTCATATGCAGATCACCACCTAACAGGGTGCCCAATCTGAAGCCGTAACAATTGTTTTATTAAAAGATCCAGCTAATGCATTACAATATCATTATTTTTATTAACAAAGAAAATACTATACTCTACTAATATAATTATTCTTACTAGGGATTTTATAATTAAAGAAGAAGGAATTGATGTTCTTCGTAAACAATTAGGTTTCTCAATAGCGGCCATTAGCCGAGTTTAAAATAGAGTAATCAGACCAAAAATAGAAGCTTTAAAGATGCACGCATGTGGAATAAACTGGTATTTACCTGAATAACTATATTAACATATGTACTTACATTTCGAACTTTAATATGTTAATGTAAGAGTAGGTAGGTACTTACAAGTAATTACTTACAGTTCTATAAATATTATTTTTATTAGACTGCCTCGTTGGTCTCGCGGTTGGCGTGTGCCACTGCTGATAATGAGGTCTCGGGTTCGATTCCCGGGTCGAACCAAATGTTTGTATGATCTACAAATATTTGTTTCGGAGTTTGGGTGTTTTCTATGTATAATATGTATGTATTTACAAAAAAAAAACTATATTAGTATTTGTATCAGTTGTCTAGTACCCTTAACACAAGCTCTGCTTAGCTTGGGACTAGATGGCGTTGTGTGTTAGATGTCCGAATATTTATTTATTTATTAATTTCCTCGATTTAAATGTAATAATAATCAAAATATAAATAAATAAATAATCAAATATGTTCTTAAAATATAGTTTGAACATAATAAAATGGTTTCTTTATTAAAAGAAGGTAAAAAGGCCCATTAGCATCTTTAAACCTACTCAGAAATATCTGAAAAATATTTAGTTCCGACGTCGAATTGCTTGACACAGGAAACCTATGTAGATACCATAAGAGATAAATAATTCTAGTTAATTTATAATCAAATTGTATACCTATATTGGCATTAGAAAAGTCGTAAACACATGAATGCTAGCTAAAGTTCTACCTCAGATGTTATTAGACCTTACATCATTAACTTAATAAGTGCTTTGTACAAAGCAACTGTCAGTTTTGTTAAGGTCATGTTGCAGCTAAGTTATTCAACTGCAATTTCTAGAATGCCATTTAACTAAAGAATAACTTGTTGCTGTCAATTTCACAATCGACGGTTATTATAGGTTAGTGGCTATGAAGACCTTTGACTTTTGTAAAGCGGACAGAATGATATACCCGAATAGGACGCTGACGGATGTCAGTGTCAGTTCTATCCTCAAACATACTCAAGGGCTAACTAGGCATACATAGGCCTCAAGAGCTCTGACTACAGTCCCTTAATATAGCCCCTTATATCTTCTTCAGCTTATTTCAGTCTACTGCTGAACGAAGGCCACCTCCAAAGAGTATCAACCATCCTTACTGCTTAAAACCATTAAACATGTGCCACAGCCCACAACTACTAATATATCTAGTCCTACCTATCCTAAAAAACACGGTTACAGGGTCATCATCGACTCTCAGACCTATTAAAGGTTCTCCCTACTTACAACGATTCATGGTCTGTCAGGAGCTCAATAATAAAAGCAATCAATCATATCTGATTGTATTTCTGCCAACGACAGACCAATTGACCCAATAAGGTCTCCTCTCCTAAATTGGCCCTTCCGTTAGTCTGAACCATGACTGTTGATCTTTTAACCCACATTGGCGCAAATAATACAATGTTTATGAGCTTGAACTGCAATGAGGGTGTACGCGTGAGCTGAATGTAATGAGGTAGATTACTATCTCGCGGGGTAATGGTTGATAGACATGCGGGCGATGGTTCATGGAATACTATGTTTGCTGTGGCAAGAAATTATGAGGACTAGGAAAATGTTTAGGCTTTGAAATTCAATAATCTGTTAAATTTTAGAAGCACCTTCACTGTTCAGATTTTTTTAATGACAGCGTTTTATTAATTCATGGCTGTAAAATAGGTGTTGATTCTGTGTACTGCTATACAATTATAGAACGGTATAGTTATTTTGTATTGGTTGTCACAAATATCTAACATGGTTTCCACTCGATTGAATATTTGGATAGAGGCAAAAGTTCTTACTCAAACTGTAATTGACAATAAATTAAATTAAAAAGCGTTTTAAAAACAAGCTTTTACTGGAATGCCTCGTTTCTTTACAGAGTTCCTATGGCCACCTTCTAGCTCCAGCATCGGATCAGCTCCATGTCATTTTTCATTGTCCATGTCAAAATTTCAGCAAAATCGGTTGAAGATATCTGCTTCAAAATTGAGTTGCAAGATTCCACCCGAACATACAAGCATACATACATACATTGCAAGTTAATAAAAAGCTTGTAAAATACATAACGCGAACCGATGAACATGAATCAGTATGGCCATGTAGTCAACAAAATTGTACTCTTCGGTTCCGAACTAGATTCGTAAAGAGAAATCTTAAGACAGCTACATCCGAAGACTGACATTGAGGCTACATCTTCTAATATTCATAGAAGCCCTGGTGGCATATATCAAGATATTAAATACATTTTGTGTCTTAGCCGAGAGAACTGTTTGTTGATCTCTAAAGAGCAAGACTTCAGTGTGAAATTTTTGCTGTGGTACGGAAAACCCACGATCAGAAAACAGCATCTTCTTGAAACAGAATCAATAATAATAAACAAAGGGATCCTGTTTTTCTATAGCTATGTGAATGTTTCTCAAGTCAATGTTTTGTGAGTATGGCACGATTATTTAAATCGTGACGGCATTTCTCAATGAAATGCCGTGGGTCGGGGACACGATCCCTTTCTGTTTAAATTTAATATCTATCCAATACATTCAGTTAAGTTTAAAATTTTATTTATAACAATTAAGGGTTCTGTTCATAGTGTTTGAATAACAAAGACGTGATTGAATCAGAAATTTAGTATATATACTTTTTACATTGTTTAGTACAAGAAATTCTACCGAAAATCATAAAATAATAAAATTCTACACTGTTTTTAAGAACTGTCCACGTGAGATGAACTAACACTTAGCCCATTACTTTTACATAAATTGGCTACACCGATTTCAATAAAATTTGGCCTTTAATTTTTAAGGAAGGACATAGGCTACTGTTCACCTTGATAAGCTAAAGCCTATGCATAGCCTATGAAAATAAAATTACAAACATGCTACAATCATCATCGTTACAACCTTGATCACTTGAGACATGAAATTTACGGAAAAGTAGAATTATCCTGGATTTAACATAGGTTAGCCCACTTCCAACCGTAAAATCGTACCTACTTGATCACTGAATTAATTATTTATTGAGTACATCATTGGAAAGTCCAAAAGGCTAACTAAACCATAAAACCATATCATCCTGTTCTGTGTTATCCTCGGGGACATTTCAACAGGAAAAAGGTTTAAATTCATTGTTTCAAATGTGGAATTCAAGTTCGATTTAACACCTCATTTGACGTGGTATTTTAAACTACGAGGAAAAATAATACAGTTAACAGTATTGCATCACTAAAAAATGATTTACTGGAATAGATTAGGTATGCTTTAAGTAGTCTACCAACTAACCTGGGCCCAATTAAAAACAAGCGTCAGACGCCTTGTCTGACACAATGCTGAATTGGGTCCATTTTTGGCCTTGCAAATTTGATGTAAATTACCTTTTTTATGTACGATTACTTTTTCTTGCCAAATTTTAAATTTTTACTTTCTTTCTTTCAAAACTAGACATAGGTTGATGGGTAGATGGGTTGGTGAAGAATTAGTTTCAAACTACCTTCTCTTTGCAGTGCTCTTGTCCTACGTTGTTTCTTCATATAATATTTTTACTTGCTATTATTTTTACACCGTTCTACTAAAGCACTTAAAAATACAAAGTTTAGTACAGCAGTACAGCACACTTTGTGACAAAAATATTGTTGAAAGCCTTATGCTATTCTAGCATTTTTGGTGTTTTGTTTTACACAGATAATAAATATTACTAATCGCCTCTTGGTCGAAATTCAACTATTTTATTTTTTAGCCTCTGCACTCTTTTTTTATGTAATAGGCGAGCAAACCAGCAGACGTATCGCCTGATAGTAAGCGATTTCCGCCGCCCATGGACACCTGCAACATCAGAGGCGTCAAAAGTGCGTTGGTAATCGATAACCATAAAAAAACATACAGTGGAACATAGAACCTCCTCCTTTTTTGGAAGTCGGTTAAAAATGAAGTCGTTTCTGCGGACTGTTCGCTTAGCTCTTTTAAACTACTCGACAGATTTCAATGCAGTTTTCAGCAATGGATAGCGTGAGTAAGGAAGGTTTATATGAACTACCTGTTTTACCCGTGTTACCCGTGGTTCTTAGTGCACCTTTATAACCGGGATAACACCGCGGGGCACAGTTAGTAATCCATAAAAATAAATCGAAATTGCAAGAAATTTTAAAATCATGGACACTAGTTTCCTATATAGTTTTATTAGCTACTAGCTTTTACCCGTGGCTTCGCTCGCAAAACTTTGTGCCCCGTTTTTCGGAAATTATAGGAACGGAAGAGTATGAAATTTGGCACAGTTAAAGTTTATATGGAGGAAGAATGCAGGAATTAAAAAAAAGAAATTAAATGAATTCTGGTCGAAATTAGACCACTTTGTAATGCAATTAATATGCTCAAGAAACGTGACGCGCGCTAGTAACAGTAGCCTTGCTGCTGCCACACAACTGACACTAGGCTGAAATTTATAAAGCGTGCTTAGGCTTTGCTTTGACTTACCTCATGAGTTAAGTGTGCATTGAAATTTATAGTCATTATGCTTAGCTCAAGCTGAGCAAATGCTTAGCATAGTCTAAGTCACCGAAATCCTTGACTTAGCCAATACTTACGCGCTCGTAAAGATGGTTCGATTGAGCAGGTAAAAAAACCGTAATCTAGTTTGAAAACTTTATAACAGAAGTCCGTAAGGGCATGCCAGGGTCAAAGTAAAAAGTTCTTTCTAGAAATTGATAATTAATTATATGTAATTGAAATCGAGACAATCTAAATAATTGTTGACATATTTTTTTTATGGAATAGGCGGGCATACGAGCAGACGTATCGCCTGATGGTAAGCGATTACCGCCGCCCATGGACACCTGCAACACCAGAGGCGTCACAAGTGCGTTGCTGACCTTTAGGGTGGGAGGGGAGGGGGTTGGGGGATGGGCCTCCGGTATCCTCACTCACTCGGTGAAACACAGCGCAAGCACTATTTCACGCCGGTTTTCTGTGAGGCCGTGGTATCACTCCGGTCGAGCCGGCCCATTTATGCCGAAGCGTTGCTCTCCCACGGTGTCAATCCAGTTTTTTTTTTTGATGACAGGTCAAAGATACATTTTATTTTACTTGTACATGTGTTGTTTTGGCCCTTTTTCACTTAAAATCAATAAAAAATAACGGTTTAAATTGATTGATCTACAATTATACGATAACGATTATAAAATTATTAATATTTAAGTTTAATACAGCTATTTTAAAAATAATATAAAGAAAGAAAGAAAGAGAAAGAAAGAAAGAAAAAAGATTTTTTCCTGAGCTCTTGCTTAGCATACACTCAGTAAATACTTAGCCCAAAGGACTATAAATTCGAACGCTAAGATTACACTGAGCAGGAACTTAAGTAAGTATAGCGTAAGCAAAGTCTAAGCACGCTTTATAAATTTCAGCCTAAGGCGAATTTATAGTCCTTTGGGCTAAGAATTTACTAAGTGTAAGCTAAGCAAGAACCCAGGAAAAAATGTTTAACGTTTCAATTTGTTTAGCATATTTATTTAAATTACTTATATAGGTCTTTCAATAACATATTATTTTTAAAATAGCTGTAATAATCTAAAATATTAGTAATCTTATATTTTTTTTATATAATTGTATATCAATCAATTCAAACCGTTAGTTTTTATTGATTTTAAGTGAAAAAGGGCAAAATAACACATGTACAAGTAAAACACAATGTATCTTTATCATACATCTGTGATGAGAAAATAAAGATTATTTATAATTATTGTTATCTTTGACTTGTCAGTCATGTCATAACAATATTTGAGATTGTCTCGAGTTCAATCTCATATAATTATGATTTTCACCGTGGGAGAGCCACGCTTCGGCATGCATGGGCCGGCTGGACCGGAGTGATACCACGGCCTCACAGAAAACCGGCGTGAAACAGCGCTTGCGCTGTGTTTCACCGAGGGAGGGAGGATATCCATTTCCCAACCCCTCCCCCCATCCCCTTCCCCATCCCCCAAAGACCGGCAACGCACTTGTGACGCCTCTGGTGTTGCGGGTGTCCATGGGTGGCGGTAAACGCTTACCATGGATTCGTCTGCCAGTTTGCCCCCTATTCTATATAAAAAAAAACAGTTTCTACAAAGAACTTTTTACTTTGACCCTGGTATGCCCTCATGGACTTCTTTACACCGCTTTCAAACTAGATTACGGCTTTTCTACCTAGACAATCGATTAATCGAACCATCTTTACGAGCGCGTAAGTAATCGCTAAGTCAAGGATTTCGGTGACTTAGACTATGCTAAGCATTTGCTCAGCTTGAGCTAAGCGTAATGACTATAAATTTCAACGCACACTTAACTCGTGAGGTAAGTCTAAGCAAATACTAAGCACGCTTTATAAATTTCAGCCTTAAGTCACGTTCTTAGGTATTTCTGTTTTTGCACTCTGCCCTCTTGTATTGTCAGGACATATTCTTCTTACTTTTCAAAAATGAATTAAAGCGCAGTAGCATTTTAAGTGCTAAAACTATTAAAATTTGAACATATATTTTTTGCTTTAAAGTGGTTTGAAAGGAGATTGCATATAAAAAATTAACAACATGTATTTTAGTTTCAAGGGCCACCTTTCATGCACTTGAGTTTGTTAATATTTAACAAACTTAAGTGCGTGTCTTTGTTGTGAATTTTTATAAATTTTCTGATCATTTTTTCCTGTACATTGACGTTAGTTCGGCTTACGTTTCATGTTTACAAAACAATACACCTAACTTCATACATTATACTAAATTCTTACAGAATGACATTAAACCGTTTTATAACAAGAAGCCTATTATTATTAGTTGTCTATGGACTCTATCTCGCGTGTAGAGTCAACGCAGAGATGCCACCAATGTCAAGTGTTTCGAGACACACGTTCAGAAATTGATTGGCCGGTGATGATTAAAATTCTTAGACATATTTCATTTCCACTTTATCATAATATTGTTATTGTAAAAATATGAAATACAATAAATAGAGACAACACAAAAGTGGTTATGACACAATATCAGGAAACCTATTTTATTGTACAAATATAATGATAATGACTGCTCATAATTACTTATAATTTAATATTATTAGCATGTACCTATATATTTACACTAGCTGACCCACGCAACCTCGTTTGCGTCCAAACTATCATCCCTCGTTTTAAACCCAAAAGGGGGTTGATTTCTAAAGCTACATTATTAGTACACTTCCACACCATCTATAGAGCATACATTTGAAATTTCAAGTCTCTTACTTCAAAAACATAGGATTTTCATACAAACGTCCAACCCCCGTTTTACCCCCTTAGGGGTGGAGTTTCGTAAAATCCGTTCTTAGCGGATGTCTACACCCCATAAGGAACCTACCTGTTAAATTGCAAGTTTGTAGGTGTTATAGTTTCTGAGATTTCGTGATTAATAAGTGAGTGGTATTTCGCTTTTATATATATACTAGCTTTTGCCCGCGGCTTTGCTCGCGTGGAAGTTGATTATATGTATTTAACAAAAAATGTGTAAGTATCTATGAATACTCTGTTTATGTTTTTAAACGTATTTATTTATAATCAATAGTCCATTAAAATTGACTTTTATACACACTTTCGACCCTTATTTTAATCCCTTTAGGAATAGGATTCCCATAAATGATAAAAGCCGTAATACAAAGTTTCAGGCTACTAAATTAAAAAATGACGGACTTCCAGTCTAGCCTAGGGATAGAATATCCAGAAACGCTTAAATACGTAGATACGTATTTAGGCGTTTCTCATCATCATCATCGCAGTCCACTGCTGGACATAGGCATCTCCAATTGCACGCCACTTGGTTCAATCCTCAGCTTCTCTCATCCAGCTCCTGCCAGCCGTCTTGGGCAGATCATTATTCCACCTGGCCTGTGGACGTTCTACGCTACGTTTGCCGAGACGCGGTCACCACTCACGAACCCGTTTACCCCAACGGTTATCAGTTCTGCGGCTAATATGGCCAGCCCACTGTCACTTCAGCTTGCTTATCCTCTGGGCTATGTAAATGACCTTGGTTCTCTACCGGATCACCTCATTCTTGATGCGAACCCTTAGAGAAACGTTGAGCTTTTGTGATGAGAAAAATAAATTATTATTATAGCCCTCTCCATAGCACGCTGAGCGATTTTGAACTTGTGGACCACCGTATGTCATGACAGGTAGGACGTATTGATTGAAGACTTTCGTATTTAGGCACTGTGGGATTGACGATGAAAAGACCCGACGAAGTTTCCCAAACGCTGCCCAACCCGGCTGAATTCTCCTGTTCACCTCGTCCTCGAAGTTGTTTCTACTTAACTGCAAAGTCTGCCCGAGGTACCACACATATTTTTGAACAACTTCGAGAACGGCATCGTGAACCATAACTGGTTCCGGTAGAACATGTTCGTACATACGTATCTACTCATTTTTAATCAGTAGCCATAAATAAAGTTGCATGTTACTAACTTCAAGAATGACGGTCTTCCAGAAAAACCTTTAGACGAAATTTCAACCCCCATTTCACCCCCTCAGGGGTAGAATATCCAGAAACGCTTCGATACGAAAAAATCTAATCATTTTTAATCAGTAGCCCAAAACGAAATTTTCTTGTTTCTCACTTAAAAATGACGGACTTCCTTACAAACTTTCAACCCCTATTTCACCCCTTTTGGGGCATAATATCCAAAAACTTCTAAATACGTATCTAATCATTTTTATTTAGTAGCCCAAAAATAAAGTTTCATATTTCTTATTTAAAAAATTACGGACTTCCATACAAACTCTCAAGCCCTATTTCACCCCCTTAAGGGTAGAATATCCAGAAACGCTTAAATACGTATCTACTCTTTTTTCATCAGTAGCCTAAAAATAAAGTTTCATGTTACTATCTTCAAAAATGACGGACTTCCAGCCTGACCTATATACGAAATAACAACCCCTGCTTCACCCCTTAGGGGTAGAATATCCAGAAACGCTTCAATACGTATCTACTCATTTTTAATCAGTAGCCCAAAACTAAATTTTTATGTTTCTCACTTAAAAAATAACGGACTTCTTTACAAACTTTCAACCCCTATTTCACCCCTTTATAATATCCAAAAACTCCTAAATACGTATCTAATCATTTTTAATCAGTAGCCCAAAAATAAAGTTTTATATTTCTTTTAAAAAAAAATTACGGACTTATATACAAACTTTCAACCCCTATTTCACCCCCTTAAGGGTAGAATATCCAGAAACGCTTAAATACATATCTACTCTTTTTTAATCAGTAGCCTAACAATAGAGTTTCATGATTCTAACTTAAAAAATGACGAACTTCCATACAAACTTTCAACCCCTATTTCACCACCTTAGGGGTAGAATATTCAGAAACGTTTAAATACGTATCTATTCATTTTAAATCAGTATCCTAAAAATAAAGTTTCATGTTTCTTACTTTAAAAATGACGGACTTCCAGACTGACCTATATACGAAATAACAACCCCTATTTAACCCCTTAGGGGTAGAATATTCAGAAACGCTTTAATACTTATCTACTCTTTTTTATCAGTAGCCCAAAAGAAAAGTTTCATGTTTCTTACTTAAAAAATGACGAACCTCCATACAAACTTTCAACCCCTATTTCACCCGCTTAGGGGTAGAATATTCAGAAACGCTGAAATACTTATCAATTCATTTTTGATCAGCAGCCAAAAAATAAAGTTTCATGTTTCTTACTTAAAAAATGACGGACTTCCAGACTGACCTATATACGAAATAACAACCCCTATTTAACCCCTTAGGGGTAGAATATCCAGAAACGCTTTAATAGTTATCTACTCTTTTTTAATCAGTAGCCCAAAAGTAAAGTTTCATGTTTCTTACTTAAAAAATGACGAACTTTCATACAAACTTTCAACCCCTATTTCACCCCCTTAAGGGTGGAATTTCAAAAATTCCTATCTTAGTGCTCACTTACGTTACATAAAGAACCTACATACAAAATTTCGGGATTCTAGCTTTAGCGGTTTGGGCTGTGCGTTGATCTCTGGGTATGTCAGTCAGTCAGTCAGTCACCTTACTCTTTTATATATATAGAAGATGTAGATAAAAGAAGATTAATATACCTATAACTTATGTGATTACTGAAAAGTGGGTAAGATTTATTAGTTAGAACTTAAAATATGAAAAAATTTAAATATACCGAAAAAATTGAGAACCTCCTCCTTTTGGAAGTTGGTTATAAATGGTTTCACAGTGTGTCGTATTAACACCAAAAGATAAATAAACACACAAAGAAAGTTTGCTCACCTGAAACATGCTTAGGAGTGAACATATTTCACTCTGTCCTATGCAATTGATTATGATTGGAAAAATTACTGGGAAAACAAAAATTAAATGGAAGAAAGTCTTTGCTAAGGAATATGAACAGGAGTCTCGAATGCTGCAGAACTATGTACATACCTAATTAGAAACAGAACGGGATACACATGTGTATGTGTTGTGTGTTGTAATGATTGTTACGTTCTCTAATTGAAGAAATACTAAGAACTCATCATCTTTCAATTAATTACATGGAAGAAGGTCTTTGCTAAGAAATATGCGGGTATGAACAGGAGTCTCGAATGCTGCAGAACTAAGTACCTACCTCATTAGAAACAGAACGGGATACACTCAAATGATTGTTACGTTCTCTAATTGAAGAAAAATTAAGACGAACTAGGTATTTATGGGCAGTGTGACCATATCATCTTTCAATTAACTGAATGTTAGCTCAGCTACCACTAACTTAGCTACTGTTATAGTAAATAAATGCTGGTTGTAATGCTGCTCAGGAAAATAGTTAGGCTGATAAATAAGTGGAAGCTAAATGTAGATTTTTTTTTTTAAACTTCCGTATCTATCTAGATACGGAAGTTTGATGATTAATAGACGGCCCCTAACGATTTTCGTGAAATTTAGTATGCAGAGGGTTTCGGGGGAGGGGGGGGGGGATAAATCTATCTAGCTAGGATTCATTTTTAGAAAATTTACCAAAAAAAAAAACAAGCAAAGCTCGGTCATCCAGGTTCTTATCCGTTATTCATATTATTAGGTTGGCTTTTGTCTGACTAATACCACAAATGAATAGATTTTGATTTGAATTTATTTATATGACATATAACAATACACATTGTGTATTGTTTCCTTAATTTACTTTTTGCTGATGGTGGACAAATTATTTCTAGAAATGGCCAATTGTTTTTTTTTTTGGATTGGTTTTGTTTTTTTGGTCTGCCTGATGGAAAGCATAAGCAGAATCCAAGAGTGGTGGTCACCATACTCATTATTGCGAATGCAGAAAATGCAACAATGCAATACGGTAACCCACACTATGGCGGCCGTAGCAGTGATGCTTCTGCATCATTGTTAGCGAAAAATGAAGCGTCTTGTTTTTTTTTCTTTAATTGACTAGGTAAGGACTTACAAAGAACAATTAGTGATCTAATAGTAGGTAAGAAGTACCTACCTAAGTGTCTTGCTGTAAGGTTACAGTAAAGACGTTGTCTACTTTGGGATCAAACAGTGTGAAAAATGACAAGTTATTTTATTTTTACCATTATTTTTCATTTTAGACTTTAGTTTTTTACATTTATTACTGTGCCACAACAATAAAATAACAGACGTACAAAGCATTAATTATTTCCACGGTTAATTATTATTATAATTCTTGTTCGAGAGCAGTCAAGCGTGTATGCAGCTCTTTTTACATTCCGTTTTAATTTTTTAATCATTGGCACTGACCATAGTGCAAGGCCGATCAACCTTATTACCTGCGCGGAGGTTTGAGGGTTACAAGTTGAATATCCAATTTCGTACTCGTGACTCACCCTAATTAAAATTATTTAAAAAAAAAACCGGAGTATGTATGATTTTTTGTATGTGTTTTTTGAAAAAAATTCAATATCATGGGTTCCTTGACATCGGTTTTCTGTCAGGCCGTTGTATTATGTACTTATACAACAGCGTAAATCTTAGTAAATATACAGATATATTTTATTTAAATTCCTTTTTCTCTTCCATTATGTATTTTTTAAATTATGAATTTTGCTATTTGATGTTGTTTTTGCACACAAAAATAATAATGTAAACGAAAACTGAACTTGAAATAAATCCTTTGCCACTTCGTCTGACTATCCAACGCTTACTTGTGGGATCGATAAACAGATCAAACGACGCAAATGGTGATTAATAAGCCACACCCTCCGAAGAGATTCCAAACACATCCCGAGGCAAGCTCTTGACTGGAGTCCCCAAGGAAAACCCAAGCGTGGCCGTTCAAAACAAACCTGGCGGCGGACTATCATAGGTGAAGCAAAAGCCATTGGCAAGACCTGCCCCACTAGATGGGGCATGGGCATGGGGCAGAGTGCATCCCGTTCTGTCTTGAGTGAAAATAAATCAAGCGAGACGCTCAAGACAGAACGGGATGCACTCTGCACCATGCCCATGCCTCATCTAGGGGACATAGGACTTTAAGTCAAGTAAGTCAAGTCACTTCGTCTGCCTAGCGTAGACTAAAATCTCCTATCTAAGGAGAGGTCTACTAAGAACCTATATCCAAATAGTAGACACGCTTTGATGATGTACTAGGTAGGTATATATTTCCAATCAAATTTAGTGATCTAGATTTTTTTATAGATAATTAAAACCAAGATTATTTTACGATATCTACTGTGTGTAAGAAATTATTACAAAACTTGGTGGTTGAGTGACAAATTTTGCAAGGTAGGTGAACCAACGGAGCAAGATCTGGCGGCAATGGACGACTAACGTTCACGGTCAACTTATGTATTTTTTGCTAAGTTGTGAAATCATAAACAGCTGTGGCGCTTTTTTTATTACTGAGACAAATGTGATTTGACTTTTAATTCATTCAATCTTTTTTTTAACTTGCCTAGTTTATAATAGGCAATTTTAAAAATACCTAGTTGATCCGTTTTTTCATTCTTTATTTTTCTTCTTCGTTTAAAATTAAATTAAAAGTCTAAACTTTGTCAATTCTTATAATTTAAAGTTACAAAGCCGTTAAAAAAGTTAATTAATCTCAAAAAACACAACCGACTGTTTACAAAACAATGTAAAGATAATGGCGCGTTTTTTGAAAAAAGAATCTAGTAAGAACCAATCACAACGGGAGGTAAAAGTTAATAAAAACATCAACTTACCAGCTTTCAAATCCCATGAAATTCAAAAATGATAATTTTCTAGTACCATGGAGGGTAATGATAACATCCTCTCGAAAACTACAACACTGATTATTATTCACAAACAATAGTTCTTCACTCCAAGAATACCGCGAACTACTACAGTTACGGTTTTTGTAAGTTAAACCAGATTTAATAACGAAACTAAAACCTCTATTCACTTTTATATCTACTTTAAACTTATTGTCATTGAAAATCGAAGTTATTTTGTTCGTACAACGCCGGAACGTATATTTTTAGAGTGGGTCGACACTACTCCCTCGACAATCTGTGAGTTCTGACTGACTGGCTTGGGTAAATAAATTACTAAGTTAGTAGCTTAGCGATGTTTGCCTTTGCCGCTGAGTTTTTTGAAGTAAAGTTAAATTATTTTCAAATGGAAGCGATTTTCTACAGTCACATTGATATTTTGAATATCGTTATTATATAATTATGCAATCTTACATACCAATTTATCACTTTTTGATCAGATAATCTAAAAAAAAACAAATAAATGAATCTGATAGGTTTTAGTATAGCGCCATCTCGTATTTTTTAGAGTAGATTCATTTAGTAGCTATCGACATCTAGTTATGTGCACATTGACTATGACCACTAGTCGATTATGTTTTTACTATTAGTAAGATCAGGTAGATGGCGGGATTCTTAATTTTTACTACTTGTAGAATATAAAAAAAAAGATGGTGTCTTAAGAATTATCATACTTATTTATAACAATTGAACTGGGGCCCTAGCCAAGTTGCAAGCATTTCCAATCGCTTATCTTTCTGCAATCGCTGACGCTTTGTCTTGAGTAATTTTAGAAAGCGATAACTTGGTAGCCATGTTGACACAAATGATTCAATCGCTCGTTCTACAATCTAGGTGGAAAAAACCTAAAATATAGTCTCAAAGCCTAGGAAAGCCTTAAACGGCGTAAGTACCAAAATTTAATAGGTAATTACATTTTTGAACCGTTTGGGGTAGAGACGCTAGGTTCATGGGGTCCGAGTGCTCGCGCTATGTTTAAACAACTAGCCAAGCAACTGATTGACGCTTCTCGCGACCAGAAGGCCGGCCTTTTTCTAGCACAGAGAATCAGCATTGCCATTCAACGTGGTAATGCTGCCAGTCTTTTGGGAACGCTACCAGTAGGCGAAGATGTGGAGTTTTTTGACGCTTGTATGTAAATATTGTTATTTTTTTTTATAAATTATGGTTATGTACATAGGTTTCTATATTATGTAATATTTTTATTAAGTTTATAATAATTAACAATTTAGTCGATTGTATGGTTTCCTATTAAATTCATGTTGAACAAAAAAAAAAAAAAAAAATAGTCTATGGTCTATCCATTGAAACGCTTTAGTAGTCATGGTAACGTTGACATTGTTAATCAAAAATTTTTATTGTTAATTTTAGTTGGCTGAATTTTAAAAAGTAATTAAAATAAGGCCTAAGTTCTATTTGTAAATGGTGTATTATAATATCACAGTGTGAAATGTTGTTTTAACATTTTTGTGACTTGGAAACATAAAGATCCTGCTTGAGGATAAACTTACAATAAATGACGTGATACCTCTTACAGAATGGAATCTAGAGCCAGACAGAACAAACCCAGGGCAATTCCTCGTTTTATTGGAATTCATGGAAAGGTATGTAAATTATTAGTTATTCTTTGTTGTATGAAAGTATCGCACTCTATCGCTTGATTATCACATTTAGTTTTCTACAACACAAAGCATATATTATACAACAGCTTACTTCGTAGACAAAAACAAGCACTATAAAAATTAATCAATAAGTCATCTATAACTTTTGTTGTACCCATGTAATATATATAATGGTGATAAAATTCATTTAAAAATTGAGATGATGAGTCATATATTTTCATTGACTCATCTTCCACAGCTTTTAATAGTCCACTGTTGGACATAAGCCTCTCCTGTAATGGGAGACATTATTCTAGCAATGAATGTTTAATACATAGATATGTTTTAATATGTGTGGTCAGACTAAAACCAAAAAGAGAGCTCTAGCAAAAAGGGGTGAAGCTTTCAGGACTGGTGGTGGTCCTAGCAGCAGGCAAACACTTACTGCTTTAGAAGAGAGGCTGTTGGGTTTGATTGCTGAAGTAGTACAACAACATTGTCCATTCTCTGCCCCAGATTATGGTATCTTATAGTCTGTTTGTTGTGACTAATCTACAGAATGAGTGGACTGATTTTCACATAACCATTCATAGCAGGAAGGTACTTCTAATTTAATTAATTAATAATGTATTTTCAGCAACATCGGGGGCTGCTTGTTAACTGCCCCCTCCCTCTGCAGAAGTTTGATGGCATATCAGTCAGCAGCAGTCAGCAACACGTAGCCTAGTGTGTCCATGGCTCAAAGGGCTCCACAGCGCCAATGACATTGAGTGAGTTCGTGGCCATAGAAAATAACCGGCTGCAACCAAAGGCAGACCGGCAAAAAACTTGGATGTGAGGAAACTGGAAAGGAGGCAATTAGCATCCCGAAGAATTGAAGTGAAAGATAGATCCAATTTTAAATGCACTGTATAACAGAATTTTAAATAAACAATATAATTTTTAATTGTTTTGCTGATATTTCAGAAAAAATAATAGAAACTTTACCACAGTTGAGACCATCATCATTATCATGATAATGCTAGTGGTCTTAATTGTGGGTTACTAATCTATTCCTTCAGCCACATTAAAAATTATTGATAATAGAAATACTTTATGTCAATAACTACATAATATTTTGTAATGTTTCTACTGGGTAAATAAACATACACTGTAATAATAAAGCCATTTAATAATTGTTTTAACATCTGAGTAACAAATAGACATAGAAAATATAAAAAGTATAATTTATAATCAGGAAATTTGAAATAAAATACTTAAAATCTATTTTTGTGTCTTCTTTCTATCCATCACAAAAGTAATATTCCTATGTTACTGGAGAATTTCCACCCTGACAAGGACAGAAAATAATAGCAAAGTTTCAAATAACCTTAATATATACTTTTCAATAAAGAATTCAGCATAGCTCTTCGATTACTTCACTTTGGTTACCCACAATCATAGCGGGTGTGGAACCTTACAAATTTATATCACCTTCATTGTAATGCTAAATTGTGTAATATACAACATGCCACTATATTATTGCCAGCTTCATGGAGATGATAGTGAAGAACCCTGTCTCTGAGGAAACATCACTGTACTTTGAGAAATCCAAAACAGCGCTCAATGTAGTTACAGGCTTGCACATGCTTTTGAGTATAAAGTTCTTCCTTAGAACCTTGATCTGCATTGACAGTAGGTGTTATTAGCCAAGGACGTTGTGGATATCCAGAGTCACCTGAAAAAATAGTTTAAAAATATGTTACTCACAGGAAAACTATAGAACTTTTACTAAAGGTAATAGAGCCACACTGATTTCATTATGAATGGGCTGGTTCAAAAATGATGCTTCCATGGTGTGAGTCACCATGCTGCAATGTCAGCATTCGCAATGAGTATAATGACCACCGCTCTTTGATTGTGATTATGCTTTCCAATAGGCAGAGTAGAGTCACTTTATAAGGCTCATACATAAAAGTAATTATAAATATTTTTATTGTTACAAATGCCAACCTAACAGCCACACTTGGTCATTATGTTGATTAAGTTCACGCATATATGATTCAGCTCTACTAGAAGACCAAATATGTGAAACATGTGTAGCTCCACCAAACTTTGCATTCAATTAAAAATTCACATACTACTATTACAAATCTGAAAATCAAATCGATATAATGAAGTGACTTATCAGTCTCTTACATGCTATACCCTATAAATAAAAATAATCTATCATTTGAACGTTCAGTGAATGATACTCTTTTCTGTTGAAATATACATGCTCTTCAGTAATGGGTTTTACCAAAGCTACATGTGTAGTACAATCTATGCATCCAATTACACCAGGCAAACCAAATCTTCTTTGGAACCTAGTGAAATAAAATTACCTATATGTTTTTACATGGTACACATTCATTTAAATATAGTTAGCTTGTTAAGTAGGTACTCACTCTTGTTTTATAGCTGTTCTCTCTTGTTGTGTTATTGGAAACCTAATCCATTTTGCCATGCTGCAAGGTGGTTCAAAGCATCCACAACTTGTCTGATGCACCGACTAGCTGTCCGTTGAGCATGATGCTGAGTGACACCAACAATTCACTGATAGGATCCTGTGGCTAGGAAACTAAGAGCGCGTAATACCTATAAAAACACAAACATTAAGAAAAAGAATGATAAAAATGCACCTGACAAAAGTAGTCAATACTGCAAAACAATCAGATTATTAACTTACCTACCTTAACTTTTAGAGGTATCTCGTTAGTTCCCTTTAGTGATTACTTGTTTTGACGTTCTTGACAAAGGGCTTCGAAAGCTTGACTTGTCTATAATAGCCGGAATTGCTCCACAAATAAGTGTCCGGCATTTCGCGGAATGTATCGTTGCACTGAGGATTAATGTCTTTTTCTACGTCTAAGCCATACTTCCTCATCACGAGCGCACCACAACATATTTACAGTATGCATTTTAAAAGTTCTAATTATCTTATGCAAAGAAAATACTTCTCGGTGGTCATATTATACTGTTTAGCTGTCAAATAGACGCCATTTAAATAGCGATAACTATAGATATTTGAAATCGCTTAGTGATCGTTCAAACGCATGGATATCGTTTCGTTTGCGTTTGTCAAAAGTGGAACTTGGCTAGCGTTTGTATGGGATTTGGCGTCGAATTTGTGGGAACGAATGGAAACGATCACATTCCATTCCATCACTACGAACAAACGTCAACTTGGCTACGACTTTTTTAATGGAACTAAGTCACGTGATCAAAACAAAATATTAGCCAATGACACACGAGAATCTTATGCGTTAACGATTGCAGAAAAACGAACGCTTGCAACTTGGCTAGGGGGGCTGTTCTAGTTAGGTTAGTAAACTAGCGAACTTCTGAGCTGAGCGTAGTTCTTTCTTTTACATGTAGGATTTTGATGTTCACGACTTTGTTCATAGATGGCACTCAAATCAATTAAAGTACTTCCGCAAGTTTATTACCTGTACTTCAGTACATATTTGAGTATATGTGTTCTGTGGTACATATTCTTAACTATGCGTGATGTTACCTGTTTATTCTATGGTTTATTCACGCCCTAATCATGTATAGGTAAAAAAAAATCTTTGTAAAAAATTACTAGCATAGGTATCTATATTTTACTTAGCATGTTAAAAGTCTATCACCATCATCATCATCAGCCTATCGCAGTCCACTGCTGGACATAGGCCTCTCTCTCCAATGGCACGCAAACTTGGTTTGATCCTGGACATCTCGCATCCAACTCGTGTTATCCATCTTGCGCATTGAAAATAGATGCGTAATGTTTATTTATTGTAGAAGTTCCTAAAATCCAATAAAAATATGAGTAGGTATGAATATGATTATTGTTTATTACAATTTTTAAATAGTCATGGTATTTCTTTTTTCATGTAGGCTAGATTATATATAGATATAGCTATTACAGGCACAAAATTAAACTCATTAGGATAATGTTTCCCAAATCCCATTTATTAATATTTTAATATCTTAATTCCCATTGACAAGCTGAGTCGTTATTTGTATAAAACATCCACTTATGGCTAATGATTAATAGAATACAAAACGTTAACTTTTACTTAAACCACTTCTTCCCTTATTACTTAGGGGAGACCCGCTACCTGTGGCTGCCCAGCCTCCTATTATTCTAAAATCTGGACCATCATCTTCATCATTTCCAGCTTGTCTTAATGCGTTGGGTTTACCTACTGTAGTATTAACTTTAACTGCTGAGGTTTTAGTTCCATCATCTTCTTTCTCTGGTTTATCTTCTTGATGCTTCTTGTTTACCAAATTTTCTATGATCATTTGAATTAATGTTTTCAAAACACCTTTGAACACAGGTAAAGAGAACCTTCTAGTAGGTCCCAGTAATGTATTGTTCTCAGCCAGAGGGTGATTTGGGCTGTCATCTAAATCATTCCAGTTTGGGATTTCAATTCCAGTTACTTCAGAGTTAAGAACATAAGGTATGGATTTCATAATGGCGTCCCCCCATCCATCGCTGAACCATGATGTCTCCTGGCGAGGAAGATGCTGTGTATTGGGGTATCTGTTGCTATATCCAGACCCCAAATTCGATAATGAGCCCCAAGTGTTACTGTCAACTATATCTGGACCAACAGGAAGATATTTCCCATTGAATCCAGGAGAATATTCCCGACTTGCGCTAGAGTCCAGATCTTCACGTAATGGATTTACAACTAACTTTAGATTACTTCTGCCTGATTCGAGTGGAGATTCTGATGTTCCAGTAATTGGAGTGTGAATTAAATGATGGCTGCTTGAATCAGGTTTGAGTAAAAGATTTTTGGAGTAAAAATTATTCCAGAAGGAATTTGACGTAACACCTATGTGACTATTGATTGGAAACCCTTTTATATTTTGAGCGTTCCTGTTAGATTGTGTGAAATGTGATGCAACTTTATTCCTTAAAGGAATAGCAGTGAAATGAGGGTTACCATTTCCAGGAGCAAAAATATCGGAACTTGAATATTGTTTGTGGCCAGAGTCGGAGACAAGGTTCCAGTTGTTTTTAAAATTTAGATCGTTTTTAATAGGACTGACCTTTAAGTGAGGAAATTGTCCACCAGGTCTTTGATAATCCAATCTTGAATTCGTTAGAGTATTCCAGCGACCATTGGTGTCAAAGGTAAATGGTTTTTCGGCAGCAAAATTTGGGAAATATATTACTTCGGAGTCTAATGGTTTTAAGATTAACTTATTGGGGAGTTTGTGGTTCACAGAAAATACTGATGGTACAGATGATACTGGTCGCTCAAGTAATTTAAAGGGGTTGGTAGATGTTACCGTCGCTTGAGAATGAAGTGGTATTTTTGAAAAACTTTCAATAGTCTCAACATGCTTTAAACTGGGATTTTTAACCTTGCTTGGACTAGAAACATATGTTTTTCCTACGGGTATGACACCTAAAATTTTGAAAGGATGAATTAGTATGATCAATATTCCTTGTAAGTATGGCAACGTTTCTGGAAATGTTAGTTGCGGAATTAATTCTAATGACTTGAACTTAACGGCGCCACCTATCAAAATTGGGCGAAGCTCCAAATTGTTTAAATCCATTGGTGTGCCACTATCGTCTATCATCATCCCTTTAGCACTTAAATGGAAATGATTATCCAACAAAGTTTTTAGCACCAATGATCTGAGACCATCTGAGTCAATTTTATCTACGCCTTTGGATATTTTTTGGTTCTGTACGGTTGCCATTTGTTCTTTAAACCAGTCATCGAATGTCGATAACCTTTGAGGCAAATTTGCATCAGTCTCGTGTATATTATCGTGAATGTGATTAGCTTTATTTCGATAAGGATTTAACGGAATAATATACTTTTCTTCTTTGAAAGGCCAGGTTGCTTTTCCAGGATGAGTGTCAATTATATCATAGGTTTGTAGTGAACTATCGTCAAAATCGGTTGGATTTAATGGTTTAATAAGTGGACGGATTATGTTGTGTTTGATACCAATCGGTTCGAAATTACTTTTTTTTAATGGTAGCTGTTGGCTTGCTTTAATTTGTGTATGGACATGCTGTTGTTTTTGGTTAGGATACCAATTTAAATGGGGTGACAGTGATGGGACCACATATTCTTTATTAAAAATTTTATTTCTGTTAGGAATATTTCGATCAGTTCTCACAGGAAATCCTGTAAAAGGCCAACGTGGTCTAGATACATGATTTACTATACCAATATTTAATCCTATGGGCTCTCCTTTTGTATCTACAGGCTGGTGAGACTGTGGGTTATTAGGATAATTGCTAAACAGCGAAACAATGGTCTCTGTGGTCACTGGTTTTAATACGTCACCTGATGTATATGGTATGTCGGGTATAAGTGACTGTTTTTCAGCACTTGGTTGGAAGACATATACCTCATTGGTATGTTCGTTTTTATATAGGTACACAACGAGCCGTTCTAGGCCATTCGCTTTAAAGTTCGATAGTTCAGGTATGAGGGATTGACCTCCAGGGAAACATGCACAATTTTTTTCATCACTTTTGATCGTTTTTGCGTTAATTCTTCGTGATGGAATTTCTTCATAACAACTGTTAAGTATTAAAAGATTCGTTAGTTATCATTTTGTTTCATTTGGAAAATACGAGTACAAATGACATTATAAAATCAGTTTGCATCATTGGTTTGCATGTACAGTTTAGTACTGTCACTTTTGCTTTAATAGCTATACTACTTCCCTCTTACGACTCTGCTTCTCAGTAAATAATTATAATTATTGATTCTTTCTACATCAAGTTTTATAGCATGGCAATAAGTTCATCCTTAAATTCATTTCTAACAGTGAAGAGTGATCTAAAGATAGTGTGGTATGGTGAGTTTTAAGAGGGGTTAACAACTTCTTGTTATCAGTCTTCATTAAAAGTGAGTTACATACTCATGCTACTTACTATACCTACTTCGAAACAGCTCTAGCAGATAGGGATCATAATCACTAGATTTAGCTAGCCGTATTTAGCTATGATACAGCGCAGCGTAAGGGGCCGTCCATTAATCACGCGATGGTTTTTAAGCATTTTGAAAGATAATATTTAAAAAATTTGCTAAAAATACACGTGATTTTAGGGGGGGAGGGGGGTTAATCTTAAACCTCACCACGTATCACCAAGGGGGAGGTATTAAGAATAATCTAATTTTATTCTGAAATTAAGAACCGTGATAAAAATGTCTAGACAGACGGGTTGCAGATTGTTATTGACTGGCACAAAAATAATATTAAAATAATGGTGTAATCGTGCGAGAATCAAATATTGTACTAGTACATAGTACACTACGCAGAGAATCTCCCTCGGAAGAAATATAAAAAATAAATACACGTGATTTCTTATTACACGCCCCCACACCCCTTGTGATATTTAGTGATTTTTACTAAACCCCTCCCCCCCCTCCCCTTTTAAGCCTCACGTGATTAATGAACGGCCCCTAACAATCTACAGAAGATGTAAACTGCTGTTTTTATTTACTTCCTAAGAAGAGGCCTATGGCCAGCCGTGGACTAATAAAGGATCAAGTTCATATACTCACGTGGATTTCGTAATTATGTTCGGAAACAGCAGTAACGAAATCTGCAACGAAGTAAAATTAATTACACTTAGTTTTGTAAAGGTAGGTCGTTCAGCAGTCAGATCTTGAGTGGTATCATTAAATGGTAAGAAAAAATTTACTTCTATTACTAGAAACAGTTCAAGAAGAAACAAAAGAGGCCTGTAACGCGATCAAGAAAGGAGTACGCTCAAGTGCGTGCATTACTCCCTCAGTTGTCTCAAGTTACGATACAAATTAGTATTTCGGTGCACAGACTAAATTATGCATACTAAACTCTTAAATCTAGGTACCTAATTAAGACAGCATAACTTTGTAAATATACGTTCATAGATTTTTTAGGTGATAGATGAAGTTTAGGAATAACTCCAAGCTAAAATTAAAAATTTAAAAACCCCCTACGTGAGCCCATACGCCAAAAATGCCTTACATCATTTTGGAAAAGGGCTGATACTCTTATACTGCTTATACGATATTAACCAAACATAGCTAAGAACCACCGCAAGGAAACTGGCTTTCAAATTAAAAAAACCGCCTCGAAATCGGTTCATCCTTTTGAGAGCTACGATGCCACAGACAGACACACAGAGAGACAGACATCGACGTCAAACTTATAACACCCCTCTTTTTGCGTTGGGGGTTAAAAAATGTTACTCACCATAAATAAATACATCTTGATGAAGTGAAGAATGGTGCATTGATATTAGTTAGAAATTAAATGACTTCCTCCATTTTATTTCATACTGATAGAAAAATGGATAAAGAAAACTATTTATACACGTGAAAATAATTAGTGCAAAAATTATATAATTTGACACAATCTTACAATTTAGCGAGACAAATGCTTTTATCGTTGAAATTAACACAAAAACCGCAATTTATGTGATTCTATTACAATTACGCTAATTTGCTTATATTTACATGAATTATCACATCACACTAATATATAAAGGCGAAAGTTTGTGTGTATGTTTGTTACTTCTTCACGCAAAAACTACTGAACGGATTTGGATGAAACTTTACCGTAATATAGCTTATACATCAGAATAACACATAGGCTATCTGCTATGCTATGCTAATATCTGCCGCGATAACTGACATACACGCGGTCGGAGCCGCGGGCAACAGCTAGTTTTCAAATAAATCAATTCGTTTAATTACAGTGAAACTTGTATACGAACGAAGAAGTAGTCAACAGTGTAGAAGAAGTGTAGTATCTAGAGACTTAGGTACAATGCATGTGTATATGTTCTTGTTGTTTTGTAATTAGACAGTCGATATATGACAACCAAAACAGTTTATATAACTCCACTGTCATAATATTATATTCTGCTCCTTAATCGTAGTTATTCTGAAATTAATAGTTTGTATCAAACCAGCCCCCTAGCCAAGTTGCAAGCGTTCTTCTTTCTGCAATCGTTAACGCTTAAATTCTCGTGTGTCATTGGCTAATACTTTGTCTAAGGTTAGCTAATGACACACGAGAATTTGGGCGTCAACGCTTGCAGAAAGAAGAACGCTTGCAACTTGGGTAGGGGGGCAGAGCTCAAAAGTTAGTGTAACCGCAAATGAATTTTTGGACGAGAATTTTAACTAAAAACAACAACTAAGATAGTTAACCTGCGACCTGGTTTAAACACTATACAAGTTAGTTAGTTGGCTTGTTGAGAATTGAACAGTCTAAAATATTATCATAAAATAAAATTCAATAGATTTTATCAAATAGTTCTGAAAAACACAAGCACAAAAATCGCCTACAATTTCTAGTAGAGAATGTTGTTGAGCTAAAGATTGCTATTCGTTAAATATCAGGCGCTAAAATTGTTGCAAGAACAGAAACAGAGTGTCAATTTCAGTTGTATTAGTCGATGTCTACTGTGTGCAAAATGTTAAATGATAATCTTATATTATAATTCTCGTGTCACAATGTTAGTTGCCATACTCCTCTGAAACGGCTGTACCGATTTTTATGAAATTTTGTGTGCATGTCGGATAGGTCTGAGAATCGACCAACATCTATTTTTTATACCCCAATTTATTTATGACAAAACAACGTTTGCTGGATCAGATAGACTATTTCCATTTCTTTATTTTCTCGATGACAGTTCTAATTTGATAGTTGTAGTGTTGTGACCAAATAAGTAATGATATCGATCGCATATATTTATTATGTTTTGAACAGAGACAAATACAATAAGAATATTCAAATATATTTTAGCAAGCTGGGAACACTCAATGACCCACCGCCATTTTGTGTTTGTTTTAATCTGTCACTAGCAACAAGACGATCGTGCTTTAAAGTCACTACATTTTTGTTCGCTGAGTTTTTTCACTTATCCATACATACGTAACGTTGTGTATTTTGTGTTCCTCCGTGTAGATTGCTGCCCAGCTGTCAAATGTCAAAATGCCTAAAGGATCTGTTCTGAAAAGGCAGGCGAGAGAACTGGTGATCAGTGACAGATTGGTCAAATGTTATTTTCACTGACGAGACTTGGTTAAATGCAAACCACACAGTATCTAAGAACTGGACTGACGACACCGCCGCTTCCACTAGTTCAGTGCCAATGGGAAAAGGTGAACGCCTTATCATATGCCATGCAGAGTCTACGAAAGGATTCGTATCAGATGCTTTACTGGCCTTTAAATCCAATAAAACAGTGGACTACCACGAAGAAATGAACGCAGAGATTTACGAAGAATGGTTTAAAGAAATGATGCAATCTAAGAAATGGTGCTATCTCTGGAAGAACCGTCGATAATTATTATGGACAATTTTACATAATCACTCCAGACAAATTGATAAAATGCCGACGTAGGCCAATAAAAAACAAGAGATAATTGACTGGCTCTAACGTCATGGCGAAAATATGGATAATACTTTATTAAAAGTACAATTAGTGAATATTTTAAAATCGAAAAAAAGCCTCCCTAAAAGATACATTACCGACGAAATAGCTGCCGAATGTGGTCATGAAGGGTTCCGAAGCAGCAAGTAACATAATATAAAAGTTCTTGTAGTTCGTTGCAATTTAGATCGATAAATTGCGGTTTACGATTTATGACGTATCTATACTAATATTATAAAGCTGCAGAGTTTGTTTGTTTGTTTGTTTGAACGCGCTAATCTCAGGAACTACTGGTCCGATTTGAAAAATTCTTTCAGTGTTGGATAGTCCATTTACCGAGGAAGCCTATAGGCTATATTTTATTTTCAGAAAAATTTGGGATCCGTAAGAAAACTGCTATTTTGTAACCCAAGGTGTGACATCGAAAACCTATTCTTGCGTGTGCTGCTAAAACTATTGACCGTAGAACAAAATAATGTCCTACGGGTTTGTAGGTCCCATTACGATCTACAAAAAAGTCCGGAAGAGCATATATCTAACTATCATGGTTTAGTCACAATAACCGCTTTTGTGTTCAAACAAAATATTAAATCTTCTGAAGAAAGAAACTACGTTAAATGTGTATCTTAATATTAATCCATAGCCAAATTAAGCATTATGTTATCAAGGGTATTTATGTAGAAGTAAAATACTTTTTGTTTCATCGCAATCGGAAATTTCGTTTAGAAGTTATCACGAGTTTAAGACGCTAAGAGTTGGTACCTAATAATGAGTTATTTGCCAAAGAGTTTTTTCAACATAATACCTAATATTAATATTTATCCAAATAAATGTGTTGTTGATTATGAGTATTAGATCTTAGAAGAGTATAATAAATACACATATACTAATATATAAAGCTGAAGAGTTTGTTTGTTTGTTTGAACGCGCTTATCTCAGGAACTACTGGTTCAATTTGAAAAAATCTTTCAGTGTTAGATAGCCCATTTATCGAGGAAGGCTATAGGCTATATATCACCACGCTAAGACTAATAGGAGCGGAGCACCAATGAAGAATGTTTAAAAAACGGGGGAAAATTATCACGCTTCGGGCAATAGGAGACGCAAACGACGTTGCTTGGGTCAGCTAGTTAAAAATAAACTACTTACTAGATCTCGTTCAAACCAATTTTCGGTGGAAGTTTGCATGGTAATATACATCATATATTTTTGTTAGTTTTATCATTCTCTTATTTTAGAAGTTACAGGGGGGGGGGGATACATTTTACCACTTTGGAAGTGTCTCTCGCGCAAACTATTCAGTTTAGATAAACATGATAATATTAGAAACCTCAATATCATTTTTGAAGACCTATCCATAAATTCCGCACACGTATGGGTTTGATGAATTTTTTTTTCTTCTATATTAACGAATGGCATTCGTTAATATAGAAGTACAGGAACTTTTAATATATGTTAGGGAGAACTCATCGAGTGACAGTGACGATTCATCAGATTTTGATTAAAATAAATAAATAAAGAATCAACATAATATAATTACATCTCGCAATGAAATGTAATATTAGTTAATAAATTTGTACAAAATTATCCGGCAATAGTTTAGTTTCTCACACTTTGTAAAAAAATCGGGTCTGTTATCGTATTACGTTTATCGATAGCTCCATCCCTATGAGTTTCCATCCATCTACTATGACCTTGTACGTGCGTAACCGTCATATTTTTATTAAATAATGCATACATAATGTAAAAAAAGACGCTCGTTCAAGTTTCCACAAAGAGCTGTCATCGAGAAAATAATGAAATGGAAATAGTATAGTATAATAAAAAATACTCACAAGCCAAAGACATATATTTATTAGATTGACCTCCCTGCAGGTTTCAGGCTTCCAGCTTGTCGATAGAGATAAAAATCTATTCTGACGTTTCTAGGAAATATAAAATAAATAGGTGTCACACTGGCACATACAAAAATTTAAAACGATATACAGTGACATTGATAAAAATTCGCTTATATATTGTCAATAGGTTACCATAAAATTGCGTGTCATAACAATAAAAAGCAAAAAAAATGAATTTGTTCCCAGTTCCCCGTGTAAAGCACTGTTTGAAATCTTTGGAGAGCATCGCGAGGTACCCATTTTTAGGTGATAGATGTTACACCGGACCAGCAGGAGCGCCAGGTTCAGGTGCTGGAAGGGGTGGAGGGGGTGGGGGGTCAATCAGAGAAGCTGGAGGGGGTCTAGGCCGATTCGGTAGTGCGCAAGAAGAAGCTTACTTTCATGTAAAGCAGAGAGAAGAACTGCAAAAGATTAAGAAGTCGATAAAGGATAATCCTGACTTGTCGCAGAAGAAGAAAGATAAATAGGTGTTTTTTAATCTTTTAATGATTTTAACGATCATGTTAAATATTTGTCGATTTTTTTAAATATTAAATTAAACAGAATAACGTAAAATATAACTCGGTGTTAGTATATTCTTATTTTCGGTTTTATGGATAGGATATTTCTTAGAAAAATAAAACTTTGTGTGAGTTTTAGATTCTGTCTGAGTTCCATAAAACACAGGTAACAGACAAACAGACACTTTCACATTCATAATACTAATATACATACATATATTTAAATAATAATATTTCGGACATCTTCCACACAACGCCATCTAGTCCCAAACTAAGCAGAGCTTGTACTATGAGTACTCGACAACTGATAGAATATGTACATGTATACCTTTTTTTGTAAATACATACCAAATATTTGCAGATATGCTAACATTTGGTCCGACTCGGTAATTGAACCCGAGGCCTCAAGCACAGTAGTCTATACGCTACCACTGCGACACCGAGGAGGTCAAATAATGAAGATGTACGAATAAAATTAGATTTATTTAAATAATAAAAATATCTTAATGTATTACAATTTAGTCTATGTACTATAAATTATAGTGTACTATATAATATATTATGTTTTATTATCTAAATTAATGTAGAATGAAACAATTATGTGAGCTGTGTAAAAGTGAATTAGATATGTTTGACTAAAAGTATTATTCTAGTACCTAGGGATGAGGGCAACACGACAAATAAATTTTTCATAACCTAGAATAAATGACGAAGGTGAACGCCCCAATTGAGACTCGTGGCGCCATGTATTATCGAGTAGCGGAACTATTTGAAGGTTCACAAAAACACTTAAACATGATAGAACTGGTCTTCTTTTATTACTATGGCTAGAATTAGCGGTATCCAACTGTGGAACCGTTTTATTAAAATTAAATTGAAATGTTACTCTTTTTCTTTCACTTTCTTTCACTCGTTTCACTCACATTCTTACAAATGAGAGGGTTTAGTAGGAACTGTTTGTTTTTAAATAAAAGAAAATCGACGTAAAATGACAGCGTTCGTGCTGTCGTGTTTCGTTGGTGAGTGCGGGACCGGAGGCCCAAATAGTCTAGTCAACAAGTTCCATACTTGTTGACTAGACTAAAAGATGCAGCAGCATCACTAGGCCGCCATGATGTGGGTCGCCATACTGCATTGTCTGCATTCACAGTGAGTATGGTGACCGCCACTCTTGGATTCTGCTTATGCTTTCCATCAGGCAGAGTAGACTCATTTTGGCGGGCCAAACATAAAAAAAAGGTCTTTTATTATGGTTCGATCACAGTTTTGTTCTCTTCTCTTTGGTTTTAAGCAATGACAAAAGACTAAAATATTACCTAAGTGACAGTCTAGACTTTTCTTTTTTGACTGAAAATAATTATGGAAATTTCGGTGGTTTCATAAAATGAAATACATATTTTCAAACAATTAAATTCATGTAAAATTTCAACTGGACATCCAAAATGTATTTTGCTGCGACTAGAAGTCTCGCGAAGAAGCAGATAAGGCCTTGGATTCTACGGCTTCAAAATAACGGTGCAAGTAAACCCCAACCTTCAACTACAAAGTACACTTTTCAGCCTCTTATCTCACGATTCCACCATGAAAATCCGTACGTAGTATCTACCACAAGGATTGGTTCATTACAATTTCTACCAAAACCATTTTTGTATTCTCCGTCAAGAACTGAAACATCTACGAGCAAGGCCTACATAAATGAAGAGATTGAATGTCCATCTTATTTAGTAACTCCAGGATGCCTACCAACAGACACAGATAGAGCCTATTTCACGCGAAAAGAAGAAGATGACGAGATAGAAAAGAAGATAAAAGAAATTATAGGAGAAAGTAAAGCCAAGTCAGATGTAAATCTGAATGCGTACAGCTTGGAGACTTTGAGAAGGAAGATTAAAAGCGAGAACCTTAAAGATCCCGATGTCCCTCCAGGTTGGAAAAAGAGGAAATGAAGTTCATGGTTTTTTTCTGTTTTGACGTTTGTTTTGTATGGTAATAAAGCGTTTTTTTATATCAATAGTTATTTTATTCTATGACAACCGAACTGCTGATAAACATTACTATCTATTTCAAAATACATAGAGGATTTTCATAAACGTTATTTCACTTTATGCAATTGTATCTTATTTTCAACTTCAAACTTATGCCTTAATGTTCATAACACAGAACCGTTGGTTAACTCCGGTCGAGCCGGCTCATTCACGCCGAAGCGTGGCTCTCCCATCATCAACAGCCTTTAACAGTCCACTGCTGGAAATAGCCCTGTCCTTAGAAAGGGGGTTTTAGGTATTTTAAGAATCAGTTTATGGAATATCTGTTGTGATTCACGAGAGTTGACTACCTTTATCTGTATTATCAAGAAACGAACAATTTTAGATCTGCGAACAGGTTACTGTACAATAAGTTGATTAAAATGTTCATAATGAATAATTCCGAGATCGCATTCCTCACAGTGGTTGTCTGTTAGCTGATGCTCCTGACAGCTACCAACGAGGCCTCACCACTGATGCTGGGTTAACGGTGTACTGTAGACAAAAGTGTTCGTCAAATATTTGTCTATAATATTTTTCAGTTTTAATTATCGCTTTATTCGATAAGAATGTAGAGTGTTACTCCTCCTATTCGTCACGTAGGTGTCGTAAGAGCCGATTAGTGATGCAAATTGCACAGCCCAACAGGACTGCAAAGAGAAGGAAAAATTAAAAAATCCTTTACCCACCCATTTGGTCAGTGTATGTAGATTTAAATCTCCTTTATTTCATTAGAAACTTATACATATATCTCATCACATCACCTTCATCATTTATTTTCAAGTTAGTCAAAGTTTTAATTTTACAAGCTTTTTATTAACTTGTATGTATGTATGTTCGGGTGGAATCTTGCAACTCAATTTTGAAGCAGATATCTTCAACCGGTTTTGCTGAAATTTTGCAAGCATTTGTATACAGCGTGACAATACAATATTGTAATGACATGGAGCTGATCTGATGCTGGAGCTGGAAGGTGGCCATAGGAACTCTGTAAAGAAACGTCGCAACGTCATCGAGTTTGGACTCGTTTGATTCGTCTCGAGGCATTCCAGTAAAAGCTTGTTTTTAAAAAGCTTTTTAATTGAATTTATTTGTTTCTAATTTCGGAATTAGCTTTACTTTCATATTACTGTATTATGAAAAAGCATTAATTTTATTAGTCATTTATTAAAAACCAGCTTTTGGCTCCGATAAATAGTAGCCTATATCCTTCTTCAATAATTAAAGTATAACCATGCCAAATTTTATTGAATCGGCGCTGTTTTTTAGCCGTGCTAGTGTAACATACAAACAATCACTTTCGAATTCATAATATTACTGGTCTATATAGTTCTAATATTTTGTTTTATCAAATTAAACCTCGGCGAGAGAAGAAATAATAGATCATTAAACAACTGTCATTATTGTTTTTCAATTGAGAACAGTTGTATTGGCTGACGGTACCTGCGCTTGCGCACGACACGGGAGCTTGACGAGCGCAGCGGGGGCCAATCTCTGTTTGTGGATCATCTCACTGTCTCACAATACATACACGAATTGCTCTCACTTGATAATATAACACCATCGTTTTATTGTAGGTACATAGATATATTTCTGTAAGAGTACGCCTTATACGTTCTTGTCATGTATTTTTAATAGTTTGAACGTAGAGAGAATGTAGATTTTTCTTTTATTTGAATCCCTTTTTAATATACCAAAGTTCTTTATTATTGTTATTGTTTGTTTGTTGTAGAAGCAGCATTCTTCTTCTCTATCGTGTGAGGAAGCAGAGATAGGGAGGACAACCTGGACGATAAATCGGGGGAATAAAATAATTAGACAGCATTATATATATACGAAAACAGCAACGAAAGAAGACTCACGACATCAAGAAAGACCACCAGGCGAGCCTCATCTTATTGAACTAGTTTTTTTTACGTATGGCGCTGCTAAAATGACTTTACTCTGCCTGATGGAAAGCATAAGCAGAATCCAAGAGTGGTGGTCACCATACTCAATTCGAATGCAGACAATGCAACAATGCAGCATGGTGACCCAGACCATGGCGGCCTTGTGATGCTTCTGCATCATTGGGCCTCCGGTCTCGCACTCACCAACGAAACACGACAGCACGAACGTTCTCATTTTACAGTGATCTTCTGTGCGAGGGTAGTATCGCCCCGGTCGAGCCGGCCCGTTTTTGCTGAAATCAGCGTGGCTCTACTATCTTTAAATAAAGATTATACCCAGACACAGAACAGATGATCGTGTTCATCACACAAATTCTCGTCCTGGGTGAGATATGAATCCATGACCTTTGGGTTAGCAGTCCGGATCTCTAACCACTAGAGCAACAGGTCGATAGTGTAGGTATATAGCTACCTACGCTGGCAATATGCACACACACACACTTTTTGCTGCAACTTAGCTCACGTTGAAGGCATCTTGTCAAACACTTTCTCCTGATACAAATTGCTCTTGTATTAGGCTATATAGCCATACCAAGAATTGCCACCACCACCACCATCTGAAAAGAAGGAAAGGCCAGTAATAACTTAGTAATACCCACTAAGAAAGTTTTTTTTTTTATTTTACCTCTAAAGGGGGCAAATGGGGGAAGTATGGTTGCATGGAAATTTGCCATAGACAATCAAAAAAATGAGAAGTAATCGCTTGAATAAAGCCGCTGGCTTAGCTCAATATAGACAGCTTTAGTATTACTAAAACTTCTAATTCAAAGACAGGTATATTGAATACACTAATCACATTCATAATCTCCAAACAGGTTCGTATTGAAACCCGAAACTTGTTGCAGTTCAATAGTCACCCCATTAGGATATCAATATGGTTACTGTATTTATTTTGTACGTACCGCAAATCAAAAGCCGCGATATTGAAAAGAGAGCGATCATCGTATGCGCGCGCGCATCAAACGTACCGCCATCTTTGATTCTCCGCTTTGTGCGTTACCGAGGAGTTTACGGACAGGGCTGCCTCGCAAGAAAAAAATATGAAGTGAATTTTTTTAAACTAGTAAAGAGTTAATTTTTTATCAATTAAGTTAAGCTACTATTTTAGTTACTTTCCTTAGGAAGCAACCTTCACAATGTCCCTTGTCCCAATGCTAATGGTATATTACTATTTTATTTTATTACGCTTCTAGAGTCTGCAGTGTAATTGTCATACCAAGAAAAATGGTGAATATGTTGTCGTAACTACATTGATCTTTGTGACAGTCTTAACTAATATCATTTTAGAACTTACAAGGTACATTTTAGGTGTAATTTATATAATGGGGTAATATATTATAAGGACTGTAATACCTACATACGTGCTTTTTGTTAAAAAGCATTCCAATATTAGTTAATTTAATTTATTCTATACAAATAATAACCCTGGCTTATTAGAAATACACAGATATATGTATACCTTCTACCTAAATATATAAATTCTTTTTGATACCAAAAAGTATAATTTATCTTGTATTGCAAAGGTAGTATTCGACAACCCTACGTGTCGGTTACTGTACAGCATTCATTACAAGATTTTCAATTAATAATTAAGCTTATGTTACAGTGATACTTTCTACTCGTGCGCATCAAAGAAATTCTTCAAATCCTTTGTTGATTCAAAATCAATTTTGTTTTGAACCGTGTTTTTATTTTATATACTTTAATTTATGTTCCATTAGGTTCAGACTTAATGATTATAGGTATTGCGATTTTGTAAAGCATCGTAAATTTATATTAATGATGTCAGCGGTATTAGACAAAAGTTAATCTATAATATATTAAGAACGCTCTAACTGTTAATTGCTAAAACCGCATAATACAACAAAAAATGGTATTATTTTCTCATTATCAGTAGCGGACGCTTACATTTTCCTTATTTACATTGTACTTAAAAAAATAGCAGCCAAGTGCGAGTCGGACTCGGCCATGAAGGGTTCCGCAGCAGCAAGTAACATAATATCATTTTATTTTTATATGTGTGTTGATTGAATAAAAGGTAAAATGCAGTTTACGATTTATGACGTATTAAAAAAAAGCGGCCAAGTGCGAGTCGGACTCGCCCATGAAGGGTTTCGCGGCAGCAAGTAACATAAGATAATTTTTATTTTATTTTTATATTTGTGTTGATTGAATGAAAGGTAAATTGCAGTTTACTATTTATGACGTATTAAAAAAAAACTACTTTGTTCAAACCAATTTTCGTTGGAAGTTTACACGGTAATGTACATCATTTATTTTTTTTAGATTTATCATTCTCTTATTTTAGAAGTTAAAGGGGGGGGGGGGGGCACTCATTTTACCACTTTGGAAGTGTCTCTCGCGCAACCTATTCAGTTTAGAAAAAAATGATCTTAGAAACCTCAATATCATTTTCGAAGACCTATTCATAGATACCCCACACGTATTGGTTTCATGAAAAAAATTTTTTTGAGTTTCAGTTCTAAGTATGGGGACCCCCAAAATTTATTGTTTTTTTTTTATTTTTGTGTAAAAATCTTAAAGCGGTTCACAGAATACATCTACTTACCAAGTTTCAACATTATAGGTCTAATAGTTTCGGAAAAAAGTGGCTGTGACATACGGACGGACAGACAGACGGACAGACAGACAGACATGACGAATCTATAAGGGTTCCGTTTTTTGCCTTTGGCACGGAACCCTAAAAAACTACTTACTAGATTTCGTTCAAACCGATTTTTGGTGGAAGTTTGCATGGTAATGTACATCATATATTTTTTTTAGTTTTATCATTCTCTTATTTTAGAAGTTACAGGGGGGGGGACACACATTTTACCACTTTGGAAGTGTCTCTCGCGCAAAATATTCAGTTAAGAAAAAAATTTAGTTAGAAACCTCAATATCATTTTTGAAGACCTATCTATAGATACTCGACCCAAACGTATGGGTTGGATGAAAAAAATTTTTTTGAGTTTCAGTTCTAAGTATGGGGACCCCCAAAATTTATTGTTTTTTTTCTATTTTTGTGTGAAAATCTTAATGCGGTTCACAGAATACATCTACCTACCAAGTTTCAACATTATAGGTCTTATAGTTTCGGAATAAAGTGGCTGTGACATACGGACGGACAGACGGACAGACAGACAGACAGACATGACGAATCTATAAGGGTTCCGTTTTTTGCTTGGCACGGAACCCTGAAAACGGTAAGTTAGTTCTTGTCGGGTCGATAGTTTTTTTTTTATAGCATAGGGTGGCAAACGAACAGACGTATTGCCTGAAGGTAAGCGAATACCACCGCCCATGGACACCCGCAACACCAGGGGCGTCACAAGTGCGTTGCCTGCCTTTGGGGGATGGGCGAGGGGTTGGGATATGGGCCTCGGGTATTCTCACTCACGCAGTGAAACACAGCGCAAGCGCTGTTTCACACCGGTTTTCTGTGGTAGGCCGTGGTATCACTGCGGTCGAGCTGGCCCATTCATGCCGAAGCGTAAAATGTAAAAGCGACAGTAAAATGATGGATGCTCACTTTGTCCTTGTTAACATTTTACTAGTAAAACGGTAAGTCAGTTCTTGTCTGGTCGATATTGTAGTTTCAATATCTGGTTCAAACACAGATATTGGGTTCAAACCAGTAATAAACTATTCATGGCGTGCGTATCACAAGAGCCGACTAAAGGAGCAAACTATGCAAGACTACATCACATCACATAAAGAGAAGGAAAACTTGACACTAACTATATCAACCCCTCTGGCCAGGTTGGTATGGTAAGCCAAGGGCTTCGTTTTAAGGAGATGGCAAAGTCTAGCAGTGAACTACTAAAGACTAATGATTCTAAGTACGGTGATAGTGTCGCAGTGTGAGGGTTAAAATAATTTTTTAACACTACATTACTTTATAAAGCTTTAGGCTAGCTTTGTTATTATAAGTTTAGTTTACCATATAGCAGCAAGAACTTGCCTCCATCTTGTCCTTCTGCAGGTCTAACTCAGAAGAGCCGCGATGATAAACATGAAAGCGGTCGACTGTAATTTCGGACCTTAATCGAGATTGCAGATTTTAAATACCGCGGATATCGCTTAGTAGTAGTATCATTTCTAACATAACATTGAGACGATATAGTGCGGATTTTTCTCAATAATAGATGCCGATCGCATTGTGGCGGTATGTCTGCGTTACACAATGCGATTGCAGATAGTATACCGGGATTATCCCACAAAGTGCCGATACCTCCCAGGTCGCGTGCAACACAAAATGTAGCATGCTTTGATTTGGTTTTATGTGCATGATTTTGGCTATCACTCATTATCAAAATGTTTATTTATTAAGCTTAACTTTTAATAGTAACGTATTTAATTGTTTTTTTTTTCTATTCTAATGTAATAAATACTAGTCTAGCTATAACGTTTTGCTGTACTTATTGGTTGCCAAAAATAGATAATTAAATAAATATCTTTGAAGCTACTTTGTATTTGAGGTCCATTGGTGTAAAAAAAATAGTTTTTAAACATATACAAACCAACTTAATATTTATGTATATAAATGAATTGTTCAATAGACAAAAGATCATGATTTAAACTCATTTCGACCAAGGTCTATGTTAGGTTAAAGCATTTCTCGTATCAGGTGGTTTATTCGGAATAAATGACTCCTTGTGATGATGGAAATCCAAAAAAAAATTGTGATCTTATGCATCAGTAACTGTTTCTCCAACAACAAATAGATTGAACCTTACATATAGGTGAATGATTCTGAATCGATTAACAGCTAATATAAGTGCTCTTCAGAGTGACCAGGTGGGCAGACAATGGTCTCGGAGAATTTCTGCAGTGATGCCTCTGAATAACCAACGAAGGTTGTGTGGAAATAGAAGGATTTTATGAAGATCAAGATATTATATTATTGTTTTGGGATTCAATGAAATTGGCGAGAAAAAATCAAAAAGAGGTTCGGTGGTAGAGCGGAATACAATTTTTATTAAAATGCTATAGGTATGGTGTAAAACGGCAATCACGATTCTCATTAAGAGAAAATTTCTTGTAATTGTTTCGTCTTCGTGTTTGTCTATGGTGATTGGTGTCGTATAAGCAAGACTAAGGGAGTAAATAACGCCTGGTAAACTCTAAACCAACCCGTCTTTTCAGCGTGATATAGTAAGCCAATACTTCCTTTTTTAACCGACTTCAAATAAGGAGGAGGTTCTCAAGTCGACTGTATTTTTTTTATGTTTGTTACCTCATAACTTTCGACTGGGTGAACCGATTTTGATGATCCTTATTTTATTTGAAAGCTGGTGCTTCCCATGTTGTCCCATTTCAATTTGGTCTAGTTCTGACATGTCATCCACGAGAAAGCCATATAAGTCTTCAATTTGCATTAAGTATGTGTGTTATTAAATACTGTTGGAGTTATGTATGTATGGTGCTGGTAGTAGGTAACAAAACCTTCGTACGACCTAAACCACACTTCTGAACAACCTTAATTTTAAGTAACTACAAACCTTACTTCTGAGTCTATAAAACTCTTTACAATAAATACAGAATCACTTAAAATACTTAGATTCATTGCCATATTTACAAAACTTTATCTTAATAATTTCAAGTTCATTTTATAATTGCTACAAGCACGCCGCACTTCCAGGACAATGTAAATAATACGCCTTCCAAATTCAAATATAACTGTGATCACTCTTAATGCGGCGCCGCGTTTTTTTGGTCAAAACGCGGTAAAGCAAAGGCATCTTTGGTTCGGGAGCCTAGTGAGCTCTTACCGTGGATTTAAATGCAATTGTTGCGTGTAATGGATATGCACTAGAGCATAAATAGGTTTGTTTGTATGTTGCGCCGACACTCAGGACAATGTTGTTTGAAAATAAAAGTGACCGCTAAATGTATCGTTATATATAGGATTGTTGTAAGCTATAGAGGATTGCTATGAACTAACTTTTGCGCGGTGGGACTTAATCCTACTTAAGAAGCGGCACGCCTTTCCTTTCGATGGTCACCGGCGTTGTGATGCCGATTCTGATGTATTTCGAGATGGTACTTAAACTATACTTGGTTTATTTAGTCAGGTCAGTTCTTGTAATCGGGTGAAAATTGCATTACAAGCTTGAAACGCTGTTTTAGTTATTTTTTCAATTTTCAAACAATTTAATTCTTCAAAAGAAACAAGATGTCGTTGTTCTTCTATTTTTTGTCAAGAGTTTTTTCCGAATATAATAATAATAATAAATATTTCGGACATCTAACACACAATGCCATCCAGTCCCAAGCTAAGCAGAGTTTGTGTTATGGGTACTAGACAACTGATATTAATACATATATACTTTTTTTTTCTAAATACATACATATAATACATAGAAAACACCCAAACTCCGAAACAAACATTTGCAGATCATACAAATATTTGGTCCGACCCAGGAATCGAACCCGAGACCTCAAGCACAGCAGTCGCTTACGCTACCACTTGTGCCACCGAGGCAGTATAAGAATATTTATCGCTTTAACTTTAAGCAGGTTTACCTTGAAGTTATTATATTATCAATCAACAGTCCGGCCTTTATAGCCCACTGCTGGACATCTCCTTAGAGGTTTTGGTTGGGTTTTGAGGGTTGGTATCAAGGTATAAGGGTTCGTATCAATTGTTCCTTCTATTTACAGTGATGTTATTAGTGATATTGATGATTGTTTGACGTCTGGTGACGAGCCCTATTCATCTTATGGGTGCGAGACGACTAAGGGATCAAACTACGACGATCACTGTAATAGAAGGAAACTTGAAACAAACCTTATACCATCCAAGTGTCGTATAGTAGGCGAAAACATCCTCTGTAAGGCGAGGTATAAGTCCTAATAAAATAAATATATAACCAATAAAACAATTAATCGCCGTCCACTGTTAAACGGAGGTTTCCCCCAAGGCGCATCCATTCGCCGCAAGTCACTTTCTTGAAATCCTTAGTCCATGGACCGAATAAAAGAAATTGCGTATAATTATAAAGTGCAATTGCAGAAGGTTACGTCTCGATCCCCTGCATACTAAATTTTGTAACTTTTAACCTCTCTGCTTTAAATGATTTATTATTATAATTGCTGATTAACATTGCAATTGATCTATTCAGAATATATATATTCACACGGCTCAAGATCTATTAATAATATATAAAATAAAACTGTTACAAAATAGTTTCGTCCATTTTTCGTTGAGACGTATCATAGAAGCTGCTATTATACGCATCAGCGATTCTTGACATGCTTTAGGAATGAGGTCCAAGTGTAGCACAACATCTTCCAGTCAGTCAATATAGTTCGTATTACAAAGTTTTAAGGTTATATTTTCTTTGGTTACTTTCATGTGGGTAGGTAATATTCAGGGTCATTGATGCTGGATTACTTTAGCAGTTTAGACTGGTTTTTAGAGCTACTGTTCTTGAGATGTTTTTTAAGAAAGAATATTAGGTCTTTACCTATGAAATTGCCGTTTTGTATGCAATAAGTGAAAGTACTAATTTTTTCAAACTTTTTTATTTCTGTTATTCGAAGTAATCACCCATGCAATCGACGCATCTTTGCCAACGCATTGGCAGTTTATTGATGCCCTTCTTGTAAAAATCAGCTGGACGGGAGGCAACAAACTCTTCAAAGGCATTTTGTACTACCTCTCGGGAATTGAATTTTTTACTGACAACTGACAACAGACTGTCTGAACTGACAACATCATTTGGTACAGTTCGCAACAGACAGTCTCCAAGCTGCAAGAGCTGGGGTTGGAAGCCCTCCCTCATCCGCCATACTCACCAGACCTTGCACCTACCGACTATTACTTTTTCCAAAATTTAGACAACTTTTTAGTGGGTAAAAATTTCAATTCCCGAGAGGCAGTACAAAATGCCTTTGAAGAGTTTGTTGCCTCCCGTCCAGCAGATTTTTACAAGAAGGGCATCAATAAACTGCCAATGCGTTGGCAAAGATGCGTCGATTGCATGGGTGATTACTACGAATAACAGAAATAAAAAAGTTTGAAAAAATAAGTACTTTCACTTATTGCATACAAAACGGCAATTTCATAGGTAAAGACCTATTATTTAGTATTATTTAGGTACCTACGTGATACATTTGTTAACACTTCTAGGCCAGCTATATTTTTGGTGAACGAGAACGTCGAGAGTGCTATGGATAAGCGTCGAATCTGCAAATGCAAATATGCAAGCTGCAAATATTAGCTAGTAAGTTCGTCAACTTATCAAGTTCCATAACTTATAAAGTAATACAAGATACATATTTCACGTACAACTGCCCAATCAAGAGGCTAAGTGCGGAAACAGCCCGGGAAAACAAACAAACTACTGTACTGTACTGTTTATACTACCTATTACACAGAGGCAAATTATATCATTTTTTTTATATAGAATAGGGTCAAACGAACAGACCTATCGCCTGATGGTAAGCGATTACCACCGCACATGGACACCTGTAACATCAGCGGCGTGCGTTGCCGGCCTTTGGGTGATGGGGAAGGGGAGGGGGAGGGTATCTCATCCGGTATCTTCACTCACTTGGTGAAACACAGCACAAGCGCTGTTTCACACCGGTTTTCTGTGAGGCCGTGGTATCACTCCGGTCGAGCCGGCCCATGCATGCGAAGCGTGGCTCTTCCACGGTAAGATATTTAGACAATCTTTTATATTTGTAATCAAATGTCAAGCAGAACTTGTTATTATCTTACCTTAGAGCTATTAGGTACATACATAAGTAGAGTCACGTCTAATCCCCAAAGGGGTAGGCAGTGACAATTGATCTCCACTTACTACAAACCTGAAACACGTCTTTTGAACTCCTCAGACCTATTACCAAAATCAAAACGGCGGCTTGCCGGTGGTTAATGCCTCTCATTTGTTTCTTAAACAAATTGGCAAACGAGCGAACTTCCCGTCTGATAGAAAGCGGTCACCCTAGTTTTGTACGTTCCTGAATACATTCTAAAATGATATTGTGTTAGAGCAAAGAATCCGTAATCAGAGTATTCTTCATGGTTGTTACATACAGTTTTATACAAATGGGTGTGTGTCTTTGAAGTGTTAACATATTTAGACCTGACAAGGACTCCTTATCAAGGGAAAGAGAAATAACCTGTCGCGTCAGTTCGTTGTATGTCTTCATGACTGTGCTTTTATTTTGTTTTTTTAGTATAGTTGAAGTATTTAGAATAAGATATTTTTGTGGTATAGGGTGGCAAACAAGCACACGAGTCGACTGATGTCAAATAACCAACGACGCTCATGAACAGTTGCACTTATACTGCTTGGGCACTCTGGGTATAGAGTTATGTAGCGGGACAGGGGAGTCATACAGGTGAATAGAGTTTAATTCTCATCAGTACAGCGGTTTAACCGTGAAAGCGTGACAGACAGATCGACAGAGTTACTTTCGAATTTACATGGATTATTGAAGACCTCCAACAAAAGAAGTATTCAATAAAAAAATAACAAAAACCGACTCGATTTCTCTTGGATGCCATCATCAGATCCAGTGTCTGTACCATCGTTGGGATATCTTCTTTCCATTAACAAAAGAATCATCAAAATCGGTTCATAAACCACGAAGTTATCCGCGAACACACATAAAAAGAATTAATATATACGGTCGAATTGAGAACCTCCTCCTTTTTTGAAGTCAGTTAAAAATCACTTTAATGAACAAAAGTTTTTGGCTAGAACACTCCTTCAATTATACAAGGCACACATTAATATGGTGTAGCTTGTCACTGAAATATATCTAAAAGAAAAATACACAAGACAAATTCGACCATCATTCATTTACATAATATTTTTTTTAGCTTCCCTTCATATACCTAAACTTTAACTGTGCCAAATTTCATACTCCTTGTTTGCATATTTTTCATAAAAAGGGGTAAAAAGTTTTTACTTTACGTGTCAGTAGATATGTACGTGGAAACTGTTTAGATATATGATACAGTTCTTATAAAAGCTTTCGCTAAAAAATGTTTTTACGAATAAATATTAATATTGTAAGTACATACTTTCTTGATGTTCAAACCCACCAGTTATACTAAACATATGATCGGAACGTGTTAAGGGTCATCGTGAGTCGATACGTCAGTTCGGAGGCTGTATCGACACTTAGTGATTGACAGCCGACCGAAGGAAACCACTACCGGATGGAACGGATTACAGATATACATTATATTACTAGAAATGTCCGGATGTTTCGTGTTTAAATTCATAAGATTATACTGTTAGTTTACGGTGTGTTAGCTTACGTACTTAGTGACGTAAGTAGACCTCTAGATAACTATTTGTTTAATGGGATAGGGTGCAAACGAGCAGATGGATCGCCTGATGGTAAACGATTACCGCCGCCCATGGACATTCGCAACACCAAAGGCGTCACAGGTGCGTTGCCAGCCTTTTCAAAGGAGTATTTACGCAATTTTCTTGAAAAAATGAAGGTCGTATTGGTCGTTTTGTATTCGTAACTAAAACACTTACCTCAATTTAAAATTTCTTGAAATATCTTTGAAGTTTCATTAAATGAAGTCAACGAAAAACTTGAAAATGAAATACGAGTTAAAGTGGTTTTTGTCATTTTATTTAACTGTGTCTTAATTTTTTATTTATTGTAGAGGCAGATTAATTTAAAAACGTTTGGGCTTAAAATCCTCAACTAAAATAAATTGTATTTGAAATCACGTAATAATATGTGCTTAAGAAATCAAAAGCTTTCCCAGCAAGTAATTTAATTTTAACTAGTGTTAAATCCATGGACTGGATAATCGTTTTAAAATTATGTAAAGGTTAATTTAAAACATAATTTGTCTGCAGGTTTTGTATTTTTTTTTTTGCTTTTACCCATGCAATCTAAATTTGTAATTTAGCAAAGTAAAAAGACTTTAATATTTAAATTATATATTAAGTAGTTGGTTGTGGAGATCCTTTAAATATATGTAGTTGGTTGTGGAGATCCGATGCCAGTCGCTCCGAGGAAAAACTGATATTCAGGTAAAACCGGTTGAACTAGTAACCGACCCCATTATTTGGGAATAATAAAGGCTAGGAAGATGATAATGTAGTATCATATATTCTTGTCCATAGCTTTCTATGTCGTCCATAGCATCACATACTGATGAGTATGTGAGCTCTGTCGGATCACAAAATTACATTATGATCAGGCCCCCGCGGTTCGGTAGCAGAGGTCAAATTGTAATTTAATTAATCCTCCATGCACAATAAATCTTTTATGATTACCAATTTCAATAAATAGTATTTCAATATTGTAATACATAACGGGAAAACCCGCCAAGTATCTATAGAATTTAGTGCACTTTGTTCAATCGAGTGATTTATTCTAGACTAGCTTTTGCGCGTGGCTCCTCCCGCGTGTTTTTCGGTTATCGCAGCAAAGAGTAGCCCATGTCCTTTCTAAAGAATCAAAGTATCAATGCCAAATTTCATTGAAATCGGTGCAGCGGTTTGGCCGTGAAAGCAGGACAGACATACAGACAGGCAGAGCTACTTTCGCATTTATAATATAAATATGGATTATTCCACACTCAGAAAAGAAAGCTTTCTTTTGTAATCTGAGATTCCTCATATACCTACCTAGGTTTTTTATTTTCGTTTCAGACTCAATGTTTAGTATCTACACTGAATTGACTTTACAATGAATGAGTGATGAAGATTTTTTTTATTTAGAACACACATGTTTTAAAAAATTATGTTTTTTTTAAAGGTGAATGATATTCCTAGGGCGGGACTACCGTACTAGGAATACCTATATCCTTTGCCACGGGGACTTTAGAAACATATATGAAACGTCCACAAACAATAACTAGACTCAGAAAAACAATATGTAGATCACATTAAGTGGTGTCCCGTGTGGGATTTGAACTCAGAACGCATACCGAAGTACGGGGACCGCTCAAACCAATACGTCTTCGCCAGACTTCGGTGTAGTCATGTTTCATTAAATGTGTTAGTCAGGTACAGTTTACACGTTAGTTAGGTATAGCGGATAAACGGAAAGCGTTGCTAAATTGTTTCAGAATAATGGACAGAGGTTATCAATATTGATGTTGACCGAATAATGACCCTAACCGATAATTATAATAGAAAGCTACGATGGCTTTTTGGGGTCGTAAGGAAGAAGACCTGTCTAAATACTTACAGCAGACCTGTGTAAGGGATTTAAAGCACCTTCTAATAATACAATAAATAACTGTGACGAATACTTAAAAAGTAGAAAGCCAAAGTACTTTAAAATAAAATTGAAAGTATTCCGAGAACACTCTTTACACTATGTTAAACAACTAAGCGATTTATAAACAACAAACAAGTTACTTAAGATACCCCAAAACGGATTATCATAATGGTATTTCTTTGTTCGAATATTTTTGACAAAATAGCAAAGTAATTGACCAAAAGGATTTTAACTTTATACCCTTCGTATAAAGTACAAAATAGATGGTGGTTACTTTTATGGAATATTTGTAAAAGTATGTATGCGAAAATTAACTTTTGCCCAATTAATTTTGACAAAGATAGGGCAGCATGGGGCTTCGTGCGCTACCGAACCTACTGGGCGGTCTGCGACAAAAAATATATTCCGATTGCAAACTGACAGTTTCCATAGATATTTGCAAAAATATAATATTATGAGATATGGACTACCTTCTTCAGTGGTGTTTATGACAATTTGAATTAAATATTTACATCTTGATGAGGGATGGGCGACATACATTATGGGTTTCCATAAAACGATGGCAAAAATAAATGAGCTTTGAATCTGGCACGAGTCGCCATTTGAAGTACTGAACTTTTATAGCTTCAGTTCTAAGGATATTATATAAAAATACTAGTATATGTGTCGGCTATCGAAGTCCTCACTAGTATCACCTTGATTGATATGCGAAGTATTGTTCTTGGCACTATGGCTAGGCTAGCGTTAATAATGACAACTTAGCCGACGTTGGACAATCGATTGGGTAAATAGGTCGCGCACGGTCGGATGGCGTCGTATGCGCCTGCACTGGTTCTGACAATGTCTTTATTGGACACAGGATCTTAAAGTTGGCTGAGAATAAATACGAAATAAGGTATGTATTTTATTGTATAATTATTGGAACGCCCATATACGCAAAATATATACCTATCTTAGCAGTCAATAATTCAATTCAAACTGGCTCCCAAGTCACAGGTGATAAACCTAGTTTGGGAGCCAAGATCTAACATATTTTGTTTGCATAAAAAAAGTGCTATTTTATTTTTCATGTTGTTGTTACAATTGTAAGATTATATCAGAAAGAAAAGCATTTTACAAAAATGTTCAAACTATATTTGCAGAAATAAATTATTATTATTATTAATTTACCGAGGTAATTATTAATTATTTTCAGTGTTAATACAGCAACAGTTACGAATTCATTTAATATTGCGACGACTTATTCCACTTAAGCCTAGTAATTTATGTTAGCTGGTATAACATGCTGGCAACTTTTGTTAAATGCCAAATTAAAAGAAAGTTTTACTAGAAATGTGGTACAACAAAACTCGGGATTTGGGTCAAGTGAATCAATTGCGCGATGTCGATTAATATTCGATTTTAAAGTCGCCGCCGCTCTTACACCTTGGCTTGGAACTCTTTGATCCATCATATTGCTACGTCCAAGAATGGATACTCAAAGTTTTACTACAAAGTTGGTTATAAGTTTTTTTGGCAAATTGGGTTTTTAATTGATCAGATATCTTTTCTTTAGATATATATTTTCTTTAGATCTAATTTTAGCAATATTGAAGAACATTCTTGTCTTGCTTTGTAACAACCAGAGTAGAATCATTTTGGCAGTTAATACTTGAAAAGAACTATGCATATTGGTTAATCCACCGCTGGACGAATAAACACGAATTATTTAATAATTAAAGTTGTACATCATATTTGAAGTAAAGACTTTATAAGTAATGTACTTATTAGAAGTAGATGCACGACCAACCTTGAGATAAAATGATAGTGCTGTGCTCTTTATTTAAAACTTTGATGAAGTAGAAACTCCGTACCTCGATGTGTCTTCATTATGTTTTTCGTTGTAGGTAGACGTCACAAAAACCTAATAACCAATACCGTTTCAATAAATAAGTAATATAATTTTTCAGAATTTCCAGAAATTTATAGGAATGCCATGAATGTTTATTTTCTATTTACATTAAGGTACCCAAAAATATCAAACGTAAAAACGTTATATCTTAGTAGCTATGGAAAAATATATAAGTAAATTATATAACAATTTAATAAATAAGTTTAACCTGCAGGAAACATTGAGAGCCACTGTGTTAGTGGGCGGTCTCGCGACAGAGTCGTCACGACTAATTATCGATACACGACGATTATTCCAATTAATTAGGCCTCGCACACATGCACACAGACACACACACACACAATATGGTCGACCACACAGTCATTTCGATTCCGAACTTAATGAGAAACATTTTTTTTATACATTTACAGTTATCGATGATCATGACAGATTATAAATAATATACAAGGATATGTTTCTAATACAAACGTAGAGATTATTTGCTAGATGAATCATGTTAGAGAACGAAGAATATTCTATGTATTTACATTTCAGGGCAGTTTCATACCTCAAGTGAACACCGATAATGTTAAGATCTAGTTGAATGCAACCTAACCTTATTACATATCTTGACAGTGTGCAGAGTGTAAGAAAAATCAGGCTACTGATAATAAGCCTGTAACACCAGTTAGGGGTTCTGGGTCTTATACCCTTGATGTTTTAGAGACGCCGATGGTTAACATAAAAAAGAGTTCAACTTCAGCCAAAAATCCCTCTCCAAATGTCTCCGAGTACACCCATGAAATAACAGCTGATATTAACTCTGAACTTATTTTTATTTTAGAGATACTTTACGCTCTCTAAACAAAGACCTACAGCTATTCAGAGAGGAGATGGCAGACATAAGAGCATCCCTTAATGCATGTAATGGGCAGCTTAACATTTTAGAAGATAGGGTGAGCGCTCTGGAGCACCAGAAACCGGCATCCTTGGACCAGACGGCTCTGTGTGGCGTTGTCGAGGATCTTAAGCGGCAGCTCAACGATCGTAACCAGCTGTTATTGGCTAACGATATCGAGATCGCCAACCTCCCGGAGGCGTGCGAGGAGAATCCTATCCACGTATCCTTACAGATAGCTGTGAAGTTGGGAGTACAAATGGAGGTGAGAGATATAGTCAGCACCGAGCGAGTCCACTCGGGTTTATGCATTCGGGTGAACCAGCTTTCAAATAATTTAAAAAACGTGTCATTTTTCTATTAACGCTCTGACCGCGAACAACTTTTTAGGGCAAATCGTCCTCTTCAAACACCCATTGCGTGGATTGCTGCTTCTTGAGAAGATCGTAGCTATTAAACCATCATTCAGTTGTAAGAATGTAGGATACGTTTTGCGAAGTTTCTTCTTCGAAATTTTCTAACATAAATTTGCACCAATCAACACGACGGCATTTTTGCTAATCGGTGAGAGAATGAGGTTAAATGAGGTACCATCGTGAAGCAAGCTTCCTAACTTTAAGGTGTTCATGCCGGATGGTGGAAACTGCCTGTGATCAAATGTTTAGTTCAGCCTGTATCTCTTGATGTGTAATATGTCTATTCTCTCGCAATAGCCACTCTACCCTGATGACGTTTTCACGAGTTACTGCAGTTGGTGGTCGGCCGGGTCTGGGGTCATCGTTTAAGTTCTCTCGACCACGTTTAAATTCACGAAACCATTTGTAATTGTTGCTAACGCAGTAGCAGACTCCCCAAAAGCAGCTTGTAAATTTTCTTGAGATTCCTTGAAGTTTAACCCTCGTTTATGACTATAGAAAATCATAGCACGAAAAGCTTCCCGGGAGACGTCCATTGTTTCAAACAAAAGAAGAGTGGCAGATAGTATATAAACTTATTTAAAAAAAACTCTGTGATTTTCACAAAGAAGGTTTGTGTTGAAATTAGCCGTCAATCGAAAATAGTTTCATGAAAGAAGATATTGTATTTATTCTGTGGCTATCAGTTTTCGAAACAGCCTAGGTACTTTCATTTGCATTTAGTGAAAAGCTGTTTAATTGCAGTTACAAACAGACACTTCAATTTCATTTATTTGTACTTATAGATGTATAGATTTCTCTACGGGCGTTGCCCATCAATATAGTTTTTTTTTCTTTGTACGTGTTCTGTTTTTTTATGAAGACGCACCGCACTTGTTTCTGTTGTTATAAAATTTATTTATAATATACTTGATTCTTGATAATGTTATCGACTCTGCTTTATTTCCACAGGTTATGGGCCCAGCACGGTAAGAACTTAAATTAGTTACTTATTTTTACACATATGTACAGATGCAGTTCATTTTATAAATCTTTATCCATTATTACCTAGCACTGATACATCCACAACCCAGAGAAAAAATTTATACTTACCTTCCTTCAAATTGAGAATCAAAATCTCGTTAGATCTATGAATGTAGACGTGTGTGGGATAATATTTATTGTTACTTCTACACTCTCAAACAGCTTTTGAACAGTGTTTGTCAGTAAATACCTACACCGATAGATTGGATCTAGATTATTGAACCATATTAAATGTACACAGAACTTAGATCCACATGGGCGAAACCATTCCTTATAGTTAGTATTTTATATTTATATAAGTAAAATGTACAATAACATTTCATCAAAAACATCACAACGAAAAGGTCACGAGACATTTTTTTAGGGTCTCATACGATTATCTGTACCAACCATCTTTCACTTTTTGTCGTCACAATCGTAAGCAAAAAATTGTCTATACCCATATCAAAGCATGCAGTAAATAAAACTAAACCTTATCTTAATCTACATAGAGTGTGTTTTCATTTAGTTTGGTATATTGGACGTTCGATTTTTAAATTTGTCGAAATGATCGGTCGACATTTTGACAATTCGGTGCCCTAAGAAAGTGTCAGGTGTGTTTGAAGACCACCGGGCGACGTTCGCGCCAAAACTGATTGAGGGCTTGATAGCCATAGTTTAAATAACAATTAGTGAGAAAATATTTTGAACATGATGTTAGTGTAGGGAACCAATTAAAATACCACTAAAATGTCAAAATTAATTCATGCAAATGCATTATTTATTTTGATATATGTGTATGTATCAAACTTCCGGGAGATAAGAGTAATTTAGTTTAATTATATTATTGAAAGTAAATTGACACATTTCATATAGATACTAAGATACCTAACGACGAGAAAGACAGGTGAGTTGTGTTGCGATAACCAAAAATCTGGTTGCATTGTCAAAACAAATTACATCATCACTGTATGGTATAAAAATACCAATGTAAATGTCATTTCAAGAGAAGCAGTCTTTATGCGTTCTAGTTCTACCATACTGATATAGGTAAGACGCCCGGTATAAAATACGGTTTCAGGATTTCTTGTTGAGGAAACAACTTAAACTTAATATCACTTATTTTAATAATAAACTTGCATGAATATAAACGTCATATGTGTGAACGTGGAGTTTGAATGTATATTTGAAAATCATGTGCACACATATGCATGTAAGTATACCAATTTATTTAGCAGCGGTCTTATATCAATCTTATAACTTAATTCAGCCTCATTTGGAATACTGTTCTTATCTTTGGGTATCGGCACCCCAGTACCAGCTCCTCCATATGGACCGCATCCAACGGAGAGCAACTCGAACCGTCGACTGTCAAGATATTTTAAATCGGCTGGACACTGGACACTCTAGCTGCGTAGAGATCACTTACTATGAGGAGTGCTCCGAGAAATTGTTCGAACTGATACCTGCCGCCTCTTCCCGCCATCGTCCAGCGCGACAGCAGTTTCATCCCTACCATTTAGATGGTTGGCAGTCCACAACTGTGCGCTTTTCTAGAAACTGCGAAATGATTTGTCGCCTGCGATATTCCCGGACTAATACGAACTTCCAACCTATAAGAAAAGAGTGTGCTCCTTAAAGGCCGGCAACGCACTTGTGACGCCTCTGGTGTTGCGGATGTTCATGTCGCTTAAAAAACTAAAAGGAAACCAAATCCTCAATGCAGTTACTTGGTTGGTGACCAGACAGGTAAACCTAAAATCAATCAATCATTAATTCATTACTGTAAAACAATTATACTAAGCAACTTATAGATTATGCACATTCTACAGTATTGAAAGATTTACTAAAGTCAACAGTTTAAGTATCGTGTGATTTTTATTCCGTAAAAGTACTATTTCTGAATCTTTATAATTCGCGTTAAAAATGTTTAGACCAAAAATATTGGCCACCAGGTTATTTCTTAATATTCACGGACATTCGGCAAGGGAGATATCACAATAAACCTTTGGTAAAGTGTTACAATGATCATGATCTTAAATAACAAAATAATTTCTGTACAAATAACTCCTACATAATAAAAACTCCATCTAACAAAGAAGCAAAGATGCCGCCGCGTAAAGCCGGTATGAAAAAAATAATAATCCGCCCCAAGTATCAAATAATAAACTTGGTAGCAAGTGAATTTTGGGGATCGGGTTGCGTTCCTTAGCGCGGTAAAAAAAGTAAACTTATTTTTTAAAGGCCCGTTCAGTTGTTTGAAATTCAAACATGACGTGTATGTCAGCGGCTGAGAGTTCTGACGTTTTTACTTTCGTCTAAAAAGTGATTTTTGTTTTTTAATTCGTAAGGTGTTTTGATAACATAATTTATAGCATGTGAAGTTATTCAATAAAATCAATATTGTTTTTGAGTTAATAATATTAAATATATTTTCGTATAAGTATTTGAATAATTACAATAGTGATATCGAGAAAAATATAAATCTCTCTTAAGTTTTCATGTCTTTTAAACTTAAAGAAATAATTGTATAATTATTTAGTGTAAAAACATATCTAAAAATCTATAAATAAATATATATTTATGAATTGACATTGGCATTAAAAGGATTTTTGCATTTATCCATCTTGTTTTTATTTATTAAACCAATATCAGCATTTTAATAAAAGTTAGGTATAATATTTTTGGTGACGTAACGCAATTCCACTTCATTATGCATTCATCGCGTCCGATGCACGAAACGAAATACCCCACAACAGGTTATCGAGATAACAAACGATTAAAAATTATATCCAACATTTTCAAAATTTATACAACTAATATAAAACCTTAACGAAGTAGTGATAGGAATTAAAATGTCGTATTACTGGCTTTAAGATTACGATGGAGATTAAAAAACAAAAATAAAAGGCGGGCTATTTGATTATGGAACGTCACGTCAAGGAAAACGTCAAAATGTGACAGTTTCCGCGCGAGCGAGCGACGGTTCGGTGCGGTCTGAGCAATGCTCTTCTCGACCCTCAAGAACGTTGCTCCCGCCTTCTTAGAAGTATCATCAGTATGTTTGTTGGCGAATTAAATGTTGTTTTTACAGTTAATTAAAGACAATTACAGACGTTTCTTAGTATTTGAGTTTGAGTTTGAAATAATTTAATAATTTTTGTTTACTCATTGTCTTCATAAGTGTCACTATACGTATGAAATAATTTCTCATGAATATGCATGAGGTCGCTGTAACTTTGTACATTAAAATAATCCACCATCATTACAGATTTACTTCAAGGACAACGGACCCTGATATTGAAGAACAGAACAGTCGCTGGAGAAGCAGCGACCCGGTAATTATATGGCCATTTAAATTTAAATGTCTATTGTCATCATCAACCCATTGCAGTCTGCTAATGGACATAGGTCTCTCCCAAGGAATACTACAGAACCCGGTCTAAATGTACTAAAAGCTTTATTCCAGGCACATGTATGACCTGCTGAAAAACGCATTCAACTTCGTTGACAATCAGCAAAGATTTCACAAAATATACGAACGCCAAAAAAAACTATCCAATACGTGGCAAATACAAAAAAATTCAAACAATACCATAATTGGGTGAGTATATCCCAGCAAAGATAGTAACAGAAGGTCTCTGGTTTTCATCAAAATCCCACGGGACAATTCGCTATATCAACATGTGTTCAAAAACCCACTTAAAGTATGTCACCGAAATACCACCATAGCTTCTCATAATACTCGTCAAATATCCATTTACCCGTAAATAATTATTTTGATAACATAATTCGTGTTTTCCGCCGTTTTGGTACGTTGTCCCTGCGATCACCAATCATGGTCCTCGCGTCTAATCGAGCGTTGGACCGATCGTAATCGATAATAATCGATATTATAACAAGTCGATTGTAGAGTCATTTTGGCGGGCCAAACATAAAAAAAAAAAAAAAAAAAAAAATTCCCTCATGTCGTTGTAGAATATGCAACTGTTGTCTTAGTTTATTAGTGCACGAAATATGGCCATTTGGACTAAGGCTTTAAAGGCTCGCAGGGTGGTTGGTTTTAGAGGAAAAGTAGGTTATAATATGGCTAGTTAGTGACTTTTAGTGTTCTCTCACCATAGAAGATTTTTTTTTCAATTAAACGTTCCTCAGTTAGATTTTCTTAGGCAATTTAATAAAAATTTGACAATTTAATTTTGTAAACTATTGACTAGAAACTTGAATAAATTATTGTTAATGACAGTTACTACCAGTCGATGCAGCGGAACTCATGACTCAGGATAACCTCTCTATCCCTGTAAACAATACACATTGGATAAATGGCTACAATATGTTTCTCTTTCTTAGCCTTTTTCCCAAACTAGGTTGGGCAACTATGACACGGCTGATCTTCGATGTTTTCTCCACAACCTTAGACGATATAGTAATACTGTTCAGGGCTCCAAGTACCGTTTGCCAAAGATATAAGTAGAGCAACCGGGATCAACGGTTCAACGTGCTTTCAGAGGCAAGGAGGGTCACCAAGGAGAATAGTCACCCATCATAGACTGACCTAGCTTGCATTGCTAAACTATGCAATGTGTTAACCTACGTGATTACCACTGAGCCACGAGCCCTTCGCTATTGTATTGTTTATCTCTACATTATTCATATGGGGCAAGCAGATTTTTTGAATCTTTTTTTGTAAACTCCAAAAACTAAAAAGAGATTAGCCTAAAACAAATACACAGTTAATTATCTCTTCTAACAAATACAATAAACAGCTGTTGCACTTCCCTGTTGATTACAAGTTATGAGGAAGAGATTTCATCAAAAGGGTTGCTACATAAAGCACAATGTTGTATATAATCTGTTCGGCGAGTTGTCTGAAACAGCCCGCCTTCCCACACCGGCTCTACTGTTTAAATTGAAAATATGGAATAACTTTGTAAACATCTTAGACGTTTACCACGACTGAATAAAGTTGATACTTGCAGATTTAGATGCGAATCAAACTTAAAAAAACACTACGTATGTAGCATCGTTTTTTTAGTTTTCAATGTTTAACAATTTTGTTTCAGCGCCCTCTCGTTCATTGTGGTTCGAACTACAATTGGATTTTGTGCGCGATCGAAGTACCGGGCTGTTGGTACACCTAGGTGGCACTAGGGGGCGTATTTTATGAAGGATATTTTTGTTAACATTATGACACTTAGAAATAGTGAGACATTATCATATGTGTATCATACGATTCTCACTACATCTTAAATTTGATCTCAAATAAGCAAGGAGTATGGAAGTTGTACGTCCTGTTCGCACATTCAGAAATGGAGTAGGGGAATCATCGAGAATATTCGATAGGATGTCTATATAGCGGGGTGTGTGGCATATTCTTTTTTATTTCTTAAACCTTCTCTCATTAACTCTGAGGAAGCTTTGCTTACAGTGTATATTAATATTCTTGTTGGTAGTGTTTGTGAGTGTTCAAGTCCCACTGTCTGTGGTAAGTTAACCTCAAAAAGGTTTTTCCTTATTATCTTAATGTATGTAGAATATGTCCTCAGGCTATTTAATTTTGTTTATAGGGTCGATAGATTACCGCAGAAAGACAACCTACATCTTACCTGTCTTGTGGGTCAAGATTTGTGCTGAGGACGGTTGACTATTGGCAGCTCACAGCTCACTCCTCAAGACCCATCTGCCCTACCTTGAGGGAAGTTCATATATTCTGTATATAAAAATTAATTAATATTTTTTACCTAGCACCCACAAGTTGGATCACTGGTGGACGTCTCCTTAAGCTACCTTGAGCTGGAGAGAGTCTACGGCTGACTACCTTGAGTCAGAGAGGTGACCAGAGGGTGGCTATCCTGTGCTGACCAGTCTACAGGCTTAAAGTGTTAAAGAAAAGACTGTATAATTTTATTTTTTATTTTAAGACTACCTCATAAGTTTATTTGTAAATATTATATTTTATTTCACTTATGTAAAATAACAGGAAATAGAATAAAGGTTTGTATGAATCCTAAGTTGTCTCATTGAAGTCTTCCTTGGACCCTCCGCACCCTCACTATAAAATTTTATCAAAATTCTTACGGCGCCCTGAGGTATCATCTTCTATCCTGAGTCGAAACCGGTGAGTTTCCACCTGACAAGTTCAGGGATTACAAATTGGCGCCCAACGTGGGGCTAACTTTTCGAACCTTGAGGGTGTGCTGAGTGTAGTTCCCGGGAGAACTTTGGATGAGACGCTTACTTGCCGTCCGAGACTACCCAGGACGTTAATTGGTTTTGTGGAGTGCAGTTCACATGTAATAATTATCTCATTGCATTTTTCAGCACATTATTACCATCTCTGCGGTGTTGGAAAAGCATTGAACAAAATTCAAAATTAAATCAAAATTTTAACTGCACAAATTTTGGTAAGTCTTTTTTGAATTATTTTGGCAAGAACATTTTTTTCTTTTTTTCTTTTTTTCTTTTCCTGTGTTTTAATAAGTTCTTGTGTGTGTTCCCTAAGGGATCAGCACATACATATAGCTTTTATTTTGTTCAGGTTTTCCTTGATTAACTTTATTTTTACTTTTTATATTCCTACCTACTTACAACTTAAGTAAATAAATGTGAGATTAACTTCATTTTAATTCTATAAGAGGGTTTTGCATGATATAATTAAAGGGATATTGTGCTTCCCTTTATCTTGTTTGTAATTTTAACATAATAATTTAACCTTTTAGTGTATCAACTTAAATTTCAATCTAGGACACTTTACATAAATAAAAGTAGGGTATACTTTTATCTATAGTAAAGAAAACTTGAACTTTTTGTTCATTGAATATGGATTGTTAGTAACTACTTTATAGTTCTGGAAACATGAAGCAAACATCATTAATGTATTAAAATTGAATTTGTAATTAACTTAGAGTTAGAAAGGGGATCAAAAAAAAAAGTTTTCTTTTGTTACCCCACATATTAGGTAAAACTGCTTGGAATAATTGTAAACTTGTAATTAAAAGTAACATTTGAGAATAATTTTTTTTAGGTTATTGTGTTAATAAAATAACACATTATTTTTATACCATTCAGCTAGACCTTATTGTAAGACTGAATCTTTTATTTTTTCACTAAGAAGAACTTAGTGCTTTGTTTTAACTTTGTTAACTAGACATTAATTTTAATTTTGAATTTTTTAAACATTGTGTTAATAAAGTAACACACTATTTTTATAACATTCAGGCTAATCTTTTTGTAGGACTGAATCTTTTATTTTCTCACTAAGAAGAACTTAGTGCTTTATATATAATTTTTTTTAAATTGTCAACAAATTTATTTTTGAATTTTAAAACATCATGGCCCAGCTGATTAAATGTATTAATTATCTAAAGAAGGATGAACTTATTAACGAGTTGTCTGCCATGGGTGTTTCAGCGAATCCCGATGACACGGTGGTCAGTTTGAGGAGTGAGCTGCGCACTGCGTTGCGGCTTATCCGGCGTGGCAGCATTAAAGCCAGCACTTTCGTACCTGCTTCTGCTGCTTCTGAGCTGTCTTTCTGCGAGCCGAAGGTCTTGGAACTGGAAGGAGTCCTTTCTTCAGGTGATTTCGTTTCTAATAAGACTAGTCGCCTAAGAGTTTCCTTGAGGGCTAATTATCTTCTCGCTAGGTTAGCAAGGTGTGGTTTTGACTGTCCAGAACTAGTGGGTATACGTGCCCGGTTAGTTAAAATGTTGTCTGTGTCAGAGGCTACTACCGACTCTGACTCTGATGGATCGGAGAAGGAGATGCTTCCTACACATACTGACCAGATAAATTACACCTCACCTGTGTCGAGGGGGGACCGTTCGACGCGACCCAACGCTGCCACTTCTGACTCACTTCCAACTGTAGTATTAAGGGAAAAGCCTGTTAATTTAAATTCATTTAACTTAAAATTTGATGGCACTTCTTGCGTACGTGTCTTCATCGAAAGACTTGAGGAGCTTAGGTGTGCTCGGGAGGTCACCAAGGAGAAAATCCTCACAGCTTTCTCTGACCTGTTGGAAGGTCCTGCCTTGTCTTGGTTTCGCACCAACAAGGAGGATTTCACCTCTTATGAGGTCATGTTGGAGGAGCTGAGAGAGAACTTCGATCTTCCTGACTATGATTACCGCCTTCGCAATGAAATCAAACAGCGTACACAGACCCGATCTGAAACATTGGGTAATTTCATTTCTACAATGCAGGCCATGTTCTCTAGACTCTCATACAAGATGCCTAGTGAAGAACAAATGGACATTCTGATGCACAACATCAGACCTGACTACATGAAGGAATTGGCTCTTCATGACGTTAAGTCTCTCTTGGATCTGAAGCGATTAGGAAGGCGCCTAGAGCTTGCTCGTGCTAGAGCTGAGGCATTTCGTGAACCGTTATTGGAAACACTTAGTATCACTGCGGATTTACACCAAGTAAAAAGTAAACCACCACATAAAACTTCTCAACAGGTATCTGGTGTGTCCCGTCCGTCCACCTCGAGTGAAGATAAGTGCTTCCGATGTGGGGAGGGCGGCCACACTACTTACAGCTGCCCACAGTCGAGAAAGGTGGTGTGTTTCCGGTGTGGACAAAAAGGTGTTCGAGCACCAGAGTGTTCCCAGTGCAACGCCAAGCCAAAAAACGGGTAGGTCGGGGCCTTGTTAAGAGCTTTCCATGTGAGATCGAGCGTTCTTCTCTGTCTGAGAATTGCTCTGATAAGGTCCTGTTTAATAATAATAAACGGGATAACGATATTAGACCGTATTTAGTAGTAAGGATCCTGAACTTAAATGTTTTGGGCTTACTTGATTCGGGTGCAGCCTGCTCTGTGTTAGGTAAGGGTGCACACCGCGTTTTTCTTGAATTAGGGTTTGATCTGGAAAGCATAAGCCCTAACTTTAGTCTAACAACAGCAGACGGATCATATCTGCATTGTTTAGGCTGTATTTTTCTTCCTATAGTATATAACTCTGTTGTCAGAGTTATTAAGTTTTATGTTGTCCCAGAAATCACTACTGCCATGATATTCGGTGTAGACTTCTGGCAACAGTTCCAATTAGGGAACAGATTGATCTCTCAAAATATCAATCTCTCCCACTTTGATGATTGTAATCCTGTGGAGTCATTGGCTCTCAACCATGGCCTAGAGGATTACGACAATTTAACCGTTGATCAGAAGCGGATTATTAATAGCATTATTAAAAAGTTTGATACGATCAACACCGACAGGGTAGGCTTAGGCCGTACCTCTCTTGTGCACCATGTCATAGATACAGGTAACAGCAAACCAATCAAGCAACGTTATTATCCGCTCTCTCCCCTCAAACAAAAAGCCTTGGAAGAGGAACTGGACCGGATGTTGGAGATGGGAGTAGTGAACCCATCTCAGTCTGCGTGGAACTCGCCAGTGGTGATGGTGGAGAAAGCGAATGGTGACTTACGATTGTGTCTTGATTCTCGAAAGCTTAATTCTGTATCTAAGAGCGATGCGTATCCCTTGCCATACATAAATCAAATTTTAGACCATCTGAATAATGCTAAATACCTAACTTCTATCGATTTAAGTGCAGCCTATTGGCAGATACCTTTTGACTCGCCGCAATCCGCTGAGAAAACTGCTTTTACTGTCCCTAGGAGGGGTCTATTTCAGTTCAACGTGATGTGCTTCGGTCTCATCGGAGCCTCTGCTTCGATGCAACGCTTAATGGACCGCTTATTTGGTCCAGAATTCGACAATAAAGTTTTCGCTTTCCAAGACGACATCATCGCAGTGTCTAGCAGCTTTGAGGAGCATGTGGATCTCTTACATAGAGTCCATCAGCGCCTTAAGGATGCGGGCCTCACGATTAACATGGAGAAGTCACACTTCTGTCGTAGTGAGCTGAAGTACCTCGGGTACTATGTTGACAAACATGGCTTACGGACCGACCCGGGTAAGGTTGAGGTTATTCTCAATTATCCGACACCTTCCAATGCTAAGGAGGTGAAGAGATTCCTGGGCATGGCCGGTTGGTATCGTCGTTTTGTCAACAATTTTTCTAAAATTAGTAAACCCTTGTGTAAGCTAACTTCTAAAAATGTTTCCTTTGAGTGGACGCGTGAAGCTGAAGAGTCCTTCAACCTTTTGAAGGCCGCTTTGGTCACCGCACCTATTTTGAAAATGCCTGACTATTCATTACCCTTTAGGATTCTCAGTGATGCATCATCCTTCTCTGTGGCTGCAGTCCTCACGCAGACACACGAGGGAGTGGAGCACCCTGTCGCGTATTGCAGTCGTTCTCTTAACAAATGCGAGGTCAACTATAGTACCACTGAACGTGAACTACTTGCGGTGATCTTTGCATTAGAACAGTTCAGACAATACGTAGAGGGCCAGAAGTGCACCGTGGTTACAGACCACGCCTCGCTTCTGTGGTTCCACAAGCTGAAGAATCCTACTGGTCGCCTAGCGCGCTGGAGCATGAGATTGAGTCAGTTCGACTTCGACATAGAGCATAGAAAGGGTAAAGATCATGTTGTGCCCGATGCTCTGTCGCGAATACGGATTGATGCGATAGGCACCAGCACCACCAAGGATTCGTGGTATCTCCACACCCTTAATAGTGTGAAGAAGAATCCTCGTAAATTTCCCAACTTTGATATTCGTAATGACTCCTTATACAGGTTATCTAAAAATAAATACTCTTTAACTTCTGATTTTAGTTGGAAGCTTGTGGTACCTCTGGAGGACAGGCTATCCCTGCTCACCAAGTACCATGACCACGTTTTGAGTGCCCATGGAGGTGTTTGGAAAACCCACAAACGCTTGGCCCTAAACTATTACTGGCCTAAAATGTATAATAGCGTTAAGGAGTATGTGGGCAAGTGTGAAACTTGTAAGCAGTATAAACCTGTAAACACAGCCCGTCCTGGCCTAATGGGTAATCCAAAACGTGTGTCTAAACCTTTTGAAGCCATCTCTTGTGACCTGTTGGGTCCATTCCCTACTTCCAGCAAGGGAAACGTTCATTTAATCGTGGTCTCGGACTATTTCAGTAAATATGTCATGTTGTATCCTATAAGGATAGCTACAGGCGTTGCTGTTGCGAGATTCATTGAGAAGAATGTTTTCTTGGTACATGGTGTTTGTAAAACCATTTATATGGATAATGGCCCTCAGTTCATTAGCAAACCTTTTAAAGACTTATTAGTTAAATACAATGTGCCAAACATTTATTATAATCCCAGATATCACGCGCAGACCAACCAGGCAGAGCGTGCTATTCGCAACGTGGTTCAGGGAATTTCCTGTTACGTGAAGTCACATCACAAGAAATGGGACGAGAACCTCGTGGAACTTCAGTGTGCCTTAAACACGGCGGTAAGCGAGGCCACTCGTTTCAGTCCTTATTTTCTTGTTCACGGCAGGGAGTTCATAGGGGATGGAGTTCTTTATAGACAGGAAGATATTTCTGCCCATCCTAACTCGATCACTATTGACAACCCTGTGTCCTTCGGAGAAAGGTTGAAGGAACTTCATCGTATATACGACCAGGTGAGCAAACACTTAGATGTTTCCCACCGGCGTAAGGAGAAGTACTACAATCTCCGAAAAAGGCACGTGGAATTAAAAGTGGGACAGTTTGTCTATAAGAGAACGCACTATCTATCCAACAAAGATAAGAACTTCACATCCAAGTTGGCCCCTAAATTTCTGAAATGCATAGTCACCGCGAAACGTTCGCCTTTGATCTATGAATTGTCAGATTTGGATGGTAAGAATCTGGGAGTCTACCATATTAAGGATATTTTGAAACATAGTGAGGAGGAGCCACCTTCTGTTCTTTCTCCTCAATGTATTGGTTCTATCTTTAAGTCATTCGTTCTTACGTGAAGTTATAACCTTTGTGTCGAGCGGTTCCTCTTCGACACACACCTTACACTCGGGTGCTCATATATGTGTGCATTATTCCTTGAAATAGGGTGTGGTGTCATTAGAGTAGTTTCATTAGGAGTTAAGTTTTTCTTTCTTATACTACCTATATTTTAGTTGTAAATTTTCTTCTTATCAACTCTGTGTGTCCTAACATTTGAGGGCATCACAGCTTTTTCTTAGTTTGTTGCTGTTTTAGTTATTCCCTTCGTCCTCTACTCAGGGAACACTGTGGGGAGGGGGTGGTGTAGCATCGTTTTTTTAGTTTTCAATGTTTAACAATTTTGTTTCAGCGCCCTCTCGTTCATTGTGGTTCGAACTACAATTGGATTTTGTGCGCGATCGAAGTACCGGGCTGTTGGTACACCTAGGTGGCACTAGGGGGCGTATTTTATGAAGGATATTTTTGTTAACATTATGACACTTAGAAATAGTGAGACATTATCATATGTGTATCATACGATTCTCACTACATCTTAAATTTGATCTCAAATAAGCAAGGAGTATGGAAGTTGTACGTCCTGTTCGCACATCCAGAAATGGAGTAGGGGAATCATCGAGAATATTCGATAGGATGTCTATATAGCGGGGTGTGTGGCATATTCTTTTTTATTTCTTAAACCTTCTCTCATTAACTCTGAGGAAGCTTTGCTTACAGTGTATATTAATATTCTTGTTGGTAGTGTTTGTGAGTGTTCAAGTCCCACTGTCTGTGGTAAGTTAACCTCAAAAAGGTTTTTCCTTATTATCTTAATGTATGTAGAATATGTCCTCAGGCTATTTAATTTTGTTTATAGGGTCGATAGATTACCGCAGAAAGACAACCTACATCTTACCTGTCTTGTGGGTCAAGATTTGTGCTGAGGACGGTTGACTATTGGCAGCTCACACCTCAAGACCCATCTGCCCTACCTTGAGGGAAGTTCATATATTCTGTATATAAAAATTAATTAATATTTTTTACCTAGCACCCACAAGTTGGATCACTGGTGGACGTCTCCTTAAGCTACCTTGAGCTGGAGAGAGTCTACGGCTGACTACCTTGAGTCAGAGAGGAGACCAGAGGGTGGCTATCCTGTGCTGACCAGTCTACAGGCTTAAAGTGTTAAAGAAAAGACTGTATAATTTTATTTTTTATTTTAAGACTACCTCATAAGTTTATTTGTAAATATTATATTTTATTTCACTTATGTAAAATAACAGGAAATAGAATAAAGGTTTGTATGAATCCTAAGTTGTCTCATTGAAGTCTTCCTTGGACCCTCCGCACCCTCACTATAAAATTTTATCAAAATTCTACTGAGTTTCCACCTGACAAGTTCAGGGGTTACACGTATGTGTCGGTAACTTCGTATTTAAAAGCTTCACAAAATGCGGCGAATGGATACCATGAGAATTCAAATGATGTTATTACAGGTTTAAAGAATCAATAGAAGATTCGCACTTAATTAACATGCCATCTTAGTCTTTTGGGAATCAATTGCAACGAATAAAATACATAAATACATACCTACGTATTAAAAATGTGGCAAAGTAAACAGGTTTTGTTAGTAAATCCACATAATTTAAAGAAAAACCTACCCAGGCCTGCGTAATAATTTAACCTCCTCTCAGTACAGCAATGAACCCCTTCGCTACTTTATTGCAAACTAGCTGTTGCCCGCGGCTCCGCCCGCGTGTATGTCGGTTATCGCGGCAAATATAGCCTATGTTTATTCTGATGTATAAGCTATATTTATTACTGTAAAGTTTCATCCAGATCCGTTCAGTAGTTTTTGCGTGAAGAAGTAACAAATATACACACTCACAAACTTTCACCTTTACAATATTAGTGTGATGTTGTTGCAGTTTTGTCACCTTAATCTCCTACGATTCCTCTTTGCTGCAGGAAAGTGAATCTCATTAAAAATCAACATACAGGGCCGATAAGTAGTCACAAGAGCTATGTTTTTTGATCCCCTATTCAGAAGAAATGATGCTTTAATCACTTCATCACCAACATACTTCTTCCTTCTCCAATTATGATGTACTTTATAAGCCTATAATTTATACGTTTTTAGTATCTTATTATCTTGAAGTATACATAAAACAATGCTGATTAGCATTGTTTTTTTTAATATACTAAGCAACTACCAAGACGTGTCGGTCTTAAAATTTCAACAGGAGCCCAATGCGGTGATGCGTGCTAACGAAATTACGCGGCCTGGTTAAGTGAACTATGAAAATAGGATTTCTTTAGCATTCCACCCCCTCCGCCCTCCCCACCCCGTACCAGGTGGTAGTAAGGGATTATAGGATTATCAGCCATTGATACCGGGTCCCCAGTAATTATGTATATAGAAATGTAATTAATTTCATAAATACACTTAAACAAAAAAATGGAAGTTATTAGGAACGGAATATTCATCTTGCTTTTTTCGAGAGTTCGTTTCCGAGTAATTTCGAGAATTAGTTACCGATATTTTGGCTATATTGCAAGTGTCATTATGGTGGATAAACTGAACAGTTTATAACATATCCTGTTCCTAATGACTTGATAAGTGAAAATTATCATTGAATTTAAGAAAGAATTTTTTTTTAATTTTTTTTTTATTTAATAATGAGGTAAGTACTCAAAATTATATTAATCAATTCCAAATATTATTTTTATGACTATCATGGTTTCGTTTCCAATCACTTTGGTTCATTTCATAACGTAAACAGGTTTTATGCTAAAAAAAATTAACGAAAGAAAGCTTAAATAGAAAAATAGGGGAAAAGGGAAAACTTCCAAACTTAAATCTGTTCTATTTTTTTATGGAATAGGCGGGCAAACGAGCATACGTATCGTCTGATGGTAAGCGATTACCGCCGCCCATGGACACCTGATACACCAGAAGCGTCACAAGTGCGTTGCCGGCCTTTTGGGGATGGGTGGGGGAGGTAGGGATAGGGGGATTGGGGTATGGGCCTCCGGTATCCTCACTCACTCGGTGAAACACAGCGCAAGCACTATTTCACACCGGTTTTCTGTGAGACCGTGGTATCACTCCGGTCGAGCCGGCCCATTCATGTATAAGATTACTTTGTCTAAGATTAGCCAATGACACACGAGAATTTAGGCATTAATGATTGCAGAAAGAAGAACGCTTGCAACTTGGCGTGCAACAAGTGCGTTGCCGACTTTTGGGGAGGGGATAGGGAGGAGAGGAGTTGGGTTATGGGCCTCCGGTATCCTCACTCACTCGGTGAAACACAGCGCAAGCACTAGTTCACACCGGTTTTCTGTGAGGCCGTGGTATCACTCCGGTCGAGCCGGCCCATTCATGCCGAAGCGTGGCTCTCCCACGGTTTTATCCCTTCTGCAATATGTGTATGAACTGTAACTAATCATGATTTTGGGATTCCTGGGTTCCAGATTTCTGGGGCAGATATCGTTGGTATGATTGCCTACCAGAATATTGTATGCTGGAATAATTATCAGCAGCCTTTAATAGTACACTGCTGGACATAGGCCCCTCCTTAGCAGGGTGTAAGTTTCCTATAATTATTAATTTATTTATATTTATTGTATACACAAAACAAAATAGTACAAAAGATGAGTTATGTGTTTGTGTGTGTTATAGTTTCTACAAAAAAAAAAAAGTTTGTGTGTGTTATAGTTTCTGAGATTTCGTGATTAATAAGTGAGTGGTATTTCGCGTTTTTATATATAGATATATAAAATTCTCGTGTTACAATGTTAGTTACCATACTCCTCTGAAACGGCTGGACCGATTTTTATGAAATTTGGTGTGCATATCGGGTAGGTCTGAGAATCGACCATCTATTTTTTATACCCCAATTTTTTCTTATTTTATGGCAAAACAACGCTTGCCGGATCAACTAGTATTCTATAAGAATTTGAAGGTATGTAAAATCACAGAATAAGTTAGTTCGGGATCACAAGGTTCTTTGTGAGATGTGTAAGGTCTTTTTTATTTTTAGTTCAATAATATTTTGCTCATCATTTGATTAAAAAAAACAAAAAAAAAAACCTATGAAATTGAGAACCTCCTCCTTTTGGAAGTCGGTTAATAAAATAATATTACACAAAATACATAACAACGCAAAAACTTCTTTTTTATAATAGACAACTAAACATTAGGAATATGAATTCTGTGTCGCGGGGGACTTTACAAACATAGATAAAATAGACACAAAGAACACACAGACTCAGAACAACGATTTGCGGTTCACAGTATTGTCCTATGTGTGAACCCACAACACTTGGTGCAGTACAAAGCGGCATGGCGACCGCTTAAACGACTAGGCAAAAAATTGTATCGCAGGAAAACAATTATCCTAGGGAAACTTTAAGGAAAACTTAAAGAAGTATTACAAAGCATGGACCAAATGTAATTTCATGTGAAAAATTCCTTAGTTCGACACCACCGGTGCTCAATGGTAAGTTGGTATATCGAACTCTCATTGGGTAAAACCACACAGTGTTCTATCATCAAGTCTTATTTAAGGTCCTCAGGTGTACACTGGAATGAAAATCTCTGTGAACCTTGGCAGAGTTAGGAATAAGGTGTGGTATAGACAATCGTAATAAGATTACGGAGGTTTCAACATCCCTGGTTATTCCTTGGATGTTATAAGATCCCACTATAAGGGATCCATGGTATAACAATACAGGTATGACATTCCGAAAGCTACCCAGGGTGACGTCACTATCCAGTTACGGCAGTTACCACTTTATAGCAACATAACATGAAATGATGGAAACATTTTCAGTCACCATTCTATTTAAAAAAATGTAAAATGCATTTAAATTGCTGTTTTGTGTAAATAATCAAACAAAATATTTGAATTTAAATATATGATAACGTAAAACTTTATTGTTCTATCGAATTCACAAAGGGAATAATGGTGGTTGGGGAGTTATCATTTCACACTACTGGTAACACTAAACCAGCGATAGTGATGATGACGTCATCTCGTCCTCTATGTATCTCGGAATGCCATACCTGTATTTTTATACCATGAAGGGATCAAACTACAACAGCACTACAAAGTGCAAAGAGATGGATCACCTTACAGCAACTCGACTGGCCAGCGTGGTATGGTATGCGAAAAGCTCATTTTTAATGAGAAGCCTATGTCTGATAATAGACAATAGTAGGGAATCTACGTATCGTACGATTTGAAAAGAAATGCATATATTTTTTCCTGTGGATCTCTGACGTACAGATTTTATAAGGTCTTTAAGTTTACGGAACCTTAACAGTGAACTATGCAGGTAATGCCCAATATTGTACAATATTAAAAATATTACAAAAAAATAAAAAAGACTACGCTTTTTGATAGATACCACCGAATCCATAAAAAAACTTGTTTATAAACCAAACACTTGTTTGTTCATCAAACAATAGCACACAGATTATCAAAATCGACCACTTTTGTTGCACAAATGCACGTAATCTTAGTAAAGATGCACCGCCTGTAAAAACGTTGCCGACACAAAGAAAAGCCGACACTACGGCTACTCTGTTATTGATATTGTTGTCTGCTACCATATCCGTAAATAGAATAAATGTATACTTACATTAAGGGCCCAATTGCATTAGCTCCTGGTTAGTTTTCAGATAGTTATTAGTCACAGAACACTAGTTCACAAATCTATACGAATATATAAAGCTGAAGAGCTAATCTCAGGAACTACTGGTCCGATTATAAAAAAAACAGTGTTAGAGAGCCCATTTATCAAGGAAGCGAGCCCATTTATTTAGGTTTCCTTGATAGCCTTGATATATCATCACGCTAAGACCCTTAGGAGCGGAGCACCAATGAAGAATGTTTTAAAAACGGGGGAAAATTATCACGCTACGGGCAATAGGACACGCTAACGAGATTGCGTGGGTCAGCTAGTATTATATATGTCAGAAATCTATCCAACACCTACATTGTTTCAGAAATCTATAGTCATCTGGCAGATAAGCTCACATTAATCTATCAGGGATTTAATCAGCCAGTGGAGAAACTGGTTCTAAGCGGCTGCGTCTGATGCGTTCACCTAGTAGAGCCACAAACATAAGAACACTGTGCAAGAGCACTTTTGCAATATAGTTTTTTTTTATGTATAAGCCTGTCAAAGTGACTATACTCTACCTGATGGAAAGCATGAGCAGAATCTAAGAGTGGTGGTCACCATACTCATTGCGAATACCGACAGCTCGATGCTTTCCATCAGGCAGAGTAGAGTCACTTTGACAGCAAAGTGACTCTACTCTGCCTGATGGAAAGCATGAGCAGAATCTAAGAGTGGTGGTCATCATACTCATTGCGAATACCGACAGTGTTACCATGCACCATAGTGACCCACACTATGGCGGCCTATTGAGATGCTTCTGCATCATTGGACCTCCGATCTCTGCTGAAATCAGCATGGCTCTACTACCTTATGTAGCTATCCCTCTTCACGAAGACCATCATATAATAACGACACCAGATATTGCATATATTACTATCTTTTATCATCATCATTAACAATTGCCTTTAATTAACTACAGCTGAACTGGTGCTGTCTTTAGCAAGAAGGTTTGGCCTGCTACACTACGCGGACCCTGTCCGTTTGGTATCCACTATAAGGTTTGTTTCAAATTTTCGTTATTATTGAAGTCAAATTGTCTTGCGTAGTTTGCTCTCTTAATCACATCTTACGACACCCATGGTATAAATAGGGGTAGTAACACTCTGTAGTCTTAATCAGTCATTACACGAAGTTACACTTAAGCAAACAGTAATTTTTAATAGGTTATCAGTAGGTTAAAAAAGTCGAACGCCATCTGTGGGGAGGTAGCTAAAACGCGAGTGTCCGCAAATTGAACTAGTTTTACCCTCTCACCCTTCAGTTTACAGTGATAGAGAGGGAACTTTTCGTGTCGTATTGGACTCCTAAATATGCACAGATGGCGCTGGCTGTCTTAAAAGAGAATATTCCATTAAGTTATAACTTAAGAATTAATTATTATTTACGTGAAATGTTTACCTCAAAGCTTTTTTAACCTAACCTTTTAAGAAATAAATCGTCTATTTGAAAGATCTTATGTCGTCTTATAGTCTGTAATATCACGCAAATATATATTAAAGTGGAATGATTAACAATTAAAGCTTAAAACTATCACGTTAAGCGTCATAGCAGTAGTCACGTTTTGCAATGAAAACTTGTGTGATTTTTTTTTATAATCCCGAGATGCACATAGTTTTCAACAGCAACATCAGCTCAGTGAAATTCCCAGTCCACTGCTGAACATGGGCTACGGTTACTCTCCTTATTACTACTACAATACTACATCTTCATATTTCAGCCCTCTGTAAGGAGTTTAGGTGTAAGAGCCCCCGCAAACTGCAGACTTTCGATCGGCCTATAGTTTGGTTGGTTTATTAATTAGTATGAAGATGTATGGGAGTGCTTAGGTACATTATAACGATTCGGTATCGGTCGACTAATAAGCCACCCCGATTAAACTATCGTGGTATTAAAAAAAAATGTAGTCTGTGGGGCCTCTGAGAGATTCGATTTCTAACGCAATCTAAACTGCTAAAACAATATATCGATCATTTACCAATAATTATCGACTAATTTAAAAAACGAAGTCACACATTTTGTTAACCTAAAACAGTTCAATATTTTATTCGAAGCCAATAAAGCTATGTCCGATCATTAAGCAACAATTATAACAAAGGGACAAATAAAAATAAACCGGCCCTGGGCGATAAATAGCTGTACCCTCCTTGGCTTACCGCGGGGACAACCCCACGATGTACTAGGGAAGAGACACTAACGATACGCAATGAGCGTTTATCGATGATTTCTGTGTCGCATGCGATAATGAATTATAATGCATTAGTTTATGTATTTATAATATACTAGCGGCCCAGTACGTGCTTCGCTACGTATAAAGTGAAATAACAAAAATTGTAATATAATTTGAGATTTAAACTATCCTATCTCTCAAGTTGGATCGAACTGCACATGGTGTGCAAATTTTATTATAATCGGTTAAGTGGTTTAGGAGTCCATTGAGGACAAACATTGTGACACGAGATTTATATATATTAAGACTAGCTGACCTACGCAACCTCGTTTGCGTCCAAACTACCATCCACCGTTTTAACCCCAAAAGGAGGTTGATTTCTAAAGATACATTATTAGTACACATCCACACCATCTATAGAGCAAAAATTTTAAGTTTCAAGTCTCTTACTTCAAAAACATAGGACTTTCATACAAACTTCCAACCCCCGTTTTACCCCCTTAGGGGTGGAGTTTCGTAAAATCCGTTCTTAGCGGATGTTTACACCCTATAAGGAACCTATCTGCTAAATTTCAAGTTTGTAGGTGTTATAGTTTCTGAGATTTCGTGATTAATAAGTGAGTGGTATTTCGCTTTTATATATATAGATTTACCAAAATAAAGTTGTTGCAAATTTAAAATTAAACACATTTTTTGTTTTTGTTCCAGGTATCTGAGAGAGGGATATATTATGTACCTACACATTGGTTTTGTTGTTTTTATTTACCGGGATTTATTATATTGATAGAAATTGCTTCAAATTCAAGTAAATATTAATATTTGAGAAAGTTTGGTTACCATTTCTTTTCCGTTTTTTTAAAATGACGGAGTGGAAATTTCTTTGGATCTTTGGCTCTTCAGGGACTGAGGAACCAGGAGTAAGTGGTACTACTAAAAATCAACCCGACGGTCTCAGGCGCCTTGATCTGAGGAGGACCAGACTATGTTATTTCAGGTCTCCCTCAGGATTGACGCTGAGCCTGGCCAAACTTGGATTGGTAACAATCAAAGCTTGAAACTATCACGTTCAGCGTAATAGGAGTAGTCATGTTTTACTGCAATTAAAACTTTTGTGTTTTTTTTTATAGTTCCGAGATACACATAGTTTCAACAGTAGCATCAGCTCAGTTAAATTTCAAGTCCACTGCTGAACATAGGCTACGGTTACTCTCCTTATTACTACTACACTACTACATCTTCATGTTTCAGCACTTTGTAAGGAGTTTAGGAGTAAAAGCACCCGCAAACTGCAGACTTTCGATGGGCTTATAGTTTGGAGATGTTGTTTAGCCAATCTTGGGTTTTACTCTACCTTTTGGTCCAACTGCAGATCGTAGCAAATAATCTATCATCAGAGATCCCCACTCTGACTCGCTCTGATCATGCTGACGACGAAGTCCATGCTCGGAATCGAACCTCTCCCGATCATAAGTTATGATTACTTAAACGTATGTTCCTCAATGATTTTTTTACAGAATTTTTAAGAGACGGTGATATACTTTTAATTTTCGAGTTGCTGGTGTCCACGGACAGCGGTAGTCATAAGATGATCTTTATGCTCGTTTACCACTTGTAAAAAAAAAACAAATAACTTTCATATGAAATGTGTAAAATTTAATACTTCAGGTGTTCACCTAACACTGCGCGCGATTTTTAGTTAAATTCAATAGCATGTGTTGCTAACAAACGTTCTACGAATGTACGTTTGTTTTCCTTCTATGCGTTAGTTGTCTTAAAAAAAAATCTTAAGAAGTGTTTATTTTGAAAATGACGAACTGTGCAAACACTAAAATCTTTTTGTAAACCTTCCTTTACAGTGTACTCAGCCCTCCCTTACAGTATATGATGTAATCGGGTATTTTACGTTGTTTTGCGCATGAAATAACTATTTTCATTCTTTCTTACGATCATGTACTATATAACTTTCATCTCATCTCAATCACGTCGTTCGTTATTCAAAATCTCATAAATATTTATTAGGACGGATTAAGAACACAAAGTATCACCATCACCACCCATATTCATACCGTGGGTGTCGTAAGAGTCGACTAAGGAGCAAACTACGCAGTAGAACAGCACTGCAAAGAGAAAGAACATTAACACCGATCTTATTCGAATCCATCTGACCAGACGCAAAAACGGAAACCTTTAGAAGCCAATGTCCAGCAGAGACCCAATAAAGGCTGTTGATAATTATACATAATTATTCCTTAATAAGCAAGTGAGTCTGAGTTTCCAATTCCTATGCACGTAGCCATATTTTCATCGATTGTGTCCCCTCACTATGAGCACGCGGGTCGATTTTGATCCCCGATACAATTACACTCTGTGTGTAGACTCGTTACTGCACAATCTTCTCAACACTCCTCTCCTATTCTTACAAAACACATGCAAAAATAAACCCTCTGTCTCTTTATTGTAGTAGATTTCTCAACAACAGAGCCGTCCCCCAAAACTTTCACCTCTTTCAATAGGAGTTTAAACCTAAATACCTTGCGTAGGAAAGCTTTCACTTTTCAGGAATTATTTTAGACGTTACCGATTAGTTTTGAACTGAATTTTCTTATTTATAAGGAAGGTTTTTGTAAAGCAGCCGTAGGGTTTTCCGAAGGCGGCAGGCTTAAAACTCTCGAAACCAATTCTGGAGGGTTTAAAGCTTCCAAACAATGGATGGAACAATTCGATATTTAGGCGATTATAAACGTTCGCTGTAATGCTCTTAGCAAGGTGTGATTTTCGTTACGATCTCATAGAATTCTCCTTTTAATATTATTGAAGTGGTATTTCCTCTCGATATGTATTTATAATATTATCTTAATGTATTTCTGAGGAGCTTCTAACACTAGAATGATTTTATTTGACGGTAATTAAATTAAAATTGTGCTTTGAGTTGTATCTAAAAGCTTCAGAAATAAAAAAGTAGGTATAGATTTACTCCTATATCCTCGAGACTGTTTTAAAACAAAAAACAAAATTGTATTGTATATGGTGCTGTTCTTAATATGTTATTACTAAAATAAGGAAAAATGTATATTTTGTTACGTTAGTGTATATTTAGTTAGTAAGTGCAATGATGCAGAAGCATCACTAGCCCGCCATGGTGTGGGTCACCATGCTGCATTGTCTGCATTCGCAGTGAGTATAGTGACCACCGTTCTTGGATTCTGCTTATGCTTTCCATCAGGCAGAGTAGAGTCATTTTGGCAGGGTCAAACATTTTAAAAAAAGTGCATTTGTTTTCTATGTATAATATGTACGTATTTACAAAAAAAAGTATATATGTATTGGTATCAGTTGTCTAGTACCCATAACACAAGCTCTGCTTAGCTTGGAACTAGATGGCATTGCGTGTTAGTTGTCAGAAAAATATTTATTTATTTATTTATAATTGTAAAATTTGCTGTGCCCAAAAGGGTCCTAATGATAATTAGTTTTAAGTATACCACTTAAATAACAGTTTGCATTTACTAATAAAAAATACTGAAGCAGTGAAAATATAATCTGATACTATTTGAACGTTTTGTATCGGAGCAGAACATCTGCGTTGGACTTCGATGATCGAAGGAGTTGGAAAATATTCTAATAAGTAGCATTATATATCCGCTGTTCTTCAACTGACATGAAACATACAAAAACTAAGGTACGACATGTAAAGCCCCTGTTTACGAAAATGACTTAAAGACTGTATCTAAACTGATTAAGCTTTGCATCAGGCAGTGCAGAGTCATTTTGGCGGGGCCAAACATAAAAAAAAACTATTAACAATAGTATTTCTACAGTAAAAACAGTAGTAGTATCTTTACAATTAGATGATGATGTCTCTAGGAGAGACACTACTCTTTACAAAGTTAAGTTCAGTTCAGCCTTGAATAGTCCAGATTTTCGTATTACTTTGATGAAATTATATAAAAACTTTACTTATTTATAATTGTGATTGGTAAAAAAATATAAATGAAACTTTGATTTAAATAGCTTCAGAAACAATAACTTCACACATCTTACATTAGGCAGTATCATCCCAAACTTGGCAGAGAATGTACTATGGTGACCAGTCTGCTGATAAACTTAGCAGAGAATGTACTATGGTGACCAGTCTGCTGATAAATTTGGCATAGAATGTGCTACCGTAACCAGTCTGCTAATAAACTTGGCAGAGAATGTACTATGGTGACCAGTCTGCTGATAAACTTGGCAGAGAATGTACTACGGTAATCAGTCTGCTGATAAACCTAGGTAGTACCTAGGTTAGGTGCCTAGTAGGTATCAATGTATTTCTAGATACAAAAATATGAAAGATAACTTACGCTCTAACATAAAACAAACCATTGTGTTCATCACACAATAGTTTGTCCTGGACAAAAATCAAACTCACAACCACTCACACTCCAAGAAGAAGAGTTTTGTATTAAAATTGAAAGTAGGTGTGTAAGTATATTCATAATTATGAAGATATGTTTAAACCACATTTTAAATGAGTAACACTCAAGTTCTGAGATAATGAAGGGGGCATTGCGCATACGCAACGGTAGGTGTGCTTCGAGCCGTATGACGCGGTAATTGTGTGCGCTCACCCTTACAAACTAAGTGCCTACAGATAATGTTGTAAAGATGTTTCTAATTTTTTTTTAATTTATATTAATAAGCTGCTTAAGTATTTAAGATAATAATTAAGCTGTGAATAATCTGGAAGGTTAATGAAAAGTTTCTAGCACCCATAACTTTTTGTTCTTTCCTTTGCTAAGGAGAGGCCTATGTCCAGCAGTGGACTATTGAAAGCTGTTGATGTCGACTTAACAGTTTTTTTATGTATGGCCTTGCCAAAATGACTCTACTCTGAAAGCATAAGCAGAATCTAAGAGTGTTGGTCACTATACTCATTGAGAATGCAGACAATGCACCAACGCAGCATGGTCACCCACACTACGGCGGCCTAGTGATGCTTCTGCATCATTGGGCCTCCGGTCTCGCACTCACCAACGAAACACGAAAGCACGAACGCTGTCATTTTACGTTGATCTTCTGTGCGAGGGTAGTACCCAGTAATACCGCTTAAGACACTTGCAACTCTTGAATAGCAGGGACGATGGTGGTCACTTCACTACGTCTGTGCACTAAGACTGCGTGATTGCGAAGTGGTTGAAAAGGTCGCTATGTTGCTTTCTACCGCACTGAATATGGTGGGTTCGAACCCCTTAAAGGACAATACTTCGTGTGATCTACAAGTCGTTGTTCTAATTCTGCGTTTTCTTTATTTCATGTATGTTTGTAAAGTTCCATGATGCAGGAAATATTCCTAGTGTAATATGTAGTTTTATTTTTAAAAAAAAGGTAAAAGCAAAACTTACCAATAGGTGATTTGTCCGTTTGTTTGTCCCCTGTGACAACAACCTATCAACAAGAAATAGTTAAAAACCTATAACCTCACTACGTAAAATCTAATTCTTTACAATCGGTTCAGTACTTTAGGCGTTGCGGTGTATACCTATACATAGACTTACCAAAACCTACTATTACCTTTCTTTTTTGGCTTTGCCGTGGTCGGGTCAAAAGAAAACCTGAAAAAACATGTATGTAGAGTCGCTCTTGACAAGGTACCAAAACTTAATGCACTGCACAAATTGTGACATAAGTTGCGGTAAAAATGAAATAAGAACGTTCTACTGATGTAAAGAATCCGATAAAGCTTGTTATTTATTTGAATATTTAAAAAAGCCAAACTCCAGAAATATTAAACAGGTTTGAATATGAAGTGAATATAATTTTTTTTTAAAGACAACTCCCGCGTTAGGAATAAACATCCTGTGTCACGGAGGACTTTACAAACATACATAAAACGGACACAAAGAATACCCAGACTCAGTGCAACAATTTGTGGATCACACAAAGTGTTGTACCGCGTGAGATTTGAACCCAGGACACTTGGCGCAGTAGCAAGCGGCGTGGCGACCGCTGAAGCCACTAGGCCAACCGTGCATTTGTTAAGAATTTAACAATTATATAGCCCATGCAACATTACGTCAGAAGATTTAACTGAAACTGTGTACCACTAGTGAATATTTCATTTACTACTTTCGAATTTGATACACATTACATCATAGTATACACATTGAACTTCTTTTTAGATTGGCAAAGTGACTCTACTCTGCCTGACGGAAAGCATGAGCAGAATAATTCAAGAGTACCTAGTTGTCACCATATTCATTGTCAATACAGACAATGCAATAATACAGCATACTGACTTACACTATGGCGGCTTATTGAGATGCTTCGACACGATTGGGCCTCCGGTGTTGCACTCACCAACGAGACACGACAGCACGAATGCTGTCATTTTAGGTTGGTTTTCTGTGCGAGGGTAGTACTGCCCAGGTCGAGCCGGCAATTTGCAATACCAACTCAACATAAAACTAAAAAGTATTTTTATGATTACATACTTATATTTAAAAAATAAACGAATAAGAAACGTTTGTCAAACAAACCTCAAAACGATATTATTTTTTTGGAAAAACTGTTATTTTTACCACCTAACAAATGAATACTATAGGATTACTTTTTTGTATTTAACAACACAATAACTAGGTACTTATTTAAAATACTTCGTGTGTTTTTAATCACTTTAATTTAAAAATAAAATTAACATCACAAGTTATCACAAATTACAATGGTTGATTTGTTTGTATTAATTTAGTCTATGTTGATTGATTATTTTTATTTTAAATACAGATAAAATAGATTCAAAATATTGTACAAGGCCCCAAATAGGTTTTCAATTGCGAAGCGTCGGGAAAATGCCGACGGGAGGTTGCCGTCGGCCGTCGAGTTCTCCCCTCCACCAATCGCAGACCTGAGCACGCCCCACGACGAGCGAAACAGACCTATGCGGAAAAACAACGCACCAGACAAGGACAAAACATGTGCGCGTGTTTATACCGCGGCGGGGGAAATATGATGCATCGTGTTGTTTTAGTATCGGTTACTGTTCGATTTATTTGTATATATTGTTTTTTGCAAAAGGTAAGGAGTGGATTAACGTGAAATTATGTATTCAATATAATATTTAACAGTATACAGGGAAACAACGAACACAAATAGTTTTTAGTAAGTGCTCGAAAAGTTGCAACAGTAACATTCTCTATTCATAAAAATGGAAATTCCAGATTTGAATTATTTCACAGGACTTTTAAACTGGCTAAAAATATTGCTTACAACAAATTTACAACTGGTTGTTACGTTTGTGTGAGTGAGCAGACATTGTCTATGTGTGAGATTTGTGTTTCCACAGAAGGGCGCCATACGCACATTTAAGTAGAACGTCACATTTTGAAAATGGAATGCCCTTTTAACTTTTCCAATATGTAGATGGTATATTATTTTTAATAAAATATATGAACCAAAGTCTTTATAAAAAGGTTTACCATACAGCACTTTTGTTTATGATTCTTAGTTATGTTAGTAGTTATGAGTTCTCTTCATTCCAGGGAAGTAGTTTTTCTTAGTTTTGATCGGAACAAGTAGGTAGTTTTTTACTGCAATAGGTACATCATAGTTGTCATATAATTTATCATGTTGTCTTAGATGTAATAAGTATTACATTAACCTCGTTGGTCTCGCGGTTGGCGTGTGGGACTGCTGATCGTGAGGTCTCGGGTTCGATTCGCGGGTCGCACCAAATGTTTGTATGATCTACAAATATTTGTTTCGGAGTTTGGGTGTTTTCTATGTATAATATGTATGTATTTACAAAAAAAAAGTATATATGTATTTGTATCAGTTGTCTAGTGCCCATAACACAAGCTCTGCTTAGCTTGGGACTAGATAGCGTTGTGTGTTAGATGTCGGAAATATTTATTTATTTATTATTATTTATCTATACCTACATAAGGTTTAGAATATGAAACAGTCCTCTAGAGTCTTTTATAAAAAAATGCGAGGCAGTATTCTGGGACTGCCGATAGAAGTGAAAACGCACGGAGGTGTATCTATGTATACATATTATTACTCGTATATACACAGTATGCGTACTTACATACCTATAGCTCATGGGAAGTCTGCGGTGACGATAACGCGAGTCTCTTGCTTTTTGTTCACCCAAAAAGTTTTCAACGCGCCTAAAGAAGTATTCCCTTCAAAAATCTTTTTTGCTCTAAAACTCTTAATGCTCTACATGCTATATAAAATAACAATGAAAAGGAGCAGAATTCTGGTGTAACTAAACAATATTTTACAGAAGGTTTCCTTTTAAACAAATTCTAACGTTGACTGACAACAAATGGGAACAGTAGCTGCGAGGACGAAGACTTGTAGGAGAATTTGATGAGATCATAAGAAAAATAACAGTATTGTTAAAGTCTCTCTTCTTTTCTAACAGGATAGTTATACAGTTTTAGTTATTCTGATAAATCCTTCGCCATCACGACGCTAATGAGTTGAAATCCACATATTTCCCTCCAAAATAGACCAACGACGCCATTAATATTGCAACTATTCTTAAAAATAAATAACAAATTCAAAATTCGAATTATCAGTCAACTTTAACATACATGCGCAATGGTTCGTTAAAAATTTAAAAAGGGAAGAAAAAAGCCGTTAAATATTTTACACTAATGTATATTCATAGATTGTTTGGCGATTCAAATTATGATCCCCTTCATTATGGGAAATGGTGGGTGATTATAAATTCAGAGACTTATTTATCCATTGGGGTACATATCATTAGCAGACTACTAAGTACTATTGTTTTTGGGTTATATATTGTTAGGAAATTAGGGAGGATTTTATGCTTCGTTGTAAATGGTCCCCGGTCTGAAGAATATAATACATAGCACATATCTACTTACATAAAAAACTAATATAAAGGCACCTTCATTCGAATTCTAGAGTAGATTGAGACAGTAGCATAAACTTGGATACAATTCGAAGATCCTTCGAGAAGGCTGACGTTAGGTTGCTTCAGTATTTACCCCAGGATAGAATCTGGATAGGCGCGGCGTCGATCCTGGGGGGGACCCGAAATAACATGGTCCTCCTCAGAGCAGCCTGAGGCCTGCCGCCGGGGTGGTTTTTAGTGGAATCACCACCCACCTGGCTTCTCAGTCCCCGAGAGTCGTAGATCCCAAGTCAACCAAAAGAAGGTTGCTTCAGTATTTACTTCATAAATTATTGCTTAGCAATATACTTAGCACTTAGCATACCTATACAAGCTAATAATATATATAACTACAGTATCCACTGGAAATACGGAGGTAGGTACGTGAAAGTTTAATTTATTTGAAAAAAAAGTTACACCATGTGACTCTTCAAAAATATTGAATTGAAAATAGTGTCACAGTCGTTATATTTTATAAAGTACAATTTCGATCATACTTTTTTATACCTATATTAAAAATAAAAACAAAGTTACAATAAAACTAAAAGAAAATTAAATTCAAGTTTATCTTTCTACACTTTTAAGTCGATTCTAACTTTCTCTTAGTCAAAATCGATTGTGCTTTTCAATCGAATCGAAAACGTTTTTGGTTATCACTAATTTGTCGAACTGTCAAAAAGAAATTTAAAAAATTGGCATAGTGTAGGTAATAAAACACAATAATCCATTACTCATCCAGTGCGAAACGAGTATAAGTAAAGAACCGCAAAAAACCGTCGCCGTGGTTTGCGGAAGACACCACACGTCAAATTGACTGCATCCCCGTCTAATCTGTAACCTATAGCTGAAAAGGATTCTCTACGTTTTTTTAATACGTTATTGGAGTTCAAAGTGTAAGCTGTGGCGTTTTTTGGATTACAACATAAAAATCAGACTTCTTATAAACAATAATATAAATATAAAGCAACGGAGTTAAAAGAATAGTAATATTAATATTTCATTCTTAGTGTTGCTGTTCTTATTATTTATTTTTTAACCTGAGAACTTATCATAGCTTATCATGGTATTATGTGATGTCATAAAACGAAATTTTAGCTAAAACTGCTTTGGACTACATTCAATCAAGTAAGTATCTAACGTCACGCATGCCATAGTAGACACTTTCTAGAGGTCCTAAGGACCATAATTATCTCTCCTGGTCCATTCCTGAACCATAATTATTTGATCTTTTTGAGGTTGAAGATATCTTCTTTACCACCACTTTACCTTAGAAGATTTTATCCCTGAAGCCCCGAAAATTAAATGATCAGACTTCTTAATTAACTTTCTATACTCAATTATACATTTACCTTATGTTAAAGTTACCTAAAACATGTATAGTTGAACTCCGCTGTATCCTGTAACCAGTACCTCACATCTTATCTATCGGCATGCACAAAGCATTCGTTACTTAAAGCCGTGCACGGGATGTTGTGAGTCGCCACTGATGCGTGTAAGGTGCAGCAGCTGTGTCGGCCGCGCTTCAACGGCTTACACACTACGCCTTGCAGTGTTACACACACTGTGTACGCTGATTTATGATTTTTTGCCAATCGCAAACACTGTTGTATAGTATCAGGTCTATTAGGGGCTGTAAATGAAGCACGGGGTGGTATATTTTGAACTGTGAACGGTGACCACATCGTTTAGAATAAAGTAATATGCAATTATGTAGGTATGCTTCAATAGAAAATGAGTTTTCTTTAATTTCAATTTTAATGTATTACAGTTTAGTACTCTTATTAACAACTATGTAAATTTTCATTGTGATAACAAGTTTAATATGGTTTTTTGTATGTAAAATATAGGGACTATAGTTATTCTTATTTTAAGTAGCAAATTACCTACATTGTTAAACATCAATAATATTAACAAATAATAGTATCAACGGAAATGCTTATTCCTAACAAAGTTTTAGCAGGATATGTAAATTAAATCGAACTGGCTTAAGTCTGTTGAGTGCTAAAGTTCACTGATTACGTACAGTCCGTACAACATAGTCAAGTTAACAAGCTGGCTAATATGAAGATGAAAACACTAGAGTTGTTTATATTACACAAAATAAAACTACTGGAAACCTTTAACCTTTGTTGGTTTCACATCAAATCTGTCGTTATACGCTCACAATGGCTCAATTGCTCAGCTTACAAACGCAATGTTACAAAACGCGCCCAAGAACAATCCCTTACAAATGCGAAACTACAAAATAAGTGTACCGATGCGTAAATTAAGGATCCGACGCCATTCACCTAAGGTATAAGTGCAAATAAAAAATGAAAAGAAAATGTTTTAGCCCCGCGTATCTAGATGTCCCGCTGCGGTATCCCACATTGTTCTTAGACAAACAATTTCTTTATACTTATAAAAGCTTTATTATTTATTTTTTAGTAAATAGGCCGCGATTTCTTTTGTACGTATGATGTTAATGCTTGAATTAATTTAATTCGAACAATTTTAAATTAAGCACCCAACCGGAGGATTGTATATAAACTTGAAAAATTTAAAGTAAACACGCTTATTTTCGAAAAACATGCATCTTTGACCGTGACTTTGGGAAAAGAGGACGACTTAATCAGTAACCAGCCGTGTCGAATACCGTGACATGGTATCGCGAAATCTCACAATAAGTATGAGCAGGCGTGAAATTAGGCCGATATAAATGAGGGCTAAGTTATTCTTGTGTTGATCGGCGTGTCGATGGCCGCGTGGCTACCATTGTTGGCGCGGGCGGTGGCGTGCGAAACCGTTTGTTGATTTTTTGAGTTGTCACCTTTCGCTTTATGAATGTTCAGCAATTAATTGCGTTTCGTTTTGCGTAAGAGGAGTCCGTTTGTTTATGTGGATCGTTGAATTATGCAACTTAAAGATGTTTTGAGATACCTACATAAATAAAAACATTTAGATTGATTAATAGTGTCGGTGAAAACATTTAAAATGTCTGACCTCCTTTATAAGATGTTTTCAACGGCTTCTATAAAACTCTTATTGATGACCCCATTCTGCTCTTTAGATTTATTCAGATAGGTACACAGTACAAAGTAGGCTTACTTTGGCGCATTTTTACGACTAGTTTAATGGTAAGCGGTTACCTATACCCTACTAACTGTAGTCTAAGCGCTATTTGTTGATCGTACAGCTTGCCTACAATACAGTTTATTATTAGCTAGAATGTCAGATATTTTTAAATTAATTTTTCGTCGTACCCTTAATAGTGAACCTTCTTTTATTACCTATTTTCCACTATTGCTGACGCGGCAGACATTTTATATTCGACATAATAATGTTTTGTGTGTGAAGACAGGACGGACGGTACTAAAGAGTTTTATCACAAGTTTACGATCATTACGCCTCGGTTACACAGTGGGTAAGCTGTCTGCATGGTTATGCCATGATCTCTGAATAAAGAAAATACCGAAGTAGGTATTTAAGGTATTATTCACTAGTTTTTTTGTTTTCTTAGAAACGTGAGTTGTGCCTTTTCTTATACCGACCTCTAACGATGTGTAAATTTCATGATAATCGATAAAGTAGTTTTGGAATTAAAATGTTCAGCAAAATAAAATATTAACATACCTAAAGGTCAATCTATTATACCTATATAATTCTCGTGTCAAGTTTTCACTCGCGATGAACTCCGAAACTATCTAACCGATTTTCACGTAATCTTTAAATGTATGTTTTTCAGATAGGATAATTAATTTCTGAGTCAAACATGATTGAAAAGGACGCAAACAAAGTTTGGTGCGTCAGCTAATACTATTATAATTTCTAGATGTATTAACTAAGCGTGTGTGTTACTTGACATGACTACTCAAAAGAAGTGTTATGAAATTCTCCTATTAAGCAGTTATGTAAAAATAGGGGTGTATTTTGTTGTTTCAATATACCGATCTATATATTTTTTCATAAACACAATGACACATGTCGCGGGTGACTTTACAAACATACATGAAGCGGACACAAATAATGCCCAAACAAAAAATGAAAAACACAAATTATTGACCCATGTGGGATTTGAACCCACAACACTTGGCGCAGTAGAAAGTGGCGTGGCGACCGCTTAAACCACTAGGCCAACCGTGCAGACAAACGGGATACGTGACGTTTTTGTGTCATCTTTATTAACGTTAGAATTCTTACTTGATCCTTACTGACACAAGCTTTATTTTCAAGAAAGTACTATTGAGTAAAAAATAGAGGCGCTCATAGCCCAGGTGCACTCGGTGATTAGAAACACTCACCGAGTTACCCTCGGTCGTCGGCAACAACGGCGCGGTCAGTACCTGGATGGGTGACCGCTGGTAGCATGATACCATGAGCGTCTACGTGATTTGGAGGTCACGTAAAGCAGTCGATTCCGGTTGTCATAAGACAACAGTCGCGAACTCGAGAAGGTTAGTGGAGGCCTTTGGGCGTCTTGAAAATTTCAAACGGCAAGATTACGTAGCCACAACGTTGTCTTGCCGGTCTTCAACCCGCACTCGGCCAGCGTGGGGACGTATGGCCTTAACCCTCTGCTGAGAGGAGACCCGAACCCAGCAGTGGGACATTATGGATTGTTGATGACTGGGAAATTGGATTTTTATTTTTTTCTAAGCTAGTAACTTATTTCAATAGTCGAACAAGAATAGTAACTAAATCCATGCTCATAGTAGCACAACCTTGCTGCCAAGAACGTTTTCACTAGCACATTCTAAATCTTCATCATGAATTCCATATGGAAAGCTGTTTCCCTCCGGTCTTCTTCTGAGTAGCTCTTTCAATCAGTGTTTTTTTTATGAAAATAAACTGTTACAGAAAGTACCTCTACAATTAGATGATAATTGTTAATGAATATTATAATAATTTAGTATGACATTTTCGGACCTGTAAGAATCACAAAAACAAACAAAACTGCATCCATTTCCATTACATTCAGTAATGAATCATCACATAAACACATATATGCACTTCATTTGAAATATTTCCTTTCACCTATACAACAAAACAATAATAAACGTAAAAGCTAAGGACGAACATTTTCCAGCATGCTCGAAGCGACTGCCGCGTGACGCGCCTGTGGGCGTTCGACAAGTACACCAAGTACACCGCGACGTTGTGTGCGTGCGGCGCGTGTGTGTGCGTCACCCACCCCAGGGTGAACGCGAACACCATCGGCAATACTCGTCCCCTCTAGGCTCCGCCCCCAGTGATGCTCACACGGCTGACTTGGAATCAGATGGCTTGGCCAGTCGCAAGCGAGCCGTGACATCGTGAACGGTTCGCAGCCTCCGAACGTGCTCTCACTCAATACTTAGGGTATTCGATGATTACGCGCTACACTGACCATCGGGTGCGTTTAGAAACTTGTCAAATTAAAGAATTCCGGTTTACGGGATCACGCGTCGTCGCATCTTTATCGCGGACTGTGTAGTTTGTTTTTTTTGTTTTTGTGATTTATAGTGTTTCGGACTTTTGAGTTCACTGATGCTACTACGACCCTGGCTTGATATTTAGGTAGGTGACTATTTGATTTTAAAGATAGGCCAATATGCTACTCATACCGTCAAATTGACCAGCATCCAAAAAAATGATCTAATTTAGGGTCTCGTGATGTCTTCTTGAACATCTCTAGCGTGGATTAATTTTAACGTTGCAAACAGTTTTCTGTTTAAAACCAATGTTACAACAAGGCTTTTAGTAACTACAATAATTTAATTGTATCTAAATAACATGTATACTGTTACATTTCCTGCTATATTTACATTGTATGAAATTCAAAATGTTAAAGAAAAAGGAAAAACCTGAATATTTTTCGCCAACAGAAGCTTTGCTCTTAGTAAATTTTGAGAAATTTTTGATCCAATATTTCAACTATTGTCTTATTGATAAATCAACAAATGTAACAAACGATTCGTTGGCTAAATGCCTTTACTTTAAACTGTAAAATATATGACATTTCCTACTTATCCGCTAGATGTAGGCAGTAACAATCATATTATCCTTATTAATCCTATATTTAAGAAAAACACTAGACCTATTAAAACTGTCTCTTTAAATAGAGAAAGAGGAACAGACACAAAAAGACTAATGTCCGATGTCCGAAATATTTATTATTATGATTACATTACTTATTTTTTTTTTAATTAAACTACCGTACCTGTATCTTAGTATCCACGCGTATAAAAGGACGCCCATATTTGTAATTTGATATTTTTGTTTGTCCGCTATCGCGCCCGAGTTTTTCTAATGTAATCGAATCATTAGATTTACTTTCCATTGTTGAGTATAATTTGTAATAGTAAACATTTGCGTTTATCTTTTTTGTCTGTTATTTGATACTTTTAATTTTGAGTTTTGTAAAAAAATCTCCTTAAAAATTAAGATTTTAGAACCTTTTAAAAAAAAGGTTTTGCGTGTCTTAAAAGACCACTAAAAATTTATCAATTTTCATTTTGAAATATAATTTAAATTTTTTAATACTAAAGCATTTGGTAAAAATATTTTTGTCTTGTGGTAAAAAGCTCATTACAAAACGGATCAAGTAGGTTTACAAACTTTGCAAAAAAAAATAAGGTTTCGCATAAATTTCTTTAATGATTACTTTTAAAAGTTGACAGATTTTCTTTTTAAAAATTAAATTTCAGTGCCTAAAAATTTGGCAAAAATATTTTTTATCTTTAGTTTTGTGATAAATAAAGTCATTAGAAAATGGATTATAGAAAATAGAAAGTTTGAAAAAAAATGAAAAATTCTACATAATTTTTTTTAAAGTTAAAAGACTTTTCCAAATTTATTTTAACTACAAAATATTTAGCAAGAATATCATATGTTAAGTATATTAATCCTAAGATAACTATCTTAATCCAAAGAGTAAACACATTTAAAACGTATGTATCTTTGAAGTTGCCGAGTATAGTACAATATCTTTTGTAGTAAAAGCGAGTAATATTGTTAAAGGGAGAACTTGGCCGGCATTGTGTCTGCAATAATTTTTGCGGTAACCGATACTTGAGGCACAAAAGGTGACAGTGATGTGGGACCAGCTAATTTTCGATAAAGATGTTCTCTCAATTGTACATATTTTGGACGATATTTGAACAAAATTGGGAAAAAAAAATTTAAAAATCAGAGATAAAGAAAGATGAGTCACATATATAGTTTTTGATTATTAAAATCTATTAGACACTAGGTACTATAGACATTTTAAGATAAATTATAAGAAAATAAAGGTTTGTTTTACATATATTAAAAAAATACATTTTCATTAATTTAGAGATTTTTTTTACAAAATTAGTCAAATTATTTGAGAATAAATAGTCATGCTAAACTCTATATTAGTAAGTAAATTAATTCCTATATAAAGCTAAATAAATTTTGATTAAACTAAAACTGCCAAGAAATAAATGAATCGCAATGGATTTTTTTTTTATTAAAGTAAGAAAAAAACAGCGACACGGCTAGCCGATAAAATGTAAATCAATAAATTGAAACTTGTAAGTCAAGTCAAGCGTGCCGACAAAGTACCTACAGCAATAGTGGCACTATTCAAATGCTACATTAACTATTATTTATACTTGAAAAGCCATCGCTTCGAGTGTTGACATCCCTATTATGTAACAACTCCCAGGGGTGCCTCGCGTACACTTTGACAATTTTTTTCCCGGTATTAATGACATATTTTTGACAAAGAGAGACATGACCATTGATAGTTTGGCAAAGAATTCTCACATGCTGTCATTACACGGTGCTAAATGCAATTTTGCTGCCGGTCACAATTCTTTGACATTTTATTTAAGTCATACAAACCCTTGTTAAAGACGTCATATAAATTATCTTTTCATAATTATGAATAGCTGAGCCCTGCGGTTAACAACCGCGGATAACTTCGCGGGGCAAAGTTAGTCTAAAAAAGTATCCTAAGTTACGCCTTATATCATCAGCTAGCTGCCAGTGAAAGTCCCGTCAAAATCTAGAGACAGTCGAAACAAAGAGACAGACAGACAAAAATGTTAAATATTGATTTTTTGATGTGCTTAAGTACCGTATGTACTTTCATATGCACTTAGTGAAAAGCTGTTAATTTAAAATTACAAACAGACACTTAAATTGTATTTATTTGTACTGATTACCTACGGGATTATTTAAGTTACTTGATCAGATTTGAGCGCTAGTTTGCAATCACTGGCCGTGATCGAAGTCATTCAATGACCACGATCAACGTGAACTGATCAAAACGTCTGCCATTTTCAAATACCTATTGTAAAACCTATTATATGTGTGATCCTTTAAAATCTCTTGAGAATACATAATTATAATTATCTTTCAATGAAAAACCTTTATAAACTTATGTACTATTTACTAAACTTATCAGGCAATCTTAAGGTTTACTGACTAAAAACTGTTCAAAAGTTTTTAGCTAATTTGAATAAGAAGGCAAAGCTGGTTCCATTACCTGAATAATAATATCTAACTTAAATTTTAGCTAAGCTATACCTTAATTCAATACAGTATCTCGATGACCGAGCTTTGCTCCATCTTTTCTTGGTATAATTTCTAAAAATTAATTCTAGCTAGATCGATTTATAGTCCCCGAAACCTCACTGCAAACTAAATTTCATGAAAATCGTTGGAGCCGTGTCCGAGATTTAGATGATGAATTCTCGTATACAGGAATTTCTCCTTTAAATGTATTAGATAAATATTACTAATTATGCATTTAAGCGTAACAAAGATTTAACCAACAGAAGTTTCCATATCAAATCTAAATCAAAGTATTTTAATAATCTTCAAAACGTAAGCGACTCCTTGTGTTACGAATCCTAATTTTTATGAGACATTAAAATAAAATATAATCTGTGATGAGCTCATAATAACACCTCCTGGGTCTCAATGGCCTCACCCTTTCTTGATCAGGCTTAATAAGGATTAAGATAGTGCTTTTAAAAGTAAAAAGCTTTTGATGTATCTCCTTATAATACTTTTTTTCTTGTTTTATACCGGCATTATTCGTTTGTTCATTGATGGCATATATCAAATGATTGATTAATAAAATGTTTATTAAATGTATTCGCATTTTCAAAGAAACGATTAAATGATTTAGTATCTTTAAAATTGCTTAGTAAATGTAATGTTAAGTTTAATTAATGTATCCGTATATTTTAACTGAATACGACGCTGAAGAGATATTTTGAAGTTTAGTTTATTACTGGCTAAGAAACTTATTTAAAGAAGAGTAAAAATAACAAATAAAAGATTTACTACCTTCGTAATCCACGCCTGAATTTGGCATTTCACACAAATATAACGTGATGTGTTTTAAATATTTACATTTTTTCTTATATTGTGTAATCGTGAAATAAAAGATACATTTCTTTATTATTAATAGACGTCTAAATTTAATTGAACTGCCGCGTAAAGGCCGAAATGTGTACCTACAAAAAGGTATTCTTAAAAAATACGTCCAATCCTTAAATGGCTGAAACTTATGTAGGTAAACTTTCAATAAATAATTACATTAAACAATTTACATTATTTTAAATAGGTACATAACATTCAATTAATACATGTTTTACATAAATGTTGAAGCATGAATATTTCACATTTGACAATAAAAATGTATTTAAAAATATTGTCAGTAACATTTTGTGCTGTAATTTAACTGTAGTTAGGATTTCCTTTTAAAGGATTTTTTAAATGTTAGTCGTAAGAAAGTTTGGATTTAATGGTATTTCTTCAAATCACTCTAAGACGCTTTGACTTTTCTATGTTATAATACTGCGAATTATGAGTATGTTAAATAAATTAGCAGACGTGTAAAAGCTTCTGTAAACAGAAAAAACAAAATTAAACGTCAAGAAAATTATAGGTACTTTCTTTATTTTCGTAAAAAAGGAAATAAACCTATTTACGTACGATCAGACGAGTTGGAACCTATTGTAGGTATATACATATAGTTTTCCTTCTCCTTGCTGTTGTCTTGCGTAGTTTGCTTCGACTCTTACTCTCTTACTCTTCTCTTAGTCTCTCTTTCTTCTTTTAGCTTTCTCTCTTACTACACTGACAGGATGAATAGAGATGATGATTCTTAATCTGTCACCACACAAAATATCATCACTATATCACAATATTGTATCCTAGCAATTGAGTATTTTGTTTATACGTTTCGCTACCGAGTAACGCCTAAAGGTGCCGTTATTCGGTGCTGGTGTCAGAATAGAAATAAATAACAATCTCAGTGCATCAGCCCGCCCTACACAATGTACAGCCAGCAAAGGATGCATACCGATTTGTTACATTGATTTAAAACTGACATGTACCGATAGCAACACAATTCATTTTTATGTTTTTAAGATCCTAAAAGATTAAATATTTGTGTGCAGACCTATATCTGACAGAATTATATTATTATTTTTAGACAAATCATAAAGACTCAGGTCCGTTATGGAAAAGTGTTCAAACCATTTTTTACAGAGCCTTGACTGGATAACAGTGTATTATTAGAAAAAGCAATAATGTAAAAACTTGTCCTAAATGATTAATTAATACAGGAAGAGAAAGAGTTAGAGTGACTTATGTTAATTATTGTAGTAGCTTGAGCGTAGCCCTGTCATTCCACTCCAGTGGGTCAAAGGGCGTCGCCTATGGCTGTTATAATAGCAATTGATAAATGATAACCGCTTATTATCGCGATATCTCTTAACGAACCTGTTGGTCTTGGATTCGAAACCCACCTAGGACCAATATTTGTGGTAAGGAGCACGAGCATGTTTTCTGTGTTGGGATGTAATTTATCTATAATATGTATGTTTTTAAAATTATTGAAGTATGTTTATCAGCGGTCTAATAACTAGTAAGTATTATATGGCCGTGTTTTAATGTGCGAGGTATTAATGGTGCCGCTTTTCACTGCGCCAAGATTTGTAGGTTCACATCCCACATAGGACAACACTTTGTGTCCGTTTCGTGTATGTTTGTAAAGTCCCCCGCGACACAAGATGTATCATGCCTAATGTGGGAGTTTCTTTTAACAAAAAGAAAAAAATTAATATTCTACAGATTTCCTTTCCCTTAATACTAATTGTGTAAAGTTTGGAGTAAAAGTTAGTAGCATTTTTAAATCTAATTTTAAAAACAAAAAATTAAAAAGATGTACTAAAATTAATTCAATTTTTTTTACTATCGTTACCATTTGATTTAACAACGGTCTACAGCCGTAGGTTACACGTATCGTCGGTACGATAAATCAATCGTCCTATTGTGCGTCCAGCACAAGGCATCCTCACCTACACGCTACTGAGATACTTAGAAAAAGAAACAACCAAAAATATAAAAATGACTTAACTATTTCGTATGTTTTCAAAACTAATTTTATAATATACACTTAATTAGTGTACAGGTACTACTAGTGTACTTGGGTACCATTAATTGCTTTAAAAAAAATACTTTAACGCTACCTGCTAATCTCAAAGCAAAATCTTTAATGAATTAGAATACCCTTAGACTTACAATTAATTTCTAAATTTTGAAAGTTCTAAATTTATCTGAATTATACACAACCCGACTGATATTTTGATGTCTTTGCCCTATCACAAAACGATCATACGGGTACGCGAATTGGACTCTTCAAGATACTGCAGTTTTAGACCGTTATGCGTTACACCGTCAGACAGACATTAAAAGCCAGTTTCACCGGTAACAAATAAGTTTCGGATAGCTCATCTGACCAACAATATGAAGTAGTATCTGTCAGATAAGCAACGGAACTTATCTGCAACCGGTGAAACATTGCCTTAATGTGTTTTCCAAATCCGTGACTTACCATATCTAACTCTACATCTCTCCCTCTATCTGTTTCTTTTACCTTAAATTTCTTTCTTCATCTGTTCTTTCGGAAATAGACTAGGTAGGTGTATTTTCAAAGACTAATATCCCTATCAAGCAGATAGATTAAAAAAACATCCAAATATCGTTCTTTGTGTCAATAAGTATTGTGTCGACCACAAACAGCATTGTTAAAATGGCGGCAGTGACTACGATAATCTATGATTAAAGTAAGAGTAATGGAAAAAATAAATATAGCAAAATTTGTATTTAAAAATAAAATGTACGCTAGTATACTTAAAGATAAAAATAATAGGTAAGTATAGCATCATTAACATTCTAAGATAAAAATGAACACAACATAATTCCAACACGTATTACGGAGCACAAGCAATCAAATATAAAAAAAACACGATGGCACTTCTAAACTCAAAGAACGCATTAAGCATTGCGTTGGTTTACAGTAAAAACCGCATCACTGTTAATTATGTATATACAGACCTTTATTTAAAAACGTAGTGAAAAGGAAGAGGCTTGGCTTTGACGTCGCAACTTAAAGCAAGTGCACTCGGCGAAATCGTATATGTTTTCTATGTGATATTTTTTGATAGGCACGTGTATTTGTGAGAGCGAGCTTTGATGACATTTCTTTTTTTTACGAACCCATTGGCGCCAAAATGAAGGTTGTTTTACACTGTATCTATGACAAAAATTTCTTTGTTTTATTTATCTTAATAAAACCTTTACTATTTTGAATAGTAGTAACAACTAAGTTTTACGTTCATTCTTTTGTAAATTGTTTCTGTTCTAGTATGTTTTTGTTATTTCTGTAATATTTTGTTAAAATTGAATACAAAAAGCTTTTTTTATTTTTCTACGTCTATAACCTTAACTTAAAATGAATATATTAAAAGTTATTGATAAGAAGATAGAAATATGTGCGAAAACAATTTTCGTGTGTTAAACTTTATAAAGAATAATACAATATTGTTGCCATAAGTTCGCTTTTTTATCTGTATCTAAAATATTCTTAACTTTTCAAATACAGAACTGTAAAAAAATAAAATGTCATTAACTAACAAAATATGGATGTATTAATATTAATAAGTCCGAATTAAATAATTTGAATTAGTCTTCAGGACACGGAATGCAGAAATTGAATTTAAAAATAAAACAGATTTAATACTTATTCCTAGTGCAAAGAAACGAATACGCTCAGAGGATGCATTTGAGCTAAGAGTGAAGTATTAGCGACACCTGTGCTCAAGTGACGATGCTGAATCAAAGCGAACTAATGAGGTGTGCGGACATGCGATCCTCTGAGGTAAGAGGGAAACACTAAGTGCTATGTTGCCCACTATTATAGCTCCTTATTGTTTATTGGAACTTAAAGCTGTTCGTAAAATTGATTGTCTGTTTTGCGACTTTTCTCACACCTTAAATACTTTATCAAATTTTGATGAATTCTAAGGTAGAGACTTAACTAACAAAAAGGGAAGCTTGTTAAAGTCTACATTTAATAGTGAAAATGAAACTTAAAAGGTTTGGTAGGGTATGAAAGTTTTTGTAGAAGAGTATCTACGTAGACAAAGTTTTAATCACTTTTTCGAATGTAACTTACCTCCATCATAAATAGTTCTTAACGTATTGTCAAGAATACAGTAAAAAAATAGTACCTAGGTATTCCCGAACCAGAATTGGTTGACGTAATCTTGGATCTACCTACCTATACCTAAATCAATCTCAAATATTTGGTAATAAGTACCATACAAAATATAAGTATATGTCGCACCATCAAAAAACTCGCAAGCAAACCATAACATAATCCTAATTACATTACAGGAAACTCGTAGTAGTTAAAACAGCAGTGAAGTTATCGACATGCCAACATTATCTCGGGGAGCTGTGCTAGAATTTAAAATCGTTGCCGACGACTTTATTCCCGTTTAAAGTGCTTTGCATGCAGCCTTCGTAGCAGCCTTTGACGCACTCAGACAAGCCACTTACAACGAAAACTGTGTTTTTTTTACATTCCCAACCTTTTCCAATGTTTAGGTACCTTTTTTCTCTACAGATATTTTTAAAGCGTCTGAAAAGTTGCGAATGAGATTCAATTTAACCAGTTATAGGTTTGTGTAAACATAGACAATGAAGTTATTGTAAATATTTTAAGAATAGAACTTTATTTGAAAATGAAAAACTTTTCTGTAAAGTTTTCGTTATGTTAAAAAGCGAACAACTAACTTTTTTCTTTTCGAAACCAACGTTATTTCATTTTAATTGTATATTTATACAAGCTTCCATTTTCGAGAGATTTTTTAAGACGGATAAACGGGTAGAGAGGTCAAAATAGGATTATCACAACACGTGTAACGTCACTAATATCGAAATAGTTTTTAGCAACTATCAACCGCCCACCATTGATTGGATCACCTGCTATTTGCCAACTTACCTAGCTTTTTTATATTATTTACTTGGCAAACGAGTAGACGAGTAATAGAGTCACCTGAAGGGTAAGTGACAACCGCTCCCCAGGGACACCTTCAACTCAAAAGTAACATATACGAAGCTGCCCTTTGAGTTCCCCCCACCCCTCTCAAAAGAGAAGAAAGTTTTGGGCTCCGGTAACTTTGCTTACCGTAGAAATTAGACACATTTTAGCTCCTATGCGCATTTCTATAAAAACAATGTTTACATTCACACTTTATTCTTCAAATCACTCCATCAATATAAACAGTTAGCTCTCTAATTGCACTAATTAGAAACAGTTTCCTTCGTCACTGTAGTAACTGGATATGCTCTCAGTGTGGTTCAAACCTCAGATAAAAGATAACTTGGACACAAAGACGCCGACGATCGGTCGGCTGATAACGATTCTGATCGTTCGTGATGTATCATATTTGTTATGTATGTGTGTGATAGACGTCGATGTGTGGAATAAGATTTATTACCGGACAGGTATTTACAGAAATATAGGTAAAAAACTATTAATATTAAGACGGTACTTGAAGTGAGTTCATAGTATCGACTAAAAGCTACATTTAGTCGATTAAATTGCAAGAAATCGTGTCTTGCCCCTTTCAGCTGCCTTATGGAGAGCAACGGACACCGCTGTGGCTGAGACGAAATATTTTGCGGAAAAAGTTTAGGAGTGATCATCTATTGATACGAAGAAAAAGTTACAATCAATTTTCCTCTAGGGTAAGGGCTTATATCATGGGACAGAAATAACTTTACATTAAGGAAATCAAACAGATTCAGATCAAAAGGAACTTTTGGCGCGGTTTCAGTTGTCGAGGTCGTTGTTATTTTACTCCCAAGAAGGAAAAAGTACGCAATATTTTGATAAATAATTTTTATAGTCATACTTATTTGAATCTTAATGCATTTTAAGTCATTGGCACAGGTTTGTATAGTTTATTTAAATAAATGTGCTGTGACAATAGTCGGTTTCAAATTGAACTTCATTAAATTAAGTTACTGAAACAAAATCAAATAATAGATTTTAATTTGTGTGTTAATTGTCAATTATTTCGTTACTCACAAATAGAGCAATATGGAGCTATATTTACATATTAAAACTTTATTTTTAAATAGTGTATTATCAATCCTAGGTAAAGGTCAACATTTTCTTAGAATATCGACTAAAGGTATTAGTAAAATTCATAAAACTAAATGTAAAAGTTACTATTTTTTGTTTTGTACAAAAATATCTCCATAATATTTGAAATTTACTTATTTTCTTCTCGAAAAGAGTTACGAGAAAATATCCCTAGAGAATACTTGAACATCTTCATAAGCAAATCCACTATTCATATTATAACTGGCAGGTACAAATATTGGGACATATTTGATCTTTTCAAGCTTCGATCGAATGATTTCACTTTGATATATTTTCCCCTGCGAAGTAAGGATACAATGGGCCAAAGGAGGCTAGGGGTCCCTTAAATTGAACACTCACTTTGAGCCTAGTCAAAGCGAGGGTCTGAAGTGGCAGGAGTAATATAACGTCACGTGTATCGGCGTGTGTTTGGACACTAATGGCATGCGCGAGGCCCTCTTGAAAAGACTTCTGATTTAGTCGCGAGAGTTATTTAGAATAGATGTCGTCAGTCCAGTTCTAAAAGTGGGTAAAGTCAATGGAATGGTTTCCAACTTTTAAAACCAAAATACAATGTCATCCATCTTAAAATCACTCTATATATAGAATTTGGATGAATCTCCGTCACTTACGATATCCATTGTAACTATGTTTCAGCATCATCATTAGCCTTTTGCAGTGCACTGCTGGACATAAGCCTGTCGTGTATCTCACGATTAGGTACCTATTATAAATATGAAATTGGTTTGGATGAATCTTTATAACTCCATCACGACTGAGCTAATATGGATGAAATTTTGCACAGATGTAGATTGTCTGATAGCATACATAGGCTACTTTTCATACCGGATGTATAACAAGTACGCGAGCTTCAAAGAATGCCGCTGCAATTCACCTCACTTGAAGTGAAAGCAACAAACCTTCGTAACAGTAGTCTAAACCCATAAATAAACACTCATAACAATACAACACTAATAAATTAAAAAACTTAAATACATTTTTTTAAATAAATCAATACGTCATTAAAATATATACGAACAAATCGCTTTGCAATCTCTGAATGCGTATCACGCTCATACAAGATACAGTCTCCACATGAGTTAATCGCACCAACATCTCAGTTAAACAATACAAAAAACTAACGTACAGAGCCGACTACCGTTCGGCAACGCGATGGGTGGCACGATCACAGCATCTAACTTCATTACTCCCATCGATCATTATCGGCACTCACGACCCGCTCCGACTATTTGTACTATGCAACAATAGATGGCGCTTTCCAACTAACACACAATTCAGCAGCATCATCTACCAATTAGTATCTACCTGCTCTTTCATTCAATCGACAATATCTACCCGCTGAAAAGAGACGGCAAATTCTTCAAAGGAGCGTAATGACGAGCCTTGATTGTAATTGATGATGCGATTGTCTAATGTTGTATTGGGGTCAATAAATTTCTTTAAACGTGAATTTCTTTGTTCGCAGGTCACGAAGCTATGGCGGTTTAGGTGCGCTTGCGCATACTGGACAGTTTTGGGATAATTTGATAAGATAAAGTGCAGATATTTGGAGATTTAATTTGTTGGGGTCGAGGGTGTGGGGGGTTAAGTTTGCGGGGTGGCTCTCCACGGGGGTTGGGGGCGGCCGGCTCCGGCGCCCGCGCACGCCGCCACCACGCTGGTCGGCGGGCTGGTGGCGCCGCCGCGGGAACCAACCACGGCGGCTGAGGCTTTTTGGAAAATGCCGCATAAGGGTAAGTTGATCGCTTCTACATAATAAATAAATAGATGTTTCCCCACCGATTTTGAGGAGAATTTTCTACGGAAATGAAAACAATTTCGTAGAGCCTCGATACTATCTCTAAGTCCATTTCAACTGCTTGTAGTGTTCAAAAATTTAACTCCACTAAATGGTTTCAATACGGGTACGGTATTGATCTTAGGGTATGTTTTTGTCCAGTGTAGGGGCAAACGAGCAGATATGTCATGTGATGGTAACCGACTATCGCCGTCCATTGACACTTACAACTCAAGAATAACAACACATTATAATTTATTTATACTATCACCTAGCGTGGCGACGCGTACCGTGGTGATGCGACACCACACCAGTAACCGATCTGTCCGGCATTAGACACATAAAATAAAAATGTGTGTCCAAAAGACTTATACAAAGAAAATATACCTATATAGTCATAAAGAAAGCAATCTAATTAATACAGTTTCAAACCAAACTAAATCTTAAACCAGCATTTCATCATAACATAAAATACTGTCAAGTTGAACAATAAGTCACTTGTAAGTTGCGCCAAGTTGGTGTTAAGTATCAATAAGTGCTAACAAGTAACAAGCTAGCACTTGTTTACAATGTTACAACTATTCAAGTTTACTACGTAAGAGCTAAGTTACCGGCTTGCTAACTAACTGCCTTTGGATTTGGTTTTGTGTCGAGTTACTACCTGTTCTCGAATGAAACTCGAATGATGTTGAAAGGAAGTAATTAAATTTACGATCTAAGATTTATATTAGAACATTAAAATGGAATTAAAAGAAAAAATATTCAATTATTGAGAATAATCATCAAGGGTTTGACCATACGGAAATTATGTAGGTGTATACTAGTTTTTTACAAAAGACTATAGTTGATCATGTTTATTAGTTGTTCTTCACTTTAAAGTATAATGCGGAGATAGAACTAAAGGACCGAATTATTGAAATATTGATGAGAAATTTATAACTTTGTATATAATTTCAACTAAAATTTAATTAAGTAATATTATAAGTCACAAGAAAAAAATATAGATTAAAATACTAAAAACACGCTTTGATAGAAATCGAACTAAAAAGTAGGAAATAATTTTAATGTAAAAAGCGTGGGGCGACATTATTGAAATATTTTCAGAAAGCACCCCACGCTTTTTACATTAAAATTATTTTCTACTTATTTTTTACTTAAAGCGTGTTTGTTTACTTTTTATAACAATTTTTTTAGGAAAAAACTTTTTTTTCAAGTTTTTTTTCACATTATTGTATTGTTATCGGCCCTTGACCCGGCAATTTTTTTAAGTTAATCAGACTCCTAGAAGTAGGTGAAAATTAAGTTAAAAGATTTTGTTACATACATACATACATACAGGTCAAGCTAATAAAAGCGTGTTAAAAATAAATTAAGGCTAACAAAAAGCTAACCAATGAAAACTTAGGGTCTATTCAACTGAAAGATGTTATCGAAATTCACAATTTAATCACCTGATCATTCTCATTAATCTAGAACATATAGTAGTGGTTACAAAACCTACTCTAAGTTCCAGTAACCAGGCAACCGATGCACTTAGACGGACTGTAACTTTGTCCTTTGGACTTAAACAAGTGTAGGTCACAAGTTAGTGGCAATTCTTTATTGTAGTGCCATGTACTTGAATAAGTAAAAGAATTGAATTTTAAAGAGATAGATTTAATATAATTTTAATTGGGTTCATATGGGGATCAATCTTTACGATTAAATGTCCGTGGGTATCGTAAGAGGCGACTAAGGGAGCAAAGTATGTAGAACAAAAACAATGCAAATAGAAGGAAAACTTGACAGAAAGTGAGAAACCTTATATCGACTCGATTGGCAAACGTAGTATAGCCTGGCAGGTATAGAAGGCGAAAATCCCTTTTTTAAGGAGAGATACATGCCCAACGGTGAACTACTAAGGTTGTCAATGAATTACTGACTTTAGTCAGTAATTCATTGACATATAGCATGCCATGGTTGGTATACGCTTTTGCCAACCGCTTAAAATGAAAACGCGACGTTTACGTCAATCTCACTGAAACACAACTCAAAATGTAGTTAGACAATTCAACTGTCATTATTTGAATTTCGAATTTTAGTTTAAGTAATTCGATATTTAAATTTATTAGTCCAATGGGCCAAGTAGACTTGAAGATATTCCACTAAATCCTGTGCATTTACATAGTCTGCGACCTCCAAGGTAGTGGCGGCCGAGTTCGCAAGTTTACAACTCGTTAAAGTGAACTGACCTTTTGACAATATACGTTTGCTGTTTGTTCAGCCAGTTTGTAGTGTTATGAATAGCAGTGTTGGCTGATTTGTTGTATGTAAAGAAGTTTAAAACAATGATGAAATTAAATATCAGTAAAGTATAAAATATTCTTAAATCTTTTAATGTTGATATCAAGGTATTATTGAATCGAACCTGCCTTCTACAGCTGAACCATACCTAAACAAATTATTTGGTTGAATGGGGTGTCAACCACTATTAACCAGTATCTTTATTACAAGGTAAAAAAAAACGTCCAATACGAACAGACGGCGTTGCAATCGTACTGCAATATTCAAAGAAATTAATGAATAAAAATAATAATACGACTAAATGTAGTGTACCTAGGTACTACACGGTAGATACATACAGCTCAATTAATTTTAAATGATTTTTTTTACTTATATGTTTGTTTACTGAATTGGTTTTGCACGAATTCTAACATTAAATCGCAAGTTGTACCTTACAATACTCCTAAATCCATTAAAACTGGTGACTTGGCTAAAGCATAACAGAAATATAATTATGTTCCGCCAGAGCCAAGCCAAGCAAACGGAGCATGCGACAATTGTGTCACATTAAGCGCCAGATAAAGACAAATAGACCGGAAAAACAGTTGTTGGAGAGGGATAAATAGACTTTTCTTTGTTGCCGCACTGTAGGAATTTTAATGATTGAGTAGATCGCGCTTCGGGCTGACTGTGTCCGATAGAACGCTTTGAATATTCAAATTTTGAATTTAGAATAGCTAGAATGTTTTCTGGTCGTATTATATCTCTCTTAAAACGATTGTTTGGTTCATGAATATTTACCATTTTTTGAATAAAACCTCAAAATAAAAACACTTTATATTTCGCCTATAGGTTGAAAAAAATTAGTATAGATGTCAATTAAATTACATAGGTTCTTTTAATGATATCTATGGTGGCTAAGAGGAGTAAAATTCATGTGAATATAAAGTCGAAGTAGGTACCACGTGCCTGGAAAACAATATTTTCATAATTATTTGAGAGTCCTTCTTAATAAAACGATGTTATAACTGTAGACCAGGAACTCATAAGTATGCCTATTGATTATGCCACGGACAGAACTTATACAGATCATGATGTTTCCATAGCATCCAATAAATAGGTACAAAATTTAAAAAAGAAATAAAGGCGGCTGTCAATAAATAAAAAAAAAACAAAACCCATAGAAATCACAATTTATTAAAACGGTAGAAAACGAAATGTCTACTTAGTTATTGAGTCTTACGTTTAATCGTTTTAAAAAGACAATGATTATACAGAATACTTATCCCATAAAATAGTTTTTATTCCTGTTCGTACTTACCTAACTGTACTCATCGATGATTTATGGCCCTCTTGTCCGCCTATTGTAATTTTTAAAGGACAATTGTTTATTTGGATTGGCTTTGGCAACTGTTTATGACTACTAACATTGTTTGCATAGAAAATTTAAAAGATGTATAAATTTCAATAGAAATAACAACGGTTTCCACAGACAATATAGACAATGGTCAGTTAAGGTGTTATTAAAATATCATTAAGGATGAGAGAGGCGCGTGGCTAAATGGTAACCGAGTAGGTTAACACATTGTTAAGTAATCCTAGTGAGGTCAGTTTATAGATGGGTGACATAACAATACTTAGCACATTGAGATGAGAGTACGAACAACTTTGGCAATTGTTACAGTAAGTTGACGAATTCAAAAGATACAACAGTATTTCTACTGAATAGGGTAGATGACACCTAGTCAAATTAGTTACTTTTTACATCTGTCAAAACAATCACTTTGTATGAAAAATGTACTAAATACAAACTTGTGACGTCAACGTTTTAGACTACTCAATTGAGCAATACCTTTCAATGTTTATTGGATTATAATTTGCACTCTAAATGAAAAGCTGTAATAATTATATTTTTAACCGACTTCAAAAAAAGGAGATGGTTATCAATCCGACTGTTTTAAAAAATATATATTTGTGACCTCATAACTTTCGACTGCGTTTCGATTTTGATGATTCTTTTTTTATTTGAAAGCTGGTGCTTCCCGTTTGGTCCCATTTCAATTAAGTCCAGTTCTTGAAGTCGGTTTTTTTGTCAAAATTTGTGATTATCTGAGATGTTTTGTAATATTCGTTTTATTGAAGGAGGCATCGGTATATCGCCTAGTGTTACGGTTAGTTGGCTAATTCAAGAGTCCGATCGAATTGATCTAATTCATCAGTCTTTCTACAGAATATTGATATCGCCTAGGAATTAGGATGTACTTGGGTTGTGGAGGTCTGGAAATAGAATTTCAGCCTAATAGTAGCAGACTGAAAGCTTCCTGAAGTTCAGGAAAAAGGCTCTGAGGAAAGTGCAACATTATTACTGAAGTATTTCTAACAAAAATCGAACTATCATCGATAATTTATCTCTGTTGTGTACATATTTATTTAAAAATATATATGTATAGGTATGTTTATCAGCAATCTATTTACCACAGTACAGGCTCTGATTAGGATCGGATTAGACAGCCGTGTGTGAGATGTGCTGCGACAAAAAAGTACAAAATGTATTACATCTGCCTTGGTGGCATACCTGTGCTTGAGGTCTCGGGTTCGATTCCCGGGTCGGACCAAATGTTTGTATGATCTGCAAATATTTGTTTCGGAGTTTGGTGTTTTCTATGTATAATATGTACGCATTTACAAAAAAAATGAAATAATGTATTTATATCAGTTCTATAGTACCCATAACACAAGCTCTGCTTAGCTTGGGACTAGATGGCGTAGTGTAAAAAAAACATACTAACATTGTAAGTTACAAAGTAACTCTGTATGTTTGTTACGCTTTTATGGCTAAACCACTGCACTAATTACAATGAAATTTGACATGGAGATACTTTTATTCTTGAATAATAATATAGGCTACTCTTCACCGCGATAATTGACATACACGCGGGCGGAGCCGGGAGCAAAAACTAGTTGTAATATTGTCGGAATTAAGATATATGTATTTTATACTTACTTTCATTCTTAAATGTCAACTGGAATACAAAATACACGTAGCTTTTTTAGAATTAATACAATCTGTTTGTCATTTATCAATAGGGTTTTTTTTAAACGTGCGCTAAAGGGGCGTGGTTGACGATAACGCCATAAATTATGTCATGCCGAAACAAACTGAACCCATACCAGTTCATAGGGTGTGTTAGCTTTTTATTGTATAAAAGTGTCAGAAAATTGTATATTATCTGCAAAGTTGAAATGTTTGTTTTATTGTCAATAGTTTGACGACTTGACTGTGATTTTGCGAAATTCTCACTCTAAATAAATGTTAAAATTTGAAAACAAATTTAAAGTAGTAAAGCTACGCTGATTTCAGCACGAATGGGTTGGCTCGACCGGGGCGATACTACCCTCTAACAGAAGACCAATCTAAAATGACAGCATTCGTGCTGTCGTGTTACATCGGTGAGTGCGAGACCGGAGGCCCAATGATGCAGAAGCATCTGAATAGGCCACCATGGTGTAGGTCAGCATGCGGCATTGTTGCATTGTTTGCATTTGCGATGAGTATGGTGATCACTACTCTTCTGTAAAGGATTCTGATTCTGGATTCTGTAAAGAAAAAAATATATATTTATGACTTACTTACTAACTTTTACCTAAATAGTAAAAGTTAGGTTACTACATGTATATGTATTCAGTCCTAAAATTTATAAAATAAAAAAAATATTTGTCACAGATCACTATTTGTCCCACATACGAGGTTTATTCAGAAATCTTTTAATCATACAAAAAACTGTTCCAGTTTCAAATAATAATAGGTCTTTACCTATGAAATTGCCGTTTTGTATGCAATAAGTGAAAGTACTTACTTTTTTTAACTTTTTTATTTCTGTTATTCGAAGTAATCACTCATGCAATCGATGCATCTCTGCCAACGCATTGGCAGTTTATTGATACCCTTCTTGTAAAAATCTGCTGGACGGGAGGCAACAAACTCTTCAAAGGCATTTTGTACTGCCTCTCGGGAATTGAAATTTTTACCCACTAAAAAGTTGTCTAAATTTTGGAAAAAGTAATAGTCGGTAGGTGCAAGGTCTGGTGAGTATGGCGGATGAGGGAGAGCTTTTTGTTGCCTCCCGTCCAGCTGATTTTTACAAGAAAGGCATCAATAAACTGCCAATGCGTTGGCAAAGATGCGTCGATTGCATGGGTGATTACTTCGAATAACAGAAATAAAAAAGTTTGGAAAAATAAGTACTTTCACTTATTGCATACAAAACGGCAATTTCATAGGTAAACACCTATTATTAATCTAAACAGGCTTAACTCTAAGCTGATACTCTATGGTAGTCAACGCATCCGCTTCCAAATTCAAATCGTTTTCGTCGCATCCAAAATGGCGTTTAGTGTACAATTAAATCTCCCCTATAGATTTAAGCAATTCAGAAACAGATACAAAATAATAATAAGAAGGGTACTTAAGTGGGGGATGGCCACCAGGTGTGCACTCGACAGGGTTGCAACCCTTATATACAGACTATATAAAGTTTGATTAATGTTTAATATGACGTTTTTATCTATTTAAATGGCAGATTATGGCAACTTTAGTAAATAAGGGTAGTTCATGGTGTTTACCATTTATTGAACATTTTATTTATTGGAATGAACATACTTTAAGTCACACGATATGAGCAGTTTTATACGTTGGAGACAGTTTGAAATGTAACTTTATCTATTTATATAAGAAACATTTTGGGTAATAAATTTAACCTACTTTTTATTCTTTTAAACACAGAGCTTGGTGCTTAATTTATTATATTATATTCTTAAATTGCCAATCGCATCCGGCTAACGCCAAAAACTACATACATAAACACATGTATGTACGAAAACTAAAAAAAAAAACAACAACTATAAATGAAATTTATAGCATCGCCCATAAAAACGGGGATTAAAAATAAATCGCTCGAATAAATTGCACCTCTGAAATTAAAACACTCCCTCACACGACACGCGTACTTGCGTCGACAGTGGGTGTGACACTGGGCTCAAATTCGAGAGGTAGCGGGAGCAGGTTAATATATTAAAGCTAATTTATGGTATCCACTAAATAGTTACAAGTACAAGCAAACTAATAATAATACAATCCATCCCTGGGCCGTCTGATCCCTAACCAGACACGCATGTGTGATGGTAACCGTACTAAGGATAAAAAAATGGAACTAAGTTACTTATCTATTTCTAAACCATTTGATAAGTCAAATTGATAGAAAATACCCCTTCTGGATATAGTTGTATTGCGCTTGACGAGATATAAAACAATAAGAATTTTATGTTTATCTCAAAAAACTTATATCTCTAATTTGGCGTCCTTCTACACTAAAAAATCGCTACCGCTCATGAATTACACGGCTAAACAGGGTGTAGGGAGGTACGATTGTCCATTGTTCTTTTAACAGCCGTTCGCTTGTTAGCGGGACGAAGTAACGCGTCGCGTCGCCAGCAAGGTGACGCCAAGAGCGATTAACAACGGCGACGCGACAACATACCACTTCGTATGCACCACACTACGAGCAAATTGGCCAACGCTTATTAATTTGTAGAACGGATTATTATAAGTGTAGGGGATAAAAATATAAAAGTTATGCCCCTCAAATATAGGAAAGGGGCCATAATTTAACTGTCGAGTTAGGTTTTGAACGAATCTTGCGTTTAATGAGTAGTTCGTCTTAATATTTGGGTTTGAATCCAACTTCAAATCTAATGCTTATGTAAATCAAGACCCTTTGTCTTAAGAACCGTAAAAATAAGGTTTAGACCCATCTAGCCCCTCAATATTTATTTAAGTATCTACATATTATTGTCACTCAAACAACTTCGCTAAAATGTTTATTTTTCTTTTTATCTTTCAACATTGTTTATATCGCTATCTGAACAGTGTAAACACAAAAAAGTCTATTGTGCCCTTATTTACATTATTTTTTTTGCGCAATAATACCCATCTCCCTCTGAATTCAATTAACTCTCAATACGAAAATTGCAAGACGAAAAGAATAAAAAGAAAACAAAAGATTTTCGCATGCGATGCACGAACTAAGAAAATTATACTAACCACAAAAAAGTCGGTACAAAACAATGAACTTACCCCCTGCCCTTTGGAAGGCCTTAATCAAGGGCTGGCCCAAATTCGCCCACAAATTGCATCCAATTGTTCACTTTTTTACCGCGTGTTTGTGAGGGTTGAGAGTATTGTCTGATCTCGCCGTCTAATACATGACTATTGAAGACCAGCGGACTGTAAACTGTGCCTACACATAATTGTGCTAAAGGATAATTTTGCGTGTGAGTACACAGCTCTTATTAAAGTGAACATGACAGTACTGCCTTGGCTATTTCTCTTAGAACCAGATTAAAATAAAAGTATCAAGATATTTTTAGTGTAGTATAAATAAAATAGGTATACTTATAGTCTCAAGACGGTTTGCTCTCGTTAGAATAAACTGATTTTTAAAATAGTATTAAAAGTTTTTTCGTCTTCTGATATATTAAATGGTTCTTAATGGCTTAAAATAAATGGCATAATAATGCCAAATTTAGAATAAGTATAGTAAAACTGTAGAGTTAAATATTTAATTATTTGTTGAAAGGGCTTATTGAAAAAAATATGAGAGGAAAATGGAAATGATACATTCAGTTACAACTCCAAGGAACAAAGCAGTGATTTTATGTATTTGTAAAACTGCAGCCAGCGTGTAGTTTTCAAAACAAAAGAGAAAATACAAGTAAAATTTTAATTAAAAAAAAACGACTTCAAGGTTCGACTCGATTTCTCTTGGATGCCATCATCAGATCTTAGTGTCCTTATCACCGTACCACCGTTGGTATATATCTTCTTTCCATTAAAAAAATAATCATCAAAATCGGTTCATAAACGACGAAGTTTTTCGCGAACACACAAAAAAAACATATACGGTCGAATTGAGAATCTCCTCCTTTTTTGAAGTCGGTTAAAAACAAGAGATTTTTTTTTATATTTTCGAGTTATCTTAATAGTATCAGAATCTTGAAATACTTACTTAAATGATCTCTTAAAATAATGCAAAACTTAAGTAACTCCTGAATTGTTGTCACTTGCCGTCACGTATCCCGTCCACTGCACCATACCAAAAAAAAGAATAATTAGTTAATTATTAGGAACGTCACAAAAACACACCTACGACTTTGAATAAAGCCACTTATAGCTAGATAAACACAATCTCGTAGGACAAAACAAAAACATTGTATAAAAACACAGGTCAAAAGAAATACAGTAACGGGACAGACAAACAATGGCTTTTAAAGTATCTTCGTATCATAAGATTAGATAAAATTTGTGGTTTTCTATCCACACCGCAAAAACCCCTTTCAACAAATACTATTCGCAAAGCGGATTAATTTTTTAAAACGGGTTAAATTTTTTCCTCTTTTTAAACGAAAGCTGTCAGCACTCCAGTGTTTGAGTACATACCTTTCGATTATATCTAATAGGTAGTTTGTAAGGATGTTTCTATACAACTGGGTTGCCACTCGACGAAAATTGAGGAAGCTACACAGTTTGAAGAGGTGCAGATGTGGATTCTATTATATTTTAATTTTTTGTTGTCATTCATTGTGTTCGAATATCATTTTTGCAAACGGATTTACGATAGAGATGTACACACAAGGCCGAAATACTTTACGATTGGGTACGTTTATCCTAAATCAAAAATACGAAGTTTAAAAACTGATCGGAGGATTTTTCGGAATGATTATACCTGTCTACCGTAGTAATAACTATAGACACTGCCATAAGTTAGATTTCTTTTTTATGTGTTATAATTAGCAGTATTGTTTTACATGACACATGTTGTCGATTGAAGAAAAAAAGTAATGAAAGTAAGATTGACTTATAGGATGGGCATTGGAAGAAAAAGGATAGTCCTTATGTAAATGGCTTAGGGACTGTAAACAATAACTTAAACTTACAAAAATATTTTTGTGACGTAGATGAATTGTTCACTTGTTATTTTTGCCTTAATTTGATGCTGTCACCACCGAATATACTATATAGCAATGACTTTAGTACTCAGCAAATTCTTACATAGTAATATAACCCTTTCATTTTAAACTGTAACAGTTGTATGAAATATTGACATTATAATTTGAGCTAACAGCTGTTTATTTTCCAGATGAGCTGATGCATTCTGCGGCGATGGGTGGCGGAGCCCTGTTTGGGTGTTCCTCGGCTGGCCACAGCGGCATCAACCAGCTGGGAGGAGTGTACGTCAATGGCAGGCCGCTGCCGGACTCCACGCGACAGAAGATCGTGGAGCTGGCGCACTCTGGAGCACGGCCGTGTGACATCAGCCGGATACTGCAGGTCTCCAACGGATGTGTCTCCAAGATACTAGGCAGGTCTGTTGGTTTTAGTACTTATGTTTCTAAAATCCGTAAAATTGTTGTACTTGAAAATTGTATGTTATACCCAGCTACATGAAAGGTGTGATGGTTAAAACGGTCACCTTGTCGCTTTCTTTTCTCCTAGTAATGTGGGTTCGATCCCTACGTGGGATAACACTTTGTGCGATATGGTACAGTTGTTCTTAGTCTGGGTGTTCTTTGTGTCCGTTTCACACAGTGTGTGGAAGTCCGTGCAACACAGAATGTATTCCCTTTGCAGGAGTTTTCTGGAGAAGAAGAAAATAAAAATAGTTTTAAAAACTATTGTTTATTTTCTTTTTTTTTCATGTCATTGTATTTTCATCGGTCCTCGATAAGTCTCCTAAGTTTAAATGAAACCGGACCGTCAGAAGTGGGGCAAAATCAAGTTCAGTTCAAAGGAGTTGGTTACAAACATACAGGTCAAGCTAATAAAAATCGTGTAAAATATTAGGTACTGAAAATGTTATATAAATGTCTTACAACTAATGTAAAATTACAAACGCTACTAAGTTATAGATTGCCTAAAAGTCCTGTTGCTATAATCACTAGTGTCAGTGACAGTAGTCTGTAAATTCTAAACCTCTTACTACTAAATACCGTTTTAGTGATTGGGCGCGAAAACATTAGACGATTAAATTAATACAACTGTCATTTTATTCGTTCGAGTTGACATTTAGTACTTCTAAAGCTGGTTTGTTTAACACCACGATAATACTAATTACATCTATTAGAATGATTTCCAATACTTCTATGTACATATTATTAAGTATTTGTCTAATTACATTTTGCGGGGCTTTTATAAAGAAATATACAACGTAAGCTAAGATGCGTTAAGTATCAATAAAATTATACTACACCGTAATTTTGATGTATTGTCTAACTTTTCATTATTCAGGGTATGCAAGATCACGGTCTTTACTTATTATATTAAATAACTCGATGACGGAGCATTGCCCGGTATTTTTTTGTTAATTTTTCTAAAATCGAATCCTTGCTTGATCGATTTATCGCCCCCGACACTCCTCGCATACTAAATTTCATGAAAATCGTTAGAGCTGTTTCCGAGATTTAGACATTATATATAGAGAAGAATTACTCGCTTATAGGTATTAGATAATTAGATAATAATAATATAATAAACATTTCGGATATCTAACGTACAATGCCATCTAGTCCCAAGCTAAGCATAGCTTGTGTTATGGGTACTAGACAACTGATATAAGTACATACATACGAACATATACAGATAGGTACATACTCTGTCTCTTTCGGATTAGGTAGAGATGATAGAGAGACATGACTCGATATCCTCTCATACAGCTTGTGCACATTCCACATTAATACATACACTCTTCGGTTACGCACGCTAAAGCTTTTCATCATCTTCATCAACTGCCTTCAACAGTCCACTGCTGGATGTAGACCTCTACTTAGAAAAAAGGTTTTAAAATATTTATATTTAAAAATTGAGAAAACTGATACCAAGGACATCTGATGGTAGAATCTTATCTTTCCAAATATCACTAATGTCAATTCAATCGTTACGTTTCTCTATACTTCATCTCTACTGTATCTGCAGTTCCCAAGTTCCGTTAAGTCAAATTGAGTACCTTATCATTTATTAATTTTTTCGACATCGTCCTAACATAAGCCATGATGAAGTCTATTACTAATGTGTGTTATGACATAATAATAATAAATATTACGGACATCTAACACACAACGCCGTCTATTCCCAAGCTAAGCAGACCTTGTATTATGGGTACTAGACAACTGATTTTAATACATATATACTTTTTTTGTAAATACGTACATATTTTCTACACATATTTTATTAATCTGTTTTGTAATATTTAACTCACACCTTGTTTGTATTTCTTTGTATTTATTAGGATCTCCACAATGTACTACTATTTACTTCAAATGATACATAATACTACTATAATTTTACCTTTCTATCTATCTTTTAGCACACTAGAAACTCAACAGCACAGAAAATCAACGTAAAATGACCACGTTCGTGCTGTCGTGTTTCGTTGGTGAGTGCGAGACCGGAGGCCCAAATAGTCTAGTCAACAAGTTCCATACTTGTTGACTAGACTAAAAGATGCAGTAGCATTACTAGGCCGCCATGGTGTGGGTCGCCATACTGCATTGTCTACATTCGCAGTGAGTATGGCGACCAATACTATTGGATTCTGCTTATGCTTTCCATCAGGCAGAGTAGAGTCATTATGGCGGGCCATACATTAAAAAAAAAAAAAAAAAAAAAAAAAATACCCAGTACTTTCTCTCCTAATCTTAATTTTCCATCCCATGGTTGCCTGTAAGAGATTGCCTTCGAGCAATAAGGCCGCCACTTGTACCTACATACCTAGTTTTAAGTCCATTTTATAATCTTCTGGTGTACAAATATATTATTATTATATTATACATAAAAAACACCCAAACTCCGAAACCAAATATTTGCAAATCATACAAACACTTGGTCCGACCCGGGAATCAAACTCGAGACCACCGAGGCAGTCAAACATGACATGATAAAGTCTATTTCTCACTACTCTAATGCCCGTCTCTATCTCCAGTTTCTATCTTCCGTTAAGTTAAATTGAGTACCTAATCATTTATTAATTCTTTCGACATCGTCCTAAGATAAGCCATGATAATCACTCTTCGCCGCTTTTATTAGCCTTTCATATAAATTTCAAGGCCTGCGAAATTTCGTACCCAGATAATTATATTCACACAAAGAAGATCATCTATCATAAACTCTGACGTTTCTGAGTTACCTACTTAGAACCTACCAAGTGTCATTTTTCATTTAAAAAAATTAAGGTACGACCGTAATCGGAAATGTTACGGTACCATAGTAACATTATAGACTCTTTCTTCTGCCTCGTTGGTCTTGCGGTTGACGCATGCGACTGCCGATCAAGAGGTCTCGGGTTCAAATTCCGGTTTGGCCAGAAGTGTTATTGAGTTTTTCTGATTATAGAAATACTTAATAACAGCTCGGAGTTTGGAAGTTGGGGTCTGAACCCCCGTGCTTCGGAAAGCACGTAAACCTGTCGGTCCTGCGACTGATGTTCGTGTCGGTTAACCTTCCCATCGGATTATGAGAGAGAGGGAACAGAGAGTGCACCTGTGTTTGCGCACACACTTGTGCGGTATAATATCTCCTGCGTAGTTGGCTGGTCTCCGTTAAGACTGGCCGCTGTGGCCGTTATCGGCTAGGAGAACATTACCATTAAAGAACGCAAAGACTTCATTAAGTAAAACACGTTAGGCACATAAAATTAACGAGTTTGAAACTTATATGCACCCGTTTATCCATACTAATGTTATAAATTCGAAAGGAACTCTGTGTGTCTACTACGCTTTACAGCTAACGTGCTGCACTGGTTTTAATTTAACATGGAGATTCTTTGATTTTTGAGGAAGGAAATAGGCTGCTATTTACCACGATAACCGACATACACACGGACGGAGCCGGCGGCAAAAGCTAGTTGTTATATAAAATATGCTGTACCAGTAATAAATTAAGATTTTTATCTTTTAGATCTAGAGAAGTTCTAAACTTTCATTCAAATAATCTAGAGAAGAAATCATAGTTTTTAAAAGTGGTCATTGTTTATTTTAGTAAGTGCCTTACATATTTAGTGTACTTAGATAACAATTATAACAGTAATTTAATAATAAAATGAAAACGGAATAAGAATATAAAAAGTTTATTTGCCAATATGGCAGCACCCTTAATAGCATTAATACTTTTCAAATATTACTGTCAAATAAAGCCTTGAGACCCATTCTTGACGAAGAACAAGCACCTATAACAATTAAAACGAACACTATTACGTGAATAAATGGATTACTTAACACAAAACCTATTGTGGAATTAACAAAAGTTATAAGAATCGATTATGTCTAGCAAGATGGGGTCAAATCTTGCGCCACGCGTTCACAAATTGACGGAATTCCCATAATACCGCCCAAGGAACCGCACAATGGGCTTAACAAAAGTCTTGAACCAAATTTAAGGAATATTTCAATGACTTAATCAATACAATAGTTTTAGTTTACATTCCCATAGACCATTGTTTTTGTTGAATGCTTGACGTGTCAGCAGGGTGCTAGGTGGAAATTGACATCGGGTGTCGACATCGGTGTACTAGGGTGCGTGTTCTAATTTCGTCGGCAATTTTATTGTTTGATTGCGATTTTATCTGGAGATCACGGAGGATTCCAGCCCTCTATTGGAGTGCTTATTGAAATGCCCTCAGTAAATTGTGAGTATTAATTGTGGAGGAGTTTCTTTAAGAGTAAGCTATTGTTATTTTTATTTAATTTAAAAGACGAATTGATAAAATATAAAGAGGTATATTCGAAAAAAGAAAGAAACTTATGTCAATATAAGGTTCATGAGATTTTTAACTTCTTTTCTCTGTAAAATTCTGACGATCGTACTCAGTGCAAAATAATGTGATCTTGATACTTTTGTGATGCCTTGAACTTTACATCAATCTGTCCCTAATAACTATGAATATGAAAAACCTATACAATACGTCCCATTGGCACGTAATTGAAAACCAATGTCAACTGAATGACATAAAAGTAAAAACGTCAATCATAGAGCTAGACTCATTTTAATATAGGGTGTGCCTTACAGGGTTGTCCCACGACCGCCCCTAAATAAAAATCAAAATACAATATTATTTTATAGTAATTGGCACCCCTACCGGGAGGCCTGCTTGACGCCACTTCAGGAGATCTTATAGGAAAAATAAATTTAGCTCAGCGGACCCCACAACATTGCCCTCTGGGTGCACGCTATTATTTTCTAATGTTTAACAAGCAGTTAAGATATTGGGGAAACAGTTGGTTTATTTTTTAGAAAATAGGAGTGTTAGGGATTTATTCTAGTTAAAAATATCTGGTGAAGGTGGTGGGAAGCTCGTGGATGCGGGCAGCACACGACCGGTTGTGGAGAGCTTTGGGGAACGCTGTGTCCAATAGTGGCCTTCGGCTGAGATGATGATACATATAAAAAAAACGGATTTTTTTATAACTGTCCATTTCGTGCAGTTTCGTCTCCATAAGTATGGACATTGCTCCGATTTTGAGAGTCGTAGTGCGATTTTATAGAGCCTATATTAATCCTCATAAAATTTTCTATCCACCACAAAAAGTATCATTCGAATCTGACCAATATATTCAAAGGTTAGCGGCTTAAACATTAATTTGTATGAATTTTACATTTTTCTTTTACACCACTGATGATACAGCCAACTTATTAGGTATCTTATCGCAATGAGTAATGGTTGTGGTAATACACTGATATTGGAAATTCGAGTTTTTGAGTTCTTAAAATATACATAATAGGAGTACTTTTTAAGTAACAAAGAAACAACTGTGTTACAAACCTTATTACCAGATTTTCATATCTATTTACACGATTGCCTCAATAATAACAACGCGTCAATAAAACAATCTTACCGAAAATAAAACTTATAGCGTTCGTTAGTTCCGTCTCCGGTCGGGAAGGCTCTGACGGCTGCAAGTGCCAGTGTTGTTCCCACACACCCCTGGACATTCTTATCGTGCCAATTACTGTACGAAAGGGGTAGAAAAGTGTTCCTTACGCCATAGAAGGGCCAGCAGGACTCCTAATTAGAGGGAATCCCCGCTGTTAACCGCTTTATGAAGATGTTTAATAGAAACCTAAAGTTCGTTTTGTTAACTTTTTGCGAGTACATTGAAAGAGTTTTACATTGATTAAATCTTTCTTTTATTACTTTTTATTCTTAAACTTTTGCATAACTTTAGCTTTATTAATCGGCAGGTTAGATCAAACGATTAGGCGTGTGAATTCAAATTTAATAAAACTAATCTTGAGTATAATTTAGATTCATCTACATAAAAAAACAATTAATTTTATCGGTATAACTAAGTAAATAATAAAAATAAAAATGTTGTCTCCCCCTTTTAGACATTGTTAAAAAAAACAATGTTACAACAAAATTGGGAATTGTTCAAATAAAAAAATCCTTTTCAAGGAGCTTCTTTTTGGTCTGAAACTATGCCGCTCTTCAGTACAAATAAACATATTTCCCAGTATCGTCTAAAATTTTACAAATGTTTTCATCTTGGAAACATTAGACTGCACAGTGGGCTAACACGACACAATTGCCGTCTCTTAATAAAATAACGTATTTACAAATCGATACGTTATACATTGCTTTTGATAACATGTTGTCAATAGGGCGTATAACTTGGTTACGTTAAACAACCACTTCAAAAACAATCTCGTTTAAGTGCCCAATTGTATTTGCCCCCGAATACTTTATCTACATCTAATCTTCGACCCCCTGACGTCATTTTTAGTTGGTATTTAGTTCACTACAGTTACATATCCAGTGAACTGTGTCATTATGGGGTTGTTGAATTTAATGCTTCTAAGGAACGCAGCTTGTGAATAAGTAAAAAGAACTAAGGACCAAAATGGAAATAGACTTAGTTTACTAACAGAAATACATTTATTTGAGAATTTTCTTTAATTGTTTCTAAACTCTTATTAGGACAGAGCAAGTTTAACTGCTATGTCAGAATAGTCAAGACGTGAATGATACAGCCCTACGTGTTTCGGGTGATAAAAATACTCTCATTCCTAACTTAAAGACACTGTTGATTGTTACAAAAAAAGGTAAAAAGTATACAAAGAAAAGGTTACTTTACACTTTCACTGAATGTGAATGCTAGATATAGAAACGATATAAAATATATCCAAATGCGGTTTGTAGTACATCAAACCAGCGTAACTGTGTGCAATTCTATACTACTACAAGTTGTATATATATAATATAATACTATAATACTGAACAAGCAATGGAGTCGGAACTATGAATTAACGTCGGTCGAACGGCGTGGCTACAATGAGACCGGGCGACTGATTTCGATCAATTTATTATTGTTTGATGCAATAATTGTTAGGTTCAGGGACAATTTGTTTGCTATTCCGTGTTTGCGGTTGTAATGTAGTAGCTTGAGTAATGTGGTTTCCCGGGAAAGTAATTACTTTGTATTAAGTAGATACTCGTTAAGTTAAATTAATTGTGTAATGAAGTGGAAGTTTTTCACCGCGGAGTCCTCGGCCTCACAGAAAACCGTTGTGAAATAGTGCTTGCGCTGTGTTTCACCGAGTGAGTGAGGATACCGGAGGCCCATACCCAATTTTTTTTTCTTTTTTTTTTAAAGACAACTCCCGCACTAGGAATTAATCCTGTGTCGCGGGGGACCTTACAAACATACATGAAACGAACACAAAGAACATCCAGATTTAGAACAACAATTTGTTGATCACACAAAGTCTTGCCCTACGTGGGATTTAAACCCACGACACTTGGCGAAGTAGGAAACGACGTGGTAACCGTTAAACCACTAGGCCAAACGTGTAGTTCTCAGTAAATATTGTCGAAACAAAGTAAAATAATATATTTGTAGATAACTGTATTTTACGACTTGTTTCTAAAAAGGACAACACGTCATCCAAGTTCATTGAACTTAAGGTTCTCAATTAAAAAGCAGTCAGTAGAAAGGGAGCTTCCCTTACGCTCTTCTCGTGGTGCCGCAGGCGAAAGCGATTACGGCCCTGGCTTTATTAAGTACGTAAATGTTTATCGACAATACCTAAGCAAACTTTATTGACAGATGACATTTTCGATAAGGGACATGTTTGTTATTGCTCTATAATTACTTGTAACGGTTTTCTTAGAATTCGAATATTGAGTTCCATTTTGTGATTGTGTGTGATTTGAGTAGGTTAAGCAATCTTAGTCAGGTCCGTTTATGGATGGGTGACCATTATTAATACGTCGATTTCGGTTGCCATATATACTGCAGTGGCAATCATTACGGGTAATTGGAGTCTTTAAAAATCTGACAATAGTCTGTCTCCAGAACTTTGATATCGCCTATTACGTTTTTGAATTGTTGAGGTCTCATGGCAATGCCTTTACGTGAAAAATTAAAGTTTAGCGTTGTCGTAGTAGACTAAAACACTTCCCAACGTAGTTTGGTATGGAGATACTTTGATAAGAAACGTTTGATAAGCTATTTGATACCGTTACCCACATATACATTACTAGCAGACCCACGCAACCTCGTTTGCGTCTCCTATTGCCCGTAGCGTGATAATTTTCCCCCGTTTTTTAAACATTTTTCATTGGTGCTCCGCTCCTATTGGTCATAGCGTGATGATGTATAGCCCATAGCCTTCCTCAATAAATGTACTATCTAACACTGAAATAATTTTTCAAATCGGACCATCGGTTCCTGAGATTAGCGCGTTCCAACAAACAAACAAACTCTTTAGCTTTATATAATAGTATATAGATATCCAAACTTAAATTTCGAAAGCAAACCGAAATTTTATATTAAACAATAGCTACTTATACCAATACGAGGTCAATTGTTGTCCTAAATATCGACACATGTCGCTCCAACAATAGATACACGAACATCCTGCACACGATCCAACATCTTTACACCCGAACAAACAATAAACAACCTTATTCTTTATCCCAAAGGTATATATTACCTCGGCGTGATTTAGAGGAATTTGGCAATGCTTTGTATAGGTACTTCAAGATAAGGGGATAGGAGATTATGTCTGTAATTGTATTTTAATAGTACTTTAGTAAGGGAAGTTTTGATAGTCGATCGTAAGTTCTATCGTGAGAGATGTACCTATTTCTTAGTATTATTTAGTCGAATAGATTTTGCCAATGCTTCTTTCATGTAATATCGATTTTGCACATCAATTTTTTCGTGATAAAAGTTTATATCCTCTTTCGGAGTGTAATTTATTTCCAGATCCATCCAGCCATTTGGTCTGATCGAATTTAAATTATTCATCCATATTCACATACATTTTGGAAGTATTACAAATGGTTAGTTTTCTGTACCTTGGTCAGATATATTAAATATAGTAGCCGACCCGGCGAACTTCGTACCGCCATATTTACATTCTGTCTCAGCTTCCCTCAGGAAGTGTACAGTCGCGGATAAAAAAAAGAATTTTCTGTTATTTTTTATTTTTTTTCTTTCTAGCAAAAAAAGAATGAATGAAATCAGACTATGTGTTATTGAATTACAACTAAGCGGGTACATATTTTGACTTTCATCCTCTCTCTCCAGGAAACCGTGCTGAATTTCGGGAGAAAAAGTATCCTATGTCCTACCTCGTAGTATGAACTCAAATCATGCTAAATTTCATTTGAATCCATTCAGTAGTTTTGGCGTGATGCGCGGCCAAGATACAGACAGACAGACAAAAATGAAAAAAATACAGTTTTGGCTTCAGTATCGAGAATAGAGAGCCCTCCAAAAAAAAAATTTTCAAAATATATTTAATGTACAGAATTGGACCTGTTACATTTTTATTATAAGTATAGATATATAAGTATATGGATTAAGACAAAAATACAAACTTGATAATCATGTTTATTTAATCCAGAAACAATAAGTGAAGAGAGAATTTTCAGACCAACACCTATGTTACAAAATAAAATTTACATACAATAATGTGACATATAACTAAAACACCAATATTACTAACACACTGTCCAAATTGAGCAAAAAAACTAAGCTCATTCGTCATCTTCATCTTCCAAACTAAATTCAGCTTTGCACGCAGATATTACGAGACGGGGTCGATTAAGCCCCGGGCCATCGGAGGGTCAAAGCCACGAGTCGCCACGACCCCAGTGGTCTCCAAGATCGCGGACTACAAGCGGGAGTGCCCTTCGATCTTCGCGTGGGAGATCAGGGATCGTCTGTTGAGTGAAAACGTGTGCAATAACGACAATATACCTAGTGTGAGTATCTGCGTGAATTCTTTTCTTTGCATTTGTATCTTTTTTTTATTTAGAACTTGCTGTGCCTGCTACTTCGTTCACGAGAAATTTGGGTTTTCAAGTTACTTTTAATTTTTCACCTGGATAAACTTTTCAAAACCAAAATCAGCTAAATCGGCCCAGCCGTTCTCGAGTTTTAGCAAGACAAACGAACAGCAATTGATTTTTATATACATATAAGAAGATTCATTTCTTATTTCTTTGAACGAGTAATTTTTGAGATGCAATATTTTTTTCATTTGTCGTCAAATCACTAAGGAATTCTGCGCACTGTTCTGGACAATTCGTCCTTTATCGCAGGGAACTGGCTGATATTTACTTTGTTTTAAGTTATATACCAATTTCACAAGTAGACTTTCACTGAACTGTGTTAGGTATACTTATATAAAATATTAATAAATATTTCCTTACTACAGTTTTGTATTCTCGATAATGTATTTGAAAAATAATTACGATCTGTGAAGTTGGTAAGGCATGGACGTAGCAAACAAGCTAACGAACGAAATCACTGTCACATTGATATCAATATTAATCAGGATTCTAGTAACTTTTCCTAAATAGTACTATAGAAAAATCAAACTCTTTATAAATGCAGAATACTCGTAAATAATAGTATTATTTTGATCCAACGACCAACCCTCAGATTGTCAATCAAATATCTCCTAAATATACACCAGTCAAAATATTATCGAAAATACGAGATATCTAATTAAAACTCACAAAACATATGCTCCTGCCTATTGTGCACAACATCCAAATAATCTGGACAAAATTCAGTGACAATAACTTCGAATAATCCAATTTCGCAATTTTACATTTTCGGAGCATATGTTTTGGACGGCGCGGGTCTATTGTCCGAAATCTTTTCAAGATGGACCGCTCTTCGAGGACCATAGTTCTCCATATTCTATTCTGCTATTGATAATGGCTTATAAAATTTTCGTCCGGAATGTTTGATGGCATTTTATTAGGTCTTTGTATGGGACAAAACCTTGCCCATTGTGCAACGGAGTTCATAAATTTTTCTATGCGATGTTATTAGGAGTCTGTCAACTTTTATGTCAATAACAAATTGAATAGCGAATTGTGCTGTGTTAATATTAAGTGCTCAAAGGACAATTGACACAGAAGAAATTTCTATAGAACCTACAAAACAGCCTTGAGAAAAGGTTATTTTAACGATTTGACTTCTACCATATCAATATAATATTATAATTAATAAGAAAACAAATACGAGTTTTGATACGTTCTCGCTTCGTCGTATATCAGCTAAGCCTATACTTTTTTAAAGACAGCGGGACATGCAAGCTTTTTTAGTGAAATTCGCTTGGATTTGCGTGAACCATTATTCATTTTTGGGGAATTTTATACAAATAAGTACCTGAATAATCTTTAAAAAAAAAATTAAATTGAGATCTTCACTACATATAAACTGCTCCCATTACTGTAACTGTATGTGAAGATTCAGATATAATTGTTTCTTTAAGAGATTAGATACTATCTAACACTTAAATATCTTATCTAAATCATGGTGATTTAGATGATGCTAAATCAGAACATGAACATATGTCCAAAAAGATTTGAAATTACGCACTCAAAGTCGCAATTACAGTAACATCATAAAATACTTATTAGAGTAACGAAAGCCGGCAATGCAAAGCCGCCATTAATGAAAAGACTAAAAAAACTATAAAATATAATAAAACCGCGAAAAATATCACGTACAAGATATAAAATAAAGCTATCGTTGAAGTGACACGGCCCGTAATGGAACCTGACGGGTCCAACATCTGCTTGGTCAATCATGGATAAAAAATAAAAAGTGAAAAATTTGTATTTTTAGGGATCTTTGTTTGTGTAGAGATACAGAGATGAGATACAGAGAACTAACATATAGTTCTCTGTATCTTTTACACTAATCTATACATAGATATTTTACTAGTTAGTACAGGGAATGGTAGTTGTGGTTAGGTAAATACGCACTGTTTTTACGGGCACGTGAAAAAGCGCATTTTCCGTTGTTGGAATTGAAAATATTCCAGTAAATTTAACTTTGCGATGAATCGTTATATCTAGCTATTTTTTTTAAGTTACTTAAGATCTCCTTTAGATGAATGAACTGTTTGCATTTATTTTTTTTATTAACTAAAGATCTCGGATTGTGACCTTCGCATACTGATGTACCAGACAGGCAAAATATCATAGTGTCTATAGTGGCCACAAATCATGACGATTGGTTATAACTACATTGCCCATGGCTATTATTACATATATTAACGAAAAATTTAAGAAACTTAGAAGTTAAAACGTTGCTAACGTTTTTTTTTCTTAAACGTAAAGTACCATCTGCTTGTCTCTGTTTATTTCAATTTACATTAAACCAAAACTTAATAATGTCACAATTTCAAAATATCACGTTTTTGTCGCGATCCGTAGCACAAAGTAAACACTGGGTGACATATTGAATAGATACCAGAAAGAAAAAAATGGTTTTTGTACTCTCTTGAATGTTGAGAACGCGTTATATTGGTATTGTGGATATGTTACATTGCCCTGGAGGTTGTTGATGTTTGTCATCATTTTCACGTCGTTAATAAAGCTTTAGAGATAGCGATAGCTAAACAAAACACATGTGGGTCGGCTTGACTGGAATGTTACCCTGACCTCACAGGAAATACGGTTTTCCATTGAGCTTTGAGTCTATGGGAATAGTCAAGGGCGGCTGTGCACTGGTGTCTATTAAGTTGAAGTTGTTCATGGATATCGGTATACTCATCGCGATTGCAGACAATGCAACAATGCAGCATGGTGATCCACACCTTGACGGCTAATGCTTCCGCATAATTGGTAATCCGGTTTTGCACTCACCAACGAAACACGACAGCTCGAATGCTATCATTTTAGGTTGATTGTCTTGAGAGCTCCAGTCGAGCCGGCCCATTCGTGCTGAAATCAGCGTGACTCTACTACCTTAAAGACCTAACTACCTACTTGTTTGATACTAAAAACAATTATACTAAAATTGGGAACCTCGTTATTTACCAGGTATAACACATATAGACAGGTATTATGGCCAAGTAGTATGTGATACTGATTGCCTACCCACAATAAGTGAGTTTATTTCCCATTCACGGTAAACAGTTTTGTGATTCTCATGACAATTTCATTTAACTGCAATCTGTTTGCTGCAAACTGCAGCAAAACTGCAAAAAATACTATGTTTTATAGACTCTTAACTAGAAATAAGTCTTACTATATATTGTATAAAATGGAGGGAAGGCAGGAAAAACATTATCGATCCAAGAATGACATTTGTGACCTCATCATTGTATGTGATGAGCACATAAGTGTCAGCTTATTAATTTAAGAAGCCAAGGACATTAATATTTAAACATACAATTAATGGCGTGTTGTATTTGAATAGATAAATATTTCATCATAATAGATTCCAAAACCAGTTAAGTATACCAAATAATTTAGAGAAAGCCAAGAAATTAAGTTTCGAACTTTAGGTATATGTACAAACATACCTACCACATAGAGCCATACTTATAACTTATCATAAAAGTACCCTACATTATCAACCCCACCTAACAAGAGGACACAAAATCGAAATACTGAGCGCCCCTAGAAGATTCGGCGCCAAAGGGGCTATTTTTATGACTGTCGTACCTACGCACTCGGCCCACTGGGCAAATAGGTAAAAGGGATAGGGTGATGAGCCCATACGTGTGTTAGAGCGGGATGGGCATATGTCGGTGGATTCCGTTGCCTAGTCATAACGGTCGAATGGGCGTGATGTTTCTTACCAACTAAAAGCGGACAAAAATACGTGGAACAATCGATGGCGGCCTAGCTGCAGAACGGCGTAAGTGGAAATGTGTCGAGACCGAAACGGCTCATAAGCTGTCAGACGCGCTATGAATATTTTTAGTCAACTTGAATATGCAAATCATTTATATTGGATATCTCTTAAGTTTTGTTGCCCGTTTTAAGTGTCTTAAGAAGTTCTTTTTAGACTGTTTCTTTGAACTAGTACTTTGTAAGCCTCAGTTGTAATAGATTATAAATTTAAATATTGTTTAATGTGGAGAATAACTTCTGACAAAACACAGTAATACAGCAATATTATTAATGCTTTTAAAGAGTGTCTTACAAAAACCAAAAAAATGTAGAATATAAAAAAAATAGTATCAATTTTTCATAAGAGGTGCTATACGCTTACGCCTATTTTCTCCTAGGACGCATCTACAATAATTCCACGTTTACGCGTGAATGCACAGAATATTCGATATCTCTTTCACACTTGTGGTTATGCTTTAAGTATCTGCATTGAGTTGTATCGCCGCCCTTGTCTGGCAGATTAACGTCAACTGTTTATGATGGTATAGGAATTGACGGTTTTAAATCCGGATATATTTTATAGTACATATAATGCAGATTCCCCCACGGAACAAAGGCAGAAGTAGGTATGACGGATAAAATTATTAGTAGAGGTATTCATAAAGGCCATATGACTATTTGAAAATGTAGGTATTAAATACTTAAGTTACCTACTTAAAACTATTCACAACAACTTCATGTAAGGTCATTTTATAAACAAACCTCACTTATGATGTTCAGTATGTTTACTTAAACTCTCTTATCTTGATTAAAAAATGAAAATCTTACTCTATGTAAAGAACGCTTTCTAAGAAATCGAATTTGAAAATAGAAAACAATGTAGGCAACCGCAGAACGTGAACGAAACGCGGCAAACATCGCCAATCAACAGTTGCCCAAGGACCGTTAAATACGATTTGGAGACATCTAATTTAAATTTAGAATTCATGAGTTCGATCGAGCGAGACACGATGCGAGTGGCCTGATTCTGACTTTGTATCGAAACTAGAATGTTTTAGAATTGTTGGTATTAACTTGCTAGAGTAATTTAAGAAAGAAAGTTAATATATTATTTATTTTCTTACAAAAAATAAATAACTTAGATTTATGTAAAATCAAAATAAATCACCGCTAGATAATTATATGACTGATTCCTAAAATAAAAATATACACACGGTTTTATAAAATCACTGGACACACTTTAGATACCTAGACATGTTCCTATTTCAAAAATGCTTTCATTAATGAACAACATTATTTTGTACCTATCATGTCTACATAAATGTGCCGGTGAGAAAAATGATGATAAACCGCTTCATTTTCTTATAAGAGCTTATGCTTGTAGTCTGGGATTGAATTTTCAGATGTATGATGATAGTACAAATAATAAACTGTATTACAATTATACAAACTAAGTTACTGTTTTTCAATAGTCAAATATTTGCTGCTCGTTGGTCTCGCGCTTGGCGTGTGCGACTGTTGATCATGAGGTCTCGGGTTCGATTCCGGCGTCGGACCAAATGTTTGTATGAACTACAAATATTTGTTTCGGAGTTTGGGTGTTTTCTATGTACAATATGTATGTATTTACAAAAAAAAGTATTTATGTATTTGTATCGGTTGTCTAGTACCCATAACACAAGCTCTGCTTAGCTTGGGACTAGATGGCGTTGTGTGTTAGATGTCCGAAATATTTATTTAGATATTAATTTACATATTTTACTTTGATTACATTTCAAATCATTCGGCGTATACCAAAAAACTATAACAACCGTATACTTTGTAAACGAAAGTAAACATTCACGTAACAGTTTCCCCAAAAGCAAGTAAATATTAAAAACAAATTCCCTTTTAAATTTAATACCCGAAGTTGGTCGCCAGAATTAGTGCGGGGATACTTGACACCGCCAAAACGCTACTGTAGAGCATTTCGTTGGCTTCGTATATTATGTAGCGTGTGTACAACGATCTCGTTTTAGTAACACGCAATACTCCTGTAATTGGAGACACTTGTACTTTCGGTAAAATAAAGCAAGAGCGACACGTTTACCGTTTTGTTGTTTTGGTCGATTCTTTTAAAAAAAGAAAAATAAGTTTGTAGGTATATACCACGTGGGATAGTCAGCAGTAATTAGAAATAGTGAAAAGCAATACAACATAGAAACACAAATAGAGTTAACAGGAGATCCATCGAAATTCTGTAGAGGGCATTCAAAGTATGGTTCCGCACTTGTTTCTTTCGAATAGCAGGGTTATTCTCGTCTGTAGAAAAAAGTTCGGCTGACAAACAAAATAGTACGGCATACCGACTTTAAATAAGTGAAAAATAATTATAAGAAATAACTTACAAAAATTATTACCAGTATCAATGAGAGGTGCATTGAAATCACATCACATGACATCATGATAAATTATAACAGCTTCATTTCTTAATTGACACTCTTAACTAAGGAATAATTTCTTCATATTTAACCGTGGGAGAGCCACGCTTCGGCATGAATGGGCCGGCTCGTACGGAGTGATACCACGGCCTCACAGAAAACCTGTGTGAAATAGCGCTTGCGCTGTGTTTCACCGAGTGAGTGAGGATACCAGAGGCCTATACCCCAACCCCTCCCCTCATCCCACTCCCTATCTCTCTCCCCATCCTCCAAAGGCCGGCAATGCACTTGTGACGCCTCTGCTGTTGCGGGTGTCCATGGGCAGCGGTAATCGCTTAACATCAGGTAATACGTTGGCTCCTTTGCCTCATACTCCATAAAAAATATACCCTCTAAAAAGGAAAAAAATCAACACATAAAAAAAAACAAACTGGAAATTTCCTTAAAATATTAAATATAATTACAGCAACAGTACAATCAAATAAAGCAACATTAATTCGTCAATAACAATACGGTATTTAAGAGTGCCAGGCCCTCAGCCCTCCGTCACACACTGTTACTCACACTTACATGGAATGTGACGATGTGACGTGTTTGCTGTACCTCCCGGCGGGACATTCTGAGGGCTGATTAATGACTGTTGAGGACTTTATTATGTTTGTTTCAGATATTGTGATCTGTTTTATGATATTAGAGTTATAATAATTAAGAAAATGTTGGAGACATAAGAGCCGACTAAGGGAACAAACTACACAGGATAACAGCACTGCAAAGAGAAAAAAAGCTTGATACGAACCATAGACCAACTCGTCTGGCTATCGTGGTATGTAGGCCAAAACTTCTTTTTAAGCAAAGGCTGATTTCCCTGCAGTGGACTAATAAGGGCTATTGAAAATGATGAGTCACACTTCGTGATCCCAAATTAGCCAGAGCTAATTAGATCATCGGATAGCTTATTTAATGGACATTCTAATGATACAAAAATCATATACCTATAGCCCCAATACTTTTTTTGGGAATCGTCTTTTCAATGAGAGTCGGAAATTTGGCGGGAGTATTTCCAAAACGGCGACATAGATGCGCTATATTGGATTTTTTTTTGACACAGTTGAAGAGTTAACCAGATTACTGATAAAGATAGTTAAATTATTACAATATTTTAAAGACAGTACCTGGATGACCGAGCTTTGCTTTTATTTGGTAAATTTTCTAAAAATTAGTCCTCGCTATATCGATTTATCGCCCCAATATTTATTTATTCATTTAATATGATTTCACTAAGAAATATGTTTATGTATCTGATACATTACATGGTTAAATATTACAGTTACATATATCGAAAAAAGCCGAAAATAGTCACCCTGAGAGTTCCCCCATTACTGAGGATCGTGACTCCTTAAAATAATCCTCTTCTCCGACTGCTACGATCCGTGGCCTGATGGAGAGCGACGCAGGCAGGTAACTCTAATTGTTCGGCGATTTGGTTTGAGGAACTCGTCGGGCTTCGACCTCTGGGTCTTTTGCTTTCTATTTTCCCTATAACCACCAGTCTCTCTAAATTGTTAGCCTCTCTGCGCACTAAATGTTTGAAATCTACAGAGAAGATTAGAAAGACACTAATAGTGAAGTCGCTGGCAGTGTTAACAATCGAGGCAATTGCTGTTGTATCAGAAAGCTTGTAATTTATTTGGTGTAATATTCTACTGTTACATGGAAAACGAACGGCCTACAATCAGAACGATATTGAGTAGTATCCACTTCTGAAATAAAAACTATCATATTGCACAACACAAAAAGCCCCACTTCAATCTAAATCACCGACAACAACTTAACATCCATAATGAACTGAGACACTACGCCCCAATCTGTGCGCCCTAAGAGAATTGCAAAAAACACCCTTCGACCGCACCCCACAACCGCTTTTCACCGGGGAATCGAAGCTGGGTCTCCGCGGGTTAACCGTGTACGTTAAAATGTTTATAGATAATACTAATAGTAATTCTAGGGGATGAGGAACCTTTCTTGTATGGGTATTTGTATTCATTCCTATGGGTTTTTGTATAGATACCTTTGGTCTATGTTTGGTAGTGAATGGACACGGAAAAGTGGATAGATTAATGGGAGTGGGACCTCCATTGATCGAGAACGTTTCTTTGTACGTCTTTTAGGGCAAAATCGTTTTGGTGATTAAGTACTTATGTACGTATTACTTGGAGCTTTAATTTTCTGATAAATGAGATTAAAGGGGATGACTTTCTTTTTGAATTTATTTTGGTATCTAATCCAATTTTTAAATTACCTTCGTTCAATTCAATTCATTATGCTGATGTTGATAAATCTGCAGATGTTATTGTATTATGGATATGCACGAAAATAAAGAAAATTAAAATAAATAAATAACAATCTGATCAAAGTAACATAAAATTAGCATTGATCTGCAATCAATAGCCAGTTAAAGCATTGGAAACTGTGAGTCAAATGTCTATTCTGAAAACTTCATTGAACATAAAAGCACAGTGAAGAGATATGGGCACTAGTAGCTGTAATTTATCCAGATTGTCTTTGAAATATCAAACTTGCCAATGTTAGTATGTGAATTATAGAATGTAAGCCAGGCGACCAAGAACTTCAAAAGAGAGCGGGAGACAGAGTACCGGTGGATTTATCGTAAAGTAGTACTTATGAATGCAAAAGTAGAATGATATAATAGGATTAAGCAAATCAATTAACTTAAAACTAACTCATTAACATTTATTCCTTCTAAAAGATTCCTAATTAACCATCGGGTCAATAACTAAAACAAAAAACTGGGTCTCTTGTCTCTATCATAAAACATCATCGACAAACATATTCAAATCAGATCCTAAAGGGACCGTTCCGTCAATTTCGTAAATATCGGTGATCGATCGTGACGCTCAACAAATTCGATTACCCGCGTAAATGTCGATTTTCTAACTTTTTTTTTAATAGCACGCGCACGGACCACCAACGCCGGGTATCTTAGTGCTATCGTTCGCTGGATGATCTATCGCCATGTTAGTGGTTACGGTAATAAGATGCGTTGACGCAATCTACAAGGGTTGCCAAGGTTTTTTATTTTAAAAATAAAGTACCAATTTACCTGACTGGAAAAAAGTAAAGTTGATGGGTAAATATCAAAACTTTTTTTTATTAATTTATTTAAGATACGAAATAACATTAATTACTATTCAAAAAACAATAGACATCCTCATACCGAATGTTTTCAATACCAAAAATATTGTAATACTAAGTACCTAATTAGTAATGTAATACGAAGTACATATTAGACCGTGGCGTATTTTTTTTTTGCTCTTCTTAATAAAATCTCATCTCGTTTTACAATCTCTTTTCCTACTAACATAACTTAAGTCAAAAAGCCGATGTCCTCATAAATAAAAGGATATGGCAGTTCGTATGATGAACGATTCTCACGTGAATTAAAATAAATTCTACACATTTAAATGTTGGCGGCCCTGCTTGTGACACCTGTCAACTGTCATAGTGACGCGAGATCGCCCGCGTTCAGAAACGATCGCTAGACGCTATCGTTTGTCGCGAAACTCGATATAATATGTTCGGTTTTAATTAGATGCTACGTGTTAGATGTTTATCATAATAATTACGGTTTACACTTTTTTTTGGTTGATCCGACATTTGTGGTTAATCTACCAATGCGGTATGCTATGTCAAGTACATTAATGTGTATTGCGCTTTTGTTACATTAAATTGGAATGACTAAAATCAACGTTAGGAGCACGTGATTTATTAAAATTCACTTATGCCTACTATTTAGTCTTTCTTTACTACCTATTAGCAAGCCTAAGATTTGGCATATACCTATACCACGTTTTTTTGACTAGGTGAGGGATAGCTTAACTCGATAACTTAAGTCAATAGTCAGAAAGAAATACTTAAAAAAACATCGAAACAAACATGAAATTAGCCCAATATACACAGTGTTGAATTGAATTTTAATTTACTTTTACTTCCTGTATTTTCATAACATATACATACTAACCTTCATCTGTTAAATATCCAAAGATAAAAAAAATACAATAAAGCTATGGTTTGAACAGGGTGTTGTCGCGTCGCGCACGCGCACTCTCGCCTGTCACAGAGTTGAACGCTGTCAAGTATCGAGTTACGACCATGTACGGTAGTGCCAGCTTAAGATCCTCGGCATATTAAAACCTAAAGTTTTTATAGACAGTAATTTACTGACTTAAATTTAAAATAAGTTTCCTGATCGAAGGAGACTGGTAATTTATAAGAACATGTTCATAATGCTTTTGTACTCTGGTTTGAGTCGATGCTGGCATTTTCGCAGAATAAAGATAATAAACAATGTATCTGAGATAAGTTTTGACAGAAATTTAAACCATAACCGAAGTATTTTATCTCTCGCTGATTTATGAAACTTTGTCTGCGGCTGAAAAAGTAAGAAATTGTCCCACTTTCGTAATTTTTTTGATTGAAATTCAGCTCCTATTCCTTTCTAGTTCCTTAAATAAATGAGCTAGTTAACAATTTTTCAATTCAAAGTACTAGTTTCTGAGATGAACGTGTTCAAACAAACAAACTCTGATTTACACACTCATTCTTAATTATCGTATAATTAATTCAATATACATTCCTCAAAATGTAACTACAGCTAACAGCTAACCTAATTAAATAGATTTGGTAACAATACCTACTAAGAAAATTCAAAATCATTGTACCATTACTGAAAGCTGTATCTACATTTTTTTTAAAAAAAAAGCTCGTTATATACCCCTGCATACACGGTCGGTACACATTGCCGCGCGTCTAAAACTGCCGAAAGTTTTAGACCCTTCATACACATCGCTGGACACTAATTCGGCTTACTCAATTCAAAAAGGATGTAAGTCGGATACATATTACTTACATTATGTAAAGTAAAAAATGTTGCAAATTTGCATTAGATATTACCTACATGTATATTTGGTACCTTTTTTTTTTTTTTTTTTGTTGACGGGGTGGAAAATCCCTTCGGATCTCCGGTTCCTCGGGGACTGAGGAGCCAGGTATGTGGTGATTCCACTAAAAACCACCCCGGCGGCCGGTCTCAGGCGCCCTGCTCTGAGGAGGACCCGGACCATATTATTTCAGGTCCCCCCCAGGAACGACGCCGCGTCTATAGACTCTATCCTGGAGGAAGCCTAGGCTTCCCCCGGCCTGACGGCCCAACCGTTATATTGTATGTTGCGGCCTGACCGCAGTTTTGCGACCCGGCCGCCCCCCTATTGCTGACCGCATCAACTAATCAGCTACCAGAGGTCCCCACTCTCTGGCAGCTTGCGGTCCTGTCGGCGGCTGGTGTCGCCGGCGACGTCGCCTACGCTCGGGATCGGCCCTCTCCCGATCCCGTTCAGCGGTCTCTTTCTGGAGCATTACAGTCTCACAGAAAGAGACCACTGCGTCCCAGCCCTCCTCACCCTCCAGCATGGCAGCAATGATAGCTGACGGGGACAGGTCTCGTCCAATTTGGCCGACCAGGACTTCACGATCAGACGCCCACGCGGGGCAGTCCTCCAGCGTATGCTGGGCGGAGTCCAAGTCGGCTGCGCAGTGGTGGCATTGTGCCGTCTCCTCGCGTCCGATCTTATTCAGATACTCACCGAAGCAACCATGCCCGGTGAGTATCTGCGTAAGTCGGTAGGTGACGCGACCTCCCTCCCTACCTACCCAAGCTTCGAGGTTAGGCAGAACGGCACCAACAGCGCGTTGGCGCGCATTTTGCGGCTGTTCCAGCCGTGCACGCCACTGTGCCAGTGCCTGTCGGTGAGCGTTCCGCCGCATTTCGAGCTCATCCTGCTCTTCCCCGCTCTCACCCCGGCGGATGGCGCGAGACTGGTCATAGACCTTCGCGTCCATATCCGCCAGGATATCAAAGGGCGGGAATATCAAAGGGCGGGAGTATATTTGGTACCTACGTTTGTAGAAGTTATGTAAGTATTTGAACTTTAAAAAACTGTAAAAAAACAGATAATAGCTTTATAGAAAGTTTGTCCAAACAAGTTTCACAAACTGACATTAACATAAATTTTCTTAAATCACGAAAATCAAGGAAAGCTAGCCTGGAGACTTAATGTGTCCATGAGTTACATAGCTGAGTCTGAACCTTATTTTCTTTTCCTAATATGGGTTTTACTTTAAAAACTTGGCTTTAAAAAAAATGCAAATTTCGTACAAAATCTATTAAAAATACAATTTAAACCAATTAATAAAACATGCAGCAACAGATAGTTTAAAACTACAACAGCTGCGTTCACTGTAGCGTTATAATGTTGGATGCCCGATTAGCCCTATGCCACAAATAATGACAACTGAACAAATACCACATTAAAAAACTAACCGAGAGGACACGTGCTTCTTTTTTTTTTTCGTTAGAAAATAATGTTTGAATCGATAGCTTTGAAACTGTGTCATAGCCTTAGTTGGCGAATGATAGATGCTCGGGGATTTGTTTTTTTAAACTTGGAACACTGTTCGATTTTATGTAAGTTTATTTTGTAACATGTCCTGCGTCTATGTCTTTTTTATCCTTATCGTACCTAAATAATGGATGACGAAAAAGTATCATCATCTTGACTAGTAGGTAACACGATGGCTGGGGCTCGTATGCCGTCTGTATGGTAAGCCGACTCAAAACTATGGTCGTTTACTTCAAAAGGCCAACTAACTTAATAATAAATCAAATGTACACATATTTGATTTGGTCCTGTTCTGTACAGTTTTTTTTAAATTAATGTATCTCAGTCTCTGTCCGTCAGTCTGTAAACAGACTTAAAAAAAGGCACCACTGTGGTTTGTTTCGACATTACCTCCCAGAATGAGTCTCAGGCAATGCCGACACCTTCTAGCTGTAAAGTCCGACGAGTGAAAATATCTGTACTTACAAAAATACATATTTATCAATCAATAAAATTTTGTAATCTATATTTATTATAAATACATCACTTTTATGTAATACCACTATCTTTCGCCCGTGACTTTAGCTCGCATTTAATAAAAAAGGGGCCAAGTGCGAGCCGGACTCGCCCCTGAAGGGTTCCCTAGCAGCAAGTAACATTATATAAAAGTTCTTGTAGTTCGTTGTAACTTTGATCGATGTTTTAATAATAGTGTATTTTTTTAAAACGTAAATTGCGGTTTACGATTTATGAAGTATTTAAAAACAAACTACTTACTGGATTTCGTTCAAACCAATTTTCCGTACATCAAATATACTTTATTTAGTTTTATCATTCTCTTATTTTAGAAGTTACAGAGGGGGGGACACATTTTACCACTTTGGAAATGTTTCTCGCGCAAACTATTCAGTTTAGAAAAAATGATATTAGAAACCTCAGTATCATTTATGAACACCTATCCATAGATCACCCCACACATGTGGGTGTGATGAAAAAAATTTTTGAGTTTTAGTTCTAAGTTTTTCTTTCTCTGGTTTTGTGTAAAAAAAATAATGCGGTTTACATAATACATCTACTTACCACTTTTCTAGAGTTTAGTTCTTATAGTTTCGGAAAAGAGTGACATACGGACGGACAGACAGACATGACGAATCCATAAGGGTTCCGTTTTTTGCCATTTGGCTACGGAACCCTAAAAAGTATCCTATGTTACTTCTAATACCTCCAAGAATATGTGTACAAATATATTGTTTATGTGTAAAAAGTTTAATGATGATCGGTTAAGTCGTTTTCGCGTGAAAGCGTAACAAAAAAACTTACATTCACATTTATAATAATTGAATAGTAGATTAGGTGGATAGAATGTCCATTTCACTTTTATGTTTTTGAGACAACATTTTCACAAATGCTGGTTTGAGAAAATGCAACCAAACCAAATGTTTTCATAACTGTTAGATTTTTTTATTTATCTTTTTTTTATCATTATTCGCAGTCCAAACCCGTCACATCCTGGCCCCTTAAATATTCGCGTTGATGAAAAAAAAATCTTTTACAATTCTAATAGGAACGTGTAGGCTCTTTAATCTTCTGGTGTACCCATCTGATTGGGAGCTAGCCTGTCACGAACAGAATTCGCGTTTAAATGCACCGTTGCTATTGGTTAACTCGGTGTACCCTGGCACTCCAAATTCAAAATGTTTTCGTTATTATGGAACAATTTTTTGCTTATTGGTGCATTTGAATTTAACCCTACAATGCATGATTTTTTATTTTTGTCTAGAAAAATTGTATATGATTCTAGGTATGATCTAGACCCCTGGAAAAATATTTAAAAAAATCAAAATTCAACAATTTTATAGTTTTTTTATTTTTTTTCTCTGTTCCACATATGGTACATTATGCACTTACATACTACTTTTTGGTTCATTAGGAGGAATTATTGACTAATTAAATATTAGATTTTTCAATAAAAATAGAAACAGTTACTGATGGAATTTGTAAAAACAATTATTATCCTTGTTCAAACATAACTCTACACGACATTTTTCACAGGATATGTAGGATCTTCCCTTACATTGAGGGTATTTGCAGCGTTGTCTCTTTAAATTCCATATAGGTAAGTGATCAAATCTATCTTGCCTGACATCTTTGGGGGGAAGAATTGCAGTATTAGACCTTTTCTTTTTCATTTCAATTAAATCGTCTGCTGCAGATGACGGTCGGCCTCTTTTCCTCATTAGTGACTGACCACACATGCAGAGACTTTTAGCAATATCGAGTTTGAAGTCTTTCAATTTCAATGGAGTTGGTGTATTGTTCTGTTCACCAATTCTTCTATATAACAACCAGCAATTTATCACCATAACGTCCAATAGCTGGAAGGCTTAGATAAATCTTTTTGTATACTAAACTTGAGCATCTCTTCAACAATGTGGCTGAGTACATCATCGTCAAAAAAATACAGAAAATGTTGTAGTGGAGTATCAAGTTGAGTAAATGGTGTCTCTAAATTAGTACTTCCAATAAAATCCGGATGGTTAGTGTGCAATGATTTCTTTTTCCATATTAAATTTCTTTTTTTCCTTTTAGGGACGGTAGTTTTAGTCGAAACTGCAGTTCTTTGAACAGTTAAAGCGAAGGAACTTCTATTAGAACGTGGTGAATTAACTGACCTTGAAGTACTAGGGTGGGGTTCTGATGGTTGCTCGTTTACATTTACTGTATAGGCGGTATCAAAATTGGTAGCTGCCGTTGGCAATGGGTCAATATCAGAGTCACTAGTAACTTCCTTCACCTGGTTCAATTTCTGTCTTAGTTTTGCTAAGTCATCGTCACTTTCGGCATCCGAAGAGTCTTGACCATCTTCGCTTTCCGACGGTATCCCTAAAAATTGCATAATGACCGTATCAGACAATCTTTTCTTCGCCATAATCTGAAATAAAACAAAAACTTATGCAGAACAGAAATAAGAACAAGTGCATGTTGTTCCATATTTGGAACATTCAAATTATTTGATATTTTAGTAAAAAAACATAATTATTTCCAACTGTAATACATACCTCGATAAAATATAGACTATAAACGAACTGATTAAATTTTTTCACTCCAAAAACAGCGAAATTACTATTTTTTGTACAATTTTATATTTACGTAAAATGCAAGTTCAAGTCAACCGCCGAAATTTTGCAAAAATTGCTTTATCAACCAATTACGCCAACCACCTAGTGACATTTGCTGGTACTAAATAGTTGTAAAATGTTTAAAGTTTTGTATAACAGTCAGGAGATGGCAGTAGACGTTTATTTTCGTGAGCTACACGCAATTATATCGGCTGTGCCACATATGTCACTATATGCAATGTAGGGTTAATAATTGGTTTTCGTTCCGATTTAGTGGTGGCATAACAACAATTTCTAATTTGACCTTTAGTAAGTAACTGGTTTATAACGATTGGAACTGCTAACTCAAATTTGACGTGTCTGAAAATGAATTGATTCATCAATACGACTATTCTTATTAGAAAAAATCTTAGTAAACTAAATACACATGTGCTACAAAATTCAAAGTTTTGGGTTCGACTTTAAAATTTTGCCGATTATAGTGACTAACAAGACTGAAATATAAGGATACAACTAATTTACTATACAATTTTAAGTGAATAAATCAATTAAAAGTTAAAATTGTAATCTTGCGATCAAATACTACCCAAATTACAGGGAGCAGACATTAACAATTAAAACAAAAATAATATTCAAATCAACCTATTTAAAGCGTTAATTTTCTATTTAATCGGGGCGTGAAAAAGCATCTCAACCTACTCGTCTCGTCGTAGTGTGGGTCACCAATTCACCATGCTACATTGTTTGCATTCGCAATGAGGATAGCACCACCGCTCTTGAATTTGACTCTATGCTTTATGTCAGGCAAGCAAAGTAGTTTCATTTTGGCAGGCGTAATAAAAAGATCAAGTTGACATCTGTATAAAAAACGTGTGGCACTCAGGGACTGCCGCGGTAAAGCTATTGCATAGCATTTTTTAATTTATGCAATATTTTGTTTGGAGATATTGACATCAAGTAAGTGAAAAAATCATAACATACAAATATATCACGTGATTTCTCCAATATGTAAGCATTTCATGATAATTTAAATAGTTAACGACACGGCAAATTTCATAACGATGACAATGATGTGCATATTATGTGTTATAATTACATTTTAATACGAAAAAAACTTCTTTTTCGCTATATATTTTTCGCTTAATAACTACCAAAATATTTAGGGGTGTTAGGTTTTATTTTCGTTAGGTACGGAATTTCTTGATTCGGTCGCAGCGCTCAAAGCCCGCTATAAAAGCTATGCAATAGCTTAAAAATAACCAAAGTCAATTCACCATAAAGAATAATCTCAATATTCAAACCTCATTGCTTATTTAAACTCTTTATTTTACATTCAATTTTTATCTATAAATTAAATCATTTGAAATTTAGAATGTCGTTCAAAGTTACGAATGTAAAAATGGCGGGTTCATAAACAGTAGCTACTAGAGATAGGTGTGTTTTATCGCTTGCCGGCGCAGCGTATAGACGCATTATCTTCCATTAGCGGTACAAGGGATTAAATCAAACGTGTTATAGCCCCGCGTACGGAATTAACCTTTGCGTTATGTAGGTACGCTATCGCAAGTCGAACTTATATTTGGAGCTTTATACTTGTAAGGTAAAATATATTTAAAAATACACTAAAATTTCATAGCATTTAGCCTACAACATGATATGAAATTTCTCTTTGCTTTTTTTTGTCTACATGCAATCTAAATGAGGTTTTTAATGTGATATTTCGGAACTTTTTTGATGTAGGTACTTACTCAATGGATAAAAATTGATGGATCGGCTAAAAATTTCACATTCAGTCTCCAATAATTTAGCGAGTTATATTTTTAATTTAATTCAAACATAATATATTTATAAGTAGGTACGTAGGTGGGCACAGGCACAAATGTTTAAAAAATCATATAGAGAGTTTCAATTGCCATAGAATTTGGTTCTTGTGTTTGCTTGCGATCGTGTGATTCTAAGTTTAAATCAGTAAATTATAATATAAGTGCAGATAACTACATTACTTTTTAAGTATACGAGTAGGTATATTTAGGACCGCTGAAAACTTGTCTCTTGTCACATAAAGCCAAAATTGAAATAACAGTGAAGAGCATATCCGAGAACATTTATGAAGATTCACACTGGGATATTAATCTATAGACTAGAAACGTCTTTTACGAAGTCTAAAGTCTCTCTTATTCAAATATCTTATTAAGTTAAATCAAATTACGACCAACAATATTTAAAACAAAAAAAGTAATGAACACAAATTCAGTGAGGCTGTAAGCACGCCGGCAACAAAGCCATTCATCTTCCATTCCAAAATTTCGATCACAAACAAAATACCTACGAAACTCTGGATACAATGTAATCGTTTGAGGGCCGCCGATTTCCCGGCCGGGGAAAAATACATTTCTCTCGTTGCCAATGGCAACAAGAAAACAGATATAGAACCCAGGACGCCCCGACAGCTATAACTATATAAGTACTATGACACTCCGAAATGGGCATATATAGAATTTTATACTTGTGTGGGTTAGGTTTTTACGCATGCGTAGTTTTCGGTGAAAGTAGATAGATATTGGGGTTTTTAGGGCCTGCGGGGTTGGGGTGCGGTAAGGGGTGGAGGGATGCCCTAATCTGTGTCCCTTTGAGGCGCCCGATTGGAATTTAGTAATCATATTAGATTTTAAATTACACGTGTTTGTAAGTTAAAAGGGTGGGGTGGGTTTGCAATTTATTTCCTATTAAATAGTTGTTTGTGAGTGGGGATGCGGTGTTGCAAAGTGTCCGATGAATATGGCCGCTGTTAGTGGTATATACGATTGAAGGTATACTGCAATGTTAGGAATACTTCAAACTCTACTTTAGTAACATTTTATTTATAAACCTTATTAGTTGTTTGTACTAGTTGTGGCTGAAGTGAAGCAAACCGCAGATATTAGCAGTAATATGAATTCATGGCCCACAGTATTTTAATTATAGTCGTGTTACTACTAGTTGGGAAACTTCTTAAAGCTGAACTATAGTTACCTCCACTCTTTGGTTATTATACCATGAAATACGAAATGTCTCACGATTCTAACAAGAAACAGTAAAACACCACTAAAATTATGCTTGTCGAAGCCGTTTTGCAATAAGCACCTGTCTCCTCAGTCCTTTCATGTGGGTCAAGGCACTGTAGGCCCCAAGGAAATAAAATAAGAGTTATTTAAGACTGGATGTGCCTTATAGAGTTTAGGTCTTCTTCGACTTACGGACTTAACGTAAAGCCCTTTTTCTTTATAACTTTATCCCCAGCAGCATAGTTCTTACCACTCTAGAGGTATAAATATAAATCTACTAAGACACTGTTTGATTTATCAGTCTCATTCTTCCTCCCTACCAGGTTTCATCAATAAACCGAGTATTAAGAAACTTGGCGTCACAGAAGGAGCAAGCGGCTTCAGCGCAGAACGACAGCGTATACGAGAAACTGAGGATGTTCAACGGCCAGGCCGCTACGGGATGGTGGTACCCTGGCCTTCCTACTGCACCAGCGGCCCCTGCGATACCTGCACCTTTACCACCACAGCTCAATAGAACTCCTAATGCTGAGGAACATAAAAGAGGTAAGAATATATCACGTGCAAAGTGCTGAGTGCCTAGTGTGAGTTTATTTCACATCAATTTAATCTAGACTGTAACGAAACGCAACTGTCATAATCAACTGACAACTGTCAAATGAAAACTGACGTTTCTTTCTTCTTCTTTAAAAACAACCAACATTATATAGACGGAGAGCCCATTCGGCATTATGGTTGGCCCGCGCTGAAATCTTCACGACTGAAATAAGCTCACACTAGGCCGTATTACAAAGCTGTATAATATTCCTTTTAGCTAACTGTATAACAGTCCAGGAATGTAATGTCATTTGTGTATATAGGAAAGGTAGTAGAAAATCCTGTTGAATGAAACTAAAATAGTTATACATATCTGTACCATTGCGGAAACTGAAGATACGTAGCATGACGAATAAAAGATTTAAATGGCCAACAAAACTAGTGACTGATATTGTAGCATTATAAAGAAAACTCCTAGTCTCAATAAATTTTATATTAAGAAAAGCAATACTTTTTCTATAAATATGGGTCAAATTTTGGTATTAAGGCATGACTTTTTTCTTCTACATAAAATACGTGGCAGAAATAACTAATCTTAATCATCCAATAAGTTTAATTTCTGGTATAAATACTTTTTATCTTGAGATCTACTTTATTAGCTGTTCCTAATTTAACTCGCATTAAGTTTGCGTGTTTAATTATCCTCTATTTACAGTCAAAACATACTTTAACATTACTTTTATGAATAACTCAATATCTGAGTAGCTGAAACTCTAGGGTTGTTACAAACTATTCAGTTTTAAAACGGTAAAGCACCTAGTTCAAAACGCTATATCCCGTAAATGGACGAAATACGAACTCTTCTTAACGTGTTTCCATCCCCTATCTGTAGACATATCGACAGTCCGACGTATGTATTCTATCGCGTGTGACGTCAGTGGTAGATGTTCTTTTCCTATTTCGCTTTGACGCCGTGTCGCGACTCTCGGAGTCTTACCTTTGAGAAAGATTGCTAGGGCTGTCACTCGTATGATCTCATTTATATTTTATCCGTCAATAAATTTGTGTACATTTACTACTGTTATATCAAATACTTTGTAGTAAGAGGATATACAATTCTATATTCTCTTATTTCTGTACTAAAGGTATTTTAAGACGTAAATATACATCTTATAACAACAGGATTTAAGGTGCAAATGACTTGATTTAACGCTACTTTTATTGATATCGTAACTTAATGACAGACTGATTAACCAAATATAATAATTAAAATATTATACATCGAAATTTCTTGCTAGAATTTCTCTCCTGTGATGGGACTATGGGCGGATTGCATTAATCCGATTAGAGAAAAAAAAATAGCAATGGAATGTAGGGAGTTGTATTCCTGGCTTTGTCTATATTTACGTAATAAACTAATACTTAATGCAGATGTAATAGAATACAAAGCTGTTAGTAAAAGATATTGTGCATAATCTACAATCAATTCTAACCCAAAAATCACTAAATATAAAACACTTTTATTAGACACAAGTAATAGTTTTAAGATGATGATGCAGAAGCATCTCAATAGGCCGTTATACTGTCGGTTACCATGCTGCATTGTTTGCATTCGCAATGAGTATGGTGACCACCACTCTTGGATTTTTATGCTTTCCAGATCGTAGAGTCGAGTCACATAGTAGAGTCACTTTGGAAGGCTCATATATATAAAAAAACAAAATATAGGTTAGGTACTAGAAAGTTTTAAAAATTAGACTACATGACCACATTGTGGCTGAATAGAAAAAAATACGATTCAAAATTATTATTTTCTAAAACTTAACGCCCAACTTTCTTTTTTCCTTAGAACATTTTGATTCTGACATTTACAGCGACTTAACGATACCACACATATAAATATTATAGCATAGACGTTACGACATCCTAGAAGTTTTATTTAGAGATATCTAAATTTCATTCATTTTCATTTCATCATTAACGTTGAATAATAGTCCACTGCTGGACATAGGCCTCTCTAAACTTTTTATTGATACATATACATATAAATATTACTTGCAAGTAATCTCTTGTGGTTCTTCTCTTAGACCCCAGCTAGGGTCTCGGGGTAACTTTGCCAGGTCTCCTTGCAAGTAATGAATACGTTAACCATTCACGTGCACCTGAGTTAATCCATTCCTTATCCAAGTATAAGTATTCCTTCATCAACAGCTTCTAACAGTCCACTGCTGGGCAGAGGCCTCTCCTCTCCTTAGAAAAGATGTCCTGGCCTGAAACTCTGTATCAACCCGTCTAGCCAGCGTGATGTAGTCTGTCTAGTAAGATCACGCTGGCTAGACGGGTTGATATACTCGTAGAGTTTATATTCCAGTTGTCCTTATACAAATCTTACTTGAAGAAGTTAATATTAAATTGAAAAAAACACCTCAATAGCTACACTCTGTACATTTCTCTATATACATACCTTTATTTACTTCTTTAGTAATTCGATAAATGGCTAATAATGAGTTTAATGACCCAGCAAGTTACTCGATTCTATAGTAATCTATATATATAAAAGAGTAAGGTGACTGTCTGACTGACATACCCAGAGATCAACGCACAGCCCAAACCGCTGAAGCTAGAATCCTGAAATTTTGCTTGTAGGTTCTTTATCAGCACTAAAACAGGAATAAGTCAAAAAGAATTTTGACTGCACGTTTGGCCTAGTGGTTTAACGGTCACCACGCCGTTTCCTACTTCGCCAAGTGTCGTGGGTGCAAATCCCACGTAGGACAACACTTTGTGTGATCTACAAATTGTTGTTGTGAGTCTGGGTGTTCTTTGTGTCCGTTTCATGTATGTTTGTAAAGTCCCCCGCGACACAGGATATAACCGGTTATTTTAATATTACAAACAGACACTCCAATTTTATTTATTTGTATGTATAGATTAAGAATAACGTCGTATTGCTATTGAAAATTAAGACTACCTATTACTGATAGATAAGCTAATAATAACAGTCTGCGAGTGTATTCATACATACGTTTAGTTACCATTACGATTGATATCCATATAAACTCATGTTACAAGTTCAAAAACACAACCACAAATAAACTCCAAACTCATACTATAAAATTCTTTACGAATCAGTCTTTCCAATTCTCATACCCATACTTAACCTGCGTCACTTTAACAGCAGGTACAAAACAAGAATTCCATATTCCACAGTTGAGAAATACGTTAGTAACCCTGTGTTCCCCCATTCCTTGCAAGGGAGGGAGGCAGGGGTGGCGTTGTTACCGAGTTTCTTCCCAAACACCTCGCCACTCCGCTGTGGCGGCCCGACAGATTATATGCCTGCTTTTGTGTTTTATTCCGCATTGTAGCTATGTGTATAAGTATATACATGTATATTATGTCGATATATTAAAGTAATCTTGTTTACTGGTATTTTGCAGTCGTATATCAGAGGGTTTTATAGAGTTAGGTACCGAAGTTTGAGTACTGGTCGTTCGTTTGTGCCACCTAATCGTTTTGAACAGACACGAAATATCACTAACTAGCTTTTGCCAGCGCCTCCACCCGCGTTTATCTCGGTTATAAGTAGCCTAAGTCCTTTCTGAAGAATCAAAGTATCTTAGTACCAAATTTCAGACACACAAAGTTACTTTCGAATTTATAATATTATAGTATGGATTGATCAATAATCCAAAACTTGTCTATAAATTTAAAAGTTTACATAACCGTTTTTGACTGATATATAACTTTACGAATCATGAAGCTTACTAGAAGTAGTAGTTTTCCAAAATAACATGTTATAAATCTTCCGTAATTTACTATTTTCGTGATTTTAATACACGAAGACGTTGTTTAAGTGACGACTAACCTATTTTCTTCTAATTAGCCTTATCCTATAGTCCTTTGCTCATCTATCTATCTTAATATATATATTTCTTGTGTGCGTGTGTATGTGACTGAACTCCTCCTAAACGACTGGACCAATTTTGATGAAATTTTTTGTGTGTGTTCAAGGGGATCTGGGAATGGTTTAGATTCACAAAAACGACTGGACCGATTTTGATGAAATTTTTTGTGTCTAAAAAAAAAGCAAAACAACGTTTGCCGGATCAGCTAGTATATATATAAAAGAAGAAGGTGACTGACTGACTGACATACCCAGAGATCAACGCACAGCCCAAACCGCTGCACCTAGAATCCTGAAATTTTGCATGTAGGTTATTTACATAACGTAAGTGAGCATGAAGAAATGATAAACCATTATCACACTTCATCTACGCCAAGCCAAAAAACTAAGTAGAAATCACTTGGCTGTAACTACAAATAACCTTTTATATATAACGAAACACTGTCTAGGAGCAACTATCCCAAACTACCCTATTCCCTTATAAAACTACCCACAAACCGTGTTCACTCATCTCCCGTGATGCTAATAAACCCGCTCAAGTGTGAGGTCTCCTTTCAAAAATGACCTCAAGAGCACAGGTCACATGTGCAGATTAACCCCTTGACTCCACACGCCTTCAAGTGAAGAAACCACGGATATATCGTAGATGAATTACAGTAGGTTAAGTTTCAACATGTTTATACGTGACTATGTGTATAAAAAAGAGAATGTGAGTGTCTTAAAATAAAACAAGTTTAATAAAAGTATTTTGCAATATCTATTCGAATTAAATTCGATGAAATCAATATCATTGTTAATGTTTTATTCAAACTTCGAATGTTAGCAAATAATTTGAATTTAGAAGCATGCCATTTCAAGCAAAATATTACCCTTTAAATGATTAAAATTACAGGTTAGATTAAAATTCGAATTTCAGTAAAATCATTTTAAGTTAAAAGCGATTTGTTAAATGTTAGATAAATCCTATGCAAATAGAACCAAAGGTCAAACATTTAAATTTCGAACTTTATCAAGTTAGATGCAATTCATTGCCAAGGTTAAATTTAAACTTCGTATGTCAGCAAATTGCTTGAAATAAAAATAAAAGCACACTATTTATTTTAAATCCGTGCACTTGGACTGTCTGACAGTAGGTAAATATTCACAAAACAAAAAGATATAAGTAGAAATGACTAGTAGGCGTGGCGCGCTTGCCACTGATAAGCGTTGCAACGCATACCTTTATGAGTTGTAGGTATTTTGTATCATAGTCGTGTTACAACGCTGCGTTGAATAGGTCGTCCAATGAAAGTTCTTTTTTACGCCACAATGCAGTACTGTTCTGTTTTACAGTGTAAAAATGATAGCAGAAGGAAAAAGATTGATAATTGAGGTGTTTCTTACCATCTGTAGGTACAATTTTATAAGTTTTATCAATAAAATCTTAAAATTTTATTTAACTGATAATTGACTAGAGATTTAAGCTAAACTCTTCCTTATCCCATTCACATAAATCTTAATCTGGTATGATCGGGTCTTATCAGTTTTCAACGTTATTCTCGTATTTTCTATTCTACTCGATTAGTGATGTAGCCAGGTAGGATGTTAGCTTTATCGATTTGCATACTTTTAAACGTGTTATATTTACTTACTATAATAATTATAAATATTAAATTTTGCTTGTTTGTTTACGTGGCCTTGAAAGAAAAACACTTGTTTTAACCATTGAATATCTATACAAATAAGTATATAGTAAGAATATATATATATATAATAAGAGTGTCTGTTTGTAATATTAAATATTTATATCCGCTTTTTACTAAATGCATCTGCATGTGTAGGTACACTGTACATTTTTTTTTTACGGAACAGGTGGCAAACGAGCAGACATATCACCTGATGGTAAGCGATTACCACTGTCCATGGACACCCGCAACACCAGAGGCGTCGCAAGCACGTTGCCGACCTTTGGGGGGTGGGGAGGGGGAGGAGTTGGGATATGGGCCTCCGGTATCCTCACTCACTCAGTGAAACACAGTGCAAGCACCATTTCACACTGGTTTTCTGTGAGGCCGTGGTATCACTCCGGTCGAGCCGGCCCATTTATGTCGAAGCGTGATTCTTTTCTCTGCGAAATTTGCAGGCACGGGCCGGGACGTATACCAAAATAACATTTTTTTTAAATTTTGTCTGTCTCTCTGTCTGATCCGAACTCTGACTCAGTAGTCAGGATCGCTAAACACTATACCAACGGGTCGACAATTAGACGTATTGCATTTTTGTTCATTGCAGTCAATAAAATTTATGATTATTGATACCATGTGAATACCTATAAAACTAAATATGAATACATACTGTGCCAAATATTAATTATGTAACCACTGTTTTGAATTTTGTTAAGTGGCTAAACAGTCTTTATTAAATATAATATGATTATAATACAGATTCTTAAAATTAATAAACATTATTATGCAAGTACTTATTTTTTAGCTTCTTCACCTTTATAATGTTACCTCCTCAGATATCCTTCAATTCATGTTTTTTTAATCTGCTCCGTCCTATTACAACAAAAGTTAGGTATCGATATTATTGATAATATTGTAATATGTGCCACAACACTAAGCGAGTAGCGGTAAATATCGAAGAATGACACAAATATCGAATTTATTCTTATAGTGATTAATGTTATAATTGCGTGCATTTAGAATAACGCCATCTGTTTTTGAATAGCTTGCAATGAAGTATTCTTACTTTCAAGATTACGAAACGTTGTAAGTTCTTCTTACGCTATGGCAAAATAACTGTTAACATTACGCGATAAGATATATTATCAAACGTGTGACTTTATGTATTGTAGGCTAGTTTTGAGCAAATAAAAACATCAAATCAAAACAAGTCGTTAGTAGTGTGCAGTAATAAAATAGTGCTTTCATTTGTCTGAGTTTGGCGACAGTCGTTCCGTTGTAAATTAAGACACATAACATTTCTACCTATTCTTTATGTTCTGTGTAAATATTAGTTCCTGGTATGGTAGCCTCGTATTCATGGTAAACATGGTAAACAGTCTTTATTAAATATAATATGATTATAATACAGATTCTTAAAATTAATAAACATTATTATGCAAGTACTTATTTTTTAGCTTCTTCACCTTTATAATGTTACCTCCTCAGATATCCTTCAATTCATGTTTTTTTAATCTGCTCCGTCCTATTACAACAAAAGTTAGGTATCGATATTATTGATAATATTGTAATATGTGCCACAACACTAAGCGAGTAGCGGTAAATATCGAAGAATGACACAAATATCGAATTTATTCTTATAGTGATTAATGTTATAATTGCGTGCATTTAGAATAACGCCATCTGTTTTTGAATAGCTTGCAATGAAGTATTCTTACTTTCAAGATTACGAAACGTTGTAAGTTCTTCTTACGCTATGGCAAAATAACTGTTAACATTACGCGATAAGATATATTATCAAACGTGTGACTTTATGTATTGTAGGCTAGTTTTGAGCAAATAAAAACATCAAATCAAAACAAGTCGTTAGTAGTGTGCAGTAATAAAATAGTGCTTTCATTTGTCTGAGTTTGGCGACAGTCGTTCCGTTGTAAATTAAGACACATAACATTTCTACCTATTCTTTATGTTCTGTGTAAATATTAGTTCCTGGTATGGTAGCCTCGTATTCATGGTAAACATTTGTTTAGCAGCAGTTGATCAACATTGTTGATGAGCAACGAGAATGTTGCTGGAACGAGAACGTCAACTGCCGTTTCTCCGTGCCGTGCAACTCTGCAACACGCAGTGTTACCAGCAACTCAGCAACGTGTTGATGCAACTTTGTTTATAAACAAAAGTTTACATTGAATACGTGGCTTTATACACTATCAACTTTCAATCTTTGAAAGAAAATTAATGCTTTTGGTCTTTGAATTTAGCCTCTTCAGGTGTCTATTTTTTTAATTCTCATAATGTCAAAAATAAACAAATTCTCGTTTGGCGTGTACTCTGACGAAAAGATCTTTTCATGTGAGACTACTGTTATCCCCCAGTTATTGTAAAAACTTCTCTACATACTTTTCACGTGTAGCCATTGTTTAGAAGGAGTACGTGACAGGAATGATTGCTGAGTAAACCTAACAGAGGCTTGCTTCCCTCTGAGTGCAATTTTATACAAATTTCGTACATTTTTGTTTTAAAACCGCAATAGAGGATTTTTTTTTTCTTTTGAGATTTTCATCACGTTATGAAAATTATTGTGCAAGTTTGTAGCTCTCTACATTTATAAAATAAATAAATTAATATTCTCGGACATCGAACACACAACACCACGTAATCCCAAACTAAGCAAAGGTTGTATTATGGGTACTAGACAACTGATATTTTTTTTGTAAAACACATGTTATACAAAGAAAAACACCCAACCTCCGAAACAAATATTTGCAGATCATACAAACATTTAGTCCGACCTAGGAATTGGACCCGAGACCTCAAGCACAGCAGTCGCTTACGCTACCACTGCGCCACCGAGGCAGTTAGTGTTATATATTAGTGTTTTAAAGTCTGGTCCAGTCTTCATTGCATGATCATCATCAAAAGCCTTTAGTGCACTTGTGGTCATATCCATTTTTTCCTTCTCTTTGCAGCGCTGTTGTCCTATGTAGTTCGCTCTCTGAGTCGGCTGCCGTTCTTGCGACTGCCGTGACGTTATGGATAGATGTGGTAACATTCCGTGTGTTTTTTTTTATGATCAAGCTACCAAAATGACTCTACTCTGCCTGGTACTCTTAATCCCACACAGCACCCGAAGTCTTTGATTACATCCATACTTATATTATAAATACGCAAGTAACTCTGTCTGTCTGTCCAATTTCAGTGAAATTTGGCATTTGCAATGATTGTGGGGTCCCCTACTCCTGGATTCTACTCGTGCTTTCCATCAGACAGAGTAGAGTAAAAAAAAGCAGAAACGTATACATGTTATCTTCAAATTCCCTATCCATTAATCGAGAAACAGCCTTCAAAAATTCAACACATTCGGGGTCATAAAATGCTGCATTTTAACGACATCGATAAAATAATGTCTACCAAACCTTATCACTGCCATAATGTACATGATGTATAAAACAGGGAATGCTTTTTGCACATCAAATATGAGTAGGTTGAATATTTGTGGAGGCGGGCAGTGAGCTTAATTAACTTCGGTTACGGCATTCAGTTTCACAAATTCCAATCTCGAAAGGCTCGTCGTGCCCAGGTTGGTATTATACAAAGCCCGAAAATTGTGACGAAAATGATCGATTTATTTTTGTCACGTCTTCTTTGATGTTATGTGTTTTTGTTAGGCTGTTTTCTTTTGTTGAAAAAGACGGACAGTGTGTCACCTTCAGAGATTTTCTTGTAACTTGTTTCGCAAGAAGTTTTCTGCATATTTAAATTTAGTACAGTATAATGACAAGTTAATGACAGTAGGCGCTCATAGCCCAGTTGCACTCGGTGATTAGAAATAATCACCGAGGGTAAGCAACAACGGCGCGGTCGGTACCTGGATAGGTGACCGCTGGTGGCATGATACCATGAGCGTCTCCGTGATTCGGAGATCACGTTAAGCAGTCGGTCCCGGTTGTTGTCGTAGGATAAAAGCCGTGAAGCTTAGTTTAAGGCCTTCGGGCGGATTAAAAACATCAAACGGTAAGATTACGTAGCCACAAACTTGTCTTGCCAGTCTCCAACCCGTACTTGGCCAGAGTGGGGACGTATGGCCTTCACCCTCTCCTGAGAGGAGACCCGAGCCCAGCAGTGGGACGTTATAGGCTGTTGATGAATAACAAGTTACCTATTTTTTTTTATTATTGGGAGTCCACCGCTTTAGAACAAATATTTAAAAATAATTGTAATTGTTTAAATACTTCCTTATGGCATTAGACTTTTATTAGTTTGTCTTGCTTTTTAAAAACTTTAAACTGGCTTTTGCCAGCGTCTTCGCCCGTGTATACGGCGATTTATGGGATATTTTATATAGCAGCCTATCGATATATAATTTTAATTTTTTCGCATTTGTGCCTCAGTAAGTTTTTTTTTTTTTTTTGGACATTTAATTACACACAACGCCATCTTCATCATACTTTTTTTTTTGTTGTAAATACATACATATTATACATAGAAAACACCCAAACTCCGAAACAAATATTTGTAGATCGTACATACATTTGGTCCGACCCGGGAATCGAACCCAAGACCTTATGATCAGCAGTCGCACACGCCAACCGCGAGACCAACGAGGCAGTCAAATTCTTAAGCAAACTTATTTCAAATCAATTTTCAAAAGAAACTCGTAATGATTTCACAGAGGGCTATTTATTATTCTTCAAAAAATCGACTTCTGTTGTCACTAAGGTCACAATTTGGATCGACATCAAACAACATACAATAAAAGGCAATATTCTCCATAGTACTCGACTACATTTATATACATATCTATGTATTTAATGTGTATAATATGTAAAGTACCGTTCGTCCAATGGCCATACGCATGTTATACATATGTATAAAGCCACGTATATATATGACGGGGCATTTTATTGCCCACGGGCGGGTGAGCCAGCACTAATATATTTTTTACCGAAATTACGAAGGGTTTTATTGTAGGCTATATAAAGTTTGGTACATATATTTTGGTAGAAGTTATAGTTATAGGCCTATGAATGTTACCTAAAATGTTTGATTGAAATACAAAAAAAACGTTCGACTAACATGAAATTGACGACAAGTTAATGTGAAATAATCTTAGAACATAAAGACATAGTTTGATTTATAATAAAATTAGAAAAAAACAAAATGTTCGCCAACGTAGACAGACACGGGCATTAACTACCCTGTATTCTTTACTCTTCTCTTCAAGCTCTCCTTCCTAGTTAACTACTCAATTTCAGTATCTAGGTTCAAACCACACTAGGAACCTTAGGTCTTCCAACAACCTACTTCTACAATGTCCTACTCACCGCTCTCATTTTCTACACTCAACCTTCTTCGTACAAGCTGTCCTACTATGGAACGAGCTCCCTCTCGAGGTCAGGATGGCTAAAACTAGGCAAAGTTTCAAACACTTGTTGCGAAAACATATCCTACACACCGTATTCGATCCACCTTGATAACATCATGCTCTCCATTTAGAAATTATATTGTATATATATATCATATGTATATATGTATTGGTATGTATGTATATGTATTAGCATGTAAGAATAGGTATTTAATATGTATTTGTTATGTGTATCTACATAAATTTTAAGGTTTGATTGTTTCTTATTAAAAAATATATTAACATTTTTAGTTTTGTGCATCTACCGTGTTTTGGCTCTGCATCACCCTAAGCTCGACTGGTAGAAAATGCCTACGGCATTAAGTCCACCTTTGTCACTGTTAATGTGCATAAAGTATAAATAAATAAAATAAATAAAATGTTCAGAATTATTCTAAGCTTTCGGACGACATTATTCCAACATACCCGACACAGTATAGGTGATCATGTTCATCACAAAATAATTTGACCTGGACGGGAATCAAAGCCACAACCGCTAGCTTCGCAATCAGGCTCATTAACCACTAGACGGCCAATCAAAAGCTGAAAGGGCCAACCAAGTTTCTCGAACTTCCCTAAAATAAAAAGCATTTTTCCTATCTCAACATTCGCGAAACATTTTTAATACTCGACGCAGTGTTAGACTCACGGATCAATAGCCTCGCCCAATGTTTCGGAAGTACACAAAATGGTAAAAATATATATACAATGGTCCATGTGTTTTGGTACAAAAAGTTCTCGCCAGTTTTTGATTGAAATTCATCTAAATGGTAACCAGTACGTATGTTAGAACTTTAGTGACTTCGAAAACTAGTGGTCTTAGATTCAATTCCCATTCAAGACTAATAATTGTTTGACGCACTTTGAAAATAATAATAAGAGTTTCAAGATGTATCTATAAATATCAGCAGTCTAGTTAACACAGTACAATCTCTGGCTGAGGATCACTATACCATACTCGTCAAGAAGAGATTTCACTGCTGACGTCAGACGGCAAATATCAAGAATATTTTCGAGTGACAACTCCTCCATCTCTACTACCTGAAAATATTAGAAAGAACTGTTTTAACGACTTTGAACGGCCTGAGCTTCTCACATCCATAGTCCCTGGCAAAGTTATGAGCAACTTGATAAGTTCTGTCATTTTCAATAGACCGTGATCTTTTAACCGACTTCAAAAAAGGAGGAGGTTCATAATTCGACTGTTTTTTTTATGTTTGTGACCTCAGAACTTTTGACTGGGTGAAGGGTGAACCGATTTTGATGATTTTTTTATTTGAAAGCTGGTGCTTCCCGTGTGGTCCAGTCGGTTCTTTTTTTGTTAAATTTTTTAAATATATTTTATTCTCCTGTGTCGCGGGAATTTTACAAACATGCATGGAACAGACCCACAGGACACCCAGACTCCTCCGACAATTTATAGATGAAACGAAGTCTATGTAGATACTCTCTACATAGTCAGTTTAGTACATAGTCTGTTTACATATCTCTAAATAGTCTATTAGATGTCCGATAGTTATGATAGCATTTTAATGCCACTAGAATAAAACACTTTTCATCCTATTTGTAATAAGTTACAACTACAATCAAAAACAATAATACCTTAACATTTTGTATGACTAAACAACAAAATCAACTCGTCAATAGACGATATTTAACGATCAACGGACCAAACAAAATACCACAATATTTGTCCAATAGTGGCACAAATAATTGGCCACACTGCGAAACCCGCGATATAAACAGCTTACAGTGAATTAACTGTGGCGCGCATTCAAACACAGTGCCCACAATAGTTTACCGTTCAGAAACTAATATAGTTGGCAATCTTTGAACACGATTTGATATCAATTTATGGTAAACAAGTTGAGAAACCCAACATATAATATTCAGCGTGAATTCAAGACGAAAAGAAAACAGTAAAGAAATTATTTTTACTGGTCAATATGCACCGAAGTTATTATGATAGATTATAATAGTGTCTATGCTTAGGTGAAAACTATTTTTGAAGTGAAAGCTTCTTCAGGCACGTTGATCACATTTTTGGTGAACAAAAATCATGGAACACGCATCATCGTCAGCAAACGCTTTCCATGAGCTATATTTTTACTTCTTTTATCGTGCATTTTATTTAAAGACCAGAGACTTCAATTTCAGGTGAGCTTAAACAACTGTTTGTTTATAGTTTTGAGTTTTAACTTCTGTCGGCAGTCCTCGTGACTCCTCCAACCAACCTCCAATTTCTAAATTGGGATCAACTTTGAATTTTATTCAATAGTATAGCACAAACCGAACATCAAGCTGTGACTGCCCTGTATACTTCGGGAACTCCTCTATCACGCTATAATCACGCTACAATAAAGCTAAACGTCCAAACCAGATTTAGTTATTGCACAAATATTTGTTCGGTTAGAACAGGTGACGCGACTCGCGGCCTCTGCCAAATCATTTCGTTTACGAGTATACACGTTACATTTATACACACAGTTTTACTGCCATTCCATTTGTTCCGATCAATTTTTGATCTGTGGATTTTAGCTAACAGCTTTTCCTCGATTTCATAAATGGTTTGGCAATATCAATATGCACATAGTTTTTTAAGGAAGAAGTTACGTAGCCTACAATGTAGCCTACAATGTAGCCTACAATACCCGATATAAGCTTTGATGCACTTTAGTTTCCTGGATTTTTCGTACTGAATTGATAAATATAATACTTTAAATCTTTTATTAAAAATACGACTAAGTTAACAAACGCAAGGCCCGGTATCGTTTTCACAAAAGTACTTTGCCTACAATTTATTAGTCAAAAGTTCCCAACTCGAAATAGAATAATTTACGTATAACAAATATTTGAAGTATAATAAACTTTTATGTAAGTGCTACAATACAAGGACAATGTTTTACAGACGATCCTATTTTCACAGTAAAATGAAATGATAGTAGTCTTCGTCTTGTTATGAAGCGAAGTGCCTAAAATATAAACCAATGTAAATGGATGTTTGAAACTTTGGTATATAGGGCATTAACTCATTCAAACGCTCAATTTAATCGAGTACAAAACTATCAATCAAAAAATTATAAAGAACTCAGGTTTCTCCATCAAACAGGAATAAAACAGAAACGAATAATAAACCCCTAATAGTTTTCACTCCAGTACTTGGCGCACGAACCATTTAATTTGAAACAATGCTTTTTACCGAGTTATGGTCTCGCATCAAGTGCAAATGTAATTGACTCCACAATAAGAGTGCTATTGGCACACGTGGCACATAGCTTTACAATGAAGCACAATTTTTAAATATCGTTGAAATTATTTAGTAAATGGTTGCAATTGATCTCTTTAGAAGTTGAAGTGAAGTTTTGTAATTTGACGTTTTTGTTTTAGACTTTAGTAACGTGAGGTGGGGTTCTACTTACCAACTTTTCATTTTATCGTATTCGTATATTATGCTTTCCTACTGGGATTTCTAAAGAAAATTGTGAAAGAAACCAGTTTTACGGAGTTTCTTACGTCGTCGGAAATGTGAAGAAAGTTGTGGCAAATGCATTCGGCAGTATAAACTTCATGGAGTTGTAAATGGTTGCGTCACTAACTGTTGTTAGTTCGATGCCCCTGACTCGGGTCGAATATTTATGTAATTCGTTGTTGTTTCATCAACGTTGTTTGATGTAGGTACTTAGTGTCCCCACAATATATGATTGAGAATCTTTCGAGGATAGCCACAGCCATTTCCAAGGATAACTTCTAAATTGCCAGAGCTTAGAATGAAACAAAACATCCTAAATTAAACTTTTAAGATAGCAGATTTCGTGAACTTCCTAACTTAATTCTCGATGCTGTTAGAATGAATATGCGACCACTATTTCTATGCTATTTTAATGTGATTCATGTAATGGCTAACTATTAGTGGACTTAAAAGTAAATTCCTACCGATTCGAAAGTGGGAAGAATAACCTTCAGAAAGACAGAGTTATGTAAGTAAACACCACGCCATTAATCATTAACATAACGCACGCTAAAAATTAATATATCGAAGAATATAAACAACCGAAATAAATCCAACAAAAACATGTTACATTCCAAAACACAAAATTTTCTCCTACCCTCGTATCCCCAGAGAAAATTACACAAATAGCCCCACTTGTAGCAACAATAATAAAAACAGCGCGTTATCAGCCCTCAGTAAGTAATTCAGATGGGCCTGTCGGGGACATTTAGTGAACAGTTGATTATACCCACCGCCAATACATCTTGACCTCACCCCTCCCTTCAAATTAAGATAATGTATTAGATGTCCGATACAACTGATACAGCATAAGGTCGCATATGTCGAGGTCGTCGGTTATGATTGCTGAGGCGTTAAGTATTAAAGTATTGTAGATAGATTTTACGAATTTATTCCAATTTGGATGAAGTCTTGGTAGACTTTTGGCTTAATGTTTAATAGTAAACTTTAAATATAAGCAATAAAGATCCAGGTTCGAAAAATAAATTGCTCATATAACTATGATTATGAAACAGTTAGCGCCAAGAAAGGCTGCGAAAGGATGTATTTTGGTCTCTCTTTCATTAGTAAAGTAGCGTATCAACGTGATTCCTTACGTAGGGACAGTTGATGGATGGACAGTGACATGGGCTAATTTGTATCCCAGAAAAGGGTGTAGGCACTGAGGGATAACCCAACGGTTCCTTAGAATTAAAACTAAGTAAGATTATATTGCGATTTATACATGAAGTGATCTTAAGCAAACAATTTCCGTTTGTATATGTGACGATAAAAACGTTCACAAATAACTTCTTTTGAATTTCTCTTCAGTACTCGATTCGATTAAGGCCTGTAGACTTAAAATTTACACAAACACAGGTTCTACAGATTTACTTATAACCTCTATGTCTATAAACTACAATATGAATCAAACCGCCGTTTAAGAATCAGTAATTTTTGTCGATATGGTCATTGAATGTGGATGAAACAAACATCAAAATTAAATAAACAACTTAAGTTCACAGTGATGCCACATTAGCCTATCTTTCCTTAACTGTACCCCATACCTCATAAACCTAATTCTATAAACAACGATACAGAAAACTTGTGGAGATGAATAATTTACGTTAATAAAGGTGAGATACTTGAGAAATGTATCGAGAATCGAGTATAAGCAGCATTGATTCGCGGTAGCGTGGCGAATTAGGTGAATCGCGCCTTGTCCAGCCGCACAGAACTTATTCTTTGAATATATGTCCCAAGTTATAGTCGGAAGCGAGTTATTACTACTCGATTCGAAAACTTTCATTCGATTTGACTTGACAATCAAATACAGCATTGGTACCATGGTAATGTCGTACCAACTAACGGCCGTTTTTTAATAAATCTCTAGTTAAAATTGGAGATAGTCTTTGTATTTTTTTCAATATGACTGATTCGACACTTCAGTTTATTGATATTTATGAAGGAACATTTTTTTTTATTTAGGAACAGATGCACTTTTTAAGGCAAATTCAAACCGTTTTTATTAACCTATCTCTAGTTAAAACTGGAGTTGACGATAAAAATAGACTGTATTTTTTTGTTAGTTAGGTATCCGAAACTGTATTTATTACGTTTATTTATTATACAGCCACGCTATAAACGAAACAATATGGGTAAATCATAAATGTAATAAGTTTCTTTGTGACCACGGAATTTTTGACATAAAAGGCAAAGTAGAATTTTCTTAATTTACAATATCTTTGAAACCGGCTTCAACAGTACTTTATAATTTGTGCGATAAACTAGCTGTTGAGGTAAGTAGCCCGCTGTCGCTCATGGCGCGTCACGCGGCGTTGTTGAGTGACAGTATCGATCTCACATAATCGCTCGCCAGCAATCGGCCCCCACCTACGACCGTCGTGTTTCGCCCCCATAACTCCAATTCCGCTTTATCTCCCGCCGACTTTCTTCACTCCCCTTTGTACTTATTTTCTCCAATTTTTTTCCACCGCCCCCACTTTTATTTCGTTCCTTTTCTTATTTTCTTACTACTATTATTTTCTCTTATGTATTTTTCGTGTTTCATCCCGCCCTTCGAGGCTAGAGGAAGTTTTTTCTTCGATCATTTGTACGTCGTTATTGGTGGAATTGTGGTTAAGTGCCGCCGTCGACTGAATTGATTTTTTTAATGAATTCCTTCCTTTATGTACGGACCGGTACTAAATAATGAAAATGATGATTGTTGGGTTGGAAGTAATGTTTGTGTGTTACAGATATATATTTTTCGCAAGATAGAAATATTTTTGTGTTGCGTTAAGATAACGGTGCAAGACGAGATAAGACGCTAAGTATAAACTTAGCGTCTTAATTGTTGGTTTTTTATACATATTGAATAATATTGTGTGATAAGGACGTCGACTTTAAGTAGGTACGGAGGTTTTTCGTAATTAAAATTCCTAAATAAGAAAAAAAAAATACTTCAATGACTAATTAGGAATACCACCATACTAACTACTACTACCTATTATTGGCTAATGTTTATTAAAAAAAATTAGTCTGGAATAAACAATACTTTAGGATTCAATGGTTAGAGATAACAAACAAATAAATATAAAACTTATTTGTCTCTCTTGGTAGCCTTCAAAAATGGTTGTAAGTTAAACAAGTCAACAAACAAATTATGAATGTAACCCCGTCCTTCAATTTTTTTCTCTACGTCATCAACATCGTCACCCATTTGTAAACTCGATCTCATTAGAGATGTCATTGACGTTAAGGGCACATACACACATACGAACACCCTGTAGTGCGACGATCAATCAAAATTGTCAACCGATTGGAAAGTCCGCCACGTTTCGCCGAGCGAATGTCGCTGTCGTCCATCAATCATGTCAAGCGTTTAGCGTATATGTTACGGTTCTGTCGTTTTTAGAACACCTTGTATATGATCAGGATGATCAATTTAGAGTTATGTTAAGAGGTCTGTACATAGGTTAATATAATACATCCTACTAATATTTTAAACGCTAAAGTTTGTAAGCATGGATGGATGTTTGTTACTCTTTCACGCAAAAACCATTGAACGGATTTCTTTACAATAATATAGCTTATACATCAGAATAACACATAGGCTACTATTTGCAGCGATAACCGGCATACATGCGGGCGGAGCCGCGGGCAACAGCTAGTAATACTATAAACTATGGTGTTCTTGTTAGCGTCATACAGAAAAATCTGTATGACATATCGAAATCTGTATGACGATATGTCTGTATATCTGTAAAAATCAATACTAATCAAACTATACCTCTTTGGGATGTGTTATGTGCTGAAAATCTCAAGTTTCTTATATTTTTGTATTGTTCTATCACCTACATTTGTTCTTTAATATTTCTAATTACTAATTTGATCTGTCTCGGATTAAATTTGTCAAAAGTTCTATAGCTTTTTTTACTCAAAAATCTTTCGTGCTGAGTATTCAATTATCGTAGTTTTTGTTTCAATTTGTCATTCAATCACACTCTTTTTGACTTTTAAGTACACTGGTAACCAGGTTGATGCAATATTAATAGGAGTTCCATTTCGCGTTAAATACATAGAGCTGCGTGAACCATAGTGTAGCGTCCATTTAGATGACTCTTTTTTGACTTTTATTTCTATTTATATTTAGTTATTCTTTCTTTCTAATTCAAAGTCACCCAATGCTATCCATTACACAAATTAGCAACGAGCCCACATAAACGCATCATTGGAAAAAATGTGACAGATTGCCTAACAGACCTCCTTTTCATCAGAATCAGTAACCCGTGCGCACATTACCGGAGAACCGAACCCCGGACTCAAGTGCTCCAACCATAAAGCAAATTAATCAATTAGCCGGAGGCATGTCGACAACATTACGAGTTACGTTTAATTTTGCTATCACCCTTACTTAAAGGGTCGTAAACAACCGGTCTAACTTGATCCCTTTTGTTGAATAAAAGTTTTTGAAGTAAGGGTCACGATGACTGGATGCAATGTATTTTTTGGGGGTTGTGCAATACTGCTGACGCATTTGGTTGATAGTCATTGAGGACGTTTTGTTGGAGAACTTTTGTTGATAGTTTATGATGAAGAGCCTTTGTCAGTTAAGCATTTTGTTCGAGACTGTTGTGTCTAAATTGACTCATTCAATTTAATTCATTGTTATAAAATGTTAATTGTCAGACGTCATCATGATAATAATTCGCATATTTTTGTATTTAAAAGTACATGACTTTAAAACTTATGTTATCCATACTAATATTATAAATTCGAAAGTAACTCTGTCTGTCCGTCTGTTACGCTTAAGCGGTTAAACCTCTTCACGTGCTCTTCACCGATTTTAATGAAATTTGGCATGAAGATAATTTTATTCATGAGGAAGGACATCGGTTACTCTTCTCTTCGATAACCGACACACACGGATCCGCGGGTAATAAATTTTTTTTTTGATAAAAGAGTTATTAATAAAATACACCGTGGGAAAGCCACGCTTCGGCATGAATGGCCTGGCTCGACCGGAGTGATACCACGGCCTCACAGGAAACCGGTGTGAAATTGTGCTTGCGCTCTGTTTCACGGAGTGAGTGAGGATACCGGAGGCCCATACCCCAACCCCTCCCCCATTCCCCAAAGGCCGGCAACGCACTTGTGTCGCCTCTGGTGTTGCGGGTGTCCATGGGCAGCGGTAATCGCTTATCACCAGGTGATACGTCTGCTCGTTTGCCCCCTATTACATAAAAACGCATTGATTTGATAAACTGGACACTACAAGGTTTTGGATTGGCTGGTTGACGATTTTGGATGAGAGAGTGGTACATATGGAACTTCACCACGTGTCTACTAGAAGATAAAACTCTCATTCTTATTATTTGTACTTGTCAATCTTATGTATGTACAAGTTGTACATAGGTACATAAGTAAGGGCTCAGAGGCTTGTATAAAAACATAGCTAAAGTCTATGAAGCATAAAATATGCACTGGCTATGTAATGAACGTATACGACATGTATACCTACATACAGTGCACACAGTGCGTACAGTGCAAATTTCTGTAGAATGTCAATATCAAACACTAAACTACAGTGACCGTTTCGCTGAAGTACACCATTTTAATGAATTAAACAGAATTAAAACAGTAGTCGTTATGCCATGTTTTAACGTATATTTATTTACCTACATAAGAATCTAACACTGTATTTACAATGTTTTAAATCATGTTACTCTTGATTAATTTAACTACTAAATATATATTATTTCTCATAGTGTCTATCGTAAAAGTAATATGTCTGAAACACCTCGAAGTCGACTGTTAGAAATAGGTGAGGACATTGATTACGCCTTTATAGAATTCACATATGCGAATAAACATACTTAAATATTCCCATAGTAACGTAAGTCGTCTTTCAGCAGATCCTCTGCAATCCGAAGCGGGGTCGGACGGGAACAGCGAGCACGCTTCATCAGGAGACGAGGACTCACAGATGAGATTGCGACTGAAGAGAAAACTGCAGAGGAACAGGACCTCCTTCACCAACGACCAGATAGATAGCCTTGAGAAAGGTGAGTGTCATAAGTGCACTATATTCTTTACGTGATGAATCGACAGTTTTTTGACGTTAGCTTATGAAAAAACGTCTCGCTTTTATTACTGGCTTGATTCCAACACTTAAATTAAATTGCTAAATCAGAATGGAACTCATAACCCCAGACTTACTCACGATCCACTAAAGGCTCGTCAAACCTTCCAATAACGTAGCTATTACTTCAAAATAGCTTCACCGTGATATCAGTGTTATGGCAGGTATTGTATATCCCACGAATTTGTATAAAAATAACAAACAAAAATCCCAGCTCCTAAGTATAAATCATATTTGACATCAAGGTCCCAGCCTGCCAATATCTCCCCTGGGCCTTCATAAACCTATTTCCCAATGTCCTTTTCATCTTATTTATTGTTTGCGCTCACGACACGGTTATTAGTAAGTAAATAAATACTGTCCCTCCATGTTTGTCCAGCTCTCGTCCCGTGGCACTACGCCCAATTATTGAGCTCACTGTTAATCTTTCTTGTTTGTTTGTTTGCTCCGTATAGCTTTATTGATTGTTTACTACATCATTTTCTTTTTTAATATTTGACAAGTTGGCAGTTACTTCGATCCTAACAAGTGCTTTAATTTTGTTTTTTTCTTTCTCTACAATAGTCGAAATGTAGAACATTTCTAGTATTGATTACTTGCTATAGTCAGAAAGTATTATTAAGTCCCTAAAGGTTCCCATGCAACATGAACACTGTCACTCTATTTGATGATAAAACACTATAGGTACATAAGAAACATCTCCCACCTATACACATATTGAAGGGCTAATGTATTTCGCTTTATTTATTTAAATAGGTATATATATACACATAAAATTAAATCATAAACATGGTTTCTAATATTAGTACAGTCTAGTAACTAAAACAAAATTAAACTAAAATAAAACCTACAAGATAGTAGAGCCAAGCTGATTTCAGCACGAACGGGCCTACTCGACCGGAGCAGTACTGCCCTCTCACAGAAGACCGACCTAAAATGACAGCATTCGTGCTGTCGTGTTGCGTTTGTGAGTGCGAGACCGGAGGTTCAATGATGCAGAAGCATCTCGATAGGCCACCATAGTGTGGGTCACCATGCTATATTGCTGCATTGTTTGCATTCGCAATGAGTGTGGTGACCACCACTTTTGGATTCTGCACATGCTTTTCATCAGGCAGAATACAGTCACTGTGGAAGGTTTAAAAAAAACCTAGAGACGAAAGGTCAACGTCTTCAAATTTTTATTGGTTCAAAACATTTACCTTTTAATTTTTTTTCATAACACTGTATAAAGATATATGTATGAATATGAATACACGTACCTACTATGTGACTATAATATAATTATTTGATGCAGAGTTCGAGCGGACGCACTACCCGGACGTGTTCGCGCGCGAGCGGCTGGCTGAAAAGATCGGATTGCCTGAGGCACGTATCCAGGTAAAATAAACTCCAGTTTACACCGGTAAGGTGGGCTCTATCGATACGATATTTGTACTCCAATAACTAACTAACCTAACGGACATTGACCAGAAGGTAGGTGTTTGAAGAGAGTTGTAAATATAAAACCCACTGTAGACGAACTAGGTTGGCGAATAGCACACAGTGTAAAGTCGCGTCTCCAACGAGACAACACAAAAGTTGTCAACTTTTATTCGGTGGAGACTCGGCTTTACAGAAACTTTTATCACCAACACGTGTTGACAATTCAAAAGTTGTCAACTTTTGTCCTGTGGAGACTCAGCTTAACGTACGACTCCATGGCAACTATACTATACCTAGAAGTGTACCTCTGAAATTATTAATAATCTAAATTAATGATATATTACATAAGCAAAAATCTACCAATAGTACTAATACTCGCCAAAACATAAATATTTAATTTGAATTTATTTAATGAAGATTTTATCATCCATTACCTATTAATGTTTCGTCTTTTCTACATAAATCCTGCGTTTTACTAAATTAGGATAGTTCTAACAGAAGATTTACTAAAATAATATTTATATGCACGTAGAAATATTCCACTCCAAGACTACAATTGACTATAAAGAGGCATCTGAAAGTCAAATGTAGAATCACTGAACTCAACTCAGCAAAAATACTAAACTCCATCGGAATAATTATTATCAAAAAACCTCATTTAAAATTTAATATATTTTAACATGAAAATAATGGTAACCCAATAAACATTGTGGGTTCTTAACTATTATGATTTGAACCCTCTACAAGGTCTACAAAAATAACATGTAATTAAATTCTTATAACAAATTTAAATAAAATTCAGCTAAAATCTGACTGGAGCGTTATTGGAGATTCGTTCATAAGGGTGTGTTTACATCGTATGTTTGCGTAGGCACATTATGTAGATGCGTCTTCGGTAAACACGTTAAAAAAACAAGGGTGGTGGTATATTACGACCGTGTAGGTAGGCACTTATGTAATAAGTAAATATTGTGAGAAAACTACCCGCGATATGTTGAACATTGTTTTTATTGTTCAAATTTTTTACCGACCTATGTTTGTTCTTACTTGGGTGTTTATTTACCATTAATGTTGAGTAATTAGTATGTTGTGAGGGTGTATGGAAATGTGGTTTTTCGTCGAGATTTATTAACATGTATGCCTTTGACTATCGACACACTTACTTTAAAAACCGCGTCTTGTATTTATTACATATCAAAAAAAGCGATGTAAACTTTAAAAAATCAAGAGAATAATAATTAATATTACTCTCGATATTTGGAACGATCTCTTTGGAAATCGCTTTTGTTCAATATTTGAGTTAAATACATACACGTATTCTTAGACTAGTTGTTGCCCGCGGCTCCGCCCGCATGTATGTCGGTTATAGCGGCAAATAGTAGCCTATGTGTTATTCTGATGTATAAGCTATATTACTGTAAAGTTTCATGCAAATCCGTTCAGTAGTTTTTGCGTGAAAGAGTAACAAACATCCATCTAGCCATGCATACTTACAAACTTTGGCGTTTATAATAATAGGTCTTTACCTATGAAATTGCCGTTTTGTATGCAATAAGTGAAAGTACTTATTTTTTCAAACTTTTTTATTTCTGTTATTCGAAGTAATCACCCATGCAATCGACGCATCTTTGCCAACGTTTTGGCAGTTTATTGATGCCCTTCTTGTAAAAATCAGCTAGACGGGAGGCAACAAACTCTTCAAAGGCATTTTGTACTGCCTCTCGGGAATTGAATTTTTTACCCACTAAAAAGTTGTCTAAATTTTGGAAGAAGTAATAGTCGGTAGATGCAAGGTCTGGTGAGTATGGCGGATGAGGGAGAGCTTCCAACCCCAGCTCTTGCAGCTTCGAGACTGTCTGTTGCGCAGTATGGGGTCGCGCGTTGTCGTGAAGGAGTAGTGGGGACTACCGATTGACCAAAGCTGGTTGCAGATGTGCAAGCATCTCCATCATTCTCTCCAGTTCTTCACAGTACACATCTGCATTAATGCTCATGCCGTTTTGTAAAAAGCTGTGGTGAATCACACCCGCACTAGACCACCGAACAGTGACCATCACCTTTTTAGGGGTCATTTTTGGTTTAGGGCATTGCTTTGGTGCTGAACCAGGGTCTAACCAACTTGCTGAGCGCTTTCGATTGTCGAACAGAATCCATTTTTCGTCGCACGTAACAATTCGTTTCAAAATTCCTTCATTTCTTTGCCTGTTGAGCAGCGCAAGGCAGGTCTCGACGCGTACGTTGCGCTGGTGATCGTTAAGGTCGTGGGGCACCCATCTATCAAGCATTTCTACCTTGCCAATTTGTCGCAAAAGGATCAATATTGTTTTGATGCTTACATTAAAAGCTGCTGCTAGCTCAGCTGTAGATTGAGTTTCGTCAGCTTCCACAATCGCCTTTAATTCGTTATTGTTAACCAAAGTCTCCGAAAGCTTCACAAGCTTCATTTTTCAAGTCAAAATTTCCAGAACGGAACCGGGAATACCAATAACGGGTTGTGCATTCGTTTGTAGAGTTCTCTCCGTAAACGTTTTTGATGTTACGTGCCGTTTGCGTCGCGTTGGTGCCATGACGGAACTCATATTCCATAATTACATGAATTTTTAAAGTATCCATTATGACGAAAAATGTTCAAATGTAATGAAAATACAACGCTAATCAAAAAACAAAAGACTGAGTTTGTAAATAGAATGTCATGGTTTTAAAACAAAATTAATTTGAATTTAGAATACAGAGCCATTACAAACTTTTTTTTATTTGAAATGACCAGTACTGAAGAAAGGCAATTTCATAGGTAAAGACCTAATATTAGTAGGATTATATTCCTCATATCAAAGAAATTTTTGTGAACTATAATTTGAATTTCATTCCCGCGTTAAGAAGCAAGCTTGTCCTTAACCGAACACTTCATTTTTTAAACAGATGGTTGGTTTGGATATTATAAGCTAAAACACGTCGCATATCGGTCTTAAATTACCTTGTGCCTTTATGGCAAGTTCCCTAACATGAAAATGTAATTCATAGCTTTTTATTTAATACTTTCAAAAATAAACTATATAACATGAGGGTTTTTTTAAAACGTTCTTAGACCGTTATAGGGATAAACAACTTCTATTCCACTTTACTAAACGCAGTTAGTGTTGCCAACAGTTTAAAAAGTCATTTATCAAAGTGGAAAAGTTGGCGTGACTTTTATAATGGCCTAATGTGATTTTGACTGCAAACCTTTTAAGTTTTATCTTGTATAAATCGAATTAAAGTTAAGTGCACCATTTTAAACAGCTGCCTCGAATAATTTAAATAGTAAGGTTTTTTATATCTAATGTAGATTAATTGTAATAGAAATGAAATGGTTTTTCAGACAAAAAAGACGAAGAATGTTGCCACTGTCTATACCTAACCCTGCTAATTACTTTGTTTTAGAAAAACGTCTGAACTTAAATACTCTTTATCAATACATTCTAGAATCAAAATCACTTGTACTTATTCCACTATATTTTTGTTTACACCTGACCGGTTTCGCCTTATGGTATGGTTTAACCTTTGGTGGTGGTAGGTGGTAACCTTTGATGATGCCATAAGGCGAAACTGCTCAGGTGTATTACAACAAGTTCCATCAAGTGCCGACAATCGAGAGTATAAATTAATTTTTGTCAAGCTAATATCCGCTGCAAAGTTATTATAAATTTAAACATATACAAATATATAGGTATAAGAAAAATTGTCCTAGGATAATTTTATTTTATTTTATTTTATAATATTACTCTTTTATACCTAAAATTGAAAACAACCCGAGCTAACTTCACCAGAAACAATATATTTAAATTACATCACAAAGTAGCAAAGTATAACATAACAGTAGACAGAGAAACTCGAAACTTGGTGAAACATGAAAAGTAGGAAAGTTCCAAAGAGTTTTCTTGTACGCTTTGTGCGCGAGAAAAAAAGTGAAAAAGGCAAGATGGCGACGGAGAACATTGTTTTCAGCGGGAGTCGGGGCTAAGCTGTTACATTAACCTCTCGTCCTGCCTTAGTTAACATTCGTAGAACGTGGTGCAACGTCACACGGCCAACGAGTACGCCAGGGTTGAATGTTTGATCTTACGGATCTTTGCGGGCTGGTAGGGGATTTAAACATTCTAATTGTTATATTTTAGTCTATGGTTGTTTTCTTCTACATTTGAGTAATTATTGTTTAAAAAATAAGTAAATAAACTCTTGGCTAGTAATTTTTTAGATAGATTATACTTTTATGTTGAATGGCTCTTCCGATTATCATTAAACTTGCAATTTTCAGAGGAAAATTCTGTTGCCAACTGACTAGAATTCTAGGGAGCCGTGGGCAAAATGGGCAATTATGAATATTATAAAGTAACTTATAATTGTAAAATTATTAAATTAAAAAATAAAATGACTTTGGATTCCTTCTTAAAATAAAACAATTTCAGATTTTAAATGAATAACAATCCTATTTGTAAATTTATTATAGTAAGTACACTTTCCAAGCGTTATTAAATTTTAATGTGTGAGCTTAAAGTTCAATTTAGTTTAAATATGAAACGAGTTAGGCTTTCAAGGAATAGCGTGTACATAATTTTGTATTCGGTGGGACCCCACGTGTTGCGGGGTCGAAGGTTGTGACGAAACCGTGACCTTAGAGACCCCATACCGTAGGTATTTAAAAAAATATAAAGTTTTTAATTTAAAGTAAATATTTATTTATGTAGCTTGTTAAGCTCATTAATGTTATGTACTTAATAAGTGGTTGTCTGTATGGATATGGAATTAGGAAAAAATAACAATTTTCAAAATCCAACTAAGTGCAGTGCAAACCCGTGTTAGTTTCAGCAGACTTCTTTACTTTTCATTTTTGTTAAATTACCAAAAGGATTTTTTAAATTAAATCATCAAAATAAATAAAAGAACTAAAGAATTTCAAAGCGGTGATTCATAAAAAATTGAAAATATCAATACGCATCAAGTGTATCGCATTACAGTTAACTTTTCCGATTGAACAAAATTAAATTACAATACAATTAATGTGTTAAAAAGAAAATTCAAAGTTTAAAAAAAACCTTTTTTTTACATTTCATTTTTATTTATGCAAATGAAATATATTTGAGACTTGTCCCAAGTATTTTTCACGCATCCATAGTCACAATAGTCGGCTGCTGAGGTATCGATCCCGGGGCCTACAGGAAGCGGGGGTGCGTTTCCGGGCAGGGCGGGGGCGGTGTTTTGAAAAATTGGCACCCGTACCTAATATTTTTACTATGAAAATATGCCAGAATGTATTTTATGTGGTAAATAATAAGGTCGAATTGGGATTAAAATGGATGAGTTTCAAGTAAAAGTAGATTTAGGTACACGTATTTTGTTCTATTTAATATTTTTGTGTTTACTATATAAAGAGGTATTATTAAATAAATACTAAATTAGAATGAACTGCAATTTCCTAGCAAAATAATACTTTAGATAGTCCTAATTATGATTTAATTAGTCTTATTCCATTATCAACCGAAACCACATACAACATTATTGAAATCGCAAAATTCTACATTAAAACCAACTATAACACGGCCACTCTAAATATCTACATTGCGCTAATTAGCTAACTTTGTACGGAGGTAAAACAACTTCACTGTAGTTGCAATTAAAACATTTATAATATATTACCAACATAACATTTATTAATACAAACGCCATTTTCTAGCGAAAACAATTAAGTATTTGCCCGCAACTGGCTGGTTGTATAACAAAATTATGGGAAATCCCATTTGGTAAGGAACCCTCGGTAACTTTATTTTCAACCCAACTATGAGGGTACGACTACAATTTGTAAAAGGCCGCGGGAAATAGCTGAGAGGCGGGAAAAAGGCCTGTCATCGCTGTCATGGAGGAATATCTATAGACGGTGGCGCGGGAAAAAATGAGACACGTCACTATATTTTAGCGTAACATAAGGCAAGGGACACAAGACTGCGGACACGAAACGAAGGAGGTTTGAAACAATCTTTCTGTTGTGGGTTTTTCAAGAAGATACTTACACAGTCAAAGTAAAAAATAACTTTATGTTAACATGTACTCACAAGCTTGAAAATTATTTCTACAATTTCATGAAATAATTAAACACATCGTATGAAAACGTTTGTTGTGTCAAAACATTCAAATAGAGTTCGAGGAATGATCATTAATAGTGTAGTTCGTATATGAATGAAATTTAATTCGGGTTAAAAGTTCCATGATTACGTGGAATACCACGGTTACTATACAGAATAATATTGTAATATCTCATCAACAGATTTGACTTAAAACACTTCTACAAAACTCTTAACCAAGAAATAAGTTTAAACTTCAAAAACAGTTACAGTTAGATATATTTTTGTGATACATAGTTTAATTAAAACAATATATCCTTTACGTAACAATGGCGAGTGTGCACTCAGCTTATTTCAACCCTCCGCGTGTATTCGCGAGGCCCCAATAAAATATTTTCGGCAACATTCTGGCGATTCTATCGAAGGCCCGAGCAATAATATTATGACATATTGCTTCTACAGTCAACCTTTTCGCGAGGTTTTTCTTACGAAGTAATATAACGTACGTATATGTATGTTCTTATAGTTATTGCGTATTCCAATAGGTAATAACTTTTTCAACTGTCAAAACAAAAGTTTTTGGTTGAAATATTGATGTCATAATTTTAAATTTAAATATAGGCAATATTTGAAATATTTTACACGACATAGTCTTGCACAATAATTCAAAAAAAGTTAGCTAAGCACGTTGATAGTTGAAATATTGTTTTCAAAATTATTTTCAATAAGAAACTAGACCACCGCACCGTAGGTAGTTTTCAAATACTAGTAATATACCTACTGCACAACTTGCACAAGAGTGGCAAGTCCGCCCGCCTTCACAAAGCGCGGGAAGGCTACGGGCGCCATATTGTCGTCGCCATGGCTGCCGGCGGAAGTGATGCGCACGTGAGGGTTGCTTCCGGGGACGAATTCCGTTTCACGCAGTTCAATGTCACAATATAGTGGTCATGCTCCGTTTGCGTTAATTGTTTAGAACTTCGACTACATTCGGACAACTTTAACGGATGAAATAAAGCGTGAAACTTTAAACAGGAAAGATATATTCGTATTGTAATAAGACCTATTTAATAAATTGTAAACAAACAGTGCAATTTTCAATTATACTAATAGTAGGTACTTACCTATAGATATGTTTCATTGAGAGTTATTGAAACATCTAGAAATATGTATACATAAATATCACAATAAATAAATTAATAAAAATAAGCATACCTACTTTGTACAGTGTAATTTTCAATGTTCCAATGAGAAAATCTTATTACATTTTGAGTTTTATTGGAAAAGGAACAAAACCATATTATTAACTAAAAACTAAAAAATAATAATTGATATTCAATACCACAAACTATTTACTAACCAATAACGTTGATCATCCAGGTTTCACAATCCAAAACTAAATATAATTTTTCTCCATCAGGTGTGGTTCTCCAACCGCCGAGCGAAATGGCGGCGAGAAGAGAAGCTCCGGAGTCAGAGACGCGACGCTCCGGCCGCCTCCCCTCCCGCACCTCCCACGCCACGCATCCCCCTCAACGGAGGCTTCAACTCCATGTACAGCCCGATCCCGCAACCCATCGCCACTATGGGAGACACTTATAGGTAAGCTTATTAATAATAACATTTTAAACTGAAGAATTTTCAGGTTCTTGTGGGTAAATATTTCTTGTTTAGGAGTCTAACGAGCAGATAGTTTGCTTGATGGTAAGTGAGTACCAGTACCCATAGATATCTACAACGCAATCAAGAGTCCTACATGGGTCGCCGCCCTTTGAGTCCCAATCATCAGAGGGAGGAGAGATTTCGGGTCCAGTAATCTCTTACCCACTCACTTACTCAAACATGGAAAAAATGGATAAACACCGGTTTTCTGATCGGGGTATTACCCTTGTCGAATTGGCCCATTGTACCTAAGCATGGCTCTCCTACAGTACCTCCAAAAAGAGATTTCGTGGCTAATGATTAATATAGGTATACTAACTCGTTTTTACTTAGTTTAATTTAGCAGCAGTAGGATCACGCAAATATGTAGGTATTAATTTGTGCATAGATTTAACAGTAAAGGTTCTGGGTCTCATACAGTTGTATCTACCTTATAATACATCATTTTTATTTATAATACAATGTTCTTACTTTTTAACAATAACACATAACAGTATGAATTAAAATTAAACAAAGTAAAATGTCAAATAAAGTAAAATTTTAAACGTCACTTGGTATCGCCATCTATCATCGAGCGGCGCCACTAATTAAATTGAGCGCGAAGTCGAGCGGCACGGGTCGCGCCTTCTTACGTTTCCTACCACGACGCCTAATGTCGGCTTTTCCACTTCACTTGTTTTTTAATAGAAGGCGTTCTACATTCTAACATATTAACTATCCTACATCAAAACAAGACTCATTTCATTATCTCTACGAACTAATGAAGTTATTCATTTTAATAAGTTTTAAATTATTATTTTGTACTTCAAAATCATAATTTTCATTTACGTGTAACATTTCAAAATTTTATCCTTGCTTATATAGCTTTAGTTCAGTTTTATTTTGTCTGAGTTTTTTCGACTAGAAAGTCGTTTTTATTAATTTATTTAAGCCACATAATTAATTTAATAACCAAAATATAGCTCTGGTACTCATAAATAGAGTCCATGTTTGTGGTACAACTTACTATTATAAATTCGTGTCGTAAATAATTTACTTCACATTTTTTCTCGAAATCATAGACAACATTTAATGTAAACAATCAACTCCATGATGACACAACGTTATTGAACGTCATTTTTTTTCACCATAATATTAAAAGTGCAATTTCCGACAGTTCGATGTCGGGTGGGTTGACATCGTCGTGCCTCCAACAGCGAGACGGCGGATACCCATACATGTTCGGAGACGTGCTCGGCAGTGGTGGATACTCAAGAGCACCCGCCGCTCACCAACAACATCCCGCATATTCACAGCCTCAAGCAGCCCCTGGTACTGGTGAGTTTACTCTTCTTTAATATCAGGTTTTTGAAGTAAGGACAGATTTCTGGACTGGTGAAGCAAAATATTTTTAACAAAAAGCCGCGGTTAACCAGTTCAGCACAAGTTTCTGTTGAGAATAGTGCCACGATCAATAAAAGTTTAAAATGAGTTGGGCCGACAATGTTCTTTTTATTGCTTTTTAGAACGTTCCCAGACTGGAAGACTTCCCTGGTTTTACATATCTGACATATTCACCCTAGTAGGTACTGGACCTTCCAAAACAGAATAGAAACACATTTCATTAGTTAGAACATTGAATATATATGGATATAGAGCATAGAAGATATATGGCAGATGAACTGATAAACAACAAAACACTTCGGACAATCCAGCCTAGCTTTAATAACAAACATATAACGAAAAATTAACTAAAGGAACGCTACAAAATCGACGCAATTGAAACGAGTTTTGCAAAATATTTACCGACTTCGTAATAAAATGTAAAAAAAATGCTGAGTCAAGAGCAAGGGGCGTCTGGCCCACAAGACCGCGACATGATGGGGGAAACAAAAACGGAAAAAATAGGTATCCATGCCCCGATTGGATTTGCCATTGTCTGTGCCTTACAAATAAATAGCTTTTGAATTGATTCTGGAAATAGCATATGCATAGCAATGCATATTCCCGCATCTACATGCGGGAATATGCAGTAACCAAATGAAATTTTAAATTAAACGTACCCTTAAGCTTATAAACATATAAGCACCAGGAACGATGTTTATTATTCAGAAAAATAATTTAAACACGAAGGCGCTGGCAATGCTATTGTTTTAAAAAGCCGTAACTTTTCCATTTGATATTATATATCATGCGGCGGACATTTTTAGCCGTAGGTGGCGGAAACCGGTATGAATTATTGTTGTTTGGGGCGTTTCGCGGCATTGTTCGTCTGCCGAGTTTTCAGCGCTAACCGCGAACAAAAGAGTTTTTCATAATTCAAAATGCACACTCTCGTTTCATTTACTCTTTTGGGCTCTTTGGACGGGTGCATTTCCAGCTTCGTGCGGTATTAAATAATGCGGATTTGTTCTACTTGTAGCCTTTTGGATTCGGTTCTTTTACGAATCTCGTATTGTATATTTTCATTTTCATACTCGGATTACCATTTCAACGAAATGCGAATTTGAATCCATTCTCTTAAATAGAACATTACAGCCTCCATTGAAGCCCATTATATACCAAAATAACGATCATAGACAAACCATTGACTAAACGAGACCCTGGAGGATTGTTTAGAGGCGATAATAACGAAAAATTAATGTAAACGGTGGTACCCCTTCATATCGCGCCGGCGGAACGGAAAACTGTTATCGGCTTGCCACACGCGCGCTGTGCGATCGGGGTAATAACGGATATGTAACATCTATACGTGTAGCATATTCTGCTATTAGCGTGACCTCTTTTGTGTCAGCAAGAAGAAGAGGGCGACATTACTTGAAATTACAAGCGGACTTATATTTAATGAATTTATAACAACATTCAAAATATTTAAACGTAAAAATAAATTAATGACCAGGGAATCTTATAGCTAAAGGTATAAAAGTTTAACGTTATGTCTATACCATAAAGCGTGTCATGTAGATTAACACGCTCACACAGTATATGATGGCATGCGTCAGTTACAAACACGGCTTTATGACTGAACCATATTGGCTCGACGTGACATAATCGAAGTGGGGAGCCTACAGTGCATAGATAACGTGATTGTGTGTAATAAACGGAATGCAATCGGAATCCTATTAGACATATGGCCCGTCCGATATTGATACATACCGGTAATAGGTTTCACGTTTGATTGTGTTATCATGTGCTGATGATACGTTTAGTTATCTCATGCTCAAACTGTTAACTGAAAATTTCGAATACGTGTGCTGGGATTTAGATTAGAATTTTCGATTTGTGGTTCTTAATACATTTAAGTGTTGTCTAACTAATTGACTTGAGCTGCGTATTATTTAGATTATAAGAATAAAAAAAGGAATAGAAACGTTTAGTTTATTAAAATATTTATATAGATACGTATTTTTAATATTGTTGCAAATCCAATAAGTTTATTGATTTTCAATAAAAGATTTTCATATTACTGCCAAAGTAGACATTTATATATAAAAAAGACTAGTACGGTAAACAATAGTTCTAGAATGAACTTCTCTTACTTACATGAAATTTCTTACATGTTTATCTCTTTTAACATCGCCGCCCTTTGTTCCATAGGTGTAATATCGGCGGGCGTAAGCGTGCCAGTGCAAATACCATCGCAGGGGCCGGATCTCGCATCGAACTACTGGGGGAGGCTTCAGTGATCTCAGCTATTCGGGTTCCCGCATCGACTCCTGTCGATGCCTGAGAACCCGACCAACATACCGGAGTCGCCATCTAGAGGCGAAATAGCGCACAACTACGCCGACTCCCATTTGTCTATGAACGCTATCAACATGACTGCCGGCCATGACGCTAGTGTTTTAGCGGCAGATTTACAAGAACAAAACAATGCAGTATCCTAAGTGTTAAGTAAGACTGTGTAGTGTGTGCCCAGTGTTCGTTTAATTGACCAACATGAGTCCAACATCGTTTTTTATGTTGGTAACATTTATGTTCTAAATGGTGCAAGGTATTTTAATTTTGTACAATAGTGTTTGGATTAATCATTAATATTAAGAGGCAACTGATGATGTTCAAACTTAGAGTAAGTGAGCGACCGTACACAAGGACGTATGCTGTGCACTGACGATTTATTCTATAAATTATTGTTTACACAAACGTTATTGATGTATATTATACATAAAAATTACACTTGTACGATAAGAGCATGTTTCATTGCGTACGGTCTGTAAAATAGTAAGCTAGTAAAACAATAGAACGCAATTGTAAATATATAAAAGCGCCATCTATTGTCGAGTAGGGAAACTTTCTTTAATAGTCGCCGGAATGCCTTCGGTGGGTGAATAAAATGTAAATTGTTTGTGCCAATGTTTGTAATAATGAGTGTTATTCGCCCTTTGCGATCACAACCCTTTTTATTTCTTTGATGTATGTCGTAGGGGTGCGAAATATTAATGCTATAGAGAAAAAACGCATTCATTATCGCGTTTGTTTTTCTCCCCCAACGTCAGCAACAAATTGTAATACAACTTAATAATGTTTGTTACTATTGTGATGATGACTCTTGTATAATATTGTTACTAAATAGATGTTGTACGTAACGTGTCAACTCCGTTTGTTGCTAGCACACCGAAACAAATTAATTTATTATTTATTGATTGTAAAAATTAAGGTGAATTTTGCTGTGATTAAATATTTTTAGGATTAGTAAGTTTATGTTAACACAAATATGTTTCGACATGCTCACAAATCACTTCACTCTTAAAAACAAAATATTGTACGTACTTGCTTAATTTCATATGAAACTAACGCTTTTTATATTTATTTATGACAAAAAAATATTTATTTTTATTATCATAAATCACGTTCATAAAAGCAGTTAGAATCGTAATTAATTGTACATTTTTATTTTATACATACCATGTGTCCCAAAATTCAACGATAAGCGGGCGCCAAAAGGTAGACCTGCTCATGAGTACATAAGGAAAAAAAATAAAAAAAAATATACCTAGTTTTTTTTTTAGTTACAAGAAAAATTTAGAATTTCTTTGAAAATTTACACCCTTCATTTTTTTTTATTTATTTATTACGTAGTGGTTGTCCATACTTTTTTTTTACAAGACCATGAGTCAAAGTACACTAAGAGTAAAAATATTTCAAAATTGTAGGGAAAAAAAATATTTTGAACGTTTTTTGTGTAAAAACTGCGGGCAATTTGGTGTTTTTAAGAGTTGTGGTGAATAGTAGCAATATCATGAAAGGTATAAATTTTCACAGAAATTCAAAATTTTTCTTGTAACTAAAAAAATAAACTAGGTCTATATTTTTTTTATTTTTTTTCCTTATGTACTCATGAGCAAGTCTACCTTTAGGCGCCCGCTTATCGTTGAATTTTGGGACACCCTGTATACAAAGGTTGCCATCGAATGCTTAAAAAAAATAAGTAACATCCTAATCTTACTTACAACATACTATTATTGTCTTAAAAGAATGTCTGACATTGTTTTAAAAATAACTAAGTTTTAATCAGTAATATGCAAAATAATACTCGAAAAATAATACTACCTTAATGATTCAACAAGCTTTAAAAACGACTCTTCGTTTTTGAAGCTTGGTAAATCTAGCTCTAGCTTACTGAGACTTTGAACCAAACACTTAAAATGTACTAAATCATGGAATCTCTGTAAATCACTTGGTGTAAACTAGTCCTAGCTAAAAAACATAAGCATTTGGGCATTCTTTACAAACAATAACAGTTCGAATATATTTGTACCACAGCCACTTAAGTACAATAAGTTGAATGTACCAATGGATTTAGCTTTTGAATATTGTGGTTGTATCACAGTACAAAGAGGCTCAATTTCTGTCACATTTCATCACCACGGTGCTGGCAAACAGCACAAATTATTATTTAATGTATCACTTTATAAATATGTATATTAATAATATATATTTTCATTAAGAAATGCAATATGGAAGTGGTATAGGCGTTACAGTAATGTATGTAATTTAGTTTGAGATTTAATGTAAAATAAATTATTACTCGATATAAGTGCATATAGATTGAGGAAATTACAGTGAAATTTATTAATAAATATTGCATTAACCATTTTTATTGTTTTATTCAATTTATTAAAATTTTTAAAATTAAATTTCTCATTACCTAAAAATGACAGATAATACAGATATCAAATAGCGGGAAAATAGTTCTTCTTGCGTAAGTATGGTGTTGCCACCCTAAAAATTAGACAATAAAATTATTCTGTTAAGTATATTTGGGCGGTATATATTAATTTTGTGTCGGTTAACTTTGTTGCACCCCAACGCAAGGGGGCCATAACAATGTGATGGGATTTAACGTGTTGTATTGAAGGTATTATAGTCAGCAGTAGAGTGTAATAATAAATTATTTCGAATTGCCTGCTCATCAGTAGGTACACAGAGTTGGGTATTATTTATCTATTCAATTTTAAGGAAAGTAGTGTATTAAATATTTCTAAAGTGGTTTTCCCGTTGACATAAATAAATTGGTATGACGCGTTACTACAAAATGCGTGTAGCTTTGTTTATAAAATAAACATTTACATGTTGGGTAGACAGAGAAGATATACCTAAACATCAACATTTTGTCAACAATAATTTGGTGCCACCCATAGGTCTTACATTACATCAAATGTACACTTATAAATAAAAAAATTACAGAGTTTACGTCTATATAGACTAAAGGTAAGTGAAAGATAGGTAGGCAATAGAAATGAAGATATATTTATTGTCTATCCGTATGGATTAGTGCGTAAACAAGTAAAATTGTAACAACAACAAAAACCGACTTCAAGGTTCGACTCGATTTCTCTTAGATGCCATCATCAGATCTTAGTGTCCTTATCATGGAACCACCGTTGGAATATCTCCTTTCCATTAAAAAAAAAGAATCATCAAAATCAGTTCATAAACGACGAAGTTATCCGCGAACACACATAAAAAAAAACATAAACGGTCGAATTGAGAACCTCCTCCTTTTTTGAAGTCGGTTAACAAAAGATCGAACAGGTAAAGTATAACTGGACCTGAGTTTTGCCTTCCAAATGCATACATTGATCCTAAACTACGTACAATAGGGTAGATGACTGTATCGTAAATAAATAGCGATGTCTCCTTCAGTAAAACGAATATTACAAAACATCTCGGAAAATATAATTATTACAGCTTTTCATTTCTATTACAAATTTTTATCAAATAAACATTGAAATATATTGCTCAATTAAGTAGTCTAAAACAGTGACGTCACTAGTATTTAGTACATTTTTCATACAAGTTATCGTTTTGACAGATGATAAAAAGTAACTAACTTGACTACTACCCGCTTGGCAACGTGATTTTTAGGCCAAAACCGCCTTCCTAAGGAGAGGCCTATGCTGATGATTCCTATATCGCTAAAGGTTTATTAATACCTATTTTTATTTATACATACGAAGCTAAAATGTGGATTGAAATCATGATAATAGCCCCAACACTCAAACAATAGTGTTCTATCAAACCACGCATTCAGATGCGCCCTACACAGTAAGCAAATGTGCAGATTATCAACGCTTTTAATTGGTTTACATTTTGTCTCGTCCCCTATCTATTGAATGCGTTTGATTTGAATGGCTAATCTTGTATGACGGTATTTCGGGGGTCATGTTGGAGCCAGATTTAAGCATTTGTCTGACGATCTTATTTCGTTATTATGATTAACTTAATACGCCTCGCATGGCCAGCCTTGTATAAAAACCCAAAACCTCCTTTCTAAAGAGATGGGTTTGTCCAGCAGTGGACTATTACATAATATTACAGATTTCTAGAAATCAAGAGTTAAGAAAGATGCTTAATCTTAAATGAAGTTTTACAGTCACAGTCAGGATGGCTTTATTAAATACTTTTTGACCGGACACTTGTGACAGCCAACGAAAAGGTGAGTAAATTTCATAATTTCTTCCTTTTCTGTTATCACAAAAGTTTCTCCATAAGGTGAAAAATATCTTATCAATATACAAATTTATATTGAACAACAATCTGGAAGTTGTGTAGTCTAGTCTGACAGAGTTTCAACAAGATGCATTTCTTATAATCAAACGAATAACGGTTTACGTATTTTATATTTATTTATTAATAGCATGAAACAGTACATCCATTACAATAAAGTCACATTCAGTCTTACAAGCTTTTGATATGATTGCATAATAATATTTTTGACCGACGCAGTCAAAAATACAAATCAAACTGTCTAATGTTGCGCATGGAGGTTTGTATAATTTTAAATACCTACTTAGCTTAGTAGAAGTACTTAAAAGCTTTTTTTTTTAAATTGGTTATTTGATTGTCTTCCTACATGTCCTATGTCCACCAGTGGACTATTAAAGGCTGATTGATGATAATTATGATAGAATGATGATGATGATAAAATTGTCAATTTTTCAGTCCTTAATATTCCACCCTTGGGGACAGTGTTTCTTCTTTAGATTTTAATGGGACTAAACAACCAGTATATGAATAACAGTTTTGAGGTAAAAAGAACCCTCCTTTTTTCGAAGTCGTTTAAAACACGAGACACTGTGCTATGACTAAACTTGTTTTCTATTTGCGACTGCGTCGGTCAAGTAAAACTTACAACTACATATTATTAACTATTGATAAACAAATGTTTTAAATAATAAAGTCATGGGAGTAACAACACTAACAACCGTGTATAATATTTGACCCACGATGTATTTAGACTTAAAAAGAATACTTACGATCCTAATAATAAGATATGTTATTCTTAAGCACACTTATTTTAAAATTATCACATGAAGGTGAGCTTACATGCCGAGATCAACAACAGAAAGGCGCCAAACTGAGTTCAAACTAAAAGTAGTACTAGATATTTTGGACACTGGGGAAAATACATCTTTAGGAAGGGAAAATGACCCCTGTTATACAGGGTTCACACTCGGTAAGAGTGAACACCTCTTTTTGTTCTTACAATTAGGGAGTTACATTGAAATGTTTCCCGTAAGGACAGTCAACTATGTTAACTGTAAGTATTAACATTAAAAAAGCTCTGTTTAAAGGTATTATTGTACAAAAACAAAATTAATTAAACTCGAGGTCTGTCGATATGTATTTGAAGGTGGATTTAAATGTTGAAATAGTTTGTAATTACAATGTGTTACGCGGTTTTCGTTGCATTAACTATTTTTTCCTTATTTCTGTAGAATAGATGATACAGAATGATTCACGAATGCCTGTTAAAAGTAATATATATCTCCTCGGCATATTGACAGAATTCATAGAGATAAATGGAGTTAAGTATTCTTTGGCGACAGAGTGACTAACATTTCTTTGGACTACGAGAACTTTCTACTGTAAGCTGCTGCTATCTACGATACTTTTGATAATTTTTGTTAGATCTGTGTTGGTAATCATTTGTTGTTTTACTTTTTGCGCAGTAAAAGTAAAATAGGTAACTTTTAAAATACGAGTAACCAGCGATAGTCTTGTGAGAATCAGTCTGTCTTTTCTGGAAATAAACTGGATCAACCAAACAGATAGATAGACAGGGAGACAAACATTTTAAATTGAATTGCTAGGTACCACTTAAAGAAACAAATATATTTGGTAAAAAGCTGATAATATGATACTGTGATATGATATTGGGAGGGTTCCCAGAGATATTTTTGTGAAATGTCTTCCAAGTTATTTTTTTTTTTTATAAATTAGCAAGTAATAGTTACACAAATTACTATACAGTTAGAAAATTAATTATTGTTACACAATTAATATGGTAATTAATTCAATTATTTTTTTCGTGTGCTAGCCCCCACGATTCATCACCTCATCGGGGTTTACAATGAAGTGGAATGTCCGAATCAAACCGACTATAATAATTTATTTGAAAAAAAAAACAAATTAAAATACATTTAACATTAAAGAAATATAAAAATAATCTTAGTAATACCAATTTCAACATTTTAGATTTATACATAATAAAGCAGGGTAACATTCATCACCTTTTAAAGCGAGAATATTTTGACAGCTGTCAAAATATTCCCGCCGTTATTAAAGTCAAACGATACTCATTTAAAAGATGGCGTCAAGTCAAACCAGTCTTTTTTATTTTATAGTGACAATTATACCACACAATTGACGAAGCCTTACAATTGAGTATCATTTTTTTATTCGATGATTAGCAAACAAAAAATTCCAAACTCACTTTCGTATGTTAATCTTTGCGACTAGTTTTAATGAAGTTTAATTGTTTGCGCCAGATAGCAGGGGTGTTCGCTCTGTGTTCGTCCTGGGCAATATTGGTGAGTCTGGCGCCTGAGTATTGGGGGCGAAAGCTTGAGGGTATAACCTGGAATAGAAAAATGACTTCTTTACTTCTCAATGATTCGCCATCATTTTAGTTATGAGACTGCATTGCTATTGCTGGCCCTACGCCTCACTCACATACTTCAATAAAACAAGCTGGAGCTTTGGCCCCTAGCCAAGTTGCAAGCGTTCTTCGTTCTGCAATCGTTAATGCCTAAATTCTCGTGTATCATTGGCTAATCTTAGACATAGTATTGTTACTAAATTCGCTTTTAAAAATATCAGATTATAATGTCAGTCTTATAATTGATTTATTAATGTAAATTGCCTGTGCTAACATAGTTATTAAGGTCTATTTTATACTAACACATTATGGATATAAAAGTATTATTATTACCTATATCCATGGAGGTTATTTTTATTTCTTTGAATGGGACCAAATGATATGTACCTACCTAGTAAGTCCCAAAACTTTTTTAACTCTTAAGTTAACCGAAATATTTTTTTCTTCTCTTTTTTGACGGTAGGTGTAACATCGGTCATTAACCTAACAACATCGTGTAGTAAATTTCTAAAATGAAAAGTAGTGTCCTATGGCTAAATTACTGAACCAATTTTAATGAAATTTTGTAGGTGGAATTGTATCATGTGTTGGTAGGTCTAGTTCAAATTACGCTCGTATTGTCATATCCACCCTGTATATAACTGTATCAATTGGTGTACAATAGGGTTTATTATATTCTAAGATATACATTTGATAGATATCATATAATATATCTCATACCACAGATAGATCAACACAGGCCGGCGGACAGGAGCCATAGCGTCTTTATCCGATACAAAACAGTCATTCTTTGAGGGGGAAAACTTCACACATACACATTTTAGCCTCACATAAGTCACATACAAAAACAATCGCCTGTCACTACGAACTCACACATAACAATTAAAACAAGACATTCAGAATTTCACGCACACATAAATACATTCTGTGTCATAACAGTGTAATGCATATGATTATAATTTAGGCCCATTTGACAGAGAAGAACGTCTGCGTATGGCTATTCTCGGTCTATGCCGCTCTATGCCCAATACCGTTTGGCCAGCTTGGTACAGTAAGCCGAAGCTTCCTTGTCCATTATTGGACTATTAAAGACAAAGCAGTGGACGTATGCGACTGCTGGTCAAGAGGTTTGAATCCCGGGTCGGGCCAAAAAGTGTTATTGAGTTTTTCTGATTATGGAAATAATAACAGCTCGGAGTTTGGAAGTTGGGGTCTGAACCCCCGTGCCTCGGAGAGCACGTACAGCTTTTTCTCTCCCCGATTGTGTGGGTAAACCGTCCCATCGGATTATGAGAGAGAGGGAACAGAGAGTGCACCTGTGTTTGCGCACACACTTGTGCACTATAATATCTACTGCGTAGTTGGCTGGTCACTGTTGCTTAAAGGCTGTTGATTATGATAATATTTTACATACTACACTAAAATAATACTAGCGAAGCAGGCTAAATGAAGGTAAGATAGGTTTAAGTAAGTTATCATACCGCCTGGCGTAATCCGTCACAGCACCATACATAGTCGATTCAGGCACAACCAAGCGCGTGCTCCTTGGCGGTGGGGGGAATGGCGGCCTGCCCTTGTTGTGCCATAGTTGGAACACCCATCCAAATGACGATACAAATATCCATAAAAGTGTCACCAGCATTTCTGTAAAGGAAAGACAAAATTGTGTAAAATGTACTATTTGCTAATATTGAGACAAAAATTATCAAAACTTTAACAAAAAAAACGATTTCAAGAACTGCACTAAATTGAAATGGGACCACACGCATTATCCAATAAAAAAAGAATCATCAAAATCGGTTAACCCAGTCGAAAGTTCTGAGGTACCAAACATAAAAAAAATACAGTCGAATTGAATCCTTTTTTGAAGTCGGTTCAAAAACAAAAGACTCAACTGCTTGCAAATAATAGGTCTTTACCTATGAAATTGCCGTTTTGTATGCAATAAGTGAAAATACTTATTTTTTCAAACTTTTTTATTTCTGTTATTCTAAGTAATCACCCATGCAAGCGACGCATCTTTGCCAACACATTGGCAGTTTATTGATGCCCTTCTTGTAAAAATCAGCTGGACGGGAGGCAACAAACTCCTCAAAGGCATTTTGTACTGCCTCTCGGGAATTGAAATTTTTACCCACTAAAAAGTTATCTAAATTTTGGAAAAAGTAATAGTCGGTAGGTGCAAGGTCTGGTGAGTATGGCGGATGAGGGAGAGCTTCCAACCCCAGCTCTTGCAACTTGGAGACTGTCTGTTGCGCAGTATGGGGTCGCGCGTTGTCGTGAAGCAGCTGCAAGAGCTGGGGTTGGAAGCTCTCCCTCATCCGCCATACTCACCGGAACTTGAGTCTTTGACGGAGAAACTGGTACAGGGTTGCCAATGCTCAGAGAGATGTGAAGATGTTCCTCACCTCAGCTTCTTAGCGTTCGTAGTTTTGGGCGTTGGGGTATAAGTGAAATTCAAATGACATCAAGCATCTTTGAAACTTAAGTGTCTTTGCCCTCTAAGGTTCGTAAAATGTAGTAATATGCTAGACTTCTATAGGTATGTGTAAAAGATTTTGTTTTTTTTTTGTATTAATAAAACATAACATCTATACAAATAAATAAAATTGGAGTGTCTGATTGTAATATTAAAATAACCGTTTTTTACTAAATGCATATGTATGTATACACGGTACATATACCAAAAATATATTTTTTACAATTTTTATGTATGTCTGTTTGTTCCGGGTAATCCCTGGAACGGCTGGACCGATATTGATGGGACTTTCACTAGCAGATAGCTGATGATCTAAGGAGTAACTTAGGCTACTTTTTTTAGACTAGCTTTGTCCAGCGGCGTTACCCGCGGTACGACAATAAACGCGGGTAACACCGCGGGGTTCAGCTAGTCTATATATATAAAAGAGTAAGGTGACTGACTGACTGACATACCCAGAGATCAACGCACAGCCCAAACCGCTGAAGCTAGAATCCTGAAATTTTGCATGTAGGTTCTTTACATAACGTAAGTGAGCACTAAGAAAGGATTTTTTGAAATTCCACCCCTAAGGGGGTAAATCAGGGGATGAAAGTCTGCGTGAGCGAAGCCGCGTATAAAAGCTAGTTTTTATAATAAATTGAGTTAATAATTTTACGTAGAATCGAAAACTATACTTACACTTGCCAGTCATAAAACCTGGTCTGTTTTACGAGTAAAAGGACATTATACAATATTCTCATTCAAGTCTCTTAGTGAAAAAAGAAAAAAAATTGTAAACCGTATTATTATTTTTTAAAAGGAGCAACAATGGAGTTTCTTGCCAGATTCTTCTCCATGAAGGGTAGGCTGCACTTGGAACTGGCGACTAGAATCACTCGATTTTTTTATATTAAATATTGACTTTTCATAAGTGCCTGTAAAATAAGTGCCTATATGAATAAAATATTTTTGAGTTTGAGTTTGAGTAACACATTGTATTACCAATATGCAATATTGGAGTAGGTACACAGTAAAGTATTTAGAATACGAGGCAAATGAACTACTGCGCTAACAGTAAATGTATAAATAACTATCGAGTCTGTTATAATTACAGAATTATTTCCTATTATGAAATACATATAACATATATAATCATCATCATATCATCATGAGCCTATCGCAGTCCACTTCTGGACATAGGCCTCTCCAATTGCGCGCCACTTGGTTCGATCCTCGCTTTCGCATCCAGCTCGTGCCAGCCGTCTTGCGCAGATCATCACTCCACCTGGCCTGTGGACGTCCTACACTACGTTTGCCGAGACGCGGTCTCCACTCAAGAACCCGTTTACCCCAACGGTAATCAGTTCTGCGGCTAAAATGGCCAGCCCACTGCCACTTCAGCTTGCTAATCCTTTGGGCTATGTCGATGACCTTGGTTCTCTGCCGGATTACCTCATTCCTGATGCAATCCCTCAGAGAAACGCCGAGCATAGCCCTCTCCATAGCACGCTGAGCGACTTTGAACTTGTGGACCAGCCGTGCCGTAAGTGTCCACGTTTCGGCTCCGTCCAGGCCGGGTAGGACGCACTGATTGAAGACTTTCGTCTTAAGGCACTGTGGGATCGACGATGAAAAGACCCGACGAAGTTTCCCAAACGCTGCCCAACCCAGCTGAATTCTCCTGTTCACCTCATCCTCAAAGTTGTTTCTAACTAACTGCCACTGACGAAATATAACTATAGACTTACACCGCATGAACTTAGAGTTGTACGCGGATGTATAATAAGCTTAATGTTCACTAGATGTCACTAAGTGTATCAAATTGTAAATTTCAAAGATATTTTCTGAGCTTCTACTCCGATACGAATCCGAGAGTAAACTGTCAAGTTTATTTGTTTTTGTATTAGTGCAAAATGACCCACTAGATGTCGTTTTCCACATAATTACATTAGTAATTTATGTGATATTTTATTAAATCGTCCAAGAGCCATCTATACACACAAATAAATAAAATTGAAATGTCTGTTTATAATTTCAAATAAACAGCTTCTTAATAAATGCTTCTCAGTAAATACGGTACATGAATATATTTTTTTATTAATTTTTGTATGAAACTTTTTAAATTTTCACATAAAACTCTGTATGTAGGTCTAGCTACTTAATTGTGTTATAATAATCAAAATTTGTTGAAAAAAATCCATATATTATATATGTTATATTATTCAGTGATGAAAGCTCAGTAGGCTGAAGCCTAGGGCGGCTTCTTTTAGGGGGCGGCAAATTAAACGATTTAAAAAAACTACATTACTGTAATAGAAATGGAGAAAATAAGTCTTAGCAGTTTAACAAGAAGAAATAATGTATTAATAGTACTGTTTGAGAAATTCTATATGCTTGTTAAAATACATCTTTGTAAATATCTGTTTATAAGACATCTCAATAGCAGTTAAATATTACAATTTAAATTAGTAATTTTAACTAAACATTTTCTTAATTACCACTGAAGGTGGCATGAGTTGCTAGAATGCACTGCTGCGTCCGTTTCAGCGGCTGGCGGCAAATTAGGTCCAAGTAGAAATTTTCATCCTTGGTCCTTTCCGCCACCTCTTTCTGTGCAATGTCATCTTCGCAGAAGATAAAACTCTGTTGCTATCCACTATGGAGCATAACATGGTTGGCAGCGAGAGATATTCTCCCATAACTGCATTCTATATCCAACGCTGCGATGCTCAAGTTATGGCACAGGGAATCGGCTCAATACACTGGACAGGCAGGATTCAAGTCACTTCTAGTAACCGCGTGCAGGTATTTCCGAAGCAACTGTGACCGGAAAGAACCTGCGTTACGCGGAACGAATCCCACATGGATATTCCTGCCAACGCGCATTCTGCCTCCGTAGACATTAGGTGATAAACGTGTGTGGCTCAAACCAACAACACTCTCTACTGTCTACTCTTTACTCTCCTGTGGCGCACCCTACTCTAGGCGGTCAATGCTACCGTCTACACCGGGTACCGTAAAGTGTTATTAACCGGAGAATTCTGCGTTCCATCTTGTCGCAACACTCAGTTTACCTAAATTCGGCAAAAGCTTTCGAGCAAACTATCGAAAGTGTGTGTGTGAAACTGTCGTCAACCTACTGTTAAGGAACAGGCCTAGATACATTATTTGGGATTAATACAGTACGAGAACTGAATTGAACACGATTGAGGCGCTTTAAAGTGGCCTCAGATATTCATCTTGGAACGACACGTATATTTTATTATGTCACAATAATGATATCTATGTCGATTACTGAAAGAGAAATAATGTAAACGCTCATAATCTTCACTTTTTAAATATTTAAGTAAAACTTAATCTTTATTAAGTTAATATATTTTTTTCGTGGGTAGGTGTTGAAAAGTTCACACGCATTTGTAAAAGCTCCTTGAATATTTTAATAATTTACTTAGTATTTGCAAGGCCTTCATTGTTTACATGTGTTGACTGAAGTTTCTAAGCCACCTGCCAGCTTTTTTTTTTGCACAAATATAAACATCTGCAAACCAACTCTTACAAGTTCATGAAGTTCCTCAAGTAATTTTATTGTTCTGAGTATACAAAATGTACCTATTTCTTATTTCACGCAAAATTCAATTCGTCTATGATTGAAATACTAATATACAATCGAATCAAATCGTCAATTGTCAAGAAGTTTCAATTCGGCTGGAATCTCTGGTGCTGCACGCGCTGTGTAGAGACGTGGCTCCGTTACGCATCTGCTATCGTATTTACAATGGGGAGTACTCCGAGCAATTGATTGAATTGATCCCTGCCTCCCTTTTTCGCCATCATCCTACGCGACTGCAGTTTCATCCTCATCATTTAGGTGTCAACTGTGCGCTTTTCGAGAAAATTTCTGCCCTACACAACAAAACTGTGGAATGAACTGTCGACTGCGGTATTCCCGGACCAATACGACCTTCAATCAATCTTCAAGAAAAGAGCATACTTCTCCTTAAAAGCCTTGTGATACCTCTGCTGTTGCGGGTATCCATGGGCAGCGGTAAATAATAAATAAATAAGTTGCCGTCAAACATGAATGAGTGCATTGTTTCTCGTTGTTTACTGCGTGTTTTGGTGATAATGATGGTTTTGGATAAAATTATTTGCTTTCTCCAACGGCTAACTGGATAAAATTACCATCTTCATCCTCACAGTATTTTGTTATGGGGACTCTTTAAGAAATTAACTAAATTACTCCTAAATATGGCCCTTAGCAACTTTGCTGTTGGATTTTTGTTTCAGCCACCCTTTTGCCGAAATTGCGCAAACAAATTTTCTATTACAGCCTGATTCAATTTTTAACCGACTTCAAAAAAAGGAGGAGGTTTCTCAATTCGACCGTATATATGTTTTTTTTTATGTGTGTTCGCGGATAACTTCGTCGTTTATGAACCGATTTTGATGATTCTTTTTTTAATGGAAAGGAGATGTCCCAACGGTGGTACCATGATAAGGACATAAAGATCTGATAATGGCATCCAGGAGAAATCAAGTCGAACATTGAAGTTGGTTTTTGTTTTTGTTAATTGTGTAATTTTTCAAATAATTTTTGCCCTTCTTTATCGCATTTAATGCATGTGTTACTTTTTTAAACAATGCGTGTTTCTATGGCATCCCATTTTTTTTTTACTGTTCAATGGGCCGATCTGTCAATTTTGTAAGTGATCGACTCAAGTTTTAAGTTTTGTCTATTTCGTATGGTTTGGTAACATCTTGAAACGAAATTTGCTCATTGCCGTTAACATAGATATTGTTTAAAAAATGATTTTGAATACTTTTGAAATTTTACTTTTTGAAATGTGGCACATCAAAAAACGCAAATAATTTTACAAAACGTTACAAAAGAAAAAGGGAAAGTTACTAGATATCCCTGATTTCTTGCATGTATTTTGGTTTTTCGTAGCCCGACCGCAAAATACAGCTTTCAGCAGAAGCCCACTTATTATCAAATAGTTTATTTATAGTAGCTTTTAAAAGAATTGTAACATTTCTGCTTTTACTGCTGATGGAATATTGTAAGTTACACATTATTGCGATTTCATCGAAAGTGATCACACAAGCTTTATCTTTAATTAATGCATTTCGTATTTCTGTTATTCTTTTTTTAAATAGATCAGGGCAAAACAATCGGATTTTGCTAGCCACTTTCGGAGTTTCGGATTGTGGTTGGAGCGGCAAGTACTACACCTTGCCGCCTTAGAAAAAAATACACTTTAGATTTGTGAAATAATGACAAGCTGAATTTATTTTCATCTTCTGTCCAATTCATAACCTTTATTTTCGTAGCTGCATCAATGTCAATTCTCTAGAAACCTCTTCTGAACTCCTTTAGATTTTAAAATGCTGTCATCAGATTTTGGTTTTTGCCGTAATTTAAATAATAGGATAAAAAAATTGTTAGAAAACTGTTTAAAGTGTATGTATATGAAATAATATTTATTTGTTAATCTCCTGACTGATTTAATGCGATTTTAATATTACTTGTTGTACAAATTAAAATATGTATAATAAAAACTTGAGAGGTGTCAAGGAACACCCGGATGGAACGAAGTTTATATATATATTTTATTTGATATGCTCCTACTAATAAAAATGCGCATCAATCAATCAACCAATCGCCGTCCACTGCTGAACGTAGGTCTCCCAAAATGCGCATAAAATACTCAAATTATTTTAATAATAATCAAGCTTTACAAAATCATCACTACATAGTATAAAACAAAGTCGCTTTTTCTGTCCCTATATCCCTTTGTGTGCTTAAATCTTTAAAACCACACAACGGATTTTGATGCGGGTTTCTTTAACAGATACAGTGATTCAAGAGGAAGGTTTTTATGTATAATAAATGCATAATATAGTATGGAAACACTGTTAATTTTCGAGGTTTCTAATGTGATGTAGCAAATAAACACATTTTTTTGCGCTTACATTGCAAACGCTGGTTGCACCCTACGAGATAGATCAAAATAATGTACTACAGTATTGTACACCTTAAAAAGTACTACAAAAAAGTCCGCGACGGTATATGCCTATCTCTTAGGGATAACCCACAACAACCATTTTTTATTCCTTTCTTTTTACGAGAAATAATGGCTTATTTACGAAGTGATTTTAAGCAATACAAAATGAATCCTTAAACAATTAAGTAAATTAAATACATTGTGCATTTAATATAGATGAAAATGGCCCTTTACAGTATCTAATTTAAATGAGTATATTCGAAGATATTACAGGTTTAAAATGCACGAATCGTGTCGTCGGCGGGGGCATCTGAAATCCACCCGTGCGAAGCCGGGGCGGGTCGCTAGTATACTATAAAACAATATATTTTCTGTAAATAAATGCAAAAACCCAACATCACGTGGTATTCCCAGGCGGTCACCTATCCAAGTACTAACCACGCCCGATGTTGCTTAACGTCGATGATCGGACGAGAACCGGTGTATTCAACATGGTATGGACGTTGGCAATCAGTTTGTTATATTTAACGTTGAGTATCCAGCACTATGACGTCAATTCAATGTTAAAAGTGTCGTTACAACTTTTGGCACGAAAAGTGTCGTTACATTTTTTTCCGTCTAGCCCCCTTTCGCAACGTGCGATAAGGAACTTCGTTCCAAATTTATTTTTTATTATACTTTGCAGTTCAATCATTTATTTTATATTAAAATGACATATAATGACCTAAAATTTATTGATTATGCCATATCAGACAGGAAATAAAATCGCTCAACATTATTATCTACACCATAGATTTACATGATCGAATAGAATATATTTAAATTAGGGGGCTTCCATTAATTACGTAAGGTGTTTTAGGGGGGAGGGGATTGAGCTAAATCTTTTCAAATCGCACTAAGGGGGGTCTTGGCAAATATCACGTAATTATTGTGTAAAATTGGGTGAAAAATTATTTCCGAATAAAATATGGCCAAATCTGACACAATAGTGTTTGTCGTATTCGTCCGAACTCCGCAGAGCAGCGAAGTAGCATTCGATTTTGCTTTGCTAGTCTTCAATAGACGTAATAGAACAAGTTCAATAATCCAACACGTTTACAGCCAAAACATAAATTTGAAAAATCTCGCGTGAGATTTGGGGACGGGGGAGGGAGTTGAGGAAAATCTTACGATATCTCACCAAGGCGGGAGGGGAGGTCGAAAAATTCTCAAAAATGCCTCACGTAATTAATGGACGCCCCTTTACGATGTTTCGTTGAAATAATTTGTTTGTTTACTTACTCTTCGTAAGACAACTAACCATTTGACAAATCAAAGTCCGACGTATTTGTAGCTACTTGGTGGCGCTATCATCGCGCATCCAGCATTTAATATTCTATATGTCATATCAATAACTTATAAATGTGACATCTAGCGTAGTAAATAGGTCATTACATTCAAGTTTATTTAAATCGATTGCAACGACATCTCCTAAAAATAGGTGATAACTTATAGTTACACAATTGAAAAATATTTTTTTTAAACAAGCATTAGAAAGTAAGATTTATATTCGAAAAATAATAAAATAATTACTATAATTGAAGCATATCAATAAAATAGTGATAGAGTTTGTTAAACTATTTCTAGTACCTTATTTTTGCGCGCCATCTAGATTTAGGTGAATTTTTCTAGCTTTTATCGGTGTACAGTTTGGGCCAGGGGAGGGTCGGTCTATTTAGTATATTGTGTCATTGCTAACTGCAAAGTCTGCCCGAGGTACACATAATTTTGAACAACTTCGAGAACGGCACCGTGTACTGCGATCGGTTCCGGTAGTACATGTTCATTGAACATGACCTTGGTTTTGTCCAAGTTCATCCGTAGGCCGATGCGCACAGAAGAGTCAGCCAGGTCGTTCAGCATCTGTTGTAGGTCCTGCAGCGTCTCTGCCATAATGACGATGTCGTCCGCAAATCGCAAGTGAGAGATGTATTCGCCATTGATATTTATGCCACGTCCTTTCCAGTGTAGCGTCTTGAACAGATCCTCCATTGCATTTGTGAACAATTTCGGGGAAATAACATCCCCTTGTCTCACTCCTCGATGCAATGGTATGGGCCTTGTTTGCTGATTCTGTACTTGGAAGGACATGGTGGCGGCTTCGTAGAGACATCTCAACACTTGGATGTATCGCCAATCCACTTGGCAACGCTGCAGGGACTCCAGAACAGACCAGATCTCGATCGAGTCAAAGGCATTCTCATAGTCCACGAATGCTAGACACAGGGGCTGATTATACTCCTCTGTCTTCTGTATAATTTGCCGCACTGTGTGGATGTGGTCTATGGTGCCATATCCGCTCCGAAATCCAGCTTGCTCTGGTGGTTGAAATTCGTCGAGTCTTCGCGCAAGACGGTTCGTGATGACTCTTGAGAACAGCTTGTAGACGTGGCTTAAAAGCGAAATGGGTCGATAGTTCTTCAACTTGGTCTTGTCACCTTTCTTGAAGAACAAGATGACCACACTTCTGCTCCACGCCTCTGGAGTTCTCCCTTCGAACAGGACAGCGTTAAAAAGCTTTTGGAGCTCCCTCAGTACGGGCTTACCTCCAGCCTTTAACAGTTCTGTTGTAATGCCGTCCTCTCCAGGGGCTTTTCCATTTTTAAGAGCCATATATATCTAAATATAGCAGAAAACAAACATATTATTTACTAGCTGACCCGGCGAACTTCGTACCGCCATATTTACATATCTGTCTCAGCTTCCCACAGGCAGTGTACAGTCGCGGACAAAAAAAAGACTTTGCCCGTTATCTTTTTTTTTCTTCTTTCAAGCAAAAAAAGAATGAAAGATGAAGATGTTATTGAATTACAACTAAGTACATATTAGGTCTTTACCTATGAAATTGCCTTTCTTCAGTCACTGGTCACTGGTCATTTCAAATAATAATTACAAATTTTAACAAAAAAAAACCGACTTCAATCTGGACCAAATTTAAATGGGACCATTCGGGAAGCACCAGCTTTCAAATAAAAAAGAATCATCAAAATCGGTTCACCCAGATCAAAGTTATGAGGTAACAAACATAAAAAAAAAAGAAAAAAAAAACAGTCGAATTGAGAACCTCCTCCTTTTTGGAGTCGGTTGAAAAAAAGTTTATAATGGCTCTGTATTCTAAATTCAAATTAATTTTGTTTTAAAACCATGACATTCTATTTACAAAGTCAGTCCTTTGTTTTTTGATTAGCGTTGTATTTCATTACATTTGAACATTTTTCGTCATAACGGATAATTTAAAAAGAAACAAGTACTTTGACTTAACCAACGAAATAACTAAAAATGGTTATGTCGTTGCGCTGTATGCCGTGGAAGTGGGTGCGAGGGGTATACCAGCGAAATCCCTCTATAACCTGCTTAAAGACCTTGGATTGCCAAGATCTTCAGTAAGCTCTTTTCTTGAACGAATATCCAAAGCGGCATTGCTAGGCTCACTTCAAATATGGTTAGGTAGAGGGGGTAACACGGCGGACAGTGGAGGTGAGCGTTGACGCGTCGTAAGGAGTGCTCCTTAAACCTAAACCTGGGTCGCAATTCCCAGGCACTGTCGAAGTCGCATGTGTTGCCCCCATCTATCACGCGATGGACCCGGCACCCGCACGGTGAATCCATGGAACGCTAAGAAATAGGTCTTTTCGAGTAATTATGGAATATGAGTTCCGTCGTGGCACCAACGCGACAAAAACGGCACGTACCTAACATCAAAAACGTTTACGGAGAGAACTGTACAAACGAGCCCGACCCGTTATTGGTTTTCCCGGTTCCGTTCTGGAAATTTTGACTTCAAAAATGAAGCTCGTGGTCGTCCGGAGACTTTGGTTAACAATAATGAATTAAAGGCGATTGTGGAAGCTGACGAAACTCAATCTACAGCTGAGCTAGCAGCAGCTTTTAATGTAAGCATCAATACAATATTGATCCATTTGCGACAAATTGGCAAGGTAAAAAAGGTTGATAGATGGGTGCCCCTCGACCTTAACGATCACCAGCGCAACGTACGCGTCGAGACCTGCCTTGCGCTGCTCAACAGGCAAAGAAATGAAGGAATTTTGAAACGAATTGTTATGTGCGACGAAAAATGGATTCTGTTCGACAATCGAAAGCGCTCAGCAAGTTGGTTAGACCCTGGTTCAGCACCAAAGCAATGCCCTAAACCAAAAATGACCCCTAAAAAGGTGATGGTCACTGTTTGGTGGTCTAGTGCGGGTGTGATTCACCACAGCTTTTTACAAAACGGCATGAGCATTAATGCAGATGTGTACTGTGAAAAACTGGAGAGAATGATGGAGAAGCTTGCACATCTGCAACCAGCTTTGGTCAATCCGTCGTCCCCACTGCTCCTTCACGACAACGCGCGACCCCATACTGCGCAACAGACAGTCTCCAAGCTGCAAGAGCTGGGGTTGGAAGCTCTCCCTTCTCCGCCATACTCACCAGACCTTGCACCTACCGACTATTACTTTTTCCAAAACTTTTTAGTGGGTAAAAAATTCAATTCCCGGGAGGCAGTACAAAATGCCTTTGAAGAGTTTGTTGCCTCCCGTCCAGCTGATTTTTACAAGAAGGGCATCAATAAACTGCCAATGCGTTGGCAAAGATGCGTCGATTGCATGGGTGATTACTTCGAATAACAGAAATAAAAAAGTTTAAAAAAATAAGTACTTTCACTTTTTGCATACAAAACGGCAATTTCATAGGCAAAGACCTATTATTTTCACTTTCATCCCCTCTCTCCAAGAAACCGTGCTGAATTTCCGGATAAACGGCTCACTGTACGTGTTGGGCAAACTGTAAGTGCAGTGAGCAGCTGATTGTATAAATAAATAAATAAATAAATAAATAAATAAATAAATAAATAAAAAGTATCCCATGTCCTACCTCGTAGTATGAACTCAAATCATGCCAAGTTTCATTTGAATCTATGCTGTAGTTTCAGCGTGATGCGCGGCCAAGATACAGACAGACAGACAAAAATGAAAAAAATACAGTTTTGGCTTCAGTATCGATTATAGAGCCCTCCAAAAAAAAAAAAACTTTAATGTACAGAATTGGACCTGTTACATTTTTATTGTAAGTATATAGTTTTTTTCCGTATAACCGTTAGGTATGCGTGATGCGTCAGAAAGAAATACACTCCCAAAACTGTATGTTTACCTGTGCTAAAAAGAGCAACAATGGAAACAAGAATAAAATAGTCGCAATGAAAAAAAAAGATTTTAAAAAAATCATTAAAACATGTTTTATAAATTACTTACCCCTCGTCATAAACGGTGGTGCTAAAACCGCTTCACTGAAGTTTTCTACAACTGCCCTCCGCACAGTGTTCACAATGATATATTTCAGATTCGAGCCCAGGTAATAATCAAAGGCGTACATAGTGCAGAAACCTCCCAGGAACGCACAGCACAGGATACTTGCCGAGTGGGTCATAAACAGCATCGCCGTGGCACTCAGCACGATTATCATTATAAACACCGACCAGAAATTGAAATCGTTTTGGAAATAATATATAGTGGCTAAAAAGAAAACCTTTGATAAAGAAAACAATAATCAGTCATAATAAGATAATTTTTTAAAGAAACGTCTTTTATTTCGGCTCACGGCATATGAGCGGACATCATCATCCTGCCTCGGTGGCACAGTGGTAGCGTACCTGAGTAACTGAGTTTGAGGTATCAGGTTCGACCGAATGTTCGAACCGAATGTTTGTATGATATGCAAATATTTGTTTCGAAGTTTGGGTGATATCTATGTATAATAGGTATGTATATACATACTTACAAAAAAAGGTTAATATATGTATTTATATCAGTTGTCCATAATACAAGCTCTGCTTAGTTTGAAACTAGATGGCGTTCTGTGTTAGATGTTCGAAATATTTAAATATTTATTATCATCTGAATCCGTTAAACGAATCTTGCAAATTACATTTTTATATGAGCCTGCCTAAGTGACTCTGCCTGATGGAAAGCATAAGCAGAATCCAAGAGTAGTGGTCACCATACTCACTGCGAATGCACACAATGCAACAATGTAGCATGGTGACCCACACTATGGCGACCTATTAAGATGCTTCTGCGTCATTGGGTCACATCCAGCAAAACAAAGGTAGTGCTTATCACACATTTTTAAGATCATCATTTCACAAGATCGTCAACCACTAGATTAACATACCCGTCATACTGCATAAATAAATAAATATTTCGAACATCTAGCACAACGCTATCTAGTACCAAGCTAAGCAGAGCTTGTGTTATGGGAACTAGACAACTGATATAAATACACTTATACTTTTTTTTGTAAATACATACATATTTTACATAGAAAACACCCAAACTCTGAAACAAATATTTGCAGATCATACAAACATTTGGTCCGACCCGAGAATCGAACCCGAGACCTCAAGCACAGCAGTCGCATACGCTACCACTGCGCCACGGAGATAATAATAATATAATAGTTTAATCAATATTAGTTTACTCATAAGTTTCATAAAGAAATAATTTTACCTGGCAATCTATAGTAGAAAATAGCAGCGCATATAAATCCGGCATTCAATGCTGGCAACAATACAGCAATTACTGGTATACCATAAAGCCACCAAAATAACAACCATATTGCTCCGAAGAATATTCCAGACAAAACTGATGCTGCTACCAGAGCTAAAAACATACTTGGTTATCATTTTTCTGCATATTGTTTAAACTAAGTATTTCATCGGTCGAATGAAATATTCTAACTAATAAAATCACTTTATGCAAACAATTAGTCATTGGCTAGCGCACTCTCTCAACTAGTTACCGTGGGAGAGCCACGCTTCGGCATGAATGGGCCGGCTCGACCGGAGTGATATGTGATACCACGGCCTCACAGAAAACCGGTGTGAAATAGTGCTTGCGCTGTGTTTCACCGAGTAAGTGAGGATACCGGAGGCCCATACCCTAATCCCTTACCCCTACCTCCCCCCCATCCCCAAAAGGCCGGCAACGCACTTGTGACGCTTCTCGTGTTGCAGGTGTCCATGGGCGGCGGTAATCGCTTACCATCAGGCGATACGTCTGCCTGTTTACACGCATATTCCATGAAAAAAAAAGTTAGGCCACAGCATACAGTAGCTAATAAGTGAACTGTATGGACTACTGTTAACTTGAAATTTCCCTTTCATCAACATTCGTAACTGAATTTTCGTAACCAGCTACGAACATTGATTTATTTTCTCGTTCGAAGAAAAGAGAGAAAAATTATTCCGCTTAGGCAGCTGGTCATGAAAACCAGTAAAAATTGTAGCTAGTCATCAACCGAGAAAAAAATTCCATGTTCATAGCTGGGTACGAATATGAATGAAAGGGAATTGTCTGTGAGGGAAAGAATGTAGATGCCAATCGATAGAATAGAAGAAAAAAATATTGTATATTGATTTATATTCCTAATTTAAGTGATAAAATAGGCGTTTGTCTCTTAAGTGAGTACGTAATTATTATACTATAACACCAAGACTCTGTTTATTAATACATAAAAAACGTACTTACTTAAAATCTTAAACTCACCTTGTGTGCCAATACCATTATCTATTAAAATAACCAAAAAGTATGTAATAATAAAACCGCTCAAGAATCCGGATAAGAACATCTCAGTTTTGAAGAACCGATGGCCCAAGACACTCATGAATAATCCAGCAAACAACAAAACAGTACAGAGCACTGCGGAAACAAAATCATCTGAAAAAAAAACTCAGTTCAAGATATGTTCAGACAATTATGTTTTGTACACTTTCAACTTTTCTTCTTTGCTTTTGTTGCTAAAAACTTTTTTTGGGTACCTACTTTCTGCATTTCAATATGTAGGTACTTAGACAAAGAGTCAATTTATATTTTAAGTGAAGAGAATCATTACGAAGAAGACACATTAAAAAACATTTCAATGGCAAGTAAAGGAGAAAGTATGCTGTATGAAGTAGTTTTCAGGAAGATGAATTATGGTCATTATGCGACAAAGCTCTATTTTGGTTTAGACGCATAATGACCAATACATAATGGAAAAATAACGCAAAAAGACCAAAACGCGTATTGACCAATACGCAAAATGACTCATACGTGAAATAACCAATCTCTAATTCGCGTTTTGACCAATCTTCTTATAACGCATATTGACCTATATGAATGACGCGAAATGACTAATCCCTAAATTGCATTTTTAATATAATGAGTTTACTAATTTGATAAGAAGAAATTGATAAGAATTAAAGATTGTTTTCAATTGAGACCACCACTGTAACTCCTGTACACCAGGATCAACAGCAGTAACCCACGAACACACCAAGTTATGACACTCGAGAAGTCCCAGGAAAAATTAAACTGTCTTGGAACCCGCAACGAAAATATTCAGAAGAAAACTGGAGGAGTTGGAAATATAATAAGTCCACTTCCCTCCTCAGCAAAGCGGAAGAAAAAATGAAGTCAAAATAGGCAGACACCTTTTTTAATCTGGGAATCACCATGGATAAAATACACACATCAAAAGTGTCTAGGGATCAAGCATGTTTATGCGGATTTCTTGAGATTGAGATGTGGCTTTGGCCCTGGCCTGCTCAGTCGCCAGACTTGAACCCGATTGAGCATGCATGGGATATGCTACAGAGAAGAGCTCTGCCGAATATGGAGGGTATCCAGTCGCAAGAAGACCTTTTTTTGTTGTTGCAACGAACATGGGCGGCCATTCCACAGCGTGATTTGGATGAACTCATTTTGAGTATGCCAAACCGATTCTTGTGTTATTAGTGTTCGCGGTAGAAACACGGATTATTAATTGTTTAAGTTACCTAATAAAATTTTAAAGAAAACTGTTATTTCAGTCTTTTTTTCGAACTTTAATGTTAGTGGTTCAAATTTCAAAAATCCCTTTATTAGGAAAATGGCAAATTTCTTTATTAATGCTAAGGTGACTTGGTTTATCGTTACTGTGACAAACGAAAACACTTTATTTGATGAATCCTTAAAGAAAATTTTAATTAATATCAATCAGGAGAAAAGTTATTGCAAAAATATATGTTGATCCCTAGACACATATGTTGATCCCTAGATACTTTTGATGTGTGTATTCATTACACTAAAGATCATATTGGAGCTATTTAGCTCCAATATGATCTTAAGTGTAATAATGACAGATCCCAAGAATTAAACTCTGGACTGCCTCGTTGGTCTTGCGATTGGCGTGTGCGACTGCTGATCATGAGGTCTCGGGTTCGATTCCCGGGTTGGACCAAATGTTTGTATGATCTATAAATATTTGTTACGGAGTTTGGGTGTTTTCTATGTATAATATGTATGTATTTACAAAAAAAAAGAAGTATATATATATTTGTATTAGTTGTCTAGTACCCCATAACACAAGCTCTGCTTAGCTTGGGACTAGATGGCGTTGTGTGTTAGATGTCCGAAATATTTATTATTTATTTATTATTATTAAAGGTTTACTTGAACAATACTTACTTTTTTTTGGGTTCATTATGTTATGATGGTTCATATAGTAAGTTTTCATATGACTCTATTACAAACTCGGATATTGGCGTATTGGTAATTTAAAGCGTTGGTCATTTTGTGTATTCATGATGCTATTTTCATTGGTCAATATGCGTATTAGTCAATATTCATGTATTGGTCATTTAGCGTATTGGTCATTTTGCGATTGGTCATTTCGCGTATTCATGATGCTATTTTCATTAGTCATTATGCGTATTGGTCAATATGCGTCTAAACCTCTATTTTGTTAGGCCAGACAAGCTTACCGGAAAATAAGCAACCATCTTCATTAACTTCTGGACAGCCGTAGCTATGTCCCGGGACGTAGACAGAGTACAGATTCATCAAACTCTCGTTATCTCTTCTGCGTGCTACAGCCACAAATATTACTGAAACACCGGGGTAAGCGCTAACCATGCGTCGCGACACCATATTATTCGTTAGCGGGATCTGTGAGTGAGCAAAATGTAAGTGTAACTCGTCTATCTCATTGGCGGATTCAGAAGATTCCTATTATCTTTCAATGCTAACTTTTAATACACGACCGGGTGGGCTATGAATGGGTCATATAAAACTCAAAAAGTGCCGGGAAATTTCAGAAGCTTAAATGTTAAATCAATAAAACAAATTGTGTTTTAAGGTAGGTACACTTCTTTCGACTTTTCGTCAATCTAAATATTGTGTTACGTCGACATGCTGTCATTTCTGCAGTTAAGAGATTTGACACGCTATAAACCAAGATTCTTTCATTACTAGGAAAGCAATATTGGGCTCTTGAAGCGTAACTAATATTAGATAGTGTGGTTGTCTCACGGATTGCACAAAGATGTTCGACAGGATTAAAGACCGAGCTGGCTCCATACAGATAATCCAACCCGGACTCATTGCTCTCTTTATTTCTATTACCATTCACGTAATACACAATCCATATTTTTCTTTGTTTTTAACTTTAGGCCCGTCAGAAGAGGGAAGTAGAAATGGTCGTAAAAATATTAGGTACTTACTTCGGTTCCATACTTCTTAATATTTTTTAGAGTCAGCATATTCTTGATGCCAGTAAAATACACATCGGAATTAAAGTTCATCTCAGATTGATACATCATATAAAAAGTAGACTCGCCCGCTGCAACCTGCTTACAATCAGCATCAATTGAAGGAGGCGCAGCTTCTACAGTGATGAAGGCCGGCAATGTTCTAGTTTTGAGATACGGACTTATCGGGGGAGTCCATTCTAAATTACATCCACCTGGGATGGGATCTGGAAATGTTTAGCTCAGATAAAACAAGAACTGAGTACCAACGACTTCAAAGGCAAGTCTTTTGGGAATCTATTTTATATATGTAGATTTTATCTTGTTAAACAAATGTAATTTGTTAAACGACAACGCTCTGATTTAGCTGGAAGTAGACGTGTTATGTTTTGTCTATTTGAAACCTCTCCAATAAACAAACAATTCTAGTGCCTCAAGTTAAGTGAATAGTGATTAAAGTTGTGTGTCGTCTATATCTTAAAATTATAAAACATAGGCACTCAATAAACGTTCGGCCAAGGGCGGGGGGACCTTGCACCTCACCCCTGCGATAAGAGATAGTCGCCGTAATTGCTTTCCTCGTCTAGCATAGTGATTATACCGAGTGCGCCGACGCATAAAATACCCGTTAACATGTGTAAGTGTGCAGCATGTAATGCCGCCATTACGAATGATGATTTTATAAAGTGTGTCCGTTGCACTAAAAAATATCACACGCTATGTATAAACTATTCATTTGAAGATAAACAAAATCAGCGAGCTTCGAACAACTGGCAATGCCCGCAGTGTCTAAGCAAACAACCAAAAGGTGATAACTCCAATGCCCCGATACGCCCTTCTACACCTACATCTATGGCAGATATGACCTTTAACGAGAAACGACGTAAAGTCAACCAAAACAAACAAGAATCATTACAACCAGATATAAATAAATGTGCGGAACCATTGCGTATAGAAATAAGAGATATAATAAGGGAAGAATTACGTAATGCTCTGCAGGAAACTGTGGGAGCACTGACAAAAACTTTAACTGCAAACCTCAAGGAAATAAGTGAGGAAATGAAAGAGTTTAGGCAATCCTTGAACTTCTTAAGCGGTGAATTTGACATAATCAAAAGTGATAACATTTTGTATAGGAGCGAAATAGGCCAAGAGAATGAACTATTGCGTTCTGAATTGTTTGATGTCAAGGGGAAATGTAATCAATTGGATCAGTTACTGCGCACTTCTAATATTGAAATTCAGTGTGTACCTGAAAATAAATCAGAAAACGTAATGGATATAGTCAAACGACTTGGTCGCGTCGTTAATGTTGTGATCAGTGACAACGAGATTCAGTACTGCTCAAGAATTGCGAAATTGAACCCGGGTGGTAACCGTCCCCGGGCTATATTAACTAAGTTCAACTCGCCTCGAACCCGGGACGCTTTCATGTCGGCGGTGATTAATTACAATAAAAAAAATATTCAAGACAAATTAAATACTCAAGATTTGGGTTTTACGTCAAATGAAAAATCACCGATATTTGTAGTGGAAAACCTATCTCCCGAAAATAAAAACCTGCATGCAGCAGCTCGTCTACGTGCTAAAGAGTTGAAATACAAATTTATTTGGGTGCGTGGCGGCCGTATCTTTGTAAGAAAATCCGAAACTACAGAGAAGATATTGATTCGTAATCTCGATTCATTAAATAATCTTAAGTAGGTAGTTAAAAAAAAAAACCTTTTTGTCTGCATTTGTATTCATGTTTCTTACCTTATTTTTCTAAAAATGTATTCTTACAACCTATATAAAACTATACCTACATTTTGCTATTTTGTTTCTCAAATGTCGTTCTATATTATTGAACGAAATGTATCATATTATTCTGTGTGTGCTAATACGAGTATACTATGTGCTCACTTTGACATAATTTTGTTTTGTCACTATACTCGTATGTATTACTTGTTCTTACTGGTGAGTTACGTTGCGAATGCGATTTATGTTTTGTACCTGATAACTAACAACAATAAAGTCAATACCTATTTGGACAATGAATGTAGTCGACATGGTATCGGTATATACATGACAATTGCTATGCCTGAGTGCAGATGTGCAGAATATAACCATGACTATGCCTTAGATGGGGTGAACAGTAACGTGTTGATACCTATGTTTTGCCGACTATGGTTGTCGGACCCACGTAGTGGCGGGCGGGTGTATTGCCGAGGGTTGGAGTCCCTCTCGTGCAGGCGCGGTTCCAGCCGAGTCGAGTAAATTAGACTTTATTGCACAATACACAATATTATTTCACACAAATAAAAACAAATGGATATCTTTTGTTTTTATTGGTAAATCTATTGGGATCATAATATTTGAGACATCTGTGACAATCTCTGGATGAATATTTAGAGGATCTAGCTCCGTTGGGGGACGAAGGGCGTGTATGGAACTCCCGACAAATCGGTCTAACCCTAAACCCCGGCGGCGGCCTACATCTGCAGTCAAGAGGAGCTCCAGCAACGCATAAGCGGCTTCTGGAGTTTCTCCTGCCTTACCCCATCACTAAGGTACATCCCGGGGTAACCAGATTCAAACCCGGGACATGTCGCTGTCGTACCTCTCACCGCTCTACACAGTAAGAGAGTCGGAACACCGACCCACCTGAGACGACACCCCCGGTCGCACCGAGGTGTCGCGTCGCTTCCAGCGGCCACATCTCCCCTGCATGTGGCCACAACGACCCTTAACCGACGATTGGGGAGCAAGCGGCCTTTATCGCGCATTCTTCGTCGCCTCTTTCGAGCGGGATCGGCCATTTCCCGATCCCGGTTCCCCGATCGAGTGAATCGGTAGGTGATAAGTTGGTTCTCTCTATGCAAGCTTCGAAGCTCGGCAGAAAGGCTCCGACAGTGCCCGCCAAGCTCGTAGGGCTTGCTTATGTGTGTTCTGACGATGCATTCTGGGCTCATGATACGGCGCTATCTCTTCGTCATTCCGACCGACAGATCGAATTTCGTCGCAGACCATTGTGTTCATGTCGGCTAGAATGTCGAAGGGTGGATTTCGTGCCAGGATCGTCGCCGCCTCGTACGAGATCGTACGGTGGCCTCGTACGATCCGTATGGCTGCAGACTCCCGAGTTGAGCATTACAGCGGGAAAATCCCGCCGGTGCCCCATAGAGGACCATGGATCGCACGACGCCCTTACGCACGCCCAAGCACAGAGAGGCAGCGAACTTCTTCCCGCGGTCCCTCGAGATTGGGCAGCAGACAATGTGGCACCCCTGCTACTCCTCGTACTGGGGACTAGTCGCCCGAAATGCTTTTCAAAGTTCTACCGATTGTCCATGATGAGGTACTTCATGTACTGACCCACTTGGACTTCGGTGTCATCCACCCGGAGGTATGAGCAGGGTGGTTCCTGCCCGAAGTCAGACTAGTGCGAAGGCCCGCATCGTATACGAGGTTCCATAACAATGGGCCCAATACAGAGCCCTAGGGAACCCCACAACACACCTCCCTTCAATTTTCCACTCCGATCCGATCGACAAACTTCACTGTCCTGTCGCGCTGATAGACCTCTATGACTGCACGCAGGTAAGTCGGCACCTCGTGATATTCAAGGGCCTCCCTAATCGCGCCCCATTGAAGGGTGCCGAAAGCATTAACGATATCAAGGCTAACTACCAACACCACCACCCCGATCGGACTGCCGACCCCGATAGGGAGCGAACACATCGAGCGACATCATCGATTGTCGAGCGTCCCCGTTGTAATCCAAATTGGCAGTCCGATAGATCAGGGCCCACTCGCGACAGGTGCTCGCTGATACGGCCAGAGATAACTCTCTCAAAGAGTTCCTATCCTTCCTATCCTTTGATTTCTTATCTCGATTGAACAATTATGGAAACTGATAAGAACAAGAAAATCAGGTTCTAGCAGCAGATTTTGGGGGGGGTCACGTCCCCTGTGACCCCCCCCCCCTGGAACCGCGCCTGCTCTCGTGTGCTGTGTACTTGCTGGTGGGTAGTGTACTCCCCTGTCTCTTGGTTTCGTCACTTAGCAACTATGGTAAGAGATGTTGTGGTCCGTGTGTCCTACCCCGCCGTAAGCGGGTTTTTAAGGTGATATACTTTTATTTGTGGCATATATCGAGCTTATTTATATTTATATTGAATGCGAACTATGTTTATATGATTCGAGTTGTATTTGTAGCTACGTATTGTGCAACCAAGTGCGCTACCCTGGAGGTGGATAGGTGTTTATATAATGAACGTTATGTACGTACGTGTGTATACGCGATTGTAAGTATATTTACGGATACTACTCGCTGCTCGCGGCTTCGACCTTGTAGTGTGTCATTTAGAAATAACTCTTTTCAATCCCCACTTTTCAGGGTGTTCCGATACACGAGTTTATCAAGAACGTGCAGTCATTAAGCAGTGACAGGATGACAAACGGACACAGAGTTGCTTTCGAGTTTTCGATATTGGTGTGGACTATACATTGGTGTATATGTAATTTGAAGGATTGGATGTGTATATCTTTGAGTATGTATATGTGTATAAGTGAGTGCGTGCGCGCGTACATAATGCATGTACGTATTGTATATGTATATATACCTTTCTTTTTGTTGTGCATTGTGTTTATTTTAGTTATTTTGGGTTAGATATGGCAATTACAAAGTTAAATTTTTACTACCAAAACCTAGGAGGGCTACGAACTAAGTTGTTAGACGCTTTCAATAATATCTCACGTAACAACTATGATGTTTTATTTTTTACGGAAACATGGATGACACACGAGACATTTACAGGATGATGTTTTTGATTCGGAGATTTGTGATGACAGATATATAATATTTCGGCAAGACCGCGATCTGAGTTCTACGAGTAAAAAGAATGGGGGTGGGGTAATGATATGTGTGAATCGAAAGCTTGATTCCAGGCGCTGTGGCGATTTACTATGTCCCAATGCCGAGCTATTGCACGTTACATTAATATCTAATGTGAGTGCTGCTAGGGTAAAGGATTTACACCTTATTCTGGTCTACATTCCGCCTAACGCGGCGTACATTCCGTCACAACTGGACATTATTGAGCGGGCCGTGGGTGGTATACAGAATACACTTAGCAATCAGGACTGTATACTTATTGGTGATTTTAACTTTCCATGTTTGACCTGGTCGTATGAAGGTTTTTCTGTATTAAATAACATAAGTAACTGTACACAGCAATTACGAATTGCGGCTACAACTTTTGCGGATGGCTTAAGTGTTCAGGGTTTTACTCAACATAATCTCATCACGAATGATAATGCCAGGACTTTGGATCTTTGTTTCTCAACAACACCGCTGCAAGTCAGTAGAAGCGATGACCCCCTACTCCGCGAGGTTCCTCATCATCCTGCACTATGTTTGGTGCTTGACGACTGTCTCACCTCACCCCTAGTGGAGGTACACTTACCGCGACCAAACTATCACAGGGCTAATTATGATGAACTTAATAAATACTTCGAAGGGGTGGACTGGGATAAGAGCTTGGCGACAGGCTCAGTTGATGAAGCGGTTGATGCTTTTTATAAGGAAATACAATGTGGGGTGGAGCTCACGTTCCGCTAAACAATAAACCTATAGGTGGCCGCTATCCTGTCTTGTATAGCCGCAGTCTAATTAAAATTATTCAAGAAAAGAATAAAGTGCACTCAAGGTGGAAAAAATATGGCAATCCTCGTGACTACCAATAATTTTCACTGCTCAGGGCTAGGCAGAACAATATTCAAAAATCATGTTTTCAGAACTATATGACATGTACAGAAGAAAATATAAAACACTTTCCCAAGGCTTTCTGGACCTATGTTAAGAGTAAAAGAGGGGGCACCCAGTACCCGAAAACAGTGACATTCAATAATGAAATTTATAATGATGGACATAGTATCTGTACAGCGTTTAACAAATATTTTCACAGTGTGTTTGCAAAGCCATCCATATATCAATCCACAGGTAGTGCACCACCTTGTAATCGACATACTTTGCCTGACTCGTATAGTGGAATATCTGGCTTGCATGTCACTGACGACGCAGTGCTTAACATTCTACGCACATTAGATAAATCAAAAGGCCCCGGCAAGGATGGCCTACCTGCTGTTTTCCTTCATGGTTGTGCTGTAAGTTTGGCACATCCAATAACATTGTTATTCAATAGGTCCTTAGTTGAATGTGTATTCCCATCAAAGTGGAAGGCTGCACACATAGTGCCGGTGCACAAGAAGGGTTCGAAATCAGATGTAAAAAATTATCGACCTATATCGATCCTTAACACACTTAGCAAAGTTTTCGAAAGGATTGTGCACAGGAGTATTTACCCTGTGATATCTAATGGTATAAGCCAGAGTCAACATGGTTTTATGAAGAAGCGTTCAACAGTATCTAACTTGGCTGTTTTTAGTAATTATGTTCTAAACAATATGGAATTGGGCGGGCAGGTTGACGTGATCTACACTGATTTTGAAAAAGCTTTCGATCGAGTAGATCACGTCATCCTGCTTGAGAAGCTGCAGAAGCTGGGGATCCATGGCGATCTACTTAGATGGATGAGTTCATATTTATCGAACCGGTCACAGGCTGTAGTTGTGGGTGGTTTTAGATCCGACTTTGTGAATATTCCCTCAGGCGTTCCTCAGGGATCCTTGTTAGGACCCCTTTTCTACTGTGCCTATCTGTACGATATCAATTCATGCTTTGAATCTGCGGAACACCTCCTATACGCGGATGACATGAAAATATACATGCGTATTCGGTCAGGTCGGGATTGTGAACTCGTTCAGCAGGACCTTAACAGACTATACCAGTATTATTTACAAAATAATATAACGATCAATGTATCCAAGTGTCAAACTATTAGCTTCACTCGCTCCAAGAGGCCTATTAGATACTCCTACACGTTTAGTAACAGTGTCGTTGAAAGAGTTGAGATTGTCAGGGATCTGGGTGTGATGTTGGACTCCAAACTGCTGTTTTCCGAGCACATCGATACTATAATCAATAAGGCATCTCGAAGTCTAGGGTTTTTGATGCGTACGTGTAAACCCTTCAGGAATTGTCACAGTTTGAAAATTGTATATTATGCCTACGTCCGTAGCGTTCTGGAGTATTGCTGTCCTATTTGGACACCACAGTATTCGGTTTACGTTGCAAGAATTGAAAGTTTACAGAAAAGGTTCATAAAGTTTCTTAACTTTAAATGCCGGAGGCGTCATGTTTCCTACACTATTGACAGTAAGCATTATCATCTGCTTTCTCTCGAGGATAGACGTATCATGTTGGATATGTTGTTATTGTTTAACATATTGCGTGATGGACTTGACAGTTCGGACCTTCTTTCAGCCATACAATTTTGCACACAAAAATCACGGACCAGACATACACACCTTTTTAATGTGCCTTTTCATCGCACGAATTATGGCAAAAATGCTGATACGACACGACTACTTCGTACCTACAATGACAAGTTTGACGGTATTGACATATTTCACCTGTCCAAGAAATCCTTTCGCGATGGAATCTTAAGAGTACTCACCAGTGATTAATGATTTGTTGAATTTTCTTTGTATATCTTATTTTCGTATTTTTGGTAGTTGCTACTTTGTTTTATACTTTTTCTCTTGTTTTATTTGGTTTGTTAACTTCGTAATGTTTTTAATTACATAATGATGTCTAGTTCCTGTATACTTGTCGTGAAACTCTCTAATAGGCTTTAGAATCATTATTACATGTATATATGTCATGACTATTGTAAAAAAGCTGTTGAGTTTCCTATTAATAAATAAATAAAAACAAAAAAAAAAAAAAAAAAAACCCTATACCTTTTAAGGAGTGCACTACTGCTAAGGAGTGGCGTAACTCCAGCAGTAAACTGTTAACAGCTGTTGATGATGATGATGAAAAAAAGTACCCTGCTACTTCTATTCTCTTGTACATAGAGAACCACACATCTCCCGGTGATGGCAATGTCACTAAATTTAACAATTGCGAGGCAGTTGCTGCTGTCAATAGCGTGAACATTACCAAACAAGAAAACAGGCTTGCAGAATTTATTTGTATAATCAATGTGCAGTGAAAGTAAACATGGAACACAGGAATGGCGACTTATTGACCTCCAGTGAATCTTTTCGGGGCAACACAATCAATACAGATCCATGAGATTATTAGAGTGTAGGATTTGAAGGACTTTCCTTAGAAAAATAAAACAACAAAACATGCTGCTAAGCAGAAGCGGACAGTAGCACTTATGCCTCTGCTAATCGTATTAGTACATGTTACCGCGCGTTGCATGTTTTAAAATGAAATGAGGATATGACAGGATTGACAATTGGAACTTGTAAACTTATTAATTGATAATTTGTGGGAGCTGGATGCGAGAAGCCGAGGATGGAACTAAGTGGCGTGCAATTGGAGAGGCCTATGTCCAGTAGTAGACTGGCTGATGATGAATTGTAAACTCAAAACTGAACACTTAAAATAGAATTTTACAAGGTTAAATGTTAAATGCAAAATTATTTAACTCTTAACTTGCCTGTGGAAGAGTTTCAAGCAAACCAATTGTTGTTGGTGAATTCTCTCATTCCTCACTTGAAATAGAACTGTCTAAAAGAGGCTGGGACTAGGGATGCAGAACCAAAATGGTAAAACAAACGTTTATAACATGCCTTAGGAATTCTAAGATTAGATTACTAAAAGAACAAATTAAATTTTTAATGTTTTAAGTCAAGAGAAAATTATTGAAAGACAAGACTGCACGTTTGGCCTAGTGGTTTAACGGTCAAATCCCAAGTAGGACAACACTTTGAGTGATCCACAAATTGTTGTTCTGAGTCTGGGTGTTCTTTGTGTCCGTTTCATGTATGTTTGTAAAGTCCCCCGCGACACAGGATTTATTCCTAGTGCGGGAGTTCTTTTAAAAAAAAAGTGTTTTTATTGTCCATCACTGAAAAGTCTAAACATAAAACTGTGGGTGTTAGAAATCGAACGTCATTATAATGGCAACATTTTGATTGTCATGTTTTTTGTTTGACGTCTGAAGTTAAAATATAGAACTCAGGAGACGCTTTGTGTGAACGGTCGACCAGTGTGGATTTTGAGTGCCGTTTAATTGAAATTTAGCTGATTGTCCATCAGACTCGGTTTTTTCGTTGTTAACCGTTATGATTGGTCTGGTTTGGACACGCGAGATTAGTAGTCGCGTCAATTAGGCGCGATCCGCGACAGTTAAAACGGGTGTATTATAAATTAGAATACTTTGGAACCTGTACTACCACTAGGAGTGGTGAATGTGTGAAGAAGCAGAGGGCGAAGCAGAGGGCGCACCAGAGGGGCCCCTCAGAACGCCGATATCAAGGAATTCACATATCTCCAGTAAGTGCTTGATATTACATTAGCTTAGAATAAGAACAGGGTGAATCGCCCTGAGTTGAATTCTTTTGCCAGTGAAATAGCTTAGCGATTGAATGCCTGTACATATGGGTCCTTCAGACATTACAAACTTCACACGGTGAACGCTACATTGGCGAAAAGATTGAACAGTGGGTATGTAAAAAAAGACGCTAATGAAGACAGAATCATGATGAACTGAATTAAAAAAACATTTATATATTCATATTTATAACTTTGCATATGAATTTTTCAAAGAAAGCTCCAATTAAAAGAGTATACATACCTTGCCACCAGTAGCCGTGGATGGAAATCAAAGTTCGCACCGATACATTTTGATTACTGTTTTGAATAAAATAAATATCTGATGTGGGTGTGTCCCCTGGTAACTCTTTCAATATATTTATTAAGCCCACATTAGTACCAGTCACTGATGAATTACTGAGGTTGTACAGTGTGATATTCTTAAACTGAGTGTGTACTTGGAACACAAGAAAGTACAAGTGAGGGTCAATATCGGTGAACTGTACTTGAACAGTAGATTTTAACTCTATAAAGCTACTATATAGGTCTCGGTCATCATATGTTATTGATTTATTTAACGGTATTATTATAGTGGTGTCTACATCTGCAAAAAAAGGAAAAACTACCTGTTTGTACAATTATTATCAAACAATTTTTTTTTATGAGTTTCACTTCTATCTAGGTCAAAGACATTACAGAATAATTCAATAGATTATTTAGTTTTAGTTTGAAAAAACAGTGTAAAATATAAACTGAAATATCTATTAACTCTAGAATATTATAACACTTTCAGGTACTTAGTATTATTTTTATAAAAATATCTTTAATAGTTATAATTTATTGTGAGTCATAGTTATTAACTGTTGACTGCAATATAACTTTTTACTGAAGATAAAAATTATCCCTACAGCACATATAGGTATTTTATCTTTCCAAGCATCAACTTAACAATTTGTAAATTATTACAAAATATACCTACACTTGTTGTTATACATACCTTGCGGCTTTACCGATAGAACACAGGAAAATAGGCAAATAATTCCTAAAATAGATCTATCACTATTTGCAATAAACATCTTTAATATTTCATTCGCTATTCCTTCACCATTAATTAAACTTTAGTGCCCGTAAATAAAAAAAATCGAGTAGTCTACCAAGTGTCAATAAAAAATTAAAAACAGCTGATTATTTTGACACTGACAATCTTAAAAACAATTATTTTGTATTCACTTCACAGATAAGGTTGACATCGAGAAAAATATCACATTAGAGACATTGTAATAACACGTAAGTAACGTAAGCTAACTCAATTTCACCTAAATCTCCTGAATCCTGAACGTTATTGTGTAATATCCTCATAAATATAATCCCGACCACAACACAACAACTGAAAAGCTAGATGAGTGAATGATACTGAATAATTTCGTTTGACACATTTGACAGATTTGACACATCAAACATTAATTCATTCAATAAATCGCTCCTCCGGAGTGAATCTATAAAGATCTACCATTGACCTACAGTGCATGGACTACACATACCTACAAAATTATCGTGTCTACCTACACTAGAAGTTGGCGCATAAAATGGCTGCCTTTAGAGTTGTACCTATGAAGAGTGACTCGAAATTTCGATATCGATATTTAACTGAAATATTTAATAAATTGAAAAAATAACGATAACATTTAATAATTATAGTTAATTCCGATTGTTTTTTACTATTTATAATGGATATAATGGATGGATTAAATTTTGAATGATGGACTTAAGACTGAAATCCAAAAAAGAAAGCTGGCCATGACGCGATGGACCCGGCACCCGCACGCTGAATCCATGGAATGCTAAGAAATAGGTCTTAAACATATTCTTTTTATAATTTCCGAAGACGTTTGTTAGTTTTTTGAGGTTCTCAATGGTATTATTTGCTTTGTTTCACTTTGATTTGTTTACATACGAATAGTGATGGTAGAGTTAAAGTGTCGATACTTATATTATTATATAAAAAAATATGTTAACATGGTGTTTTCTTAATCAGATTTCCTGTAAATGAAATTTTAAGAAAGAAATGGATCTAAATCATTGGTTTGGAAAATATAAACCCTCAACATAACTGCGACTTCGACAGTGCCTGGCAATTGCGACCCAGGTTTAGGTTTAAGGAGCACTCCTTATGACGCGTCAACGCTCACCTCCACTGTCCGCCGTGTTACCCCCTCTACCTAACCATATTTGAAATGAGCCTAGCAATGCCGCTTTGGATATTCGTTCAAGAAAAGAGCTTACTGAAGCTCTTGGCAATCCAAGGTCTCTAAGCAGGTTATAGAGGGATTTAGCTGGTATACTCTTCGCACCCACTTCCACGGCATACAGCGCAACAACATAACCATTTTTAGTTATTTCGTTGGTTAAGTCAAAGTACTTGTTTCTTTTTAAAGCGTGGTCTTTAGGGATGTTCGTTTCCCACGGCACCGTGCGTTCTACTAGTACTACACGCTTAATTGACATTGCATAAAGAAATATGTCTGGTCTGGACGCCGACGCACAGATATCCTCCGGATTCTGTAGTGATTTTCATACGTGTCCACTAATAATGTCCAGTCACTGGCGGTATTGATAATTGAGTACGGCTTTTGTGTGAGTGAAGTCTTTTTTGTTGAGCCTTCCTTTACAAACGCGATGTTAGTTTTTATGTTTGTTGTTATTCCTTTTTTCGCTCTCGCCAGTGATAAACTCATAGCTTCGCGTATGATGTGTAATACCCTATCATGGCGACGTGAATAATGACCTCGGTCTAATAGCGCCTTACAACCTGTCAGTAAGTGCCTGGCTGTACCTATTGCCGCATTGCACATCGTACAAGCCTTTTCTGTAGCTTTTCCCTACCTTACTAGGTTGCTTTGATCGGGGAGAGTTAATTGAAAGGCGTTGAGGTAGAATTTTAACAGGGCGGGTGACCAATCATATAAAAGTGTGCGCCATTTCAAAGCTGGTGGGATACAAAATTCTCCTAGAGTTAACCATTCATCCTGCATTTCTAGGTTCATTGCGTGCACCTTGTAGGTCTCGTTTTCATCATGTTGTATGAAAGATTTTGTTATCTCTTTGTCGGTCTGTCTTCTAGCATTTCCCAATCCAACTCTACTGGACTGCGTACCCACCATGAATTTTTTGTGGATTTGGAGCCGTGACTCTAGCTCTGATGAGTTTTTGTCTCTTGGAAAGGAAATCTAACGATTTCGTCTTGGGATTTTGACAAGACATGCATTTTGGTAACTCGTGTTTGTAGAGTTCCGAAGGTTTTTTTAATTTCAATACAATACAATAAACAAAATTGTAAAATATTGAACAATTTCAATGCATTTTTCTACTAACCTGTAAAGAGTCAATGTACAATGATTCTTGTTTTTTGTTGCACCAGATTGTTTAATGGAGCACGAAGGCATGATTTTCATGTCTAGGGCAAAGCCTTGGATACAATAAAAACCAATTTAAAGCCGTAATTGGCACGAAAACAAAAACAAAATTTCCAACAACAACCGCTTGTCAGCAGATCTACCTCAGAACTTGGTGCATGAAATGGCGTCGCCGGTCACGAATTGACAAGTGCATGACGTCACTCAAAAGTGTTGCCAATATTAGTGCTCACTAAACTATGTTTATCTCTCTTTTCACACCAAGGTAAACATAAAGTTTACCAATTGTTATTGTTTACCTTGGTGTGAAAAGAGAGATAAACTTTGGGTTCTGCCTCTGGTGATTTCAACATTTTATTTAATTTAGGTACATAGAAGATCATACGAATAACAATACGTGTTGTAGCATTGACAATTCAACAATTGCCCCGCGAATAATTATATTATTTAGATCAGCCATTATCATGGTGGTGGTCTTTGTGTAGCGTCTCTTGCATCGTGTATTAAATAATAAATATTTCGGACATCTAACACACAACGCCATCTAGTCCCAAGCTAAGCAGAGCTTGTGTTATGGGTACTAGACAACTGATACAAATACATACATATTATACATAGAAAACATCCAAACTCCAAAACAAATATTTGTAGATCATACAAACATTTGGTCCGACCCAAGAATCGAACCTTGTTATTGTTACAACAAACAATAAGTTAAAAAGAGACAAAATGCTTTTTTGTATATATGTGTCGATCTTATATATATTTGTATAATGAATTGTTCGTATAGTAGAATAGGGCATCTCCTTAATTTTTTCTTTACTCATTGAGATTTAACGACTCTGGGTTCTAGCCCTTTCATACCGGAGTGAATTTTACCATACATAAAGTTTACCAATTGTTATTGTTTACCTTGGTGTGAAAAGAGAGATAAACATAGTTTAGTGAGCACTAATATTGGCAACACTTTTGAGTGACGTCATGCACTTGTCAATTCGTGACCGGCGACGCCATTTCATGCACCAAGTTCTGAGGTAGATCTGCTGACAAGCGGTTGTTGTTGGAAATTTTGTTTTTGTTTTCGTGCCAATTACGGCTTTAAATTGGTTTTTATTGTATCCAAGGCTTTGCCCTAGACATGAAAATCATGCCTTCGTGCTCCATTAAACAATCTGGTGCAACAAAAAACAAGAATCATTGTACATTGACTCTTTACAGGTTAGTAGAAAAATGCATTGAAATTGTTCAATATTTTACAATTTTGTTTATTGTATTGTATTGAAATTAAAAAAACCTTCGGAACTCTACAAACACGAGTTACCAAAATGCATGTCTTGTCAAAATCCCAAGACGAAATCGTTAGATTTCCTTTCCAAGAGACAAAAACTCATCAGAGCTAGAGTCACGGCTCCAAATCCACAAAAAATTCATGGTGGGTACGCAGTCCAGTAGAGTTGGATTGGGAAATGCTAGAAGACAGACCGACAAAGAGATAACAAAATCTTTCATACAACATGATGAAAACGAGACCTACAAGGTGCACGCAATGAACCTAGAAATGCAGGATGAATGGTTAACTCTAGGAGAATTTTGTATCCCACCAGCTTTGAAATGGCGCACACTTTTATATGATTGGTCACCCGCCCTGTTAAAATTCTACCTCAACGCCTTTCAATTAACTCTCCCCGATCAAAGCAACCTAGTAAGGTAGGGAAAAGCTACAGAAAAGGCTTGTACGATGTGCAATGCGGCAATAGGTACAGCCAGGCACTTACTGACAGGTTGTAAGGCGCTATTAGACCGAGGTCATTATTCACGTCGCCATGATAGGGTATTACACATCATACGCGAAGCTATGAGTTTATCACTGGCGAGAGCGAAAAAAGGAATAACAACAAACATAAAAACTAACATCGCGTTTGTAAAGGAAGGCTCAACAAAAAAGACTTCACTCACACAAAAGCCGTACTCAATTATCAATACCGCCAGTGACTGGACATTATTAGTGGACACGTATGAAAATCACTACAGAATCCGGAGGATATCTGTGCGTCGGCGTCCAGACCAGACATATTTCTTTATGCAATGTCAATTAAGCGTGTAGTACTAGTAGAACGCGCGGTGCCGTGGGAAACGAACATCCCTAAAGACCACGCTTTAAAAAGAAACAAGTACTTTGACTTAACCAACGAAATAACTAAAAATGGTTATGTTGTTGCGCTGTATGCCGTGGAAGTGGGTGCGAAGAGTATACCAGCTAAATCCCTCTATAACCTGCTTAGAGACCTTGGATTGCCAAGAGCTCCAAGAAACTTTGGGTTCTGCCTCTGGTGATTTCAACATTTTATTTAATTTAGGTACATAGAAGATCATACGAATAACAATACGTGTTGTAGCATTGACAATTCAACAATTGCCCCGCGAATAATTATATTATTTAGATCAGCCATTATCATGGTGGTGGTCTTTGTGTAGCGTCTCTTGCATCGTGTATTAAATAATAAATATTTCGGACATCTAACACACAACGCCATCTAGTCCCAAGCTAAGCAGAGCTTGTGTTATGGGTACTAGACAACTGATACAAATACATACATATTATACATAGAAAACATCCAAACTCCAAAACAAATATTTGTAGATCATACAAACATTTGGTCCGACCCAAGAATCGAACCTTGTTATTGTTACAACAAACAATAAGTTAAAAAGAGACAAAATGCTTTTTTGTATATATGTGTCGATCTTATATATATTTGTATAATGAATTGTTCGTATAGTAGAATAGGGCATCTCCTTAATTTTTTCTTTACTCATTGAGATTTAACGACTCTGGGTTCTAGCCCTTTCATACCGGAGTGAATTTGGAAACGTGCTGCCAACATTTTGTACTAATTTTACACCAATCTTCTTCTTTTATATAAAAATCATTTGCTATTCGTTTTTTTATCGCTAAAATTGGAGAACGGCCTATTTAGCTGATTTTGGTTTTGAAATGTTTGAAAGATAACTTGGAAATTGAAATGCCACGTGTACGAAGTAGCGGGCACAGCTAGTACTACCATAAAAACTTGAAAAAACGGATGACGGATGGAAATAGAATGGCGATAACGACAGTTAATATACCGAGGTCGCATGATCGCATCCTACTCCCTCCCGGGACGTCATTTCGAAGAAGGAGGTAGCGAAAAGTACCTGAAGGTCATCTCAAGAGATCAGGTGGTGGTGGTAAGGGTTAATAACCCTTCCCTGGAGAAATGGGCTATAAATTATAGTTGAGTGCATGTCTTTGTTAGATGGCACTATTCAGGAAAGTATGTTTTTTTTTTTTTTATGTTTGGCCTGCCAAAATGACTCTACTCTGCCTGATGGAAAGCATAAGCAGAATCCACGAGTGGTGGCCACCATACTCATTGCGAATACAACAATGCAGTATGGCGACCCACACTATGGCGGCCTAGTGATGCTTGTGCATCTTTTAGTCTAGTCAACAAGTATGGAACTTGTTGACTAGACTAATTGGACCTCCGGTCTCGCACTCACCAACGAAACACGACAGCACAAACGCTGTCATTTTACGTTGATTTTCTGTGCGAGGGTAGTACCGCCCCGGTATGTTTTATTTTGTTGTCTAAGGAAGCGTCAACGTTGGTAAAACTGCCTCATTGGTCTCGCGGTTAGCGTGTGCGACTGCTGATCATGAGGTCTCGGGTTCGATTCCCGGGTCGGACCAAATGTTTGTATGATCTACAAATATTTGTTTTGGAGTTTGGATGTTTTCTATGTATAATATGTATGTATTTGTATCAGTTGTCTAGTACCCATAACACAAGCTCTGCTTAGCTTGGGACTAGATGGCGTTGTGTGTTAGATGTCCGAAATATTTATTATTTAATACACGATGCAAGAGACGCTACACAAAGACCACCACCATGATAATGGCTGATCTAAATAATATAATTATTCGCGGGGCAATTGTTGAATTGTCAATGCTACAACACGTATTGTTATTCGTATGATCTTCTATGTACCTAAATTAAATAAAATGTTGAAATCACCAGAGGCAGAACCCAAAGTTTCTTGATAATAAAATCTCATACGAGTTCAGAACCACTGATTATTATTATCCAATATTCTTAAAAATATTAATGTATGGCCAGTCCACGAAAGCCTCAAAGAATATATTTTATAATCATCAATACTAATATTCTATTATCTAATACCTTAGGGTGTGTATTTTTATGTTGTTTCACTAAACTAAAACTTCGCTAAAATTATCTTCTCCCTTAGTTTAGTGAAACGATTTCCAAAATGCTATTTCTATATTCAGTTTCCTGTCAATAAGTATTCCTTTAATTATTCCATTAATATAACTCATCATTAAATAATTATGATTTTATCATACCTAGAAATATGGTCATTTTCCCTCTCAACGTTTTAACAGGTAATAAAAGTAATATCAATATACTAGTGGTTGCCCGCGGCTCCGCCCGCGTATATGTCGATTATAGCGGCAAATATGTAGTAGCCTATGTGTTATTCTGATATATAAGCTATTATTACTGTAAAGTTTCATCCAAATCCGTTCAGTAGTTTTTGCGTGAAAGAGTAACAAACGCAAAATCTTTCGCGTTTTTAATATTAGTAGAGATAGTATAGATTGGTTTTACAGAGATCAGATACACATGCACACTGTCTTTAAAACTTGATAATTATGTAAAGCAGTTATCACGTTTAATGAGTAATAAACTTTCAGTTTAATCTTATAAAACATGTTGTTCGATAATCCTATTTTTCAGTTTGAATCAAAGAAGTAAAACTTCTGTACGTTGTACCCATTCAATTATTCTGTGGTTCAACTTGATTTTCCGGTTAGGTACAGGATTACTTAGAATAAAGTAGTGTCTACAAAGAGGAAAACGTTTGCCCTCATACGTTATAAAGTAGTCGCGTAAAAAATATTAAACTATGACTGTTCTGCATGAATTGTTATGATTCTTCGTACAATCATAACAAAGAACATGAAAACACAATATTTTCCTTTCAGTTTTAAAGCAGTGAGCGCCTCTAGGTCATTCTCGATCGATTCCTTCGCCGGCCGCTAGAGCGCACTCACGTCAAAATTCTTAAAGATGGCGGCGCGATCAATGAAGTTGTAATGTGTAGTGAGTGAAGTCTAGTGTAAAAATTGAAATGATTGATTTGGTGTTATTTTTTGTGTGAAGTTTTAATTATTAATGGGCCATGGGAAGAGGCCAGGAGTTATTGGATGCTGCCCGCGAGGGTAACTGTCGTGTAGTCGAGAAATTACTTGCTCAAATAAATAAAAGGAGTGGTCCATTTACTAGGTAAGTGCTGTAACATGTTTTAATATATTTAGCTTATAATAATGTATTTAATTTAGTTTAAGACTCTACTGTGTTTCTTTGTTGTCCAATTGTTAGATGTTCTATGTTTGGGGTTATTGTAAATGTTATCTTTCTATCAACAATAGTGTATTGTTATCACGTATGTTTTTTTAAATGTTTACGCGATTATCGTGGTTCTTTGACAATCGATTATTTCTTTGAATACCTATGTACTTGACGAAGTTCTTTTACGTATAATCTTTTACAGTCCATAGACGATAAACTATCGTTGAAGGATCAATTTAAAATATGTAGGACTAAAGTAATTTATAAAGAAAAAGTAATTTTTATAATTTTTTTTATTATTTAATATATCCTATTTTTTTAAACCACAAATAATATTGTAGAATTAAAGTGAACAGTTATGTTTTGATGTAAGTAATATGGCTAAAATAGGAAAAAAATACCAATAGCAATCTTATTGTTTATTTCATAAGTTGTAATATTACCTACTGTCTGTCTGTGTATTATCTAAGCATTTTCCTTATGTGCAGTACAAAATATACAAAATATTGTTATTAACTTAACTACTTAACTTAATTACAAAAAAATATATTTAAACTTGAAGTTAATACTGTATAACAAGTTGAAAGCAGTTGCTCAGATGTTAAATTGACATGTAAAGTAATGTGTTAACTTCTAACTCTGTCATGAATCAAACATAAGGTTTTTTTATAATTAAGTAGATTGATATAACTATTAATGAATATATTTTGATAACAGTCTAAGAATTTGCCTATATTTTAATTTGATAGGTTGCCCCTTACTATTTCATAGAATCTAGTCACTCACACAGGGTCAAATTCATATAACCCAAATTTTGTTGTGGGTTCCAAGACAGTTTTATTTTTCCTGGGTCTTCCCGAGTGTCATAACTCGGTGTGTTCGTGGGTCACTGCTGTTGATCCTGGTATACAGGAGTTACAGTGGTGGGTGTGTGGGCGCGATTAGTACCATAAAAAACCTTAATTTAGTTCTTAAATTGAAAGAAAAATATTCCATGCTGTTATATAAATTGTATATTGTTGGTACACATACTAATTTGCAGGGTTGATAAAAATCATGATTTTTAAAAAAAATATAATAAGTAATCGAATTAATTTGATTTAAATCGGATTTTTTTGATTTAAATCTTTTTTTTATACTTTCCTGTATTTTTTACTATTGTAAGTTCAGTTATTATTTCTACAATTAAAAGATGATTTACTTAACATGTTCTACTAAAATCAACAATTTAAAAACAGTAGTGTTGAAAAATAACAAGGAAAGTAAAAACTTAGCAACTCATTAAAGTACATATTCCAATTCTTTCCAAATGAGAACACTATCTCAAATCGAATACTTGTCGCTTTGCATTGAAAATAAACCTACTTATAATATATATCTACTAAACAAATCAAACCACAACTTCTGAATCAGCTAAGGGTTATCAACCATTAGACCTATTGCGGTTGTGTCACTTGGACATTGCTAATTCTGTTGATCTTATTCACCCTAAAATATTATAACAGCATTATACTGACCTGCTAGCTATGACAACCATACTAGCTGAGTCCCGCAGGGCGAAGCTAGTTCAAAAAAAGTAGACTAAGTTACTCCCTATATCATCAGCTACATATCAGTGAAATTTCCGTCAAAATCGGTCCAGCCGTTCCAGAAATTACCCAGAACAAACAGATAGACAGACCGTGAGAGGTTATTTTAATATTACAAACAGATACTCCAATTTCATTTATTTGTATAGATGAAAACCCTAATGTGCTGTATGTACACCATACTTGTACAAATAAAGACTATCTTATCTTCCCAATCATTTTTAAATATATTAGCATCATTTGCAATATATAAACCTAATAATATCTTATAAGTCAATTTCGATATACCTATGTACTTTTAATAATTGTTATAAAACTTAAATTTTTGACTGATTTGGCGGGAAATACACCTACCAATCAGAAGCTTGCGTGAGAGAGACAGACGCTAACCAAACTCAGTCTCTCTCTCTACTCCAATAACGCTTTCCGCCCGTTCAGCTGCCCTTCCAAGTATATATGCTCTAAGCCTGTAACTGCCATAATATAACTGACCTTTGCTATATGACCCATGTGGATTCAGTACCATTGAGACTATAATAATGAATATATTATGCATAAACTTCTACTCCATCTACACATTTTAATTTTTTATTTACATAAAGTAAGTGATTCATATCTTAATAAATTGTACTTGTAACATTACTATTATCTTGAATCTAAAACAAGTTTAAAAGTTAATTCAGCCAAAGTTTTGTGAGATCTCAGAACAATGAGGTCATCAAACTAGTTCGGGTCCAGTGCCTGTGCACAAGGTTATTGTGTAAATCATTGTAAGTACTCAAATATTACATTTTTAACAAATAAACTTGAATGCCATTTAGAAGGAATATTTTGGTTTATCATGAACATCTATGGCAATCATTATTGGGAAGTCAGTGCCCTCAAATATTATACTGACAACTAGTTAACCTTTGAATTTAGTTCACCTTCAGAGTTGCTGAGGGCCGATGCCAGTTGCTCTGTAGAAAAACTGATATTCAGGTAAAACCGGTTGAACTGGTAGCCACTCCAAATAATCTTGGAAATAATAAAGGCTCGGAAGAAGACAAGAAATACACGCGAGAGTAGGTATAACACACGTATTTCGGAGTTTTTTTTTTGTAATTGTATAGAAGACTGATTGCAGCCACCCTTGGTGTGTAGTTCAAGAGTCGCAAGTACATTGTCGCCTTTTAATTCCCTCCCCCCCTCTAGAACTAGAAGGAGAAGGTTAGGCACTGAGAATGTCACTACCTAATGATTGAATCGCGTAGAACCTGTTCTGTGAAGCCGTGGCATCGTGGCTCCTATCGAGTTGGTCCTTGCGTCTAGCATTGCTCTCCTAGATCAACTGACTTCAAGTGTTCGTCTGTCACCCGTAGCGTTATGTTATAAAGTGTGTACAAATTTGGTTATCATAGAAACATCTTGGAACAATTCTTTCATGCATTGTTTTTGTGAAACTTGAACCGTTTACGTAGCGCATGCAATGGAAGCTCCCAAAAGGCATACTTTTTCCCCGTTTTTGCGACATATTTCATTGATACTCCGCGCCTATTGGTTGTAGCGTGATGATATAAAGCCTATAGCCTTCCTTGATAACTGGACTATCTAACAGTGAAATACTTTTTCAAATCGCACTAATACTTCCTGAGATTATCGCGTTCAACTAAACAAACAAACTCTACAGCTCTATGATATTAGTATAGATAAATATAAAAAATATACTCTCCTATTTTATACTCAACTTACGAACACTTTAAAAAAACTTTTGCGTATAATAACTCTCTGTTGTACCTTAAATATGGTTCTGCTATGTTGTTTACCCGTGATCCGTGATAGGATTTTTAAGTATTTGTTTTCTTTTACGAACATGACTGGCGTTCATAAAACCCATTTTACCTACAGAGAATGTTATAAATTTCGTTGAGGAAGAAGTGTTTAAAATATCTTCTGTAGTGAAAAACAGTTCACACTGAATAAAACTTACGGCATCATGCCATAATTCTTGTCATTGACCGACGTTATGGTTCGGTAACATTCTAACTTTGGTTCTGCCTCTAATTATCTGCTCAGAATACCCGTGACAAATTCTTTAAGCAGCGTTCTTCTGCATTTCGCGTGTTCTCTCTTCGGATAGGTCAATACTCATCTAACTGTTTTACCACAAACTTTTATTTTACCACAGAATCAATGTATTCAAACTTTGTTAAACTTCGCTTGTTTTCTCAGAATAGCCACTTGACCTGACCTCAAACTGTTTATTCGATGATTCAATTATATCAACGAGCGATGTTACCCGTTTTATCAAGCTACCATTGAAACGAAACACGTCGAAAATATTGGTACAATAAACAGGTCTCAGCCGTTTTCGTGATTAGAACATACAATTATCATCATCATAATTAATGTGACATTTTTTTATATTCAACTATCGCAAATATAATAAAGACAAACATTAACAAAAAAGCCGACTTTAAAAACTGGACTAAATTAAAATGGAACCACACGGGCCGCACCAACTTTCCAATAAAATAGAATCATCAAAATCGGTTCACCCAGTCGAAAGTTATGAGGTAACAAACATAAAAAAAAGTACAGTCGAATTAAAACCTCGAATAATACCTCCTTTTTTGAAGTCGGTTAAAAATACTAGCTGACCCACTCAACTTCGTCTGCGTCTTACACCAAAGATTTTCGTCTATTCCTTTAGACGTAGCAATGGACAGAGTGAAGTATTGTATAAAAATTTAATCAAATGATGTACTATATCTATTTAAGGAAGTAGGATAAGCAGGGCTATTAAAGTGAAGTGTTTGGCGGTGGGCCAGACGCCAATCGATGCAGAGGAACGAACGTTGAACTTTTCTCTTGCCGTGTCTGTAATGCTAAAACCCGATCTACACTTAGTTGCTTATAAGATAACAAATATTAATGAAGTTACAATGCATACTCCGTTTTACCCGACTGCGAAAGAAGGAGAGTTATGTTTTTCGAGTGTAATAGTATGTATTTTTATGTAAGTGGTGTCAATAGATTCGTCTTAGTCGTGACAGCGACACTGGGTACACCAATATTTAAAAAATAAAACATATAAAAAAAAACTTTTCTTTTCAGTTCTTTCTAACTTTTCAGTTCTTCAATAAATTTAATAAAGATGACAAATATTGACGCTTTCGGGTTTTTTTTTCTAATAAAATGTTACTTGTTATCCTAAAGGTTAAGGTAAAGTGTATGAAATTACTGTTGTTTCTGCCTGTGAAGAGTCCAAGGGACATTGGAAATATGCAGGTCTTTGCTCTATTAATCTAAGCATAACCTCATAATCTAGATCCCACAACACAGGGAATCCTAGTGTGGGGTCTAGGGCCTCAATTGATGTACATTTTATATTTATATTGCCAAAATTCAAAGCTTCTTAAATAAATGAATACGGAATATTTTATTATATTATACGTAAGTCTGGAACCGCCCTTATGACATTATGCACATGGCATCTTTTAACCGGACACAATAACAATAAAGATTATGAAAACTGCATGTTAGTACTTACATGTCCACACTTATATAGAAGTCTATGCAATTCCTAGTTTAGTTTATGGTATTCCTTTCGTCATTTAAAGTGCCGTTGTATGACCTGAATGCACTTGAAAAAGTCTTCAAACCATTGCAGAATAAAAATTAAGACATTTACTAATTCTAAATTAAAAACGTTACGTCGACCAAATACCGTTATTTAAATGTCTTACAGGCAATAGAGATAGGCAATACTAAACATCACTTCCTTGGGAATGAATAGGGTACTTGCCTGTAGTACTAAAAAATTACGATGTTTTTCATATAGCTAGTTTAGATGCCAGGAAATTTTAATAACATTTTTATTTCTAAAAATAATTACATATTTTCAATATTTTCATAAAATCAAAATCATGTTTTTTTATCTATATGTCACGTGAACGCAAATGCCAATCATTAAGTGTGACGTCAGTTTTCTCAAACTTATCGACTTGTCAATAACCTAAAAAAATTTTTATGCTGAAATAAGTTAATTTTTAAATTATTTCGGCATAAATATTATAAAAGGCGAAGATCTAACAATGCAGAAAAATTTCACGTAAGCTAATAGTCTAAATTTGCTAAGTATAGACACGATTACGGTGGCAAGATATTTCGCCGATAATCCCGAACAATTTCGTAGGTGTTCTTTTTGTGGTATTTTCACAAAAAGGCACTATGCAATACTGGTAATATAGTTTTAAACTCATATTGAAATGAAAGAAGGACGACAGAAATTCTAACCTACACTAATGTCTGAGAAAAATGACGTCATACGACCACTTGAAGGCGATTGTGTTTTAGGCGGGTAAATATTTAATTTGAATTATGTTTTTAAGGTTTACCATTGTTAGCCGTATTTTTTAGGCAAATATTTTTTTTTGTAGCATAAAATTGATCATTAAATAAATTTAAACACTTTTTGGAAAATAGGCAAATACCCTATTGCCTTCAACCTGCACTTTAGTTATTGTTACGGCTTTAGTTTGAAATCATAGATACCTACCTAAATACCTACTAAGGAATTGTGTAATAAAGTTGAAGTATGGAGTTGGTTGGAAAATAATTTCCAATACCTAATTGTCTTTCCATCCTCTTTTTATCGGATCTCCAGTTTCTAACTAATAAAAACTGGATTCTTTGTCATTATTATATTGAAATATTTCCCTAAAATCCGGGAATCCTAGCGTCAATGTAAACTCTGTTTTTTTATACATTCCCAACAAATGAATCACGAAAAAGAACTAAAGCTAAATAAAGAGCTAAGGCGTGAACACAAACATGGTTTCGCATTTATAATATTGGTCAGGATGGTCAAATACACATTAATGTTGTTTATACTAAAGTGGAGGATAAACACATGATCCGTTTGTTGGTATTGGTATACAGTTAATGATAGAAAACTCTTTATTTGTACACCGTATTACAGATTTACAAGAGAAGATACAAATGTCAGATATACAATTAATGTACAAATAGCTAAGTATATATAATATATAATGTTTTCTTGAGTGGAGACCGCGTCTCGGCAAACGTAGTGTAGGACGTCCACAGGCCAGGTGGAGTGATGATCTGCGCAAGACGGCTGGCTGGAGCTGGATGCGAGAAGCCGAGGATCAAAACAAGTGGCGTGCAGTTGGAGACGCCTATGTCCAGCTGTGGACTGCGATAGCCTGATGATGATGTACAAAGGGCGGCCTTATTGCTAAAAGCAATCTCTTCCAGGCAACATTAGAATGGATCAAAATGTTTCGGAGAGACAGTAGTAGTAGTAGTACTTATTTTGAATCTGGGGGCACGGTCGTGCCCTCGCCAAGACGAGCCAAGCGAAGCGCAAGGGCACTACCTACCTTTTCTCGAAGTGTTTCGTCGTTTTTTTGAACCCTCATAACTTTGGTTCCCGATATACCAGATCGTTCAAATTCTCAGGATATGATGTTACCAATAGACTAATGAAACATACAAAGTTTCAATTGCATAGCTCTGATACTTTAGATTTTATTGATACCTAAAAAACGCCGATTTCGTCACTGACACACTGATAATCATCAAAACTGTTAGGGTACTTCCTGAAGTGCTAGAAAGCTGAAATTTGGATGTAAACTAAGTTTAGTATACAAACAACAGAAAAATTCATAAACCTATTACTTTTGCCCCCCAACCCCCAAATTTGGGGGGTGGAAGTTTGTATGAGACTTTCACAAATGTTTATGCTAGAGGTTTTATTTTTGGTACACGGACTTTTTCGAAAGAAGAAAGAAGATGTACAAGTAATACAGCCCAAAAAAAGAAAAAAAATTGCCTCGAGCAACTTACAAAAAGAAATGAAATCCCACCAAAAACATTTTAATGTAAAATGTTGCCAAGACGACTGCATATGGCTTACCCTGTGAAAAATATATCAGATCTCATGTAGAGCCAAGGTTCCGAATCTACACGCTCTGACTCTACCAACCCTAACTTCATAAACTCTACATCTCAGTAAAAATGTATGGCTTGGCTGTTTCGTTACTTCAGAAACTAAATATTCGTATAACACATTACTTCAGAAACTAGACATTTGCAAACACAAAAGGCGTTCGTTTCCTCTTCGTGGTGGTATGGTAGCGAAACGGCGAAGCCATACATTTTTACTCAGATGTAGAGTTTGTGCAGTTAGGGTTGGTAGAGTTAAGGCGTGTAGATTCGGAACCTTGGCTCTACATGAGATCTGATATCTTTTTCACAGGGTAAGCCATATGCAGTCGTCTTGGCAACATTTTACATTAAAATGTTTTTGGTGGGATAATTATAATTTTGCTATACTCTGTCCATTTCTTTATTTTCTTTTTGACAGCTCAAGAAATTTTGAAATTAGTGACGCCTTCACCCATTACCGATTCGATTTGATACGAATAGCGATTTTATTTATGAAGAACTTTCAATCGATTTAATTAAATATTTTTTGTTGAAATATTAATTATTCCTTTATTCGTTTTTTATATTATGTAAGAATTAAACAAAAATATAAATAATAAATCAGTAAATTAAATGAATTAAAGTTATTGTTCTTTACTCTTGGTTTGATCCTAAATTCCAAGATTTCGACTTAATTCCTTGCAAAAATTCAATCTTGGAGTCATAGATACTATTTTTATTTCCTTTTTTTTATTAAATTTACAGAATAAATACTTACATGAAGTCAAATTATTTTTATCATATGATCGATTTATCGTATTTCAAGTACTGTTTTATAGTCTGTGGTTGTTTGTTATGCACAGACCACTTCACTAAAGTATCGTCACCGTCAATAAAGTACGACATTACTGTAGTACATAATTCCGAAAAAAAAAAGTAATTTATAGGCGTGAGCTGTCAAAAAGAAAATAACAAAATGGACAGAGTATAATGAATATAATAAAAATACATATACACACAAACATGCTTAAACAATAGTTAATGTTACCTATTCTACAGAGATAAGAACACGTAATAACCTTTGAAAATTTGTCAGGGTTAGGTTATTGACATCAGTCATTACTTATTTATTAGAATCGGAGTCAGTGTGATTCCTTAATACTAGTGGTCGCCTAGTGGTCGAAATTCGACCATACTTAATTCATTTAAGTACTTAATTACTCTTATTATTTTTCTGCACTCCTTCTCCACGTAAACCTTAACTGTACCAAATTTCAAACTCTTACGTTCGCATAATATTCGTAAAAAGGGATACAACATTTTTGCTTAACGTATTACTATATATAGATGTGCCTACTGGTATAAAAACGCATTGCCGCACAAACTTTATTATTCCTTGACAGAATCTTAAAGCACTACAGAGCAATGAATAAATTATGCATGCCGAGGTCGTTCAGTTCGCTGTGTTGGAAGCGATCACGTTCTGACAGCTGTCATCTTTTGCACACATCAATATTTATGTGAACATTGGATGTGGCCTTCAAAGTCGGCCTTTTTTTAATCCAACTTCGTTTAGATCTAGCGTGTTTTGCTGATACTTTTATCTCACCTTTGCACAGGATCGCTTACTGTAGACTAAATCAAATCTAACCAGTTACATAGTTATTTTTAGTATTATTAATTGTTATTATTAGTAAGTAGTTATGAGTGTAATATAATATATGCATGTACGAACTTTTTTTTTATGAAGACAACACCCGCATTAGAATTTTTTTTGTATTTTATATTTTCTATTTTCTTTATTGGCTCACCAACAATTGTTTACACTGAGTATATATCAAAATACAGTTTAAAATATATCTTAGTCTAGTGTAACAATCACTAACAGATAAGCACCGCATGCACCTTTATCTTAATTATCATATTTAATAGATCTATAATAAACATTTTTTTTTTCTGTGCAGCTATAACAATTTTGTTATTTTATGATTAAATTAAATCAAACACACGAACAATTTTCTTATAAATTACTTAAGAATTATAACTATATACAATTTTTCGGAACCTGCTAAACGAGTCAGAATGAATATCAACCAAATTACTGCAGCCATTAATCAATTTACACAGCCGTGGAATAATGGAATGTGCTCCTAGGACAGTCCTACGAAGAGGCGGATGCAAGGGCGTTATAGGGGTTCGGGGATATCTTGCAGGGGCTTGAAATTTTATTTTTTCCAACAATGAAGGGCAGTCTATTTGAGATCTTACCAACTTAAAAAAGAAAAGGGAGTCAATTACGTTTCTTCGTTGCTCTAGTGACTTCATTTTAAAGTGAGTGAGTCTAGATTTGTATGACCTAATAGTTTTACGCAAACCCACAGAGAATGTTAAGTACCAGAGAAACCTCTTCTGAATTCTTTCAAGTCTTAACGTGTGTGTGGCAAAATGCGGTCTCCAGACTGTGCTGCAGTATTCCAAAACACTGCAAAATAAACATACTGTGTCGCGGGGGACTTTACAAACATACATGAGACGGACACCAAGAACACCCAGACTCAGAACAACAATTTGCGAATCACACACAGTGCTTTCGCTGTCCCATGTGGGATTTGAACCCACAACACTTGGCGCAGTAGAAAGCAGCGTGGGCCGTGGCGACCGCTTAAATTACTAGGCCAACCGTGCAGTCAAGCAAGTCATAAGTATCATATATTAACATCTTTACGTCTTTCTCGTAATTATGTGCTAGGAGGAATAGTTCAACAGCTTCTTTGCAGTTGCAACCTCGACGTGTGATAGAAAGAAAGATTAACATCATTATTATCACCAGCTTTTGATATATTTCTACATCAATAAGTGGTAATTAAATCTCAATCGGCCAAGATCCTTACCCTATATCGTGGCGTGATAGTCCCACAGAAATCTTCGTCCATTTTCCCCTTTTTGACTGTCCGATTAGGAGGGTTGTGGATTGAATTAAAAATAATAAATCTATTTAAGTAATTTACTTAACATTATTAGTGTTTAACTTATGAGAATTAAACCATACTTTTGTAAATATACTTTCGAGGCTCAGCATAAATACACATCACAACTCCATCTGGGGTCATATAACAGCCTTGTTTCGCATTAAAATTCAGCTTCGCTCTGTTGAGCATGCTAAAATGCGCATTTTTGATGCACACCTAACCTTATAAGCGACTAAGGTGTTGTGCGGCACTTAAAATTTCTGGCGGAGATTTTCAATAATATCTTGGAATCTTGTAACAAATATTTTTACTTGTTTTATTATAAAAGCAAGATTTAGAGGACGATAACGCAATTACGTATCCTGGCAAGCCAATATTTGCAAGTAATTTGTACTAAAACATGATTTATAAATCTTCAACCTCGTAACTACCCGTAATTACCCATAAGTAAATATATAAAAAAAAACAAAAAAAAATTATAAAAGTAGAGAGCCGGCCTGACTTCGCACGAAAGTCTTTCAAATTCTCGGATTTGCTCTGCTATAATATGCATGTATCACACATATAAACCTTCCCCTTGAATCACTTTATCTATTGCTGAAAACTGCATTAAAATCCGATGAGTAGTTTAAAAGTTCTAAGCGAACAGACAGCGGAAGCGACTTCATTGTATACAATTTAAAGATGCCTACTCAAACGCTTACTTGAAATGTGCTGTAATCAAATAGGTACTTAGGCTTCTCTTATCACTTATTAGTATAGTGGGTGTGTCATTGTACCTTTCAGCAATGAAATACATTGTCATCATTTCTCTTTTTGGCCCTCCGCCAATTTTCTTCATATCAAAGGCTCTCGAGTACTGAGAGCACTTTTTGGAAGGCAACCTCTTTACACATATTTTTGTTGTTCTTTTCACGTTGTCTATTTGATCATGTATTTCATACAGAGTAGGCAAAAGCTCCCTTTTATGGAAAAGCTTATGTCCAGCAGTGGAACACTCAACACTTTTGATATTCTTTCTTTTCTGTCCACCCCTCTTCCCAGTATGGCTGGGGTCGGATCTCCTTGTACGTGCTGCGTCTTGGTTGGGGCGCCCTGAGGGGATGGCGACGGAAGAGTCTCTTCGAAGTCAACGGCGGCGCCTACAAGTCTCCACGAGAAGAACTATTAAACCGTGGGATAGCTACGCTTCGGCATGAATGGGCCGGCTCGACCGGAGCGATACCACGGCCTCACAGAAAACTGGTGTGAAACAGCGACTGCGCTGTGTTTCACCGAGTGAGAGCGGACACCGGAGGCCCATAAAAAAAACAACCTTGTCGTCTGGTGGCACCCGGTCGTAAAACTCCAGCCAAAAATTTTAACTAAACACCTTTAATGATTGCTTGATTTGTCAATTAGTTATTGTGTACGTAAAACTCTTTCAAAACGCCTTTACGAGTTCTAATAAACTAATTTACAAGAAATAGGAATTTGCTAACTTAAATAAGTTGTGTCAGCGTATGTACTTTTGGTATCCTTAACGACTACCTTTTTCACAGGCAGGCATAAGAAGTAAATTGAAAGTGAAAGTTAGAAACTTGTCAAGGCATTGTTTGCAAGTTTGTAGTATGTACTACACAATTAATAGACAAGGTGTACAGACAGAGAACATGGTTGCATTATTTTATCCATATAAGGCTGGCTACAATTAGCTCAGCAGGTTCGTTTCAATGTTTTATAGCCATCGCACACCTAAGTTTTGCAATATACACACATCAAAAGTGTCTAGGGATCAACATATGTGTCTAGGGATCAATATATATTTTTGCAATAACTTTTCTCCTGATTGATATTAATTAAAATTTTCTTTAAGGATTCATCAAATAAACTGTTTTCGTTTGTCACAGTAACGATAAACCAAGTCACCTTTGCATTAATAAAGAAATTTGCCATTTTCCTAATAAAGGGATTTTTGACATTTGAACCACTAACATTAAAGTTCGAAAAAAAGACTGAAATAACAGTTTTCTTTAAAATTTTATTAGGTAACTTAAACAATTAATAATCCGTGTTTCTACCGCGAACACTAACACAAGAACATCGGTTTGCCATACTCAAAATGAGTTCATCCAAATCACGCTGTGGAATGGCCGCCCATGTTCGTTGCAACAACAAAAAAAGGTCTTCTTGCGACTGGATACCCTCCATATTCGGCAGAGCTCTTCTCTGTAGCATATCCCATGCATGCTCAATCGGGTTCAAGTCTGGCGACTGAGCAGGCCAGGGCCAAAGCCACATCTCAATCTCAAGAAATCCGCATAAAAATGCTTGATCCCTAGACACTTTTGATGTGTGTATTTAATAGGTCTATTCAAAAGTAATTCTTCTGTAGTATCCGAAGTCTCTTTCATTTTTGACGTCATCATGTAATCTTCTCCAAAAAAGAACTCTTCAAATTTACTTCACCAATCACTTGAAAATAAATCTGAGTCTAATAGAGAGTTCTTCGCTTTTCTTTGTCTGCATCAGCCCCCTAGCCAAGTTGCAAGCGTTCTTCTTTCTGCAATCGTTACCGCCTAAATTCTCGTGTGTCATTGGCTAATACTTTGTTTAAGATTACTTTGTCTAAGATTAGCCAATGACATTTTAATGATGTAACACAGGTTACGGAATTGTTGATGTTTTAGTGTGGCATCAAAAAGATATAAAATACCTACAAAATTGGAAATAACACATCGTCATCATCACCATCCTTTAACAGTTTACCGCCTGACATAGGCCTCTCGTTAGAAAGGTGGTTCCGGCCTAATACACCACGCTGCCCAGAGGCGGCTTGTTATAGGGTTTGTTTCAAGTTTTCCCTTAGTGGTCTTTTAAGACACCCATGGAATTTATGTAGCGGATTACCACACCATATATCCTTACATATGATGGTCGTGGTAAGCCGTTTGATGCTGGCAGCGCAGGATAGGACAAAGACGTAACCTTTCCCCAATGTTCAGCCGTGAACATCAGACGGTTGAGATGAAGATTGTAAAACAAAAAATACCTAGCTGAAAACAAGTTCTCGCCACCCGAAGCATACTATTATATTACAAGATTTTTTAGAACAAAAGTTCATTACACATATAAAAGTAGGAATAATAAAATCTAAAATATCAGATTGACTTTAGAAAGCCTAACTACACCGTATTATTATCAGCTCATGACATTACTCTTCAGACACGATATATATACCGTTTGATAACAGGATTTTATTTTGACAGTACGCGGATATATGCTGTTTGCTTAGATAACCTTTATCACTATTAGTTTTTCTTTATATTTACCAAAGTAGGTTATTATAAAAGGCGCCACCACTACAAATATTAAACTAAATTAAAAGTGAATTTGTATAATATTGTTTAGGATTACAACATGTATTTATTATACAAATGAAGTTGAAACTTAAGTCAAGGATATTATTGTTGACTACGGTGAAGTCAAAATGTTTAACAGTAGCGCCAAATCTACTGAACCGATTTTAATTAATGAGATGTCAATACAGTCGTAATTATGACCCGAGTGACATAGAATATGAATAAATTTTATCAAAAAAGTTTACGTAGTGGGGTAACAGCTTTTTGAATTTTATATTACACGAGGTACCATACGAACTAATAATACAAAATTCAAAAAAAAAAAGACTCCAAGAACTGGACCAAATTAAAATGGGGCCACACGGGAAGTACCAGCTTTGAAATAAAAAAGATAATCATAAAAATAGGTTCACCCAGTCTAAAGTTCTGAGGTAACAATAATAAAAAAAGTTGAATTGAAAACCTCCACCTTTTTTGAAGTCAGTTAAAAAGAAAATGTTAGATGTCTTGTTCATACGCAGAGATTTAATACTTGTTTTGTAAACCACATTGGGTACCTCAAACAATTAGCTGGGTCCACACCGGACGATCCACCGCGATCCATGCGCACGTTTTGGAGCGCGCGCTCCTTGCTGCGCGCGATCCGTCCGATGTTGGTTTTTTGCCAGCCTCAAAGGTGCCTCGTCAGCGTGGCGCGCGCGATTTGGACGGTGTGCGTGATTCGCGCGATCCACCACACCGTGGACATCTCGCGAAGTCGCCGTCTGATATCGCTTTATGGGACCAAAAGATGTTAATTATGCCAATAGAGGTGTAAGAGACGATTCTTGGCGTCAGATTTCTTGCGAAATTCGACACTAACTCTGCGTAAAGCTGAGTCCCGGATCGCCTCTGGATCGGTTGGAGCGTAGTTCAGGATCGCAGTTTCAACTAACTGGATCGGCCTAATACGATCCACGCCGCTCCACGCATCGCGATCCTGGATCGCGGATCGCGCGATCACAGATCCATTTTGGATCGTGCGGTGTGGACCCAGCTATTGTACATGAATGCCGTTGTGAGAAAAACCTAAGCTTTATCAGAGAATAACCTCGGACTTCAATCAGAGTCAACTAAGAGAAATGAGGCTACATACCAGTCGTACTTACTTTATTTGTGCGTAGGCGAAATAGGCGTGTGAGTAAACGTATTCGATTACGTACATAGAGTGGCGTTCGTAGACTTATATTTTCGTATTTTTTTTTAAATGGTAGCTTTAATACCTTCATTGAATTTAATTTTTTTAAGGAAACTGGAGATAGGTTATTGAAATCGGCCGTTAGTGACTTGATCAATGTATTGGGAACGTTACATACTCCAGGTTACCATTGCCAATCTCTTGATAAATAAAAAAAAATGTTTTCTTTTTTAAATCCGGTGCAAAGAGTCGCTTGACATATATGAGACAGTCGTCTTATCTATACTTATATTATTAACTAGCTGACCCACGCAACCTCGTTTACGTCTCCTATTGCCCGTAGCGTAACAATTTTCCCGCGTTTTTGAAACATTCTTCATTGGTGCTCCGCTCCTATTGGTCTAAGCGTGATGATATATAGCCTATAGCCTTCCTCGATAAATGTACTTCAGTGTTAGATAGCCCATTTATCGAGGAAGGTTATAGGCTATAATCATCACGCTAATAGGATCACTACCAATAGGAGCGGAGCACCAATGAAGAATGTTAAAAAAACGGGGTAAAATTATTACGCTACGGGCAATAGGAGACATTGGGTACATCAAGCGGGGGACACAGATACCGGAGCAAACTCGTTCATATTACTCCGGTCCGGGTGTGCTAACGGCCCTTCGCAGTAACAGAACCCTCGGTTAAAAGGCCGGGCTCCGTATTTTTGCCGGAGCCTGTAATCTGAACAGATTCATAGAAATTCTTTAGCCACCAGCTCTTCCGGCAGTTTTACCGTGCTGGTAAATAATTTGTTACAAAGTAACACCTTAATTGTAGTTGTATTTCCATCATTTATAGGAAATACCATTTCTATTAAAGCTGTTAGATATGTTTGGCCCTGCCAAAATGACTCTATTCTGCCTGATGGAAAGTATAAGCAGAATCCAAGAGTGGTGGTCAACATACTGCGAATGCAGACAATGCAGCATGGTGACCCGCACCATGGTGGGCTAGTGATGCTTCTGCATCATTGGGCCTCCGGTCTCGCACTCACCAACGAAACACGACAGCACGATCGCTGCCATTTTACGTTGATTTTCTGTGCGAGGGTAGTACCGGCCCGGTCCAGCCGGCCTGTTCGTACTGAAATCAGGGTGGCAAATTTCCCACTATTTGTATTAAATAGAGTGACCTGTAGAACAATGTACAGTGATGACCTACGATTGCGTGCGACCGGTAATTTAGAACCATGCCTACATATTCTATTACGCATCAAGTTTCAAGGCACAGTTTAATCAGATAATGGAGTTATCACATCGACCCAATTTCGTTTCGTTACCATAAATCTTTCCAGGTTCTAAATTGCAGCCAGCGAATGTCTTTTGAAGCTCTTAACATTATAAATTTTTACGCTAGCATTTTCATCTCTATACGTACTATGATAAAATTCTGTTTTGTTTGAATATATTACAGTTTATTTCTTTAAGATGATCGTTTAAAAGTTTTAAGGCCGGCTGTTTTAAATAGCTAAGTATGCACTAAAACGAATTGTTTCGAAGAAGCTATTTCGGTGCTTGGTTACGAAATTGCATCGCTCAACTGCTCCATATATTGTAGAACTGGTTTTTAACACTTTTTGTTTTTTTTATTGAATTATTACATGATAATGTAAATATTTACCATTAAAGATCGTCGCAAGCACTTAGCATACCGCTCTCATGGGAATACTGCATTCCGGTAGCGATCGGCGAATCTTCTATCTATATATATAAAAGCGAAATACCACTCACTTATTAATCACGAAATCTCAGAAACTATAACACCTACCGACTTGAAATTTGGCAGGTAAGTTCTTTATAGGGTGTAGACATCCGCTAAGAACGGATTTTACGAAACTCCACCTCTAAGGTGGCAAAACGGGGGTTGGAAGTTTGTATGAAAGTCCTATGTTTTTGAAGTACGAGACTTAAAATTTAAAATGTATGCTCTGTAGATGGTGTGGAGGTGTACTAATAATGTATCTTTAGAAATCAACCCCCTTTTGGGGTTAAAACGGGGGATGGTAGTTTGGACGCAAACGAGGTTGCGTAGGTCAGCTAGTCTTTATAATATAAGATTAAGTTTGAAGATCCTTATTAGAAGTACCATGTCTATCCTTTTGTAGGTAAAGCCCCTAGGAAACCAAATAAAAAACAACGGTTATAATTCTATATTAGCACAATGAAAGTTCTCATGCCTATCTTATTCTAAATATAATAACGAATTACGTATACTGCAGCCGGAGGTTCCAAAAAAAACCAACTTTACTTATAGTTAGTTTAATGAAAAGAAATTACAAACTAATTTACAATTATGTGAACCCTACTCGAAGTGTGAGTTAGGAATGAACAACAGTAATTGAATTTTAAATATATATACTATATACTAATGCTGCGTCGGCGCCTCGTGTCGCTGTTGATCTCATAACAGGCCTTTGTGGCCATTGATTTCATAATAGGTCTTTGTGGTGTGTTCTCGTAATGCTGCGTCGGCACCTTGTGTCATGGAGACTGCAGCGTTGACATATTGGACGAGTGCGTGATCTAATAACAGGCCTTTGTAGTCTATTCTCGTAATGCTGCGTCGGCTATACACTTTGAGGTTTCGTATGTATGTAACAAACGTATAAATAAAAGACAATTTCTGTGTCTAGACACCGAATTTATTATTCATTTCATAAACAGGTCTCTACATGCTTCTGAGACGAAAATCTCGTTTGGAGTGTCAACCTCTTCGACCTAATTCAGACGAAATATATACTGCCATTCGATTTATTCTATATTTGATGTAGATTGATTCTCAAGTAAATACGTATAGGGCGACTCACAAAAACTCCACTATGATGTATACAGCTTTAATCCTCTTTCTAAATATTAGCTTACAATTTCTTTGATACGTTGTAACCCCTGAACTTGTCAGGCGGATCACTCACCGGTTTCGACTCAGGATAAATATGAGACCTCAGGGCGCCGTTAGAATTTTTAAGTAATTTAGAGTGAGGGTGCCTGTACTTTGGCTCCACGGGAGGCTTCAGTGAAACAGCTTGAGACACATACAACTTTTATTTATGTTTAAACAAATTACACTTAAAAGTTACTTATTGTAAATAAATTATTTATAACTATGTACAAGGTAGTTATTAAAATATAAATTATAACGTTCCTTAGTTGTAATCAGGCCTGTTGCTGGGACAGCATTAGGTAGCTACCCTCAGGATCACCTTGCTGACTCGAGGTAGTCAGCCGAAGTCTCTCACCAGCTCAAGGTAGCTTGAGGAGACGTCCAACAGTGATCTACTTGTAGGTGCTAAATAAAAGTATTAATTAATGATGTTAATTGTTACGTGAACTTCCCTCAAGGTAGGGCAGAAATCTTGAGGAGTGAGCCGTGAGCTGCCAACAATCAATCTTCCTCAGTAATAAACCACGAACCACAGGACGGGTATAATGAAGGTAGATTTTCAGCCGTAATCTATCGACCCTATAAACAAAATTAAATAACCTGAGGACATATTCTACATACTTAAAGATATTAAGGAAAACCTTTTTGAGGTTAACTTACCACAGACAGTGGGACTTGATCACTCACAAAACACTACCATCAAAGATATATATATCCACGATAACGAAAACTTCCTCAGAGTTCCAAAGAGAAGATTAAGAATGAATCTTTCATCTGTGACACATCTATTTTTAAAGACTCATCATCGAACTTTCTCGATGAAACCCCCTCCTCATTACTTGACGTGAGAACAAGACGTACAACTACTATACTGCTTGTTTCTTGGCGATAAATTTAAAATGTATTGAGAATCGTATGACACACATATCATAATGTCTCATTGTTACTAGGCGGCTTAATCTCAACTAAAAATCCTTTAAAATAAACGCCACCTGGCGCATCCTAGGTGCACCAGACAGCTAAACAATTCGATCGCGCTCCGCACCTAATTGTAGTTCGAACTACAGTGAACGAGAGGGCGCTGAAAACAAAAATTGTTAAAAGATTGAAATGCAAAAAAAACGATGTTACAACGTAGGTTATAGACACAGTGAAATACAAACTATTTAATATCCAGCTGGACGCGGGCGTTCGATCTCGCTGCCCTTCGCACAATGCGCGCCTTCAACCTTTGTACCGAGTCAAAAAGCAAGTAAAAAAATAATCGAAACCTTACATACGTAAGTTTTATTTATAATAAATACGTTGTATTGCCTTATCCTCCTCGCCGCTCGTAATGCGCTAAGTGTTGTGGGTTCACATTCACATGGGGAAACACTTTGAGTGATCCACAAATTGTTGTTTTCTGAGTCTGGGTGTTCTTTGTGTCCGTTTCATGTACCTATGTTAATTCCCCGCCATTATTTTAGATCTTAAATATCCTCTTGCCAAGTGCACATGGTTATGTATTGGTAGTTAGCGCAGAATATGAAGAATATAAAATAATAATAAGTGCTAGCATACAATATTAAAGACAAAAACCAATACCCATAAACCGTTCTAACAGGTTATTTTCACTTTCGACTAGCCTAAAGGAGTACAGAATCGTTTTGCGGAAATACCGAACTGACGAAATGCGGTTTTATTATTTTGAATCAGGTTTTGTTTAGTTAAATATATTACGTGCGACACCGTATTGGTGGGTATATCACAATTTTTGGTATTTCCCAAGGCAAATTGTCGATGTATGGGCATTTGACGCATTAAAAATGTTTATGGTGTGATTGTCATGAGTCAAGGTATTTTGTAATAAAAAGCCAGTATCGCTGACCTTTAAAACAATTTCTTCAGATGAGTTACCCTGTAATTTAGTAGACAGTAGAGTCACTTTCACACACCCATATATTTAAAAAGAAGTGCTTAAAACACTACGAAATACTGACAATCGACATTAAGTGGGCTTAACGTGGGAGAGCCACGCTTCGGCATGAATGGGCCGGCTCGACCGGAGTGATACCACGGACTCACAGAAAACCGGTGTAAAATAGTGCTTGCGCTGTGTTTCACCGAGTGAGTGAGTATACCGGAGGCTCATACCCCAACCCCTTATCCTTAAATCCCGCTTAAATATGTATCTACTCATTTTTAATCAGCCAAAACACTAATTTTCATGTTTCTCACTTACAAAATGACGGATTTCCTTACAAACTTTCAACCCGTATTTCACCCCTTTAGGGGCATAATATCCAAAAACTCCTAAATACGTATCTAATAATTTTTATTTAGTAGCCCAAAAATAAAGTTTCATATTTCTTATTTAAAAAATTATGGACTTCCATAGAAACTTTCAATCCCTATTTCACCCCCTTAAGGGTGGAATATCCAGAAACGCTGAAATACGTATCTACTCTTTTTTAATCAGTAGCCTAAAAATAAAGTTTCATGATTCTAACTTAAAAAAATGACGAACTTCCATAAAAAAAAATAACCCCTATTTCACCCCGTTAGGGGTAGAATATTCAGAAACGCTGAAACACGTATCAATTCTTTTAATCAGCAGCCAAAAATTAAAGTTTCATGTTTCTAACTTCGAAAATGACGGACTTCCAGACTGACCTATACACAAAATAACAACCCCTATTTAACCCCTTAGGGGTAGAATATCCAGAAACGCTTAAATACGTATCTACTCTTTTTTAATCAGTAGCCCAAAAGTAAAGTTTCATGTTTCTTACTTAAAAAATGACGAACTTCCATACAAACTTTCAACCCCTATTTCACCGCCCTTAGGGGTGCAATTTCAAAAATTCCTTTCTTAGTGCTTACTTACGTTATAAAAAGAACCTACATGCAAAATTTCAGGATTCTAGCTTCAGCGGTTTGGGCTGTGCGTTGATCTCTGGGTATGTCAGTCAGCCAGTCAGTCAGTCAGTCACCTTACTCTTTTATATATATATAGAAGACTAGCTGATCCGGCCATAAAGAAAGGGTGTAAAAAATAGATGTTGGTCGATTCTCAGACCTACCCGATATGCACACCAAATTTCATAAAAATCGGTCCAGCCGTTTCAGAGGAGTATGGTAACTAACATTGTGACACGAGAATTTTATAAATAAGATATATAGATAAAGAGAAATAACAATAACATAGTATACATTTAAAAACCTTCAGAGTTTAAATGTATTGTAATTTATGCATTATAAAACATTGAACTACGAAATCTTGTATTTTGGCCTGTTGAATATTCACGTAACTGAAGGGCAGATGAACGCTATCAAAGAAACGCATCGAGATCCATTTGTTTAAGAAAATATTTGTACTATTTAATTTATTATATAACCGTTCACAAAGTACTTTAACTGTTTGCGTAAAGTTATATTTAAAAAGGGTAAGTGCTACTCTAAATATCATCAAACTCGTGTGTCTTGGTTTTTGGATGGGCCCCTTAAGAGTTTATGTACTTTTTATAACATTTGAAAATATTGCCATAAATTTAAATTAATATATAATCAACTAAAAGTTTATCTCCCATACATAGCAATGTATAAATATATGGGGAAATATATTTTCCCTATTTACTGCATAATATGTGATATTAAATACGTAATCCAAAATCGTAAAATTCATAATACGCCATTTTAAATTTCGTAATTCATAAAGTAACAAGTATAGTCAAACTCTCGATCTAATTAGACGGTCTTCTAACTTCAGATAACTGTACATTTTAAAAAAAATACCGCAATAAAAAGTTGTAAATGAGGCGACTCGTTCTTGGGTCCTATGAATCATTCACCGGTCTGAGTGTTAGTCACTTGGTGTAGTTCAAACCGTACGCTCTTGTAAATATTTTTGAATCAATATTTAACATGAGATCGGATGTGGTGTGCGCGTGAGTTGCGAAGTGTTTACAGTTGTGTTTGTGACTTAGTGTCCGAATAAACTATCGAATATGATTCCAAAAGTGAATGTGAACTTTGATTTCAAAGCTTTGAGGAAGTTAATCACGAGGTAGAATTTTTAGTATTTATTTTGGCAATATGTATGTATTATTTGTGCCTAATCTAACAAATTGTTTTTGCTTATCATTTGAATTTACTATGTGTTTAAATGTATATGTAATATGTATAAATGAGAGTTTAGTATGTTATATTTATGTACGATAACGGTATAGTATAGTTGTTTATCATAACAAAGCTTAAAAGCTTCAGCCAAATTAATAGTTTTTAAGCCAAGTTGCGAAAAGAGGCCCCATAGACTTAAGGACTTAAAAATAAGTTTTGACCATATTCTTGAAAGGTTTTTCCAACCTAAGTTGATTATGAACGTTAGTAATTCTTTCTATTTCATTTAAATACTTTTTTCCAAATTGCGCTGCTAGGAAAAATTGCTATTGACCTCGACTTTGAACCAACATCAATTACAGAAATAAGATTTGAACTTAACAGAGGCAGTGGCTTAACTTCTTAAAACTGGTGGAAGGAGATGAAAAAAATAAAAGATAATCGATCTCTTTTTTACCTTAGCTGTTCTAATCATTTGAGTACTTTACTAGTTTTATAGCTGTATACCTGTTCAGACTTGCCATTCTTTTAACTACTTCTTTAAGAACAAAGAAGTAGTTAAAAGAGTGGTAGAAAACTAAAACGGGTGTTTAGCTTGCGGTCTGTCTGATTGATCTTCTTCTCAGATTCTTGTTTCCTTTGCCAGGCAACATGGACTTGTTAATAGCTTTCCTTTAGAAATTCCTTTGACATTTAAATACCAAATACTTTACTATAAAGCATAGGTACTTATTTTGATATCGAAGTTCAAAGTTATATTATATAACATTTGAGGTAAGTTTAGCGAATGAATTTCCTTTCCTTAGAACTCGTTCTAGAGGCCTCCTAAGATCTCTAAAATATACAAATTTAAGTCGAGATCTTCTGCTATTAGTAGATCAATTGCTGTTCATATTCCATAACTAGATTTTACCTGCGGTTCCGCCAGCGTGTATTACATATCGGTTATCGCGGTGAAAAGTAGCCTATATCCTTCCTCAAGAGAAATATCTACATGCTAAGTTTCATTGATTTTGGTGCAGCGGTTTATCTGTGAAAGCGGAATAGATAAACAGATAGAGTTATTTTCGTAATATTGACATTAGTATGAATACATAAGGTGGAACAATAACTGTAATGATTAAATAGCGTTTATGTATACATTTTGATATTATTTGACTTCAATACTTAGTATGCTCAAGTAATGCTATTTGTGTTGCAAGCCTCTAAGCATACCCTTGTTTCCTACTACATAGTATGCAAAAGTTGTGAAAACATTATTCTGTATTTAACATATCTGTATATTATAGTTGTATAATATAGTTCTGCTAATATGTTACATATATTATATGGCTAAATATTCGAGTTCGATTTTCCGCCCCTCGACACACTTGCCCATATTTTAATCATGAGGAAAATAATGTATTATATACGTAGTTAATACCTAGTAATTTTAAAGCCTAGTAACAACAAACTGTAAGGATATTTAAAAGCCTAAAATGCTGGTTTTTATTCGAACCGTTATAAAATTTATTTGGCCAATATTATAGAAGATGCATGTTGAAATCTAGGGATGTTAGATCATCCTGTTAGCACTCTAGAAGTAGCAAATTCTTTTTAATAAATATTTAATGTATGTAATATCTATCTAATACCTTTAAACGATCAATTCTTGTATATATTTATATATAATCGGAACCTCGGAAACGGCTCCAACGATTTTGATAAAATTTTGTAGGCAGGGGATTTTGGGGGCGATACATCAATCTAGCTAGGATTCATTTTTAGAAAATGTCGTTTTATTCGTGTTTTTAACAATCAAATATATAAAATAAATATACATCTAGCGCCATCTATCGCAACTCGAGCGAACTACATTAAACTATACTGGAATAAGGTGCAGAATAAACAGTATCAGGGCGTACCAAGAGAGGGCTCCAATTAACTTATTTTTTTATTTGAAGAAAAATAACAAAAATATGGTGTTTGGATAGTCCCAATGTTGCCAGAAAACCCATTTATAAAAAACTAGCTTTTGCACGTAGCTTCGCTCACGCAGACGTTCATCCCCTGATTTACCCCCTTAGGGGTAGAGTTTAGTAAAATCCGTTCTTAGCGGATGTCTACATCCTATTAGGTACCTACCTGCCAAATTTCAAGTTCGTCGGTGTTATAGTTTCTGAGATTTCTTGATTAATAAGTGAGTGGTATTTCGATTTTATATATATATAGATAAAAAAATACCGAGCGACGCTCGGTCATCCAGGTACTTTCATAATAATATTTCATACTTCAAAAACTAAAATCTGTAACATTGATATATACTGAAGACTATTTTTTTATATTAGACGGCTACTATACCATAGATGAATACACCAACATCCTGTGTTGCGAAGTACTTTACAAACATACATGAAAAGGACACAAAGAACACCCAGATTCAGAACAACAATTTGTGGATCACACAAATGTCCTATGCGGAATGAACCGGTGCACCCACACCACTTGGCGTAGTAGAAAGCGGCGTGGCTACCGCTTAAACCATCAGGCGAAATGTGCAGTCGAAAAACTATTATACATTGTGGAACTGTTATAAATCCCCACCCAGAAAAGACAGGATAAAACTAATAACACGTTTATTGCAAACAACAAATTACTATGATTCACATGAAATGAAATGAAATCATTTATTCTGCAATTAGGTTACATGAACACTTTTGCAAGTTAAACTTTTTTTGAGCAGATGAGTTCGGCCTTTCCTAACTGGACTAGCCCTGAGAAGAAAGGACGAAACAAACTCAGGGATCACCGTCTCTTTTATTTGTTCTTCTATCAGCGTTACGATTTATCTTAAATACATCGAGCTATTGCTTTGTGCTTTTTAATTTAAAATTCTAATATGATGTTCTGTTACTTAATAATATTTGCAAATAAGCACATGGTCAACCTAATGGCAAGTGGTTATCGGTGTTTAAACATTCGCAATATCAGTGTTACTAACTCTACCCCTTCACACCTAGATAAACATTCGGCGTCACTGCTGCAATAAAATTCGTAATAATTCGTGAATTATTAAAATATTTTAATGCTGGACATAGGCCATAGGGAGAGTCTTAGAAAAGAGGTAATAATATTATACTCTAGACATACTGTGTTAAAGTGTATAATTCTATAGCTACATTATGCAATTTCATAACACCAGTGACTAGACAGTGTGGGACCATAATACTTATTGTTTATTCCGATCCAAAATGGTTTACTAGTCTATTGTCAGCCACAAAGCAGGTGCCATAACTGTTTTGCGGTTGTCTGACGTGCTTGATTAGATTCTTTAAATGTACAGTCGGACACGAAGCAAACAATGTTTACTTACTTCGCTTTATATGGCTTTTTAGAAATGATTTTTTATGGATAATTTAATTGAAAACAATAACCGGGGTCATAAAAAGTCACCTGTAAAATTTATGTCTCTAAGAATTAATGACAAAAAAAATGACAACTTTCACGCTGTCGTGTTTCGTTGGTGAGTGCGAGACCGGAGGCCCAATGATGCAGAAGCATCACTAGCCCACCATGGTGTGGGTCACCATGCTGCATTGTTGCATAGTCTGCATTGACAGTGAGTATGGTGACCACCACTCTTGGATTCTGCTTATGCTTTCCATCAGGCAGAGTAGAGTCATTTTTGGCAGTGTCAAACATAAAAAAAAAACTCTAAGAGCAAAATACTGTTTGAAATATAATACAATACTTCTTCAATAAAGGTCATAAAATTCCTAGTACACTTTTGTTATATTCATAATAAAATTAAATAGTAAATTTTAGTTTTATATATATTTATCACAGTTATGTTGCTATTTGAGGCGGAAAGAAATCCAAAAATTCAAGCATTATAAAAATCAATCAAAACAAAAAAAAAAGTCTTCGATGGCTAGAGATCATATAATTGTGTAACTAACCCCTCTTTGTTTGATTTATCAGGATATTTCAAGATATAAAAATCCATTGCCTTAAATGATACTTATGTTTGCTTAATAAACTATTGATTTTTTTCTCTGCCAAAGCTGCTTCTGTGTTGTAATTTATTATTATGCTTCAAGTGCCTTTAGATGAGTGACATGGTCAAAAGCCTTTGCAGAATCTAACAAATATTTATGCTAGTGGAGATATTACGCCTTTACATTTATTAGAACGCAACAAATTTGAAATGAAAAGTGTGACCCCTTCTGTTTATCTTCTGGTTTTCTTATCTACTTTTTTATTCCAATACTCGTCCAGTGATCGAAATTCGACTATACCATTTTTTTTTATTTCGTTTAGTTTTTAAGCTTTTGCACTCTTCCTCCAATTAAACTTTGACTGTGCCAGATTTCATACTCCTCCTTTCGCATAATTTTCGTAAAACCGTACAAAGTTTTTGCGTCACGTATTAATACATTGATAGTCTATTAGTGTTGTCTATTGTCTATTAAGTATTATAATTATAACAATAGCTGAATCTTTAAAGATAACAAGCTTATTCTTATGAGGTGAATCTTTAACGTTTTATTAAAAGTTATCATAACAGATAAATAATAATATAATCAGTGTAAGTGGTTAACTGCTTTTGATCCAAAACTAATATCCTATCTTCTCGGAGACAAATTTCTTATCCTAGCATAAAATACTAAATATATATCTATCTATACCACTGATCTGATAAACTTGATTTCAACAGATAGTGTTGTATATACTAAGAATAAACTATAAGTTGACAAAAACATCATTCATTCAATATTTAGTCACACTTTTAGAATACAGTTTTCTTTGATGCTCAGTGTTCTAAGTTTGTACCAAGTAAACAAACCAGCGTAGACATATCAGTTGGTCACACCTTTCGCGAAACTTATCAAAATCGATAAAACATACTATCGCTGTTTTGCATTTCCTTGCTCTATTTAGCGTATCTTATCGCCCATTATCTCATAACCTGGCGTTTATTGAAACAATTACAACAAGTGCTGTTAGTAATCGTTCTTGTCTGCTATGAACTAGCTGTTTTTTCTTATACACTGAATATTTAATGTAATGTATGTGTGATGTGATGACGGTTTCATTGTATTCGATTGATGTGTTGTGTTGTCAGTCTTCCAAATCTGAATGGTTACAGTAAACATGGGTGGCAGTGACAGAACAGTGAAGTGCTGTGGTTATAAGAATAATCTTGATTTGCATTTCAGCGATGTGAGATACAGTGTGCAAAGAAGCTGGATTAAGACAAAGAAGTTTAGCAATAAGATGTTCGGTTCTGATAGGTGAGTGTATCACCACCTCTTTTTTAACCGAATTCAAAAGAAGGAGGAGGTTCTCAATTCGACTTTTTTTTATGTTTGTTACCTCATAACTTTGGACTGGGTGAACCGATTTTGATGATTCTTTTTTTATTTGAAACTTGGTGTTTCCCGTGTGGTCCCATTTAAACGTGGTCCAGATTGAAGTCGTTTTTTTTTGTTAAAATTTGTATGTTTTTAAGTAAATACAATTTTATATCTAAATCCTTAAAAATTACGAATGCGATTATTAAGTGCAGAGCACATTTCGGTCGTGATTTATACTGTTATCGAGATTCTGTGTACATAATATCATACAATAGTTTATCGGTGATTTTATCAGAGAGAATATCATGTATGGCGAATAAAGCCTGTATCACCAAACTAATAATGTTAATTATTAATTAATAGATGTCGGGTACTTATCACAAGTCATAACCATCACTGTTATTATTTTTGTAAATTTTTCACGTTTAATTTTGTGAGATTATTGTCTTTGACAGGAAATTGAAAAACATTAGAAACGACACTTGGTTCAGTAATGTAAAACACATATTTATTTTTTATAATTCTATTACGTTAGCTTCATGCTTTATTGGACATGTTGGGCTATAAGTAACCTCTTAAAAGTAAATTCATCCATATCTGAACACTGTATAGGTTACTGACTTTACACATATCCATTATTGAATTTACTGGTGTACCTACATAAACTCACGACGCGACGTGATTAATACTGATCATCCAGTGATCTACCACAGTGAGCGCCAGATCTGTTTTCACCTTCAAAAAAGTGGTGTCGCTGGAAATTTTTCACTTCTGTATTCTTTAAGGGGCGCGTCCCTAAAAACGCGCGAAAAAGCACTTGCAGTTTTGCAAAACACAAACAACTCAATTCATATTTGACACTAAAAAAAATATCTCAGTAGTTTAATAAATCAGTCTACGGATCTACCGAGTGACATTTATGAAATAATTCTTTATTTTTGTGAAAAAAAGCCGTAACAAAGATCAAAATCATCGAAATCGACCTTTTTAATTAGCACACTCTGCCCTATTTCGTGCTCTATTTTAAATGTTTTTTTTGTTATTTCGCGAGAAAAAACTATGGAGAAAAGATTTACCGGTTTAGTTTTTTATTAATTCTCACCAAAAAGCCATAATCTAAGGCTAAACATCATTCATTTTAAGCGACAAAAGTTCCATACATTTTAGTACGTAGAAATCGTCTCCCGTAAATTGCAATAAATAAGTTTTATCGCGCTCAAAAAATTCAGTGCCCGCCGAATATTCAAGGTGACACCACGTCCGTTTGTAGTTCGCACTGAGCTCCATAATACGTAAATGAGAAGTTTTAGGGTGGGTTGCCAGTGAATGTCGAATTGTAACTGTTAATTTGTATTCTTGAATTTAATTTAATTTTTTTAAAGAATAATTTCAAAGAAAAATATTAGTATTTTTTATTAACACAGAACTTATTTTTATGTTTTTTTTTAACTTGCTATGTATGTATATATCTAACTATATTTGTTAAGACGGAATCTTGCAACTCAATTTTGCAGATATCTTCAACCGATTGTGTTGAATTTTTGTAGGCATATGTATATAGCGTGACAATGCTTTAATATGATGACATGGAGCTGATCTGATGTTGAAACTGGAAGGTGGTCATAGGAACTTTGTAACGACGGAACCTATCGAGTTTGGAGTCGTTTGATTTGTCTTGACGAGTTCTTTGAATGCACTTTGACAGACCGAAACACTTTGAGAAATTGTTTTTAAAAAAGTAAAAAAAAAACATTTTTAATGATTTCTGTTAGAATTGAATAACTACTACTGAAATAATGAAAGACCTTAAAATTACAGTTTTATTTTTGACTGCATGGTTGGTCTAGTGGTTTAAGCGGTTGCCTCGCCGCTTCCTACTGTATCAGGTGTTGTGGGTTCAAATCCCACATGGGACAACACTGTGTGATCCACGAATTGTTGTTCTGAGTCTGGGTGTCCATTGTGTCCGTTTCATGTATGTTTGTAAAGTCCCCCGCGACACAGGATTTATTGGATATATACGGAAGTAGTCTTTTTTGAAAAAAAAACTAGCTGAGCCCCACGGTCTTACCCGCGATACTACACCAACCGCGGTTACTCCTTATATCATCAGCTACTTATCAGTAAAAATCCCGTCAAAATCGCTCCAGCCGTTCCAGAGATTAGCCGGCACAAACAAACAGACAGACAGACAAAAATTGTAAAAAAGGGTCCCATCTACATTTCATTCATACATGTCATTTCCATTATTATTCATCCCTTAAGTTCGAATTTAATCAATTGGTGAATTGTAAAATAATAGATGCCCTATCCCTTATATTATCTGATATCTGTAAAATCTGTAAAAAAAAAGTACATAAGTAAGATTTATGTAGTAAAATTTAGTCAATTTGAGCAATAAAAGCGTTCAAAATTTATAATTTTAAGAAACATTATGTTCCATTAATATAACATATATCATACAAATTTTATTTCATAACATAGCATTAAAATCCGTTGATTACTGTAAAAGATCTAAGCTGACAGAAAGCGCGAGCGACTTAATTTTATACTGTGTAAAAATATATTATTTGTCCATGAAATTTATTAAAAATGAATCGGTACACTTGAACCCCATTCTCGGCCGTTGACGAGTTACTTACAGCCCGCGGGCTTTCCGATATGACTAAGATACATTGCGTGCTTTGTAGGACATTCTAAACATTCTTCAAAGGCGAACAGTTAATGAATATGTAACTAGAAGAAAAAAACCGAAAGTAAATTTATTAGTTGCCAGGGTTAGTATGCAACAGTGGCCGATGCGTTTGTGTGCATGTAAAATATGAATGTGGGTGTTCAATCACAAATTCCCACGCTCAAGGACTACAGTCTTAAGTAAGATGTCTAGTTTTTCCAATCAGAATAAATAAACTATATTGTACGCTTGTTAAACAGTTTCACCTCAATTGCCTAAGTTCTTGCAAAAATACTGGTCACGCTGGCTATTTTTTTTGCTAATTATTTTAAGTCTCTTAGTAAAACAAATAGTTAACTTCAAGATAATTATGTAAAAATACGTTCAAAACGCCTAAAAGAACAAATTGCAGATAATTTTAACTAATAATTTGCCAGCCCACTGTTTCTCATCACCAATTTTATATCACCACAACAAATTGTAATAATTATAAACGTGTTAATATTAGAATGAGGGCGTACACTTGACACACGCTTTGAAAACAGTAACAAACCTAAAAGTTTTTGTATATCATGATTCATCCATTATCATAGCTCAAATATCAAAAACACGACACTTCATATGCCGTTATAAAAGTGGTATGTTATGTGATTTTACACAGTTCAATATACCTATTAATTTAAAAGTTCTTTTGTCACTTTCTATGCCTATAGGTATGTCTGTGTGGTTGAGGATTCAGATGTATTCTGAATCATGAGTGTCACCATCCTTATTCATCCCATGGGTTTCGTAAAAGGAGCAAACTATGCAAGACAACATCATTTCAAAGACCACACGTCTGAGCAGTGTAGTGTACTATTTTTTAATTTTTTTTTTATGGAATAGGCGGGCAAACGAACAGAAGTATCGCCTGATGGTAAGCGATTACCGCCGCCCATGGACACCTGCAACACCAGAGGCGTCACAAGTGCGTTGCTGGCCTTTGGGGGAATGGGGGCGGAGATAGGGGGAGGGGTTGGGGTATGGGCCTCCGGTATCCTCACTCACTCGGTGGAACACAGCGCAAGCACTATTTCACACCGGTTTTCTGTGAGGCCGTGGTATCACTCCGGTCGAGCCGGCCCATTCATGCCGAAGCGTGGCTCCCCCACGTGGGTAAAAGTAAAGGAAATAAAAGTAGGTTAAAACGTTATTTCTAATGGGAGCTCTATGACCAGCAGTGAACTGTTAAGGGCTGTTGATGTGATGATGTATGCCTGTAAATAATGCTAGTATGTACTTTGTAATATCGTGAAGATTAATAGCTTTATTGTTACAATAGTAATACTTGATCGTTAGCTTGATGTGTAGTAGTTAAACTATGCGTCTCCCACGATAAAGGCTCTAATTTGATTGCACAGTGACACACTAATCTCAATATCCGACTATAGTGTCTTTGTATTATATTTTAACCATTAGATTTCTTTTTATCATCAATAACCATTAACAGTCCACTGCTGAACATTAGGCCTCTTGGTCCGAGAGCTGGTACCATTTTTAACACGGAACTGCAGACCTGGCTGGTGAGTAGCGGGGCTAAATCAACCCCCCCCCCCCCCTGGCGAGGTCACGTGACTTACAATAGCCATGGTATAACGATATACTTCGCCAGATAAAGCACTCTGAGAGACAGTGCTCACGTGGGAGACAAGCCTACGTCATCATCACTATCGCTGGTTGTCAAAAATTTGTCCCGCTTTCATGGCCATGATTTCTAACGGAAGATGAGCTAATATAAGAGCGTATGTATTTGTAAACACTTCCCTCCGGCAAAAGCTAAATTTGCAGATTGCCTGGAATTTCCTTTGTATGCTTCAAAAGATGTGACTTTCCTTTTAATCCGTATCACTTATTCATAAATTCACATTTACCAACACATTTTGTGCCCGTTTATGGTAAATATTGTGATCTGTTACAATTTATTTAAATTAGTCACTGCCATTGTATCGAAAACACAATTGGTTACGTACCTATACATAATTTTATTTATTACAGTAAAATAAACATATCAGTTTAGGTCTTTAGACGTGACAAAAATTCATGCTAGAGCAAAAAAAAAATGATTTAGATCATCGATCGTTTAGATACGACACCTGAAATACCCCATAGCACCTAGTAGAAAAGTAAATATGCATACTATTATAATAAATTCGAACCCTTTCGATTACGCTTTTACAACTAAACCGATTTCGATGAATTTCGGTATGGAGATAGATTGGACCTTAGAGAAGGACATAGGTTACTTTTATTACGATATCCGACATACACGCGGTCGGAGAAGTAGGTAAAACGTTTATAAGCAGAAAATTTAATTTTAAATTAAACACCGATGGTTTATTTATGTTTTCTTTGACACCAGATCTTGTGTTGTGGGATACCTACCTATCAACTTTTAATACATCAGACACTACCCTACACTTTCCACGTCTTTCTTTCCATCACATAGTTGCCTGTAAGAGTTTGTCTTCGGGTGATAAGGCCGCCATTTGTACCTCCTAGCTTTAAGTTACCTTTGTAAGTAATGTGGTGAAAAATAAAGCTATTATTATACATAACTAGCAAACCCGGCGAACTCCGTTTCGCCACCAGATGGCTTCGTTTTATGTAACACTTTCCCGTTTTTCTGTTGAAAATTTTCCTGAATTTTCTTTGCTATAAACCTCACGGAGCCCGAGACCTTTCCAACGAATGCAAAACCGTGGAAATCGGTTCGTGCGTTCTGGAGTTATAGCGTCAGGAAGGAAAACCCGACTTATTTTTATATAGTAGACTAACTCTAAATAATTGTAGTTCTTAGATCTATTGCCATGTCGTTGCCAGGATTTGTGGCCTCCGAAGAAGCCAATTTAAACTTTATATCCTTTTAGAATTTGATGTCTATCATTAACCATTCAAAACCATTTGAAATATCGTTAAATGCCTGATGATTCAGGGAGGCTCTACTTCTGGGAAATGTTCGATACTTGCCGCGGCGGCCATTAACACGTCATTTCCTGTCCGGGCATATCTACAAAGTCGATATTTGCATTTATCTCGAATGATATTCTAATATCGATTTTAAATTCTCGACAGTAGGATTCGTTTTTGTACGTGATGGTTTAATGTATGTTTTGAAGTAATGGGTTTTTACATTGACCTTGACATTAATTAAATTACTGTATGTAAGACTGTTGTGTGACACTGTTTTATGTCTGTATTACCGTTAAATTACTTTTTCCCTAGACACATTAAACATAACAAAAGCTAATATACACAGTAATGTGTATGACTATGTGGTCCATACCAAAGTGATATCACTTAAAATCCACTACACTACCACAACAACTTACTGTTACAATATAAGTAACGATGGGCCGAATGTAGTTTCAACCGAATACGAACTTCGGCCGAACATTCGGCAAAAATTCAAAATTCGGCCGAAGTTCGGTTTTGTTCATAGCACTTTTCGTTCGGATGCAACAAGTCCTAACTTGTTTACACGTCAGTCAGTCCGCCCAAGTTGGACTAGTAATTTTTATATGGCTGAGCTGAGAGGTTACTAGAACAAAAAATAACTATTTCGTTAAACATATCAGACAATAGTGACACAATAAACTTTCGAAATTTGTCAGAAAGACAGTGAGATATTATAAAAGAAACTCTTGAGCAGTGATGATGAATTTGTCCCGAATGCACATTCTTCCTCACAGTCTAACACTACAAGCATTCACAGAATGTTCTGGAGTTGCTACGAGGCACTGGCAGCAGCAAAACTACTTAACATAGAAAAACTAGAAGTCCGATTGCATCAGAACCAGATATATATGTATATACACACATCAAAAGTGTCTAGGGATCAAGCATTTTTATGCGGATTTCTTGAGATTGAGATGTGGCTTTGGCCCTGGCCTGCTCAGTCGCCAGACTTGAACCCGATTGAGCATGCATGGGATATGCTACAGAGAAGAGCTCTGCCGAATATGGAGGGTATCCAGTCGCAAGAAGACCTTTTTTTGTTGTTGCAACGAACATGGGCGGCCATTCCACAGCGTGATTTGGATGAACTCATTTTGAGTATGCCAAACCGATTCTTGTGTTGTTAGTGTTCGCGGTAGAAACACGGATTATTAATTGTTTAAGTTACCTAATAAAATTTTAAAGAAAACTGTTATTTCAGTCTTTTTTTCGAACTTTAATGTTAGTGGTTCAAATGTCAAAAATCCCTTTATTAGGAAAATGGCAAATTTCTTTATTAATGCAAAGGTGACTTGGTTTATCGTTACTGTGACAAACGAAAACACTTTATTTGATGAATCCTTAAAGAAAATTTTAATTAATATCAATCAGGAGAAAAGTTATTGCAAAAATATATGTTGATCCCTAGACACATATGTTGATCCCTAGACACTTTTGATGTGTGTATATTCTTAAACCGAATGTTCGGCATATGAACCGAATGTCGGACGAATGCCGAAATCGGCTCGAACCGCCGAAATTCGGTTGAACCGAATGTAAAACGAATTTCGGCCCATCCCTAAATATAAGTGACTAGCTTTTGCCCGCGAATCCACCTGTGTGTTTATCGATTATCGCAGTGAAGAGTAGCTTATATCCTTCCTCAAGAATCAAAGTATCTACATGCCCAAATCGAAATCGGTGCAGCGATTTGTCCGTGAAAGTGTGACAGACAGACAGACAGTTAATTTCGCATTTATATGAATTAGGTATGCTAATAATGTTATGCTGAAACGCTAATTATTGTAATAAAGTAACTATGTATCGATTGGAGACTTATTTTTTTCCGGACTACGTCGAAAGCAAATGGAAAGGTACAAACTTTTGGTAGTCTATTTATGTTTGTATGTTCCAACGTAGCACCTAAACTACTGAACCGATTTTAATGAACTAGGTGTCAATAGATTCGTAATAACTTTATTAAAAAAGTACATAATATATAGCTGTATACTTCGTACACGTGACATTTGAATTTTCAAGTTTATTTAATTTTTACCGTTTAAACCTTCCCTGGACAACGACAAACATTTCAAAACCAAAAGCAGCTGAATCGGACCAGCCGTTCGCGTGTTTTGGCGATACAAACGAACAGCAATTGATTTATATATATAAAGGTAGCCATACACTTTATAGATTATAAGTTTCTAAAATCTAGCTTAAGGTCTCAATAGTTAAAGTAATTCAACTGTCTGCTTGGAAACAAAGTTTTGTATTGTAATACTACGCAAAAGCATTCTACAATTAAGTAGACAGTTCAACTGTAATACTTAATTGTAGACTAGTTACTAGTTCTCATGAAATACATACATCATAACTGAGATATATTACGCCAAAATGTACCGTTTTTTGACATTGCGTCTAGTATTTGGCACTAACGGTTGACCCCTAAAATAATAATATAATGTGTGTTGACAACGAATCTACTGTGTCGGCTTAATTACCTCCAACACGGCAATTTAAACCTTTGTTGTGTAATTTTACGGGTCGTTTTTGTTTGTAGGAAATTGCTTCTCAGTGCGTGGTTCGATGACCGCTCTATAAAAGAGTCAAGGACGAATAAGTTATCTATTCAATAAGTAAAATTGAAGTATCTGTTTGTAATTTCGTATGAAAGGAGGTACACACGGTACTTACATTAATTAATCCGTTTTTGAAATGTCTGTCTGTTGGTTCCCGCTAATCTCTGTAACCTCTGGACCGATTTTGACGGGACTTTCACTGGCAGGTAGCTTTTGATATAAGGAGTAACTTCTACTTTTCGCCCCGCGTTGTTAACCGCGGGGCTCACCTAGTATTTTTATGTTATCTGAATGTAAATTAATACTTGTAGGAACTTAGTTCCGTCTTTCCACCGTGTTAAACGGACTTCTAATCGGAATTATCTTTCCTGTTCCTCAATCACACAATCTTATCGCATAACTTCAGAACTTTGTAAATAACAACAGGTAATTGTGCGTTGTATGTGTTATTAAAATAATATAACAAATAATAATATAAAATAACTAGCAAACCCGGCGAACTCCGTTTCGCCACCAGATGGCTTCGTTTTATGTAACACTTTCCCGCTTTTCTGTTGAAAATTTTCTTGAATTTTCTTTGCTATAAACCTCACGGAGCCCGAGACCTTTCCAACGAATGCAAAACCGTGGAAATCGGTTTTTGCGTTCTGGAGTTATAGCGTCAGGAAGGAAAACCCGACTTATTTTTATATAGTAGATATAATTATATACTATGTAAGAAACAACGATCTGCGATCATAAAAGTAGGGTTGCGAATACCGGTCCGGAAATTAACGACGACTTTCAAGGCAGTCGTGGCCGAGCGGTTAAGGCGTCTGACTAGAAATCAGATTCCCTCTGGGAGCGTAGGTTCGAATCCTACCGACTGCGAAACTTTTTTTGTAAAATTTCTTTTTTGTTTGTTGCAGTTTACGGAGGGGAGCAGGCCCAAATGTACAAGATGACAATGGATATACGCCACTACATCACGCTTGTTTAAATGGACACAGGTAATTTGTGTTTTTTTTTAAATTACTATATAAAATAATATAATGCAATACATAAATTGTTTAATTTATGTGGAAGATATATGACATAGTTTTTTTTAAGGAAGACTTTAGATTTGTCAATTTACAGTGAGAGAACTGGAGAATATACCCAGATATATAATTTAGCATCCTTATTTAATTTTATAACTCGTCATGGTTATGTTAGAATTTTTAATTCAATATCAATATTCTTCATTGTGAATCATAGGTATACATATGATGTTTACATAAGTGATAATGGTCCGCTATGTTCTGCCATTTCGGCCTACAATAATTTAAAGTTATATTCAAAGCCTGCAATAAATAATCATATTTTGGAATGTCTATCAAAACAATATAATATAACATTTGAAGTAAATAAAAATATATATGCAAAACGTCGATGAATGTCAATTTCTATTAAAATTTAAAACTTAATTTACATACAATTTACAAAATATGAAAAATAAAAATAATAAGATATAATACTTAATGTCAAATCAATTAGTTTAATAATCAACAACATCTTTTTGCGTATTCAGTCGCGTTAATCACACTAATGTTATAAAGGTGACAGTTTGTAAGTGTGTATGTTTGTTACTTCTTTACGCGCAAACGGCTGGACCAATTTTGATAAAATTTAGTGTGAAGGAAGCTGACACCCTGAATTAACACATAGGCTTTTTTACATTAATAGTTTTGTCTAATAAACCGCGGGTAACAGGGGCGCAGCTAGTATAGAATAAAACACTCACCCTTGTTTAAATACAACGTATTCACAAACACTGCTTGACAGCAGTGACCTACTAAGGGATGTTAGTGATGAGAGTACACGTGACGGAAGGGCTGCTATGTCCTTCCCATGCAGTCCTCATTCGCAGAAATAACCACGTGCACAAAAGCGTAACAACTTTAAAGTCAATTACAGGTACTTTCTACGCAATAGTGAGCTAATTTTAGTTTTAACACAGCTTAATTTTTATCAAAAAGTATAAATACTGATATCTTATCTACGGTATATTATATATTTGAGTTTGTTGTAAAATATCATTTAGTTACTGACTTGCTATATTCATTCGTGTTTTATTCATTTAGTTTTCGTGTGTGATAGATTTGTGTTTTATGGACAAAGTGGAAAAGTTAAAAACCATCACATGTAATAGGAAAGGTATTTGTAAGTAAACTTTTGATACATTAGTTATAAATAAAACTTAATATTCGTTCGATCATTACCCACCACTTGAAGCCATTATGTAAACAAACATAATGATATACATTTTATTAATATGATGTAATACTGATGTATATGAATCCACAATCCAATACATAAAACTGTCAAACGTATTATACTCTAAACGGTAATCGAACAACGCGACCTTTGCAACTTTTTAACTTGCAAAAGTGTTCATGTAACCTAATTGCAGAATAAATGATTTCATTTCATTTGAAATCGAATATTGTTCCGTTTTTGTCATTATGGTGAATGAGGTGTCAATAGATTTGTAAAAATGACCCGGGTTTCACATGCTATATACATTTTATCAAAAGTTTTACGTAGTCTTAGTTTTTTAAACTTTTTTTCTCGTAAGTTTCTATAATTATCTCATTCATGTAACACACTCAGTTGGTACTTGATAAGATATCGTCTAAAACTAAATGATATGTTTATATGTAACATAATACGAGTCTTAGCATAATTAATGCAGCCTGGAAATAAATGCGAATGAGATCACCAATAGTCACGTATCTACATTTTGTATGAAAACCCACAGTGTTGGTTACTTTCCTCAACAATAACATTGATGTATTGTGACGCAAACGGCAAGTCGACCGCATACATACCGCTGTAACGGGAAATCGATAGTGTTCCTGACTAATACATTGTTTTAGGGTAATTGAAAACTGAACGAACGAAGAACTTTCTAGACCTATAGGTACTTGTTAGGTAAAATGTGTAGCTACTTTAGTACATAAACTTGTTTACTCGCGGATTTATTCCGACGAAAGACGCATCCAAACATTTTAGTTTATTTTCTTGTTTTCACTAGATGTGTTTACATGGTTGAATTTCAGTAAAATTAAAGTGAAAATATCATCGAAAACAGCTAAACACCTAATGAATGTGAAAATGTTAAATTAATTTGTGTATGTTCCAAAAACTCAAAAGTTCAGATTGTTATAATGTTTTTGTCTATTTTCAGCTTTAGTTATTTTTCTCATTTCTCATCAATAAGACGCCCTGTCGGCTAACTAGTAGTTACTTATCATTAGTTATCATCATCGAACTATTGAAGTCCACTGCTGGACATATCACATAGGCCATCCTCATTGCTCGCTACTCTGATCAATTTGTATTTCTTTTGTTACACTCCTAATGCAAACGCAACAAAGTAACGTTTTGATAGTACAAATAAATATTCGGGCAAAACATTGTATTGGTCTAAAAGTCTAAACACTTCCATATCAGCAGTTGATTATTTGAATTAAAACGTGATTCACAACTTGCGTAACTTGTTTTACTGCACCATTCCATATACATATTTTACTTTGAGACTTATCAAAGAAACTCGTTTTGTTGTTGTAAGATTTGTTCGTGTCATACTCGTACATTTAATTATCAAGTTATTGTATTAGTAGGTTACAAACTTCGCTCCATACATTCCTGCTGTTGCAATTTGGATTTGGATATATTGGATTCCTTGTCTTTATTCCATTCGCTAGTTCAAGACTCGTGCCTTAGTATACATATATTATGAACCTTCCTATAAATACGTTATATTTGTAAGAGGTTGATGTCTCTACATTAAAGATTTTGAAGAAAAACTAATGAAGGGTGCCTTAAAGTAACAGAACTCAAAACAACAATTTCTAGATTTTTTGTCTGTTTATCTGTGTGGTTTCCTTTTATATATTGTGGTAAATTTCACTTACCATTTAGTGTTTGTCGGTCGGTAAATAAAAGTAATCGGTTGGCAAACAAACGGTTATACCAGTTCAAAGATTCACCGCGTAAACTTACATATGCTATGTGTAAATGGGGTTGTATAACGTATCAATAAATATGTATAAATTAAATGCAATAAGACTCATCGCTGTAGAACATTTTGAGTTTTTAAAGTGTACATCATCATCAGCCCGTTGCAGTCCACTGCTGGACATAGGCCTCTCTCTCTTAGTGTACATAAACTAACTTAATTAATTTATATAATACTCAGAAAATAAACAACTTCTAGCCGTACCAGAATCCTGAACTATATTTTCTTTTGCAGAGACATCGTTCATACGCTTCTGGAGATGGGAGCGTCCCCTTGCACGGTGGACAAGAAGGGAGCCACTCCTTTACACTTGGCCGCGTTCAAGGGTGATGCGGAAGCAGTCGGCATGCTCCTCGAACATAACAGTCCTCCCGTCAACGTCGACCAGCTGGTGAGGAAACTGTAGAATTGTTTGTTTGACCTGTTGATAGTGGTTCGTGATCCTGAATATTAAGGTTAATGTTCTAGGTTCCGTTCTCACAAAGAACAAATTGTGTGGTGACCACATCAGGTCTATTTATGGTTACCATAGTAAAACTTTGCCTAGTTTTGCATCAGAAGGGAGACAAGTAAGGTTATTATTATTCTCTAAAGAGAATTTGCTACATTCATTGTAGTGAAAACTTCTTTAGGAGCGTTGAGCACTTTTTTGGTGAACAAAAATCATGAAACTAGCGGCATTGTCACCGAACGATGAGCAAATTTTTTTTTCTTCTTTTTATCGCGCATTTTATTTAAAGAGCAAAGCGGCTCATTTCAGGTCAGCTTAAACAAATGTTTGTTTATAGTTTTGAGGTTTCACTTTTTTTTTTTTTTAAAAAGACAACTCCCGCACTAGGAAGAAATCCTGTGTCGCGGGGGACTTCACAAACATACATGAAACGGACACAAAGAACACCCAGACTCAGAACAACAATTTGTGGATCACACAAAGCGTTGTCCTACGTGGGATTTGAACCCACGACACTTGGCAAAGTAGGAAACGGCGTGGTGACCGTTAAACCACTAGGCCAAAAACTTCTGTCGGCAGATCTCATGACTGCTTTATGTTATTTTTATCATTAATTTATACCTATAACACATCACCCTATAAGGTTAAAGGTACAATATTGTACGAAAACCGATTAAAGTTCGAGTCAGACTAGGAGCTCGCGAATGGCTAAAACCGGTCCGAAAATGTTTGCAAGGGCATCGACATTCTATGATATGTAGTGAAGATAAGCTTTACTTGAAGTAACATAAGTTAAATAAGGAATTCTATACCTATTATTAATAGACTATTCCTGGTTAAGATTGTTATCAAATCCTTTATTCGCTTGTGTATTTATAAAATACACATGAACTCATAACTATAGGTCAATGTTTATCTTCTATTAACTGCTTCAAATTATAGTTTTTAAATAAATGGAAATATAATGGCATCTATAATCAGAAATATAATGTCTAAAAACTTTGCATTGATTTATTAGTGAACAATATCCGATCTATAAAGTCATGAACTGCTTTATAATATTGATTATGTTTCGATGTACAATATGATAAAATATCTAACATGGTAAATCTAACTTTAATGATATACCTGGAAATAGACTACCCTAGGTTTATTTTTTGAACGAAAGTTCCTTATGGAACGTTGCGGAGAGGTAACCTAGCCGGCAAAAAGCGTCCGTAACGTTAAACCAAAAAAGCGTAAGATTTAAAAAAAATAGTTTAGCGCCATCTGTATACTATTAATTCTCGGACATATATGAATAAATGATCATACATATTTATTTTTAAAAAAGACAACTCCCGCATTAGGAATAAACATCCTGTGTCGCGGGGGACTTTACAGACATACATGAAACGGACACAATTAACACCCAAACTCAGAACAACAATTTGTGGATCACACAAATTCTTGTCCGGTGTGTGGATTTGAACCCACAACAGTTGGCGAATTGGCAAGCGGCGTGGCGACCACCTAAACTACTAGTCCAACCGTGCAGTAGGTAATATGTAACCTTTGTATTGACGAACAATCAAATAAGTATCCTCGAATCAGAAATCAGCGAATTGACTACAATATCTGTTTCAGACACACGACGGTGACTCGGCCCTCCTTATAGCTGCTCAATTCGGTTTCACAAACGTCGTGTCACAGCTGATCGCAAGAGGTGCCGATGTCACTATCAAGAATGTCAACGGTGACAGTGCGCTTGACTTGGCAGCGCATTATGGAAAGTGAGTTACTCAATCTTAATTAAATTAAAAATGCGTAGGGAGCAGACCCGAAGGTAAAAGGCTACACTTGTATTTAAAAATGGGTTGTACTTTTCTTTTCACATTAATAGTCTATGATAATGAATGTGGTGTCAGGTTAGAGATTATATCCGAATCTTTATATAGTATAAAATCAAGTCGCTTCCGCTGTTTTTTATTTATTTCATTTATTTAATTATAGACAAAGCATTACAATACACATTTAATAAATACAAACTACTCGCTGAAAACGTAGTTTTATCAACAACATAAAATTCTCTTTGCTTTGATCTTTTTAACTACTCAATGGATTGTAATGCAGTATTCAGCAATAGTGATTCAGGAGGGAGGTTTACATGTGTAATACATGTATATAGAAGAGGAAGTCGAGAATTTCAAAGACTTCTGTGCAAAGCCGGGTCGGGTTGCACTGACCAAAACTTTCTAACAATATATTTAGGCCTATATTTTTGTATACATCGTAGGCTTTCAATTCACCAAATCTTAAACAATGAATCAAGGTGCTTAGAAGTGTATACGTCAGTTTGATCATTTTTCGGGAACCTTATGCCAGATTAAAACACTATCTTCTGAAATGTGAGCGTATAACTATCACTGAATACAAAAAAAAACATGTAATTTCTAAATTTTTCAAAAAGTTTACCTATCATGTTAAAATGTATGCTTTCAAAGGCACAAAACTAACAAAAAACCTTTTTATGCAAACGAGTATGTAAATACCTCACCCAGGATCGTCTTCCAAACTTCTTTATGCGAAATATGTTGTTAATAATCTTGTTTGATTAGGTTTTCCAAACTTTTGGAGTTCAGAGTTTCTCCAGGACGAGTTTCGTGGTCTTCACTTGTAGTTTATATTTAGCAAACTAAAGTATTATAATATGTATAATGCCCTGAAAAATAAATAGCATCAATGACGCTAAGAATACTTGAGAGTGTAACATGGTTTTGAAATTGTTTCGTGTAGTTTATTTTTGACTGGTTCCTGCTCAGTATTTATCTGGGTCATTACTTTCAATTGTGGTACAGTACAAGTAATAGGAGTGGTATTACCACTGGTCACATTTCATATTGTGTTGAAACTTAGGGAGTCTATTGAAATATAGACAAAGCGACTGACAAACTGACAAAACATAATGTATAGCGAACAAAAGGAGATAAATATTAAACAAATAAAAAAACTCTTACTACCTGATGAGCAAAATGACCTTGCGACTGGTCTGTTTAATAAGTGGATAGCTATCCTGACTGGTAATGCAGAGGTCGTCAGTTCAATACCCACTTAGGAATATTTTGTAGTTCGATGAAAATGATCATTAATTCTGTGTGTTTGGAATCTATAAGTATATAATATATCAGCGGTCGACCGCGGTCTAGTCATCGTTCTACAGGCGAAGCAAAATTAAGAATCAAACGACCGAGTATAAGATGTAACGTTAAAGGCTTTAGGAGCCAAGAAGGTTGAGGTGAAGCCTCGATGGTGAGATGACGTGATATAAATTAGACACTTCAGCACGAGAATTTACATAATATTTATTTATGAGTTTACATAATATTTATTAATATTAACACGCGAGTATAGAATACAGATCAATCAGGGCGAGGGTTCTAGAGAGTTGTTCCACATTCAGCGTCTTCCATACAGAGAAGACACTTATCTGTCTAGTCGAAGCGCAGGAAAAAGGGCCTAGGGTTATATGTTCTACTCGCGCCGCCGCGCCGGTAAGATGGCGGTCCAGCGGTGAGGTTGTGGGAGCACGATGTTCCCGCGTGACAAAGATATAGCTATTCCTTAAAAATAAACATATATTTTCTGTCATCATCAATCAATCGATTTTTAAGATTTAACTAAACCTTGTCGTAAAGTTATAAATCTAACTATAAACCTTGGATACACTTATGAAAATTGAACAATCACCTAAGCGAATGGCTCTTTTATATTCTATACAGTTCATGAGTGTTGCGGAACACTTCCATGTCTAGTTTTAAATAAGGAATTTGCATACATATCCTTATCGTTTCGCTTAATCGTTCACGGGAACCACATCAATATTTAAATGGCTCGACCTGCCTGCATTCTTTGCGTAAATGACATTCCGCGTAGCGATATGTGTTAGAAGTTAAAGGCTAGGTTTTCTCAATGAGATTATTCACGCACTTTCCTTGTGGTGCCTACAGTGCCTCACAGTGTTGCCATAAGCAGGTTGTATCATTCAGACTACCTTAAGAAAAACGTATTCAGATCTATATTCAAGCAAAAATCTGAGGCCCTGACTATGAAGTGCCTAAGTTATTAGGGATATTTGGTAGTTAGGTATAAATCAGTGAAAGAAAAATATAGCTTACTAATTTTTGCTCGCGGTAAATAATAGCCTATGTGTTATTCTAATCTATAAGCTATATTACTGTAAAGTTTCATACAAATCCGTTCCGTAGTTTTTGCGTGAAAGAGTAACAAACATTCATCCATCCATCCACCCATACTTACAAACTTTCGCGCTTACAATATTAGTAGGATTACATTTTAAAGTTTATTACTTATTTAACAGTCTAAAAAATATACATATAAAATAAAAGGAAAACGATATCAAACAAAAAACATAAGCATTATTTACGTATGAACTTGATGTGTGTATGACAAACAAAATAAAATCCTGTGAAGTATTCATATAAATATGAATACTTCACAGGATTTTATTTTGTTTCTCATACATCGGGAAATATTCATTTATATAGCAGTAATGAAAAAAAGGATGTTATTTTTTGGATGATAACAAAAAGATTTTCTAGAAAGATTGTAAAAACCCCACTGGGATCACAATGATGGGTAGCAATATTTTATAACCGGCGCGTCTAGTAAAACCCCTGGAATCAGAGGTAGCGGGGTTTGGTTTTCGGTCACCTCTGGCTATTCTGTCTGTCTGACAGTCTATTAACGGAGAGATGGCCGGAGATTGTACGAGGAGCTTTGTACGCTTCCACGACTCACGTAGACATCTCTTTGTGACCACGACCACTCTGTCAAGAGCTACTGATCAGAGAAGAACCTTACAGGCTCGGTAAAAGCAACGAAAGAAAAGCATGGCTCTCTCTATATTTGGCTAATGTATTTCTTCTTTGTCACAGGTATTCGGTGGTGAGACACTTGCTACACGTCAGACCCCAGCTGGTAGACCAGTATATGAATAGAAATAAAGAATTCACTTCGACGCCTTTGCATCGAGCTAGTATGAACGGGCGAAAGTAAGTACCATGAGTTTTTCTTCATGTGATTATCAGTATATATCTTTTATGTCGGTTATCGCGGTGAATAGTAGCCTATGTGTTATTCTGATGTATAAGCTATATTACTGTAAAGTTTCATCCAAATCCGTTCAGTAGTTTTTGCGTGAAAGAGTAACAAACATTCATCCATCCATCCATACTTACAAACTTTCGTGTTTATAATATTAGTAGGATATTCGATAGTTAGTGTTGGCTCTAGGTAATGCTGGTTGATATGATAATATCGAACTGGTATTCTTCTTGGTACCGATAATTTGATTTTACCAAGAAGGACCGAAACTAACTATGGACATTACCATTATCAATTTTCAAAGTGTCTCCACATCAGGCACACGCACAACTCGTCTTTCCCTTAAGGGTAGAATGGTACCTCCTACATCTAGTTTCATAGACGTCGTCAGTGCAATTGGTCTTGTATTGTAAATACACACATCAAAAGTGTCTAGGGATCAACATATGTGTCTAGGGATCAACATATATTTTTGCAATAACTTTTCTCCTGATTGATATTAATTAAAATTTTCTTTAAGGATTCATCAAATAAAGTGTTTTCGTTTGTCACAGTAACGATAAACCAAGTCACCTTTGCATTAATAAAGAAATTTGCCATTTTCCTAATAAAAGGATTTTTGACATTTGAACCACTAACATTAAAGTTCGAAAAAAAGACTGAAATAACAGTTTTCTTTAAAATTTTATTAGGTAACTTAAACAATTAATAATCCGTGTTTCTACCGCGAACACTAACACAAGAACATCGGTTTGGCATACTCAAAATGAGTTCATCCAAATCACGCTGTGGAATGGCCGCCCATGTTCGTTGCAACAACAAAAAAAGGTCTTCTTGCGACTGGATACCCTCCATATTCGGCAGAGCTCTTCTCTGTAGCATATCCCATGCATGCTCAATCGGGTTCAAGTCTGGCGACTGAGCAGGCCAGGGCCAAAGCCACATCTCAATCTCAAGAAATCCGCATAAAAATGCTTGATCCCTAGACACTTTTGATGTGTGTATCTAAAGATTTTTTTTTCAACATAAATGTAATAAAACGGGTTCCACACCACCGATGCATATTCTAGGGTACTAGGAGTACGCACCAAGGCACAGTACAGCATATTTATGGGCTTAATATTTTTAAACTCCATGGGCTTAATAATAAAACCAAGCGACCTGTAGGCCTTTTTCATGACATAGTCAATGTGCTTATCAAATATCAATTGGGAGTTCTGTATTAAACCTAAATATTTATAGGTATGTGTGCTGAAACCTTCAATATCAGAAGTCTATGCATTCACGTTTCTAGACCAAGGATTTTAAGAATTGAGTGCCAAAAGTATTTTATTCCTTTCACGGGCTTGTTGAAAGCGGATAAACAATGTTAATATTTTGAATTTTGAATTTGCGAAAGAAATCTGATGAAATTGGTGGCTGACCTATGCGAGGTAAAAGCCACAATTAGTATCAAACGTTGTCGCCTGGTATTTAGTTCTATACTTTTTACATTTACATTTCTTACATTTGTTCCGAATAAACTGTTATTTTATTCTACTTAAGAACACGTTAACATAACCATTATTTCCTCGTTACAAATCAAAAAGGAAAACCAACTAATAAATTGGACCAAATCCATAACACAACCACATGATGTCATTCTTTATTCCTATTTAGATTGTGTTCTGGGTAATAATAAATTTGTTTGCACATATCCTTGTCATGAACCATTTCACACGGATAAAATATCATATTAATTATAGTGATACAATAAATGTAACCGTGTGCTGACGGATTATGAATACGTGTCTTTTTTTGTGTCGTAAATTAGGCCGGGCGCACACCGAAACGGTCTTCGACGAGACGGTTTTCGACTGTAGTCTTGTGCTGACGCACACTGCATTAGACCGAACAAACTTTCGACGAGGGGGAAGGGACGATTTGATTCTGGGACTATTAAGCATTTAAAGACTGTTTGTTTATTTTATTTATTTATCTATGCTCCCTGCATTACAATTGCACGAGGTAGACTTAGTGCCATATGTCATTATCTACCAGTTAACCTTGAGTCAACGCTTTTTACGGCAACCTAGTCGAGCCTCGACAAACTGTCTAGTCGGAGACTGTCTGTCTAAAACAGCCTTGGTGTGCGACGATTCCACCTATCACAACGCTTTTTACGGCAATATAGTCGAGCCTCGACAAACTGTCTTGTCGAAGACTGTCTGTCGACTCCGGTGTGCGCCCACACTTAGGAAGCAAACTACGCAGGACTGCAAAGAAAAGGAAAACTTGAAACGAACTCAGTACTAATGCACCAGCTTGGTATAGTAGGCAAAACTGTGGTAGAGCCACGCTTCGGCATGCATGGGCCGCCTCGACCGGAGTAATACCACGGCCTCACAGAAAACCGGTGTGAAACAGTGCCTGCGCTGTGTTTCACCGAGTACGTGGGGATACCGGAGGCCCCAACACTTAACAAACAACACTGTTGTTTTTATTATTTTCCTCACAATTTTTATGTTTTTTTCTCTTCACAAGAACCTGCCTTATAGAAAATATTATAAAAAAATACACGAATAGGTCAAACGGTTCTCGAGTCTTGCGCGTAGCAACACATTTAGGTAATTCATTTGTATTTATTTATTTTGATTGTATTATGTGTGCAGCTGTATAATCGGCGACATCGGCATACATATTTATTTATTTTTGAAATAATGCAACTTCACAGGACTTCCTGGAAAGGTTTCTGTAATATTTTACGTATTTAAACTATATTTTAACGAAATTCTATAGTTTCTGTGCACAGTTGTAATATTCTTCAGCATATTTATTGATCCTTGTATGTAAATTACAGTCGTGTATAGACTCCAATCGCTCCATATTCATTCGTTCGTTATAACGCACCAGTAGCCCTCCTGTGTATACATCCAGCTCACAATCACGCATGTGAATTGGATGTGGTATATTCGTGTGTATGAAGAAACTATGCGTAGGAATGCTGTAAGTGTAATTTTGAAGTCCAATTTAATGAGAGCTTGTGCAGTTGTAAAAAACATATATTTTTTAGAGACCGACCGAAGATTCGGTTTCGGCCAGTTTCGGCGGGTCGGCAATTTGGAGGTGCTCCAAATACAAAAAACACATTACACTCGCCACATTGATATCAATATGGCGGGTGTACATATCAATATTCCAATATTTAACCATTATTTATGAATTACGAGTGAGCCAAGAAGTTCGCTGACCGAAGATTCGGTTTCGGTCGAGCACCTCCAAATTTCCGACCCGTCGAAACTGGCCGAAACCGAATCTTCGGTCTGTCACTTATTTTTGTAGGTTCATTAAAGGGAATGCTCGGATAGAAGTGCGAAAGACGTAGCAGATGAATATGGCTACAGCTATATCTTACCAAATTTTAACCAACCACCGTCTCACATTGTGATCTTCTAAGAATGTTGTAGACTGCACGAATGACGTAAAAACTTAAGTGTGTTACATTTTCGGTCCTCGCATGAGACAACAAATTGTTTACGTTTCATTATAGGTATTTACCCATGGTTAGGCAAATTGTTACTGAATAATACGTTTATTAAGAAAATATTAAGGGTGAGCGCGGACGGACGAGTGGCGGCGAAGAGACTAATTTAGTAACAATTTAAATTGAACCGTAAGTTCTCCAGAATACAACTGTATTTGTTGTAACGAAATAATACCAACCGTCGTTCGCCGTCATTTTATATATGACGCATTAGTCTCTTCGCTGCCCCTCTATCCGTCAGCATTGACCCTAACACATAATACCGTGTATAACATACTTACTTACCTCTTTCTTGAAGTTAGTATAGGTGTAAATTTAAGGATTCGTAACGAAACCTACAAATGTTGGCCGATCCCTGATTCGTTAGTCGTATGAATATGAATGATTCAATTGGTTTATGAATGTTAAACATCATGCAGTGTGTGACTGTGGTATCAATCAGCAACCATTTAGTATAACTGAAATAAAGAGAATACACATTTTTAACAATTTTGATAAATATATGACAGCATATTTCGAGTTTTCTTTATTTTCTCTTGAGAGACTGGACATTTTTTATGGTGTACGGGACAAACAAGGTGAATCACAAGACGCCTTTTAATTCTTTGAGAAGATTATTGAAAGTGATGTGACTATCAATTTACACATCACTTGGTTTATTCCACATCGCTACATTATAAGTTGATTATGCTATATAAAATTATCTATAGAAATAAATAAAATTGAAGTGTTTGTTTGTAATATTAAAATAACCGCTTTTTAATAAATGCATGTATACATGGCACATGTACCAAAATAACATTTTTTAAAATTTTTGTCTGTCGGTCTGTTTGTTCCGGGTAATCTCTGGAACGGCTGGACCGATTTTGACGGGACTTTCACTGGCAGAGAGCTGATGATCTAAGGAGTAACTTATGCTACTTTTTTTAGACTAACTTTGTCCCGTGGCATTACCTACGGCACCACAATAACCGCGGGTAACACCGCGGGGTTCAGCTAGTGTCATATAAAAAAAAATTGACAAAAATTGTTCTTGTTTTAGGGAGGTAGTAATAGCCCTCTTAGACGCCGGTATGGACCCCAACGTGAGGACTGCGAATGGTACCCCCTTGCATGAAGCGGCTCGTTACGGGAAAGCATCAGTGGTCCGGGTTCTTCTAAACAAGGGAGCGGATCTTCACGCCATGGATTCAAAGAAAAAGACTGTGTATGACCTTCTAGCGGAGTACCCTGAAGAGGCCCTTAGGAAAGTAAGGAAAGTTATACGAGGTACGTATTCTTATCTATACCTACATATTTCTTTTTTCATTTAGTCAAGATTTTGTGAAAGGATACTTAGGTATCCTTCACGACTTCAAAGTACACACATCAAAAGTGTCTAGGGATCAACATATGTGTCTAGGGATCAACATGTATTTTTGCAATAACTTTTCTCCTGATTGATATTAATTAAAATTTTCTTTAAGGATTCATCAAATAAAGTGTTTTCGTTTGTCACAGTAACGATAAACCAAGTCACCTTTGCATTAATAAAGAAATTTGCCATTTTCCTAATAAAAGGATTTTTGACATTTGAACCACTAACATTAAAGTTCGAAAAAAAGACTGAAATAACAGTTTTCTTTAAAATTTTATTAGGTAACTTAAACAATTAATAATCCGTGTTTCTACCGCGAACACTAACACAAGAACATCGGTTTGGCATACTCAAAATGAGTTCATCCAAATCACGCTGTGGAATGGCCGCCCATGTTCGTTGCAACAACAAAAAAAGGTCTTCTTGCGACTGGATACCCTCCATATTCGGCAGAGCTCTTCTCTGTAGCATATCCCATGCATGCTCAATCGGGTTCAAGTCTGGCGACTGAGCAGGCCAGGGCCAAAGCCACATCTCAATCTCAAGAAATCCGCATAAAAATGCTTGATCCCTAGACACTTTTGATGTGCGTATTTTTAGAAATGTTATCTGATATTAGAAGTGGTAAAATTGGACTAATAAACCTAAATGAAACTATACTCTTGTGTATTCGCAATACAATCTAATTATAAATATATATACAAATCAATTGGATATGTTACTAAATAAATATACGGTTTTTTGGGATGTAGTGATGAATTTAAACTAATCGTAATTTATACAAATTAATTAATCTATATACTATTATCTATATACTATTATATAAAGCTGAAGAGTTTGTTTGTTTGAACGCGCTAATCTCAGGAACCGCTGGTCCGATTTGAAAAATTATTTCAGTGTTGGATAATACATTTATCAAGGAAGGCTTTATGCTATATATCATCACGCTACGACCAATAGGAGCGGAGCACCAATGAAAAATGTTTCAAAAACGGGGGAAAATTATCACGCTCGGGCAATAGGAGACGCAATCGAGGTTGCGTGGGTCGGCTAGTATTAAATATTCTTGCTTTGATTGAAGCAAGAAAGTTCTAAAATCGATTGGTTATATTAAACTTGGGATAATTTCATTTCTTTTTTGTTTCTTGCGTTAACGTGAACGAACCGTAACGAAAGCTTGTTCTCTTAAGAATCTTTATTCGATACAACGGAGAATGAATGAATTTAAATTTTCGACAAGCTAAAATAAAAAATTCAAAAACCTTCTACGCAAGCACTTCGTCGAGGAATCATACGCCAAAAATGCCTTACATAATTTTGGAAAAGAACTGATACACTTACACTGCTGGACTGATATTAACCAAACATAGCTAAGAACTACCGCAAGGAAACTGGGTTTCAAATAAAAAAAAACCGCATCGAAATCGGTCCATCCGTTTGAGAGCTACGAACCACAGATAGACACACACACAGAGACAGACAGACATCGACGTCAAACTTATAACACCCCTCTTTTCGAGTCGGGGGTTAAAAATCACAATAAATTATTATTGTTTATGATAGAATTCCCAAATAAAATTTATTTATGTTTATAATAATGTACCCGTAAAAGTCCAAAATAAAACTTATAAACATTTTTCTCTTAACAGAGTATGTGACAAACGCAGCAAGCTATGACAGTGACAACGAAGACCTTCCGCCATTCCCAGTTCCAGAATACAGTCCCACGCCGCCGTTGTGAGTTATACCTTATATCTTAATATTGCAGTCGATTACAGAACTTCACAGAAATATGACAGAACCTCTTGTTTTGTTTGCTAATCTTAATACTCTCAAATATGGAGTAAATCTAAAGTTGAATGAAGAATTTATGTGCGAAAACTGTAACCCGAGTTTATTGAAATTCATAAATTGGACAGTTTAAAAACAATTCTTCATCCAATATTTAACAAGTTCTGATTTTGACTGTAGGTACCTTGAATGATAAATATTCATTTAAATTCAATTAGAAATCATTGAGCAAGTTACCATTGCGTGGTGTTGGGTATCTATTCTATTTTACGTTGTTAGACGCAAAATTCTACGCAGTAAATTTTTCAGTCACGCTAAACGTTTTCTTTAAAAATTAATTGTCATTTCCCATGTATACTTTCTGCAATTTTACTAGAACCTTGCTATTATTACGCCATAGAATTTTGCGCCTAAAACACTGCTGTACTGTTTCTATGGGATGGATTTCTTTTTAACGTACTAATACGCACGTTTTCTTTAGAAAAATCTGTTTGTTGAAATGCACGGCCCATTCTGAATTTGAAATATTTAATTTGAAAGACAGGCTGAAATTCAAAGAGCTCGCTAACACTGCCTCAAAACATTTGCTTTTAATTGGAGAGGCTCGTCTCAATTACTACACACGACGTGTCTTCTTTGATCTCTGATTGCTATCTTGGAAGCCTTTTTCATAATAAAAATGTTATGTTTTTTTTCGTAATTTAATGATTTAAAGGGTCTTTAGCCTTTTTTGTATCAAGGCGGACTTGCAAATTGAACAAAGTAAGTACAGTAGCCAATTTGAAATCTGAATTTGTCTAAACACGTTAATAACATATGATGAATTGATTTTAAAAATATATTATAGTAATGGCTCTGATATCTAAGTAATATAGTTACACTTATGAAATAGAAGAAGATAGCCGCTTCGTTAATAAAAGTCTTACCCAGTCTTCAAGCGACAGATTTTTACACAAAAAACTTTGAATGCAGGTTGCCTCATTAAAATCTTCCGACCCTTTGATTTTTTCACAAACGACCAGGTGAGACGCCTGTCATAAGAAAAAATTCTCCCCACCGACGCCCTTTTATGGCGATATAACTCAAGGATGAACACTTTTAGCTTTCACGAAAGTATGGACGCTAGTCATTTAAACTTATTAAAAATTAAAAGACAGGTCCGGCACTAAAACCTGTCTACCTTAAAATTGTAACATGTTTTAAATTGAAAATGTTTTCCTTCAACATGAACGTCGTATTCACTTATTATTGCAACTAAAACTTCACGAAGTTACTTATTTTATATTTACAGATATAATAAATTTAGCCCTAAGATTCCTGCTCAAGGACCGCTTCGCACTAAAGCTTCCTTATCTAACCTAAATGACGATAGACAAAGAGACAACGTAACTAATGCCCAATCCCAAAGTAAATTTCCACCATCACCGAAAATTCCTTCGAGGTCCCCCATCAGTGATACACTCAACGAAGAATTTAGAGGCAGATCCAAGACGTTTCAAGATAAAGCTAACAATGATAAACAGTTGAAAATTTTAGGAGATTCTATAAAATCTAACGTCCGAAGTGCTTTGCTATATGATCATCAAAATCAACTTATTTATGAATTGGAAAAAAAGATTAACACTCCAAGTTCTGAGGGAATGAAATTAACAGAATCACAACCTGAAAAAGAAACTGTGTATGCTAATGTAAATAATAATGCATCACTAGAAAAAAGCTACGACGGAAAGCGATGCGATACATTAGAACCACCGAACATAGTTTCTTCCGATGCATTCGAATCAGGCTCTATGAAAAGGAAACCTAAGCCTCTTCCTAAACCGACGAGTTCTTCTGGCGATGAAGAAACCGATATGTATGTCAACGAAGAAACCGAAATTTATGTCAACGAACGTTTTAAAAAAGAGGAAGAAGGCATTTACGAGAACGCATTTACACGAAATATTAGTGATGACGAAAAGGTTAAAAACGTATATTCTGATGGTCCAGAACAAGATACAACTCCAACCTATTTTCCTATGATTGGTGTACGACTTCAACACCAACGTAGTACCATCAACGTTTGTGGTCATAGTTGTGATAACATTGCGACTTACGACGATGTCTCTTACGTAAAGATGGAAGGAAAGACAATACGAGACCGAAGGTTGTCCAATCCCGTTTACTTATCTATGGAAAGGTTAAAGACGGACAGTTTTCACCTTAAAGGTGACGTAGGATGCCTTTATGGATCTAATGAATATTTATACATTTACGAAATAAATCCTAAAACTTTAAGAGGCAACGCACATCCTTTTATAAAAAAGAAAGAAAAAGCTTCCGCGATGCCTTGCTATTGTCACGAAGATCCTAAAAAAGAGGAAAAAATGTTTCGGAAGAATAAACTTAAACACTCTAGTGGCAGTCAACTTGTTTTTTATAGTTGTGAAGATATCTATGTGCCTATGAGCCGAGAAGACATTTATTCATCTTTAAATGATTTAAAAAATGATAATGTGCAATTTCACCGCAAACAAAGTCGGGACGAAGCAAATACAAATAAACATACTATTCAAGAGAATATCAACATGTCGTGCAAATCAAATACGTTAGATTCAAGAACGCGTTCTTTGCTTAGGAAAAAAGCGTTCCAAGTTAAACAACTTTTAACCGATTTTTGATAAATATTATGGTTTATTAGAAATTTATTGTTTGTTGTCTATTTCTTTTTTATTTTATGCTTGTGGTGGTGGTAAAATTTAATCATATTAACACATAATTCACGGCAAGTCATAATTAACACTAATCATTTCATGTTAAGTTACCTTTATTTTATTTTTCATTTTATTATTTGTCGCTTTATGTGTTTTACAGGAAAACGTCAGAGACCCAGAAAAATACTAACAAACATGATAGCTTTTTATCTCCACCTTCATCTTCTCTTAATAAACACCATCCTCAAAGTTTTGTCAAAAAGCTTGCTTCGAAATGCTTGGGCCTAAAAGCAAAGTTCAATTCAGCTCCTAATATTTCTAACAGCTCAGCAGCGGAAGTCGATGTTAAATCAAAACAAACAGATAATAGGAATAGTACAAACACGTTGCTAATAGGAAATAGTAAGTTCTTTAAAATGCTGTCGAAAAAGGAGGAGTCCGGTGAAATAGTATGCAATGATGAATTCGACACTATATCATTAGATCGTCTAGGCACATTAAATAGAGACTCAGTGGTGAATAGGAGCAATAGGAGCTGCCCCGGATTTAAAACGTCACTCCCCAATATTTCAGAACATAATGAACTTAGCGATTCGCAAGAATCTATCCCTGAATCTGTCGTTATAACAGAATTAGACTGTGGTACAAATAATAGCGATATAACTGAAGCTGTAAACTGTACCGCATATTTTAACATTTTTGAACCAAGGGAACTCACTAATAGGAAATCGGTAATATCGACAGCTTCTACAGAATCACGGCACTTAGTTAATGAATGCTATGAATCTTATGATGTTTACAAAAGTCAAACTGAAACTGTTACCACAAAGTTAGTGCCTGTACCACAGCCTAGACCGACAGCAGTAACAGGAAAAAATACAAATGACGATACTATTTATGAAAACATTGTGATGGAGGTTAAAAGTATACCTAAACCGGCAGCCAGAGTACACATTCCTGTAAAATCAGTTGATGAAGTGCAAAACCAAACGTTATATGAAAATGTTGATTTACTTAAAAAAAAGCAACCCGAACCTCATAAAAGAACACTAGTCCCACAAAATTCGAACTCTAACAGTCTAAATGAGATTGCCTCGCCTATTGATAGTCGTTCTTCTACAATGTCATCTGATTCAATGTTAGATGAAACTAATTTAGAAGACATATTCTTATCTGAAAAATCAAAATCTTTCAGACATCGAACGACAGCTTCCTTTTCGAGTGTAAAGTTACAACTATCGAGAACGCAATCGGTAGCTTCGGATGCTTCTGATGTAACAGAGGCCAGTGCTTTAGAAAATGTTGATTGTAGTGATGATATTGATGATAAACCGATGTATTTATCGATGACTGGTACATTACCGAATAAAAAAACAGACGACGCTACTAAAAAGAAAGTTCTTTTCAGACATAAAACATTTACAAATATTGAAGTTGACAGAAACTCGATTAAGGTCAAAGATTTACCAGAATGGAATAATGAGTTTTTGAAAGAAACCTTAGCACATTATCATATAAGAGGAACAGGACATTGTATTTACAATGCTCCTACTGTCCAAGAATTTATTTACATTTTTAATAGGGACACTTTATATAGTGATGTTCCTCCTTTCACTAAAGTTCCTAATACTAAAAGAGATAGCGAGTTTGAAACGGCAATATGTTTTTGTAGGCCTAGACCTCCTAAGTTTCACAGTAGTGCTGAAGATCTAATTGATAAAACTAATCAAGTGGAAGATGGGAAGGTCCTTATAGACGTCGACGCAATCAAGAATAGACGTGAAATATTATCATCATCGTTTAAATGTTATTGTGCTTCTAAATCTTGCACCTTACATTCTACAAGACGCGAGTCACCAACAGATTTTGTCGTTAAATTTTCTGCTATAAAAAAAAGTATTTCTACACCTGATATTACTTTAGATTTTTCCCCTTATTCGACAGCATCTATGACAATTTTAACTAAAAATAAATCCGTCTCTAGTTTAGAAGAACCCTATGCGGTTGTAAGTGTCGATGACATTATAGCGAGAAACACAAAGCAGTGTGAAAATGCAAAAACACCCGAAAGTCCTGCTTATACTCTTATGTCACAAACATCTACAGTGTCATCAACCACTTCTGCACGTCCTTACTCTATCAAGGATATTGCAGAAGTGATATCATTAAGCGATCATTCAACATCGACAACCACTACTTTATCTCGTGCTTCTGGTGTGCAATTGCCTATAAGAAAATCGAGTTCCTCGGAATACTCCGGTCATTGGTCTCTACAGTCTTGCAATTCTAACGTCACGATTCAATCTGATGCGTCATTCAAAACATGCCTGGAAGAATCTTCGGATGACTCCGACGGCACCTTACACTCAGACCCGGGAACTTCAGATTCTGAAAGTTCAGACGCTGAGACGGTCAAGTCTGATGTGAGCACTTCAAAAAGACCATGGGTTCACAGTGACTCTTTCAGATTTGGAAATAAATCTAAACCTGGAATAGACGTTATTCTAGAAGAGAGTCAAAGTTCTCCCGATGACAAATCTGAGTCGTCGAAGTACGAAAGCGGTATTTGTTTGGAGGGGTCTGTAAGTTCCTTGTCTGAGTGTGAGGACGATAGTGGTATTCCGAGGGTCGATGCGGATGTGTCGCTTGGTTGTGCTTCGCTTGAGCGGGTTTCGGGACTGGTCGGGGGTGTTCGCAGCGGGTCGGGACGTCGGCGATGGGACGAGGCGGAGGGAACGAGCGAAGGCGATGCGCTGAGTGTATCCAGTGCAGCATCTAGCTGTGCACCACTACACCTGTCGCATCATCATCCTTACAGTAAAGTTTCGGTATGTATATTTTTTAATATTTACTAACCTTTTGATTCTGTAGTATATTGTCGTTTCTGTATATTTCCTAATAAAGCATTTATTTAGTCAGTATTTTGTACATTTAAAACTAACAAACGCTGGTTCAGTTGGATACTGTCTAAATATCATGAGTGTAAAAATGACATTTATTGATATAATTATTTATTAGATTTTTAAACATTTATATCGAATTATAAAAATATGAACTATTTAGATTTAACCTTCAATAAGACGTTGTTAGGCGAGATGGAGCCTGTATTAATTGCATGGCTGTCATAAACATGCTGCACTAATTGGTTGTGGGAAAAATACTCATAATTGAACACAATCAAGTGGCGAATTAAAATTCTGTTACGACATTGCATCGTGACAACTAAGATTCATAACCACAACCATTGTTTTGGGAGTAGTATTTCTTTGACTATTTGTAGCTTCATCGTTTAAATAACGAGATATCAACACTTAGATCTTCATGGTTGATTGGTGGTGGATTTTTATAAAGTGCAATTTTGTCCTGTAAAGATCCGTTGTTATGGACAATAGGTACTTGGACTCGTATAGAAACTATTAAATGAATAAATCGCTTGGTCGTAGTGCTTTTAACCTTATTTATTTTCTACTAAATCACTTTTTTGCTTTTGAAATCCAGTGATAAATGAAAATAATAGTATTCTTAAAATTCATTTTTACGTTTGCTTGTTATTAGCCTTATTCATAATATTTCACTTTAAGCAGCGGTTTTGTATTATTTTGTGAACTACTGTGTAATGACTGTAAATTCAAAATTTAAAATAACACAGACCTGTTGCTTGAAATTAAATAACGCTTATGAATAAGGCTATAAAAGTTTGAAACCAATGCTTTTCTTAAACAGAAAAGTTAAAGTAAACCTTTACAAAGATTAGTATTCTATTGCTTTTTTTGTTTGTCAAGTAGGAAAATGAAAAAGTTATATTTAATTCGAGTTACGCCTTTGACCTGTTGCACGATTGCTATTGTCACGCAAAGTCAACCATTATAAAAATGAGTAATTGTGGTCACGTTATGAGCTATCACGAGAATTTATAAATAAATAATGTGTTGAACACAGTTTAACGTGATTTTGAACCGACTTTAAAAAGGAGGAGGTTCTCAATTCGACCGTTTTTTTTTATATGCGTTTTCGCAGATAACTTCGTCGTTTATGAACCGATTTTGATGATTATTTTTTTTATGGAAAGGAGATATCCCAACGGTGGTACCATGATAAGGACACTAAGATCTGATGATGGCATCCAAGAGTAATCGAGTCGAACCTTGAAGTCGGTTTTTGTTTAAAATGTTATTATATTTAGTTTTGATTTAAAGTACTCAATACTAAATACGTTGTATGTGCCCCTTTCTATATTTTGTCTGATTAGATACTTTGAGAGGATTAACATTTATAAGGAAATTCTCAAAGCTGGCTCGCATCTGAAAATACCAGTCAGTTGGTCGTAAGGAATCCCATGACTCGACCACCTATACCATGCAAATTTAAAAAAGTGAACATACATACATAAGTATAGTGTAACTTATTAGCGTTCATTATTTGAAAAGGCAAATTAAAATTATTAAAAAATAACTTGACACCTATGCCATTCCGTCTGGCCGTAGACCAAAATCTTCTTTTAAGGAAACTCCTATGTTTTTTTTTTTAAAGACAACATGCGGGCATTAGGAATAAACATCCTGTGTCGCGGGGGACTTTACAGACAGACATGAAACGGACACAAATTACACCCAGACTCAGAACAACATTTTGTGGATCACACAAAGTGTTGTCCCGTGTAGGATTTGTACCCACAACACTTGGCGATTTGACAAGCGGCGTGGCGACCGGCTAAACCACTAGGCCAACTGTGCAGTCAGTTTAGTATCAATCTGCTGTAGACTACTATTAAAGACCGTTGATGGTGATGAAATATCATACTACTTAAATGTCAAAAGTCAGTATCTTAGAACAAAAACTCTATAATACATTTTTAAAGAAATTCTTAGCTAGTTTTATCTCGTAACAAAAGAAACAATACAATGACTCATCGTTAACCCATATACCGAAAATAAACGATTTCAGAGTTATGACGTCTTAGTTTCGTATGAAAATCGAATAAAAAGCACGTGAGACTGAAAGTTGTGTTATTGTGCCCACATGCCAGTTTGAACGACGTTTCATTTCATATGACGTACGAATTAAATTCCTGCCATATTTGTGAGACATTTATCCTAATCGTTAAATTGACAATTGTCTTTGAAATTATGCCCTGATGTGCAAAGGATCTTGAAATTTGTAACAAAATTTCATACAATTCATTTGCGTAAACAGAGATTTATTGTTTACGCATTGTAAACGTAAGAGACATAGCTGTGTAAAGTAATAGGTATTATGTAAATAGTGTATCAGACCAGATGCAATTGTAGGATTTTCTTCTAATTCTGAAGACGGAAAATTTCACGTATTCCAATTCAATTTACCATTTCAATTAAATACATTCTTGAAGTATGACTAAGAACATGATCAGACAACACATAAAATTTTCGTGGGAGAGCCACGCTTTGGCATGAATGGGCCGGCTCGACCGGAGTGATACCACGGCCTCACAGAAAACCGGTGTGAAATAGTGCTTGCGCTGTGTTTCACCGAGTGAGTGAGGATACCGGAGGCCTATACCCCAATCCCCTACCCGCTCCCCCATCCCCTACCCTCACCCCATCCCCAAAAGGCCGGCAACGCACTTGTGACGCTTCTGGTGTTGCAGGTGTCCATGGGCGGCGGTAATCGCTTACCATCAGGCGATACGTCTGCTCGTTTGCCCGCCTATTCCATAAAAAAAAAAAAAACGATTTTCATTATTCTACAGAGAGTAGGTGCAATTCTGTTTTGCGATATGAATCGCTATCGTCATTATTCAATTTTGTAATTTATTCCTGTTGACAAGACCTTCCGTCTAAGCCGCCACTTATCTAAATTTAGTCCCACATATGTACAGCATTGTTCGTAATATCTTGTACATCTTGCCATGTGGCATGCGGTACGCGATGAGACGTGAAGAAATTGGATGGTCAGTCGTGCCCGCCGTCGCGTATCAAACCAGCGCTTGCGTTCGCAGCATGGTCGCTCACTATCGATTTGATAATCGAAAAGTTATAAACATAGCTTACAAAAGTGGTTAAAAATTAGTGTATATTTAGTAATTGTTGTGTAGTGAAAATGTGTGTGTCATGTGAATGTGTGTGAATAGTAGATTGTAGGCGTATGACTCTTACGTAAGTTCATTTTTTTATGCAATTAAGAGTTTATTTAAAGCTTGGATGACATTGGAATTGTATGAATCTGTAAAATGTCAAATTTAAAAACATTTCTATTGGGCTGAGAGCCTGTGAGGATAGCGCATGTTTGTAAATAAAATAAATAAATAAATATTTATCCCCATAAGACAAAGACTCCGTGGGAAAGTTTTTCTTTAAACATTAGTAAACAGAACATAATTAATTATGTTAATTAGAATGTTGATAATCTATTTTGCAATATTTTGTTAAATTAATGGCATGACCTAATATAATTTTAATAGAAAAGAATTTGTGTACAACGTGTACTTAATTATAAAATTAGTAAAAACTCAGTAACAGTAGGGTTACAAACCATGTTCTCTGTTAAATGAAAACTTCAATCGTTGAAAACGTTTTCTGATCTCAGAAAGTAGATAGATAGATAGATAGAAAACTCTTTATTTGTACACCATAATATTACACAGTTACAAGAGTACATAAAATACATTTTTATACCTATACGTACGTTATAAAACAACAAAGTGTAACACAATTCTAACTCTACAAGTGTCAATTATTGTTGATCTTATGCTTCTGTGGGAACTGAAGCTACCCAAAATACTATTTGGATAGTTTAGTTAATTGTTCAGGTATGTTGTGTCCATGCAAAAAGAATCCTCTAAGTTTACGTTTAAATAGTGCAATAAGATATATCAAGAACATTACATTACTAGTGGTCGCCCAGCGGTCGAAATTTGAGCCTATTTTTTAATTTGTCTACCCTCTTCCACTATAAAAACTTTAACTGTGCCAAATGACATACTCCTCATTCCGCATAGTTTTCGTTAAAAGATGTACAAAGTTTTGCTCTTAATATTTATATATAGATTATACATATATACATGTATAAATAAATATAAATCTTGTATGATTGATTGCAACTTTTAAAGACGTAGAAGTCGTAGAACGTGAAAAAAATGTACCGCAAGTCGTAGGCATTTTCTTCTAGTTTCTTCTAGACAAAATATAGTAAAAATTTAACAAAATAAAAACCGACTTCAAGGTTCGACTCGATTTCTCTTGGATGCCATCATCAGATCTTAGTGTCCTTATCATGGTAACACCGTTGGGATATCTCCTTTCTCATCTCATTAAAAAAGAATCATTAAAATCGGTTCATAAACGACAAAGTTATCCGCGAACACACATTAAAAAAACATATATACGGTCGAATTGAGAACCTCCTCCTTTTTCGAAGTCGTTTAAAAAAGGTCGATACTAAGTTCTTCTAACTAAATATGAATTTATTATTACAGATAATGTAAACAAACTGATGAACCATGCATAATAACGTAATGTATACAATTTGTAATACATTAACGACGTAGTAAAGTTCCGTGTCAAGGTTCTAATAACCCAAATTCTGTTTTTTTTTGTGAACAAAAATAACATGTTTCATTTTAAAATAGTTTGAAAATTTAAGCAATACGTAACGTAATATTTGTGTAGTACTTATTCAGATGCACCTACACAAACAGATTATAAGTCCATGCTTTAGAAATATTTAAAAATTAATTAAATTAATACGACATTCGGTATAGTAATTAAGAAGTGTAAAAAGTCGAAATTTAGGTTAATACCAATCGAGTCTGCATGCTTAAATAATTCTAAATTCTATGACCGTGTTTTTCTGTCTAGAAAGCGATTTGATGAAATGAAAAATGATTTATTTATGGCCTCTGAATACAGTGCAAAATGGATTGAAACAGTAAATACGAAATCAAATACATGTAGGCCAGAATGGGTCACCATCTCAGCTAAATGCTACACGATGTCCGTGCAACGCTGATTCTTAGATGGTACCCTCGAAATACGTTTCTTGTGAGGAACCCATAATATTATACATAATTCTGATTTCTAATTTCGTAATGTCTTTCCTCTAACACCTGGAGAAAATATATAGATAGTTTTTGGTAGTAAGTTCTATGGAAAATGCATTAAAACTAAAATCATATTAACAAACATCGATATCGAAGTTAAATTTAAATGTTAATAGCAATCCTTTTAAAATATCGTTTCTCTATCTAATTTGTGGTGGTTTTTCTCCAAATCATTGATACGAATGTATGGTACGGAAATATCTCGAATTTGGCACATTTCCAGTGCCACAGTTAGTGTTTACGGGATGCTGGTATTGACATTTCACCATAGGAAATATGTACAATTTTTTAGTTTTAGTTACGAGACCAGAACATTGTTTTGTTTTGATATTCGTTTGACAGTCTTTGGAGGCAACAGAGACAGGGGGGCTACTTTATAAGTCTCATCATCAATTCTAATATCCTGAAATATTCTGACAGGAATATTCTTTCCATTTTAGTCGAGTTATTACATACCTGGCTCCTCAGTCCCCGAGGAGCCGAAGATCCAAAGGCATTTTCCACCCGTGCCAGGTCCTTTGAACTGTCGACCGACTCACATTTAGCCTCTGAGCCACGAAGCATTGGCTGCAACCTTCTTCAAGCAGCGCAATAATTTTGCTCGCTTTTATCACTTTATCTACCATTTTCGAGATTGCTAAACAGCAATAACAATACTTTTAAATGTCAAGGACATGAGATAATTTAATAAAAATTGACAAAAAGTTAATTAGAGTCGATATTAACTATAGGGAAGTCGCGCCACAAAATGTAGTTAAAAGTTGTTTTCTTTGAAAACCAGGCTCAGTCAAAAATTTGAATTTGGAATGTACTCTTATAAACATTATGGCACTTTTATAACTGGCCAGTAACATGTTCAAATGATTAAAACCTTTTTGGTATTTTATTTTTTTCAGCCAGGAAGAAAATCGAAACCGTCCGGGTTTTTTGCAAATGAGTGTATAATTAAATATGATTATTTTAAGTTCTTGACACTTATCTAGGTGAAAAGTTTTTTTTTGCGAAAAAAGAGAGAATGAACGAGGAGATGATGAAATGAAAATATTTAATGAAAAGATAAAAAAAGTGTATTTTGTAAATTAATTATCACTTTTCCAAATCATAAATCAGGATCTAAAGAAAAATAAAATCGTTACTAGATGCATCATTGATCTGGCAAATGGATCCATTAAAATCCTACGAATAAACAAATTCTCAATAGATCCATATATTGAAATTAGGACAAGAATCAAAATGTTCTGGTTAGATCCATAAAGGATCTGGCCAATTGATCCCTAAATGAACCGAATATCATAGATAGTATATAGTAGAGTTGTTATCAAGGTTTTCTAATTATTGTTTCCTAAAAGCTAAAAATAATGTTCACTTTGATTAAACCACTTGCTCGGAGTTGTTTGTAGATAGAAAATAGCGAAATCAAGCGCGCCACAATTATACTATACTGCCTAAATTATTACAATAGGTACATGCAAATATTTTTACTTACTGATTTCACTCTAAAAGGAGGATAATTAATTACGGCACCTATGCAGTTTGTGCATGTACAAATACCTAATATTCGACTGTTGCAACATGTAGGCATAATTACGGCTGCGTATGCGCATCTTTATTGTAAACGTTCTGTGCAGACGGATAGACGAAATCATCGTTAATATGTAGGTTACTGGGACTCGAGTAAGCTTTTAGTTGGAATAATAAATGATTCTTCTGTCGGCGATGTAATATATAAATTGGACTTTAATTTAAACTCCCGCACGAAACTTAAATAAATAAAAATGATTAGTCGGTCAATGTTTGAGAATACACAAATGTGAGTGATGATTTCAGGCGATTTATTTAGCTTTTAATAGCACAAATATTGTCGAAACATTGTTGTTCTTTAGAAAAAATAACTTTGCAAGCAAATGTCTAGATACAATAATTTATCCTAATAATTGCTGTCAACTTGAATTCGTTCCCATTCTAAAGCTATTAAAAATAAGCTTCATACCGTGTTGATAATAAAAACAGTTGGTACATTTAGATTCTTACAATGATACCAATATGGAATAAACTTTATTCCGCTGGTTTAAATTACTACATCACTAATAGTCACCATGTCGCCTTCAAATATTTAGTAACATTTTTTAAATAAAAACCTGAATAACGGTTCAGTCTATGCAAGTTTCCCCATCGCAAAATAATGCTCGGAAATCTGCCAGTTAATAAAACATAACTCCTTAATTGTGCCATACAACTGAACGAAACTTTAATTTATTTTTAAAACGAACGTTAGTCACTTATAAGATACAATTTATTTATTTATGACGGTGCTATTCTTAAAAGGGGTGTTTCCAACATTCGTCGATCAATCAAGTGTAACAAGCCCAATCGGTCACGGTCAATGTACAAGACATACAACGCCTGTTCGTGCGACGGCGCCATATTAATCGCTGTCGTACGCATCAGAGTTGCGCTTGCGCAGAATTTATATCGACCACTCTTTGATGTATTTTGTACGAAGAAATACCTTGTAGGTTTTATTTCGTAGATGTTTTGGTTCGGCAGCTTTGTGTCATTTCTCAAATAATGTGCTTGCTCAGAGCTAGTCCGAGCCTAAAGACAGTGTTTTCTGTTTTTTAGAGTGAGAAATTAATCTTAGCCGCTGCGTAGAAAATTTCATTCCTTGGTGCAGTGAAATTTCAAATGCAAATTTAAAAAAATATAAACTTTAAAGATGTACATATTTATTGTAAACGATTAATAGGACTAATCCAAATTTAAAATATCTGAACGTCACTAAACAGTCTTCGTTTAAAAAAAGTCAGGGTATAGTTTATGATAATCTAATCTCGTATACTCGTAATTATCGTTAACCAAAACAATTTATTTAGATAAATCTATGAAGTTTGAAATAGCATACACCATTTTTATGCCTGTTTAACCGGAGCAGGTAAATAGGTCACCGTGAACATACCACATATTTGTTCGTAAACGTTTATTGACTGTTTATTGATGTTTGAACAGTTTACTATTGCAATTAGCGAATTTTAACCTCGCCACCTGTTATTGGCCAATGGTTTGATTAGAAATTCGATGAAATTGAACATTGTTTGAGTATCATAATGGATGGCTAATTGAATCGGGACTCATGTTGTGGTAGATGTGCTGATAAGAGATTGGTTACGAGAAAAATAAGGTTGTTTATCAGTTTCACCTGTGTTTAAGCTAGATAATTTGGCTAGATTTAGATTGATACATTTAAAAGATAATATCTTGTTGCCAATTTTATCAATTTATAGTAGTAGTATAGTAGAGAGAATTTGTCAGTTCACTGCTCATTCTTTGTCTAGTCAAACCTTTCTTTGAATCCGCGTTTTCACGGACCGAGTGCACTCGAATGTCTACTCGGACGGTACTCGTATTATGTAAACACCTAATCCGAGCGCCCTCGGACGCCGGCATCAAATCCGAGTAGACTCGGACACTGCTCTATTTTTCGAGCTCACTCGGATCATTTTATAAAAACAAAATGGCGACAACTAAAAAAAAGTGGAATGACTACTAGTGGTGGGTGCTACTTTTTCTAATAAATACTCAAGTTGTGCGTTGTTTAATCTCAAATGATTTTTAAACGTGTTTTGATCTTCCTCTTCTACTTCACGAAGAAAATTATTTGATGCACCCTGTTGGTCACGTCTTAAAATCCATTTCCGTGTCCAAATTTTTTCTCTTTTCGTTTTATCCCCTCTCGTGATTTTGAACTTCCGCTATTAACATATCTGCTACAACATCTAGGGTGACATGGTAAACAGTAAACCACTAAAAGTTTCAACATTTATAAATCTACCGTACGTGAATATATTTAAGAACTATTGATATTAGAAGAAAGGAAATTTATTAAACTTGTTTTTTGCATATGAATTTCAGCACTGATTCTAGTAGTTTATTATTAATATTGTTTTTTTTTAAAGAATGGCGAATGGTTTACTGTGTACCAGTATAAGTACACAGTGAATCGGGGGGTGAGTTGACAGTGGACCAATGTGTATAGACAGTTAACCATCACTATTATTCTAATATAATATATTTAATTATAATATATTTGTATTCGTCAGCAACAATCACATAAAATCAGTACAAAACAAACTAGTAGGTACTTATTTAACTTACAAATCTAATTAAGAACACTGAAAATATTAGTTAAAGCTTGGCTCTTTATATTCTACATTATAATGAACAGTCTTTAACAGTATTAACAGTATTTTAATTAAATTTTAAAAGAGGTAAAGCTTCTAATAACAGTTTCCATAAAAAATCTAAAATTATATTACACATTGTTAATGAATATAATTGTCATCAAAAACAAAATAAAAATAAAAGGCTACTTCTGAAGTAAACTTAAAAAAGCCAGCATGAAAAGACAGTTGAGTATTTTAAATTACATTCTTTTGCTGCTTTGTGAATACTCATTTCGATCTTTACAAGATCTACAACCTTTCTCATATCTTTTGCATCATGTCTGCCATTTTTTCAGTTTTCTGTTTTAGTTCGACCCATTCTAAAACAAAAAGATTATTAATATTTGTATTAGATATTCTATTAACACCTTTTTTGTTTATTACCATCACAGTTGAAAAGTTTACTTATGCATAGAACCAGTTCACTGTGTACCCTCCGATTTTGAGCCACTGTGTACAGACACCACTTTTAAACCTATAAGGTTGCATAACTATTAAACATACCAAATTCAAAGGATATTTATATATCTAAGTTATTTAGGAATAGTTACTTTACACATGGAAACAGTGCAGTATAATGTAACTAACTAATAAAAATAATTTTGAATTTTGAAATATATAAGGATTCTAGAAAGAACGGGCGGGAGCGCGCTGTCGATTGGGGAGTGTGGGAGGTTGCATGAGACAAATTGTTTAGCATTTGCAGTATGATTTGGCAGCGTCGCGTTTTTGGGATATGAGTGGTTATACACTGTGTTCTACTGGGCCACTGTTTACCACCTGACCCTATACCTCGCAGCAGCAGATCATTCGATGACATCTTGATTGTGCAAGGAGACAAATGACCACAATAGGAGTGCACTACTATCGTGTGTAAACTACTATCCGAGTACACTCTTATGAAGCCGACTCGTACGAGTGTACTCGGTCCGAGCCAACTCTTATTGTGAAAACGCGGCTTTACTTGTGCATCCATGCGTAGAGCTTTCCTTACCACATTTTGCTAACACATCACGTATCTATTCCATATTAAGCCGTTACTACCTAACTGTTTATTAAGTAGATTGTCTCTGCCTACATTAAAAAAAGTGGTCAAAAAACACTTCTTATCTTCGTATATTACCTGCTTAAAAATATTTTATCATTTGTATTTCTTTATTATGAAAATGTGGATATTGTACATTATTTTATATGTTTTCATTTGTTTATATTGTATTAAACATATGTGTATTAAAATCTATATATTTTTATTCATGTCAATCAAGTCAATTCTTTTCGTTATTTATTTTAAACACCAAAACTACCCATTAATTTTTGTGTCTACAGTCGGTTTGTCCATCCAAAGGTTGCCTGTAAGAAATTGCTTTTTAGCGATAAGGCCGCCATTTGTACATGGTCATTATATTGTTAAGCTCCTATATATAACTGTATCAATTGGTGTACAATAAAGTTTATTCTATTCTATGTCAACTTGGTGCTATATACACGTTTATTTTTTATTATGTTGGCGACCAAACGGGCAGACGAATTACCCTTTGTTTCTATAGCACGAAATAAGCAAGATGCAAAGGACCACTATCTACCTACCTCTGGTGTTGCGGGTGTCCATGGACGGCGGTAATCGCTTACCATCAGGCGATATGTTAGCTCGTTGGATCTCTATTCCATAAAAAAAATGCTTGTGGGCGAAGCCATGGGCAAAAGCTAGTAATGAATAAACTCTACTATAAAACAATTGTTAAGGTCTTAAAAGGATTATTTAACCTAATTTATTTGTCTCGGTAATTCTGCAATGCTCACGTTTTCCGCGAATCCATGTCCTGTGTAGGCTAATACGGGTTTGTGTGGAAAATTGCCCATCCAGTGACCGGCTGCATCCAATTTATCCCTCATCCGCGTCGTACTATTGAATTACTTGGACCAGTTGGGCCACGAAATACGATTTAAGTAATAAGAGAATGGCGGCAAATGAATAATATGTTTCTGTAATGAAATACTGACAATATTTATTGTTTGTTTTGAAGTTTATTTTAATTTATTTTTATCACAATTCCTATCTTCGTCGATATATTGACAAACAATCTAATCTGTTATGTAGGAATGTTAAGTGAGATGGTAAAAAAATCGTTCGATCTATTTGCTAGATACTAAACATAACACATCTTTGACACAATACTTATTTCGCTTGTTAAGTTTGGCTAAAAATCTATTTTTAAATTCATGGTCTAAATACGGAATAAATAAATACTTCAGTTAGAACTGACCATGGCTCCCTTCTATTCACACATCTTCAGTAGCTTGCTCTATATGTTATTGAACACTTCACACAAGACTGACATTTTTCATTCTACTTCACCATTTGTCATCCGTCTTGTACTCATTCTTTTCAAGTGCTCAAAATAATTGCTCGACAGACGAGAGACGAGGATAAGTCAATAAACTTTGCATTTTCAGTTAGAGAATAACCAAATATAGAAACTCTGATACTTATTCTTTCTTACGCCGCTTTCTACTGCGCTAAGATGTTGAAGGTTAAAATCGTTCAAATCCCTTATGAGACAACACTGTGTGATCCACAAATTGTTGTTCTGAGTCTAAGTGTTCTTCGTGTCCGTTTCACGTATGTTTTTAAAGTCCCCGTGCCACTCTTATATATTCCTAATGCAGGAGTTTTCTTTCATATTCCACTTCATCAATTCATCTTTTCACAAATCGCTTACATGTTTTCAGTCCTTAAAATTGAATGCTCTACTCAACTCTTCTGATTCTTTGCTCCTTTAGTCTGCTTATATTCTAATTGCATTTAATGCACCTGCACGTTTGGCCTAGTGATTTAACGGTCACCACGCCGTTTCCTACTTCGCCAAGTGTCGTGGGTTCAAATCCCACGTAGGACAACACTTTGTGTGATCCACAAATTGTTGTTCCGAGTCTGGGTGTTCTTTGTGTCCGTTTCATGTATGTTGGTAAAGTCCCCCGCGACACAGGATTTATTCCTAGTGCGTGAGTTGTCTAAAAAAATAAAAAAAAACAAAAAAAAAATTCCATTGAGTAATTTATTTAAGCTCATGACTTGCACCGACTACCAATGTTACACTCATCACCATTCAAATTTCCTATTACTCAATTGCGGACACTTATCTCGGTTCTGCGATGACAAACGAGATGTAACAGAAATAGAATATGTCTCATTGGTCCTCTAACGATAATAATTATCTAATTAGTGTTACAATGTATGTTTAAAAAAAGCAACAAGTTGATTCCACAATAATGTAATTCTTTGTTTTTACTGTACCCTGTTTCCACATGATAACTGGATCGAAGCTTAATTAAATGAAATTACGCGGTATATCCGTTATCATAATATTAACGAAGAATTAAAGCAGCCCAAATCAATACACATTTTTAAGCTATTGCATAGCTTTTATCGCGGGCTTTGTGCGCGGCGACCGAATCAAAAAATTCCGTAACGATAATAAAACCTAACACCCGAAGCTCGCACTGATCGAGACGAGCTGCTCCGAAATCGGACGAATACGTAAGCAGCTGTTTGTGAGAAAGTATAGGTGTATAGGTATCTATCGTATCTTTATAATGCCACACTCACCGCATGTGCGCCCGGTAAGTATACATGCTCAAAGAAAAAAAAAACTGCATAAATAAATAAATAATTATAATTACATAAGTAGATAAAAAATGCTATGCAATAGCTTTACCGCGGCAGTCCCCGAGTGGCACGCGTAATTTTTATTTATTTATGAGATGCATAACAAAAGTTATTTTGCCAATTTCGATAGATGTGAAATATACTAACTAGGTGGCCTGAAAAGTTTCTGACTTCAACGTGAAATGAAATAAAATTATTAATTTTGCATGTGAAACTTTATGATCAATTTTTCAACATATTTTAGACAAATTATACAAGTGCTTATAAACTATCTAACTAATACGTATTTATTGTAGTAAAAGAGCTGTAGATTGAACAACAAATGCAGGTCTATATCTACCTGGACTTCAACGGTGAAACTTGATAATAAATTCCTTTTTACCCGACTTCGGTGAATTCAAAAAGAAAGGCAAGGGAAATAGTTTTGGCAATCTATGTATATTTTTATATCCCACCGTGAACTACTAAATCGTTTTTAATGAATGAGGTGTCAATAAATTTGTAATATATAATAGACTGGGTGACACAGGGCATACAAATTATCGGGTTATAGTAACTTTTTGAGTTATTTTTTTTTATTTTTATTTTTATATCGTAGTGTATGTATGTAGATATGTATTTTAAGTTTGACACCTAAAGATATCTAACAACGTTTCTTTGGTACCTATGTTATTATTAGAATCTTATTCTATTCATAGATTTTGTAAGCATTACTATTATCCATTCTGAAGCCAAAACTGCACGGATGTCGTAATGATTTAAACGGTCTCTTTTCTGCTCAGAGTATTGTGGGTTCAAACCCCACATGGGACAACCCTTAGTGTGATCCACAAATTATATTATTATCCTAAGTTTTCGTGTGTATTTATTGTGTATTTGTAAAGTCCCCCGCGACACACCATCTATTCTAAAAAAAGCTCCTCGTACCCAACCGTAACACTGATCTATATATTACAGCCCACCCCTCCCAAGAAACCTCCACGGAGGAACCTGTCAGTGTCCCCTACCCACGCCAACTCCCCCTCTTCGGGCTACAGCTATGAGTTGAGGCCGCATGCCAGAAGTCAGGACGATTTGGATGATATACAGGTAACTTAGTTAGGAATACCTCGTGTGGGAATTGGTTTATCAGAAATGTACGGTTTGTGTTCTACGGTATGAAGATTTAGTCTAAATTACGGTGTTAGGGTGCAGTTCTCTTGCTGCTATTTATGTTTGTGCTGCCTTAAGGTGTAATTCTATAAACTAGGTACTTGGGTTTTTTAAATAAATACAGGTCAAATCTGACACGTGAATTAATCAGGAGTCAAGTTTTAAAGACTTTTAATAAATATATGTCATTTAACAATGAAGAAGAAAATACGAATTTTGTTGATACCTGTATTATTATTATTAAAATATATATTTTATTGTTGTACTATTATATTGATATCTTATTTTGTAATTAATATATGTTTACAATTATTGCAATACGTAAACACAAAATAATTTAAATTTGTCTAAATGTTGTATATATTATGCGAAATACCAAGGCAATCTGTTGGTGAAATAAGTATTACCAACAACAAAATTGCATTCTGGTTGCAATTTTCTAAATTATTTTGTAATTTTTTGTTGTAACGAGCAAGTCGTTCGTCGAAAAGATATTGTCGATGATAATTTAAGTATTTCAAAGTATAAAAGACGTGAAAAGTTCAAAACATCAACACGAACGAAGCTAGGAACGGAGAGATAATAACAATTGATAGTGTCGTTCCTTGTTTTAACTTTTATATAAATAATAAATAAATAAATATTTCGGACATGTAACACACAACGCAATCTCTAGTCCCAAGCTAAGCAGAGCTTGTGTTATGGGTACTAGACAACTGATACAAATACATATATACTTTATTTTTTGTAAATACATACATATTATACATAGAAAACACCCAAACTCCGAAGCAAATATTTGTAGATCATACAAACATTTGGTCCGACCCTGGAATCGAACCCGGGACCTCATGATCATCAGTCGTACACGCTAACCGCGAGACCAACGAGGCAGTCAATGCTAGATATTATAATCTAGATGTAAAAAATCAGTTTTTAAATATGTAGGGAGTAATACAGTTTTATACAATTCCAATGTCTTTAACAATTCCAATCCATAAGTATTTTAATGACGAAAAGTTTTGATTCAAAGCAAAGAATTAACGACTACACGCTCACAATGTTCCATTTTTAAGGACTGAATCATCCACAAATGTGTATTTACTTTCTTTGTTACAGAGTTCTAAACACTACCTCAAACACGGACGTTCGGTGGACCAATACGTCGACAGCAAGCTCTCCTACTCGGAGTACGAGGAAAATCACAATTCTCCTAGAGTGGTTCCCATACCGAACCCTCGACCGAGCTTGAAACAACAACCCGTCGCCATAACTGCTATGTACGAGAACGTTGTCATTAAAGAACAAAACCCCAGAAGAAAGCTTAGAAGAAACAATTTAGTACCGACCAATGACAACTACGACCAGAGAATGACTGACGGTAGAGTAAGAAAATACTCTCACCAAGAAAAGTCCTCCCTAGAAAGTTTGCTGGACGATCAGTCTATGAACAGTCCAAGCGATTGTGAGCGTTACTACGAAGGTCCTAGAGGTGATGTTCCACTGTCACCGACGCATTACGAACAACCACCCACCCCTGATCATCCGCCACCGTCAGCTAGACAGGCCGAAAACTGTATTCACGAAAGGATCAGGCCCTTGAGCCAGGTTAGTTCTAAATAACGGTGTTATGCTCTACGTACTTATATGTCCTTGTATTGAGTTATGGAAATATTTATTTAACATGCTATTAATGATTATGATTGCAAAAGCAAGAAAGTTATCATTTGTGCTTTTCCAATGGATTGATATTTGTGTTAGCAGCAAAAGTATCTTAATTACACACATCAAAAGTGTCTAGGTATCAACATATGTGTCTAGGGATCAACATATATTTTTGCAATAACTTTTCTCCTGATTGATATTAATTAAAATTTTCTTTAAGGATTCATCAAATAAAGTGTTTTCGTTTGTCACAGTAACGATAAACCAAGTCACCTTTGCATTAATAAAGAAATTTGCCATTTTCCTAATAAAGGGAATTTTGACATTTGAACCACTAACATTAAAGTTCGAAAGAAAGACTGAAATAACAGTTTTCTTTAAAATTTTATTAGGTAACTTAAACAATTAATAATCCGTGTTTCTACCGCGAACAACACAAGAATCGGTTTGGCATACTCAAAATGAGTTCATCCAAATCACGCTGTGGAATGGCCGCCCATGTTCGTTGCAACAACAAAAAAAGGTCTTCTTGCGACTGGATACCCTCCATATTCGGCAGAGCTCTTCTCTGTAGCATATCCCATGCATGCTCAATCGGGTTCAAGTCTGGCGACTGAGCAGGCCAGGGCCAAAGCCACATCTCAATCTCAAGAAATCCGCATAAAAATGCTTGATCCCTAGACACTTTTGATGTGTATTTTTGTAACATAACCGGTTACCCTTTCAGTAACGTGATCTAACTAGTAAAAGCTTCCTGACCCGTATATAATTATTTTTATAACTCAATACATCTAATAACAGTTAGCACATGTTATTTCCCTGTATGAGCACATCACTGGCTTGCATGGCATGTCTATACCTATTTAAATATGTTATATATGTTCCTTTCATACATTTCAGCTAATAATGGAGGTTGTAGAAGAAATACGAATTAGAAAAATGTCGCAAAGTGACATTAGTAATAGCTAGTAATTAGTAAGGACCAGTGTCATCAATGTTAGAAATAAATTAGAAGACGAGAGCACAAGATGAAGTTGAATAAACTATATATTTATTTTCTGTTGAGTTTTAGGACTGTCATTAGAACGTCTAGTTTCTCGAAAATATAGTTAGATAACCTCTATTTATTGAAATTAAATTTTCGAGTAATATTTCAAATAACTAGTTACTCTAGAATAACTAGTTATTGAAATATTACTGCAATCAATAGTATTGTTATATATATTAATGCATGCTGTTCTATAGACTTGATGTTTACAAAAATTAAGAGTACTTTGAGTGCTTATATTCCTACCGTATCTATAATTTCCGAAATTAGACGTTACTAGTAAATTTAGTAAATGTCACTTTCTGCTTGTGACAGTCACTGTAACATAACCTAATCGTGATAATCAATATTAAGCTCTATTCTTGGAGTATAAAGCTAAAAAAATTCCTTGTTATTTAACACCGGCTCCGTTCTAGCGCCCTAGTATTTAAACCTTCCATTTATGGTGCTCCAAAGTTATTATTATAGAGTATATTAGTGTTACCTGTACATATATTTTATTTTTTATTAGTAAGGTGCTATCGTAGTTTTAAGTTTTGTAACAAAATGGTTTGTGAAATATTCACTTATGATTTTACTTTCGAATTAAGAAAATAAAACAAAAGTTCCTTATGTTTTAATTTAAAATCAGAATGACGGTTTGTTTTTTTTATGATTGGCCAGTTACGTCATTGTTTTCTTAATTCGATTAAAATACAGAACACATAGACCAAGCGTTTGGGCAATTCTTTATCTATCTTATCGCTATCTATGTATTTTTTTAAATGTCAAATGCAAGTTGTCCAAAATATTTCATCCTTTTAGTTTTTTATTAGTAACCTAATTAAGTGATATATATATTGCGTGTTATTTTTATGCATTAAAGTTGCTTATTTATATTTCCAATAACTATAATTTATTAATGCATTTATTTTTAAAGAATTTTTACTGAACGATTTTAATTTTGAATGTTTCTAAATTATGTGCGAAAAGTTTGACATTGCATTATGGAATAAATATTTATTAATTTATAAATTGTTTATAAATAGTAATAATCCGAATATGCACTGCCAAATATTACCCTCGTTATTGATATTAAAAATGTAAAAACTCTTTACAGAACTCAAAATTGCCCTTTGCCATATTCTTCTATTATTATACATTCCTGTAAAGGGTGAATATTTGTTATTTAAATAAAGAAAAAAACCGTGCATAATAATTTAGAAACATTGAACGTAATTGTAATATTTTACCTACATGACAGTATGTTGAATATTTAGTTATAATTATTTCGTTATCTATCACATTACAAAGTAAATTTGAAGTATTAATACTTTAATATCAAAAAGACGAATCAGACTGATATACATATAATCAAAATGTCGACATTGTTTGTGAACATTAGTTAAGCTATATTTAGTTAAGGCTTCTTGTATTATTTTCGTTTTATTCGCAATAAAAAAGTTACTTTATGCCTTTATGTTTTTTTTTATTTATTTGCTTCGTAAAGTAAGCTAATAGTATCCATAATAGTTGAAGTATTTGCGTAGACACATTTTTTTAATTATTTACAGTTTAAAATATGTTAGTAATTTATTTCATTCATTTGTCGTTAGCTGTTTCCTTGCATGATTCACTAAGAGCGCCTGGATTTTTCAACAGAGCAATACGAATGACCTCACTTATTTCTATCTTAAATAAATAGTTTTAGAAACATTAGATTTACAAGGTGTTTTGTTTGAGGGAAGTGTAAACTAATTTTCATTATTAGTACCACTCTCTGTAATAGATAAGAATGTCGATACCTAACATACAGCGCCGATAACATTATAATAACATACAATATAAGATTCCCTAGCCCTCTTTATTCACTTACTGGGTATATAATGGTTGCAAAAAGCCATATTTTGAAAATAATAATTTCAATTGTCTTTTATATTTCAATTAGGGCAACGTCTTTTAGTTGGTGACAACTTATTAAATACTTCGATACACATCATTTTTTTTTTAATTAAGGTAGTTTTAGGAACAAAGTCCAGACCTAGTATTTCACTGTCACGAGTGTTGCGTGGGAATATGTGTTTTGTATTCTTAAATAAACTTGGGTTGATTTTAACAAATACGCTAAATTCAAAGATATATATTATGTAGGGCATATTTAATGTTTCAAATTTCATAAGGTAAGGTTTGCAAGATTCGTAAGGAGGAATGAATACCAGAGCCCGAATACACCTCTTCTGGGATAAAACAACCGAGTGGCATCTACTGAATTTCCCCTTATTAACAGATCGCATCTCAACACAGAATCATCAACATGATCATGATACGCGAGAAGTACTGTCTGTTGCGTAGAGATTCTTAATCAGTTAAGCACACAAACAAAACTATTAACCCTTTTGCAAACTTAATCGACGTGCGTCTTCCAGCTTCAATAATAATCTAATGATATGCCTAGAAAGCTAACGCATTCAAATGATGTGTATATTAATACCAAGCTGTCTCCCGCAACCTCGTCGTCTGCGTCTCCTATTGCCCGTAGTGTGATGTTTTAGAGTGTGAACAAATTTGGTTACCATAAAAACGGTTACAGTGAGCCAACCTTAAAAGACATTGCTGTTGCGGCCATTTTTTTTTGGTCTAGCTACCAAAATGACTCTGCCTGATGGAAAGCATAAGTAGAATCCAAAAGTGGTGGTTGGTCACTATCCTCAATGTGAACGTAGACCGAGCAGCATAGTGACCCACACTATGGCGGCCTAGTGAGATGCTTTTTAACGCCCCGCTTAAAGGACCCGGGATCATAATGGGATGGGAATACGTGCGGTGGTAGTGAGTTCCATGTTTTAATCGCTCGGCACAAGAAGTTTTTGTCAAACTTAAAATACTCGGGGAAACGGGCAAACCCGGTTTTGCAACATATGTCATTGATACTCTCTTCCATAGATCTCTTCATTTTGTTCGTAGCACGAGTACCTACGTATGGCGAAGTAATTGCTAAAATTAGCGCGTTCAACCAAATAAATAAACTTTTCAGTTAAATAATATTAATTAGTATACATCGGTTAAGATAAATTTAATCTATGTGATGAATTACTCGCTGTTGGAACTTGATGCAAACGTTTTTAGTACCTAATTTGGATATTCAGTGAACACCTTTTTTAATTTACAAAAATACTAATTTCAATAATGTTAATGACACGATCTTTTTATTTTATAGCTTCTCAACTCTAATTCCTAAAACTTTCTTATTTACGTTATTTCTAGATGAATGTGTTAACTCATTAAATACATATTTATTTACATTTAGCTTTAGCAACTTGTAAATGTTTGAAGTTGTGGCGCTAATAGCGCTGAGCATATTGGGGCTAACAGCTTTTCGGTAAATTACGTGAAACATTGTTGTGGTCACTTGTGAACCAGAATAGTTAATTTTGATGGTTCTCTTCCTTATTTGCTATTTTGGTATACCAAGGCAAATTAAGAATAAATGCAATACCTATAGGTATTGCCATTATTCTTAATTTGCTTTTGTTACGCTTTCTCACATTTTTTATATATTTGTGACTCCAATCATCTTGATGGAAAGCAGGGGCAGACTGCAAGAGTAGTGATCACCATGCTCATTGCGAATGCAACTATGCAGCATGTTGACCCACACTGACGGCTTATTGAGATGCTTCTACATCAATGGGTCAGGCACGACTGAAGTAAGGCCAGCCCCCCTAGCAAGAACGCTTGCAACTTGGTTAGGGGGGCAGGACCTTACAGAAAACCAATGCTTGGCAGTCCTTTCTTCGAGTGAGTATAGTGACCTTAAACTTTCCCTCAGACTTCTGATTTTTGGGAGACGGCTCAAAAGGTGGCAACGCAATTATGACTCTTTAGTTGCTACTGTTTATTTTTGTTACTGTTTATGAGTAGTTATCTACCATCAGAAGATATATCTGCTCAGCTCCCTATATTATGATAAAAAGTAACAAACAATCATAGTACGCTTATTTATCGAGCGATTAAAAAAACTACCTAGATACATAAAATGACACCTTTCTTACTTTGAAGTGAACAGAACCAATAGCCATTCTTCTTCTTCTAATATAATTGACAGGTTAAATAGCCCTTCACATTTTTAAAGTGCAGTTCTAAGGTTTTTGCTTTTGCTATGCGTAATAATAATAAGAGATTCAAAATTCCTGCCTGCACAGCCAGACTGCACGTTTGGCCTAGTGGTTTAACGGTCACCACGCCGTTTCCTACTTCGCCAAGTGTCATAGGTTCAAATCCTACGTAGGACAACACTTTGTGTGATCCACAAATTGTTGTTCTGAGTCTGGGTGTTCTTTGTGTCCGTTTCATGTATGTTTGTAAAGTCCCCCGCGACACAGGAGTTATTCCTAGTGCGGGAGTTGTCTTTTTTAAGAGAAAAAAATAAAATAAAAAAATAAAAAATAATCGACCAGGTGGAAGTACAATTAAAATTAAGAGAGTGCCTTCAGAAATAATCATAGCAATAGTCCTATATGTTGCTTACATAGTATACAATTTACATACCAAAATGATATGAATAAAAAAATAAAACCGATGAAATTGAGAATCTCCTCCTTTTGGAAGTCGGTTAAAAATAGTGATTTCTTTGCTACTGTATATTTGTAGGATCTTGTGTAGTTATAGGGGGAGATTAGGTCTTGTTAAGGATTTCGTATACTACAACATTGAAATTAACTATTAATATACAAAATAGTGGACTCGCGTTGGAACTTAATTATTATACTGTTACTTGTATTACATAATATTACTAGCAGACCCAAGCAACACCGTTTGCGTCTCCTATTGCCCGTAGCGTAATATTTTTTCCCCGTTTTTGAAATATTCTTTATTGATGCTCCGCTACTATTGGTCTTAGCGTGATGATATATAGCCTTTCTCGATAAATGGGCTATCTAACACTCTATAATTTTTCAAATCGGAACAGCGCGGTGCCTGAAATTAGCGCGTTCAAACAAACAAACAAACAAACTCTTCAGCTTTATAATATTAGTATAGATATATACTAGCTGACCCGGTAAACGTTGTTTCGCCATAAAAAATAATAATTTAGGGATGGGTCACCCTTATCCTTTAGGGGTATGAAAAATAGACGTTGGCCGATTCTCAGACCCACCCGAAATGCACGCAAAATTCCATAAAAGTCGGTACAGCCGTTTCGGAGGAGTTTGGTTACAAAAACCGCGAAAATATAATAAAATAATTTTAAATATTAGATAGTATATTGTACTTGTATATGTATACATATAATCGGAATCTCGGAAAAGGCTCCAACGATTTCAATTAATTTAGTATGCAGGGGATTTCGGGGATTAGATACATCGATCTAGCTAGGATTAATTCTTAGAAAATTTACTTAAAAAGTATGCAGGTATTTTACTATTAATCTAGAAAATAGTGGACTCGCATAGGGACTTATTTATTTTACATATATCTAGCTATATCATTTACAACTCTTATTCACCAGAAAAAGGTATAAGTGATAAAACAAAGAATGGCAATAAAGGTAAGTAACAATGCATGTCTACCATACATGCAACGATAAGACCTCAATACCTTGAGATAACGATGTGATATGCAGCCATTTATTATAGCATTACTATTAAATACTGGCTATCTTATTAATGTAACGAATACTATTTTGATTAGTAGTTTTATATTGAGGTTGTATCACTTGTAATCTTAAATTATTGCTGCTATTTGTCACGACAGACACGCCCACATTGATGTCGTCGAACAGAAAAAATATCTGTGTAAATAGTAGCTATGTTTTTCGATGATGCTTATGATTAAAATGAGGGCAGATATTGGCATTCATTTGATGAGAAAAACAATGGAATTATAACAGCAATCTTTTTGGAAAAAAATGATGATCTAATTTGAGTGCTGTTGTTTACGAATTCACACAATGGGTAAAATTATTTAATGATTTTCTCAAATTAATTTATTTTATGTAATATTTTCTAATAACAGTATAAAATCTCGTTGATGTTTTCTCATTTAGAAGAATTTATTTGACTATGTTCTTTTATTTCAGGAGAGGGTCAAGGTGCCTTAACTAATAATCCATACTAATATTACCTATAAATTCGAAAGTAACTCTGTCTGTCTGTTTTTTTGTTACGCCTTCACGGCTAAACCGTTGCACCGATTTCAATGAACTTTGGCGTGGAGATACTTTGATTTTTGAGGAAGTAAGTAGGTACATACTGTAGATAGCTACTTTTTACTACAATAATCGACATACAAGCGGGCACAGCCGCGGCTACGATACATAAAAATATATCCCGCTGAAGGAATATACTCTGTTCTGTGATATATTTATTTATTTATACATCATGCTCATTTGGTGCATTGGTGGACTTAATGCCCAAGGCATTCCCTACCAGACAACTAAGGGGCGATGCGCAGAAGGCAGGAAGTAGGTGCGTTTTAGTTGTAATGTGTGTGAGAATAGGAAACTAAATAATATACGAATATAATACGAATATATATACGAATATAATATAGCTATTTATAGACGCTACATACATAGGTAGGTACATACAATATCATCAAACATTTGGAAGTCATTTAACTTTGACACTGCCTCCCGCCTTATATTCCTATATCTTTCTTTATCTTTTTTTTGCCCTGCCAAAATGACAAAATCTGTCAGTTTATCGAGGTATGTACCTTACAGAAGCAGCACATGACCTCCTCAAATATTATTATTTATCTCTTTTAAAAGCATTTATTAAAGCTTATCTTATAACAATGTTGAATGGTCTCATTTTCCTTTAGGAATACAAACGGAGATCTGTACTCCGGGATAGTCAGACGGAAACGGAGGTGAGTTTACTGCGGGCAGCATCAGCGGCATCAGTCGCCAGTGGCGCCACCGACCGGAGCGGCAACACCGATAACTGTGTAGAAGAGTATGTCTGCGATGTGCCTTTTGCTGGTAAGTTTTAGTTTATAAAGAAAAATATATAGTATCTATTACTGCTGCTAGACTGCACAGTGGTTGGCCTAGTGGTTTAAGCGGTGTCGCCTCGCCGCTTTCTACTGCGCCAAGTGTTGTGGGTTCAAATCCCACATGGGACAACACTTTGTGTGATCCACAAATTGTTGTTCTGAGTCTGGGTGTTCTCAGTCTCCATTTCATGTATGTTTGTAAAGTCCCCCGCGACACAGGAATGTATATTTCTAATGCGGGAGAAGTCTTTTTAAATAGAAAGAAAAAAAATTAAGTAAAAAATATTTCGTGTTACTTTTGGGTGAAGTCTCTTTATCCAAAGTAATCAATTTATGGTTTTGGGATTAATTAACTAGTTATAATGGATATTTTGTTATTCATAATATTGCTTTTATTATTCTGCTTATATTGTTAATATAAGTATGTACATACGTAATTATGCGGCACCTTTATTGCCGTAAATGCTGATGCGAAATAGATATTTAACTTAATGTATTTATTAATTTATATAACTTTTTATAACTGTAATTTGATACATTTTTTATATGTCTACAATGGTAAATATTTAGAAGATGGACTTGAACAAATAACGACCAACTGGGTCAAAAAAACAGATTGCGAGTTGGATTTCTATCTTGTAGGTATAACGGACTTGATCTCACTGCCATTAACTTAGAAAACCATTCAAGTAAAACGTCATTATTACTTGTGTAAGATAATCCTTGACGTAGAGAAAACCGCAGTACCTATTTCTATCAAATTTATTTTCACTTACGATTTAATAGTCGTAAGTAACCATTTATTGAATTTTTTGACGAATACAATGATGCAAGAATTTGTGAAACTTTACTTTAAAACGTTTTAATAACAATGTAGAAATAACTAACAGTTTTTTTAGGTTTATTTGTTAAAAATAAACATTAAACTTTGATATTCAAACTTACAGGAAATCTAATTTTCAGCGAAAATTAACTTATTTTTATTGCTATGTTTTAGTGTAAAATGGATTGTTATTTTTAATCGAATCGATAATACTTAAGTTACAAGGCCACTATTTGACTTCTAATCGATTTGACAAAAAGAAAAGTAGGTATAGTTTCAAATTCGATACATCAAAGTGCATGGAGTTTTTCCCGACTTTTCGTTGTTTACTTAGCAAACAGGGCAGTGGCACGCACTACTACCCAGCCAGACAGTAAACAGCAGCATTGTTCGCCACAGAATCGACGCACAAAAATATTTCACCAATATTTACACTATTCCAATTTGTTTCTCTATTTTTTGCCAGTTTCGGTTTTCAGGTGGTAAATTTCCTTTTATTTTTTGAAGGTAGAGGGATTGAATTTAGGTTGAAATAAATTAAATTAAAAAGCTTTTTAAAAACAAGCTTTTACTGGAATGCCTTGAGACGAATCAAACGAGTCCAAACTCGATGATGTTGCGACGTTTCTTTACAGAGTTCCTATGTGCTCCAGTAAAATATTGTTTACTAGTAAAAAAGTCCAGTAAAATAGTGTAGCGTGTGTGGATGAGGGCAGCACAGGATCGGTTGATGTGGAGAGCTTTAAAGGAGGTCTATGCCATGCAGTGAACCTCTTTCGGCTGAGATGATGATAATGACGTTCGCTTATAACACACACACGCTTAGAAGACACATGGATATACAAAGTCATTTTATTCATCTTTAAGCAAATATTTCATTTGCTGTAAGGGTAGATTAAATATATCTAGACAGATCTCTAACCAAGTATAAGTAGCCGACTACTTACTACCTTAATAACATAAGTGAAAGTTTACGCTCTTTTTTAAATCTGGCATTCGAAACTCAATCTCACGCTTAAATAGCTTAATTTTAATTAAAATTCTACCAAGAACCCATAAAGAAACATCGTGATAATGTATCAGTGTCGCTATTTCGAAACAGATACCATCAATGATTACCATCAACTCATTCCCATGGTTGTCTATGCGATATAAAGGTGCGTTTACATTATGTTATTATAACTAAATTTATATCCTTCGAGCCTTCAAATTAACTCGATAACATAACTACAAAGAGAAGAAAAACTTGAAAAAAACCCTATACCAACCCGTCTGGCCATCATCATGGTATGCTAGGCCAAAAACTTATTTCTAAGAAAAAGCTAATATCCCGTAATGGACTGTTGAAGGCTGTTGATGAGATGATTTTATAAGTTAGACCAATTCTCAGAAGACGAGGTCAACTGATATATTTTGAGAATTGTGCCTATTTATTTAGGTTTGATTTGAAATGATGCAGAAGCGTCTCAATAGGCTGCCATAGTGTGGGTGGGTCACCATGCTGCATTTTTTTTTTTTTTTTATGTTTGGCCCGCCAAAATGACTCTACTCTGCCTGATGGAAAGCATAAGCAGAATCCAAGAGTAGTGGTCACCATACTCACTGCGAATGCAGACAATGCAGTATGGAGACCCACACTATGGCGGCCGAGTGATGCTGCTGCATCTTTTAGTCTAGTCAACAAGTATAGTACTTGTTGACTAGACTAATTGGGCCTCCGGTCTCGCACTCACCAACGAAACACGACAGCACGAACGCTGTCATTTTACGTTGATTTTCTGTGCGAGGGTAGTACCGCCCCGGTCGAGCCGGCCCATTCGTGCTGAAATCAGCGTGGCTCTACTACCTTCTGAATTTGTGTTGTGAAAATGCATTGTCTGCACTCGCAATTAATATGGTGACCATTGGATTGGACTTCTTGGATTCTGCTCACGCTTTGCGTCAAGCAGAGTAGTCTTTTTGGGCAGACTCTTTTAGGAAAAAAATACAACGAAATATTTCTAATGCTATGCAAGGCAATTGCGTTCTAAGTCTACCTCTACGGATGAAAGCAATTACTTTTAAAATCACCAATCAATCTCTATCCGACAGCCGCTAATGGTAATAAACGCCAGTGATAAGTTTCTATGTTGCGTTTGCGCAACTTACTAAGCAACATGTACTTGCTACTTACATATGTTATAAAATAATTTTAACGTGTACTTTGAATAAGTAACATTGAACGGCTATTGATCAAAATGAATTGAGGCCTTTGAATTTTAGTTAAAGGCATTTTTTATTGCTATGAGATGATGATGAAAAATAATGAAACGTTAGAGTATAAAATATTGAATACCATTATACTGTAACAGTAATTTGATTTAATAGTAAAGATACACTGCTTTAAGATTTTTTTTTATCTTAGTAAAGAATAAATCCTGTGTCGCGAGGGACTTTTCAATTTTTCATACATGAAGCGGACACAAAGAACATCCAGACTTAGAACAACTATTTGTGTATGTTGTGGGGCTTGAAACCACAACACTCAGTTCAGTAGAAAATGCCATGGCCATCGCTTGAACTACTACGCCATCTGTGCAATCAATTTATGTAGATGCTTATTTGAGAGATATCCACAATGTGTTCCTCTCTCTATGTGCCTTGAATGTATAGGTCGTTTGCAACAAGTATTTTGGGTTTGGGTGTTGGGGTTTCAATATAATATTACGGTTATTATATTATCCTTTAAAGCACAGGTTTAATGCCCTAGGTGAATGCTCTTCCAACCCAAACACCAAAGTTCGTGTGAAACTAATGACAATCACGATTTTGTACAAGATTGGAGCTCTCATAACCACGGGGTCTCAAGGCTCTTTTATTATGTCTGACCTTTGTTAATAACTTTCAATATTCTTGTAACACGAAAGGTAATTGTTATAATTCTCGGCCAGGCCGTCTATTAGTCGAGAAACATGAGTAATTTAGAGGTAATCGGCGTTCAAATTATGGGGACGACTGTATTGTACGAATACATAGAATATTAAGTACAGATTTAAGTGATCATGCTATATGATTGCGAATGACCATACAGTTTGATTTCTTCGTGTTTATGAAATACTAGCGACCCGGTTAGTCTTTGGAATTCTCGGATTTCGTATACTATGATATGCATGTATTACACTTATAAACCTTCCTCTTGAATCACTTTATCTATTGCTGAAAACTGCTTTAAATGCACAGACGGCAGCGACTTCGTTTTATATGTATTATGTAAAGAAGTGTTTCTCTATTTCACTACTATGGCTAAGTGTATTATCTATTTCAAGCCTGAAGTCATAGACTTTCTTCTTGTTTGTTCGGTTTCTTTTGTAGGCAATTACAGAAGAAAGAGTACTGCCCCCCTAGCCAAATTGCAAGCGTTCTTCTTTCTGCAATCGTTAACGCCTAAATTCTCGTGTCATTGGCTAATACTTTGTATAAGATTACTTCGACTAAGATTAGCCAATGACACACGAGAATTTAGTCGATAACGATTGCAGAAAAAAGAACGTTTGCAACTTGGCTGGGGGAGCTGGTTAGACAATTATCACAAGGGAACTCTTGCTCATTATACGAATTACCGTATCGACAACCAATGTACCCGCAAGAATCACAAATCACATTCAAGCAGAAATGCTTTATTTTTGTTTGACGTGACAACCAGTACTTTCTACTACACAAAGTTTCGAGGAATGGTATGTTAATGCATACAATTATTTACGTTTCGGTATACGATAATGAGACACAACACAAGTGATTAGCACTTGGGAATCAAATGGGCTTTAATATGACGCTTCATGTCATATAAAATATACAAATATGCGTATCAGTGATTTATTTATTTATTAAGGGTCTTAATTTTTATTGATTTGTGTGAGTGTGTGGATTGGCACTGCCTCGTCAGTATTTAATCGCTTAATATTTCGTGCTTTTCAGGTGTTTCCCCCCGAGAAGTGTGAGTAAAATAGCAAAGATAGCATGGTCTAACAAGTTTATTTCTGAAAAATTCATAGAACTTTACAATAATTGCTTTTTATTCTATTCAACCTTAAATAATAACCTTATTGCTGCTGATGATGATGATGCTGATATGTTAATATACTAAATAAAAAAATAAATAAATTATAAACTATTTTTGACCAGCCGTGGTGTGAAATAGGTGCTTAGTTTATATTCAATGAAAATCATCAAAATCAGTTCCTACTAAATGAAAATAAATTTATGAATAGGCGACATATTATCGGCCCTCAAACAAATCCAACTACGGTTATTTTATTAGCTCCTCTCGTGACGACCTCCATCAGACACCGTCATTCATTTGCTTACGCCATAGAGGTAGTTAGTGTCTGCGCCTGCGCAGCTTTAACATAAGATAGCCGTCAGGTGGAGCTGCTGAGTATTATAATGTATTTATATATTTTGTACAGTTGTATAAATTATGCGTTTTGTTTAATAATTATTTGAAATTGACTGTAGTTTAAATTATGATTGCTAAACAAGAGTTCGCGGGTTCAATTCCCAATTAATGATGTACTGTAATGGGTGTAAATTTGAGTGCATTCAGGAATATATAAGTATGTTTATCTTAAATTATGGTAAATATAATTCTGGGTACCGTAGCACACCCTTCCTGGTTTAGTATCACACGAACGTATATTAGAAATGGCAAGTTATTATGTATATTATAATTAAATGAAAAACACTATCTTCCTGATTACATTATTATAAGTAGATGCTGAAATGTGCAAATATTCTTCTACGGTAAAACCTTGAATACATTTGAGACTACAGCCGAGTAGTTGTAGGGAAGACTAGTGCCTTTTATAGAATAACTCAATGCATACTCAGATTCCTTTAATTTAAACAAAAGTTTTCATCAGTTTCATGTATATCAATCAATCTATGCTCTAGTTCGTTTGTGACTTGGACTCTAATTCCGATATTTAACTATTTATTATCCCTTTGAATATCATCATAATCTAAAGGAATTCAAAATTAGCACAGCACAATAATAACAAGAAAAATATTAACGAAAACTATAATTCGACTACAAATAATAAAATTAAAAATTTAAAAAACCCCCTACGCATGCACTAAATCGAGTAATCATATGCTGAATACGGAAAAGAGCTGATATTCTTACACTGCAGGACCGATAGTACCGACCGACCTTACATAGCTAAGAACAACCGCAAGGTAACTGGCTTTCAAATAAAAAAAAACCGCATCGAAATCGGTCCATCCGTTTGATAGCTACGATGCCATAGACAGACACACATACACACACACACATCCATACAGACAGACAGACATCTACGTCAAACTTATAACAATTCAATTCAAACAAAGTCAATTTTTGCGTCGGGGGTTATGATTAAATTTGGAAAACCCCACACCTCATACATTAAAATCGGTTCAGTAGTTTAGGCGCTACGATAGAACATTATAGAGACTGCTAAACTATTACCCGTGCCCTTGGTTTCTCCGTATTCGAATAAAAATTAAACAAGTCACAGTTTGTTAAATGCTTATAAAACATGTAAAAAGTTGCATAATTGAAGTTCGTCAGTTGAGCAGCTTTAATTTTAATTATTGTTAATCTCTTTTACTTCATATAATTATAACTGTTACTTTGTGTACTTGTAGATATTAAATAAACAACACGTACCTACATACAAGTGCAGTTATGTTGTAACACCGCAACCACAACTTCCTCATACTGCTAATAAAACTTGATTGGTTCACGTTGAACACATCAGCTCGTGACCACAAATACCTTCCAACTCATGTTACAACAGCTGCCGATCAGAACCTTGAGGCCCTACAACCTACCTGTACCTACCGACTGGTATTATGAAATAATAATAATAATTCTTTATTTGGAATTTATATAATTTATACTCTCGATTGTCGGCACTTGATGGAACTTGTTATAATACATTTTTGAATTAAATCACTTGTACTTATTCCACTATTTTATTTTTGTTTACACCTGACCGGTTTCGCCTTATGGCATCATCAAAGGTTACTGATTATACAAAATAAAATATTCACATCTAAAACCCACCAACTGCGGGTACATGTAAATATCAGTGTGTCCGTGTAAGGAATTTTCCCCGAAATCAGGGAAATTGTATTTGTCTCCACCTACGCTATTTGTGAAATTAGTAACTTACAGCTATACAAAGTCCCAGTTATGATATGAAATACTAATTACAAATAATATATTAATTTTAATAATTAAAATTATTAAAATCGACATTAATGCTGAAAAATTTTGAAATAAAATGATTATGTCATGTCCTCTTTATATTTAATGTCCAAAATTGTGTCATACTATATGTCTATTAAATTATATGTCAAAAATTCATAAAAGTCATTAAATGTGTTAACTATACCCGTCTAAATTATACAAACTCCCCTTACAAATATTGTAGATGACATTACTTGAAATATTTTAATAGTGGTGAATTGTTGATATCTAATTGTTGATTTAACACCTTGTCCCGATTCCCTAATAACAACCTATTGATTTCTAACGCCTCCAAAGCGGTTAATTTTCTGCCTTTGTCACATACATGTAGTGCTTTAAAGTCCAATTTAGGATTGAACGAATGTTTTTCTGACAGCAAATGTTCCGCAAAATTGGACTCCGTCTTTTTTAGCCTCCAACCCCTAGCATGTTCTGCTATTCTGGTCTGGAAAGCCCTGCCTGCCAAATTAATATATTATTTGTAATTAGTATTTCATATCATAACTGGGACTTTGTATAGCTGTAAGTTACTAATTTCACAAATAGCGTAGGTGGAGACAAATACAATTTCCCTGATTTCGGGGAAAATTCCTTACACGGACACACTGATATTTACATGTACCCGCAGTTGGTGGGTTTTAGATGTGAATATTTTATTTTGTATAATCAGTAACCTTTGATGATGCCATAAGGCGAAACCGGTCAGGTGTAAACAAAAATAAAATAGTGGAATAAGTACAAGTGATTTAATTCAAAAATGTCTTTATTTGGAATTAATAACTAATTTACATAAAAAATTGTGACCGATGATACCTGCATAAGTAATAAAACTGTGTCACAGGTATCAACGCCCTCTCCCGAAATACACACAAAATCCAAAAGTAACAGAACTAAAAACAAAAATAATAACAAAAACATTCCGCTTGTAACACGGAAAAAAACAGTAAGAAATAACATTCTTGAATAAATTACAATTATATAGTAAGAAATTAGTTAAAAGAAAAATGTGTGTGTGTATGTGTGTGTTATGTATCCGTGCGTGTATGTGTGTGTGAGTGAGTTAAGTGTAGGTGTGAGTTTCAGATATTTAAATTACTGTGTAATCAGATTAATTATTCACAAGGTCTTCGGACTCTTCATATCCCAGAGAATGGAGCCAATCGATTATTATTTGTTTACATCTATGTAGAACAAGAGGGAAAATATTCAATTTCAAGTTAATCTTATTGTACAATTTTGAGCTGATATGATAATAATGTCGACCAGCTACTGCTGTTCGGCGTTTCAAAATAGGACAGACTTTGTCAGATCTACGCTTTGAACTCGCGAAGGTAGGGTCGTAAGATAATTCCTTGTGTTTGCGTAACGTGGTGTTTAATATAAAAAGTTTTCGCACACTAAGTACCTGGCAAAGTGAAAATAGTTCAAGAGTGGGAAATCTGAGCGGTTTCCGTATCATTGTCTTAAGGACGGCCCTTTGCGCTCTCTCTATTTTAATCATATGAGATTTGACAGCTCCACCCCAGGATGTGATATAGTAGGAAAGAACTGATTGAACTAGTGCAAAGTACACAGACTTTAGCGAAACGGGATCAAGGATATTTCTTAAGATTTTAAAGATGTAAATTAGTTTTCTAGCTCGTGACGTGGACGATTCAATTTGGCGTTTCCAAGATAGATTGTCGTCTATAAGAACACCAAGGTATTTAATATAAGATACACGTTCGATGAAAGTGCAGGAGCAGGAATCTATTGGGAACGATGCAAAAGTAGGGCAGGAATGAGCACAAAGAGAGAACGAAGAGGGAGGTGTAGATGCTTGAAAAGCAGGGCTGAGCACTTTGTGTCAGCATTCACCTGAACTGGATACCTTTTTGGCCGCAGCTTCGAGACACATAATAAATATAATTTCAACATGTATAAAAAACGTTTTTTTTTTGTCTGTATAATTTATTTATGTTAATTTCTCTTTTCTGTCTCTAGTGTTAAGTTTCTTGTTTATTTTATTTTTGTAATAGTTTTTTTATGTCTCGGCGTTGGGCCAAATAAAAGATTATTATATTCTATTCTATTCTATTCTATTCTATTCTATTCTATGCTTGACTTGCAGCAAAAGTTATATAATTTGTTTTACTTACGTTAAGTGTTAAGAGATTTGAATCCAGCCAGTTCATAACCCGTGTCAGTGCGAGCTCTGAGTTAAGCCTGGCTTCTTCCCAATTCTGACCAGAAACAATAAGAGCCGTATCATCAGCGTATGACAAAATTACACAATTAGGAAGCGACATTTTACACAAGTCGTTGATGTAAATTAAAAACAGAGTTGGACCGAGGACACTACCCTGCGGCATTCCGAAATTCACGATATGATCGCCACTAACAAAGGAATCTATTTGGACATACTGCGTTCGGCAAGTAAGGTAACTATGAAACATATCTAGGGCAATTCCTCTTATGCCACAACTTTCCAGCTTAGAGATCAAGATGGGAACAGAGACAGTGTCAAACGCTTTTGAAAGGTCCAGAAAGATCCCGACAGTTCTCCGTTTCTGGTCCAAATTTTTCACTACAGTGTCGGTAAGTTTCAGAACTGCATCTTCTGTGGACAAACCTCTTCTAAAACCATATTGGTTAGGGGCCAGAATATTATTTTCCTGTAGAAATCGAGTTAACCGTTTGTTAAGAATTTTTTCAAAGATTTTTGACAATGATGTAGGTACAGAGATGGGTCGGTAATTGGTGACACTGCCTCTGTCCCCTTTCTTAAATATTGGATGAACCATAGCTTTTTTAAAAACGTGGGGAAAAGTCCCCGCAGAGAGGCAGATATTAAAAACATATACCTGGCAAGGTGTAAGTAAATGACAGGCTGATTTAAAAACTAAGGTAGGAATACCATCCCAGCCTTCTGCGCAATTGTCCTTAAGACTAGAAATAGTTGCATGTGTTTCCTCTGCAGATACCGGAAAGAGAGCCATAGAGTTTAGCGGAGAGTGATCGTGGGAGAAACTAGAGGGCTGATTTGTAGGACGGAGACACGAAGAGTTGCTAACTGAAGTCGATCGTTGTATAATAGTTTCAGCCAGATTCTGTCCGACATTAGCAAAGAAAGAGTTCACTGTATCAACCGAAGACTTAGGACAGCTGGAGACTTTTAAAAGTTCAGAAGAATGCGTTTTGTTACTTTGTAAGTTTGCGGCATCTTTGATAATATTCCAGGTGACTCTAAGATTCTTCCCGGCACTCTCCAGTTGCTTTCGGTGATAGTCTTGTTTGACATTTTTTAAAAGGTTTTTACAAAAATTACGATAACGATAGTAAATAGTTCTTTGGGTGGGGTCTCCTGGGTTTTTTTTGTGTTTGCAATAAAGCTTATCCTTATGGCGAATGCAGCGCAAAAGGCCAGGAGTAATCCATGGTTTCTTTATACGTTTGCTGGAAGGAGGAGGAAGGAATTCCTTTTCCTTCCTGTTGAGGAAGGAATTGAAGACTTTGTACTGTTAATGTTAACGACATTACTAATGACTTCAACTAGCAAATCAGCAGGCAAGTCTGGGTTTGTCGTCTCGAAAATAGGTGAAAAGTAAGTTGCTTCTAGAGCACTAACAACAGCTGGAATGTCAATCCGTTTTGTAAAGCGGTTAAACGAATTTGCACAACCGGTTGGCGTTGTTTGGCAACAGAAAAGTAATGGTGCATGATCCGTTATGAGTGAATTAAAAACAATTGTGGTGCCACGGATTGAGGATCTAAAAATGACGTGGTCGAGACAAGCACTCTCCCTAGTAGGGAATAAGTGAGATGGAAGCATACCATAAGAAGCCAAGAGATTCAGATATTCTTCCGCGTTAGGATCTTTATTACCAGGAAATATATTTATATTGATGTCACCGATAATGGCCATTGTTTGATAGTTTTTGAGAGCGTTAAGAGTGTTGTGCAAGCTATTAAAGAATGTATTTAAGTTTTTGTGATACACAAACAAAATACACATACAAAACAATACATATTACTTTCGATATGGATGCATGCATTTTAGATGGTGCCAATGGTGCCAGATGAGTATTTTCAAGTGTTAAAAAAAAAACTTGGGAGGTGTCTTGACACCTCCCAAGTTTTTCAAGTTTTCAGTTTTTCAAGTCCCTTGGGACACCCGGATGGAACGAAGTTTATACATATATATATATACATACTATTCAGCACTATGACGTCAACTCAGTGTCGTTACAACGATAATTGTCGTTACAACTTTTGGTTTTAATCCGTCTAGCCCCCTTTCGCAACGCGCCATAAGGATCCAATAATCAAAATATGACATTATAGTGATGACTCTTAATTGCAAGTAATAATAAGCAAGTCCTTAATCCTTTAAGAAATAAAAAGATAGCGGCCTAATTTAAACTAGATATTAGGCCTATATTTTTAGCAGCCAATCGCAATCCACTCTTGGACAGAAACCTTCAGGGATCATCGATTATCCCGGTCTTGTGTTGTCCACATCCACCTACTGCCATCCAGCAATTTTCCTAAAGTCTTGCATCGTGCCACAGGTCCTCACTAATTACGTTTGCCTAATCGCAGTCTCCACTCCCACGCTTATCGATTCCAGCGACCATCAGTCCGACTGGAGACATGATCATGAACTAGACCTTATAATTTAGATTATATCTAGAAAAATACCCATAACATGCATTTTGACATCTTGAAGTTCGAGATTAAAATTATATTTTTTTTCTTTTGACTTTTCTTGCTGACTGTGCAATAATGGTTCAGAGTTCTCTTCCCAAAATTTTAAGGAAGCCACAGTTATGTTATTTTAAACATAAAACTTACAGTTGCTTTAACATACGAAAGTTGACCTTAACTTGCACAAATAAAATGTCCTTGCATTGGCGTCACAATATGCTCATGCGCAGACACGACTGCTATGCCATCTGTTATTCATTTTTATTATTTTATTTATTTTAACGCTCTCGTCTTTAGCAAGACGTTTATGTGCGAAAGAATATATTGTTATGTGTATTTTTAAACATAAACTTTATTGAAGGTTGAAGTTTTATTATATGTTTAATTCATTTGGAACTACATAGGTAAATTGGTGGACAGAGCATAAGTTACTATGAAATATTGCTTTCGTTGTTAGGTTTTGTCTTATAGAGATATTATATGTATATCGTTGTAGGTTTCGCATTTTTAGAAAAACGGACGGCTTTGTAGTTTGAGGTTTGACAAAAGTTAGTTATTTTATAAATGGATTGTGTGTGAAAGAATTTTCTTTTTTACAGTAAATAAAAGCCACCAATACTCTCTGAACCGGTCAGGTCCTTCTATGCCATTAATCGCCTACAATTTCAGAAAAACCTGATTTTATCTTGTTAAACTGTCGTGTGGTGTGTAATCCGATTTCCGATACGCTAAACTGGTTTTGCCTGACAGGATCTATTTACCCTTATGATAAAGTGCCTCTGTCGAGCCCGAAGTGACAACATGAGTTGCGACACTAACACCGACCGATATGACAAGATGCTTAAAGAATTCGGATATCCCTGAATTCACAAGGAGAACTGTGTTATCCGTACTAACATTATACATTTGAAAGTAGTTCAGCCTGTCTGTTACGCTTCCCCGGCTAAGCCGCTTCACCGACTCCAATGAAATCTATTGCATGGTTATAGGTAACATAATGTAACATCTTAGTTCCTTTGTGTACTCCAAAAACTTAAAAAAAGTGCTGCACCGATTGAGCTCAAATTTTGTCACGAGATAGATACAACTTGTTTTAAAGATGGTGTCCATGTATTTGCCGTATATCATTTTGTTCCTCATTTCTAATCCGGGCAACCAGAATGCATGGCAACATGCAGTTATTGTTCTATAAATGTTTATGTTTACAACATCTATGGTTACAAACTTACAACTAACTCGTGACTGTATGAAATTTCTAAATACTGTTACTCACAACTTCTAAACGATAGTGCGGTAACCACAGTTATTTTGTAAGAGACGTGACCCAGCCCTTTCTGTTGTTGACATACCTTCGAGCGTGGCGCTGTGGTTTCTTTCTCAAACAAATCGCCACTGCGGTCAGATTGTGATGAGCTAATTTAAAATGTTAAAGTATAGTGTAAAACACGACACAGATGATCTAAAAGTCTTTTTCTTAATTTCACTAGCTGACCCGGCGAACTTCGTACTGTCATATTTACATATCTGTCTCAGCTTCCCACAGGCAGTGTACAGTCGCGGACAAAAAAAAACTTTTCCCGTTATCTTTATTTTTTTTCTTTCTAGCAAAAAAGAATAAAAGATTATTGTGTTATTGAATTACAACTAAGTACATATTTTGACTTTCATCCCCTCTCTCCAGGAAACCGTGCTGAATTTCGGGATAAAAAGTATCCTATGTTAGGACATACTACGAGGTAGGCCTCATAGTATGAACTCAAATCATGCCAAGTATCATTTGAATCCATTCAATAGTTTCGGCGTGATGCGCGGCCAAGATACAGACAGTAAGACAGACAACAATGAAAAAAATACAGTTTTGGCTTCAGCATCGATTATAGAGAGCCCTCAAAAAAAATATCTAAATATCTTTAATGTACAGAATTGGACCTGTTACATTTTTATTATACGTACCTATAGATTATGCAGAAGGGAAATCCATTTAATAAATCCATTTGTTAATTAATACGCACATGCTTGCTTAGTCATGCTTATTAATTGTATGCTTACATTTTTATACACTGTTTTTACAATGTTCTAATAGGCATTTTGCTGGGTATTTATGTAGTGCTCATTCCTCTTTTAGTAACTAGGCCGTAGGCGATGTTACTATTGTTCGTGATTTTCATTTTAGGTGTTAGTTCTTACAAAACAGTAAACTAGCCTTTATACTTGTAGGTTAATTAATGTTTTGTTGCATGGTTTTTGCTTTTGTGTAAGCCAAAAATATGTTTTCTTTCTTTGATTGTTGAGTATTCACAAATTCAGAGTTGCTAAACACCTGAATTTTATGTAACTATCAATCAGACAATTTTTTACATGATCTTCTGACAAGACTCAACACAATATCAGTAATTTGACCACTGCGCCGTTATAGTCACTCTCACTCATAATTAATTGTCGCAACACCAGCGAACTATCACGCGTTGAACTTTCAATTCCCGTTTACTGTCGTAAAACTGTTGTCCAATATAACAGATAAAACATATTTATGTACATTTATATGTAGGTTAAGGTTAGGTATCGTGAGAAAAGAGATAATAAAAATAATTACAAAGATTGAGGCGGGTCATAGGTTAATTCGGATTGAACCGGTTCAAGACAGACACAAGATTGCTTAGAATATCTGTCGTGCATTGAGCATTAGTGGTTCAAACGTGACTAGGTTGTCTGTATATGTATGAGATGGAAAACAGTTCTCGTTTTCATTAATATGTGTGTATGTGTCACGGAATACGGAAAAGAAGACTTGACTTGATTGCGAAGTTTAAATTTTCAATCTTACAATATTGGACGGGTGATCTTGACTGTGACTTAACAGTCAGGAACATCAAATAATGGACTGCATGGGCTGCGGTCAGTCCATTATTATGCGTTTAAGAAGAAGTCGCCACGCAGCTTTCTACTGAACTGAGGGTTGTATGTTCAAACCCCACATGGTAGGTACAACACTTTGTTTAGAGTATTTTTTTTTTATGGAATAGGGGGCAAACGAGCAGGTATATCACCTGATGGTAAGCGATTACCGCCGTCCATGGACACCCGCAACACCAGAGGCGTCACGAGTGCGTTGCCGGCCTTTGGGGGATGGGGAGGGCGGAGGCGTTGGGGTATGGGCCTCTGGTATCCTCACTCACTGGGTGAAACACAAAACACAATACAAGCACCGTTTCACACCGGTTTTCGGTGAGGCCGTGGTATCACTCCGGTCGAGCCGACCTATTCATGCCGAAGCTTGGGTCTCCCACGGTAATGTTCTAAGTGTCCGTTTCCTGTACATTTGTAAACTTCCCTGCAACACAGTAAACATTGCTAATGCAAGAGGTGTCTTTAAAGAAATTTAAATTAATAAAAGAGATATTGGGTTCAATCCCTACTACAGGACAAATATTTGTGTAATGCCGTGCATGGCCGTGTAGTTTTCGATTTGATTCTTACATACCACTTATATTATTATATAGCTGAGCCCCGCGGTGTTAATCGCGGTACAACAGTAACAACTAACAACCCTTCCAGAGAAACGAATTTGAAATTACGACACTTTAGTTTTTTTTTTTATAGATTGTGATTTTTTCTCAAAAGAAATTAACAACAAATTTCACTTTATGAGAACATTTAACAAAAAAAAAACAATATTTACATAGTAGTGAGCTTAATGATATTTTTTATAAATATAAGTACCTATACATATTATATAATACGTGCTTTAAACTTGTTAGGTAATAAGTAAGCATTAGTACATACCCACATTATCATGTCTTATACCTTCACACACTACGTCCTAAAAAATAATAATAATCTGATACTAGAAGTAATCACACTCAGTTGGGACTTATGGATATAAACGGAAATTGAACCCTCACGCGTAGAACATTAGGGTTTAATGTTAAAGTTTCGATTTCTACTGCCACCTACTACGAAAAATATTGGTAGGTAGTTTCATAATATCGTAGCTATTAATATTGTTACCAAAATGAAGGCCAAAATCATACAATTCGATAAGGTTTTTAATCAGTATTATAACCTGTTGCAATTTAATCTGTTGAATATTAAATCAGGTGCAAAAAAGCCTGTAATATACCTTGGACTGGTTTTTAAGTGTGTTTTTTTCATTAAATTCATTTTATGTAGATTTTATGGATGAGTTTAGATGTTTTTTATGCAGATGTTATGCCTAAAGTATATTCGGCCTTTCCATACTCGTGTTTTACCCGGATTTTTTAAATACCTAGTGTATTTTCCTAATGAAACAAGCATGTGGAAAATTGTAGTGTATGAGAGCGGGACGAGTGAATATAGCAACAGTTCAATCCACACTAGCTAATGCTAAGTACTCACATACGGTTTTACTTGATCGAGCAAACAGGTCGAGTAAAAACCATGGCATGGGCTTTCGTCCACACATTCGGCATTTATCTGACGCTGACGCGCGCCGTTCAGTATTCACCGTTTCACCGAACCGTTCGAGCCAAAAGATTCGAGCCGGCCCGGAGCGAGCCTTCGAGTTGTGAGTTTTGCGGTGGTCCACACGTAAATTTTTACTCGTTTTGGAGTAAAACTATCGAGTAATACCGCATGTGAGTACGGACTATAATGTCTGGATGCGACATGGTATGTACCTGCCGACATAGGCGATATGTACATCCATTTAAATGACGCAGGTATATTGTCAAAGCCGTGATATTTCAATTTCACTAGTAATTTGAAATTTAAACGATAGATTGTCAATCGACTTAATTTCCAACAATTTATCGACCTAGTTTTAGTGACACTGTAATGTAGGGTTGCCAGATTTTTTTTTAGCCAATAAGGGACAAATGCTGAAATGGGCACAAAAATACGGGATTTCAGGATTTTACCCGGGACAAATCAAAAAACAAATGTTGTTGAATGTTTATATGTTTATATATATTCACTTTATGTGTGGTCGGCTAAAATGACTCTGCCTGATGGAAAGCAGAAGCAGGATCTAAGAGTGGTCACCTTACAAATTGCTCGTGCAGACAATGCAACAATGCATCATGGTAACCAACACTACGGCAGCCTAGTGATGATTCTGCGGGCATCGGTCTCGCACTCGCGAACGAAACACGGCAGCACGAGCTCTGTCATTTTACGTTGTTCTTCTGTGCAAGGGTAGTACTGCCCCGGTCGAGCCGGCCTGCCGTGCTGAAATCAGTATGGCTCTACAACCTGTTAAATAATTAAATTAAAACAAACATTTAAGGGGGGCTGCCACACAAAAAACGTGTTTTTGTTAGTTAAGTACGGAACCCTTCGTGTGCGAGGCCGACTCGCATTAAGCCGGTTTTTTTTATATTTTTCCAAGGATTTAGTTGCTTTTAACAATTTTTATTAGGTTTTAACATATTTAAAAAAATCGATACAACTGTAGGTAATCGTAATTAAAAACGGTCATCAATTCGCTTTTCATTAATTAGGAGACATTTATTTAGGCATCCACTTAAATACCAACAGTAAAAAATCCTTTCCACAAAAAAACTATTTCGGTATTGCAAAACCCTTCGATAACTTGCTTCCACTTTTCAATCGCACCCATACTTTTGCAATCAGAAGATGTTGCGACAATATCCAGGCTTTTTGTAATTATTTGAAATTCTTCATACAAGCAATATATATTTCTTTCTTCTAACTTAAAAAGTTCCGCAGCTTCTTGAAAATTATTGCAAAAATTAAATAGATCAATAAATCTTTCTCAATTAGATTAGGAAGAAAACGAAAGAAAGTAAGATTATAATATATTATTATGACGACATAGTCGACATAGACACATAGACGCTCGCGTTGGGTGCGTAAGTACATGTCAAACACAGATCGACCGATTTTAGCGATACGACAAAAATACGGGACAAAGGCAGTCCCGCCGGGACATTTTAAACTACGTCTAAAATACGGGACGTCCCGGGAAATACGGGACGTCTGGCAACGCTACTGTAATGTCACGGGAAAACTAAAGTAAAATCGTAATGATATTTTGACAATTTCACTGCTCGTTAGATTAAGGGGCTGACTCTGATTGTTTAGCTTAGAATCTCAATTTTGCAATCATTTAGTTATAAATAAATAGACACGTTTAAAAAATCACAAACTTTATTGTACTACTATATAAAATGAAACACATAAAGAAGTTTCAAAAGTGCGCTTCACAAAGTAATAAAGGTTTGAATTGTCAGGTTCTGAAGTTTCTTATATTATCAGGAACAAAAAACTTTACAAACAAAACTATAATGGAATATTATACATCTATTGTTACCCGTATACGAGAAAAAAAGCGGGTTTGGGTGTAACCATAACAATGAAAGGATGCACTCAACTTCAGGTGTTAAAGACGGCGACAACGTTTAAAAAAATCGCCTTGCGGTTGGCCAAACTAAAAAAGTTTTTTTTATTGTATTGGCCCGCCAAAGTGACTCTATTCTGCCTGATGGAAAACATAAGAAGACTCCAGTAGTGCTGTTCACCATACTCATTGCAGTTGCAGATAATGCAACAATGCAGCATGGTGACCCCCACCATGGCGGCCTAGTGATGCTTCTACATTACTGGGCCTCCGATCTCGTATCACCAACGAAATACGACAGCACTAACTCTGTCATTTAGAGTTTTTATAATAGGTATGAAATCACAATTTAGACTTATATGTCTGTCTGTCATGTTTCAACACAATAAAGCGCTAAAACAGTTTTGGTTAAGTTAAGCATGTGAATATTTATTTGAAGTACATGGTTTTGTTTATCCGATTTATCAAAAAGTTTAAAATCTGTTTTTTTCATAACTTTAAACCAATAATACTTTTACATTATATTAAAAAAATATACAGTTATCTATGTTGTCTTAAATATTTTTCGACATTGGAAAAGAATTACGCCTTCTCCAATTAAAAATAATAAAGGTAGCGATATCAGTTGCAAGATAAATACACGTATAGTGTCAAAATGTTCGGAAATAAACAGTCGCGACATGACCTAGCGCAACGAGTCACTGTTGTCGCCTGTCGCCTCTGTGGCGAGACAGCTATAGGGTCGCAGCGCGGTTTTGAAAAAGTAAAACATATTGTCATAAGAAAGAATTCTATTTTCTGGCTTCAATATTTTAAAGTCGGTTAGGGTTGAACGGAATCTTGTCGAGTAATAAAAGTGTAAAGTCTCGCAGACTTTTTGCATTTTTACTTCTTTTGAACTGTCAAGTATTCAGCTGTATTGTTGTTGTATATCATTTCGACACGTCATGATAAATATTCGTTTCAATCCATCTGAATATAAAAAAAATCCTGTTACAATACCAATAGGTGTTATTTTACGTTAATGCCTAGGCTACTTACCTATACTTAACCAGTCTATTTTTAAAACTTTGTCATATTTATCTGTGGAATGGAACCAACACAACAGTTTAAAAACCCAAATTTTATATGTTACCTTAGCAAGAGTTAATACTGAATTAAAAAGTTGGTACTTATCATGTTCGATAGATACTAATTGCTTTTGCTTTGACATTTTTAAGATTGTACGACAAATATAAATATATTAAACAAATATAATATATAATAATATTATAAAAAATATAATATTACATAATTCAGCATTAACAATACTTGTGTTACAACCCTAATTCAGAACGGAATCAAAGATAATTTTGGCACCATCTCCAACATTTTAACTCTAAACTTTATTCATATTGCTAGAAGAGTTAAATTCGTTGGTGACTATTTCACGAATCACCAATGTAAATCTGTAAGACTACCTTACTAGCTTACAAATAAGAAACAATGTTTTGGTAGTCAGTAAATATGAATATTTATGTCGTGACTTTGGCTTGCAACATCTCCTATTGCAACTTACATACACACATACATGTAAATACGTACATGTTACTAGATTGTAAACAAAATTATTATTCCCGCTGTTATTATTAAAAATGTATTCTATATTCTTCAGTCTTTTTCTCGACAAACTTTTTCGATATCTGTCCACAATTTTCTGTTCAACCTTCTTCTGCCTTAATTTCATATCTGACATAGTATGGGTCAGAGCCATGCTTCGCTCGCTTTATATACATATGGGCTGGATCGATAGGTCTGATAGTAGTATCAGGCCCATCGATTTCACTTAGTCCCACGGCCACGGCTACACAGAAAGCAGTTTTTGGGCAATTTTTCCTTTGTATACCGTCGAGTGAGGTACCACTAACTTGCCTTACTTCATCATAACTGCTTGTAAATTAGTGTACCTCGATCGTAATAAACCCAAAACAACTTAGTCTAGCCGGCTATCGGCTGTATGACACACCGGCTTGGTGGCGCCTGCGCCACTCGCAGATACACGCCACACGTGTTTTATTGCTATTAGGAACTCGCTTCCTACAATTCGTGGAGGCTTGTCCCCTGACCTGTTTATGAATCATTGGCTTCGTCTATCACTACTCCTGTGAGTGCAGGAGCATGACTAGCACTCTTGAATTTTATAAGAAAATGCATTAAACATGTTTTATGTATAATGCATTTTCTTATAAGTTAAGTATTATTAGAGTATAGTTAAGTCAAGTGCATTATCAAGGTCAGGGACGCTGTGAGTAGATGTGTCAGAATTCAACACTTCAACAGTGTTCATCAAAATTTTCTCAGTTCGAAATAAGAACTGTAATATTAACCTGGAGTAAGAAAACATCAATAGAGAGCTACGTTCTATTAAGACTATCGAAAATAGTAAATTATTCATACCGAGAAAACTTTGAATGAGTGAGTGAGACGGTGACAAAATTAAGGAACTTTGACAAGCAATATTTCCTATAGTTCAACTTTAAACTAAAACTAATTTGAGAATATACGTAGTAAGACTTATTAGTCTTTCCTAAGGAGTGGTTCTCCTTTTTCATTTTTGCTAAAACAGAAGGGGCATTGCTGTGCACCTAGATACACTGTTGAAGTTTTGAATAATAAGAAAAACAAAAATGATAAACAGGTAATTTAAACGCATTTTACTATAATACTAATTATTAAAATGAAATTAAATATGCTACAAAAACAAAACCAGATTGAAATGATAAGAATGAAACAAATATCCCCCCAAACATGTATGATTTTTTTTATAAAAATAACCAAAACATACTATCATCATTATCAACGCCACTTCTGGAGTCCACTTCTGGACAAAAGCCTCTCCGTAACAAGCAGGTTATGGTCTACTATACGACGCTGACCAGACATGTTGCTATAATATGACCTGTTTCAAATGAAGAAATATTGTGAATGTCTTTAAATTTTTTTTTTAAGTTTATTTTTCAAAACATGCAATTACAATATAAAGTCTTAACCTAAACACAAAAACCTATCTTAGGTTTATGAGTGCTTAGCGAGTCGCCGCTAGTTAATTACTTATTATTAATTATAATTATAACTTATTACTAATTATCAATATGTGACTCACTTATTGCGATTACACAAATACAAGTCAAAAAGTCGCGTCTACCCTCCCTATTAAAAATGTCTTTAAGACATTACGTAATTTCTTTACGTTTGGAGCTATCAATAATCTATCGATGGTGTCTCGTGGAAACGAATTTAACACATTTGGAAACAAATACCGTACAAGGCGCTTACCATATCTAATATTGAATTAATCTGGTCTTTAGTCTTAGCATCAGATCAATATATCTACAATCTGATCAAAATGTATGGTTTATTATATACCTTTTATGTGCATATATTTTTATGTATTTTCTACCTTATCTATCTATCTATATATATAAAAGAGGAAGGTGACTGACTGCCTGACATACCCAGAGATCAACGCACAGCCGCTGAAGCTAGAATCCTGAAATTTTGCATGTAGGTTCTTTATATAACGTAAGTGAGCACTAAGAAAGGAATTTTTGAAATTCTACGCCTAAGGGGGTAAATCAGGGGATGAAAGTCTGCGTGAGCGAAGCCGCGTGTAAAAGCTAGTAATATTATAAATGAGATATGGTATAAACTATAAAGTAGGTACCTATTACAATGTCTCTTTTAAACAATGTTTAAATTGACCTTCGCTTTCTATGGCGCCGAGTTTTATTACTAACTATTACTATTTGTTCAGAAGTAGAAAGGTTGACGTGTTGACGTGCAATAAATTAATTTTTAAAATGCCATCAATTTTGTTAATTCATTATCAAAGTGGTGCTATCAAGTGGTATGAAAGGATAATTATGTTTTTTTTAAATAAATAAGTATACAACTTAACAGCATCCTTGTTGTCTTATTTTGTAAGCGCTTTTTTATACTTTAATACCTTGTACTGTGCTTCGCACGTGTTATTGTAGTTTTCTTGATGATGTATGTTTATAATTTGATAATAATCAAATTCAATTGCAAAGTAACAACGAATTTATAAAGTCACATAAAATATAGATAAGTCATAAAACTTTTTATAAAAAAAACCGACATCCAAAAACCATCCAACGAAAACTCTCTGCCAAAAAACACTAAAAAGCGTAAAATAAACTGACTCTTCATAAATTGCTATGTGCCAATTCTTGTCTATACCTAATTCTTTATTCATTTAAATAGTAGTATTATTATGTGTGCTATGTACCTAAAATCTGTTTGAAGTCGGCACCAAGCCAAATGTAATAGTAGTTACCACACTCGCTATATTTCAAGACGACCATCAACGACGCGACGTCAAGTCAGCCCGCGCGTGTCTGCCCGCTTGGGTTGTTTTGTGCTACACGAGGAACAGCTATCCGGCAGCGGCGAGTGCGGTACCTCCTATTACATTTTGGCTTGGCGCCGATTTCAAACAGATTTTAGGTACCTAGCACACATAATAATACTACTATTTAAATGAATAAAAAATTAGGTATAGACAAGAATTGGCACATAGCAATTTATGAAGAGTCAGTTTATTTTACATTTTTAGTGTTTTTTGGCAGAGAGTTTTTGTTGGAAGGGTTTTGGAAGTCGGTTTTTTTTTATAAAAAGTTTTTATGTTTCCAATGTTCGAATCTATTTCTCTTGGATGCCATCATTAGATCTTAGTGTCCTTGTCATGGTACCACCGTCGGAAGTCGGAACATCTCCTTTCGAACAAAAGAAGAATCATCTAAATCGGTTCATAAACGACGAAGTTATCCGCGAACACACATAAAAAAAATATATAAATATACGGTCGAATTGAGAAACCTCCTCCTTTTTTTGAAGTCGGTTAAAAAGATAAGCTAACTCATATCATCGTTGTCGCACCTCTGTAAATTATTTAAACTATCAAGCAACGTGAATAATTTTAATAACTAGTTGTCGCCTTGTGGTCGAAATTTATTCATTTAATTATGTTTTTTCGTTTTTATTATCTATAAATTTTTGGTTTTTGCGTTCTTACTCCATATTAACTTTAACTGTACTGGATACTCCTCCGTTCGCATGATTTTCCTAAAAAAGGAAATCAAGTTTTTGCTTCAGGTGAACATCTAGCTCTACTCTAATTTAGGAATCTTTAAAATTCTAAAATACAGAAAACAGTCGAATAGATCGTCTAAAGCTGTTGGAAACGATCTATAAATTGTCGGTTTATGTTTAATTGGTAGGCTCGTCCTTTGCGCGGGCGCAGTGCGTTGACACCGCACCGGTTCCGTGTTATTGATCCAAATCGATCTGACCCCGCCGATCCACGAAACTGAGGCCTACATGAAATGTTGATATACTTGATAATTTTTTAGTATTGTTTTATTTTCTCGCTTACTTAAGAGAGATATTAAATAACATAGCAAAGTTATCCTTATGATAATTAAGTCATTGTTCCTGGGAGATCTTTTCACTGAGGCGATAATGAGGGTCCTACGCTTCAAGACTTTTTTATGCGTCGTGTTGGATTCTACAGTATTGGATACAATCCTTTTCTTCGTTATGATTATTATGCTTATAAGTTAGGCATTGACATTTCGTGTTTGCAAAAAAATGCATAAATTTGTTTGTCTAAATAATTAAATGTAAACACAATAATGTGTATTTAAAAACCAGAAAACTGCCTGTGTGTTTTTGTTATGATAATCATGCATACTTCTTTTATACAACCAATATGCTAAATAGCTCGTATCAAATCTATGGCCACTTTTATCTATAGAAAAAATGAGAATGAAAGTGTAAAAATGCAATACTGTCTACAATTGCAGACGCCTTCATAACTTTATAAGATGTTCAATTCTTAATGTCATAAAAATACAGAGTAAATGCTATTCACAGTATAGTTTAAAATCAAAGATTATAAATCACTAGCTGACCCAAGCAACCTCGTTTGCGTCCAAACTACCATCCCCCGTTTTAACCCCAAAAGGGGGTTGATTTCTAAAGATACATTATTAGTACACCTCCACACCATCTATAGAGCATACATTTCAAATTTCAAAAACATAGGACTTTCATACAAACTTCTAACCCCCGTTTACCCCCTTAGGGGTGGAGTTTCGTAAAATCCGTTCTTAGCGGATGTCTACACCCTATAAGGAACCTACCTGCAAAATTTCAAGTTTGTAGGTGTTATAGTTTCTGAGATTTCGTGATTAATAAGTGAGTGGTATTTCGCTTTTATATAATTATCTACTAGATTGAAAAGGTAAACTAAAATTATAAAAATGGTCATGTTTGATATGTAAATAAATACAAAACACTCTAAACACATACGACATTAATTAATAGGTTTATGAATACCAATGACGTTAAAACATTATAATATATTCACACAATTTCCCAGCATTATATTTCAAATGATTTTGTAATACCGTATAAAGTTGATATTAAAATGGTATAAAATCATTTTTGTGTGAAACCAGTTTCTGTTATAACTTTGAAAGTGTTTTTTTGTCACGTAAGGTTTGTTTGCTCAATAGAACTATCGTATCTACTTACATTACAAAATGGAAAGTTGCTTAAAAACACGTGCAGTATAATTTTTACGATTATTACCCGAATTTATGATACCTGTACAAATATATCTTCAGCCCAAATATTGAAAACTACTACTAACTTTAATCATCATCAACGATCTTTAAGAGTCCACTGCTGGACACAGGCCGTTCTTGGGCGATTATCGTTAACAGTGATCTGAACTTAAAAATTAAACAGAATTCTACTCTTGACTTCATCATTGAACCATTTTTTTTTTTTTTTTTTTTTTTTTTTTTTTTTTTTTTTTTTTTTTTTTTTTTTATGTATGTCTCGCCAAAATGACTCTACTCTGCCTGGTGGAAAGCATAAGCAGAATCTAAGAGTGGTGGTCACCATACTCACTGCGAATGCAGTATGGCGACCCACACCATGGCGGCCTAGTGATGCTGCTGCATCTTTTAGTCTAGTCAACAAGTATGGAACTTGTTGACTAGACTATTTGGGCCTCCGGTCTCGCACTCACCAACGAAACACGACAGCATTGCTGCTGTCATTTTACGTTGATTTTCTGTGCGAGGGTAGTACCGCCCCGGTCGAGCCGGCCCGTTTGTGCTGAAATCAGCGTGGCTCTACTACCTAGAGAGCCATCTTCACTAAGCCCACTCCATGGCGTTTGTCAAGTTGACTTATACTATACATTATATGTTTGTCCAAACACTAAAGATTTCCAAATTTTTCCTCCTTTTATCAGGTCAAGAGCCTTACAATACATACCTGAACTATTGCTATACATACAGAATTGCCCGAAAGACAGAGAAATATGTACTAGAGATGCAAGCCATACATTGATTTTTTTAGAGACTTAAAGACGGCTGGTGCTCGATAATATTAAATAATGGATGAAATCCGTGGGTTGTAAAACCGTATCTAGTTCTTGTTTTCACCTCCATCTGTCATTAGCAAGTCACAACTAATGTCCGATAAAAACGACAAACTTTTACAATCGAAGCCCTTGGCCCTACAGTAGTCGTACCTGCCCTGTGTATTTACTAAAAATACATTAGTTTCACGGTGAATAAACACAAACGAACCGAACTCATTTAAAAATTCATCAATGCCAGCTAATGTTAGATAGTTTGGTGCCTTTTAAACTCGACCAAGTTATACGTGCGCCGGCGCATGGCCGGGCAATTCCTCTTGTCAGTTGCTCTCGCGCATCGATCGATGCCGCATCGTGTGACATTGTATTTTATCGATCATTTTGAATAGATCTCTTCAAATGATTTAATGTGTTCTGTTTATACCTAGTGTGTTCATCAATAGTTTGTTGTTTATGTTTTAAAGTGTATATCAAAAAGTTTGTCTTAGGTTTGTGTCATTTATTTATTATACATAAAATATTACTTAAAAGTGCATTATCTTCTTAGATAACCGTGATAGTGGTTTAGTTCATAATAGTATTAACTTATTTACAAACTTGTTCAAGAATTCCCTTAGTTCGATCCCGACTGAATCATGTCGGCATAACACAAAAATAAACAGAATTTGAGTCATCGTCATATGAATGAAATTGTTCACGATTACAACTTTGATATGAGCACAATGTTTTTGTATACATTATTATCTTTAATTTGTATTCAGATTAAATGTTAGTTTTAATTAATAATTAACTTAATGAACTTTTTATCATGAGTAACGAAATCGGTCTGTATTTAGTTGATTGCTGGGTAATTTGTTTTTACATATAAATTTGGGGTCGTGAGTTGATTTCATTTCCAACCAATTTTGTCATTAAAAGCCGCCCAAAGTAGGTAGTTGTTTAAACAAAATTGGATTGTCATTAAGGAAGTGAAACTCATCAACGACCATGTATAGTATTATGAAGTTTACTGTTCCTAGCAGTTCAATTTATGTGGTATACCTATAAACGTGATTTTGATTAAGATCTGATTAAAGAAAAACATCTTGAGGTGTTGTTATATTTGAAACATTCATAAATGACTGTTTAAAACGACCAAGTACTTATGCTTTCCATCAGGCAGAGTAGAGTCATTTTGGTAGAGCCAAATTAAAAAAAAGTAGATATGTTATCACGTATGTACAACTAAATACATGGTGAGAGAACTTTTCAATTTTTCCCTTTTATTTACAGGCAGTGACATTAACTTGATTCAGTTTTATTTTCGCACTTTTAAATCTATTCAAAACCGAAGTAATTCGTCTGAAACTAGACGTAATTGTCTAAAATTGCCTCGTTGGTCTAGCGGTTGACGTGTGCGACTGCTGATCGTGAGGTCTTGGGTTCGATTCCTGGGTCGGACCAAATGTTTGTATGATCTACAAATATTTGTTTCGGAGTTTGGGTGTTTTCTATGTATAATATGTATGTATTTACAAAAAAAAAAAAGTATATATGTATTTGTATCAGTTGTCTAGTACCCATAACACAAGCTCTGCTTAGCATGGGACTAGATGGCGATGTGTGTTAGATGTCCGAAAAAAATTTTTTTAAATTATTTTATTATAAATAGAACAAGGTTAATAAAGTAATTTTGGTACATTTTCCCTGTATTCAAAATATTCAAATCTAGCTATGGTGGTTATCCGCGGCTCCGCCCGCGTATATGTCGGTTATCGCGGCAATTTATATCCTATGTGTTATTCTGATGTAAGCTATATTACTGTAAAGTTTCATCCAAATCCGTTCAGTAGTTTTTGCGTGAAAGAGTAACAAAAATCCGTCCATCCATCCATCCATACTTACAAACTTTCGCGTTTATAGTATTAGTATAGATATAGATAATCCAATAAATCAAAATGTATGAATAATTTCAAATGTTGCTAGTTTTAGTACATGTCGCTAGTAATTTGCGCCATGCAACATGTTCTCAAACGTAGCTATGTAGTAAAATACCTTGGCAAATTTCTAACTCAAAGTGATTCTGTAAAGTCCCATCAAAACATGTTAAAAATGTCACATGTTACTATTGTTTACATTAAAAAGTATACCACCAATAATTTGCGCCATGCAGTTCTTTACAGAAGGACGTAGCCATAATGTTTAGGTTACATATTGTGTTAAGCGAATCGCAGGATGCAAGCCACGAGTTCTATAATAAACATTTTCACTTTATAAATTATATGTGTAAATTCCATACAATAGCAGCTTATCTGGAGGGTGCTTTCTAGGGAGAGACCTATGCCCAGCAGTGGACTTCTAGAGTCTAATGTTGTTGATGATAATGTTGTATGAAACCCTGATTCTATTCTCAAACTAAGAGAATTAAATCCTTATATCATAAGTTATCTGGCAGTTAGTAGCTGTAAAATAGTTATATCTGTTTCGAAAGTTCACCATCTATAGTAGAATACAAAAGACTACTATTTTTTTAAGCATCTGCATAAACATCATAAACTTAGAATGGCAGGCCCTACTCAAACTTGAAAAAAAAAAATTCTTCTTTTGTATAATGCTTGTAAAATGAAAACATAAAACCAGAGAAAAAATATTGCACTATTGTTATCGATGTTTTCCTAAACACCGTTTTTAAATACACATTGAGTTAAAAATAAACACATATCGGAAATTATCCGACCCTAAGGTCACGTTTATCTGACAATATCGTAGATACATACATAGAAGTACATGGCATTATCATTCAAAATAAAACCAATTATAACAAAGCTGGAGAAAACAGATCCAATAATAAAAATGCAGTAAAACTAAAAATGGACGGTTTAAAATTTACGCTACTTTTTATCGTTCTTAAAACCGCCGCAAACACGTAAATAAAAACAGTGGCCATTGTTAAGTGTCCTGATGAAAGTTTGACTCAAATGGCTGTACTTAAACTCAAATATTGTTTTTTCTCAGAAGTTTAAACCATATGAATTAACACTGCTTATTATCGTCAGAAAATTGTTCCCCCTCCTTTTGAATTTCTGTTCACTATTCACATTTATTACTCTACTATATTCCCTTTCAAATGTAGGAGCAGCTTATTATACATTTATACGTATATATATGTACGCAATACAATAAACTTCATATTCAGTACTTTGATAGTTACTGACAAATAATGATTTTAGGAATGTTTGTATCCAGGATAAACAAGGCAACATTTTAGTGTAAACTGATTCTAAATCTCTTATAGAGAACTATAAAATATCAAGCTTCAATACTGAAAAAAATACCCTACCTTATCTTTGTGTTGCTCAAACATTGGCAAGCAGGTAGTCGTTTTAGATAGTAGTACATTATTATACGACTCAAGGAGATACATGCATTAAATGCTATGAAATATATTTAGCTTTAATTCCGCGAGACAACCAAACCAAACCTATACTCCTTAGGAGTATAGGTTTGGTTGCATGGCATGCTAATTATTTCTCACTTGTTTTGTATGTGTACATATGCATGATACCCATATATGCATGTGAGTATGCATGACGGTGGGATTTGTGCCTTGCTTTCAGACCTGGATATTTGTCTCGCGGAATTAAAGCTAAATATATTTCATAGCATTTAATGTCATGGATTTCCGCAAAGTAACGCCTGATTCCATAACTTATCTGAGATACATGCAGTTACTACTCGTATTTGGGAATCTTCTTAGAATTATCAAAGGTGTAAACAGAAGCTTTACGATTGAGTGTCATTTCTTGTACAATACCTATCTCCTATTGTACCCTCTTGTGTACTTTGGCTCTTTATAGAAATTCGTGTATTGAGTTTTCTTTTTTCCTTTCTGTTCTCATCATCTAACCTAATCTTCTCTTATACAATCCATGCGTCTTGTAATTGGTCTTTACTCTCATATTTTTTAAGCCGTATTTTTTAATATTCTTACTAATCGCCGGTTATAATTTTTTTTATGTGTGGTGTTTGTTCCTATGCGTGTAATGGTTTTCGTTATGTCAAAACGAGCCATCTGGCGATGTTCAAACTTTCTATCCTCCTTGAACGATCCCTTGTTAGCTGTTTTTATCGATTTATAACTGTTTCCGGCTCTCAAGAGCTTCTACCGGATGGTAGCGATACGTCTCGAGGGGAGATTTGCTTAGCGAAAAAAATGTTACGGTAGAGGAACATATTTGATTTATGATAGTTTTATAAACATGAAAAGTTTACGGTAATATCCTTTTTTATCAATTTTGTAGACTGTTCTAGATTCGAGGCCGAAAAGTCGATTTAATAGAATCAATCCTTGTTTTGCAACACAAATAGAAGAATACTAAAAGATGCAGGCCCGATATTTAAAATAAACCGCACGCGCTGACCTAAAATACCAATGGTAAACTTCTGCAATACCCATAATTCTTAGTATACGTTTGTTAAAAGAATCACATTTTGACGCCTGACACAATTTTCTGTAGAATAGGGAATATAAGACGTTTTAAATATAACAGACAGTATCAGCTATCATGGCCGAGGGTTTGACTGGCAGATGTCAGAAGGTGTAATGTACACTTTCAACTAAGAAACTTTATACTGTCGTGAAATGCACAGGTAGTAAACACATCTTTTTAAATATAATAACAATAATAAGTAAAACGAGTTATCATATTTCAACATTTAAAAGGTGTAGTGATGGATGAGCAATACGAAGTATTTATTCTTATCATTACTGCATTTGTGTTGTCAGCACGTGTTTTCCTCCCACTATGATCCTGTGCACTTTAAGCAGGGCATGAAAAAGCATCTCACTAGGCCGCCATGGTGTAGGTCATCATGCTGCATTGTGGATGGTACTGCAATAAGGATGGTGCTGCAATAAGGATGGTGACCACTACTCTTAGATTTTACTAAAGCTTTCCATCAGGCGGAGTATGGTCCGTAGCAACAAACCCTATGTCAATCAATCTGCCCAGCGTGTTTAGTAGGATAAAACCTGTTTTTTTTATGTTTGAGCCAAAATGACTCTACTCTGCCTGATGGAAAGCATAAGCAGAATCCAAGAGTGGTGGTCACCATACTCATTGTGAAATCAGACAATGCAACAATGCAGCATCGTGACCCACACTATGGCAGCCTAGTGATGCTTCTGCATCATTGGGCCTCCGGTCTCGCACTCACCAACGAAACACGACAGCACGAATGCTGTCATTTTACATTGATCTTCTGTGCGAGGGTAGCACCGCCCCGGTCGAGCCGGCCCGTTCGTGAAGAAATCAGCGTGGCTCTACTACCTATATGATTGCTAAGAATAGGCCTATCTCCAGCACTGCCAGCACTGGCCTGTTAAAGAAAGGCTATTGATTTGATGATGGTCATTTAAAAGAAGAAGGACAAAAGGTTCACATTCTGTAATTTTTAACTTGTTCATTATTTTGTATGAAATGAAATGAAAAAATGAACAGGTTCGTTAATTGATTACAAGAATTGTTGACAAATTAATGGCATGGTGAAAACATGACAGGTTGATTATTATTTTTTTATTTTAATTATTTTCATTTTCAGTTTAATATTTATCTATATTTGTTTATATATTCGTTTGTTAATTGTGAACTAACAATATTTACATACCAGCGTCAAAAACTCCACATCTTCGCCTACTGGTAGCATTTCCAAAAGACTGGCAGCATTACCACGTTGAATAGCAATGCTGATTCTCTGTGCTAGAAAAAGGCCGGCCTTCTGGTCGCGAGAAGCGTCAATCAGTTGCTTAGCTATATATCATATATGTACCTTTATCATAAATAAGGGAGTTCTAAAATAATAAATCTTACAAAAAGTACAATCGAATTGAAAATTTGCTCCCTTTTTAAACTCGTTTTGAAATAAGTTAATACGTCTAAATTCTTTGTGATAAGAAATTGGGTTTACAATTTAACATTAAAACGAACTCGTTAAAAAAATAAATAAAATAACCTTTAGTTGCTACCGTGTGTTATTGGCACCAATATCTGTCCAAATGTTGGACGCAGGCCTGTTTTACGTTTAACCAGGCCACGAAAAAACACGTTTGGAATCTCGTTTCTTATCCTTAGACAAAAACCAGTAAATAAAATAACGTTGGCAGTGAAGTCTCTTCTTTCTGATATACGTAATGACCCAAACACACGGCTACTCGATAAGATTCAGATAAAAGTCCACGTGTCGTGTGGGTGTGGTTGACGACCACAAGTTTAATGTATCGTTTTATTAATAATGTTGTAAAGCCAGAGTAATTATATGAATATCTGATTTGGTATTCGTGAATATATTCTGATTTGGTATTTCGCATTTATGGTATAAGTAGGGATTATATTTGTTGAGAATACTTTTAATAATAATGAAATGCCTCTGTGCTAATTTTTTATTGTTACTGGAAACGCATATTATGATGTACGAGTTATCTTATTTTGTAAACCGCTGAAGCGATTTCGATGAAATTAACACTGGAAATTTGATTCTCGAGAAAGGACATAAAGGGTTACTATTTACGGTGATAACCAACATGCACGCAGGCATAACCGCGGGCGTAGCCGCAGGCAAAGGCTAGTTAATTATAAATGTCAAATCAGCTTTGTAAGACGAGTAGCGAGATGATGCTCTACTTCGTTGCACATATCTTGCTTATCTGCACTATCGTTGTAACTTGTAATAAAGATAACAACACAATTCTAAGGCATTTTAATAGATCACTGTTTTCTGTTCAAATCGAAACCTTATAGACGAGGGAGCCAAAACCTGATGGTTGTTGATGATATGATGAACAAGGAGAGGAGGTTTTATAAATTGTAAGGCTATTAATAGTAGAAATATCTCTTACATATCCATCTCAAGGCAAAAAAAAAGATAATTTTACTGTCAATCATTGACCCGTACGCGGGGCGGGGGTGTCTCGTTGACTAAATTAATTTAAATTGTCATCTACTATATAAAAATAAGTCGGGTTTTCCTTCCTGACGCTATAACTCCAGAACGCACGAACCGATTTCCACGGTTTTGCATTCGTTGGAAAGGTCTCGGGCTCCGTGAGGTTTATAGCAAAGAAAATTCTGGAAAATTTTCAACAGAAAAGCGGGAAAGTGTTACATAAAACGAAGCCATCTGGTGGCGAAACGGATTTCGCCGGGTTTGCTAGTTAGGTATAGATATTGTGTTATGTAAGATCAAAATATGTAGATACATAGAAGACTTCTATACCTTTAAATAGTCATTATCACATATTTTTTTAGCTTTCTTTAATAGTATAAGTAATAGTACATAATATTATTATTGTTCAAACATTTTAACTTTCGATTTTTTTTCTACTTAAAAACATACGCATACATACAAGTATCGAAAAATCATACGCTAGCGTATCTTTCGCCATGTTCGTTTCAAATTACAAATAATGTTCTTTTTCACGCATTAATACATAAAGTAGATAGTGGACTTTATACGTATCAGAGTATTGAGTTTTATTAATTTTACGCACTGCGTTCCAGTTTACAGGATGTTTGCACAACATGACGGTAGGCTTGCAATATCTTCACAAATGACGTAAGTGTCATTTGCTACGTGTAATTATTTACTATTGCAATATAATCTATGAAGTACCGTTAACAGTACGATTATTTACCACGATAAAGACGCAACACGTCATAAAAATATTATGATGCGACTACAAATCAGTATTTTGTTATAAACATGTTGATCGAGTACTTAAAATGTTAATCGTTGCTTTATAAAAAAATCTTAGGCTTAGTGCGAGTCGGACTCGCGCAGGAAGGGTTCCGTACCAGTATCTATACATTTCAAGTATTTTCAAGCGTCTATCTGTTGCCGTTATCAACATCGAGCAAAAACGATAAAATATCACGTTTGTTGTACGGGAGCCATCATAAATATGTCAGAGCGACAACAGAAATACATCATCTCTGAAAATTTAAGCTATCACGGTTCACGAGATACGACCTGGTCACAGACGGACGGACACCGAAGTCTTAGTAATAGAGTTTTACCCTTTGGGTACGGAACCCTAAACAGTGCCATTTCAAAATGGCAATGTTTTAAGTTCAACCCGCACTGTGTCAAGTCAAAAACTTTATTTATCCACATAAGCCTCTCTTTAGAAAGGAGGTTTTGTCCTATTAAGGCGCGTCTCCACCGAAATTGTTGGCAATTTCAGTGTTTCCAACTGTTTGCAATTTGTCAGAAAATCGCCAACTTTTATTTCCATTGTGTCTACACCGAGTCGCAAACAATTTGAAAAATATTCGAACTAAGCGTCTCCACAGAGCCAAATAAATATTTGCAACAAGCGTATTCTTTTGATGTTTACGGCCAAAAACAGAAACACAGTTCCCAACATTAAATTTGTTGCCAACACAAGGAAATTACATAAGCTTTTGTTGACAACACAAAAGTTGCCAACTTTTATTCGGTGGAGACTGCTTTATACCACACAGGCCAATAGCCATACGGGTGGGTACGGATTTGTAGCGCTGTTGTCCTGCGCAGTTTTGCTCTTTTAGGAAGTAAATCGTCTCTTATGACACTAGAGGAATGGATAAGGGTGGTGAAATTTCGTTTTCTTAATCCATTACTTAGGGACTTATAACAATAAATTGATAATAATATATATTCCTTACTTTTTTCTAACAAGATATTAGTCGTTTGTCTTCAAGGTAATCACATTTTGTCTGTTTTCTTTTTCAATGTAATTGTTTACGAAAATAACGTCTTAACTGGTGTTTCTCTACATATGTCTTCCAGATTGTTCGAATTGGTAGAAATGTATTACCGAATTGAGAATATGTTTAAGATTACTCTCGCTTTTCGCTACAAGTGTAGTAATATCTCCATCCGTTTACTGATGATGACTCAAAACTGAATTATCCTCATCATATAGACATTTATTTTCTAGGCTAGTCATAGAATCGACTTGATATTATTGGTATTCATTTGTTTCTAATGAATTGAATTGCGTTGTTTCTTTCCTAATCATTCTTTGTTACGATATATTTAAGTACGTGCCTAGACTGTGGCCGTCGTGGCCTTATCAATTTGGCTACCGAATGTCATTGTCGCTACCTGAAGGTGAAACGGTTGGAGGGGATGTACGCCTGACTTGGTTCGGTGGGGTTACGGTTACCGGTGACTATGTTTTTTTTTTCATTTTTTGCTGTCAGGATAGTCCGGTTAACTTCATTATATATTTTGATGTAGAGTGTAAGCCATTCGAAAAGAACTACAATTTTTAGGGTTCCATACCTCAAAAGGAAAAACGGAACACTTATAAGATCACTTTGTTGTCTGTCAAGAGCCGTTATTTATGTGCAGGATATCGGCCAGTTTTAAGCGTTTTCCTTAAATTTGCCCATTATTTTGATATGAAGCTTAGTTTATCATATTAATTGAAGTTCATTGATTATAAACTTTTTGCCACTACATTTGTTGATACCTGCAAATACTAGCCTTAGGACTGTCTGCGTGTTTTTCACTGATTAATAGTACTGATTAATAGCACTGAGTAATAATTAGTACACAGAAATTTTATGACTGGAAATTTTATGAGTTGTAATTACGTAATTACAATATTTAACAACATGTCACAAGCTCATCAATGTAAAACTGACCAGCGTCGTCCCTGAACCAATTTACACCATCATTGGTCACACTTCGTAGAACACTACTCACATAACAATGAGTTACATTTAGCTAGTACTCTCATTTTATTATTATCGCTGATGATTCAACATCAATCCTGCCACTACTATTATTAGGTCTACCACCGCCCCCTCTCCTGAATCTTGTTCAGAGTTATCATCGGTTGTTGTTGTGAGGTTCAGAGGTCTTGCTTCGTTGGTAGTTTGACCTCTGGGATCTACATCGTCATGATATGGTCGATGCAGGTCGCGACCTTCAACATAATCTGGGTCTGTCATGCCATGATGGGACATGTAAAGGATGTGAAATTGCATTCGATATGGTTTGTTGGCTTGTAATTGTGATTGACAATGACCTTGATTTGGTTATATCTGCGTTGCTAAATTCAGGTTCGAAATTTTCGAATAGTATGTTTAAAAGTATACCGGTTCGAATTTATACAATATTTTTATGTGTTTTTTTACCTCCCGCTTTTGTATAATTGTGTATGTATAACTGACAAAGTAATTACATTATTTATAATTAAACGAGCAACGGTTACCTAACTCTTATCATTTCTTATTACTTGAATTCAATGGCATGCTTTTCATCGGTGTCCGTCCGTGTTAAAACGACTCCTATGGATTGCAAAATACATGAAAATGAATTCAAACGTACTTCGGTAACGTTGTCAAAGTCTATTAAAGTTTTCCTAACTACTTAGCAATCGAAAGAAACAAAACACTTTCTTTCACACACCTTCCTTTTGCTTTTGACGAAAATATTTATTTCACTGATTACTAAAACCATTTAAAATATGAGACATAATAATTTAAAACCTTTACGCCATGTGATTTGTTACCACATGTAATAAAAATAATCAAAAGCTAGTTTCTTTGAACTACTTACAACTTTCTTCACCATAACATTTATCCCTCGTAATGTCCGTAGCTACGAGTATCAAGTTCTTATCCACATAAATTGCTTTATAAGCGCCATTAAATTTTAAATGGCTGTTATTTGTCTCCCTTCGTTAACTAGCCGAGTATTTACTTTAACCTTCTCTACTTACTCTGTTTTTCTTTCAACATCTTTATTTAACTCTATTTCAGTCAATTTAAGGTTCATTTTCAATTGTTTTACTTCTGTTCTATTATAATTGTTAATTTCAGCAATATAATCCTCTTGACAATTGCTTGATTACAACAATTAATCGCAATTGAATGGAATTCTTTAACTTCCTGCTGCACATATTAAAATATGTAGTTTCACATCATGTTGTACTACTGTTACTGTTAGTTAGGTATTTCAAAGAATTATTTTGTGAGTACAGAAACTTTTTATTGGACCTATTTGTCCTTTAGCTCCAATATTGACAATCCATCTTTCATATTTGTCACAGAGAAAAATCAACTTATTACCGAAAAATATTTGTAAACTTCCAATAATAGACACGTACATTAGACTAATTAACTACATACATTTTCCTCGTGATCAACTTTTAAAATAAATGCAGTATCGGCACAATATTCATGCTTCTGCGAATCCACAGGAAGCGCACATTACGATGCTACACCAACTTTCTTAAGCGTATTAACTCATTTGCGTTGCTGCTTGCTAAATTTAGAGCGAAATATCTTGTCCAAGAAAATATTTTGATAACTTTCTTAGCAATGAACTAACAAAAATTCGTAAACTATTCAGAAATTTAAAAACAATTATAATTGAAGACTGCACAGTTTTTACAGGACTTTCTACTGGTGAATTTCACTAAGTTCTGATAATGGAAACGCAAGAATTTGACCAAAATATCGAAGAATAAGAATTCTGATAAGCTTCATATACCAGGAGATTCTTCCAAAGATATCGTAAAACCTATCAGTGATACTGTAAGGAATGTAGAAGCGGTTATTATGCAAATAGTAGACGATGTATTCACGGCGTTGTCATGACGTAACTAGGACGTGTCGGCGTGCGTTGAACATGCGCTGGCGCACCACTAGGGAAGCGAAGCGCTAATCATTGAACATTTATCAATTAGCACAGAGGCCCCGGTAGCACACGTGGACTGCTCATTTCGGAACAACGTGGAATAGTATGATGTCATAGAAAATGATGAAGTAATTAATAAATCAGTCTGTTATTGCAAGTGACCTCGCCTGCACGTGAGAAGAATTCCAAATCACTTTTTTTCTCAACGGTGTTGCCATAGTTCTAAAATTGTTCATTGTTTAGGATTTTGAGAATTTAAAAAAGTATTTTGATGCAGGTAATTAAAATAAATTAAAAGATTTTAATTCATTTTATTCAAGGCACATTGAATTCATTCATTTTATTTAGAACTTTTGCGACAGAAGTTATCAGGCAAAAGTACTTATTGGTTATACAGCTTGTTAATGAATGACAAAATCAACTATTTTTATATCGATAAAATATGCAGTATGTGCATCCCTTTAAAAAAGAAAAAAACAAAATAATACACACGAAAGCTCGATTTCGTTTTCTGTGCCTCAAGATAACACGTAACCTCGAAAGAACCAGTTACAATAAAATTAAAACTCACGCTTGGACATTTAGAGGGCTATGATACCGTTAGAGGTCCTCCCAATTAAAAGGATAACGGCGTCGGCCTCCGCATGCGCATGTTACCGTTGCATTTACAACATTATGTCTTGTTTAATTCCTTTGACTTTGCATTTTATTGTTAATTGATCAACGACCCGTTAAATGATCCACTGACATTATTTTCGGTTTATTGATAAGTAATTCAAGGTGATCAGCCTTTAATTGCTTCGTTTAGTAAATTACTCCGTCTTACAAGGTCACCCTTATAGTACCGATGAATGTTGGTAACGAAAATAGTTTTTCGGATGAATGTCTTCGTTATACTCCATGTCCTACTTAATTCTAGTTGTCCTTATAGCGTAGGTTTATCACAGTCATTTTATAGACCGAATTAGCCCAGAATCTACCTAAATATCGACCTTTACTATAAATACAGTTACTGTTTTCCATTTGTGTCTTGATAAACTACAGATCCTATCTTTATAAAATGGAAACGCTGATATCGACGCATCTTAAAATGCAAAGAATTCAGGAGACGTAATCAAGCCATAGCCAGACGATCGGAGTCGATATCCTTGTCTACCTGAATGACTACTAAATGAGAGTAATTTACCAGGAGATGTTGCTTGCGTCTTAGGGGCTAAGATTAGTCCACATGTCTTAGTAAAAGTCAAAAGCCTATTGTCAAATCACTTTTATTTTAGTCACAGTAATAACACACCGTCCTTTTTTTTTATACCTACACATCGTACGTAAACCCTGAGGGAAGACGGCCCAAGGGAATTTCAATATACTGAGGAAGTATGTTCGTTCCATAAAAAACATATTGATATAACTATAAGTATAACTATTAAAAACTATAACAAAATTGTGTTTATGCTTATGAGTTGAGTTACCAAACGAGTTGACAAGATTTTCTTGATCTAGTTTACCAAAATCACGATTGAGTACGTCTTCGGACCAACATAAAATATCTGAGACCACCAAGGTAAACGATGCATTCTAAGTTATTTGTACCCGCACTCAAGTGTCAGCTTGAATATTAGTGATGACAAGACGCCTACTTATTGGTGTAATGTTCCACTATTTATTTATATCAATGGCAGATCTTGTATGATAATCATGATTTTATAGCAGGTTAACAATAGTTACTATAGCATCACCTACTACGATTGAAAAGAAATTTAAATTTATTACAGCAGTTAAAGTTATTATATTTTTTTGAATGGATATATTGGATATACTGAAAAAACTGAACTGACGAAATTGCATCAGTTTGTCAAGTATCATACAGATAGTCCTTTTGTTGGTAACTAAGAGCGTATGTTAGAAGATAGGATAACTTACTACCGCTGAAGAGCAATTCATAATATTTCTTTATTCTCAAGTGAAAAGGTATATCTGTAGTATTCCAAGACATAAGCCAGAGTTGTCGTATATTCCCAAAATTATTAGCTGCATTTTTGAAACAAGGTAAAATGTTACTAGCCTATTGACGTCACAACGGGCACGCTTCCAGACTGACCGAGGTAGACGTAGCTGCTGGAAATTTCTAAACAGACTAACACTTAAACGATTTGATTGAGTCCAGAATCTGGTGACTGCATATAAACGTAAACATCAATTTATGCAACAAGGCCAATGAAACTGAACTAAGACAAAACTGTTATTTTGCATAATACGTAACTAAATTCGCAAATATAGAATAAATTTTGTATTTTAACAGTATTACTTTGTGTGTTTCTTTTTACAATGCAGTAAAATCTGTTGTTGCCAAATGATTTATGTATGTAAACAAGGATCTGTCAGGTTTTATGGCAAAAAATGGTCACATCACATGTCCAATGAGTCATTTTAATGTCCCGAAACCCACATCTCACGTTATGTTGACATCCAATATTTTTAGTATGCTTTTTTGGTATATCTTTAATTTTTTTAGCTATAATATTTTTAGCAGTTTTTTTTGTGATTCCTAACGCCCCTTCAAATGTGTTACAATTTTGGTCTTGACATAATATAAATGTAATTGCTATTTTCTTCCCTTCCCCCATTCCACTAAGTATAAAAGGAAGCTACAAAAAATATCACTTCTATTCTAAATTTACTTGTAACTTACACCAGACAATTTCACAAACCATAAGGGGATCATTTCTTTTCCAAATTTAAATTGACGCGGTCCAGTATATCTTGGTACGTTGCTTTCATTTCTTTATTTGTTTCTGAGGGGTATATTTGATTGGTTGACTAAAATGGTGGCGAGATTTAGAGTAAACTATTTGTCAATACGTCAACAAGATAGGGAGTATAATGTACGTGTTCCCGCGCAAGATTCAGTGACGTTTCGTCAATTCTAAATTTAAAACATAATTAACTGGTGGGAAAGAATAGACTAATTAAAAATAAAATTGATTATAGTAAGTTTGTGAAATCCAATGAGGAGTATTTAAATCAGATATTTATTTATGAGTTTTTCGAATTGATGACTATTAAAGCATACTCTATAGCGACATTATAGTTCTTGTTCAAACAAGAAAAAAAATCCATTCAGAAATATTAAAGTCTTGTTATGTTAGTTTACAGGTACAAAGTACCACGGTATTACTAAGTAAGAGACGAAACATACTTAATGATAATCACATACTATCTTTTAACATCTGTATAAATAGCCCGTTCTGTATACAATACATTCAATAAAACGCCCACCAGATCCTTGATTGCCTATGAAGGCTAAGACAAATATGTGCGTCTATAAATCTAATTTAAGGCCGATTCACTATGTTTACCTAACCATTGCAATGGGAACCATTTTGAATTTTATCTTTTTTTAAAACTTCTTGGCTCTTGGCATCCTGACGTGTGCCAGATGTTCTTTCTTTTTTTTCAATGACCTTGAACGTGACAAAACGACAGGATTGAAATTTTAAAAACGTCTTTAAATTTAGAACGCGAGTTCCCGCGGCGCTTCACTAACTGCTGGTGTATATTTAGAACGTGTTCTATTCTCGAACAGTGAACTCTCGGCCGATGGCTTCTTATTGTTTTTGCTCGTGATTAGGGGTTTCTCAGACGCTACCATTTAAAGATGGGTGATGTTAATGCTAACTAATTTAACTTACACGGTTTTACTTTTAAAAACTTTAGGGGGTCTTATAGAATGGGACAATGCAATTCGATTTACAGAAACGAATTGTCAATTTCCAAAATTAAATAAACGTTTTAAGCTATTGCATAGCTTTTATCGCGGGCTTTGAGGCCTTTGAGCGCGGCGACCGAATCAAGAAATTCCGTAACGTAATGTAACGAAAATAAAACCTTACCCGAAGCTCGCACGGATCGAGACGAGCTGCTCCGAACGACGAATCAACGAATCAACAGCCGGCCGCGCAGGCGTGTTGAAATACGACAAGGAATATTCGTTGCCTTGGACACGAAAAATTGTTATGTCATATAATGTATAAAATTATTCTATAATTATATTAGTAGCCATACGCTACTGCATAAATAAATAAATAAATATAATTGCATAATTTGATATAAAATGATATGCAGTAGCTTTACCGCGGCAGTCCTCGAGTGCCACACGTCTTTTTTTTTAAACAATTACATTGCATTACAATTTATTGTACAATAAATCCGATATTAATCATCCATCGTATCCGAATTTAATCATACTAGTACATCTTTGTGGTCTGAAAGCCCTTTGTTGTGTAATTTACGATTTAGCGTAGCTTGAAATATTAGCCATAACTTCCAAATGCTAAGTTGTAAGACAGAAATCACTAATAATCCAAATTTATCTACTTATTTCCATACATTAATGTTCAATAAACTGTTCAGTAGTAGTAAGTAAAATACTTAGAGAACAGGTTGCAAATTTAAAAATGAATAGATTTTTTTACTAGGTAACATTTTTATAATACAATGTAGTTTGTTCTATACATGCTATTTTGTAAACGGCATTTTTTTAAATAGGTATGGGCATTGGGCATGCCTTGTGTTAGAATGACAAAAGTCAGTTTTAAATAATTTTCATGTACCTATTATTACATTTATCTATGTGCAGTTTTTAATGAACTTCATTTTGTGCAAATATATGAGTTTTCTCCATTTTTTTTGTTCTAATGATGATTGATATTTTTCTAAACCACTACTACGTTTATTAATTATTATTTTTTCAAATATTGTTTATTTGTTTATGCTTTCATTTATTTTATTTTTTTATTTAAAGGTTGATTCAACGGATTTGAAAAATGAGTGCAAGTGAAATTTATCGAGTGATGGTTTACCTAATGGAATAGTGATTGTTTTGTGAAAAGTAAAGTGTTTGAGGCCAAAATTCCGGACTACGTGGCAACCGAGGGCCAAATGGGTATGTTTACTTTTGAAGGTAAAATATAGTAACTTATATTACCAACTTTTTATTAAAAAGCCTTGAGTGAAACTTTTTTATATCAAACCTTTTTAGTACATCACTAAATAACTTTAGCAAACAATGTTCACATCTCTTTAGAAAGAAAAAAACTGAAGAGGTTTCACTTTTTTTTAAGATAAGGTCTGGTCCCATTGTGTACAAAATTAAAATCTATACAAAATCGGGAGCATTTCAAAATTCATAAAGGCCATTTGGGTTGAGATACATCGTGTCCAAAGGTGTAAAATTGTATGGGTATTGTCTGTGTCACTACAATCGAATGTCACCTTAAAATGAACTTCAAGCTTCTGAAATACAGTTCATTTCACAACGACAAAATTATTTTTCCTTTTGAAGTCTTTTCGAGGAACTGAACAAAGTAAATTATGCTTTAAAAGTATTGGATTAAAATATAATTTCATGAAATCCATAAACTCTTAAGGATTACCAGCTTGTTTAGGTTTCTTTCACGCCGTAAAATTTTAAACTTTATGACAAATGCTTAAGATTTATTTTAATTTGAAATTTTAGTTGGAACAGGAGTCCATTGTATCTCTCATTGTGATCAGAGTACGTGAGGAGAATGTTTACTTTTTCCCATAAATTGCTTAAGAGGAAAGGTGTTTTTATGGTTACACGGCTTTATGGGAACAATAAGATTTTAATCAACCACATAATGCGGGCGCGGTGTGGCTATCCCCTTAAATTTATGGTGTGTCATGCATGCTACACTTGGTAAATAAATGACAGTCACGAAGCAATTACTCGTGTGTGCCTTACATGTAACTGAAATTATAAATTCGCACTTATATTATAAACGCGAAACTGGGTTTTTATGTATATTTGTTACGCTTGCATATCTGAACTTTTCAACCGATTATTATGGAATGTTGTCAGGGGTACAGAAAAAGAGAAATTTCAGTTTGTCAGTAAAGCCCAAAGTCGAATAGAGTGGTGTGCAATGGTAGAGGAATATGACCAGCAGTGGACTGCAGTATACTGATGATGATGTTTGTCAATAAATACAAGATATATATTTGCCAATATAGACGATTTTGAACTCTTCCTAAACAATGTTGTCAGTAGGTATGCCTTTAGGTGCCATCTTGAGATTCTTTATTTGATTTCTAGACCTTCCTAAACCCACATAAATAATAAATAAATATTTGGTCATCTAACACACAACGCTATCTAGTCCCAAGCTAAGCAGAGCTTGTCTTATGGGTACCTACTAGACAACTGATTTATTACATTTTTTGTAAATATATACGTAATATACATAGAAAACAACCAAACTCCGAAACAAAAAAATTTGCAGATCATACAAACATTTCATCCGACCCGGTAATCGAACCCGAGACCTCAAGCACAGCAGTCGCATACGCTACCACTACGCCACCGAGGCAGTTAATAATAATAATAAAAAAACTTTATTTGAAAAACACAGCATACACATACCTAATTAAGAACTTTATTCAATTAGGTACCCAATTTACTTGCATGCATTTATAACCATCTTGTCGATTTTATTTCTTGATACGATTATTTTTATAGGTTAACGCAATCATTCATTTTATCAATCAGTTCAAGGACTGTCTTATCTAAGAGAGCTGGCTTATCTCTTGAACGATATCAATCATAGACGATATATGTAACGTAAAGATCGAGATTGGTCCAAGAAATACATTCATTTAACGCTCCATTAAATGTTATATTTATCGAAGTAAGGATCAAACCCATGTTTATCTTGTAAATGCGCGTGTACGTAACTTGAATTATTTCCTAAAACATCAGTGCCAGTGAAAGCCTTACGTAAATTGGTCTACCCGTTTCGAAGGTGAGCTGATATAAGCGTGAAGACAAAAAATTCAAAAAATTCAAAATTCAGTCGGCTAGCAATCTGTTGCTTCCGACTTTGAATGTCTATTTACGCTACATTCATAATTTTACCAAGGCAATTTACAGTAAAACTTCGCAAATAAATTACATCAATAGGGTACTATTGTCGATTGTCGTGAGCTTATTTAAAAATCACATTTTGGAACTCACTTAAATAGCAATTAATGAATAATGTGTCTCGTCTATCTGACATAGTCTTGACCGAAGTGATAATACTATGACTTCATGAACTGCCGATGCCGATGTAAAGAATTTCAAGGTTTTTTTTTGCCTCCCAATATGACTACTCTGTCGGATGGAAAGTATAAGCAGAATCCAAGAGAGTCGCCATACTCATTGCGTATGTAGACAATGCAGCATGGATACACTAAGGCCTATTGAGATGCTCTTTGACGCCACACTTAAAGGACCCGGGATCATAGTGGGAAAGAAACACGTGTGCTGGTAGTGAGTTCCAGGATTTGACTGCTCGGTACAAGAAAGTAGAGCGTTCGGAGCGTTGAATTTAGAAGAATAACCTAAGGGTACCGTACCGGAGTTCCTCTAATTCTGACGGCTGTCCTGAAGACTCGTGACTTTGGCGTAATATTTGCTCATTTTCCTTTATACTATTAAAACTATTTTGTACTTTTATTGTCCATTCCTGTTTCCGTGTACCAGGTATCAAGCTCTACTTAAATTTGTCCAGACTGATCTTCATAAACATATGTACGAATGCATTAAAGGGTCCTTTTAATTGCTGGCGAGGTACAATGCAAGTATTCCTAAGCGTACACCAATAGAATGGCTATCTACAATCGTTCGAGATTTGAATGCATCGGAACCGGATGTTACCTGTGACTTCCGGCCCTTCCTGCCTTCAATGGCTCTCTGTTGGACCCTATAAAGGGCCATTGTTGTTCGTACATTTATTGAAGTTTTTATAGGCTTTTACGAACCGGTAATTAATGTGTTAAGGGCAATGACTTTCGATATCGTAATGGAGAATAAACACGGTTACGGATGATTTACTTGATGGAAGTTGGGTAGATTATTGAGATCTAAACCCTTAAATATAGTATTTGTTGCAGTTCTTTCCAATTTACAGTATAATACTAGTAGGCACTAATGCCTTATATGCTATCAATATATTTTCCCCTATTCCAAATTTTATTTCAACGTCAAGAGTTTCCTTAGTTTCTTTCATGATCAGTCGCCTGCCTTATTTCAGACCTATACATATAAGAAAATAAAATGGGAAGGAAAATTATGAGTCTGGCCTGATGGATATAGCATGTCTTAGATAGAGAAAGAGAAATGTGACTTAGACTACAGTATCTGAAGAGACAATGGTCGCGTACTCGCATGTCCATCCTTTAAGGCAACTCTAGCAGTGATAAATATACTAATGTGTATTTATATATTTACATCACATCATCAGCCATTAACAGTCCACTGCTGGACATAGGCCTCTCTTTAGAAAGGAAGTTCATCATCAGCGTATCGCAGTCCACTGCTGGACATAGGCCTCTCCAAATCCACGCCACCTGGCTCGATCCTCGGCTTCTCACATCCAGCTCCTGCCAGCCGTCTTGCGCAGATCATCACTTCCACCTGGCCTGTGGACGTCCGACACTACGTTTACCGAGACGAGGTCTCACCTCAAGAAACCCCAACGGATATCAGATCTGCGGCTAATATGGAATATGATAGGAAGTTCAGAGGCCTACTACTATACACACTAACCAGACTGGTTGGTATAGGGTTTGTTTCGAGATTTTCTTCTCTTTGCAGTAATGATCCTGCGCAGTTTTGCTCCCTTTAGTCGCATTTTACGACACCCTTCGGATGATTAGAGGTGGTGATACTCCGTATTTGTAATCCGACAATATGCTAATATATTTACACCTGAAGAATCTGAATTAGATCATACTCAGTACCTTAAACGTAGCATATTTATATATCAAACTAGCTGACCCACGTAACGTCGTTTACGTCTCCTATTGCCCGTAGCGTAATAATTTTCCCCCGTTTTTGTAACATTCTTCGTTGCTGCTCCGCTCCTTTTGGTCTTAGCGTGATGATATATAGCCTATAGCCTTCCTCGATAAATGGGCTATCTAACACTGAAAGAACTTTTCAAATCGGACCAGCGGTTCCTAAGATTAGCGCGTTCAAACAAACTCTTCAGCTTTATAATATTAGTAAAGATAGATAAAACTATATGACCGATAAGGTACGTAATATGCAAGTGAAGCGAATTTATCAGTGTAGTATGTGAATTTAATATATTTAGCGATGTTATCATGTTATTCTAAACATTCTAAAATGTATAAATAACGGAGGTCTGTAACCTGCAACATGACGTGTTGTGACCCATTTGAATGTCGAATACCTTATTATGTCTTACAGTGGATATTATTAAATGATGATGATGATGATTATGGTAGTACAGTTGGTAGAGTTTTATATTTCTTCTTCTTTATCCTTCTATTTTTTAACAATTAATGTATAAACAATAATTGGGACATAAAATGTCCAGGCATTTTTTCGCACTTTTTTCCGAAAAGAAAATATTTTTCCCAGATTGGAATTTATTGGGATAGATATCGTCCTTGGTACTAATAAGAACAAATTAAATAATTATTTTTATTATTATTGGCAATAAAAAAAAATAATTTTCGGACTGCGTCGTTGTTTTGCCCAAGGCAGTTAAAGCCTGTGTTCAGCAGTGGACTGCAACAAATTGACGATGATATTGTTGTTCCGTAGCGTACAGTCAAAATTATAATGCTACTTATACTATATATATAATGCTACTTAATCATACGACTCGAATGAAATACTAACAGAGAGTCGAATTAAATCTGACGTGCCTCTATAGGCAACAGTTTAGTGATAATGTGTGTATAATCATCATGAATTAACAACGGAAGTGTACACACTTTTCATTATAAACAAAATTATAAATACTTTTACGCATGTCATGGCAAACAAGAAAATTTTAAATACACACTGCTTTGTACAGTCGGAAACATAATTTCCGTTTTCTTAAAACTAAACAGGGCTTGTACCGCAGATTCCATTAACATAGATAAAATTCTTCTATCCATTATTCTTAGAAAATTTTCAGAATTACTGAGCTTAATATAAGTAGACATAATTTATGGTTTCTTGCCACTGATACTCTACACTCGTATTTCCTAATTAGATTCGTAGCTAACCGTTTCCAGCATAATTGTAATTTAAAAATTCTATATAATTATTTAATGATTTATGTTAAAGTTGTTATATCACGTACTTTTCTTGGTTACATCGTAAATATAGTAATAATTTTAAATTACTTTCATTAAATTAAATTGCCGGGTCTTAAAATTAACATATTTTGTTTGCGACTGTACCCAGTGTGCGCTTGCGCATGTTTGGTGAATACTTAGCGTCGCACGCGTGGTAAACAACTTGCATATATATCCCATGATTAACACCTGCGCAAGTAGGACATCGTAATACGTCCACAAGGCTGGTTTTATTAAACCCTGACACAAAGGGTTTGCCTTAAAGGTGTTATGAATATGTGCAATAGTAGACAGTGACCCTTATATACTATTCCTAACAATATGGAGGTCTGAAATATCTTAACATAGTTTAAAATAAAGTCGCTTCCGCTGTCTTTTCACTTAGATCTTTTAAAGTACTCACCAGTTATACCACTTTGGGGTCCGTTCAGACAGACCGGCTCGGAGAGCATCGGCTCGCATTTTTCTTTTCACATAGACCGGATCGTATACGCTCGGAATTGGCCGGAGTGGAGCCGCCAACTAATTCACATAGATCGGCTATGGAAGAGAATCAGAGCCGATCGGCTGCGCGAGCGAGAAAGAGCACGCAATCGAAGCCGGTCGGCTCCTCTTATTATTTCACACTAAGTGCGTTCAAGCATTGTTGATGACAAAAGAAGTGCACCTGCAAAAATAAACCTTACTACAATTACTCAAACCTCTGTTTCCAATGTGATAAAAATCTGCTCTCCTCTCCGAGCTGGTCTGTGTGAACGGACCCTTAGACTTTAATGCAGTTTTCAGCAATAGAAAGAGTGATTCAGAAGGATTGTTTATTTATGTAGTACATGCATATTATAGTAGAGGAAATCCGAGAATGTCAAAGACTTCCGTACAAAGCCGGGCGGGGTCGCTAGTTCTTTTTAATAAAAGACATTTCAAAATTTGAATATTTTCATTTTGTTATTCTAAATAATGAAAATTCAAAAGAAAAGACACAGAAAAGGAAATCAAATTGATATAATTCGAGTTTTTAGGAAAATAACTATACCTACTAGATATTCCATAAGATAGTGTTCTGTGCGCATGCATGTATTACATTTTTGACTTAAGAGTAGTTACTCTAAAGTCTAAAGTTACCCAATATTCATAAACTGTTTTGACATAGCGAAGTTTACTGTGTGTCCAACTTTACAACCGAAGTTTAGAGCTTTGAAATGTCTGCAAACGGTTACGTTGACACTATCCAAACAAAGTATTCAGAAGTGTTGCTTTAGGGATTCAATACAAACCACGATTTCCTCACTTAAGTACATATTTCGCAAATAATATGTGTGATGCAATATTATCATAAAATTCTGACGTCATTTTATGACAAGGTCTTAGTTGATAGTAAAGTGAGATAAGTCTTATAGGTAAGAACTTCAGAATAAGAAGTTTTCCCCTGATTCTCTTGGCTCAAATGGTCACAATACTCTTGAGTAGTAGAGATACAGAAATATTTGTCAAAATAATATTACAAAATTTCCACAAAAAGAAGTGGCCCAAATTGAAATAGAATTGAAATAGTTGGTAAAACTGTGTCACGCACCAAACAACCGTATCACAACAGTTTTACCTGCGCAGTTATAACTGTGGTGATACTTGCGCGTGTAGTAGGCACTAGTCGCCTTTTACGACACCTATGGGATGATTGAGCGTTGTGATACTCCGTATCATTAATCCTTCAATTCAATTAGTTTCAATTATAATGTAATCTTTACCTGTCTTCCTGATCGACAACATCGATAGTCAAGCCGTACGTCAATGAAATTTCACGAAATTGTGAATCAAGTTCTCAGAAAAGTCTAACAACCATGTCTGATGACGTCAAATAAAGAATAAGTAGTATTGTCACGTGCTCAACACAAAATGATGGAAGATTGACTTGAGCACATCAATCATAATACTTTCAGTATTGTTGCAGAGACATTGAAATGTCTGCTCAAATGCAAATTTCATAAAACGATCGATTGTATATTTATAAATTAACTTTAACTCGCGGCTCCGCCTGCGTGTATATCAGTTGTCGCGACAAAAAGTGGCTTATGTCCTTCTCCAAGGTCCAATCTATCTCCATACTGAAATTTTCAGAATTGGGTTCAGCGGTTTAGCCGTGAAAGTGTAACAAACGGACAGACAAAGTTACTTTCGATAGACTCTATTTTACTATTGTTACTTTCTTTTTCCTTAAAAATTACTATCACACAGACACAAAGTTATCTATGGTTGGGGTCAATTGCGTAATATGTTTATCGATGTATAAATATTTGTACACATAATATATGTTTACTAGCGACCCGCCCCGGCTTCGCACGGGTGGATTTCAGATGCACCCACCGACGACACGATTCGTGCATTTTAAATCTGTAATATCTTCGAATATATTCATTTAAATTAAATACTGAAAAGGGCCATATTGGTCTACATTAAATGCACAATGTATTTAAGGTAATCAATTGGATAAGGATTAATGCTGTATTGCTTAAAATCGCTTCGTAAATAAGCCATTATTTCTCGTAAAAAGTAAATAATAATAAATGGTTATTGTGAGTTATCCCTAAGAGACAGACATATAGAATCGCGGACTTTTTTGTAGACCTCTTTAAGGTGTACAATACTGTAGTACGTTATTTTGATCTATCTCATAGGGTTTGCAAAGTAAGCGTAAAAGAATGGGTTTATTTACGACATCACATTAGAAACCTCTTAAATTATCAATGTTTCTCTACTATATTATGCATGTATTATACATATAAACCTTGCCCTTGAATCACTCTATCTATTAAAGAAAACCGCATCAAAATCTGTTGCGTAATTTTAAAAATTTAAGCATACATAGGGATATAGGGACAGAGAAAGCGACTTTGTTTTATACTATGTAATGTAGTGATGATACTTAACGCTGGTACGTTAATCGATATCTTCGAAACTTTTATTTGTTCTTTGAATTACAAGTACTCAAAGTTGGTCCTATTTAAATATTATTTAAAGTTTCATCTCTAAAGGTGGTAATTAGGTAGGTGATGAAGAAAACAGTGGCGTTTCTAACAAATGCTATACCTTTGTTGTTGTTTACCGTAAACAAACTAAAGCAACTGTTCAATCGTCACAAGGTCAGCAGGGTTGATATGTGCTGGGGTCAGTGCATTGACTGAGTCTCCGCTTCCATTGTCACTTACGTCACGATTTGGTTGTACTTTCTTCACTTCATAAAATATCATATTACAGCGAGACAGGTAACATAAAACCGATCAAAAATAAACCAAAATCTAATTACACGAGGTTTAACGGTTCATTAAACCGTATAACTAGAATTTTTGTTTTAATTTAAAAAAAAAATTATGAAATATAGTATAGAATGTATGTGTCCTGAGTTTCACCGAGTGAGTGAGGATACCGGAGACCCATACCCCTCCCCCTTTCTCCCCCCATCATCCAAAGGCCGGCAGCGCATTTGTGACGCCTCTGGTGTCACAAGTGCGTTGTCCGTGGGCGGCGGCAATCGCTTACCATCAGGTCAGGATACGTCTGGTCGTTTGCCCCTAAACCATAAAAAATGTTTTTTTTTTAACTTTGGTGACAGAAAAACAAGTTTGTTTAACAGGGATTTTTTGTTAGAGAGAAACTAGCAAAAGTCTATTGGTGACTCAAGGCAATATGCAAATACGATTGTCGGTTATAAATAATAGCAACGTCTTTAAACTACATAAAAAGACGGTATAAACATTTTTAAACAACTCATTGAGTTCTGTGCAACTCCCATCCATATTGCTAAACGATGTAGAAGTTTGTATCTGCCGGGCGAAACCGAAGTTTAAAAGCTTTAAAGCGTCCACGAAATCTCATATGTCAAGTAGTCCAGATTTCACGGATGTTGGTCGCGTCTGCGTAATACCATCAATATCGAATACCAATGTTTCGAAATCGCATATGCTCGATATGCGTGGTATATTGGACACGGTACCAGGGCAAATCCACTATGCGACGCGCAATGAACTGCATTACAAGTTTAGGAGTTCTCTCTTCGCTCAATCATGTAATATATTTATCATACAATGTTGTCTGCGTGGTGACGGATAAGCAGTTTAAGAATACGGAGTGTCACCACCAGCGTTGCCAGTTTTTTTTTTGTGAAATCAGAATTTTGAGACTTTTATTGTGAAAAAATCGAGATTCTTTCGCCGAAAGCGGGACAAAGCAAAAAAATGTATGCGATACATTATGTAAGTGACCAAAAAAAAGGTCATTCGCCATATTTTTGTTTTTCTGCTACATCATCCCTACTTCGTGAAAGAACTAGTGCTATTTCCTATATGCTAACTTCGCTTTGGGCGTCCGGCCAGTTATCCCCAAAAAGCGTGACAAAAGCTGTCCCGCGTGGGACATTACAATTTTGATTAAAAAAGCGGGACGTCCCGTGAAAATTGAAACGTCTGACAACGCTGGTCACCACCCCTATTCATCCCGTGAATGTCGTAGTGAGAGTAAATTACCGTGGGGAAGCCACGCTTCGGCATAAATGGGCCGGCTCGACCGGAGTGATACCACGGACTCACAGAAAACCGGTGTAAAATAGTGCTTGCGCTGTGTTTCACCGAGTGAGTGAGGATACCGGAGGCCCTTCCCCTATCTCCCCCATCCCCCATATTACAATAAAAAAAACAAACGCTCCAGGACAACAACACTGCAAAGATAAGGAAAACTTAAAACAAATCCTATACCAAGCCGAGGTCTGTGTTGAAGCAGTTGAACAATAAAGGCTGTTGATTTCGATGATAATTTACGTACAATGCCGCAATACCTGATATAAAACCTTTTGTTTAATGATTATGGCCTTGAATTTCAGAATAAATATTGCGGACTCTAGAAATTGCCAAAATGTATGGCATAAAATCCTGAATTTAACAAGGATTATAGGAAATGTATTGGCATAATATTAAAAAAAAAAAATACGAAGAGAGCCAGCGGCGAGTTGTAAGGTATACAGGTGCCAGTTCAGTGCAATGGCTGATTGACCGTGTCCATTGATATTATACGTCACGATTTTATATTGATTGCTCCTTCAGAAAATATTTCGGACATCTAACACACAACGACATCTAGTCTCAATTAAGACAGACCTTGTGTTATGGGTACTAGACAACTGATATAAATACATATTATATACTTTATTTTTGTAAATACATACATAGATAGAAAACAACCAAACTCCGAAACAAATATTTACAGATCATACAAACATTTGATGCGACCCGGGAATCGAACCCAAGACCTCAAGCACAACAGTCGCATACGCTACCACTGCAGCACCGAGGCCGTTAAATTTAGTAACATTAATTAATATATAAACGATCTCTTTTATGGTAAACTGTGTAATAAATAACCATACTGCTGTTTTATAATCGACAGAAGACATGCAAAACATATCGGTCGAAGACATATCGGTAACCGCTAGCTAACGAAATTTTCATGTTTCTATTCAGCGAATCATATCATGCAGTTTGATTTTAGTTTGTTAAGAGTCAATTGAACTCTCGATGCAAAATAGTTCAAGCAGCATGTACTCGCTAATAGAAATATAGTACATAATAGACTTGCAATATTGATGCATTATGTGCATACATTTAAACGTGAGCTATTGAGTTTATTATGACATTGTAAAATTAACTATTCATTACTTCAAGCGACAGTCCTTTGCACTTAAGTTTTGACGAAAACTTTTACTGTCATATGCAATTTGTTCAACCAAACAATGGAAACCTACAACGATCAAGTCATCGAACTCCCTTTGTCCACTTCTTATGGCCACTATAATATTTATTGCATGGGCCCTTTGTATCACCTATTAATAACCGACGAGCCGCACTTAAAATATTTATTTTGTTCCGACAAACATATTCTTATGCTAAATGGTGCACGAGATCTTTAATCTTCCGAGAAGTGGCTTGATGACTGTGTAAATAGTATTTTATAGGATTTTTTGTGCTGACTATTAAGCGAGCGACAGGCTTTTAACCCTTTATTACTTGTGTCTACAACCCTTCTAGAAAGCTTTCGAAATTCTGATAAGACAAAAATGCAATGGAAACGAAATATGACGATGAGTGACTAGGAATACGGGTGATGTTATGTATATTCATAGGTATATAATATAAACACTTTCTTACTACTTTTTACCTTCATTATAAATTTTTTCTTTCGACTACGCATACTATTCACGAATATGAGACTTAGTTGACGATTGTACTACGTTGTGAATGATCATCAAATGATGAAGTATTAATCAAACTATGTCTACATATTGAAAACTACTTATTTTAAAACGTGAAAGTTCCTCAAATAATTTACATTTATGACAGAGAACAAACCTGTTATTAAAAAGTCGCAACTATCTAATAATTTATTAATCAATCAGTTATGTTATGTTGGTGTATAGTCGGTAGCTGCAAGGTCTGGTGAGTATGGCGGATGAGGGAGAGCTTCCAACCCCAGGTCTTGCAGCTGCTTCACGACAACGCGCGACCCTATACTGCGCAACAGACAGTCTCCAAGCTGCAAGAGCTGGGGTTGGAAGCTCTCCCTCATCCACCATACTCACCAGACCTTGCACCTACCGACTATTACTTTTTCCAAAATTTAGACAACTTTTTTGTGGGTAAAAATTTCAATTCCCGAGAGGCAGTACAAATGCCTTTGAAGAGTTTGTTGCCTCCCGTCCAGCTGATTTTTACAAGAAGGACATCAATAAACTGCCAATGCGTTGGCAAAGATGCGTCGATTGCATGGGTGATTACTTCGAATAACAGAAATAAAAAAGTTTGAAAAAATAAGTACTTTCACTTATTGCATACAAAACGGCAATTTCTAAAAATCAAGTAAATTTTGCAGGAAAACGACAAAAATCAAGAAAAAACCGCAAACCTTTATTTTAGGTCAGACAAGATAAGCAGACTGTGATAGACTTAATCGCCCATAACAGACACCCTAAAAAAATTATACATTTTTTTATCGTGTCGTAACATTCGACCGTTATCAAGGCTGTTCGGGAAATTAAGAGTGGTTATCAAATACCACGCAGTTTACCGCGTCTGAGTAAATTGTGACTCATGAGAACCGTCCGTTGTTTGCACGAGAATGACTCAGGCCCTAGACGATGTTTTGATTTTCTGATTGGATTTTCCGCTGTGATACGGGCCTAATGTAATATTAAGATTATTTTCATTCCTTAAACAGTTTTTTTAAAAGTTAAAACAGCATCATGAGAGCCATGCTTTGGCACGTATATGCTGGCGAAACAGATACGAAATAACGCCCTTACGGGGTGTTAAGTAGGTAATTATTTCCCTGTTTCTCCTTTCAATTCACTTGAGAATTAAGAATATAATTGGTGGAACCAAAACCGTAATTAGAAAAAAATATGGATAGCAAATATCAGATTAACATGTTTTTCAGAGATCAGATAAGTATTATTATTTTTTACCCGATCACTCGAAAATTATAACTTCATTAATTTGATAGTCGTTTTAAATGAAAATATTGTTACATATTTCAATGTAAATTGACTATGTAAATGACATGGATATTATTTTGAATTTATTTAAACCAAACAGTTCAATTAAAAACCCAATTGGAAGATACTTACTTTCATTTTAGTCTTGCATTTTTTATAAACAAGCATCATTGTATCAACAAGAAAGATAATAAATGTGGAGATGATAAGTGGTGTGCCCAGAAAAAGGGACAACCCGTATATGTCATGACACGATTACAAAAAGAACATAAACAAACACTGACAGAAACGCATTGCGTTAAAGGCCTTAAAAAGCTAGTTGCAAAATGCTAGGTGATTATGTTGTCTTGTAGATACCTAGTTATCATAATAACAGACCAGTGTTTGAAGAAATTACGAGCTGTAATCATAGACTGTAATCGCAGGCTGTAATCTAGCCAGCTATCATTACCAACACTCTTCCCATCTTTAGACTCAACAAGTGATTAGCCATATTAATCTCCGCCACTAGAAACTGGTCTGAGATTGGCGTGGCGTATTTAAATCAGGTGGTGAGACCGTTTAATTAAAATCAAGAAAAAAAAATATAAGATTTTTAATACATAATTGCGAATTATGTATCATAGATATCATACAGAGGTAGTAGAGCCACGCTGATTTCAGCACGAACGGGCCGGCTCGACCGGGGCGGTACTACCCTCGCACAGAAAATCAACGTAAAATGACAGCGTTCGTGCTGTCGTGTTTCGTTGGTGAGTGCGAGAGATCACTAGGCCGCCATAGTGTGGGTCGCCATACTGCACTGTCTGCATTCGCAATGAGTATGGTGACCACCACTCTTGGATTCTGCTTATGTTTTCCATCAGGCAGAGCAGAGTAATTTTGGCGGGCCAAACATAAAAAAAAAAAAAAATGTATACATACTAATTCTTTTGGAATAAGAAGAGATATCATCATTTTGTTTTCTTCTGTTCTCATTTACTAAACTACTGACTGAGATACGAGATCATCTTGGACCTGCCCAAAGCCTTTGTAGTACAGGCATATCCCTAATACGGGTACAGTACATACATTGAATAAAATCGTCTGTAGGTATTTAATAATAAATGAGTACCACTAATTAGTACCGCTCACAAAAGTTACCGAATATTACAGTAAAGTCAGTACAGTAGTACAGTAAAGGTAGTAGAGCCACGCTGATTTCAGCACGAACGGGCCGGCTCGACCGGGGCGGTACTACCCTCGCACAGAAAATCAACGTAAAATGACAGCGTTCGTGCTGTCGTGTTTCGTTGGTGAGTGCGAGACCGGAGGCCCAATTAGTCTAGTCAACAAGTTCCATACTTGTTGACTAGACTAAAAGATGCAGCAGCATCACTAGGCCGCCATGGTGTGGGTCGCCATACTGCATTGTCTGCATTCGCAGTGAGTATGGTGGCCGCCACTCTTGGATTCTGCTTATGCTTTCCATCAGGCAGAGTAGAGTCATTTTGGCGGTCCATACATAAAAAAAAAAAAAAAGGCTTCTATAATGTATAAAAAAAAAACTAGCTGACCTGATTGGTCTAAGCGTAAAGTTAACTATCGTATCCTAGACACACCCGAAACACACACATTTAAAAAAAATACATGAAAGTCTGTCAGATAGTTTCGGAGTTTATCGTGAGCAACAACGTGACACAAGAGTTAAGAAGAATTGGGTTGCTGTAAATATAACCTACTTCTTGAACTTGTTTCGATTTTAATCCCTCTTTACACAGGCCAAATGCATTCAATATGTTCATTAAATGTAAAATCTGGCACTGATTTATGCTCAAAGGTACTGGAGAGCCGTTTTATCACCACATAAGCCTAATGGCTGCTTCATAGTAATATCTGTCCCACGTTACTCTGTGGTTTAATTTCGCTTGTCGAATTTTTAAACACCAGAAGCTAAATCATAAAGATAAGCTCTGACAAACCGCTATAATCTCTATCAATTCGTATTATCACAAAAAATTGTGTTTCATACTGCATTTTCGGAACTGGGTTTTCCTTGTACCTACTGGGATAAACATTATGTATCATCAAACTTTATGTAGGTAGATACCATTACCTCATCTTTGACAGTTTCAAACGTATTTCACTTCTTGATAAATGGGCTGCTACGTCAGGAAAAATTGAATTATAATCCTTGCACGTAGTATTTCATAGAGAAGGTGAAGATTGTTGACATACCTACATTATGTAGAAAAGTCTTGAAAGAAGGTTTATCAGCAGATAAACCTTCTTTCACGACTTTTCTACGGAGAGGCATATGTCCAGCATTGAATTGCTAAAGGTTATGAAAACCTATAGCGATAAATGATTCAATAGTATGTATAGTATATTAAACTTATAGGTTGTCTGAAGTTTTTGTACCGAACCAAAAACCAAAAAGTAACTATCCAGTTTCAATATTTTAAAACGTAGTTATTATTTATATAAGTCAATTTAATATCAACTCTATAGGTCTCGTAATAAGTATAACTTTGATTAATGTACGTTTCCATTGAAGGCATAAAATATTGTAACATAAAATTTTGAATTACTCGATGCGATTAAATTATATTTATATTATCTGTATCTTCACTTCTATTCAAAATATATATTTCGAATCGGCAATCGGCATACTATGATATCGAAACAGAGATTTTTGATATAAATTTTACTAAAAATTAATTATGGATGCTAATGTCAGTTAATTTGTTACGACTTGACGCCATCGATCATCCTCTAATTTATTGTACATGACGTCCAAAGAACCTAAAAATACAACGTTTACCTTTAAATCAGAAAAAGTACCGTTTCCAAGTAATAAAAATATAATTTCATCTGCGGTTTAAAACTAGTTTTTTTATAAGCATTTTTTGCTCATAATACAAATTGTCATTACCGTGCCTAACGCTGATTGCGTACTAGTATGTGGCAAGACAATTTATTACTCGCGATTATAGTACTAGTTTTAATAACCGATATAAAAAACGTTAGTTAAAGGATAATGGTGACAAGTGACGCCATAACTTTGTATGGAACGTAGACAAAGTATGAGTCAGTGTTTACTGTGCAAATTCTGCGGTGATCAGTTGTTTGATTAAGGAGTTAGATTGGTTATTTCATATTATAAAATTAAATTTGTATTTCTCGCCATTATAAGTCGATGGCGGTGTGTTTATTTGTTTAGTTATTTCCTGACTACGGCGAAGCTATAGATAGAAAACTCTATATTTGTACACCGTTTTACATATTTTCAAGAGAGTACATAAGGTGACCAATATAATAAAGTAATGTACAAAGGGCGACCTTAATGCCAAAAGCAATTTCTTCCAGGCTACCTTAGCATGGATCAAAATGTATCGGAGAGACATCAGCAGTTGACGGTGCAATTAATTTAAAAGAATTATTTTAATTATTATGAATATAATCGGGCACATATAGGTAGTTTTGTCAGTCTATATACGTTTGTAGGTTCCGTAATTATTTACCGATTGCCTCGATGGCGCTGTTTGGTACCACAGCGCCATCGAGGCAATCATTTGGTCCTACCAGGGAATCGAACCCGGCAGGGTTCGATTCCCTGGTAGGACCAAATGATGTATGATCTCCAAATTTTTGGAGTATAGGTGTTTTCTATGTGTAATATGTTGTAAATATTCTATCAGTTGATCTAGCTGTCAAGCTCTACTTAGTTTTAATTAGATGGCGTTGTGTATCAGATGAAGTGGCAGTGGGCTGGTCATATTTGCCGTAGAACCGACAACCGTTGGGATAAACTGGTTCTTGAGTGGAGACCGCGTCTCGGCAAACGTAACGTAGGGCGTCCACAGGCCAGGTGGAGTGATGATTTGCGCACGATGGCTGGCAGAAGCTGGATGCAAATGGCCGCGGATCGAACTAAGTGGCGTGCAATTGGAGAGGCCTATGTCCAACAGTGGACTGCGATAGGCTGATGATGATGATGTGTATCAGATGTCCGAAATATTTATTTATTACTAGCTGAACCCCGCGGTGTCACCCGTGTAATACAATAACCGCGGGCAACGCCGCGGGGCGAAGCTAAGTCTAAAAGAAGTAGCCTAAGTTACTCCTTATATCATCAGCTACCTATCAATGAAAGTCCCGCCAAAATCGGTCTAGCTGTTCCAGAGATTAACCGGAACAAACAGACAGACAAATAAAAATTGTAAAAAAAATATTTTAGTATATATACCGCGTATACATACATATGCATTTACAAAATCAAAGTATCTCCATGCCAAATTTCACCGAACTCCACGAAGCGGTTTAACCGTGAAACGTAACAGACAGGCAAGTTACTTTCAAATTTATGATATTAGATAGAGATCCCATTTTAAAGAATGTGGATATGTGTATATTTAACCTTGGTGTACACATGTCGGCAGTCATTCAATAACCGCTGCTTAATCGACTACACGTGTGTACAGACTGTGTTTTTGTTAGTCTGTCTGCGTGTTGCCGATGAAAGAGTTGTGCCAGCTTAGTGGGGTCTCAACTCAACATATGTAATATTTGATAAATTGGGTGGTAATAAATTCTTTGTCAAGGTCCAATACATGGATATAAGTTAATTTTAGATAGAAATTCATCCCGTACATCTCGTGCGACATATAAATATGTAATGATTTGTATCAGTAGTTTTATTTTCTGTTTTTTTAAACGATAACGTTCGCACTAGAAGTACCTATATCCTGTGTCGCGGGGGACTTTACAAACATACAAGAAACGGACACAAAGAATACCCAGACTTAGAACAACAATTTGTGGATCACACAAAGTGTTGTCCCATGTGGGATTTGAACCCACAACACTTGGCGCAGTAGGAAGTGACGTGGCGACCGCTTCAACCACCAGGCCATAGTTGCAGTTAATATGTGAGATATGTTTAAAATCCTTGTATCTTCTCGAGACTTACTGAGTCTTACTTCACTTATTTGTCGTTGCAAATAAGGGGTTTTCATAGTATAAATGTAATCGTATGACTCAGAGAATTCATTTATTTGTCCCATACTTTTACCCATTAACTAAATACTTAATTTTGCATACGCTTTGTAAGAAATAATAATTAATTACCTCTAAAAACTCCAATATACAAATACTGAAGTGATTTACGCAACAATTATTAATTACCCTAATTATATTACCGAATTTCTATGAGCTTATACACTATTATGACTAATTTATACCTAGGACATAACTATAGTACTTCAATTTTCAAACACAAGTTGCAAACAGCTGTGGGGTAAGTGAACTCGTTTATGTAATCAGAGTTTGCGATAAAAATCTTAATGACCTGGCTTTCGACGACTTTAATCTGATGTCCAATTAAGATAACATCAACTAGTATTAAAATTCGGAAACTATGATACTGATTATTTATTGCTAAGAAAGTTTCATTTCATTTATTAAGCTTGTATGAACCTACCCACTTTCATTTACATCGTCTGACCATGCAATCTTTCATACATCGCTGGTGTCATAATCTGGCTTTTTTATATTCGAAGCACCCATTAAGAAAGGATGTTTTTAAATATCACCACTATAGGGGAAAATAAGGTGTTGGGATTATTGGCACAGAGGATAATGAAACACGTCTTCGTCTTTAACAGTCCAGTTTATTGTGAGTACGAATAATTGGAGCATATTCTTTGCTTCGGTCTAATATGAATAACGATTTACTTATTTATGGAAGCTTAGTTTTTTGTTACAATGTTACAATAAGGAATGAACGATTGTAAACCCTAGGTAAATAAACAATATTCACGCGAATCAAGCTGCAGGTGATAACTAGTTATTGATACAGGTTACTGATATTTCTAGACTACCTTAATTATAATGATGTGTAGTTTAATAGCTGCTGGTTAAAGCATTAGATAATCTATTTAATTAGATTAATAGAAATACATTACCATAAGAAATTGCTTCGTTTTAATACTCCATAGCAGTTTTTTTATTTTTTTTGTTTCTGTCATTGCTTTCTCAATCACTGTCAACTAAACTTATATATATTATCCATCTATCTAATATAGTCCGGGATCCCCGGAACAAATTTTATAAGTTATTACTTTTAAGCTAATTTTTCGTGAGTGGCATTTTGATGAGGGCCCAGCTTTCACCTTAAAAAAAACTTCGATTGTGGTAGCTAACAGGGCTAGCAGGGAAAAAAACTTTTGAGCTTAGGGCCGTGATAACGTACCACGCAATTTGTAGAGCAATGTGGCTGTTAAATTATAATAACTTACAGAAAACAGAAAACCAAAAGTACTAACTTTTGAATCTAAAGCCACCCTTAATTATATAATTATTTATTTTGGAAATTTGTTTACAGCTTAGGTGGTTCATATTCTATTTTTTAAGAGAGAATTCCCTAAATTAGTAATACTACCTGAAAGAGAAGTAAAGGGAATTTATATTATTATATAGAACGTTTTCGATAACGGTTATCGAACCTCACTACCCAGTGGATTTCTCTTTTTCTCTGCTTTTCCCTGCTTTTTCTCCCCTCTGCCACCATTGCGTCGATTACACGTATTTTATGTGGTATCTGAGGCATTTTTTATCCAAAAATCGACAAGCCACAGACACGATAAGTCAGTCACCTCGTTATGATTCATTAGTTATTTTAGAGCGAAGTAAATAATCGAAGTCTACCTACACAACCTATCTAAATACATATATAAATACGAGTAACATTTTACATTACGAACATCAAAATAATCAAATATGACACTCCCACATTATCAAATGTTGATAAAGCAGATTCGCACGACAATTTTATAGATAAGACGTTTATCAATGTATGTAAGTTATCGTGACCTTGGCTTAAAATGACAGTTATCACTGTATTTTGTTTTTATTTAAAGAAATATTTTATTTCAAACATTTTAAATCAACATTGATTGTGAGTTTGCTGTTTAGTCTTTTTTTTCATTATGCCCTGCCAAAATGACTTTAAACTGCCTGATGGAAAGCATAAGCGGAATCCAAGAGTGGAGGCCACCATACTCATTCCGAATGCAGACAATGCAATAATGCAGCATGGTATTCCACACTATCGCGGCCTTGTGATGCTTCTGCATCCTACCGCCCTGGTCGAGCCGGCCCGTTAGTGGTGAAATTAGCGTGGCTCTACTACCTCGTGTCTTTTTTAAGAATGAAAAAAAGGTATAAAATTAGCGAATGCTATCTGAAATATGGCAAGAATATCTTGTGTACATTTAAAAGCTATAAAGATTTTAAAATACAATAGAGTTACAAACCACATATGGCTTATGCCTTGAATTAAGTTACTAATTAATAAGTAATTGAATACAAAATACGTAAATAAAACCCATTACATTTATAATAAAGAAGTTTAATTATAATATTCTTGCAGTAGCAGCAGTCTTATTCATCAGCAACAGCTTCATATGGCATAGACATAGTCGGCACTTTTGAAGGCACCCACGGGACGAAAAGGGGTGGCGAAACTTCGTATTCTGAATCACGGATATCAGTAATATTATTAAACAAAACAAAAATATAGATGTTTAATTTTATAACACTGGTTTCTTATTCTTAACTTACATAATGTTCTCAAACAAGGTGCAAAAATATGAATCACTATACGCTATATATACAAGTAACATTACTTACCAGGGCTGATTATTTTCAAACAACGTCAGTTTATCAATGGTTCGTAAGTACCATGTTTCAATAAGAATGTCCACAAATTGTCTCCGTGAATAAATTGATGCAGATTAATAAAGTGGTCGGCGATAAGTGACGTGTGTTATCAATAAATAATGTTTCACTTGCAAGTCGGCAGTTGAGCCAAGACAGGCACGTAGGACGAGCGTCAACTGTGCCATTTGAATAATGGTAATCATCATCGATAAAAAGTGGATGAATAAGTGTGATGAATTCTTGTGAAGTGTGGTGAATTCAGTGTTTTATGTTTGGATCAGTGTATTTGGATGAGTGAGCTTCAAAACCTCGTGATAGATGAAGAAATGACGACGGGAATATATGGATTGTTTAATGTTTATTGTACTTATGGGAAACTGTAAGTTGATTTATTCTGATAATATTCTCTACGCATGACTTCGTTTGGCGTTAACGCCAATAGGAATTTCTATGTTTAATCATACTGTAATCAACACAAGATCTGAACTTTAACATTTACTAAACAAAACCGAGTATTGTAAGTTCATTGCAGAAATGGTTAACATCAGTGATTCATATAACGCTAAAAGTATGAATTTCATGCAAAAAATATCAATGAAGTATAATATAGCGCAATGAATACTTCGATCAATTATTGATCGAAGAATGAATGTAACCAAATTAAAATTTTCAATGCGAAATATGACGTCATAAATAAGTCATCGACAAAAATGGGCTTTACTTTGCGAATGATCACTACTGTTCGCAAATTCAAGCACACTTAGATACTCAATAGGAACTTAAAAGTAGCTAGAACTGTTATAAAGGTATTCAATATAGGTTAGTAATGACTGTGACAGAGAACCATGTGATTTTTATCGTATTCTGTAGTATCAAGTCGCCCTTGGGGCATACATTCCACAGATATTGAAGTAAAGTATTTGAGAAGAGCGAATATCATAGGAATTTAGACCTTTAACACTGATTTCTAACCGAAGATGTCGTAATTTAGTCATCAAATTCATTTGAACCCATGCTGTTTGAGTCACCACATCACGGATTGTCACAAAATATTGTACCTAACAAAACTATTTGTTGTCATTCTTTTAACCTACTTTTCATTGTTGAAAGTTTTCCATGTCACTTTGGAATAATTATTTAATTTGATAAGGAAATTTAGTTTAAATAGTTTACGATTACATCGTAATCTATATATGTAAAAGAAAGTAGTGTTAGTTACACTATTTATAACTCAAGAACGGCTGAACCGATTTGGCTGAAAATTGGTGGGGAGGTAGCTTAGAACCAGGAGACGATCATAGGATACTTTTTACAAAGTTTTTTTTTTTTTACTTTTCGCCACAGCGTTATTCGCAGTTGTTTTTGTACCGCATAACACCGCGGGGCTCAGCTAGTATTGATATATATGTGTAAATAGATGACTACTCTTACTAATAATGATGAATAAGCCCATTCGCAGAAAGTTGACTTCGCAATCGGACAAATAATATCGTGTTTGGTGATTTTTTTTGCAAAATATTTGTAAGGTTCTTATACACAAATGCAATTGTATAACGATTTTCTTGAAGCCATAAATATTTTCTACTAATGTCGATCGATTTAACGATCTTCGTCCAATAGTGGATGGCAATAGCTTGATTGAAACAATCGATTTAGCGAAACTGTTTTCTTAATGTGTTATGATAAAGAAGTCATTTAAGGAAGTTAAATGGGTTTCAATACCAAACGTTCTTTATTTCTGTCGAGTTTTACAAATCATGAAAAATGTTGGTTACTCTTTGGATTAGGAAAAGGTGAATTAATTACAAATATACGTAATTAACATTTTCATTTATAGGCAAAAATTGATTTAATGTGTAGATCACGTTTCTGAAAAGTACACTACCTAATGAAAATTCATCAAATGTTTTCCATCAATCCATCTATAGATCAAATCTACTTAATGACTATGTTTATATAGTTTTATTAACTGATTAAAATCTACATTTACTTGTTACTTGACAAAAACACTTTAATATAACTAATAACATATATTCTTATCTATTTTGTAACACGTTTATACATTATATATTATAGATAATAAACCTGTAGATGTTAAATCTACGATATATGGGCTATAATCGGGCATAGCCCACATAATCTCACAGCTTGTAACCAGCTCATCAGCCGTGCTGAGTTCAGGTTGTACGAAGGGTTACAATAGCTATTGTTTCATCCACCATTGTCTACGCCTTGCTATCTTTTAGCTCGTGTGCATAATGTAAATACAGATTATATAAGGGATCGAATAATAAATTTCACAAGTGTTTGAAAGTTAACTATATTTGTAGTTATAAGATAATAAATACATAATTAGGTTTAAGGGGCTTAAGATTTTTATTGACATTTCCATTTTCTTTCTTCTTCTTCTTCTTTCTTTCTTCTTCTTTCTTTCTTCTTCTTCTTTCTTTCTTCTTCTTTCTTTATATTTTTATTGGAGTATTATGTCGCCATATCTAATTCTCAAGTCATTTTTCTAAGTTACACGTAGATTTATAAGAATCATCCAGATTTATTCCCGTTCATAATTTTTCCTTTCGTTATTTTTACGCAAAATAAACTCTACCTTTTTGTTTTAGTTTCTTCTCTTTGCAGTGATGATGTCCTGGTACTCCTGGTTAGTTTGCTCCCTTGGTCGGCTCATATGACACTCATGGGATAGTGACACTTTGTATTCTCAATTTGTCACCACAGGGATAACAATACTTTTTTTTTGTTGAACGGTTAAAAATCCCTCCGGATCTCCGGCTCCTCGGGAATTAGGATCCAGGTATGTGGTGATTCCACTAAAAACCACCCCGGCGGCCGGTCTCTCGGCTCTGAGGAGGACCCGGACCATGTTATTTCAGGTCCCCCTAGGAACGACGCCGCGTCTATAGAGATTCTATCCTGGGGAAAGCCTACGCTTCCCCCAGCCTGTTGGCCCAGTTATAAGGGATAACAATACTTACTTACTTACTTCGCCGGCTCAGCGACCCAAAGTGTGTCTTGGCCTCCGACAGTAGAATGCGTCATTCTTTCCTATTCTGTGCCAACTCAGACCAAGCGGACACTTTTATATCTTCGATATCCCTGGCTACGTCATCCTTCCAGCGGTATCTGGGCCGTCCTACCGGCCGCCGCCCGATGGGCTGCCCAAGGTATGATCTTTTGACGGCTCGATCCTCACCCATTTTCTCGATGTGGCCAAGCCAACGAAGTCGGGCAGCTCTTACTTCCTCGATTATGTTTGGCATTGACACTAGGCTCTCTATCTCCCGGTTGTACCTCTGTCTCCGCTCTCCATTCTCTCCTACCGTCGGTCCCAGAATCTTTCGCAATATCTTGCGTTCCGCGACTAAGGGATAACAATACCTTAACATTATTTTTATTATTAAATACCTTGAGTAGTAAGTACTTAAGGTATTTTACCTTAAGGTTATAGCCTTAAGGTTTAATTTACCTTAAGCAATTGATCAAATTTAACTAAGGGTTTTCATCACAACGTACATAGATTGACCTTATGCATGCCATTATTGCCTATAATGCCTCGAACAAAGGAAGTCGTACAGACTGCGAGGGACCCTCTTGGACAGACGAGGTTGTGGCCCTGGGATTGATTAGATAATAATATGTAGCAACCACTATAGAATTTGTGGAAGCTATTTTATTTACGGTAGTAGTACTATCAACGATACAAGTCATTGGGAAGTAAAAAATAAGTTGGAATGACTAACGTTATTTTTTATCGGTCATTTGCTTAAATGCACCTACTCACGTACTAAGTAGTACGTAATTAGATTTTTAGTTCATTCCATTTACTAATCTATATATATAAAAGCGAAATACCACTAACTTATTAATCACGAAATCTCAGAAACTATAACACCTATAAACTTGAAATTCAGCAGGTAGGTTCCTTATAGGGTCTAGACATCCGCTAAGAACGGATTTTCCGAAACTCCACCCCTAAGGGGGTAAACCGGGGGTTGGAAGTTTGTATGAAAGTCCTATGTTTTTGAAGTAAGAGACTAGAAATTTAAAATGTATGCTCTATAGATGGTGTGGAGGTATAATAATTATGTATCTTTAGAAATCAACCCCCTTTTGGGGTTAAAACGAGGGATGGTATTTTGGACGCAAACGAGGTTGCGTAGGTCAGCTAATACAGATATAGGTTTTTCGCTTGGTAAATAGTTGTTAATACTCGATGAAGTGGCACTTGTTACTAACATGCCCCATGTATTTGAGCGGAGTTTCTGTACTCAACGGCGTGGTTTTAAAACTACCAAACTAGACCCAAGGATTTGTGAACCTAAGTTTGGGAAGGTCTGAGGTTAGTCTGGAGGACATCCATCTTAGGGTCTTCTGAAAAGTCTCACTTGTAGCAAAACCTCCTGCGGCTTTGATCCGCGAAATTTCTACACAATAAAAATAACACGACTTTAAAATATTTGTTTATCACATCAACAGCGTATGATTTAAATATTTATACGTGTATGGAGTATTAATTTCCAATGTCAAACACCTGTTCAAATGTATTTTATCAAACCAGGTACGATTATGCACACTTTGACCTCTGACTTATGTTATAAATAAGAATGATGTAACGGTTATAAATTGTGTGACTTGTATTTCACAATATTTTAATATAACTATGTAATCTGTTTAATACTCGTATATTATAACAACAACCGTTTTAAATAACCTATCTCCAGTTTTAGAGATAGTTTATTTTTGAAAATGGTCTGAATTTACAATAAAAAGAGTATTTCTTTTTTTTTGACTACTAAAACTTGTCAAACACAACAAAACAATTTATCCTGCATATCAATAAAATTATTGTAACAATCATATTCAAAACAAATGAAGTATATTATACAGAGTATTTCCAGTTTTAACAGGAGATAGGTTATTGAAAACAAAAAGAAAGAAGACCGGATCTCTCGCTTACTAAAGCTAGCAGTTAGAATAATCTATAAAGGAACATATAATTTCGTCGTTTACCAAGGTCTGCTTCAAAGTCACAGTACAAAAGAATTGATACAACTTAATAAGGTCATGTTTCATGTGTCCTAGTGTTTCTCCTCTTTTCAAATTGATTTCATTCTTTCTAAGTATTCAACCCACACATAATCTTGTTAACCAGCGAACTAGATTACAAAAAAAAATACATAAAATATATCAAAACATTAATAAATATTATTTCAAACATACTACGGTTGTTTAAAGACAGGAGTTTTAATTAAAAATAGGAAAAACGTCCTTAATTCAGATACACTAAAAACGCTTTTTTTATGGAATAGGCTGGCAAACGAGCAGACGTATGGGCCTCCGGTATTCTCACTCACTCGGTGAAACACAGCGCAAGCACTATTTCGCACCGGTTTTCTATGAGGCCGTGGTATTACTCCGGTCGAGCCGGCTTTTTGTAAGAAATTAGCAATCAAGTAGAAAATATAGAGTAACAGTAGTGTCTGCTGCAGTATTTAAAACATTTATTGTTAGGTCCATACACCATTTAATGGGCAAATCAATAGTAATTAATTTTGCAGGTTCAGACCAAACACAAGTGGTATTTAGCATCATATTAACACAACTACGTGTAAAAGTAGATGGAGCATTACTTTACCGCAAGGACATATCTATTTTTAAAGCAAGATAACTCTTCTTGTAGGTAAATGGTTTCTGTTATCGTTGCAGTCAATTTATCGATCTCTAAGCTTGAATCGCATTCAAGAATTCGTTGCATAATAACTTCATTCTTAATTTTTCACCACAACAACATAGATTACTCTATATACAAAATGTACAAATAATGAGCTTCCAAACGACTTCACGCGTTCGTACTCAGAATAAATTGGCCTGAATTGTTAGGCATGCGCAAGCGCTGCCGGCTGGTTGTAAATATCTCGTGTTTAGATTATTACATCATCATCATTAGCCTATCGCAGCCCACTGTTGGACATAGGTCTGTTTAATTGTACGCTACTTGGTTCGATCCTCGGCTTCTCGCCAATCCAACTCCTGCCAGTCGTCTTGCACAAATCATCACTCCACCTGGCCTGTGGACGTCCTACACTAAGTTTACTTCGTTTATAGATATTATTAGATGTTAGTCCGTGATTGTTAATTATTTTCTATTAAAAATACATTTTTTTAACATGTTATAAATTTACTTATGGACAAGATAGCGATAAAGAAACAAATGTTGTGAATACTGAATCGTGTAATAATACTCTTTTTATTCTGTTCTGTAATCAATAACCATGAAAATGATTATAGTAATTTATGGCTATCGAATTTTTTTTTTTAAATAATACATTTATATTGCTAAATATTAATAGTATAAATACTAGTAATACATAATTGAATATGAACATGCATGAATTATTTATTCATGAATTTTTGTAAATAGCACTTGCCGACCTTGATTCTTGCTGTTCAAAATCACTTTTTCGAAGTAGAAACTGGATACAGTTTAATATTATCATTGCGGCCACCTGCCACTTGCTATATATTCTGCCGCTGTAAAACTATATATTTATAATGTACTGTAAAATTTCAACAAAATCCGTTCTACATTTTTTGGAAGAACAAGTAAGTTTTTAACAAAAAAAAAACAACCGACTTCAAGATTCGACTCCATTTCTCTTGGTTGCCATCACCAGATCTTAGTGTCCTTATCATGGTACCACTGCACTGTTGGAATATCTCCTTTCCATTAAAAAAAGAATCATCTAAATTGGTTCATAAACGACGGTCGAATTGAGAACCTCCTACTTTTTTGAAGTCGGTTAAAAAGGAAAAAAATATTTGTCAACCCTCCCAAGCTCCCACATTTATAAAAAAACATAAATAAAATAAATAAATAAATATTTTGGACATCTAACACACAACGCCATCTAGTCCCAAGCTAAGCAGAGCTTGTGTTATGGATACTAGACAACTGATACAAATACATATATACTTTTTTTTTGTAAATACATACATATCATACATAGAAAACACCCAAACTCCGAAACAAATATTTGTAGATCATACAAACATTTGATCCGACCCGGGAATCGAACCCGAGACCTCATGATCACCAGTCGCACACGCCAACCGCGAGACCAACGAGGCAGTCATAAGACATAATTTTAACGTTATCGAACTCATTGGTCATTAGCAAAATATATAGAATCTAGACTGCACCGGTGGCGTAATGGCTTAAGCGGTCGCCACGCCGCGTGTTGTGATTTCAAATTCCACATGAGATAACACTTTATGTGATTCACAAATTGTTGTTCTGAGTCTGAGTGTTCTTTGTGTCCGTTTCTTGTATATTTGTAAAGTCACCCGCAACACAAGATATATTCCTAATGGGTGCGTTATCTTTAAAAAAAAGACCAGTGCAAGTCCATTGGTCAACACTTCAACAGTCTATAATATAATAAATTTATAATATCTTTAAATAAATAATATCTTTTCCTGAACAAATGGTTTTAAATACCCACCAGTTAAACACGTACCCTCTTTTTTTATTATATTCTTGTTGAAATTACAATCAACATTTTTTATCACAACAAAACCATCAAGTCACGAAGTTTTAAATAAAGTTACAATATTGCTTACTAATCTTATATAACCGTGAACGTAGTACGTGATGTACAGACAAACAAAAACAAAATGTTTAGGTATATAAAAAGTGAAAACACGTTTGTTATAATGTATTACATTCGTGCCAAGGCTTCATAGTTATCAAAACAAACCGGTCTCCGGCGAAGGCTGCACTATTATCGGCTACTCTATCTCATATATAAAAATGTAGTAGCTTTACCAGCGGATTCGATCGCTTTCTTGGACATTTTGTCCACTTATACATCTTTAGTATAAAACAAAATTTTAACAAATAAAACCGACTTCAAGAACGACCAAATTGAATTGGCTCCACATGGGAAGCACCAGCTTTCAAATAAGAAAAGAATCATCGAAATCGGTTTGCGTGATATTGAGTTATTCGTCAATTTGTCGCGCACATACTTAATGCAAATTGAAGACTTATATGGGTTTCTCGTGAATGACATGTCAGAACTAGTCCAAATTGAAATGGGACCACATGGGAAACACCAGATTTCAAATAAAAAAAGAATCATCAAAATCGGTTCACCCAGTCGAAAGTTATGAGGTAACAAAAAAAAATACAGTCGAATTGAGAACCTCCTCCTTTTTTGAAGTCGGTTAAAAAGTACCCTGGGTGGATTATTTTTTGGAAAAAATAGGGAGCTCGACTTTAAGGCAACAGTCATTTCACCACGGCCACTGCCAAAGTACACGACCCAATCTTGCCGCATCAGCCGTAACTCTTTTCTATCATAGTTTTTATTTCGACTCTGCCTTGCCTTTTGACAAATATACAGCTCACGAAATCAATTAAAAACGTCACAAACGAACTCACAATCACAATAATAATATTAGTTGAGATTATATAAGTTGATACGGTATTTGTGGATTTACAGCCATCAGCGGTTAGAGGTTATTGATAACGTTATCAAAAAACTTTGAGTGTAAATCTACATATTGTAAAATAAAAATAGATTTGACATACTCTTTACCATAAGCTAAAATGCTAGTTAAAATTCAAAGGAATTTCTACTATGAGAAAGATAGAGTTGAATTCAGTTCCCCCTCAGGGTTGCGGAGGTCCAATGCCAGTCGCTCCGTTGAAAAACTGATATTCATGTAAAACAGGTTGAACTAGTAGCCGACCCCAATTAGTTAAGGGAATAATAATTAATAAGGCTAGGAAGATGAGAAATATAAAGTTGAAAAAAAGTCTAAGGTACCAATGATTGCTAGTGATTTTAGACAAATTGTCTATGTTGGACATAATTCAATTTAAGTACAATTTTTGAATAGGAACAGATTGTATGATTTATTTTATACTTTGATAAACTCTCTTAGCTTTTACTTGGTATGGTTCTTACAATGTACAGAAAAATCAGTGATTATCTATATATATTATACTAGCTGACCCGGCGAACTTCGTACCGCCATATTTATGTACAATAATTAGCAATAAATTAAAATTGCGACTATAATTTGAGATTTAAACTATCCTATCTCTCAATTTGGATCGAACTGCACATGGTGTGCAAATTTTATTATAATCGGTTAAGTAGTTTAGGAGTCCATTGAGGACAAACATTGTGACACGAGATTTATATATATTAAGATATATAAAACAGGAAGGTGACTGACTGACATACCCAGAGATCAACGCACAGCCCAAACCGCTGAAGCTAGAATCTTGAAATTTTGCATGTAGGTTCTTTACATAACGTAAGTGAGCACTAAGAAAGGATTTTTTGAAATTCCACCCCTAAGGGGGTAAATCAGGGGATGAAAGTCTGCGTGAGCGTAGCCGCGTGTAAAAGCTAGTCTTATATAAAAAGGTACAACTAACTATTTATCTTTTTGTTCTTGATATCAATCCACAACAAAAGATTAAAGATCACCGCCTTTTAAAGTTCGTAACAAACTTTACAGTTAAGTAATTTTTATACTAGCAATTTGTAAAGCGATTGTTTGCCACACAAACTTGTGAAACAAAACTGTGTATATTTCTAGTAGTAGAACGATCACAAATGATAGCTAACGTAGTTACTATATAAGATCGTAGTATGCCTACTATCTTCGAAAATTGTGGGGTGATATATGTGCATTATCATTTAATAACTACATGTTATAACTGCAGGGCATATGACAACAAAATAGATAACAAGAACATGTGTTCGCGCACTTTGATCTCATCAATTTTATATTTATTGATCACGTCATAGCTAAGTATATCAGGATAGACGCGGAACAGTAAGTTATATTCTTTAAACGAGAGTAAAATGAGCTTATATGTATGTGTGTGAGTGTGACTGTAAATTCTACACGCGTATACACATATGTATACTAGCTGATCCGGTAAACGTTGTTTTGCCATAAAAAAAACTGGGGTAGGTATAAAAAATATATGTTGGTCGATTCTCAGACCTATCCCATATGCACACCAAATTTCATAAAAATCGATCAAGCCATTTCAGAGGAGTATGGTAACTAACATTGTGACACGATAATTTTATATATAAGACATTGTTGCAAGCAGCGCAACGAAGTAGTGTGTATTGTGTTTTGTACTTGCACGAAAATAATTATACAATATGCATTTCCATCCGTGCATTAAGTACTATTGTTGCGTAGATGATATTCTGTTCTATCTCTACTGTGACATAACTAAGTATTCAATGTTGTAACCCATAATACTTTCTATCTGTGTTTACCATAAAGTTAATGTTCATGTTATGTCAAACAGCAGAGGGACAAAACTTACTTATTACTTGACAAAGCTGTGAAGTGACAGCAAAATTTACCAGAAAACTTATTCCTTTCTTCATAATAAGAACAAACTACAAGGTTATTTGGACTTAAGTGACCTTGGGGTTTCCGATCAGCTTTATCCCCTGGCGTTGCGAAAGAATTTAGTTTCACTCCACATTCGCTATCGCTTGTATTATGGGGAGTGCTCCCAAGCCTTATACAGGCATATCGATCGATTCGATTTGATCCGCAACAATTTGGACAATTGGCACTCAATTCATGGAGCTTCCACACCCCGCTTGTGTTAAGATTCTTGTTGGTTTTACTGGGTTACTAGTTGACCCACGTAACTTCGACTATGTCTCTTTTCAATCATACTCCGCTGTTATTGGCCTAAGCGTGATGTTCACTATTCCATATTGGTCAAGCCAGCAAAACACACATTAAAAAAAAAACGTGAAATTCGGTCAAATAGTTCCGGAGTTCATCGTGAATATCGTTTATTATTTAATTAGATAACGAAGTGGGTGTTGGTGAAATATGTACATAACTCGGTTTACCTGTTTGTTATTGATAAAATTGTTTACTGTGATAATGCATTTTGTTTATTGCGATGTTTATGAATGCGTTGTAAAGTTTTTTTTAAGTTGGAGTAGAATGTGTTTTGTAGGCTTTTTTTAACGTTATCACAACTTGATCTTTCAAAAAGTTTTTTCCCTGATTTATAATCCGACTTTAATAGAGAATAAGTGTGAACCAATTTTTTTCTTCTGTATCAGATGAATCAAGGACGACTCGATCGAAAGCATCATTACTATGTGAATGACCAGAAATGGTCACTCACGTGGGAATGTCTGGATCTAATTCCATGATCCTGGCAAAATTGGGGAAATTTATCAAATTTTATTGTAAAACCTAAAGATTTTAGATGTATAATGAAATAACCTATACATTTGGAGATGTGAAACTAGAACTACTTGATTATTGTAGTATTTCACGAGTTCAGATCCGATTAATTGAAAATGATGTGTCAGCACTATGTGTCCAATACAATACACATAGAAAGTAAATGTTAAGAGAACACTTTATTCTGAAGATAATTATATACTTCGGCGTTCCAAGAGATCTCTTGGGTAGCTTCTTCTCTGCGTCGTCACACAAACATGCTCTAAGTGCTGTATATGTTTCAAGGTATTCGAATCACAATAAACTCGCATCAGCTATCACGGATATTCGAATTACAACTCACTCCTATCGCGGAACGCGCCTACAAAACTCGCGAGTCCAACCAGACCTAACAAAACGGTAAATCACTAAAGGACCGGGTCGATGCTTAATTAGCTTAATATCAATTAAATTTCGGTTCTCAAAACAACAATCGTCGACCGTTCGCAACGCGCGTCTTTTTTGTACTTTTTTATTAACCTCAAATGTCAAACAAAAAAAAGTGACAATCATAATGTTGCCATTATAATGACGTTTGAAATCCAACACAAATCTTTAGAACAATTTTGTAGATAAGATTCAGTATAATAAACAGTCCAGAGAATAATAGTATGTTTGTTTGTCCACAGGCCTCTTCAAAGGCTCAACAACAACTCTAGACGGGATCGGTCTCCGGCCGATGCCGGCCGAACGTCCGAAAACGTTACGAAAACTAAAGTCTGTATATGACGCATCGCCTACCGAAGCTCCGGTGCCACAGACGAACATAAACAGCAATGGACAGACGGACAGAAATATCAACGGAATCGAGGAAGAGGTCAGGCGGAGAAGTAATACAACGAGCTCTACACAGAGCGGCGAGAAGTCATTGTCAATACTTAGTCCATTTGATGAGCAGGTAAGGGTTTTCTAATAATACAATCTCCTACACATGATAAATAAATAAATATTGCGGACATCTCTAACACACAACGCCATCAGTCCCGAGCTAAGCAGAGCTTGTGTTATGGGTACTAGACGACTGAATTAAAACATATTTACTTTTTTTTTTGTAAATACATACATATTATACATAGAAAACCCCCAAACTCCGAAACAAATATTTGTAGATCATACAAACATTTCGTCCGACCCGGGAATCGAACCCGAGAAAGGTCTCATGGACGCATTGGTAGTGTATGCGACTGCTGTGCTTAAGGAAGCACAGCAGTCGCATACACTACCAATGCGCCACCGAGGCAGTTAAAGATGATGATGATGTCCTCCTCCTTGCCGTATCTGCCGCCGGCGACACTATGGTGGACCCAACACATAAATATCAATTTAATAAGTGATCTGTAGATGAACCCCCGCGACCCTCTACCACACCTCTATAATCACCATCACCGCGTCTTTACAAGGACACAAGACCTCCAGGCATTGCTCTTTCTTTTACGTAAATCTCTCGCATACTAACGGCTGGACTACGACACGGGGAATCCAGAAGCCATGCCCTTAACCTAACTCTGTACCTTTTTTTTTTTTTTTTACGTATGGAAATCCCCTCGGACCGTCACCCGCGCCGGGGCTTGCGGCGGGGTGGTGTGTCGGACTCGAACCGACTAAAACCACACGGTGTGCCACTCTGCGCCTGAGGAGGGAGGAGTCCGGGTACTGCTGTTATTACGCCATCCAGACCCCTCCAAGCGCTTGCCCGCAAAGAAGCGGGCACCCTCTACGAAGACCTCTCATTTTTAGGCAACGTACGGCACACACGTAACGTCGCCTCCTCGCGGGCGGCCACTAGAGCGGATGGAAGGGAAAGCCCGTCCCGACCATCCGCGGCCACACTCAGGGCGGCATGAGGCGCAGGTGAGCACGCCTCCGCTGCCCGGTTCGCCGGCGGCGGATCGGGTCCGAGTGGAGGTCGTCCTCCCGGGCCTTCTCCGCCGCCTCCTTCTGCGAGATGACCTCTTCGCAGAAGGTTGCGACCGCGGTAAAACTGCTGTCGCTACCGGCCATGGAGCGTATGACGGCCGGTAGCGAGAGATCTCCTCCGATGACTGCAATGAGGGCCCGGCGCTGCGACGCCCATGCGGGGCAGATCGCCAGCGTATGCTGGGCCGAGTCCTCACTGCAGTCGCAGTGGTGGCAGGCGGGACTCAATTCCCTCCTAGCGACCGAGTGCAGGTACTTCCCGAAGCAACCATGCCCGGAAAGGACCTGCGTCAGTCGGAAGGAAAGGGTCCCGTGCTGCCGCCCTGCCCACTCGAGGATGACCGGCTGTAGAGCCTCCACGGCGGCAAAGCCAGCACGTGGAGTCTCCAGTCGGAAAGACCACCGAGCCATCGTGGCTCGACGGGCGGCTTCACGCCACTCGCGTACCTCTTCGGGCGGAGGGCGAAAGCCTCTCTTCGCCCGATATTCAGCCACCCGTCGATAAACTTCGGCGAGCACTTCCGCCTCCAAATCCCACGGGGGTGTCCCGGCCAACGCGCACGCTGCCTTGGTCGACACCGTGCGGTAACCACGTATCGCTCTGACCGCCAGTACCCTCTGAGGCCGCCAGAGGCGCGCCTTGTTCTGGGCGGTCAGAGCCGTGACCCACACCGGTGCGCCGTACAGCGCCATCGACCGGACAACCCCCGTGTACAGCTGTCTCGTTGCGACGCTGGCTCCACCTAAATTAGGCAAAAGTCGCCCAAGGGCAGAGGCAGCGTCGACCAGCTTCGGACCAAGCTGTCGGAAGTGCTCGTCGAAGAGCCACCTACCGTCGAGGATCAGACCCAGATATTTCATCTGGGCCCGAACCGGTACGAGGATCGAGTTGACCTCTATGGAGGGGCCGGCGGGTGGACCACGACGGAGCCCATGAAACAACAGGGCCTCCGTCTTGTCCAGGGCCACCCGTAAGCCCAGCGCCTCGATGCGCCCGACCACCAGAGAAACACCCCTGGTGGCCAGACGCGCCGCCTCTTGGAAGTTCGCCCCCCGGGCTGTGACCAATGTGTCATCGGCGTAACAAATTACGCCCAGCCCGGGGGGGAGACGACCTCCTAGGACCCAGTCGTATCCCACGTTCCACAGGAGTGGTCCAAGGACAGACCCCTGCGGTACGCCGCACGACATGGGTCGCCGTCTCAAGACGCCCTCTCGGTCCTCGTACACGACGGTACGCTCCTCCAAATAGTCTGCCACTAGCCGCCTCAGGTACTCTGGCACCCCGTGATACTGGAGTGCTTCCCCGATGCAGCTGAATGGCAGACTATTGAATGCGTTGGCGATGTCTAACGACACCGCCAACAGCACGCCGCCACAGCAAACTGCCTCTTCGGTCACGGCCCTAAGGCGCATCACGGCATCAACCGTCGAACGCCCCTCTCGGAATCCGAACTGGGCGTCCGACAGGTCGGGCCCCACCTCATTGAGGTGCCGGACGATGCGGGCAGAGAGTACCCTCTCAAAAAGTTTACCCGCCTCGTCCAGCAACACGATGGGTCTATAGACCGCGACCGAATCGGCAGGCCGTCCCGGCTTCCTCAATAGGACCAGCTTCCCGCATTTCCAGCACTCAGGGAAGCGTCCGGACGCCAGGCTAGCGTCCAACACCTCCCTGAGGCGGTCCGACATATGGTCGAGGGCTCGGGCCATCACTCGGGCTGGAACCCCGTCCGGCCCGGGGGCGGTGTTCTTGGAACGGATCCGAAGAACAGCCGCCCCAACCTCCGATTCCCACCTAACTCTGTACCTAACCTAACTTTATACTGTGTAGAATAAAAACTTGTTGAAGCTATCTTCAATTACTCTTTTTTATTTCTTAAAATATCTTCGTTTGTTTTTTTTTTTTTTCTCAGTCTTAAAGTACGGTTATTATTGTACTAAAATAAATATAAAATGTATCTAAATACTACATAATATTTGTGGATAGTAGTACAGTTTAGTACATACCTAACTTCAAAAATTACCGTGAACTTGTCAAACTCCTTTATAAACTAAAATATGGGCAACCACTAACTCAAACTTAGGTAACAGGTTACCGACACACCGTATACTTATTTGAAAACTTACTAGGGAAATTAAATGAAGTAATAAATAAACTTACATTTCCTTATAATACTTATCTTTCATCTACAGTTACTTCAATTAGCCATACCATTGTAACCGCACGTTTCATTAAAACAGAAATTTACTCAACAATTAACATATTATCGTTATTTAACTATTATACATGATTACGTGTTTAGCTTTATGTCTAACGTAAAATTGTTAGTTAATAACAAAAACGTTAGAATCGATTAACTTAAAACTAGAAGTAACTACATAGGTTGTAATTAATTACCTCATTTATATCGGTGCAATTTGCTAGAAATATTCACTATATATTTTTATGTCAAAGTTATAAGATGATGCAGAAGAATCACTAGGCCGTCATAGTGTCCATTGTATGCATTTGCATTCAGTATGGTGACCACCACTCTTGGATTCTGCTTTCCATCAGGCAGAGTAGAGTCATTTTGGCAGGGGCATACATAAAAAATACTATAATATGAGCCTCATCTTAATCTTCTTAGCAGCGACTTAGTACTAGACCGACTTAGTGGTTGCGGATTTCCTCTACTAATATATTCATATATTACACATACAAACTTTCCTCCTGAATCACTATATCTATTGCTGAAAACTGCATTTTCAGCGTTCGTTCTGTCGTGTTTCGTTGGTGAGTGCGAGACCGGTCCAAATAGTCTAGTCAACAAGTTCCATACTTGTTGACTAGACTAAAAGATGCAGAAGCATCACTAGGCCGCCATGGTGTGGGTCACCATGCTGCATTGTCTGCATTCGCAATGAGTTTGGTGACCACCACTCTTGGATTCTGCTTATGCTTTCCATCAGGCAGAGTAGAGTCATTTTAGCGGGTCATACATACAAAAAAAAATCTGTTAAGTAGTTTAAAAGATCTAAGCGAACAGACAGCGGAAGCTACTGCATTTTATTCTATGTGAAGATTCTGTTCACTAATTAAAACTTATAAAACTCAGGAATCGCTTTACCGGTTACACTTATTTAGTTCAGGAAATTTTTGTAGAAATAAAACATTCATAACTATAACTCAACAAAATCTTCTCTTTTTATGCGAGCCCAAGTAAGAAAATAAAGTTCCTAATTACCGATGAACAAAACAATTCGCCATAACAATTTGTGTGAGAATGACGCATGTTGTAACAAAGGCAGGAAATACGATATTATCTTTGTAACACCTTTGATTTGTATCATATTAATATATATATTCTTTGGCATAACGCCATATCACCACGCTGAGTAATGTTGAGTTTGTCTGCTTTGTTTTCACATCGATTAATTTTTTTAAACATTTGAAAGTACAGTTCCAGTACACTATGATTCCTTGTGATCTAGTGGCTTGAGATGCTGACTGCTGACCCAGAGGTCTAGTGTTCAATCCCCACCTAAGGTTAAGAAATAACGAGTAAGGATTTTTTTTATGGAATAGGCGGGCAAACGAGCAGACGTATATCCTGATGGTAAGTGATTACCGCCGCCCATGGACACCCGCAACACCAGAGGCGTCACAAATGCGTTGCCGGCCTTTGGGGGATGGAGGGGGGCGATAGGGGGAGGGGTTAGGGTATGGGCCTCCGGTATCCTCACTCACTTGGTGAAACACAGCGCAAGCGCTGTTTCACACCGGTTTTCTGTGTGAATCCGTGAAGCCGTGGTATCACTCCGGTCGAGCCGGCCCATTCATGCCGAAGCGTAGCTCTCCCACGGTAATTTGTCATGTATCTGAGTGTAATTTATCACCAGTCATCAGTTACTATAGTTGCAGTCTCTGTTTAGTTTGGGATCAGACGGCCTCAGACGAGATGTATAAAACTACTAGCTGACCCACGCAACCTCGTTTACGTATCCTATTGCCCGTAGTGTAATAATTTTCTCCCGTTTTTGTAACATTCTTCATTGGTGCTCCGCTCCTATTGATCTTATCGTGAAAATATATAGCCTTCCTCGATAAATGGGCTACCTAACCGTGAAATAATTTTTCAAATCGGACCAGTAGTTCCTGAGATTAACGCGTTCAAGCAAACAAACAAACTCTTGAGTTATATATAACTAGCTGAACCACGCAACGTCGTTTGCGTCTCCTATTGCCCGTAGCGTGATAATTTTCCCCCGTTTTTGAAACATTCTTCATTGGTGCTCCGCTCCTATTGGTCTTAGCGTGATGATATATAGCCTATAGCCTTCCTCGATAAATGGGCTATCTAACACTGAAATAATTTTTCAAATTGGACCAGAAGTTCCTGAGATTAGCGCGTTCAAACAAACAAACAAACTCTTCAGCTTTATATATTAGTATAGATGTATTTATTATACTCTTCTAAGATCTAATACTCATAATCAACAACACCTTTATTTGGATAAAGATTAATATTAGGTATTATGTTGATAAAAACTCTTTGGCAAATAACGCATTATTAGGTACCAACTCTTAGCGTCGAAGTTATCACGAGTATAACTCGTGATAACTTCTAAACGAAATGTCCGATTGGGATGAAACAAAAAGTATTTTACTTCTACATAAATACCCTTGATAACATAATGCTTAATTTGGATAAGGATTAATATTACGATACACATTTAACGTAGTTTCTTTCTTCAGACGATTTAATAATTTTTTTGAACACAAAAGTGGTTATGTGACTAAACCATGATAGTTAGATATATGCTCTTTTTGACGGACTTTTTTGTAGATCTTAATGGGACCTACAAACCCGTAATACATTATTTTGTTCTATTGTCAATAGTATTTGCAGCGCACGCAAAAATAGGTTTTCGCTTTCATACCTTGGGTTACGAAATAGCAATTTTCTTACGGATCCCTATTTTTTTGAAAATAAAATATAGCCTATAGCCTTCCTCGATAAATGGACTATCCAACACTGAAAGAATTTTTCAAATCGGACCAGTAGTTCCTGAGATTAGCGCGTTCAAACAAACAAACAAACTCTGCAGCTTTATAATATTAGTATAGATTAGTTTAGATGATAATATTCTTATTTTTATAAAAATTCTACCATCGACGATCACTATCTGTTAAATGAGTTTATTTGATCAGTTTTTCCATTGCCAACTAAACTGACTTCAAACAAGTAAATTTTTAACCTAACCAAAAACCGACTTCAAGTTTCGATTAGATTTCTCTTGGATGCCATCATCAGATCTTAGTGTCCTTATCATGGTGCCACCGTTGGGATATCTCCTTTCCATTAAAAAAAGAATCATCAAAATCGGTTCATAAACGACGAAGTTATCCGCGAACACACAAAAAAACGGTTGAATTGAGAACCTCCTCCTTTTTTGAAGTCGGTTAAAAAGAGGTTCTATGTTCCCCTATATGTATTTTTTTTGTGTTATCTCTTTATGAATAGTCATTATTAGTGACTAAGATAATTATGGAAATGCATTGCTTTTATGTGCGAGTCTAAAAGCCCGTATAACTTGACACTAAAATTTCAATTAGCAATTCAAATGTCGGTGATAACGTTTTGTTTCGTCATCGGAATAGCACTCATGGTGGTTTATCGTTTATCTATGATTTTGGCGTTTGTGTCGCAACTTTCGTAAGTGTTACTGGAGACCCGACAGTTCTTTCATCCATTTTTGCTGGAGACATTCGCGCATTAGAAATATATTCTGAGTCGCAGGGATCTAAGCAGACACACATGAAACGGACACAAAAAAACCCAGACTCAGGAAAACAGTTTTTGATCACACAAAGTTTCGTCCCATGTATGGATCTGTAGATATTATACAAGAATAGAATTAGTTACACGGTTTTATTACTTGATAAAGAAGTACAAAATTATGAGACAAGAAATGAAATCAACCCGTATATACAGACCTACAGAAAATAAGTAGCGCCACCAATGGCATATATGAGAACTACTAGCTGTTGCCCGCGGCTTCGCCCGCGTGTATGTCGGTTATCGCTGCAAATAGTAGCTAATGTGTTATTCTGATGTATAAGCTATATTACTGTAAAGTTGTATCCAAATCCGTTCAGTAGTTTTTGCGTGAAAAAGAAACAAACATCCATCCATCCATACTAACAAACTTTCGCGTTATTAATATAGGTAGGATTTTTATCGATATAAAATCATGATACAAAATGTATTGGTACCTGAATAGTTTTATTTTCTTTACCTCGCATAGAACTTTTATATATTTTTATAAATCAGTTTAAAGAAAATAAAGGGGTTAAGACAATTTTGTGAAAACTAAAAATTTAGTATAGCGCCATCTGTAATGATTTATTTATTTCGTGAACGAAAAATGTAGTATAGCGCCATCTGTATTTTTGATATGGAACTCATTCCTATCTGATGTCCCACGACACCACCCGTTTTTTTTTACAAGTAATACACACACGTTTTACTATTAAAAACTTATTTAAGTATTTATATATGTACATAAAATATAAAGTGTTTATATGAGCTTATTTCGACATTTGACAACGACCGGGTCTGGCACCGCTCGCTTCTCTCCAAGCTCTCGGCATTCGGTTCGCCTCCTAGACCCTGTCACTGTATTGACGCTTTTCTTCATCAGCGCCGCATTATGGGCCTTTGCGACGGCACGCCTCTGATGTTCTGGATGTAAACGCTGGCGTACCTCAGGGTTCAGTCCTGTCACCCACACTATTTCTTCTGCATATCAATGACATGTTAGCTCTTGGCATACATTGCTATGCAGACGATAGCACAGTTCATGGGCGATATTTTTGACATCGTTCAGCCAAGCTGGCAGACGTTGAGGAAAATCGACAGAAGCTTGTCGCTGAGCTCGACCGGGTTTTGAACCGCATTTTACAATGGGGTGATAAGAATCTGGTCGAGTTCAACGCTACGAAAACACAGTTGTGCGCGTTCTCTACCAAAAAGTCTCCATTCCTTTCCCTCCCCACTTTTCAGAGCACTCAACTGTCACTACGGGGTAAGCTCGGTGTCCTGGGCATGGATATTTGCTTGATGCTTTCGATCGGTTGCAATGGCGAACAGTCCGCTTTACCAACAGTCCCGAAGCCACCGAGTTCCTTGAACCTCTGCAGCTGCGTAGAGATATCGCCTCTATAGCAGTCCACTACCATCTGTATCATTGGAAGTATTCTGAGGAGCTCTTCCAACTGGTCCCCCTTCTCCCTTCCTCTGCACAATAACATGTTCACTCTCAAACCAAACGGTTTGGTTCATCCTTCCTGTGCCGAGCAGCTAAAAACTGAAACTCACTACCAGCGCACGTGTTTCTCTCCCACTATGATCCCGGGGCCTTTAAGTGGGGCGTGAAAAAGCATCTCACTAAGCCGTCATAGTGTGGGACGCAATACTGCATTGTCTGCTTTCCCAGTGAGTATGGTTGCCCCCACTGTTGGATTCTGCTTGAGTTTTCCATCAGGCTGACCGTAGTCACTTTGGCAGCTTCAAATAAAAAAAGTACAATTTTAATAACTACATTTTTTCTTTTGCCATATTTTGCCAAAATATGGAGATTTTGTGGATTTGATATACGTGAGTATGCTGCCCATGAGAAAAAAAAAACTGTATCTTTAAGCATCTGTCCTTGGGTTTTGATAATATTGTTATTGGAAATGCTGTTTTCAGCGGAAACTGCATTCTTTTAAATTAAAATGTCAAATAAGTTGGAATAAGGGGAATTAAAACATTATCTTCTTTTGCCATTCCATGCGTCATGATTGTAGCTTTTACAATGTTGTGCCCCAGTTGTGTAATATTTAGCCATGTACTATTACATTGCTTTGGCGCTCAAGATACCTCATTTAATAGTACTGGAACATTAACTTGCAGCCTCAACTTATGGGTAGGCACTCCTGATATTTCCAAAGACTTTAAGTATTAGTATTAACATCTCCCTCCACGCCTGACATGATCCGTTCGTTTAATTGATAACTATCTCATTAGTCAGCTGATCAGGATGGATATTATTTACATTTTTATTCATATCTAACCAACAGCTAGCTTATAATGACGATACTTCTGTAGAGAATTTTGAAGTTAAGAAACGCTGTTAATTAATTATATTAATTTGGCTTATTTATTTCTATTAATATAATGAACATACAAATCAGATTGACGAATATATACTTAAATTCTTAATATTTAATTTTTATATATATAATATCATTGCTATCATTGTTAAGTCTTCATTGAAAAAGTGAAAAAAAAAAAATGATTGTGACAGCCTTGTTTATTCGTTGTCAAGACGCCCGACGTAGGTAACGCGCAGGCGTGTGGAGAGTGAACTCCCAGAACAACCTTTCATCCCCCTTTTAAACCCCTTACAACCCCTTTTTCGCATTAAAAAGTAGCCTATGTCCTTTCTCAGGCTCTAGACTATCTGTGTACCAAATTTCATTCAAATCGGTGTAGCGGTTTGGCCGTGAAAGCAAGACAGACAGACAGACAGAGTTACTTTCGCATTTATAATAATCAAATTTTTCAAATTGGACCAGTAGTTCCTGAGATTAGCGTGTTCAAACAAACAAACAAACTCTTCAGCTTTATATATTAGTATAGCTGACCCACGCAACGTCGTTTGCGTCTCCTATTGCCCGTAGCGTGATAATTTTCCCCCGTTTTTGAAACATTTTTCATTGGTGCTCCGCTCCTATTGGTCTTAGCGTGATGATATATAACCTATAGCCTTCCTCGATAAATGGGCTATCTAACATTGAAAGAATTTTTCAAATTGGACCAGTAGTTCCTGAGATTAGCGCGATTAGCTGACCCACGCAACGTCATTTGCGTCTCCTATTGCCCGTAGCGTAATAATTTCCCCCCGTTTTTGAAACATTCTTCATTGGTACTCAGCTCCTACTGGTCATAGCGTGATGAAATATATATATATATCATCACGCCTATAGCCTTCCTCGATAAACGGGCTATCTAACACTGAAAGAACTTTTTCAAATTGGACCAGTAGTTCCTGAGTCAAACAAACAAAAACTCTTCAGCTTTATATATTAGTATAGATGTATTTATTTTTCTCTTCTAAGATCTAATACTCATAATCAACAACACATTAATTATTTGGATAAAGACTAATAATAGGTATTATGTTGATAAAAACTCTTTGACAAATAACTCAATAATAGGTACCAACTCTTAGCGTCTTATACTCGTGATAACTTCTAAACGAAATGTCCGAATGGGGTGAAACAAAAAGTATTTTACTTCTACATAAATACCCTTGATAACATAACATATTTGGATAAGGATTAATATTACGATACACATTTAACGTAGTTTCTTTCTTCTGACGATTTAATAATTTTTTTGAGCACAAAAGCGGTTATTGTGACTAAACCATGATAGTTAGATATATGCTCTCGCGGACTTTTTTGTAGATCTTAATGGGACCTACAAACCCGTAATACATGATTTTGTTCTATTGTCAATACTTTTTGCAGCGCACGCAAAAATAGGTTTTCGAGTTAACACCTTGGGTTACAAAATAGCAATTTTCTTACGGATCTCAAATTTTTTTGAAAATAAAATATAGCCTATAGCCTTCCTCGATAAATGGACTATCCAACACTAAAAGAATTTTTCAAATCGGACCAGTAGATCCTGAGATTAGCGCGTTCAAACAAACAAACAAACAAACAAACAAACTCTGCAGCTTTATAATATTATAGTATAGATTCAGGATGCATTCAGGAACTAGAAGTTATGTTTATGGTATTCCAACAGGATCGAACCTATAATACTAGGAATACTAGAATGGACAGAGAATAGGGTCCGTAAAAGATTTACATATTTTGCTAACTAGTGATGGCAATAAAAATACACCTTACTCATCACCTATAATCAAGTCATATGCCTTATGTATTGTAAATAAGCCTGTAGCAATATAGAGGTTTATCTGCCATACTGCTTTTTATTCCATTTATTTATTTTTTATACTTATTTGGCTGCTGATCTGATGTTTTAGGATAGGAGTATGGGGTTAATAGTTGTAATGTTGAATATGTATAACTTGAAATATTCTTTTTAATGATTAAATATTGACGTAGTGGCAATCTATTGCCGTAAGAAATACGTTGCAATAAGTTTACAAGCCACAAAAAAAAAAAAAAAAAACTTGTGCAAATTCGTAAAATTCTTTGTTATGTGGACATAGTGATTTAAATATGCATATATTCGTCTTTGTTTGTAACCGATTCTTTACGAATGTCTCAGACAGTATGTCTGCGATACGTGACATAATGACAAACAATATTTCACACTTATCTCTTAACGATATAGCTACTTGTTCTTCAAACAATAGGTGATTTACAACCTTTGATAGGCAGTTTTATTCCCGAGACAGGTGAATATCGGACATTAAACCCGGAGTACCATGCGCGTGTCAGTTGTCATGTCTGCCAGCGAATACCAGCTGCCGATACCTGGAAATGTGCATATTATTCTTATAATTATAGGTTATTTATAACCGCATAAGTTCGAGGACTTTTTGTGGGGACTGCACTTCGATCAATAATTGATCGAAGGGACTGCCGGTTGAGTAAATTGGTTAATTATGTTTTTTATTTTTGACTAACTGTGCCTGCTACTTCGTACGCGTGAAATTGGCTTCTGGTATTATCAGGTTATACTTATAAACGTTTTCATGGTGATCATAATCATGTTGGTGTTTTTTTTTTTTCATTTTTTTTTCACACTGTTTAAACCTTCACTGAACTTTCAAGAATATTTAAGACAATAATCAGCATATGTAACAGCGTGAAAATACAATATTAAAATTACATGGAACTGATATGATGCTGGAGCGGGATGGTGGCCATAGGAACTCTGTAAAGAAACGTCGCAACATCATCGAGTTTGGACTCGTTTGATTCGTCTCAACTAGTCTCAAAGCATTCCAGTAAAATCTTGTTTTTAAAAAGTGAAGTTAATGAGTGTCTGTTTGTAATATTAAAATAATTAAATTTATTTTAATATTACAAACAGACACTCCAATTTTATTTATTTGTATAGATTTCCTATATTTTTTTACTGCATAGGGGGCAAACGAGCTGACGGTTAACCTGGCAGTAAATATAGTGATAACACAAGAATAACTAGTGCCAGCCTGGAGGCTAGCCATCAATTGTAAGTGCTTAATTAATACGTAATAAACATTGCAATGCATTCAACGTACATTAAAAGTATCTATATTTACATGTAATAATACTTAACTAGTTTGAAAGTGCTATTATTTAACGGCTCATTGTATTACAATATCGTATAGGGGGAGGCTATATTATTATCTGTTACATCTTTTATAACCGCGGAAAGAAACAGCACAAAAGAGGGACTAATGCGGGCAAACGAACTAAACCCTCATATTTATTGGTGACACATGTTTTATGTACATATCTATATAAAGTGTTATTTTATCGCCATTACCTAAATGGTATGCAGGTAGGCAGATGCATGCGATCGGCAGGTGTGGTGGCAGTTTAATGTCACAATTTATTTATTACTTTCAGATCGCTGCGTTTTTACGGATGTTTAAGGTCACTACTTAAGAAATTGTAATATTAAATGCAAAAATAACATTTATCATTAGCAACAGCCTTCAATAGTTAACTGCTCTCTATAGAAAGGAGGTATGGGCCTACGGCACAGACAAGAGGGACGAGGGCTAGTAGCATGATACCATGAGCTAGGTCACGTTAAGCAGTTGGTCCCGGTTGTCAACATATGATCACAGTCGTGAAGCTTAGTTGGAGGCCTTTGGGCGGCTTAAAAAACATCCAACGGCAAGATTACGTAGCCACAATATTGTCTTGCCAGTCCATAACCCGCACTCGGCCAGCGTGGGGACGTATGGCCTTAACCCTCTCCTGGGAGGAGACCCGAGCCTCGTAGTGGGACGTTATGGGTTGTTGATGACAAACGAGTCGATATAGAGTTTGTGTCAAGTATTCCTTCTCTTTGCAGTGATGTTGTTGATTAGATTTCCCATCCACATATTATCTTTTTACTCGACTACGGCAAAGCCAAAGGAGGGTTATGATTTTGACAGGCTATGTATGCATGTACGTATGTATGTATGCATGTATGTATGTATGCATGTTCATCTGTTCCCTCACAGCTCCTTAACTACTTATTAAATGAGGTATCGTTAGAAGCGTCTTGATCGTCCTTTGGTTATAGGCTATATGACGTGTCACTGAATCTAATGTGGCGCCCTCTAGCCGACATAAAGTACTGCATTAAAAAATAAATTTGAGATAAAGTCTATGGTATTGTCTGTTCCCTCATTCTTTCTAAACTACTGGTCAGAATAAGACAAATGAGGTATCGTTAGAAGCGTCTTGATTGTCCGCTGGGCTATATAGCGTGTCACTAAATCTAATGTGGCGCCCTCTAGCCGACATAAAGTACTGTATTAAAAAATAAATTTGAGATAAATATGCTGTGTTTGGTATCATTCGAAAGGGCGTTACTTGTACATTTCAAAAATATATATATTATTAGCATTTTCTCGTGACTTTGTCCGTATTTATTAAAGGAATGATATCGCACTAGCTTTGCGATTGGCTATGATAAAATTTAAGCAATATGTTAGGAAAACCTTCGCACAAGTGCCTGCCAAAGTGACTACTCGCTGTTCCTTTTTCGAAAATAATTAGGTACATTGTTTTCTTGAAATTAAAACGCACTTTTTTATGTATGGGCCTGCCAAAAACACTCTACTCTGCCTGATGGAAAGCATAAGCAGAATCCAAGAGTAGTGGTCACTATACTCATTGTGAATGGTGCCGCCATGGTGACCCACCATAGCGGCCTAGTGATGCTTCTGCATCATTTGGCCTCCTTAATGCATAGGCTTTAATTTCACTATTTAATGCACTTAATGTTTTTTTGGCATCATCAAATGTTACTCAAAACCTAATTAAATAACTCAATGAAGAAACCTGAGAGCAAGTGAGAAAAACAGCATTTTTAATAATCCTATAAAACATGTCGTTACAAGTATCATTTAACGGTTTACCGGCAAAATATAAAACATTCAGCGGCCTGAGAACTTTAGCCATTGTCTTTTGCTGGTTCAACGTATTCTTTATTGCAGTTTCCTACAAACACAGCGGATCTTATTAAGTAAAACAGTATTTTTACATATCGTTGACCAGTTACACCGTTGGACACAAAAGAATATTATTATGCGACCGAGGTATTCATTACTAAGTTACTTAAATTTTTACTAAGTTTTGGCCGTGGCTCCGTCCTCGTAAATATCGGATAACGTGGTAAATAGTATCCTATGTGTACTTCTGATGAATAAGGTATATTACTGTACAGTTTCATCTAAATCCGTTAAGTAGTTTTTGCGCAAAAGAGTAACAAACATCATCAAACTATTAAAAAATGTTTATGATAGCTCCCGATTACAAATTTTATTTATTATTTATTACAATATTTAATTCAAGTTATTATTTTGTTCACAGGAGGAATGGGCAAAGATCTCCGAGATAATGGCGTCTTTTGGAAGCAAGTTGGTCAGGGAGTCAGTGTTTGTTTCTGAACTGGAGCAGGAGTTCACATCGAGACTTGGTCTGAGCTGTTCTGAGTCCAGTTTGAGTCCTTCAGTAGCTTCTAATTTAGGTCTTTGGCTCTCTGGCCTCGGATTACATGATTACGAGAGCCTCTTCCTGGAAAGTGGATACGATGATATCGATTTTATCGTGAGTATCTAGAATACTTTATTTTATTTGCTATGATATTACGTCATTTTATTTGTTCTTTTTACGTGAAGAATAAAAAGCTTTTGTGACAGTCGCAAGTAAAATAAAAAAGTCAACAGATGAAAAACTCACTTTGGCTATAATCTGGCAATTTTTTGTATCGGAAAATGCAACTAAAAGGAAATCAATGGCTAAGTCGCTTGAACCTAACGTTTTGATTTCTAATGCGGAACTTATTCTGAACGGAACGGAATCGTTAGTAATGAAATATTTCTAATGTAAATAACATTTTCATCCCACCAGCTCGTTAAGAGTATTTTTGCCCTTCGATATCTGAGTGCAAAAGCCGTTTTATTTGCTAGAGGATAAAGTAAAATTGAATTTAGAACATCATGTGCTTGTGAAGTCAAAACATCATTAAACCTATTTACTTCTACCTCCGTGGTATCGAATTTATCTTTTTTTTTTTGTTAAAAACTCAGACTCGGAAACTTCTTTGTGTACTTTTTTTTTGATTTGCTTTGCCAGCGCCATTTTCTTTTCTCGTCATTTAGTCATTTCCTCCCTGAGGTGGGATGAAAAGTTACGTGTTGCACTCGAGTGCAATTTCTTTTTACCTAGTGCTCTTTTGATTCCCTCGCTAACGCTCAGGATTCTAATTTTTGAATCACTCGCTGCGCTTGTGATTCAATTTTAGATTCCTTCGCTTGCTCGGTCATCAAAATTGAGCACGCGGTTAAAAAGCAACTTTGCACTCTTGTATAACAAATAACAATTTTTTCGTATTTTTAACATTTTTTCTTCAAAATAGTATATGTAATGTCAAACAAGCTAAAGGTAAAACAACCATACAGTTTATTGCCACTCATTGAACTAAACGAACTCGTATTTTTGTTCCAGAACGGTATTTTAGACGAAAACGATCTCCGAGAAATGGGCATAGAAGAAAACGATAGAAAAAAAATATTAGAATCAGCTAAACAATTACCTCTTAAAATAACTGAAATAAGCAATAACTATAACAATAACAATTTAAGTAAAAGTCAAAACGAATCAGTAGAAGAATGGCTAAAGCATATAAATTTAGAACAATATAGTGATACGTTTAGGAAACATTTGTATGTAGATATGGATAGAGTTAGAAGGATCTGGGAGGTGGAACTGACGGCTGTGCTCGAGATACAGAAGTCTGGACATAGAAAAAGAATACTGGCCTCAGTTTCTGGTCAACACAATGGACCTGCTAATCATATGGAAGATATTAATGCCGATCTTAATACTCTGGTAAGTGATATTACAAGGCAGAAAAATCTTAATACTGTAGTTAATTAGTATTGTGAGATCGTGTTGATTGAATGTTTTGTTTCATTTTATCTCTCTGTTATATAAATCGAGGCATTCTTTTACAGTATGATTAGACTGTTATTGTAGACTTTACGTATCGTATTAGATCAATATACTAGACACGTGTAATTATTTTATATCATTTTTATATAGGTATGTCTCTACATAAACTTTAAGTATTCTAAATTTCACATCTTCGTGTGTCCAAAATTTGTTTGTTAGTGTCAAGAATCGTCTTCCCCTATTGTAATAGTTGTTTGCATTTTAAGTCATAATTACTTTCTTTTATAAGTACGAGTAGCTAGTGCCGCTCCCATTTCAAAGATTAGTGCTAAGCCTTTAGAATTATTATCAAAAGGGTTATTTTCCTTTTCTTTTAAAAAGATAACTACCGCATTAGGAACATACATCCAGACTTTACAAACATACATGTAATGGACACAAAGACACCCAGACTCAGAACAACAATTTTTGCATCACACAAAGTGTTGTCCCGTGTGGGACTTGAACCCAGGACATATGGCGCAGTAGAAAGCGGCGTGGCAACCGCGTTTCAAATTCAACATAATCCACAGTAACGTTTTGCTCCTTATACAGATAAGCTTATAAGTTTCTATGTATATTTAGAGTTGAAGTGTTAATTGAAATAAATCAACCACTATTCTATTTTCTATAAAAATATCAAAATCGTTCAAAACTTTTCCTGCCTTTCATTATTATCAACACAGAACAGTTACTTGCATTGCTCCACATACGATTTGTTACCAACCCAATCCATTGTAATCGATATCACTTACCATCGATTAAGGTTATCGAATCCGGGCTAGAATCCTATTTAATCGTTCAAATTAATCAATTGAAGTATCGAATATGACAGAGCAGTGTGTGGATGTTGACACCATGCATACTAATGCGGACTTCCCATAGGCCATGGGTTGATCAATGGCTTGAGAAAGCGATTACGGAATTCTATAGTATGCTCTGCTATAAAGTTGTGTGACTTTTGGAGACGAGTCTTGATAGATATGTTGAATTTGATTTATTATATCGAAGTAGGGCGATGGCTGCTTTGATTTCGACACGTGAGGAAAGTGAAGTGATTTTCAACATTTTGTTAGCATGGAATCTTTTGGAAAGTGAAGTCGGTAGGTATAAACATAAAAGTTTCTAATAGGTCTGGATTACAATGAGGCATTTCTATAAGGTTAATTTAAGTGATATGAAAATGATTCGAGTTTCATGCTGAAATGCAAATTAATTTTAGACAAGTTTAAGTTGCTAATGTCAATAAATAGAATGTAGGTAGTTGTATTAAAAGTTAAAGCTTAGTTTATCCCTGTCCTTGTTATTTGTACTTAGATAAACTGGTACTTCCATTTCGGATAAGAAACGTATAAAGTGAATTTTTAGAAAATCAATCTTCATCAGAAATAAGCTACCACAGAACTGAAAAATCTTTTGTTACATATATTTCTGTAAAAACGTAAAATAAGAAAAATATATCGATCTTTTCGCAAGTGAAACACTGAGAAAAAGCTGTAAAGTACATGAGAGTTGCAACTATTTTGGTTCATTTAGCGTTCTTCAGTGTTAATATGAATCGGAATTATTTTTTTAGCGTTGCACTTAATTTCTAGTCAATCATGAACAAGTTACCACATCTTGAAAGATATTAACTCCAATATCAATAAATATGTAATGATATCTCCGGATGGGTCAATCACACCAATAAAGTGAACAATTTCTTCAATCAAAATGCTTGTAAAAAGGATATCCTTCGGTTTGATGACAATTTTACTGTCACTTCTCCAAAGGCTGTTGCTATGATAACTGGAGTTTGATTTAGATCGACTGAGAGAGACCGATTCAAATGATTTGTATGTGTTTTCGGGATGACTTGACCCAGTAAATAAGATTAAATTTTTGATGATACCTCTTCGATACATTCGGTTAAGGAATTTGATGTTTGAAATAGTTTTTTTTTAATTCTTCTCCTTTTCTTGTAGCCTAAAAATTTAAGCAGTATCATTTTGAATTAAATTGATATCTATACGGTATACATTCTAAACCACGCGATTTACCATGACATGTCCATTAAATGTCTCAATGTTAACTGAACTTTAGTTTACGTGGTAATAATTTCCTAAAAATTTTAATGAGTCTATTATATAATACTGTAAAGTATCAAGATTAAATGCTTATAAACATTCATCCTCTCTATTAGCACAGTACCTGCTACTTTAAATAATGTACATAAATATAAAGCATGGTAATAAAAGGCCCCACCGGAATATAAATATCAAGGAATCAAAACGTAGACACGTAACCCGCTGTTGCTAAATATGGCATAAAGCTCTCGATTATAATCCTATTAAGTCCAAAACGTAATTTAAACCCGATATTGATGCAGCAGGTGTAGGGCCATACGCTTAATATGCATTTTGTTAAGGTAAAAGGATATCCTGACATGAATTAAATACAACTCAGGAGTACTCATTGCTTGTAGAAAAAGCAGTCTTGAAGTAACTGGTTTCTATACCTCGTTAAATACATGCAATAAAGAGTGCAAGTGAGTGGCGCAGTGGTAGCGTATGCGATTGCGAGGAGGTCTCGGGTTCGATTCCCGGGTCGGACCAAATGTTTGTATGATCTGCAAACATTTGTTTCGGAGTTTGGGTGTTTTCTATGTATAATATGTGTGCATTTACACAAAAACTATATATGTATTTATATCAGTTGTCTAGTACCCATAACACAAGCTCTGCTTAGCTTGGGACTAGATGGCGTTGTGTGTTAGAAGTTCGAAATATTTATTATTATTATAATTCAATGTATTAGACACGATGCAAAATCTAATGTAATTTTTTTACTTACCGTCTTACTTATTGTTAATTATATAGCCTGAGTTCCCCTCGCATCAACATCATCTTATCCAAAAGTTTACTCTTGGATAAAGGCCAGATACTGCCCGCAACCTTCACTAGGTCTTCCTTTCGTATACTTTAAGCCAATCTTACTAATATTATAAACGCGATAGTTTGTAAGTATGGATGGATGTTTGTTACTCTTTCACGCAAAAACTACTGAACGGATTTGGATGAAACTTTACAGTAATATAGCTTATACATCAGAATAACACATAGGCTACTATTTGCCGCGACAACCGACATATATGCGGGCGGAGCCGCAGGCAACCACTACACGAACACGAAGTGCTACCAATTGATATCAATCACACATGTAAAACAGCTTGATTGGGGAATTTAGTAGGTAGTAGAGCCACGCTGATTTCAGCACGAATGGGCCGGCTCGACCGGGGCGGTACTACCCTCGCACAGAAAATCAACGTAAAATGACAGCAGCAATGCTGTCGTGTTTGTTGTTGACTAGTTGCAAACTTGTTGACTAGACTAAAAGATGCAGCAGCATCACTAGGCCGCCATGGTGTGGGTCGCCATACTGCATAGTCTGCATTCACAGTGAGTATGGTGACCACCACTCTTGGATTCTGCTTATGCTTTCCATCAGGCAGAGTAGAGTCATTTTGGCGAGCCATACATAAAAAAATAAAAATAAAAATAACTTGAAGTGGCAGGTGATCAAAACTAACTTTTCTTTATCTAGAGTTAAAAGAGATATGGTGAGACAATAAAATTGTCGTATTCCCATATCCACGCATTTATCTTATAACTAGTGGTTGCCCGCGGCTCCGCCCGCGTTTATGTCGGTTATCGCGGCAAATAGTACTGTAAAGTTTCATCCAAATCCGTTCAGTAGTTTTTGCGTGAAAGAGTAACAAACATCCATCCATCCATACTTACAAACTTTCGCGTTTATAATATTATTATAGATTTAAGGAATAGTTTTAACACAGAATTGATATTGCGTTATGCATGCTTGTATCTACCTATAAGACTAGATTTGAGGACTAATGATCACGTTGTTATACTGAGAATCATCATAACAGGCTCTACAATTGACATCTACCCTTGAAAGTACACGAACTAAGAGTTAAGCTTCATCAATATCATCATCATCAACAACCCATAATGTTCCATTGCAGTCCCCACGCTGACCAAGTGCGGGTTGGGGACTGGCAAGACAACGTTGTGGCTACGTAACCTTGTCGTTGGATATTTTCAAGCCGCTCAAAGGCCTACAAATAAGCTTCACGACTAATATCCTATGATAACAACCGGGACCGACTGCTTAACGTGACCTCCGAATCACGGAGACGCTCATGGTATCATGCCACCAGCGGTCACCCATCCAGGTACTGACCGAGTGCAACTGGGCTAACTATGAGCGCCTCAAAGTTAAGCTTAATACCCATATTATAGATTATAAAATTTCCTGTTTCTTTAATTAAAATTAGCACCTCAATCACGTACTCCAATCTTCACTTTTATTAACATCTTCAGATATATTTAAAACTCATCTTGGCTTCATTAAGATATTTCCCCCACACGGTTACAAGATTAAAACGGCTAATCCTTGTTAAATTGCTCATCTATTGGTAATTATGTTCACGCACGTGTGTTGAGGGGGTAGCCAGGCAACACCCCACCCCTGCAGGTGTAATACTACGTGCTGTATTTCGGTAAAAGAGCAAAGGCTGGAATGTGTTTAATCGTGTCTCTTACCCTTCTGAACTTCACTTAGACTTCGCTTGTCAGATTTTTGATTAGTGACATGATTGTGTACGACCAAAGCTCCAATCTTCTTCATCATACGTTGTGATAATGAAACAGACTGAGTAGTGTTATTAATCCTTAATTAATAATAATGATATTTTTGGACATCGAAACACATAACGCCATCTAGTTTTAAAGTAATTAGAGTCTGTAGTCTGTACTATGAAAGTTAAATTGACTGATGAATACTTAAATACTTTTTTGTCCGAAAAATATAACTTTCTTAGTACTTTATATAAGCTGTTAAATATATCGCTGACTGGAAGAGTAAAGATACAGACATAGATGTAGGTATCTTTACTTTCTCCGGTTACTCCGGAATGTACCTCAGCCATGGGGTATGGCAGGGGGGACTCCAGAGCCGCCGATGCGTTCCTGGAGCTCCTCCCGACTGCCGAGGTAGGCCGCCGTAAGGTTTAGTGGGTAGACCGGTTCTCCGGGAGGCCCTTCGTCTCCCCACGTAGGGTATGCAGCATTCCCCGCGTAAAAAAAAGGTACTTTAAAACATATTTTAAAGTAGTCACGGAAAAGAAAATGTAAAGGAATGCAAGATAATTACTCCTGCCGTTTTCCTTGCGTTTTTACGTTTTTCGCGACAAAAGCTAATACACTTATATCCTAAAATGACATGAAAATTTATTGACATGAATTTTACATCCGTTTTATACTTGAGATGCAGTGGTTCATTAGGAGCAAGGCACAACAATAGTACTGAGTTGTGAAAAGTCTAAAAGAAAGATTCTAATTAGTTCTATATGCTGTGATGCGAACCATGAAATAGCTATGATAGCTAAACTAAGTTTTCGATGCTTCTCGTTTATACAAATATTACTTTAATAAAATCTAAAGCTATACCTACAAAATACCGCAAGGGCAAAAAAACACTCCGTGATGTCCACATCCTATATCAAAACACTCAACCAAAGAGTAAAATACAAACAGACATGCTTATTACATTATATGCAGTCTTTTTTTTAATTTCACACGTCGGCAATCTCGTATAGGTAATTAGTGCTCAATTCGACGTCTATTCATTCGCTGCATTCATGCTGAGTGCCCCACTCTAGTGTGTACGAGGGAAAACGCAAACGTGTAAAATGCGGTCTAACTATGAATTTTCGCGGCCTCCTATTTAAGACTTTTAATGCTCTAGTTGATATGTAGTTTTAATTATGCTTTTTAAGGTGAAAATATGATGTAGTTACTATAGTTTTTACACCTTTAAATATCGCATATCTAATCATTATAAACTTGTTCGGTTTCAGAGTAGAGTTTAATAATGAATTATTCAAGATTTATGGGATTTATCGCTGGAGCTAACGTCTATTATTAATTCAACTGCCTTTAATAGTCTACTGCTGGACATATACCTTTAATTAGGAATGCCTGTTATATTATTTGTATATTATATTTTAAATTATATGGCACTCGCTTTTCCCTGCAGATTGACTAGTGTAAAAGAAATTTCTCTCCGCGACATTTTTTGTATAAACACTATTTTGCCTAAACACTATTTTGCCGGGTTATTTCCGCACCTAGCCTCTTGATTGGGCCATTGTACGTGAGTTTGTCATCTTTTTAGTCCAACCATCCTTGATCATCCCAGAAGATCAGCAGCCTTTTCAGGTCTGGAAGGTCCATGTTTCTGGAAGTGATGTTGATTGGAGGATGTCTGCCCGTGGATCTACCACACTTGTACATTCTGTGAGAACGTGCTGCAGCGTTTCTTCTGCCTCCCTGCATCCCCTACACAAAGTGCTCTCTGTTGCGCCTATAGTGAATAGGTGCGTGTTTAGGGGACAGTGACCTGTCAGGATACCTGTGACCTTCCTGAGATCGTCCCTTTTCAGTCTAATCAGGTTGCGGGCTAGTCTTTTCGATGCTACCGGAACTGCTCATTGTTTGTTTGTTACCGACTTTTGAAAGCATTTTTTTTAAGTTTATTATTATTGATCACGAAATCTGGTCACGACATATTCATATGGAAATATTAAGTGCTAAAAGTTAAGTTACAAGTGCTTAAAGTTAAATAAAGTTTAAGAATAAGGGGGTATAGAGCGAACTAATGAAGAAATAGCACTTTGCGCTTTTATTTATGTCTGATGGCTCCCGAGCAGAATGTTCACAGATTCTATTTTAATGTGACTAAGTTATTTTAACCTGTACTTGCAACTGGAATATTAACTAGTAGTCACTTCGTGGGCGATACACTACAACTTGTTTCTAGAACATAATCATTATTTGTTGTTAAAGTTTATAAAAAAGAATTGTATAAAATATGTTTTCAAGATACATTTGCAGATATTGGTTGGTCAAAAAGAATGTATTTAAAAATTATACTGTACCAGCTTTTGTTATCGTGGTAAAGTGTAGCTTATGTCCTTCCTCAAAAATCGAAGTTTCTTTATGTAAAATTTCATCGAAATCGGTGCAGTGGTTAACCATGAAAGCGTAACAAACCGACAGACAGAGTCCCTTTTTATTTTCATAACTACATACATATATGACTGACTCATTGCCAGACAATATTCGGTACCTCTTGTAAATGTTTTCTAATAAATCTGAAAACAATATTTTCAAATAGCCCTTTTTATTAAGCGTTTTGCACTTAATCGCTAAGATGTCCAACGCCACCTAGTGGCCGATTTCAATAATGGCCTGGGTGTCCACGGCCAGTCACTGGCGTTCCGATTTCGTATTCCACACACACACATACACTTTTCCTACTTTCATCATCGATTTACTAATTTAATTATATGTACAATTCTAATCACTTATACATTATCTGATAGGCTTTTTAGTAACCCTTTTAATGATACCAAAATTGTATATAGCCTAAAAAAATTTTTTTTGCTAATCGGCATTTTAATGATACCCGGAAGTGCATCTGAAGTGCACTTAAAGCCACTGGACACCCAGGTAATTACGACGGCCTCTTGGCGCGCCCTCTCAGAGGTTAAAACTATTACATTACCTATCAAAATAAAACTACAAGGACACTAATAATCGAAAACCCATAGTTGCTCACTCACCCTCATTCGAGTTACGTCACTCCTTTCATTCACTCTTTCGAATGATACCATCAAATTAGATGATTCAATTATTTACATGTATGCCTTTCATTTAGTACGTTAATTAAAATTTTACGGCCATATGAAGTTTTTTAATTCCCCTATCGCACAGATAGCACCTGTGAAGTGTGAATTCTGTGCGCGAGTGCCACTTTGTTTTGTTCGAAATATTGTTCTTTGTTTTTGTCCTTTTTTGTTCTTTTTTGTTTTTTATTTAATTGGGATCGTTTGCAGGTGTAGGTGTTCAACGATGTTGAAGAGTTTCAATAGTTTTGTTTTGATTGAATATGTTGGTAGAAACATTTTTTATACATGTGTTGACTTTGCTTTAGAAACAGATACTGTAAATAAAAAATAATTAATGCTAATAAGCGTTAGTTACACATGTTTTTCCTATGGTCTGTAAGGTTCTTATACAAGGTCAACAAATACAAGTATCTTTAATATTAAAAAAGCTATCGAATAGTTTAACCCAGGAAAAGTCGAAGGAAAAATCACTTCATGTGTGTTTGTGTACTTTATGGATACAACTAGCTGTTATCGCTGCAAATAGTAGCCTATGTGTTATTCTGATGTATTCGCTACATTACTATAAAGTTGTCATCCAAATCCGTTGAGTAGTTTTTGCGTGAAGAAGTAACAAACATACACGCAAACTTTCCGCTTTATCCTAGTTCCTAGTAGGAAGTAGGATAGGATAGGAAGTAGGATAGGATAAGGATATATATATGTGATATTTCGATAAAATCGAAAATACCTCAACAAATTTATAACTTACTAGCTGTTACCCGCGGCCACGCCCGCGTGTATGTCGGTTATCGCTGCAAATAGTAGCCTATGTGTTATTCTAATGTATAAGCTATATTACTGTAAACTTTCATCCAAATCCGTTAAGTAGTTTTTGCGTGAAAGAGTAAAAAACATCCATCCATACAAACTTTTGCGTTTATAATATATATATATAATAAATATAATTAGTAGGATAAATTGCAATCCGAATACTGATAAAATATTTTTTTTCCTTCCTAGAAGAGCAATATCCAGCAGCTAAAAGAAGATATCAAAGAGAAGTTACCACCTTCAGAGAACCTAAAACCGGTTCCACCCCCTGTAGTCCCTTCACTAGCGCCTCCTGGAGGGGAAACCTTGAAGCGAAGTAAAAAGAACAGGCCTGCGCCTCAACCACCAAGGCCATCGGATTTAGAAATCAGAGCACCTTCGGAACTAATGGTCGGAGTACCAGGGGCTTTGAAGACCCAGTGGAAGCATCAGCCATTTGTGTTGGTGACGGGGGCTGTCACATATGTAGCTAATGTAAGTAAAACTTTAAAACATTTTATATAAAGACCTACTTAAAATATTAGAGTTTACCATTGTGAAATTAACAAGAGGGAAGTTGCAATTAAGTTTTCTATGTAAATCGTGTTAAAAGACACAAGTCGGGGCGGACATTAATTCCAGGATATGAAAGTAGGCAATTACTAACACTCCATTCTCTCTTTCCCATGAAATTTACATACGATTGTGTGTATGTACATGCATCTGTTAACTTAAGTTTTACAGTAAGCAAGTTACCTGGGAAGAATTAGAATCCTACATTACTAGTGTAGAGGGAACAGGTGTCACGTCCCTCCAACACAAAGGGAGGATTCTCCGACCAGGCGAGGTGATCATGCCTGGCGGGCCAACTGCCCAACGGTTGATGTTGGGTTGTTGTATATATGATTATCGGCTCGAGAACTTCTATTGCGCGATTTAGGATTGGTAGTTTCTTCGTTTCCTTCGTTACTCCGTAGTTCGACGTATATTCGGTAGATGGCGCTGTCATATGTTTTTCTTGTTGCGCTGTATGTGGAAGTCGCCACACTAGGTATTATAATTTATGAACATCTGCCCATTGTATTATGAGATTACGTACAAAATGTAATAATGCTGTGTAATAGTTTAAAATTGTGTTTCTGCTCACAGTATTTAGGATCCACGGTGGTCAAAGAGCTTCGAGGGACGGAATCGACAAAGAAGTCAATTCAAAAGCTGAAGAAATCTACCAAAGAGCCGCGGACTTCTCCTGACATTATACTCTCTATCAGTTACCGAGGTGTCAAGTTCCTGAACACTATTACCAGGGTAAGTGTCTCTGGAATTCTAGCTTCTATTTCTCAAACTTCAATCGCTGTAATTAGATAATATTGATGTGCCTAATGTCCTAATTAACAGTAACTTTTTAGGATTCTACTAACTGAGCTCCGCGGTGTTACCCGCGGTATATCATCAGCAGGTAACGCTGCGGGTCGAAGCTAGTCTAAAAAAAGTAGCCTAAGTTACTCCTTAAATCATTAGCTTAACCGGAACAACAGACAGACATACAAAAATTGTAAAAAAATATTCTTTTGGTATGTGTACCGTGTATACATACATATGCATTTAGTAATAACTATAAATTCTCAAAATAAAAAAAAAACCCCGATATAATAACCTGAGTTCCCTTTAAAAAGTAAAAAACACGTTACGCGCTTTCACTTGAGACCCCACTCGATGATATTTTTGCAGACATTCGGTGCAATGTCTGCAACTTTCACCCTCATAACTTTTAAATGGCTCAACCGATTTTCATGAAACATGTCTAAGAACACTCCGCACGTAACTCACCTTTCATACAAAAAAACTAAATTGAAATCGCTACATCCGTTCGGGAGTTACGGTGGCACAGACAGACAGACACGTGAAACTTATAACACCCCTTTTTGGTCGGGCGTTAAAAACCGGTTATTTTAATATGTATTTCAAACTGACACTCTAATTTTATTCATTTGTATAGATGTGTATTTGTACACATGATGATGTGTAACTGATGCAACATTTCTTGATGATCAGTTGAGTGTTATGTCTGTAGTAGTAGCCATGAAAGCGTAACGAACGAACAAACTTATAATATTAGTTAGCATTGATTGGCCTCTGATTTCTTAATGTGCTCTCGTTCGAGCCTTGTTCGCTTTAGATGATGCTTAAATACAAAAATTTACAATTTACAGTGAAATATTTGTTTTTCAAAATGGCAAATATTTTTAAAATAAACGTTCTAATCATTTTATATTCGGTCGACGGCTCCATTTCACCTTGTTATTTTTCCAAGTATATTGTCACAAAGTTTGTAGTTTGTATCTTTTATTTTGTACAAACTTTCGACTGTTTGTCTTTGAACGTCAGCGGAGTGTAAGACAGCAAACATCCCTGCTGAGACAAAGGCTACGAAGGGCTGATTCTACCCTGATTTTTAATTACGGACCATCCTTCACACTTGATCGGACCGATGACCAGCCTTTCTTTGTGTTTCTTAAAAAAAGGATTGTTTTTTCATCCCGTCCCCTTTTTGTACAATGAATTTTTATGTTAGAACTGTTCACGGTTAGTTAAGTGGGATAATTAGTGTTTTTTCACAATGTTATGCTTACCAAGCACGGCCGAAATTCAATTTGAAGTTGATTTTTTTCGGACTAATATTGAAAATAATATATTTTGAAAATGGTTTTGTAAAACACTGTAGCGTTTTATTTATTCATGCTTGTATTTTTTTTCATAACAACCAATGTATGTATGTTTTTTATTGTAGCAATAGCAATGTTACATTGCGTTAATCCGTTATAAAATAGTAGCTGCCTATAGTGCCTATTCTTGCTGGCTATTATACTCGTAGTGTCGACAACCCGCTAATGTTTCCTTTAACGCAAATTGATCTCGGAACGCTCGATTAATTCTAGAATCGATTTTATTGCTCTTGGATTGAAACACATCAAATCTATTGATGATTTTCTGATGTTGATTATTACTAAATAAAAGTTAGTGGTATATTACCTTGTAAAGTTCGTTTTGCTTTACGTAAAACAATACTATTTGATGAATATTTTCAAATGGATTTCAATATTGTATAGACTTGTTTCATCCTAATTTACTTCTAAGTAAGCTTAATCTTAACTAATTCTCTCCGAAGGTTTAGGTAGTGTTAAGAGACGCCATCTTCAATTTAGCTTTCTTTTACTGTCGGAATAAAGTGAAATGTTGACTCACATTTATAAGAAAGAGTACGTAAAACTGTTGGCAGGATTTACATGACTTTAATTTTCTCTTAGGAGTTGGTGTGTGAGCATGAGATCCGCAACATCCACTGCGCGTGTCAAGACGCCGATGACTTGACGCACTTCGCGTACATCACTAAAGACCACGCCACCAGAAGTCACTACTGTCACGTGTTTAGAGTTGCCACCATGGTGAGATACATGCATTTTTAATATTTCCTTTAAAGTCTCTTTGCAATTAAATTTAAGTTTTTATTTGTAAATCCTTCTATTACCTGTTTTGAATGCATTCGTCACGATACTCGTAAGAAGTAGATATTCGTTTGTATAAAGTATTTGCATTGCATGCACATAAACAGCCTCTAATAGTCCACTGCTGGACATAGACCTTCCTTTGGGATCTTGATTTTGGCATACTACTATTTGCAATATACTAAAATTTTGCGGATACTGTTCGTATTGATCGGAACAACGAAGTTATACATAGTCTAGAAAAACATTTAAGATGCACTCTGAGTTTTTATTTATATATTTTTTATTTCTTTTTCATCTTAGTCACTTTAGTAATTTGAAAATCTGACCTCATAATCGTACATTCCAGGACCAAGCGACGGAAGTAATCCTAACTCTTGGCGAGGCTTTCGAAGTGGCCTACCAAATGGCACTACGAGAACAATCTAACAGGACCAGAGTCACCCAATCGCTAGCCAAGACCCCAACCCACGACCCCATGACAACCACCAACAAGGAGAAACCCAACGTCAACCACGGCAGATCACATTCCATAACAGAGATCAAGTTAAACGGACACCAACTGAAGATTGCTCCCTTACCGGCTTCCTTGTCGAATGAAGACTTTCAAGCTGTTACCAGAAGCTCAGATGGTTCAAGGAGTCCTCGTACACCTCTCTTAAAAGCCCCCATAGCGTCAACTGAAGAATTGTGAAAGTATCGTAAGTAACTATCAATATCTAACAATCGAATCGTAAATGTTGACGATATTGAATATTAAGTAAATTGGCGATATTCACGGAATTGTCTTCCTGGAAGATAATCTTCCTATACTAATGGAAAAATTAATGTAAATTTAAATATCTTGTATGGAAAATGTTCCGACAGTTAAGATGTTTGGATTTGTGCAAAAACCAAAAAGTTAGAATATTTTAGGTGTCTTTTACTCTAGTATGTTTTGTACTAACGTTTTTTTGGAGCAGTCGATGTGTGGAACCAAAATTAGTTGGAAAATAAAAATTGCAATGTTTTGATGATATTACTCGAATTTTAATCGAAAATCGATATTTAAAATTAGTTTTGGATGTTAGAATTACTATAATGTCGATGCACATTATTTGTGCGGCCTACAAATTTATTCACAACATGCTCTTAAAATAAAACCATATTTTACCTATTTTCAAAATACGTTTTTATTATGGTGCATAGACAATACAAATTTAAATTTGGAAGTGCTTCGAATTCATGTTGTATAAAATGTTTTGTTGCACTCGCAACATTTTTTACTGTGTTTTTTTCACTGGCAACTTTGTGTGTATTTGTCTCGAAAATAATGTGCATGACTGGGACCAGCGCTAATATTACTAAAACTAACGTTGGTCCTTATTATTAAGATGATAATTGACTATTGTAATTGAATTTGGACACTGCTTTTATGTACCACTACCTAATTTATATAAACTATTGTATAGAATAGTTATTGAACAATTTTACTATTGAATAGTAAAATGATAGGGGCTGTTATGTATTTATAGTGAGTTTTATTAATTGTATATTTTTGTTTCTGTTAGTATTATTACGGTATGATATGTATAGTGATGCAGCTGATTGTTTTAATCGAATGTGATCTAGAGATTTTGTATAGAAAGGTTACATTTTGTTTTAAATGAAAACATTAATTTTTTTATAAAATTTGGAATTACTTTTGGACATTTTGGAATTACTTTTGGAAATGTGGGTAGGCCTAAAATATATAATCTCGAGTAGCATAGTATAACGTTACCTTATTTTTGGTGTCGTATGCATTGTAATTGTAAATAAATAGAATAAGTATTTGCATATACATATTATGAACAAGGGTTGTTGATATGAACACAATCTTATGAAAATAATAAAGCGAATTCGCCTAAAATAACATATAGTACATAAAACATATCAAAACGATGTTACATGATAAAAAAAACAGTTTAATTAGACCCCTTGTTAAAAAGTTATGATTCGAGTATAGCGGTCTATTTAAAATGGTCGGCAGTTTGTAATTTTAAAAGTTGAGCTTCCGATGTTAGTTTTGCTTGTAGTTTTATCGAAAATGCATACAATAATCGTGTCTTAAACTGACGAAAAAAAGGTTTTTTAACAAAATTATTGATGTTTTTCTTCAATTATGGCAACTGTTTGCTCAATAAAATTTGTGGCGTGTTAAAAAATTGTTTTGAAACACTGTTTTTTAATTAAATCTCTGTTTATGTTCTATGATGTTAGGTGTTCGTCGTATTCCAAAGTCTTGACCACATTAAATGTAACTTTAAAGTATCATTTAAAGTTAACAAAACTATTGCAACGTTAAAATGCGAGATTAAGGAATTAACGATTTTAAGTCTGATTAATTGATTTGAGATTTGTGTAATCCATGTGATAAAAAAGTAAAAAAAATATTAAAAATTGTTTTTGTTTCTTTCATTTAACACCTGTCTACATTTTTATTTAATATTTATATGTGTATGTGTCACAGCTTTTTATGAATGTTACCGTTGAAAAATATTATATGTAACTAGATATTATCTATAATTGTTCGGTTTAATAATGTAGAGTATATGAATATTTATATAACGATATATTATATTATATGAATTGTGCCAAAATGCGATATTACAGGTATAATAGCCAATATAGAAACAACCCCATTTTCCATTTAAATCGATATTGCTCATTTGCTGACACCAACTTTTATATGATCTTTTCATTTATTTACATTTATTATGATACATAACCGTCCTTATTGTCATTATACCAGATTCTTTTGAATCACATTTTCAAAATATCTTTTTAATTAATCTAGCATTTTTCTGTAACTTCATTTTTATACGTCACGTAGTTTTTGGCCTTTTAAAAAAATTAATTAACATTATGTATAAAATGGAGGTGCATTTCATGAGCAATTGATAAATAATCTTAAATAAAAAAGATAAAAACAATATTTAATTAAGAAAAGAAAAATAATTTCTTAGCTATTAAATAAATATCATGCTATGTATACCAAAGAAATATACAAAATAAAATATTATGAAATAGTTAAATACATTGCAACTCACTAATTTATATATTAAATATACGTATTTTTAAGTAAATGTATCGTTAAATTCATGAGAATATATAAATAATAACTGCCGCAAAAACGAAAATAGTTATTTAAAAATAGTGCTTCTACTTTTATAAACTTTATATGTTCCTGAATGTACATATTATTTCATTTTTGTTCATTTAAACATCACAATTGTTCATTTAAATTTTGATCATTTTAAATGAATTAATGCTTTTTAAAATATCTACATAATTATGTGTGTAATGTTGGAGGTTATTGGTTGTGTACTACCCTTTATTTATATATTATGTAGAAATATGAAAGTATATTGTAGTGAACATTCGAATACCTATTATTGTAAATACCTACAATTAATGATATTATATTCAAAATTCAATAAACAGTGAAAAATATTGTGCTTGTTATTTTATCGCTTTTTAATAATTATTTATATTACTACTACTACTAGCTTTCGCCCGCGGTTTCGCTTGCTAATAAAAAGTAACCTGCGTTACTTCTAATACCTCCAAGAATATGTGTACAAAGTTTTATGATGATCGGTTAAGTGGTTTTTTGCCTGAAAGCTAACAAAAAAACTTACATTCAGATTTATAATATTACTAGCTTTCACCCGCGGTTTCGCCCGCATTTAATAAAAAGTATCCTATGTTACTTCCAATATCTCCAAGAGTATTGTGCACAAAATTTCATGAAGATCGGTTAAGTAGTTTTCGCGTGAAAGCGTAACAAACAAACTTACTTTTCACCTTTATAATATTAGCGTGATTACTGATTAGGATTAGCGAACCGGCCCGGCTTCGCTCAGAAGTCTTTTAAATATCTTCAGCTATAATATGCATGAATTACACAAATACCCTTCCTCTTGAATCAATCTACCTATTGCTGAAAACTACATTACAATCCCTTGAGTGGTTTATAAGATCTAAGCTAACAGATCTACACTCTGTACCTAAAGATTATACTGCAAAACAATTCTGGTATAATTTTTTTCGAAAAGAGATTTGAAACTTTATTTAAGAAGTACTTAATCATAAAATCGTGATCCAAAAGAACAATCTACGTACTTGTATTATTACATAGGCTAATTTTTTCGCAGTAGGGTAGCTATTGCCCCTGTAAGGAATGACATTCATAAATTCTACTCGGTGACCCGAACAATTTAATTTGCTAACGTAAGGTAGCTTATATCCCTTACTGTTTGTTTCATTTTCAGAAGATCCATTGGCCAGATCCATGATGGATTTAATGAGAACATTTTTTCTTATGCCTCGTTGGTCTCGCGGTTGGCGTGTGCGACTGCTGATCATGAGGTCTCGGGTTCGATTCCCGGGTCGGACCAAATGTTTGTATGATCTACAAATATTTGTTTCGGAGTTTGGGTGTTTTCTATGTATAATATGTATGTATTTACAAAAAAAAAGTATATATATATGTATTTGTATCAGTTGTCTAGTACCCATATAATAGAAGCTCTGCTTAGCTTGGGACTAGATGGCGGTGTGTGTTAGATGTCCGAAATATTTATTATTCATCATCATCATCTTCAGCGTACCGCAGTCCACTGCTGGACATAGGCCTCCCCAATTGCACGCCACTTGGTTCGATCCTCGGCCACTCGCATCCAGCTCCTGCCAGTCGTCTTGCGCTAATCATCACTCCACCTGGCCTGTGGATGTCCTACGCTACGTTTGCCGAGACGCGGTCTCCACTCAAGAACCCGTTTACCCCAACGGTTGACGGTTCTACGGCAAATATGGCCAGCCCATTGCCACTTCAGCCTGCTAATCCTATTATTATTATTATTAAATCCCAATTTCAAGATCTGGCTCTACTGAGTTTTTTTTCGTATTCGTAGAGTGTTAAAGGACCGATTGGTTGGATCGTCGACATCGATGTATGAATGAACCTATTGAATATTGTTTATGTCTTCTGTACAGTAAGTGTAAGTACTACTCGTATATTGATTAAGTGATTTCGGCTAAAAACCGTAACATATATAAACTCACATTTAATTTTATGATATTAATTAGAAATAGTTAGAATTTTAATGCAGTGACGCTCTTTGGATGCGAGAAACCGAGGATCGAATCAAGTGGCGTACAATTGGAGTGGCCTATGTCCAGCAGTGGACTGCGTTAGGCTGATGATGATGATAAATATCCATTGTAGTTAAAGAGACGCAGAAAATAACAAGGTCAATTTTCATGTTTCGAATAACTGTATCCCGGTATCGGCTGATAAAGATCTTAACCTGGAAAGTACTCTTAGCGGTATCTATTGAATCTTGATATAGAGGACATAATAAGTTATGCATACTTAGCATACAGAAGATGTGTAATTGAAAGCACGGGCGTAGCCAGGTTTTAGTTCCAAGATAATAAAATGACTATGTCTCTTTAACCGTAATACCTATTGTTATAAAAAAATATGAGATGTGTAAAAAATATCAACAGTGTAGAAATAACTAAGGTGAAACTCGGTTTTAATATCCATAGTAATATGTTTTTATATAAAACAGGCAAACAATGGTTCACAAGGTATATTCTCCCACTTCATAACTATTATACATTTAAATCTAAACCTGGCTATTAATATTTTCCGACGAAATAAGGTAATAAAAAACAGAAAGCCGCATTATTCTCTTTTAATAATCAATATTTTAGACAGGACTCCCGTTAATTGCATCACTCAGAACAGCCGAAGACCAGATAGTGTGAAAACAGCTGGCGGCTGTAGTCGCTGTAGGCACCAGAACACTTTAGACAATAACCTTCAGCATATGATCGAGAAGTCAGAAGCGGGTCAGGCAATATGGGATAAAATCGACGTCACAAGCTTTTAACGGATCAACTCATCTATCAGTGTGGCACAATGTATGGGCCTATTCTTAGCCATATACCGTGCAATCGAGGGTAATGATTAGGCTTTACGTGCGACCTTTAAGTAAATTAGGTTACTGTGTTGTCGTGCGATGAATTTGGCTAAGTTGTTTTTTATAATTCGCGAAAAGTAATAGGTACCTACTATATAACACCAAACAACCCGAGATGGATAAATATGACATGGCAAAGAAGCAACCAGGGCAAGGCTGATAAAATAGTCAGGCAACTGAAAATGAAATTCATTTGAAATATTAAATATATTTTGATTATTTACAAAAATACTTTTTTTTTTATGTATGGCCCGCCAAAATGACTCTACTCTGCCTGATGGAAAGCATAAGCAGAATCCAAGAGTGGCGGTCACCATACTCACTGCGAATGCAGACAATGCAGTATGGCAACCCACACCATGGCAGCCTAGTGATGCTGCTGCATCTTTTAGTCTAGTCAACAAGTTCCAAGTAGTTGGGCCTCCGGTTTCGCACTCACCAACGAAACACGACAGCATGAACGCTGTCATTTTACGTTGATTTTCTGTGCGAGGGTAGTACCGTCCCGGTCGAGCCGGCCCATTCATGCTGAAATCAGCGTGGCTCTACTACCTATAAACGATTTCAGAGCAAAACTATGCGAGCTATGTACAATATTCCACTAAACATATGCAATAGGTAAGTACATACACCTAGACTTCAAGCTGCGAACAGTTAAACGAAATATTTTTACATACAGCAAAAATTATCAGGAAAGACTGAACCAACATACAAGCACACTGGCTGCTGAACTGAGGGGAGAGTGCAGTTTCACATGTTCTTACCTCAAGAGAATAGTTATACCTGATCTCGCTATAAAATCTCTGATAATTGATAAGACTAGCATCACTGGATGCATAACTCAGTTGCGACATATATTTCACGAGGGAAACCTGACAAAATATTAGATAGTTGTACAGAACTGCTACTAAATAAATTGTAGGATATAAAAAACATATTTACTTTAAAAATGGTTATTTATCATCATCATTAACCCGTTGCAGTTCACTGCTGGACAAACGCCTCTCCCAAATCCCAAAGCACACGACAGAGCCCGATCTGCTGCTTTTTGCATCTAGTCGCCGCCGGCCCCCTTTCGCAAGTCGTCCCAAGATAAATATCTATTCTGCGAACTTTGAAATTATATAACCGATTTTTTCTTCTTTAAAATGTATGTTTTGCTAGCGTGTCTAAGATAGGATAGTTTTTATCACGATATACCTATTTATTTTATGACACGCACACGACAAGTTGCGCGAATGTTGAGGGGGTCAGCTAGTTATATTTTATGTACCGAATATATTCGTCTTAAAACGAGATAAATATTATTCTTATACAGAGCGACTTTTCAAAAAAAAAAATCTTTAAAGTACCTAATAAACAGGTTATTTATAGGTACAAATATTGTTTCTGATTAGTTCTTACAATGGTGGCTTTTTACTAAGCAGTAAGAAACCCAGTTGGTTAATCTACTCATAACCGAGTTAAAAAAAGACGGAGGTTCTTAACTAAATATTTAGTTTTATATGAACCGATTTGGGGATTTTTTTTTGTTTAAAGGGTAGGTATAATTCCCATTTGAGCCCATTCATCTGATACAAGAATCTGACTATTGCTGTGTAATAACTAACAAAAATGCTATTACTTTTTTTATTCAATTTTCAAAACGAAATTCTACCTCCAAGAGTCAAACTTAATAATTTAACAATTCTGTGTATTGCGATTCATCATGAAGCAGGCGCATATTTTTTAAATATTTTAAAACAAGATATCGAATTCATATAAACAGAAAAACAAAACCATAATTCACTCTCACAGAGTAAACAGAAAAGAAAAATCCAATAATAAATTTCCCCGTTAGAATTGGCGATAAAAATAGCTAATTATATTTGGGCCATTAGCTTAGCCGAAAAAAGGTTGAAATTTTAAGCGCCATTTATTAATCTCGGTTGTGCTCGGTCGATTAGCCATGAGGGATGGGTTGGCCTGGTCTGATCGTGCTACGTGGTAACACTTTAGATTGAAGATAAATAGCGATAGGCTATATAGGATAGTGCTTCGTCATTATGTAAAGGCTCTACCAAATGGAGCGAACAGTAACCAATCCGTGTAATTAAATTAACGATATTAGATTTTAATCTTTAAGTTGAGAGACTTAAAGAAAAAGGATTGAATTAATTAAAAAAAAATAGTTTGCATGCAACTTTCAAGGTCGGAATATTGGCTTTATTGATATTGACCTTTAGTCAAATAGTGTCGTTAGAGATTTAGAAATAACTTTTTGTGTATTTAACACAGTTCAGTAGTCAACGAGAAAATGCACTGTCGACATCTTCTGTAATTTTTTTCTAGAAGTCAATATATATATTAAAATATTTTATTCTGTAGCTAATTATAATATTCATAATACTTCCCTACTAATATTATAAATTCCAAAGTAAATCTGTCTGTCTGTTCAATGAAATTTGGCGTTTAGATACTTTGATTTTTGAGGAAGGACATAAGCAGACATTTTAATATTATATAAAGGTGTTATCTACCTTTTCACATTAGAAGTGATTGACCAAAACACAATGCAATCTAAACGTACCTTTACAGTGATTGGCAGAAAGCGTTGTTTACTAGTTGTTGCCCGCGGCTCCGGCCGCGTCTATATCGGTTACCGCGGTAAATAGTAGCCTATGTGTTATTCTGATGTGTAAGCTATATTACTGTAAAGTTTCATCCAAATTCGTCGTGTAGTTTTTGCGTGAAGAAGTAACAAACATACACACAAACTTTCGCTTTTATATATTAGTGTGATTTTCATTGATATAACCATTATAATTAAAGCAAATAAATGGGCAATTTTCCTACCGCAATTGTAAAACTATGTAGCATCTTTCGATTACAATGAATGAATGAAAAGAATGAACGAATGAAAAATATTTTAATGATGAATCTAAAAGATTTTAGTTGTTGGGTTTTAAGTAGCTGTGTTAATGATTTGTACTTATTATCTATTTTATTTTTATTTTTCCGGGCAGAATAAAAAACGGGACAGATCACGTGGACTGAATGGACATTCAAAGGAGGAGCTAAATGCGTATGACCCTGTATTTTCAAATAAGTTTTTACGATGATCATCAAACATACAGCCTTTCAGTCGCCATTATAAATGTTATACCGGTGATTTTACTTACTTGCATATTTTTAACCGACTTCAAAAAAAGTAGGAGGTTCTCAATTCGACTGTTTTTTTATGTTATCTCATAACATTCAACTGGGTGAACCGATTTTGATGATTCTTTTTTTATTTGAAAGCTGGTGCTTCCCGTGTGGTCCCATTTAAATTTGATCCAGATTGAAGTCGGTTTTTTTTTGTTAAAATTTGTGATTATTTTGTTTTTAAATCCTTTCACTCATGAAACATGTTACAAAATTTTATAATCGATTGAGTTGCCAATTCGTGAATTTTTCTTAAATTCACAAATATTCAACTCGTAAACACATGATTTCGATGAGGTAACGAGTGGTATATTCTTATAAAGATATGTTTTATGCGATAAAAAAAATAAAGTATAGATAATCTCCAATTATAAACATGAGGAGCAAGTACAATAACTTGGTCCCTACTCATAGTACCGTATTGTAATCGAGCAGTATTCTTGTCAAGTACACCATTTGTTACACAATTTCATTACAGATAAAATAGTATTATAATTGTTCGTTTATAATGTACATATGAGACGATTTTATACTCATGTTGAAGCCGTTTTGAACATAACTTGGGGTGACCGCAAGTCAGGAAATTGGCAGATGGGATTGAAATCTGTACAAGATAACTTTAGAGACACTTGTAATGCTTTCTGTACGGGGGACCATGATTACAGTAGGACAAAGGTCGTTTTCAATAACCTATCTCCAGTTTTAACTAGAGATTTATTGAAACGATTCAGATTAAAGACACAATCCAATCTCAATAATCGCACCGCCCTTAAAAAACTTATATTCAATGCGATCACGAAGAAATTTGCGATGTCGATAAGTAAATCGTTGCACCGGTGCCTCGGAAACCCATTTGCGTGGCAATTACGGTGCATCGCAGTACTCTGCACGGGTGATCAGACTGATCGCACGATCCAACGATCGCGATGAGAAATTTGCCGCCCGACCACCGCGAATTAGTTAGCTTGAAAATTGTCCTCAAATACTGTGATAGGTTTTTAAAATGAGTTTAAGTATGTACAACATTTAAAGAGACTATTTCAAATATTTCCTCGAATGATTCCTTTTCTTCTATGTTCACCCGTGATCAGCTTCGAGAGCTTACTATTGTTTACATTGAGGAATCGAAAAATCCTCAAAAGCGTATAAAAAGTTTGATGTCCAGTTAGCTAAAAATGTATAATCGGAGTCCCTGAAAAAATAGGCACATGTATCATTAACAAACAATTCATCATTTACAATAAACTAACTTTCTTCTCCAAACACGGTCATGCAATTGTAATTTTTAAGTTCACAGGAGTCAGAGGAAGCATCGTTCACTTGTAATCAGATCTGCTACTAGGCCTCTAAATAAAATAATATAATTTTAATACTAGATACTTTATGATCTCAGAGAACCTACTGGGTCACCTATCAATTGACTCAGATACTCACCGGGCACGGCTACTTCGGTGAGTATCTAAATCGAATAGGACAGGAGGTTACGGCACAATGCCACCGCTGCTGGTCTGAATGGGTCTCACACAGCACACGCTGGAGGACTACCCTGTACCTGGACAGATCGAAAGAAACTTGTCACCATCAGCATTGATTGCGGTAATGCTGGCTAAAGGAAGGCAATTTCAGGTCTAAAAGGAGAACAGTCATCAACAACCCATAAGGTACCTCTGCTGGGCTAGGGTCTCCTCTCAGGAGAGGGTTAAGGCTACGTCCCCACGCTGGCCGAGTGCGGATTGGGGACTGGCAAGACAACGTTGTGACCACGTAATAATAGCATTATCTTCCAAAATTCTTATTTAGAAATGAAACAACTTCGACCATAATTACCACATCTACAAAACAACCACTGAAAAGCGCCGCTGACACAAATACGTACATAATTCACGACACTAAGTAGGTAATACAATTTTCAAGATATAAAGTCAAAGAGCCACCTTCCGCCTCCTCCGGACTCATTCCACTCCCTTTTCAACCCCTACGGTGTCGCAATAAACTTAATTACGTTAATACGACCTCAATACGTGACGCTTATGACTAGGGTGAATATATTTCTTGATTTATATGAATGTGGAAGTAAGACTTTTGACAAATTAAAACCTCGTAATTTTTGAAACAATTGCATGGTGGCTAATATAACGGTCTTCTGATCTAGTGGTTGTGAGTTCAAACACTTTTCTGAAACTATTAGGTACATTCATCTAAGTGTATTATAAGAATTCCAAAATTTTACGTGAATTCTTTGCTTATAGTCGTTTATATATTAAAAACTTATTTTTAGTTGTCCTTAATGAATCAATTCCCTAAAAAAAGTTTATTGATTTCGTTTATATTAATTTTTAATAGTATTAATAGGTTGGATTCTAAATTGGCAACCATTTTTTTTGTGTAAATTTTACGTTTATAATTACATTTAGGAGGTTTTGTTACTGTTTTTTTATTTTAATATGTAAAAATAAATGATCAAACGATTGCACGCTTAACATATTTAGTATTTATATACATCTGGAGCACTTGTGGTATCATTAAAATCGATAGACAACCTACTAAACGCTTATGTACTTATCTCAAATCTTCTGACATTTGCGCTTTCTAACAAATTGTTTTTTTTAAACTCTGCTATTTAGACGAAATCTTCTAAAGGTTACATGAAATTTTATGTTCCAGAGATTTCATAACTGATAGAATTATATTGTATAGAATAGAATTATATTTTTATTTTATAAACATCATCTAGTTATGAAATACTTATATATATGTGTGTGTGGATATATGTATATATGTATGTTGTTCATCACATTCATTAGCAAATAATATAATTCATTCAAATCGCATTGCACCGACAACTACCACAGTCTCTCCTATACATTTTGATCCATCCTAAGGTTGCCTGGAAGAGATTGCTTTAGGCAATAAGGCCGCCCTTTGTACACTCCGTCTCACATTTTATATACTCTCTTCTAACTCTGTAATATTATGATGTGCAAATAAAGAGTTTTCTATCTATCTATTGTATACGAATAGTGATACTTATAGCGACCTTGTAAGTAATAAGAATAACAACGACGGTGAGCAACAATGTAAGTAGTATTTATTATGCAGGGGCTCCGGCTTCTGAATACCTACTCTAATGTTACATGGTAACGTATGGCTAGCTATACCAACTTACAGCTACATTATATATACTAAAGTCTATCGGTACAATGCTTATAATCACGTCTTATTCTCGACGAGATAAAGAATGTCTAAATACCTACTACGTGATCGATAATATACTCATATCTGAAATATGCTGACATAGCTGATCAGGCTTAGCTATGTATAAATTCTATTAATTTAACAATATATGACGTAGGAATAATACTCGTATTTGAAACGACCATTTTAATTAAATGGCTTCTAAATCTTTAGGATCCTCAATATTTTGAGTACCTGTAGCGTAACTTAATATATTCTACATAATATCTCATAAACGGAGTGACATGCCTACAGTAGTGAGTTATTAGGTGCTAATTACGCGACGCAGTGGGCGTACGCAATTAACGCGAGTACCGGCGTATCGTCACGTTCCCGTCTCGTCACGTCCGCACCGACACGATACGACTTATGATTTGACTGGGAAATTCTATTTAAATTATACATAAAGATGAAAGAAAATATTTAACTTTTACGTACGAATTTTCCTAATTTGCTATATTTTAATGCAAAGACAATTGGTACCTGATTGTGCTTCCTAGGTACCCTCGATCTTCTACTGTAAGTCTATTTTGAAAACTAATAGTAAATCTTTGATAATTAAAAAGCTGCACCCGTTAGGGCCATAGTTTAGCATATACACATCGTGGGAGAGCCACGCTTCGGCATGAATGGGCCGGCTCCAACGGAGTGATACCACGGCCTCACAGAAAACCGGTGTAAAATAGTGCTTGCGCTGTGTTTCACCGAGTGGGTGAGGATACCGGAGGCCCATACCCCTTCCCCTATCTCCCCCATCCCCGGCCTCCATCGACCCCCATGCTCCAAACTTGTGACGCCTCTAGTGTTGCAGGTGTCCAAGGGTGGCGGTAATCGCTTACCATCAGGCGATACGTCTGCTCGTTTGCCCGCCTACAACATAAAAAAAAATAGGAGCTGGAGTACTAACATCGTTCCACAGAAAACCAGTGTAACTGTCACTTTATATATATATATAATTTAAAGAGGGTGTATGTCGGTTATCACGGAAAATAGTAGCCTAAGTCCTTCCTCAAGAATCACAGTAGCTACATGGTAAATTTAATTCAAATCGATATAGCAGGTTAGCTGAGAAAACTTAACAGACATGCATTTAAACAGACAGAGTTACTTTCGAATTTATAATAATACTAGCTGTACCTGCGACTTCTTTCGCGCGTGCTTAGATTCAAATTCAAATCTTTTTTCTCAATCTCATCTTCCAATCATTTTTCTGAATGTATAGAGAAACAAAACAAAGTTATTTTAAGAAAATCTGTGTGTACGTGTGAGTTTGTAATATAATAAAATTAATTACAGAATTTCTTCATAAACGATATTACTTGTTTTTTAATTTGTGTCAGTGAGTATAGACCGGCTTTGCGCACTGCTTACACGTGACAAAGCTACATAAAGCTGGCCATGAGAGAAATAGGACTTTCCCCGATCTACACCAACACGACTCATAGTCTGTCCCTGGGCTAAACTCACACTTAATGGGAACTGCACACGTTCAAATCTATACGGATAGTTTTTTGGGATGAGAGGTATTCGTGGAATGCAAACACGCTGTCCTGCACCACATCCAGTCAACATTTGTGCCTCTATCACGTTCCGTTGGAGCGATATAACTTTTAAGTGTATTGTGTGCTGTTACACAATTTTGGTGGACTCAATTTTCTCATTAAAATTATAGACACTCCAACTTTTATATCTACTACTACTCCAATTTTGATAATATTATGTGAGGGAAGACCAGTTGCGGGACAAAGAATTTAAAAAACTCAACTGGATATGTCATAGCTTCATCTTGGTCGACAACACTGTTAATATCAGTGTACTCAACTGGTGACCCTTCAACTTGCTCCAAAATAATATTATTTATTTCTATCACTTCTTGGTTTCGAGGTGATAAAATTGCTAGCTCACAAAACCAAGAATCTTGCTGAGTTGTGATATTAGTAAGATTTTCATAAACTGATAATATGAGTCATTCAATTGAAGTTACAACCTCGCATAAATCGTCTCGCAGTAAGATCAGCCCTTCTTCTTTCTGATATCTACCGTCACCTATTTGAAAAGCAAATCGGAAAATTATTTAGCGTTTTGGTTTCCTCCTTTGCGCACTCTAATATTAACAGTGAGTTTTAGTTTTGAAATATAAGGCCAAAGGGTTGAACTCTTGAGACACGTATTAATTTTGTCAGTTCGGGTCCCCCGTGGTATTACGGGTGGAGTCAGCCTAAAATCACCACCAAACAAAACTGTAATTCCACCGATGGCCCGATCACTTTGGCGAATGTCCCTCAACATCCTGTCTACATCCTCAACTGTCTTGCGATGTGCCATTATACATTCATCCCATGCAATTAAATGACAGTCACGTAGAACTCTCGCTTTGTCACTACCACAAACATGTTGTTCTGTTAATTATAATTGTAAGGGTATTTTAAAATATCGTGTGTGTAGTTTTATCACCAGGCAACAGTGTCAGAGGTTGCAACAGCAAGTGCTATTTTACCATCTGCTCGTAATTATGCGAGAAAAACTTTTGTGAGATTTTTTTTCGCAGTGCCTTTAGAAAAAGCATTTCACCCAAAGAATTATTGGCACTGTTACAAACACGATGGAAAATACTCCCTGTTTGTCCTTTAGAGTCGGAATACCATCGCGAAGAGTATGTAAAAGCTTCTTAGAATCGTAATTACTTTCAGCTGAGTACTCCCGATTACTACACTCTTCGTTAGAAATGGCTTCGGGTAACCCTTAATAAGATTAAAAATTTCCACCAATAGGCAAAACCATGTCTTGGATTTCATTTAAACAGCGATTAGAAATAATTTCCCGTTGTTGATGGTTTAATTCGCTCATAGAAATATTTCGATGCATATCGCGAATGTGAGCTTCGGTTAAGTTGTTTTGGTATTTTTGTCACAATTGGACAGCATCTGAAAGTCTCTGACGTATGCCTCATTGAGAGCGTCATCCCAATGTTGGTTGTCATCGAGCAGATGTCGTGCTCGGCAAGCAGCTTGAAACGATGGGTGTTGCGGGTCATCGACTTCTTCAAAGTTTCGAATAAAGTAGGCCATTGGATACCGATAACACTCGGCATTGCTTGGGTGCACTGTTGTACTCTTCCGATGACGTATTTTTTTAAAAACTTCAGGAACACCCTCTACTGGAGTGCCTCTTTTTCTACGGTTAAACCTTCCTTGTTGTATGTAAAGTACGCTGGCGCTTCATCAAAGAGCAAAGTATTGGTAAAATCATCAGTCTAACATAGCACAGAAGACATAGAATGCCAATAAAGTGATCTGTCGAGGCTTTTCTAATCGCTCAATCGCATATTCAAATATATTCGCTGGCCTCCTTCCAGGTTACAGCGAAATGCGTCACAGGTGGGTGTCTTTCGTTGATAGGGAAACTAAGTATAAGCCACACAGCTTTGGATGAACTTATGTAGCGGCCAGACTGAAATCTTGTTACTTAGTCACATTCATTTCGTAAAGCAATAGTGACTTGATCGCTTCCTTTATTTACGTACTTACAAATATATTTGATAGACACGACATTTCGACATTTATGTATGTGGGCGTTAAATGGTTTGGATAAAACAGGAGAGTATGGTAATACCCATCTATTATTATCAATCATCGTCGGATTTTGGCCACGTAATATAATTTCTGCAGCTAATACTCCTTGTTGCTGAAAACGTCGGCGGTACTTGGGGTAGACATTCTCGCCTGTTATAGTTTGTTGAATCATTGCTTTTGGGTACCGTTTCATACACTGACTGTTCTGCATGCACGGAGAGTTGGTATTTAATCACAGCATGGGCCATGACCTATTTACTTCTACAGATATGTTTTATTACACTTTGACAGGTAGTCAATAGATGGCGCTGGCTTTAAACTCTAGACTCGATATTTAAGTTATTCTATGGCAAGGAGACGTTGATAAACACAACGCATGCGCCTGTCCAGTAGTATTTGCGTGAAAGCCGAACAACAGACAGACAGACAAAAATTTATATCTGATATTCCGATCTTCAAAATAAATTATAGTCTATATGTTGCGGAGGATTGAAAGCTGAATAATAAAAAAGTTTCATTACAATCCGTTCAGTAGTTTTTGCGTGAAAGCCGGACAATAGACAGACATACATAAAATTCAAAATTATTTATTTTGGCTTGTGTGGTGGTATCAAACATCCATCCATCCATTCATACTTACAAACTTTCGCGTTTATAATATTAGTAGGATATTTAGGTCTTCAATGAAAAAGAAATGGAATTTCAATGAAATGGGTCTGGTTGTCAATACCTACAAAGCAAAACACCTATGTAGTAAATAATCCACAATAATCAAAGTAATCCACATCGCATATTCTCTACAACGCATAATGACTAAATCGCATTCTTTTTAATGAGTGTGACACCTTTGTTTATTCGTTGCCAAGACGCCCGGCGTATTTAACGCGCATGCGTATGTCGAGTGAACCGCCAGACTCCTATACAACCGTTCATCCCCCCTTTTAAACCCCCTTACAACCCTTTTTCGCATTAAAAAGTAGCCTATGTGTTATTCTGATGTATTGGCTATATTATTGTAAAGTTTCATCCAAATCCGTTCAGTAGTTTTTGCGTGAAAGAGTAACAAACATCCATCCATCTTCACATCCATACTTACAAACTTTCGCATTTATAATATAAGTATGGAAGTATGGATAGTACACCAAATAGTATAAATATATTTTCCCGCCGAAATAAAACATCCAGTAGAACACGCTCATTCATTAGAGATGACAAATTAATTTATTTTTAACCAGAATGCCAATTTCAAAATGAGACCCTGCTGATGTAGAGAGATATAATAAAATCTTTTCCAAGTTTAAATTACAAATGAGAATAAGAGTACTATCGACAGAGAACAGATTCTGTTCACGACTATATCACGACAAGAATATTAGGCCATAATGAAATCTACCTTTAACAATGGGACGCTTCTATATAAGTTCTCCAGTTAACAATAGAACATTTTATATAATATGGTATATTACAGTGGCTGATAGCGTGAAGGTTGTGAATTCGTGACCAATATGCCGTGACAGCCGCACGTGCCTATTTTCTTTCGTTACTTCCAAGGAATCGAAAGGTATGGAAAGGAATTCATACACAGATTTAGATAACTATGAAATAAACGCTTTCGCTTTAATTTCCTTTTTACGATATTCTAAATATCAACTATAAATATTACACACACAATTTTAACATAAAAAAATTAATATTAATAATCTCGTTATTGTACACCAGATTAAATATAAAGGTAACTTAAAGCTAGGAGGTACAATTTATGGCCTTATCACCCCAAGGCAATCTTTTACATCCAACCGTGGGATGGAAGGAAAGATGGAAAGTATACAGAAAACCAGTCGTCGCTTTTCATCGAGTGCAGTTACCAAAGGTTTAATATTTATTTTAGAATGAAGCTTCCTTGTACTTATTCCACTATTTTAATTAAAGTTAAACCTGACCGGTTTTGCCTTATGGCATCCTCGGCGAAACCGGTCAGGTGTAACTTTAATTAAAATAGTGGAATGAGTACAAGTGAGTTTCATTCTAAAATGTATTGTAACAAGTTCCATCAAGTGCCGACAATCATGAGTATAAATTTAATATTTATGTCCTAATTCTGGGGAGAATAGAATATATAATGTCTAAGGAAAATTCTATCAATGTATTGGAGCTTTTACATAGCCTTATCCACAGTGAATACATATTCTTAGATTATGCGGGGTCTACCGACCCTACTGAATACAAACCGGGCTGATCTCAAATCTTATTGCGGAGATCGGCGGCGCGTTCGCTGACTGAATTTTTACTGCTCGGTTTGTTTCTAGTTTGTCATTTTTGAGGTTTGGTTAGTGTTACACAGTATTTCTCTTAATTTTATAAAAAAAGCATTGACTGCACGGTTGGCCGTGTGGTTTAAGTGATCGCCACGCCGCTTTCTACTGCACCAAGTGTTGTGGGTTCAAATCCCACATGGGACAACACTTTGTGTGATCTACAAATTGTTGTTCTGAGTCTGGGTGTTCTTTGTGTCAGTTTCATGTAGCTAAAGTCCCCTGCAACACTGAATGTAAATTCCTAATGCGGGAGTTGTCTATAAAAAAAATTACATAGGACAATTTGAATGGTTAAATGAATTGTTAAAATTCTTCTCTCTCCATGGTACCTATCGCATAACCTAGCTATTAAATACAATTATACTAAATGAGCCTTCCTAAAGTGTTAGCTGTAGGACTAATTGAACTTTGAGCCAAAAGAACCTATATCTTACCTTATCTATTTCAGTTTCTAACGCTCTAGCCTCCTGTGTACCTCAGCTCAGGTTACATATAGATAGCAAGAAACCATTATATTCTTGTAAGACTATTGATTCAGTTTACAAAACAAGATGGAGAACCAAAATTAATCTAAAACAGACCAATAGCGGTAAATATGCAATAGCAGCTACTAATTGAACTAATTGACAATATGCCGTTAATATATAAACATTCAAGTTTGTAACTATAGTTTATTTTCATTCCAACTTTGTTTCTTCAGATTCGATACTTCTTAGAAAGTGTTTTTGACAGCACTTTACTGCAGTAATGACTGTGGTGAAAATCCTAAAGTGCATAACTAGGAACATACCGTATTTCTATATATTAAAAGAAAAATGACTTGTCCTTTTTGGTCCCACGACCCACAATGTGGCTATTGTGTGGGGATTAAATTATATTTCTAAGCAGGATATTCCTCCACATATGACAGGTATAGTCACATATTGTTGTAAAGGAAATTGTTTATAAGAGCACTGTAACTGTGAACTTGGAAAAATAACCATAGCCATTTGATGATTTCGAGTGTTATTTTATTAATTTTTAGTGTGAGTCTTCATTTAATAATATTTATATAAGAAAATAGGTAAGACCTATGCGGGAGAAAATGTTTAGTGGTTACACCATGGGTAGTGCAATGAAATTCTTTTACAGATTAACGTGATCCATAGTGGTGCAATAATATCATTTTTTGGCCTATAAAATATCCTGATACTATCTACCTGAGAACAGTTTATTCGATACAATATTCTCGCATTTATTACATATATCACAGTGTAATTACTTATTTAATACCTTTGAAGGAGCAATTCAAGTATATATATCTATCAAGTCATCCAGGTAGGTACTGTAGTGTTAAATTAAAGAAAATATACAAAAGTAAGGTTTGTTCACCCCATCTATATTGTAGTACGAGAACTAAACAGTAAAAGTAATAAATTGACCAAGTTCCTGGTATTAGTAAAACATTTGAAGGAGGATGTTAAGAAGAAATGAGGTTCTGATTACGGGTGACTTGTCTATTGGCTCACAATAACTTGTACGGTTCGTCAAACTCAACAGGTTATACACGAGTGGCATCTGCTGTGTGATGGTTTGCTTGCTGATACCTTCGTTCAACATGATATATGGTCGTAATACAATAGTCATAATCAACACTTAATAAAATTATCAAAGTTAAAAAAAAAAGTATAATAAGTAAGACAATTGCATCTCAATCCTGTGGATACAGTAATTTTGTTTGTCTGAGTCTATAAATTTATACATTTTTATCATCATAACATTTTCATTCAAAGTAAACGAGTATTGGAAATTTCTCGTGTCCATATGCGGTATAACCCGTTTTTGAAGTAATGCAAATATATATGAATATGCAATAAATGCATTTTTTTTATGCAGCACCTATGCTGCATAAAAAAAAATGTCGCCATGAATTGTCAATATAATAAGAGATAGTATCTCTAATATTACCTAATAGCGATTTGTTACTATAGTGTGTTTTATTCACACATTTGCTTCTTTTATACATCGTGTTCTATTCAGCATTGAACTTACTATTGAACAACCTGGTGGTATGTAAATACCGTAGTAAATGAAATGGCAAACGTGAGACAGCCGTGCGGGGGTCGCGCGGAGACGTGGCGGCCGGAAGTCGGCGCGTCTTCAGGTTACGATTTGATTTCACACTTATCTTTACAGAGATGTTGTAACCATAATACGGACGACTAGTGTTATGGTTACATCATTTCTCTAGTAAATATCTTTTTTTGAAGTGAAACTTCTAATGCGACTTCAACAAGGTTGCGTTAAACGTTTAACGCGTTCATACGTTAGCGTCCATGGTGGACGCTAACGTATGGAAGCACTGTTGCACATTACGATGTTTTCAAACGTTTAACGCTACCATGGAGGGGGTATGAAAGTACTGTTGCACATTACGATGTTTTCAAACGTTTAACGATACCATGGAGGGGGTATGAAAGCACTGTTGCACATTACGAAGTTTCACTTCTTCCGAGCGGAGGGACCCCCTGCATTTTTTAAAATTTATATCACAGATATAGTGTTAGCGTTAACACGTCACGTGACCATATCCATGACGACTTATATGAATTTATTTACTCCCCATACAAGCCTGCCTATAAAAGCTTTCATTTCATCAAAAAAAAATATTACTGAGATGTTACTCATCTGACTCTGATTTTGACTATTCGGTTGGCCTAGTAGTTCAAGCGCTCGCCACGCCGGTTTCTACTACGCCAAGTGTTGTGGGATCAAATCTCACATTGGCCAACACTTTGTGTGATCCACAAATTGTTTTTCTGAGTCTGGGTGTTCTTTGTGTCCGTTTCATCCTTGTTTCTATTTTTTTTTCTAAAAAAATTGTTTCACAAATTTCATGTAAGCAAATGGGTATTGATGGCTTTATTGCAATTTAAAATAACTGATACCAGATAGTTCTGAACGCTCTACACTAATGTACACCAATAAATTCACGGTTGCAGGGTAGTCAAAAGCAACAGTCTGTCACTTATTTCTCTTATTACTGGCCTCACTACGTTTTCTAACTTCACTAACTCACTTCCTCTGCTGTCAAAAGAAGACGAGTCAATTGGTCGCATATTTGACGGGTTTCATCAGCTCTATATAATATATATTAGACTAACGTGATGTCGTGTGTCACTCCAGATCAGTTCAGCTGTTCACACGCCGCCGAGCACCGCGGTTTTGTGTGTCTACCCTCACGATAGAGAACGGGGTGATTGTACAACTATAGAGCTATAGTAGTAAAGTCTTGACTCTATTTAACGCTGCATTCTCACGGATTAGGAAATCTTTTTGATTAAGTCTTTGGGAGTATTATTTATCGTGATACTTATGTAGTATTTTTTTGTATAAGTAGCAATGTATAGAACATATCTCAGTTATTAAGATTTTTTTTTGTGAATATTAAAATTAAACAACAGGTTGTATGCGTAAATTATCCTGATTATTTCTGGACAATTTAGTGATGTACCCATTTTTATTATTATCTGAGAACACAGAGAAGTGCAGGAGATTATAAACAAAGAGATTTTGTCTGATAGATATCGCTTTCTTGTCCTATCTCAGAATATTTTCTTGAGGCTTATTTTAAGAAATAAAATAACAGTTAAGGTTTATCTTAACAGGTTCAAGTCTGCAAGCATCGTTTTTATTGAGATGGTGATTGCTTTGCAAATATCATTAATTGTTCACAGACGTTCTAAACTAGAATTGTGTATTTTATCAAAGAAAGTCAAATATTACTTCAAATAAATTTGTTATAGTTCATTGTTATGCAATAATATTAAGACGCCCAAAAGTCTCATTGTTAAGAAAATCTACGCAAGCCTTTAACAAATCTCATAATGCGATCTACTTGTGCGCGGACGCATTGGAGCGTGCAATTCCGTCGACTCGAGAAGTCGGCGACGTCGACCGAAAAATACCGAGCATACTCGTAGCGGCATAGACACGTAGCGACGTAGCAATATAGCTGTGTAGACAGTAGCTTCACTTTGGATAAATTATTTCTTATCTTCTTACATGTAGATCGTGGAATTTGGTATTTTTGTGTAATTATATTGTTACATGTGTGTTATACAATATATAAGATGTATAAGGGGGGTAAACTTCAATTTATCTTGTTTGAGGAAGAATGTTAACCCGAAATTCTTTCGTTGTAACAGTTAATTAGATTACAATTAATTATTATACATTTATTATCTAACCTAGGTTATTTAGAACTATGAGTATACGAGTAAAGCCAAACTGTTGGTGATAAAATAGTCGTCCGTGAGCGTTTTTAATAACTGGTACGAATCACCATATTCGTTAAATTCTCCTTGGATAATAAAAACTTAAACTTAGACAAAGTATGAAATGCTTGATTGCTGGAACAAAAATTAGGTTATTTTCTTTACTGCAGATCAATTTAGTTGACTTATATACTTTTTTGTTTTTTTAATTAGTAAGGACTAAGGATTACTAAGCTACAAAATCAAAATCTCTAACTCATAAAATTTTAGTTGCAGTGGATGGAATCGTAGTCAGAACGACTGAGCTTTTTAACAACTAAGAAACAGGGTGCTCAGATATGAAAATCGGTATAAATCGTATTTTGTTCGCTGTACAGATTTCTTAATTATTAATAGCGCAGTATGCAAAGTTAGTTGTTTTGGGCACCGAGGCATTCGACTCGATTCCCGACTGATTATAAAGTCAGATTGGAGTTTAAGTCCTTGTGTGTTAATGAAATTTCCAAAGTTAATATAAATTGTTGAATTTTGGCATCTTCGAAACGTATAATTTGAAGGAAGCTCCATGTTTTAAACATTACAGAACAATAACGAAGTTTGTATTGATAGCTAGCCTTTAGTTGTGTATTTTTTTTTTTATTATTGTATGTAAAAAGACTGAAATTAATTTTGTATTTTTTTTTCGAATTGTCGTATAAAATGAAACTTTAATTATTTGTGTGTTATTTGGATGTCAACTGGATCAAAGCCTGGAACTTAATTATCTATTAAGTAGTAAACCTCTCGACCCTTTCGACGTAGATGAAATCAGTTGATCAGGCTTGGTAGTGATGACCTGCTGCTCTTATTTAATTTGAATTGTATAGTATATGATAGTGATGTATGTAGTATATGATTGTATAGTATAGTATATGAATTTGAAATAGTAGTAGTGTTCTTTAACTACAAATCATTATATTAGTAAATTATTTACCTTTAAAAATTGTACCGATAACTTTGCATGTAATTTAGCACAACTAATAAGGAAATATTATCGACTGTCAAAATTCTCAGTATTTTCATACTACCAAGTAAAAACTGTTTAATAGATTCGAGTCCCTTTTCAAACACCCATTTCTTTACATAATATAACCTGTACATGTCCATAAACACATAAATATCACAAAGGTATTATGCTAATTGGTAACTAGTATTCAAAGAATTGACACACAAGTAGGGTTATTCAATTATCATATTAACTACACATGTCATAAAAAATCTAATCAACATGGCTCGTCAATATCTGGTGATCAGTGGGGGAGACAATGGGAGCGATACACCGTGAAACACCAGCTCATTCGTTTCTGAAGTCAAGGCCTGTGCGTGATTGACGTTGATTAATGTTCCACTGTCTGTCTGCCGATTAAAAAAACTTTGTGTTTCAGTGGTACTGGAACAGAAGAGGAATGGAGACGATTTATAGTTGGGTTTCACATTGGTTGCACATTTCATTCTAAAAATTAATTGTTGTGTGTCTATATTTAATGTATTTGTTGCATATTGACTGTTTACACTTTCCATTTTTTTCAAGTTCAGGTGACGCAATATACATTAAATTTGATATTTTTAACTGTAAAAATCTTTTTCTGATAATTTTTTATGAAAGCTGACAGTTTAGTGTAGTCCAAGAAACAAAGTGTTGAGATTCTTTTAATAAATGTGCACGTTTAAATAGTAGTTGATTCTTAAGTACATTTTAATGTAAAAATGTATTGCTTCTACACTACAGCGCTTATAATTTTTGATTTTCCTTTACGCATTCTAATATATTTTTTGTTAAAAATATTAAATAATATCTTATTTTAAATTTTTACAAAACCTGTGAAATATGTTTGTGTGATCACTTACTAGATAATTGATCTCATAATTGGTAGGCACCAAAAATACATTTTTTGCGTCTCTATCCCACCCGTTTGCTAGCGACATTTGATTTCGGTGACATCTGGCGGAAGTAATGGATTTTTTCAGTTAGCTGAAGGTGAAAATTTAATCTATGATGATAAGCGACGACCGAAAAAAGATTTAACGGATATTCTTCGCGGATTTGGGACAAATTGTGGTGACATATTCTGATGGTAATTTCATTTGAATCTAAACATAACCAAAGCATTAGGGTACTGTTTCTATAAATAAATTACTAAAAGGCTAGTTTTTATCTTGAAAAATATTAATTATACTACATTCTACTTTATAATAATAATAAAAATCTTTATCTTCCTAGCCTTTATAGTTCACGGGTCTGTGTTCCTCACACAATTGACTGCATGGTTGGTCTAGTGTCGAGGTTCAAATACCACATGGAACAACACTTTGTACTATCTACAAATTGTTGTTCTGAGTCTAGGTGTTCCTTGTGTCCGTTTCATGTATTTTTTAACCGACTTCAAAAAAAGGAGTGGTTATCAATTTGACTGTATTTTTTTTATATTTGATACCTCATAACTTTCGACTGGGTGAACCGATTTTGATGATTCTTTTTTTATTTGAAAGCCGGTTTTTTTATTGTTAAAATTTGTGATTATTAATTATGTAAAGTCTCCCGCCACACTGGATGTATATTCATAATGTGGGTGTTGTCTTTTAAAAAAAAATACTTATCCTATTTAAACACAAATTGTTTGAATACCACTTTGTTGTAATGTGTTTTTTATTTATTTATTTACAATTTCATGCACTTATGCACATCGGCGGACTTATTATGCCTTAGGAATTCTCTACCAGCAAACCTTTGGGGGGTTTATAGATCTAATAAGGTAGGTGCATCGAGGTCCAGAACAACATACAATAATTGAAATAAGCTAAGAAATACTACATAAAAACATATAGGTACATACACATGTACATACATATAAATATACATACACACACAAATGGCACACTGTAGATAGTAGACTGTTTAAAGAGATATACTATTGGTTAGGTGACTCTGCCATCTCAAGAAGGTAACCATGCTCATTCTTTTGCGTTTTTGTTACTATTTTCTCCTAATTCTGAAAGACATATGAGTGAAAGAGAGAGAAAACGTAAACGAGAGAGCCAGCGACTTTGACAAATTGTTTCTAAAGTTCTCCTCACATTATGAGGAGTAAAACTTGCGGTGAACAGTACGGAACTAAGTTATAGTTCAATTTGTGCACTGTTTTGAAGTACACACGTCTTTGTATGTGTGTATATTATATTAGGTGCACAAAGTACCTATCGCTGATATACAACGGTTAAAATGGTTTGATTATCTAAGCAGTGACATTTTAAGTGTTCAATTTTGTTTTAGATTTCAAGGTTCCCTAATAAAGTTGTGTGATTTCTTGATTAGATTATTTTTGGTTCGATACTTTGTATTTATATGTTATTATAAATGACTAGCAGTTGCCCGCGGCTCCGCCCGCGTGTATGTCGATATTCGCGGCAAATAGTAGCCTATGTGTTATTTCGATGTATAAGCTATATTACTGTAAAGTTTCATCCAAATCCGTTTAGTAGTTTTTGCGTGAAAGAGTAACAAACACACATCCTTACAAACTTTCACATTTATAATATTAGTAGAATTGTAATTTTATTGTACTTCTTTTATCAGCTTCATGTCGTAAATCAAATCTCATAAACATTACGTTATAATAGAATAATTGTTGGTTATTCTAAAGTTGTGATGGGTAACTAAAGGATGACGTATAATAGAAAAGAAAACATTAAAAAACATTTAGCAAAATTATTTATAAACATGAGATTCGGAATTGGTATTTATACTTTTAAATAATTTCAAAATTAAAGTTAACATGGTAATTTATTATCGTAACAACCAATAAAGTAACGACTAATTAAAACCATATTTTTGTAAACTTTAGCATTTATTTTAAAGCACGACATTTGCTTTTTTGTATTAGTAGATACAAATGTCGAGTGCCCTTAGAATACAGATCTCAATCCCAACTCGGCAATGTTCCCTGGCGGTCGGAGGAGGCACTCCATAATGCGCCCTAACTGCTCAAGTATTTGATAACTGCTCTTTGATGAGTTGTTGTGAGCTAAACTTAGACTACGCCTTAGTTCTAATATATCCAGCTGTAGAACTGTTGAGTTGTATGGATACTTCGTTAGTTTCGTCAGGCTCGTTAGTTTATCAAGATTAAGGGAATTTTATCAGGACTATCCTACCGTCCTTTTTTTATGTATGGGCCTGCCAAAATGACTCTACTCTACCTGATGGACAGCATAGCAGAATCCAAGAGTGGTGGTCACCATACTCATTACGAATGCAGGCAATGCAGCATGGTGACCCACACTAAGGCGGCTTAGTGATGCTTCTGCATCATTGGGCCTCCGGTCTCGCACTCACCAACGAAACTGACTGCACGTTTGGCCTAGTGGTTTAACGGTCACCACGCCGTTTCCTTTTTCGCCAAGTGTCGTGGGTTCAAATCCCACATAGGACAACACTTTGTGTGATTCACAAATTGTTGTTTTGAGTCTGGGCGGTCTTTGTGTCCGTTTCATGTATTTTTGTAAAGTCCCCCGCAATTTATTCCTAGTGCGGGAGTTGTCTTTTTAAAAGAAAAAAAACAGGACAGCACGAACGCTGTCATTTTACGTTGATCTTTTGTGCGAGGTTAGTACCGCACCGGTCGAGCCGGACCGTTGGTACTGAAATCAGCGTGGCTCTACTACCTGTACATTGTGTTCTGCAATTCTAATAATAATGATAGCTTGATAAACTTGTAGACCAACTGGGCAAATATGTCTATCATCAACAGAATTTTATAGTCCACTGCTGGACATAGATCTCATCTTAAATAGGAGGATTTGGCCTGCTACCATGCTAGAAAGACGTGTTGATTTAGGGTTTATTTCAAGTTTTCCTTCTCTTTGCAGTTATACTAGTTAGTTGTACTAGTATATCTATATCTAATTGTAATATCAGTTTTCACTCCAATATATTTTAGTTGTAGGACATTTTTTGCAAAAGATCCTTCCTTTACATAATCAAAAAGAAATATCAGTACTTAACCCAGACAAAAACACTATTAATAAATGTAGGTATGTACTCATTTCATTTAGAAAATCTCAAAGTTCCTTCAAGCGCTTGATACAAGTATGAGATCAGAGTGAGAGACGCCAGAGAACGCACTCGTGACTTCTGTAACAGATGTCCATGGTATCACCTGCTCTTTTGACGTTTTTTCACCATAAATATTCATATTATCTTTGAAATACACTTTCAATATTCTTAATACAGTTAAACCTTCAAAATCTTTCAATATAACTTGTTACATAAGTCAATAACCTTCCGAATCAATTCAAACCACGAGCACTCGTGCGCAATTGGTGAGAATGATTTAAGCTCCAATGCAAGTTTCAGGCTCAGTGAAAAGGTTCGTACCTACTTCTACGTATATAAAGGAGCAACCGAGAATTGCTCAAGCCAGTCTGTTTGCAGGTTTTGAAAAGTTTAGTGTCTGAAGAATCATGTTATTGATAGAAATTTTAGTGGTTTTGAGTGGAACAAGTGCTTACTCTAGTGAGGCAAGAGCATGTCAAACGACCATTAATGTACTATGCTCCTGTGGTAAAAGTGTTTTTTTTTTTCAAATTATAAACATATCAAATCAGCGGTTTTGGTGGTCTGTAACGTCGAATTAATTGGCAAACTAATAAAACCTACTTAGCTGTAATAGTGTTACTTTTAAATTAGTGAAACTCTTTATTATTTTTCAATGATTTATTCAAAGACACCCCACATCATATGGTTGATGAAAGTAAAAAGTATCAACCCCACCTGCAAAGGTACCAAAGATACCCTAAAAAAACCGGCCAAGTGCGAGTCGGACTCGCGCACCGAGGGTTCCGTACAAACCTGTAGGTATATTATATGATGTAACTGAAAATGTATGCTTTTCGTAATTTTTCCTTTACCTGTTCTATAAGACGTTGCTTCGTACCTACCAAATTTCAAGGTTCTGAGTTCAAGGCGAGTATCCTGTAGGTTTTGATTCTCTTGCGAGGGTCGAACAATTGCAGTATAAACGGAAATGTATCTTTTGATTGCGTTGGCTTAGAAGTTTTTTTTTTTTTTTTTTTTTTTTATGTTTAGACCTCCAAAATGACTCTACTCTGCCTGATGGAAAGCATAAGCAGAATCCACGAGTGGTGGCCACCATACTCATTGCGATTTCAACAATGCAGCATGGCGACCCACACTATGGCGGCCTAGTGATGCTTGTGCATCTTTTAGTCTAGTCAACAAGTATGGAACTTGTTGACTAGACTAATTGGGCCTCCGGTCTCGCACTCACCAACGAAACACGACAGCACGAACGCTGTCATTTTACGTTGATTTTCTGTGCGAGGGTAGTACCGCCCCGGTCGAGCCGGCCCGTTCGTGCTGAAATCAGCGTGGCTCTACTACCTTTAAAATTTGTTTGATTTTTTCACGGCTCCAAGGGACAGTAGACCTGAGTATTTGATATGAATTTCAGTTTGATACCTCCACGCGTTCGTGAGAAAAAGGATCTTGAAAGACAGATGGACAACAAAGTGATTCTATAAGGGTTTCGTTTTGAGGTTCGGAACCCAAAAAAAATATTTCAAGATTTTATGTTACCACTTTTTCGGCGTGATTAGTATATGTGTTTATATAAAGTTACAAGTTTCTAGCACAACACTTAAATTGGACCAAGCGATAAGGTAACCGCTTAAACTAATACGTCAATTAGAATTTAAGTTGCATGTAATCTGAATAATCTTCCAACAAAAGTACTTAAAGGAGGATTACGTCAAAATGCAATAAAAGTAATATTCATAATACGCATGTAAGCCACCCGTTCCGCCATTACATTAACATAATCGTACAATCCTACGTACATATACATGTATATAGAGAGGCAGCACAGAGGTAGACACGGGCTATTCATGTCAGAGTCACGTAGAGTAATGTATATTCTAATATATTTGAACTGCGAACGACTTTTCGTGCCTACCGGCCCGTGCGGTCTGCGGTCGGCTGGTAGTGATGCCCATATTGTAATGTATTAAATGATTTATCGATAAATAATTATTATATTATTAGTCAATAACTTTCAGTGGCTTTTAAAAATATTGATTGTCAACACCCCAATTCATCCGTGGGTGGATGATGTAAGACAGGAAACTCTGCAAACAGCAGCATCGCAAAGAAAAGTATAACTTAGCACAAACTCCATATCCATCCTTCTGGCTAGCAGCGTTTTGTAGTAGTCCTAAACTTGCTGTTGTCCAGCCGTGGACTTATTAAGACTGTTGATGAACCAACAACTCTGCTTCTTTTTGATTTGAAATAAAAATGTAAATAAATTGTCAACCATTGTAACCTTTTCTTCTGGTTATATATATATAAATAAATGATAATAATTACGTTACAGTATTTTATTAAAGACCAGCTGAACCCCGCGGTATTACCCGCGGTTATTGTCGTACCGCAGGCAACGCCACGGGACAAAACTAGTCTATAAAAAGTAGCCTAAGTTACTCCTTAGATCATCAGCTACCTGCCAATGAAAGTCCCGTCAAAATAGGTCCAGCCGTTCCAGAGATTACCCAGGACAAACAGACAGACCGACAGACAGATAAAAATGGTAAAAAAATGTTATTTTGGTACATGTACCGTGAATACATACTTATGCTTTTATTAAAAAGCGGTTATTTTAATATTACAAACAGACACACCAATTTTATTTATTTGTATAGATAAAATTTGATATAGCAGCAGTGTTTTTTTTTTGGTCATCCAACATTATTTAGTTCCCATTACCTGACAGAGTAAATTAATTATATGTTGACCTTGATACTCTTGTATAATTTGTGCCTTTATTCAAATTTCTAAGCCAGTTTTACATTTTATTGTAGTATTTTATTACCAGTTATATGAAATAAATAAAATACGATTCGAACTACGAACTCCCACTAACAATGAAACTAGTGTGTACCGCTTGCCACGGCTAGTTAAAAATACTGAAAAATATTTTGCATTTTGGAGCGGTATGTATATTTTATCGATATAAATTTTCCATTTACATGTAGCCCATCTCTATCCGTTTCGTATTTACTCTGCACCTCGGCAGTTCATCTTCATTTTTTATCTCTTTCACCGGAAAAAGGGCAAAAAAGCAGGAAACCGCTCTAGTAATGAGTGTAAAAAAACTAAACGAAAGATATTCTCCCCGTTCGGTATCGTTTTCTTTTCCCTTTGCCCTACAAAATTAGAGATTTATGAATTTTTATGTACTTACATAAACTTTTTGTCAATGTGATTGAATTTTAAGTAAATAACTGTTTTGCCTAACTTTTGTGTTTTTTATCTAACATCCATACTGATATTATAAATTCTAAAGTAACTCTATGTGTCTGTCTGTCTGTCTCTCTGTTACGCTTTCACGTCTACACCACTGCACCGATTTCAATGAAATTGGACATGGAGATACTATGATTCTTGAGGAAGGACAGGCTGCTAACAACTTCATAGACGCCGGCGGAGCCGCGGACAAAAACTAATAAGTTTAGAAGCTAGCATTAAACGTTTTTAAAGTTTTGATGCAGGAATATAACGTAATTAATATCTTTGTTAGTAACGAGACTAATCCAATATCTAACAAGCCTAAACTAGACACGCATATAAATATAAGTTTCTCCTAACTTTACATAGGTATATTTACGTCAAAATGTAGCTTTGCCAGAGCGAAAGCTGTATTTGAAGTCAATTTATATTTTCATCCCACCAGCTCGTAAAGAGTATTTTTGCCCTTCGATATCTGAGTGCAAAAGCCGTGCTTATTCGCTAGAGGATAAAGTAAATTTAAATTTAGAACATCATGTGCACTAAGCTTGTTAAGTCAAAACATCATTAAACCTATTTACTTCTACCTCCATGGTGTCGAATTTATCATACATTTTTTTTTCAGATTCGGAATCTTCTTGGTGTACTTTTTTTTTGATTTGCTTTGCCCTTAATGCTCTAAGGCTTTGCCAGCGCCATTTTCTTTTTACGTCATTTAGTCATTTCCTCGCTGAGGTGGAATGAAAAGTTACGTATTGCACTCGAGTGCAATTTCTTTTTACCTAGTGCTCTTTTCATTCCCTCGCTAACGCTCAGGATTCTAATTTTTGAATCACTCGCTGTCGCTTGCTCGGTCATCAAAATTGAGCACGCGGTTAAAAAGCAACTTTGCACTCTTGTATAACAAATAACTATTGTTCTGTGCATTTCCAAAACAGTGCAATATACGCAAATTAAACTGTGTGTATTTCTACCTATTTATTTGTTTGTTTATTGTTATCTTTGTAGTGTAAAAAAAATGCTAGGTACTTTTTGTATATTTAGAAAATTTAGAAAATCATTCTTCGTTCCATTTATCTGCTAGTTATATGCAAAATCAAAAATAAACTATATTTTTAATTTTTTTAAATCAAAACTCTTACCACAAAAATATTATGTGACTGATAGACAAACCGACAAAACGATAGCCAATTCTCGCAATCCACGTGTAATTGAATGTTCCCGAGTATATCCCAATGTAAGACAATTTGAAGCCCTTAACACAAATTGGTGTTCCCTTTTAACGGAATCTGTTCTAAATTGGAGGGCACCCGCTGGGGTTTGCAGCCCTTAATTTGATATAAATATAGATACGTACTCGTCGAAAATATATTAAAAGGATTCATGTACCTAGTGTTGGATTGTTAAGTTTGTGTTAAGTTTGAGAATTTGTAGTCTTGTATATATAGATGATATGCTAGATAATAATTTATATGTAAAATAAAAATAAAATTCTCTGTTTTTAATGATCCTGTTGTAACACAGATGTTAGCTAGATGATACCTATCGATATTATTCTCTTCTACAAGAATCCTTTTTACAGATTTATTACGTTCGCGTTTCGTTTTGAAACAAGTAAAGTCCAATATCAAATTAAAAAAATACTTAAAGAACAGGATAAATCTTGCAAAATTTAATAAATTGAAAATATTGTAATTCTTGATCATCAAATTAAACTAGAAACACTTATAACATGTATGAAATTTAAGATGCATAAAACATAAAATTATTAAGAGGTGCTTGAGGTGCAACTTGATATTTTTTCACTGAAATCGATTTTGAAATCATTATAACTCTATTTAATACAACACTTTATGCAGAGAATAATTAACAGAAATACAATAGTGTTACAGCACAGTTTGCATTACAAAATTAAATTGTAAAACACTAATTATAGAATATAAGAGGGCCACATAACATTGCGACTGAGTTGTTTGAAAATTAATTAAATAGTCTAACAGGGCATAAGGATTTACGAGCTCGCATACCTGTGCGCGTCACCTCACATATCTGACACATTGGATTATTTAGACTCCGACTGCGATTGTAAATTGAAAGTTGTTTAATTGGTATCATGTTTCTGACAGCAGAAAAGCCATCTTTAGCTGTTATATTGATATAAGTGACACAATTTATCTTTAAAAGTTATAAGAACAATAGTATTAATTTAAAACACACGATTGAGTTTGATCGTGGTTAGAATGAAACGCCGTAGAACGTCGTAAATTATGGGAAACCTGTTTCAATAGTATTTTTTTGAATGGTGATTAGGTAAAATATTTGACCAATAATATAAAAGAAGATATTTTGTATATATATTCCTTGATCAAACAACTTTTGGGTGGATATGACAAAGTCAATGAATATTATTACATTGTCGATTTTAATACCTTGAAAAAAATGTCTGAATATTGTCCCTACTATTAGTACTACTAATATGAAACTAACAAATAGTTAATCAACTTATTAAATCACAAAAAAATATGATAAATTGAGAAAGAAACCATTTATATCTTAAGAATTACTAATTTAAAAAAAGAAGATTAAAAATTATGCTAGACATATTTATTACCAACTAGTTGTTGCTCGCGGCTCTGCCCGCGTATATATCGGTTTTCGCAGCAAATAGTAGCCTATGTGTTATTCTGATGTATAAGCTACATTACTGTAAAGTTTCATCCAAATCCGTTCAGTAGTTTTTGCGTGAAAGAGTAACAAACATCCATCCATCCATACTTATCAAACTTTCGCATTTATAATATTAGTATAGACTAGTGTAATTTTACTAATTTTATGTCAAATTAAAACCATATCAAGCTCCCATCTTTACCAAGATTAATCTCACAACTATATTACAAATTACAAGTAATACCTTATGCCAGTTTACCATTGGTTTTGACGGGCGGGGTGGGGTAGGCACGCAAATCGTCGGCTGCATTGAACGACAAGACATTTGCCAGGCCATGATTTATGGTGTCGTGTTATCGACACGCCGCAGCCCAATATACCCTTCTCTCAAGAATGGATGCCGTGAACGATGGGGTATCGATAGAAAATGAATTTGGTAGTGCAATGTTTAAGAACGATACTTTCTCTATTGATTCTTATAACAAAAAAAATAAATTAAATAAAAGTCAAGTAACTATTATTAAATTTAAATGTCACATTTATCGTTTAAAAGGATTGAGATTAATCTATTCCCATTGCTTTTCAAAGTATGTATGTTTCCTAACTATACCCATTATACATATTAAACATAGTCTATTATATTTCAAAAAGGATTTTTTAGTTTTCTTTTGCGGTTACTTGGCCATTATGATATCATACATCGATAATAATTCTTAAAACTGTAATTTAAAAAAACAATATGAAAAGGTAGCTTCCTATTATTATCATTACCAGTGGTTGCCCGCGGCTCCGCCCGCGTATATGTCGGTTATCGCGGCAAATAGTAGTCTATGTGTTATTCTGATGTATAAGCTATATTACTGTTAAGTTTCATCCAAATCCGTTCAGTAGTTTTTGCGTGAAAGAGTAACAAACATCCATCCATCCATACTTACAAACTTTCGCGTATAAAATACTAGCTCATCCGGCAAACGTTGTTTTGCCGTAAAAAAAATAATTGGGGTATAAAAAATAGATATTGGTCGATTCTCAGACCTACCCGATATGCAAACCAAATTTCATAACAATCGGTCCAGCCGTTTCAGAGGAGTATGGTAACTAACATTGTGACACGAGAATTTTATATATAAGATTAGTATAGATTACGCCCCTGTCCATTTTGAAGTCAAACTAAACTTAAATAGTTAATACGTATTGTTAGTATAAAGGACGGATGGTTGCTGAGAATCAGTGATACTGAGAATACAGCAGTAAGTGTCTTTCCGCTTAAATGATATTCTATACTCTATCAATTTTTTAATTTTTAATGTAGCTTCTTTGGTAAATTAATGTAACATATTAGTATAAATATTCTGAAATGCCTAAATTTTAACTTTGAGATAGAGACTTTGACAGATGATAGCCACACGCAAACTAAATTGGTTTTGAGTTTCTTAAAATATTATACTTTTAAAAACTAAATAGTTGTATGATGTAATCGCCGCTCGAAACTATCGACTCGGCATCTCCCCGAACCTAAATCACTCTGCCCACTAGTGCGTGATCTAAACCCCCTCCCTCACAACACGCGATTTTTTGTAAGATTTTCCGCGCGACTGCGACTGCTGCGATCTGCGACTGATTAATCACCTATTGATTGGAACCGACGGATACGAGGGTTCAAATTTCGCCGAATTTGTCACTAACTGGGTTAGGAAGCTTTTGTGGTTTTTAGTACTTTTCTTCTATAAAATAATGTAATATTATGTAGCGGTTTTGGGTACTAATCTTTATAGATCGTATGTAATGTTATCAAATACAATGTTAAGAGATACATAAAAGTAATTATCGATTTGATTATGATCCCCTAAACTTTTAGTGCACCGAATAATAAGTAAATGGATATAATTAGTTAGCGACACTTTTCTTGTTCATAAAGATTATGCCTATCAGAATTTCATAGAAGGAATAGGTTGGTTAAATTAAATTGAGACTCCTAACCGTTTATTGGCTAAATGGATGTGTTTTGTTGCCACAATTAGAAGTTTAAAACCTTAAAGAGATTTTTATTAAGTTTTTGCCAAACCGTAATTTATTGCAGATGACCATCCTTATGGTAATTAATATTCTTAATACAAATTTCATTTTTCAAGTTTACTTCTGAAATTGTCTTTCATTTAGCTATTGTTTCTCGTTAGACACAGATTAAAGTAGTCAAAAGAATATTTATTCCGATGACAGAGCTATTCTAACAGTTGTAACTAAAATTAAATTCAGTTGGAATGCACTCGTTGACGCGGAAACGCGTCGGCGACATGCGCCGCCTGCATCCGCGTCAAACGCAACACGCCCGTCGGTGGAACGTGTGAGCACGGCGTTAGGGGAGGGCAATGCTCATTTTGTTTAATTTAAACCAGATTTCACCAGTTTATATACCATCGCTTAAATATTAGAACTTATATTTTACCCGCGGATTCATTGGCCTTAACGTAGATTTTGTAAGTCACGCATAGATATGAAGTACTTGTAAACATGAATTCTTATTTTGGACAGTCGTGTAATCAATATTGTAATAATACAATGTCTCCTTAGTTCTTCTTCGCTGATCATAATTATTTATATTGAAATTTTGGTTTCATTTTTTATAATAGTTTATAATTTTTTTTTAATAATATCTCAAAAAATGGAATCAATGAACAAAAGCAGAGGAGAAAAAGTTTTTTAGCAACAATGTGTAGTATTCTACTTTACCTTCCCTTTGAAACGTACTAAAATATAAATATTATTAATAAATTGCCTGTTTAAAACTTGACAGTTAAATGCTTTTATATTTATTTACATCAATAACGTAACCAACTTAAACAAATATAGGTAGACTACTCTGATGTTACCTGAAGGAATAGAAAATCCAATAGTTTGTGAGACACACACCCCACTTATTCACATATGTACGAATAAGTAATATAGTTTGTCTGGCGTCTTTTGCCGCTCCAACCAAGCGGCAAGAGACGTCATGCCACACCGCAACCGCCAATTTGACTCGCGCCCTGATCAAAGTTAGAATAGTGTCACAATTTGTACTAAGTCTGACGATATTTTGATGAAGGATCCGTTAGATTGCACCATCAAAGTTTAAACTATAGTTTATTACGAGACTTTAAACTTTAAATAGTAGTGAAGATATATTTAAAAAAAACAGTTACTTTTGCTATGATTTTAGTTTATTTCTCATTTTCATACTTAGTTATATTTATAGTGCTTATTACTATTATAACTAAAACACTAAATGCTACCATAATTCACCTCTATTTACACTCACATCGAAACACACACGTCCATTAAATCTTGATTGATCCACATTTGATGGATTTGCAGGTTTTATAAATTTACAGTCCATTTAATATAAAATTCTAGTCTACATAAGATAATTAAATTTATGTTCAGACTTTCTCAAATATTTGAATAACATTTTAAAACAGAAACAAAGTAAACAGAAACAAAAAATAACTAAAAAGCACGTTTGCAAGAGTCGGTTACAAACATACAGTTGAAACTAAGTGAAGCTAATAAGAAAACCGCTGGAATGACGACCTTCTACGATAAAAAAAGCATTGTAAAAATTCTATTCAAGATTTTGAAACTGATTTCAGATAAGGTATTGAAAGCGTAATTATATTAGACATATATACTTATATTAATCACTAGCTTTTACACGCGGCTTTGCTAACGCAGACTTCTATCCCCTGATTTACCCCTTAGGGGTGGAATTACAAAAAATCCTTTCTTAGGTAGGTTCTTTATATAACGTAAGCGAGCACTACACTTACGTTATATAAAGAACCTACATGCAAAATTTCAGGATTCTAGTTTCAGCGGTTTGGGCTGTGCGTTGATCTCTGTGTATGTCAGTCAGTCAGTCAGTAGATAGATTACGGTGCAACCCGTCGGCTGACAGGTTTGAAAGCGTTGCGGTAAAACTACGTAGGTATTAACACAAACCTAAACTTTAATATAAGTCGTGAGGCACGCGCTACACATTATACGCTATACATTATATTAACATACATAGGTGAACACTTCATAAAGTATATCACGTTCTTAAGATACTTCAAGTTTGATATTAAAGTTCTATTAATAATATACAACATCGATCGTAATTCTCTTATTCAGGGATAAAAAATTATAATAATAATCACTTTATTGTGCACCATATTACTTACAAAGGTAACTTAATGTTATGAGGTACAATTAGCGGCCTTATCGCCCGAAGGCAATTATTATATTGTTTTTACATTCAAAGTCAAAAAGATTTGTTTTAAATAGGCACTTATTTTACAGGCACTTATGAATAGTCAATATTTAAAAATCGAGTGATTCTAGTCGCCAGTTCCAAGTGCAGCCTTCCCTTCATGGAGACGAATCTGGCAAGAAACTCCATTGTTGCTCATTGCGCACGCACACGCCCATTGTTACATTGTTGTATATAAATTATTGGACGACTTAACCTACCCAGGTGGACCAAATAGGTGGACAACGAGCAATAAATGAATCATCGTTCCTGATACATTCTTCATAAGAGAACACTACTTCCTACGAGTAATATTAGTTAAATCTGTATTATACGAGTAGATTACTAGCCGACCCGTAGCCACTTCGTTGCGCGTTAACCGCCCGCGTTTCTTCGACTTGATTTACTGACTGAATTTTTTGTTCAATCATAATAATATAAAACTTATATCACTCCTGAATAGTGTCGCTTTCTGTTAGTAAGAATTTTCTGGATCGGATCAGTACTTCCGAAGATTATCCCCTACGTATACAAAGAAATTAGAAACTTTACCTCTTTTTAATATTAGTATTGATAAAAGAAAAGAGAGGCAAACATTACTATCAATACAGCAAAAACTCGTTCAATATTTTGCGTTATTCCTGTTTAAAATATGAGCTAATCCATATTATATAGATTCAATTGTTATAGCGCATTACTGTAGTGTATGCTGGGCGAATAGTTGGCGAAGGCCCAACCATTTTCAATCACGTAGTAATACGCCTCACCGCTGGTATTCACTCGATGTTCTGATTCTCTGATAATTATTGCCGTATGTACTATAGTTTATTAAATTAACTTTGATATAGGATATAGCATATGGTTCAAAAGGGATAAGTTTTCAATTAATATTTGGTTGCAGCTAATTTTAATGATACTCGTTATTAACTTATTTATAAAGTAACTATTTATTTAGGTATCATTGTCCATAGCTTTGTTTATCACGCTTGTGTAAGGAGTAAGTTTAATCGTATTGAATAATTTATTTATTTATTGAATAATTCATACTCCGTACTAATATAACATTACAAATTCGAAAGTAACTCTGTGTGTCTGTCTGTCTGTCGAAATCAAAGTATCTCCATCCCAAATTCTATTGAAATCGGTTCTGCGGTTTAGCAGTGTAAACGTAACAGACAGAGTTGCTTTCCAATTTATATATTACTATGGATTTATTCATTGTCATAATGTCGACATTTTAGCAATCATTTCTTTAAACAATTTGATAATATTCCAAATATGGGACTAGTAACGATTTTGTAGCATTTTTTGTACGAATGTGAAAATTAAATATCTATTCTACAATATCTCTAGATATATTATTGTAATAATATTAATAAATGTTCACGACTGCCTCGTTGGTCTCGCGGTTGGCGTGTGCGACTGCTGATCATGAGGTCTCGGGTTCGATTCCCGGGTCGGACGAAATGTTTGTATGATCTACAAATATTTGTTTCGGAGTTTGGGGGTTTTCTATGTATAATATGTATGTATTTACAAAAAAAAGTATATATGTATTTGTATCAGTTGTCTAGTACCCATAACGCAAGCTCTGCTTAGCTTGGGACTAGACGGCGTTGTGTGTTAGATGTCCGAAATATTTATTTATTATAAAATACTAACTAAATAAATAAAAGTAAATAAGCAAAGTTCGTACTTTTGCTAAGATTATAGAACTTAGAACTTTTTGAACAACAAACTACAACAATTTCATTTTAACTTTATTTAACTTTATTTTTATTTATTATAAGTACTTTTCAAAGCGTGATTTTCGTAGGTATAAATATTCACTAATTGTATTAGTAAATATAGTATTATAGTGTACTACCAATTCTACGACTACTAAAATATAATTAAAAACAAACTGTGCTTTTATATTACTTGTACACATCATGGGCTTAGTTCGCTACAAATATATGGCAAAAAAAAATGACGAATATTCCGTAATTATTCCTGTACCTTGCATACACGAAAACTCCCAGTAACAAACCTAAAATCAACTACAACGTACCAAAGTTAACAACCCAATAAGCCCCGACTGTTTAAAAATATTTTCATGTTAGAAAAAAATATTTTCAAATATAAACTGGGTAAAAAAATTCCCGACCCCGTTCAACGCAGGTTGGCGTGAAAATCATGCCCGTTCGGCCCTACTATACATATCTACGTCACTAGCTAGGGTAATACAGGGTTATTTTTAAGGGGTTCCGACTTCCCAAGATAACGTGTGGTGTATTTACGAGTGAATTTTGTAAGTTTGTATCCTTCTTCGTGTTTAGGGAGAAAAATCTGTAGTTGGAAAATATCTATTGTTATTTTCCAATAAAGTTTTTTTTTATTCGAATGTATGTACGAATGAATATGTTCTAATCGATCTATATGAGTTTAAACCTTTAATATTCTATGACTACACATAAAGGTACATAGCTATATACATTTAGATTGTAAATATACCTAAGTTATACTTTAGTTTGATGAAAGGTAAGATATTTTTCTTTAAATTGACATAGTAGAAACACCACTCTTGACGTTATCTAGGATGTTTACATTTACAATACTAAATATTCGACATTTTTAAGCTGATAGGATGGAAAATACCTTCGGATCTCCTCCTCCTATGGGAGCCAAGAGAATGTGGTGATTTAACTCAAACCCTCCGTAATAGCCGGCCTCGTGCGCCCTACTTTAGAAAGACCCGGACTATGTTACTTCAGGTCCTCTCCGAATCGACACTTTGCCAATTATTAAGCTACAAAAATACCTTAATTCCAAATAGCTAATGGATACTGTAGACGCATCACAGTCGCCTGCGCTTTTACAAAACCGAGTGTCCGAGTTCGTTGAGCTACTAACTCTTTAGCTCTTGACTAATATTCCCCTAATCCCTATCTCCCCTTATACCGTAAAGCAGTTTCCTCCGATATCACTCCATATACACTACTCCAATTCGGCGATAAATAGGTATTTCTGAGCATTTCCATAGAGAACGGCGCTCTTCAACGTAAGCTGTATATAGCTATGGGTTGTAGATTGCGTACCGACGTGCGCTGGCTGCCGAATGAATCACTGCTTGCATCTGTTACCATAGACATAGGAATAAATAGACAATGTTGTTAAACTGAACGAGTAAGGTGAGCGTATAAAGTTAAACTTATTGATATTTTTACGTAGGAAATTAAACATGTTATTTATATGTAAAGTACCCAAATTTATAGATACCGAAAATCCGTAGTATGGTAGTCTGGAAGAGATCGTCGTGAGCGCTAGGATTGAACATTGCTAAATACACATATTTTTAACCTACTTCCAAAAGGAGGAGGTTCTCAATTTCATCTGTATTTTTTTGTTTTTTTTTATGTAAGGACACTGATTGCTCCGTCAATTGTGGACCGATTTCGAAAATTATTTTTGTATTCGCAAGGGTATGCTCCCTATGTGGTCCCATTGCCACCATATCAGGATCTGATAATGGGATCCCAAGGAAATCGAAGGAAACCCTCAAATTTGTTAGGCACGTACTACGAGTATGTTTTTCATATATTTTCTAAAGCTATTACAGTATTTACATTTGGTAGTCATCAGTTCATGATGATGAGCCGATGATGGACGATAAAACTCCTTAACGGTTAGGAGTTGGAATATAAATCTTTAAATGTCATGTGTATGTATGTTATCTTTAGTCGTATTATTTCAAGTTATTTAGGTGAAATGATGATGAGAGATTTGAGAAAGACTAGAAAGCGAAAATTAAAAAAAAAATCGTTTAAAAAAACCGACTTCAAAAACTAAAAAGTCTAAAATAACTCAATTTGTATGTGCTACCTATTCATAGGTATGAAGTCGGTGCTAAGCCAAAATGTAATAGTAGGTACCGCACATTACATATTACATAAACATATTTTTACGTATTGCAGGTATAATTCATAAATAATTTTAAACTTGTACAAATCTATGAGATTGCTAAGTCTAAAAGCAATCCGTTGACCATAGGACATGTGTTTTGTGGTGGCGTGCGTTTACAAGAGGCTGCATTGTGCGGGCCAGCCAGGCTTTTGTGAAGGCTTCGTGCCACACTCTGTACGCCCCGAATACATCGCGTACCTTCCTTGTATATATAGCTACACTTGTTATACTCGTATTAACACTATTAGAATCATCTAATCTATATATAGTTTGTGTAGACTTCAAAATCTTTAAAAGTTTTGCACTGACTGAAATTAAATTTAGTCATACAATCCGCTTCAAATACACACATCAAAAGTGTCTAGGGATCAAGCATTTTTATGCGGATTTCTTGAGATTGAGATGTGGCTTTGGCCCTGGCCTGCTCAGTCGCCAGACTTGAACCCGATTGAGCATGCATGGGATATGCTACAGAGAAGAGCTCTGCCGAATATGGAGGGTATCCAGTCGCAAGAAGACCTTTTTTTGTTGTTGCAACGAACATGGGCGGCCATTCCACAGCGTGATTTGGATGAACTCATTTTGAGTATGCCAAACCGATGTTCTTGTGTTAGTGTTCGCGGTAGAAACACGGATTATTAATTGTTTAAGTTACCTAATAAAATTTTAAAGAAAACTGTTATTTCAGTCTTTTTTTCGAACTTTAATGTTAGTGGTTCAAATGTCAAAAATCCTTTTATTAGGAAAATGGCAAATTTCTTTATTAATGCAAAGGTGACTTGGTTTATCGTTACTGTGACAAACGAAAACACTTTATTTGATGAATCCTTAAAGAAAATTTTAATTAATATCAATCAGGAGAAAAGTTATTGCAAAAATATATGTTGATCCCTAGACACATATGTTGATCCCTAGACACTTTTGATGTGTGTATTATTGTCATTGTAAGTTCGGACGTATATTACTGTTCAAAAATATTGTCGAGTCTTTTGAGATAATTCACTGCAGGACATGAGTCGCTCCTTAGATATAATATTTTGGTCTGGCCTACTATATTAGGTTTGGTACTATTGGTACTTTTTGGTACTATATTGGTATAGGGTTTATTTAAAGTTTTTTATTCTGTCTAGTTTGTTGCCTTAGTTGGTTCTTGCGACACCCACTCGATGGATATAGATGGATGGATAATTATTTTATTATGAAGCAAAATAAAAGTGTGCCGTCACGGGACGCCTGGCAGATGTGCAACATCGAAATTGTTTTGTATAAGTTACTAGTGGTTGCCCGCGGCTCCGCCCGCATTTATGTCGGTTATGTCGGCAAATAGTAGCCTATGTGTTATTTTGATGTATAAGCTATATTACTGTAAAGTGTCATCCAAATCCGTTCAGTAGTTTTTGCGTGAAAGAGTAACAAATATCCATCCATTTCATGTTTATAATATTAGTAGGACTAGTAGGAAGTAGTATATAATAAAAAATAATAGAAAACGTGGCGGCGGTTCTTTACTTTTTTTCCATGAAATAAAATGACTGTTTATTACATTAATATTCATTTTTATTAATTACAAAAATTCAAATTTTTAAATTAATTAGAAATCGCGAACACCCAATTATCTTCATCAGTGACTTCGGTACGGCGAAGCGGCGAGCGTCGCCACGGCAATTCTCGCCACGCCAAAAATCAGGTATACCCGCGCCTATAGATGTTTCACATCAAAATAGTCAATGTCGTTTTAAGAATCTTGTGGTTATTTATGAAGATTACATGGTGTTCTTTAATAAAATACATTCTTTCCTAAACTCTGACATTAGGTATCAGAGTACTAAAAGACTTACCAGAAAACTTAAACGAAAACACCTAGAAGTATAAAAGTTTGGTATGAAAAACATATTGTGCTGAAATTAGGAAGCAACCTACAAAATCTAAATTCGCTTCGTATAACAATAGAAGACTAATTCAGATCCATATGTAGCAAGTAACCTCAATATTACTAAATCAAAACGCATACAAAATGCATGAGCCTCTTTAATTGGCCATTCTCTAGTTCGGGCCGAGCCAAATTATACATTCTCGCCCCGAGCGGACCGCGTGGACATAACTAGTGTAGCTTGATACAAAGCAAACATTAGCTCAACCATGCATTATTGTCAAGCACAGGAGCAAAATTTACAGTGAAGCTTGCCCCTTATATCGAATGTACCTTCATTCTAAACTAATCCTTATATAAACATCATTAGGTAGATATTAATTTGTTTTTCGTTTGACATTTATTGTGTTTCCACACTAGGTAGTTTCGTATATGCATCGAGCTGGCAAGTTGATCACGCATCGATGGCTAGAGGCTGCCATGACAGAGATTGGAAGCAACCGTAGTTAGCTTTATTAATAACAGCATGTTTTCCGGTTGTGTTGACGTTCACGCCGGTACTAAGTAATAGTTGAGATTTTTTTTTTTTTTTTTTTTTTATGTTTGGGCTGCCAAAATGACTCTACTCTGCCTGATGGAAAGCATAAGCAGAATCCACGAGTGGTGGCCACCATACTCATTGCGAATACAACAATGCAGTATGGCGACCCACACTATGCCGGCCTAGTGATGCTTGTGCATCTTTTAGTCTAGTCAACAAGTATGGAACTTGTTGACTAGACTAATTGGACCTAATTGATTGATTGGACTAATTGAGATATAGATTTTAATGACGATCATCACAGGTTTATTCTTCTAACGTTGTTTTTAGCGGTGCTGGGTTATATCGACAACTGTTGGCTTGCTTGACACCCAAGTCAAGCAAGTCAACAGTAGTATATTTGTGTTGTGTGTGTCAATGTTAACACGACATGTGTGGCACACACGCCGCTGTATGGAATGCCTTGTCTCAAACAATTGTCCAAACACCCAAATTCCAGAATCTGGTGTGACGCCTCTGATGTTGCGAGTGTCCATGGGCGGCGGTAATCGCTTATCATCAGGCGATATGTTTGCTCGTTTTTCCCCTATTCCATATAAAAAAAACAAAAGGCAACGTTTTCTCCAGAGGTATTCAGGTTTAAAATCGATTTAAGTAAATACTAATAGCAGTAGCTAAGATTTTTAAAAAGTTAAAAAATTACTTTCTTGAAATGAAATTTGTACTGGAAAACTTCAAACATATTGTACGTGCGTGCATTCTATGTAGTTTTATTTCACCCGCTGATGAAAATAATACACCTATAAATATCTATCTTTAGCTGTCAAACAGAACAAAGATCAGTTATTAAGAGATTAAATAAAAAAAAACAAAAAGGGAAAATTGATCGAATTGAAACCAAAATAATAATTAATCGGTGCATATGTCTACGTTTATTTTCGGGAATTTATGAATCATTGAAATTAAAGCAATTTAACTCGAAGTCATAAGGGGTGAATACTAATTATCGTACTCATTATTTTGCTGTATTTTTCTTGCAGATAATTTAGTCATTTCGTGTATATCACAATCTTACAATTACTTCACGATAGTAAACTCCTTCGGATATAAGGAAACGAATTCAAGGGTTTCACAGATTATCAAAACCATAGATTTACAGTGTCCTTAGAAAATATTTTTATAAACAAAAACACTAAAAGTTAAATGACTAATACACTAAAGTACATTCTTGCGTATCTATTTCGTAAATAAAAATAAATCGCCAAAATGTATGCACGCGCATAACTTCTGATCAAATGCACCAAATTGGATAATTCTTTTTTTTATGTGTTCGATATTGTTAGGACAAGATATGTATAAAAAAATTAAAGATAACCGGAAAAGTTATTTTTTGTCCGCGACTATACACTACCTGTGGGAAACAGAGGCGGAGAAGCAGAGAAAACAAATATTTCAGACATTTAGAAAATATTTATGAAATAAAAATATGGCGGTACGGAGATCGGCGGGTTAGCTAGTATATAAAAGGTATATAGTAAAAGTATATATATAAGTATATATGGTGTCTTAAAAATATTGTTATGATAACCCAGATAAAATTATTTGTTCTATGTTTCGAAGAAAAAAGACATGCTTCAGCACTATTTCATTTTTTTCAAACATAAGAAACTGATATGAGGAACTGGGGACGGCTAATTAAAACACAGTTAGATAATAATTTAGAAGCAACTAAACTAACTTTATTTAAAATAGACAATAACATCAAAAGAGGTTTTGGAGAAAGTCTTATTGATATTGCCCGTTCGTTAACTTACGTTTATATCCTAAAAAAACTCCATGTACAAGATTGTGATTGACGGAAGAAAATTACTAACAATAGATTCCATGTCACTACATAAGACTTTCTGCTATCAAAGTCATCAGACTAAATCACCAGAGCGTCTTCCTTTTGTTACAGGAATTTAAAGGCGTCGATAGCTTTATTATCAAGCTACCAGCATGCCTCAGAGCGCATTTAAAAAAGAAGTCTCACTAGGTATTTAAGTCAAAAATAGTTTTAGCACTTTGTAACATTGTAGGCTTCCTGGTAATTATTTCCCACCGGCTGACGATCATACAGAGGCCCTCGGTATAGGCGATAAGGCAAGCCATTGAACTAAATAACTTCTCTTCACGCTTATTAGGCCTATGTTGATACCCCTTTGCCACGGGCTTTGACTTTTACGTACTTTTTTTTAGATACAGACTCTTTATTTGAAAATTCATAAATAGGTAGTTCCAAATTTAAAAAGTTTTAATAAAGAAACATTGAAATGATAATGTCATCAAAAGCCAGGCTGTTTTAATTTATAATGTATGGAATAATATTTAGAATTTGAATCCTTATTTATTTTTAAAGATACAGTTATTTTTTCCCTGAAGCTATGAATCTGAATGTTGTATTATAGCTTTATGAGTTATCAGTTAGATTTGATTTCTCTGAACTTAGAAGGCATATATATCATGCTGTAAGAATTATAACTCCAATTCTAATTTCCTATAATTTTAAGATTGACATGATCAGTAACACTCTAATACCGAGACGGATAAATATATTAAATTAAAATATTGTAAAAAAATTATATGTCCTCTTAACTTTCCACTATATTCTTATATACAATTTTCAAAAAAAACAGTCTCTTTTAAAAAGTAGCAATGAAATGTTATTTAAACTTAACATAACCTGGAGTCTGAATAAAATTTCAATCCTTTTAGAAGTTTTGTTTTATTTCAGTGCCCATACATTTTGAATTTGTAAAGTCAGGCTAGGCAGAACTGATAAACATACACTCTAATATTTAGAAATATGTACATATTTATTACAGAGAAATTATTCCTAGACACATAACACTAGACTCATAGATACACAGATAATGAAAAAAGTCACAAAGGCTAAAACACAGACAATTATTTTATATTATTATTATTGTAAAAAAACGATTCCCGCACTATTATGTCGTGGGGGACTTTACAAATATACATGAAATGAACACAAAGAACACCGAGACTCAGAATAACAATTTGTGGATCACACAAAGTGTGGTCCCATATGGCATTTGAACCCACAGCACTTGGTGCAGTAGAAAGGGACGTAGGACCGCTTAAACCACAAGGCAATCGTGCAGTCAATTGATAAATTTTAATGGATAGACCTACTTCTTGACATACATTTTAAATAATTGTTTCGGAGTTTGGGTGTTTTCTATGGATAATATGTTTTACAAAAAAAAAGTAAATATGTATTTATATCAGTTGTATAGTACCCATAACACAAGCTCTGCTTAGCTAGTCCCAACTAGATGGCGTTGTGTGTTAAATGTCCGGAATATTTATTATTATTATTATCCGTCTCAAACAAATCAAACATTTAGTACAAACACAAACAACGTCCGAAATTCTTGTGCGTATCACGAAATTATCTGCCAGATATCTCGACGCTGAATATTCACGAACAGCAGCATCAACATACATAAATCCAATCAGCGGGTCGTGGAGACCGCTACCGATGTTTATGCCGTGCCGTGCCATACTCTATCGTGCCGTGCTCCACCGTGCCGTATGTTTGTGAGCGTGCCGAGTGCAGCGATGCAACTGATGGTTAGGGTTGTACGTTAAATTTGTTTGTAATACATGTGTTTTTATTATAATGTAAATTGGTATATTCTTGGTGTTCTTATAGAAATCTAAGTTATGATATTTTGTTGTATGAGAACTTAAGACTGAAGAAACTTAATTTGATTAGGTTTTAAGAGCAAAGTTTTTCTCTTCAAAGACAAAACACGTAAAAATTTAACAAAATTAGCGGTGTGTTTTCATTACTTCATAAACCCTTATATAAGTCTATGCTTTTTATTATCTGTTTATGAAACATATATTTAGTAAAGCGTGTTTATCCTCTATTTATCACTTACTTATTTACATTTACTTATTTTACTATTATGTTAAACACAAGCCCGAGTGGTAGCCCTACCGTAGGCATGCACCGTAGCGAAGTCATTAGCAGTAATGGCTGATCCACTCTCGTCCGTATATGAACTGATGTCTATGTACTACCACTTAATACATCTCCTACTTACATACTCGTGTACATGCATTCGAGAGCTGAAGGGTTTCTAGCCATAGGTAAAGCGCCTCTTTATCGACCACTTAAATGGATTAGTGACGATTCACAAGGATATCTTTTAATTTTTCTTGCAAGCGAGGCACGTACTTATAATATTTCCTTTACTAAAAACTACCTTTTTTCGCTCGCGTGTTTATCACAGTAAAGATTAGCCATGTCCTTCCACAAGAATCAAAATATCTCTATGCTAAATTTAATTTAAATCGGTGCAGTAATTTAGACGTGAAAGTGTAATACAAAGACAAACATAGCTACTTTTGAATTTACAATTTACGTAACCTAAATTCATATTTGACAAACTGAAGATGCTTCAATTTAAATGACGAGGTAAGAGTTGAAGGTTATCCTCAGGCGAGCACTCGAGGACTGGAGCGGCGGCGTATCTGTTGGTGGCGTCAAGTCTCGAATCTTCGTTACGCAGACGACACCACTCTCCTAGCTGCGGATGAGGCCGAGATGCATGCTCTCTTGAGCAGAATGGAGAGAGCCAGTGAAGACCTAAGGCTCAAAATTAATAGGGCCAAAAAAAAACAAAAGTCATGGTTGTTGACAGAACCGCCAAACTGGAACTCACAGGTTCGCTTAGCCTTGAGGTGGTGGAGGATTTTATTTACCTTGGCTCCAACATCACCAGCACCGGATCAGCTGAAGAGATTCGGAGACGAATAGGTATGGCTAAGAGTGCAATGTCTGACCTGGATAGAATATGGAAGGACCGCAACATCTCTAGAGGGACAAAAATAAAGCTGATACGAACCCTCATCTTCCCCATATTCCTGTACGGTGTCGAGACGTGGACGCTAAAGGCTGCCGACCGTAAACGCATTGATGCCTTCGAGATGTGGTGCTGGAGGAAGCTGCTACGAATACCCTGGACAGCACATCGTACCAACGTATCCATCCTAAAGGAACTTAACATTCGTGAGCGCCTGTCGACCCTGTGCCTCCGCAGAATCCTCGAATACTTTGGCCACATTGCGAGGAGTGAAGGCGATAAACTTGAAAGACTGATGGTAACGGGTAAAATAGAGGGGAAAAGACCCAGGGGCCGTAGCCCGTTGCGCTAGGCAGACCAAGTTTGCACTACTCTCGGCACTACGATCCATGCTGCCCTACACACTGCTCAAGATAGAAACAGGTGGTGAGCTATCACTCGCACATTTATTCCAAATAGAGGTCACGAACATCAGAATTGAGGATAACGACACAAGGAGAAGAGTTGAAGATCTTGGAAGTGATGAATATATTTTTATATTTTAGAATTATAAGTAAGTTAGAACAATTAAGTTATTTGAATAAAAATGAAACCAAGTAATAGGTTTGTGTTAATAAAATGTGTGTATGTGTATGTCATAATAAGAACGTTATTATTTTAACTGTGTTACGATAATAACCTCTCTATCTCTATAGTATATATATCTCTCTATGTAGGGGTGATTTCTCATGAACATACTTTATCAAATTACAAAGTTAATTCAAATGAACGTCACTTCATTTGAAATTACAAAACGGTACGTACTATATTTACAATTTTCAAAATAATAACTTGATATTTGGTTTCAAATTCATATTAAAAGAAACTGGTAAATAATATAAAATTTTGATTTTACGTTCGGGAATGCCAAGTGAAAAAAAGCATCCAAGTGCGAGTCGGACTCGCCCATGAAGGGTTCCGCAGCAGCAAGTAACATATTTTTTTTTTATATTTGTGTTGATTGAATGAAAGGTAAATTGCAGTTTACGGTTTATGACGTATTAAAAAAACTACTTACTAGATTTCATTTAAACCAATTTTCGGTGGAAGTTTGCATGGTAATGTACATCATATATTATTTTTAGATTTATCATGCTCTTATTTTAGAAGTTACAGGGGGGGGACACACATTTTACCACTTTGGAAGTGTCTCTCGCGCAAACTATTCAGTTTAGAAAAAAATGATATTAGAAACCTCAATATCATTTTCAAAGACCTATCTATAGATATCCCATACGTATGGGTTTGATGAAAAAAAAAAATTTTGAGTTTCAGTTCTAAGTATGGGGACCCCCAAAATTAATTGTTTTTTTTTTATTTTTGTGTGAAAATCTTAATGCGGTTCATAGAATACATCTACTTACCAAGTTTCAACATTATAGGTCTTATAGTTTCGGAATAAAGTGGCTGTGACATACGGACGGACAGACAGACAGACATGACGACTCTACAAGGGTTCCGTTTTTTGCCTTGGCACGGAACCCTAAAAAAACTTAATTAACACAGTATTTCTAATTTTCTATCAATGCTACATGTATGAAATTATAAAAGCCTTCCTTAATCCATGATAATATTATAAACTAGCTTTTGCACGCGGCTTCGCTCGCGCAAACTTTCATCCCATGAATTACCCCCGGGGTGAAATTTCGAAAAAGCCTTTCTTAGTGCTCACTTATGTTATATAAAGAACCTACATAAATAATTTCAGGATTCTAGGTTCAGCGGTTTGGGCTGTACGTTGATCTCTCTCTATGTCAGTCACCTTCCTCTTTTATATATATACTAGCTGACCCGGCGAACTTCGTACCGCCATATTTATATATCTGTCTCAGCCTCCCACAGGCAGTGTACAGTCGCGGACAAAAAAAAACACTTTTCCCGTTATCTTTTTTTTTTCTTTCTAACAAAAAAAGAATGAATGAAATCGGACTATGTGTTATTGAACTACAACCAAGTACATATTTAGACTTTCATCCCCTCTCTCCAGGAAACCGTGCTGAATTTCGGAATAAAAAGTATCCTATGTCCTACCTCGTAGTATGAACTCAAATCATGCCAAGTTTCATTTGAATCCGTTCAGTAGTTTCGGCGTGATGCGCGGCCAAGATACAGACAGACAGACAGACGGACAGACAGACAAAAATGAAAAAAAAATACAGTTTTGGCTTCAGAATCGATTATAGAGAGCCCTCCAAAAAAAAAATTCAAAATATCTTTAATGTACAGAATTGGTCCTGTCACATTTTTATTATAAGTATAAATAGATTCGAAAGTAACTCTGTCTGTCTATCTGTTACACTTTCACGGCTAAACCATTGAAACGATTTGGATGAATTACGGAATACACATAGATTGGGCCTTGGAGAAGGCATATGATGCTTTTTGCCCTGTTAATCCACATACACGCGGGAGGAGCCGCGAGCAAAAATTAGTACTAATAAAAATTAGTGTTTCGAGCCAGCCTTTTGCCACTTAAGTTGCTTATTTACAAAAATCATAAGTCTCTTTTAAAAATACTGAAAAAAACACTTTAAAATATTAGAAAAAAAAAATTAACATCTATACTAATACTAGCTTTTACACGCGGCTTCGCTCACGACTCTCATCCCCTGATTTACCCCCTTAGGAGTGGAATTGCAAAAATTCATTTCTTAGTGCTCACTGCAACCTGCATGCAAAATTGCATTATTCTAGCTTCAGCAGTTTGGGCTGTGCGTTGATCTCTGGGTATGTCAGTCAGTCACCTTCCTCTTTTATGTATATAGACTAGCTTTTACTTTGGCTTCGCTCACGACTCTCATCCCCTGATTTACCCCCTTAGGGGTGGAATTTCAAAAATTCCTTTCTTAGTGCTCACTTACGTTATATAAAGAACCTATATGCAAAATTTCAGGATTCTAGCTTCAGCGGTTTGGGCTGTGTGTTGATCTCTGGGTATGTCAGTCAGTCACCTTCCTCTTTTATTTTATATTTATATATATAGACTTACTCTTTTATATATTTAGATTAAAAAGGGGTGAAAGTAGTGATGTTTTAGGGGGTAACCTCAGGATCTACTGAAACGATTTTGAAAATTCTTTTTCACATTATTTGTGATGGTATACGAAGGCTATATATATAAAAGATATGTATATAAATCCAAAAAAATATTACCTGAGCTGAGTGCAAATACTAGTGTTTATTTAATAAATAATTTGTCATATTTCCATAACTCCAATTGAATGTACACAGGCCACTTGGATGGCGCGCAATCACTTAACAACAATCAAGCAGATTACATCAATATTAAACATTTACTTCTAACGTAATACAGGATGTATTCATTCTAGGTTGCCATGCTAATTACATTAAAGATGATAAATGTAAATTTTCTTTTTATTAAATGGGAATATCAATTGTAATAAGTGTATGACTGCACGTTTGGCCTAGTGGTTTAACGGTCACCACGCCGTTTCCTATTTCGCCAAGTGTCGTGGGTTCAAATCCCACGTAGGACAACACTTTGTGTGATCCACAAATTGTTGTTCTGAGTCTGGGTGTTCTTTGTGTCCGTTTCATGTATGTTTGTAAAGTCCCCGCGACACAGGATTTATGCCTGGTGTGAGAGTTGTAAAAAAAAAAGTTAATAACACTAAACTGGGTAGAGACGCAGTAGAATAATACAATAAATGAGTATCAGAATATCCATATCTATACTCTGGAAACTAATATTATAAATTCTAAATGAACTCTCTCTGTTTGTCTGTCAGCCGGGAAAGCAAAAACGCTGCACCACTTAAAATTAAATTTGGTATTGAGATACTTTAATTGTTGAGAAAGCACGTAGGTTACTCTTTACTGTGAGAACCAAAAAGCACGCGTCGGAGTCGCAAGCTAAGCATGTCTATAGATTCTTTATAACCCCAGAATAATGTTCACTTTTCACACTATTCCATTTCTGGAAAAATGGTAGCAATTTTCATTATTATGGGATGTACTTGAAATATAGGTGAAGTGGCTTTCTCTATTTAAGCTAATTTCTCATATTCTTCTACACACACCGAACATAATCATCCTGTATACGTTTATATAATATGTATTCAGGTGTATGTGTATATATAAAATTGCACCACTGCCATTACCGGTAATGAGTTCACATTGAACCGACCACGATGTGATGTGATGTGACGTTAGGCCCGCACAATTATTCTAATTGATTTCGTATGTACACAGGTTGTATACTGTACACTGTTACGATATTTGTCCAGGATTTAGATTAGTTTTGAGATGGAATACGTGGTGATGAGTATAATAGTGAATTCCCGCACTTAACTATAAACAAATGCAACGTAAACCGTCGGTAAAACAATATGTTTACCTAAGTGGAACCAGAGTTGGCTATGTATTTTCTCCTCAAAATGTATACACATCTCAATCCCTTCTATTTCATTTATAACACAGACTGGGATATGTAGTTAAATAGTATTAACATAAACCTTACATTTAAAAACTTAACCAACAAAACATACCGACTTGATGGCTCCACAAAACAAGAGGATTTAAAAGGGGCCTGATCTCCATATGGGTCCGACCCTCGGAGGGAAGTTGGGCAACTCGGCCCATAACCGTATTTCACTCGTGTCATAAAAACTAAGAAACATTTTACCGCAAAATTATTATAATAAGATTCTGCGAACCTTTAAAGAACTGGTTAGATTTTCTTTGCTGTTTATTTTATGCAATAGAATTTTTGTTTTATTTTTGTAGTCACAATTTTTTTTATATTGGTATGTATTTTGTTAATAAATAGTTAAACTGGCTGCAATTATGTTGAGATTTTATTTTAAAAATCACTTTTCAGTTAGACAGAAACTACTTTTTTCAAAATACAATTTACAATGCGATTGAGGCTCAATGAACATATCGAAGTATTCGAAGAAAAATATAAAGTTTTGAATTTTTGGTATACAGATATATATTATTTATTGCTGTTGAAAAATAGATATTTGTTACTCATTTGACCCGATTTAATTATCCTTAACTAATTTATATAATGTAAATTAATCATTACCTATTATCACTTGATGAAAAGTGTACAGATTGACAGATTGTAACTGTTATGCAGCATCTAACTTTACACCATCATGTCATCTAAAACTTGTATTTTTTTTTTTTCAGATTATTGTATTGTCATCGATCGGCCCTGTGCAAATTTACAAGTTAATCAGACTCCTAGAAGTAGGTGAAAATGAAGTTAAAAGATTTTGTTACATACATACATACAGGTCAAGCTAATAAAAGCCTGTTAAAAGTGGTATACAAAGGTTGACCTTACGGCTTACAGCAATTTCTTTCAGACAACTTTTGGATAGGCTGAATTCATTACCCTAACTTCTATTCCGACTGCGTATCAATCTTTTAAATATTAATTTAATATTTACACTTAATTCAAATATCAAAATGTAACTAAATATTCTATATTAACAAATATAATTTCATTTCATTCCACAAATCCGTTTCGCAAGAAGAGTCACAACAAAAATAATATGATCTACATATCTGCGATATCTTATACGTAAGATGCTTTATTACAAATTCAATCTGTATCAATATTGTATCGCACCAAAGCACCCTGTTGGAATAGTTGAGAGTTTTCATTTAATCCCTTCCCCTATGTAGGTACACAATACATACATGCAAATCACCCCGACTTCCCCCGTCTACGATCTTTATAAAGAATGTAAGACGAATTCCTTTCGAGAATATTTTGTAAATGCGTCTTTGAAACTTGTGTAGGACTGTAAAAGTCATTTAGGGGATTGTAGTGATGGTATTTTCGTGAGGACCATTTGCTGTATTCACTTTGAAGAGCTGGTCTGTATACTTAACTGAATAGTTAATATATGTCGTTAGAGTTGCCAGGTCTCATTATAGAGCTGCTGTGGAGAAATCAAAGGGAAATTTAATACGTAAACTTGTTGATAAACTCGATAGAGAGGGTCCCTGGTCACCTTTGTATCATGAATTTAAAGCAAATAGATCAATCGACCTTGCATACGTACAGAACATCAAAATTAATAATAGTTATACTACAGGAGTAGAACAAACCACAGAATATCTTTTAGAATCACTTGTGCCTGACGATCGGCCGGAGGATGACACGGATTATCACCGACAAATTAGGCAGTGGGCTATTGAACCACCATTGTCTCCAATGTCTGACTTACCATCTTCAGACGAATTCCTCAGTATTGTTAGGTCATTGCCACTAAATAAGGCTTCGGGCGACGATAAAATATCAAACAAAATGATAAAAGAAGCTTGTAAACTTTCGGGTGATACGGTTTTAACAGTTTTTAAACGTTGCATTGCGGAAGGAGTATTTCCTAGTGTTTGGCGGTGCGGTAATATTCGAATAATACCAAAAAGCGGCGATAAGCCGCCGGACGATCCTAAATCCTATCGACCCATAACACTGTTACCATCGCTGGGAAAGCTTTTAGAGCGTCTTGTAGTACCACGACTTCTACCGGGTGGAGTTAAATTTCATGATAGACAATTCGGCTTTACGTTGGGAAAATCGACAACTGATGCGGTTATATCTGTAAGGAAAACTGTCACCGAGTCAAGTTTTCAATACGTTTTAGGCATCTTCTTAGATATATCTGGCGCCTTTGACAATGCGTGGTGGCCCATGCTATTGCTAAAATTAAAATTAAGAGGTTGCTTTAAAAATATTTATTCCCTTATCTCCTCGTACTTCTTACAAGGTACTACTAAATTGAGACTTGGGCATCATTCTGTGTCGAAGGCGCTTACGATGGGGTGTCCTCAAGGGTCAGTGCTAGGACCATACTTGTGGAACATAGGCTTCGACGATTTTCTGGCAATGCCTGTGCCGTCCGGATGTACCCTGAATGCGTACGCGGACGACGGTTTGTTATTGATAGAGTCGGATACTAGAACGGGGCTTGAGAGGCTGGCCAGTGAATGTTTGGACTTAATATCTCGGTGGGGTGGGCGTAATCGGTTGACGTTTGCACCAAACAAAACCTTCCAGCTACTTCTGAAAGGTAACCTCAAATCACCGCCTTGTATTAAATTTGAAAATATTACTATTAAAAATAAAACCTCGGTTTGTTATTTAGGATTGGTTTTAGAAAGAAATTTTTCATTTATTGAACATATTAGAACAGTTAATGAAAAGTCTAAAAAAGAGTTTCTTTGCACTGACGAGGATATCAACTGCGACATGGGGTCTGTCATATAATACACTAAAGATCATATATGGAGCTACTTATTTGGGTTCTATTTGCTATGGTGCTCCTGTATGGGCAGATAGGGCGACTGTAGGTGCTGTCCGTCGCAAACTGTTACAAGGCCAACGACCTGCATTGATTTTCTTGTGCAAGGCATACAGGACGGTTAGCACTGAGGCTTTACCGGTGTTGGCAGGTGTTCTTCCGGTCGATCTCGAGGTGCAAAGACGTGCAGCCATGTACTATTCCACACTACAAAACATGGAATGCGATTTTTTGGGCATACGAGACCGCGGTAAAATCATAAGATTGTTTCAACAAAAAACCAATGTCTATAACGACCTCTTGGATGAATGGCAGAAACGATGGGACGAATCATCTAAGGGGCGCCACCTTTACCAGTTCTTTCCATCTGTTCGCGAAAGGTTGTCAAGGACATGGCTCGAGGTAGATCACTGTGTCGCTCAATTTCTTACAGGCCACGGTAACTTTAAGAGCAAACTATACTCATTTAAATTAGTCGATTCACCATTGTGTCAATGCTCAACACCTGATTCTAGCTGTGAACAGTCGGCTCATCATATCCTCTGGGAATGTAGTCTTTGGCACAATGAACGTAACATGATGCTAAATAGCTTACAAATGACGTCTGGGGTAGTATATTATGGGGATCTTGTGTCAACTGCGGTGAATTTCCGTGCGTTTAAGCGATTCTGCCATACATACTATAGAAATCAAATATAGCTCACTTAGGACCCATAATATTTTTATCCGTGGTGCTTCCCGGTTTGAAAAAGGCGTCTGCCTATTTTGACTCCATTTTGTCTCCCGCTTTGCTAAGGAGGGAAGTGGACTTATTATATTTCCAACTCCTCCAGTTTTCTTCTGATTAATTTCGTTGCGGGTTCCAAGACAGTTAAATTTTTCCTGGGACTTCCCGAGTGTCATAACTCGGTGTTTTCGTGGGTCACCGCTGTTGATCCTGGTGTACAGGAGTTACAGTGGTGGGCGTGTGGGCGGGATTAGTCCCAATATGTCGTTAGAGTGGAACCGTGACATGCAACATTGTATATTCTTTCTTAATTCTTGGGTAGTTACCAACATTATATTGATTATTTTATAAGTCACCAACCCGTTTCACATTCTGAAGTTTCATTTGTTTTTATGGTAATTCTTCACTTCCTAAGGTTACCATATTTAACCTATAACTAATACTATAATTTTACTAATTGTACCCGAAATTAGAGGGTCGACATACACAACTATAGAAAGAAACTCTTTAGCGTTAATCTGTTGGTAAAGTAAATGATTGAATCCAATGTTATTTTCCTCATCACAGATTGCAGTTTTATTGTACCTACTTGAATTGTTAGTTCGGAAATGAACACCAAACAGTCGTTAGTAATATGAAAGTGCTTTTTTAAATGAAAGCACCTCTATTTCAAGCTTAAGTATGCTATGTTCCAACTTTATAGTTTAAGTAATCGTGGTTGCCAGAATAATTTTGTGAACACACAAACTGACTTGTAAATTCAATATACATTTTAACCAGCAGTACGTAAATCAATAACCCATAGGAGCATAAAATCAAGGTAAGTATAATCGAAATGTTATTTTCACAGAATAGAAGCCATATTAAGTTTCCACATATATTCTCGCGTGACATCAATTTGTGAGTCTACCATCCAATCATAAATAACCTTCTCATTTACATAAGAACACTTTGTTAGACCTGATTCTATGTATTCCGACATTGTCGACTTATATAATCTGCCAACTATCTTTAAGAAAATTCGCTGATATCCTGCTCTAATTTGTATCACTGTACTCTTCCAACACACAGGAAAAATCAGCGAAGCGCGCCGATGGGCGGAGCTTCAAGCGCAACCATGTTACATAGACCTCTTCAAATACGTATTGTTACTCTTCGGAGTTCTTTTTCGTGTTGGATTAGAGAGGTGAGGCAGATCTTAGGTAGGTGGATGGACTATATATCGCCTGAGTGCACATTGGCTGATTCAAGCCACGCCTACTCGGAAAATGCATTTCCAAGATTGCTGTGCAGATGGTACTCTATAAGAACGACGAATGTAGAAAGTTTCACATTCAGACTTGTATTCAAGTCCTACTTTTTAATGTTATGGCTGTGACGTTGGAGCCCAAAGCACATTGCTTCTTCTTAGATTCTAAAAAGAAAACTTAATAATGAATTGTTTGCAGCTCTTTATTCACTCTTAGTATATCAATTAGAATAGCAGAAACACATCAGATACTGTTACGCTTTAGACGCTGTAGCTTTGTTAAATTTTAATTAAATTCCACACATTAGATATATGTTTGAAATTTATTTAATACTAATTGTTGCCCGCGGCCCGCGTGTTCGTAGGTAATCGCTGCAAATAGTAGCTTATGTGTTATTCTGTTAGCTATATTACTGTAAAGTTTCATCCAAATCCGTTCAGTAGTTTTTGCATGAAAGAGTTACAGGCGTTTATAATTTTTGTAGGATATATTTTCAACATAAGTTAAGTTAAAAACTAAAGGTAAGTTTATTTTATTAGAGGCTGTTTTATGAAACCTATAATAAGGATGTATTTTGTGTGCTATATGGGAAAAGCATACTACTATATGGTTAGTGAAACACAGGCACCAGGCACACTAAAATTGATTGAAATGCCTAATCGTCATCAATAACCATTTATAGATTGCTGCTAAGCATTGGTTTCTGCTTAGAAAAGAGGATTTGGTCAACACACGACTCAGTATCAGCTTTTATATATACCTATGAACTGTAAAAATACTTCTCAAGATCACTCAATGTTTGGTAGAAGAAAATTCAACAATAAGTTACACTCGCTTATAATAATTGTTTACTGTAACAAAGGATGCATATTTATGTACTTGCACACTTTATCACTGTATATAAAATGTATTATTTATTTTTCGTGTGCAACAAAGAATAGGAATAAAATTACATATAGTAAATATTTGTGCCGTTGAAATAATTGGGTTGTATGAATCTCGTGTATAATATTAATTGCATTACATGTTTATATTACAAGGAGATAATTCATATGCCATTTAGGTACGAATTGTATTATTAATGAACTTCTTTACGATATAATTTAGCTCAAAGAAGCAGGTTTTTATTCGGTTGTATTTTTTATATTGTAGTATTGTTTCGAGCAGAAGTGCGTAATTTAAAAATATATTTGGAAAAGTTTACCTTTGTTTAAAAGAGCACAACATAGCTGCTTTCCATTTGGCTTTATTCAAATTTAGGAAAAAATCATTGAAAAATAAGAAGAACCATTGAGAAATAAAATTAAGTAATGAAAAATACAAAATAATGACAACTTGGCATGAAGGTTTGTGAAATAAGCGATTTGAAATAGATTAAACTTTTTAAAAATTTTGAAACTATTACATAGTTAATCTATTGTTCAACTCCTATTAGAGAATAATAAATAAATAAATATATCGGACATTTTAACACACAACGCCATCTAGTCCCAAGCTAAGCAGAGCTTGTGTTATGGGTACTAGACAACTGATATAAATACATATATTACTTTTTTTTTGTAAATACATACATATCATACATAGAAAACACCCAAACTCCGAAAATAAATATTTGCAGATCATACGAACATTTGGTCCAACCCGGGAATCGAACCCGAGACCTCATGCACAGCAGTCGCATACGCTACCACTGCGCCACAGAGGCAGTCATAAGAGATTAAAATTTGTTTACTTGGTTTCCACTTAAATAGATCTCAATATTATTAACATAATTAATGTGACTTCATATCAATCTACGCAAAAATCAAAGTTCAGAAGTCTTCGAAAAAAGACTTTATGCATATTAAGTTTTGACAATACAGTCACACTTGATATAACCGTAACAGAGAATATTCATTGTATTCAGTTATATCATTATCATTTTGTAATGAACATAAACTATAACAATACAATATTTATCAATATCACGACAAAACTGAGACATAAGTACCCACTTTCAGTTTCTTACTATAAAATTAACCTTCATTATACAGATTTTCTTTGACATCTATCATTACAAATGTACTACCAAAACACTACAAAATATGAATATCGTAATAACGTGGGTAGCGTAATTCCACATAACCGTAAGGGGCTTACTGGCCGCGTAACGAAGTGTGGACTCAAATCGCATCAGCCCATTGTACTGTGCTTGCACATCTGCTCAGCGGCTTATGAACTTCACTTGTGTACGTACCAACTATACGTAGAGATAGTTAGTTGGTGAAGTTATTGTGTAGATATAGGTGGGTATAGATATGTATACTTAATGGTTTGACCAGGGTTATGACCGTAAGATGGAAAGTGTAGTTGATGTAAAAATAATTTCAGAGGGATTTATATGTGAAATTAAATCTGTACTAATCATTTAAATATTATAAACTCGAAAGTAACTCTACTGTCTGTCTTTTAAACTGCTGCATCAATTTTAATGAAATTTGGAATATGAGGACGGATAAAGGCTACTATTTATCGCGATGACTGACATACACGCAGGCGGAGCTGATGGCCAAAGCTTGTTATGTATTTATTTCACATGCAACAAAGTTTCTAATACTAATAAACTGACTGAAAATGTGTAATATAATAAAAAAATCAAAAAGCAATAAAAAGAAAGTTAAAAATGTACATATTTGTGAAAATACAACACTGTGAAGAATATCAAAAGTTTGCAATAACTTAAATAAATAGATGTCATAAAAGTATTTTACTATTGGTATCAAATTCGAATACTTACTAGCTTTTGCCTGTAGTTTTTTAGTTTCAAAGGTTATGACAGTCAGAAATAGTGTAGCTTTCCATCTTTAATCTATACTAATACTAACTGACCCACGCAACGTCGTTTGCGTCTCCTATTGCCCGTAGCGTGATAATTTCCCCCCGTTTTCGAAACATTCTTCATTGGTACTCCGCTCCTATTGGTCATAGCGTGATGATATAGATAAACTCGATAAACTCAGACAAATAATTAGCAATAAATTAAAATTACGACTATAATTTGAGATTTAAACTATCCTATCTCTCAAGTTGGATCGAACTGCACATGGTGTGCAAATTTTATTATAATCGGTTAAGTGGTTTAGGAGTCCATTGAGGACAAACATTGTGACACGAGATTTATATATATTAAGATATAAAGCTGAAGAGTTTGTTTGTTTGAACGCGCTAATCACAGGAACCGCTGGTCCGATTTAAAAAAATATTTCAGTGTTGGATAGTAAATTTATCGAGGATGGCTATAGGCTATATATCATCACGCTAAGACCAATAGGAGCGGAGCACCAATGAAGAATGTTACAAAAACGGGGGAATTTTTTACGCTACGTGCAATAGGGGACGTAAACGACGTTGCGTGGGTCAGTTAGTTTGTAAAATAATACTCAAAATCCGTTCAGTAGATCTAGTTAGAACTTTATCTCTTTATGATATTAGTACCTATAGATTACTACAAAAAATAAACAATCATATTAGAATGATAAACACAGGCTCTGCTTAGATTGGGAGTAGATGGCATGCTAGATGTTATTCGACTGTAAATCGGGACTTAATCGCGATAATATCTACAAGGTGTAAGGTTTTTAAACTAACATCGATGATAATCGAATAGCTAGCAAGTTTTTGACTGGCAACACAGGGGTGTGGAGGGGAACACTAGACAAGAGGGGACGCTGGATGATGGCGAAAAAAGGAGGGAACTTGGTTAATGGTTGAAGGTGGATATAAAAGAACGAATATTGTAAGCTGTTGATTTGGTGCGTAGTAAATATAACTGTGGATAACAAAACAGTGTTTAATTGGAAAGTTTGGGAGTTTACAAAGGTACAATACCTTTTTTGGTTCCCCGACGTTTCGACCGAATTGTACCGATCGTGGTCACGGGTAGACTGGTGAGAGCCTAGCGACGCCTTCGTAAAGTGCGAGTTTCACCAACTACCCGCACTTGGTCTTCTTTTTGATTGTCTTTCGCACTGACGGTACTTCGACATACCACGCTTACGACGTCCGTTGAGTCTTGTCGAGCAACATGTATTCGCCGACGATTGCATTTGCTGATAACAGGATTCCAAGATGTTGACAAGCGTAGATGTCCGAAATATTTGTTTATTTATTTTTTATTTATTAACAAGAAAAAGCATTATTTTCAATATTGTAAAATATGCTATGTATAGTTCCTAATCAGCTACCTATAAGCTGTTGTTCATATTGCTAACACTAAATCTACCTTACAGAGTCAACTAACTCGTCGACAGTCACTGGTTTTGGAGCACGTCACATTTCAGCTGTCTACTGATATATTCAATCTTTAAAGAAGCATCATGTGTTGTATATGCCGAACAACTCTTTTGCCATCAACCAAAGACAACTATATCATCTAAATAAATTCTACCTAATCACTCGCACAGAACCCCGTATGTCCTCATTTAATACGTTGATAGCCGATTTTAATAACAATAAGAGAATGGACTACATCACAATACTCACGGCCCGGGTTTGTCCGCTCCGATGGTTTTCAATCCCATAGAGCTCCGTGTTCCCCTATTCGCTTTCGAATCGAGATGGCAAAGGAAATGAAAAGATTTCTTGGTTATTTTTTTCTTGCTCGTGGTTAAAGATTAGCTACGGAGTTGGAAAGTCTTCGAAGATGAGAGTTGATTATTAATTTATGTGTTATAAATATATCTATTTCATATAGTAAATTTGTAAAAGATCGATGTCTGTACATTTAAGATATTGAAGAATATCTAATAAAATAAGTTTATTTTCCTGTGTGTCGTCGTTGTCTGTATGTTTGTGCGTACTAATTGCAGAAGTGGTTCCGCATCTGCAAAACCGCATGCGGTTTTGCTCTTACATATTGCGGTTAGCTTCATTTTGTGTTTATTTTATTTCGTTCGGTTGACAAAAAGTTATATCACTTTAAAAAAGTATTTTTCAAATATAACTAAACGAATGTATAAGCAAAGCAATAGGTTATACTTTTTAACCACCGACGCAAAAAGAGGGGTGTTATAAGTTTGACGTGTCTGTCTGTCTGTTTGTTTGTCTGTCTGTCTGTCTGTGGCACCGTAGCTCGCGAACGGATGAAGCGATTTCAATTTAGTTTTTTTTTGTATGAAAGGTGAGTTACGTGCTAGTGTTCTCAGACATGTTCAATGAAAATCGGTTGAGTCGTTTAAAAGTTATGGGCGTGAAAGTGGGGAAGAATAACAGAATGTCTGCAAAAATATCATTGGCGTATGATTACTCGATTAAGTGCTTGAGTAGGGGTTTTTTGAATTTTGAATTTTAGCTTGTTACCATCTAAACCTGCCTATAGAATCTATCACTTTCAAAATATTTTAAGAATAAAATTTATTCTCATCACATTTAGTTACCATAACATAGCAATCGATTATGAACAATCTAACGGTACTTTTATGCTAAACAGAGGCTGTAAAATATTTTAAGCACAACACGTGTCGCGTCGGAAACGGCCTGCGCTTACAACGGGCGCCGACTTTTATACGCTTGTATCTGATTTTATAATCGAAAGTTCATAAACGTCCCCTTGACAATATTGTTGATAATTACCATTAGTTGATAGTTCACTGTTCAAGTGAATAAATAACTTTTTAAAACGTATTCTGAACTTTAAAAGCCTACAACATAATGAATTGGAATGAACATTGTTTTTTACATCTTAATTTTTCACTATTAAAAGTCGTACCTAATTTAAATGGGACCTAACGGAAAGCAAGCCATAATTTAAAATATTTTTTTTCCTTATAAGGTTTATGTATGATGGAGTTTTTAACCGACTTCAAAAAAGGAGGAGGTGCTCAATTCGACTGTATTTTTTTTTTTTTTTATGTTTATTACCTCATTACTTTCGACTGGGTGAACCGATTTTGATGATTCTTTTTTTATTTGAAAGCTGGTGCTTCCCATTTGGTCCCATTTTAATTTGGTCCAGTTCTGACATGTCATCCATGAGAAAACCATATAAGTCTTCAATTTGCATTAAGTATGTGCGCGACACATTGACGAATAACTCAATATCACGCCAACCGATTTCGATGATTCTTTTTTTATTTGAAAGCTGGTGCTTCCCATATGGGCCCATTTCAATTTGGTCGTTCTTGAAGTCGGTTTTTTTTTGGTAAAATTTTTATAAATAGAATAGATATAAATATAAATAGAATCGAATTGGGAACTTCCATCTTCATATTGAAAATTAGTAAAAAAATGTAAGTACAATATTAAGAAACACTCATAATACGAGTAATTGTGTATAACTAACGCATGTTATACCAATGTAATGTAAAAAAGAAAAGGTTAAACGAAACTTTAATTAAAAAGTAACACGAAAGTAAAATTATATTAAGTAAAGGATAACAAAATAAAAACCGACTTCAAGGTTCGACTCGATTTCTCTTGGATGCCATCATAAGATCTTAGTGTCCTTATCATGATACCACGGTTGGGATATCTCCTTTCCATTAAAAAAAGAATCATCAAAATCCGTTCATAAACGACGAAGTTATCCCCGAACACACATAAAAAAAAAGGTCGAATTGAGAAGCCTCCTCCTTTTTTTGAAGTCGGTTAAAAAAGCAGACTACGGACAGTGTTATGCAAAAAGAGGCAAATAAAATTGTAAAAAGAAAGTAATCTTAAAAAAGTTCTTTACATAAAAATTTCAAATTGTAAAATATATTGTTAAAATAGGGTACTTTGGGCCCCTCTTTAACATCAAAATGGCGAAACCATTGTCATTTAAATTTACCCCGCACATCCCGACATGCTATAGAAAATTTAAATAATAATCATGTTGAATGTTATATGTTCAGTATTTCGGTTTTATGTAAATATTTATGAAACAATTCACGCCTTAAGATATAAAATGTAGATATGGAAAATATGTGGACAATATTTGACTTATGATGTTTTGTGTTGTCCAAATATGATTTTTAAGTTTTAAATGGGCATATTGAAAGGATAAATATTAAATATCCTTTCAATATGCCCATTGTTTGGATATCTGACACACAACGCCATCTAGTCCCAAAACTAAGCAAAACTTGTACAATGGGTAGGTACTAAACAACTGATATAAATACATAATTTGAAACCATACACAATACATATTTTAAAATTTGTAAACCGTATTATTATTTTTTAAAAGGAGCAACAATGGAGTTTCTTGCCAGATTCTTCTCCATGAAGGGTAGGCTGCACTTGGAACTGGCGACTAGAATCACTCGATTTTTTAATATTAAATACTGACTATTCATAAGTGCCTGTAAAGTAGGTGCCTATATGAATAAAATCTTTTTGAGTTTGAGTTTAATATATATATTATTTTTTTGTAAATGAATACATATTATACATAAACAACACCCAAACTTCGAAACAAATATTTGCTGATCATAAAAACATTTTGACCGACTTGAGAATCAAACCCTAGACATCAAGCACAGCAGTCGCATTTGCTGCCACTGCTCGACCGAGGCAGCTTTAAAGGAAGAGTTGTTGACTGAAAAAGTTTATAAGGTCCCTGTGAATGGGTGGGTCATAACGGGCAGGCTGAAAATCATATACTGACCAGTTCGGCAGTGTACTGATGAAGTGCTGGTTAAGAACATTCGTAATCGGTAAGCGTATATTAGAAATGGCAAATGGTATCTCTTGTACCTACCCAAGACAGGATTGAGGCGTCACTATCTTATGTTTTTTTTACATTTAACATTCCATGTTTACTTCAATAGACAGTACAGGACTTGGAAATTATAGTTTGTGTTAGCGCGTATAATGACGTGCCATTTCAGTTATTACTGAGAGGTTGCCTAGCTCATCTACCAAAAGCTCTAAAACAGTCTCTTGCCAACAGTACCAGACTGTACTAACAACAAAAATGTAGCCCTGGTTGATGATTAGGATGATGATAAAGGAGTTTATTATGTCAATAAATGTGTTTCAATCTGTTTTTGTTTGTTGAAGCCTTAATTAAAATAAGTCGATAGGAGGTTAAAGTAAAATTACAAAAATTTTAACCCTTACAAAGTGCAGCCACTTAATAAACTACATCATAATCGTCAACGATACAGTATTCAAAAGTTTTTATCGCCATATTAATATTTATGGCACTTTAAAACACAATAAAACGACAAAATGCACCCCTTCGCTGAAGGCAAGGGCTCCATTCAAAATATGTATTTTGTATCACTATGACTGATATGACACTTTGAAGGCGTTGCGAATTATTATAGTTTATATTTTCAAACTTAATTTACACCCCTAAAATCATCAACACACCTCTATCATGAAGGCATTAGAGTTCATTTTCAGTTGTTTGCTAAGTTTTTTGAAAGAAATATTCTTGTGGTTCATATGTATTATATCTTATTGTATTTTTAACACTTCGCCCCCGCTGCAGTAGGGTGTAACCGGGGGTAGTTTGCACCCTCGTTGATTAGTGTCCTTAATCTATGGGGGATTTTGGATGGCTTTATACTAAATATCGTTCATGAGTAATAGAATTGCGCAACAGTTTTATGGAGTGCGTTTTAAGTTGACATAGTAGACAAGACCACTTCTATTTTGAAAGTTTTAAATTAATTTAAACATTCTATTTAAAATATGATTTTGAGATTGAATGATTGAAAAAATCGACTTCAATTTGGACCAAATTTAAATGTGACCATACGGGAATATTGAGTTATTCATTAATTTGTCGCGTACATACATAATGCAAATTGAAGACTTATATGGTTTTCTCATGGATGACATGTCAGAACTGGACCAAATTCCATTTAAATGGGACCATTCGGGAAGCAACAGCTTTCAAATAAAAAAATAATCATCAAAATCGGTTCACCCAGTCCAAAGTTATGAGGTAACAAACATTTAAAAAAAACAGTCGAATTGAGAACCTCCTCCTTTTTTGAAGTCGGTTGATTATGTGCGAGTTATTGATGAGGAGGATATTTTTTATAAAACCATATCGTTTTATTTTACGTTTCATTAGCAGTTTTTTTTTTTGTAATTCTACACGATTTTAAGTATTTTCAAAACCGACTTTCTACTAATATTATAAATACGAAAGTTTGTGAGGATGTATGGATGTTTGTTACTCTTTCTGTTAGTCTTAAAGCTACTGAACAGATTTATATAAAACTTAACAGTAATATAGCTTCCACATCAGGATAACACATAGACAATTTTTTATCACAAGATCTGACATACACGCGGACGGAGTCGCGGGCAAAACTAATCAATTATATTATTATATTGACTTGCGCCATCGCACATAACACCGTCCAGTTATCCAATAATATTTCGTATGTTTATTTAACATCTTAAACTGTTGGTTAATGAACTGCAGCCCTGTTTAAGCCTGTTTCGCAACATGTTCATCACTACAAGTGCAAATAACACAATGTTAGATGTGTAAATGTACAATTATATCTGCAAATAAACATCTTCTAATAGTTTAAAGGGATCACAGACTAAAAAAAGGATTTTAAAGAGGAAAATGAAATATGTAATTGGTTTAAATACAACCAATCATTTGAAAGCTTATTATAGTGTTTAAAATATAGCTTGGTCTCGGTGTCAGTAGTCACTAGTGTAATTTCAGAACTAACATGGTACAGGTACAATGTGTTAAACTTCATTTGTGATTAAACTGAAATATACACGTCATCATCTTCCAGTTAAGTTATTTCAATCGTTTCAAGTTCTATAATGATTTAAAAAAAAATGACAGATATTGACACAGTTGGGTTTTTTTTTTAAATATTTCGTTACTTGTTTAAGGACTATAATGTCTCCTAAATATTTAAGTTTTAAAGTGTAAAATTTGATAGAGACCTACGTACAAATAACTCGTGTTTTATTTACTATACAGGGGCAAACAAGGAGATGGATACTTGATGGTTAATGAAAACTATGTTAAAAGTACAATAAAAAAACCATAGTGGATTTAAATATTTACTAACCTGAAAAAGTTTAACACGAAACTATAACACGAGAAGTAATACTGTAGCGCCTAGACTACTGAACTGATTTTGATACATCTGATGTCAATAGATATGTAATAATGATGTGGGTGACATGGGCTATATAAATTGCATCAAAAGCTTTTAATATTCCTGTTTCCAATTTCATAACTATTCATAAGTAAATAAACCTTTGAAAAAACCCTATAGTTTAACTTAATTATAGTATAGCTTTTAGTTGAGTAAATAACTGCTGTGGAAATAACTACCCCCTACACATTCTTAACTACCTAAAATGACCACGGAGGGTTTCGTGATAATTGCCAATAATACCGAAGCAAAGTCATTAACCGCAATATTTTCCGAAGCAGTGCTAAATTGCATTCGGATATATCCGCGACATTAGTTCTGGCGGAAGTGGCGGCGGATGCGGCGCCCATCTATTGTGCCGTGACGTAGCTTCCGTCTCTGAACTGCATGACGTCGTCCCCGTAGGATATACCCATCTATATACTTATATATGTATAAGTTTGAAATTTCTGGGACCACATGTTTTTGTATATAACTCTTTGTTGGTGTGGTGACGAATTAAGAATATGGAGTGTCATGTCATTCATTCAATGGGTGAAGTAAAAGACGACTAAGTGAACATAATACGCAAGACAACATTGGCCATTCCACAGATAGAAGGCCTGTCCTCAGTAGACAATAATGTAAATCCGAAAATCTTCAAATTCTTTAAAGCCTTAGTTTCTTTTGCCAAGATAGACAAAATAAATTAAAAATCAATCAAAATCGTTGTATCAAGAATTGGATTTTCAAACTCTTCTCATTACATATGGGCATTTTAACGGGAATGGCGTAATTTTTAAGCCACTAAACTTGTAATTAATAAGGTTAAAGATTCAGACGTAAGAGTCAGCTCAATAATTCCATTAAGAAGATTTACCAGCGCGGCGTCTAAAATGTATCTAGAAAAAAAATACATACAGTGGAATATAGAACCTCCTCCTTTTTTGAAGTCTGTTAAAAATACTAAAAACTCAACACCTTATGTATATTATCATCATCCTTGTTGATATTTTTCCCTACTACTAATCACACACATACATTAACTTTTTTACTCTCCAGGAGTAAACAAAGACGCTTTACTAGGACTCTAGAGGACTAGATTTTTAATCTCACTTACATTATACGAAAGTCTATTCAAATGAATGTGGAACCTGAACTTTAGGAATTAGGCAAAAAAATTAAAGTTATTAGTAAAAATACCTAGGTACCTACATGGATTAGGATGGAAAGTATAAATAGTAATTTGGTCGGGTCTGTGTCACTCTAAAAATACTATTTCTTATTTTGTTTGGAGGCCCAATGATTCACAAGCATCACTAGGCCGCCATGGTGTGGGTCACCATTCTGCATTGTCTGCATTTACAATGAGTATGATGACCACCACTCTTGGATTCTACTTATGCTTTTAGGCAGACTAGAGTCATTTTGGCAGGCCCATACATAAAAAAAAATATTGTACCGATGATGACTCGTACAATCACACATACACACACATCCTAGAAAGATTTACCTCTACTATTTATCATTCAATTGACTACCACATAAATTATGACCAAATGATTTTAACCATACACTTCATTTAAAAGAACCATAGAATATCTGTAACTATTCTTCTGAACAATAACACCGTTTCGACACGGCTATCGTAAAACTCTCGTGTTAATGCGAAATTGTAAAAACCGCCAATTTGTTACGCAACGACTGTATTCGTACTCAGACGAACAAGTGCAACAATAAACTCATTACGAACTATTCAATATACTCTATTTGAATGGCAATAAGGTTGAGAATAAATTAGAGAATTTCTTGATTTTACACAGTGTATGAATTTAAAAATAATAATACGTCATCGTTCGGTCCCTCTGTCTTTTGGAAGCAGCGTTGCGAGAGGCACGTTACGGTCGTATGTTGATTTTGATGGGTAGGCGGCCGGGTTTCAGTGACTCGTTATTGAATACGACACGAGAAAATAATCGGAGTTAAAGTTAAACCTAGGCTGTAATAAAAGGAAAGAAAATCGTCTCGTGAATAGTTATTTTTAAACAAAGGATGATAGCTAATTGAATGGGTCCAAAGTTTGTATTTTTAGAAATTACGTTTCTCTGTTTAGATACTTTTAAATAAAGAAGACAGTTCGTAAATAATCAGACGTATTAGGTAATAGTTTATAAATGATAACTCAGCAAGTTAAAGGAAATTGATTAAAATGTTGTCAGTATTCAATCAAAACGATACTAAAACAAATTAATGTATAGTTTTTATACTAACCGAAATATTTTATTTTTCCAATTCCAATTTTTTATTCCGGTTATCACCATTCACATTGGAACAAAAGTCGTTGCACAACGGGCACAGACAACAAAACCCAATGGCTACATTCGCGCGTGAATTTAAATCTCGCCTCGGGTGTTAGGACTCGGTGATTTGTGGTTATTTACCTCGGTTGTTAAGTTTCCATTTTCGGTAACAACTCGTGCGGAAGCCGCGACGATTTCGATACGAATTTCGTTTTTAATTTTCCAGAATAGGCACGCGAATGTATTGTGTGTGGCTAAATAATAGATGCATATTACACACGTTCGTGGATACGAATTTGTGGTACCTATTGTTCGAAATTTAAATTTTTACTTTTTTTTTTTTTAGCTTCAGTTGGAACTTTGTTGTACGTTCAATAACTTCTTTGTTACAATAAGCCTATTTAGATATCTATATATTAATACGTGATATTGCAAACTTTGAACCCCATTTTACGAAAATGATTAGGTAGAACGAGTATGAAATTTGGCACAGTTAAACTTTATATCGAGGAGGAGTGTAGAATGCTAAAAGAAAAAGAATTATAGTCGAATTTCGTCCAGAATGCTCATCCGTCGTATGGGCGAACACTTGTTAGGTATATAGAAAATTACGAAATCTATTTAAAGGATAACTCTTTTTCATCACTTAAAATAGTAGAATTTGGAAACTTCTCCTTTTAAAAACAATACATGTATATTCTGATTAAATAGATTTATTAAAAACACAATTTTCAAGTACCAAAACATATATACTTATTCGAAAATATTTTAATACTTTAGAACTTTAGAATTTTTGAACGACAGCTTACATTATTATTCCAAAATTCGATTATCTTAAACCTTATTAATTTTAACCCCTCAAAATTCAAATTCAAATACGTAATCTAATCAAGAAAATCGTGAATTTCGAAGCAAGAAAATCTGTTGAATTTTCCCTCGACGAGGCAAAAACCCTTTTGTCCAAACAAGGCGGGTGGTACGAGCAAATGTCACCGAGTGAAAGGCTGTGACATCCTCATTGAAAATTCAGTTGGTACCCGCGCTAAGTCTACACACTAGGACGAAAAAACGAGGTGTCTTTTTAATTTTAAACAAAATAGACGGACGTGTAAATATGCGTCACACCTGCTATGTTAGTTTATTAATATTATTGTATTATTAACAATTAATGCTACACTCTCCGATGCTTCATAAAATGATGTTTTTTTAAATTTATGTTGATAATAAAATACTATTAATATAACATAAGCTTCTAAAGTTATTAGCCTCTGGATACAAATATTTTAAGTACCTATAAGTAAAATTTGCAGTTATTATTAACGCAGTTATGTAATGGTGATCTGATAAATGATTTCTATCGGGCAATACATAAAACATCGGGTGGTGCGGCGCCAGGACCTGGCTTCTCTGATTTTACACTAAGTGGCACGAAGCCAGGACCTGGCGGATCGGAAAAACGAAATTGTCGACTGATATTGCACTTGCACCTACACTATTACGTCAAGGAGGGATAACGTCAGTTAAGCGCAACAAATTTTAGCCAGGCATAGAGAAATTCCGTTCGACATAGCCCTTTCCAATTCGGACGAGACGGAGAACGTGTGTGTCAATTGTGGCGGGAACGAAATATATTTAAAAAGTGGTGTTTTTTTGCAGTTTTGTGATTATGTTGTATTAAAAAGATGTCTGGGTAAGTAATCTACTATATAACACCTTTTGTTTGAGTTTCTCTTTATGTTTTAAATGTAAATTGTCTCAGAAATGAAAGTGTATACGTGCTAGGCCACCATCAATGAATTTTGTTTATTATTTTGAAAACTAAAATGCATGCATATATATATTTAGTGTTTGGATTGTGTGTTAACATAACTCAAGTGACGAACGGAAGTTAAATCGAGAGCATCGGTGCAGTAATTTCATAATTATTCATCTAAATACCTAGCCGTGACAATTGCCGCTTGCGTGCATTAAAAGCCCGCGTGATTCCACGGATGTCGGTTGGAAATGGAGAGGGTATAACACAAAAACTATGCTCATACTATGCTCATCTTTTTTTAGTTTGAATTTGTGTAGTGTGTGGATTGTATACACGGTACATATATTCCATAATAACATTTTTATGGTTTTTGTCGATTTGTTTGTTCCAGCTCATATCTGTAATGGCTGGACCGATTTTGATGGGACTTTCGCTGGCTGATAGCTGATGTAATAAGATATAAATTAGAAGGAGGAGGTTATGTATTCTAATATATTTTTTCATGTATAACTAGTGGCTGGACCGATTTTGATGGGACTTTCGCTGGCTGATAGCTGATGTAATAAGATATAAATTAGAAGGAGGTTATCTGTTCTACTGTATTTTTTCATGTATAACTAGTGGCTGAACCGATTTTGATGTGACTTTCACTGGCTGATAGCTGATGTAATAAGATAAATTTTGAAGGAGGAAGTTATCTATTCTACTGTATTTCTTCATGTATAGCTAGTGGCTGGACCGATTTTGATGAAACTTTCACTGGCTGATAGCTGATGTAATAAGATATAAATTAGAAGGTAGGGGTTACCTATTCTACTGTATTTTTAACCGACTTCAAAAAAAGGAGGAGGTTCTCAATTCGACTGTATTTTTTTTTACCTCATAATTTTTGACTGGGTGAACCGATTTTGATAATTCTTTTTTTATTTGAAAGCTGGTGCTTTCGCATACGCCCATTTAAATTTGGTCCAGATTGAAGTCGGTTTTTTTTTGTTAAAATTTGTAGGTAATTATTTCATGTATAGCTTGTGGCTGGACCGATTTTGATGATTTCTTTCAATGGCAGATAGTGAATTTTATTAATGTGTGGTTTTCCTTTTTTTCCTTGCTTTTATATTACACAGGTAATGAGAATGAGAACAGCGGCGGTAAGCGCGCTCAACACCTGGCGGCCGCGGCTGACATCTGACAACGGCTCCAACTGACTTCTGAAGGGCAAACGAGCAGACGGAGAAAGACAAATGCGGGAGGGCAAATGACAACAGACCGGGTCATCTACAGAGTGGACAAACGAGCAGACGGAAGCAACGTCTTATAGTATAGATAAAGGAAAAATTGCGAAAAGCACAGATTTCTTATGTCGCATAATATATTTTTTTTAATTTAAACTGGCTACCACTTTCCTCATGAACGCGTAGACGTTTAAAATTTAAATTCATATCAAAGACTCAAGTCTATAACACCTTCAAGCTGTAACAAAATTAAACTTTTATATTAACGCAATCTCAAGAAATAACATATTAAGCCCCATATTTGGAAACTCGCAACTACTCGCAAGGGAATCAAAACCTAAAGGATACTTCCCGCCGTCCTAAAATCTTGAAATTTGGCACTAAGCAACGTTTTATAGCACAACTAAAGGAAAAAATTCGAAAATATAAAATTTTTAGTTACATTACATGTTTCTTTTATAATTATATAACTATGTATTACCGTTTGCCTCATGAACGCGCAGAGGTATCAAGTTGACATTTATATCAAAATTAGGTGTAATAGCCTTTAAGCTTTGAAAAAAAAAAAGTCAACGCAAAAACGCAAAACGCAAAGGTACAACCATTTATACCACATATTTTGAAACTCGCGACTGCTCGCAAGCGAATCAAAATCTAAAAGCTGCTTCCTGTTGACATAGAAAATTGAAATTTGGTTAGAAGCAATAGCTTAACAGCACAGGTAACAGAAAAGTTCAGAAAACTTGTACTTATATACCTACAGGTTTGTACGGAATCCTCGGTGCGCGAGTCCGACTCGCACTTGTCCGGTTTTTTTTTATACTTTGTCTATCAAAGAGCTATTGAAATTGAGGTGAGGTAGAAAAGTCATCATAATTTACGTACTTTAAACCAGTAAGTTGACTGTTAAAATACTTATAAACTCAGCGGTGGCTTCACAGTATAGTAAACCAGTAAGTTGACTGTTAATATACTTGTAAGCGGTGGCTTCCTGATATAATATCTTGTAAGGGCTATGTTTTGGCCTGAATCAGTGCAATTATTATGTATGTGTATTTATGTCTGACACTCAGTTCTTTCCACGGCACTGATGGTGAGCTCGTGCTGCACAGATCCCATTTTTTTATTGTATATTATTATTAAGTATGTGTTACCTATATGTAAACAACGGTAAATTTTTAAACACCTCATGTCATGTTATGGTTGTCTAAAAGAAATTGCCGTGAGCGGTAAAACCTCTGATTGTTATACTTGGATACTTTGTTACTCTAATTTTGAACCATTTTGCTTTGAGTGTGCAATAAAGAAAAATAAATAAATATTACTTCCAGAAATAAATAAATAAAAAATCATTACTTACAATAGATAAATAAATAGGTACATATTAAAAAAAAAATACAACACATAATTTTTATAAATATAACATTTAAAAAATCATATGAAAAAATTTTTTGACTATCACAATGCCATGTCCATTTCACACTCTACGTACGTAGTTTCCCGCGCAATGTTAAATTCACCGCTTGTCGTGCTCTTGTCGCGCCCTTGTCGTGCCCTTGTCGTGCTCTTGTCGTGTATGTTTGTCAGCTTATTTCTAATTGTTTTTGTTAGCAAGTACTTATTGTTTTTTATGTATTCTATAGTAAATATTGTGTACTATTTGTAACAAACAAGCGGTAATGAAAAAACCGCGTGATTGTCGCTTTAAAAGTGTAAATAGTAAAGTTAGTCATTTGAGTGTCGATTTGAATGGGTTGATTAATATGGTCCGTTCTTTGAAATAAAGGAACTTATACATCTGATACCTATATTATATAAAGTTCATGAACCATACTACTCAGAAACAATTAAATCGTCGTGGTGTAAAAACTTTGTATTGAATTTGTCAACTGATGATTAAATTGAATAGATTTAAGGTTTAGCTTTAGAATAACACAAAAAGTATGTCTAGGAATGATTTATTTATAAAAATATATACAAGTTTATACAAATTTTTCGTTTTTTTTTATCTCTTCCTTAATTTCTAGCGATTTTAACAACAGATACGTAAAAAACTTTACAATATTATTACACTACTCTGTAGGAAATTTTATCAGGAATCCTAATATAATAAATATTAGTAGGTCTTCTTAGAAAACCATTGATAAATTGGCGAAAGAAAGCATCGGCGCATACGTAGCGCGGCCACCCTGCAGAGGCCCCGCCACGCGACGGTTTCGCGCCCGACGCGGCCCGCCACACGAAGGGATAATAGTACATTGTTCACCGAGGGAGGAAAGGGACTAGCGAGAGAGCAGTTTGTGGCCCAAAGGCGCAGCCTAGGGCCACAATACTCCCGAGGTAGGAATGGGACTTTCACCCAAATGCTACACAGTGCTTTATACTACACCTGTAAGTAGGTAACATTTAAAGACTTGTATTGTAGAAAGTATTTAATAATATGAAATAAAAATTTATTACAAAGAACATTACTAACCTAATTAAAAGTTATGTTTTCACTGCTAGAAGTCGACATTTTACTTTATTTTTTAAATAAAATCAAAACGTAAGACACAATTTAGCTTAGAATTTGACCGATATTTCGCGCTTCTTTTGTTTTTTTTTTATTCTTCACAAAAGGATGTCAGTGGCACGGAGATTCCATATTTCAATTATATGAAAACTCCTTGGACAGGCGCGCGCCATAGATAAGATAACACATGAGAAATGAAAATTCATACAACTTTCTCTCCCTCTAAAACACGTTAGAAATGGATTTTCATACATTTTTTCCTCCCGCTTATTCAGGTCAAGGAAAAGACTAACGTTCTCTTTTCATTTTCAGGGAATATTGACTACTCTTTCGATCAGGTGTAGTATAAATATATTAATTAGAACAAAATTATCATTCAAGGCGTCGAATAAACTGCACGTTTTACCTAGTGGTTTAACGGTCACCACGCCGTTTCCTACTTCGCCAAGTGTCGCGGGTTCAAACCCCACAGACAGACACACCCAGACTTAGGACAACACAAATTGTTGTTCTGAGTCTGGGTGTTATTTGTGTCTGTTTCAAGTATGTTTGTAAAGTCCCCGCGACACAGGATATATTAGTTGGTTTGACGTGCGGGGCAGTTGGCCCGCCAGGCACGATCACCTCGCCTGGTCGGACGATCCTCCCTTTGTGTTGGAGGGACATCACATCCGTTCCTCCACAGTTTGTATGATCTACAAATATTTGTTTCGGAATTTGGGTGTTTTCTATATATGGGTAGTTCTACAAACTAAGGAAGAATTCGAGTCTGATTTCGGCCCGACATTTTTTATACATTCTGGTGGCGAAATTCAGTATAATAACTAGAGTACAGTGTCTTTTAGCTCACCCTAAAGGGAACAGTCAAAATATTTAATATTTTTTGATTTATGGCCATTTAAAAAAAATCGAGCCACAGGAAACTGAGAGTGTCACCAGGAAACTTAGGAAAACAACAAAAACCAAGTATCTTTTTGTTTCATTGCAGCCTTTTTTTGCTTTTATTGACTTCACATCTTTTTATAAGTTATTATAACCTTGTTTTTAAACTTCCCAGCCTTATTTGCATTCACGAATTGGCACAAAAGTAATTGACGAGTCTTCAGATTAGACATATTATCTGATATTTGCTTTTTCAACACATCACCAAATAAAGCCTTTTTGACGACGTCTACCCGTGTCGTCTTACCTTCAGCAAGTTTGTTCATTGCGGTTTTAAGCTTAAGCTCCAGTGGTTTCTTTTGTTTTTTCAATCTCTGCCACCTCTTTTTATATTTGTCAAGTTTTTGGTTCAATTTTACTATTAGCGCATTTTTTTTTGTTTTATCTCCTGGTTTCTCTTAAGACGCTGCTTCTGTGGCCGTTCTCGTGCTGATTTCAATCTTGGATTTGGCTTTGGCGATAATGTTTGATTAACATTTATCTCAAAATTTACTTGCTGAGGTTGTTCATGATCACGGAACTCAGGACCTACAGGTTCATCATCTAAACTAGGCAGAGTATTTTCTCTAACAAATTGGTTTATCATATTAGTTATTAACTTTTTCTTTTTGTACGATTTGTCTGAGCATTCCCTCCAACTTTTCCGAGCTTGCCTTTTTTCACGAGCCGACATTTCAGAAACTAGTTTATTTTGCCAGATTCTCGTAGCTTTTTATACTTTTGATTTCTTTTTTCTTTTTCAGTCGCTAATCTCTGAGGGTCGTTCTTAATCTTTTCATATCAATTTTTTCAGCTATCCTTTTCTTTTCTAATATTTCTTCTTTGGTCTGTTTCTTTTTTAGCGTCATTTTTTCTGTGTAACAAAATATAATATTTGTAAGATCGATTAAATGTTTGTTTATTTTATACTTTTAATCCGACACGTTTCGAAACAATTTTAAGAAAACTTTTACTTAGACCACCACTAAAACTAAATAACTGTATATAAACAAATTTCGAAAGTAAGTTCAATTTATTTATTAAATTATTTATTTGTGGTTTAATATTATGTGAAAAAAAATACTATTATTACACAGAAACAATATTTTTACTATGATCTGCTCAGGATCCTGGACGGTTCTCAGTATCCTGAGTACCAATTGGACAGGATCCTGAAGCCATGTTCCTGATAATTTCTGTCTAAAAATAAAATAAATACACTAATTTATAACTTTCAACAAAAATTAACCTAAACTAGACCTATGCGCTAGCATCTTACACATCAATATGCAAAAATTAGTCATATTCATTATTTATTTCGTAAATAAAAATCTTACCAGGATTCTGTGAACTCCACTGATTATGACACCACTTCACTTGCCAAACGCACTCAGCTCACTAAACAACGTGCTAGGTGAGAATAGAGAGATGACAGTCTTTGTCTCTTTCGTAGGTACTATCGACTCAGCGGAACGGTAAAGACGCACGGCAAATAGTTTAGTGAATATTTGCTAATTCAACAGCGAACAGGATACTGATATAAAATGGTGGGGACAAAATGTAAACAAGATTTATTCAACATTGTTTTAAGGAAATACTATCGTAATTGTTCTACCTAGCCAGGAAAAATAGTAAACTTATTAATTTGGGATTCTTTTAAGACCCTAGAAGTAAATGTACCACGACGCACTTTGAACTAAAATTTGTATGAGGGACACTGCAGGATCCTGAGAATTCCGCACTTTGAACAGTAATTTTGTTCAGAAAAGAATTGTGTATCTTAATTATTTTTAGTGACCACCTAGAAACAATTGCAATTAAGAGTATTCCATTCCCAAAAAAATATTTTTAACAATTTTTTTATCATATTTTGGCTGAGCCGCCAAAAATTCCTTAGTTTGTAGAACTACCCATATAATATGCATGTATTTACAAAAAAAAAAGTATATATGTATTTGTATCAGTTGTCTAGTACCCATAACACAAGCTCTGCTTAGCTTGGGACTAGATGGTGTTGTGTGTTAGATGTCCAAAAAAAATTTAAAAAAACTTCTGCACGGCACTGACTTCAAACCTATGAATAGGTAGCACATAAAAATTAAGTTATTTTATACTTTTCAGTTTTTGAAGTCGGTTTTTTTAAACGAAGTTTTTTTTTTTAGATATTTACTGTGTATTTTACATTGTGAAATGTCATAATATTTTCAGTACGCAAAAGCAAGGGTAGTGCGTCAATGAGTCTCTAAATGTATATGTATACTGTACCGTGCGAGAATTATTTTTAGCACAAATGTGCAGGCTTAACCGATGTGATACCATAGTCTCACAGATTACAGAAGCCAATCTATTAAGCAATTCTTTCCTTGCTTATTTTAAGTTTTGACCTCAAGAACTGAAAGACAGAAAAACAAAAAATCTTCTCAAACGCAGCAGTTTCAGTAGCTAGTGCGTTCATAAATTAAATTTGCATAGCGCGCCCCAAGGAGCCGGTAGACTTTAAATCTAGTAAATTTACTAAATCTAGCCTTGAACAGATTCAACGATGGTCGCAGACAGCACTCGCTGCCAAAGACTAAGTTACTTTATTAAAGTTCTTTTTTACGTTTGTTTTTTTGACAAAAACTCGATGAAGCTCTCATATTTATTTTTTACAATACAGTTAACCATACCACAATACAGATTCTCTTTTATATTACTTTTGTAGTAATCGGTTAAATAGTTAAGATTTTTAAGAATAGTAAAGATTTCAGCAAACTCATTTTTGTATTTAAAATATTGGTCAGCAATTGGAATGATTTCATATTAATAATATTTATTAAATGTGTATGTATATGTCTACCTGTAAAAAAAGATCAAGATTTTCTTGAATATTATATTTAAATTCCGTATTAATTTTCACTTTCATGGGTTGTGGTGGAGGTGTTGTGAGCAAATTGCAGAGTCAACTCTCCTGTAGACGAAGCCAACCAAAGCATAGCACTTAGCAAGTATCCTTGCATGATATGCTGTGCTGTAACTAAATATTCCACATATTCTTAAGAAAGATTAATAAGAATCTTTAGCGTTTTTTTATACATTTTCTAAAAATGAATCCCAGCTAGATCGATTTATCGCCCCGAAACCCCTAGATACTAAATTTCATGCAAATTTAAGTTGAAGCCGTTTCCGAGATTTAAAGACAAGAATTACTCGGTTAAAGTATTGGATATGCTTTGCCGCTGAAAAAAGTGAATTAAAGTATCTAGACAAAAGACTGCCTTCTGCTTTAATGTGCTACATTAATTTATATTTTTTTCAAAATTGAAGCATGTAAGCGTTTACGTATCATAAAAAACCTCTATCAGCACAAAAAATAAGACTATAAAACCTCAATAGAAAAATATATAACTTTATTTAATTATTTTGTGGAGGGCACGAGTGTTATTTCCCTCCAACACAATGGGAGGATCCTCCGACCAGGCGAGGTGATCGTGCCTGGCGAGCCACGGCCCAACGGTTAATGTTGGGATATTGTATAGTATATGATAATCGGCGATAGAACTTCTATTGCGCGATTCAGAATTGGTAGTAACTTCGTTGCCTTCGTTACTCCATAGTTCGACGTATCTTCGGTAGATGGCGCTGTTGTATGTTTTTCTGTTGAGCTGTATGTGGAAGTCGCCACAATTTATTATTATAATCGAACCAAAAACGCAATGAAAGAGGTCTATGTCCAGCAGTGAATAATCTAACCTGTCTGTTATGGTCCAATGAAACCTATTTTGTTTTAAAGTACCTCTATAATCCATGCCTTAAGACAATCCCATTTATCTCAGAAGTATTACAAAGTCTATGCCTCCCGATGTTGTTCTTTGTAATCCTTTCAATGTTGTTTCATCTACATTTGCTCTGTGCGGCTGCAGGCAAATTGATTCCTGAATTCGATTTGTATTTGACGAGACCGCTACATCAATATTGTTCTGTTAAAATGTTTCGAATTTTCAATATACAGCCATGCACTTTTCTGTTTTGATTCACAAATAAAAGAAAATTGGTTTATCCTTTATTAATTCTGCTGTTTAACTAGTGGCAATTACAGTTTTGCAGCCTTAAACTGCTGGATAAATTGCCTACATTTCTCCCATTTATCCGTTTAAGAAATAACTATTTCCTTTCTCCTTTTTTTTCCTTCTCAAATATATATCTTTATAATATCTTACCAACATATTCATCTAAACCCTAAAGTACCTGTTGACAGGAACGGGTTAATCCCCTATTACGTGTGTAGAGCAAAATTTATTCTGAACAATGCACTTTTCTTCTCGAATATATTACATAATACCACTATTACATTGTATACTATTCACAAGTAAGAGTATATTTATACAAACAGTATGAGTATATAAATATATTTTTTCGGATATCTAACACACAACGCCATCTAGTCCCAAGCTAAGCAGAGCTTGTGTTATGGGTACTAGACAACTGACATAAATACATATATACTTTTTTTTGTAAATAATTACGTATTATACATAGAAAACACCCAAACTCCGAAACAAATATTTGCAGATCATACAAACATTTGGTCCGACCTGGGACATAGATAGCATAACGATCGTAAACTAACGATCGATAAATGTTTACGAATATTTTCGCTTGCCGTAACGATCTTAATCACAAGGGCAAGTCTCTACTCATAAATTATTGTGCAAAATCCTAGAGGACTGTAGTCTCGACATAGATAGCGATCGTTAATGATTGTTACGTGTTACTATATTGTATGTACTGTTTTGTAGCAAAAAAAAATAGTTTAAATGGTTTTTAAATGGTTAAAGTTGCGAATTCGGTAGCTAATTCATATCGATAATTTTTTAACGATTTTTGGTAGTCCCTACCGTTGCAACTATCGATTTTCATCGGTATCGTATCGAATTTGCTGTCAATTTAACGACAGTCGCAAATCGCTTATCGAGGCATATTGGCAGCCCGCTAACTCGATAAATATTCGAAAAGTATCGTTACCTGTGAAATATTATAAAAATAGAAATTGTATGAAGATACATATTTATCAGATTGTAATAATATATTTTGCAAGTGTAGTGCACTAATTTATAGTATTAATTGTACATAATGGCGGAGGTTTATTTGACTTATCAATGATAACAATTGATTCAGAATGTTACAAGGATATAAATATGCGTCCTATTAAAAATGACAATTTAAATGTATTTTGGATTTAAAACTATAAATAAAAACTTGAGAGGTGTCAAGGTACACCCGGATGGAACGAAGTTTCTATTTATATAAATATATATACAACGATCGCTATCTATGTCGAGACTGCAGGCCCTGGGAATCGAACCCGAGACCTCTAGCACAGCAGTCTCATACATTACCACTGTGCCACCGAGGCAGTCATATATTCCAAATATTCCATGCCACAGCTAAGCTACTGAAATCACTACGTATTCTACTTCAAAACTTTACTAATGAAAGAAGGTAACACACAAGGTGAAGCTAACATTAAACTACGAAGCTACCAGTACACCATTTCAATAAGTACAATCACTTTTACAGGGTGCTTTTCTTCATAATTAACTCTTTAATGTCTTAAAATTATATGAAAACATTAACAGTACTGTGATTTTTAACATTCAAAAGAGCACTTTGATAATTTTGCATATCACGTAGAGATACAAATTAATTTGTATGTTTTTCATACTGTTGTATCATGAAAATATTCAGTAACCTCCAAAAGTTGACGGGAAAAACATATTTATTTGTTGTGAACTAAAGACGAATATCCGTTATTAAAGTTACAGGATGTTATGTCATATATAAGAAGGTTCGTACCGTTTGAGTCACGCACGGAGTGCTTCTCATATCAAAAGCTTGTTGTTTTTAAATAACAAAGAAATGTTTGTAACGTGTGTGATTTCTTTCTGAATTTTAATTTAACATTCATTTTTATTATTTTGAAACGTTGTCCTTTGAGCTTGACAGTCGTTATTATGACACATGAGACCTTTTTGATGTTTTTTTGGACTTTGTATCCGGTTAATTGCAGTGAAACTGAAAAGAGTATAAAGTTTTATTTTTGATGATAAAAGTGATTCTTATGAAAGTCTAGCTGAGACCCGCGGTATTATCTACGGTTGTTGATATACCTTTACAACGACCGCGAGTAACGCTGCGGGGCGAGGCTAGTCTGAAAAAAGTAACCTAACTTACTCCGTAAATCATCTTCTATCTGTAAGTGAAGGTCAAAATCGGTGCATCTGATCTGAAGGAAAGAAAGTAAGAAAATTATTTATTCTGACATACACAGGACAGTACATGGTTTTACACAGATGAAACATAAAAGAAAACAAGCGATTATCCTATGCTATGCCAGAAAAGGCTCCTATCTTAGCATAATGCTGTAGCCAGAGTGACTACAGCGCTGGTATTACGATAGAGCCCGCGCCCGGTTTCGTCGGTCCGTCCGTGTCTGGTGGTATATTTTTATATTTGTGTGTGTGCTATGTAGAATGTTACATATACAGGCTTGGCCAAAAGTATTAGGCACCCTATAATTTATGGATTTTTTCATATTTAAGGCCAAAAATAAAACTAGTTTCGATTTCAACATTAGTATATTAATATCGTATGACCTAAGAAACTATTATTTAGTTGGACCACCCTCAACTTTGATCACAGCAGCGATTGTCTGGGTTATGCTTACTCAGAAGCCTTGTACATTCGGCTGCAGTTATAGCATTACATTCTTGAATTATAGCATTTTTTAATACTGTCTTAGATGTAATGCTGTGCTCACAGACCTTACGCTTCAGGAGACCCCAAAAATGCTCGATGCGTAGTCCCCAGATCTAAACCCCAGATTTGGGGACTGTGCCGACCAATCTAAAAAGTCAATGTTGTTATTTCTAAGCAAATGCATTGTGGTTGCTGATTTATGATAAGGAGCATGGTCTTGTTGGAATTTGACGTCATTCAAGTTTGTGTCACCCAAAATGCATGTAAGCCAACGCGATAGCGCAGTTTCGAGCACATTTATGCACTTTGCGTTGCTCATAAGACCTTCACAAGCAAAAATAGGTAAAGATAAATAGATATCAGAAGAGTAGACAGTAACCAATGTCAAACTAAGTTTAGGCAAATCCTACACGTACTCAGCCCGCGGCCCAGCGACAGACCAAATACTGTCAAATATTTAATCTGTGCGAGCCGCGCAAACACTTGTTTGACTTCTACCTCTTTTGTCTATGACAAAAGAAGAGAGACCGCGGAACATAATGTTGTTTGTGTAAAATATTAGACATTAGTGTTAGGTTAGGATCTACAGATTATCCGGAACAAACAGACTGACCGTATGTACTTTCAATGCATTTAGTGAAAAGCTATTTATTTGAAATTACAAACAGCCACGTCAATTTTATTAATTGATATAGATTGTGGAACGCAACCTTCATTAGTTGGAGAGCACCCAAAGAATATTAAAAAAGAAAGCAAACATGATTAACCATTATGTAGTAAAATATTTCTTAACATATTATTCATGCTTGCGTAGCCAATTGAAATAATCATCCAATTACTTACATACTCGTACTTAACTTTATGTCTAGATACAATATATTCTACTCGGCTCCTATTGGTCTAAGCTTAAGCAACATGTAAACTCTCCGATCTTAGTCACGCCAGCGAAACGCACAAAAAGGAACGTGAAAATCGGTTTAATAGTTTCGAAGTTCATCGTGAGCAACAACGTAACGTGACACGATAATTATATATAATAGATATATTTTCCATCCCTTTCTATGATCGAAATAAATCTTCACATAAAAATTACAGCCGACAATAATCCAAAAAGCCACCATTTGCCTCAGGGACAATCAGACGACAAACAAGATCAAAATAAAAATCAAATTAACAAGACGCATTTATTGCATAAAGGGACTACAGGGCTGCCTACCCCCGTACCTTATTGCGTTACTGTCGGGAGGGTAGCTATTAATTATAATACTCTGTATTTCTGTCTCTTTTTAACCGACTTCAAAAAAAGGACGAGGTTTCTCAATTCGACCGTATATACACTATGTGCGAAAACAGCGTGACCGGCAAAATTTAATGAAAATCTTAGAAATATTAAACGATAAATTGTAATCAAATAAGTCTTTTATTGCTGTTAGATGCTTAATATTAATACGGTGTCCAATATCCATTATTATCCATAATCGCTTGGCATCTTCGCGGCTTACTTTCCGCCAATTTTACAGCATAGCTGCGAGGTAAAGACCTCCACGCGGACTTCAGTTCACGAGTGATGTTAGCGACGGTCACTACATTTTTTTCCCTTTATTTTAAGCTTCATCCACGCTCAACCATTTTCAATTGGATTGGCATCAGGGGACTGTGAGGGCCATTTCAAAACGTTAATACCATGCTCCGCGTTCCAAGTGGTGCAGAGCCGACTTCGGTGTTTAGGATAATTATCCTCTTGCAGAATCAAGAAATCATTTTGGTGTGGAAATAACTTCTTAGCCGACGGCAATAATGCTTTTTCGTAAATTTTCGTCATATTCTCAGCATCCAAAGTACCGGTAAACAAGTGCAAATTTCCGAAACCCTTTTTTGAGAAGCATCCCCAAACATGCACTTATAAAGGATGTTTCACGGCTCGTACCATCAGTCTATTGTCAGCCGGTAGTCCAAGCTCGAGTCGAGTAACCGGTTGTCTAAAATGAAGCTTCATCAGAAAAAATTAACTTGTCCCAATCATGGTCTTTGTCGTACGCCCAATGCAGCTTTTTTTCAATATGCGTTTCAGAAAGGAGAGTTCTCTTCACATTGCTTCGATATTTCACGCCATTTACAACTAAACGCATTTTGATAGTGTCAAATGATATCATTAAACCCTTTTTCTTCAACTTTTCTTACCCAGAGCGAAGTGATAATAAAGGATTCCTGGCAAACAGCTGCACAATCCGTTTATCCTCTGCAACAGACGTCTTTTTCGATTTGCCACGATCTGGTAAGACATCGACGATTTTTGTTTATGAATATCTCTTCACTCACTTGCGAAGGCCTTGGACTTTTACATATAATGGGCGGCCTAATCGCGGGACTGGGGCCTTTCGGATGTGTTCAGAGAAACACAGCTTCAAATCGGGAAACGTACGCGCGGCACTCATTGTAAAAAATAATATTTTTAACGAGGAAAACTGGAGGGAAAACGTGTGTTTTTTACAATGCATTTTAGGTAAAGGATTGTTCTATTCAGCCTAATATTTGTTTTTATAAATTGCATTCCAAAATTTAAAAATATGCCGGTCACGTTCTGTATGTTTTTTTATGTGTGTTCGCGGATAACTTCGTCGTTTATGAACCGATTTTGATGATCCTTTTTTTATTGGAAAGGAGATATCCCAACGGTAGTACCATGATAAGGACACTAAGATCTGATGATGGCATCCAAGAGAAATCGAGTCGAACCTCGAAGTCATTTTTTATTTTGTTAAAATTTTACTTGTTTTAAACAGTGTTTATTTAATCTTTTAATATATATTTTTTAAGTGTTTATATACCTATCTATGAATTGTTTCACATCAAATTTAATATGTTTAAAACCTTTTTCTTAGATTAAACTGCATTTACCCCTAACTAAATAAGAGTGATATCACATCTCTCACTGACAAAAATAAATGAATTATAGTTTATCTATTTTTAACAAGATTATCGAATAGGTAATAATTAAAAACAGAACAAGAACTTGATATTGTTAATTTTGTTATGACTAGTATCATCATAATCATCAACAACCTATAAAGTCCCACTGCTGAGCTCGGGAAAACTAGTAAACTAGTATAATTCTAATATATAATTGATGTTATGTGACTTGTGATTTTGTTATTTGCCATGTCCTACAGGGTCCACGATTGTTTCTAGTATTTAAGTGTGACATGTTTACCATCTTTTTACAAATTTGTGGAATGCAAATAAACGATATGAATATGAACTGTTAATTGATGAAATTTAAAAGTGCAGGCATATAAAAATATAAATAGTGGTAGGTACTACTAACGCCATCTACATTAATTACATTTGAACTAATAGTTACTTTCGCAGAGTTTCGCAAGTGTGAGTGCATCTATCTATACATACTTACATAAAAAATGAATCTCTATTTCCATTGCTCACGGCATCACGCATGAAAGACTAGACCAATTTCGCTAACTCTTTTATTAATGGATAACCCATTTATCAAGGTACGTTAAACGCTATAACACATCACGCTGACACCGACAGTAGCCGAACATCAATGAAAAATATTGCTACAACCCGGAATTTTTTTGACTTGACAGGCGCTGGTTAGCTAGCATTTATAATTTTTTTCCTTGAAAGCCCTAGCTCGTTTTGTCTTCTATTAGATACGTAAATTAAACGAAATTTAACAAAATAAAAACCGACTTCAAGGTTCAACTCGATTCCTCTTGGATGCCATCATCAGATCTTAGTGTCCTTATCACGGTACTACCGTTTGGATATCTCCTTTCCATTAAAAAAAAATCATTAAAATCGGACCATAAACGACGAAGTTATCCGCGAACACGCCGAACACACATAAAAAAAAACATTTATACGGTCGAATTGCGAACCTCCTCCTTTTTTGAAGTCGGTTAATAACGGTCGGCATAATGTGGGCGTTTAATAGGCTTCTGCCTACCCCTTCGGTGGTAAAAGACATGAATATATTATGGACAATCAGACTGCTGTGAAATAAGTATATTGAATAGACAACTATGTACGTTGAATTCAAGTTTTGCAAGTAAATATAATCATGATTGATGTATGCAACCATCTATGTTTACCATATTTGATTGTTTTAAAATGGTTCTTACGTCGACAAGTGTCCGTATATCGTTCTTTTGTTTCAAAGTCATAATCGGATACGTTTTTATAGACAGTTTTTTTTAATAAAATTTGCAAAATATCATTTGATTTGTTCTAATAAACATGCATTAACATATACCTACTGATATTTTTAACTAATTTACAGAAGATTCTTTGTTCCGTGACTTTTACGCAGCGAAAATCAAGGAAATTCTGACAGACACTGCTTTCAATTTTTCAAAATATATTTAAACATGCTTCTTATGAACCGTTTTGGAACATTGTTCTCTTTACTTAGGCTTAACCTATACTTGGCCTTTAGTCGATTTCAAATTTGGAGAACGATCCCTGAAATTGTAAAAGTAAGAAATGAAAAATACAGTAATTTTTTTAAAAGAATACGTATTCTGCATTCTGGACAAAACGCACTACAGCCCATAAAATAAAGCTTGATCTTTTTAACTATGCAATGCTACGTCATCGTCGAAGTAACTTTGGAGCAGCGATTTTATTTTTTATCACCTACAATATGATTATTCCTTGCGTCCCACTTTTGTCACAAATGGAGTGCAATCTATTATAAACTAGCTGTTGCCCGCCGCTCCGCCCGCGTATATGTCGGTTATCGCTGCAAATAGTAGCCTATGTGTTATTCTGATGTGTAAGCTATATTACTGTAAAGTTTCATCCAAATCCGTTCAGTAGTTTTTGCGTGAAAGAATAACAAACATCCATCAGTACTTACAAACTTTCGCGTTTATAATATTAGTAGGATAATTCTCGTGTCACATTGTTGCTCACGATAAATCCCAAAACTATCGAATCGATTTTCACGTTTTTATGTGTGTTTTGTTGGCGTGACTAAGATATCCAATTTCATCACTGGTAGAGCTTAGACCAATAGGAGCCCAGCATGATTGAAAAGAGACGCAGGTGAAGTTGCGCACAACTAGTAAGTACATCAGACTAATATCTATTACTAGTTTTTGCTGGCGGCTCCGCCCGCGTGTATGTCGGTTATCGCGGTAAATAGTAGCCTATGTGTTATTCTGATGTATAAGCTATATTACTGTAAAGTTTCATCCAAATCCGTTCAGTAGTTTTTGCATGGAAGAGTAACAAACATCCATCTATCCATCCATTCATACTTACAAACTTTTGCGTTTATAGTATTAGTAGGATATAATTGTGAATTAAAATTTGTTTATTACGCTATCACGCAAAAACTTCTTAACCGATCATCATGAAACTTTGTACACATATTCTTAGAGGTATTAGAAGTAACATAGGATACTTTTTATTATATACGACCGAAGCTGCGGGTAAAATCTAGTTAGATATAAATCTTAAAATTTACTCCAAAAAATGTACCTCGTAAGATCTAAAATGATACATGATATAGTGACAACTGTCACAGAGATTAGTTATATTTTAAGGGCTTTAAGCATGTTTCGTAAAGTTCCGTCAAATGTAAAGACCCCTTAAAACCAATACCTCAAGCATTTGTCAGATTTAATAAGTAATCGAAACAAATCCCCTTCGACTAAGGTTCATCATCAAAAAACGTAACGAAGTTTGAGTCGCGAACCACAACGCCAATTGTATTACCGAAAATGCATTGTGCTCCCATTGAAATATAATGAATTTATACAGAAATTTGATGGTTTATGGACAGTCTATACATAGATATCACGAAACTAGAATAGGCAACCACAATAGTTTTAATTAAATTGACGTGGCGATTAATAGATAGTCTACAAGTCTGGTATTTACAAGTAGGAAACCAAACACTTAAGGTACACAATTTGAAACGGGTTTTTTTCCAGAATTAGTCGTGTGCGGCAAGAAATATTAGTCTAGTCGACAAGTTGAAAATGGTACAAAATAGAGATACTGCTCTTAAAGATGAAAAAAAATGGCATTTCGTTTCTTGTCAATATTTCATAAACTATTAATATTTAAGAAATTACAAAAAAAGATTCTGATAGAAGAGGAAATTTCTAATAAAAAACTTCTAACTCCCGGAACTCTATCTCCATTATTTATAATTTTAATTGAACGCTGAAAATAGGTCTGCGCGCGACATTTTTAGGTTGCGCGCGCGGCGTCAAAAGCGAGAACGGCACATTAATTAATTTGCCTATGTGTTATTCTGATGTATAAGTTATATTACTGTAAAGTTTCATCCAAATCCGTTCAGTAGTTTTTGCGTGAAAGAGTAACAAACATCCATCCATAATTACTTACAAACTTTCGCGTTTATAATATTAGTAGGATGTAGTTTAGGATATATTATGTACTTATAACCTATCAATAGTTCTTCCAGCAGTTGTACACAGATCCAGTCCACTCCACAGTGGGTGGTGAGGGGAGGGAAAGACAATGTGGAACTAGCTGTAGTAATCAGTTTAGCGAACAATTTGCGTCTCCAGCGATGCGTGGTATATGCCAGCGTAATCTGGACCTCTCTACCCCACGACCAGACCCCTTCCTGCATAGTATTGTTTTTAAACTGGCGTGTACGATTGATTTTTGCAATAGCATTTATTGTGAAAGGCTTTCTGTGTTGTAGCATTTTAGTTGTGATATTTAAATAGCGATGGATTGTGTAGCAAATTTTCAGTTGGCAAACACATTTTTAATAGACCACACTATAAGTTCACGAATTAGAAACGAAGTTCAGCTTAAACGCTTATGATTTTAAATTAGCTGATCATCTAATACATGAAATTAGTGTTTGTATAAATAACTTCTTGTAAAAAAACTTATAATGGAAACGCACGTAAACTAATTGTACAATAGGTATTACAAGTTTCAAATCTGCATTAACAACTGGAGGATTCTGACGGAACTTAGGCTCCTTTTAGTTTTAACTAGATTCGTCCCGCCGGTGGTGATGTGAAGGTACAACCACCACCGTGAGTGAAACACCGATGAACCACACGGGGCGTAGCTAGTCAAAACTAAAGTTAGAGACCAAAACAAACTATTATTTAACAGAGTCTACTTGAAACGGAATTGATTGGTTTGCAACACTTACTTATTTATTCACATCTTATCAATTGAGGTTCTGCTAACGAGGCATAAAGGCGGTTCGAATTTAAAACACTACTAATCTATTCGCCTATTAGATAATACACGTCAATAATCTACTGAAATGCCGATGTGACGCCTTTACAAACCCACAACTATAGAATTGAATTCGTCCGTAAAAACCTTTATATATGCATAAGGATGCACATTTAAATTTTTGCAGTCTCAGTTTTAACTAATTACTGTCTCTGTAAAGATAATATATTAATGTTTCTCCATAAGACACAATAACTAAGCATTGTCATACCTCATTACAGAATAAAACTTGATTGAGACATCAGTGTTGCTCGCGCGCATGGTTGTGACCAATCGCACTGATCCTTGGCACGTGGCGTCCACGTGCGGCGCGACTGTAGCGCGACTGTCGCTGACGGGAGTTCATTCGTTACACAATTATATCAGTTTTACTGCTTATTTGAGAAATTGTTGTGAAATTGTTGCCATTTTGTGTGAATATACCCAACACGGGATTTATAGTTGTAAATGATTTTGAGTTAATGACCTCGTTTTGAAAGATTATCTTGTGGGTTTTTCATGTTCTAGGTGCAATTAGTCTTGTCTTGAAAAAAAATACGATAGTCAGAAAAGGACACTGGACACTGTAGGGGAGATAGAACATTATAAATTCTGATCAGATTTAGCCTTTCGATTATTGAAATCCCTATATCACATCGCTCTTACATAACACCGTATCACAATTAAATCGAACCCTTACAAGTTATAACTTTCAGAACTCTGTGGATTTTTTTAGCACACAACGCCATCTAGTCACAAACTAAGCAAAGCTTGTGTTATGGGTATTAGACAACTGATATAAATACATATATAGTTTTATTTTGTTATTTTTTTTTGTGAAATAAATATTATTATTATTAATACATACACATTATACATAGAAAACACCCAAACGGCGAAACAAATATTTGCAGATCACACAAACATTTGATCCGACCCGGGAATCGAATCCGAGACCGCCATGTCTACTTTCATTAGAAGCGATCTTATAGTGTGCGACTCCTTCGGGCATCACTTTAGTTATCATAATATTCATATAACTTTCACTACGTCATATTCTTTAAAAATAATAATATGTATGCCTCATGTATCCTTCGATAATACGCTTTTATTAGCTTTACCTGTATGTATGTAACGGAATCTTTTAACTTCATTTTCACCTCCTTCTAGGAGTCTGATTAACTTAAAAATTTGCCCAGAGGTCAAGGGCTAATGACAATACAATAATAAAAAAAATTAATATAAAAAATATTAAAATAACTAAAAGTTAAAAAAACTGGGTGGGTGCTTTCTGAATATAATTTAGTAATGTCGCCCCACGCTTTTTTACATTCAAATTATTTTCTACTTTTTAGTTGTTTATTTATAAAAGCGTGTTTTTAAGTTTTTTTAAACTTTTATTTACTTTTTAAGATTACGCTAGAAAAATTAAAGATAAATTAAGATATATAAGTGTAGGGTCAATCTAGTCAGATGTCATTTTCGTTAAAAGGATTAATATTCTAATTCTTTCAATAAAAAGCAAGATATCAATGCTAACAATAACTTTATTATACGTGTGAAATATCAAATAATGTCGGCACGCGGCCTTTAATGGGTTGATATGTGTATTAACGGACAAAGAGCATAAAAAACCCTGCGCATGCGACTGGGTGACATTGATATCATAATCAAAATATGAAATAATATTTCTGGGGTCGATTGTACCCTTGAGAGGGATTACTAGATGCCCCACTATTACTTTGTTTGTTTTTAATGATATTTTATGAAATTTATAGTTTGTTGTGTGATTCTATTATGGGATTACAAATGTGTCTTGTTAGACGTTTAATTGATAACTTGCTAAAAGGTAGTCCATTTCATAAGGAATATTTTCTTTAAGGTGGACTGTTAAAGGATTTTAATGATGATGATGAAATGAGACGGTAAAATGATAGTGTGTGTGCAATAAAACATCTTGGTGCCGGCTGAGTGCCTACCGCATGGACCTTAAATAGACTTCGGACTCGACGTCGACCGGAGCGAGGAAAATATGTCCAGGTGGGGATTTGCAGTCAAAGTGGTCACGTACTGGTCTGCTAAAATCGAATAACACCGACACGAAACGTTTGCCGTCAAACCGCTAAGAAAAATAAAACATCTTTAAAAAGTCATGTAAAAGCAGCTATTTTAACGTAATATTTACTTTATATATAAATGTAATGTTAAGAAAAAGGAAAACTCCATATTAATAAAATACCTTTTTATGAAATCATTTGATAGGCCATCAAATACTTCAACTTAAACCCCTTCTAGTAATGACAATGTGGAATAAATTTATCTCCAGCCGAACGTCACAAGCAGACTCTAAGCATCTCCACTATTCCCAGCCCAACTCGGCACAATGCTGTACCAATATTACCCCTTAGTACCCATTGTGCGGGAGTCCACACCAGGCTACTCGGTTCGCACGAAAATATCCCAAATAAAAAACGAACAACGCCACGTGCCGACGCATTATACGATAACCGTCGGAGGCGGTATTAGAAATTTGGGGTAACCCTTACTTCGATGTTGAAGAGAATAAGCTAAAATCAACTTTGTATAGACGGAACAAAACCCAAATTAAATTGAAGATGATTTAGTGAGATATGAAGGAACTAACAAAGAGTTTTAGATATTAATTTGAGAGTGTTAAGGTTGAATTTTGTTTGGATCGTCAAACATCTTTTTATACAGGGTTATCAGAAGATTTCTCTATTTATTGGTGGGAAAGGCCGCGTGTCAGATCTAACACCAGTTTTAATATTTTAGGTCGCGTGGCCGACACGCGTTGGGCTTTGGTAAAAAACTGGACGAACGTAATTCGCGTTTTATTGACGCATTCTTCTCGTTAAATGTTATTGCGATTCTTTTGTCGGAACTGCGATTTTTTTCGTCGGATTGTAATTTTTTTGCGGTTGAACGTCGGTCAGTTATGTCATTAGTCGCAAATTGACTGGTTGCGAACAGAGGTTAAATTTTAACTAGTTTCACGTATGAATGAGTTTAAAATAGTAATGAAGTTATTATTTAGAGGTAATCGTTCATTTTATACTAGAGAATGATTGTCCTACTGGGAAAGCCATGGAGTCTAAGATTCTATGAGAGAACATAATAAAATTAAACAGCATGATTTACATTGCATTTAACGAAATTATTGGCGTTATTTGTGTGCAACCAATAAGGATGATGACACCTTAGTCAAATTAGTTCCAGTAACATCTGTCAAAACGATAACTTTATACAAACTTGTGAGGTCAATGTTTTAGGCTACTCAATTCAGCAATATATTTAAATGTTTCTTTGATTAAAATTTGTAAAAGAAATGAAAACCTGTAATAATTATCTATTGCCATGTGATGTGACGAAACGTGATACAGCTAATTAGTCTCAGTCCCATATCACCATTCTCCATGCGAGACTTGTGCTCCTCAAATTATCTGTTTCCTTACTCCGTTTGACCTTTCCAAAGAAAGGATTACATGTCCAAAGAGAAGCTGCGTTTGGGAAGGCTACCAACCATAAAGAAGCTTAGATCCTTTACGATATTGTATTAAGCGTAGTATCGCAAAGGAGCTTTTATAACGGCAGCCCTGAATAATTTAAAATGGCCTTAGTAAATAATACAATTTAGGAAACACTTACAAAGTTACGGTAATTATGATGACAGTTAACCCCTGAAACACTCTTTCTATGTTTATTTTAGATTGCCAGTTTATAGTTTATAATCTATATATATAAAAGAGGAAGGTGACTGACTGACTGACTGACTGACATACCCAGAGATCAACGCACAGCCCAAACCGCTGAAGCTAGAATCCTGAAATTTTGCATGTAGGTTCTTTATATAACGTAAGTGAGCACTAAGAAAGGAATTTTTGAAATTCCAACCCTAAGGGGGTAAATCAGGGGATGAAAGTCTGCGTGAGCGAAGCCGCGTGCAAAAGCTAGTTATCTATATAATATTATTACGCGAAGCAAAACTTTGTACCCTATTTGCGAAACTTATGCGAAGAGTATGACATTTGGTTACAATTAAAGCTTATATGGAGGAGAAGTGCAGAAAGCTGAAATTTCATAAAATGAATTATGGTTGAATTTTGACCACTGGATTAAAACTAGTTTCAACCAATCTTTGGAGACATATGAACCAATAAATCTGATGGACAGCTTCTGAAATAGGCATTTTGAATTACCTGGGCATTGTTTAAGTCGCAGATGACGGTAGGTATATGTATATAAATGGATTTACAATCATTAAATGGAAATGTTAAATTTAATAAAGATAATCCTACATCTTAAAGGTTCACAAAGTGATACGTTTGGCGCCATCTATCGCCTTGAAAATGAAACGTAGTTTATAACCATTTATTTATTTAATTCGTTCATGAATACTATCTAGTTTTTGATGACTTATAACAAAAACTAGATGGTATTCATTACCGTTTTTCACTTTTTCAAAAATTGTAACAGTATTGTATTGTGTATTAATTTAATCACATTATTGTTTATTAAATAAAAATATAGAGTCTTTATAGGGTTTCTATTCCACTATAAAAGTGGGTGAAAAACAGATTTAAACGAATTAGTTACAAACCAGTATCACTTAGGTACCATTTGGAAAAGTTGTTCATGGAATCCCTATATTTATCTCTACATCATGCACATTTGATGCATTGCCCGATTTCAAACCTGTAGCATTCTCTACTAGTCAACCATTGGGTGATGCAGAGAAAGTACCAAGATAAAGATAGTTTCCGAGTTCATCGTGAGCAAGAACGAAAATAGATTTGAAAAGCGTAATCATTTAATTACCGAAATCAATGTCGATTCTACTTTTATTATTTTATATTTAAACAACTGTTCTTCATTGCCCACCACTCACCACTGCTTTATATCATATGCAACAATAGAAATGCAATAATTACGACTTTCGAGCAAAAATAGATGATACATCTTAGAAAATTCTTTTTCATAACAGCCAACGCCATCTATTGCCATTTCATCACACTAAAGTTCGTCTAAAGGGCCTATTTCCGTCCACGTGCCGATAACAATGCGAGACAGCGGCGATATTGAACCGATATAATACACGTCATCGCTATGTCATAATAACCAGGGATTATTTACATTGACTACAGGAAATTGCCTTTTTTAGCTCGAGTAAATCGAGTAGGAATTATTATTGTTGAGATATTATTGTTGGCAATATAAAAATATAGCTTTTTCGATAATTTAAAACAGTTATCTATATTTTTCTATCTAAATAATTTGTTTCTTATCTATATGTTTTCATTTATTGTGGCGCCATTCGAGTTGATAACTTAATGTAAGTATTGAACATTAAGTAAAAGCTTCTTAAACTTATGGGTATCCTTTGGTAAGTTTTCTTACTGCCATTTGATCTATTCTACGTAATGTAACTTTTGTGTAGTGATAATATAGAATAAGCTTCAATTTGTTAACTTATTTGTAGTAAAAACCGTTTAGGGGTCATGAATATTTTACATGTTTAAGTTGCAGAGGACAGGAGAGGAATATAATAGAGAAATGTAATATCAACAAGTATCTAACAATTTATTTTATTTTTTAATTTGATTGTCGTAAGTGCCCTTCACAATGATTAAGTTATTTACGTTACATATCTGTGGTTGTGTGTGAGTTTGTGTTACCCATAACAGCATGTAATATGCACTAAATTGTTGTGCTCAATTGATCCAAAAGATAGCTGATAAATCAGAGATGAGACGAACGTACGAGAAATGTCATCTCATCGATTTGGCTACGGAATTTGGGGTAATTTGATTATGTATTTTTTTCATTTTTTATGTATTTCGGGAATAAAGAGTATTATCAAAATGTTAATTATTTGGCATTGTAGAATAAATAATTTTAACTTACCAGTAAATAAGAACACATTTCTGTTTAAGTAAAGATATATTAAACATAACCTATTTTCACTTAAGACTAAATCAAAACCTTCATTCTCGTTACATGCAAACAAACATAAAAAATAAATGGACTTGTATAAATAAGTGAAATAAATATTTAAGTCACTTGAAATTTTTGAAATACCTAGGATAGGCTACATAAAATTTTTTAGTTGTATTTTGTCGCCTTTGAATCGGACAGTCTGTGGTTCTTGAATCGTTCAGTCTGAATCGGATAACGGGATACTCTCCTGTAAATTGACATACATATTTATTTAAAACCCTTAGCTAACATTTTTATCCAAGATTTCTGAAATTCTATTTAGAAGACCAAGAAGGCTTTCTTGCGATAAAATAAAAAAAGCTTTACAATTCTATGGTTTTACGAAAATAGTTATTTTTTTATACAAGAGTGCAAAGTTGCTTTTTAACCGCGTGCTCAATTTTGATGAGCCAGCAAGCGAAGGAGAAAAATTAGAATCCTGAGCGTAGCTATTGTTAAGCGTAGGTCTGAATCGAGTTTTTAACAAATTAAAAAAGGTTGTATGATAAATTCGGCACTATGGAGGTAGAAGTAAATAGGTTTATTGAAGTTTTGAATTCACAAACTTAGTGCACACGATGTTCTAAATTCAGTTTACTTTATCCTCTAGCTGATAAAAACGGCTTTTGCATTCAGATATCGAAGAGCAAAATACTCTCTTTCCGAGATGGGGGGGGGATGAAAAGGCTATTGAGATTGTGAGATTCGCCTTTACAGTTGTACGCCTTTGATGGGGAGTCAATCAAAATATTTTTAGACACGTCAACCTTTGATGTTTGTCAATTTGATATTTCCCTGAAGAATGTATTCATCTATCTTACTTTGTTTTCATACTGTGCCAACCTGATACCAACATGACGGCAGAGGAACTATTTGATGAAACGCACTATATCCCGGTCAAGGGCAGTTCGCATCCATCCAAACAAGACAAGTAAACTTTACAAGAAAATACAAGAGTAATGGTAACACATGAAATAATACGCACCTCAAATTCTCCGATAAATATATCAGAGTCGTCAGAAGGTGGCGCTTGGTTGATATTTTCCACCGCGGTTATTTGAGGCCCTGAAAAATGTCGCAGTTTGTAGGTTTGTTTGTTTGTTTTGGAAAAAAGTACAGTTTTTTAAATGAAGAAGATAAGTTAAGTTTAAGAAGTTAAGTTTTCTGCCTCGTTGACGCAGTGGTAACGTACGTGACTTGCTGTGCATGAGGTTTCTGGTTCGATTACCGGGCCAGATCAAATGTTATGTATGTATTAACAAACAAAAGTATATATGTATTTTATCAATCAATCTAGCTTTCATTATACATTCAAACTCTGCTTAGTTTGAAGCTAGGTGGCGCTATGTGTTAGATGTCCAAAATATTTATTAAAAAATAATTCAATTTTATTGGTATAAATAAATGTAATATTTATTTTACAGATATTACCGAGTGGCATGCAGTCCATGGGTTCAAACAAGTCCATCGAGATGAGGTCGAGAGGAGGGGAGGGAGGCGGGGGCGGCAGGGTACATTTTGAAGATATCCTGGGACCTGGTGCAAAACCGTAATTCACTCTCTTTTATAATAATAATAATATTAATACTTTATTTCTCCTCACAATGGTATACTTAAAACTAGTTATTTTACACAGTTTAGTTTAGAAATGTGAGGAGCTGGTGTCTGTGATAGGCATAGAATGCCTGTGTTATTTGTGTATGGACCTGACAAAGTGACTGTACTCTGCCTGGTGGAAAGTATGAGCAGAATCCAGTAGTGGTCACCGTACTCATTAGAACCGAGACCAGAAGCCCAATGATGCAGAAGCAATATATCGCCATAGTGTGGGTCACCTTGTTGTATTGTTGCATTGTCTGCATTCGCAATGAGTAGGTATGTATATACGACCACCACTCAAATTCAAATTCAAAAAGAATTTTATTCAAATAGGCACATATTTTACAGGCACTTATGAATAGTCAATATTTAATATTAAAAAATCGAGTGATTCTAGTCGCCAGTTCCAAGTGCAGCCTACTCTTCATGGAGAAGAATCTGGCAAGAAACTCCATGGTTGCTCCTTTTAAAAATAAATAAGTACCTAGGGTTTACAAAATATTTTTTACTAAGAGACTTGGATGAGAACGAAGTCGACCAAAGAAAACAAAACAAAAAGTTTGGAGTCATTGCTGCACAGCCATGAGCTAACCAATCATGTGCAAGATTTTTATATTAATTTTTATATTGTGAGGACCACTCTTGAATTGAGGTGATGCTTTCCATCAGGCAGAGTAGAGTCACTTTGGCAGGCTCAAACATAAACAAGCGCATCAAATAACCAGCCATTTGTGGCGCAACGTGTCGTAGACACCAGTCGTGCGTTGAAGCTGACACACGCACACACACTTTTTTAACCGACTTCAAAATAGGAGGAGATCGTCAATTCGACTATAATATGTTTGTTACCTCAGAACTTTCGATTGGGCGAACTGATTTTGATGATTCTTTTATTTTATTTGAAAGCGGGTGCTTCCCGCGTGGTCCCATTTTAATTTGGTCTAGTTCTTGAAGTCATTTTTTTTGTCAAAATTTTCATTACTTTTAAACTAAATCCCTCTTAATTTATTTTATATAGTAGGTAAATACTAATTTTCTTTTTTTAATGTTTTTGTAACGTTGAAATATTGTTTTGAACTTTCTAGTACCAACATTGTAGTTAACAATCTACCGAAATAAATGGTTAATTATATAGACGATAAATTGCAAAATAAAAGAATTATATTTATTTTTCTTTGTTGAATAGTTTTGTGGCGAATTCCACATACAGCGCAACAGAAATATACTAGAGCGCCATCTACCGAAGTTACACTGAACTACGGAGTAACGAAGGAAACTAAGAAACTACCAAACCTGAATCGCGCAGTGAAAAGTTCTCGCGCCGATTATCATATATACACCATCCCAACATCAACCATTGGGCAGTGGCCCGCCAGGCATGATCACCTCGCCTGGTCGGAGGATCCTCCCTTTGTGTTGGAGGGACATGAAACCCGTTCCTTCACAGTTTAAAATATATCTGTGAGAGCTAACTTGTAGGATTAAATGTTATGAGATTTACTTACCAGAACGCAATCCATCACTGAAGGTGTTACAAGTATCCAACTGCTGGGATTCTGGACAAAGCAAAGAATTTGATGGCCCATGGTGGGGCTCCAGCCCTCTTGTAGTACAAGGTTCTACTTTCACCTCACCTACTGGAAAATTTACTAATAAATATGATTCGTAATCTCGGGTTATAGGATCATGCTAAATGCATATTAACATCAAGATTTTAACAGAATGGGCATAGGCTTCTCTTCTTAGAAAGGGTGTTTTTTTTATGGAATAGGCGGGCAAATGAGCAGACGTATCGCCTGATGGTAAGCGATTACCATCATTACACATTTCACACCAGTTTTCTGTAAGGCCGTAGTATCAGTCCGGTCGAGCCGGCCCAAGCATGCCGAAGCGTGGCTTTTCCACGGTAAACTATACCATTCTGACTAGATGGGTTAGTATAGAGTTTGTTTCAACTTTTCTTATCTTTCAGTGCTGGTGTGTATGGATAGTTTGCTCTCTAAGTCGACTCTCACGACAACGAGAGAAATGTTAACATTCCATATTCTTAATCTATTACTTATATATTGTCACTCATAAATATTATTAGCTGAGGTTTAGGAAGTAGAGCAGAGCCATACATAAAAAAAAAAACAAATTTAGTCTGAAACTGACTTATGTTACTACTTATATCGTCAGCTATCCAGCTATCTGCTAGTGAAAGGACGTCAGAATCAAGGCATTCCAGAGATTAGATGGAGCGAATAGACAGACAGACAAAAAGTTGAAAAATGATTTTTTGGTATTAAGTCGTAAACCGGATATATGCTACTAGCTTTTGCACGCGGCTTCGCTTACGCAAACTTTCATCCCCTGACTTACCCCCATAGGGGTGGAATTTAAAAAAATCCTTTCTTAGTGCTCACTTACGTTATATAAAGAAACTACATGCAAAATTTCAGGATTCTAGCTTCAGCGGTTTGGGCTGTGCGTTGATCTCTGGGTATGTCAGTCAGTCAATCAGTCAGTCACCTTACTCTTTTATATATATAGATAAGTAATACACCGAAAATTTGATAATTTGAAACTACAAAAAGACACTAGAATAGGAGAGAGTATAGATATGTCGTCACATTGAATACACAAATTGTCTCCCAGATGTACCAAGAAAGTAGACCAGAAGGGTTTACCGTCAGCCGATAGGGCGGTGTGGTAGGCGTGGTGTGGTTCTTCAACAGTCAAGTGCAGTCTACCTCCAGGTTGGATCCTGGGAACTACTGTCGCGACTATTGGCACTCTGATCTGAACTGCTCCATTGGGCTCCATACTTGGTTCCGCTGCGACTACCTAACGACGAAAAGAAAGCTGTGTTATGAGAGAAATAATAAAAAATCGACAACAATGCAAAAACGTAGGTAGTAGAGCCACGCTGATTTCTACCCTCGCACAGAAGATCTACGTAAAATGACAGCATTCGTGCTGTCGTGTTTCGTTGGTGAGTACGAGACCGGAGGCCCAATGATGCAGAAGCATCACTAGGCCACCATAGTGTGGGTCACCATGCTGCATTGTCTGCACGAGCAATGAGTATGATGACCACCACTCTTGGATTCTGCTTATGCTTTCCATCAAGCAGGGTAGAGTCATTTTGGCAGGCCATACAAAAAAAACGTAAAAAGATGTAAAATAATAATAATAATTTTATTGACCTAAAATTGTTTACAAACATTTACAAATGTATTATTTCACATTTTAGGTAGTGTAATCAATTTTATATGTGTCGATGATACCTGTACTAATGCAAGCATTGTATCACAGGTGCCAAATACACAGGCTGGCCGGAACTCCACCATGGGACCTGGAGGCGAGAGCCCTTGCGGCTCTTTATCGGTGGCGCAAGGGGGCGCTGGAGTTGGGTAGGAGTCCTGAGACTCGAGAAATCGAAGATTAGAAATCCCAAATCCGCCAGGTCCTCGTGGAGGAATGGAAGAACCGACTTGGGCAACCCGGTAAGACCCGTCATGGATTGGCTCGAGAGGCATCACGGGAGCCTCTCATACCGGCTGACGCAGGTGATCACTGGAAAAGGATGTTTCGGGGATCACCTGTGTCTGATCCGAAAAGAGCCAACGTCTGAGTGCCACCACTGCGATGGCCAGACCGAGGACACGGCGCTCCACACGCTGGCAAAATGTCCGGCGTGGGACGAGGTGAGGCGTGATCTCGTGGCGGCCATTGGAGTGGGGGTTCTCTCGCTCGGTAACATGATTGCGGCTATGTTGCGGGGCGAGAGCGCGTGGAAATCTGCCGTCTCTTTCTGCGAGCAGGTTATGCTTGCGAAGGAGATGGCGGAACGGGACCGGGAGAGGTTTAGGACTCTCCCTGTCCGCCAGGACCGGCAACGGGCCAGGTACCGCAGACGACTCAGGCGCCGGAAATCGCTAAACGATCGCCGTCCTCCATAAGCGCAAGCCTGAGGGTGACAGGTGAGGCCACCAGTCACCCTAGCAGAAGCAGGCCGGGGCGGCGGCGCGAGTTCTATAAAGTGCTCGCGCCCTATTGTTAATAGGTATTAGGGTTCCTACACAGGAGGGGTCCACCTAAAAGTAGTGGGTGGCCCGAGGTACGTCAGGGTTTCAGGGATTTCCTTTCGAGGGTGCACCTGGTTCCCCGGCTTCCAGTACCCAAGATGGTGTGCGGTTTTAGCCGGTTCGAGTCCGACATAACCACCAGTCGGTGGTATCCAAGGGGATTTCCGCACAGAAAAAAAAAAAGTGCCAAATACAGGCACCAAAGTAAAAGGGTTGTCCATTTAAACTTTGTAATTTAATTGTCATTACACAGTGTGATAGCGAAGTTAGCTGAATCTTGTTTTTGCTGACGAATCCCGTATCTACTAGCATGAAGTTTTTAAGCTATTGACTAGAAATAGAATAACTTTAAAACATTTTCATAATATTAACGTTCAGAATTACGAGTTTGCATGTGATGCTTTTACAGATATACTATTAACCGATATATAAATAAATAAAGATTTTCGCCATTTGACCCACAACTCCATCTAGTCCCAAACTAAGCAGAGCTTGTGTTATGGGTACTAGACAACTGATATAAATACATATATACTTTTCTTTTGTCAATACATACATTTTATGCAAAGGAAACACCCAAACTCCGAACCAAATCGCAAAATTTTGCAAACCTTTCATTAAGCGTACAGAAAATAGTATAAGACTGAGTAGGTACTATACTTTGCATAACCGATATTTTTTTTTTACATTTTTGCCAAGAACACTGTCAAACTAATTTTTAAACAAAATTAAGTGTTAAAATACCGGTGAAGCAGAATCCTCGGGTTCATTCTTCATGACAATTTTACCTCCAGCTCTGAAATCTTCAGCTGTTACTGGAACCAACATCTGTATCGAGATAAAATTATGTAGGGTAAACTTACCAGTAAGTGGCCACTTTACGTTTTTGGCCAATTTAAATATGCGCTTCTAATTTTACATTCATATATTCAAGTTTGCTATGATAGATTCGTGTAAAGGATATCTTAACTATAGGTATTCCTTGGCGTCTAATAAAGTAAATCAACTTTCAATATATTAATTTTAATCTAAACAAAAAATGGCATTTTTTAGCAGTAATTGGCCACAAAAATTCAGTAACTGGCATTCATCTTTTTAGTAACTGGCAACATGAAATAAACTCTACTGAATAGTGCTTGACAAACATTTAAACTAAGCGGTAGTAGGAATATTTATTGCCTTAATCTATATTAAAGAATAATAATTAGTTATATTATGTTTAAAATGTAAATTTAATGAGACCTATACTGTTAGCATTTTTTATTTAATGTTCTTCTTTAGTATTTTTTTTTGAAGATATATAATGTGAAATCAGTTTCCGAATCAGAGGAGTCAGCGTTACTCTCTTGGTAGTAAATGTGACAAAACAATTAATCACTGTCGTCATCCTCAGGAATATGCAATGGATGACTTGATTGTACTCAATTTAAATGAAATAGTTTTACATTGACTGCATTCATACTAAACTACTTGTTTGTTTGATCCTGTTGTAACTGTTTTACTTATTTTGTTCATATTTTTCTTAAGATTATTTTTGGGAAGTTGCTTTAATTGTTTTTATGGTGAACAAGTTTGTTCACGCTGTGGCACATCACGTTACGGGCAACAGGAGGCGCAGACGAGGTTGCGTGTGTCACCTAGTAATAATTAAAAACTGACCACACACCTGGCCTCCTGTACCAGTTACTGATTTTAAAGAGGAATTGACTGCAAATCTTTTTTTAGTAGTAACTGGCATATGTGGCTATTTACTGAATAAAGCAAATTTACAAGTTAGTAATTGGCCACCCCTTCTAACACAGCATTGAACAGATTTTAACAACATAAAGTATTAAATTCACGTCATCCACCTTAAAAACAACTCCAAAAACACAATCAGTTCACAGAAACAGTTTGTATTGACACAACATTTCAATCCTAAAAAAATGTTTTGCTTAACATTTACTTAAGGAACAACCTTAGATGCAGAGATTGGCGCGCCAATTGCCAAAAAATAACCGCTAATTTTGGAGCTACTGTCTTTAGCGGTAAACCATAGTACTAGTATGCAAGCTAATTAACTAAGTAATCATTTCCAAAGAAAACAGATGGCGTGCTTTCTTTATTTTTCTTATTTCGAACAACTAAAGCAAGTAGTGGCCAGTTAATGACAGTGGCCAGTTATACGTCGGTTTACCCTATATGTATCTAGATGTGTATTTATAGACACATCATTTGAGAAAATAAGGATCTCAAAATTAAGTAGTAGTTTTTACAAATTCATTTTATACGTTTATTTTATGTTGTAGACTATGTGATCATGGACGTGGCTTTTAAACAATAAAAAGTTTACAGTGTACAGTGTTGAGCTAATTAGTGTCAATTAATTTATAAAAGTATAAGCTTTCGTAGGAATATTTTATTAAAGCTTTTATATACAAACCTGTTTTCCGCCAGGCAGCTTCGTATCAACTACTTTCACTAAAACCGGGGTACCAACATCCGGCTTTAATAAAGCGAAGGGGGTTTGTCTCATTGCCAAAGCAACCCCCATATGGAATGTCTTGATAGGGTCGACGATAACCCCACTGCTCATGGAAACCCATGGGCCATCGTTCCAGATGTCTCCAGACTCATAATGCTTGGGGACTTCCCAAGGAGCTGGTTTAGGAGCCCAGTTGGCTGGTGGACCTTCAACGGATGGTAGGTATGGCCCAACTGATGAGGAAACTTCGCAATGTTCAACTTGAGGTCTGGCAGAAATTAAATTTATTAAAACTTTACAAGTAAAATGTGGCAATGACAAGCAAAAATTTATGAAACTAAAACAATAATTTGCCATTAATACATGACAATGATTTGATAGCAAAAAATTGATTTTTCTATTTTAATTAGGGTGCTTTATGTATAAAGTATAAAGAATATATTATTTCTATAATAATATGTATATTATTATAGAAATAATATATTCTTCCTAGGAGAATCATTAACTTCGAGTGAAAAGCATTTTAAAAACCAATGCGCGATTTAGAAAGAGTTATCAAATAAACATAGCGATTATGTCGAATATTACAACAGATAAAAAAATGGTTGTCTGTAAAGTCTGTTTACGGACGATAGTTTAAAGTGACAACGTCCTAACGAAACATTGATGAAATGATGAGAGATAGATCTCTCATCTTGCACTTGCACTTCAAGCTTTAAATGGAACGCCTAAGAGCGAGGTAACGCCGCATAGCGAGGAAACGACGCATGGCGAGATAATGGCGCATGGCAAGGTAACGCCGCATGTGTCATGTTTTTAGGGTTCCGTGCCAAAGGCAAAAAACGGAACCCTTATAGATTCGTCATGTCTGTCTGTCTGTCTGTCTGTCTGTCTGTCTGTCCGTCCGTATGTCACAGTTACTTTTTTCCGAAACTATTAGACCTATAATGTTGAAACTTGGTAAGTAGATGTATTCTGTGAACCGCTTTAAGATTTTTACACAAAAATAAAAAAAAAACAATAAATTTTGGGGGTCCCCATACTTACAACTGAAACTCAAAAAAAAATTTTTCATCAAACCAATACGTGTTTCTACCAGTACCAATCTATGGATAGGTCTTCGAAAATGATATTGAGGTTTCTAATATCATTTTTTTCTAAACTGAATAGGTTGCGCGAGAGACACTTCCAAAGTGGTAAAATGAGTGTCCCCCCCCTTTAACTTCTAAAATAAGAGAATGATAAATCTAAAAAAAATATATGATGTACATTACCATATAAACTTCCAACGAAAATTGGTTTGAACGAAATCTAGTAAGTAGTTTTTTTTTTAATACGTCATAAATCGTAAACTGCAATTTAACTTTCATTCAATCAACACAAATATAAAAAGAAAATAAAAATTACATTATGTTACTTGCTGCCGCGGAACCCTTCATAGGCGAGTCCGACTCGCACTTGGCCGCTTTTATTTTGTAATTTTTTTTTTTTAAATATTATAAAAACCTTGTGTCACGAAGCTAGGCCACCATAGTGTAGGTCTCCAATAGTCACCATGCTACATTGTTGCATTGTCTACATTCGCAATGAGTGTGACCACCACTCTTGGATTCTGCTTATGCTTTCCATCAGGCAAAGTGGAGTCATTTTGGCAGGCCATACTTATAAAAGTTCCAAAGTGTAAAAAAATATATATGATGTACATTACCATGTAAACTTCCAACGAAAATTGGTTTGAATGAAATCTAGTAAGTAGTTTTTTTTAATACGTCATAAATCGTAAACTGCAATTTACCTTTCATTCAATCAACACAAATATAAAAATAAAATAAAAATTATATTATGTTACTTGCTGCCGCGGAACCCTTCATGGGCGAGTCTGACTCGCACTTGGCCGCTTTTTTCGTGTGTGCAGCCGGCTCCATCAATTTATAAGACGTTGTCACGTCAAAAATTTTTACAAGACATCTGTGTTAATAACATTACTTTTGTAATCTTAAATAACAACATTCTTTAAAGGGCTTCTTATTATTTGTAGCCCTTGGAAAGATTTTACCGTCTGACTTAGTCTACGTTAGTTACACTATAAAGGTATATATATATATATAGGTGTCATGGTCCAATTGCATTGACCAACCAGTTGGGCTACGGACTACATGAGGCAGATAGGGTTAATATTATTTCAATATTAAATAAATCAGTTGGAGTTTACGTAGTGATTACCCCATTGTCCAACTAAAAATACTGATTGGACAACCGAAGACCAGAAGTTCAACTGGTTGGACGTTATAATTGGAACACCACCCTCAAACGACACTAACCTAGTTGAATCTGGTTGAGTTTCGGTAGCTGTTCGAGTTGTTTTCCTACCCTTAATCACTATTGGGGTTGCTTCGTCGGGGTGTGCCTGTCCAACACACTGATGTTGTAAACATTCTTTAAACTTTAGTATCCACTCACATGTTATTTAAAAAAACACCCTATAAATTAAATTAAAAAGCTTTTTAAAAACAAGCTTTTATTGGAATGCTTCGAGACGTCAAACGAGTCCGAACTCGATGATGTTGCAACGTTTCTTTACAGAGTTCCTATGGCCACCTTAAGCTCCAGCATCAGATCAGCTCCATGTCATTATAATATTGTATTGTCACGTTGTATACATATGCTTGCAAAATTTCAGCACAATCAGTTAAAGATATCTGCTTCAAAATTGAGTTGCAAGATTCCACCCGAACATACAAGCATACATACATGAACAAAAACATACAAATAACCCTCCTTTCGCAGTCGGTTAAAAAACACCTGTCACTTCGAACCCACACATAACAATTAAACCAAATATTCAGAATTTCACGCACACAAATACATTCTATGTCATAATAGTGTAACGCGTAGGCCCATTTGGGCCTATACTTTGACAGAGAGAAATGCCTGTCTTTAACCACTCCCTACAGTGTTGTTCTATGTCTTCCATGGATAACATTAAAACCCTGAAATTCTTATAAGACTCAAAAGCCAAATAAGTAGTTAGTTGTATTTTCAACCGACTTCAAAAAGGAGGAGGTTGTCAATTAGACTGTATTTTTTTTATTTTTTTTTTAATGTTTGTTACCTCATAACTTTGGACTGGGTGAACCGATATTGATGATTCTTTTTTTATTTGAAAGCTGGTGCTTCCCGAATGGTCCCATTTAAATTTGGTCCAGATTGTTTTTTTTTTTGTTAAAATTTGTAATTATTAGTAGCACTAAAATTCCTTATTTCTAGTTTAACTAAACTAAAATTATTAAGTGTGTTCTATATTGTAGCAATACTTTAGCGACTGACCTTGTTCTTGTGGCAGACCAAGTTGGATTGCTGGTTGAAGCCTTTCAAACAAATATTGCAGCGATAGGGACGTTCGTTTGTATGTGTGAATAGATGATTTCGCAGATTGCCTGCATTGAAAATTATTTTTTTTATTAAAAGATATTTTTTTTTTTTTTAAAAGACAACTCCCGCATTAGGAATAAACATCCTGTGTCGCGGGGGACTTTACAGACATACATGAAACGGACACAATTAACACCCAAACTCAGAACAACAATTTGTGGATCACACAAAGTGTTGTCCCGTGTAGGATTTGAACCCACAACACTTGGCGAATTGGCAAGCGGCGTGGCGACCGCCTAAACCACTAGGCCAACCGTGCAGTTAAAAACGTACTTATATTCAGATAGTACAATCTAAACAAATAAATAAAAGGAGAATGGCAATATGTTATGATTGATTATGAGATTTACACCGTTTATTAAGTGAATCATCCTAATTATTTTTAAGTGTCCATCATATTTTTACAACAAGCTAAAAGAATTTCATTTCTATTCAAAAAGTACAACTGCATTATCAAAACTGTACTTGTCAGTAGCTTCTTTTTTGACTAGTTTCAAAATGTTTGTCAGTCTGTTTATTCAGGCTTGTCTCTGGAACGGCAGGTCCGATTTTCACGGGGCTTTCACTGACGGATAGCTAATTATATAAGGAGGCTTTTTTAGCCTAGCTTCACCCTGCGGTGACATCCACGAACCTAGTTATATTTATAAAGGTATTTGTTGTATTGTGTCGCAGAAATGGGTATTACGGAGAGATAAAAGTCACCTTTTTGATGGAATCCTTTGGGACAGAGATGACACTTGTAAGGTTTCTCGAAGTTGTGTGTCTTGCGATGTGAGATCAGAGTCGACACGCGATTGAACGTTTTGTTACACAACTGTAAAAAACAAACAAGAGAATTTGGAAGTGTTTATTTATAAAATTTCGGACATCTGACACACAACGCCATTTAGTGCCAGACTAAGCAAAGCTATGGGTACTAGACAACTGATAGAAAAATATATGTACTTTTTTTGTAGATACGTAAATATTCTACATATAAAACATGCAAACTATGAAACAAATAAATATATGCAGATAATTTGATCGGATTCAGGAATCGAACCTAAGACCTCTAGCTCAGCTGTCGCATACGCTACCACTGCACCACCGAGTCAGGTAAATTTAATGTTATCATTATTTCATGTAAAAACGACTAAGTGGGTCTGCATGAAATTTCGCACAGAGATAGATTACAGTCTGTAATAGCTAATAGCACATATACTTTTATCCCTAAAGTAAGAATCTTCTCTAAAATAAGCAACTGATAAGAAATCGATCTGAAAACCGTGCAATGGGAGAAGCATATGTCCAGCTGTGGACTGCGATAAATAATAACCGCGGGTAACACCGGGAGGCGCAGATAAAATCTATACTAATATTATAAACGCGAAAGTTTGTAAGTATGGATGGATGGATGTTTGTTACTCTTTCACGCAAAAACTACTGAACGGATTTGGATTCAACTTTACAGTAATATAGCTTACACATCAGAATAACACATAGGCTACTATTTGCCGCGATAACCGACATATACGCGGGCGGAGCAGCGGGCAACCACTAGTATAAATATAATCCTATACCTCACATCCATACGGTCTTTCAGTAGAATGTATGGCACGATGTTGGCTTAAGGTAGACAATTGTCTGAAGCTCTTCCCACAAGCCATGCAGTGGAAATTCCTCTCATCCGTGTGAGTGGGGAGGTGACGCATCAGAGTGTACTGATGCTGGAACTCACGGCTACCTGTTATTAATAATAATAATATTTCGGACATCTGACACACAAGGCCATCTAGTTCCAAACTAAGTATAGCTTGTATTGGACAACTGTTTTTTTTTTTTTTTTTGTAAAAACATACATACAAAACACCCACAATTGCAGATCATACAAACATTTGGTGCAACTTGGGAATTGAACCCTAGATATGCATAAAATAGAACGAAATTGAGGTTATTTTTACTTATTGGTGAAACCATCTTTATGATTCATTAATAAGTAAAGATAACGTCAATAAGAGAAACACAAAGAAATTGAATTCGTTTTCTACAGGTTCATCATCAAAGTCTCCTGTAAAAGCAATAATGCCTGTAAAAGTTCCTATAGTCGAGACCTGCAATGTCCCTTTACCATACCCTTGTCAGTCTACATCCTACTAATATTATAAACGCGAAAGTTTGTAAGTATGGATGGATGGATGTTTGTTACTCTTTCACGCAAAAACTACTGAACGGATTCGGATGAAACTTTACAGTAATATAGCTTATACATCAGATTAACACAGTCTACTATTTGCCGCGATAACCGACATATACGCGGGCGGAGCCGCGGGCAACAACTAGTACTCTCATAAACTCACTCTCACTCCGCTCAATCTACTGTCTCACTCCTAAGCACATGAGTTGAAATTAAAGAACACTGGATAATGATATCTCGTGGTACTAACATATGCCACATTCCCAGAGCTTGACTACCCTTCCATTTCTCTTCACGTACTTCACGTAATGAAATCTGGAGCGAGGGTCCGTTTTGTCCACTTTACATGGAGTGCGAGCATTACTACGTTTTTCTGTAAGAAATAGATTAATTGATATCACGGACGTTAAGTACTACTCTTAAAAGAGACGCATGCCAAACGAGAGTGAGGAATTTGTCAATCAGATAACAGGTTCATTTTCACACCCCAATCGACTTACTTAGTTAACATTTGTAAAGGTTTAAGGTTCTCGTTCATTGACAGTAAGGATGGAAAAAAATAGGGGGTGGTAACACCCCGTATTCTTTACACATCACCACTCGAATGATGTCAGAAATCATGTCAAGTCAAGATTAATAAAAGTAACTCTGGGCTAAGTTTACCTGTGGAAGTAGAAGATACCGCAGTTTGATCACCAAATATTTTCCTGTTGAACGTAAGTCCGCCTCGACTGGTGGATGGAAATGCGGAGCTCGAAGTGTCTGCTTCCTGAAAAGTCATTTCTGGTCAGATTATTTCAAAACAATTACAATTTTAATTTTGGCCGGGCTGGCCGACCAGGGCGGTACTCTCGCACAGAAGATCAACATAAAATGATAGCATTCATATTGTCGTGTTTCGTTGGTGAATGCGAGATTGGGGGCCCAATGATGCAGAAGCATCACTAGGCCACCATAGTGTGGGTCACCATGCGGCATTGTCTGCATTTGCAATGGGTATGGTGACCACCACTCTTGGTTTCTGCTGCTTTCTGATGAGAGTAGAGTCTCTGAGAGTAGAGTCACTTTGGCAGATTTATACCTAAGAAAAAACGACAAGAATGAAAGATTTTACTCACTAGAGCCCTGAAAGATTTTACGAGACTACTTTTAAAAATGTCATTTTAACAGATTATTGTATTAAATCTCTCTCTTTCCTCTGAACTATCAGTCATTTTGTGACAGGATGAAAAGGAATTCGTACGATGCATGGTCCTCTATGGAGCGCCTGTTTGGTCTGGAGACCTGGCGGGTTCGTCCCACTGTGACTGATTCGTTGGCTCAGCGGTAGCGTACGCGACTGCTGTGCTTGAAGTCTCGGGTTCGATTCCCGGGTCGGACCAAATGTTTGTATGATCTGCAAATATTTTTTTTTGGAGTTTTGGTGTTTTCTATGTATAATATATATGTTTAAAAAAAAGTATATACGTATTTACATCAGTTGTCTAATACCCATAATACAAGCTCTGCTTAGTTTGGGAATAGATGGCGTTGTGTGTTAAATGTCCGAAATATTTCTCCGATTATTAATTACTGTAAGGCTCTGGAGTCTGCAGCGGCTGATGGACGTACGGATCGTACGAGGTGGCGACTGTCTTGGCACGATCTCCATATTGTTCGCGGCAATGCTGGCGAGTGGTGACCGATAGGAAGCGGTCTCTTTCTGCGCAGATGTTATGTTCCAGAAGGAGTTTAGTCAATAACACCTATAGAAACTATATCATACCTTCATTTCACTTTTGAGTGCAGCATCCAAGTCGTTGCCAAATGTAGTCTGCCCCGTAGTTCCGAACCCTGGCTCGGAAACGAGAGACACAATGCTGCCATCTTCTTCGGTCCACGCGAAGCGAGAATGTTGTTGTTCCAGGTTGTCCATATAAAATCCATCGCGAAATAGGCAACGGGGAACGTCAAGCTGAAAGTGTAGTTTTTGATAAACCACATCGGTTTTGAAATACTAAAATAATTAGCGTCTATATAGTCTTAGTTTTCTTTTAAATTTAATCTGTCACAGACAAAATGTCACTATAAGTGACAGTCCAAAATTGTATAGTTTTTATAGTTTCAAGAGGCTCGTTACGCTGGAATTTATGGGTTTAATTTTATCTCAGTTTATCTCAGTATTCTACGTCACTAGTAATAGTAACTTAAGGAATTAATACGTGATAGGAAAAGAAAATTTCAGCTACAAAAAGTCATACCCTCGATGTTGGGCACCTGCATAATTATACATTTACGAGGCGAATGATTTGCTATTTGCTACTATAAGTGTAACAAACAAAGTACAGACAAAGTGTTTATTTAATGTGTAACTATTGTTAATGTTTTCTTTAATTAAACTTAAATGAAAGATAGTATCAATTTTGCAATCACTTTATACTTTGCGTCACATTAAAAACTTTACGGGCACAAGAATTGGAGCTTTATGTCAGAAGAGTTGCCATTGATAGTTAGGACAGAAGGGACAGCCAATCATGTGAAGGTTCCGAAAGTAAAATGCTAGAAAAGTTTCAACGTATTTTTTTTACTTAAAAATTAATTAATTTTACGTTAGAAACAGAAGATACGCGTTAAGGGACTGACAAGGATAAGAGGTATTAGACGTAAGTCAAATATATTTCAAAACGATACACTCCATCAAAGTAACAATTATTTCGGAACAATGATTTCAGAGATTCGTGTGATTCACTGTCGAAGATTAAAAATAGCTCTTTGCTACGTACATCATTTCGGCCCGAGTTCGATAGTAACGGCTCGCCATTAAATCCTGAATCCTTTTTGTCATATTTGTCACTCAAACACACTTCCCGAATGCTGTAAGAAAAACAATAGGCTTAAAACAAAAATAAAACAAATCAACATGGTCGCGATTCATCTTTCCACTTGAAAAAAACGAAGATCGAACCTTATTATCTCATCGCCCGGCTTCATAAATATTGACTCAGGTATTTCTTTTATTTCCTCGTCAGCAAACATCATTTTTTTGTAATATTCAACTATTTTTAGACAAAAAACACATCGCGCAAACGTCAGTCTGTTTTTTCACAATGTGATTTATACAATTTTTGTTTCTATGACGATGTGCGTTCTTAATTTGAATTTTTGTTTTTTTTAAATAATTTATTTATAAGTTACTAGTGACAGTTGCATTCGGTGAAGGAATTTGGTAATTGACCTCTTGTGAACTTTTAAGGTCAACGTTTTGTTTCTTACAACTTAATTTTGATAGCGTATTTTACGTTTAATTAATTAATCTCAGTTTTTTTTGTATTATTTATTTAAAAACACGAACATTCTGCAACGATACCTTTGCTTATTTTTATTACATTCTGTTTAAAAGTACTAGTGAATAAAATTATTCATCGTATTTGTGGAGTGGTTTGTTACAACGTCTAAGTGGTGTGCTCATTTCGTTACTGAGGCCACTCGAATGCTTGAAGAACACTCGTAAACCTACTTAGTGTTCGCGAAAAGAAAAAAAAATCTTTTGAATAAAGAATAATTCAGAAAGGTGAATCAGGAGAGACAATATTGATTCTGTAATTATTCGCGCCAATTATTTGATAGAAATTTAAGTATCGAACATTTTTGTTTGTTATTCTATTTCTTATAATGTTAACTAATTTTATTATTTTTTATAAATTACTTTCGTATTTTATTGGTGTTGAAGCTTATTAGAATTTTACCTATCTTACAGAGATTCTTTTTAGCGAATTTATTTTTGTTGATGCATTTAGTTTTACATAGAGCTTTAGGTACGTTTAATTTAGGGTAAAAATCCAAGCTATCTGATTTCTGATTTACGTTTTTGTATTGTAATGTTACAGTACTGTGGTCGGAAGGTACAAAAATAAGTTTAACGCAAGTGAAGACACGACTAAAACTTAGAATGTAGTAATTCATTGCGTATGAAAGAAAACTATATTGATTGTTTAGGTAATACCTACACCTATTTACCCGTCAAATACACCAATTTGATTAGAAATCAGTGAATATTGATTCACTTCACTTTCAGTATGAAAAAAGATTACGTAAGTACAATTGCCGGACGATCACGGAATATATTAGGTAGGATACCTATTACTGACTAAGCACCGCGGCGCGGCGTTACCCGCGGTTGTTGTTAATACCACAGAACAAAGGAATTTACTCTCTTTCTGTGGTTAATACCTTTACAACGCCGCGAGGTGAAGCTAGTCAAAAAAAGTAGCCTAAGTTACTCCTTATAGTCACTTAAAGCACACATAAAATCGATCAATACGTTCCAGAGCTTTGCCGGCACAAACAGACAGACAAACAGACAAAAAATTTAAAAATTCTATTTTTGATTTACATAGTATGTACCTACCTACTTCCATAATATGTATTTAGTGAAAAGCTGTTAATTTGAAATTATGAACAAACACTTTCATTTTTTTTATTTGTTTGTATTATAGATGACATCAGGGCTTAAACTGAACTAAAATATCACCAATTAAAAGAGGCCGCTCATGGAGTCATGATGGCGAGGCATACCGTCTGCTAACCTCCAAACTTCATTTTGAAGATGGCACCCCATGATGACGATAGATATGAGTTTGCTATTTAAAGCAATCTATCTATATTGAGAATTGGCATTCGTATGTATGTGTGTCTCATAAGAGCCAAGGTGTTTACAGTTGGATAGTGACGGAATCCGCACGAGATGGAATGTCTTTGATTAGACGCCGTGTGATTTGATTGGAATTCCTTACGTATCTCATGTGTCGTGCTGTCTGCTCGAGTATTAAATACCGTACGTATATCTATATATGATATACCTAATACCTTTAAATTAACAATTTTTTGCATATATATAGGTATATCCTGAATCTCAGAAACAGCTCCAACGATTTTCATGAATTTAGTATGCAGGGAGTTTCGGAGGTGATAAATCGATCCAACTAGGCTAGCTCAAAATACCGAGACAAGCTGACATCCAGGTACTCACCTACCTGTGCAATCGTCCCCAATACCTAAATTAACCTGGACCCAGATGCCTATCATAAGACAAGACTTGACCGTTGTCATTATCATCATTATATCATCAACTATCTGCCAGTGAAAGTCGGTCCAGCCGTTCCAGAGATTAGCCGAACAAACCGGCAGACAGATAGACAAAAATTTAAAAATAACAACTTGAGAACACAAGATTATACCTACCTAATTATACCATTGATCTATAGACTACTAACTAGTAGTAAGTAGTTACTAGTAGTAGTAAATATGTAATGCTGAGTATTGAAAGAGCGGGAACGCACTTATGACTCTAGCCCCAGGTGTCCGGGAGCACAATGTGACCAGTCTGCTCATTTGTCCCTCATTGAGATAGAAAAAACTTATCATTACTCTGTCTAGAACTATTAATTTATCTTATTCTTTGGTTGTGTGGCCATTTCCACAATTCTGTTTACTGAGAAAAATTAACTATGTTTAGGTATTTATAGCATAGAAATGAAACTTACGTTATCATAATTATCTACTAAATATCTATTGGGAATAATATGACAAATAAAATAAATATTGCGTTTTACTTTTATACAATAATTGTACAAATTGGTGAAAAAAATGGTTATAGAGACATCTATGAATTCATGAGTAAACTATTCTAAATATTGCAGCACTGGAGGACTTTTAGAATTTAAAAGTTGGTACACATCGTATCTACTAGGTGGCGCTGATAGATAAACTTATTTGACTTTGTAATAGCGACATCTAGTTAATATGCGAAGAACTACAATTAAATGAAAATGGGAGTAGCAAGTTTGCTTCTTGTTTCTGAAAATATTATATAGATGGCATTAAATCTAATATTTTTTAAATTAATTCTCCTACGGGATATTTTTTTCCACGATTTCTTGGACTACTTTGACAGGCTGTAGACCTGGAGTAGTTACCACGAAACCCCAGCTGGGATTTACGATAGGAAATTTAGTAAATAATAAAAATAAAATAAGACTTATATTAAGGTACCTATACCATTTCAGAGACACATTTAAATATTTAAACGTTTTAAGAGGCGGATGGCACAGGATCGGTTGTCGTGGGGATCCTTAGAGGAGACCTATGTCCAACAGTGAACATATTTCGGCCGATAATGATGATGATTGAAGACAACAAATCAAATACTTTTTTTCAGTCCCAAAAATGACTGTGTGTGTGCGTCTGTCTGTGGCAGCTGGATGAACCAATTTAAATTTTGATTGTTTTTGTTCGAAATGTAAATTAGTCGAGCGTGTTCTTAGCTATCTTTGATGATAAACGGTCCAGCCCTTTAAAATATATAGTGAGTTACAATAGAAATTAAAAACGATTCTTGAGTGATTCTTAAAAATAATTGAGTGGGATATCAAATTAAAGGGCGTATTGTGTACAACATAAAAGTGCAATTTCATTTAAATCGATCCAGTCATGGGGGTCACATGGGGCGTGAAAGTAGGAGATACGGGCTCCGTTGCAGGAATAAACTAGTTAATATTTGACGATCTTCCTATCAATTGTCGGTCTCTCAAGTCGCAACTTCCCCTATTTTATACTAAAATGGTAAAGGTAATCGTTTTTTTATGCTTTTTAACCGACTTCCAAAAAGGAGGAGGTTCTATGTTCCACTGTATGTATTTTTTTTTTTTTTAAAAGACAACTCCCGTGTTACGAATATACATCCTGTGGCGCGAGGAACTATACGAATATACGTGAAAGGGACACAAAGAACACCCAGACTCAGAACAACAAATGTGGATCACGCAAAGTGCTGTCCCATATGGGATTTGAACCCACAACACTTGGCGCAGTAGAAAGTGGCGTGGCGACCGCTTAAGCCACTATAGTAGGAGAGCTGGTACCATTTTTTGGGTAGGTATTTGAGGCAAGCTGAAAACTTGTCACACACCTCTCCTAATATACCCCAACACGAAAGTGCAGACCTGGCTGGTGAGTTGCGGGGCAAATTTTTAACAACCAGCGATAGTGATGATGACGTAGGCTTGTGTCTCCCACGTACGCACTGTTCCTCGGAGTGCTATAACTGGCGAAGTATATCATTGTACCAAGGCTATTGTAAGTCACGTGACCTCACCAGAGGGGGCCCCGCTACTCACCAGCCAGGTCTGCAGTTCCGTGTAGGGGTATAAAAGGAGAGATCTGTGACAAGTTTTTAGCTTGCCTCAAATACCTACTCAAAAATGGTACCAGCAATTGCATGGCAGTTCTGATTCAGTCTTTGGTTACAAGACAATTTAATCACATTATAGTCAACATTGAAGACTTAACAACTTTAAGTTGTAGGTATAAAGCTGAATTTGTGCTCTTACATTTATTACGACAACTTTTTTTAAGTTTGGCCTGCCAATATGACTCTACTTTGCCTGATGGAAAGCATAAGCAGAATCCAAGAGTGGTGGTCATTGCGAATGCAGACAATGCAACAATGCAGCATGGTGACTATTGGGGACCCACACTATGGTGGCCTAGCTCCGTGACACAAGGTATTTATAATGCGAGAGTTGCTTTAAAAAAAAAACAGAAATAAAGTTTTAACAAAATAAGAACCGACTTCAAGGTTCGACTCGATTTCTCTTGGATGCCATCATCAGATCTTAGTGTCCTTATCATGGTACCGCCGTTGGGATATCTCCATTCCATTAAAAAAAAAACTTTTAAATGGGTTGATAAACGACGAAGTTATCCGCGAACACACATAAAAAAAACATATACCTACCGTCGAATTGAGAACCTCCTCCATTTTTGAAGTCGGTTAAAAAGTAAAAGTCATTTTAACTAAGTACTTATACTTAGTTAAAGTTACTTTTGCTAACCGTGGGAGAGCCACGCTTCGGCATGAAAGGGCCGGCTCGACCGGAGTGATACCACGGCCACACAGAAAACCGGTGTGAAATAGTGCTTGCACTGTGTTTCACCGAGTGAGTGAGGATACCGGAGGCTCATACCCCAATACCATTTTTTTTTTTTTTATAACGTGTGGAAATCCCCTCGGACCGTCACCCCACCGGGGCTTGCGGCGGGGCGGTGTGTCAGACTCGAACCGACTAAAACCACAGGGTGTGCCACTCTGCGCCTGTGAAGGGAGGAATCCGGGAACTGCAGTTATTAACACGCCCGGACCCCTCCCAGCGCCTGCCCGCACAGAAGCGGGCACCGTCACCTGATGGACTCTCTAATTAGGCGACGTACGGCACACACACGTACGTCACCCCTCGCGGGTGGCCACTGGAGCGGATGGAGGGGAAAGCCCGTCCCGACCATCCGCGGCCACACTCAGGGCGGCATGAGGCGCCCGTTTCGCCGGCGGCGGATTGGGTCCGAGTGGACATCGTCCTCCCGGGCCTTTTCCGCCACCTCCTTCTGCGAGATTACATCTTCGCAGAATGTTGCGACCGCGGTAAAACTGCTATCGCTACCGGCCATGGAGCGTATGACGGCCGGTAGCGAGAGATCTCCTCCGATGACTGCAGTAACGGCCCGGCGCTGCGACGCCCATGCGGGGCAGATCGCCAGCGTATGCTGGGCCGAGTCCTCACTGCAGTCGCAGTGGTGGCAGGCGGGACTCAGTTCCCTCCTGGCGACCGAGTGCAGGTACTTCCCGAAGCAACCGTGCCCGGAAAGGACCTGCGTCAGTCGGAAGGAAAGGGTCCCGTGCTGCCGCCCTGCCCACTGGCCCCTGGGCGGAAGGCGATAGCCATACTCCGCCCGATATTCAGCCACCCGTCGATAAACTTCGGCGAGCACTTCCGCCTCCAAATCCCACGGGGGTGTTCCGGCCAAGGGGCACGCCGCCTCGGTCGACACCGTGCGGTATCCGCGTATGGCTCTGACCGCCAATACCCTCTGAGGCCGCCAGAGGCGAGTCTTATTTAGGACAGTCAGAGCCGCCACCCACACCGGTGCGCCATACAGCGCCATCGACCGGACAACCCCCGTGTATAGGAGTCTCGTTGCGACGCTGGCTCCACCCAAATGTGGCAAAAGTCGCCCAAGGGCGGAGGCAGCGTCGACCAGCCTGGGACCAAGCTGTTGGAAGTGCTCGTCGAAGAGCCACCTACCGTCGAGAATCAGGCCCAGATACCTCATCTGGGCCCAAACCGGTACGAGGACCGAGTTGACCTCTATGGAGGCGCCGGCGGGTGGACCACGACGGGGCCCATGGAACAATAGGGCCTCCGTCTTGTCCAGGGCCACCCGTAAGCCCAGCGCCTCGATGCGCCCGACCACCAGAGAAACACCCCTGGTGGCCAGGCACGCCGCCTCTTGGAAGTTCGCCCCCCGGGCTGTGACCAACGTATCATCGGCGTAACAAATTACGCCCAGCCCGGGGGGGGGGGAGACGACCTCGCAGTACCCAGTCGTACCCCACGTTCCACAGGAGTGGTCCAAGGACAGACCCCTGCGGAACGCCGCACGACATGGGTCGCCGTCTCAAGACGCCCTCTCGGTTCGCGTACACGACGGTACGCTCCTCTAAATAGTCTGCCACTAGCCGCCTCAGGTACTCTGACACCCCGTGGTAGTGGAGTGCTTCCCTGATCCAGCTAAATGGCAGACTATTGAAGGCGTTGTCCAAGGACACCGCCAACACCACGCCGCCACAGCTCACTGCCTCTTCGATCACGGCCCTGAGGCGCATCACGGCATCGACCGTCGAACGCCCCTCTCGGAATCCGAATTGGGCGTCCGACAGGTCGGGCTCCACCTCACAAAGGTGCCGGACGATGCAGGCAGAGAGTATCCTCTCAAAAAGTTTACCCGCCTCGTCCAGCAATACGATGGGCCTATAGGCCGCGACCGAATCGGCAGGCCGTCCCGGCTTCCTCAACAGGACCAGCTTCCCGCATTTCCAGCACTCAGGGAAATGCCTGGACGCCAGGCTAGCGTCCAACACTTCCCTGAGGCGGTCCGACATATGGTCGAGGGCTCGGGCCATCACTCGGGCTGGAACCCCGTCCGGCCCGGGGGATAACCCAATACCCTACCCCTACCTCCCCCATCCCCAAACGGCCGGCAACGCACTTGTGACGCTGCCTCGTTGGTCTCGCGGTTAGCGTGTGCGACTGCTGATCATGAGGTCTCGGGTTCGATTCCCGGGTCGGACCAAATGTTTGTATGATCTACAAATATTTGCTTCGGAGTTTGGGTGTTTTCTATGTAGAATATGTATGTATTTACAAAAAAAAAAGTATATATGTATTTGTATCAGTTGTCTAGTACCCATAACACAAGCTCCGCTTAGCTTGGGACTAGATGGCGTTGTGTGTTAGATGTCCGAAATATTTATTTATTTTATTTATTTATTCTGGTGTTGCAGGTGTCCATGGGCGGCGTCAATCGCTTACCATCAGGCGATACGTCTGCTCGTTTGCCCGCCTATAACATAAAAAAAACTTGTATTTCACTCTGTATCTCATTATAAAACTCAAAGCGAGTGCTCCATCATATTCTATTTGACAAGACGTTTACCACCCGTAGAACTTGTTCAGATCTTGCACAAAGATAAATATATGCACACTCATCTTGCATTATTTGAACGCTGATACAATTTACACGCGGTATTGATAGTCTGTTCATGTCAGATTGTATAATATAATGTATGAGTTTATAATTTAATACACCTAGTTGTTAATTATATACCTAACTAGCTTTTGCCCACGGCTCCACCCGCGTGTATGTCGGTTATCACGGTAAAGAGTAGCCGATGTTCTTCCTCAAGGATCAAAATATCTCCAAGCCAAATTTCATTGAGATCAATGCAGCAATTTAGCCCTGAAAACGTAACATACAGTACAGACCTTACTTTCGAATTTATAATATTAGTACGGAATGTACAAAAAAATAATGCATGAAAAAAATGTTTCAAGGCAATTTCACGAATGTAAGAATGTGACATTTTTAATTTAAGTAGGTATGTATTTATAGAAGACTAGTGGTTGCGCGCGGCTTCGCCCGCGCGTATGTCGGTTATCGCGGCAAAAAGTAGCCTATGTGTTATTCTGATGTATAAGCTATATTACTGTAAAGTCAACATACAGTCACAAAACATCTATCCATCCATACTTACAAACTGTCGCGTTTATAATATTAGTAGGATAAGTAATCATTGAAAAACGACAGTGTGGTGATTGATTAAGAATGCAGTGTTCATTGTTGGTATTGTAACAAGCGAAAAGAAGGAAAACATAAAACAAACCTTATATTCGTACCAATCCTTCTGTTCAGCGTGGTATAATAGACGCGAACCTCCTTTAAAGGCTATTGATAAAAAAAAAATGATAGAAGAATAAGCAGATTTCTACAGAGTCTGAGTCTTTAGTCAAATTTTCGTATACCTCTCCATCTTCCTGGAGTTAAAAGCGGAGTACACTATGTTTATAGGTATTTCTATAAGTATGATTTCCCACACATAAGTATACACCATATTGTTTATGATTGCACCATTATCTAAGATCGAAATATCTACAAGTTTCTTGTGGCGATTCCCATGCTTCGATTTACAAATCGTTTGACAAATCAGTTACAAAGCTAAGTTGCACAAATGACAGGTGATGACGTCACGGATCAATAATACCTGTGATTGGTTCGCACGTGATGGTCGGTTACATAAGTAGGTACAATTCAGTGCAAAAGAATAAGCACACATTTTATATGTATAATACTTTTTGGTTCACTAACTAAAGGACGTCAAACTTTAGATTGTGACTAAAAGCCATTTGCTTCCTTAATATACTCTAACATTCAGTTAAAAACTACTGCCAAGTATGTCAGACTTTATATTCATCGATTTTACCGTGGTCGTATACATTATAACTTAATAATTTTTTGAAATATAAAATAATCTTTGAAAATAACCAGAATTTTATTTTTAAATTCTTGCAACTATGTCATGACATGATTTAGTACTCTAGTGCAATGAAAATGTTTTTTTTTATGTATGGCCCGCCAAAATGACTCTACTCTGCCTGATGGAAAGCATAAGCAAAATCCAAGAGTGGTGGCCACCATACTCATTGCGAATGCAGACAATGCAGCATGGCGACCCACACCATGGCGGCCTAGTGATGCTTCTGCATCTTTTAGTCTAGTCAACAAGTATGGAACTTGTTGACTAGACTATTTAGGCCTCCGGTCTCGCACTCGCCAACGAAACACGACAGCACGAACGCTGTCAATTTAATAAAACGCGGTTAATTATGTTTTTGGAAAGGGAATATGACGTAGAAAATTAAAGAAAACGAATATTCACCCACGATTAGATATTGGCCATTGCACCCAAGAACAGTAATTCCTATGAATAACAGAAGGATTTGTATATCTACTAAAACTAATAATTAAAGAAAATTTTAAATAAAATCAAGCGTGAATTATAAAGAAACCAATCACTTAATAATAAAAATCAACTTTTACTTTATGTAGAAATATTATAAGGTGTAGGTATACAAAGTTGTCCGCAAGTGTACATGGGGATATTGTGCGGCTATGAGAAAGCGTCACATCCATTATGCGCGGCTGACAATAATTCCGTATCGCACACACGACAAGCTATTTTCTGAATTTGTCTCTGCTTGTCATGTTGGATGATATTATGCGAAAAGTGAGAAACAATATAATGGTGATTTACGATATTACTTTTTAAGCATGAAGAGCAAGATTTGTGCAGAAATAATGATACATCCATTTAATTTACAGCGCGATCCTTGAGTCTGTTTTTTTGGGATATACAGACTTAGCTATTCATTAGGACAGTGCATTGGACGAAGCAATATTTACACATCTACTGTACCCACTTAATTTATGTACATGATTAAAATTAATTCATTAAGCATTAAATTACTTACATGAAGTTAACGTTCCGTGATAAAAACTTCACGTGTAAAACTAAATCTACGTATAAATATATACATAATAAAATATAAAAATGTAACAGGTCCAATTCTGTACATTAAAGATATTTAGAAAACATTTTTTGGAGGGCTCTCTGTAATCGATACTGAAGCCAAAACTGTATTTTTTTTCATTTTTGTCTGTCTGTCTGTCTGTTGGTCTGTCAGTCTGTATCTTGGCCACGCATCACGCCAAAACTACTAAATGTATTCAAATGAAACTTGGTATGGTTTGAGTTCATACTACGAGGTAGGACATAGGATACTTTTTATCCCGAAATTCAGCACGGTTTCCTGGAGAGAGGGGATGAAAGTCAAAATATGTACTTAGTTGTAATTTAATAACACAGTCCGATTTCATTCATTTTTTTTTTTGCTAGAAAGCAAGTACTTTATATATTGTTCCGTGATCTATTTATTTGTTTATTATACGACTTTAGTGTGTATTTATCGCTTAGTTTTATAAAATCTTAATAGATGGCGGTTTGGCATCTAAGTTGCACAAATGGTGGCACAGGTGGTGCCGTATTTCTATTTCTAGATTATCCGGTAGATGGCGCCGTATTTCTATTTCTACAATTTTCAGCAATGAAGAAAATATTTACAAAAAAAAAAAATGTGGCGGTACGAAGTTCGCCGGGTCAGCTAGTAACCAAATAATAATATTGTAAATTTTTGAAAAAAACATACGTCATTGTTGTCCATATTAAACTGTATGTTTTCTGCTCAAGATTTTAATAATAAATAATAAATATATATATATATATTGTCACGTAGTGGCTTTAGGAGCCCTTGAGGTGGTGGTGAGGCCACGAGGTTCTGAAGATGGTGAAATCAGACGCTTCACAACAACAATTTAAACGTTATTTATTTACTGAAGTATAACACAAACAGATAGATGTACAGACAGGGTGTGGATTTAAGAGATTCGACCAGTCAGTGCCTCCAGACAAGGAGCACTTAACTGTCCGTTCGCAGCGATGAGAAAAGGGCCTGTGACGCCGCGCGCTTCCTTAAATATCCTCTGAGGCTTGAGGTGCGGGGTGTTCTCGGCAGTGGACGGTCCTCGTAGGCGCGCGGGGGGTGAGGCTTGGAGGGCGTGGAGGTGTGCATGTGAGTGCCGCGTGACAATATATATAAATTATTATAAGTATAGATTTACGATCGTGGTTCCTTCTCTCGCAATACGTGTTGATGGCAATCCAATCTAGTTACGAAAATGATGCGATTACCCACCCCTGCGCTCACAATAGTAAGTTGCTGTGAAATGATGATCATTGCGAAATGATACGTGACCGAGACGCGGCCTTGTCTCAAATTGTTCACAACGACTGTAATGTCACATTGTGGAGAACACTTTGACTAGTTATTTTGCAAGGGAATGTAGAAATAATGGTGATGGTGATGCGTGGCGGTAGTTACCAGGAGATGGCCGTCTTGTCGTTCGTATATCATAAAAAAACCACAGGATTGACATATGATATGTGACCACAGCCTTTTCGAAAGTCAACTCTTGCAGCTGCCCCAATTCCAGCTCTATTCTGTTTTCCTTGTATATTATTTAATTGTTAATAACAATCCACTAGACTATTATAGAACAGGAAAGCTAGCAATACGTTAAGAACAAAGAGTTTCACTTATCAAATAACTCACGTCTTGCAGTGAAACAATCATTCAAACCTTAAATAGTTTTCGTGATTGATACAAACAAACTTTCTCTTCCACATAACTGCATATGAAACGTGAAAGCTCACGTTAATATTAACATTACCGTTTTGTACCGTGGGAGAGCCACGCTTCGGCATGAATGGGCCGGCTCAACCGGAGTGATACCACGATACCACGGGGTGAAATAGCGCTTGCGCTGTGTTTCACCGAGTGAGTGAGGATACCGGAGGCCCATACCCCAAATGCTCTCCCCCCTATCCCCTCCCCCAAAAGTCGGCAACGCATTTGTGATGCAGGTGTCCATGGGCGGCGGTAATCGCTTTCCATCAGGCGATAAGTCTGCTGTTTGCCCGACTATTCAATAAAAAAAAATGTCTATCTGAGGATCGGTGTAAAACAATATTTCTTATTAATTTTGGAACTGATTAAGGTCCAGATTAGATTAAGAATACGGAGGGTCAATACCCCTACTCATCCCATGGGTGTCGTAAGAAGCAACTAAGGGCAAAAGCTAAGCAGGACAACATCACTGCAAAGAGGTGGAAACCTTGAAACAAATTCTACACCAACCTGTCTGGTCAGCGTGGTAGAGTATCCCAAAACCTTATTTCTAAGGAGTGGCCTATGTCCAGCTGTGAACTGTCAAAGGCTAGTGATGTGATAAGGTCTAATTTCAGAATTACTCTAGCCTCTTTTTTAAATTTTAAATTTAGTGTGGTGTCATTTTTATTTTCCTACTTTAATGAGAAGAGGGAGAGGCAACGAACTTGGGTTTCTAGTTTATTGCCGTCTGGAATCGCATAAAAAAATGTCCGTCCGTCATTTATGTGCGTCCTGTGATTAGAGAAAGATATCAAGAGGCTGAAAATCTATTTCTAAAATGTTTTTTGAGGTATTAATAGAAACTAGCTTTTACAGGCGGCTTCACTCACGCAGACTTTCATCCCCTGATTTACCCCCTTAGGGGTGGAATTTCAATTCCTTTCTTAGTGCTCACTTACGTTATATAAAGCCTACATGCAAAATTTCAGGATTCTAGCTTCAGCGGTTTGGGCTGTGCGTTGATCTCTGGGTATGTCAGTCAGTCACCTTACTCTTTTATATACAGGGTGTCCCAAAATTCAACGATAAGCGGGCGCCTAAAGGTAGACCTGCTAGTGAGTACATAAGGAAAAAAAAAATATACCTAGTTTTTTTTTAGTCACAAGAAAAATTTAGAATTTCTTTGAAAATTTATACCTTTCATGATATAGACCATGAGTCAAAGTACACTAAGAGTAAAAATATTTCATAATTTTAGGGAAAAAAAAATGATTTGTAACGTTTTTTGTGTAAAAACTGCGGGCAATTTGGTGTTAAGAGTTGTGGTGAATAGTAGCACTATTTAGGTATAAGATAAAAAAATGTTAAGCATATTTGAGAAATTGTCATCGTGGTCGTTCAAAATATCATGAAGGGTGTAAATTTTCAAAGAAATTCTAAATTTTTCTTGTAACTAAAAAAAAACTAGGTATATTTAATTTATTATTTTTCCTTATGTACTCATGAGCAGGTCTACGTTTTGGCGCCCGCTTATCGTTGAATTTTGGGACACATGGTATATAGAAGATTATAAACTCAGTCATCATTACCACCATGTTCCAACCCTTTTCCTAACTTTATTTTGGGTCGGTGCAATGAGTTTTCTCCCCATTCACCTTTATCACTCTACAGTTCACTACTTACTCCATTCCTGGCAATATCCTCTTTTACGCAATCCATTCATCTTTCCTTTGGTTGTTCTCTACTCTCATATTCATCGACTTTCATCAATTAAAACTTTATTTAACTACACTACAAATATCAACTCAGTAAAGAGACATATTTTCAAAATCTTTTATCGTGTTTTTGCTTTCAAATACCGAATCGAAAGCAAATCCGATATAAGACTAGTATTACATCTCACAGTAGAGCCGTAATTTAAAATACATATTAAGAAGTAGTGAAATATTAATTTTATTTGTTCTAAGACACATAATAACATATGATCTCATGGCACAAGTTATTAAACACAACGATCTAAGCGCAAGTTTTACATACAATTTAGTATAACAAATTGTAATTCGAAGTCTAAGGTATAAGAGGAAAGCTATTGAAACGATCAAGCGGGTTATGGAGCGGAATTATGTTTCTGTTCTTAATTAGACTTCTTTCTCGTTCAAAGCTTTGCCAACGTATTGTTATCTTTATTTCGAAGTTGCATTTTAAACTCTTTAAAAGTATTTTTTACCTTTTATTTCAACCTATCGTTTTGTTGCTATTGATGAATAGTACTGTTACTGCTGGTATTTATTGTACTGTTGGTCGCAATGACAAACACTATGATTCGGTGCTACAAATTATGTGGATAGATCTCTATACATGCGAATTTATTAATAGCTGTTTTCTTGTCTACAAGCACTCCTTTGTTTCTCTGGGCTGTAAACCTGAATAACTTGACACCTTTACACACACACTCACTTACAATCGCTTAACCATTTGCACAGTTTTTAGCAATCTCATATCGCTGTCTCTTCTGAATAACGACACGCAACGAAGTCGGTGCGCAAGCGCATCTCAGCGGGGTGCGATCACTGACAGTAACAGACACACGGTTAACCTTTAGATTGAGACGTGAACCGAACTATAATAGCGTGCCGTATGTACATGGTGGTCATAGGCGTGTTGTGTGTGATATCTAAGTTGTGACCATCGTGCTTAGCGGCACGTCTATAATAATCTTTCAATGGCGCCTCTTTTTATTTCATAGCTCGGTGAATATGACGCTGGACCATAGGAGTTGTCGTTTAACAATCTAATAGTTTTTTGTTTTCAAAGACACATGTTAAGGTATTAGAGCACAGTATTAGAGCAACGCTGATATCAGTACGAACGGGCCGGCTCTACAGTGGCGGCACTAACTCCTCACAAAAGGCCAACCTAAAATGACAGCATAGGCGCTGTCGTGTTGCGTTGGTGAGTGCAGGACCGGAGGCCCAATGATGCAGAAGCATCTCAATAGGCCGCCAAAGCATGGGTCACCATTCTGAATTGTCTGCATTCGCAATGAGTATTTTGAGCACCACTCTTGAATTCTGCTCATGCTTTCCATCAGGCAGAGTAGAATCACTTTGGCAGGTTCATACATTTAAAAAAAAGTGCCACATTGGAAATAACCACTGTGTCGCAGGGGACTTAACAAACCTACATGAAACGGACACTAAGAACACCCAGACTCAGAACAACAATTTGTGGCTCTCACAAAGTGTTGTCCCATCTGGAGTTTGAACATTCAGCGCAGTAGAAAATGGCGTGGCGACTTAAACCTTTACCCCATCAGTTCAGTCAAATTGTAGGTATTCATTGGTGTACAGTAGTTTCTTTCAATCAACCGTCAGTCAGCTTTTTAATACACAAAATCACAAAGCAATGAGTCAAAACTCTTCATCCAAGTACATACCAAGGTTCAGTGTAATCTTTCTTCTGTGTTTTTTCTTCTGTCACATGTGCTTACTTGCCTACTTAGCTAATAACGATTCTCGTAATCACCATCATCATCGTCTTTGCGTTGTTCCCGGTTGCTTCCAAAACTAGCACTTTGAAGCCCGGGGTCCGCTTTCCTACTTTTTCTTCTCCACTTTGCCCGGTCTTTGGCATCCTTGGTAGTGAGACCATTAGTACGCATGTCACCCTTTACGACGTCAAGCCAGCACTTCTTGGTTCTACGCCTTCCACCGGGACCCGGCGGAGGCGGCTTGGCCAGACATTTGTTTCCCACGTAAGTAGGCACGATTCTCATAATGTTACTGCTATTTTACGAAACTCAAACTTGACTCATTGTTAAAAAAAATAGTCAAAATATCTTATTATTCCAAAAACTATGTGAAATAGTTATTAATTATAAGAATAAAAAATATAAAAGACATTCATTTCCTTGAAATCATTAAGAATGATTTCTTAAAATTGAAAGTCAATATAAAAAACTACAAACAATACGAGCTTCGATTACACAAAAAGTTGATCTCGTAAAGCTTGACCCAAATAATTAGACCGAACTGACGTATAAATCATCATTCGAGTTAAATTTATGAAGAAATGTAGTCGGGTGGCTTCTAAGGGTGATCGACCATTGACATAACGAAGCTATGCTACGATTAAAATGCTATGTTTATGACGCGACTATGGCGAAGGTGGCGAAGGTAAAAGGAAGAGTATGTTCCACCATAGCACCTAAATTACTTAACCGATTTTAATTATTTGCAATAATGGCTCGGGTGACATGGGATATGTAAACTTTTTTTAAGTACATCTGTAGAATATTATACTTATACATAATATATGTACAGGGGTGAGGCCTATATCCAGCAGTGGACTGCAATAGATTAATGATGACGATGATACATATAAGAAAAATTGAAACAATGTTTAAAATATATGCTCTATGTGACCAGGGTATTATAAAATTAAAAACTCTTATTACTAATTACAATTGGTATTTTGTTTTTCGAACAAGACTTATTTTAGACTTGTCTAAGAAAAGGCTAAAGGCAATCGCATTTTACATGTACCCGTATATTTATGATTTGAGGTACATAAAGTTCAACAAAGCTAGTTATTAGCACTTGCAATAAGGAAAATAATTAAAATTTTTGATAAGACTTATGCGGTTAAAAACTTAAATATCACACATTCGTTGTCGTAGTTTTCCTATACTGTAGCATAGCTTGCATTGTGCAACACACTTAAAAGGGCAGGTGGTGTTAATTTAAAGCGCAATGTACGAATACATTATAAATAATCACGTACCTATTTACGATAGGTACGTTGCTGTGCGCTGCCATAGCGGTTAATTGTGGATCGATCATTTTTTATTTTTATATCGTGATTTGTCTAGTCTGCCTGTCTAGTTTTTCTATTGACTAAGTATATTAGATTAACATGTGTATGAATGAGCCTTTTTCTTCTTAAAGCTACTATAAATAAAATATCTTATTAACGTGTGTACAAACAAACAAGGTCCGCAGGACGACATCTCTGAAAACTTGGAACAAACCCTGTACTAACGCGTCTGGCCTATGTGGTATAGTAGACATAATGATACTTATGATATTTAACAGTTTAGATATATTAAGAATAAGTCCCAAAATAAGTGTAAGTAAAATAAAAGAAATCTTGAAAAATGTATTGTTGGATAGGATTGATGCAAATACGTAGTTAGTTTTGATTTTTTTAAGGGGAAATTTTTTAAGTTGTTTTTTTTTTAATTTAAGACGTATTTTTAGTTTGTTATTTAGTTTTTGTTGTTGTATTATAATGTACACAAATGGTAAATGTTAAATAGATTAAAATAAGAACGCATTTCGCTATATAACATTTTCATTTGGCGAGTTTTATGTCTTGTAATAGAGTTAAGATTCTTTCGTAAAATAAACATAATAAAAAGACCAAAACCTTCTTTCTATGGAGAGGCTTATGTCTAGCCATAAAGGCTGTTGATGTGTTGTTATAGTGTATGAGTGTAACATTGTGAAGAAGGACGGAAGTGGTTACATGGAACCTAGAACGTGCATTTTCATTTGATAACTGAGCGGACACGACCTAAGACCTAATTCAACTCTTGTTTTTAGACGGGGTAGGGAATTCCTTTCCTTCCCTTGAGAACGCAGGAGCCAGGAGTATTTGGTGCTATTTCCAGGAGCATATGTGTGGAAAACATAGACTACTTTTTATATAGACACGCGACGGAGCCTCGGGCAATGGCTAGTATATTATAGATAAACTATACTATTATATAAAACACTTGGCAGAGTTTATCACACAATTTGTCCTAGGTAGACATCGAATCTATGACCACTATCTTTATAGTACAGATCACCAACTACTGGTGTATATTCTCACTTAAATCTACAGAATATTATTTTAACTTAATCGTAACAGTGAGCCAATTATTTCACGAACTCTCAACACCAAATTTTAGCGGTACCTTATTACGACGTGAAACTGATTGTCACACGCAGAAACAGGAACATTTTATAATAAATGAAGTTGTTATTTGGATAAGTGTCAATTGGGCTACATTCAAATGCCTGTTACCAACCTATAAATGTTTATTTCTTTAAACGAGTCAAATTGATTACATTTTGGGGGTAAAGAGTTTATTAACAGTTCAGACACAGTTATTTTATATTAATATATTATTTATATTCATAAGGCAGCTATGTTTGTGATTTAAGGTCGGATGTGAAAATTGATTAAGGAGCACAAAAAAAGTTGTTATGTTAAAAAATCTTATCAGCTCTATACATGGTGTTACTATCCTTATTTATCCTGTGAATGTCGTAAAAGCCGACTGAGAGGACTACGCAACGAAAACTTGACACAAATGCTATAGGTATATATGCGAACCGTTTCGTCCAAGTGACATAGGAAGACTAGAGCACAATGCCACGACTGCGGGTCCGAACAGGACTCCGCCTAACATATGCTGGAGGATTGTCCTGCGTGGGAGTCCGAGCGTCGAATCCGGTCAAACAGATCGTACAAAACCTGTCAACATCAGCATGGATCGCGGCAATGCTGGCGAGTTCTGAAGGGTGGGAAGCCGCGGTCTCCTTCTGTGAGGATGTTATGCTCCGGAAGGAGTACGCCAAGCGGGATCGGGAACGGCTGAGGTCGCTAGCTCCCTAATCACCACCTAAGGGTCGCTGCGATCACATCTTGGGGCGATGTGACCGCTGCAAACGACCCTAGACAGGGGACATACAATTATCAATACAAAAAAACGAATACCTCTATAAGCAGTTTCACGGTAGCATAACTCTCTAAATAAATCATTCTCGACAGCGTTCTTTTAACAATCTGTATGGTAAGAATGCATACTGGAAGTTATGCTAATATATTAGCCAAGTACACAATTAACAAGGATGGTCTGACGCGCGGGAGGATTTGCGAGGCATCGATGTGTCGTAACTTATCTCACAACTAAGTTATTTGCATACAACGCTTAATATACAGAGTTTAGTAGATGTAGACGGGCGTGCGCTGTTCTCTTCTATTTGATTTGGAATCTAATGAATACTATATCGAAGTCATAACTTTATCCAATGGATTTAAGGCATTTATTTTTAAAGGTACTAGAGCCACGCTGGTTTCAGTAGTTTGAACGGGCCGGCTTGATCGGGGTGGTATTATCCTCGCACAGAGGATCAACTTAAAATGACAGCATTCGTGCCGTCGTGTTTCGTTGGTAAATGCGAGACCAGAGGCCTAATGATCCAGAAGCATCACTAGGCCATCATGGCGTATGTTACCATGCTGCATTGTCTGCATTCGCAATGAGTATGGTAACCACCAGTCTTGGATTCCGCTTATGCTTTCCATCAGGCAGAGAAGAGTCACTTTGGTAGGCTATACGTAAAACAAAATGTTTCAAGTAGACACATTTTGTACAATGATCTGTTTATCACACAATAACGAACTTATAGGTTTCAGAAGCTTTTTTATCAGAAAACAATATTTAAATATTACATCTCATCTATTATATTCAATTCTTCTTCTCAATCTCACTAATGGTTAACTCTCGCCAGGCCAGCCTTTACAAATTACTTCCAAATTTAATCACACATATATCAATAAAGTTAAAAGAAGTATAATCCGACTACGTAAAACTTTAAATAAAATCATACAGCCTTTATCACCCTGGTCATTATTACGAATCTATTGATACCTCGTTCATTAAAATAGGTTCAAGTGCTAAGGCGGAACATACATAGACTGCCAAACTATTAGGACGGTACTCTTTGCTATTACCCTCCCTTTTGGCTTGGCCGTGGCCGAGTAAAAAGTTGTGCCAAGTCTAAATCTTCTATGTACTGGCTTCTCTTGATTTAGGGAGTGAGCACACAACAGTGGTCTCGTAATTTTGACTTGTTATCGGCATCGTTATATTTATTTATTGACTTTAAAACCAATATTCCAGTTCGATGCCATTTTTAGGGTTCCGTGCCTCAAAAGGAGAAAACGGAAATAGGATCACTATGTTGTCCGTCTATCTGTTCATCAAAACCCTTTTTCTCATGAATGCGTAGAGTTATCAAACTGAAATTCATATCAAATACTCAAGTCTACCGTTTCTTGAAGCTGTGAAAAAATCAAACTTCTAAGCCAACGCAATCAAAAGATACAGCCGTTTATGCTGCAAATTTTCGACACTCGTAAGGAAATAAAAACCTACAGGGTACTTCCCGTGAACTCAGAATCTTGAAATTTGGTACGAAGCAATGTCTTAAAGCATAAATAAAGGAAAAATTGCGAAAAGTATACATTTTTAGTTACATCATATAATAAAAATATTTTAATATTTTTAAACTTACTACACCTTTCCTCATGAATGCGTAGAGGTATCAAGTTAAAATTCATATCAAATACTTAGGTCGAATTACCTATAAAGCTGTAAAAAAAACTAATTTATAAGTCAACGCAAAAACGCAAATCGCAAAGGAACAACCATTTTCACCGCATATTTTGAAACTCGCAACTACTCGCAAGGGAATCAAAACCTAAAGGCTACTTCACATTGACATAGAAAATTGAAAAATGGTAAGAAGCAATAGCTTACAGCACAGGTAACAGAAAAATTCAGAAAACTTTTACATATATATCTACATGTTTGTACGGAACCCTCGGTGCGCGATTCCGACTCGCATTTGGCCGGTTTTTAATGTTTACACTACTTTATGCATCGCTCCAGGCTATTTGTTGCATTTGTTTTGGGTACAGCTGCAAATAGAAGAATACTTTTTTTAACGACTTCAAAAAAAAGGAGGAAGTTCGCAATTCGTTATAATCTTTTTGTTTTTATAGTTATTTGTTATACAAGAGTGTAAAGTTGCTTTTTAACCGCGTGCTCAATTTTTATGACCGAGCAAGTGAAGGATTAGCAAGAGAAAAATTAGAATCCTGAGCGTTAGCGAAGTAATCAAAAGAGCACGAGGTAAAAAAAATTGCACTCGAGGGTAACACGTAACTTTTCATCACACATCAACGAGGAAATTTAAAAAAAAAAGATAAATTCGGCACCATGGAGGTAGAAGTAAATAGGTTTAATAATGTTTTGACTTCACAAGCATAGGGCACACGATGTTCTAAATTTAATTTTACTTTACCCTCTAGCGGAGAAAAACGGCTTTTGCACTCATATATCGAAGGGTAAAAATACTCTTTCCGAGATGGTGGGATGAAAATATTGTTTTTGGGAAAAAATTGTTGTAGATACAATTTATAAATGTTTTTTTTTAGCATGTAGGTTGAATAGAATGTGTTGTAAAGGGAATTCCTATGATGCATTAATTTTCAGTGTTTTGGGTTTAGAAAAAATACAAGAACAGTAACTATGTCTGTCTGTCTATCACGCTTTCTCTGCCACGATAATCGACATAAACGCAAGCGCAGCAGCGGTCAAAAGCTGGTATAATATAAAGTAGGAAATCGTAGATGATATAAAAACCAGATTTCATTCAGCAAAACAGAAACAGTAAACGACTATAAAGGATTTGTTATCTATTTATGTATTCAAACTGCATCGTGTCAGTCTCCTGAACAACGTCTAAATCTAACAGCTTCCATTTCCTCCAAATGTCACTCAACGCATGTTCAACGGAAATTCTTTGATAGAAGCCTGATTGTGGCTTTGAACAGGAAATCGAGTACTGCGCCTTACAATTCTACAATTGAGGTATTTATCGAGCAATGTGGGGTTGCACGCAGGGGTAACTTATTGTGTTACAGCTTATTCTGTGTAAAGGTATTTTGATGGGTCTGGTTAATCACCAATAGGGGTCCCTATCTTTAGTTGTCACAAATAATGTTTCGCCTTTCTGACTATAAACTAGGTGACCAATCTTCGATGGCGGCCAGACAGGTGTCTCATGAGTTTGACTAACCATTGAAGCAATAGCATTGATCTTTTTAGATATAAAAGATGATCATCACTATCTTAAGAACTCCATTTTATACACAAGATATTTTGAAGTGAAAACTTCTTTAGACGCATAGAGCACTTTTTGGGTGAACAAAAATCATGGAACTCGCGTCATCGTAACTGAACGCTTTCTATGAGCTATATTTTTTTACTTCTTTTTATCGCACATTTTATTTGAAGAGCAATGAGGTTTATTTCAGGTGAGCTAAAACAACTGTTTGTTTATAGTTTTGAGTTTTCACTTCTGTCGGCAGTCCTCATGACTGCATTGTGTTTTTTTTTCTCTCTATGACATTGTACGGTTTTCAAAATAAAACTATCAGAAGCCACTGCTATCAATTAATCGGATTTTTTTAGTTGTTATTCAGTTTTGTCATAGATTCATTATAAAAACAACACAGGTAGAACATTTCAAAAGATATCGAAAATATTATGCAGGTGAAATATTGCAAATTGTTACTATACCATTTAATTAGATAACAACCGTTCGTTGATACAAATAAGTACATCCATACTAATAATTATGAGAATTTCTTACATACAGGGTTGCCATTTTTAACCGACTTCAAAAAAAGGAGGAGGTTCTCAATTCGACTGTATTTTTTTTATGTTTGTTACCTCATAACTTTCGACTGGGTGAACCGATTTTGATGATTCTTTTTTTATTTGAAAGCTGGTGCTTCCCATGTGGTCCCATTTTAATTTGGTCCAGTTCTGACATGTCATCCATGAGAAAATCATATAAATCTTCAATTTGCATTATGTATGTGCGTGACAAATTGACGAATAACTCAATTCAATTTGGTCGTTCTTGAAGTCGGTTTTTTTTTGTTAAAATTTTGTATTATTTTAAATGAATTATCTAATAATATCAATTATAATAATCGCCTGAACCAAAACAAGTGTAATAATGAACCATAGAACCAAGGATCTTTATGAAATGTTCAACGTAACCTTATTAATTAAGAAATAAATAAAATTGAAATGTTTGTAATTTCAAATTAACAATTTTCACTAAATACACACATCAAAAGTGTCTAGGGATCAAGCATTTTTATGCGGATTTCTTGAGATTGAGATGTGGTTTTGGCCCTGGCCTGCTCAGTCGCCAGACTTGAACCCGATTGAGCATGCATGGGATATGCTACAGAGAAGAGCTCTGCCGAATATTGAGGGTATCCAGTCGCAAGAAGACCTTTTTTTGTTGTTGCAACGAACATGGGCGGCCATTCCACAGCGTGTTTGGATGAACTCATTTTGAGTATGCCAAACCGATGTTCTTGTGTTGTTAGTGATTGCGGTAGAAACACGGATTATTAATTGTTTAAGTTACCTAATAAAATTTTAAAGAAAACTGTTATTTCAGTCTTTTTTTCGAACTTTAATGTTAGTGGTTCAAATGTCAAAAATCCCTTTATTAGGAAAATGGCAAATTTCTTTATTAATGCAAAGGTGACTTGGTTTATCGTTACTGTGACAAACGAAAACACTTTATTTGATGAATCCTTAAAGAAAATTTTAATTAATATCAATCAGGAGAAAAGTTATTTCAAAAATATATGTTGATCCCTAGACACATATGTTGATCCCTAGACACTTTTGATGTGTGTACATGAGTATCTACGGTACTTACATCAAAAAAGCAATTTTTTTTGTCTTACTGTCTGTTGGTTCCATATATTCTTTGGAAAGTCTAGATCGATTTTGACGGGACTTTCACCGGCAGATAGACGATGATATAAGGACTAATTCAGGCTACTTTTATTTGATTCTTTTTTTTTTATGGAGTAGGCCGGCAAACGAGCAGACGTATCGCCTGATGGTAAGCGATTACCGCCGCCCATGGACACCCGCAACACCAGAGGCGTCACAAGTGCGTTACCGGCCTTTGGGGGATGGGGGGGGGGAGATAGGGGAGGGGTTGGGGTATGGGCCTCCGGTATCCTCACTCACTCGGTGAAACACAGCGTAAGCTATTTCACACCGGTTTTCTGTGAGGCCGTGGTATCACTCCGGTCGAGCCGGCCCATTCATGCCGAGGCGTGGCTGGATTACCTTCTCCCCGCTCAATTACCCGTTGTACCCAAGGTAACACCGCAGGGCTCAGCTAATGAATAATGACTTTGGTATCATATAGCCTTTATACTTTAATTAAACTAAAATAATTAAGCTTTTATGATGTTTGAAAATGAAAATATGTAATAATAACACGATTGTAAATATTTTATTACTGATAAAACAATTTTCTTATGAAAATTTAAAAATTGACGATTTTGCAAGACTGGTTGAAATTCACATTAAATAATTGATTAAATAACTTGGTTTTCATAATATTTTAAAAAAGTTGAAAAGTGAAAGTATGTGTTAATTAAAATATTGTAGGGATTTTATTACTGATAGCACAATTTACTTATTAAAATTTAAAAAATACGACTAAATTTTGAAGACTGAAATAGCCGCAAAGACAACCATTTGAATTAATTTGAAATACACATCGACAACCCTAGGCGATCTATGACGGTAGATTTATAAGTAAAATCAAATTGTATTTACTAATCAAAGTACCGTTTCGTATCCATATTATCATTACCATCTGACGAAGGCAGCTCGACGCTATCATTGCCGAGGAGAGCTAGCATTACGCGTGCATTAATAAGGGGTAGCAAAACAACGTTATTACTTCATCGCGATTTAATTTTAGATGTAATCAAGAGTAGGGTGACCATCTACTGTCAATTAGTCAGGAATTTAGGAATATTTTTTAACTCTCACCCTACAAAAACAACCTGTGCGCAGGGAACCTCTCAATTTTATAGATTAAGCGACGACACTCAAATTCAGAACAACAATTAATGGATTATAAAAACTAATGTCCCATACAAAAATCGAAGCTACAGCACTCAGAGCATTAGGAAGCGACGAGATGAACGCTGAAGCAATCAAGGTGAAGTTTCATGGCGAAATATACAGTACAATAATACCTTAATTGCGTCAAATTTGTCAAACGAATATAATAAATGTTTGTTACCAAATCATTCAATAAATTCAATCACAAAAAAATCGGCCAAGTACGAGTCGGACTAACGCAGGAAGGGTTCCGTACCATTATCTATACATTTCAAGCGTCTACTTGTAGCCGTTATCAATATCGAGCAAAAACGAGTAAAATCACGTTTCTGTTTTTTAGTATTTGTTGTTATAGCGACAACAGAAATACATCGTCTCTGAAAATTTTAACCGTCTATCTATTACGGCTGATGAGATACAGCCTGATGACAGACAGACGTACAGCAAAGTCTTAGTAATAGGGCCCCGTTTTACCCTTTGGGTACGGAACCCTAAAAACTGATCGATTTTAATTCATGTCAACATTCCCGATTACTAAGAAAATCGTGGATTTCCTACAACCGTACGAACAATAACTATAATAAGTTTTTACCATACACATTAGCCCAGAGGCCGGATAAATCAGCAATGACTGGCTGCCAATGAAATAACGGACTGGCTACGGTGCTGCGTTCCAAAGAGCCAGCTGACTTGATACAATATTAAAATTTAATTGTAATTAATCATGTAAAGAAAATTATTATTATAATTTACATGTTTATTCTTAGTAGTGAGTCAGATAAATGGTTTAATAAAGTAAAGTCTTATTTCTTCTTAGCAGGAAGTCAGTTAAAAATAACAAATAACTAGCATCAAATATTTAAACCTTTACACTGTAAACTTATAATCGTTTTTTTTTTGTATAGTATGTGCACTGCGTAATAACCTGGTCATAACACCCAAAAATTCATAAGTAGGTATGTAAAATCTATTACGTGATCGAATATTCTTCCTAAGCGTCTGAATCGATTTTGACTTAGATGGGTATTTAATGAAACTTGGAGAAGACACCATGCTAGTGTTGTGTTAAAAAAGAGGTAGTGAAAAGTCACGGTCACTAATCAGTAATATTATGAAGATGAAATTAAGTTCGTTATGTTTACTAAAGCAAAAAATGGGAAAGTGCACCTTGAACCAACTAAATTATATAGCATATTATATAGCACTTGTTCAAGGCCTGTTTATACAGATTTGCAAACGTTGCAAACAGTGCACCCGCTTAAGTTAACCCAGTAGATGATGAGGCCAGCTTAAGTTATTGTTAAGCTAATGGCCCGCGTATGTGAGTCCTGTTGGAAAGCGGCTTACGTACTGCACTCAGCTGTGATAAGTTACCATCTAACACATTAAGTTACTAACTGTGAATATGTTTTGACATTTCGGTATCACTTTTGATTACTTACAGAGACTTTTTACTGGCTGTAAGGGGGTGTAATGTTGTTTTTTTTAGTGGGAAACTTGGTATGTTAGTTTTCCTTATTTAATGCTCATTAATATGAAGACAGATTTGTATAATTTAAATTTTTAAGTACCTGTCAGACAAACTTGAGTCTTGAAGTACTCAAGTTTTTTGAAAGGTGAATTGCTATATCAGTTTTATTTTTAAATGATGAAAAACAGTAAACTTTACAAACATACATGAAATGCACACAATGTGGATCTGGATATATATGGGGATGAACCTACAACATTCACGCTGAACACACAAAAGGCGGCGAACGCAACGTCTGCAGTGCAGTGTAGCCATACTTTTTAAATGTTCCTAAAACAGTTTTATTAAAACAATTGAAGTAAAGTAAACGTGCCAATATAAAATGATTCCCTAGACGGTATCAATACCCAATCTGCCAACAATCGTCCCTTCATATCCTGTGTAAAATTGGCGCGAACGGGAAATTGACAATATTTTGTATTTTGATTGACAGCCACATTTTTATTGACGCGATTGTTTTTATTTCATTATTGATTGGATGAATATTTGTGATTGGTGTTTATTTAAAATTTTAGATGGGTACGTTTATTTTATATTCTTTAAAATAATACATAAACTTCTTTGTTTTTGTGTTTTATTGAAGTTTTTTCATAATTTTCTCGGTACACGTTTATACGAATCCTTTAAATTAAATTTGAAAGCTATGGTCGTCACCTCCTTGTCTCGGATGTCTCGGAGATCATGTAAAGATATCGGTTCTGCGCCTGATATTCACACAACAGCCGGCCCATCGGATTTTGAGAGTGAGGGAACAGAGAGTGTACCTGAGTTTGTTTACTCTCTTGTGCACTATCCTGCGTAGTTAGATAGTCTCCGTTGAGACTGGCCGCCGCCGTTAAATCGGCTAAGAGTACGTAATATCCCCATTTTCTAAGAATTTTTAAAAGCAATCCTGTATTGCTCATGAATAAAAAAACAAATATAAATAAATTATCATTATGATTATGGAAGATGGAACATTATTATAGTATTGTATTCATTTCAGGTTATTCTTGCCTTGACAACAATAAATAATTAATTTAATCCGAACAAAACACGTTATTTCGGTATGTGTTTATCTCTGGAAGCAAACCACTTAACGCTGTAGGTAGGTGAGATAATTAATATAATTTACTTGGCTATTTAACTATTTTCTCGATTAAACTCAATACGTGCAACCATTCGAGATATACGTGTAAAAAATGACTCACTTTCAAAAGCTGTATAAAATTTACAAGAACTGCTGTGCGTACATTGTTGTATGTCATGTACTAGAGCATTGAAACGAGAGATCTATTTAAAGGCGCGTCTCCACCAAAATTGTTGGCAATTTCAGTCTTTCCAACTGTTTGCAACACTTTAAAAAATTGCCAACTTTTGTTTCCATTGTGTCTACACCGAGTTGCCAACAATTTGAAAAACATTCGAACTAAGCGTCTCCACAGAGCCAATAAAAAACTGCAACAAGCGTATTCTTTTGATGTTTACCGCCAAAAACAGAAACACGGTTGCCAACATTTGTTGACAATTTTTGTTGCCAACACAAGGAAATTACAGAAACTTTTGTCACCAACACCACATACAAAAATAGACAACTTTTGTTCGTTGGAGACCCGGCTTAACTAATAAGGTGTTAATAGATTCGTAATAATGACCCGGGAGACCAGACTACATAAATACACCACATAAATTTCTTGTTGATGTATCCATGCCATCAGGAAGAAGTGAAAAGAAGAATTAAATTAATGAATTGAGATTGAACATTTTGTTTTTTAAAGTTTGTTTTGTTTTGACTCTTGATTTTCGCAAATTCGCTACACGATCTTATTGATCTAGAGTCCTAACTATTGATAAAAACTCTTGCTATAAAAACAAAAAATCTACCCCTTATGCTGTGAGAAAGATCTCACAGCACACGAGGGAGATATATAAATTTAATGTTAAATATTAGGTTGGATTAAACTCTTAATTCTTTTCAAGGTATTGTTTGTACATATGTATTGGTTTACATTTAAACCTGCTGGACACAATACAATGTAACTTTAAGCGACATGTAAAAAGTTGCATCTAGTTTAATTGGTATCATTTTCTGTATAAGTTTGAGCAGAACACCTGTGCCGCTGTAGTCGATTATTTATCAATGGCGCTAAGTTGTGCGGTTACTATTCATAAATAATGTGCGAAGGAAACAAAAACAAGATGGCCGACTTGATGGATACAACTAGCTACGTAGGGTTGTCTCTAATTTAATTTCATAAAATATAATTATGTACAAAATGCTTTGTACTCAAATATTCAAATTCTTTAGCCTCGGTATTGCAATGTTGAATAATGAACAGGTTGATTGATCAGTTTTAGAGATTTTTTTTAAAATTATTTCAACACTTCATATATAACTGAAATGATAAACATTGAAGTGTTGGTTCTCGGAGACCTTCCTTCAAGGGTATAGCCGAGTTCCATGCAATGGACTTACATGGAACGGAACACCAAATGTTTTTGGTACGTACTATACCCATATACCATTTCACGGTTAGCCCCAGTGAGGCGATTACGGGTCTGTAGGGTGGATAAACTGCTGTGAAGATCAAATGACAGTGGCTCGATGTTAAATCTGACACAGAATAATCATGATCAAACATTTGCTATAAGTGTACTGTGTATGTGTATATATGTATATTTTTTGGCTACACTAAAAGCGTGAAACTGGCGCCATCGTCACCGCACACTTCATCGACGATACAAGTCACAAGTCACATAGTACTCACTAAGTAACTTGTAAATTGCAAGTCCCCAAAGACTGCCCCGCATTTTTTTCATTTACTTAGTTTATTGGTACTTAAAAACAAAGCTTTATAGGTATATTATTAGAGATTTCATTAAAATAACTGGATATAGGGCGCCCCTGTATTTCTCACGGTACGTTTTTGGCCAACCCTAAGCCTGAAGCGCTGCAATTAAAACAAGTTTAAATTCTCGTTTACTGACAAATTGCAATAAATAAGAATACTTAAATCTAAACTGCTAGTAGTTTAGACATGGTGCTTTCAAATTACACAATTCATATATGTCTTTAATATATTTCTTATTTCGAGAGCAATAGATGTTACAATCGATTGACATAATACAGTTAATGATGGACAGGTTTAGCGAAATGTAAGTCGTTTTTATGATGTTAAAAAGTTGATTTTATTAGAAATAATTTTGATAACAATCGTAAATGATGGGAATATTCGATAATACTTGTATTAACAGATTTTTTATGTATCATAGATATTAAAACGTATTTATTTTCTTAATTTGTCAGTTAACAGCAACTGGTACTTAGACTGTCCGTGGGAGAGCCATGCTTTGCCACAAATGGGCGGGTTTGTCTGAAGTAATATCATGATATTACTTCAGACAAAACACCATGGCTATGGCCTTATAGAAGACATGTTGTGGTGCGTGTGAAGCGTTGTGGTGAAGGATTAATAACACCGAGTCTCACCACCCCTATTCATACCAGGGGTGTCGTAAGAGGCGACCAAAGGGCAAACTCCGCCGCACAACATCACTGCAAGGAAAAGGAAAACTAGAAACAAACCCTATACAAACCTGTCTGGCCAGCGTGAGGCCTAACCCCGCAGTGAACTCTTAAAGGCTGTTGAAGATGTTGATAGAAGATCTATGTTACGCAATTTTATTCGTTGTTTTTCTTCGATTGAGTGTGATTATCGAATCCCGAACCCCTTTCCTAAATTAGTGTCCATGTCCTAAAAAAAAAATCCTGTCACTATTTTGACTACCTTAGTCATTGATTAAAATCATGACGTAGATACATACGTTATCCAATATAAAATAGTATAAATTCGAAAGTAACTGTGCCTCTTTGTCTGTCTCTCTGTCACGGCAAAACCACTGCATCAATTTCAATGAAATTTGTCATAGAGATGCTTTGACTCTTGTGAAAGGACAATGGCTACTCTTTACCGCGATAACCAACATACACGCGAGGGCAGCAGTGTGGGCAAAAGCTAGTTCAAAAAAAAAAAAAACGCTAAGTAATATAATAATAATCTTTATTAGCAATCCAATTTATCCATAATTTTGTGTCGGTGTTAGCCGCACTGGGCTCAGCCTGTATCGCGGCTAGCTATTGTACGATTTACAAATTGGACTTAAGGTATAGGGACATAAACTAATAATACTAGTTTAAACAAAATTTGATACAATTAGATATAAGGGTAAAAGGTTATTATGTTTGTAGTAATTGTGTTGTGTGAATAGTGTGTGATGTTGAGTGTTGAGTGTGTATGTGGTGTGTGAGGTGTGAAGGATCAATTCATTTACACAACTGGTTTCAGAAATTGTTCCAGTTCACGGTAACTAAGGCCTATTATAAACTCGGAAACGCTGATCTGTGTCTCACGGGCGGTTTTATGTCTAATGTCTAGTTTGTTTGCGAAAAGTAAAGGTACAGGAACATAAATTTTTGTGATCTTCTCGCAAATGAGGCTTTGGTTCTAGTAGTATTGACTTTAAATACTCGTTGTGTTAACTTATCTTTGTATTCTGGTGAGTTGAGGACATACTTATGGATGGAAATAACGGCACGCATTATATAAAGACCACGAACACTAAGTAATTTAGTTTCTCTGTACAGACTTGCTGTAGAGAATTTGATAGGTTTTTTTAACATGACCTTTAAAACCGACCTTTGCGCTCTTTCTAATTGTAACAAATGCGAAGATGATAATACATTGTACAACGTACTGAGTATATTCAATCCTGTCACACCGTTAATATCCAAAATATTACCAACAAAACATTAAAGGCGGCACGAAAAACCGCTTCTCAAGCTCCATCAATTTAAGTTACATTGTCAACAGAAAAAAAGGCACTCGACACACCACGGAACTGTAACAAACCGTAAATAAATCAAATTGACCCCAAAAATTCGTTCGCTTTCGGCAAATTTCGGCCGGAAAAAAAAGCAATTTGGGCCACGATTTCGTTGTAGGTAGTCTTTTTTCTCTTTCCAAGTCCCGTAAGAGCAGTGAGCCTGTTGATTGTAATTGTGGCACTCATTGTTCTCCCAAAAGATAAAAGCCGCAACAAGCTTTTGTGTTTAATTAAAATTTTGTTTCGCTCATGGGGAATTTCGTCGGTGCATAATGATATACTTTACGTATTTTTGAAAGTGCAACGGTACCTGTGCAAGTAATGGCCATTTTAGACCTGTTTTCAACTTATGACCTTAAGTGGAGTACAATTATTCTTTAGCTTTGTTTCTTTGGAAATAAATTTCATATCACGATCTTGCTTACCTGAATGTACTTGATACAATCCGAGTGAAGAACCCTTACCAGTCTTCTATCAGTAGAACAACTTCGCTTTTGTAGAAATGAGAAATACGTTAAATATTAATTTAAGGTAGAAAAATTAACGATTAGATAATATCAAGATGTTTGAAAGTATAAACGGGGTATAATCAAAACTGATTTATTCTTCAATCGTTCACTTATACCTACGATGAGGCTACCGACGCTTTTCTACTTACAAGTACTTGCGCTTTTTTCCTGATCTGGGAGCGTCGCTGTGCGATCTGACTTACGTATAAACATTGACGGGATCTTATAGTTTATCCAGTTTTTCTGGCACAGTCCTACTCCTAAATAGAGTGTTCTATAGTTCTAGAAGAGTCAAGAAATTTTAAGGTTTTATATAAAGGTTATTCCTTACTAACAAAAAATGAATCATTTTTACTTGGTTGTTTTTAAACCTGAACTCTAGAAGTACGTAGGTATGTAAGAAGTAAGACGTGTATAATGTGTGTTTCTACATCAGTGTACCTCTGACATCATCTACACTGATATTAGTAAGAGAAAAGATTTGTATTTTTGTATGTAACAAAAAAAAAACAAAAACCACGGGACCGATTTCAAAAATTCTTTCACAATTAGAATCTTACATTATCCCTGAGTTACATAGGCTATATTTTATTCCTGTATTCCCATGAGAACGGGTACAACGCAAGTGAAATTGCAGACAGTTGCTAGTATCTAATAAAGAAATGTTACTCTATAGGATTTAGACATTATAAATTAACAAATATCAGATATATAGAACTTTGTTGATTTAATCAACAAATCAAATATCAGTACGTAGTGTCGTAATAGTGGCAATGCAGGCACGCCGGGTGACTTGCCGGACAGCTATAACACCACGACACACGCTTAGAAATTCTATGAATAAATTAGCTTAGCTTTGTGGAAGTTACCTATCTTTAGTAATAAATCTATGTGCAGTTAGATCCGATGTAATAATTATTGGATAGGGTTGTAACTATCCGGAGTACGGCAATCATAAACGAAGGGTACGAATTTTATGACTTCATTTATAATGCAGCATGAAATCTATTAAACTACGGTCCATATTTTAGAAATATTTTCACCGTATGAAAGGTTCATTATTCTAAACAAGGTTTTACCTGCAGCTTCGTTGATATTATTGCACGAATTGTCACTCAATTCTAGTAAAGTGAGAAAGACCACTTATTGCCTTGGAGAAGATCATATTATTATACTGGCTTTTAGCTGTAGCTCCACCCGCGTGAATATCGGTTAACGCGGTAAATAGAAGGCAATGTGTTATTCTGTTCAGTAGTTTTTGAAAGAGTAACAAACATTCATATATCCATATGAACTCTCGCTTTTATAATATTAGAAGGATAGTAGGTTAGGTCGGGGCCATGTCGAAGAGCTAGCCACTTAGATCTTCAGTTTATTCAATTCTTTAAACTTCTCAAATAGCTTCCACTTTAAGGCAACCAATACTTTTGGTCTACGATCATGTTGATCTACGTCTGTTTTCAATATGTTTGATGCTACTTTCATTGATATGCAGTATTAATTCTGATTTTGTAAGCATTAGTTGTCAACCTATCTCTAGTTATAACTGCAGAGGTTAGCGACCCTGACTGTTTAGCCATTTTGTCAGATCGTCAGTTCAATTACCAGCCAATACAAATATTCTGTGATGAACATGACATTATTTTATTGTGCCAATCAATCATTTTCAATGTAGTGTATTAATTAATATATGTGTAGGTAGGTATTTAGTAATATGTAGGAGGTGTGGAGAAACGGGTGTGTCATGTCCCTCCAACACAAAGGGAGGATCCTTCGACCAGGCGAGGTGATCATGCCTGGCGGACTAACTGCCCCACGGTTGATGTTGGGATATTGTATGTATGTTAATCGACGCGAGAACTTCTATTGCGCGATGCAGGATTGGTAGTTTCTTCGTATTGTACGTTACTCCGTAGTTCGGTGTATATCCGGTAGATGGCACTGTAGTGTGTTTTTCTTTGTATGTGGAAGTCGCCACAAGAGTTTCATTAGTGTGAAACTTTTGAGTTTCAGTGTATATGTGCTTTGTCTGAAGATCACTGATGAGCAGCAGAGATATTGACAGCGTAACTTTATTACCATGTTATCCAAACCAAAATTAATTAGACCTAAACTTATTACATTATTTTCTATACTCTTTATAAAGCTTCTTTACAACATGACGACAACTTGAACAACGATACGACAGCCTTGATGTTTTAATCAGCCTTAACTGTCAATCAATCACATCACCCGGACAACCAACCATCTTGTATTTATCACCCACCACCAATTAACTAATGGGTTAATATGACAACATTACAAATCATTTTTCTATTTACTATAGATAAATTGTTTTCTCAGTAGTGACGGTAGCTGGAGAAGTCGCCTAAAGCGGTTTGCGAGAGGAGCAATTACCGAGCCGAGCGCGACCGACCGCGCCCGAACACGCCCGAGGCAATCTTTCCTGATAGACGTTAATTGTTCTTGATGTATTAAAGGTACGGTCATTTTCTTAAAGGCATTGTACATTTTATAATGTGAAAGGGAATTTTAGTTACTTACTACTGATTTTATTTAATAAAGTCCGAGGATGAGAGGCCGGGATTGTTTTTATTTTCATGTCCTATACCCTATTCAACTTCCTCTGAGACAAAAGGTAAACAAAGAAACCAATGTTTCTCAAACGAGTTGATCGAGAGTAAACATGGCCGATGTAACCAAACTAATTACAAAATTTCACATTTGTACGTAAATTATTTGCCTTATCACTACTCTTCAATTTAGTAGTGTTACAATACGTTCAAAGTTTGGGAACAGCTACAGTTTTAGGTGTTTTTAATGTCACTTTTTAGTCAGTCCACTGTGAACTGGGAAAATTTGGACAGTTGCAATTATTTTATTTTTTAACACACGTATTTCCGTTGTACTTGACACTGGCAAAATTGTTGACATCGGCACGGTTTGCCATTTTCCAAGAAAAAGAAAGAAAATGTCACTTTTTTTATTGATTCCAGATGCATATAAAATTTGACCTATTAAAGAACCTTTTTCTGGTTTGTTTACCTTTTGTCTCAGAGGAAGTTGAATAGACTATAGTAACAGTCACAGAAAATACATACAGGATAGTTCGAGAGCTAGTTATACTAATCTTTACTTATAATAAAAATGTAACAGGTCAAATTCTGTACAATGAAGATATTTTGAAAATTTTTTTTGGGGGGCACTCTGTTATCGATTCTGAAACCAAAACATTTTTTTTTTCATTTTTGTCTGTCTGTCTGTATCTTGGCCGCGCATCACGCCAAATCTACTGAATGGATTCAAATGAAACTTGGCATGATTTGAGTTCATACTACAAGGTAGGACATAGGATACTTTTTATTCCGAAATTCCGGACGGTTTCTTCGTGACAGGGGATGAAAGTCAAAATGTGTAATTAATTGTAATTCATTAACGAGTAATCCGATTCCAATAATTATTTTTTTGTTAGAAAGGAGATACTCTGAAGATTGTAGCATTAAGTATTTAATGTATCACAATCTCTCTATCTATTGGGAAAAAAATAATTATTTATCATTACGTAAAACAACACGTAGCGACATCTATTGAGAGCCATACGTAATAACACTTTGATTGTGCAGACATAACGTAACGTAACGTACAACATAATCGTGGAAACGTTTTACGCACAAGTATTGCGTATAATTCGGTGTAGCATTGAGTATTTGATTTATCGCAATCTCTCTATCCATAGGATAAATATTTTTTTTAAGAATTTATCATTACGCTAAATGTCGCTAGGTGTTGTACTACTTAGCGACATCTATTGACAGCCATACGTAACAATACAAATCAATAACGTTAAGTGATCATTTGTTTTTTAAGATATTTATTATTAGCATAATTATAATACTTGAATAAGGCTTTATAAGTTTTAATATAAACATATTACATAATATTTAGCTATAGGTAGGTAAATATTTGTAGTGCAATATTCATCGATAATTTCATAGTTACTAATACATAATACGTAACTGGGAACATTATATCGTCTCAAAAACTTTTGCCCTCTAAAACTAAAATCACTCTCATGCAGTCCTTAATCATTCCTATAATCAGCAGTGTTTCGCAAAGGATGTGCCGCGGCACACTATTGTGCCGTGGTCATCTGTTGGTATGCCTCGGAAAAATACGGTTATCCCACAAACCTAAATAGATGGCCTAAAGAAAAATATTTAGGTACACAGATGTTAATTACGCGAAAGCACTAGGGAGGCGTTTTGTTTCGTTCATCTCTACTAAGTGTGGGTTGGTCAAGAGAGTTAGCGTTATTCTAGGTGTAGTGTACTGCCCTTTTGCTATTAACTACTTCTCCGAAGAACCGAGTTCAAAAACACTATTAGTTAGAATGATATCAATTGTCATTTCTCATCCACAACTACGCCGGATCTTTAAACTAAGTCTCCCGCTATTGACTCATTTGAATTTTCTTTATTGTCTTTTGAGGACATCAAAAATATTATCCTATCTATACGCTCTAATGCTGTCGAGCATGATGGCAGTAGCGTAAGGCCTTCGTCACCCCTCTTACCAAAAAGAGCAGTCCCTCACTTCCTGAACATTTTCGCCCTATTTCTATTCTATACTTCCTGAATATTGTCGCTCTATTTTTATTCTACCCTTCCTGAATATTTTCGCTCCATTTCTATTCTTCTCTTCCTGAACATTTTCACCCTATTTCTATTCTTCCCTTCCTGAACATTTTCACCGTATTCCTATTCTTCCCTTCCTGAACATTTTCGCCCTAATTCTATTCTACCCTTTCCTGAATATTTTCGCTTTATTTCTATTCTTTCCTTCCTGAACATTTTCGCCCTATTCTTATTCTTCCTTTCCTGAAAATGTTCACCCTATTTCTATTCTTCCCTTCCTATTCAAAGTGCTGCAGCTTTCAGAATTTACTTACAGACAAGTCTGTTCTGATTTCTGAGGACTTTTTATTTTTTATTCTGTAATTTCTGAGATCTTTTTATTTTGTCTGTGACTGCCTAACCAACCATACAACTAGATAAGAAAAATTTAAAGTAACGGAAGAATATTTCGATGAACATAATTTGGAATGGAGCAATGACCTAGTTATGTGAAGTAGGATTTTAACTCTTACCACAATAAAAAACAAAAAAAGTGAACGCCTCAAGACGATCGACGAAGAGATGAGACCGCCTATGCTCAATTAAAGTGTAAAATAAAAATATAATTTTGTGACTAATAAGAAACATTGTTTTTTATTACTTAAAAAAGATTTTTTAATCATAATTAAAAAATATTTTTCAGTGTACCTCCAAAACTTTTTATCTTCTTAGATGTACCTTGAACCCAAAAAGTTTGCGGAACACTGAATGGACTATGGTGATGCGTGTTACTTCAACCTAAATGCAGACCTCCTTAACAAGCTTGACCGTCTTCTCAATAACTGCATTCGATTTATTTTCAATCTTCGAAAGTATGACCATGTGTCTCCTTTGCGTTCCCAGTTAAAATGGTTACGTATTCGCCTACGGCGCAATCAGCGAGCACTTACCTTCCTATTTTCATTTCTCAACTCGCCATCCTTACCTACCTACCTTGCTCCGTATTTCCGATACCGATACTCTAATCACGATAGAAATCTTCGCTCACTCAGTTAATAATCTGCTTCTCTGATGTCCGTCTCATAACTCCGACTTCGTGAACTGTCGTTCTTTGTTCAAGCAGTACTACTCTGGAATGCGCTCCCGCTCGAAATCAGGATGTCCACTAACCGATAGACATTCAAAAATAAAGTACATGAGCTCTTTCTCAATGAATTGGCAGAATTATCCGATGTCCGAAAAAAAATAATATGTATACGTAAATCTGTATATGTATATCTACTTATATATGTATGTTTGTATGTATAACGTTGAATATTATGTGATTATTGTACATTTTAATGGACTTCTTATGTATATAACCTCTGCACACCTGCCTTATAAGATTTCTCCACCACCCGAAGGTCGACTGGAAGAGAATGCCCTGGGCATTAAGTCCACCGATGTGCATTCTTAGTACATAAAGTTAATAAATAATAAATAAATAATCTACATTATATTTCCAAAAAAGTGTGTGTGGGTGTTATGGGACAGCAAACTGAGCCCATTTCTACCATTTTTAGAGTTTGTGTCTGTGTATCTGTTTGGTTGTGCTCACAACCTCGAAAACTTTTCTGCAAAAATATTCTATGTAGTTTACTCTATCCTTATCCAGTTCCAGAAAAAAAAAACATATGTTTGTTACTTAAGACCAATAAATGTCGATACACTACGTTATTGGACCAAATAATATTAACGAATACAATTGCTTTTTTATGTCATTTGTATAAAAACAACTTATAATAATAAATGTATATGTCACCGCAACAACAACTGGAATATTATTATTACTACAAGCTTAATATTATTGATATAAATTATTTAAAAGTATTATTAACAGCTAACTGATTCAATAACATACAGTTCTAATTTTTAACCGACTTCCAAAAGGAGGAGGTTCTCAATTTCATATTTTTTTTTTTTATGTATGTACATTGATTACTCCGTCAATTGTGGACCGATTTTGAAAATTATTTTTGTATTCGAAAGGGTATGCTCCCCATGTGGTCCCATGGCCACCATATCAGGATCTGATGATGGGATCCCAAGGAAATTGAAGGAAACCCTCAAATTTACGTGAGCGCCTGCAATAAAGTTAAGGCAATTGTCTGCATGCTTTCATATTCTGTAAACATCATGTCCGAAATATTTATTTATTATTCTATACAGTATGTTGTATGTTAGCTTTAGTCGTATTCTTTCAAGTTATTTAGGTGAAATGATGATGACAGACTTGAGAAAGACTAAAAAGCGAAAAACAAAAATCGTTTAAAAAAACCTACTTCAAAAACTGAAAAGTATAAAATAACTTAATTTGTATGTGCTACCTTCATAGGTATTCATAGGTTTGAAGTCGGTGCCGAGCCAAAATGTAATAGTAGGACTCGCCGCGCGTGACCTTAAGCGGGATAGCTGCTCTTCGCGTAGGACAAAACAACCGAAGCGTTGGTGACGTCGTTGACGTTCGTCTCGAAATATAGCGAGTGTGGTACCTACTATTACATTTGGCTTGGCGCCGAATTCAAACCTATGAATAGGTAGCACATACAAATTAAGTTATTTTATACTTTTCAGTTTTTGAAGTCGGTTTTTTTAAACGAAGTTTTTTTTTGATTATTGTAATTACAGTTTAACTATGACATTGCAGAGAACTATTTAGGTATCCAATTACGCGGGTATTTATTATAAAACCAGTTCCTAAAATTATTATCTTAATGTAACTAACACAACATCCACATCTGGTAGTTCTTAAACAGTTTCTAAAAGATACTTTACAAGAGGTACGTTATATGATTACTTTTTATCGTATAATAAAAATGTAAAAGATCAATTTTAAGTTTAAAATACTTGAATTAGGAGTTATAATTTTTAATTTAAACAAACATCTAACATAATAGTTATGATAATTTACCAGAAACAAAACACAAAATGTGTGTGTGTGTGTTTGTTACTCTTTCACGCAAGAACTACTGAACGGATTTGGATGAAACTTTACAGTAATATAGCTCATACAGGTTACTATTTGCCGCGATAATCGAAATTCACGCGGGCGGAGCCGCGGGCAACAGCTAGTTATAATAATTTCATATATTAGTATACGTACGTAGTAGGGTTCAACCCAAACCTCCCCCCCCGGAATGTTTCTACACTATTGATATTTTTTACACCTCTCATATATTTTTTAATAATATTACAGTTAAAGGGACGTAGGTTATTATTATCTTGGAAACCCGAAACTAAAACTTCCTATCCAGTACTCTTTTCATTCAACAGCAGTTATTTTTTCGAATAGCTTCCTAATAAGCAAAAAAGCGGCCAAGTGCGAGTCGGACTCGCCCATGAAGGGTTCCGCAGCAGAAGTTACAGGGGGAGGGGGACACATTTTACCACTTTGGAAGTGTCTCTCGCGCAAACTATTCAGTTTAGAAAAAAATGATTTTAGAAACCTCAATATCATTTTTGAAGACCTATCTATAGATACCCCACACGTATGGGTTTGTTGAAAAAAAAAATTGTTGAATTTCAGTTCTAAGTATGGGGACCCCCAAAATTTATTGTTTTTTTTTCTATTTTTGTAGACAAATCTTAATGCTGTTCACAGAATACATCTACTTACCAAGTTTCAACAGACAGACAGACAGACGGACAGACAGACAGACATGACGAATCTATAAGGGTTCCGTTTTTTGCCTTTGGCACGGAACCCTAAAAATACCCGGCACACTCAGACTACACTCTTAAGCATACCTATCCCCTACACTCAGCAATCATACTGAACAAACAGCCGATAATGTCTAACGTTATTGTACCTACTCATAAAAGGTACGAGTGGGTACGAATAATACTAAATACTTTTCGAAAATGCGCTATAAAGTTACAATTGAAATAAAATGAAAATTGTCCGCGATGCCGACAGAGGTCGCTGTAAAGAACTAATTTTATTTGTGTGTGCGACAGTTATACCTATTTCATAGTGGACGATTAAGTCTCGGGCACTTGAAAGCACCGCCTCGGAGGACTATTTTTAGTTTTATGGGGCAAGATAGGCTGGGAGGTGGGATCATTTTTGTTGTTACCTTTTAATGATTAGTCTTCAGTGAAGTGTGGATGAAGAGAATTACAATTACTCCTCTTTATAACTTTCAGTTTCTATCGTGTTTCTCAACTTCTTTGATAAGGCATACTTGATGAAGTATGTGTCGACTACACATTGTCTTAAGTCAAAGAGTAGACAGAACTATTCTTGAAGAAGGTTTTCGTATATTATTTGTTAAAATTTTGAGTATATTGGCTATAATATAACGATATTTGTTGAAGACGTCGAACAAAATTAAGCTGCATATCTTCTCGGGGTATAACATAGGCTGTAATATAATTATATTGCGTAAAGAGCCCGTGCGAAGCCGGTGCAGGTTGCTAGTAAATTTTAAAACAAAACTTAGATAATTTCAATTACTTATACGCAATATTGTAATAAATTTATCAGAAAGTCAAAAAAACTGTAAAAAAAGTATAACAAAGGTACTCACCTTTGTTATACTAAGTATGATGAATCCGAAATAAATAATTTGAATTTGATAACAAACTCCTAGACTACAGAATACGTATTGTTAAAAGTTTAAGTACCTTCTAATTATCGATAAAATTTTCTTATTCAAGGCATAAAGAGGTGACATTGGCACCCTTTATATTTTCTTGTGAACACTAATTTTACGATTCCTTGCGAAGTTGTTCAATTATAAGACCAGTGTAGTCAAAGTTTTTGAAATATTTTATTATTTCTAATCTGTTATGTACTTATTTTATTTGTATACTAGCTGTTGCCCGCAGCTTTGCCCGCGTGTATGTCGGTTCTCGCGGCAAATAGTAGCCTGTGTTATTTTGATGTATAAGCTATATCATTGTAAAGTTTCATCCAAATTCGTTCAGTAGTTTTTGCGTGAAGAAGTAACAAACATACACACAAAGTTTTGCCTTTATATATTAGTATAGCTGTAGCCCGCGGTTTTGCTCGCGTAGAAGTTGATTATACGTATTTAATTAAAACTGTGAAAGTATCTATGAATAATTTATTCATGCTTTTAAACGTTTTTATTTATTTATAATCAATAGTCCATTAAAGTCGACTTTCATACACACTTTCGCCCCTCTTTTAACCCCTTTAGGAATAGAATTCCCATATGTGCTGATATAAGATTTCATTTATTTGTAATCAAAAGCCTGAAGACAAAGTTTCAGGCTACTAAATTAAAAAATGACGGACTTCCAGTCTAACCTAGGGATAGAATATCCCGAAACGCTTAAATACGTATCTCATCATCATCATCGCAGTCCACTGCTGGACATAGGCATCTCGAATTGCACGCCACTTTGTTCGATCCTCAGCTTCTCTCATCCAGTTCCTGCCAGCCGTCTTGGGCAGATCATTATTCCACATGGCCTGTGGACGTTCTACACTACGTTTGCCGAGACGCGGTCTCCACTCAAGAACCCGTTTACCCAAACAGTTATCAGTTCTACGGCTAATACTACTGGCTTATCCTGTGGGCTATGTCAATGACCTTGGTTCTCTGCCGGATCACCTCATTCTTGATGCGATCCCTTAGATATAGAAACGTTGAGTTTACAAATTTTCAAACCCTATATAACCCCTTAGGGGTAGAATATCCAGGAACGCTTAAATACGTTTCTACTCATTTTTAATCAGTAGCCCAAAACTAAATTTTCATGTTTCTCACTTAAAAAATTACGTCCTTTCTTACAAACTTTCAACCCCTATTTCACCCCTTTAGGGGCATAATATCCAGAAACTCCTAATCTAATCATTTTTATTTAGTAGCCCAAAAATAAAGTTCCATATTTCTTATTTAAAATTACGGACTTCCGTACAAACTTTCAACCCCTATTTCACCCCCTTATGGGTAAATTATCCAGAAACGCTTAAATACGTATCTACTAATTTTTTATCAGTAGCCCAAAGCTAAAGTTTTATGATTCTAACTTTAAAAATGACGAACTTTCATACAACTTTTTAAACCCCTATTTCACCCCCTTAGGGGTATAATATTCAGAAACGCTTAAATAGGTATCTATTCCTTTTTAATCAGTAGCCCAAAAATAAAGTTTCATGTTTCTAACTTCAAAAATGTCGGACTTCCAAACTAACCTATGTACAAAATCACAACCCCTATTTCACCCCTTAGGGGTAGAATATTTAGAAACGCTTAAATACATATTTACTCATTTTTTTATCAGTAGCTCAAAAGTAAAGTTGTATGTTTCTAACTTAAAAAATGACGGACTTCCAAACAAACTTTCAACCCCTATTTCACCCCTTAGGGGTATAATATTCAGAAACGCTTAAATACGTATCTATTCCCTTTTAGTCAGTAGCCCAAAAATAAAGTTTCATGTTTCTAACTTCAAAAATGACGGACTTCCATACAAACTTTCAACCCCTATTTCACCCCCTTAGGGGTGGAATTTCAAAAATTCCTTTCTTAGTGCTCATTTACGTTATATAAAGAACCTACATGCAAAATTTCAGGATTCTAGCTTCAACGGTTTGGGCTGTGCGTTGATCTCTGGGTATGTCAGTCAGTCAGTCAGTCACCTTACTATATATATAGATTATATTCATAAATTACTCGTTAGGTGTTGATCTCATAAATTATTGCGGTTGTAAAGATAAATAGGTAAGGAGGGACTTAAGATTTACAGTAATACACGCAAGTAAATTAAATCGTCTGTTTTTAATTTCAATTTGCATATGAATGTACTTAATTTTTTTTTTTCAAATTTTGTTTGTCCTGGAATGTCTGCCTGTTTGTTCTTGCTAGTCTCTGGAACAGCTGGACCGATTTTAATGTGACTTTCATTGGTAGATAACTGATGTAATAAGGGGTAGCTTGGGGAATTTTTATTTTGAAAAAAAAAGTAAATTACAAGCAAACAAAGTATTAAAAAAATGCAAAAAATTCCTCTGCGCGGAAGAAATGAAACTTCGTAATGTGAAACAGTGTTTTCATAACCCCTTCATGGTAGCGTTAAAAGTTTGAAAACTTCGTAATGTGCAACAGTGCTTTCATACCCCCTTCATGGTAGCGTTAAACGTTTGAAAACTTCGTAATGTGTAACAGTGCTTTCATACCCCTTCCATGGTATCGTTAAATGTTTAACGCAACCGTTAAACTCTTAACGCAACCTTGTTGGAAGTCGCATTAGAAGTTTCACTTCAATAAAATGTATTATTCTGAAAATCTTCAGGTTGAATTTAAACTGTTACTAAATTAGTCTTTTCGCCGCCATTGCGTCCATCGGCGCTGACTCTAAAGAGTTCCATGACTTCCCTGTAACGTCTAGTTGAAGTTGCAGGTATACTATCCTGAGCTATTCGAGCTTACACACCCCCATCTGTCTACATCAGCACCCCTTTCTTATTATTCCCTTTCTATCTTGATTGCACGGATAGCGTGATTGTTTGAAAGGTCACCTTGCTATTTTCTACTGCGATAAATGTTGTGGGTTCAAACCCCACATGGGACAATACTTTGTGTGATGCAGAAATTTTTGTTTTGAGTCTGGGTGTTCTTTGCACCCGTTTCATGTAAAGTTTGTAAAGACAACTCCCACGACAAAATACTGCTGGAGTTGTTTCCCATAATGAGATACCAATTTCCTTTGCTACTTCCTAAAATACTCGTTTGACTCCATACATTACATAAGAGAGGATTAAAGTAAAAATTATAGCATAATGTGGAGTTCTCATATCATTATTATATATAAACTGCCTCGGCGGCGCAAGTGGTAGTGTAAACGACTGCTGTGCTTGAGGTCTCGGGTTCGATTCCCGGGTCGGACCAAATGTTTGTTGTTGCATACATATATTTGTGATGTGCAAATGTATGTTTCGGAGTTTGAGTGTTTTCTATGTATAATATGAATGTACAAGCTCTGCTTAGCTTGGGACCGGATAACCGGATAGCGTTGTGTGTTAGAACACACAACGCTATCCGGTTCCGCAATCTGGTATCCGCAATATTTCGGACATCTATGTCGGACATCTATGTCCGAAATATTTATTTTTATTATTATTAGAATTAGGGGTATTAGAAACCCAAATGAGTAGTCATTCAAGGATAAAGGCGAGAGTGTTTGTAAAAATGTGGAATGTACTGTCGCCTGCGGTATTCCCGGACCAATACGACATTCAAACCTTCAAGAAAAGAGCGTACTTTCACCAAGTGAGTGAGGATACCGGAGGCCCATACCCCAACCCCTCCCCTCATCCCCCTCTCCATCCCCCAAAGGCCGGCAATGCACTTGTGACGCCTCTGGTGTTACGGGTGTCCATGGGCGGCGGTAGTCGCTTACCATCAGGTGATACGTCTGCTCTTTTGCTCCCTAGTCCATAAAAAAAACTCCTTAAAAGGCAGGCAACGCACTTGTGAGTTATGACGCCTCTGGTGTTGTGGGTGTCCATGGGCAGCGGTTATCGCTTACCATTAGGCGATCTGCCTGTTCGTTTGTCCTCTATCAAATAAAAAATAAACTACCAATTTGCTCATGTCTTCATTTCTTATTTTGTGTTTCAAAATTACACCATGATTTCCTTATTTTGTTACTTATGGGTGCATTTTTTAAATTCCTTTCATAGTGGCTGCTCAAAACAAAAAGTATCAGCTGACAACATTTTAAGTTTGTGGCCCAAGCTTCGGCTTTACATTGTGCATCCTTGAATAAGTCAAGGCAAGTATCTTTGTAAATTATTATGTGCAAAATATAAAATGTATTTATTTGTATATAAATTATGGGTTCGTAAAATTAATGAATAAAATGATAGCTAACTAAGTGGGCCCAGTGGCTGTGACACGGAACTTAAGAGGACCTACAGTTAGCCGGTCTGTGCCTACAATGGCATCTAGCTTCGTATAAAAATATCAAGTCGCTTCAACAAGCCTTATATGCAGTACAATAGTGGACGTGGCTTGCGGGACAAACGATTGAGAACGTAAATTGTCACAGATGGCGGTTGAAAGTTTTATGATTTATATTACTTCATTTTATTCAGTGGTATGGGTATCATAGTGCAATGATAGTATATAGGTATATATGTCTATATATTCTATATAAGGTTAAAAGCTAGTTTTCAACCGACTTCCAAAAGGAGGAGGTTCTCAATTTCATCGATTTTTTAAATGTGTGTACACTGATTACTCCGTCAATTGTGGACCGATTTTGAAAATTATTTTTGTATTCGAAAGGGTATACTCCCCATGTGGTCCCATTGCCACCATATCAGGATCTGATTATGGGATCTCAAGGATATCGAAAGAAACTCTCAAATTTGTTAGGCATGAACCATATATTTTCTAAAAGCTTTAGTGTTTCTCCTATTACTAGCCAACCCGCCCAACCTTGTTTACGTCTCCTATTGCCCGTAGCGTAATAATTTTCCACCGTTTTTGTAACATTATTCATTGGTGCTCCGCTCCTATTGGTTTTAGTATGATGATATATAGGCTTCCTCGATAAATGGACTATCTAACACTGAAAGAATTACTCAAATCAGACCAGTAGTTTCTGTGATTAGCGCGTTTAAGTAAACAAATAAACTCTTCAGCTTTATTTATTATTTATTTATTTATACTTTATGCACATTGAAAGTGACAAAGGTGGACTTAATGCAGTGGGCATTTTCTACCTGTTCGGGTGATGCAGAGCTAAAACAAGGTAGATACGCAAAACTAAAAATATAAATTGATGTTAGTATAGATTCCCCGTATTAACAACAAATGGTTTAAATTAATTTTTATAGCTTTATTGTTTATATTCATAACTTCAACCATAACACATGCACGGCTGGACATTGAAAGACTCCAAAGAGAAGTAGTTAAAACCTCGCACGAACTAGATTGTTTATAATATCACCTGTCCACTCAATTGCTAGCCATTCAAAAATATGTCGCACGTATTATTATCATCACCAACAGCTTTTAATAGTCTTCTACTGGACACTGGTTTAGGTTTAGCCCACTAGTTAGAGCTCATTCGTCGACTGTAAGGCGGAACGAAGTTCGCCGGGTTAGCTAGTTATCAATAAAATAATTCCACTACCAACAAGTTACGTTCTATCACCGTGCGTGTATTCAGTAGAAATGCGAAAATCACTATTTATTGTTTAAGTGACGAGCCATAAATCGATGGCTTGGCGACTCTACGGCCGCCATTGTAGTCCTGAGTCTTTTATTGTATTTATTGAATACGTCCCTCGATTGTGATGGGGAAAACTGCTATATTACATTGTCACTTTCATGCAGAATGGAATATTATTTTGTTTACAACCGTATTGGAATATTAATATGTTGCAAAATTTATTTTACGAGAAAGTATGGCGCGAATTGATTTTATTATGTACTTGACGTGTTAACTGGTGTTTCTTTTGGAATTAAGTTATTTCATTGTTTATTTTATCGCGTGGGAACCGTATTTAATGTTTTTCAGTATGTTTTAAGTAAAACTTTTGATCTTAATATAGGTAAAATTCATTTTAATTTGTTAACTATTTGTTTTTGGTGGCGTTAGAAACTACTTTGAAACCCACTGAAAAAGATCCCAGACGTCGTCGTACGACAGTGACAAATTTTATATGCAAAATAAAGTTTTGAATCTAATTTACTTTAGGTGACATATCAACACGTTAAATAAAGTATGTTGTGATTTAGTTGTATTATGAGTTTAAGTGTTAAAATAAACTCTAATGACTGTTACATTCGATTCCTTCGACTTAGGATCTTCACGTAATTACAGTTCTTTGGACCGCAGATCATCGGCTGATATTTAAATGAAAATATCTTTATTTTTAGTGTAGATCTGACCACCACGTTGTTGAATATAAAAGTTATTATTCACGAAACAATACAATGAAAAATCGCTTCCCGCTATCACTCGCAACAAACCCTTATCCGCTCGATGGTACAATACACTAGTTTTGTAAATCAAACGCAATTCTATGTAATTTATGACGCCCATTTGCGATGAATTCACAACTAGGTAAAATAAGGAAGACAGTGCCTTTAATTGACTAATTAATGAGAGGATTGAAGAATTGTATCTACATTTAACGATACCCTTTATTTTAATTGAAAGACCCGCTTTTCAGCCCTCTAAAGCTAAGAACTTGGTTATAAATTTTTATAATTGATTATGTGTCCCGTCATTAAGAAAGTAAAGTTCCCTATTACAATTTTAAATAAGAAATTGAATTAAATCGGGACGTTTCTATGTTTGATTTTTAATTATTATAATTATTGTTGTTTGTGTGTGATGTTGTTTATTTAGATTTTCCCACGTGTTATCTGATTTTAAATATGGCAAAGATAAATGATATTTAAATTGAGATATATGAGTAGAGATATTCTAAAACTGTTTATAGTCGGTTTATCTCAAACAAAACCGGTTCAACGAGAATATATTATTGTAGTTCTTAAGATTACACTTACTTTTTAAAAACCAATCTTTCCTATTATTTGAGCAAGAATCTAAATCTAGAACGTCCACTGGAGGAGTGATGATCTATGCAAGATGGTTTTCAGGAGCTGTATGCGAGGAGCCGATTATCTAACCTAGTGGCGTGCATTTGAGGGGCCTATGTCTATCAGTGGACTGCGATAGGCTGATGATGATGGGCAGAAATCTAGTAGATATGCCGTTGTTTCTGCATCGTAGTTAGTAAAAAATCAATATTGTTTTTTTTATGTATGGCCCTGCCAAAATGACTCTACTCTGCCTGATGGAAAGCATAGCAGAATCCAAGAGTGGTGGTCACCATACTCATTGTGAATGCAGACAATGAAACAATGCAGCATGATGACCTACACCATGGCGGCCTAGTGATGCTTCTATCATCATTGGGCCTCCGGTTTCGCACTCACTAACGAAACACGAACATTGTGCGAGGGTAGTACCGCCCTGGTCGAGCCCGTTCGTGCTGAAATCAGCGTAGCTCTACTACCTTGAAAGTTAAAGTAAAGTATCACGAAATTATTGATCATAATTACCGAATTACCAGTTAATTATCACATTAAGCCTATGGCCACCCACTGCTGAATGAAGGGCTCCCCTAAAGAGCGCCTACAGTCCAGGTCTTTGGCAGTCCGCATCCATCTGCTGCCTGCCATTTGTGTCGGTTGGTACATCGTGCCCCAAGGCGTTCAACACATCGTTTGCCTAATCGCGGTCTCCACTCTAACGTTTTCCGGCTCCAGTGACCATCAGTCCGCCTGGAGAAATGACCGGCCCACTTCTACTTCACCGTGTTGATCCTCCGTGCCATATCGGTTACTCCAGTTATCATCTGCTGCTGCTTGTCTCATTACGAATCCTATCGACTAGAGAAACAGCCAGCATCGCACGCTCCATCGCACCTCGAGCGACTTTAAACTTGTGGATCAGTTCAACAATGAGTGTCTTGGCTCCATATGTTATTAGCCGGCTCCAGCTACCGTAAATTCGAGCACTTCCATGTCAACGTATTCATTTTCCGTGGCGATATCGGTTACTACAGTTCTTCATTTAATTTCTTTGTATTTTACTTTGTAATTAAAGTTTTCATTATTTCTTAGTTATTTTTGGAACGAAGTTCCTTATGGGGCGTTGCGGAGGGGTACCCTAGCCGGCAAAAAACGTCCGGAACGTAAGATTGACGACTCGGTGTCAAAATGGTAGCGTATGAGAATGATGTGATTGAGGTCTCGGCTTTGAATCCTGGATAGGATCAAATATATTTTTTTGATCTGCAAATATTTGTTTTTCAGGAGTTTGGATTTCTTTCTATGTATAATATGTATGTATTTAAAAAAAATTGAAATAAATATTTATTTATTTATTTAGTGAACGAAAAATTTAGTATAGCGCCATCTGTATTTTTGATAATGAACTTCGTTCCTATCTAGTGTCCCACGGCACCACACAATTTTTTTTATACTACTCGTCATTTATTTGCGTTTGGTTATATGAACAGATATATTCAACTGCAATACACATTTTTAAATCCATAAATGTGTAAGAAGAATATAATAGGCGCATGTGTGTCTGTTAAAAAGATTATATTGATTAGGCCTTTCAAAATGATTTATTAGGTACCTAATTTTCTCATTAACCTATTTACATTGTTGCAATCTGAGAATATAATCAGCATAATTTATTCTTGTAGAATTAATGAGTGTTTATATACGGACTTGTCATAGCAAAACGGTGAATAGCTGTTCTAAAGAAAAGGCTTAATTAATGTTTAGCGTTTCTCATGGATTAATCGAGTTCAATTGTATGATTGTTTGGTTCGAATTCGTATGATTCCTTCAATACAGGTGGCCAGGTACTTATATGGTGGACTCAGATTAATGTCCGTCCGATGGGATTTGTTTTAGTGTGCTTGGCACGTGAGCTGATACGTCTTGGTTAGTTTTTTTCAAACTGCTGGTGTTGCATGTCTCAAATTAATAGTATTTAGTTCTGCTTAATGATTTCAAGTGAAGTTAATGATTGTGTCAGGGTGTAGTCGTGTCTATGTGTAGGTATCATTTCCGATTCCATAACTTTAGACATCCTATTACATTCAAGTGTGTATATACTTTCATTTTTATAATTCTTCATTTAACTGTTATAGCTGTAAATCTATAGACACCATTCTATCTCTAAGGGCAAAAAGTTAAGTAGGCCTAATAATTAATGAATTATAAAAGTTACTTACAATAATTATTTCTTCGATTGTTACTAATACTTTTTATAAAACAGTTATAGATCATTTTACAAGTACTAATACTCTTAAAACGATATTAACTTATGTACACAGTATTTTAAATTGTTTAAAGATTATTGCTGTTATTTAAAAACTAATCATTCAAAATCAATGGATGATTTACAGTGATTTTATGCGTCAAAAAATAAAATGATCAATAAATCGTGGGAGAGCCACGCTTCGGCATGAATGGGCCGGCTCGACCGGAGTGATACCACGGCCTCACAGAAAACCGGTGTGAAATGGCGCTTGCGCTGTGTTTCACCGAGTGAGTGAGGATACCGGAGGCCCATACCCTAACCCCTCCCCACATCCGTCTCCCCATCCCCCAAAGGTCGGCAACGCACTTGTGACGCCTCTGGTGTTGCGGGTGTCCAAGGGCGGCGGTAATTGCTTACCATCAGGTGATACGTCTGCTCATTTGCCCTCTATACCACAAAAAAAGTGTTTGAAATTGTAAGCAATATTAATAGACGGAAAACTCTTTATTTATTCACCCTATTAAAGATTTATAAGAGAGTACTTAAAATGACAGATATAGGATGTAACAAAAGCGGCCACATTGCCAAAAGATTTTTTCCAGGCCACTATAGGATGAATAAAAATGTTTCGGCGAGATAGTACTCGTAGTTGTCCTAGTAGTAGAAGTAGTTAGTATTGCAATTAATTTTGAAGAATTATTTGCTATTGAATATAATTGTTCCCTCCCACTATGACCCCGGGTCCTTTAAACAGGGCGTGAAATCAAGCATCTCACTAGGCCGCAATAGTGTGGGTCACCATTCTTTTTTTCTTTTTTTTTCTTGGATTGTAGGGGGCAAACGAGCTGACGTATCGCCTGATGGTAAGCGTGGCTCTCCCAAGGTAGAATTCTTCTGCACTGTCCTCGTTCGCAATGAAGATGGTGACCACTACTTTTGGTTTCTACTCATGCTGTCTATGAGAGTACAGTTATTTCGGAAAATTGCACTATTACAAAAAAAAAATCTTATAATATTGTTAGAAACTAGAAGTGAGAATTAAATAAAAGAAACAAATTGGAGGTGACCTCAGTTCTAATTTTTATAATTAAAACACTTAACGGTTCACAACAAACGAATCTTATAATTCAAAACATGATTACAAGCAATTCACGAAATACATAACAGATTGACATTAAAACGATAAAGAAATAGGTTTACAACGATATAACATTAAACGACAAGATATGGTTGAAGTATATCGTACGAATCTACAAAAACACCTCTTACCGACCGCTGCCCCAACAGCATGTGAAAGAGCATAGTCAAGCACCGTCTTTCTATAGGTTCGCACTGCATAATTTATCGGTAGAGTAGCGGTAGACCTAACAGTATTACACCTACCTAGTTATAAGTATACCCATATATGTATTTCAATATACATTACATTTCGCCGAAATGCACAATTGACAAATCTTGGCAAAAGTTACCAGTACGTGCCTTTTGAGTAGCTAAGAATTAGGAGGAGGTATGGGGATTGGCATTAGGCCAGCACCACCTCAACTCATCTATGTAAACCAAAGACAAAACTGCTTATAAACGATTTTCTATAAGGTTGTGGTTTAAAGTTGTAATCTAGTTGGTCAAATTCAACATTAATTTTATTTCGATTATTTCATGCATTTTCAAAACGTTACATAAATGAGTCTGGTTGTTCGAGCTGCTGAGTGTATAAATAGGTGTAGTTCAGTAACTGTTTCAATGAATGATTCTTGATTTCTTTTTTGCCAGCTGAGTGGTATAAACCCATATTTTATTTACATAAACACTCAAAGTATAGGTCAAACGTTAATGCTCAATATTATTATATCACAGAAAAACATATAAATAAGAATCACGAGAACAATACCACTATAAACTACACAATAACATCTCATTTTACATCATCCGGAAATTGAACCCTGGACTTAATAAGAAAAGCGACCGGCCAACAAATCATTGCTATGTAATTAACATTTAACATGTTGTGCAACACATAACGGCGAACAAAACATCGACAACAACGCTACAGACGTGGATTGTAAATAGAACAGGTAAATAACAGAAGTTCAAGTATATTTTTAGGATTTTTTTTTAATATAACGCCCGCATAAGTAATATACATACTGTGTCACGGGGAACTTTACAAACCAGGTATATCTTTACTTAGTGGCATTCCTTATATTATACCAAGATACCTTTCCTTCTAACAACATTTGATGATGAATACATTGTAGAGATTTGTAACCAAACAGTCTACATGGTATTTCAGAAACTTGTAGTCATTTGTAATTTTGATTGTAGAATATAGTCATTTGTTTCATAGAGTACCTGGGTGTCATAAATAATAATAATTTTAATTATGGTTATGTACATAGGTTTCTATATTATGTAATAAAGTCATTTTAAACTAAATTTTAATCTTATTTTTCTTAGACATTTTTTGAGGAACTAGATATCTTATTCATTTTTAGATACGTGGGATGTGAGGTGCTATTTGTTATTATGCTTGTAAGTTCTTTTAAATTAGATATTATTTTGTACTTCATTTATTGACTACCTTTTCTTCTATTGTAAGAATGTTCTTAAACAAAATGTTTTTTTTTTTTTCTTGCACCTCCAATATTGATTTGGAGCCCATTCCTAGCTTGTTCCTTTCATACCAGTTCTCGCTTTTGCTACCGCTCGTACTTTCATTCCTCATACTGTTTCTTTCTTTTATGCGTCCTTGCACACTCTCCAGGTGGGATTCCTGGCTTTTCTCTATTATGTCTGTTTGTTCTTATTATATAGGGGTAATAAAGTTTTATACACCATATTTATTTCTTACATTCTGTATCCTTATCTTATATTACGTGTACATATTTTATCTTACAACTAAATTACATGTCTTAAATCAAATCTAACTTTTTATATCAACACTGTACAGTACAACTCACAAACTCCTTTAATACACTTACTGTGTTATGATTTGCAGAAAATAAGTCACATTATTTTGAAATCATAATCTTAGTTTTCTTTGTTTCTTTTATTGACCAACTTTACTATATTTGTACAGTACTCCATAAATATATTTCTATTCTTACCGCTAATTATTGTACTTAAGTTTAACACTGTTATTTTAGTATCTATTTTTATTTCTACATATAATCTTGGCTTGCTATATACAGGGCATTCTGCTATGAGGTGGGGAACTGTTTCCGCGACATTCGGATCACAGACGCAGGATGGGTTCTCCTTACACTTGAATCGTGTCAAGTATTCGGAGAACCCACCATGCCCCGTTAACAGTTGGGTAATAGTGCCGGCGATCTCTATCTTACGGACTACGCCGTATGCTGCAAGTGCGCAGGGGAAAAAGAGTTTGGTGACGGAGGCGGTCTCGCCCTCTCTGTACCTCCTGTTCCACACGAATGAAACAGGGCACAGACCGTAGTCCGGTGCTTTCTTTAATCTCAGGGCCGCCTCCTTGGCGAGCTGGTCTGCTCGCTCGTTGCCATTCAACCCTGCGTGGGCCTTGACCCAGAATAAGGATATTTCCTTACCCTAGGTCATGCCTTTTCGAATGGCTACCCTGGCCTCCACCGCAAGGGGATGAAGGGCATGGCGATTGGTGACCGTTTGGAGTGCGGCTCTGCTATCGCTAAAGATACCGAACGTGGTTTCGCCTCGCTTGAGGACCTCACTGGTGGCTTTGCATAGGGCCAGAAGCTCAGCCTGGTAGACGGTGCAGTGGGGCGACAGAGCAAGTTTGAGGGCCCTGGTTTCGAATTCGTCATGCCATAAGGACAGCGCTGCGCCGACTCGGCCCTCAATCTTGCTCCCGTCCGTGAAGATGCGCACCTCGATGTTATCGGTGCGCTGTAATTGTTCCTCGTCTACCAGACTTTTGAACTCGAGGACCCCATGCTCCGCGGGGTGAGGTATCTCTTTAGTCGGAGTCATTCGTTCGACCTCAATGTCTCCCAACCATGGCTGACAAACTCCCCTCTTGGCTTCGTACAACGAAGCCACCTCACGTATTCTGAGGTCTAGGGGGAGCATACCAGCCAAGATCAGCGCCGAGTGCAGAGAGACCGTCCGATAGCTCTTGCACAGCTTTTGGGCGAATCCGCGTTGTGCCACGCTCAGTTGCTTTCGGACACCAAGCCCATTTGCCGCCACGCACCAACTGCTGGTACCATATAATATGGTGGGTTCTACGGCTGCAACGTAAATGGTTCGGATCACCTCGGGGTGCAACCCCCAGCTGATCCGAGCCATCCTCGCCAGCTTATTGTAGATCCCGATCGCCTTTCTGGATATGTTTATGATGTGAGTGTTAAATGTGAGTTTGTGGTCGATGGTGAGCCCTAGGATTTTGATTTCTTTGGACAATCCAATGTCTATCCCGCCCATGCTTAGGCGCGGGAGATCGTACTTTGGTTACACCCTAAGCGTTTTGAACGAAATTATACTTCTTACATTTATCTTTATTGTAAAAAAGGTACCAAGAGGCGCGGCGTTGCAAAAGGCACTGCACATAATGCAACTTAACTCCAGTGTTAATTTGCTAAGCTCCGCCGTATGACAGCGCTCCATGCGAACTACAAAACATAAAGCTGAATAGTACGTTGGAGTTGTATGGATAAGGCAATGACAATGGCCTGATTCTTCTTGTAAGGCAGTTGTCAGAAGAATGTATATTCTTTTATATATTATATATACATATTTTCAGTTTTCTGTTTGCTCTAGGAGGTTTGTCTGAAAATGTGCATGTGGTTCACCTTAGAATTTTGTAATAAGTTTAATAAAAAATTACCGTGGGAGAAGATAGTCTTTCCCTTCCAATTCTGTAACAATGCAATACTACAAATAGAATTAACAATGATTATCTGTGTCGCATTTTTCATGTGAAGCAAGTGGAATGGTATAGTTAATCCAGTCAAACATAAAATTTGTTTCTAACTACTAGAATGTATGAAAGTATTTACTGTATACTAACATAATTGTAAAGTAAGTTAGACTTAAAGAATGTGTTATTCATATTTATTCTAAATTCAATTTTTTTCTGAACTTTCACAAGGCTTTTGTCCTGTCCACTTAAATCCAACTTTGGAGCGACGTGCATGCGACGGACTATAATAGTCTTGATATTTTCTTTATCTCAGCCTTCTCAGTTCCCAGTGCCCGTATAGTATTACCTGTTTGCGGATTATTCCCAAATATTACGATACTAGTATTATACTAGCTGCGTTCTTGATACTTTATAGGACGGTGTACACTGACGCGCTTTTGTTCCCAAGTCTACCGGGTAGAAATAATTAATAGCCTGTACTGTAAATGTTTTGTGGCATAAGATGTTGTTAATGTAAAGCGTATGGAAATTAGGAAACGGTAGGCATTGTGTTCATGGCTTTAGTGCAGTTGATTTAGTGTGTATAAGAGGCCAACTGAGAGAAACTTTAGAAAGCTGATTTAAAATATTTTTGTCGATATTTTATTTATTAGCTTTTTGTAGTCAGACATATTTTAAATAAACAATGGTACAACTATCTAAGGTTTTCGTTATTTTAAATTGTATAAGGAATATTAGTGTTCAACATATAAGCTTTGTTATTGTCATTATAGAAGGTACGTAGAGGGTAATTAGAGAGTACAATAAGTACTATTTACTGAAAAAACAGAAGATTTCAATAACGAAAAAGTCTAGGTTTTGTCAGCGCTTAAACCTATAACTCAATCTTAGGGTTAAATGAAAATGCCAAAATCTTCTAAATATATTAGCTGAGCCACGTAACTACCCTCTGCGTCTCTTTTTAATCCTGCTCCGCTCCTATTGATCTAAGCGTGATTTTAACTATCCTACGATAGTTAAAATCACGCTTAGATCAATAGGAGCGGATCTCACACATGTAGCTCACACATTTAAATACAACGTGAAAATCGAGTAGCTAGTTTCGGAGTTGCTAGTTCCTAACAGTAACGTGACACGAGACGAGAATTATACATAATAGATTATTTAAAACATGATCTCTGATTGTTGTAACGCTCTTGGACCTCGTAACAGAAGCATAAAGGATATCAAGCAACAATTGCTCTCGTGATTTCAGATTTTATATTTTGACCCACACGTGTGCACCCGGTTTTAATCTGCCACTTTGTCCAAGAACATCAGAAAGATACGGTTAAGTGTGCGATTTCATTTGTCCGTTATATTATCATTTCAAATGTGCCCTTTTGTTTTTGTTTAAGTTAAAACATTCCAATACCAACTGGTTTTCTTATAGCTTTTAATAACAAAGGTTCTTATAAGGATTTTTATGCTGCTTCAGCCAGTCTTAACCAGGATTTTAAGTTTGTTTAGACAAATATTGATTATGGAGTTTTTATACATGAATTTGATAATGGATTATTGTTAGATTGCCTGTATATTTATTAAGCGATTTTAGAACTATTTAATAACTAATTTATGTAATAAGTTCATACTTAATCAACATAATCATTTACATCATTAATAATACCATCGTTATTGAATGTTCTAAAGAGAAGTTATTTTTAATGTAAAAGGAAAGGTGTTTTGGTAGTCTATCTATGTATGTATGTTCCATCGTAACGCGTAATAATGGCCCGGATAACATTACAATATACAATTGACATTACAATACAATACATTTTATCCAGTTTTCACGTAGTCGGGTTATAATCTTTGAACCTTGTTCTTGTAATTAATACTTAAAAGAACTATTTATAAACATTTCAAACTCAATTTTATAAATTTCCACACTACGCTAATATAAATAAGTGTTAAAAGCCAGTAAACTGGTCAAATGGAGGACAGTATCCTCACAGACAAATTATCGTATACATATCGTTTTTCCAGCATTCCCATGCCGACAATACTAAGTTCTCGAGATAAGCTAGCATAGATCATCAAATGTCTATCACCTCTTCTCAGGCGGATAGAACGTCGCACACTCACAATTTAGTACCTATTAATTTGTAGATAATATTCAGAAGTACATCTCAGGCAACTTATCTCGTTTATATTTTCTTGTTACCTACTATAGTCTATTCAACTTCCTCTTAGACAAAAGGTAAACAAACCAGAAAAAGGTTCTTTAATAGGTCAAATTTTATATGCATCTGGAATCAATAAAAAAAGTGACATTTTCTTTCTTTTTCTTGGAAAATGGCAAACTGTGCCGATGTCAACAATTTTGCCAGTGTCAAGTACAACGGAAATACGTGTGTTAAAAAATAAAATAATTGCAACTGTCCAAATTTTCCGAGTTCACAGTGGACTGACTAAAAAGTGACATAAAAAACACCTAAAACTGTAGCTGTTCCCAAACTTTGAACGTATTGTAACACTACTAAATTGAAGAGTAGTGATAAGGCAAATAATTTACGTACAAATGTGAAATTTTGTAATAAGTTTGGTTACATCGGCCATGTTTACTCTCGATCAACTCGTTTGAGAAACATTGGTTTCTTTGTTTACCTTTTGTCTCAGAGGAAGTTGAATAGGGTATAGTAATTGTAGGATTGTACAATGTATATGCAGATGGCGTTAGATAAATGAAAAGAGTGAGTAGTAATCGTAGTACAGAAATAATTTAAGGATCTTGAGCACTAAGAGATGTGATGTTCACCCCAACATATCCGAAGTCGACCATGGATCATCGAGTATTTACTTGTCTTTTCACGTTGCCGGATTAGTAATTGCTTTCTTGCCACTGAGTACACTAAAGAATAATTAATTAAAATAAAGTGAATTAAAAAAAACTAAAAAACACACTTACAAAAGTCGGTTACATACATACAAACAACAAACATATGTACAGGTGAAGCTAATAATAGCCTGTTAAAAGCCATCAATAACCTTAATATGCTTTTCTTATTCTGTATTCTTCATTCGTTAATGTTTACTCTGAGCGTCAATGTTGTCTTCAAATCTAAGAATTACAAAGACTGAAGAGTTTGTTTGTTTGTTTGAACGCGCTAATCTCACCGCTGATCCGATTTGAAAAATTGTTTCAGTGTTGGATAGTTCATTTATCGAGTAAGGCTATAGGCTATATATCATCATGCTAAGACTAATAGGAGCGGAGCACTAATGAAGAATGTTTCAAAAACGGGGGAAAATTATCACGGTACGGGCAATAGGAGACGTAAACGAGGTTGCGTGGGTCAGCTAGTACTTAATAAAAAACGAATTATCTAAATCAACTCACATGTGCGTTATCAACTTTGAATGTCCCATCCCAGGATACCAGTGGCCTTAAACCACCTAAGATTTGAGGCCTCTGGTAACCTCATTTACCAGGTAAAAGGCAATAAAAGAATTACTCTACATCAGTTCTTTGTGAGATCGTGATATCATTAGGTAGAACCTGTCTATATCAGCGAAAGCACAATCTTCCACGTCATATCTTTCCCGTATTCTTTCTATCAATAGGAAGGAATTTTGAATATAAATTGATTTCTAACATCGAAAAACGATGTTTCTAATACAACTAAGATAAACTTTATCAATATGTATTATGTATATTAAGTTAAATGGCAGCAATTGCCGTGGAAATGTGATGCACAATCTACTTCCCTTGCAGAGTTTAATCAGCTGATAATGACTGAAGATTGGACGCGTGATGCATTAATCGGAGTCGAGAATACGACGCCAGTGACGTCAGTGGAGTACGGTTCGCAAAAAAATATGTTTTCTTTTTAAACTACATTCGACTTAATATTAAAGAATAATGAATGATATTTAAATATACTTTTTTTTCAATGAAAGTGGAGGTGGCAGTGCTTGTGATCTCGGTTTCGATTCCCGTGTCGGACCAAATATTTGTATGATCTGTAAATATTAGTTAAATACAAAAAGAATACACAGGTCTTCTATAAATCTAAATAAGTCTTGTTGTAGTACAAGCTCTGCTTAGTTTGAAAGTAGATGGCGTTGTGTGTCAGATGTCTGAAATATTTATTTATTTAAAAATATGTAAGAACCTTCCAATTTCATTTTTTTACATCAAGATTTACTTAATATATTTTTGTAGTCAAATACCAATACGGTGAAGTAGAGTTTAGGATTCTCATGAACTGATTCACCCTATGAATAGCTTTTCTGTCTGAAAACCACTTGGACAGGCTTCAAACCTGGAAAGGTTACCCTGAGACCCTAGGGGGTCTACGAGAAGAACCACTAGAGAGCTTTTCTATAATGTTTTCTGTGAAGCTGTGGTATCCCACCAGTCGATCTGGCTTATGTGTATCGTTTCTCTATCAGTTCTCACCTGAAACATAAAAAATAAGTGAGTTTAACAGAGAATGTTTTTTGCTGTCCCTACTTGCCTTCATCTACAATAATCAGCCAATAATCATCTCTCAGACATATTATATACAAAATAAATGAACAAATGTCTTCATTATAATATATAATAATATGCATTAATCTCTCTAGCTAATCAATTCGTTCGGAAAGTGGATAAGTTTTAATTGATTTTGATGTACTAGACTATGGGAACTTAATACACGTAAGTTTAAATACATAATGATTTAATTATGTGTATTTAATTATTAAGTTGTAATCAGAGAATCGTGAGAGAAAACATTGTGAAATTAAATGTGTTGTTAAAGATAAATAGATATTTTTATTGCACACAAAATAATATTGTATAGGTATATTGTTTTAAACTTTCATGGTCATTAACATTAAAATAGAAATCTACGGGTTTGCTACCATGTACCTTTTTGTTTGTGAGTATTCGATATTTCGGCGCTGTTGCAAGCGCCATGATCACGGAGTAACTTACTTAATAACTAACTAAATATCGGATACTCACAAACAAAAAGGTACATGGTAGCAATCCCGTAGATTTCTATTTTAATTGTATAGGTAAGCTAGAATTGACAATTGATTGCTCGGTTGGCCTAGTGGTCTAAGCGGTCAAGGCCATGCCTTTCTACTGCGCCAAATGTTTTTTGTGCAAATCCTACATGGGACAACACTTTGGGTGATCCACAAATTGTTGTCCTGAGTCTGGGTGTTCTTTGTGTTTGTTTCATGTATGCTTGTAAAGTCCCCCGCGACATATGTGTATTCCTAATGCGGGAGTTGTCTTATCAAAAAGTCCCTTTTTCCATTCGAACTAGATAAACCCAGTTTGTGAGGTGGTGTACCGGTCATTTAAATTAGCACTCTTCTGAAACATCAACACAAGTGATTACCAATCAAATTTTAGAAATGAATTGTAGGTAGTATTCTCTATTATAAAACTAAATACCTTAAATTAAAAATCACCAATTGTAATTAATCCCACATAAAATGTAATTATATTGTAAATTTAAATAGTTTCTCTTTAGACAAATTACTAATTACAAGTTATTATTTGTTATTTAAATATTATATGAGAACATTAGGGCTTTTTTGTCCAGATCATTAGCTTAGTGGACGTCCAACTGTGAAGATGATTGAAAAATTTCCGATACCACATTGGTTTAATAGAACTTTTTAGAATGTTTATTTAAATGTTATACGGTATTTGTTATTGTCTACGGTAATTACAGTTTAATTTTGTTTTACACAATAAAATTTAAATATTGAATTTGTTATAGTAAACATTACCGTTTAAATTTACATTACAAATGAGTTCATAAAATAGTTAAATTTGTCTATGATATTGATTCAGTCGTTGATTTATTTTCAAATACTTTGAGCATGATATAACTGTACTTTTAATGAAATACACATATTGATTTGTGTTTATACCAGTTGAAGACAATAGCAAAATAAAGTTTGAGTATTTGCGACTCCTTCGTTTAGCAGTGTACTGGGTTGATTACAATATTTTTCTCTATACATACTATATAAACACAAACATACTATATAAAACTTCTCTATACATGTCCGGATGAAGAGTAAATTCATGTAGGTCGTCATTGACTTGGTAACGTCACGGGTTTAACGCTAACAACAAAACCTATAGCTCAAAGCATAACTAATTTAATAATATTTTGCATAGAGCTTGGTAATGTTTAGTTACTAACTGTCCCACGCAACCTCGTTTACGTCTCCTGTTGCCCGTAGCGTAATAATTTTCCCCCTGTTTTGTAGCATTTTTCATTGTTGCTTCGCTCCTATTGGTCTTAGCGTAATGATATATAGCCTATAGCCTTCCTCGATAAATGGGCTATCTAACACTGAAATATTTTTTTAAATCGAACTAGCGGTTTCTGAGATTAGCGAGTTCAAACAAACAAACAAACTCTTCAGCTTTACAATATTAGAATAGATAGAATAATATATTTTAATAATAGTAATAAAAAAATAATGTAATTTTAATTTAATCATACAATTAATTTGAATACTCAAAAATAACAGGTGTTTATTTACAGTTATGAGTTTTAAATTCTGACGATAGTCTTCATGACTGTTTTATCAGAGCGTCTCGCGTATGATTAAATTATGTATGTTACCATGAGCCAATCAGTATGATGGAATGATTACTATCATACCGTTTACTCGAAATCTAATTACTAACAAAAACAATATACAAAACCAACATTGACTTTTTAAAAGTTACGAATAGAAAATGATTTCTAGATAGATGTTATTCTGTGATAATATTACTTCTAAACTTTTCAACGGACTCCATATCATAAATAAATATTGTTCTCATAAGAAATCACGCGATAAATGAATATAACCGCTCTTAAGTACCAGTTTATACACTTATACAAGACACAAAACTTGAAAGATTGGTTCTAAATAGCTCTCAGACATCGTGTCATATCGCCATTCATTAATCCCAAGTCTATACCTAACTTTAATATGCAAACAAACTAAATAAGAACTTGCATGCAAGTCATTTACAACAATACACTGCGTGGCATCACGCACAGTCTGCGCAAGAATACATAAATAAGCAAGGACTTGGCCGGCAGGTGTGCTCACTGATTCTCTGCAGATAATTTGCCTAACTGGTTCTACTCTGACACTACATCTCACCATGAAATCGCATATACCAAGCTTATAACACCTACAACAACATCCATTGCCACTTTTGAATGTAACTTTTTATCTTGTGATGAAATTTAAACGTCAATGTATAACAAACAAGAAGATATACAATTCTACGTCCAGGTTTAAATTATGATGTGAATTGGTCAGTAGCATCATTCCATGGCTGATAACAGAGCTCATTGTGACATTTAATTATTATGATTATGTTTTTAAAGAAGAGTGTTTTTCCACAGCCTTTATCGCTGGAAGCTATTACTGTTTGTGTCTTCGGACTTCCTTATTATTAGTGGTGGAATGGTTGCCAACTTGAGATGGTCAGTCGCGAAAGATTATTTTAGCTTTCTTGGAGTTGAAACAGCTGGTTATCGAGAATTTATGTTATGTGTGTGAGACTTTATGTTAAAGGTCTTAAAGTATGTGTTAACTGGACTAGTTTATTACTTTGGTGTTTAGTTTTGAAGGTAAAATCTTCTTTAGAGTTAAACTTTCAAGTTCAAAAAAAGTGTATTGAAAATTTATCGATACTATACTACATTATATAATAAGAACTAACTCATTGAAGAATGTACTCATAATAACCTCATACTGCATATTTGGCTCTCATTTGATTTAGGCTCCACAAAAAATTACACACTATTTTTACCGTGGGAGAGCCACGCTTCGGCATGAATGGGCCGGCTCGACCGGAGAGATAACATGGCCTCACAGAAAACCGGTGTGAAATCGTGCTTGCGCTGTGTTTCACCGAGTGAGTGAGTGAGGATACCAATCCACCTACCCCTACACCCCCCCCCATCCCCAAAAGGCCGGCAACGCACTTGTGACGCTTCTGGTGTTGCAGGTGTCGATGGGCGGCGGTAATCGCTTACCATCAGGCGATACGTCTGCTCGTTTGCCCGCCTAATCCATAAAAAAAAACATTTCAATCAATATCTAAGCTAACACATAGATTATTTTCTTAAAGAACATAGAAACAAAAAGTTATAAAATAAACGGGAAATTTATTTTTAAATTAATCAAAAGACCTTTAACATTCAAAAAACAGTGAGGTAACCACTTAATCGATATCGAAACGATGGGCGAATATTACGAACCTTCCCGATACGTCAATGGAGCATAAAAACAATTGGCTATAGTTAACTGCGAGTCGAGGGCATCATATTGCCGGACAATGGCCAATTAACGCTACACGCAATTAAATCAGGCTGGACCTTGACAAAGGCTTCTTGTTCATCCACACAGAGTAGTTAATACCACCTTAATTTCAATTAATACATTATATTACTCTTCTGTGTATTTTCAAAAAAAAATATTTTCTTACATAAACAAAAATAGATGCCAATTTATGTAAACAAAACAGTATATATGCGAAAGCTAAGACAGTTTGTGTACGCTTCAAAAACTCAAAAAATAAATATTTCTGCAACGATAGAGATTTTGATTTTGACACGTTATACAAACCCGACGCAGACTTACCTTAGGGGTGGAATTTCGAAAATTCCTTTCTTAGTGCTCACTTACGTTAGAACCTACATGCAAAATTTCAGGATTCTAGCTTCAGCGGTTTGGGCTGTGCGTTGATATCTGGGTATGTCAGTCAGTCAGTCAGTCACCTTACTCTTTTATATATATAGATTAATTATCTTCAATGCAATTTCAATGTGCCACAGTGAACCGTAGAAGAGTAAAGCTAGTGAATATGACGAAAAATAAAAAAGAAGTCACAAGTAATAGCGTTTATAGAACTAGCTGTATCATTTATACTGATAGTTTGAACTTAAAACTATAAAATCTAAATTACTCCAAGAAAATGTAGTCAAAACTATTTATGGACTTAAAATGATTACAAAGCGAATACTATTGATAAAATTATCGATAGTTGAATGTACTAGTTTAAAGATTAGAAGAATCTATGAAGTCGTTGGATAACTTTCTAAATATTACAAGAGTTGTATAATAAAAACAAGACTAGATGTATAAGTGAAAACTGAAAAATATATATCAAGTATGTTTTATATTTAGTCTATACAATAAACAACTGATTACTATTTGCAAAAATATGAAATAACCATCGCAACTTTAATAATTAGAAAAAATATATTATTTCTTAGTAAACTTCAAAGTTACTCGTATGACTTCAAATCTATACAAAAATAAATAAAATTGAAGTGTCTGTTTGTTATTTTAAATTAACAGCTTTCTACAAATTTTAGTCTGTCTATCCATCGGTCTGTCTGTCAGTCTGTTTGTTCCGCGTAAACTCTTGAACGACTGGACCGATTTTGACGGGACTTTCACTGGCAGAAAGCTGATGATATAAGGAGTAACTTAGGCTACTTTTTTAGACTAACTTCGACCCGCAGTGTTACCCGCAGTTGTTGTTGTGCCGCTGGTAACATCGCAGGAATCAGCTAGTTTTATATAAAAATAGTGTTGTTTTAGATTTAGAATACAAAATGACACACCATCCCTATTTATCGTGTGAATGTGTTAAGAGTCGACTAAAGGGACAAACTTAGATTTGGTTGTAACATTTTGAAAATTGACATCAATGGTAACGAATAAATGTATAACCATATTTATTTTTTGTCAATAAATTATTATTAAACTACACAGGAAAACAGCAGTACAAAGAGAAGGAAAAACACAAACCTGATCCTAACCCGCATAGCCATTATGATACGCCAAAAGCTCCTTTTTAAGGAGAGCCACGCTGATTTCAGCACGAACGGGCCGGCTCGACCGGGGCGGTACTACCCTCGCACAGAAAATCAACGTAAAATGACAGCGATCGTGTTGTCGTGTTTCGTTGGTGAGTGCGAAACCGGTGGCCCAATGATGCAGAAGCATCACAAGCCCGCCATGGTGTGGGTCACCATGCTGCATTGTTGCATTGTCTGCATTCGCAGTATGGTGACCACCACTCTTGGATTCTGCTTATGCTTTCCATCAGGCAGAGTAGAGTCATTTTCGCAGGGCTAAACATAGAAAAATGGTGTATGTCCATGTCCAGTATTTGTGATGATGATAATAGGGTGACAATTAATCATAAATATAAATTGTTGTTTAACTATCAGCTCTATATACTTTCCTTTAACAGGTCGATAGTATCCACTGCCCACACGTCCGCTAAGCGTATTGTTCGGCTCAATCGAGTCAAGTTATTATTGCAGATAATATTTTATTTATAACGAACACTGGCCCCATTCGAGAACAATGAGTTGAGATACACGTCATGCTGTACAACCACCGACAACGTTGTGAGTTGTGACGAGTACGTTCGAAACTACAGCGAGCATGCACAGGGTTGGGGGCTGGCGATTCGAAGTTTATGATCCTACACGGTATCTCGTATCAACGTTGTACAACACGCCTGTTTCTTCGAAAGTAGACAAAGCTTAGCGAGTGAGTTTTGTTCATATTGTTTTCATAAACGTCTGGGTTTAATTTTTAGTTTTTGAGTGGACATTTTCACCATACCATAATTTGCGTCTTATAACATTGTTAACTTTGGTGTAGCATATATTTGCACATTTAGTATGATAATCTAGGACCGCCTCGTTGGTCTAGTGGTTTGCGTAAGCGACTGCAGATAAAGAGGTCTCAGGTTCGATTCCCGGGTTGGACTGCTGTTGGGGTTTTTCTTACAAGAAATTCTTAATAGCAGTTTCGAGTATGGAAGATGTCGGTGTTTCCCGCCCGTGCCTCAGGGAGCACGTTAAGCCGTCGGTCCCGGTTGTCATGAACATCTATGGCAATCGTTATTGGGAAGTCAGTGCCCTCAAATATACTGACAACTAGTTCAACCTTCGAATTCAGTTCACTCTGACGATTGCGGAGGTCCGTTTCCAATCGCTCTGTGTAAAAACCGACATTAAGGTAAAACCGGTTGAACTGTAGCCGACCCCAAATCTTGGGAATACGAAAAATAAAGGCTAGGAAGGTGATGAGGATCTAGCTTGATCAGAGAATTCTCGTTATCATTAGAACTTATAGTGATTGGAAGAAGTATATAAAGAAAAGTTTACAGTATTTAGTACTGCAAGCGTCATTTTTATTTTTATTCCAAATAGGTTGGCCAGTCCATCAATCTTCTAACACCTGCCTTCAATATTAACGATTTTTTATAATTCCCACCAAACTTGCCATAGAAGAAAATGGTTGTGGTCAGTTGTATTGAGGTATGGCGCGTATTATATTATTAAAGACCACTAACTCGCTGTATAATAATACATTTTTTTTTTACAAAAAAAAAAAACGATTTCAAGAACTGAACCAAATGGAAATGGAACCACAAGGGAAGGAAAAATTTTTCTTTTCACAAATTTCATCTTTCAAATGCAATACAATTGACAGCCTCCTCCTTTTTTTAAGTCAGTTAAAAAGGAAAGCATGATTAGCTATTAGAGTCATGACACTTGCTTAATCTATGCCCATAGTTACAAGTTTTATAAACGAGTACAAAATAGAAGCAGTTAATGGTTTAATAGTGAAACTCTAGAAACTTATAAACATACATAAAACCCTTTTAAAGGGAGCCTTATTTAGTTTTCTTCTCCCTTGTCGTAAACAAACAGTACAGGTCAACATTTATCTTGCGATACAATCTTAATTCTATTACGCGTTCATCCCGACAGTTAACACAAACAACTACTTAAAAGGCCAACTTTCACGCTATTAACTTGTATGGGACAAGGTACGAAGTTGTAACGCTATACGGACGGAAAATTATATTGAACTTATTCCGACAACCAACAACTATATGCAGTTTAAGGTTCAATAGACTTTGGACTTAATCGGCCATGTTTTTATGAAGATTTCTTTGTTAAAATGGAGTCGGTGTATTCTACTGCCTCTTTTTATGGGACAACCAGACAACCTTAAAAATAAGCGACTTCCTAGCTAATGGTATAAATTAAAATATAAATCCACATACTTGTGACTTACTTTGTTAGTTTTTGATTACGGTATCGATCATTATTTAATTTTGTATGCATATGTTGTCAATGATATAGAATACTTTTCATTCATAACAATAGTTTCTACTTTTTGGATGAAATCTCCTCCCTCCCTCCTCTCTCGCGGGTGTACATTTGAAAAAAAGAGGTATATTCATTTAATTAATTAATGACGTTATTAGTAATTGTTATTATCACTGTTTACTGACATGTATGTTGGAAAATGTATTGACATACTTCGTTAGTGAAATAATAAATAATTATTTTGGAAATTTAACACCGCTATCTAGTCCCAAGCTAAGCAGAGCTTATGTTATGGGTACTAGACAACTGATATAAATACATACATTGAAATGTTCGTGAAATGAAATTAATTATGATTTAAAACATATCATTATTAAATAGTCAGTAGTTCGGCGGTTTATTGTTTTATTTAGACGGCAAAAAATATCATTTTTGTAAAATGAATCATATAGTTTCAAGACAAAGATTTTCTGGAATTTTTTGAGAAAAATTTAATGTAAGCAAACAGGATTTCTTGATGAAGATATATTCTGGGTAACAAGAACATTGTTTGCACTTTATATTCTTAAAATATAAAGGACAGCATTCCGCAGCTACCTGTGATCGTTACAAACGTATAATTTCACAGAAGCAACAGAACAACAAAGCATTATAACAACCACTTGTAAAACTGTAGTAAAAATTATATCAGTAGAGTATTTTCTTTTTATTTAAAATGTATATTTTTTGGGTAGTATGTCAAATGAGCAGAACTTTCGCCCTATAACCGTAGTTGACCTTTTTTACCCGACTGCGAAAGGAGGGTTATGTTTTTCGAGTGTATGTATGTATGTATATTTCTTTGGCACGCCCTAGAGACTAAACGGCTTGCCGATTTTTATGTGAGTGGTGTCAATAGATTCGTCTTAGTTGTGAGAGTGACACTGGGTACATCAAGAGGATTTTTGGCGTCAAAAAGTAATACAAAAAAAAAATGTTTTCAAAATACATCGAGTGTGGTATCAAAATAAAGAATTTTTTTACGGTGATTACGAATATACTATATGTATAAAACTTACATGTTTTTATTGTTAAATATTGACGCAGTCGGGTTTTTTATTTTTAATAATTGGCTGAAATATTGATGATGAGTAAGCGAGAAGACGGTTCGCCTAATTTTATCTTCCGAGGCCACCTGCAAGAGGCTGAAATTACAACCATAGGACTAGTAGATCAATGATTAAATGACAAATAAAGATTAAATAATCGTATTATTAAAGTTATTTAAATATGGGTCAGTTTCAACATTAGATCATAAAGTTTCTCATAGACTATTTTGAAGTTATCAGCCAGATATGTCCATATTTAAAATACTTAATAATAAAAAAAATGTTTTATCCACAATATGTCATAACCATACATCTCAATCATATATATGTATAGATGTATCACTATGACATATTTGTGAGATATCGAGAAAATTATTTATGAAGCTATTTTCTCATAATTTAGTTTTAAAATAATTAGTCGCTAAACAATTTTAGATACACATGTTTAAGCTATCATACTGACACAGACAAGCAAGTACAATTAATACTTAAATCATCGACATTGATATAGGTTTGTTACAACACTAATGTACGTACACTAACACTAAGTTACATGTGTGGTGTGGTGCTTTTCATTTGGCCTCCGTCCTGGTGACAAGGCTATTGAAATTCCAGTACTCACTGGATGAAAAGAAACAAGGCAGGTACCACAACTGCTATCACAACGAATAAGTTAACTTAAATAGCAATTCTCCATATGTTAATAGTGGATGGTGCACGCGTTAGTGCGGTCAGGCGTTGGGAGGGGTTCGGATCGGATGTCATAATAACAGTAGTTCTTGGATCTCTCCTATCTTAGGCGCAGAGTAATTCACCGTGTGGTTCCAGACTAGACAGTCCGATTCCGACACATTTCCATACCGTGCGCATTTCCATACGTAAAAAAGTAGCTCTCTAGTAGTTTCTCCATATCACATGTGCAGCCTTTATTAGTCTACGGCTAGACATATGACTCGCTATTAGAAATATAAAACTTAATAATTAACAGAACTGAGTTAGACAGAATGCCAAACCCAATATCGTGGAAAAAGACATGATTGATGAGCTTAATGGGAATGAATTATTTGTGTTAATTATATACTTTATATTTATAAATATGACATCTTAAACGTTAGTTGCACTTATTATCCTACTATCACACTAATCACACTAATATATAAAGGCGAAAGTTTGTGTGTATGTTCGTTACTTCTTCACGCAAAAACTAGTGGACGGATTTGGATGAAACTTTACAGTAATATAGCTTATACATCAGAATAACACATAGGCTACTATTTACCGTGATAACCGACATACACGCGGGCGGAGCCGCAGGCAACAGCTAGTACTTTATTATGTTATATTTTAACGTAAGTTATATCTATTTGTATAATACCAGCGGTGTTATGTTGTGAAACCTAACTCCATCCTAATGGAAAAAGCAATCCTCTTTTTTTGTGATTACAGAAATTTATCACCCTAGTGATTTATGAACTGTAAATAAGTTCGTCTAATTATTCCCTCCTTCATCATAATCTTAAGTCTATCACAGTCCACTGCTGGACATTTGAAGGCCTATTTTATTACACGTCATGCTGTATTACCCTATGCTAATCACGTGTTAAAAATGGAATAAGGCGTGGGTCATCAATGTTTGGAAAAAACATTGTGAACGTAGTAAATATTAAATTACTTGCAAGTATGGCTCAGTTGTTTAAACGGTCACTTTACTGTTCTTGTGGGTTCAAACCCCACATAAAAATACACTTTGTGTGATTTACAAATCTTCGCATCGAGTCTGGCTGTTCTTTGTTGCCATATCAGGTTATATTTTTGTAAGTTCCCCGCGATACAGGATAAATACCTAGTGCAGAAGCTGTATTTAAAAAAATATAGAAAAGACACAAACATGGGGAACCCCATTATAAAATCTGCTTACTTCTACAATTTGTTTTTTTATGGACTAAGGCGGCAAATGATCAGACGTATCGCCTGATGGTAAGCGATTACCGCCGCCCACGGACACTCGCAACACCATAGGCGTCACAAGTGTGTTGCCGGTCTTTGGGGGATGGGGGGAGGGGTTTGGGGTATGGGCCTCCCGTACCCTCACTCACTCGGTGAAACACAGCGCAAGCGCTATTTCACACCGGTTTTCTGTGAGGCCGTGCTATCACTCCGGTCGAGCCGGCCCATTCATGCCGAAGCGTGGCTCTCCCACTGTAACATTACATTTACATCCCAAGTTACATGAGAGTTAAAATAATAAGTCTAGATCTGCTTAAGGAGATGTTTAGAAAAGCTTTATAATTAAATCACTTATTCAACAAACGTTCATCTATTAAGATTGTGCCATTTCTAGAAACATTACGATTATATCGAAGTTGCGGCTTCCGGTGGAAGCTAGATAATATTTAATTGGCGTGAAAACTCAATAATTGGAGATAAAAATCAGCTGTGGAGCAAACCAATTATATCTGGCAGTGTGGCCGCCGCCAGCGCTCAATAGTGCTGGGGATGGGAATGATCATCGATAAAAGAAATGTAGAAATTTTATTAATTTTGATTACTATATTAAATAGTAATTTTATGGTGCTCTTTATTTTTTTATATATTTTGTAGCAAACTAAGCTATAAGTGATTTACGAATTATAAACCGTTTGGCTGAAATGGTGATGCTGAAACAAACTAATATGTAAAAATCACTTATTTATTAATACACTTATAAAATTAAGGGAGTCTACCCATTGCTAGCCTTCTTTTTGGAGTCAGTGCAATGAGTAACATTGACATGAATGTTACCTGTCTTTTTATGGATCGCCTGTCTGATGTCTATTCTTCTAGGGATGTAATCATTACAGAAGGAATAAAAGAAGACGATAGATTGGTTATGGAAAATAGATAAGGTGAGAGAGACAAGTTACAAAATATTGCAAATCTCGGATTGAAAAATGGGACTATGGTTGTAATTTATTGAAAAGGCTGAAGTATATTCAACAACCATAGGACTAGAACTCAAGTATTAAATGACAAATAAAGATTAAATAATAGTATTATTAAAGTTATTTGATTATGGGTCAGTTTCAACATTAGATCATAAAGTTTCTCATAGACTATTTTGAAGTTATCAGCCAGATATGTCCATATTTAAAATACTTAATAATAAAAAAAAAAGTGTTTTATCTACAATATGTCATAACTTATGACATATTGTAGATAAAACATTTTTATTATTATTAAGATCTCAATCATATATATGTATAGATGTATCACTATGACATATTTATGAGATATCGAGAAAATTATTTATGAAGCTATTTTCTCATAATGCAAATATGCAATGTTAAATAATTAGCCGCTAAGCAATTTTAGGTGTATCTAATGTATATGTATATGCTATCATACTGACACAGACAAGCAAGTACAATTAATACTTAAATTATCGACATCAATATTCGTTTGTCACAACACTAATGCGTCGCATGTGGATATTCCGTGGTTGTACCTTGCAACTCATTAGCCGCGCTATCACCGGCACATTTGTGGCTACCGCGGTCGCGTACAGACTTTAATTGTTCTAACTTAACCGCACTTAAGGCCAGTAGAGATAGCTTACTGGACTATATCACTTGCTATGGCAACAGCATTAATAGTCACATACTCTCTTACAGAAGACCAACTTAAATCGATAGCATTCGTGCCGTCGTATTTCGTTTGGTAAGTGATGGCTTAACAATGCAGAAGCATCTCAATGGGCCGCCGTAGATGGCTCACCATGCTGCATTATCTGCATTCACAATGAGTATGGTGACCACTACTTTTGAACTGTTCATGCTTTCCATCAGGTAGTGTAGAGGCACTTTGACAGGCACATAATTATAGGAATAAAAAAACATATAACATCGTCACAGAGATGTTTTGGCCTACTGCCTTGTAGGTCTCGCGGTTGGCGTGTGCGACTGCTGATCATGAAGTCTCAGGTTCGATTCCCGGGTCGGACCAAATGTTTGTATGATCTACAAATATTTGTTTCAGAGTTTGGGTGTTTTCTATGTGTAATATGTATGTATTTACAAAAAATAAGTATAAAATGTATTTGTATCAGTTGTCTAGTAGCCATAAGACAAGCTCTGATTAGCTTGGGACTAGATGGCGTTGTGTGTTAGATGTCCGAAATATTTATTATATTTATTTATTATTTACTATATACCACATAAGTCTGGAGCGTTAGTATGGGGTTTGTTTGAAGATTTCCTTCTCTTGGCAGTGTTGTTGGTGTGCGTTGCTTGCTCCCTTAGTCGGTTCTTAAAGCTATCCTGGTCTTCTGCCCTAAACCCTGGGCCAAATCTGATTTTAGCTCTTGAAATAAAATTGTAAGTAATTGCTACATATAACAAACACATGTATGGTTGTTTAAACAGTTAAGTAATTTCTCGTTAGTACATCTAAATAACTGACTTTGATGGAGAACTAAATAAAATAATGTTAGTAAAAAAGTTTCAGTATCCAATATAGTTTTTTGTAAAGGGTGGATGAGAAAACGGTTGTATTCACAGAACAGAATAAACCTTTAATTTCTGTTCCACTTCTGTTTCCTTATTCTGTAGGTCAATTGATGGTAAGTGAGTACCGCCGCCCATGAACACCTGGAACTCAAAACTTTGAATTTGCCTGCCTCATTTGCACAGTGGTAGCGTAAGCGACTGCTTTGCTTGAGGTCTCGTGTTCGATTCCCGGGTCAGACCAAATGTTTGTATTATCTGCAAATATTCGACTTTGGGGAATTTCTATGTATAATATTTATGTATTAAAAAAGCATATTTTAATTTATATCAGTTGTCTATCCATAATACAAGTGCTGCTTAGTTTGGGACTAGATGGCATTGTGTGTTAGATTTCCGAAATACTTATTTATTTAAAAGTAATAAGTACGTTGCTGCCTTTTATGTGCCTTCCTTCAGACGGGGAGGTAGGGTTCACGCTGATTACTTACTCAGTCAGTGAACAGCAATGAAAAAACTGCATAATAGAGGTTTTCTTTCGTTTATTGTACGTTCCAAAAATATCTGATTAAAGTACTTACTAGTTTTGGCCTTTGGTTTCGCCCGCGTATATGTCGATTATTGCGGTGAAGGATAGCCTATATCCTTCCTCAAGAATCAAAGTGTCTCTATGCCAAGTTTGATTGAAATCGGTGCAGTGGTTTAGCCGTTAATGCGTAACAGACACATAGAAAGACAGACAGATAGAGTACTTTCGAATTTATAAAACTAGTTGTTGCCCTCGGCTCCGCCCGCGTGTATATCGGTTATCGCGGTAAATAGTAGCCTATGTGTTATTCTGATGTATAAGCTATATTACTGTAAAGTTTCATCCAAATCCGTCTAGTCCATCCAAGTCCAAGTTTAAGCGTGAAAGAGGAACAAACATCCATCCTTACAATCTTTCGCGTTTATAATATTAGTAGGATTAGTAATGATTATTATAAAGATATTGGCTTTTGCTAATCCTTGATAATATCGCATCATGACTTGCAACAGAAATATATATAATATTTCTCGTTCTGTGTAAAACCAATTAAACCGAAAATAAAATACCGAAATGTAATACAAGTAAAGTTCAAATCATTTAATCGATTTAACCGTTTACATTATCCGAAGTTGTTACAAAAATTGGTATTTTATCACGCTGTTGTCTGCAATTGACACTTTTCGTTCAAAGCACAAAATATTCACCGTCGTGTATCGATATGATCGCGCAAATGCACCGAATATCGAGTGCGAATCTTAAGGTACTACTCTTGGTTCTCGAATTTGGATTAAATCTTTACATTTTTACCGTGGGAGAGTCACGCTTCGGCATGAATGGGCCGGCTCGACCGGAGTGACACGGCCTCACACAAACCCGGTGTGAAATAGTACGTGCGCTGTGTTTCACCGGAGGACCATACCCAAACCCCATCCCCAATCCCCCTCCCATCCCCCAAAGGCCGGCAACGCACTTGTGACGCCTCTGGTGTTGCAGGTGTCCATGGGCGGCGGTAATCGCTTACCATCAGGTGATATGTCTGCTCATTTGCCCGCCTATTACATTTAAAAAAAACATTACATTGAGTACCTACATTTGCTCTTAATTTATTTATCACATCATTTATTTAAGAGCCCTGTCTGTCGATGCAGCTTTTTCTATCAAGAGTCGTTTCCTTGACCTCCTTATCGTCTTTATTTATTATTGAATCAAAATAGACATCATCACCAAAACCTTATCCTTGCCATCCAGATGGCTGGTAGATAACAGTTGTTATTTTTAAAATATTAAAAGTACGTTTCAGAAAATTTATTTATTTACCTACTAAATTTAAAAAAGTCAACTTTCGATCTACGGATATGGGAGTAATTTATTAGGTTAAATTTCAACAAGAGGAAACAGTGTTTTGAATATCTTCGACACATTGAAATATTATAATGGGATTTCTAGCTGCACAATAATATTTAAGTAGTTTGCACAGCTTTTGTAGCCTATGATTTTTAATTTAACTAAAATCAATATAAATTATTTTCAGTAATAAGCTGAAGATCAACGTATATCAATAAAATTACAAGCAACAATTCAAAAATGTATCAAAATCGAATTAAATTCTAGAATTCATAGTACAGAATAAATCGTCCCCTAACATTCGAAGCTCGCGTGAACGATGCCATCGACTCGGTCCGGAATCGAATACATTATCTCGAATGAAAGAATCCACGGTCGCATAATTTGTACCAATATTCCTTGAAATTTTCTCAGTGCGATATGGTAACGCGGTCGATTTAGATCCGTTGCACAAAACAAACGGAATTTTGCCCTTACATTGTATAACTTTAAGCATTTTATGTATGTATTTAAGCGAAAAGGATAGTTTGTTTGTTTGCTTGATTATTTGAAAGCGCTAATCTCTGGATACCACTTGATCGACAGTTTGTCTGTGACGAATTTTCATTTGCAATCGAATAGAAATTTCACTTTATAAGGTTCAAAATATATTAACAGATATGCTAAAAATATATGTAGCAATACTTTAAAATCTGTAATATTTATTTTCTTTGGGTATTTACTCGTTAAACAGCATACTTAAACGATTAACCGAACAGAAGCTGCCTGAATACTATTGGCACATAAAGGAAATGTATATATTTTTTCACATTATTATATCGTTTAAAGTTAACGCGCCTTTTGAATAAAGTGCATAGTATCATCATACCTAAGCATTACTATGCTTTTATGATTTCTTATTCCACACACTAAGTGCGTTTATTCATACAAAGCCCTTTAGCACTTGCCGATTTCAATATAATTTCTTCGTAATCGTAAGAATCGATTCAAGTTTACGATTATGCATTCGATATTCAATCAAGGAATGGACAAAGGGTGTCTACGGGTGGCACTGTTAGGTTTCGATGACAAACTTTATTTGCTTTTTAATTTTAGAAAATTTATGGTAAAATATGTCTTGTGGCTTTGAGATACAGATTAAGTTCTGTGTTTGAGGTGATGTTCGGTGTAAAATGTAAGTATGTTTTAAGTTTATTGCGATGTTTCCATAAAGCGCTGTGTCAAAGCGGTCTTCCGTTATATGTGTGTTATAATGCAATGCTTTGACTACTTCTATGTAGTACAATAACGTTATATTATAATTGCAAATGGCTATTGTTGGATGGTTTCCTGGTAGATTGCGTAGGATTGATGATTGACGCGAAGGATTTATGGGGACCTTAGAGTATGTATATGTAATAAATTTTAGAAGACATTAGGTACTAGGATACTAAAGTAAAATTTATGAAGTCTCTTCTTCGTAATGCGTAGATAAGATTTGCGTTATAGGCCAACAATTGCAAAACATTTATGATTATATCGCCCAATAGATTGATTACGAAAAGCTAGAATATATACTCGATATGGAATACGTTTCTTATGATTAGATGCGTATTGCTTGTCGTTTGTAGGAGGTTTTTGGTGGAAAACATATACTACACTGGTGTAACACAATTTTTTTACCTATAGTTTTTTTTTATAAACATATTTAAAAATGAAATTTATGAGCAAAATTGTTGATAAAAGTTAGATAGATAGATAGATACTTAGATAGATAAATAGATTCTTTATTTGCTAAAAAAGCTTTATTGTTTGTAAAACTAATAAATCATGATTACAATATTCAGTTACAAACAAAACATTAATAAACACATTAAGCCCATCTTACCTACACACGCCCGTCTGATTCCAAATTGTATAGAACCTCCAATATGGTAACCAGATCGATGATGATCTTGGAAATGAACAAATGATGGTGAATAAGAAACTATGAATGTTATAATATTGGTGCTAATTCTTGTAAGTAATTGATTCTATTTTACAGAACACTGCAGTAGTAGTCCCTATTTACTTACTACAGTATTCCGCAGGCGACTGCAAGTGGTTACAAAGACGGCCACTTGGTAGGAGAAAATCAGTGTTAGTGTTGTCATTAAAGGAGGAAGCCCCAGAATAAATTATTAATAAGTAATTGACATAATCTAAATGCTTCTAAATAACAGTTGGCAACATGCGACAAAAGAAGATATAATAGAGAAGTCACTATCAGAAGAAAAGTAGGAAAAATAACTTATAACTGTTGTCTTTATACCTTAATCTAGTTGCATCTGAATAGGTTCAGGACATATATCATAAAAAACGTTTTTTTTATGGAATAGGGGGCAAACGGGGCCTGATGGTAAGCCATCACCGCCGCCCATGGACACCCGCAACACCAGAGGCGTCACAAGTGCGTTGCCGGCCTTTGGGAGATGGGGAGGGTTTGGTTTATAGGCCTCCGGTGTCCTCACTCACTCGGTGAAACACAGCGCAAGCGCTATTTCACACCAGTTTTCTGTGAGGCCGTGGTATCACTCCGGTCGAGCCAGCCCATGCATGCCGAAGCGTGGCTCTCCCACAGTAATAAGCCTGGTCTTCCATCTGCCTATCGGCCCAGGCCTCCAGGCCTAGCAAAGGTCTATTAAAGGCTATTGAAAGTATATGAACTGTTTTTCTTATATGGACACAACAGAAGTGGAACAACTTACTGTTAATTTTATTGATACACAAATCTTAAATAATGCCAGTAGTATACTTTCTTACATCGACTTTCTTTAACGAACTCACAGATACGAATATCGAATTACAGCAAATCAAGACCGAAATATCGCGCTACAATGTCGAGGAGACATAAACTAATCGAAAAAATTACACCATAAAAAAGTCAATGGCGTAAAAAAAACCATTGTATGTACGATTCATTATTATGTCAACACCTGCTACTATGTAATCTAACCTCTTATCAAGAACTTATTCAATAATGATCTAATCTTATCTAAATGTGAATCAAAACGCTTTCAAAAACACATTCGTAAAGATTAAAGTCATCACTGTTCGAAATCCACTGCTCTTCGTGTGGGGAGGTACATATTTTATCTCAGTATGGTACCAGTAATCGTGCCGTACCTGAGAAATATATTACAATAAACTAAGGTAATACGATTTAGATGATAATTATGGAGAACGCAGAACAGAATGTTAATTAAATAAAAAAAACCTAAATGGTTAAAGGAATTGAATTTCTTGTGGCAATTTATGTAGAAAAATTTTCATGTGTGGTTTATTCTAATTCATTAATTGAGAAACATGCCCACGTCACTCATAGACTACAGGCCCATGTCGAAAATTGATGGGTCATGTGAACCACCAGGAGCTTCGATCAATAATAGTACATTATTGATCGAAGACCAGGAGGCCTTTCTTTAAAAGATACAGGAGCTTAAAAAATTAACATTCAGCACTATACCGTCTCTTGTAAGCTGTCCAACTGAGTACTGGTGAAGGGAACGGGGTAGCAATCCTTGATTTTTCTCACTTGTCGCATGATTTTTGTACGGCGTTGCGGAATAATGGATTAGGGGCCGTTCAAGTATTACGTAAGCAGATTTATTACAATTATTTACCCCCCCACCCCCCTTGTCAGCAAAAGTAAGCAAAGCTCTTACCCCCCCTCCCCATGCTTACGTAAACATTACTAAATAATTAAAAAAATTGGACATCTAACACAACGCCATCTATTCCCAAATTAAGCAGAGCTTGTATTATGAGTATTTAGGGTTGTCAACTTTTTTTACAAGATATAAAGTATATTAAGGTCTGAAAAGAATATTGAACAGTATTTTAGGAAAATGAATAGTATTTTACTTATTGTTAACTAATTTCTTGGGCACGCCGTTATTGCGGCGGTAAGACTCGTTATAGAGGATTGGCTCAAGTGGCATCACGGGAGCCTCTCATACCAGCTGACACAGGTGATCACTGGGAAAGGATGCCTCGGAGAGCACTTGTGTCTGATCCGCAAGGAGCCAACGTCTGAGTGCCACCACTGCGATGGCCAGACCGTGGACACGGCACTCCACATGCTGGCAGAATGTCCGGCGTGGGGCGAGCCAAGGCGTGATCTCGTGGCGGCCATTGGAGGGGGGGTTCTCTCGCTCACTTACATGATTGCGGCCATGTGGCGGAGCAGGATCGCGTGGAATTCAGCCGTCTCTTTCTGCGAGCAAGTTATGCTTGCGAAGAAGATGGCGGAGCAGGACCGGAAGAGGTTTAAAACTCTTCCTTTCTGCCAGGCCCGGGAACGGGCCAGGTACTGCCGCAGACGACTCGGGCGCCGGAGATCGCAAAACGATCTACGTCCTCCATAAGCGCAAGCCTGGAGTGACAAGTGACGCCACCAGTCACCCTAGCAGAAGCAGGCCGGGATGATGACGCGAGTTCTAGAAAGTGCTCGAGCCCTTTTCTAAATAAAAAAGGAGCATCAAGGTTCCTACACAAGATGGGGCCGTCTACAAACCGTAGATGGCTCGATGTACGTCGGGGCTCCAGGGATTTCCTTCCGAGGGTGCACCTGGTTCTCTGGCTTCTAGTACCCGAGACGGTGTGCGGTTTTTAGTCGATTCGAGTCCGATATAGCCAGCAGTTTGTGGTATTCGAGGGGATTTCCGCACAAAAAAAAGGCTAAGTGTTTTCTGCACATTTTGTACTTTCGTAGTTGTATAACATTTTTTTAAACTTGCTATAGTTTCTTGGTATAACTTGTATTTGTCTATTTGAAACGACATCTTTATATGAAACAATTCAACTTTGGTGAAAGAGGATCAACGTGTTTGTAGGCAAAGCAAATTAATGTTTGTGTTACAGACAAACAATAATTTGCTTTGCTTACATTTTGCGTGCGTCAAATAGTCAGTCTTAACAAAACAATAGATTTACGGAAAAAATAGTTATATGAATAGCGCGCGGTAATTCCTCTATTCGGTTCTAAGCGAGTAAGCATCATTTGTGGGAATCCCCAAAAATGTTTTGTTTTAAACATTGACAATGTGTAGGTTGCCATAGGTGTAAAAAAGTAAATAAATACTGCTGACGTAATCACCATCTAAACCCCCCCGCCCCCCATGTCATCAAAAATAAGCAAAGCCAAGACCCCCCCGCCCCCCTATAGTGTTTACGTAATACTTGAACGGCCCCTTAGAACAGGTATTGAAATTGTATGGAACCGATGCCGTACAAAATCAAATGACCAAATTGACCGAGCAAAGCGCCGGAAAATCAAAAAATAAATCCAACTTTGTGGCGCACTATTTTGTACGGCATCGGTTCCATACAATTTCAATACCTCTTTTAATACATTATTCTTCAACTCCGTACAAAAATCATGTGACAAGGGAGAAAAATCGAGGGTTGATACCACCCCTTCACCTGTACTCAGTTGGACAGCTTAAGTGACAGCATAGTGCTGAATGTTATTGTTCGTATCTTTCTAAAAAGGTCTACTGGTGGTTCAGATGACTCATAAATTATTCGACACGGGCCCATAGTCTGTCATATTCTGAACAGTTTTGTATATTATCATCGTCTTCCTCACACAATTATTTCAAATGAATTTGAATCGTATCCACAGCTTCGGGCTAAGCAATCAGGACCACAAAAGTAACAACCCAGTCAAAAGTTACCTCTCTCAGAAGAGCAACCTAAAATCACCGACTGCATTCGTGTTGCCGTGTTTCGTTGGCGAGTGCGATACCGGAGGCCCAATGATGCAGAAGAATCTCAATAGGTTGCCATAGTGGGGGCCACCATGCTGCATTGTTGTTGAGTATGGTGACCACTATTCTGCTCATGCTTTCCATCAGGCGGAGTAGAATCACTTCGGAAGGCAAATTTAAAAAAAATGTCATTGTTACCGTTATTTTAGACTTTTGTGAGCGAGAACAGAAAAGTACAGGGTATATAGGAAACCAGTTAAGAGGAAGGAGGCGTTTGCTGTTGAAAGATCGTCTCTGGGACTTCGGCTTGGAAAGAATCAATAAATCTTATTCTATCCTAGTATCCTACTACATAATATTCTTAATAAAAAAGACAATTTATGATGATGTATAAATATTTTCTCTTTCACGCAATAAGTAATGAAAGCATTAACATGAAACTTTACAATAAGATGGCTTATGCATGAGAATTTCACATAGGCTACTATTTATCACGATAACCGACATACCTTAACGTGGGAGGCGCCGCGGGCAGAAACTAGTTTGTGAGGATGAATGGATGGATGTTTCATACTTTTTCAGGTAAAAACGGTTTAATGAATTTGGATGAAATTGAACACAGAGAAAGGTATAGTCCGAAATAGTAAAAAAGTTATTTTTTATCCTGAAAAATGTATATTCCCTTGGTTATAAGGACAGGCATGCTGAAGAGGAAACTAATCGTTCGAAAAATACGTAATTTTTTATAAGTGTTTAAATAATAAGTGTTTTTTTAAATATAACATTTATTTCCTGCTCATTCAAAATGGGTTAAAACAAAAAAACAATTTGCTATTTTTAAATAAATCTCATCTAGTTCTCGTGTTTGAAGAGCATAGCTGTTAATAGCCGTTGTAAAACTGAAATAAAATATTCCAATAAAATATCTTACCCGCTCATCACTATGAAAATATCTTAATTTGCTTAATTGGGTACAACAATATTCAAAGAGCCATATTCTTTTATGCGATTATTCATTAAATTAACAACGAAATGAATACACAAAAATGTTAACGATTTTGGAATTTATTTATTCATTTATTTTGTGAGGAAAACTAACCAAATCCCGTTTGTTAGTCGTAAGAATCCTAAATAACTCGGAACTGTGAACATTATAGGTAATTATCATTTACATAATGACATTCTATTCACCAATCAGGCTACGTGGGAAAATAATACATTTCGTCTATAACAGGTGCATTGAATTAACCACACATTATAAGAATGATACTAGGTACTAAGTTGTCGATAAAAACTATTTCAATTTAACCTTCACGTGCTTTCGTATTTAGAAAAGTCATTACGATATCTCATAAACATTGAAATGTGTTAGGTGTGTGTTTAAGGGAAAAACACTATCACACTATAATAATAATAAAAAAATAAAGAAAGATGCAGAAAGATGATCGAGTTATATCTCACCTCCTTTATATGGATGATTTGAAACTACTTGCCCCCACTAAATTACAATTGACAGCGTTACTAAAGGTCACTGAAAACTTTTGTAATTCTATCAAGATGGAATTTGGTATAGACAAGTGTGCAGTCATGTATGTAAAGAAGGGAGTGATTGTGGAATCTGAAGGAGTAGAGCTTTCAGATTCTACAAAACTTAGATCTCTGTCTGCGGCCGAAACCTACAAGTATCTAGGTTTTTCACAGTCCTTAGGAATGCCAGAATCTGATATGAAACAGTCGTTGCGGGAACGCTTCTTTGGCCGCCTGAAAAAAGTACTTAAAAGTCTTTTATCAGGCGGTAACAAGGTGCGAGCCTACAATGGTTGGGTCATGCCGGTTCTGATGTATTCCTTTGGTATACTTAGATGGACTCAGACTGAATTAGATGCCCTAGACCGGAGAGTCCGTGCATTGCTGACTGCATTCCGAATGCATCACCCACGGTCATCGGTTATGAGGTTGTATATCCCGCGAAAGTTTGGGGGTCGTGGACTATTAAATATCAAGACCCTACACAATCGCGAGATATACAATCTTAGAGAATATTTTCTTCACACTGATGTGGGAGTGCATCGTAATGTAGTTGCAGTGGATACCGGACTCACTCCGCTCGCTTTGGCTAAAGAGAATTGGCGCAAACCTGTAGTACTTAGTACTAATGATCGCAGGGAGGTATGGAAGGGCAAAGAACTTCATGGTCGGTTTTATCGGGCTCTTAATGGGCCCGATATAGACTTCAAGGCCTCAACTTCCTGGCTACGGTATGGTGATCTCTTCGGAGAAACCGAAGGTTTTGTTTGTGCGATTATGGACGAAGTTATCATGACGAATAACTATCGGAAGTATATCCTGAAGGATGGCACGGTCGACATCTGTCGGGCATGTCACCGTCCTGGAGAATCTATCAGGCATATTATTTCTGGTTGTTCTCGTCTTGCTAACGGCGAATATTTGCACAGGCACAACCAAGTAGCCAGGATCGTACATCAACAGCTTGCCCTTAAATACAAACTTGTGAATTCGGAGGTGCCATACTACAGGTATGTGCCCGACCCAGTTCTCGAGAATGGTCGTGCTACGTTATATTGGGATCGGTCTATTATCACAGACAGGACTATTGTTGCCAATAAGCCGGATATTGTGATGATAGATCGATTAGAGCGCCGCGCAATGATTGTCGATATCGCCGTTCCTCATGAATCTCGTGAAAGTCGAAAAAGAAAAACAAATAAAATATTTGGATTTATCTCACGAGATTGTCGATATGTGGAATGTGGATTCGGTCATCATTGTTCCGATAGTCGTATCTGCTCACGGATTGATAGCCAAGAGCCTCGACCAACATCTTAAGAGGCTCACGTTAGAGGGCTGGATCAAGGGTCTGATGCAGAAGGCAGTCCTCCTTGACACGGCTCGTATTGTGAGGAGGTTCCTGTCTCTGGAGCCCTAACCACCGGTTTCTTGGTCCCTGTACCCGAGGTCGGTGGTCTACTATTTTTTATATTTTTAAATGTATTTGTTTTTATATTTATATTTAAAAATGTAATTAATATGTATATTTAATGTAATAAAGAGAATAATAATAATAAATATTTCGGACATCTAACACACAACGCCATCTAGTCCCAAGCTAAGCAGTGCTTGTGTTATGGGTACTAGACAACTGATACAAATACATATATACTTTTATACTATCTATGTAATATATGTTAAAAGGTGAAGAATTTTGTTTGTTTGTTTAAAAGCGCTGATCTCTGGAATGGATGATTATTGTTAAATTTGATAGGGTTATAGGGATTTTTGAAGGTGAAGGCAATATGACATTAAGCTAATATGTTTAGGATTATTATTGCGAGTGAAACTGTGGAGAACATCTTAAACTTTCTTCTCCAAGTCCTCTTATTTTTAAGTTTTTTTTAGTTAATTTTTTTATTGTTAATTTATATTGTTGTTAGAAGTATAATGAATATAATATCTGTGATATTTAAAAGTATTTTTTTTTTAATTTTCTTATTTGTTTCGCCTGTGTTTTTATCATCAACATAAATTTATCGCGGTGCACCGTTGGACGCCACTTGATTTGATACTCGGCTTCTCCAGAATCTAAAGTAGTCGAGTTTTAGTTTTTACTTTCTTCATTTAAAATTTTTTGGTGCCTATATAATTTTATTTTTATTGCAAAATATATTTTTAAATAGATACCATAGAAATATCACAATTATCGAATAAATACGGACAAAGTCACGAGCAAATGCTAAAATAATATATATATTTTTGAAATGTACGAGTAAAGACCTTTCCGATGATACCAGATAGGCATATTTATTTCAAAATTGTTAGACATTTCATTTTCACATTAGAATCAGTGACACATCATATAGCCTATATCCATCGGACAATCTAGACGCTTCTAAAGATACCTCATTTATCCAGTTCTAATAAGTAGTTGAGGAGCTATGAGGGAACAGATGAACATACATGCATAGCCTTTCAAAATCATAACCCTCCTTTGGCTTTGCCGTAGTCGGGTAAAAATGCCCATCGCACCCGGAGAGCCTCGCAGTCGCAAAGTGTTGGTAAACACTGTGAAATTGCCGGCATTGTGCAATACCCAAGATACGGTCATTCACTAGTTGGTAACATCTTCCATCTGTTCTTCTCGTGGGACCTATACTGTCTATGTCTAATTATGGGTGACCTAGAAAGGGTGCAATTTCATGCTGAACCCCGCGGTGTTATCCGCGGTACTACAATAACCGCGGGCAACACCGCGGGGCGAAGCTAGTCTAAAAAAATAGCCTAAGTAACTCTTTATATCATCAGCTACCTATCAGTGAGGACCCCTCAAAATCGGTCAAGTCGTTCTAGAGATAAGGCGGAATAAACAGACAGACAAAAATTGTAAAAAATGTTATTTCGGTATTGTTCACTCCTCTCACCAATGGGGCGATCACTTTGTGATACTTGTAATACCTATAGGACCCATGAGTATAAGCATTAAATCGCTACTAGTCCATTGGCAAGAAGAATGAGCTTTACGGCGATTCACCGTGTTCTTAATCTAAACTAAATTCATCAAGCACTTACTGGAGTGTGTGGCTTGAGTTTTCTCGGCGTTCCAAGAGATCTCTTGGGTAGCTGCTTCTCTGCGTCGTCACACAAACATAAACTCCTAAGGTGCTGTACAACTTCCAAGGTATTCGAATTACAACAAACTCGTATCAGCTATCACGGATATTCGAATTACAACTCACTCGCTTCAGCTATCGCGGAACGCGCCTACAAAACTCGCGAGTCCACGACCTAACACACAACGGTTTATCACTAAAGACCGGGTCGATGGACAATACAATTAGCTTAATATCAATTAATTACGGTTTTCAAACAATAATCGTCGACAGTTTTCAACACGCGCGTCTTTCAAGTCCTTTTCATTAACCTCAAACGTCAAAACGTCAAACAAGAAAAAGTGACAATCAAAATGTTGCCATTATAATGACTTCGAAATCCAACAGGTATATTATTATGTACCGTATATATATACATGTGCATTTAATAAAAAGCGATTATTTTAATATTACAAACAGACACTTCAATTTTATTTATTTGTATAGAGTATAGATTGAAGCCTTTTAAAATAACATTTTCTATTAAACATAAGTTCTAACCTTAAATGAAAATATTGTAAGAACCTCCTCTGAAGATACCCGTTCAATCTTGTTCAGTGATTGATGACTTAGAACGAATGGATGACCGAATGGAATCGATTTAGTGAGCAATAGCCACCATTTGCATATGTATAGTTGGTAAAATGAGGGTCTTTAAACACTATAATACGTATAGGGAATATAACTTTTGTATCTTCGAAGTTAAATTCAAGATACCGATGATAGGTGTGCTTACCCTAAAGAAAAACTGCAAGATTTAAATTCACAGTGTTTGATCGGTTTGTGGATTCTTTTATCGATCACTAGTTGACCCACCCAACCCTGTCTGTGTCTTCTATTGCCGTAGCGTGATCTTATTAACAAATTTGTTTGTCATAAAAAGGTTATAGTGACCCAATCTTAAAAGATATACATATGCTATTGCAGACTTTTTTTAGAACTTTTAAAGGGAATCAATTTTTTATAGGTACATTGTTTCTGTGAAACTTTTAAATTAATATTTTTTTCCCGTTTTGGCAAGATTTTCTAATGGTAATTTGCTCGTTTTGATCATAGCGTGATGATATATAGCCTATAGCTTTAATCGATAACTGGACTGTTAGATAACACTGAAAGAAGTTCAAATCTTTTTCTTTCTTTTTTCATTTTAAAAGACAACTCCCGCGTTAGGAATAAACATCCTATGTCGCGGGGGACTTTACAGACATGCATGAAACGGACACAATTAACACCCAAACTCAGAACAACAATTTGTGGATCACACAAAGTGTTGTCCCGTGTAGGATTTGAACCCACAACACTTGGCGAATTGGCAAGCGGCGTGGCGACCGCCTAAACCACTAGGCCAACCGTTCAGTGATCGGACCGCTACTTCCTTCCTTCAAATAAACAAACAAACTCTTCAGCTTTTTAATATTAGTATCTATAGATTTGTTTTTAATACGTCATGTTTAGTTGGGTGAATCGTGATCAAACCAAATATCTGCCAGCATTTTTCAATTGTTAATATGTTTATTAATATAATTAATGATCATTTGACCGTATGTTTATGTCGTTATTGCCGAGATCGAGTCTCTCAGGACGCATACTTTCTGCATATCGACATATTAAGTGATTTACTTTTATTTCTAAAAAGATGAAGAATGATGTAGGTCTCACACGTAACTAGCATTTTTGGTCCGGATGTTTTAATTGTCATGTCGAAGCATTTTATATAGAAAATAACTGTATTTAAGTACCTTGGACATACATGAGAAATTGGATTAATTCAATGTATCTACTATTCATTGTCCAAACGATGGGTTTCGAAGTGTACACCATAATACTGGACGCCACCGGCAGCCAATGAACTAATGATCGCTTTCTAGGATGCTGGACTAAATGTGGATATACCTTTCTTAATATTAAAAAGGTTTGGGATACCACTATAGTGACATAACACCATAGCTTATGAATCACGGTTTCTTGTGTTTGTAGTTAAGAAATATAATTTTACTCATCATTAGTCAGTGATGAAATATGGAAGATCTAAACGAAATGTCTGAGAAAAGTAATGAACAAGTCACTAAATACTAACTGCAATAACGTGAAACGAGATGTTTGAATTTGCATAATTTTCAATCATAAATTCAAGTATATAATTGTATGTACATATATAATTATAATAAAATATGCCCAAAGATATATATTAATTTATATTACATAAAGGATTGTGACCAAGGTCAGTGCAACTTGGTCGATAATATTTAAAACTGTAAAGTGACTGCTCTACATCTTTTTTTGTTAAAACAGATAATTCTCGCACTAGAAATAAATCCTGTTTGGCAGAGAACTTAAAAAATATGCATAAAACGGACACAAGCCTCAAGTTTAATCTATATTTATAAATGCATTCCTATTTCCCTTAGCGTGACTAAGGGAGCATCTCACGTGAAGAGCTTGACTAATTTCTTATTTTATTCATTAGATGGTCCATTTATCGAGTATCTTAGGATTAGGATTATAGAGTATTTTATAACACTTGCCAAGTGTTAATGGAGAATGCTACGAAAACGGGAAAAAAATATTACTTTGAAGAGACGCAAGCGATGTTGCGCGGGTCAGGTTGTCAGCACATGGCTTCTATTGTCACTTCCATAGCTACTCCATATTTTAATCATGTCTTATCCTTATCATGCTTACGTGTCGTATCGATTGGTGCGTAATTCAGTCGCGTACGACGTTAGACCGTACAAACATGCAATCATAGACAGGTGCGTAGACAATGGCCAGTTGCGGCCGCTCACGTGCGTCCGGTAATCACCAGATATTACCCGGTATTACTGAGATTACGGCCACTGTGGCCCTTTGTTTCTATGGGGTTAAATTCTTCTGTATCCTGCTATTTGCAGACTGGTATTTTGTACATGTAAATATTTTTTTTCAACTTTTAAACGTAAAAAATGTTTGCATTAAGTTCAAATTAAAGTTCATGTGTAGATTTCCAAGTTATTTATTTTAAAGATCAGAACAATTTAGCAATCGTAATTTAACAGTCACAGTGTCCTACAAATTGCGTGGTACGTTATCCCGGTCCTACGCTCAAAAGTTTTTTGTACCTGCTAACCCTGTTAGCTACCACAATCGAAAACTTCTGTAAGGTGAAAGGTGGGCCCCTCATCAAAATGAAGCCACTCACGAAAAATTTGCTTGATAGTAATAACTTGTAAAATTTGTTCCGGGGATCCCGGACTAAATGTACTAAAAAGTATTCAAGCTAAGGAAATTTTTGAGCTCTTTGTTACTAGTAGGTTTTTTAGATATAGTTATTTAGTTGATTTGGGTACAAATAAACCAAATTTTAATGTAATATTCTGAATCAAACGAGCATATTTACAGTGTAAATCAAATGAATACTTTACAGTCAGTCAAGTTAGTTTGACTGCCTCGTTGGTCTCGCGCGGTTGGCGTATGCGACTGCTGATCATGAGGTCTCGGGTTCGATTCCCGGGTCGGACCAAATGTTTGTATGATCTACAAATATTTGTGTCGGAGTTTGGGTGTTTTCTATGTATAATATGTATGTATTTACAAAATATATATACATATATATGTATTTGTATCAGTTGTCTAGTACTCACTACACAAGCTCTGCTTAGCTTGGGACTAGATGGCGTTGTGTGTTAGATGTCCGAAATATTTATTATTTATTATTATTATTATATTACAAGTACAACTAAAATTTTCATTACATAACTGTATTGATTAACATGAAGTAATGTAAAATTGTAATAAAGAAAGTTTACAAGTAAACTCGTTGATAATTGGCGGGTACACTTATGCGACAGAGTGGATGTTGTTATCTTTATAAGTAGCGTTTCTTAACCGCCGCGTGGAATGGAACGGGTCCCGGCGACACTTGTCTATTGACAATCTAATTGCGGGTAGTTATTTAAACAGAGTTGTGAGTGCTATTCTAATAGTGATTTTACTATAGGTTTCTCTTATTTCAGCATTGTTATACTGTTTGTAGATATTAGTATTATGTCTAGTACTAAACTTTGTGTTATTGTTTTAAATTGTGTTTGAATAAAAAGTAAATTCAATCGTCTGATGTGAATGCTCTTAATTATCTGTTTCGGTTAATTTAGTTATTGTTTTGGGGCTTTTGTTGAAGTGGTAACTGCCTCGTCGGTCTAGTGGTTAGCGTAAGCGACTGCTGATCAAGAGGTATCAGGTTCGATTCTCGGGTCGGACTGCTGTTGGGTTTTTCTAACTAGAAATTCATAATAGCAGCCTGGAGTATGGAAGATAGCGGTATTTCCCTCCCGTGCCTCGGAGAGCACGTTAAGCCGTCGGTTCCGGTTGTCATGAACATCTATGGCAATCGTTATTGGGAAGTCAGCGCCCTCAAATATACTGACAACTAGTTCAACATTCGAATTTAGTTCACCCTCAGGGTTGTGGAGGTCCGATGCCTGTCGCGCCGTGTAAAAACTGATATTCAGGTAAAACCGGTTAAACTAGTAACCGACCCCAAATCTTGGGAATAATAAAGGGAAGGAAGATGATGGCTTTTGTGGAAGTATAGTGCTGTAAGCTTTGATAGTATTCTTAAAGACTGTTGTAGTTAGTGAACTAATAAGAAAATGTAAAAACTGAAAAAGGTTTTATATATAAAGGTTTTATTTTAGGTTTTGGTCTCAGTTGGCATAGAATAGGAACGAATCGAGCATTCTACTGTCGAAGACCAAGAGACAGCGACTCGTTGAGCCAGCGTAGTAAGTAGTTTTATATAAAGAAAAATAGATCAAAATGCAAGTGAAATGGTCTTCGTGGGTTGAAGCAAAAAAATCATTTTTGATTTTGTGCCAGTACGATTTCTTAGTCATCAAGATACAGAGTATTAAGATAACAGAGATTTTGCTTACATAAGTTTCTGTTATAACGTGTTAAGCGAAAAAAGACGTAAAATATTTTATGTAGCGATAAAATAACAATTTACTAACACTTACTTTACAATAACTACCTGTTGTAAGATAAAAAATAATTGAAACTGGAATTAATGGAATGCAATTACTCCTATCATTGTTTTATTGGCGATAAACTAGAGGTTGACTGATTGATTTTAGGACCATCTTCATAACATCATCTCGGCCGAAAGACGGTCTCCGAAGGCTCTCCACAACTAACAGTTCCTGTGCTGCTCGTATCCAACAATTTCCCGCAACCTTCACCAGATCGATTTCCAGAATATTGGGATAAAATAATTCAATTATCTTATATTTGTTCTTCAATTTTTGTTTTGTACATCTGTTTGCCCATCAGACTAGTTAATAGTCCCATCTAGTAAAAGATACGTAAAATTTACAGATCTTGTTTATAAAAAAAAAGTTACTTAACAGTAATAGAGTGGCAAAAACACTATTTGAAAATAAAAAACTGTAGGTATATTTCTGTACGGCTCACTTTACATTTATAGCCGGTGGTGTCTACATCTCTATATAGTTACACAATAATTTACAATGTACGCAGGCAGCGATTATTGTGCGACCGGTCGCGGCTGACAAATACAGGATCCTGTTGTTACGCAATTTATTATTTTCCATACAAATCCTGTTCCTTGGTTACAAGAAAATCGCCTTGTCCAAGTATAAAACGTTTTGTTAACAGGTTGCATTTTATTTTATGGTTTTACTACATCAAGTTGCTTTCGTTATTGCACTGTATAACTTGGGTATTAGAGAATTGCATGCAGCCACTAAGTACCTAAGTGGAAAGAATATTTCCTTATATTGTGTGTGAACGAATATAATGTAAGCCTTACTAAGTTTGTGACTAGGTGGCGTTATGTGTTAGATTTCCGAAATAAATAAAAATTAATTAAATATGTTTGTATATCATTTAAAGGTACATAATTCTCATGCCACGTTGTTGCTCCCCATGAACTATCAAACCGTTTTTCAATATTTTTTTTACAAATATGGAGATACATTTGTACACAACACATACCTAATTTCAATAACCGCGTTCATGCAACAACAATTTATGTATCGCGTCTTTTCTCACTGGAATGACACAAACATGTATGATATGTACATAGACCAATTCGACATTCTGCTGAACCGTATACATTCATGCGATTTAGTGGTGATTTCTAAGTATACGAGCTATAAACACAAAGTTAGATGCTAATTTACTAACACGTATTTAAGGTAATATAGACGTGATCTCCGTGACCTAGCAACTTTGTATCTATATAAAATATGAAAACATAAACGAAATTGCATTATAGCTTATTTATCGTTCTACGCAGTGTTCATTGAAATTTATTAATGCTAAAATATTTTATAGTCGTTAATTAAATCTTTCTTAGGTGTTAGACTAGGTAGGAATTAATTATATTTACTTTCATTTTATTCGTTATTTGTACTTTGAGTTTTATGATATGCTGCCTCATTGGTCTCGCGGTTGGCGTGTGCGACTGCTGATCATGAGGTCTCGGGTTCGATTCCCGGGTCGAACCAAATGTTTGTATGATCTACAAATATTTGTTTCGGAGTTTGGGTGTTTTCTATGTATGATATGTATGTATTTACAAAAAAAAAAGTATATATGTATTTGTATTAGTTGTCTAGTATCCATAACACAAGCCCTGCTTAGCTTGGGACTAGATGGCGTTGTGTGTTAGATGTCCGAAAATATTTATTTATTATTTATATTAGCTGAGAAATAGACAACTGCCACCTTAGCAAATATTCAAGGGTTTCGCGTCGAATCTGTACAACCGCTAACGCTCCTATTGCCTTGTATTCTTGGCAAATATTTTGTTTTGAGACCACCACGTGACGTAACCTTGAGAGAAATCATTTCCGTTTATAAATAAATATTTCGGACATTTAACACACAACGCCATCTAGTCCCAAGCTAAGCAGAGGTTGTGTTTTGGAAACAAGACAACTGATATAAATACATAATATGTATATCCCTTTTTTTTTGTAAATACATACATATTATACATAGAAAACACCCAAACTCTGTAACATATATTTGCAGATCATACAAACATTTGGTCCCCATATATTTGTTAGTTTTCTATTATCGCTTACGTTTGTACAACGTCAACTTGACTATACTACTATGTAGATAGTTATAGGTTCTTTAATTTTTAGTTGGTGAAATTTTACAACAGATTTGGATATGAAATCAAATAAATCAATTACACAAATAACATAATTAAGAAAAGTAAATCTTTCAAGTGCAGCTCTATAAAATTTTACTTTCATAATTAATTATTTTTATAAGTATAATTTAAAAGAATGACTTTTGACATAAAATTTGAATGTTTTTGTAAAATAACTCAGATTACTTTTGCATTAGATGTAAAGATAACCGTCATCATTGATTTCTCATTAGCAAAGATTCAAACCTTCACATAATTGTATTTGTAAAGGATCTCTAAATGGTTATAATATTGAGATTTATCTTTAAAATTTTATTATTCCTATTAAACGTTTGTAAACTTGAATAGATTTGTAACTAAGTATTGTTCAAATCTTTTTAACTTACTTCAAAAAAGGAGGAGGTTTCAATTCAATTCAATTTCAATTCGACCGTATACCTATATGTTTTTTTTTTAATTTTTTAAAAAAATTTCGTCGTTTATGAACTGATTTTGGTGATTCTTTTTTTAATGGAAAGGAGATATTCCAACGGTGGTACGTAAGGACACTAAGATTTGATGATGGCATCCAAGAGAAATCGAGTCGAACCTTAAAGTCGGTGTTTATTTTGTAAAAAAATTACTTGTATTTGATAGTGACAATTACTTCACAAACTAAAAATAATTAAAAAAAAACTACTCTATATATATATTTATTCTAGACGTTTATCGTTCAATAACTGTTATGTATTGGAGGGTAGTACAGGCGCCTCTAATACTTTGTCTGCCATGTTCTCTGAACAATAACTGGAGATATTATAAATAGATAACACGTTGTATAATTCCCCATGCAATGTTCTTAAGTATACACAATGTTACTCATGTAAGAAGATTAACATAACTTGGTGGATAATAAGGGAAAATGATATGAGTTACCCATAATCGAAGACAGGTTTAAATACGTAAGGCAATTTCCGGGTTTATACTTTAATTTTACCCAATTTCATAGCGTTTAATTATGCTGGTGTACATCTATTGATTAATCAATCAACTTAGCACAGCTTGTATTTTGGATCTTAGACAACTGATATAAATACATAACTATTTTTTTTTGTAAATGCATACATATTAAACACCTAAACTCTCAAACAGCGCTTGCGCTGTGTTTTACCGAGTAAGTGAGGATACCCTTACCCCTCCCCCAAACCATCCCAGGCCGGCAACGCACTTGTGACGCCTCTGGTGTTGCGGGTGTCCATGGGCGGCGGTAATCGCTTACCATCAGGCGATACGTCTGCTCGTTTGCCCCCTATTCTATAAAAAATAATAATTGCTTATCATTTTCTAGGGAATCGAATCCGAGACCTCATGCACAGCAGTCGCGTACGCTACCAATGCGCCAACGAGGCAGTAGGGTTATTAGTCATGAAAATCCACTGCTGAACGAAATCACGTCTTAGAAAGGAGGTTTTGGTCAACTATAGCACGCTGGCCAGATAGATTGTATAGACTCTATACTATATACTATAGAGAGAGATGAAGTCCTGCGTAATTTAATTTCTTAGGGCTCCCACACATAACTGCAAATCCGCAACGCATCGCAAATATCTGCGAGCTCGCACGAATGCAACACAAGAACTTCACGCCGCATCGCAGTTATGTGTGGGAGCTCTTATCGGCCCTTACAACACACATGCTATGAATAAGGGTGGTTACACTAACGTACTCTAAATTTGGCTCCACAGGGAAAACAACACGATTGTTCGTAAGCAGTTTTGTAATGAATATGACTTTATATATATTTTTTTATGGTATAGTGGGCAAACGAGCAGACGTATCGACTGATGGTAAGCGATTACCGCCGCCCATGGACACCCGCAAATCCAGAGGTGTCACAAGTGCGTTACCGGCCTTTTAAGAAAGAGTACACTCTTTTCTAGAAAGTTCGAAGGTCGTATTGGTCCGGAAATATTGCAGGCGACGAAAGTTTCAGGAAAACCGAACAGTTGTGGACTGCCAACCACCTAGATGATGGGTATGAAAGTTCTGTCTCGTAGGACGATGGCGGAAAGAGGCGGCAAGGAGCAGTCCGAACAATTCCTCGGAGCACTCCCCATAGTAAATGCGGTAAAAGATGCATAGCGAAGCCACATCTCTACGCCGCGCCAGAGAGTCTAGCCGAATTGGAAGTTCTTGGCAATCGACTGAATTTGATAGCTTTTATAATTTACAAAAGACTCTGGGCTCCTACTCACTACTCATATAAGTTTATCGAATCCTACAAAGTTGCAAATATCCTATACACTACTCAATCTTAATATTAATACTTAATCAAATAGAATGTATACGAATTATACAAAATACCTGAGTCAGTTTGTGATTAAGTTTATAGGTATTTAATGTCTATGACATGAGCTCATTAATACCAATAGCCTTTAGGCCATGTTCAGATGACGAGCGCTCAACGCGCGTTTTGCTAACGCGCATTAACAACTATATGTAAAAAAGCGCGTTAGTAGGTGTACTCCTAGAACGAAAATAATTACATGTAGTTGTAAACGCGCGTTAGCAAAACGTGCGTTGAGCGCTCGTCATCTAAACATGGGCTTAGAGTCTACGGTTGCAATACGCCTCTCCATAGGAAGAGATTTTTGTCTACTAAAGGTACTACACTGGCCAGACGGGTTAGTATGAGGTTTGTATTAGATTTTCTTTCCCTTTGCTCTCTTACGACACTAACAGGATGAATAAGGGTTGACATTACGTATTCTTAATTAATAAATACCGTTAATACCTATAATAAAATAATATACACCACTATCACTACATATTATAAAACAAAGTCCTTCGCCGCGTCTGTCCGTCTGTCTGTTCGCGATAAACTCAAAAACTACTTCACGGATTTTGATGCGGTTCTTACCAATAAATAGACTGATTCTTGAGGAAGGTTTTCGTATATAATTTGTTATTTTTTGAGTAGGTATAATGGCTATGACGACGGAAGAAATTAAGCTGCGCATCTTCTCGGGTTAACTTAAAAAGTATACAAAATTGAAAAAAATACTCAAATAGGTAGGTATAGAATAAGTCGACATCCGGATCAAAGACAATCATAGAGTTGAGTAGACCAACTGCCTGGCTAGTTGGGCTTTGACTAATCTAAACTATTAATTCAGATCCTTCAATATAGGAGCTTAAAGCTAAACTATTTTGCCATCATAATTTTATATCGTGCCTTCACATATTGCTAGGAATAAGAAGCCACAGCTTGTCTTCTTACATTGTATCTATTCCAAGTAACAAGTTAAAACAGGCGATCATAAGATCATTGACAATTGTTCAGTATCATCGTCAACGATATTATTCGCTTTAGTAATATCTTAACGTGCCTCGGAGAGCACGTTAAGCCGTCGGTCCCGGTTGTCATGAACATCTATGGTAATCGTTATTGAGAAGTTAGTGCCCTCAAATATACTGACAATTAGTTTAACCTTCGAATTCAGTTCACCGTCAGGGTTGCGGAGGTCCTATACCAGTCGCTCCGTGTAAAAACTGATATTCAAGTAAAACCGGTTAAAATAGTAGTCGACCCGAAATCTTAGGAATAATAAAGACTAGGAAGATGATCAATATCTGAATCTCGGAAACGGCTCCAACGATTTTCATGAAATTTAGTATGCAGTGGGGTTCAGGGGTGATAAATCGATCTAGCTAGGATACATTTTTAGAATGTTTATCAAAAAAGAGACAGGCAAAGCTAGGATATCCCGGTACTATTCTTTATGCAAGAATCAACGTTATCATAAATTGTTAGAAGACCCAAGAAATTGGAACTGCTTTAAGTATTTAGAATAAAGGTTATAGTAATCATAATACACAAATATATTCATACTTTCTTCTCTTAGGTTTCAATTGAAAAGCTTTATAATTCGTTGACGTAACTGCAGTAACTGCAATCTTAGTCTTGTCCAGGAGGCAGCAAAGCGCATTAGCGAGTACAAGTAACCAAAGGAAGTCATAAATAATTAATATAAATTATGAAATGGATTTATTTTACATTTTACTCCTTCCTTATTATGTAGTATGGATACTTAAGTCTGTCCCGACATGGGACGGGATCATAAACGGTTGTTGTTAATTTCTCGGGACATCGTTACTTAGGTCTAGTGGCCTCTGAGGTCAGTAACCGACTTCAAAAACAGGAGGAGGTTCTCAATTCGACTATTTTTTTAATGTTTGTTACCTACTAACTTACGACTGGGGGAACCGATTTGGATGATTCTTTTTTTAATTGAAAGCTGGTGCTTCCCGTGTGGTCCCATTTAACTTTGGTCCAAATTGATGTCGGTTTTTTTTTGTTAAAATTTGTGATTATTTTAAGCTTATTATAATTGGTAAGAAGATTGTTAAACTATTTTTTAAGATTTTAATTTATAGCAATTTAGTGAATTATCATTGTCAGGTTTCTTAGGTTTTGTAACAGTCCTCATTTTTCAATGTGTAAAATATCTAGCATAAGATAACGTCCGTCTCTTTCATGTTTATTAAGTTCCAGTCTGTCAAGTCAGTCAAATAAGAATTTATATAATTTACCGTTAGTCTGGTTTACCTTCTTATTATTTTAATAATAAAAATACTCCATAGCTATTATTATAAACTTTATTCACAGATTATTTAGCTTGTTTACCTATATTACTTATTTTAAACCAATTGACGACACTTCCAAAAAATCAAGGGAATCATTATAACCTACTATGCTATAAACAGATCACTAATCGAAGGTTATATTTAAGTAGGTTTTGGATATACAACTATGTCTTTTAAGTTAGCATGATATTAAGATTATACGGAGTGATATTTAACATGTACAATATCCCTCTAAATTCATATTACTAAATGAGTAACCCGCAGTGTCAGAGTTTAAAAAAATATTGTATTCACCGAGGGAAAGCCACGCCGTCTCGACCCGAGTGATACCACGGCCTCACAGAAAACCGGTGTGAAACAGCACCTGCACTGTGTTTCATCGAGTGAGGAAGGATACCAGAGGCCCATACCTCTCCCCCATCCTCCTCTCCATCCGCCAAAGGCCGGCAACGCACTTGTGACGCCTCTGCTGTTGGGCGGCGGTAATCGCTTACCATCAGACGATATGTCTGCTCGTTTACCCCATATTCTATAAAAAAATGTTTTACACCATATATTATTTATTTGTTGAAATATAATTTATACTTATAAGAACAATATGTTAATTTTATTGCAAAAAACGAAGTAACTAAGTTACCTTGTTAGAAGTATATTTGAAATTAAAAAATCCACAAACATTTCTTTTCTTTTTTTTTTAATAGACAACACATTAGGAATATACATCCTGTGTCGCGGGGGACTTTACAAACATACATGAAACGGTCACAAAGAACACCCAGACTCAGAACAACAATTTGTGGATCACACAAAGTGCTGTCCCGTGTGGGATTTGAACCCACAACACTTGGCGCAGTAGGAAGCGGCGTGGCGACCGCTTAAACCACTAGGCCGACCGTGCAGTTATAAGTTAACATCAAAAAGTTACGTATCATGCAAAGATGTTCTTTAATCTTTTTTGGAATTAACAATTACAATCCTTTAGTTATTAAATTGACATTAGTCATGAAATTGACTGCCTTATAGTGTAACCTCAATATTCTATCAAGAAGAAGAAGCTTTCAGATTATGTGCAAACATTCTGATATTTTTTTAACCCAACGTTATCTAGCTTCAAACTAAACAGATCTTGTACCTATTACGACAGCTAGATTGACTGACAGTTGTATCTCTATACGTTTTTTGTGAATACGTAAGTGAGTATTGTACAAAGAAAACACCCAAACTCCGAAACAAATATTTGAAGATCATACAAACATTTGGTCCGACCCGGGAATGTAACTCTAGATCTCAGGCACAGCAGTCGCATACGCTACCACTTTGTCAACGAGGAAGTCATTCTGACATTGATACAAATAGAAAAAAATACAATACTTTATTGCTTCATAAGTTTACATTTTTTTTGTGTTTGGTGCTTCCCTTTAAGCTAGTAATGCCTGTGTTAGGAAGCTCTGAATGTTTAAAGTTCCTGTAACAGCAGCCTAATATGTTTTTGGTGAGAGGTCCGAATAATATCTTCACTATATGTTATAATTTATCTTTGGAAGTTATCAGAACAATAAAACACTTGAATATGTGTGTGTATACACATGCATTCAATACCATACATGGCAGTGGTTTATCAATTAAACGGCTAAGTTACGTCGTAATATCATACAAGTGGCGAAGTTGGTAATGGTAGGGCATTAAATTAGTCACTTAAATCGGTGGATAAGTCTTTACGATTAAAAATAATATATTTCTTCCCAGTACTTCCATTTACGACATTTGTAAACGTAAAGGCCTTATCATAACTATTTCAATTAGATATAAATACTTATATAAAGTATTTCTTAATCGATTTTAAGTGTTTGTTTACATAGTATGATGATGTACGGTGGCATGTCTCATCGGAGCCAGGTTACAAGTGTGTACAGGTTACGCAGGATCGACAACTTCAAGTGCTCTCCGAGGCATGGGGATTCAGACCCCAAGTTCTAAACTCCGAGCTGTTATTAAGCATTTCTATAACCAGAAAAAATTATAACATTTTTTGGCCCGACCCGAGATTCGAACCCTAGACCTCTTGATCGACAGTCGAATACGTTAACCGCTAGACCAGTGAGGCAGTTCAATTACTTATATTACACAGTATAAAATATTATCAATAGCATTTCTGTACCACTCAAGAGCTTTAAAGAAAACTCCACGTCAACGATTAATATGGTCACACGTTCCAGTAAAAACCCAATGCTGATTGTTGGTAGCAAGAAATGGGCTGAAGCAAGAAAGCCTGCCTGCAAGGTGGTATTATCAACTCTGTAGGTGTCCTCCGACTTGTCACGCGGTTAGCCGGTTGTAGCGAACAGTAGTCCGTTGTTATTGCATGCCACATACCTAAGACGGGTGCGTTGACTCCTTATAATAGTATATTGCGTACTCGTTGATGTATATAATGGTTTACATGGGCGCAGTTTTTTATTATTTTTTTGAAGAAAGATAAAGACTGGCGTTCTTTCTTCCATGTAAAGATAAATAGGACATTTTTGGTAGGTTAGTCTAGAAGAGAGGGATAGTTAAGGTAACAAGTTTTTTTTTTATGTTATAGTTGGCAAACGAGCAGACGTATCACCTGATGGAAAGCGATTACCGCGGCCCATGGACACCCGCAACACCAGAGGCGTCACAAGTGCGTTGCCGACTTTTGGGGGATGGGGAAAGGGATGTGGGGAGGGATTGGGGTATGGGCCTCCGGTATCCTCACTCACTCGGTAAAACACATCGCAAGCACTATTGCACACCGGTTTTCTGTGAGGCCGTGGTATCACTCCGGTCGAGCCGGCCCAATTATGCCGAAGCGTGGCTCTCCCACGGGAGGATACCAAAACCAAGTAACAAAATGTTGCTAGAGTTTAGAACGTATAAACGAAATTAACTTTTTAACCGACTTCAAAAAAAGGAGGTTTCTCAATTCGGCCGTATTTTTTTATTTATTTTTTTGTGTATTCGGAGATAACTTCGTCGTTTATGAACCGATTTTGATGCTTCTTTTTTTAATGGAAAGGAGATATCCCAACAGTGGTACAATGGTAAGGACACTAAGATCTGATGATGGCATCCAAGAGAAATCGAGTCGAACCTTGAAGTCGGTTTTTATTTTGTTTTTTACTTGTTCATATGGTAATGATTAAAGAGATGTTAACTGGTGGGTGTGATGTTTGTCCTCGGGACAGTAAGTGTTATTTTGTACACTATTTACACATTCATAAAGTCGTAAGTAAATGGTTTAAAGCAAGAAACATACTTGTGTAGGCGATAAAATATCACCAACGGGAATTATATTAAAAGCTAGAAACTTTGATAGTTGTCGATCAAAGCATTAATACATTGTAAGCTGTATAATCAAGATTAAGATAAACTTAGCATTACATATAGGTATAATGGCCTGTCTATTATTTCTTTGTACCAGTTTATTAAAACACGAACTACCGTCAACCTTGATTACTGTCGTAATTGTTATTTCAAATACGTTACTGAGCAATTTTATATCGACATTTAGACATTTTGTAATACAGGAAAGTTGTAAAGCAAATCTATGTTTCCTTACTTGAAATGATTTTAACCAACTTATAAGCTTACGCAAATCGTATGCATATTAGAAGTATTTTTTACTTACTTTAGTGAAGTAATATTACAGAGTTAATCACGTGACAAAATTTCTTTGAAACTTCGGGACAACTAAGAACCTCTTTGTATTGTTTTTGACGGGGTGAAAAATTCTTGGGGATTTGGGAGTCAAGAGTATGTATTGATCTACTTAAATCTACCCAAACAGACGGCCTCTGGTGCCCTACTCTGGGAGGACCTGGACCAGTATTGTGATTTCAGGTCAAACAAAGGCATTACAAAATATTAGGCATAATAAGTTCCAAACCAATTATCTGTACATATGTAGGAAATCACAATGGTTTTATTTTCTTCCTGCTTTTTTAATCTTTAAACGATTAAATGAACTCTTAATGAGAGACATGTAAGCCGATACTGTAAAAGAAAAGATTGGCACATCTCGGCTACCGTTGCTCGAGGCGCCCGCCTTACGTAATCGCTCTTATTATGTATGTATTAACTTACGGGGTTTCCATTAGATTAGCACATAAGTGCCCGGTTAGGCTACCTACACTTTTTGTTGTGACTAGTCTACTGGTTTGACTCTAATTCTATTCTTGCGAAAGTTTGTCTGGAAAAACTAGTAGAAAAGTAGTAGCCACATATATTATTGTTTGCCTATCCAACCTATTGGATCGTCAACAGTCTTTAACAGACCATTGTTGGACATAGGTATCTCCTACTCGAATCTATTGTATGGAAATATATTTTATTGACGTGACAACGTCTAATAAATTGATGAACGCCGGCTACATGCACGAAAAAGGATGACTCAAGGTCCTGTTACGTTTTATTGTCCCCTTACGCTTATTGTACATCTTTGTATGAGAGGTAGAAGCGGCGCTTGCGTAGTGTAAAGCCGAGTCTCCACCGAACAAAAGTTGCCAGCTTTTGTGTTATCAACACGACGTGTTGGTGACAAAAGTTTCTATAATTTCCTTGTGTTGTCAACACAAATTGTAAACAAATGATGGGAACCGTGTTTCTGTTTTTGGCGGTAAACGTCAAAAGAATACGCTTGTTGCAGTAATATCTGCATATTAATTGAATCTGAGGAGACGCTTTGTTGGAAAGAAAACGAAACATGCCTGCCACGTGAACCAACGAATCAATCGAGTTGTTTATTGATCAGCGAGTTGTTGGCAACACGGTGTAGAGATGTGGGGGACGGGTGTGTCATGTCCCACCAACACAAAGGGAGGATCCTCCGACCAGGCGAGGTGATCATGCCTGGCGGGCTAACTGTAGCGACCTACACCAGACATAACATTCTAGAAGTTTTAGACAACCCTACGTGTGTGCTATTACGCTTCATAAAAAAAACTTCACTGAATTAGTTTTTTATGAAGCGAAGTTATTTTTAATTTTCATTATTTGAAGTTTACCTATTGAGGTTTAAAATATTACTCAGTGACTTTATTACCTCTAAGTCAAAGGTAACAATAGTTAGAGGAGTTATAGTTAGAGGTAGATATTTTTCACTTGTCTCTAGGGCTGCCACAAACTAGAGATATTGTGGTGTTGCGGTGTATTAAAATTAAAACCACATGGTGTGCAATGTTGTGTCGAATTAGGAACAGGTCCTGAATGACCTAGGTTTCTTTTTTGGGCAATTTTTTGAAAGTGAATTCTATCTTGATCGATTCATCACCCCCGAAAATAAATTTCATGAAAATTGTTAGAGCCGTTTCTGAGAGTTATAATATAATATAAGGTATATACAAGAATTGCTCGTTTGAATGTATTAAATGAATTATGATTCGTGAAAAGCTTTTCTTTCTGTATGTTTCCAGCCTTTTTCTTCTGTTTCATTTCGTTACGAATTCCAAGGTAGTTTAATTTTTCCTGGGACTTCCCATGTATAAATAAATAAATATTTGGGACATCTAACACACAACGCCATCTAGTCCCAAGCTAAGCAGAGCTTGTGTTATGGGTACTAGTATTGTAGTACGTATATACTTTTTTTTGTTTAATACATACATATTATACATAGTTTGATGAATATGGATTTATTTAGTGTGTTCGTGGGTCACTGCTGTTCATCTTGGTGTACAGAAGTTACAGTGGTGGGCGTGTAGGATGGATTATTACCAACATAAAAAACTAGAGACTAAGGAGTTGATCATTAACTATGGTCGTCCCAACAGGATTATTTCTGCTCCAAACTATTTTAAAAAAACTTTGCGAATGTAAGTCGTTAGCTCAAAGTCTCATGTTCCGAGACCGAACGCATTAGTAAAGTGATAACCGGTAGTACATAAATAAAACTCACGTTAATAGCCTGTAAATATATTGAGGCGTTAAAATAGCCCACAGCTACTGTGTCTATGGTGGCTGTGATTTACTGCGAACGGATGGATGGCAGTTGGATAGTAACTGCAAATGATGCTGTGAATGTACCTATTATCTACTTGTGTATATAAGTGCTTTGCCACTAATCTGGTAATAGTGATAGTGACTTTAAGAGATAATAATAAATAAATATTTTTTCGGACATTTTACACAAACGTTATCTAGTCCCAAACTAAGCAGAGCTTGTATTATGGGACAACTGATATAAATACATATTATACTTTTTTGTAATTACATACATATTGTACATAGAAAACACCCAAACTGCGAAACAAATATTTGCAGATCATACAAACATTTGGTCCGACTCGGGAATCGAACCCGAGACCTCAAGCACAGCATACGTTACAACTGCGCCACCGAGGCAGTCAATAAAAAAGTACCGGTGGATAAAATAATTAGAAATAATTGATTTATAATATTTGATAATATTTTTCGTTCCTGTATCTAAATTAATCGAAACCTATACGTGGGAGAGCCACGCTTCAGCATGAATGGGCCGGCTCGACCGGAGTGATACCACGGCCTCACAGAAAACCGGTGTGAAATAGTGCTTGCGCTGTGTTTCACCGAGTGAGTGAGGATACCGGAGGCCCATACCCCAACCCCTCCCCCTATCTCCCCCCCCCATCCCCCAAAGGCCGGTAACGCACTTGTGACGCCTCTGGTGTTGCGGGTGTCCATGGGCGGCGGTAATCGCTTACCATCAGGCGATACGTCTGCTCGTTTGCCGGTCTATTCCATAAAAAAAAAAAAAAAAAGCAAGAGTTAAAACTATTTTAAAATAATTCAAATTTCTGCTCCTTTGCTATATACATAGTGCATTTACTAAAGTAGTAGTCAGTCACCAGAAATGTAGATAGGAAGGTATCATTTTATATTTATTTTTGACTAATCTAAAGTTAGTAGGTAAAAAGGTAGTAGAGCCACGCTGATTTCAGCACCAACGGGCCGGCTCGACCGGAGCGGTGCTACCCTCGCACAGAAGATCAACGTAAAATGACTGCATTCGTGCTGTTGTGCTACCATGGTTTGGGTCACCATACTGCATTGCCGCATTGTCTGCATTCGCAATGAGTATGGTGACCACCACTCTTGGATTCTGCTTATGCTTTCCATCAGGCATATTAGAGTCATTTCGGCAGGCTCATATATAAAAAAAATGTTTTAATTTGAGATATAAATGATATGTATACCTACTAATTAATGAATCTTATAATTTATATTTTGAGTATAAACAACAGGGGCTTCGGATTTGCAAACAGACAGAGACCATCATTAATCTATATATATAAAAGCGAAATACCACTCACTTATTAATCACGAGAACTCAGAAACTCTAACACCTACAAACTTGAAATTTGGCAGATAGGTACCTTACCTATCTGCCAAATTTCAAGTTTTGATTTTTCAAGAGGATGTCTATACGCCATAAGGATAGCGTGTAGACATCCTCTAAGAACGTATTTTACGAAACTTCACCCCTAAGGGGGTAAAACGGGGAATTGGAAGTTTGTATGAAATTCCTATGTTTTCGAAGTAAGAGACGTGAAATTTAAAATGTATGCTCTATGGATGGTGTCGAGGGATACTAATAATGTATCTTTAGAAATGGTATTTAAGTAGTAGAATTATCATATAGGTATGTATACTAGCTGAGCCCCGTGGTGTTACCCAAGCTAGTATATTATATCGTTATAAAACAGAAATCAGAGAACTTTCAAAGCTATTTAAGTCAAATTAATGCAAAGTTAAATTTCCTCTTCGTAACACCACGGACAGCTACGTCATCTATCCTCAATATTGAAGATAATACTAAAAGCTAAGCACTTCTTAACACGAACAGCTAACGTATAACATTATAATAGATACCTAAATAGAGACAGCCACTAAAGGATAGTCTACACTGGTGTAGTTTTACCCGACTGCGACGAGGCCAAAAGAAAGGGTAATAGTTTTGACAATCTATATAATATTATGTTTGTGTGTTCCACCGTAGCGCATCAGCCAGTCTTTTACGCTTATACGGCTTGACCGCTTTTGATGAAATTTGGCATGGAGATACTTTGATTCTTAAGGAAAGACGTAGGCTACTTTCAGTTTTACAGTCACCGACACACACACGAGTGGTCTTACCGGTCTCTCAAGGAAGTCAGTTTCTGCTATTTTATCAAAATGAATCCAGCCATTTGGCCGTAAAGAAATAACAAAAAAACTACACACACACTCATACACTTTGCAATATTTGTATGATTATTTAGCATCGGATCTTTTTCATGACTCGTGGTTTGCGTGAATCTTGATGATTAAGTTACATTGTTAAAAACTTTTATTTGCTAAGAATATAACGTTCTATTGGTTAAAGAGTTTTAAAAATCAGTTCAGTGGTTTAGGTGTGAAAAAATAACAAGCAAATACACATACGCGTTTATAATATTCTTTATGATATTTGACACATAACAATAAAGTCATTAGTGTGTACAAGGCCTTATCGTGACAAGTGCTAACAAAGCCCGGTAGTAGTGTTGCCATACTGCAATTTCCCGCCTAACATTCGTAACAAAATCTTATAAGCGCTCTGCTATGCAAATCAATCGCTGCACAAGCGCTTGCTTTGTCAGTTTATAAGACAATACAGGAAACGGGTGTAGGGTTGTCAATTTTATTTTTACTAAAACTTTCATAACATATTTATTTTTTCAACTGTCAAAGTTTTCATAATTTGCCTCTCTGTTCTTTCGCGTAACAGTAATTTATAGACATTATAATACATATTTGTTATGTAATTGTGTCTGAAAAAAAATATGACCCCAATAATAATATATAATTTCATCGGTAATGATAATAAAACGCCATAATGAAGTTTAAAGCTTGTAGTGAGACCAGAGGTCGGAGCCCCAATGATACAGAAGCATCTCAATAGGGTGCCATAGTGTGGGTCACCACTCACCACGCTGCATTGTTGCATTATATCCATTAACAATGAGTATGGTGACCACCACTCTTGGATTCTACTCATGCTTTGCATCAGGCAGAATAAATAATCATTTTGGAAGACCCATGTATAAAAAAAAAACAGTAATGGAAAGTACGTAATTAAAAAAAACAATCGTTAGTTCGACTGTAAAATATATATAATCTATTATATAAAAGAATTGTATATGGATTTTGCTTATTAAATGCTTTCCATCAGGCAGAGTAGAGTCATTTTGGCGGGCCATACATAAAAAAGATAAAAAATAAAGTCGTGTTAGTTACACTATTTATAACTCAAGAACGGCTGGACCGATTTGGCTAAAAATTGGTGGGGAGGTAGCTTAGAACCAGGAGACGGACATAGGATACTTTTTACAAAGTTTTTTTTTACTTCTCGCCACGGCGTTAATCGCAGTTGTTTTTGTACCGCGGGTAACACCGCGGGGCTCAGCTAGTTTAGAATAATGTTACTTTCTCAATACATCACTGATGAGTAACTTTTATTTTGGTATCTACTTCAACTGTGTGTTCAGTTAATTTAATGGTAAACTTTTGACACTGTCAAAGTTGCGTGAAGGTATTGACAGAAAATATTAACTAAGAGGAGTATATCTGTAAAGACATATAGTAGCAAAGGAGAGAATATTCTTTCTTTTTTTAATCTTTTAAAAGACTATTACATTATATTAATAGACTTTTAAAAGACTCCCGCATTAGGAATATACATCTTGTGTCACGTGGGACTTTACAAACATACCTGAAACGGACACAAAGAACACCTAGATTCAGATCAATTGGACCCATATGAAGCGGCGTGGCGACCGCCTAAACCTAAGCCACTATGAGAACCGTACAGTCATAGTCAAGAATAGAAGAATCGCCTTTTTTTACTTCCTAATTAGTATTCAAGTCTTAAAGTATTAGAAAACAATCTATTTCAGATAAGTTATTTAGTTCACAGCGATTTGATATGAAAACATCCATCAAAACCGTAGTAGTAATAAAACATTTAAGCACACACCCATTTATAACAGATATTTATTACCATTCAATGGGTGTCTTACCAAAGTAGATCAATATAAAACTCAATAAAATTATGTCTCAAGACTATTCTACCGAACCGGATGATGGTATTAAAATTCCGCTCAACGTTTCATGAATTCTTCATAAGACCTCATATATCTTTAGTCATTAAAGAAAATCAGAAGCCAAGCCCTGGTTGTAAACTATGTCAAAACGAACGAGATGAGGAGATAGCGAATGATTTTGAACAAGTAATGCTACCAGGTAATAACTCAGAGGCTATTCTCCTCGAGGCTAAGAAACAATTTTGTGTTGATTCTATTGTAGAAATAAATTCTCAGCTAAAAGCGGCAGCAGCTGTTAAAACAAAAGACGCAAAAGAACAATCAACAAATGAATCTGAGCTTTATTATGGATGTAATAATAAAGTTAATTTGTGGAATAATAAACATTAAAATTATGATACCGATTCAATGTAAGATGCATTTAAGATTGAAACAGATAAGGTTGATTTTCTTATAAACAGTGTAATAAGAGAAGGCTGGTAGATGGGTCAGGTTATAGTGTTATTTCTTGAGGCAACATTTAGTATGAGAATAGGACTCGCAAATTTATGTTCAAGTATTTTACACTCTAACTGTTGTGCTTTGTTTTGACTTTCACATTAATAGTTAACACAAGTTAGATAGAAGTATTGTTTATCGGAAAGACGATTAAATGCTTTACATTTGTTAGTGTTTCACTTTATCATTAGTATGCATTGGAATAACGTATCTATTGGACACTAATCGAAAAGTGTTTTAATTTAATCCTTAACAAAAGAAAACCACCCATTTTACATTAATCTTACATTTCAAGTCGGAGATAAAAAAGTTAACGTGAGTTCTTATCAATGAGACTTCTAAATGCCTTGTTGCTTATTCGTCATTGCAACGTAAAGTTGATAATAAAATCATAAATTATTGCAAATTTGAGAATTTATTGCAATGTTGCAAAAAAAAAGTCATGATACTAAAATTTATTTATAGAAACACTGTCCAACATTTCCCAAAACTGCATGCAGTTTATGCACCTGAAACCATCATCAACGCTATTATTTGTCATTATTTGTTGAAGTGCGCCCTCGCACCTGTATTTTAAGTCATGGCAACGCACTTAACAAGAAAATTAACATGAACATTACTACGTGTTCTCGATTTTTAGACATACTTTCATCACTAAGTTAAACAAGTGATTTTAAAATTATGAGATGAAATTATACCTATATTGAGTCGGTGAGATAGCTTTAAAAAAAAACAAAAACACTACTGAGAAATCAATACGCATCAGTTTTATGTAACGTGACCATGGCCTTTTTCTACTGACTATTGTAGATAGCCCTTAAAATGGGACTCTCTATAAATACTGTGGCGTATAGACAGAAAGCCAATGATCACCAATACAAAAACCATAGTATAACAATTAAATCTCAGTTGTCTATGCATACGGTTCAACGTTAAGTTTTAAGATGTTTTCTATTTTAAATGCAAAATCCTTCAAATTTCGATGGGACAGCCCATCTTCGTTACATGCGATAGGTGACTAAATGCCATGCTTCTCATTTCAACCACGCCAAATAGTATTTCAGCGAGCCTGCTGCCCTAGCACAGATTAGTTATTGAAGAAAACATTCCGTAAAAACTCACGAAGAACTCGAAATAAAAATCCGTGGTAGTTCAACAATTTGGGTCTGAGCGCCCGAGGTCCAGGTACAAAATAACAATTATTTACTAAATTTATTCAGATGATCGCCCTTTGTTCCGTGGTGGACCATAATGAGCGGTTGCGGTTCCGAATTTAAAATGCCATTACTTTAGTAATGTCCACTGTGCATGAAATATGATCAATTATGCGATTACTCGTATCGTGATCGAATCGATTATCAGTAATCGGTTAAACGTTTATACAAGTTATGCTTTTCATTGTAATTTAAAATGTAAGCGTTAATGTGGACTCGTGAGCGATAATCAACTGTCAAAGAATTTTTTTTTTGTTTGAAAATCGGATAAATGGCGATAAGAATAAACTGTAACCCGAGCTTCTGTGATCGTGACACAAACGAGACCTCATTAAATGCTAATTTCTATGTTATATGTTAACCGATTTCTTTAAAAGCACACCACAGATGGATACATGTAAAGTCAATAGGCAGCCAGCAAGTTTCAAGTCTTTGATAATATATATCGACAATTCCATTACAAAAAATAATGTGGTTACTAAATTAAAACCAGACTCTTCCCAAAACCTGGTTGTACAAATATTATTTAAACTCGTCTATTAATAATGCTTATAGTCTATGGATCTAAGTTATAGATAAAACAAGGTTCAAAAACCTCCTGAAAACAATGTCGCTCAATTAAAAAATATTTTCTTATTTATATCATTTAGATTTACAGTTACTGTTCATCCTATCATTATGATTTAGAGTAATTTTCTGTATTTAATACTAAGTCGTCTATGTGTCATAAAAGCCATACACATCCCTATTCATCAACATAATTGAATAGAAACAATTAAACTCATCCAATTTACAACTTAAATGAGATGAATTCGAAGTTTAAAACTTTCTTAATATAAGGAGTTCAGAAATAATATTATATAATGTATTCCAACTGTACGTTCAATCAAGGTATTAATGTCGAAATTAGGCTGATAAGTGGTTAATAGATTACCGCAATTACTAGTAATTAATATATACCGGTTACTTATTACGCTATATTGGACATAAATTGTAATTACAGAACAATATCCTTTAGTATTGTGAGCATGTTGCAGGCATTATCCCAAATCGGAATTTCCTTAAAATGTCTGGAAATAAATAGTAGCTTAAATAGTAACGTCACGTCATTTTACTTAATAATATCTATACACACTATTGCAATACTAATCTTAATCTCATAAAATATAATATTTACTTGGATATTGTTCGAAACATTTTAGTACAAAAGTTTTTTAAACCTATAGTGGACGCCAAATTTTTTATCATTTCTGTATTAATTGTTTTTAAACTTTCAGACTATACATATTGTTCGACTGTAAATCGGGACTTAATCTAAAAATATCTACAAGGTACAATACCTATTTTGGTTACCCAATGTTTCGATCGAATTGCACCGATCGTGGTCACGGGTAGACTGTCCATCTACCCGTGACCACGATCGGTGCAATTCCCGATTTACAGTCGAATAATTTCTGTATTATTCGCCATTTTTCATCGGACCAATTACATGGCATTACCACTTTCATCAACAGTCTTTAATAGTCAGTTGCTGAACATAGGTCTCTCCTTGGCAAGGAGGTTTTGGCCTAATACATCAAGCTGGCCAGACGGTCTCTTTGCAGTGATCATCCCTTTAGCTAATCATTATTGTCTGTTTACTGTCTGCCACTTTTTTTTTTTTGGAGATCTCCAGCACTAGGAATAAAGTTACGGGGGACTCTACAAACATATATGAAATGGACACAAAGAACACCCAGACTCAGAACAACAATTTGTGGATTACAGAAAGTGTTGTCCTACGTGGGATTTAAGCCCACGACACTTAGCGAAGTAGGAAACGGCGTGGTGACCATTAAACCACTAGGCCAAACGTGCAGTCTGATATAATGTGAAATTGCGGATCTCAATCTCAATCACAAAAAATATTTTGATTATCAATATATTTTTCATAGTTGATTTAAACTTTTATTACGAACTAGCTGTGCCTGCTACTTCGTAAACGTGACATTTGGATTTTCAAGTTATTTTAATTTTTCACCGTTTGTACCTAAATATATTGACATAATTATGTGTAGCATGATAAATCTGTAAAACAATTTGTAAACTATATTAGATTAAATATAATCTAAAATAGTTTAAATGAAATACTCGACATTTTGGTAACTCTTGATACTTTAATTTTATAGTCGTACGTTTTAGAAAACTCCTAATTTCACATCAGACTACGACATTTATGATGATACTCATGTTATGGGGTATTAATATGAGGATTCTGTTAATGAAACCCTATTATAACAGTCATACAGGGTCGTTAACCATAAGGTTCAAATTTATAGGAAGTGACGACACACTCAACATTTTTTTATGGTACATAGAATAACGTTTATTTTACTTTACTGTCACAAATGATTATTAATTATATAATAATGTAGTATTATTTGTTATAATAGTATATTAAATAAGTATTTTTTAAAGTTAGAATAATGTACTGTATATATACGAATAAATAATAGGATTTATTTGAGCTGGCCTGTATGACTCTACGTTAACGATCGTGACTTTCAAGCTAGAGACTGTGGGTTCGAATCTCAACTAGAATGAAACATTTTCAAACAGGCATTGCTGAATTCGCAGTTAACGACCGTGTGCATGAGTGTCACATTTATCATCATCATCAGCTAATTGCAGTCAACTGTTGGACATAGTATTTTTTTTAATTATAGGGGGCAAACGAGCAGACATATCACCTGATGGTAAGCGATTACCACCGCCCATGGACACCCGCAACACCAGTGGCGTCACAAGTGTGTTGCCGGCCTTTGGGGGGATGGGGAGAAGGATGTGGGGAGGGGTTGGGGTATGGAACTCCGGTATCCTCACTCACTAGGTTATTTCACACCTTTCTTTTACACATATTTTTGGGTTTTCGCATCCAGCTTCTGCCAGCCATTTTGCGCAGGTCGCAGGCCTTTATATCACATTAACAGGCGTCAATAGTCCACTGCTTTATATAGGGCTCTCCTTGGAAAGCAGGTTTTAGCCCAGTTTAACACGTATGTATGTATGTCGTTTTACTTTAGTATTATTTAATTGTATTCACATAACATAATGTGTAAATCCCAATAAAAAACTATCGCTACTTGAAAGTATATGACGACATTCATAGGAATTACTTTATGAGTGACGTTAGAAAATAAGTCATCAATTTCTATTATGCGTAGCGTATAATTTAGTTCCATTACAGCGATATAAACAAGTGAAGTTTGAAAGCTGTTGTAATACAAAATCGTTCATCTAAAAAGAGAATTAAAAAGATTTACGCATCCCGAATTTTAAAGAGATTATCTGAGTAATGTTCAGCGGACACCCGAGGCTTGGTCAGTGTGTATGAGCCGCATACAAATGTTTATTATAGAAGGGAAAAAGTAGTGGCCATTGTAGCGTGCCCCGGGCTAAACCACTGAAGGAGTTGCCTCCGTGAAATGGTCGGTCTGATCGGAAAGACATGGAGTTGACGTTGTACTTCTTTTTTTGTTATTTTTATATTACAAAGCAATAACATGGCATCAATGCAACATATTTAGCAGATAATTACAGATTTTAATGAAGAAAGTAGGCAGCTGTCATTATGGGACTGTGTGTCACTTGGAATTGGGGACAGGCTGTTAATTTGCCAAAATTTCCAGTAAGCTTATTATAAAATAATCTGTTTTTAAATGTGAATTCATTAAATCAGAATTTAAGTAACCTGTAAGAATTTCTTGAGTAACTTAGAAGCAATAGTATAAAAGTGATATTATTTACTCTGACACAAAAATTGAAAATCATCAACTCCGTGTTTGAAAAAGATTTAAAATAAAAGTGTATTGAACCTTATTGCTATGAGCTAACTGCTATATTTAAGGCTCAGATGTTAGACTGAAAGCCTTAATAAACAAATATTGTACTAAAAATTTTAAATAACTCGATCAGAAAAGTATCAAAATACTGTAATGAAATGCGTTAGTTTTTAATAACTTTTAAACTTTCGCGCTCCATGATATAATAATAATTATTTTTACGGGACCTGTCTGTGTTAGTCAGCCACCAAATTATAAAGGCCACGGCCAGTGCAACCTGGTCGAAACGTCAGGCAAATCAGAGGTATATTATAATACTTTTAAATAAGTGATCGCGTTAATTTCTGTAAAAAATATGTTAGTATTTGCAACAGACTTACATTTTTTAAAGTTGCCTACAGATGTCGCATCATGTTTCGTTCAGAAAATTATCATTTTTGATATCACAATACAAATACCCTCAAAAATATAACATAAATATCAGCTCCAGGAATTTCTTTGCCCATCTGTCGTCTTCGTGCTTTGGGCGCGCATTGTCTGCGCTACAAATGTGATCAAATTATAAAGAGTGGCGGCTCGCCCGAGGCGGTCTCAGCTCGGACGACAGAGGCGCGAATAATCGCAACACACCCGTATTTAACTGTTACATTTTGTATAGAACAAGATTTATTTAAGATAGTGAAATGTGCTATAGATTTTATTTCAGTAAAATAGCGATACAGCATTGATCCTTATTCAATTAAGTACCTTAAATGCATTGTGCATTTAATATAGGCTAATATGACCCTTTACAGTATGTAATTCAAATGAATATATTCGAAGATATTACAGATTTTAAATGCACGAATCGTGTCGTCAGTTATATATTGTAACTGTACATGAAAACTTATATAGCATTTATTGATGAAAAATAATGCATTTTACGAGATTTTTATTAACCTGCAATGTATTTGCTTGTATATTCAGGTGGAATCTTGCAACTTAATTTTGAAGCAGATATCTTTAACCGATTTTGCTGAAATTTTGCAAGCATATGTATACAGCGTGATAATACAATATTATAATGACATGGAGCTGATCTGATGCTGGAGCTGCAAGGTGGCCATAGGAACTCTGTAAAGAAACGTCGCAACATCATCGAGTTTCGACTCGTTTGATTCGTCTCGAGGTATTCCAGTAAAAGCTTGTTTTTAAAAAGCTTTTTAATTTAAAAAGAGAAATAAAACAATTCCTTTAGGAAGAACATGTGTGATTACTTTTTTTTTATTAACAACTTTAAGGATAACATTCTCAATTCATTTGCATATTTCTATATTTATTGAATAATTCAGAACTTTGTCGTTTATTAACCGATTAGATGTTTATTTTGATATTGATTAATTTCTCTATAACTCTTTAAACTGACCAGTGCCCACCGCACTTTGACAGCTATTTGAACAATCATTAGCATCTCTGCTATATTTGCAGAAACTGTTTATCACATAAAACTTGTAAAAGAGAATATATTATACATTAGAATAATATTTAGTATTTAAATCATAGACATATCGACATCAATATATTATACATATTTGTTTAAAAATGCTATTAATGGCTGCCCAATTTCATTCTATAATATTTTTAGAACAAATAATAGGTATTTACCTATGAAATTGCCGTTTTGTATGCAATAAGTGAAAGTACTTATTTTTTCAAACTTTTTTATTTCTGTTATTCGAAGTAATCACCCATGCAATCGACGCATCTTTGCCAACGCATTGGCAGTTTATTGATGCCCTTCTTGTAAAATCAGCTGGACGGGAGGCAACAAACTCTTCAAACGCATTTTGTAATGCCTCTCGGGAATTGAATTTTTTACCCACTAAAAAGTTGTCTAATTATAAATAAAAAACTTCGCTTTATGACGTCAGACAAATGATTAATTTAAACTGACTGCCTCGTTGGTCTCGCGGTTGGCGTATGCGACTGCTGATCATGAGGTCTGGGGTTCAATTCCCGGGTCGGACCAAATGTTTGTATGATCTACAATTTTTTTTTTTTTTTATGTATGGCCCGCCAAAATGACTCTACTCTGCCTGATGGAAAACATAAGCAGAATCCAAGAGTGGCGGTCACCATACTCACTGCGAATGCAGACAATGCAGTATGGCAACCCACACCTTGGCGGCCTAGTGATGCTTCTGCATCTTTTAGTCTAGTCAACAAGTGGAACTTGTCGACTAGACTATTTGGGCCTCCGGTCTCGCACTCACCAACGAAACACCACAGCATGAACGCTGTCATTTTACGTTGATTTTCTGTGCGAGGGTAGTACCGCCCCGGTCGAGCCTGCCCATTCATGCTGAAATCAGCGTGGCTCTACTACCTTGTTTCGGAGTTTGGGTGTTTTCTATGTATAATATGTATGTATTTACAAAAAAAAAGGTATATGGATTTTGTATCAGTTGTCTAGTACCCATAACACAAGCTCTGCTTAGCTTGGGACTAGATAGCGTTGTGTGTTGGGTGTCCGAAAAATATTTATTATTATTTATTTATTTATTACTTATGAAATTTCACAAGCACCATGCCTAATCCGAAATCTCTACATATAAATAAAATTAAAGTATGTGTCTGTAATTTCAAAATATCAGCTTATCACTAAAAGAGTATTTTGGAAGTATAGTCAGTTTAGATACGGTCATCTTGATCGCGCCGCCGTCGCAAGTGTGGCAAGCCGCCACAAAATCAAAGGGCCCGCCTGCGGCGTACACCCATAAGCAAGTATGATTTGTCAGTTTACGCCATTGTATGAATTAATATATTCGGTTAAGCTTTTGACAGTCTCGGACATCATGGCCTTTCTTGTAGCAGAAGCGCTGGCCGTATATCTCGACATGCTATTATTAATGACATTATCCGTCGTGCTCTTGTTACCGCCGACGTTCCAGCTGTACGTGAACCAAATGGTCTGGTACGAGACGATGGCAAGAGACCGGATGGTATGTCGTTACTGCAATGGAAGATGGGTAAGCCTTTGGTGTGGGGCGCAACTTGCGTCGACACCCTCACACCATCTCATCTTCCAAGTACAGCTGGTTATGCTGGCGCTGCTGCTGTTTCTGCGGAAAGCCTCAAACGGCGTAAATACCAAAATCTAATAGGTAATTACATTTTTGAACCGTTTGGGGTTGAGACGCTAGGTTCATGGGGTCCGAGTGTTCGCGCTATGTTTAAACAACTAGCTAAGCAACTGATCAACGCTTCTCTTGACCAGAAGGCCGGCCTTTTTCTAGCACAGAGAATTAGCATTGCCTTTCAACGTGGCAATGCTGCCAGCCTTTTGGGAACGCTTCCAGTAGGATATGATGCGGAGGAATTTTTTGACGCTTGTATGTAAATATTGTTGTTTCCTTTTTTTATTATTATCATCATCATCAGCCTATCGCAGTCCACTGCTGGACATAGGCCTCTCCAATTGCGCGCCACTTGGTTCGATCCTCGGCTTCTCGCATCCAGCTCGTGCCAGCCGTCCTGCGCAGATCATCACTCCACCTGGCCTGTGGACGTCCTACACTACGTTTGCCGAGACGCGGTCTCCACTCAAGAACCCGTTTACCCCAACGGTAATCAGTTCTGCGGCTAATATGGCCAGCCCACTGCCACTTCAGCTTGCTAATCCTTTGGGCTATGTCGATGACCTTGGTTCTCTGCCGGATTACCTCATTCCTGATGCAATCCCTCAGAGAAACGCCGAGCATAGCCCTCTCCATAGCACGCTGAGCGACTTTGAACTTGTGGACCAGCCGTGCCGTAAGTGTCCACGTTTCGGCTCCGTATGTCATGACGGGTAGGACGCACTGATTGAAGACTTTCGTCTTAAGGCACTGTGGGATCGACGATGAAAAGACCCGACGAAGTTTCCCAAACGCTGCCCAACCCAGCTGAATTCTCCTGTTCACCTCATCCTCAAAGTTGTTTCTACCTAACTGCAAAGTCTGCCCGAGGTACACATAATTTTGAACAACTTCGAGAACGGCACCGTGTACTGCGATCGGTTCCGGTAGTACATGTTCATTGAACATGACCTTGGTTTTGTCCAAGTTCATCCGTAGGCCGATGCGCACAGAAGAGTCAGCCAGGTCGTTCAGCATCTGTTGTAGGTCCTGCAGCGTCTCTGCCATAATGACGATGTCGTCCGCAAATCGCAAGTGAGAGATGTATTCGCCATTGATATTTATGCCACGTCCTTTCCAGTGTAGCGTCTTGAACAGATCCTCCATTGCATTTGTGAACAATTTCGGGGAAATAACATCCCCTTGTCTCACTCCTCGATGCAATGGTATGGGCCTTGTTTGCTGATTCTGTACTTGGACGGACATGGTGGCGGCTTCGTAGAGACATCTCAGCACTTGGATGTATCGCCAATCCACTTGGCAACGCTGCAGGGACTCCAGAACAGACCAGATCTCGATCGAGTCAAAGGCCTTCTCATAGTCCACGAATGCTAGACAAAGGGGCTGATTATACTCCTCTGTCTTCTGTATAATTTGCCGCACTGTGTGGATGTGGTCTATGGTGCCATATCCGCTCCGAAATCCAGCTTGCTCTGGTGGTTGAAATTCGTCGAGTCTTCGCGCAAGACGGTTCGTGATGACTCTTGAGAACAGCTTGTAGACGTGGCTTAAAAGCGAAATGGGTCGATAGTTCTTCAACCTGGTCTTGTCACCTTTCTTGAAGAACAAGATGACCACACTTCTGCTCCACGCCTCTGGAGTTCTCCCTTCGAACAGGACAGCGTTAAAAAGCTTTTGGAGCTCCCTCAGTACGGGCTTACCTCCAGCCTTTAACAGTTCTGTTGTAATGCCGTCCTCTCCAGGGGCTTTTCCATTTTTAAGCTGTCCAAGAGCCATCTCGATTTCGTCAATGCTGACTTCTGGCAGATCTTCGGTGTAGTGGCGTGTTAATGTGGCTCTAGAGTCCTCATTTTCGGGATCAGGTCGAGATGCATGCGAAGCGTACAAACCGCCATAGAAACGTTCCACTTCCGAAAGGACGACCGGCTTGGAGGTAACGACTTCTCCACTTGCTGTAGTCAGCTTCGTCAGGTGGCTTCTTCCGAGAGATTGTACAAACACCTTTGACCCCCGATTCTGCTCGATCGCTCTTTGGATCGAAAGAGTATTGGAGCATCGGAGGTCGTGTCGTACTAGTTTGCTGATCTCTCGGTTTAGAGTCCGTTTTGCCGACGAAGTGAGAAGTGGGTTTTCACGTCGTTCCTTCATTAGCCCTAGGGTCCTTTCCGAAAGCTTAGATTTCCTGCCCTTACGCTGCATTTCACAAAATCTCGTACCTTCTTCCCTGAGGATTCGAACCACATTTTCAAGGTTCTGGTTCACGCCTGTTGTGGTTTCCATAGCAGCAAATCGGTTTTCCAGATTTGACTGGAACTTTTCAGATCCCATTGTGGCTTGGAGCAGAGTTGGTCGGAGCCTGGATTTCATCAATCGGACACGTTCAGCTTTAAAGTTGATATTCAGAGAGCCTCGGACGAGTCGGTGATCACTACCGGTGTTAAACCTATTGATCACTGAGACGTCTCTGAATATGTGCTTTCTGTCCGTCATGATGAAATCGATCTCATTTTTAGTCATAGCGTCGGGGCTTCGCCACGTCCACTTCCTTTGGGGCCGTTTCTTAAAGAATGAGTTCATCAAGAACAACCCCTCTCGTTCGAGAAAGTTGACGAGCATTTGCCCCCTATGATTTCTGCTTCCAAATCCATGGGATCCTATTACCGATTCGCTGCAATTTTGTACTCCCACTTTGGCGTTGAAGTCACCCATAACAACGTTGTAGTGGGTTTTAGTAGTGAAGTGGAGGGCCCTCGATATGTCATCGAACATACACTCCACCTCATCGTCCGAGTGGGCCGAGGTCGGTGCGTACACTTGCACTACCTTGAGGCTATACCTCTCGGTGAGCTTGATAATGAGGTACGCTACCCTGTTCGACACACTAGACATTTCCACAACGTTGCTAGATAGGGACTTGTTAACCAGAAACCCAACGCCACCTTGAGACTGTTGGTCTCCCTCACGGAAGTACATGAGATGGCCGGAGTCAAGGGTTATGGTGTCCTCCCCCTCTCTTCGGACTTCACATAACCCCAAAATATGCCATCTAATTTTCTCAAGTTCCACCTCGAGTTGTGCCAGATGCGAGTCTAGCCGTAATGTGCGGCCATTAAACGTAGCCAGGGTCAGTCGGTTGTGGTGGCCTGCCGTAACCCGGAGATTCTTAGCACCCCCCGCCTCGCCGTTACCATGGTCGCCACCATGACCAGGAATAGCGAGACTGCCGGGAACTGGGGGCCGTGGCTTATTTTTCAGCTGCATGGAGGTTAATACCCATAATCACCACGCTGGGCAGGCGGGTTGGTGATCGCAGGGCGCAGTTCCTTGCACCGGTGACGCTGCTGCCCGTCACCGGCCTATTACATTTAACTACGCCTATTGGGATGGGTATACCGCCATCGGTCGGTTGCCAGAGCCTCGTTCGTCGTTCAGCAGGATGTACCGCGTGCAGGTGAGGTTGGCTTGAGGCGAAAGATTTGAGTTCACCCCCTTACACCCTTATTATTATCTCCTACAATTAAATTGTTATTTACTATTTAAATGAATAAATATATTTTATATATTCGTATTTAACAACAATAACCACAATTGCGTGCGGGCGCACCGACACTATCTAAACGAATGGACTATATTATATGCGGTCCTTACATCGAAAAACAATTATTGAATTTCTTGTATCTCTGTCTGTCTGTACCGGCTAATCTATGGAATGACTGGACCGGTCTTGACGGGACTTTCCCTGGCACATGCCTGATGACAAGAAGTAACTTAAGTTACTTTTACTGTAGTAAAAAAATTAAAACACAATTCAAACCAATTTAATAGCGAACTATTTTCAATTCAAAAGCGACTAAAGCCTCGAGTAATGCCGCGGGGCAGCAACGTAGTGTATGCATAAAATTATCGATAGGTAGCATACAAACTGACTAATCACCGCATTAATCACTTGTATGGTACTGTTATTAATAAGGATGGGTCAAATCGATTTACTAATCGACTAGACCCGTTACTTAAACTTGTTGGTCAAACATGTTTAGAATTATGATGAAACGAATTCATATTTTTAAAACATTAACAGCGGCGCGCGGTCAGTGCATGGATGGGTGACCAATGGTGGCATGATACCATGAGTGTCTCCGTGATTCGGAGTACACGTTAAGCAGTCGGTCCCGGTTGTTATCATATGATAACAGTCGTGAAGCTTAGTTGGGGGTCTTTAGGCGGCTATCCAACGGCAAGATTACGTAGCCATAACGTTGTCCTGCCAGTCCCCAACCCGCACTCGGCCAGCGTGGGGACGTATGGCCTTAACCCTCTTCTGAGAGGAGACCCAAGCCCAGCAGTGGGACATTATGGGTTGTTGATGTTTGATGAAACAATAAACATAGTTTTAGTATTTAAAATGTTTTTAAACCCCCTACACAAATGGAGGAATGTATTTGTAGTTAGTTTTACCGTTATGCCTGCCTGTGGCATCATGGTTTCTGAACGGATGTACTGATTTGGATGTGGTTTTAAGCGACGGTTTTTAGTTATGTATGATGAAGATCAGATTAGCCAATACGAAGATATCACCATATTAGCATTTGGTAAAAAGCGTTTTAACACAAATCCATCTTTTGTAGTATAAAAAACTTAGACGCATACTGACAGATCAACGTAAAATGACAGCGTTCGTGCTATCGTGTTTCGTCGGTGAATGTGAGACCAGAGGCCCAATTATGCAGAAGCATCACTAGGCCGCCATGGTGTGGGTCACCACGCTGCATTGTCTGCATTCGCAATGAGTATGGTGACCTCCACTCTTGGATTCTACTTATGCTTTCCATCAGGCAGGGTAGAGTCATTTTGGCGAGCTATATAAAAAAAAAACGTAAGTATGACTAAACTCTTCAAGACCTACATACGAGTATAAATTTACAAACAGTCAGCGGTAGTCGGCTTGAACTTTCCCACTGTCAGCGAGTCCGTAATCTGTTGCCTGACAATGATGTATTGTATCGTCGAGTCAAAGGTTCGATTCTATTAACATTTTATAATTTGTTCATTTGTTTTTGAGGTCTTGTTTGACGGCCAATATTGGATCAAATTATTTTGTTGGACCAAAATATAATTGCTAATCTACTTTTTATGATACACTTTATCAGAATCAATTAAGTTTTAAGTTCACAGAGTTTTACACACAGAGTTACGACATTACGTGACACTATAATTGTTGTTTTTTTTGTATTAGTTTTACATTTGATATATATTTTATGAAGGAGGTAAAAATAATGAGTCGTTAAAAAATATTTTAGCATAGAGATATGAATATTGTTATATTCATTTTTTTATATGGGTACTAGGCAGGTAAATGAGGAGACGTATTGCCTGATGATTAGCGATAACCGCCGCGCCGCCCATGGACACTTGCAACACCAGAGGCGTCACAAGTGCGTTACCGGCTTTTGGGGATGGGGAGGGTTATGAGGAAGGGTATGGGCCTCCGGTATCCTCACTCACTCGGTGAAACACAGCGCAAGCGCTATTTCACAAAGGTTTTCTGTCAGGTCGTGGTATCACTCCGGTCGAGCCGGCCCATTCATGCCGAAACGTGGCTCTCCCACGGTATAATAATATAATTTATTTTATTTATAAACTTTATGCACTACTTTTGTAAATCGGTATCATCTTTGTATCTTTCATTTTTATGTATGTAACCAAGTAACTTTACTCTGCCTGATGGAAAACATGAGCAGAATCCTAGAATGGTGGTCACCAAAATAAATGCGAGTGCAGACAATGCAATATGATGACCCACACTATAGCGACCTATTGAGATGCTTCTGCATCATTGGGCCTTCGGTCTCGCATTCACCAATGGAACACGACAACACGAATGCTGTCATTTTACGTTTGTCTTCTGTGAGAGGGCAGTTCCTCCCCGGTCGAGTGGTCCCGTTCGGTCTGAAATCAGCATGGCTCTTACTACCTTGACCTTCAAATAAGTGGACTTCTGCGTAGTAGTATGTCACATTTTACTGATCTCTTTCTCATAATCGATATATCGTTGGATCTCCTTAATGGGTGGGATGGGGAGTTTAACATACAATGATTAACAAATTGATATTATTACGTAACAATATCTTGAATATTATATTATCACTAGCTATTGCCCGCGGCTTTGCTCGCGTGGAAGTTGATTATATGTATTTATTTAAAACTGTGTAAGTATCTATGAATACTGTGTTCATGTTTTTAAACGTATTTATTTATAATCAATAGTCCATTAAAATTGACTTTCATACACACTTTTGACCCTTATTTTAACCCCTTTAGGAATAGAATTCCCATAAATGCTGATATAAGTATTCATTTATTTGTAATCAAAAGCCTGAAGACAAAGTTTCAGTCTACTAAATTAAAAAATGACGGACTTCCAGTCTAGCCCAGGTATAGATCATTCAGCTTCTGCCAGCCGTCCTATCATTACGACTGTAGCTATTAACAAAGTTGGATCTACATTTTGACGATTTTCGTTTTATTGCACCTTGGGTCTTAAAATATACATTTCTATGACCTCGCAAAGTTTCATATTTCAAAATGATCGCTATCATATTTTTTCTAGATTAACAAAGTCGGTTCTTATAAGAGCGTCCGAATAATAAAGTAGGTAGATATGTTGCTACGTTGTCTGCGGGGCGAGGGAGGGGCACGGGCGCCCGCGCACTGCGCGGATCTCCCATTTCATTCATTGTTAACGGGGAGACTGCACGCGCGTATGTCATATATGTTTAACTTAATGTTTTGCGTAATAGTGCAGTAATTAGTTCAAATTAAAATGTCTCGATCTAGGCGTATATTAGATTTAATACAACATTATGTCCCAGTTCAAGATATTCTTGCTGAATCAAAAATTACTGCTAGTGGTGTTCCAACCTGTTCCAGCCAAAAGAAGAAAAGTAAGTCAAAATTTAAAGCTTAATTTAACTACAAAACTATATAGAAAACGTATTTTATTGTAGTCCTTAATCGAGATGCTTTAAAAATTGCTATGGGAATGTTAAAATACGGGATCAAACGGTTGAGATTGCAGTATGTGTCAGATTCTACATTATTAACTGATTATTATTTTATTGTTTGTGTCGGATGTACCACATCCTACATTATTATGCGCTTTGAGTTCATACATTTTTATCGGTTGTGGTACTATCGACTTTGTTTTTCGTTCCTTTCTTACACGTTTTTGTCGAATAGGGTACTACCGACACTGTTAAACGTTTTTTATTTTGAAAGTATTTGTCAGATATGGTAATACCGACTTCTTTAATTGTAAATTACTAAATTTTGATGTTGGATATGTTAATACCGACTTTGTTGTTTGCAAACAGTGATATAATATAGGTCGGATATCTGCAAAGTTAACTTGATTTATTTTTTCTTGACCTCGTGTGACATTTTTTAAAATAAAAAGTACTAAATTTTTTATGTTAAATTATTATTTCCACATCACTCAGATTTACCGACTTCCTAATGACTGTCCTCAATGTGTATGATAGTTTGGACCGACTTAATAATCTCATGCTCTACGAGGTACGGGTCTTTCAATCCGTCTTCCTGGCTTGAGGCTATACCTATCAAGAATTGCTTAACAGAAAAACCTAACATCAACTTTACTGCTCAGACCCGAGCATCGAACCCGAGACCTGTCAATCAGGCAGTAGAAGCTTAAACGACTAAACCAACTAGGCATTTTGTGGCTACTTAGTGACATTACATCTCAATTTTTTACGTATTTATTAAAATTACTACTCTGCCTGCAGGAAAGCATGAGCAGAATTCAAGTGTGGTGGTGGTCACCATACTCATTGCGAAAGCAGACAATGCAGCATGGTGACTCACACCATGGCGGTCTAGTGATGCTTCTGCTCATTCATTAGGCCTCCGGTCTCGTACTTACCAACGAAACACGACAGCACGAACGCTGTTATTTTACGTTGATTTTCTGTGCGAGGGTAGTACCGCCCCGGTCGAGCCGGCCCGTTCGTGCTGAAATCAACGTGACTCTACTACCTTGAAAACTGTTTTCTTATAAAAGACATACCAACAGTTTAGTTATGTAGAAGGGAGTAATTTTTTTAAAAATCTTTTCGAGTTTACATCATATTTTTAATAGTCCTCTGCTGGGCTTATGCCTCTCGTTATTATATACTGAATTGTATTTTTTTTATTTTAGGAGAAGAATCTCCTCTCCCGGAAAGGTTTCATGAGGAACTTATATATTTGCAAGACCTGCTAGGCGATGATGTATTTAATGACAGTAGTAAGAACCTACAAGACGATCTTCTCCCTGGCTTGGATTCTATAAGCTTCCCGGAATCATTACCTGCTACTCCAGACATTGCCGTTTCAACATCCACTTCGATAGTTCCCACATTTATGCCACCACAAGACCTAAATTGTGAAATCGAATCATGTTACTATCTAATAATGACCATGAAGAAACTACAATATACAACACAACACCCATGCCGTCACCTACTCGGATTCATGACCAAAATTGTGGCCACCAGTTCTGCGCTTATTTCGTAAATCACATTCAGTATGGAAACTTAGGAACGCCATCTGAGTTTGACACTTTAAGTAAGATTCCCATACCATCATCGTCGTCAAGTTTTAGATCAAAAACTTTTCAAACTGATATGGGTAAAAAACGTCGCGTTCATAAAGATCGATGGCTCACCGTTGATAGAAAATTAAAGAAAAATTTAGGCAAAGAGTTCATAAATAAGAAGGGCAAAGTATTATACCAGATGCAGATTGAAGTGCAATGAAAAGCTGTCTTACGTGGATCGTTTACAAACTTTCAATTATATTATGTATGTGAGCTATTGAGCAAGCGGGATTTGTCAAGGGTCGAGGAACGAGAGAGCAGATCCTAATTCTACGACAGTTGATCGAAAAGTTTCGAGAGTTTAACATTCCACTCTATCTGCTTCGTCGACTTTCACAAGGCCTTCGATACCGTGAAATGGCATATTCTATGGGACGTTCTGATTCAAATGGGAGTGCCGCTCCACCTAGTGAGTCTCATACGCCGACTTTATGAGCGGACGGAACTGCGACTGTTCGGATAGATGACTTTGACTCAAGAAGCTTTCGCACTCAAGCTGGCGTTCGACAGAGTTGCATATTGTCTCCGCTCCTGTTCAACATTTATACGGAGTATATTAGGAGAATCGTGTTGGAACAATGGGACAAAGGGATTTCAGTGGGAGGTGAAAAGATGTCTAACTTAAGGTATGCCGACGACACTACCCATCTAACTCAAACGAAGGAAGACATGGAACACCTGCTGACACTTCTGGAGACAACAAGCCTCTCCTTCGATCTTACGATCAACAGAGGCAAGAACAAGATGATGGTAGTGGACCGAGCTGAACTAAACCATCCCGACATCACTGTGATTGGCAACTGTGAGGTTGTTCAATCTTATGTGTACCTTGGTTCCACCGTCACAAACACTGGAGGATGTGAAGATGAGATTCGAAGGAGATGTGCTATCACACGATCTGCCGTTGACAGGCTGAAAAGGGTCTGGTGCAATCGTAACATCACCAAAGCCACGAAAGTCCACCTTATGAGAAGCTTAGTCTTTCCAATATTTCTCTATGGCGCAGAAACGTGGACGGTTCGCCTTAAAGACTGACGCAAAATCGATGCCCTCGAGATGTGGTGCTGGCGTCGACTATTGCAAATCCCCTGGACAGCACATCATAACCCTCCTTTTGCTTTGCCGTAGTCGGGTAATTAATTAGTACCTATAACATCGGTCAATTCAAAGATGCCTTTCGAATTATATTTAACTAAACATTAATAAAACAATTATAATATTTCTTCAAGCCTTTTCTTTATCTACTTAATAGTCAATAGTCTAGCGTAGATACCCCACATCCGACATAATCTTGTAACTATGTTCCGAGGAAAATAGTACGATATGACAGTTCCCACACAATAGTATAGCTAAATTTCGAGTAACATAGTAGGATGTGACACTTGCAACTTTCATAGTACGTGAGACATAGTAGCATATGACACTTCCGACACTTTTTCTATTATCTGTTACGGTTAAGAGTGTAACATCTGCTTTTTCTAACATTTCCTATTGTTTGTTTTATTTTTTCACATTACGACCCTCTTATACGTTTAAAACTAAAGCACTGCACGAAATTTGGTTTCAATATAAGGCGATTTGTCAATTTGGTGCAAGTTCAAAACTTTGTTAGGCCGTACTGAAAAGTAGCGTTTTTGTAGTTCCGACGTTGTTAATAGCTACGGTCGATTATTCCACCTGGCCCGTGGACGTTCTACGCTACGTTTGCCGAGACGCGGTCACCACTCACGAACCCGTTTACCCCAGCGGTTATCAGTTCTACGGCTAATATGGCCAGCCCACTGTCACTTCAGTTTGCTTATCCTGTGGGCTATGTCAATGACCTTGGTTCTCTATTGGATCTCCTCATTCTTGATGCGATCCCTTAGAGAAGAGTTGAGCTTTTGTGATGAGAAAAATAAATCATTATTATTATTATAACCCTCTCCATAGCACGCTGAGCGACTTTGAACTTGTGGACCAGCCGTGTCGTAAGTGTCCACGTTTCGGTACAGTATGTCATGACAGGTAGGACGTATTGATTGAAGACTTTCGTATTTAGGCACTGTGGGATTGACGATAAAAAGACCCGACAAAGTTTCCCAAACGCTGCCCAACCCGGCTGAATTCTCCTGTTCCCCTCGTCCTCGAAGTTGTTTCTACTTAACTGCAAAGTCTGCCCGAGGTACCACACATATTTTTGAACAACTTCGAGAACGGCACCGTGAACCACAACCGGTTCCGGTAGAACATGTTCGTACATACGTATCTACTCATTTTTAATCAGTAGCCATAAATAAAGTTGCATGTTTCTAACTTCAAGAGTGACGGACTTCCATACAAACTTTCAACCCCTATTTCACTACCTTAGGGGTAGAATATTCAGAAACGCTGAAACACGTGACAATTCATTTTTAATCAGTAGCCCAAAAGAAAAGATTGACGAACTTCCTTACAAACTTTCAACCCCGATTTCACCCCCATAGGGGTAGAATATTAAGAAGCGTTTAAATACGTATCTATTTATTTTAAATCAGTACCCCAAAAATAAAGGTTCGTGTTTCTTACTAAAAAAATGACGAACTTCCATACAAACTTTCAACCCCTATTTCACCCCCTTAGGGGTAGAATATTCAGAAACATTGAAAGACGTATCAATTCATTTTTAATCATCAGCCAAAAAGTTAAGTTTCATGTTTCTAACTTCAAAAATGACGGACTTCCAGACTGACCTATATACGGAATAACAACCCCTATTTCACCCCTTAGGGGTAGAATATCCAGAAACGCTTCAATATGTATCTACCCATTTTTAATCAGTAGCCCAAAACTAAATTTTCATGTTTCTCACTTAAAAAATGACGGACTTCCTTACAAACTTTCAACCCCTATTTCACCCCTTTAGGGGCATAATATCCAAAAACTCCTAAATACGTATCTAATCATTTTTATTTAGTAGCTCAAAAATAAAGTTTCATATTTCTTATTTAAAAAATTACGGACTTCCATACAAACTTTCAACCCCTATTTCACCCTCTTAGGGGTAGAATATTAAGAAACTTTTAAATACGTATCTATTCATTTTAAATCAGTACCCCAACAATAAAGTTTCATGTTTCTTATTTAAAAATTTACGGACTTCCATACAAACTTTCAACCCCTATTTCACCCCCTTAAGGGTAGAATATCCTGAAACGCTTAAACACGTATCTACTCTTTTTTAATCAGTAGCCCAAAAGTAAAGTTTCATGTTCCTTACTTAAAAAATGACGAATTTCCATACAAACTTTTAACCCCTATTTCACCCTCTTAGGGGTAGAATATTAAGAAACGTTTAAATACGTATCTATTCATTTTAAATCAGTACACCAAAAAAAAAGTTTCATGTTTCTTACTTAAAAAAATGACGAACTTCAATACAAACTTTCAACCACTATTTCACCCCCTTAGGGGTAGAATATTCAGAAACGCTGAAACACGTATCAATTCATTTTTAATCAGCAGCCTAAAAATAAAGTTTCATGTTTCTAACTTCATAACTGACGGACTTCCAGACTGACCTATATACGAAATAACAACCCCTATTTAACCCCTTAGGGGTAGAATATCCAGAAACCCTTAAATACGTATCTACTCTTTTTCAATCAGTAGCCCAAAAGTAAAGTTTCATGTTTCTTACTTAAAAAATGACGAACTTTCATACAAACTTTCAACCCCTATTTCACCCCCTTAGGGGTAGAATATTCAGAAACATTGAAAGACGTATCAATTCATTTTTAATCAGCAGCCAAAAAGTAAAGTTTCATGTTTCTAACTTCAAAAATGACGGACTTCCAGAGTGACCTATATACGGAATAACAACCCCTATTTCACCCCTTAGGGGTAGAATATCCAGAAACGCTTCAATATGTATCTACCCTTTTTTAATCAGTAGCCCAAAACTAAATTTTCATGTTTCTCACTTAAAAAATGACGGACTTCCTTACAAACTTTCAACCCCTATTTCACCCCTTTAGGGGCATAATATCCAAAAACTCCTAAATACGTATCTAATCATTTTTATTTAGTAGCCCAAAAATAAAGTTTTATATTTCTTATTTTAAAAATTACGGACTTCCATACAAACTTTCAACCCCTATTTCACCCCCTTAAGGGTAGAATATCCAGAAACGCTTAAACATGTATGTACTATTTTTAATCAGTAGCCCAAAAGTAAAGTTTCATGTTTCATACTTAAAAAATGACGAATTTCCATACAAACTTTCAACCCCTATTTCACCCTCTTAGGGGTAGAATATTAAGAAACTTTTAAATACGTATCTATTCATTTTAAATCAGTACCCCAACAATAAAGTTTCATGTTTCTTATTTAAAAATTTACGGACTTCCATACAAACTTTCAACCCCTATTTCACCCCCTTAAGGGTAGAATATCCTGAAACGCTTAAACACGTATCTACTTTTTTTTAATCAGTAGCCCAAAAGTAAAGTTTCATGTTCCTTACTTAAAAAATGACGAATTTCCATACAAACTTTTATCCCCTATTTCACCCCCTTAGGGGTAGAATATTAAGAAACGTTTAAATACGTATCTATTCATTTTAAATCAGTACACCAAAAAAAAAGTTTCATGTTTCTTACTTAAAAAAATGACGAACTTCAATACAAACTTTCAACCCCTATTTCACCCCCTTAGGGGTAGAATATTCAGAAACGCTGAAACACGTATCAATTCATTTTTAATCAGCAGCCTAAAAGTAAAGTTTCATGTTTCTAACTTCAAAAATGACGGACTTCCAGACTGACCTATATACGAAATAACAACCCTATTTAACCCCTTAGGGGTAGAATATCCAGAAACCCTTAAATACGTATCTACTCTTTTTTAATCAGTAGCCCAAAAGTAAAGTTTCATGTTTCTTACTTAAAAAATGACGAACTTCCATACAAACTTTCAACCCCTATTTCACCCACTTAGGGGTAGAATATTCAGAAACGCTGAAACACGTATCAATTCATTTTTAATCAGCAGCCTAAAAATAAAGTTTCATGTTTCTAACTTCAAAAATGACGGACTTCCAGACTGGCCTATATACGAAATAACAACCCCTATTTAACCCCTTAGGGGTAGAATATCTAGAAACGCTTAAATACGTATCTACTCTTTTTTAATCAGTAGCCTAAAAGTAAAGTTTCATGTTTCTTACTTAAAAAATGACGAACTTCCATACAAACTTTCAACCCCTATTTAACCCCCTTAGGGGTGGAATTTCAAAAAATCCTTTCTTAGTGCTCACTTACGTCATATAAAAAACCTACGTGCAAAATTTCATGATTGTAGCTTCAGCGGTTTGGGCTGTGCGTTGATCTCTGGGTATGTCAGTCAGTCTGTCAGTCAGTCAGTCAGTCACCTTACTCTTTTATATATATAGATTTGTTGTCAAAATTTTATCTATATATATAAAAGCGAAATACCACTCACTTATTAATCACGAAATCTCAGAAACTATAACACCTACAAACCTGAAATTTGGCAGATAGGTTCCTTATAGGGTGTAAACATCCGCTAAGAAAGGATTTTACGAAACTCCACCCCTAAGGGGGTAAAACGGGTGTTGGAAGTTTGTATGAAAGTACTATGTTATTGAAGTAAAAGTAACTATGGCAGAAGGATTTTAAATGGTATTTAAGTAAATTAAAAGTGCAAATAACTAACTCCAAGCGTACGAACTCGCGAGCGGCCGCTAGTATAGTATAAAATAAAGTCGCTTCCACTGTCTTTCCGCTTAGTTTTTTTGAACGGATTTTAATGCAGTTTTCAAAAAAAGTAGAGTTATTCAAGAGGTAGGTTTGTATGTGTATTACAGGCATATTATAGCAGAGGAAAACCGAGAAATTCAAATGCTTGTGCGAAGCCGTCGCTAGTAAATGATACAAAACATCAGAGCAATGATATTTCTTCAGAAACATGGGACAGAAATAGTTCTATAACACGAAACCATGTCTTCAGTATAAAGTAAATTATATGAAAGACCGCAACTTAAGACTGCTCAATGAACCTCATATTCAGTGCGCAACAAAGAGTGCTTATCTATAATACATCTCAAACCCATTTATTACTTAATCATAAATATAAAGGGAGACAATGAATGATAGCCACATGCTACATAAATAATGACATTAAATAACATCTATAAATCAACTGGCTACAGTTGCTAGACCCACAGAAGCGGCCGTTGTATAAACAGTAGCAACGCTAAGCAACAAAGCTTCAACTATACACATTAATTACATTTCATATACATTTAAAGTCATTTAATAAAGACATCAAGAGGCGGCGCACATGAAACGGCGTGGAACAAAAAATAATCACTCTAGAATCGATACGAGATCGAAGGCTTAATCGATTCAGTAAAACGATTTAATCGAGAGACATGCGAGTTGCGAATGCAGATGAGTTTCTCACATTCGTTTGTTAGATGTATACACCTTTTGTTGTGTATTCATTTTGAAAGGGAGATTACTTTTTAATTACTTTTAATTTTTATCTGTTCCTTTTTTGTTTCTCTCTAGACAAGACTTTTAAGTAAAAACCTATATAGGTAGGTCATTTCAAAACAACGAGAAATCCCTTCAGCTATTCCCTATACTTCTGTACTGGCCTAACTTGATCTGATGGAGAATCATGTAGTTTTAGTCATTTGAGGTCTTTCGTTTTGAGAAAACACATGCTTGTGGCGTTGAAGTTGCTACATCTTTTTAATTTTCCAAACAAACTTTTCGTGTGTTACACATCGGCGAAGTTGAGTGGTTATTATGAATAACGCCATCTATTAACGAGATATTAACATCATCCAGGTACCTCACCAGAGTCACGGTAGCCAAGCGTTTAATTGGCCACCTATATTTATTGTTAAAATGAACATATCACTGCTGGATGGGGACATAACTCAGAGCTTCTGTACATCGTGATTTCCCATTTTGTATCGGAGTGTGCAATAAGTGGGATAGAGATTCCATGGAGTCTACTTTTAGATTCTCATTTTTTTATGATTTTCAAGTGTTGTATTGAATAAATAGATAGAGCTTAAAATGACAAAAACTACTGTTCTTTAACATACGGCTGTCCAAAGCCTAACTTGGCAGATCATACACTATTTTAAATATACTAATCAGCTGTTTATAGACCTTACCTATTTCAGATGCATAACGCGTATTTAAAAATAATAATAAACCGCTTTATTATACACTAGTTATCTAAATATGACTTAATGCTAGGCCAGTACAATTGGTGGCCTTATCGCTCAAAGTGCAATCTCTTCCAAGCAACCGATGTGATTTTGTGATTTTATTAGATGTGATTCTGACCCATCACCTAGCAGTAAACTCCGGTGGGTGTAGACCCGAGGGTATTCCCAGGCATAAAAATGTTATCAATGAGAATGCTGCATAACATACCTACATCGGGTACATGTACAAATAAACGCAACACCTTTAAATTGCTAAAAAACTGTAACCCTAGTACGCATGTATAATTGTATAATATACATTACTAGCTTTTGCCCGCGGCTCCGCCCGCGTCTATGTCGGTATTTAAATTTTAAAAATCCCTATAAATTTTAACTTATTATGTTATTCCGATGACTAAGCTATATTACTGCAAAGTCTCATGAAAATCCGTTCAGTAGTTTCGCGTGAAAGAGCAACTAACACACATCCTTACAAACTTTCGCATTTATAATATTAGTAGGAATAGGATATCTTGTATATATTTTGAGATTGATTTGTAATATTTCTTCGCCTTTTATTTGATTTTGTGTAAAACCAAATTGAAAAAATATAACCCACAGTCCACTCCACTACATTGGCGAACAAGAGATAGCAATTTAACGAACCGGCATCAGGGACGTCTTCATTTATTCAATACAAAACAAAAACAACAGCAAACGGATTACAATATCAATTTAGGAAAGTGAATCGAGTGATTTATTGTAATGTTTCATGTAAATACAGCCTCGAGCTGAGACGGCCACGTTTTCTGACGTTAATTATTGAGATGATGAAACTATACATCAATACAGACAGATTATGTCATGTTGGTTTCTAATAGCTCTTCCCATAGGCAAGAAAGGAACCAATCAGAAGATCGAAGAAGATCAAAGATTGATTCGGATCGAATTCAAAAGCCTTTATAATAGGTACCTGAATATTAGTCGTACGTAATCCCACTTAGAGGTCTGTAAAGAGCCGTAAGGCTCTGATAAAACATTTCATGAATTATAATTTTTGGCGCTTTTAAGGCATATTTTTGGAAAAGAGTGCCTGTTTCCCTTTTCACGGTCTTCGGTCATATAAATAAACACATACAATATTTATACATAATTTCAGTAAGTTAGTTAGGTTAATTGGCGGCTAGTCTCAACGGATACCAGTCAACTACGCAGGAGAAGTGTGTGCACAAACATATGTGCACTCTCTGTTCCCTCGCTCTAATAATCCGACGGGACGGTTATCCAACACGACCGGAGAGTTATCCAAGGATATACTAAGGGTCTGATTATTGTAGAGACATATAATAGGCCCTCCCGTCAAGATGTAATTGTTAACGCGACGAATCTCTTTCTGCAGTCGCTAACGTCTCTATTATCTTGTGTTTACTGTCTAATATTTTGTTGACGTCATTCTCATACATTTGTTAGTTTTCTATTAACGTTTGTAGAATGATAATGACTTGATTCGAGGGGCTGGTTCTCTCTCTAAACACAGTCAGGCTACTGCGGTATATTGATTTTATTACAATGAAATACTACAATTGAATGGTGTTGAATGTTCGCCGACAAATCTATCTTCATTTTATAGCATTTTTAATTTTGTGTTTATAATATAAAATACACCATTACCAACATAAACGGTATAAATATTTTCACACACTTCTCATCATTTTAAATTATAATCATAATCCTATAATGACTTATTTTACGATGCAATAAAGAACTAGGAAGTCTCGCTAACAAATAACATTTTCTTTTATTTTACGACTTATATTAATTTTAATAATATTTATCATATGGGATAAATTTATTTTATAATATGGCAACTCGAATTTTACTATATTTACGAGTTTATATCTTTGCAAAATCTGGTGACGTGTGCCCATTTTTACGGCCGTACAACATTATGTCAATAACCTTGTGATCAAGATAAGCTGAATAAAATTAGCGAAGACATGAGAACAAGGTCAAATCTTAGTTTTTTTTATATATACCGTAAAAAGATCTATCGAAAATGGTCTTTATTGCAAGTATATCGATACTGTTTTGAGATGTGTGGAATTTTTCTTATGGCAACTGTTTGAATGTCATAGAATTAATATACAGTAACATATCACAATTGATTAACAAAGTTTCTGAGTCAGCAGTCAGTCCTATTATCCGTATACAATATTCCTGAAGATTTAGACTATCGAAAATATTTCGTCATTAAAGTCCCAACAGACTGCCTCGTTGGTCTAGTAGTTAGCGTAAGCGACTGCAGATCGAGAGGTCTCGGGTTCGATTCCCGGGTCGGTCTGCTGTTGGGTTTTTCTTACAAGAGATTCTTAATACCAAACAGCCCGGAGTACGGACGATGGCGGTGTTTCCCACCCGTGCCTCGGAGAGCACGTTAAACCGTCGGTCCTGGTTGTCATGAACATCTATGGCAATCGTTACTGGGAAGTCAGCGCCCTCAAATACACTGACAACTTGTTCAACCTTCGAATTCAGTTCACCCTCAGGGTTGTGGAGGTCAGATACCAATCGCTCAGTGTAAAACTGATATTCAGGTAAAACCGGTTGAACTAGTAGCCGACCCCAAATAATCTTAGGAATAATAAACGCTAGGAAAATGATGAAAGTCCCAACAGTAGTTCATTAAAAAAACCCTTTCCAGTGCAAATGAAAGCACTGTTTAAAAAAAGTTTGAGTTTTTTTTGCTTTTATGGTGTTAATATTCAAGGTCTCTATAAAAATTTCAGCCAAATTCGCCGTTTTAGCTTTTACCACGGATGTGCATCAAAATGTTAACTCAAAACAAAAATGATTTAATTAAATAAAAACCTTTAGACATCCTATTAATCTATGCAGGCATATATAAGTCCCAACATTGTAAATCCTTTATCAGTTTGAGAACAAAACTACACTGTTCCTACACAACATATTGAAACATCAATCAATGCAGTTACAAATAAAACAGTCGCAGCATCAATGGCGAGTGATTCAAACTATTTTTGCACGCTAAGTCGTGTCTGTTGCGCTACTGGTTTTTAACGGTGCAAGTTGTAAACTTTATATTAAATTTTATATTTTTATAGTAAAGTAAACAGGTAGACGAGTCTGATGCAGAGTGATATCGCCTATCAACACACACAACCCAAGAGACATAGTCTCCCATAGAATTAATGGCATGTGAGTGGTCCTACAATAAAATCACCAAAATAATTTTGTGTCATTTGCTTCGATCTTCAATTGCCATTTGTGTCAGAAATTCTATGGATCATCATCAAAAGCCTTTAACAGTCCATGCTGGACATGGTCCTCTCCTCAGAAGGGAGGTTTTGGCCTCCTTCATGTTTTTTTTTATGCAAACGAGCAGAGGTATCGCCTGATGGTAAGCGATTACCACCGCCCATGGACACCCGAAATACCAGAGGCGTCACAAGTGCGTCGTTTGTTTCGTCATTTGCCTTTGGAAATTCTATTCTGTTTTCATAGGCGGAACTTCGCATATTACTTCTCTTGCGTCACATAAAATTATTATATTCTTTTGATTTACCAGCGCTTAGTTCTTCTCAAGTTTTTCACTTCAGTTCCAGTGTATTCAAATAAATCAATGAAAGTAAATGTTTACTACTAATGAATGCCCAAATCTAGTCATACAATGCAATTAATTATGTTTATTGCTGCTGTTTAATCAGCAAAAGTATAAAGAAGAAATAGAAATGTGTGTGACAAAGTGTTGTCCTACGTGGGATTTGAACCCACGACACTTGGCGAAGTAGTAAGCCAAACGTGCAGTCGATAGTTAGATAGATAGTTTTATCGTGGGAGAGCCACGCTTCGGCATGAATGGGCCGGCTCGACCGGAGTGATACCACGGCCTAACAGAAAACCGGTGTGAAATAGTGCTTGCGCTGTGTTTCACCGAGTGAGTGAGTATACCGGAGGCCCATATCCCATACCCCTATCTCTCCCATCCCCCGCCTCCATCCCCCAAAGGCCGGCAACGCACTTATGACGCCTTTGGTGTTGCGGGTGTCCATGGGCGGTGGTGATACGTCTCGGCCTGTTCCATAAAAAAAAAAATTGGTACTCACATTACTCTTTGATCTCGTTTAAATCACCGCATATAGATTAGAACTAGCTTTTAATAGTTTTCCCACAGCTCGCCTATGCATAGCACCACAACACGCGACAACTAACAGGTACTCTGTCATCACTTAGATCAGGTTGGCGGTATGCAGGTCGTTGCTCCGCTGTTTGGAAATACGCGACAGTTCACCGTGGCCAGACTCCCAATTCGATTGGAGAAGAATCTAGATCACATATTACACAATTAAGGCTTTTTTAGTTATTTATTTTATTGTTAGTGTATTGTTTCCTCTTATTTTTGTCCCTTTTTTATATTTTTTTGTAATACTAGCTTATAGAGCAGAGATTTAGCTAGGTACATAATTATTATAAAATAGAAACAGTAATCTTTTTTTTATATTTATAGTATAGTTTATGGGAATATGAAAATATTTATTAAATTAAATAACTAGAATTACAGTAAACTGTGTGTATTAAACGTAAGGAGTAAAGGGTTACTTAATTTATTTATTTCATTAAGTTATTAAAAAGGTACCTACTTATATGTTCTAAGTTTTATGGTAGAGGGGTTGTCACTTGTCCCCAATGACATATGTCTGCCTCGGTGGCGCAGTGATAGCATATGCTACTGCTGTGCTCGAGGTCTCGGGTTTGATTCCCAGGTCGGATCAAATATTTGTATCATCATCAGCTTATCGCAGTCCACTGCTGGACATAGGCCTCTCCACTTGCACATATATTTGTAAGATCTGCAAATATTTGTTTCGGAGTTTGAGGTATTTTCTGTGTGTGTACTTGCAAAAGAAATATGTAAATATATTTTTATATCAGTTATCTAGTAGGATTATAAGGATTTATTGGGATTTTTATCAAACTTCACAATAATATAGTTGGTATGTCAGAACATACCTACTATATTATTGTACATTATAGCGAACTTATTTAATGATTAAGGACACGGTGATGAAGGCGGTATAGATACTTGTAGGAGAGATGAATAACACGAAGGTTGTAGCGACTGTGGTATATTTATTGTCAGGAGCCCAGGGCTCCTGAATACTCTTGGTGTTACATGGTAACTGTGTTGAGAGTAAGTCCTTAGTATGAGTGGTTGTATGCCCATTACAGTTTCCTTATATATACTGAAACCTATTGGTACAATGCATATAATCACGTGCTGTACTTGCAGACAATAACTACAAAAGAATTTCTAACTACGTGACCGATAACATCCTTACATCTGAGATATGCTGTTATCGCTTAGCTATGTATACATTCTATTAATTTAACTAATATGAGTATATAGGAATAATATATAGGAATATACATACATACGTACACATAGGCTACTATTTATCACGATCACCACCATACACGCGGGCGGAGTAATGGCAAAAGCTAGTTTAATTATATTTTACATACACCTATGAAACGAACACAAAGAACACCCAGATTCAGAACAACAGTTTGTGTTTCACACAAAGTGTTTTCATATTTAATATAGGTACAGAGTTTAATCTTATTTGACCTTTTCCTTGATATTTATACACCATAATGGACAGTAGCCAAAGTGCAAATCCCACTCAATTCAACTTGCTCTTCCCAATATCTTATTTAGATACTTTAAACACTTATTTATCTCACGCTCCATCCCCATGTCGTGACCGTTAATTGCTTTCGTGAGTTGCAACCCGATATTGTTCTTTTAAAAAAGCCGCTTGATTGAAAGCTTTTAAAAACAAGAATTCATTCATATTGTTTTGTGTATAAAATTTTATTATAAAATATTTATGTGCCTCATTTCGGGGACCAGTATTTTTTGACGCGAGTTTTCACGTAAAAAACGGCATTTCTACGTTGTGTTTAATGTAATGTTTGAATTTGATTATGATTGTAAGTTTGATTTTGATTTTTACTTTGATTTTAATGCTAATTTTGATTTTGTTTCTAATTTTATTTTGAATTTGGATTTTAATTTTGAATTTAATCTAGATTTTGACTTTAATTTGATTTTGATTTTATTTTGGTTTTTGATTTTAAGTTTGTTTTTGATTATGATTTAACTTTTTTTTACTTTGATTTTGATTATAATTTTTCTCCTTCTCTAGCCTGTACATCGCTGTCTAATACTTCTGTTAACTCTGAACTAAGCGGTGTGGGGACCTGGTGACCTGTAACAAGTATCATATACCTATCACAGGCACCAGTCTCTCACAGGACGTGGTTGAGATTAAATGTATTGGAAAAACCTTTGTGAAAACCATTTTTTGTGAAGAGAAAATAAAGTTTTTTTATTATTATTATTATGTTATGTATATTATAACTGGATTTATGTATTTTTTTAATCATATATTCCTTCCTTTCATGACTCTTGTAGTCCCAGTTTTTAGTCTTATTCCTACAAGAGTAGGTTACAAAGTTTTATGATGATCGGTGAAGTAGTTTTCGCGTGAAAGAGTAACAAACAAACTTACATTCACATTTATGATATTAGTATGATGTGTATTGCCTTATATGACTTATATAAATCACGTCTTCTTACCAAGTTAAGTTTTATTGCAAAACGTCTAACAGTTTATTAGTGTGTAGTTGATATTATACTAATACATTTAGCAAAGCTGAACATTTATCTAGCAGGCAAGAATTATTATTCCCTAAGGCGACAATATCAGTGCAACTGTTTGAAATTACTACTTAACAAAACATTGACTCGAATTATACCCATACAGACCAATAACATTGGAAACGAAGTGATTTATCTCAGAAACAATAAGCACAGTCAAGATTTTAAAAAGATAATGTCGCCTATCTAAGAACTTTAGTTTTATATCCTGTGTCACAGCAGACTTCAAAAACATTAATGAAATTGACACACACAATACTCTAACTTAGGAAAATCATTTGTTGATCACACAATGAGGACTCGAACCTAAAATACCCATCGCAGTAAGTCTCAATGAGGCTACCGAACAGTCTGGTTATTACAGGCTTTTTTTACAAGCTTTTTATTAACTTGCAATATATGTATGTATGTATGCTGTATGTTCGGGTGGAATCTTGCAACTCAATTTTGAAGCATATATCTTTAACCGATTTTGCTGAAATTTTGCAAGCATGTATACAGCGTGACAATACAATATTATGATGACATGAAGCTGATCTGATGCTGGAGCTGGAAGGTGGCCATATAAATTCTGTTAAGAAACGTCGCAACATCATCGAGTTTGGACTCGTTTGATTCATCTCGAGGAATTCCAGTAAAAGCTTGGTTTTAAAAAGCTTTTTAATTTAATTTTTATTCATGCCTCATTTATTTGCTTGTTACTTTAGTTGTTGTTACGGTGACTACAAAGGCAAAGGCTTTAATTTCACAAATTTTGTGTGATTAGTATGATCATTTGTTCAGTGTGTGGGCTTAAATTTATCTATAATAATATATTGTGTACGTATAATTATACATATTTGGAAATATTCAGGTATGTTTGTCAGTTATCTGATTACCATAGTAGAGGTTCTACTTATTTTGGGATTAGATTGTCTATGAATTTATCTATAACTAGCGCACCCACGCAACCTCGTTTGCGTCTCCTATTAGCCGTAGCGTGATAATTTTCTCCCGTTTTTGAAACATTTTTCATTAGTGCTCCACTCCTATTGCCTTTCTCGATAAATGTGCTATCCAACACTGAAATATTTTTTCAAATCGGACCAGCGGTTCCTGAGATTAGCGCGTTCAAACAAACAAACTCTTCAGCTTCATATAATAGTATATAGATATCTATGTATGTGATATCTGAAGAATTAAACCTTTAAAGTCTTACCCCGAGGACCAAATACAATTGTTTAATCTTTCCTGAAGATAGATTTCGTGGCTGAAGGCAATATTCCTGCTCACAGGGTTGTTACGAGCAATTAAGTGGGCGTAATAGACGATTAAGTTGTAGGAAAATGCACGGACACAATACTGCGTAGGTTGGTAGTGCTTGGCAGTCTTTAGATGGACTATAGATTTGCAAGAATGGCATACTAGACTTAGACACGTTATCGTTTTGAATTAAGAATAATCTAGAGAATTATCGAATTTATATTCCTACTAGCTTTTGACCGCAACTCCGCCCGCTTGTTTGTCGGTTATCGTATTGAAGAGCCTATGTCCTTCCTCAAGAATCAAAGTATTATTGCTTCGTTGGTCTCGCGGTTGGCGTGTGCGACTGCTGATCACGAGGTCTCGGGTTCGATGCCCGGGTCGCACCAAATGTTTTGTATGATCTACAAATATTTGTTTCGGAGTTTGGGTGTTTTCTATGTATAATATGTATGGATTTACAAATATATGTATTTGTATCAGTTGTCTAGTACCCATAACACAAGCTCTGGTTAGCTTGGGACAAGATGGCGTTGTGTGTTAGATGTCCGAAATATTTATTATTTATCTCCATGCCGAATTTCATTGAAATCGGTGCAGCGGTATAGCCGTAAAACCGTGACAAACAGACATACAGACAGAATTACTTTCGCATTTATAACATTAGTATGGATAACGTTTACTCAAAGAGCAGAAAGTTATTATATCCATAGTAATATTATAGATTCTTAAGCATCTGTATATTATGCTCTCACAGCTAAACGCCGCGCTGTACCGATTTCAATACAAAATTCCAGAGTAAAGACACAAAAGAAAACGTATTTTATAAATTCTTTAACCGACTTCCAAAAGGAGGAGGTTCTCAATTTCATCACTCATTTTTTTTTTTATGTACGTACATTGATTACTCCGTCAATTGTGGACCGATTTTGAAAATTATTTTTGTATTCGAAAGGGTATGCTCCCCATGTGGTCCCATGGCCACCATATCAGGATCTGATGATGGGATCCCAAGGCAATCGAACCCTCAAATTTACGTGAGCGCCTGCAATAAAGTTAAGGCAATTGTCTGCATGCCTTCATATTCTGTAGACATCATGTCCGAAATATTTATTTATTATTATTTATTATTCTATACAGTATGTTGTATGTTACCTTTAGTCGTATTCTTTCAAGTTATTTAGGTGAAATGATGATGAGAGACTTGAGAAAGACTCAAAAGCGAAAAATAAAAAAAAACTTCGTTTAAAAAAACCGACTTCAAAAACTGAAAAGTATAAAATAACTTAATTTGTATGTGCTACCTATTCATAGGTTTGAAGTCGGTGCCGAGCCAAAATGTAATAGTAGGTACCGCACTCGCCGCGCGTGACCTTGAGCGGGATAGCTGCTCTTCGCGTAGGACAAAACAACCGAAGCGTTGGTGACGTCATTGACGTTTGTCTCGAAATATAGGGAGTGTGGTACCTACTATTACATTTGGCTTGGCGCCGAATTCAAACCTATGAATAGGTAGCACATACAAATTAAGTTATTTTATACTTTTCAGTTTTTGAAGTCGGTTTTTTTAAACGAAGTTTTTTTTTGATATCTTTGATATACCTTATTAAGTTATAGTTCAGATGCAGGCAGAGCAGATGTATCAAGATCAAGTCTAGTTTGAATACTACTAATCATAAATCTAACGAACTAATCAATTTATTGAAACACGCGATCGATACTTTACAAATGAAGACGGCTCTTTTATACACCGCCATTTACAACAATCATCCTTTATGGGAACCGGAAATTACTAAAATTTCTGATACAAACTAGAACTTTTGTTTCGTCTGAGAATAAAAGCTTTTAGTTTAGAAAACTGGTTTGACCTCGTCGCTAACAGTTTGATTATTTTTTAATAGAAAAACAACAGGATAAAGATGGTATTATAATCTACTGTTCTACTTAAATTTAGATAACATAGTAAGCTTGGGTAGGTATGAAATATTCCATATCTATATCTATACTAATATTATAAACGCGTAAGTTTGTAGGTATAGATGGATGGATGGATGTTTATTAGCTCATTCACGCAAAAACTACTGAACGGATTTGGATGAAACTTTACAGTAATTTAGCTTATATATCAGAATAACACATAGGCTACTATTTGCAGCGATAACCGACATACACGCGGGCGGAGCCGCGGGCAACAACTAGTAAATAAAAAAGTAATGAAAGTAAATAAAACCGGCCAAGTGCGAGGCAGACTCGCGCACTAAGTAGTAAGTACCATTATCTATAAAAACAGCAAAATAACACGTTTGTTATATGGGAATCCCTTTAAATATTTATTTTATTTTTCAGTATTCAAATATCTTTCATGTTTCCTCTTTTATTCCCAGTTTTTCCATCTGAATCCTAGTACCCAATTGAAGACAATGCGCTTCCCGCTATAACAAAAGAAAAACAATATAAAATTCAGTCTGCAAAATTCAAATGTTTAGATTCTGACTGTCCCTTTGGGGATAGAAATGTGAGTGCATTTATGTAAAATATAATTATGTTGTTTTTTTTATTTGATGATTTCCATAGATTGTTTGCAAGTTTCCAGTCAATAACCTCAGGTCCAGGACTAAAGTAAACTCCAATTATAGCTCTAACCACAATCATAAAACTAAACATGTACTTAACAAGTCCAAAAGAATGTTATTACAATAAAATTATATGTTTCTGTTAAATGTAAACCTGTTGAAATCGAGTCGACTGGTCAGGTGCTTGGATTATTTTATTGTCTAGCTATCCTGCCAATCCAAAATATAACGTATTTTCTGTTAAGTAAAGTGTGTATTTGTTAGATAGCAGTTTAGACAGGCATAAGCCGAGATAGCCTTAGAATTTGCATAGAAGCTGTAGATGCGTTTACGATTGTGGTGTCCATTGGTTTCTAATATAATGGATATTCATAACACTGCATTGATAATAGGTAACGTTTTGATCATCTCAGATTCTTTTCATTTTTAATATTTAAGACAGCCTTTTGAATTTAGTTTTAATTTAAATTAGGTAATGTTTTAATGTGTCATTTTTAGTACTCAATTCCAACTTATTTTATTTCAGTTTTGAATAAAATTGATATTTTATCAGTACCTAATCCTTACAAGTGGTAATAATGCGACTATTCGTCTATAAAAAAATAATCAGTATTTAATAATTTTATGAAGACATAACAAGGACCAAAATCTTAATTGTGAACGATCACTTACTAGATAAATAAATGTTGATTGCCTTGATATCTCAAAATTAACATTACGGTGACCAGATTGCAAATCTATAAAGCAAATAATGAAACTGTAATAAATGAGTAAATGTTTTCAGAACAGTTCAATAAAATCGAATCAAAGAAAGAGTTGAAAAATTTTTGAAACAGCGCCATAACAGTCAAAGTTGATGTAAAATAAAAAACAGTTGAGATCAGTTAGGACCATTGCGAATACACAACACAAAGGGTGCTAAGAGAAGAAAAAACATTCATAAAAATATATCTCCTCTTAAACAAAATGATGGCAGCCCTACTAACAATTGATGTATGCAGATTCTGATTGTTGATAACGCCTAAATTATACAAATGATATTGAATTGAAGTGTAACGCATTACCGATACTAACTTTCTAGATCTGGTTGGCCAATAAATATCCATGAAACAATTGCTGATAAAATCTTGATTGCACTGTAAGGTTGTGGACACACTATTCAAATTCTAGACAATATAGATCACGACTAAAAGACTGTTTATAGTGAAGGCTCGACTAGAGAGATACTACGACGTCTACACATACACCCTGGCGGAAACTGACACCATTTGAGTATCTTTTTAACCGACTTCAAAAAAGGAGAAGGTTCTCAATTCAAATGTTTTTTTTTTATGTTTGATACATCATAACTTTCGACTGGGTGAACCCATTTTGATAATTCTTTTTTATTTGAAAGCTGGTGCTTCCCGAATGGTCCCTATTAAATTTGGTCTAGATTGAAGTCGGTTTTTTTATTGTTAAAATTTGTAGGTAATTATCGTAGAAGACTTTAATGGAATCATTAACAGACAAAATAAGTTATGATGTATGATGTGTGTGGCATAGAAAGCAAACTTTACATGTTTGCTTTCTATGCCACCTAAGGGTAAGTTGAATTCTTTTAAGTATCCTTCTATCATAACCGGGAGGGACTTAAGGTTCCAGTAACCTTGCTAAAAAAACAGTCGAATTGACCTTTTTTAAATGTTTATAATTTTATCAATTACCATGAAGTTTTACACATAAAACTGTTGGCGCTAGCGAGAGCTAAACTATATTCAAAAATTGTTTAAGCTCCTCAAAGTCGTGAAATAAAGTACTGAAATGAAATTATGCATTTATCCTAAAAAAAATCATATACCTACAAGTGAAAACACGTCTGAAATAAAGTGGATGGTATCCCGCCTAGTCAAGTTAGCGTGAATAAACCTCCAACAACAATGAAATCCCGTTCCTTTCTGCAATTCTAATCTAGTTACTTCATTAGCTGTATCAGAATAAATACGTCACTATACCCGATAGTGGTAACAAGATGTATTTTATCACTTATCTCGAGGTAGGAAAGTGTTAAATCGTGGTGATTATTTTGATGGCTTCGGTGGCTGTCCTCTTAGGAATCTCGTATGCTTTAATTGCTTTCAAGCGGGATCTGTTCGCGTGATCTCTGCCGCGCCACGCCATTAGTAACTGACTTGCGGCAAAGAGTACTCCTTTGTCTCCGTTTTAGTGCTGGGCGACGCGTATGCAAAGTTAATTGGTTGCACTCGAGTTGAATATTTTTTATCGTTATATTTTTTGATAATTACAAAAAAATGGCATATCTTAAAATTATTATTAAGAAACATTTCGGATTCATTTTCATTTTAATCTTCTAAAACTCTAATGGTTTTAAATTTTAATTTCTTGTGTGCTTACTCTATAATGAAATACTATAGTACCTTTTTATTTACGTCATCACATAATAAATCTATTGCATAATTTTAGTTTTTTAAGTGAAAACTTACTAAGCGGCGTTGTGCACTTTGGGATGGGTAAAAATGTTAAACTCGCGTCAGAAACTCGCGTCAAGACACGTGACCTGATCGAATATTCGTAAGACGGAGGCGTGGCGTAGGAGAGGAAGTAATAACAACCTCTCTTTCTACCGTGCGGCGAAAATATATGCCTGCTCCTTCTGTTTCGTTTAAGCGGCACAGGGCGCTTGCGCGAGCGTGCGAGTGTGTAAGCCCGGCTTCGCTCGGGTAATATGTTTATATTGTATAGCATTAACTATATATTTTTATAACATTACAATAAGCATTTCTGTAGTTATCGGTTCTCAAGGAATATTAAAGGCAAAGCAAGGCATAGATTCGTACAGCATCGTTCACTGTGTTTAATAAATATAGTTAATAAAAAAAATGATATTTAATAAATCAAAACAGCACAACGTCAATGTTCAAGTTTTCACTTCTGCCGGCATTCCCTGAGTGCAACCCATTTATTCCATTTTTTTCACTCCTATTTCATAAAAAGTACCATATTTCAATCGTAATATATAGTGAATAAAACTGAACATTTGTAAATGCGAGTAGTTGCGGCTTGACAATAGGAACTTACTTACACATACCTTTCGAAATTGATTGATATTCCAGTGGTGGCATAAAATAAAGAAAATTTAGAGACGGATTGAATGAAAGTTTCTAGTGTCGTGTGAAAATTCGGTATACATTTGCTGTTAGTTTGTTGGCGAGAGAACACGGCCATTACCAATGAAGAACAAGATACTGATTACAGAAATACATGGTGGGACTGTGCCTGTTTCAAATATTCATCCACACAACACACTTAGACGCGGAATATTCTCACAACTGACAGTGCTGTACAGAAAATGCACCAGCCTCACTGGTAAGTCGCTAAATAATTTTGTAAATAGGTCCGCACTTTCGCGGATTATTGGAACGAAAGTTCCTTATGGGGCATTGCGGAGAGGTAACCTAGCCGACAAAAAAGCGTCCGTAACGTTAAATAAAAAAAGCGTAAGATTTCAAAATTTTGTATAGCGCCATCTGTATACCCTAGCCGACAAAAACATCCGTAACGTTAAATAAAAAAGTGTAAGATTTTAAAATTTTACTATAGCGCCATCTGTAAGTTGCATATATTATTATGTTTTACGATAAGGAACTTCGTTCCTATCTGGTGTCCCAAGACACCACACGACTTTTTTTTTGGAGTTATGGCAATCTTAAACAAGTGGGTTTTAAAGACTTTTAGGCTACTACAGTCCCAGAACCATTTCCCATTTGACAATTCCAAAATCTCCTTTAATAGATCCCACATTCTGGCTGATTTCCATTCTTCTATTAAGTTCCTTCCCTTGTTTGTTCTGAAACAAAAATGATACTGATTACACAAATTTTATCATTGTTTTGTCTTAAAAAGTACCTTCGAGCATCAATCATTCACACTTGAGTACACACTTGAGCGCATAATATAAAAAATGATAGATTGAATGAAATACTACTTTGTGAATTCACTCGAGTAAAAACTTCCTTGTGTCCCATCCCTACAAAAGCGTTGGCATTTTAGAAGCTGCCTTTTTTCATTGTTGCTAAAAGCCGTCGCATGTATATATTTGTTATTGTCAGTTTTAAGTATGTGCGGATTATTTTATATATGTGATCATTGTGCAGGCTTTGTGTATAAACTCAGTCTCTCAATACTTAATGTGATGTTTTGCTGGATTAATGGACAGTAAAACTTCTTGTTTTTTGGGAACAGAATAATAGAATACCATTTTTCTTTTTTTGATCTATCATTGTATTACATACCTGACTGTATCCTACTAATCCTACTAATATTATAAACGCGAAAGTTTGTAGGTATGGATAGATGTTTATTACTCTTTCACGCAAAAACTACTAAACGGATTTGATTGAAACTTTACAGTAACATAGCTTATACATCAGAATAACACATAGGCTACTAATTGCAGCGATAACCGACATACACGCGAGCAGAGCAGCGGGCAACAGCTAGCTCTCTATAAATACTCACATATTGCCAATTTTATTCTTTTCATTAACGTTACGTTTCTGATATTCCATATCTATATTAATATTATAAATTCGAAAGTAACTTGTCTGACTGCTTACCGGTCTATCTGTCTGTCTGTTACGTTTTCACACTAAATCGCTGCACCGATTGCAATCAAATTAGGCATGGAGATACTTTACCGCGACAACCGATAAACACGCGGGCGGAGCCGCGGGCAAAAGCTGGTTTGTCATAAACAGATCCTCCACCAACAATGCTGTCTCCGAAGTGTGACTAAGACTGGCTAGTGTAGCGACATAGTCACAATTGTGGTGAAGCTCCTTAAATAAAGATTTAAAAAAAAAGACTGGCTGGTGGCCGTTGACTTGGACACAGCACTAAGTCTTTGTGGTACATAGTTCCTAGAAAGAAAAGAAGTATAACTGCATATAAAAATGTATAGTATACTAGCTGAACCTCGCGGTATTACCCGCGGGTAAGGCCGCGGGGAGAAGCTAGTCTAAAAAAAGTACCCTCCCTAAACTCCTTAAATCATCAGCTATCTATCAGTGAAAGTCCCATCAAAATCGGTCCAGCCGTTCCAGATATTAGCCGGAACAAACAGACAGACAAAAATTGAAAAGAAAATCGGTTTAGGTACCGTGCATACATGTACACGTGCATTTTAATGTTACAAACAGACACTCCAATTTCTTTCAACTTCTAAGTGCTACGGGTTCAAACCCCACACTGGAATGCACTTTGTATGACCTACAAATCGTTGTTCTAAGTCTGGGCGTTTGTTACGTCCGCTTCATGTATGTTTGTTAAGTTTATAATGCCACAGGACCTATTCCTAAGGTAGGAATTGTCTTTTAAAGAAAATACCTACTCAAATTTCTAGTAATCTTAACTAGCAAAAAGACTATTACAATTTCGAAAAAACAATCGATTTTCTAAGCTTAATTAATAAGATCTGCGGAGTGTTAGGAATATCAATGTGATTTTTCTGAGCTTTAGAATAGAATTGTCTTATGTACTAAAGAATAATAGCCAAAATGCATTAATTTAGATAAAAATATAGTTGTTAACAGGAACATGAATCTAATCACTTTATATTTAAACAAACAACACAATTTCATCCATATTGATGCAGTGAATAACCAAATTCTTAGAAAGTCGCTGCCTATAAATTAAGTAACAATAATCGCAATTCTTAAATATGCTAATACAAAGGACGTAACGATGTCCCCTGGGAGAGTAGGGGACTACGGCCATGGGGACGGATGAGAACAGGGGCACAGAGACAATGGGACGAAATTACAACCGGCCAATTGAGCCGCTTGTAAACTTGATCCCCTGTATTGTTTCCGCACTTGATACTATAGCGCGATTAGGACAATTTGATACTTTTTTGTTAGTATCATTTAAGTGTATGAACTCATTTTTGTGATCTTAGATATTGTCTACAACTGGAGTTGAAGAGGTCTGATGGTAGTCGTACGTACGTAATACAACACTCCAAGTTCAGCCATGTTATTAAGGTAATAAAGCCAAGCTGATTTAAGCACAAATGGGCCGGCTCAGCCAAGGCAACCATTTCTAGTACTAGGAAAATACTTTGGAAGTAGATGATGATTGTATGATAGTCATGGCCTTAAAACCAGAAGGGCCGACCGCAAATGAAAAGGGAAAAGGCACAGCAGAAGAAGATGATAGTATAAGTGTTTCAACTAACAAGTTTAGGTAATAAATGTTTAAAAAAGAGTGATATCGTGTTGGCCAATTTTAGGTTCAGTCAATCAAATGATCGTGGCCTAAATGAGGATGTTTAATATTTTTACTACATAATTCAACTTCTTGGGAGTACCTAAATTTACGACCACACCCGAATTGTATCTAAACGGTATTTAATTGATTTGATAATAATTATAATTATACAAAATGAACGTTATTTATTATACCTACTCCGTGCTTATAGACACCGATGTTAGTAATCGCTTTCTATCAGACGGACATGTGCTCATTATCCTAGATTGATAAGTAATTGATAGATGTTTGGATGAAATTTTATTTTAACAATGAGGACTGTAAAAATAATATTAACCTTTTCTTCATAACTAACAATACTTACAACGCCTGCTGACTTCACAAAAATTATTTTATTTCGGACATCTAACACACAACGTCATCTAATCCCAAGATAAGCAGAACTTGTGTTATGGGTACTAGACAACTTATACAAATACATATATATACATTTTTTTTGTAAATACATACATATAATTGATAAACATGCTCCAATACAACAGAAAAAGGTAAGACATCTGCCTGCACCATGGCTCACTGAAGAAATAAGGGCGGTACAGAGGAAGAAAGCAAGAGCTCAGTCCAGGTACAAAAGTCACCCTACAACAACAAACTGGGAAAAATTTGTACTCATCAGAAATCACTGCAACAAGATGTGTAGGAATGCTCAGCGCCGACATATCCACAAATCTGTTGAAGATGGTGACCCGGTCAGGGTTTGGAAGTTTCTTAGGTCATTAGGAGTCGGCAAATCACGTCCTAATTGTGCTTCGAAAGATATTGATATTGATTCCATGAATTCATATTTTTCTGCCTCCTCCAATTATGGCGGGGCTACCAAGACTGCGACACTGAACTATCTTTCTACTCTGCCGACTCCTGACTGTTCCCCATTCATTTTCAGTCAATTCGCTGCATGTGATGTTAGGAAGAGCATAGTGTCAATAACTTCGAATGCTGTAGGGAGCGACTGTATCAGTCGTAATATGATTCTTCCCATCCTAAATGAAATTCTACCAGTGATCACCCATATCCTTAATTATTCCATATCCGTCAATACCTTTCCATCTGCATGGAAACTGGCTCAAGTTATTCCCCTCCCCAAGAAAAGTAATCCTACCGCCCTCACAGATTACCGTCCCATTTCCATCCTCCCGTTTCTCTCCAAAGTCCTCGAGCGTCTCACTCACAGACAGCTAAGCTCATTCCTTTCAAGAAATTGTCTCCTTAATCATCTCCAGTCAGGTTTCCGCCCAGGCCATAGCACAACCACGGCTCTAGTCCACATTACGGATGATATCAGGTCGGGCATGGAGGAGGGAAAGCTAACGGTATTTGCCTTGCTAGACTTCAGCAACGCCTTCAATACTGTAGATTTCGATGTCTTGTTGGGTATACTGCGCTCTCTTAACATATCTCCATCGGCTATTGACTGGTTTCGAAGTTACCTGTATGGTCGCCAGCAGCGTGCTTGTATAGAAAATGTTTACTCCTCTTGGTGCACTACAACTGCGGGCGTACCTCAGGGCGGCGTGTTATCACCTTTACTTTTCTCAGTTTTTATTAACTCAATCACAAATCAATTATTTTCTTCCTACCATCTTTATGCAGATGATTTACAAATTTACTTACAAGGTACTCCAGACGAATTAACAGAAGTAGTTAATACAATTAACAGAGATTTGATGAAAATATGTAACTGGAGTAAGGAGTATGGGCTGAGTGTGAATCCGACCAAAACACAGGTCATTATAGTGGGTAGCCCCCGGCTACACTGTAGATTAAACTTCCAGCAGATACCAGACATTGTTTGCAGCGGCTTGATTGTTCCCTTCAGTGAGAAAGTAAAAAACTTAGGGATTCTTATGGATAGGTACCTATCCTGGGGTCCCCAGATTGGAGAGGTTAGCCGCAAACTATTTGCGGCAGTGGGGTCTCTGCGAAGGTTACGAAACTTTCTTCCCACAAACACTAAAATTGCGCTCGCACAATCTCTTCTTCTTCCCATCCTTGACTATGGTGATGTCAGCTATCTAGATCTCACCGAAGACCAACTAAATAAACTTGAGCGACTCCAAAACCTTTGCATTAGATTCATATTTGGATTACGCAAATATGACCATATCTCAGAGTTTCGTTCTAAACTCAAGTGGCTCCCAATACGCTTTCGCCGGAATGCTCATATTCTTTCTCTTTTATACAGTATTCTGTTTCTCCCTCACACCCCCTCTTACCTTAAAGAACGCTTTCAGTTCTTACACAATACTCATTGTAGGGACCTGAGATCATCAAAGAATTTGAAACTTAAAATGCCTAAACATTCTACCCGGTTTACAGACAAATCCTTTACTGTGCAAGCAGTAAGACTCTGGAACAATTTGCCTGAAACAATCCGTCACGCTAAAACCTTGCCCGTTTTCAAAAAGCTAGTGAAGGATTATTATCTGTCATTATAATTTATTGTTATTTATTTTAGTCTGTGTATGTATGTATCTGTATGTATGTATGTGTATGTATGTATGAGTATGTTTATATGTGTAATATGAGTAGATGTATGTATATATATGTATGTATGTTGAATATTTTTGAATTTAGTGATTGTTTTTATTATTCACATACTAAATTTAAGATTTGTGCACCCCACTACTGTTACCCCTATTAATGTCAATTACCATAATTTCCGTACTAAGGTTGTCTGTAAGAGATCGCCATGAGCGATAAGACCGCCAATTGTCACATTTGTAAATTGTATCTCTTTTTTTTCTATCTGTTATAATGTGTGTACAATAAAGATAAATAAATAAAATAAAATAAAAAATACATAGAAAATACCCAAACTCCGAAACAAATATTTGTAGATCATGCAAACATTTGGTCCGACCCGGGAATCGAACCCGAGACCTCATGATCAGCAGTCGCACACGCCAACCGCGAGACCAATGAGGCAGTCAAAGTGTGCGAGTATTGCTAGTAAAATTACTGTTTTATTAATAAAACAGCAATTAAGCACTGGAGATAAATCTCGTCAAAATGACTAAACAGTTTAAGTTTCTAATAAACGTTTAAACGGCATAATTATAATGCCTGTCATAAATTAAGTACTTGACAACTGTAGTTAATAAAGTCGAGTTTAAATCAATAGCATGAAGAGTGAAAAAAATGAAAATGATTTATTCAGGATCCACAGAATACAATGCAAACACACGCAATTGAACAGTACGTAAGGACAATATTATTGTACCTTAAACGGGTGTTTGCACAAAAATGTGGGCCAGAACGGGTCACCATCTCAGCTAAATGCTTTACGGTGTGTTGGCACCATCACGAAGTGGAGTTTAGAATATCGCGAGTCGTGTAACACAAAAATGATCACTATCAGAAATACGTTAAAAGCAATTTCGAAGACCCAGGTGAAGAGAGGGAGACCGGGTCGCATTATAAGTGAGATATATCGCATTTTTTAAGTAAGACTATGCATTGTCTAATATAGATGACGCTTAAAAACTGTGAAAGTGAAACTGTTAACCTTTGTGCCTTTGATTGCTATCAATGCAGTAATAAATAAAGAATGTTAAGTGTAATGGCAAGAAACACTAAATAATAAAACAACAACTAGTAAAGGACCTGAAGAGACCCAGTACAAAAATTTTAACAAAAAAAACGATTCATGAACTAGACCAATGGACTACACGGGAACCAGCTTTCAAGTAAAAAAAGAATGATCAAAATCGGTTAACCCAGTCGAAAGTTCTGAAGTAACAAACATAAAAAAATACAGTCGAATTGAGAACCTCCTCCTTTTTGAAGTTGGTTAAAAAGTAATTGTAACTGAACCGCCAAGTAAACAACACTCATTTGTTTTACTATCCAGCTCTTTATAATATTAAGACATAAAATCTTCACCATAAATATTATTAGTGTTCATAAAACAGGACTTTCTATAAAGAAATTTTCATTGTAGAATATTGAAAATACCGAAACGATGAGCCAATCATCAATCACGGCTTCCTTGACAGATTTTATTATGTACGAGGGGTTATTTGCACAATAACATTGTGTTATATTAATACAAAACGCTTAAAAAGCCTGTTTGAAATATTGGATAAACAAGAAGACGTATGCGTTTGTGTGATCTATTATTAAAACCGCATGCTTGAATATTCAAGTGACAGTATGATATTTCCCAGACAAATGGTGTTTGATTACGCTTAGAGACGTACTTACAATTTTACTTGGAGTGTTGATACTTCATCTTGGTTGGATTAGTTATCAAACAATTTGAGGTAAATTTTGATTTTACGTCCTATTTCTTTTGGACATTTTCCACTATGTACCTAAGTATTTTTATTATGGTATAAGCAGTAAACGAACAGTTGGGTCATTCAGTAGTGAGTGACTTACGTCGCCTATGAACACATGCAACTCACAAGAATTCGAAATGTTTCTTTCAATCTGTCTCGTAGAGTCAAGAAGGGAGGGTGGTTTGTAAACACGCCTTTTTGTTTTTTTTTTGGTTTGGACATCTAACACACAACGCCATCTAGTCCCAAGCTAAGCAGAGCTTGTGTTATGGGTACTAGACGACTGATATACATAATATACTTTTTTTTGTAAATACATACATATTATACATAGAAAACACCCAAACTCTGAAACAAATATTTGTAGATCACACAAACATTTGGTCCGACCCAGGATTTGAACCCAAGACCACAAGCACAGCAGTCGGAATTTCAAAAAATCCTTTCTTAGTGCTCACTTACGTTATGTATAGAACCTACATGCAAAATTTCAGGATTCTAACTTCAACGGTTTGGGCTGTGCGTTGATCTCTGGGTATGTCAGTCAGTCAGTCAGTCAGTCACCTTCCTCTTTTATATATATAGATTAGATAGTTTTAGTTACATTATTTCCAAAGCAGACCTACTTGTTTCTTCAAATACTTCCTCAAATATCAAAACGTATCTGTCGCAGTACATAGGTGCGATACAACTCGTCAATTTATCCGCGTCAACGCGCTTCTATTTAGTAGCCCGCTTGTTCCGTGTGACACTTGCTATTGTATTTGTTACCTAAGTACTTACAAAAGGGAAAATATGGTTTACTGTTTGTAATAAGAACTTCAGCGCCCAATTAAAATTTCTTGCCTATCTCTGTACGGGTCTAGCTCCTCTTGTGGTTTTAGCCAAGGTGATTTACGTGAGGCAGTGAAATTTCCAGTAGCCAATAAAAGCGACACTAGATATGATATGATACGCACAGCTCAGAGCCTCAAATATTTTGCCGCTTTTTTAGTTCCCGAATCAATACGTTTTGGGTTCCGGTAACCCAGTTTTTTTTTATATGGAATAAGCGGACAAACGAGCAGACGTATCGCCTGATGGTAAGTGATTACCGCCGCCCATGGACACCTGCAAAACCAGAAGCGTCACAAGAACGTTGCCGGCTTTTTGGGGATGGGGGGGAGGTAGGGGATTGGGGTATGGGCCTCCAGTATACTCACTCGGTGAAACACAGCGCAACACTATTTCACACCGGTATTCTATAAGGCCGTGGTCTAAAAAAGTCTAAAAAAAAAAATGTCTAAAAAGAGTTTCTTTGCACTGACGAGGATATCAACTGCGACATGGGGTCTGTCATATAATACACTAAAGATCATATATGGAGCTACTTATTTGGGTTCTATTTGCTATGGTGCTCCTGTATGGGCAGATAGGGCGACTGTAGGTGCTGTCCGTCGCAAACTGTTACAAGGCCAACGACCTGCATTGATTTTCTTGTGCAAGGCATATAGGACGGTTAGCACTGAGGCTTTACCGGTGTTGGCAGGTGTTCTTCCGGTCGATCTCGAGGTGCAAAGACGTGCAGCCATGTACTATTCCACACTACAAAACATGGAATGCGATTTTTTGGGCATACGAGACCGCGGTAAAATCATAAGATTGTTTCAACAAAAATCCAATGTCTATAACAACCTCTTGGATGAATGGCAGAAACGATGGGACGAATCATCTAAGGGGCGCCACCTCTACCAGTTCTTTCAATTTCAAGGTCATGGCTCGAGGTAGATCACTGTGTCGCTCAATTTCTTACAGGCCACGGTAACTTTAAGAGCAAACTATACTCATTTAAATTAGTCGATTCACCATTTTGTCAATGCTCAACACCTGATTCTAGCTGTGAACAGTCGGCTCATCATATCCTCTGGGAATGTAGTCTTTGGTACAATGAACGTAACATGATGCTAAATAGCTTACAAATGACGTCTGAGGTAGTATATTATGGGGATCTTGTGTCAACTGCGGTGAATTTCCGTGCGTTTAAGCGATTCTGCCATACATACTATAGAAATCAAATATAGCTCACTTAGGACCCATAATATTTTTTATCCGTTGTGCTTCCCGGTTTGAAAAAGGCGTCTGCCTATTTTGACTCCATTTTGTCTCCCGCTTTGCTAAGGAGGGAAGTGGACCTATTATATTTCCAACTCCTCCAGTTTTCTTCTGATTAATTTCGTTGCGGGTTCCAAGACAGTTAAATTTTTCCTGGGACTTCCCGAGTGTCATAACTCGGTGTTTTCGTGGGTCACCGCTGTTGATCCTGGTGTACAGGAGTTACAGTGGTGGGCGTGTGGGCGGGATTAGTCCCATAAAAAAAAATGGCCGTGGTATCACTACGATCGAGACGGCCCATTAATGCCGAAGCGTGGCTCTCCCACGGTTAAAAGTTTTCTGTGAGGCTGTCATTCTGATTGAGCTAATATATCACATTAACAGCTTTTAACAGTCTACTGCTGGACATAGGCTTTTCATTAGCAAGAAGATGTTGGCGTCCTAAACCTCGCTGACCAGACAGGATTGTATAGGGTGTTTCGAATTTTCCATCTCACGTTGTCATAACTAGTTTGCTCTCTTGGTCGCCTCTTAAGGCGCATTTCCACCGAAATTTGACAATACAAAAAAAGGTTGACAACACAAAAGTTGCCAACTTTTGTTCGGTGGAGACTCGGTTTTACAGAAACTTTTATCACCAACACATGTTGTCAACACAAAAGTTGCAAACTTTTGTTCGGTGGAGACTCGGCTTTACGATACCCATCGTATGAATAGAGGCGATGTCACTCCGAATTCTTAATCACCACTACAATCACCACAGACAGACACACACTACACCACACAGACAGAGTTATTATAGTAATGTATAATTAACCGATCAATTGATTTTTAAAATCGATCTAATATGTATTAATTAACAATTTATATTATAATTTTATTACTTATGCTTCAATATGTTTTCCCGTTCCGAGAAATAAAACTCTAAGTAGGTATCTCTGTAGGTATTCTTATATCTGACTACAGAAAGTTGTTCAGTTTTATACACTTGTTGTTCCTTTCTTTAATAGGACAAACTAATTTCACAGGAACATTTCGTTGTTAGTCTGTTTGACAACACTTCATTTCTCAGATTTGATTATAGATTTTAGCTTATAGATATTTTTTACATTTAGTGAATTGAAACTGTTGTATATGCATGGAAGAATACTTTAAGAATAGTAAAGATTGCTGCATGAAACCGTGCGAGATACTCGACCTCAAGTTAATAGGACTAGTTCTAAAGGGAAGAAGAAGAGTGAAACTTGTCAGTACTTCAGCACCTGGTACTCAGTCCTCCACGATTAATGTATACCAGCAATATTACTCATTCTATTATATCATCTGCCAAAAAAGGTTCAAAAAACTATAACCAGACTCCTAAACACTTCTTATAAAATCTATATAGCATACAAATCAATTCAAATCAAATCAAATCAAAATCATTTATTCATCTAAGACACCAAGTGACACTTATGAACGTCAAATTGAAGCTATAGTTAAAAATCATAGATCGACACAAACAGAGGCCACAGCATGTGCTGTATTGTTTTTTTTTTTTTTATGTTTGGCCCGCCAAAATGACTCTACTCTGCCTGATGGAAAGCATAAGTAGAATCCAAGAGTAGTGGTCACCATGCTCACTGCGAATGCAAACATTGCAGCATGGCGACCCACACCATGGCGGCCTAGTGATGCTTCTGCATCTTTTAGTCTAGTCAACAAGTATGGAACTTGTTGACTAGACTAATTGGGCCTCCGGTGTCGCACTCACCAACGAAACACGACAGCACGCTGTCATTTTACGTTAATTTTCTGTGCGAGGGTAGTACCGCCCCGGTCGAGCCGGCCCGTTCGTCCTGTAATCAGCGTGGCTCTACTACCTTTCTATTGTCGAGGTAAGTTAGGCGAAAACACCAAAATCTACTGCCTGCCTGTGTCGATCCATAACTTCCAGTTTCCAAAATGCGTAGAGCTCATGAGAAGAATACTGGCAAAGAAACTCATGGCTACTCTTTTTCAAAATCTGATTTTCAGGTACAATAGTGTTAGTATTACATGTAAGGTAAACAGTATACAAGCTGTTGCCACCTGAAATTCCTTTTATTAAAAAGCTCCAAAATCTAACGCACAAACAAAAAAGAAACACTCAGTGGTAAGATAACGTTGAAGGTTTGAGTCTATTAAACATAGAACAAAATAGAAACAAGGTGCACATCCACTTACATTCAGTTGCAAAATCTACTGTTGAAAATAATTCGTAACTGGATTAAGAGGCTAGGGTTGCAGTTGAACGAACCAGAATAATAGTATTGTCTAAAGAATCGCTGACTAGGCCGACCAGTCACCCCAAGCAGCACCCGTTCACGAGTATGACGCATGGACCAGCCATCATCTCCTTCGCCATATCAGAGGGACCCGCCAGAGGAGAAAGAAACGACCCGCCCCACGACGACACCGCAAGCAATGACATTTTAGTGAGCATATGTCACCCGGTCTCTTGTTACAAATCTATTAACACCTGATTCGTTTAAATCGTAAATGTAGTTTAGCCGCTACAGTGAAACATACATAGATTGACAAAACTTCCTTTTGACTTCACCGTAGTTGGGTAAAAGAGCATTTATATTTTAATTTATTTCAGTAACACTTTAATTGCACTAACACTACGTCTATTAATTATCAGACCCTTCTTATCAATCTTATATTTTTGATAAATTATATCTTCATTTCATCCTAAGGCTGATTATATTTAACCGAAAATCTCATTACTCATTACCAACGCCTATACACGTTAACAGAAGCACACACACCCTATATCACAACAAGTACTTTGACTAAAGTAGCTAAGAGATGAACACAAAGCACACATCCTTCCTCTAATGAACAGCTACTACACAACACGAGTAAACACGGTTTAAACAACCTCTTAACAACATGATAAATCCAATTGACAATCACTACGAACAAGGTTTAACGCGCCGTACAATTGCAAGTACTAATTTAAGACGGTCCCATATACAGCGCGTTAAGAATGTCCGCTTGATCGGCGGTTGTATGAACGCAAGGGAAGCTGTGTGACGTGCACGAGTGAAGCCAAATAGGGTTGCCAGTGAAAAATTTGCTCTTCAACCCCCCTTAATTGGGTGTCGCGTTGTTTTACATGAAATGTCACTCACTGGTTGAGAGATTAGCCAATGTTTTTTTATTGATGTTGATGTAAGAGTCAAGAATTTATTGCGATATAATAAAATTGTACAGTAATATTTGTATAATATGATATTTGGAAATATGGAACAGATTTATAATATTTAGTGAGTACTTTTCCCAATCCAAAGGTTGACTGGTAGAAAATGCCCTTCGGCATTAAGTCCGCCTCATGCAAAATGTAGTGTAATTTTCTGACACTGGTACATTTTATTTAAATTGGTCTTGTGTTGTGTTGATGTGTTGATGATTAAACACATCAACACATTGGGTAGAGTGTATTTGCGATACATAGTACATGTCTTCTATCTTCCTATCCTTTATTTTTATGTGTATATATTATATACAAACTAGCTGACCCAAGCAACGTCGTTTACGTCTCCTATTGCCCGTAGCGTAATAACATTCTTCATTGATGCGAGGCTTCTATTGGTCTTAGCGTGATGATATATATCCTATAGCCTTCCTCGATAAATGGGCTATCTAAAAAAAAAAGAATCTTTAAATCGGACCAGTAGTTCCTGAGATTAGCGCGTTCAAACAATCTCTTCAGCTTTATAATATTACATAAGTATAGATAGCTATAAATGTTAAGTTGATGTGTGTGTAAGTGTGCTTCCAAAACTCAAAAATGACTTTAAAAGCTATCATAGAGCTGAAACTTCGACATGATTATACGACACCCTTCAGAGAGATTGTTTTATCTATTTCTTGCAACAACAATGTGCCACAGCAAAGCACGGCAGAGTACAACTAATAATGTATAATTTATTTTTTCTTCTAGGATCAGTGTAAAAGTTCATGTTGATTTGAAAATAACACATAGAAAATGTAGTCACACTCTAGTTACACATTGTTTGTAAACATGAATTTTTTTATTTATTTTTTAATAGCATTTCTCAGTATTATTACCATTATGTTATATTCCATGTAAGGCTTCCTCAACCGTTTACGAAACATAAAGTATTTGCTGCTACCTTCTTACGCTGGAAATCTTTACATAGTATAAAATGATGTCGCTTCCACTGTCTGTTCGCTTAGATAATATTTCAATGCAGTTTTGAGCAATACACAGAGTGATTCAAATGAAAGGTTTATATGTGTTTGTAAATCCGAGAATTTAAAGACTACCGTATGAAGCCTGGCCGCTAGTGCTGTTTAAACTATACAGCAGTATGTCTCGAGAACTAACACAGGGCTGTCAGTGATTTGTTGCAGAGACGTTTCTTTTAGCGTTGATGTGGCGCTGATTGGGACGTATGAGGTGTTTGTGAAAGCATTTTTGTTTTTTTTTTGCAACTAATGAACACTCGTTAGGGTTGTCGAAGAACTTGGATGAATATACCGCAGGTCGCATTGCTTAACAATCTTTGTTATCCTATATTTCATTTTCTGTTTACAGGCAAAATCATTTATTGCAAGACTTTATGAAAAAGAAATACAGTTACTTTACTTTTTTATTATTTCATTTGCAATAAATCAATCAATCCAAGAGTGGCGGTCACCTTACTCATTGCGAATGCAGACAATGCAACAATGCGGCATGGTGACCCATACCATGGCGGCCTAGTGATGCTTCTGCATCATTGGGCCTACGAGTATGTACGTATGTTTCACAGTAGCTCCTAAACTACTGAACTGATTTAGCGAATGAGAAATCAATAGATTCGTAGTAATGGTCGCATAGGCTAAACAATTGTTTTTAAAGTTTTTATGTAGTCAGGTTTTAGTTTTTCATATTTTTTCTTAAATCTCTAGACATCTATAGATAAACTCAGACTTCTAGGATTGTTATAAATCATATTTAGCTTAAGATATCACTTTTTTTTTTTTTTTAAAGAACCCCTTCATTACGTGACGTAGATGTAGGTACTTATGACTGCCTCGGTGGTAGCATATGCGACTGCTGTGTTGAGGTCTTGAGTTCGATTCCCAAATATATATTTTCTATGTTATATATAATATTTATGTATTTATAAAAAAAGTATATATGTATTTACATCATTTGTCAAGTGCATATAGTACAAGCTCTGCCAGTTTGGAACTAGAGGTCCAAAAATATGAAAACTAATAATTACTCCAAAAATCTGAAATGGCGTCTATAAAAAAGGTTTATAGTAGAAATTCAATTATCACACTTTTTTACTCAAAATATTAAGTACTAATACATTTTCTTATGTATTAGCCTGTCAAAGTGCCTATACTCTGCATGATGGAAAGCATGAACAGACTGCAAGAGTGGTGGATATTCTCATAGCGAATGCAGATAATGCAGCGTGGTGACCCACACTATGACGGCCTATTGGTATATTTTTCCATGCTTAAAACGTTTAGTATTACACTATGTTTATTAAAAAAAAATCTAATACAGATTGAAATAAACAGCTTTTTCAAGTACTTTTAAATAAGTCCTACTAAGAGAGCTAGCTTCTTCGCCTGCCTTAATAAGGCATAGGGACTTTTATAGCCAGTATGTATATATGTATATTCTCACAGTATTCTCTCACACGACTCACAATTGGAAATCGCACACCCATGAGGCTACTAGACAAATGAGGCAATACAAAAGTGTATCATTTAAATAGAAAACTAGATTGTATGACATGTCTTATACTAGTAGAGCCAGACTTTGTCGCGATCTCAGGACTGGATCGCAAAGTATTATGCGTCGCAATGTAAAAGTAACAATGCTGACTAAGTAGTTAAAAATATGTGTTAATTCGGAATAAAATTGGATTTTTTCTTAGAATACTTTATTTATTAATTTCTCCTGTTTTTAATTTGCACAAATTGTACTTTAGTTTGAGTTTTCTTTTTTATAGAATAGGGAGCAAACGAGCAGACGTATCGCCTGATGTTAAGCGATTACCGCCGCCCATGGACACCTGCAACACCAGAGGCGTCACAAGGTTGCCGGCCTTTGGGGGATGGGGAAGGGGATGGGGGGAGGGGTTGGGGTGTGGGCCTCCGGTATCCTCACTCACTCGGTTTATCACAACGCAAGCGCTGTTTCACACCGGTTTTCTGTGAGGTCGTGGTATCACTCCGGTCGAGCCTGCCCATGCATGCCGAAGCGTGGCTCTCCCACGGTAAAAATAGACCATCAAGTTTAAACATACAATTCATAACTGTTGTGGATGACGCACAGATATTCATCCTTGAATTAAAATATTGGATGTATTTTCTAGTAGCTTTTGCCGGCGGCTCCACCCGCGTGTATGTCGGCTATCACGGTAAAAAGTAGCCTATGTTCTTCCTCAAGAATCAAAGTATCTTCATAGCAAATTTTATTGGAATCCTGGCAGTGGTTCAGCCGATCGTATCGAATCGTAACAGACAGATAGAGTTACTTTCGAGTTTATAATATTAACTATGGATAGGAAAGTCTATAAATTTTATCAGTATCGCTAAGCCGCCATGGCATGGGTCACCATGCTGCATTGCTGAAATATCTGCATTCGCAATGAGTATGGTGACCACCACTCTTGGATTCTACTCACGCTTTGCATCAGGGAGAGTAGACTCATTTTGGCAGGGCCATACATTAAAAAAAAATAAGTACTATAACATACAGTTTACGTAGTTTATATGAGTTACTATAAAAAAAGTAATCGAGTAAAAAAAGTAATCCTTTTGTTTAAAAGTTTATTGCCAATCGATTTTTAATTTATTGGGAGATTATTAATATATCACAAAAAATAACTTTGAAAAGAGTATTGTTGTAAAGGTAGAAAATGGATAGATTCAGCCCTTCTTGGAAATAATAAATAAATAATGATAAATATTTCAGACATCTAACACACAACGCCATCTAGTCCCATGCTAAGCAGAGCTTGTGTTATGGGTACTAGACAACTGATACCAATTCATATATACTTTTTTTTTGTAAATACATACATATTACACATAGAAAACACCCAAACTCCGAAACAAATATTTGTAGATCATACAAACATTTGGTCCGACCCGGGAATCGAACCCAAGACCTCATTATCAGCAGTCGCACACGTCAACCGCTAGACCAACGAGGCAGTCGCCAAATGAAAATCATTTGCATACTATACATAAACGTTTTAAAATTTGTGCTTATACTTTAGTATTATTAGACATGAGAAAACAGCAGATATATTACTATTATTTCCTGATTTTTTATACCTGAAGGACTGCAAATGGCAATGAGTATTGCATCATAAGAGAGCTATTTTATGCAATCTGTTTCCTGAATGTCTCCTATAACATTATGGTAATCCATTTTTCTGTAAGCCGGATATGAGGTCCAAAGGTATTCTTATAGATATTCCACTAACTATAGCCAACCATTTATTACTTACCTATTAAATTTATTTTATTTTTTATATTACAATAAATCTTACAATAAATAACACTTGTCCGTGCAAACCTACTTTGCAGCATTAAGGGTGTAATATTGTTAGATGGAGTGGCAGATTTTATCCGTTCACGATGCCTATTAAATATTTTCTTTTGACAGCCATGAAATAAGAGAAGATTGAAGAATTTATGTTAAGGAAACTGCTAGACTGTGGCGTAACCCTAGCCGGTTAATTTATGATATCCCTCGTATTGTGTCCTAGAACTTTATAGGGTATCAACAATCAACAAGTCTTAATTATGAGAATCATCTCATAATTAAGACCGTACTCCTTTCTCCAAGGCTGGCTATGCGATTGTGATGTGTGCCTCCATAGCCAAGATACAAGTGATATATGTATATATACATAGACGTATTATTGATTAATATTGTGTTTGACCACGTGATTTACCGTTAAGATGATGTCGTTACCATTTCGTTAGGTTGCTAATACCGTTTGTTTTTAGAATATCAACTTGACTGGGAGGCTAAGTTATAGGCATTCATGGGCAGCGGGAGTCACTTTCCATCAGGTGACACATCGGCTCGCTTGCCCACTATATAATGAAAAAATACATAAGCCTCCTTCTTTTGCAGTCGGGTAAAAACGCTAAGTTTACTGAGAAAAATATAAGTTTTTACCAGGGGCTTTTAAATGCAATAGTGTGGAATATTTCTATTCCTTCCATGGCTGTCGTAAGTGGCGACTAAGGGAGCATTCACTTTACCATGAGAGAGCCACGCTTCGGCTTGCATGGGCCGGCTCGACCGGAGTGATACCACGGCCTCACAGAAAACCGGTGTGAAACAGCGCTTGCGCTGTGTTTCACCGAGTGAGTTGGGATACCGGAGACCCATACCCCAACCCTCCCACTATCCCCCTCCCCATCCCCCAAAGGCCTGCAACGCACTTGTGACGCCTCTGGTGTTGCGGGTGTCCATAGGCGGCGGTAATCGCTTACCATCAAGTTAAGAACAATTTTCTAAAAGTGAATTCTAGCTAGAACGATTTATAGTTGGAGCCGTTTCCGAGATTCAGATTATATATATACTCGTATATAATAATATATATATACAATAATTGCTCGTTTAAGTGTATTAGATTTAAAGACATTCCACGAACCTTCTAATACAGAGAGCCCCTATCCACAGTTACACCTTCGCTAATAACTGGGCAAGAAATTGCATCTCATATGAGCGATATATCTTTTTAAACTGCCTCACTTAACGATCGTAGCCAAGGTGTGGTGTAGAAAACTGTTCAGGTGTTTGATTTTCCTGCTCAACCCGGTTCGTGTGGGAACTTAATTTAGGTTCTTACATGCTATGTTTTGTTTACGTAAGACAGAGGAGAGTTACAACTTATCAGAGTTTATGTTAATAAACAATTTTGCTAAAACAGTACAATTATGAATAGTATTGCACACTTTTTTATTTAGTGTAAAGGCTCATTGTCTGATGCAAGATATACCTAGACCTTAAATTATATACGTACCAAATAATGTATTAAAAGTAATTCTAGCCTCTTTACAACTTACAAATACTAGGTAAAATATTCTGAATAACAGACATCTTCGTTCCTTCGCTCCTTATAGGTATTATATTTACACCATTTATTTCCTAAACTAAGTAAATAATGATATTGATGATAATTTTGTAAATGAAGAATAATTAAAATTGAGGTCACAGTCTGTTGAAGAACAGAGTAAGTCATGAAAGAGAAACGGTAACTCTCAAAAACACCAAAGGAACTTCAAAGGAAGAGTAATAAATTTAATTCGTACTATCCACAAATTGAAAGTTAAATGCGTTTGAAAAGAGCCTTAGCTCCTGCAAAGATCATCGAATTCCTATACTTTCCTACAGTTAAATGACAAAAGACTTTTATTACGTATCAATTTTGTTATTAGTAACCTATCTATTTCATTGTTAAAGTCCCCAGTTCAGTCGAGCCCACTATGTACTACTGTACTCGACGGGACTCAAAATAGCAAGCCCACATTATTGTTAATCCTGTCTGCCTATTCTGAGTAAGAATTAAGATTGGCCTCCTTTTTACAGTTTCCAATCTAATAGACTTGTTCACTTGCACTAAACCCCGCCATTAATCAATGGAATTGAGCCTCTAAAACTTAATCTTCGACAAGTTGCCTTCTGAGCCGACCGCAGTGATTAATAGAAATAAAATGGTCAGACAGCATAAAAAGCCTCTAAATGTACTGAGTAAGGTATTTTAAAAAGTTATACTGCATTTTAAGCGATTACAACATATAATTTAGTTTTGTCTAGTGTCTATATACTGAAAAGTGCTGGTTTTTTGATAGCTAAGAGTTTTAATAGGTTCTTTGTTACGAGCTATTAACTGGTAGATAGACTCTCTGATGATTACAACAGTAATAAATTCTGTATTTACATGTTGGCGTATGATAGAGTATTGAAAAGCCGTCGCCGAATGTTGAGGTCTATCTCCAAACAAGTCTCGATATAAAATCTATTCCAAAGTCGAATATGAAGCTCGAGTACATTGTTTTATTGTCTGACATATTCATGGTTTTAGGCATGCAAACAAATATACATTAACACTGCCTTTGCTCCTGAATACTACGGCGCTGGAATTGCTCCCGCTGCCGCTCTTGCTCCCGGTCTTGGCTACCCTGCTGAATGGGCCAACAGAGGTTGTGGTTGTTATTTTAAGATACAGAATAGGTCTTAAACAATTATTAATACCTATAAATTGTGTCTAATCCAATGCTGAAAAAGTTGACCAAGATTAAAAATCATAATAAAAACTCATTGAAATACGACTTGTCATATGATGTGTTAAAAATTGTAGTAAATTTCACAACAATTATTGTTTAATGAACCTGCAATAAGTGAAGTTGTTAGCAAACATCCAATCTAATTCGAAAAATGCTTATTTATTTACGTATGCATCTCTTGTATTAATTAAATATCCAATATCTGTAAACTTTATAGATAAACAGGACATGAAGCTCCAATAAATTCTCACAATCATTTATATTTGCACCACATCCATAACATGTCCGAGCCAGGGAAGTCGATGTCATGACTATGAATGATACGGTGTGATAACGTGTGATACGACTTCCTCCACAGGCGACTAAGGCTTATTGAGATACAACTTTCTTACCGAGAGTTATTAGAGCCGAGATCGTATGTGCTTTACTCACAATGTTTGTAGTTACTCATGAGAACTTTCTAGACGATTTATAGGCGTTGTAAAAGTAACGGTAGGTGTTGTAATACTACCTTGTGCGTAAATTTTAACACACATTTTAGTTCTGAGTTACAAAATGATGGTTTGTATTTCTGAAGCTTCTATTGTTTGGGTATTAATATACAAATATTCTAGTATATATTTACTTGTATATTCTGAAAAGTTTTCAGCAACTTTATATAAAATTCCATATTTGGATCTCCAAGAAAGTTTACTAAAAGATTTAATACAGGAGAGTCAAATGATATACAAGTCTCAGATGTCACGGCCTGACATTACCGTTGCATGCTAAATTCGTGAAATAATAGACGTGGCATATGTAAATAGTCAAGCAGATCTACATACATCGATCTCCGGCGATGCCCGATACTGAGAAAGGGGCACGACATTGCCGTTTTCCATTGTTATCGACACGACAATATTTTTTTGCAAATAAAACAGCGAATAGAAAAAGTATTCTATACAATTTTATGCCGTTCAGGTCATTTAACCATTCTGATCATTAGAATAATAGACAATACAAATCAAATAGAAAAAAAATAAAACTTTTTTATCCTGCTTCCTACCAGTCTTCGGCAATAATAACTATAATTGTCATCCGCGGTATTTCCGGGCAGGCAAATTTATGGCGACTTGCCTTCGACTTAATATATTGCGTCCTATAGAATCTACTTCTTTTTTTAAGTAAAGACTACCAATTGATATCATGCTTTTGAGAAACAAAATAGGCATTGTCAGAGCAAAAATAAAAATAAAATAATAATTACTGAGTGATCTAGATCTTATTGATGACAAACAAGATTAGCTAATTTTGTTTGTTGTTGTTGAACAAATTAGGTAGTAGAGCCACGCTGATTTCAGCACGAACGGGCCAGCTCGACCGGAGCGGTACTACCCTCGCACAGAAAATCAACGTAAAATGACAGCGTTCGTGCTGTCGTGTTTCGATGGTGAGTGCGAGACCGGAGGCCCAAATAGTCTAGTCAACAAGTCCCATACTTGTTGACTAGACTAAAAGATGCAGCAGCATCACTAGGCCGCCATGGTGTGAGTTGCCATACTTGACTGCATTCGCAGTGAGTATGGTGACCGCCACTCTTGGATTCTGCTTATGCTTTCCATCAGGCAGAGTAGAGTCATTTTGGCGGGCCATACATAAAAAAAAATACAATGTTAATGTCGCCATCTTAAACTATCAATGATGCAGAAGCATCAACAGGGTGCCATGCTGTGGGTCACCATGCTGTATAATTGCATTGTCTGCATTCACAATGTATATGGTGACCACCACTCTTGTATTCTACTTACGCTTTCGATAAAAAAAGGTTTGTTAAGATACTCAATATCTGCAACTCAAGAAAAACAAATGACAGCACTTTTTTGAGTGCTCAACATTTCACCAATATAGAGGATACCGGAAACTCTTACTTATGCGGTAAATGAAACAAATCAAAGAATTGCTTAAACCAGTATTCTATATCACGGAGGTATCACGCAGTCAAGAAACAGTATCTTCACCCCTCTAAGTTTCTTCCCGTGTGTCGACCCCATTGGTAAACTACATTGAAGTAGTCTCGATGTGGGAATGTCCTCAGAGAGATCTTCTCAACTTGTTTTGAATACTGTGCGCTGGTGGCCGGCGATACACAGTTTTTGTTCTAACCACCTTAATTTGGTTTTCCTTTTGTTAAATGTAACTCATTCATATTTAAGCTTGACTTGTTATCACACAGAGAACGGCCAATAAGATAACGTTTCTTATTATATATACCAATTTCAACTCCATCACCTTAAAATCATTTAGATTATCTATACTTATAATAAAAATGTAACAGGTCAAATTCTGTACATTGAAGATATTTTGAAAATTTTTTTGGAGGGCACTCTGTTATCGATACTGAAACGAAAACTATTTTTTTTTTCATTTTTGTCTGTCTGTCTGTCTGTCTGTCTGTCTGTATCTTGGACGCGCATCACGCCGAAACTACTGAATGGATTCAAATGAAACTTGGCATGATTTGAGTTCATACTCCGAGGTAGGACATAGGATACTTTTTATTCCGAAATTCCGGACGGTTTCCTTGGGAGGGGAGATGAAAGTCAAAATGTGTAATTAATTGTAATTCATTAACGAGTAGTCCGATTGCAATAATTCTTTTTTTGTTAGAAAGGAGATACTCTGAAGATTGTAGCATAAAGTATTTAATTTATCACAATCTCTCTATCTATTGGAAAAAAAAATATAAAGAATTTATCATTACGTAAAACAACATGTAGCGACACCTATTGCCAGCCATGCGTAATTAATAACACTTTGATTAATATATCGTGGAATAATCGTAGAACGTATTACGTATAATTCGGTGTAGCATTAAGTATTTGATTTATCGCAACCTCTCTATCCATAGGAAAAATAATATCTATATCTCTCTGTAGACGTCGAATCTGTGTGTTTGGTTGTGCCCGCATGACTTAAATATTCAAAATAATCGTGGGAACGTTTTATGCACAAGCATTGTGATTAATGTGGTATATAGTTAGTATTTGATAGGTAGGTATTTGTTTTATGTTCTCTCTTTCCATAGAAAGGGTTGTTTTAAATTTTCTTGAAAAATTTATTTGCTTAAAACAGCGACATCTTTTGGAATCAAGTAACTAACTTTACAATAGGTACGTAATATGATTACTCTTTTTAACGTATAATAAAAATGTAACAGTTCAGTTCTGTACATTAAAGAAATTTAGATGATTTTTTGGGAGGGCTCTCTAATCGATACTGAAGCAATTACATTTTCATGAAAATTGTTTCTGTGCTTAAAACAGCGACATCTTTTGGAATCAAGTAACTAACTTTACAATAGGTACGTAATATGATTACTTTTAAACGCATAAGAAAAGTGTATAAGATCAATTCTGTACATTAAATAAATTTAGATTTTTTGGGAGGATGCTCTTATTGATACTGAACCAAAAACTAGAATGCCATAAACGTTAAATGGTCATTTATAATTATGATATTTATTTTAAGTTTAAAATACTTGAAAGAGGAGTAAACATATAACATAATAGTTCATCATAATTTACCAGAAAATGATACAAAACATCTTTATGATAGGTATATAGGTATAGGTATGATAGGTTATGGTAGTTTTTTTAAACGAAGTTTTTTTTAGGATTTTGTCAGGTTATAGCATAGGTATAAGCAGGCGATTTTTGTTGTACCTAAATAATTAGCAAATAGTCTTTTGTAGTTACTAATTGGTTTTCTCGGTATTTTTAGAATTTTGTAATGTTATAGCATAGGTACCTAGGTACCTATAATTTACTTTTTTATAGGATTTTGTTAGGTTATTGGTATAGGCATAGGTAAGCAGATGTTTTTCGTTGCAAATATTTAATTACTTAGCCTTATTTGTTGGTGTTTTAATTTCTTTTATTAAGTTGTAGATACCTTCCATTTTTTTCGTTGAATTAGTTGTAGATACTTAATTTATTTAGTTTTATTTACGCTTTGAAAATAGGCTTCATTCGTTATGTCTAATTTTTCATTTAACTGTAGTGATAAATTTAACATTGTTTTTCGTATTCGATTTTATCACATCACACTAATTTATAAAAGCGAATGTTTGTGAGGGTGTATGTTTGTTACTTCATCACGCAAAAAGCACTGGACGTAATTGGATGAAACTTTACAGTAATATAGCTTACTAGCTGTTGCCCGCAGCTTTGCTCGCGTGGAAGTTGATTATTTACAATATATTTAATTAAAACTGTGTAAGTATGTATGAATAATTTATTCATGTTTTTAAACGTACCTATTTATTTATTTTTAATCAATAGCCCATTAAAAAGGATTTCATACTAACGTTCGACCCTTATTTTTAGCCCTTTAGAAATAGAATTCCCATAAATGATGATATAGGTATTAATTTATTTGTACTTAAAAGCCTAAGGACAAAGTTTCAGGCTACTTAATTAAAAATGACTGACTTCCAAACTAATCTACTTACGACATTTCAACACCTAATTCACCCCTTAGGGGTAGAAATATCATTTATGGGATTTCCTTTTGAGGGCGCTCTGGTTCCCTGTTTTCTAGAACCCGAGACGGTGTGCGGTTTTTAGTCGGTTCGAGTCCGACATAACCACCAGTTGGTGATATCCGAGGGAATTTCCGCACAAAAAAAGAGGTAGATATAATATCCAGAGACACTTAGTATCTACGCGTTTTTAACTTAATAGTTAAAAACGCGTAGATACTAAGTGTCTAGTGTCGGCTAATGCCCAAAGATAATTTTTCATGTTTCTAACTTAAAAAAGACGGACTTCCATACAAACTTTCAACCCCTATTTTATCCTCTTACGGGTAGAATATTGGGAAACGCTTAAATACGTATCTCCTATTTTTTTATCAATAGCCCTAAAATAAATTTTCATGTTTCTAACTTCAAAACTGACGGACTTCTAGACTAACCCGCTTACGAAATGTCAACGCCTATTTCATCCCTTCAGCGTAGAATATCGAGAAAGGCCTAAATACGTATCTATTCATTTTTAATCAGTAGCCCAAACCAAAAAAAAAAGTTTCATGTTTCTAATTTAAATATGCCAAACAAACTTCAACCCCTATTTCACCCCCTTAGGGGTAGAATATTAGGAAACGTTGAAATACATATCTACTAATTTTTATAAGTAATCCAAAAATAAAGTTTCATATTTCTTAAATAGCCCTAAAATAAACTTTCATGTTTTTAACTTCAAAAATGACGGACTTCCAGACTAACCTACATACAAAACGTCAACCCCTATTTCACCCTTAAGGAGTAGAATATCCGCTCTATCTATCAGAAACGCTTGAATACGTGTTTACTCATTTTTAATCAGTAGCCAAAAAATAAAGTTTCATGTTTCTAACTTAAAAAATGACGGACTTCCATACAAACTTTCAACCCCTATTTCACCCCCTTGGGGGTAGAAATTCCAAAATTCCTTCCTTAATGGGTATCTACTTAATGAAACGATCATACTCACCAAATTTTGTATTCCCAAGTTTAATAGTTTCCGCTCGGCGATGATGAATCAGTCAGTTAGTCAGGACATGTTATTTTATAAGTATAGAAGATACATCAGATTAACACATAGGTTACTGTTTGCCGCGATAACCGACATACACGCGGGCGGAGCCGCGGGCAACAGCTAGTATACATATATAGTAATTTTAGGCGCTCATGGCTCTATGGTAACCCAGTAGGTTAACATATTACAAAGTTAAGCAACCCTAGCTAGGTTAGTCCTTGGATGGATTGCCATCCTTAACATATTGATACCCCTTTGTGCCTCGGAGAACATGTTAAGCCGTCAGTCCCGCTTACCATTCGAATATCTTTGACAATCGTTACGGTTGGTAAAAAAGTTTGAGAAAGCCTTTCTAAAGATATTTGATATCCTCTAGTACTTGGGTTATAGAGGTCTGATGGTAATCATTCTGTTGAAAAATCTAGACCTAAAGCTGCTCCATCCTAGTTTGGGAAAAGGCCCTGAATGAAATAAACGTGCGTGAGGCCTCAGGTTCGATTCCTGGGTCGAATCAATTATTTGTATGATCTGCAAATATTTGTTTCGGAGTTTGGATGTCTTCTATGTATAATGTGTATGTATTTACAAGGAAAAGTACCTGTATATGTGTATTAATATCAGTTGTCTAGTACCCATAGTACAAGCTATACTTGGTTTGGGACAAGAGACTTACCGTGGGAGACCCACGCTTCGGCACGAATGGGCCAGCTCGACCGGAGTGATACCACGGCCTCACAGAAAACCGGTGTGAAATAGTGCTTGCGCTGTGTTTCACCAAGTGAGTGAGGATATCAGAGGTATGGGCCTCTGGTATCCTCACTCACTCGGTCCTTACTCGGATACCCTTTCCCCTATCTCCCCCATCCCCCGCCATTTCCCCTCCCCCATCCCCCAAAGGCTGGCAACGCATTTGTGACGCCTCTGGTGTTGTAGGTGTCCATGGGCGGCAGTGATCGATTACCATCAGGCGATACGTCAGCTCGTTTGCCCACCCAATCCATAAAATAATAATTAAAGATGGCATTATATGTTAGATGTCAGAAATATAAATATTATATTAACATAACGTCTTATACACAGCACTTATCTTACCAAATCAATCTGTATATTTTATACATGTAGTTGTAGTCTTTATATGTGTACTAAAATCTTCGAATTCAATCGTAAAATTCCATTTTTACATCGATTGCATGTGTAAAAATTATTGCTATAAATACTCGAACTCAAACAGATTCCATTTCGGATAATTTGAAACAATAAATACGCTTTTTCTTCCAATCTCACTATCCTCAGTCTCATCAGATATACCAAGCAGTGTAACTGGTTTGGCGGCGTCTTTATATAAAACTTGATATGCATTTTTATAATGCAGCAGATTGACACTTTTGATCAGAGCAAGTGTCATAACACGGTCTGCACACTCTTCGAACAGTCATTTTTGACAACATTGAACAAGACTTATGTCTGGGCGATTATCGCTTTATGTTGGCGTCCGATTTGGTTTCATATATTTTAGAGAACTACTAGAAATGTTGGCGTTAAACGTGGAATGTTACAATTTGAATCAATACAAGTGCCTTTTATATTTACTTATGAAAAGTACTTCTTTAATTAATTTGACTGAGAATTGTAAGTTCCATTAAAGGCTTATAAAAACCGGCTATAAAATCTCCCCATGTACTTAATATTTAGGGATTGAAATTCATTTAAATTTAATGAAATAATAAAATCATAATTTTAAGTTGAATATACAACTTCATTTCAAAAATAAAATCAATTTTAAGTTCAAGCCACAAATAATTTTTTCTACTCATTTGTATAAGTCATATTTTTAACCGACTTCAAAAAAGGAGGAGGTTCTCAATTCGACCGTATATATGTTTTTTTATGTGTGTTCGCGGATAACTTCGTCGTTAATGAACCGATTTGAATGATTCTTTTTTAATGGAAAGGAGATATTCCAACGGTGGTACCATGATAAGGACACTAAGATCTGATAATGACATCCAAGAGAAATCGAGTCGAACCTTGAAGTCGGTTTTTATTTTGTAATTTTTTTTTAAATATCTAACATGATTGAAATACAAATTAAACCAATTTAAAATACAGGTTCAATAAAAGAAATTAAAAAAAAATACCCATAATGAAATATAAAAAATTGTTCAAATTTTTGACTTGCCGTGATTCAGTCTGTATGTTTAATTTGCTATCGAAATAAACACTTTAAACGTATATATTGAACAGTTATTTAACAACAATATTATGTTCGTGATTTAACCGTAACATACGATACAAAGAGATCTTTCGGCGACTCAGCGATGCCGCCAGATAAACCCTGAATAATTGTTTCATTAATAAATTGCTTCTTTAATAAACGTAAGAGAACTTACGTGGAAGCGTTTCATAAATAAACACTGGTATAGATGGGATCTGTTAAAAAAATGATCATTACCAACACGACATTTGGACAGTGTGTAGGAATAATGGGTTTTCTGAATTGTATAGAGCTGATAATAGGGGGGTAAAAAAAAACATATATTTGAGTTTTTGGTGGACCATAGATGCAGCTTATGGGGTATATGCTTATATCTAGTAAAAAAAGTTTGCCAGATATAAGTTCTACTTCATTCCTGTCAAAGTGTCAATGTTTAAAAAATTACCGCTTTTATTGATTTTTATATCCCTGTATAGTAGTCATTCACCATCAAAGGGCTTCTTGCAAAGTTATTTCACCTCAACTCTCTAGTAGTTAAATGCGCTTGTTTTGGATAGTGAGTCGATATGAAATAAAGTTAAACTAGGCCTAGTTAGATGCTATAGTCGAAGTCTTTAATAACTAATAAAAGTGTAAATAAATAAATATAAAATAAAAAAAGAATGGTACCGTTTTAAAATCAAAAGGAAATCTAACAGCTCTATACATTTCACACGAATCTAACCCTTACAACTTGCGAATGCCACGAATTTTTACCTTGAATATTTCCGAAGATATTAATTGCCGTCTTTACTGTACGATAGATTTCTTAAGATATTTAGATACGTGTTCTTAATGGTGTCTATAAGCGGCTAACTCGACGAAATACCAATAGGAAACACATTTTTTTTCCTTTTAATAACATAATTAAAGATTTTTGTAAAACCACTTTAGATTGACCCCTGATTACACTAAGAGACACTCTAAATGAGGGTTACTGTTCCTTTTGTTATAATATTGATTAAAGGTTTGTTTTCGAAATTAGGAATTTTCAAACACAAGACAAACTATGTGTTTGTAATATTAGAAATGTTGTTAATATTGCTTGTTAACCGACTTCAAAAAAAGGAGGAGGTTCTCAATTCAACTGTTTAATTTTTTTATGTTTGTTACCTCATAACTTTCGACTGGGTGAACCGATTTTGATGATTCTTTTTTTATTTAAAAGCCGGTGCTTCCCATGTGGTCCGATTTCAATTTGGTCCAGTTTTGACATGTAATCCATGAGAAAACTATGTAAGTCTTCAATTTGCATTAAGTATGTGCGCGACAAATTGACGAATAACTCAATATCACGCTAACCGATGTCGATGTTTCTTTTTTTATTTGAAAGCTGGTGCATCCCGTGTGGTCCCATTTAAATATGGTCCAGATTGAAGTCGGTTTTTTTTTGTAATTTTTTTTTAATAAATATTTACTTTTATGTTGTAAAATATAATTCGGTACTATAAAATAGGCAATAAAATTAATTTAAGTTAATTTCATATGGGCCTGTTCTCACTGATGCGGATTGAGATAACTGCTTTCGTAAATTTACTTTTAAACATTATCATAAAAAACCCCACGCATTAGTTGTAACACAAGTCATGAAATATTTGTGTTCTTGTTAACTCCCATAATCGACACCAGAATCTTATTATAACTATCACCATAACACTCCTACATAATCATTATGATGATGACGATATCGTCTTATTTTAATTTTGTCATGATACATGAGTGTCATGATGGAACACACGTGAACATTTCAAGTCACGAATTGCAAGAGCTCGTAAGGCTTCTGAGATAGAAATACGTTATTTTATTGAAGATCATAACGATTTGAAAAAAAAAAATGCTTGGAAAATTTCAGCAAAATCGGTTGAAGATATCTGTTTCAAAATTGAGTTGCAAGATTCCACCCGAACATACAAGCATACACACATACATTGCAAGTTAATAAAAAGCTTGTAAAAAGGTAGCTTTCGTTGTATGTGAAATGAGGTAGTAAAACTATAAAATATCCATCACACAATATTATTAAATAGAAAATAATACAAATAACAAATAATTCCAAATTTTAACAAAAAAAACGACTTCAATCTAGACCAATTAAATGGGACGATTCGGGAAGCACCAGCTTTCAAATAAAGAAAGAATCATCAAAATCTGTTCATCCAGTCGAAAGTTATGAGGTAACAAACATAAAAATACAGTCGAATTGAGAACCTCCTCCTTTTTTTGAAGTCGGTTAACAAAACGAATGTCATTAGAGATTCTTGTTTACATAAGAGTTGCATATTGTGATCCATCAACAAAAGAAAGGGAACAGGTCTACCGTGGGACAGCCACGCTTCGGCATGAATGGGCAATTCGACCGGAGTGATACCACGGCTTCACAGAAAACCGGTGTGAAATAGTGCTTGCGCTGTGTTTCACCGAGTGAGTGAGGATACCGGAGGCCTATACCGGGCACTTGTGACGGAGGCGTCACAATCACTCGGTGATCACACGTATCCTCACTCACTCGGTGTTGCGTGTGTCCATGGGCGGTGGTAATCGCCTACCATCCGGCGATACGTCTGCTCGTTTGCCCGCCGAAAAAAAACATATCTTTAGAAAATATCGACACAGATTTTCATTTAATCTAGTACTATATCAAAACTAGAAAAGCACTAAAATTTTTATAATCATTGTTTTCAAGTCAGAAAGTCATTAATATCACAAAAATGTTCACTGGTAGCAATAAATTAATATCTTTCGCTTACAAATTGTACAATTTTTATATTGCTCAAAATGTTTCACTCCCTAAAAGGTAATTTAGCAAAAGAATGACTATCATTATGTAATTAAAATATCTTCTCAAGTCTAATGTCCTGACTGTACCAGACTAAGTACAGCCATAGAAAGTTAATTATTATCTAAGACAGAAGCTAGGGCCTGGACAGGTTCCTAGGACAAAATAATAAATAATTCCAGTTATATAACAGGTTTCATTAAGACAGCAGTAAATCAGGCTACCTGAGATGCGCCGGCGCACTGGTGCGGCAACATTATGATGTACAGTCAACAAAAAAAGTAGAAATTTTATTTATTAGCAATATTACTGCCTCGGTGGCGCAAGTGGTAGCGTAAGCGACTGCTGTGCTTGAGATCTTGGGTTCGATTCCCGAGTCGGACCAAATGTTTGAAGATCTGCAAATATATAATATGTATGTATTTACAAAAAAAAAGTATAAATGTATTTATATCAGTTATCTAGTACCCATGACACAAGCTCTGCTTAGCTTGGGACTAGATGGCGTTGTGTTAGACGTCCGAAAAAAAAAACAATTAATAATGTTCGGTATGTGTATAAATTTGTTGTTTGTGTCTTGTTATTTCATGCATAGATGGTTACAGATGAGATATGTGTTATGGTCGTGGGGTATCATTGAAAGAACTTTGTTTAAAAAAACATAAGCTTGGTTTCTTTAATATTGTGTTAACCCAGATTCAGACTCGGAGGCAGTAATTACATACTAAGTTTTATGACTGCCTTTTTAACCGACTTCAAAAAAATGAGGAGGTTCTCAATTCGACTGTTTTTTTTATGTTTGTTACCTCATAACTTTCGACTGGGTGAACCGATTTTGATGATTCTGATTTCCATGTGGTCCAGTTCTGACATGTCATCAATGAGAAAATCATATAAGTCTTCGATTTGCATTAAGTATGTGCGCGACATATTGACGAATAACTCAATATCACGCCAACCGATTTCGATGTTTTTTTTATATTTGAAAGCTGGTGCGTTCTTGAAGTCGGTTTTTCTTTGTTAAAATTTTGTATTATTTATTTATAGTGATTTTTCCGTTCATAGTTATATGCCGTGAAGATTTAATGTATTGTGTAAAACATTTATGGAATAACAATGCTTTATTTTTTACTTAAGTGACGCGATGAGGTTTTGATTTTGCAGCTGATAGTAGTAGTACAATGTAACTGCCTCGTTGGTCTCGCGGTTGGCGTGTGCGACTGCTGATCATGAGGTCTTGGGTTCGATTCCCGGGTCGGACCAAATGTTTGTATGATCTACAAATATTTGTTTTGGGGTTTGGGTGTTTTCTATGTATAATATGTATGTATTTACAAAAAAAGAAGAGTATATATGTAATTTATACTCTCGATTGTCGGCACTTGATGGAACTTGTTGCAATACATTCTAGAATCAAACTCACTTGTACTTGTTCCACTATTTTTATTTTTTCTTTACACCTGACCGGTTTCGCCTTATGGCATTCTCTAAGGTAGTATATATGTATTTGTATCAGTTGTCTAGTACCCATAACACAAGCTCTGCTTAGCTTGGGACTAGATGGCGTTGTGTGTTAGATGTCTGAAATATTTATATTTATTTTATATAATGTAGAATGTATTGTAGACTGACACAATTTTTTTCTCTGATGCCAATATTTACTACTAGCTGACCCACACGCAACCTCGTTTGCGACTCCTATTGCCCGTAGCATGATAATTTTTCCCCGTTTTTGAAACATTTTTCATTGGTGCTCCGCTCCTATTGGTCGTAGCGTGATGATAAATAGCCTATAGCCTTTCTAGATAAATGTACTATCCAACACTGAAAGAATTTTTCAAATCGGAGCAACGGTTCCTGAGATTAGCCCGGCGGTGTTACCCGCGGTCCAACAACAACCGCGGCTGCGGGGTAATTTAAAAAAAAAACTATGTAAAATGTCCTATGTCCTATGTCCGTCTCCTGGTTCTAAGCTACCTCCCCACCAATTTTCAGCCAAATCGGTTAAGCCGTTCTTTAGTTATAAGTAGTGTAACTAACACGACTTTCTTTTATATATTTACTATATTGTCAGATATTCATAGACTACAGTAGACGCATTTAACAGCTAAGATTATCTTAACTATTATCAATTAGATTAGAAAATTCGTATTTACGTTTTTAAGGAGAAATCATCCCTTGTATACTATGATTTATTTAGAACTGAATTCTATATTCAAGATATGTAATGTAAGCTACATTATGAACCAGAATATAAATAGTGAATATTATCAACGCTTAGTTTAACAGTGACTTGCTAATCATATTAAGATAATTTTGCTGCTCATTACTTTGGAACTTTCTGGAAAACATACATAACTTACAAATTTTCTCGAGAATAGCTAAACACTTTGAAAATTGTTTCTGGCAGCCTCTGAACGAACACAAACTTTGTTTATTGGTACAATTAGTTCCTTTAAAATATTCTCTCTGTGATGAAAATTCGCTCTAAGTATGCGAGAGAACTTCGTTATTGTAATTATTTTATAGAAAACCTCTTTAATCTATTTGATTAAAATTAATTTTTTAGGTTATGCATTATTTTTATTACATATATTCAAAAATTTCATGAGTGTAATCGCTGTTACCGGTAATACCAGTAGACTATGCCTGGCCAATTGTTCTAGTGGTTAGTGAGTCTGACTGCCAGCCCAGAGGTCGGTGGTTTCCACCCATGACATGACAAACAATTATTACCATAACATGATCATTGGTACGGTGTATAGATGTAATTTACCTATACACCTATATACAAATATTGCCAAATGAAACATACAGTAGTTATTGTACCCAGTGGCCCCAAATTAGGCAAGTCTGTCCAATGGGTGCCTGTAACGATTACCATTATGGTTGCATATTTGTATGCTCGATTGACATTAAGAAACTTAAGGTTACAAAAATTTAAATAAGAGAAAAAATAATAGTAATAAAAGGTTTCTTAAATTAACTAACTTCCGGGTTAATATTACAATTTGTTGTTTTGAAAAGTACTATCACTGTCGCAATCAGGGTATCGTCATGCCGAAACAACCAGGAATTATCACTTTACGTGCACCATGAGATTTTCCATCATGTCATGTACATATTATATTTGTAAATCCATACATTTAAATATAATATGTATGTATTTAATAATACTAGTGGTCGAAATTTGACCAAAATTCTTTTTTTAACTAGCTTTCTGCACTTCTCCTTCGTGTTAGTTTAAAATGTACCATACTTCTCCGTTAGCACAATTTTCGTAAAAAGGGGGTACAAAGTTTTTGCCTCACGCATTCATATTTTATATCTAAGAATGTCTATCAGCCGTCTAGTTGACATAGTATAGCCTCTGCTAAGTTGGGGAAGATGATGGAAGTCATTACAGAACATCCTACCTACCCCAATAAAAATACCTGTGAAATTAGAATTACGTTTTTTCAAAGCCTGTTTTGCTGACCGTACATAGCCTCTAATCTTTTAAGCTATTTGTGTGTTGCAATGAGTGGAAACGGTTATTAAAAGAGTACATCTAACAGCTTATCCCCGCGGCATCCAGCTCAATGTTTTCCTTCGTTTTGTTTTACCTCAGCATCCATGGAACTGCTGATTATGTGGTGTTTGTAATTGCGCCGATACCCTACCTACACTTTGAGAAACATTACAGTACTTGGGTGTAATCTTTTATTCGAGGTACAGGAACTGTAAACAAGATTTATAAATGTATTTTATATACAAAAGCATGATTAAGATTCAGACAAAACTATGTGTTGTTGTACAGCACAATACCTTATTCCTCCACCTTTTGTTCATCATCATGTTTTCACTACCCTCTTATTGCTGCTATCTAAGTAGAGTCATTTTGGCAGCTATTAAAAAAATATGCTGACAAGTCTCAAGCGTGTCGCTTCGGTGGTATGGTCACGTTTTGCGGCAACCGCCGAGCTACGTGGGGAACAAAATAATGTCTGACCATGTCGCCTCCACATGGCCCCGCTTGGAGGAGTAGACTCAAGTAGTAGTAAGGGTTAGGATATGCGCGCCAATCTCACATCGCGGAATGCCGAAGACCGTCCGAAGTGGAGAATAAGAGTCGGCAATTGAACTCCAGACGTTACCAGATGCAATCGGCATTAACATTCGGATGATAATGTAAAATAAATGAATGCTATAAAAAATTCACAATAAAAAAATAGTACAAAAAACAAAGAACGTATTTTTATTACTTTGGTCTTCTTCTCTTCTTCTACTCATTAAAAAATACGCTGAAAATTTCCTTCGAAAATACAAGAAAATCACCAAGAAAATATGCTGTTAAAACATAAAAAATATTTGAAATTTATTAAGTTATTAGCTTCTAAAATCCACGATACCGTCATAATCATCATACCACCTTAGTGGTCTACGGTCCTAATATCTTAATACTCGTAACCCTTCACTGCATTATTAATTACAAACTAAACATGACATAAGACGAAAACAATAAATAATAACATTATAAGTGTCGAGGCCTGAACGACCCCGTGTATCTGCTGTTTGACCCCGGATAAAGGGTTAATCTTCTAAGGGTTGCCCTATAAATCATGTTACATTTCGAGTTAGTAGGGTTGTACCTTTAGTGAAAGTGTCTTAATAAATTTAGTGACAAAATATTTTATTTTATTGATATTTTGACATAGTTTACACACGTTTTCAATTTAAAAAAACACATGACAGTAGAAGTTCCATTTATCTACCTATGGCACATATGTAGCTGCCTACGTCTAAGAAGAATGATCTTGAATAGCTTTATCAGTAAAAACGTAGTACCTGCTGACTATTCTGCTACTACTGCTGACTGACTAGTGACTACTCTGCCTGATGGAAAGCATAAGCAGAATCCAAGAGTGGTGGTCATTGCTCATTGCGACTTCAGACAATGAAACAACGCAGCATGGTGACCAACACTATGGCCAATCAAATAGGAGCTTCAGATTTTCTGTGTGAAAAGTATTCATGGTAAACGTGTAACATTTATTTTGAGTGATTAAGATGTGAAACTTTAAGCATAAAAATAAATCTAATTTATCATGTAATTTACCTAATAGTAGTATAAATGTACAAAAAACTTTATAAAATATGATTTCTTATCGCTCCCATGGAAAATTAAAAATTAAAAACCCAACAAGGTAAGGTACAGCCCTAAGGTTGCAGTATAATAACTCATTCAGTTGACACAGATGGCGCTAGTGTACATCAAAATGGCCGCAGATTACTGTCCCATGTGATTTATTTCCATCAACTATTTGTATGCAAATGATGACCGCTCCCAGTGTTTAAAGTCCTTTATAAATTCCTTTCTTTTTACTTTTATAGGATAATGATATACCTACGTAATAAATTACAATTAATTTTTTGATGTCTAACTAAGATTAAAATATCTTGCAATTTTTCATATTTCTTTTCTGTTTTGTTAACGATTTTGTAAGGATTTATAAATTAATAATAACTGTGCAATAAATTATTGTCTATTAAACTTGATATGTATAGTGACATGAACCAGGTATATAGCATTACATAGTTATTTCATTATATTCAAAAGCCTTTTACAAATAAAAATATTATACTTCTAAAGATATTCAATCACGTCATGGATTTACGAAAATTTTTAGAATATTTACCCAGTGGTCGAAATTCGACTAAAATTCATTTATTTATTTTAGTTTTCTCTTCACCTCCTGCATATAAACTTAAACTGTGGCAAATTTCAAACTCCTCCGTTCGCATTATTTTCAAATTTTTGCTTCACGTAATAAAATATTCAGAGCCCACAAATATTTGTAAAGTTCCCATAAAAGAATATACAATAAATCAATGAAAATTCCGTCCTAAAACAAAATAAATTATGCACCCATCAAATTAAATATTCCGTGTATGAAACAGAGCTGTGTCGAAGCAATAATTCATAAATTGAACCGATTAATTGATATCGCAGTGAAGGGTTAAACCCTCCCGAAGGGGTAGTGCCATTTGTTTTGACAAATACGTATTCGAGGGTTGTTGTAATAGATTGATGTGACGGTATTTGGTTCGAGAAATGATTTTAAAAGCATCAAATGTTTATCAGGTTACAAAAATACTTGCGCAGACTAGTTTTGAATTAGATAGGCCTGTGTAAAATATACCAACTTAACTACCTAACATTGTTAGCTACTTTTTTCCTTTAGAAAACTGCATTTGATTTTATTGCGAACTCAGATCAAATAAAAAAAGGTAGATATCGCACAGCCTTGTTCTTGTTGAAGCAATAAAGTAGCGTAGTTCCAAGTAAACACACGAAGATCTGAGATTGCGATATGAAAAATGTAAAAATCTAGAATACATATATATATATATAATGGATCGTATTTGCACCACAATGTGGTGATTGAGGTTAAAAATTATGATAAAATTTAGAAATAAAACGGAGAATAGTGACAGAAACAGAAAGATAATTTTAGCTGGTTATTGATTTAAGTTCGAAAAAAAAATTATTAACAATTACATGTAGCGTCTATTAATTTTTAAGTTTATTTTGTACTATTATTTGACATTGGCTATTTTTTATTCTGCTACGATGATCTTGTCCTCATACAAAATACAAATAAAAGCTAAATTAGGAAATAATATACCTAGATAAAAGAAAAATGTGAAAGTTCTTGAACAAATTTCCAAGAGTTAGATAAAGTAGTTCTAGAAAAGGAAAGTTTGTACCATATGAGGGTCAAAAATGACGGTTTCGTAAGTATTAGTTCCTAGTTTGTATTAAGACACTTAACTTTAAAAGACCGTTTTCAAAATCAAATTGATTTTATTTCATGTAGGCGTTTCCGGGTACTTTCAAAATCTTACATTACTGGCTCTAGTTGCAGCAGAACTGGCAAGAAAATCCATAAAGTCATAAGGAAGCAATTTGAAACATTTCGTTCAATAAATGGTATACGTATTGCTAATCATGTTTCCCGGTACTTTAGAGGAGTATATTAATAAATAATTTCCTTGAAGCAATTGAATAATTGAAGAGCTTACTTTGTTATAATTAAAACTGAATTAAAACAAGCAAATTACGTATAATGCCATCTAATGCCTTTCGAATGGGGTCACAGAATCGCTGTTTAATAATGCATTTCATTACCGTAGGGTGAGCTTTTGTGCGTTGCAAACTGTGCTTAAGTATAGATTTATAGGGTTGAGTTTCCTTTGGTGAAATTGCTTGAAATAAATCCCATGATAGATGACTCGTCTTTTGCCATGTGCTGTGTCGATTTAATTCGATTGTAAATGTTTGAAATCTTTGCTGCTCACAATATAATTTATAAATCTGTCATGTTTCGGCTGACAAATGGCCCTGCTGATTTATTTATTTGTTAGAAAATGTTCGGAATTGTTTTGTAAGATTGTTTTATTGTTTACTTTTTTTATTTGCGGCTAGTTCTTGTCTTGGATGACTTATTTATTGATCCTATACATAAGATATGCAAAAATTAATAAAATTATCATAAAAGTGTTGGAAGTGATATTAGTTTGTTTAATTTGAATCAGTTGCTAGCCTGATCGTCATAACATGTTAACCAATAGTACAACGTAGTATATTATCGACGAAATTACTTTTTTTATTTGCGATAAGAAGTTGATACACTAACCAAGTGACCAGTAATTTGGTAAATATCTATTTCGACAGAGACATGATCCACTCTGTGAAGATACCTTAACTCAGAGGATAGTAGGATTTGAAGGCACTTGTAAATATTTATCTTCATAGTAATATCCCATGTTTACTAGCTGAGGTGTATCAATAAATATAAATTAAAAAACAACCTAAATCACAAACGAAAAATTAGGAAAAATCCACTCAAAAATACCATCAGTCATCAATATTAGCTTATTTATTATCTTTGAACTGAAAAAGGGTGAAGTAGACACCTATCCAAAAAAATAAACAAAATAGTCCATCCTTTTAGTAACTATGATGCCACAAACATATCCACACACAGATACTTATTCACATCCATTAAAGCACTTGGTACTCCTTTACAAATATTATGCCAAGAAATTTATGATCATATTTAAAATTGCACAACACAAACTTAAAGACTCGTTTAGGTCCTAAATTTTCATTTTAAAATAAGTCATCCATCACTGCTAGAATCTGATTAGTTCGTACTGTTTTGGCAGAGTAGGGCGCAGTATTATTTCTCCATACATAGCCTGGATGCCTTCACCGGTTGAGTATAATGATACATTCAACCGTTTTAGTTGTGGTGCTCTAAGAATGGATAGAGCTGACAGCTTGGATTGAATGCCATTGTTTTTCTGTCTTTGAAAAATGTTATGTATTATAAGGTTATTTATGGAATAATAATATATCCTCAGAGAATCTCTAATAGAACGTCAGAAAAGGTTTTCTTAGCGGGGAGCGGAAAAGTTTTTTTCTGAAGTTCTGTCAGTTTTTCACATGTAGATGCAATTGCTTTTAGCCGAATTCCAAAAAAAGTAGTATTCCTAATTTGGTTGTATTCATTCTTCTGCTTACTACGGTAGAACTTCGTCATTTGTAAATCATTACCATCATCAGCCTATTGCAGTCTATTGCTGGACATAGATTTCTACCATTGCATCTCTCATACACTCTGATCGATTTGTCATTTGTGATTTTTTTTTTGTTGGCAAAGATAAACATTAGTGCTAATTCTATTGATGCGTCACTTAACTAAGATTTCTCTTTATACAACTATATAGCACGTCGTTTGACAGGACAATGACATGACAGTGGAATAGGCGGGCAAACGAGCAGACGTATGGCCTGATGGTAAGCAATTACCACCGCCCATGGACACCTGCAACACCAGAAGCGTCACCAGTGCGTTGCCGGCCTTTTGGGGATGGGGGGGAGGTAGGGGATTGGGTTGACACCGGTTTTCTGTGAGGCCGTGGTATCACTCCGGTCGAGCCGGCCCATTCATGCCGAAGCGTGGCTCTCCCACGGTACTTTAAATTTGATTCAAACATACTGCTCTTTATGGGTCAAGGAGAAAATAAAGACACAAAATATACAGTTTTTAATAATTTTTCATGCTATAGACCTACACATTAAAGTCAGTAATATAGTTTTTTACATACATAGATACTATACACAACTTAAGGTAAAGAATTTGATCGTCGGCAGAAAGTATATATTATTTTACCGCATACATAATCTTCGAGGTATGGATTAGTTGATGATAATATTAACACAAGAATAAAAATATTTTTATAACTCATAATTTTGTTCTAAAACTGTTGATCAACAAAATAGTTGCAAACAACTTATACTGCTTCGTGTTTCCCATGATAATAAGAAATCGTAGCCACGATTAACATTTAGAAAGTAGAATAAATGCAGTAAATGCTCCCATTAAACAACTGTAAAAACTAAGGAAGCAATTCTATAACATTTTAAACGCAACAGCATTCTCAATGTACACGGCCAATCAGGAAGCGGTCACATGTCAATCACCAATTACAGCGCATTTTGTCCCGCGTCACTCGCCGCCGACCAATCGACGCGCTGAATTTAAATCATTGTTCGGAATCCAAACTTTTATAGATGAAGTTTCATTTTGTAAATAAAATGTGAAAAAGCAGAGAAAAACTAAGATGGAACCTAGGTTTGCAAAGAATAAGTTGAATTTCAACCCTTTAACTGTCAAAACTCTTAGTAGGAAGTGAAATCTAGAAATCTACGATGATTAATTTTATTTTAAGCACTTTTATGTATAAGTGCCAAATTTTTTGTTCTTTTTAAATTTCTATAATACATACAGGATTTATCAGGACAAGACTTCTTAAAAGTGAATACAAAGAATAGTAATATAAGAATAGTAATACTTATTGACTATGTCATTGATGCTAAATTAATTAGAAAAGAAAATAGATCCTAATAATAAAGAAAACTACTTTTTACTACGGTTTATTAGATTTATTCGCGCTCCACCAGCTCCTCCGCTAGCAGTTTATTTCATTTTCGATTATTTTTCCTTAAAAAAAGATGCATTTATCGCCGACAGTGACAGTGACAGTTAAATACTTTCTAAATTATATCACCCGACTATATGACCTGGTTAACTTCGTATTACCTACATATATATCTCTGTAAATGTAGAGACCAATTTCTGAAGCAGCTAAATACTTGACAACCAAGCGACAATTTTTTATTTCTAAAAAAACAAAAGACAGGAAAAGTTTCAACGCTTCACAGCTGTTCCGCCTAAACCTTCCCTGTACTTCCATTATTCTATCTTCCTAAATCAGAATTAGCCAAATCAGTCCAGCCATTGTCGAGTTTTAGCAGGACAAATAAACAGGAATACATTTTGTATATATCGATTTTGAAATAAATCCAGTGTATTTATTTGTATAGGAACGTGATCATTCAAAGGACCTGTAGAAATTACCTTTGATATAAGATAAGATTAGCGATCATTTAGGCAAGCTTGGACGAAGTATATGTTCAACAGTAGAAATGTTTTGGCTGAGATGTAGGCTAAGACATTATATTATGAACTACATAATACAATATGCAAATCTATTACAAATAACGTTATAATAAAGGCCTTGTAAGTATATTTTGATCCCATTCACAAACTACAATCGTTGATGGAATGCAACAAACTAGCACATAATGTACACTGCTAGTACTACTTATGCAATTCACATACTCAGACAGTAGCTACTAATTAATTTCCTGTGCAACTTAAGAAAGCAAAAGCTTAGGCTGAGGACACACGCATTATGTAAACAAACCCGATCTTGGTATATAAAATTAACTCAAGAGAAAAAGAAAATTGTAGGGGACGATATTATTGAGCGATTGCGGGGAGAATTTGCAGCTTTTCCCGAGATCTGGCTTGGTTAGGCGTTTTCTAAAGTCATGTGATCCAACTCATCACCATACTAAGATACCTAAGGCTCAGTAGAGTGGTTTGTTTTGTAAGCACCATGTGATACTGTGCTGCTGCACTAAAAATATGTACTCCTGGCCCTCGAGTCCACAAAAAGCCGGAGATCCAAAAGGATTTTCCACTTTGTTACCATTATTAATAAATATAAGTGCATAGTGGGAAACGATTAGCAAATTTTTTTCCTCTTTCATCGTTTTAATAGCCTAAATCGATAAAGCAAGCTAAAAACCACTTCTCCATTAACTAACATTTATATTTTAAAAATCACATAAACACACACGTTTTTAACAATTTAAAGACGTCATAAGATAAATGCCACCCTGAAAATCAATATTCTATTTAAGAAAACAATCTGTTCTCTCAATAACATTGATGAAATTATTATTAACCTTATTGATATATAAAGATAAAGCTCAAACTTAACAAATTGGTATACGTATAAGGAAAACAAACAGGATCCCCATAGAGACAAATTTTATAAATTTGTGAGGGTACATTTGAGTAAGGAACTTCTTTAGAGTTATGTTTCATACTACTTATAAAATCAATGTAAAAATAAACCATTTTCAATTCAGTCTCTGCATAATGCATTCAGCGTGAACCAATCTTAATACGCCACACCTGTATGCAGTAGTCCTAATAGGAACTACATTGCCTACTTGCGATGCTAATTATGTATATCTAGGCTAAGTTTCCTTCGTAATCACTTTATAGCTTTACTGGTTTGTTTTTTCTGTTAATAAAATTGTCTAAAACAATGTGTAAATAGCGTTGAGTTTGGACATAGAAGCGAAACGGTTGTCGGTTTTCATATTAAAAGGTTCATATCTAAGATGGAACTATTATTAGATATATGCAATGGAATTTTTGTTGAAACCAGAATGAAATGAAAATTTATGTAAATCATTTATATTTAATGTAGGCTTAGCTCTTATTTACTTTACAAAAATCTCTTTGCACCTACCAGATCTTATTTCTACATCACCAGAAGGTCGACTGGGAGAGAATGCCTCAAGGCATTAAGTCCGCCTTTGTACAACATGTGCAATAAGTGATAATAAATAAATAAAAAATCCAAACAGGAAAACATTACTACATAAGTGAAGAAATGCTGTGAGAATATATTTATGTATTATAGAATAATCCTCAAACACTATTCAATGGATTCTTAAGTAGAGATTTACAACACAGGTCTCATGTGATTCAGTGGACAGTTAATCCACGCTCAAGCACTGGTTTGTAATAAATATCGAACTTCATCATATACTGACAATACTTACTTCATTCTGATTGACGTTTTACTATCTAAGTTGGTTGCTAAAATTAAAACTAAACGCAAACAGATTGCAGAACTTTCGGACCAACGCGGACCCCACGCCGACATTAATGTATTATTCAGTTTTTAATCAATAAATTTAATCGCAGAACATTCTCAATTTCAAATAACCTACAGCGAATACATTTAGTTTTCTAAAATGCAAACGAACTACTTGAATCCTTCTTGTTAGAGATATCTACAACAACACCGCCAATAATTACCAACCGTTTCTTTATAGAAACAAATTTATTTTTACAGTTCAGAAAGTTATTTTTGATCTTTTCTGCCTTGAGTTTAGTTCAAAAAATGATTTGTTGGTACGTAAATATAAGTTAGTTTGCCAGTAATGAGGACGAGAGGTCCCATCCATCAGTGAGCCAATTACTTGCGATCACGCGTGGTTTTCAACCCTACTGCGCGTCAGTTTTTTGTCGCACTCTTATTATCTAGAATTCGTGAGTACGAGTATATAGTTAATGATGTATTCGTCACGATGCTTAGGCTGTTATGAATTAGACGTAGAATGAATGTTTAGTTCATAAATCATGGTTGCGTAAGAGTTTTCTCTTAGGAATTAATCGATTGAAATAAATATTAGATTATTTTACTCACACGCTGAAAAGGTTTAGCCTCACAGTCCACTGCTGGACATAGGCCTCTCCTTAGCAAAGAGGTTTGTGATGTTGTTCAATTCAATTCAATTTATTGCATTCCATAATGTACATTTATAGGGTGTAAACTTAAATATAGGTAACAATTAGTAACCAAATAGCCCCTCCTCTCTCCTGGTAGTGCACAGCTAGGGGCTATTTGGTTTTTGGTTCGCTGTTTGCAATTAATATGTTATTCATTTTGCTTGTTTACAGTTCAAAAGTTATCTTCCAGTTATTCCTTGACACTGCAGTAGCATTTACTCACTAGAAGCTTTTTCAACCTGCTAACAACGTTGTTCTACGTCGTTTGCGACCTTAGTTGCCTCTCACGACAATCACGCCACACGGAGATGAATGATATGAAAAGGTTATTTTCTAACCGACTTCAAAAAAGGAGGAGGTTATCAATTCGAATGTTTTTTTTTTTGTGTTTGTTACCTCATAACTTTCGTCTGGGCGAACCGATTTTGATGATTCTTTTTATTTGAAAGCTGGTGCTTCCCGTGTGGTCCCATTTCAATTTGGTCCAGTTCTTGAAGTCCTTTTTTTTGTTAAAATTTGTAATTATATTTAAACAATGTGGCAAAGCAGAACAAGTCCTACCATAAGATTGTCATGCTTTTGAATATTTAGGGCAGCTGATCCGGAGTAATGCTAAGGCCTCACTTACTGACAGGCTTTATTGACACACTTATAACTGCTGATTTCTCAAGAGTTAACCATCGTTAGTTCACCTCTGAACCAAGAACCAAGAACTGGTCGCTTTTCGGTCTTTTTCAGAATAAAACACGCCGTGGTTAGTAATAAATAATTTCTAATGGATTATTATTGATATGAACGACCAATATATTCAGTAAAGCATTAAACTGCCTATAATTATGATAAGCATTGTGATAATTGTGGATATTTGATGTATGGGTGATGACTTTTGAACTTTATATTAGTACTAGATATTGCCCGCGGCTCCGCCCGCGTGTATGTCGGTTATCGCTGCAAATAGGAGTCTATGTGTTATTCTGATGTATAAACTATATTACTGTAAAGTTTCATCCAAATCCGTTCAGTAGTTTTTGCGTGAAAGAGTAACAAACATCCATACTTACAAACTTAAGTGGAGACCGCGTCTCTGCAAACGTAGTGTAGGACGTCCACAGGCCAGGTGGAGTGATGATTTGCACAAGACGGCTGGCAGGAGCTGGATGCGAGAAGCCGAGGATCGAACTAAGTGGCGTGCAATTGGAGAGCCCTATGTCCAGCAGTGGACTGCGCTGATGACGATACTTACAAACTTTCGCGTTTATAATATTAGTAGGATTGGTGATGGGAGGCGGGTCTAGCGGTTTTGTGGCATAATTATTTGAAGGTTCTTGTTTGATATGTCGTTGTTAGATTGAAATTCCTCAGTTTTTATATCGATACACTGTATATTCATATTAAGTAGGTATTGATTTGTTTTATTATAATAAGGATAATATTAATATAGTAGGAAATAGATGTATATAAATTAAAATCTGTTTAAATAAATATAATAGGTCTTTACCTATGAAATTGCCGTATTGTATGCAATAAGTGAAAGTACTTATTTTTTCAAACTTTTTTATTTCTGTTATTCGAAGTAATCACCCATGCAATCGACGCATCTTTGCCAACGTATTGGCAGTTTATTGATGCCCTTCTTGTAAAAATCAACTGGACGGGAGGCAACAAACTCTTCAAAGGCATTTTGTACTGCCTCTCGGAAATTGAAATTTTTACCCACTAAAAAGTTGTCTAAATTTTGGAAAAATTATAGTCGGTAGGTGCAAGGTCTGGTGAGTATGGCGGATGAGGGAGAGCTTCCAACCCCAGCAAAGTTTACGAGCAAAGCGATGAGGAATAGCTTGTATTAAATATATGTAGGTATTAAAATATTTTGTATTTACATGTATTTGAGTTAATGTAGGCTTATTTAACATAACGTTATAGAAAAATATTAACATAAACAAGAAAGAGTTAATTCCTTTGACACCTACGTAAATACGTTAAGGTTATATTAACAAGCTCAGCCAACAAGATCGTGATTAATTAAGATATTGATTGGTAACTTTGCAGATTTGCTATCTTAACTATGACCAGACCAGATTTGGAAGGAGCCAAATCTGGACCTTATAAAAAACATGATACATCTTGAGACACCACGTACAGATGTTGTAGAAATATTTGGTCATAATTTTAGTGATCACACAAAAAATATTAACTATTTTGGATGATAAATTGAATTGAAAATTGAGGGATGAAATGATGAAATTATTTTTTTGATGTAAGAGGGACCAATATAAATGAAACTATGATACTCAATACCAAAGATGCTGATGAAATCTTTAGTTTTTTTTAAATATCAGCATAAACACATCATTAAAATGCATATGAAAATTCAGGAATTGGCATTATTATGTAACTATAATTTATATTATTAAAGCTTGTGGCGACCTCCACATACAGCGCAACAACAACATGATATACTACAGCGCCATCTACTGAAGATACGTCTAACTATGGAATAACGAAGGAAACAAAAAACCACTAATTCTGAATCGCGCAATGAAAGTTCTCGCGCCGATTAGCATAATATACAACATCCCAACATTAACAGTTGGGCCGCGGCCCGCCAGGCGTGAATACCTCGCCCGGTTGGAGGATCCTCCATTTGTGTTGGTGGGACGTGACACCCGTTCCCTCACCAGCTAATGCAACTTAGACATTTTCATTTTTTTATTCAATATGCTGTCTGTTTTGTCTGTTGATTTATTGTAAGCTTGTCCAAGTGATTTTGGTGTTATGCTATTATTTGTAACAGAAAAACGGAAGGAACGAAACTTTATTTCTAATCCTGGTATCTTGCTACTGGTAGATACAATTCACAGCTCACAGAGGACGACATTAATTACCAACGCCGCCATAACCGCCATACTTTTCAACCACGCAAATACCAATTAGTACCGATAAAGTGACGGACTTAAAACACTTAAGCAAGAGAAAAACTGTCCAATAACACCGCTAAGATCCGTTACAGCATTTGTCAGCTATCAAATCTCTATCATGCCTACATGTTAACCACATAAAGTCAACATTAAAACGCTCACAGAATTATGGGCACCTGAGGTCATGTTTTGAACTAAACACCAGTGATATATGAGGCTTCTGATTTCATTATCGACATTGGAATATTGATTCTGTGGTAAAATATTGCTATGTCGATTCGGAGTTAATTCTTTGAACGTGAGAATTGGTGTATTATGCGTGTAATTATGTAAAAGAGGTTATATATCGTGTGATGGTTTTGGTATGAGAATAATTTAAACTGTTGCCTGACTGAATGTTTTTTACTTAACACTATTTGGTTAGCGTGAATTGTTACTAACTACTTAGTAACTAATTCATAAACTATTTTAATGACATAATAAATTTTTACATGAATCGAAATGTAATTTTGTAAATATAAGAGTGAAACCTTAGGGTTTAGACCCTATGATTTAGACCCTATGTTTTAGACTTTAGGACTCTTAGATGAAGTGTACTTCATTAGGAACCACAACTTTTAAACAGCTCAGTTTGTGTTCAAATCAAAATCATCGTCATCATCAGCCCGCTGCAGTCCACGACTGGACAGAGGCCTCTCCTAAGACACAGAACAAGTGACTAATAAGTTTAAACCTTTTGTTGAAAGTTTGAACAATTTCTGACGTGAGAAGTGAAACCTAAATCTGACGTAAACCATTTTTAAATGATGATGATGCAGAAGCATCACTAGGCCGCCATGGTGTGGATCACCGTGCTGCATTATTGCATTGTCTGCATTCGCTATGAGTGGTGACAACCACTCTTGGATTTTGCTAATGCGTTCCAGGAAGAGTAGAGTCATTTTGGCAGCCATAATAATTTTAAAAAAATGTTAAAATTTATATAAATTATCCCTCTAATAAATAATGTCAATACCACAATCAATATTTCTCAAAACAAATATTTTTTTTAGTCACTCAACTTTAGAGAATAAAGAAATCGTTTATATCCCGAACATACCTATAAAACTACAGCAATTTTCATTACTACTATCCAAACACTAAATGCACAACTAAGCATCATCCCATTGTATCACAAATGCCGTCTACCCTCCGACCGCGAACAATTCAAGGGCATTATTCACTGGAGGCAATCTGTCAACGGCTTAATGGCACCGAAACAATTTCCCAACAAAAAAATAGGAAGCACACGTCCCTATACGCCACTTCCGTTTGCTTGCGACAACAAAAAATGTAACAAAACCGTGTTCGAAAAGAAAATCTTGAGACGACTTTTAGCACTTCTACCCTATTTTTTTTTTCAAAGGAATTTGAAGTATATCGACATATATTTAGAGTTGAATTTTACGTGTGGTTTTATAGGTGTTTAGGGTAAGTACCCTCATAAAGGAAACCATTATTTTCGAGGGGTTATTCCGAAGGCATTTGTATCGCGAATTTGAAGAAGTTCGACAGTTTGTTTTCGAGTGCATTTCGTCATTAATCAATGTTTTGTTCCCGTTCCGTGGGAGTTTGGAACTTTTATATTTTCTGTTTTACCTGTTTCCCTATAGGGAGCTCCGTTTGACAGTTCTCTCTTTGTAATTGATTGTATTGGAAATACATTTCTTTCTTGTTGTTTTTATTTATGAAGGGGTTTATTTGTTTGATTCCCTTGTCATTATTCATTTCAAATTAAAAGTGTAGATTAATTTTATTGAATTAGAGATGGTAAAAGAATATATTTACAAAAAGCTACGCTAAGCACATATTGAGTTAATAATAACTTTAGACACCTGACTCTGATCACACAACCACATCACAGCTTACTATACTAAGCAGTGTGCTGATAAACATATTTCTAAGTTATTAAATAAATATCTATTATACGGGAATTTCACTCAGTTACAGTTTTTTTATGGGATAGGGTGGAAACGAGCAAACGGATCGCCTAATGGTAAGCGATCACAAGTTCGTTGCCAGCCTTTCAAGAAGGAATATGCTCTTTTCTTGAAGGATTGAAAGATGTATTGGTCCGACTTTTAGGACGGAATGCGCTCTTTTCTTGAAGGATTGAAGGATGTATTGTTTCGAATATACTACAAAACTTTTAGATAGTAATATTATTACAATCGTCTGAATGTCTTCATCTGTCCCTGACTTTGTATATACAAAAGAAAAAGAATGTGCTATCCCGTTGGTTAGTCACAGTTTATTATTGGTAAAAGCTCTACAATTAGTACATCATACCTGCTATTCACCCAAAAAGTTTATAATACAAAAAATACTGTCTAAGTGCTACAATTATGATACAACTTTACACATGTCATGTGTTTTGTTTTTCTGATTTGAAAAAAGGTTAATGACTCATTTATAGAACTGGGTTGGTCTCTGTTTCATTAATTAATTTACTTTTAAATAGCAAACTTGGTATATACTTAGCATTAAATAAACACATACTTAATAAAGCGGACATTGTTATTACACGGGTAATAAGGAAAGCTATGAATAGATTTTAGAAGCGTTTTGTCTAGATCCCAAAAGGTTTTCCTTTTTCAATTTAATAATCTTTGTCTGTCTTTAATAATTACTATAAATTTTGTGGCTGTTTTTAATGGTTTCGTTTCGTTTATTTTATTAATGAAATAGTTGTATTTTGCCACGCTTCGTTGTTTCATATTTTGTATGCTAAAAATAGATTAAAACTATATTCAAAACAAATCAACCTATCGTCGTCCACTACTGAACGAAGATCTCCCTCAAGGAGCGCAAACTATCCCGGTCTTCTGGAGCCCGAATCGATTCGCTCAATCACTTTTTTCAAATCGTCTGTTCATTCAAATTTGTGGGGTTAAATATTTAAAAGTTATTCAATTCAGCTGTCTCTCATACAAAATTATATTAGTAATTTTCAAATTCAATTTCTCAGTTTCAAATATCTTTTGTATACACCTATTTCATATTTACAAATTTTTCTAAACCCTTTGCACAAATTACAGAATCTATAACCCTAAAAGGACCACTTCATCTCGTCTACATAGAAAACACCCAAACTTCAAAACAAATATAAATAACATTTGATCAGACACGTGAATCGAACCTGAGACCTCTTGTTCGGCAGCCGCATACGTACGTACGTACTTTACTGACGAGACTAAATAATATAATCGATGTAATTGAGAACCTCCTCCTTTTGGAAGTCGGTTAAAAACAATATAAAATTCAAAGGCCCTAACATCACCAAATAATTCTCTTCTATCACCATTCTTACTTATCATGTCTCCAAGTTAAACATACTTATGGAATTAAAGTCCAAGATATAACAAGACCTACCCATAGTTATTACAAGCATCGTGGACACGGCTGCTTTGAGCTCAAATCCGACGGTTGGTATTGAAGGATTTTCTATATCCGCCCGCTTTCCTTTATGCTACATGCAATTTTATCCGGACCTGGCGTTATGAACTCGCAACGTAAGGTTTAATGTGGATATAATATTATATTGTCTTAAATAATATTAATTACAATGATCGGCCTGTTTGAAGTAGTAAAGTTTTACGACTTGAATTGATTTTTAAACAGTCCTAGTAGGATTGTGTTTTTTTGTAATAAAGAATGAAAAATCTTATAGTTTTATGCGAGTTAAATACGCGACTGCCCAAAGAATTTCTTATTACATACTATATAATTATTTTCCTTTTTTAAAAACTTATTAAATACAGACTCAACTCATTTTTTTGACATTTACAAAGCACAGTACATATATATTTTGATGCCCCACACAATTTTAGTTTTTGTATTGTTTTTAACCGACTTCAAAAAAGGAGGCGGTTCTCAATTCTACCGTATATATGTTTTTTTTAATGTATGTCCGCGGATAACTTCGTCGTTTATGAACCGATTTTAATGATTCTTTTTTTAATGGAAATGATATATATGATGAACCATGATAAGGAAACTAAGATCTGATGATGGCATTCAAGAGAAATCTAGTCGTACCATGAAGTCGGTATTTATTTCGTTTTTTTTTTTTAAGTGTCTGTACTAGTAACTCTTTCCGTAGATGTGAAATAGTTAACAATTCTTATTGGTGAGAGAGAAAGAGTGTGTGTGTGTGAGAGTGTAGAGTTGAAGGTGCTGTAATTTTTTGTAAACGTTTAACTGAATTCAGTTCACCCTCATGATTGCGGAAGTCCAATGCCAATCGCTCCGTGGTAAAACTGGTATTCAGGTAAACCGTTTAAACTAGTAGTAGATCCTAAATAATCGCTCAATATATTAATTTAATAGTTTACGTAGGTAATCAATATTAGAATACATCATTCATACATCATACATAGAATAGGTAGTAGAGCCACGCTGATTTCAGCACGAACGGGCCGGCTCGACCGGGGCGGTACTACCCTCGCACAGAAAATCAACGTAAAATGACAGCGTTTGTGCTGTCGTGTTTCGTTGGTGAGTGCGAGACCGGAGGCCCAATTAGTCTAGTCAACAAGTTCCATACTTGTTGACTAGACTAAAAGATGCACAAGCATCACTAGGCCGCCATAGTGTGGGTCGCCATACTGCATTGTTGTATTCGCAATGAGTATGGTGGCCACCACTCGTGGATTCTGCTTATGCTTTCCATCAGGCAGAGTAGAGTCATTTTGGCAGGCCAAACATAAAAAAAAAAAAAAAAAAAAAAATTGGTTTAATTACAGATTTTATAGAAGTTATGAAAATACCAGTACTCGTCCACATTATCCTTTCGTCTGATCGACCATCATTTTCTTGGTTCCTTTAAGAAAATGCAGCTGACTGGGACTCTCTATAACTTCGTCTATTAGTATACACTTATTTTTATTAATATCCGAAGCAGGTAGCCTATTTTGGCTCTTTGGTAGTTAGAAGGCTGACTTTGAGCCAATCTTTCAGAGGACTCTCAGGTGTATTAATCAGTTGATATTTAGATTTTCTTCGACTAAAATGTTTGACACCTTTATGTTTAAGATAACCTCGGTATGGTATTATAGTTAACGTCAACTATAGTTAGTTGACGTTAGTAATACTGAATTATCACTGTATTCATTACCGTTTGAAGGATTTTTGGTCAGGATTTTGGTGTTAATAGCAACTATTTGCTAAAGAACTATTCTATTAAGGTGAATTGGTCCCAGTGAGCTACCGGCTTAAAGGCTCGTTTGATTCCCCACACAAAAAAGCTAAAATGGATAATGCCCTGGGCATAGTCCACCTATGTACAAAATTAGTGCATAAAGTTTATAAATAAATTAACTTTAGCCAGCAGCTCCGCCCTCGTGTATGTCAAACTTGAAATGACAGAATAAGATAGTTGACTCAACCCAGTTTCTTTTGCTTGTACTCCAGAAAAGTAACCTATTACAATCTACTATCAATTTTTGGTTTTTACTTTTAAAACTTAGTACAAAAACCCTATGTAACAGAATTTAAAATCATTTGAAAGTAACTCTGTATGCCTGTTACGCTTAGCGCTTACGGCTAAATCGCTGCACAGATTTCAATGAAATCTGGCATGAAGATACTTCAATTCTTGGGGAAGGACATAGGCTTTACCGGCATACTTTTTACCTAGATAACCGACACAAATAAATAAGTAAATTGTGACTAAAAGCCCCTAAATAAAATTAGATTAAAAAAAAAGATAACCGACACACACGGGGCGGCCCGCAGACAAAAGCTAATGCACTTATGTTTTGCATGTCACATATGCAAAACATTGTTTTTTGAGGCAAGTTGCAATGCTGTACTTAATTGTAATTATAGGAACCTAACCTAATCTTTGAAAGTATACAAAAACATTTTGTATTTAAATAAAGATATGTTTTTAAGTGATACCTGAATACAAAATCTAACAAGCCGGGTCGCGTTGTGTGTCCGGAGACCAATAAATTGTGAATTGAACACCGGGAGCGTTGCGTCGTCCAATTTAACATGATACCAACTACCCTCCAAGCGAATATATTTCTTTTTTCTTACAAGATCATTATTAGAAAGATCACTTGCGGCTTGAGAAGTCTTTTTATTAGTTGCATTTTTTTTTTTTTAATAACAGATAATACTGTGCACATTGTATTACTCTGTATTACTCTAGTTTTAGCATAATAGATTATAAATAAATATAAATAACTGTATTTTGAAGTACAGTTTTAATGGGATAAAAAATTCTCAAATGACATTAGGAAAAATAATTTTCAATATTTATTAATAAATCACACCCTGTATTAAGAAATTTATTCGTATTTTTAGACATTTCGTATAATCAAGTTAAAATGCCTCCATTATTGAACGATTTTAAGTTTACCTTTCTATGTATACTAATATCTAACTGTTAAATTAAAAACACAATAAACTATTTGTTTAAAGTATAATGAAAATTGTTCATCAATATAAAAATGAGAAATTTCTACAAACAAATTACAGTAAATAAAATTAAGTAGGTACTAAATTATTCGAAATTTTTATGAAGCAAAGTATAAATTCACATTCGAACAGATTATCTAATTAATTGTTTATTAATTTTACTATATTAACCACAATCAATTCCATTACGTAAATTTACGATAATATTTTACATAAGTATCGATTAACTCGATAAAAACAAAAATTAAACTTCACGCTTTCACAAATATTTGAAGAACTGTCACTAAGTACCACTAAATATCATTTCTTAGACTATCTGGCATAACATCAAGAAGAAAAAGTATTTAGTTACGTACAAGAAGTACGGAGAGATGGTAATCTGTGAAATCTATGCGCTTGCTTTCTTGTTGTATGGTTTGTGTGGACAACGATGTAATGTGAGAAGGTTTGTGCCTTATTGTGGGGTATATAGGAGACGGAATAGAAGCGAGCATGTTGGCTGATATGTTCGGTACGTAGCAAATTTAGAATTAATATTAGATGATGTCTACGTTTCTATATTATATTAAGTGGCATATTGTTTCAGTTATAGTATGTTCATCTCAGATCAATGTTAGAAGGAAGCCTAAAATAATTTTAAACTGACTGATTGCTTGCACTTATCTAGAAAATTCCTAAACATTGACATTTCATTTTAGTGTTATCGTGGTAAAATAATGAACGAACAGAAATATTCAGATTAAACACGCATAGGGTTATTAGAGTTAGACTCTATCTCTATCTCAACCGACAGACGACCACTACTGGAATTAGGTCTCCCCCAAGCTTCGTCACAACAACCGGTTAGATTATTTATTGCATACGAAATAGTAGTATATATATAGCTTTATCACCGATAATATACACGTAACAATAGAGCAATATGTTGTTTTGTTGTAGTCTGCAATCTCTTGCAGGACTGAATATTTATATAGGAGTACTTAAGTATTGTGCTCTACAACTATTAAAACAAGAAACAATAATTATGTACCTACTAATTAAATACGTACGTAATACAGTAACTTTTTTCTGTAATAATAAGATATATTTTTAGTTCACACCAGAGTCATTACAAGGTTAACTTAAAATAAATTAAATTAAAAAGCATTTTAAAAACAAGCTTTTACTGGAATGCCTCGAGACGAATCAAACGAGTCCAAACTCGATGATGTTGCGACGTTTCTTTACAGAGTTACTATGGCAACCTTTCAGCTCCAGCATCAGATCAGCTCTATGTCATTATAATATTATATTGTCACGCTGTATAATATGCTTGCAAAATTTCAGCAAATTCGGTGGAAGATATCTGCTTCAAAATTGAGTTGCAAGATTCCACCCGAACATACAAGCATACATACATACATTGCAAGTTAATAAAAAGCTTGTAATTAGGGAAGTACAAGTGGTGGTTTTATCGCTCGGAGGCCTGGACACCAACAAGCGACATCTGACACGGAACCACAGTGGTCGATTGAATCAAAATAATATCCCGTATGTACACGACTAGAACAACACGTAACTCGTTCGTAAACGTCTATAAATCGACAGTTACTCCATATTAATTAGTTTGCGTGATACACCAGCTACTGTACGCCCGCTGAGATTTACACTACACGTTCACATTTAAATATATTTATGAAAAATGTGTCCATTTACGTTGTGTATGGGCATTGCGTGTATGTACCCGTTTTGTTTTCATAAATGGCCAATTGTAAATCATTGTTTTGTCTGTGGTTCAATTTAATATCTGCTACTTTTAAGATGATATTAAGTTGTTAATATATGAACGCTAAGTGCGAAATAGATATGCTCATCTGACAGAGAGGCTGTCAGTTGAGGTTCTAATTTTAGAACAAAATATTTTCAACGTCATGTAGGTATAATGTTATTTCAACATGACTTGATTTTTGAATTAAGTGAATGTAGATATCAAAATGTTTACCATAAGTCTGTTAGTCTTGACTGTTATGTTCAAAATCTTAATCAACATTCATATTTTTGAAGGGAAAACTTCTTTAGCCGCGTTAAGCTCTTTTTGGTAGGGGAAAACTTATGAGTTCGCGTCACCGCGTCACCGACATGCTGTCGTCACAAAACTTCTTTTGTCGTGTTGAGCACTTTTTGGTAGGGGGAAATCTTATGAGTTGGCGTCACCGCGTCGTCACCGCATCACCGACATGCTAATGTTTGATGTTGATATTTTTTATTGAAACATTAAGAAATTTCTAATTGTACACATTAATTTTACAAATAACATTCAGAGGTATAAGTTTTTACTTCTATCGGCAGTCCTTATGACTGCCAATTTTGTTTTTCGAAAGTAACTTTATTTAGAATGTTACGAAAGGTTGCATTTTAAGAAATTAGACATTAATTAGGCTACATTCGATAGGTATATAAACTGAAAACCAGTTTATTTACATAGTGTAGAAATCTATCGATTTTTTTATCCATATCAGACGACCGATATTAAAAATTGAAATGCTAGTTTATTTTTAATCTACAATTTTGACTATGTCACTAATTTTTTTTATTGTTTCTAAATATTCTTGATACTCAACATATCTTCATTAAATTTTGCGCAGACATTATCAAGCTACAGAAAAACGAACACCTTGTATTAAAAAAAGTGATTTTCAATATTTCAATCAAACCAATCAATTAATTTAAAAAAATAAACAATTAATGGATTAACAAAATCAATGGTATCTTATAAAGCCAGTAATTACATAGTTATCGTTACCTCTTCCCGTTATTAATTACCTTTATTAATTAACTTGTTGAGTTCCATTTCCCCTTGTTGATGAGTTAAAATATAATGAAAGATTCATTAGAAGGTATTTACATAAATGTAAGGCAAGGCGTAACATTAAGTAAATGGTCGCGTGTTTACAAACAGCTACTGTGAAATGACCGACGTTTATTATAGATTATTCTGTCTTCAAGATATTTAATGTACTCGTATATTGCAATTCGAGAATGTGCGGCAGCTTGTTCCTTTCAAAGATCTATTAAAATTAACACAAAAGATTAATGACATGAGAAATAATAATAATATATAAATTCTCAAAATTAAAAAACAAACCCGACATAATATCCTGATTTCCCTTTAAAAAGTAAAAAACACGTTATGCGCTTTCATTTGAGACCCCACTCGATGATATTTTTGCAGGCATTTGGTTATTCTTCCCCACTTTCACCCCCATAACTTTTGAACGGCTCAACCGATTTTCATGGAACATGTCTAAGAACACTCGCACGTAACTCACCTTTCTTAAAAAAAAACAAAATTGAAATCGCTTCATCCGTTCGCGAGCTACGGTGCCACAGACAGACAGATAGACAGACACGTCAGACTTATAACACCCTTCTTTTTGCATCGGGGGTTAAAATATCTTGGTCAAATGTATTGGCAGATAACTGATGATTATAAGGAGTAACTTAGGTTATTTTTTAAAAATGTGTAGCAACAACCGCACGTAACCGCGGTACTTAAGACCAAATAAAGTTCATTTAAAATTTAATTATTAGGCTAAAGTAACCCTTAAGAACAAAACCACGCACGCACTAGTTAAATAAATATTCCCACTGGAATAAGTAACTGTGACCGCTGTTTATGTTAATTAGAGTGGGACACGATTCTGTAGTGAGAAGAAAGGAAGCACCATATACTCGTATGTGACTAGTAAGTAAGGTTTTTGAAATCGTGAAATCGAATTGACTTGACTATACGTTGGTTCGATTTTAACAAGTCTTAATACAGACCGAAGAAAAAAATCGATAGATTAGCATATTATTCAGTGACTGTTTATATGATTGTTATGTTTGTTGATTTCGAGCCTTCAATTAAAGACTCTTCGGGATTGACTTGGTTTATTACAGATCACAGGTTTATAAGTTCTGTCCTGCCCGTAAGCGGAAGTGTCAACATGACACCCTCTAGTGATGTTACACTAAACTCACTAAACAGTAGGGACGCGACCACATAACAGTGATAAAGTCCCTTTCCTTGTTTCTTACTTTATTCTTTTTAGAATAAAAAGGGTTTTGAGTTTTAACAGTAACACAATATTTTATAGTATTTTTGTGAACTCCTTAAAGTAAACTATATTGCTTGTGCCCTTGATTTCAAGTTCAGTACTTAAGAAATTACGCTATCGTCGCTTAACTCTAGTTTACTGAAATGGGCCAGTAGATCTATTATAAAAACTAAAAAATACCCTATCCATAAGAATAGACATAGAAACAATGTTAGATAGGAAGAAATCTGTGTTTGATATATAATATGAACGTCTTTTTGGTACTTTAGCCTGTCAACAAAAACAATATCTAAGTTATAGGCTTTAACAAGATTTTTCAATGGCATGAAACAGAGTTTTGACACGATTTATTACTATATTTATCAGGATGACCGTTATGTTGTTTTTGTATAAATAATATCACCAGAAACGATTACTATAAATCTAGATATTGAAGCAGCTATTGTAAAAACCACTTAAGTATTTATTTCTATGAAAATATTATGGCCGTTACTTTAAAACCGCAATTTTATATCTTAAGATATGTTAAAATATACAAATATACTTATTTAATTTAAATACTGGTTTTATATCTGATTTATGACGCTGAAAATTAACTTGTCTTATCTTTAATATCCATGTTTAGACGCCATTTATCGTGGTAAAATCCTGCCAGGCACAAATATTGAAATAGTTTCATTTTTGAACAGTAGACGAGTTTGCATATTTATCTAGCTTAAACTAAGTGTTATTAGAAAATTATAATGGTTTCAACAAATATATAAAAATGTTAATGATTATTAAGATGGTGATATCTATTCTAAAACTATTTAAAACGAAACGGTTGTAATTTGTATTTTAATGTAACGCTACCTGACTGACCCCAACCCTTGTAGATACATGTCGATGATTTCAAATAAGACTAACGAAATAAAACATAATGTTATGGAAAACGGATAGAATAAGAAAGTCTAATCAAGTTGATATTCTACAAACGTGAACGTTTTTAGAAAACCAACTAATGCATGAGCATAACGTTATGTTACTGCCAAGTAATGTGGTACAAACAAAATATTTGAAAATAATACAAAATAATAGAGACGTTAGAGACTGTAGAAAGAGAATCAATGCGATACACTCGCATCTTGGTTCAGAATAATGGACAGAATGAAATAAAACTTACAAGCGCTCGAAGGAGTTCGTGATTGGAGTAACTACTAAGTAAAGAACGTTAACTTCGCTATCTTACATACATGTAATTTGAACAGCACAATAATAAGACTTATAAATTTTAATAACTTACAAAGAGACATGGGACCATAGACATTAAACCAACAAGACATTAATAAAGAACAAAGGTTTGGTAAGTTAGCTGTTAAGCTTGCAAAATTTCTCAGAAGTTCAAAGTTCGGTATCTTTAAAGCTAATGCTAATTGCTGGTCCGAATGACAGCTTAATCGGATAGACATCTAGGTAAGACTGCCTTTGAAAGAATGGTCAAACAACGTAACAACATGTCCTCCCAGCCTACTAGGCTTAACTCTTCAGTTATGCTAAGAAAATGGCGACGCATAACTTTCCTTAATCATTTACCTAATGAACAGTTTGTTTGACAATGAGTTTAACTAGTGTGCACTACGCACTGGTTCTAAATGTTCTTCTAAAGACTAATGTTCACGCGGGGTCCTGCCTGTCTTATTGTGCTTTATTTGTATTCGCTAATGTATACAATCTCTAATTACACGCAATGCCTTCCAACTGTTTAGGGCTGTCGATGGATCTTATTTCATGATAATGTATTTGTATCAATATTAAAAGAATCTGTCAATATAGATAGTAATATTAAGGAGAGTTTCGTATTATTTGAAAGTTTAGTAAAACAGAGGCAATCAACATTGACTGACATACTTCATTTAGGCCAAGCTAATAGTTGTATTTGACAGACCACTTGATGATAGGTATGTAATGTATATCTATATAACCTAAGAGTGATAGGAAGATCAATAGGTGTTAACTGAATACCAACACACTTCCTCGACGTGGCATTACGCTGACTTAAGAACCATTTTTAACTGGTAATTTTTTTAATACTGCTACATAATATGACCTTAACATAAATATATCTTTCTTTTGCTTCTACCTTTGTAAACGATTGAAAAAACTGTAATCAGTTTTAACACATTGTATCATTCTATACTATCAACTACATAACCAAACATCTGAACAAAAATATTTATCAACACAGAGGAATAAATATCCACACAAACTACATTAGAAGGAAATGTTCAGATAAAATATTACCGGAATAAAGGCAGATGTGTTGCATTCAATTCGAATATAGAAGTGTTATTTTCCCAGTTTCCCACACTGTCACATGTGGTTTAAAAGATGTATTATGCAAATTGAACTGGATAAATAAGTAAGACATAGGTTAGGCTAATAAATAAAGTGATAATGCTAAAAGGGGCTAATGGGCACTTTATTAGCGTAAAGAAGCTATCTCTGATTTTGCTACTGTATTCTAAACTACTGTTTGTAGCAAGATTTGGTTTGGAATTTTAGGAGATACTGTTATGTTACACTAATGTGTTAGTAAGTGATTTTCTAACTTAGTGTTTTATAAACATCTCTAAACTTAAGACAACTCCTTGAGGGATGGTTCTGGTTGATATTTTTTTTAATAAAAAGGTGAATGTAGTAAAATCTTGCAATACTATTTTAATACGATACTGAAAATCGAAAATTTCTTATAGCTTGTATAAATTACATAAAACACTAGGTACACTTAAAACTTACAAAGGATGATATATTAGAGACGAGTATTTTTAGACATTTATTCATCATAAACACCGACTTACTGTAAATGCTAAAATTAAAAAAATATGCATTTTGATTACTACCTACTGCAAAACATATAATTATCTACCAACGCTAAGCGGTTATTCATAAAATAAAAAACAACTGTAATTTTAGTATATTTTAATATATAATTTCATATTTTACCTAACATTATCGATCTTACAAACTATTTGATGAAACAAACATACCTAAAAGTATCAACCCTAAAATACTTAACGCCTAGGCGTTAGGAGAACCTGTAGGTGTTGTTCCCTGCCTAATTAGGCGTACTTAGGTGTTGGAATCCTTGTTCTCATTCTATTCTGGAACGTGTTAGATTCTGCTTTTGTTATTCATGGCCATTTTGTTTTAAGGTCAACGGTATCGGTAGAGGAGGTCAGGCTTGTTGCAATTAAGGATTGGGTGGGAATGCATCCGAGTCTGTTTATTTGTAGTGGGAAATTGCACATATACTTCGTAACTGGGAATGTGTTGTACTGATCTTTGAACCCATCTAGAGTAATGTTAGTGATAGTTGGGAATATAGAGATAAAGGTGTTTGTGGTAGATTCTGTGGATAGTTTTTGGTAGGCTTTTATTTACTTCACCTGTAGCTTTGTTTCAAATCGACTCCTTTAGTTTTAAACTTTATAGACTTCAATTTGAGTTCGACATATCATTAAAGCATATTTTTTCCATTTATACCCATTATTTATTAATGTTTTGAACGATATCTACACGTTATAATATAAAGCTGATGATATTGTTTTTTTGGATTGATTAAACGTTCTAATTTCAAGAACCATTGGATCGAATAAAAAAGCTTCTTTATGTATTGCATAGTCCATTTTTCGTGGCATGCTATAGGTTATTAAAACAATATTTCAATCTGTTACATTAATTATTCTGTTACAGTGTTGACTATAATAGACTAATCTGGACTGGATGTAGGTCTATTTTAATTTCTGCCATAGACATAGTTCGCCTTTTCAAAATATGAAGTCTCTAATAAAGTATCTTTTGATAAAAACCTTTTGGCCAATTTAACTATGTTTTTTTTTTTATTTTAACAAAAGAAATTCCTTATTTTGTATCTTAACTCTCCCGTAGCCTTACTTATCTGGTAAATTGCATATTAATAATGGCTTAAGACGCAGTCCTATGAGGCAGTAGTACGACTCTGGTTCAGTCAAGCCTTAATTATTTCTGGTTCTGAATGTAGACGTTAAAACCTCCGTCTAAACCAAATTTTTGCTACACTCATAAGTATCAATAACAAGTTAGTTAATTTGTTATTAAATAATGTAATTTCCCTAAGTATTAAGTAAACAACTATAATGTTACTTGTATAATAACCTTTTAGTTTAATGTTCACGCTTAAAGCTCATCAATAAAATATCGTGTCTCATGTAAATGATATCTAACTATTCGCTTATATGGAGGGACAAGAATGAAAAGATGGTGCTTGATTACAAACATGTTTTTCTTGCCAACATTGTTTTAAATTATTGTTTGACTTGTTGGGAATTAAATACCTAGTGTAATGTTCATTTCAGCATCAGAAATATTATGTAGAAGCTAGGAATTAATGTCATGGTATTTTTTTAAATGTTTTCAGTTAAACCTAAAACCTGCCCTGATCCGCAATTCGCACGCTTAATAAAATAAAGATGTAACTCAAAAATCGTAATTTGTGGGAATCGGCGTTTAAAGTTTAGCACTTTTCTCGAGCAACTTTTAATTAAAATTTACAAATATCTGTTATTTAATTAGAAACTTTCACTGGTGAATTTGTTAGGGTAAACTCTATAGTTTACCCTAACAAATTCACCAGTGAAAGTTTATATTTTTTTAAAGTATTTTTTTAATCATCTTAATCTCTATAGATTAAGATGATTATAAAAAAAATACTGCAATCTGTTCTAGATAGATAATTTTGATGACAAAAAAGAACCTGAGAACATACATCACTTTTATGAAAAGTAACATAAACACCTGGGGTGCGAGTTTAATAAAACTGATGAATTTCGGTTTATCTTTATTATTTTAGTTTAAAATTAAACAAAACAGATTTAAATTCCAATGCATTGCACTTTCATGAAATTTATTTTATAAGACAATAAATTATTAAGTGAAACACCAAACGAAAATTAGTCCTCCTTAACTTACTACAGATGGATCACTAATTATATTATTACTGTTTTTTGAAAACGATCTGTCAGTTCTTTTTTATTTTAAAGAGAAGTTTGATCGCGTATCTCGCTCATTTACGTCATAACTGAACGGCTGTCGAATTCTACGTATTCTTTATGCAGTGAATACGCGTTTTATTAGAAAATCTCTATTTTCGCAATTTTTGACTTACATTTTTATTTTATTAAGCGTGCGAATTGTTGTAGCCTGTTTGGCATACAACAATCTTGGTATTAAGGCGTGACTAAGTTTTCGTGTTGATACCTATTCCTCTTATTACCTATAGGAGAAGATAACCTTGAGTACCTATAGCCTACCTATACTTCTTTGCGTATGATGCGTTAACTCGATATTTTTTTTGTTCTAGAAGTGATGGCTTTTTTCGTTTTCTTTTAAATACGATACTATGTAGATATAATTGGCCCATTTATCCTGTAGAAAAGGTGGGATTATTAATACCTAAAGTATTAATTATACTAAGTTGGTTTTAGTTAGAGGGCTTGCTGATTAGAAAATGATTTTATCTCTCTACTGGATATTTCGTGTTTATAAGCTTGTATATTGTTTATCAATTTCATGGACATGATAACGAACATTAGTTACCCATTGTATTTTTTTCTTGCGTTATCGTTATGACTAAATTTTTTTGTATTCCAATATTTCATGTATTGTATTTTAATAACTAATATCTAAGTAAAAACACATTTACTATTTAAACAGAGAAAGGGTCATTCATGAGCTCAAGAGCAACATATCTATAAGACAAAAATCTGTTCTGCTTAATGTGCCTTCAACTGAAGTTTAAAGTCATTTTTTTCTAAGAATCTCACTTGAGTGCCATCAGCGAATATTTTACAAACTTTATGCATAGCGAGTTGTAAGTCATAGAAAATATGATGTCATCGACACCATAAAAGGAAATGAATATATAAATTATTTATTAGATAAATAGAAAAATGATTTGGCCGATAAAAACCGACGAATAACAAACCACTACAAGTTGAATTATCACGAATTAGAACGTCGACTCCGGCGCAGAAGCGTGACGAAATTTTTTATGTTCTATTGTTTTTCAAATTACGATCTCTGATTGGTTGAGAGAAGCATGGGAGGCGCGTTCTCACACCTTATTGGTGGAGACGAAATGAATGCGAAATAATGATGGCTGCTAGATTGGCATGACAAGACGTATTGTTGAATAAATTAATGTAGGCAATAGTTGTATATAGATACCTGTTCTTTAATTGTTGCGTTCCAGTTAGCTTAATAGCTAGTTCTGTTTACAGTTAGGTATCTTTTGATTTGTGTATATTATATTAAAAATGATGGAGCATGCCATCAGATTCTAATGTCATTAATCTCGATATCGCAATAACTGTTTGTATTTATTATTATTCAGGTCATGTTTTTATAACTTTTTAAAGACATTACTATTTATAGTTACTAAATAAAGACATGTGGTTCATATCTTAAATATTTCATTCAAATAGTAGAGGTTACATATCTCTATTAGCGTTAATCCTACATGGGTTACGATAACCATCAATATCAACAACCCATAACGTCCCACTGCTGGGCTCGGGTCTCCTCTCAGGAGAGGGTTAAGGCCATACGTCCCCATGCTGGCCGTGTGTGAGTTGGGGACTGGCAAGATAACGTTATGGCTACGTTATCTTGCCGATGGATGTTTTCAAGCCACCCAAAGGCCTCCAACTAAGCTTCGCGGCTGTTATCCTATGATAACAACCAGGACCGACTGCTTAACGTGGCCTCCGAATCACGGAGACGCTCATGGTATCATGCTACCAGCGGTCACCCTTCCAGGTACTGACCACCCGTCGTTGCTTACGACGGTGACGTTAATCTCGGTGATTATTTCTAATCACCAAGTGCAACTGGGCTATGAGCGTTTCACGATGAAATATCATAGGTATGTATAATCTGTCATGAAACACATACTATAACCGCTTGCCAAAAATTATAATTATCAACATCCTTTAGTCCACTGCTGGACATAGGCCTGTCCTAGTAAGGAGGTTTTGTCCTACTAACGCTGTCCTACTAACGATGTTGTACTGCGGAGTTAGTTGTTTTTTTGTAAATGTTATTAGATAAATCTACCAAATTCAACAGTTGATTACAGAACTACCACAATTTTATGGGAAAGTGGTTTAAGCTGATAATACTGGAGTAACATGTTAGTCTAGTGAGTTTTATAGAAGTGGGTAAATGTTTATTGCCAGTGAGGCTGTAATCTTGTTTAAAAGTATAGCTCCATCTGTTTAATTTTAGGTTTGATTTAAATTAATGAGGATTGATGCTCATATATCTCATATACTAATGAACGCTAAATCTATAAACGCTATGAGAAAGTTGAAAGTTAAAACTGTTTGAGAAAGTAAAAACTGTTTAATTTCAAATTTTAATAAAATAGCTTTTCCTAATCTGCCAAATTGTACCATTTGTTTTGTCCTTCAATCACTGTTATCCTAAATAATCCAAATGCTTGAAATTATAACACTTCTAAATGGGTATCCGTTTGGGATACTAAGATCTAAAAGCACACTAAAACTGCTTTGACTACTCACTTACAAAAGAAAATATCTAAAAATAAGAACCGTATGAAGTTATTTCTACATCAGACGCATTATCTATTAGAGATATATTAAATCTCTACTACAAGTATCTCTTTAATACCTTCGACATATCTTCGTGTATACAAGCGAGAATATTTTCAACCGATAAATAGACAAGCACGTTTTTCTTCCATTAGCCTCGCTTTAAACTATCCCCATACATCAAATGAGGACTACTGCACGCCAAATAGCGTATCAAGTACAAAATAATAACACGCCTGTTTGGTAGTAACTCAGTGCAAACACACGGCACCGTGTACCGTGTTAAGGGCGAGCGTTCGTCTGGCCCTGTCGATATATCATACACCGATAGACATTAGCATTCGATAGGGTTGTCAAGTGTAAATTGTTATAGGGTTATAGAGGTTACGTTCTAAAACATGGTATAATTTGCTGAGGAGAAGGGGGGGTTATTATGAATATGATGATAGAAGTCTTCTAAGTCGTATAGTGTCGATATAATTTGTTTATCTGACATGAGTAAAAAAATGGTGTTGAATTATAAAATAAATTGCTACCTAATTTAAAAATTATATATTTCCCACTAATCCAATAAAAAATTACTCCTTGTGTATGAGTAAAATATTATACTTAGAATACTTTATTACTCAAGCACTTTTTTACCTTTTGTTGCATATTTAGTGATCTACCTTCTCTCCAACGAGACGTCTATGTCCAGTAGTAGCCTGTTAAAAGTACCTAATTGATATACCTACCTAAATTATGAAAAAGAACGAAAATAATGTATAAAAATCGAGTTCGGCATAATTGTTTTAAAAAAATATGAAACTAAAAACGATGATCGCCATAATTAATCAGTCTATGGACACCCAACCCTAAGATGCAACGCAAAGCGGCCATCTTTTATTTAATATCCATGCGCATAGCCACGTGGGAACATGCGTGAGAAATTATATGCGCATGAAGCGCGTCATTGTGATAAATATCGAATACGTTTTTCGTACGTGTTGTTAGTAGACATTGATATCGACTGTGCGTACAAAACTTTGCACATAATTTCAGACTATTGTCAAATAATAAAGATGTAAAAATAACCTGAGACCTTAATAATCAGAAAAAAAAAAACTGACTTCAATCAGGACCAAATTTAAATGGGACCACGCGGGAAGCACCAGCTTTCAAATAAAAAAAGAATCATCAAAATCGGTTCACCCAGTCGAAAGTTACGAGGTACCAAACATTAAAAAAATACAGTCGAATTGAGAACCTCCTCCTTTTTTTGAAGTCGGTTAAAAACTTGAAAATCACGCAATCGCTAATCCAAAATGTAAACAGTTAATTTTAGTATTATACCTATAGGTATTTATTTTAAGAAAAAACTGCAAAAGGACAATAGTTGCACTTATCTTCTAATAGCTACAAAATCTTTATTTCAAAATGCTGGATTGAAACCTGATAGTCAGAATGAGAGAGTATTCAGCAATATAGAAATAATCATTAATTTCTAGGATTTTTCTTATGAAGTACTTGAACAGCAACATGGCAATTATTTCATTAAGACAAGTTATAATCAACATAATTTATGTTGTAATAGACTTGTCTGAAAGATATTTATTGGCTTCTTACTGGAAAAAACCTTTTCCTCAGTTCCTATGTAGTGTAGTGTTCACCTTCCATCATCATCTTCCTATAATCTCTAAATGTGATTTGCAATCAGGGCAATGTTAGGGATTCCAAGGGTTTTGCGTTTTAAGGCCGGTCGTCTAATTATATTACTGCCAACCCTTCTTGGGGAGAAAATATTTTCCAGACGGAATGAAGGAGGAAGGTCAATTCAGAGGACGCTTCACGCTTTGGCATGAATGGGCCGGCTTGACCGGAGTGATACCACGGCCTCACCGGAAAACCGGTGTGAAACAGCGCTTGCGCTGTGTTTTTCCGAGTGAGTGAGGATATCGGAGGCCCCTCCCCCATCCCCCAAAGGCCAGCAACGCACTCCTGACGCCTCTGGTGTTGCGGGTGTCCATGGGCGGCGGTAATTGCTTACCATCAGGTGATACGCCTGCTCGTTTGACCGCGATTCCCTGAAAAAAAAAATTGGGTTTAAAAAAAGAAGTAGGGCAAATAATAAACCTCTATATGGGAGGAGAGAGGACAACCAAGAGGAGAGGAACAGCAAGTTTCAAATGAGGAAACGGTGCTAAACCTGTAGAAGATACTTGAACCCAGTTCCTCAGAACTGGGTTCGTGGAATCGTACGTCACTTGTAAAGCAATAGACATAATATTAGAAATGTAAGTTAGTCTCTCTATCGCATTAGGGCAACCAGTAATGGTAGTGAAGGTGATGTTGTAATAAATAAATAAATAAATCTTCTAATAGCAGATGACTTTAGGGAAGGGCCATCAACTGGCTACAAATTCAATATAAAATTTTAACAAAAAAAAACAGACTTCGACCTGGACCAAATTTAAATGGGACCACACGGGAAGCACCAGCTTTCAAATAAAAAAATAATCATCAAAATCGGTTCACCATATCGAAAGTTATGAGGTAACAAACATAAGAAAAAATACAGTCGAATTGTTAACCTCCTCCTTTTTTGAAGTCGGTTAAAATTTAACAATAGAATTAATTTTAACTGAAGAACTACAATTTAATCAATTTACATACCACAGGTTAAAAATAAACGCCATGTCCGAAACTATTAATTATTATGTTACCGGCACCAATCTCATATCTATTGTAGGTGTGTTCAAAGGTGAAGTCTTGACCTCAAGTAAAACTATCTGGCAATTATTGACAATTCAATTTCCTTTATTATCAGATCCAGCCGGTTGGTGCAAAGGATTAATTTCGCGAAGCAATTAATAGAATAGACAAATTATGGACTGTGAGCGTTATTTATGTACTGTTTTCATTGGTTTAAGTTTCAATGATTGTAAAATGTTTTATGAAACAAACCAGTTTCTACTCTTTCACGCAAAAACTACGAATCGGATTTGGATGAAACTTTACAGTAATATAGCTTATACATCAGAATAACACATAGGCTACTATTTGCCACGATAACCGACACACAAGCGGGCGGAGCCGCGGACAACAACTAGTATGAACATGTATCTATAGTTTATGGTTTGAATGATAAAAAAATATATAAAAAAATATTGGCCCTGATTGATTGATACATCAAAGCAGAGTCTAAACTACTGGGACTACAAACTTGACACTTGTACTCTAAAGTTCAAGATATTTGGGTAGAGAGTTCAGCCTTCCTGGCAACAACCAATATATTATATAGGTACATAACTGTGATTTACATCTTTTTGCAAGTTAACAAGATCCTGTCTTAACTACAGTTTAATACCATTCCATTAATCCATACTATAATATTATATTATAGTATGGATTAACTGCCTAGCGTAGTGGTAGCGTATGCGACTGCTGTGCTTGAGGTCTCGGGTTCGATTCCCGGGTCGGACCAAGTGTTTGTATGACCTGCAAATATTTGTTTCGGAGTTTGGGTGTTTTCTATGTATAATATGTATGCATTTACAAAAATAAAGAATATATGTATTTATATCAGTTGTCTAGTACCCATAACACAAGCTCTGCTTAGCTTGGGCTAAGCATGTCGGAGCGTAAGGCGCATAGTGATTTTTAGAAAGGGTGACGTCAGCCTCGCTGACGTCACTGCTTATCTCAGTAGTAACACTTATGATTTAAAGCAATAGAAACCACCACTCAATTCATTATTATTTATTAAATGAACATTAGATTGAAGCTACAGTTAAGAATCATGGATCGGCACAAACAGACGCGTCGATCCATAACTTCCAGTTTCCAAAATGCGTAGGGCCTTATGAGAAGAATACTGGCAAAGAAACTCATGGCCACTCTTTTTAAAAGCTACATCTCAACTTATTAGTTACAAATTTTTAATAGTAAGTTACAACAATTAAGAAGCCTATGTACTTAACTTATTTACAGATTGTCCTTCCTGGTACAACGCTCGCACTAAATGTGATGGCGTTGTGTGTTAAATATCTGAAATATTTATTATACTAGCTGACCCGGCGAACTTTGTATCGCCATACTAACATGTCTGTCTCAGCTTCCCGTTGACTTTTAAATTGACTTTTCCCGTTATTTTTCTTATACACAAACCTTGTCCTAATAATTACAAACACATAAAAAAAGAATTATATAATTTAGTGCAGCCGATCGGAAGTTATGCACATACATTTCGGCGATTCGATTTTATATATATAGATTCGAAAGGAACTGTGTCCGCCTCTGTCTGATACATTTTCACAGCTAAACCACTGCATTGATTTGAACGAAATCTGGCATAGAGATACTCTGATTTTTGAGGAAGGACATAGGCTACTCTTAAGCGCGATATTCGACATACACGTAGGACGGAGCCGCGGGCAAAAGCTAGTATTATTATAACAACTGACAATATATAACCGCAATGTAACAGGATTATCAATCAAGCTGTCTGGCTATAATGTAGCTGCAATTAGCACTATATGAAAGAAAAGTGGCACATAAGACGTTGCTTGTAGCGCTGTATATCCAACCTTATCATTATTGTTGTTTTTTTATTTTTGATAGCTCCCGCACGAGGGGTATTCCTGTGTCGTCGAGACTTTACAGACATACTTGAAACTGATACAAAGAATATCCAGATTTGAATAAATATTGGTGAATCTCACAAAGTATTGCCCAATGTTGGACTTGAACTCATAATACTCAGCGTAGTATTCACGGCCTCACAGAAAACCGGTGTGAATCAGCGCTTGCACTGTGTTACACCGAGTGAGTGAGGATACCGGAGGCCCATACTCCAACGTCTCCCACCATCCCCTACTCCATCCCCCAAAGGCCTGCAACGCACTTGTGACGCCCCTGGCGTTGCGGGTGTCTATGGGCGGCGGTAACCGCTTACCATCAGGCGATACGTCTGTTCGTTAGCCCCTACCTATTCTATAAAAAAAAATATAAAGCAGCGAAATTTATATAGGTATTAGGCGAATCATTTTACTTGTAATTTAAGATACCGGACTAAGTTTTGAATCGACAGGTTCTATTAGTTCAGTTGAAGCATCTTAAGTTGCCAAGATATTGCTTTCATCAACGTTCATAAATTAACAGACAGCGTTCTATTTTAGATGATTTTGTATCGTTGCGTCAAAATAAATGAGACTAATACAGGGTTAAATTTCTGACTTCGTCTCACATTACTCTTATTTTAGTCGCTTGCGCGTTATTAATCCGGTGCGCCCGCGCATCTGACAACGGCCTATGTACACGTTGTAATTATTACATTTATATAACAAATAGCTTCCTTTAGCAGTCCAGGTTAAAGCTTCTGATACTTAGGAATGGTATTTATTACCTTTAAACGAGTCTGAATCTCGAAAACGGCTTCAACTATTACTGTGAAATTTAGTATATAGGGGGCGATAAATAGATCTAGCTAGGATTCGTTTTCAGAAAATTAAAATAAAACAAGAAAAAACCTAACAAAGCTCGGATATCCAGGTACTAATATTAATTACGACATTTAAACTGTGCATAGGAATTAATATGTACCTTCCAGTTGCTTTAAAATTTAAAACGGCACTTGTAAGTTTTAAGTATACTCCGTCAAGGGAAGTTTTGATAATATAATTTTCTAAGTAGTATCATCAACTTACCGATAGAAAAAAATATATGGATGTGATCTTCATATTTTCTTGACACTTCGGTCAGTATAGTAGTCAGACGGTTATGATTTAAAATATCCTAAAACAATCAAATCCTCAAGTTAAAAGATTTCACTAAAAATATTTTTTTCCTAATTTCAAGTGACCGATGCTTCAAATATACTGTTTAAAAAAAACATTCTCTTCCAATGATGTCAAAAAAAAAATCTGAAGCTTGGCGACTGGCGTTGGTGACTAGTAGTCCGAGCATTCATGAATGAAGAATCATTCATCAATCATTTTTATTTCTTTATTCATTCAATTTTCGAACATAAATACTTTATACCGTTATTTGAAATGAAGCGCTACAAAACACGAAATCCTATTGTTTCTACATAATCTGCAGCAAGCTTGTTGTATGTAAGTAACAATGAATGAAGTTTGCGCGGGCGTCGCTCCGGGCTGCGCCAGCGCACCTGTATCGATGTGCACGCGATCTTAGGGTTGGAATACACCGAGCTTTACGACGGTATGCTAATTTAAATAGTGTGTTTATTAAACAATAAATTATAAGCTTAATCAATATATGTTAATCCCAACTGATCTTGGTACTAAATCTAGTTTCTGCTTTTTTACGTTACAGTATAAATCCAACTATAGAATGCCTTAATCCAACTTTTTTTTACAATTTTGTTATTCTTATCTATGGCATAATATAATTCTCATACTATTACATTCATTCATTCATAATTCTCAAACTAATACAACAGTAAACAATTTTTACGGACACTGGAACATTTTAGCGTGACGAAATGGACGTGACGTTTTATAATTATTATAATGAAATAATTCTTTTCCAATTCAGATTATGAAATGAATAATTAAGCAATTAATTAAATTTAATACAAATTCAATAAAAAAACTTACATTTGGGATAAAATCCCGTGACAATCTCTGGCTTAATATTCAGGGTCACCAACCAGGCTACAAAACCAGTAAGGCTATCAAGATTTCAATAAGACTTCATCATCAGCGTACCTTCACTGGCCTGCCTCTGCAATTGCACGCCACTTGGTTCGAATCACGATAACATTTATTTTATCAAATTATTTGTAACCAGTGTGCCCTTATCCTAAATCTCGGTGCACGTCGCATGTGATTACCTGCGAACGGCCTCCGTTTAAACGATTCCCTTTTTAAAAAACTTGACGTTCCTGTTTTTAAAACCAGCGCCATTATTCCCGTTCCTTCCTTATTTTGAATTTGGATCTTACAATGCACAGATTTTCCCATTTTTTTTCCTTTTTTGCACGTGTATGATTTTGTACGTGTACGAGTTTGACAAGCGCAGTGTTGTCATACTCCGAATGAGCATATTATAAAATAACATCTTTTTAAATCAGAAATAAAAATTCATAGTGTACAATTTAACAAATTTACATTGTCTAAAAGACTCAACACTATAAATAAAACAGCATTCACATATCTATATATGTATTTATGCGCATTTTACGCATGTAAGTTAAGCATTCTGCAATGTTATTAATTCGTATTGTCTACACAACAATAGGTGCTTACAATAAAAAAAATTTATACTTGGCAATCCAAAAACGTACCTATATGATTGCCTTCAGGCCATAACGATTTAAAAAAACTTACTTAAAGAAGACCAGTAGTCGAACAAACCTCTTTTGTCGAAGACTTTGCGGTTTCCAAATAAGGAGTATGGCAACAATTCGTCTCGGGTCCATTTTATTTTTATTTTTTAGCAAATTGAGAAAATTGCGGGGACGGTGCCGCTAATTTAGGAAGTTGCATTGTGCGTTAATAAAGGGTTTCAACGTACGTATCTCATTTGGTCCAAATAATTAATTGAGGTATTTTAAATGTGATCATGATTTTGCAACTTTGTGAGAGAACTTTCTTCCTCGAAAAGTCCGGATAAGATAATTGATATTACCGGGCCTTGGTCTTAATATAACCTATATGTAAAGGTACCTATTTCATAATGCTGATTTTACTCATCGAATTTTTAACAAATATAGGTAAAGAAAGAAAAAGAGTTAAAAACTAATCGGTACAAATAAATAAAATTGGAGTGTCTGTTTGTAATATTAAAATAACTCCTTTTCACTAAATGTATATATATTATGTATACACGGTACATATACCAAAATAACAATTCTTAAAGTTTTTGTATGTCTGTCTGTTTGTTCCGACCAATCTCTGGAACGGCTGAACCGATTTTGACGGGACTTCCACTGAAAGGTAGCTGATGATATAAAGAGTAACTTAGGCTACTTTTTTATAGGCTAGCTTTGCCCTGCGGCGTTACCCGCGGTACGATAATAACCGCGGGTAACATCGTGGGACTTAGCTAGTAGTAAATAAGGTCTAATATACAAGTACATATACCATGAATAGGGGACTGGTTCATCGAGTCGCATCACACGCTCAGACGGTTGATCCAAGATGTAGGTAGGAAGCTGGATAGCCGGAGCGCCGAAATAGTCGATAGGGTCTCCGAAAAGATCGAGGAGACCCAGGTGGACATCGACAAGGCGACCGAGCTCATGATTGTGCGTGCGCAGTCCCAACTTGAAGACCTGGTTGCGACTGTCGCCAAAGACATTGTTGTCGAGACGCAAATGCACATCAGTGCAACCGTCAAGAGCCACACACCTGAAAGCGACCCGGTCCCCAAGACCTATGCAAGCGTAGCCGCAACCAGACCCGGGCGCCGACCGGCGCTTCACTCCGTGGCGGTGACCTCAACAGACAGTCAGGAGACTGCCGATGAGGTACTCGCCAGGGTGAAGAAGGCGGTCGACGCCAGGGGTACTGGTTTAAAGATTAGTAAAGCCAGAAAGGCAAAAGGCAGCACGGTCATCCTGGGCTGCGACACGGAGGTGGAGCGGGACAGGGTGACCGAGAGGATAGGCAGCAGTGATGGTGGGCTTGTGGTAGTGCCCATGAAAAACAAGGATCCTCTCGTCGTCCTCAAAGACGTTTTTGTCGATGGTGACGACGAGGACATGATCGGGGCCTTATACACCCAAAACGCTGATGTGCTGATGTTTTCATGGGACTACCACAAGAGGAAAGAGAAATAAAAATTAAGTTCAGAAAAAGAACCAGGAACCCCAAGACGTCTCACGTCGTACTACAGGTGAGGCGAAGAGTATGGCAAAGGATGACGGAGGCAGGAACCCTCTACCTGGACCTGCAAAGGGTCAGAGTGGAGGACCAGTCTCCGCTCATCCAGTGCACCAAATGCCTGGCATTCGGACATGGCCGTAAGTTCTGCACCGAGAGTGTGGACAGGTGCAGCCACTGCGGAGGCCCGCACCATCGCGAGAAATGCCCCGATTACAACACGGGAGTCGAACCGCGGTGCTGCAACTGTGCGCACTCTGGGCTGAGGAGCGTCGGCCACAACGCCTTTAGTGCCGAATGCCAAACTCGCCTCAAATGGGACTATCTAGCGAGATCCAACACTGCGTATTTACGACTCAATCACACGACATAGAATCACATACACACACACATACAATGATTTGGTAAATATATAATGAGCATATATATGGACATATCAAGACACGCACACAAACATTGGACATACACGTAAATAAAAAGTAAAGTTTCGACACAACGAAGTTGTAACAATTATACATATTTGAAAATATATATACATTGTTGACAAAAGACAGGAGCAAAATTTTTAAGACAAAAACAAGAAACGCACATAACACTAGACATGCACACAAACAAAATACGCAGAGTCATAAATATCACGATCTAGCGGGTTGGAAACTAATGGCTGGGTGAGACGTCTTGGAGGGACTGATTGGAAGGAAATTAAGATAAAAGAAAGATACATAGAACAGAATAGGAGACATATTTTAACCGTAGGAAACTGTGTTACAAGAAAGAAATTAAAGAATACCTAGTCAAAAATTATCACTCACAAATAAATTGTAAACAAAGGAAATTTAGAGAAGTTAAATTAAAGGAAGTTAAACAAACAAGTTAACAAAATAGTAAATAAAACTGTGAGATATAATGAATACCAGTAACAGTAGGAAGAAATATACAACTAGACATAAGAAATAGATAAGAGTTAATAAAGGGCAATCACGTAAAATATAAATATAGTTAAGTAGATTTAAAAAATTGTAAAAATATACTATAGTATGAAAAGTAAAAATAGTAATCAACGGGAATCTCTCCTCTCAACGGGATCAACGGGACCGTTAGGGTCCAGGGTTGTGCGGTCCATGGCCCTTTATGGGGCCCCAGTATGGGCAGAGATCCTGAAGGCCAGCAATATCGCGCTATTGCGACGGCCGCAACGAGTGCTGGCCATCAGGATCATAAGGGGGTACCGCACAATCTCCTTTGAGGCGGCGAGTCTCCTAGCCGGAACTCCACCATGGGACCTGGAGGCGAGAGCCCTTGCGGCTCTTTACCAGTGGCGCAAGGAGGCGCGGGAGTTGGGTAGAAGTCCTGAGACTCGAGAAATCGACGATCAGAAATCCCAACTCCGCCAGGTCCTCGTGGAGGAATGGAGGGAACGACTTGGGCAACCGAGCGCTGGGCACGCCGTTATTACGGCGGTAAGACCTGTTATGGAGGATTGGCTCGAGAGGCGTCATGGGACCCTCTCATACCGGCTGACGCAGGTGATCACTGGAAAGGGATGTTTCGGAGATCACCTGTGTCTAATCCGCAAAGAGCCAACGCCTGAGTGCCACCACTGCGATGGCCAGACCGTGGACACGGCACTCCACACGCTGGCAGAATGTCCGGCGTGGAGGGAGCCGAGGCGTGATCTCGTGGCGGCCATCGGGGTGGTGGTTCTCTCGCTCGGTAATATGATTGCGGCCATGTTGCGGAGTGAGAGCGCGTGGAACTCCGCCGTCTCTTTCTGCGAGCAAGTAATGCTTGCCAAAGAGACGGCGGAGCGGGACCGGGAGAGGTTTAGAACTCTCCCGGCCCGCCAGGCCCGGGAACGGGCCAGGTACCGCAGGCGACTCAGGCGCCGGAGATCAGAGAACGATCTCCGTCCTCCATAAGCGCAAGCCTGAGGGTGACAGATGAGGCCATCTGTCACCCTAGCAGAAGCAGGCTCGGGTATGCCTCATGCGGTAAGGGCGCCCCCATGGATCCCGCTCCAGTGTATCCAGCAACTCGCGGCGGGCCTCACTCTTGGCCCGCTTTATGGCTGCCTGAAGGGTTCTCTTGGCACCCCTGTATTCCATTAACAGCTCCGCCTCTCGGGTGACTGCATCCGCAGGGCGGCGACGCCTCCTGCGGAACCGGGACCACCGGCGGTGCGCGGTCACGCAGGCTTGTCGTAGCCTAGCGATCTCCGGCGACCACCAGTAGACCCGGCGCCTCACAGTATCGGGCTGCACCCTAGGCATCGCCGCATCGCAGACGCGGGTCATTGCCTCCCGGAACCATCCTGCCTCGGCATCCACATCGACAGGCCCTTCCGGCGCAGGGGTCCAGGCCTGTACGATGGCGGCTTCCAGGAGGAGCTCCCGATTTAAGCGCTTGAGCGCCCAACGTGGCTGAGGTGGAGTCAGTCCAGCAGGCACGCCGTCCGCGGGAGCGGAGACCTCAAATCGAACGTATCGATGATCCGAACCTGTCTCCTCCCCCACAACGACGCGCCAGTCCCGAATACGGCGCGCCAGCGAGGGGCAGGCGAACGAGATATCCACGATCGAACTGCCCCTCGCCGTCACGAACGTGGGTACGGACCCCCGATTCAGGACCACTAGACCGAATCTTCCAGCCCAGTTCTCCAGTGCCCTACCCCTCGAATTCGTGTACCGGGAACCCCAGGCCTCCGACCAGGCATTGAAGTCCCCGAGCACAAGAACCGGATGAGGGCGACAGGCGTCGACGACGACGGCCAACTGAGCGAGCCATTGCTCATACTCAGTAATGTCTCGGTTTGGCGTGAAATAAGCGGCCACGACCGCAATACCCCAACCACCACAGCTATGCAGCCCCGTTCCCTTGCAACCACGGCAAAGGGAGGGGTGCCAGCAGCGGTGCCGTGTACCAGCGCCGCCGATCCATCCAAGTCGGTTTCCCAGGCAGCCCCGAGAAACCGGTGGGTGTATGGCTCGGCGACAGCAGCAATGTTAATGGACCACTGTGCCATGCTCTGGAGCAGAAGATCCTGAGCGGCGGCACCGTGGCCCACGTTCGACTGGAGGATGCGGAGATAGGAACCCATTATTGGATTTCCATCTCCACATCCCGCCGCGAACCTTGCCGATTTATAGCGGCACCATCCATCGCCAGATTAGAAGCAGAAGGCCGGCCTCCCGGCTTCGGCTTCGATCCGGCACAGGTCTTACTGCCAACCCTATGGTCGGCAGGCTTGCCCTCCGCTGCGCATCTGAAGCATCGCACCGGAGCATTGCAAGCACCCGCCTTGTGACCGGGTTGGCCACAGCGGAAACGGGTAAGTAAAATACCCTATCAAATTGTATTATGCCTTCTAATTTATAAAATACCAGTTTTTGCTCGCGGCTTCACCCGCGTGTATGTTGATTAGCTAAGTGTCTTATGTGTTATTTTAATGTATAAGCTATATATTACTGTAAAGTTTCATCCAAATCCGTTATGTAGTTATTGTGTGAAAGAGTAACAAACATCCATCCATACTTACTTTCGCGTTTATAATATTAGTAGAATATGACGTGTGTGTAAAGTAAACATTAAAAATATATCTGTAAAAAAAGCTACTACTGCTACTTTCTGCCGAACCGTCAGTAGTATTACCCTAGAGACCAAATAAGTATCAATACTGTATCCAAATATTTTTATATCATATAGATAATACATATTATTATTATAGGTTCTCATGTGGTGGTGGATTAAGAATACGGAGTATCACAACCCCTATTTATCTCATGGGTTTTTAAGAGACTTCTAAGGGAGCAAACTACATGGGAGAAAGTTTGTAACAAACCTTATACCGACCCGTCTGGCCAGCGTGGTATAGAAGACCTAATCCTCTTTTTCAATCAACCAAACAAAACCAAGGCTATTAATGATGATAACCTACTAGACTAACTGCCTCGTTGGTCTAGTTGTTAGCGTAAGCGACTGCAGATCAAGAGGTCTCGGGTTCGATTCCCACGTCGGACTGCTGTTGGGTTTTTCTTACAAGAAATTCTTAATAGCAGCCCGAAGTATGGAAGATGGCGGTGTTTCCCGCCAGTGCCTCGGAGAGCACGTTAAGCCGTCGCCGCGTCGGTCTTGGTTCTCATGAACATCTATGGCAATCGTTATTGGGAAGTGCCTTCAAATATACTGACAACTAGTTCAAACTTCGAATTCAGTTCACCATCAGGGTTGCGGAGGTCCGATGCCAGTCGCTCCGTGTAAAAACTGGTATTCAGGTCAAACCGGTTGAACTAGTAGCTGACCTCAAATTTTTGGAATAATAAAGGCTAAGAAGATGAATGATGATGATATTATAGTTAATATTAAAAAAAAAAATGGTAACAACGTAAAATTTCCTATAATTTACAAAATGAATACTGCCCCGCAAGCCAACGGGAGCACTAACTTATTTGCACAAACAAAGGATACACTTAAGATAAGAATCAGCGAACGATTTTTCATAAACAATAGCCATTTTAATACCTTAAAAAAGTAAAAGAGTGTTGCCATTGATAATACAAAAATATGCAATAATAAATTACTGAGCGGTGTGCAATAAACAGCGATTTGCTTCGGGCGACTCGCCGTGCTACCAGTGTAATACAAAACGGCACGAATAAAAAGGGTGCGTTGAGGCGAAATAGACTGGACATGACAGGGTTCTGTACTGGTGCTAATCTATTTATCTTCTATCTATATTTTACTACAATGTGAATGTAAATTTGCTTATTACGCTTTCACGTGAAAACTACTTAAACGATCATCATGAAACTTTATACACATATTCTTGGAGGTATTAGAAATAACATAGGATATTTTTTATTAAATGGGAGCAAAGCCGTGGGCGAAAGCTAGTTGTTATATAATAAATAGAACTCTATTTTTGTGACAGTAAGTTTTTTTTGTTTCCGCTTGGAAATCTCAACAGGTCATTACTTCACCGAGGCCAACGGCTAAATCCGGGCCAGCTAAGCAAGGGACTCGGGTATATCCTAGGAAGAAATTCCTAGAAAAGCATAATATATATCTATTAGGATGATAAGTTTAAAGAAATCTTCAACACAATGCAGATGTAAGAAATAATTTTTAAGTGTGTCTGTAGAAAAGTTTGCTTAAACACCTACAATTAATCAAAATAAATGTCACATAGTGTATCGCATACTTCATTAATTATTAAACTTTTATCAAAAAATACGATCGTCCAATAATGCGTTGCAACGAATAAACGAAAGAATAAAGTAACAAACGAAGAACAAGACGAACGAAAAAAAGAAAAATATATTCTATAATTAAATTTAACTAAATGCTCTCTCCATCCGTTCCTTACATCAAAAAATGAACCCTATAAAAAGTAAGTAAAAATAATACACTTAATATCAAAGAAGGTGCACTTCGTTAATGCATACGCCTTGAGGCCCGTCAGTCCACTGGACATTGTTTTCTGGAATGCGATTTTAAAAAGTTTACGTTCTTTTTTAAAGTTCGCAACTTTTTATTTTTATTTCGCCGAATTCGCTCTCAATATTTTCGGCTTGCATTCAAATGACATAATTAGTTTTATTTTTAGTGATGTGACAAAGTTTATGTCATTTTATGCATAATTTTTATCTACACTGATTTTAAATATATGCGTGAACATAAAAACATTAGTTTTTGACTGCAACAAGTTCCATACTTGTTGACTAGACTAAAAGATGCAGAAGCATCACTAGGTCGCCATGGTGTGGGTCACCAAAAACACTTGACTCAGACTGACTACTGGTTATTCTGTACTAATAATCTTATAAAAACAAACACAAAAATAGTCGATTTTATAACCATACTAGCTTTTGCCCCCGGTTCCGTCCGCGTTTATATCGTTATTTTAATTTTAAAAATCTCTCTAAAATTTAACTTATTATGTTATTCCGATGTCTAAGCTATATTACTGCAAAGTCTCATGACAATCCGTTCAGTAGTTTTTGCATGAAAGAGCAACAAACACACATCCTTACAAACTTTCGTATTTATAATATTAGTAGGAAGGATGAAGTGATTTACACGGCATGTTAGTACGAGCCATTAAGTTAAACGCATGTAATTTAAATTAAGAACAACTAAAAACATAAATCATAACACTTCCTTAAGTTAATAGCATTGTTTCTCATAGATACAGAATTAAGTAGTGGGACACACCGGGCGAGGTCGCGGCTGCGATTTGTCGCGGGTAACGAGCAACAATGCTTGCGTTTCGGTCGCGGCCCCCCGTCGCGTCGCATTTGTAAACTCGCGCCCGTGCTTGTGGCATACTGGGAATACATCGTTCAGAATTACACCGAAACAATTATACGTTTTATTCGTTGATTTATTTCAATACTAAAGTTTAAATTTGATAGAATGTCATTTATATATTATCTACTTAATAATTCATTTATCTACAGACAACAACCAAATCATCTGATCAATGATGAATGGATAGGCAAATTTTAACAAAAATATCTTCAATATTTTTTTGAAATCAAACTAAGCAAACAACAACAACTTAAAGGATAAAATCCAGTAGAATATTACTCATGTAGTCAGATAATTTGGTACTCATAATTGTATATAATCCAAAATAATTACCTTTCACTTTGATCCTATTTCGTAGGCCAAGAGAATCTAGAGATCCAGGACACGAGTTCTGACTCGATACTGACTCGACTCTGGATCGATACTTATGATGATTACTCATGAGTCTCAATTTTTCAGAAATATGCAAATGCGCCTATATCAATAGATTAGTTAAATTTACTTCGTTTATATCTAAATTAATAAACGTATATTTTTTATGTTAACCATGTAAATTACCAACTAAAACCATTAGCGTTTCTGTTCTCACTTACAAACTGCATGCCAATTCAAGAAATTAAAATTACTTCGTGTCTAATACTTAATTAAGTAGTTAGTGAATCAATGAATAATGATAATAATCTCCTATGCACTACAGATCTTGAAATAAAAAGACGAGATTTACTCTCAGTGTGTCTCAGACATGAACGCAAGTCGCCACACGTACTCGTTACGGCTAACTAGGCAACAAACTATCGGTTATCTATAACACTTATTGTATATTCTTTTGACAAATGCCTCGGATCTGCTCGTTAATATGCGTATACCACGCTTATTTGTCTCTGGGCATTGTTTTATGGCTCTCACTACAACTTTAGGTGGGATTTGTATAACTGAGTAGTTAGAATATAATCGAAGCCACAATCTCTGGCACAACACTTAGGAGGATTGCCCGTTTCTGAAGAGCAAGATAATTTCTCCGTATTTTTTTTTATGGAATAGGCTGGCAAACGAGCACACATATCGCCTGATGGTAAGCGATTTCCGCCGCCCATGGACACCCGCAACACCAGAGGCGTCACAAGTGCGTTACCGGCCTTTGGGGGATGGGGAGAGAGATAGGAGAAGGGATATGGGCCTCCGGTATCCTCACTCACTCCGGTTTTCTGAGAGGCCGTGGTATCACTCCGGTCGAGCCGGCCCATTCGTGCCGAAACGTGGCTCTCCTACGGTGGTATAGTAATGGTGGTAATGTGATTGGATGAAACTTAACTACCTAAAACACGTAAGTATTAAGTGATCTTCGGGTACATATGAATGGTTATCTGTATCTAGCCTAGTTACTGTGCTACTATGTTGAGTACTTTTTGTAGAAAAAAATAAACTATACATGAGATACGGATCTTCATAATTATGGAGTATGCAGGATTGCCCCTACAGCTACGCCGCGCCGGAGAGTATATATTTATACCCAAAATAATTTAAGTAAAAATCTAGGGCAAATTCGCTTATAGCCCAGTTGCGCTAGGTGATTAGAATCAACCACCGAGAGAGAGAGAGTAAGCAACGATGGCGCGGTCAATACCTGGATGGTTGACCGCTGGTGGCATGATACCATGAGCGTCTCCATCATTCGGAGGTCACGTTAAGCAGTCGGTCCCGGTTGTTATCATAGGATAACAGTTTTTTTTTTTATGGGACTAATCCCGCCCACACGCCCACCACTGTAACTCCTGTACACCAGGATCAACAGCGGTGACCCACGAAAAACACCGAGTTATGACACTCGGGAAGTCCCAGAAAAATTTAACTGTCTTGGAACCCGCAACGAAATTAATCAGAAGAAAACTGGAGGAGTTGGAAATATAATAAGTCCACTTCCCTCCTTAGCAAAGCGGGAGACAAAATGGAGTCAAAATAGGCAGACGCCTTTTTCAAACCGGGAAGCACCACGGATAAAAATATTATGGGTCCTAAGTGAGCTATATTTGATTTCTATAGTATGTATGGCAGAATCGCTTAAACGCACGGAAATTCACCGCAGTTGACACAAGGTCCCCATAATATACTACCCCAGACGTTATTTGTAAGCTATTTAGCATCATGTTACGTTCATTGTACCAAAGACTACATTCCCAGAGGATATGATGAGCCGACTGTTCACAGCTAGAATCAGGTGTTGAGCATTGACACAATGGTGAATCGACTAATTTAAATGAGTATAGTTTGCTCTTAAAGTTACCGTGGCCTGTAAGAAATTGAGCGACACAGTGATCTACCTCGAGCCATGTCCTTGACAACCTTTCGCGAACAGATGTAAAGAACTGGTAGAGGTGGCGCCCCTTAGATGATTCGTCCCATCGTTGCTGCCATTCATCCAAGAGGTCGTTATAGACATTGGATTTTTGTTGAAACAATCTTATGATTTTACCGCGGTCTCGTATGCCCAAAAAATCGCATTCCATGTTTTGTAGTGTGGAATAGTACATGGCTGCACGTCTTTGCACCTCGAGGTGAAGCTTAGTTGGAGGCCTTTGAGCGGCTTAAAAAAAACATCCAACGGCTAGGTTACATAGCCACAGCGTTGTGTTGCCAGTCCCCAACCCGCACTGGGCCAGAGTGGGTACGTATGGCCTTAAACCTCTCCTAAGAGGAGACCCGAGCCCAGCTGTGATACATTATGGGTTGTTGATGAAAAATCTATGATACTCATACAAAACGTCGCGGACGAACTATTTCTCCTATAATTTTGTCAATTGTGTTAAAATGTTGTTAATTATATTAAAAGAACATTACACCAGTATCTCTACATCATCACTGGTTGTGCTTTCCTTGGAAAACTGGCATGAAAGCTTGGTTAATATTCGACATCATCAGGTCATCAGTGACATTACATAGATTGTAATTTCTGATTACTTTTAAACTGCAACTGCATGGATTTACTGTCGACAAACAGACGTATAGTAGAACTGTGTTTCACCGAGTGAGTGAGGATACCGGAGGCCCATACCCCACCCCTACCCCTATCTCCCTCACCCCTCACCCTCCCCTATCTCCCTCCTCCCCACCTCCTAGCTCCCCCCCCATCCTCCAAATGCCGGCAACGCACTTGTGACGCTTCTGGTGTTGCAGGTGTCCATGGGCGGCGGTAATCGCTTACCATTAGACGATACGTCTGCTCGTTTGCCCACCTACTTCATAAAACAAAAAAGTGTTTTCGTGTCCACAATTGAGAATGTTACTATCCCTCCTCTGCTTGTAGTTTTTGGTTACTGCTTTGTACCTCATCATCGACAGATCCCGTAAAAAGGTGGTTGAACATTGCATATAACCTTCCCTAATTATTATAATTTATCCGCTCAATACCAAAACAATTATTTAATTTTAGAGGTTAGTGCTACAAAGCAAACAAAACATCTTCAATTGTATTTTACGAGTATAGATCATTAATCAATGCAAGATTATCACGTGGTTCGTCTATTCAACTTTTTTTAAGGCAACTCCTGCACTAAGAATATTCCTGTGTCGCAGGGAACTTTACAAACATACATGAAACGGACACAAAGAACACCCAGACTCAGAACAACAATTTGTGGATCACACAAAGTGATGTGCCGTGTGGGGTTTGAGTCCTCAACACTCAGTGCAGTAGACAGCATCAAGGTGACCACTGAAACCACTATACCATCAGTGCAATCGTTCATAATTCATTCATAACTTTTTAATTTACAGTTTGATTGTCACTAAACTTATCTATAACTTTAGTCCTCAACTAAGATAATAAAAAAAATTCCAGACTTCCGATGCCCACATGCATTGGATTCAAATTATACGGTACACTGATGTTATTATCAGCGCGTTGCAAGTGCGATCACGTGCGATCGGCTGAGATCCACTGAGATTCGTCGATCTGATCGCATTGTGGCGCCAATGAATAGATCGTCCACCTCTATTGTACGTTAATGTATCGAGACAAGAGTTCAGACTACACACGGGTGTGTAAGACGGTGAACATTGCTAACTTGCTAAGTAGATAATTATAGCGATTATCTCGTAGTCAATGTTAGTTTTGTTCTAGGAATTTAGTAAGTAAATCCTAAAGTCGTGTTATTCGGATAGAAAACATTAAAAAGTAAATATATACATAGATATCCGTGTCACTACTACTATTGCCTATAAGATTAATGAGCGCATAAATATATATGAAGCGTTCACTCAGATTTTGCCAGGATCTCTCCTCATCTACCATTTTAATGAGACTTAAGAAAGACTTTTTGAATTATGTAATGAAGTACACAGTAAAATCTTTCTATGCAATGTGAAAGTGGTGCTCAAAATCAGACTCCCATAAAAAGTCCAAATGTAGCCTAGTGAATAAATAATTAACAAAAGATTTTTAGGTACTTAATTTGAAGTTTATATTACATATCTAATAAATAAGAACGTTAAAGGAGTTATTATGCAATAGTTCGTGTATAAAAATAGTACAAAACCCTCATTATAATTAGACTTCAGTTTCTAAAAGTTAAACTTCATAATCTTAAAAAATTAACCATCAACCCGAACTTTTACGTGTGGCTTAGAGGTGATCTGTGGGCTTAGTAAACATGTTGTCCAATCATCCCGTTTGTGTGTCCATAAACAACTTGCCTCACAAGAATGGTGATGCAGCCTCAACAGGAAGCCTTCAGCTTTTGTTCTGCGCACGAAATGATAAAAACGTCAAGCAACGCCGCGCTGCAAGCATTGTTTTCAACCGGTTGTTTATTTGTTTTTTGTTCATTGTTTATTGTTGCGTGCGGCCACTGTTGTATAACTATTATAAATAAAATATATATTTTTTGCAATTAAGACAATGTTGCCCTTACGAGTTTTGTTCCAAATTGATTATTTTGCGAACCAATAATATGAAGTCGTTATACTTTTTGTGGTTCATAAATCAATTTGAAAGTTTATGTTTGTAATAAAATAATTGAAATTATTTTACGGCGTCTTTATTTTTGCGAGCCACCAGCTACTTTGTACAATAACTTATTGAACAATTTTGAAAACTCGTATATTCTCGTAACTTAATTCTATCTAAGATCTTCAAACGAGCAATTATTTATCCATACGTTTTTACAAATCTATACATCTATACAAATAAATAAAATTGGAGTGTCTGTTTGTAATATTAAAAAACCGCTTTTTAATAAATGCATAATATGTTATACACGGTACATGTACCAAAATAACATTTTTTAATATTTTTGTCTGCCTGTCTGTCTGTTTGTTCCGGCTAGTCTCTGGAACGGCTGGACCGATGACGGACATTCACTGGCAGACAGCTGACGATATAAGGAGTAACTTAGTCTACTTTTTTACACTAGCTTTGCCCCGCGGCGTCCCTCGCAGTTGTTGTTGTACCGCGGGTAAAATCGCGGGGCTCAGCTAGTTGTATATATATATTGTTAGAAACTAGGAGTGAGAATTAAATAAAAGAACCAAATTGGAGGTAGCCTAACCTCAGTTCTCATTTATAATTAAGACACTAAACAGTTCACAACTATTGAATCTTATAATTAGAAATATAATTACAAGTAATTCACGAAATACATAACAGATCGACATTAAAATGATAAGAAATAGGTTTACAACGATATAACATTAAACATCAAGATATAGCTGACGTATGCCTTGCGATCCCATGAAAACACGTCTTACCGACACCGCTGCCATAACAACAAGAGTGAATGCATAGCCAAGTACCGTCTTTTTATAGGTTCGCACTGCATAATTTATCGATAGAGTAGGGATGCACCTTAACAATATATATTCTGAATCTCGAAAATGACTTCAACGATGTCCATGAAATTTTGTATTCAGGGAGTTTTGGGGGCGATACATCGATCTAGATAAGATTCATTTTTAGAAAATTTACCGAAAAGAAAAACCGAGCAAAGGTCCGTCATTTAGGTACTTAAGTAAGAAAACAGTAATTAATATGACGCTCTTGGTCTGGGTTTTATTTCATATACAATGTACGAAACTATGATATTACCATCGACTATGGTTATAAACTATGCAGTACAACAGTACTGTATAGAGAAGAAAAAAATATGCCGATAGAAATGAAAACTTACAACTTAGAATGTTATTTGTTTTTTTTTATGGAATTGGGGTCAAACGAACAGACGTATCGCCTAATGGTAAACTATTATCGCCGGCCATGGACACCCGCAACAGCAGAGGCGTCACAAGTGCGTTGCCGGCCTTTGGAGGATAGGGAGGGGGATAGGGGGGTTAGGGATATGGGTTTCCGGTATCCTCACTCACTCGGGACTGTACCGTACTGTACGGTAGAATACGGTAAAATAATTAACTTGTAAAGTTAATGTGTAAAATTTGTAATTACATAATGTTTAAATTAAAATTATCAACTACAAACATTAGCATGTCGGTGATGCGAGCCCATAAGATTTTCCTCTACCAAAAAGTGCTCAACGTGGCCAAAGAAGTTTTCACTTCGAAAATGGCATGTCAGCAGGTCGGTGACGCGAACTCATAAGATACATACATAAGATAACACCAAAAAGTGTTCAGCTAAACTAGTTTTCACTTCAAAAAATTAAAACAAACGCTATAACATCAACCCGTTTGTTTGGTCAGCATGGTATCGTAGCTCATAAAACCTTCTTTCTAAGGAGAGGCCTATGTCCAGCAGTGGATTATTTAAGGCTATCGATGAGATAAATAAAAAAATAAAAAAATGTTTTGGACATCTAACACACAACACCATCTAGTCTCAAGCTAAGCAGAGCTTGTGTTATGGGTACTAGACAACTGATACAAATACATATATACTTTTTTTTGTAAATACATACATATTATACATAGAAAACACCCAAACTCCGAAACAAATATTTGCAGATCATACAAACACTTGGTTCGACCCGGGAATCGAACCCGAGACCTCAAGCACAGTAGTCGCACACGCTACCATTACGCCATCGAGGCAGAGATACTTTAGTTATTCTTGTTCATAACTTACTAGACTCTTTCCTCTTTATCAATATTAGAGCGACAATGCAGCACCTGCAACTCGGTGCGGTTGCGGCTGATTGCGGCATTGTGCCGCTCACAATAACTCGATTAGAGTCGGACGGCACCGGACGTGATGACATATATATTAACACGGATAAGACTGGCTGAGAAAATTAACTTTCAGTATTTGGTTTAAATAGTTTCATCTCAGAGTGTTGCAAACTGATAGTCATTTGATATTAATTAATTATGATACTACGTTGATACTAGTTAAATCTGTCTCATAATTTTTTAAAGACGCACGCTACTTATTCATTCATAAGTATCATGTTATAAAATGTCAGGTATTAAATATATTTAAAAACTTTAAGATACTTTCGAGATCACTTACAGTTTCTACTAAGTTAGAATATTTATAGAAAAGAAGTTTGTAGTTTTATAAAATTACCGTAATTTTTTATTAAATTACTCGCTTTTACACGCGGCTTCGCTCACGCAGACTTTCATCCCCTGATTTACTGCCTTAGGGGTGGAATTTCAAAAATTCCTTTCTTAATGCTCACTTACGTTATATAACGAACCTACATGCAAAATTTCAGGATTCTAGCTTCAGCGGTTTGGACAATGTGTTGATCTCTGGGTATGTCAGTCAGTCAGTCACCTTACTCTTTTATATATAGACTAGCTTTTACACGCGGCTTCGCTCACGCAGACTTTCATCCCCTGATTTACCTCCTTGGGGGTGTCATTTCCAAAATTCCTTACTTAGTGCTCACTTACATTATATAAAGAACCTACATGCAAAATTTCAGGATTCTAGCTTCAGCGGTTTAGGCTGTGCGTTGATCTCTGGGTATGTCAGTCAGTCAGTCAGTCAGCCAGTCACCTTACTCTTTTATATATATAGAAGATAATAAAACAATGAAAAAAGAGAGTGTCCTGAAATGCAGTCATTACTTCTCGTTCTAGTTTAGTATCAACTTTGCGTAAGACGGCACATCCACGTTCTTGCTTTCATGTTACTACCCCCAATTAGGCGAGCACGGAGCTACCACGGCACAAAGGCAAAGATAATGGTCAGTTAACTTAGTTCGGAAGATAGTTCACTTAGACCCAACTTAACTTTATCAAGTTGCAATTAAGTTCGCCCCTTAATTGAATATTCTCACGGTCCATATCACAATTACCGACCTCGTGAACTGGTGTATCGATCCTACATTTTAGTGTGAAGCACCTTAATTATAAGCACTGAAGTTTTTGAAGTGATTTGACTGCACGGATAGCGTAGTGATTTATGCAGTCGCCACGCCGTTTTCTACTGCACTGAGTGTTGTGGGTTCAAATCCTACATTAGACAATTTTTTTTTTTTTTTTTTTTTTGTTTGGCCCGCCAAAATGACTCTACTCTGCCTGATGGAAAGCATAAGCAGAATCCACGAGTGGTGGCCACCATACTCATTGCGAATGCAACAATGCAGCATGGCGACCCACACTATGGCGGCCTAGTGATGCTTGTGCATCTTTTAGTCTAGTCAACAAGTATGGAACTTGTTGACTAGACTAATTGGGCCTCCGGTCTCGCACTCACCAACGAAGCACGACAGCACGAATGCTGTCATTTTACGTTGATTTTCTGTGCGAGGGTAGTACCGCCCCGGTCGAGCCGGCCCGTTCGTGCTGAAATCAGCGTGGCTCTACTACCTTTATTGTGTTATCCACAAATGATTTTTCCAAAAAAATAAGCGTAGGTAAGCATTTTAATTTTGTTACGTATCCAACAAAAGTATCTTATTGTTGATTGGCTAATAAAATGTGAAATAATAATTCCTACTTGTTTTTGTTTTTTTTTATGGAATAGGCGGACAAACGAGCAGACGTATCGCCTGATGGTAAGCGATTACCGCTGCCGATGGACACCTGCAACACCAGAGGCGTCACAAGTGCGTTGCCGGCCTTGGGGGGAGATAGGGGAAGGGGGTGATATATGGGCCTCCGGTATCCTCACTCACACGGTGAAACACAGCGCTAGCACTATTTCACACCGGTTTTCTGTGAGGCCGTGGTATCACTTCGGTCGAGCCGGCCCATTCATGGCTCTCCCACGGTTAGTTTTTTATGTGATAATAATAATACTTCGGACATCTGACACACAATGCCACATAGTCCTAAACTAAGCAGAAATTGTACTAAGGGTATGGTACTAGACAACTGTTAAAAATACTTAGATACAAGTTTAAGATTCAAGTTTGCGAAATTTGAATTTACAATTTTATACAAAAACATGACTTTGTAAGCTCATTGAATAAATACAGCTTTTTAGTATTTATTGACAGGAAATTTATCTTCATTTGACAATTGATTTGTAAGGTAACTTTTAGGGTGCCGTAGTCTTGAGAAAGAAACTTTATCTTAGATGAGTAACTGTTGGTTGTAAAAAAAATTATAGAAGAAATTGTAGAAGAGAATAGAAGGAAATAAACGTTATTGTACATCTGTTATACATTTATGTTTACATATAAGGGCAATATATACAATTTATATATACAATTAATGACCATGTTCAAATGGCGGCCTTATTGCTACTAACTATTTTCTTCCAGGCAATATTTAAATAGGAAATTTGTCTGTAGAAATGCAAATTCATGGGTAGTTTTGGTGTTAAAAAATGTGAGAGAAATCATATTAAGGAAAAGGAAATATTGATTGTGATACAATTGATTTCAAAATATAAATATATCGAAACCGCTTGTATTGGTATCGTTGCTGAAAATAAAATAAAATTATGATTAGTTAAAAGTGAATAGTACGGAATCCTCCACTGCATGTAGCAGCACACACTTGCCTATTATATTACTAAAACAGTACTATTGAATACATAAGTAATTGTAAACATTGTATATCCCTTATAGGCAAGACAACAGACCACAAAGTATTTAATGTTTTAATATAGATGTGGCAATTACCTATTTCAATTTTGACGAGAACACGCAAAAGTTTCGTCATGATCACCTGCAGAACTAAATGTCAAGTAATTTTTTTATAGTATTTTTAATTTCACAACTTATCTACTAAACAACAGACATAAAACTATATTTAACTTAGATAAAAGGGTTGTTAAATAGCGGCTCATTAATAAAGTGTGAGCGGTTTTTAAATTTTAGTTTTTCTCGCTCGCGTATATGTCTGTTATCGCGGTAAATAGTAGCCTATGTGTTATTCTGATGTATAAGCTATATTACTGTAAAGTTTTATCTAAATCCGATCAGTAGTTTTTGCGTGAAAGAATAACAAACATCCATCCATCCATACTTACAAACTTTCGCGTTTATAATATTTGTATAGATAAAAAATTGTAGTTTCCAGTTCTTACCAGATTATGGCGAAGTCAAAGGTAGTAGTGGTAGAGACACGCTGATTTCAGCACGAAAGCATCGGCTCGTCCGTACCCGCGCACAGAAAATCAACCTAAAACGACAGCATTCAGGCTGTCGTGTTGTGGTGTTTGTGTGCATGGTGAGTGCGAGACCCGAGGCCCAATGATGCAGAAGCATCAGTAGGCAGCGATGGTGTGGGTCACCATGCTGCATTGTTGCATTCTCTGCATTCGCAATGAGTATGGTGACCACCACTCTTGGATTCTGCTTTCCAAAAACTTAGCCATAATACAAGAGAATATTGGGGTTAGCGATTTTAGAAAGAGATTTGGCGAGAAACACATGTATCTTGGCTATGCCAGCCACTTTCTTGTCTGGGTATCATTACGGGCGAAGTCTTTTACAATATGCCGAAAAACGACTCTCCGATAAAAAAATAACTTAGTACAAATATATATTAGTGTACCTATACAAAATAATATTTACAATGTTGTAAAACTGTGTTCAAGCTGAAATCTTCATTACAAATTTTATTGCCGTTTCAAAAATAAACATAAATGCCATAAATAAAACGGCCATTATTACATTTTATTGTTGTTTGTGTTGTTAAATTGTTATTTTATTAAACAATTTATTGTTTGCAATTAATTTTACACTCGTACAGCTGACAATTGAGAAAGACTTTTTTTAATTTGTAAAAGAAGCAGTCTTAAAGGTTTCTCAGAAAAGTTCCTTAAGAGATATGTAAGGATTTTATTTTTCTAGAAATAAATGTGGGAACCTAGACAGCGTCTTCCTCAGCATATCTTTTGTCTAAACTTATCTTATTTAAGTTTATGCTAATTCTGATACATACAAAGGCAACACACTTGTGATGCCTCCCAAGTAAAGGCGTCAGGGCGTCCCAAGTGTGACGTGGCGTGGGTGTTCAAGGGTGTCGGTAATCGCTTACCGTCAGGCGATACGGTTGCTCGTTTGCTCGTTATTCCATACACAAAAAAAAACTTCAGAGGTATCAAGGGACACCCGGATGGAACGAAGTTTATATATATATTTAATATGCTACTACAAATAAAAATGAGCATAAAATACTCAAATTATTTTAGAAATAATCAGAGTGTACAAAATATACTATAAAACAATATATTTTCTGTAAATAAATGCAAAAAGCCAACAATCACATAGTATTTCCAGGCGGTCACCCATCCAAGTACTAACCACGCCCGATGTTGCTTAACTTCGGTGATTGAACAAGAAACGGTGTATTCAACATGGTATGGACGTTGGCAATCAGTTCATTATATTTAACGGTGAGTATCCAGCACTATGACATCAACTCAATGTCAAAAAGTGTTGTTACAAATTTTGGTCTTAATCTTTTCCGTCTAGCCCCCTTTCGCGACGCGCGATAAGGAACTTCGTTCCAAAAAAATATTTCAAAAATAACAACAGGTACGAGTTTCATATATACTTAAGTATGCTACTTAAAACCAAAGTTATCATATTAGAACAAGCATGTACCTTATATAATATTTACAATTATTCAAATTGAAATTACCACGAAGAGTACGACATAGGCCTCTCGCTAAAATTGATATTTTGGCCTACTTACTATACCAGGGATGGGTTGGTATTGGGTTTGCAAACGAGTAGACATATCGCCTGATGGTAAGCGATTACCGCCGCCCATGGCCGCCGCCAACACCAGAGGTGTCACAAGTGCTTTGCCGGCTTTTTAAGAAGCAGTACGCTCTTTTCTTGTAGGTACTTAACATAGACAAGGTAACTTTAACATAGCTAACTATAAAATTAGTAAGATGCATTACAATTATTCTAGTTATTCCCAGATATTATAGTGAACACTTTATTTTTTCCGTTAAGAACTTCCTATATTATTGCAAAACTTTTCCAGACGAATTTGCTAGGTCCCTACATAGCTAAACCTTTATTTTGTCTCGTACAAGGACGGTGGCCGTGACTAGACTTCCTACCGTTATTAAGGCTAACATCGTAATTGCATTTGAGAGCCAGGCCCATAATAAACTCATGAATTTAATAATATCTACGGTATATTGAAGATAGAGCCTTCCTCTAGTACTTTGTAGATTAATGTTTTAATTAATGGAGCTGTTATCGCTTCCGGAGATATGAATGATTATTTTACAGAGAGTTTTTTATTATTGATTTATAAAATACTTACGTCTGCTATAACAGATTACTATAATGCGGTATACCGCATCTACGTATACGCAGGTAATTTGGTCAAATCAAACAATTAAAAATGTCAATGACGTCGGCTACCGCATTTCTAAATTCTTCGTTGGTTTAGTGGTGAAAGCTTTTTTATGGGGTAAAGGGAAATCTAGATCTCGATAGCCACAAGGGTTTGGAATGTAGGACCTGTAGTTACATAAATAACTCTTTATTGTACAATAACATAAAGAAACAAAAAAAAACACATTTGGTAAAACTAATGATAAGAAAAACAGTTGTACAAATGGCGGCCTTATCGCGATATGCAATCTCTTCCAGGCAACCGCTGGATGAAGTTGGAGACAAAATATAAAGAGGGGGGAGTTGTGAATTGCATTACGGATTATCTTTAGTAATTTAATTGCAATTTACAAACTCTTAACAGAAACAAAAAAAAAATACGTTTCGAACTTTCGTTGACATACACTGAGAAAGTGAGATAACTCAGAACTCTCACTTTCTCAGTGAATATCAATGAAAGTTCGAAACGCGGATTTTTGGTGAGTTCGTTGTATTACTCTAGTACTACTCGTTAAAGACAGCCCTGTATTATATTCACTATACATTAAATAAATGCCTGTAACTTTGGACGTTTGACTTCAGACAGACCTAACGTTTTTCTTCACTATGCATAATAATATACTCTCTTTATGTCCATAATTTATTAAAGGAAAGCAATAAAAGTATGTAAGTATATGTCAATTAATATGTACAATCTTCAGCAAGAACTCGATTGACCAAACAAAACGATGTTGCAATAGTAGGCAATTACGTAGTTTTGCAACTAAGAGACATTTTTCTCAACCGCCCACTGTGTACTAAGTACATGCCAATCTGTCAGTTTATCTGTCCCAAGCCGTAGATAATATGCAACAAATTGGCACTATTGCCCAGCGCAAGCATTTAACTGAAAAGCCGCTTCGATAACGGTGCGGTCTAAAGCAAAGGCTACAGCGGAAATGAGGAAAAAAAACATTAGAATAAATCTTAATCTATTCGCTGCGCTTTAATGTAAAAGCTTAGATTTAAAGGAATCGTAATGAGATAAGTAGTTGTTAAATCAGTTGAGAGCGTGTCGGGTTATGTGTAGTGTAAGGTTCCGTAGTTGTCAATATCTTTTAAGTATTTTTAATAAATTTCTTAAGCTAGAATAAATTAAATATAAAGGAATCTTTATATTTAAGGGTGTTCTTTGTGTCCGTTTCATGTATGTTTGTAAAGTCCCCGCGACACAGGATTTATTCCTAGTGCGGGAGTTGTCTTTTTCAATTAAAAAAAAAAAAAAAAAAAAATCGTATTCCTTAAATATGTCTTGTATTTTCTTGATGTGAACTTTTTATATATCCGATTCAGTTTAGTTGACAGAGGTATAGCGTTATTTTTAACCGACTTCCTATTTTGTAAAGAGATAACTAAAACAAAAATCCATTTTCATAATTACAATCTTTAAATGAAAAGACGTATTACTCAAAGGATATAAAGAAATACATCCCCACTTGACAGAGCCACAGTAGTCGGACGAATGTCTAGGCAAACCCATCAGGGTACCTTATTACCTACCGACCCTAAAAACTTTAAAGTAGAAACAAGAGAATAATGTTGATATTAACTTTAATTATACATTTATTCAGACTGAAGTAACCATTACAATATTGCTGTATTTCTTATAATTTTTGCAACGATACAGATAAGCACCAAGAATCTTGCATATTATGATAATTCCTCTATATATATGTTAGATATGTTTCTCACACTCGATTTGTTTTTTTTAACGAACAAGTAAAATGACAGTCGTGATCAACATTCAAGATTGCAGATATAGAAACAGAAGCGGTACTGTTGTTTTTATTATAAAACAGGTAACAAATTTGTTGTTTTTTGACAAAAACAATTGAAGTAGAATAAAAGTTTTATAAATAATCTTTTCAGGGTTCCGTACCCAAAGGGTAAAACGGGTACAGTATAAGTACATATTTTAATATGTATTTACTAGAAGAAAAACTTTTAAAAAAACCTATACCAACTTGTGTGACCAGCGTGGTATATGAGGCCCAAACCCTCTTTGCTATGGATTATTAAGGGATGTTTGGTGATGAACATACTCAAAACTTTGCGGTAAATATACAGCTCAATACACAGTTAATCACTACTACTACGACTATTATTACGTTTTTTTTGTAAATCTTGAGTAAAATACAATAACATTTTTTTTATCACACAACGCCATCTAGTCCCAAGCTAAGCAGAGCTTGTGTTATGGGTACTAGGCAACTGATATAAATACATATATACTTTTTTTTTGTAAATACATACATATTATACATAGACGACACCCAAACTCCGAAACAAATATTTGCAGATAATCCAAACATTTGGTCTTATTCGGGAATCGAACCCGAGACGTCAGGCACAGCAGTCACATACGCTACCACTTTGCAACCGACGCATTTAATAAATTAGAACATACATTAAAAACATACCACATAATTTGCAGTTCTTTTATCATGTCCATCCGTTTATATTTACCAGAACATCAAACATGCAATCGATATTATTTCTTCAAAAGTAAAACTTAACAATAAATGAATAATTAATATCAGTATATGATATCTCTTGCTTTGCGGTGCGCATACGCAGGAGAGGGTTGTGTGACTACACCTGTTCGTCAGCCTTTACGTTCGCCGCGGCCATTGTCAAACTTTGTCGCTGAACATAAATGGTGTAGAGTGGACAGGTGTCTTCTTTTTATTTGTTTCATGTAGTAGTCTATAATTGGGTTTCCTTTCTTGTTGCTTGTCATTTGGTTCAAGTGAATGAAATAAAAGAAATAATGTCAAAACAACTAGGTACATAATATATCTAATATATACACATTAAGTTGTACGCATGCATACACATGGCATGGTTCAGAAAACGATGTACAAATAACATTTAATGACAGTTTGACTGTAAACTGTACAATAAAAATATATCCAGAGTTTAACAAATTTGATCACCAGGCGATATTACACATACCATTTTATTACTGTATTCGTATTCGATAGTAAGTGAATAGGTAGGTACGTAATTTCTGTATATATGAATTTGTACATCGTATAATGTGGTAGAACATAGTGGTATCTCTTACATAAACATAAGATCTGTAATTAGCCTTTGTTGCCGCAAATAAATGATTGATTGATTGTAGTATATCATGCTGCTTGAATTTACATGGAAAAACTAAGGAATCAGTTGCATTCATTGACGACTTTCGGACTTCCTTTTGATTGAGAAGTCCTTCAAAAGTATGTAAATTTATTGTTGAGTAAGACATAATAACTTCGAAATATCTCTCTCTATAAGATATATGTATAAGAAAAATAAATATATAAGATTCGACTCTACGGCTGTCTCAAGTCACAGTAATCAATTAAAGCGTAGCGGCAACCCTGTATAAAACACATGACATTCATATCTGTTCGCTGACGGATAGCCGCAGCGGCCAACGACAAAGGATGGGTGTGAATGACCTTTAACTTGCATCGCTATCTAATCTTTTGTTAACATTTAATCGAGTTTTTTATGTTGACAGTATTTATGGATAATGGGATGTTCAGGAGACTTTATAAGCGGTCAGCTTATGGGAACAATATGTTTTCTTTAAATTCGTTTTGTTTTTTTGTATAAAATTGTCTTAGCTAACAAATTATAAGTTTCATTGATATACTTTTAGAATAAAACAGTTTTTATGATGAACTTAGTATAAGTCATTGTGTGTTAATTTATTTTTACAATTTTCCTTCCTAGCTTCTTCTTGCTACTGGTACCCATTATGGAGTCCTATTTTGAGTCGGTTCGAGTCGGATATAACAAACCCATTGATGGGTGCTATCAGACGGTTCCAAGGAATGAAGGAAAGGAAAGAAAAGGAAGAAAAAGTTTAAATTACTAAACTTTGGTAAATAAGAATTTCAAGTTAATGTTAAGTATCCTATCTCCTGTTTTACTTGTAATTCTTGTTTGGTATTATATAGATATTACTTAAAAAGATATTTGCAAAATAAAATAATATAAATGGCAATGGATATGATTTTGTTATTAAACTTATTTCATACACACTTATTATTAAAGATTTACATAAAAAATTCAAAAAATTAAAAAAGAAGTGCCGAATGAATTCAACTAATTTAAAGTTTAACTAAATTAACTCAAATTAATTTTCAAATTTATCATAACAACCAATAATAAGTATTTCTTAAATTTAAACTTAAAGTTAATTTTGAAGTTAATCAAGTTTAACTAGACTAAATCCATACTAATATGTATTATAAATTCGAAAGTAAATCTGTCTGTTGGAAAAGGAAATCATTGGCTACTTTTTGTCGCGATAATCGACTAAGATACTAGATTAAAATTATGAAGCTATTATACTTAACATTTAATTTAAAAAAATAAAAATAAAGTAATCGCAATTATCGTAAACAATTAAAACTTAAACTGTTAACATAACCCAAAACTCGTAAAATGATAAAACAATTTAACAATAAAATTTTAGCTTTTTAATAAACACAAGAATGAGGAATGAAAAAAAAACAAAGCAATAAACACTATAACATTATAAGACTGGTTGAAATGTAATATGTGAAAAAAAAGAAAAAAAAAACAAGATGGCGGACAAAAGTTTTGGAGGGAAAAACGAAAACCAAAAAGTGTCTAATCTGAACTGTCATCGGTAACAAAAATACTGTGGAATATGAAGTCGGGGTCTAATGAGACAAAGGTCTAATGAGTATAACAATGGCTGGGCAGTAAAGTATTGGATTTATTTACGTTGGACAGGGCCGACGATGATCTGATAACGCAGCAAATGTCCACTTAAAGGGAAGCTGCTTTTGTTTTTAAATGTAAACGACACTAAAGAGGCTTGATTTGAATATACTTAGTCTCAAAAATAATTCCATAAAAAAAAGTTTTGTTTGTATACATTTTACAGTAATATACATACGCTAATAGAATATTATCAAGTGTGTAATCTATCTAACAGGTACATCAATGCCGCCCTTTTCTCTCAATTTTATTGCTTGAACTAGCCACCTACCTAACGTTAAACTTCCTTGAGAAGATTATTATGTTCTACTACGAACTATTGTATCAGAAAGAGGAATCATCAGAAAAAAGAAGGTAAATAAAGAAGATTTATTTGACAAGTAAGCTTAGGTTATGGATAGTAATAGAAGTAGCTTGAGAAGAGTATGAGTCTATTGGTGTAAGTGTATTGATGCCATCGATAGCTTACATTTAAGTGTCAAGCGTATTTGTTTCTTAATGCTTCACCACTCCAGTTTTAAATGTAAAAGCTCTGTGATTTAAAATGAACTAACCCTTAACGAATCACCGGATCACCATAGCGTCGGACGCAATGATCAAATTTCGTTTTTATTGTTAATCCTGGCCACTAAATGAGCAGCCACATATTGAGTCCGAACAACCGCGCTCACCGACCACTAAATAAAAAGAACAAAAAGTACAAAATAATCCCGGATTCCGGGATTCAGAGACAACACGTTTTAACTTTTATTAAAATTTTACTCTCCACATTCATTGTTATTGTTTTGAATGTTCGAGATGAGATTAGTATTTATAATTTGCCTGTGGTTAAAAATATTTGTCGTTCCGTTTTATTTCAATTCGACATTTTGATTGGTTTCTTTCTTTCTTACCAGAAATATCTTAATGTTATTGTTAGTATAGTAAAGTTTTAAATGAATTCAAATCAATTTCAGCTGTTTGATTTCCCCTCAGTGTAAAGATTAAATACATTCTCTTTATGTTTCTGGTTAAAACATACGCACGAGAGTGAGATATAATAATATGCAAATGTAACACTAGCTTTCGCCCGCAGCTCCGCCTGAGTGTATGTCAGTTATCGAGGTAAAAAGTAGTCTACGTCCTTTTTCAACAATCAGAAAATCTCCACTGTGAATTTAATCCAAATCGGTTCAGCGGTTTATCTGTAATAGACACGAGTTACTTTCGAATTCATAATATTGCTATGGATATTTATCCACCTTTATAAAACCGTATAGAAAACTCAACATATACGACAAAGTTCATATTATTTTATTATTATTATGGATATTTTCAATAGATCTTATCATTAGCTTAATTATTACCAGTATTATAAACGTGAAAGTTGTTGTTTATTACACAATAACTTCGTAATTGATGAACGGATTCGGAAGTAATTCTCATAAACTATAGATTGTATCGTGGATTCACAAGTGGACCCGGATACCAAACTAGCGTAATCTCTTAGAAATTACAATAAATTATTTTAGATAATGGTTACTGAACAGAGCAGATTAATACAAAGTTAAAATTTGTAACTTATATATGATTTTATCTGTATATGCAACTCGAAGCAAAAACTATGTACCAATCCCTTTTTTACGAAAATTATGTGAACGGAGGAATTTAGCGAAGTTATAGTTTATATGAAGGAGGAGTGCAGAAAACTATAACAAACATTTTAACAAACCAAAAACCGACTTCAAGAACTGGACCAAAATAAAATGATACCCTACGTTCCCGTTTCTAGCAAAAGCTTAAAAAAAAAAGAGTCATCAAAATCGGTTCACCCAGTCGAAAGTTCTGCGGTAACAAACATAAAAAAATACAGTCGAATTGAGAACCTCCTCCTTTTTTGTAGTCGGTTAAAAACAGAATTATGGCCGAATTTCGATCTTTGGGAGACCACTAGCTCAAATAAAAACACGACACGATGCAGACGACTTGAAGAAAATGGCTGGCAGCGATTAGATGGGGACTATCCAAGACAAGGGAATGTTGTCGCTCTTTGAAAGACCTTCGTTCAGCAGTGGCAGAAAATATGCTGAAGTATAACTAGAAAAGAGTTTATCCGCATGCGTATTTCAGACCGACTATTTATAGAGCTAACAAGGAGTGAACAGTCACGTTTCAAAGACAGGCATAGAAAGTTTTGAAGCAGTAGTGATTTCAAAGTTGTGACTTACATTCCCGTCAAAATCGGTCCTATCATTCCAGAGATTAGCGGGGACAAACAGACAGACAAAAAAAATGTAAAAAATATTTTGGTATATGTATCGTATATACATACCTACATATGCATTTAGTAAAAAGCTGTTATTTTAATATCATGGACAGTCATTTTTTCGTCAATGGTACAACCCCTCTGGGCGGAGCGTGAGTCATAAACGTCTGTAATACTGAGACTGTCACTACATAAAAAGTAACAAAATTAAGTACCAAATAAAACACACACACATAGAGTTTCCTTATCAAAAGTTTATCTCACAAAAATAAAGGATACCAGTCTCCTTCCTCGAGCTACTCAAAAAAAGTTCGCGGTATAAAACACCATTTAAACTTATAATAATGTGCAACAAGATCCCATGGACACATCACTTTGTCCATTTGTCACAAGCAATCGAAACCATTAGTGGTAATTACCCCTCCTGGTCACTTATCAGAGTTGTAAAATGAACTTCGATGTGTGGATAAAGTTGTGAGAGGCAGCGGATTAGATGCAATGGAAATAATCCAATACAGAACAAATACTTTTCTGTAATCTTATCTTATACTTATAATAAAAATGTAACAGGTACAATTTTGTACATTAAAGATATTTATAAATTTTTTTTGGAGGGCTCTGTATAGTCGATACTGAAGCCAAAACTGTATTATTATTTTTTTGTCTGTCTGTCCGTCTCTCTGTCTGTCTCTGGTTTCCTGGAGAGAGGGGATGAAAGTCAAATATGTACTTAGTTGTAATTCAATAACACTTAGTCCGATATCATTAATCCTTTTTTTGCTAGAAAAAAAAAAGTTAATGGGAAAGGTCTTTCTTCTTACTGTACACTGCCTGTGGGAAGCTGAGACAGATATGTAAATATGGCGGTACGAAGTTCGCCGGGACAACTAGTTCCAACTAATATTATAAAGGCCAATGAGAGTTGGTTAGATTATTCGTGTGATTAATTGAATTTAGCATGTTAATATGTACTTTGATTTTCGAGAAACGATTTAGGCCGAATGCTTGTATAGATCACGTATCTGTGTTTGAGTCAAAATATAGGTAACTAGCTTTTGCCCGGCGACTCCACCCGCGTGTGTATAGGTTATCGCAGAATGGAGTAGCCTCTCTCCTTCCTCAAGGATCTAAGTATCTTTTTTTATGAAATAGTGGGCAAACGAACAGACGTATCCTCTGATGGTAAGCGATTACCGCTGCCCATGAACACACGTAACACCAGAGTTGTCACAAGTGCGTTGCTGGCCTTTAGGATAGGGGAAGGAGGGAGGGGTTGGGCCACCGGTATCCTTACTCACTCGGTGAAACACAGCGCAGGCGCTGTTTCACACCGGTTTTCTGTGAGGCCGTGGTATCACTGCGGTCGAGCCGGCCCATGCATGCCGAAGCGTGGCTCTCCCACGTTCTTCATGTGAAATTTTATTGAAATCGGTGCAGTGATTTAGCTGTGATAGCGTAAGAGGCAGACAGAGAGAGATACTTTCGAAATTTACTATTAAGATTGGATTTCGAGTTAGAATTAGGTAGATTTTTTAAATAAGACAAGTAAATATTTAATGCTAGCTACACGATTAGTATAAAAGGCGTGAGATTCTTATAACGTAGTATATAATTATGACATGTTTAATTATATTATTGCGTGGAATCAATTAAGTTGTCATAATTTTAATGTCTATTGGTATTTATGGGTACGAGGTTTATTTCTTGCACCAGGGTTACGAGGTATGTCTATGCGAAGTACTGGAGGTTTTTTCTATCGGATCCATCTTTTAGCAATTGTGTAATTGTTTTGTGGGCCACAAGGCCGTATAGAGGTGTATCACTCAACCTTACAACGGTTCTGACACACTTATTTTGCTTCGTCCAGATTCATGAATAGTTGCATGCATGCTCGTCGGTTCCTGGTACTTTTCACATGGCCATATTTCAGAAGACCACCAATTTGGTCTATCATTTTTCGTTGTGGACGAGCTTTTCCGACACTACGCTCTATTAATTCCTTTTGTGAGTCTTCTCTCTAAACTAAGTTCTTATAACTACTTTTTCCACAGAATTATTTCACATTTGCAATTACCGTGCAGAAACAGCTTCCAAGTTTAGGTGCATGTGCCCTCACACAATTAACAACAGTAAAAAAAAGAGATTTACTGAAATGTATGCGCCCGCGCAACAATACTCGGTATATAGACATAATAAAATGTTTGCGCATCCAGTCGGCGTCGTGTAGGTGACGGTACAATGTGATGTTGTATTTCACATTAACATTATGTTCACAAGCTCAACGTTGTCCGCTATTGTCCACTTATGTTCGGATCGTGATAGGGTTGGCTTCTATGGAGTCAGAGGAAGGGGGCTTAAAATTATTGGGATCTCAATTCCCTTTCTCTGTACTTTTTAAAAATTTGCCTGAGTGTGTAAAAGTGTAGTTTTTTCTTTTTTATAAATGGGCCTTCCATAGTGACTCTACTCTGTCTAATGGAAAGCATTATCAGAATCCAAGAGTGGTGGTCACCATACGCATTGCGAATGCAAACAATGCAACAGTGCAGCATGGTGTCCCACTCTATGGCGGACTATTGAGATGCTTTTGCACCTCTGGTAATTAGTTTCCCAATAAAATTTCATAGATATATCTTTCATCAAAGCAGTAATTATTGGAGGTGTGTAACATATTTTGTTTAAATTTACATTAATAATTAGACAATACTCCACAAATTTTGATGACATTTTTTTTACAAAACGCAACAACATGTAATTACATCATGTAACAAATCAGAATTTTTTAAATTATTTTAAACGAGTTTTTTTTTTGTTTTCATCAATGGATCGTACTGAATTTACAGTCAGTTTGACTCTTACGACACCCATGGAATGGTCAGGGATAGTGAAACTTCGTATTTGTTATATAATTAATCATCACACGAACAATTGTTGCATAGCTCAAAACACACCTGATGCAATTCTCACCGCCATATAAACCTAACCTTACACCTCTCATTGTGGCGGCGTTATCCATTGAAAGGGCTACCTATTGTTATTTCAGTTAAATATAAAACAATACGCAAAGCTTTCCACATCGGACGAGATCTTTTATTTGTTCTGTCGGCTCCTTTGTAGTGCCGCCGCGCCGTTTTTATCTCCAGGACTCATTAAGCTTGTGACTTTTTGTATGTCAATGTTCATTGAGTATTTTGTTGTGCGGACTTAGATGGATAATCCATTCATCCATGTTTATGTGTAGATTTGATTATCTTGTGATGTAATCTATTGTGAATGTGTAGATCAGTATAATGGTTAAGTTTTTGGTCATGTTATAGAGTGTGTTCCCGCCCCTGAGTCCCCACAAAAGATTTAGACAGAGGACGAGAGATTTAAAACCAGTCTCTGAACTAGAAAATTAGATATTTTTCACCCAATGCCCTTTTGTACTAATGTTCATTTTTCTTTGACAATAATTCAATGTAGGAATTCACGATTGCAACATAATATGCTTAATAAAAGTACAAGCATCCCAATTGGCCGCTAAAGTGTGGGTCACCATGCTGCATTGTCTTCATTCACAATGAGTATGGTACCCACTACCACTTGGATTCTGCTTATGCTTTCCATCAGGCAGAGTAGAGTCATTTTGGCGGGCCAAACATAAAAAAAAAAAAAAAAAAATTACAATTATGATAATACTAGGTATGTTGTATTAGTAACAGGTAATGGTACTGCATAAAACTTTATTAAAATAAAAGGTATTTTCAGAAATAAAATAAATTAATAATACATACTTACATAAAAAAATAATAATAATAATAATAACTAGACTGTTGGTATCTTCTTGTATTAAATTGCAATAAGTTACACCATCTAATTACCATGTTTATTTATGCGTTATTTAACACGCAACAAAAACGAACAAATATTAACACTTATACTATACCATTTTATCTAAAGTCTGTTGTACTCTATCTTTTAAAGAGGAATGAAATAATGTGATAGAGATAGCTCTTATCTTTTTAATAATACAGACTTAAATTGATAGATCGACTGATGTTAGATGTGACTATTTGTTACTGGTAAATCGTGGGAAAAGTTTTAAGACGATAAAGAGATTTGATTACTGACAAATCTCTTGTATATATATATTTAGTAATATATAAGAATGATTTTCGGTAGTCTGGCTACAACGGTACAAGCTCTGGTTAGTGTACGATGAAGGTGATATTTGAGTTTAGTGTTGTTATTATGTATGTATATGTTACCGTAAGATTGTCAAACCCGTTATATTGTAATCTATCTCGCGAGATTGCAAACAGTCGAAAGATTGTGAAATGGTATCGAAGAATCGCAAGACGCGCGCTGATTGGTTGAACAGCATATGACCCGCACCGCCATATTGGTTTGTTAATTCGTCTTGAATGCCGAATGTGATTTTTTTGTGATTTTAAATTGATTTCATGTTGAAAATACCTCACAGCTTTAGAATGTGTTATATAAAATTGTTGTGACCGTAAAATTAATTTGTGATTAATTAAAAAAGTTCTAACCTAACCTAACTCTATGGCCATTGAACGGCCTACTGTAAAACCGACCAATTAGGAACAGTTGACAATATGACGCCCGTAAGCAGTATATCATAGTTGACAGTCTATCGATAGTTTGCAATCTCGCTAGGTAGATTATAATCTAACGGTTTTTACAATCTTACGGTGACATTTAATACATATAATAGGTCTTTAACTATGAAATTGCCGTTTTGTATGCAATAAGTGAAAGTACTTATTTTTTCAAACTTTTTTATTTCTGTTATTCGAAGTAATCACCCATGCAACGCAACGCATCTTTGCCAACGCATTGGCAGTTTATTGATGCCCTTCTTGTAAAAATCAGCTGGACGGGAGGCAACAAACTCTTCAAAGGCCTTTTGTACTGCCTCTCGGGAATTGAATTTTTTACCCACTAAAATGTTGTCTAAATTTTGGAAAAAGTAATAGTCGGTAGGTGCAAGGTCTGGTGAGTATGGCGGATGGGGGAGAGCTTCGAACCCCAGCTCTTGCAGCTTGGAGACTGTCTGTTGCGCAGTATGGGGTCGCGCGTTGTCGTGAAGGAGCAGTGGGGACGACCGATTGACCAAAGCTGGTTGCAGATGTGCAAGCTTCTCCATCATTCTCTCCAGTTCTTCACAGTACACATCTGCATTAATGCTCATGCCGTTTTGTAAAAAGCTGTGGTGAATCACACCCGCACTAGACCACCAAACGGTGACCATCACCTTTTTAGGGGTAATTTTTGGTTTAGGGCATTGCTTTGGTGCTGAACCAGGGTCTAACCAACTTGCTGAGCGCTTTCGATTGTCGAACAGAATCCATTTTTCGTCGCACGTAACAATTCCTTTCAAAATTCCTTCATTTCTTTGCCTGTTGAGCAGCGAAAGGCAGGTCTCGACGCGTACGTTGCGCTGGCGATCGTTAAGGTCGTGGGGCACCCATCTATCAAGCGTTTTTACCTTGCCAATTTGTCGCAAATGGATCAATATTGTTTTGATGCTGACATTAAAAGCTGCTGCTAGCTCAGCTGTAGATTGAGTTTCGTCAGCTTCCACAATCGCCTTTAATTTATTATTGTTGACCAGTCTCCGGACGACCACGAGCTTCATTTTTCAAGTCAAAATTTCCAGAACGGAACCGGGAAAACCAATAACGGGTTGTGCGTTCGTTTGTACAGTTCTCTCCGTAAACGTTTTTGATGTTACGTGCCGTTTGTGTTGCGTTGGTGCCACGACTTTTTAAAGTATCCATTATGACGAAAAATGTTCAAATGTAATGAAAATACAACGCTAATCAAAAAACAAAAGACTGAGTTTGTAAATAGAATGTCATGGTTTTAAAACAAAATTAATTTGAATTTAGAATACAGAGCCATTACAAACTTTTTTTTATTTGAAATGACCAGTACTGAAGAAAGGCAATTTCATAGGTAAAGACCTAATATATTGTTTAACCTAACTTTTGGGGGTGTAAAGATTTGGTAAGGTTTGTGCATCGTGATTACAGCTGTAATAAGCAACCGATACAATTAACATATACTAACAAACACAAGTACGCATTAAATATACACATACATACGAACACAAAGATATATACACAAAAATACATATCTATATTATTCTATATATATAAAAGAGTAAGGTGACTGACTGACTGACATACCCAGAGATCAACGCACAGCCTAAACCGCTGAAGCTAGAATCCTGAAATTTTGCATGTAGGTTCTTTGTATAACGTAAGTGAGTACTGAGAAAGGAATTTTTGAAATTCCACCCCTAAGGGGGTAAATCAGGGGATGAAAGTCTGCGTGAGCGAAGCTGCGTGTAAAAGCTAGTATTTTATAATCGCACACACTGTAGAAAATAGATTATAAGGAGGTGTACTGTTGAATAAGTTATTCCGCCATCTGAAGAAGGTAAAATATGCATGTTCTTTTTAAATGTGTTAGTGGACATTCTGATTTCAAGTGGGGACACATTCCATAGCAGCACTATTCACTACATCACTATTTCGTAAAGCCTATAAAATATTGCCTATCATAAAAGTTTTCATCAATGGCACATTTTGGTACAACCGTTTTTTAACGTCAAGTTTGTCAAAATAAAAACTGTCAAAGTAAATAAAACCTTATAGGTACATATTAGAAGGTTTCCTTTGACTCTAGGCTCCACAGTGTAAGGTCTGGAAGCAACCGCCAAACCCGACCGATGATAATGAGCAGATTATAACTAGGCACAAAAGAAATACTGCTCCTTACTTATATAATTATTTAATCTGGTCTGAGAATTTAACCCACAACCTTCAGCTAAGGCATCAGGCTTACTAATCACTAGTCCAATAACCCCATCAACATTTATTGTTATGTTTTACTTTAAGAAATCAATATTACAAATACTAAAGGAAGTAATTAATTAAGATCGAAATAGAAAATAAAATGTTACACTGTATTAAAAAATAAATCTAATTAAATATAATCGTACATATCAATATTATATTATTACGTAGATTTTAATAGTATCACAAACATATTCGTGTTTTAATCACGAAAGTGCTTAGCGGTTACAATATATAGTCCAAAGATAGCATTATAAAAGCTAATACAAAGGTTTATCTGGGTAACAAACGTGGACCAATATACAGAACGATGAACCCCCGGTAGTAACCTATATGAGAAATGTGGACAACTCCAGCGTTATTTATATAGAGCTGTTAAAACCTCACATGTTAAATAATAAAATAATTACCTACAAATTTAAACAAAAAAAGACGACTTCAATCTAGACCAAATTTAAATGGGACCATTCGGGAAGCTCCAGTTTTCAAATAAAAAAAGAATTATCAAAATCGGTTCACCCAGTCAAAAGTTATGAGGTAACAAACATAAAAAAACAGTCGAATTTAGAACCTCCTTTTTTTTGAAGTCGGTTAGAAATACTCTTGTGTCTCAGGCAAACAAAATGAAAGTACTAAGTCTATTGGAATGCCACGATCAAACGTTTATGGCATCCATGAGATATTAAATTATCGTAACATAAATATTAAAATAATTTCATGCGTTATAATTTAAACAATAATGAAAGACTACTTTTTATGTTTAGGTACAGAAAATAAAGTTAAGAAAAGAGTTACTGTTATGTGGTTTACTTGAATCTTCAGCATCATCAACTTACAGCCTCTAAGTCTAATCTGCTTCCGTTGTATAAATACAGTAAGTCACACGGCCAAATACTTTTACAATATGTACATCCGTTAAATAGTAATTGACAATCTGCGTAGTCTAATTCTTACTACAAAAAAGTAATATGATCTTCATATAGCTGTATTTAATTGTTTATCACAATGACTGAGTTAAAGTCTAACAAACCCCTTATCCCACCTGAAAATAACAGCTCTATATAATTCCCCATACCTTCTGAAGTAAGCCGACTTGTGTGCTGCCGATAATACGGAGACAAATATAAATTGATAAACAAAAAGAAACACATTAGGGGTCGAATGCACATATATTAAGGCCTCGGACGGACGACGCCGCTAAATATACCATTATAATGAGTGCAGAGAGAATTAAATAAGGCTGTTATAAGATTACAATACACATATTGCACCTGAATTGAACGAGCTACTGATGCCAATTATTTTCACAACGTTAGATTAGGTTTGGTGTATTTTTTTAAATGGAATATGCGGGCAAACGAGCAGACGTATCGCCTGATGGTAAGCGATTACCGCCGCCCATGGACACCTGCAACACCAGAGGCGTGACAAGTGCGTTGCCGCCGCCCCTTGGGAGATGGGGGGAATGGGGGACATAGGGGAAGTTGTTGGGGTATGGGCCTCCGGTATCCGCACTCACTCGGTGAAACACAGCGCAAGCACTATTTCACACCGGTTTTCTGTGAGGCCGTGGTATCACTCCAGTCGAGCCGGCCCATTCATGCCGAAGAGAAAGAGAGACAAAGAGAGAGAGTGGCAAATTGTGTGTGGTTTTTCATTTAACGTCTAAGAATTTGCGTGTATTTTATAAGCTTTTTATTAACTTGCAATGTATGTATGTATGTATGCATGCTTGTATGTTCGGGTGGAATCTTGCAACTCAATTTTGAAGCAGTTATCTTCAACCGATTTTGCTGAAATTTTGCATATGTATACAGCGTGACAATACAATATTATAATGACATGGAGCTGGTCTGATTCGAGAATTGGAAGGTGGCCATAGGAACTCTGTAAAGAAACGTCGCAACATCATTGAGTTTGGACTCGTTTGATTCGTCTCGAGGCATTCCAGTAAAAACTTGTTTTTAAAGAGCTTTTTAAATTAATTTATATTTAATCACATCTTATATACAAAATTGAGCGATAAAGACACTTCTACGCAAGACTGTCATAATAACAAATATACCTAATAATAGAAATAACCCATAAAAAGGCGATTAAAATATTTGGGTTAAGCTAAGGTTATACATCAAAATATTTCCAGTGAACGGAAATAGAACCTTTGATTTCTGACATTGCATTTGAATGCAATACCGTCACGCCACAAGTGGTCATCCTAGTGGACTTCCACATACGACGCAGCAGAAAGATACTACAGCGCCATCTATCGAAGACTCACCGAAGTACGGAGTAACGAACTATACAGAGTAACTACTTGTCCTGAATCGTGATATAGAAGATCTCGCGACTATTAATATATATACAACTACCTACCATCAATCGTTGGGCTCTGGCCCGTCAGGCTCATCACCTCACCTGGTCGAAAGATCGCTATTCTGTTGGAGGGACAGGATGCCCGTTTCTTTACATCGTTTTTTGTTTTATTTCAATAGAAATCTTGTTTTAGTTGGTTTAGAAAAGTTATTAAAAATCTCCAACACTTATTCAAAAATAAAATGTACTAATATTATGTTGCATTTCATCAAGTAACCGGTAACAGTAGCATCAGTATCTAAAGTTCCAGTTATAACAAATTAAAGTCCAAGAAACACTTATCTACCAATCAGTAAGTACAAATAAAATACATTCAAACATCAAGCATATTAAAACAAAAATCATCTATCACATTGGTTTGCGCAGGCGCCGCTCTCGCTATTGTCGGTCGGTTTACAGACGGATCAATGGACGCCACTAACTAGCTGAGCTGTGAAATGGTACAAATAGCCGCCTGACAGTGGAATTCAATTCTAAGGTAGCCGTTAGTACAGTCTTGTAACTGGTGGACGTAGTCTGCTAATTGCTTAGGAAATGTTCCTTGAAGTTGAAAAGTAGTATTATAATAATAATAAACTAGCAACACTTAAAGCCGTCAGTCAGATTTCTCACAAATATTTTTGGAATAAATTATTTATACAGTTTAGAACAGCAAGAAATAACAATTTGCATAGAGATAAAACGACATATTGTTATACAATAAATAAAAAGCAAAGGCAAAATGAATAAACCAAAAAAGAAACATATCAAATTATTATTAATATGTTTAGAAATTTTGAGTCTCAGAATAGATGTCAGAAGTTTATACATGGTTGGTAAACATGTAATGGGTCTAAAATTTTTGGGATCCATGGCACTACCAGATTTATGGAGTAAGTGAGTTATACCGGTGGTTAAAAACCGGGGTAAATAACCCGAATCTACTGCAGATTGGAATTGAGATGCCAAACACGCATGTGAGCTTCGGAACCACTTAAGCAAGAAGTTGTGCAGTCCGTCTGGACCAGGTGATTTCCAGTTTGGTAATGAACGAATTGCACAACTTACATCATCTTTACTAATAGTTATGGGTTCCATAGATGTTATGGACTCACATGAGCGCTCGACATAATGATACCAATCACCTTCTGTATGAGTGACAGGCACTGACCAGATGTTACGCCAAAATGTATTTGTGGCATTTTCATCTGGAAAGCGCCCATCACTCACACACGGACTCGGTTCCTCCCATTTCCGGTACACCCACTTCTCATTTCTTTGGAACATTCGATTCTGGATAAACCGATCTACTCGTTTTCTATACCGTCTTATCCTATTTGCCCATGCATAAACTTTTTGCTTGAAGAAGTCAATGCGCTCCGTGACACTCGACATGTACTGTTGAGGACTAACAGTAGTCCCCAAGAATGCCTGTTTCACAAAGCGCATGACTCTCGGCCTCGTATTACCTGATTGAAACGAAATTAATTTGCCAATGAGTGTCCTGGTCTCAGCAATACGACGTTCTATTCTGTACTGCCAAGCTGGTACTTTATTTTTGGGTCGAGTAGTAGTGTTTTGTTCAACAAATTTAACACCAGCTACTCGACAAACTGCAATAGCCGCACAGTACAAAATAGAATGTGTATCACTAAGATCTCCGCTATCACCAAAATAATCTGGTAATAGCGAATTCAGGGCACTCACCAGTGCTAGATTGCGTTTATGAATGGGCAAACGGGGTAACCGAGGTCTGTTATTATAATTAACATGCCGGTACTCCTGAATCGCATGCTCCAAAGCGCTCCTTATCCTATCATTACATTGGGTACTCACGGTCATAACTTCACTCTCCACTTGTTCATCAACATACTCGCTGTGTGGTAATTGTGGTGTAGTAGCTACCAAATCCACAGAATGTGACGAAGAAGGGACAGTCAAAGTACTCCGTACGTCTGAGCGTATCCTCTCAAGTACCGCATCATCCAGCAGGTGACAGCGCTGTATAGCTCGTACTTGATCCGACAATCGCTGTGCAGATACGTTGACGGCTGGCTCAAGCCCCTGAAACAGAGAGACTAGTCGAACACGGTACGCAGTAAGGTTTGTTCCCAACTCTGTAGCCCGAAAATATGCCCGCATGACATTCTCATTAATTGAATGTGTCCATTTCATGCGGCGCACATCACCACCGGCAGCGGGGACCCTGTTCGAGGTCTGTGGTCCTCGGGATCCCAAGCTGGTCGGTGGCCGGCCTCTCTCCTGCCGACGTACAGATGTTGGCGACGTCGGCGGAGAGAAAAACTCGTCACTTGAAGACGAGCTCGACGCCTCAGCACCAGCCGGAACTTCTATTATTTCTTCCGGCGACGGCAAGGCGGAGCGGAGCAACGAGTCCGGGGATGTTAGAAGTGCTCTCCGTCTAGCTCTTGTTAGCATCGTTCTCGGAATTTCTCACATTATTGTTTTGACATGACGTTAACGTTTAAACGTCATGTCTTACAGAGATATATTTCTAGATTCGGGTTATTTACCCCGGTTTTTAACCACCGGTATAACTCACTTACTCCATAAATCTGGTAGTGCCATGGATCCCAAAAATTTTAGACCCATTACATGTTTACCAACCATGTATAAACTTCTGACATCTATTCTGAGACTCAAAATTTCTAAACATATTAATAATAATTTGATAATTTCCGTTTCTCAGAATGGATGTAGAAGTGGTTCCCGTGGCACTAAAGAGCTCCTTATCATAGACATGACCATTAGCCAACAAGTACGTCGTAACCGTAAGAGTCTGGCGACATGTTGGATAGATTACAAGAAGGCTTATGACTCGGTTCCACATACATGGCTTTTGAGAGTGCTGGAGTTGTATAAAATTGATACAACTCTGTGCACTTTCTTAAGGTCGTGTATGGGACAATGGAGAACAGTACTTCGCTATCCTGGATGTCGGCAGACTGCGGTAAGCGACGTACTTATAAATATAGAGCGGGGCATCTTTCAAGGTGACAGTCTGAGTCCCTTGTGGTTTTGTCTGGCCTTGAACCCTCTAAGCACTCTGTTGGAGGGTTCAGGGTTAGGCTATAGGTTGCGGAAGGACGATCGAGTTATATCTCACCTTCTTTATATGGATGATTTGAAACTACTTGCCCCCACTAAATTACAATTGACAGCGTTACTAAAGGTCACTGAAAACTTTAGTAATTCTATCAAGATGGAATTTGGTGTAGACAAGTGTGCAGTCATGTATGTAAAGAAAGGTGTGATTGTGGAATCTGAAGGAATAGAACTTTCAGATTCTACAAGACTCAGATCTCTGTCTGCAACCGAAACCTACAAGTATCTAGGTTTTTCACAGTCCTTAGGAATACCAGAATCTGATATGAAACAGTCGTTGCGGGAACGCTTCTTTGGCCGCCTGAAAAAAGTACTTAAAAGTCTTTTATCAGGCGGTAACAAGGTGCGAGCCTACAATGGTTGGGTCATGCCGGTTCTGATGTATTCCTTTGGTATACTTAGATGGACTCAGACCGAATTAGATGCCCTAGACCGGAGAGTCCGTACATTGCTGACTGCATTCCGAATGCATCACCCACGGTCATCGGTTATGAGGTTGTATATCCCGCGAAAGTTTGGGGGTCGTGGACTATTAAATATCAAGACCCTACACAATCGCGAGATATACAATCTTAGAGAATATTTTCTTCACACTGATGTGGGAGTGCATCGTAATGTAGTTGCAGTGGATACCGGACTCACTCCGCTCGCTTTGGCTAAAGAGAATTGGCGCAAACCTGTAGTACTTGGTACTGATGATCGCAGGGAGGTATGGAAGGGCAAAGAACTTCATGGTCGGTTTTATCGGGCTCTTAATGGGCCTGATATAGACTTCAAGGCCTCAACTTCCTGGCTACGGTATGGTGATCTCTTCGGAGAAACTGAAGGTTTTGTTTGTGCGATTATGGACGAAGTTATCATGACGAATAACTATCGGAGGTATATCCTGAAAGATGGTACGGTCGACATCTGTCGGGCATGTCACCGTCCTGGAGAATCTATCAGGCATATTATTTCTGGTTGTTCTCGTCTTGCTAACGGCGAATATTTGCACAGGCACAACCAAGTAGCCAGGATCGTACATCAACAGCTTGCCCTTAAATACAGACTTGTGAATTCAGAGGTGCCATACTACAGGTATGTGCCCGACCCAGTTCTCGAGAATGGTCGTGCTACGTTATATTGGGATCGATCTATTATCACGGACAGGACTATTGTTGCCAATAAGCCTGATATTGTGGTGATAGATCGATTAGAGCGCCGCGCAATGATTGTCGATATCGCCGTTCCTCATGACGAGAATCTCGTGAAAGTTGAAAAAGAAAAACAAATAAAATATTTGGATTTATCTCACGAGATTGTCGATATGTGGAATGTGGATTCGGTAATCATTGTTCCGATAGTCGTATCTGCTCACAGATTGATAGCCAAGAGCCTCGACCAACATCTTAAGAGGCTCACGTTAGAGGGCTGGATCAAGGGTCTGATGCAGAAGGCAGTCCTCCTTGACACGGCTCGTATTGTGAGGAGGTTCCTGTCTCTAGAGCCCTAACCGCCGGTTTCTTGGTCCCTGTACCCGAGGTGGGTGGTCTACTATTTTTTATATTTTTAAATGTATTTGTTTTTATATTTATATTTAAAAATGTAATTAATATGTATATATAAATGAAATAAAGAGAATAATAATAAACTTTATTTGATAGACACAGCATACAAACAAAAAAACTTATTCTAAATTTTCCATACATAAAATAAAAAAAATAAAAACGAACCTTAATTTAAGAGGCTTGCAACAAAAGGGCTAGAACCCAGAGCCATAAAACAAATAAAAAAAATATCAACGTCAAAGTTAAGTGACGTGGCATTGGTGACGTGTACATGTGTGCACACGTTTTATCTGACATTTGTGGCCATTTTAAATGAAATTATATTCTCAAACAATAAATTAAGCCACTTAACATGAATAAATATACAACATCATAATAAGCCTCTAAGACAGAACACTAATTAATGGACTATGTTAACGGGGGCTGTACACAGTGTCTAGCAAAATGGTGGACTCTCAGCATTCACTGCGATGGGTGTAAGTAACCCATCCCAGTACTGATTTTCAGTGCCCACCGTAACACTCGATTTGACGCCGATAGCCGCAGCTACCATCTACCGTTATATCTGTCTCCTCTTACTTAAAGAATAATAATAATAAATTGGTAAGTATGTTATCTTTTAATTTCATGTTTTCATCATTTTATTCAAACAAATACATATTATATCAGGACATGTATAAATCACTTGTAACGCCATGCAATTCCTTTCAGGGAGAATCAATTAGTGATTAGGAAAGAGAATAAAGAAAATAAAACTAAACTTAGAACAAAATTAGAATTATCAAGTGCCATCACACCAGGACATACCAGGCTGTGAAGACAGTGCTGCATGTGGATACAAAGATAATGCTACCCTACCTGTGATAGCAATGTACTGTCCGTGGATCATAAATATAAGGTTAAGTACCAACGGTCATACCTTGTTGCTTTTGTTGTTCAAGTAGGTAATTTTTTAATTTTAATTTAAAATAATACAATGATTGTAGATCCCTAATTGGTGGTGGTATGCAGTTCCAGCAACGTGTCGCCGCATATTTAAAACTACCACGGAATGCAGCAGTTCTATGTCCTGGTATGCTGAGTGCTCTAGCTGACGGTCTGATGGAATAGGAGAAGTGGTTATACCTCCAGTCTATCCTCTCATGCAAATAGGTAGGATTACCTTTTTTAACTACGCCAAAGAGTAAGCTGGCTAAATGCAGTTTCCTTCTGGCTTCCATCTTTATCATGCCATTGTCATTTATATATGGTGTAACGTGATGACGTCTGGGAATATTAAAACAGTAACGTGCGGAAGCATTTTGGACCCTTTGTATTAAGTTTTTTGTTGTTTGGACCATACACCACATCACAGTAATTAAACTTGGATAGTACTAGACTGTCTACTAATTTTTTCCTTAAAGGTATACTGAGGTAGTCACGGATGTTGTGATGTTGTATAAAATTTTAAGTCTATAAAAGCAATTTCTAACAATGTTATTTATATGTGCTTCAAATCTCAGCTCAGGATCTATCAGCAGTCCCAGATTATTGGCTTCATTTACTCTTGCAATTGTTTGTCCATTTATCATAATTTTGGGGTCATTCTCTAACACAGACTGGATTTGTCCCTTACTACCCAATATCATAAATTTGGACTTTATTGGATTTAGAACTAATGAATGTTCAACAGACCATTTAACCACCCTTTCCAAGTCCTCGTTTATCCTGTCCACTGCAGACCTGGTTTCAGCTGGCTTAAAAGACAGAAACAGTTGGGTATCATCTGCATACATGTGGTACCCACAATTTGAAAAGCAATCTGTTATGTCTGCTGTGTATAATATGAATAAAAGGTGCCCCAATATGGAGCCTTGTGGGACTCCCCTGGTCACAGCCAGGGGAGGGGAAGACATAACTGATCCATCCTCCTTGTGTATTTCTACCTGTTGTAATCTGTTTGAGAGGTAGCTATGAAACCACTGTATAGAACCAGGGGAAAATCCGTAATATGCCAACTTGGACAGGAGTAGAGACGTATCTATAGCATCAAATGCACGGGAGTAGTCCAGCAGTGCAAGTATTGTTGCCTCGCCACGATCCCTAGCTTCCAGTATGGCACCCACCACATCACACAAGGCCGTTGCAGTTCCACGTCCCTTTCTAAAACCAGACTGTTTCCCCGGAAGGATGCCATTGTCCTCAAGATATCTCATGACCTGTATATGTACCACTCTTTCCAACACCTTTGACAAACAGGGTAGTATGCTGATAGGTCGCAGATCCCTCGTAGTACCCGGAACACTTGTTTTGGGTATAGGGCGGACAACAGAGCTTTTCCACATGCTGGGGAATGTATGAGTGACAATGGAAGTGTTAATAATATCTGTGATAGTGTCTAATGAGTTTGGTAGTGTGAGTGTAATCATGTCTATGTTTAATTTGTCTATACCTATTGCGCTTGTCCTAATATTGTTCAGAATTTTAAGTACAGTAGTATGGTCTACTGGTTCCAATTTGAAATTTATGTTGGGGTTGTGTCTATGAAACTCATAATATGTTAGCCTGGAAATTGTCACCCTACACTCACCCGGCACATTTAGGAAATTCCTGTTAATGCTATTCGGATCATTAAAGTATTCGCTTCTGTTTGTGTACTTTAGACTTCTTCTATGTGTGAACCTGCCAAAGTGACTCTACTCTGCTTGATGGAAAGCATGAGTGGTGGTCACCATACTCATTGGGAATGCAGACAATGCAACAATGCAGCATGGTGACCCGCACTATGACGGCCCATTAAGATGCTTCTTAAAATATTTAATGTTACTGTAAGAGAAGAAGCTTGATAGCTGAACTCAACATACTTTAGCTGACCTCGACGCCAAGCGCGATGAGCTTAAAGCCCGTCCACTCGCCGCCATTCACTATAACTATGAGAGCGGCAAGCTCACTTGCCCACTTTGTGCAAGGGAGTTTGCTGCGAAAATCGGCTAAATAAGCCATCTCCGGGCGCATCAGCCCCAAGCCCTATAAGGAGTCGAAGTGGTCGCCATGGCCGTAATCGGTCGGATTGATTGATTGTACACTGTCGCAAGTTTGAGTACGACAGTACTATTAATTATTCTGTGGTTTGAGTTCCATCTGCTGACGACATTTTATACTTTCAAATAACAAGAGAATATAAAGAGAGGATGAAGAAAATTAGATCGGTATCGTAAGAAATGTTTGCAAATGTGTTAAGCCGTCGATCCCGGTTGTCATGAACATCTATGGCAATAGATATTGGAAAGTCAGTGCACTCAAACATGCTCACAACTAGTTCAACCAAAATATCAAACAAAATGATAAAAGAAGCTTATAAACTTTCGGGTGATACGGTTTTAACAGTTTTTAAACGTTGCATTGCGGAAGGAGTATTTCCTAGTGTTTAGCGGTGCGGAAATATTCGTTTAATACCAAAACGCGGCGATAAGTCGCCGGACGATCCCAAATCCTATCGACCCATAACATTGTTACCATCCCTAGGAAAGCTTTTAGAGCGTCTTGTAGTACCACGACTTCTACCGGGTGGAGTTAAATTTCATGATAGACAATTCGGGTTTACGTTGGGAAAATCGACAACTGATGCGGTTTTATCTGTAAGGAAAACTGTCACCGAGTCAAGTTTTCAATACGTTTTAGGCATCTTCTTAGATATATCTGGCGCCTTTGACAATGCGTGGTGGCCCATGCTATTGCTAAAATTAAAATTAAGAGGTTGCTTTAAAAATATTTATTCCCTTATCTCCTCGTACTTCTTACAAGGTACTACTAAATCGAGACTTGGGTATCATTCTGTGTCGAAGGCGCTTACGATGGGGTGTCCTCAAGGGTCAGTGCTAGGTCCATACTTGTGGAACATAGGCTTCGACGATTTTCTGGCAATGCCTGTGCCGTCCGGATGTACCCTGAACGCGTACGCGGACGACGGTTTGTTACTGATAGAGTCGGATACTAGAACGGGGCTTGAGAGGCTGGCCAGTGAATGTTTGGACTTAATATCTCGGTGGGGTGGGCGTAATCGGTTGACTTTTGCACCAAACAAAACCTTCCAGCTACTTCTGAAAGGTAACCTCAAATCACCGCCGTGTAGTAAATTTGAAAATGTTACTATAAAAAATAAAACCTGGGTTTGTTATTTAGGATTGGTAGAAATTTTTCATTTATTGAACATATTAGAACAGTTAATGAAAAGTCAAAAAAGAGTTTCTTTGCACTGACGAGGATATCAACTGCGACGTGGGGTCTGTCATTTCATACACTAAAGATCATATATGGAGCTACTTATTTAGGTTCTATTTGCTATGGTGCTCCTGTATGGGCAGATAGGGCGACTGTAGGTGCTGTCCGTCGCAAACTGTTACAAGGCCAACGACCTGCATTGATTTTCTTGTGCAAGGCATATAGGACGGTTAGCACTGAGGCTTTACCGGTGTTGGCAGGTGTTCTTCCGGTCGATCTCGAGGTGCAAAGACGTGCAGCCATATATTATTCCACACTACAAAGCATGGAATGCGATTTTTTGGGCATACGAGACCGCGGTGAAATTATAAGATTGTTTCAACAGCAATCCAATGTCTATAACGACCTCTTGGATGAATGGCAGCAACGATGGGACGAATCATCTAAGGGGCGCCAGCCACGGTAACTTTAAAAGCAAACTATACTCATTTAAATTAGTCGATTCACCATTGTGTCAATGCTCAACACCTGATTCTAGCTGTGAACAGTCTGCTCATCATATCCTCTGGGAATGTAGTCTTTGGTACAATGAACGTAACATGATGCTAAATAGCTTACAAATTACGTCTGGGGTAGTATATTATGGGGATCTTGTGTCAACTGCGGTGAATTTCCGTGCGTTTAAGCGATTCTGCCATACATACTATAGAAATCAAATATAGCTCACTTAGGACCCATAATATTTTATCCGTGGTGCTTCCCGGTTTGAAAAAGGCGTCTGCCTATTTTGACTTCATTTTGTCTCCCGCTTTGCTAAGGAGGGAAGTGGACCTATTATATTTCCAACTCCTCCAGTTTTCTTCTGATTAATTTCGTTGCGGGTTCCAAGACAGTTTAATTTTTCCTGGGACTACCCGAGTGTCATAACTCGGTGTGTTTGTGGGTCACCGCTGTTGATCCTGGTGTACAGGAGTTACAGTGGTGGGCGTGTGGGCGGGATTAGTCCCAAAACTAGTTCAACCTTCGAATTCAGTTCACCCTCAGGGTTGCGGAGGTCTGATGCCAGTCGTTACGTGTAAACACTGATATTCAGGTAAAACCGGTTCAACGAGAAGCCGACCCTAAATCTTAGGAATAATAAACACTAGGAAAAAGAAGAAAGAGACTGTATATTATCTGTGATAATAAGACTCATGACTCATAAAGTAAGCATAACACAAAATTATCACTCGGCCAAAAAGTCGACAATGAAATTATCGGCCATAAATGGATCTCTTAAAATCTCCTCTGGCGGGATTTACATCATCACGGTTCATGTAATCAATAGGATATATTTCTAGCCGGAAGCTATATAGTTAAACAAAAAATATTTGTACCAATTCAATACAATTCAACAATCAAATGCAAAAATAAAACATCAAATAAATGAAGCGTAAAATCCAAAATGCTATCATTTAAATGCTTGCACACATAGTTGTGTAATAAAAAACAGTAAATTTCGGACCTCGGGGTTTAATAATATGATTTCAAACACCTATTGGTTATATACAGCATGTTCTCAAATTGGAGGCTGAATATTTGCGGCTGATTCTAGACATCCAGTCAGCTGGCTCAGAATATATTTTTGTGACTTATGACACAATATCGAAATATCTGTTTATAAACAGATATTTCGATATTGTGTCAACTCAGTATTTTAATACCCAAATATTAACTGAGGTATTATCATATTAACAGTCTTTCATAGTCTACTGCTCGAAATAGGTTGGGGTATAGGCTTTCGGTATCCTGACTCACTCGGTGAAACATAGCGCTATTTCACACCGGTTTACTGTGAGGCCGTCATATCACTCCGGTCGACCCGGCCCATTCATGCCGAAGCGTGGCTCTCCCATGGTGAACCGATTTTGATTATTCATTTTTTATTCGTAAGCTGGTGCTTCTTGTGTAGCCCCATTTCCATTCGGTATACTTCTTGAAGTAGGTTTTAATTTTGTTAAAATTTTACTTGTTGAAAGTCATCACATTCTTATGTATCTAAATATTAATATTACGAGGTACATTAGTTTGTATACCTACATAGGTGTGTATATATTATAAACAAGCTGTATGCAATCATAAAATCGGCTCTAATTTTACCAAAAGAACGATGTTCTAAAAACGTATCTTCACCTGTGTAACGTATCTTTTTTCGAACACCATGTATATCAGTAGTATAGATAATAATTATATAGTATAGCACTCGAAAGCGCGTGCCTTCAATTTTCTTTACTACATGTAATAACATGGCAGTTATCAATTATTTCCAATTGTAATATTACCATTCGCTACAATACATTCTGTTTTAATAGTAAACATTAAAATTTACAATGCTTCAATAGAGCTTTAATATTTGATTCTATTCAATCAATCGATATTTATATAAATATGTATGTGACCGGGAATTAAATCGATAATAAATATTGACTAACGTATAGATCGGGTTCCATTGGCGGTGGTCTCAGGATAATCACCTGTCCCATAGTCGGCCCATCAGCGGCCTTCAGCTTAACCCTTCCCTGAGTACGGTGATTTCAATGGCAGAACATCCTTTTGAAGAGTTTTTGACCTATCAGCTGATTGAAGTTAAAAAATGCTAAACTAGTATAGGATTTATCCAACGCATGCGTTATTGCTCGCATTCACGAGTTATATCTAGATATTGTTTTATCGAAAGGCAATCGCGAATAATATCTAGATATTACTTGCGTTTACCTTTCGATAAAGGTATTTTAAGAATTAAACTGTGTGCTAAAGTTCAATCAATATTGAGTTAAGTAAAAAAAAAACAAACAAACGTAAAGCTATCTTCATAACTACCTACCCTCCCACAAATATGATATTAGTAAGTTAATAAATTACGCGTAACAATGGAAATGACACAACTAATAAATATTCGTAATAATTTATTTTTACGGAAATTAGATTGATCACGACATATTCACAAAACACACAACGCCCAATCTATCAGGCGATTTAAAATATATAACACCTACATATATATAAAATAATATAATGAAAGTATGTGATTCCTTGTTGTTTCTTCTTTTTTTGTTTGTTGACAGGGACGGAAATCTCTACAGATATCCAGTTCCTCTGGGACAAAGGGGTCATGAGTAAGTATTGTTTCCAATAAAAACCACCCCGACGGCAGTACTCAGGCGCCCTGATCTGAGTAGGACCTGGACCATGTTATTTCAGGTCCCGTCCCCCCAGGATCAACCCTACCCAGATTTTATCCTCAGCTTCCCCCTACCTATTGGCCCGCCGAGCGCTGTAATTAATCTGCCCCCACACCACAGGCACCACCTCTCTGGCAGCTTGCGGCCCTGGCGACGACTAGTATCGCCGCTCGGGATCAGCCCTTTAAAAAATCTTTCAGTTGTTGAAGAATAACAAGGCTTTATTATTAAGAAAAAAATCTAAAAACTCATAATTTAATAGTCGCTTCAATACAAATAAATAGATATAAAGTACGACTATTATAACTTATAACTAACTGCAAAATTATTTAACAATCCTCATGAATAAATTACATTATATTTCACTTAAATACGAAACAGCTTTAGTCTACGAAGTAACAGCAATACAGTTTATCAACTACAATAAAACAATTAGCTTCAGAAACGAGCGCATTATTCAAATAAAGCAATAAAATAAACAAAATTAGGTGTAAATTGTATAAAATTTTCACTTCAATTATAGCGAATGCGACGCCCTTACGCATTCCGTACCAAAATCAGACTTCATACTTCGATGCACACCTTGTAACCACTTCTCAAATGAACCAACCTCTTATTTCTTTAGGAATAGAGTTCAGAATTGAATGAATTTAACTATTTAATTTTGAAATGTAATCTTGCAGAGCAATAGTGCGAGATTGCACGTAGTTCAAACGCTTAGTTTATTTTTTCAAAGCAATTATAGGGTTAACAGGGCATGTAATAACAGAGCGATTATTTTGATTGGTTCAGCAAAAACTGGGTGTGTTTGTATAAATAAAAATTTAGTTCTTACTCCTCGTATATTGTACAGCCATTGTCTTGTCACGGCATGTCAGCTGCATTTAAAATTTATGAGTGATTTTATCTAGGTACTTTGTAATTGATGACACGTTCTATTAATAAGTGGTGATTAATGCAATTAGCGGTGAATATTTAGTTTTTTGTGTTAAGGTTGGTGATTACGGCTTAAATGGCGTGTAAAATATAATGACAGTTGTTTTACTTTGCTTTTAATAATGATTTGTTTATATTAACGATGTTTTGTATTGTAATTAGGCTTAGATTTTTTTTCATAGGTGTGATTTTATGGTTATGGAAGTATGACATACTTCCATAACCATAAAGTCACACTTATGAAAAAAAACAATTAATATTTCTATACATTTCTTAGTAATAAAATGTTACTTTCTCTAAAGCGTAACAAAATCACTTTGTCGATAACACTAAAAGGAATGATTAGATAAACTTGTGTTCGCTCAATAAAAAAAATAGGTAGGTATGTATACAGTAACAACTGTATTTTCAACATTTCATCGCATTATTTATAACTATACTTATAAATGTATTATGTATACCCACTTACCATAGATAAAAAATAATAATTGTCGGCATTTTCTATTTTGTCAATCAAACAGCTTCTCTATTCAGAATAAAAAGCTTTTTCTAGTCATGTCAGCCTCAGTTAACTACTAAACAAATTTCATGTACGAAAGTATCCGAACGTCCAATTAAAGTTCAAAATGGCGTCCGCCGACTTGTCAACAACGTGTCGACGTATTGTCGGCGGCCTATTGAATGTCGGAAAAACACAGCTAAAGGAAAAATGTTCGTCGTTTGAATAGCCCGCCTGTCGGTATACGTTGAGAAACACATGTACCTATTTAGATTGAAGATCTGCATTATTGAATAGCTACTTGCTTGGTTTAATAAGTCATGTAAATGAGCAATTTTTTTTTAATAAATGCATTTGGTTTAAGTCTTTGGTCTTGCATCATTTGTCAGACCCCTTGACTACCAGAGCACTGGTACCCAAATGAATATAAGATCTTACTATGCGTACCAGAGTTCTATTGACACCAGCATGTTTTTCCTTTAAGCATGTTATTGTACAACTTATATGAAATAAATTATTATTATGACTCTGAAATGTCTCAGATTCTTACAACAATAGTTTTCTTTTTGGCTAGGATTTTTCTATGATAAATATCCCTTACCAGTCAGGCTGAAGATATCTTTCTCCTATACTATTATCGTTATTGAATTTATTAAACCATACTTATTCTATTTAACAAATAAGGTTTAACATTTGATTGAAAAACACGCCCTAATGACGCGAAGACAGGGTCACGAACGCCCTTCCCATAAAAATAATAAATGACTTTCGATTCAAGCATTAATGCTTAAAAGCCACTGTTTCATACTAAAATGTCTAATCTAACTAATATACCCATAAATTCTTAAAAACAAATTGTTAAAGAAAAAAAAAGAAAAACCCTAAAAGCGATTCGTTGTTTCAAATACAATTCGAATTTCGAATTCGGGTGACGCTATAAAACCGTCAAGTTTTTGACTTTCACCATCAGTGAAGCTTCGTCTTCCCACGATGCTAGTTGTTTAGTAAGCAACAATTAGACAATTGTCGGCCATTTTAACGATCAACCATAAAATCGGGTTTCAGTCTCTCATTAACCGCATTCTTGTGATACTTCCGCTTTTATAGTTTTACTAATCAACGCTTTGAGATTAATACGGTCCCGTATGTAATGGCGTCGGTTGTGTTCAGATTAATTTTATTGGTCCGGGGTTCGGACAATTGGTCGTATAGATAATTGAGTTTCGGACGCTTCGGCTCTTTTAAATCTGTGTTTACTGTTAAGCCACTTTACTATGTTATCTACCGCATACTAGACAACTGGAAACTCCTAATTTAGATTATTAAAAATGTACTTCTGAAAGTACAAAACTCGGTATGCTTACTACATCTATTTGTATTTACGTTATACGTTCATACATACCCTCACGGAGTAAGCAAAAGCTTACTTAGTGCCCACATTTTGCTACTATCTATACTAATACAAGCTGATCCGGCAATTGCTTTGAAAAAAAAATGGGGTATAAAAAAATAGGTGTTGGTCGATTTTCAGACCTACCCGATATGCACACCAAATTTCATAAAATCGGTCCAGCCGTTTCAGAGGAGTACGGTAACTAACATTGTGACACGAGAATTTTATATATAAGATAAACACGAAAGTTTGTATGGATGGATTTTAGTTATTCTTTCACGCAAAAACTACTGAACGGATTTGGATGAAACTTTACAGTAATATAGCTTATACATCAGAATAACATATAGGCTACTATTTGCCACGATAACCAACATCAACTCAACACAAGTTAGTCGCGTATGACTATCATCTATTTGTTGTGGGGGTTGTTTCGAGTTTTACTTCTCTTTGCAGTGTCTTTGTCCTTCGTAGCTTGCTCCCTTAAGCCTCTGACGTCGCGTCACCACATGGATAAAAGTAGTAATCCTATCGTTGTAAGTTTAAACAAACACACTGTGAGCTTGTTTATCACTTTAGATTTAAAATAAAAGGTTAAACGAAAGCGGTTTACTTTTCGACCATCGTGAAAATGACGAATTTTATGAACTCTATAAAATTCTCAATAAAAATGGCGTAAACGTTCGGTATTTGTGTATTACATGTTGACAAGTTTATTATGTATTGATAAACATATAATTTATAGTGAAATTAAGTGTCGGTTTTATTTCATTTCCAGTGTGTGACGAGGTGGAACGATGGCATATATAACACGTGGATTTGTCGGTTATATTACACATAATTATTTAATATCGATTGCCTCGATGACGCAGTTCTAATGTGTGTGACTGCTGTGCTTGATGTCTAGGGTTCGATTCCCAGGTCCCGGACCAAATATTATATGATCTGCATTTTTTTGTTTCGAATTTTGGGAGATTAATATATATGTTTTTATATCAGTAGTACCCATTTTTTTTACGTGTGGACGTATGACTGGCCGTCGCCCCACCGGGGCTTGCGGTGGGGTGGTATGTTGGAATCGGACCGACAAAACCACACGGTGTGCCACTCTACGCCTGAGATGGGAGGGGTCCGGGAACTGCAGTTATTAAGCCATTCGGATCATGTCAGTAGTACTACTCAATGATTATGGGTATAATACAAGCCTTGCTTAGTTTGGGATTAGATGGCGTTGTGTACTTGATGTCCGAATAATTTTTTGTACAAAAATTTAATTTTATAAGGAGATAAGATAATGTTTCTGATGGTTACCACAATTAGATCAAAACATACATACTAAGAATTTTGCGTTTATGTAATAAACCCAAAATTATTTGTCACTTTCGAAAGAAACATGAATCTGTTACGTATAAGAAAGACAAAATAGAATTTAACATTCAGTTCGTGCATGTTTCAATGTAATCAAAAAGAGCTAAAGTTTTATTGGTAATGAATACGCGAAAATCGTTTTTTAAAAGTATACTAATTGTTTTATGGTAGGATATACTTGACGATAATGTGTAAAATAATATTTTATTATTTGTACACACAATATATTTACGGTTTATTTTTAAATAACAAAATTCTCTTTGCCCTGAGAAATGATTTTGTGAATGAAAATCCGTAGATAATAAAAATAATATCATCAAGCATAATATTATCTTGACATGCCTTACAGTCTTCTCATCCAGAACTAGACAGAATACTAGTTGTACTATAGTAGCCAAACTTCTGATAAATACTAATCAAAAGAAATAGAGCAAATTATGAAACTCATTACATATATGTTTTTCTTTTTTAATGTCAACTCTACATACATACATGAAACGGACACAAAGAACACCCAGACTCAGAACAACAATTTGTGGATCACACAAAGTGCTGTCCCATGTGGGATTTGAACCCACAACACTTGACGCAGTAGGAAGCGGCGTGGCGACCGCTTAAACCACTAGGCCAACAGTGCAGTTAATTTATCTTAATTCATTGGGAACCGAACCCACAACATGTGGCTTAGACAACTTAACTTGTGTGCTTAGCAGTAACCGCTGGACTAGCAGACTAACAGAAGCCAACTTACATAACTTTCTGTAATTCGTTGTCTATCTATAAAATAGGACAGGTCTCCCGAATAACAGACTCCCGCTTTTGAAGGAAAATTTCCAAGTGTCGAAAAAGTCGGAAGTTGAGACTGGAAAGAGATGCATCAAAACCTGTCATTGGATGGGCGACTTGCTCAAAGTGCCGTCAGCGACTTGGTCAATAAAAAACCGATACTAAAATCAAGTCTTTAAATAATTAGAGGCAAATTAGAAATGATTCTTCAAATTGTTTTTGTATTCTGAACCTATTTACATTATACATTAAGTTAAAATTAACGATTTAAACTTTCCATTTTGAAAGGCAGTAATGATGTTTTTTTCATTAAAACGCTTCTGCATCTTTGATTTATGTATTTATCATTACATTATCATTCATCATTTGTTTCTAGTATCATTATTTACATACAGATGAAATCCAATTACCGAAGCGTGTTTTTTAAATTAATATTTTGTCTTTGAGAAAAATACTCGGTAAAATTTCTGTGTTTCAAGGTTTAATATGTTGAATGCAACAATTAATTAGCCTTTAGCAATCCATGCTCAGACTGTCCGAATTAAAAAGTTCCGAGAGTCAGGGCTTTCTTTAAAATTAACCTTTACCAGTTTTGTATTTTATCAATTTTTTCGCAGAGCCTTTTCTCAGACTCGGTTGGGGTCAGCTTAAAGACGATGCAGCTGAGCTTCGATTTTTACGTGGAGCGACTGTTACTCCACAATCCAACTACTAGATATTTTTTTTATGTGTTAGTGTGTTAGTTGCCAAAATGACTCTGTTCTGTCTGATGGAAAGCTTTATCCTATAGAAATCCTGTTGTCAGAGTTTTAGGGCTCTTACTATCCATAACGTGTTTTCCGAGACATTTAGAAGTTTTATAATATTAAGAATGGTAACCAATCATAGACTGACCTGTCTAGAATTGCTTAACTTTCCAATGTGTTAACATACGAGGTCACCACTGGGCCACAAACCCCTTTTGTATTTTTAATCACTCTAATTTATTAATATAATGATTTTTAGTTAAAATTATAATTTTCTCTTATTTACTTGTTTGTATTTATTAAAGCATCCCCACTATGTGTTACTTCATACAGTATATACTTATTTAATTTTCTATTATTATCTATCTATTATATTATTTATTAAATACTTTCCATCAAATGGTTGCCTGTATGAGATTACCTTTGAGTGAGAAGTCCGCCACTTAAAGTTTTAACTCGTAATAATAAGTTACCTTTGTAAGTATAAATAGATATATTTAATTATTATTGTTAACTAGCCGACCCCAGCAACTTTGTCAACTTTATTTTTCAATCACGCTCTGTCCTTATTGGTCTAAGCGTGATGTTAACGATCCTATCTCAGGCACGACAGTAAAATACACATTTAAAAGAAAATTAAAAATCGGTTGGATAGTTTCGGAGTTCATCGTGAGCAACATCATGACACGAGAATTATATTATGGACAAAAGATGTATTATATTTTACTTTTAACTTTCTGTATTACAGTTTTCATACCTAAATATGGAAATTCCATCAAAAAATGCTTGTCTCGACAATATCTGCAATTGATTTGATAACTCATTGATAAAGTAAAACTAAAGCTTCTATTAATTTTGTAAACACTTGGTGGTCTTTAATGTTTGTTAATAATTGACACATTAATGAAATACAGCCATTTTTAATTATAAGAGCTGGTGTAATTTCTTATAATTGTGTTTTGTATTGATTTATGCGCGTGCGCCGCTCGCCAGTGGGTGGGGCGGAGTAATTTTATTGTTTCGGTTTTTCGGTAAGTTAACGGTATAAAGTTAACATGTGAGCATCGTGGGTGATTTTTTGTAATTATATCAAATTTATAGTTGTACTATAAAAATATAGGTCTCATAAATTGTATTTCTAAAAAGTTAAAATCAAACAAATGTTGTCGATAGAAACAAAATTTTTACAAAACATTTTTTAAGTATAAGTTGTCAAAATGACTCTGTTCTGTCTGATGAAAAGCATGAGTAAATTCAAGAAATGTGGTCACCATTCTCACCACGAACGTGGACAAAGACCCGGGATCATAGAGGGAAGGAAACACGTGCGTTGGTAGTAAGTCTCAGTTTTTGACAGCTCAGCACAGGAAGGAATCTAAAGGATCCTACCCGGGAATCGAACCCGAGACTGCGCCACCGAGGCAGTCATATTTAATATCAATATTTTTTATTAATAAAATTAGATTAATAGCCACTTAATGTCATCATTGCGTCATACTGAATGCCGACTAATCGAATGCTAAAACACTACGTAAACAAAACGAATACAAAAAAAAAAGACGAATTTGGTAATTTGGTAAAGAAATTAAAAATTACAATTATTATAAACACAGCCTTACTACAACGGTTAATTTGTTTTCCAGTTTAAGGTAAAAATATTTGTTACATTATTCACGTGCAAATAATACGGTCACTGCAATGTAATATATTTTACAAATAACTACCTGTAAGAAATTTCTTATACAAATTTTAGTGTGTGTTTTATCATTATTTTGTTCTTTCTCAATTTTATGGAGGGTGGTATAGTGTGTAACATTCCATATGACAATGGGTGCTTACATAACAAAAACACCAGCATCAAAGTAACAAGTTTGTAGCCATCTAATCCACGCAGAGCCTAAACCGCTTTGGTATACGTCCTGCGTGGATGATAGTAAAACTTTTATATAAACGTCACGTATTTAGAAAAGTACATGTGTATCTACCTATGTTTAACATGTCTTGGAGAGCACGTTAAGCCGTCGGTTCCGGTTGCTACAAACATCTAGGGCAATTGTTACTGGGCAGTCAGTACCCTCAAATTTACTGGTAAATAGTTCAAAAACAATTCACCCTAAGGGTTATGGAGGTGCATAGGTCACTCCGTGGAAAGCTAATGTTCAGGTACAATCGGTTCAACTAGCAGCCGACCCCAAATCATCTCCGTAGATCATTATAACGGCTAGGTATCTGCCATAGAAATTTCATATTAAAGTATTTCAATTTAAGTAAACATTAAAACATGGATTCTTGATGTTCTATATAAAAGTTAGGGCAAGTTTCACCAGTTCCTGATAATACTATGCTATGTACTGTTATATAACCCTATGTGACTGATAAAAGTTGCTGATATGTATTATACGCATAACTGAAATATTTGTCTCTATGCGAAACTTTTGAAACTGAATTTGGTAGTTTTCTGACAGATAAGTTCAAATTATTTTATCAGAAACTTTATCAGCAAGTGTTGAAACTGGCACTTAATATCGTAAATAACATCACACCTTGTTTCCTACCGCATTAATATCTATTCAGAACACATTTACAAATATCACCTCGCTGCGTACAAATGTTCCGTATTTGCAGTAAATGTCAGTAAAAAATGTAACTCCAGTTAGGTTAAGACAGCAAAACACTTGGCTACGAGTAAGGCGATGGATCTCGCTGCGCACGACCACCGACTATTTGGGGATATATAACTTTTTGTGACGTCGATATGCGCAGGAGTATTGTATTACAAATTGTAATATTCTCCCAACATGGTTTGTTTGTTTATGCGAACGGTAATTAGGTATTTACTGTCACGAATGGTCATGCTTCCTTCTTCTTAGTTATAATAATGAGAAAGGATGTAATAATGTGGATATAATAATGAAATGGAAACATGTGTTTGTGTATAGTACGATAAGAATAGGTTACACAAGAATTAATAAAGATAAAATGAAGATTACGAAATCGGGAATGGTGGTTCAATCAACATGATATGAATGAAAAGAAGCTTTCAATTAAGGATAATATAATGGCAGGTATTTTCATATATTTCTAAAAGTATTCATCTTAGATAGAAAAACGCTTCCTAAAATGTTGTCACCGTACTAAAAACATCAATTTAAAAGAAAGACATAAAAAGCCTATATTTTACGCCCAAATATAAATATATATAATCATTAAACATTTACTTTCAAGTATATGGTAGTTGGCTGAATGAATCCAACTTCTAAATACAATAAAAGCACAATACACTACCGGCCGCTAGATATTATCACCTCACCTTGTCAAAGGAAGCTCCCTTTGTGTTGAAGGGACATAATACTCATTCCTATACAACTAAATAAGACCATTTCGTGATAATATGATCAGGCAAATCTTAAATTAACCAATTCTAAGATCTTACTACTACACATTTACAGTCTCATACTGTACCGTACGTTAGTACTTTTAGTCATTCTGTGACTGTTGTACATATATTTTGCTGACGATGCGTTCCCCACGCCTGCGCCTGTGTGCATGAGATGGGTTTAGTACAATATAATAAGCGTTACTAGACAATAACGAGTGTGTGCTATGTGCAGTCAATGACAACACAACTAACTTTAGAGGAAATAACGATCGAAGTTTAGGTGTAACCCTAATTACATTAAAACTAGTACCTGGATGACCAGGTATTGAGGTATGAGGCTCGGTATTTATTTTGGTAAATTTTCTAAAAACGAATCCTAGCTATAAAGATTATTATATTATTAAACTAGTTGTTGCCCGCGGCTCCGCCCGCGTGTATGTCAGTTATCGCGGCAAATAGTAGCATATGTGTTATTCTGATGTATAAGCTATATTACTATAAAGTTTCATCCAAATCCATTCAGTAGTTTTTGCGTGAAAGAGTAACAAACATCCATCCATCCATACTTACAAACTTTCGCGTTTATAATATTAGTATAGATAAATAATAAATATTTTCTGACATTCTAACACACAACGCCATCTAATCCCAAACTAAGCAGAGCTTGCATTATAGGTACTAGATAACTGATGTAAATACATATAAACTTTTTTCTGTAAATGTATAAATATTATACATAGAAAACTCCGAATCAAATATTTGCAAGTCATACAAACATTTGGTCCGACCCGGAATCGCACCCGAGACCTCATGCACAGCAGTCGCGTACGCTACCACTGTACCAACGAGACAGTCAAGAATTGCTCGTATATTAATGCATTAGTTAATTGACTTACAAATATTTTACTTTACGCACTCCACAACGTTTGAAGTGTACAATCGTATTTCATGTACAATTTATTTTAAAGTAGTTTCGTTTATTTAAAACCACTGGCTTTAAACCATTAAACTATCGGTCCATTAAATTATTATTGATGAATTTTATTTAATTACTTTATATTTTATATATGAAAAGCATATGGCAAATATAATTTAATCATCGTTAAGCTATGACTTATTGACCTAAGATATTAAAACCTATGTAACTATTGCTTTAAGGCAATTATAAACGTCGTATTTTAATGCAGATGATTCTAGATTGCATTTATAGTTAAAATGCCACCGTGACTTGTTATATCTTGGATGAAACATAGCTTTCTTGACTCTTCTCTACCTAAGAGGGATTGATTTATAAATTAAAAACAATAACTAGACATAGTGTATAAACAACCGTCAAATATCAAACTAGACAGGGTCTGTTTTACGGCACCTACACTGCTGTAAACACACTTATATATTACCCCGGCTTATGGGCTCTTTACGAAAAATATAATATAGCCTATGTTACCCCGAGAAGATGTGCGGTTTCATTTTTTTCGTCTTCAAAAAATGTCGTTATATTTTAGCCAATAATATCAAAAAATTTACAAATTATGTATATACGAAAACCTTCCTCAAGAATCACTCTATCTATTGATAAAAACCGCATCAAAATTTGTGCATTAGCTTTTGAGTTTATCGCGAACAGATAAACAGACAGACGTGGCGAAGGACTTTGTTTTATAATATGTAGTGATATAAATATTATGGTATTATTATATTACATAAATATTATTAAATATATAAATAAACCACACCTAGACCTTCACAAATGATAATGAACCCGCGACCGTCATCACAATAGACAGATTAGTTTCTTTTCTTCTGGTTTTGAACTAAAACTTTGTCGTAGAATAATCATAAAGCTATTCTTTAATTCTAGAGTAGTGGAACACGACAGTACACAGAGTAGTGCTGTCGTGTTTTGTTGGTGAGTGCGAGACCGGCGGCCCAATGATGCAGAAGCATCACTAGCCCGACATGGTGTGGGTCGCCATGCTGCATTGTTGCACTGTCTGCATCCGCAATGAGTATGGTGACAACCACTCTTGGATCCTGCTTATGCTTTCCATTAGGCTGAGTAGAGTCATTTTGGATTTTCGTCACAAGATCATTACCATACTCAGCGCTATGAAGAGGACACAACTAACGCTTATGTTAGCCGATCCTTTAACAAGTGACAATCCTAATTAGGGGATTCTGCCCGAGCGTATGTCGGTTATCGCTGCAAAGAGTAGCCCATGTACTTCCTCAAGAGTCAAAGTCAAATCTCCATGCCAAATTTTATTGAAATCGGTGCAGCGGTTTCGCCCTGAACGCGTAACAGATAGACAGACAGAGTTACTTTCAAATCCATAACTTTAGTATGAACTATGGACTACAAACTAAGAACATAATATTATGGATAACGCAATGCTTTTAATATCTCGTAATTACACCGTATCGAGTGTTGGGGGTTGGATTTTCAAACGATAGAAATGTTTGTATTATCAATCCACAGTCTAGTATTCTTTGAGTATGTTCTTTAAAAACCTGATGTTTCTCGCGACTTGTAATAATTGTCAGTACGGGTACTAATAATAAAAAAACTTAATTAAATCTAATTAGTTTCCAACGTTTTAATAATGTTTATTCAAAGCAATGCCATGCTCGTTTCAAGCTTATTATACTTTTATTTCCAATCCACGTCTAAATGTATGTTGTTATACTGTAAGAACAAGTAATAAAAAGTAAGTATTAGGCGTAAACGCTACCTGAAGCCATTGGACTCTTAATGACACAGCCTTGTTTAAAAAACGCACAATCTATGTAAATACCGTCACTATCCAGCCATTAGAAGTGGTCAGAAATCATAAAAAAATCACACATCTATTAAACAGATTAGAATCCTATACGTAATTTATTGTCAAGCTACGTACCAGTCTCTGGACCGAGCACAATGCCCGCTAGAGTGAGATATCGACATGTTTAGAGCGAGACAGCCATAGTGGGCCTTGCAAGGTGATTTCAGTTGCGTCTACGCAAGCTTATGGTCAGGTTGTTACGCACACACTCGCGTTTTTGACGCGCCCTTATACGGCGACGCGATCGGGAAAATGAAACGCGGAATGTTATGTTACGAAAAACTATATATTTGGATGTTTTGGTAAAGTATGTAACTTGTGAAATTAGGTTACACATTCAAATTATAATAGAGACTTGTGTTAAATTTTATTGATAACACGATAAATATAACATTATACCTTTTTTTGTTTAGGTGAAGTGGACTTGTTGACATATATATATTAAACAGATCTGTGTGAGTGTCTGAGTGTCTATAACCTTATGTGACTTGTGCATAACTTTAGTGAAGTGCAACCTTTTAAAAAGAGGAAAGAAGGTATGTGCACATATTACCGTTTACACTTTCATAACAAATGAGTTAATTGCCTTCTAGACATAAATCTTGGAAGTATAAAACAGTAGCAGATGCTTCAACAAGCAATTTAGTGAGAGATGTAAAATAAAATAAAACACATTCATCTAACGATCTATTAATGAAGGAATTTCTAGTATCTTATGTACGAAAATAAATACATTCTTTCTAGATATCATTCAATTCTTTAATAGATTACGTGCATTGAGTTATAGATGGCAGTAAAAAAAAAAAATCATTTAAAATACGAATGTAATAGTAATATTACTGACTAATTAATATATAATGGTGTCAGACACCTCACATACTGTTTAATCACAGATTACATATAGCCTATATTGTTGTAAAGAGACTGCTAAAACATATTTATACGTTTCTAAATACACTAAACACACTACAATATATATAAATTACACTGAGACATTATGATAATGATCTAATTCTAAATAATTTAACAACAAATAAACTAAAACGATCACTACTCATTTAAACAACAGTATAATAACGAATACATTTAGAATTTAGTTGTTACAATTTAGGTAAAGTGATGAAAAGTGAATCTCAATTAAAAGATAATGTTATTGACTAAAGCCTCCTTTCAAAAGAGAGAAACGTTTTGAGATGATGATTTTGGAGCATATTCAAAGAGTTAGGAAATACTTTCTCATTAATTTTCTACTATTTCAACAGTATATATATATACATTAACATTTAACCGTAGTACTTGTATAACATTTTGACTGAGCTTGTTCTTTCTATAGTACTTATTAGGAATATAGTACACTAGCTTTTACACGCGGCTTCGCTCACGCAGACTTTCATCCCCTGATTTACTGCCTTAGGGGTGGAATTCCAAAAAACCCTTTATTAATGCTTACTTACGTTATATAAAGAACCTACATGCATTTCAGGATTCTAGGTTCAGCGGTTTGGGCTGTGCGTTGATCTCTGGGTATGTTAGTCACCTTACTCTTTTATATATATCGATAGATTATGGCACATGCCGAGTAAATATTTGTATATAAAAAAGTCGTTCCTTAGTACATAGGTATTTTTATGTATTCCAGATGTTATTTACACCCACACTATTCACGACAGCTGTTCTAATTTTCACGTTTTCAAGGATAAAAAACAATAATTTACATATATAATCAACAGATGAAAACACTATCTACTGGATATCCTTGATATATAGTTAAATTAATTAACCTATTAAATTATTAAAAAAAATACCTATTAAATAAGCATTCATATATCCTGTTTCACTACACCGTATATCAAGCCGGTCCTAAATAAATACCTCATAGTAAATACATTAAAAAAATATACATCTGTTATTTCAGTACGCAAATAATTTAAAAATACAAGGCTATACTAGCAATGCAGCTGTCTTTATCCAATGAATTAAAAATATTAGTTTACCGGGATGTATTTTCAGATAGTTTTAATAAACATACATTTTCTAGATAAGAGTTATGTAAAGAAATCTTCAGTTAAGTTACTACTGTTACTAAGCAAACTGACTATTACATATTACCTTTAGTTCCGTTCGTTCCTACGATAATTATTTCTAGACGAGGCCGAACTTGAAAATATAAAGTTCATCGTTTCAAAAGGGTACTAGACAACTGATACAAATACATATATACTTTTTTTTGTAAATACATACATATTATACATAGAAAACACCCAAACTCCGTAACAAATATTTGTAGATCATACAAACATTTAGTCCGACCCGGAAATCGAACCCGAGACCTCATGATCAGCAGTCGCACACACCAACCGCGAGACCAACGAGGCAATCTAAAGTACGGGCGTTATCTCCATTTTTAACTAAGAATAGCATTTGTTCTTTTTTTGACAACTAAAACTAGACAAAAAATATATCAAAATATCTGCATATTACTTAATGAGAGTATAAAGAACTAGTAACCGACCCTAAAAAATGTTAGGAATGATAAAAGCTAGGAAAAAGAGATCTGTGAAAGTATTGAATCAATCGTATAGAAATATGTATATCATCTCTAGTAAAACTAGAGATAATGTATACCAGAGATAGGTTATTGAAAAAGGCCTTTAAAGTAATTGGGGCTGTAGAAACACTTAAATATTAAGGCTTTTGTTAAACTCCTAAGTCAAATTTTTCTCAGTTTTGTGTACCTACTTTTAATTTATTTTCAAAGAATAAAATAAATATCAAAGGCGCGAGAAGCTTTTATTTTGTCTAAAATTTGACGAATGTAATATAGATACTATTTTGACCGTATTGATTAATCTTTTTTCTTTTTAAACTTTTTTTCTAATATTTTAGACATAATAGAAACAATATATATATATATAAATGACGCAACTAACGTTAGGATTATGTTGAAATCTAATGCAATGCGCTTTGTATCAGTGATAGTTCGCCTGATGACGCTTAAATATTGCAAAATCAGAAGTGCATTCACACAATGGATGAACATATATTTTAAATAAACTTGCAGTAACGCGTGTCTACAGTTCATCCCTGTAATCATCTAATCATCAAGAACAGGCAGATTTTAATTTAAGTCAATCTTGTTGTAGTAACAAGCTTTGAAAGAAGCGCGATTGAAAAGGCATTAGAAATGTTCCTTTGAATTGGTTGGTGTTCCAATAGGTTGCACTTTCCATGGCCACCAAAAGACTACTTTTGTTCTTAAAATCAGACAATTTATTTATATAATACACATTGATTAAGTTACTTCTCGGATTTGAATAGAAATAGAACGTCGTGACTGTACGTTCAGTAGTAGTATACACGTAAGTTCATACACCTCACAGTAGCTCCAAAATTTATCACATTCTTTAACCAACTTCCAAAAGGGGGAGGTTCTCAACTTGATTGGTTTTATTTTTTTCTTTTTATGTGTGTACACCGATTACTCCGTCAATAGTTTAAAACTAATTTTGTCACATATTTTTGGATTTCAAATGATATGTTATTAATTTGGAACTCATATGGTCATATTTTTTGCATTGGACAGTTGTCACTTTAATATGATGCTTAAGAATGCCAGATGTTTATGCTGCGTTCTTGCAGACAGACATTATTGAACTCATCCCTGGGGCAGATATAATTGCCGATATGTCCATAGCAAAATATTTATGCTCGTGTCTATATCCCAATCTTAAAAGAAGGCAGAGCATTCATTACTCTTGACTTGCAAGAATCTATTAGCAGCTGTAGCAGTAGTAGTATTAAAAAACATATATAGGGTTTAACGGTATTGTCAATCAAAGTGTATTAATTTCCAAGCTCACACATGTCTAGAAGGCTTCTTTTGTTACAACTTGTTAACAAGCCGGGCGCGGTGATGCGTGGTAGTTCTGTAACTATGGCAACTGATACATCCGTGTCAGATGATGCTACTGTTCCCTGCAATTGTGATAGCATGACTTGGCCAGCTACTGTGACTGTTAGTTTTACAGGTTATATTATTACCAAAAACCTTCTTATATTATTTTTAACCGAAACCAAAATTTACTAAAGTTTTCAGTGAAATGCTTGATAGTGTAGTGTATTAAATAGTTCTATAGAAAGAGAAAATACCGTCTTCATCAAAGTAGTTAGCTATTTTTTAAATTTAATAAAACAATATTAATATTTATAGGTAAATAACGGTTTAAATACATGCCTTTATACCAGTACCCAAAGGAATAGAGAAAACACAGTATTATACAATCTATTGATATATTGAAGTAAAGGCAAAATACAGGAACTCAACTTGAGGGAAGGGGTGGGAGAGCCACGCTTTGGCATGAATGTGCCGGCTCGACCGGAGTGATACCACGGCCTCACAGAAAATCGGTGTGAAATAGTGCTTGCGTTGTGTTTCACCGAGTGAGTGACGATACCGGAGGCCCATACCCCAACCCCGCCTTCTATCTCCCCCCCCCCATCCCCTAAAGGGCGGTAACGCTTTTGTGACGCCTCTGGTGTTCCGGGTGTCCATGGGCGGCGGTAATCGCTTACCATCAGGCGATACGTGTGCTTGTTTGCCGGTCTATTCCATAAAAAAAAGAAAAAAAACTTACATGAAAGCATACAGGCGACTATTTCTAATTTATATCGTCCTCTGCCCCATGTAAATCCTTGTAATTCAACTAAACTGTAGGCACTAACTTTGTAAAAGTACCTAAATAAAGATTTTAAAATTATTATTACTCTAGATCAAATCTCAGTTACTCTAACTTAAGTCGAGTTGCGTTAATGTTATGCTACATTTTCAAGAACATCATAATTTATGAGGCTATTTTATAAAATCTAATATATATATATAAACAAGGTTTCGAGTTCCACATTTATTGTGATGTCGCATTGTAATGTTGTCAGGAATAGAAAAAAGTACACAAATCTAAAAGTATGAAAAAAATATTTCATTACAGTTAAACAGCGCATTAAATGTAGTTTAACCTAAAATTGCTTAGCATATGGATTCTAAGAAAATGAATGAAAGTTGTGTTATTTACGAGATATGAGCCATTGGTTACTTTTAAGTTATAACGGTGAAGATCAGATTACATATTAATGTTAAAAAGACAGAGTTTAATCGATACTATTTACATACAAGAAGGATAGATCCGAATTCTAGCGATTATATGAATAAGAATGTGTACCTATTAAGTTGTGTATATTTTGTTGAAATGATATGAAATCATTTATCCTGTAACTAAGTTTTATGAACACTTTTGGAAGTAAAACTTATTTTGAGCAGATGAGTTCAGCCTTTCCTTACCCAGAAAACCGGTGTGAAATAGCGCTTGCGTTGTGTTTCACCGAGTGAGTGAGGATACCGGAGGCCCATACCACAACCTCTCCCCACATCCCTCTCCCCATCCCCCAAAGGCCGGCAACGCACTTGTGACGCCTCTTGTGTTGCGGGTGTCCATGGGCGGCGGTAATCGCTAACCATCAGGCGATACGTCTGCTCGCTTGCCCGCTATTCCATAAAAAAACCTTCTGGTCTAGCCCTGAGAAGAAAGGACGAAACAAACTAAGGGATCATCGTCTTTTTTATAGTCCCAATAGACTTCTTTAAATGCAAAGAACTTTCTATCAGAATACATAGACAAGCGATATTTATAATTTTTGTCGTTACTATTAAAATTTCGTATAAAACAATAATAAACAATGTTAACAACAGCTTTAATTAAAGGTGAATTTGCATCAAAATAAGAAATAAAAATAAACACTGAAAATACAGCATGTGCAGAATGGGCAGCTCAGAGGTTGTACTAACTACTCAACTCGTTAATGAAATCAAACCTTAACGTATAATTATAACGTCAGTAATAGTATTTACGTCAGTCAAACTTAGTTAGGCAGGTAAATCCCATTCGTTAGGACTTACCAGCCTTTGCCTAACTGACGTTTCGACCATCTTGCACTGACGATGATTACAGGAAGTACGTCTGTAAAACTTACTATTTCAGTATACCTACTAATTAGCGCTAGTACTCACATAAATTTATACTTAGATGAACCAGCTAACGATCGCAAACGATAAAACTTGGTAAGGTCATTCATCGAACAGTTCACAAGTATACTAAAATGACTCTCCTATGAGAATTAAAATATTATTGAACCCAATTCTTTCTATAAACGGGTTACAGAGGCATAACTAATATCACTACACACATTATTTTAATGATAACTCATATTCATAATTAGAATTTTACTTTTGTCTGTTGCCTGACAGTCAAATTTCGACGAATGGTCATTTTTTTTAAATATTTTAGCCCGTTAGGAATAAATCCTGTATCGCGAGACGCTTTATAAATATACACGGACGTAAATAACTACACTACTAACCTAGACTAAGAACAACAATTTGTGGATCACACAAAGTGCTGTCCGATGTGGTATTTAAACAATAGTGAAAACCAAACACACTCCACCGGGTTTTATGGCGGGGTGGTGTGTGATGTGTGTGTGGTGGGTGGTAGGAATCCCCATCTCCCAACCGCTCTAACCCTTAGGCCCAATCCTGCAGTTACTGCAGAATTGCTTCTTCGTTATTCCAAGGTTAATTTTAATTTAAAATGTTTACTTTTATTGTGACAGGTCTAAATATACACTTCTCTCACTCGGTAACATGCTTGCGGTCATGTTGCGGAGCGAGAGCGCGTGGAACTCCGCCGTTTCTTTCTGTGAGCAAGTTATGCTTGCCTAGGAGACGGCGGAGCGGGACCAGGAGAGGTTTAGAACTCTTCCGGCCCGCCAGGCACGGGAATGGGCCAGGTATTGCAGACGCCTCAGGCGCCGGAGATCGCATAATGATCTCCGTCCTCCATCTGTCGCCCTAGCAGAAGCAGGCCCGGGTGGGGGACGCGTCGCGCTCGCTCCACAGCGCTCGCGCCCCACCTTTTGGGGACAGCAACGGAAACATCAGGGTTTTCACACAGGAGGGGGCCATCTACAAACCGTAGGTGACCCGAGGTACCTCGGGGTTCCAGGGTTGTCCTTTCTAAGGTGCACCTGGTTCCCCGGCTCCTAGTACCCGAGACGGCGTGCAGATTTTGTCGGTTCGAGTCCGACATGGCACCAGGAGGCGGTATCCGAGGGGGAAGGGCACGAAAAAAAAGTCTAAATATATACTGAATCCCCATAGTTCTATGTAGTCGTTTTCACATAATATTAACATTTTAACAAGTTATTTAAAAGTTTTTTTACTCGTCTCATACTCTCTAAACATTTAGCATTGTATAGATGATATAGTTTTAGACACCACATTTGTTTGAAATTAGGTACTAATATTTTATTCAGTTATTAAGATAAAGAAGTTAGCTTTAAGATTATTACTTGATAATTTGCATTTACATTGGGAAACCCATGAATCCGCTTCTAAATAGGTTTTCCCATATTCAAAGACATTTCCATATTCCTCGAAATATTGACCGCAAAGATCTTATTAGATTGTCGTCTTTCCTGATCCAGTGATAGACGAATAGGTATAACATTTATCCGTCGGTTGCACTCTCCGTTCGTTGACCTCTGACTTTTCGTAATTATGGCAAATAAAACATCATCTGTAAGCTTTGTTAAAAGTTTTCAAATGAAAACTAATACTACTTATAACTTGATGCATCATATATAAGGCCACCTTGCCTCAAATTAGGCATATAACCTGTACTATGGTAGGCAGACTAATGATGAACATTTGTTTGACTGCACGGTTGGTCTAGTGGTTTAAGCGGTCGCCACGCCACTTTCTACAGTACTGAGTGTCGGTTCAAACCCTATATGGGACAACACTCTGTATGACCCACGAATTGTTGTTCTGAGTCTGGGTGTTCTAAGTATCCGATTCATGTATGTTTGTAAAGTCCAAGAGACAGATTATATTCCCAATGAATGAGTTGTCTTTTTAAAAAATGAAAGAAAGATGGAACATACTTTATTAAAAGTTAGATAAATTGGGTGATCATATCAGCAAAGCTATTGTGATTCCTTAGTTGCAGGTGTTAATGGACGCTGGAAGTTATTTTCCATCTGGTGGTTTGTTGATCCCTATATTTTATAAAAATAATTATTAAAATGAATATTATACTGAACGTGAAATATTTTTTGTACGTATTTAATATAAATTTCGCGAAATTTGAAATACATTTAATTTATGTAAAAAAAGAAAGGAAAGCTACAATTTAAAACAATATAATATTAATTATTTAGAAATTAGGTGAAATCGGCTAGATCGATCTACGCTTGTCCAGTATATATGATCTGCTGTGGTACCCAAGTCTATGAAATCACAGCTCAAGTTACACTGGATATTAAATATATAAATCAAAACTGATTTATAGTCGAAATTCGATCATTAGGCGATCTCTAATATAAACTAAAGCATAAACAATTCTAAGAAAGTCTTTTTGTGGTTTTTATGTTGAGTGGCTGATTTTTTGGTGAAAAAAAAATCTTTAATTAAATTCCTCACAATAATACATTTTATTTCTAGTTTATAATTCTATGCAAACGTTAAAAAAACGAAATCTATTACCACTCTTTATATTACTGTCTTATTTTACAATATGACCACATTATATACTTATGTAATTAAATGTAGAGTGTGTGCGAGTTCGTTGAAGTCTTTTCTAAGAGCGTTGATAAAACGACACTCGTAGAACATAACGTCGGTAGAGTTGGTAGAGTCAGCTTATTATTTTGCTCCATTAATAATTGAAATTGTGTTTGTTATTTGTAACATACATAAAACATAACGGATTAATATTAATCGAACATTTTATTTTGTGTTTTTGTTCAGAAAAGTATTTGAGAACTGTTAGTTTTAGTTTAGTTTGATATCTTAATTTTAGAATTTTTTTATTGTAATAACTAAACATAACTTACAGAAAATATCCAAGATTTACAAAAAATAAAGCATTCATTGTAAACTTCAGAGAAAATAAAATAGGATTTTTTGTATTGAGCATTTTGCTATCACTATAGTTTTTCGATTATATCAAACTCAAACTCAAACTCATATTAAAGCACTCCTTTACGCATAAATACATTTTTCCAGCAACAACTTACACCTATAATCACCCTTCAATCTTCTGCCTTCTCATTTTGCTAACTATAACGTTACTTAAGTTATATTGACAAACATCTTGCCATTGACCAGCTTCTTTAGGTATTAATTGAGAAAATCGGTTGCGGAAAGCGTGGAACTCAAACCCAAACCCGAGTTCTCTAACCAATTTTTAATAATATGAAAAATAAAATAATTGTGTCATTATAATAAAGTTTATAAACAGATATAGAACAATGTGAATAATTAAGTATTTATTTCACTTAAGTAACTTCTAATAAAAAAAAATTAAAGAAAGATAAATTTATAGTTATTCTTAAAAAAATTTAGAATTTTAAAACAAATACTGTCCGCTAGTAGGAAATAAGGAAAATGTTAAAAACACAGTAAATACATCTCTAACCTCCATTTTATAATACCGAACAAATCCACAGATACAAAATGAATAAACAACATTCTTTAGTAAATATAGATTATAAATAATATAGTGTAATCTGCGTATTATCAAACGGAGGTTTCAATTTACGCATTCGATTATGGAATGGTACAAAAAGTCGATATATCTTCGTGCGAAACGGAACGCGCCGGTGCACGCAACGCTTCTGTTTATCTTGTTATTTTTATTTTTATGTTATTTTGAGTTCGTGTTGTTATTTTTATTTGTAACTGTACTTACGATCCTTTTTATATTTGTAAAATGTGTAGGATGTCTTTGTTTCATGCGTTCTGTGTATTTATTTCCAATACTATTAGGTTTAATTAGTAGGGTACTGCACGGTTGGCCTAGTGGTTTAGGCGGTCGCCACGCCGCATGCCAATTCGCCAAGTGTTGTGGGTTCAAATCCTACACGGGACAACACTTTGTGTGATCCACAAATTGTTGTCCTGAGTTTGGGTGTAAATTGTGTCCGTTTCATGTATGTCTGTAAAGTCCACCGCGACACAGGATGTTTATTTTTAATGCGGGAGTTGTCTTAAAAAAAAAAAAATGTTTTCTTTGATGTTTTCTCGAGTGGTATTTTGTAACCGTGTGCTAAGAGATTATTTCTGTCTTTATTAACTACCTGAGTTGTACTAATTATCTTTTAAAATACCATCATCGATTTCTATATTCTTTGATTTTCAACCTTAGGGTATTTTTTTTCTTCAGTGTCAGATTGAACCTAATGAAAGTACCTATAACCTTCCAATGTAAGATTGAGAACCTTTGTTTGAAGTCCCACATAGTCATAAAGCTATAAACATCAAATATATTCTATGAATCAACATCTTCAGGATATGGGTATTCCCTCAGAAATGAGGTTTAAGCCTAATACCTATATATGTTACCGGAAATGTATGAAATCAAGGAATTGTATACAAATCCTAGAAAATATGTACAATTCCGATACTATTTAGGAAATGTATAAAATATTGTTTGAAAAACTATTTAATACATAGATATCCTAGGAAATATATATATGTCGGAGACACAAGAATAAACGAGAACATGAATGACAGATACAGCCAATCTGGACCAAAGCCAAACACTAATCACTACTAAACGGATACGAATTAACTTAAACACCATCAGCAACCCCCCATGAGGGGATTGGGGCAACGCTCACCCCTCCGCGATGCCCTGTGGAATTCGCCACCTAGGCTAGTAATTCCCCCACTGATAAATATCGCCTCATACACACAATATAAAACACAGAGATATAATAAATCGCAAATCAAATAATAGATATGGTCGTCGCGAGATCTGAAGAGAACTGTGTCCTGTTGCCGATCGCGCCGCTTTATATAGAGTGTTCCGTAGTGTTCGATAGTGGCAAATGTTTGTATCACTTTTATTATTTGGATACCCTCACTCCGACACGGCCGTCCTGACGTATTACACGTCCTCGTGTGATGTTGAAGGCATCATCATCATTATCCGCAGAAAAGAAAGAGATTTTTGTATTGTTCGGCCACTCCTGACCAAGGACATTGGGTACATTATTACATTTTATCTTCTGTGGAACAACTTCATTTAGGACATTCTCATAAAATAGGCTTTTCGTTATCAAATCTGAATGCTAATTGACTTCTCGCTACATACTAAATTAATAACACCAGTAAGTAGTATCGCAACAGTCACCTCACCGTTTATCGCGTTACACATTTTTGGATTATTATTATTAACAATATCTACATGGCCTCTTATTCTACCAATTTCACTTTTCAATGGCCACCTCGCCTTTCAGTGGCCACCTCGCCTTTCGCAAAACTTAACTAAACTTTAACAACCACCACGCTGATAGGATATCTCATATCTCATTATAGAGACTACTCGCCACACAATTACAACTCAATTTCATTCCATTGCATCAGCATTAATTAACCCTTGATTATCATCATCAACATCAATAGGGACTTGATCTACAGGGATTTTCCTCACTATTATCAATGCCAGACAAATCTACCACCTCGGGTATATCACTTAAAGGAAACTCTCGTATACGAACGCAAGCGCATTTGTAGATTCTGTTACTAGTTAAAGATTTCAAAGTATAACGATCGCCATCGAGCAACTCTACAATTTTAAACGGTCCTTTATACTTAGGATTTAACTTTGTCTAATTTCTTTCTTAACTTTGAATCAAAACTAAGTTACTGAGATCAAACTTTACTAATTTACACTTTCCCTATCAAATGTCACATACGTGTACTCTCACTCTGCCATATCTGACCTCACTGTCTATTCTGTCTCAATAAAACAGTACACTACTGAACAGCAAAAGAAAACAGTAACATCATTATTAAAATCAAAACAACAAAAAATAAGAACTTTAGTAATTGACTACTGCTGCAAATTCTCAAAGCAATCCAAATAAATAGTATCGTAGGTCATCCCTGTGACCACCACAAATGTTACAGTTAGTCATCCCTTGTGACTACCACACGTATATCTGCCAACTACATAGACATGCCAGCTACAATCACCCGCTGCTGGTGAGATAGCTGACACCAAATAGAAGTCCGACCAGTTTTTTTATCTTTACTGAAAATATCGACATTTCATCACAAAATAAAAAAACGGTAATTATAATTCGAGTCACAACTATCACAAAGTGGTAAAAATAATAATCTAAAAAATGTTAACAGCCACTATCAAAGATGAACCCGCCTCAAACTAAAAATCACATCACAATCATAAATTTAAAATTGAATAAATAAAAAAACCCCTTATGCAGCATCAGGTCGAAGTTATCAATTACACAATTGTCATTTAACGATTATACTGGCACGTTTTGCAGACATTCGGTTATTCTTCCCCACTTTTACTCCCATAACTTTTTAAACGACTCAACCGATTTTCATGAAACATGTCTAAGAACACTCGCACGTAACTCACCTTTCATACAAAAAAACTAAATTGAAATCGCTTCATCCGTTCGCGAGCTACGGTGCCACAGACAGACAGACACGTCAAACTTATAACACCCCTCTTTTTGCGTCGGGGGTTAAAAATAAGAAATAAATTTAAACAATAAACAAACACCATGTGCAGAACGGGTAATTCAATCCACCTCCATCACAGATATTCTGCTATGATATAATACTACACTATACTTCCGAAATCGTCTACCTTTGTACCGATGTCACCAATAGAAACGATCTTATTATTTTAAGAACAAGATTATTTTAGAAAACTGCAACTAAAAACCTTAATGCAAACAGATTCTCATTCTTCTCTTTAAATAATTATGTCGTTTGAAATACAGTAATCGTGTACTACATGAAACAATAACCGCAATGAAAAAAATCTGAATTAAAACTGTACATAGAATTTCGACGTTACAGTAAGTGCGGGCATTACCTACCCTCAATAATGTTACTGCACAATATTGTCCATTTTTGAATTAAAATCACCTTCACTCACTCCACTATTTTATTTTTGTTTACACAAAAATCAACAATCAATCAAACAATCGAGAGTATAAATTACACAATATTGTCGTAGGCCTAGAAATTCATCTGACAGAACTTATCTTATTAAAGAGCACTCAGCACAAAATAAAAATAGTACGACTCACCGGATTGTTGGAGTTGTCCGTACATACCGGTTACTTCCCAGTTACCGATGCGTTGCTTTTACTACCGCACGCTGCCGCTGTTGTAGGCCGCACGTCTCATAAACCGTTCGTACGCGAAAAGGCTATACCGACACTTTGACACTATGTGAGCGTTCTCGCTTACAAAAATTTAACAAATGACACCTCGTACGATTTTCGAGCGGCGGGTAGTTCGACAGCTCGCCGCGACTGACGATCCGTTACACTCTCAAACGTTGTGGGCAAATGAGATTCAGATCCCACTTCTGATGTCGGAGACACAAGAATAAACGAGAACATGAATGACAGATACAGCCAATCTGGACCAAAGCCAAACACTAATCACTACTAAACGGATACGAATTAACTTAAACACCATCAGCAACCCCCCATGAGGGGATTGGGGCAACGCTCACCCCTCCGCGATGCCCTGTGGAATTCGCCACCTAGGCTAGTAATTCCCCCACTGATAAATATCGCCTCATACACACAATATAAAACACAGAGATATAATAAATCGCAAATCAAATAATAGATATGGTCGTCGCGAGATCTGAAGAGAACTGTGTCCTGTTGCCGATCGCGCCGCTTTATATAGAGTGTTCCGTAGTGTTCGATAGTGGCAAATGTTTGTATCACTTTTATTATTTGGATACCCTCACTCCGACACGGCCGTCCTGACGTATTACACGTCCTCGTGTGATGTTGAAGGCATCATCATCATTATCCGCAGAAAAGAAAGAGATTTTTGTATTGTTCGGCCACTCCTGACCAAGGACATTGGGTACATTATTACATTTTATCTTCTGTGGAACAACTTCATTTAGGACATTCTCATAAAATAGGCTTTTCGTTATCAAATCTGAATGCTAATTGACTTCTCGCTACATACTAAATTAATAACACCAGTAAGTAGTATCGCAACAGTCACCTCACCGTTTATCGCGTTACACATTTTTGGATTATTATTATTAACAATATCTACATGGCCTCTTATTCTACCAATTTCACTTTTCAATGGCCACCTCGCCTTTCAGTGGCCACCTCGCCTTTCGCAAAACTTAACTAAACTTTAACAACCACCACGCTGATAGGATATCTCATATCTCATTATAGAGACTACTCGCCACACAATTACAACTCAATTTCATTCCATTGCATCAGCATTAATTAACCCTTGATTATCATCATCAACATCAATAGGGACTTGATCTACAGGGATTTTCCTCACTATTATCAATGCCAGACAAATCTACCACCTCGGGTATATCACTTAAAGGAAACTCTCGTATACGAACGCAAGCGCATTTGTAGATTCTGTTACTAGTTAAAGATTTCAAAGTATAACGATCGCCATCGAGCAACTCTACAATTTTAAACGGTCCTTTATACTTAGGATTTAACTTTGTCTAATTTCTTTCTTAACTTTGAATCAAAACTAAGTTACTGAGATCAAACTTTACTAATTTACACTTTCCCTATCAAATGTCACATACGTGTACTCTCACTCTGCCATATCTGACCTCACTGTCTATTCTGTCTCAATAAAACAGTACACTACTGAACAGCAAAAGAAAACAGTAACATCATTATTAAAATCAAAACAACAAAAAATAAGAACTTTAGTAATTGACTACTGCTGCAAATTCTCAAAGCAATCCAAATAAATAGTATCGTAGGTCATCCCTGTGACCACCACAAATGTTACAGTTAGTCATCCCTTGTGACTACCACACGTATATCTGCCAACTACATAGACATGCCAGCTACAATCACCCGCTGCTGGTGAGATAGCTGACACCAAATAGAAGTCCGACCAGTTTTTTTATCTTTACTGAAAATATCGACATTTCATCACAAAATAAAAAAACGGTAATTATAATTCGAGTCACAACTATCACAAAGTGGTAAAAATAATAATCTAAAAAATGTTAACAGCCACTATCAAAGATGAACCCGCCTCAAACTAAAAATCACATCACAATCATAAATTTAAAATTGAATAAATAAAAAAACCCCTTATGCAGCATCAGGTCGAAGTTATCAATTACACAATTGTCATTTAACGATTATACTGGCACGTTTTGCAGACATTCGGTTATTCTTCCCCACTTTTACTCCCATAACTTTTTAAACGACTCAACCGATTTTCATGAAACATGTCTAAGAACACTCGCACGTAACTCACCTTTCATACAAAAAAAACTAAATTGAAATCGCTTCATCCGTTCGCGAGCTACGGTGCCACAGACAGACAGACACGTCAAACTTATAACACCCCTCTTTTTGCGTCGGGGGTTAAAAATAAGAAATAAATTTAAACAATAAACAAACACCATGTGCAGAACGGGTAATTCAATCCACCTCCATCACAGATATTCTGCTATGATATAATACTACACTATACTTCCGAAATCGTCTACCTTTGTACCGATGTCACCAATAGAAACGATCTTATTATTTTAAGAACAAGATTATTTTAGAAAACTGCAACTAAAAACCTTAATGCAAACAGATTCTCATTCTTCTCTTTAAATAATTATGTCGTTTGAAATACAGTAATCGTGTACTACATGAAACAATAACCGCAATGAAAAAAATCTGAATTAAAACTGTACATAGAATTTCGACGTTACAGTAAGTGCGGGCATTACCTACCCTCAATAATGTTACTGCACAATATTGTCCATTTTTGAATTAAAATCACCTTCACTCACTCCACTATTTTATTTTTGTTTACACAAAAATCAACAATCAATCAAACAATCGAGAGTATAAATTACACAATATTGTCGTAGGCCTAGAAATTCATCTGACAGAACTTATCTTATTAAAGAGCACTCAGCACAAAATAAAAATAGTACGACTCACCGGATTGTTGGAGTTGTCCGTACATACCGGTTACTTCCCAGTTACCGATGCGTTGCTTTTACTACCGCACGCTGCCGCTGTTGTAGGCCGCACGTCTCATAAACCGTTCGTACGCGAAAAGGCTATACCGACACTTTGACACTATGTGAGCGTTCTCGCTTACAAAAATTTAACAAATGACACCTCGTACGATTTTCGAGCGGCGGGTAGTTCGACAGCTCGCCGCGACTGACGATCCGTTACACTCTCAAACGTTGTGGGCAAATGAGATTCAGATCCCACTTCTGATGTCGGAGACACAAGAATAAACGAGAACATGAATGACAGATACAGCCAATCTGGACCAAAGCCAAACACTAATCACTACTAAACGGATACGAATTAACTTAAACACCATCAGCAACCCCCCATGAGGGGATTGGGGCAACGCTCACCCCTCCGCGATGCCCTGTGGAATTCGCCACCTAGGCTAGTAATTCCCCCACTGATAAATATCGCCTCATACACACAATATAAAACACAGAGATACAATAAATCGCAAATCAAATAATAGATATGGTCGTCGCGAGATCTGAAGAGAACTGTGTCCTGTTGCCGATCGCGCCGCTTTATATAGAGTGTTCCGTAGTGTTCGATAGTGGCAAATGTTTGTATCACTTTTATTATTTGGATACCCTCACTCCGACATATTTTTTTTATTTTTTTTTTCATGGAATAGGCCGGCAAACAAGCAGACGTATCGCCTGATGGTAAGCGATTACCGCCACCCATGGACACCCGCAACACTGAGGCGTCACAAGTGCGTTACCGGCCTTTGGGGGATGGGGGGGGGGAGATAGGGGGAGGGGGGTTGGGGTATGGGCCTCTGGTATCCTCACTCACTCGGTGAAACACAGCGCAAGCACTATTTCACACCGGTTTTCTGTGAGGCCGTGGTATCACTTCGGTCGAGCCGGCCCATTCATGCCGAAGCGTGGCTCTCCCACGGTAGATTTTCTATTTCCTTGGAATTGTGTATAATTCCAATATCGTATTAGGAAATGTATAAAGTAAATCCTTTCTGTAATATAACACGTTGTTAATAATATTTTTTTATTATAGCACTCATATTATCTTAATACCGTAAAATAATAATAATATGTTTATATGTTCTAACCTAAGCTAACCTAACCTAAAAATAATTACCCACCAATATCTTAAATGTTTTACATTTCCGATTGCTATTTAGGAAATGTATAGATTTTCTAGGAAATGTGTAATGTGTAAGTATAATATAATTCATTTCACACATTTCCGTGCGATTTTAGGAATTACATACATTTCCTAGGAATTGTATACAATGACGGATTACATACATTTCCGTTAACATATACACCAAGCTGAAAAGACGCATTGATATAGGGTTTGTTTCTAGTCTTCTATCTCGTGTAGCATATTAAAAGAAATTAGTGAACGTTCCATTTTCTTCACTACCAATTTATCTACGGTTTCAAGAGTAATGAAAAGTGAAAAGTTTTAGAGTTTCAAGTTTTGTACAGAATGAAAATAAGTCTGTATGGTTATTGTATTTTTTCGTTTTAAAATGAAATCACACACGTATTTTTTGTGGAGTAGCAAAGAACTAAACTAATGATATAATTTGTGAACCATAAAGGTAGTAGAGCCACGCTGATTTCAGCACGAATGGGCCAACTCGATCGGGCCGGTACTACCCTCGCACAGAAAACAGCGTAAAATGACAGCATTCGTGCTGTCGTGTTTCGTTGGTGAGTGCGAGACCGGAGGCCCAAATAGTCTAGTCAACAAGTTCTATACTTGTTGACTAGACTAAAAGACGCAGCAGCATCACTAGGCCGCCATGATGTGGGTCGCCATACTGCATTGTCTGCATTCGCAGTGAGTATGGTGACCACCACTCTTGGATTCTGCTTATGCTTTCCATCAGGCAGAGTAGAGTCATTTTGGCGTGCCATACATAAAAAAAACATATACATTTTTATGAAATAAATACAAATATATCTTTCTTCATTCGACCCATCTACTTCGGAAGATCTATTTTATTTTAAATAAGGTAATTATAACGCTCAGAATTAATACAAACTTCAACCGTTTATTTAATGAAGTAATAATGAAAAGTAGTCAACTTTTGTATATCGGTAACTACAATCTGAGTTTCTCTACGAAGTTATAGTAGAATATAGTCAAAGGCAAGCTAATTAAGGATAAAATAATACCCTATCAGTTACTGACTAATTATTGTCTAGAGAGTTGCTTGAATATACCTTCACCTTGCTGATTTATGCTAACACGGTGAGAGGTAAAGGTATCTTCGCATAACGGTGGTCGACGCAGCTTTAATGGGCATTTTTCTCATAACCACTAGTTATAATATTGATTGACGTTAAGCACCTGGTAAAAAGTTATTTACCTATCTGATTTTATACTATACCGAGTGTAGTGAGTTCGATTTTAACATTGGAAATTTGATAATACTAAATATTTAGAACTCAATGCTGAGAGAACCATACTTTGGTGTCAAGGGGTCACTCATAGCAATTTTTCTTTCGTTGAATTTCACCTGTGTGATTATCGAAAGAATGCATCTCCTCCCCTTAGTTCTAAGGGGTGGAATTTAAAGGGTGGCATCGAACACTTAGCACTTGAGTTATAGGTACCCATAGGCCGTGGTTACTACTTACCTCAGATGCCCTGTCTGTTCATTAGCTCCCAAACCAAATATTTATCATAAATATCAATGAAGGTGGCGAAAACGAACATCAATCTTAGAAATTTCACACAATCATAGCGGACATTACACCTATCACCATTATTACTTCACATAAATCGGTTTATAAGACCTATTACAATAAATTCTCAGCACTATATTGTTTCCCACCCGGACCTTTCACCCATCGCGCTGTTTCTCATTTCCTTTGAATCAACTTTGTATGGATGTGTGTGACATCTCGACCTAAGCTCTGTAATATACTACGTCTAATATGCGTGTTGTATACTTTCTTTGAACACTGTGGTAGTATCTAAACCATGTCTAGATGGTAATATTTTGGGTTAGGTTTGTGTCCAGCCGACTGGGGAAGAATTTGGGCTTTTATTTTTGTGTGATGAGGTAGAAAACCTCTTTAGATCTTCGCCACCTCCGGGGTGATGTTGCCTGGAGTATTTAGTGTTTCCGCTAGTCAGACAGTGTACTGTAGTGAGTACTTGAGAAATGTATTGTGTCACACGTCTTACCTAACGAATGGGACTCCCAGGGAAGCTGCATGCATGCTGCTTGTTATATTACATTTTGAATGATAAAAAATTTATGACTACAATCTACTCTAAGATTTTACTTGTTGAATACTACTTCAATTTTATTTGTTATTTTTAGAAGTAATTTGGCTATTAAGGTAATACCAATTTATATATTTTTTGTCTCCTTTTAAAAAGACAAACATACGTGCAACAGTAACAAAGAATACCCAGACTAAAAAAAAACGATTCATAGATCACATAAAGTATTGTCTCATGTGGTGTTGGAATCTGCAACACTTTGCGCAACAGAAAGCGACTTGGCTACGACATAAACCTCTAAGCCAACGCACGGTGCAGTTAACTGAATTATGCCAATATTTGGACTGTTGTCATGTTCTATTTGATACTTAATGTTATTTCCTTTTTTATTTGTCTCGGTAAGCTTCTTTTTATCAGTAAACTCTTCTTTATCTATAAATAAAAATAAGATTATCTTATACACTATCTTATCTTTATTTATTTTGAGTAATAAAGTATTAATGATGATAGTTTTCACGTGGGAGAGCTGTGCACGGCACGACTGGGCTGGCTCGACCTGGGTGACATTATGGTTTTAAGAAAACTTTACGTTGCTATTCACCGAGTCAATCTGGTGACTCAAAGATTTCTCTACCTAGTTCTAGAAGGGAGGAAGCGATCTAAAGGGCGACAAAGAACTTGATGGTGCTTTGTGGCAAAGCTCATGTGCGCCTTGGCCAAGCTATCCAACTCGGCCGGCACAACTTCGTTCGAGAGGCCGATAGCAGAATAAATCTGAAGTGGGCGTCGTACGCGAAACCATATCACATCTTCGAGTCACCATTACCGCAATAATTGAAGACTAAGGTATTTAACCGGGGCGTCATACCAGTAATGACTTATGGAGCCGAGAAGTGGTGGACTGGTTCAAAAATTTAGAGTGGGTCAGCGTGCCATGCTGGGTGTTTCTCTGTCCGACAGGATTCCGACAGAGAACTATAGTAACTATGTCACACGGAGAAGTAGAATGCTGAAGTGGAAATGGACCGGCCATGTCTCCAGACGAACCGATGTTGGAGTGGAGACCGCGACGAGGCAAACGTAGTGTAGGGCGCTATGCGGCACGATGGACCAACGTTTTGAAGAAAGTGTCTGGCAGCGGACCTATACGGACTGCCTAAGACCGGGATATTTAGCGCTCAGCGAGGGAGGCCCTCGTTCAGCAGTGGACCACGATAGGTTGATATACATGGTGTGTTCATAGTACCCGTATTAACACTGCAGTGGACGACAACCTCAATTCATTAACTTTTTGTTTAGGATAACTGTATCAGTTATTATAATACTATAAATCTATCGTACTGTTTTACTGACACTATATTCATTCGGACTTGAGTTCACTTGAGTTGATGAGGTTTTTATGACCACAATCAACCATTATTGCAAAGATAGGTAAAATGTGTAACAGTCGGCATTTGAAATCCTTTGTGTTTTCGGTATTAGGTAACTCAGTTTCTACCTTTTTATAATTTTTTCGGATACTTAATGGAACTGTCTAAAAGTCTAATAGGTACAATAAACCATAGGTAAATGTATTAAAGCTGAAGTTTTTCTATACATAACTTTTTAGAATGGTACAGTCATCCATGAGTATACTTGATACAAATATAATATTTCTTTTGTAGACTTAGGATACTGCTTATCAAAAGAGACAACATATTAATTTTGAACAAACTAAGTAATACTGCGGTTTAGTTATCGTGCGTATAAATAAAATAATAATAATTTTGTTGTTAAATGCTGTTATCTAATTATGTGTGTGTGAATGCATATATTAGGTTATATAATGTAATCTAAGATGTTACTGATCGGTTCAACGTTTCGTTTCGGCAGAAGAAAAGTACTTACATACCTATAAGTACTCATATATACCTTATGCAGATTATGGAGACCTGTACTTACCATACCTTTTTCCTTTTGGGCGCCTGGCAGTTGAATAATAATAAATAATCCAATATCTAACTAGCATAGTACGTACGTAAAGCATAGTTGAGTTGCAAAACAAATATCATTATAACATTACCACTCATCCCACGAGCTAATACAAACTCGACATTTATCCGAGACTGTAGCAAACAATTATCATCAACACAATAAATAGCTGCACAATAGTCGGCAGGACAGGCTGCGTTCCACTTTTTAGATCGTCTATGTACCCCTTATAAGGCGTTGCGTCCACTTGGATTTCTAGCAAAACCTACCTTGATTGTCTGGTGACGTCGGGCCGGTAGTAACTTACGTGGCGAATGCCTTAGTGCTGTGTTCACGAGACACGTAATGCGCTTAAAAGAATTTTCTGCGCGACTTCTATGTTGTTAATTTTCGTTTTTGTTGCTGTGTAAATATCCATTATATAGATCTACAACTGAACTAAGCAGTTACTAGATTTTTTTTTTTTTATGGGACTAATCCCGCCCACACGCCCACCACTGTAACTCCTGTACACCAGGATCAACAGCGGTGACCCACGAAAACACCGAGTTATGACACTCGGGAAGTCCCAGGAAAAATTTAACTGTCTTGGAACCCGCAACGAAATTAATCAGAAGAAAACTGGAGGAGTTGGAAATATAATAAGTCCACTTCCCTCCTTAGCAAAGCGGGAGACAAAATGGAGTCAAAATAGGCAGACGCCTTTTTCAAACCGGGAAGCACCACGGATAAAAATATTATGGGTCCTAAGTGAGCTATATTTGATTTCTATAGTATGTATGGCAGAATCGCTTAAACGCACGGAAATTCACCGCAGTTGACACAAGATCCCCATAATATACTACCCCAGACGTCATTTGTAAGCTATTTAGCATCATGTTACGTTCATTGTACCAAAGACTACATTCCCAGAGGATATGATGAGCCGACTGTTCACAGCTAGAATCAGGTGTTGAGCATTGACACAATGGTGAATCGACTAATTTAAATGAGTATAGTTTGCTCTTAAAGTTACCGTGGCCTGTAAGAAATTGAGCGACACAGTGATCTACCTCGAGCCATGTCCTTGACAACCTTTCGCGAACAGATGGAAAGAACTGGTAAAGGTGGCGCCCCTTAGATGATTCGTCCCATCGTTTCTGCCATTCATCCAAGAGGTCGTTATAGACATTGGTTTTTTGTTGAAACAATCTTATGATTTTACCGCGGTCTCGTATGCCCAAAAAATCGCATTCCATGTTTTGTAGTGTGGAATAGTACATGGCTGCACGTCTTTGCACCTCGAGATCGACCGGAAGAACACCTGCCAACACCGGTAAAGCCTCAGTGCTAACCGTCCTATATGCCTTGCACAAGAAAATCAATGCAGGTCGTTGGCCTTGTAACAGTTTGCGACGGACAGCACCTACAGTCGCCCTATCTGCCCATACAGGAGCACCATAGCAAATAGAACCCAAATAAGTAGCTCCATATATGATCTTTAGTGTATTATATGACAGACCCCATGTCGCAGTTGATATCCTCGTCAGTGCAAAGAAACTCTTTTTAGACTTTTCATTAACTGTTCTAATATGTTCAATAAATGAAAAATTTCTTTCTAAAACCAATCCTAAATAACAAACCGAGGTTTTATTTTTAATAGTAATATTTTCAAATTTAATACAAGGCGGTGATTTGAGGTTACCTTTCAGAAGTAGCTGGAAGGTTTTGTTTGGTGCAAACGTCAACCGATTACGCCCACCCCACCGAGATATTAAGTCCAAACATTCACTGTCCAAGCAGTTACTAGATTATATAAAAAAAAATCTCTTATCTCCAGCCTACTGCTGTCCACAGTCACTGTTGAACGAAAGCCTCTCCCAAAGAGCGCCAACAATCCCGGTTTTTTGGTGTCTACTAATTTCAAATTAAAATGATTGGGGAACCGAAAAAATAGCAATGCCAGGCTTGAACGATCAATGTGAGTAGTCAAATATATTGTCTCTCACGTTCTCACTCATTAACTCGCGCCTGTGAAGCCAATGAGATATGTATGTAGCTTTAGGTAACAACTAAAATTTAATCCTTTAAATATAGTTTTGTTAGCTTTTGTACTATTTTATCAAAATTTATTATAAGGGAATAGTTTGCATACGATATATTGTTAGTATAAATTGTTAACTATCTACAAATTGTTTACTCAAATTTGTTTAAAAATAATAAAATTAGTAATTTACTTTGCTTTCTTATTAAATATTTTTATAACTGAATTTGTAAATTGCCATGTCTTTTTATGAAAAGTTAATGTATTTTTTTTTTGTTTCTGGTTTACGGTCTATCATAAAACCCGCCATTAAGGTATGTAAATAACGTTATGTAGCAATATACATAAAAAGATATGAATAAGCCTATTTTTTTCAAAGAAACTCAGTAGGGTCCGAGAAATATGACATTTTTTATAACTAAATCAAATCAATTTATTAATATAAGTTACGAGACAATAAAATTATCACGTGTTAGAAAACTATCGTAAAATAATAGATTCTTAATTAAATCTTTACATTTAATGCTTAATTAGTCCAAATTTTAACGGGACTTTTATTACCAAAAATACCACCAAAAGTTTTATTAGATTTTAAGATACGCATCTTTCCATGTGAAAACGTTACAGGTTGTAAATACATATATTTATTCAGGTTACAGACTAACGTTTAAAGTATATAAACGACTTTTAAGAGCTTTCCTCTTGACAAGGCAATAAAACTCTCGAATAGTTAGTATTTTTAAGATGTTATCGCATAACTTATAGATATTATGGCTGTAGGCAGTACGCAATCAAAGCTTAGATATTATATTAAGACCTACTGAGTTTAGTTTAAATAATTCATGAAGGTAAATTCAAGTGATATACTTTTATCGATACTCCACATACATTTTTAAGAGTTAAATACTGTCGTGTTTTACTGCTGTTAAATGATGCAGTTAATTTTATTGAATAGTGTTGACATTTTGTGATTTTAAAAACTAGTTATTACGAGATTTATTGTTCCTTATTAGTCCGGTCAATTTAGACATTCGAAGTTACATAAAGTCCCAACAAGCTGAATTTCTGTGAAAATATTCAAAACATAATTATAAGCAATGTCTAGAAGTTCCCCATCATTCCCGTGTAAGGAAAAAAAAAATTCAAGGTCAAAGGTCAAAAAAATGAGTTTTTCGCGATTTTCAGCAAAACGGTAAGTTTTATCATAAAAATACTTAAAATAAAATTATAGATCATAAAATTATCTAAAAAAATTATCAAAACTTTTTTTTCTACGAGCCTCCGTTTCTGAGATATAACGATTCAAAAACTGTTATTTTTGTTTTATAAAGACTACTCCCGCACTACGAATAAATCCGGTGTCGCGGGGGACTTTACAAACATACATGAAACGGACACAAAGAACACCCAGACTCTGAACAACAATTTGTGGATCACACAAAGCATTGTCCTACGTGAGATTTGAACCCACGACACTTGGCGAAGTAGGAAACGGCGTGGTGACCGTTAAACCACTAGGCCAAACGTGCAGTCGAAACAACTTTTATAACTTTTTGATTGGTTATATCTCAGAAACGGTGGCTCGTAAGGAAAAAAATATTTATACATTTTTTAGATAATTGTATGATCTACAATTTTTGTTTGAGGTACTTTTATGATAAAACTTACCGTTTTGCTGAAAATCGCGAAAAACTAATTTTTTTGACCTTTGTCCTTGAATAAAAATTTTTCCTTACACGGAAATGATGGGGAACTTCTAGACATTGTTTATAATTATGTTTTGAACAATTTCACTGAAATTCAGCTTGTTGGGACTTTATGTAACTTCACTCTCATTTTTTGGTCTAAATTGACCGGACTATATGTTGTGTTTCTAACCTTAAAATGACTTACTTAATTCATCAATTATTTTACTCCGTGTGGTTTAAGTTGTGCATTAATGAAGCAGTCGGCCGGGGCATGTGATTTTTTTGTATGGACATTCAATTTTATTGACGTTTAACTGTATTTAGAGGATATAAGATTGCCACTACTTTTGCAAAACCAATTGCAATATATAATTATTACGTTTGAAGAATGTTAACTTGGGTAGGGGGCTGATTGGTAGGTGTTAATGGACATCAGTAGTCACTTTCCATCAGTTGACGTGCCTGCTAATTTGTCTATATGTCTGCTATTATTATTAAAGAAAATCCGTTTTCTTTAAATAACACTCTATGTATATGATGGTATGGTTAACAAATTGAAATTAATACATACAGAATCCAGGTACAACAGTATTAATATTTTACCTGGTATTGCTTCAACCGTACCTGGTTCGTATACACCAGTACTAATACGTAGAATAAAGAAACGTTACACAAGACGGTTCGACATCCTTAATGTGTAATTGTTTATTTCGCATAATATTAAAATAATAGAGAATTGTATGCTTATATAATGCATAATATCATAAATACCTGTTTTTTCAACACTTTGTAATTCTATACTGTCGTATTTATTGATACACGTACTACTTAAGACTTGGTACAGATCGACACTGGTCTATGTTCCAAATAGTTTTTTTTATCTATTTAATGAAGAGTTTTATTGTAGATTTAATGAAAATCTGCCCCTTTAGCCAAGTTAAAAATGTTTCGCGTTGACTGCGTCTGATAACGTATACGACTGCTGTTTTTGAGGTCTCGGGTTCGATTCCCGGGTCGGATCAAATGTTTGTATATTTATCATTGTCATGTATTTTTATCAGTTGTCTAGTACCCATAACACAAGCTCTGCTTAGCTTGGGACTAGATGGCGTTGTGTGTTAGATGTCCAAAATATTATTTATTTATTTTATTTATTTAATTAATTATCTTTATACAATCCCTAATGCCTTTATTCTCTTTGACCATCTGACTTATCATTCAGAGATGTTATTTACATACGTTTGTTAGTTTTCTGTTAAGTTTACCATTGTAGAATACAACTTACCTAATAGGGCTGTTCTGACATTATATAGTTGTAATTTATTTGAAAGTATTTATAAGAAATAGTATACAGGTAGCTATATTTGAAGTTTATTTCACTACTCAAAGTTTGATGATGAGCCTTTTATAGATCCTTCAACTAACAATAGAACTTGCTTTTAATAGCCCTTCACAATGCGTAGTACATTTAATTATCTTCTATGTAGTGTAAAAAGTTTACACGTGCCGCAATGCGATGAGTAACAACCAAGTTATTGCGTGGGACTGTCTCGTTTGTCCTGAGCTAGGGTTGTAGATTTGATTCCCGGGTGTAGTGTAACATGAGTTAGTGTGGAAACGTGACCAGTAGACTGGAGTAATTTGGCCCTAGTGGGGCAATATGTCTTTTATATTGCAAGTGCTCAGTGGCGTGAACGATTAAGGGTTAATAAAGCAAATTATTTTGCATAAAATTTACTTTTGCGAGTAATAATTTATATGTTTAAGTAAGATATTCTAAGTCGTGACTTAATCTTTTAGGTATATTCGTTTATATATTGTTGTGGAGATTATGTTAGCTGGTTTATAAATGGCCTATTGTATGAGCAACAATGAAGGAAATATTGCGTTTATCTTGAGAGTATCAATATGTAAGTTAAGGATATTTATTTGTTGCGTAGATTGTTGTTTGCTTTGTTTAATAGCCATCATGAGTAGCGAACAATAACAATGTTCAATCGGTCACATATATACCTTTAACACGTATCTATATAACTCGTAATATTATAAATTTGAATGTAATTCTGTATGTTACACTTTCAGGAAAACTAATTTTTTTGAAAGGAATATGAGAGAGATTCCTTTGATTCTTCAGGAAAGACATGGGTTGCCATTTAACGCGATTACACACATTTATAATATTTACACGCTTACGTTATTTATAAGGTTTACATGCGACCGGAGCTGAGGACAAAAGCTGGTGGTACAACAACACGTGATCTAGTCATCGGACAATATTCTTTCCTGAATCGAACCGACAAGCTCTGAACTAGAAGTCAGTATCAATAATGACTATACCTATTAACAGATACAGAAAATAAACTATACGATTAATAAAAGCGTACGTTTTTATGGTGGGGCTTTTGGAACGAAGTTCCTTATGGAACGTTTCGGAGGGGTACCCTAGCCGGCAATAAAAGCGTAAGATTTAAAAAAATTGTATAGCGCCATCTGTATGCCCTAGCATCTGTAAGTTCGGCAGTCCTGAAGCCACCGAGTCCCTTGAGCCTCTGCAGATGCGTAGAGATATCGCCTCTATGGCAGTCCTCTATCGTCTTTATTATGGCGAGTGTTCTGAAGAGCTCTTCCAACTAGTCCCGCCTTCTCCCTTCCTCTACAGGACAACACGTGCCAGCCTCAGAAGTCACCGCCTCAGAGTGGAAGACATACGCTCTCGCACTCATCGATTCGGTTCTTCCTTCCTGTGCCGATCGGTTAAAACCTGGAACTCACTACCAGCGCACGTGTTTCCGTCCAACTATGATCCCGGGTCCTTTAAGCGGGGCGTGAAAAAGCATCTCACTAGGCCGCCATAGTGCTGGTCGCCATGCTGCACTGTCCTTGTTCACATTGAGGATGGCGACCACCACTCTTGGATTCTGATTGTGCTTTCCATCAGGCAGGGCAGAGTCATTTTGGCAGCTAAAATATAAAAAAAAAGTTGCATGTGTTATTATATTTTATGTTATGGAACTCCGTTCCTATCTGGTGTCCCATGACACCACACGACTTTTTTTTTTAATCATGACATATTTTATAGTTAGATACTAATGATTATTGGTTTCCTATATTTAAGTACTTAAAGGTATTTTTATATGACTAACTTTTGCCCGAGGCTACGCCCGTGTGTATGTCAGATATCGCGGTAAAAAATAGTCTATGTATTATTCTGATGTATGAGCAATATTACTGTGAAATTTAATATAAATCTGTTGAGTAGTTTTTGCCTGAAAAAGTAACAAACATCTTACAAATTTATAATATCAGTAAGAAGTGGAATATTCATTAAATATTGATATAACAGCTAAAAGCCTAAACTATAAAATGAACCATACCTTTAGTTATTTTCATTCCAAATAATTAATTAGAATTTTTTAATTTAAAATAATTTATTATCTGTACGACAAGCTTTGATAAGGTGAGTGTTTACAACGCAAAAAAAAGTTATGTAAACATGACGGCAGTACGTCATTACATGGGAACCATTTGTTGACGGGGCTCCCCATCGCGCGTCTTAAAACGTCAGTTACACAAGTAACTTTAGTGATGGACGAACTCTGCACTCGTGTCGTAACTTTGAAAGATCGGCCACTATTAATTCCTTGTTAACATTGTGGCTTCACCTGAAGTTTCACATCATCACATTCAACTCATCAATAGTCTTTGATAGTCCACTGCTGGACACAGACTTCTCCTACGAAATGAGTTTTTTTTATACAGTAGGGTGCAAACGAGCAGACGTATCACCTGATGGTAAGCGATTACCGCAACACCAGTGGCATCACAAGTGCGTTGCCGGCCTTTGGGGGATGGGGAGAGGGATGTGGGGAGAGGGATGTGGGGAGGGGTTGGGGTATGGGCCTCGGGTATCCTCACTCACTCAGTGTTTTCTGTGAGGCCGTGATATCACTCCGGTCGAGCCGGCCCATTCATGCCGAAGCGTGGCTCTCCCACGGTTTTCACCTACTGTACCACATTGCCTAGGCGGGTTGGTATAGGGATTGTTTCAAGTTGTCCTTCTCTGTTTAGTGATAATGGTCTATGTAGTTTATTCTCGTAGTTACCTCTGATGACACCTATGGGGTAAATAGAAATGTTAAAACTCAGTTTGGCCCTGCCAAAATGACTCTACTCTGCCTGATGGAAAGCATAAGCAGAATCCAAGAGTGGTGGTCACCATACTCACTGCGAATGCAGACAATGCAGCATGGTGACCCACACCCTGGCGGAATAGTGATGCTGCTGCGTCTTTTAGTCTAGTCAACAAACATGGAACTTGTTTACTAGACTATTTGGGCCTCCGGTCTCGCACTCACCAACGAAACACGACAGCACGATCGCTGTCATTTTACGTTGATTTTCTGTGCGAGGGTAGTACCGCCCCGATCGAGCCGGCCCGTTCGTGCTGAAATCAGCATGGCTCTACTACCTTAATGTAGAAGAAAAAAATCTACTAAATATTGGCAGCAATACAAATATATGCATTGAAGTGTACGTCCTTCTTCAGAAGCCTCCGTCTGAATGTCCAGTATTATAGATTTAAGCTATTTATTATATAATTTAGTAGACATAGTATACCTATATATGGCTTTGGTTTTTTTAATTACTTGAAATATTTTTTTCACTCTATCAACAGAATATCTGTATATGTATATATAAAGGTAGTAGAGCCACGCTGATTTCAGCACGAATGGGCCGGCTCGACCGGGGCGGTACTACCCTCGCACAGAAAATCAACGTAAAATGACAGCGTTCGTGCTGTCGTGTTTCGTTGGTGAGTGCGAGACCGGAGGCCCAATTAGTCTAGTCAACAAGTACCATACTTGTTGACTAGACTAAAAGATGCAGCAGCATCACTAGGCCGCCATAGTGTGGGTCTCCATACTGCATTGTCTGTATTCGCAGTGAGTATGGTGACCACCACTCTTGGATTCTGCTTATGCTTTCCATCAGGCAGAGTAGAGTCATTTTGGCGGGCCAAACATAAAAAAAAAAAAAAAAAAAAAAAAAAATATCTTATGGTCTGAAACTTGACGAATAAATTTTGCTTTTGCTTGCTTTGACTCTCGTATTACATGCAATGAGCAGTTTAAAAAAAATATGAGAAAATTACATATTACAGTGATTTCATTATTTTTGTTCAAGTTTTAAGTTGAATATCGAGAAAAGTAGAATCGTACAAATGTAAATCTATTACACAACTTCTAATAAACAACTTCACCCAAATTCTAAATATCAAGCATCTTGTCTTTGTGACGGAACTGCTTAAAAATAGAGAAAACACATTTGAATATCTTAATTTGGTGGACATTAAACAATGTTCACTTCATTCGAACGTAATTTAAAATAACTGGTTTTGAGAATTCCATGCCCAGCGCTGGAGAGGTCGTGGGAAACAATAGCTCAATCATTGTACCATGCGTGCACCTGTCCGATTCTATCCATACTTGTTTGGCCCTTACTAAGGGCTACAGAATGAGGAACTCGATTTAAATTCAAAATAGTTTTTACGAGAAATGTTTTCTGAATTTGTGTGGCCAACAGCATTTAAGGTTATTTATGCAGTCTATTTAAGTGTAGATATATAGAACTGAGATAGTATGGAGTTCTTATTTGAACTGTCGACAACCCTGTTACACATTATGTCCTGTCGTTACGTTATGCAGTCTAATGTATGTACCATTTCTTCCCTTTTTGGCTATTCGGCTATAACATTTGCTATAACTGCCTCGGTGGCGCAGTGGTAGTGAATGTGACTGCTGTGCTTGAGGTCTCCGGTTCAAATCCTGGGTCGGAGCAAATGTTTGTGTGATCTACAAATATTTGTTTCGGAGTTTGGGTGTTTTCTACGTATAATATGTACGTATTTACAAAAAATAAGTATTTATATCAGTAGTCTAGCACCCATAACACAAGCTCTGCTTAGCTTGGGACTACTCGTAAATGGCGTTGTGTGTTAGATGTCCGAAATATTTATTTATTTATTTTATTATTCTCAACCATTTCGGTGTAGTCCTCCTCTAGATGACGCTTGTACTCCTGCAGTTTTCTTGACGTCTATTTTACGTATCATTTAGAGGTCTTCCTTTTTAATGATATTGTTTTCAAAAAAATAATAAAAAACATTCCCAATTAGTTAACGTACATGCTAATTACGTAAAATCTCAGTACCTTTTTATACTAAACCAATTTTATTTAAATTATGTAATACGGTTTAAAAGCTTTAGCATTGCCTAATAAATCATACTATTCCCAGCAATCCCACACTCTGAAGTTTTGAGCACAAATTAAAAATATTTAATTCCATGTTTGTGACATGTATGTATATGATATTTTCAATATAAACATAAATACAATATAAACTTCTTGCGTATTATAATTTGCAATTTATTGCAATTCAGTGCAAATAATAACTAACAACTATGGCTTTTAACAGTTATTTACCTAATAACGAAATATGAATAATTTTCATATCTTAGAAGGTACTTGTGCAAATTATTTATTACTTTAACGCTTCAGGGGTTACATGAACATTGTTAATAATAATGTTGTTTTATAAATCAGATATATCTATTATATAAAATTCTCGTGTCGCAGTGTTTGTTACCAAACTCCTCCGAAACGGCTAGACCGATTTTTACGAAATTTTGTGTGCATATCGGGTAGGTCTTATATGGGCCAACATCTATTTTTCATACCCCTAAATGATAAGGGTGACCCACCCCATTTTTTTTTTCGTAAAACAATGTTTGCCGTGTTAGCTAGTATACATATATATTTCGATCACTTCTACTGATTGCAGGAAAGTTAGACGAAAAATGTTACAAAATTATTTTGGATAGATTAATCAAATCAAATACATACCTGTCTATTAGTCACAGTACCGGACTCTAAAACAAGAAATAAAAATATATCTCAGATATAATCTATTGCTAAAAGCGTTATTAAATTAGCATGTTTAGTTAATCTAATAATTGAAAAAAAAAACCACTTTCTATTCTTGCTTCAAAAGCAAAATGTGAAAGTTATTTAAAATAAGCATTCAAATGTTTTTAATACGGATTTTAGAGATGATTGTTAAGTTGAATGACAATTAAATTTTTAAATTAACTTTCTCAACAATCTTTGAGTATGTAAGTAAGACGTAACTTAGATATTCTCGTTCAAAATATTGAAAAAAAAACTAATGAATGGGACTCTTTATTAAAGTAACATAACTTAAAACAAGAAGTTTTCATATTTTTTTGTCTGTGTGACAATGTGTTTGTGCGCGCTAATCTCAGAAATGGCTTAACGGATTTGGATGCAATATGTCCTGACGTATTTAGACACACATCACTTAAAATTTAGTGTACTTGATTAAGAATTAAAAAAAAGTTTAGTAAAAAGAATTACGTCAAAAATGTGACATGTCCGAAGTTGCCATGAAGAAACTTTGGTTCTTGAAAAGAGACATAGGCAACGACAAAGACGTTATTTTTACTAAGATAACTGATATATACGCGAGCAGAGCTGTGGACAAAAACTGGTCATCAATAAATAGGTATAAAAACAATTTTTCTCACATGTGTATTTCGGTAATGTTAAAAACTAGTTTTGGATCGTGGCAGACCCATTCTTTGCCACAAATGGGCCAGTTTGAATCATCGGAGCTTCAGAAGAAACGGGTGGTAAGTACTCCATCATAGCTTTACCGAGTAACTGAGATAAAAAGCCGCTTAACTTGCCCTTAATTAAGGGTGGAGGAGGCTGAAAATTTGACAATGCACTTGACTCTTGAGTAGCATTTGTAAATTGGTTGCGGTAGTCACATAATATCACGTGGCTCCGTCTATTCATTTGTCTCTTTATACAATAAAAAGAAAAGCCGAAGAGGCCCCTTTTTCAATAGCCGCCGACCATCTAGAAAATAATATGCAAGTCTAAACTTGTGTGTGTGTGTGTGTGTATTGTGTTTGATTTGTTTAGTATCCGAGTTACCTATATCTATAAACATAATAAGTAATGTGTTAAGTAAATATTAAAGTCACTGGTAATTATATTTATTGTTATGTATAGATAATGTATTCAATAGTTTGAATCCTTGTCAAAACATTGGTATTATCGTATTTTTTTAATATATTCATTTCGAGATCAAGTTTAAATGATTAATTAATTTAAACTCGATTTTCCTCGAAAAAGTGCAGTGAGTTTTGAAAGTAGGTCTCGAAATCAATCTGTCCGTCTTAATGCGGGGTGTACTCAACACTCATGACTTACTCAGACCCATGCTCATCATATTAGACGTGATGAATTGTGAGTCACTTACGTATTGTTTTGTTTATGATGCGTTATGGTGTTTCTTTTTTGAATAAATAGTTTTTGTTTCTTGTACGTTTTTTCGTCAGTGTTATTAATATTCTATCAAAATCCTTTATGCTTATTGTATATGTTCCTGTTTTTTAAACTCTAAATTTTATTTTCGCTTAGGTATATTAAAAAAAAATACTTTTATTAGTGTAGGCTCAAACGAGCAGACCAATAGAAACTAACATCACCGCATATAAACTTCTATACTTCAAGAGTCGCCTAGCCTTATTCGTATTAGTGGTAAAATTTTACTGTAATTTCAAAAAATCAGAACACATTTAAATCACAGGGTTACTTTGATTTTGTTAATGTACTGTTATGTATGTACTTGTTAATATTGTTGTTCAGAGAAGTGCTTAATTTTAACTAAGATTATCGGGAGATAATCCCGCGACCTGAAGCGTGACAGTTGACCGTATACACAAGTACTTATAAACACAACTACCGCGACCTAAAGATCCTTAAAATTCTACAATAAATTAGAATAAATTGAAACCAATGTTTAATACTGTTATACTTCCGATTCAAGTAGCCCCAAGCTCTTGTTAACGAAATCGTGAGATCCACAACAGGTGATAAATAAAAAACACATTAATTTCTATATTTTATCATTATTTACACATTTTAAGCAGAAATATCTATACAATGTCTTATCCAATAAGAGAAAACGTGGGCGGAATTGACCTACTTATTTTATTGTCGTACTGCATAATCAAGTTTAGACTTGAGACAGACGAGCAACTTCAGGGCCACTATTTGTTGCGTAGTAGTGACGTATTTAAAAGCAAATAAAAGCTATTGATATCTCATCCTGTTCTAAATTAACGCAGTTAACCATAATGGTTCGTGAAATATTTTCTTTTAGTCTAAATCTAAAGGTACTAGCTAAGTAGCTTTCTAGCTAAATGCTGACTAGCTGATGAGAATGCTCTAACTGATCACATTAAAAAAAACAGCATCAAACAAGAAAAAATGTAAATATTATTTTAATCTAGAGATCTCTTATATTCCGTTTATGAAACCAAACAAGTTTTATGTACCTGTTAAATGTATTGTGTTGCTTGTGTGCCTTCAAAATCAGTGGCCCGCTTGCACCTTATAAAGGCTTATAACATTTACTTTTTATTAGAGAAATTTCGCCGCTCGCCCACAAGTGACGAATTACATGTCAAATCATTTTAATTAAATGATGAATTGGCTTGTAAATGTGTTATATAAAAATCAACATTATGACAAATGACATACGGTTTCATTTGAACAAAGGATTATGGAATTTTTAAAATTAATTACACTGTGATCAATTAGTTGTAAGGCTTTGACAAGGGGATTGAACTGATGTGATTTTTTAATTATTCAGAACAATCTGAATGAATGCCATGTGTGTTCTTTTGTTTACACATGTCTTTGTGTGCGTGCATATTTTTGTGTATGCTTGTGTATACGTATGAATGTTTGTGTGTATATTTACTTAAAAATAAATGATAGTCTGTGCCTTTCACATTATTAGCGTTTCTAATATCAATATTTTTAAGACGTGACATCTCTGGTTTTTATTTCGTTCTAACTTGTTTTATCTGGACTAGCACACCTTAAAAATATCGTGTACTTAAATAATTACAGAAGCTTAATTAGAAGTATTAATTAGTGGATATTTAAAATATCGGAATGATCAAAATTCGATCTCGATTAATTAATCGAGATCTTCGCAAAGGATGTGGACATTTAATTAGTTTATAGCATAATGCATAAAAATAAAACAAATTGAGTTAAACTTTTTAATCTATTAAATTTATTTATCTTTACTTTTATTACTTAAACATATAAAAAAATGAAAATTTGAGACTGGAGATGCCTCTGCATTCCACAAAATTTTACGACCAGTCTTTCACTGTTGAAGCTGTACGCTTGTGGAACGCACTGCCGGTAAACATCAGGCAAGCGCAAACAATAAATGCATTAAAGAAAATGGTTAACGAACATTATGCATCTTAATTAAGACAGTCACGAATTTGGGTATGCAGGATTTTTTATTTTATTTTATATACATAATCTAGTTATGTATATATGTATGTGTATATATAAATATTTATATATATGTGTCTGGATATATTTATATATGTATGTTGTTCATCACATTCATTAGCAAATAATATAATTAATTCAAATCTCATTGCACCGACAACTACCACTGTCTCTCCTATACATTATCCATCCTAAGGTTGCCTGGAAGAGATTGCTTTAAGCAATAAGGCCGCCCTTTGTACACTCCGTCTCACATTTTATGTACTCTCTTCTAACTCTGTAATATTATGGTATGCAAATAAAGAGTTTTCTATCTATCTATAAATATAACATGGAAAACACTCGTTAAATAGTTATTAAATCAATAATCATTGAATAAAACATCACACATGTTGCTGTTTGATCTCTGTAACCTCACTATACTACATGCATATGCGGTCTAATGAAACGATTCTGCATTGTTGGGCCTTCGGTCTCGCACTGAGCACGAGTGCATCATTTTAGGTTGGTCTTTGGTGAAAGTGTAGTACCGCCCTGGTCGATATATACCCATCTGGTAAGCATGTTATATTAAACCTCCTTTCTGAAAGTAAGCAGCGACGGCTCGGTCAATAACTGGATGGGTGACCGCTGGTTGCACGATACCATGAGGTTTTCCGTGATTCAGAGGTTACACGTTTCACGTTAAGCAGTTGGCCTCGGTTGTGATCATAGAATAACGGTCGTGAAGCTTATTAGAGGCCTTTGTGCGGCTTAAAAATATTCAGCGGCAAGATTACGTAGCCACAACTTTGTCTCGCCAGTCCCCAACCCGCACTCGGTCAGCGTGAGGACGTATGGCAGTGGGACATTATGAGTTGTTGTTGTAAACTACTAATGGTTGATCATGATGACATACATATTATAGATGACTAAAACACAGATACAGAATAAATTATCGAACTCATCTTACAGTTATTAGTCCTGAGTATTGAACTCACGATGTTTGGGTTAGCAGGCAGTAACATTAACTACTAGACTTTAAGGTAGGTATAGTATAGTAGAAACTTGATTAAACATTGATTTTCGTTGATATTTATTTGTTGTTTTACATTAAGAATGTACCTAAATGTGTATAAAACCCGCTTGTGGTGACTTCCACATACAAAGAAAAACACACTACAGCGCCACCTACCGGATATACACCGAACTACGGAGTAACGTACAATACGAAGAAACTACCAATCCGAAATCGCGCAATAAAAGTTCTCGCGCCAATTAACATACCTATATATAAACATCCCAACATCAACCGTTGGGATGTTGGCCCGCCAGGTATGATCACCTCGCCTGGTCCGAGGATCCTCCCTTTGTGTTGGAGGGACATCACACCTGTCCCCCACAGTAGTGACCCCGACGTGATCCCCAAAGCAGCCTTCAAAGGAGCAGATTCACAGCAGCAGCATTACTACGCCACCATCATGTTCACTCCCACAGCAAGTCTCAGCCAGCCAGCAACCTCGGCCTCAACGGGGATACACCACACGCAGGAAGCGACCGAATCGAGTTTTCACTGTTTGGAAGAAGCTCTTACAACAAAATCAAAAACAGTCTCCTTATGGGAATGATGTCATCTCAACGCTAAGTCACGTGGTGAAAACAAAATATTAGCCAGTAATACTAAAAATAGAAGCGTTAGCGATTATAGAAAGAGAATCGACGTAAACACTTGTATCTTGGCTATAAGGGCTGGTTATAAGCCAGGGCATTTTAACTCAAATAGCGTTTGATGATGAGATAAGTAAATGTTATAGGCATTGGGTTGCAAGCGTCCGTTATTCATTTTCGGATACTGTTTTGCTATCTTGAGGATGTTGAAATCACAATAAAGATCTATTAACTCATGAAACAGTTAAATGATTTAACTCGTAATAAACTTGTCTTGGACAATAGACTCATAAAATTTAAAACAGCTTTTGTTATACGAGGTAATTTGTACTTAATGCTTCAAGAAATAGAGTCGTTTTTCATTTAACTGTGTTTAAACAGTAAACCTTCTGTGTGAAAGTACTATTATTTAATCTGTGGTTTTGTGTTATGTTAAGACTTGACAATCACAGTCTGATCAAGTTATTGTCTGCCGTTGACCAATAACTTAATGTACGCTGAGACAATACTGTTTATTAACTTGGACGCAACTTAAATGGTTTAGCAACAATGTCTAATAAACAGACAGACGTACAAAAAAATAATTTTAGAACACTATTGTTTGTCGCGTTCGTACCTCGCTTTAAGATGAAGCGTGAAAGTGAATGTGAGGTTAATAACTTTTTATGTAGAATTCTTCGACAAAAATGTACAAATGTAGGTATAGTCAGTGTCTAACGTTTCTATACGCACTTAGATACCTTTATTTATGTATGAGCCTGCATCTCTATGCTACGTGATGGAAAACGTGAAGAGAGTCCAAATTGTGAATGCAGAAAATATCACCATACAGTATGATGACGCACACTATGGCGGCTTAAGGAGATGCTTCTGCATCATTGGAGCACTCACAAACAAAACACGACAGCACGAATACTATCATTTTAGGTTGGTCTACTGTGAGAGGGTAGGCATACAGTCCGGGTCGAGCCGATCCGTTCGTGCTGAAATCAGCTTGGCTCTATTACCTTGAACGGAGTTTCATTCAAACCGGAGGCCCAATTAGTCTAGTCAACAAGTTCCATACTTGTTGACTAGACTAAAAGATGCAGCAGCATTACTAGGCCGCCATGGTGTGGGTCGCCATGCTGCATTGTCTGCATTCGCAGTGAGCATGGTGACCACCACTCTTGGATTCTACTTATGCTTTCCATCAGGCGAGTAGAGTCATTTTGGCGGGCCAAACATTTAAAAAAAAAACGGTACATAGCCCATATTAAACGTTCTACTAAATGATCGCCTTAACTTTATGTTAAAACAATTTTATAGCTTATGACTAATTAAAACTGATTATACAAACTAATATAACTTATATTTTATATTAATAACAGCCAACTTATATTATGATCTTTCTTAATATAGATAAGTAATAAAATTTTATTATATTTTAACTTCTTTCCAATTAAAAATAAACCACACACAAATATTCCTTTCTAAATAAATCTATTAAAATGGCAAATTAGATAATAGCCACTAAGTTTATAACAAATTAAGAATAAAAGGCTATAAATAAGATATGAGTTTATACTTTATAAATATTTATTTAATCTCGTATAAATTATGTAATGGTTATTCCAAATTCATAAGCCGTCCCAACCTCGCAAATTTAATTACAAATAGGTACAAAAAGGACATAAAATATGTTATTAAAGATTGATTAAACACATTTCAATCGTTAATAACCCCTTTTGTGAAGTTTCTTAAGTAATATGATTAAGTTTACATGACACTAATCATGTTTTTCACGTTTTATTATTAAAATGATTATAATCTAATAAAATATTAAGTTTAATCTGTTTCTTAGTTTATTATTCGGTTGTATTTGTTTAGCATACCTACCGTATCTCGGGAAAGTCACTTAGGAGAGATCACCGTTCTCGATGCAAGTTTACGGCTTTTTCGACCACTTGGCGACCACTATTTAACTATAAAACTGCTTAAACACCTTTAGGAATAGATAATCGTAGTTAGGTTATTTTTAACTCCCTAGATAGGAGGATATCATAAAAATATTTAGAAATAATGATAACATATTTGTATACAAAATCTTGTGTAGAATGAGTTTTGGAGACATGTCCAACTCCACTTTAAAACCATTGTTTGAGCTTACGTTATCCCAAGCGTGGGTTGAACTACCATCGGTCTGAGTATATTATTTGTTAAGTATCACAGTTTGATTATAAAAAGAAATATTTAACATCTAAATTGTCCATAGTTTCCTTTATGTCTTCATTCTGATGGTACGTTTTTTATCTCGCAAACTCTGTTTTCTTTGTTTAAAAGTATCAGATGCTCGTTTTGTTTGTGATAAAGTTACAAAATTTAAATTTTGTTTCAATAAAAGATTATCTATCAGTGGTTTAAGACGTAAAGTAGATCTTGGTTTCGATTTCGGATTAGTAAAATTATTTGTATGTGAGAATACTTCTTTTGTTGAGCGTTCTTAAGTGACTTGTGTTGGAAAATCACTTATGGAACTAATCCCGCCTACACGATCACCACTGTAACTCATGTACACCAGGATCAACAGCAGTTATAACACTCAGGAATTCCCAATCCCAAAATGGAAAATCACTTCTCAGTTGCTATTACTTCATCATACCGTTGTTTTTTCAACATAACTAGCATTGGTGTTCGTGAGAGCCACGCTTCGGCATGCACGGGCCGGCTCGACCGGAGTGATACCACGGCCTCACAGAAAACTAGTGTGAAACAGCGCTTTCGCTGTGTTTCAACTAGTGAGTGAGGATACGGGAGGCCCATACCCCAACCCCTCCCCCATCCCCCTTCATCCCCCAAAGGCCGGCAACGCACTTGTGACGCCTCTGGTGTTGCGGGTGTCCATGGGCGACGGTAATTGCTTATCATCAGGCGATACGTCAGTTCGTTTTGCCCCGATTCCATAAAAAAAACGTCAAGATCAAACTCGTAGTTTATGCAGACAAACTGACTAAGCGTGTAATATTCTGTAAGTCTTAAGGCATACAACTTCAACACACTTCATCATTATCAATTTAGTAGCCTTTTGACCGCATTGGCCTCTCCTCAAAAATAAGATCTTTACCTACTATTATGAGTGGCTTGATGAAACCTATCTGAACAAAAAGGCACCGTAATTAAAGCTTTTCGGACGACATCGCCTTACTTAAATAAAAAAATAAAACTAAGTTGTGCACATAAAAATTATCATATAACTGATTATGTAAACGATTATAAAGCTTTGTACATTCTAAAGTACTCGTTATATATGTGCATAAATAACTTATACATTCTTTTTGTTGAATATAATCGGTTGAAAATATAAATCTAAATTTTATTACTTTACGTGTATTGTGTAAGTTCCTGTATGATATGTTGGGTGTAAATGACAATATGTAAATGGTCTCTCGCCTTCACGACGATAAATAAAATTTGTTATTAAATTGGAATTCAAGTAACTTGATTATATATTTTAATTTAAAAATGTAGTTAAATTTTCACTTCTAAAGCACCAGAAATCAACGAGCATTCATAACATGCGATTGATGAATGTGGACGAGGCAAAAAAGGTGCCAACCCTTCTGGGAAATAGGCGTGACTTTATGTTATGTTTGATTATGTTATTGCCACTACTATTGAATCAATTAATAAATACTAATGTTCCGCCAACGCACTGCAACTATATTCTAAAGGCTTCCACAGTTTTGCTTATTCATTTTTGCTTTTGCTTATTTTGATAATTTCTAAATCTGCTGATTTTTAGGATTTACCATATGTTTTTCTTGTATTCTGTGGTTTTTGTGGATTAAATTAACGGTAAATAACTTTAGTGGCTTTTTCGGACTCGAAGCGACTAATTTGACGTGGTTTTGACGAGGACTCTTGGCGCTCGAGACGGTGTTCATTATGGGAACTTCATAAAGATGATACACATTAAAAAATACTAATTTATTTAATCTAAAAATTATACAAAATTATATCATTCATATTTTAGTAACGAAAGTTTTAGTAATAGATATATCATTTGCATCACCATGATAAAAATACAATTTTATTCCTACAAGCATCGTGGACCCATGCGTCCCTCTCGCTGTCGATCGACAAGCTACATTGACAAATAAGTTAAAAAGCACAGCGCGGCATCTCTTAAGCGCCCACGCATACCGTTTGACAGTCGTTTGTTAGAGTATTCATTCGTTTTTTTACGTCACTTAGCAGTGTGACAATGTAATAATACTCGAGAAATCTTGTTTGTTTTTGATGTGTTTATTGATTTTAGTTTGTTTGTGGGAGTTATGTGTTACGAAGGGGGTAAAAATTGGGTTACGCTTAACATTCTATAGATTTGCTAGTTTGTCTTATTTTAAGCAGGTTCTTAATGTTACTTACATGAAATCGCTTTTTTTTCCAACTCCCGCTCTAGGAATAGAGTTGATTGTCCTAAGGGTAAATTCTACTAACATTTTGAAGAGTTAGGAGTTAGGACTTTTAAAGAGATGATATAGTTACGAACCATTATGATTTTTCTAGAAATATAATAAAAACTAATGAGTTCACACTAAATCAATAATTAAGAACAATCGTGTTGATTTAATTACCCAATTAGAATTTAAAATTTTAAGGAATATTAAAATGTACCTTTTAAAGACCGAATTTAGATATTCGTTCATCACAATGTTAATTATTTCAAAAACAATTCTTCAGCAGATTGTAACTATTTATCTGTTAAAGAATATTTATCATTTTTTTTTGAAACACACTTAATATTATTGTAAACCGACTGGTCTCTGCCAGGTTCTGCTTGGAGACCTTGTGATAGACAGATAGGTAATGGGAAATGTGAAAAAAAAAAACTATAAAAATAGTAAAAAAAAATCATTGAAGGGGGTTTCTCATGTCGAAATTTGAGATCGATTGGTGTTGAACTTCTGATTTTTTTTTATGTGTGAACCTGCCAAAGTGACCACCTGATGGAAAACTTGAGTGGAATGAATCCAAGAGTGGTGGTCACCAAATTAATTGTGAATGCAGACAATGCAGCATGGTGACCCACACTATGGCGGCCTATTGAGATGCTTCTGCATCATTCTGTATCACTCGCCAACGAAACACGACAGCATGAATGCTGTTATTTTACAACTAACTTAACACTTTTATGTTCTTACTAGTTGTTGCCCGCGGCTCCGCCCGCGTATATGTCGGTTATCGAGGCAAATACTAGCCTATGTGTTATTCTGATGTATAAGCTATACCTATTACTGTAAAGTTTCATCCAAAGTCGTTCAGTAGTTTTTGCGTGAAAGAGTAACAAACATCCATCCATACTTACAAGCTTTCACGTTATAATATTATTATATGACAGTATAGTAGAGAATAATAGATGTATGATATTAGTCAATATAACGAAACTTCGTAACATGTCCATTTTTTTTTTTTTTTTTTTTTTTTTTTTTTTTTTTTTTTTTTTTTTATAAATTACCTGCCAAAGTGACTCTGCTCAGCCTGATGGTAAGCTCAAGCAAAATCCAACAGTGGGGGCAACCATACTCACTGCGAAAGCAGACAATGCAGTATGGCGTCCCACACTATGGCGGCTTAGTGAGATGCTTTTTCACGCCCCGCTTAAAGGACCCGGGATCATAGTGGGAGGGAAACACGTGCGCTGGTAGTGAGTTCCAGTTTTTGAGTGCTTGGCACAGGAAGGAAGAGCCAAACCGTTTGGTTCGAGAGCGTATTTCAACGACTCTAAGGCAGTGGCTTCCAAGGCCAGCCCGCGTATGTAAAATCGTAAACAACAATTCCATTGATTGATAATTCTGATATAGAATAAAATGTGTGATGTCAATGGCGATCTCTCGGAGATAATTATGGAGGCTTTCCCAAGCTTAATTGGCCGAAATCTACTTATGTGGAATATAAATGGACGTTAGTTGATGATTAACAACGATTTAATTTATTTATCGGTGCCATAAGGTACCTTAATTTGGTTGTCGTGATCATTATAATCAGCCAAACGGTTATGGTTTTCAAAAGTGTCATTTTTATCCATTTTTGTCATTGACACCATAGTTTATCGGGTTTTTTAGATAGCCTCGTTGGTCTAGCGATTAGCGAATGCGAATGCCGATCAAGGCCTCTCGAGTTCGATTAATGAGTTGGGCCAAAAGTGTTTTTGAGTTTTTTTACCACCACGGCCAAAATAAATCTGATAGGCACCAACCATGTTAGGCATTTTTATAGATCAATTTAAAGTAAAGGTAGTAGAGCCACGCTGATTTCAGCACGAACGGGCCGGCTCGACCGGGGCGGTACTACCCTCGCACAGAAAATCAACGTAAAATGACAGCAGCAGTGCTGTCGTGTTTCGTTGGTGAGTGCGAGACCGGAGGCCCAAATAGTCTAGTCAACAAGTTCCATACTTGTTGACTGGACTAAAAGACGCAGCAGCATCACTAGGCCGCCATAGTGTGGGTCGCCATACTGCATTGTCTGCATTCGCAATGAGTATGGTGACCACCACTCTTGGATTCTAAAAAGTTCTTTGTCGGATTTTCCTTGTCATATATCCCTTTAAGGTAATACCCTCCTTTTAGCTTCGCCGTAGTTCGGTAAAAATAGTCAGTGTGTACTACTCCTTATTAAATTTTCATCTCCCTATTATGTCCATATTTCTCATGGGGTTATAGGCAAGTTACTCACCGGATGTATGGTAATGTTTCTAACAACCGGATACAGTTAATAGAAATATCGATTGCATGCAGACTGTAAGAAGATAGCGTCCAGTAAAGATTATTATTATCAGTATCTTATGGATTTATTTTATCTCTCGCTAACTTTCCATCATTGTCTTCCTATCCTGAGTTCACTTTTATTTAAGATTAATTATATGTAATACTGCATGGAGTTTTAGCTGATATTTTTAATTACCGGCCTGACTACCTAGTGAATTGTAGTACCTATAGATGTAGAAAATGGCCATTGCTAGAGAACTAGGGTAAATTTCTAGGACAAAATTATCCGTCCGTGTGGTGACGTATTATGTGGTAACGGGTCATCCATGTGATGATGGAGGAAGAATACGAAGTGTCCCCACCTCTATATATCCCAAGAGTGTCGTAAGATTCGACTGAGAGTGCATTATATGCAGAACAACTAACAGAACTACAAAGACAAAGGAAATTCGCAACAAATCCTACACGATCCCGCCTGGCCAGCGTAGTATTTTAGGCTTAAATCTCATTTTTAAGAAGAGACGTATGTCTAGAAGTTGATTGTATAAGGTTGTCGATGGTAATGATAACTAGAGTAAAAAGGGAAGGCTTAAAGTCAAGAATGAGAAAACGAGCCCGAAACTGCATTAACTCGAAGATTTCTATGATAAAAATATCACAGGTGCTGTATTTGGAACCACACACAGTTCAAATCATAAGAATCATAGCGAACGTAATAAGACAACTGATGGTCACGGAAGTAAGAAAATTGCCAACATTTACAATTGTAATGGACTCGGTAGCCACCTGTTCAACTAGCCAATTTGGAACTTTGCATGGACGCAAATTGTTTTTCTAGCGGTAGATGTTATTACTGTGGATGCGGTATATGCAGTTTCTATATAAGGAACTTGTTAACGAGTCATTTTATGAGCTTGTATTCTGGTAATATAACTGCGAGTACGGTATTATGATAGCAGTATTACTTTACTTATCGTCAGTATTAATGAGGCCTGTACATTATAGGTAGTTTTCATTAACTTATAATAGATACCTCCTTAAATTTATTTGTATATCTTTTTATAGTCCTTATGTTAGCTTAAACTGTTTATATCTATCTCTGTAATAGCATAATTTAATGTGCTTTCTAGCAACTAAGAATACCCCTACATGCAGTTAACTAGAAGATAATCTGAAGGTTTGTATTTTTTAATATCAGTAATTTAGCTGGTGAACTTTATATCAGTATACAAAAAAATCCTAAGTACTGTATAAAATTTTATTTATGTGCACGTAACCACAATATCTATCTTTTCATCTATTTATTATTGAACGACAAATATTTGTGGAGAAATAAAACTAGAACAATAAAACTTATAATGAAAATAAAATAAAATATTTCTTTTATTGATAAATGCAACAACAATTCACTATCTAACGCAAATATATTAAAATATTCATGCAGGTTTCTTTATCATATATACTGTTGCAAAAACACACCCATTTAATTGCCAATTTGTCCATTAAGAAGTCGACATAATTACATCCTTTATTGACTATTCGTACTCTAAGTTATAATTAAGAAATTTCGCAATGTAACCTGTAACCTTGGAAGAATTTAATCATCCATTAGTGAAATAATTACATACGAATCGATTATCCAATCGTAAAGTACAATGATATACAGACAGTTGGCTGATATGATTAAAACTAAGTAATGAATAAATATTATGAAGATTTTTTTCTTAAAAAGAACTCCCGCATTATGAATACCTCTGTCACAGGAGACTTAACAAACACACATGAAACGGACACAAAGAAAACCCAGACTCAGAACAACAATTTGTAGATCACACAAAATGATGTCCCATGTGGATGTCCCAAAACGGCGTGGCGATCGCCATGAAAAATTTTAATAGTTTTTCTGCGATATAAAAAAAACTTGTAGTAATTATCTTAGCGAAAATTAATCTTTAGCCATATTATCGGGCAAATAGCATCGAGAGCAAAACTATATAATAGTAATAATATTAAAAGTAAAAAAAAACGACTTCTAAAAACATTCAACGAAAACTCTCTGCCAAAAAACATTAAAAAGCTTAAAACTAACTGGCTCTTCATAAATTGCTATGTGCCAATTCTTGTCTATACCTAATTCTTTATTCATTTAAATAGTAGTATTATAATGTGTGCTAGGTACCTAGAATCTGTTTGAAGTCGGTGCCAAGCGACTATCGCTTAGATATGCTTTTTAGTGTTTTTTGGCAGAGAGTTTTCGTTGGATGTTTTTGGAAGTCAGTTAAAAATAACAATTATAAAATAATTGTTTCTAAACTTATATAAATAAAAAAACAACAATTTCTAAACACAATGCTAATATAAATGCTGTCTAGAAGCTTATCTTAATTTACAATGGACCACTTCTATTCAATACATCCGGATATCGAACTTTCTCTACAAATGTCATACTCTACATAGAGTAACGACTCTACCAAACGTAACTCTATATTCAGAACAATACACTATTATTTATCTACATTCCTGAATAAGTATGGGAAAATATTCCTAAAAGAAGTAAATAATTTATTCAAAAACCGTAACCAAAATCGTTGTAGAGATGTCTCTATAACCCGAGCTTTGTTGAAAACTAATACTTTCTCTATATAATGGATTACGTGTTATTTATTGAGCGACAAAGAAATTGAATAAAATCCATGTTTAACTTAATTTCGTGATTTGGGTCTATTGTAATATTTGACTTCTGATTATATTTAAACTAGTTATTACACGCTGCTTCGCCCACTTTTATTGTTACGTCTACAGCACGTCAGCGGGATTATATTACATATATTTAGCGGTTCTAATTCCACGGACAGTTTCATTTTTATTTATGATGCATATAAGTAACTTCATTTACATAAATATATATCTATATACATACATATATCCACGGTATTTTCGCTAAAGGAATGGGTAGAGATGATGGAATATCTTTAGGTATTCATCATCATTGTCAACAGCCTTTATAGGTAGACCATTGGAATAGTCTTCTCCTCAGAAATTAGGTTATGACCTATTATATGCTGGCCTTGGTACAGGATTTGTTTCAAAGTTTCCTTCTCTTTTTATATTATATTTTTATCATACTACTCTCGCACAGAACATCAACGCAAAATGACAGCGTTCGTGCTGTCGTGTTTCGCTGGTGAGTGCGAGACCGGAGGCCCAATGATGCAAGAGCATCACTAGGCCGCCATAGTATAGGTCACCATGCTGCATTGTTGCATTATCTGCACTCGCAATAAGTATGGTGACCACCACTCGTGGATTCTGCTTATGCTTTCCATCAGGCAGAGTAGAGTCATTTTGGCAGGCGCATACATAAAAAAAAACTTACACTTTAACATATATGATGACAATGAAAAGACCGGCTGCCTATCAGCATCAGCCCACGTAGCAACTGTGGATTCCTCGAGAAAGTCGAATCAGCTTTTCTACCGTGTTAATGTACTGGCTCTATGTATGAGACCAAATCTTTCTTTATCATTTTTCTTGACATATTTGACTAACTGACTGACTCTCTGCTATTGTGATGTTATGATGATCACGGGATGTGATGATGGTCCGTATTCCCTATGCGTTACCATATAGTATTGGGTACTATAATATCAAAATTGGTGAGCCTAGACTAAGCACTTTGAGACAGAAGAAAAACGTATATTTATATACTTCGGTATCACCAGACATTCAGTACGACAAATTTCCTCAGATCCTTATGAACCTCATGACATTACATGCCACCAAATAATAACACAAACATACAAGAAGTATTATATCAATACTAAGGTAGTAGTGTAAATACAGAAAACTCACTTTTCAGAAAACCTCAAACATTTGCCTTCCTTACTACCCATATTTAGACGCAAATAAATTAATCATATTCATCAAAATATTTGCTTACTGTCAAGTCGCTGAATTTAATATGTATAAAAATCTTTCGTTTTCCATATTATTCAAAGATACAGTAAGGCGCCTACAACTGTCCCAGCTGGAAACTTCGCTGCTTGACAATAGACTCCCGTTGCGTACAAAACTTGTCGGGTATCCCCGAAACATATACGTGGATAAAATATGTATGTGTGAGATGTCTCAGGCCTAGAAGTCTCTTTAATATTAATAAATTCAAACATGTCAAACGAAGTCTCTATCTCACTAACCGTTTGATACCAACTTAGGTAGTGTCGGGGTTTTCTTTATATATGAGCCTGCGAAAGTGACTCTACTCTGCCTGATGGAAAACATGAGCAGAATCCAGGAGTTGTGGTCAGCATACTCACTGCGAATGCAGACAATATAACAATGCAGCATGGTGACCCATACTATGGCAGCCTATTGAGATGCTTCTGCATCATTGCGCCTCCGATCCGCACATACCAACAAAACACGACAGCACGAATGCTATCATTACCGCCCGGGTCTGTATATAATATATATAATACTGTTTTGAAAAGGATACCTACACAAACATACATAATATTGAAAAAAATACCCAGATGTAGAACAAATGATTCTGCAATCAATCAATTACACAATTGATTATTCTGTATAGTATACAAACCCACGTATACTAGCAGTCGGGATAGCTAACCACTAGAACCACCAAGAGGACCGTCTATTACTCTATGCAGTCCCAGTTCGTTTTAATAAGCCGGAGTTTGTAGTTTTTTATACTTTACCTTGCATTTTTATTTATCTCCATTCCTAAGTAGGGTTCTATTCGGGTGGCAGTTCATCATAAAAGACACTAAAAAAAACCAAACAAAACACACTACATCATCTTCTACAGCTATTACATTACTAGTCAGCAAAGATCGCCAACGCCAATAAAATTAGGAAAAGGAGATAAAAAAATATGATAAAAAAAAAAAACTATTTATTTCTGAAATAGTAGCACGAGACACTCAACTAGTTCAAACAGCATGAGAGTAAGTAAGATTTAGAACAGAAATAAGACAAAATTGCAACTGAAAATGATGAAATTGAATTGTTTCCAACCGCCGCTAAAGCTTTTAATAAAAGTTTTATTGCACATTGACATTGTCAAATATCCGGGAAACGTCACTAGTAAAGTATGATTTAAAACATTGTTACTTTGTTTTGTAATACATGCAGCAAAATTAGCAATATCCTGTGCGTTATAATTAAAATTGTAGTTAGCTCATTCTAAAAGTGTATGTGAATGTCGCCGCTGTGTCTGTGTTGAGAATTTTCAACAATATTAAAACAAGTAGTATAATTTGCAAATTGCTGACAAGATCGCATACAATTCTGAAGTTTCGTAAGAATAGATTTGTAATAATGAAATATTATGGTTGTGAGTTCATTTCAAACTCAAAGAAAATACCGATTAACATGATTTTTTTATTTACCATTAATTAAGCAAATAAAAATCGATTTTACATTGCTCCAAACGTTAATAGAAAATGAGAACCTCTTATATTATTAATTCTTAATATACACGGCGGCATACAAATACACTAAGTCATTTTTTTTTAAATCGGATTTAGTCGGTTATATGGTACTACCTACTGTAGGTCTTACATCACACCTATGGCTTTTAATAGTCCACTGCTGGACATGGCCTCTCCTATCTCCAATAAAGAAAGTTTCTCACTCTGGTCAAACCTGTCAATATAGACTTTGTATCAAGATATCCTTCTCTTTACGGTGTTCTGCTGTAGGTCTGTATAAATATAACGTAAACATGTCTTTCCACGGCAAATTGAAAGATTTAACCGATATCACATTGGCGATAGTTAAATATATTAGTTTCTATTACCGTTAAGCACACGATCGAATCAGCTTAATTATCTGTTTGAACAAATTGTAGGCACGCCATTGATACAGGCAATAGTTTATTTACTTTAACAAATTATTATCAGACTTCTACATCGCAGCATGACTTAGAAATCAGTAATTTGCGCTGAGGTAAATTTTAATTAAGGATTTAGTCGTTTATTATTTTAGCATTGGATGTTCCAGTAAGGAAATATTAGGTGTTTATACTCATTTACACACATTTAAAATTTTCTACTATCCTTCGGGAATAGCTAAGTTGACATTCTACATACGCAAACGTTATTAGAAAATTAACAAATGTATCGCAACTGTGTTATCTTAACGCTAAATTACTAAGTCGAAACAAAATATTAGCCAATAATATAAAAGGATAAAGTCGTTAGCGATTGTAGTAGGAGAATCGAACCGAAACACTTGCATCTTGACTAAGGGAGCTGAACTCCATCCATATAAAAAAAAACTTGAGAGGTGTCAAGGGACACCCGGATGGAACGAAGTTTATATACATATATATATGGAGCGATAAGGCCGCCACTTGTACATACTTCATATTAGTTTTAAGTTTACCTTGTAATTTCATAAACTGGTGTACAATAAAGAGATTTATTATTATTATTATATACTATCCAGCACTATGACGTCAACTCAATGTTAAAAGTGTCGTTACAACGAAAATTGTCGTTACAACTTTTGGTCTTAATCCGTTTAGCCCCCTTCGCAACGCGCCATAAGGAACTTCGTTCCAATAATATGTATCTCTTATAGGATGAATTATCGTGAGAGAACTTTACAGCGGCTCAAATGGGTCAGCTTGAACACAGTGTTGCCAAGACCTGTGACCAGTTCTTTTGTAACTTTTAACCGACATAGTGAGTTTACCAGAGCTCAAATATCTTCATATCCGGTACCCTGGGATGATTTAAAAATGGAAAACGTACTTGTGACTAATTGGAAGTGTCCATAACTTTCGTTAATCAATTATCATCAGATCGTTTGTCCCCTTGTACCATATCTGATAACATGTACCTAGGTATACCAAGGTCATCGACATAGTCTAAAGGATTAGCAAGCTGAAGTTACAGTGGGCGACCATATTAGCCGCAGTCCTGATATCTGTACAAACATAGTGTAGGACGTCCACGGGCCAGATGGAGTGATGATTATCACAAGATGGCTAGCAGGAGTTGGATGCGAGAAGCCGAGCTTTGAATTAAGTTTTGTGCAATATGAAAGGCATAAATATAGCTGTGAACTGCAATAGGCTAATGATGATGATAATGCAGCTCAGCAAATCAACAACAATTAGAATGATGATACAAGATAATCATTGCTGAGTTCAGACAAGCACAATACATAAATTCAAATTCGCAAATATGACACAGAATGATAATTGCCTACCGATACTCATACGATACTATTATATTTTTGACATCTAACATTTTTATACTATTGAAAATTCATTGACTAGTAGGTATTACTGAAGATTTTAAATAATCCTTTTATTTTATTGTTTCTATTGCCTTGAACAACCTTAACACTTTATGAGTTCATGGGTTTCTACTCCATACAAAAACACAGTATGGTTAAGTGTCGGTGATGCATTGTTTTCTATAGAATGGAGGTGCTACCTTGGTCAACCGGTTTTAATTCTTATTGAAAGATATTGCATCATGTTTTATAAAAAATAATAATAACGGTTGTATATTGATCTGAGTACGTCAGTTTTTTAGATTAAACCAGAAATCATCACTTACATTTGAGCAAATATTGGCATTTGACAAAATATAGTTTGTGAATTAACTTTTAAATATTATGAATGCGAGAATTATTTGAAAGATACTTTTTGTAATATTATTAACTTCATAAAAAAATTGAAAGGACAATGTCTGTCTTGTCATTGAGCAGTAAACTATTTTAAGCCCGCTTAAAAATAAATATTTACAAAATGTAATTGCGGGTTGGTTCTTTTTGGTCGGTGCCGTTTTAAATGTGTATAAGTGAACAAAACTTTAAAACAAAACAATGTGTGCATGTCTCACACGGCGCAGGTCAAGTGTCAATGTTGTTTTCTTAAAAATATAATGTCGTCAAGCTTATCTCACTGCGATAAAATCAAATGACACTTTAGAAAGACGAATGAGGCCCTCGGATCGATACATCGGTTCCTACGTGTATCGACTTAAAGATCGATGCTTAACAGATTTTAATTGACATGCGAACGAGTGAGAATTAAGTAAGAACTTGAAGGTTTGTTTACATTTTAGTATTATGTTTACATGGACGTAATATTTATGGATATTTTGTTTACAGACTTGCTAGTCCAGTGCTATTAAGAGCATTGTTACTATCCGTTTCGATGAGAAAAACGAAAACATACCTTTATTGTTAAGGATCCATGAAGTTTCTCTCGCTTAATACCATGATTGCCATGTTTACCATAGTATAAAGCGAAAACGCGTGGAACTCTGCCAGTTCCTTTTAGGAGCAAATAATTCTTGTGAAGGAAACTTCGGCACTGGTAGAGGTATAGAGCTCTCCCGATCCACCAAGCCTGGGGATGGGCTCCATACCGCAGACAACTCATACGCCTGATGTCTTAGTCCGTCCTCAGTCCTCTATAAGCATAGGTCTGGGGGTGACAGTTGAGGCCATTTGTCACCCTAGCAGAAACCGGCCAGGGTAATATCAAGAATATACAAGATATCTGTGTTTAATTCAATTAAAGCCACATCTCATTAAACAAGATTCGAAGAGTCCTACTTGTGGTAAATTAGACAAAGAGATGTTTAAATAAATATAAATAAATAAATAAATATTTTCGGACATCTAACACACAACGCCATCTAGTCCCAAGCTAAGCAGAGCTTGTGTTATGGGTACTAGACAACTGATACAAATACATATATACTTTTTTTTTGTAAATACATACATATTATACACAGAAAACACCCAAACTCCGAAACAAATATTTGTAGGTCATACAAACATTTGGTCCGACCCGGGAATCGAACCCGACACCTCATGATCACCAGTCGCACACGCCAACCGCGAGACCAACGAGGCAGTCAATGTTTATTGCGAAAGTGGATTTATTTTTTGCGTTTGGTATACTAACAATGGTGTGTATGATGTTTCATTATTTAACGGCAAATTGCACTTTGTACTTGTCACTCTGTAAGCTATTCGGCTACACAACTATACTTATAGGTAGGTTTATAGTGAGTCTGTTGTAGGCAGAAGTTTATTAAATTCTCATACTTCCCACGCTATGTCCCCATTCACAAAATAGAACTCGTTTCATATCAAGCTATTACCATTCACAGCTGAACGAAAGTCTCTTCCCCAACTATCCCGGTCTTAAACACTCTGCATCCGTCCACTGAACCAGCTTATTTTATAACAAATGCGCACTTTGAAAAGAAAATGTTTGAACAGTTATGTCTCAGCGATAAAACCATAATAATCTATCCTAAGAAATATAATACATTCATTAACTTCTGTTCATAATTTATAGGCCATATACTTTACTATCGACCTGTCCCCTTGATTACCTTTCATTTGATTTGAAAGGCGGTATAATTGAAAATGATTTTAATAATGTGTAATAAAATTATAATCCTAGGAGCCTAATGTTATTGGACACATGTACATTTAGTTACTACTTTTTTTAGAAGCTTATATGAATGACAAATTTTATTTATTTAATGAATAAAATACAACTTATTCTGTTGATTTCATAGCGAAGACACGTATCATATTCTAGGTCTGAAAAGAAGATTTCTTAAGTTGTTCATTACTCTTGGGATAGCCATATTTTGGCACTAATGAATGACCTCAAAGAAAACCAGTGTTAATTCACTCTCTAGTTGCTTTTCACTGAGTGAACGGAATTAGCGCTAGCCCAACGTTTCTTCATCTAACTCTGAAGTGGGTAATTCAAAGGCTGCAAAGCACTTGTGGCTTTTATATTGGTGATTCTCTTGGTATTTAGGCCATTTAAAACTGTATTGTTCACAAGGCTAACTAAGATCTTAACGAATGTATTTCTATGTGTATAAATGACACTTAGTATCCAGTTCACTCAGTTCACCGCATTAGTCCGATTAGTCGATGTTGTGTATTTGTTGCTAATACCTTCAATACATACTAGAATAACAGGTAAAGTCATTTATGAGATGTCGCTTTTACCTGTAATCCCTTATCAGACTAATAGCTGTTTATCCTTTTAAAAATAGTAGTGCAGTATAAATAAATAGTTAAACTATAAAAACTGAGGCATCAAGTTTAAACATTTCTCAAGATTCTTATTTACTTGACAGGTTTTAGCATCCGCTCTTAACTCTCACAAGTATTAAATACACACACACACACACTAGATCACAATTAACTTTTACTAAATGTCAATAGCACTTACAGGTTACAATCGTAAGCCATCGAAGACCGACTTAATCTTCAGCTGGTAGCAGTGGCGTAACCACCAATTTGTGATATGATTGATATTAATCCCCTTAATCCGAATGTCTGTCCGTCCTAAAAACTTACTGTTTCTAAGAGTGGAGACTTGACAAGGCCTTTGAAGAAATTAATGTGGTTGTTAGCGTGTGATGTTAAGTACTTTAATATTTTCTTGTTGAGATTGTAAAGACTATAGGCAGTAAAAACGAATTGTCTTGTCTGTTCTTAGCACTTTAGTTAAGAAAAATTGTATCAATTGAAATTATTAGGAGTGAATAGTCATTTAACTAACATGGTTCAAAGACTGGTAGTATTTCATTATTAGAGATCATGGAATTGATTTCCATCCTGGAAAAAATGTGGAATGATAAGAACGAACGAATGAATCAATGAATGAAAGAATGTTGTTCTTGGATAGCAGTCTTATACGAAATGCTTAACTTAACTTTAAAATCAAAAACATTTGCTGACCTGTTTTTCCAAACTACGATATATAAATAATATAATATAATAATATAAGACTAGGTATATGTAAATACATATATACTTTTTTTGTGAAATATATATATATATTATACATGGAAAACACAGAAACGACGAAACAGATATTTGCAGATCATAAAAACATTTGGTCCGACCCGGGAATCGAACCTGAGACCTCATGATCAGCAGTCGCACACGCCAACCGCGAGACCAACGAGGCAGTAAACTATGGTTGATGAACAGGAGAGACGATACCCCCCGTTCTTAATTCGACATCACGGCTATACAGTTACTCTCTGTGACATACAGCTACGAACTATAAACTTATCGTGACTTTGAACAAGCGATTTTCTTATTTTTCACGTATACATTGCTACTCTTTACGTAGTAGTTTTAACATAAATGAAGTACAATATATACTAATATTATAAATACTATAAAATTTGGCATAGAGATCCTTTGATTTTCAAGGAAGGACATAGGGTATTCTTCACCCTGATAACTGATATACACGCAGGCGGAGCCGCAAGCAAAAGCTAGTACATCTATACAAATAAATAAAATTGGAGTGTCTGTTTGTAATATTAAAATAACCGCTTTTTACTAAATTGGCGAAAGATTTATACGTTTTGAAGGGAAACCAGAGATACGTATATATTTATGCGTAGCATGAAATATCATTTTTTAAAATTTTTGTCTGTCTGTCCGTGTGTCTGTCTGTCTGTTTGTTCCGGCTAATCTCTGGAACGTCTATACCGATTTTGACGGGAATCTCACTGATAGGTTGGCTGATGATATAAGGAGTAATTTAGGCTACTTCTTTGGACTAGTTTCGCCCCGCGACGTTACCTGCGGTACAATAATAACCGCGGGTGACACCGCGGCGTTCAGCTGGTTATAAATATAAAAATTCGCACTAAAATCTACCCCGTAAAATCTATGACACTAATGACAACTGTCACAGAAACCAACCTATATTTTAAGGACTGTAAAACAATAAGTTTATTTTTCCTTTAGGTATATTATTATTTATTGCCTACACGTACTAAGAATTAAAACTACTTAGTATTAATCGTATCATAACACGAACATATATCAAATTGACCACCAACGCGCTCTTCCCCTGCTCAATTACATTATAGCCGTTTCATTTAATTTATTGCCCGTGTACTTATTGTTTTAATTACAAATAGAGAATTATGCCGCCCAAATTACTATATCGGTATGATTTAGAATAGCTTTCTATTGTACAAATTATTTATATTAATCAATAATCTTGCCCCCAAGGTACCAGCGCTAGGCACGCCTATACGGTGTTTCATGGACCATCATTTTTGTTTCGGAAAGTCGAAGAGTCATGTTGATAGTTTTAATGTACTTTCACTGACCTTACACTGAGCTTAAATTAGCGGATGGTTATAAAACAGTGTTTTTGTTCTTATTTTTTTTTTACTTTTAGAGTTCCATTCTTGAATAATTAAACTCTTGAATAAATATATATTTTTTTGTCCTTGAACTTCATTAACAAAATCATAAACCACCTTTAATCTCTCAGTTGCATCACAATTCATATTAGCACAGAAGAGAAACTATGTTATAAAATCTTCAGATATTAAGTCAGTGGACACCAACTAACTAAATATTTCAAAATTCCTATTTCCTATAAACGTTAAAAATGCCTGTGTAGTTTTTCTGTTAGCATGCGTATAATAAAGAAATAACAGGTATTTACCTATGAAATTGACGTTTTGTATGCAATAAGTGAAAGTACTTATTTTTTCTAACTTTTTTATTTTGTTATTTTACCCACTAAAAAGTTATCTAAATTTTGGAAAAGGTAATAGTCGGTAGGTGTAAGGTCTGGTGAGTATGGCGGATGAGGGAGAGCTTCCAACCCCAGCTCTTGCAGCTGCTTCACGACAACGCGCGACCCCATACTACGCAACAGTCTCCAAGCTGCAAGAGCTGGGTTTGGAAGCTCTCCCTCATCCGCCATACTCACCAGAGCTTGCACCTACCGACTATTACTTTTGCCAAAATTTAGACAACTTTTAGTGGGTAAAAAATTCAATTCCCGAGAGGCAGTACAAAATGCCTTTGAAGAATTTGTTGCCTCCCGTCCAGCTGATTTTTACAAGAAGGGCATCAATAAACCGTCAATGCGTTGGCAAAGATGCGTCGATTGCATGGGTGATTACTTCGAATAACAGAACTAAAAAAGTTTGAAAAAATAAGTACTTTCACTTATTGCATACAAAACGGCAATTTCATAGGTAAAGACCTATTATAAGATTAAAATTGTCAGTATTAAAGAAACAAAGAGTGTATTACTTATTACATTAACGTTCCCTTTAATTATCTCATGTATCTAGGTATATTTAAAAAAGAAACAAAAATAATAACTAAAAGTATGACTTAGAGGAAAATTAAAAACTATTGTAGAACGGAACCCTTCGCGTCTAATCCCGACATACTCTTAGCTGGAACTTTGAAGCATCCAGGTGGTAAACATACGACACACCCAATGTTAAGCAATCAACCTTAACTTATAGTTTCTTGTAGTGGACAATGTTTAATGTGTTGCCCACCCATGTGCATGACAATTTAGAGTGGGATTACAATTTTACCCCTGTTGTCTATCTCTCCTAAACATTCTACAGAATTTCGTTACGATATCATTTTTAAATGCGCCTTTGTTCCACTTGTACATAATAACGTAATTAAATTTTTAAACACGATTATTTACTTCTAATTGTTTTACCTATATAGAAGATCTTTTAATTCGATATGTTAAAGATGAAACTCTTGTTTGAATAACTATAGTGCAATTTGACAATTAGATGAAGATTTGATAATGGAATCAGGAGGTGATTGGATGTCCTTTTCATTGGCTCTCAGATGTCATATTATTAGAGCCTGCTGGTGATGGAGGTAGGAGATAAATGATGGAGCTCTTTAAGAGCGGATGAAATATATTTATTACGTTTATTATTTCTTTCAGTGCCTTTGTTTGATTATGTATGTATGGTTGTCTGAATTTTCGATTAATTTAAAACCAGGAAGATGTTTTTTTTTATCTACCAAGGTTTAAATCCTAAAATTATTTTAGGAAATTTTATTTTGATTACCACATGATTAAGAGGTGTCGATATTGTACTCTATATTGCCAAAAATTATATTGAACGGAGAGGATTAACCGAGATAACAAATAATAAATTACCCCACTTGTTCCTACACTTTGAGAAAGTGACACCTCTAAATTATATTTTAAACAATATTACATGTATATGTATAAATTATTAGCATGTCAGTATATAATTAATGGCGTAATATACTACCTAGTACCTAAAGTTATTTTATCAATATGTGGCGGCAATTTGCAAAATTACAGCCTTTACAACGCCAGTGATTAGATATAACGGTGCATAGTGAGGTGCTTGAACGATAGTCGATTTCATCGGATTAAAATCGACTATTATTTAAATATTTTATTAAAGCGGTGCTAGGCCCCTTAGATTGTTTTTTTACTGTTGATAATATTGCAAGGGAATGACATAGACATACTTATTTACAAGACATTTGAAGGCATAATTCTGAACTTTCTTAATTTGACTGTGTTCATTTCAGTTAGGCCTCTTAGATTGTTTTTGTACTGTTGATAATATTACAAGGGAATGACATAGACATACTTATTTACAAGACATTTGAAGGCATAATTCTGAACTTTCTTAATTTGACTGTGTTCATTTCAGTTTATCATTGCCTTTACTTGACTGCCTCGTTGGTCTCGCGGTTGGCGTGTGCGACTGCTGATCATGGGGTCTAGGGTTCGTTTCCTGGGCCGTACCAAATGTTTGTATAATCTACAAATATTTGTTTCGGAGTTTGGGTGTTTCCAATGTATAATATGTATGTATTTACAAAAAAAAAAGCATATATGTATTTATATCAGTTGGTCTAGTACCCATAACACAAGCTCTGCTTAGTTTGGGACTAGATGGCGTTGTGTGTTAGATGTCCGAAATATTTATTATTATTATTATTTACGCATTAGAGACGGGGCAATTTTTTTTGTAAATACGTAAAAGATTGAAACTAGAACCTTGATGTATCTACGTTACCAGATCTCTACACCCCCCTAAGGATTGACTGGTAGATAATGCCCAGAGCATTAAGTCCGTACCCAAGTTCATAAAGATGTAAAGTAGGAAAAAAAAACATAAATCTATATCAGATCTATACTTATACTATAAACGCGAAAGTTTGTAAGTATGGATGGATGCATGGATGGATGGATGTTTGTTATTCTTTCACGCAAAAACTACTGAACGGATTTGGATGAAACTTTACAGTCATATAGCTTATACATCAAAATAACACATAGGCTACTATTTGCCGTGATAACCGACATATACGCGGGCGGAGCCGCGGTCAACAACTAGTATTTTATAAATAGAACAAGAGCTACGGCAACAACTTTGGACTTTGATATTTGCATATTTTCTAAAGATTTTTATCGAGTGTATGTTCTCGCCTAAATCATACAAATTGCAAGTTTTCTTACAAAATTCACGACGATATGATGTCATTTATTTGTAATTTAATATATTTAATAGCTGCCTTCTTGGAAAACGAATCTTTTAATCACTACATCACTTACCTAATTAGGTGTCACCAATTATTGGTAAGCTTAAGTTTTTAAAATACGACCTTAGTCATTCATTTTATTAGCGCCATATGTTATTCCAATTGCCCGTAATGCCCGTTACTAATAACTTATTTTTCACGAATATATTATTATTTCTATTTTGAGTAGTTTTCTTACTTACATATTTATTTCTATGCCTATAAATCTCATTATCATGCTAAAATAATGATTAATATTTAATAATAATAATAATAAATCATTTAATCAGACCACTTTGTGTCCATTTTGTTAGATACATTAAAGCTTATTCTATTGTTAGTAAAAGTCATCACAATTAGATAAAATCAAATAATATAAATAATAATAAAACATTTAAATGATTCAAATATTAAAATCAAATAATAACAATTATAATAAGAAAATAATTACAATTAAATCCAATCAAAACATTTATCAATATAATAATAGGAACCAATAAAATTTGAAATAAAGTTAAGATTAAAGCAACTTACAGTGAGTTTTTACTTTAAAGGATTGATTTGGTAAATTTTTATTGCATGTGTTTATAAAGCAAAATATATCAAATTTATATTTTCTTATTATATTAGAGTAGAATAAAACTAGAGGTAGCTAATGGATGTGAATCGAATACACACTACCTTAGTCGATGCATATCGACTATTAGGCACACGTCACTAGACAAATCGCCTTTGGGAGTGATTTTGTCGAAAGTATTTTACAAACTAAGATTACATACTGTATAGATTTAATAGCAAGAGGTGATTGACATAACTACTGATAATAAAATTAAAAGTAAAATAACATCGTATACATATGGTGTTAGATTTTTTCTCGCGGTTGTAAATTGTCTTGATTGGGATCCGATCTCTGTTCACCTCTGTTCATAAATTAAGAGTGTCTTATGAAACATTCGGTTGAATATATTTTACATAATTTTCGTGAGAAAGAGTCTTGGCTACTGTGTAATGTGATACGTTAGGATGTCATGCTAACTCTGTATATATATTTAGGGATTTATTTTCATTGTTATCTCTATCACTCAATTGTCAGTTGAGTATTAAATATTCATATCTCACAGGAGTTAAAATCTTGGTATAAGATCTTAGTAACCTTATCAAAAAATACCATTACCTATTTTATGACTTAGATATTTTTTCGTAAAGTACATTATTGTATTTAATCTTATTCATAGTGATAGATGAAATTTTCGAAGCTTTTGCGTCCTTCAAGGTCCATTGTTAGAAAAATACTAAATAGATTCACATATATTCAAAATAATGCTAAATAGTATCTTGAAGCATATTTTACACAGAGATATCTTAACTTATATTTGTATTAAGCTGGCAGTCCTAATAATCCTATACACATAGACATGTACATACCCACTAACATTTGAAAATAAAAAAACACTGCAAAAAGAAAGACGTTGTGTGATCTTTAAGAATGGAAGAAGGTACATGATTGCAGAGACACCAAATATTTTTTAGGACATTACAAAGTATAGAATTTTTTCTATACTTATTTTAAATTTTTATTGTACATACTATGTTCAGAAATATTCAGGAAGTTAAAATTTATTTTTATCCTTTTGTAATCTGTGACGATACTTACATAAGAAGTGTAAATCTAAAATTTGATTATACGGACTGGATATAAATTATGTAGATCTGAACATAAGTGTCGTAAGAAATGTCTCAGAGTGGATAGAGTCATTTGATAAGTTTACGTTAGGCAATTATGTTACGTTCTAGTTCAGACATGATGTGCACATAAAAGAAATTTTTGGCGTTACTTATTAATCATTGTCTTCTTCCTTAATATCCTGATTTTACTTGTGGCTGGTACATTATTAAACATTGCGAAGGGTTTTGAACAGGGTTATTTATTGTCGCACAAGTTGGTCACTTGTGCGACACTAACTTTACTTAACAGGAAAAATGAAGTTACTAAATAGTAGAAAAGACAGTAGTCAGAATTTTCGACTCCTTGTCACGCTGCCTCCTACTGCATTGAAAGTTGTAGATTCGATCCCTAGATGGGACAACATCTAGTGTGATTAACATATTGATATACCTGAGTCTGAGTGTTCTGTGTTCGTTTCATGTTTGTGAAGTCCCCGGGACACAGCAGATTCCTAATAACGGAATAATCTTGTCTTTTAAGTGATTGTTAAGTTATAAAACACTCCAATTCAACTAATTTTATGTTGTAAAATCCACTGTACTAGCGATAAATTTCTAGAAGTAATTTTGGATATTTTTTATGATTCAAATGAAAAAAACTATTTGTCTTATTATTCCATATTCGATTAAGCAAAACATTTTAGTAAGATTACTAATAAATAACATTATTCAATTAATGTATAACTTTTTTAATGAGAAATGATTATGGAGGTTAAAGGACGGACCGTTTTAGCGTGTGGGCGTCTGTTTGTCTATGCCATCATAACTCATAACAGCTACAATATTTTTATGTATTTAGTCAGTTTTGGTATTTGATTACCTGTTTAATAGTTTATTGGTGATATATTTATTATGATTTCCATATAAAATCCTGAATCGCTTGAATTAGACTTAGGTCAATTTAAGAGATGACATTTTTTATTAGATTTTTATGTGGTGTGAGCTTTTAAAAATGTATTTTTTTGATTACATTCAGAACAAGTAACATATATACTTTATAGTAACCGGATTGGTAGGGCTCCACAGATTTTTTGCTTGACTATCATAGAAAACTAATAAAACGGTCGTGAAATTACCATAGCATTTTTTTTGTTTTTAATTAATTATTCACTGGTTAAATAATTTAATTTGAAATTAATTTATTCAAAAATTTTCGATGAGAACCTCATTTCCACAAGTAGGAAAGATTCATGACTGAATCATAAATGATTATGACCATAAATCATTCTTACTTTGGGAACCAACTAATACTTTAGCAAGAAGTAAGTGTTTAAATATTTAAATACTCCTGTTTTGCTAAATTGATAGTCACATATGAGTGTGAAATAACATAATTGTTATTAACATTATAATCATGTTATCTTTTTACGTACATTCTGTTGTCAGATTTATTCTTCAGAGAGATTTTGAATGTTTTATTTTATTACATTTATTGCATTTTGTCATTATTATACAGACTAAATCTCTGTAGCTTTGTGGATTTCTACTATACATGGAATTGTCCTAGAATTGGTATAAAAATAATCAATCATTTTACGTCTTTTCTCTTTTTATGGAATAGCGGGCAAACGAATCACCTAATGGTAAGTGATTACCGCCGCCCATGGACACCAGAGGCGTCACAAGTGCGTTGTCGGCCTTTGGGGGATGGGGAGGGGATGGGAGGGGTTGGAGTATGGGCCTCTGGCCGGCCTCCTTTCTAGAGCAATCCTGTGTATATGAAATCGTTTTGCATGTATTTATAGGTTCACACAAATCAAACTCAAATTCAGTCTTAAAACAGTCTGGTTTACCGCCTGGACTAGTTTACAACTATGGACCTATTAATTTAGTAATCAGTGATAACTGCAACATTAGAGGTCGGGGGTTCGATTTCTAACCAGGCCAAGTAATTGTGTGATGGGCATTATTATTTGTTCTATGTCTGGGTGTAAATAATCTACATGCAAACGTATATCATCATCATCATCATCAACAGTCCACTACTGGACATCGCCTCTCCTTAGAAAGGAGGTTTTGGCCTAGTATAGGTACTACGCTGGCCAGATGAGTTGATATAGAATTTGTTAAAATGTTCCTTCTCTTAGCAGTGGTGTTGTACTGCTTAGTGCTCCCTTAGTCACCTCTTACGACACCCATGGGGTGAGTAGGGATGGTGACACTTCGTATTCTTAATCCGTCACCACACGAAAAGTATATTTTAAGCCGAGTCTCCACCGAACAAAAGGTTGCAACTTTTGTGTTGTCAACACGTGTTGGTGACAAAAGTTTCTGTAATTTCCTTGTGTTGGCAACAAAAATTGTCAACAAATGTTGGGAACCGTGTTTCTGTTTACGGCGGTAAACATCAAAAGAATACGCTTGTTGCAGATATTTATTGGCTCAGTGGAGACGCTTAGTTGGAATGTTTTTTAAATTGTTGGCGACTCGGTGTAGACACAATGGAAACAAAAGTTGGCGATTCTTTGAAGAGTTGCCAACAATTTTAGTGGAGACGCGCCTTTATGACCAGTATGTTTACCAGGTTGACCAGGTTCTGCTTAGTTTTTAATCAGACAGTGGCGGCATGTGAGGTGTGTCTCGTGATTATTATTATTACTTATGCCTAAGGCTAACAATACCGTTTAATTTAATTATTTTTAAAGACAAACGCTACCTAGGTATCTTTTTCTAATTAAATATATGAGAGAATAAATTAAAACTGTATCGCCGTCGGCTATCTCAGGTTTGTTCTGTCACTATCCATAAATGAGTTCACTTTGACCGGCCACAGGTTGGGCAATGAGACACCTTGTAGGCGTATAGGTAGAAAGCGAAGCCACAATGAGTGGAAACTCACGCATACCGAAGATTCAATTGAATCATTCTACCATTTACTATTCTATTGTACTGTCGGCAAAAAAGTCATCTAAAAAAAAAGACAAAATTTCTGATCACGGTAAGAATTGTGATATTCGGCTACTGTATTTTTAGTTTCTTTTTAATAGAATAGTCGGCAAACGAACCGAGGTATGGCCTGATGGTAAGCGATTACCGCTGCCCATGGACACCCGCAACACCAGAGGCATCACAAGTGAGTTGCCGGCCTTTGGGGGATGGGGAGGGAGATGGAGAGGGGTGGGGAGAGGGGTTGGGTGTATGATATCCTCACTCACTCGGTGAAACACAGTGCAAGCGCTATTTCACACTGGTTTTTAGTGAGGGGTATGGGCCTCCGGTATCCTCACTCACTCCGGTTTTCTGAGAGGCCGTGGTATCACTCTGGTCGAGCCGGCCCATTAATGCCGAAGCGTGGCTCTCCCACGTTAATCTGTGTGTTATGTGTGGTAAATATAGTGGTTAAACTATTGCATCTGTGTGTGTATATCTAAGTATGTCTTTTATGATCAGAAACCAAGAGCTCAGGTGATATTTTCCAATTATGTCTAGCTAAACAGCTAGCCAGGTGACAATAGTTTTTAATCGACAAGCGCAATTCCACCAAAGTTGAATCTATATTTTTTTCTTTTTTAAATTCTTTGACATAAGTCTCATAAACTACTTAAAGATAATCAGAAAATATTAATGATTTAATCAACGTTTGAATATAGCTATCCACAATTTTGGAACATAAAAGTAATACATAAAATTTTATAAAGTCCCATTTTAATTTAATGACTAATCCAGATATACAAATCACTATCATAACTTCATACTTAATCCAATACGATGATTTCCATTTACGAAAACCATACAACCGAAACACGATTTAATCCTATTATTTATACAAAGTGTTAGCCAAAATAGGCCGGAGCTGTAAGCTTTAATAAAATTAATCACAATAAACGTCGCAAACTGATTTATGTAAGTCTTTAAGAAGCGAAATAGTAATAAAACTTAAAATAAAAATAGCAGACATTTGCCTCTAAATATTTGACAGGTCGATGACGGAACGCGTAAAATTGACAAGCAAACACTGTAGTTATAAAAAATCCGGTTGTGTTAAATAATTTATACTAGGGCGTTTGTATCGACGAAAGTTATATTCATAAAAGTTTGCAGCAATAACTTCGTTGTATTTTTTTTTGCACGATACTCGAGAGAAGCTTCAAGTTTGATGTGAAAAATATTAGATCTAGACATAATATATATAATCGTTTTCAGTCAAGTCCATAATTTCAGTGATTACTTCAAAACGTTCTAAAAACATGTGTTCGTCTTAGTATTATAAAAAAAACATCGAATTTATACTTTTCGTTGATTTATAAAATTATTTATTAAAATAATAAAAATCTCGCCTAATTTGTTCAAACTCAGCTTTTTAAAACAAGAAGACGATAATTATTTCTGTTTTACTATCTACCATAAAAGAGGCTCAAAATAAAACCACTATCACATTTATAAAATACTCCTAATTACCCTTTTATTGTATATAGGCAATTATCTTCTGATTATTTGGAACTAATAATTGTAAAAAAACTATTATTATTTGTACTACTTTCAAGGATATCTTTTTTTCTTAAAACACGCCACAGTACACGTGCAAAGACATAATAAAATAAACTGTAAAAACTTTTATATAATGTTATTGACATGTGACATTTTTTTTGCTATCGGTCCCAAACTTATCGATTGTAGTTCGAGTGAATGATTTTTAATTTAATTGTAATACTCGATTTTGTTCAACCGCCCGTAAAGAGGCAGCCGGGACGGACATATGTCAATCTACCGCTAACTTTTTTATACAGATAATACATTTTTTATTTTTTACGATTATGAATGGCTGGCTGAGACATAGCCCACTTTTTATTTTTTTATTGTCATATGTAATTAATTAACAATAGACAAGAAATGATATCGGTATGTGAAATCTTTAGTTTTTTTTTATTGTAACACTTAAGTTGCTTTAGTAAGTGTTTTTTTTTGTATAAAATTTTCTTAATAGTAAGTGTTTTAGTAACATTTATATTTAATAATTTTACATATCCCTTAAATGGTCATCTGTTTCAGAACTACGATCAGCCTGTATTATGGTAACCTGATCGTTAGTTAATTTCTCTGTACGATATAAATTTAAAAAAAAATTGTTCCCAGTGGGAAACAAATCTATAACCACTGTAGTAGCTATCGTGATCCCCTGACCATTTTACCACCTGAATATTCTATTATGTTTTTCATTTAAATTCTCTTATACTTCTGTCTCAAACTTCTCTTCAGTTAGTCAAAAGGAGACTAGATAATTTTTTTAACTGTTCTGTGCTTCATCTGTTACATATATTCATAGGCGTTTGTGACCTTATCTTATAGTTATTGTTTTATCTTAGAAATGTAGCAATAGAGAGTCAATTGTTCTGAGGTTTACTTGGACCTTTAGGTTCAAATTTCATATTGTGATATACGTACACATATATATATATATATATCTTTGGTGTCGCAAATGTTCTTTATTACTTTTACCATCTCACTAATCACTGCTACGTTGATAGAGTCTATGTACATATAATGCACGGTTGGCCTAGTGGTTTAAGCGGTCTCCACGCTGCTCTCCACTGCGTCAACTGTTGTGGGTTCAAATCTCACATGGGACAACAATTTGTGTGATCCACAAATTATTGTTCTTGGTCTGGGTGTTCCTTGTGTCCGTTTCATGTATGTTTGTAAAGTCCCCCGCGACACAGGATTTATATTCCTAATGCGGGAGTTGTCTGTTTAAAGAAAGAAAGAAATATAATATTAATAATACGTGAAGCAAAAACTTTGTACCCGTTTTTACGAAAATTATGGGAACAGAGAATTATGAAATTTGACACAGTTAAAGTTTATATGGAGGAAGGGTACATAAAGCTAAAAAAAATATTATGAACTAATTTCAACCACAAGGCGACCACTAGTAATTCTAAATACTTTAGAACTGTAGTGATTGTCTAGATTCTAAACTCTACCGTGGGAGAGTCACGCTTGGGCATGAATGGGCCGGTTTTACCGGAGTGATACCATGGCTTCACTGAAAACCGGTTAGAAACAGCGCTTGCGCTGTGTTTCACCGTGTGAGTGAGGATACTGGAGACCACTACCCGTTACTCCCCCCATCCCTTAAAGCCCGGCAACGCACTTGTGACACCTCTGGTGTTGCTAGTGTCCATGGGCGGCGGTAATCGCTTACCATCAGGCGATACGTCTGCTTATTTGCCCCTATCCCACAAAAAAAAAAAAACATATTTCTGTTGTTTTGAATTTTCAAACAAATTCCAAATTCGAGTAAAGAGACTATATAGATTAATAACCAATTACTTTTTCGTTGCAGGTAAAGCGCCACACCTATTTCAACGACAGGGGCCACTCTCACAAGTAATTTTCTATCAATTGTGCTAAGCCAGGCCGCATTTTCATAGAAATTATCTACGCTATTCTAAGTCCACTTTCACGGAGTACCGTTCACACAGTTCGAGTTACTTGCCTGACCACTCGACCCGCCACTTACATTGTAACAGTAGTCAACAGTCACACGATAGAAGCACGCTATAATCGTTTGATTAGTATATAAAGACGGTATAATGAATTAATTATTATTTAATTGGTCTCACGTAGCGTTATACCAGATATATAACCAGATTGGTATGAAATACCATTGGTTTACGGGAATCCATTTCCGCAACCACCGCGTCTGTGATTTTGATGGTATAATCTAATTTAACGGTTATTTTGATGTGATTTTGAATTCAACTAGAGTGATTTTAAACCTAAGTAGAATAATTTACACTGTATTATTTTGATTGGAAATATTTTCGTTCGAAAGAATACAAGTATTAGTTGATATGAAATAATATATCGAAGTATCTGAGAACTGGTTTAGTTCATATCAACTTATGCGTCAACTGGTTACGTTAAATATGTTATAGAAAAAACTATAAGCAAACGTCGGCTCAGACAAATATAAAAGAAAAAACAAAAAGTTTTTGTTTGTTGAATTATTAAACGTGTCTTCATTACCACAATAATTGTGTGAATGTGTTGTTATCTCATCTAATGAATGGGTTTGTTTAACAATAACTTATTTTCTTTCAAACGATCTACCCTCTTGCCAAGTTGACATTCATCAAATGCATACGTTAGTAGGAAATTAAAAAACGTATGAAAATGACGTCATCTCAACGCTAAGTCACGTGGTCAAAACGAAACATTAACCAATAATACAAGAGAGAGAAGAGAAAGGAGACGTCAGACGTCGTCCACTGTAGAAATAAAATCAAAAGCATATTGGGTGATCGTTTCTTGTTTTTTCGAAAGGCGTTTCCCATTTCACCTCATCACATTTTATGTATTTTTAACCGACTTCAAAAAAGGAGGAGGTTCTCAATTCGACTATTTTTTTATTTTTTTAACGTTTGTTACCTCATAACTTTCGACTGCGTGAACCGATTTTGATAATTATTTTTTTATTTGAAAGCTGGTGCTTCCAGTGTGGTCCCATTTAAACTTGGTCCAGATTGAAGTCTTTTTTCTTTTGTAAAATTTGTGATTATTGTCATTAATTGCATTATGACTTAGACTTGAACACTAGAACACTTTAGAATTGAAGACTTTAAATACCTGATGTTGACAGAATTAGCTGATATTATCCGGCTGGTTGCCATGTCATCAAAAAAGAAGGAAAAAAAATATTGAACATTAATTTAACTTTCTTTTAAATTAGCAAATCCTTACAATTGTCCATTCAAACGCTCGCGCAAGTAACTAGACCTGTTAAAGCCCGAGGCTTGGTAATAACCAACATCCGAGTTACGCGTTTGCGCAACTCAGGCTTATACCATTTCCTTTGTGATTACAACATAGTGTAAACAAGGTTTTTCTCAATCAAACCAGTAGTTAACGACTGGAATCTTTGTGGATTTTCTAAGATACCTAACAAGTAATTAAACGGTATGATTCATGCGCTATGCGAGGGGAAAGTGTTGAGGAAATATTACTTGCGCTATGCTTAGAAATAATTAATGAACATAAGTACAATACTATAAATTTAAAATAAATAAATAATGAAATTACTGATATCTATTGCGTCAACTCAAGCCGGCCAATTGCAAGGTTTTTTGAACCCATACTTCGCGAACTTTCATGACATCATTAAAATATTTTTTTTCACTTCAATGTAGGCTCTGAAAGCTACAAATTTTTTTTTGGTAACAATTGTGACTTAATTTACTGTCTCGTTTGTCTAACGGTTACTGTACGCGATTGCCGACCAAGGAATAGCGGGTTCAATGCCCAGGTCGGGCCAAAAGTATTGTTGGGTTTTTCTTACAAGAAAAAAACCGTGCAGACAGACAGATAGACTTACTTTCAAATCGGAATGGATTGAATAGAGCCACGTAGAGATAACAATAAAGTGAGGCAAATCTTGTTATAAAGTCAGAAACCGCATTTTTGCGCTAAAAACTCAACGCTTTTATTTTAAAACGATGTCGCACAATTCTGACAAGCTTCGTCCATTATGAATGTTTCAACAATGAGTTGTCTGCAGTTAGTCACACCTGTTCTCAGTAATCGCCATTATATTAAATTCTATCGTTTTCCTTCTAAAATTCAAGAACTATCAAACTTATTGTCTGCCTGTGAGAGAATAAAAATCGATCCAAACGTAAACCGGATTTGCTGTAAACGTCTAATTTACTTTGAAACTTGTTTTAGAATATATTTTTTGTAATAACAGATCATTATATAGCGGTCACTTTATCTAGAAAACTATAAGGATTAAGTGGTAACTGCCATATTTTAAATTCTGGTACATTAATTTTATATTGTCGTTTTGTTTCGCAATTTATTGTGACGAAATTTATTGAAGCCATTTGAGTGGTATTATTTGACTGTTGTTGTATTTGTCATGACAAATTTGTCATGGATAGGTAGCTAATTTATAATCATACTTTGTTGTTATGGTTTGTCCTTATGACAAAAAATGGTAGGAACCAGAACGGGTTTGATTATAAAAGTCGATGTAAACCTATTTCAAGTATTTGTTTGTTTTTTCCTACAACGCGAAAAAACCATTGTTTCATTGTAAAGATTGTAATCGACCCCATCTGCAACAGAAGGACGATTATGTTTTTCAAGTGTTACATACACATCAACATACGTTTTAATATATTTATTTGGCATATTCTTTACTATAGTAGACTGATGGATTTTGGCTTGGAAGTTTTTGGAAGATTCGTCTTAATTGTAAAAGTTATGTTGAGTCATCATCAGCCTATCGCAGTCCACTACTGAACATAGGCCTTTCCAGTTGCACGCCACTTGGTTCGATCCTCGGCTTCTCGCATCCAATTCCTGCCAGCCGTCTTGCGCAAATCATCACTCCACCTGGCCTGTGGACGTCCTATACTACGTTTGCCAAGACGCGGTCTCCACTCAAGAACCTGTTTATCCCAACGGTTATCGGTTCTAAGACAAATATGGCCAGCCCACTGCCACTTCAGCTTGCTAATCCTGTGGGCTATGTCGATGACCCTGGTTCTTTGCCGTATCACCTCGTTCTGATACGATCCCGCTACGCTGAGCGGCTGCGACTTTAAACTATGTTGAGTACCTCTATAAAAATTATAAAAAATATAGGTTTAAAAACTAAAACGTACGATTAAAAAAATCTTTTACAAACAAACATACAGGTGAAACTAATAAAAGCTTGTTAAAAATCTTTGTAGAAATTAAATATTTACAGTACTTATACATTTTTACGCAGTAGAGTATACTACAGTAATAGAACCCATTCAAATTTCAAAGTTATGTAGGTATCTTTCTGTTTTTTCTTTAATAAAATCAGATTGAAATAACAATATCAATTAACATACGACATACGATCAGGATCTTGATGGAGACATACAGAACCAGAAAGAGCGATCTTCATATGGTGTTCATCGACCTCGAAAAGGCATTCGACCGGGTCCCGAGACCACTGATTTGGCAAGCATTGCGCTCCCAGGATATTCCCGAGTGTTACATAGAACTCGTCAAAGACATGTACGCTGGAGCGACAACCCGAGTGCGATGCCCTTCGGGATTGAGTCAGGAGTTTCGGGTACGGGTAGGAGTGCATCAGGGATCGGCACTCAGTCCATTACTGTTTAACATAGTGATGAACTATCTGACAGCCAACATACAACGTCCTGTACCCTGGGATATCCTTTACGCAGACGACATAGTCTTGATCGATGAAGACCCCATGGCTTTGCAAGCAATTTTGGAAAAGTGGAGATTGGCTTTGGGGACCGCTGGCTTGAAGATAAACAGAGAAAAGACAGAACACATGCACTGCAACTTCTCAAACAGCGACGTCAGCCATACCATCACACTTCAAACCACCACTATAAAGACCGTCGACCACTTCAAATACCTCGGCAGTGTACTCTCTAGCGATGGCAACATTGACGCTGACATCACGCAGCGAACCAACACGGGCTGGCAGAGGTGGAGAGAACTTACGGGTGTACTCTGCGATTCACAAATGCCAATAAAAACCAAAGGCAAGGTCTATAAAACTGCAGTACGGCCAGCAATGACCTATGGCGCAGAGTGTTGGCCAATCACAAAAGCGCAGGTAAACAAGGTGCACGTCAACGAAATGCGAATGCTCAGATGGTCCGCAGGCGTCACCCTTCTAGACAAATTGCCGAATGTATATATCAGAGGCAGCTTTAAAGTAAGACCAATACCGGAGAAGCTCAAAGAGACGCGCTTGAGGTGGTACGGTCACGTCATGCGTCGACCTGACGAACACATGACCAAGAAAGTGCTGCAACTGGAGTCGGGACCAAGAGGCCGTGGCAGACCCCGAGCTACATGGATGTCGCCCATCAGCAAAGACCTCGGAGAGGAGAGAGTGGACCCCGTGACGACCCAGAACAGATGTCTCTGGAGAAGAAGGATAAGGAGAGCCGACCCAGAGTAGAAACGGGAAAAGGCCAGACGAAGAAGAAGATACGATCAATGTTTAAAAAAATGCTTTCGGTTTTACGCTAATTCTAGCTACAGTTGAGGTAATAAAGGTTATAGTGATTTTAAAACTGATCCTTTTCATTTACTTATTTATATAACTCCATACCAGTCTATTATCACACACTTAAACCACTCACACATGCATACGTGTTGTTTATGTATGCGAAGAGGCTTTAACGGCGATGTCTAGTGGCTTAAGTATAGGCTGTAACAAATTTCAAATTAATAACGCAACTCTGGCATAGCGGTGCGTCTTCTGATTATACAGGCTGATGTGAAAATATTTTCCTTAACATTTGTTTATATTAATTTTAATATTTCGTACCGGTGGCTTAAATACCACAATAATTTAAGTTTGTTATCCGATAGATGCGAAAATTTATTAAAAATATCTTGTTTTCATCTTTGCTCACGGAAGGTCAATCAATGTTTGCAAGCCGAAAAAGGGTCAGCATGTTCTTGACTTTAATGTACTATCCATTAACAAAATACCAAAGTATTGTAACGTCATCCATAATACAAGCGGTTAGAAAATGTAAGTTCGATATGATAATTTAAAGTTAGTTTACAGAATGAGTGAAAACCTGTTACAAACAATCAATAGTTAGCGTATTACTTTCAACTATTGGACAAAGCCCTCATTATACTAACTATACTGACGTCCCTTTGAACATGTATGGCCTCAAACCAATCTATCAATCAAAATGTCCCACTAATAATATTAATAATAAACCGTTTATTATTTAAATAATTTAATTCCCAAATAAAACAACACGCTGTATAAAACTATGAACACCTGTTCAACTCATTTTAAGTATAAATAACACGATCGAGGTGAAATTACGTTTGTCCACTACAAGAAAGCACTATTGTGGTGCCTATGATTAATGAACGGGTTACCAGTAAAGAATGAACTGTTTCGGTCTCTTCTCATATGCATCGCACGCATATAGGATCGCGAAGGTTGTTTAAGAACATATCTATTGTAGAGGATTTGTTTTATTTTGGTTTTATTTTTACTAATAATAATAATATTTTTAACATCTAACACACTACTACGCTACGCCATTTAGTCCCAAACTAAGCAGAGCTTGTGCTATGGGTACTAGACAACTGATACTTTTTTTAAATACATTTATTATACATAGAAAATACCCAAACTCCGAAATAAATATTTGCAGATCATACAAACATTTGGTCCGACCCGAGAATCGGACTCAAGACCCAGCGCACAGCAGTCGCAAGCCCTACCACTGCGCCACCGAGGCAGTTAAAGCAGTTGAAGCATAGTTTAAGTTTTTTAGAGAATTTCCGATTTCATGCTATAGAAAGTCATTCTAATTATAGGCAATGAATTTTTAAAGTAACGTGTAATTGTGAGTTTATGGAAACTCTTACTAAATAGTCGAATATAGAGATCTGTTACAATTTTAAATCGATTTGACGGTAGTAGCTACTCTCATTCGATTAACGACTACAATTCGATTCAGCGATCAATTGTTATAGCGACCATTGAAACCAATTTACGTAACAGAAGTCTTGAAATTTCAAACTCAGAAGTATTCATCCGATTTTGATGGATCGATAACTTTTATTGTTTATTTTTTTATTGCTTAAAAATTATATTAACTACATAACAAATTGTAGAAAAAACATTACAATGAATATTTTCACAGCCCAAGTGAAAATATGTGTTCATTTTTATGCATTTGACGTAACCGTGCGTGGGACAGACCGTGGGAGAGCCACGCTTCGGCATGAATGAGCCGGCTCGACCGGAGTGATACCACGGCCTCACAGAAAACCGGTGTGAAATAGTGCTTGCGCTGTGTTTCACCGAGTGAGTGAGGATACCGGAGGCCCATACCCCAACCCCTCCCCCAATCTCCCCCCCATCCCCCAAAGGCCGGTAACGCACTTGTGACGCCTCTGGTGTTGCGGGTGTCCATGGGCGGCGGTAATCTCTTACCATCAGGTGATACGTCTGCTCGTTTGCCGGTCGTAATTGTAACTGTGTATTTTGATCTCAATTATTTTCGTAATAGAATAAGACTTTTTTTAAATCATTACATTTTCAAAGTCAAATTCTATACATTTTTTTAATGTCCTAGTCCAATATCAAAGTTTAATTCATATTTTTTTTTTTCTGTTTTTAAAAGCAATATTCCTGTCGAATAAAAAAAGAATAAATACTATTCTATTTTCAGAACAAACGCCTAAACAAATGAACCTGTGTTGGTTGGTTATTAATTTGTAATTGTAATAATGCGACGATATTCCGCTGCTCCACTTCCCATTGTCTCGGACACGAGATAAATCTTAGCTAAGGAGGTCAGCTACTGTAGTGTGACCAGGACTTACGGTATCGATCGGGACTTTCACTTTAATTGTTAGTGTTTAAACTAGCATTTTTATGTTTTACTAGTGTTTGCCTGCTGCTTCGATCTCGTGTATGTTGGTTTTCGCGGTAAATAGTAGCATATATCCTTCCTCAAGAACCAAAGTATCTCCATGCAAAATTCACTGACAGATAGTAATTTTCGAATTTAATATTAGTATGAATTATAATTTTTCGCTGTATAAAAATACGAGACAGTTCACAACATAATATCCTACTAATATTATAAACGCGAAAGTTTGGAAGTATGGATGGATGGATGATTGTTACTCTTTTACGCAAAAACTACTTGCGTAAAAGAGCATCTCCAAGAACGGACTTCGGTTTCGCAGCCATTTGTCATAGCGATCAAGCTATATTTTAATAACTCTAGTGTATTTTAAATCCTGTACTACATTAAAAACATATTTATTCATTATAATTGAAACTCTTTTTTGAACTTACTTTTAAGTTCTAGACTACTAAGTTCTCAATTTCAACGATTAAATTTACAAAATACCAAAAACTCATGGCCTCCCTATTCAGACAAATGTCGTACCGAGATCCCAGCATCAAATCTAACATCTGATTATTAACAATAAGAGCACCTGTTCCTATCTTGTGGTCTGTTAGCTGACGCTTGTCAGACTGGCTATTACTGATAGTCTTGTAGATATGATGTAGATAATATATAAATGGCCACCGTGGAGGTTAAGCAACGATTATACAGACCAAAATTTAGATTGGTAGGTAATAAATTAGAGAAGTTGTTTGTGACGAAATAGTTGTTATTTATTTTAGAAAACTAATAAATTAGTGGCAGTGTCTGTTCTTGGGGTAAGATTTATAGAATTTCCATTGAGATCTGAACTAAATTGACAAGTAATAATTATTTTTACCGGAATTAACGCGATCACTTATTCATATTATTTATGAATTATTATGAATTATTATTATTATTATATCATGGAACGCGAAAGTTTAAAAGTTAGTATAAATTGACAAGGTTCAGAGCAACCTAAATAAGCTGGTTCCTAAAATGTCTGTGCAGCTTTAGAACTCTTACTGATATGATTTTTTGTTATTTAAGTAGTTATTACCCGACTGCGAAAGGAGGGTTATGTTTTTCGAGTGTATGTAGGTATGTATGTATATTTCTTTGGCACGCTCTAGAGCATAAACGGCTTGTCGTATTTTTTTGTGAGTGGTGTCAATAGATTCGTCTTAGTCGTGAGAGTGACACCGGGTAGGTACATCAAAATTTAAAAAAGTAAAAGTAAGGATTTTTGGCGCCAAAAAGTAATATTAAAAAAAAAATTAAATACATCGAGTGTGATATCAAAATAAAGATTTTTTACGGTGATTACGAATATATATAAAACTTATATGTTTTTATTTCTAATTATTGAATCGGGTTTTTTATTTTTAATAATTTCGAATTGTTTTTTCTTTTATTGAAACATAGATACTATTAGTTAATTACAATTTATTTTACCTAAATATTTTATAAACAAGTCTATAAAAAAATTAAATGAAATTAAAGATGAAATTGAGTGGCACAAATGTTTGATAAGTGCTTTGTGATATGATAGTAATGGCATATTCAAATAGAAATATTTCGTGAACTATTCAGATTGTATCTTAAAATTCTTCTAATAAAATTCTTCAGACACTAAAGACCAAACATAGTATCAGAGTAATTAATTAAAATTATAATTTCAAACTTTATGGTTCAAGTCCCACGCTTCGAGAGTTTACGGAGAACTCTGCCCACCTCAAAAAGGAAAATGTCGTGAAGATAAAACTCGTTAAGTAGTCCTGCTATTCTTTGTCCATTTTTGATTTTTAATTTCGAATAATGGCATTAATGAGTTATAAATTATAATAGTTAATAATTTCCATTTTACCTGTAAAATTTAATTAACAGTTTATTAAACGCAATAAAAGTATTCGATTCAAACCAACAGAAACTAAAATTTATACTGCTATTATATATTTGAAAGTAACTCTATCCGTCTGTCTGAGACTTTCACGGGTAAACCGCTGCATCGATTTCAATGAATCATGGAATCGAGATACTTTGATACTTGAGGAAGGACTAGAAACTGAGTATTACTAGAAAAGCTAGTGAGTTATAACTTTTCTATTACACATTCACAATCAGTTTAACATTTATCAAACACGCTTGACACCGTACTGCGCGGACATTTCGTTCATTGTAGAGAGCCTCAAACGAGTCTGAAACTCGTTCTGTATCCCCGAAATATACACGCAAGTAAAACTGCTCATATTTTATCAATAAATACATAGTAATAATATCCTCATACGTCTCAATAACGACGGTCAGATCCCAAAAGGATTTTTCTTTTACCGAAATGTGTTTTGACCTATTTTGTATATTGTATATTATTATATACAAATATTTGTATATTATATATTATTATATACAAATATTTGTATATTATAATAAATAAACAAATATTTTTCAGACATTTAACACAACGCCATCTAGTTCTGAACTAAGCTGAGCTTGTATTATGGGTTCCTTTTTGTCAATTCCTTTCCTCCATAGTTATTATAATTTTCTTGATACCTCTTTAATGTATAATCATGATAAGAATTTTGTATTGTAATACTTTTAATTGAGTTATTTTTTTGTTTGTAAACGGTTGTCAAAGGTTCAAGCTGAAAACCAACGCTTGGTATTCCATATGAAATCCAAGCATTAGCTGACGCTTAGACCGTTTGGTATTATATGTATGTCTGTACAAATCTGTAATACTGAAATCATTAAACTTTATTCTAAATTCACACATATTATGCATAGAAGACAATCAATCTCCGAATCAAATATTTGCAGATCATCATACAGACATTTGTTGATTCGACCCGGGAATCGAACCCGAGACCTCAAGAACAGCAGTCGTGTACGCTACCACTGCGCCACCGAGGTAGTCAAACTATAGACAAAAACCAAAAGTAAACTATAAAATAATATGCATAAAATTAATTATGCATTTCGATTTTATACGGAGTGTCTGACCGACATTAGCCATAATTTTATCTCTGGTTTAATAGCTTTTCAAATATAATATCTAGGAGTGACAATAGCGCTATGACAGTTAGAGTGTAGGCAGGACTCGAGAACTAGTTTGTATTGGCAGTCAATTAAGAGTATTGTTAGTTTAATAAATCATTGTATGAGAAATTATCTACCGTTTATCTGATCCCATTGAACACGAAGCTAGATTTAGATAGAAATATTGTTTGAACATATTTTTTTATCTAATTTGTTATTAGGACTTGTAGGTTTAGTAGGTAGAGAGCTTGATTGTTCTGCCAGAGGCCGTCATTTCAAATCCCAACTTTCATTTCTTCTGTTTGACATTGACTAAAAACAATACTAACTAAAGAACAGAAGGTAAAGAACAGAAACGCAGAGTTATTACGTTAAACTAAGTTCTCACCATAACAGGGAGCAATGCTTAGTCAGGCTTTAACAAAAGATTATCAGCCTCAACTTTTGCATGGTTTAGTAGAACATATTTTGTCAGTGTGACACACATAACATACAAAAACAATATTCACCTTTCGTAACATGTGAGCAAGACAAGTGTGTCTCAATCTTTGAGAAACTTATCATAAATCTAAATCAAGATTAACGACATTTAGGGTTTTAATGGGGCTCTCGATTTATTAATGTACCGTACAAACGCTTAACTCCATGGCCCAAACACAAGCGTAAGCGTGGAGCGAGTTATGATCGATTATCGTATGTTACTAGTAGTTTATTGCTTTTAATTACAGTTACTCCATATGAGCTTATTTGATGAGAAAATGTTAAAAGCAGATATTGGTTTTCCTATTCTTTGGTTATTAGTTAAACTATTAGTGTACTAGATATAATAAAAAGACATGAATTTAACGCATCTGTACCTACCTACATAAAGTAGGCATAACGGGAATCCATTATAATTAAAAATCTTCAGAAGTCTCTCTTATGCTAATGTAAATATTTTTGCAGTTTTTTATGGAGGAGGCTTATGCCTATAAATCACACTTGCTAAAAGACATTTTATGATCCACAAACTGTAATCTCTTAACACAGAATAAAGGGTTCATTATTATTATATTTTTTATTAATTTTAGCTTATAATATTTAAGAATACTATTTATAACACGGTTTTAGTTTTTATATTTTAAGAGAATCAAACAAAATGATAAAAAATCTTATTATAAAATATTTATAAATGGTTAACTGTTTTGCTCATGTGTGAGTGCAACACTCTCCGCTAAACGCTCTCGCTGCCGCTTCTGGTTCACACTTTCACTCCCACTTGGGCCGAGTCTTAAGAATGTTGACGATTACGGTGGTAGGCGTTCCTTTGTTATCGGAGTTTTTGATAGTTATTACCTAATGAAGGATCGGGTTACAATTAATTGTAGTGCTGGTGTATTTATTGCATCTAGAGGATCGGATTGTAAACCGTTATTTATTGAACTGTCGGGTTATATTTTGTTGTTGTTCGGTAGCAACATGTTGAGGTTTAAAACGAAAATGTTATCATGTTATCGCTTCTTTAGTTGGTAATTTACTGCACTGTTTGCTTCACTTGTACTTGGCTTTAAGGTAGTAAGTATAGAAAAACTTTGCGCTAAGGTATTGTTATTTATTTGTTATTTTACTGTTTTTTATTTTATTTGACTGCCTCGTTGGGCCTGCGGTTGGCGTGTGCGACTGGTGATCATGAGGTCTCGGGTTCGATTCCCGGGTAGAAACAAATATTTGTATATCATACAAATATTTGGTCCAACCCGGGAGTCGAACCCGGGAGTTTGGGTGTTTTCTATGTATAATGTGTATGTATTTACAAAAAAAAATATAAATGTATTTGTATCAGTTTTCTAGTACCCATAACACAAGCTCTGCTTAGCTTGGGACTAGATGGCGTTGTGTGTTAGATGTACGATTTTTTTTTAGTAACAGCACATACTTTGGAAATTTATTCTAAACTTTCTGGATAAACGCTAGTGTAATATAGCCTCTGATAAACAGAGACATCTCAAAGGACAGCTCATATTCAAGCAGTACTATTATCATCTCTACTTGTTAAAATTGTTTCATTACAATATATTTCTTTAATTAATTTTAGTTTTTACACTTTACTTTATCGACATACAAAAAATTGTGACACATTTCTGACGGTCAAAATTCATTTACTTTTGTACCCAAATATGAAGTTTACGGATGCGCCCACGCAAGTGTACTTGACAAAAATCACGCCATAAAATATATCACACATTGTGTTTTAGGTGTGTCTTTGTTTCATTTTGCCGTAACTCTGGTACATATTAAATATTACATTTAAACAAATAACAACTCTCGATATAATAGAATAAAGTTCAATACAGATTGCAAATACACACATCAAAAGTGTCTAGGGATCAAGCATTTTTATGCGGATTTCTTGAGATTGAGATGTGGCTTTGGCCCTGGCCTGCTCAGTCGCCAGACTTGAACCCGATTGAGCATGCATGGGATATGCTACAGAGAAGAGCTCTGCCGAATATGGAGGGTGTCCAGCCGCAAGAAGACCTTTTTTTGTTGTTGCAACGAACATGGGCGGCCATTCCACAGCGTGATTTGGATGAACTCATTTTGAGTATGCCAAACCGATGTTCTTGTGTTGTTAGTGTTCGCGGTAGAAACACGGATTATTAATTGTTTAAGTTACCTAATAAAATTTTAAAGAAAACTGTTATTTCAGTCTTTTTTTCGAACTTTAATGTTAGTGGTTCAAATGTCAAAAATCCCTTTATTAGGAAAATGGCAAATTTCTTTATTAATGCAAAGGTGACTTGGTTTATCGTTACTGTGACAAACGAAAACACTTTATTTGATGAATCCTTAAAGAAAATTTTAATTAATATCAATCAGGAGAAAAGTTATTGCAAAAATATATGTTGATCCCTAGACACATATGTTGATCCCTAGACACTTTTGATGTGTGTATATCTGTAGGTCACTAGTACAATTTAATTTATGTCTAATTACAATGCATAAGAACGTTTTTTCTATTGATTACCGTCTACCGATAGTACTTACGACATGTAGCTGCCATTATGTGATTTGTTTTTCAAGATGTATGGGTAACAAAATCTGCAATGACCACTTAGCACAAAAACATAGGCTAACTGCAAATCTGTCTCAGTATAAATATTAGACATTTTTATTGACTTTGACTGGACGTACTGGATGAGCATTTCATAATTTCACATTATATCAACAGCCTGTAACAGTCCTCTAGTGAACATAGGCCTCACCTAAGGGACGAAGGTAAGGTAGTAGAGCCACGCTGATTTCAGCACAAACGTGCCGGCTCGACCGGGGCGGTACTACCCTCGCACAGAAAATCAACGTAAAATGACAGCGTTCGTGTTGTCGTGTTTCGTTGGTGAGTGCGAGACCGGAGTCCCAATGATGCAGAAGCATCACTAGGCCGCCATAGTGTGGGTCACCATTCTGCATTGTTGCATATTCTGCATTCGCATTATGGTGACCACCACTCTTGGATTCTGCTTTTACTTTCCATCAAGCAGAGTAGAGACATTTTGACAGGGCCAAACATGAAAAAAAACTTCATAATTTCACAATACATCAATCAAGCATGTAGTAGTCCACTTCTGAACATAGGCTTCCCTTTAGAAATTTAGGCCTACGATGCCAGGCTGACCATTAAAAAAAAGGTTATGTATTTTTTATGGCAAATAAGTATCATTCCTAATAATAGATAAATTGATAATTAGTAAATAAATACATATTCCGGACATCTGACACACAACACCATCTAGTCCCAAGCTAAGCAGAGCTTGAGTTATGGGTACTAGACATTGATGTAAATAGATATATACTTTTATTTTGTAAACACATACATATTATACATAGAAAACACCAAAAGCCAAAACAAATATTTGTAGATCATACAAACATTTGGTGCGACTTCGATTCGAACTCGAGAACTCAGGCACAGAAGTCGAATACGCTAACACTGCGCCACCGAGGCAGTGATTGAAGATTTATATTAAAACGCGCCTCTAAAATACTACCTACCTTAAAGTTCTAAAGATAGTTACGCAAACATCTCCTAACGCAATGTCCAGTTGTAGGCTCGAGGTAAACAGAACCGAATGTACACAGCAAGCTGACAGCTTCTATTGTTAGCACTCAGAACGTCCGGTGAATGTGACGACATAAGAAATGCTTTTCGAAAGTCACTCTTAACTAAATTACGATCACTTTTGCAATTGTGCTTAAAATAGATCATCTTTTAGGCTTAAAAACAGATCTAAAATAAAAAACCCTGTTGCATAAAATATAAACTAAAATTCTAAGATGTCGATGACCGAATGTACGTAATTAAACACAAAAAAAATCGTGAATTCATAGATGTATCTATATCTATACTTACTATAATTATAAAGAGGTAAAGTTTGTGAGTTTGTGACGTTGTATGTATGACGTTGACGACGTGTAGGTAATCTCTGGATCTACTGAACCGATTTTGAAAATTATTTTACCAATAGAAGGCTACGTTATTTGTGAGTAACATAGGGTATATTATAACCCGGAAAGTGTAAAGACTTTTTCATGGTAGCCGGATTTGCAAAATAAGTCGGAGAAAAAAATGTTTACCGCCCAACGAAGTGGGCACGGGTCAGCTAGTTATTTATAAACTTCAAGTTCATATTTTGTGTCATTTCAAGTTAGTAAATATATTTAAGTACAGGTTTAAGTAGGTAAGTATTAAGATTGGTGTTCTCCTAGCCGATTGCGGCCACGGCGCCGGCGGCCAGTCTCAACGGAGACCAGCCAACTACGCAGGAGATATTATAATGCACAAGGGTGTGCGCAAAAGTGGCGCACTCTCTGTTCCCTCTCTCATAACCTGGAAGAGATCAGGCGCAGGACCGACAGCTTTACATGCTATCCGAGGCACGGGGGTTCAGACCCCTACTTCCAAACTCCGAGCTGTAATTAAGTATTTCTATAATCAGAAAAACTCAATAACACTTTTGGCACGACCCGGGTTTCGAACCCGAGACCTCTTGATTGGCAGTCGGATACTTCATCCGCTAGACGTACTTGAAAAACGTAATAATAACGTAATATAAATGGAGCTTATTGAAAATATGAACTTAGAAAACTTAGTTGTTTTGTTCAAATCACATCTTCTTACTCTTTATTATTTCCAAGATTAATTGAGGTCGGTTACTAATTCAACCGTTTTTACCTGAATGTTAGTTTTTTCCGCGGATCGACTTTCAATCGGACCTTCGCAACCCTGAGTAAACTGTTAGCATATTTGAGGACACTGACTTCCCAATAACAGTTGTGATAAGTGTTCATACATGACAACCGGGACCGACGGCTTAACGTGCTCTCCGAGGCACGGGCAGGAAATACTGCCATCTTCCATACTCCGGGATGCTTTTTTAACAATTTCTTGCAACAAAAACTCAACAGCAGTCCGGGAATCGAGCCTGAGACCTCTTGAACTTCTAAAGCTCAGAGGTTTAACTCTAAACTATGAATACAATGTAATTTTTTTGCCTGTTTTCTTTGAAATACCGTAACAAATGTTGTAGAAAGTCTCAGCAAGTAAGTCTTGACCGTCAAGTCTTTGTTACTATGTATTATCAGGTCAGGTGACGTGGCATGACAACTAAGAAGCTCTTCTCAACAATGTTGTAACAACGGTTCTTATAACCGGAATTCACATAGAACTGTAAACATAATGATTGGCAAATTTTATTACCTTTATCTCGATAGGCAATGGAGTAGAATGGCTACTTCTTCAGATTCGAGAAACCAGTCAGAACTTAGTGATAACTTAGTGATAGTTAGAACAAAAGCACATTATATATTGTTTGTGTAATAAGTAATAAATAAATAAAAAAGCCTTTTATTTCTTGCATTACATACAGTTTTTCTTATTTCTAATCGTAATAAGTGTATTTATTTACATACTAGCTTTTACCCGCGTCTTCGGTCTCTTTTGATAAAAAGTTACTTCTAATACCCCCAAGAATAGATGTACAACGTTTCATGATGATCGGTTAAGTAGTTTTCGCGTGAAAGCGTAACAAACAAACTTACCTATATTCACATTTATAGTAATATATTAGGATACTCTAGATTTAAAAATTATATTAATATGAGTTTAATCGGCCCGAGTAATGCTACGGCATCACAAAAAAATGAAAATTGATACAAGGGGTTTGATGTTAAGCATTAGTTTAGTACACTGATAAAATAAGTAATTTTCAATGCGGTTCAGGCATCACTTCAAAAGTCTAACAAACCTCTATATTCAATTTATCTGGATATCATACTTTTTTACTGTATATAAGTAGGTCCAACTAGGTAGATATACATGATCTCGAAATTTGATGAAATACTTTTATTCATTAAATATTAGGTATTTTATTAAATTATTAGGGACTTGTTCATATTATAGGAATGTATTTACATCCATATAGATAATTAATTATTGTTATTTACGATTGAATACGTAGATCGACGCAAACAAGGAAGGGTTAGTACATCAAGTATATCCATCAATATAATAATAAGGAACCTAATGAAAATTTCAATTTAAGGTTAGGTATAAATCAACAAAATTTCACAGACAGACATTTGCCAAAGGTGCACTAATTAAAACTGAGGTCATTGACGGCGCGAAAATTAATCAAAACATAGAAAAACAACAATCAAATCGCAATAAGAATCACATTCGAAAATTCAAAGCGCTCGTCCTTTTAATTAAAATCGAATTAAATATTTCAAAACTGAGCCGCTCAATCAAATCTATTCTCGATATGCTATTTTAGTGTTGGCTAACCATCAATTACAATCTTTTCAGTCGTTAGCCTGCTTCGAATCACAATAGATGAGTAGATGAACAATCAACAACGAATTTGTTATTCGAGTCGATAGATCGGACGAAATCAAACAATCAACTCGAAACTATTTATTGACTATGAAAAATCGCAAACTACCTCGATAAAATGTACGGAGCCGGTACAGGGTTGCCACTATTGTTTTGTGTTGATTGATTGATGTATGAATTGCGTGGATGGATAAAAGTGCAAAATGTATTCTTGTAAATAAACATACAACAATTTACAACATGTTTGGTTACATTCTTGAAAAAGTTATAAGATGTTTATAAAATACTTGTTCTTAAGATTTTTTTTTAATTTAAAAAATAATGTATTCGGTATTTCTTGTTTCTAATTTTATTTCCTCTTCCCCTTTTCTCCCTCCCTGTACTTTAAAGTTACCTGGTAGAAACTTATCAGTAATACCACCACCTATTTAATAACTACATATATCTTTATAAATTAAAAACTACAATTGGTTTCGCTGCAATTTATGCATCTGAAGTCACAAACACTTTTGAAAATAAATCCTTAAAGCTTATTAAATAAATAACTTAATAAAACATACCAATTTCAACGAATCAAGACAATCAATTTTGTACCTTAAAAAAGGAGGTAACCAACCCTGAAACGCTCAATATAACAAACCCACAAATAAAAGTGGATAATTTTCGAGCAGTGCGCATCACTAATGATAGCTTATACTAACTGCACGCGCCACGTACGCATGCCACCAATTATAATCAGGAGCGGTTCCACCATATTTCCATGCCAGATTTGGGACGTGTCCGTTTTAATACGCAACGATTGTGATACTGTGATGAACGCTGGATTTTTGACGTTACATTTTTTTTGTTCTTTTTTTGTGTTGCCAGACACTAGCAATGGCAGCGTTTAGGCGGTGTTATTTGTTGATTGAGAAATATTTTGATTGGAATTTTCGCAGACGAGTGGAACGAAATAATTAGGATATGTTTTTTGGATCGTGGAAATGAATTTAAATATTGTAGTTGTAGTTTAATAACGTGCCAAGGAATACAATGTTTCTCAATTGTAAAAAACAATGTACTAACTTTTATTTCTTTGCCAGAAGGTTTGTCAGAAGTCAGAAATAAAAGAAAGTCAAAATAATTTTTTTCAGCAACAATTTTATCTCTTTATATTTTCTAAAAAAAAAAGTATTACCGGTATATTAATATAATAATTACCTTAAAAGAGTACATCTTAGTAAAGCCAATGTTTTTTTTGACATATAACACAACGCCATCTGGTCCCAAGCTAAGCAGAGCTTGCGTTATGGGTACTAGAAAATTTATATAAATAGGTACATATATATTATACTTTTTTTTGTAAATACATACATATTTCACAGAGAAAACACCCAAACTTCGAAACAAATATTTTGCAGATCATACAAACATTATATCTGACCCGGGAATCGAATACGAGACTTCAAGCACAGCAGTCGCATACACTACCACTGCACCACCGAGACAGCTTGTTTCAATATATAGATTTTAGTACAAAATAGTCTGCATTAAACGCTAATGATTATAAATCGTAGCGGTTATTTTTCATTAAACTTCACAATCAGGCATCAAACCGGTTGTCAGACCATCCTACGTAGGACGAGCCTTATCGCTCGGTTTCAAACTAGAATTGTAATTTAACTCAATACGGTTGTGCAAGTTGATTTAAAAATATTGCCAATGCAAGGTGCGCCTGCGCCGATGGAATTATATTGACGTTACGTATTAGATAAAACCACTTCAAAATTTATTTTAAGCATTCTTCTTATTTATATCATATCCTCAATCTTGTTTTTTACAAGAGCAGCTAGGCCCTACGATGTTACCCACCGTTATTGCTGTAACGCAACCGTAGGTTACACTGCGGGGCGAGGCAAGTTTTAAAAAAGTTTCCCAAGTTACTCCTTATATCTATTAGCTATCTGCCAGTCAAAGTCCGGTCTAAGTCGGTCCATACGTTCCAAAGAATAGACACTTCAATTTTATTTATTCGTATAGAAAGTCACCTAAAAACACCCAGAATAACAATTCGTGGATCACACAAGGTGTTGTCCTATGTGGGGTTTGAACTTACAACACCCAGCTCAGTAGAAACGGCGTGGCGCTCGCTTAAACCACTTACTCTGCATGGTTCTTACTTTACAGTCAACAGTTAGTCAATGTGTTTTGTTTTTGCAGGCTAAGGGAACAAAACATTGACCTGAGAGCAACATTTGCAAACAAGAGACATAAGTAAGGTGCCGTCCTTTGAACTAGAATGAATGGGTATAAATACCAACGACCTCACTCACTTCTAGAAAGCAAATGAAAGAATAACCGACTTAAAATCGTTTGTTTATAAAACAGATTCATACTAAGGTAGTAGAGTCACGCTGATTTCAGCTCAAACGGGCCGGCTCGACCGGGGCGGTTCTACCCTCGCACAGAAAATCAACGTAAAATGACAGCTATCGTGCTGTCGTGTTTCGTTGGTGAGTGCGAGACCGGAGGCCCAATGATGCAGAAGCATCACTAGCCCGCCATGGTGTGGGTCACCATTCTGTATCAACCTTGTCTGCATTCGCAGTATGGTGACCACCTTGAATTCTGCTTATGCTTTCCATCAGGCAGAGTAGAGTCATTTTGGCAGTGCCAAACAAATATATATATATTCGAAAGAAGCTCTCTCTGTTTGTTACGCTTTCAATATTAAGCCGCTGCTCTGATTTCAATGAAATTTGGTATAGGGATACTTCGATTCTTGAGGTAGGACATAGCGGGCGCTAGTAAAAAAGCTAGTAATTTTATAAAACCTTACCTAATTGCAAAATGTTATTTTTTACAGGTATGTTCCTGGTTTGCAGGATGACAGTCTCCATTACACCTTTATAGGTAAAGTACCAACCTGATTTGGATAAAAATAGTATGTACATGTATTGTGAAAGAACATTTTGATTTTACTTTACCAGGATTCAGGACATCAAACGCTTAAAAAGGTAGCAGAGATAGACAGGACTTGTCTTCAATTCAAAAACGTCCTCAAACTCAAAAAAATATATTGATATATTAAATGTAGGACAAATATACCTACTGTGAAACTAAAAAAAACACGTTAATTCAGAAAACGAACTTAAATTTCAATCATTTAGCACTTGCCTTCATCATTAAACCACCGTTTTCAAACCTAATCTAATTTCCCCTAGCTCCTCTCGAGAACTAATGTATTCGTAAAACCATCTATACTAATATTATAAACGCGAAAGTTTATGTTTGTTACTCTTTCACGCAAAAACTACTGAATGGATTTTTTTTTTGTTTTTTGTTTTTAAAAGACAACTCCCGCACTAGGAATAAATCCTGTGTCGCGGGGACTTTACAAACATACATGAAACGGACACAAATAACACCCAGACTCAGAACAACAATTTGTGGATCACACAAAGTGTAGTCCTACGTGGGATTTGAACCCACGACACTTGGCGAAGTAGGAAACGACATGGTGGCCGTTAAACCACTAGGCCAAACGTGCAGTTTGGCAATTTATTATGTAATTCTGTCCATCCAACTATTCATCTCCCAGTTCCATAACGAGATTAGCTCAAAGATATTTAAGTGTTAAATTTCGAAACGGCAATTTGAAATAGTTTTAAAATATCTGCCAAGATGTATAAAACTAATAAAAGCATTTTAAAACCCAAACAGGTGTTGTCTCTTACTAATAATATTCAATATTACACAAGAATTACATAATTCAAAAATCGCACATCTGTTTTAAAACCAGAAACTAATTATACTTACATCTTCTAGAGGAAAGGAATTACTGTAAGGTGCGTTTGCGCAAGGTTCGCGCGCGATCAGTTGTTCGATTCGGATTAGCGAATGAGTTTACTGGCTATTAGTGCGTGATTTATGATGTGACTCGCAACGAAGCCCCGATGGACCGGGACGGCGCTGCGTGAGATCTAGAGATCGACTACACTATCGATGAAAATAATTTAATCGATAATTTTAGAATTCATCGATACGATTACAGGGAACGTAGCCTTCAACTATTTTGTTAAATAATTTAGCATTTTATTAAATGGCATGTATTTATTCGATAGCTACAAATATATTATAAAAGTATAATTATATGCATATATATACTCGTAGATATATAGGTATGTGTTTAAGCTAACTTTTAAACTTTCGCGTTCCATGATATAATAATCATTATTTTTACGGGAATTAACGCGATCACTTATTTCATACCTCTGTTTTGCCTGACGTTTCTACCAGGTTGCACTGCACGGTCACGTTAATTCCCGTAAAAATAATAATTAATATATGTGTATATGATCAAATAGAAAAAATATGAAAATAAGTAACTGTGAAATTAAAAAAGAACTTCAAATATTTTCAAATATTGTAATTATGTAAGAGTAAAAATTTATATTATGATGACTTTAATAGTGAAGTGTAACAACGGTTTGACCAGGAACGATACGATAAGATTTTAGAATTCAGTAATGAAATTGAAATAAAATTCGACAAAGAATTTATCGACCTAGTGCCCAATACTAGCCACCCGTCGACCAGTACAGGTGCGTTAGGTTCTCACCGTTGCGCGTACGCAACTAACGCTACACATACGACGATTTGTCTGGAGATAACCATCTCCAGATTGCCACTTTATTTGTCGCTTGCCGATATACTTGCGCAGGAATAAGAACGAGGTTGAATTTTAACCAGTTTAGTTAACTTTGTAGGATACAATTTTTGTAATAATTTAGGTAAACATTGTTTAATAGTCAAAATTGGAATTTAAGAACCATGTATTTTATTTTGTCAATAAAAAATATTACATTTATTGATGAACTTTAAAAGTCAACCGCTTTTTTGCGATAAATATACCATTGTTTTCTTCATATCCAACAGTGGACATCTTTTGCTGAAATGGTGATGATGATTTTGAGTTTGATGATGAGTTTTATTCATTCGGGTTTAATTCATTTTTGTGGGTTATTTGATGACATTATTTTGAATAGGTACAGTCTCATTCCATAATCGTTATTTATTTATTGCATTTCATGAAAAACTTATGAAGTACGAATTAACAAAAAAATTAACAAGGAACATTAGTTGCTTTTTCATGTAAAAGCAGTAAAAGCTTAACTGCACGGTTAGGCTAGTGGTTTAGGCGGTCGCCGCGCCGCTTGCCAATTCGCCAAGTGTTGTGGGTTCAAATCCTACACGGGACAACACTTTGTGTCATCCACAAATTGTTGTTCTGAGTTTGGGTGTTAATTGTGTCCGTTTCATGTCCCCGTCCCCGCGACACAGGATGTTTATTCCAAATGCGGTGTCTTCAAAAAAAAAGGGTAAGTGAATTGTGGATTGTTAATTATTTTTACAAGTCACTAAACAAACTTACTTTTAAGTTAATTTTTTTTTCTACGTACAAATTTAATTTACAATGCTTCTGAAGTAATGTGTTTAGGCAGTTAAATATTTTTTAAATTAAATAACTCAAAATGAAACATTTCTTTTAGAGATATAACTATTCCGTTAAAATTAATGTCATCAACATCCAATTTCTTGTTGCCTTAATAAACATAATTTGTCTATAAAAGATAAATGATCATTAAAACAAATTTCAAACATTAAATTTTAAAATCGAACCGCTTCTTTATCAGGTATCCCCGTCTCCCTCTATCACATCACTAATGATAGCTGTCAAACGTCTAGAAAGCACTATTAGCTGGAATGATTCAATTAAAATGAGTTATTGACCATCGATATCTATCGATCCATTTGTAAGTAAGTACTGCACTATTCGAATTAGTTACGATGTATTTCCCTTCCCTATCTTTAAATCGCTTTTCTTGATGTTTTTATTTGCATATTAATTTTATAACTAATTAATTATCGTCTACATACGGATCGGGTCTTTTAGTAGTTTTATTGTCACTAGATTACTGTCGTTAAAATATGAATGTGTGTTTAAAAGGCTGGGTAACTATGAGAAATATTTTTTTAAAGTTTTTTTGTAACTGTAGGATGAGTATTTGCGATGACAATCTTTATTTCATCAGCAGTTTCCGTTTGGTATTCACTTCGTTTCTAATATTAAAAATTTCCGAGGTAATTAAAACTCAAATTTATAACGAACGTAAAATAATTTAATATTCCATAAAAATGTTAAAAAATAATCTCAGATTCAACTAATTAGTAACTAATGAACCTAGATTACAAATTAATAACTACACGCAAACTTCTCAGGATGTAACAAATTACATTAACGCTTGTCATTACTAGATAAATATGAAATAAGTGGAATTTTAAATTTAATTAAAAACAGCAAAAACAGGCAATAAATATAATTGCTACTACAAAAAAAAAAAAAATCCACTTAAATATTTGTTAGACAAGTTTAAACTAATTATTTATTCAGTTACAGGTTAATAAGAGATAACAATAGACCATTTATCTTGAGACATATCTCGAGATTTTATCTCGTTTGAAAGTACAAAGCAAACATAGTGTAGATGACCAGAGCTGTGTATGTGACATTTATTCATAGCCTTGACTGGATTATAACCTTAATAATAATAAAATTATATTATAATAATGTTCAACAATGTTATTATTATAAATAGTTCGTTTTATTTTGTAAAATATTGTGTAATTAAGTATGAAATTCAATTATTATTATAACTAGTTGTTGCCCGCGGCTTCGCCCGCGTATATGTCAGTTATCGCGGCAAATTGTAGCCTATGTGTTATTCTGATGTTTAAGCTATATTACTGTAAAGTTTCATCCAAGTCCGTTCAGTAGTTTTTGCGTGAAAGAGTAACAAACATCCATCCATCCATCCATCTATCCATCTCTCCATCTATCCATCCATCCATCCATCCATACTTACAAACTTTCGCGTTTATAATATCAGTATAGATTTAACGAAGCTAAGAACTTTTAACATAAGACAGAATATATGTGTATTTTAAACAAGGACTCCTGTCATCATCATTAGCACTTAGTAGTCCACTGTTGGACTTAGGCCTTTCCTGTACGGTAAATTTATCTCTACATCAATTAATTTATACTTGAACTCTGTTCGAATTTTAGTACACACAAAAAAAACACCGTTACAAAAAAAACTCCACATAAAATACAAATTTAATAACAGACAGAACCATTTGACAACAGCAACCTATCATCATTCCATTAATCAAACCCAAACCGCTACTCAAAACAATCAAAATTAATCAGTTTTTGTGTGAAAGAGAATTTTGATTAAATAAGAAAATTGGCTGACGATTGCCTACGTCCACAATGTTTAGTGTGCAATAAATTATGGCCGGACTATAGACTAGGCTTTGTAAAAAAATATGTAGAAAGTAGAATGACAGCGCACAGACCTGGCCGGTTCGTTGATTAGGTGGTCTTTGTGCAGATACGTAATCACTGGATGTGGCTTTAATCGCAGTTTACTGTAGCATAAAGGTAGTAGAGCCGCGCTGATTTCAGAACGAACGGACTGACTCAACCGAGATGGTACTTCCCTCTCACAGAAGCCCAACCTAAAATGACAGCATTAGTGCTGTTATGTTTCGTTAGTGAGTGCTAGGCTGGAGGTCCAATGATGCAAAAGCATCTCAATAGGTCGCCATAGTGTGGGTCACCATGCTGCATTCTTCCATTGCCTGCATTCGCAATGAGTATAGTGACCACAACTCTTAGATTCTACTCCTGCTATCCATCCATCAGGCACAGTAGTGCCACTTTAGCAGGCTCATTTAGGAAAAAGAAGCGGGCGGCGGTAATCTCTTACCATCAGGATACGTCTGCTCGTTTGGTCTCTATTCCATAAAAAAAAACTGTATTATCTGAGTTATCCATAAACCGATAAATTTTATCACACAATAAAATAACGGGTTTCATGTCACGTAGTACTTGCCTCCATGGTGAGTCGTTCCTAAAGGAGTTTAATTTAGTTTAATATAAAACCTAAATTGTAAAAGGATTGTTATCTAATACCTTACAGTTTTTTTTACGATACTGTAATAATGCAATACAGTTTCGTCGGCACTAGCTACTCATATTGGTACTACCTTTAAATTTTATTTAAATCTTAAGTGTAACATAACATATATAGAACGGGAATAAATACAATATGAAATTAAAATTTAATAAATAGATATTGTCACTTCCAGATAAACTTTATACCAAGATGAGTCTGTGTTGTGTCTAGCTCCTTTTACAGTTAGTTGTAAATAGATACAGTGAAGATTAAGGATGTAACTGTTTAGCCACAGTTAACGTTGGTTTACTGTCGGTGATGAATAGCGATGATCATCAAGTGATTGCGAAGCGCATTAGAGACGAGGTGATAACTGGTAATAGTGATAACAGACTTTATATAGTCATAAAAATGAAACTTACTATAAAACTTGTAATGTTGCAAACAGAGATTACACTTGAGTGCAAGAAAACTGGACACATAAAGATAACTGAAAATCTCGGCCAAGGGTTTCCATACTGTGAAAAAACAGCACAGTAAGTCATTGTGTACTGTGTACAAACGCAAGGTCTAATACTTAAGCACATTTAATCCTATTTTTTTTTTGTCTAAATAATTTTCTAAAAAATTAACGCTTTAGGGTATAATTTTAACTAGAAACTTTAAAATATCTCTACTGAAAAATTATACGTTTTGAAAAATGTCGACCTTATTGCAAATGAGCGATATGTAACTATTGATCACAATTGTAACGTCTTTGCACCCACCTTTCTTGGCACCCGTTGATGGCTGGTAGATGTAAGTGTATAAAGTGGTAAATAAAAAATAAAAAATTACTACAACTAATTTCTCCGAAATGATAGTAAATTGTGTAATCACTGCCTATCTACGTGCAGATACGTGCGGTTACGCGGTTTAGAATACTCTACACCAAGTATTTTATACAATCTTTGAGAATATTTTTCATATATTAGAGATAAATGCTCTTTAAGCATTTTCAAGAGAAGATTTCGTTGTCGCAAGTTTCGGCTGAGCTGCCCTCCTAGCCAAGTTGCAAGCGTTCTTCTTTCTGCAATCGTTAACGCATAAATTCTCGTTTGTCATTGGCTAATCTTAGACAAAGGAATCTGAGACAAAGTATTAGCCAATGACACACAAGAATTTAGGCGTTAATGATTGCATAAAGAAGAACGCTTGCAACTTGGCTAGGGGGGCTGGTCTCAGATTGCATGCCGACCTTTCTATAAAATCAATGTCCGTCTCTCAAAGATTTCATTCCCAATCTGACCCGAATTGTCAGCTCTCAAGTGTACATGATCGATTTGTATTCTAAAAATATCAGAAAGTAAGTAAATTAACCACAAATAATCTTTGCTGTCGATAACATCTAAAAACGGACTTAGAAAACTTATTTCGATACTAACAGAAAAAAAATCAATATGTCATATTGAACAGTAAACCAACAATGTATGACATAAATTATTTAAATTTAACACCATAATAATATTTCATACGTGTTTAAATTTTTATTACAGTGTGAGTAACATGTGATATGGTATTTGAACGTCATAAGGTCTAAGGTTAATATGTTCACTCTGCTTCAACGGTAACATTAAAATAACTAACTTGTATAAAATTGAATAAATTTTATTCATAATTTTATTTAAATTGAATATATTCAATTCATTATTTTATATTCAATGTAGGTGTAAATAAGTGAATGTAATGTGTGGGATCAGTGTGTTTTAATTTATTTGTTTGTTTTAAACGGCTTTGTGTTATTTTGATAGGTGTTAAAAATAAATTATTCAATCAATCAAATTAAATAAGTATGTAGATTTCGGTCTTGAAACAAATACGGTAAAGATGTTGTCAGGCCTGCTACATACCACAGTTGGGAATAGGCCAACTATTTAATATTTTCGGTGAGCTATCTTCTGGGTGCTGAAAAGCTGATGACCAATGAGGGACCTATGTGATAGATGAATCAATTGCTAAATAAAGGATGCAAAAAAATAGTTAGGATTCAATCAAAAGAATATTTAAAAAAAATACCCATTTTTTTAGAACTATTAAAATTTAACAAATTATTTTTATTGTGAGAAGTAGTTACCAACATATTTACCTTCACAAACCAATCATAATTCGCCTTAAGCAGAAAAACACAAGTTTTAACAATATTTCTCAGTATACATTTGGATAAACAGTTATTATCATTTTTAACGTTTCCCATGAGACGATAGATGACGTTGAAAAGAATAGCCAATCACCAGAATCACCTACTTAATTTTTTTTATACATCTCTACGCAAAAGGTCTCTAATGCCACTAATGTCTACTCAATAATAATATATTATATAAAACGATATAAAACCTAGCCTCATAACGTTAATAATACAAGAATACCGTTACTTTTATGTGGATGGGCAGTTAATTTTGAATTTAAATTGACCTAATGCCACCTTTCCGATGGCCTTGAGTTTCACCTTCAAACTATCGTAGATATATGGAAAGTACCTAATTCTCTCGATACGTGTGAAAACTGATGCTTCGTTTAATGGTTATGATTCTATGCAACTGGTTACGAAACGATGTGTTACCGTTTTAGACTAATCTAATATGTTTAAACCAGCAATCTATTCTAATATTATAAATAAAATCTATACTAATATACTAATATTTTAATATTATAATGCTGAAGAGTTTGTTTGTTTGAACGCGCTAATCTCAGGAACTACTAGTCCGATTTTAAAAATTCTTTCAGTGTTGGATAGTACATTTATCGAGAAAGGCTATAGGCTATAAATCATCACGCTAAGACCAATAGGAGCGGAGCACCAATGAAGAATGCTTCAAAAACGGGGGAAAATTGTTACGCTACGGGCAATAGGCAGAGGTTGCGTGGGTCAGCTAGTTCTTTAATAATATATAATCTAATTCTCTAAACGGCTCCAACGATTTTCATGGAATTTAGTATGCAGGAGGTTTCGGGGGCGATAAATTGATCTAGTTGAATTCATTTTTGGTTTAAGAGAAAATATAGGACCACACGGAAAACACCAGCTTTCAAATAATAAAAGAATCATCAAAATCGGTTCACCCAGTCGAAAGTTATGAGGTAACAAACATAAAAAAATACAGTCGAATTGAATACTTCCTCCTTTTTTTGAAGTCGGTTAAAAATATCGAGCTAAGCTTCATCATTCATGTACTTTGTTGTCTTGTTTACTTATTTGTAGATGAATCGTAGAATTCCCTGCACGGATGATAACACACTGTGATCCACAAATCGTTTTTGTGCGTCTGAGTATACTTTCATAAATACATGTAAAATCTTCAGTCACATACAATATATTTATTGTGCGAAAGTTGTTTTTTAAAAACAAATTATTGAAAACTTGAACACGTGGTCGACGATCCCGTGAAATAATCTGGTTGAAACCAACAAAAATTGTACTTTTTCTAGTTATATTGTGTAGGATAAAGATAGCGACTGAAGGTGACCACTTAAGGGAGAGGAAATGGTTAATAATCACAGGATTTTCACTTAATTACTAAACGTAACCAAACTTTCATATCGTGGGAGACCCATTCCTCGGCACGAAATGACTGACTCAGCTGGAGAGATGGCACAGACTCAAATAAGTGCAGCAATTCTTTTGTTCTTCTTCACCGAGTGAGATTAGTAAAATCTAAAGCCTTCCCCTAGATTCCAGGGAGCGAATTCAGAAGCACATACGGTACTTAAATCAACAAATTTTTTTTTAAGTTTTGTCGGTCTGTCTGTATATTCCGGCTAATCTTTGGAATGGTCGAATCGATTATGACGAGTCCTTCACTGGCAGTTAGCTGATATTTTAAGAAGTTCCTTGGCTACTTTTTATTAGAAAAAAATAGAGTTACGCGAAATAAAAAACCAATGAAATTCTGAACAATATTCAAAAGCAACATACCTAGTAGTATACCATAAAAGAACTACCAAACACATGAACCCTTAAATGCAAAGATTTTTTTAAAAGGTACGTTTTGAAGTGAAAGCTTCCTTTGGTGCACCGCACGCACATTTTTTCGTAGGTAGTAAGTTAGGCTGATCCGTCACGCTCTGAGGTGAAAGGCTCGATCGGATGAACTCGTGAAAGCTCGGGTGAACTTGGGACTGCCGAGTATACCTGAGCGAGAAAGATGAGCTTAAACAACTGTTTGTTTATAGTTTTGAGTTTTCACGTCTGTCGGCAGTCCTCATGACTGTGTTTTTTTTTCTCTATCAAGTGAGATAAATAAACAAAACTTTTTCTACCTTAGTTAACTTTTTTACATGAACAATATGTTGTAGCAATGACGTGCAGAATTATACATGTATTCACTGACAATCTGTCATCGATACGTGCCTGCTGACCCCGCACGATTGTTTCAAAGTGATTGATGTGAGGATCCACTGAGCACCTGTCAAGCTGAGACCGTGGACAAGACATAAGCTGTAGCGTAATTCAGAGTACAATGAAATTTGCTGCTGTTGTAAATAGAAAAAAAATGTTGATATCACGTTGCAATTACTACATTGCTAATCAAAATATCATATTAAAGGGTTATTCGCAAATACCTACCCATTTTTTTTTATAACAGGTCTAGTAATTATAGATTCTATTTACATTAAAAAATTAAGAAACAGTTGTTACTGTTTTGTGTTTTTTTTTGTTTGGTTAAATTTAATCTTTAAATACAACCTATTCTAACAAAATAATCGAAAGAAAATACAAGACTCTAAAAAATTGTGTTTTCTCCAAATATTGATTATGTGAAATATGTTTTTAGCTATAACTATTTAGTATGATACATAGGCGAACAATATCGAAACTTGTTGCGTACATATTTTCACTCTTTTAATAGGTAACCGCTGTAAACTATAACTTACTCCACAAAAACAGCCAATTCGGTAACAGCATGATACTAAATCTATATACCCAGTTGTGCTAACAAATTGAAAATCACCAGACATTAGGAGCAATGTTCACGTAAAATAAATACCGTACTTGGCAGGGTAATATATTGTTCTTGAATATTACTCAACAACTTATAAAACCATTGGGTACAAAAGGTTAAATCGCACTAAACCTTATTTTTTATTGATATATTGTGATGAAGATGTTATTGAGTGAAGAGAAACAAGAATATTTTATTTCGTTTAATTTCATTTATTAGGTACAGAAACAGACAACAAACCAAAACCAAACAAGCTTTTGGTTTCATATACATGTATATGTATACATATACAATGTATACATTGTATACACAGCATATGTATACAATGTATACATATTGTATAAGTCTAATTACAACCGTACATACCACTATAGTACCTATATACGAGTAGTAGTCGTAGTCCAAAGAGTTTTTGACAACAATACTTAAACAAGTAGGTATTTGCCTTGTTTTGGTTTGAAAACTCTTTTTTATCAGTATTATATCAGTATATTGGTGAATACAGACCACTTGACCATTTGAATTTTAACGCTTTCATCTGGTTAGGAGCTTCTTAACTTTCGTTTATCAACAGATCCATAAGTACATATTGTCATTGCATAGCGGTTACTTATTAGTGGATGACGTTTTAAAGATTTACATTCTTCAAACAAAATTAATATTTTACATTTCCCGTTGCTTGACTAGCAAAATAAGAGTCCATATCTCGTCATTACACGTCATTTACGGTATATAAATATCATGGCAATAATTAATTGTTTTTTATGGTCACACTGGGAAGTAATAGCTCCATCATTGGACACTGCAGACCCAAAAAAAACTATAATTATCCATCTTGTCTCACCAAGCTTCTCTAAGCTCGAAGGACCAATAAAAAGTTAAAAGTAACCAAAAAAGTACAAGTATATTATTGTTATTTATAAGGAGTCGATTTAAAAGGTCATCAGAAATTGAAGGGTACCAAATAATAACAATTCAATACTTAAAGTAATTTAATAAAAACTAGACAAGTACGGATATAAAAAAGCACCGAAGGTTCCGTAATGACATGTAATTTATGTTAGTTAAGTTACTTAACTTTGAAAACATGAAAAAATATGGATAGAGGACAAGAATAATAGAAACATATAAGTTGTTTTAAAACACTCTTCCTTACGAAGGCAAAATCTATTTTTGTTTTATTAAAAAGTGTTAAAAATCAATAAATCACCGAATTTAGAACTCACCGAATTCTAACCAAATGCTAAGTACCGGATAGGCTTTAATTTCGTATAAAATGTTTAGAATAATTGTGTTGACTTGAAGCTTGATTGATTTGTAGATTCAAGAGACTGCAATTCAATTTTAACTTCAAACCAAAGACAAACTGTCTGAAGAACTACAATGTGACGTTATAAGGCCTCCTCTTTTCCACGTACGGAACTCTGAAAAAACATTGCAAGTATTATCGATAAAAAATATGGTAACTACAAACCCAACAAAAGATGACATTGTTGTAAGTGCAACGCACTTTGATTAAATGAACATTAATGATGTTAAAAAGGTTACAATAACTTATTGTACGGGGGATTACAAGTAAAAAAACTTGGGTTTCCACTTTGTTATGTGCTAATGACAATATTATTCTAAGACCGACATGTTTGCTAGCAAATAATACATTATTACCGATAAGTTATTCTCGTTTTGTTGGACACGAAGCGTTGATGTCTTGGGCTAAGTAATCATTCATGGATCGCGTAGAGATAGCAGAAAAATGGCCACCAATTTTAGGATATAATTTATTACGATAGTTTTTGTAAAGCAGAATGTTGTATATAGATTATTGTTTAAAGTAATCCAACTAAATAAATGCATAAAACTGTTACGCGTCTACCTGAGTTCACAAAGTTTTTTTTTGCCAAGCACATCCGAGGCCAGGGCAAAAGAGGTAATACTATGTAAATAAAATTCATTCGAGACCGACGTGGTTCTATTGACCCCATGAAAACCGAAATTCTCATTTTTCTCGATTTTTCAGAGACATAAATACTACAAACCATTTAGTTACAAAATTTTCTATTATATGGGCTGTTTAATTCTTGGTTAACTGTACTGTACTGTTTTGTAACGGTCAGAGTAGCAATATAGGTAAATATATGAATTGCAATATCATACATATAATATATACTTAACTACCTACGCAAGAAAATGGCGATTGTTACAATTTGCAGTAATAGAACTATTAGTCGAATAATAATAGACCTTCGAGTCTATCATTACCCTTCATTAACGACACCTACAATAGCTGTTTAGAAAACAATAATTAGCTTTACAGCTATTGTTTGACCCTTTATAATTATTACCTAAGGCCATTAGTTGAACCAGAAACTATTTAAAAATTGCGCGCGTCAATCATGAAAACAATATATTAAATTAAGTCATTTCCGTAAATGTGAACGTACTATCTGTTATGTTGGTACTTTGCTATATTCTGCCGTACTTTTTTCCCAAACCCCGCAAAATCAATGTTGAGATCTGCCCGATAGATAATTGTCGGTGGAATTGTTTTCTTAGCCTTATACGGAAAATTTTTAACTATAAACCGACTACGTAAAATTTTTGATAAAATTGATGTCATTCAGGCTATGATCATGAATCTATTAACACCTAATTCATTAAAATCAGTTCAGTAGTTTAAGCGCTACTGTGGACTATACAAATTAACATAAACTCTTTAGTCGGGTAAGAACTCCGCGTCAACAGAATGTTTATGCTGACGCTACAAAAACACGCGTCGGTACATTGAACAAATCAGAATACAATCTGACAATTAGATTATCAGCTATAAATTGTCTAGTCATCACCATTCCATTGTTGTTGCACACCGTACACTAATAAAAAAATCTTTTGTGCCAGTAGCTTCTCTGTTTTGATGACCGTACAGTAGGCAGTTGAAATATGAAAGTCATTCAGATAAAACCCGATCTATTTTTGACCTCATGGTCCAGTAGTAAGTGAATCTAACTACTAATTCAGGGAGCGTTGTTTTCGATTCGTATAGGGATAATAGTTTTGTCTTACGTAAAAAGGACAAAAAATATAGTTGGCTTAATCTGGTTGTCCAATATGCCTCTGTCTACCCCTACAAGAACATATTCGTGAGTATCATCAACAACAGCCTTTAATAATTCAGACCTTGACATAAGCCTCCCCTTAGAAGGTAGATTTTTGCCTACTATAACCTGGCCAGACGAGTTTCGTATATAACTTGTGTCAAGTTTTCCTTCTCTTTGTGGTGCTGTTATCCTGTGTGGCGACCTCCACATACAGCGCAATAACAACATTACATACTACAGCGCCATCTACCGAAGATACGTCGAACTGCGGAGTAACGAAGGAAACTAAGAAACTACCAATCCTGAATCGCGCAATAGAAGTTCTCGCGCCGATTATCATATATATAACATCCCAACATCAACCGTTGGGCCGCGGCCGCCAGGCATGATCACCTCGCCTGATCGGAGGATCCTCCCTTTGTGTTGGAAGAACACGACAACCACTCCACATCCTGAATAACTTGCTCCGTTAGTTGACTCTTACGACACCCATGGGATGACTAGGGGTGGTATCAATTCGTATTCTTAATTTCCCTTAACACGGACAGGCGTGAGAATGTTCAGCAAAAATCAAGTTCTATTAAGAGCGATTTGCTATGAAATTCGATGCGTCCTTATACATGTAACTTTCTATACAAATTTAGGTGTTTTTATGAGCTCTTTATTTGTAAATATAATAAGATTTCTTTCAGTTATTATAATTATTTTATAGAGTGCTACATTTTATATTTTATTACAGTGTCAAAGACCCAACACCATCTTCCTACTTGTCTCATATGCTGTTCTCTCACCAACTTGGGGCGTTTTATGAGGCCTATATATGTATTTGTGGGGCCACAGGTCATGAATAATTTGAATATGTACCTATCAAGTAAACATTTGTTCACGGTAAGATGTATAATATTCCTATTTATACTAATTTTCCGTTAACCATTAACACATAACTGACTTATCTTCAATCTTTTTCTTAATTTATGGTTTTTTAATGACTTCTGAGAAGCTAACTAACATACAGCAGTAATAATAAATGTCTATTGAAACTTATAAAGAATCATGTTTCATAATATATATTTACGTTGATTAGCATTAAGGTAGGTTCACGATATTAATATTCTTTTGGATTGTCTAACATTTTGGCAACCGGCCCTTTGATGAAGCATTTGGGTAATTTTTAATCATCTTCTTCATCTTCCTAGCCTTTATTATTCCCAAGATTTGGGGTCGGCTACTAGTTCAACCGGTTTTACCTGAATATCAGTTTTAACACGGAGCGACTGGTATCGGACCTCCGTAACCCTGAGGGTGAACTTAATTCGAATGTTGAACTAGTTGTCAGTATATTTGAGGGCACTGACTTCCCAATAACGATTGCCATGGATAGATTAGTTTACGAGTAACTTAGACCATTTCGAAGAAATAAAATGCCGAATAGGACAAGCTAAGGCCGCTTTCTTCAAAATGTCCAAGGTTCTATGCGACCCAAAAATCCCATTTCCTTTGAGGCACCGCGTCATTAAATGCTATGTTTGGTCCACACTGCTATATGGGTGTGAGACGTGAGTCCTGAGAAAAGACATATGTGGCCGACTATAGGCCTTCGAGATGTGGTTATTGCGAAGTATGTTCAAGATACCGTGGACTAGCTTTACATCCAACGTCAAAGTGCTGGAGCGAGCCAAGTGCAAGAGGGAACTGATGACTAATATCGTAAACAGGAAAGTGGCCTTCTTTGGACACATACAGAGGGGCACTCAACATGAATGGGCCCCCGGTATCCTCACTCTCTCGGTAAAACACAGCGCGAACGCTGTTTCACACCGGTTTTTTGTGAGGCCATGGTATCACTCCGGTCAAGCCGGCCCATTCATGCGGAAGCGTGGCTCTCCCACGGTAAAATCATCCTACTCTCCGCCTCTTCTAGCTTCTGTATTCTTAGTCCAATTTTTCGGTCAGGTATACCAGTATTCCTGACCCTAGCACCTTGGATATAACCATGTCATGGAGAGAGAGAAAGGGCTAAGGTATATTGCACTCGTTAGAAACTAATAGTTACTCTGTGATCATGGCGCTTGCAACAGCGCCGATATATCGGATACTCACAAACAAAAAGTTACATGGTAGCAATCCCGTAGATTTCTATTTTAATGTAACAAACGGAGTTCGTTTGTAATACATATTTATATTTTTACATATTTCGCACATCTTTTTCGGACATCTAACACACATACAACGTCATCTATTCCCAAGCTAAGCAGAGTTTGTGTTATAGGTACTAGACAACTGATATAATTACATGTATACCTATTTTTGTAAATACATACATATTATTCATAGGAAATACCCAAACTCTGAAACAAATATTTGCAGATCATACAAACATTTTCGATCGAACGATACGTTACCACTACGCCACCGAGGCAGTTACAACACAAATAAAATTGAAAAAAATAGATGACGGAAAATATAATGTTTCTCTTTTGTAATTATAAATTTAAAACTTAAGTATTTTGAAGTGTTTTTTTTAAATCAATCAGTCGTTTAAGAACATCTTGGAGCAATGTGTCGGACAAGTAATAAATGATAGACGTACAAATCACATATGAAAGATTGCACTTACAAGACATTCTTTTGTGGTTTTATTAGGATATTTAAAATCACAGTCATCTTAGCTCTCAATAAATACTCAATCAAATTACATGGATTGATGTCGGATACGGTACGACACTGCAAAAAGTCCGGACAAATAAACTATTATCTATCTATATATATAAAAGAGTAAGGTGACTGACTGACAGACAGGCTGACTGACTGATTGACATACCCAGAGATCAACGCACAGCCCAAACCGCTGAAGCTAGAATCCTGAAATTTTGCATGTAGGTTCTTTACATAATGTAAGTGAGCACTAAGATAGGATTTTTGAAATTCCAGCTCAAAGGGGGTAAATCAGGGGATGAATGTCTGCGTGAGCGAACCTGCGTGTAAAAGCTAGTTTTTATATGAGAATAAAAGTACGGTAAACCTGAGATACAATACTGCAGCACTTGAGAAAGAACATCAATTTTATTTTCAATAAACCGTTTTAAAACGAGTAATTTATAATAATCGATTGATTTGAAATAAATAACATTCCTAGTAACAAATAATTTATCAAAATCGTTTTTTAGGGTTCCGTGCCAAAGGAAGGATCCCTTATAGATTCGTCATGTCTGTCTGTCTGTCCGTCTGTCCGTCCGTATGTCACAGCCACTTTTTTCCGAAACTAAAAAACCTATAATGTTGAAACTTGGTAAGTAGATGTATTCTGTGAACCGCATTAAGATTTTCACACAAAAATAAGAAAAAAACAATAAATTTTGGGGGTCCCCATACATAGAACTGAAACTCAAAAATTTTTTTTTCATCAAACCCATGCGTATGGAGTATATATGGATAGGTCTTCAAAAATGATATTGAGGTTTCTAATATCATTTTTTTCTACACTGAATAGATTGCGCGAGAGACACTTCCAAAGTGGTGAAATGTGTGTCTATCTAAATCTAAAAAAAATATATGATGATGATTACCATGCAAACTTCCACTTAAAATTGGTTTGAACGAAATCTAGTAAGTAGTTTTTTTTTAATACGTCATAAATCGTAATGTGCAATTTACCTTTGATTCAATCAAATCAAATATAACAAAAATGTTACTTGCTGCTGCGGAACCCTTCATGGGCGAGTCCGACTCGCACTTGGCCGCTTTTTTATGAGGTATGACAATCGAGTAATGCTAATCGATTTGGCAAATAGCTGACCCGGCGAACTTCGTACCGCCATATTTACATATCTGTTTCAGCTTCCCACAGGCAGTGTACAGTCGCGGACGAAAAAAAACACTTTTCACGTTATCTTTTAATTTTTTTTTCTTTCTAGCAAAAAAAGAATGAAAGAAATCGGACTATGTGTTATTGAATTACAACCAAGTACATATTTTGACTTTCATCCCCTCTCTCCAGGATAACGTGCTGAATTTCGGGATAAAAAGTATCCTATGTCCTACCTCGTAGTATGAACTCAAATCATGCCAAGTTTCATTTCAATCCGTTCAGTAGTTTCGACGTGATGCGCGGCCAAGATACAGACAGACAGACAGACAGACAGACGGACAGACAGACAGACAGACAAAAATGAAAAAAAATACAGTTTTGGGTTCAGTATCGATTATAGAGAGCCCTCCAAAAAAATTTTTCAAAATATCTTTAATGTACAGAATTCGACCCGTTACATTTTTATTATAAGTATAGATTTCGATCATAATTATCGATAAGCGATGTTCAGGAAATCAAATCGATATCTATATTTTTCCAATCCATCTTGAACTCTACATTTTATTAATGTCATCTACATGTCTCTCATAAGACCCTTTAAAGCAGGCACTTATTTTACTCAAACCTTTCCTGAAAAAAATATAGCATATAAAGTTAGTTTGATCCAATTAAATGTTACAATAAACACTTGTACAATCCCCGTACAAGATCTATACCAATATATAAAGCTGAAGAGTTGGTTTGCTTGAACGCGCTAATCTCAAGAACTTCTGGTCCGACTTCAAAAATTCTTTCAGTGTTAGATAGCTCATTTATAGAGGAAGGCTAAAGGTTAAATATCATCACGCTAAGATGAATAGGAGCGGAGCACTAATGAAGAATGTTATAAAAACGGGGGAAATTATTTCGCTACGGGCAGTAGAAGACGTAAACGAGGTTGCGTGGGTCAGCTAGTCTTAAATAATTTGCGTTCTAATCTTACACAACACTAATAGGTGTAAAAGCGCTACGGTCGGGAATCGAACTGGCGACCTCTACGGGTCACGCGCTATAATTGATTAACGCTGAGGCGGACTATGCATTAACATAAAATAATGCTTGACCTTTGACATTGGTTTTAAAGCTTCTAAACTTCATTTTGTCTTGCTTCTTTGTTATAAGCAATTTGATATGATATATTTTAATTGTTATGAAGAATAACAATATACAAAAAACGGACAGAGAGTTTTTTGTCCATTGGTTAGTGATCCTGAGACAGATATAGAGGTCGTGGGTTCGAGTCTCGTACAAAACAAATAATTATGTGATGAGTATAATCGTTTATACTGTGTCTGAGTGTACCTAATTTGTTCATAATTATGTATGTTTGTGTTTAGAAATATATAAGTACCTATGTATATTAGCTGTCTAATGACTGTGAGGCTTTAAATTGAGATTTTGGGATTATGCCTGTGTGTGAGGTGCCTCACAGTAATTTCATGTTAAAACTAGCTGAACCTCGCGGAGTTAACCATAGTTATTGTTGTCTAACTGTTCTCTTTATACTCTTTATATCACCAGCTATCTGCCAGTAAAAGTCCCGTCAAAATCGGTCAAACTATTCCAGAGATTGCCAGAACAAGCAGATAGAGATACAAAATTTTTTTTTTTTTTTTTAATGTAAGTACTGTAAATTATTTCATATCTAATTAGTGAAAAGCTGTTAATTTGATATTACAAGCAGACACTTCAGTTATAATAATTATTAAAAATAATGAAGATAAAATATTATTTTTGAAAAAAAAAAGTATTTAATAAAATTAATAGTACGTGAACTCGTTGCTAGTTTAAAACATCAGCTGAGTTACAAAATATAAATAATATTCTTAAAAAAATTAAAAGTAACCGTAAAAAAGCTAAGCTGATGTGATACTTGATACAACGTTCATGCATTTCCAAATCTTAAATAAATATCACAAATAAAATATTATAAAATAACGTTGTTAGATAAATATTTTCATTGTGAACATAAGAATTTAAATATTATGATAACACTAAAGATAAATGAACGCAGAAGGTTACTCGCGACGTGTCTTTCGAGAGAACACTCCAGCGTCTGTACCAACCGAACAATAGCTCATGACCTCAAGCTGAGTGCATGAATTATTGTTGTTTATTTTTGTGTACCATTTACAAGTGGTAGTGCTTGACCGATCGGCTTTAATCGATGTTAGAATCGATTGAGATTTGAATATAATAAGATAAGACTCATACGAAGGTAGCGTATTTCGATGGCTATAGATTATGAAATTTCTTTTCGGCGCGGTCAGTACCTGGATGGGTGACCGTTAGTGGCATGTTACCATGAGCGTCTCCGTGATCCGGAGGTCACGTTAAGCAGTCGGTCCCGGTTGTTATCATATGATAACAGTTGTAAAGCTTAGTTGGAGGCCTTTGGGCGGCTTGAAAACATCCAACGACAAGATAATGTAGCCAAAACGTTGTCTTGCCAGTCCCCAACCCGCACTCGACCAGCGTGGGGACGTATGGCCGTAACCCTCTCCTGAGAGGAGACCCGTGCCCAACAGTGGGTCGTTATGGGTTGTTGATTATTGATTTTTCGACACATATGCTAGAGGAGAAGAAGCTGAGGATCGAACTAAGTGGCGTGCAATTGGAGAGGCCTATGTCCAGCAGTGGACTGCGATAGGCTGATGATGACGATACGAGAGATACGCTAGAGGAAGAGGCAGCTTTGTCACAAATGGACCGGCTTACAGTAACTATTATATTTTTGGCAGTCTATGTATTTCTCCATGTTGCACCGTGGCGTCTAAACTACTCAACCGATTTTAATGAATGAGGTATTAATAAATAAATATTTCGGACATCTAATACACAGCACCATCTATTCCCAAGCTAAGCAGAGCTTGTGTTATTGATACTAGACAACTGATACATACCTACCTATATACTTTTTTTGTAAATACATACATTATTATACATATAAAACACCTAAGCTCCGAAACAAATATTTGCAGATCATACAAACATTTGGTCCGATCTGGGAATCGGAGCCGAGACCTCAAGCACAGCAGTCGCTTACGCTACCACTGCGCCACCGAAGCAGTTCGTTCGGTAATAGATTTTTAATAATCAATCAAGCTTCAAGTCAACACAATTATTCTAAACATTTTATACGAAATTAAAGCCTATCCAGTACTTAGCATTTGGTTAGAATTCGGTGAGTTCTAAATTCGGTGATTTATTGATTTTTAACACTTTTTAATAAAACAAAAATAGATTTTGCCTTCGTAAGGAAGAGTGTTTTAAAACAACTTATATGTTTCTATTATTCTTGTCCTCTATCCATATTTTTTCATGTTTTCAAAGTTAAGTAACTTAACTAACATAAATTACATATCATTACGGAACCTTCGGTGCTTTTTTATATCCGTACTTGTCTAGTTTTTATTAAATTACTTTAAGTATTGAATTGTTATTATTTGGTACCCTTCAATTTCTGATGACCTTTTAAATCGACTCCTTATAAATAACAATAATATACTTGTACTTTTTTGGTTACTTTTAACTTTTTATTGGTCCTTCGAGCTTAGAGAAGCTTGGTGAGACAAGATGGATAATTATAGTTTTTTTTGGGTCTGCAATGTCCAATGATGGAGCTATTACTTCCCAGTGTGACCATAAAAAACAATTAATTATTGCCATGATATTTATATACCGTAAATGATGTGTAATGGCGAGATATGGACTCTAGTTTTGCTAGTCAAGCAATGGGAAATATAAAATATTAATTTTGTTTGAAGAATGTAAATCTTTAAAACGTCATCCACTAATAAGTAACCGCTATTCAATGACAATATGTACTTATTGATCTGTTGATAAACGAAAGTTAAGAAGCTCCTAACCAGATGAAAGCGTTAAAATTCAAATGGTCAAGTGGTCTGTATTCACCAATATACTGATAGAATACTGATAAAAAAGAGTTTTCAAACCAAAACAAGGCAAATACCTACTTGTTTAAGTATTGTTGTCAAAAACTCTTTGGACTACGACTACTACTCGTATATAGGTACTATAGTGGTATGTACGGTTGTAATTAGACTTCAGACCTACATATTGTAAACTGCAATGTATACAATATGTATACGTATTGTATACATTGCATATGTATACAATATGTATACATTGCCGGGTGACTTAGGCTTACATTTTAATTTTTTAAACTTTTTCTTGTAAACAATACTTCATTGTGACTGCTTTTACTGTAGATCAAACGTCCTCCGTCTGATTCAAGGGGAAGATTCAAAAGGGCGCCAATACCCTGGTATTAATCTATATACTCATAATAAAAATGTAACAGGTCCAATTCTGTACATTAAAGATATTTTGAATTTTTTTTGTATGGCTCTCTATTATTGATACTGAAGCCAAAACTGTATTTTTTTTCATTTTTGTCTGTCTGTATCTTGGTCGCGCATCACGCTGAAACTACTGAATGGATTGAAATGAAACTTGGCATGATTTGTGTTCATACTACGATTTAGGACATTTTTTTATCCCGAAATAAGCATTGTTTTCTGGAGAGAGGGGATGAAAGTCAAAATATGTACTTAGTTCTAATTCAATAACACATAGTCCGATTTCATTTTCATTTTCTTTTTTTACTAGAAAGAAAAAAAAAAGATAACGGGAAAAGTTTTTTTTTTGTCCACGACTGTACACTGCCTGTGGGAAGCTGAGACAGATATGTAAATATAGCGGTCCGAAGTTCGCCGGGTCAGCTAGTGTTAAAATACAAGCTTAAAACCAAAAAAGACACACCTGGTTATGTCGTATTCTATCATTTCTCATTACTACTCAATCAGTTCAAGCCACTGATCTTTGAAATCGATAATATTAATGCAAATCCAAATATAGTAACAACGTCATTAATAACCTCGTTTCTAATGACACAATAAATGTCAGTTGCTTTATATCTTTAAGTACTATTACGTCTCAATATTGTGAAATAATAGTAATGACTACTAGAACTTGACACCTCACACTTCTCCCGTGAGCGTCTGATCTCAAACTGGTCAAAGATTGCTATAATAACTTTTAAACTTTCGTGTTCCATGATAAAATAATTATTTATTTTTACGGGAATTAACGCACGGCACGCATTATTTTTACGGGAAACGTCAGGCAAAGCAGTGGTATGTAATACCTTTAAATAAATGATCGCGTTAATTCCCGTATTTTAGTCAAAGATTGTACTATCATATATATTTTCATAAAATAAATATAGGTTAGAAAATCTAAAAAGCACGCTTACAAAAGCCGGTTACAAAAAAACGTATAGGTGAAGCTAATAAAAGCGTGTTAGTAAATGAATAACATCTGGTGACGTAATAAGAATACGGAACGTCACCACCCCTGTTCATTCCGTAGGTGTCGTAAGATCCCAATATTTTATTTATTTATTTTATTTTTTATTTATTTATTTGTAATAAACAAATTACAGGTTTGAACTTATCGACGGTTTCCGCACTAAGCTCCAGACTTGTGTCGCAGCAACCAAGACCAGATTTTACATTATTCATTGGTGCTAATTCTGTTGGATTAAAATCTCTCCAAACAACACCAGAAATCAAACTAAAATTAGTGTGTATATTGAGACGTAATATGGAAGCAAACTCTGCAAGACAATACACTGCAACGAGAAGGAAAACTTAAAAACACCTTATAACAACCCGTCTGGCCATCGTGGTAGAGTAAATCAAAACTTTGTTTTTAAGGAGAGGTTTGTTTTCAACAAATGAACCAAAGCAAAGTAAATTATCATGCGCATTATATAAATATTTGTCCTAGGTGAGTACCGAACCATCTGCCTCTAGCGCAGCAGTCAATTCGATATAGCCACTAGCCCATCTAATTAATCATCGATAATATTGAAATCGATTAATTCAACACCGATTTTTATTACCGCTACACCTGTTACATACATGGATGATCTCATTGGTTTTCACGTCTCGCGAGCTTGGCACACAACAGCAAATTGCAATCAAAGCATCACAATTAATCACTCATTTTTTAACAAGTCACATTGTGAAACGCTTCAGAAAGTTAGACAGCTATTTTGAAAATCTTTTGGCATATAAAAAATTCAGAAATGTTCAATTATAGATATTGTATTTTATGACAACAGATAAAAATAAGAAAGCAAGAACAGGTATTTTAAAAACTTTATCTATCTATAAAAAATAACTTAAGAATTGTCTGAAAGCATATTTGATCTTAAATACGCTGACAGGTTGAATATACTTGAATATTATTTCCTCAAAAAGAAATTAGAACCGCATTGCAAAGTATTTGCAAGTGTCTTGTAAATCTTCTACATTTTACGATGCATTACTGTCAAGAATTTGAAACAAATATACTGTACAAATTTGGCCTAATGGTTTAGCCTATAACTTTGGTGATTGCTACTGCGTTTAGCGTTGAGAGTTCATTCTTGACATGGAAAAATACATACATTGTAGGGTGATCCACAAATTATTATATTATAGTAAAATCTCTTGCGACACAGGAAAACTCAGTGTGGGAATTGTCTTTTTTATCTAAACTAAAACTATTTAATATACTAATATAATAATTAGGTTACATCTAAAAGATTTCGATGCTTTGCGAGAATTGGCAATTCGAATTATAAGTTGGTGACCTTAACGTGATTGAGTTTTTAACAACATTCCCTAAGCTACCGTATAAGCATTATCAATTTCCTATCTTTGACCTTTCTTCTTATCTGCTATTCCTTTTAATATAATCCCTACTAACCTTCTAATTCCTAATGTGTCCGCAATAGGCAAGCCTATTATTGTCACTGTCACTATTACGGAATCGAGGCTGAAATTACATTGGACAAAATGTGGGCGTTCAATACACCTGAGCCTAGCTGTTCACCTTAGGTATATGGGAGATTATATATATAAACTGCCTAAGTGTTTGTCCACTCACACTTTCACTTACATCTTATCGAAACCCATGTTTAAGTAATCGCATCAAATCTTCTTACTACCAAGATGGTCTTAATATACCTTCAATACCAAAATACCTCTGGTGACACTAATGACATTGGTCATTGTAAAGTAATTGAGATTCAAATTTTAGTAGTTTCAATGTGCGCATTTAGGAAACCTTAGCCTGTCTTCTAGAGAATTTATGGAGGATTGTATTTAGTCTACATAGACTACCTAAGTGTTACGCACTTTCACTTACAACTTATCAAAATCCTTGTTTTAGCATCCGCATCATCCAATCAATTTCTAATCCGCAACAAGTATTACTTAACATGAATGACGTAATGAATAAATAAGCAGCCTTCAATAAGATGTATGTTCCTTCACAATTCTATTGTTATTAAGTAATATGACCGTTTGGCCCCATCAGTAGTGTGCTTTCTCGGTCAAAGGTTCCGGGTTCAAATTCCAGCTGAGTTTATGGATGGTTTCTATTGTTTAACGTGCGGAGAACTTCTCGATTGGACAGGTGAGTAACTGTTGTATGTGTACAACTATCTACAAAACTGACTGACTTATTTATTTATATTTGTTAAAAACTAGGTGACCCGGCGAACTTCGTACCGCCATATTTACATATCTGTCTCAGCTTCCTGTCGCGGACAAAAAAAAAGACTTTTACCGCTATCTTTTAATTTTTCTTGTACACAAACCTTGCCCTAACAACAACGAACACATAAAAAAGAAATATTTAATTTGGTGCAGCCGATCAGAAGTTATGCGCGTACATACATTTCAGCGATTCATTGTTATAAATTTAGATGTAGAGATAAAGATGTAATATGGATTTTATGTGTATTTGTTCCCTTTGGAGACTCTCTTCAAACATGTGAAATGTCCTGCCGTAGCAGTGTCAGGTCAGGTGTAACACAATACATACGTGATTAAAACCCAAACATATAACTACTCTAACAAATATGAATCATCATCATCATATGGCCTTTCGATCTTTTCAGATGATTTATACAGCGCCTCTGTGGCAATTCTTGGTATGGCTATAAAGCCCAATACGAGAGCGGTAGTAATGTCCACACGATTGACACTTAAGTAGAGGATCGTTTTGTGTTCGATTTTTTTTTGGCCCGGTCAAAATGACTACTCTGCCTGACGGAAAGCATAAGCAGAATCCAAGAGTGATAGTCACCATACTGCGAATGCAGACAATGCAACATGGTGACCCACACCATGGTGGGCTAGTGATGCTTCTGCATCATATGGCCTCCGGTCTCGCACACCAACGAAACACGACAGCATGATCGTTGTCATTATACGTTGATTTTCTGAGCGAGGGTAGTACCGCCCCGGTTGAGCCGGCCCGTTCGTGCTGAGATCAGCGTGGCTCTACTACCTTAAGGTAGATCAGGTAAATATGAATACCACTCATAAAACTAGGTTATTACTAAATATTAATATTTTAACAAAAGCAGTCTCTTTCTGGACTAAGGAACAAAAATTTAAAGGTGGTTATTGAATCTGTTCTCTAATTTGTTTTATAAAATCTCAACTATTTTAATATTGGTTAAAGTGTCTTCTAAACTGGTTCTGATTATCACAATACCTCTATTGTGTACTTTAGCCAAGTACCAGAATATAACATAAGTAAAAGGTGATGTCTGATTTACAACACACACCTTTGTTAAACTCATTTATAGTTCTCATAAAATTTAAGCTTACCAGCTTGTAATTTATAACCACAATAGAATATCCTAATATAATTCTAAAATATACAGTAAAATATATATTAGCAATAAACAATAACACACCTGTTCGTATATTTACTACGAAACAGAATGTAAACTATGGGCAAGCCCCAAAAATCACTTTCACAATCTCATTCAAAACGAATTAATATACTTAAGGAAACAAAACAAAACATAGAAGATTTTCACTAATGAAGTCCAACAACTTTGTCATATATTAATGTCGGACTTCTAAAGCCATACCTTTCGCATGTACAGCTTAATTGTGAAAGTTGCTTAAACAAAAGACGACAAAACAAACGCATGGCGTTGTGCACAATACGCGACACTTTGGTGGTCCCAGCCATTGTTGGACCACCGTAATGCTAGTACGGACACACACTAAGTTTTCTTGTTTGATTAGCGTCTCCACAGTTGGTGTATTTACCCTAAGACAACGCGTTTGTATTTTTTACGTGACACGTGATTTTGGCCTTGTTTAGATGCTAGGTATATTCTAGTATTATTTTGGAAAAATTATTACATAGTGCTACCAAATCTCAAACATCATCTACAACTTTTAACGAAAACTATATCATTGTATATGGTCATATATTGTAAAGAATATTTGAGGAAATTTATCCATTTATTTCTTAAAGTTGTTTTTTTTAAGTTTAACGCTATTTAGGAGGACCATTTAGGTGAATTTATAAAAAAAACTCTGCTTTTGATTTTACAGCCAATAGTGCATTTTTTCACAAAATAACTACTATTCGATACAGGTATTATTCTAATAATAATATTTTGTACCGAGAATTCCTAGAATGCTCAACCATATCTCCACATAAATCATTGTAGAAATCATATACTATCTACTTAATTTACATGATAACACCATAAAATTATCATTTTATACTATACCAACATCCAACAGCGTCACCAAACTAACAAACAGCAACATTTCTTCACCACTTCGTTTTCCCACTTAAAAAACCGAAGAACAGAAACCATGAGCCATTTTGTTTACACATATATCGTGTTGTAGAGTTAATTAGTATGAATTATTATCTGCAAGTCAATTTCTAATTTCATTCAAACATCTACTTACTTCAATATTTGTTTAACGGTACTTTTTACTTCCAAACGGGCCTAAACTTTATTTGTTTGCCTTCGCCATAACTCTTTCGTAATTCAGACTGATTGTCAAGTGTATGTGCTTATTGTTAAGTACGAACTTTGTTCAATATGTACACCGTTTCTAATACCACCTACATGTTCCAAATATAGTAAGTTTGTTTCTGTGGGATGTCAGTCGACATGTTTTACAATGAAATGTTTGGTGTTAACTGATATTTTGGATTATAGTGACACTTTAGTTAGTGTTCCCCTCCCACTATGATTCCGGGTCCTTTAATAAGCAACTCACTAGGCCGCCATTGTGTGGGTCACCATGATGTATTGCCGGCATTATGGTGGTGGCAGTATGGTGACGACCACTCTTGGATTTGATTAATGCTTTTCATCAGGCAGATGAAAAGAGTCATGAGTCATTTTGACAACCATTTTTTTTTAAAAGACAACTCCCGCACTAGGAATAAATCCTGTGTCGCGGGGACTTTACAAACATACATGAAACGGACAAAGAACACCTATACTCAGAACAACAATTTGTGGATCACACAAAGTGTTGTCCTATCTGGGATTTGAACCCACGACACTTAGCGAAGTAGGAAACGGCGTGGTGACCGCCTAACCACTAGGCCAAACGTGCAGTCAGTAATAATATATTTGTAATACATAAAATAGAACAATGAATTTGGTTACGCTCAACATTTTATAGATTGCTTTATTAAGAAAGTTATCTATGTTAATTCTAGCAGATCTCATTTTTCAAGACAATTCCTGCATTAGAAATATGTCCTGCGTTACTTTACTGTCATACATAAAGCGGACTCAAAAAACACCCAGACTCAGAACAACAATTTGTGGGTCACAAAAGTGTTGTCCAGTTCGGGAATCGAAGTCTCAACACTCAGCAATTTAACCTCTTAAACCAATACGTCATTCTAAAGTCATTATGTCGCAAGTTAAATACCATAAATTCATGATAGATAAAGTGAGTTCGATTTATGGCTCTTGAGGCGATACAACAATGCTGTATGTGATGAATTGTGCGTCAAGTGTCATGGACAGTTATTGAGGGTCTTGAAATGTTTGGAGTGGTTGGGCATACAGGTGTAGAGAGTACAATACTAAGAACATTTCGCATAGGTCAAGTGTCTGAACTGTTATTAGAATGTTTATTAACACTACGTAAGCGTATTTCTTGCTATTTTGTGAAATATTGTAGCATTTCATATTTTTTGCTGTGGATAAAACATGAATTATTATATATTTATAAATAATCTTTATTTTATCTATACGAGGAGTATGAACTGTTAGAGTCCAATTTCGACCACTAGCGAACTAGTAATAATAAAAATGGATTCAAACTACACAAACATGGTAGTCTGAACCGATTTGAATAAACAAGATGAAAGAGAAAATATTTGTAATAACGGCTCCAATGATATATTCTATTTAATTTTATAAAAACTTTTACGTAGTCGAGTTATAGATTTTTTTTGAGCTTTGATACCTAATACTTTACAGATCAGTCCCCTAGATTTGGCAGAGGGCGTCCACAGTGCCTTGCCATCCTGTTCTGTCTCGAGCGGCTCGTTTGATTTCGCTCCAGGTCTTGACTTACCTTACAAATATTCCTTATAAATTAGATTTCAAATAACCCGGATCACTTCCGACTCTAAGGAGTCTAAAACACTTGATGTAATCCTCAGCTGCATAGTAAAGGCCAATTTCTGCACCAGAAACGACCCTGAATGGATGTCATCATTCATTCGTTCACTCTGCGCCCCAAATCATGAATACATAAATATATGTATTGGACATCTAAGACACAACACCATCTAGTCCTAAGTTAAGCAGAGCTTGTATTATGTGTACTGATATAATTACATAATACATACTTTTTTTTTTTGGAAATACATACATTTTATAAGTAGAAAACACACAAACTCCGAAAAATATATGGGCAGATCATTTAAACATTTAGTCCGAATAGGGTATGAAAGCACAGCAGCCGTAATAGACGTCTTAACGACAATTCAATTAGCCAATTTAATTTTTATTGGTGGTACGAAGACTTCAGATGATATTTGACTTCAGTTCAGGTATAAGAAGTTCAAAGACCACTATGGCGATTAGATTGAAAAGTGTGAGAAATAGCTCTAACAAATCATGTTGCAATCCTTCTCATTTACGAGTATGTACATGGAGTGCAGGCTTTATTTTTGGGGTCAAGAGAATTTTTCAATCAATAGGATTGAATATACATAACTAATTTTATTGCACCCATACAATGTTACTAAATCTTCTATTCAAAATAATTTATAGCAAATAAAATTGTTTTGACTTTTTTGATAACTACAAAATTGTGTGTTACTTTTTTATCTGTAAAAAGATGGAGTCAATAACCCTGCAAACTGAGATATATTACAAATCCATTTCCAAACTTTGTGCAGATATAATACGTATTAAACATCCACTTTATAATTTTAGGGGGCAAAAAATTGCAATACATAATTCACACAACAATGTCGTCTACCTTTTTTGATAATGAAAATAAAATTTAAACTTTAAAATGATCTTTAATTTTCCAAGCTTTAACATCACGATTACAATGTAAAATTAAAATACATGCAATCACCAATCCGACGATCATTTTTCATAGTGATTGACAAGTGATGTGTCTATACCGCACGTCATCGTATCGATATTAATCGATTCATCTGCATCGAGTATATGAATATTATTTACATCAATAACTAATAAATTAGGCAGGCAGTTTAGTTTTTAGGATAAGGTTGTTGAGACGTCTTCATCTCTATATTGTATCTTTGAAAGGTGATGAATATATTGGAGGTAATATTAATAATATACGAGTCACCATTTCACAATTATGCTTCTCAGAATAATGTTTTACCTGATTTGAAGCGAAGAATATTCTATTTTCATAGGAAAAGTAGTAATCACGATATTCAGAAACGCTTGAAATACAGCCTTATTACTAGATTCCAGATGTATATTTGATGAATTAATATTTTTAAATTGGCTCTTTATATTATTAAATTGGCTCGATACTGGTCAAAATTCGACCACTTTGACGGTGCCAAATTCCATACTCGTCCGATCACATAATTTTCGTAAGAACGGGTATCAAACTTTTGCTTCACGTGTTAATATATATACTGACTGCTCGGTTGGCCTAGTGGTTTAGGCGGTCGCCACGCCGCTTGCCAATTCGCCAAGTGTTGTGGGTTCAAATCCTACACGGGACAACACTTTGTGTGATCCACAAATTGTTGTTCTGAGTTTGGGTGTTAACCGCCGCCCGCGAAACAAGATGTTTATTCCTAATGCAGGAGTTGTCTTTAAAAAAAGAAAAAAAAAACAACCATAGGATTGCAGTGCAATCGCACCACGCGTTTAAAAAACGGAGTTGCATTATGCATTTGTAAACGAAAATTCCCTGAATAAATTACTACGTTTTGAAACACAGGTCACAGCATAGGAAAATTGATCGTGTTATTTGCAGCCACTGTCTTCAATCAAATTCTGATAGTCTGATGCCATGCCTGATGCGATCTCGTAAGCTGTAAGAACAACTATATGACCTATAACCTCCTTCCTCATATGTTTTTTGCTCTCTATCATTTGTTTGATAAGCATCTGTTATCAAAGTATTTATCTGTCTACATTCGTAATACGTTTATGCAAAAACTGTTAACAAATAATATGTATAACGTTGAAATTAATTGTTTTAAATTTACACTAATATTTTACTATAAATCTAATCAAACTAAAATTATAATAATATTTTGGTTAAGTCAGGAAATCCAACATTTTTTATATCTCTTGTCATATAAAATATGATGATCTCATGAAATGCATCGTGGAACTTCGACAGGTATTGTCGAGGTTGATTTTGATGTGTAAAATAACGTAATTAATGGTGTATGTACGTTCATTTATTGTTACATTACGGTAACTAAAATGCTGCTACTGATATGATGGTAGGTAGTAATGTATTACTATATTTTGTATTACTATACAAAATATAGACTCTATACTAATCACAATTTTATTTAAACTTCAATAGCATGATAGATATGCTATTGAAGTTTAAATAAAATTGTGATTGATTCATCTTTGTTAAACAGGTTTCTTTGAATTTTATTCGAACTTTTTAATGATTTTCAATTTGGCTACTATTGAAGTTGAATGAAAAACAGAAGAATACTTCATTAAATTTCTGAAATGAATTAAAGATAAAATCTGTGCAATGTTTAATTGATAATAAATTAAATTAAAAAGCTTTTTAAAAACAAGCTTTTACTGGAATGCCTCGAGACGAATCAAATCAGACCAAATTCGATGATGTTGCGACGTTTTTTACAGACTTCCTATGGCCACCTTCCAGGTCTAGCATCAGATCAGCTCCATGTTATCATAATATTGTATTGTCACGCTGTATACACATGTTTGCAAAATTTCATCAAAATCGATTGAAGATATCTGCTTCAAAATTGAGTTGCAAGATTCCACTACAACATACAAGCATACATACATCGCAAATTAATAAAAAAGCTTGTAAAAAGATCTTACATGATTAGCAGTAAGTGTCTGGCAGTAGATAGATGCGGAATACCTAAGACCAGGATAGCTGGCGGTCCTTAGGGAGACCTTCATTCTGTCAATGGACAGCGAAGGGCTGATAATAATGATTTATAAAATATTCCGTTTATAATTCCAGATGTTTGTTTATGGTTCTTGATCTGTAATCTTTTCATTGTCATTAGCGTAAATTTTTGCTTTAAATCTTTATACATTAATACGTGAAGCAAAAACTTTGTATCCCTTTTTTACAAAAAATATGTGAAATTTGGTTCTTAAAAAGATTATGTAGAAAAGGAGTAAAGAACAAATAATTTAGGTAATAAATTATGGTCTAATTTCTATCACTGAGCTAGCAAATAAGTATTCTATCAGCAAAGAATTATTTTAGCCACAAGTGTGTGACGTCAGCTACTTCTCTTAACAATTAACAAGCGGCATTTTAAGCAAAACTTCGATCGTTTTTGTTATCCACTGATGTGTTTGATGGAAAACTCTGCATCCCGGATCATAGGTTGTTCATTGTTCCGTCGACATTGGCAATCACGCATTATTAAATGTATAAGTGCTTTAAACTGGTAAATATTAGACGCTTATAGAGAATATTAAAAGTCATGTTGATTACTCATGACGTTTTCAATAGTAACAGTGCATTAGCGGTTACTACTTTAATTAGGATTATTGAACTTCAGGTTTGTTTAGACTGTGATTGCCATCGCGACACAAACAGCGCAAAACAAAATAAAACCAAATGTAATCATTTGGTTTTATTTTGTATATTTGTAAGCATTAGTATGGACGGATTAAGCAGGACAAACTATACCTACAGGACAATAGGACTGCAAAGTAAATTACTGGACTATTAAAAGCTGTTAACTATGATGAATTAATGAAAAGCAACTGTAACATAAAAATATGAAGATGTTGAAAATAATTTCACCGATCACTGTTGAGTGAATTACCCAAGGAACGCCAATCATCCAAGTCTTAGACAGTCAGCATTCATTCGCTACCAGCCACTTTACTTTAGTCGTAAGTTTGACCACAAAGCTACTAGTGACGTAGAACAGCCCTCCCCCCTAGCGGTTCCAACTTAATTTTGTACCTACTTACGCTCGCGATGCGTCATTTCGTAGTTCTTAAAATTACCATTTTTGTAACGTGGATAACGTAACAAAATTCTGTCGTGTAGGTACTTTGTAGAGACATAGTCTAAGCTTAGCTTTGCAGAAGGCACCGTTGGAACTGCGTCAGTCTTGCTATTGATGTTTGGTATAACCTTGTGTATGCATTTTAATAGTTACTTTAGCTTTTAGGCCAATTATTTTACGAAATTAGAGACATGTGTGTAAAATAAGTTTAGAAATCTCCAGTGCTATTATATTGAGTTCTAATTAGAGATATATTATAGTTGTTTGTTGTACGTATTATTAGAATAAACATAGATATTTTTACGTCTTTATTCCTGTAAAAGTTTATAAATAACAGGTGCTGCTTTTAATGCTACAAACAATACATTTCGGTAAAATAACCGTGTATTTATCAAGCTTTCTTTATCAAACTCTCTAAATTCCGTATATCATGTCTTCAAATCATGACAACTAAAAGTGCATAACTCAAAAAAGATTCAAAATGTTGCTTAAAATATTAATTTAATTCAACCATCAGTTGTCGATGTCTTACACTTACCTGTTTAAAAGTTTATGACGTCATAGTTTTATCAAGTCTTAATAATCCAAATTACATGGAATACTATTAGAACTATTTAACTTTTTTTTTAAAACCTGTGTTGTGGGGGACTTGACAAACATACATGAAACGGATACAAAGAACATCCAGACTCAGAACAACAATTATTTGTGCATTACACAAAATGTTTGATGTAGAATTTGAACACACAACACTTGACACAGTAGTACGGCGCATGGCGGACGGTTTAACCACTAGGCCAATCGTGCAGTCGATTAATTAATTACTGTCTTAGGTATGTTCTTTTGTACAATTTTATGTCAAATCGTGATCAACCAACAAATCGAAACATAATCATATACAGTGGGTTCATTAAAAGCGAATCGCCGTGATTTGCGGACATCGAACCAGTGTTAAAGATCAAATGTTCTGTAATGGAAGGTTACAGCTAAAACTGTGTTGATACCAACACATTACATACACGTATAATCCTAGACCAATAAATATAAGTAATCACAACAATCAATTAGGAAGATTGCAATAGATTGGAACACTTTCTGTTTGTGTACAGACTTAGAAAGGGAATAGAGAAGGCAAATAAAAATATTATCAACTGACGAGCTATTGTTCAATAAATGTATGCAAAATGAATTTAAAGTGTATGTATTATAACCTTTTCTTTGATATTGTGAAAATACTTCTATCTGCAGCTTCACTTCCATTAGTTTAATGTTTGAATACTAGATATTCATACATAACAAACACAAACAACACAACGTACGTATTTATAAAGAAATAAACAAGCAAGGTAATACTTACATGAAGGTTAATTAGCTATGTCTAATGTTGCATTTGTAAAAGTTAAATTCTTGTATCCTCTAAGTATTTTTGTAGAAGTATCTATAAAAAGACTACCGTCATTTGATTATATCTATATAATACAGTAAGATTCTCAAAATCCAGTACTATTCAAGTAATATTATCAACAGTTGCCTGCCTTATTTTGATGTATTTTATCTCATTTTAAATACAATGATACCCAATATTATCGACTACTGTTATAACGAAGCGGATCTATAACTTTATAACTCTACAGGTTTAACAAAAAACCAGTTATCTAATAGGTTCGCAACTCTCGATTGTTTTGCGCTTGCGCAAGCGGGAGCGTCTACTTTCATGATCGAGATGTGGGCGACGTCTACAGTGTGTGTGAATATGTATGGTTACTGTTGGTCAGCGTGAGAAACTAGTGGTCTTTCGTGTTACGTCAAATATTGGACTTAAGAGTAGCTCAGATTGAATGATATAATGCTTTTAAAATGTGAATAAAATATTTACTTTATTTTAATAAAATTTACGCATATATGATTTCCAGCAAAATTTTATCTAAATTTTATTTACGTGTTACAAAGTGTTTTTCTCTTCAGTCTGAGTCGATCCTTTGAGATATGTATGTCTATGAAGAAGTTCATATGGAAGAGCTTAGAGCAATTTTTTTCTTCAAACAATCCTAAACTGATAACTTAAAGATTACATACAATATTATTAATTTAGGAAAATTTGACTTTGATTTACTAAGAGTATTTTCTTATGTTACACTTCCCTAGTCACACTCATAAAGTGAATGTGTTTATGTCAGTATGGTATTGCGTGAGCTTTGGGCCTGCAGACTCGCCACGGAGGTTATCTTTTTATCAAAAGAGCTGGCTTTACACTATACCTAATAGCCACTTTATTCTGTGACTACAATTAATTAAGAATCTTGTGTCTCTTGAGCAGAGAGTTATGCCCAAAACTTAAAGAGGTATCTGGTTTTTATAAATTAACTAGCTTTTACGTATACATCTGTGTTCTTTCTTATAAATCAATGTATATTCCATGCCAAATTTTATTGAAATCGGCGCAATGGTATACTTTTCTTTCGAATTTATAATATTCAGTATGGATGTTACGTTTTTTCCTAATTAAACATACTTTTTTTACCAGTTGTGATTGAATGGTTTTATATAGTTACTTTGCTGACTATTCTAGTAATATTGGTCATTCATACAATAGTTATGTATCTAGCAGTTATATATAAGAATATATTTTATAATTATAATTATGCATAAATAATGTTCTGTACCATAGTTCTAATACAATTCAATCCAATTTTTTACCTAAACGTATCTCTGAATCCGTAATATAACATAGCACTACACTGCAATTATACAAATATATGTATATATGTAATAGAAATAAATTAAAATTGTACTGTCACCTGACTACTTATTTATTCTTAAAATAATTAACTTATTACAGATCTTTATCAAACAAATTATTTTTTCAATTTTAATTATATTGTCACATCGTAATTAAAACATGCTGTAGATACGACACGTAGTGTTAACGCAAGACAAGTTGCTCTACTTAACAACAAATATAATTTATTGTGAGAAATCAATAGAAGTAGCCCACGAATTGATGTTTGAATCATTGGGTAACGTAATATTATCATGCAAATATTGGTTGTGCCCTGCGGCATTGACCGTATTTCGTCGCCACAACTTAACTTAACAAGTACTCACTAAATCAAAGCTATTATAAAAAAAAAACTTCTATATATTGTGTAATGTAATACTAGTACTTGTATCCTAATTCGGACTGATATTGTAACAGCTAAAGTTGTTTGTTCGTATATCATATTTTTTTGCATACGAATTGTCATAAATTTCATGAGTACAGAAATAGCGATATGATGCTTTTTATCTGTTAGTTATGAGGTAACAAACATAAAAAAACAGTCGAATTGATAACCTCCTCCTTTTTAAGTCGGACGCATAACAACAGCATAGCAAAGAGAAGGAAAACTTGGCACCAATCCTCTGCCACTAGACCAATTAAACAAAGAAAACTAGAAATGAGTTAGTTCTTGCTACTAGAATCACACCTTTCTGTTTGATGTAAACACAAAATTATATTAATGAAGCAAGACTTTTATTGACACACAATAAAGTTTATATTACACAATAATTTTATTATAAACAATTTATGGTTGTGATGATTTACGCAGTGTGGCTGTCTAATTAAAATTAATGATTTAATTTGTTGAGAAACTGTCAAAAAATCAATCGTAAATAAAATAATGAAGTGATATGAGTGGTGTGGATGTATTATGGCATTTCCTATATATTGAAGATATAAGTGCGATAAGCCTTTGTAGAAATTAAATATCCTCCAAATAAAAGACTATAGGTATTGAACACTAACCAAATCGTTTCATATCGCACTCGGCCAGCGTGAACCTGCCTGCCGGCCTGAGAGGAGATCCGAGCTCGGCAGTAGGACTTTTTTTTTATGGAATAGGCCGGCAAACGAGCAGACGTACCGCCTGATGGTAAGCGATTACAGCCGCCCATGGACACCCGCAACACCAGATGCGTCACAAGTGCGTTACCAGCCTTTGGGGGATGGGGGGGGAGATAGGGGGAGTGGTTGGGGTAAGGGCCTCCGGTATCCTCACTCACTCGGTGAAACACAGCGCAAGCACTATTTGACACCGGTTTTCTGTGAGGCCGTGGTATCCTCCGGTCGAGCCGGCCCATTCATGCCGAAGCGTGGCTCTCCCACGGTTTGTTGGAGATATACATCAATCTTCTAATCACTTTGAGAACTTTTATTGCGAGATATAGGCTATCGGCCACTAGTCTACTAGTTATTCTCGTTTTAGCTAGGTGTCACTGAATTTTCGGTGTAAATTCAAACAACAGTTTATTAAATGAAAGGTGCTATAATCTGAGATTTAAACGTAGCTACTGGCGATTTCCCAAAATTTCTGATCATAGTAAAAAAATACCAGTTGCAAGCCTGAAGAATCTATTGAATTGGATAATCTATATTAATACATAAATCAAACCTTTGTATCTATTTTTACGCAAATTATTCGAACGGAGGAGTATGAAAATTTGCACAGGTAAAGTTTATACGGAAGAGGAGTCAATATAGCCTAAAAAAAAAAAAAATGTCATGAATTAAGGTCAAATTTCGACCACAAAGCGACTAGGTACTGTGGGGGTTAGTGTAGTCAGAGGATCAAGGCGCCTGAAATTCGGGAAATAACGATACGAACACACGCTTTGTACGTTTCTTTTACTTTCAGATAGCTATTCTACAATATAAGAATACAATTTCTATCTTCATTTTTAAAATCAACATTTTAAATTATATAATTCAAAATAAAGAATATTCATTTCAAACAGGACTTTCCACCTGCCAGTATTGTGACGTGCAGGTCGTATATCTGCACCATGAAGGCTTAAGTCGCCACAGTACTAATAGTCAGTTGATGGACAGAACTTTAATGCAAAATCTTTATTAAAACAATTAGATAATCAAGAAGTTGGATAATTACGTCCAATGAACACGCATACACGTTATTTTTATAATATTTAATAATATAAAATGTAGTAAATAACCTTGTCTGCTCTTTATATAATTATGATTTAACATCAGCTAAATCATAATTAGGTATAAAAACCACCAAGGCCATTAAAAGGCTAAAATAAATTAAACAGATGCTAAGAATTGCATTCATGTAGTAATCTATACTAATATTATAAATTTGAAAGTAACTCTGTGTGTCTGTCACGCTTTTACAGCTAAACCACTGTACCGATTTTAATGAAATTTTGCATAGAGATAGTTTGTTTCTAGAGGAAGGACATACAGGTTACTTTCTATCGCGATAAGCTACACACGCGGGCGGAGCCGTAGACCTAAGCTAGTTATACATAATCACATCACATCACACTAATATATAAAGGCAAAAGTTTGTATGTATGTTTGTTACTTCTTCACGCAAAAACAACGCAGCGATAACCGACATACACGCGGGCGGAGCCGCGGGCAACAGCTAGTTAGACAGTAAAGATTTTTGAATGTCCCGGATGACATAGGCTATATGAATTTTATTAAAAGTTTTTCTTAATCAGTTTACAGTTTTATGAACTTTTTGTTCTTTAATTAATAAGCTTTTAATAATTAAAAAGTTTTTTTTCTTTGAGTTCCAACGGCCGCGTCTTCCAAATTCAAATAACACCTCGTCTACCTGATACATCATTATTCGAGATAACAATTCCATTTTTAATTTATTCACAGCTTATAAAACAACAATCGATCAGAACCACGCGGCGCCTCTCTCGGATCATGATCGATTACTTGTCACCTTTTACTACGAGCATCGATAAATTAATCGAGTCGACTCGTATTACAATCACTTGTTGTGTTGTAATTATTGTTTGTTCTCTTGCCTTTTAAGACGTGGACGGTGTTATTGGCCAACAGTTGGCATTTGAAAAGTTATTGTTGATGACATAATGTCAGTGAATATGAAAAAATTAGAAGTTCTTAATTAATCAAAATGTTTTACCTCAGTTTGAAGTTTGAGGGTTAATTCATCATATGACATTGGATGAGGAAGGCCATAGTGATCCTACTGATACTTTCTATAATTCTTCGTAAACTTAATTACATAAAAATTATAATCAGTTGTATTGACTTGAACTAACTTCAGAAACCATCTTTTAATTTTCATCACCAATAGTGATGGCTATGCCGTCCTTTCTAATCGCATAACAGAGTTACAGAAATATGTCTTAGCTTCTTGAGCTATCATCCAAGATATACGGTATCCCGCACATTAGGCCTCACATTCCAGTTTATGTTATTCGTTCTTTTAATGGTGGCGGGGTTTCTGCAAATAAAAAATCATACAGAAACCCATTGTTAAAACCCGTATAAAGTCTTGTAACAATAGTAAGTACTGGCCACAATAAATTAAGTCACTTTTTTTTTAATTTATCGATTAGTCGACAAGCATTATAATTTTTTTTTAGACATGTTATTCTTTTCACAAATTTTTATACGTTCTAAATATTATTACTGTTAAACGTTAAGCTCACTTTATGGTAGCGTTCAAAACTTACCGCGATTATGTCTAGTAGGTAGTAGGTGCGTACAACTTTGAACAACGCACTTTCAATTCGGCCAGACACCTGTGCACGACCTACATAGCATAACTAAAAACAATGTAATACAACATTACCGCTACGGCTTAACAGATGTTATACGTAAATCAATTTTTCGCAACAATAGCCATCAATTTAGCGGAAAAGGTCGTAACTACAAAATAATTTTTATAACAAACTAAACTAAATTTCACTATGATAGAGTCTAAAGTTCTATGTGCGAATATTTGCAGATACAATCTTGGTGACTGGTACAGAAGGTGACATCTTATATTTTGAATCATACAAAAACAAACTCTGTTCTTGGTATCAAAAGGTTGGCATTCCAATGTAGCATTCAATGGATTTAGGTGGTAAAGTTTGATTGAAAAGGTAACAATGTACACTTGCGTCCAGTCTCAAAGCTAGAATGCTTGCGCCAGATACGAACTGAAGTGCCTGGACTAAAAATGTTGATAGGCCATTGTTTATACAATTTATTTTATTATGAGAATTTATTGTTTTCGGAAAATGTTTATGATGATAGAACGACTTAAAGAGGTAATTTATTGTTCAATTATCGTGATTGAAAATACTTTTAGAGAAATTGTTTCTGGAAGATTCTGGTTTAATAAATTTTGGATTGTTTTAGCGAGTCAAGTGGTGTTTTTTTTAGTTAGATGGTAATCTGCAAAAAAAGGAATAAAAAGTTTTTTTTAGTATTTTGTGATTCGAAATGACGTACTTATATCATTTATGTGACAAGAAGGAAGGTAACAATATATTATAGCTAGAAGCTGTAACCGCCTTTTGGCAGACTGCTCCACACACGATGTTCGATTCGACGATTATATTCACCGATTTAAGATGGCGAATAAGATCACAACGACTGACTTTAAATCTTGCTGTATGCCAGAGGAGGAGAATTCTACACAACTCACTGGAATCTTCTTTCAGATTACCAATACACATTGCCATACCGTCAATGACCTGGTACACTAGAGATCTTGGATTTGATACGCATCCAGTAAAGATAATAATATAATGAAAATGATAGTTCGTTCTATTTCTGGATGTTTATTAACTATTAAATGTATGTAATTAGATTCATGTAAATACGCTTATAAACTGTCTGTTTACAATTCATCATCAGCCTACCGCAGTTCACTGCTGTACATAGGCCTCTCCGTTGCTTACGCATGGAGGGTTTGTTTATTTGTTTGTATTACCGGGCCATTTCCGCACTTAGCCTCTTGATTGGGTCGTTGTACGTGAGTTTGTCATCTTCCTACTCCAACCATCCCAGATCATCCCAGAAGCACAGCAGCATTTTCAGGTCACTACATGACAGTGACACGCATGGAGAGTTTTGCCCATAATCACCACGCTGGGCAGGCGGGTTGGATATACCGCCATCGATCGGTCGCCAGAGCCTCGTTCGTCGTTCAGCAGGGTGCACCGCGTGCAGGTCAGGTTGGCTGGGAGCGAAAGATTGTGGTTCGCTCTCTTACAATTACACAGGTTCAATCTAGATTGAGATTTTCTCTTCAGGTTACTGCCGTCCACTGCTGAACGAAACCCTCCTCTAAAGAGCGCCAGGCATTTCCCAGATTTTCGGATGTGTGAACTTAATAATTATTCATAGCCAAACTGCTAATTTTTATTATCAAACTACCAACATTATTGCGTATACTGCCTGGGTGACACAGCGGTAGCATATGCGACTGCTGTTCTTGAGGTCTCGGGTTCGATTCCTGGATCGGACCAAATGTTTGTATGATCTGCAAATATGTATTTCGGAGTTTGGGTATTTTCTATGTATAATAAAAAATAAAAAAATAAATAATATAATATGTATGTATTTACAAAAAAAAAGTATTTATTCTAACAGTTCTTCTGTAGTAGGTACACTTCTGCTTAGTTTGAAGCTAGATGGCGCTGTATATGAAATGTCTGATTTATTTTTTATTTTTTATTAAATATTATACACTGTTTTAATTTGTCCTACTTATATACACATTATACACCAGATAAAACCCTCTACTTTTCCCTATCTTGTTTTCTCTCCATCCTATGGTTGCCTGTAAGAGATTGCTTCTGAACGACAAGGCCCCAAAATGCACCTACTTATCTTCTAACTTACCTGATATACAATAAAGGCATTATTATGCACTGCACGTTTGGCCTAGTGGTTTAACGGTCACCACGCCGTTTCCTACTTCGCTAAGTGTCGTGGGTTCAAATCCCACGTAGGAAAACACTTTGTGTGATCCACAAATTGTTGTTCTGAGTCTGGGTGTTCTTTGTGTCCGTTTCATGTATGTTTGTAAAGTCCCCCGCGACACAGGATTTATTCCTAGTGCGGGAGTTGTCTTTTTAAAAGAAAAAAAAAAGAATTATTATTATTATTTAATAAAATAACAAATAATGTCGATAGAAATTAACACTTTACTAAGGCCAAATGGTTAATTAACTTGTCAGATATTTTATTAACTAGACCATACGTGTAAGAAACAATTAAACAGAGATTATGTAAATCATAACCAGGCTACTCCATTAGCTTGTCTGTGCGAAAACCTTGACATAAAATAATGTAATTTGTTTCTTTAAATAGCTTCCATTTTGGACCATTCACTTAGCTTTGTTTAATTTAAGTAATTATTTGAAACGCTGTCTTTGTTTTGGACTAAATATTTTTCAGTTTAAAGTAAATACGTATACATAATACTTCAATTTTTAAAAAAGGAAGAAAGATTTAATATAGCATTGCAGCAGTTGTAATAAATAATGTAGCAAAAATTAAAATAATTCACGAACACTTTAGGAATTTCATAAACTGTTTATAATTTGTAACAGATGTCTTAAATAATTATAAAATTTAAATACGTAAATATTATATTCTTATGATGTTAGATTTTTTAAAAGACGTTCACTGAATAAATATTTATTTTAAGACATTCCAGTTAGTAGATAAAACACCGTAAAATTAATATAATTACAAAAAGAAACAGGATTAATAAGCTCTCCACAGTTGCCCCTGTTCCGTCGGCTTGATAAAAAGGTTGACAAAGGATATTGTATGGAGAGAGCCTCTCTATTGTTGTTTGTTTTTAGCAAACCACAAACGCAACCCGGTGACAAGTTGTTGACTTGGGACGTTGATACGTTCGGAATGATGCTCCACTTACTACTACGACAAATTTAGAGTAATACACACATACAAAAAAGATAATCAGATATTTTAAAAAACTCTATTATGGTTTTATAGTATTTTTTAAAGCAGGCAGAGAAAAATAAAAAGATGTGTCTGAATACATAGGTCTCTAACAAGTTTATGTTTGGATAAATAATTTAACTTTCAAATAAAGTCCCTCTATATCTTATCCGCTATATAATTACCGATATAATAAACACAATACATCAACAAAATGAAGTGATTATTGTAAATAACGGCAATAACTGTTATCGTTATTATACGAACGTTATCTATCCCACATAAATCCACTGTTTTGTATACCTACAAGGAACTGTATCGAGTTTAGTAACGTTGACGTACAAACCTCATTTATTTCAAGTAGTAACGAAAATATATAAAATACATCAACATTACAATACACCGGTAAGATTTACAATTATCGACCGGAAAGTGTGCGCAAGCGCATTGCAATCTACAACTGGTTGCCGCTCTATGGTCCAGACCACAGAATAATTAAATTGCAGTAGAATATTCATTCAGATATATCTTCAGTTGTATTATGACAGGTATTTCTACAAAGGCAAAAATGACTGTTTCTAAATAATAAGTCGGAGAACAAAACATCTGGGCGTTAAGTAATACGCGGAACCAAACGCTGATAGGAATTTTTAGACAATGTAATTGGCAAACATTGAAAGTCCCTTCTCACTACAAATTTTATTGTTTTTTTAATATATTTTCCTGCCAAAGTGAATGTACTCTGCCTGAAGGAAAACATAACCAGAAACTAAAAATTGTGGTCATCTTACCTACTCTTTGCAGATGCACACAATGTTATTTTTCTGAAATTGAAATGAAAAGTAATTAATATTCATAAAAATGAGATCTTACCTCATATTAAAATATATCACTGTACCTTTGTTTCAATTACACTAGGAGGCCCTTAGTAAGCCTAAGGCAACCTATAATGGTGGTCTCTAACGGACCCGGTTTATAACCCTACTGTCAAATATTTAGTCTCTGGCTTGAACAATATATATAAGCCTGTCGAACGCTATCAATGTTTATTTAAACATGATTTGCTTGATCTCGAAGTCTGATCTGCATCTAATCATGCGTTTAAGTTGCATTATAGTGATTTTAAGAACCCTGATTTTTAGACCTTATTGAAATGAAATAAAACTTAAAACTGATTGGCACCCGAAAAATAAACTAGAACATGAAATTAGTAATTGTTATGGTTTTCAATTTGTGTAGGTTTATTATTTTATTGTGATTATGTAATGTGTGTTTAAGATCTCGAGAGTTTGTTAGTTAATTTATACCTACATTCATAAAAATAACAAGATTTTAGAACACACAAATAGGATGTCAATGATAAACATGTAATAATTTACAATTTAAGAAATTTTAAAATTGGATCGGAGTAGCTAGTCGACTATTGCACTACATGCAATGTTCCTAAATTGAATTTTAGAGAATAAAATCCTAAAATAAAATTAGAATAAAAAAAAATTAAGATATTAAATAAAATAAACTAAAATAAAATTATATAAAATAAAATTAAAGATGTCTTTTAAAAATACCTGGATGACCGAGCTTTACTTGGGTTTTTTTTTGTATATTTTCTAAAAATGAATCCTAGCTAGATGGATAGATGGATCGATTTATCGCACCTGAAACCCCCTGCAAACTAAATTTCATAACAATCTTTGGAGCCGTTTTAGAGATTCAGATTATACAAAAAATGCTCATTTAAAGGTATTAGATTACAAAAGTTTTAAGTAAAAATATTTGAAATCTAGCTTTCGTAAACAAGACAAATACATAACATATGCACATTATTGTGAATATCATCTTCTGTCTGTTTTAAAATACTATCTTATCTTAAGATTTATTTTGAGTGCATCTGTGTGTATAAAACATATTTCTAAAAAGAAAGTTTCACTATAAATAGTTTTAATATTTATTGAAGCGACTCCGATTGTCTTGATCTACATAAAATATAATATAAAAGTAGTTTAGTAACTTTCTATTGTATTAAGATATATGTTATTCATTAGCATATTATACAACTTGTTAGCATAAAAATAATTAAGTAGCACTTTAAATTAACACTTGTCTACATTAAAACTTAATGGGTTCTTTGAAATACGTTTCAAAACATAAATAATAAAAAAAATCCGCTCTGATTTATTATTTTTGTTATTTTTGCTAATTGTTTTTATGATTCACATTTCTGCTGCCTTCTGATGCATTCAAGAGGAGTTTAATAACAAATTTTAATGAAATTATCCCTTCTTAAATAGTTTATTTAAGTTTTGTGATATATTGAAATGTATTCCACATGCATTGTGTTATAATTATTGCAAAGTTAAATTAAAAAAATATATATAATTCCTATTTATACTTTCTCTTAAACTAGTTTGGGAGTATACGAGTATTTTGAAAAGTTCCATTGACTTTATTACAAAATTATTGGTTAAATTTGCATATTAATATTTTATACATGCATTGTCTAATTTTATTGTACTTTGTTTTTTAATCTCTGTAAAAACCCTGGTATACTAACAAAATATTATCTATCTTTTAAATAGAGCAACATCCGTTAGTGTCATCTTCGAGAACAATAGCAACTGTAGTGGGCAACGACTTCAGATTGCATTTAAAATATTCACAAACTCATTCCGCGCCCGGCTGTCTACCTTTAACCATGTTACCACAAACATAACATGTCAACGGACACTTAAAAATAGATCTTATCAGCATAGCATTAAAGTTGATGCATGCTGCATTCATAACCTTGTTGTATGTCGAGAAATCTTTTTGAATGTTTACCATTTTAAAATGTATTTATGCATAGTTCATACGACCTCCGATAGCATGGACCGCTGACCCGTGAGAAATTGATTTTGGGCTCTTCCGATATAGATAAGTAATAATTTGTCATAGATTTAAAAACTTAGCTTGTAGCCATTAATAACTGTAAGTGGACTGAACTTTTTTTGATAATTGTAAGCTGACAAAGGTCTTGGAGGGTATCAAATGAGTCACATTTTATTCTCGGTGACAATTTGGGGATTAGAAACTTAGGCGTGGTTATGTATAGTCCATTCGCTTAGATATGGTCACTTTGATCGCGCTGCCGTCGCACGTACGGTTAACCGCCACAAAATCAAAGGGCTCGCCTGCGGCGTACACTCACAGTAAGTATGATTTGTCAGTTTACACTGTTGTAGTATGAATGTGTAGGTATGAATTAATATATTCGTATTTCGCAACAATAACCACAATTATTGCGTACGGGTGCACCGAAACTATTTAAACGAATGAACTATACATATTAGGCGGCAATGCAAGACAAAACAAATGTATTGTTTATTTATTTAAATATGTAAGTCTCAACAATCGTTTACTAAGAAAATTAAGTTACATGCTAAACAAAGCTTTGATTTAAAAACATAAATTTAGTTCTATCATATGAGGAAACTTATGAATACATTCGGTAAGTAAAGAAAATTAAATTCGTAAAAACACTTTGTGTGTGACTGTCCTTTCATACAAAAATATCAGCGGTCTGAATTAAGTAACCTAGGAAAGTGCTTTAGAGTTTTGCACAACAATGCAAATTGGCACAGTATAGACATTTGCCGATTAAGGTCTCAAACAACTAGTGCAAAATGAGTTAAAGTGCGATTTGCATTAAGGTGCAAATGTTCTAAAACAATTAAGTTTAGTTTTTAATATATTTTCTACGTTTTTGCAAATAAATTACTTATTTACACATAGCAATAATTAATTAAGGTGCCATTAATAGTATTATGAATTTCACAAAAAACATTGATTTGAAATTATATTAATGATATAGTTTAGTATAATGTTTGTGTAGAGGACACAGAACTTAATTATTTTTGTAGAATAGTACATAAAACGGTTGAAATCAAGAAATGTTAATAATTTCAACCTTGAGGATGGATATCGACTACCAACATCTTGGGATCCTGTAATCATCGGGTGAAGCCCCCACCGTAGGAACTAAACAAGGTGTGCAGACGTCTTAAGGCGCGCATACACGTTCAAGTATACTTGCGCAAGTCTGTCTGTTCGTCTCTGACTGAAGACAGACAGACAAAACAGTCTGGATTTGCGCAAATTTACTTGAACCTGTATGTCCGGCTCTAAAGTCTAGTATGTAGACGTTCCGATACAATAATAGCGATCAAGTGCCACGCTCACACGAGTGGTGACTCGTTCGAAATGTCGGGAAATAAAAGCTATCGTGACCTTCCTACTACTTTCATGCAACAGAAACTATTGTTTTTTTTTCTTTAAAAAATGATAACTTCTGCATTAGGAATTTACATCCTGTGTCGCGGGAGACTTTAGGTATAGACATATATATAACGAACACAAAGAACGCCCAGACTCAGGATAACAACGACCGCTTAAGCCACTAGGCCGAAGTAACCGTGTAGTCAAATGTTTGTGTGTCTTTCACCAAGTTTCTACTGCTACTATTTAGCAAACGGCCCCGGCTTCGCACGGGCTCTTTACGGAAAATATAAAATAACCTATGTTACCCCGAGAAGATGTGCGGCTTAATTTTTTGCGACGTCGTCAACAAATATCGTTATATTTTAGCCATTATACTAAAAAATTTAACAAACTAAATACGCAAACCTTCCTCAAGAATCATTCTATCTATTGGTCAAAAACCGTATTAAAATCCGTGCAGTAGTTTTTGAGTTTATCGCGAACAGAGAGACAGACGCGGCGGAGGACTTTATTTTATAATATGTAGTGATGAAGATCATTTTGGTTCAACGTCCTACAAGTAGAATTTCCTTATTGAGATGAGCATCTAAAATGCACGTAACCTTAATGCCATAAAACGCATAACCTCAACAAAGTGTCGCGATGCACTCCTTACTAAACTACGTAATAAATACATAATTTACGATTATTATCTATTACTACATACTTTGTTAATTTAATTATAACAGACATACTGACGGCCCCGTATCTATTCATCTATACATACAAATAAATAAAATTCGAGTGTCTGTTTGTAATATTAAAATAATCGAATATGTATGTATACACGGTACATTTACAATATAACATTATTTTTAAAATTTTGTCTGTCTGCTTGTTCCGGCTAATCTCTAGAACGGCTGGACCGATTTTGAAGGGACTTTCACTTAGGTAGCTGATGATCAAAGGAGTAACTTAGGCCACTTTTTTGGACTAGCTTTGCCCCGCGGCGTTACCCGCGGTACAATAATAACCGCTGGTAACACCGCGGGGTTCAGCTAGTTTAAAATGCCTTCCAACTCTTCCAAGTGCCATGATTAGCCATAAAACAGTAGGTGTGCAATAATTTAGCAATGCTAGCCAAACCCCTACAGACATTTAAGTGTGCATACTCATCTTTTTATGATAACTATTTAATTATTTCACGTTTTTATTATGATAGTTAATAATTATTAATAGACAAAGTTAGTTTTAAACGGTAGAAAAGTTTAATTTTATGGCTTAATAACAATTTTAGTATATGTTTTGATATGATGCTATATCATGCTATCACTGCGGAGGCTGTCGCGAAGATACTACACTCCCGCACTTTGTTCTCTTCCCTTAAACAACGTGTGATGTCCTTCCTTTAGTTTAAGTATTCAAATTTAAATATTTCTAGGTAGTAGAGCCTCGCTGATTTCAGCACGAATGGGCCGACTCGACCGGGGCGGTACTACCCTCGCAAAGAAAATCAACTTAAAATGACAGCGTTCGTGCTGTCGTGTTTCATTGGTGAGTGCGAGACCGGTGACCCAATGATGCAGAAGCATCACTAGCCCGACATGGTGTGGGTCACCATGCTACATTGTCTGCATACGCATTATGGGGACCACTACTCTTGGATTCTGCTTATGCTTTCCCTCAGGCAGAGTAGTCATTTTGGCAGCCACACATGAAAAAAAAATTGTATATGTTCTATTTTCTTTTCTAAAAATGATTTCTATCTACTGAAACCCACTGCATACTAACTTTCATGAAAATCATTGAAACCGTTTCCGAGATTCTGAATAAATATACAAGAATTGCTTCCTTAAAGGTATTATATTAATCGATCAGAACATTATTTTACGTTATCAACTGAGTTTAACAGCTGGAAATAAATATATGGAAATACTTAATAAAAAGGAGGTAACAGCCTAATATACCTGTAGGCTAAACAGATCGGTATATGGTTTGTTTAAAGTTTCTTTTTCTTTGCAGTGGTTTTGTATTGGGTAGTTCGCTTCCTTAGTCCTCTTTTACGTGACACCCCGGATGAATTAGGAGTGGATTCACTCTGTATTCTTAATCTAGAATCGCACAGAAAATCAACGTAAAATGACAGCGTTCGTGCTGTCGTGTTTCGTTGGTGAGTGCGATACCGGGGGCCCAAATAGTCTAGTCAACAAGTTCCATACTTGTTGACTAGACTAAAAGATGCAGAAGCATCACTAGGCCGCCATGGTGTGAGTCGCCATGCTGCATTGTCTGCATTCGCAATGAGTATGGTGACCACCACTCTTGGATTCAGACTAGAGTCATTTTGGCGGGGCATACATAAAAAAACGAACATTTAACATTTTTTACTCGTTTTAGTGTTCTGTACCTCAAACGGAAAAAACGGAACCCTTATAGGATCACTTTGTTGTCCGTCTGTCTGTCAAGACCCTTTTTGTCTGGAACGTGTGGAGGTATCAAGTTGAAATTCATATCAAATACTTAGGTCTACTGTTATTTATGAAAATGTATTCAATATTTGATGAATTTCAGTAATTATACAGAAATATTTCAATTTTAAACCGATTTCAAAAAAAGGAGGAGGTTCTCAATTCGACTGTATTTTTTATTTTTTTTTTGTTTGTTACCTCATAACTTTCGACTGGGTTAAACGATTTTGATGATTCTTTTTTTATTTGAAAGCTGATGCTTTCCATGTGGTCCCATTTTAATTGGTCCAGTTCTGACATGTCGTCCATGAGAAAATCATATAAATCTTCAATTTGCATTATGTATGTGTGCGACAAATTGACGAATAACTCAATTCAATTTGGTCGTTCTTGAAGTCGGTTTTTTTTTTGTTAAAATTTTGTATTATTTCATGAAGTAGTTGGATGAAGGCAGCACGGGACAGCTTGTTGTGAAGAAACTTGGGGGAGGACTATATTCAGGAGTTGACATCTTTTGACTGCGAAGATGATAATGACGATATAATATGTACCATCGTTTACGACTTGAAGTGCTGTCAATATTCTTGATATCTTCAGTGTGTGTCTCACTATGGTGTCTCAGTATGAGATAAGTATATGTTATTTCACACAGATAAAAAAGATACTGTTAAACTAACCACAGATTTAAAAAAAAGTAAATACCACAATTTATAATTTCTTACCCACTTTAAAATAATATGTCATTCATGACAAATTAATCATTTACAGTAAAATTTACACCCAATTTCATAGGATTACGTGTCAGTGATAGAGTGTCGCCCTAAGATATTATAAAATTTATAGTTTACATTTATTGTTCCGAAATATCGTGGTAGAGTAAATTATGCTAGGTGTGTGTCTAAAGTTTAAAGGTGAAAATATGGGATTAGAAGTTCATTGAATCCATACAAACATATTTTTTATTTGTCAGTTTTGTATTTTTTTCTTTACGTTATACAGCGTGTTCATTTATGTGAAAATTTTTAATTGTCCTATTTTCTACGTAAGTGCCGACAGTAAATTATGTTGTTATTTAGAAATTATATATTTAGTTATATTATTGATGAAATAGCAATTAGTCAGTGTTAACTCATATTCCTAAGAGTATTTGTTTATTAGTAACAGAACTCGGAATAAAAAAATAGTTAAAAACTTTACAAATATTTAACTTTTCTGATTTATTTTAATGAAATATAATATAGTTTGGTTAACTGATTGATAAAAAACATGCAGACACTATAAGGTCTCATGCCCTTCTTCTAAGTTGTATAATATTTAAATCTTACAACTCGTTAATAAGTTTCAAATTCCTTTTCTGCTGCACTATTTATTCACTTCTACAATTTTTAACAAGAGTCCGACACGAATGCCTTATGTTCTTATTAAAAAATAGTGTCAAATAAACACACTCTTAGTATTACTCGTAGAAGTTAATGCAAGTTCTCATTTAAGTTAAAATATGGAGAAATATTTAAAAATCGTTAAGTCCCTATCCAATTTCACATAACCCTGGCCACCATCGGTCAACGATATTACTATTAGTTAGAACAATTTGTATGTTAAACCACACATCGCACTGTGTACATAAACTAAAGAAATTATTTAATTAAAGACCCCCTGTAGATAAAGTTTATTATTCATTTGTTTGAGCGCATAAACACACCATTTTAAGGTGACCTTGCAGTTTGAGAAATGGTTAAGTATGAGGAGGTCTTTTTTAATCGGTCGTTTGGGAAGTCTATCAGAAAGCGTTATACGGTATAATTTGTTCTGTTTTCTCACATACAGAGTGTTACCAACGGGAGGTATTGAAATCCAACCATGACCACCAAATATGCTTGTTAGCCGATTGAAATGATTACTTATAATAGTACAACAGTTTAGTTCTACTAAATATTTATTGTAATGAGCTTATTAAGTTTTTCGACGTAGGAATACTGAGCGAGGTCCTTAGCGGGGTATCGTGACTAACTGCCTTTAGTTTTATGAACCTTTTAATGATACTTTGTTCTTATGATTGGTTTAATCAAGCGTTTGATAATGCGGTTTGTTTTATGATTTATTTTGTTTGTGTGCGTGTTAGAATGCGCTTAGAACGTTTTGGAGAATTAATATAATAATATCAACTTATAAGTTTGATTTTATTAGTGACTAGATTTTAGATATAACTTGGATTTATTCTGGACTAAAAATAGCCCATTGCAAGTAAAACTCCAAACAAAAGCAATAAATTGTAATATATTGTTTTTGTTTGCAACCCGGTATCTTACTTACAAAGCCCTGACAACATACTATTGCAACGGTTAGTATTTTTCGACTTCAGTGGAAGAATTTTCTACTGAAATTTCGCAATTGCAGCTCTTAAGACCTTTTGAAGCTACATACCCAAAGCTAGATATCTAAAAAATCTAAGCAACAGATGACCATTAATTATTAACGGTTCCATTTATTCTAGTGGCAATCAAGTTACAAGCCCTCGGAGACATAATAGCTATGGAATAACCTTGTGTGCACACCGGAACTCTGTCCAGACGGGAAATAGATTTTTGAAACTTCCAATCACACCAAAAATTACATTTTGTTCCATGTTGTTTGTAAGGGTTGGGATTGAGATTCCAAATTTCTATTTTGAATTGGGAAAGGTTTTTTTAGTGTTAAATAGTTTGGAATGATTCGATAGTTCGTTACAGAACCAGTTAGATAATGACAGAATGGAGTTAGAAGTTCATAATCTATATTAGGTATAATATCTAATGTTTTTGAAATGAAAACTTCTATAGACAGGTTTGTATGGGGAGTAAGTTCATGTAAGTCATCATTGACATGGTCATATGACGTGTTCATGTTTAAGCCAGCTGTATATGTATATATTTATACACTCACTGATGTGCTCGCTGTCAGTACCTACACATAACACAGTTAGTTCAATTTGAATTTAAGATCAATGATAAGTTGAAAACTATCTACAACAAGAAGTAGAGAAATATCTTAAAGTAGCAGTCGCTTTCACGTTGGTACTTTTAAGATTTAAAACATAAACTTTAAGTATTCCAATTTCTATATACGCATGAATTTCCATTTATTGGTCGAACATATCGACATCAAAATATTTTTATGATTTCATTATAAGTTCATCAGTATCATCATCACAGTTAAAAACATCAACCTGTATCATGGAACGCGAAAGTTTAAAAGTTAGTATCAACCTGTACGTTTGGTGAATGAAAAACCTTGGCAATTGCTCATTAAAAATCATTACACGCGACTAAAATTTTACAGTGAAAATAACCCACATAGTTGAAGACGATCAAACCATACCGTGATAATTTTTGGTACCATCCGTTACAAATGAAGCAATTGTTTATATGGGACCGTGAATGTCCCCCCTTATATGCGACAATGGTGCCATAAGTCAGACATAAAAGTTTGTGTTGACGTCACAAAAAAGTCAGTAATGGATTAATTACAGATGTAGATTGTCTTATTTAATTAAACGTTTATAATGTTCAGGGACATTGAAAATTAACTATCATGACCATACTGATACAATTATCCTTTGTTTGGCACACAAAAAACTACTTCTCATATGCTTTTAAAAAAGAAACAGCTCAAAGAATTTTGTAAATAAATAACCTACTTCCATGAGCAGAATAAATAAATGTTTGAAAGTAAAGGACAAAGATTGGTGCCTTGAGGGAAACCAGTTTTTAGTTTCCTTTGTTCCTATCAAGATATGGAATGAGTCAAATGCATTAGACAAGTCAATATTCAATATTGAGGTCAGAATAAGGGTAGGTTTTCAGTATATTACCTATGGCATGGCTGAACTTAGATTTTTAGGTAGAGCGAATGCCATCGGACCTTCACTACTTATGTAATAGGTGATACAAAAGTAGACTATAGTGGGATTTTTAGAGCTTTAACTAATCGTAACGATTGCCTCAGATGTGGAATAGATTAAAAAAATCTTGATTGTACACCAGTTAATTCAGTTTATCTTTAGGAGCTTAACAATATAATGACCATGTGCAAATGGCGACCTTATCGTTAAAAAGCGATTTCTTACAGGCAACCTTTGGATGGGCAAATGATATGTAAATGATAACATGCTTTCCAAAGCACCAATGGTCCTTCCGAGGCTAGGATTATTTAACTTATTTAATTGATAATCTACTCGGGTAGCCCTTTGTTAAGATACCATTATTGCTTATAGAAAATGTTTTTCACCTTCCACTTTAACGAAATGTAAATTTGAATTCAGGTTATCTCTCAAAACTTTTTTTATATAATAAATGTTATAAGTAACGATTCCAACCTCGTATAAATGCCTCATTTGTTTAAATCTTAATAATTACTAGGCATACAATAAAATATATTATAAACTTATAATTCAATTGGTGATTTTATAAACAAGTAAATAGTTGATTCATATTAATATCTTGGCGTCTTCCGCTTGTCAGCTTCCGGCGCGACTTATATTTCATATCAAATCTTTAATGTTACACAATCCTGTATTATCAAATAATAATTGTATGCTAATAATCATTAGAATATTTATGGTAAACAATATTTGATATTATCTACTAAATATGTGAATTTAGTATTGAATTGGGTCAAGCCTGTCAAATACTATAAAAATACCGAGTAATTTCACGCATTCATATCCCGAACGTTCTACTTGGTGCTAATCGACCGTTACATAAATCAAGCATAAGTTACCTAAGGATAAAAGACATCCCATTTACCATGTCCAATAAAGTATGTCATTCAACGGTGTCCGCAAAATCCTTGACATTTTAATGGCATTATATCTCTTTAAAGAACATAATAGTATCTCCTATTCGTTTATTGTTTCTTGTAAAACAATGGTGGTCAAGTCTATAATTGTGGAGGTGCACAGCCCAATTGTGGCTTAATGACTGAAGCTATAAGCGTTAATCGTTGAATTTGAGGTATATTTAAGTCATAAGCGGTAGCGTTTTTATCATAATAATAATAATAATCACTTTATTGTACACCAGATTAATCACATAGGTAATACAAAACTAGAACGTACAATTGGCGGCCTTATCGCCAGCCATATTTAAGGCAATCTTTTACAGGCAACCATGAAATCATATTGAGGACATACGAGAAAATAGATCATCTGATGGTAAGGAACTTGGTGTAAGTTAAGAGTCGCAAGTGTTCCCATCATCCTTAAAATTAGGAAGAGTAGGAGTTTGAATCCCGGTCAATCCCACTTACTTGGTGAAAAGCAAAACCAGATTTATTTAATACAGTGTTTCTATGGGGCTACGGTATTACTCCTGTCGAGCTAACCAAACCCATGTAACGAAATATGACTGTCTGTCATGGTAAGTTTTTTTTTTTTTAATAACAACTTCCGCATTAGGAATAAACATCCTGTGTCGTGGGGGACTTTACAAACATACATGAAACGAACACTAAGAACACCCAGACTCGGGACAACAATTTGTGGATCACACAAAGTTTTGTACCGCGTGGGATTTGAACCCACTACACTTGGCGCAATAGCAAGAGGCGTGGCGACCGCTGAAACCACTAGGCCAACCGTGCAGTTAAAGATGTAGTTAAGTTTTGATATTAGATTATTTTTAGTTTACTTTTTCTATATCATCATTACTGATTTCGTGTTAATTTTGATTAGAACGGATTTATATTTACAAGTATTTAAAAAAATTGAAGTACATTAACTTCAACAGCTTCCAGGACTTACTAAAATAATGTGTACTGTGTTAAGATGAATTCATACCAGAGTATACTTAAGTCTCTTTAGTAACATTTAATTGATTTCGTTACATAATAAGTGATTCATTAATTTAGAGCAACAATTATTCCGCTTTCCACATATATATTAAGCCCATAAGTTAATCGTTAAAATAAATCTTGATACGATAATGCCGGGCTAACGAGTGAGGATACAATGCCGCGACAATCGGCGGCGGTTCCTTTCATCTCGATACTTTGTCTCCTGCAGTCGGTACCCCTCACATTGGCGTGAGACGCATTTAATTGGGCGTCAGATATTCGTAATTATTTAAATGTTAGCGTATGTTGTTTTAGTATTTTTATCGAATTTTTTGTTCGCAAGAGTATGCCGGTGTACGGAGAGGCAATGTCATTTTTGTTTATAAATATATATTTGTAAAGTAAATACAGTAGAGTCACGTGGGAGAGCTACGCTTCGGCATGAATAGGCCGGCTCGACCGGCCTATTCATGCCGATACCACGGCCTCACAGAAAACCAGTGTGAAATAGTGCTTGCGCTGTGTTTCACTGAGTGGGTGAGGATACCGGAGGCCCATACCCCAATCTCCCCCCCCCCCTCCCCAAAGGCCGGCTACGGACTTGTGACGTCTCTAGTTGTTGTTGCAGGTGTCTATGGGTGGCAGCAATCGCTTACCATCAGGCGATACGTCTGCTCGTTTGCCCGCATATTCCATAAAAAAAAGTATTTAATAATTTTAAGATGCATCTTTATAAAATAAAATAATTTAAAAAATAATTCAAACACAAGTTTCTGACTGTTACTCAAAGTTACAAAAGATATGTACGAAAATCTCATGCAACTTTGAAGTCAACCTAAACTATTTTGACATTAGTATTTATGTACATAATGTAACTAGATAGTTTACAGTATATATTAGAGTCAGCAGCAGTCTGCAGTTCCAGTAAAATAAACTATATAAGAGTACTAGTATAATAGTAAAACTAATTCTTCTAGTTTGTTTTGGAAGAATAAAACCCCAATATCGCGAGAAACATGTTGCTTTTAGTTGGTTCTACGAGCCTCTGTATTACAATTATAAAACACTATTCTGTTGTCACAAATAAAATTTCAGAAAACACAAGAATGGACTGGAAATAAATATTTAGTTGATCTATTTAATTTATTGTTTTAACGGCACATTCACTCTTTTAATTGCTCCTAAAAAAACACCAGTTCAATCCACTCATTCACAAATAGCCCGTGAAATTTGAAACAAAAATTTTCCTTTACCAAAATTTATAACACCGCTTTACAAACAAAACCAGTATTAAATTATCCAATTATGAATAAAAAATATACTAATCAAAGGCCAATCTACACCTGCGTGACTACATGAGTATTGGTTTATCGGATGCTTGGGTAATCTGCGAATTTCGAAAGACGGCGGCGCTTTTGTTCTTGCATTTTTACAAAATCACTTTTTAAAATTATCTTTGAAAGAATCGATTGCGGCAAAGAGAGGCTCGATCAGAATTCACACGGTACATCTCAAAGGATAGCTTGAGTGATTACTGCGATGAACGATTTAAATGATGCTTTTTGTGATACTTGTTGTTAGATATCGAATTATCCTCTCAATTACATATTTAAGATTATACATTATATATATATATGTATATGTCAGAGAACCAGTAGTTTTTAAGTTTAGTTTAGATTAGCTTTATTTAGTTCATTCGAGTATTCGAAACGTCGAACTGTTCATCGAGAAACATGGCAGTTTGGGTGGAATCTGTGAACGGTGCATGTAAATGACGGCGCACTGACTATTTGTTATAACGACGTGATTATGTATTATGGATTACTTTATTGTTAATAACGTCTTAGTTTAATCATAGCTTGATATAATAATTGTGGTTTAGTATTAGTCGATTCTGTAAGCATTATTAAATGTTATTAACACAGCAATCCTGACAACCCGGATGATAAAATTATGGATCACCCACCGCTAGATCCTGCCAACTCTCCGACATATATATGATCGTTAATGATTCTTTCTATATAGGGATGACGCTCGGACGCAGGTAGCTAGGACGACGCGGTCGTTGATGACTAATGTAGATAAATAATTAGTAAATAGTGTTTGTAAAAATTGTGTTATACTCTGTCCATTTTTTTATTTTCTTTTCGACAGTTCAAGTAAAAGTTACCGATTTGATTTGAAATGATAAGCGATTTTATTGATGAATAACTTTCAATCGATTTAATGAAATACGTTTCATTTTATCAGCATCACACCATAATGTTGCTGTTAAACAACTGCTGGGCTCGGGTCTCCTCTCAGGAGAGGGTTAAGGCCATACGTCCCCACACTGGCCAAGTGCGGGTTGGGGTATTTTTAATTTAAATATTAATAATTCGGTTATTAGTTTCTTAAATTATATATGAAATTGTTATGTTTTTATTTTTTTATGTACACAATAAAGATATAAATAAATAAATAAATGAAATAAATTTATATATAAATAAAAAATCTTTACATATAAATAATATAACTATAAGCGGATTATAAACATGTTATCACTAGAACATCATAACGCCGTTTACAGAGAATAAAATGATGCAATTATTAAAATATAATGCATGTGATAAAGTGACACCTAAAAACTTGGCAAATTTGTGGAGAGAACAAGAAAAATAATGTCTGATTGGGATCAGGACGTTAAGATTGACAATTTAAATGAACAAGAATGTATTATTCATGTATTCAACTCAACTGACGAGTCTAGTGCAAGTTATAATGAAGAGTCTGATGAATCATTGTAGTAAATAATATTTAATAATGTTATGTTTCATTTATATACCCAATTACTTAGCCAATTTGTTAAATAAATAAGTAGTAAGGTATGTGATTTTCCAAGTATATTTGTTGATTACTCTTGATTTAAACTTGGTTTAGACGTTATTAACCACGCGTTTTAAAGTTTAATTTCACTAACGCGTGCTTTGTTACATTTTAAGGCAGTCATAAAAAAATAATGAATTAACAGAGTCATTGTTTTTTACTCTTGGTTGGAACTTTAATTCCAAGATTTCGACTTAATTCTTTGCAAATAATCAATCTAATTTGACTGCCTCGTTGGTCTCGCGGTTGGCGTGTGCGACTGCTGATCATGAGGTCTCGGGTTCGATTCCCGGGTCGGACCAAATGTTTGTATGATCTACAAATATTTGTTTCGGAGTTTGGGCGTTTTCTATGTATAATATGTATGTATTTACAAAAAAAAAAAGTATATATGTATTTGTATCAGTTGTCTAGTACCCATAACACAAGCTCTGCTTAGCTTGGGACTAGATGGCGTTGTGTGTTAGATGTCCAAAATATTTATTTATTTATTTAAATCTTGGAGTCATAGATACTATTTTTATTTCCTTTTTTTTTATTTAGTAGTAAGTTTACAGAAACAAAGGCCCATACCCCAACCCCTCCCCCTATCTCCCCCCCCCCATCCCCCAAAGGCCGGTAACGAACTTGTGACGCCTCTGGTGTTGCGGGTGTCCATGGGCGGCGGTAATCACTTACCATCAGGCGATACGTCTGCTCGTTTGCCGGTCTATTCCATAAAAAAATAATAATAATAATAATTAACCCTAAGAGTGTTACATCTATCTTTATTTAACTCTGTATCAGTTATAGCCTAAGTGCATAAAAAATATTGTAATTAAAAAGTTAAAGAACCTCATAAGGAGAATTGTAGTATATTATTTAATTATTGTAAGGTTCTTTCCTTAATTCATAAACATAAGCTAATGATAATATGTGAAGGTCATGACCGGCTGCACAGACTACAAAAATAATTATAATATGATAAACGCATTGTGCGGTATTTGTTGACAAATGCTTTAAACTCGTTTCCACAAGAAATTGTTGATGAATTGTTTTTATCTCCAATCGTGGAGAAATCAAGTAATTTCATAATTAAATTAAAGGATAGATGTAAATTTTTGACTAGTATACTCTCAGCAAGTGAATCACTATTGTAAGGTATCTCTTAATTTCGGTGGGTCTCCTAACTCCTATATAAATGGGCCAAATTAACAATTTGGCCATTATGCGTTTTTTATGGTAAACACATCTTATCGATATAATTAATCATTTGAGCGATTAAAAACAAAATATTTCTACATGAAAACACGATTTTTTTTAAGTGTAACGGCATATGTAACATGAATGTAAATGTACAAGGTCCAAAGAGTACTTTGAGACTTATACGCGGGGAGATCCCGCGCGTTTGTTTTTAATTATTCCCGTATAAGTGTCAATGTGAATTAAATATCTAAGCATCTAAATAGCTTTTAATAAAATTAATGAGTTATGAACTACTTTGATTTTATGAGCAAAAACATTAAAAAATATTACGTTATTCTAATTAGTATAATACACTTAATAATGACATATTTGACACAATGGACCTTTTAGGATGTTTTTAAAGAAAAATATTTTTAACAAAATCTAAAGTAAAAGGGCCAATGTGCAGTAAAAAAACTGATAATAGTTATATATATATTTAATACTGTAGTATAAATAATTACCTACAAATTTCAACAAAAAAAAAACCGACTTCAATCTGGACCAAATTTAAATGGGACCATTCGGGAAGTACCAGCTTTCATCTAAAAAAAAATTATGAAAATTGGTTCACCCAGTCAAAAGTTATGAGGTAACAAACATAAAAAAAATACAGTCTAATTGAGAACCTCCTCCTTTTTTTGAAGTCGGTTAAAAATAGTATCATAACTTCACCACTTCGCTTTCCCACTTAAAAAATCCAAGAACAGAAAACATGAGCCATTTTGTTTAACTTAAACTTTAAACTTTGACAGCTTTTCCTGTAAAGTTATCATTTTGCATTTTGGCCCATATATATAGGACCCATCGATTTATCTACTCAACTAGCGGCGAATTACTTACCACTGATTGGCCTTACATAGGTTTTTGTGTTTAGGTTAAGAATTGTATTACTATAATTATATGTTTTTTTGGAAAAATTAAAATAAATAAATAAAATAAATATAAATAATTTCGGACATCTAACACACAACGCCATCTAGTCCCAAGCTAAGCAGAGCTTGTGTTATGGGTACTAGACAACTGATACAAATACATATCTACTTTTTTTTGTAAATACATACATATTATACATAGAAAACACCCAAACTCCGAAACAAATATTTGTAGATCACACAAACATTTGGTTCGACCCGGGAATCGAACCCAAGACCTCATGATCACCAGTCGCATACGCCAACCGCGAGACCAACGACGCAGTCGAATTAAATTAAATGTACTTTGTGCTTAACCGTGATTAATTTTCAGCTGTATCCTCCATTTAAGTCAGTCTTTATTTAAGTTTATTCAGCACCGCGTATCGCGGTTGATATGTCAACTTATCACCTGAGCCATCGGGTCCAGTGCGCTTCCACAAAAACAACAAATACGGTGGTCAGGTCTGAAAGGGTTGAACAGTATGTTGTAGAAGCAGATATAAAAACATCATGCTAAACAATATTTTGCATTATTTCCTAAATCTATCCCTCATTACCTGCTGTTGACTATCGATAAATCCCTTTTAATTGTTACACGCAACACTAGGAGTGCGAGCGAGAGCTCGATATGCCTATAAGTGTGAGCGAGAGGACTAATAAAAATGATTTATTTCACAGTTCGCACGTTTGTAATAGCCCGAGTATAACAATTTATCTAAACACATACAAAAACGGTGGAGCATGCAACCTATTGTGACCTGTAGTTGCGTGTCTCGGTGTGATATATCTATATAAATAAATAAAATTGAAGTGTTTGAAATTTCAAATTAACAGCTTTACACTAAATGCATGTGAATATATACGGTACTTACATCAAAAAAGCAATTTTTAAGTTTTTATCTGTCTGTATGTCTGTTTATCCCTGCTAATCTCTGGAACGGCTGGACCAATTTTGACGGGACTTTCACAGATAGCTGATGGTATAAGACGTAACTTAGACTACTTCTTTAGACTACCTTCTCTGACTGAAAATGACTCTACTCTGCCTGATGGAAAGTATAAGCAGAATCCAAGAGTGGTGGTCACCATACTGCGAATGCAGGCAATGCAACAATGCAGCATGGTGACCCACACCATGGTGGGCTAGTGATGCTTCTGCAGCATTGAGCCTCCGGTCTCGCACTCACCAACGAAACACGACAGCACGAACGCTGTCATTTTACGTTGATTATCTGTGCGAAGGTAGTACCGCCCCGGTCGAGCCGGCCCGTTCGTGCTGAAATCAGCGTGGCTCTACTATCGCACAGTCTCTTTCAATCAGATCAATTCTTGTGTATATATATAAAATCTGAATATCGGAAACGGCTCCAACGATTTTTTTATGGAAAATGCGTGCAAACGAGCAGACGTATCGTCTCATGGTAAGCGATCACCACCGCCCATGAACACCTGCAACACCAGAGGCGTCATAAGTATGTTGCCGGCCTTTGGGGGGATGTGGGGGAGATAGAGGGAGGGGGGTTGGGGTATGGGCCTCCGGTATCCTCACTCACTCGGTGAAACACAGCGCAAGCACTATTTCACACCGGTTTTCTGTGAGGCCGTGGTAGCACTCCGGTCGAGCCGGCCCATACATGCCGAAGCGTGGCTCTCCCACGGTAATGAAATTCATGAAACGATTTTCATGAAATTGAGTAAGCAGCAGGGTGTTTCGAGGGGCGATAAATCGATTTAGCTGTGATTCGTTTTTAGAAAATTTACCGAGGAACTTATTTAAAAATGTTTAATTTATTACAGGTATAGCTGCATCGAGAAATCGTTCGAAAATTGCCGGGATGAGTTAGAAAAAGGTATGTATACTTCTTTCATAGCAATAATGTTATTAGAGTTATACATAAAATCTGAAGGAATAAATTATTACCACATTATTTCTACATATTTTGATTCGAAAAAGGCAACATTATGTGACGTAATATATACCTTCATTGATGGAGAAATTAAAAATTCTGATTTCTTCTTTTATTTAACATTTTTAGTTAGTTGTACTCTAAATATATAAAAATGAATCGCCGAAATGTATGTACGCGCATAACTTCGGATCAGCTGCACCAAATTAAATAATTATTTTTATGTTTTTGTAATTGTTTGGACAAGGTTTGTGTACAAGAAAAATTGAAAGATAACGGGAAACGTCAATTTTTTTTGTCTGCGACTGTACACTACCTGTGGGAAGCTGAGACAGATATGTAAATATGGCGGTACTAAGTTCGCCAGGTCAGCTAGTTTATTATAAACATTAACTATTTAAATCTACATATTTTTTGTTCAAGTCGTAGTTTAGTTCAGTAAGTTAAGTTTTATAATGGCCTTGAACGATATCGATGGCTTTTTAGAACGGTACCTTAAATTATGATTTTTCTGCCGGTTCCGAACAAAGAGAATATTGGGTATATTTGTTTCCAATAAATTAATTAGTATCTATTCCTTTATTGATAATAATAATTATTTATATATAGTTTATAAAATCTGTTGACGTTTGAATTGGCTCTCACTTTCGATATTTTAAAAATCAATAAGGTATTAAGTACCAAATTGTTTAGATGGACCTATGAAACGATGGATGGATGAATGAATGGTACATGGATGATCATCCAGGTATCATCCAGGTTCATTATTTTAAACCCATATCTTGGCTATTTTTGAAAAGTAAGTACTTTCCTCCACCTCGACTCTCTAGCACACATCTTCAAATATTAATAAATATAACGTTACTATATTAAAAACAGTTTATTGACATTTATTTAGACAATTCTTTACCGTGTTTTATTGTTATCTATGTCACAACTACCGGCTCGAAAGACCAGTCGTGTTGACTACCTATTACACAGCAGGAGACTCATGTTGTGCCAGAAAATGATACTAAAGTTGCCATATTGTGTTTCCGTTTATGTATTATTAAGATATTTACGATTGTCAGTAATCACGTCCCAGAACTTGATAATTGATTTTAAGTATGTCATAAAATTTGAAACCTTCGATAGGTTTTCGTGTTTAGTTATACAGTTTACGGGTAAATGTCGGACGAACACCCTGCCTTTAACTGCTCGTAGTAACTAGAGTGAATTTGTTTCATATCAACTCGATCGTCATGATGACGGCTTTTGGCGTTACGATTGCTGAAGTGTGGGAGAGCCACGCTTCGGCATAAATGGGCCGGCTCGACCGGAGTGATACAACGGCCTCGCAGAAAACCGGTGTAAAATAGTGCTTGCGCTGTGTTTCACCGAGTGAGTGAGGATATCGGAGGCCCAACCCCTTCCCCTATCATCCCCATATCCCCCGCTTCCATCCCCCCCCATCCCCCAAAGGCCGGCAACGCATTTGTGACGCCTCTAGTGTTGCAGGTGTCCATAGGCGGTGGTAATCGCTTACCATCAGGCGATACGTCTGCTCGTTTGCCCGCATATTACAGAAAAAAAAAGTGTTCTAAGATTATGAAGACGCATTTGTATCTCTTAACTCGAAGGCATACAAGGACGGGTAGTCACTTATTTACCAGTCTCCTTCGTGTGGTGACAAATTGAGGATACAGAGTGTCACCACCCCTATCCACCAAGGGTGTCATTAGAGCCGACTAAGGGGGCAAGCTACACAGGATCAACATCAACAAACTTTGTACCAATTCGTCTGGCCAGCATAGTACAGTGGGCGAAAGTCTCCTTCCTACGAAGATGCCCATGTCTAGCAGTGATATATTTCAAGCTGTTGATGATGAAACTTTTACCCATTTGCCCCATAAAAAATTACTTATATCTTTTGACATTGAAACTTGTTTTGAATTTATTGCCAGTTTATATGAAGGTAGGGTAGGTATATGTTATATTACGAAATGTGTACCACCTTTGCCCAGGTGTAGCCAATTTGATTTGTGCTGTTATGTAACTTATTTAACTACACTCAAACATATGTTAAAGATATTACGCAACATCTATAATGTCATAATTAAGAACACATTGCTCTTAAAACCAATAATAATTATATTCCAAGTAGTATTCATTATACATAGCTACATATATAATTATGTCAATACCATGTCAATAATATGTTGTAGGTACTAGCCGACCCGTGCCCACTTCGTTGGGAGTTAACCGCCAGCTTTTCTTAGATTTGATTTACAAATACTATTATTTTTAACTGAATTTTTTGTTCAATCATAATAATATGGCCTATGTCACTCCTAAATAGTGCTGCTTTCTGTTAGTGAAAGAATTTTCAGGATCGGATCAGTACTTCCGAAGATTACCCCCTACAACCATACAAGGTTAGAAACTGTACCTCTTTATAATATTAGTATTATAGATTACGCAGGCAGTAGAGGATTGGTTGTCGTGGAAAGCTTTGGGCGAGGGCGAGTCCAACAGTGGACTTCTTTCCGGTGAGATGATGATGACGATGTACTGTCATGTACAAGTGCCTTTCTGTGAAATGCACTCACTTTTTTGCAGACAATAGGATGGTTCGAAATGTATCCGAGAGACATTGGTAGATAATTTAATATAATGTTCATAATGTGAATTAGAAAACTGTTCTAAAAATAATAAAAAGAAATAAATACTACTACACTATGGTCATTTGTGAGGTTTCCCAAGTTATTACGGAAGGAAGAATGAGAAGAGAAAGTTAGAATGTAGACCACCATAATAGTTGCTGTTTAAAAATCGATCGAAAACAAATTACAAACAATTTTGAGGTAGTATGCCTGGTTGAAGGTCAACTCGTGCCCTAAGTTCACGACAAAACAATTAATGTATATGTAAATTAACAAGCATCAAATTGAAACGTATTCAAATGAAAACTATCACATTTCACAAAAGATTACCTTTAACAAACGGTTTCTTAGTTAAACCATCACGACGTATACAGTAAAAGACCTCCTATTTCAATAGCTTTGATTGGTCATAAAATGATTACAATTGGAATAAAGATCGATTACTTTATTAAATCTTTCATTTACACACAATAAAACAATACAGTTTATTATTACATAGTAGATATCAATACTTTTATTTTATTATCAAATTACACCAATTTGTATGAGTTATGACGTTGTATAACTTTAAAACAACGCTATAACACTTACATACATACGTACTTACATAAATACAGTAATAATAATAACCTTAAACGCCTGTCTCCAACAGTTTTCTGACCCCAAATTGGGCAGAACCTACAGAAATAAATAAATATTTCGGACATTTTAACACACAACGCCAGCTAGTCCCAAGCTAAGCAGAGCTTGTATTATGGGTACTAGACAACTGATATAAATACATATATTACATTTTTTTGTTGTAAATACATACATATTATACATATAATAGAACCTCCTCCTTTTTGGAAGTCGGTTAAAAACACCCAAACTCCGAAACAAATATTTGCAGATCATACAAACATTTGGTCCGACCCGAGAATCGAACGCGAGACCTCAAGCACAGCCGTCACATACGCTACCACTGCCACAGAGGCAGGCAATTAAGGTAATAAGATTTCTATAGCAGAACCTGTATGATAACCAGACTGCTAAAATACATTCTTATATTTTTCTAAACTAGCTTTTCCCCGAGGTGTCGCCCGCGTCTATCTCGGTTATCGCGGTAAAAAGTAGCCTATGTCCTTCCTCAAAAATCAAAGTATCTCCATGCCAAAACTCTTAAAAATCACAGACAGACAGAGTTACTTTCAAATTAGTAATATTAGTATAAAATGCATACAGTAGATAAATTATATCCAGAAATGACGTCATATAATCATTTGTCCTAGGTAAGGATCAAACCCAGGGCATCTGGCTCGGCAGTTATTATCAATCACTAACAGACCTACAGTTCGTCAAACCTATCTTTATATATTTATACCTACATATACACTAGCTTTCGCCCGCGGCTTCGCTCGCATTTAATAAAAAGTTACTTCTCCTGTGTTACTTTTAATACTCCCAAGAGTATGTGTACAAAGTTTCATGATGATCGGTTAAGTAGTTTTCCTGTGAAAGCGTAACAAATAAACTTACATTCATATTTATAATATTAGTATGATATTTCATTTTTGTCTGTGGCTAGTGTTGCAATATGTAATTTTCCTAGAAATGTATAAATAGTATTGCCTTTTACAAATGTCTATACAATGTTAAAACCAATTACTAAGCTAGCAATAGGTATAGTACAAGCGTAGGCTTGACCCTTTAGGCAATACAAGCATGTTCTAAACAACAAATAATCTATTGCTCAAAGAACCATGTTTAAATAGTTAAAGTTAGTAATGGCTAACATTTAGAGTTACTAATTAGTATTAAAGTATTGACCATTGGTGTAATTGATTCGTCAATCGATACTTGCATCGATAGAATTTATCTTGCTTTGATTAAGATGTTCTGTGACTTTTTGTTACCGTTTTAAATTTCAATATTATTAGTAATAATAAGAAAATCGACAGATACAAGAAATACAAGTAAAAGATAAACCGACTTCAAGGTTCGACTCAATTTCTCTTGGATGTCATTATCAGATCTTAGTGTCTTTATCATGGTACCACCGTTGGAATATCTCCTTTCCATTAAAAAAAGAACCATCAAAATCGGTTAATAAACGACGAAGTTATCCGCGAACAAAGATAAAAAAAATATACGGTCGAATTGAGAACCGCCTCCTGTTTTGAAGTCGGTTAAATATACAAATGTAGTTTGTACGAAATGCAGTAGGTTAACAGTTAACAAAAGTTTCCAAACTAACGGTGACACAAATCATTTTTTCTTAATCTGTTTTCTACATGGTCCTCCATACTTAATAATTATTATTTTTACGGTTATTAACGCGATCACTTATTTAGAGGTATTACATACTTTTGATTTGCCTGACGTCTACATACTTATGCAAGCAATGTTCAATGCAAGTATTAAGAGGCTACATTTAGTAGTTTTTGTTACGGGTGCTGTCGAGCTGAGACCGGAAACTTTTCATACCACCTAATATGTGCCAAATTTTATCCTAATTCGATCAGCCAGTGGCAGCAAACAATCTACATACACTCATCCTCACAACCCTTTTGCGTCTGTAAAGTCATGGCATAAACTCGTGCATTGGCAAGTGTAAAATATATATTATGTTTATTCATTTTTATTTAACAACTTCATGCACTTGTCTATATCGGCGGACTTAATGCCAAGGGTGTTCTCTCTCTACCAGCCAACCTTCGGGGGGTGCAGAGACTTAGTAAGGTAGGTGCAGCGAGGTTAGTCAGAAATCGATACAATTGACATTATTTAACAAATACAAATATGCATATAAATATAAACATACACAAATATTTATTTAATTATTGCATAACATAGAAACCTATATACATAACAAATTTAAAAAAAGAAAAACCAATAACAATATTTACATACACACGTCAAAAAACTCCTCCACATCTTCGCCTACTGGTAGCGTTCCCAAAAGACTGGCAGCATTGCCACGTTGAATGGCAATGCTGATAATGCTGATTCTGTGCTAGAAAAAGGCCGACCTTCTGGTCGCGAGAAGCGTCAATGAGTTGCTTAGCTAGTTGTTTAAATAAGAGGAACATTAAAGATAATTAAATGGCCATAACATCAAGAATACTCTTTATATTAGTGTGGCTAACCCCCACCGCTCAGCAAAGCTCAAAAACAGTCTCATTTTTCGAAAGCTCAACTTTTTCTCATGGACCAAAGCAAACTATTTTTGTAAATGTACATTAGATAGGGCTCCCCACAAAGCGTATGTGGTATAGTAATTAGCAAATGGCTAAAGATTGGCTACCGATACCGAAACCCTTTTTATTTTCCTTTCCCTCACTATTCGGTTAGATCCTTTGGTTTCGGTAAAAAATGTAAAAGACTCGTATCCACACTGGTAGTATTTGAAGGTAAAAGAAACACATTGATTGATTTCGCAGTTAAACATACGGTTACTTTATTTGTTTCTAAATTAGCAAACTTGTCTTTTCATTTCTTTGTGTTGTTATGGCCTTTTTCAATAGTTGTTTTAAGTTTGTTTTAGTTCAATAGTAGTTTTCAATCTCTAGTTAAAACTGGAGTTAAAACTTTTTTTTTTCAATATTGTCACAAAATTTTCATTGACTTGCAGGATTTGTTTTTCTTCTTTTTGTCAAATTTTAGTTGTCACAATAAAGAACAATTGAACAAAAAAAACCTATTCTTTTTATGGTAAATTCATGGCATTTTCAGTAAGCTGACTCTAGTTAAAACTGGAGATAGGTTATTGAAAACAGCCGTTACCCAGCATTAACAAATAGGTAGTTATGGTATTCTGAAATATGAAAATCTCTTCATATTGTTTTAATGCTGAACTGACCGTTTTAATTATTATTTTATTGACGGATCTTAGCCACCCATAATCATCATCACCTTACAACCTTTAATAGTTCATTGTTGAACGTAGACCTCTTTGTAGTAAGGAGGTTTTGACCTTCACCTAATTTTATAGGACAGGAGCGCTCAGAAATCAGTAGAAGAAATCAAAAACTTTCGATCTAGTATATTTATTTACTCGGCGAAACACCAGAAAATATTTGCTTAGTATCGGTACTCTGAGAAGTTGTGATGCAACTCTAGGCCTGGGTGTCAGAGAACCATTCGGCTTTCGGATACCCGACTAGGTTCAGGCCCAACGGCAGGTCATTTCAATAAGTAAAACGTGCTATCGTAACGGTGTTCCGAAATACGTAAGTCAGTAGAACCATAAATTTTCTATAGATATTAATGGCATTCATTAAATTTATTATTCTAATTTATTAATTGTAATTGATAACATATTGCTACAACCAATAAGCGATTTCCGATCATTTAGTCAAGTCAAATTAATTTGAATGAAGTGAATAAACTGAATAAAACACCTTACGCTTAAACTTTAGCGGTTGTATTCAATAACCTATCTTTAGTTAAAACTGGAGATAATCTATATGTTTTTTTTTAATATGAATGATTCAATACTTTTATTTTTTGTAGAATTTTAGTTGTCAACTCTTTTCAGGGTAAATTCAGACCGTTTACAAAAATCAATCTCTAATTAACAGCGAAAAAAAGTTATTGAAAACGGCCTTAAAAGACTGGAACAATTTTGATAAAAATTTTTTTAGACTTCCTAAATCATGTTTGTCTACTTAAAAAAGGGTTAAAGATACAATCTGATACAAACAAACACAAGGATTATTACATCTCTAAATAAAATTTGGTAAAAGACATGTTTATAATGAACTTTATCGATTCATTTATAGAGTCGAAAATGTTTTAAATAATTTAAGCAACAGAAATGAAACAACACTTATCATATAAATAATTGGGTATCTGCTAAAAACGAACCTATTATACTCATAAACGCAAATAAATATAACAAAATAAATCAAAGTTCAATAAAGATTTTTTTAATGCTCATGCAATGATCAATTTGACAGAGTTCATTGACACTACAAGCAGACCAACTGTCGCCGTTCGTGAGAAAATCACAAATATGTCGAATATAAAAGTTGAATTAACATAATCGTGTTTCAACTCAATAAATTTACGAGTATCGACATCTACACTTCTCTGCTTTGTATAAGTAGCTAGACAGGTGCATCTTACCTCAATGGATTTTTAATTCGGGAAAGCATAAATTACTCTATACTAAATATTACAGAGTTGAGTTTCAAACAATTTCGAATTAAGATTTTTTTGTTGTTGAGCATTTTTTTGAGCGCTTAAGAGTGTTTATCTCTTTTAGAGTTGTTTTTTACTTTAATGTTTATGGGTTAGTTAGAATGCTTTTTGATACACTGTGAAGTACATTTTCGATAGTTTGCTCAGTTTTATACATTGTCTTAATAAGAGAACTGTAATTTGAAACATCACTAAAATTGAATGAAATGATATAATTTCTGCATGTTGAAACATAACAAAACTTTTGAATAAAATGTCTGTAAAATATGGAAATATTATAGATTAATTATAGGTTTTCTGATATTTTTTTACGTAAGCAGATATAGTTGTATGTTATGTTTAAGTTTAGAGATTATGTTAATTGTATACGTTGTTTTGAAGAACAAATGAAAACAATGACAACAGACGATTAACAATCTCCGTGGCGAGGTAGTACCTAGTATATTATTGGTAATTGTACGTTCTATTCTTGCTCGGTGCAAATATTAATATAGATAAATGTATCTATTTAAATTCTTTTTGGTGTTTCTACGTGTGCTACCTCTGCCTCGTTGGTCTAGCGGTTGGCTCAAGCGACTGCCGACTGCAAAAGGTATCGGGTTCGATTCCCTTGTGGACGGCTGTTGGGTTTTTCTTACAAGAAATTCTTAATAGTAGCCCGGAATATGGAAGATGGCGGTTTTTCCCGCCCGTGGCTCGGAGAGCACGTTAAGCCATCGGTCCCGGTTGTCATGAACATCTAGGACAATCGTTATTAGGAAGTCAGTGCCCTCAAATATACTCAGGGTTGTGGAGGCCCGATGCCAGTCGCTCCGTGGAAAAACTGATATTCAAGTAAAATCGATTGAATTAGTAGCAAACCCCAAACAAAAAAGGCTAGGAAGACGATGTTTCTACGTGTGTTATGTATGTACCTATATGAAGATATTCGTGTTCTAAAACTTATATTGAGTCTAGATGAGGATGCCATAATGGCCTTGATATCCTATTGGAAATGGAATGGCCTATTGAATCCGGGGTTGCCAGAACTTAATTGATAGGCTACAATTGGTAGTATTATTCTACTATAATGGTATTGTAGTTTGTGAAAGATTACCGTCAGGTGTGCCGTTAACTTGTTTGACCACTTTTTATTTTTAAAAAAAGCTAACATAACTCCAATAAAAGAAAGCGGGAAAGCGTTTATGATAACATATTATTATGATGCTAATATAAATGATTTTATAGTAAGCTTTAATGATGTACGGTAACGGGTGTTTTAACATTGATTTATCAAATTTCCGGAGAAAGGCATTGCGAATGAGTTTTTTTTTCTAAGTTTACTTTTTTTCCCATCGATGTAAGTGACCTATTGGGGACTGGTTATAATCAGTTGGTATAAAAATAAGTAGCTGTGTCTTCTCGATATATGTTTGAGTTCGTTCACACGACATATCTCTATTATTGACAATTAATTACATAGATGTACACCTTTTTGGTATTTTTTTTACATCACTTACATTAAGAACAAACCTGCGGTGATTAGTGAATATTTAAAACCGTTGGATGTAATGAAAAAACAATTTATACTAATAATATAAAGCTGAATAGTTTGTTTGTTTGATTCCTTGGTCGAGCAAGCTAATTTCAGGATTTACTTTACGTTCAAATTGAAAAAGTCTTTTGGGGGTTAGATAGCACATTTATCGAGCAAAGGTAATACGCTTCAACCAATAGCACCAAAATATTAATGAAAACGTTGGCAAATTCGTTCCGTTAGAAAAAAGCAAACGAAGTTGCTGAGATTGATTAGTTTATTACTAAACTAATCTGGCTGTTCAATCGTCTGATTATATTATTATACTTATTGCTTTTTATCATTCCTGTAAAATTATAATTTCAATTTAAAACAGGAGCTTTAAAAATACATTAAATACCAAAATGAGGCAACATTATATTAGATATAAATCGACATCACCCAATCAAATCTTCACAAAAGTAAAACAAGTTATTTGTAATACGTTATAATTAAGTCATATTTATGTAAAGAGACCATTATATATTACGCTAACTGGAATTGTTTTACACGTTTGACAAGGTAGAAATCGACACAATGAAACAACTGTAATTCTTTAATATGTATTATAATGTTGTATTTTCCACATACCTAATAGATATATTCTGCTTGTAAAATTGTTATTTAAAGACGACTAGACAGATTTTGATAATTTAAGTTTAGTACCTATTTATTTATTTATTTATATCAACTGCTCGCTACACTTACATTTACCCAATACGTGTAGCGAGCCATTACAACATTGTTGTTACAAATATGATAATTAATGATAAGATTTCATTAGCAATTCACACTCACTGTCGTCCGATTCCAAGCCAGGCAAAGCCCGCACTAAGGGAATCAGACAACTGACAAACACAATAGTCTAAATCTAAATTAAGTACGTTGTTCGTTTTAAAAGAAAAAATAACTTGAAAAGAAGAAACTTATGCGATGCTTATGAGATGCGAAAACTGAAAGTGTTTTTCATTCTTTCATATTTTATGAAATGAATGTTAATTTGAGGTTGAGTATAATCTTTATTTTGTTCTTTTGTAAAAAAGACAACTCCCACATTAGGAAAATACATCCCGTGTCGCGGGAGACTTTACAAACATACATGTAACGGATATAGAAAATAGTCAGACTCAAAACAACATTTTGTGAATTACACAAAGTGTTGTTCCCTTAAGAGATTTGAACTCACAGCACTTGACGTAATAGACAGCAGCGTGGTGACCGCTTAAACTAGGTACTAGGCTAACCGTGCAGTCAGTTTATGCAAGTTACTTTGAACTATAGTGAGTTAATAACCTCAAAGCAACTCTATGATGGAAGTAAGAATCCAACGTATTGAAGAGTGCTAGAGTCGATAGATAAATCTAGAAAATTATTTATAAATAAAAAACAGAAATAATATTTTTTTCCTGCTTCAGTTCAACCAATCGCTGTCTACTATACCGGCTTTAGGCAGTTCTCATCCATCCGCTGCCAGCCATTTTCTTAAAATCATCAGGCCATTGTGCTGCGGGGCGCCCTACGCGGTGTGTTAGGTGAGTGGATACCGATCCACTCAAGCACATTTCGGCTTTACCGTCCATCGGTTTGTCTGGAGACCGGTCCATTTCCACTTCAGCGTATTCATTCTCTGTGCGATTTTGTAGAACAATTTAATTCCGAATTCCCTGTTTAAGTGGTTGTTATTTTTAATCTAGAATCAAATAAGTTCCAACACAAATTAGTAACTTGTAAGTATTTTGAGATACCGACAATATTTAGAATACCAGTCGAAAATCTGGATGTCGCAATGTTATCATGTCATCCGTTGAGATTTTTTTAACATAATTTATCACTATAATAAATAACAATAATTAGCGAAAGTTACGGCGACATTATGGAATGTATTAGATTACAATACTTATATTTTACGGCGCCTACCTACACTGGTTTAATGTCTAGCCGTCATATTTTTACAACATAATAATACCATAAATTTTGCCAGTATGACGTCAAATAGTTTCATTTAAAAGTTGTCAAAAATAAAATTAAAATAAAAGCTTGAATATATTTCATAACAATATTTTGTTATTAATACATGTACACATACATACAACATCTTCAACAAATGAATTTATAACACAAACGTTGTCAAAGCCACAATTACTAATTTTCATATTAGACTAGCTTGTGCCCGAATCTCTGCCCGCAAGTCTTTGAAATTCTAGGATTTCCTCTACTATAACATGCATGTTTCATGCATATAAATTTTTCTCTTGAACCACTTTATATATTGCTGAAAACCGCATTACAATGCGTTGAGTAAGTAGTTTAAAAGGTCTAAGCGAAAAGACAGCGGAAGCGACTTCATTTCATACTATGTAAAGATAGTAGAAGAATATCCTACAGATAGATATCAGGATTATAAATGTAAAATAAGTATAGGTAGTCATAGCCCTGTTGCACTCGGTCATTTGAAACAATCACCGAGGGTAAGCAACGACGGCGCGGTCAGCACCTGGATGGGTGACCGCTGGTGGCATGATACTATGAGCGTCTCCGTGATTCGACGGTCACGTTAAGCAGTCGGTCCCGTTAAGTAGTCGGTCCCGGTTGTTATCATATGATAACAGTCGTGAAAGCTTAGTTGTAGGTCTTTGAGCGGCTTAAAAAGATCCAACGGCAAGATTAGGTAGCCACAACGTTGTGTTGCCAGTCCCCAACTCGCAATTGGCCAGCGTGGGGACATATGGCCTTAACCCTCTTCTGAGAGGAGACCCGAGCCCAGCAGTGAGACATTATGGGTTGATGATGATATGTATAGAGTACATACCATTCCTACCACAGTCACAGTATGCTAGCTTCAAATACTACTTGTATAAGTTTTTATTACATTCAAGTAGGTACGCACTTGACAGTTACAGCATATATATAACTGTCAAAAATAAAATTAATGTAGATTTTCATTACAATTGGTAAAAAAAAAATCTTCATCAAATTCTGATACCAAGTTCTAACCTAGTCCTTCATTCCGATGCCGACATCAAAATTGTTTAAATACTTTTAGTCTAAATACTGCTAGCTAAGAATACTGGTAACTTGATTACTTAAAGGATCTTTTGTATTTCAACCGTCTAAAATACTGATTGGCTCTTTCAAACAAAAATCCTATCTTTGTCTTTGTATCCAAAATATATTTGACGTACGACAAATTTTTGTTCACCAATGTCTACTTATTCGGCTTGCTCACAATTCATCCTATCAACCATCTTACGAGTTCGTCCTAGAATCCCATTAAGAATCGATCCTCCGGTAGATGTGAGCAGTGCATTGCCACTTCAGCATGCTTATTTCTCGATAAACAAATAGGTACCAATTACAAAATAACTTTTTGAATGCACAAAGCAACATATTACTAGAATGTCTCAATACTCTGTGTACATAAAATAGCCTCCCTGGTCGTCGATAAAATGCCGATCAGTGCATATTGTATACGTTGAATTATGCCAACTGCCGGCGTCTTTGATGTCTACAGAGTAGTTGAATGTTCAGAGATTGCTTTATTTTTTATTGATAAGCAACGAGTTTGTTTATCGTTAAGAGGTTTATTTGAAAGATAAGGTAAATGTTGAAAGAGTTTTCGCTTTCCTAGCGTTCCATTGGGAGAAATTTTAACCAGGCGATTAACGATTTTTTTAAATAACCAATGTATAGTTATTAGAATTTTTATCGATTTCAGACGGTATGAAGTTAGCCGCGTTACGTGTTAGCTTGTAATCAAATATTTAATTTGATAGATTTGCTATATTTAATATAACTTCAAATACAGTAAAAGAAACTCGAATAAAGAACTTTTAGGATCAGTTTCACCAGTTGGTTCAGGATTCAGGAACTCCTGATAATAATAATAATAATAATGCATTTATTGAACACAGAACAAAAACACATTGACAGGTGTAGACATTTTTACAATTTTAGATTACAGGAATGTGTTACACAAAAGGTACAGAAACTGCATTCCAAACTAGGCAAAAACCTGTATTTTGGAAGAACAGTGTTCCGTCGCCGATTTACAGTACTGCAGTAAAGAAACATGTGGTGTCGCTGTGTATTTTTCATATAAATTACACATTCCTACTAAATACATTTAGAAGTTTTATTTTGAGAAAAAAATAAACATATACTCAAGAGCCTATTTTTAGTATATATGTGAGCATGTGTGGGGGAGCGTGTGCGTGTGTGTTGTGTGTGTGTGCGTGCGTGCCTATATATGTATGTGTGTGTGAAACTGTGTGTATGAGTGAATGAGTTAGTTTAGATTAAGCGTGATGGTGTTTATGTTACTTGTTTGAGTAGGTCCTCAGTCATTTGATAATCGAGCTGTTGTAGCCAGGCAGTGACTTTGGTTTTAACTTCGTGTTTGTTTAGATCAGCAATATTTAGTTTTTTGTTAGTGGTATTGTATATTTTACAGCACATACTATAGAATTGACGTGTGCCAAAGGTTGTTCTACAGGATGTATTAAGAAAAACAGCCTTTTTACGTCTTCTTTTTAGCGAGGGCGTAGGTACAGTTGTGTGTTTCCTTAGGACAAGTCGGAGCACATAAAGCTGACGAACCGTTAGTAATTTGGTGTCCGAGTAGAGTGTTATTGTGGGATATCTGTACGGTTTTTTTGTTAACACTTTTAGCACGGCTCTTTGCGCTCGCTCCAAGGCTATAAGATGGGTTTTGGCTGCACCGCCCCATGCAGAAATGCAATATTGGAGGACGGACTGACCCAGTGCTACGTATATCAGTTTTAATTTGTCTAATGGTGTGATGTCTCTCAGAGATTTAAATAAATGTATCAGCCTTCTTATTCGTGTTGTTGTCAGGCGTATATGTTTATCCCATTTCAGACCACTATGTATTTGAACTCCCAAATATTTGACTGATTCTACTCTGGTTAGTGCGTGGCAGAAGCAGGTGTTCGGGGACAAGCAGTTGTGGGCCGTTATGGAAAAAAAATGTGGTGCCGTGTTTGCTTTTGTAATTGTAAAAGGGACATAGTGGGTCTTGGATAAGTTAACGGTCAGGAGGTTTGCATTTAACCAGCTCATTACCTTCGCTAGAGAGAGTTCTGCTCTATCCTTAATTTCCTGCCAATTTGATCCCGTCACCAGGATAGCTGTGTCGTCTGCATAGGCAAAGATACTGGTATTTGGTAGAGAGAGTGTGCAGAGGTCATTTATATAAATTTGAAAGAGCGTGGGACCCAGTATACTCCCCTGTGGAACCCCGTGAGAAGTCGTAGCCTCTTCACTCTCATATCCCGTTATTTTTACTAACTGTTTCCTATTTGAAAGATAGTCTTCAAAAATTTTATGCTGCATACCACGCACTCCTATTTTTTCCAACTTAGCCAAAAGGATAGGGACAGAGACCGTGTCAAACGCTTTGGAGAGATCTAGAAAAATGCAGAGACATTTTGTTTTCGCGTCTAGATTCTTGCTTATAGCAGTTGTTAAGTCAAGAACCGCGTCTTCAGTTGAGATACCTGGACGAAAGCCGTACTGGTTCTTCGCTAAGAGGTTGTATTTATTTAAGAAATTTTGTAGTGCTTTATTCAAAGTCTTTTCCAGAATTTTAGATAATGCCGTTAGGATCGAGATTGGTCGGTAGTTGCTAACACAGTCCCTGTCCCCGGCCTTGTAAATTGGGTGAATGATCGCTTTTTTGAAGGCAGCCGGGAATACACCAGTACCCAATGCCAAGTTGCATATGTGGATTATGACAGGAGTCAATGCACTTCGGGAGTCCTTAAGAATCTGAGAGGAAATACCGTCCCATCCAATAGCAGAATCAGACCGGAGCCGCATAATGATGGCATCAATCTCAGTCTCAGAAACCTCAGTGAGGCCCAGTGAATTTGATGGGCTATGTATACTTGGCGTTAGGTTAGCTGATCCTAACGAAGGCTGAGTGCTGGATGAAATCTTGTCAGCTAAGTTTTTTCCTATATCATTATAATATTTACATACCTGATTGACTGATGATTGAGGGTCTGTTGATAATTGCAGAAGTTCAATAGGGCTGGGGTTTGACTCGCTAGTGTTTGTTATGGATTTTATGGCATTCCATAGAGCTTTAGTGTCATTACCTGCTTTGTCAATTAAAGTTCTGGCATGTTCGATTTTAAGCTTGCGGAGTAAGTCGTTACAAAAATTTCTGTAGCGCGTATATGTTATTCTCAGTGTCATATTTTCCGGGGATTTTTTAGATTTTAGGTGTAGTCTGTCCCGATTTCTTATGCAACGGAGTAGGCCGACAGACATCCAAGGCTTAAGAATTCGATTTTTTTTTGTTAGGATGGTGAAGCTTGTATGCTTAGTGATTGTTGTTGATAGCTCTGATAGAAGACTATCCGCAGCTAAGTTAGCATCATTCATTTTTAGAATATAGGATAAGTCCAAATTGTGAAGCTCAGTTTTTACTTTTAAATGGTCAACAGTCGACTTACTGAGACTGCATTGATGTAGTGTAGGGGCTTTATTAATTATAAAAACTAAAGGTAGGTGGTCAGTAATGAAAGGTTCGAGTATAAGCGTAGTAGATAAGTGAGAGGAATTAGTTAGTATGTGGTCTAGGCATGTACCAGTCCTCGTGGGATGAGTGTGCGTAGGAAAGAGACCATGAGACGCATTAAAGGTGAGATATTCTTCGGCTAAAAGGTCTTTACTATTAGGGCCTATGTTGATGTTTATATCGCCCACAAGTATCAGATCCTTAGTTGAACTACTAGTGTAAACACAGTTTAGGCTATCAATGAAGTCATCGAAATTATTTCTTGTTTTGAATGATGGTGATCGATAAATTGCCACTATATTCGTGTTACCTACTGTACAGATTAAACAGTTAGCGTTTTTAAAAATTGGTTCAGTTATTTTACATACAATGTTTGTGTTTGTGTAGATGACTATACCATCATTTTGATTAGATGTCATTTTTGTGGAATGCGTCAAATATCCATCTAGGTTAGGTAAATGGTTGACTTTACTGAGCCAACATTCTGTAAGGATTATGATGTCGTATGTAATCCTTGTTTGTGATATTAGTATTCGTAATTGATCAAAATTTTTATTAATACTATGTATATTAACGTGAAGAAGTTTCAGGGCTATATTCTTGTTACTGAGATAATTCGGGCAGTTTTCAGGTTTGCATATATATATATATGTAGTATTGCATATACTCCTGATAATGTTAAAGTTAATTATTTGAAATATTCACCAAAAAGGTTGCTGATATAATATGTATCTACGATAATTATCTGACAGATTTGTCTCCAACAGAGACTTGTTAAATGGAAGTCGTAAACTGGCAGTCAAGTTCATAATAGTTTGTTGGGGACATTAACACCAACTGGTGAAACTGGCCCTAAATGTTATAAGATGGCTTCAAATCGATATCAGTTGCTATTTAAAAAAATAATTATCATTAATGAAAATATATTATATCCATATTGACATCATACATTTGAAAGTCTGTATATCTGTTACACTTTTATGCCTAAACCACTGCACCAATTGAAATGAAATTTTGGCATAGAGATACTTAATTCTTGAGGAAGGATATAGGGCATTTACCGCGATTACCGAAATAGACGTGATCCGCTAGTAATTAGATTATGTATGTTTTTTTTTAAATCTTATTTTATTTAGGGGCTTGTAGTCACACAGATTATGTATGTGATAACTAATAGTTTATATATATATTGTTGTTATATAAATTTCAATATCTGCTACTGCTACAACTTAAAAACTCATTACAGTCAGCGCTCAAATAACACAGTACATTAAGTTTTACCTATTAGTACTGTTTTTACAGAGAAATATGACTACAGTGGTATTAACATATTAATGTATTATAATTTATTCAAATTCAAATCAAACCGTACACGCTGAAGATTATTTTAACCATAAATATCTCATAGGTACCTTTTCGTAGAAAATTTTCTTTTAAGCTTTATTTAAAAGAACATGATATGATGTTATTTTAGTATTAATATGTGGTTATCAATTAAACTAAAAACATAGAGAAGTTTATGAGTTATTTATTTATTAATTACCTTTGAGGAATCCTGAGAAAATGATAACAAACAGATAATTCTCTCACTAAGGACCAATCTAAAATTACAGTATTCATGCTGTCGTGTTTCGTTGGTGAGTGCGAAGGCCTAACGAAGCAGAAGCATTTCAATCGGCCGCCATAGTGTGGGTCACCATGCTTTATTATAGCATTTTCTGTATACGCAACGAGTATGGTGACCACTACTCTTGGATTCTGGTCATGCTTTCCGTCAGGTAGAGTAGAGTCACTTTAGCAATCTCATACAAAAAAATGTGTGGCACAGATTGCCGCAGTACAGTTTCTCATTTAATATTGTTCAAAAAGTATTTAATTAATAGAGGGCGTTAGTGTACCTCGTAGTTGCGAAACAGCTCAAGAGATGGCGCTGACCGGTTTTTATTTATGCAATGCACATGCGGCGAGTGTGGCATTATAAAAATATAATAGATACACCTATATACTTTCTCAAACCCAGACTGTTTTGTCTGTCTGTCTCTGTCACGCACGAAGTTCGTTGATTCGTCGTTTGGAGCAGCTCGTCTCGATCCGTATGAGCTTCGGGTGTCGGGTTTTATTTTCGTTACGTTACGGAATTTCTTGATTCGGTCGCTACGCTCAAAGGCATCAAAGCCCGCGATAAAAGCTACGCAATAGCTTAAAAAGTAATACATTAAATAATCTGCAAGACAGTCATACTTTTGACTGAAATTGAAGTTATAAACTGTTTTGAGAACTTAGAAGAAATTTATAACTTAATCTATATCTTCACATTACTCTACGCCAAAACACGGTTCCCATACAAGCGGTAGGCTTTCTTTGTGAATTATTGCGGGTTCCGTGAAAGAGCGGTCTACCCCCGTCAATACCTTAATGGCACCTGAGGATCTCTAAAAAGTTGTAAAAAATAGTCAACTCCAGGGGATTGTGAAACGATTGGATTGATGTTGTACTACATACAGATACTACTCTGGTCTATACCTATAGACTGTATTTTGTTTTAAAGACTTTCGCAAAAAGATATGGTGTCTTATAATTTTATAAATCATTTATATACAATCTGGTGGTTTCACATACTAATATTATAAATTCGAAAGTGCTGAAACGATTTGAATGAATTCCGGTATAGTATAATTATTGAACCTTAGAGAAGAACATACAGACAGACAGATAGACAGACAGAGTTACTATGTAGTTTATAACATTAGTATGGATTGTATCACTTAGTGCACCTTTCGCAATACTATCTAGTAGTATGTAGGTATTTTACAGAAATGCAAACCATATGGTGGAAAATCGACTTTTTGTCATATCTCTACCCACTAAAAACATAAATGTAAAAAAAGGAGACCCAAGTTAGATACAAAAGTTGTGCTTGGCTGTGGGCTTCGCCGCAAAAAGAATGGAGATCTAAATGAGTGCCAAGTTCTATGCAAAATCCAAATATGTATTTATAGGAACAAATTAACATTATGAACAAGTATTAAACTCTATTTCTTTGCTTTGTTGGATACCTATAACAATTGCTTTTATTTAAAAATGTGAGATCTTAAAGTAGGTTAGATTTGACTTAGCCAGTTTTCATTACATTAGTCATTTTATAAAGTTATCAACATATAGGTATATATATATAATAATAATAATAATAGTATTGTGAGGAGGTTCCTGTCTCTGGAGCCCTAACCACCGGTTTCTTGGTCCCTGTACCCGAAGTCGGTGGTCTACTATTTTTTATATTTTTAAATGTATTTGTTTTTTATATGTATATTTAAAAATGTAAATAATATGTTTTAGTAATTTAATAAAGAGAATAATAATAAATAATAAATATTTCAAACATCTAACATACAACGCCATCTAGTCCCAAGCTAAGCAGCGCTTGTGTTATGGGTACTAGACAACTGATACAAATATATATATACTTCATTTTTTTGTAAATACATACATATTATACATAGAAAACACCCAAACTCCGAAACAAATATTTGTAGATCATACAAACATTTGGTCCGACCCGGGAATCGAACCCAAGACCTCATGATCAGCAGTCGCACACGCCAACCACGAGACCAATTCTGATAAAAACTGGCCACTAATGCAAGCATTGTATCACAGATGCTAATAAAATAGAGTTTTGCTTGTTGGATCCGTGATCAAAGACTGGCATCGCAATTTTGGATATTTTCTTCTGTATTCTCCCAAGGGCGGAAGCGTCATTTTCCTTTAGGTCGTTCGTCTGTTCATTTCGATTGCATCTAATATCCTCAGATCAAATAAAAAAAGGTAGATAACGCACGGCCTTGTTGTTGTCGATACTTGTACGATACTGACGAAAAGTAGCGTAGTTCATAGCATAGTTAGTGCTTAACGCGTGTGTTTACTTGGAACTACACTACTTTTTTTCAACAAGAACAAGGTCGTGCGTTATCTACCTTTTTTATTTGATCTGAGACGCTAAACTCCTAAAATTCCTAATATATAACAGTCTTAGGTATACATAAACATTGTTTAAACAGCGGTTTTGCGTTATTTTCAACTCTAAGACTGTAAGTTTATAGTTGAAATTAACAAAACTTAAAAAATGTTTCTGAATATGCTGTTATGTATTTATTCGTATGTTTATTTGTCCCTTAATAAATTATCAATACGAAATTACTTGCTAAAGATTGCGTTTATTAATGTTTAAAGTGTTCTCAGAAGAACGATTATATTGCAACGATATTAAAAATTTACACCTTTCAAAGATAAACGGCACCAAAAACCAATATCAATTTAGAAAATAGCCTAAAAAGGGTAAAACCAAACATATCTTCCAAACTCTTTGAAAATTTCATTCGTATTTATACATATGACCATTTATCTCTGACCTTCCATGCTCCATCCAAACTCCCCCTCGATGTATAGAATATGAACAAGTCCGAGGGGGTAGACAGATCTGAATAAAATGGCGGTCGTACATCACTACTGTTGGAAGGGGTTGGTTGGATTTACAACCCTTTTGCTGCAGATTTATGAAGCGATCGCAGGGTTAACTTAACCTAACCCTCAAATGCAGAAAAGATCGTGTTTCTTTATTTTATGAATGGCTGAAAATAGACTAGTTTTTGTTTGAATTTGAAGTTAGTTTTTTATAGACGTGAGTTATGTCTATACTTTCTGACAAATGTGAAAAGGTGTAAAATGTGTACGAATAGGATTTGTGATTGTTACAAAACACTTATCTTTAGACGGTGTATGAAAAGTGTAGTCATGGGTCAGCGAAAATAAATGATTCGCAAAAACCGTTAAGATTTATTATGAACCATCTGAGCCTCGCGGTATAACAGTATTCGCGGGTAACGGCGTGGGGTAAAACTAGTCTAAAAAGGAGATTCCTTACATCATCAGCTATCTGCAAGTGAAAATTTCGTCTAAATCGGTCCAGCCGTTACAGAGATTAGCAGGAACTAACAGACAGAGAGATAAAAAAAAAAAAACTTTATTCGTATTCACGAAAATCTGAAATTATAATATAATCAGACGCTTCAAGTTTATTGTTTCATGGTAAATGTTTTTTGTCAAAAACGTTGGGTAAAGTTAGTTACGGACTATTTTCTCTGCCTATCCCTCTGAGAAATAGGCGTGACTTTATGTATGTATGTATATATTATAATCTTAGGGACTTACCTAAATTCAAGTAGAAATTCAAAAGCAAATTTAACTTTTCAATGTATTAAAAACTAAATACGAATTTTATTGGATTTTAAGCTTATCGGTAGCTTCTTTGCTACTGTAACGATAAACAGCTATGTCATTACTCAAGATTAAACAATATTCTTTTTTTTATAACTCCAGCACTAGGAATATTCCTATGTCGCAAGACTCGCAAGGGACTTTAAAACATAAGCGGATGCAAAGAACACACAGACTCGGGAAATCCGGAGTGATACCACGGCCTCACAGAAAACCGGTAAGAAATAGCACTTGCGCTGTGTTTTACTGAGTGAGTGAGAATAATGGAGGCCCATACCACAAACCCTCCCTCCTTCCCACCCTCATCCACCTAAGGCCGGCAACGCACTTGTGACGCCTCTGATGTTGCGAGTGTCCATGGGCGGCGGTAATAGCTTACCATCAGGCGATACGTCTGCTCGGTTGCCTCTATACCATAAAAAAAGGACTCGAGGAAATCATTTGTGAATCATACAAAGTGTTATTCCATGTGGGGTTTGAACCCAGCGCAGCAGAAAGCGACTAGTTTAAATTGATTTGATAACCTTTGTTTAACCATAACCAATTAACAAGCACTTCCATTTCTTATGTCTCTATATGCCAAAACAGTTCACACACTCAAAAGGTAGTAGAGCCACGCTGATTTCAGCACGGATGGGCCGGCTCGACCGGGGCGGTACTACCCTCGCACAGAAGATCAACGTAAAATGACAGCGTTCGTGCTGTCGTGTTTCGTTGGTGAGTGCGAGACCGGAGGCCCAAATAGTCTAGTCAACAAGTTCCATACTTGTTGACTAGACTAAAAGATGCAGAAGCATCACTAGGCCGCCATGGTGTGGGTCGCCATACTGCATTGTCTGCATTCGCAGTGAGTATGGTGACCACCACTCTTGGATTCTGCTTGTGCTTTCCATCAGGCAGAGTAGAGTCATTATGGCGGGCCAAACATTAAAAAAAAAAAAAAAAAAAAAAAAAACATATTCTGACCACCCAAATCCAGGAATAAATTTACTAAATACCCTCATTTGTTAACAAAAAAAACCATAGGGTTTCTCCAACTAGGTATGTAAGCGTGCAATACCTCCAGTATCTGTTCTCATTACCTCTCCGTGAGCCGTGTATCCCGTATCTCTGTCAGTTAATTTTCCACAGTGTAATTACCGACTTCGCTTTGTTTTTGCTACTAACTTTATTTGCATAGAGCAGAGAGGACTTGTTTTTAAGAACAGAAAATGGCGTGGAGTCGAATTATATTTTAATTTTTGGTTGAATACGACTAAATGTGTATTTATTATTTTTTTATTTATTTATTAACAAACATGCGCTATCCTCATAGGCTCTCAACCCAATACGATAGCGTAGTTACATAGATTAATACTAATCACTTACATACAATCAATAAAAAATAAACATGCCAGTAAAATACTAACAAACAAAAATGTTGAAATAGTTATATTTTCTTAGTTACTAGTTACTTTGGGGTAAACCTGCTAAGGCAGTGGAAGAATGTAGAAAAATAAATACGATTAAATTTCTGAATGGACCTAAAAATATGATAATTTTACACATCTCATAGACGACAATCTGGTCCCAAGCTAGGCAGAGCGTCTACAATAATAACTAGAGTGTTGATTATGATATAATAATAAGAAGATAATGTCGGAAAAAAAATGTTTTATATTGAGAATCTATGTAATAAACTGTTTATTTTAAAAGAAGAAGTATTTTATACCTGTACGAGGACAATACTAATAATAAAATTAATGTTGCTATGAATAAAAAATACAATTGTATTCTCAATCAATGATTTAGTAATAAATGGTAGTTACCTTAATAAAATATCAATTGATGACAATGCCTAGTGAGTCAGAAACTTTACTATATCCTGGTTCTTTGTATTTCTATGAGTAATCATCATTATTAGAATAATCTTAGCAATTGGCAGTATTTAAGGAAAACAGTACAGCAGTATTGGCATATTATAATCTATAGAAATAAAAATAAATCGGCAAATGTGTTGTGTGTGTGAACCACTCTACCAATTCAGTTACTTATTTATTTTTTTCGCTAAGGCAGTAGAAATATTCTTATGGAGAGAGAAAACGTCAAAATAGTACAAAAAAGAATTCTTTTTTTTTACGGAACTGTGACAGGTTAATAACTTTTGACAGAACGAAGTCTGTTTTGCCAGCTAGTATTTTGTAATAATTGATTAAATTATGTGTCAAATAGTAAATTAAAATTAGTAAGTAAATAAAAGATCGTATATGCCACATACGGAGTAGGGTTTCAGAATGTATTAAACAGCCTTTGTTATTAACTTCAGTAGATATTAACAACTTAGAATTAAGTACAACTATACACTTATTTTTATATTAATTTTCATAAGTTTTATTTCTTAAAACCTCAAATGGCACTAATTAAGGATTGAAAAAGGTAGTGTTAAATTATACTGACGTTTTTCTTTATTTTTCCAGTGCAATGTAATAATATAATTCGATCTAGGAATAACAACAAATAAATATATTTAAATTGATTTATTAAAAAGTAATAGATGAATCCTCTCGACAGTTGTTTGTGTCCTGATCTAAAACTCCAGAATAAGCTAATAGAGACATTGTTCGGGCGCTCGTTAGTCGCATCAAGATGCGCAAGCGCTGCGGGGGTCTGCAGGCTCCACGGCACTGTCTTCCTATACATTTTTATATATTTATAAAGCTTATATATGTATAGTAGACGAAAGGCGTATTTGCATAAAACTTGCTTTCAGCCGATATGCTACTGTCTTCACTTTCTGTACTGTGATTCACTTGTCTTGAAATATTTATGAAAAACCTCTGACTGTACGGTTGGCTTAGTGGTTTAAGCGGTCGCCACGCCGTTTCCTACTGCGCCAAGTGTTGTGGGTTAAAATCCCACAAGGGACAACACTTTGTGTGATCCAAAAGCTGTTGTTCTGAGTCTGGGTGTTTTTTGTGTCCGTTCCATGTATGTTTGTAAAGTTCCACGTGTCTTCGTCGTCGTTATCTAAATACTTCCTAATGATTACTATCCAAGTATCCAACTTTTATCTACATTTTAATTTAATATGAAGATAAGTTATGGAATCAGGCGTTACTTTGCGGAAATCCATGACATTAAATGCTATGAAATATATTTAGCTTTGAGCTCAAACGCTCGACGAGTCAACATCTCCTGAGGATGCCCCGTGGAGGGGCGAAACACGTGTCGAGTATAGGTTTGGTTGCATGGCATGCTAATTATTTCTCACTTGTTTTGTATGTGTGCATATGCATGATACCCATATGTGCATGTGAGTATGCATGACGGTGGGATTTGTGTCCTGCTTTCAGACCTGGATATTTGTCTCGCGGAATTAAAGCTAAATATATTTTATAGCATTTAATATGAAGACATACGCGTAGAAATGAATATGCCACATTGTACTTGTACTTCAGCCTATTGGCATCCACTACCGAATTAAGGGGCGTCTCGTCGGGTTAAAAGCTACCACTATTAGAGAGGGCTTTACCTTAACTCCACAAATGGAAGCATATTAAGTCGCAACTTAACACAAAAATTTAATAACCCTCTAATGCTTCTCATATTGGTCTCGCTCCAAAGAAGTCTTTGTTTCGACCCGTCATATTGTAACTAAAACATTATTTGCATAAGAAATTCGACTCTGTATCATTTTCAGCTGTTCCAAGCTTTCAGCGTCTATTTCAGGAACATTAAAACAACTCTCGGTTCTGTCACACGAAATAATATGACAATAACCATATCTTGAGATCACTTTGTCATGTTTCTCAGGCGTTGAGTGACGTGACTTATATTTATTAATGTATTTACTATTTTTAGGTAGCGTTGTAAACGAGTTTGGGACGTAGAGATGATGAATAAAGATGGTTTGTTATAAAAGTGATGGCCTCCTTGGGTGAAGAAAGAGCTAGTTGTACGTATGTAGGTATTGGTAGACATATTTACTACCAAGTGAGTTCTATCGGGGAAGAGCAGAAAGCCCGGTTCAACCAAAGTGATACCACGGGTTTAAAATTATTTTTTTATGTTTGGCCCGCCAAAATGACTCTACTCTGCCTAATGGAAAGCATAAGCAGAATCCAAGAGTGGTGGTCACCATACTCATTGCGAATGCAGCAAGGTGACCTTTTTTTACGCGGAAAATGCTTTTTAACCGACTTCCAAAAAGGAGGAGGTTCTATGTTCCATTTTTATTTTTTTATTTATGCAGAACCAGATTATTTTACGCTTTTAAGTGTTTTTTTGGCAGAGAGTTTTCCTTGGATGTTTTTTGGAAGTCGGTTTTTTTTTGCACCATACCCTCCGTGGGGATGACACACGAAGGGCGTGTGTGGGACTCCCGACGAATCGGTCTACCAATTAAACCCCGCGGCGGCCTACCTCAGCAGTCGGGAGGAGCTCCAGGAACGTATCAGCGGCTTCTAGAGTCCCCCCTGCCGTACCTCACGTCTGAGGTACATCCCGGCGTAACCAGAGTCACCACACCATGGCGGCCTAGCGATCCTTCTGCATCTTTGGACCTCCGGTCTCACACTCACCAATGAATCACGACAGCACAAACGCTGTTATTTTACGTTGATTTTCTGAGCGAGGGTAGTACCACCCCGGTCGAGCCGGCCCGTAAGTGCTGAAATCAGTGTGGCTCTACTGCCTTTGCCAGAAGAAAGTGCTAAATGCCAAATTAGTATTTAGCACTTTCTGCGTTGCTTTTCACCGAGTGAGCTAAGTCGTCATAGCCGGACAGGCCCCTCCTTAAAAATAAGGTTTTGGCGTACCACACCATGCTAACCAGACGGGTTGGTTAACGATTTGTTTCAAGTTTCCATTCTCTTTGTACTGTATTGTTATCCTGCTTAGTTAGTCAGTTCTTACGATAGATATCTATGGTATGACTTTTCATACCCAATCCCTATGGATGTTGACACTCTGTATTTCTAACCCGACGACACACGGATTAGGTTAGTGAGGTATCTAACCCCAAATTCTTCCGTCCCCAGATTTTAGTAGGGCTCAAAGGACGGCTACGCAATTTTTACTTTCGAGTCTATTGAAGATGGGCGACGAAACGTTCTACTATTTCCCTACCTATACCGTAAGGAACAACAAAAACAACTCGATTATGGTTGAGAATCTAGGAGAATATAAAAGGTTAGGAAATAAGACTAACGAGTTTAGGAACATAGAACGATTTGCTTTGTACTGTCATTGCCTTCCCTGGTTGGTAAACGTGTCCCACTATGCACAAAACTCTAAACAGCATTCGCTTCTAAACTACCACAGATATGCACACTACTAAACCTGTAATCCACAGTAGAAGTTATAAAATATTATATAATCCGAACGTGTCTCAAGCTATTCATATGCATTCTAAGAGGCAACTTTCAGAGTGCAATGTGGACATAAACCCTAGTGCATACCGCGGTAAGCCCCGATATACCTATATTGCAATGGGTGCAAATATTAAAGTATTGGAACGTCCCACATTATAGCCGGATTAAAAGTTTGGGAGGCTCTGTAAATGTAACTTTTGCGAAGAATGCTACACTGAATGTACTTTTATAGGAACTATTCATATTAAATATTGTAATACCTGTCATTATAATGTGAAATGAAACACAATAAATAGATGGTGAAGAAATTTATAGAGTGAGTGCGTGTGGAAGAGTTGAAACAGTTCTTGTCCATGATAAGTAAAGATCAATTGTCTCTGACTACCGCTCTGGGAAATAGGAGTGTTATTATGTACGTATGTATGTACCTATGTAAAAATAATCACAACTTATTGGTTGATACATAAAAAAAGTTTTTGATAGTATTTCTATAACTTAAGCCCTAATGGCTTAAGTTAGTTCCAGTCAAGTTATGCTTTTATTCTGAAATAATTCCGCGCTGTGCTGTCGTTTCTCTAATAAAACAAATTGCTTTTGCTTCAAACAATTCAGTCAATACCACTTATATTTCTCAAACACCTTACAATTTATTTAAACAATTTCGTTAACTCAATCAAAAGTGTAACAGCATTTTTATTAAGAAAATAAAATTATTACGCACATAAACATTTCAAACTAAAAATTTTCGCCGTGCGTGCGGTCTGCCCATAACGGGTCATAAAGCTTGTTACACACCAATAAATTACTCAATTAAATATATAATTACGACAAAAAACACCGCGTAAAAATGTAACATTCGTACGAACGATTGAAATATAACTTTGGCCATTAAAACTGGAGCTTAATTGAACCACAATAAGAGGGGACAGACGAAAATAGTCTCAATAACAAACACGTGTGTCGATTGTAAAAAATAAAATGTAAAGGGTTTGAAAGAAAACGTATTTCATTACATAAGAATGAAGGAAGGAAGATCTGCGTTAAAAATAAATTAAGGTACTAATAGGTAACACGATATTTCCATAGCCACAAAATAGCACTGCGATTTGGCTAAGTAGCTATAACATAGAGCTCAGAATTATTATTTTCTACGAATTAACGTCCGAAAAGAGTTACGTTTGACACCAGTGACGTTGTGAAAGTTTCTACAGTAGGAAAGCAATTATTCGGTTATATGATTTTAAGGGACTGCCCTCGCCCTTGACAACTCAGAGGTCACTAATGCACAGTCGACTTTTGTTGGAAGGGGTACTAATGGTACTAGTATGTTATACTTTTCTCATAAAGTTTGAACCGCTAAATATTCATGAGTTGTCTATTATATCACGTCGCTATTGTATATATTTAGATGAATATCTATCAATAAAACTATTTTCTTTAGAAGAAATATTAAAATAATTAATCTTAGGAAATAAATCAAGCTTACAAGAGCGACACTAGGGAGGGAAAAGTGATCGGTCTATTTTTGAATATAGAATACCAATTTAAAGAGAGACGATCTAGATCATATATTCTTTAACGATAAAACATTCAATACATGTATTGAATGTTTTATCGATAAAGAATATATTATATGAGATTCCCTAACATCTTTACACACTAGACACTTGACACTTTTAGATAGGTATTTCTATTATTCTATTTTCTCTTCTAGATACGTTTAAGTCTGCTTAACTACAAATCCATCTTTTCATATGTGAAATAAATACTTCATTATCATTGCCGAACTACATAAAATAATCTAAAAATAAAAGAGCCACATTTTTATTTTAATTGTCACTATTTATTGTTCTTACACTCAGATTACCGCATAAATTAAAAAGTACCAACTCAAATTACAACAGTAGGAAACAGTTAAAATTAACCCTAAACTGCCACCAATTTGTTAATTGTTAGGGTGTTTTTTGTCAAGTTTATTTTTGAAGAGTTTATTTATGAATTTAAATGGCCGCAGAAGACTAAGGGTTGGCTGATTTGAATTTTATGGACTTTATTTTTACAATTCGGGAAGGGTTGAGATCCCATGAGACATGATGAAAGCGCAAGACATTATTCTCGTCCATAATGACTGCAGTTGTTTAAAAAATATTTTTTACGCAATTTAAAATTAGAAAAAAAATACATCTCTAGGGACAATCTGACTCACAAGAATGTTTGAACTTAAATAGAATTGAATAAAATTCTTAATATTGTACCCGTAAAAATAATCAGATACAGGAGAATCGGGTACAAAATTTGAGATCATAGAAAAAAGTAGACAGTTTGTATGTAAAGCGGTAGGTAACCTAATGGCTCAGTCGTCAAAGTTGCAATCAAGCTGGTGTGGGTTTGAATCTCATCCAATGCACTACCGATGAAACTCATTGAAAACATGAATCTATTTAACTAGCTGAAGGGATAACACCTTCGGTCAACCAATAATCTGCTTCTTCTATGCCCTCCTCACACCTCCAACTTCCTCCATTCTTCCTTCTACGTGCAGTCAGTTCTTCTCTGGAATGCACTCCCTTCCGAGATCAGGATGTCCACAAACCGCCTTACATTCAAGTTTAAAGTACGTGAACTTCTTCGGAATGAGTTGGCAATACAGTCACGACCGTAGTACCCGACTGTGTACAAGTATAATATTAAATTTATGTATGTGTATGTTAATATGTGTTTCGTATTATTAATTTGAGTGTAATAGTAAATTTATTTAATTGGCTCTATTTGATGTAGGGTATACCTATATTATTTAAAATATTTACCATGAAAAACTTTACCTTTGCACCTACTGCATCTTATTTCTACCTCACCTGAAGGTCGACTGGGAGAGAATGCCTCATGGCATTAAGTCCGCCTTTGTACAATAAGTGCAACAAGTTTTAATAAATAAATAATAAATTAATAAATAAATAACAAGAAAGTAATGTCTGATTATGGCATTGGAGTTTTGTCTTGCCAAGTATTTGATAAAGAAAATAGGAAATAGGGTAGTTATCTTCTCCAAATTTCACTGAATAAATAATGTCCTGTGATATGCTAAAGCTAACACACTTCTTTATTTTCAATAAATTCCTTTAATTTGTCCTAATAAAATTATGAGTTTTTCATAAGACCAAAAATAATTTATCATCTCTAAATTTTGTAATTTATCATCAGTAAATTAGTTCTTGCTTATCCATTATATAAATCAACAAATTTTAACAAAAAGAAACCGACTTCAATCTGAACCAAATTTAAATGGGACCACACGGGAGCACCAGCTTTCAAATAAAAGAAGAATCATCGAAATCGGTTAGCGTGATATTGAGTTATTCGTCAATTCGTCGCGCACATACTTAATGCAAATTGAAGACATATGGATTTCTCATGGATGACATGTCAGAACTGGACCAAATTGAAATGGGACCACATGGGAAGCACCAGCTTTCAAATAAAAAAATAATCATCAAAATCGCTTCACCCAGTCAAAAGTTATGAGGTATAAAACAATACAGTCGAACTGAGTACCTCCTCCTTTTTTTGAAGTCGGTAAAAATTGTATTAAAAAAACAATAATCGCGTACCGAAAGTTTTTGTTTCAAGGGTTACAACCACTTCTTATATCTTTCAACAAAAACCCGTAACAAAATAAAACTAATCTAACAATAAACTACTCAGTAAGCAAGTTGCATTAACAAAATAACAATAATAATATTGCTAATCCATTGGCTCATGTAAACCTTAGAACAGTCTCGGAACTTTGATTGGATTGCCAATGTAATCCGTAAGAGACACAGCGCGATATGACCGGAAGATTAACTAGCAGACAAAACTTATTAACTTGAATTGAACTTCTTGATTGGATCTGTTATATTTTGTTATTAGAACAAGTGAGATATCTGCAAATAATTTGTTCCGCGTGTAATATTACGCGCGTCATTCCATTTTTGAAATATTTTGTTTACAAACAAATTATTTCAAAATTGGAATGACGCGCGAAATATTTTTTTACAACATTTAACATTTTGCAAAATGGTAGAACTCTTTTTTGGAATTGAATAAAATAAATAGGTTTCAATAAACTGTAAGTTTTGATTTAAAAAGCAGTGTTAATAAGTTATAAATACATAAATGGTAAGTAAGATGAATCTTGCAGCAGTAAGCAAACATTAATTTAACTTTGTTTATAAATATACCTTTAAAAAAAAATTAGAGAACTTTATTCTGATATCTATCTATAGAAGTGGCTAAAATTATTCTTATTTACTTTTTTTTTTACTAGGAATAAATGTAGTGTCGCGTGGGACTTTACAAACATACATGTAACGGGCACAAAGAACACCCAGACTCAGAACAATAATTTGTGGATCACACAAAGTGTTGTCCTACGTGGGATTTGAACCCACGACACTTAGCGAAGTCGGAAACGGCGTGGTGACCGTTAAACCACTAGGCCAAACGTGCAGACTTTGTTCTATCATAAAAGAAATAAAGCTTTGTAAAAAACTTTAACGGTGACTTAATATCGTTACCTAGCGATTTCTGTATAACTAAAAACCCATCATTATTTTCAACAAGAATGCAAACAAAAACAATAACAGTTCAACAAAACTCATACCCATATTAAAAAAAATCAGTATAAAAAATTTAAGGATGAAAAAAACTGTTTTAAACACACATTACAACTAGTTATAATTAGCACAGTAGTTAATGTGTGCCAAATACTTGAAGGTAACTAAATGACACTCAACTTTTCTAATCGTCTCGAATAAACTATATTTAATAATCAACCTACATCATTGTTAGTGTTCATAAAAAACGTACATTAGTACATTTATAAATAGTTTGTTTTTTACGCGGTTGCAACTGAGGCGTAAATCCTTGCGTGACGCCGACTTATAGTCTATAATTCACTTTCGTACATTATCTATGTTTCCTGCTGTATACAGTCAAGCAACTGTTGCGACCTCCGGCTCTTTACTGTTGACAGTAATTGGGTATTATTTAATATTAATACTAAAAACATTTTAGTAAAAAACTACTAAAAGAAATTAACAGGCCAATTTAACTATTCATAAGATCAAAAGACTTCCAAGGAATCTGTTGCTAATGACAAGAAAGAAAAAAAATAACGTAACTTATTTAAGACGGAAACATAATATAAAATAAACAATAAATCGTAAAATAGAACGCCGTTTAATGATATTTTTCGGCGATATCCAATAAAACTATCAAATTATTGCAAGCCATGTCATGAAGTTTTGGTTATGTTGAAATAAACAACAACTTTTTATTCGTATGAATTATTTTATTATCAAGTACAATAAAATCTTTGTCCATTTGTGAACGGAACAAATAGTTTTGATATTTTAATTAACGCTTGATACATATTTTTGTTCGGTGTTTTACTTAACTATGACATTAGATGATAAGCAATATTACATCAGAAATAATGAAGTGATTATAATATTATGTCACATACATACATACTTATTATATTACATGATTATAATATTGCATACTTTCTGCCCACGGCTCAGCCCGCGTGTATGGCGGTTATCGCGGAAAAATATTAACCTGTGGCCTTTCTCAGTAATCAAAGTATCTTTTAGCCGTGAAACCGTAATAGACAGAGATACTTTTACATACTTATTAATATTCTAAACAATGTGGTGATGGAGGTTGCACTGCATTATTAATCAATAGTGAGATAATTTATTAATAGAAATTATAAAGTCACTTAGCCCGCAGTTTATGTAATAAAACGATAAGCATCGCACAACTAATCCATGGAACTGTGTGTCAAAGAATATCTTATACTACCACCTGAAATATTCGCAAGTAGTAATTCTTGATTTACAGATGCTCATAGGCGCCGATAGCCACTTACCATCAAGTGACCTGTCTGCACGTTTGCCCCCTGTCATAATCAAACTCAAATGCGATGTATACAGTAAATAAATCAACTACTATTGCGGTATACATCCTTATTGTAATTAGTGTATTGTCTCATTAAGCAGTTAAAATTTATGAATAAAGTTCCATCAAGCAAACGATATGCATCTCTAACATTGACAGGTCTTGATAACATCTCTTCAATGCTATTCACAAACGCTTGTTAGCAACACTTATCTAAAATATACTTGTATAGCGTTTGTTCTTTTTGCGCTTTAGCAGATATTATTTCATTAATATCTCTTGGAACTTGAACCTCGGGATTCAATATGCAATTAATATTTTGTTTAAGAAAACTTTTTAATTCTTCATTGCACTTAAACTTTTGCTGATTACTTATCTGCAAATATCATAAACGTGGTTTAAGGCCTAATTTTCAAACAAACCAACAACCAATTGCTTAAATTGGTGGTCTCCTAACATTTAAAAAAAGTATTATTTTCGTCGTTACAAACATTTTGCATTCTTTATGTATAAAAGAGAGAGATCAATGATTTCTAAAGGCATATTACAAACCATCATCACAGACGATATTTTGCATGTCATTTTCCAATTTTTATTGGTGTAATGTCTTCTAACGCAAAAAGATTTGACTGTTTTCTTTCATGGAAGTTTATTTGACGGCCTAATAGAAAAAGATGAATATAGTTGAAGGATACAGTTAAGGCGAGGAAAAAGAAACACCTACGTACTTTACCTTACTTTTTAGAGATCTTGGACATGAAACTCGGGTCAAGATTGCTTTAGCTCGAATAGGATTTATAGAAACTACCAGGACAGGATATAAAATCATCAGTTTTGATTTATATGTATGTAGTTAAGTTTTCTAATAAAATTTAACGAATGATTACGTTGTGTGTGTACGTACATACATAAAACAATAAACTTCATTAATAATTGAAGTATCAAGATATACAGTGGCACTATAAACAGAATTATGAGTTACGACCGTGGTCTGTTACCGAAAGACATATACCAAATTACATCCAGACTAAACTATTTTTAATATTATAATAATTTTCCAGCCCAATTATTCCGTTGCTGACACGTTTTATTGCTTTATATACGATTGTTATGCTTAACCGAACAATAAATTATACTTTTATAATACTTACTTCGTGACAATATTATAAACTAAATGTTCTGTATGTGATAAGCAGTAAATAATACAATTTTGTCGTTCGCACAGGACAGAGAACACGGTTGTTTACATAATACTGGAGCTTAAATGCTCTCTCAGTTATGATTTAGTACATTTTTTGACATTTTTGTCTTATAACTTTGGATTAGTTGGTACATTTGAACGTATCTTAATCCAGCAATGTATATATGAAAAATGGCAATGTAAAAGATATTTTAGTTTTGTTATTTGTTTCTGCGTTATGTGGGTAGAAAATATGAAATTAAATATTAAAATGTGTTCTCTATTTTTGTGATTTCTGGAGCTGAATGTTACAAAGACTTTGGTGTTTGAGCTAAGGCTGGCTCGACCGGTGTGACACCACGGCCTCTCAGAAAACCATACCCCAACCCCTCCCCCATCTCCCTTCCTATCCAAATGCCGGCAACGCAGTTGTGACGACTCTGGTGCTGCGGGTGTCTATGGGCGGCGGTAATCGCTTACCTAAATTTACCTTGTTAACCTAAAATGACAGCATTCGTGCTGTCGTGTTTCGTTGGCGTGTGATACAGAATGATACAGAAGCATCTCAATAGGCTGCCATAGTGTGAGTCACCATGCTGAATTGTTTGCATTCGCAATGAGTATGGTGACCACTACTCATTGCATTGCATATTTATTACAAAAGTAATGCTATCGAGATGGAATGAAATAACAAAATCAAAACCCTCATTTGGCTTTGCCGTAGTCGGGTAAAAAAAATATAATGCCACGTTAAGACTGAAGCCTTACATGACAGTACTAATCAAAGTTAGAAGATCAGAGACTGCGTTTTGTGTCAAGGTACATTGCTATATTACAGTAAAGCTCTGCAGTAAACTGGATTTCTTAGTTTGAGAATTTAATAACTTTTAATTATAAAGTTTGTCTATAAATAAGTATCATTTTAGCCGCACTAAACTCTTACTTTTGAACTAATTGAAATTAGGATTCATTCATTAGAAAGTGTATTTAATGGGTATTTTAAGACATCGAAATTTCCATTTTTTTTTCTAAATTATTTTCAATTGAATCAGTCTAACTCTTTTCACTTGTTTTCTTGTTTATTTAATTTATCTATACTTAATATTATAAAGCTGCAAAGTTTGTTTGATTGTTTGTTTATTTGAACGCGCTAATCTCAGGAACCGCTGGTCCGATTTGAAAAATTATTTTAGTGTTGGATAGTACAGTTATCGAGAAATGCTATAGGCTATATAACATCACGCTACGACCCATAGGAGCGGAGCACCAATGAAAAATGTTTCAAAAACGGGGGAAAATTATCACGCTACGCGCAATAGGAGACGCAAACGAGGTTGCGTGGGTCAGCTAGTTTTGTTATAAAAATGATCTACTATTCCTACTTGAATACAGTGAAGTAAAAAGAAGGGTGTGATATACGAGTATTAGGCAGGACCTTTATACATTATTTTTTTATGTATGGCCCGCAAAAATGACTCCACTCTGCCTGATGGAAAGCATAAGCAGAATCCAAGAGTGGTGAACTCATATATATGTGAGTTCCACAGTAACGCCTAACTACTGAACCGATTTAAATGCCAATAGATTTTATAGATAGAAGAATAGATAATAAAGTTAGTATAAAACAACAGGTCTTGTCAGTATCTATGAGAAAATATTATGTTTAGGGTTCCGTACCCAAAATGTAAAACGGGACCCTATTACTAAAACTTTACGGTCCGTCTGTCTGTCTGTTTGTCTGTCCGTCCGTTTGTCACCAGGCTGTATCTCATGAACCCTTATAGTCAGACAGTTGAAATTTTCAGAAATGATGTATATCTGTTGCCGCTATAACAACAAATACTAAAAAACAGAATAAAATAAATATTTAAGAGGGCTCCCATACAACAAACGTGGTTTTGTTGCTCGTTTTTGTTCGATATTCATAACGGCAACAGGTAGACGCTTGAAATGTATAGATAACTAGCCGACTTGTGCCCACTACGTTGGGCGTTTGTTAACTGCCCGCTTTTCTTCCACTTGAAATTCATTTGTTACAAAAATCTGACTATAAAAAGCTACATGATATAAGAAATGCTATCTCAACTTGTATTTCATTGTATTTTTAGGACATACAAGAAAGACTTAAGTATTTTGCTTCAAATCACTTCCAAAAAGAGATGATACGAGAGCAAAAATGAGCTTAACATAATAATGCACGTTTGGCCTTGTGGTTTAACGGTCACCACGCCGTTTCCTACTTCGCCAAGTGTCGTGGGTTCAAATCCCACGTAGGACAACACTTTGTGTGATCGACAAATTGTTGTTCTGAGTCTGGGTGTTCTTTGTGTCCGTTTCATGTATGTTTGTAAAGTCCCCCGCGACACAGGATTTATTCCTAGTGCGGGAGTTGTCTTTTAAAAAAACAAAAAAAAAAATTAGGGTTGTTTAAACCATAGTCAGAGAGAGAGGGTTTCCTTAATTTTTAAATTTTCGCCGTTAATCCAAGATAATCGAAGTGGTTTGTTCACAAGCCACAATCACTACCAAACCACTACAGCTTAAACCGCATCGTTACATGTGACAAAAAAATGACCGTGTTTGATAAACTGCAAGTATAGCAAGAAACGCTGTGTTTCACCAAGTGAGTGAGGATACCAGAGGCCCATACCCCAATCCCCTTCCCTTACCTCCCCACCATCCCCAAAAGCCCGGAACGCACTTGTGACGCTTCTGGTGTTTGTGCAAACTTCACATAAACCATCTACTAAATAGTCCGAACAAAGCCTAAACATTTGATTTGATTAGGTGAGCCCGTTCTTGAGTTATAAAATTACAACGAAAAGTGGCATTGATTTTTAGATAAATTGATGGTACGGAATCCTTCCTGCGCGAGTCCGCCTCCCACTTGGCCGATTTTTTTTTAATAACCAACCAACAAAATCTTAAAATCTCAACACATTTAAAGTGACATATTTCAAGTGTTTTAATAATCTCCCGTCATAATAATAAGAGCTTTTCATCTATTGTGTCCTAGTCTTAGCAGTACAAATATTAACAGTAGCCCTATAGTGTAATGCTGGTATAATCCCGGTATTAAACACCCTCTGCTTTTAACGTCGGGAAGACTATTTTATAGCGTGGAGTTTATCACACAAACAGCTGTCATATTTTGTCAAATGTAAGTGGCATTTAATGTTTTTATTTTTGTATTTTATGTTTAGAGGTTTATTAATAATTGTTTTGAAGTCTCACTAAGGTAATATCTATACTAATATTATAAACGCGAATGTTTGTAAGTATGGATGGATAGATGGATGGATGTTTGTTACTCTTTCACGCAAAAACTACTGAACGGATTTGGATGAAACTTTACAGTAATATAGCTTATACATCAGAATAACACATAGGCTACAATTTGCCGCGATAATCGACATAAACGCAGGCGGAGCCGCGGGTAACAGCTAGAAAATCAATATTTCAGACATTTAACACACAACGCCATCCAGTCCCTAGCCAAGCTGAGCTTGTGTTCCATAACACACATAACACAAAAAAGTATATAAGTATTTATATTAGTCGTCTAGTACCCATGTACTAGACGACTAATATAAATACTTATATACTTTTTTTTTAAATACATACATGTTATACATAGAAAACAGTCAAACTCCGAAACAAATATTTGCAGATCATACAAACATTTGGTCCGACCCGGGAATCGAACCCAAGACCTAAAGCACAGCAGTCGCATATGCTACCACTGCGCCACCGAGGCAGTTAAAGGATGAAAGGTTGCCTGGAAGAGATTGCTCTTAGCAATAAGGCCATCCATTGCCCATGTAATATCCTACTTTTTTTTAGAAAAAACTTCGCACCACAACAATTTAAAAAGGTTTTTTTTTTAAACAAGCTTTTATTACTTGTTTTTTTATTAATTGATTAATAATAATACCGATTTTATATAAATAAATTAAAGGGACATTTCAAACTTCAGCTCAATCGGAAATCGGGATGTGGATCAAATATAACTGGCAAGATTTGATTACAGACAAACATCGGGACAGGTAAAACTAAATAAAAGCTTGTAAAAAGAATGAAAACTTGAAAAACCCTATATCGTCTGGCAACCTTTACTTGCCTGCAAGTACCGGTTAAGCTACCGTGGGAGAGCCACGCTTTGTCATGAATGGGCCGGCTCGACCGGAGTAATACCACGGACTCTCATAAAAATGGTGTGAAATAGTGATTGCGTTGTATTTCATCGTGTGAGTGAGGATACGGGAGGCCCATACCCCTACCCCCCTCCCTCTATCTCCCCCTCACATCCCCCCAAAGACCGACAACGCTCTTGTGACGCTTCTGGTGTTGCAGGTGTCCATGGGCGGCGGTAATCGCTTACCGTCAGGCGATACGTCTGCTCGTTTGCCAGCTTATTCAATAAAAAAAAAGTTTGAGAATTTTAGAGAAAATATGATGACCCGAAGAACAACTTCGATTACCAATATATTAGTATACCTACAACTAAGTAACCATAAGTGGAACTTAGGGTACATAAAGATACGGTTTATGATAACGGTTTTCAATAAATTACGATTTAATCGATTTTAATAGAAGCTAAATTTGTGGTTATTGATTATATATTTATTTACCGTAAATGTATACACATTAACTTGTCTATATATTTACAATATTAAATATATGTTTAATAATGGATGTATATTTAACTGTTTTGAAATGCTTTTTCGACTTACCAAATACTTTTTAATCGAAAGGGCGAAGTCGGAAGGAGAATAGTTTTGGCAATGTATGTTTATATGCTCCACCGTGGCATCTTATCTAATGTATTGATTTTAATTAATGAGTTTTACTCATTTTTTATTATTCTAAGTTATGTTAAGAAGAAGGTAAGAATTAAACAATAGTGATAGTATAAATTCAAATTCTATAAAAATATTTGTTACTGAGTTGTGAATAATTTTTACTAAGTGTAATTTATACTCTTGATTGTCGGAACTTGATGGAACTTAGAAAAAGAAAACACATGCCAGTAAAAGATAATAAATTTCTTCAGACATAATCATTACAAGCTTTTTATTGACTTGCAATATAGCAAACATACATTGCAAGTGTATGTTCGGGTGAAATTGCAACTCAATTTTGAAGCAGATATCTTCAACCGACTTTGCTGAAATTTTGCAAGCATATGTATACAGCGTGGCAATACAATATTATTATGACATGGACCTGATCTAATGCTGGAGCTGGAAGGTGACCATAGGAACTCTGTAAAGAAACGTAGCAACATCAACGAGTTTGGACTCGTTTGATTCGTCTCGAGGCATTCCAGTAAAAGCTTGTTTTTAAAAAGCTTCTTAATTTAATTGTTTTTCAATATAATCTCAAAAGTACAGTCAGTATCAAAAATATAGAATACCTACCATTAAATATTTTTATACACTTTTCTAAATTATACTTTATACCTACTGCGCACGCTGTTTGTCGTAGGTTTGATTGGACATAGTACAACATTTTGTGTAACCACAAATTGATGTTTTAAGTCTGTCTGTTTTTCTAGTGGGGAGTAGCCCTTTTTAAAAAGAAAAAAAGAAAATAAACCAAACTGGTTTACTGCAAATAAAGGGATATTACAAGTAATCAAAAAAGTTTTACAATACCTACAACAAAATTATACATCCATTTTACCCCAGAAGCAGGGGTACACGCACAAAGAAACGGGGACGCCGTGATAATCCCTAATATTCAGCTCTCGATCATAACACCGACTCGAGCCACAAAGGTGATGTAATAACCACCGCTAATCCCCTATTGTGGCGCCACCTCTTGACGGATTGCCGGCAACTCTGAATGGGGCTTCACCCGGGGTGCGCTTTGTTCGTGCCGATATTAGAACAGTCTATTGTAGGGAAACGCTAGGGATAATTTGTTTTCCGAAGGGTTTTCTGAGTAATAAAGTTGGATAAATGTTTTGTTTAAAGGCTTTCTATTGAGTGAATGGTTTGGAATTAAGATTCTGACGCTTTCATCATGAGGTCTTTTAATAAACTAAAATGTAAATGTCTCTACCAGCTGTCGTCGTTCTAGAATGAAAAATCTTTTTTAATGAAGTTTTACATAATCGTAGTTATCGTGTTTACTATAGGTACCTACTTATAGTTCTTGGTAAATTAGAGAATAAATAAGCACAATCAATTATTATAATTACCATTGTTTGTATGATTAATTAAATAATTGTTTTTCTCCTTACGTAATTTATGTAATGAAAGACAGTAGAATACATGAAAAAAGACAATATCTCATAAATACTTATAAATATGTAAATTATTTTCCGTATATATTGATACAAATTCCAACATAAATTTAGGTAATTTGGCTATGAAATAAATAATAACTGGAAGTAGCCAGTTATCCTGTATCGCGAAACTCATAGATAATTTTAATGTTGATTAGCATATATGCAACTTCCTTACATCAACCGTTGGGCCGCGACCTGATCACCTCATCTTGTCGGATTACCCTTAGTGTTGGAGGGACATGACACTCCTTCTAATTAGGCTGAATTCACTTCCTGGTATGGTAAACCTGATGCTTAGATAATCTATGATAGTAAATATACCATATACACACATCAAAAGTGTCTAGGGATCAACATATGTGTCTAGGGATCAACATATATTTTTGCAATAACTTTTCTCCTGATTGATATTAATTAAAATTTTCTTTAAGGATTCATCAAATAAAGTGTTTTCGTTTGTCACAGTAACGATAAACCAAGTCACCTTTGCATTAATAAAGAAATTTGCCATTTTCCTGATAAAAGGATTTTTGACATTTGAACCACTAACATTAAAGTTCGAAAAAAAGACTGAAATAACAGTTTTCTTTAAAATTTTATTAGGTAACTTAAACAATTAATAATCCGTGTTTCTACCGCGAACACTAACACAAGAACATCGGTTTGGCATACTCAAAATGAGTTCATCCAAATCACGCTGTGGAATGGCCGCCCATGTTCGTTGCAACAACAAAAAAAGGTCTTCTTGCGACTGGATACCCTCCATATTCGGCAGAGCTCTTCTCTGTAGCATATCCCATGCATGCTCAATCAGGTTCAAGTCTGGCGACTGAGCAGGCCAGGGCCAAAGCCACATCTCAATCTCAAGAAATCCGCATAAAAATGCTTGATCCCTAGACACTTTTGATGTATGTATATTATATACCCAAATTCCCCCTTATTCATCACCCAACCCTATGGTAACTGTCGTTGTTTTACCCCACAGAATTAAATGTTTAACCCGAATATTATTTAGTTGTGTCACACGTCACAGATGATGGATCGTGGCAATAATTGCGTCATACTTGACACGGTGGGAGTAATTTGTCGGAAGTGGTGGATTGAGAGGTTAAGGGCGGCTTACGTTATTGATGGGATCCCAAATGGAGTATTGTTTTTGTGTGCTATTTTCTTTCAGTAAAGTGTTGGGAAAATTAAAGATTATGAAACCGAAATATTCAGACAAATGTTATATTATATCCGTATAATATAACATTTGTTGTTTGATATATTGTAAGTGAATGCGGGCAGCACAGGACTAGTTTTTGTGGTCTATTGGTGAAGGGCTATGTCCAGCAATAGACGTCTTTTGGCTGAAATCATGATGGTGATACGTATTAACTGCATTATATATTTATTAACTTAAATATACATTGATTACTTTAAACATATCAAAAATAAAGGCTGTATACACTTGAACTAGTATTATAAATTCGAATGTGAGTTTAACTGAGTAAGAATATAGTTTACTTTCCCGCGATAACCAACATAAAAGACGGATTTTCGGGCATTTAGCTACTATATTATGCATAAAAGACAGAGACATTAAAGAGGAATAATGAAACATGCCAAAATATAAACTCCCTTTATTAAACAAATTACCACTCATTTCGAAATAAATATTACAAAAAGCGCATAAACTTTAAAATCAAAAGCGATTTTTCGGTCTTCAAAGTACACTCAGACACATAAACTATAATTTATAAAGCAAAATCATGACGTAAATTAATTTAAATTTGCGCGCGTAACATAAAGTTGGGCATATATCGTTACAAAATATTCAATTTGTGGAGTAAAATTAGCTGTTTGGTCGTTACAATGCGCGAAAATTTGCTTATAATATAATTAATTTTCTAATAAAAAACAGTTAGATAGATATGAATAAAAATGACAATGGGCATAGACAATACTTTATATTTTATTTAGTTTATTTGAATAAACTTATGGAACGCATTAAAATGAATTTAAAAAAAGAGTTTTTTTTTTTTTTTTTTTTTCCTCCCATTTGGCAGGGAAAAAAAAAAAAAAAAAAAAAAAAAGAGTTTCTAGAAAACGAATAGTGTCAAAAAACAAAACTTCGATTTTTTAAATTTAAAAAAAAGTGTGTTATAGGTATGTTGTTTATTGTTATAAATGAGGTAGGTCCGTGGGCTAACGGTGTCTATACTTTATTGTCCATGAATCATTTAAAACGATTATTATTGGTACAAAAGTTTATAGTTTGCAGACAAATCGCCTATTAAATGCTATTTAGTGAACTAAACAGCTATTAAAAACTGTTCAATAATGTGTTGTTATTATTTCAATACTATAATGTCATCTCTTTTATAATAAATTAAAATAATATATGTGACATCTTCTAAACATTGTGTGTTAAGATGAATGTGCGGCTCAGGAATGAATTCCACAGATTTTAAATATAAAATATGTTGAGCAGGCATTAATTTGTAGAATGCAACTATGACATTAAAATTTAAAAATTCTCGAATTTTTAACGTTACTTCAAAATAAATAAATAATATTTTTTATTTATTAAATTTCTTTATAAAAAGTACCTACAAAGAAGCTGTTACAAAATTAAATTTTCTTTGAAGTCCGAAATTTCGTGTGTGATAACTACAATATCTTACCGTAATTACGTCTATTACTAGTTTTAATTATAATATTAGCTACATTTCCCTAACACAAATCAGTGTGTCACATTAGAGAAGAATTATGAAGCTCAGAAGTTGTTGGAAAAAAATCCTAGAACATTTGTTTGACGTCAGCGAAGCGCTAAAATGTATGGCTCGGAGCCATTTATTAATTGCTCATAGTGCACGATTGATCGCTCTTTCGTATTCTCTATTACATTTTGTGCGGTGTCACTGTATATTTCTTATGTGAGCTTTTGTTCCATTTTTGAATTTTCATTTTAAAAATAGAAGCAATTTGTTTTTTTTTTGTTTTTGATTTAACCTTCTAAGAATAGCATGATGAAGGTTGTATGTTGTCATCTAGAGTGTGGAATGAGATAGTAATAATAGATGGTAAAATAATTAATACCCAATACATCTTTTTTCTAAATATAGGTACCAATATTAAGTAGACTTAACTAAATAAAATCATCAAATCTGGTGTAGTAAGTTTTAAATAAATATTTTTTTTTTTTTTTTTTTTTTATGTTTGGCCCGCCAAAATGACTCTGCTCTGCCTGATGGAAAACATAAGCATTTATTTCCCAAGTTCATACAATATAACATATATAAGTATGGAATCCAATATATTTATGCTAAACATAAAAATTTGGATCAGCACGTATCTTTTCTAAATGAACACAATAAAAAAAAATTGCTTCATAATAAATTTCTAAATTCAAACTTTATGACATGGAATCTAAACAAAACTGATTGTTTCAAAACTTCTGCCTTATTTCCCCGCCCTTATGGTTCAAAATGCTTTGTGTCTGTTATTTATCTCAACTAGTGATGTCCCAATGTAAACAGAAGAGTCACGTATTCTTAGACATGGCATAGTGTAGTTCCTACTGACATCCGCCATGACGCACTAATCTCGTAGATTAGCGCACCAAAACGATAGACGTATCGTATAAGTCATTGTCTAAATGTGAAACGAATTTCACGAAGTGATAAGGGAGATGAATTTATTTTCTTTTTTTTTATTTGATTTATAGAAATATCTGCTTTAAATAAGACAATACGTATTTCAAATTTAGAAATGTATTTTGTTCAGAGTTTGAATGACCATAAACCATCATGTCTGGTCAGCGTTCGTATAGTAGGCTAAAAGACTGTGTCCAACACTAATATAGGCTGATAATAACACTTAGTACCTGCATGACCGATGTATCTATTTTTTTTTATAGAATAGGGGGCAAACAAGCAGACGTATCGCCTGATGGTAAGTGAAGGTAGTAGAGCCACGCTGATTTCAGCACGAACGGGCCGGCTCGACCGGGGCGGTACTACCCTTGCACAGCAAATTAACGTAAAATGACAGCGTGCTGTCGTGTTTCGTTGGTGAGTTCGAGACCGGAAGCCCAATTAGTCTAGTCAACAAGTTCCATACTTGTTGACTAGACTAAAAGATGCAGTAGCATCACTAGGCCGCCATGGTGTGGGTCGCCATGCTGCATTGTCTGTTTCGCATTCGCAGTGAGCATGGTGACCACCACTCTTAGATTCTGCTTATGCTTTCCATCAGGTAGAGTCATTTTGGCGGGCCAAACATAAAAAAAAAAGAAAAAAAAAAGATTACTGCCCCCATGGACACCCGCAACATCAGAGGCGTCACAAGTGCGTTGCCGGCCTTTGGGGAATGCGGAAGGGGATGGGGGGGAGGGATTGGGGTTATGGACCTCCGGTATCCTCACTCACTCGGTGAAACTTTCGAGGCGTTTCCGAGATTCAGTTTACATATAAACAAGGATTGCTCATTTATAGGTGTTAGATAGATAGATTAATCGTAAAAAATGCATAGGGCTCCGAATCTATCTATATATAACAGAGTAATGTGACTGACTGACTGACTGACATACCCAGAGATCAACGCACTGACCAAACCGCTGAAGCTAGAATCCTGAAATTTTGCATGTAGGTTCTTTATATAACGTAAGTGAGCACTAAGAAAGGAATTTTTGAAATTCCACCCCTAAAGGGGTAAATCAGGGGATGAAAGTCTGCGTGAGCGGAGCCGCGTGTAAAAGCTAGTATTATAATGAAATCAAAAAATGTTTGTAATCAATGATTGATCTCATTGACTCATACCTATTTTTTTATCACGTTGCGTTTTTTTTAACCGACTTCAATAAAGGAGGAGGTTTTCAATTCGACTGTATTTTTTTTATGTTAATTACCTCATAACATGCGACTGGGAGAACCGAATTTGATGATTCTTTTTTTTAAAGCTGATGCTTCCCGTGTGGTCCCATTTCAATTTGGTCCCGTTCTTAAAGTCGGTTCTTTTTTTTTAATATTGTGATTATTCAATGACACTTTTTTACAAGGTCGCATACACATTCATGAGTTTTTATTAATAAAGAATACTAACAAACTTCACACACTTTTTTATGTATGGCCTGCCATAATGCCTCTACTCTGCCTGATGGAAAGCATAAGCAGAATCCAAGAGTGGTGGTCACCATACTCATTGCGAATGCTATAACATTGTGGAGAAACGAGTGTCATGTCCCTCCAAAACAAAGGGAGGATCCTCCGACCAGGCGAGGTGATCATGCCTGGCAGGCCAACTGCCCAACGGTTGATGTTGGGATGTTGTATGTATGTTAATCGACGCGAGAACTTCTATTGCGCGGTGCAGGATTGGTAGTTTCTTTGTGTAGTACATTACTCCGTAGTTCAGTGTATCTGCGGTAGATGGCGCTGTAGTATATTTCTGTTGCGCTGTATGTGGAAGTCGCCACAACACTATTATAATTCCTCTAAATTTTAAGTTAAGCTTTAATGCTTATGAGAAGAATGTTGCCAGTAGTGTACATTGTGATATGTGAGGTATTAACCACTCTGTTACAGTATCTACCTAATGTTATCAAATGTACTCACAGTGGTTAAATATCTGAAAAGAAAGAGCTTAACAACTATAACCCAACTACATCAAAACTTTTGACCTGTTTCACCTGGGCGATATTGCGAATCTATCCTTACCTCATTCATTAAAATTGGTTCAGTAGTTTAGGCGCTGCAGGCAAATATACAAACAAACATAACCTGTCAAAACTATTACCCTTCGTTTTGACTTCATCGTAGTCTTGAAAAAAGAAAAAATAAAAATAATAAAAAATATATTGTCAACAAAAAAAACTCTCTCTACTTGCCTAAGCCTTGCTAAGTTTTTATACCTACGTCATTCGCGAATATTGCAGTGACCACCTCAACACACAGTTATACCATAAATTAAATAATAATAATAAAATAAATTATTTTAATATGTTGATAAATGTGCCCGTATTAGCAAACACACGTTATTAAATTATATCAGTGAAATAAGTCATAAGAATTAACTTCATAAGTTATTTACTACTGGGGACAAATTTAATGTGAATTTTCGAAAAAAAAAATGACTTTGCTAACAAATCATTTTATTGATTTATTTATCAATAATTCATAATGAACTGAAGTTACTATAATAATAATATCCTTAGCACCTGGATGACCTGTATCTTTTTATTGTTTTTTTTTAAGAATTCCAGAGTACATGAAAATGCCAAAGTGGCATTTTCATATAAAAAAAATCACTTGAGGTGATAACTTACTGTATGTCTCTCACTCCCCCTTTCGCAGCAATTAAGAGTGAAGATAGTAGTGTTTCTTCCGGTAACCCTGAAAAGGAAAGGAAGTAGCCTAACTCCGATTTCTTGTAAGATATGGTATCATTACGATCAAGTCGGTTCATATGTGTCAAAACATGACTCTTTGAGAAAATTTAAGTAAAATTCAATATGGAACCCTTACGACAACCAATATAACATTCTGTTCTTACAATAACTTACAACGTAGTATAATTAGTCTCAAAGATTTACACGGTTGTAAAAAGAAATACCAAAAAGAGCCAAAAAAGTCCAACCTGCCAAAAATGTTTTGATTACCAGCTAAAACATTGCGGCGAATAAAACTTTGGACTTGTTACCGAGAAAACAACAGTGAGTTAAGCTTAGCACATACAGACAAAAGCAGTAAATAATAAAATTAAAAGTCACTTTAGCTCACCGAGCCATACAAATTATATGAAAGTAATAATCTCATAACTCATACTAACATTAACACCGGCCATAAATAATGAATAAAAGAAAAAGAAAAAAGGACTGTTTATTTGTATTATTCATAACGAAAAAGAATAACAATGTGCCAAGAAAAATGACAAAAAAAATCTTTACGTTGAGGCAATTTGTCACTCATTTGAAACAATACCGAAAATTCCATTGTCTTCGTTAAGTCTGTCTTCGATAATCAACTGTCAACGCCCGCCATCACTATTGTACCATAGACAACAATGTTTCTCTTTCGATTTTTAAATGAAATGTCATAAAACTCAATGATCCTAGTTTCCATTTTGAATCTTATAAGAATCAGAAAAAGATTTTAAATAGCTTGAAAAAGGCATGTGAGTTATTCTAAAACAAAACACGTAACACCATTAAAAAGACGTTCAGAAATAACGCGAGATTTTTAAAAAGTGAAGATTGAATTGTTTTCTAGTTTTAAAACAATGGCTCGGTTATTCGTGGATACGTTAACAAAGTGACAGGTGCTGATTTGTTAGTGATTCCCTGAATACCAGAATAGAGCGCACGTCAAAACAACGGGGTTAAATAGGAAAAATGGCTTTTGTTATTTTCTTATTCTAGTCTCTAATAATCTTACAAATAGCCATATGTCTGTTACTCGCATTCTCGCAATCAATTTTCGCTAATCTAACGTATTACTAACTAGGTTAGGATTTTAATACTTTTAATTAGAAATTCGCTTATGTAGATAGATCTTTATCTACACTACATACACACTAACATTTAATTACTATCTAAATATCAAGACCTGCTGACCTCGATTTACGAATGAAGGCCATAATTTAATCCGCTAAACGATGAACCATTAATTGTCAGTAAAAATGTGCTAATAATACAACACGCATTAACGAAAATACGATACAAACTTAACACTAAATCAAATACCACATTCTCTGAAGAAAACTTTTTTCTTTATTATTACTAAACACAGTCATAATTTTAGCTTTATTTACGATCTACATCACTAAAAAAGTGAATTTATTGCATCATGTGGTCACGTTTCACTTGCTTTTGGAACAATAAAACTAAAATATTTCAGAAAAAAAAACTATATGACAGCGCGGTGTAGCCATAGTTTATAATCGTTAAAAACGTCGACGCAATAAAATGTCCAGTTATTGTTTAAATAAACAATGGCCAAGCGACAATAAAGAGCTGTAGAATAGCCCACAAAACGACACTCAGACTGACGTGTGAAAATGTAGATTAAGTGTATGTTTGGAGATGGGTGTGTAGGTAGAATATAGGTTCTTTTCGTAATGAAAAATCAAGGCATATGAGTACAATAGTACAATAGGAATACTATCTTGTTTAATCCTAAAGCCCCCTTCTACCTCAAAGAACGATTCAAGTTCCTCAATGACACACATGACAAATGTCTAAGGTCATCTGAAAATTTGAGACTGGAGATGCCTCTGCATTCTACAAAATTCTATGACCAATCCTTTACGGTTGAAGCTGTACGCTTGTGGAATGCATTGCCGGTAAACATTAGAAAAGCGCCAACAGTGCATGGTTTTAAGAAATTGGTTCAGGAATTTTATACGACATAACCGAGTCAATCACGAATATGTAAATTTTATGTAATATTAGTATAACTGATTAGTTAAAGTTATTGGCATGTATGTGTATGTATGTTTATGTGTATGTATGTGTATATATATATATGTATATATGTGTGCATGTATTTCTAGTATGTGATATACATGTGTTTCTAGTTATATTTATTAGAAAATTATAATTCTTCAAAACTACCGCACCGTCAACTACTGTCTCTCCGATGCATTTTTATCCATCCTAAGGTTGCCTGGAAGAGATTGCTTTTGGCAATAAGGCCGCCCTTTGTACATTTTACTTATACATTCATCATTTTCTGTAATCTATTTTAAATCTGTGTTACGGTGTACAAATAAAGAGTTTTCTATCTATCTATCTATCACTTTGGATAATATTGCTGAACTTGAGCAAATAGTTTTTAGTTTAAATAAAAATGGAAATAAAACGAACGTAGTTAAGTATTATTTGGAGTCAAGTCTTTTAATACGATTGTATATGGTATGTACTTACTACACGTTGTGAGCGTGTTAATGTTTCTCGGAAACATAATAATTATATTGAAACGCGATAGTTTAAAATTTCGAAGTGTCTTTTTGTGAAATAATAACATTTTTCTACTGTATATATTTAAATAGAACTATTAGAGCCGAAATGTAGACATTTTAATGCATACATATAATGTTCATATTTTGCATTTTCAGCATTCGGCTGTTTTTTACTAATGCTTATCTCATCATACTGCTAAAATACCTTTAATAAAAGGAGCGTGCATTTGCGAAGCTTATATCCAGCAGTGGACTTCGATAAACCGACGATAATGAGGAAATAGAGCGCAATGTAACAGATTTTTAATGTAACATCTTTTCCTTTACAAATGTAATGATGACCCTCGAATGAATAGTATACGTAACGGATCCCCTTAGAATAATAATGTCCAACAAACATAAAACGGAAAAACACATGTAAATTTATTATGTTGTCTTAAAATTGTGATAAAAATTACAATTGGTTTCAATTTCAACATTTAGAAGACGTATAAGTAAACAAATTAATTGCAAAAAAATGCAAAGATTGATGGAACTTCGTTTTTAATACGAAATGTATTGGAGAAAGGTAAATTCAAAGATTCACTACTAACCAGGTAAATACTAAAAATAGAATTCGTTCAAATTTAAACAAAAAAAAAAACAAAACAAACTTTAATCTTCGTCCAACATAAAACTGACTCCTCTGTTTTTATTTTAAAAATACTCTTTGGTTTAACTAAGGAGGCGGTCTTGCAACAAAAATAGCCGTTCAAAAATATTGAAGAGCGTTGAAAAATATACGTCAAACATGTATGAGAATAATAAGAAGCGACGACAAACACTTGATATCTGGGCCAGTGGGCTATGTTAATGCTTCATTTCTAATGTCCGTCGCGTATACGCAATGACACTTAAACGTTCATATTATAAGGTCGTTATTATTGACGAGTGCATTTCGTATTTCATTGAACAGTATTTGAAATACTCTTACAAGAAAAAAAACTACACATACTTTTTTAATCTATGGTAATTTTTACGAGTGCGATTTCACCGATATCACAATGAGCCGAATTTACGGAACTCGAATCGACCCAAAACAACGCTATGTCGTATAATCAAAAGTTAATTTGGTAATAATGGATCTAAAATCTACAATTAATGTGAGATGACTTGAATGAGAGCCTAAAGATGAGCAAATAGGACTGTTAAAACGCAGGGAAAAACTCATAACTTCGTATAGAAAGACATAAAGAGCATAATCAACTACTTTAATGCATTGGAAAAGGCATAATGCGACTGTATTTATTTTTTTACTCCCGCCCTGTAGTTAATTTGTCTCCCGACGGTAGGTACATCGAGACTCGGGAACTATTAGTAAAATATACATTTAACCCTAGTAATTTTACTCTATCACACTTTGCAAGTAATACATAAATGAATATCTGCCTTTTCAAATGTTTTTTTCTTACCAAATTTCCCGTCTAATATAAAACATAATTATCGCGTTCAACGTATTAATATCTAACGTGTGCGGCGTGGCGCGTGCTGCGCCCACGCCCGTCTATTTGCATCGTCTACAATAAATTGTCACTTACGTAACACTGCACTTGCTAATTGCAGCAGTTGAATGCTTTATAATGTCAAAGTTGCCTTACATTACTTATTTCACTGTTTTAACAGCATTCAACAATATAAAGGAATGCATCTTACTACTAATATTTTAAATGCGAAAGTTTGTGAGGATTTATGAATGTTTGTTAATCTTACATGCAAAAACTATTAATCGGATTTAGATGAAACTTTACAGTAATATAGCTTACACATCAGAATAACACACAGGCTACCATTTACCGTGATAAAACATCTACGCGAATCGCTGGCAATGCTAGTTTGTTGATAAAAAAAAGGTTTATTGTAACTGTTTATTTATAAAGGAAAGTCTAAGAAAACTGACTGTGCCAACTGCAAATAAACTTGGGAAAAGTGGGAAAGAATACAATGACGACTTAATGACATGGGTCTTCTAGTCCGATTTGTAATACTTCTATTGTGCATGGATTCACTTCTTACAACTCAACCTTACTAGTTGTGTTTGTTAAATTTTCATTAGCATTATCATTGGCTTTTTCCCCTTGCATTTACCATCTAATGAATATCTAATTCGTCACAATAATCTTCAAAATAAAAGCTCATACCATGTTTTTATTTTCCTCGAGAGACATCGGTATAATTTATTACAATACTTTTTCAAACTTTAATGAGGCGTATAACAAAGAATTAGGAGAAACAAGAATTCATGTATTTCACTAGAAATTGTGTACCTACGGGCATTTTTTGTTTTGTGAAAAACAAGATGGAAATATTTTTAATGTAATAAATAGTGCAATTCGCACTATATTTGATTTTAGGTCGGTCTTTTGTAAGAGGGTAGTACCACCCCAGTCGAGCTGGCCAGTTCACGTGGCTGGTCAAATCAACGTGGCTTTATTACCTTGATTATTAGGAGTAATAAGAGCATACCTTAATAATTTATTAGAGCAGAACATTAAATTGTAAACTCGAGTCGGACTTTACATCTGTCCGCAGTGAAAGCGAAATACATTTGTGCATTTTATAACAACTAATTTGTATGAGAAATTCTGTACCTATTCTGAATTATTTTCAACCAGTAGTTATAGTACTCTACTAATAATTATTAATAGAAACATTATTTCAGAGGCTATAAGGTATCTCTTAATCAGACAGATCGATCGTTATATCTACGTATATTTATCAGAAATTTTATCTGTCAAATAGTGTTACATGGCAGATAACAATCTGAATCTTTATCAGGAACTGGTGAAACTGGCCCTCAATATATTTTCTACATTCACTCTTAAATAAAAATACCTAAATCTAACACCCCATCATCACTTCCAAACAAAAACCAATCAATCACCCCGACACACTCCGACTTAATTTAAAAACACAATGTTCTTAAAATGAACGACATCTTTTTCGCTTTTTTTAGCCATTTTCCCCATAAAACGTCACTAATAGCGACGGGCTGCGCGTACGCATGATCATCAATCAGCGCCTGAGCCGCAACAATCTTGTTTATAGGAATGTTAACCGTGTTTATTTCTATGGCTGCCGTATTTGATGCGGAGATGGAAACGGGTGTTTTAAGCTGGTCCTCATAAGAAGTTGTTGCTAAACGCTCCTACGCTTTAAAAAGCTAATAAAACCTATTTATGTAGATATAAATAAATATATTATATAAATTGTTCCAAAGACAGTTTGTCTTGGACAGTTACATTTATAAACCGAGTAAAACTTTCATAAAGAACCGGAGCGAGGCTTCCCATAGTCACATCTATATATATAAAAGCGAAATACCACTCGCTTATTAATCACGAAATCTCAGGAACTATAATACCTACAGACTTGAAATTTGGCAGGTAGGTTCCTTATAGGATGTAGACATCCGCTAAGAACGGATTTTACGAAACTCCACCTCTAAGGGTGCAAAACGGGGTTGGAAGTTTGTATGGAGTGGAGGTGTACTAATAATGTGTCTAGCTTTTTCGAATATAATTAAAAAATATTTGCAAATGACTAGTTCCACGCGTACGAAGTCGCAAGCGGCCGCTAGTATTATTATATAGTGGATGTGATATCCACATGATAACAGTACTGCAAGGAGAAGAAACACTTGAAACACACCCCATATCAACCCGTCTGACCATTGTGGTATAGCAGTTCAAAGCCTCCTTTCTACCCAGCTGTCGATGATGATGATATCTCAACTACCATTTGAAGGGTATCACTCATGGGTCAAGTCAAATAACTCGTCCTTCCTGGCTACCTGTTACAGATTTTCATCCCACGTTTGGTTAAAAATTATTCTATAGTGGCTGTTGCCCGCGGCTCCACCCGCGTGTATGTTTTATCACGGTAAATGGTAGCCTGTATGTTTTTCTAATGTATAAGCTATATTGCTGTAAATTTTCGTCCATATCCGTTCAGTAGTTTTTGCGTGAAAGAGTAACAAACACACACACACACATCCTTACAAACTTTCGTATTTATAATATTAGTATGATTCTTCTATTTAGTTCTAATAACGTGTAAGTAAAATTAAATAACAATCTGGTCATTAGTTAAGACCTACAGTTGTAGCAATGAAACTCACATACATAATAATTATAGTCGTATTATTGGAGTTGTAAGTATGAAACATCCTGTACCAACACGGAACCATATCTTGATAAATACAAGGCGTGCCGTGACAAATGGTAACAGAGTACTTTTATATATTTTTAGATACTCCGCGTGGCTCTACTAATTGGGCACACAATACTTCAACTATGTTTTGTTTTATCTGCAGCTGCCAGTCCACGGGACGTCAAGACTTCAATACGATAACGAACAATCTAAAGGATACATAAGATTTTACAAAGGAATAATAATTTGGAAGTAAGAATACAAGGCGTTTTATTTTCTTAGTTATTAATTTACCAAAAAATCCGTCACTCTAAGATAGACTATCTATTTAGTACCTACAAGAAAGTTTACCTACAAAAAAGTGCTTTTTTTAAATTTAAGGTTAAATCTGGCTAATCGAAGTACAGTACAGTACAGTAGAACATTCAACTTAAATTAAGTCAAAAGGTCAATTAATAACTGATATCTACTAACTCTTTAAATCTTCAAATTCAAGTAGAAATAATTACATTTATACACACACAGCCGTGACCAGACGGCTGAAAACATAGTTAAGGCATTTCTAAATACATACATATTAAAAACAAATTAGATTAACCGTGGGAGAGCTACGCTTCGGCATGAATGGGTTGGCTCGACCGGAGTGATACCACGGCCTCACAGAAAACCGGTGTCAAATAGTGCTTGCGCTGTGTTTCACCGAGTGAGTGAGGATACCGGAGGCCCATACCCTAATCCCCTACCCCTACCTCCCGCCCCATCCCCAAAAGGCCGGCAACGCACTTGTGACGCTTCTGGTGTTGCAGGTGTCCATGGGCGGCGGTAATCGCGTACCATCAGGCGATACGTCTGCTCGTTTGCCCACCTATTCCATAAAAAAAAAAAAACAAGAATTTAAAGGATGGATCGAATACTTTTCTACACTTCTACACTTTTCTACTTAACAAATTTTATACGAAAACCTTCCTTAAAAATCACTCTATCTATTGGTAAAAACCGCATCAAAATCCGTGCAGTAGCTTTTGAGTTTATCGCGAACAGACAAGCAGACAGACGCGGTGGAGGACTTTGTTTTATAATATGTGGTGAAGATTGTGCTCAACATAATAATTTGAACATTTAATACTCGGGTGAGAAATGTACCACTAGGCCAACTGGTCTGTAATGGTGATTTGGTTTATTTCAAACTCATTGAGAAGGTGTATTCACAGCTACAAAAATCAGAATGAGAACGGGAGAGGCCACATGTAATTTCAACAATACACCACGGACAATATATCAACATGAATCTGGGTAAATGTTCATTTTTCGACAAAATTATCGTTTGCATTAGCTGTTATGAAGCCATTATAAATGTTATGTGAATGAACCTATATATTTTAAATCTAATATCGCAAGTAATAACAGTTTAAACGGAAATAACGCATATTAATTGGATTTATCACTCGGCATACCAATAACCCAGTGTGGCGTTGACACTATTCTATATTTTACAGTGTGTAAGTGACAAATATCTTGGTGTTACATAAGAATTATGTATCAGTTGTTGAACTGGACCTTTCTGTTTGTTTATTGGTTTTTGATATTCATTCAGACGTTTAAATGAATCGTTTAGAAACTGAAACTGCTTTGAAGAAGATATTGCTTTGGTAGTTTGCTAAATATTGTTGCAATGCGTGCGATATATATCATTTTTAGACTGTTTTTATTCTTTCTTCTGAATCTAAAATATGACAAGATGAAAATTGAAGTGTTCTGTGTTCTCCACTTTTAATTAAGGTGATGACATCAGTAAGATGTCTTCTACCTTCCTATACTGGACTTGTCCACTCACTCACAACACAACGTTTCGGTGCGTCCTTCTTGTGCAGAGCAGTGAAAATCTGCAACTCACTACCAATGCACGTGTTACCCTCCCTTTATGATCCCGGGTCCTTCTTACTAGGCCGCCATAGTGTGGGTCTTAATGTTACATTGTCCACGTTGGGTTGAGGATGGTGGCTACCACTCTTGGATTCTGCTCATGTTTTCCTTCAGGCAGAGTAGAGTCATTTTGGTAGAAGGTACATAAAAAAAAAGTCTTAAATAGTCTAGATCTTTCTTACTTAAAGCATTCACTTATTTAAAGGGGGTTTCACTTCTCAATTGAGGTATGTTCCGCCGAGCGCCTTCCGAGAAGGACTACTAGGCAATGGTTGCCACTCGGCGCTCGGCTCGCACGCTGCGCACGCTAGCCGCGTCGCGTCGTGCGTAAACAAGTTGAATATTACATGTACTTACTGCGAAAAATGACTACGAAACGAACTAATTATTATGTTTGTAGGTAGTCGCTTGCGAGGTCACAGAGTTGACATTTTTTTGGAGCCTAAACTTGACTTTTGTTCGACGGTGGAACTTCTGTACGTAAGTACTATTATTTATTCTGTGCTTAAAGGGAGGGTTTATTAAAAGAGACTGTGTTAATATTTATGTTGATAGTTTACTTATTTTATGCACGTATTCATGAAGTCAGTTATGTTTTAGTCAATTCAAATTCAATATTTCATGGGTGAGACCCCGTGACTTACTGTAGTGGTAAGAAAATAAGAAAAATTTAATAAGCTATAAACAGACGGCGTATTTTGACGAAATTTATATAGACTATGTCTCCTTAACCATTATTATGAATCTATTGACATCTTATTTATAAAAATCGGTTCAGTAGTTTAGACTTTTTTTTTTTTTTTTTTTTTATGTCCGGCCCGCCAAAATGATTATACTCTGCCTGATGGACAGCATAAGCAGAATCCAAGAGTGGTGGTCACCATACTCACTGCGAATGCAGACAATGCAGTATGGTGACCCACATCATGGTAGTCTAGTGATGCTTCTGCATCATTAGGCCTCCGGTCTCGCACTCACCAACGAAACACGACAGCACGAACGTGGTCATTTTACGTTGATTTTCTGTGCGAGGGTAGTACCGCCCCGGTCGAGCCGGCCCATTCGTGCTGAAATCAGCGTGGCTCTACTACCTGGTTACGTTTACGTTATGGTAAAAATATACATAGCCTGCTAAAACCTAACTCTTCCATTTGTTAGTCGGATAAAAACCCATCTACTATCGATGAATAAAGTGAAATATCGGTTTTCAGAAAAAAAAACATCGTAACCTTCTAATTTCTAATGTAGGATACAGTTTGCCAAGCTTTAAGATTATTTTGACTGCACGAACAGTGGTGGTTTAATGGGTCACCTTGTCAATTCCTACTGTGCTAAGTTCCTACCCTCGCACAGAAAATCTACGTAAAATGACAGCAGCAGTGCTGGCGTGTTTCGTTGGTGAGTGCGAGACCGGAGGCCCATATAGTCTAGTCATCAAGTTCCATACTTGTTGACTAGACTAAAAGATGCAGAAGCATCACTAGGCCGCCATGGTGTGGGTCGCCATGCTGCATTGTCTGCATTCGCAATGAGTATGGTGACCACCACTCTTGGATTCTGCTTATGCTTTCCATCAGGCAGAGTAGAGTCATTATGGCGGGCCATACATAAAAAAAAAAAAAAAAAAATTGTGTGGTCGATCCCTATATAGGACAACACTTCGTTTGGTCCACAAATTGTTGTTTAGAGTCTGTGTCGTTTGTGTCCATCAATTACGTTAGGGACAACTTAAAATTACCTAAAATTATTTTAGCTTATAATAATTTCAGCACGAAATGTAATATCATATCACTCTCTTGAGCAATTCTAGCTGCACGTTTGGCCTGAAACGGCGTGGTGACCTTTAAACCACTGGTCACCACGCCGTTTCCTACTTCGCCAAGTGTAGTGGGTTCAAATCCCACGTAGGACAACACTTTGTGTGATCCACAAATTGTTGTTCTGAGTCTGGGTATTCTTTGTGTCCGTTTCATGTATGTTTGTAAAGTACCCCGCGACACAGGATTTATTCCTAGTGCGGGAGTTGTCTTTTAAAGAACTGAAAGAACTAAATTCATATAATTTATATTGCCATGTCATATGAGATCCCATACCGCCTAACAAGTTGAACTAAATCCAAAATTAGTTTTGACATAACTATTTTATATCATTAACGAAATATATCTGTATTAAGACCAAAGATATTATTTTTTAATGCGAAAGATGTCAAAGTATAAAGCATTTCCTGCATCTTTACATATTTCTAGCCGACGGAAACGTATCAATAATCTCATAATAACAATTTGCCTTATTTTGTCAAGAAACTGTCCAATTCGTTTTGGTGATCCACTAACGATGGTTCATAAAAAAATATGATCCTTATCACCAGGGAATAAGGAATAAAATTTGAAGTATGAAAAGCATAACTTTCATGTTTATATTTTGAATGAATCAAATTAATTATGTGTTTAAATCTATGTGAAAATATTAATCTAGTGTCTCCTTGACTGCTACCTTTTTGCTATTATAATTTAATGTAACATATTTATATTTCAAAACTTGAAGTGTAAAAAGTGTTTTTATTACAAAGCACTTTTTATACTTCAAGGTCTTAAATGATTATTTATATTATCTACTGTTATAGTTACATATTGAACTAACCAACTAACTAACCGTGGAAGAGCCACGCTTCGGCATGAATGGGCCGTCTCGACCGGAGTGATACCACGGCCTCACAGAAAACCGGTGTCAAATAGTGCTTGCGCTGTGTTTCACCGAGTGAGTGAGGATACCGGAGGCCCATACCCAAATCCCCTACCCCTACCTCCCCCCCCCATGCCCAAAAGGCCGGCAACGCACTTGTGACGCTTCTGGTGTTGCAGGTGTTCATGAGCGGCGGTAATCGCTTACCATAAGGCGATACGTCTGCTCGTTTGCCCACCTATTCCATAAAAAAAAAAAAACAAGAATTTAAAGGATGGATAGAATACTGGAATGTATGTTTAGCAGCCATTACATTACACGATTTCTCAATCCTTACTAATACTGTAAAAAGGTAAAGTTTGTGAGGTTGTAGGGCGTAATGTCGGGATCTACTGAACCGATTTTGAAAATTACTTAACGAATAGAAAGCCATATTACTTATAAGTGTATTAAGCTATATGTATATTAACCCGAAAATGATTTTCGCGATAGCCGAAATACACTCGGGAGCCGCTGGCAAAAACTGGTAACAAAATATTATAATAATTAAGATTTCGGTAGAGAATCAAACTGCAGGAGTATTACCTACATGAAATTATGAATCCTAGAAAACTGCATAGTTAATATATTAAGGGGTAATCCTAATTCCACTGAAAAATGATAACGCATGTGCAACAATTATAGTATTCACAAAAACCAAAAAAAAATGTACGTCTGTATGGTTGTGCCTACACACTAAATACACAGCCACAAATAAAGTATTAGATAATTAAAGTATTATGTAAGTTTCAAGGTCACACTAATTTCAGAACGAACGGGCCGGCTCGACCGGGGCGGTAATACCCTCGCACAGAAAATCAACGTAAAATGACAGCGGTCGTGTTGTCGTGTTTAGTTGGTGAGTGCGAGACCGGAGGCCTAATGATGCAGAAGCATCACTAGACTACCATGATGTGGGTCACCATACTGCATTGTCTGCATTCGCAGTGAGTATGGTGACCACCACTCTTGGATTCTGCTTATGCTGTCCATCAGGCAGAGTATAATCATTTTAGCAGGGCCAAACATAGAAAAAACATCTATATACCCTATAATGATTTTAAAATCATTATTTTTTAGCAAAAATCTAATGTGATGATTTCCAGTAGCTTGAACAATACTCTGAGTATCATATCAACTGACGAAGACGATACACAATACAGTTAAGTAGTCAGTATAGCATCTAATTATAACGACAAAACTATCAATAGATAAAAGGAACTTGATATTAATTGTCCAAAAACTAGTTATTTATGATCAGATGCTGAAGCAACAGAAATAGACAATCGGGCCACCCATACAGCCGAACATTGTCGTCGGTTCGGTAGTAAAATTAAGTGGTTTTCGTAGTAATTTTATTACTATAAAGCTACCTGATATCTAATTTTATAGTAATACTTGAATTTATTTAATTGATTTTAACATTAGCGCTTTTAAATTTACATATAATGATACAACTAATGTTACTTTGCCATTAGATTAAAAAGCTTACGTGTTATCAATTGTATCTTTTTTCTTATTTATTGTGTGATGACCTCCGTGGGTCGTCATCTCAACTGACCAGTGCTGGAGTGGTATTTCGAAATTGAACGTAACAAAACTGTTCAATATGCTCTTACAAGTGGATCTGACGCTCAGAATTTTGTTATCCTCTAGGACGGTACCCGAAAGCCTTTGTAATCCATTAGGCAGTCATGCCATTGTTTGCAGAGGATTTTCTGTCCAAAAAGGTGGGATACGTCACGTAAATACTTCAGGCCTGCTACTGAAAAGGTGTAGGGCATATTGTCAGCTGTTTCGGTTGTAGTTCATTCTGCGCCTCCCGATGCTTTATCTCAGGAAAAAGAGCTGTAGTTGAGTAAAAAACGCCACAAATAACTATGCTCCGAGCATCACTGTATTATTTATCGACTTAAATCAATTGTTTTTAGGTAAAGATAATAGACGAAATATTACACGTTTGTATTAATATAAAAGAAAGAGGCAAGAAAAATAATCGATAAAAAATCGGTCCACAAGTGACGGAGTAATCGGTGAACATAAATAAAAAACAATATAAAAAATACATACAGTGAGTGAAAAGAGCTTGAAAGCTTGTCTGAAAGCCGAACTCACAGTAGAAAAAGAAAGAAAAGAGGAAAAGTTCTCATATTATAATATAAATTCGAAAGTAGCTCTGTTTGTCTATTACGCTTTCCCGGCTAAACCGTTGCACTAATTTCAAGGAAATTTAACATGGAGATAATAATAATAATCACTTTATTGTACACCAGATTTCTTACAGAGGTAACTTAATGCTATGAGGTACAATTGGCGGCCTTATCGCCCGGAGGCAATCTATTACAGGCAACCATATCTGGAGATACTTCTTGAGGAAGGACTTAGAGTCTTAGACTATCCTTAACTGAGATAACTGACATACAAGCTGACGGAGCTGCGGTCAAAGCCAGTAGGTAGATATTTCAAAGTGCGGTTTCTCGACTACAGAAAAATAGGGTTTTAGTTAATTGAGTTTCTATTTTCTTATCAAGACAACATCCCACGGGCTATACCAGAATTGCTTTACTTATTATTTAAATCTCCAAATATAAGCTTGACTCATAAAGTTAAAAGATAATAAAGATTTTATGTTATTAGTTCAGATTAACTGTTTGCCTAATCTAGTAGTTAATTAAGTAAAGTACATTAATATTATCTATATTACATACATATATAGTTCTAGTTGACTAACTTTGCGTTAATTTAGTCAAATGTAAACATTGACATATAAATGTTCTAAGTCGGTGGTCCATCTATCGTGACTACTACTTTTTTGTTTTAATTTGTGGTTTATTTGTGCTTTACTTTTATTGAATATACACACATCAAAAGTGTCTAGGGATCAACATATGTGTCTAGGGATCAACATATATTTTTGAAATAACTTTTCTCCTGATTGATATTAATTAAAATGTTCTTTAAGGATTCATCAAATAAAGTGTTTTCGTTTGTCACAGTAACGATAAACCAAGTCACCTTTGCATTAATAAAGAAATTTGCCATTTTCCTAATAAAGGGATTTTTGACATTTGAACCACTAACATTAAAGTTCGAAAAAAAGACTGAAATAACAGTTTTCTTTAAAATTATATTAGGTAACTTAAACAATTAATAATCCGTGTTTCTACCGCGAACACTAACAACACAAGAACATCGGTTTGGCATACTCAAAATGATCATCCAAATCACGCAGTGGAATGGCCGCCCATGTTCGTTACAACAACAAAAAAAGGTCTTCTTGCGACTGGATACCCTCCATATTCGGCAGAGCTCTTCTCTGTAGCATATCCCATGCATGCTCAATCGGGTTCAAGTCTGGCGACTGAGCAGGCCAGGGCCAAAGCCACATCTCAATCTCAAGAAATCCGCATAAAAATGCTTGATCCCTAGACACTTTTGATGTGTGTAGTTTAGGAATATATTTGCTCGCCAACTTATTTGTGTTTAATGATAAACGATATCAATTCGTGTGTCAAGTGCGTCAAGTGTAGATTCACTTTAGCAGGCCCATACTTATATACGGTATAAAATAAAAAATTTAACAAAACAAAAACCGACTTAAAGGTTCGACTCGATTTCTCATGGATGCCATCATCAGATCTTAGTGTCCTTATCCGTTGAGATATCTCCTTTCCGTTAAAAGAAGAATCATCAAAATCGGTTCATAAACGACGAAGTTATCCGCGAAAACACATAAAACATATACGGTCGAATTGAGAACCTCCTCCTTTTTTGAAGTCGGTTAAAAATCACTAATTAAATTATTTAAGATTACCTTAAATCTAATACGCTTTAAATAAATTAATAATAATTATTAAAGTAAGTAAATATATACTCAATCAATTAATAATAATAAATTAATAATTGTAATTATTAATATACATACATACATCCATATTTATAATACAGTTATACTCACACATAAAATTATACAACAATGTAAAACGTTTAAAGAACATAAAAGGAGTAAAATAATTATTTCAAGGACTTCATGTAATCATACCACAGTCGAAGATGGTACTTATTAAATTGTCACAGTGTAGCTTTGATAGACTTATAAAAAAAGTCAGTTTTAAGTAGAATAACGCGTGTAATAATGTATTTAATTATATAGGATGAGTGGCAGAAATTGCTACCGTCAAGTTGTTTCTAAAAATATATTAATAGGTTAAGTTTGTTCGTTTAACGATAATACAAGACAAGGAGCTACGAATAGGTGTGCAAACTTGATTTTTATATGGATACGTAAGCTTAAATTAATATCTAAATTAGGTTGAGATTATTTTTGAGTTATCTCTGAAAACTTATTTTCCATCAACATAATACTTCAATGGATGGTTATTCCTATGTTTTTTATTTTTTTTTTCAAAATTATAATGACAATAACTTAGAGATGAATGATTTATTTGTATGGTGATGATATCCTTGATTCTTTTTCAAAGAGCGAAGCGTTCTGTCCAGATGATGTCAAATCATACGCAAGGGTAACCAGCGGGAAACCATTTTTTCTTTAATAAAGAGGCAAATTTCAATAAAATAAACTACTTATCTATTTAAACTATATAACAAAAGCTTTTCAGTACCAGATCACTTATATGGAATAAGTGAGACTTAAGAGACTATTTTAGTCTCCTATTCTTGACACCTCCAGACAGGCCTGTCTGTCTTTTATGGTTCTTAGTAAAACTTTAAATAGCAAAGAAACATCTCAAAAGCAATTGTGCCGAGTGAGTGACTTGCCAAAAGTTTGAACAGAATTAGTTTTAAGGTAACTTTCGACACTTAACCCTTCTGTTACTGGTGCAAACAAATCATTACTGCTTGACTTTGACAAAGTACTTTTTCCAGAGTTCCGTTAAATTTACATTTTCAATCTTTTTAATTTTTATTGTTTCTTCAATTTGCCTAACAGTGTCAGGTGTATAAATAGACGTAAGCCCAGCCTAGAAAACAATTGCCCGTAAATCAGAAATTCAACAGTTGAGATACTGCCACAGTATGCAATGTCCTTGAGTTTTGGTGGATTCAATAAATTAACAATTCAATGTAACATATTGTAAATTTAGATTGGAGTATTTTCTTTCATATACAGGGACCAAAGAAACTGACGAGTCATTCGATGAAAAGTGAATACCACCGTCCATGATAAATGTAAATGATTTTTTTTTTCGTAAATTGTCTCCTTCAAAAAATTTACTGACAATTCATACATCAGCTTATTCTGTTCCAAACAACAACCACAAATTAACAACAACAATTTTGTTCATTAAATGAATTCATTTATATGAATTGTTCTTGTTAATTTGTTATTTCTGCATTGCAGCAGAATAACCCTAAACTGCAGCGGGTAATGAGGTGTCGAGTAGAGAGTAAATCAGATCCAGAACAAGTGCCAAATAATTTTACGAAATTTCATTATAACAATAAAGTACAGCGGACGTTTTTAAACCACGAATTCGCCGGTTCAAAACAACATTTCCTTGTGAAGTCTGAGATATATTTTTCCAGAGAATTATGGTGAATTTACTAGCGTACAATATATTCATATAAGGGCTTGTTAGTGAAATTTATTTTTGGAAGTGGTTTGTTCAGTTTTATTATTGTTTTGTGATTTCATTATTTATTAAGAATGAGACAGATTGTGATTCACAGAATGTGCTTTGAAACATTGCAACATACTTTTATCATGAATTTAAATAACATTTATTTTACAAACACTATTTGCACTCTTAGTTAGTCGAAGTCTGATTACAAGAAATAGCTTACAACAATGGTACTAAGTTACTGGTTCAGTAGTTCATCAACAACCCATAACGTCCCACGCTGGCCGAGTGCGGGTTGGAGACTGGGAAGATTTTCGATCGAGTACAAAAATCTTTTCAATATACAATTATCTTAATCCACTCCAAACTGCATAAAAATAAAAAGCTACCAACAGTTAGTTTTTCTGCCAGATAGATTGTCATTTTACAATACGAATAAGATTGGCAATATACAGGAAGTCTTCATAAAATATGTGATTTCAGCTAATTACTAATCTATACTATAAACGTATTTCTAAGTATTTCCTGTCAGACTGCAGTATATTTTTTTTTCATTTTTAATCAAGATTGGAAGATGATATTATGTTTTCATACAATTATTATTATTTAATATTTCTACATTAAACGAATTACGAAGAAAACATTATGGGGTACCTTTTAGCCAACAAACGCACCAATCTTACATTACAGTATCTACTTAACAAAAGTGCGTAAATAAAGTCCAGTGCTCAATTAAAGACAACGAGGCATTCTCCGTCCCAGTGATTTATTTAGTCCCGTCCGCTTGCGACTGCGGCGGTTTAGGGTTAATTAGGGACGAGCTTAGTACCGCGAAATTTATGCAGTCGTCGCTCGGGAAGACAATTGATTGCAATTCTTGACGTTGTGTGGCCGAATTATTCGAAACAACACATGGTTCCGTGTGCTATTTGTGACAGTAACATAGATTATGTTGACATGATTTTATTGTATAAGTATTTATCGCTTTATATATTTAACATGAATGTTATTTATTGGTTTTGTAAATTTTAGTGATATCAATTCTAGACCAACACTAAAAATGAATTTTGTACATCTAAACTGAACGTGTACCGGTTACGTAAAACTGCTTCTAGATTACAAGATTTTTATGAATGACTCATTCTTACGAACAATGTAATTAAACAAAAAAAACTTCTACAAAGAATGTGAACTTTAACGTAATTGATAATTTTCTAATAAAAAACACTTATTAAAATATTTCTGTTTTACTAATTTTACCAAGCAAATTACACAAAAAATTGTAAGTAGATAGATACATTTAATCAAAGAACGAGATACATTTAATAAAAAAAATATATATATGGATGTTTAGTCGAATCCATCAACGAAGTCTGACCCGACAGTTAAATCGCTGAACCAAACGACTGACCTTATTTATTACAATTGTAACAACGGGTCTGTGTGACCATCGTGTTCTGGGAAAGGGTTATTATGAAGCAAGAGTGACATAAATGACTGAAAGTAGTCATTAGGACGACTATAATTGTGCCTACGATTATTTTAAACGTACTATGATAAATATCTGTTTTGTTCCAGGTATGTTCGGTGATTTCTTCTTAAATGGAACTGAAAACTTCGAGATAGAAAGACAATGCGATATATAGAGAAACTATCGGAGTATTTTGATGAGGTAAGCTTTAATTCTCTCGTCGTATCCATTTTCCTAACTCTAAATTAACTTCTGAAAATGATTAAGTTCCCAAAGAAGACCAGCGTCAGTAACGTAGCAGGCTATAAAATAAATAAGCTAAAATCCATCATCTCCATGAAGTCTGATTTTACCACTACTGGACATAGGCATCTCCTTAGAAATGAGGTTTTGGACTATAACACGCGTACCAGACGGATTTTCAAATTGTTTGCCAAGTTTTCTTTCTCTTTGCAGTCTTGTCCTCCTGTGTAAATAACTCCCTTACTCGACCGTGTTGGTACTACCCTCGCACAGAAGATCAACGTAAAATGACAGCGTTCGTGCTGTCGTGTTTCGTTGGTGAGTGCAAGAACGGATTCCCAATCATGCAGTAGCATCACTAGGTCGCCATGGTGTGTGTCACCATGCAGCGTTGTTGCATTGTCTGCATTCTCAATGAGTATGGTGACCACCACTTTTGGATTCTGCTTATGCTTTCCATCAGGTAGCGTAGAGTCATTTTGGCAGGGCCAAATGGCACATCAAAAACAAAAAAATGATCGATTCTTCCAACGCTACTGCGATCACCTACAATGGCATTCACTTCTATGGATACTATGTTGGTATCTATAGGTGATGATAGCGTTTTCGTATGTTATGCAATAGGTTCCCAATTAGATAAATAAAGTTATCGAAACCCATCCAAGTCTTATAATAAATATACGTGATTAAGTACAACGACAATTATCAGGTGTATATATGAGAGGACGCAATCCGCTGTCTGTGATTAAGTGTTCCCATTTACAACTAACTCGTGACCTAACGTAATTGGACACTTTAGGACCTCTATAACCTAGCCATCTCTGTTATATTTCAATAAGTATTCGAAGGTAATATACTCAAAACACCGGTACTAAATATCGTGTAACTATTTCGTAATATTTGTAAAATATATTTATTTATTATATTGATAAATGTCAAATGTACACAGCGTAACTAGTTGTTGATTTTGTTTTTAAAATTATCCTTACGATTGCCTTACACAACCATAAAGAAGCTTAATCTATATACATATTAATTCGTGAAGCAAAAACTTAGTACCATTTTTTAGGGTTCCGTGCCAAAGGCAAAAAACGTAACCCTTATAGATTCGTCATGTCTGTGTGTCTGTCTGTCTGTCCGTCCGTCTGTCACAGCCATTTTTTTCCGAAACTAAATGAACTATAATGTTGAAACTTGGTAAGTAGATGTATTCTGAGAACCGCATTAAGATTTTCACACAAAAATATAAAAAAAAAACAATAAATTTTGGGGGTCCCCATACTTAGAACTGAAACTCAAATTTTTTTTTTTCATCAAACCCATACGTGTTGGGTATCTATGGGTAGGTCTTCAAAATGATATTCATGTTTCTAATAATTTTTTTTCTAAACTGAATAGTTTGCGCGAGAGACACTTCCAAAGTGGTAAAATGTCCCCTCCCCCGCCTGTAACTTCTAAAATAAGAGAATAATAAATATTTAATAAATAAATAAATATTTTTCGACATCTAACACACAACGCCATCTAGTCCCAAGCTAAGCAGAGCTTGTTTTATGGGTACTAGACAACTGATACAAATACATATATACTTTTTTTTGTAAATACATACATATTATTTATAGAAAACACCCAAACTCCGAAACAATAATTGTAGATCATACAAACATTTGGTCCGACTCGGGAATCGAACCCGAGACCTCATGATCACCAGTCGCACACGCCAACCGCGAGACCAACGAGGCAGTTAAGTATGAAAGAAAGAAAGAATGATAAAACTAAAAAAAAATTTTGATGTACATTACCATGCAAACTTCCACCGAAAATTGGTTTGAACGCAATCTAGTAAGTAGTTTTTTTTTAATAAGTCATAAATCGTAAACCGAAAAATATCGATCAAAGTTACAAGGAACTAGAAGAACTTTTATATTATGTTACTTGCTGCTACGGAACCCTTCATGGGCGAGTCCAACTCGCACTTGGCCGCTTTTTACGAAAATTATGTGATCGGAGGAGTATAAAATTAGACAGTTAAAGTTTATAAGGAGGAGGACTGCAGTGCAGTTGTTGTATGGGAGCCCCCTTAAATATTTATTTTATTCTGTTTTTTAGTATTAATTGTTGTTACAGCGGAAACAGAAATACATAATCTCTGAAAATGTCAACTGTCTAACTATCACGGATCCTGAGATACAGCCTGGTGACAGACGGACAGGGAAGTCTTATTATAGGGTCCCGTTTTACACTATGGGTACGTAACCCTAAAAATGAAAAAAAAAAGTAAAATGTGACCACTAGTGTCGATAGAGAGAAAACTGTTTATTTGCACACCATATTACAGAGTTAAAAGAGAATATATAAAATGTCCGATATGTAGTGTACAAAGGTCGGCCTTAATGTCAAATCCAATTTCTTGCAGACAACCATAGGATGAATCAAATGTTTTGGAAAGACAGTAGTAATATACATAATTGCGTTAATTTTATCTATAATTATTGTCTTGCTATCGAGTGTATGAGTGATCGAAATTACTCAATTACTTACCTATTAAAGAATTAACTCTAAACTGTTTTTTTTAATCAACAATGAAATATATAACCACTTATATGTTTATTAACATATGTATGAATATATCTGATTAATTAATTTACACTGACATCCCACATTGACATCTAGTACCTAATCTATAAGGCAACGATGAGGTCTGCAAAGTATTTTTACATAAATGTACGTTTTCTATCAATCAGTACAGAGAGAAATGCCAAAAACCTCGGTTTCAGTTTCCAACAAATCTTACTTTAAAAAATAAAAATATGTATTATTTTTGTTACTGATTAGTAATATCTCATATTCTAGTTGGAAAACAAGAAATGTTTATACAAATATAACCCGACTACGTAAAAACTTTGAATAAAATGTATCATATAGTCTATGTCAACCGACCGATTATTACAAATTTAATGACACCTGATGCGTTAAAATCGGTTTAGTTGTTTCACATGGCTACGAATTTCATTTTCTATCACCTATATTTTCGTTGTTTACATGCCAGTTTTATAACAAACTAGCTGACCCGAAGAACTTCGTACCGCCATATTTACTTATCTGTCTCAGCTTCCCGTCACAGACAGAAAAAAATACTTTTCCCGTTATCTTTCAATTTTTCTTGTACACAAACCTTGTCCTAACAATAACGAACACATAAAAAGAGAATATATGTATATAATATGGTGCAGCCGATCGGAAGTTATGCGCATACATACATTTCGGGATTCATTTTTATATATATATACATATATAGATAGATAAATGAAGTATAAATTCACAAATGTACTTGGGAAGGTCTAAAATGACAGTAGTGATAACTGTCACAAAGATCAAGCTCACACTGGACAAAGGACTTTAGTTAGCGACCTTGACAAAATATACTAAACCTAACATAACTAAAAATATTATTATATACTCTTTACTCACACTAACAATAATTAATTATAACATTTATTAATGACAGCAGTTGTATAAGCATTTTGATATTACAAAAATATAAAACTTTATTGTACATGATTAATCTTCGTAAAATTAAGAATAATAGTCATAACTCTCCTTCAAACTATAAAACTAAAACAAAATAAACGATGATTTATATAAAGTTAAAATGACCTCGTCCGACCAAAATATATATCAATATATTGTTGTAATATATCATAAAGCATTAATAAAAGATGGGGCATTAACAGATAGTCACGTACGAAACAAATATTTTAGACAAAATGATTGTACGTAAATTAGATTATGACGTTTTGTGACAAACCTATTCGTAAACTACCCACAGTCGTGTATTATCGTCCTCGTTTAGCAATATTTAACATAGTATTCAGGGGATAATCTGATTTAATTATTAACGAAAAATAAGTATTGGTAAGTGTGGTACGGTTATAATTTCATATTATTTTGCTGCCTTTTTAACTATTTTACGTCATCCGAAATTCTTGATTTTGGGTGGTGGACTGTGTACGTGTTGAAATCAGCGTGGCTCTGCTACCTAGAATAAATGGAATAAATAATTATGATATGATGAAAAATAAATTATTATTGTATAAGAATGTATGTATTTGTATTTTATATATTTATATGAGTGTGCTGATTTAATTATTAACGAAAAATAAGTATTGGTAAGTGTGGTAAGGTTATAATTTCATATTATTTTGCTGCCTTTTAACTATTTTGCGCCATCCGAAATTCTTGATTTTGGGTGGCGGACTGTGTACGTGTTAAAATCAGCGTGGCTCTGCTACCTAGAATAAATGGAATAAATAATTATGATATGTTGAAAAATAAATTATGATTGTATAAGAATGTATGTATTTGTATTTTATATATTTATATGAGTGTGTACAGTCTTTAAAATTGTTTGTATTATCAGTATTATGTTTGTTTTATACAGGTTAAACATTATATTCTGTGTGTATTTCTCGATTAATTGTAGAGCCACGTGTAAATCTATAAATAACATTAATATACATACACTATAGGTAAATTAATGTAGCTGTATCTGAGCTGAGAAGTACGTACAAAGACCGTCATGTTTACACTCTCAAATCGATTGACGTGTCAAAGAAATGTGGCCACGAAAGATGCGATTAAGTGCAAGCTGGTTATTATTTTTTAACACAAGGTTTCTGTCTTCTTCTTCTTGTATGATTGTGTCATTTAACGGGTTAAAACTATGTTTAAACTTAAGCATGAGATAAGGTCGGTATTAATAATGTAATAAAAATAGGCTTACAACAAATTGTAACAAGAATAATTAATAAACAACAACATCATTTATTGACACGATGTTTTTAGAAAACTTTTTTTAAATAACTCATGTTTCATATTTTGATTAGGATCTTTTAATTTACGACATTATAAAATATGCAAAAAAAAAAAACTAAATAAAAGTACATAATTTTGTTCTTTTAAAAATCAATCATACTAACATTTGACTAAATAGTCTGAAGTTATTAGTTCGATTCTAATTTAGTACCCCCAAAAAATATATTTACTACAAATAGACAGTAAATCTATTTAATACCTTTGAACGAGCAATTCTTGTATTTTTACTATGTATGACCTGCCAAAATGACGCTACTCTGCCTGATGGAAAGCATAAGGAGAATCCAAGAGTGGTGGTCACCATACTCATTGCGAACGCAGACCATGCAGCATGGTGCCCCACACCATGGCGGCCTAGTGATGCTTCTGCATCTTTGGGACTCCGGTCTCGCACTCATCAACGAAACACGACAGCACAAACGCTGTCATTTGACGTTGATTTTCGGTGCGAGGGTAGTACCACCCTGGTCGAGCCGGCCCGTTCGTGCTGAAATCAGCGTGGGTCTACTACCTTTGATATGTATACGTATATAATCTGAATCTCGAAAACGGCTCCAACCATTTTCATGAAATTTCGTATCCAGGGGGTTTCGGGGGCGCAAAGTAAATTGATCTTTAGACATTTTTAGACAATTTACCAAAAAAAAATTACCGAGCTAAGCTCGCTCATCAAGGTACTGTGTTTATCCGTGTTACGATGAATTGTAGGTACATGTAAAAGTAAACCACTAATGTCAATTATTGTTTTCAGAGTTTGAATTTTCATGAAGTTAAGACACACAAACATCAAAAAAGTTTCACATACTGTTCTAGCACACAACCTGTTTATTACTTATTTAAAACACGATGTTTATTACCCAACTCTTATTAATCGCCTTAATTTTTTAATCGCTGCCTCCTTTACACTATCGCTTGTTTCATGGCCCTCTACGCACCTCCATATCACCCCATACTCCTATCGGAGGGTGTACCGCGACCTAATGTGAGAATCCATTAATCATTCAGTTTTATACAAGGACTGACTTTGGTTTTGTTACGGTCTTGACAGATGCCGAGTAACGTTAGATTATCGCAGTACGATCTACGGCAATAATTCCCTTTCAGCACTGAATGAGATATTCTGGCCAAGGTAGGAAGTAAATTCTGTCGGTCAGAGTACGGTCAGATGAGGTAATGTGAGTTGTGAGGTTGGGCATATCTTTTTATAGCCAAATGCTAGTCAATAGTAGTGACGTCCTTATAAATGCGTGCATGTATATAGCGGTTAGATATAATGTAATTTGACTGCACGTATGGCGTAGTGCTTTACCTAAGCACTGACCTCATCCCTTCCTACTGCGATTGTGATACATGTTATGGGTTTGATCATTACATGGTCCACGCTTGGTTAACACTTAGTCTGATCCACAAATTGTTGTTCTGAGTCTGGGTAGTCTGTGTGTTCATTTCATATATATTTGTAAGGTCCCCCACTGCACTAGATATATTCTCAGTACAGAAGATATTTACAAAATGAGCAATGTATTACAAAAAAATTGAAAATAATAATTATGTTGGCATAAATCGGAGACATACAACATGTAGTTAATGTTTCTGGTTCCTTATATAATATCCAAATCTGTTCAGGCATTTCGAAGTAATGTTCGAATAAAGACACTCATATACGTAGGTACTTAAATGTCAACAATGAAAACATCACACTCACTTTTCGAGCAGTCGCGTAAAGAGAGTACTTTAAATGAGTATTAAAATCCCAGAGCGACTTGTCTAACACAAAAATAAATCCTGAAACCCGCCTTAATATTCCGATAAATATTTATAAAAACTATCAATAGTCACTTAATTAAAATACCAAAGACAATGTAAAAAATTCGATAGTTACTGGCGATTAAAATAATATATTCTATCAGTTTTTTCAACGAATCTGTATCTCTACTTAAAAAAATACTGTACAAGCAAACCCGTACATTAGTAGGTAGAAGTTAACGAAATAATCTTACATCAAATAATTTGTATTGCACTCATGTTACATTATGCACTAACTTTAAACACATATATTTATATATTATTTAGTAGCAATAAAATCATATTCGATAAATTTGTCTACTCATTTATCAAACCAGCAAACTATCAGTAATATTAGGGAAATTATCCCTACATTAATGGTCCTTCATCATAAAAACCACAAATACACACATCAAAAGTGTCTAGGGATCAAGCATTTTTATGCGGATTTCTTGAGATTGAGATGTGGCTTTGGCCCTGGCCTGCTCAGTCGCCAGACTTGAACCCGATTGAGCATGCATGGGATATGCTACAGAGAAGAGCTCTGCCGAATATGGAGGGTATCCAGTCGCAAGAAGACCTTTTTTTGTTGTTGCAACGAACATGGGCGGCCATTCCACAGCGTGGTTTGGATGAACTCATTTTGAGTATGCCAAACCGATGTTCTTGTGTTAGTGTTCGCGGTAGAAACACGGATTATTAATTGTTTAAGTTACCTAATAAAATTTTAAAGAAAACTGTTATTTCAGTCTTTTTTTCGAACTTTAATGTTAGTGGTTCAAATGTCAAAAATCCTTTTATTAGGAAAATGGCAAATTTCTTTATTAATGCAAAGGTGACTTGGATTATCGTTACTGTGACAAACGAAAACACTTTATTTGATGAATCCTTAAAGAAAATTTTAATTAATATCAATCAGGAGAAAAGTTATTGCAAAAATATATGTTGATCCCTAGACACATATGTTGATCCCTAGACACTTTTGATGTGTGTACATCATAACATTCAGTCCATTGTGAGTAAATACTGCTAAAACAACTGTCATTAAAAACGTCTCATTAATTTGTCGTTTTTTAAGACGTATTGTATTGTATACAGGCTGTCCCATTGAGGAGCGCATCATAATTATAAAACGACAAAGTGTGGTTGACATCAACTCCAGTGTTTAAGAGAACGGAAAGTCTATACAAGCTCCACAATACCTTTGAAGCGACTTTGTCTCACTTCGCAATTATCACACCCCCTGTATCTCGACAAACATAACTTTGCAACTGTACAAATAAATATAACCCTAATTTCAACACAGATAAAGTTGAAAATGATTTTTTGCAAATAGCTTGAAATATTTTGCACAAGTTATATGGGATTTAAGAACTCTTAGGTGGGATTGCGATGTTTTTAAGTTTAAAAAAACTATTGTAAAGGTGTCTATACATGAGATAATTAAAGAGGCACTTGTTATTGGATTTTTTCTGCTTTATTGTTGTAATTGGGTTTTACACTTAATTAAAGAGTCAAACAAGCATATGGCGGATTCGATTATAAGAGGTACGCCTTGGCCTATGGTTGGGCCGCCTCCTTATGGGTCTGGCTTAGCTGTAAGAAAGAACATGTGATTCTGCTGCCTCGTTTAATGAGGTTTTAGGTCCTTATGACAACATACCATCTTGTCATTAGTCCCGATGAGGTGATTAGAACCATGGGGTATTCCAAACTGCAACATAAAAGAAGTCTTGCTTCTTTTAGTTTGTATACCTAGTAATACTTTAAAACGTTGTGGTCTTTGACTATGTGGGTATGATTCATTTCAAAATATGTTTAGTAAAAAAAAAACCTTTATCTACTACTCATAAATCTACACTTACGACGCACGTTTAGATCTTACCCATCGGAAGTCTACAATTTCATAAAACAATTCTCTTACAACTGCCCTACAAAATACAAAAATAATTAAATTTCCAATCCAAAAAATCTCATATTACGTCGTTATTCAGGGCCAATTTTCAATAATTCAAATAACTGACCTATCCTATATCGTATAACACAATTCAAAAAGAGGGTAGTTTGGAATTTTTTTACGTGCGGTAATGAGAGTGGGCCAGTCCGCATTCATATTTAATTGGCGCGCCGGCGCTCGTCTAGTTTATGGCTCTCTATGGTCGAGGGGTGATTTTACATTTTTTTTACAAATGCCCGATGGCTCGAGTGGTATTGTAGAGAGGACAGTGCGTATTGCGTTGACATAATGTTGATAAGCCGATCAATATTTTCGGTGTCTGTCACACAGTTCTTACTAGCTCAGACACCGTCGTTTCACTCTATCCTATTTGTGAATTATTAATTAATGTTACCACATATTAGATTTTAAGCTGTACCTTGTAATTGAGATAATAAAATATTATTATTATTAAATATTATTATTAATATTTCTGAGTTTAATAAAAAATATATTTCGTGGAAAAAGTGCGTAGTAAGTATAAATTACATTTACTGCACTTATGGCCTAGTGGTTTAGGCGGTCGCCACGCCGCTTACTACTACGCCAAGTTTTGTGGGCTCAAATCCCACATTAGACAACACCTTGTGTGATCCACGAATTGTTGTTCTGAGTCTGAGTGTCCTTTGAGTCCGTTTCATGTAAGTCTGTAAAGTCTTCCACAAAAAAGTAGATAATATATTCCTATTGCGGGATTTGTCTTTTTAACCGACTTCAAAAAAAGGAGGCGGTTCTCAATTTAACCCAATTTTTTTTAATGTTTGTTACCTCATAACTTTCGACTGGGTGAACCGATTTTGATGATTCTTTTTTTATTTGAAAGCTGGAGCTTCCCGAATCGTTCCATTTAAATTTGGTCGAGATCGAAGTCGGTTTTTTTTTGTTAAAATTTGAAATTATCTTATTTTTAATACACTACACTATTTTAGGTTGTTTCAAGCGGATTATTTCAACTCTAACAGCCTGAAAAAGATGATTCCTTCACTGAGAAATCAACGTTTTCCCAAAATAACTATGCAATATTTTTTATTTCTTACTTTCCGAGCGATCGCTTTCAATTTGAATGTTTAAAGTATGACTCTAAAACCATTTTATAATTTAAAACTTCTTGATCACACAAACATTTTTGAATTGGATCCTTATTAAGAAATTGCTATTAAACATTCGGAAATGATATCATCAATGACTATTAGGTTGTCATTAAAAATATTAGTTATTTGAACAAACAATTTCTGTTTTATCTCATAATTTTATGTATTAAGTAATACTAAATTATTGGAAGTATGCGTTCGATTTCCCCTTGTTATTTCCTATTGACTTCTTAATTTACTTTAAGATTTTATCTTTGGCAATTGTAAAGAAGTGTTTTGCATACATAATAAGTTTTTGCCGGTATTTCTCGGTAACTAGCAAGAATTTATAAACGTTGTAATGTTATTGACTTCTGCGTTCACAATTTTTATGTGTGACTAAATTTAGATAAACATAAATCATATATGTTTAAGAATATTACAAATTTAAATCTGTGACTCAACTAGTTAGCAAATACATTTTTTTTAAAACGTTTATAAAACTATAACCCGACTACGTAAAAACCTTTTATAAAATACTAGCTTTTACATGCGGCTTCGCTCACGCAGGCTTTCATCCCCTGATTTACCCCTTTAGGGATGGAATTTCAAAAATTCATTTCTTAGAGCTCACTTACGTTATATAAAGAACCTACATTCAAAATTTCAGGATTCTAGCTTCAGCGGTTTGGACTGTGCGTTGATCTCTGGGTATGTCAGTCAGTCAGTCAGTCACATTACTCTTTTATATATATAGATAGATAGATGATATCTATTATACCGTGGGAGAGCCACGCTTTGGCATGAATGGGCCGGCTCGACCGGAGTGATACCACGGCCTCACAGAAAACCGGTGTGAAACAGTGCTTGCGCTGTGTTTCACCGAGTGAGTGAGGATACCGGAGGCCCATACCCCAATCCCCTTTCCCTACCTCCCCCCCCATCCCCAAAAGGCCGGCAACGCACTTGTGACACTTTTGGTGTTGCAGGTGTCCATGGGCGGCGGCAATCGCTTACCATCAGGCGATACGTCTGCTCGTTTGCCCGTCTATTCCATAAAAAAAAATAAGTGACATAGGTTAAATAAATTTATCAGAACCTTTCTTACTCAGGCTATTATTATGAATCTATTAATACGCCATTAATTAAAGTACAGTATTTTATACGCTATTGTGGAACATGCATACACTGCCAAAATTACTACTTTTTCGGCTTCCCGTGGTGGGAAAAATGTTTTTTTATAGCTTTTAGAAGTAAGAACTAAGAAATTTACTAACAAATGTTTCATATCTTGTCGTGTACATTTGATTACATCTTGAATTTACTAAATCTCAAGTTTTTAGATTGCAGGTATAGTGAAATAGTTATTTTAAGGGTTCCGTGCCAAAGGCAAAAAACGGAACCCTTATAGATTCGTCATGTCTGTCTGTCTGTCTGTCCGTCCGTATGTCACAGCCTCTTTTTTCCGAAACTATAAGATGTTCAAACTTGGTAAGTAGATGTATTATGTGAACCGCATTAAGATTTTTACATAAAAATAGAAAAAAATGAATAAATTTTGAGGATCCCCATACATAGAACTGAATCCAACATTTTTTTTCTCATCAATCCCATACGTGTGGGTATCTATGGATAGGTCTTTAAAAATGATATTGAGGTTTCTAATATCATTTTTTTCTTAACTGAATAGTTTGCGCGAGAGACACTTCCAAAGTGGTAAAATGTATCCCCCCCCCCTTTAACTTCTAAAATAAGAGAATCATAAAACTAAAAAAAAGATGAGATGTACATTACCAAGTAAACTTTCACCGAAAATTGGTTTGAACGAAATCTAGTAAGTAGTTTTTTTTCATACGTTATAAATCGTAAACTGCAATTTACCTTTCATTCAATCAACGCAAATATTAAAATAAAATTATATTATGTTACTTGCTGCTGCGGAACCCTTCATGGGCGAGTCCGACTCGCATTTGGCCGCTTTTTTATATCCTAGAGTTGTAAAGACAAAACGTTCACAGTACTTTACATGTTTACAACACCGATTACAGAACCAGCTCAAGTATTTTACGATAACAATTCCTATCTCGACAATAAAGGCTTTTAAATCTATTACGGACAATAGTACACAATTTTGTACATGTAATAGAAGTACTTTGACAGCGTATCCATGTTAGTCTGTCTATAGATGGCTTGATGCGGTAGCTGGGAGAAAAAAAAATACGCGAAAATAATATCGAAAAGCTATAAAATGGATTAGCAGTACCGCTATAAAACACAAACAAATAAGAGAGATAATCGAAGCAAGTGCCTTACCTTATTGTATAGTATTTATGTGCATCGTAATATTTTACTGCGAGTTTCTTTGGCAAAAGCTTTTACAGGAACGCCTACCAGAGCCACTTTTTTTTTAGTTATTGCTCAATTTTGGTTATCGTGATCGTATTGGTGTTTTATAGATGTCAATGACTAGGAAACTTAAATTTCGCAGAAAGCTTTGGATCACAAATACATTTGTAATATATTTATTAACGCGACGAAAGAGAAGTTTTATTACCTGAAGATTAATATACCTAATCGTAAGAGAATATAGTCGTACGCGATAACGTCGTTGAACAGACAGTAAGAAATCCTTGTTTGAGGTATTAATAGTAGACAGACATACAATTATCTACAGTCTCTACAGATCACACAAGTAACTATTCAATAAGGGGATGGTGGGGAAGTGATGATGATGATTGATGAAGTGTAGATCTTACTTAGGTAATATTACCTAAATACATTGTCTCTAATACATCACAGATTAATATATAACTATAAATGAATAAATATTTTCGGACATCTAACACACAACGCCATCTAGTCTCAAGCTAAGCAGGGCTTGTGTTATGGGTACTGGACAACTGATGTAAACACATACATTTTTTTTTGTAATTACATGCATATTATACATAAAAACACCCAAACTCCGAAAGAAATATTCGCAGACCATACAAACATACAGAAAATCAACGTAAAATGACAGCGTTCGTGCTGTCGTGTTTCGTTGGTGAGTGCGAGACCGGAGGCCCAATTAGTCTAGTCATCAAGTACCATACTTGATGACTAGACTAAAAGATGCAGCAGCATCACTAGGCCGCCATAGTGTGGGTCTCCATACTGCATTGTCTGCATTCGCAATGAGTATGGTGACCACCACTCTTGGATTCTGCTTATGCTTTCCATCAGGCAGAGTAGAGTCATTTTGGCGGGCCAAACATAAAAAAAAAAAAAAAAAAAAAAAACATTTGGTCCGACTCGGGAATCGAATCCGTATTGGATCTCAAGCACAGCACCTCACAACAGCCGTCAGTCTTTGTAGCCTGTTCCAAGCTGGTCGTCTTAAAATTCATTCAGAGAGACAGTGTTGAAATTAAATTAATAATATTCTGAAAGCCTCTCATTAATAAACATTCTACAAGTTCTTTAAATATGTGTATTTTTTTTAAAATGGCCCTGCCAAAATGATTTAAGCATAAGCAGAATCCAAGAATGGAGGTCACCATATTCATTGCGATTGTAGACAACGCAGCAATCCAGCATGGTGACCCACACTATGGCGGCCTAATGATGCACTCACCAACGAAACACGAACGCTGTCATTTTACGTTATTTTCTGTACGAGAGTAGTATCGGCCCGGTCAAGCAGGCCCGTTCGTGCTGAAATCGGCGTGGCTCTACTATCTGGTTGCTGATTATATTATGGTTACTACTTTAAGTTACATTTCTCGCTTAAAACCTTCATATGAAACAAATTCCATTTATTTCGTCAATCTATCAACGGAATAGTTCCAGCTTTATCTATTATAAAATAAATTTAAACTACAAAACGTTACCGACTCATCTACAAAATCCCCATAAATAACATATAATCCTAAACACCATTGAAGCTAGCGATCAACACTGTAAAATACTATTTCTGGTATTATAACATCGTGTCTATAACTGTTATCGCCCTGAACACAAGTTCCATAGCGTGCTTTGTTTGATAAATCAAAATTATGTTCAAACAAAACCGGCAATGGATAGCTGACTCATCGATGATGTAAAAACGTGTATGCTTAAAACGGGTGTTAGTTGTACAATGCGGGACAAAAGCACACACGCACTAATCCTCGTATTGTTGACAGGAATCCAATTTAAAATTCCATTGAGAAATCAGACAAAGCCTGATTGATTACGACTTAAAATGTATTTGATAGTAACACGCAATGTTACACAAAAGAACTTTATAAGCATTTACTTTTAAAAATCGTGTTTTGTTTATTTTGGAAGTTTCCATACAATACTATATGTGTGTTTTTTTTTTATAAAAATAACTGCGATTTATACATATAATGCAGGAAGAAAATCAAGTCGAACAATTCTAATATACATAGGTATATATTGTTAATTCATCTATACACACACGGAATAAACGATCACCACACAGTGACACAGTGGTAGCGTATGCGGCAGTTGTTCTTGAGGTCTCGGGTACGATTCCCAGGCCGGATCAAATGTTTCAACGATCTGCAAATATTTGTATCGGAGTTTGGATGTTTTCGATGTACAATAATTATGTATTTTCAAAAAAAGTATAAATGTATTTATATCAGTTGTTTAGTGGCCTTAATGCAAGTAATCACGAGCTCAACAGAATAAATCAAATGAATATTAAATGTACAGTAAAGTTACTAGTATTTTATGAAAGTGCTTGGTGAATGCGTTAAGATGATTAATCCTGAAATATAGGTATTGTACATCTGAATGAAACGCGCTTTCATTGACGGTGGCCAGAAATAATGCGCGCGAGTCGATCCGGCCACTGCCTGTAGACTTATAAATTGTATAGAGGGTAAATCGCATTAAGTTTAAATAAATTTAACGAAAACTTTAAAGAAGGTTTAATTCGTATGTGTATACATCTTTGATTTGTTTTGAAAAGACAACTCCCGCATTAGGAATATACATCCTAATCCAACTTTACAAACATACATGAAACTGACATAAAAAACACCCAGACTCAGAACAACAAATTGCGCATCAAACAAAATGTTGTCCTATTTGAACCCACAACACGTATGTCGGTTATCGCGGCAAATAGTAGCCTATGTGTTATTCTGATGTATGAGCTTTATTATTGTAAAGTTTCATCCAAATCAGTTCAGTAGTTTTTGCATGAAAGAGTAACAAACATCCATCCATCCATCCATACTTACTTACAAATTTTCGCGTTTATAATTATAATATTAGTATAGATATGGATTTAATAACATTAAATACTAACAATGATAGAAACAATTTAATAACAATTTACAGCTGATTTCATGACATCAGCTCAGCTCAACAGTCTTTAATAGTATATCTACTTAATTTTCGTTCATTTTCCAGTTCTTCAGTCCTATATAGTTTGCTCCCGTAGTTGTCTCTTACGAAACGCAAGGGATAAATAGGGGTAGAGACACTCGGTATACTTAACCCATAACCGCATGAAAAATGTTTCTTCAAATTGAAGCTTAAGAAGCATAATATTTTAGAAAAATTAATGTCCGCTCTAAACATTATTGTGTCTTTAGCACAAGATGAAATGCGATGATTAACCCGGGGTATTTCCGATGTCGTTTTTGCTCGTATCAATTATACGATAAGATCAACTATGTACTGTTTTCTACATTTATATTGAAAGTTTTCTTTCAGCCAAAAGATCCGACTCAAAAGATTCATTTTATAATGGAAAATTTAGTATTTATAAAGTTTTAATAGAAATTTACTTTTCTTCTTGTTTTTAAATATGTACAGGCTAAAAAGAACCATTAATCACTTTAATAAAGATGTAGGTTAAACTGACTTTTTTTCCTTTTTGGCACATTTGGATTTACATCTTTTACAATCTTAGTATGTATGTTCCTGTGTAAAGAATCATGTCAAAAAGATAAGTTAAAACTGGCAACACCTGGTCGGATATATATAAAACTGCCCACCCCTGATTGATGGCCCAGGAAATAGGCCAAATGTTGTCCAGTCAACTAAGTAACTTCCTCTGATATTAAGCGGCCTCATTACCGCATACTTCTGAACTGACAAAATTATATTCACTTACTAGTTGGCTCAAGATACAACGGTATTACAAAACGATGAAAAGGATCTTTCATTCAGAGAATTCAGTTTGATTGAAAGAGATAGAAATACATATAACCTTAAGGATTGAGGGAGAGCGAAAATGTCCTTAAGTCGATTCTTGGCAATTGTCCACCGGAAGGCGGTTTTTAGCAAAAAGACAACATTGAATTTGAAACTGAAATACAAAGCGAGTCCATTCACTGGCCTGACAAGAGCGAAATGTAATTGGTATGGAAAGGTCAATATATTACGCTGGTGCAAGGTGATCTATCTTTTTGCGATTCTCCTATAGAATTACACCTGGGTTACTCCGAAAAATAACTATCAAAGATAGACACAATCATAGATTATGATATAGAACAGATGATTCACTTTAAAAAGCCATTTTTTTATAATAGATAAGGTAAACTTAGGATTTACAAAGAAGAAAGGAGTACACTCTTTTCTAGAAGGTCGTGTCATTCTAGACTAGACTTAGCGCAGAGGATGATTTGTTCCACAACTTCCACAGAATATCTGAGAGTATCTTGAAAAACGTCCTAAATCTCCTAAGAGTTCTACAGCCGGTGTATAAAGTTCAATATCCATGTGTAATATATAGTTTTAGCTGACCCACGCAACTTCTTCGCGTCTTATTTCAATCATGCTCAACTCCTATTGGTCTAAGCGTGATGTTAAATATCCTTCCTTGATAAATGAGCTATTCATCTGAAAAATAATTTATCAATTTGTACTTGTACTTCCTGAGATTATCGCTTCCAACCAATCAACCAAACAAACTCTTCAGCTTATAAGATTAGTATGGAGTTGAGTTGTATTATATTGTTGCGTTATGTACTCTTCAAAAACTTAAAAAGTTATGCACAGACTGAGATCATACTTTGACACGGCACAACCCTCTTGTTTCTATCTTTTCAACAGAGCAATTACGATGCATGCTAGTTTACAGCTAGCATTTTATAGTTTAGCACCAAATAACCAAACTAGTTATTCTCACAGACGTCAATTTTGAATGGGTGCATAAAATGTTATAGTATTACACTAATAATGACAAGCAGAACCTTAATATTTAGACTTAGCGCCCCGACCGACTTTGTCCTTATAAAATATATTGGCTTGTCGCAATCGAATGGAAAAAAAATGTAACTTTTTTTTATGTATGGCCCTGCCAAAATGACTCTACTTTGCCTGATGGAAAGCATAAGCAGAATCCAAGAGTGATGCTCACCTCAAGACAATGTAAAAATGCAGCATGGTGATCCCACACCATTGCGGTCTAGTGATGCTTCTGCGTCATTGGGCCGCCTACCAAAACCAATTGGTCCAGCGGTTCTCAAGTTTTGCGCTTAGCAACACATTTAGCGATTCATTTTTATTTATATCCATACAAAAATTTAACGTTGACAGCGGTCAACATATAGGAGTTTACAGTTTACATTCAATAGTTTTAATACAGATAAGCTGACCCACGCAACCTTGCCGGCGACTCCTATTGCCCGTAGCGTGATGTTAAAAAGCGTGAACAAATTTGTTTACTAGAAAAAGCGTTATATTGAACCAACCTTAAGAGATAGATATATACTATCCGGGACTTTTTTTAGATCTTTTTAAGGGGAACAATTCTTTCATACATTGTTTGTATGAAACTTTAACCGTTTACGCAGTGCACGCAATAGAAGCTCTCAAAAGAAATAATTTTTCAATGTTTTAGCAACACTTTTCGTTGATACTTCGCTCCTTTTGGTTGTAGCGTGATGATGTAAAGCCTATTCTATTCCTCGAAAACTGGTTTATCTACCACTGAAATAATTATTCAAATCGGACCAATACTTCCTGAGATTGGCGCGTTTAACCAAACAAACAAATTATTTAGCTTTATAATGTTGGTGTTATATAGACAAACTAACATAAATTTATCAGTCATGATAACTAAGGAGTCCCATTCACTGTTTTATGGTTGTTTGAGTTTATTGATCTACGAGTATAACTCTCCAAGGGTAAAGAAATAATTGTTGTGATTTAGAATGGAATGGGTTTACGATTTATGGATAATTTTATTAAGGGTCGCTAATGAGTTAGTGAAAGTTTCAGCTAGAGGTTGACCGAGGTGACAGAACAGACTTCAAATGCGTAAGACTTTTCACAAGCGATTGAAAAATCATTTGTCTTAAGTGAAAATCTCACAAACCCTAGCACAGCAAAGAAGATTATTAATCATATTATTAAAATACAATTATGATATTGAAAATGTCCTTCCCTTTGTGTCATATCCACTTATTCACACATAATACTAGCTGTTGCCCGGGACTCAGCCCGCGTGTATGTCGGTAATCCCGAGAAAAAGTAGCCTATGTCCTTCTTTAAGGTCAAATCTATTTCTATATTGAAACTTATGCAAATCGGTTCAGCGGTGAAAGCATAATACAGAGTTACTTGGGAATATATAACATCAGTATGGATGTGTACCTGTGCATCTACTTTGCAAAATTTCTTCACCATCGTAGGTTGACTAGTAAAGATTGCCCGAAGCATTAAGTCGAAATACAAAAGACCATAACATTTTAAAAATAAATAAATATGTAATTTTACTTCTATCATAAATAATCCATATAAATAAAAGTCGTGTCTAATTACGACGTTTTAACTTATCGATAAGTAAACAGATGTTCACGACACACCAATCCAATAAACAGTCACAAACACAGACAATTATATTATCCGAATGCAAGTAAACACGACTCTTGCGCACGACATGCATAAAGCGTGGTGGGGCCGAACGCAGCCGAACTTGACACGACAGTTGCCGAGTGTTACAACTATTAAATCTTAGACCGCCCCACGGCTACGACTTTAACACAAGCCCTCCTTTTTAAAGCTTTTAGGTTTTACTATATGTTCTTTACGGATTTTAATGTCTTTATTCAATTCGCAAGGAGATATAGATCTACTCATACTATTGCTTGCATTTTCCAATCCATCCATGTAATCAATATCCTTACGGCTAATTTTCCCAAAGTGTATGGTGAATGGCAATATTGGCAATAGGCTAGTTACAAATAACTCTCAAAGTATGAGAATTTTATGCGCTTCTGCCTACATTTGTGCCTCTCTGAAATCGACAGAAGTCACTGCATCGACAGCTTTATCAGTCCACTTTTGGACATGGGTCTCACCCACAAAAGAGCTATTTTAGAAAGACGGGTCGGTATCAAGATTCATTTAAGTTTTTCTTCTCTTTACAGAGATGATGTCTTGCGTAATTTGCTCTTACGATATCCATGAGAGGAACCCAGTGAATATGGAAGGATTCCCGTCACTTTACAGACCGAAGACACTTCACCCCTTGATAATTAGGGTGATTTTCTAAACTGGTCTGAATGGACGAAATCTTGAAGCGAGTGAACTCCTTAATAAAGAATACAAAAAAGGAAGTCTAGAATCCAACGCAAAAATTTGCACGCTTGAATTATTTGTAAGTTGTTCATCCCAGCATACAATACAATGCGTAGGCGCAACATCTCAATCGCTTGTCGAACTTGTTGTGTTGAAGCAACTCGTAAACCAGCCTCGTGATCCTAAATATGTTCGCGGTTCTGTACATGTACTAGAATAGGGCTTGTATGAGAACCTTATTGATTTAAAACTGTTCTAGAGCAGTGAAAGTACTAATGTGCACCGAGTAGATTGTTATATACCTATAGAAGATTCACTTATTGAGAGAATACGTGGGTATTTATAATAAAATAATGATCTTATTCATTGCGGTATAAAGTTTAGATTACTACGACATATTTCACAAGTGAATTTTAGCTATTTAAATCGCAACTCAAAACTAATTGATGTATGCTGGTTCGCGCTAAATAATAATGTAGCTGCTTATCTGATTTGACTTATTCTGTTATTTTTGTTATGATGATGATAAGGCTATTTATAACGATACTTATAAGTCCAACTACTCACAAGTTCTATTTAAATAAATCAACAAATTTAGGTCGGTAATGAACCTGGTTCCCCGGCTTTTAGTATCCGAGAAGGCGTGCGGTATTTAGTCGGTTCGAGTCCATACGACATAGTCACCAGCGAGTTCGACATAGCCATCAGCAGGTGGTATCAGGAGGGATTTCCGCACAAAAAAAGAAAATAATGAAAGTACATTGATAGATGTATATTTAAACAACATGAATATAATTGGAGAGAGTGGAGGGGAAGAGGGATTCAGAACTGATCTTCATGAAAATCTATACTTTATTCGCAGTTTATTCTATAATCGATACTTTATTCGTTTTCTCGACTAGTTTAACAAAAGACCTTGTTTAATATGTTATCCTAATCGCACACTATCCTTGTTCCAGGTACGTTCATTGCGTGACGGCAGCGCATTACCAACGATAACGGACTCACATCAAAGTGATATAAACTTATTGTTAGGGGGAGCAACAAGTGGAATTTACTGGTTTGTAGGGTTGCCACTAACAGTCATGATACCTTTAAATTATATTTTTTAAAGCTTTACTTTGGGGTAACCCTTAGGAAAATAAGATGATTTGGAATGTCGGGAATAGACTATGTTTTTAGTGATTTTATATTTTATTAATTAGGCAAAATTTAAAAGATTATTGTTTAGCGAATTATATATGTATATTGTATATATTGTATATGATTCGACAAAACAATAATCTAAACTACACACACAACTAAAACAAGTGTTTTAGTTGTTTTGCTAAAATATATTTCTCCTTTTTTCCTGATTGGTTTTATAAGTATAGGTGTAATATTTTCTTGACAATTATTTGTAGGTGCGGTTAAGTATCTCTAGTAGTTATATCTAGTAGGTATATAGTCCATTTTATTTATAATTATATCATAATATATTTACAACTTAAAATTTTTGATTAAACACGATAAAATTCAGTCATAGAGAACTAACATAAACATTCAAATTGTTAAGCATTACAACCCTATCAACAATGTACCCTCTAATAATAGGGGTTGGGTTGAACAAACATTTGTCTTGTTGGGCATCGGTGACGCGTAACTTCAGGCGCAACAAGTTTTATACAAATATACATACAATGATTTTGTAGGTGTTACAATTTTGTGATAAAAACTACTTTTTGGTCTAAATGTAAAAAACAGTCTAAAAAGTTTTATTGCAAACTTAGACTTAGTTTACAATAACTAGAGTACTTAATACCGTTAAAATAGGTTTACTTCTTGAATTTAAGATATGTTCAGAATTAAAATATTAATCAAATTTCGTCGGTTTACCACTCTTCTTAAGTCTTCTTAAGGTCATCGATAGGATTCTGTATGAGAATTAGAATAGCACCTAACAATCCTAATTAGTGTTGATGCGATATTCCAGAAAAGAAACATCAGTTTATCGTACTTGATATTGTAGGTAGATACATAATTTTTCAAGTTCAAAGCCCTCAATTTATTTAACCTTCATTGAAACAGAAACACTCACCAACCAATCAGATATCTGTCTAAATGATCAATATCTCACTTCTAAAACAAATGAAGACGAAACGATCTGTTAAAAGGAGCGACACATAACCTGCGCGGGCGCACCGGACGCGACGATTGTGCGCACGACGGACGCTTGCACTTTGCGCCAAAACATCCGCCATTAGCGCTGAAAAATATTGCGTATAATAGCTAATATATTGCTTGCATATCGGTTGCTGATTGGTATTAAAACCCATTTCAGATTTGTAGTGACTTTTAATATTTGTTTGTTTTTGTGTAATTGTTAATGGGCTGTTGTTTTGCAATTTCCTTGCGTTATTTGACTCGGAAATTATTCATGCTGTCAGACATCGTTTATATTTGACATCCGTGACTTATTTTAAAAGGAAAACGAGGTATATTTCTTAAATTTGCCAATAAATTAGTACAAGAGTTCTTTTTAAACAAAAGGTAATGCTTACTTCGTAACGCCAGTACCGTAGTTTCTTCCAATATCAGGAAAATACAAAGATTGATGTTTGATGATATGCACCAGCAGCTCAGATATTATCAACTGTTCACTTGATTTAAAGGAAGTACACGATTTGAAATTCATCCTTGATATGCATGCTATATAATAGAGTAGTACTAACAGACCGGGCCCTGTAGTGATCCTTGGGAGACCTATGTCCAACAGTGGACAGCAACAGCTGATGATAATGATGATGAGTCATACTAATATTATAATTTCGTAGGAAACTCTGTCTGTCTGTTACGCTTCCACAGCCAAACCGCTGCGCCGATTTCAATGAAATTGGACATGGAGATAGTTTCATTCTTGAGGAAGGACATAGGCTACTCTCTACCGCGATAACCGACATACACGCGGGAGAAGCCGCGGGTAAACACTAGTTCTTCATAATTCTGATTTTGGTTTTTTTGTAAAGACATGTTTAATGAATCGTAAGTGACATCAACAACTACTATTAACGCAAAATATACGATCTGTCATAACAGAACACGGTGATAAATATAATTGCAATAAGACAATGTAGTACAGTCCCTTGTTAGTTGTTACTGAGTGATAACTGTGACAGATATGGAAATAAATCGCTGTACAATGTTTTAACTTGCATGGGTTTCTATTCTGGAATGATTTGGATTTCAAGATATACTTACATATCTAGGTTTTTGAAAAGTGATCCATGTTATGATAAAATGTACGTAAACGTAATGTACGATAAGAATATTAAAGTTAACAAAAAGAAGAAATTGTAGATGTTTAACCTATTTTACTATATCCGGCAAGGCAAATAAGTTATGTGAAAAGATGTCCTACAAAATTAAATGTCTATAAATTATAACAAGCCTCTCATAAGTCTAGTCTAAATAGATTTTTGTATTAAGACGAGTTTGAACTTCTGCCTCTGCAGCTCTGTTATCACAACTGGAGCTGGACACTGGCTTTAACCTTTTAATGAAATTAAATAGCTTAAGTCACCCAGACGATTATTACGAATCTATAGACGCCTCATTTATTAAAATTGGATCAATAGTTTAGGCCCTCGGTCAGAACATACAAACATACATATAATGCCAAAACTATTACCCTTCCTTTTTACTTAGACGTAGTTGGGTAAAAACAGAAAAATAAAGATTACCATGCGAAGCCAGGACAGGTCTACGTTCGGTCGATAAAATACCGATGATCTGTCGACGGTATTTTATCAGATCATCGGTATTTTATATACCTACCTAGGTATTAGTTAATTAGTTAATTTTAACCTTAAAATTAACATTCAACATTTGTGTACCTAGTTAGAAACAAGACTCGTAAAAGCGCGCTAACCATCCATCCATCCAGTCGCCTTTGTTAAAGCGATAATATTAACTAGAGACAGTTAAGATCTTAAAGTTCTTGCACATTTGTGTCCAGCTATAGTTTGTGTGGAACTGAACAACAGTATTCTAATAAACCGTAACCGTTCCGTGTCCAACAGACTGTCATTGTTCTAGACCAGTTCTGACAAGTTCCAGGAATGATGCCGCCCGTAATAGACGCGGATGGCTATGTCAGGGCTGTCAGGGTTGACACGTTCAGTAAAATGTATGCAATTTCAAAATTTCCAATTAATATATATTTTCTTCTTTTTTCGATCTTTGTGGTTTCGGACCCCTTAAACGTTCTCTATTCCTCGCTGTGATGCGCTTTTTCTATTCACTTCGAACCAACGACTATGTTTAGGTCATATTTTTTGTGGTCAGCCTGGATAACGTTTTTCTGCCCCATTTTTATACCCTTCAACCTATTTATTTGTTCTATTATCTTGTCCTTATAATTATGTTTAGTAATTATCCTTAAAATGATTAAATGTTTAGTTTTTTATTTATTGTACAAACCTAAGAGAAGCAAATACCGGCCTATTGTGTAGTACTTATTAGAGAACTTATCTCTTATATTATACTTATTACTAAAATTTTGTATTAAAAACTTATTCATTTATATCAAAAGACTTTAATGAAGTACCTACATATATTAAACATATTATAAGTACTTTGAGTAAATTTTGCCATTCCACAATTTGACACAACTCGACACGACACTATACTATCTACACTCTCTTGATACACATGTAGGTATCGAAATTAAAATTATGGGTAGGCATAAAGTAATGCATCAATTGTAAACATTTATAACCCACCGAATAAAACAATTAAACACAAACCCTTGCGAACTGTCAACTGGTGTCATGCAAAAACAATAATACTTGAGTTGTTTGACTTCATAAACGCATGTCCTACCTTGAACTAAGCTCTTTGCGGATTTCACACTAAGCTTTAGTCGTAGTGACAGCGATGCTAAATAAAAATGTATTCAGTGATGTGGAAATACATATGTTTTGTTCTTTAGGAAAAATCTGCATCAGAATTTCTGGGCAAATATCGATGACAAAGCTTTAGAATTTAAAACAAAAAAAAAACATCGATAACTTTGTCCAAGATATGTTAGTAGGAGTAGGTAAAACTTGTGGATGAAATCTAGGGGGTCAAGAGTTTTAATTTAGTATTGAAAATTATCACAATGAAAAGACCTAAATGTTATAGAACCTTGTTTAATCAGAGTCAGACAAATCAGAGGTAGGTACTCGGTGTGATCGTTGGTCACCGCTGTTGATCCTGGTGTACAGGAGTTACAGTGGTGGGCGTGTGGGCGGGATTAGTCCAATAAAGGTAATCAGAAGGTCAAGAGGAGGTCAAAAATCAGAGGTATAATACCTTTAAATAAGTGATCTTGTTAATTCAAGTAAAAATAATAATTATAATATCATGGATCGCAAAAGTTAGCATAACCTAAATAAAGATGAAAAATGAATTTATTTTTGTAACTGTTCTTTTTGCAATTTTGTAACGTATGAGTTTTATTAAAACAATAAGATCAACAGATCTGATAAAGGTAAGTACATTAGGCTGGAAATATAATGATAGATAAAACCGTCATTATAATCAAATACTGAAAGTCACATTTTACAGACAACTGCTTGGTCCCAAATTGCTGATAAGCGTACTTGTGTATTTCTGAATATCTACAACTAAACAATGAAAAATATCCAGACTCAGAATAAATGATCATTCTCATCACCCCATTGGTGAGAACTGAAACTACGAACTCATCCCATCAATCAGTATCACTGACCAATACGCCTATCAAATGTATGTGTGAATCCTATTATCCTACTAATATTATAAACACGAAAGTTTGTAAGTATGGATGGATGGATGGATGTTTGTTACTCTTTCATGCAAAAACTACTGAACGGATTTGGTTGAAACTTTACAGTAATATAGCTTATACATCAGGATAACACATAGGCTACTATTTGCCGCGATAACCGACATACACGCGGGCGGAGCCGCGGGTATCAACTACTACATGTATATTTTGACGCATGTGATGAATTTATCGCATAGTTTGAGCTACAATACAAGGTTTACTGTTTAGTTTTATTTGCAACAGATTTAGCTCAGACAATTGACTTGGAGACCGTAAGTCAGACATAAAACGGATGCCGCTGTCAAAGTTCTTCTCATTGTTGGTTTAGAGTTATTAATTGAAATAACACTGGTATTATTGGAGCGGGAAATTCTAGGGCTTGCGTGTGTTATTATTTCCTTGCGACTGTATCGGCTTTATTACTTTAGGGAGTTTGAATGTTTTACTCCATTTGTTGGTGATATTTGTATCACGACTGATGAAAAGACTCTGTACGAAAATTAGATTTCTAATTTTATTCTTCCTTTCAGAATTGTGATCACGATTTTATAGTTACAGAACAAAAATAATGAGAAATCAAATAAGAAAACAAAATTAAAATTTGAGAACAGTAGATGTTGCAACTTAATATGTACCTAGTTCCTTTTGTCTTCGAAAGTTTTCAAAGTTAGATATTTGAACACTGAGGATAAATCTAAAGGCAATTTTTGTATAGTTCTTCAACTGCCTTAAAGGATACATTTCTGACTTCTGATTATTTTGTTAGTTATTCTTGAGATGAATAATTATTCAATACTTAGAAAATCCTACTAATATTATAAACGTGAAAGTTTGTAAGTATGGATGGATGGATGGATAGATGTTTATTACTCTTTCACGCAAAAACTACTGAACGGATTTAGATGAAACTTTACCGTAATATAGCTTATACATCAGAAAAGACATAGACGGCGGGGCCGCGAGCAACAACTAGTATGCAATAATTTTCCTTGAAAGTTATTAGGTACTGTCTAGATGGGGACATTAATAGTACAGTTGACCACAATAACCTTTTAAGATCAAGAATGATGTTAAACGGCTGTAATAATTTAGAGACATAAATATTACTACAATATTTAAAAAAGTCATCTCTTACGCGGAAACAATAAAGACATCAATGCTACATATTAAACAGAAAATATACCAAACGGTATATTCAAAACATTTCTGTTAAAAGCCACATAATAAATCATATCATATATTTTTTCGCTAGCCCATCTAATAATCATATTCAACCCACTAAATTGACGCGGGGTGGGCAGTGAGGCAAATTAAAATAATTTACGACCAATTAGCAACCGACTTGACGTACTAAACCAGCGGTGTCGTATGTTAACGACACAAGTATTTTTGACACTGTCTATTTATTATTATTATTGTATTAAAGATTTATTAAACAACATATTTTCTATTATTACCCGTTTATATTGACCATAAACCCGGAATTTTATTTTAAATGCCATTATTAATTTAGTAATTATATTGTTTTTATAATAAACAATACGGTGTTCTGACTATTACTTTGACACATTTTTTTGAAATAAATTGTGACGTTTATATTTTGTCGGTTATAATTGTGTCGTAAAAGTTTTATCACAGTAACGGGAATAAAGCAGTTAGTGACTTTAACTAATGAAAACACAATAACTACTTCTCTGTGGTGTTTTCATCATCATCAACAGCATGTAACAGTCCACTGCTGGACAAAGCCTCACCATAGAAAGGAGGTTTTGACCTAACTATACCACGTTGACCATACGACGTGATTTGCATATTGCTTAAATTACTATTACATTTATTTTAAAGTCTAGGAATATTATTATTAATCCATTAATAAAATGAACCTTACCTAGCCGCATATAGAGTGTATTTTTAATTAAAGGTATTGCTACCAGACATTAATATTAAGGTAAGTACCTACTTGTATATTTAAACTGCACTGCTAGACAAGATTAACATATTTGTTGTCTAGTTTTAAGACTCATGCGATCATTGATTTTATGGGATTTATTTGTTTGATTTGTCATCAGCAGTAGGTAATACAATTGATAGACAGTTGATTCACAGTCAAGGAGTCACCTATGATCTTATAAAAAAATGTTTTTTATAAAACAGTTACTCTTCATGGTATAGAATAACGTGACGTGCCGAAACTGTTTCATCGATTTCTAATCTAAAATGTCCTTTATAACCAAATACAAAACAGAATATTTCATAATCTATTTTAATTAGGCTTCACTTACAAGTTTCGGTAGGTACCCACCTATATCTATAGGGTACCGTTAGGGTGCCTATTATAAATTACATCTGGTATTTACCCATGCAAATAACGGTAGGTTCTTTGATCATTGACTTGCATCTTATTAGTAAAGAATTTAGTTCTACTTAAAGATGTCAAGTTTAAAACTTGTCATATTCTTTCTTAAAATTCCAAATTTATAATCAATTCCAGAACACCAATTCTGTCATCGTTTCTGTCCAATAGTAATCGTTGTGCTATTCTTACAGCTCCCGCGTCTGGTAGCCGCTTGTTTAACAAAAACAATTAGATACATTGTAGACCGCGTTATTATTGCTTGGACATTTATGACATTCATCTTGCGTGACATTTGCAGCGCACCGGAACACTTTTGTTTCATTCATGGGTGACATATTTTGTCTTCAGCTAACGTATGACTAAGATCTGGAGATAAATAAATATCTATAGGTAACCAAATAACACATTTTAAGAATATAAAGTTTAATAGTTACTCTCATGCATACTAAATTCTCCAAAGGGGCAAAGGGAGACATATTCAACGTGACTATCAATTGTAATTAAAATTGTAGTCGGCAAAATGTAGGATTTCGTCGACTACAATATAAGTGTTAGTTACGTAATCGGAGGTTTGGCCTATCACCATTAATCAAGGACCCATAAGAGTGAGATGGAGAATTGGGGGAATTGGGGACTGTATTAAAAGGAATGGAAGGTTAAAAGGGAAAACAATATTAGGAAAGGGATACTATTTACAAGAATAAATTACCAAACTGTACTCAACTTTAAGTAATTCTTTACCTGGCACATTAGGGTAACTTCACAGTAAACAGTTTCACCTATTTCTTGGGGACTATCCCCATGAAATTTAGTATAGGATGACCCACGTAATTAGGTACACAGTATATCAAACCTTATTTAATTGAATCAATTTTGACAGGTTAAGTTCAGTCTACCCTGATTATCTGAATTTCAATATACTACATCCAGCTTGTTATTAATAACAATAGATTAGGCGCACATTAAACGCAGCTGCCAATGATATTATGATGTAGAGTTGAATCGCACCACCTTACTGCCGAGATCATTAATCATTTCTCTTCTATTTTGCTTGGCTACTCTTTGAAATGTGCTCATGATGGACGAGAATGAACTGATATGAGAGTACAAAGACGTTGTGCCTGGATATGGAACGTTTAATAGATTTTATATAATTAATATCATAAGCGATTATATATATAGGTATCTATCATATCTTTATAATGCCACACTCACCGCATGTGCGCCCCGTAAATTTACATGTTCTTAGAAAAAAAAACTGCATAAATAAAAAATAAATAAATATAATTGCATGTTGATAAAAAATGCTATGCAATAGCTTTACCGCGGCAGTCCCCGAGTGCCACACGTTTTTTTTTTGTTTTTCAAATTAGCTTTGCTTTCCTTTCGAAAAAAAGTATGTATAGCACCTGATAGCATTAGATACTAAAACTGAATTACAATCAATTATTATTATATTATAATATACAATCAATTATTGGCCTGACACAATAGTGTCAGGCCAATAATTGATTGAAAGGAAAAGGGACGCGGGGAACGGGACACTAAATGATAGGTCACTTTGTGCCCTGATCCAACGTCCGAGTCCCTCTCATTTGGAAAGCAGAAGATCATGTATAGCTGCAGATTAGATAGCTATGGATGCTCTAATCTGTTGTCAGTAAACATCGTGTCTGAGGTCTACAATGAAGGCAAGAAGCAGAAGTTTTCCTCCTTGAATTAAATAATTAACACAATGTTTTTATTATTTTACTTCAAGGCTTAAAGATAATAAGATATCTGCGTGAGAAAGGTAATTAGGTATATCACAACTATAGATGTGCATGAAAACATCTCTTTATGGAAGTACACAAAGTGTCTCTTAATTTCGCCTCCCCCGCAGACGAGCTTTACAAAGTTGAATCTGCTAGTACCGTTAGCAGACAAAAATAATCCGTATTTGTGTTATTATCTTTAAAATAAGTGGTAAGAGACAGCGAATCTTCGTTACGATTTAGAATTATAAAACGATAAACGTTAGGATATAAAAAGAAACTCATACATTAGAAAACCTAAAAACGAAAAATTACAGTACAAAGCCTGTCTTCACTTTCTGAAAAAGCAGTAAGTACCCGTCAAGTCGAGTTGAGTAGTCTATGAATGCACATAAGATCGTTAATGAGTACACCATTCTGTTATGTAAATGAAAATAATAATAATATTCTATCTATCTCAACAATAGTTCAATTAATAGAGATAAAATATCCAATTAAGTAGAGATCAGAGAGTCTGTTTACATTACAATCAGTATTTTGTTGATTTTCAAAGACTCAAGCTTTCACTAAATTGATAGGTTTCATAACTATGAAACTATTGATATATTTAGAGTTCCATTTAATTTGTAGATCGTTGAACAGATTTTGCTATTCAGTTTTAAATTGGCGTAGAGAGAAAAATAACAGTTCATAAAAACAGCCATTTTATATATATTAAGCAATTTCGTTTTACCATAAAATAATTAAAATACACGGATTGGTGCGTTTAAGACAATTAATAGTCACTTTTCTCAATTAAAATTGTTTTAATTTACATAATTTTCAAATTGCTGTACCAATTTCGTTTATCAACAAAATGTAATTAGGTTTCGAATGACAAGTGAGAAAAAAACACTTTAGCACGTGGTTGATTGAATAAATAAAAACACATTATACTTATTTATAGGTTATATTTTAAATATGTATAAATATCAAATTTTCTGTATAGACAGATTTTTGTATACTGTATACACCAATATACAAGATTTTAGCGTCGAAATTTAGTAAGTAGTCTTTTAAGTTTCGTGTGGATCGTGATGGACGTCGTGATGGATTCGGATTGTCGAAACGCAAGTATCATAAAACATACTGGCTCCATGATGCAGAAGCATCTCAATAGGCTGCCTTAGTGTGGGTTACCATGCTGCAGTATCTGTATTCGCAATTAATATTGTGACTACAACTCTTGAATTTTGCTCATGCTTTCCATCAGGCAGAATAGAGTCACTTTTTGTAGGCCCATAAATATAAAAGTAATCCTAGTTCTAGCTGTCTCTTAACATAACGAAATATTTAACAAACTCAGTTTGAAAAAATCACATACCTACTGATTCAAGGCCATAATATAATAGTGCAAATCAATTGCTCTAAAGAAAAATAATTCCTATTGTTCTATTAATAAGACATCAATTAGCAATCTTCATCACTCATACTTTTGTATAGTGACCCTTAAAAGCGGAACTATCAATTGCAAAACGAATAAATAATATTGTTTTCTGGCTTTTGAAACTTTTGAGTTCACCATATCTTTCAATACGATCTAGGTAACTGTTGAAAAGATATACCTAACTTATAGATACAGTTTTTAAATACTATTTAATCCTTTTTTAATACAATAGGTATAATCACCCTTTTACTTATTCCTCAAACATTACAGCATTTTTTTGCTTTTTACTTTTATTTTTTGCCTTTTTTGCTATCCGTACATTAGGGGGGTACCACACAAAGGCGCGGCTGCTCTTTTTCATTGCGTCTTGTTTCTTTATACTTTTACGTCCCTCCCTCATGTCCTCTGTCCAACGATGCAAAGGAATTTTGTCTTGTTTTTCTCCCTTATTTACTGACTTTTGTTTCTTTTTATGTTGATGGGGAATTTTCCGACGTAAAGCCTGCGTATTTCAATTAGTATTTCAGGATATTTTCATTGAAATGTTTGGTATTAAATAAAAGTATAATCAGCACTACTCTTTGATTTTGCTCATGTTTTCTTTCAGGCGGAGTAGAGTCACTTTGGCAGGCCTCATATGAAACAAAAAGATTTAATATGATCTTCGAAATAAATTTAGTAGGAATAGTTTTTTATAGTTTTTTTTTATGGAATAGTCGGGCAAACGAGCAGACGTATCGCCTGATGGTAAGCGATTACCGTCGCCCATGGACACCTACAACACCAGAAGCGTCACAAGTGCGTTGCCGGCCTTTCGGGGATGGAGAGGGAGATGGGGGGAGGGCTTGGGGTATGGGCCTCCGGTATCCTAACTCACTCGATGAAACTCAGCGCAAGCACTATTTCACACCGGTTTTCTGTGAGGCCGTCGTATCACTCCGGTCGAGCGGCCCATTCATGCCGAAGCGTGGCTCTCCCACGGTATAAGTTTCGCCAGTGGACTGTTTGTGGTATACCAGCAGACGGATAACATGCTGGTGACTACCGGTGCCTACGATCACCTGCAGCCCAAGAGTCACCAGTGAGTTCTCGCCTTTTGACACTTGATTTTTGGGTTCCGTCACTTACTCAGTTCAAACCAATGAAAGAATAACATCATTTTTGGCTCAGCAAAATTTATGTCGAAGTCTATCTCCCCATGAAGACACTATTGTTCTGCTATTACGTTTCTGTTTGATTGAATGTGTAACTGGCAAGTAACTAAATGTACTTACGTATTATTTTAGGGAATTCTCATGAATGACTTCCAAGTCTAGATAGAAATTCCTCATCTCATAAGTTATTGATGTGTCCTGATGCCAATCCGATAAGCGAAGGTTCATTGTCAGTTCTGTTTATTCTTCCTTATTTTTAACCGACTTCAAAAAAGGAGGAGGTTATCAATTCGACTGTTTTTCTTTGTATTTGTTACCTTATAACTTTTGACTGGGTGAACCGATTTTTATTTGAAAGCTGGTGCTTCCCGTGTGGCCCCATTTCAATTTGGTCCAGATTGAAGTCGTTTTTTTTGTTAAAATTTGTAATTATTTAGACTGCCGTATGAGAGATGTATGAAATTATTACTTATAGTTTTCCATTTATATTTTACAAGCTTTTGCCCGCGGCTCCGCCCGCGTGTATATCGGTTATCACGGTAAAAAGTAGCCTATGACCTTCTGCAAAAATCAAAGAATCTCCATGTCAAATTTCATTAAAATCGGTGTAACGTTTTAGCCTTAAAAGCGTGTCAGACAGACAGAGTTACTTTCGAATTTATAATACACATTAGTAAGTATGCATTATTCTTCTATTCAATTATATTATTTTTTTCCAACTACCCACAAAAAAAAACCCACAATGATTAACGAAACCTTTCTAAATAGAATGGATAACGTTGACTCAGCTACACACAACGTACCATCTTCCCATCTACCCATTCTATAGGGGGTAGGTAGCTATCTGTACCACATAAAAGCAGGTAGAATAAAAGCCAAACAAAACATGTATGGAGGCAAGACTAAACATTTTCAAGACGTTCTCGAGGGGGGAAGCTACCCACTAGAATGGGGTAGGGGGTAATATGTAGCAACACTCAAGGCAAGCAATATTAAACCTTAACACAACGGCATAAAGTTCAATATAATTGTAGCTTTAAGTTGTAATTCCTTCACACGGTATCCATTTAAGAAAGATCCGTGAAAACACATTCCGCTACCCAGTTTTGTAAAGTTTTACGAAGACTTAAAGGGACGAAGTAGGTCTAATATAAATGATTAATAACGTTTTTCAGCGTTGTCTTCGTGTGTGTGGCCGTTTATTTGAAATGAAGCAAATATACAGAACACAAGAGAAATATATTTTTCTTTGTAGTAAGTATTTTAGTTATTTCTATTTACGAAACACTTTATCATACCTACAAGTAAATTATCTGTTAAGGTGTTATAAACTCTAGAAATATAATATAGGTACTTTTAATACCTAGGTATTTAAAATGTTTAGCAAGAAATCCTTCAAGTTTGTTAAAGTCATAAATCTATCAGAATCTCAGACGATCCTGTATAAGAGAATGGAAACTGAAAAAACTTTACTTAGATATTCCTGGTTTCTAACATATAGTAAAGATAAGCTTAGCGCAAAATCGTTCATAATTCCATACAAAGTCAAGTCTATAAAATAAACTACATATTCAAAAACAACTACTCGCTACTCCGATATCAGAACGTTAGTCGAGTTCATCGATCGCATCTCGCTCCATCTCGTGGTACGCGGTCGGTCAGTCAGCGACACCTGTTCCGAACATCCGGTCACAGATACTATGCCTATTGCACTTCTTAATGACCGCTTTCGTTACTACACACTGCAATAAATTCTAACTGACGCGTTTAGGTTTTAAACACTAACAAATTTGTACACTGACCTAACGTTAACCTACATAAATTAGAATTTTATTTTGAAGTCTGTTTTGTCAAATAATTTCGACGTTTACGTTTCTGTTTATTTTTTAAGTTAATATATTTGGGACTGTCACTTAAACGTGTTAAGGTAATTTGATGTTCTATTTTTAAATCAGCCCAATGACATTTGAAATATTTTTAAATATTTATTATTAAGTATACCTATTCCACAGTTACGTTTGCGTTTTATTTAGATTGGATAAAGTTGTTTTATGTAACTCTAACGCGTAAGTTTCAAGTCCGGGTTATTGTATTATTGAGTACCTACTGGCATTTGTGTTTCTATGTTAGTTCGGTTTATAAATAGAAGAAAACTTCAAGATCGTTAACAGGCAAGCTACTCTGATGTGAAATATGTACGCAATTAGGTATTATTAATTTGCTTTTATATACGGGTGAAATACAACTATCTTTGAATTTAAAAACTAACGCCTTTTTTAAATCTATAGGCAAAAGGACTAAGTTCCAAATACACCAATCTAATTCGTTAATAAAAAGTACCTATGACTGGTCGAAAATAGAACAAGGTAAATGGCAATTTCAAATTTAAACGCGGAACAATGGCCAGATATCAGCGAACGACAATAGACGTGACGCGGCATTCGGTGCGCTATTGTTAAATGCGTTGCTCTGATTGGCTGGTTGGCACAATGGGAAACGCCCACCACACAATGCCCTATTGTCGTGGCATGGGCGCGCCGCCCAACATTTCTTATATTTATTTATTAGAATTGTAGACTTGTGAGATGTTTAAATTATCCCTAATGGGTAGCCATTAAATGTATAGACTAATAGCTTTTTGAAATTTGTTTGTGGTGGATTTAGTCTGCTACTCTAAAACGTAGGTTTAGCTAATAGTAAAATTATCGATGTATTTGGTATTATATACGTTTTAAAATAGTATAAGGTCTCACACGCCTCACATGAAAAGGATCGTAGTTCTTTTTTTAATAAGGTAATATTCCGTTGTTAACATTTTCTAGGATATTTTACGTTATCATTAAATAGGTAGTTTCAATTCAAATATTGCCACTTAAATCTCAATAGGTAACTACTAAGGTTAAAAATATTTGTAATTTACATATATTATACTTGTATACCATTCATTTAAGTGTACTTACTTAGGTACATATCACCTGGTGTTAAGTAACTATACTATAAAACACAAAAAAGCAGTAGTACCAAAACGATAACTCCAGTAAGTGCTGTAAAATAGAATTTTAATAGCAAACACATAATAAAATCAATTCGGGAGAGAGACGATTTTTAAAAGCCAAAAACACATTAAAACGGAAAGTAAACTGTAATAAATTAAAAAAAGATCACGCCCACTTAAGCGCCCTAAATGGAAACGGCAGCTACTTATTTCTTCCGTAAAAGCATCGTTTAAAAATTGGTCAGTCACTTCTTTGTATAGAGATCTGGTTCCGTAGCTGTGAACTATTTAAATTTTACGTAAATTCCTACTTATAATAAAAATTTAAAACTTCTGACGTGAAATTCTCATAAACAAGATAAAAATTTGACACCTCTTTTAGTAAATATCTCTAATTTGTTCTCTGATAACATTAACAGCTACCTATTATGATAATATATAATGCATACTTTAAAGGTAGCAACCAATTTCAAATTTTATAGTTTGAATTTAAACTTTCCGATAGATACACCGACCTTTTAAAATGCTAAAAGAAATTTAATAGTGTATAATAAATAGGTAAATTTACTGCAACCAAAGTAAACAGATACATATGTATGCATAATTAAAACACGAGAGCGAGTCATGCATCGTCACATACCTATGGCCTGGCCTGGCTCGATCGGAGTGGTACAACAGTCTCACAGAAAACCAATGTTAATCAATTAGTTTATTTGACCGATCAAATTATATTATAATGCTCAAGCGCCCACTTAAATGTGAGTTAATTTACCAAGGATTATTCAAACAGGTAGTCTCCGATCCACGGTACCCAACTTGGTAGGCAAAACATTCACCGAAACAGCGGTAATGTTGCAGGGAGCGCCTACAAATGAACATTAGTGTTACTAATGGCACCATTTCCCGATGTTAGTACCCGATATTTTCATGTCAAATGTACGTAAAAAGATCCAAGACCATGTAAATTGATGACCGCTTTTTAAGAATTTATTTTTGTTGGATATTCTGAAATAATTTCATTATTGTCCCAAAAAGCAACCGTAAATTGTGCTTCTACTGATTACAACTTCTTTATAAATACTTTGAAAGTACATATTTAGTAGTACTAAGGTTATTTTGTGCTATTTCATGCAAATGTGTAACTTTTTATGCATCAATACCTATTGATATTACAGCAAATAATATTCTATATTTATGATCCTGAACTTTAACATAACACTACGACATTCTCTATTACAAATAAATAGGTTTATATTATCTAAATCTATTCTTTTTTTTTCTTTTTTGCTTTTTTTTAAAAGACACCTCCCGCCCTAGGAATAAATCCTGTGTCGCAGGGGACTTTACAAACATACATGAAACGGACACAAAGAACACCCTGTCCCACAAAGGACATACTTTACTTTTACTAATTGTTTTATCATAACCATTTAGCTAAAGGGTCTTCACAAAATACGATTTACAAACAAAAATTACCTTTAGGTATTTTAAAAAAAATTTAGGCACGTGTCACGTTCAAAGTATTACACAGAGGTCATTTTATTCTAGGTCCTTTATTCTATGGCACAAAGCTTCCATTACTCGCTTACAATACAACTTTCACCATTAAACAAACAAATAAATCTCCACTTTCCATTACAACAAACACTATTAATTTTTCGATAAATTAACCAACCGTTTTGAAAGTTCAATAAGGGTCATGTGAACCGGTGTCGTTGATCTCTCGTGTCATAGTAATGAATGGGCATTAGAGGTCAACGTGCACTGGCTATGTTTGATGACAGATAAGATAATTATTAAAGTGAACATGCAGTATCTAATTAAATGGTTAGTTATGGTTAAGTACGTGCTGATATTCGGTCGAAATGAATTTACTTTTCATACTACTGATGTATACTGAGGTCAATTTACTTTGGACACCTGTTCTAGTGAAGTTTATTGCGGGAATTGACTTTATTTATATTAGCTATGTATTTTGAATATTTTAAGTATGGTATTGATGGTATTGCAGAATTCCAGTTTTGTTCATAAGCTCAGTTCATAAGTATAATATTCATTCAGTTCATAAATATATCAAACTGTTCGGTAGAATAGTTTAAGTGATATATTTTAAAACAAAATGCACTATATAATGAAAATAATTATAGATAAAAAATAATTGACTAAAAATGAATAGCATGAAAAATAAATAAGAAAAATAAATAAGATGCTATTCAAAACATAAATGTCACAGTTACCATGTTATGCGGCAAAGTAGTGGTCTAATTAGGAAATTTTCTACAACTACCTACATATTCCGCCATTATCCTTGTATCAAATGATAATCTTTCAAGGAATTTAATAACGGCCTAATTATAAAGGCGGCTGTTTCATCAAAAGCTGGTTTAGATAAAAGGTTCTCTTGTATTTACGCCTACTTTCATATAGGATGTAGGTAGGTACCTATACATACTGAAGGATGAGTATTTGTAAACTTTTGGATTGAGAGCTAGGGTTGTCACATCAATAAAATTCACATATTAATGTGCACAAATTAGTCAAAGTCTGTACTGTGGTAATGAGACTGTTGGTATCATCATTACCATCAGCCTGTTGCAGTCCACTGCTGGACATAAGCCACTCATATTGTACCCCACTTGGTTCGATCATCGGCATCTCGATAGTAGTAAAGTATTTAGAGTACCTACGTGCTGTGGTAATAAGAATGTTGGTATACCTAAGTCATCATCATCATCTTCCTAGCCTTTATTATTCCCAAGATTTAGGGTCGGCTACTCGTTCAACCGGTTTTACCTGAATATCAGCTTTTACACGGAGCGACTGGCATCGGACCTCCACCATCTTCCATACTCTGGGCAGCTATTTAGAATTTCTCGTAAGAAAAATCCAACAGCAGTCCGATCCGGGAATCGAACTCGAGAGCTCTTGATCTGCAGTCACTTACGCTAACCACTAGCTAGACCAACGAAGCAGGCAATGTTGGTATACCTAAGAACCTACGTAATTTATTTTTTTGAGTATTTGATTCTAAAGATAGGTTAACTCCAGATGCATTAATTAACTTCTATTAAATAAGTACCTATAACAAAACCCACGACCTCTGACCAACTAGGACAAATGTTTATTTTCGTTTTATATATTTTTGTAAAGTTTTCCGTGTCATGTAATAGGTACCTATATACCTATGCAGTGCGGGAGTTATCTTTCAATGAAAAAAAAAATTAAGTAATTTAAAAAAAAGTACTAAATTGTGTTTTCAAAACGACGAAACAACACCACATAGGCAAAGTTAGAATCTTACCAAAATTTATTAGTACCTATTTAGAAGTGACAGCCCTATTGAACGAAAATAAGAACTTATACACATTATTTGCGTAATATAACGTTACACATTTCATTGTTCTCGAAAAGGATTTCTATTCATTGCTTTGAGCATCTCCATATTCAAAGGAAAACTTCAGAATACTCAAACATAATTATAATTAACTATGTTTTATTTAAAATGTAGCCCTTATTAACTATGACATAAGGTATGCTGAACTAGATGAAGACGTTTGCCTTATAAATCCCGTTTTGTTTTAGGTACAGTCATTACATGATAGGTACTACATATGTGGAAAAGAAAATCAAATGAAAGTACACATTAGATTTTTTGTTTTGGTGATAATTTTTTAAAGTTTTTTTTTATGTTTGGCTCTGTCAAAATGACTCAACTCTGCCTGATGGAAAGCATAAGCAGAATCCAAGAGTGGTGGTCACCTACTGCGAATGCAAACAATGCAGCATGGTGACCCACACCAAGGTGGGCTAGTGATGCTTCTGAATCATTGGGCCTCCGGTCTCGCACTCACCAACGAAACACGACAGCATGATCGCTGTCATTTTACGTTGATTTTCTTTGCGAGGGTAGTACCGCCCCGGTCGAGCCAGCCCAACCGTGCTGAAATCAGCGTGGCTCTACTACCTAAATTAAAGATTATATTTGCAGTGCGGTATTTCTATAATAATATAGGTCTAATTCCTTATTTTTTAACCAAGCGTTTTAGTTTCTATGAATGTAATAAAGCCTAAATTCAAAGCTTTTTTTCGTGGAACCGCCCGCGTGTATTTCGGTTATCCAGTTACGAATAGTTAATGTTTTTTCACGAAAATTAAAATAGGTATCTCCCTACCAAATTTTATCGATACGGCGGTTCAGTCGTAAAAGCATAACAGACAGACACAATTACTTTCGAATGTTTAATATATTAGTATCTAAAGAATATGGATGGGCAGTACCTAAATAAAAAGTTGACATTAATAAAGAACTAGATTTTTTAATATAAAACAATTGTCCTATAGTTTATATTGTGACGTAATGATACCCAAATATTAACTCCATGATACAAGATCTACTTACAGCTCCGCAAAAGTAACCGCATGGAAAACCCCTCTCTATATAGAGCAAGTTTCCCATCAAAACTAACTTTAAATGTACGTGAGCCAAGAGAAGGGTGAAAATGAACCCGTTATGTGGAAAATAAGGGGTTTCGATATAAAGTGATGTGTTCCCTACAATTTGGAGTTATGGGGGAATTAAATTTTAATACAGTCCGTATAAGATAGGAGGGGGTGTTTTGTAATATACGAGATTATGTTGATTTCTTTGATGTGAGTTATGCTGTTTAATAAAGGAGTACTTACTCATTGGTGTACATAGAACTGTGATTCACGTATTTAATTTATTATAGATATATGTGTACATTTCGTAAGGAACTATGTATTTGTTGTATTTCTATTGTACTTTTACTACAATTATTTTACTATTTTAGCGTCTATAGTAATTTCAGGTATAAATTTAAAAGTTTGGATGGCTGGATGTATGAAATGAATGTCGAATGGAGCTAAAGAAAATTCGGACAACGATAGATTATGGGCTGAAATAACATATACCTACCTAGGTATAATTTTATGCCAGAAAAATTGTTAAGACAAAACCGACATTGAAGCGAATGAACCTCCGGTCAATAGCCAATTGCTATTATACATAAAGCTTAGATTGTGAATTGCTAATGATGGTGATTGCTAATTTACATATGTTTTTAACCTACTAGGTAATTGTTTATTTGATATGTAGATATATTAAAACATTTATGTTTATGTTATAATTTCTAGAAAATACTGTAGGTACTTATGATCAAACCAGTAGAATAAAGTTTGAAAAAATACCTACCTATTTGCCAATAAAACTCAGCCGTTACTAATTAAACAAAAAAGCCAGTCACCATTGCACGGTGCGGAGGCGGAAATGCCACAATGAGACGTGGACTCGCGCGGATTAGATTCAAAGCGAGGCAAAGATCTTTAAATAGATAGGCCGCGGACGCGCTAAGTGACGCCAATTAGCCAGCGCGCCCTCTGTTGACAGCGGTTAAGGTGAAGCTCGCCGTGTTCCAATTTTAAAATTTCCGATTTTTATTCATGTAGGTAAATTTCATCATCTAACATTTTTTACAAGATTTGTGGTAGGTTAGTTTCTGCGTTTTGATAGTCAATAGTGGTCAAGGAAATTATCATTTCGAGATCAATTTATTGAAAGCGATATGTATAATATATTTATTTATCTAAAAATATTTATAGATATCAGCATTAATACAACATAATATTAGCACTAGATAGTTTTCCACAGATTATCTACCAAATAATTTCTTTAAAGTCAATTTGAGTATTTTTTTTTATAGAAAAATAATTTATATATCATAAAACACAATTTATTTCAAAACTATTAATTATAACTTATTTTTTTTTTTATAAAACGTATTATTTAAACACTTCTACTTTTTTATACCTACCTACCTTACATGTCTACATTAATCATAATTGAACTCTTGACGTACCTAAGCAAATAAACTCTAACATTATTAGGTACTTATTACTCCACACAAACCTACTTATCCATTCCTACATAACATACAGTATAATTAGAAACCCAACATCAAAATTGAAACCAAAGAAAATATTATCTTTCCAAAATCTCTTTAAGAGTAAATAATCTTTGTGACTGTTTGTAAGTTAGAGGAGAAGGGTCCCGTACAAATACACGATCCAAGTTCAAACAAAACAAGGAAACCAATCAAGTAATTGGCTGCCCCGTATCGGTCTTGCTTCGATAATCTTCCTTATTGCCGCGAACAGGGTGAGAATAACACCCCTTTATACCTGAATTATGTTATATTATTGACTCTTTACCCCGTATTATCTTGGTATAACATCTGCTTACCTATATCTACTGTTTTACCGACATCTATACAAATAAATAAAATGGGAGTATCTGTTTGTAAAATAAAATAACCACTTTTTAACCGACTTCAAAAAAGGAGGAGGTTTCTCAATTCGACCGTATACCTATATGTTTTATTTTTATGTGTGTTCGCGGATAACTTCGTCGTTTATGAACCGATTTTGATGATTCTTTTTTTAATGGAAAGGAGATATTCCAACCGTGGTACCATGATAAGGACACTAAGATCTGATGATGGCATCCAAGAGAAATCGAGTCGAACCTTGAAGTCGGTTTTTATTTTGTTAAAATTTTACTTTAAATTAAATGCTATGAAATATATTTAGCTTTAATTCCGCGAGACAAATATCCAGGTCTGAAAGCAGGGCACAAATCCCACCGTCATGCATATGTACACATACAAAACAAGTGAGAAATAATTAGCATGCCATGCAACCAAACTTATACTGACACGTGTTTCGCCCCTCCACGGGGCATCCTCAGTCCTGGCATGCTAATTATTTCTCACTTGTTTTGTATGTGTACATATGCATGACGGTGGGATTTGTGCCCTGCTTTCAGACCTGGATATTTGTCTCGCGGAATTAAAGCTAAATATATTTCATAGCATTTAATGTCATGGATTTCCGCAAAGTAACGCCTGATTCCATAACTTAAAATTTTACTTGTTACTAAATGTATATTATGTATTGTGGCGATTGAAGCCTTCGCGGTGTGTGACCTATACAACCTCCACGTCAAAATACTGGCCGATGAAAACTCCTGTTTGAAGAAAATGTTCTAAAATTTAATTTATATAATTTGAAACTTTGATTTTTGGAATGCTGAAGGATAGACTGCAGGGGTCGTGGAGTCAAGACCTACTAGCAGTGAAATATAAATAATTGTATTCCGATATTGTAAATTCTTATCTTGCAGTAAAAGCGTATAATACGTTGTTGTCGTTTAGTCGTGTTGTTATTTCCCAAATTTCAGGTACATTAGTGCACTGACTACACATAACCCCCAGGGCTCGTACTTGAGGAAGTCCACAGTACCACAGCATACACGGTACATATACCAAAATAAAAAAATAAAACAAATACTGCCAAGATTAAAAAAATAACTAACCTACCTACATAACATACCTAATGACACTAGATCGCTAGTCATAAATATAAAAACCACTCGGGATTATCAACCCTTCCTAAAAGAACGCGCATAGAATACCATTCTTTACTTAATAGCATAGCTAATTCAAGAGAAGATAGAGTCAATAAAGGCGACGAAACCAGCTTCAACACTTTGTAATCACTTAGTTAAATATCAAACATACACAAACATATCTGTAAAAAAAACGAGATTTTATAAAAAAAAAAAAAAACCTCATTAGAAATACAAATCATCAAACAAAAAGCAATTTACCCTCACAAGGCTAATACGAGCTTGAAGTGGGGGTTTCCCCCTGCACCGACAGATAATACCCCACTCATAGAGTGTGGGGCGAGGGGGCACCCCCGAGACACACATTCTTACACGCCTGCGCCCCTGTATGTGGGTCACATTGTCCTCAAAGGAGAAGGCAGGAAGGAGAGCTTCTTGTATCTTTTGTGTACAAAGGAATACTTTGAACAGAACGGTAATCAAAATTGTATTTTATCGGAAAGATTTATTGAAACTTATAAAGCATCTGTTGGCGGTAAAAAGTAATAGATATGTGATGGTAAGCGCTTACTACACTGATCTGGATTGAAATTACTTGTATATTACTAAGAGTAATGTTATTCTAGTTAAAAAAATAACACTTTAATAGGTAATAGAAATGTGGGTACTATTTATGATGACCGATGAATTATTAACATTTGTCTGCTGATCATGAGGTCTCGGTTTCGATTCCCGGGTCGGCCCAAATGTTTGTATGATCTACAAATATTTGTTTCGAAGTTTGGGTGATTTCTATGTATAATATGTATGTATTTACAAAAAAAAAGTATAAATGTATTTGTATCAGTTCTCTAGTACCCATAACACAAGCGTTGTGTATCGAACACACATCCGAAATATTTATTATTTACAATTGAAGATAGATTGAATAAAGCAGTTTTTCACCCTATCAGTACGATCATTACCTATATTACTTTTGATATTTATAAGGATCTGATACCTCAAATAAGTAAGCACTCGGCTGAATTAATCGTAACTGATTACTGATTTACTGCCAACCCTGTAACTATGCTCTTCTAGGACTTAAGTAAGTTGCTTAGTAATTCGTCAAAAGTCTATTATAATTGTACTTACCCTACATAAATGATTATAGCAAATCATTAAAGTTACAAAACTATATTACGTACTTAAAAAGATATGTCTACATCTCTATTCATTAAAACGTTGACCACACAGTGTTTGGTATGCACCAAACCGTGGACTAAAAAAGATCAAAAATAAATAAAAAAGATAATTAACATTTCACTAATCGATGGGAATTAGAAAATAATACATTAATATGTAACATATAACTTCACTAATTAGCAATAACATACATATCAACAAGCTAATACCAGTCATTTAACTAAATTGCTTGATACAGTCAACTTGTAACTCTTTATCGAACTAATCTCTTTTTTATTACGTCGAAATTGTATAATAAAAGATGGCATGTATCATAAAGAAAGCCACGGCTGTGTCTCTACTGAAATAAAGAGTCAATCAAGTATAAAAAATGATAATTAAAAAGATAAAATATTTGGAGTTTAGTGTGGGACCGGCGGCCGACGTTGAATATTCATGTTCTAAGATGTCTTATTGAATTGTGTTTATGTGGTCATCTATTTAAATGGGGTACTCGCAAACAACTTAATTTAAACAAAGGTAGTAGAAGAAATGGAAATATCTATGTGCAACACAATCTAAAAACAAAATCTAAAAATATTGTTCATTTTTCAAAAATCGGGAAAAATATACCTAATAAACAATCCAATCACAATCGCAAGCCAATTGCACATGATATCTTTTTATTTAGAGATATTTCGTCGTCGTCAATAACATTTGAACCACAGAATGTTGAGTTGACTTGAAAGATCGATTAGAAGCGGCTCCATCCACCGTTAACCTATTGTATTTATAAAGACATATATCCACAATAAAGGTATTTTGATAAATTTATTCAGATTTAAAGAGTAAGACATAATTTTAATCATTGATATAAAATTAAAGCGGCGGACTTACCTAATACCGTACCAAAATATTTTTCTCTAATATTGACATTTTGGTTAACGAGGCACGCATGACGTGTCAGAATAAAATCATGCAATTATAGCACAAATTTATACACAGCTACTCTCAAATATACCTACAATGTATTATTCAGGTGAATAAATAAATGATAATGATTACGTAAAATCTCAAAAACAAAATTATCTCAAATAAGGTCGAACCTTGCTGGGATAGCAAGACAGCTCATAGACATACTTACTCAGATATTTGTAAATACATACCTATTGTAGATAAATTACCTACACCCAGAGCCAGAAGCCCAGAACAAACTATCGCTCATCACACAATTACATACCTACCTATATCTTAGTGAGGATGAGTGAGACACTACGCCTTCTAGTTTAGCAACCGGGACCACTAAACACTAAACCAACAGGCCAATTAATTCGAATCTAATAAGCGTAGAAATCATATACTAATAATATGAATTTACAACGTTGCAATTACCAGAAACCAGAAAATAATCTTTAATTCACACAAAAATTTCTCATAATACACGATACAACAAACAAGCTACCCTCAAACACTGTTCGATTCTTGCAATCAAGCTGGTTAAGGGTGCTGTGATAGTCAGAAGTCTGGCAAGAAGAGGGTGTCGCAACCGCAAGAGACTTGACTGACATTGAATTTCTTGCTTTTTTATTCTTAATCAAGTCAGCTATGGGTAAGTTGCTTTTATTGAAAAGCAGGCGGAATAAAAATAGATTCATGTAGGTATAAAAGTATTAGGTAAATTCTTTGCTTGCTAAACTGCAATGGGTAATTTCACTTTTTTATAACATGCAAACTCTACATAGTAATCAGAATAGGCAATTAATTAAAAAAGTAAATAAAAAAACTCAGTTTTATTGACTTATAAAACATTTTCTACAATCTTCATCTAGCCATTAAGCCCATAATTAAGTCAGTGAGTAAATTAAAAACTGAAATAAAACATACTTTTTTATTTAATTCCTCTTTTTTTAAAGAAGAGATCTTAACTGTACAATCAATTAAATACCGATTACGGCGGGAAGTCTCCAAGGCTTCGGATCAGCTGTGTCCCAGTTACAGATCATTTAAATACGTACTCTATGTATTTATAGAAAATGGACATTGACATTCATGATTTCTCACCGGATTTATTTTTACACCGGTTCTGTTTTCATGCTTACAGCGTTTCATTTTGTTACATTTATTCATTTTCATGAAATAAATTACAAAATAGAATGTGTAATGTTTGAATAAATTTCTTAAAGGACAGCAGAGAATTTCAGAATGGTACCCTACACTATCATAAAAGCTCTAAAGCTGCTGTGTTTAAGTAAGTAATAGTATGTGATAGTTGAGATTTCTAAACAAATAGGTATATCCCTGAATTAGTCTGTGACTCATACACACAATATGATTTTTTATTTTTTTCACGTAAGCCACAAAACTAAAAATCGTAAACCTAAATGGCGTAGGTATAGTTTAGGAATTTGTTTTGAAAGCTACTTTACATGTGCACTACTGACAACATAAAACTTACATTTGCCAATGTAATGACAGTAAAATTATTAGTGTACTAAGTTGGTATACCGTAAAATAACTTTTTAATAACATATAAAACTTTTTACAGATGAAATTGAGATAGGTCTCTAGGTTGTCCTATTTGAATTTTACATCTGAATATTCATGAATATAAAAAAACTCTACAAAGATATTCAGTGTCTTGGAATGTGGCCACATATTTTGTGGAGTTGTTCCCTTGCCCCATGTAATAATACATGAGTGCAAGCGACGCGGCTACAGGTTTGGTGGGAAACCGTTGTGTGAACAACAATAGAGCTCGCCAATCGCACAATCGGAGCGGCACACAATAGAACGTTTTTCTCTGGCCACGCCTTACCCAACACAATGGGCACAATAACACGCCCAGTTAGATCCAACTACATTCGTGAATAAAGAAAATTTTCTCCACAAATACAAACGTAACGGAGATTGTATTGACTTTTTAAACGCCCTCGTAGATGTAGCGCACACCCACCTGTGTTTCATTGTGGTGTGCGAAAATGATTTCACAATGCCCGGCTATTCACCGCGGCACGCACACTGTGCAGCCGGCGCCACACTCAAAGACGTTCGCCGGGGCGGGGCTTAGAGTGAGATAACACTTCGCCTAGCCGCCAGCCGGTGGGCCCGAGCAGGAGAGAACGCTCTCGTCCGACACGCACACATTGGCCGCTAGAAAAGGATGGGCTGAACGGCTTTGTATAGATTCCGCGGGATGAAAGCTGTTATTCCGCATAGACAATTGATTGTAAGTGAATTTCTCAATACAACTGCATCGAATTTTTGGTATAAATTGTAGATTGTGATGAGTAGATTGGTGTGGTTTGATCAAAATATGGGGTTCAATTCATGTTTAATGCGGTAAGGGCTCCGAAGGTTGGCATTGTTGACAGGGCAGTGACATTAGGTCGGTGCGTCCTTGTCGCACGTGGTGCCGGCGCGGGGCGGGGGCGCGGTGCCGCGGGCCGGGGGGCGGTTATTGTAGCGCGCGCGTATTGTCGGCTCGCTTCGATCTGCCAGCATTGTGTATCGGCGCCGCGCGTTCAGAAGACGTGTGTCGCGGTTCGAATACGAATCTCGAATTGCGTTCGAGCGCGCTACGTTCGTACGAACTGTTAGTTGAGCGCGGAGTCCGCTACATTTTAATTTGTGTTTAACTATTGTTTTTGTGTTTCGTTTTTCGCTTGTGTGTTTGTTTTTAAGTTTGTGGCTATAAGAACTGTTAAAACTTTGACTGTGAGAAATAATGCCAAAGAAACGGTGTGATTGGACCACTTGCGGTGTTTTATTAGTTTTGTTTTATTTTATATTGAATATTTATTAGTTTCTTGTCGAAGGTAAATTTCTCTGATGTCTCAAATGACAAGAGGAACAATGGTAACACAGATGAAGGTAATTAGATTTATTTTTTAAATTTTATGTCATTCAGTTTTTATTGTGTTCTTAATTTTCGAGTTTTACTGATGGTTAAATTATATCTACTTAGTTTTAATATATCTAAAATACATATCTAAATATTTGGATTAAGATATTAGGGATATAAAATATTTTCAAACATTATTGGGACTATAAAATAAACAATTTAAGGTTAGAGGAAAACTTATTAGATTCAAATCTCATTGCAGTACAGTGCTTTTTACATATGAGAATATTATTGTTTCTTAGTTGCTAAGTACCAATTACAACGTGCCCACTGGGCGAACTGTCACAAATAGGTCATAAACACTAGGTACATTTTAATTCTTCCGAATATATAATCTCATTGCAACTTGTGTTTAAAACTGTGATCGCTACTTTATAATCAGTGTATAAACCAGTTTTTTTACTTAAACTTTTTGACAAATCGTTTTAAGATTACGTATATTATTTATGAAACTGTTCTGTAGTATTTGTCGGTGTAAAAACAATTGTTTTTTTTTTGTTATTAGGATTAAGCAAAAAATACTACGAGAGGTGGACTTTAAATATTCGTATTTACTAACGTAAACTCACGTCTAAGTAGTGATAAAAATCTTTGATACAAAATCCTGACTGTTTAACATATCAATAAACTAGAAAAGATTGATGCAAATGAGGTCAGTGATTCTCGAGTTTTATTTTACAAATAGACAGACAGAGATACGATACGTTTTGTTGAATTAATAAATTGTCTATAAGATATGTTTAATGATAGTATACATGTAGCATTCACTTTTTTCACACTCGATTACGATATCGGTTTTATTAAATAAGATAGGTATGGTTTAGATAGGTTCCAATAAAGTGTATATATACTTATACATACTTTTTTATCTATGTACAAGAATGAACGTTTCATCCAGGTTCCACATCATGTCTGTCAGTAAGTCCTCTTGTGTTCGAAACGAAACGAAATATTAATACAGTCGTATTTTGGAGTTAGGTAGGTACATACCTATAGGTTTCACTAAAATAAGTCGTCTCACACCATTTAGTAACATTACTTATTATATTAAATACTGCATAATGTTACTCAACCTATACTTAGGTATAACTACAAATTTCTCTACAATCCTTGTGACGTATTAACAGTTAATTTTGATTAACAAGTTCTCGTTTCAGTAATTGGTAACAGACTTTAAAAATTAAAATAAATTAATAATTAATTTCATCATAAATTAACACCTGCCACGACAAGCCTTTAGGATGAAACAAGGGAACAATTTCCCACTGTGCCCACAATGGGATTTTTCAATGACAATCCTTAATTGGAATCTGTTTATGTAAGAGGCGGTTACGAACTGTAAATTGTGGCAACAGGTACAATGGTAAAATTTTACAGCTCGGGTATTGTTGGTTGAGGTAAACTGTCGTCCAAATTACCGCAATTAAATTTGAAAATTAAGTAGGCGGTAAATTACCGTGAATTGATCTGTTGTTTGTCGACATCGTGCTGAGTTTGGGAACACTGTTTATTCCCTTCTTAAATTTCATTTAATGATCCAAAGTTTTATAGTAATAAAAATGTGTCAATTTGGTAACGACAGTTTAGGATTTTTTGAATTACGATTGGTGTGTCGATGTAAAATGTACGATGGTCTACTTAATTGGGACTTTGATTGTCTTCTTAATTAGATGAATCTTAGATTTGTTTAGTGTTTATTAGTGTGTTTTAGTCTAATGGGTCTCGAATTAATTTTAAACGTAGGTCAATAATAGGTCAAAGAAATTGACTGCCTCTGAGGCGCAGTGGTAGCGTATGCGACTCATGCTGTGCTTGAGGTCTCGGGTTCGATTCCCGGGTCGGACCGAATGTTTGTATGATCTGCAAATATTTGATTCGAAGTTTTCTATCTAGAATATGTTTGTATTTACAAAAAAAGTATACATATATTTATATCAGTTGTCTAGTACCCATAACACAAGCTCTGCTTAGCTTGGGACTAGATGGCGTTGTGTGTTAGATGTCCGAAATATTTATTTATATAATTAGTAGTAACAATTTTTCTTTCTGTATAACACGTACTTAAATTACCATGGGAAACCTTATAAAAATATAACTTTTAATATTTATTTAAATACCAAAACTACTCAACTGCTTTTCATCACTTAGCCAGGATAGCTAAACGATGTATTCTACCATCTTCTCATGTTTCAACTGATACGAAATCCTCTTAGCTTGCCTAATTTGTAAATTTTTACAAATGAATTTATAGATTAACTCTAAATCTCTAAATACAGTGCCTTTGGGATATCTGAGAACATTTTATAGGTATGCTGGACTTTAAACAATAAGAAAATTTTATTTAATACCCATGAGTGACTTTAACGTGTCTAAAAAATATTTTAAGTTGAAGGCAATTTATGAGTTACGGTACGTTAAAACATGCGTTATTTTAATAATTATATGCATATGATTCTTACGGGTATAAATATCAATACCCAACTCACCATCTTAGAAATTGAAATAATCTTATAAGTGAGCTTTTATCTAACATCTAGGTATTAGGTGTTAGATAATCATATGCTCGATGATATTTTTATTTTTTTATGTTTGGCCCTGCCAAAATGACTCTACTCTGCCTGGTGGAAAGCATAAGCAGAATCCGAGAGTGATGGTCATCATACTCACTGCGAACGCAGACAATGCAACAATACAGCATGGTGACCCACACCATGGCAGCCTAGTGATGCTTCTGCATAATTGGGCCTCCGGTCTCGCACTCACCAATGAAACACGACAACACGATCGCTGTCATTTTACGTTGATTTTCTGAGCGAGGGTAGTACCGCCCCGGTCCAGCCGGCCCGTTCGTGCTGAAATCAGCATGGCTCTACTACCTTGGTGTCTACTATACCTACGTATTTCCATACATGCATGATCGATAGATAGATGTCCCATTTATTAGACACTTTAATCAGGAAACACACAATCAAATATAACTAGGTATAAATAAATTTTGAATAGATTGGTTTTTATATCGATTGAACTCTAATTTTGAGCCCAGGATCGAACCAAGTGGTGTGCAATTAGAGAGGCCTATGTCCAGCAGTGGACTGCCATAGGCTGATGATGATGATAATGAACTCTAGTTTTTATCTAAAATATATGCAGTTTGAAGATATGGTTGAAGCGGGTTCAATGATTCTATTTATTTATTTATTTCGTCATTTTGTTCCTCAATGCGACCCCATTGTGACACAGCAAAATGTGATCGGGACAGCTAGTGTATGATAAATAGTACTAAATATCTACGAACTATGCACCACCTAAGCTTACTAGGTTTACTAAAGTTTAATATCCTCCTACCCAAAAGGTTAATTCATCTATCAGATTCTGGAGTAAATCTATAAATAATATGTAGGTAAATAATTTAATAACCGTTTGCATATATGTAGGTACATAATGCTTAAAAAAATATATAAAAAAAAGATGTACCTATGCAAAAGTGTGTAAATGGAGTGCTATTTATTGCTCAATATCATGTAACAATAAAAGCTTAAAATGACGACAATAGTTCAAAGGCTTTATTTCTGAAAAAGTATTTCAAAAATTGAATAAAAAATTATCTCACTTGCGTAATATTTGCTTAACTAGGGTATGAGAAGATGAGGTATAGCAATAAAGCTTCAGTAATAAAAATAATATAATTTATTGGATATACGTGGCTTACCGTGGGAGAGCCACGCTTCGGCATGAATGGGCCGGCTCGACCGGAGTGATACCACGGTCTCACATAAAACCGGTGTGAAATAGTGCTTGCGCTGTGTTTCACCGAGTGAGTGAGGATACCGGATAGCCCCCCCCCACCCCCCTCCCCCTCCGCAACCCCAAAAGGCCGGCAACGCACTTGTGACGCTTCTGGTGTTGCAGGTGTCCATGGGCGGCGGTAATCGCTTACTATCAGGCGATACGTCTGCTTGTTTGCCTGCCTATTCCATAAAAATAAAAATTAAATTTGATTAAACCACAAAACTATTATTTGAGGATTAAGTCTACAGCAAAAAAGTATTTTATTTAAATATTAATCTGAAATAATATTAATAATTATGTATAGAACTATAGATCTATATTTTCTGGTCTACCAGTTCATTTGACTTTCTTTTTTTTTTCAATATTTTTTCATTAATTAACTTAGGTGTAACTAAACTAAAATACCCTTAAAATGCAAACTATTTTAGTGAAAAATGACCACTGGGAATTTCCTGAGTGGTTTCTGACTGCACAGTGTTTGTGTAGGAAACTCATTCAGCTGTCGAAGGCAAGGCGAATCACCGCTGCGACGACAGTCATCAATTAGCGCCTCCGTTTTATGAGATACACTTACATAAATATACTTACTTGCTAATATTGTAACTTTTAAGCTGTTGATGGGTATAAGAGGCTCTCTAAACTTAGTCATCTATAACCTATTCATCGTATAAACAAGTTATATCTATAAAACTATTTGTATCGCGGTCCTATTCTAATATATGAGCTATATTACTGTGAAGTTTCATATGAATCAGTTTATCAGTTTCGCGTGTAAGAGGAGTAAACATGCACACATCTCCACAAAATTTCGCATTTATAATATAAGTAAGATAGAATATATACAAATAGTCTTCCGGAATATGTTTTTATGACATATCCGTGAAAAACTACGCGTATCAGATTATAATTTGTAACGTTGACAGAATATTTTGTTCTAAATTTTGACACTTTATGAATTGTAAAAGGAAATTGAAGATGTTAGCGCTTGTTAATGTTTCTTGACGGGGTGACCACATTAATGTTTGATGCCTATCATTGGCACCTCGTAAAAAATAACAAGAAAAATGAACACATTTTAAGATTTTACGTATTCTTCTATATATTTTACAGTTAACATCGAGTGTTTTACAGATAACATAGTAATTCCACTACACTCATTTGAAAAACAATATTAAATATCTTAATTTTTCATTACATAACAATACAATTATAATGAAGTAAGATGAGTACTAGTACAAAGAAAATATCACAGGTAAAGTTATACTTATAATTTCCTTAAATAATCACATAATGAAAGTCATTTGATAATAGTTATACAATCTTACACCTACCTTAGAATTAACATTCAGTACATACAACTGAGAAGTTTATCTCTTGAAGTTGGTAAAAAACTAAATTCTTCATCCATAACATTACAACATACCAAATGTGGCAGTGAAACCACAACACATTAATAAATCTAAAACCATTTCCCGAAACTGGGATAACTACGTTCAATTGTTTTTATTAAATATTATTTTTGTTATTAACCAACAGGAAACGGGCACGCGTATTTATATTAAAACACCGCGCAATGAAAACAGTCGTAAATCCAATTCAATATAAACCTTTTGCTTGCCCCGGATGTGAAGTATATTAAAAATGTAACTATTTAACCATAGACTAAATAGGCAACGTCCAAATATCATAAAAGTAAAGATGCGGTCGATTTTAATAACCGATTTATTAGTTTTTAATAAAATGTAGGATGTGGTTTTGTTTTTAGTTGAAGTTTTAAATTAAACATTGTGGTTGATGCCTTTAATGTTTACAGCGTACAAACTGCTGAAAAAAATTGTTGTGTCAGTGATGTTTTTGAGTATTGATCTCAGATCCTGTTTCGTGATTCGTTCGTCAAATGTTTTGGTTTAAAAATTTATGTTCGCAATACACTGTGCACTTTTGAGCCATAAAACAGATTAAAAACGTTGATTTCTTTGAGATAGGAGCACATGTCATTAGCTTTTTTAGTTACTGTAGTGTCGGTATTTTTCCATAACTTGGCATCTCTAACCTTAGATATTTTACAAATGAGGTACAATTTGGTAGTAGAGCCACGCTGATTTCAGCACGAACGGGCCGGCTCGACCGGGGCGGTTCCACCCTCGCACAGAAAATCAACGTAAAATGTTTCGACGCATTCGTGTTGTCGTGTTTCGTTGGTGAGTGCCAGAGTGGAGGCCCAATGATTCAGAAGCATCACTAGCCCGCCATAGTGTGGGTCACCATGCTGCATTGTTGCATTCGCAATGGTGACCACCTGGATTCTGCTTATGCTTTCCATCAGGCATAGTAGAGTCATTTTGGCAGGCACATGCATAAAAAAATGATGATATTGTTTTGAATTTTCTACAATTAAATATGACAAACCAACAGATATACTTTGTAAATTTGATTATGAAATATTTAGAAATATTTCACAAAGATAATTAGGCTCGACCGGCTACGGATGAACACTCCGGGAGTACTAAGAGGCCCATTCGGACCCAACCCAGTGACCTGCCTGTAGTTGCTGGCGGCGCTTAATAATTTGCCCCCGTTTTTGTAACATTCTTCATTAGCGCTCCGCTCCTATTCGACTAAGCGTGATGATATATAGCCTTTCTCGATAAAGGGGCTATCTAACACTGAAATAATTTTTCAAATCGGACCAGTAGTTCTCGAGATTAGCGCGTTCAAGCAAACAAACAAACAAACTCCTCAGCTTTATATATTAGTAATAGATATACATATTTAGAAATATGTAGGTGTGCCTATATATATTTATTAGTAATATGGTTACTACAATATAGAAGTAGCCTAATTTAGTATCAGATTACCGTATGTGAGACGTGTGAAGTTACTATTTAGTGCAATTTAGGTACATGAAGTTATGAATTTTCAAACGTATCTGCAACTTTCTTTATTTATAAGAAGATTAATAGTGGATATTTAAGTTTACGAAGACTTCGGAGCCCTTTTGCAATATTTCTAACCGCAATAGTATAATTGCTCCTATGTGTTTACGCAAAATGTTGCAAAGTATTTGCTAACGTTATTAAGACCACATGCCTATATAGCCTTAGTAACTATTGATGTTGATTTTGTTATCTACTATACATACCTACTACTTTTACTTGTGGTTCGATATGAGAGATGATAAAGTCTTACAAAAAACCGGAATACCAAAAAACCAGTAAACGATTGCATTTAGTAGTGTGAGCGAGGGTATCAGAGGAACAACTCTCAGTTCTGGCAGCGCACTCAGAGGCTACCAACGGCTGCTACGATCTTAAACCTAGGTATTACTGAAACTTTATATAGTATATTTCATTACGAGTGCGGAAAGCCTGTCATTGCAAAGAGTACCGACAAATGTCTGTACCCGAGCCGAGGCGCAGCTGAAGGTGGGGGTTGACAGTCGGAACAAGTTGCAATGACGGTTCCGCACGTGTACTGAACAACTATTTTTTAATACAGTTGCGAAAAAATGAAGCAATTTAATATAATATTAAAAACACAATAAACTCAACTAACTAATAATTTTGGAAAATGGCGCCAACCGTAGAAGAATATAAGCAGATTTTTTTTTTGGTTTCTTCACCCATTCTGGATAGGCAAAGGAAACTATGCCCATACAGCCAAGTCTTCAGTAGATTTTTTTTATTGATATGAAAAGAAAATGAAATTTAATGAGAAGAGATGAAATGAAATGAAACCTAACCTAACTCATTGAATCAAATCATTAAATCTGATATTGAAACAAATTAGTAGCTTCTTTTGAGAAATACTTGCATGAATCATAAAAACTTCTATGATTTTTTTTAGTAAAAACTTCGTGGTTGGTTTTTTCTTTTTAATAGACATTATTTTGACAGTTGGGAAAGAGAACGCACAAGTTCGGAAAAGGTAAAGAAAAAGCTCGAGTAGCCCACATCCCGAACGCTGTACGTCCCTGCAATACGCCACTTTTTGAGCAACTGTACCTATTAATGTAGATATAGCGATTATAACGTACGAATATGAATGGAAATGTTTTGTTACGATTTCACACCTGAATTAGAATATCGATTATTATAAAACTTTGCATAAAATACAGCTTGTTTTTGGTATATCGAAAGATATAGGAGGAAAATGGCTTAATAATAGTTTTGGCTATTTTGTAATGGAACTCGGCTCATACACATATAAGTTAATAAATTAGTATCTTTTCACGTGAGTTTGTCCCTATTAAAGCTAACTAAACATATTATCAAAATCAAAAGCTTTATTGCTAACTAAGTGTAGGTACATTTGTGATCTTAGAATATAATTTGTCTCAACTTAGTAGCCTTTTACAGGCATTGCAAATTTGAGAGAAGATGACGATGTTACTCGCATTACATAGGTATTAGGTTATAGAATGTTAGAATTATATAAAGATAAACAAATTAATAACTATAACTAAAAAAATAAGTATTAAAGTGAACCATTTTAAAATCCTTAAAAAAATTAAATAAAAAGATCATTATCATGATAATCATATCATGAGATAATTATAGTATCATGATGATCATATCAATGATATTAGTAAAAATAAGTATTAAAATGCCACTGCCTACCCCTTTACAGATAAAAGCGCAAGTTTAAACATGTATGAATTTGTTTAAAGGTGTAGTTATATTTATTTAATTACAAGTGAAACTAATAAATCCAAGTTACTATCAAGCGTTCATCGCGAATTTTTTTACCGTTCATTTCCTTCACGAGTTAAACAGCCTGTTTATGAAAATTACAAAACTCACTAAACATTGATTAACTAGTCTCAAACATTGACAGGAATAATACCTGTCTATACCTTAACGAAAACCCGTCCAGGGACAAAATTCAATACCATTTTGAAGTATTTATATTGCCGGTTCTAAAAGAACTCAAAGATTTTCAGAAAAGGAAGCTTCAGTAACCCCATTATTAAGATTCTTATCCGTCACACCCATCCGATTTACAAGACAAATGTTACCGACTACCCAGCTAAATTAAATAGGTAGGTCACGTCCTCATGTCACCATTGTGACATTCAGTTGACTCAACTTGCTAGTATTATCGCCACCCTATATTCCAGTTTTTTTTTATTAATTCTCACCACGTTCGCCCATCTCGTCTTTGTTCGTCCCATTGTGAATACCGTGTGTAATAGAAATACGAATAATGTGAACTTACTGAATAGCATTTTTGTATTTTATTCTGAGATTACCAGAGAATTCTCGGTTGGGAAGGATATTACTGCAGTAAAGATTAGTTTAGATGTAGTAAAAATGATTTTATTTGATGGTCTGGATATAGTTAGGTACCTACCTAAATATACTTATATGCTATGGTTTTCATTAACTGTTTATAATTGATAACGATGATTTTCTGTGTAACGCTTTTTCAGGGGGATAAGTAATGCTAGTAGTAGTACTGGATTTTCAAGCTTATCCTGTTTTTTTTTTTTACTTTTTCCTTTTTTTTTTTTTTCTGGAATATGCGGACAAACGAGCAGACGTATCGCCTGATGGTAAGCGATTACCGCCGCCCATGGACACTCGCAACACCAGTGGGATCACAAGTGCGTTGCCGGCCTTTGGGGGATGGGGGAGATAGGGGGAGGGGTTGGGGTTGGGGTATGGGCCTCCAGTATCCTCACTCACTCGGTGAAACATAGCGCAAGGACTATTTCACACTGGTTTTCTGTGAGGTCGTGGTATCCCTCCGGTCGAGCGTAGCTCTCCTACGGTAGTCTCCTCTTTCCGTGATGATAATATACCTACTTAAAGAAACCATTTTGCGCTAAGCACGCGTACATTTAATTTTGACGTTACTTTAAAGTTTCAAAAACATCTATCTAAAGAAGATCCGATTTAGTCCCTACTGCTATTGAGTCTCTGCTCAAAGACTGAATATTTCCTTCTAGAAGTGTGATGTGTTAAGCAATTATTGTACCTATTACTTTTTATCGAGGCTACCGGAGGCCTATATCCCTCTAATTCTGAGGGAGGAGGGTTCAAACAGCAGCAAGTATAGTGTATCCTAAGTAACTTACGATTTACTACTCACTTATTGATGTCGGTAGTCACTTAACATCAGGTGACTCTACATAGCCTTTATTCCCAAGATTATTTAGGGTAGGCCACTAATTGAACCGGTTTTCCCTAAATATCAGTTTTTCCATGAAGCGCCTGGCATCGGACCTCTGTAACCCTGAGGACGAACTGAATCCAAAGGTTTAACTAGTTATGTGTAAATTTGAGGACACTTGACTTCCCAATAACGATTACCATAAATGTTCATGATAATCGCCAAACTTCTACAGGTACTCCGGGCTGTTATTAAAAATTAATTGTGCGAAAAATCCAACAGCACTTTTTGGCCCGACCCGGGAATCGAACTCGAGACCTCTTAATCGGCAGTAGCATATGCTTAACATTAGACCAACGTGGCAGTCCTCGTTTGCTTACTATATCACAACAAGTAAAATTTTAAAACAAAAACCGACTTCAAGGTTCGACTCGATTTCTCTTGGATGCCATCATCAGATCTTAAGTGTTCTTATCATGGTACCCCCGACGATATATCTCCTTTCCATTAAAAAAAGAATCATAAAATCGGATCATAAACGACAAAGTTATCCGCGAACACACATTTAAAAAAAACATTGTACGGTCGAATTGAGAACCTCCTCCTTTTGAACTCGGTTAAAAAAACAATACATTTTAGTCTTAATAATTTAAAAGTCACAATATTTCCTTCCTCACATAATTTACGATTTCTAAATATTTCGAAGTCCGCTAATAAATATTTCTTTCACGACTACAAGCGCATTAACACCTACTTAAACAAATTCGAAGAACATTTTATGCTAAATAAACTTCATTGAGGGTTTGACAATAGAGAGCGCCCTTTGGACTCCAGCCCTTGATATAATTCGTCGATTTCTGTAGACAACGCCTTCCGTTTCTTTCATTGAATCTTCCAAAAGGACAAAAAAGAAATAGGTTGTAAGTCATAAAATATAGCGACTTTTAGATATTACTGTTTTATGAACTGTCTTAAATTGTTAATTCCAAAATAAACTAGAAATACTAACCATTTGCAGTACCTACCTGTGATCAGTCCACCATATACCTATCTACAATCTAAACTCAAAGATATAGTTTACAATAAAGAGAACTAGTGTTAAGACGAAGTACCTAAACAACTTTCAAAGTGCCAAACAGAATTAATGACATAACTAAATGTATCTCGCGTTAAAACCAAACATCGTTAGTAATTCTTCACATTTAAATAATTTCGAGACTTAACAAAAAATCACAAAAAATTGGTTTTAAGAACCATGAACAACACCTTTACTTGCTATCCGCTTAAGGACATCACTTGAAATATTATTGTATAACAGAAAGAATTCCCCAGTAGTAGTTCATTTTAGTTGTCCCTATTATTTGTATGGAACCCTTCTATTTGTTAGCACGTGTTTTATTGTGCAATCATTGCACAATTACTATGGGGCGAACACAGAATGTTAAGGAAGTACCCACTATTGTTTGCTTAGAAAAAAGTTGAGTAGGCAAATTAGAATACGTTATGACTCAAGGTATCGAAAGCTAATCTAAAATTGAATACCAAAAATAGTGCCTTGAAGCAGTCTAATTAATATCAGTAGGTTTGATATAAATCTTATTTTGATCCGTAATGCTTATAGTGTGTGTTAAAGGAAATTACCGTAAAAAAACCGTTGAAATAAATCATGAAAACAAATGAAACATAGAAATACAGTTTCAATGGTACAAAGGTGAGCCTATTATCAATTTTATTGGGCACTATTCCAGTATTGAGCTATGACTAAGTATCAAAGAATTTCGCTACACAAAATCCGATGTTTTATTCATTCCTACTTTTATAAGACATTTTGTGAATTTCTGTAATTTTTACATTTTGTTCTATAGGTACACTTTATCTATTTTATTTCAATTAGAAGAGTTATACTTCAATGATGTGCCTATAAACTTTCTTTGTGATTTTCATTGTGGCTCTGGATTCACGGTTTAGTGGTAGGTAATCCTAAGCGCCGAGTCAAGGATTGTAGGTTCGATTTCCAACCATGATAAATAATTATGTAATGTGTGACATGATTTCTTTTGTTATTATTCTACTCCAAATAAAAATTGTTGCCAATAGAGTCCTCGATTTCAACGCAATATTCTCAGGTATTCAAAACAAGTAGCTTTGGTTGCCTGAGATTATAAATAAAACAGAAATTAATATTGCTATTATTTTTCATATCATAATAATCACAGTTCAACTGTAGGTCATCACAGTCTACCATATAATTAACATCATTCATAACTTCTAGTGTTCCCAAATGCTTTGTATCTCCAATACCCTTTGTGTGTGTTTTCTACGTGCCATCTCTTCTCATGGCTGGATATAGAAAATAAAGAGTTTCCTGTACAATTGTCGAGGGACATTCGACCCGTTCAGAGGAAACGCTTCCACCTTTAGAAGACACACGTGTTAAGAATGGGCTTAGTGTTTTATTGTTCGGTGATATTTTAAATAAGTCAAGTTCTATTTCATTTACAAGCACTTGTATGTTTGTATGTAAAGTAAACTCTGAAATTGATTCATTTGAAACTTGGAAAATTACTTCATACCATTCTTTTGTTTGTAATAAGAATCGATAAAATTACCTCCCACCAGACTTGAAGCCTAAATTCTGTCAGAGGCATTCAAAAATACTCCTGGCATTTGAATTGCAAAAATCCTTGGTTGTAGGTTGTCTACTTGTTTACCCGTTAGGTATACTTACCATGAAAAACCAGTAAGAAATTTTTACTCATCATGGTCGATGACAATTGACACAAGCAATGAAAAATCTAACCTTCTGATGACCGCACGAGTAAATAATTCCAATTAATTAAATATTAACAACGAAGTACAATACAATATCTTTCAATAGCTTCAACATAAACCCCATTCAAATATAATACCTACCTACGTAAATTGGCATTTCTAAGAATTTCTTCATAAATATCTCCAAATAAGTAAGATTAATGTGATTTCGTTCAAATATAGTTAAAGTGACGTTTGAAAGTAAACATGTTGCTATACCGACATCTGTTTGTTTGTACAAGAGAAAAATAGCTGACAGGGCTAAAATCGATTGACATATTAGTACAGTATTGTAGTGAGATTGATTTAGAATCGAATAATTATTTCGTTCTCGAAAAATACGTAGAAAAAACAGCTTCAGAGTAAAATCGAGGTATAATATTTAGTTCGAGAGACAAATGATTTAGATATCAATTAGACGCAATGAGTCGTATCCGTGCTATTTCTAAAGTATACTTATTATATTACTCACACCTAGTAAAACTTACTCCATAAATTGATAAAGACAATAACCAAGATCAAAACCGTAACCTTTTAAAATAATAATAATAAATATTTCAGACATCTAACACACAACGCCATCTAGTCCCACGCTAAGCAGAGATTGTGTTATGGGTACTAGACAACAGATATTAATACATAATATACTTTTTTTTGTAAATACATACATATTATACACAGAAAACACCCAAACTCCGAAACCAATATTTGCAGATCATACAAATAATTGGTCTGACCCGGGAATCGAATCCGAGACCTCAAGCACAGCAGTCTCATACGTTACCACTACGCCACCGAGGCAGTAGTATAATAGAGAGAGAATATACTAGAGATAGACGCTCAGGAGTATCAGAGAAAGCTATACTACCCTGGAGCCTGTTATAATCCCAATCTGAAGCACAGAGGTGATAGAATTAACTCACTGATACAACAGATATAAACATGGAATACCAAAGCCACATACGTAAAAACTGATTTAAGCTTAAAACATTTTGCGACACGGACCATAGACAAGACAAGATGCTGCTAGTATCGTTTAGATTACAACAGCCATGAAACTTATTTATGAAAGGTTACCGATATCAAAGCGTATATTGTTATGAAGTATAGTCCTGCATCCTGTGGATATTTAGTTCGATGCACGATCGTAAAACTCTTTACTATCTTTACGAACGTAATAGTTCTAATTTTATGGTCAAAAATGTTATAATAATAATCTAACGGGTTTGTTCGGGACTTCCGTCGATGGACCGGTGTTCTGAACTGATTTTATTATATCAATGTACGTGTGGAATGCGAAAAGTTTTAAGTAGACAGTTGTGGAATGAGACAAGCTACATACGTGAATTTATGATTATTTTAAAACTAAAGGTAGTAGAGCCACGCTGATGTCAGCATGAACGGGCCGGCTCGACCGGAGCGGTACTACCCTCGCACAGAAAATCAACGTAAAATGACTGCTGTCGTGTTTCGTTGGTGAGTGCGAGACCGGAGGCCCAAATAGTCTAGTCAACAAGTTCCATACTTGTTAAATAGACTAAAAGATGCAGAAGCATCACTAAGCCGTGTGTGGGTCGCCATGCTGCATAGTCTGCATTCGCAGTGAGTATGGTGACCACCACTCTTGGATTTTGCTTATGCTTTCCATCAGGCAGAGTAGAGTCATTTTGGCGGATCATACATAAAAAAAACTCACAATATTAATTCTTAATGCTTATATGGGCAATACCCAATTTATCATCACTTCAACCTGGTAAATACAAGGTGATATAACGCCTTTACCTGACTAAAACTTAGTGAGAAAAACGTTGTTATCTGTAAACATGATGTGTTCATCATTTGTACGGATGATAAATTAATATTAATCTACCTATAGTTTTTATAAACTATCTTAAAGACAAGCATCCATTGATGCGTTTCTTAAGCATCTCACAAAAACCCTAATACATTAGTTGCTCACTAAATTGTGTAATTTCTTTCCGTACCGCTATGTCAATCCACAGAATGTTGTTCCTTTTATGCTCTTATTGACAGATTTTACGTCCCAGAACTATCTGGGGTTCATTTTACACTCACTAATACCATTGTTTTCAATGTTTGTGAATGTTTATTTAACGATCATTATAGGGAACAGCAGGAAAGGGACACCCATTGATTTAAAGTATTAACAGATAAATGAATACTTTAGAATTGAGGAAGTTGTCGTTACTTTATTTACAGTTAAGAACGAATTCTTGTGAAAATAAGAGGGTAGATATTTAACCGTCACCACGGTTGATTAAAGAATGTAAATATTAGTTTGCAAAATAAAGTTCAGATATTTTTATACGAAAAATCTAATGACGAATTGTAAAAACATTGCTCCGCGTCCAAATTTGAAGTTCATCCGTATCATAGTAGATTTAAAAAACGACGCCGTTCTAATTTTTGGAAAAAAAGCTTAGAAGAAATAAAAATGCAATCCAATTGAGAACCTTCTTCTTTAATCAATTAAAAGTATGTCCATGATCCAGGCTAATAGGGCAATGATAAAAATATCTGTCTTAAAAACAAAGACGCTCATAGCTCAGTTGCACTCGATAATTAGAAACAATCACCGAGAGTAAGCAACGACGGCGCGGTCAGTACTTGGACGGAAGACCGCTGGTGGCACAATACCATGAGCGTCTCAGTGATTCGGAGGGAATGTTAGCAGTCGGTCTGGGTTATTATCATAGGATAGCAGTCGTGAAGTTTAGTTGGAGGCCTTTGGGCGGCTTAAAAACATCCAACGGCAAGATTACGTAGCCACAACGTGGTGCCAGTCCCCAACCCGCACTCGGCCAGCGTGGGCCCGTGGGGCCGTATGGCCTTAACCCTCTCCTGAGAGGAGACCCGAGCCCAGCAGTGGCACATTATGGGTTGTTGATGATTAATTAAAAACAAATACCAATAAAATATTTAGTAAAGAATGATGTTTGAAATACTTGTGTTAAAAAAATATTAATTAGCCCTTACAAAACTTATCTTTACATAGTATAAAATAAAGTCGCTTTCGCCGTCTGTTCGATTTCAGCAATAGCAGTTTTCAGCAATAGATAGAGTTATTCAAGAGCAAAGTTCATATGTATAATACATGCATTAGAGGGAATTGAAGAATTTCAAAAACTTCAGTGCGAAGCTGGACTGGTTTAAAATGAAAACACTTCCGGCAAACTTGCGTCTCAACCAAAATCTGATCATATCACCCAGTGAAACCCATGAACACACACAGCTAAAACAACTGATTCAAACTTTAATTAAATAAAATATGAATGGTGTCTATAAATATCGTGAAAGACAAGGCATTATGGCATTGTACTGAACACAAACGGAACACATGTAATGCATTGCCACATCTGGGCCGGTCGCCCATAGAGAAAAAATAATATCGAATTTCTGCTTGAATCCTGTTTTTGCTATTTTTATTACTCCCGTATGGGATTTTGCGATTTCCCTGATTGGTTTATTGTATTTTTTGTTTACAAAGGAAAGTGTTTTTGGTAACTTTCGCTTTCCATGATATGTAATATACATTATGATGGATGTCATTGTCTAGTTATAAGTGACCCTGACTGCATAGTCAGAGGTCATGGCTTCGATTCCCACCTAGGACAAATATTTGTGTTACGAGCACCATCCTTTTTCTGTACCTTGGAGCAATTTATCTATTGTTGGCATGTATTTAAAAATATGTATATATATTTGAAAATAAGCATGGTATACTAGTGGTTGCCTGCGGCTCCGCCCGCGTATATGTCGGTTATCGCAGCAAATAGTAGCCTATGTGTTATTCCGATGTATAAGCTATATAACTGTACAATTTCATCCAAATCCGTTCAGTAGTTTTTGCGTGAAAGAGTAACAAACATCCATTCCATCCATCCATACTTACAAACTTTCGCGTTTAGAATATTAGTATAGAAGTATAGATTTGAAAATTACTATGGTTTTTAAGGTATTACATATTTTTTGAACAATTAACCGTAGTGGTAGGCAAATTGCGTTCGTTTATCGATGCAATCTGGTCGAAACGTTAGGCTTTTCGAATTTACTGATCACGTATGTTCTCGATCATGAGAATGATATGCGTGCAATTATGCAATTAATCTTTTAATTTTCCATTAGCGACTTGTATTTTGTATTTAACACTAACTTTTGCTTGCGGCCGGCTCCGCCAGCGTGTAGATTAGTTATCGCGGTAAAAAGTTACTTATTTGTTATTCTGATGTTTAAGCTGTATTACCGTAAAGATTTATCTAAATGCATTTAAAAGTTTTTGCGTGAAAGAGTAACAAATATCTATACATCCTAACAAGATTTCGCGTTAAAAACGTTACGTACTGAAGACTTATATGATCTAGTGACGGTGCATAACACCGTAGCATGATAGGTTCGGGATTCGCATGACAAATAATTGTATGCATAAAAATCTGTTCACCTCATGTTTTTGTACTAATTGTAAAATTAAATTTAGTATTAACGCAATTAATGTTTTCGTTACAGGTAACTATAATTTTAACACACATTCAAGAAATAAACCAGTTTTCAATGGAGTGTTGTCAGGTTTGCTATTTTTATTTTATTTTATTTTATTTTACAATTATAGGAAAACTTACAGCTATATTATTCCATTATACAAACTTTATACAAAACAAGAAGGCCAATTAAAAGTTTTCACAGATAGCAGAACAAGTAAGTGGAAATAGATAGAAATACACATTCACACAACAACACAGATACAAGCAAGAGAGACATAATTAATAAATAAATATCATCAATCCTGGTTGCAAGAAGCGAAGAAGGAGTCAGTCAGGGTTTTCCTGAGCTGGTTGTTTCCATGCACAAACAAGTCCATATCAACACTCCGGCATGTCGCATTGAACATACGACTCGCTCGAACAATATATGAGTTTTGCCTGTAGGTCGTATTTGCTTTAGGTATGTGTAGCAACTGTGCTTTACGTAGGAACGTAGATGGCACGCGCAAGCCTACTTTACTCACCAGTTCACTTTCGCGATTGTTGCCAGTAGGGATAGATCCGCAACTTTTCTTCTTTCCTCTAGTGGAAGAAGATGGAATTTTTTACACCTGCTGTAATAGTTAGGTAAGTAGCAGTGTGATCGATACTGAATGTATCTCAGAAATCTCTTCTGTATGGCCTCTAAACGATTTTTGTAGATGTTATAACACGGGTTCCATACTTGAGATGCGTACTCAAGATGACTGCGAACGAAAGAACAGTACAAAATTTTTATAGTTTTGATGCTTTTGAAAATACTTCCATACTTCCATATTAATATTATGAATTCGAAATTCATTTCTGTCCCAGTCTGTCTGTCTGTTACGATTTTACGGCTTAACTGCTGCACTGATTTGAACCAAATACGAAGACCATAACTCTTTACCGCGATAACTCGACATACGCAGGTGAACCGGTAGATAAAGGTAGTCTATATATATAAACGAGGAAGGTGACTGACTGACTGACTTACCAAGAGATCAACGCACAGCCCAAACCGCTGAAGCTAGAATCCTGAATTTTTGCATGTAGGTTCTTTATATAACGTAAGTGAGCACTAAGAAAGGAATTTTTGAAATTCCACCCCTAAGGGGGTAAATCAGGGGGTGGAAGTCTGCGTGAGCGAAGCCACGTGTAAAAGCTAGTCTACAATAAAGAAAATAACCAACCTAATTAATTAAAAACTCTTAATTAATAAAACAATTTCAGATACATCATTATTAATTAAAATGAACTAATGATTGTATAAGAAACAGACATGGGAATCAAACTTTAAATGCATATTAAATTACTAGTGGCGCCACCAAGCGGGTTACAAAGACATTTTGTCTCAATCAAGTGGTAACAGACGTCTACCCGTAGACAATAATATCTTTGTTTAGCATAAAGCTCATTGTGGCCGAATCAATTACAACATAATGTGTTCATTGTGTAATGTACGCTAACATTGTCTTAATGCAACTCTCTGAGTATAGTTTTTATAGACTTATTTATGACTCGGTGAATTTATTGAACAGATATATGGCTACTGTGCAATGGCTATCGTTTTGTTTCGGTCGTTAAAATGGTTTTGTGGTGATGGGGCTCGGTTTTGTGAATGTGTTGGTATTTAAAGGCTACAGGTTGAATTATAACTTTAATATTTGAACTGTTTTGTGGGGAACTGATTGAATTCACATTCGGGCCTTAAATGTGGTACCTACCTGTTTAAGGTGAATTTTCGAATATGATCAGCGTATATAAAAGGAATTCAATTTTTTTATTTCCTATTTCAATAGGAATTTCACTAATATTTTCATAATTTTGCTGCCCTCAATTTCTCAATTTTAATTTACGGTCTGATAAATACATAAAAAATTCCAAAGGTTTTGAATTGTTTATAATTAAATACATCACATCACACTCACACTAATATATAAAGGCGAAAGTTTGTGAGTGTGTATGTTTGTTACTTCTTCACGCAAAAACTACTCAACGGATTTGGATGAAACTTTACAATAATATAGCTTATATATCAGAATAACACATAGGCTACTATTTGCCACGATAACCGACATACTCGCGTGCGGAGCCGCGGGCAACAGCTAGTTTAAAATAATCTTTATGACCGTCGTTCTGAGACAGGACAAAGGCAGAAAGTACCTACTTATTCATGATGCAGCTAAGTATATGAAACTTATATCTTTAACTATAGCATGGTCATAGTTATGCCAAATTTATATTCTTTTCGCGAATTCCAGAAAAATAAGTTTCCTAGGGTTAGCACCTAACTTCCTTTGAGCCCATCTTTATCTTTATATAAATAATTCTTCTGTGAGTGTGTATGTCACTAAACTTCTCTCAAACGACTGGACCGATTTTGATGAAATTTTTTGTGTGTGTTCAAGGGGATCTGGGAATGGTTTAGATTCACAAAAACGTAAACGATGTTACGTGGGTCAGCTAGTTTTCCTATAATATTTTTAGTATGTTACTTTTGTTTAAGACTGAAAATGAGATACACGACATCAATGCAATAAATTATTGTTTCGAAAATTTAATAAATTTAGGCTATATTTGAAAAAAAACACGCAATTTATAGCAAAAAACTTTAACTCTACGTTTCGCTTAAATGCCGATTTACTCGTGCAACTTATTAATAATACAATAAAAGTCGCAGAATAACATAATATTTGCACAAAATTAGTAAAACGAGATCATTAATATATCAAACACACACCACTTATCACCGGTGAACAAGCTATCATATTCCACTAAAAACTCCAAGGTGAACATCAAAAAGAAAAGTACATTGACACCAGTTTGAATTTAGAATACCAAAATCTCGTAATGGACTTAGGGCATGAGAAACTGAAGAGGCACTCATTATTGTGGAGTAACTTAAAACCGGCACATGTGCCACATATCGGCCAAGATTGCGATGCCACATGTGAAATGAGATAAAAAAAAAGACAAAAATCTGTTGTCACTACTCCCTGAGGTACGAACGACGGCACAAACAATGACACTCCGATCCTGTCCTCACGAAATCAATTAATTTAAACCCTAAAACGAATACAGTAGAATGTAAAATCGATGGTTGCATTCTAATATTATGGTCGATTTCTTTAGAACACGGGTTGTTTTGTGATAGGTTTTTTTGTTCAACCTTCCGTAACCTTTAGCCTGTGACACGGATTGTAGATTAGGCATATTGTTGACCTTTTTTGCTTCCATTTTACTTGCACGTGTAGTTTTGTTTTTGTTGAAAACCCTCTGAAGAGCTTTTTGTTTTTGTAGGAATTGTACAAGATTTGCATGTGTGCGAAACGGCTGTAGCGAGATTTTGTTGTGTCCTATGGAACTTTTGGAAAGGAAACCATTAGTGTTGGGAATAAAACTCAAGAATTGTGTCATATAACTTTAAAAAAGTGTAGATAATGAATTTATTAATTGTAGGAAAAGAAAAATTTACAAATAAATTAAAAATAATTAAACCTCGTTTAAGATATTGATAAAATTTGTATTTCTTTTATTGATAATTTAGTAAGATAAGTTTTACTTAACAGTTACTAAATAGAAAAAACAATTTCATCTGGTTTTTTTTTCAATCGTAGGTACTCTACTACGATTGGGCTAAGCGTGATGTAAACTATCTATTTAGGCACGCCTGCAAAACACATATTTAAAAAACGCGAAAATCGGTTTGATAGTTTCGGAGTTCATTGTGAACAACAACGTGTCACAAGAATTTTATATATTAGATATATCTACTACATTCACAATTATTATATCGATGTATCTACATTTACAATTGTTATGAATGACGAATTTACAAAATCAATAATGACAGAGTATTGAACCCGCCAAAAAACATGACAGCAAAATCATCCAAAAAGAATAAATCTATATATATAAAATAGGAAGGTGACTGACTGACTGACATACCCAGAGATCAACGCACAGCCCAAACCGCTGAAGCTAGAATCCTGAAATTTTGCATGTAGGTTCTTTATATAACGTAAGTGAGCACTAAGAAAGGAATTTTTGAAATTTTACCCCTAAGGGGGTTAATCAGGGGATTAAAGTCTGCATGAGCGAAGCCGCGTGTAAAAGCAGTTATTCTATAAAACCAGAGATAGCTAAAACTTAAAGGAATCAAATTTCAAATATAACGTCTATATATGTATCTTTAATATTGTCGTTGTTTGGCTAATCACAACTGTTGACAATACGTAATGTTATGTTTTATTATGAAACAATGTAATTTTTAGTAAAAAAAAGTGGAGTTAGCCGCTTGATCGATATCACGGTCATACCAACGACATTCATTGAAAAAAAAATACCAGACATAAATACGTCTATTGCCTATAAATTACATTAGTATGTATATACATATGATGATGTACATATTCATAGCTTTTATTTAATATGATTTAATGCAAGTTCAAAGCGATAGAAGGCATATTTTCAATAAATATAAAAACCGTTCTGTATGTAATTTTTTTTCGGCGCCAAAATATATCTAAACGATCTTGAACATTTTATTTTTAACATCAACGATATAATTACACACGTTCTTATTTTTTGGCATCTATTTTTACGCTGTTTTCATATGCACGTCAAAATAGCAAGAAATGTTCGGATTGCTATGATTCAATGTAATAATACTTTCTTTTTGCGACAATCATGATCGTGTACCGCTATAGTAAGGTAAAGCCATACCTTAAACTCTCTTTTCAACTTTTCACGGGATGTGAAAAGTATAAACCACATTACTACAAATTTTAAAACAACTTACATAAGATCAATAAAACAAGTAAAATAAAACAATTTTTAACGCCATCTACCGTAGATAAGTTGAACTGCCTAGTAACTAATAGGTAATCCTAAACCGCGCAATGTATTTTCTCGCACGGATTCATTGTCCGCCACACACGACGGTGATCCCACCTGTATCTTAAAATAACAATCGATCCCCTACAGACACAATAACTTCAAAACAAGAAATTATATCCACATAACACTCGAACACAAAGTATGAATGGTCTCATTAAATAAACTCAATTAGGTGTAAAACGGCGAGTTGTTCTAGGAACCATTACAGTCGAACTGCCGGTGTCCCGTATAAATCTACCAAGATATGTTACGAATAAAAATAATAGAATTGTCGTGTCTAATAATATTGTGGCCGTTTCCGTTCGCTCGTTTATTTCGGTTTGTGAGAGCAAATATAACATATAAACGTTCATTCATGAGTGTGCGGTGGATTTCTGTGAGCCATCGGTTAGTTAATGTCACCTAAAAAGTGCCACAAATGGCCCACAGCACATTCGAGTTACGATGTCGACAATGCTTTTGTTTTCTATTTAATCTTTTTCTTTTTTCGGATGATTCCGTAGATGTATTTATTGTGTTGTGTATCAACATACACAATAATGTTGGTTTTTATTAACTTCTAAAGTTTTGCATTCCATAATGTATTGTTATAACTAACAAATGAGAATACATGTTCATCTTACTGCTATTATCTACAGTTCCTGGCATTCCTATCAAATTTATTTTTGTGGTTTTACCAATTGGTCCAGACCCAGACATCTATTTGGTCCTATGAATTTATCAATATCTACTATTTTTGTTTTGTATGTTAATTCTAAATAACAATGTTGTCTGGTTTTCTAGTAGAATCTTATGAAAATATGCATTTAGTTTAATAATTCTCGTCTTTCATTACTCAATTGAATACACTAACATTATGCCTCTGTAAAACTGGTGTGCAGAACTCCAACAATACGTAACTGGTACACTAGTATACATAAACCTATTACATCTGTATTATGAATTTCTTTTTTTTTTCTTCAAGTGCCTCTTCAATCTCGAAGGTTGGCCGTCAGCTTCCTGTACTCCTCCTTGACGTTGGCCAGGCGAAACAATTGTTCAACGGAGATGATACCGGTCCACTCCCGGATATTTCGTAGCCACGAGTTTTTTCTTCGTCCAGCGCGTCTCTTACCTCCACCTTGCCCATCATTATTAATTGAAGCAGCATGTATCGTTCGTGCCTAAGCACATGGCCTAGATATTGAATTTTGCGCTTTAGATGGTCTGCATCAGTTTTCTAGGCATGTGGAGACGCTGGAGCACAATTAAGAATTAAATAATTAAATTTCGGACATCTGACACACAACCCAATCTAGATCCAAGCTGAGCATTGGTAATATGGGTACTAGACAGCTGATATAAATACATATATACTTTTTTAAGAAAACTCAATGCTTATAAAAAATCTTTAATATTCTCGACACCACAGTCATATTGATAGACATATCTACACATAACAAAATTTCCTGTACGCGAAACTATTTTACCTGAGGGTAACACATTACACATACAAAGATTTATTTATATATTCATACAGGTTAAACTAATAATCTGGTCTAGTCTATCCTTATGTTTACTTTTTTTAAGCCATTAGATTCTATCGTATATTCGATATCTGTATATCGATAAATAATAAATAAAATAAATATTTTTGGACATCTAACACACAACGCCATCTAGTCCCAAGCTAAGCAGAGCTTGTGTTATGGGTACTAGACAACTGATATAAATACATATATACTTTTTTTTTGTAAATACATACTATAGTAAGTATGTATTTCTCAAAAAAACGTGTTAAAATTCCCTAAAAAACAAAAAAAGTATTTAGAGCTTTTAAAAATATTTTTATTCAAACATAAAAAAACATTAATAAACTTGAGAGGTGTCAAGGGACATCCGGATGGAACGAAGTTTATATATGTATATATATACTATTCAGCACTATGACGTCAACTCAACGTTAAAAGTGTCGTTACGATGAAAAGTGTCGTTACAACGAAAATTGTCGTTACAACTTTTGGTCTTAATCCGTCTAGCCCCCTTTCGCAATGCGCCATAAGGAACTTCGTTCCAAAAACTCAATTATGGAGCAGTGTATTTAGAGCTTTTTAAAATATCTTTATTTTAACCATAATAAAATTATTTAAAAAGTTTCTAGTGCTCGCACTAAAAGCTTTTCAAATTTTGTGTCACTGGGGGGCTTTATAAACGTACGCAAAGAACACCCACACTCAAAATAACAATAATCTGTGATGACCCAAAGAACGGTGTATGTGGGGATTGAACCCATAATACGCAACGCGTTATGTCGCGGCGAGGTGACCGCTTTGACCACTGTGCCATTCACGCAGTCACTTCAGAAATAAAGATAATTGTATATATTTATACATATTATTAATTAGTGTATATATGATTTAGTACCTATACTCGTAGTACTTAAAGTTATTTGGAAATTGAATTATTCTTTGATGAAATCCAACTAAGATACTTAAAGAACATGACCCAGTTGACTACTAACATGTCTTTAAGCATCTATTTTGTCAGATTACCATACCAATTTTTACTTTCTATAAAACCTATAACCCTGGTAACGAAAGTAACGTGTTTATTGGTTACAAACATGTTGGTTACGTTATTAATAGCTGATAATATAAGGTTTGCGTTAATTAGTTTCAGTCTAACCGCCCGGTCCACTGTTATTAACACTTTATAAGAGAATGGTTTTTTAATACCAACAGGTTTTGGGAACAAACGTATGTGTTAGTCTATTATTTTTTACGTCGGTGAAATTCATTTTGAGAATGTAATAGATGTTAATTGCTACTACAATATTAACGGCATTTTTGTTATTTTTTTCTGTATAAAACAAAATACATAGGTAAGTATATATATATATATATTTGTTACCTAAGCCTGTATACATCTACACATTTTATAAAATTGTAATAAATGGATGGCTTGAAGACATGACCGGCCCATTTCCACTTCAGCATACTGATTCTCCGTGCGATGTGATAAATAATCATGTATTTTCCAAGACGCTGCATTTGCATCCTAAGTCCTTTATCCAAACAAATCTCCGGGATATAGCAAAGAATGTATAGAAATTCCGAATCCATCTTAGCTACCAAGGGCGTCTTAATCCTCCCGACCGATTTATACTGATAAAATAAAACAAATTCTTAGCTATGACTAATGTTCAGGGATGGTACGATTCCGTTACGATAATCGAATAAACTAGAATCGTATAAACTGTGACGTATTAAAGTTTTTACGATTCTCCCTTATTACTGCTTGTCATGGTCGTATCGTGTCGTAGACATACCATTACTTTAAGTCATGACTTCATGACATTTATAAGTAAGTACACACATACATATAATTGTAAAAGAAAAAAAAAAAATTGTTTTAAAAATACGTTAGACTACGGATTTTTACAATGTTATTTCTCAAAAAAAGTTATATTCTAAATATTAATTACAAATAATATATCTATATAACCATTTCTAAACAATAAATCTAATAAACCTGTAATTAATTAATTCAAAAGAGTGCTTTGTCCAATAATGGACTGATCGATAAAGACTTTTGATAAAACTATAATTCCCATTTATCTAATTCCGTTATGTAATTAGGAACACAACTTAGCAGCTGAACAGATCACACAGAAGTCTAATCGATTCTCGAAAACATCGATTTGAGAGTAGCCACAAATAAATCGAGTCGCAAATCTAGTCTCGTCACTACAAAGACTGTAACAATAACGGACTAAGATGATGTATGTTGCCAGTGGCGGACACAAAAGAAAATAAAATGATCTCAGTTGTGGGCGATAACTCATACAAAAACAATAATAAATAGTTAATTTTGTCTGAACAACATTGTTCTATGTGATTTATTTAGGCACTTCTTTGTTCTTTTGAATATAATGTGTTAGAAAATATTTGTGTAAATTAGTTTTATGTACTAAAGAGAAATTATTTTGTAGTTTGTTTTATAAACTGAAATATGTAATAGTTTTGCTTTTTCAAAAGATTTTGATTGCGATCATAACGCGTAAATTCTTTACATTGTTTTTTTTTTTGTTAGTAGTAGTCTTTTAATATTAAAATATATTTAAATAAAATATTTTGGACATCTAACACACAACGCCATCTAGTCCCAAGCTAAGCAGAGCTTGTGTTATGGGTACTAGACAACTGATACAAATACATATATACATTTTTTTTTTGTAAATACATACATATAATACATAGAAAACACCCAAACTCCGAAACAAATATTTGTAGACCATACAAACATTTGGTCAGACCCGGGAATCGAACCCGAGACCTCATGATCAGCAGTCGCACACGCCAACCGCGAGACCAACGAGGCAGCCACAATGCAGCTGGCAATACGTCTAGGCCAATCTGACAGTAAGAATGATTCCTATAAATATTGGAAAAAAAAAAGTATTAATGCATATTTTATCTACTTGAAACGTTTTTCAGTACTACTTATTACAGTGGTAAAATTTGTAAAGTTGGACGCTTCCAAATCGAGCAGAAAATTAATATTTATTCACTTAAAAACGTTGTGAAAATGACAATGTGTAAAAAGAATTTCCTTTTATTTCTAATTGTCAAATTTAGCAAAATATATTTCTGTGACGATTTGAGGGTCATAAGGATTAGGTAAGTCGAAGTGTATAGGCATCGAAAGATATATACTGCCAAGATCGGAAATGTATTGAGAAAAAAGCACCTACCTGCAGCCGACGAGAGTGCATGAAAGGTCTAATACATGTGGATAAGGGGGTCTCAGCCTATCAAAGTCTGCGGGCGTAACTATTACTAATGAACGGCGTAACTATATTATGTAGGGTTATCTTATTCATAAAATTTATCAGAAATCTTTTAGTTAAATCTTTTTTAATTAAACCATATATTTATGTGGTCATGGAAATCTTAAGCTTATGAATCTTATTTAGTATTTATAAAAAAATAACAACCATCACTTAACTTAAAAATAAAATACAATTGAAATAGAACGGTACGTTATTTATTGTTTATCTTTGATACAAATACATACGAACTGATACAAAAATACACCATAATCTGTTGGATTAGAAGAAATTAAACAGTGCAGTGTAATAAAAACTTCATCCTTCTAAGAATACAGAACACTTTCGCCAGTGTTGAAGTAGGACGGACCACTTCTGTTTTATTGTTGGAGCAATATTTTATGACTGGATTGTGTACAGATTTAGATTATAAAGACCTCTCCACACAGACACGCATTATAGCTGCGATATTTTAACTATATCAGTATGCAAAAGTAAATAAAAGGATCTGCTTTAAACTTATTACTGCTTTTTATATTTTTAAGAATGTGTGACACATCGGTATATGTTAAAAAAAATTTTAGACAAATAAATAACGCCATGAAAGTATATTTCTTAGAATTTATATGCATAACTGTTGTTAATCACACTAATTTTTAAATGCAGCTTTCGTTTATTTTATTGTTATTGTTTTATATTTATTCGCTAATGGATTTAATTTTTTTTGATAGTTTTTATATAATTATAAATTAATATGTCTTTAATACATTATTTTTAGGATTTAAATAGACAATAACTTATTTTTCAAAGCTTACCTAAATATTATTGATTAAAAAGAAAATAAAAGTGCACAAAGGTGTAAAATTATAAAACACTAAACTAAAAACACTCTTTAACGATTAAAAAAAATACTGCCTGATAACTGTAATACCTTAAAATATATAACATATATAGTGGAACATAAAACCTCCCCCTTTTTGAAGTCGGTTAAAAATAATATTAAAGTCAGTAAGTAGGAACACTTTTTTTTGAGCTCAAACAACAAACAAACACACAAATACACACGTTAAACTTTTTCAAACAGTCATTAAAATGGAAAAGTAACTAAGTACAATGATTTTATATTTAAAAAAAATAATAATAAAATAAAAACCGACTTCAAGGTTCGACTCGATTTCTCTTGGATTCCATCATCAGATCTTAGTGTCTTTATCACGGTACCACCGTTGTGATATCTCCTTTCCATTAAAAAGAGAATCATCAAAATCGGTTCATAAACGACGAAGTTATCCGCGAACACACATAAAAAATAAAAAACATATATACTGTCGAATTGAGAAACCTCCTCCTTTTTTTGAAGTCGGTTAAAAAGCTAGTACTGTTCTTATTCAAATCTTCTTAGGGTTATCTATAACTGACGTCTAAACAAAACATACACTATTGATAGTAGACTTCCTTAAAGTAAATCGTTAATTTTATAAGACTTTTTCTTCACATATTTAAGTCGCAGTAAATCACAAGTAAAAAAGTATTACAATATACTGTATCAATTTTAACTTTGATTCTATCTATTAATAAGCGATTATACGGCAAACATCTGGTGACAATAATCAAGGACATTTTATATTTGTCCACTCGACAGCAGCTGTTGCGTAGACGCTCATTCGTATGTAGATGCCTTAACGTGAGATGGCCGTGCGCACTTCAAGCGTGGTGTTCAATCATACGACTGGCTGCTATCTTTGAGATTATAATGAAACTTTTATGATTTCAATTTTCGTTATGAACAAAACTTGGATCGGACAAAGATCTCTTACAAGTTATATGTGTTTTATATCTATAGTTTGAGCTATAAAATTTTATCTATTGCATTGATGGTTTATTTCTTATAAATGCACGTTAACAAACCCTGTGGCTTAAGACTTCAGATAGATTTATGTTGATTTATTTAAACACTATAAATAGAGACCGAACAATGGTTTAATTCTGCACCTGCGTATTGAATTATCATTGTTAAAGAAATTGATACTGTTAGAATTAGGCAGGTCAGTCACCTGATAGAAACTGACTATCCACCAGCCACACATGACACTTGTCAAGCATGAGCCACGAATACATTGCCGGTCTTACATCAAAGAAGTTAATTACACCCAGAAATAACAGTATATCACAGAAAAATCAGCATTGACACAAACAAGGTACTCTATTGGCATATTTATTGATTTCTTACAACGCAATTCACCAGTACTTATTTGATTTCCAACAATATTTTATTGTTACTAAACTATAGTAATAAAACCCAACTAAATGTAATGACGATGTAAGTTTTGTAATTGAAAAAAAAACACATCCAATAAAAATATAATCCGATACAACAATAACTATTGTGCTACCGGTTGCAATCATTAGAATGGATGACGCTAAAGTTACTCAAAACATGGCACAAAAAAATAGTAGAGCCAATCAAGAAAGTACAGGAGCTCACAATGCTATGTCTAATAATGAATAAGATGAGTACAATGAAGTATTACCGCGTAATAAAGACGAGGAAGGCAGACACAAAGGTATGGGACGTAATGATTTGGAAGTGAGTGGATGTGTTAGCGTGTATGCGAGGAGCGAACCATGAAAATTACAAGCAGAGCTCAATCGCAGCCGCGCTTTTGTATTGAACAATGTGGCCACAATGGACGGTCAAGGACTTTATGAAGGACAAAGGGTTATAAGGATTTAAGAAAACATTGAGATTGGTACTAATTCTGTATTCATGATATCTAACAACAAAACTTGCTCAAATCAAGTATTTTTGTATGGGGAAACAGATCAATGCAATTTTTTAAAGCTGTGGCTTTTAAACCACAATAAGTTACAGTTAAAGTTGTCTAGTGGTTTTACTTGGTTCAAAACACCAAGAAAATTGGATACAGGTGATGATATATAAAATAGATAGATATTTCTGCACAGTTGTCTAGGGAAAGGAACTGCAAAGGACTTAGGAATCCTCACGTATGAGTTTAAAAAAATGTATAATACCTCTAATCAACTTTTCAGACCTAAAGCAAGATATTACGAAAAGAAATAGTTACTTTACTGTAAAAGCAGAAACAAAACCGAACTGTAACCGTAACAACACTGTTACTATGGCGAACATGAACATCTTGAATTATGCAAATTTCATACATGTAAAATCTGTTGTGACTCACACGGGGCATTGTACTGACTTAGAAGCATCAAAGTGAGATCAACCTGAATAAAGGCATCCGCGCTGGACCGACGAAGGGGTTGTACAATGTCGGCGAGGTCCGAACAAAAACTGACATCACAATACGTTGGCCCAACAACAGTGGCCGCTCATAAATCAAGCGCGAACAAAAGTAACAATAGTATTGAGGGTACCTTATAAGAGATCTTAGCATTGTGCTCATTCTTTGATGTTCACTAATAAAACCTTTGATTAATATCGTATAGACGGAACCAGTCGGTATGCAAATAATGACGATGTAAAGGATTCGACGGTAGTTGAACCACACGTGCTGGGGTCGCAACAAAGAGGAATGTTACATCTTCTTCACAATGCTTTTGTTGGTCCTCTGTAGCGCTAAGTTTAAGTTGCTTGACTTAGTTTTTTGTTATATTTTTCTACGTCAGTTACCGTCTTGTTAGCGCATTCCATTCCGCCTCTAGTGGATTGGAAACATTTTTACAAGAAGAGTGTGTAAATCAAATCCATTAAGATAGAACTGTACAAAAAACCTTGAAACTCCCAAGACTAAACAGTACAAATAAATAAATGATTATGAAACAATATTTAAGTTTAGTCGTCTTTAAGATATTTATAAATAGCAGTTCGACCGATGACCCATCGATAATTATATTTTTTTTTTAGTTCGAATATTATATTGTTTCCCATTTTGTCTCGGTTATCAGTGAAATTATTTATAATTTGGGTTAGTAGATATCAGTGCCTTTATTGTTATTATTGTGTTTCTACACCAACTCATACATTGTCACCTACGAAATGGGACAGCAAGATTTGTGTATTGGGTCGATAGTTATCTTGCATTATATCATTTTGTGCAGTTATTGTGTTAGTTTTATTTATTTTATTTTTATCTATTTAATGCAAAGAGTTTATATTAAGTAAATTACTTTAAACTTTGTCAGTTAAGTTTATCTCGTAACAGTGATTTTCTTAATTGTTTCAACAATACGTGAGGTATGTTATTATTGAATAACGACTATTCATCAGTTTTTATGATAATATTCAAGGTCACTATTTTATCACGTCATGGGTTGTCTGTAGAGGTAAGATTAATCGATAACCCTTACTTTAGTGCATAGTAATTAGATAAAAACAAACCTTAAGGCATAGTAATTAGGAATATAATAGTATGTGTATTCTAACAGGCAGGCGATTATTTGTATATACCTATGCATTGTACATCGCGTATGCTTCAGACCAAGCAATGATACATGCCTCTAATTTTAAATTTTAATGTCTATAAATTCTTGAACTAACCATTTTACGATTATATTTCTAACAGGAGAATATTATTTTTTCGAACTAATGTACTCGTATGTGTGGCTGGTATTTTTTTATTGAAAACTAAACACGTGCAGACACAAAAGTCAAATACAGTAACATCCGTTTCCTACGCGAATGATTTTTTTGTTATTATTAATAACAGATATCGGTCTGAAGTTATTTAATGATGTAATGAGTAACTGGATTTATTAGAAATTCAATAAATTTTATGACGAAAGTCCAAACATGTTGTAAATGTTTTAAACATCTTGTGCATTTAAATAGAGCTTCTTAAGAGTCCGTTCACACAGACCGGCTCGGAGAGGAGAGCAGATTTTTATCACGTTTGAAACAGACTTTTGAATAATTGTAGTAAGGTTTATTTTTGCATGTGCACTTTTTTTATCATTCAGGAATGATTTCATTGACAGAAGTTCATTCCGAAGCGTGGCTCTCCCAAGGTAAAGGCACACTATTTAGGCACACCAGTAAAACACACCTACCAAAAGCTAACTATCGACTACCAATACCCAAGTAAAAACAGTTAGGGACTTAGGGATCAGATTATAATTACAGCAGAAATATTTTCTTAATCGTTGTACTGTGTTTTGTTATACACTAGAAAAGTAATAAAACTGAGTAAGATTGTGATTTGCTGCCACGATAGGATCTCCACCTGATTGAACTTGAGACGAGATCGAACGATGCCGCAATGCTTGAGACAACGAAAATCTCCCTTGATAAATTAACGGTTGAAATTTCTCTGATAAGCAAAATAGACTGTCTCGAGTTTGTTTAAATTGCTAAATTTAGTCTAATTACCTTTATAAATACTGTAGTTGTTGTGACCTACGACAAATGACGTCATTCGGAATGTCACAAACATGCATACAACACACCAAAGGTCAAGCGATAACCAACATATTGCCAATGATAGACAATTTAATAAATTAGAGAGAGATTATTTGATATCTCACAGTTTAGTATAACAAGGCAATGTTACTTAGACTGTCATTATACAAAATTTTCGTACAATAAGTCTACATTATATACACTGAAAGATACTTCCAACTCTACATAATTATGTAGTGAAATTCAAATAATTTTAATATTTATAATACAAATTATGGATATTATAATACCTAGTAAATCAACTTACCTTTAGGTAATATAAATTTCAGGAAATAATCAGTATTAGGTTAGCGACAGCCCTTGTACGCAGAGTCTAGGGCTGTCTCTATTTGGAACTATTATTATGAAACGCATGCAGTACGAAACAGAACATATTTGATTCTCATTTTTAGTGTGTTGAGCGACAATGTTATTATAAATTACATAATTATTGACGTACAAATTAAACAAAAGTACACTACAGTATACTTATTGGAATAGTACTTGGTGGTCTTATATTTTCTATTTGGTGACAGCCCTGTCATCACAGTGGGTATAATTTTATTTATCACTCTCTTTGTTCTGTGAGGTTTGTGCCAACATCATATTCTATTTGTTCATTAATAACTCCTGTGAAATATGAACTATTGAAATTAAAATTGTTACTTGACTCGTAATTATATGCCTGTTAAATTCCCTACATATAAATATAGATAGAATCTTCATTTTCGGCATTCCTAGGTTCGTAATATGTAATTGTAAAAGACACAATAATTTCGGACTAATTCAAATTTTTCAAAGTAACTGATTGTGTTTTCCTCACATTGATGCATTTTAAAGCCAGTCGAAAAGCTATTTATTCAGTTGACTTATATCATATCTAGCCGTTGATTGATTTATGACAGCAACAGTTCAAAGAAAAGAAAATAGTGACAAACAACTAAACAATTAAAATATGAAAGACAATAAAATTTTCCAACTAATATGAAACGTAAAGATAACGTCTGGTTTACAATTAAAACGTCAAAAAAATAACAACGGAAAACTTTTAAGAGAAACGTCAACGATAAATCTTTCGTTAATAAGGCGTCGCATAAACAATGTTTTTTTTCACCATTTTCAATTTGGCACTGCGTTTGCGCACCACGCGTCGTTGCCGCCTAACAGTGACCAATTATTGCACACACCACTCATTCGCCTTTGAAGTCTAAAACATAAAATTTGTTAAAAACTGCGAGAGTCAATGATAATTAATTATTGTTTTCTTCAAACCCATTTACGAGTGAAGCAAATTTATTATATTGTGGAGTAAGCGACAAGTGAATGGCGATGACACAGACGCGGTGCCAAAAACAATAGCGCTTACGACAACATCGACTGATACTTTTGACATTTAGTAGTGTATTCCTGGACTTGCTGACAAGCTCTTTAACACTTATATTAGTTAATAAGATCACACAGCTCCTAATTTTATTCTAAGCTGTGAAGAAAGAAAATCGTAATGTGAAGTTTACTCCTAAACAGCCGTTTGCAATAACTTATCTCTAGTTAAAACTGTAAAGTCTATGTATTTTTTCAATTTCATTGATAAGCAGGATCATTTATTCTTTCTTTGACAAGTGGTAGTTATCAAATAGAATAAATACTCTTTTTCAGGTAAATTCAGACTACATATTTTCAACAATCTATCTTTAGTTAAAAGTGGGTTTTGAAAATGGCCGTTAGTTGGCTCTTACGAAACCAACAGGATGAATACACGTGAATACATGGTGACAATCAATAATTCATCACCACACAGACCCCAATCAATAAATATTGATATTTAACCTTATATTTTTTTAACTACAAAAATATAATGTTTTACTTTACTTCCTGTATTAAATTTAACACAATACAAAATTTGGTGTGTGTCAAACAAATAATCATCATCCATCACTAACTCATCATTGAACATCTTATCACTTGACACATCAATATCATTACGACCTGTCCATTCAATTACAATCAGAGGGCTTTCGTGTTTGATTCTATTATTACATACGAAGTTCACTAAGAAATTCTTTGGGAAAAATGCTTAGAAATATTATCGAAGGTCTCACAATGGAATCGCGGGACTTTGATGTGACGTGAGGGAATAATCAATGGCAATCGATGGAAACACGCTTTGATGTTTAAATGGGAGTTGTAATGAAACATAAGGCCTTAGCGTCTAATATTTTATTTATTTATTATACTTATTTTAAAGTACTAACTAATGCGAAATCGTCTCTCTGTTCGCGTGAGACGATAAGATTTTTGTGTCAAGATTGTAAATGTCGGTGTTGAGCCTTTGATATTATTGTTGTGTAAAATCTGTTCGTGTTGTAATATGCAGTATAACATGTGAATTTATTAATATATGAATTTGTAATATTATTTATCTTTTCATGACTTTTACAACCTTTGTTACATGGTACTTCGATACAAATACGAAACGTGTTACTTCTATAATTTTTTTTTTTTTTACTTTATTTTGATTTTTATGAATTATGAGGTTAGTTACCTTTTATACTCTAGTTTTCAGATATATAATTGTGTATTTTATGGGTATTAGTTGTTGTCCAATAGTTGATTACAAAACTCTGCCGATGATGATTAATTACCTGGGAATGGAAAGCCTGTGCTTACATATTTCTTGATGTCGATAATCCCTATACAAAGCCCATTTTATTTATTTTTTATTTAAAATTTATTGTTCACAATAATAAAACCTTATTCTAAAACATAAGGTCCACAAAACTGTTTTAAACAGTTTGTCTGTGGACTCAGTATTCTATGTATATTATTCTTTTTTTCTCTACATAGTGGAAGGTAGTAGAGCCACGCTGATTTCAGCAGGAACGGGCCGGCTCGACCGGGGCGGTACTACCTTCGCACAGAACATCAACACGACAGCATTCGTGCTGTCGTATTTCGTTGGTGAGTGCGAGACCGGAGGCCCGATGATACAGAAGCATCCCTAGGCCACCATAGTGTGTATCAACATGCTGCATTCACAATGAGTATGGTGACCACCACTCTTGGATTCCGCTTATGCTTTCCATCGGGCAGAGTAGAGTCATTTTAGCAGGGCTATATAATACTTAAAAAAAACAGTAATATGAACTGTAAAAATAGTAATTTGGTACTATTCTAAAATAGATCGTAGCCAAACAAAGATGGGTTTATCACACTACAATCTAAACAAGGCAACAGTGAACACATCGCGGAAATCGATTCTAATTCGAACGTCTGTATCGGAACCGTACATCGATGTATCGTTATACCGCCGAGCCCTCTTGTTTGTCGGATCGATTATTCCACTTCATCTCACACTTATTGGGTTCAAACAAGTCTATCTCGAAGGCATTGGTTGCGACTGTGATGTAATTATGTACCCAATTAGTCGGTTTGGTTTTTATCCTTACATTTTTTTACTTGCCTTATTTGACTTTAAAACTATCAAAACCAGTCTCCGGGCTATAATCCCCAATGAAATAAATATTTTTTTAATTATTAAGGTGTAACTTTTAAAGATATTTTGCCAGTGAAAACTCAATCCTTGACACAAATATGAAACAAAAGAAAAATTAAACACGAAAAAAACAAAAAAGTTATTAGACACAAATTCATATAAAACAAAATAATACTAAATATAAATAAAAAAAAAACAAGCTGATAAAAGTAAGTTAGAAATAAATAAACATACAGGTGAAGATAATAAAAACGTGTTAAAAAAATTAATTAAAGGAGAATGACCCTAAGAATTTATAAAAAGTCTTTCAACTTTGCTCTTCGAAGTTTTTTATGTATCTCAAAAAGAGAAACAATTCATATTTAGTAAACCAAACAATATTTGTAACAAACCGATGGAATTTAGCTTGACTATTTCTAATTTACTCCTCTGAGGAATTCAGTATTCGTATGGTTTCCGAGTCTATTCATTTCAATAACGTAGTGTTATTGTGTGCAAGCGGTAAAAGCATATTGTTCTGTAAGTGTTGAACAATAGCCAAATGTTCGTGACTGTTCGCTAAATACATGTCCGTATTATATTGTTCGGAGACTATTTGGAACATTTAATATTCAGTTACGACATACGGAATTGTTTGTACGTTGAAAACTAACTTACACTACTGCCTTTACTAGTTCACTTCTGGACGTTCCTAGGCGTCTCCTTAGCAAGAAGATTTTATACCACGCTGGCCAGAAGGTATAGGGCTTATTTCACGTTTTCTTTCTCCTTGCAGTGATGTTGTCCGGCGCTGTTTGTCCCTTAATTGCCTCTTACGACACCCATCGGCTGTGTAGGGCTGTTAACTCTTGATCCGTCACCATACGTATATAACTATATACAAACACCACTTATAATAAAACCTCATTTCAAAGCGCATCATAACATACTACAGCGCCATCTACCGAAGATACGTCGAACTACGAAGTAACAAAGGAAATGAAGAAACAACCAACCCTAAATCGCGCAATAGAAGTTCTGACGCAGATTATCATATATACACCATTCCAACATCAACCGTTGGGCTGTGGCCCGCCAGGCATGATATCGCCGCCTGGTTGGACGATCCTCCCTTTGTGTTGGAGGAACATGATACCCGTTCCCCCACATGAAGCAATAAAATTACAATACTCCTCCCAATAAAATACAGATTCAAATCTGTAAGAACAATAAACCCAAATCCGATTGAAATCGAACAGAACATCAGTTAGTTAAATATTTAAATAAATCCTTATTATTACCAACTCAGATAGTCCACAGACTATAATTACAACATCTAACCAAACTGTTATGTCTCCACCAAAAGCTATTACACAAACCATTATAATACATTCAAATTTACATCATTTCACACTTAAACCAAACGAGCATTAAAACGAAACCAAACCGCAACAAGGCATTTGACGACCGAAAAACCTCAAGTAAACGTTACATTACAAAATAAATCTAGAATATATATTTCAAACAAAGCCGTTGATGGCAATAACGGGTTGACAAACACCACAAATTGTGATGTCTTGAAAGGGGTTAATAATATCCTCGTAGATGTAATTGTGTAATCCGCTTAGAAATGTCTGTAGATTGAGCTATTGTGGGAGGTCTGGATTGATTCGGTGTCGTGTATGAAACAAACCTTAGTTTATTCCATTGTTTTATTATTAATTGCTAGAGAGCAGAGTGCAGTAGGTGAACGGTTGAATGAATTACAATAGGTTGATTAATGAAGGGTTTTCAGGTGGTGTGTAGTTTTGGCTTTCAGTGATTGACAATTACGTAGATGTGTTGTACGAAATTGAGTGCTATTATCGTGTACATTTGTACTATTATAACTCTATTGTTGTTTAAACTAACTTTGTTGCTACTGCTTTATTAAAATATCAGTATCAAAAAGATAACTTTTTGAAGTGTAAAATTAACTAGGTTAATTAATCTATACTAGTTTAAAAAGCTGAAGAGTTTGTTTGTTTGTTGAACGCGCTAATCTCAGAAACTACTGGTCCGATTTGAATTTTTTTTCCAGTGTTCGATAGCCCATTTATCGAGGAAGGTTATAGGCTATATATCATCACGCTAGAACCAATAAGAGCGGCACATCAATGAAGAGCGTTACAAAAACGGGGAAAAATTATTACGCTACGGGCAATAGGAGACGTAAACGACGTTGCGTGGGTCAGCTAGTATACAATATTAGTCAATAGTCAATATTTATTTTATTTATCCCAGTTGCCCTCGGTGATTAGAAACAAAGGTAAGCAACGACGGCGTGGTAGGTATCTGGATGGGTAACCGCTGTTGGCATTATACCATGAGCGTTTCCGTGATTCGGAGGTCACGTTAAGCAATCGTCCCGGCTGTTATCTTAGGATAACAGTCGTGAGGCTTAGCTGGAGGTCTTTGGGCGGCTTGAAAAACATCCAACGGCAAGATTACGTAGCCACAACGTTGTCTTGCCAGTCCCCAACCCGCACTTGGTCTGCGTGGGGACATATGGCCTTAACCCTCCTCTGAGAGGAGACCCGAGCCCAGCAGTGGGACGGGGTTGTTGATGATGATGATTTGTCCTAAAAAATCCTGGCTTTAAGGCCAAGGGTCCTGTTAATTCCAATCCAGGATAAATAGTGGTATGAATATGGTTTTGGTCTCTGTCTAGATGTCATCTAACTACAGTATGAATTTATTTCGCAAAAATAAGGAAAACTTGGAACAAACCCAGTACCATTCCATCTGGCCAACATGGTGTAGCAGGCCTCCTTTATAAGCAGTCTTCTCTGTCCTTAAAAACTATTGACCATGATGATACATGTAACGAAACGAAATAAGTTTTATTTCGTAGTTTTGCCAGCCGCAACCTCTTCGAAGTTATTATTATAAATATTTCAACGACCAGCTTACACTCAATTTGTTCGTATTTAAGCTTCGGTAACTTGTGAACATAATTCATATTTATCAAATGGATAATACCTCAACCCTCTTTCTTGTACTTCGTAGATTAGCCTCGAGGATTTTGTCCCCTTTTTGGTAACGTCCTCAAATGATATTTTATAGGACAAACACCGGCCGGCCCTTGCAAAAATAATATGTGTCTGGAACTAAATTATTCACAAAGGTGTACCACCGGCGAATCAACCCTATGAATAAAATATATATCATTCGATATATTATTTGATGCATACTGTCCTCGGACTCTTCTGTGCTTGCCGATAAATACTTAACCTTTTTCTGTTCTATATTTTTGAAAGTTTTGAAAAAGAATGAAAATAAAGGAGCTTTTTTTAAATCGCTTTGATGTTTGTTTTTGTTATAGTTTTGGGCGATAAAAGAGCTCGCAAGTCGGCTGATGGCGTCCACCATAAGTGCGTTACCGCTCTTTGTAATAATCCCGTCTTTTACTCCCTTAGTGAACGGGATTATCACTTAATGAAAAGCAAGGAACAAATAAATTTATACCGATTTTCTGTTAAGCGCATTTCGGATTCGCATTAAAAAAATCTCAATAATATTACCGAAAAAAACTGTAAATATACTTTTTAGCTAAAAATACCGTTATTTACTATATAATTACGTTAAAACATTTAATAAACACACTGTTATAAGTTTACATACAGAAGCTAAGACAGAAAACTGAAATGATTCATTCAGGTTCATTAATCTATCATTCTGTATAGAAGACATTAAGTTCACAAAGATCACTATGTTTGAGTACTAGTGAGGTATGAGGTTAGACGGCAATGAGACAATAACTGGCCCTAGGGGTTCAAACGACCGTCTGGGCCCCCTCACCCGCGTCTAAGAAGGGGACATCGTCTGTTACTGGAATGCTTCGTTTCGTAATAAAATATCTAAGGGCTGTCGTTTTTATGATGACACACTTGTTTACATTTAGTTACATTTTATTTTGTTTTATTTTTCTCCTTTTTTATTTTTGATAGCTTTTAAAGAAATGCTTAAAAAGTTTATATGGTAACCCAATGTCCAATACCAATAGTCAAAAATGAGACAATTGATCAACTAGTCACTAAGTTTCTAACGTTTTATTTTATGTCCATTATTGCATTTACATAGTTAAGAATTTTTGAAAATTTTGAGATACATTTTAAATTGAAAAAAAAAATGAGGCATAACAGCACCTAAATATACCTACTTTGTAAAAGTTTTCAATAAATACACACAAGTTCCTCAGTAATCAAGCAGTATCTGCATTAAGCAAATTCCAATATTGTAAAACATCAATAGTGCGCCGCCCTACGTAGTTTATGTTTCGGCGAGCAGCCCGCGCCGCATTGCCCCTGAGATTTGACAATAATTCTCGATAGCTCCTCTATTCTACCGCTTTCAATGAATACCGAATTGAGACCAACTCCGTACATCTTAGACACAACCTATTTCAATTTAGATTATTGCTTTCTTGTTCGCGGTGCAATATCTTAATAGAACCCTCAGAAAATTAACTTCAATCAGCATTTACTAAAACATGCAAGACTTAATAACCATAAATTCTCAAAATTAAAAAAAACTCCCGACATAATAACCTTAGTTCCCTTTAAAAAGTAAAAAACACGTTATGCGCTTTCGTTTGATATATTGCTCGATTTGCTCGATGATATTTTGCAAACATTCGGTTATTCTTCCCGACTTTCACCCCCATAACTTTTAAACAACTGAACCAATTTTCATGAAACATATCTAAGAACACTCGCACGTAACTCACCTTTCATACAAAAAAAAAAATTGAAATCGCTTCATCCGTTCGCGACCTACGGTGCCACAGACAGACAGACACGTCAAACTTATAACACCCCTCTTTTTGCGTTGGGGGTTAAAAAAACCCTCATCGCTATATGTAATCAAAGCTTGAAGATTAATAATGAAATCCTACTGTGTATTTTATTCATTGACCTTCCTAAATTAACAGCGATACTGTCCACAAAGACTCACATTGAAAGGGAGTACCTTTCACTGATTCGCTCCTCTTTAATCTACAATCGAAACAAAACTGAGCTCGTAACACGATTGTCTATCTCTTCATTTACTTAGTAAATTATTCTTTGTCGAACGGAAGAGAAGGCTTTGAATCCATTAATTCTCTGATGGGGTCACAAAGAGGTGGTACGAATTAAAATAATGTATTCTACGACTTCAATGGGGCTCCCTTCGTCCGGTGCGCTGCTGTTATTACAAGAATAATATATTTAAATCAGAGTCTGCTTTCAGATGAAGATGTACCGCTTTGTGAGTCCACCGAATAAGTGATCACGTACATTGCCATTAGGATACGTTTTATGTGCAAATTATAGCATACCATTTTTGAGCTTACTCAAATTTCAACCGAGACGCGCTCCGAACAATTTGGGTTCGTTAGATAACTTTTAATCCATGCATTATTGTGTTCACATGTGGTGAAAAATTCATGAGAATTCTCATATGTAACAAATGAGCTTGCATGTTATTATAGACATACGAATTTACTTATAGACAGTTCAATTAATAACAAATCCATGCTACTACAACAGCAAATTAATCCCCCGTCAAAGGGGTTTGTGAACTACCCTCTGTTAACAGATAATTTAGAATATGATCACCCCGTTCCCGAATATTTCCGAACAAACATTTCGATGTATTTATTCTGGTGTTTATTTTGTAGCGTAATATGTCGTGTTCCACTTTGATGTCGTGAAATCGCTTCTGTTCTTTGTCAGCCACCCAAGGATTTACATCTATTACGTTAGTCATTTAACTCTCAGTTTTACTGCTATCTATTTTGGATTTAGAATCCTTTGTAACATGATAGGGGGTTGAGTCTGTATGTTTCGTTGCTTTCATATGGAATTATTGCATATGGTTGGTTGGAGTTGGTTTGGCAGTATGAATGGTTCATTATATGTGGGGATACTTTGAGCAGGACTCGGCTATTTGCGATGTATACCATTGTTTATGATTTGGAGCAATTGTTTGTGTTGCACTGTCAAAGGATGTGCACTTGTTTGTTTTATGATGGGGAGAGGGAGATAGGACGATAGAATAAACAAAGCGACATTGTGGAGGAGCTCAATGTCAAGAGGTGACTTTGTGTCATTATTTTTATAGTAGCAATAATGATTCTGTTAAATATGAACTGATAAGCAACTATTGAACGAAACATTTTTCCGAGATTTCTTTTCTTTTTATTTAAATGCCCTTATTTACGAGCTATTTTAACATTACTTTCAATACGACCTTCAAACCTTCAAAAAAAGAGCGTACTCCTTAAAAGGCCGGCAACTCACTTGTGACGCCTCTGGTGTTGGTTGTGCGGGTGTTCATGGGCGGCGGTAGTTGCTTACCATCAGGCGATGCGTCTGCTCGTTTGCCCCCTATACCATAAAAAATACATTTGCAGTGAGAACAAAGTTACTATAATAATAATTGGAAATTGAAAAATGGCATTAGTAAATCGCGGGTCAAAGATGTACAAATAAATGTAGATATTTTAAAAAAAAATTTATCCAAATGATAATAAGTAGCAATTCAATCTTTACACTGCATTGACTTGTGGCCGGAGCTAGTTTTCCATGAGAATCGGAAACATTGAAGTACTACTTGCAACCAAATTTACTATGGCAACTATTCCTTTGGCAAACTGGAGTGGCTTCTTGACTCTAACAGTCATGTTCATTTCAACTATTTTCCTACAACTTTTGCATCCACTGTTTCCCTTTTTTATATTCAATTTGTTTCTTGTTCAAGATGCTGGAAAAAGTTAATTTGTCGGCTTTAGTTTTGGTTTGAACAGGATGAAAGCGATCCCTGATATACTAGAGACTTTGTGGTAGGACTTCGTGGGTATTTTTGTTTGATTTTCGATTAACTAACTAGCAATCGAAGCGTACATTTTCACGTTCCTTTATTCCATAAGTATGGATGTATGAATGGATGTTTGTTACTCTTTCACGCAAAAACTACTGAACGGATTTGAATGAAACTTTACAGTAATATAGCTTATACATCAGAATAACACATATGCTTTTATTTGCCGCGATAATCGACATATACGCGGGCGGAGCCGCGGGCAACCATTAGTTGAAATAAATTGAATAAAAAAAAAAAAAATGGAGGCTTATAGCATAGCATTAAATATGGGAAAAATAGTTCCAAGGAAAAATAACTGCGTGATTATTTGTTTTGTGTCTAGGAATAATTTGATCTATAATATGTATGTATTTAGAAATTTATAAGTACCTATGTATTCAGGCCTGGTGTGTAGTGTGTGAAATTATTAAAATTGCTACTAATTTAATCCACAAAGTTTACCCAAGACAGACTTTCCAAGGAGACGGCTATGTTCAGCAGTGGACTATTTTAGGCTGATTATGATAATAGGTAATAAACCTAAGACAGAGAGATTGATAACACTCTTTTTTTTTCTTTTTTTTTGGAATGGACTGGCAAACGAGCAGACGTATCGCTTGATGGTAAGCGATTACCGCCGCCCATGGACACTTGCAACAGCAGAAGCATCACAAGTGCGTTGCCTGCCCTTGGGGGATGGGAGGGGGGTGATAGGGGGAGCGGGGTTGGGGTATAGGCCTCCGGTATCCTTACTCACTCGGTGAAACACAGCGCAAGCACTATTTCACACCGGTTTTCTGTGAGGCCGTGGTATCACTCCGGTCGAGCCGGCCCATTCATGCCGAAGCGTGGCTCTCCCACGGTTTTTTCTTTTCTTTGTTCATATTTTCTACTGACACTAAAATTACCCTAGCGCTAAATAAAAACTCGCTTGAGTAAAGTTCAAAAGTAGAGTTGCACTACATTCGTTCATTTTGCTCGCGTTTCATTTCGCAGTGACCTAAGGACACAATGGTCTCTCATCAGACCCTCTTGTTTAGGGTAAATCGCAGAGCCGTCGTTCAGTCTGTATACCCCTTAATTGTTGATATTACGTCTTATATTGGTGGTAGTAGCGAGTTTTTAAATAATACTCAGAGAAAGTTTTAGTATAAAGTATAGAATTTTGAATCCTGCGAATGAATTGTATGTATAGCGTAGGGGTTGAAGCGGTCGCTTTCTACTGTACTGACTGTAGTGGGTTTAAGCCCCGCATGGGACAACATTTTGTGTACTCTTTATTTCCCTTTCAGGTATATTTGTAAAGACCTCCACGACCAATATTCCTTATGTCCCGTAGTCTCTTAAAAAACAAGAAAAAAAGGCACTTTTGGCTTCCAAATTCATTAGCGTTGCTTTCTGAGTATAGACTAGGTTACTAGAGCAATGTTATATTTTTAATTCTATGATAAATAGGTTCTTGTAAGTTTAATTTTAAGTTATTTACATCAAAGAATTCAACTTCGATGAAAATTATTTTTGATAGTGCATTGTGCAATTACCCACATCAGCCTCTACGGTAATGTAGACTTTACAGAGAAGGGGAACACACGAAAAGTTTAACTTCTAGTGATATTAACGAAAGTGTATATATAATACCTGTCTGTCTTATCATCTCCACAATAATAAAGTCAAGGCAGGCAGTTCCTAATTTAAATCAAATTGTATTGGTCTCTGAAAGGTACAATACACAATAGTAGTATGGGTAAAACCTTTAAGAGACCTGGAGTCTGTACTAGATTACCTGTATGACCGTGTAGCGACGGATAATTCCTCGTCGAGCAACCTGTTAAGTTCGCAAAGAACATTACGGGGTAGTAGAACAATGAGGTACAATGTTGCACGCTGATTGGACATTGTGCACGCCGTATTAACTGTATTGTTTGCGGAGTAATCATAATGCCGTCATTACCCTCTGAGGGTGGGCGGATGAGTCCGAAAGTATGGAGACGGATTCTGTTTATCAGAAGTATAAACTAAAACAAAGTAATGTCTTTTTGTGCCTGTTTTGCTGTAATTCTATTTTAATAAATCTTTATTTCAAATGTTATGTTATTTGGTTGGATGGAACATGGATACGATATTTAATTGGTGATAAATATTTTTGTTATTTTTTTGTTATTGTATTTGTAGTATTTGGTTGTGCCTAATTTTAATACTAATTATTACAACTGAAATGAGTAGATAAGCTCATAGTATCTTTATAATTTTTGTAACGACTGAGAATTATAGCAGTTAATAGATTTTGACCAATACAGTTTGAATTACCTAATGTTTAGCATAGTAATTGTTCGTGCAATGATAATTATTCAACAATAATTGAGAGCTCACACACACTCACACCGTCACAAGACTCTGCAAATATAACGGTTCCTTAAAAAAAATATTGTCACACTTTGCAGATAATGAAATAAATTGTTATACATATATTTTTTAATGTACTTATCATTTATAAATATACATTTTGACTTATAAAATTGTAACATATTCCATTAAAACCAAAAGTTTATTACACCAGCTTACTTTTAAACAAATGTATATTATAGCAGTTCATATTCACAAGTTCTTCTCCACACTATCATACTCGCCCACTCGTCTCGCGTTGTCGCGTACCGATGGGTAATTTCCCCCATTGTCAGGCGCAAGAAAATGCTTCCAAAGATTTGCGGTAACTAGATCTGACATTCCTATTAGCTAATAACTTTAGGTAATCCTGATTCTAAATAGAATCAGAACTTTTCTATGAATATAAATATAAAATCCGCCTTATCGTTTTATTTTCAAAACAAATGTATATTATGTAAAATTAATGTTAGTACCTACTGAAAAGGTTTTATCTGTGATCCTGTGAATATTATGAATGATTAGATTTAATAAGTAATACTTACATATATACCCATATTAATAAATAAAAGTTTTATTTCAAACATAATTTTACTACCAGAAGAGTTTTTGAACCAGTTTTATAGAACCTCATATTTTAATTGTCCATATAAATGCTCATAGCAAAATGTATCTGAACTGTTAATCGGTTTAAGAATTTATGTGAGCTATCGAAAGTAAATCAAATGTTCACAATTTACTCTTACAAAATCTTGGCTTATTTTTTCTATATAATTATTTTATTACACCAAAAAGTAATATTGTCAAGTCAAAAATATAGTTCTTAGAAAATCAAAACATCGTCCCACGAAATATAGACAGAATCCTGCCTTCTGAATACACGTGACAAATTATATATAGCCACTTCAAAATGAAATGGATGTTTTGACTTGGGTCGCATGTTATATCCACTATTTACACTTATATTTTTTTAATTATATTATTTATGTTTGCTTTCTGGAACCATTTCAAACATGCTATAAACTACAGCTTTACGAGCCGAGTGGTTTGGTTTAATTTCTCTTTCTTGCGGTTGGCAATACTAAACAATGTCTAATATTCGTTGATTTAACTATTGTATGTTAGTCATGGCGATACTGAAGTTAGAGGACTTAGTTAGAGTTAGTAAGACTTAGAGCGCAAGAGATGCGTTCCTGGCAATAAAAGCAATATCCTTTGCCTTCCATTTGCCTTCCCCTATCATTTTGGTACCTTACCCGTTGAATACAGTTCCAATTTTCCCATTTAGGTATAATTCCCAAATTCCCTATTTAGTCCAATAGGCGGACCTCTTATTACATAACCAAATAGTTGGCAAAATTTGGATTTTTAATAACTATCCTGTCTGCCCTTTCAAAGCTACAGTCATAAATGTATGTAAGTACTGTATTTACATTAAGGAGTATTTGTTTCGCATACCCACACATAATATTATGAAAGATGAGACAGTTCAAGGGTTTGACAACAAGCCGTTGAAAAGTTTTAAAAATGTAACATGTTAATGCAAAGTCCCTAATATTTTCTATTTTATTGTTTCTATTAAAGCTGTCGTCGCCCATTTTCTTCGCCGGAAATCATCTATCACGATTTTGTGAAGTCATTTCTTTGCCCCATCCAGTGTATTATGATATTTATCAATAGCTATTACACTTGTTACTACATTTTGTTCAAGTTTCTGTGCGTGTTCTTGTAATTCTCCTCGATAATTCGACCTCCCTCCGTTTCACTCAATAGAAGCCAATTGTGTGATGCAGCGCTTGTTTTGACATGTAATTTTATTTTATTTTCCTTTTCAAAGTTGTTTTCATGTTGGTATTATCAGATGTTATTTTGTTTTTTATTGCGAACTTACGGTATAAGGGAATTTGTTGGATTTGGTTTGGTTGATTTACACATTAAGAAAAATACTTATGTACTGTAATGAAACGGGAACCAATGGTGATAATTACCGGCCAAAGACACTTGCAACTCAAAGAAGACAAATGCTTCGACCTTCGTAGTAATCAAAATTGCCCGACATCGGTTTTCTGCAAGGTCCTGGTATAATCATATGGGTCGAGCCAACCCGAAAGGAGTATACCTTGTGTCACAGTCTGACTCTTCCACTATCTAACAATACCAATTTAGAAACGAAAGCTCTAAAACTTAATAACTGTAAGTCAATCAAAACACAAATCCAGCAAAATTAATAACCAAATTGGACCATTTACGACCGAGAAAAGTGACTACATCAAAACCTAATTTGGTACGAGAAAGATTCTAGAAAATGTTATTAAATTTTATTGAGAAATAAACTTATTATAGAATAAAAATGATTCTGTTACTGGAAAATTCCTGTCGGCGTTTTATTCTTTTTTTACTTAAGGAAAAAATATTTCTTCGTTCCTCATTCAATTACGGACGCTTCACAGTATTTTTTCTATTTAATTTTTATTTTCATTGTACTCTCCTGTCGCAATGGGACTTTTATTTGCTTATTCGATTTCAAATGTTTTTATTATGTCTGCTTCTTTTATAAATGTGTTTCGATTGACTACATTTAATCAAAAATTAGGCTAGGAACTTTCCTTTTGGAATAAATATATAGTTCAATAATTATTAGTACATTTAAAAAATATTATCATGTTTAACAGGACTCGTATCGAAATTCAATCAATGTGTCATTTCCGTACGACATTTCTTAGTTTTAACTAGATGATATAAATTCATAGATCGGCTGGAACCTTGGCCATTTATCTAAGACGGGTGTTGGCAATTTCCTATGTCAATCAGATTGGAAGCAAGGTACCACTCATTCAGTTTACTTAGACCATCAGACCGTCTTTCCGTCCATCGCACTCTGATTAATTTCTAAACGGATGCACACGTTAATATCTCGTATAAATTAGAAGGTTTTGCTTATAATATCTTTAGTATTAGGTAAAGTGTAGACATTCCCTTAAATTAATATTATTTATAAATACATATATGTTGTATACCGACTTGGTATATACCTTACTATAATATAATTTGTAATAAAAACTGGCAAGATAATATATGAGGAACGTTGAAAACTGACCTCATCTGTGTGTTAAATCCAACGGTTCATCATTGGTGAATATCAAAGTTTGTTTTCAGCCGACTAGACCGACCGAATTTCCGTATCGGGGCCCCAATACTGGGGCGCCAAGGGTACCCTGAAAAGAAAACCCATGAGCGCTGTGTCTAGGAAGAAAGAGATATCTACAATGATAGGAAATTATAGTGATACACATCTTTCGAACGGCCTCGGTGGCACAGTGGCGGGTTCGATTCCCGAATGGGACCTAATGTTTATTTGATCAGCAAATATTTATTTCGGAGTTTGGGTGTTTTCTATTTATATTATGTATGTATTTACATCAGTTGTCTAGTACCCATAACACAGGCTCTGCATAGCTTGGGGCTGGTGGCTTTGTATATTATATGTCCAATAAATAAAAAAAGAAGTTATGTTATATAATAACGCAGAATAATTTTTAATCAATTTTAACCATTGCATACAATTCTTATGCAAATATATTAAGATTAAGGTATTTTTTTAATAGAATACAAAACATATTATCATCATCTGTAATAAATCACGCAAGAATTGCATCGACACAAACTATGAATAGTGTAATCCTTTTTTTAACTGAACAACCCTTTTGTCTATCCCAACAAACCATTTAAAACAATTTCAGTTGCAAGGGGAGGTGTTTACAGAAACAATTTGCTACCAATTTGGTTATAGCATTGTTACCGCACCCCACTGCAAATTGGAATCGACTTGCACCATTGAACTTACAAGTTATTGTTTTTTAACTCTATAACAGTACTTGAAATAATATCATTCAGATTGCGTATTTATGTATATGTTGTAAAATATGTTAATAAACAGAAAACACGTAGAAAAAGTATGAAAACAAAGTGAAATGTATGTGGAAAGAAGTCTAAAATTTAAAGAAGTTTATAGATACGATCATTATTATTATCAACAACAGTCTCTTGTAGGCCATTGCTGGATTAAGGCCCTTCCTTTTCTATTTTTTTTTAACATTTACTAATATTTATGACCACGAAATGTTATACAAATAGAGTTGACATCATTAATGCCATAACAAGGATTGTTTTGTAATTACAAATAAAATACATTTTCACGTGCCACCAGTGGCTAAATAGACGATCTCTAATGTTCACAATGTTAAAACACCTGTAAATGTACTCTATTTATGTGGAATAAATCATTTCATTCCTTATAAAAAAAGTTTTAGCATACTACGAGTATAACAATACATTCTAGAATCAAACTCACTTGTACTTATTCCACTATTTTAATTTAACTTTACACCTGACCGGTTTCGCCTTATGGCATTCTCAAAGGTTAAAAAAAAAAATTTAAAAAAAAACCTTTGAGAATGCCATAAGGCGAAACCGGTCAGGTGTAAAGTTAAATTAAAATAGTGGAATAAGTACAAGTGAGTTTGATTCTAGAATGTTGAGTTTGCTCCTTTAGTCGGCAGTCTCCTTTCTCTTAGTAGAGATGATGACACTCCTCATCCATAATTTGTCGCCACACCGACAGACGATATTAATGAGTATTAATCAGTCTTATATATAAAATTCTCGTGTCACAATGTTAGTTACCATACTCCTCTGAAACGGCTGGACCGATTTTTATGAAATTTGGTATGCATATCGGGTAGGTCTGAGAATCGACCAACATCTATTTTTTATACTCCATTTTTTTATGGCAAAACAACGTTTGCCGAATCCGCTAGTATTGTATAAAAATTGATGCTTTTCAATATAACACGCAATTCCTAATGATTTATTGACGTCAATCAATAACAAAAACATAATGCATTAGAAAATAAACAATTCCTAATGTAAAATTGAACTGTCAAATTTCCCGCTACAACGCCATATTGTTTGACAACTGCGTGCGTTAAAAAAGAAATGTTTATAGTGGCATTTACATATTTAATTATTTTTCAGCTACAGAATTAAATTCGCCAAAAAAAAAATTAAGGCACGTATGTAACCTTTTTTTATTGATTAATATTTTTTTTTAAATTCAAATAAGAAAGTAATGCTTAATACTGTATAGTCTCCGTTTATTTTGTGAGAAAGGTTGTGGTAAGCTACGTGTACAGTAAAATTTATTAGAATTATAAGTATTCTATATCATAATCATTTTGAACATTTTATTTCGAAGAAACAGCTTTGAATTATACGAGCAACTATTTTCTACAGTTTAATTTGAAATAAAAAAAAACAAAAATGAACAACATTTTACTGCAACAGTGAGGTGAAGCCCCAGAAAATTGAGTTAATTTCACCGTTGAGTTGGGAATAAACTAGGATACATAAAAGCAATAATAATAAATCTAAACTATCAATTTATTGACGAAGGTATTTATATATGTAGATAATTTCAGTAAAGCTTACCAGCATTGTTTTAAGGCTCACTAAAATTACTTACGAAACGTTTTTAAAATTTGAACAACTACTTGTTATAGTTTTCCTTTCTTCTCATTTATTTTAATTTTTCTTGTTATAGTTTTTCTTTCTTCTCATTTATTTAATTTTTGATAAGTGCGCTACGTTTTCATTTAAAGTTAAATAAAATCTTTTTAATTATAACCAAAACTTCTATCACAATATTTTTGCTACTGTATCAATCTATTTTCAACCGCCTTCAAAAAGGAGGAGGTTCTCAATTCGACTGTATTTTTTTTTTTTATGTTTGTTACCTCATAACTTTGGACTGGGTAAACTGATTTTGATGATTCTTTTTTTATTTGAAAGCTGGTGGTCCAGATTGGAGTCGGTTTTATTTTTGGTAAATAATGGTAATTATTTTAAATTATTTTACACCCTATTTATTAAAAGTAAAAAATAAAACCTTACTTTGAGTCTAAAAAATCTTGAGAGAAAAGCAAATCATAGCTCCTTCTCTTCTTATTAGCTTCTTGTCACCACCCCATGTTTCAAGGCCAATAATAAATACAATTTGCTGTCAGTGTGCTATTAGGACTTTTTCTGAGTCTATTGATTTGACACCCTTTCAGGCAGAAATGACTTTGGGTGAACTAGGCCATTGTTTTAGAATATCATTCGGAAACTTCGAAGTTGCATATTGACATATACAATTATACTTATCATGTAAATACAGGCTCGAAATTTGTAAATTACTAGCTTTTGCATGCTTCTTCGCCTGAAGGTGGGTCTCACGATAAAGAGTAACTTATGTCCTTCTTCAAAAATCAAAGTATCTTTATGCCAAATTTCATTGAAATCTAATCTATCTATCTATCTATATATATAAAAGAGGAAGGTGACTGACTGACTGACATACCCAGAGATCAACGCACAGCCCAAACCGCTGAAGCTAGAATCCTGAAATTTTGCATGTAGGTTCTTTATATAACGTAAGTAAGCATTAAGAAAGGAATTTTCGAAATTCCACCCCTAAGTGGGTAAATCATGGGGATGCAAGTCTGCGTGAGCGAAGCTGCGTGTAAAAGCTTGTACCTAATAATATAAATTAATCTTTCATTTATAATATAAAAAATAAGAAAGGTAGTTTAAAATATTTACATTTATGTTAAATTAATTTATTACCTACATTTTACCTAGGACGAAATTTGTTTCTAAAATTAATTTTAATGTTGAAAGCAAATTTGGTTTTGACATCAAAAACCCAAAGCATAAGGTTCACAAGTAAGTCAATCAAAACTATTTTAATTATACTAGCGCTAAACAAACGCAGAGAGTAAGCCCTTAAATTTTAATGTTTATTTTTCATTTAGTTGTCAGATCTGTCCCAACTTTGCAGACTTAAAGCCAACTTGTTTTCAACACAAACATTGTTCTGTGTGTAAATAATGGGTAATGGATTGAGTTGGTTTATATAATTTAAGTTAAAGACCTGGTATAATTATAAATATTACTCTTAATTTAAGAAATAGGTATATACGGTTACTATATACAAAAAAAAAAAACAAAAACCGACTTCAAGGTTCGACTCGATTTCTCTTAGATACCATCAGCAGATCTTAATGTCCTTATCATGGTACCACCGTCGGGACATCTACTTTCCATTAAAAAACCATTGAAACCATTAAAAAAACTTCTTTCCCTTAAACACACATAAAAAATAAAAAATACACAAATACAGTCGAATTGAGAACCTCTTCCTTTTTTGAAGTCGGTTAAAAAGTGCTGATATTTATTTACATCTATCAGTTGGAGCCAAGTTATCACCACTGGATTATTTTACTATATTTCCCAAATCTTTAGAAATATCAAAATTATTTACTTAAATTGAACCAGTAATGCCTAGATATTTATGCAATTGGTGCCAATTGCAAAACAAAGTATCACTGCTTGTTGATATATTGCGATTATTACGATCGTTAACTCGATAATCCCTTCATCAATATCCTTCAAATTAGTGTGCTTACTTCATTTGTCATTGACGTTCAAAGACTGAAGCAGTCTGCCAAAAGGATGACATCAAGTAAACGTTTCTAAATAATCACATCAGCACAACCGATCCGTAGACAAACATCAAAGCAAAACGCCAGACACTAGCATAAGAACCGTTTGTTAACACAATCAATGGAGATGTTCCCAACTCAAACCAGCATCAAAGTACACAAGCTACTCTATAATTGTACACACACGATCAAAATTTACTATATACCATACGACTTCTGTAAATTCAGCATAGCTTAACACTCACATTAATAAAATCAGTCAGTTTAACATGACCTTCCACGCCCTTCTAAATAACACAAAACCAGATGCTACAGAGGAAATAGAAGCGGTATTTAGAGATCTGATAACACTGGACAACTTAGTACATGATCCGGAGGACACCTTAAGTCCAAAGGAAGCAGTAATTGCAATTAGTACAATTAGTAGAAGCCAATTAGATGCTTTAACGAAGCGAGTTTCGTAACTAGTCGAGAGTTTGGGTGACAAATACTACGTTTGACATCTGACCGGAGATCTCAATCAGACAGTTATACTGTTTGTAAGCTGTATTTGTATTTTGAATTCAGTAGCATCTATTTAGAGAAATATAATACCCATATAGTCCTAAATCACTTTTAAATAATTATATAAATTTCTTAAACTAAAGTTTAAATTGTACGTGTTATCTTTATCGTATTCTTATTGTATCGCCATTTATAATAATAATTTATTTATTTCTTTTCAGAAACATGTCATCTAAACGAAAGTCACCACCGTCAAAATTGCAAGAAGGTGCTGCCGACAAAGAGAAGCCTGAAGCCGGCCCAGCCAACCTGGACTTTCCGGACCATCAGGAATCAGACGACAACGAACAGCACAGCTTTTACAAATTCTCACCAAGTTCCTCCACCAGGAGTTCTATTAGTGAAGAGGAAACGAATTACGAAGACGAACGACCCTCAAAGAAGCAAAGATTTGAACAAACATTAGACATGACAAATAATCTTCTAGTCCCATCATCTTTCTTAAGTCTACATCAAGTCAATGACCTTCAAGCACGAAGACGTGGCTCATCAGAATGCAGTAGTCCAGGAGCTGAAGCGAAAGTTTTGGGACTGTGTAACAATAACAATTCATTGCTGAACCACAACAGCGCGTTGTCGTTGAATGCGCCTCATAAAAGGTCTATGGACGACGTACTAAAGAGATTAACGTCTAAAATGAATAACAGTACGATTAAGGAGGAGAAGAGGCCGACGCCTTCAACGACGCCTGTCAAACAAAACAAGTAAGTAATATTCTGAATATAAATTTTCTATAAGTAACTACTGAGTAAATACAAGTTTATGATAACTAATGAACTCTAAACTGAAATTATTATCATAAGAAAAACGTGAAAAGAGCCTGTATATACAGCTATAGGACGTTGGATGTTGATGATAGTAAAGAAAATAAAGACAGAAATAAACTTTCTTCCTAAGTAAAACTAGGGATCTCGGATTTTGAAGTATTTTCTTAGACACCATTAATTATTGTCAAGATAAAATAGTTTCTTTTTCGTGTGAAATAAAATCAATGTTACCTTGTCTGACCGAGTTTTAGACTAACCTAACCAATCTTGCTATCGCTATAATTATATGTGTCGTAACCATTTTGTTATCATTTTCTCTCACTGTCTGGTCAAGATACTGGTTAATAACGTTAGTTTATCCTCTATCTATCACTGTCCGTACTTCATTAGCCTAGGGTCTGTCATCACCACTAATTAATCAGATCACCTTCCGACTATTGGCAGTTTCCTATACTCATATATCATCTGTTTAATTTCAGTGTTTACAAAGAGATACGGAAATCATTATTATGTGACTGTGTGTATTATTAATCTCATTAATGATAATGTTATGTTGACAATCTGTTTTAAGTACTAATTTTATTTCCTAGTGTCTAATGTCATTTTCCACTGTGTGAGGTCTTCAATTTTGCAATGCTACTTTTAATTAGTCAACTACAGCGAAGTTATAATATAAATAAATTAAAATAAAAAAAAAACCCCTACCCAATAGTCATACGCCTAAAATGCCTTACATCATTTTGGAAAAGAGCTGATACTCTTACACTGCTATATCGATATTAACCAAACATAGCTAGAAACCACCGCAAGGAAACTGGCTTTCAAATAAACAAAACCTGCATCGAAATCGGTCCATCCGTTTGAGAGCTACGATGCCATAGACAGACACACACACACAGAGATAGACAGACATCGACGTCAAACTTATAACACCCCTCTTTTTGCGTCGGGGGTTAAAGGAAGTGTAATCATTTTGGCAGTCCATGTATGTTTCACTGTAGAGCCTGAACTATTGAAAACCTATTCAATAAATTTAATTAATGAATTGTCAATAGATTCGTAATAATGGCCCGGGTGACATTAGCTATATTAATTTTATTAAAAGATTTTACGTAGTCGTATTATAAATTATTTGCTTTATTTTATAAAACTAATATGGAAACAAATGTTATAGGCTACGCAAAAACTAATTAAAGTGTGTGAGTCATCTTATGTAGTGAAAGAAGGGATCAAATGTACGGTGACGTCACGCTTCACATTTTAACTTCCCTCCCATTATATGGTGTGACAAAGGTTATGGAAGATCCCTTACAGGTAAAGACATAAATATCGGGCATAATAACATTAAAGTGGCAGTACACGAACATACACTGTGGCCGCACGGCAAACACAACAAAAATAAAACGGTCAAAGACCATTTCAAGTTAGTCGTTTACTAGAATTTAATTGGCCATATTACAGCACATTAAAAACAATGTTAGGGCCACCGCATTTCACTATAAAGCTTTAAACATGTGTTTAACTATGGTTTTATGGATATTTACGTTATATGTGTGTCCACTGAATTCGGATGATGGCAATCGTAAAGTACTAAGTTGCCTCTTTCCTTTAGTATGTTCAATCGATTCTTTGTAATTGTTCTAAGCAAACATGTGAAGATATTTGGATGGAAGATCCAAACGGGGTAATAAATTACACTAGTGGTCGACCAAAGGTGGAAATGCCACCATTTGTTTTTTAACTTTCTGCACTTCTCCATATAAACTTTAACTGTGTTCTCATAATTTTCGTAATCGTACGTTTTTGCTTCACGTATTAATTATATAGATATTTATAATGTTTCGCGGAAGTAAATGTTCGTGAATATTTGAGTATGTTATGTTTTCTTTTGGTAACTATATTTACAAAGATAGCATAATAAGCTGACATTCGCGGTCACGCTGTTACGTAAACATAATAAAAAACGAACAAAACTCAAACTACTTTGAAAACGTGTAGATTAAAACATTCCAAATAAACTATTTGCATAGACAAAATGAAGAGCAGTTTCAAAATGGCGTCAAGGCGTATGACAGACCACCCATAGACGACACTAAACTACAAAATCTTAACTCACAGTTTCATGGTTAATACTACTAATATATTCAACATGACGTTAAGTAGCCGAAGAGCTATTTGCAGTCTATAACTTTAATGGTGAACAGGAGTAAGTAGTAATTAAATTTAAATATTTATACGAGCCACTAGGCATTTGTGGGCATAGGGAAAGATAGTAGACGCTTTCGCGTAACTTGATTATCATAAGTGTTTCTTATTTTTAGACATTAAGGTCCAGTTTCCTACAGACTTTACGTCTTTTTATTGCCTAAGTGTGTAACTTATGTAGGATTAGATTAAATAATACATTAATATTCCTTATAAAGGGATGCTTCTTGCATTTATATTTTTTTATACTAGTTTTAATAGGTACTTAAAATTATATCAATTGTCGCACAGCTCCCGAATATAATTAAATTGTTAGTGCTTAAAAATTTACTAAGACAATGTCATTTCACAAATATCAAAATACAATGATTTAAAAATGAACACGAAAAAATTTAAGTAACTTACTAATTTGAAACACTAAAATTTTTAATATTTATCAACAAAATAATACTACCAACAGAAAACAGGCACTAAATGCTTATAAAAATGGATTGGGAACAGTAAACTTGAAAATTTTACAGTCGTGAACTTGTAACTTAACTATGATCTAGTAAGTCCTCCAACCAGTGTTAACAGCTATTCGATTTTAGTGATTATCAAACCCATAGCTCATCGAAGCTCATTCCATGTTCTCAAGACTTCTCGGTCATAAAAACGCGATATTAGTAGCATTCATGGCATAAAAGACTTCATACAATACGGATCTCTGCGCGAAACAGTAATTACTACGTCTAAAATGTAAATGTAAGTACAAATTCTCCGATTATGCAATTGTGTTCATGGATAACAATGACTTGGTTGAGTGCAAATTTCAAATATCGTTGATGTGTTCACTGAGGAACAATTTCGTTTTTAACATTATCATATTTTTATGACATGCAGTAAGGTTTAAGCGCAAACCAGCCCTTTTTTGATGTCCCTTTACTTTAAACCTGCGAATGGGTGTGCATTTGTACACAGCTAAAAAAAATTAGCCATTTTATTTTCATTTTGTACCGAAAAATTGAAAATCTTCTGTATCTTCATCTCTCTTAAAATCATCCACAATGTTTCTAATACAATGTGTTTTAGCTTTTATTCATGCGTTTATATTTAAAATTGATTACTTTCCTTATAACTTGTAAGGTAAACGTAAATTCTTTTTAACATTAAACACTTACAAAACTCAGGTTGTTATTAGGATCACCGGGGTCATGTTACCGTTCATAATTCATCTTCACAGCTCCGTAAAATAGCTACTTGACTTTTATTGTTAACATATTCCAGCAATAAAAATGTTTAAGCCGAAATGATTGACATTTTTACAAATATACTCTAATAAACAAATTATCATATTGACTCTGTGGAGTCAGAATAGCCGTTAGGCAGATATAAAAAGCTTATTTGTTTGTTTAAAATTAGTTATTAAAATATATATTTAAATAAACGGTTATTAGATGTTAATATTGAATCTATTAATATAAATAATACAATGGAATCCTATCAAGGTGAGATTTTCATCCAATGTGAAAGTGGGAAAATAGGAAAATATTTAAATATTTTTTTCGGGCATCTAACACACAACGCCATCTAGTCCCAAGCTAAGCAGAGCTGGTGTTATGGGTACTAGACAACTGATATAAATACATACATACTTTTTTTTGTAAATATGTTCATACTTATTATACATAGAAAACACCCAAACTCCGAAACAAATATTTGCAGATCTTACAAACATTTGGTCCGACCCGGGAATCGAACCCGAGACCTCAAGCACAGCAGTCGCATACGCTACCACTACGCCACCGAGACAGTTAAAAGGAAAATTTATACCATAAGCGTGGTATATTTGGCCAAAACCTCCTTTGTAAGGAGTAGCCTGCTGCTGGACATGGGCAACCTTACCAACCACCAACCTTAAGTTAATGGTGATAATGATGTAGAAGTGTAAGTATTTTATAGTGTGAGATTTAATCTTTCTATGAGACCTGATTTACAATAAAACTAGACTCTATAGATTTCAAAATTGTGGACATGTAGTGAGGATGTGTAAGGTTCCTATGAAATGTAATCGTTTATTCTGCAAATATGTTACAAAATGATCTATACAAGACAAAGTTTCCTTTACCTATTTACGTTACGTTAAATATATCTTTTATACATAAAACCACACAATAGTGAGAGGAGTTACAAAATATGTAGGTAAATTAACCAATCGGCGGTCTTATCGCTCACGGCAATTTCTTCCAGACAACTATAACACGGACATCGGGGGTTTTATACAACAGATGAGTACGACCTTTGCTTACTAGATTAGCCCTGCAAAGAACCTTTCTTTGCAGAGCTAGTCTAGTGAGCAGAACGCTAAGAAAAAAACTGAGGGATAATCGCCTCTGTTAGAGTTCAGACAATCTTCTAAAGTAAGTAGTAGTATCTAGCAGTTTTTAGTACTAACGTAATCTAAATCAGTTTGAAATCACTGCATCTGTATACGCACGTAAAAGAGAAGCTTTGGAGTTCGTACCTTCAATCATCCAATATCAATCTTGTTATAGATTAGTCTCAATAATAAAACATAATGGTAACAGAGGTTAAGGAGATGTCAAACGTGATCTATGTCAATATTTACGTGGTTTATCATTGCTTCTGTTATCGTAATAGCTTTTGTTGATAGCACCGATTGTATTCGCGGATATGTTTAGTTGCTAACATAATGTTTTGCAAACAACGAGTTAGACATGTCACTAGATAAACTTTGACCAAATTACAAATTCCTAGACGAATTAAATATTTACGACCGAAATACATATACCTGACCGAATTAAATATTCTCGAATGAATAACTAATTATCAGTTGAATTACTCATTACTAACCGAATTACTCATTACTAACCGAATTACACATTACTAACCGAATTACTCATTACTGACCGAATAACTCATGACTGACCGAATTGCAAATTACTATCCTAAGTAAAAAAATGCCAACTGGTTGACATAATAAGTAACATTGCTAAAAAGATTTGGCTTCTTCTCTTCTTCTTTGATGGCTAGTCACTTACCTGATACCAACTTTTTATGGGAATGGAAACACTTTCAGACAGGGAAAAGAAAAGTAATTGTTTCTCCATTAATCTGGATACTACAAATTCAGCACACTGAGTGCTTGGAAACAACACTCATGATCTTGAACCATGCATGACTGAAGATGAATATACTTGGTTCTAACCTCAAATTACTTCATCGGCCTACTCCAATCCCCTAATAAGTCATTGTGGTAGTACAATACAAAGTTTTGGTATATACCAGACGCAGCATTGTGTAGCAGTAATTAAACGAACAGTAATAGCCCACAACGAGATTAAGACGCGAGCGCGTAATGTTCTACAATCCATCTCCGTGATGCTCTTAAATGGTTCATGGATTATGTTATGAGCTTTAAGCGACTCGCTTTAAGTTTATTTTGATAAGACCTCTAAGACTGCTTCGCGACAATCAAAATCTTACACATGACGGTCTTCACATGACTTTGTTGCCCCAAACATGTTACTAGACAGTTATTGTGACATATAACTGTATTTTCACTTAATCATGTTACTGCTAGGTTGTTTTAAGAAATAGTTCAAACAATTATTTTATTAAATTAAGAAGAAATTTAATATTCGAGATTATAAAACACCCCGAAATGCTATAATTAAAATTGTTACTACCTGAAAAAGTAGTCAATAGTAACTTTACACTTTTTGATAATAACCTTCGATATCTCGTCAAAATCGTTTCGCGCATTAAATTTTCTTCACTCATCGCTTGTTCTTATGCCTTGAGTCATACAAACCAACAAAACGTTAACAATAGAATGAAGTCATAATTTGTACAGTGATATATATTCACAAAGCACAATATAAGTGTTACAGATTACAGAATATGTTATATTAGTTAATATGAATATCTTATTTATGAGTCCACTGATGGCCACAGACGGCCCGCCACCGCCCCAGGGCGTTTCTCAAAGTTTTTGTTACACAATACGATATGAGAAATGCTCGCATTACTTTATGAAAGCACTAAATAATTAATCTGCTTCATAACGCTATAATGCAAGTAACCATAATTGAATAATTAGTTGAGACAATAGAGCAAGGAATTAACAGTTTAGATCATAATTATCCATACTAACATCATACATTCAAAGGTAACGTCTGTCAGTTTGGTACGCTTTCATAGTTAAACCGTTGCACCCATTTCAATGAAATATAGCATGGAGATACTTTGATTCTTGATGAAGGGCATAGGTTAAACATTACTGCGAAAACAGACATACATGCGGGCGGATCCGCGAGTAAAAGCTAGTGAAACATAAAATAGTAAGGATGTGATTTTTTTTTTTTTTTAAGTACTTGCTTAAAACTAACTCATAGTTAAGAATATTTCTTGCATCTACTAAGATGCAAGAAATATTCTAAACTATGTATTAGAATAGAGAAATGATAAAGTCAACGTCAGACAACGCACGGAACGTGACAGAAATCTCACCTTTCTACAGACCAAAAATCCATTCAGTTATAATGATAACTAATCTTACCTAAAGCTTTGTACTTTCAAAATCAGTAGAACAGATTTCCAAGGTAAAACACACGTTAGCTAAACGTTTTCACAAAGACTTGTCACGAGCTCTGAGACAATTGACAAGGTCTAAACACAATAGATCTTTGTGCGCACAATAACGCTTTATATTGTTGAAGCCAGCTAAGATTTGCCCACATATGGAGACAGGACATACACTGTATTGAAATGAATTGTCTGTTTGTGACTTCTACAGTACAATTGTAAATTGATATTATTTGGAATGCGGGTAATCTTATTTTGTAGGTATGTCATGTTTATTTTAAGATACGATTTCGTTGTATCATATTTTGACGACATCAAGAGATAATTTGTACTTATTATAACCGACAATTTCTTTTGGTTTTGAAGCTTAAGTTAATAGTTTGCTACTTTATTAGATAGAGTATATATTGAAGAATAATATAGGTTATAAAATATTGCACTTCAATCCCTATAACCCAATAAGGATTGATCATAATGGCGGACAAAACTGTTAGAATAAACTTGAATTTATAGTGAATCAAAAGCAGTTATAGTCATAAACTACGTATTTATAGTAACACTAACTTTTGCGCACAGCTCTGCCCGCGGGTATGTCGGTTATTGTAGCAAAGAGTAGCCTATGTCCTTCCTCAAGAATTAAAGTATCTTCATGCCAAATTCATTGAAATCGGTGCAGCGGTTTGGCCATGGAAGCAGGACAGACAGACAGAGTTCCTTTCTCATTTATAATGTAAGTCTGGATTATCAGCAAGCTTATGAATGACTAGATTCTTACTGAGGTTACAGTATGTTCAACCTTTAAAGAACTTTTGGAGAGGAAAAATCTTTCATACATTATTATTGCGAAACTTTAGCTGCTAACGAAGCGAAGGGTATAGTTCTCAAAAGGAATAACTTTCCCCCGTTTTTGCAACATTTTCCATTGATACTCTGCTCCTCCTTTTATAATATATATCCTATAGCCATCCTCGATAACTGGGCTATCTAACACTGAAAGAATTATTCAAATCGGATCTGTAGTTCTTGAGATTAGCACGTTCATTGAAACAAACAAAATATTTAGCTTTACAAAATTAATATAGATAGGTAAACTTAATGGTTCGCCATATGGAAAAATATCACCAATTGGCCATTGAACCATAATCTTAAAAGTGCAGTTGAAGGTATTGCCGTCTGTTGCCCCAGTTCCGTAGACAATAATACGTGATAGCAATTGACAAAATATAGGAACAATTATTTCGGAGGGCAGGGGTTATCGCGAACGCTGCCAATAAATAATACTACAATTAGTGCACTGTTCTTTAGATACCGTAATTGTATAACATAGTTACAACAAAAATAGGTTGTTTTCCGTTAATTTTGTGTCTTTTCGAATTGATAAACAAATTCGTATTGTTCTCATTATTTTAATCTTTCGAGAAGGATTCATTGTTTACTGTAAATGTTAGGTACGCTACAACAGATTCGTTCAGTCATTAACTACGTGATTAAACTTGAATTGATAATAAGTTACCCTGTAATCACTAATAATTTTGTTTTTTTTTTGTTTTAATGTACCTTATAACCGTCACTACTGCTATCCTTTTTAAATATCAAAAGACATTCAAACACTTAGGGTCTGCCAAAGAGGTTTGGTGTCCTTTACAAGCGTCGCTCATTTCGCCAATTTGTGTGGTCATCATTGAAAAATTACGTAACATATAATTAAACGATAGTTGCAATCTTTAACTCTAGTAAACCTGTCTGGGGGCTTAATATACCTACAATACGTATGAAACGCAGGAAATTCACTTACCGCGTCCCAATAATCGGCTTAGGTTCCAATTATGTCCTCTGCTATGCTGCCATACACATACCTGCTAGGAAAACCAATTTGATTTTGTAACAACAAATTATGCCTATTGCGTTCTATTGCAAAACACAACTTTGTCACCGTTTCCCGCCTTCGCGATTTGAAATTGGAATGCAACGTTAAGCGCAACGCAGTGATTGGTTCATACAATATTCAGGGCGGCCAATCGCAGTACGCCTGTGTCGCCAGTGCATCAAAAATTCCATCTGAATATACCAGTGTGGCGAGCACTAAAAATGATAATGCCCTAACATGGCCATACAATTTGAAATGAAGAATTCATGCATCGTTCTCGTTTACATTTGGGATGTGTTTTTATTGATGTTGAGCGGACAGGTTCAGTCCATTTTATTTATTGAGCGGGGTTTATGCACTGATTTTGGCAAAACTATTTTTGGGTAAAATAAACCGGGCTTAGCTTAGCTTACCGTGCTTATTGATGCCAGTAATGACTTTTATAAATAACTTCAACAAGAGGATAACAAAATATAATTCATCTAACTAATATCATTCTTACTGAAAACTGTTTGGATCATAACAAAGGTTTTCTATAGTAGGATCCCTTACTGAGACAAAGCTAAGTGCTGTAAAAAACTATGGAGAATGACTTACCCAGGCAGTGAAGGAAAATAAATAACTAAAATTCTCTCACTGATTAGTTTAATTACAACTTTCTACAATTGTTTTCTTAAATATTATTTTCAAACAGAGTTCATGCCGGCATAGATAATAAAAAACTTACTAACAGATACCATAGACGGATAAATACACTTTATATGATCGTGATCGTGATATCATAGAAAGGCATATTAGCAATATTAATATTCTTTTAAAAAAATCAATGATCTGTGATAATTTTACATCAATATCACTCTTATTTAATATCTGTCATTAACCACTTAGGATCAATAAACCAAGCGGTACCTACATACCGGTTTTACGGGATGAATCGACTACACAGTTTCAATTCACAATAATTATTTCATTAAACAAATGAGTAGCAACAAATTATTATTCTGAATATATTAATTTGTATTCATTTTTGTAATGATTCTTCTTAAATACTCTAATTAGGTATAATTACAATGGGAAAAATCATTTCACTAGGGTGTCATAGTGTAGGTCACAATGCTGCATTGTCCCCATTAGCAATGATAATGGTGACCATCACCGCTCGACCGCAGTGATCCTTACATGATGTACCTAACACAACTCCCAAACGAGAAATAGATCCTGTGTTGCGGGGGACTTTGCAAACATACCTACACGAATCAGGGGCAAATAACACCCAGATTTGGAACAACAATTTGAAGATCACACAAAGTATTGTCCTATATGGGAATCGGACCCACAACACTTCGGCGTAGTAGAAAACTACGAGGCGACCGTTTAAACCACTGATTCATCCGTGCATTCAATGTAGTATGATACATATATATATACATATTTGTAATGTTTCTTTTTTCCAAGACATTTCTTTTGATACCAAACACGTTGTGATTTTATCAGTCTATTTTTTTTTCAGATTAGAGTCTGAGGTTTAAATTTCACTCAGAGCCATTATTATGGTTCAGTACTTTAGGCGCTACGGTGGAACATACATATAAAGACCGCCAAAACTAAAACCCCTTTGACTTCACCATTGTCGGGTAAAAAAAAATGTTCAAACAAGTTTTTCACAGCAAAAATACCCCATAGCGTGCACAAATCAAAGAGTGGTTCCGTCGAAGCCGGTCCATATTGACCTTAACCTGATTTAAAATGCTATCAGCCGTCGGTCCCCTAACGCTGGGCCGTGTCGCGTTGTGTACCGTCTCACCGCATCGTGCGGAGCTCAATAAAAACGCCACTATATGACTGACTACCGGTGGCGGAGTTTAAATTAGTAATGAGTGTATTGTTGGACGAAAGACTAATATGGATACGATGGTCTTTTTTGTCTTACGGACGGCTGTGTGACCGCAAAGTAGATTGAGCCAGTTTTAAAATAAGTAGGCTACTGATAAATATACTTATATGTTTTTCAACATACCTATATTATTATTTTTTGTATAAAACTACATCTCAACTCAATATGGGTGGGAAATATAGGAATTGCACCCATGCTCTATTACTTAGTAGTAATTATCAATAACTTCCAGACCTGATGCTGAAATCTGCTTTAAACTTAGTGAAAGTAACTTGTTTGCTTTTTACACCTGTTTGAAATGAAAACGATGAAAAAATATGATTAAACATTTACATATGTCAGGAAGTTTTTGTGAAAAATACTGTTAAACAGTCTTAAAATGAAAATTAATATATGCATTTTGTTAGACTAAAATAATTACTAAACTAGATTATCGAGTTTAGGTACACCTTCAAAATACAAATGTCGTATCCACACAAATCGAATATTTCTGTCTTTAGGGGACGAACAAGACGTATAACCCTAACGCCACCGTTGTCTCATGCAAAGGGATTTTTTATTGTTGCCCACAAATTGTATTCGCGACAACCCTAACATTGCATACGTAATGTCGAATGATGTGTGTCGACGGAATGAGGCGTTGTTTCTTTAATGTAGCGATTCATAGGGTTGTATAGTGCTCTAAATTGAAAGAAAACTTGTACATTTACGACTTTGTAAACCAACAACTTGAGATTTTGACGTCATTTAGATTTAAAAAAGTGTACCTATGTTCTGACGATATACGTTAACATTTGAGTTTTCCTTTGTATTTCTAATATTCTCACGAAAATTCCAAATTACAGACTCGTAAGACTTAACTACCTTTAGACCTTTATGTGGCATGAGTGAAATTCCAACTCAAACTATAAAAACACAAATTGAATAAAAAAACTTTACCATAAATCCGTTAAAACCCGTAAAGTTTCAGTCTCAAATGCAATTTACTATAATCACCATAATAGACACGTTAAATGTGTTCAAAAATTAAAACGAACAATAAATTTCTTAGACCAATTTGTTTAATTTTTTTTTTCAGTAATAACATCTTAACATTTAATGAACTGACAATATCATAAAACCAATATAATAGAAAATTAAAATCGCCCCACGATCGTTGAAAAAAATGACCGAATCTGCGGCTAATTATCTCACAATTAAGCATAGATACGGTTTCGTCTGTATCAAAGAAGCTGCGTCTGCAAATAATACAGGAACCAATTATTATCTCAATTACTTACCTTCCTTTGATGCTTTACATTTTGATCGAAATCGAAGCGGGGACGGAATCAAAGAAAAAATTAAAAGAATAAAGTTATGGTAAGAAATATGCAAGTTACTCTATGGGAGTTTTGAAACGTGGCAGTTTAGAAGTGGTATGGGTAAAAGTTTCATATTTGGTGGACTTTTGATAGTAATAAGAACTCACTTGATGTCGAGATCTTGAAAAAAGTGACGGTTTAAGATAAGATAATAGACGTGATACATATAATTGTTTTTAAAGACATCTCCCGCGTTAATAATATGTTATCTTGTGTCGCGGGGGACTTTACAAACATATATGAAAACGGCCACAAAGTCCACCCAGACTCAGAACAACAACTTGTGAATCACACAAAGTGTTGCCTCATGTAGGATTCGAACCCACAGCACTTGGCAAAGAGGCAAGCGACGCGGCGGCGTGGCGACCGTTAAAACCACTAGGCCAATTGTGCAATCGCCATTTCCACCAGATGATTAATGATTAGGATGTTTTGGATCATCTTAGAGTTATTTTTATATTGACATTTACAAAAGTGACATAAACGGTGGTCTAGTTCTTTTTTTTATGGAATCGACAAACGTCAAACAACAAACAATCGGGCAAACGTTTAGACGTATTGCCTGATGGTAAGCGATTACCGCCGCCCATGGACACCCGCAACACCAGAGGCGACACAAGTGCGTTGCCGGCCTTTGGGGATGGGGGGGGAGATAGGGGGAGGGGGGTTTGGGTATGGGCCTCCGGTATCCTCACTCACTCGGTGAAACACAGCGCAAGCACTATTTCACACCGGTTTTCTGTGAGGCCGTGGTATCACTCCGGTCGATCCAGCCCATTCGTGCCGAAGCGTGGCTCTCCCACGGTAGCTTATAGCTCTTATCCATTTCCATAGTCAAAAAGGATATTTTACCAACTCCAATTCGAACAGATATCTTCAGTGCCCCAACTTACAGATTGAAAAGTAAAAATTATAAATTCATATTGAGTAGCAGTTTAAAAGTAATAATCTAAAACAAATTTAAAACACAACATTTCGAATTCATCCAATTTTTTTCTTTTTATGATCGCATAAATACTTTTTTTAGGAGGAAAAATTCTTATCCTCTCAAATTTACGATCACGACGCCGACAGGTGGTACTGACAAGCTGTTATATCAGAATACTTTTTACATCGACTTTCTTTAAAAGTCCAACTTCGATTATACAGCCTGCTCTGATTTCCTTTCCATGTAATTGGCGAAGTTTTGCAAAGGTCACTCACTGATCGCCAGATATATTTTTAATGAGGTTTCAAATTGTTGAGTATGAATAATATACCTTCCTATGATGCTGATTACAGCCTACCTTGTTTTATTAAGTATTAGCTGCTAATATTACTCGTCTGTCTGACGGAAAGCATGAGCGGTCACTACACTCATTGTGAACGTGGACAATGCAGCATGGTGACCTACAATATGGCGGTCAATGAGATGCTTTTTCACGTCCCACATTAAGGACCTCTTAAGGACGGCATCTTACTGGGAGGGAAACACGTTCACAAAATATATGTAATACATTACCATTAACACATAATTTGTTAAAATTATTGTGTAGTGGTTAAGGTGGTCGCCACACCACGCCCAATTGTGCTAAGTGTTGTGGGTTCAAGTCCCACTTAGGACAACACTTTGTGCCTGTTTCTAGTTAGTTTGTAAAGTCCCCAGCGATTTGGACATATTTCTGGTCCGAGAGTTGTCTTTTTAAGAAAAGAGAAAGATTTGATATTATTTAGAACTGACGAATCAATTGATTTGATGAGGGCAATTTATGACGTCACATATTGGTCTGTTACATCGCGGTAAAGTGTAGCCTGTGTCCTTCCTCTAGAATCAAAGTATCTCCAGTGCCAAATTTCATTAAAATCAGTACAGTGATTTAGTCGTTAAGTTGTTACAGACAGACAGATCTATTTTCGAATTTATAATATTAATATAAATTATAACAGCTGAGCCAGACATGTAGGTAGATATACAAAAAAAAAACATTTGTAACACAAAGTTTTAAATGGAAATATCAAACCATATCCGCTGTATAGTGTCAAAATTCACTCTCCTTGCACCCACCGACATCCACTTAAATTACATCACCCCTTGACGCAACCCTTGAGATTTCCAATGCACCTCTCCGCCTTTGTTTGGTGAGAAACAAAACTCTTGTTGTGATCAAAATTATAATGATGATAATACTTAGGAAATTGAGGAAATAGGCATGCTGGAAAAATCTGTTTTCAGATTAGTTTTATAGATTAATTAATTTGCTTCAAAATATTGCGAAGTAGGTATAATCAGAAATCAATCAAATTTATATATATAGAGTTGATGCAACTATTAATATTTAATATATATATATATTTAATATATATATGTAATTTATATATATTTATATATATATTTGACTGCCTCGGTGGCGCAGTGGTAGCGTAAGCGACTGCTGTTCTTGAGGTCTCGGGTTCGATTCCCGGGTCGTACCAAATGTTTGTATCATCTGCAAATATTTGTTTCGAAGTTTGGGTGTTTTCTATGTAGGTATAATATGTATGTATTTACAAAAAAAGTATATATATATATATATTTATATCAGTTGTCTCGTAATCCATAACACAAGAATGAAAACTAAAATTCCCCAAAAATCGTGTTTAAATACTAAATAACGCATCCAGTGCACCGTGAATCGGAATAATCTAATAGAACTGTAGCCCGTGGGTACCCAGCGGTAGTGAATTGCTCTATTAGTTCACCCTAGTTTAACTACAGGCCCTCTCTAACATAGTTACCTCTAAGGGTATTGTTTTTACCTTTTAGTATTGGCAATTTAATTCGCTGAAAGTACTTTTGCTGCAAAATTTCAGCGAAATCGGTTTAAGATATCTGATTAAAAATTGAGTTGCAAGATTCCACCCGAACATACAAGCATACATACATTACAAGTTAATAATAAAAAGCTTGTAAAAACCAAAGAATTGCTTTACCCGAGAATCCGTGATATCAAATTACCTGCAATTAAGCTGGCCCGTTTTTGAATTAAACTGTGGAGGAACGAGTGTGATATTCCTCCAACACAAAGGGAGGATCCTCCGACCAGGCGAGGTGATCATGCCTGGCGGGCCAACTGCCCAAAATGTTGGGATTTTGTATATATGTTAACTGGCGCGAGAACTTTCACTGCGCGATTCAGGATTGGTCGTTACTTAGTTTCCTTCGTTACTCCGTAGGTCGACGTATCTTCTGTAGCAAGTGCTGTAGTATGTTATGTTGTTGTTGCGCTGTATGTGGAGGCCGCCACAAAACTATAGTTCTTAAAATATAGCTTAAAGTCTGTGACAGATGTCAACAAAATCAATGAATAAGAGTCATCTTTACATTTTTATTTTGTATCACCTACATTTTCATTATTTACGTGCCAGTTTTATCACTAATGGAGCGCAATATGTCAGTTCTAAAACTGTAACAACTGTCACTCAGATCCAGGTATTTTAAGGACTGGAGATTACTTTTTCGAGGACGAGAATTGACACAAACTATTAAAAAACACAAAGTAGTCATGAGGACTGCCGACAGAAGTAAAAACGTTACCGTGGGAGAGCAACGTTTCGGCATGAATGGGCCGGCTCGAACGGAGTGATACCACGGCCTCACAGAAAACCGGTGTAAAAAATGGCTTGCGCTGTGTTTCTCCGAGTGAGTGAGGATACCGGAGGCCCATACCCCTGCCCCTATCTCCCCCATCCCCCGTCTCCACCCCCCTCCCATCCCCCAAAGGCCGGCAAAGCACTTGTGACGCCTCTGGTGTTGCAAGTGTCCATGGGCGGCGGTAATCGCTTACCATCATGTAATACGTCTGCTCGTTTGCCTGCCTTTAATACAAACATTTTTTAAGCTCACCTGAAATGAACCTCTTTGCTTTAAAATAAAATGCGCGATAAAAAGAAGTAAAGCTCACCCAAAAAGTGCTCAACGCGTCAAAAAAAGTTTTTACTTCAAAAATCATCATCAGTCCGCTGCAGTAAACTGTTAGACATAGGCCTCTTCCACCACAGAGCCCGGTCTACTGCTTTTCACACCCAGACAAATATAACAAAATTTTGTACAAAAGTTCACGTGTTTATTATAAGAATGTTCTCGAAAAAGTGATCTAGTTTAATTCTCTTGGGTCTACAAGTACAAAATACAAGCGTAATAAATCATAAGTGGCGTTCTCATTGAACAGGAAAATAAAACGTGTTCCACTGAATCGTATGACACGAATGAGGCTGATCGATACAGCTTTTATATTTATTTGCTAAGGTTTTGTAATACAATTGTGTGTTGGTACACAATCAATCACAAATACCTCCCGTATAGGTAATCGCTATAATGAAAAATATGTTTTTGTTTTTTTTTTAAATGGTAATAATAAAACAGTAACAAGGTACTTCCCAATACCAACCGAAATTGAACCTTAACGTGTAACACGTAACATATGATATTTAATCAAAAGATGAGGCCCTAAATCATCCCCCATCACCCAAAGGCCGGCAACGTACTTGTAACGCTTTTGGTGTTGCAGGTGTCCATGGGCGGCGGTAATCGCTTACCATCGGGCGATACGTCTGCTCGTTTGCCCGCCTATTCCATAAAAAAACTACAAAGACGAAAAAGAAAAATCCATACAAACAAATATATTTGTAGTGCCTGTTCGTAATTTAAATAAACAGCTTTTTACTAAATGGAATGCGGAAGTATTTACGGTACTAAAATCAAATTTTTGCCTGTCTGTCTGTTCTAGCTTAGTAAAATCCGGGTACAGCTAGTTTCGAACAACATTCATTCCGAAACAAAACTTAAATACCCCAATACTGAATTTCACTTTAGTATAAACCTCATAAATAATAATTTGGTGCATAGTAAAAAATGAAATTAAACTAATTAGGTTCCGTTAATTTATTTTCTGCACTGAACTGGTTGGCGTGAGCCCTTTTTTTGAGAAAGTGGTCCAGTCTTTTTGTATCGTGGTAAAATAAAAGATGCTGGGTATTATTCTGACAAGCGAGAAACAATTGGGTATGCGTTCAACTTGTTTTTTGCAATTAAGGGCGTCCGTGATCATTTCTCAAAACTGCTGAATAAGTCATTTAAAATATCGAGCCTTGTCATGTTACGTATTGTTTGATCGGTTTCACTCATATATACCTACATATAATGTACTTATATATGGGTAGTTGAATCACTGTTCGCTTGTACCTGTAAATTTTTCGGTATTTGGTAAGATTGTAAAAAATACGTGAAATTTTGCGTTGCATCTCGATAGTTCAAATACCGATGTTGAAAAACGGTTATATGTTAAGATTATCATAAATACTTTGCTTACAAATATTTTTGTTTGTAACATAATTTTGTAATAATTCCATACTTTGGATATTTTAAAAGCATCGATCGATAACTTAACTAACCAGAAATGAATTGAAAATACAATTTGAGGTTAAAAAAAGGTTTATCAAATAAAAATAAAATTCCATTGCTATGATATGCGGCTATTGAGATGTTACGTCATACGTCTAGAAGTCTAGATAGAGGAAGTTGAAACCACAGCATTAATAATTCAGGTCCGTCCCCTGATGCACTTGTTTGTGAACGAAAACCTCTATTATATAAACGAGGAAACTGTGACTTAAGGTTTTATTTAAGGAAGAAATATAGAACGGGAAAAGTTAAGTCTTTTTATATAGAACTCGAAATATTGGATGACGTAATGTGAAACAATTAAATAAAGCAAATTAACGTGAAACGAGTAATAGAATTACTAAAAAAAAAACAAGATTGGAATGTATAAGAATACTTTACAGGAATTGAACCCTCGACTTCTTTCTCAGTCAGGTGTAAAGAAGAAATCTAGTAGATTTTTATTGCCTACTCTGTCAGTCTTTACAAAATATTTAAGTTGGTATCATTATATTATCTTTGTCCCACTTTTACGAAAATTATGCGCACGGTGGAGAAAAAAATAACAATTATAGTCAAATTTCGACCGCTGATCCACCACTGGTATATATATAAATGTGCATATCATTATTATCAATTCGTTGCAGTCCACTGATGCTGGACATAGGCAGAGGTCTATGTGGTTTAATAGTACCTATGCTTCATTTACTGTGAACGAAATCCCGCTTGCCCAGCGTGGTGATTAGGGCATTACACCTCCTGAGACAGACAAACTAAATGTGCGCATAAATAAATAATAGGTCTTTACCTATGAAATTGCCGTTTTGTATGCAAGAAGTGAAAGTACTTATTCTTTCAAACTTTTTATTTCTGTTATTCGAAGTAATCACCCATGCAATCGACGCATCTTTGCCAACTCATTGGCAGTTAATTGATGCCCTTCTTGTAAAAATCAGCTGGACGGGAGGCAACAAACTCTTCAAAGGCATTTTGTACTGCCTCTCGGGAATTGAAATTTTTACCCACTAAAAAGTTGTCTAAATTTTGGATAAAGTAATAGTCGGCAGGTGCAAGGTCTGGTGAGTATGGCGGATGAGGGAGAGCTTCCAACCCCAGCTCTTGCAGCTTGGAGACTGTCTGTTGCGCAGTATGGGGTCACGCGTTGTCGTGAAGCAGCTGCAAGAGCTGGGGTTGGAAGCTCTCCCTCATCCACCATACTCACCAGACCTTGCACCTACCGACTATTACTTTTTCCAAAATTTAGACAACTTTTTAGTGGGTAAAAATTTCAATTCCCGAGAGGCAGTACAAAATGCCTTTGAAGAGTTTGTTGCCTCCCGTCCAGCTGATTTTTACAAGAAGGGCATTAATAAACTGCCAGTGCGTTGGCAAAGATGTATCGATTGCATGGGTGAAAACTTCAAATATCAGAAATAAAAAAGTTTGAAAAATAAGTACTTTCACTTATTGCATACAAAACGGCAATTTCATAGGTAAAGACCTATTACTTTTTATTAACAAATGCCACGTTGTAAGCCTGTTTTAAATTGTTTATAACCTCTTAACGTAACAATTTACTTATTTTGTTCAAATGACAATCATTTTAACACATAAATTATACAATAATAATAAAAATAAACATATTTAAAACGACCTCGTATTTTAAATATATGTGTCAAATGTTCTCATGATGGTTCTTACGCGTAATAACTAAATTTTTACACGTGTTTTTTCAAAAGAATTTGGATAATATCCAACTGTATCCCTACTAATATTATAAATGAGAAAGTAATTCTGTCTGTAACACTAACGAATAAACCATTGAACTGATTTTAATGAACTTTTGCGTGAAAATACTTTGATTATTGAGGAAGGAGATGAGCTTTTAAGCGCGACAGCCGACTTACCGTAATCACTAACAAGGAACATATATATGTCCCTAAAGACACAGTTTCATACCGACACAGTTCTTTGTTGATATCTTGATTCTACCACACAGTAAGAGTGCCTTGATGAATTATTCAAACGGCTCCATTCCACAACATCTCTACACTTCACCTGATGCTGTGTTACATAATGCGCACAATTTTGTATTCCAGTAACTATTCGTTACACGAGGACTAAGTTTATTACTACGTTTTCGTCAATAAAATGTAATGTTCAGAGTTATTTGATTTTATTATCCTAACTAAGTGTATGACTGAGACTTGTATCGTTAATTTTCAAGTAATATTGATGTTTTTTTTTATTTTGTTGAGGATATCACAGATAATACCTACAGTAAAAAAGTACTTGATCACGTTCATCTAAAAATTTATGGTCTATAATAATATAGATCATGTTATTTATGAAAGACTATTCTGATATTCACAAGAACCAGTACATTAAGCTTGCATTTATCCTACAATAACGACGTTATGCTGAAAAACGCAGTCTACAGAATTAGATAATTTGAAGGTCTCAAACAGACTCTAAATTAAAATTGACAGGATCAACGCAAGCCAGTCTAGAACTTCCCAGACTAAAGGCCAACCTACAGCATCGACTACAGACTACTGATATTCACTGGATGCTCAGTGCCTTAATAAAAGTAGGTGGATGTAAACTAGCAGTTATATTTAATGAATTATTTTGTTGTCCATAGTGACCGACGAGGAGTCCTCGACGCGGCGGCGCTGCAGGCCCTAGCTGGAGAGAGCGTGCTTGAGAAAGAGAGACAGCTATCCGAAATGATTCTACAATTGCAAATGGTGAGAGAACAGCTCCTAGCGCAGCAGGAACACGCAAAGGTGGGTTATCATTCAACGTTAAAATTACTCATGACGTTGTTAAACTTATTTACGAATTCTAAGTTTTTTAATAAGATCAACTAGTTATTTCTGGAATAATTTTATTTCAAATAAATACCTAAATACTATGCACTAATTACAATTCTCGAGTTGACAAGCTTTTTAAATACTTGGAATTCTTTTTGCGTGTTTCTAGTGTACTATTATATATTATTAATAGCTTCTTTCTAGACTTTACATTTGCGTGTAATGTTATGATTCTAAAAAATCTGCTCAACACACAGTTAAAACATAATTTCTCCATCAACAATCGCCATTAAAATATTTGATGGTCCTAAAAATTGATCGCCCATCCGAAGCTTTTGATCTCTAAAAATGAGTGATACCAAATTTGTTACGGCTTCAATACTATTATATTTCAAATTTTCTATTAAAAATACTGTACATAGTTGACCTCGTTTGAAGTGCCAACTTGTTGTAATGAAGTTAGTCGGATTAGCATCGACCGAGATAAATGGGCTGAGAATTATTCCAGCATCGTCTATTCGAAGCAAAGGCATTTTTATTTAAAAGTCATTAAAAGTGTTCTTTAACGGAATTTAGTTTGGAATAAAAACTGATGTTAGTTTCCATGGGTTCAGTGTGCGGTTTTATTTTCCGATACGGAACTAAATTTGGACTGAATATCTTTAGAAATGGGTGAAGCTACAAATCAGGAAAGTCTTTTATCGGATCTGAAACTTAGTAGTCATTCTGAAAATACATATTATTATTTATATCCTTATATCATCGTTCACATTCTTTATAAATATTTGAGTTTGGCATCCAATTGTGACAGTATTAAAGAAAACAACACAAAATCCATCACGTTTTAAATGACAAAAAACACAAGTAAATCTGAATCACAATCCATAATGTGAATAACTATAACAATCCTAATCTATCTATTTAAAGTTTTTTTTTGTTTTTACAACGACAACTCCCGCGCTAAGAATAAATCCTGTGTCGCGGGGGACGTTACAAACATACATGAAACGGACACAAAGAACACCCAGACTCAGAACAACAATTTGTGGATCACACAAAGCGTTGTCCTACGTGAGATTTGAACCCACGACACTTGGCAAAGTAGGAAACTAGGCCAAACGTGCAGTGTATTAAATATACAAAAGTTAAAGAATTGACAAAATCATTCTATATCGAATCGAATCCATGATGTCCATAATTAGTTATCATTACGGGTATAGGCAAGTATTAAAATAGAAGTTCACAATCGTTTTGACCTCCACTCCACTTCGGAATGAGTGGTAATACTTTGTTTTCAAAAGCTTTTATCTAACTCCAGACATCTGTTTTGCATGCCAGGTCACGAATTGAAAAGGGCTGAGGAATGGAGGTTTATTCCTGTTTTGGATCTTTAAGTTTAGCCCGTAAAGTGCGGCTTATTGTTCCATTTCGTATACATTTATGGTGTTAACAGTTTCACCATGTCGTATAAGCTCTACCTTACAGGAATCCAACTGTACTTCATAACATAAATTTTGTACAATGCTATTGATAATTGTTATGGGGATGTGGAATTTATTTCGACTGAAGACGTTTTGTCTCGTGGCGTAGTTAAACTTAATTTATGAGTGATGCCTCGCTGTTTCTGCTTGTTGGATGCCTAGCTTTTGTTGTAAGTCTTTTGTAATGTTGCCTAATTAACTCCGTCGGGATAGTTGGATTTCTTGTACGTTTGTGTTTTATTGTTTTGTTTTTCTAAAGATATTGTTGAAATTAACATATCTATATATATAAAAATGAATCGCCGAAATGTATGTACACGCATAACTTCCGATCGGCTGCACCAAATTCAATAATTATTTTTTCTGTGTTCGTTATTGTTAGGACAAGGTTTGTGTACAGCAAAAATTAAAAGATAACGGGAAAAGTCATGTTTTTTGTCCGCGACTGTACACTGCCTGTAGGAAGCTGAGACAGATATGTAAAAATGGCGGTACGAAGTTTGCCGGGTCAACTAATACTAGGTATATAAAGTTACGAGCGTCAGATTATAAATTTGTTTTTTTTCGTGTAGATGAGTAAAAGGTAATCAATTTATACGGAAATGTTTTTTTATAAGTTGGTGGGTCGCAAGGTAGGTAAACATAAAGGCCCCTTTCATTGTAATTCCCTCCTCAAACTTGGTTGGATTTTTGTTTACCCTTTTTACAAATTAGGTTCGTTACGGGTCCGTGACTCTTTTGAAAAGTTTCTCATTGAAGCGGTGTACGCAGATCATATTGTCTTGTTTGTTTTAATGTATTTTAAGTGTCTGTTAAAATGGAAAACAAAAGCTGTGTACTTAATACAATGTAATGGGTTTTGTCTTGTATTTCGATTTCGCTATCGTATACATACCTACATATGTTTTATATATAGTTATTTGTTTAAATTCAAATAAGGAGTGACACACGTGGTTTTAAAAACATATTGTCTTAAGGCCTCGTAAAATTAAAATACTTACATATATCATTATCATCAACCAACTTTAATAGTTCACTGCTGCACAAACGGAGCTGTGGTTCTGCCTAATTTTGCTTCTTAAATCGGCTTTCATGACACCCATGGGATGAGTAAGGGTAGTGACATTCCGTATTCTTAGGGAACCCCTCACCACATTGACATTCTAACAAGTCAAAAAATTATTATTAACTAATCGAGATATGCCAAAAAAGTACACATCGTCTCAAAGAACCTAAAGCTTCATTTACATGTATTAAAGTACAACCAAGCCCTAATTAGTACGTTCCCATAACGCACATTCATTTTTAATGATCAAAGTATACAAATACAGCTTGTATCCTTTCAACCCGAATCAATTTTCATGTTGAATGCATATTGTGCCGGGCACTAGCCGTACCGTCAGCAACAAAGACACTCTCTTACTAATGAATCAGCGATAAAAACTCCAACAACACTCGATCATATGCCCTCTGTGTAGGGTTGCCAAAATACGAAAAGGATTTTTAAGGAAGACCTTTTCAACCGACTTCAAAAAGGAGGAGGTTCTCAATTCGACTGTTTTTTATTTTTTTTTATGTTTGTTACCTCATAACTTTGGACTGGGTGAACCGATTTTGATGATTCTTTTTTTATTTGAAAGGTGGTGCTTCCCAAATGGTCCCATTTAAATTTGGTCCAGATTGAAGTCGATTTTTTTTTTGTTAAAATTTGTAATTATCAAGTCTGTCTATACCTCTAGGAAATACGCGTGACATTATATATGTACGTAATTGTAGTTGTTATTCTATCCTACTTATCACACTACTATTATAAAGGCGAAAGTTTGTGAATGTGTATGTGTGTTACTTCTTCACGCAAAAACTACCGGCCGGATTTGGATGAAACTTTACAGTAATATAGCTTATAAGCTATATTACTCTAAAGTTTCAAAGTTATGTGATAATCTGATGTATACATCAGATTAACACATGACATAACGATAAACGACATACACACGGGCGGAGCCGCGGGCAACAACTAATTATTCATAAACTAAAACACAGAGTAAGCTTTTTATTACATCATGAACGTCTAACCTTTAAAAACAATTTATTTATAACCCTAAATGCATTTATATTTAGAAAACATCAGCATCAACCCTACAATAGTTGACGGTTAGATTGAAGAGGCCTGTCTATAGCGGTGCGAATGGGAGCGGCTAATGGCGGGCGCGTTCGTATTCGCGCGTTTTTTTCAGAACGTCCCTTTGTTGACTATGTCGGCTGTATTCCGAATAGCGTTCGATACTGCGCATTCGATTCATCAACATTTTTTCAGTGTTTTGTCTTTAGAATGCCAGACTATTTTGTTTGAGTCTGTGTTTCTCTAGATCACGGTATCGCAGCACAGATTTAATCATTTTAATTTTATTAAGAGTGGGTAGTAGGTAGATATCAATAGATCAATATTACTCTCATATTACCCAACTTCAAAAATAAATCATTATTTCAACATTTCTAAACTTGTGAATATTGACTGGCAACTATCTATGGGTAGCGGTAGTCATTTCATTTCATTTCATTTCATTTCTAAAAAGTACTCTTTTCATAATCCAATAAAATTGCAGGTAAAATTTTTATCGACTAATAATCAACTCTTATATCGTGACTGCCGGTATCTAAATCTATGCCTATCCCAAAACAACACAATCATCAAAGCAAGACTGAAAAAAGTTGACTCGCCAGTAAGAGCACTCAGTCGAATTAAAATGTCACTGAAATAAACGAAAACATACGTATCAATGTGCGTACAGTAGATATATTTTGTAACCCGTGCAGCCCCATACGGCCAGACAAACGGAAATATGAAAATGAAACGTATAAACGAAAAACGCATCAAACGTTAGCACGCGACGACAGCCGGACAAAAAATGAACACAAACGAGCGCTTAATTCGCAAAAAGCCCGTTTGATGTCACTAATTGACAATCAGTCGGAGGACGCGTCTCATTGGTCCGCTTCCTCGTTCTGTTTTTAAAAATTAAAAACAAATAAATTAGTAGGGTAGCCATTTTTGCTGTCCGTTATTTGTGTAGCGAGAGATGCTGGTAGTCAAGTCAACATGACATTTGATAGAATATTAATGTTCCTAAAACCCTAAAATGCTTAAAGTACCTATGCTCCAAAACACAAACCCATTGGTACAAGTAGTGCTATGCGTATTGTCAAACATAGATCTTCTACTTGTTGTTTGATCTGACCAGTAAAGAACCACTAAGATGCTAGTGGGGGCGTGTAAGGAACAGAAATGGGCATTTATTGTAACCGATTATTTTAGGGAGAACCGTTTGGTATTGGCCCTTGTCCTACCCCCGAAATGCTTTCCAGAGAAGGCCAGATTTTATTAACGCTTTCAGAACTTACATAGTCGGAAAGAAATTCTACCAATGTCAGTTAATTGTTGTATGTCGCTATTGACAAAATTTACTATGGACCTTATTGCTTTATTTTCTCTTTCTACCCAGCAAAATGGCCTTTTGAAATATTACTGCCATTCGTGTGAATATAAAAATTCACTATCTGTTCCATAAATTATGAATTGACCGCTTTTTAACTACCTACTACTAAAAAAATGAAAATAATAACATATATTTAGAACATTTATGGTTTACAGATAGATCTATTTCTCTGATGCAACATACCTAGCTGTAATTACCTTAGCACCTTTATCTATTTAAAACATAGCTAAAAAACTGCATACTTGGTTGCAAATTAGGAATTATTTAAGAGAATAGGTATCGCATCTTAAATTAACTAGTCCTTAGTACATCCTATAAACAACAATCCTTCTTAATTTCAGATCCAGACCTAGATTAATAAAACTTATTTAGTTGTGAGCACTCCTAAAACTTGCCCTGCCATAAAATTCTATTTTTAAGGGAATTTATAAAGTAGACACCTAATTATCACAGTTCATCTCTGCAGGTCAAATATTTCTAGGCTCAGTAATTTAACATGGTTTAACATGGTATGATTAATTCATTAAAAATCTGTAACATTATCGCTTTCAGTTTACAATTTTACATAGGAACATGTGTAATACAATATTTTTAATTTAAATAATTTGAAACATTTTTAGAGAAATAACGTTCACATCAAAAACGGTAACTTTTAAAAGGTGTCATTTCCCATTAACCGCCTAACTACTGCCTCTGAAAAAGCGAACCAACAAGTTGCTCTTTAAAAAATATTTTAAATTAAAAAACATATAAATATCACCAACATTCGAGGGGTTAGCCGTGTCAGACCAATTAGTTTTTGAAAGAAAACTAGAGAAGTGACGGACAGATGTGTGATGACAAGGTTTTTGATTAAAAAAGTGAAAAGATAATATGGGTATGTATAAAATGTTTGTAGTAACTGGTAACATTCCCTTTCAAAATGTGGAGATGCATCTCGTTTTGACAAGGTAACGGTACGAGTATCTATGTATAAGATAGTATTACACCATATACATGCTAGAAAATATATCTATAGGTACATTTTGTTGTAAAACTTAGTAAACAAACATAAGTAAATAGGTACAAATTTATGTCCACCATTTTTGATTGTGCACATGACTACAAATGGCGGACAAAAATTTAAAAATAGAACTCATAGCAACAATTTTTATAAAAAAAAATGAATATCATTTTCAAATTTTCATATCAACACGTATGTTCGAAAATTATATTCGTTTTATATTTCGACACAGTATTGTAAGTAATCGATGTATCGTATATCGATTAGTTTACTGACAGCACGATCAGTCATAGAGAAACGATTGATGATTGGCGTCTGCCGTCACCCCTATTTGTTCCTTCACACCATACATCATGAGCTATACTACTTAAGTATTTTAACTAGATGTTCAGCACAAATTAGAAGCACGACTTCAGTTCTCTTGACTAGAATTTTAATAGCTAAAATGTCCAAGTGCTCGGTGATAATCGATTTTTTGCGATTATTCATGTGTCGATTTTTTAATTATTTTTAATTACGATTATGCGCAACGTATAAAGTTATTTTTTTTAATACTAACCAATCTAGATTCCACTAGTTCATTACCTATTCAGTTCTCAATAACACGATTTTCTAAATTCATACTAAATAATTATGTAACAGCGTTTAAGATAGCGTGGATTGTTTGTGTTATTAATTACTAAATGAACGTGTAAGAAATGATTGGTGAAATGTATTTCAGTTTTTATTATATAATAGTTTATTTTTTTCAATTCAATTTTCATATAAAGTCAGATTAATATCATAAATGTGGAATGAACTATCGTCTGCGGAATTCCCGGACCAATACGACCTTCAATCCTTCAAGAATAGAGCGTACTCCTTCTTAAAAGGCCAGCAACTCACTTGTGACGACTCTGGTGTTGCTCGCTTGCCATCAGGCGATGCGTCTGCTCGTTTGCCCCCTATTCCATAAAAAAATACAAAAATCTATTGTAACTAGACATGAATCGTGAGTTTTGACAAATTACTAGATACATTATTTACATCACAGATTACTGTTATTGAGAAATCACCCATACTTCTTATATACTTAGCTATATATTACTATAATGATATCACAAGCAAAAGGCATGCGCACGAAATTTCCCAACACATGACTAACCGATTCAAAACGAACGAATAGAAGAAAATCTCCAACACAAAGGCGGGACCATTTTCACCGATCATTGTGTGAGAACGCAACAGCACTATGCGGCTATCTTCCTCTCACAAAGACGCCGCTGCGATGCGCAAACGAGATAGCCAACACAATAGACAATTGTTATCCCCACCTCTGTTCTGCTGTGATTAGATTTCATGCGAAAATCACCCGTAAATTTAGGAATAGAGAAATGTTTCTTGTTTGTTAGCGAGTAGCCAATAATTTGATTCGCTAGATATCGTAGAGGGAACAATGCTAGAGTGTAGATATATATAAGAATTTATAGTTTCTTCAAGAAATTTATTGGCGTCGTTACAGTGTAGGCATTAACGTTCCGTTTTTCATAAGCTGTTTCGCACGCCAGCGTTCGCGGTTGTGAAAATCCGTGAAAGTCATTATTAAATGGTTTGTTATTAGAAGACGTTTTGCTTGTTGTTTTTCGAATAATTTACCTACTTGTCTGTAATTTAGGACTGACTTGAATTTTGTTGTGTGATAGGTAGTAATTCTTCTTGTTTTATGCTTTACCTACGGATCTTTGCGGGTTATTTTGGGTTGAGTGTGATTCGTTTTAACCGGGAAACAGAATAAAATTTGTAGAAGTCATTCTTGTGAAACTAATGTCTGTACGTATATATTTAATGGAAAAGGTAGAGAAACTATCCGATTGTTAATTGTGGTATTTATTTTGATGAAAATAAAGTCCGTTTTTCAACATTTTTATTGAAGACTTTGTTGAACTGTTTCAATAGGTATGTTTTAATACTACGTTTAAGAAAAACCATGTGTTCGGCTAAAATTGTAAGTTATCTTAATTTCAAGAGAGATAGTCGGTCATGAGTTTCTGGCCGGTTTTATTAAGTTTCTTGCCGGTTCTTCTTCATAAGAATGACACTTTGGAACCGAGCAACTAGTCATTAATGTAACGTTTCGAAAGTGCCTGAAAAGGCCTACTTGAAATTAAAGCTATATTATTTTGATGTCATAAAATATGCAAGAAGGCAACCTTCAGAATGCCGAAGGTTGCTTTTCTTGCATATTTTCTTTCCTTTACAATTTTTGAGTGTTTTAAAACACGTTTAATCATAAGTCCTTCTTTGGTTCTAGTGCAAGTTTATTTCTCATCTAAGATTACAGTTGAGGTTCGAGTTGAAGTTTTCGTTCCCCAGACTCAGTTTGTATGTTTGCAAACTGAGTCTGGGGAACGAAAACTTCAAAACAACCTAAGTCGGTTAAAAATTGACTGTTGTCAATTTTTAACGGACTTCAAAAAAAAATTGTATAGGTAGTAGAGCCACGCTGATTTCAGCATGAATGGGCCGGCTCGACCGGGGCGGTACTACCCTCGCACAGAAAATCAACGTAAAATGACAGCGTTCATGCTGTCGTGTTTCGTTGGTGAGTGCGAGACCGGAGGCCCAAATAGTCTAGTCAACAAGTTCCATACTTGTTGACTAGACTAAAAGATGCAGCAGCATCACTAGGCCGCCATGGTGTGGGTTGCCATACTGCATTGTCTGCATTCGCAGTGAGTATGGTGACCGCCACTCTTGGATTCTGCTTATGCTTTCCATCAGGCAGAGTAGAGTCATTTTGGCGGGCCATACATAAAAAAAAAAAAAAAAAAAAAGGAGGAGGTTCTTAATTCGACGGTTTTTTTTATGGTTGTTGTTACCTCATAACTTTCGACTGGGTCAACCGATTTTGATGATTCTTTTTTTATTTGAAAGCTGGTGCTTTCCGTGTGGTCCCATTCAAATTTGGTCCAGGTTGAAGTGGTTTTTTTTTTTTGTTAAAATTTTATTTATGAAACTTCAGGTGTATTTATGAAAGGCCCGCAAAATAAATCAAGGATTTCACCTTTGTGGATAGTTTCAAGTAGGTAACTAATAAAGCTCTATTTTCCCATTCCATATATTTTAATATCTTCGTAAGTTTCTTTAGTACCTACCTACCTATTGCTCCGGTTTGCATCAAAGGTTTTTATTAGTACTTAGATGCTTTATCGTACTGTTGCACTCAGATTATGATAAGCAAAGTATACCTATACTTAATAGTTTAACTTAACCGTAAGAGAGTGAAAATTCGTTCGTGATATAGATAAACCTAGACCGAATAAAATAATCATTTTTATTATCCTAAAACTTTCCTAATGTTAAGTTGTTCTTTGAAAGCTGTGATACTATGATACTTTAAAATATATTTGTTAGTTAATAAAACATGACAACAAAATTAGCCAACAACGCAAGAAGTTTGATATTCTTACTACTGAATACACATTCCGGCATTTTTTTGTCAAGTAGACCTATTTGAAAGCAAATCAACTACCTATCATCGCTCAAAAACAACCCAAAACACATCTACTAAACAAGTAGTACCAGACAAAACATACTAAAAAGTAAATTAACCTTTCTGCAGTACGAAACTCATTTACCGATACAAAACAAGACCGAAACCAATAGAGACGCCCCAATCGGAAAATACCGGAATGAAAAGACGCCTGAAACAGCTCCAGAATCAACTGAAACACGCTCCTTTGTATGTATTCAGTATACAAATGCTTTTCTTGGCCGGCATTCATGGTTTTCTATGGGGGCAATAAAGGTTCCCACGGACACAATGAGCCGGGAAGGCAAGGAGAGTGATGAAAAGTTGGGAATCTGGGCCGCGTTCCCGAGGCGACGTAGTGATGCGCTTTCCTTGTTTGTCGATAAACGTTTGAAAAGTATTTAAAACATGTACGTATGATGATAAAATATTTTTAATTTAAATTCTTAAATGAGATTCAACATATTAAAGTATCTTTGCAAATTATTTATTATTACTTTCTTTTAAACATAAATGTTATTTTATAATTATACTTTTTTCTTTGTCATGTCGTGTAACAAAGAAGAGAAATTTATCAAAGATTTTTCTATACGAGTGTTTATGGTTGTGGCATCGATAAATAGTGCACCGTCACTAAAATGTAGGTATTCCCGTGACTTTCCAATTATTTTTGCGGTCTTTCTTCGCCACAGACTACAGTCCGCATTGAATACAAAATAGAATAGCGTTGAGTTTCAGGAATTAACAGCTTTGTCCGGGCGAAACGAGAGCTAGAGGTTTTTGTGAATATTGTCGATGTACATAACTAGGTAAATATGTAGGTCTGTGGCGAATGTACGATATACAGAAGCTACGGTGTAGGTAAAACGGTTAATAGTATACATGAAAGAGTTTGTTTGTTTGACAGTATTGTTTCCGAGCGTTGTTAATTAAGATTCAAACTTAATTCAGAAATAAATTCTAAATATAATATATCTATTTATATACCTACCTAGTTTCTTTCCGCGGTGACGCTCGCTTTAAGTCCGATATTTTTTCATACCTTATGAAACTCGTAAATAATGTGGTTTTTTATTCGTTAAAGAATTTCAAAATCGGTTCAGTCGATCCAGAGATTACCCTCTACAACTTCACAAACTAACTCTTTATAATATTTGTATTCGTCGGGAGTCCCACACGCTCTTCGTGTGTTCCCCCTACGGAGGGTACAGTGCAAAAAGCATACCCCGCGTAAAAAAAAAGGTATAAATTATACCTGCAATATATTTACAATAATCTTAAAGTGAGACTAAGTGATCATTGAATAATAATCAAAATATAATCTGTGCTCGAGTATGACGCCTGTGTTACTACTGTTCTAGTAGCTGTCTACTGTCTACAATCGCGATCGCTACCGCACCCGCAATCCTACGAAACAAGTCGCCATCTTTGTTTTTCCAACTTGCGGTTAATTTATTTAATAAGTTGTTTTTTGAATAGGTAGAGCTCCGAGCACCCGAGCGCTGGATGAATCAGACTTTCTATTTTCTTTTCTTGCTTTTTTACACAAAAAAAAACTGTGTATTTTGTTTATGAAAGGAAACATAAGCTTTACATTCATTCTTTTTTCGCGTCTTTGTGACAGTTATTCTGTACAAAATATCCTATTAATTAGCACCTAGACGTATAGAACCTCTTTTGTAGAAAATTTGTTTCATAGAAAATTTGAAAGTTTTTTTAATAATTAGTTTTTAAATCATGACAATTAGCAAGCAATGGAAGCAATATTATGTAGGTAGGGTCCTATTGAACAATTAGCCCGTAGGCAGTAAGTACTTAATTAGCAGATAATCTTAGAAATACTTTAGGAAAATTGTTTTTTTTTCATCAAAAAATAATAATTTTTACAGATTCAACAATAGATTGTGGATGGTTTTAACAATAAACAAATAGCGGTCGATTGATAGCCGGTGCGTACCCCGTTTAGGTACCCTACATTTGTAATTTCGCTACAGACACATTTAGCCTGTACCTAATGCTAATAAGAAGGATTTTTGTTCGATCCACTCGTACCGGAGCCGGAGACTAGCTAGAACAATCAGACAGACAGACAAAACATAAATATTCGTTTAGTACAAAGATACATTTGTTTTAAATTCATTTTAAGGTAAGCAAACGTTGGTATAACTATGGCTAAGTTTTTAAAAGAAAATTAAACTACCCTCGATGGCGCTTTGCCTCTTTAAAATAAAACAGTTATAATTTAGGAGTAAGCCAAAAAAAAAAAACTTTACACGGGAGAAAAAGCAAAACATTCTCATTTGTGTTAATCGTGAACGTAGCCACCTTTGTAAAACAAAAAGCGAGTAAGCTGTTAATAATTGGTTGAAAGTTGAAAGGCTGACTTGTAATACTTGTAACATTTATTTTGATGGCAACACTGGAGCGATTTATTACAGGTTGGCACACTGAGCATGAAAGGCACACCGCACAATGGCCACCTACATAAATGCGGCGAGATTTTAACTGTGTGATTAATAGTCGTAATAAAATTTTGTTTATGTCCCACACAATGTACACCTGATGAATTTTTAATTGCTTTGTTTTACTTCAATTCTTTCCATTTAGTACATTTATGCGGTCAAGATTTCCCGAGCTCGTTGTCTTCTTAGAACATTGTACAATTATGTGGGTAAAGTATTCTTAAAAGTGTATGACTCAAACTTGGAGTTTTGTGTCTTACACAATTGACTTTTAAAAAAATGTCTCCGTTTTCAATGCCTTTACATCATACTGAAAAGAAATACATTTCACACCTTAATTTTTCTACCTCGGGGTTGGTACAGTTTTTGAAACTGGAATAAATGTGATTACAATATAAAAAAATACATTTGTTCATAAGCGATGGTGTTCTGAGCTACTAACAAATGTAAACAAAAGATACAACTGAGGTGAGAAACTCTTCCTTTTTTGATGGTTATAAGTAATAGTAGCTACTGATATTATTGTTAAACTTCCCGCGTCAATATATCCAAAAAAATGTTCAACGATGCCCTTTTAAAAGTTTTCTACAAAGGAACGTAAATAAAAGAATACGAAAATGACATACGTAGCAACATTCGAAATTGGAATTCATCAAAATAATGCGAGGAACGTGATCTCGTGCAAAGTGTGGGGATGAGAATTATTCCGTGATATGTTACATTTAGGGCTGGTGAAGACCAAACAAAATAATCACAATACAATAATAATTTCTTTCCTAATACTTACATACATTAAAAACTATTATGATTCTCTAAGTTCTAAACCTATAACAATAAACTTAAAAACTAAACAAATACTGATTCGCTTTCATACATCAAAACGTCATTAATAAATTTAAAATGTTGACTAGATTAAAAATTAAGATAGACGCGTTCATGTCAACCCTAGTACAGAGTAAGGTGTGCAGGAGTCGAGCGTTTCGTCCCTTTTCTTTTTTTAAAAATACCTTTTTAGTAATTGCCAACCATTGTTGGGTGGCCGTTGAGCTTACGAGAATGCGTTCGTTCTGTTACATTTGAGCGTTTAATTTTTTTTATTTTATAAATTCGTTTTAAGCTGCATACCTAATTGTTGACATTGCTGCATTAAGCTTTTACTTGATGATAAATTTAAACGTGCATTCAAGTTGAAACTTAGTAATATATTATTGTATGTATTTAATTAATACGCCAATCCTCAAATCACACATCATGAGATCATTAATCTGTCGTAACAAAGTGCTAAATGCATTAGCAGCTAACACACGATTCTTTGAAATGAATGAAAAAATAACGAGATTTTAATAGAAACTAAAATTAAATATGTGTATTCATTTTTATAGGTCTGTTACAGGTCAAAGTTACGTCTTATTACCAGGTGTTGAAATGTAATATTATTGCCAGTGGAAAAAATATAGCAACGGCCAGTGTAGTGAATTGCAAACTCAATTTTAAGCGGTGATTACAATAAATATATCACACATTTTTAGTATTAAATATGTGCTCGACAATTTGCTGTCAGAATTACTGCATAAATATCATAAATTAAATGTATACTAATTGTAAATAAGTTAACAGCTCAATTAAACGGCTTTTCTAAGAAAATGTTAGGAATAAAGTACACAAAACGACTTGTAATTATTTATTTTTTTAAACAACCAATATCGTGTAAGCTACTGTAGGTAGGTATACATACTTTATAATACTCGTACTATTAATCGTTTGTAATATAATTGATATTTATTTAATTCAAAATATCATATTAGTTAAATGGACACTGGTTAATCATGAATAACAAAGCATTAGGTACATTGGTGATGTTTTACTCTTAATTGTAAATGGAGTTAAATTCTACGGCATTTCTTCACATAAGAATAGATATATTTTTAACTTTCAGAAATACATTCCGTCTTAGCAACAAATCAAAAAACCTAATAGATTATTTTGCTCTTTGCGAATTCAGAAGCAATCGGGGTGTGTTGCGTCATTTTAATGAAAAATGTGACTTTTAGATTAACTTATGCAGATTCAGTTTTATTGATTAACTAGTTGTTGCCCGCGGCTCCGCCCGCGAACATGTCAGTTATCGCGGCAAATAGTAGCCTATGTTTTATTCTGATGTATAAGCTATATTACTGAAAGTTTCATCCAAATCCGTTAAGTAGTTTTTGCGTGAAAGAGTAACAAACATCCATCCATCCATACTTAGGTACAAACTTTTGCATTTATAATATTAGTAGATATAGATAAGTTTTTTTCAGCTAGCTTATACTATACTAGACACGCGATTAAACTGCATATTGTTAGAATGAAATTCTAACTTGACGATTTATTTTAATAACTTTAATCACCAAATTACTTAATCTTAAACTATTCAGATTAATTAATTAATATTAATCTTAGTTTACTTTTAGTAGTCGCGGCTAATTTATGTTGGTGGTGGTCTAGTGCTTCGAACGAGACTAATCCTTAAACTTAGGTATTTCCAGTATTATTAAGAAACTGATTAAAATTAAACATAAATCCCCGCGAACCTAAATATAAGTAAAGACGTAACACCGGCTTTTGTCGATAGTATTATCTTAATTTAATGTAAAACATTCGCTGTGTTTTTTTTATTTTGTATCCGTGCCATATATTTGTAAAGTGTGGCATTTTCACTGCGGCTTTATACCGATTTATTTAATAGACATCGGTAGAGACCACCATTTATTTACTGCTATATTGGCAACATTGTCTAACGTGTATGTTTTGTAAAATATTAAAGATGTTTATTTTTATATGTTTAGTATTTTATTCTCTATAATAATACGTACAGACAAACGTAATGCCAAGAGTGTTCTATGTGACGATGATTTCAGTGGCTACTGCGATCATACTAAATCAAAAACATTTTTTTTTAACAAAACTCAATTCATGTCTCCGAAAGTATGAAAATAATAATATTATTTTTTTAAAATGGTAGGGAAATCAAACCCCACATTAAATGAAAAATCCAAAAAAAGATTTGCATAATTTATTTTAATTAATCAAAAATGTAATATTTAATAACCTTAAGATTTAAAACAATATCATGGATCGTTCCACCTACTCTACACAAACCTGGTCTGTATCCAACAAACAAAAAAAAACACAAAATGATGGATCATAAAGAGAGTTAAAGTTCAACAAATTAAACGAGTAATATTATGACTGTTTCAAATAATAAATATGACAGAATTCACACAAATGTTTTGTCATATTTCCATGAGAAAAAACATTTTGGTCATCTAACTGTACGTCACAATTGAGTGGCATTCTGTCACTCATCGCACCATTGACACTATTTCTCACTCGAAATTATGTTAATTCCCCTCTCTAGACGGATTTACGATAATTTTCCCCCCATTGTGACTGAAATGATACTATTATTTAACTTTTCATTTGTTTTTCAGTGAAACTTTTTTAAAATACATAGGCGTAACTAATGAATCAACACAGTGGGAATATATTTTAGATTAATATTGACACATACTTTTTTTTATGTTTTATAAATTAGTGTTTTAGTGACACTGTGACGTTTAGGTGATTTTTACGGTCGGTGTTGCCAATTAAATAGTTTGATATTAAACGTCTATTTTACGATACAAAAACATTGTTTTTAGAGAATGTCGAAAGTTATCATATACCTACCTAGTTAGTTAATTGTTAGAAGGTGAGTCATGTTTTGTTCTTATACAAATAAGTACCGTAGTTACTAAGAAAATTCTTGTCATTATATTAGCATAATAGGTATTTTAGACGTCACGTCAGACTAAATATGTAGCTATGACGGAACAATCGGACTGCACGTTTAGCCTAGTGGTTTAAGGGTCACCACGCCGTTTCCTACTTCGCCAAGTGTCGTGGGTTCAAATCCCACGTAGGACAACACTTTGTGTAATCCACAAATTGTTGTTCAGAGTCTGGGTGTTCTTTGTGTCCGTTTCATGTATGTTTGTAAAGTCCCCCGCGACACAGGAATTATTCCTATTCCTTATAAAAACTTAACATAAAATTGCCAGTTGCAAAATTTAAATTTTGTTAACAAACTAGATACCTATGTGATTTTATAAACATAAGTTATATGGTATAAATTCTGGATGAATTCTAATTTTATATCCTTAATACTTATTTCTCTACCAGCACACACATATTTCAGATTTGATAGAAAAGGCTTCCTTTGGTACACTTTGTTAAAAATCAGCTATTATCATGATGTACAGACAAAACGTCGGTACAAAGTAGTTAGGTACAATATTAAAAAATCGCTTCTTCCTTGGAACAATATTGTTGAGTGCGGGTTGTAAAAACCAACATCGACTAGAATTCCTACAGCAAAACGACACATAATTGAACTCGTAAGACAATTCCCCAAACGTGAACATTAAAGGAAGGTGTTTAGTTACATACATATTAAGACTGTAATCTTATTCCACTGTGTAACATTTTTATTCTTCAGTTTTTATTGGCTCGCCTTTGAATGTTATTTCACTTTGATTACATCGGTAATGTTGATTGAAATAGGAATTTTACATTAGAATTACTTAATTTTTATTTTATTTTTCTCTAGTTAGGTGTTTTTGAAATGGATTTTCATTTAGCTTTTACGTACTTTATTTGGTAAATTAACAGTTGTTTTTGTTGGGGTAAATTCAGTGTTCAGAGTTTTAACACGAATGGAAATAGGTTTTAAATTGGTTTGTTTAGTTATAATATAGTTAAATACTTTGTTAAATATTTCTAGTGAAGTAATTAGAATGAAACGTAAAAGAAATTTATGTTCTAAAAAGATGTATTGAAAAAAAAAAACAAAGCAATCGCGCGGAAACGTTTGAGTATGGGAAAGTTTTAGGTGCTAACGCTATGCTATCAATGTGGAAACGTCTTTCAAAATCATAATCTATTATTCCCCTAATGAAGTAGTAATACTTTAAGAACTACTGACAAACAATGATTCTATAAAGAAAGTTCTTAAGTTTCTCATCAAATAATATGAAGCTTAAAAACAGCTGAATAATAACCATTAACACATAACCATCACATTTCTTTTCTTGATTTATAAACTATCTAACACATAAGCTATCAACGCAAGTAAATTACCCGCTTTGTGATGTATATTAATTTATTTTACGCTTATTCTTTTCTTAAGAATTTGAACGTTAGAAACGTCAAATTGTCAGAGTCAAACAAAATTAAATATCCTGTCATAACTTCATTTCTTTTGATGACAAGCACATCAAAGCTGAGTTCCTATTATTATTAAAATTGACACAGTATACGCCTACAACAGGCCACTTAGAAAACTAGGAGCTTTTATATTATACATAATACGTATTTGTGGTTTCTTTGGAATATTTTAAATATTCTAGGATTATCTTACAATAATATTATAATATAATATTTTCAGCATCTAACACACAACACCATCGTTCCAAAATAAGCAGAACTTGTACCATTGATATAGATACGTACATATTATACATAGAAAACACCCAAACTCCTAAATATATTTTTGCAGATCATACAAAAATTAGGCCTGACACGGGAATCGAACCCGAGACCGCAAGCACAGCAGTCGCTTACGCTATTACTGCGCCACCGAGGCAGTCAGTCTATATGTTGTTGTACTTGATAGGTCGTATTGTACTTTTAACATGAAACTACCTATATTGTTCTACATGTGTACTGTAATAGTTGAAAGTAAGTTTAATTTTTTATGTTCCATATCGCGATTCTTAACAGATAAATTTATTGAAAACTAAAATCGCTAATTAATTAAGTACTATTTCACGATTGCGGTAGGAGGCACCTGACTTAAAACACACCTCGAAATTCAATCAAACTGGGCACAATATTTTCGCAGCAGTCTTTAAACAATCATATAAACGCACTAAACCATCTGACATTAGATTACATATCCACACACTTAATCCGCTGACATCATTAGGCATTTGAGAAGTCACTGGTAATACTTTTTAATTTTACAAGGTGTCAGATAATTTGTGTCCAGTGTCGTTACACGACGTGAAGTGTCAGCGAGAGGTCAGTAGTCTAATGCTTGGGTAAACATTACCGAACAGAGGTTACAATGTAAACTAGCTAGCGTGAGGTGCGTCTTTGATCTTTGCCGCGGACAGTCAGGGCTGCTCCTTTCATATTTAATATTTGTCCATTTAGTTTTAATTATTTAAGTATTTGTGATCTGAATAAAACTTTATAAGATTTCGACACTCATCATAATGAGTGAATTGCTGATGAAGATATTTATTGTTATTTAAATAAAGTCATTTTTATGTAATGGTAAGCAGGTTTCTTTGCTTTGATTAAAAGTTATTTTAAATTTCTTAGTAGTAATAGAGGTTTCATAACTAGAAAACCTACCGCTAAAGTCTTCATATTTTTGTTTTTATATTAAGTTACTACTAGAAAATAGACATAAACAAAAGTCCGTAGGCACTAACTTAAAAAACCAAATATAATAAGTATAAGGAGAGTAATGGAAATTTGATTATCCCATTTTTGAGCAGATGAATAACGATGGTACCTTAATCATTGCGTTTTATTAATAGAAAAGAACGTTGAGTTACTAAGTGCCTTTAAAGTATATTGAAAACTCAAACACTGAACATATCAATAAAATATTACAACGCTCTGAATATAAATACAAACAGATAATTCTAAATCTGCATCTCATTTTGTAAATGTACCTGCTACAAGATGTTTTAAATAACAAAATCGTTTACAAAATAATAATAATGGGCGATAACCCTAAATGGAACAGAGTAGTCCATAGAACAGAGTTTACATTGGCATCATTCAAATGTATGAAGTTGCTATTTACGTTTGACCAGAGCACTCATTACGGATTGTTATTGGAATAATAAAGAGAGAGGCATCGCATCCGTCTAGCACTGAGATCGTAACGTATTTCCAAGTATCGCTTCTATCCATTGCAAAATCCTATCGCTTTATTCTCATCAAGGATTCCGCGAACTGACACTTCTGTTTTGTTTATTAATCTATGTTTATCTGAGCTGGTTTTTATTTTTGATGGAATGTTTAGATTTTGAGTGTTCTTTAATTCATTTATTTGACTCGTCTCACTGTGTCTATGTGTTAACATTAGGTTCATGACTCAAAATGTTTTAGCAAGGTCTTTGAGATAAAAATGCTTTATTAATCAAATGATTTTATTTACGCTATTTTGGGATAAATCAAACATTATTATATAGCCTGGAAAGCCTGGGAGCTGACCCGCGCAATTTCATCTGTGTCTCTCGAATCGAATAAATTATCTCATTTTTTGCAATATATTCAATGATGCTCCACTTTTATTGGCTGTAGCGTGATATGTTATTGTGATTATGTTAGCATTTCTCAATATGTGTGCTATCCAACACTAAAAATTTTTCGACCTGAATCAGTAAGTCCTAAGATTAGTACATTCAACTACACTATATATTCACTAAACATACAATCTTCAGCTTTATATAATAAGTAGGTAGCTAAAGATAGAACAAACAGAATGAAAATAATTAATTCTATATTTATGAATCAGCTCTATAAATGTATCCCATATAAGTAGGTATGTTACTTACTATTCTTAACTACGCTCAAAGTGATAAATTCGATTTAAAATAGACATTCAAAAACTAATTTTTGGAACAGACAGAACACCGACTCACTCAAATGTTTGGTGTTCTAACACTATTGTTAATATCCACTGCAAGGATGGCGTAGTGTTTTAACCAGCCATCTCATCATTTTCTACTGCGCTGAATGTTGTGGGTTCAAACCCCACATGGGACAACAGTTTGTGTGATCTACAAATTGTTGTTCTGATTCTTGGTACTTTGTGACCATTTAATGTATGTTTGTAAAGTCCGACACAGGAATATTCCTAAAGCGGAGTTGTCTTTTGTAGATAAAAATGAAATAATTTCTAAACTCGAAAAGTACGTATACTTATTTTAAACCTAAAATGAATTATTTGTTTTCTATTTAGTCAACATACTGTTTTAGACATTTTTTGTTCTGTTATGTCGACAACATTATGGTAATAATTTGTGTCTAATATACCTACGCAATATTTCTACCAATTTGGTCTCGACACGACACAAAACGACACTATTAAGTATTTGTACCTTTGAGCTACATTTTTATTCGCTCCTACATTACACAATTTACGTTTTTTTACGATGCGATGAAATCTAATCTCCGGTGGTTGTTTTAAATATTCACAATCAAAACTATTTTAATGAAGTGTCGGATAATTTAAATAATTCTACTAACAAGATGTTTCAAAGTAATTTACGATTTTATTTTATTACCTAACATAATTTATACAGTAACAGAAGAAAATAATTAAAATGATTTCTAGGAAAAAGACAGTACCTACTCTTCTTAAGCTCGATTCGTTATCAATCGATAGATACATTTACCTATTTCGTAAATTTGTCAAAATTTTGTTTTTGTTTCAAATATAAAGTTACTTGATTTTTTATTTATTTTATTTACTACTACGTAAACAAAGTGATTTTACGCTAGCTAGTACGATACTTTAGGCATAGGTACGGAGTTTAAATGTAAATTTTATAATATGGCAACTTACGAGTTTTTTTAACGTCGCACTGTTGAAAATGATTAAATAAAAGAGGGAGATGGATAGTGGGACTCTTTTATGGTCACTGTTTTAACAGATCCACTGACTAAGTTTGATAACAATGGAACTTTATCAAGCCAACGCATTTCTTTAGCCGCGTTCGTTATAACAGCGTTTTTTTTTTTTTTTATCGTTTTTTTTTCACTCAGTTGAGCAACATTTTAAAGCCTCACTTAGGGTAGGATACTTTCATCTTACCTATTTAAAATTTCAAAAAAATATTGACTTTGATTTTGTGTTTATCAAGACAGTAATCAGCATCTAATTTATATTAGCAGATTAGCCAACTATATAGTAAACTATTATTATTTTAAAAAATGTTCTCATTTAGATATTCACTTTTAAGCGGAATATTTAAAACCACAAAATAAATTATGCATCTTACCTATATGTTTAACATACTTTTTAGAATTAACCGAAAAATTCACATAAATTATCTTAGCAACATTACCTACAACTTTTCTTTTTGTAAAAGAAACATCTTATAAAAAATATATTGTTAACTTAATAATTGTACAGGATACCATTAATTTTAACAACACGGAAATGTCAGAAATGTGGAAAACGTGCAAGAATCACACCTTTTTGCTGCCAAAAAGAAAAGAAAAACATGCATAGATTTCCATGTCACTCCAAATAGGTTTACACACAAATCTTTCGCCAGACTGCCGTATAATGCGCTTTTCATCGCCATTTGACATGTCACCAGATCCAGAAATACCACAATAAACTGTAGAAAATTAGCCAAGGGCCTCCATTAATGTGTCCCACACGTCTAAATAAATTATTGACATTCATCAACATTGGTATTGAAATAAAACATACGGTGTAAATGTTGATTCACACGTTTTAATAAGGGAAATAGACAATAAATTACGTTTTATTTTTGTACAACACGTAAAATTGGTTTTATTGTGGACTTGAAGGCAAAGTGGTAGAAATATTTCAACGAAAATAATTGTTACGAATGAGTTGTAAAAGTCAGTAACGTTGGTCAACGGTTGTCAATTTAGATATTATTTATGTGATGCACTATTGCAGTAAGTAATATTTAAATAGAATATGAAGACGGACTTCGATATAAGATCAACTAACAATATTGTTAATGAATGAAAATAGTTAGTTTATTGATAATTAAAACTAATAAAAGTTTATTAATATTTATTATTATTAACCGCTAATAAATATATTTATTACAGATTATCTCTATGCATAAAGTTACGGTGTATTTCCTCCACAGCGTTTTTCTGTTTTGTTTTTGAATTAGTTAACCAATAAAACATACCTATATTATTATTTACCTATTGATATACGAGGACAACACAAAAAACCAGAATTAGTAAAAATAATAACAATTATCAGAAGAGATAGCTAAATATAGATTCAACAGTAGTGAGACGAGGCTATAGCAAATACGATCTACAGCAAAGGAATTTCTTATCTTATATACCCATACTTACATTATGAGAAGCACAAACCTAACATGTTCATTTTTAATTAAAATTATAGCACTAACGTACACGTGTCCTGCTTAAAGAAATATCAGCGACATCATCATTAAAACGTTTCATATGTAAATTTATATTAAAAGACAAAATGGCGGTAATGTAAATAGGCGCGATCTACAAATTCTTTATGAAAATACGTCCGTTTACATGAAACCAACGTAAAGGCAAGGGCGACTACAAAGTGCCTTAATATTTTTAATTACGGCTGGCCTATGTTATTATACTTCTTTGTGCATTCAGGGTTGCATATGAGGTTGTGCAAAGTAATACGTGAGTACTGACTGGACTGGTTTAAGTCATAAGACGCGACAATAATTGGAAAGAAATATATTTTTACACTATATACTAGTTGTTGCCCGCGGCTCCGCCCGCGTATATGTCGGTTTTCGCGGCAAATAGTAGCCTATGTGTTATTCTGGTGTAATAAGCTATATTACTGTAGAGTTTCATCCAAATCCGTTCTGTAGTTTTTGCGTGAAAGAGTAACAAACATCCACCCATCCACCCAAACTTTCGCGTTTATAATATTACTCGTAGTAAGTATAGATTACAAATAACTAATTCAAAATATCAAATATATTATAGACAACATCGATAGTCTTCTCTTGAATCTTTCAGAATTGTTTTAATATATAAATACTATATTTAGCCGTACAAAACTGTAGTTTTTAACCTTATAATCTTTTCTTTTATATTTACAACAACTGCAACTGTATATATATATATATATTTATTGAATCTTTTGCATTTTTCAACATGATCTATTCACCGATAGTAAAACTTGCTGTATGATAAAATGTTTGAAATGATCTTGGTACTTACTTATTTTAAAATGAAAATTAAAAGTAGTCTTTACATTGGTCTAACCCGCTCCCACGTATAACTTCCATCAAAGCGTAAGAATTTAATAGAGACTCCTTACGCGACACCCGCATATAGACCTAACAAGACTTTTGAGCACACAATTATATGAATATTATGCTCTTTAGTGGGCGTTTATAGTGCCAGGTTTGAAAAATAGACTTAAATCATATTTATGAGAAATGCCTACACATCTAAACAAACACAAGTATTCAACTATCAAAAGGTGTCATCTACACTACATCTTCATTATATAAAGAGGTAAAGTTTGTGAGTTTGTGACGTTGTAGGGGGTAATCTCTGGATCTATTGAACCGATTTTGAAAATTATTTTACCAATAGAAGGCTACGTTATTTGGGAGTGACCCAGGCTATATAATAACCCGAAAAGTGGAAAGACTTTTTCGTGGTAGCTGAATTTGCAAAGTAAGTCGGAGAAAAAAATGTTTACCACCCAACGAAGTGGGCACGGGCCAGCTAGTTTAAAATAAATAAACATAAAGTGATTTTTTGGTAAATGTATGCATGGCTATAGGTACTACCTCATTACAAAGAGTCACATGAACTACGACCTTATTTACGATGCTGTCAATAGACTCAACAGTAGAAACGTGAATTGACGGGTAGAGAGATTCCAACACAAAAATTTCCTTTGCCAATAAAAGAGTAATAAAATTGGCAGTACTTGTGTTTAAGAAAATTACTTTGTGAATTGAAATTGTTTTTTTTTTTTATTATTTAAAAAAAGACAACTCCCGCACTAGGAATAAATCCTGTATCGCGGGGGACTTTACAAACATACATGAAACGGATACAAAGAACGCCCAGACTCAGAACAACATTTTATGTATCACACAAAGTGTTGTCCTACGTGGGATTTGAACCCACGGCACTTGGCGAAGTAGGAAACGGCGTGGTAACCGTTAAACCACCAGGCCAAACGTGCAGTCAGTTTGACATTTGACAATTGATAAAAATAATAAATGTTAACCATTTTGTTGCAGGTAAGCTTATACGATAAGACTAAAGAAAAACAATAATCTCTTCTCCTGAGGAGTGCACAGGTTAGTAAAAATTAATTTTCTTTTGAAATCCTTGTTCAGAGATATCACCAAAAGAACCAATTCGCCGATGATTTACGTAGTACTCTAACCTAGATGCAACGTAATACACCATTTATGCGTTCGTAGCACTTTTGACAAGTCCGTAGCCATTTTGATCACATCTGCAACGATTTTGACCTTGGCCGTAGCGAGTTTACCAGGGCACCGTAGCAACCGAACCTTGTTACGTCTTAACATGCTACGGTTTCCATCCAGGCCGTCTTATCGTCTCTCGTCATTCCAAGATGATTGCTCACCACCTTATCTCACTAATAACGAGACTTATGGCAATTAAAATACACACAAGTCGAGTCTTAAGCATCCATTTCTTCTAAACAATTCTAAGATCTGATAACACCATACGCCACTAAAAAGTTTTAGGTAATTAACTTAAGTTTCCCACAGAAATACTGAGAAATATCAACGTTATACTTTTAATATCTGTATTTTATTACTAATTACGTCCATTAGACATTACAAAGTTTTGTAAAATTTTGTATAAAACAAATGTTGGTTAAATTTCATTGTTTGTTTTTTTTATATAAATTCCTGTTTAATATAAAAATATATAATATCATCAGATCAGAGTGGCATGCGATGGGAGAAGTCTATGTCTAACAGTGAACTGCATTAGGTCGATAATGGTGTATTTGCCCAAAATAGATTAAACTGTAGAATGGTACCTATAGTCATATTTAGAAAACAAGTCTTTTCAACCGACTTCAAAAAGGAGGAGGTTCTCAATTCGACTGTATTTTTTACCTCATAACTTTGGACTGGGTGAACCGATTTTGATGATTCTTTTTTTATTTGAAAGCTGGTGCTTCCCGAATGGTCCCATTTAAATTTGGTCCAGATTGAAGTCGGGGTTTTTTTTGTTAAAATTTGTTATACTTGAACTTAATTGAACGAAAAAAGGAAGATTTTTCAGCTAAAAGCGTGATATCGTAAATCAATAACGTTATTATCATGGATACCACAGGTTAGAATAATTTATTTAATGAATAACATTATTTCTTGAGTTTGTAAAGACCCGTGATTAACTTTCAATTTGTAGTTATTCAAATTATCAAATACCTCTTTTACAGCATTGCATTAATGAGTTGCTTAATTCAAAAATAATATTAATTCACTAAACACACAAACATAATTTATTTTTTAATCCACAATTTAACTAATAAATTATTCAAATTGTAAAATCACTCCTGTCGAGAGAATCCAAGCTAATTAAAATTTTATGTTTAGAACAAAAAAAATGGCAGATTGTCTATGAGAAAGTGTTGTAACATTTTAAATTATCTATGAATAAAATATAACAAATAGCCACAATACAAACTTAAACCTAACTCATGCATAAATATGTATATTAAGCACACTCTCTTTTATAGTCTTTTTGTCAATATTTATGGCTTCAATTTAAATAAAACAAATTTAAGCAATAACTTGGTTCATATACGATTCTTAATACCTACTTGAATATGTGTTTATAGCAATGGCGGTCATAAAAATGCGTTCAAATATTCAAAAATGCGTACATATTTTAAATAGTCTTGCATTAATATAAGATCAATATTGTCTTAAACCAATGTTTTTAATTTCACAGTTTAGTTTCAACAAATATAAGAGTAGTTTATTATAATACTCATGTCAAGCGCGGACCTTCCGAAATAGATTTGAGAATTTATCTACCAATAAATATGGACCTACTGGTGTGACAAAACGTTGTAAAAGACACGTTTCGATAATGCCCTCACAAGCTTTAATGAATAATGTATTTTATTTCTAAAACCATAAAGTGTAGATTACTTTGTTATAACTGTGTAGTGTTTAATACAAAATTTAAATAAAAATATAAGTGATGGTGATAACAAGTTCACACTACAGTGTTGTCCAGTCCCACGCTTCGACAGATTGGACAAAACTATCGATGTTCTCAGCCCACTTGTCTGACGATCTAGGGAGATAAAGTGCCGTACACATCGCATGATTGCGGTCACAACAAAGTGCTGTGGGGTGATAAATATATATCATTGAACAAGCAGCTTTATATGTAATTGGTTATGCTTACATTTTTACGATTTCGAGAGTTTCTCTTGATGTGTCTGAGGGCTTACTACGTATTCAATAAATTATGTTATTTTTGGAATACAATGAATGTAACAATATCTTCAGATTCTGGAATAAATCCTGTGTCGCGGGGGACTTTATAAACATACAGGAAACGGACGCAAAGAGCACCCAGACTCAGAACCACAAATAGTAAATTACTCATGGTTTTGTCCCATGTGGGGTTCGAACCCACAGTACAAATTATAATTAATAGTAGAAACTATTAATAGTAATTTTAGTAGTAGGAATTATTAGTTAGTAGAAGTACACTCTAGAATTTTTATAGAAGAATTATTTTCTTGGTGACTGGAGATTTCTTCAAATATCAGTTACATATAAGAGCGGTTACAAAGAACAGTATATTGGTATGATTTATTCACAATGGCGGCCGCATTAATGATCACGGCAACTTGTTTCCAAATAAAATGGACAGTGAGTTTAACTCAGGGTTGTCAATATTTTAATATGACTAACACCTACTATCGTCAACCATTACCAACATTTAAATTCAATTATTTTTTCATTTGTTTATCTTTATTGATATATACAAACGTGACAATTGGCGGTTTTATCGCTTATGGCGATCTCTTACAGACAACCTTTAGTTAATTAATTATATTAATTAATAAAGATAAATAAATAAAAATAAATTTAGAAAATTATCCGTTTAGATATAATGATGAAACAAAATACAATAATTTAAACAAAAGCTTTTTAATAAAAGACACAATTAATTATTCATTTTTCACTTTTTGCCCAATTTGGTTTATTTATTTGGCTTGATTCTAGGAATATGACTGGAATGTTACAAAAAATACCTAAATATTTTGTTACTGACCCTGGCTCTAAAATTGTAAGTAAAATATTAACATTGCGTAATACGGTAACTCTTTCAAATGAAGCTCATGACAGCCCTATTCAACCGGTATTTAAGAAGGTTTTACATAGTTAATAGGCGTATGGGAAAATGTATTTGTGTTAAAAACCAACCGGCTTTCTGATTAATTGACCTATTAGGTGTATCACATGAAGACGATGGGATCGAAACCAAAAGGTGCTTTACGTGTTACGAAATAACTGAACGCACACTCATGCTATCGGATCGTGGCATTAATTAGCCCCTTTATTTTATAGTTACTGCTTTAAGGTATATTAAAACAAAGCTTAGGATTTACAGGTGCGAGCTTGAATAAAGCACCTGCGGTTTTTAATAAATAATTAATTCAATACGATAAAACCGTGGGAACGTCATTCTTTGGCAGACATCGACAGGTTTGTAGAGATACCAAGGCCTCACAGAAAAGCTATGTTATGCAACTCTTTCGATGTTATTCTCCGAAGAAGTTCTCTAACTCCCTGATTCTTCCTCTGATGATGTCTCCCTCACTTAATAATAGTTAAACAATTTGTTCTTTCCGTCATACAATCAAACAGAAAAAAGTTTAAAAAACTATAACGCGACTACGACTTTTTAAATCATTTATATCGCCTATGTCGCTCGGACTATTGTTACGAATCTATTGACACCACATACAATTAAATCGGTTCAATAGTTTAGGCGCTACGATGCAACATACCTACATAGACTGCCAAAAATTTTTGGCTTCTCCATATTCGTATAAAAAAACAAGTAAAATAATACAAAAATTAAAAATATTTAAAAAAAAAACCGACTATAATCTGTGTATAATATAAATAGGACCATTCGGAAAGCACTAGCTTTTAAATAAAAAAAGAATCATCAAAATCGGTTCACCCAGTCGAAAGTTAGGTAACAAACATAAAAAAAATAAAAAAAATACAGTCGAATTGAGAACCTCCTCCTTTTTTTGAAGTAGGTTAATTAGGAAATACTGAGAAAACTATAAACAACACACACAAAGTATTACTTACAACAAACCTATCTTTAAAGGTATTCAAACCCACCTTTCCAGCTTACATAACAATTCAAAGGCTGTCTTTTCAGTTGTCCGTCTGTCTGTCCCCACAAAGGGGATGACAAAACAACCGATATATTCCCATATGGGTACACAATGAGGTTTTGTACTTGAGTATGCTCATATCTTTTACAAAATGGCTGACTTTATTGTTTTCATTTTCTTGGTATTGTCCAGCATTGTCGTATATGTAAGCTTCAACTGTGGGAATTAATAATTAACTTGAACGTAGGTAATTGTTTAGGTCGAATAGGTATATTGTCTTATACTTGAAAGGTATTTTATAAGACTCATTTTAACGACTGTAAGCTTTTCAATTCGACTTTTCGTGGTTAATTTCGCCTTTTAACAAAATCCCGTAGAAGTCACTGAGAAAAATATTTTTGACTACTGAGAAGAAATACTTTTCATTAATTATAACGGACCTTCGACATAAATTCGTTGCTTGCTGAATGCATTGGTCAGTGTTATAAAACGTATGGACTAACTTTTCTTGCATGATGAACGAGCACTAGCAGATTTATAATAGGGTAACAGAAGTTCCCGTTACCTTAACAGAACCAGGTCTGAACCAAAGCCACCATGTTTTCCGCATTTACCTTTCTGATTTGTAAGGTTCTTTGCACACCCGGGATGAATTTCTTGGGGAATTCCTCTCAAAGGTTAACGGACCCGTTCTATTTAGAAGAACTTCTCGGGGAAAATTGTAAGGTTTTAGTCGAATCGATTTCCAGAAATCACTTCACCACTCCGGTTAGATAATCCCTTGGATGAAAAAGCAAGGTGAACTAAAATTACCTATTTTGTTAATTTAAATAAATTATTACAAACGTAAGTCATATTTCTCGGTATAAATCTCCATGGTTTTTTCTAAGACAGTGATTTATGTGTAAACATTCTATATTGACAGGTCACTGACACAAATCACGGGAAAACAGCTGATTGACAATCTCTATATTTTAATTTATTAATTTGACAGATAAGTATAGAACAATGATTTTTAAAAAAACATTTATGATGTCAATAAATTAATGTTGTTTAAAAAAAATATATACAATTTTGGAATACTTTGTGTGCGTTATACAGGCTTATTATTTAAATGAAGGAAATTTTTTTACAGTTATAAATCTGTTTTGTAGTAATTTTATAGACTTTACGACTTTAAATATACGACAGTCCATTAATTTGAAGTTACACTAAAACCTAAGTCGCCACACAGGTTGTAGAAACAGCTTTATTGCAATTTAATAAATTAATTTCGATAAAACCCTAACTTGGGTAATTTAATGACGATCAGATAGACTTTTTTTGGATGTTCATTTTAACTTATATTAATTGCCATAAAATATGAATTTCCTGTCGAACTAATCCTCGATAAAAACCACATTCATATCAAATTAGTGGCAACTAAAAAGTAGGCAGCTATAATACCGGATAATCGTTTTTAATTATGTAAGCACCGCATTTCATGCCGTGAGAGTTTCGCAAATATTTGCAAAGCATTCTTTTGTCCTTTTTAAACACATTTAATGATTCCGCCGACGCACCGCACGACAATACACCACGACGGTCGACAAAGGAGTGAGGCGAGCGGAGCATAGACTACAAACGAGGGGTTTTGTCTCAGCCTATAGACAAAAGCTCCTTCATTGGTGGAACAATGACGGGTCGTCTTTGCCTCATTTATCATAAAGGCAGGTTACTTTCATCCAATGATTACAATGTATTGAGGATCTAGACGTTCAGAGTAGCTTTAAAGGTTTAACATTGTTTAAATTAATTATACATACCTAGTATATTACATTTCTTTATGAAGCCTATTATTTTTTAAGCATATATATATATTGATTAATTTCCGAATAAATTTTAATATCTCCGTCGACGGTTTGCGTCACAATAATAATTTTACAATTTTATGGATATACTTGTGTAGTTTCTTAACGGTTACCAATTATAAAATTAGAACAACATCTACATTTCAACCATTCTAATAAAACTCTTTTCTGAAAAGCAATTTAATTCCAACAATAAAACAATATTAAAACAGCATGCATTCAAATTTAAATATAGAATAGGTAGATCATGTTTCAAAAAGATAATTAAAACAAAGACAAAATTATGGGTGGACCGCATCGTAAGGAAAACCTAAAAACCAGTTTGTTAATTGTAATAATCCGTTTTGTTAATCAGTCATTCTCATATCTTTAACAAATTATCACCTAGAATTTAATAGTTAGTGTAGACAATATTTATAATCTGTACCATAGATAACATAGTTCTTAGAACGTCACCGTGATCATAGACAAAAACTTGATGCTTTTAATTAGGAGTAACACCGTTGACGTTGAAGTAAGATACGTTTTGTTATTACTACTTATCGGACATTTTAGAATGTCCATCGCGTCTAATGTACTCGAATATTTTGGAAGTTTCGTCTTGTTTAAAGATAAGGAAGTCATTTGATCTTTGATTTCCGTTTTATTACTTTTTTACTAAGCTTATTCTATTAGTAACTGTAGTGAGAAAATGTCTATTTATTCCTCATAAAAGAGAATATATGAGAAAGATGTTTATGGTATGATTACAATCAGTAGGAACGCATTACTACATTCAGCGGCAACTGGGTAAATGGATATTTGCTGTCAAATAAATTACTTGTTTACAATAGTTATGATATTGCATTTCTTTTATACAAATTGTGTTGTTCTCGAATTTCAATGTTCATATTTTGATGTTATCGCGTACAATGTGATCTTTTTTTAAACTAGTCGAATAAATGTGTAAGTTAAATTACTTTTGAGAATCAAAAAACAAGATAGGTACTAAATAAATCATAGAACGCGAAAGTTTAAAAGTTTAGTAAAGGTACTAAATAGAATAATAATAATTAGTTACCCTACAGTTTTTACGGTTTTCTAAATTGTTTATCAATAGCCTTAATAGTCCACTGCTGGACATAAGTTTCTACTTAAAAAGGAGGTATACAGTATTGATTTGACAAAATAGTTAGGTATTTTCTAAGTCACAAATCTCTTTTAAACGTGGCTTGAACCAGTCTTTTAATTATAATTAGGTATCTAATTGAAAACATCTTCCGTAATTTTATTAATTTTAATTGTTTCATGTTTCTACTTCTAAGTAAGCACAATTTTCATATCAGTTTTGATATCATTCAATAAGCATCTGCATAACATAAGAAAACCTTAACATTTTTCATTCTAAATGAACAACAATAACTTTATTGTACACCAGGTAATAACAAAAAGCAGTTAAAACTAGGTAAGTAAGTAAATTAGGCATTTAGAATTGGCAGCCTTATCTCTCGGAGGCAATCTCTTACAGACAACCATATTCCTTTTTTTTAATAAGTTGGTGCTCCACGACGTACGAATTATATCATTTCAAAAGTACTGTTTTAGAATATTCTTACCTAATCTCACATTTACAAAACTCAAAATTTGACTAACATCAAAGAAAGATAGTACTCGTTCTTTCAAAACTTCAAATTCTATTCCCATAGATTAAAAACAAAACGGCTGGCAATGTGCACGCGCTGTTGAGCCGAGCGGCGACCGAGGTAGCAAAGGCAAAGGCAACGATGGTTTGCAGCCAGTCGGAAGCTTTTGCACCACTCTAACTGCTAGAGGGACGCTCTATTGCCGTTGTTCTGAGAGCACTTGCTCCCTAATTGTTTGCGGAAAGGGTTTCTCGAGTATTGTTCTGTTGAGTTTTTCACCGTCAGCAACAAAAATATTGAAATTTTACAAACAGGCTTTATAAAAGCATCAAACTTTTTTTCAATAAGTTAAATCAGTCAACTTATAAATTGCCGTTTTTCACACATACAGAACTTTATTTATTATATGTTTATAATAAAGAATCTAAAAGTAACTCACACCTATCAAAGAATAAGGTCTCAAAAACTTGTAACAGTGTATTTTTTTATTGAAAAATGGAGTCAAGTTTGAGTATCGAGTCTACTACTTGAAATTGTTTGTAACCTCATTATTTCAAAACTTTAAAAATAACAAGGCCACTGTATACTATGCCTAAAAATAAATCTGTAAGATAACATATGCAGTTATCTAAATCTTTTTTTGACTAGCAACATTAGGCTATGCTATCTGACGCTACACACTTGTGCACTTCGCCGCGGCAATTTTTCTCTAATTAAAATCATGCCGATTGTCGTTTCTATCGCAGCCGCGTTCGTTTGTTGTGGTCTGTGACGCGTGGCATTTGGAGCCTACTTGTGCTTTTTAGTGCCCGCGTTTACCCTTCATGCGCGTATCCGAACGAACTTCGTACCAAAATAATGGATAAAAAGTCATGTTTTTATTTCTGCATTATACAAGAGTTAGTATTTGGCGAGAAATGCGGTGTTCTTGTTGAAGTTATTTTTTTGTTGCACTTATTAAAGTAATATAGTAATTTGAATGACGTTTTTATTGAAGTACCTAAGTAGGTAGGTAGTTTTTGTTCACAGAACTAAACAGATAAACTCATTGAATATTCTACGTGCGATCTATCTACTACGCATATACATCACAAGTAGAAAATATACCTGAGATCAGTTAATAAACATTTTAATCGTTTTTCACTAATTGTCAATATGTCGTGTCATCTATGGAGTCTCTTGTTGATTTATTTATGACCAGAGCTCATCATAGTCTGGTCTAAACCTAACTATTTAGCTCGTCCTTTATCAACGAGGTTTTGATGGTATTTTTTATAAAGTACATAAATTTTTACCAAATTGTATTTTGTTTATTTTATAACCCAATAAAGTAAGAGATTGCATAAAAATACAGTTTTCCTTCCATGTCGTCTGAGCATAATAATATTGAATACGATGTTCTCAAAAGTTCTTTCAAACAAAATAATACGCGAATGACATACCTACGTTTAGTAGGCCCACGTCAGCAAAAAGATCAACTTTACAAAAATTAAAAGATAAATGCTTACAGAAAATTACCGAACAAAAAAGTTACCCAGTATTCGCTTTCATGGCTTATCTGTGAAAACTTCCAACACATTACCCGACGGAAAACTCACGCATATTGTACGTGTGGCGATAGCAAGCGTTCGCGGCAAAAAAACCGCGCGATAAACGGCGACAAATCACGGCGGCATGACGCGGCAGGCGCTAATGACGCAACTCGTATCTTCCGTCACGATGACGCGTGACAGACATGATTTAAAAAAAAAAAGTAGGGTGGGATATAAAGGTTGCTTTGTGGTCGCTGCGATTGGGAGATGTTTTGTCGATTTTCTCACATTAGGGATGTTTTAATTGGGATTGATGGTTGTTAGCGATGCTGTGTTTTGATGGGGCAACTATTTTTGTTATGCGGTGCTACACTGGGGTATTTTAAGAATGATTAGTTAGGATAAAACGTATATTTTTAGACGCATCTGTTTTTAAATTGAACACGTGTAGTTTGTAAATTACGTAGTGATCTTTATCGTTGTGGAAAATGTTGGCGGTTCTGTTTAGTATCTAAACGAAGTATTTTTGTTTTTGTGACATAATGTTGAAAAATCTAAAATTTACAGTATACATGCCTTGGTAAATTCATCTATATCACTTAAATAATATAACTATCTAAACAGAAAGTTTTCTAAGGACTAGGTAGATTGGGTCGGAGCAATTCAAAATTTAGAGTAGGTATGTATAGTTTCATCTGTATGCTGGTGAGTGAAGTTTCTAGAAGACTGTTTCTAGATGATGATTTGCTTTTCAAACACAACCTATCTTAGGTTGTGTTTGAAAAGCAAATCATCGTCTTCATTTTCCTAGCCTTTATTATTCCCAAAATTTGGCAAGCAAATATCTTTGTTATATCATTTCAACAAGCGTTATTCTACGTACAACTATCTAATAAGGTTACATTATAATGTATACTATGTATAGCAGTGATGAGATCAGAGAGCATTAAGTTTTCACGGTGTACCTGACATCATCATATTTTCAAGCGTATAACTTTCCGTGCTGGACATCCACGTTCACACGACATTCAGCTGTACGCCACCAAAATCTAAACTAAATAAGTCTGATCCCTACATTACAAATCATCGAAAATATATTTTATTAATCCAAACCCAATAAAAGCTTAATTTATTGAATTCAAAACAAGGCGACAATAACAAAATAAGCAGCTTATGTTATCACAAAACCGCATTCTCACAATCGTATCTCCTATCTTTATCTCTTTCAGTCGTTGGAGCGAAACAAAACATTATTAAATGAGGTTAACAAAATCGTTGGCATCATCAAGCGTATTACCCGATGCTATTAAATAGGCACCCCCGCTAGGGGCAAAAGCTAACAGAAGGAGCATCTTTGTTTAACCAGATAAAATCTCTTTGACAATTTGTGCTTATTCAAATAAGGCGGTCCCCTGATACATAATGGCTTAATATTCTGTCTTCGCCTCGGTGTCGGATGTTTTAATTAGTTAGCTATCTATGTATATGTATGTGTGTGTGTGTGTATTTCGCACTTGATCGTGCACGAGATTGGATTAAATCACTTTAAAAAACATGTACTGTGTACCTGCGTACATGGATGTTCCTCGTAGGTCCTGGTTTTTTTTTTTTAAGTAAACAATGTTTAAAGTAAGTGCGTTTTCACAAGAGTTCGCTTTCTGATTCAAAAACAATTTATAATCTGCATTATACTTTTGCTACATTTCATGTTGACATGGATTGCTATTACATAGGTAAGGGCTCCCACACATAACTGCGAATTCGAAACACATCGGAAATATCTGCGAACTCGCACGAATGCACTGCAATAACTTCACGCCGCATGGCATCACATCGCAGTTATGTGTGGGAGCCCTAATATCAATCAAATCTCAAATAACCTAAGATCCGGTACTGATGATTATTATAATTTTATTATATTTATTATTAGTTAGGACAAAAACTATTTATTGATCAAGAATATTTTTTATTAAAAGATACTATTTACCTGATAATATTCTTGAACCAAAATAGAGTTCCTACTGTACAAGTGTACATATTCCTCCTGTTTTTCTTCTGATTAATTTCGTTGCGGGTTACAAGACAGTTAAATTTTTCCTGGGAATTCCCGAGTATCTAACTCGGTGTGTTCGTGGGTCACTGCTGTTGATCCTGGTGTACAGGAGTTACAGTGGTGGGCGTGTGGGCCGGATTAGTCCCATGTACAAGTGTAGGTACTATTGAATTTCTCTTTGTAGCAGTGTCACCGGAGCTACTTTAAAACACCGAGATATCGTTCATATTGTAAGGCCGTTGATCGATTGCAAACATCATTTGATTTGTTACCCATATCTCATAGTATCGTACCTATTTATTACGAAGGACAAATCTTCATCAAACAAACAAATTTTTTTGACTCATCGATACATATTCATTTTTTTATTTCACACTCATTCTTTGGTGTTCAAAAATAAATCAGCGTGTTCAATAAAGGTAAATTTAAAACAAAATTTGAAAACAAATGTTTGAATAAATCAAAAACAAATCACTGGCGTTCTAAAAAAATATATTAGGTACATGTAACTTCCCGCCACCCACCAAAAATACAAATGTTCGCTTTTATTTGTAGCGGCGGCTAACAAACGCTCAATAATCATTCCGGGATAAAGCAAACAGAACTTACCCGGGTCTTTTCCCTTGGCTTAGATGAAAAACGACAGACGACGTTGAAAATTAACAAAACAGATTACATTTGGCTGTTTCAAAGCGAGCAGGGCGCGTTGTTTGCCGCCGATTCTTTCCATTTGCGTAACCGTGGAAAGCGTACCCCATAAAACACCTTTCTCAATTGGCAGCCAGATTAATGTCACAGATAAAATAAAACCATAGACGTATTTTACTTCTTTTCCAGCACAAGTGTGCATGTTAATGAGCGAGTTACGCATTTTATTTAAATCGATTTTTGTTGTCACTGTTGATTTGTTTTATCTTTTTAATGATTTATGGCATCTTGATTTATGATCGCTTAAAGACAAGATTAACATGAAGACTGAAATACAAGAAGGTATTCTATAAACTTTACTCTTGATTCACTTAAATATAGGACAATGGGCATACTTAGTATTCAATTATTTTTATAGATCTAAGTACTATAAAGTATTTGTAATTCTAAAAATTATTCATAAACACTACGTATTATAACTTGAAATTCGAATACGCACTCTTTACTTCAAATTTCAAAGCGTTTGTCAATTATATATTACCGCGCGCCCCCCTTTCCCGCCCGCCCCTTATTCGCAAATTCGAATTCTATCTTAAAAATAACTGATTGTCTGTTTACATTTCTCTGCTTGTATTGAATGAGATGCTTATTTCAGTTAGACCTCGGGGTGCCATTCGTTCCCTCTCCCATGGCCCGTAAACTCAACGGAGGTGGGGGAGGGGGCAGATCAGTATAAAACGGTGACTTTATTAGCGTACGGTACATAATCGTTCTGAATCAAAGGCGTTCCAATTTTCAATTCAGATGATTGTGTAAATAAAAGAAACTTTTAGAAATTAAACGATGATATTTGTTTGTCGGTTGTTATTTAAATTTCGATCTTATGTTTGAGTATGATTAACATTATTTTTGTTTAATTTTAACCATTTTTAATCTGTACTAGGTAATCATATTAATCCGTTTTATCGAGTACAAAATATCTACAGACAGACATCACTTAAGTACCTACCTAGTCATTTTGATTTAGTCGATTAAAGTTTCACGAACGAATGTCATCAAAGAAAGCTTTGTTGTTTGTATTTACCGTAGAAAGAGTATATTATTGATATTAATTTAAACGGTGACTTTACTATGTAGGTAGTTAGATATAATAGTAAGAAGGTAACAAATAAACTATTAAACTAAAACTAATTGATTACGCTTAAGTAGTAACTTTGCAATTCATAAACGCTTAATAAAAAAATATAATTCGTAATAAATACTCGAGAAATAAGTGATTTTCTTCTTAACAACATTTAATGCACTTAACATTAATTTCTTAAGGAACCCATGGCTATTCATGGAGGTTCCGTTTGTATATGGGGAAATCATTTTGTGATTAAAAGGGACCCATTCAGCTATTGCCGTCCACTTGCATAAATTATTGGTGGTACAGTCACTGTCGTAAATTTCTATATGGTAAACAATTTTGTGGGTACTCACATGTTTTTTTTGGTTCCGATACTTTTTTTGCATTAAGTAGTTAAATCCTAAAATTCAGTTCACATCAGGGTTGCGGAGGTCCGATGCCTGTCGCTCCGTGGAAAACTGATATTCAGGTAAAACCAGGTTAACTAGTAGCCGACCCCAAATAATCTTGGGAATAATAAAGGCTGGGTAGATGATGATAACATTTTAGTAAGTATTAGCATAAATCGATTTTCAACCGACTTAAAAAAAGGAGGAGGTTCTCAATTCGACTGTTTTTTTTTTTTTTTAAATGTTTGTTACCTCATAACTTTGGACTGGGTGAACCGATTTTGATGATTCTTTTTTATTTGAAAGCTGGTGCTTCCCGCATGGTCCCATTTAAATTTGGTCCAGTCCTGACATGTCATCCATGAGAAAACCATATAAGTCTTCAATTTGCATTGTGTGTGTACGCGACAAATTAACGAATAACTCAATATTCCCGTATGGTCCCATTTAAATTTGGTCCAGATTGAAGTCGGTTTTTTTTTGTTAAAATTTGTGATTATTTTGTATATATTTTAGATAAAGTATATAAGATAATGTATTTGAAAATTGTTTTTAATTGGAGTGTTCTATGAAGAAAATGATTTATTTAGATTTTGCAGATAAAGATAAAAAAAGATATATGTGTAGCATTAAAAATGTGCTAAGAGCGACTTTATCGTTTCAAACAATCTCTTTCAAGCAATTTTAGGATGAAATACACAATAACATCATTACTTTCATTAGCAATCTACAGAAATAACAGTATGATTTATTTATCTTTCAACTTTTTTTTGTAAGCCTATAACCTGAAAATGAAACAAAATTCCTTAGAATTTCAATTTGTCATCTCGAGACCAATAAATTAAAAACAATCTAAGGAAAAACTAGTCCATTAGTTAGTTTGCAATTTAAAATATTTCAGATATTAGATGAGCAATAATAAGTGGCCAGCGTTTTCTTGTCATTTGCATACCGGTAGCGACTGTACAAGAAATGCTATCAAAGAGACAGCCTCTTTTGTGAGAAGGAACGGATCGGGGAAATTAATTTAGGTTTTTTTACAAGAGCCCCCATTATGAATGTTATTATGAAGATCTCTTTCTGTATTGATGTGTTTTCTTTGATCTAAAACATTTTGAAATAATGACATTATTCCCTTTGATACTTACACGAGTGTGATGATGTAAATTATTTTTTTATATTCTGTTTCCTATTCTAACTAGGTTTTTGTTAATAAAGTTATTTTGTGCGCTATTGATCTTGTATAAAACGTGAAAAATCTTAGCTCCCATGTATAATAGTAGATATACATAAGCTTTAATAAGAGGTTTAGAGAAAAATATATGATAACGAGTTAAGATAACTCGCTTATACTCAATTAAATAATTTACTAAGCAACTCAAACATTATAAAAGTATTTTTATGTAATAGGTTACACAAAGATTTGAAAAAATACTTTTATAACACGTAAGCTATTTATTTTCAGTTATGTTTTACGCTGACTGTACCAACTCCAACTTTTCCTGAAAATAGATGCACAAGGCCGGATCGATAGCCAAACACAGGAGCTGCACACGACACAATATGAAAGTAGAGATCAACCTCTACAAACGTATCCATTAAAAATCACCCGCCTACACAACTGCAATATCATTGAAGCTAAAGATACAAATAACCACAGTATATTTACGTACCGACCTAATAATTTGTCAAATCCTCAATAATATACATAAGACGTCAACATATTTCTATGAAGACACTATCACAATGAATGAGCAACATACTACTAATGAGTGCAAATTCACTTTTAGAAAACCATCAATGAACTCTCTTAGCCAAGCAAAATTCAACCCAATCTACTTCTCTATTAAAACTGATATCTACCAACAAAGTACACCGGTTACATCAAAGACGTCTCACTCAGGATGTGAGATTGAAATTCCTGATCTGACTAGTAATAAACTTACTTCAGCTTAAAAGAGATTTCAAAAGAACGAATAAAGAAAACGAAGATGTTGTTATTAAAATCGTTGCGGACGGAAGAAAGGGGGCTTAAAATGACACCCGCCATTTTGCAATGTTATTGCGCATTATTAAAATGGTCGACAAATCTGGAATTTTATTGATATTTAAATCTGGAACGCGCCGCGGTCAGTTAATGATTTTTCTTTTTTACATTGCGCGGCAATTGTTTTTAACGCTATAAACTGATGATAATAAAATTAAGAAGTCGGTTAAAAAGGTTGGACTGCCATTGAATCTTATTTTTTATATTGCAATTTGCACCTCATCGAATCTTAAATTAAGGCAAGTTACAAAATACGTATATTATTAAATCTGTTTAAAAGAGCCAAATTTTCGCCATAGATAGAATCAAAGAATTTTAGCCGTAGCTTCAAAACGTAAAAATACAAGGTCACCTGTATGTTTTAAAGGAAAAAGGGCTATTCATTATTATCCTATAACTTCAGTTTTCTGGTGCTAAGACTCTCTTAGGATCTGGCCCTAATCGGATTATTGAAATTCTACATTAACTACAATGACATCATTATCCGTCTAGCTTCGGCAATTTCTCTGTAAAATATTATCATAAAAAGCACAATTAATTACAAATCAGTAAAAAAATATATGAATACTTTAGTGGATTAAAAATAGCTATCGATTCACCTACTTGATCATTTACACAAATATTCCAAATAGATGGAAGTTTACAAGCAACTATACATGTTGTAGCAAAGCATCTATAGGCACCGTTTCCATCAATGAATTCTTAACTTGAAATAGAAAATAAGCAGATCCGCAGCCTGTTACTCAATTACCCTTTCTAAAAGGAAGTGCTACAGAATTTGTTATGACAATTGTTTGAACGCTTCAGTTCTTACCTAGGAATCGCTTAGATTGACATATACATTATCTGAGAGGAATCGTAAGAAAATTTAATAACACGTTCACGGTATAGTTTTGTTTTTGAAACAAAATGACATCGAAAGAACATTGACAACAGATTGACCATAGACAAAAAAGTCTTTAAAAAAAGAGGAGGTTTTCAATTCGACTGTATTTTTTTATGTTTGTTACCTCAGAACTTTTGACTGGGTGAACCGATTTTGATGATTCTTTTTTTCCCGTTTCAATTTGGTCCAGTTCTTGAACTTCTTGAAGTCAGGTTTTTTTTGTTAAAATATTCAATTATAATAAGGAGACTAAGCAAGTGTCCAACGAACTAGACTTAAACTGTGTAAAATCTTTTAAATTGTATATTGTAATCAAATATATATAAAATTCTGGTGCACTAGCGAAAAATTTAAAGTGATTCGCAACTATATCTATCCCAATATAAGAAGTACCTAATACTAACGCATAATAATACACAACATTTATTGAATCATTTTTGACTTAAAACATTTTCTGTTTCGTCAAAACCATACCTATAAATAAAAAATCCAAGGACGAAAACTAAACTTATACACGCTTGCTATCTTTTTAAAAAAAAAAGGCAAACATCTTTAATCAAATTTAAAATAAAACTTTATGCCAAAAATCTGCTACATTTTCCATTTTTAAATTAAGAGATTTTCGCATTGTCAAACTTTTTTTAAAAACCATTGCTTAAGTAATCATTCCACAGACACATCATCATGTTTTATCGCCTCTCGGTGTGTTGGATAGACAAAAGCCCACTGTCTAAATAAAAAAAAAGAAGTATTTAGATCCGTTTGATAGTTTACATTGAACAGCGGTCGGTGTTTGTTATTTTATTAAGTGTTCGATACTAGCTACATTTATTGTAATGCCCGCGTGTACATCACAAAGACCAACATGTTTATTTTAAAGGCAAGTGCCGGTGTACTCTTTCCAAACTTTATACCTGTACTATTCTTAAACTCTTGAGTGGAGATAGAACACCAACTCAGTGGAATTGTATAAAAATAAATATTTAGATTTCACTGTACATTGTTGACGGGAAAAGGTTAATATCTGTATATTTGGAGGTGTTTGTCGATAAGTAGTGCGGATGGAATTATAATAGATTTATTATTAGATGTTATTTTTGACTCGAGTTACAAGCAGATGGGACTTCTGTTTTTATTTTCGGGTATATATTATTCGTTGACAGTTCTAAGAAGAGGGTTATGAAGTCAAATCTTTTTTATTTGAAGGATCAAACTAATATTTTGCGTAAAAGGGGTTTTCACTTAAATAGTTTTGGCTTGTACATATTTTATGAGGGTGTTTAAGTTTCATAGCAGATAAGCGGGTAACTTTATAGCTTGCTAATGGCTGGTCCCTTTTACCGCGAGATTAGCGTTAACGGCAAATCCATACACACTGTACTGTAAATATTTTGTCAGTCTGTTTGTTGGTACACAAAAATCCTTTTGGAGTATCTAACAATAATCATAAATCCTACTACCTAATATTATAAACGCGAAAGTTTGTAAGTATGGATGTATGGATATTTGTTAGGTACTCTTTCACGCAAAACTACTGAACGGATTTGGATGAAACTTTACAGTAATATAGCTTATACATCAGAATAACACATAGGCTACTATTTGTCGCGATAACCGACATATACGCGGGCGGAGCCGCGGGCAACAACTATTATTAAATATAGTTTATCAGAAAGGTTTAGGTACTTTATAGAGATACTGGTATGGTTGTTGAACAATATCATTATTAACGAACATAAGCGATGTTTAAGATTTTTTTAAATTACAAAACATAAAAATTGTTATAATTTGGAAAATTACATAAACTAATTTAATTTTAATTAAATTCCCAACAAATATGATATTTAAGTTACGTTGTGTTATTCACAACTTTAAACTCACAGCCTTAAAGTTGAAAATAACACAGATCTGTTGCTTAAAATTAAATAAGATTTATGAATAAGACCGAATACTGTTAAATACCAATTACTTAATATGTATGTCTGAAACTTAATAAGTGAGACCGGTCCCCTATACAACTATGTATATTAATAAAACTAAGAAGAGTCATCATCGCTGAGATTGTAGTGATTTTAATAAACAGTAAATATTTAATGACGATTTTACCGCGGTGCCGAATGACACGCTTGACGCGGTGCCGAACGACGCGCGACTGATTGACGACTTTGACGAATCATTGTATTTATATCTGTCAATGGGGAAAGGATATACGAATCTGATTATTCGTATCAAATTTTTTAATATGATAATATTATTGATCATTTATTTCGGATCGAGATCCATGACATTATTATTGAACAGATTCAATGTATCTCTGTGTATCTCATTCATTTTTACATTCCAAACTATTTACTGCAAACATGCATAGTACAATTTTGTAGTGTAGTCTAATTTTGTATCTCATCATCATCAACATCTCACCTAAAAGACTACTACTGCTGAACATAGGCCTTCTCCAAGGATCTCCATATATTTGTATCTGAATAAAGATATTTAAAATAAAAGATTTAAGTAATGGTATTTCTATGGATAAGCCCTTCCAGTAGCGACTTACTTATCAGATAATAAAAAAAACCAGGGTATGAATCATTCAGAAAGCTGATTTTATAACACAGTATGATCTATAGAAAACCACTATGGTACTGACACATGCCAAAGTGACAGCTATTTGGTTGCGACCTTCCGTTGAAATGAGGTCAGATCAAATATAAATTAATTGTCAATGTTGTAAGAGCAGAAAAATCAATTTCGTAGAAATGACAATTTATGAAAAAACTTCTTAGAATATAATTTGAATGAACATCAACTATTTAACCAAGTAATAATAAAATTAGTCTTGGAACATTATGTTTTTTATGAAACTGTATGATTAATTGTCGTATATGTTTATATAATTTTTGGCGTACTCAATTTTTCCTGGAACCTGTATGTAGAACAGAAACTATTTTTAAGCATGATTTTGTTCATTGCAAATAAATACAATTACACGCTGGAATGTCAAGAAAGCCGATAATAATTAAGAATGTAATAATACGGAATAAATGTTATGAAAAATGATAAAAAGTAATCTAAAAACATTATCTCTAAGGATAGGGTTAAGTCCAGCAATAGATTATTACCTAAAGACTATCATTGTAATGAAAGTAAAACTTTTATTACAATGAATTTATAACTTCAGTCTACGTTTTAAAGCCTCTGTAATTATAACAAAGGATAAGAAAGTCTATTAGAACACTTAAAATTACTTTATGTACTTATATAATAATAGGTCTTTACCTATGAAATTGCCGTTTTGTATGCAATAAGTGAAAGTACTTATTTTTTCAAACTTTTTTATTTCTGTTATTCGAAGTAATCACCCATGCAATCGACGCATCTTTGCCAACGCATTGGCAGTTTATTGATGCCCTTCTTGTAAAAATCAGCTGGACGGGAGGCAACAAACTCTTCAAAGGCATTTTGTACTGCCTCTCGGGAATTGAATTTTTTACCCACTAAAAAGTTGTCTAAATTTTGGAAAAAGTAATAGTCGGCAGGTGCAAGGTCTGGTGAGTGGCGGATGAGGGAGAGCTTCCAACCCGAGCTTTTGCAGCTGCTTCACGACAACGCGCGACCCCATACTGCGCAACAGACAGACTCCAAGCTGCAAGAGCTGGGGTTGGAAGCTCTCCCTCATCCGCCATACTCACCAGACCTTGCACCTACCGACTATTACTTTTTCCAAAATTTAGACAACTTTTTAGTGGGTAAAAAATTCAATTCCCGAGAGGCAGTACAAAATGCCTTTAAAGAGTTTGTTGCCTCCCGTCCAGCTGATTTTTACAAGAAGGGCATCAATAAACTGCCAATGCGTTGGCAAAGATGCGTCGATTGCATGGGTGATTACTTCGAATAACAGAAATAAAAAAGTTTGAAAAAATAAGTACTTTCACTTATTGCCTACAAAACGGCAATTTCACAGGTAAAGACCTATTATAATAAACTAATCTAGACTCTACGTAGCATACTGTGATATCCAAATAATATTGATAACTAGTGATTGCCCGCGTCTCCGCCGGCTTATATGTCGGTTATCTTGGCAAATAGTAGCCTATGTGTTATTCTGGTGTATAAGCTATATTACTGTAAAGTTTCATCAAAATCCGTTCAGTAGTTTTTGCGTGAAAGAGTAACATCCATCTATACAAACTTTCGCGTTTATAATATTAGTATAGATACTGGAACATGTTTAAGAAGGTTTAAACTAAGCCAAAATTTCAAAATAAAATTCAAAAATAGAATATCAAAATGCCACAAAACGTTACATCTCAAGTCAAGCTCAGTTGCATTCTCGTTAGTGCATTTTGCCCGGCTTGTTATCCGGATATCTTAGCTTTTTGGCCGGATAACTCGCTTGTTACCCTCATCCGAGCGGTTAGGTCGAGTCTCCTCCAATTATTTCCAGCTCAAACAAGTTGGAATGACTGTAGCTTTTAATTTTCGATAGCTTATTTGAAACTTTCTCAAGAGCCTAGCTTCTTATGCAGGTTTCGGTAAGAAAATTTGAGTGGTGGGTTATTTTGTTTACTGACCTTTGTATGTTTGATGTTTTGACTGATGAATGATCACCCGAATTTTAATGTTAATTCATTAACATCAATCTTGGAAAAGAAACTGCAAAGAGTAAATGAGAATAGTTTAATAACATTATAAATAATATTAGTACTAGTGAATAGTTGTTACTTTTAGTAACCATCACAATTTAACATATTAAAACCACAAAATATGTGTCCTGGTTTCATAAAGCAAATTACTGCATGTAAATATTCCTTTATATTTGCTCAGCTACTACATTACACTACAACTACATTATAATGGATAACTTAGTCAGATCCGACAATCTTTGGTTTAATATTAATACGTGAAGCAAAAACTTTGTACCTACCTCTTTTTACGAAAATTGTGCGAACGAGAGAATGAAATTTGGCACAGTTACAGTTTAACTGTGCCAAAGGAAGGAGAACTGCGGAAAGCTAACAAAATGAATTAAGGTGGAATTTCGATAACTGAGTACGTCCAAAACTTTTTATGGCCGTCCAGCCTTACTGGCTGTCATCAAACTCAAACGTAAATAATTTTGTTTCTAATACCACACTTACATCAGAACAATATTACTTGTCAATATTGTGTAACTCAACATAATAAATAGAAAACACAATTTTTCTTATTTTTCCTCGCCAAACTATCTCCCGGGAGATTAGAGGCGGTCCATTAGCGACAAAAGACAGGTGTTGAGTGTACTAAGCTTTATTAATCTTTTCTCTCGTGTGCGGTGAGGTTTCGCACTTTTGTGGCATCTGCCATTGATGTGCACAAAGCCTTAGATTTATACATAATATCTAATGGCCACTATGGTTTAGTTTTAGCCGGTATGGTGTAAATATTAAGACATTGTATTTCAATTCACACTGAGCTGTTCGCTTGTCTGTTAAATTATTTATTTATATTTCTCAACAGTAATTACTTGTAGTATTGTAAATGTATTCTTTAAATTACACATATATTTTCTGTAGTCTCCAAAAATGTCTGTTGAAATTTGAAATCCTAATATAGATATTCCATTTGACTGTGACATTATAATAATTTTAATTGTTTGTGTAATTCTTGAAACAATCAACATAATAATTAATTATAAATTCTGCTTTCTTCAAATAAAATAATATACATATAAATATTATCATCCATAACAATTCATAACCACTGAAATGCTTAATTAATGCGAACGAATAAGAGTGCGCTGCTCAGTTTTGTTTTTGATATGGTTAAATATAGCATTGAATGCAGAGCAGAATAATGACGGCACTCCACGGCTCTATCGCCTACAAAAGGTCATCTTGGGGATGCGAAAGCATAGAAGGGATGTGGCACAAACATTTGCCTTGATGTAGTATAGAGTTTCATAGGACAGTTTAGTTTGTGTGACTTAAATAGTCACACAAGCCAAACTGTCCTGCCTGTAACATCAGATAAGTAAGACATAGATATAATAATATCTATCTTACTAGCTGTTGCCCGCGGCTCCGCCCGCGTGTATGTCGGTTATCGCTGCAAATAGTAGCCTATGTGATATTCTGATGTATACGCTATATTACTGTAAAGTTTCATCCAAATCCGTTCAGTCGTTTTTGTGTGAAAGAGTAACAAACATCCATCCATACAAACTTTCGCGTTTATAATATTAGTAGGATTATCTATTTTTCATAAGTAACTGATTGTATTTAATATTTGGAGATATTTCATGTGTAATCAAGTATTAGTTTTAATTAAATGTCCGTCTATTTTTCTTCCTAAACATAGAGTTTTTACTGTAAATTTTTAACAAATATCCTTTAATATCCTTTTAACATTCGGGTAAATGTAGTTTGATTTTAAACATATAGCTGAAAAACTATATGCTACCCATAATCTTTTTTCCAAATTACATGTTCCTCTCATGATATCTTAAAATATCAAAATAAAACTTAGCCTTTTTTCTGAAACTACTTAACACTTAATAATTATAATTCACATCCATACAATTCCAACGCTTTTATTTCCGCCGGCTAACGGAAAACAAAAATAAACAAGAGTAGGTAAGGAATAAAAGAAAAGCTGAAGTGGGACGAGCATCCGGGGCCAGCAAGAGGCAGGAGGCAAGACAGGGAGACAAGGGGCGGGAGGGTGAGGTTAAGGGAGGTTTAGCTGTTTCTGTTACTCTCTCGGGGTTTAGTACGGTCCGGTGGTCGTCCTTTGGCGACTCTTTTGTTTACTGTTTTTGAATCCTTCGAGTGGTAATTTTAGGATATTATGTATGTGTGCAATATGTATTACAAAAATTACTGATGTTTATATCCCTTTTCAACGTACTTGAAAATAAAAAAGAAGATGTTTTTCATCTACTGAATATTTTTAATGTGTGAAATGAATGAATCTTTATGGTTGAAAATTACGAAACACGAACACCTAAGGCCAGCTTGGTCAAAACCTCCTTTGTACGGAGAGGCCAGCTGATGATAATGATGATGAACGTGGCTTCTGAAACAGAGGACATTGTTTAGATTCCCATCTAGGATAAATAGTATGTGATGAGCTGAATCTGATGTTATTAGTCTGGGTGTAAATCACACTAATATTATGAAGATCAAAGTTTGTGAGTGTGTATGTTTGTTACTTATTCACGCGCAAACTACTGGACCCTTTTTTAATATTTAATATGCAGGTAGCTAACACCCTGGATTAACACATGATATAGCCGCGGGCAACAGTTAGTTATTTATATAGGTACATATCTAAGTAAGTCTATCAACAGTTCACAGTAGGTACAGCCTCAAATAGGTTCAAATGACCGTACCTGTAGTTGTGTATATATAGAACAATTTACAATAAACTGGTATATTTAGGTGTTCTTGATAAAAGCAGGTCAACACTTTATGTAATTAGGTAATGTGGTTGAATATGGTATTCTTAGTTAATTTGTCGATTTATTAAGAAACGTCAAATAGTTCCAAAAAAGCTTCAATGTCTTGTTCCACGAAATTGAGTAATTTATTTGCGATTCGTATCACAGGTTTCAGCATTTCAAGTTTATTTTACTCCGAACTTCAGTTTTGTGTTCTACTTTTAACTCCTTAAAAAATAATACTTGTTGTCTATTCATTCTTATAGTCGACTGCCTCGATGGCGCAGCGGTAGCGTATGCGACTGCTGTGCTTGAGGTCTCGGGTTCGATTCCCGGGTCGGATCAAATGTTTGTATGACCTGCAAATATTTGTTCTTTTTTTTATGGAATAGGCGGGCAAACGAGCAGACGTATCGCCTGATGGTAAGCGATTACCGCCGCCCATGGACACCTGCAACACCAGAAGCGTCACAAGTGCGTTGCCGGCCTTTTGGGGATGGGGGGTAGGTAGGGGTAGGGGGATTGGGGTATGGGCCTCCGGTATCCTCACTCACTCGGTGAAACACAGCGCGAGCACTATTTCACACCGGTTTTCTGTGAGGCCGTGGTATCACTCCGGTCGAGCCGGCCCATTCATGCCGAAGCGTGGCTCTCCCACGGTACGTTTCGGAGTTTGGGTATTTTCTATGTACACACATCAAAAGTGTCTAGGGATCAACATATGTATCTAGGGATCAACATATATTTTTGCAATAACTTTTCTCCTGATTGATATTTATTAAAATTTTCTTTAAGGATTCATCAAATAAAGTGTTTTCGTTTGTCACAGTAACGATAAACCAAGTCACCTTTGCATTAATAAAGAAATTTGCCATTTTCCTAATAAAGGGATTTTTGTCATTTGAACCACTAACATTAAAGTTCGAAAAAAAGACTGAAATAACAGTTTTCTTTAAAATTTTATTAGGTAACTTAAACAATTAATAATCCGTGTTTCTACCGCGAACACTAACAACACAAGAATCGGTTTGGCATACTCAAAATGAGTTCATCCAAATCACGCTGTGGAATGGCCGCCCATGTTCGTTGCAACAACAAAAAAAGGTCTTCTTGCGACTGGATACCCTCCATATTCGGCAGAGCTCTTCTCTGTAGCATATCCCATGCATGCTCAATCGGGTTCAAGTCTGGCGACTGAGCAGGCCAGGGCCAAAGCCACATCTCAATCTCAAGAAATCCGCATAAAAATGCTTGATCCCTAGACACTTTTGATGTGTGTATATAATATGTATGTATTTACAAAAAAAAGTATATATGTATTTATATCAGTTGTCTAGTACCCACAACACAAGCTCTGCTTAGCCTGGGACAAAAAAAATTGTGAGTTACTTTTTACAATCTTCACTTAATATTATAATTAGTTACGTTTCGGTAACGGTTCGGTAAAATCGGTAACTTTTTTCTCCCAATGGATTTTTTTGTGTTTTGGTCCATCTGTCATTTGAATATCCTTCACTCGCAGCATATCATCACACACTAATATTCTCTGCCATTACGCAAAAGGGCATGGCTACCAAAGTGTGCAGATTTCTAAACTAACAATGTAACAAGAAGCTTCGCATATTCAAAACTTTTTACTTGTGACCTTTCGTTTATTTGATCATGATTTAAACGATAGTACAAACACATCATCGTAGGGTTCTCACCTTAATGTACACATAAAGATGAAATGGATCTTTTGAAAGAAGTGTAAAAAACAATTAATCAAATCGGCGGACAGGACCGAAATATTACACTAATAGTATAATCCAAATAAATTACGGTGTTGATATTACAAATTACTCAATTTCATTCATCATCAGAGCACGCGATGTCATCAATCGATCAAAATCAAGTTTAAAACCTTGAAAAACGCTTTCTCTACGGCAGGTACTGTCGGTAACAAAATATGTTTCAAATTATAAAGTCGTTACTTACCGGGGCGGAAGTCTAAAAATTGTTTTGTTTTATTCTGAAAAAGTTGAGTTAAAAGTGATGCCGACTTGTGATGTGGCGGTAATAGCTTAATTTCTTGATTTACTACCCAACTTTGTTGTGTGTCTCATGTCGAAGGGAAGCTGTAAAATAATAGGAGGTGCTGTGTTATGTTTTTAGAAAGTTTTTTTTAATATCGGGTATAAAGGTATTGTTTATGTTACTTTACGAGTTTCATATGAAAGTGAAAGAATATGTAGAAGAAATATTACGAAACTAATAGTGTATTTGCAATTATTTTTTACCTAAACAATGTCATCTAGCTAAAATTCCTAATACTTTTGAAAATTTACTAGTATGTTATTTCAATTTTCTAGTAGTTATAAGTTTAATGTATGTATTATTAGCATCATTATGGAATTATCTGAGCATTAGGCATATTTAGCCGACATTAGATGGGTTAAGTAAATATATTAATCCAACCTCTAATTTAAATCATATTTTACAAATTATGATTATCGTACTTTTAATTATTGTAAGTAAATCATAGAATTTCGAATATATTTCACAAAAGGCAAGAGAGCGTAGTTGTGTAGCAGTGAGATGAAAATGCAATAATTCGGTGGCACGTGTCGGCCGACGTCCGATACCAATCAACCGCTAATTTGTACCCACCACAGGGATGCCACTTCACAGGGTTACCACCACTGCTGACTATTGTGCACCTCGAGTATTGTATGAATTAATAACAAATCAGGGACAGAAGTGGGCGGGTGCTGAGTTTTGACTTCTGAATAACTTCTTATTCATGGTTTGTTTTAAGAGTTTTACTTGGTTATTGTGTTTAAGTAAATGGTGGTATAGTTTATATTTATAATTATAAATTATTATGTATTTAGTTTGTATATATATATTCATGACACGTGCCTATTTTATTTATTATAGTCTCCAACAGATTTTAGAGAAAAGTTTAATATTTAATTTTAATATAGAATTTAACCACAAAAGACATAGACAGTAAATACCTATTTGCTTTAGTTAGTAGGTAGTTTCTAGAGATTTTTTATGAAGTTCATTATATATTTTTAAACCTATAACATTATTTATCCCTACCTATAACAAGTTTATTTATTAAATAGATTTGTGCACCCTACTACTGCTACCCTAAATAATGTCACTTACTATGATATCCGTACAAAGGTACTCTGTAAGAGATCGTCACGAGCGATAAGACCGCCAATTGTCACATTTGTATATTACAACTCTTTTTTTCTATCTGTAATGTGTGTACAATAAAGACCAATAAATAAATAAATCTATACATTTTAATAGGCCTACCATTAGATTTTATAACTGCCTTATTAACATAAAAACCTGCTACAAGCACGTACAAAACTCTTGAAGATACTGACAATGTTTTAAAAATAAACCTTTATGTTTTGAAGTCCATTTTGCAGAATACATTTTATAATCACCGCGAACATTAGATAAGATCGGTACCTTTGAATATCTGCAACTCATTGGTCGATAAAATTAAAAAATATATTCTCGGATTAAGGGTCTCCTGCGGAGAGCGCTGTACGCGATTGTACCTGCTTCGCTGTTTTGCTAAGTCATAATGTATATTTGTTTATGCTTTGTAAATGTTATGTTTCAAAGCAAACCTTTAATATTTTTTACAAAGAAATAAACCTAATTAGTAGAAATCTTCTATTACTTATTTTGGAGTTTTAGTGAATGATTTGATTTATATGTGTAAACTTTTGTTGAAGAGATCTATTAATAAAAGCAAGGCTCTGAAAATGTTTTTAAATTTTACATATTTATACTAAGATAGAGGTTTATAAAAAATATTGACACAACAAACCGCAAATTTATGTCCCATTATTTAAAAATTATAAAGGTTTAAGATATGATTTAAAAAAAGTTAAGTGACAGCTGTCAGTTTTGACAAATAATAATGGCGGTATTTTCATAACCCGTATATACCTTTGATAAGTACACACAATTCCGTTTAAAAACATTGTAACAATGAAAACGTATGAGTCATTGTTAACTTAGTTTTCTATCAACAACACAGTAGCAACAACACATGTTGTAGTTGAAAGTGCAGCGCGATATCTCTGATCAGCACTAAAGCGCATTTAAGTATCGGCTTAGAGACGGGGTAGAGCCGCTTTTAAATATATTTTATTGGTTGTAACTTTAATATTACTAACGTCATTAAATTTTAGTTTTGTTTTACTTTCACTGAAGATAATGCATGCTAATATATAGTTGCTCGTGATGCTATTATGGAAATCATAAGTATAGAATATGGCATTCATATTTTTAATATTATTTGTGCTGTAGATATTATAATAAATCTTGCGATTAAAGGATGTTTCATAAATTAATTGCACTTCAACTCTATTCAAATTATATAATTGAAGCTAACTTATGATAAAGTCATAGGGCAACGATGTTATAGCTTTAAAAACTTAATAATAAAATTCCAAACAATATTCTTTTGAAATTTTTAAAATTATATAATACATGCTGCACCCCTTGTCGTTACCCGCAGTTGTTGTACTTTTACAACAAGACCTGTGAGAAACACCACAATTTTTTATGAAAGGCGGCGAAGGTAGTCTACAATAAAAATAGCCTAAGTTACTATTTTTATCATCAACTATCTGCCAGTAAAAGTCCCGTCAAAATTGGTTCAGCCGTTCCAAAGATAAGCCGAACCAAACAGATAGACAGAACAAACCGATAGATAGATAAACATTTAAAAATTGGTTTTTGATATAAGTCCAGTGTATTTACTTTCATACGCATTTAAAGTAAAGCTGTTTTTGAAAACAATTTGAAATACAAATAGACGCTTAAATTTTATTCATTTGTAGAGATAAATTCAACCCAATGCCAGCTCCAAGCCTTTTTTAACCAATATTCTAAAAGAACTATCTGGTCCTTGCATATGCTATTCCCAGTGGTGCATTAGCAATTCATTTTGATATGTCATCGTTGCACCATAATGCCCCAAGACCCCCTCAAAATCATGTTGGCGCTTTTAAATTGTATCATTCAAATTATCAACACTTTAGGGTCATGGTATTAATAAATAATTTGATAGTTTTAAACAGACAAAATAAAAAGGGTACTAATAAGTTGGGGATTAAAAACTTGATGTTCATATTTGATAAGCAATTGGATAGATTAAAATGAATTATTTATCTTCCATTATGTTTTTTGTTCAAACGTATTTAAAACAATAATTTACCGCGTCTTTCGTGTAACGTTCAATTAAAAGATACAGATTTGACGTAATAGTTGCTATTAATGACAACCCTATTACCGTCAAAGAATTTGATGAAAAATAGTACTACCTACCTAAAGTGACCAGATCTATCAGCTAGAGCTAGCAGAATAGGGCAGTTTTCTCCTGTTTCCTCATCCGAAACTTTCAGTAACTTTTACCCTAGCCAATTTGTGCGTTTTTCTTATCTCAATTGACCTTCTTCCGTTATGCGAAGACAAAGAATATTTCATACTTTTAATAAATTTTACTAGTAAAAGTATCCAGGCAGAAACTTGCCAACCTACTATTCAAAAACAACCTTATTTAGTACCGTACTGACGGGACTTTTAAGCATCGTAGAAAGGAAATTTGTCTCCTTTAGGTTTTAGGTGTTTTGTTATTTGACACCTCTGACAAAAACGATCTTATTATCAGGTTCAACAAATAAATCTGTAGCTGTCTCAAACCTACATTCGTGACTAGAATAATCTACCTAAAAATGAGCACACGCTGCTGTCACTGTAAATATTATGATTTCACTCAAAAGATCTGCATCTCTTACGTCAATGCGACGTCTGTTTCATTATACAGCTCTCCGTGCTCTCTCACCTAATCTTTCTTTCACTTCACCCCCGAAGTTCTTATTCCCATTGCCTAAGAGTCAATATCCTTTAAACTATGACGTCTTAAAAATTAGGATTACTATTTTGATATCGGCCCACGTTATAAATTATGTCATGGTATGTCCGGTGTTCAGTTTGATCTCTTTGTCCACTATATTCCACGATAACATTGGTTTGTCGTGTTCTTTCAGCTAATCTATGCTTAAGTATAAATCAGTAGGGTTTTATTCGTCGCGTTTCATTGACAATGGTATTATAAGGATTTAGTTTTTTATCCCATCGTTAGTAAATCTTGTTTTTATCTAATAGAAAATGTGTCGACAGCTGATCTGGATTTGTATGCCTACATTTTTGATATGATTTAAAGGAAACATATCATAGTTAGGGCTATTCTTTGACATTATATTTTCTGTAAGATTTCACATCAAAGTCTTTTTTACCATTCTGGAGAATGGCGAATTTCTAGTAAAGAAATACCATTAATAATATTACTATGATTAACTACCAACGTTCAGTGGATAAGAAATATGGGAAGAGGAAAACGTTTTTCATATTCAAGCGACAAGGGCACAATAACAAAATATGTTTTCGGTTCCATTAATAACCATTACAGTATTGACAGAACACCGGGCATCGGACCTCGCCAAATCACACCCAACTATTTCTATTGGCACGGGTTGCATTGTTTCAATCAGTATAATGATGACACTCGATCTTGGCTGCTTCTCATCCATATCGTGTTTATGGCTCGCTCCACCTGTGAATCTCACACAATAAATTGCGATCGCCAGCTGGTCCACTCTATCAAAAATCACATTTTTATATCATCCGTAACATTAATAATGCTATCAAAACTCGGCCGAAATGTCAAAACGACGGTACGGTGTAAAATATAAGCGGCAATTGCTAGGACATCTCCGCAGAGCTATTAAATAAAAGTCTTTTTACATTAGATAAATCGCGTACGTTATTCGGGAACATCTGTCCCTTACCGATTACGCCCATACATTATGCTCAGTTTGTTGTTTTTAATAAAAAGTTTAATCCGTTCGGTTATGACGGCAATTTGTCAGGCCGATGGAAAAACTTCGACGGTCGATTACCGGTGGCACTGTGCTGCCACTGCGGAGGCCCGCCTGCCCTCTATTACACACCGAACCACTTTTTATTCGCGCGATTATGTCACGTTTATTTATGCATTCGCTTTTGTCTTCCATTAACGCTTCTCCTTTTTTATCTGCGCCGATGGTGATTCACTTAAATTCCTACTGGCAGGAGCGTTGATATGTTTGCAGGAAACTTTTTAATCTCAAATCCTTTCATATTTTGCGTTGAAAAGTCGCCGTTCGTCCGGAAACTCGCATCGTCGAGCTGTTTTGATTTCATCACCTTATAACGTCTTATTTTGAACAACCATTAACGATTCAATACTGTCTTAATGAAGAGACGATAAAATGTATATAGAGTTATTCGTCACGACTCCCAGGCAATTAATTGATGTACTTTTTTGGATGGTTTGCTTTATGGTCACCGTGATTTAGTGACCGTGCGACTGGTTGATTTGTGAACACATTTTAGCTTATTCTTTGTGCTTGGATGTATTTAAGTGTGCAATATATTGTGAGGAACAAATATCGCGTCGTGAGACGTTAAGACTGATAGCAGAAAGTTGCGAGCTCGAAACTTGGGGCGTTGTGAACCGCGGTACCTTTTGTTACTGCATATGAAGTTGGTTTATTAATGACCGCGCTCGAAATGTGGCTGGCTCGAGAAATTACGCCTCTTTTTTATCTAAAAGCAATAACAATTATTATTTACATATGGTTAGATAGTTTTTTTATCTTCTACTATTAATATGTGCGTATATTTATTGTCGTCGGTACCTTTAACAGTTTACAACCAGGTTCTAGTGACTCGTCTATGTTCAGCTAGTGTTTTATCTATGGATTATGGAATTTGTGATACGGAAATGTTGTAAATAAATACCTACCTATGTGTTTCCCATAGGACTCGGTTCCCTATCAGTCTAAATATTATACATTAAATTATATGAAAATATAAAATTAATTCACTCAATTTATGCTTTTTTTAAAATGAATGTTTTAAACGCCATATGATATTAGCTATCCTATCTTAGGTACGCCAGCAAAGCACACATTTAAAAGAAATATGACAATGCTTAAATAGTTTCGGAGTTCATAGTGAGCAACAACGGGACACGAGAAGTATACATATATAATATGTATATTTAAGAAAATTTTGGATGTTAAATGATTTTTCAAAATTAAAATGGACTCAGATATTTAATTTTAGCAACTTCTGCTTATACAGGCGTACTCATGTACATTGTACATCCTTAGAGGGAGTGAAGGGAGGCTACATTTATATCCTTAAATAGCTTTTGCCAGCGGATTGGCCCGCGTGTATGTCGGTTCTGGTTCCTTCCTCAAATCAAAGTATCTCTATGTCAAATTTCATTGGCATCGGTGCAGCAATTTAGCCGGGAAAGTGTAACAGATAGACAGACAGAGTTACGTTCGAATTTATAATACTGGTATGGATACTGGTGTATGGGCATATTCTTAATTCGTTATTCGTTTTCCATTGTTGCAGAATATAGGCAATGTGACAGCAGAGCTAGAGATCAAGAGGCTGCAACAGGAGCAGCTGCGGCGCCAAGAGTTGGTGAGACGAGGCCAGCATGGAATGTATCCTGGACCTCCCTTGGCACTACTGCCTCTATTAGAGCAGATGCGGCCACAGCCTCCACCGCCCAATGTAAGTAGCTATCTGTTTTAGCTTTTAAACCTACGAATGGATTTTATTCTGTAACGAAATCTTAGGAACTATGATCAACAAAATCTAAACAAACAAATGAAAGTCAACAATTTCCATACTCGACTAGACTAAAAGATGCAGAAGCATCACTAGGCCGCCATGGTGTGCATTGTCTGCATCCGCAATGAGTAAATGCCTGTAAAAACACGCGTTAGCATGTGTACGCCTAGAACAAAATTACATGTAGTTGTAAACGCGCGTTAGCAAAACGCGCGTTGAGCGCTCGTCATCTGAACATGGGCTTACGGTACACATGTCAGAAAACAATTTTTAAAATTTTTGGGTGTCTGCCAGTTTATTCCGAATAATCTCTGGAACGGGTGGACCGATTTTTATGGGACTGTCACTGGCAGATAGCTGATGATATAAGGAGTAACTTAGGCTACTTTTACGGCGTTACCCGTAAAGGTACACAACAACCACGGGTAAAACCGCGGGGCTCAGCTAGTTAAAATATATAATCCAAGCCAATATATGATGAAATTGATTGGGCAAGCCATAATCACGACGTAAAACCAAACATTGGCTCATTTCCTGCGAGCAGAAACACTAATTATTGACACTATGTTTATGAACGGACAGGGCTGACAAAACAATCGCCTCGGAACATATTAATAGCAACGAATATAATGTACCTTACACTGACATACACTAGCTGACCCACGCAACCTCGTTTACGTGTACTATAATTGCCCGTAGCGTAATAATTTTCCCCCGTTTTTGTAACATTCTTCATTGGTGCTCCCCTCCAATTAGTCTTACCGTTATGATATATAGCCTATAAGCCTTCCTCGATAAATGGGCTATCTAACACGAATTTTTCAAATCGGACCAGTAGTTCCTGAGATTAGCACGTTCAAACAAACAAACAAACTCTTCAGCTTTATATATTAGTAGATATAGGTAAATAACTTTAAACGACAAATTCTTGTATGTATATAAATAATCTGAATCTCGGAAACGGCTCTAACGATTGTCATGAAATTTAGTAAACAGGGGTTTTCAGGGGCGAAAAATCGATCTAGCTAGGACTCATTTTCAATCGACTTCAAAAAGGAGGAGGTTCTCAATTCGACTGGATTTTTTATATTTTTTTTATGTTTGTTACCTCATAACTTTGGACTGGGTGAACCGATTTTGATAATTCTTTTTTTATTTGAAAGCTGGTGCTTCCCGAATGGTCCCATTTAAATTTGGTCCAGATTGAAGTCGGTTTTTTTTTTGTTAAAACTTATAATTATTAGTAGGTACTATTGTCAAAAAAAAATTGGTTATCTGTAAAGTCGGTTTACGGACGATAGATTAACGTGACAACGTCATAACAACATTTACACAATTTAAATATATGAGTCAAACAGTCTAGCGAGCTAGAGCCCCTCTTAGTTTTTATTACAGACAACCTTCAGGTCAAAATGGCGCAATAAATGTCTGCAATACAAAACTTACAAAAAACTAGTGATGTTAAAACGAAAGTTGTTCTCTACTAATTACACTAGCATCTCGTTTGTTATGTAAAATTATAATTAGGTACATTATGTTACACTCCTATCAAACTTATACATAACTTACTGAGCCCCGCGGGGTTACCCGCAGTATACTATCAACTGCAGGTAACGCCGTGGGTCGAAGATAGTCTAAAAAAAGTATCCTACTCCTTATATCATCAGCTATCTGCTACTGAAAGTCCCGTCAAAATCGGTCCTGCCGTTCCAGAGATTTGCTGGGACAAACAGACAACAGACGTACAGACAAAATTTTTAAAAAAATGGTATATGTTATAGTTGGCCAAAACCCTCAAGAAAGCCTATGTTCAGCAGTGGAATACGTTTGAACGTATGATAAATATCACCTGACGCTTATGCGTGGAGTGATTCATTTGGATCAAAACGATTTCAATCACACGATTCTCCATCACATTTGAGTCTAGGTACTACAAAGGACATTGGTATACCCTAGGAAAGGAGTCTCAGAAAAACCTAGTAAATCTTACTTCCTAATCTTAAATTACTTTAGAGACAAAAGAGATTTGCGACCCTTTCTGGCTGACATTAATAAATTAGATGAAAAAATGAAAAAAAAGTAGTTGTAGAACATAATCTATCTGTATATTTTTTTGTTAACTTAGGTACAAAACTCAGGATGGCAAGCCCAGGCCCAAGCGCAATTAGCCCAGCTATCAGCTGCGAATGCCCGCTCTCCCCCACCGCAAGACCCCGACGCACCGCTGAACCTGAGCAAGCAGCGGTCTCCATCACCCGCGCAGCCGATGATGATGCCCCGCTTTGTGCCATACTCCCCCATGGATGAGTCACCGTACAATATGCCGAAGGATGAAGACTTTAACGCTGCTTGTAATAGTGAGTATTCATTTACTTTGTAACTCGGAAACTATCAGTCGGCTTTGAAAATTGATTTCTTCATTCGATAGAAATGATAAGAAATGATATAAACTCTAAAACATCAAGCTACGTCTCTTACCTAGATGTAAAGTAATCTGCTTAAGATCAGGGGAATCTGCACTACATGACTAGTAAAATTTGATCTTCTTCTACCGTCATCAAATAGGTAGTAAGGAGTCAGTAATCACTGGCAGTAACATTATTAGAAGAAATAGTACGCTGAATAATATCACTTAGTAAAACTGGTAAATTTACAGACCCGAATTAAAGAAAAATCTCCAAAAATGCGACGAAATGATATCCACATTAAAACAGTAAATGCGAACTAATAAATGATTTGATTAGACAGCCGTACTCATATTTTTGGATGCGCGCGCGCAAGTGACCGCTAACGTCACAATGACGTCACGGCATTATCTGATTCACTAGACCTAGACGAATTCCTGTGCTGGAAGTATGTCATTGGAGCTAATAGGCTATTAGCCTATTATTAGCTTTCTGAACGTTTTAAATTAATTAATGTTTGTTAAACTATTTCTATTTTGTCATGTAACAGTTTAAACCATTAATAACTTCAAGACACACCTACACGTAATGTAGCAAAACATAAAAAAAATGTAAATGAACTTTTTTAATTCGTCATTGACGTATTCTTTGCAAGGAAAAAAAATTTAAACCAAAGTAAATTCTAATTCAAAAGTACAGTTCGCGACATGAATATGATACCTATGTATGTGTCAGTAACTACATCGAGAACACTCGGACATCTTATGTAGACAGATGACATTTATTACAAATTTAGTTACCTAATTAATTTAGTTAGTGTTATTCTTTGTAAATAAAAGAAACGCTTAGAATTAAAACCCTTGTACAGCCTAAACAGTTAGACAGCTATGAACTGTTTCCTTAACGAGGTTTTTGCTAACTGTCTGGTAAAAAAAAAAAAAAAAAAAAAAAAAAAAAAAAATGTCCAATACCACCTTTCCTATTCTATTCAGGGGTGTGGTTGTAAGAAAATTTATCATTTTACAGGGAACAAAAACTAATATACATTTAAAAAATTATTACTACTATTCAATAATGCATATGGTATTTAAATCAAAAACAATATATTTAATAAACAATAAAAATTACAATAATATATTATTTGTTTCATATACACATATTTTAATGTACAGCTATTTGAAAATTGTACTCGAAATGTGGATCATTTTCCACTCTTTAGTCAGTCTGCGACCATAAACTATAGGTAAACTCTCAATTTTGTTTCATGTATAGCTTTAAGTTCAGCCAAGTAGTCAAAGTTGTAGCCACTATTACAAACATTAGACTATCGCCATATCCAAGACATTCTATATCGTAAGACAGTAGGAACATGTAAAAATAAATGAAAAAAGTTCGTAAATATATTGTTATGACAGATATCTTTGTTAGAGAACAAGAATTTACTATTAGAATGGTCTTGTTCACTAAAACGATATGAAGGTGAAACTGTGTGTCTTGAATATTAAAACAATAAATAAATACGAAATAACACTAAACAGCTATAATGTTTGTGCCGTATAGCTAGTTTTCACGCTTTTAGAAAAAATATTCACATATTAATCACATTGACAAAAAGTATAGTTTTACAAAGTAACATATCGATTTATTACAATGATTTGATGTCGTTGATTGACTGCCGTTTTGATGTCCTGGCATTTTTTAAGCCATACCTTCCCATAGTTATTGACATATTGACTATTTCCAGTTTTGACTAGAGATAGATTATTGAAAATGGACATTATTCTTACTAACTAACTTAAGATTAAGTCAGCTCAATAAATCACTTAAATTATAACCTAATGATTCACCCAACATCTTCTCACTAACACAGATAATGAATAAGTAACTGTTTAAGGGATATTAGCATAACCCGTTTCAACATAAGTTAATCATTTATTAATCAAACATCTGTAATATTATACCTACCAATTATTTAACCAAAGTTAAGTTTCTAAAAATACCTTTCCCATGAATTGTTTATAGTTACAATATAATGTGTCCTACTTTATAGATAGGTACATATTTGTGATGAGAACTGTACCACAGGTGTACTATTGTACCTGCCATAAAGATAACCGTTTGAACCACCTGTTTGTTAAAATTTTATTTCAATTAATTAAATACAAATACCGTTTGAAATCCAAACTTTGTTTCTCAATCGCATTGTATAGTTGATCAAATTTAAAATTATGTTTACGTATTTTAGGTAAAAATATTGCTCTGGCAATGTTGGTTTCGATTATTTAGATAGTTGACTTTAAAAAGAGTGTCCTACGTATTTACGGTTTTATAAATTCTCGTCTCAAAAAATGTTATACCTACATACTACGCAATTCTATCATCCAATCTACGATACCTCATTATCACAACATTATCATCTCCGCCAAAAAACATCCACTACTGGACATACACATAGGTCTCTCCCAAATTTCTCCTCATCAACCGGTCCTGTGCTGCCCGCATCTAACGGCTTCCTGCGACTTTCAACAGATTAGCAACATAACTACATAATTGATTTGTCATATGATAAACTAAATAAGTATAGTAACTGAATATGACCCTAACTTTAAAAAACCTTGTATTGATAATGAAGACGTAATATACAAAAGTATTATATTAGTAAGCCGGCAGACCCGTGCCGGAATTTTCATAATGGGTTCAGTAGATCCGAAGATTACCTCCTACAACCTTACAAACTTTACCTCTTTGTAATATTAGAATAGATATCCGTAATAGCAAAATAAATCTTTCGAAGATTGAAATGCTATCAGATTATGTAGGATTTATACAAACCCATCTAAAACAATTAAAAATAAACGTATCTTCATCCGCTTTAATATAAATTAAACATAACATAATATTATGTCAAACTGCATCAATTTGAATATGAAATGCAACATTACGAAATGTTGCTAACTGAAATAGACAAGGAATACTCTCAGATAAATAGTAAGTGAATGTTGAAATGAAGAAATGTTCCGTGTCGCCGGCAGACATTTTGATGTTTCATATTTAATTGCTAAATATAATTAATATGTCTTACACCGAGAAATACTTACTCTCCGGTAAATATTGAATATGTGGGTCGTGATATTTATCGTGCTTTCTTACTCCGAATATACATAAATATTATTAAGTCACAACCTCAACTAACAAATATCTCAGAGTTCGTTTAGTAACAAACGCTTAATACCAGTACTGATCATAGTTTCTCTCAAATATTGGTCTTAAGTATCAAATATTGGTTAATTTGATTTACTATTAATTGGTTCTAGGGGTGCAATAGACTTCTTTACGCCCGAAATTAGATAAAACTTTTTACTCTTTAGAGAACTCTCGCACTAGGAACAGTTCTTGAATCTCTATATAAAATACTAGCTTATGTTTGCAGCTCGTATCGTACCCAGCATCGTGGTTAAGACTAGCCCATTTCTTTCCGCAATAATAAAAGTATCTCCATGCCAAATTTCATTGAAATCTGTGCAGCACTTTAGCGCAAGCGCAACAAACAAACTGACAGATTTATTTTCGAATTAATAATATGAATATGGATACTAAGATACTTACTTCTCAAAAGCCTCGCTCTTCTTTCAATATTAATTGTTAACCTTAATTATTACAATAAAACCTAACAGTTCCCACAATATACAATAACAAGTCAAAATAGAACGTACTCTGAAATGTTATCTGTTTATATCGTAGATGTAGGTATTTGGATGAAGGGATTGAGAGATGAGGCAAGCCAGGAGTATTAATTATAGTTGGTAATCTTGAAGTGGATCTGATTCTTACGGGATCTGGTTTTATGTTACTAACTCCATAATGTCTCATTTTTATTGCCCACCCGTTGACTTGATTACATTCTTGAACCGACAATTTTGGAATTCCAATTATTAAAAAGTATCTTTTTTTTTTAATAATTTGAGATGGTTTTGTGATAATGGTTTAGTAAACTGCTCACCCTGTAATGGTGTAATCACTTCTATTACTTAATCAGGATATTTAGGAATGCTAGGAGTTACCAAAAGGAGAACAGGAACACAACATATAAATGATAGTCTTTTTTTAAGACTATTATTTTGGCCTACTGAACGTTTGAAGCTACAAAATCTCGATTGAAAGTCCGACTTACTAACTATTATGCTGCCGAAATAAAATTTTATTTCGAAATCGAGAAACAAACATTGAATTTTAAAATCCTTAATATCCTATAAAATCCTATACTTAAAGACGAGTATATTCCTATTTTAATACTTGGACTTATACTCATGCAAAAACATACGTATCCACGTATGGAAATTGTCATTTTATTTAAAATTCTCCTGATTTTTCACATAAGCAAAGCGAAAAACTAGAGTTGTCCCTGATACGCATTTTAAGGGTACGGCTTTTTGGTTTAAATTCGTAATTTAAGAGAAAACCAGTGTCCTACGAGTACACATTTACATGCAGTTTACATTAATTAATATTATATTAAACAAATAAAAAGAGCATATATTTAACAAGCCGAAATTTAATACATTCCTATAAAGGTTTATAAAAACACTAGTTTCTCTACATCAATAAAAATGTTATGTTACATTTAGTAATTAAAAGTTATTATTAATAATATGGTACACAATAAAACTAATATCTACTTTAAATAGTTGGCGCGATCCCAAAGCGAAATGGTTACAAAATCGCAAGTGTCGTTTCGTTTCCTTTAAAACAAGAGAATCGCGTGAAATGCAAAATAGATGGCGCTGGAGACGCAAACTTCCGTTCGGTCCATCGTCCCGCCTCGGGGGACACTCGCGCACACAACACATAAATTCAGTACCTCTTGTTACATTTATTATACTGAGTTTCAATACTAGCTATCGAGCCTTAGGAATATCAGATCAATACAGTCAATATGCTGGTCATTTAGTAAAATTTTATTTAATGTTTAGGTATTAATAAAAATACGTATTCCCACAAAACTAAAACTTGAAGTACTTGCTCGAAGGACCAGACAATCCTGCAAAAAGTTCCTCTTTAAAGTTGTATTGTCTTTGCACCCATTTTAAATAAATTTTGCGCTAAAATAAAAACTTTAACACCGCAACTGATATCAAATAACATAATACACATAAGTATATAAAATTTAACATAACCACTTCATTAAAACATAAGTTTTTAATAGTTGTACCGTCACACTCCAACTGTTTGATAAAAGATGAACCGCCATAAAACGAAATGTGTCTGTAACTATATCTGAATGACTATTCCGTACTTGACCTGTCTTGTGTAGCTAATTATTGCCGCCATTCCAGGGGAACGTCATTAATACTCGTTGTTAGTTTGACAGCTGTGTAACTGAGACAGAAATAAAATGCTATTGACGTCATTAGCGGCAGACTGGATTTAAATACGGAATATCCAAAAAATATTGCGGTTTATTATCTTCGGTAGGAGTTTTGTGCGCGATTGTGGAGCCTCCTCGCGTTCATTTCGAAGTGTATCATACAATATCAGACGCAGTAGGATGTTATAAATTATCTAAGAGCGCGTCAAATTAATTCAAGGAATGTCCCGAGCTTTGGATGCTGGATGTTTCCGCGGTGGCTTATTAATCGTGTGGACACTTGGTGGCGAATCCGTCAACTCAAATGTGAGGCGGACGTGTTAGTTTGACCTACATTAGCGAGGGGCGGAGTGCGGGGCGAGGAAAACTTTCATGCAAATTTCGATGTCACAGTATTTGTTACTACAATGTAATATTTTAATAAAATTTAAAATAAAAAAAAAGATTTTCCACATATTTCACATCTAACTAATTAAAGTGCTCTTACACCAGGTAACTGCCCGGTTAAGGTTTCCCAACGCGATTCCCAATTTGATTCCCAAACGGGACAATATTTAATGTAGGTAGTAGGTAGGTAGGTAACCTAACACACGAATAGATGTCCCATTTTTGGGTATTCTTGGCGCCTATTTTCGAGTGTTTGTATGACTATATATGAAATTATCTATATATATATATATATCTATATATATTATCGACTATATCGTTGGTCTAGTCGTTATCGTCAGCAACTGTAGATCAAGAGGTCACTGCTGCTGAGGGTTTTTCTTACAAGAAATTCTTAATAGCAGCCCGGAGTATGGAAGATGGCGGTGTTTCCCGCCCGTGCCTCGGGGAGCACTTTAAGCCGTCGGTCCCGGTTGTCATGAATATCTATGGCAATCGTTATTGGTAAGTCAGTGCCCTCAAATATACTGACAATTAGTTCAACCTTCGAATTCAGTTCACTCAGGGATGCGGAGGTCAGACGTCAATCGCTCTGTGTAAAACTTATTTTCAGTTAAAACCGCTTGAGCTAGTAGCCGACCCCAAATAATCTTGAGAATAATGAAGGCTAGGAAGATGATGAGTGGTATAAGTTACAAAACAGTTAGTATACCACAAATAATCGTAAAGTTATTTTATATATATAGATAAGACATAGGTACGAATTAGCCTTACAAAAGCTATAAAAATACTTAATTAAGAATGTTAAAACAACGGCATTTCTAAACTTTGAAGATAACACACACAGTTTACGCCATATTAAAACCAGTTGGTTATTTAACCTTTATTAATTAGTAACATTATAATAATATATAGGCATTGCAACAATTCCGCTCCAATTTATGATCCCAACACTACTAATACTGCCACTCACAGACTAGAGAAGATTACAGAACCAATTGACCTTGTTTAGTGATTCTGTCTCTAAACTTACTAAAAAGTGTAGACACCTTTCATTTCAGTTCGGAGATGTAATCATTTGTTTTTAAAATTTATGTTTATGCTTTATTAATTTTATTCCATTTCTCGATTTTGATCACCACGTTGGTAAGTCCGTTGCATCTTCATCTGTTAATTTTATATCATCAATTTTATAGTCCACTACTGGACAAAGGCGTCTTCTTAAAAAGGAGATGTTGACGTAATTTACCTTTTTTTATACCCTATGTGGGGAGACGAAGGGTGTGTATGGGACTCCCAGAGAACCGGTCTACCCACTAAACCCCGCGGCGACCTACCTCGGCAGTCGGGAGGAGCTCCAGGAACGCATGGGCGGCTCTGGAGTCCCCACTGCCATACCCCATGGCTGAGGGATATCCCGGGGTGACCGACTGGCCAGACGGATCGGTATAGGGTTCGTGTCAAGATTTTCTTCTCTTTATAGAAGAGTTTTCCTGCGTTGGCTGCCTTAGTCGGCTTTTACCAGACCCACTGGATGAATAAAAGCTGCTACACTCTGTTTTCTTAATCCGTCCCCATCATAATTTGGTACCATTATTAAATGTGTAAGTGTTGCAGACGTTGCAGTGGTACCTACTATACTCTAACTAGCTTTTGCACGCGGCTTCGCTCACGCAGACTTTCATCCCCCGATATACCCCCTTAGGGGTGGAATTTCAAAAATTCCTTTCTTAGAGCTCACTTACGTTATATAATGCAAATACATGCAAAATTTCAGTATTCTAGGTTCAGCGGTTTGAGCTGTGCGTTGATCTCTCTCTATCTCAATCACCTTCCTCTTTTATATATATATAGATATCCAGATCTGGACTGATACTTTTGTCTTTAGGTTACCCAGTTTTATTTACTACTGGTATTGAATAGCTTTGTAACTTGACAACTACTTCATAACTACTTTTATGCAATCTATAATAATCCTTTTGTGATTTTTTTAAATAATTTATAATTTTTATACTTTACATCTACCATTAGAATTCAATATTTGAAATTTAGTTATAAGTAAAGTACATTAGATTGAACCTGTTCAATCAGGATTTAAACACGTTTTACATATTAATTAAGCAACAATGTATTTTTATTAAAGACGAAAATTAACTTTGAATATTTTTAAGAACACTTTCCTAAGAAATTCGATCCAATTATAACATATAAGCCATTTTTGTACCCACTGGCTATACATATTAACTATCGTCTACTAATCAGTTGTTTATGAATAAACCATTACGATTTATGTATCTAGAAAGCTGTCATTATTAAAATGAGAGCGAATTTTAAGCTCACACAAGAATTCATAGTTGAAACAATGACGACGATTAACGAAAAATAATTTTCCTAGATTAACATTAATTAATAACTATAAAGAGTTTGATGTATGTATTCAGTTCAAAAGCGAGAAAAATTTTGAAAAACTAACTTAGTATAACCTAAGTACGTACAAACTTTTAATAAATTTCAAATAGCCTATGTGACCCGAACCATTATTACGAATCTGTTGACATTTTATTCATTAACATCGGTGCATTAGTTTAGGCGCAACGGTGGACATACAAAACATTTCTTTTTGGGTTTGCCGTAGTGGGTTAAAAAGAATAAGTAAAGTAAACTTGTAAATACATGGTACCGACGTAATATGAATAACATTCATAACTAACTAGGTAGGACTAGTCAACGACGTTTAAGCTCAGAGCTTAGTACTCGGATAGTGAAAAATCGGCATTATAATATTTGTGTATATCTATTGTATTTTTAGATATAAATCGAAAGCTTAGAAATAGTCACACAATCCGAATTTAACGATCGTTTTACGACCGGCATCAATCTCTTGCAATAATTTACAGCGGCCATCGGCTTCCGATTGTAGGTATATACAGTAAAAACATGGCGACACGCCATTAACTTTTTCATAACTTATATATTCTTTCATAACTTTTATGTTTGCTTCGAATTTTAGAGTTCTGTCCATACGGACTTGTGACTTGACCAAATCTTTATATTTAGTATTGTAGAATAGTAATCACGATAGCATCGACTAGTTGGAGATAAGGTTAATTTGAAATCCGTAAGCTCATCTTTATAAATCAATATTTAAGAAAAACAGGTATATGTGCTAAGCCTTAGACCCATAAGAGACAAAAAATTAAGCCTCAGAGTCAAGGGCCAATTTAAAAGAACCAAATACCATAAGTCCAAGGTATTCCATAGCTATGTTGACGAGCATCTATTTACTATTTACTTCTATTGTTTCAGCATCATCTTGGAGTCAATCACCTTCAGAGGATGCAGAAAAAGCTAAGTTAGTCCGTCAACCACGACGTGACGAGGCTGGAAAACCCCACATCAAACGACCCATGAATGCCTTCATGGTTTGGGCTAAAGACGAACGCAGGAAGATCCTCAAAGCATGCCCTGATATGCACAATTCTAATATATCTAAAATTCTCGGCGCGAGATGGAAGTCTATGTCCAACGCTGAGAAACAACCCTATTATGAAGAACAGTCCAGATTGTCTAAATTGCACATGGAAAAGCACCCTGATTATAGGTGAGTTCACTTTCTCCTGACATTGGAAATCAGTCTCAGTTTATATCGGCCATCTTTGGCAGAGGTATCTTCGGATTATTCGTATTCTTCAACGGCAGATATGATGTAGAACTTCTTACAGAAGCTTTCTATTCTAACTAGGAATTAATCTAAAGCCACATATATCTTATTTTGCCATCTCGTATATTTATTGAAATCTAGGACAATGGCAATGTAGCTTTTAATACTTTTAGAAATCTGCGTAATTTTTTTATAAAACCTACTAAATAATATTAGTTGCATTTTCCTTTCATAAAATACTCACAAAAGCTATTTCCTAGATATTTGTATTATAGAATATTTTTATGATGAATATAATAACTATTTTACATAATGTAATTACTTGGTTATTCCAGGTACCGCCCCAGACCAAAAAGGACATGCATAGTTGACGGCAAGAAGATGCGGATATCTGAATACAAGAACTTAATGCGGACTCGCAGGCAAGAGATGAGACAGTTATGGTGCAGAGACGGTGGTAGTGAACTCGGTTTCCTTCCACCTTCGTTATCTTCACCAGGGCCTTCGAATTCCTCCCCACCTCCAAACGGAGGTAATTACATGAACCCAGCGTTCTCTCCCCCGTTATCTCCCCGGGAGGAAGATTGAGGTACGGCGCGCGGCTGGCCGTACCCGCACGCCGCGCCCCTGCAGCTTCCCCCTACACACCACCCGTGGTAACAAGACTCCTGGAAATATCTAGGATACTCCATCATCCACAAAGACTTGACATGAATCTCAAGCCACCCCGATCTAACTAACAGTTTGTTGGGAGCTTCGTGTAAAATACTTTAGCTGTATTTATGTGAGTTATTTTGCCAGTGTCTCAAATTGGATCTCTCGTTTACAAAATACTGATAATTATTAATGAGATTATTCCATTAGTGAGTTAAGAAAAATCTATCGTTGGACGCTCTTGCCCGTATATACGTATAAGTATGCAGTAATTATTCGTAGTCAAAAATAACGAAGACATCTCGTTATATGTACCTACTTGTAGTATCACATTTATTGATATCTCTAGTTGAATTGTATCAGCCATAAAACTTATTAGTATTGTGCGGGTATAAAGCTCTCCTAACATGTAAATATTACCCATAGGTTCGACCTAATGAATGTTTTGGAATAGAATCTTAGATTTTTGGCACAAATAGATAAACCCTTTTACAAAAGAAATTGTGCCAAATGTTGTATTAAATCAACACGTAGATAATTAGAACAATAATGTATATGTACATAATCATTTAAAATCATTTAGCTGTAGATGATCGTAACTGGATAGAACCCATTGGAAGCGGTTTTATGGATTCTCTGTAAATAAGTAAAATTCCTTTTGTAGATAGATTAGCATTAAGTTTTAATCGAATGTTCAACAGTTTAGTGTATGTGTAAGATTCAGAGATTAGTGTCTAGTGTTAGGTAGTTGTGATGTACTTTGAATGTTGAGTATCGCGTGGCCATGTATAAACTAATGCGACACCATATATCGTAGCTGCTTTAAACACTTAAGCCCTTATTATGTATGAAACCAAAAATGTGTAGCGGATTGCTTGAAAATTTAAGTGTTTTGAACACAGGAACTGTTTTTTTATTTGAATTCAGTGAGATCTATAATATGCATAATGTTTATAATAAAATACTCATAGACTTAATTGAGATTGATACCTAGTAGAACTTTTCTATAAGAGAGCTAGTTTCGACGAAAGTATATCTGTCGAATATTCAAGTTAGTCAAAACATTTATATACCTAGAAATATTGAAATTGAATCAGCACTTACAAATACTGCTATGGAAAAATGATTGAAATAATATGGCAGCTTCCATTGTGTATTAAATACACAGTTTGATCTTTTGAAAACTGTTGAAGTGTTGACCATGCACATGAGAAAGAGAAATAATTCCTTTCTTTTACCGTCAAGTGTATGGTCCGATACAGAACCGGTCTATTGGTTACAGACAGTATTATCGCTAAATTGCATGATCATGGTTCATTAATTAACCATTTGTTACCACATTCCTTAAAATATAGCTTGATCTGTGAGACAAATGGCTACAAAGACGACAAAGCAACTATAAACAAACATCATCTATGTATCACATATATTTTGATTCTTTACTTGCCAGTTTTGTCAAAACTAAAGTGCAATACATCTATCTTGTATATAAATAAAAGAGTAAGGTGACTGACTGACATACCCAGAGATCAACTCACAGCCCAAACCGCTGAAGCTAGAATCCTGAAATTTTGCAAGTAGGCTCTTTATATAACGTAAGTGAGCACTAAGAAAGGATTTTTTGAAATTCCACCCCTAAAGCAGTAAATCAGGGGATGAAAGTCTGCGTGAGCGAAACCGCGTGTAAAAGCGAGTTATAGATATAAAATTTCACAACAAAAATGTAGGAGAGCCACGCTGATTTCAGCACGGTTGGGCCGGCTCGGCCGGGGCGGTACTACCCTCGCACAGAAGATCAACGTAAAATGACAGCGTTCGTGCTGTCGTGTTTCGTTGGTGAGTGCGAGACCGGAGGCCCAAAGATGCAGAAGCATCACAAGGCCGCTATAGTGTGGGTCACCATGCTGCATTGTTGCATTGTCTGCATTCGCAATGAGTATGGTGACCACTGGTGGTTTATGCTTTCCATCAGGCGGAGTAGAGTCATTTTGGCAGGGCCATACATAAAAAAAAGTTCTAAAATTACACTAGTGACAAACTGTCGCAGATATCAAGCTGTATTTTAAGAACTGTACAAAACATAATCCCTGTAATAGATTCTTTTTAAATCCCACCGACGTCAGGTATGTGGGACAATTAATCCATATCATTTTACCTCTTTGAAGAAAATTGGTTAACAAACAAATTTAAGCCTACAAAATGCCTATTTAAAAATTAAAGAAAAAAAAACTGAGGTTTATCACAATGCACCTATTTACCCAAACTATCATTTTTTATGTTTTTATAGTAAAATTAAAAATATTAATTAAAATGTGAGTATTACACATGGTATTGTGTATGTAGACAACTGATAAAGGTGATGTAATGCCCATAAACTATAATTATCATAAACAAAATATTCGCTTTATCGAATCGTGCAATTTATATAAGTAGATGAATAGCGTTTAAGCTGTAGTAATGCATAATATTATCTACATTTTTATATAGTAATAAAACAAACGTGTATAAATATTGCGAGTAAAAATCTAAAAAAAATGTTCTAATTAATTGCCATTTTTTTAATTTTTGTTATTTATTTTTCTAATTAAGTGTACAAAACTTGTTTTTTTTGTATTTCCTCTCTTTTTTAAATAAAAGTTGTATGCCAGTAATTGAGGTGACGTAGCGTTAGTATGATTAAGTAAAACCTATTGTGTATGTGAAACTTAATGTTTATAAGTAGTGTGTATTGATACTTAGTAATTGTGTAAGGGTTTTGATCAGTGCTGTTAAATTATTTATTTTTTATGTTGGACTCATGTAAATAGGCGTATATTTTGATGTAAACGTTAGTAATTGTGGTTATTTAATAAACGATACTTAATAATGGAGTCTCGATCGTATGATTTAGGATGTGGAATGAGTTTATTTTTTATTTATTAAAACAGATGTAACAATTCGTTTGACAGCATCCATGTATCTTGCCATCAATAGTATGTACCTATTTAGTGCCATTTGGGTACTGTTATTGTAAACATCACGAGGTACTGATAATTTACAACTCACGTACTTAAAAATGTTGTTTTTATTTAAATAGTTTTCAAACTATTTTCACAAAATTATTTGTTGAGTTTTACATTTAGCATGCCTTGTTACTTATCATTCGAAAACCTTTCAAATGTGTAAGTAGATAGATTTTAGGTTTTATTACCTAGTGTAAACCAGGTCACATTGTTTAAAAATTGTGCCAAAACCCAAAAGTATATTAAAAAATAAATATTGAAAATAATATATAAGCTTATTTATTTAAACCCTCCTGTTTGCATATTACTATTATTTGACTGCCTCGGTGGCGCAGTGGTAGCGTATGCGACTGCTATGCTTGAGGTCTTGGGTTCGATTCCGGGGTCGGATCAAATGTTTGTTTGATCTGCAAATATATGTTTCGGAGTTTGAGTGTTTTCTGTATTTAATATGTACCTACCTATGTACGGTTAGATTTAGGATACGGTGTTTCTTAGTGAAATCAGTCAGAAATGATGTCAACTACACACCCTTAACGGGAATAGGTCAACTTAACTAGTAGGTAGGTACCTAACCCTGCCTATACAAGAATAAAATTGTTCGTTTATTAAAGTAAAAAGGTATTAGATAATATAAGGTACTAGCGACCCGCCCCGGCTTCGCACGGGTGGATTTCAGGTGCACCCACCGACGACACGATTTGTGCATTTTAAATCTGTAATATCTTCGAATATATTTATTTAAATTAAATACTGTAAAGGGCCACATTGGTCTACATTAAATGCACAATGTATTTAAGGTACTCAATTGGAGAAGGATTAATGCTGTATTGCTTAAAATCGCTTCGTAAATAAGTCATTATTTCTCGTAAAAAGTAAATAATAAAAAATGGTTATTGTGAATTATCCCTAAGAGACAGACATATACCATCGCGGACTTTTTTGTAGACCTTTTTTAGGTGTACAATACTGTAGTATATTATTTTGATCTATCTCGTAGAGTACAGCCAGCGTTTGCAAAGTAAGCGTAAAAGAATGTGTTTTTTACGACATCACATTAGAAACCTCTAAAATTATCAATGTTTCTCTACTATATTATGCATGTATTATACATATAAACCTTCCTCTTGAATCACTCTATCTATTAAAGAAATCGCATCAAAATCCGTTGCGTAGTTTTAAAGATTTAAGCACACAAAGGGATATAGGGACAGAAAAAGCGACTTTGTTTTATACTATGTAGTGATAGTGAAAAACCTTTATATTTCATGTTCTTTCTTGAAAAGTTTTTAGGCAACTCTCGTTTCTATTTCTTTAATGACAGATTCATCTCATTCATCATTTTAATGATAGACTTTAAAGTAATAAAACTACCATTTAAGATACGTATGTACATAAATAAGACGAATATAATGACAAGTTTAATCGGAGTATTTTTTTTTTCTTTTTAAATGAGTTATGCGAAAATAACATTAAAACAAATGAAATATAGAACAATATTCGATCCGAAAGCAACAAAACCCGCAGATAATACAGCAGGGCGCAGCTAGTGTCTAGTGAGACCTAAGCATTAAACATATTTCTTATGTACAAAAATATATTACATAATTAGGATTATGTAATATATTTTTGTACATTATCCCTAAACTGCAATACCTACCTCCCTATCATAGGACCTATCCTATGATAGGGAGGTAGGTATTGCAGTTTAGTGACAACTCTAAACATTGCAGCATTGGCGACAGATTATATTGTTGCCGTTTGATAAGAAGAACGAGTAATATAATATGTTTCTGATAAGTTGCCTTGTCATTTAAATTGTCGTTGATGCTCTGCTATATAGTAAGCTAAAAATTACTAGTGTATCAGTAGTAATTAGTAGGTATATTTAAACCAGACCACGTATAGGTTGTCATGTGGCAACACTTTTCAGCTGACAACATCAAAGCGTCTGCGCACACGCAATCGAACTGTACCTACCTAACTATTCTTTTAATTAGAAACTCATTGTAAAAGTGAAGTTATTAAACTAATATTCACCAATCCAACAATTATCCTGTTTTCTTTGGCGAATCGGATAGTATATTGTATACCGGCCCCGCTGGTTACACCATCCGCCAAGCCCCCATAGCTACTCCGTACTCGACGCCTGCAATTTCAAGCATAGCAAACGCAAAAATTCAGGTCCTAATAGAAAATAACACGGGAAGACGGAATATAATTTGATAAAATCCACCTTATTTCAGTCCCGAAAATTATGATTTTCGGTAATGGGAGCATCAAATGAAGGAGTCGCCATACACTTCATTTGATCTGGCGATTTAACTTCTACATGTAGTGAAACAAAACTTTTTCAGCGCCATCTAACGAAGACTTACCGAACTACGGAGAAAGTGATAATATAAATGCTAACAGAAGTTTCTTATCCTCTAAGACATTAAAACACAATATCAATGTGAGCATAGTTTAAGCTTAAAGTTCATAAGTAGTAGGTATCTTTCTTGTACTTTTGAGTGTTTAAACGGCCTACCCAAATGTCCTATTGGCGGTAGTGATGCGCTTTGGGGCCAATCTTGACTCTTGACTAACATCGGTTTGGTAACATGACAGCTGGGACTCGTATGCCATCTGTATGGACAGGCCGACTTAGAACAATGGTCCTTTCTTCAATAGGCCAACTCATCCCTATTTTGTACTTGCTTAGTTTTTTCAATCTTAATTAATAAATGTTTACGGACTTTGTTTCGGTATTTCACCCCAGAGTGAGTCTTATTAAATGCCGGCGCCTTCTAACTTTAAAGTCCGACGCATAAAAATATCTGTAAATGTTATAATAACAAAAATATTTTTCATTTATCATCGTTAGATTGTTACAAACAGTGGTGCGTTTGTAAAATAAAAATCAATTTCTTACAGAATAAGTAGTTTATTAAGAATATATTTAGTCGCATACATTCATCGCTTTCAATAGAATAATTATTACATGATATGGATACACGTAAGCGTTATACAAAAATACTCTGATATTTACAATTTGTTCATTTCATACGTCGTTTCATGAAAAATATTTAAGTACATTCGATTGCATAAGTTACATTTTTGGTATCATTAATAATAAGCTATGAGATTATTAGAATATCATCTAGAGGTGTGAATTTAAAAATAATAAAAATACGTATTGTGTGTGATTACAATTTTGCGTCAATATAAAAGCATATATTAATTCGTGTAAAATATCAATAGATATATCATTACCAACCTATTACAGTCCACTGCTACACATAGGCCTGGCTTATTGCACAAGACTTAATAATAAGTAAAATTTTAACAAAAAAAAAAAGAACTGGCCCAAATTGAAATAGAACCGGGAAGTTCCAGCTTTAAAAAAAAAAAAAGAATCATCAAAATCGGTTCACCCAGTCGAAAGTTCTGAGGTAATAAACATAAAACAATACAGTCGAATTGAGAACCTCCTCCCTTTTTAAAGTCGGTTAAAAAGAATCAGTTTTAGGGGGCACATTTTAGCAAGAAATCTCGCAAAAGTCCATGATTCTGTTACTGTATCGATTTTCTTTACAAAAGAGGAGAAAGACAGCAGTGTTAGGCATTAATCATTTTTTTTATTTAACGAATTAATTGATTATAAAGTAAATGTAATGAAATTAATTGCAATTGAATTAATCACAATTAAACATTTAATCGTTTTTACAATTAAATTATTTAAATTAATGCACATCAATTGTAAATAACAAAGTAAATAATTGCAAATAACTTTTTAATTGTTAATTTGAATTGATCAATTATTAACTGTATAAAATCACGATTAACAATTAATTAATAGTTAGTTGTATTTTTTACAATTACAATTGATCAATTGTTAATCATTAATTGTTTGTACAATATTTTGCCGAACACTGAAAGACAGGAGACAAGAGACAGATGAGGTAGGCCATTATTCGAGCAAGCAACCACAGCAACAGAATATGTATAATTGCAGCTAACCGGTACACACCGCTCCGTTGAGGTAATAAAACGCATAAAGCCTCTTAACCACTGACCTCTATTATACAAGTACGCTGGACTAAATATTCTCTAAGAAATGACAGTTGTTTTTGTGCCGTTTTGAAGCGCCCCTCACGAGGGTCTCAAGTACTAAAATTGACATTTGTTGCAAATGACCGTTGTTATTTTGGTGCATCTCTGTTTATTTAAGACTATAGTTGTTATGTTTGGTGTTTGCCAAGTGATATTTAAAACATTTATATAATAAGAGTTTGTGTATTTGAACTTGCAGTGAGCTACTAGTGAATAAGGGGGTTACATTTTATTGAAACTGAAAATGATTGTTAGTAAAGTTGATTTCTTAAATGCTAACAAATTGTTAATAACTGGGTGAAATTCCTTTAATGCCTTGTAACTCTTGAAAGTACCATATAAAGGAGAAAATGACACCAAGTATTTATATCGATAAAGTGATGCAATACTTCAAGTTATGTCACATCCCTATTATTAGTTCCACGGAACTTCACACTGTTATCAGCGCCAAATTGGCGAAAATCAAATGGCTTCATTTAGATTACGACGTATACAGTCCAGCGTACTTGTATAATAGAGGTCAGTGCTCTTAACAAGTCAATGAAAAGTCTACCTAATAGTCTAGTATATGTCAATTAAATGACCACAAACAAACGATCAACTGGTAGTCATTGGTATTTATGTTCTACTAGCGACCTGAAATCTTTGAAATTCTCGGGATTTCCCAGACTATAATATGCATTCATTGCACACATCAACCTTCCTCTTGAATCATTCTATCTATTGCTGAAAACTGCATTAAAATCCGTTGAGTGGTTTCAAAGATTCTCGGGATTTCCCAGACTATAATATGCATTCATTGCACATATCAACCTTCCTCTTGAATCATTCTATCTATTGCTGAAAACTGCATTAAAATCCGTTGAGTGGTTTCAAAGATTCTCGGGATTTCCCAGACTATAATATGCATTCATTGCACACATCAACCTTCCTCTTGAATCATTCTATCTATTGCTGAAAACTGCATTAAAATCCGTTGAGTGGTTTCAAAGATCGATTTTAGAAGCAACTTCATCTTTTAATATGTTAAGATAGTATGTAGTAGTGGAAAGAATTTTCAATTGATGAACATTTGAGCAAATTTTGCGGACTGAGGAATGTGAAAATTTCTATATAAAAGAAGAGAGAAATTAATAAAATAATTTATAAAAGTTCGCGAAGTCCAATATGTGTTGAATTGCGATGATACAAAAAGTATATAATAATGAAAGTCCTAATTATATTTGTCAATAACATAAAATAAATGATTTAAAACAACTATAGCAGATACTCGTCCATTAACATAAATATGTAAAGAAAAAACAATTATAGTCGCCTGATAATTTATATAAAAATTTATTCATACTAATATTATAAATTCGGAAGTCTATACTAATATTATAAAGCTGAAGAGTTTGTTTGAACACCCTAATTCAGGAACCGCTGGTACGATACTCCGATTTGAAAAATTCTTTCAGTTTTGGATAGTACATTTATCGAGGAAGGCTATAGGCAATATATCATCACGCTAAGACCAATAGGAGCGGAGCACCGATAAAGAATGTTACAAAAATGGGGGATTTTTTTTACGCTACAGGCAATAGGAGATGTAAACGACGTTGCGTGGGTCAGCTAGTATAATCTAAGTACAGAAAACTCTCTGTTACGTTCTCACGGCTAAAGTGCTGCACAAATTTTAATGAAGATACTTTTATTGTTCAGTAAGGATACATGCCTTTTACCGTGATAACCGATTTACAAGCGGGCGGAGCCGAGGGCAAAGGCTCCTCTCCTTTTTATATAAAAATACTTTATAACTTAGGAGAGATACTCCATTTTGTCAGTTTCAACCATAATAAATAATAACTATTATAACAATTTTTAACAAAAAAAAACCGACTTCAATCTGAACCAAATTGAAATGGGACCACACGGGAAGCACTAGCTTTCAAATAAAAAAAGGATCATCAAAATCGGTTCACCCAGTCGAAAGTTATGAGGTAACAAACATAAAACAAAAATATATATATATATAGTATGTACGCGTGTAACTTCCGATCGACTGCACCAAATTAGTTTTTTTTTTGTTATTGCCAGGTTTGTATAAAAGAAAACCGAAAGTCTAATATGTTCTTAGTCCGTGACTGTACAGTACCCGTGTGAAGTTGAGGCGAGCGTTAATACTAAAACAATTTCTAAAATTGAGAAAATATTCACAAAAAAAAAATGGCTGTACGAAGTTCGCCGGGTTTTTAAACACTGAATAAATTATGGTTGGATTTCAAAGCTGTGGACGACCACTAATTACATTACTTTTTTATTATAATAACTAAATATATCAACAATAATATAACAAAACAACAAATATCAGTATGAAATATCTAGTGGTTGTGCATTGTATTGCAACGTCAACTCACTCACACGCTCAAAAGATTAATACCTAGGTTAATAAATATCATCTTCCAAGGGGTAAAATATTATTCGAATTATTGTTCGTCAAGCTTAATCCTTGTTCACTATCTCATTTGTATAAACCCCTACAGGGTCCAGGCAGCTGCATTCGTTACCATTTTAAAATCGCAAATATGTGCTTACTATAAATTAAATAACCTTCAAATCAACAAATAACAAAACGCGATAAATAAATTCGTAAAAACACTGTTGTGCTCAAAATAAAGTCTAATTATAGTGTAATATGTCACTTAACAGGCGAACACGAAGGACATAACTTGATTTTGTTTAAATCTAAACAAGCTCCGTGAAAAGTGTGACCACATTTAAAAACCCAGAGGCCGCCATCTTTGATTAACACAATATTATGAAGTGGCAACCCACAGAGAACACAGTCAGTAATACCGTTATTGATGTAATTCAAGTTTTCCAAAATAGTATCGAGATCCACATTTTTGATGTACTCCTGTGTTCGTTCGAAGTCCCCACTGGGTTTTTCGAGGAGGGGTTGCAACCCCCAGTGTTTAGACTTAGCGGCTACAATGATTGGTAGGGCTGTGTTCTTCGTGTGACCATTTAATGTACTTCGAAGTAATTTGCAAATCTGAAAATTGCAAAAATTGAATTGCAAACCATGAAAAAAATAGGTTCTAGTTTTTTTTATAATGAATATTACCTACAATTATCATTATTTTTAGGAGTAATATTTTGTATGTTCAGTTCTTTTTATTGGTGTTGTATTATTATGCCTAATATTTCTGATTTCTTATAAAAACAAAATTATATTCCTATTGTCACGAACAAAGAATATTCTAGTACAATTCTTGAGGCGGAAGCAGACGTCAGAAAGTTCTCGTTGATTTCTTGAGGCACAGAATGATGAACCTTACATCAATATGCATAAAATCGAATATGGATTGACGTGATTGACACGAGTCTGTTTATATTTCGTTGTAATGTCATGTTTAAGATGTTCCTTCCGGTGTTACGTTGTCTCAAATCGACTAGAAGTTTTTAGTTGCTATGGCGTGAATATAAAAAGACGGCAGGGCAGTTCAGTTTGAGCTACAGTGCGAGAAATATTGAAGTGATATCAGTGACTAACTTAGCGACCTCGGCGACAATTAAGTACTGTTATTCGGAGTGATATTTTAAGAGTGTCTTTAATAAAGTCTCTTTTACACGTCAGAAGGTTTATTTCTCAAATCCATAGAACCTTAACACGTAACACTATAAACGAATATAAGTAATTAGAACTACTTTTCTATGATATTCAAAATCAATTATAATGAATTTGGCTTATTATTATTTAAGGTAATTAAAAGGAAGCCTAATGCTAAATTTAAACAGTGACTTTCTAAAATTTTTTACAAAAAATACATCAATATTTATGAAATCAAACAGTAATTTTCTTACCTCTAACTTGGAATCGTCGAAATTATAAGAACTGTATATAGTATCAGTGAGTTCCGCTGTGATAGTGACGTCATATCTCTCATACATAGTGACGAGCAAACATGTATGATAAAACTTCACTGTGATCGCTCCCTCGTCTATCAATCCGGCGTACTTTTCTAACACTTTTATAGCATTCCTACCTCCAATCGACTTGATCATCAAACGGCCTAGATCATCCCAACTCAACGTATCCCTCACTGAGATATGATCAAACTTTTTAGCACAATTCAAACATATATTAGCATGTAATATAGCATAAAGTTGTACTGTTCGCTCCCACGTGTCCAACGTGAACTGTGGCAAGAAAGAATGCAACAAACCTTCGTCCAACATTTGCAGTAATACCATCAAAATATTCAACAAGTCCTCGTTCCGTCTCAAATATAAAATCTTCCTCCATAAATATGGCATTCGTTTGCATATATCATAGCATTGGTTACGTGTGTGCTTGGACCATTGTCTCTCAATGAACTCATCTATCAGTTCAGAAAACGCTGGAGTTTGAAGAGTTCTCGAATAAGGAAGCGGAAATCCGCAAACACATCCAACATTCGATATCTTTTGAGTCTTCAAATTCACAGTAATACAAGAGTCTACAAAATATTTGTATAAAGTTTCGTCTTTTATAATAAAGTCTAACGCTTCTTCCCGCTGCGTCGTTTCACTCAAATAAATGAGAAATATATGATTAGGTATAAATTTAGATTCATCATTGGCGCCAAAGTTGACGCAATACCTTTCTAATTGTAACATAAGTCCGAAGATCTGGGTAATATCACAGGCATAAGTTTCGATAGTAGGTACTAAATTAGATTTTTCTGTCTCCTTACTGACTAAGCTTAATTTATAACATTGATACACAGACTTGCACGCTTTATCCTTTTCTAATATATTATTGTCTATATCTATGGCCGTTTGACTAGAACCTTTATAAATTATGTCACTGTTCAACAAGTGTTGCGTCTGAGCGATCAGTTCATCTGAAGATATTTTTCTAATTATTCGCGTTTGTGGCTCGATTTGTGGGATTTCTTTTATATCTAGATGCTTTTCAATACTGAGATGTTTCATTTTATCTTCAAAATCTACCCACTTTTCTTTTAATATTTTTTTACTTGTACTAAATTTATCTGATACAGATAAACTTAAATCTTTCAATGTTTGCATTGCTTCTGGAGGCAAAGAACTAAACTTATATTCTTCTGGTTTCGTGGATGTGTCTCCTAATAATGACGTCTGTGCATTATAAGTGTTATCAACTACATATATTCCGGACTTCATTTGAGTAGAGTCATTTGACTTCAAGTGGTCAAATTTATCTAATACATCTTTAATACTGTTAAGTAGTTCGTCCTCATTCACTTTGTCTCTCAAACTGACTAAAATATGTAATTTTGGTGACAAGACATTCGACAGCAAATATTTACTGAATAATTTACACATCTTTGCGCAGAGTACATACTTCTCCTCGACATAGCACTTCACTAAATACTTGTCTATCTTCATATACTTCAGACAAACTAGAGAGCCATTGGACGACCATATGTACAAAATATCATGGTATATTTTACAATCAACAATATCTTTGTACGAGTCAAACCAAATTGTGTGATCAACGTCATTTATATTCAAAAAATATATCGCGTTTTTCTTAAAGGAGAATATGGCACCGTTCATTGCAAAAATCTTGGGAAAATTAACCGATTGTCCTTCGTTCTCACTGGATATTTCTTCTAGACAGACATTTTGGGCTTCGTAAGACTCCGCTGAGATTATTTTCATAGGTTTTCTAGCGAGTACTTGTTTAAATTGATGTGTTCTTACGACGTTTCCATCTATTGTAGCCTCCCAGATTCTAGACGAAGGTCTTGCGCAAAATATAAGGGTGTTTTCTACATCCTTGCCGACTGTAAACCCAGAGTCCTCTCCAACGATGTTATATCTACGAACTTCGGTGAAGTTCTGTGCGTCATTGTCCGTCGCTTGTTCAATATTTTTCTCTTTATTAAGGAAACAAGCTCCATATTCGCCGTCGCGGAATTTCTGTCCGATCTGTCTGTATTGTTCTCTAGAAGTGTCGCAGATGTAGCATCGCGTGAGTGTTGACACTAATAGCATGCTAGATTTCATGTCTAATTGACAAATTCGTGAATCTAAGCTCATGATGGTCAGTGACGAACTCTGGAACATAGTTTTGGCCTGGAAAGAGTGTTTTATTTTATTTAAATTATGAGTAACATCTTTTGAGTAAATTATCATTATATTTTTTATCGGACATTTAACACACAACGTAATCTTGTCCCAAACTAAGCAGAACTTGTATTTTGGTACTAAACAACTGATATAAATAGATATATACTTTTTTTTGTAAATACATACATGTTATACATCAAACTCCGAAACAAATATTTGCAGATCATACAAACATTTAGTCCGACCCGGGAATCGAGCCCGAGACCTCAAGCACAGCAGTCGCGTACGCTACCACTGCGCCAACGAGGCAGTTAATAAGATAAATAATTAATTATTTTTAAATGTGGGATACCAGCTTTTTGCCCACACTTATGTCGGTTATCCTACTTAATATTATAAACGCGAAAGTTTGTAAGGTATGGATGGATGGATGGATGTTTGTTACTCTTTCACGCAAAAACTACTGAACTAATTTGGATGAAATTTTACAGTAATATAGCTTGTACGTCAGAATAACACATAGACAACAATTTGCCGCGATAACCGACGTACACGCGGGCGGAGCCGCGGGCAGCAACTAGTAGGGAATCATAGTATCTCCATGTCTAATTTCATTGATCAGTGCAACGGTTTAGGCGTGAAATCGTAACAGACAGACAGAGTTACTTTCGAATTTATAATCCTGTCATGGAATTAAGTTTTCTTAAAAATATTAGAAAAGGGAGCAAGCTACAGATTAAATAATACGCTTTTAAAACTATTAATTACATTATCTAGAATAACACACTCTCTTGAGCATGTAAAATAATACTCATTACATGATAAATATAATTCAAAACGAAATTACTTTTATTTTTTATTTTATATACATTTATGTTAATCTTATATATTTACTCTAAGAGCTCTCAACTCCATAACCTACTCATAGCTATCTATAAAAAACTCTCTGCCAAAAAAACACTTAAAAGCGTAAAATAAACTGGTTCTTCATAAATTGCCTATACCTAATTCTTTGTTTATTTAAATAGTAGTATTATAATGTGTGCTAGGTACCCAGAATCTGTTTGAAGTCGGTGCCAAGTGACTATTGCTTAGATATTTGTAAATGTTCGTTTGTATTCTTTTTGGCTTAGCACTGACTTCAAACAGATTTTAGGTACCTAGCACACATTATAATACTACTATTTAATTAAATAAAGAATTAGGTATAGGCAATTTATGAAGAACCAGTTTATTTTACGCTTTTATGTGTTTTTTTGGCAGAGAGTTTTCGTTGGATGTTTTTTGGAAGTCGGTTTTCTTTTATAAAAAGTTTTTATTTTTCAGTTTTTAGTGCAAACAATCGTAGGTAAGTAGTATGTAAGTTGAACTATTTCATCATCAAGAATACAATAAGGTCTATACGTACGTGTAATATTAAAATCATCCTCTAATCCCTAACTGTTGAAGAGTTTAACCTTCTATCATCCGCTCACCTAAATAACTTGAAAGTATAAGACTGAAGGTCTTTAGATACGTATGAAATTGAAAGAATTATCCTCCAACTTCTAACCGTTGAGGAGTTGTACCTTCCGCCTTCCATCATCAGCTTACCTAAATAATTTGAAAGAATACGACTAAAGGTAACATATATACACGTGATATTTAAAGATTTATCCTCCAACTCCTAACCGTTTAGGAGTTGTACCTTACATCATCAGCTCATCATCATAAAATGATGACTACCAGACGCAAATACCGGTGTAACTTCAGAAAATATACGAAAAACATAGTATGTGCCTATAAAAAATGAGGGTTTCTCTCGGTTTCCCTGGGATCCCATCATCAGATCCTGATATCCTGGCAATGGGACCACCTCGGAAGCATACCCTTTCGATACAAAAAAAAAATTCAAAATCGGTCCACAGTTGACGGAGTAATCGGTAAACATACATAAAAAAAAATACAGTGGAACATAGAACCTCCTCCTTTTTGGAAGTCGGTTTAAATAAATATTGTTGCTTTTCACTGGAATATTGTTCACTATTTAGTTCATGTAATTCTATTTCCTAAAATAAAAGTAGCCTACGTTACTCCTTATAACATCAACTATCTGCAGGCGCGGTTTCAGCCTGGAATTTTGGGGGGGGTCACTAATAATCAATTCAAGTCGAGTAAATTAGACTTTATTGCTTAAGACACAATTTTATTGCACACATTAAAAACAATTGGATATATTTTGTTTTTATTGGTAAATGTATTATTTGAGACGTCTGGGACAATCTCTGGATGAATATTTAGAGAAGCTAGCTGCTTGGGGGGAAGGGGGGGGGGACACGAAGGCCATGTGCGAGACTCCCGACTCCGACAAACTGGGCAGTCAAGAGGAGCTCCAGAAACGCATTAGCGGCTTCTGGAGTACCCCCTGCTGCACCTCACGAGTGAGGTACATCCCGGGGTAACCAGATTCATCCCCGGGGCAGGTTGCTGTTGAGCCTCTCACAGCTCTACGCAGTAAGAGTCGGAACACCGACCCGCCTTAGACGACATCCCCCGGCTGCATCGAGGTGCCGGTCTCGGGTCGTTTGCAGTGACCACATCTCCCCTGGATGTGGCCACAACGACCCTTAACCGACGGTTGGTGAGCTAGCGGCTTCTACCGCGCCCCCTTCGTCATCTCATTCGAGCGGGATCAGTCCTATCCCGATCCCGTTTTGCGGACTCCTTCTGGAAGGCCCGCATCGTATGCGAGGTTCCATATCAGTGGGCTCAATACAGAGTCCTGGGGAACCCCATAACACACCTCCCTTCGATTTGTCACTCCGCTCCGATCGACAAACTTCACTGCCCTGTCGCGCAGATAGGCCTCTATGACGGCACGCAGGTAAGGCGGCACCCCGTGATATTCAAGGGCCGCCCTAATCGTGCGCCAGGGAAGGATGCCGAACCCGTTGCCGAGGCTAACTGTCAATACCGCCCCCCCCTTTAGTGAAAATCTGCCTCAGTTTGTCTCCCAGCACCGACAGAGTGCTCACGAGCACCCGACCTAGAACACCATCAGGTCCAGGAGCGGTGTTACGGGAAGCCAGCCGCCATACAGCTCGATCCGTGTCCCCTGTGACCCCCCCCTGGAACCGCGCCTGACTATCTGCCAGTGAAAATCACATCAAAATCGATGCAGACATTCCAGAGGCGCTCATAGCCTAGTTGCACTTGGCGATAAGAAACAGTCACCGAGGGTAAGCAACGACGGTGCGGTCAATACTTGGATGGGTGATCGCTAGTGGCACAATACCATGAGCGTCTCCGTGATTCGGAGGTCACGTTAAGCCGTCGGTCCCGGTTATTATATGATAACAGTCGCGAAGCTTAGTTGGAGGCCTTTGGGCGGCTTAAAAACATCCAACGGAAAGATTACGTAGCCACAACGTTGTCTTGCCAGTCCCCAACCCGCACTCGGCCAGCGTGGGGACGTATGGCCTTAACCCTCTCCTGAGAGGAGACCCGAGCCCAGCAGTGGGACGATATGGGTTGTTGATGATGTTTTCAGAGATTAGCCGGAACAGATAAACTTTTTTTTATATGTAAGTACCGTATGTATTTTCGTATGCATTTATTGAAAAGCTGTTAATTGCAAATTACAAACAGACACTTCAATTTTATTTATTTGTTTAAATGACCCTGGTGATCCCGGTAGACATGAGAGTCAAGTCCATAGACATTTCTTATTTGTACCAGTTTTGGGGACACAGCATTTCAATATTCTTTTGTCAAGGTCGTTTTACACACTTAAATACACAATTTGGAGCAAATTTTTCGACACTTGAACAAATAGGTATGTCTGATGTACACACATAAAATAAACCGGAATTATTATCTCCTTTTGTGTTCACAAGTGGAAAACACAGTATTAATGTATCGCTAAGTGAATTTGTTCATTAAATAAATATATTCGGTTTTACAGTTTGATATAAAACATTGTTATTAGCGAAGAGTCAACTCATGATGATATGGCGTTTAATTGAGACTTTACAAAGCCAACGGGCGTCTGATCTCGACATTGCAACTTGTTCATGTAAATTAGTTGTGAATTCGATTCCTACAGATTGTAAAGTTTTGCCGGGGGTGTAATATATTATTTATAATAATATATAATATTATAATTGACTGCCTCGTTGGTCTCGCGGTTGGCGTGTGCGATTGCTGATCATGAGGTCTCGGGTTCGATTCCCGGGTCGGACCAAATGTTTGTATGATCTACAAAAAAAATAAAGTATCTATGTATTTGTATCAGTTGTCTAGTACCCATAACACAAGCTCTGCTTAGCTTGGGACTAGATGGCGTTGTGTGTTAGAATTCCGAAATATTTATTATTATTTATTTATATTATTTAATTAATATAATTTTTGTAAGAGTCATACTTCGATTAAAATTAACCAGCTCGACCAAAATCAGTGTAATCGGAACCCAAACCTATCGACCTGCGGATTCTCGTTGAGGACTCAAACTGACAACGTAATTTCGACTCTTGATTTGCAATCAGGTCCCGTCTACGTGTTTGACATAGTAGTCTTAATCCATAAAAAATGAACAAAAAAACGACTTCAAGAATGGGAAGCACCAGCTTTTAAATAAAGAAAGAATCATCAAAATCGGTTCACCCAGTCGAAAGTTATGAGGTAACAAACATTTTAAAAAATACAGTCGCATGTTGAAATAATGTACGGTATAGAAATGAAAACTAGTCCGATGATAAGTTAATCCGTTGATGGCCCATTCGTCATAGTACTATGATGATGATGTACTTCTAGCCGATTTCGGGCACAGTCTCAACGGAGACCAGCCAACTACGCAGGAGATATTATAGTGTCAGTTCCCTCACTCTCATAATTTAATGAAACGGCTATCCGATACGACCGGGGACTGATCTGACCAGGACCTCGACGAGGCATGTTTAGGATCCCAACTTCCAAACCACCAACACCATGCTGCATTGTCTGCATTCGCAATGAGTATGGTGACCACCACTCTTGGATTCTGCTTATGCTTTCCATCAGGCAGAGTAGAGTCATTTTGGCAGGACCACATATTAAAAAATCCGGGCAAAGTCATAGTATTTAGTTGAATTAAAGTAATGTTCGCAAGCGAAGAGATAGGCTTACTGATTTCATTGTATGCTACTCGTATGTAAATGGCGCTACATTTTACAAATGACACACTCGAGCTTAAATTATGGTTTGCACAATAGAAGTATGAATGCGACGGATGTTCACGTTACGTATACATAAGTGCTCCCTTTAAACGTGACGTCATTTTTAGACTTACTAAGCTTTTAATTAATCGAAGTTAGGTCTCAAAATAGAAAGAATAGTGCACGGTACCTACCAAGTTACAACCAATGCATGCTTTCGTTTTACTGCGAAAGGGCTGTACGCTATGATATATAGTGATCTGAGAAAATCAAGTTCCTTGTACCTGAATACTGAATATCAATAAACCTATTCCTAAGGCGAGATATTATATGTATTTATAAATTCTGCTGAAAATATCTCCTATGATAGGAGATATTTTCAGAACTTATACTTCAAAAAATTTGGTTCGTTTAGTAACGGAAAAATCGTCCCTGATATTTTCGAATAGGTACTCATTAGATCCATATTAATATTATAAATTCTAAAGTAACTCTGACTAACGCTATCACGACTTAACCGCTGCACAGTGGATCAAAGTCCCGATTTCGTGGTCAAAACTCAAATCTTTGAGTTGTATATATTCGTCTATATACGTTCAGATCTTGTTTACGGATAGTCCTAGAACAAAATTCCGGACCGGACAGGTATATACCTACCTACTCTAGGCTCGACTCGACATAGGTCGACATTCAGCCTGCGCTCATTACGCACGAAACAAGTGTACGAGTCGACAAATTCTTGCCTGTTTTGAAGTGCTGTGAAACTGAAGAAACTATTTCAATTGAAATTCGGCAAAATGAAATCACTTTCTGGAGGTATGTATAATATATGGTTATGCAAACTTATTGCTGATTTTATTTTTGTAATATTTAAATCTCGTGACAAGTAAACATAAAAAAATTGTACACTTTTTATCTAAATTCGTTTTTCTAATGGTGTTTTAAAAATGTCTTCGCAAGTCTCAACCTTGTTTCGACAACGAACTGATAGTGTATAGTGTTAAATATAACATATTAAAAAACTAGCTGCTCAGGAGTGCTCCTTATGTAGCGAGACTAATTTTGATGGAGGAACGCGGAGGAATTAGAAAATTATCATTAAGTAGTAATAAATTAATAAATAATTAATATATAATAAATAAATTATTTTAGTATATTTTGAGGCATAACACTGTTATTATGTTAGTGAGAAATCTGAAAACCTGAAATATTTATGGATTTTAAATACTTAGTATATAGTTTTGTTAAGTATAAAAATATTTTTTGAATAATATCACTTAATTTTTTACATGTTTATTGGTATTTTACAAAGTCTTTCAAATCTCCAAATCTGTAATTGTCAAGCAAGGATGTTCTCTTTATGGTGAAAGGCAGTATAAAAATGAACAGAAATTCGTCATTGACGTTTCGAAAGATACAATTAAAAAAAAAAACATGTGATACAAGCACACGAGGATGAAAAGTCGTTAGGGGGCTGTTATTTGCAAATTTTCGATCGAGATGGAGAACAGCAAATAGAGGCCAAGAAAAGTTTCTAAAGAATAATGAAGAATGGTTGAAATTCACTTAATCTTTTACCACTTTACCCATATTAAGTTACTTCACAAAAATGCATTAATTAAAATTTTTTTTTTACAGATTTCTGTTTTTTGTTTATTGATAATATCAATTTTACAATACTTTTATGATGTTTTTGCACTAATTTAATTCCTGAATAGTAAGCAATGACCTCGAAAACTAAATTACATAAGATTTCACTTCATATTTTCAACGTATTAACAGTTTTGGCCGCTATTTTGGATCCGCCATTTTGAATTTCGAACATCTGATTTCAGATTCGTAATCAGCGATCCCAAAAACCCCCGAGTAACCAATTTCAGTCAAATTAATAGAAATTCGAATTTTCAGTTCGCCATATTGGAGCCGCCATTTTGAATTTTTCAAATCGGACATCAGATTCGTAATCAGCGACCTTGAAAACCCTCATATAGGTAATATGGGCGTTTTGACCACAAAATCGGGACTTAGATCCACTGTGCGCTGCACCGATTTCAATGATATTTGATAAGGAAATACTTGGATTCTTGAGGAAGGACATATGCTAACTCTATATCGCGATAACCGTCATACACGCGGGCGGAGCAGCGGGCAAAAGCTGGTATGAAATAAAACTTACAATAAAATTTTGTGGTTGCATGACTGATATCTTCCCTACATCATCGCCAGTGAATAGCATGCGGCTGGCACTCCATATCATTGTTGTTATCTCATTGCCTTGGTGCTCTTTAGATGTAACCGTGGACTGGTTGCCACTCAGCGATTGGTTACATCCAGCGACAGTGACCAGCCCCCGGCCATTTGCAAATCCAATGTGTTTCTCATCTGGTGATATGACCAATCGTGTGATAGCTCCATTCTGTAAAATATAAATTTGCAAAGATTTTTGAGCAACCAGGGTTTGAAAACAGGTCTGATAAGAGAAGGGTTTGAGGTGCATATGAATCATTAAGAAGAACAATACCTTTATGACCCACACTAGTGTGACATACTTTTTCTGTAGATTAAACACAGTGAATACTTCTTCCACCCTATTTATTTATATTGTACACTAATAAGATTAGGGTACTAGCATTTTAATTGATCTAGTGCTTATAAGTCTTGTGGTATGTTTTTACCCGACTGCGAAAGAAGGAGGGTTATGTTTAACGAGTGTATGTATGTATCTATGTATGTATGTATATTTCTTTGACACGCCCTAGAGCCTAAACGGCTTGTCGTATTTTAATGTGAGTGGTATCAATAGATTCGTCTAAGTCGTGAGAATGACACTGGGTACATCAAAATAAAAAAAAACAATTAATTTTTTTCAAAAAAACTTTTCTTTTCAGTTCTTTAATTAATTTAGTAAAGATAGCATATATTGACGCAGTCGGGGTTTTTTTTTATTACTAATTTATATCTATATCATATCATCTATAAAAATACTCCAAAATATCATGTTCAACTGACCTTATTAGGTATCAACTGCATAAACTCACATGGATCCCTATTAAAGATATATATGCCACCGCTAGTTGCACCAAATGCAATTAATGACTTTGAAACATCAAAGCATGTATACTGGAAAGAAACAAAAGTAATTAATTTGGTCATTCATATTTATTTCACAAAAAAAAATCAATCATACATACTATAATATCATTAATTCAATAGTAACTTTGTCTGTTTCATGGATAAGCTGCTCTGTTGATTTTAAAGACATTTTACATTATAAGTAATTATAATGTAAAATAGATTACAGTACATATATAACTGCCTCGTTGGTCTAGTGGTTAGATTAGTCGCAATAATATCTAATGTACATATATAAATAAATAAAATTGAAGTGTCTGTTTGTAATTTTAAATTAACAGCTTTTCACTAAATGCATATAAGGTATGTATAGTACTGGCATAAAAAAAAACAAATCATTCAAGTTTTTATCTGTCTTCTGGCTAATCTCTGGAACGGATGAGGAAATTTTGACAGGACTTTAACTGGCAAATACCTCCTGTTGTAGCAACTTAGGCTGGCAATTTTACAGTACAAAAAGATGCTTAAATTTTATTTGTATATATATATAAGTAAGTAATCAAGTTAGTATATTTGTTCTCCAAAATTCAACAGAGACGATTTAATAATTACAATTCAACAAAATGCGTTATAATTTTAAAACATAAAGATACGTACGTAAAAAAGGTGTGTGATGTTTACAACAGATGCAGATATTTCATGAATTATGTGCTTTTTGGATAGGTATAATTATCTGTTGCATGCACAATTAAGATAATAATACTCGCGGAAATAAACAAACACGTAACAGATTAAATTAACAGTGTTATAATATAATAATGAGGTAATGAAGATTCACTTAGAACACTTGACTTTCTTTGAAGGCAAAATGATTGATTTAATTCTCATTGTCTATCATACCAGGCGAATATATTAGGACAATACGTTAACCACAAGAAACAAATTATCCGCTTACAATGCAAAGTTAAAATTAGTTAATATATTTCCAACCAATTATTTTATACAAAGGCCATGGAAGTGAACAGAACTAACCTTTATGCGTTGTACATTTTGTATGGGATAATTTATGCTGTCTGTAATATCTGGAAGCTCTTGTAGTAAATATGGAGAAAAATTTTGATGAGACATATTAATTATTCATTTTTAATTTCAATTTTACGCACTCAATACTAGCCCCGTGCGAGCGAATAACAACACAAACAACTACAAGTTGTTCAATAAAATAACTCACTTACTTCCACAGATAAGACATCATTCGTTCTTTCCTTTTTTAGTGCTAGGCCGCACTACGGCTAAACCGCCGCGGTTTTTAACCGCCTGATTTTGTAACTAAGGCCGAGGCCGCACTACGGCTAAACCGCCACGGTTTTTAACCGCCTGATTTTGTGACAAAAGGAAACGAATGGAAGCGGCCGCACTGGCGGTTTTCTACCGCGACTGATTTTAAAACCGCGATTTGGTACAGAATGGCTAGCGGGAAAACCGCGACAACCGCGGTTCTGTCCAGTGTTGCCAGAAGGTTACTTTTGTAACGTTTTAGGTGATTTTTCATCTCTTGGTTACTTTTAGGTTACACAAATAAGATTTTGTTTTGATTTGATAGGTATTCAGTTTAATTAAATTTAGTTATTTTTACATCGAAATCAGTGTTAAAAAAGTAAAATCTCACAGTTGTGAAAATGCTTTTCAAACAGTAGTATAATCTTCACAACCTTTTTTTAAACCAGACTAATTTGACAAAAATATCTTTAAGTTGAAACTCATAAAATATCGTTCCAGTATTCAAGCTCTAAGTTTTTAGTCTTATCTTCTTATTATATAAAAAATAATTGCTGTTCGTTTGTCTCGCTAAAACTCGAGAACGGCTGGGCTGATTTAGCTGATTTTGGTTTTGAAATTTTTGTCGTAGTCCAGGGAAGGTTTAAACTGTAAAAAAATTAAAATATCTCACGTGTATGAATTAGCGGGCACAGCTAGTAACAAATAAAAAAATATCTGCTTAAAAGTTTTCATCAGCAGTCATATTATGTTTTTTTTGTGTTTTCATCTTCTTTATTTAGAATATGTACTCTGAACATTCAATGGCAAGAAACTTTCTCTATTTCGATTATCCAAGCTTTTTGAAATGGTTGCAAGTAGGTAGGTATCCTTCTGGTTTTAAAGACTGAATTATATTTTTTTCTATTGCTTTTATTTTTGAGTAAATGATGTGCATAATTGAATGCATCAAAAATCAGATCAGGGGGCTTTTTTAAGCTTTTGAAATATGACCACATTCAGGACTCACTCGATAGCTGGAAACAGATTTCGCCAACGCGTCTTTGAATGATAGAGAAGCTGTTTATACTCAACCTCGGCTATGTGAGAGAGTTCTTTAAGAACTTTTTAGACTGTAGCCTTTATTATTCCCAATTTTATTTGGGGTCGGCTTGTTTAAGTGGCAAAATCTTCTTTTTTTTATGTTGAATCAACATCTACTGGCAGTCAATCACATGCGTGGTGCAGTGCGTTATTGATAATGTGCGCAGAGCATCCCACACCAACTATTTTCGAATTCAGATTTTGTTTCAACTTATGGAATTATAAAACATTGTTGGTTCCATGGCGCTCTATTCAACCGAAGTTCGTATTACAATTACCTCCAGAAAATGCAACACATTTAGTTAAAAGATCATGCTGTTGAAGTTGCTTTATTATAAGTTCAGTAATTATCTCGGATCTGTCATTTCATTTCGATTTGGTTTTCTGGTGGTTTTAAAAGTTCAATCTAAAGGAGAGCTAGTTTATCTGTTGGCAACACTCTTCGCGGTTTTACCGTAGTGTTTGCGCTTCGGGCGGTTTTGCGGTTTGGTTTAACTGCTGGCTCGAAAAAACCGTAGTGCGGCCTCAGCCTAAAGGAAACTAATAGAAGCGGCCCCACTGTCGGTTTTTTACCGCGACTGATTTTAAAGCGGGAGAAACCGCGGGCGGTTCTGCCAGCATTGCCAGAAGGTTATGTTTCAGGTGATTTTTCATTTCTTGGTTACTTTTAGGTTATACAAAATATGTTGAGAGACTATTTAGCAGTATGAATATATTAAAAAATAATCAGAGAAATAGAATGAGGTTAAATTTTTTATCTGCTATCTTGAGAGTACGCTGTGTTTTTTTTATGGAATAGGGGGCAAACGATCAGACGTATCGCCTGATGATAAGCGATTACCGCCGCCCATGGACACATCACAGGCATCACAAGTGCGTTGCTTGCCTTTTAATAAGGAGTACGTTCTTTTCTTGAAGGTTCGACGGTCGGAAGGCAAATTTTAGAAGTTAAATCTAGTGGAGAGCTAGTTTATCTGTTGCCAACACTGTTCGCGGTTTTTAACCGTAGTGTGTACGCTTCGGGTGGTTTTGCGGTTAAACCGCTAGCGGGAAAAAAACATAGTGCGGCCTCAGCCTTAAAAAAAAGCTAGGAATTTTAGCTCTGGGTTCTAGCCTTTTAAAGCCAGTCGTTGATATTTGATTTGGTTTAAGAGCTAGCAACGTGTTTGAGAGAGAATTTCAGATAGGCCAGGTGGCAGAGTTTATACAATAGCAACAACAAAAATGTCTGGCAATAATAGATTCATGTATGTTAAGCTTCGATCAAATATATTATAGATGCACAGTTCCATACAAAAGTAAACAAAATACTGTCCACGCTTCTATACGTACTTAGGTATATGTATACCACTTGAGATATAGCGAAAAAAGTCCTGAACTGGCATACAGCTTAACCTAATTTTAACTTTAAGCAATTGACGTACGAATGGAAATAAATCCATATTAAATTCACTACATATTACCTTTTAGTTTGATGTCAGGATAGGACAATAAAAATTTATGACTCTTTCAAAAATCAGAAATAAAACAACACATGCCCAAAAACAAGTGTATTGAAAAATTAAACTTAACGTATTACAATAAAGCACATAATAGTACAAAGAATAGCGAGAGTTACATTCCACTGACATTAAATAGTGTGTTCGTGTCTTATCGCTTCTATTTGGAACATGGACAAAATGGAGTTGCTTTTTGATTTAAAAAACATACGGTAGTTGGATGAATCAACAAATAATTAATTCTTCACACATTTTCTATTTCTTCTGATTCTCTGATTCTTTGATTCTGATAGCTAAAAGTTTGAATAGAATTTTATTATAAATTATGATAAGTATTAATTTAATATTGAATATTCCGCTCAGATATTAGACCTTCTATACCTACGTGCCTGTATTTATACATATTATATTGCACTATTCCATAAGTTGGACTATACCTAAACTATAATCATCAAATATATTTATATTCCAACTTAAATGTTTTTCAGATATTTACGAACGGACGGATAATTTTAAATTTTGGTAATCACGTTTAGAATCTGGTATAGACCAACATTTATAAACAGTTAGCAATTTTGTCAAAAATACATACATGCAGATCGAATTAATAACCTCCTTTTTTAAAGTCGGTTAAATATTCTTAGTAGAATATAATACCTACCTGTGAAGTTGGTAAGGCTGTCTTTTTTATTCTCCTGAATATGTAAATTTCAAAAAACTAAAACAAAAACAAATCTTCAATTAACCTAAAAACATTGTAACGGTGACTCCATCATTATCCTACTGACTTTGTTCGCTAGCACAAGGCTTGTCTTTTTTTCTCTTATGAACATCGCGCGTGAGTGTGAAAGGGATGGATGCGTACATTAAAAGCCGTTCTAATTCTCAAATTTGATGAAAATATTAATAAAATTAGCTTTTAAGCATAACGAAAATACACCAATATGTTGGATTAAAGATAGACTTACTGAAAATATGATATTCCATCCTTCTTTTGCATTTTTAGAGTGTAATTTTTTCATTTTTTTGTGTGTAAACACGAGCACGGCCACCAAGCGAATGAGAGCGAAACAAGGCATATTGTTGTTTTATGCCTTGTTTTGCCGGTGCCACTTTTTAAGCGGCAACAGTGCATCTATAATATATTTGATCGAAGATGTTAAGTTTAATAATACTTATCATTCATGAACCGTGGGGGAGCCACGCTTCAGCATGAATGGGCTGGCTCGACCGGAGTGATACCACGGCCTCACAGAAAACCGGTGTGAAACAGTGCTTGTGCTGTACTTCACCGAGTGAGTGAGGATACTGGAGGCCCATACCCCAATCCCCTCCCCTACCTCCCCCTCCCCCATCCCAGAAAGGCCGGCAACGCACTTGTGACGCTTCTGGTGCTGCAGGTGTCCGTGGGCGGCGGCAATCGCTTACCATCGGGCGATACAGCTGCTCGTTTGCCCGCATATTCCATAAAAAAAAAAAACATGTTGCATGTTGCAAAATGATTTGATTTTTTTTTGATTTTACCTGTACACGTAGGATGCGCACTGATGAACGCAACCACTACCGCCTGTCAGATAGCCCGTGCCCGTATGACGTCCGGGAGAGTGAGAGAGCAGAGAGCTAACATTCTAAAAACTGGCCTACCTGAAATACCTGTTTTCCCGACGTTGCTAGCTCTCGTACCAATTGGAAACAGTTTGATGGAGAGTTTTGATTTCAAATTTTCAAGTTTTTTTCTACAACATTTCACAGTTAACTTTACACGCGTAATACTCGGCATTAATTTGAGTCTGTTTAGGTGAGTGGGAATGTGGCAATGTGGCTAAAACTTTAGTCTGTTCACAATGGTAATGAAGTTTCTGCTGTCTATGTTTTCATTCTTGTAGAAATACCAAGGTTTGGCGGGCGGGCTTCCCCGGATCGTCACGTACCTTTTTCTCTTTTGCGTACTTGCATATTCCAGTATTCATGCCACAACCTTTTCAGATCATGGGTGATCGCTGCTTGGTAGTCAGTGTGAAATCTCCATAGTAGCAGAGTGATCAACATCAAACCTATTTCTCGCAATTTTACATCAGTCTGTTTTATTCGGCCAGTATACAAATTATACAGTATAGGGAAGATGTTTGTAGCTCCCTGCGTTGTTCCTTTAAATACATGTTTCGGTTCATGTATGATAAGTATTATTAAACTTAACATATATGGTTCTTTTATACAAAAGTTTAAAAATCCATTTCATCAACGGATCTACCTTTATAACTGTCTATGAAAACTGTCTTTAAGTATCTCTTGCTCTTGTATTACAGAATTAGTAATAGCCCGTTTTTCACTACGTGCTGATTGCCACCAAAGCACCAATCAGCCCTTTACGAATATAGTCATTAGTTAATATTTCGTCAATAACTGCTGTACAATCAACTTTGAAAGATGATACATACATTAATGATCACAAATTTTAACAAAATAAAAACCGACCTCAATCTGGACCAAATTTAAATGGGACCACACGAGAAGCACCACCTTTCAAACAAAAAAAGAATCATCGAAATCGGTTAGCGTGATATTGAGTTATTCGTCAATTTGTCGCGCACATACTTAATGCAAATTGAAGACATAATATGGTTTTCTCATGGATGACATGTCAGAACTAACCAAATAGAAATGGGACAACATGGGAAGCACCAGCTTTCAAATAAAAAATGAATCATCAAAATCGGTTCACCCAGTCGAAAGTTATGAGGTAACAAACATAAAAAAATACAGTTGAATTGAGAACCTCCTCCTTTTTTGAAGTCGGTTAAAAATTGACTGTAATACAACGATAGTTGCAATATATCGTCCGCCAGGGTATAAGGATATTTCACCTTTCTTTGAGTCATTTAATGAGTTATACACATAATAAATAACAAAAAAAAACATAATAAATCAGTCAGAGACAACAGAAGTCGTGTGTTTAGGCGCTCCTTTCAATTAATTATTATAAGCAGTCTAAAGTGTCGGTTTTACCAAAAAGTTCCCTTAGAATAGATATTTAACTTTGAGATAACACTGTGTGGTGTATGACAGTGATTATTGTTATTCTCTTAATACTTTACTCCTTTTATATTGTAGTGTAACTTCTGTGTGTGTAATTTCTAAGATAAACTTTCGTTCCTTCACTTGTATACTGTGGACTTACTTTATTTTTTACTAGCGACCCGCCCCGGCTTCGCACGGGTGGATTTCAGATGACCCCGCCGACGACACGATTCGTGCATTTTAAATCTGTAATATCTTCGAATATATTCATTTAAATTAGATACTGTAAAAGGCCATTTTAAATGCACAATCTATTTAATTTACTTAATTGTATAAGGATTCATTCTGTATTGCTTAAAATCACTTCGTAAATAAGCCATTATTTCTCGTAAAAAGAAAGGAATAAAAAATGGTCGTTGTGGGTTATCCCTAAGAGATAGACATATACCGTCGCGGATTTTTTTGTAGTACTTTTTAAGGTGTACAATACTGTAGTACATTATTTTGATCTATCTCGTAGGGTGCAACCAGCGTTTGCAACGTAAGCGCAAAAAAACGTGTTTATTTGCTACATCATATTAGAAACCTCGAAAATTAACAGTGTTTTCATACTATATTATGCATTTATTATACATAAAAACCTTCCTCTAGAATCACTCTATCTATTAAAGAAACCCGCATCAAAATCCGTTGCGTAGTTTTAAAGATTTAAGCAAACAAAGGGATATAGGGACAGAGAAAGCGACTTTGTTTTATACTATGTAGTGATAGTGATACACCTACATATTATCATTACTACACTCTTCTAAGATCTAATACTCATAATCAACAACACATTTATTTGGATAATGACTAATATTAGGTATTATGCTGATAAAAACTCTTTGGCAAATATCTCATTAATAGGTACCAACTCTTAGCGTCTACACTCGTGATAACCTCTAAACGAAATGTCCGATTGGAATGAAACAAAAAGTGTTTTACTTCTAGATAAATACCCTTGATAATATAATGCTTAATTTGGATAAGGATTAATATTACGATACACATTTAACGTAGTTTCTTTCTTCAGACGATTAATAATTTTTTTGAACACAAAAGCGGATATTGTGACAGTAAGATATATGCTCTCGCGGACTTTTTTGTAGATCTTAATGGGACCTACCAACCCGTAATACATTATTTTGTTCTATTGTCAATAGTTTTTGCAGCGCACGCAAAAATAGGTTTTCGATTTCACACCTTGGATTACGAAATAGCAATTTTCTTACGGATCCCTAATTGTTTTGAAAATAAAATATAGCCTATAGCCTTCCTCGATAAATGGACTATCCAACACTGAAATAATTTTTCAAATAGGACCAGTAGTTCCTGAGATTAGCGCGTTCAAACAAACAAACAAACTGCAGCTTTATAATATTAAGTATAGATATTCCAGTGATGTTGACATATTTGTTTTATCCAATAGCTTCTTCAAGAGTCACGCCATTAAATTATTTTCTGCTTTACCAACAAAATAAGTTATTCTTTATACACGCGAGTCATTAATCAAGGCCGGCGCCGATGCGCTGGAGCCCGACGGCCTTTATTTAATAACTAGCTGAGCCCGCGACTTCGTCCGCGTGGAACAGTGACTTTGGGTAGCAGATTTAATTATTAAGGCTAATATTATTTTAAAAATAAGACACACTTTTCACTGTTAAAAACATATTTAAGTATTTATATAAGTACATAAAATAAAAAGTATTTTGTATGAGCTTATTTCGACATTCGACATGGCCAAGGCTTTCAACCTGTTCTTGCACCGTTCGCTTCTCTCCGAGCTCTAAGCATTCGGTCTGCCTCCTAGAGTCGTCTCTAGATTGACTCTTTTCTTCATCAGCGCTTTCGCATTCGGGTTCTTTGCGACGGACGGCGCGGCCTCTGTTTTTCTGGAGGTAAACGCTAGCGTACCTCAGAATTCGGTCCTGTCGCCCAAGATGTTTCTTCTGCATGTCAATGACATATTAGCCCTTGGCAATATACATTGCTATGCAGACGATAGCACAGTGCATGGGCGATATTATGGATACCCTGCAGCCAAGCTGGTAGACGTTGAGGAAAATCGACAGGAGCTCGTCGCTGAGCTCGACCGGGGTTTGAACCGCATTTCACAATAGGGTGATGAGAATTTGGTCGAGTTCAACGTTAAGAAAACATAGGTGTGCCCTTTCTCTACCAAAAAGTCTCCGTTTCTTCCCCTCCCCACTCTTCAGAGCACTCAACTGCCACTACGGGATAAGCTCGGTGTCCTGGGCATGGATATTTGCCGAAACCTCAACCCACGGAAGTACATCGAGGGCACCACTAAGGCGGCCTGAACAGGGTGAGACGATTCTTCCCGCCCGAGCATATGTGTCTCCTTTATAAGACCCTGGTTTGCTCGTCCGTACTGTTCTCATCTTTGTGATGGATCCACGCAGTATTTGCTTGATGTTCTCGATCGGTTGCAGCGGCGAGCAGTCCGCATGATCAACAGTCCTGATACTACAGAGTCCCTTGGGCCTCTGCAGTTGCGGAGAGACATCGCCTCTATGGCAATCCTCTACCGCTTTACCATGGAGAGTGTTCTGAAGAGTTCTTCCAACTGATCCCACCTTCTCCCTTACTCTACAGAACAACACGTGCTGGCCTTGGAAGTCACCGCCTCAGTCTTAGAAATACGCTCTCGAACCAAACGGTTTGGTTCTGCATTGTCTGGGTTCGCAGCGAGTACGGTTGCCTCTACTGTTGGATTCTGCTTGAGTTTTCCCTCAGGCTGAGCAGATTCTCAATTTTTTCAATTTTATCAACTAAGTTTTTTGATTTGCCATCTTTTGCCAAAATATAGAGATTTAGCGGATTTGATACACGTGATTATGCTGCTCATGGGAAAAACATGTGTTTTTTCTAAATGAACTGCAACTTTAAGCGTCTGTCTTTGGGCTTTGATAATTGTTATTGCAAATTTTGTTTTCAGTGGAAACTACATTCTTTTAAATTGAAATTGCAAATAAGTTTGAATTATTGGAATAAGTGTACTTAAAACATTTTCTCCTTTTGCCATTCCATGCATCATGATTGTAGCTTTTACAATGTTATACCCCAGATGTGTATTTTTATAGCTTTGGCGCTCAAGATTTCCCATTAATAGGACTGGAACATTAAGTTTCAGTCTCAACTTATGGTAAGGCGCTCCTGATAATTTTAAAGAGTTGAGAAACTCTATGCATAAGCTATGATATGACTGGTTCAGTGTCCCTTGCATTTCTTAAGAGGTATTCGATAACATCTTCCTCCACGTCTGACATGATCCGTTCGTTTATTTGATAACTGTCTCATTAGTCGGCGGATCAGAATAGTTATTATTTTTAGATCATCTGTGCCATCATATACCAGAACTCACGTCTTAGTGTAATCATGTCGATACAGTATCGACAGTTGGCATACAATCTTCTCCGATTTTTAGAAGAGCATTTGCATATTGACACTGCTCATAAATAATTGTGAAGTTGTACTCGCATAATTGTAATAAGACAAAACTTTGTAACATGTACCCATAGTACATATGTTTCATACAGGCATTTATTTCATCTTGCAGCGTACCCCTTTTCCTTTTTTTTGTGCATATATCCCCCCGGATCCTTTTCTGTCGGATTTTTTCACGAAGAACATTAACTGAATAAAGAAAATATCATGTAAACAAATCTAATCGCAGTGAATAATAACTAATTTGTAGTGGCAAAATTCAACATCCGCATGCGGCACAGTCGTCTGCCCTCACGTGTCTGCCCGTTCGGGTAAGCACACTCAGACATATTGTGATAACTTAGTAAATGTTACATCAGAATAGCTCTAATATTTTGTCTCCTGTCGCAAACTTATGAAGCATTTTCACAAACCTTGCATAACACTGAAAGAATTTTTAAAATTGGACCAGTAGTTCCTCAGATTACCGCGTTCAAACAAACAAACAAATAAACTCTGCAGCTTTATAATATTAGTATAGATATATACACACATCAAAAGTGTCTAGGGATCAAGCATTTTTATGCGGATTTCTTGAGATTGAGATGTGGCTTTGGCCCTGGCCTGCTCAGTCGCCAGACTTGAACCCGATTGAGCATGCATGGGATATGCTACAGAGAAGAGCTCTGCCGAATATGGAGGGTATCCAGTCGCAAGAAGACCTTTTTTTGTTGTTGCAACGAACATGGGCGGCCATTCCACAGCGTGATTTGGATGAACTCATTTTGAGTATGCCAAACCGATTCTTGTGTTGTTAGTGTTCGCGGTAGAAACACGGATTATTAATTGTTTAAGTTACCTAATAAAATTTTAAAGAAAACTGTTATTTCAGTCTTTTTTTCGAACTTTAATGTTAGTGGTTCAAATGTCAAAAATCCCTTTATTAGGAAAATGGCAAATTTCTTTATTAATGCAAAGGTGACTTGGTTTATCGTTACTGTGACAAACGAAAACACTTTATTTGACGAATCCTTAAAGAAAATTTTAATTAATATCAATCAGGAGAAAAGTTATTGCAAAAATATATGTTGATCCCTAGACACATATGTTGATCCCTAGACACTTTTGATGTGTGTATATTAGCTGACCCACGCAACGTCGTTTGTGTCTCATATTGCCCGTAGCGTGATAAATTACCCCCGTTTTTGAAACATTCTTCATTGGTGCTCCGCTCCTATTGGTCTTAGCGTGATGATATATAGCCTGTAGCCTTCCTCGATAAACGGGCTATCTAACACTGAAATATTTTTTCAAATTGGACCAGTAGTTCCTGAGATTAGCGCGTTCAAACAAACAAAAACTCTTCAGCTTTATATATTAGTATAGATGTATTTATTATACTCTTCTAAGATCTAATACTCATAATCAAAAATACATTTATTTGGATAAAGACTAATATTAGGTATTATGTTGATAAAAACTCTTTGACAAATAACTCAATAATAGGTACCAACTCTTAGCGTCTTATACTCGTGATAACTTCTAAACGAAATGTCCGAATGGGGTGAAACAAAAAGTATTTTACTTCTACATAAATACCCTTAATAACATAATGCTTTATTTGCATAAGGATTAATATTACGATACACATTTAACGTAGTTTCTTTCTTCAGACGATTTAATAATGTTTTTGAACACAAAAGCGGTTATTGTGTCTAAACCATGATAGTTAGATATATGCCCTCGCGGACTTTTTTGTAGATCTTAATGGGACATACAAACCCGTAATACATTATTTTGTTCTATTGTCAATACTTTTGGCAGCGCACGCAAAAATAGGTTTTCGATTTCACACCTTGGGTTACAAAATAGCAATTTTCTTACGGATCTCTAATTTTTTTGAAAATAAAATATAGCCTATAGCCTTCCTCGATAAATGGACTATCCAACACTGAAAGAATTTTTCAAATCGGACCAGTAGATCCTGAGATTAGCGCGTTCAAACAAACAAACAAACAAACAAACAAACAAACAAACTCTTCAGCTTTATATATTAGTATAGATTTGATTTTCCTCTTTAAAATATTTTTTCGACGGCGCTGCCGTGCTCGATACTTTTGTGCGGCTCGACGCCAATATCTTCTCAGGCAGCCGCAGTTCGATGTTCACAGATCATGTTTTGTTGTGAATTCATGGGTCTCATATTTTTTTAATAAACTAGTAAATTTTACGGTGAACTAATTAACTCTCAAAGGTTTACTGACGGTTTTTTATACACGGTAATTTAAGCTTTGACTGTTCGCCTCTATCGGTGGCAGGTATCGCTCTGTGCTAAGGGATAAAGAAAATCGGCATCTATATGGCACATCTATTACCAACACACAACAAAACATGTTTGGACCACATTATGTTAAAAAGTGTTCGTACAGCCTTTTGTTTCATTGCAGAAACATCGCTAACCGATCACGATTGTGTAATAATCGTTTTAAAACACACGGTTCCTCAGAAAAAACTTTTTACCTTGAAGAAGAAAGACTATGATAAGCTGGATATTGATATGACTAAAATGTGTTTTCGCTCTGTGTATGCTTCAACTGATGCTGCAGTGGCTACCTCTCTTTTACTGTCCAATATCACCACGATGATAGAATCTAATACAAATGCTGTTATTGTCCCTAACCGAAAACGTATCACAAATAGAAATATTCTGTCCAGATTTTTTTTAGACAACCCATTTTTAATATGTTTTATAATATACTAAATTTATTATAAACTAAGTTTTATTCTATTATCAGCTCAGTGAAGGTCGATGTAGGGTCGGATCTTAGACCATCAGAAGTGCATTCGCTAAAGTGGTACTCCTCTGAGCAGATTGAACATGATTACAAATCCCACGGATCAGCAAACCCCTCAGCTGTACCGAAAAACCTGAAATAGCCTAACCCAGTGTGGCGGCGGTCACGTCTCGCTCAGCTACGACGACGGTGCGTTCTCCTCTATCGAACGGGATATTTAGCTAGGACCACTTTGTCACAAGTTTCCACACGCATAAAATGTTCACCTTTCAAAACTCGACAGCCGATATTTAGGTTAGATTTCTTACAGACAACCCTATTTCATCGTATTCGCAATTCAATAGTGCTCACGTTTTGTACCGGGGTCCCTCCCGAGGAGTGTCCCCGCAATGAAACTTTAGATAAAGTCTGATATGGTATTTCGTGTAATTACAATTAGTTATGAAGCACCGGTACAGGTTTATGGTTTACACAAGGTTTATACAACAGAGTACTTATACAACAACAATTATGAACACTTTAGTTTTTTGTTGCTGTCAGATAGTGATCTCTTTTGACACCAAAGTGGCGCTAACAGAATATCGTTCAGAAACGCCACAAACGGAGATGAATATATAGATAAAAAAAAAAAAATAGAAGAAATCTTTACTGTTTTTAAATTGAACCTGCCGGCCAGACAGAGTTGTATGAGGCTGTTTGCTGGTTAGAGCAGCCGGCGTCGCAGTTGGAGCAGGTGAAGGCCGCGCTGGAGGAGGCAGTGGGGGAACCTGAACGGGTTCATGTTGAATAGATGTTCATGATCTGCCTCGTTGGTCTCGCGGTTGGCGTGTGCGACTGCTGATCATGACCAAATGTTTGTATGATCTATAGTCTATTCAACTTCCTCTGAGACAAAAGGTAAACAAACCAGAAAAAGGTTATTTAATAGGTCAAATTTTATATGCATCTAGAATCAATAAAAAGTTACAGTTTCTTTCTTTTTTTGGAAAATGGCAAACTGTGCATATGTCGACAATTCTGCCAGTGTCAAGTACAACGGAAATACGTGTGTTAAAAAATAAAATAATTGCAACTGTCCAAATTTTCCGACTTCACAGTGGACTGACTAAAAAGTGACATTAAAAACACCTAAAACTGTAGCTGTTCCCAAACTTTGAACGTATTATAACACTACTAAATTGAAGAGTACTGATATGGCAAATAATTTGTGTAGAAATGTGAAATTTTGTAATTAGTTTGGTTACACCGGCCATCTTTACTCTCGATCAACTCGTTTGAGAAACATTGGTTTCTTTGTTTACATTTTGTCTCAGAGGAAGTTGAATAGGGTATACAAATATTTGTTTCGGAGTTTGGGTGTTTTCTATGTATAATATGTATGTATTTACAAAAAAAAAGTATCATATATACTTTTTTTAATTTGTATCAGTTGCCTAGTACCCATAACACAAGCTCTGCTTAGCTTGGGACTAGATGGCGTTGTGTGTTAGATGTCCGAAATATTTATTTATTTATCTAGAAAAGCGGTTTGACTCGGTCGACACTCACTACAACCTTCTTGCCTTTGACGTTTAGATAGAATGATGGAAAATAGACTGTAGATAGAATGGTGACGATAGTAATTTGCCATATAAATCCTGCATGGCACCCAACCACTAAGCCACACCCCCTAAACGCAGCCGATTGGTCGATGTGCGAGCGTCGACTAGTGACTAGTTTCTTGTCTATTTATCAAAGAATGGAATCATTGGAAAATTGAAATGCAACTTAATATTTAAGATATTATTTCACAATTAAGTATATAAAGTAAGTTTGAAAACTAAAAACCATCTACTCAAAAAAAAAGACGTGTGGCACTCGGGGATTGCCGCGGTAAAGCTATGTCCCGTTCAAGTCATATCCCGATTATCTTTGTAGAATTCTGTATTGTAACAAAAAAAAAGGTTACAAAACTCTTTATAGCCCTGACTCCCAAAATAGCGTAGCTGTGTGTTAGGAGTTAGTTATTTTCCAAAAACAAGACAAACAATTAATTGTTACAATGCAATGGTGGACACAATAAGTTTGTTTAGTTAGATATGTTTGTGTATGGGTGTGGGTATATGTGTGAGGTGTTTGTTTGCTGTGTATTTGAAGCAGTTATTCAGAATGTGCTGAATGTGTATGTGGTGAAGGTGTGTGTGACACTTATCAAGCTTCCATTATTTCACTGTTTCTAGAAGGCTTTCAACATCATCAAATTCCAGTTCCTCAAGCCACAATTTAATAATTATGTTTTATTTTAAAATTGGTTAACTTTTTAGTTTTGTAAGTTAAATTTATTTTGTTATACTGTATATATTTACCCACATGTACTAATACAAATTAAAACTAAGTAAATCTTTAATTTTTCTTATTTATTTATTTATTTTATTTATTTAACAACTTTATGCACAACGTACAATGGCGGACTTAATGCCACAGGCATTCTCTACCAGTCTACCGTTGGGTGGTGTGGAAATGAAATAAAAGGTGCACTACACATTAGTAAGGGATTCTAAAATTCCAAATAGACAATAAAAACAATTAAGAAACAAATGAGAAAAAAAAATGGCAAATCTAAATATCCATACAGATTGTCATATAAACATACACATAAACAGATAAATATAAAATACATACATAAACATACATATCAATATTATATTAAATATCAACTTTGTGATGATTCCGCTATGCCTTCCGCTAGAAGAGCCCGTACCTTGACCCTGAATGAGTTACGACTGGGTGCCGTTCTGATTTCCTTGGGAAGGGCATTCCAGAGAAGGACAGATTGAATGAGGAAGGAAGAATGAACGCATGCGGAAGTGTGAGAGGGGCACGACAAAAGGAGGCTATTTGTGGAACGTAGGGTTCTGTCATGATTGGATCCCAGGAACTGGAAAGAGGAAGTTAGGTATGTAGGCGAGTTAGGAGAGTTAAGAATAGTGTAAAGAGTCGTTACGGCGCGCAGGTGACGACGCTGACGAATAGGGAGCCAATTTAATTTAAGACGAAAAGAGGAGATATGATCGTATTTACGAAGATTATAAACGAATCGAATGCAGTTGTTCAGAAGTCGGTCATATTTGTTGAGGAGATCTGCATTCAGGTCGTAGTAGCACACGTCACCATAATCAAAGATGGGTAAAATTAAGGTTTGCACCAACATCGTTTTTGTCTCGGCAGGTAGAAAGTTTTTGAGTCTGTATAGCGCCCGCAGGGTTCCTGTAACTTTCTGACTTACACTGGTGACTTGGGTTTGCCAACTAAGGTTGTTATCGATATACAGACCCAAATCCTTCACAGTAGAACTAAGAGGAATAGTTGTTCCGTTGAATAGAATAGGTGGCAGAGTATCTGGATCAAGTCTTCTGGTCATATGTTGACTGCCCAAGATGATAGCCTGGCACTTTGTAGGGTTCACAGTTAAACCGAATCTATCTGACCAACCACTGATAGTATCTAGGTCGTGGTTTATCATGGCAATAGCCTCTGTTACGTTGTCAACAGCTGCATGATAATAAAGTTGTAAGTCGTCGGCATAAAGATGGTACGCACACTGAAGATTTTGAGTGATCAGATTTATAAAAATTGAAAATAATAGTGGAGAGAGAATGCCGCCTTGAGGGACACCAGAGTCTAGATCACACCATACGGAAGTGGATTCGTCGACACGAACCGACTGTTGGCGCCCTCGAAGATATGAAGAGAACCATTCCAGTTCATCAGGTGATATCATATGATACGAGAGGATAGACAGGAGAATATCGTGACTGACGGTGTTGAAGGCATTTGAGAAATCAATCAAAGCCAACACGGTAACTTTGGAGTTCTCAACTGCCGTTCGAATGTCACCAGTCACTTTCAGGAGAGCGGATGTTGTGCTATGCCCAGGCCTGAAGCCCGATTGGAAAGGACTTAGTAAGCTATTCTGATACATAAAATGTGATAGCTGTTGATGTACACACGTCTCGAGCAATTTGGATAAGAAGGGAAGTATGGAGATTGGGCGCAAATGATTCATAAGGGTGGGATTAGGGACTTTAGGGAGAGGTATAACAAACGCGTTACGCCATAGAGAAGGGAACGTACTTGAGTCTAGTGAAAAATTCACTATATGCGTAAGCGCAGGAAGAAGATGATCAAGGATAGGAATGATCATGCGACGGTTAATATTGTCACTTCCCATAGCGTTGGATGTAATGGAGAGGGTTGTCTTTTTGATATCATCTGATACAACTGGAGAAAAGACAAAGGAATTAATATTCGGACGAGGAAGGTCAGCCAAGTACCTTAAAGTGCGACACTTAGTTTGGTGATCAAATTGTGGTAGAGAGGTGAAATAACGATTAATGTCATCCAAATCAAAGGTCGTGGAAGAGATACATTTCCCGGCTTTACCGATACCCAGGGTGCTGAGGAATCTCCAGATATGGGAGGCAGAAGAACACTTGAGGTTGTTGATAATATGGCAGCGCTTAGCATTGCGCACCACCTGATTACACCGATTTCTTTCAACCCTATACAGAGACCAGTTTGCGTCGCTCCTGTTTTTCCGAAATTTACGGAACGTTTTATCTCTGCGTCTCATAGCCTCGCGAACATCCGCTGACAACCAGGGGGCCGGAGCACGTTTGATTCTTACTTTCCTGACAGGAGCGTGTTGGTCGTAAAGGTTAATAACTAATGTATTAAAAATTTGAACCTTATCGTCTATTGTGCGCGCCTGAAGCAGAGGTTTCCAATCTATTGCCAAAGCATCACTGCACAGTTTTTCCTCGTTCATACGTCCGTAACAGCGAATATGGCGATATTGAGGGCGAGGTTTGGGAGGTTTCAGGGCATAGGACAGGTAGATGAGGTCGTGTTGGGAAATACCAGGGGCCGGGTGTTGACCATGACTACGGACAAAGGAAGGAGATGAAGTGAGGATTAAGTCCAACCAGGTGTCAGGTACGTCAATGTTGTGATGTGTGGCTGACAATGGCAGCACATGTAGACTGGATGATTCGACAACCTGGAGGAGCCTACGTGAACGAGAGGAGTAGGAAGAGAGGAGATCGGTATTGAAATCACCCATGATGATATGGTGAGTATACTCAGACCCTAAAGATTCCAGAATCGGTTCGAGACTGGAGAAGTAATCGACGTTAGGGGGACAATAAACGACGCCCAGAATAGTTTTAGCTCCATTGATGCCAACCTCGAGAAAAAGGTATTCAGCTGATGCAAAGCTGGAGGGAGGAGAAGATGTTAAAATTTTGTATGAGATTGAGCTGTGAAGATAAATTGCAACACCACCCCCTCTCCTATCAATTCTGTCGTTGCGAATGAGAACAAAACCAGGGACGGAGTAAGACGCAGACGGTAAGTGGGGCTTTAACCAAGACTCAGAAACCAGAATAGCATTCACGTTAGAGTCGGTGAAAGCTTCAAGTAAGTCACTGTGATGGCTGGGAATGCTTTGAGCGTTAATGTGACAAACGTTCAAGCAGCACTTCGAAGGGTGACTAAACGTGTGTCGCACAAGGTCACCAAGTGTGTCAGATATAGAGCCAAAACTCTCAACACCAGAAGCACTTGCAAATTCGTTCGCGGAATGAAATGACTCATCATCAGATAGCATTAAATAGAATATGTAAACAAAAATAAATAGCAATGTCAAATGACGACAATATGATACAAACTTTTAAAAATGAAATATATAAATACTTAAATATATTTTTATATATATGTATAAATATAATAATAATAAGATACAAATGATATTGGTATGAATAAACACTAAATGACTGTGCTAGTGCGTACTTCAGTCAATGAACATGTCTACACCACCCGCCAGTCTTGACCACACAGATATAAAATACAGAAAAATAAATATAAAACATTGTAAACAAGTAAACCTTAGCTAAAGTGAGGCGAAACAATACAATACCTTTGCCGAAATGAGTTTCCGAACGTACTATTCGGCCGTGTGTCATCAGAGTATGTCAGTATGTTGAAACGTCAGTTCAGACAAATAAAGTTAAGTGGGTTGATATTTGTTATTGTTCGTTAGATTCTACAAATTACAATTAAACACTAAAGGAAAAAACTAAAATAAAGGCGATAAATAACGTCAATTTGAGGATAAAATAAGTAAACAGAGTAAATACGCCTTATTAAATAGAAAATTGTACAGAACATAAATAATATATGAGAAATTTACAAAGTTATACGTATACCACACAACAACAAAAGTTACTTGCGTGAGGAGGTGTTACCGCTGTTCTTGGTTGTAGAGGAGATGTTACCAACCGCCCTGGGATGCTGTTCTACCAGATGAAGGAGCCGCTCCATGTGTGCTACCTTATGTCGATGTCCATCCGGCGTTTTGATGATGATAGTACCGTCTTGCGTCCATACCACTCTCATACCGAAGTGCTCTCGAGCTTTGCCGAAAATCGTTTGTCGAGTCTTAGTGAGAAACTCACGCAACGAGATAGAGGTGCCCTTCAATGCTGACTTAGCTCTCCATATAGAAGACCTTGTTTTGACGTCTGTGAAACGCACTAAAATGGGCCGGGGATGGTCTTTACTCGTGGTCCCAATCCTGTGACAGACCCTTATGTCTTCGGGAGAGACAGTTTCCATGCCCAACCTGTTACGGACCAGGTTGAGAACGGCTGTGGAACAATCTTCACTCTCGGCTTCTGACACGCCCAAGAAGAGCAGATCCTTACGTCGATACCTTGATTCCATGTCATCAACTTGCCTGTGACAGTCGGAGATTTGCTTGCGAAGAAGTCCAAGCATTTTAAACATAAGTTCGCGAAATGTCCGGAACTCATCCGCCACTCTGGCCACTGTATCCTTCGCAGGCACTCCGCCATGTAGCTGGGCCTCAAGTTCTGTCATCCTTCGATTAAAGCTTTCCTCTAGGCTTCTCTGTGCCGATTCTATCTCCATTAGATGCGACATTGTGATATGTGAAGTGAGTGTGGGTGATAAACTGGCAGGTGGGATAGTAAAAAGGTCTTAACTTACATTATAAGCGCTGACTATAATATGTAGTAAGTAATTGCACTGTTTAGCACTGACACAAGTAAAAAAATTGTGAAAATTAATTATATTTATTAAACTATTTCCTTATCAAAAGCAGAGAACGTCTTTACTTTATTAGCACCTACCCACCGTTTTGTATTTAAGTTTTTCATATTTCTTGATCAATGTAACAAAATAAGTTACTAAACAAATGTTACTCCAGAAAAAGTTTAGTAATCATAATATACGTAATCTGGGTAATCTGGCCTCATACTTAAAACTTTTCTGTAACCACGACTGAACTCTCCTCTAAAATTAAAAGCTTTCTCGAAATCGTCTATTGAACAGCAATACGTATAGCCATTGGCTATATTTTGCCAATTGATACCCTTCATCCAGTCAATCTCTTCACAAATGTCTTTACAGCGAATCTCTTGAGGAATATCTTCTGGAGATAAGTCAGGTACATTGATTTGTATTATAGCTAGCGAACTCCCTGTCACCGGATCTTGAACCACCTAAAAATATTTCAAAGTTTACATCTTCATCAAGATCAAGTGCCAAGTCAGGAAATCAACTGAAATATACATTACCTTCCACAAGTACCGTGCGACGGATAGACTGTTATTTCGATCGTCATGGATTATGATCTTCCTATTACCCCTCTGTCCTTTCATAACAAGGGGTTCTGCTGTTCCTGTTATTACTGTAAGCTCTCTATCTAATACTTTAGCTAAATTTCTCACTTTTTGTTCAATATCAGCCCAATTCTAAAAAGTAACATAACAAGATTAATCACCGCATAAGGGCACCTCCTGAGAGGCACTTCAAAAAACATAATATATCACTAACATAATATGTGTTATTCTAAAGTCTATCACCCTTTTCTACTTAGAATTACCATTCTATAAACTTCCTGAAGGAATGGAAAGCTTCCTGAGGAATCTTGCATAGTATAGATCTGTCTCTATAGCCAAGTCGATATTCTACGAACATTATAGCACAAGCTCTGTTTAAACTAAATAGCGTCGTGTGAGAAAATACTATTATTATGATAAAAATTAGAATACTAACAAATATATAGGAATGACGTCATCGTAACGTTAAGTCACGAGGTCAAAACAAAAGAATGTCAATAAAATACTAGAGAGTAGTGTTGATAGCGACTGTACAAAGAGAATTGACGCGAAACACTTGCATCTAGACTTGTGTAACTCACGAGTGATTCATTCCACTGAACTGCTCATTTGCAGTGAACGAATTGAACTAGTTCAACTCTGTGGAGTATTTTAGTTCTACAGTTCACCGGCTCATCGCTCCCGCTCTGATACGAAACCGAGTTCCTGTGATTTCTTTGTTGACTTGTTGTTGCATTCACGCACATTGCCTACTGTATAGCGCTTTCTCTTTCTATATTTTTTCGTCATTTTAGAAACAAATATTTTAGTCTTTATTTGTTCTGAGAGAGCGTTTATTTTAGAATAGCAATCCTTATTTTTATGCAATATTGCAATTTTGTTGCCGATAAGTTGTTTGTTTATGAACTGAACTTCAAAAGGATTCCGAAACTTAACTTACGCATACGCATAGTATTATTGTTTTTTACTAATAGTTAATTACGTCTATCGTAATTAGTATTTGTAATTATTATACATTTCAAGTTTAAGTATAACTTTCAAATAGTGTAGGTACATAATTTAATAGATAATTGAACTTTACGAAATTAATTTTATTGAAATAATTGTTATTACGGCCATTGTTATTTTTATAACTAGAATATAAGTTTTAAATAGTGTACATAATTTAATAGGTGTAAATAGGCTGTGTAATACAAAATAAGTTTTAAATAATGTAATTTTAATAAATAGTGTAAATAAAAGTAATTTTCAATTAAATTCTCCATAAAGTAAAATGGCTACGACACGAAAACGTAGTGATATTTGGGGACATTTTAGTGAAGTGGAACCTAAAAAAGCTAAATGTGGTTATTGTAGTACAGTATTAAGCATAGCAAGTGGAAATACTAGTAATTTGACACGTCATATGCACAAAAAACATTCCACAATACCAATAACTCTTGAACGGCAATTCGAAGTAAGACCTATTGAAATCGTAGCTGAACCATCAACATCCCATTCGACGACATCTAAAATTATCAATGAACCTTTAGGAGCTCAACAGATGATCACTGATTTTATCACTAGAAGGAGACCTATTTCCATACAAAGATCACAGGCCATAGATAAGCAAGTGGTGAAGTGGATTTCAAAAGGTCACCATTCTTTGCGTATGGTTGATGAACCGGAGCTTAAAAAATTGTTAGAAATGGTAGCTCAAACTCCAGGCTATACTTTGCCTTCTAGGAAAACCTTATCGCAAAGCTTAATACCAAAAATTTATAATGAGACAGTTGAATCAGTTCAGAACCAGCTTAATTCCGCAAAAGCAGTTTCTGTGACAACTGATGGTTGGACGTCTGACTACACAAAAGATAGTTACATTGCGGTAACAGCGCATTACATAAATGACGAGATGGAATTGTGTTCGTATACATTAGAATGCATTCAATATGGAGATAAGCACACAAGTGAAAATCTAGCAGAATTTTTAAAAGATTGTTTTAGGCGCTGGAACATTAACTTTAAGGTAAGCGCTGTTGTGTCGGATAATGCAGCGAATATAACGGCCGCAATACGTTTGGGTGGGTGGAGGCATATCGGATGCTTTGCCCATCAAATTAACCTAGTTGTTAGGAAAGGCTTAGGAGAAGTCTCACAAATAATCGAAAAAGTCAAGAAGATAGTTGAATTTTACAAAAGAAGTACTAATGCAAAATATAAATTAAATGAAATTCAAAAACAATTAGGTCTTCCAGAATTAACATTAAAACAAGATGTGGAAACTCGCTGGAATTCTACGTTTCAAATGTTAGACCGCATTATGAAAATTAAAGAAGCTGTGGTATCTGCAACGTTTTCGCTGAGGAGCGACTTAATGATTAGCTCTGAAGAATTTACAGTCATTGAACAAATACTTCCAATTTTAAAGACATTCAATGATATTACAAATGAAATTTCCTCAGAAAAATCGGTAACTATTTCAAAAGTAATTGTTTACTGTAAAATTATGATAAACCATATAACGAGACATCATGCAGAACCTGTAATTACATCTTACTCACAACCAGTTCAATGTCTCATTAGAAAACTTCATGATGATATATTTAGGAGATTCGGTGATATCGAATCATCGGTGTTACATTCCGAAGCCACGATTCTTGATCCGAGATTCAAAAAAATCGGATTTAACTGCGTTACCAAATATGAAAACGCGGTGAAAGAAATTAGGAGAAAAACATCTGCAATATCCAGCGTCTCTATTTCTAATGAAATTGTTCCCTCAGCCAGCGATACAAATGTTGCAGAAGCAAATGACGACCTTTGGCATGACATTGACAAAGAAATCTTGGCAACGGTACCTCTGAATTCTACTGCTCAAGCAATCATTGAAGTGGACCGCTACTTAAAAGAAGACTTAATACCAAGAAAATCGGATCCACTAAAATGGTGGTATGACCGAAAAAATATATATCCCAATTTATACCAGTATATGTTTAAACGACTTTGCATACCCGCTACCTCCGTGCCATGCGAAAGGATTTTTTCGAAGGCTGGCGATATTTTAAGAGCACGCCGCACTTTACTGAAGCCTGAAAAAGTATCACAGCTACTTTTTCTACATGGAAACATGTAATCAGATATATTCACAATGATTACGTGTTTCTATGTAATTTCTTTGATTATTAAAAAAAATAAAAAATTAAAACAAATAAAAAAAAATAAAAAAAAGGTAATTAATTATTGTAAATACAATCGATTTTTAAATACGCCTTTTAAAGTGAAATCTATATATATTATATATTTATATTTGTCACTTTAATTGTCAGTCCTAAGCCTGAAGAAAGTATGAAGGGAAATCGAAATGTCTGAATCATTGAACTATAAACATTTACTCTCGTTCACATTTCATGAACTCTCAGCTAATTCACTGACTCATAGAGTAAAATGAGTATCTGCAACTCACTGAGTCATAGAGTAAAATGAGTAGCTGCAACTCACAGAGTCACAGAGCGAAATGAACTGTAGAGTGATTTAGATGAACTAGTTCATTTTACTGAACGAGATTTGGTGAACTGAATCTTTAATGTGAACTGTGTTGCCCAAGCCTACTTGCATCTAGGTTACGGTATAGGAGACCTGTATGATGCAGGTTTTCTCACGGAATTGCCTTCATTGTCTTTTACGATTGCAAAGTGGTTTTCAATAAATAATACCAAATAATTTCTAAGTCACATATTAGTTTTGGGTTAGGTGTTTATGATCACTCATAAATTAACTTACTTTTGAATTACATGTGCTCCAGTGCGGTACAACGTTCAAATACGTGTGGGCTGTAGTTTCAGGTATACGGGGTATAAAGTCCATGGGACTTACTAGTTGTCTTTTACCAAAGCAACATTCGTCATTATAATGAAATGGTTTTTCCAGTATCGATGATATATCATAAACTTGACTTTTACAGTTGTAAATAGTATCAAAGTTGTAAGGTAATAAGTAAGTCGGCCACCAGACATTTTTATTTGTAGATACATTGTATTGATCTGGAGTTAACACGTGTCGCGTATAAAGAGTCACATTTTTATTTGTGTCTAAACAGACATCGTAAACATTAAGTGGTGGCGCCACCCATTAGTTTAATTATAAATCTGTTTGGTGTCTAATTCCTACTCCCGCCCTATTTACCTTATCGAGCAACCAAAGTGTTTCGCCAAAAATAATATAGATGGCGATACCAGTGCGATTAGACCCCTTACGGTCTGTCGTACCTTAACTAGTGCCTTGCTAGTAGTGTCCTACGAAGGGTCTTAGCTTTCCTTCGTCAAGGAGCTGCGCTCGCAAGCAGTGCTGAACTCTAACCGCGTCGGCTGTGCAACTGGGTACAGTCGATAGACGAGAAGCGGTCTCCACGCTCCGTCCGTTGTTAAACCGCAGGAAGTGAGACGTTCCGTGATCTAATCAGACTGACAGTGAATAGTGTCTCGTCATCATCAGCAGTGACCCTGGGAGCTCCTGGGAAGCGGCAGCAGGCTGGAGAAAACGTGAGTTGGTTGCTTTCCTTTACCCTTCCTGTCGGTCCTTTGTTTTAGCGAGACACCTTTGCAATCAAATATTAAAATCATACATATTTTACCGCATACAGTCCACTTGAGTTATTGTCAAGTCTGGTGGACCACGGGCGCCATCATTTTATTTGGCCCTTAGAGCCGGATTTTATCTTCCCGCTTGGCACTTAGGTACCTGCCGCTTATATATAAATACCCGCATGTAGATGCACAAATTTGGCATTTCATTTGGTTGCTATAAGCTGCATTTAATCCACCTTATACTATCACCGCTAATTATTTTCCCGCTATTTAATTACCCCGCATAATTAGGTATCTGTACTTTTACCACGTCGTGTCTTTTAGCTACACGAATTTCGCATATTTTCGTATATACCCGCATATATATTTTATATCCCGCTCAGGTTATTCATAACCAAGTTACTTATCCCGCATATTTCTAATTAATTCTGCGTGTGATTAAAGAATTTGTTAGAATAAAATCGCCACTTCATTCATCCGCTATTTAATTCAACCGCTCGTGCGCGCTGTTGTTTATCACCGAAGCGAAGGTAGGTTCGTTAGGTAGGCTCGCACAAAGTTTGCGCTTAGTCAATTTTGAGTACCGCACTTATCTTATTTTTATTTTATTTTTTTTCCTTTATTCCAATATGGGAAAGGAAGAGGAAGAGAAATCCTTCGATTCTCAATTAATTCTTATTGAGGCAAGGCGAAATACGCTTTATGAATACATACAACAACTTTACGATATGGGTACGAACCTTCGTGAAAACCCGCAATTAATTCGTAAATTTATTTATGAAAGTGAAAATATTAGTTTCATTCGCGAAGAGTTCCATCAAATGCTTCAAAAGTATAATGAGCATTTGCTTACCGTCGACCCAACCGCTAAGCCAAATTTTAAACCGCTAATCTCATATGAGCAAATGCATAGTGCCATCTTGGGAATGCGCGCTCAATATTCACCTAAAAAAGAGGATAAGCCTGATCCTCCTACCAAGTCAAAGCCTACGTTGCCACCCATTGAATTAGTTCCATTTAAGGGTGACATTCGCTCATGGCCGTTATTTTACGCCAGTTTTAAATCTATGATACACGAAAATACATCTCTTACAGACTCTGAAAAGTTGTACTACCTACTTGGTAAAATTTCAGACAAAGCCTCGGCCGCCATTTCGGGTATTACACCGAATTCGGAGAATTATAATCTTATATTGAAAGCATTAGTCGACAAGTATGAGGACAAACGTACCCTCGCTTCAACGCACATGAAAACCATCGTAGATTTTAAACCTTTGACTAACGCTTCCGCAAACAACTTTGATTTATTTATTGATCAATTTGTAACAGCAGTAAATGCCTTGCATAATTTAAAAATTGAGGATTTGGCTGATTTCATGGTTTTACATATCGCGCTAAAAAAGCTAGATCCCGACACTTTTAAGTTGTTCGAAATGAGTGTTGATTCAAATACTAAAATTCCCAAATTCGAAAGTCTTGTCAATTTTATTAAATCGCAAAGTAAAATATTACAACGCTCATCCGCCAATCATACACATTCCGCTAAGAAATCAGCTGATCGCCCGCACTCTTCCTCCGTTCCGCTGAACTATCAAGCTTATGTCAGTACGACTGAGCCTGGTACTTCATATAAATGTCTATGTAAAGATTTTACTCATCTACATTTATATAAATGTCCCGCTTTTAATAAAATGACACCCAAAAATCGGTTTAAATCCGTAAAGGAAAATAATTCCTGTACAAATTGTTTGAGTGTCAAACATCGCGCGACGCTTTGTAATTCTAATACGAAGTGTCGAGAATGTGGCTTAAAACACCACACGTTACTTCATTTTTTCCGCGACCGGGAATCGAACCCGGGCACCTCGCACTCAGTAGCGCAACCTACTGAGTCATCGCAGCGGTCTACCCAAGAGGCGGCTGTCGCCGCAACTCACACGCCGTCCGCTCCTCCGCCAGTGTCGGGCGTCTCACTCGTTGCGACACACGCGCATTCGACGCATTCATTCGCTCCGCGCAGTCGTAAAGAACATCGTACGGCTGCCACAACTGTTCTGCTTGCTACCGCTCAGGTAGCAACGTATGATCGACATGGAAATAAGCACCTAATTAGGGTTTTACTCGATTCCGCGTCTCAAAGCAACTTTATTACTAAAGAGTGCGGCGAGCGATTAGGATTGCTTACGCAAGACAGACAGCGTGTTACTGTGAAGGGATTCGGCGGTAGTGAGAGGGTCGTATGGGGTTCCGCTAACTTAGAATTTTCTTCTTGTTACGATACGAACATTAAATATACAGTTTCGACGTTGATTGTCGACCAAATCACAGATAACCTACCAACTGCTGTGGTAGATGTTTCATCGCTTTCGCATTTTAATAATTTGAAGTTGGCCGATAAAACGTTCGCTACTCCTAACAAAATAGATGCATTGCTTGGTGCATCTCTGTTCCCGCGCTTGTGGTTGTGTCACGTAGTTGACAATGATACGAACTCGCCCTCCGCTATTGAGACGGTGCTGGGATACGTCATCATGGGGTCCGTACCTATTATACTTAATTCTCGCGCCGCTACTTCGACCCTTTGTAGCGTAATAGTCCAGGAGCCGATCGATAATTTATTAAAGAAGTTTTTTGAGCTCGAAGAGCTTCCCGCTTGTGCGCCCGCTCAGCATGTAGTTGAGGCTGAGTGTGAAGAATTTTATCGTATGACCACTCAACGGGACCCTTCTACTGGCAGGTATATAGTTGGTCTGCCGTTCTGTGAAGATAAATTTTTACTCGGTAATTCATACGAGTCTGCCCGCAAATGTTTTCTTGGTTTAGAAAAGAAGTTACAAGCCTCGCCTAAATTAAGAGCCGCGTATGACGAAGTTATACAGGATTATTTAAATAAAGGTTTCCTGTCACCCGCGCCTCCTGCAGATCGTGACGAACCGTGGCAACCCACATACGTTATCCCGCACCACGGCGTCATAAGGGAGGATAAATTAACTACAAAATTACGCGTTGTATTGAATGGTAGCTTCAAAACTTCGTCGGGTCATTCGCTTAACGATTTGTTACACAGTGGTCCGAATTTACAGGGGAACTTGTTCCAAATTATTTTATTGTTTCGACTATTTGCTGTAGCAATGACCGCTGACTGTCGTCAAATGTACTTACAAATTATAATGAGACAATCTGACCGCCGCTTTCAAAGAATCTTATATAGATTCAACCCGCAAGAACCTCTTGTTCTTTATCAATTTAACCGCGTTTGTTTCGGTTTGAAGCCAAGTCCATATCACGCTTTGCGCACTGTGCAACAATTAGTTCAGGATGATGGTTCTAGGTACCCGCTGGCTACTGAAGTTGTTTCAAGGTCACTGTATATGGATGATATCGCCTTCTCAGTACCGTCTGAGTCCGAGGCGGCTGAGACATCCGCCCAGCTCAGCAGCCTATTCAAGGGCGCCGGCTGGGACTTAGTGAAATGGAATAGCAATTCGAAAACCGCTCTCAGTGACGTTCCCGACTCACACAAACTTCCTACTGAAGTGGAGTTTGATAAGTCGATGGACAATAAAATATTAGGCCTACGTTGGTCTACGAATGCTGATTATTTTCATTTTAAAATTTCTCCGCTTGACGAGAAGTGCACCAAACGCACCATTCTGTCTACCGTCGCTCGTTTATGGGACATTATGGGGTTTGTTGCTCCTTGTATAACGTACGCCAAGCTGCTTATTAAACAGCTTTGGCAGGCAAATCTCGATTGGGATGAAATCCCTCCGCCCCACATAATTAAAATGTGGAGACAGTTTTGCACGGAGCTGCCTGTCCTAAATGACTTTAAAATTCCTCGTCATCTCGGTGCAGGACAGGACTGTGTCATCACACTCGTCGGGTTTTGTGATGCCAGTAACCTTGCTTACGGAGGTGTGGTATATCTTCACGTCAGCTTGCCCACTGGGTTAACAGTTCAGTTAGCGTGTGCAAAGTCGAAAGTTGCGCCTATGAGGCCGCTTTCGATCGCTCGGCTTGAACTATGTGGTGCTGTTTTGCTCGCTAAATTATTACGAACTGTTCATGATACTTACCGCTCGCGCTTCCCGATTAGGATTTTCGCCTTTACCGATTCAATGGTCGCTTTATATTGGATCAAAAGCTCACCACACAGATGGCAAACGTTCGTCGCTAACCGCGTCGTGCAAGTCACAGAAAATGTAGCTGCAGACAACTTCCATCATGTCTCGGGAGTAGAAAACCCCGCGGACTGTCTGTCGCGTGGTCTTACGCCACGAAAAATAATTTCGCACCCCATGTGGCTACACGGCCCCGAGTGGCTCTCTTCCGATCCCTCACAATGGCCTATTAGTGACGTGGAGATTCCGACTTCGGATATTCCAGAGCAAAAGACTGTCGTACATACAGTGGTTCTGCCAGTCGACGATAGTCCTTGCCCTGTGTATGAACTGGCTCAAAACTCCTCCTCTTGGAGTAAGCTTATTCGTGTACTAGTGTACATACTTCGCATGTGCTCACGACTATCACGTCGCGACCACACTGTTGCCGCTAGTGACTTAGATATAGCAGAAATTAAATTGCTGCACATTATCCAAAAGAAACACTTCGCTAATGAAATTTCAAATATAAGTCGCAATGAAAATTGTTCTCGTGCTTTAAATAAGTTACGTCCTTTTATACATACGGACGGACTTATCCGCGTAGGAGGCCGTCTCTCTAACTCGGACCTTAAATTTTCGCATAAGCATCCTGTTCTTTTACCGCGTGACGATCATGTGATCACTCTACTAATTGACTATTATCATAAAAAATACTTACATGCTGGTCCCGAGCAATTGATGGCGCTACTCCGTCAAAAGTATTGGATTCTTTCCGCTCGCCGTGTTATACGGCAGAGAGTCCATCTATGCAACACGTGCTATAGGGCGAAGCCGCGTCCTACGTACCCGCTTATGTCAGCTCTACCTGACGTTCGAACGCGCCAAGTTATAAAGGCATTTACGAACACCGGCGTCGATTATGCCGGGCCCATCTTTTATATGCCTGTGCGACGTAGAGGCGCTAAGAGTGAGAAGGCTTACCTATGTGTCTTCACTTGTCTCACGACCCGCAGTTCGCATATTGAGATAGCCACTAGTTTGTCTACCTCTTGCTTCCTCGGAGCGCTAAAACGCTTTTTAGCCCGCCGCGGACCCGTTCAACTTATTAAGTCCGACAACGGAACTAATTTCGTTGGGGCTAGTTCCTACTTGAAAGACTTATACAAGTTCTTAACAAAGGAATATCAACCGCGCTTCGAAGAGCATCTCGCTGAAAACCGCATTTCCTGGCAGTTTAATTGCCCAGCTGCCAGTCATTTTGGCGGCTGCTGGGAAAGCATGGTCAAAGTGATTAAGAATCATCTTTTCAAGGTGATCGGTAATCAGCTACTTACGTATGAGGAGCTGAGCACTGTACTCACTCAAATTGAGTGCTTATTAAATTCACGCCATTTGACCGTATTAAGTTCAGATCCCTCTGAACCTACCGCGCTGACTCCTAGTCACTTCCTTCATACCGCGCCGCTCAGTTCGCTTCCGGCGGCTGCAGTAGCTTGTGAAAATTTAAATTTACTTGAAAGACATGCACTTTTAGATAAACTTGTACAGTCTTTCTGGAGGCGATGGAGGTTAGAGTATTTGCACGAGCTCCAAGTTAGAGAAAAATGGAACACTCCTTCAGTTCCCATCGCGCCTGGAACTGTCGTTGTAATTATGACTGAAAACTTACCTCCTCTCGCGTGGCCATTAGCGATTGTCGAAAAGGTTCACCCCTCCAAAGACGGCATAGTTCGTGTTGCTTCAGTAAGAACGTCTAGGGGAACTTACCTTCGCCCAGTCGTTAAGCTTTGTCCACTCCCAACTCAGTAAATACTTTCAATACTTTAATCATTCGCTAGTTAGTTAAGTTTCTTGTTTATTTTATAATATAATCCGCTAGATATAGGTATAGTTAGATACATAGTTTACCCGCTCTCTTTGTAGCATTTTAATGTGCATCATTTTGTTTTCTACCGCATTATTCTTCTCTTAAAGGTACCCTTTAAGGGCGGCTGGAAATGGTGGCGCCACCCATTAGTTTAATTATAAATCTGTTTGGTGTCTAATTCCTACTCCCGCCCTATTTACCTTATCGAGCAACCAAAGTGTTTCGCCAAAAATAATATAGATGGCGATACCAGTGCGATTAGACCCCTTACGGTCTGTCGTACCTTAACTAGTGCCTTGCTAGTAGTGTCCTACGAAGGGTCTTAGCTTTCCTTCGTCAAGGAGCTGCGCTCGCAAGCAGTGCTGAACTCTAACCGCGTCGGCTGTGCAACTGGGTACAGTCGATAGACGAGAAGCGGTCTCCACGCTCCGTCCGTTGTTAAACCGCAGGAAGTGAGACGTTCCGTGATCTAATCAGACTGACAGTGAATAGTGTCTCGTCATCATCAGCAGTGACCCTGGGAGCTCCTGGGAAGCGGCAGCAGGCTGGAGAAAACGTGAGTTGGTTGCTTTCCTTTACCCTTCCCGTCGGTCCTTTGTTTTAGCGAGACACCTTTGCAATCAAATATTAAAATCATACATATTTTACCGCATACAGTCCACTTGAGTTATTGTCAAGTCTGGTGGACCACGGGCGCCATCATTAAGAAATCTACGAATTATTTTATATCCCACTTTCACAGTCACCCCCTTGCCTAGTAGGCAACTTCTTGCAGTTTTTTTAATTATTGGCTTTATTTCTTGTCGACATTCAATTTCTGAGTGTTTATATATTTTACCAGTCATGTTTATTTGTGTTTCTCCAACACAATAAGCCATCATGTAATTTGTATTACGTTTTTCCGGACATTTAAAATAGAAGTATTCACCTTTCCCTATAACCATATAACCGTCATCGATGGTGAATGTCGGCAACGTCATACGCGGAGTTAGCATCATGGGTTGGTTCTTATGTAGAAAGTCTTTTTTTATATCGATCGTGCACTCTGTAACAAAATAGTTTGATACAAACATAAATAACTTGTTTATTTACTTTATATGATGTATTTGTTAAGCACTTGCCTAAAAATGTTTCACGAGTAGATATAATATTAAATGAAGACCCAATCGTAATAAGTATTACGTTTATCAATACATATAATAATCAATACATATAATAAAATCGTAACTGGTCGCTGTCTGTACATGGAAGATATCTCAGTAAAACTATAGGTTATATATATATATATATAGGTATAGGTGGGCTTTATGAACGCAATAGAACCTAAAACAATGATTTTTAGAATTTTTGTCTGTTTATCTGTTTGTCTGTGCGTTTGTGCACGCTAATCTCAGAAACAGCTTATCCGATTAAAATGTGGTTTTCAATAATATATTGTGGTAAGCTTCACTTAACATTTAGTGTTTGTTTAAGAATATAATAATATATATAAATAAAAAAGTTTTGCCAGTTTAAAGAATCACGTAGCTTGACGTTTGTAGATTATAAACGCCTGCACGGCCGCACGGGTATATAAAACGCGCCGAGAGCATTATTTTCTTTTCTTGATTTTTTATTTCTTAATTTATTGTGTCAAAATCTGAAAGTACTTACAATTTAGTCGTTTGTTATAAGAACATATTATTTCTTTAGGGTTAATAGGGATTGTAAATACATATACGAGTAGTATGTCTATTTTGTATAGGTTAGTTTGATTTCAAGTTCTCAATTCTTTTATAAACCTTATATTTACTTATTTAGCTTAAAATATTTCCCAATTTTTATGTTTAAAAAAATCATTTTATTTAGTAACTAACCGACTTCAAAAAGAAGAAGGTTCTCAATTCGACTGTTTTTTTTTTTGTACCTCAAAACTTTCGACCGAGAGAACCGATTTTGTTGATTATTTTTTTATTTGAAAGCTGGTGCTTCCCGTGTGGTCCCATTTTAGAGTTATCGTCGGGCCCAGATGAGGTATCTGGGCCTGATCCTCGATGGTGGCTGACTCTTCGACGAGCACTTCCGATAGCTTGGTCCAAAGCTGGTCGACGCTGCCTCCGCTTTTGGGGCGACTTTTGCCCAACTTGGGTGGAGCCAGCGTCGCAACTCCTGTACACGGGAGTTGTCCGGTCGATGTCGTTGTATGGTGCACCGGTGTGGGTGGAGGCTCTGACTGCCCTAAATAAGGCCCGCCTCTGGCAGCCTCAGAGGGTATTGGCAGTCAGAGCCATACGCGGATACCGCACGGTGTCGAGAGAGGCGGCGTGCGTCCTGGCCGGAACACCCCCGTGGTATTTGGAGGCGGAAGTGCTCGCCGAAGTCTATCGACGCGTGTCTGAATATCGGGCGGAGTCATCGGAGGACATCTCTCGCTACCAGCCGTCATATGCTCCATGGCCGATAGCGACAGCAGTTTTACCGCGGTCGCAGCCTTCTGCGAAGACGTAATTTCGCAGAAGGAGGTGACGGAGAAGGCCCGGGAGGACGACCTCCACTCGGACCCAATCCGCCGCCGGTGCCCGCTTCTGTGCGGGCAGGCGCTGGGAGGGATCTGGATGTGTTAATAACAGCAGATCCCGGGTCCCTCCCGTCTCAGGCGCAGAGAGGCACACCGTGAGGTTTCAGTCGGTTCGAGTCCGAGTTAGGTTATTTTTCTTGACTTGCTTTGGTAATTTTTCTAAAAAACAGGAAGTACTTACAGTTAACACCTTTGGTTGTTTTCGATAGTTAATAGATTAGGTTGACACGTCTTAATAGTTATTAAACTGTAATAAATGAAACTGTGTAATAATCTGTAAGTATTTATAATTTAGTTGTTTATGATAAGTAATAATAATAACTCTTTATTGTACACCAGATAACTAAATAAATGACTTAATACTAGGTCAGTACAATTGGCGGCCTTGTCGCTCAACATGCAATCTCTTCCAGGCAACCGTGGGATGGAAATAAATACAGGATGTAAAGGGTAGTGTCTGGTGTAATCGAGAGTAGTTGGGGAAGTGAAAGTAAAGCAGCATAAATATATATAAATAACCAATATTATAAAGAAGTAAAGAAATAAGGAGTACCAGTTACACATAGTGTGATTGATGCTACAAATACATATAAAATGAATATAATAAGCGAAATTTATAGATGTTATACACACTGAATTAAATACTGTCACCTAATTGATAACAATAATTATGGAATATTGATGTCTCCCAAATAATGTTCCTTTACCAGTCGCTTAAAGACGTTAAGTGATTGTGCACGTCTGATTGCAACCGGCAGGGCGTTCCACAGTCGCACCGCTTGGACAGAAAAAGAATGGTCTAAAAATTTGGTAGAGTGTCCAGGCATTTTTAATTTCAAAGTACGTGTTTACTAAACTATTCTGTGTTAGTATATTGTAAGAATGCCCCGAAAAAGATCCAACCTCTCCCAGTGCAGCAGGAATACTAAAAGGTTGAGATTAGTTCGATCACAGGAATCTGAAGAAGATCATGAGGCTCTCACTGCATCTCATGAACGTAAGGCCAGGTTTCGTGCTACAGAAACTTCGGCTCAGCGAGAATCTCGATTCAGTTGGCATCGTTCTCAAATGATGGCCACTCGAATTAGGTAGAACAGGGAACAGCGTGAGGCACGTTTGTCCATCGATCGTGAATCTCATGCATTATCGTGTGATCCCTCAGCGCTACTGGACTACCAGCTCATAAAATAAATTTAAAAGTCGGCGTACCCGTAATGCTTCTTAAAAATGTAAGCCCGCCAAAACGTTGCAACGGTACCAGATTAAAAGTGACCAAAGATTTTAACAGGGTGCGGTAAAGGTGATAGTGTTTTTATTCCTCGGATTCCTCTCATCCCATGAAGGAAATACATACATGTTATACATAGAAAACACCGAAACTCCGAAACAAATATTTGCAGATCATACAAATATTTGGTCCGACCCGGGAATCGAACCCGAGACCTCAAACACCGCAGTCGCATACGCAACAACCGCGCCACCGAGGCAGTTAAAACGTCATCTGGCTACATGTAGAAGGGATGATTTGTGCGTCTGTGGTAGATATTTAAAGTCCGCAGACGCGTCCGCCACATAATATCCGTAATAATCCGATTATTGTCGGTTTTTGTGGCACGGATTTTGACACTTTGGGGTTTCAGCGCGAGTGCTTGGCGACTTTCCACACGTCTGCAGATGCATCAGTGTTTATCGTGAGCGAATGAGAGTGCACGCGTGTTTCTTGCAGTTATTTGTTTGAGTGTTCAGTATATTTAGGAGGGTTACTAATGGTCCCAGGAGTGGATGTCCACATGTGCCACCTTTTTTTGCCTATGTAACGTGGTAGATATATATTAGACGGTATCATTTATAAATAATCGATTGTACGCAAGTTGATTAGTCGAGTTGGTAGGTACACCACTATTTGCGTGTACCTTATTTAATTGCTGTCGGTATATGGAGATTTTGTCATTTCGTGCTACAAACTTAAACCACAAACTGCTTTAAAAACTACCGAACTGCCGTCGTTGTGCTGAGCTTGGTGCAACTGTTAATTGTGAAATTGTTAATAGTTTACCTATACGTGACCCGAATATATTTCGGTAAGTTAACTTCCATAATTTAAATAATTCTTATTCCGCTCCAGGGCTAATAAAGTGCTTAGTAGCTGTTAATTTAAATATAAAATTTGAATCAAATACCCGCAATCACCTTAAGTGAATTCGTTATTCAATAATTGTACGAGTATTTGCTCTGCTGTTTATTAGCTGTTTATGTGTATTATTTTTCTCCTTAATTGTGTAATTGTGAAGCGTCTGTAAACGTGCAGCGAATGCCTGAACGGGTGTTCGTTGCGCGTTTCGACGCTGTGTGTGGTACCCTACTGAGGCCGCCTACCTTCTCCGCTTCAGGGTCCACCCTACGGGTTAGCATCTACCCTACGGGTTAGCATCCACCCTACGGGTTAGCATCCACCCTACGGGTTAGCATCCACCCTACGGGTTCGCATTCAACCCTACGGGTTCACGTCCACGTTACGGGTTTCAAGTCCCCTACGGATTCGAACCCATCCAACGGGTTACCAGTTCACCCCACGGGTACGAAGCAACCTTACGGCCAGCAGCCAGTCTGCGGCCAGAGCGTCGGGAGACTCCACTGCGCCGCGTCACCGACGAAGGGGCCACCACAGGCACGTCTTATCCAGTGTGCGACCCCGATTCGTTAAAACCCTGAGACGAAATACCCGCGACCCTGACTTTAGGCTACCGGAGCACTATCTTCTTTTATATCTTATTATACTAAGTGTTACAATAATTATCTTTTATTTACTTATCCCACGTACGAAGGTTACACCTAAACAGAGAGCTTACCTATAGATCGCGCCCGCGTCAGTGCAGGCATATGCTAGAAGGGGTCTGAATGTCTGAATAATACGTAAAAAAAAATCAGGAGATTTAGGCACTGATTTCCCAATAATATGTTCATGAAAACCGGGACCTACAGCTTAACGTTCTGTCCGAGGTACGGGCGTGGAACATCACCTAACTTCCAGACTCTGGGTTGTTACTAATAATTTCTTGTTAGAAAAGACAGTATTTTTTCATTTACGAAAAAAAATACCTTGTGCCATAATTCGAAATGATCGTGTGATGCTTCCAAAACTATTACTGATTTCACAAGTATAGTTTCCTCTATTGCTCATAGTCATATCTATAAAAGCCACCATTCTTGATAAACTTATTGTTTTTCCATTATACTTCCAAGTTACCTGTGAAAAAATCATATTTATAATTTAAAACAAAATGGAAAGTAGCAAACGAATACATCATTAAGAAAGTATACAAAACAATATGGCGGGAGTTACAGTTCATTTAAATTACTATAATAGTGACACATTTAAGCATATTGTATTTTTACCCGACTATGACGAAGCTAAAAAAAATGTAATGGTTTTGGCAATCTATGTATAGGTACATGTTGGTATGTTCCACCGTTGCGTCTAAAGTACTGAATCAATTTCAAGGAATGAAGTGTCTATAGAGTCTTAGTAATGGCCTTGGCGACATAGGCAGTATAAATTTTATAAAAAATAAATAAACTGTACTGGCAACTATTTCATCACAAATTGATATTGTTCTATCCTAAGAAGACAATGATAAGAAAAGAGTCTAATAAAAAATGTATCCAGTTTATATGTACTATTTTAGAAGTGAACTAAGGTTAACTGAACTGTGAACAATTTGTTAGTTTGATGTTATAATTTATGACATTATGAACCAATAAATCAATGTAAAATTAGTGAAATCCAAGTTATACTTAAGAAAACATACACATGGGCTTTCTTTTTAACAATGCAAACTCGTTACCGCTGTTTAAAACAGTGGAAATTATTATTTGATCGGCAAAGTATTAGTGAATTTCACACTTGCAAATATTGTACACGTACCGAATAGCTAATTGAAAACTCTATATTAAATCAACTGCCTCACTGGTCCCGCGGTTGGCGTGTGCGACTGCTGATCACGAGGTCTCGGGTTCGAATCCCGAGTCGAACCAAGTGATTGATGTACGGCACACGCGTAACGTCGCCTCCTCGCGGGCGGCCACTAGAGCGGATGGAAGGGAAAGCCCGTCCCGACCATCCGCAGCCACACTCATGGCGGCATGAGGCGCTGATAGGCGCGCCTCCGCCGTCCGGTTCGCCGGCAGCGGATTGTGTCCGAGTGGATATCATCCTCCCGGGCCTTCTCCGCCGCCTCCTTCTGCGAGATGACATCTTCGCAGAAGGTTGCGACCGCGGTAAAACTGCTATCGCTACGATGTAGCGAGAGATCTCCTCCGATGACTGCAGTGAGGGCCCGACGCTGCGACGCCCATGCGGGGCAGATCGCCAGCGTATGCTGAGCCGAGTCCTCACTGCAGTCGCAGTGGTGGCAGGCGGGACTCAATTCCCTCCTGCCGACCGAGTGCAGGTACTACCCGAAGCAACCGTGCCCGGAAAGGACATGCGTCAGTCGGAAGGAAAGGGTCCCGTGCTGCCGCCCTGCCCACTCGAGGATGACCGGCTGGAGAGCCTCCACGGCGATTGTCTAGTACCCATAACACAAGCTCTGCTTAGCTTGGGACTGGATGGCGTTGTGTGTTAGATGTCCGAAATATTTATTATTATTTATTAATCCCATAACCAAAAACATACCGTGTGGTGATGCATTCAAAGAGTGTCACCACCCCTATTCAACTTGTGACTGGGGTAAGAGCGCCTAACTGAGTCTGAGGACATCAGAACAGTAAAGGGGAAAAAAACTTGATACAAGCGGTATACCAACCCGTCCGGTCAGAGTGTTAGAGTGGGCCAAAACTTATTTTCTGCGGAGAGGCTTATGTTCAGCAGTTAAAGTTAAAGGCTAAAGGCTAAAGTTAATGATGATGGAAAATATACCTTCGGTTGTGGTTGCCCTTCTGCTATGCATCTCAGAGGATAAATTCTTCCTTTGAAAAAGGGTATTATCTCCCTCTCTTTTGTAGTAAAATAAGGTTTATATCCTATTTTGATTTCTACATGTGACGAACTAGATTCCCACATATCACCGACACGACATGAGTATTTACCGATATCTCGAGGTGAAATGTTCTTTAGAGTAAGTTTTCCATAGGCTATAAGTCTTGAATCCTAAAAATACATTTAATAAACATTAATATGCTTGTCATGAGCAACGATATTAGTGGGAGATCTCCTCCGATTGCACTGCAGCCATTGGAGGAGATCTCTCGCTATCGCCGCTACGCTAGCGACAGCTGTTTTACCACAGTCGCAAACTATTGCGAAAATGTCAGTCCGTGGAAGGAAGCGGCGGAGATCTGGGAGGACGATCTCAACTTGGACCTAATTCGTCGCCGGCAAAACTAGCGGGAGGGGCGCGCTTACCAGCGCATCATGCCGCTCTGAGTGTGGCCGCAGGTGGAAGGGACGAATTTTCCCCATCATCCGCTTCAGTGGCAAGCGCGACGAGTCGACGTCCACGTGTGCCGTACTTAGCCTAAATAGAGAGTTCACCCAAGATGGTGCCCGCGTCAGTGCGGGCAGATGCTGGGAGGTGTCCGAATGTCTAATATCAGCAGTTCCTGATTGACACTTTGTCATATATATATATATATGAATGGATACGTTAGACACATTACAATAACAAAGTAGGTATAGCAAGCAATAGCAAAAAGCCCAGATTGGCCTTTAGCAGATCATTTTAGATAAATAAGTAAATTTAAAACTATTAATCCCCTTTTTTACCCTCCCCCTGAATCAAAATCGGTCCAGCCGTTCCAGAGATTAGCCGGAACAAACAGACAGACAAAAATTTTAAAAAATGATATTATGATACATGTACCGTGTGCATATTTTGGTACATTTATTAAAAAGCGGTTATTTTAATATTACAAACAGACACTCCAATTTTTATTTATTTGTATAGATGTAGTAGTAATTAATTACGTAATTTAAGGAGTACCTACATTTCAACTGTAGGAACACAATGTCCGTAAGTTTTGTTGTACTCGATATTGTAAGGGATCGTCTGAAAACATCAGGTTGGCCCAGTCATTTATGAAGGAGTGGGGAGCGAAATTACGTCACCAAATTCATTGTAGGCTTTACCCGCGGCGTAAAAACTTATTCAAGTATATTTATTTATATAACTTAATATACTATATCCTGAACAGCTATATATGCGATAGTAATAATCTTGCAATTAATAAATTATAACAATATCTATACTAAGCACCTACCTTGTACCAACGTATAAAGTCAGTGTGTTTGTGTTTTATGTCGCAAGGAACATCGAAAGAAGTACCCGATTCAATTAACATTGGGGATTCAATCTTAGGTATAATTGGATAGTCTGGAAAAAAAGTAACACGTATTATTATCTTTATATTAAAATCGTTGATTATTTGACGATATCACAAACACTATATTTACCATTGACATTCACAGTATACGCAACGCTGTCATATCCTATTTTATTCCTTGCTATACAAGTATAGGTTCCTTGTTGGCTTTTCTCAATATTTTTTATGATCAGAGTTCCTTCTTCAATGTCATACCATTTGGAATCTGTGTATTTTGAAAGATATTAAGTAACTTATAGGATAGGTGTATGTGGAGATGGGAGAAGTAGTTTGTAGTTTAAAAAAACTTAGCCATCTGGTATTAGTAAATCACTTTAATTCAATTATAAACCAGGCACCATTGAATGAACTCTTTTTTAACTTAAAATAGTACAAAGTACTTAAAATAAAATTTAGTATACTTGTTACAAAGAGGTATTAAATTTTTATTACCAGTAACTATATATAAACCGTCTTTTTTCCAAACGATTGAAGGTTTCGGATAGCCAGTTGCTTTACATTGAATTCTTAATCCTAAGTCTCCCTTTACACATGTAAATGTCTTGACTGCGTACAGGTTCTGTATGTTAGGCGCAGCTGGAAATAAAATTAATTTTCGTGATTGCTTAGAAGTGATATAGACCTTAAACTTGTCATTATATAGAATTGATTCATTGAAAAGAAACCGCCCAAGTGCGAATCGGTCTCGCGCACCGAGGGTTCCGTACAAAACTGTAGGTCTGTTAAATTTATAACTAATGTAGTTTTAGTTCACTACGTTGAACTAGATGGCGCCAGTGGCAAAAATGAAAGTCGGTGTTAACGTATCCGCCATCCATCTATAAAGGTTTTCCGAACCATTACCATGTCAAGTGTTCTTACGTGTAAACTGTGAATATAAAAGAAATACAATAGTGTGAGTGTTTAACCACTGACGAAATATAACTATATACTTACATCCCATGAACTTAGAGTTGTACGCGGATGTATAATAAGCTTAATGTTCACTAGATGTCACTAAGTGTATCAAATTGTAAATTTCAAAGATATTTTCTGAGCTTCTACTCCGATACGAATCCGAGAGTAAACTGTCAAGTTTATTTGTTTTTGTATTAGTGCAAATGTCCCACTAGATGTCGTTTTCCACATAATTACATTAGTAATTTATGTGATATTTTATTAAATCGTCCAAGAGCACACAAATAAATAAAATGGAAATGTCTGTTTATAATTTCAAATAAACAGCTTCTTCATAAATGCTTCTCAGTAAATACGGTACATGAATATATATTTTTTTATTAATTTTTGTAAGAAACTTTTTAAATTTTCACATAAAACTCTGTATGTAGGTCTAGCTACTTAATTGTGTTATAATAATCAAAATTTGTTAAAAAAATCCATGTATTATATATGTTATATTAGGTTATATTATTCAGTGATGAAAGCTCAGTAGGCTGAAGCCTAGGGCGGCTTCGTTTAGGGGGCGGCAAATTAAATTTGTGGCGACAGAGCCCCGTCCTGTCGCGCCATGCGTACGTCCATTCGCTGCCCTAGTAAACAAATTATGAACGGAATCTCAGCGCGCGCACGTATTTATATAAACTGTCACTAAGCGATAATCGTTCTCTCTCACTCAATTATTTCACTCTCTCACTCACGCGTAAATTCAAGCTCGCTGGTACAGCCACGAGTTGTATGCCAATTTTGTGTATATATTAAAGTGCATTTTAGCAAATAAATAAGAAAAGTCGTAACCTCCTCCGAGTTTCACTACTATCCTATCTACGGATCAAAGGCTAACAGCTGGGCCGGTTAGGATAGTGAACCACCACCTCTCCCTGGTATTTAGGCTACGGATCAAAAGCTAAAACAGCTGGGCCGGCCACATACCTATATCCCAGTACCTATACTCTCAGCCAGCTGGCATAGCGTGTAGGACCAAGTTATAGGCAAACTATACGGGTCAGCAAGCACACAGCTGTCCCGAAATTGGTGACCCCGAACCCAAACAAACGCTCCTTCGCATTCACGGCGACGACTCGGCGGCGTACCTACTGGCGAGACGTCGTTCGGCTGACCGCGTGTACATACCTATCGCACAGCCGACGCGTCGTACCTACCTTCTCGCCGCTAACGACGCATCAAGCGCAGTATCTACCACTACTGTCCACGTGTACCTACAGCCATGACGAATGAAGCGAACACAGAATTTAGCGACGCCCAGGTAGTTACAATTCAGAGCGACGTAGCCACAATCTCGCTGCCTGCACGTCTACCACCATTTTGGCGCCAAAACCCACGACTATGGTTCGCGCAGTTTGAAGCCGCCGTCGCTGCAAGTAAAATCGCAGAAGAACAGAAATTCAATTTAGTTGTCCCGCTACTCGGCTGCGATGACCTCGAACAAATCGCCGACATTATATTAAATCCACCTGCTACAGGGAAATACATAACGTTGAAGAACAGACTTATATCCACGTATCAAGAATCAGACCATCGTCAGTTACAGAAACTACTTTGTGGTCTAGAACTTGGAGACTCAAAACCTAGCCAATTACTACGTAAAATGCGTGAACTCAGCGGCAAGTTATTAACAGACGAGGCGTTACAAGTAATATGGCTTAATCAATTACCTACACAGATCCGCGGCATCCTAGCCATCAACAAAGAATCTTCACTTGAAATCCTAGCTGCAATGGCCGACAGAATGTTAGAACACTTCGAACCCGCAATCACTGCTGCCATTACAACCACTACGTCGTGCCAAAGTAAAGAAAATAATAATACGGAAACAGGAAACCTCCAAATCAACCTACTTACAAAACAAATCGAAAAATTGTCACTAGAAGTAGCCGAACTAAAATCAAACCAGCAACGCTCAACGTACTTCCCGCCTTACCATCCACCACACCGTTCGCGCTTTGAAGGACACTCAAGAGCGCCGAGTAAACATCGTGCGCCGTCGCGTTCCCGCCAACGCGGGCCCGACGACGCCGATTGGCTATGCTACTATCATTACCGCTACGGTGACTACGCTCGTAAATGCGAATCACCATGCTCGAAGAATAAGCGTAATGATATTATTAATACAAGTAATAAACAGGAAAACTAACGAAAGCACCGACTGTGGCGGGCGTCGGTGTGAACCATGGAACCCACCGCTTATGTATTATAGATAGCAATATCAAAGAAAAGTTTCTAGTCGACACAGGAGCCGACATATCCGTACTGGCCGCAAAGAAAACGAGATTTTTAAGACCTACAGAAAACAGTTATAAATTATACGCTGCGAACGGAACAGAGATACGTACCTACGGCGAGCGCACACTAGAGCTCAACTTAGGCTTACGTAGAAGTTTTAAATGGACATTTATGGTCGCCGACGTAAAAACTTCAATATTAGGTGCAGACTTCCTCGCAAAATATAAGTTATTAGTCGACTTACACAACAGAAAATTAATAGATTTGGTCACCGAGCTCAGCATTAACGCCTTTGAAATATGTAACACTGAAGAATCCGTCTACCTAATTAACCGTAATCACCCTTATCATGAGATACTGAAGCAATATCCTGACTTGTTACGACCAATGTCACTCAAAACTACAGCCAAACATGACGTCACACACCGCATCGAAACGACGGGACCGCCTTTATTCTCAAGGCCGCGTCCGCTCCCGCCCGATAAATATAAAACCGCGAAGATTGAGTTCGAGAAGATGATAGAAATGGGTATATGTAAGCCATCAAACAGCCCTTGGGCCAGCCCACTACACGTCGTAAAGAAAAAAGACGGTTCACTACGAGTGTGTGGTGATTATAGAAGACTCAACGCCGTTACAATACCAGATAGATACCCTATACCGAGGATTCACGACTTTACCTACCAGTTACACGGAAAAACTATATTCTCGAAGCTTGATATGAAAAATGCTTTTTACGCTCTGCCATTAGAAAAAGAAGACGCCGCGAAGACTGCAATCATCACCCCGTTTGGGCTCTTTGAATTCAACCGCATGCCCTTTGGTTTACGTAACGCTGGTCAAACCTTTCAACGATTTATGCATGAAGTGTTAAGGGGACTTGATGACATCTGTTTTTCTTATATGGATGATTTAATCATATTCTCAAACCTCAGTGACCATGAAAAACACTTACATAAAGTACTCGAACGCCTTAACCAGTATGGAGTCACACTTAACATCAATAAATGCGAATTTGGTAAAAACAAGATACAATTTCTAGGCTACGAAGTATCATCAGACGGAATCAAACCCACGGAAGAACGCGTCCAAGCGATAAAGAATTACCCGAAACCCACTACGATACAAGAACTAAGAAGATTTTTAGGCATGATTAACTTTTACCGCAACTGTTTACCTCATCAATCAGAACATCAATGCCTACTCAATAAATACTTACACAACTCTAAGAAGAATGACAAATCACCAATTCAATGGACTCCTGAAGCTGAAAAATCCTTTGAGCAATGCCGCCAAAGCATACTCGAAGCGACTACACTCACGCACCCAATACCTAACGCGCCACTGTGCTTATTAACTGACGCATCCGACACGAGCCTCGGCGCTGTACTACAACAAAAAGTTAACAGCGTATGGAAACCGCTTGCCTTTTACTCGAAAGCAATGAATGACACACAGTGCAGATACAGCGTGTACGATCGCGAATTACTAGCTATGTACACCGCTGTTAAGAGCCTACGCCGGCTGATTGAGGGTAACGATCTCACTATATGCACAGATCACAAACCCCTTACCTACGCACTTACGAGAGCACCGAATAGCAGTGATACACCGAGACGAGAACGACAACTACACTACATAAGTCAATTCTGTTCAAATATAAAATACATTCACGGAGATCGAAATGAAGCAGCCGACGCGTTATCACGAATATCAGAAATAGAAGTACTTAATCACACAATCGACTACAATAAATTAGCAATAGAACAAGAGAACGACACAGAACTACAAGCCTGCATGAAACAAAGTAATCTCAAGTTTTCACACATCACACTACCCGGGGGTCAACGACCGATATGGTGCGAAACATCTACAACGAACATTCGACCATACCTACCACTGAGTTATCGTTTTGTAGCATTCAAAGCGCAACACGAACTAAGTCACCCCGGCATACGAACAACAAGAAAAATAATGACTACAAAATTCTTCTGGCCGTCTATGAACAAAGATGTAACTACGTGGTCAAGGTCATGCATCGGTTGTCAACGCGCGAAAATACAAAGACACGTAATTAGTCCACTCGGCGAGTTTCAACAATCATCGCGTTTTGAACACCTACACGTCGACATAGTTGGACCGCTACCACCATCAAACGACTATAGGTATTTAGTTACAATGATCGACCGCTGTACTAAATGGCCCGAGGCAATACCTACTCGTGACATTACCGCTGAGACAGTAGCGAAAGCTGTTTACGAAGGATGGATAACAAGATTCGGTTGTCCATTACGAATCACAACCGACCAAGGTAGACAATTTGAGTCATCACTATTCCACTCACTAATGAAGAAACTCGGCGTCACTCGCATACGCACCACTGCATTCCACCCACAAGCAAACGGACAGATAGAACGATGGCATCGTACTATGAAAGCAGCACTAATGGCAAGATGCGCGAGTTGCAGATGGAGCGAAGAATTACCTACTGTGCTACTAGGACTACGTACAGCACTTTGTCAAGACTCTTCAGTTAGCCCTGCCTTAATGACCTACGGTTCTACACTGCGCATCCCGTCGGACTTCTTCGTGCCTACAAAGCCGAACATAAACGACGCAGAGTTCGTTCGTCAGCTGACCGAAACAATGTCGTCATTAAGACCTACAAAAAGATCGCATACATCGAACCTGCACACATTCGTACATAAGGACCTACAAACATGTACACATGTGTTTGTGCGAAACGACACCGTCCGCCGTCCACTTACACCGCCATACGAAGGTCCTTACAAAGTATTACAACGCAGCGCAACTGGCAAACAATTCACCATCCAATTACCATTACGTACGACAGTAATATCAATAGATCGACTGAAACCAGCCTATACATATAGCGACGAACAAACATCACATCCTCAAACATATCCCAATACGACAATGCAAGCAACACCGCCAACTTCGAGTACCAATACTACGAGTGCAGCCGCCGCGACGTCGAGCAACACAGATGAGCCAGCCACGAAACGGAACACCTACGTCACCCGAGCCGGGAGGCCAGTTAAACCCAACGTACGCTTCGCTTGAGGGGGAGTAATGTGGCGACAGAGCCCCGTCCTGTCGCGCCATGCGTACGTCCATTCGCTGCCCTAGTAAACAAATTATGAACGGAATCTCAGCGCGCGCACGTATTTATATAAACTGTCACTAAGCGATAATCGTTCTCTCTCACTCAATTATTTCACTCTCTCACTCACGCGTAAATTCAAGCTCGCTGGTACAGCCACGAGTTGTATGCCAATTTTGTGTATATATTAAAGTGCATTTTAGCAAATAAATAAGAAAAGTCGTAACCTCCTCCGAGTTTCACTACTATCCTATCTACGGATCAAAGGCTAACAGCTGGGCCGGTTAGGATAGTGAACCACCACCTCTCCCTGGTATTTAGGCTACGGATCAAAAGCTAAAACAGCTGGGCCGGCCACATACCTATATCCCAGTACCTATACTCTCAGCCAGCTGGCATAGCGTGTAGGACCAAGTTATAGGCAAACTATACGGGTCAGCAAGCACACAGCTGTCCCGAAAAATTATTTAAAAAAACTACATTACTGTAGTAGAAATGGAGAAATTAAGTCTTGGCAGTTTAACAAGAAGAAATAATGTATTAATAGTACTGTTTGAGAAATTCTATATGCTTGTTAAAATACATCTTTGTAAATATCTGTTTATAAGACATCTCCATAGTAGTTAAATTTTACAATTTAAATTAGTAATTTTAACTAAACATTTTCTTAATTACCACTGAAGGTGGCATGAGTTGCTAGAATGCACTGCTGCGTCCGTTTCAGCGGCTGGCGGCAAATTAGGTCCAAGTAGAAATTTTCATCCTTGGTCCTTTCCGCCACCTCTTTCTGTGCAATGTCATTTTCGCAGAAGATAAAACTCTGTTGCTATCCACTATGGAGCATAACATGGTTGGCAGCGAGAGATATTCTCCCATAACTGCATTCTATATCCAACGCTGCGATGCTCAAGTAATGGCACAGGGAATCGGCTCAATACACTGGACAGGCAGGATTCAACTCACTTCTAGTAACCGCGTGCAGGTATTTCCGAAGCAACTGTGACCGGAAAGAACCTGCGTTACGCGGAACAAATCTCACATGGATATTCCTGACAACGCGCATTCTGCCTCCGTAGACATTATGTGATAAACGCGTGTGGCTCAAACCAACAACACTCTCTACTGTCTACTCTCTACTCTCCTGTGGCGCACCCTACTCTAGGCGGTCAGTGCTACCGTCTACACCGGGTACCGTAAAGTATTATTAACCGGAGAATTCTGCGTTCCATCTTGTCGCAACACTCAGTTTACCTAAATTCGGCAAAAGCTTTCGAGCAAACTATTGAAAGTGTGTGTGTGAAACTGTCGTCAAACTACTGTTAAGGAACAGGCCTAGATACATTATTTGGGATTAATACAGTACGAGAACTGAATTAAACACGATTGAGGCGTCTTAAAGTGGCCTCAGATATTCATCTTGGAACGACACGTATATTTTATTATGTCACAATAATGATATCTATGTCGATTACTGAAAGAAAAATAATGTAACAGCTCATAATCTTCACTTTTTAAATATTTAAGTAAAACTTAATCTGTATTAAGTTATTTTTTTTTTCGTGGGTAGGTGTTGAAAAGTTCACACGCATTTGTAAAAGCTCCTGGAATATTTTAATAATTTACTTAGTATTTGCAAGGCCTTCATTGTTTACATGTGTTCACTGAAGTTTCTAAGCCACCTGCCAGCTTTTTTTTTGCACAAATATAAACATCTGCAAACCAACTCTTACAAGTTCATCAAGTTCCTCAAGTAATTTTATTGTTCTGAGTATACAAAATGTACCTATTTCTTATTTCACGCAAAATTCAATTCACTATGATTGAAATACTAATATACAATCGAATCGAATCGTCAATTGTCAAGAAGTTTCAATTCGGCTGGAATCTCTGGCGCTGCACGCGCTGTGTGGAGACGTGGCTCCGTTACGCATCTGCTATCGTATTTACAATGGGGAGTACTCCGAGCAATTGATCCCTGCCTCCTTTTTTTGCCATCATCCTACGCGACTGCAGTTTCATCATCATCATTTAGGTGTCAACTGTGCGCTTTTCGAGAAAATTTCTGCCCTACACAACAAAACTGTGGAATGAACTGTCGACTGCGGTATTCCCGGATCAATGCGACCTTCAATCAATCTTCAAGAAAAGAGCATACTTCTCCTTAAAAGCCTTGTGACACCTCTGGTGTTGCGGGTATTCATGGGCAGCGGTAAATAATAAATAAATAAGTTGCCGTTCATGAGTGCATTGTTTCTCGTTGTTTACTGCGTGTTTTGGTGATAATGATGGTTTTGGAGAAAATTATTTGCTTTCTCCAACGGCTAACTGGATAAAATCACCATCTTCATCCTCACAGTTTTTTGTTATGGGGACTCTTTAAGAAATTAACTAAATTACTCCTAAATATGGTCCTTAGCAACTTTGCTGTTGGATTTTTGTTGCTTTTGCCGAAATTGCGCAAACAAATTTTCTATTACATCCTGATTAAATTTTTAACCGACTTCAAAAAAAGGAGGAGGTTTCTCAATTCGACCGTATATGTTTTTTTTATGTGTGTTCGCGGATAACTTCGTCGTTTATGAACCGATTTTGATGATTCTTTTTTTAATGGAAAGGATATGTCCCAACGGTGATACCATGATAAGGACATTACGATCTGATAATGGCATCTAAGAGAAATCAAGTCGAACATTGAAGTTTGTTTTTGTTTTAGTTAATTTCAAATAATTTTTGCCCGTCTTTATCGCATTTAATGCATGTGTTACTTTTTTTAAACAATGCGTGTTTCTATGGCATCTCATATTTTTTTATTACTGTTCAATGGGCCTATCTGTCAATTTTGTAAGTGATCGATTCAAGTTTTAAGTTTTGTCTATTTCGTATGGTTTGGTAACATCTTGAAACGAAATTTGCTCATTGCCGTTAACATAGTTATTGTTTAAAAATGATTTTGAATACTTTTAATTAAATGTGGTACATCAAAAAACGCAAATAATTTTACAAAACGTTGCAAAAGAAAAAGGAAAAGTTACTAGATATCCCTGATTTCTTGCATGTATTTTGGTTTTTCGTAGCCCGACCGCAAAAAACAGCTTTTAGCAGAAGCCCACTTATTATCAAATAGTTTATTTATAGTAGCTTTTAAAAGAGTTGTAACAATTCTGCTTTTACTGCTGATGGAATATTATAAGTTACACATTATTGCGATTTCATCGAAAGTGATCACACAAGCTTTATCTTTAATTAATGCATTTCGAATTTCTGTTATTCTTTTTTTAAATAGATCAGGGCAAAACAATCGGATTTTGCAAGCCACTTTCGGAGTTTCGGATTGTGGTTGGAGCGGCAAGTACTACACCTTGCCGCCTTAGAAAAAAATACACTTTAGATTTGTAAAATAATGACAAGCTGAATTTATTTTCGTCTTCTGTCCAATTCATAACCTTTATTTTCGTAGCTGCATCAATGTCAATTCTCTAGAAACCTCTTCTGAACTCTTTAGATTTTAAAATGCTGTCATCAGATTTTGGATTATGCCGTAATTTAAATAATAGGATAAAAAATTTGTTAGAAAACTGTTTAAAGTGTATGTCTATGAAATAATATTTATTTGTTAATCTCCTGCCTGATTTAATGTGATTTTAATATTACTTGTTGTACAAATTAAAATATGTATAATAAAAACTTGAGAGGTGTCAAAGAACACCCGGATGGAACGAAGTTTATATATATATTATATTTGATATGCTCCTACTAATAAAAATGCGCATAAAATACTCAAATTATTTTAGTAATAATCAAGCTTTACTATAAAACAATATATTTTATGTAAATAAATGCAAAAACCCAACATCACGTGGTGTTCCAAGGCGGTCACCTATCCAAGTACTAACCACGCCCGATGTTGCTTAACGTCGATGATCGGACGAGAACCGGTGTATTCAACATGGTATGGACGATGGCAATCAGTTTGTTATATTTAACGGTGAGTATCCAGCACTATGACGTCAATTCAATGTTAAAAGTGTGGTTACAACTTTTGGCACGAAAAGTGTCGTTACATTTTTTTCCGTCTAGCCCCCTTTCGCAACGCGCGATAAGGAACTTCGTTCCAAAATAAAGATTATACTTTGCAGTTCAATCATTTATTTTATATTAAAATGACATATAATGACCTAAAATTTATTGATTATGCCATATCAGACAGGAAATAAAATCGCTCAACATTATTATCTACACCATAGATTTACATGATTGAATAGAATATATTTAAATTAGGGGGCTTCCATTAATTACGTAAGGTGTTTTGGGGGGGAGGGGATTGAGCTAAATCTTTTCAAATCTCAGTTAGGGGGGTCTTGGCAAATATCACGTAATTATTGTGTAAAATTGCGTGAAAAATTATTTCCGAATAAAATATGGCCAAATCTGACACAATAGTGTTTGTCGTATTCGTCCGAACTCCGCAGAGCAGCGAAGTAGCATTCGATTTTGCTTTGCTAGTCTTCAATCGAAGTAATAGAACCAGTTCAATAATCCAACACGTTTACAGCCAAAACATAAATTTGAAGAATCTCACGTGAGATTTGGGGACGCGGGAGGGAGTTGATGAAAATCTTACGATATCTCAGCAAGGCGGGAGGGGAGGTCGAAAAATTCTCAAAAATGCCTCACGTAATTAATGGACGCCCCTTTACGATATATCGTTGAAATAATTTGTTTGTTTACTTAATCTTCGTAAGACAACTAACCATTTGACAAATCAAAGTCCGACGTAATTGTAGCCACTTGGTGGCGCTATCATCGCGCATCCAGCATATAATATTCTATATGTCATATCAATAACTTATAAATGTGACATCTAGCGTAGTAAATAGGTCATTATATTCAAGTTTATTTAAATCGATTGCAACGACATCTCCTAAAAATAGGTGATAACTTATAGTTACGCAATTGGAAAATATTTTTTTTAAACAAGCATTAGAAAGTAAGATTTATATTCGAAAAATAATAAAATAATTACTATAATTGAAGCATATCAATAAAATAGTGATAGAGTTTGTTAAACTATTTCTAGTACCTTATTTTTGCGCGCCATCTAGATTTAAGTGAATTTTTCTAGCTTTTATCGGTGTACAGTTTGGGCCAGGGGAGGGTCGGTCTATTTAGTATATTGTGTCATTGGTTTAACTAACCAAGGTCTATTATAATATGATGTAACCAAAGCTGTAGGTGTATTATATGATGTAACTAAAAATGTATGCATTTTGCAATTTTATCTATAACTATGCTACAACACGTTGCTTCGTACCAAATTTCAAGATTCTGAGTTCACGGGAAGTACTCTGTAGGTTTTGATTCCCTTGCGAGTGTCTAAAATTTGCAGCATGAACGGCTTATGTTGAATCCAATCACCAGGGTTGCGGACCTACAGAAACCTTGAACTAGGCACACGGGCCCATGAGATAATTGTCTAGCAATCGCAAAACAATCACACCTGGTGAAGGGATATCAAACCGAGGCGCTTCACCTCTTAAATAACAAGTCACTTGCCGTTGTGGGCTTGATGATCGCTTCCTGTCTCCGCTGCGTTTGACAAAGTTCCTTACGAACGAGCCGACATTGATTCACATGTGCTCAACGTAACAAAGGGCCGTTCAGCGGGCCTACAAGTATTTTATATTTCACCAACACGCGGTTCGATCGAAACCCATTCTCGCGTTTGACCAATATTGCCAAGCTCGTGTCGCAGCCTAAACGTGGCTCACAAAACTAACATCAAAACGTAGCTTCTAAATTTATTGTGTTGAGAGGGCCTCTCAGGCTACAAAACTATCTCAAACACAAAAAAAAAACAATCTTTAAACCTTTGCCTGATTTCTAGTAAGTATTTCCAACTACTTGCATGGCCATGGCATGAGAGTTCAATTCTTTGGAAAGTTTTTTTTATTTGTTCTTTTTTTCTGGATCCAATTGTTGCTTTTTTTGTACATCCAGAACAGCAACAATGCATTATGATTAACTAGAATAATAATTTTCACTAATAAAAATAATTCTGTTAACTGGTTATAAATGTCAATGTCAAGTATTAAAGAGCACAAGCTTCGGATTGGCGACGCCAGTTGGCAGCACTTTCGTTGTGCACGTTCCCTTAAGTCTAAGTCATCAGTATACGTGTAACGAATACAGTGTAGTTTGTATTTATAAAGCTATGGCTTCTAATGCAATTCAAATGATAGTTTTTCGTCGAAGGTCGATCTCTTTCGATAGTAATAAGTAGGCAGAGAGAGAAAATGTCTTACCAAATTTATCAATTTGGCTCCCAATCGGTGTTAACGAAGTTCGATTATTATTTTCTATAATGGAACCTGACACCTGTAAGTTAGAAAATCACAAGTTATCCAGATTACTTAATTGTATATTAGTCATAGATATAAAAAAAAAAAATTGTTTGCAGTCATGGTTTGCGTACCTATATTTCCTTTCTATGTTACATCTTATGCAGAAATAAAACAAACAAAATCCTTAACCCTTGGACTGCCTATTACTAATTAGTTTATTCTAGTTAGTTTCAACAAGTTAATTAATTTATTAATTAGTAAAATAGGAAAGTATTAAAAAAATAAAAAAAAACCTTCTGGATAAAAGTGGTTTCAAGCGGTCTTAGATAGGAATCGAACCCATTCCTTATATCTAAATAGTCAAGGTCAAAAGACCTGCCCCATGCCCAGTTGACATTCTATAAACGTAAACGTTATTAGAAATCTAACAAATAAATAGGGACGACGTCTTCTGAACCCTAAGTCACGTGGTCAAAACAAAATTTTAGCGAATAATACAAGAGAATAGATGCGTTAGCGACTATTTAAAGAGAAACGACTCTACATATGCTGTTCAACCAATCAGCGCGCGAGATGCGATCCATTGCATACCATATTAAAATTTGACGGTTTTATTCGATACATTATGATATGTATCGAAAAATCGACAGTAGGTAGTAGAGCCACGCTGATTTCAGCACGAACGGGCCGGCTCGACCGGGGCGGTACTACCCTCGCACAGAAAATCAACGTAAAATGACAGCGATCGTGCTGTCGTGTTTCGTTGGTGAGTGCGAGACCGGAGGCCCAATTAGTCTAGTCAACAAGTTCCAAACTTGTTGACTAGACTAAAAGATGCAGCAGCATCACTAGGCCGCCATGGTGTGGGTCGCCATGCTGCATTGTCTGCATTCGCAGTGAGCATGGTGACCACCACTCTTGGATTCTGCTTATGCTTTCCATCAGGCAGAGTAGAGTCATTTTGGCGGGCCAAACATAAAAAAAAAAAAAAAAATGTAACGAAAAATAGTATGTTAAATTGTAAGCAGTAGATATATCACAGTTGACAATCTTTCGACTGTTTACAATCTGGCTAGGTAGATTATAATCTAAATTTTTTTACAATCTTACATATTACCATTGAGATTGCGCTCACCGATAGTTGAAATGGTACATTGAGTGGATGAAAAGATTTGTTCACATAGAATCCTTCTTTCTGATTGTTTAATAGTAGCGGTAGGTCTTCTAAGATATTACCGTCCGTGTCAATTATTTGAACTGTTTCAAGTTTCACACCTTCTCCTTGTATCTTTATGGATGAATACGCATCCCCATCTAGGAAAAACAAAATAATGTCATTTTAACTAAACATAGATTGTCATTAAGAATTTACAAAAGTTTGATCTTTAAGAGATGTCTTTAGACATTAATTTTTAAAACCTGTGTTAAGTACTAGGACCAACAACAATGGGCATACCTAGAGCAGGCCCAGTAGCAGTGTCGTTCAACGAGCTTGTTTCGAACGGAGAAAATCCAAAATAGAAGTGAACAGTAGAATTTCCCATGATTTTCACATTTGTCTCCGAGGTACTTCCAACGTCAGCTATATACACACCAAGCTTTAGGTCAGTTACTTTGATTATCTGGACATAGAAAACGTTTTTCATAATTTTATATCTAAAAATATCAAGACTAATATGTCAAAATTATACGAAATTACTTACTGCTATTTCATCTTTGTTAACGATATGCTTAATGCCAACTTTATTTCCTTCTGAGTCAGTGACTTTAATTTTTGGTTTAAGTCCATTAACAAATATGATTAGTTCATCCATTCCATTTTGAATGAAAAACTGAAATTAATTTAACACAATTATTAAACAATTATGATTATAGGGTAGCTAATATTGTTGTTAATTTGATTTGTATAATCGTTATATATAGTCCGGGTTCCCCAGAACAAATTTTGTAAGTTATTACTACCAAGCTAATTTTTCGCGAGTGGCTTCATTTTTATGAGGGCCTACCATTAACCTTAAAAATAAACGATTGTGGGAACTAACAGGACTAGCAGGGAAAGAAAACTTTTGAGCGAAGGACCGCGATAACGTACCACTCAATTTGTAGAACAATGTGGCTGTTAAATTATACAAATATTAACTAAGCAACTGTTAAAAATCGATCGATAGTAATGAGGTGTCAAGACACGGGGTAAACCACGAACAATGTGTCAGGAGTCAGGACATTTCCGGCCTACAAAATATTTTGAAATATGTTTGTAATTAATCTAGTACATTTTATGGAGAGAAATGATGTTCTCAATATAAGTAAACATCAACATAATGTCGGTAGATGGCTATTTAATTGTTGTTATGTAGTGCTTTCGTGTATTATGTTACATGCATGTGCAAATAAAATTAAAATAAATAACTCTGTGGAGGAACAGGTGTCATGTCCGTCCAACACAAAGGGAGGATCTTCCAACCAAGCGGGGTGATCATGCCTGGCGGGCCGCGGCCCTACGGTTGATGTTGGGATGTTGTATCTATGTTAATCGAAGCGAGAACTTCTATTGCGCGATGCAGGATTGGTAGTTTCTTTGTGTAGTACATTACTCCGTAGTTCAGTGTATCTGCGATAGCTGGCGCTGTAGTATATTTCTGTTGCGCTGTATGTGGAAGTCACCACAACTCCTTATTATTGTGTATATGTGTGTGTATTGTGTGTGTATTATGTTATGATCTGCAATATATACTGAAAGCTCATTTAAATTAGTGCGCCAAACACAAACCTCTCCGCTTCCCCTGACTCTTTTACCTCCTTATACCGTGAAAGTAAGAAACCTCCATTTCATTTACTTATGTAGGTAGGTGATATTTAATGCATCAAACATTTCTATTTATACAAAATTACACGTTTTCTTTGTGTAGCATGTATCTACTTACTTCAAGTTTATGACCATACCCGGGCGGAAACTTTTTGGATACAATAATATCACTTCTACTTTTGGTGTTTTCTTTCACGTATTCGAATATCTGTGAATTGAAAAAAAAGTATGAGTTACAATAATGAGACTAAGGAGCAATAAAGGTGAACTCAATAAAAAAATCTTCTTGATTGGAATTAAGTTAGTCTTAAGACTGAGAAGTTTTGATATCACTAATAATAATTGATTTATTATTTAACAAATATTTCTACTTCAATTTAACAGAATAAATCTTACGTCTGTCATATCACTTTTCATCAAGTTAAAAACTTCTCCATTAGTAGCTCCGGCTAGTTGATTGTATCCTTTGCACCTGCTGTTTTCTCCAGAGTTACAATCACCACTTAGCATAAAGGTTACCTGAAAAATGTGTTAGTGATGAAATACTTCATTTCAATATTGTTTCCTTTCGTTTAATGTAGTACACATTAGATTTATTTTCTCCGCAGACCCTATATGCGTTACTTTATCACAATCTTAGATTCTTCTGGACCGGTTGATCCAAAAGTATCGGCAACAAAAAGATTAAAAAGTTTTTTTATAGCACCAATTTTTTTTATAAAACTGAGTCATGTAATTTGAAATGTCTTCATCATTTCAGCCGAAAGACGTCCACTGCTGGGCATAGGCCTCCCCCAAGGCTCCTAACAAAAATCCCCAAAACAAAATGTACCTAAAATCAATTTCAATGTACATCAAGTAACTAGGTTCTTTAATATTGTAATTTTTTTTTTTAATGTTTGGCCCGCCATAATGTAGTAGTAGTAGAGACTCTGCCTGATGGAAAGCATAAGCAGAATCTAAAAGTGGTGGTCACCATGCTCACCGCGAATGCACACAATGCAGCATGGCGACCCACACCATGGCGGCCTAGTGATGCTGCTGCATCTTTTAGTCTAGTTAACAAGTATGAAACTTGTTGACTAGACTAATTGGGCCTCCGGTCTCGCACTCACCAACGAAACACGACAGCACGAACGCTGTCATTTTAAGTTGATTTTCTGTGCGAGGGTAGTACCGCCCCGGTCGAGCCGGCCCGTTCGTGCTGAAATCAGCGTGGCTCTACTACCTTCTTTGATCTATCTTCTATACTTATAATAAAAATGTAACAGGTCCAATTCTGTACATCAAAGATATTTAGAAATTTTTTTTGGAGGGCTCTCTATAATCGATACTGAAGCCAAAACTGTGTTTTTCATTTTTGTCTGTCTGTCTGTCTGTCTGTATCTTGGCCCCGCATCACGCTGAAACTACTGAATGGATTCAAATGAAACTTGGCATGATTTGAGTTCATACTACGAGGTAGGACATGGGATACTTTTTATCCCGAAATTCAGCACGGTTTCTTGGAGAGAGGGGATGAAAGTCAAAATATGTACTTAGTTGTAATTCAATAACACAGTCCGATTTCTTTCATTCTTTTTTGCTAGAAAGAAAGAAATAAAAGATAACGGGAAAAGTCTTTTTTGTTCGCGCCTGTACACTGGCTGTGGGAAGCTGAGACAGATATGCAAATATGGCGGTACGAAGTTCGCCGGGTCAGCTAGTTCTTCAATATAAATTACTGCCTACTATTACAGAACACGCAATAAACACACTGCGGATGGCATTTATCATAGAACCTCCAGACGTGTTAGTAGCTGTAAAGTTTGGTTTGCCAATCGTGTGGTAAGGACAATCACAATCGAGACCGGAGGCCCAAATAGTCTAGTCAACAAGTTCCATACTTGTTGACTAGACTAAAAGATGCAGAAGCATCACTAGGCCGCCATGGTGTGGGTCACCATACTGCATTGTCTGCATCCGCAATAGGTATGGTGACCACCACTCTTGGATTCTGCTTATGCTTTCCATCAAGCAGAGTAGAGTCATTTTGGCGGGCCACACATATAAAAAAAAACTGCCAAAATGCTTAAATTACCTGGATTTGTTTTTCCTGTGCAATACTCTTAACTTCTTCATACATTTCAGAATCTTTTGCTGATGCATCGGTGAAGACGTATACAGTAGAATAAGGTAGACTGTTTTCAATAGCTACTTTAATGCCTGTCGTAACATTTGCCGGGTATTGTGTATCTCCACCGCGTACATATACTTTTGAAGCAGCTTTTGTTAATACATCCATGTTTTTGGTAACAACATGTAAAGTATATTCTGTAACCGCATAAAATACATTCAAGTTATTTTCAGTGTTTCATTAAAAATGATTGATTAATTTAATCTTATGTTCATATTTAATGTTATGTTTGCAGTGCACCATATATTGATTGAGTGACAACCAATGATATTATATATTAAAAAAGGGTGACAACATTGATATTAGTAATAATTATATTGACAATATGGATATTGATACTGACAATATCATTGCGCGTGTGTGGCTAGCCAATGATCACCAAATGTGTTTAGGTATGAAAAAAGGTCGTGGTTAAAAACAAAATGAATTTGTAATAAATTTTTTTTAAATCAACACGGGTGTCTAACAAGTCTATCACAAGCATATAATTCCTCTTAGGTCTGAAGAAAATAATATAAAGATGCTTTCGCAGCCCTCTCTGTTATGTCTCAATTTGGAAGCCTTTTTAGGTATAATAAATAGATGAAGTTTAGTGAGGTGACAAAGAAAACCGAATTACTGTGATAGTACTCACAAAGTAAATATAGAACAACATGCCATTTTTAATCTTTCCATCCGCATCCGTCGAATGTTTGTGAATGGGCTGATAAAATTAGATCTGTACTCTAAACAACTTCATAAACAGTTCGCAAAGAGAGAAGGGAGATCTTACTATTGAGAAACATTTTAAAAAGCAGAAAGATTAAGTTTATGCTCAAAGCTCTAATAGAGGCTTCTTAACCAGACAACAGAGTATATCGAGTGCATTACTAACTTTTAAACTTTCGCGTTCCATGATATAATAATAATATTTTTTACGGGGATTAACGCGATCACTAATTTAAAGGTAGGTACATACCTCTGAATTGCTTGACGTTTCGACCAAGTTAAGGGGTCAGTCAGCCTGTGACCACAGCCAGTGCAACCTGGTCGAAACGTCAGACAAATCAGAGGTATGTAATACCTTTAAATAAGTGATCGCGTTAATCCCCGTAAAAATAACCAATTATTACTACATCGAGTGCATGATCTGATTTTAGTACCTAATTATCCTTCATATCCCCAAGCCCATTCAAGATCTTTGACACCACTACTGTAAAATACTGATTTCAGTAACTCTAAATAACATTTACTTAATACTATTTTTCTAAATGACCAAAGACGCTAGAATAAAACTCCATCATAACATAAGATTTCACGCCTACTACCTACACCATACTGGTAGTGTAACGGGTATTCAAAAACTTCTCTTAACACTTCGTTTTGTCTCGCTATACTCCCTGGGAATCCACCAGCGGAGGGGATACAAGCGGGACTTATCTATAAAATTTAAGGTGTCTTTTTGTAATTTCGAATTAACAGCTTTTCATTAAATTGATATAAATTTATAGATATTTTTTTTGAAGACAACTCCTGCATTTGGAATATACATCCTGTGTCGCGGGACTTAACACACATATATGTAACGGACACCCAGACTCAGAACAACAATTTGTGGATCACACAAAGTGTTGTCCCGGCGTGGTGACCGCTTAAATCACTAGGCCAACAGTGCAGACAAAATAAATTCTAAACCAAAATTTTTGTCTGTCTCTTCGTCTGTTCGTTGCGGATAATCTTTGGTATGGTTGGTCCAATTTTAACGTTAGGTTACCTGCACTGGCGGATAGCTGAAGATACAATAAGTAACTTAGGCTTCTTTTATTGTAGCGGTATTTCTCGCGGTTGTAGTTATACTCGTATAGGTACAACAACGACCCTGGGTAACACCGACGTCTCAGCTAATATAATAAACTATGGGTAAAAATCACGAAAGTATAAAAATAGTTTCCTTTACACTACCATTGGTGCAAACCGATGATGGTGTCCGAGCCTTATTCATTCGCACTACTGTTTTAACCACACACTCACAGATATATAACAATCCGGATCAAACTGATACCAATAGACATAAACATGCTTACATTATATTATACTAGCTGCTGCCCGCGGCTCCGACGGCGTTTATGTCGGTATTTAAATTTTAAAAATCTCTATAAATTTTAACTTATTATGTTAATCCGATGTCTAAGCTATATTACTGCAAAGTCGTATGAAAATCCGTTCAGTAGTTTTTGCGTGAAAGAGCAACAAACACACATCCTTACAAACTTTCGCATTTATAACATTAGTAGGATTTAACTCTCTTTTATTTTATTTCGCAGGTATGTACATGTACGTACCTACAAATGTGGTTGACAAATTTCACAAAGCTCGCATAAATTGATCAAAATATTGATTTGATTCACTGGTAGTTAGTTATTTAAAGCCATGAACTATAACTCTTACCTGGATCGTTAAAAGTTACTAAAACGAAATATTGGATTTGCAAAGCAGTTGACATCCTCACGGTTTCCAAAATCGAGTCAATACTACTTTTCACTTGTTCTGTTTCATTTACCATTAACTTGGATTCATCTATAACGAATGTAAAGCTACTTTTGTTAAAGTCTTGAGCGTAAACTAAACATATCTGTGCAAGTATACAATAAACGAACGCTACACAATAAGAGCGGTTACAAGTCATGTTGTGCGCTGGCACGATACTTCTAGTATGGCAGTTTTACACTCGACACTCGAATTTATATAATATGGTCGTAAGCCAGGTATAGCCCGAATCAAACTTTATGACGGTTGGGAACTTCGTCCGTGTCGATGCGCAGCATACAATTTTAGGTATCAGAGAGAACGTACAGGGGTGCGGGTGTACACCAATACACGGCGCATGTTCCTTTTGTGTGTGACTTATGTCCGTACACTACACATGCACTCATAATCTTATTTACGTTTAGTCGAGTTGTTAATAGTCTTGAATTGTTTCGTAACCAACTTGTTTTGTATTTTTTTCGGTTACTTGTTTTATTAGTACTAGTAGTAGTACTAGACTGTTGTAGTTTAGTGTATTTTACGTTAACTTTTCAATGGTTACATATTTGATGTGTCGATTAAAAAAACTCGCGGACTGTATAAAACGCCACCCTCCCTCTATTCTTCCCCCGATGTCGTCCGACACGCTCGCACTTTGCGTCGATATAGTCGCGATGCTGTCGCGCGTTTTACAAAACGCATCGTTACTAACGCGCTATAGTCGCGTTTGCAATGCGCTACTAACGCGCTACAGCAACGCGACTATATCGACGCAAAGTGCGAGCGTGTCGGACGACATCGGGGGAAGAATAGAGGGAGAGTGGCGTTTGAAGCGCGACTGAATCGCGGTTATGTAGGCGAGGCACACAGCTTATGACCGCATCGCGACTGTATTGATGTGAACGCGCGACAGCCTCGCTGCAAAAAGTCGCCGTGGGCGAGCGCCCTAATTTGCAGAAAGATCCAAAGGCCAAGTTAACCCGATAGATTTTTTTTTGATGTATTAGCTGCTTAATGACTACTCAGCCTGATGGAAGGCATGAGTGGAATTCAAGAGTAGTGGTCATTGTCCTCATCGCGAACGTGGACAGTGTAGTATGGTGACCCACACTAGTGAGATGCGTTTACACGCCTCGCTTAAAGGACCCAGTATCACAATAGGAGAAAATCACGTGTGCTGGTAGAGTGTTTAGGTTTTGGCTACTCGGTACGTGAGAGAGAGCCGAAACGTGTCCTATAAATGAGACAGAGATGCTTGGATGAGAAAAACTGTCTCACTTTGATCAGTGCACCTACATTTGTGTCTGTGTCCCCTTAGCTGCGTATGTGGAATACGGTTTCCGTTTTCTTTTTAACTGAATCTGATATAAAACCTCCTTTTAAAATGATTTACTGACCTCTGCTCTCACTGACATTTCATTTTAAATGTCTTTGTTGTTGTTTTTATCTCCGATCTCGTCATCACTTTTTATATATAAAGAGCGTTTTGAGGAACTCTATTATACTTAGTAAAATAGTATAGGTACATACATTGTTTAAACTCGATCATAATAGTGTATAGTAGACGCACAAACAATGTTTTTAAAATAATAATGATGTAATCAATATAATTTAATTCCGTGATGTTTGTAATATCGCAACCAACAGGTATGGTCTTGTTTTTTTTTTTTTTTTAACGTGTGGAAATCCCCTCGGACCGTCACCCCACCGGGGCTTGCGGCGGGGCGGTGTGTCGGACTCGAACCGACTAAAACCACACGGTGTGCCACTCTGCGCCTGTGAAGGGAGGAATCCGGGAACTGCAGTTATTAACACGTCCGGACCCCTCCCAGCGCTTGCCCGCCCTGAAGCGGGCACCGTCTGCTGTTAAAACTCTCTATTTAGGCGACGTACGGCACACGCGTACGTCGCCCCCTCGCGGGTGGCCACTAGAGCGGATGGAGGGGAAAGCCCGTCCCGACCATCCGCGGCCACACTCAGGGCGGCATGAGGCGCTGATAGGCGCGCCTCCGCCGCCCGGTTCGCCGGCGGCGGATTGGGTCCAAGTGGATATCATCCTCCCGGGCCTTCTCCGTCACCTCCTTCTGCGAGATGACTTCTTCGCAGAAGGTTGCGACCGCGGTAAAACTGCTATCGCTACCGGCCATGGAGCGTATGACGGCCGGTAGCGAGAGATCTCCTCCGATGACTGCAGTGAGGGCCCGGCGCTGCGACGCCCATGCAGGGCAGATCGCCAGCGTATGCTGGGCCGAGTCCTCACTGCAGTCGCAGTGGTGGCAGGCGGGACTCAATTCCCTCCTAGCGACCGAGTGCAGGTACTTCCCGAAGCAACCGTGCCCGGAAAGGACCTGCGTCAGTCGGAAGGAAAGGGTCCCGTGCTGCCGCCCTGCCCACTCGAGGATGACCGGCTGGAGAGCCTCCACGGCGGCAAAGCCAGCACGTGGAGTCTCCAGCCGGAACGACCATCTAGCCATAGTGGCTCGACGGGCGGCTTCACGCCACTCGCGTACCTCTTCGGGCGGAGGGCGATAGCCATACTCCGCCCGATATTCAGCCACCCGTCGATAAACTTCCGCCTCCAAATCCCACGGGGGTGTTCCGGCCAAGGCGCACGCCGCCTCGGTCGACACCGTGCGGTATCCGCGTATGGCTCTGACTGCCAATACCCTCTGAGGCCGCCAGAGGCGAGCCTTATTAAGGCAGTCAGAGCCGCCACCCACACCGGTGCGCCATACAGCGCCATACGCTGGCTCCACCCAAATTGGGCAAAAGTCGCCCAAGGGCGGAGGCAGCGTCGATCAGCTTTGGACCAAGCCGTCGGAAGTGCTCGTCGAAGAGCCACCTACCGTCGAGGATCCGGCCCAGATACCTCATCTGGGCCCGAACCGGTACGAGGACCGAGTTGACCTCTATGGAGGCGCCGGCGGGTGGACCACGACGGGGCCCATGGAACAATAGGGCCTCCGTCTTGTCCACGGCCACCCGTAAGCCCAGCGCCTCGATGCGCCCGACCACCAGAGAAACACCCCTGGTGCCCAGGCGCGCCGCCTCTTGGAAGTTCGCCCCGGGCTGTGACAAGTGTGTCATCGGCGTAACAAATTACGCCCAGCCCGGGAGGCAGACGACTTCGTAGGACCCAGTCGTACCCCACGTTCCACAGGAGTGGTCCAAGGACAAACCCCTGCGGAACGCCGCACGACATGGGTCGCCGTCTCAAGACGCCCTGTCGGTCCTCGTACACGACGGTACGCTCCTCTAAATAGTCTGCCACTAGCCGCCTCAGGTACTCTGGCACCCCGTGGTAGTGGAGTGCTTCCCTGATGCAGCTAAATGGCAGACTATTGAAGGCGTTGGCGATGTCCAAGGACACCGCCAACACCACGCCGCCAACACCACGCCGCCACAGCTCGCTGCCTCTTCGGTCACGGCCCTAAGGCGCATCACGGCATCGACCGTCGAACGGACAGGTATGGTCTATTTCAACCTGTCAAGATAGTGTATGGTTAGAAATAGGTATTTTCATCCGTTTGGACTAAGAATTCCGCATTTGACGCGAAAGTCGTTGCCTCTTGGAAATAGTCGAAGGAAGCCGATGAGCAGAAACTCAAAATGAGGTTCAAAACGACACATACATCATCTGACTCAACTAGACGTCGTAAGTAGGATCAAGAGTAGGTAAGTCGCTAAGGAACTATACATTATGGTAATGATGTAAAGTAGTAGAGCCACACTGATTACAGCACGAACGGGCCGGTTCGGTGCTATTATCCCCTCACAGAAGACCAACCTAAAATGACAGCATTTGTGTTGTTGTTTTTCGTTGGTGAGTGTGAGACCGGAGGCTCAATGATGAAGAAACATCTCAATAAGCTGCCACGGGGTGGGTCACCAAGTCACCATGCTGCATTGTGACATTGTCTGCATTCGCAATGAGTATGGTGGCCACCACTCTTGGATTCTGCTCATGCTTTCCATCAGGCAGAGTAGCGTCACTTTGGCAGGCTCATACATAAAAAGAAAAAAAGATAATCCTGTTGGTATCGTCATCATTACGGGCATGATTACTATCAATTTGAATATACCATTACAGTTTTTTTTTGGTGGCACTGTGGAAAATTCCTTCAGATCTCCTACTCCTTTAGGACTCAGGAGTCAGGCGAGTCAGGTGATTTCACCAGAAACCTATGGAAAGACAAAGACCATGTTATTTCAGGCCCTCCCTAAATCACACCAATTAGGCCTCATTCCACTGGATAAAACTTCCCAAAACGATTCTACGCTTAATGTTTGCAATAGAGAAACATGAGGTATATTTTTCTATTGCAAACATTTCCCTTAGGACTTTACCTTTCCGCATATTTATTACTGTCATAATACCAGCGTTAGGCCGCGGCCTCGCCTGCCTGTATGTCGGTTTTCGCGTTAAAAAGTACTATACGCTATACGCAGATAGGCATCTGCTTCCTCAAGAATCAAAGTATCTCCAAAATTTTATTGAAATCTGTGGTTTAATAGTGAAAGCATAACAGACAGACAGAGTTACCTATTTATGTACTTATAATATTAGCATGTATGGTAAAACATCAAGATACGTTATACATTAATTTTAACTTAGTGAATAAAAATATCACTATTGAATGTATTTTGTAGATTTGATAAGGCCTTTTAGGTATTCCCACTTGGTAAGTCCAATGTGATATCTTATTTTGTTATAGTTTGAGCTAGTTGGTGCCTTATCTCACGGTGACAGGTTCAAAACTACAACAATATATTATTTAATAATAAGGCGATAAATATAATCTATAATATACAATCACATGTTTAACGAAAAAAATGAGTATGAATTTAATAAAAAAAATCGACTTTTATAAATGTAATTAATTTATAAATACCTTCACACAGTGCCACAGCTACTGTCTGATATGAATTTGCTACACGTGACAGCTATACCCTACAAAACTCACGTATTGTCATCACGACCTCCAACTTAACAGCTAGGATCAGTAACCATTAGACCTACAGGCTGGAGACATATTGAACGGTTTATATACTTTAATCAATAATATTTAGTTAGGAATTAATTATTAGTAACTAGTACCTGCATATTTAAGAGAAGTTGTAATTTATATATATATATATTGTCCTCCACTCGACAATTGTTGATCAGGCCGAGATACGCAATAATTGTTGATCAACCTTTTTGCTACTATGTCTAAGGAAGTATCCAGTGTATCGACCTATATTCACAATATAAGTATTAAGTATTATACGCCTTGCGACGCTGTGCTTAAGTCTACGGCAAAGTCTCTAGCTCGTCATCGATTTACACGGCAATTGCAGCTCTAATAACGGTCTTTTTTTTCATACTGGATGATAGTTTGTTGATCACTTTTTTCATACTCGATGATATATTGTTGATCAATTTTTTCGTACTTGATGCTACTTTGTTGTTGATCAATGTACACAACGTTTTCTTAACGACTCGCACTTGACAACTTTATATTTTTACTTTACGTTGAGTAGGTATGAACATTTTATATGAAACTAATGCTTTTTTGTCTTTTGTATGAGCCTTCATACTAAAAGTTTTTCTTACTGATAAGTCGTCCCTTGGAATTCTAACTTTTTGTAACAACAATATTTTAGGATTTTCACCATGTAGGTATATGACCTACATGGTGATAATCCTAAAATATTGTTTAAATTGACTGATACTTAGCTTAGTTAAACTCTGTTTTTTAAATCGAACAAAGAGATTTTAAAATTGTTGAATCATGTTATAATATATCTATACAACTATACAAATAAATATTACAGGTATGTGCCCGACCCAGTTCTCGAGAATGGTCGTGCTACGTTATATTGGGATCGATCTATTATCACGGACAGGACTATTGTTGCCAATAAGCCTGATATTGTGGTGATAGATCGATTAGAGCGCCGCGCAATGATTGTCGATATCGCCGTTCCTCATGACGAGAATCTCGTGAAAGTCGAAAAAGGAAAACAAATAAAATATTTGGATTTATCTCACGAGATTGTCGATATGTGGAATGTGGATTCGGTGATCATTGTTCCGATAGTCGTATCTGCTCACGGATTGATAGCCAAGAGCCTCGACCAACAACTCAAGAGGCTCACGTTGGAGGGCTGGATCAAGGGTCTGATGCAGAAGGCAGTCCTTCTTGACACGGCTCGTATTGTGAGGAGGTTCCTGTCTCTGGAGGCCTAACCACCGGTTTCTTGGTCCCTGTACCCGAAGTCGGTGGTCTACTATTTTTTATATTTTTAAATGTATTTGTTTTTATATGTATATTTAAAAATGTAAATAATATGTATATATAAATGTAATAAAGAGAATAATAATATATCGCTTTATTGTACACCAGATAATGCTATGCTTAATGCTAGGTCAGTATCAGTACAAACGGCGGCCTTATCGCCATAAGAGCAATCTCTTCCAGGCAACCATGGGATGGAAATAAGTACAGGATGTATAGGGTAGTGTCTGGTGTATTAGTGAGTAGTTTGGAAAAGGAAAATACAGAAGCGTAAATATATATAAATAAAAATTATTATTCAGGGATCGGAATTGGGTGTGTGAAAATGCCTAAAGTTTGCAGCGGGACATAATATGGAGCTGTTACAACCACATAAGTTAAACCGGTTTTGGATTTTAACGGTTTAGTTTCGTTTTTTTTTTGTTTTACATGTTCCTTACTTTTGAAACACCGAACTATAAACATTTACAAGCTGCTAATACAGTTCTAAATTAATTTTTGTTTTGTACTTTTCCGGTTAAAATTCGGTCTTTTAGTCCCAATTGTTCTTTGTCGGTCAAACACAGAATTTTATATATCTGCAAAATGCTAATGCAGTTTTAATTTCTTTTTTTGATCTGTATCTTAAGTTAAAAAGTTTTGCTACAGGTTGATGCAAGGAAAACGAACATTTTCGCGTCTTTACATAGTTTTGAAGTCGGCTTTTTTTTAAATTATTAAACCTGCACTGCATCAAAAAAATAATTAAAAACATTTATTTCAATTGCAAGAAATTTGTGCGTAAACTACTTTCCACATTCAGAGTTCGGAACATGCAATAATATTAGTTTTTTCCTAGAAATGATAAATATTCTTCAAATGTTAAAAAAGGCTTTGTGTGCGGTACAAAAGCCCACGCTAATCCATTGTTTAACAGGTTAAAAAAATCGGTCTGCCGCTTCCCTCCTCCGCGCGCCCGCGCCGCCCTTTGGCTGTCATTGCTTTTACCGACCGATAAACAGGTGCAGTCTTGCAGCGCAACATAAATAAATAGTGTAAATATGTTAATATATGTAAATCGCCAGTTAATTAGATTTAAAAATTGCTCTAAAAAAATTGTGTGTCGTATTTATCGTTAGTCCTATATGTAAAAAATGTAAATGTATATGTAACAGTTTTACTTAGATTCGTACAAGTAAGAACAAAGTAGTGATTGAAATAAACATTTTCTAATAAATTTTTTGCTTATATTTCATAGTAAACCCCTGAATACAGATCGATACACGAAGGACGAACACTGTCACAGAATACCTAATAGTAACAAGTCGTAATTTAACTCCGTTGAGGTCAAGTAAGCAGGGCAACTAAAAACGGAGCGACGCCATTAAAGTGAACGCCGTGCTTACATGCGCGAAAATGTTCGTTTTACTTGCATCAATCTGTAGCAAAACTTTTTAACTTAAGATACAGATAAAAAAAGAAATTAAAACCACATTAGCATTTTGCAGATATGTAAAATTCTGTGTTTGGCCGACAAAGAACAATTGGGACTAAAAAACCGAATTTTAACCGGAAAAGTACAAAACAAAAATTAATTTAGAACTGTTTAGCAGCTTGTAAATGTTTATAGTTCGGTGTTTCAAAGGTTAGGAACATGTAAAACAAAAAAAAAACGAAACTAAACCGGTAAAATCCAAAACCGGTTTAACTTAAGTGGTTTTAACAGCTCCATATTATGTCCCGCTGCAAACTTTAGGCATTTTCACACACCCAATTCCGATCCCTAATTATTAGTGACACATAGTATGTATGAGGAATAAAGACAAATGTAGTGTAATCTATACTAATATTATAAAGCTGCAGAGTTTGTTTGTTTGTTTGTTTGAACGCGCTAATCTCAGGAACTACTGGTCCGATTTGAAAAATTCTTTCAGTGTTGGATAGTCCATTTATCGAGGAAGGCTATAGGCTATATTTTATTTTCAAAAAAAATAGGGATCCGTAAGAAAATTGCTATTTTCTAACCCAAGGTGTGAAATCGAAAACCTATTTTTGCGTGCGCTGCAAAGGCTATTGACAATAGAACAAAATAATGTATTACGGGTTTGTAGGGCCCATTAAGATCTACAAGAAAGTCCGCGAGAGCATATATCTAACTATCATGGTTTAGTCACAATAACCGCTTTTGTGTTCGAAAAAAATATTAAATCGTCTGAAGAAAGAAACTACGTTAAATGTGTATCGTAATATTAATCCTTATCCAAATTAAGCATTATGTTATCAAGGGTATTTATGTAGAAGTAAAATACTTTTTGTTTCATCCCAATCCGACATTTCGTTTAGAAGTTATCACGAGTATAAGACGCTAAGAGTTGGCACCTAATAATGAGTTTTTTGCCAAAGAGTTTTTATCAACATAATGCCTAATATTAATCTTTATCGAAATAATTGTGTTGTTTATTATGAGTATTAGATCTTAGAAGAGTATAATAAATACATCTATACTAATATATAAAGCTGAAGAGTTTGTTTATTTGTTTGGACGCGCTAATCTCAGGAACTACTGGTACAATTTAAAAACTTATTTCAGTGTTAGATAGCCCATTTATCGAGGAAGGCTATCCATACTTCCATACTTTATATTATAAATGCGAAAGTAACTCTGTCTGTCTGTCTGTCTTGCTTTCACGGCCAAACCGCTGCACCGATTACAATGAAATTTGGTACACAGATAGTCTAGAGCCTGAGAAAGGACATAGGCTACTTTTTATTGCGAAAAAAAGGTAATAAGGGGTTGAAGGGGGGGATGAAAGATTGTATAGAAGAGTGGTGGTGTAATCGCCACACGCCTGCGCATTACCTTGGTGACACAGCCCGGTACACCGGACACTCTTGGCAACGAGGTAACAAGGATGTCAAATTCATTAAAAATATTTCTCCTTTTCAACGAAGACTTAAATTAATATAATAATAATGATGTAATAAATAACATACATTCATAAATATGATTTGTATGTTCATTATATTAATAGAAATAAATAAGACAAATTACAAAACAGTGTATACAGTATCGTCATTTTAAGCTAAAATCTTAAACTTTATTTTTTAGTTTGTTGATTACATATAAATAAAAATGTCATTCAAATTTCGTAAAAATTTTAAGATCAAGGGGGTAAAATAGCAATAGGGGATGAAAGTTTGTATGGAAATATGCAAGGTTTGTGAAGGCAAGGCAAGGCCTATGTCCAGCAGTGGATTGCGATAGGCTGATGATGATGATGCAAGGTTTGCAAAAATGTTTCATGAGTTTGGGACAGGAGACAAAATATTAGAGCTATTCAGATGTAACATTTACTGAGTTATCACAATATGCCTAAGTGTGCTTACCCGAACGGGCAGACATGTGAGGGCAGACGACTGTGCCGCATGCGGATGTTGAATTTTGCTACTACAAATTCGTTATTATTCACTAGGATTCGATTTGTTAACATGATTTTTTGTTTATTCAAATAATTTTCTTCGTAAAAAAATCCGAAGGAAAAGTATCCGGCGGGATTTAAACACAAAAAAGCAAAAGGGGTACGCCGCAAGATGAAATAAATGCCTGTATGAAACATATGTATTATGGGTACATGTTAAAAAGTTTTGTCTTACTACAATTATGCGAGTACAACTTCACAATGATTTATGAGCAGTGTCAATATACATATGCTCTTCTAAAAAAAAAAACTTCGTTTAAAAAAACCGACTTCAAAAACTGAAAAGTATAAAATAACTTAATTTGTATGTGCTACCTATTAATAGGTTTGAATTCGGCGCCAAGCCAAATGTAATAGTAGGTACCACACTCGCTATATTTCGAGACGAACGTCAACGACGTCACCGACGCTTCGGTTGTTTTGTCCTACGCGAAGAGCAGCTATCCCGCTCAAGGTCACGTGCGGCGAGTCCTACTATTACATTTTGGCTCGGCACCGACTTCAAACCTATGAATAGGTAGCACATACAAATTAAGTTATTTTATACTTTTCAGTTTTTGAAGTCGGTTTTTTTAAACGAAGTTTTTTTTTTTTTTCGCTTTTTAGTCTTACTCAAGTCTCTCATCATCATTTCACCTAAATAACTTGAAAGAATACGACTAAAGGTAACATACAACATACTGTATAGAATAATAAATAAATATTTCGGACATGATGTTTACAGAATATGAAAGCATGCAGACAATTGCCTTAACTTTATTGCAGGCGCTCACGTAAATTTGAGGGTTTCCTTCAATTTCCTTGGGATCCCATCATCAGATCCTGATATGGTGGCCATGGGACCACATGGGGAGCATACCCTTTCGAATACAAAAATAATTTTCAAAATCGGTCCACAATTGACGGAGTAATCAATGTACATACATAAAAAAAAAAAAAAACGATGAAATTGAGAACCTCCTCCTTTTGGAAGTCGGTTAAAAATAGGAGATGATTGTATGCCAAATGACAGTAACGACATGATTACACTGAGACGTGAGTTCTGGTATATGATAGCACACATGACCTAAAAATAATATATATTCTGATCCGCCGACTAATGAGAGAGTACTCGAGGTCCCGGCAAATATCCATGCCCAGGACACCGAGCTTACCCCGTAGTGGCAGTTGAGTGCTCTGAAAAGTGGGGAGGGGAAGAAACGGAGACTTTTTGGTAGAGAACGGGCACACCTGTGTTTTCTTAACGTTGAACTCGACCAGATTCTCATCACCACATTGTTAAATGCGGTTCAAAACCCGGTCAAGCTCAGCGACAATCTCCTATCCATTTTCCTCAACGTCTACTATCTTGGCTGCAGGGTATCCATAATATCGCCCATGCACTGTGCTATCGTCTGCATAGCAATGTATATTGCCAAGGGCTAATATGTCATTGACATGCAGAAGAAACATCTTGGGCGACAGGACCGAATTCTGAGGTACGCTAGCGTTTACCTCCAGAAAAACAGAGGCCGCGCCGTCCGTCGCAAAGAACCCGAATGCGAAGGCGCTGATGAAGAAAAGAGTAAATCTAGAGACGACTCTAGGAGGCAGACCGAATGCTTAGAGATCGGAGAGAAGCGAACGGTGCAAGAACAGGTTGAAAGCCTTGGCCATGTCGAATGTCGAAATAATTTCATACAAAATACTTTTTATTTTATGTACTTATATAAATACTTAAATATGTTTTTAACAGTGAAAAGTGTGTCTTATTTTTAAAATAATATTAGCCTTAATAATTAAAACTGCTACCCAAAGTCACTGTTCCACGCGGACGAAGTCGCGGGCGCAGCTAGTAAATAAATATATTAAGCGAATTTAGCGAAACTTACTTACTTACTTACTTTTTAGTTGGTGAGGGTCGAATTGGGCGCATTTTATAAGAGCGATTACTCTTACTGTTATTTTATTACGGTCTTACGAAGATCAATTTTAATCTCACAGTACTCTTTCATTTGCTGTTGTAAAACCAAATTCTCTTACAAGTATCTTACTTTGGCACGGTGTAAAGGACCATCGGTTTTTGTGTAGCCTCAGTTGTCCCTTGCTAAGAGGGATTCCTCTAATTTGCCTCTTTGTGATGCTAGTGTAAGAGTACCTATACTCGTATGAGGCCGTCGAAAATTTCAACAAATGTTGTTGTGCTCGTTGTGGTAAAAATATAAAAAATGTAAATATCTCCATTTTGTGTTATTGTTTTATGATTGATTTACGATAAATATAACATATTGTTAGTGTATTAGTGTAGTAATGTTAAACCATATGCGGAGTACATTTATTCAAATGAATTTTAATATAAGTAACATTGCGATCTAGGGCCATTACTGCGACGTGTTTGAAAATAATATTTATTGCTAAAATAAGTTGGAAAATAATACAAATGTACAGTGACATCCAGATAGCTGGTGGAGCAGTGGAGGTTTCTCCGGAGTAGGTAGAGTTCAGATAAACCAGGAGTGTGCTGTACTTAACGTAAACCCGATTTATTTGTACTAATAATTTAAATGTAACAAGTTGCTCAATCAGCGATTTTATACCACTACGCGACGTGTGTTTAGGTTCATGATCGATATTGCACAGCAATTATGAAATGTGTTGTTATTCTATATATATTTTGTTAAGTGGGGACGGAGTCATCAAATCATGTACGAGCTCGTACAACAAAATTACGCCATTGTTGCAATTTAGGCTTTCAGTCTCACAGTATTCTGTATCAGAACATTTATTCTCATTCATTCTTATAAAGTCCACTACAGGACTAAATATAATAATAATAATTATAATAATTCTTTATTTAGAATTAATAACAAATTTACATAAATAATTTGTGACCGATGATACCTGCATAAGTAATAAAACTGTGTCACAGAAAAAATCCCTTATATTAATCATGTTAAGTTTGTTTAAAGATTTTCACTCTTAATCAAAACTAGACTATGACAACAGGTGGCCATTTTTTGTTTTATGTAGGGTTCCTTAGAAATTGGAAGAACCAAGTTTAGGCAAAGTAGCCAGTAATGTAATCTAACATTTTTTTCTGACTCGTGAAGAAGCATATCTTTAGATAAACAGCTTTTACCATTTTTGTTAAGAATATAAGGGATATAAGGGGGTGAAATAGGGCTTGAGAGTTCGTATGGAATTCCTTCATTTTTTAAGTTAGAGACATGAAACTTTATCTGTGGGCTACTGATTGAAAATAAGTAAATACGTATTTAAGAGTTTCTGAATATTCTACCCCTAAGAGGTGAAATAGGGGTTGGCATTTCGTATATAGGTTAGTCTCGAAGTAGTATAGTCTGGAAACTTTGTCTTCAGACTTTTGATTACAAATAAATAAATACTTATATCACAGCGTTTATGGGAATAAGCATTTATGGGAATTCTACCCCTAAAGGGTAAAATAGGAGTCGAAAGTTTGTGTGAAAGTAATTTTTTTTACGTAGAAAAATGAAACTTTATTTACTAGACCAAAGAAGCAGTTAAAAAAACTTTTTCAAGTAGGTAGTTTTAAGAGCGTTTATAACGCGAATGTGCTTCCACGTTTAAAAAAAAATCCAACCAGAATTAATATTGTTCAGTCCTCTCACCAATGGAGCGATCACTTTGTGATACTTGTAATACCTATAGGACCCATGAGTATAAGCATTAACTCGCTACTAGTCCATTGGCAAGAAGAATGAACCACGGCGCTCCACCGTGTTCTTAATCTAAACTAAAATCATCAAGCACTTACTGGAGTTGTGTGGCTTCTTTGTTCTCGGCGTTCCAAGAGATCTCTTGGGTAGTTCCTCTCTGCTCTGTCTTGGTACGTTCACACAAACATGCTCCAAAGTGCTGTATATCTTTTAATTCCAATTCCATTGCAGTATAAACAGATTTAACAACAACAATAGGTAAAACGTATAGGATAAAAATAAAAAAGTATAAATTAAAGGAAAACAAAGTATGAACAGTATATAAATAGAAGATAGCTTAGATAAAACAATACATATGAATTGTATAATAATAGAATAATAAACGCAGAACCAACACAATACTATAGTAAAATAGAAGAAAAGAAATTAATATAATCCATTGATAATTCATTAAAAATTTAGAAGACTATTAAATAATCTAAAAATAAAGCCTGCAACGTAAAACCTTTGCTTTGCATTAGAATTATAGTATTAAAGAAAGAACACGGAAATCAATACCACGAATAAACAAAAAAAAAAAGATAGAACTTTAGAAATTAATGTCGTAATCAACAATAAATCGAAAAAATTATTAAAAGCAAAGAGATGGATGGGAGGCACTTGGTGCGAGACACATCAATGAACGGCAAATTAATATATGACTAGTAGAAAGGTCCTGTCGTTATTATGGACGGGGGAAAGCAGCGTTATCCCAAGGGATAACAAAAAAAAAAAAAAAAAGGCTGGCCCTAGCGCATCGCCAGAAGTTTCTGAGGAAGACTTAATATTTTAACTTGTAAATATTTCCATACCTACATACTTTAATTTGTAATGGTGTTACTTTAAATATATAGTAAAAAACTGTATATCTTTTATGTATTTTTTTATTTTAATAACAGAAATACAATACTGTGTTAATGTGCCTAAGTTGTTTCTCTGAAGTGATCCTTAGGGCTCCCATATCTCACACACACATCTCTTACTCTCTCTCTCTTTAATTTTATTTTATCACTACTCTCTTTTAATAATACTAACTTTTATAAGGCGCCCTAGGCTCGTGAAATCTACCGCTGAGTTGCCGGTGAGTGACCCGGAGTCCTTCGGAGTCGTCTGCCCCCCGGGCTGGGCGTAATTTGTTACGCCGATGACACATTGGTCACGGCCCGGGGAGCGAACTTCCAATAGGCGGCGTGCCTATCCACCAGGGGAGTTTCTCTGGTGGTCGGGCGCATCGAGGCGCTGGGCTTACGGGTGGCCCTGTACAAGACGGAGGCCCTATTGTTCCATGGGCCCCTCGTGGTCCACCCGCCGGCGCCTCCATAGAGGTCAACTCGGTCCTCGTACCGGTTCGGGCCCAGATGAGGTATCTGGGCCAGATACTCGACAGTAGGTGGCTCTTCGACGAGCACTTCCGACAGCTTGGTCCGAAGCTGGTCGGCGCTGCCTCCGCCCTTGGGCGACTTTTGCCCAACTTGGGTGGAGCCAGCGTCGCAACGGGACTCCTGTACACGGGGGTTGTCCGGTCGATGGCGCTGTATGGTGCACCGGTGTGGGTGGCGGCTCTGACTGCCCTAAATAAGGCCCGCCTCTGGCGGCCTCAGAGGGTATTGGTAGTCAGAGCCATACGCGGATACCGCACGGTGTCAACCGAGGCGGCGTGCGCCTTGGCCGGAATACCCCCGTGGGATTTGGAGGCGGAAGTGCTCGCCGAAGTTTATCGACGGGTGGCTGGATATCGGGCGGAAAGTGGCTTTCCCCCTCCGCCCGAAGAGGTACGCGAATGGCGTGAGGCCGCTCGTCGAGCCACTATGGACAGATGGTCGTTCCGGCTGGAGACTCCACGCGCTGGCTTTGCCGCCGTGGAGGCTCTCCAGCCGGTCATCCTCGAGTGGGCTGGGCGGCAGCACGGGACCCTTTCCTTCCGACTGACGCAGGTACTTTCCGGGCACGGTTGCTTCGGGAAGTACCTGCACCACAAGGCACAACAAAATTGAGACTTGGGCATCATTCTGTGTCGAAGGCGCTTACAATGGGTTGTCCTCAGGGGTCAGTGCTAGGTCTATACTTGTGGAATATTAATCGCCATGTACGTATTAAATTTGAATATGTTACAATTAAAAATAAAACCTTGGTTTGTTATGTGGGATTGGTTTTACTCGTAGAAAGAAACCTTTCATTTATCAAACAGTATTAGAACAGTTAATGAAAAGTCTAAAACGAATTTCTTTGCTCTAACGAGGATATCAACTGCTTGGAGTCCGTCATTTAATACACTTAAGATTATATATGGAGCTACTTATTTGGGTTCTATTTGCTATGGTGCTCCTGTATGGGCCGATAGGGCGACTGTAGGTGCTGTCCGTCGCAAACTGTTACAAAGCCAACTACTTCCATTGATTTTCTTGTGCAAGGCATATAGGACGGTTAGCACTGAGGCTTTACCGCCACCGTATTGGCGGGTGTTGTTCCGGTCGATCTCGAGGTGCAAAGACGTGCTGCCATGTACTATTCCACACAACAAAACAATGAATGCGATTTTTTGGGCGTACGAGACCGCGATAAAATCATAAGATTGTTTCAACAGCAGTCCAATGTCTATAGCGACCTCATGGATAAATGGGAACAACGATGGGACAAATCATCTAAGGGGCGCCAGCTCTACCAGTTCTTTCCATCTTTTCGCAAACGGTTGTCGAGGACATGGCTCGAAGTAGATCACTGAGTCGCTCAATTCCTTACAGGACACGGTAACTTTAAGAGCAAACTACATCCAGTTAAATTACTCGATTCACCTTTTTAGGCCAATGCTCAACACCGGATTCTATCTGTGAATAGTCGGCTCATAAGAGGATATGCCTCTTAGAATGTAGTCTTTTGCACAATGAAGGTAACATAATGCTAAATAGCTTACAAATTACATCTGGGGCGGTATACTATGGGGATCTTATGTCAACTGCGGTGAATTTCCGTGCGTTTAGGCGATTCTGCCATACATACTATAGTAATCAAATATAGCTCACTTTGGACCCATAATATTTTATCCGTGGTGCTTCCCGGTTTGAAAAAGGTGTCTGCCTATTTTGACTTAATTTTGTCTCCCGCTTTGCTAAGGAGGGAAGTGGACTTATTATATTTCCAACTCCTCCAGTTTTTCTTCTGAAAAATTAAACTGTCTTGGAACCCCAAGACAGTTTAATTTTTCCTGGGACTTCCCGAGTGTCGTAACTTGGTGTGTTCGTGGGCCACTGCTGTTGTACAGGACGATCCTGGTGTACAGGAGTCACAGTGGTGGGCGTGTGGGTGGCATGTGGTCCATGTGGTTTTAGGCGGTCCAATTTCGACATACTACCCTACCGCGAACCCCAGTAGGCAGTCGGCGGGTCGGTCGAAAGGGATTTCCACACGATTAAAAAAAATGTTAGTAGATTTAGGCACTGATTTTCCAATAACGTTTGCATAAGATGTTCATGACAACCGGGACCGTTTGGCGGTGATCCACGCCCGTCCGAGGCACGGGCGTGGATCACCGCCAAACTTTTATACACCGGGCTGTTATTAAGATTTTTTTGTTAGAATAGATCGTTTTCATTAATATTATAAAAAAAATAATACCTTTTGATATAATTCGAAATGATCGTGTGATGCTTCCAAAACTATTGCTGATTTCACAAGTATAGTTTCCTCTACTGCTCATAGTCATATCTATAAAAGCCACCATTCTCGATAAACTCAATGTTTTTCCATTAAACGTCCAAGTTACCTGTGAAAAAATCATGTTTATAAATTAAAACAAAATGAAAAGTAGCAAACGATTAAATTGCATAATCATGGAAGTATACAAAACAATAAGGCGGGAGTTAGAGTTCATTTGAATTATTATAATAGTAACACAATACATAAAACCATATTGTATTTTACCCGACTATGGCCAAGCTAAAAGAAATGTTTTGGCAGTCTTTGTATACATGTTTGTATGTTCCACCATAGCGTCATAACTGCTGAACAAATTTTAAGGAATGAAGTGTTTATAGATTCATAATAAGTAGTACCTAGGTGACATAGGTTGTATCAATTTTATCAAAAGTTTTTACAATGTCGCTTCGGGATATAGATTTTTATTCTTTTCCTTGTTATTATTCAAATTTCACAGTTTAGTGGACTAGTCAGAAGACTAGGGTTGCCAGATAGAAACCTATCAAATCCGGGACAATCCTAAAAAAAAAGGATAGCGATTTGTGGGGGATCGGTGCAAGTAAAACCCAATAAACGATGATATAGAGAGTCCGAGTCTCGACTCCTGGTCGGACAGATCGGACGAAACCTGTCACCACCAGCATTGATCGCGGCAATGCTGGCGAGTAGTGAGCGATGGGAGGCGTGGTCTCCTTCTGTGCAGACGTAATGCTTCAGAAGTAGTCCGCAGAGCGGGATCGGGAAAGGGCCGTTCCCGCTCGCAGGAGGCGACGAAGGTACTGCCGTAGAGGCCGCTACCTCCCCAGTCGACGCTAAAGGGTCGTTGTGGCCACATCTAGGGGATATAGCACCCATGGCAGTCCTCTATCGCCATTATCATGGAGAGTGTTCTGAAGAGCTCTTCCAACTGGTCCTCTCCTCTACAGGACAACACGGGCCGGCCTCGGAAGTCACCGCTTCAGAGTGGTAGACATACGTTCTCGCACTCATCGCTTCCGTTCTTCCTTCCTGTGCCGAGCGGTCAAAACCTGGAACTCAGTACCAGCGCACGTGTTTCCTTCCCACTATGATACCGGGTCCTTTCAGCGGTTCGTGAAAGAGCATCTCACCAGACCGCCATAGTGTGGGTCACCATGCTGCATTATCCTTATTACCTACCTATTACCTACATTGAGGATGGTGACCACCACTCTTGGATTCTGCTCATGATTTCCATCAGGCAGGGCAGGGCAGGGGAGTCATTTTGGCAGCAAATACATAAAAGAAATTGAGAGCATCACTAAGGCGGCCTCGCGGAAACTTAGCGTACTGAATAGGGTGAGACGGTTCTTTGCGCCCGAGCATCTGTGTCTTCTTTATAAGACCCAGGTTCGCTCGTTCGTAGAGGACTGTTCTCATCTTTGTAATGGATCCACGCAGAATTTGCTTGATGCTCTTGATCGGTTGCAGCGGCCAGCAGTCCGCATTATCAACAGTCCCGATGCCACCGAGTCCCTTGAGTCTTTGCACTTGCGGGGAGATATTGCCTCTGTGACAGTCCTATAGCGTGTTTACCATGGACAGTGTTCTGAAGAGCTCTTCCAACTAATCCCACTTTCTCCCATCTTCTACAGGACAGCACGTACTGGCATTGGAAGTCACTGCTTCAGAGTCGTAGAAATACGCTCTGGAACTAAACGGTTCCGTTCTGCCAGCGCACGTGTTTCCCTTCCACTATAATCCCGGGTCCTTTAGGCGGCGTGTTTCATTTAACTCTTCATTTCAATCAACAATAATAATAATATCTTTACACAAAAATATTTTTTACACTAAAACACCGCTCCGACCATTACAGAAGCATAAATGAAGAAACAAGGTTCGCAGGCGGCGTTTGCGACTGGGGCGCGAATCAGCTGTAAACGAAGAGTTACGGAAATGTCAGAGACCACGATCGGTTTGGCCGATTAGTCGGCCGACTAGTCGGCCTTTTTAGGACCGACTAATCGGTTAGTCGGCTAGTCGGCCAAAGTACTGATCGGCCCATCTCTAAAAACAACCCTTTCTATGGAAAGAGAGAAGATAAAACAAATACCTACCTAACAAATACTAACTATATACCACATTAATCACAATGCTTGTGCATAAAACGTTCCCACGATTATTTTGAATATTTAAGTCATGCGGGCACAACCAAACACACACATTCGACGTCTACAGATTTATTATGCGTGATATATGTATAAATAGATCACGGAACAATATTTAAAGTACTTGCTGTCTAGCAAAAAAAGACTGAATGAAATCGGAAAATGTGTTATTGAATTACAACTAAGTACATACATACACACATCAAAAGTGTCTAGGGATCAAGCATTTTTATGCGGATTTCTTGAGATTGAGATGTGGCTTTGGCCCTGGCCTGCTCAGTCGCCAGACTTGAACCCGATTGAGCATGCATGGGATATGCTACAGAGAAGAGCTCTGCCGAATATGGAGGGTATCCAGTCGCAAGAAGACCTTTTTTTGTTGTTGCAACGAACATGGGCGGCCATTCCACAGCGTGATTTGGATGAACTCATTTTGAGTATGCCAAACCGATTCTTGTGTTGTTAGTGTTCGCGGTAGAAACACGGATTATTAATTGTTTAGGTTACCTAATAAAATTTTAAAGAAAACTGTTATTTCAGTCTTTTTTTCGAACTTTAATGTTAGTGGTTCAAATGTCAAAAATCCCTTTATTAGGAAAATGGCAAATTTCTTTATTAATGCAAAGGTGACTTGGTTTATCGTTACTGTGACAAACGAAAACACTTTATTTGATGAATCCTTAAAGAAAATTTTAATTAATATCAATCAGGAGAAAAGTTATTGCAAAAATATATGTTGATCCCTAGACACATATGTTGATCCCTAGACACTTTTGATGTGTGTATATAGATATTCTTTTTCCTATGGATAGAGGTTGCGATAAATCAAATACTTAATGCTACACCGAATTATACGTAATACTTGTGCGTAAAACGTTTCTATGATTATTCCACGATATATTAATCAAAGTGTTATTACGTATCGCTGCCAATAGATGTCACTACGTGTTGTTTTACGTAATGATAAATTCTTTATATTTTTTTTTTCCAATAGATAGAGAGATTGTGATAAATTAAACAATTAATGCTACAATCTTCAGAGTATCTCCTTTCTAACAAAAAAAAAAATATTGCAATCGGACTACTCGTTAATGAATTACAATTAATTACACATTTTGACTTTCCTCCCCCCTCACAAGGAAACCGTCCGGAATTTCGGAATAAAAAGTATGCTATGTCCTACCCATGGGCGTAGCCAGCCATGGGCTCAGGGTGGGGCAATAGTCTAAAATAATATGTAACTAGCAAACTATTTAGTTATGCCATAAATATTGTTATCTTGTTCTGCTGTTGGCCATCGCCAACGCATCCAATAGTCTGGCATTTAGCTGCATCAGGGAAGCACTCCACTACCAAGGCGTTCCAGAGTACCTGTGGCTGGCTGGTGGCTAGTGGCAGACTAGGTACCGTCATGTAAGAGGACCGAGATGGCGACCCATGTCATGCGGTATTCCGCAGGTGTCTGTCCTTGGACCGCTCCTGTGGTACGTGGGGTACGACTGGGTCCTTCGAAGTTGTCTCCTCCCGGGCTGGACGTAATTTGTTACGCCGATGACACTTTGGTCACGACCTGGGAACCAAACTTCCTAGAGGCGGCGCGCTTGGCCACACAGGAGTGTTTCTATGGAGGTTAGGCGCATTGAGGCCCTATTATTCCATGGTGCGCCTCCCGGCACCTCCAGCGTGGACAACTCGGTCAGAGCCATACGCGGCTACCGTACTCTATCGACGGAGGCGGTATGCGCCTTTGCCCGGAACTTCCCCGTGGTATTTAGAGGCGGAAGTGCTTGCCGAAGTTGATCGGCGGACGACTGATTTCCGGGTGGAGAACGACTTTCGCTCTCCACCCAAAGTGATACGCGAGTGGCGTGAAACTGCTCGTCAAACCACCATGACTCGCTGGTCGTCCCGGCTGAAGATTTCACGCGCTGACTTTGCCGCCGTGGAGGATATCCAGCCGGTCATCCTCGAGTGAGCAGAGCGGCAATACGGGACCCTTTCTTTCCGACTCTCGCAGGTCCTTTCCGGGCACGGTTGCTTCGGGAAGTACCTGCACTCGGTTGCTAGGAGGGAACTGAGTCCCGCCTGTCATCACTGCGATTGCAGTGAAGACTTGGTCTAGCACACGCTGGCGGTTTGCCCCACCTGGGCCTCACTGCAGTCATCTGAGGAGATCTCTCGCTATCTCGGCCGTCATACGCTCCATGACTGGTGGCGATAGCTGTTTTATCGCGGTCGTAACCTTCTGCGAAGACGTAATCTCGCAGAAGGAGGCAGCGGAGAGGGCCCGGGAGAACAACCTCCACTCGGACCCAATTCGCCGCACGGCGAATTCGGCGAACCGGGAGGCGGAGGCGTGCGTACCAGCGCCTCATGCCGCCCTGAGTGTAGCCGCGGATGGACGGGACGGGTTTTTCCCTCCATCCGTTTAAGAGACCAGCCGCGAAGGGGCGACGTATGCGTGTGCCGTACGTCGCCTAATTAGAGAGTCCACCAGCAGACGGTGCCCGCTTCAGTGCAGGCAGGCAGGTTCCAGGATCTCTCCCTTCTCAAACAGAGTGGCACACCGTATGGTTTTAGTTGGTCCGATTTCGATACACCACCCCGCCGCAAACCCCGGTAGGGTGACGGCCCGTGGGAGTTTCCACACGTGAGAAAAAAGTTACCTCACAGGTCCCACCGTGGCTACGCCCATGGTCCTACCTCGGAATATGAACTCAAATCATGCCAAGTTTCATTTGAATCCATTCAGTAGTTTAGGCGTGATGCGCGGCCAAGATACAGACAGACAGACAGACAAAAATGAAAAAAAAAAATAGTTTTGGTTTCAGTATTGTATAATTTCTAACTATTTTTAGAGTTTATGTGTATTTTCGATAGATGGCGCTGTCTCATTTTTGTGAAACACGCTATGGTTTCGTTACCAATGTATCTTAAATAGTGTAGCTTTGTATTGATTAAATGTCTTCGTCTGAGAATCAAGTTTCATTTGCGCTTTGTTCCTGGACCTTCGGAGTCGGATATCAGCGGCAACAGGAAGCAGTTTGAAGCAGCGGAACGCTAGATTAGAGGTGGGTCGTAACGTCTTTTTCTCGTAATCGCTTATACGTAGTTTCATGAGTACGCGTAACCAGTTAATGTAACGATTATTTTTGTAACTACGTATTTTTCACACAGCGGTGTAACTAGATGTGTCTGATTGAGACTGAACATTGGTTACGGTTATCTTTACAACCTGTTAAATTATGTATTACGTTATTTAATGTAATAGGTTACTTGTGTTAGGTAATAGGTTAACGTATTGCTATGATTATTTTGTAATATGATAATAGTTATTATCAAATAAAGCTTGTAGTTGTGTATAATGAGTAACTACGTATTTTCGGTAAAAAGTGTACATATAGAAAAACTATTAGGGCTTTATGAAAACAATAGAACCCAAAACAATGTTTTAAATAAAACTATATGTCTGTTTTTGTGTACGTTTGTGCACGCAAATCTCAAAAACGGCTTAACTGATTTTGATTCAGTTTCTACTAATGTGTGTGTTAATGTTGTTTGTTTTAATTTAATCGGTTCATAAATAAATAGTTATGTAGGAAGAAGTGTATAAAAATACCGCGGTAACCGATATTTACGCGGGCGAAGCCGCTTGTAAAAGCTAGTTCAATTTAATACCTAATATTTATTGAGAAATTTATTTTCATTTAAATAATTGCATTGAAAATAATTCACAAAACAATACTAATAAAAAGTAAACTTAGCTATCGCGAGACCGGCGACAAATACAAAATAACATTTGTCAATCAACGATCGTAACTAACACCTAAAATAAATTCCACTTTCATTCAGTCAATTTCTCACAAATGCTTACAAAGATGATACAATTTTGGACTCTAACATCACCCAAATAATATTTCAATTCTTATCAATATTTACACTAATGAGAAGATTAATAAGTGCATGAACAAAAAATATAACACTCTCTATTTATCTTAAAAGGATCGAGCGAGACATTATTATTTATTACGTTAGCTACGAACATAAACACTCTTGAGTTTAAGTGTTCTGTAGCTACGAGTGAGTAAGCGATACAGGTACAGCGTAGCGTATACGAAGTTACGGTTATGGCAACCGTATATACAGTCACACTGTTATACGTAACTACTTTAAAAATAATCGTTACATTTTGTTTCGCGAAACTACGTACACGGTAACAGGCCTCGTAAGCGGTTACTTGAACCGATTACGTTAAATAACGCTCACTCCTACGCTAGATATAGAAGCGACATCTAGCGGCGAAAAACGGCAGTACCAGTTAATAAGTGAGATAAGTGAAGTGCAATATTAAAGTGTTTAGAAGACAAACTGTGAGTACTCTTGTTCATATTAACTTAGAAAAAATCCGATCGGTTTGGACTTGTAAAATTTTCGTGTCGATTGTGGTTGAGACGGGGAATCCATGCCCGATTTCGTCTAAGTGTCGCAAGTTTGAAACACTTAGAAAAATTTCGAGTCGATTTGGACTTAAAAATTTTGAACCAGTTTGGACGCTTAGAATATTTATAAGGAATTAAACTAACCATGGATGCGCTATCAAGATTACAAATTGACACCAACAAAAAGATTGAGAAAGGGTATACAAATTTTAAGAAGTCCCCTAAGGATAGGGTAACTGTTAGTTATATTGAAACACGATTGGAAACGCTCGAGACCAGTTGGAGTGGGTTTCAAGGTATTCATTTGAGAATGTTTAATGAAATTCAACAGGCAGACTATGAAAAATCAGATTACTGTCAATTGGATGTGTACACCAAAACAGAGGATTTATACACCGATTATAAAACTTTATTAAAAGAACGCCTACTTGCCTTGAATAAAGCAGAAAGGAATAAGGTAGACACGGGCATTGTTACCAGACCTGTGAATACTATTAAGTTGCCCAAATTGTCAATTCCAAATTTCTCTGGAAGTTACCAGGAGTGGACAACCTTTAGAGATTTGTTTCAGTCGCTTATCCATAATAATAGTGCACTATCCAACGTCGAAAAAATGAGATATTTAAAAAGTTATCTTACTGGTGAAGCTGAACAGTTACTGCGTCATTTACCTGTCACCAACGACAATTATTTAACTTCCTGGAACACATTGGAACACCGATACAACAATAAAAAAATTATATCTAACTGTATCTTAAAGAGATTCTTTTTATCAAAAGGTTATAGTGACCGAATCGTCTAATTGTTTGAAGGAAATGTTTAACACGACGAACGAATGTATAAACGCTTTAAAGAACTTAGGTTTGAATATTGATAATTGGGACGTAATCATTATTTTTATATTGAGTCAAAAATTAGACAACGAATCTCGCAAATTGTGGGAGGCAAAAACTTGTAGTTTCACTGATGATTTACCAACATTAACTCAGTTTCTGGAATTTCTAGAACATAGATTTAGATCACTTGAAATTTTGAGTACGAAATCAAGCACCAAAGCAACTAAAACTCATCATGTTATTAACGTTGCCAGTGAAACTAAGATTTCCGCCTGTCTATGTTGTTCTAGCAATAACCATAAACTGGGTAATTGTAAAGAATTTGCTAAAAGAGATGTGCTGTCGCGACGTAACTTTGTCCAGTCTTCTAGGTTATGTTTCAATTGTTTAGGTGTAAACCATTCGGTATCGGAGTGTCGCTTGCCTACTAGATGTAAGATTTGTAAAAGGAAGCATCATTCCTTCCTGCATTCAGAATACAAGAAACCAACTGACAAAAGGGAACCAAGTATCGAGTCAGTTGATCATACCAATGTTGTTGCAACCGCAACAACACAGCACGAGACCAAAATAGAAAATATTACTACCTGTCATTCATATACCAATTATTGTCAAGTGGTTCTAGCTACCGCTTTAGTAAATGTTAATACCAACACGGGTGCCAACATTACATTAAGGTCATTATTGGACCAAGGGTCGCAGGCCTCGTTTGTGACAGAGTCTGCAGTTCAATTACTGGGGCTTAGAAAAATCAACATCAGTTGTTATATCTCAGGTATAAGGGGCGAAGAAAACAGATCTTTTAACTCAAAACAAGTACTTTATTTGAAATTACACTCATTGCATGATCCTGATTTTCAAATACAGGTGAAAGCTCACGTCCTCAAGAAGCTGACGTCCATTTTACCTGAAAAGAAATTAAGAATTAAAACATGGGTTACTTTACCAAAATTTAAGTTAGCGGATCCAACATTTAACATACCAAACAAAATTGATCTTTTACTAGGAGCGGATGTCTATAGTGAAATTATATCCCAGGGGTTGATACGGGGCCCACCAGGTACACTGATCGTTCAAAACACATGGTTGGGTTGGATTCTATCGGGGAAGGTGGAGGAAGATGATAGTAAAACCAATAGTATATCCAACGGCAATACCTCTATTATCACCATGCACACCCAAGTGAACAATGAAAATTTTGACCTTAAACAATTCTGGGAACTAGAGTCTGATAATATGAATTTAGATAAACAACACTTCACATCGGAAGAGTTAAAGTGTGAAGAAATTTTTAAAGAAACTACCAAACGTGATTCTGAGGGTAGATATATAGTAAGTTTACCTTTTAACATCCCAGATCCTACCTGTAAATATGGAAATTTACGTGAAATTGCTACCAAAAGAATTTTACTGTTAGAGAAACAGTTTTTGAAGTCGCCGGAATTAAAGGATCAATATACTGATATTATTTCAGAATATATTAACTTAGGTCATATGGAAGTAGTACCACAAAAAGAGATTGATAAACCGTCAGTCTACTTACCTTATCTTGAAGTAATCATCAAGAGGTAGTAGAGCCACGCTGATTTCAGCACGAATGGGCCGGCTCGACCGGGGTATGGCCGGCTCCATACTTGTTGACTAGACTAAAAGATGCAGCAGCATCACTAGGCCGCCATGGTGTGGGTCGCCATACTGCATTGTCTGCATTCGCAGTGAGTATGGCGACCAATATTCTTGGATTCTGCTTATGCTTTCCATCAGGCAGAGTAGAGTCATTTTGGCGGGCCATACATAAAAAAAACTGATAAAACAACAACTAAGTTTCGAATTGTCTTTAACGCCTCCAGTCGGGATAGTAATGGAGTATCACTGAATCACTGAACAGTGAACTCATGGTAGGTCCTACCCTGCAATCAGATTTAAGGCACACCCTTATGAGATGGAGAGTGCATCCTATCTGCTTAATAGCTGATATTATCAAAATGTATCGGCAGATAAAGGTAACAAACTCTGATGCTGATTACCAACGTTTGTTGTGGAGAGATGAACATACTAAACAAATACAACATCTTCGGTTAGTACGTGTCACTTTTGGAACAGCTTCTGCTCCATATTTGGCAGTAAGAAGTCTTCACCAAGTAGCATATGATGAAGGGGAAAGGTTTCCACTAGCATCAGAAAGGTTATTACATGATTACTACATGGATGATCTCATAACGGGTTGTGAAACAGTGTCAGAAGGCAAGAAAATAATTGAAGAAATGAGTCAGTTATTAAACAAGGGTGGATTTGAATTGCAAAAATGGTCTAGCAATAGTGAAGAAATACTAAAAGAAATAAACAAAGGAAACAAAGCAGATAGCAATTTAGAAATAAAAATAGGTGAAATGATAAAAATTCTGGGTCTTACCTGGAATCGGTTGAGCGATGACTTCGAGTACTCCGTACAGTTACCTCCAATCAGCTATCCTGTAACAAAAAGAAAGGTTGTATCAGATGTAGCTAAATTATTTGATCCTATAGGTTGAATAGCTCCAGCAATAATCAAAGCCAAAATTATGATACAAAAGCTATGGTTGTCTGGAATAAACTGGGATGAGGAACTACCAAAAGATTTATTGCGGGAATGGATTGCTTATCGTGATCAACTCATCGAACTTACCAACTTTCGGCTTCCACGTTGGATTAACATTACTGATGCACATGAGCACATCGAAATACATGGCTTCAGTGATGCGTCTAGTGAAGCTTATGCTGCTGTAGTCTATGTGCGTGTTGTTAACAGCGCTGGTGAGGTTTATATTAATTTAATAACATCAAAAACCAAAGTAGCACCTATTAAACAGGTCTCTATACCACGGCTTGAATTGCGCGGAGCGGTCTTGGTAGCTAAATTACTGCAGGAAGTCTCGGCAGTTATGAATATTCCTAAAACTCAAATCTACGCGTGGACCGACTCAACCGTCGTTTTGGCTTGGTTGAGTAGTCATCCAATACGTTGGAAAACCTTTATAGCCAATAGAGTTTCCGAGATTTTGAGCATTCTAGACCGAGATCAATGGTATCATGTATCGTCGGCCGACAATCCCGCAGACTGTGCGTCGCGCCGTATTGGTCCGTCCGAATTATCAAACAACCAACTATGGAAAACGGGCCCTTCCTACTTAAAAAGTTTGAACATAACCTTCAACAGATCGAAGAATTCTACAACAAATTTAGAAGAGAAAACAAAAAGGGTATATCACACAACAGAGCAAGAACAGTGTAATGTTTGGTTCAAGTTTTCTTCTCTTCAGAGGATGATTAGAGTATTAGCTTATTTTAAAAGATTTGTAAATAAATTAAAGAAATGTCATGATGTCGAGTTACCTTCGTGGTTAACTAGCAAAGAATTAAACGAAGCCCTTGATCAGTGTATCAAACAATCCCAAACTACGAATTTTATACAAGAAATCAAGGATCTGAAAGAAAAGGGAGTTGTGAATAAAAAAAGTAAACTTGCCTCTTTAAATTCTTATTTGGATGCCTCCGGCATATTGAGAATCGGCGGACGTCTGGAAAGAGCTGACATTATTATTGATAGCAAACTCCCTATAATTTTACCTGCAAAGAATCACCTGTCCCAACTAATCATTGCTGAAGCTCACGTCAAAACCTTGCATGGCGGTCCTCAGATAATGTTAAATTACTTGCGGTCTAAATATTGGATTCTTGATGTAAAAAAACGTGTAAAGCTGTTTGTACGCAAGTGTGTAGTATGTGTACGGTATGCTGCTCAAACCAAAACGCAGCTCATGGGACAGTTACCTCCAGCTCGTGTTACTCCAATCAGACCCTTCTATAGAAGCGGCGTAGACTATGCAGGTCCAATCCAGATCAGGACTTCTAAAGGTAGAGGACACCGAGCATATAAAGGTTATATCTGTATGTTCATCTGTATGGCAACAAGACCCATACATTTGGAGGCTGTTAGTGATCTTACCTCACAAGGATTTCTAGCAGCGTTTCAACGTTTCGTTGCCAGAAGAGGGCATTGTGCAGAATTATATAGTGACAACGGCACTAATTTTGTGGGTGCCGCTCGCGAACTAAAGATCTTATTTGCCCATGAAAATACAGCCTTGAAGATAGAAATCTCCGAGTGCTTGGCAAATAAAGGCACAACCTGGCACTTTATTCCACCTCAAGCCCCACACCATGGCGGACTCTGGGAAGCGGGAATAAAGTCCACAAAGCACCATTTGCGTCGCGTGGTCGGGAACGCTACTCTCACTTTCGAGGAAATGACTACATTACTGTATCAAATCGAAGCTTGTTTGAACTCCAGACCTTTGTCACAAATGAGCTCAAACTCGCAGGATCCCTTCCCCTTGACTCCTGGACATTTTTGGTGGGTGAGTCGTTAGTTGTCGTACCCGATAACAACTATGAAACATCAGCTATTTCATCACTAAAACGTTGGCAATTGGTACAAAAAATGCTTCAGCAGTTTTGGCGAAGATGGTCAACTGAGTATTTAAATCAGTTCTTACACCGTTATAAGTGGGCAAACCGCACTCCGGAACCGGAAATAGGGGATGTTGTTTTAGTAAAGGAGGACAATCTGCCTCCAGCCAAATGGCTTTTAGGAGTAATCACCGAAAAACATAGGGGTTTGGACAGAATTACCCGAGTAGTCACATTTAAGAGACCTATAACAAAATTGCGTGTTTTGCCTATAGAAAGTTAAACTTAAATTTGATATCTAGTGTTGTTAAATTATAAGGTACCTACTGAAATTTAATTTTGTATGTATGTGTTTAAATGATAAGGTCAAATTGTTTATTTTCCAACATTAAGTAAAAACAGGATTTCATACCTTTGTTAACTGTTAAAATTTTGTATATGGGTCTATCATAACTTTTACCTAACTCAGTATTACTTAACTAGTATTAACTGGCATACATACCCATTTTGTCGCCAGTAACCAATTGAGTATAATAGTTGAACATAATTACATAATTTGTTATCAAATTCATAATTATAAAAATATTACTGTAAATAAAAAGGTTAATGTAAAGTTGTGTCAGGTTCCGCTTAGGACCTTACTTTTGACCATCATTCTTTTACCTTTAGTTTTGTCGAATTTAGTTTTACAGTCCACTAAAAGAGTGGGTAAAGGCATGGTGGGCGGAAGTATGGGCATACTGCCCATGGTGGGCGGGATGTATAATTTGTAACTATTTTTAGAGTTTATGCGTATTTTCGATAGATGGCGCTGTCTCATTTTTGTGAAACACGCTATGGTTTCGTTACCAATGTATCTTAAATAGTGTAACTTTGTATTGATTCAATGGCTTCGTCTGAGAATCAAGTTTCATTTGCGCTTTGTTCAAGTATCGATAACAAAGTGCCCTCCAAAAAAAATTTTTTAATGTCTTCAATGTACAGAATTTGACCTGTTACATTTTTATTATAAGTATAGATTACTATCTTAACGAATATCTTTAAACGAGCAATTCTTGCATATTTATATATTACTAGGTGTGCCCGCGACTTCGTTCGCGCGTGCTTAGATTCAAATCTCTTTTCTCAATCTTATCTTCCAATCATTTTTCTATATTTATAGGGAAACAAAACAAAGTTATTTTAAGAAAATCTGTGTGTACGTGTGAGTTTGTAATATAAGAAAATTTATTACAGAATTTCTTCATAAACAATATGACTTGTTTGTTCATTTGTGTCAGTGAGTATAGACAGGCTTTGCGCACTGCTTACACGTGACAAAGCTACATAAGCTGGCCATGAGAGAAATAGGACTTTCGCCGATCTACACCAACACGACTCATAGTCTGTCCCTGGGCTAAACTTACACTTAATGGGAACTGCACACGTTTAAATCTATACGGATAGTTTTTTGGGATGAGCGGTATTCGTGGAATCCAAACACGCTGTCCTGCACCATATCCAGTCAACATGTGTGATTCTATCACGTTCCGTTGGAGCGATATAACTTTTAAATGTATTGTGTGCTGTTACACAATTTTGGTGGACTCAATTTTCTCATTAAAATTATAGGCACTCCAACTTTTAATTTGATAATATTATGTGAGGGAAGACCAGTTGCGCAACAAAAAATTTAAAAACTCAACTGGATACGTCATAGCTTCATCTTGGTCGACAATACTATTAATATCAGTGTACACAACTTGTGACCCTTCAACTTGCTCCAAAATAATATTATTTATTTCTATAACTTCTTGGTTTCGAGGTGATAAAATTGCTCACTCACAAAACCAAGAATCTTCCTGAGTTGTGATATTAGTAAGATTTCCATAAACTGATAATATGAGTCATTCAAATGAAGTTACAACCTCGCATAAATCGTCTCGCAGTGAGATCAGCCCTTCTACTTACTGATATCTACCGTCACATTTTTGAAAAGCAAATCGGAAAATTATTTGGCGTTTTGGTTGCCTCCTCTGCGTACTCGCATATTAACAGTGAGTTTTAGTTTTGAAATATGAGGCCAAAGGTTTGAACTCTTGAGACACGCATTTATTTTGTCAGTTCGGGTCCTCCGTGGTATTACGGGTGGAGTCAGCCTAAAATCACCACAAAACAAAACTGTAACTCCACCGATGGCCCGATCACTTTGGCGAATGTCCCTCAACATCCTGTCTACATCCTCAACTGCCTTGCGATGTGCCATTATACACTCATCCCATACAATTAAATGACAGTCACGTAGAACTCTCGCTTTGTCACTATTATGAGACACATCACAAACAGGTTGTTCTGTGAATTCTAATTGTAAGGCAATTTTAAAATATCGTGTATGTAGTTTTATCACCAGGCAACAGTGTCATAGGATGCAACAGCAAGTGCTATTTTACCATCTGGTCGTAATTGTGCGAGAATAACTTTTGTGAGAATTTTTTTCCCAGTGCCTCTAGAAAAAGCATTTCACCCAAAGAAATATTGGCACTGTTACAAACACGATGGAAAATACTCCATTGTTTGTCCTTTAGAGTCGGAATACCATCGCGAAGAGTATGTAAAAGCTTCTTAGAATCGTAATTACTTTCAGCTGAGTACTCCCGATTACTACACTCTTCGTTAGAAATGGCTTCGGGGACCCTTAATAAGATTAAGAATTTCCACCAATAGGCAAAACCATGTCTTGGATTTCATTTAAACAGCGATTATAAATAATTTCCCGTTGTTGATGGTTCAATTCGCTCATAGAAATATTTCGATGCATATCGCGAATGTGATCTTCGGTTAAGTTGTTTTGGTATTTTTGTCATAATTGGACAGTATCTGAAAGTCACTGACGTATGCCTCATTGAGAGCGTCATCCCAATGTTGGTTGTCATCGAGCAGATGTCGTTCTCGGCAAGCAGCTTTGACACGATAGGTGTTGCGGGTGATCGACTTTTTCAAAGCTTCGAATAAAGTAGGCCATTGGATACCGATAACACTCGGCATTGCTTGGGTGCACTGTTGTACTCTTACGATGACGTGTTCTTTTTAAAACTTCAGGAACACCCTCTACTGGAGTGCCTCTTTTTCTACGATTAAACCTTCCTTGTTGTATGTAAAGTACGCTGGCGCTTCATCACAGAGCAAAGTGTTGGTAAAATCATCAGTCTAACATAGCACAGAAGACATAGAATGCCAATAAAGTGATCTGTCGAGGCTTTCCTAATCGCTCAATCGCATATTCAAATATATTCGCTGGCCTCCTTCCAGGTTACAGCGAAATGCGTCACAGGTGGGTGTCTTTCGTTGATTGGAAAACTGAGTATACGCCACACAGCTTTGGATGAACTTATGTAGCAGCCAGACTGAAATCTTGTTACTTAGTCACATTCATTTCGTAAAGCAATAGTTGCTTGATCGCTTCCTTTATTTACGTACTTACAAATATATTTGATAAACTCCACACTGATGCACATTTCGACATTTATGTACACACATCAAAAATGTCTAGGGATCAACATATGTGTCTAGGGATCAACATATATTTTTGCAATAACTTTTCTCCTGATTGATATTAATTAAAATTTTCTTTAAGGATTCATCAAATAAAGTGTTTTCGTTTGTCACAGTAACGATAAACCAAGTCACCTTTGCATTAATAAAGAAATTTGCCATTTTCCTAATAAAAGGATTTTTGACATTTGGACCACTAACATTAAAGTTCGAAAAAAAGACTGAAATAACAGTTTTCTTTAAAATTTTATTAGGTAACTTAAACAATTAATAATCCGTGTTTCTACCGCGAACACTAACACAAGAACATCGGTTTGGCATACTCAAAATGAGTTCATCCAAATCACGCTGTGGAATGGCCGCCCATGTTCGTTGCAACAACAAAAAAAGGTCTTCTTGCGACTGGATACCCTCCATATTCGGCAGAGCTCTTCTCTGTAGCATATCCCATGCATGCTCAATCGGGTTCAAGTCTGGCGACTGAGCAGGCCTGGGCCAAAGCCACATCTCAATCTCAAGAAATCCGCATAAAAATGCTTGATCCCTAGACACTTTTGATGTGTGTATGTTATCGACATATGTGTGTTAAATGGTTTGGATAAAACAGGAGAGTATGGTAATACCCATCTATTATTATCAACCATCGTCGGATTTTGGCCACGTAATCTAATTTCTGCAGCAAATACTCCTTGTTGCTGAGAACGTCGGCGGTACTTGGGGTAGACATTCTCGCCTGTTATAATTTGTTGAATCATGGCTTTTGGGTACCGTTTCAAACACTGACTGTTCTGCATGCACGGAGAGTTGATATTTAATCACAGCATGGGCCATGAACTATTTACTTCTATAGATGTGTTTAGTTACACTTTGACAGGCTTTAAACTTTAGACCCGATATTTAAGTTATTCTATGGCAAGGAGACGTTGATAAACACAACGCATGCGCCTGTCCAGTAGTATTGGCATGAAAGCCGAACAACAGACAGACAGACAACAATTTATATCTGATATTCCCATCTACAAAATAAATTATAGTCTATATGTTGCCGAGGATTGATAGCTATATAATAAAAAAGTTTCACAATCCGTTCAGTAGTTTTTGCGTGAAAGTCGGACAATAGACAGACAGACAAAAAATTCGATATTTTTTTTTTGGCTTGTGTGCCCCTAGTTTTTTATTTTTTATTTTATTCAATGTACAGAATTGAACTCTTCTACAGTTTTATTATATGTATAGATATTATTGTAAAGTTTCATTAAAATCCATTTAGTAGTTTTAACGTGAAAGAGTAACAAACATCCATCCATCCATCCATCCATACTTACAAACTTTCGCGTTTATAATATAAGTAGGATATTTAAGTCTTCAATGAAAAAGTGAAATCTTTTTAATGTGTGTGACAGCTTTGTTTATTCGTTGTCAAGACGCCAGCGTATTTAACGCGCATGCGTATGTCGAATGAACCGCCAGACTTCTATACAACCGTTCATCCCCACTTTAAACCCCCTCACAACCCTTTTTCGCATTAAAAAGTAGCCTATGTGTTATTCTGATGTATAGGCTATATTTTTGTAAAGTTTCATCCAAATCCGTTCAGTAGTTTTTGCATGAAAGAGTAACAAACATCCATCCATCTTCACATCCATACTTACAAACTTTCGCGTTTATAATATTAGTAGGAAAGTAGGATATATAAAAACTATACCTTACAAAATCTTTAACTGTGGGTTTATATATTTATGATGATTTACTCCTAGCCTGTTTCGACCACGACGGCCAGTCTCAACGAAAATTAATTAGTGAACTAAGCAGAAGAAATTATAGTGCACAAGCGTTTGCGCAAACACAGGTGCACTCTCTGTTCCCTCACTCTCACACAATCTATCCGACACAACTGGAAAGAGATCAGGCACAGGACTGACGGCTTTACTTGCTTCCCAAGACACGGGGTAAAGTATTCAACGTCCAAATTCTGGGCTGTTACTAAGCATTTCTATAATCAGATAAATTATTTGAAAACAAAAATCTCACATTTATTGGCCGGACCCAGGAATCGAACCCGAGATCTCTTGATCCGCAGTCGCATACCCTAAACGCTAGACCAACAAGGCAGTTTTCTATGCTTAATATTATAAAGCTGAAGAGTTTGTTTGGTTGGTTGAACGCGCTAACCTCAGGATATATATACATTTATATACTTTTCCGATTTGAAAAAATCTTTTAACAATAGATAGCAAATTTTACGAAGAAGGCTATAGGTTTAATCATTACGCTACGATCAATAGGAGCGAAGTATGAGTGAAAAATGTTTAAAAAATGGGCTTTCTTTTGCTTTAGCTTTCAATGCGTACGCTGCTTAGACGGTTAAAGATATACAAAAACAATAAATGAATGAATTGTTATCCCTAAAAAGTTCTAAAAGAAAGTCCGCGAAAGCATACCTACGTCTATCTTATAAGGTTGGTTCAGTATAACCTTTTCGCCCGAAGAGGTACGCGAGTGGCGTGAAGCCGCCCGTCGAGCCACGATGGCTCGCTGGTCGTTCCGGCTGGAGACTCCACGCGCTGGCTTTGCCGCCGTGGAGGCTCTCCAGCCGGTCATCCTCCAGTGGGCAGGGCGGCAGCACGGGAACCTTTCCTTCCGACTGACACAGGTCCTTTCCGGGCATGGTTGCTTCGGGAAGTACCTGCACTCGGTCGCTAGGAGGGAATTGAGTCCCGCCTGCCACCACTGCGACTGCAGTGAGGACTCGACCCAGCATACGCTGGCGATCTGCCCTGCATGGGCGTCGCAGCGCCGGGCCCTCACTGCAGTCATCGGAGGAGATCTCTCGCTACCGGCCGTCATACGCTCCATGGCCGGTAGCGATAGCAGTTTTACCGCGGTCGCAACCTTCTGCGAAGATGTAATCTCGCAGAAGGAGGTGGCGGAGAAGGCCCGGGAGGACGATGTCCACTCGGACCCAATCCGCCGCCGGCGAACCGGGCGGCGGAGGCGCGCCTATCAGCGCCTCATGCCGCCCTGAGTGTGGCCGCGGATGGATGGGACGGGCTTTCCCCTCCATCCACTCTAGTGGCCTCCCGCGAGGGGGCGACGTACGCGTGTGCCGTACGTCGCCTAATTGAGAGTCTACCAGCAGACGGTGCCCGCTTCTGTGCGGGCAGGCGCTGGGAGGGGTCCGGATGTGTTAATAACTGCAGTTCCCGGACTCCTCTCTTCACAGGCGCAGAGTGGCACACCGTGTGGTTTTAGTCGGTTCGAGTCCGACACACCGCCCCGCCGCAAGCCACGGTGGGGTGACGGTCCGAGGGGATTTCCACACGTTAAAAAAAAAAAAAAAGTATAACCTTTTTAATGGTAAACGAATTTGTTTTCGCCGTTATAACAAACGCCACGCTGCGGGCTGAGACGCAGACGGGTTGCATGGGTCAGCTAGAATTTATAAATAGTTACAAATTAGTGGTTAGGATTTCTTTCTTTGTGATTAATTGTTAGATAAATATTTCGGACAAATATTTCAATAAATATTTTTAAATATTTTTCGGACATCTAACACACAACGCCATCTAGTCCCAAGCTAAGCAGAGCTTGTGTTATGGGTACTAGACAACTGATATAAGTACATATATACTTTTTTTTTGTAAATACATACATATTATACATAGATAAAACCCAAACTTCGAAACAAATATTAGGTTTTTACCTATGAAATTGCCGTTTTGTATGCAATAAGTGAAAGTACTTATTTTTTCAAACTTTTTTATTTCTGTTATTCGAAGTAATCACCCATGCAATCGACGCATCTTTGCCAACGCATTGGCAGTTTATTGATGCCCTTCTTGTAAAAATCAGCTGGACGGGAGGCAACAAACTCTTCAAAGGCATTTTGTACTGCCTCTCGGGAATTGAAATTTTTACCCACTAAAAAGTTGTCTAAATTTTGGAAAAAGTAATAGTCGGTAGGTGCAAGGTCTGGTGAGTATGGCGAATGAGGGAGAGCTTCCAACACAGAAGACGCAAGAGGGAGAGGGACTCCCAAGAGAGAGGCAGTACAAAATGCCTTTGAAGAGTTTGTTACCTCCCGTCCAGCTGATTTTTACAAGAAGGGCATCAATAAACTGCCAATGCGTTGGCAAAGATGCGTCGATTGCATGGGTGATTACTTCGAATAACAGAAATAAAAAAGTTTAAAAAAAAAGTACTTTCACTTATTGCATACAAAACGGCAATTTCATAGGTAAAGACCTATTATTTGTAGATCATACAAACATTTGGTCCGACCCGGGAATCGAACCCGAGACCTCATGATCGAGGCGAGGTACAATACGATGCTAGAACGCGTCCAACGGAAATTCGCGCGATTTTTATACCAAAAGCTATATGGGTTCTACCCATATTTAAACCCATCGCTCTTCGTTCTCGGCATGGTAGGTCTGGATACACTTACAATGCGTCGTAAGTGTGCTCTAATGGTACACTATTATTTGTTACTAAACAATAAAATAGAAAATCCAAATACGCTGTCTCGTTGCATGTTCTGGGTACCAAACTAGTATACACGGCTACGATCTTGCCGTCTTACAAATTAAAACTAAGTAAATCTTTAATTTTTCTTTATTCATCATTTTTTATATCTCTTGATCAATGTAAAAAAAGTTAAACAATTGCTATTGTCTAGAAAAAGTTTAATAATCTAATCAATCTGTGTAAGTTGGAGCATCTGACCTCATATTTAAAACATTTGTGTTACCACGACTGAACTCTCCTCTGTAATTAAAAGCTTTCTCGAAATCGACTATTGAACAGCAATACGTATAGCTACTGGCTATATTTTGCCAATCGGTACCCTTCATCCACTCAATCTCATCACAAATGTCTCTACACCGAATCTGTAGAGGAATATCTTTCGGGGATAAGTCGGGGACATTGATTTGTATAATTGCTAGAGAACTCTCTGTCGCCGGATCTTGGACCACCTAAAAATATTTCAAAATTTACCTCTTCATCAAGATCAAGTGCCAAATCATCATGCAATATAAATTACCTTCCACAAGTATTGTGCGACGGGTAGATTCTTATTTCGATCGTCATGGATTGTAATGTTCTTAAAACCCTTTCGTCCTTTCATAACAAGTGGTTCTGCTGTTCCTGTTAATACTGTTAGATCTCTATTTAATAATTTAGCTAAGTTTCTTACTTTTTGTTCAATTTCTGCCCAATTCTAAAAAAATACATAACAAGATTGATCATCGTATGGAACACCACCTGAGACGCACTTTAAATAACGTATGTCACTAACTTATGTGTTATTCTTAAGTCTCTTAAAGCTCTGCTTAGTTTGATGGCAGATGGCATTGTGTGCCAAAATATTATTATGATAAACATTATTACAAAACTAACAAACATATAGGAATTACGTCATCGTAAGTCACGAGGTCAAAACAAAAAATTCGCCAATAAAGTACAAGAGAGTATTGGTGTTAGCGATTGTAGAAAGAGAATTGACGCGAAGCACTTGCATCTTGGTTAAGGGACGTTTACTCACGGAGTTTCCTTCATTGTCTTTTACAATTGCAAAGTGATTTTCAATAGATATATTATGTTAACCAATCGCCCTCCACTGCTGAACGTAGGTCTAGATTTTCAATAGATAATACCAAATAATTTCTAAGTCACATATTAGTTTTGGACAATACATTTATGATCATTCAAAATTAACTTACTTTTGAATTACACGTGCTCCAGTGCGGTACAACATTCAAATACGTGTAGGCTGTAGTTTCAGGTATACCGGGCATAAAGTCCATGGGACTTACTAGTTGTCTCTTACCAAAGCAGCATTCATCATTATAATTAAATGGTTTCTCCAGTATCGATGTTATATAATCAGCTTGATTTGTGCAGTTGAAAATAGTATCAAAGTTATAGGGTAATAATAAGTCAATGGGCCACCAGCCATTTTTAGTTGTAGATGCATTGTACTGATCTGGAGTTAATACGTGTCGCGTATAAAGAGGCACATTTTTATTTGTGTCTAAACAGACATCGTAAACTTTAAGAAATGTATAAACTATATTAAATCCTACTTTTACATTCACCCCCTTGCCGAATAGGCAACGTTTTTGACTTTTCTTAATAACTGGATTTATTTCTTGCTGACATTCAATTTCTGAGTATTCGCATATTTCACTAGTGTTTCGTATTTGTGTTGCTCCAACACAATTAACCTGTATTATACTCGTACTTGCATTAAATCCAAAACCTTTCGGACAGTATAAAAGGAAGGGTTCATCTTTCTTTATAACCATATAACCGTCATCGATGGTGAATGTTGGCAACGTCATACGCGGAGTTAGCATCATAGGTTGATTCTTATGTAGAAAGTCTTTTTTTAAATCGAGCATGCACTCTATAACAAATAGTTTGATAGAAACATAAAGAACTTGTTTATTAAGATGCATTTGTTATGCACTCGCCTGAAAATGTAAAATGAGTAGATAATAAAGATATAGGCTATCTGAAGACTCAATCGTCAAATCATTTATTATTATATCATGTTTTATTTATTAATAAGTGTTGTTTATTTCCTAATTTATAAACTACTAGCTGACCCGGCGAACTTCGTTCCACCATATTCATTTTCGTGAAAAATTTCTGAATTTCCGAAAAACTTATTTTGGTAAGCCCGTGTTAACTTCCCAGAGGGCCGCAGTGTATACGACAAAGCGGACTAAGAAAATATAACAAGTTTTTTTTTCTATACAAACCTTGTCTTGACAATAACAAATAAAAAAAGAATTAACCTATTTGGTGCAGTCGATAGAAAGTTATGCGCATACATTTTTGTGATTCATTTTTATTCATATAGAAGATAGATAGATATAAGGATGATAGTTAGATTTTAACCGACTTCAAAAAAAGGAGGAGGTTATCAATTATTTTTTATGTTTATTACCTCATAAGTCATAACTTTCGACTGGGTGAACCGATTTTGATGATTATTTTTTATTTGAAAGCTGGTGCTTCCCGAGTGGTCCCATTTCAATATGGTCCAGTTCTTGAAGTCGTTTTTTTGATAATTTTATTTCGGGTTATTTGATATAATAGGTCTTTACCTATGAAATTGCCGTTTTGTATGCAATAAGTGAAAGTACTTATTTTTTCAAACTTTTTTATTTCTGTTATTCGAAGTAATCACCCATGCAATCGACGCATCTTTGCCAACGCATTGGCAGTTTATTGATGCCCTTCTTGTAAAAATCAGCTGGAAGGGAGGCAACAAACTCTTCGCCAGCGCAACGTACGCGTCGAGACCTGCCTTGGGCTGCTCAACAGGCAAAGAAATGAAGGAATTTTGAAACGAATTGTTACGTGCGTCGAAAAATGGATTCTGTTCGACAATCGAAAGCGCCCAGCAAGTTGGTTAGACCCTGGTTCAGCACCAAAGCAATGCCCTAAACCAAAAATGACCCCTAAAAAGGTGATGCTCACTGTTTGGTGGTCTAGTGCGGGTGTGATTCACCACAGCTTTTTACAAAACGGCATGAGCATTAATGCAGATGTGTACTGTGAAGAACTGGAGAGAATGATGGAGAAGCTTGCACATCTGCAACCCGCTTTGGTCAATCGGTTGTCCCCACTGCTCCTTCACGACAACGCGCGACCCCATACAGACAGTCTCCAAGCTGCAAGAGCTGGGGTTGGAAGCTCTCCCTCATCCGCCATACTCACCAGACCTTGCACCTACCGACTATTACTTTTTCCAAAATTTAGACAACTTTTTAGTGGGTAAAAAATTCAATTCCCGAGAGGCAGTACAAAATGACTTTGAAGAGTTTGTTGTCTCCCGTACAGCTGATGTTTACAAGAAGGGCTTCAATAAACTGCTAATGCGTTGGCAAAGATGCGTCGATTGCATGGGTGATTACTTCGAATAACAGATATAAAAAAGTTTGAAAAATAAGTACGTTCACTTATTGCATACAAAACGGCAATTTCATAGGTAGACCTATTATATCTTTCTATTTGATTTCTTAGAATCTATTTGATATATTTTTGAATAACAGCAGTTCCCGGATGACAATATGTCAATTACCTATAGATAGTGCCCGCGTCAGATTCAGGAGCAGAGTGGCGCACCGTGTGGTTTTAGTCGGTCCGATTTCAACACACTTCCCTGCCGCAAACCCCACTGGGGTGACGGTCGAAAAGGAGTTTCCACATGTTAAGATATTTTACAGTAGATTAAGGCATTGATTTTCCAATAACGTTTGCTTAAGATATTTATGACAACCGGGACCGACAGCTTAACGTGCTCTCCGAGGTACGGGCGTGGAACATCACCTAAATTCCAGACTCCGGGTTGTTAATAACTTCTTGTTAGAAAAGACAGTATTTTTTCATTTACGAAAAAAAATACCTTGTGCCATAATTCGAAATGATCGTGTTATGCTTCCAAAACTATTGCTTATTTCACAGGTATAGTTGCCTCTGTTGCTCATAGTCATGTATATTAAAGCCACCATTTTCGCTAAACTCAATGTTTTTCCATTATACATCCAAGTTACCTGTGAAAAAATCATGTTTATTATTTAAAACAAAATGGAAAGTAGCAAACGATTATATAATCATGAAAGTAGGGTAAAAGCCGGATAGTTGACTCAATGGGATACTTGCCTCGGCTTTGAAAAAAGTATGCTAGGTATGTTTTTGGAGTTAGATCTTGATTTTAACTCGAAGCGCCCCTCAAGTAGGACTTAGTGCCATATAGGCTGTTGCAGTAGTGGTACGCGTTTTGTATGTGTGAACGAAAATCTTCCGTGACTATACTTCGACGTGGTTCAAAAGAAACTGTTCGCTCATCTCAAAATCATGTTAGATGACAATCAGCACGGTTTCCATCCCAAAAAGTCAACAGTCTAACTTGGTTGAATTTGTATCACATGTATTGACCGCGCTAGATGCTGTTAGAGAAGTTCATGCTATATACACTGATTTTAGAAAAGCATTCGATCTAGTAAATCACGACATACTTCTTGTGAAACTGGGGAAAATGGGGATTCACGGTTCATTGCTGCGTTGGTGTGAGTCTTATCTTAGGAATAGATCACAACTGGCACATTTAAACGGTTTCAATTCTCAGGAATGTTTTATAACAATGGGTGTGCCACAGGGGTTGCATCTGGGCCCTTTATTCTTTTTAGTATTTATAAATGTTTTAGGCAGTTTAATTAATTCCAAATAAAAACTTTTTGCGGATGACTTAAATATATAGGACAATAAACTGTGACTCTGATATTGCCTATGGTCAATATTTGCATTTCTTGCGTTGGCAGACGTTTGGTCAACAGGACCACATTTGCCATGCCCCACTGTGCCCACTGGCCCATGACACGTGTGCCTTGTTTCGCTAACGCTAATGAGTTGATTATTTTTACTGTTTCTTTGGCTTCAGTTAAATCCAAACTAAGAGAGTTGATAGAATGATTTTTATATTAGATTTTGAATACGTCTTTTAACTACCAAATATTTTAATTTGCTTTAGTTTTGAATGCATGTTAGATTCACATTTACTAGATGTAGATCGGAAGCAGTAATGTGATGTTTATAATTATCTATGTATGTAAGTGAGATTTTACATCAGTTTTGTGAATTATATTTAAAAAAAGAAAGAATTCGAAATTATATTGATATGTATCTTTTTTGAATAACTTTTTTACTGATCCTGGTTTCAGTTAACTATTTGATTTTTTTCATACCTTGGAGTTTAAATTACACTATTGATAAAGTTTCATTTTTATATTTTGAAATTTATTTCATAAATAGAAAGTGCAAGTATCCGTATCAAAAAGGATAGTCGCCCTATTTCTTTTTGCGGTTAGTTGCCCTAAGAGCAACTATTCACATATTCTACTTAGTTATTTTTTTTGTTATCTGACCTAATTGTATTTTTGATACTTTTAGGATAATACCCTGTACTTGGCTTTGAAAATAAAAGCGGCCAAGTGCGAGTCGGACTCGCCCATGAAGGGTTCCGAAGCAGCAAGTAACATAATATAAAAGTTCAAAAAAGAATGATATTAGAAACCTCAATATCATTTTTGATATTTTTTTTTCATTAAATCCATACCTGTTGAAAAAAATTTTTGAGTTTCAGTTCTCAGTATGAGGACCCCCAAAATTTATTCCTTTTTTTTTGTGTGAAAATCTTAATGCGGTTCACAGAATACATCTACTTACCAAGTTTCAACAGTATAGTTCTTATAGTTTCGGAAAAAAGTGGCTGTGACATACGGACGGACAGACAGACAGACAGACAGACGGACAAAAAGAACGATAGACAGACATGGCGAATCTTTAAGGGTGCCGTTTTTTGCCTTTGGCACGGAACCCTAGAAAACAGGTATTTCATATATTAAAGCTTGTAGACACGGTATTATATAATATAAGTATAGTTCACCAGTTTTCCGAAAAATGGAGTTATACCACAATTTTAACAGTAAAACTTTAGTTTTCTTGTCCTTTTAAGGACTGGATGAAAAATCCTGGTTTCTGGGGATTCCTAAACCTATTTCCAAAGTTGATTGCCATTTTCTTATAATTTTCAAATAAATAACAGTTTTTAATTAATAACTTAATTGCTTTGAAGTATATTTTCGTTGTAATTATGTAGTTCAATATGTTAAAAATAACACTATTTTCTATTGATGATTTACATTACTAAAAAATATAGAAAGGCGTCTATCCCCACAGCAGTCAAGTATCCCCCGACACATTTTTACCGTTATGCTACTATCCGCCACAGTAGGCAACTCTCCCATTTTCGAGAGGTCAAATGAAACAGGTTTTATTAAGACTGTATTAATTTTGTTCGGCAAAATGGGCTACTATAAAAGATCAAAAACCTATGTGTTGATATACATAGTCATAAAAAATACAAAATTTTCAATAAAAACGCTTTACGAAAAGTGGGGCATCTATCCCGTTTTTCCCCTATGGCGGGCGGGAAATATGGCGGGAGTTAAGTGTGACTGAAAGGCTGTTAATGATGATGGAAAATATACCTTCGGTTCTGGTTGCCCTCCTGCTACGCAACTCAGAGGATAAGTTCTTCCTTTGGAAAAGGGTATTATCTCCATCTCTTCTGCAATAAAATAAGGTTTATACCCTATTTTTATTTCTACATGTGACGAACTAGATTCCCACATATCACCGACACGACATGTGTATATACCGCTATCTTGAGCTGAAATGTTCTTGAGAGTAAGTTTTCCATGCGCTATAAGTCTTGAGTCCTAAAAGTAAATTTAAAGAAATATTAATATGCTTATCATGAGTACCGATTTTAGTGTATCACAAAAATACTGATACCAAAGAAACGATTTTTACCCTACTGCGCCAGAAGCAGGGTTATGGCACACTCTGCGGCCTAAATGGCTCTATGGATTTTAGTTTGAGAGGTGTCGTTAGATTCGTATTTACTGTGAGAGTCACACCGGGTGTTCATGTCTGTTCAAATAATGTACTTACTATAAGTTTAGTTTATATAATTACCAACAGATGGCGTGCTATCGATTTAAAGCACGCTATGGTTTCGTTACACGACGAGATATATAAACTCGGCGTAATGTTTTGTATAACTGTCAACAGATGGCGTGTGGATCGATTTACATCACACTATGGTTTCGTTACCTTCCGGGGTATATAAGCCTTCATTAATTATGAATAAATTCGACTCGCTCTGAGGTACTGAAGTTTCATTGAAATGGGTATCACTGGGTTTTAGGGCATCTTGTGCCGATATCGTACACCGGGTATACCAAAATATAAAAAAACAAAATGCCGGATTTTGACCCCAAATTCAGTTTTTCACATCTTAGCAAGGGTATCAAATGAAAGATCATGAAAATAACATTTGTAAAATATATGCACCATATATCGTTTATATTACTGTTTTAAATTGTCAATTAGTAAATTCAAACCCAAAAATAGATATTTGGCATTGAAGTAAGTTGACAAAGACTAATAAATTGTTTGTCAAATAATACAGATAATAAATACTCAGAGACGAATAAGCCCAAAGTCCTGCTGGTGATCTGCGACTAGTACCGGTTAGGTAACACGATAGCTAGCTGGGGCTCGTACGCCATCTGTACGGACGGACTGACTCAAAACTAAGGTCCGGCTAACAAACACACTGTACTGTCCTTGCAAGACTTATTTGATAAATGTGTTCGGACTTAAAAAAATCACCACTGTGGTTGGTTTCGGCATTTTTTTCCAGAGTAACTCTTAGGAAATGCCTTCGCCTTCTAGTTATAAAATACGACTTATAAAAAGTTTTGTATATACATGAATAAATGTCATTAATTTTTATTGCAGAGAACCTTAAAAAGAGAAGCGTTCGATCGTTTAGTGTCATGATTGTGAAATTATTGTCTGTATGGAAGTAACATAAAAGTTTAATCGGCCTAGAAAAGTTTTGTATTTCAAAGGCCAACTCCCGCATTAGGAAATAGGAGTCCTGGGCAATTTTACAAACACACATAAAACGAACAAAAAGAACACCTAGACTCGGAACTGCAATTTTTGGATCAAAAAAAGTGTTGTTCTAGCAGCGAGCAACCGCTAAAACCACTATGCCATCCGTGAAGTCAGACATTGACGTAGATGAAATGTAGACCTATGCATAAATCAGTAATAACAATATATGGCAGTGATCTTGCGATGATTAAATTATAACAAACCTTGTACCACCGTATAAAGTCAGTTTTATTGTGTTTTATATAGCAAGGAACATCGAAAGAGGTACCTTTATCAATGAACATTGAGGAATCTATCTTAGATATAATTGGATAGTCTGAAAAGAAAGTAACACGTATTATTAATATTCATATTAAACTCTAAACGACAATATGAAAACTATATATATTTACCATTGACAATCACAGTATACACACTGCTGTCATATCCTATTTTATTCCTCGCTAAACAAGTATAGGTTCCTTGTTGGCTTTTCTTAATATTTTTTATGATCAGAGCTCCTTCTTCAATTTCAAGCCATTTGGAACCTGTGTATTTTGAAGCATATTTAGTAAGTTATACTAGTAGGTATGTGGAGATGGGACCAGTAATTTGTAGCTTTAAGAAATCTTAACCATCTGGTGTTAGTATATCACTTATGAATCACTTTAATTCAATAATAAATCATACAACAATAAATCAACTCTTTTTTTACTTCAATATGTACAAAGTGAAGTAAAATTTAGTATACTTGTTACAAAGAAGTAGTCAATATTTTATGTAAATTTTTATTACCAGTAACTATGTCTAAACCGTCTTTTTTCCAAAGGATTGAAGGTTTCGGATAGCCAGTTGCTCTACATTGAATTTTTAATCCCAAGTCTCCCGTTACACATGTAAATGTCTTGGCTGTATACAGGCTCTGTATGCTAGGTGCAGCTGAAAATAAAAATAATATTTGTGATTGCTTAAAAGTGGTATACGTAAACCTTAAGCTTGTCATAGTACATTATTTACTTTAGTCTAGAAACTTTATAACTATAAACCGTTTGCCGTGCACTCGGCACTCGAATGAATAACTTAAAATTAAAATTTGAAAAACACCCCTACGCAGCATCAGGTCGAAGTTATCAAGTAACTGTCACTTAAAGATTATCCTGGCACGCGTGAAGCACTTAATCGAGTTATCATATGCCAAAAATGCCTTACATCATTTTGAAAAAGAGCCGATACTCTCAGACTGCTAGACCAATTTTAACCAAATATAGCTAAGAACCACTGCCAGGAAACTGCCATTCAAATGAAAAAAGTGCATCAAAATCGGTCCACCCGTTTGAGAGCTACTATGCCACAGACAGACACACACACACACACACATACAGACAGACAGACATATATCGACGTCAAACTTATAACACCTCTCTTTTTGCGTCGGGGGTTAAAAACTATAACTAAAGTAAACTTTATAATGTCCTGGCAATCCTTTAAGTGTAACCGAAACAAAAAGTAATCTTATCGCAACAATATTATCAAACATCATCATCTCAGTCGAAGTACATCCTCTACTAGACATGGACCTCCCCCAAAGCTTTCCGCAAAACCAATGCTGCCCCATGGCCAAGTTGACATTCTACAAGTGCAAACGTTATTAGGAAACTAATTAAATGTTTGGAGTGAATATCATCATCATCCCAACGCTGAGTCACGTGGTCAAACAATATAATAAAAAATAAGAGATGCGCAGTAAAAATGTATTCGTCGAGAAACACGTATCTATGTCTGTATTGTTACGTGTTAGGATTTGATGGATTTGTGAAATATACCTTCTGACGTGTAAAATAGACTTTATTAAAAACACTCTTAAAATAACAATATCACTTAGAATATTTCAATCCTTAATTGTCGCTGAAGTCGCTAGGCTAACCACTGATATCACTCCAATATTTGTCGCACTGTTGCTCAAACTGAACTGATCTGCGGCCCGTAAGAGTTCCTATTTATACCCATTATTATTACTGGCGCATTCTAGAAACAACTCATACATACAAGGTCATTCACCGTACCAAGGACGCGCCTGTCGGCGAGATCACTGGAAGCAATTGGAAGCGACAGCGCAATAATCAATCGATATTCGAAGGTATGTATATCGATGTAAGGTTCATTATTTGGTGCCTCAGCTCAGAAGATCAACGAAAACTTTCTGTGTGTGTGTGTTGTGTGCGTGTAGACGTCTCGAGGGTTGTTTGTGAATAATCTTTCTTTGTAACTTAGCTAGGCCTGCCGTGGTGCCCATATTCAAGTACATCTTATTATATAACATATACTCACATGGAGTTAAAAACAATGTATGGTGGTAAAGTAATTCAATAAATGAATCATAAAGAATACTCACCGTTAACATAAACTGTATAAGTAATGTTCGTCTTTCCGCCAATGTTACTCGCTTCACACGTGTAATTTCCTTGATCTTTTATTTGAACACTTGGTAGTTTAAACCTCTTGGTTTTAACGGTCGATCTAAAATTAAAAAACTAAGCAGCAATGAATACTGTTTATTTAGGTTAATATTAATGTACTAGCTGACCCACGCAACGTCGTTAACGTCACCTGTTGCCCGTAGCGTAAAAAAATTCCCCCGTTTTTGTAACATTCTTCTTCTATCTCTCATCATTTCATCAATGTTTCGTTATGACGTTGTCACGTTAAACTATCGTTCGTAAACAGACTTTACAGACAACCATTTTTTTGTCAATTTGAACACTATTTAGCAAAATAAAATTCTCAGTGGTAGTTTTTTTATATTAAGATCTTCAAAAACATACTTATAGAGTGGTAATAAATAATAGTGTAAAACAAAAGAATTTGTTCTGTGGACTTTTTCACAACCAATTTGTCATATATAATGTAAGCCAAATTGCTTTTCTTCCTTTTCTCATTTACTTGTGTTTGTAGCTGCTTCCGTAGCTCTAATACCTCCTTTGGGTAATCCTCTTCAACATGTATGCCTCTTGGTAATTGAGATTTTTCCACATAGTCGTGATAGAGACTACAACAGGACGGTTCGTTTTGTGTTAGGAATTCTGGCCAATCCTGTATGCCTTACTTATTTCGTTGCTCTCAAGATGCAAACCCGTTTCCATGATAATACCCTCGATTACACCCACAAGCTCACACTCTGTTTTTCCACTTTCTTCAACACCAAAGAATACTAAGTTTTGTTTACGTCTATCTTTTTCTAACGCACTGAGTTTTTGTTCTAACCTGGAGATCCTACTTTTTAGCTCGACATTTTCATTCATAATTCGTTTCAGTTTATGGTCTAACGCATCCATTACATTTTGGGTGACAGATGTAGTTATGGCGGCAGTTTGCTGGGCAAATTTTTCGTCTAGCTTCGATAGCAAGATTTCCATGGTAGTTTTTTCCATTTTGATAGGGCAACACTTTTTTTTTTTGGGCTATTTTATTTTGTGTAAGCAGCAATGTCAACGAGTGGCTCAAAAGGGCCAGAACCCAGAGTCGTAAATGGTAGTTTGTAATGTTGGTATTCTTGCTGTCTCTCTCTCTATATTGTCTATGTTGGCAGTTTTGAGGTTATGTTTCCACGGTTTTAAATCTTTGATATTAACAAATTTTTTAACAATTTCACTTAATTCACTTGATGCACAGATTCGCTATGTTTTGTTGTAACGATTTGACGTTTTGTACGGTTTTTATTTGGCACTTTTTTACACTTTTTACGATTTTATTCGCGGACACTTGCAACGTACGTGTTATCGGAACGAGAACCGGAACCGGAAAAATTACCTAAACCGTTTAAATATTTATCCCACCAAAAACATTCTGTAAAAAACTAGCTAAGTCTCGATGGATCTGCTTGTTTATCAAAAAGTAATGAAATCTACACAAAGTCGTGCCAAGTCTAAGGTTCCTTACTGCGATTTCTTTATTATTATAGTTAAGACTGTAGTCCTTCAAGGACTACAGTCTTAACTATAACTAAATAACTAAATTTATAACTAAATAACTAAATTCCCACGCTCAAGGACTGTCCTTGAGCGTGGGAATTTGTGATTGAACACCCACATTCATATTTTACATGCACACAAACGCATCAGGCACTGTTGCATACTAACCCTGGCAACTAATAAATTTACTTTCGGTTTTTTCTTCTAGTTACATATTCATTAACTGTTCGCCTTTGAAGAATGTTTAGAATGTCCTACAAAGCACGCAATGTATCTTAGTCATATCGGAAAGCCCGCGGCCTTTAAGTAACTCGTCAACGGCCGAGAATGGGGTTCAAGTGTACCTATTCATTTTTAATTCATTTCATGGACAAATAATATATTTTTACACAGTATAAAATTAAGTCGCTCGCGCTATCTGTCAGCTTAGATCTTTTATAGTAATCAACGGATTTTAATGCTATGTTATGAAATAAAATTTGTATGATATATGTTATATTAATGTAACATAATGTTAATGTTTCTTAAAAATATAATTTTTGATCGCTTTTATTGCTCATATTGACAAAATTTTACTACATAGATGTACGCCCCACTTTTTTCACTTTTTGACAAAAAACGACGCTGAAAAAGTATGCAACAAGTTTTGAAAAGCCGTAGTCACGTTTTTAACAGTTATGGTACGTCTCTATTTTAATTTAAGTTTTTACTTTTTTTTATTCAAAATGTTTTGGTGTAGTGATAATAATAATTTATATGCAAAGTATATTTTAAATACCTAACATAGAAATATAAAAAGTTTTGAATAAATACAAACAAAGTCACCAGCAAATGCTAATAATACCTATATGTAAATTTGAAATGTACAATTAACACCCTTTCCGATGATACCAAACACGGCATATTTATCTCAAATTTATTTTTTAATAAAGTACTTTATGTCGGCTAGAGGGCGCCACATTAAATTGAGTGACGCGTCATATAGCCTATAAGCAGCGGACGATCAAGACACTTCTAACGATACCTCATTTATCCAGTTCTAATTAGTAGTTAACGAGCTATGAGAGAACAGATGAACATACATACATAGCCTCTCAAAATCATAACCCTCCTTTGGCTTTGCCGTGGTCGGGTAAAAAAATAAAAAAATACAGTTAATTTATAAACTCCTTCTTTTTTTAAGACGGTTAAAATACAAACTATTTGTCTTAAAATTAATATTAAGAGTGTAAAACTTTGAAATGGAAACTTCCTTAAATATATAATACTAGCTTTTACACGGGGCTTCGCCCACACAGATTTTCATCCCCTGATTTACTCCCTTAGGGGTGGAATTTCAAAAATTCCTTTCTTAGTGCTCACTTACGTTATATAAAGAACCTACATGCAAAATTTCAAAATTCTAACTTCAGCGGTTTGGGCTGTGCGTTGATCTCTGGGGTATGTTAGTCACTCAGTCAGTCACCTTCCTCTTTTATTTATATAGATAGATTACAGATATCAGATAATGTAAGGGATAGGACATCTATTGTTTTACAATTCACCAATTGATTAAATTCGAACTTAAGGGATGAATAATAATGGAAATGACGTAAAGTGTAGATGGGACCCTTTTTACAATTTTTGTCTGTCTGTCTGTTTGTTTGTTGTCTGTCTGCCGGCTAATCTCTGGAACGGCTGGAGCGATTTTGACGGGATTTTTACTAATAGGTAGCTGATGACATAAGGAGTAACCGCGGTTGGTGTAGTATCGCGGGTAAAACCGTGGGGCTCAGCTAGTTTTTTTTTCAAAAAAGACAACTTCCGTATATATCCAATAAATCCTGTGTCGCGGGGGACTTTACAAACATACATGAAACGGACACAATGTACACCCAGATTCAGAACAACAATTCGTGGATCACACAGTGTTGTCCCATGTGGGATTTGAACCCACAACACCTGGTACAGTAGGAAGCGGCGAGGCAACCGCTTAAACCACTAGACCAACCATGCAGTCAAAAATAAAACTGTAATTTTAAGGTCTTTCATTATTTCAGTAGTAGTTATTCAATTCTAACAGAAATCATAAAAAAATTTTTTTTTTACTTTTTTAAAAACAATTTCTCAAAGTGTCTCGGTCTGTCAAAGTGTATTCAAAGTACTCGTCAAGACAAATCAAACGACTCCAAACTCGATAGGTTCTGTCGTTACAAAGTTCCTATGACCACCTTCCAGCTTCAACATCAGATCAGCTCCATGTCATCATAATATAGCATTGTCACGCTATATACATATTATGCCTACAAAAATTCAACACAATCGGTTGGAGATATCTGCAAAATTGAGTTGCAAGATTCCGTCTTAACAAATATAGTTAGATATATACATACATAGCAAGTTAAAAAAAAACATAAAAATAAGTTCTGTGTTAATAAAAAATACTAATATTTTTCTTTGAAATTATTCTTTAAAAAAAATTAAATTCAATTCAAGAATACAAATTAACAGTTACAATTCGACACTCACTGGCAACCCACCCTAAAACTTGTGTTTGCTTCGATAGCTGGTTCAGAGGTGGAAATAATGACACTTATGGAATTATGACTGTTGTATTAAAAGGGTTAAATTAAATACAGTAAGTAATTAGTATCGCGCACACGACCCGTGAAGACAAGTGAAGTTGTCGATTGTCCGCGACCGGTGAATGTGACAGGTGCGCCCCAGCGCCCCCGCATTCATAGCGAAGCGAAGCCGCAACATACTCCCGGGGGTTGAAGGATTCTTCAACAGGTAGACATCTCCGGAAGAGTATGTTGTTGTATGATCTCTGTATGATCCCTTTCTTGGTAAGAATATCAGCAACCCTGTTCACATTGTCTGGTCCGGGATGAAGTTTTGTTATCCTGCCCAAAAGCCATAAGAGCGGCGGTTGATTTTTGTCCCTGATGAGAACTATAGAACCCAGCTTTAGGTCCTCGCTGGAAGACTGCCACTTGACCTTCTGTTGTAGCATAGTCACATATTCATGCGAGAAACGTTGCCAAAAATGCTGTTTGAGCTTCTCAATTCTCTCGTAGCGTTCCAGTTGGTTAATGTTTCGCTCGCCTAGTGGCGGCTGAGGAACAGTTAGAAACGGTCGAGGAAATGGGCTGGTGTGAGGCAGGAAAGGTCTGAAGGATCTGATGATAAGGGTGTCAAAGGTCGGGAATTAAGAATAGCCTCTATCTGTACTAAGCAGGTTGACATTTCTTCAAATGTTAGATGAGTTAAAGAAAGAATGCGTCTGAGATGATGTTTCACTGACTTAACAGCTGACTCCTACAATCCACCGAAGTGTGGAGAGTAGGGAGGAATAAATTTGAAATCAATACCTTTATTTGTAGCTTCTGTCTGTATATCATCTGAATAAGTTTTGAAAAAGTTATAAATATCATTACTTGCACCAACAAAAGTCGTTCCATTGTCTGAGGAGATGGTTTGAGGCTTACCCCGACGACCCATGAAGCGATAAAGAGCGGCTATAAAAGATTCTTTTGAAAGATCTGTGACTAGCTCCAGATGTAAAGCTTTAACTGAGAAACACACGAAAATACATATATATGATTTCATAAGCCTGCAGCCTCTACCCTTTCGATCGGCAATCAGCACTGGCCCAGCATAGTCAATACCCGTATGTAGGAAAGGAAATACGAGGTGCTTTCTATCTCGCGGTAAGTCACCCATTATAGGTTGAATAGCTTTTGGTTTAAACCTAGAGCAACGTACGCAGCCATGAACAGTACGCCTGGCGAGGCTCCTCCCCCCCAATGGCCAGTATGTATGTCTGACGTGAGATAGTAGCATGAAAGGAATCTGTGTGAAATTTGTGAAAAATGATTTTCGTGAGGTGATGTTTGGAGCATAAAAGAATAGGGTGTTTGACATCATAAGTGTAGTGGGAGTTGTTAAGGCGTCCACCAACGCGTAATAAACCATTACTGTCAATGAACGGAGATAATGAGATCAATCTATTTTTCTTTGGTAATGATTTATTTAAAAATAGTGATTGAATTTCGTCTGGAAACATCTCCTGTTGTGTCGTGCGTAATACGACTGACTGTGCAATGTTAAGTTCTGATAATGACAGAATACCTTCAGTTTTATTAGTAGTATTTCTGCAGTTTTTGATGAATCTGTATATATAAGCTACTGTTCTAATTAATTTTGTATAGTTTGATTTTTTGTATATTAAGTGTAATATAATATTTTCGTTACTTGTGTTTGTTTGTTTGGTATGAAGTGAAATTTCTGGAAGTATATATATAAACATACGTTTATCTGTTTAGTTGGTGTTTGTGGGACGTTTATTTGATGAAGGAAGCTAGGAACTGTCCACCACAAAGAAGAGTCGATGAGGTGACCGGCCTTTACTCCACGAGAAACCAGGTCTGCGGGATTCAATTAAGATGGTACGTAGCTCCAGCTGTTAGCAGACTTAGTATCTTGAATTTCACCTATTCTGTTTCGAACAAAGGTCTTTAGGCAACTAGGTGATGAATTTAGCCAACTAAGAACTATCATCGAATCTGTCCAATAATAACAATTATTAAAAGTTTTTGTTAGTGATTGTAAAACTTTAGTGCAAAGCCTTGTACCAAGTAACGCGCCGCATAACTCTAGTCTGGGGATAGTGACAGGTTTTAAAGGTGCTACTTTATTTTTTGAAGCAATAAGACGAACACAAACTCTACCTTGCGCATCGACTGATCTAACGTACACACATGCTCGGTATGCACGTTCTGAAGCATCTGTAAATGTGTGTAGTTCATACGTGACTGATGCGGGTAGGTTTTTTTGCGGGTAGGTGTGCAAAAAGTTAACTTGCAGCTGTTATTTGTAAAAAGTGAATAAAATAGTAATACTTGAATATATTCAATTTTGTTAAAATTATTAAGTGATATATACTGTGATACAAGTGGGTTAGTGTTTGTGATACATTCAATACATCCAGACACTCAATAATTGGATAGCCACCCGCCGGCTTGTCACAGAGCACTGCAATATCTTGTTTTTTAGTACAAAACTTTATTTTTGTTTCCTTGGCATTCAAATACAACAAATATGTCTCAACTTTCTGATATTGAAGCAACACAGAGAAACCTCGAGGAATGCATTACTAAACGCATGGGAGAACTGGAAGCACAGATCCAAGGCAGTGTACCCAGTAAGGAGACTGTTGCCAAAGTGGCCGAGGAGTTCCGCACATTCAGGGAGCTCATCTTTACCATGCTGGGGCTGCTGCGACGCCAAATAGCAGAATGCTCTTCTACGGTGGACACCATCGAAACCAGGCATCGTCGCAAGGCGTTGATTGTGTCAGGAGTGCCGGAGGCTACGAGTGAAGAGTGCACTAAATTAGTTCTTGGTGTTATTAACAACAAGCTGGCCATTGCGGTTGCCACAGCACAATCAATTACAGTCTGCCACAGGTTGGGCAACCCCAGCAAGGAACGTCATCGCCCCATTCTTGTGCGTTTTTCGGATGTGGCTACAAGGTCAGATGTCTGGAAGTCGAAAACTAAACTAAAGGGCTCCCCCATTACCATCAGAGAGTTCCTAACTAAAGGGAGACAGACAACCTTTGCTCGGGCGCGTCTCCACTTCGGCATGAGATCGTGTTGGACGCAGGATGGGGTTATCTGTGTGCTGGCACCGGGTGGAACCAGACACAGGTTGACATCAATGGAACAGCTCAACGATCTACTAACGAAGTACCCGAAAGGCGTATCATCGGCCAAGTCGACTAGCGTTGGCACCAAGGCATCTTCTCGTACAAAGTAACGTCTACTCATACCGAGATTCACATTAGTTTTGCAGACTTATTCAACTAAACGTAGTAACTTAATACCTACATTCTTATCAGCATATCATAATTTGTCACTTACTATTACTCATAAGACCCTTGATATATTTTAATGTAATATAAAATCATAATACTCGCGAGTTTTCACTTTTATATTTAATTTTAATTTAACTGTGATTATTTCCTACTTTTGTTTACTTTCCTTTTTGACAGTTCTGTCATGTCAACAATAGATATTAAACTTCACTCGTAAACTTAAATTTACCGTTCTGAAACAGGAAATGTTAGTAAGTGACGTTTCGATTTTGTCTTACCTCATCATTTTTTTTTATGTTTCACTAAAACAGTTTTTCTTGTTTTCATATCTTTTTATTAGTATGTGTCAAGTTTAATTATTTTCTTTTTCTTTCTCCTCTAATATGTAAATTAAAACTATTGTTTTTGTTGTAGTGCCGGTGACAGCTGGCGGATGGTTCAGTAATGACCAGCTCCACCTTGAATAGATAGCACCTGGCTTAATTTTATATATTATTATTATATATTACTTTGTTAAGTGTATTTACATATATTTTTTTTTCTTATAATTTATGTCTGACGACGATGTCTCCTACCACTCAGCTAACGATGACGATGTTTTGTCCGACGAAGAGAGTTTCTGTTCCGTTCCGGGTACACTGGGGGATTTTGTTCAAAATACCTTCAGCTTACAATCGGACCGGTTGTTCAATGTATGCCACGTGAACGCACAAAGCGCACCATCTCACCATAGTGAACTTTTGGAAGCTTTTAGTACGATTTATGTTCATGCTGTCCTGATCTCGGAAAGCTGGCTCAAACCTCAACTCCTATCTACCTCTTACTCTCTTCCTGGCTTCACCCTCATCCGAAACGACCGGATTGGTCGCAGGGGTGGCGGTGTAGCTATTTATTTACTCAGTGATTTTCGCTATAAAATTGTTACTACTTCTTCCTGTGGCTCTGGCGACTCCGCTGAGTACCTCTTCCTGGAAATTAATTTTAAGGGTGTGAATGCCATCTTAGGAGTGATTTACTGTCCCCCTACTGTTGATTACTTCACCGATTTGGAATTGGTTTTTGAATCTTTAGGGTCTGAACATGCGCATCACATAATCATGGGGGATTTCAACACTGATCTCCTTGACTCCTTTAATCCGCGGACTCGTAGGCTCCGTAACCTAATAAAGTCTGTCAATTTTCACCTTTCCCCCCTCCAAGCCACACATCATAACAACTCCGGACATGATACTTGGTTAGACCTGATCCTTACTTCATCCCCTTCCCTCGTATCCTCTCATGGCCAGTGTCCTGCCCCTGGACTTTCTCAGCACGACCTAATTTATCTTTCCTATATCCTAAAACTTCCCAAACCCAAGGCGAAAGTACTGTTGACTCGTTGCTTTGCCCGAATGGATGTCCCGAAATTGCGCATAGAGGCCGCAGAGATTGACTGGGAGCCTGTGGAGCGCGTCACTACTGTTGATGGCAAGGTTCAGGTATTTACTGACATTATTCGTAATTTATACGATAAGCACGCACCTGTGAGGAGGGTCAGGATGAGACATGCACCGGCGCCTTGGTTGACGGAGGAGATTCGTATGGCAATGCGTCACAGAGACCGCACTTATCGAAGATTTAGGAGGAATCGCTGTGAGAACAATTGGAACATCTACAAATCCGCAAGAAATAAATGTAACCAAATGATACGTAACGCTAAACGTCACCACATCCATCTAAACATTTCTCGTTCGACGCCGGCAGGAATCTGGAAATTCCTGAGAACTTTGGGCATGGGTAGAGTCCAAAACCCGAGTACACCTTTGACTGCTGACTTAGATGATATGAATCGTCATTTCGCTACATCCCCCTTGATATCATCCGAGACCAAAAGCCGAACTCTCGGTTATGTTGCTGGACTTCCACGGCGAAACATCGAATCCTTTTCATTTTCTCCAGTTGCCTCGGATGAGATTAAAAAGACAATCCAAAATTTAACATCAAAGGCCGTGGGTTGTGACGAGGTAAGTCGTATTATGATAGTCACCATAATAGACCAACTCCTTCCTGCAATTACTCATATAATTAACTTTTCTCTTTACTCCAGACACTTCCCAGCCACATGGGGCAGGGCATACGTCCTGCCTCTTCCGAAAATCCCTAATCCTTCTCTCCCGAACCACTTCCGACCCATATCAATTCTTCCTTTCCTATCCAAGGTGCTGGAGATGACTGTTCATAAACAGCTCTCTAAGTTTATCCATCAAAATAATATCCTCAGCTCATTTCAATCAGGATTCAGGCCTGGCCATAGCACAGTCACTGCCATGCTCAAAATTACCAGTGATATTAGAAACGGTGTGGAGGACGCAAACGTCACTGTCCTGGTCCTGATTGACTTCTCTAACGCCTTCAGCACAGTTAATCATGACATCCTATTATCTATCCTCACTCACTACATGGTCTCCCCCGAGGCACTGGAATGGTTTTCATCCTATCTTCGGGGGCGTCAGCAGTCGGTCCGCCTCGGCGTCGATGATGAAGCGTCATCAAATTGGTGTGACCTCGTTTCTGGCGTCCCACAAGGTGGCATCTTATCTCCTCTCTTATTTTCGATTTTTATCAATCTCATTACTCTCGATCTGCAGTGTGCATATCATTTGTATGCAGATGACCTTCAAATTTATTCTCGGGCCAGCCCCGATAGTATGGTGGAGGCAATTGATCGTGTTAACAAAGATTTAGAGGCTGTCAGAAACTGGTCCGAGCGGTTCGGCGTAAGTGTCAATGTCTCCAAGTGTCAGTCAATAATCGTAGGTAGCCCCAGAATGATGAGTAGAATAGACACGTCACAGTTGCCAGCAGTAATGTACAACGGATCCATTGTACCGATCAGCTCAGCTGTTAAAGATCTTGGCTTATGGATTGATTCCAGCCTCACCTGGCAAACACATTGCGAACGTAAGTCAGAGAGTCACTGGAGCTTTGCGGTCACTGTATCGACTGAAGAACTTCCTTCCACACACTACCAAGCTGATGCTTGTACAGACCTTGGTCTACCCAATCATTGATTATGGTGATGTATGCTACTTCGACCTGAATGCAGATCTACTCAACAAACTTGACCGACTTCTCAACAATTGCATTCGGTTCATCTTCAATCTTCGCAAGTACGATCATGTTACCTCGTATCGAACCCAGCTGTCATGGCTTCCCATTCGTCCTTAATATTTATTCGTAATAGTATTAAGTCTAAAAAACGGAAAGATATTGTAAATTTGTCTACTGAGCGCACTGTAGAGCTTTCTTGTGTAGAACTGGAACACCATATTGTAGTTAGTGTGTATCGGCCACCACAGAGTGACTTTAGCATTTTTGAGATAGTTATGGAATAAGTATTGAAATGTTTATGTGTCAGTAGTAAGATTTTGGTAGTTTGTGGAGATTTTAATATTAATTTATTAGAAAAGTGTCCTATCAGTATACGATTAGTAAGCCTATTTGAATCATTTGACTTGAATCGCTTATTTTCTGAGCCCACAAGAATTACTTCTCACTCGGCAACTTGCTTAGATAACATCTTTTGCAATGGGGAATATTTAAATAGGTCAATTTTAAGTGATTTAACATCTGATCACTGTGGGCAATTTGTTACATTGCCTTGTATGAGAGAAAATAAAGTAAACAAAACCATATGCAGGCCCATTACTAGTAACCGATTATTAAATTTTAGTAATAACATTAAGGATAAGGTTTCCAGTTTAGATTGGACTCAAAGGGATCCGGATAAGCTTTATGGCTACCTATTCAACATGATAGAAATCGAATTTACCAGTATATTTAAGACAAAAACAATAATGCAACGGCCTAAAATGACGTTCTGTGATTGGGCGAAAACAGGAATATACAAAAGTAGGGAAAGGCAAGGAAAGTGTATGATTTGTATGCTGTGAAAAAGGGTAATTTTGACCCAAAATTTCATGAATATGTAAAAAATTACTCAAGGATTTTTAGGAGAGCCTGTGGTGTGGCGAAGTCTTTGTATATAAGTGATAAAATTAAGTCTTCAAATAATAAAATAACAGCTACATGGAACATTATTAATAATGAAACGGGACGTTGTAAACCTCGAGATAATGATTAAAATTAAATATCAATAATAGGTTTATAACAAACAATTTAGACATAGCTGAATCTTTTAATACCTTTTTCACAAGTGTACCAGTTAGTACAACGAGTACCTTGAATTCTTGTGCGTCCGGGTCTGAACTGTTGTTAAGGGCCAATGTAAATGAATGTAAGAATCTATTTCAATTTGAATACATAAACCCCACAGATATTATAAAAACGTTTAAGTCTCTTAACTCTAAGAAAACAGGGGACTTATGGGGGATTTCAGTTAAATTAATAGAAACTATTATAATTGATATAGCACCATTTCTAGCAATAACATTCAATCGATGTGTTGATTCTGGGGTTTTTCCTAACCTGATGAAGTATAGTAAAGTAATACCTTTATTCAAGAAGGGTTGTACAACCGAACCAAGTAACTTTAGGCCAATCTCAATCTTACCGGCTATTAGTAAAATTTTTGAAAAAGTCATTTTGCAACAACTAGAAAGCCATTTTAATCTAAATAATTTATTTCACAAAGAACAATATGGCTTTACAAAGGGTCGTTCAACAATTGATGCGGGTGCAACTCTTTTGAGACATATATTTAATGCATGGGAGAATTCGCAAGATGCGATAGGTGTATTTTGCGATCTTTCAAAAGCTTTTGACTGTGTAGAACATAACACGCTTTTTCTTAAACTTAGGCATTATGGTGTTAATGGTATTGCTTTGGAACTAATCGTTTCCTACTTGAAAGATAGAATTCAACATGTAGATGTCAATGGTGCGAGGTCATCTGGATTACCTGTTACTATGGGCGTTCCGCAGAGCTCTATACTGGGTCCTCTACTTTTTCTCATATATATAAATGACTTACCATATTATTTAAAAGATCTCTGTGATATAGTTCTATTTGCTGATGATACGTCACTTATTTTTAAAGTCGATCGTAAGAAAACAGTTTTTGACGATTTGAATAGGGCACTAAATGATGTATTGAATTGGTTTACAACGAATAATTTAAATAAATTTAAAAAATAAAAAAATTAAATTCAAATAAAACAAAGTGTGTGAGATTTACTATGCCAAATGTAAAACAACTAGGCACTAATCTAACTATAAATAATGAAATCATAAGTATTGTAGACTCAACAGTATTCTTAGGAATTACATTAGATAGTAAACTTCAATGGGGAGCCCAGATAGATAGCCTTGCGGGTAGACTTAGTTCGGCAGCTTATGCAGTATGGAAGGTACGTCAGCTCACTGATACGGACACAGCTAGGTTAGTTTATTTTAGCTACTTTCATAGCGTCATGTCCTATGGTATACTACTTTGGGGCAAGGCGGCTGATATTGAAACGATTTTTATTCTACAAAAACGAGCCATCCGCTCAATGTACAATTTAGGTGCTAGAGTCTCTCTTCGAGAGTTGTTTAAAGATATAGGTATTTTAACTGTTGCATCACAGTATATATTTGCTAATATTATGTTTGTTAGACACAACATTAATGACTATAAGAAAAACAGTGATGTACACAATATTAATACTAGAAACAAATCTAAACTCATTGGTACCTATCATCGATTACATAAGGTACACAACTCGTTCGAAGGTCTTGGTGTACGTTTTTATAATAAAATTCCTATACATGTAATCGACCTTCCTGTAAATAAATTCAAGCTAACTGTAAAAAATCACCTTATTAGGAAAGCCTACTATACGATCAACGATTATCTAAACGACAAACAGTCACGGGCTTAAGGTGTCATTAGAATTTAAATAGATATACACAAATTTCTTTGTCTTCTAATAAAGCTAAATATTAACAAACCATTGTTAGTTGAAAGTAATGCGTGGCGATTATCATGGTAATTTAATTAGTAGTGATTTTATCAGTATCTAGACTATGGTTTGTCATGCTCACTAAAATGTCATTGCTTGCGGTGTCGTCGTGGGGCGGGTCGTTTCCTTCCCTCTGATATGGCGAGGGAGATGATGGCTGGTCCATGCGTCATACTCGTGAACGGGTGCTGCTTGGGGTGACTGGTCGGCCTAGTCAGCGATTCTTTAGACAATACTATTATTCTGGTTCGTTCAACTGCAACCCTAGCCTCTTAATCCAGTCACGAATTATTTTCAACAGTAGATTTTGCAACTGAATGTAAGTGGATGTGCACCTTGTTTCTATTTTGTTCTATGTTTAATAGACTCAAACCTTCAACGTTTTCACTGAGTGTTTTTTTTTGTTTGCGCGTTAGATTTTGGAGCTTTTTAATAAAAGGAATTTCAGGTGGCAACAGCTTGCATACTGTTTACCTTACATGTAATACTAACACTATTGTACCTGAAAATCAGATTTTGAAAAAGAGTAGCCATGAGTTTCTTTGCCAGTATTCTTCTCATGAGCTCTACGCATTTTGGAAACTGGAAGTTATGGATCGACACAGGCAGGCAGTAGATTTTGGTGTTTTCGCCTAACTTACCTCGACAATACAGCACATGCTGTGGCCTCTGTTTGTGTCGATCTATGATTTTTAACTATAGCTTCAATTTGACGTTCATAAGTGTCACTTGGTGTCTTAGATGAATAAATGATTTTGATTTGATTTGATTTGATTCAGCGCCGTAGCTTGCGTGCGTTGACTACCCTTTATTCTCTTCTTAATAACCCTACAGCTCCCACTTATCTCACTTCACAGCTTAAATCCTTGAGCTCCAACCATGACAGAGATCTTCGCTCCAATAACAATCTTACACTACTGTGTCCAAGACACACCTCTTCTCTTGTTCACTCTTCCTTTGCTATGCAATCTATTCTTCTTTGGAATGCGCTCCCAACCGAGATCAGGATGTCAACAAATCGTGGCAAGTTTAAAGCCCAAGTCCGAGAACTTCTCAAGAAACGGCTAACAGGAATATCGTCATGACCTCGTTACTTCAGATATTTTTTTTTGTATTTTTACCAACTTTAATTTATATATTTTATTATTATATTTATATATCAAATATTTATATAATCATTATTTATATATTATCATATTTAAATATTAATATGTACATTCATATATGTACTTTATACAGCATTAATATTATTATTATATAAACCGATACATTAAGTGTTTTTTCCCTTCTCTCTCTTTTTCAAATCAAACATACTATGCACCTGCCTTGTCCCTTACTGAACCAACTCAAGGTTGACTGGTAGATAATGCCATGTGGCATTAAGTCCGCCTCGTGCAATTGTAATGCAGGAAGTATAAATAAAAAAATAAATAAAAAAATGCATCGAGACAAACCCAACGTGGTATGCGAAGAGAGTTTAAAGTTAAAAGTGAATTAATAAAACTTAAAAAATCATTTTTTATATCATAAGAGACCTCGTCATCCCAGTTGCATTTGTCGAGCCACAATTTTTGCATTAGGATTTTCGCCTCGACTGTACACGGCCCTAATAAACCTAGAGGGTCAAAGACTTGACTGATGAGAGATAAAATAAGACGTTTTGATACTTTCTTTTTGTTAGTCTGAATGTTAATAGCAAAGAAAAGATTGTCCGAGTCACAATCCCAATTTAACCCTAAAGTTTTATTGGGAAGTGAGTCATCCAAGTCTAAGATTTTTTCTGATTGTTGTTGATTATTTGTGTTTTGTGTAATAGAATGTAATATAGTCTGATTGTTTGATTGCCATTTTCTTAAATTAAATTTAGCAGTATTCATAATTTTAATGACATTTTTAGCTAATTCGACAACAAAAGCGACAGAGTCGCCCCCACTGAGGTAATTATCGACATAATAATCTCTAAGAATTAAATTTTTCGCTTCAATATCAGTACATGTATCTGCTAATGCCACTTAACACTTTGTCGCGAGGTATGGCGCTGATGACGTGCCATATGTTAGTGTATTAAGTGTGTATGATTTAATTGGTTCTGAAGAATTAAATCGAAATAAAATCTGTTGTAGGTGGCGTTGAGAAGGTGTAACGAGAATGGCTCGGTACATCTTCTCTATATCCCCTGAGACTATGTATTTATGCTGTCTGAATCTGAGTAAAATAGATAGAAGATCGTCCTGTACAATCGGTCCTACCTAATCGAACCTTAGACTTGGCACATTGAGGAATAATATATAGAGAAGTCATCTCAAACAAAAATTGTAGTACAACTTCATGACGGAGGGGAATGCACGGTGCGCGCGGGGCTCTCTTGGGACGTTCTCATAGATTAGAAATTAATAAAAAACAGATGCGACATTTTTATTATTCTGCCTACTAGATTTCATAGGATAATGTATTAAAATCGTAGGAGTTTATTTATTTATTCAATGAGGGAATATAAACAGTACCATATTAAGTGTACATAGGGTTATTATTAAAAAACTAAACTTATTAAATATACTACCCACTACGTTTTCCACAGATTACTTATGGGGGTTCAAGTATTCATATAAGCAAAGTTGGTAATTAATCATAAACATTTAACTTTCATTATCTATTAAATTAAATTATAAGTAAGTGGTACTTTGTCACTAGGGAAATATTAACTGGTACTTCTCAGTTTCTTATGAAAATATATTGTAGTATTAATGTATTTTGTAATAATATTTACTTCAAAGATGTTTAAAACGGATTGTCGTCTATTTCTTTAAAAAGTACCATGTTAAATGTGTAAATACATCATACGTAATTTATACTTTTTACTTATGTATGGTTAGTAAAAATAAGTGGAAGAACGTTGCAATTTAACACAAACTTTAATCTTCCTTAAACAATATTAATTTACTGAGTTTCTGACGCTCAGACAAATGAGTATTACAAAACTTTTCTTCGTGACGTAATCGGATATTTGAGTATTTGTTAATTATTGCTCGAATTAGGTGGATTCTGTGGTTAAGCGTTGAAGGTTGATCAAAAGCGTGCTGAATTAAGCAAGTAAACACTTCTTTCTCAATGAACAATTTTGATGTGTTCACTGTAATATAAGTAGTTGTATTTGGAAGCAAGACATTTATCACCACTCTTTTTAATTAAGTGGCGTATAATAATTTCAGTAGAGTGGCATATTCTGTAAACGTCATCTGAAGAATAACACAAACCACCCATGTCTTTAATGGTAATTATTACTAATTATCGACGTGAAGTTTTTATTGACAAACCCATTATATTTTTCAAATATTTATACAACGATACTAAACACCATGAAGTTGACACAACAAACAATATTCCCAAATTGTATGTAGAGATGTCGATCATTAAAAAAATTGAGATGTGAAATATCGAAATAATGTTGTAGGAAGAATTTTATTATATACAAAGAAATATTTTTTTTTTTTTAATAAAACACCTTACGCATTGGGAATATAAAATCCTGAATGTGGACTTTACAAATATACATAAAACGGACACAATGAACACCCAGACTCAGAACAACAATTTGCAAATCATACAAAGTTTTGTCCTACGTGAGATTTGAACCCACGACACCTAGCGCAGTAGAAAGTGGCGTGGTGACCGCCTAAACTATTAGGCCAATCATGCAGTCAATACTATTATTATAATAAATAAAAAATATAATCACTATTAAAAATATAATATTGGGATTGCTCGAAATAAAAATATGATTGTTCATTTCATATCAATTAAATGAATAATCGTGAAATATCACATCAAAAATTACATAGTCATTTAGTTCAATAAAGATTTACCTATGTACTTACTACTACCACGACTATTTTACCTTCGTATCAATTCTGAACCGTGCACTTTTCATAATCTATGATTTTCATTCATAAATAGCAGGCACAAAATGTTTAAAAATTGTTTTTGATTTATTTGTAAAACAGTAGTTTACTTAATGTTTCGTTTACATACAGATGACAAGTTACAACACTATATTTTTTTCTTTTTATAAATAGGTTTTTGCACGTTTTTAACACGCAGGATGGCATTTTTGAATAAAATATTCGTCACTCTGTTGGCGTCCGATTACTACGAGCTCGGCAGAGCGACTAGTTGCTCTGATGTCCCGGGACACCAACGTATGGAGCAAAAACACTGTACCGCGATGTCTGTTCTATACGTAGTAATAATAGGTCTATACCTATGAAATGGCCGTTTTGTATGCAATAAGTGAAAGTACTTATTTTTTCTGTTTCTGTTATTCGAAGTAATCACCCATGCAATCGACGCATCTTTGCCAACGCATTGGCAGTTTATTGATGCCCTTCTTGTAAAAATCTGCTGGACGGGAGGCAACAAACTCTTCAAAGGCATTTTGTACTGCCTCTCGGGAATTGAAATTTTTACCCACTAAAAAGTTGTCTAAATTTTGAAAAAAGTAATAGTCGGTAGGTGCAAGGTCTGGTGAGTATGACGGATGAGGTAGAGCTTCCAACCCCAGCTCGTAAATTGGTTTGAACGAGATCTAGTAAGTAGTTTTTTTTAATACGTCATAAATGATAAACCGCAAAAAAAACACTATTATTAAAACATCGATCAAAGTTACAACGAACTACAAGAACGTATATATTATGTTACCTGCTGCTTCGGAACCCTTCATGGGCGAGTCCGACTCGCACTTTTTTTTTTTTTTTTTTTTTTTTTTTTTTTTTTTTTTTTTTTTTTTTTTTTATGGAATATACCGGAAAACGAGCAGACGTATCGCCTGATGGTAACTGATGGTAAGCGATTACCGCCGCCCATGGACACCCGCAACACCAGAGGCGTCACAAGTGCGTAACCGGCCTTTGGGGGATGGGGGGGGAGATAAGGGGAGGGGTTGGGGTATGGGCGTCCGGTATCCTCACTCACTCGGTGAAACACAGCGCAAGCACTATTTCACATCGGTTTTCTATGAGGCCGTGGTATCACTCCGGTCGAGCCGGCCCATTTATGCCGAAGCGTGGCTCTCCCACGGTCGCTTTTTACAGAATGTTTTGGTAGGATTTCACTTCTTTTTGTAGAAACGATTATTATTGATTTATTTTATTAGATTTTCTTATTTGACACATTTTTTTTCTTTTTAGGAATAGTTTTTTATTATTACAAATCTTTCTTTCCTTTTTTTTTGTCACCAGGTACTACAGATCTTCGATTATCTAAGTTTTTATAGTTTTCCCGTTATGTGGCCATTACCATACTACTAACCCTAACACTGTACCAAATTTCAGCTCTCTGAATTTATGGGAAGTACTAGTTCTATCCTGATGATCATGAGTGAGTGTCATAATTGCGAAACTTTGCTTTTGCTTAACTTCGGAACTAAATGACCTACAGACTTGTTTTTTTTTATTTTAAGTGTGATTTTATAGCTTAATGGATGACGAAAATTTCAAATTTCCGATCAAAAATGTCTGTGTGAATATATATTGCAAAACTTTAATGTATTGGGTTTATAAGCACTATAGATACCTGTACCTACATATAATGTTGTATCTCTCTGTTATCTATAGACTTACCGTAGTGTCGTGGGTGTAGCTTTTGTATCAAATTCCTGAAAAAGCCACTTAATTTGTGGCTCTGGATATCCATCGGCATTGCATTGTAAAATCAAGTCCTGGTCAACCAATAAATCCATTGTAGTAAATTTGGGTTTTTTAATTTTAGCTGGAGCTGCGGAAAATTTAAAAGTTCATACGGCAATAAAATTAAGGTGCTCTTGACACAAACTGAGATAATTTGCGGTTCACTATTGTATATATTTTTATATAGTGTTATGTATAGTTATATACGCATAGTATTAAAAACAATGTATCGTGTTAAAGTAATACAATAAATGAAACAGAAAGAATACTCACCATTAACATTAACTGTGTAAGTAATGTTCGTCTTTCCGCCAATGTTACTCGCTTCACACGTGTAATTTCCTTGATCTTTTATTTGAACACGTGGTAAGTTAAACTCCTTGGTATTAGCCTTCGATCTACAATCAAGAAACTAAGCAACATGAATACTGTTTATTTAATTTTATATTAATGTATGTCACGCGTCATCGGCGCTCGCCTCCCACCGCTGAGCCGCTGTCCCTACCACCGCAGGGACACATAAAAGGACGAGCACACTACAGCTCGACCTCTTTCGCCCGGCGTCTACCACGCCGGACAGCTGCGCTGCCCTCTACGGGGGGTCGGCCTCTAAAGCCGACCCCAGCACTGCACTCTTTCGCCCGGCGTCTACCACGCCGGACGGCTGCGCTGCCCTCTACGGGGGGTCGGCCTCTAAAGCCGACCCCAGCACTGCACTCTTTCGCCCGGCATCTACCACGCCTGGCGGCTGGGTCGCCCGGCCTACGCCGGAGCCCCAGCACTGCACCTCTTTCGGCCGGCGTCTAATACGCCAGTTGCCTGCGACACCTCTACGGGGATCGGCCTCTAAAGCCGACCCAGGACTACACCTCTTCCTTTTCCCATCGCAGCAAACCAAGTTAAGTGCCTTTAACTTGGAGGACGACCGCTTGATCGAACCTCTCAGGGTCCACACCCTAAAGCCGCTACGTGACATGTATTAGTTTTTGCCCGCGACTCTGCCCGCGTGCTTGTAGATCGCGGTAAAAGTAGACCACGTGCATCGTTATCTTTTAAATAATCTATGAATACAACAAAACTATGTGTATGTGTAAAATACGCGAAAGTCTAAAAACAGTTAGTCTAAATATTATTCTGATGCATGATCTATTTTAATGTACAGTCTCATATAAATCCTTTTAGTAGTTTTTGCTTGGAAGAGTAACAAACATCCATATATCTATCCTCACAAACTTGCCAATTTATAATTTTAGTAGGATTTTGAACAGATATTTTTTTATCACGTTTTCAGAGTCAATTTTGTCGCTTTAAGGAACCCCTGATGGGAATAGTGAATCCCCACTTCACCTACGGCAGGTGAATACCCTAAGTCTGCGGAACGCTGGCTCTCAGTCCACAAGGACGGGTCTAACTGTTTCAAATATTGAATTGCCATCGGTCCTTGATAAGTATGCCAAATTTGAGTTAATCCTACGTTTTCAAGGGTGTCAAAATCATATTAAAAGTTTCCGTTACATGCTAACATACATACGTATGAAAATACTAAAAGCGTGTTAAAATCAAGTCTAATTATTGGAGATTTTCCATTGGTAGTTTAAATAAATAATATCTTTTTTCAGTGCGCATGTTTAACTTGTTAAATATGTTTCAAAAAATCTTGTGTACATTATAAATTGTAAAAAGTTAATGTATTGGATTTATAAGCAATATAGATATACCTACCTACCTACCTAGCTGTATCTCTCTACAATCTACAGACTTACCGTACTGTTCTAGGTGTAGCTTTTGTATCAAATTTCTGAAAAAGCCACTTAATTTGTGGCTCCGGATGTCCAACGGCATTGCATTGTAAAATCAAGTCCTTGTCAACCAATAAATCAATTGTGCTAAATTTGGGTTGTTCTATTGTAGGTGGAACTGCTGAAAATTTAAGAGTTCATATGGCAATATATTTAAGTTGCTCTCGACACAAAATGTGATAATTTGCGGTTCACTACTTTGTTATAACAATTTTAATATATGTAAATGTATTTGGATGTGGTGGCCCACATCCAAATACATTTATACCTACTCTAATAAATACATACTCACATGATACTAAAATCAATAAATCGTGCTAAAGTAATACATTCTAAGAAACAGAAAGAATACTCACCATTAACAGTAACTGTGTAAGTAATGTTCGTCTTACCGCCAATGTTACTCGCTTCACACGTGTAATTTCCTTGATCTTTTATTTGAACATGTGGTAAGTTAAACTCCTTGGTATTAGCCTTCGATCTACAATCAAGAAACTAAGCAACATGAATATTGTTTATTTAATTTTATATTAATGTATTAGTTTTTGCCCGCGACTCTGCCCGGGTGCTCGTAGATCGCGGTAAAAGTAGACCACGTGCATCTTTATCTTTTAAATAATCTATGAATACAACAAAACTATGTGTATGTGTAAAATACGCGAAAGTCTAAAAATAGTTAGTCTAAATATTATTCTGATGCATGATCTATTTTAATGTACAGTCTCATATAAATCCTTTTAGTAGTTTTTGCTTGGAAGAGTAACAAACATTCATATATCTATCCTCACAAACTTGCCAATTTATAATTTTAGTAGGATTTTGAACAGATATTTTTTTAGTGAGATAATTACAATAAATCAATTAAAAACTACTGATAATAAAATATTTAATGGATATTTCGCTCCTCCCACCGAATAATATCGTTATCGATAAATTCAATTTTTACAGGAAAAATAAAACAATGTTTCTCTAAGAATATGTAAAGTATTGTCCAACCTAAGAGAATGATTTATACATCAAATGAAAGCTATTTTTTTATAGAATAATTTTAAATAAACCTATTCATTTTTTATTTTATTAATATCAAGTTATTAAAGAAAATATATTTTACTGGAGACAGTAGACAAAACACTATTTCGCAAAACAACATTACCATATTATTCGCGTAAAAAGAAAAGGGCAGCGTGCACAATAATTGCATTTTACAATGTTATTCTTTAAACAAAGACAACTCAACATAAGCGGTAATAGATTATAGCTGGAATTTTCGCCCATATAATGCATATTATATATTAAAGTAATGTTCTAATACCATTTTATTTTTCGATTGCCTATAAAGTAAAATAAATTATTAGGAATACAAATCTCAATAAAACTATGTTTCATTAATAAAATGGAAAAAAGTAATCAATTGTATTGAAAAAAAAACTAATAAAACTAAGATTAGGGACATCTGTCATAAACATCTTAGTTGTAGACATAGTCTCGGTCATCATCGTCATCCCCATCAGAATCCGAAGCTGGTTGGGGATTGTCATTACAGCTTCGGAGCGAATTATAAAATAAGTGATAGTGAGCAGGTATGTCTTCAGTTCTGCATAAGCTGAGTGAATCTGCTAGCAGCGCTTTGCTGACAGAAATTGGTTCAGAATATGCTTGCTTTAAACTGGTCACTTCAACATTACCTGTTCCTTTGCCCCTTCTTGACCTGTTGATAAAACTTTCCGTATTTAACGCAAAGTATTGATCATCATAACTATATACTTAAACTGAACTATATTGGGATTAGAATTTGAGACCCTTACTTAGTCCATACGATTTTACTGCCTTGAGTATCCGTACTCCAGTTTTTACCAGTGATTTTTATATTATAAAAATCAATTTGTTCCATTTCATTTAAAACATATTTATCCCCTGTAATTTTGGCGTTCATTATAACACCATACACTTGATCAGAGGTATATAAAACTTTATTTTTTATGGCTCGTTCAATCACCGAATGCATACTATCGCCTTCGTTTTGACTGTGACCCAGTTCAAAAAATCGGTGGGTAATAGTTTCTATATTATAACCTTTTTAATAGCATATAGGTAAAGTGCAAAAAACTAACGGTTTTTATTCTGGCCGGCGCAACCATCCTAATAAAATGATATGTATTTGATTCCTCATTGTTTTTCCGTATTCATGAACTTTAGTAAGCAGCTACCTATTTCAATAGAGCCTCTTTTAGCTATAGAAAGGTGCCACACTTAGCAAATTTAGTAAGCGGATTTATTCAAAGCATTATAGACGGTAAAATTGTAAACTGGATATTTCCTTTTGTAGTGAAAAATTCCGACTTCTGATTGAGGCATATTAAGCACTTTCTGTAAATCAAAAATAGCTACAGTCGTATCAGCCTTATCTACTGTTGCTTTTTCTTCCTATTTAATTACGCGTACTCTAGTTTTTCGTAGTAAATGCTGTTGATATTTTTCTTCCCATGTAGCTTTTTTCATTTCATCAGCTTGTTCATACAAAGAGCATGTAGCGCACAAATCTTTCTTAGGTTTAAAAAATGAGAAATTATAATGAGTATTAAATATTGATTCATATTGTCGTTTTGATGCTAATTGTTCTTGTGTATATTCTTAATTTGGAAACCATAGAGTGTAAAGTCGATACATTTTGGATATGTTTAGTTGTTCAGATAAATATTGGCGCTTAGATCTTTTGCGTGTATAATGAGATTCAAGAGATGGAAATAGTTCAATATGTGTCATTATACTGTTTTTGTAGCATAGGACATCTTGTGAGGCATGTTGTAATGAGTTCCTCTGTTGTCTATTAAGCTCTCGTCCTGCCTCATTTTCTCTAGAGCTTTAAAAACTACCTGTTCTGAACTTCGCAGAGTACCTACTTAAAAGGAAACCTTACAAACTTGAATAGAAGTCTGGTCCTGCTTGAAATAATATTTAATTGTTTATGTCCTATTATTTTTTCTTTCTAAGGTAATACGTTTTACAGGTTGTGCTTGAACGTGTCTCAAGATATATTCCCATTAAAGTTCATGATCTTTCAATCTATAAAAAGTGTAAAATATCTGCTGCCGTTGTTCCGTAGAAAATGTTATGCCACAACCCTTTTTGCACGAGCATGAAGGGCCAATGGTCTTAGCAGCATACCGTTTTTTTTTAAGGTGCACCTTCATAAGATTTGCCGCTATTTTTAAGTCTTTTGTTTTTGTTGTCAGACCATTCTTGCTCATTACAACACCGTTTCCTAGTTCTTTGTTTATTGTTAGAAATTAAAAGTTCTTCAGGGTTTGTATCAGCAACCGAGCCTTGCGTAGTGGTAATCAAAGAATACTCGAGCAATTGTACGGTATCCGTAACATTATGCTGTATTTCTGTGTGAGAATTATTAGCGCTGGTTTTAATTATAAATAGACTCACTAGATTTAATAACGTGATATTATGTGTTATCATTGTTCTCAATTGTTATCAATATTAAACGGGTTACCATATTTTTAAAATAAAATGACTACAGGAATAGCATTGTTAGAATACTTTACTACAAGACGAGTTTGCTGTTCTTACTCGAATAATATCGTTATCGTCAGATATTGAAAATTTTGTTTGTAGTGCTACCCGTAATCGTTAGTAGCGATGTTATTCACGTAAATAAGTATAGTAAAACTGTAGCTGAATAAAAAGGCCATGGTTATTATAAAAATGCTAGTTTCTAAAATACGTACGATAAAAAATTGCAAAAAATTGACAAGGTGTAAAAGAATGTCTAAATGACGAATATGCAATAAAACGCAAAGTATCGTTATATCACATTACGATATTATTCGGTGGGGGGAGCGATTTGTTTTTTTTTTCACGAATGTATCCTTTAATATATTTACTATTTAATATGCATGATTAGTAATGTATCTCTCCAATGGAAACGACCCTGGCAGCATTACTGCGTTGACTGGCAATGCTAATTTTGTGTGCAAAGAGAAGACTCGGTTTGTTGTCAATATGAACACTATTTTGCGAAATAAAATTGTCAGTAGTAGTTTATTTTATAAAAAAATTCAAAACCATACTTTAGAAAAATAAATAATACTTTAAAAAACTAAAAAAACACGCTTTTATGGAAAATCCAACTTAATAAATAAAATTAAAATTTAAAATAGTATATTTTTTTTATAACTTAAGCTGACAATTGAGAACTAACTTTAACTTAGGAATAGTGAAAAAAGTAAAAACTAAAACCCAACTACGTCAAAAAACGACGCTGAAAAAGTATGAAACAAGTTTGAAAGTCACGCGTTGTTGAAGTGAAAAAGTATGAAACAAGTTTGAAAGTCACGCGTTGTTGAAGTTACTTCAACAACGCGTGACTTTCAAACTTGTTTCATACTTTTTCAGCGTCGTTTTTTGACGTAGTCGGGTTTTAGTTTTTACTTTTTTCACAATTCCTAAGTTAAAGTTAGTTCTCAATTGTTAGCTTAAGTTATAAACTTTCAAACTTGTTTTATACTTTTTCAGCGTCGTTTTTTGACGTAGTTGGGTTTGTGGAGGAACGAGTGTCATGTCCCTCCAACACAAAGGGAGGATCCGACCAGGCGCGGTGATCATGCCTGGCGGGCTAACTGCCCAACGGTTGATGTTGGGATGTTGTATATATGATAATCGGCACAAGAACTTTCACTGCGCAATTCAGGATTGGTAGTTTCTTAGTTTTCTTCGTTACACCGTAGTTCAGTGTAACTTTGGTAGATGGCGCTGTAGTATATTTCTGATGCGCTGTTTGTGGAAGGCGCCACAGGCTTAAGTTTTTACATTTTTTAACCGACTACGGCAAAGCCAAAGGATGGTTATTTATTTATAATGTTTTGGTGTAGTTATTATAGTAATTCTTTGCAAAGTATATTTTAAATACCCTAGAAATATAACATTTTTTGAATAAATACGGACAAAGTAACGAGCAAATATTTTTTTTTTTAAATGTACAATTAGCACTTTCCAAAGATACCAAACACAGCATATTGATTTCAAATTTATTTTTTAACACAGTACTTTATGACCGCTAGAGGGCGCCACATTAGATTCAGTGTCATGTCATATGCGGACCACCAAGACGCTTCTAATGATTCCTTATTTTTCCAGTTCTAATAAATAGTTGAGGAGCTATAAGGGAACAGACGAACATACATACATACATATCCTGCCAAAATCATAACCCTCCTTTGACTTTGCCGTAGTCGGGTAAAAAGAAAAAAAAATGTATTTTACTGTAAAAAAGTGTGGGATGTATTGTATGGTGTCAATAATTATAAATATTTAATTGACAGATATGAGAGAGACAGGATTGTCATTTTAATAATATCTTAAAAAACACCCCACGCTGTTTTTACAATAAAATACATTTTTTTTCTAATTTACATACACTATTCTTAATTTATAATCATTAAAAATTTTACTCTATTTTTAATTCAAATATATTGAAATTTATTTTAATTTTTTTAGTTGGATTTGCTTTTTGTTTTTTTGTAATCAATTTTTTTTTTTTGGATTTTCTATCAAAGCGCGAGTTTTAGTTTTTGACGTGACACCGTCTAATAAATTGATGAACGCCGGCTGCATGCACGAAAAAGGATGACTCATTGTCCTGTTACGCTCATTGTACGTCGCTATATGAGAGATCAAATTTTCGCAGTTATGAAGTTCTATGAACTATAGTAGGAACCGGAATAAGTGTCTGCAAATAAATCTTTACAAACAAAAATATATATTTTAGATATTAAAACGGCAGACATGCTGGCATCACATTTTCAGAATCAACTTTGCTGCATTTCGACTTCTGCGCACGCCTAAAGGAACCCCTAATAGGAATAGTGAATCCCCACTTCACCTACGACAGATGAAATAGTATATCTAGCATTAATATGGACTTTGCTACTATACCGTAAGTCTGCGGAACGCTGGCTCTCAGTCCATAAGGACTAGTCTAACTGTTTCAAATATTGAATTGCCATCGGTCCTTAATAAGCCAAATTTCGAGTTAATCCAACGTTTTGAAGGGTGTCAAAATCATATTTAAAGTTTTCGTAACATACATACGTATGAAATTACTAAAAGCGTGTTAAAATCAATTCTGATTTTTGGAGATTTTCCATTGGTAGTTTAAATAAATAATATCTTTTTTCAGTGCGCATGTTTAACTTGTTAAATATGTGTTCTATAAAAATCTTGTGTACATAAATATTTTATTGTAAAACTTTAATGTATTGGATAAATAAGCACTATAGACTATACCTACATTATAGTGCTGTATATCTCTACAATCTACAGACTTACCGTAGTATTCTAGGTGTAGCTCTTGTATCAAATTCCTGAAAAAGCCACTTAATTTGTGGCTCCGGATGTCCAACGGCATTGCATTGTAAAATAAAATCCTTGTCCACCAATAAATCAATTGTGCTAAATTTGGGTTTTTCTATTGTAGGTGGAACTGCTGAAAATTTAAGGATTTATATGGCAATATATTTAAGTTGCTCTCGACACAAACTGTGATAATTTACGGTTCACTATTTTGTTATAACAATTCAATTATGTATATGTATATTCATCTTAAAAATTGCTATGAATAATCAAAATGTGACAAAAATATTCTCAATCTCGACCCGGGAATTGAACCCGAGTCCTCGATCACAGCAGTCTCTTACACTACGATTGCGCCGCCGAGGCAGTCGTGATTTCATTATTTACATATTCTTTATTCATCTCGACCAAAATACGTCCACTGCCGAACATAAGCCCCCTCAAAGTTCTTCTTAAGAGCCGGTTCTGTGCATTGCGTAATACAAAACAAAGTTGGATCGGTGATAATAGAACGATGGTTTAAAAATCTGTAGTAAAGAAGGATAAAAGTTTGGAGTTTCATTAAATGAAACTTCAGCAAGTTGGTGGTGATTTCTATTGACATATTTTGATAATTTAAGTGTATTAAATTTAATTTAACGTATGAAATTTCTGACTTAATAAAGTATTAAGCATAAGGTCTGTAACTAACCTATGCTTCCGCAAATAAATAATTGATTGATTGAAAAATAACTTTATGCGAATAGGCTATCATTATTGTAAAAAAGTAAGTCGGCCACCAAACATTTTAATTTATATTTATTATTATTTATTTAAACAAACTTTCTGCAAACATATTGAACAAGGCGGACCTATTTTAATATTTTACGAATTTATACACATTTCCCTAGAACCATATAGTATATAACGCAGCTGGATATAAAAATAATATTTGTAATTGATTAAAAGTGTGTATACTTTATCTTATACCTTAAGCTTGTGTTACAATTTTTTTTACTTTAGTCTTTACTTTAGTACTTAATAACCTATCGCCGTTCACTGCTGAACGAAAAACTAAAACTAAACTAAACTTTACAATGTCCTGGTAATTCTTTCAGTCAATATCAAACATCTCATCTCAATCGAAGGTATCCTTTACTGGACATCGACCTCCCCCAAGGCTTTCCAAAACAACCAGTGCCCCCTGGCCAAGTTGACATTTTAAAAACGTAAACATTATTAGAAAACAAATCAAATCAATGCAAATATCGTCGTTATCTCAACGTTGTGTCACGTGACAAATAATAAATAAGAATAGATGCGATAGCAGTTGTAAAAGGGTATTCGACGAGAAAGAAATAGTGGTAGTAGAGCCACGCTGATTTTAGCATGAATGGGCCGGCTCGACCGGGGCGGTACTACCCTCGCACAGAAAATCAACGTAAAATGACAGCGTTCGTGCTTGTTTCGTTGGTGAGTGCGAGACCGGAGGCCCAAATAGTCTAGTCAACAAGTTCCATACTTGTTGACTAGACTAAAAGATGCAGCAGCATCACTAGGCCGCCATGGTGTGGGTCGCCATACTGCATTGTCTGCATTCGTAGTGAGTGTGGTGACCGCCACTCTTGGCTTCTGCTTATGCTTTCCATCAGGCTGAGTAGAGTAATTTTGGCGGGCCATACATAAAAAAACACTTGCATCTTGGCTAAGCCTGCTGTGGTGGCCCACATCCAAATACATTTATACCTACTCTAATAAATACATACTCACATGATACTAAAATCAATGAATCGTGCTAAAGTAATACATTATAAGAAACAGAAAGAATACTCACCATTAACAGTAACTGTGTAAGTAATGTTCGTCTTTCCGCCAATGTTACTCGCTTCACACGTGTAATTTCCTTGATCTTTTATTTGAACACGTGGTAAGTTAAACTCCTTGGTATTAGCCTTCGATCTACAATCAAGAAACTAAGCAACATGAATACTGTTTATTTAATTTTATATTAATGTATTCGTTTTTGCCCGCGACTCTGCCCGCGTGCTCGTAGATCGCGGTAAAAGTACACCATGTGCATCGCTATCTTTTAAATAATCTATGAATGCAACAAAACTATGTGTACCTATGTGTAAAAGCCGCGAAAGTCTAAAAATAGTAAGTCTATATATTATTCTGATGTATGAGCTATTTTAATGTAAAGTCTCATATTAATCCTCACAAACTTGCCAATTTATAATTTTAGTAGGATTTTGAAGAGATATTTTTTATCACGTTTTCAGAGATAATTTTGTTGCTTTAAGGAACCCCTGATGGAAATAGTGAATCCCCACTTCACCTACGGCAGGTGAAATAGTATACCTAGCATTAATATGGACTTTGCTACTATACCGTAAGTCTGCGGAACGCTGGCTCTCAGTCCACAAGGACGGGTCTAACTGTTTCAAATATTGAATTGCCATCGGTCCTTGATAAGTATGCCAAATTTGAGTTAATCCTACGTTTTGAAGGGTGTCAAAATCATATTAAAAGTTTCCGTTACATACTAACATACATACGTATGAAATTACTAAAAGCGTGTTAAAATCAAGTATAATTTTTGGAGATTTTCCATTGGCAGTTTAAATAAATAATATCTATTTTCAGTGCGCATGTTTAACTTGTTAAATATGTTAAAAAAAATCTTGTGTACATTATAAATTGTAAAAAGTTAATGTATTGGATTTATAAGCACTATAGATATACCTACCTACCTACCTAGCTGTATCTCTCTACAATCTACAGACTTACCGTACTGTTCTAGGTGTAGCTTTTGTATCAAATTTCTGAAAAAGCCACTTAATTTGTGGCTCCGGATGTCCAACGGCATTGCATTGTAAAATCAAGTCCTTGTCAACCAATAAATCAATTGTGCTAAATTTGGGTTGTTCTATTGTAGGTGGAACTGCTGAAAATTTAAGAGTTCATATGGCAATATATTTAAGTTGCTCTCGACACAAAATGTGATAATTTGCGGTTCACTACTTTGTTATAACAATTTAAATATATCTAAATTCGTCCCAAAAATTGCTATCAATAACAAAAATGTGACAAAAAGCTTCTCAATCCCAACCCGGGAATCAAACCTGAGACCTTGATCACAACAGTCGCTTATACTACCACTGCGCCGCCGAGTCAGACTTGATTTCATTATTTACATATTCTTTCATTAATCTCGACAAAAATACTTCCACTGCCGAACATAAGCCTCCCTCACAGTTCTCCATAAGGGCCGGTTCTATGCATTGCGTACTATACACTACATCGTTGATAAGAGAACGATGGTTTAAAAATCTGTAGTAAAGTAAGATAAAAGTTTAGAGTTTCATTAAATGAAACTTCAGCAAGTTGGTGGTGATTTCTATTGACATATTTTGATAATTTAAGTGTGTTAAATTTAATTTAACATATGAAATTTCTGACCTAATAAAATATTGTTTGGTGGCCGACTTACTTTTTTACAATAATGATAGCCTATTCGCATAAAGTTATTTTTCAATCAATCAATTATTTATTTGCGAAGCATAGGTTAGTTACAGACCTTAATATTTTAGCATATTTTAGCATAAAGTTATTTTTCAATGAATCAATTATTTATTTGCGGAAGCATCGGTTAGTTACTGACCTTAATATTAATATTAAGGTCTGTAACTAACCTATGCTTCCGCAAATAAATTAATATTAAGGTCTGTAACTAACCTATGCTTCCGCAAATAAATAATTGATTGATTGAAAAATAACTTTATGCGAATAGGATATCATTATTGTAAAAAAGTAAGTCGGCCACCAAACATTTTAATTTATATTTATTATTATTTATTTATACAAACTTTCTGCAAACATATTGAACAAGGCGGACCTATTTTAATATTTTACGAATTTATACACATTTCCCTAGAACCATATAGTATATAACGCAGCTGGATATAAAGATAATATTTGTAATTGATTAAAAGTGTGTATACTTTACCTTATACCTTAAGCTTGTGTTACAATTTTTTTTACTTTAGTCTTTACTTTAGTACTTAATAACCTATCGCCGTTCACTGCTGAACGAAAAACTAAAACTAAACTAAACTTTACAATGTCCTGGTAATTCTTTCAGTCAATATCAAACATCTCATCTCAATCGAGAGGTATCCTTTACTGGACATCGACCTCCCCCAAGGCTTTCCAAAACAACCAGTGCCCCCTGGCCAAGTTGACATTTTAAAAACGTAAACATTATTAGAAAACAAATCAAATCAATGCAAATATCGTCGTTATCTCAACGTTGTGTCACGTGACAAATAATAAATAAGAATAGATGCGATAGCAGTTGTAAAAGGGTATTCGACGAGAAAGAAATAGTGGTAGTAGAGCCACGCTGATTTTAGCATGAATGGGCCGGCTCGACCGGGGCGGTACTACCCTCGCACAGAAAATCAACGTAAAATGACAGCGTTCGTGCTTGTTTCGTTGGTGAGTGCGAGACCGGAGGCCCAAATAGTCTAGTCAACAAGTTCCATACTTGTTGACTAGACTAAAAGATGCAGCAGCATCACTAGGCCGCCATGGTGTGGATCGCCATACTGCATTGTCTGCATTCGTAGTGAGTGTGGTGACCGCCACTCTTGGCTTCTGCTTATGCTTTCCATCAGGCTGAGTAGAGTAATTTTGGCGGGCCATACATAAAAAAAAAAAACACTTGCATCTTGGCTAAGCCTGCTGTGGTGGCCCACATCCAAATACATTTATACCTACTCTAATAAATACATACTCACATGATACTAAAATCAATGAATCGTGCTAAAGTAATACATTATAAGAAACAGAAAGAATACTCACCATTAACAGTAACTGTGTAAGTAATGTTCGTCTTTCCGCCAATGTTACTCGCTTCACACGTGTAATTTCCTTGATCTTTTATTTGAACACGTGGTAAGTTAAACTCCTTGGTATTAACCTTCGATCTACAATCAAGAAACTAAGCAACATGAATACTGTTTATTTAATTTTATATTAATGTATTCGTTTTTGCCCGCGACTCTGCCCGCGTGCTCGTAGATCGCGGTAAAAGTACACCATGTGCATCGCTATCTTTTAAATAATCTATGAATGCAACAAAACTATGTGTACCTATGTGTAAAAGCCGCGAAAGTCTAAAAATAGTTAGTCTATATATTATTCTGATGTATGAGCTATTTTAATGTAAAGTCTCATATGAATCCTTACAAACTTGCCAATTTATAATTTTAGTAGGATTTTGAACAGATATTTTTTTAGTGAAATAATTACAGTAAATCAATTAAAAACAACTGATAATAAAATATTTTATGGATATTTGCTTTTTTTCACGAATGTATCCTTTAATATAAACTATTTATATACATGATTTGTAAAGTTTCTCTGCAATGGAAAGGAACCTGGCAGTATTACTGCGTTGACTGGTAATGCTAATTTTGTGTGCAAAGAGAAGACCCGGTTTGTTGTCAATATGAACACTATTTTGCAAAATAAAATTGTCAGTGGTAGTTTATGATATAAAAAAATTCAAAAACATACTTTAGATAAAAAAGAAATAATAGTTTAAAAAACTAAAAAACACGCTTCTATAGAAAATCCAACTTAATAAATAAAAATAAAAATTAAGAATCGTATATTTTTTATTACTCAAAGAGCTAACAATTAAGAACTAACTTAAACTTATGCTACGTTTCTATGTACTCTATGTTCTACGTGTGACTACGGCTTTTCAAACTTGTTTCATATATTTTGAGCGTCGTTATTTGTGGTAGTTGGGTTTTAGTTTTTACTTTTTCTACCCGACTACAGCAAAGCCATAGGAGGGTTATTTATTGATAATGTTTTGGTGTCGTTATTATATCAATTCTTTGCAAAGTAGGTATATTTTAAATACCCTAGAAATATAACATTTTTTGAATAAATACGGACAAAGTCACGAGCAAATGCTAACAATATATATATTTTTAAATGTACAAATAGCCCTTTCCAATAATACCAAACACAGCATATTTATCTCAATTTTTTTTAACACAGTACTTTATGACCGCTAGAGGGCGCCACATTAGATTCAGTATAATGTTATATAGCCTATAACCAGCGGATGACCAAGACGCTTCTAACGATTCCTTACTTGTCCAGTTCTAATAAGTTGTTGAGCAGCTATGAGGGAATAGATGAACATACATCCATACATAGGCTGCAAAAATCATAACCCTCCTTTGACTTTGCCGTAGTCGGGTAAAAAGAAAAAAAATGTATATTACTGTAAAAAAGTGTGGGGTGTATTGTATACATAAATATGAGTAGAAGGATTGTCATTTTGATAATATCTTAAAAAGCACCCCACGCTGTTTATACAATAAAATACATTTTTTTTCTAATTTACAAACACTATTCTTAATTTATAATTATTAAAACTTTTTACACTATTCTTAATTCAAATATATTAAAAGGTATTTTTTTATTTTTTAGTTAGATATTCTTTTTGTTTTTTTTTAAACTATAATTTATTTTTAGTTGGATTTTCTATCAAAACGTGATTTTTAGTTTTTGACGTGACACCGTCTAATAAATTGATGAACGCCAGCTGCCTGCACGAAAAAGGATGACTCATCGTCCTGTTACGCTCATGATGCTCAATGATTACTATAGTATGTATAGCAGAATCGCCTAAACGCACGGAAATTCACCGCAGTTGACGCAAGATCCCCATAGTATACCGCCCCAGATGTCATTTGTAAGCTATTTAGCATTATGTTACGTTCATTGCACCAAAGACTACATTCCCAGAGGATATGATGAGCCGACTGTTCATAGCTATAATCAGGTGTTGAGCATTGACACATCGGTGAATCGACTAATTTAAATGAGTGTAGTTTGCTCTTAAAGTTACCGTGGCCTGTAAGAAATTGAGCGACACAGTGATCTACCTCGAGTCATGTCTATAAGTAGGTATGCCAAAGGAGATGTCCAAAAATTGTATGGGCTTGTGCCCCAGACTATACGGAGATCAAATAAGTGATATTTGATAGCTGAGATCTTCTAAAAAGAGAATTTAAAAGGTTCATGAAGCAAAGCAGATTTTGATAAAAGTTATGAAGGTTTAAAAAAAATTATATCACTCCGACAACATAATTTTTTTCCAATATATTTTATACTGCCAGGTCTACTATATTTTTTTTTTATGTATGCTCATGTCAAAATATATACTATGGGCTTATTCCCATGGCTCCACTTGTGTGGAAAGTCCATGAAAAGTAAATTGTGTAATTCTCCAACGTTTTAGATCTCCGAAAACAAATATGTCATCTGTCCATTTTTGGTTACAAGGTTAGTTTTATAGAATAAAAATAAAAGAAAGAACATTTTTATGCATATAACTGCATGTTATTATTTATTCTTTCAATACCACTGATGGAATAAAATAGTTCTTGATCATTTTCATATCCATAATCTATATCATATTTCTTCACGCTACTGCTTAGTAAAAATATATGAATCATAATTCACATTTATTAAAATTATATTATCATTGTTAACTTCAACCTTAAAACAAACGGAACAAAAAACGGCGCGTGAGACGAGTTGTTGCAAATTGTTTTTTTTTATGTGATTGACAATAACTAGATTTTAAGGCTCTGGGTTCTAGCCCTTTTAAGTGTGATTGACAAGTTTAATGAATGTTGCCAATGTTCAAATCATAGTTCGACTTTTTATAAATGCTCTTGCTTTATTTTTGAATAATCAATTATTAGTTAGTGATTTCGAATGATGAATACTTTAAAAGCAATTAGTACATGAATTCAGTAATAGTACTGGGATTTTAATAAGAAGCGCAAATGAAAAAAAAATCATTCTATATTTTACCCCACTTTGAGTCATGATTTTATCATATGGCAAGTAAAATTCTTTCAGAGTAAATTCAAGATGCAAGTATCGCTTAAATTCTTTTTGTTGATTTTTGAGTTTTTTTCCGAAAATGATACATAAATTTATAAAGTTACTCAAAATACATCATTTATTTTATTTATTCCAAAAACTAAAACATAATCTCGGAATTCTCGGATTATTCTGGGGCAAAAATTAGACATCTCCTTTCGAGTTAATCTTACGTTTTGAAGGGTGTCAAAATCATATTCAAAGTTTCCGTTACATACTAACATACATAGGTATGAAATTACTAAAAGCGTGTTAAAATCAAGTCAAATTTTTGGAGATTTTGTATTGGTAGTTTAAATAAATAATACCTTTTTTCAGTGCACATGTTTAACTTGTTAAATATGTATCAAAAAATCTTGTGTGCATTAAATTGTAAAATTTAATGTTTTGGATTTATAAGCACTATAGACCTACATAATAGTGCTGTATCTCCCTACAATCTACAGACTTACCGTAGTGTTCTAGGTGTAGCTTTTGTATCAAATTCCTGAAAAAGCCACTTAATTTGTGGCTCCGGATGTCCAACGGCATTGCATTGTAAAATCAAGTCCTTGTCAACCAATAAATCAATTGTGCTAAATTTGGGTTTTTCTATTGTAGCTGGAACTGCAGAAAATTTAGGAGTTCATATGGCAATATATTTAAGTCGCTCTCGACACAAACTGTTATAATTTACGGTTCACTATTTTGTTATAACAATTTAAATATATGTGAATTCATCCTAAAAATTGCTACCAATAATAAAAATGTGACAAAAAGCGACCCGGGCATCGAACCCGAGTCCTCGATCACAGCAGTCGTTTACACTACCACTGCGCCGCCGAGGCAGTCGTGATTTCATTATTTACATATACACACATCAAAAGTGTCTAGGGATCAAGCATATTTATGCGGATTTCTTGAGATTGAGATGTGGCTTTGGCCCTGGCCTGCTCAGTCGCCAGACTTGAACCCGATTGAGCATGCATGGGATATGCTACAGAGAAGAGCTCTGCCGAATATGGAGGGTATCCAGTCGCAAGAAGACCTTTTTTTGTTGTTGCAACGAACATGGGCGGCCATTCCACAGCGTGTTTGGATGAACTCATTTTGAGTATGCCAAACCGATGTTCTTGTGTTGTTAGTGTTCGCGGTAGAAACACGGATTATTAATTGTTTAAGTTACCTAATAAAATTTTAAAGAAAACTGTTATTTCAGTCTTTTTTCGAACTTTAATGTTAGTGGTTCAAATGTCAAAAATCCCTTTATTAGGAAAATGGCAAATTTCTTTATTAATGCAAAGGTGACTTGGTTTATCGTTAATGTGACAAACGAAAACACTTTATTTAATGAATCCTTAAAGAAAATTTTAATTAATATCAATCAGGAGAAAAGTTATTGCAAAAATATATGTTGATCCCTAGACACATATGTTGATCCCTAGACACTTTTGATGTGTGTACTTTCATCCATCTCGACCAAAATACGTCCACTGCCGAACATAAGCCTCCTCAAAGTTCTCCATAAGAGCCGGTTCTGTGCATTGCGTGATACAAAACAAAGTTGGATCGGTGATAATAGAACGATGGTTTAAAAATCTGTAGTAAAGAAGGATAAAAGTTTGGAGTTTCATTAAATGAAACTTCAGCAAGTTGGTGGTGATTTCTATTGACATATTTTGATAATTTAAGTGTATTAAATTTAATTTAACGTATGAAATGTCTGACTTTATAAAGTATTAAGCATAAGGTCTGTAACTAACCTATGCTTCCGCAAATAAATAATTGATTGATTGAAAAATAACTTTATGCGAATGGGCTATCATTATTGTAAAAAAGTAAGTCCGCCACCAGACATTTTAATTTATACACCTTTCCCTAGAACCATATAGTATATAACGCAGCTGGAAATAAAAATAATATTTGTAATTGATTAAAAGTGTGTATACTTAACCTTATACCTTAAGCTTGTGTTACAATGTTTTTTACTTTAGTCTTTTAGTACTTAATAACCTATCGCCGTTCACTGCTGAACGAAAAACTTAAACTAAACTTAACTTTACAATGTCCTGGTAATTCTTTAAGTCAATATCAAACATCTCATCTCAATCGAGAGGTATCCTTTACTGGACATCGACCTCCCCCAAGGCTTTCCAAAACAACCAGTGCCCCCGGGCCAAGTTGACATTTTAAAAACGTAAACATTATTAGAAAACAAATCAAATCAATGCAAATATCGTCGTTATCTCAACGTTGTGTCACGTGACAAATAATAAATAAGAATAGATGCGATAGCAGTTATAAAAGGGTATTCGACGAGAAAGAAATAGTGGTAGTAGAGCCACGCTGATTTTAGCATGAATGGGCCGGCTCGACCGGGGCGGTACTACCCTCGCACAGAAAAACTACGTAAAATGACAGCGTTCGTGCTTGTTTCGTTGGTGAGTGCGAGACAGGAGGCCCAAATAGTCTAGTCAACAAGTTCCATACTTGTTGACTAGACTTAAAGATGCAGCAGCATCACTAGGCCGCCATGGTGTGGGTCGCCATACTGCATTGTCTGCATTCGTAGTGAGTGTGGTGACCACCACTCTTGGCTTCTGCTTATGCTTTCCATCAGGCTGAGTAGAGTAATTTTGGCGGGCCATACATAATAAAAAACACTTGCATCTTGGCTAAGCCTGCTGTGGTGGCCCACATCCAAATACATTTATACCTACTCTAATAAATACATACTCACATGATACTAAAATCAATGAATCGGGCTAAAGTACTACATTATAAGAAACAGAAAGAATACTCACCATTAACATTAACTGTGTAAGTAATGTTCGTCTTTCCGCCAATGTTACTCGCTTCACACGTGTAATTTCCTTGATCTTTTATTTGAACACGTGGTAAGTTAAACTCCTTGGTATTAGCCTTCGATCTACAATCAAGAAACTAAGCAACATGAATACTGTTTATTTAATTTTATATTAATGTATTCGTTTTTGCCCGTGACTCTGCCCGCGTGCTCGTAGATCGCGGTAAAAGTACACCATGTGCATCGCTATCTTTTAAATAATCTATGAATGCAACAAAACTATGTGTACCTATGTGTAAAAGCCGCGAAAGTCTAAAAATAGTAAGTCTATATATTATTCTGATGTATGAGCTATTTTAATGTAAAGTCTCATATTAATCCTCACAAACTTGCCAATTTATAATTTTAGTAGGATTTTGAAGAGATATTTTTATCACGTTTTCAGAGATAATTTTGTTGCTTTAAGGAACCCCTGATGGGAATAGTGAATCCCCACTTCACCTGCGGCAGGTGAAATAGTATACCTAGCATTAATATGGACTTTGCTACTATACCGTAAGTCTGCTGAACGCTGGCTCTCAGTCCACAAGGACGGGTCTAACTGTTTCAAATATTGAATTGCCATCGGTCCTTGATAAGTATGCCAAATTTGAGTTAATCCTACGTTTTGAAGGGTGTCAAAATCATATTAAAAGTTTCCGTTACATACTAACATACATACGTATGAAATTACTAAAAGCGTGTTAAAATCAAGTCTAATTTTTGGAGATTTTCCATTGGTAGTTTAAATAAATAATATCTATTTTCAGTGCGCATGTTTAACTTGTTAAATATGTTAAAAAAAATCTTGTGTACATTATAAATTGTAAAAAGTTAATGTATTGGATTTATAAGCACTATAGATATACCTACCTACCTACCTAGCTGTATCTCTCTACAATCTACAGACTTACCGTACTGTTCTAGGTGTAGCTTTTGTATCAAATTTCTGAAAAAGCCACTTAATTTGTGGCTCCGGATGTCCAACGGCATTGCATTGTAAAATCAAGTCCTTGTCAACCAATAAATCAATTGTGCTAAATTTGGGTTGTTCTATTGTAGGTGGAACTGCTGAAAATTTAAGAGTTCATATGGCAATATATTTAAGTTGCTCTCGACACAAAATGTGATAATTTGCGGTTCACTACTTTGTTATAACAATTTAAATATATCTAAATTCGTCCCAAAAATTGCTATCAATAACAAAAATGTGACAAAAAGCTTCTCAATCCCAACCCGGGAATCAAACCTGAGACCTTGATCACAGCAGTCGCTTATACTACCACTGCGCCGCCGAGTCAGACTTGATTTCATTATTTACATATTCTTTCATTCATCTCGACAAAAATACTTCCACTGCCGAACATAAGCCTCCCTCACAGTTCTCCATAAGGGCCGGTTCTATGCATTGCGTACTATACACTACATCGTTGATAAGAGAACGATGGTTTAAAAATCTGTAGTAAAGTAAGATAAAAGTTTGGAGTTTCATTAAATGAAACTTCAGCAAGTTGGTGGTGATTTCTAATGACATATTTTGATAATTTAAGTGTGTTAAATTAAATTTAACATATGAAATTTCTGACTTAATAAAATATTGTTTGGTGGCCGACTTACTTTTTTACAATAATGATAGCCTATTCGCATAAAGTTATTTTTCAATCAATCAATTATTTATTTGCGGAAGCATAGGTTAGTTACAGACCTTAATATATTAGCATATTTTAGCATAAAGTTATTTTTCAATCAATCAATTATTTATTTGCGGAAGCATCGGTTAGTTACAGACCTTAATGTTAATATTAAGGTCTGTAACTAACCTATGCTTCCGCAAATAAATTAATATTAAGGTCTGTAACTAACCTATGCTTCCGCAAATAAATAATTGATTGATTGAAAAATAACTTTATGCGAATAGGCTATCATTATTGTAAAAAAGTAAGTCGGCCACCAAACATTTTAATTTATATTTATTATTATTTATTTATACAAACTTTCTGCAAACATATTGAACAAGGCGGACCTATTTTAATATTTTACGAATTTATACACCTTTCCCTAGAACCATATAGTATATAACGCAGCTGGAAATAAAAATAATATTTGTAATTGATTAAAAGTGTGTATACTTTACCTTATACCTTAAGCTTGTGTTACAATGTTTTTTACTTTAGTCTTTACTTTAGTACTTAATAACCTATCGCCGTTCACTGCTGAACGAAAAACTTAAACTAAACTTAACTTTACAATGTCCTGGTAATTCTTTAAGTCAATATCAAACATCTCATCTCAATCGAGAGGTATCCTTTACTGGACATCGACCTCCCCCAAGGCTGTCCAAAACAACCAGTGCTGCCCCCTGGCCAAGTTGACATTTTAAAAACGTAAACATTATTAGAAAACAAATCAAATCAATGCAAATATCGTCGTTATCTCAACGTTGTGTCACGTGACAAATAATAAATAAGGATAGATGCGATAGCAGTTGTAAAAGGGTATTCGACGAGAAAGAAATAGTGGTAGTAGAGCCACGCTGATTTTAGCATGAATGGGCCGGCTCGACCGGGGCGGTACTACCCTCGCACAGAAAATCAACGTAAAATGACAGCGTTCGTGCTTGTTTCGTTGGTGAGTGCGAGACCGGAGGCCCAAATAGTCTAGTCAACAAGTTCCATACTTGTTGACTAGACTAAAAGATGCAGCAGCATCACTAGGCCGCCATGGTGTGGGTCGCCATACTGCATTGTCTGCATTCGCAGTGAGTGTGGTGACCGCCACTCTTGGATTCTGCTTATGCTTTCCATCAGGCTGAGTAGAGTCAATTTGGCGGGCCATACATAAAAAAACACTTGCATCTTGGCTAAGCCTGCTGTGGTGGCCCACATCCAAATACATTTATACCTAATCTAATAAATACATACTCACATGATACTAAAATCAATGAATCGTACTAAAGTAATACATTATAAGAAACAGAAAGAATACTCACCATTAACATTAACTGTGTAAGTAATGTTCGTCTTTCCGCCAATGTTACTCGCTTCACACGTGTAATTTCCTTGATCTTTTATTTGAACACGTGGTAAGTTAAACTCCTTGGTATTAGCCTTCGATCTACAATCAAGAAACTAAGCAACATGAATACTGTTTATTTAATTTTATAGTAATGTATTCGTTTTTGCCCGCGACTCTGCCCGCGTGCTCGTAGATCGCGGTAAAAGTACACCATGTGCATCGCTATCTTTTAAATAATCTATGAATGCAACAAAACTATGTGTACCTATGTGTAAACGTCGCGAAAGTCTAAAAATAGTTAGTCTATATATTATTCTGATGTATGAGCTATTTTAATGTAAAGTCTCATATTAATCCTCACAAACTTGCCAATTTATAATTTTGGTAGGATTTTGAACAGATATTTTTTAGTGAAATAATTAATTACAGTAAATCAATTAAAAACAACTGATAATAAAATATTTTATGGATATTTGTTTTTTTTCACGAATGTATCCTTTAATATAAACTATTTATATACATGATTTGTAAAGTTTCTCTCCAATGGAAAGGAACCTGGCAGTATTACTGCGTTGACTGGCAATGCTAATTTTGTGTGCAAAGCGAAGACCCGGTTTGTTGTCAATATGAACACTATTTTGCAAAATAAAATTGTCAGTGGTAGTTTATGATATAAAAAATTTCAAAAATATACTTTAAATAAAAAAGAAATAATAGTTTAAAAAACTAAAAAACACGCTTTTATAGAAAATCCAACTTAATAAATAAAAATAAAAATTTATAATATTATATTTTTTTATAACTCAAAGAGCTAACAATTAAGAATTAACTTAAACTTAAGAATAGTGAAAAAACTAAAAAAATAAAAACTAAAACCCAACTACCACAAAAAACGACCCTGAAAAAGTATGAAACAAGTTTGAAAGTCACGCGTTGTTAAAGTGTTATGCTACGTTTCTATGTACTCTATGATATACGTGTGACTACGGCTTTTCAAACTTGTTTCATATATTTTCAGGGTCGTTATTTGTGGTAGTTGGGTTTTAGTTTTTACTTTTTCTACCCGACTACGGCAAAGCCAAAGGAGGGTTATTTATTTACAATGTTTTGGTGTCGTTATCATAGTAATTCTTTGCAAAGTAGGTATATTTTAAATACCCTACAAATATAACATTTTATGAATAAATAAGTACAAAGTCACGAGCAAATGCTAACAATATATATATTTTTAAATGTACAAATAGCCCTTTCCAATAATACCAAACACAGCATATTTATCTCAAATTTATTTTTTAACACAGTACTTTATGACCGCTAGAGGGCGCCTCATTAGATTCAGTGTCATGTTATATAGCCTATAACCAGCGGATGACCAGGACGCTTCTAACGATTCCTTACTTGTCCAGTTCTAATAAGTCGTTGAGCAGCTATGAGGGAACAGATGAACATACTTCCATACATAGGCTGCAAAAATCATAACCCTCCTTTGACTTTGCCGTAGTCGGGTAAAAAGAAAAAAAAGTGTATTTTACTGTAAAAAAGTGTGGGGTGTATTGTATGATGTCAATAATTATAAATATTTAATTGACAAATATGAGTAGAAGGATTGTCATTTTGATAATATCTTAAAAAGCACTCCATGCTGTTTATACAATTTTTTTTTTTTCTAATTTACAAACACTATTCTTAATTTATAATTATTAAAACTTTTTACACTATTCTTAATTCAAATATATTAAAAGGTATTTTTTTATTTTTTAGTTAGATATTCTTTTTGTTTTTTTTTTAAACTATAATATATTTTTAGTTGGATTTTCTATCAAAACGTGATTTTTAGTTTTTGACGTGACACCGTCTAATAAATTGATGAACGCCAGCTGCCTGCAAGAAAAAGGATGACTCATCGTCCTGTTACGCTCATGGTACGTGGTTGTATAAGAGATCAAATTTTCGCAGTTTTGAAATTCTATGAACTATAGTAGGAACCGGAATAAGTGTCTGCAATTAAATCTTTACAAATAAAAATATATATTTTTAGATATTAAACTGGCAGACATGGGACTAATCCCACCCACACGCCCGCTACTGTAACTCCTGTACACCAGGATCAACAGCGGTGACGTACAATTACACCGAGTTATGAGACTCGGGAAGTCCCAGGAAAAAATTAAACTGTTTTGGAACCCGCAACGAAATTAATCAGAAGAAAAACTTGGGGAGTTGGAAATATTATAAGTCCACTTCGCTCCTTAGCAAAGCGGGAGACAAAATGAAGTCAAAATGGGCATACACCTTTTTCAAAACGGGAAGCACCACGGATAAAATATTATGGGTCCTAAATGAGCTATATTTGATTACTATAGTATGTATGGCAGAATCGCCTAAACGCACGGAAATTCACCGCAGTTGACGCAAGATCCCCATAGTATACCGCCCCAGATGTCATTTGTAAGCTATTTAGTATTATGTTACGTTCATTGCACCAAAGACTACATTCCCAGGGGATATGATGAGCCGACTGTTCATAGCTATAATCAGGTGTTGAGCATTGACACATCGGTGAATCGACTAATTTAAATGAGTGTAGTTTGCTCTTAAAGTTACCATGGCCTGTAAGAAATTGAGCGACACAGTGATCTACCTCGAGTCATGTCTATAAGTAGGTATGCCAAAGGAGATGTCCAAAAAATGTATGGGCTTGTGCCCCAGACTATACGGAGATCAAATAAGTGGTATTTGATAGCTGAGATCTTCTAAAAAGAGAATTTAAAAGGTTCATGAACCAAAGCAGATTTTGATAAAAGTTATGAAGGTTTAAAAAATAATAATATCACTCCGACAATTATTTTATACTGTCAATATATTTTATACTGTCAGGTCTACTATATTTTTTTTTATGTATGCTCATGTCAAAATATATACTATGGGCTTATTCCCATGGCTCCACTTGTATGGAAAGTCCATGAAAAGTAAATTGTGTCATTCTCCAACGTTTTTAACCGACTTCCAAAAGGAGGAGGTTCTCAATTTCATCGGTTTTTTTTTATGCATGTACATCGATTACTCCGTCAATTGTGGACCGATTTTGAAAATTCTTTTTGTATTCGAAAGGGTATGCTCCCCATGTGGTCCCATGGGCACCATATCAGGATCTGATGATGGGATCCTAAAGAAATTGAAGGAAACCCTCAAATTTACGTGAGCGCCTGCAATGAATTTACGAGCAATTGTCTGCATACCTTCATATTCTGTAGACATCATTAAATTTTAAATGAAATGATGATGAGAGACTTGAGAAAGACTAAAAAGCGAAAAAAAAAACTTTGTTTAAAAAACCGACTTCAAAAACTAAAAAGTATAAAATAACTTAATTTGTATGTGCTACCTATTCATAGGTTTGAAGTCGGTGCCAAGCCAAAATGTAATAGTAGGTACCGCACTCGCCGCGCGTTACCTTGAGCGGGATAGCTGCTCTTCGCTTTGAACAAAACATTCGAAGCGTCGTTGACGTTCGTCTCGAAATATAGCGAGTGTGGTACCTACTATTCCATTGGCTTGGCACTGACTTCAAACCTATGAATAGGTAGCACATACAAATTAAGTTATTTTATACTTTTTAGTTTTTGAAGTCGGTTTTTTAAACGAAGTTTTTTTTTAGATCTCCGAAAACAAATATGTCATCTGTCCATTTTTGGTTACAAGGCTAGTTTTATAGAATGAAAATAAAATAAAGAACATTTTTATGCATATAACTGCATGTTATTAGAATATTCTTTCAATACCACTGATGGAATAAAATAGTTCTTGATCATTTTCATATCCATAATCTATACCATGTTTCTTCACGCTACTGCTTAGAAAAAATATATGAATCATACCCGGCGAACTTCGTACTGCCATATTTATATACAATAATTAGCAATAAATTAAAATTGCGACTATAATTTGAGATTTAAACTATCCTATCTCTCAATTTGGATCGAACTGCACATGGTGTGCAAATTTTATTATAATCGGTTAAGTGGTTTAGGAGTCCATTGAGGACAAACATTGTGACACGAGATTTATATATATTAAGATTGTTAACTTCAACCTTAAAACAAACGGAACGAAAAACGGCGCGTGAGACGAGTTGTTGCAATTTTTTTTTTTATGTGATTGACAATAACTAGATTTTAAGGCTCTGGGTTCTAGCCCTTTTAAGTGTTATTGACAAGTTTAATTAATGTTGCCAATGTTCAAATCATAGTTCGACTTTTTATAAATGCTCTTTCTTTCTTCTTCTTCTTCCTAGCCTTTATTATTCCCAAGATTTGGGGTCGTCTACTAGTTCAACCTGTTTTACCTGAATATCAGTTTTTACACGGAGCGACTGGCATCGGACCTCCGCAACCCTGAGGGCGAACTAAATTCGATGATTGAACTAGTTGTCAGTATATTTGAGGGCGCTGACTTCCCAATAACGATTGCCATATATGTTCATGACAACCGGGACCGATGGCTTAACGTGCTCTCCGAGGCACGGGCGGGAAACACCGCCATATTCCATACTCCGGGCTGCTATTTAGAATTTATTTTTGAAAAAATTGAAGGGTGTCAAAATCATATTCAAAGTTTCCGTTACATACTAACATACATACATACGTATGAAATTACTAAAAGCGTGTTAAAATCAAGTCTAATTTTTGGAGATTTTGCATAGGTAGTTTAAATAAATAATACCTTTTTTCAGTGCACATGTTTAACTTGTTAAATATGTATAAAAAAATCATGTGTACATTAAATTGTAAAACTTTAGTGTATTGGAGTTATAAGCACTATAGACCTACATAATAGTGATGTATCTCTCTACAATCTACAGACTTACCGTAGTGTTCTAGGTGTAGCTTTTGTATCAAATTCCTGAAAAAGCCACTTAATTTGTGGCTCCGGATGTCCAACGGCATTGCATTGTAAAATCAAGTCCTTGTCAACCAATAAATTAATTGTGCTAAATTTGGGTTTTTCTATTGTAGCTGGAACTGCAGAAAATTTAGGAGTTCATATGGCAATAAAATTAAGTTACTTTCGACACAAACTGAGACGATTTTTTGGTACAATATTTAGTTATAACAATTTATTAATTAATTTTATACTTAATGCACTTGTTGTACAAAGGCGGACTTAATGCCATGAGGCATTCTCTTCCAGTCGACCTTCAGGTGATGTAGAAATATGATCCGGTAGGTGCAAGGATATTGATAAGTTTTGTTGTTAAGAGATAAACCTACAATAAATACAACTAATTTAAACAAATTTTCTACTACATATATCTATTAATAAATGCACAATATATATTTATATATAAAACATACATAACATACACAAATCTAATATTATACATAGGTATATGACTTAATGTGACTCACAGTCGGGTGCTACGGTTGCGACTGTACCGACAATTCAATCCAAACAAGTTCGCGTACTTTAGTTTTGAATGCAAGACGGTTTGTAGACATCCTGATTTCGGCGGGAAGTGCATTCCACAGCAGAACAGACTGTACATAAAAGGAAGAATGGATAAAGTCCGAGGTGTGAGGGGGCATAGAAGAAGCATATTGTTTGTAGAACGAAGATCTCGGTCGTGGTTGAAGCATAAGAAACGAAGATGAGGAGCAAGGTATTGAGGTACCTACCGATGGAGAGTTGAGGATAGAAAATAGAGAAGTCAGTGCTCGCAAATTGCGGCGCTGACGAATTGGGAGCCATTGCAACTGGGAACGTAAAGCAGACACATGGTCATACTTGCGAAGATTGAAAACGAATCGAATGCAGTTACTGAGAAGTCGGTCTAGTTTATTGAGAAGATCTGCATTCAGGTCAAAATAACACACATCACCATAGTCGATTAAAGGAACAATTAAGGATTGCATAAGCTTAGCCTTAGTTTTAGCTGGAAGGAAGTTGTTTAGACGGTATAAGGCGCGGAGACATGTGGTTACTTTTTGGCTGACTTGTGTAACTTGTACCCGCCAATCAAGGGTCGAGTCAATATGCAGCCCCAGGTTCTTTACCACTGCACTCAGCGGTATAGTTACGTTGTTATATACGACTGGTAGGATAACTGATATATCCAATCTACCTAACATTTGTTTGCTTCCCATAATTATCACCTGGCATTTGGTTGGGTTTACCGCCAGACCAAACCTCGAGGACCAGCTCGTTATAAATTCAAAATCTTTGTGGAGTTTGTCAATTTAAATATACATTTACCCTAAAAATTGCTGTCTATCCCAAAAATGCGTCCAAAAGCATTTCAATTCGGACCTCAAGCATAGCAGTCGCATACACTACCACTGCTCCACCGAGGCAGTCGTGATTTCATTATTTACATAATCTTTCATTCATCTCGACCAAAATACGTCCACTGCTGAACATAAGCCCCCCCCAAAGTTCTCCAGAACAGCCGGTTCTGTGCATTATGTACCTACTACAAAACAAAGCTTTAGTAAGTCTCCATAAGGTGGTTCAACGACCTAATGTAGGTCGCGAGAAGTCGTTGTATCTATATAGGTACTATGTATGTATTTGTTCTAAATGATCTAATAGAACGATAGTGTAATAATCACAAATTTTAACAAAAAAAAACCGACTTTAATCTGGACCAAGTGTCGCTGGGGACTTTACAAACATACATGAAACGGACACAAAGAACACCCAGACTCAGAACAACAATTTGTGGACCACACAAAGTGTTGTCCTACGTGGGATTTGACCCCACGACACTTGGCGAAGTAGAAAACGGCGTGGTGACCGTTAAACCACAAGGCCAAATGTGCGATTTGTAGATACATTGCACTGATCTGGAGTTAATAGGTACACTTTTCTTATTTGTGTTTCTCCAACACAATAAGCAGTCACGTAATTGCTAATAAATTGAACAATATTTTCCGGACAGTGTAAATGGAAGTTCACCTTTCCCTATAACCATATAACCGTCATGAATGGTGAATGTCGGCACTTGGCCATGTCATACCCGGAGTTAGCATTATTAGACCAGTGTCGATAGGTTTTAAAACCAAAAAAAATAATAGTAGAATGAAACCCATTAGAAAAGGAGGAGAATATTATAAAAATGAAAGGAAAAATAATTTACGGGCGATCTGAGGTCGGGAAGGGGATGGGGGGGAGGTTTTAAGGGTAAAAACGGTTTTTCTCGATTTCCGGCAAAACTAAAAGTCCTATGGAAAAAAGTCAAATGGGAAAGTTTTAGGTAATAAAAAGATGTAAACTTTAGTATTTACACTTTTATCACATAACCTCAAAATTTATGTGAAAAATTCAAAAAACCAAGTTATTGGTTTTTTATTTTTATCTTTTACAATTTTCTTTTTTTTAACGAAATTTGGTGAAATTTTACCTTTTTATGTCCCAAATACGCTGTAATTTTTATTATTGATTAATAAATATTTATTTTTACACCTTATATTGAATTAATATTGAAAAAGCATCTTAATTTTCAATCGAAAATTCATCCGTCAAAATATCAGCTTTTTTCAAAAAGTTGGTATGTTTTCTGTTCGTTGAAATCTCTACTTTCCGGTGGTGAAAAAAAAAAATGTTACCATAGTAAATCTTCTCAGAAAATGCAAAAAAAAAAAAAAAAAATTTTTCATCATTATAAATAATTTCATCTAAAAAATGTGATTGCTGCAATTTGTTTTAATTAAAAAGTTGATTTATTTAATGCTTATTACATTTATGTCATAGAAAATCTCATTATAAATAAATATAAATGTAAATCGTACTATTAAATGTAGATACTTTATTCTGATTACGTTTATTCATTACAATATTTTAAGCACTAAGCATTAATCTTACCATTCATAAATATATGAAAATCAGCCAAAAGTTTGTTATTAAAAATATATTTACGATATTTATTTTATATATTATTATATTTTCATAGATTTTTAATATATTTTTTATCTATTTTTAATTTTTTTTTTCATGGGATTACCTTTTTTTTTTTTTTTTGTTGACGGGGTGGAAAATCCCTTCGGATCTCCGGTTCCTCGGGGACTGAGGAGCCAGGTATGTGGTGATTCCACTAAAAACCACCCCGGCGGCCGGTCTCAGGCGCCCTGCTCTGAGGAGGACCCGGACCATATTATTTCAGGTCCCCCCCAGGAACGACGCCGCGTCTATAGACTCTATCCTGGAGGAAGCCTAGGCTTCCCCCGGCCTGACGGCCCAACCGTTATATTGTATGTTGCGGCCTGACCGCAGTTTTGCGACCCGGCCGCCCCCCTATTGCTGACCGCATCAACTAATCAGCTACCAGAGGTCCCCACTCTCTGGCAGCTTGCGGTCCTGTTGGCGGCTGGTGTCGCCGGTGACGTCGCCTACGCTCGGGATCGGCCCTCTCCCGATCCCGTTCAGCGGTCTCTTTCTGGAGCATTACAGTCTCACAGAAAGAGACCACTGCGTCCCAGCCCTCCTCACCCTCCAGCATGGCAGCAATGATAGCTGACGGGGACAGGTCTCGTCCAATTTGGCCGACCAGGACTTCACGATCAGACGCCCACGCGGGGCAGTCCTCCAGCGTATGCTGGGCGGAGTCCAAGTCGGCTGCGCAGTGGTGGCATTGTGCCGTCTCCTCGCGTCCGATCTTATTCAGATACTCACCGAAGCAACCATGCCCGGTGAGTATCTGCGTAAGTCGGTAGGTGACGCGACCTCCCTCCCTACCTACCCAAGCTTCGAGGTTAGGCAGAACGGCACCAACAGCGCGTTGGCGCGCATTTTGCGGCTGTTCCAGCCGTGCACGCCACTGTGCCAGTGCCTGTCGGTGAGCGTTCCGCCGCATTTCGAGCTCGTCCTGCTCTTCCCCGCTCTCACCCCGGCGGATGGCGCGAGACTGGTCATAGACCTTCGCGTCCATATCCGCTAGGATATCAAAGGGCGGGAAACGAGCCAGGACTGTCGCTGCCTCCGACGAGATGGTGCGGTATCCTCGTACGATCCGAATGGCCGCTACCGATCGATAGATCGGCGCTCGGATCGCCTTCGTGGTACTGTTCGGTCCGCTTTTTATACAATCAGTTAAATAATATTAGTTGTTAGTGTTGGATTAATATAATCGGAACATATAAATAGTAACTCAATATATGGACTGGTGTTGTAGTGCAGTGGCTGTGATTACATTTAAAGTCAATAAACCTGAAGAGAAAATTCCATAGTGAGATGTGCCTTTAAACTACCCGTGTTTGAAAATATAAAACAAATACTTTTAGATTAGTCGCTCAAATACTTATAAACTATAGCTCGCTGGCGTGGTGGAGTGAGCGACATCCTGCGTGTGTTATAAGGCCTCAAATTTAAAAAACTTTTAATACTATATTTTATTTTTAAGTGACATAACGCCATCTATTGCAAACTAGAGAACCTTTATATATAGATCATCGCAAGCCAGTCGCTTCTCGTTTGTGTTCTATGCTCCCGCCATCTATTGGTCCTTGAGTTGAAGCGCGATTAAGAGGTATACAATGGCTAAGTGTCTTACATGTGGCAAATTCATTGCTGCAAAAGGTGGCGCTAGGTGTACAAACTGTAAGAATGTTGACCCGGTCAGCTCGAATAAGAAAATAAACAATGATAGTGGGCCTTCCCGCCCAAGTCCATCGTGTTCCTACGAGGACGCCACGGATGGCTCGGGCGCGGAGCAGATTAGCCCTGAGGATAACTTGCCGCCGAGAGTGGATATCGCACGGGAACTAAGGATGCTGAGATCCGAACTCGGCGATAAAATTGATGATCTCAGGGGTGAGGTAAAGGAATACCGCGAAGAAATCAGAGCGGTGCGCCACGCCATCGAGACCTGCAACCAGCGCATGGACTCCCTCGAGGATAGGCTGAACGCACTCGGGAGCGGCCGAGGGTCCGCCGACGGAGTAGTGGAGCTCCAAAACACGGTGGAAAAATTGAAAATGGAGATAAACGACCGCGAGCAGGAGCTACTCTCGGCGGATGTGGAGATCGGAAACCTACCTGAAGATAAGGGCGAGAATATCATACACACCGTCGAGCTGGTGGCTAGGAAGCTGGGCGTGACGCTCGGCGCCAGCGACATCGTGTTCGCCGAACGAGTGGGCCCCAGAACGGACCGCTCGGGGGGAACGGCTGAGCCGCAGGACGCGGCGCGCGGCCGGCGCGTGGTGGTGCGGCTGGCGCGCCGCCACCTGCGCGACGAGATGCTGCGGGGCGCGCGCGTCAGGCGCGGAGCTACGTCGGTTGACCTCGGTCTGCCCGGGCCGCCGCGCCGCTTCTACATCAATGAACGGCTCACCAAGGCGAACAAGCTCCTGTTCTATCGTGTGCGCCAGGCCTCGGCCGAGCACGGCTGGAGGTACACATGGACGAAGCACGGACGAATCCTGGCAAGAAAGGGCGACGGGCAGCGCACCTACAATATCCGCTCCGAAGCGGATCTCCAGCGAGTTTTTAGTGGCGCCGCAGCGGATAACAAAGCAGATTAACAAGACTGAACCGATATATGTGTCACTGATAAATATGTGTTTTTGTCTCTACCTGTGTTATTCTCACTATTTTCTTATTGTCGTGTTTGTATCTAAAGCCTATATACTTATCCGTGTGTCATCAACCATACTGTCCCGTGCTAAACCAGAAAAAGTCCCAATCAAATATAGTAGTAAAATGCCACACAAACAGTTAACTCTTAGAGGCGTTTATTATCATTTAATCACACATATATATTTTATGAATGTATCTAAATATTTACAAACTAATCTAACCTACATGTTTAATCTTACACTTTATAAACTAAAAATACAATCCTACACTTACACACACACAAAACATCAGTCTACTCACATACATTTAGACATAACAAACAAAAATGCACAGAACTAAAAATCTAAAAGTTGGATTATTCAATGCTGGATCGCTCGGCACTCGCCATGATGAATTCCGGGCAGCCATGGACGAGCTCTCGGTGGACATCATGGCGATCAACGAGACGTGGCTGAGGGCCGGAGAGGAGGGCCGCGCGCCCGCCGTGCCCGGCTACAGGCTGCGGCACGTCCCGCGGCCCAGCGCCGTGCGCGGCGGCCGCGGCGGCGGCGTGGGCTTCTACGTGCGGCGCGGCCTCAACGCGCGCACCCTAGTGCACCCCACCTCAGCACTCGTTGAACAGATGTGGCTGCAAATAAACGTCAACACTCAATCAGTACTCATCGGTACAGCCTATAGGCCGCCTTGGCTAGGAGTCGACACGTTCCTGGACTCTCTCTCTGACTCTCTGTCCTCGCTTCCTAATGCTGATAAGATCATCTTACTCGGAGACTTCAACATAAACATACTGAACCAAAATGATAATAAAACTGGGCTACTTAACAATTTCCTACAGTGTTTCAGTATCCCTAATGTTGTCACTGAACCCACTCACTTCACAGAAAACACTGAAACACTGATAGACGTGATCTGCACGGATGCTCGCGTGCGGAGTGTAGTGGTCTCCCACATACCTGAGCTTGGTCACCATGCATTGATTGCGACGGAGGTGCAACTCACAGTCGTGAAACCTCCACCTCACTGGATCAATTACAGACCATTGAAGGACATACTCGTTGACCGATTCCAAATCGATATAAACAGAATGTACTGGGACTTCACTAAGAGCATGTCTGATGTAAACACTATGGTGAACGCATTAACTAAACACATCATAATGCTATTCGAATTACATGCACCTTACAAGAAAGTTAAAATAAAGGAAGACTCTTACCCATGGATCACGAATACGGTGAGAGAAATGATGCAGCTCAGGAACAAATATTACTGCAGATGGAAGTCCTCTTCGAGCGAGATACACATGCAGTCCTACAAAGAGCTCAAATACTTGGTCAGAGCTGCTCTGGAAAGTGAAAAAGGAGCATATTTCACTACACAGATTGAAAACAACATTCACCACCCTAGGAAGTTATGGAAGAATCTCAAGACAAAAATAAATATAAAACAAAAACAAGATTCCGACCTGCCACCTGCTTGCAGTGACCCTGACCTCCTAAACCAACACTTCCTCGATGTCCCTGGCTCTCACTATGTAACCATCAGTGACCTGACGTATTTAGAATTCCACAGGCTTAGCACAAACAGCTTCCACCTTCAACCTGTCGATGAGAACTGTGTGTTAAAAATAATACGTAGTCTTAAGTCCAACGCGCTGGGAGTTGATGATATCTCCTTACAAATGATATCCATGACACTCCCCCAATCCCTCAAGGCCATCACTACCATTATCAACACCTCAATTGCTACATCTACCTTTCCAGAGCTTTGGAAGATCGCAGTGGTCAAGCCAATTCCTAAAGTCTCCAACCCAGAGAGTGCTAAGGACCTTCGCCCCATCAGTCTACTGCCCTGCATGTCCAAAATTTTGGAGAGGGTGGTTTGCAACCAGCTGACTGCGTACCTAGAAGAAAATAGCCTGTTGCCCAGCCACCAATCAGGGTTCCGCAAAGGACATAGCACCAGCACAGCCTTAATTGATGTTGTGGATAATATACTTGAAGCCAGAGACCAAGGCAAGGGTACCATCTTAACCCTCCTAGATTTCTCCCGTGCTTTTGACAGTATTAACATTGATCTCCTTCTCTCAAAGCTGTCGTACTACGGTATGTGTAGAGAGGCGGTGGAATGGTTTAGCAGCTATCTCAGAAATAGACAACAGTTTGTACAGGTCACTGGTGGCAGGGGGGGCGTTAAATTGTCATCTTCTTACATGCGGCTGGAGAGAGGAGTCCCCCAGGGTTCCATAATCTCCCCAATACTGTTTCTCCTGTATAGTGCTGATGTGATAAGTTGCATAAGACACTGTGAATTCCACATGTATGCTGATGATCTGCAGATCTACTATTCATTCCATCCGCCAGACAGTCTTGAGGCTGTAGGAAAAATCAATGAGGACTTAGAGAGCATCTCACAGTGGGCTAAAAGGAACTGCCTCGTTTTAAACCCAAGTAAGTCCAAGTACATAATCATGGGCACAAAAAACACAATCCATCAAATCGCCAACCAACAACCAGTACTAACATTGGCAAACAGCCCACTGGAGCGCGTAACCGAAGCCCGTAACCTTGGGGTGATCTTTGACGGTCAACTGCAGTTCGAAAAACATGTGCAAGAAGCAGTATGCAACTGTTTTTACCGCCTAAAGCTGCTCTACAGGATACGCCCCTACATCTCCATAAACATGCGCATAAGGCTTTGCGAATCTCTGGTCCTATCCAAGCTGAACTATGCTGACACTGTGTTTGGGGCCTGCCTGCTGGTCAAAACGGAGCGGCTCATACAACGAGTGCAAAATGCATGTGCGCGTTACTGTTTTAATTTTCCTCCTCGCGCACATGTTACCCCCTTCCTAAACAGTGGAAACTTGATGAGGATGGCGTCGAGACGAAAGCTCCACCTAGCTACCTTGCTGTTTGGAGTGGTTCTAACCGGTAGACCGGATTACCTACACAGCAAGCTGTCATGGTCCAGAGATTACAGCCGATATGCGACTAGAGCATCGTCCTACCTTATGAGCACACCGAGACACAGGACTGCTGCCTTTAGAGGCAGTTTCAAACTGGCAGCAACCCGCTGCTGGAATGACCTCCCACCGCCCATCCGTGCACTAACGACAATCGCCAGCTTCAGCACGAGATATAAAAAATACCTTCTCGACATCCAACAGCAACATCACAATTGACACTCACCTGCTGAAACCCCACCCATTATACCTCTTTTACAATAACACGTACACGTACACGTAAATACTGTCACAAGGCGCACAAAAACAATACTCATTCAACGCAAAACAGCAACACCACAATCAAAACACCTGTCACGTCTTTTATTTACACTAAAACTAACGTCTATTAATTTACACAAACAACATTATGTTCCGCGGTCTCTCTTCTTTTGTCAGAGACAAAAGAGGTAGAAGTCAAACAAGTGTTTGCGCGGCTCGCACAGATTAAATATTTGACAGTATTTAGTCTGTCGCTGGGCCGCGGGCTGAGTACGTGTAGGATTAGCCTAAACTTAGTTTAACATTGGTTACTTTCTACTCTTCTGATATCTATTTAACTTTACCTATTATGGATATATATATTTATATGTATATATATATATATATATGTGTAACATTCTACATAGAACACACACAAATATAAAAATATACCACCAGACACGGACGGACCGACGAAACCGGGCGCGGGCCCTATCGTAATACCAGCGCTGTAGTCACTAGCTACAGCATTATGCTGAGATAGGAGCCTTTTCTGGCATAGCATAGGATAATCGCTTGTTTTCTTTTATGTTTCATCTGTGTAAAACCATGTACTGTCCTGTGTATGTCAGAATAAATAATTTTCTTTCTTTCTTTCTCTCTTTCTACCCGCTGCGCTTGGTTGAGCTTGGCTCTGCAGCGGGAGGAGGCCGATAGGCGCTTGGCCCATATCGGCGCTCCATAAAGGGCCATGGATCGTATCACCGCACCGTAGAGGCAGCGAACTTCCTCCCGCGGGCCCCCTAGATTAGGCAATAACCTCTGTAGGGAGCCCGCCACCCCTCGAACTCGGGGGATCATCCGCTCGAAATGCTCCTCGAAGCTCCAGCGGCTGTCCAGGGTGAGGCCGAGGTACTTGATATGTCGGCCAACCTCGACCTCCGTTCCTCCCACTCTAATAAGTGAGCGAGTAGGAACGGCACCTCCGCGTTTCCTGTGAAACCACAGGGCTTCCGTCTTATGAGGTGCAACCCGTAGACCCAGACCGCTGATCGTTTGGACGACACAGGCCACCCCTAATTCGGCGAGCTCCAGAACTTCCTGAAAGCCATCTCCCCTAGCCAGTACTAGAGTGTCATCCGCGTAACAGATGACACTCAATCCAGGGGGTAAACTGGTCCTCAAGACCGCATCATATGCGAGGTTCCACAGAAGGGGCCCTAGGACCGATCCCTGGGGAACCCCGCATGTGACTTCCCTTCGGTGTTCTTCGCCGTCCCGACCCACATAGGATATGGATCTATCGCGAAGATAGGCCCCGATGATATCCTGCAGGTAGAGGGGCAACTGGTGATAGACCAGTGCCTCTCTGATCACCCACCACGGGAGGGAGTTAAAAGCGTTGACTATATCGAGACTGACCGCCAGCGCCACTCCCCCCCGACAGACAGCCTCCTCCGACAAGGAACGGACGCGTTCTATCGCGTCCAGCGTTGAGCGTCCTTGTCGGAAGCCATTCATGGGATTACCTAACTAAATTTGTTTGTGCAAAATTAAGGAGATTTTTTTTTTTTAATTTTGTACCAAAATATCATTCAATTTAAATCTTTAGGTTATGTTACGTTAAACATACTATTTTTAAAGATAATATTACTATTTTTATGATTGAGTTGATTGATACAGATAAAAATAGAGATAGTATTTACCTTCCTATGCAGATTCGAATAGTTTTTTTTTTTAAGTAAACTTGTCACAATTATCTTCAAGAAACTCAGCGTGCACGTGTATTTTTATAAACGACTAGCTTTTACACGCGGCTTCACTCACGCAGACTTTCATCCCCTGATTTACCCCCTTAGGGGTAGAATTTCAAAAAATCCTTTCTTAGTGCTCACTTACGTTATACAAAGAACCTACATGTAAAATTTCAGGATTCTAGCTACAGCGCTTTGGGCTGTGCGTTGAGATCTGGGTATGTCAGTCAGTCCGTCAGTCAGTCCCTTACTCTTATATATATAGATGTTGTATACTATACTGTATTTCGAATACTGGCTAGGCTAACGGTTGCTACAGCTGCTACGAAATAGTAGGTGTGTATGTAGTAAGACCCAGATCCACCTAGCCCCTTCCCCACTTCTCTATGAAATACCTATTGATGGGCAAAAATTTTTCGTAGGTCACTCAGGTATTTAAGTTATCTTAAAAAAAACTTCGTTTAAAAAAACCGACTTCAAAAACCAAAAAGTATAAAATAACTTAATTTGTATGTGCTGCCTATTCATAGGTTTGAAGTCAGTGCCAAGCCAATGGAATAGTAGGTACCACACTCGCTATATTTCGAGACGAACGTCAACGACGCTTCGGTTGTTTTGTTCAACGCGAAGAGCAGCTATCTATTTATTTTCTGAGAAGATTTACTATGGTAACATTTTTTTTTTCACCATCGGAAAGTAGAGATTTCAACGAACAGAAAACATACCAACTTTTTGAAAAAAGATTATATTTTGACGGGTGAATTTTCGAGTGAAAATTAGGATGCTTTTTCGATATTAATTCAATAAAAGGTGAAAAAATAAATATTTCTAATCAAATAAATTACAGCGTATTTGGGACATAAAAAGGTAAGTTTTTACCAAATTTCGTGAAAAAAAAAAAAGTTAAATTGTAAAAGATAAAAATAAATAACCAAAAACTTGGTTTTTTGAATTTTTCACATAAATTTTGAGGTTATGTGATAAAAGTGTAAATACTAAAGTTTACATCTTTTTATTACCTACAACTTTCCCATTTGACTTTTTTCCATAGGACTTTTAGTTTTGCCGGAAATCGAGAAAAACCGTTTTTTACCCTTAAAACCTCCCCCCCATCCCCTTCCCGACCTCAGATCGCCCGTAAATTATTTTTCCTTTCATTTTTATAATATTCTCCTCCTTTTCTAATGGGTTTCATCCTACTATTTTTTTTTTCACTTTTTATAATTTTTAAAGGCTTCTACCCTGGTGTATATACACACATCAAAAGTGTCTAGGGATCAACATATGTGTCTAGGGATCAACATATATTTTTGCAATAACTTTTCTCCTGATTGATATTAATTAAAATTTTCTTTAAGGATTCATCAAATAAAGTGTTTTCGTTTGTCACAGTAACGATAAACCAAGTCACCTTTGCATTAATAAAGAAATTTGCCATTTTCCTAATAAAAGGATTTTTGACATTTGAACCACTAACATTAAAGTTCGAAAAAAAGACTGAAATAACAGTTTTCTTTAAAATTTTATTAGGTAACTTAAACAATTAATAATCCGTGTTTCTACCGCGAACACTAACACAAGAACATCGGTTTGGCATACTCAAAATGAGTTCATCCAAATCACGCTGTGGAATGGCCGCCCATGTTCGTTGCAACAACAAAAAAAGGTCTTCTTGCGACTGGATACCCTCCATATTCGGCAGAGCTCTTCTCTGTAGCATATCCCATGCATGCTCAATCGGGTTCAAGTCTGGCGACTGAGCAGGCCAGGGCCAAAGCCACATCTCAATCTCAAGAAATCCGCATAAAAATGCTTGATCCCTAGACACTTTTGATGTGTGTAGGTTGGTTCTTATGTAGAAAGTCTTTTTTCATTTCCAACATGCACTATGTAACAAAATACTAGTACGATATAAACACAAATAACTTGTTTATTTACTTTTGGTTTAATGTATAATATGTTAAGCACTGAAATGCACGCCTGAAAATGGTAAATCTATTTACTAATATATAAAGCTGAAGAGTTTGTTTGTTTGTTTGAACGCGCTAATCTCAGGAGCTACTGGTCCGATTTGAGAAATTATTTTAGTGTTAGATAGCCCATTTATCGAGAAAGGCTATAGGTCATCACGCTAAGACCAACAGGAGCGGCGCATCAATGTATAATGCTACAAAAATGGGGGAAAATTATTACGCTACTGGCAATAGTAGACGTAAACGACGTTGCGTGGGTCAGCTGGTCACTACATAGTATAAGACAAAGTGGATTTCTCTGTCCCTATACCCCTATGTGTGCTTAAATCTTTAAAACTACGCAACGGATTTTGATGCGGTTTTCTTTAATAGATAAAGTGATTCAAGAGGAAGGTTCATATGTATAATATATGCATAATATAGGAGAGAAACATTGATCATTTTAGAGGTTTCTAATGTGATGTCCCCATTCTTTTACGCTTACTTTGCAAACGCGGGCTGGACCCTACTAGATAGATCAAAATAATGTACTACAATATTGTACACCTTAAAAAGGTCTACAAAAAAGTCCGCCATGGCATATGTCTGTCTCTTAGGGATAACTCACAATAACCATTTTTTATTATTTACTTTTTAAGAGAAATAATGGCTTATTTACGAAGCGATTTTAAGCAATACAGCATTAATCCTTATCCAATTGAGTACCTTAAATACATTGTGCATTTAATGTAGACCAATATGGCCCTTTACAGTATTTAATTTAAATGAATATATTCGAAGATATTACAGATTTAAAATGCACGAATCGTGTCGTCAGTGGATGCATCTGAAATCCACCCGTGCGAAGCCGGGGCGGATCGCTAGTATTATATAAAAATGAATCGCCGAAATGTATGTTTGCGCATAACTTTCGATCAGGTGCACCAAATTAAATAATTATTTTTTAATGTGTTCGTTATTTTTAGGACAAGAATAACGGGAAAACGCAAAATTGAAAAATACCGGACAAAGTCAATTTAAAAGTCAAGGGGAAGCTGAGACAGATATGTAAATATGGCGATACAAAGTTCGCTGGGTCAGCTAGTGAGTAGATATAATATTCAATATGTTGACAAGCCATTTACTATCTAAGGACATAATCCTAATCAGTAAATATAAAGTTAGTAACTATTGAACGATTATGATTATTTTATTAAAAAAAGAAATACCTGTAGATATAATTCTAAATGACCGTTTGATGCTTCCATAGCTATTGCTGATCTCACAAGTATAGTCTCCTCTATTGCTTAGAGTCATTTGTATAGTGTGGATCATACTCGATATACCCAATGTTTTTCCATTATACGTCCAAGTTATCTGTCACAAAATAATGTTGAAAATTTAAAACTAAATGCAAATTAGTAGTGGGAGTTAGATTTGATTTTGAATTAATATAATTGTAGCATACTTACCCATATTGTATTTTCCTATTCAAAACTTACAGTTTAAAAGGACTAGTCAAAGGTTTCTCTTCTTATGTGCCCATGGATATAAATACTTGTCTATAACAAATTAATATTGTTCTTTCCGAGCCGCCCGGACCTCAGCCGTCTGTCGATAAACTTCGGCGAGTACTTCCGCCTCCCAATGTCAAAGAGGAGCCAAGGCCAAGGTGCATGCCACCTCCTTTGACACGGTACGGTAACTACGTATGGCTCTGTCCTAGGCAGTCAGAGTCGCCGCTCTCACCGGTGCACCGTACACTGCGATTGACCAAACAACCGATGTGTACAGGCATGTTGTCGCGATGATGGCTCCACCTACATTGGCAAAACTAGTCCAAGGTGTTGTGTGTGTGTGTGTGTGTGTGTGTGTGTGTGAAGTGCTCGTCTAAGGGCCACCTTCCGTCACGAATCTGATTAAGGATCAGTCAAGGATCATATAAAGTATCTGGACCTGAATCGGTACGAGGACCGAATTGACCACCACCGATTCACCGAACCAAAGAGCCTCCGTCTTATCTAAGCCTCAATGAACCCAGTGGTGGGAGACTCCTGTGGTGTTCAGATGCGTCTCCTTCTGAAAATACGTCCCTGTACTGAGACCAGCGTGTCATCGGCGTAACAAATTACGAACAGCCAGTGGGAGAGACGACCTCGAGGGGGCCAGACGTAACCCATCTGCACCAGTAGTCTCAAAGTGTCCTAATCCTTGTACATGACTATACGCTCCTCTAAATAGTCTGCCACTAGTCGCCTCAGGTACTCGGGCATTTCGGGGTGCTTCTTTGATGCAGCTAAATAGCAAACTATTAAAAACACTGCCAATAACACGATGCCACAGCTCTTCGCCTCTTCTGTCACGACCCTCAGGCGTATCGACTTTCGAAGGTCCTGCTTCAAGCCTCGAAGTCACTCAAACTCTGGTTGGGAAAGAAGTATACACCGTATATGGTGACCCCTTCCCACTCTACAGCATAATATTCAGTGCTTTTGTCTCTTAGCGTTCCCGGTCCCGGTCACCCAGTCAGTATGGCCACACCGATCGACCACTGTGCCATAGTCGGCAGGAAGTGTTCCAGTGATTCAAGATCGTCTGGACGAGGAGGTTTGAGACTTGGAACATTAATGGATCGTCTCTACAACCCCCTCCTTGAACGTCGACGTACGAACCACGTCGGAGGCAGCCTGGATCGACCTGACACTTGGCGAGAATCGAGGGGAGGTTTGCAGCACCCCCGTCTGACAAGTGTGGTATATTGGAACAAGAAATGCTTTCTGCGGAGAGACTCATGTCCAGCAGTGGACTATTTTTTAAGACTATTAAAGATAATAATGAAAAGATACCTTTGGTTCTGGTAGCCCATTTGCTGAGCAAATGAGATGATACATTTTTCCTTCTTTAAAGGGTATTATCTCCGTCTCCTTTGTATAAAAATAAGGTTCATATCCTATTTTTATTTCTACATGTGATGAACTAGATTCCCACATATCACCGACACGACATGAGTATATACCGCTATCTCGAAGTAAAATGTTCTTGAGACTAAGTTTTCCATATGCTATAAGCCTTGAATCCTAAAATCAAATTGAATGAAATATTAATATGCTTATCATGAGTATCGATTTAATTGCTTACAAGATACTGATACCAAAGAAATGCCTTTTTACACAACTGCGCTAGAAGGATGGTTATGTTTTTCGAGAGCATGTATGTCAATTGTTTGGCACGCTCTGCGGCCTGAACGGCTCGATGGATTTTAGGTTGAGAGGTGTCATTAGATTCGTATTTACTGTGCGAGTGACACCAGGTAGATATATCAAAATAAAAAATGTTTGGCGCCAAATTATTTTTTTCAATCATCATAGCAATATGGGTATCAAATGAAAGATCGTAAAAATATCATTTCAAAAATATATGTACCATATATCGTTTATATTACTATTTTAACATAAATTGGCAATTAAGTAATAAACTCAAACCCAAAAAGTTCGTAGATCGGCCACATGACCAAAATTGTTTGAAAGAGTTGCAACGACTACTAAATTTTAACCGTAAAAATTGAGATTCTAAAAACTTGTCGGTTTATTAAACTAAATAGTTTGAAAAAAAAATATAAAAACAGAAACCGACTGCTTAAAAGTAACCTAAAAGAGAAAAACAAGTATTACAATAAGCATATGTATGTATATTTGCATTAGTCATACTTATATTTATACTTTATTATAATTTAAAAATTAATCTTAAAAAAAACTAATAAACTATGCACTTATCCAAAGGCCGATAACTGACAAAATTAATGTGCACTATTAAAATAAGGTCATAAATCGAATTGACACGGCAAAATTTTTAGGAATAATGATTGACAGTAAACTCGATTGGAAAGCACATCCAAAAAACCTTTTTAAAGAAATTAGTAGATCCACATATATGCATTATATAAATTGGCTCCCGTACTGAATTCTGATGCGCTGTTAACAGCTTCGCTTAGTGTCGTCAAACTTAAGATATGGACACATTTTTGGGGCAACTTAATAAATAAGGAAATTATTTTTAAGGCCCAAAAGAGGTGTCTTAGGTCCATGTATCGACTATGTACATATTGTACATTAATAAATATCAGTAATGTATATTGCAGAAAAATCCTTCTATGTGGAAGTAGCATGAAAGTTTGATTGGCCTAGACAAGTTTTGTTTTTCAAAGGGCATCTCCCGCATTAGGAAATATAAGTAAATCGTGCGTCGTGGGGCATTTTACAGACATACATGAAACGAACACAAAGAACACCTAGACTCAGAACTTCAATTTGTGGATCATAAAAAGTGTTTTTCGAGCAGCGAGCGACCGCTAAAACCACTATGCCATCCGTGCACTCAGACATTGCCGTAGATGAAATGTAGAGCTATGCATAAATCAGTTTCAAAAATGTATGGCAGTGCTCTTGCTATAATTAAATTATAACTAACCTTGTACCAACGTATAAAGTCAGTGTTATTGTGTTTTATGTCGCAAGGAACATCGAAAGAGGTACCTGGATCAATGAACATTGAGGATTCAATCTTAGGTATAATTGGATAGTCTGAAAAGAAAGTAACAAATAAATATTAATATTTATATTAAAATTGAATGCACATTATGAAAACAATATATTTACCATTAACATTCACAGTATATATACTGATATCATTCCCAATTTTATTCCACGCTAAACAAGTATAGGTTCCTTGTTGACTTTTCTCAATATTTTTAATGATCAGATCTCCTTCTTCAATGTCAAACCATTTGGAACCTGTGTATTTGGTGCATCTAGTTAGTAACTTATAGGTCTGTGGAGATGTGATAAGTAATTTGTAGCTTTAAGAAATCTTAACATCTGGTGCTAGTATATTATATCAACTCTTATTTTTCGACATTAAAATTATTACAAAAAGTTATATATTTATTATAAAGAGGTAGTCAATATTAATATATATTTTTAGTACCAAAAACCAAGTCTAAGCCGTCCTTTTTCCAAAGGATTAAAGGTTTTGGGTAACCAGTTGGGTTACACTGAATTCTTAATCCCAAGTCTCCCTTTACACAAGTAAATGTCTTGACTGCATACAGGTCCTGTATGACAGGTGCAGCTGTAAATAAAATAATTTTTTGTGATTGCTCAGAAGTGTTATAGACCTTAAACTTGTCAGTAAATATAAATATTTGATTTATTGAAAAAAACACACCTAATATTATCACACTGATCATATCATACTTCATCATCATCATTTCCACTGCTGAACAAAGGCTTTCTACAATAACCAGTCCTGTACTGTTCATCATTTACTATCATAGGTATTTAAATAAAACCGTAATAGAAAAGTAATAACTTTATTCAAGAAGGGTTGTACAACTGAACAAAGTAACTTTAGGCCAATCTCAATCTTACCGGCTATTACTAAAATTTTTGAAAAAGTCATTTTGCAACAACTAGAAAGCCATTTTAATCTAAATAATTTATTTCACAAAGAACAATATGGTTTTACAAGAGGTCGTTCAACAATCGATGCTGGTGCAACTCTTTTGAGACATATATTTAATGCTTGGGAGAATTCGCAGTATGCAATAGGTGTATTTTGCGATTTTTCAAAAGCTTTTGACTATGTAGAACATAGCACGCTTTTTCTTAAACTTAGGTATTATGGCGTTAATGGTATTGCTTTGGAACTAATTGTTTCCTACTTAAAAGATAGAATTGACTGCCTCGTTGGTCTCGCGGTTGGCGTGTGCGACTGCTGATCATGAGGTCTCGGGTTCGATTCCCGGGTCGCACCAAATGTTTGTATGATCTACAAATATTTGTTTCGGAGTTTGGGTGTTTTCTATGTATAATATGTATGTATTTACAAAAAAAAAGTATATATGTATTTGTATCAGTTGTCTAGTACCCATAACACAAGCTCTGCTTATCTTGGGACTAGATGGCGTTGTGTGTTACATGTCCAAAAAAAAGAAAAAAAAAAAAAAAAAAATTAATACGTAGATGTCAATGGTGCGAGGTCTTCTAGACTACCTGTTACTATGGGCGTTCCGCAGGGCTCTATACTGGGTCCTCTACTTTTTCTCATATATATATTAATGATTTACCATATTTTATTTTAATTTTATTTTATTTATTTGGGACAAAAAACAGTTATACATTATAGTTTTTACAATTATCTAACAGATTGTGTTTATAACGTATAACCCACACTATTGTCCACGAGGTGATAAAAGGTGTAGGGTAAAGTAACGAACGTGCATTATACAAAAAGAAAAAAGAAAAAGAAAAAGAGGATGGGGTGAGATTCAATTTTTAAACAATTCCAACAAATGCGTGGTAAGGGTCTTCATTGAGCTGAAAGAGATTCAGAAGCTATTAGCTTGATATAGTTCTATTTGCTGATGATACGTCACTTCTTTTTAAAGTCGATCGTAAGCAAACAGTTTTTGACGATGTGAATAGGGCACTAAATGATGTATTGATTTGGTTTACAACAAATAATCTCCGACTAAACTCAAACAAAACAAAGTGGGTGAGATTTACTATGCCAAATGTAAAACAGCTAGGCACTAATCTAACTCTAAATAGTGAAATCATAAGTATTGTAGACTCAACAGTATTCTCGGGAATTACATTAGACAGCAAACTACAGTGGGGAGCCTAGATAGATAGCCTTGCAGGTAGACTTAGTTCGGCAGCTTATGCAGTATGGAAGATACGGACAGCTCACTGATACGGACACAGCTAGGCTAGTTTATTTTAGCTACTTTCACAGCGTCATGTCCTATGTTATACTAAATTTGGGGCAAGGCGGCTGATATTGAAACGATTTTTATTCTTCAAAAACGAGCCATCCGCTCAATATACAATTTAGGTGCTAGAGTTTCTCTTCGAGAGTTGTTTAAAGATATAGGTATTTTAACTGTTGCTTCACAGTCCATATTTGCAACTATTATGTTTGTTAGGCAAAAAATGAATGAATATAAGAAAAACAGTGATATACACAATATTAATACAAGAAACATGTCTAAACTCGTTGGTACCTATCATCGTTTACATAAGGTACACAACTCGTTGGAAGGTCTTGGTATACGTCTTTATAATAAAATTCCTACAAATGTAATTGACCTTCCTATAGATAAATTCAAGCGTAGTGTAAAAAATCACCAGTTGGGAAAGCCTACTATACGATTGGCGATTATCTGAACGACAAAGAGTCATGGGCTTAAGGTGTTATTATATACACACTAACTTCTTTGTCTTGAAATTGAGATAAAAAAAAAAAACTTTAACCTAACGCCATCTAATTCCGACAAATAATTAAATATAGATTGTTAATTTTCTTTGACTTTGACATTTTATTTTTTATTGTTTTAATTACAACTTATAAATTAAATACTTACTCACATACTTATATAATGTAAATGAATACATAATGGTACTTTGGTACTTTTCTAACAATATGTTTCCCCATTTATTAAATACGCACTTGTTATTGTATGAGCACCTTGTCGACTATGATTATTATTAATTTCTTTGATATTGACCTGATGATTGGCTGTGCGACCTGAGTGCGCAGCTCAACTATGGTTGAATAGGTCGATGGCTGATTCATGCGTCTTACTTTATTTTACATTTGTGACATTTATTGATTATTTTATATTTGGACATATTACATCTTTTTAAATTTGACTGTGAGTGAAAGTGCTATTTGGATTTTATTTTCCATAAGTGGACCTCACAATATAACAATACAATGTCACAATATAACAATGTAAAAATCTTGCAGCTATCAGTAAGAACGGCGCATGATTGGTTAGCTCATGGCTGTGCAGCAATGACTCCAAACCTTTTATTTTGTTTTCTTTGGTCGACTTCGTTCTCATTCAAGTCTCTTAATGAAAAAAAATTGTAAACCGTGTTATTATTTTTTAAAAGGAGCAACAATGGAGTTTCTTGCCAGATTCTTCTCCATGAAGGGTAGGCTGCAATTGGAGCTGGCGACTAGAATCACTCGTTTTTAGGGTTCCGTGCCAAAGGCAAAAGACGGAACCCTTATAGATTCGTCATGTCTGTCTGTCTGTCTGTCTCTCGATCCGTCTGTCCGTCCGTATGTCACAGCCACTTTTTTCCGAAACTATAAGACCTATAATGTTGAAACTTGGTAAGTAGATGTATTCTGTAAACTGCATTAAGATTTTCACACGAAAATAAGAAAAACACAATAAATTTTGAGGATCCCCATACATGCAACTGAAACTCAAAAAATTTTTTATCATCCAACCCATGCGTGCATCTATGGATAGGTCTTCAAAAATGATATTGAGGTTTCTAATATCATTTTTTTCTAAACTGAATAGATTGCGCGAGAGACACTTCCAAAGTGGTAAAATGTGTGTCCCCCCCCCCTGTAACTTCTAAAATAAGAGCGTGATAAATCTAAAAAAAATATATGATGTACATTACCATGCAAACTTCCACCGAAAATTGGTTTGAACGAAATCTAGTAAGTAGTTTTTTTTAATACGTCATAAATTGTAAACTGCAATTTACCTTTCATTCAATCAAAACAAATATAGAAAAAAAAAAAAGTTACTTGCTGCTGCGGAACCCTTCATGGGCGAGACCGACTCGCACTTGGCCGCTTTTTAATATTAAATATCGACTGTTCATAAATGTCTGTAAAATAAGTGCCAATATGAATAAAATCTTTTTGAGTTTGAGTTTTTCACATTTTTTTACGAAATAATGCTATGCAAAGGTACTAAAATGGGAAATATAAGGGAATGTGTCACCTTTGTGTTGGGCTCCTTCAGAAGAGATATTATAACTAATGCAATTCAAATGATAGTTCTTCGTCGAAGATTGATTTCTTTCAAGAGCAATAAGTAGGCAGAGGCCTACTTATTGCTCTTGAATGAAATCGTGACCAGGAGTATGCGTAAGAGTAGTATGCGCATAGTGCGACTTTTTCATTTGTGCTGCATTTAAGCTGGAATAGGGTGTGTATGTAAATCGAGATAATTTATTTTTATTATGGTCAATGTGTGCTTTCCAGTTAATATGTGTGTCTATTGTTATGCCTAGTAATTTAAATATGTCTACGGTTTTTAATGTGAAATATCTATAGGCGAGGGGTAAACCTGTGTGGTGTGGCGACACTCGCCGCAAAGCGGCGAATTTCACCACTACAATTCAATTCTCAATTCAATTTAATTCTTTTTCACATCTGCCAGGCGTCCCGTGACGGCTCACTTTTTAATTGGGTGTTATTGTATGTTGTGTTGACACAACATTGATGTTTATAGGGTTGTTTTTATATGATCTAAATTGAATAGCTTTTGTTGTGTTGTAGTTTATTTCCAAATTATGGTCAATAAGCTGACTTACTGTATTAAAAGTTTCTCGAAGTAGGATTTACGGACTTATCATACGCAATCAATATCGATATATTATCAGCGAATAAGACGGGCAATGTTTGTTCCTTATTTAGTACTTTCGGTAAGTCGTTAATGTATATCAGAAACAGCACACAACCCAACACGCTGCCCTGTGGAATTGAACTGGTTATGCTTCTTCTTTCAGATCGCACCGTTCTAACTTCATTTGTATTATAGTCATAATGGTCAATCTGAACTATTTGTGATCTGTTCTCTAAATATGATATAAACCATCTGTACCACTTACACGAATTCTAGAACTAAGTAGGTAGTTTATATAAAATAATGTCGTACTGTAATTCATCATAATTATGCTATCGTCATGTCAAGCCATACTCCCAGCCCAAGTTTCGTGTAATTTATATGCTTAAGTGCAGTTTCGATATAATTATATACTGCTAATGTAGTTGATCTTGTTTTTCTATATCCGTTTTGACTGTCATCAAGAATGTTATATTTTTCAAAAAAATCGTATAATCGGTTACACATTGCTTATTCAAACACTTTCGAAAATGTGGGCAATAAATCTATAGCTTCTAAGGGAGAATGAATGTAAGATAAAGCCTTTTACTGAATTAACTCCTCGTCAATAACCCATATATAGCGAGAGGAGTAGGATACCTTCGGACAAACATAATCGGAAAAAAGACTCAGAGAGTTGAAATGCTTTGAAGAAGATTTAATGTTCGTACCAGAAGTAGTAGATGAAAATAATGATCCTTTGATAACTTGACATTCGCAACCGAAACTTTTAGGACAGCGCCATATAATACCACCATTAGTAAGGAACTAAGGACTCGGCTTACAATTCAATCAAGTTCCTTCAGTGATTTATTACCATCGAGTCAATCAATCATTCATATTCTTCAACACAACGTATTAAGATTTATCGAGGATCGTCAGTACAATTGTGTCCATCTAGTGATGCTAGTTTTGCTTCAAACTCACGAGCTGGAGTTACCAGCTCTTATGACTGATAGGGAGTTGCCTTTGACTCTAAAGACCAATGGGACTAATCCCGCCCACACGCTTACCACTGTAACTCCTGTACACCAGGATCAACAGCAGTGACCCATGAACATACCGAGTCATGACATTCGGGAAGTCCCAGGAAGAATTAAACTGACTTGGAACCCGCAACGAAACTAATCAGAAGAAAACTGGATAAGTTGTAAATATAATGAGTCCACTTCCCTCCTTAGCAAAGCGGTAGACAAAAATAATTAAAAATAGGCCATTTTCAAACCGGGAAGCACCACGGATAATAAACTATGGGTCCTAACTTAGCTTTATTCGATTACTATAGCATGTATTGCAGATTCTCCTAAACGCACGGAAATTCACCCTAGTTAACACAAGATCCCCATAGTATACCGCCCCAGATGTCATTTGTAAGCTATTCAGCATTATGTTACATTCATTGTACCAAAGACTACATTCCCAGAGGCCATGATTTATAACTGCTAGAATCAGGTGTTGAGCATTGACACAATGGTGAATCGACTAATTTAAATGAGTGTAGTTTGCTCTTAAAGTAACCGTGGCCTGTAAGAAATTGAGCGACACAGTGATCCACCTCGAGCCATGTCCTCGGTAGTCGTTTGCGAACATAAAGTATGGTGTCCATGGGCGGCGGTAATCGCTTAATATCAGACGATACGTCTGCTCGTTTGCCCCCTATTCTATATAACAAAAAACTGGTTAAGGTAGCGCCCCTTAGATGATTTGTCCCATCGTTGTTGTCATTCATCCATGTCATTATAGACATTGGACTGCTAGACTGACTCTAAAGACTAATAAAAAGCCAGATAGCAAAATTATTATACGTAGACTTAAATACCGCAGTAATAAGATGTATTAATTACAGAAAAATGTAAAGGAACTACATTTAACTTTTTTCAGCTTCATGCCAAAGTTGGTTGTAGTAAGTTTATGTAACGTAGTAAATCGTAATAATTAACCAGATAATTATTATATTGTAATAAATATCAGAAGTCCCTTAACAGTATTAGTTGTGCTTAGCTGAATTTATATTTTTTTTTTTTTAATATAGAAGTACCATGTAAATGATTGGAAAACATAATTAACGTTTTTGATTTCAGTGAAACTATGTCGATTCCGGTGGACGCCATATCTTTAAAAATTAAATTTCTTAGTAACCGGTCATCCAACAAGAGTGCCTCCAGTACAAATATTTTCCAAATTATATATACAGGGTGTCCCGAAATTAAACGATAAGCGGGCGCCTAAAGGTAGACCTGCTAATGAGTACATAAGGAAAAAAATAAAAAAAATATACCTAGTTTTTTTTTAGTTACAAGAAAAATTTAGAATTTCTTTGAAAATTTATACCTTTCATGATATTGCTACTATTCACCACAACTCTTAAAAACACCAAATTGCCTGCAGTTTTTACACAAAAAACGTTCAAAATATTTTTTTTCCCTACAATTTTGAAATATTTTTACTCTTAGTGTACTTTGACTCAAGGTCTTGTAAAAAAAAGTATGGACACCGCTACGTAATAAATAAATAAAAAAAAATGAAGGGTGTAAATTTTCAAAGAAATACTAAATTTTTCTTGTAACTAAAAAAAAAACTAGGTATATTTTTTTATTATTTTTCCTTATGTACTCATGAGCAGGTCTACCTTTTGGCGCCCGCTTATCGTTGAATTTTGGGACACATGGTTTATATAGATTTTGAATTTCTTACTAATATATTGAAATTTTGAAAAAAAAAACAGCCACCGAAGTCAACTAAATAATGAATTACTTGAGAAATACACATTACCAAATTTTTCACTTAGTCTCCCAATCGGTGTTAACGAAGTTAGATCAATATTTTTTTTTATGAAACCTGACACCTGTAAATTAGAAAATCACATGTTATCCAGATTATTAGTAAATTAGTCGCGGATGTAATAAAAAAAAGATACGATACATCTTAAGCCGACATAAAATAAACAAAACAAATCCTTAAGCCTCGGACTGCTTATTACTAACTAGTTTTTTCAAGTTAGTTTTAACAAGTTAATTCTAGTGAAATGATGACCGTCCAGAACTATTTATATTGATACTATATTGATTATTAGTAAAATAGGAAAGTATAAAAATATCCCACAAAAACCTTGGGATAAAAGTGATTTCAAGCGGTCTTAGATAGGAATTGAACACATTATTTACATCTAAATAGCCAAGGGCCTGCTCCATTAGCCCAGTTGACATTCTATTCATGTAAACGTTATTACAAAAATAGCAAATATATAAGAAAAACGTCATCTTAACTCTAAGTCACGTGGTCAAAATAAAATTTTAGCGAATAATACAAGAGAATATATGCGTTATAGACCAGAGCATAGACCAGGGACCTTAAACACTTTTGTAAAAGATAAAAATAAAAAACCAATAACTTGGTTTTTTGAATTTTTCACATACATTTTGAGGTTATGTGAAAAAAGTGTAAATACTAAAGTTTACATCTTTCTATTACCTACAACTTTCCCATTTGACTTTTTTCCATAGGACTTTTAGTTTTGCCGGAAATAGAGAAAAACCGTTTTTTACCCTTAAAAACTCATCCCCATCCCCTTCCCGACCTCAGATCGCCCGTAAATTATTTTTCCTTTCATTTTTATAATATTCCCCTCCTTTTCTAATGGGTTTCATCCTACTATTATTATTTTTGGTTTTAAAAATTATCGACCCTGGTCTATTAAGCGATTTATCAAAAGAGAATCGACGCGAAACACTTGAATCTCGGCTGATGTTGTTCTATAATGTATATACCATTGAGATTGCGCTTACCGAAAGTTTAAATGGAACTTTACTTGGATGAAAAGATTTGTTCACATAGAATCCATCTTCATCATTGTTTAATAGTAGCGGTAATTCTGCTAAGATATCACCGAAGATGTCAATTATTTCGACTGTCTCAAGTTTTAATCCTTCTCCTTGTAACTTCATCGATGAATACGCATCCCCATCTAGGAAAACCAAAATAATTTCATTTTAACTAAACATAATTTAACTAAAAGTCATGATAAATTTACAAAAATTTGATCTTTGAAAGATGTCTTTAGTCATTAATTTTTAAAACCTGTGTTAAATACTAGGACCAACAACAATGGGCATACCTAGAGCAGGCCTAGTAGCAGTGTCGCTCAACGAACTTGTGTCGAACGGAGAAAATCCAAAATAGAAGTGAACAGTAGAATTGCCCATGATTTTCACATTTGTCTCCGAGGTACTTCCAACGTCAGCTATATACATACCAAGCTTTAGGTCAGTTACTTTAATTATCTGGACATAGAAAACGTGTTTCATGAATTATGTTTAGCAATATCAATATGAGTCTGTGAATAGTATACGAAATTACTAACTGCTATGTCGTATTTCAACCTCCACCAACCAATGTCAACCTTGTCTCCTTCTGAGTCGGTGACTTCGATTTTTGGTTTAAGTCCATTAACAGAGATGATTAGTTCATCCATTTCAGTAGGAACGAAAAACTGAAAGTTATTTAACATAATTACTAAATAGTTATCAATATAGGGTAGCTAATATTGTTGTTAATTTGATTTGTATTATCGTTGTATACTTATTAGATATTAATTAAGATTTTGCCTTTCTATCACCGATGTACATTTACCGACGGTTAAGATAATTTATTTCTTTGGGCTTCCTGCAAACACATAGGGTAAACTCAATGTCATCATGGGTGGTGCATAATCTCTTTAGTAATTAGGTGTTGAGACACGGGGCCAATCACGAACAATGTGTCAGGAGTCAGGACATCCCCGGACTACAAAATATTTTGAAATATATTTACAATAATTGAATCTAGTACGTTTTATGGAGATCTCATCCTTTTTTATTTGATATAAAAAAGGTAGATAACGCACCGCCTTGTTCTTGTTGAAGCAGAAAAAATGCTCTCAGTTTCAAGTAAACACACACGTTACGCACTAACTAGGCTATAAGCTACGCTACTTTTCGTCAGTATCGTACAAGTATCGACAACTTATACGATACTGACAAAAAGTAGCATAGTTTCTGAGATGGAGATATAATAAATGTTATTCTCAATATAAGTAAACATTAATATTATGTTCGTAGATGGCTATTTTTTTTTTTTTTTTTTTATATTTTAGCTGCCAAAATGACTCTGCCCTGCCTGATGGAAAGCACAAGCAGAATCCAAGACTGGTGGTCACCAACCTCAATGCGAACAAGGACAGTGCAGCATGGCGACCAGCACTATGGCGGCCTAGTGAGATGCTTTTTCACGCCCCGCTTAAAGGACCCGGGATCATAGTTGGACGGAAACACGTGCGCTGGTAGTGAGTTCCAGGTTTTAACCGATCGGCACAGGAAAGAAGAACCGAATCGATGAGTGCGAGAGCGTATGTCTTCCACTCTGAGGCGGTGACTTCTGAAGCTGGCACATGTTGTCCTGTAGAGGAAGGGAGAAGGCGGGACTAGTTGGAAGAGCTCTTCAGAACACTCTATGATAAAGACGATAGAGGACTGCCATGGTGGCGATATCTCTACGCATCTGCAGAGGCTCAAGGGACTCGGTGGCTTCAGGACTGCCGACAATTCGGATTGCTCGCCGCTGCAACCGGTCGAGAGCGTCGAACAGATACTGCGCCGCACCATCGCAAAGGTGAGAACAGTACTCCACGCACGAGCGAACCTGGGTCTTATAAAGAAGACACAGGTGCTCCGGCGAGAAGAACCGTCTCACCTTGTATAGCACACCTAACTTCCGCGAGGCCGCCTTAGTGACGCTCTCAACGTACTCGCGCGGGCTTAGGTCGCGGCAGATGCCCATGCCCAGGATATCGAGTCTGCCTTGTAGTGGCAGTTGAGTGTTCTGAAAAGTCGGAAGGGGAAGGAATGGAGATTTTTTGGCAGAAAACGCGCACACCTGTGTTTTCTTAGCGCTGAACTCGACCAGGTTCTCAGAGCCCCATTGAGAAATGCGGCACAGAATATGGTCGAGTTCAGCGACAAGCTCCTGTCGTTTTTCCTCAATATCTCCTGACTTTGCTGCAGGACGTCCGAAGTATCTCCCATGAACTGTGCTGTCGTCTGCATAGCAATGAATGTTGCCAAGGGCTAACATGTCATTGATATGCAGAAGAAACAGCGTGGGGGACAGGACGGAACCCTGCGGCACTCCGGCGTTAATCGACTGAAAGTCGGAGGCCGCACCGTCGCAAAGGACTCTGATGCGGCGCTGGTGCAGGAATGCGGTAACCCAGTTGCAAAGTTTGGGGGGCAAGCCGAAGGCCGGCAGTTTGGAGAGAAGCGAACGGTGCCAAACCCTATCAAAGGCCTTGGCCATGTCGAGGCTGATGGCCAAAGATTCTCCGTGCCTGTCAATAGCCTCACTCCAAAGGTGTGTAACGTACGCTAGAAGATCACCCGTGGATCGTTTCGGTTTAAAACCATATTGACGATCATTAAGTAGGGAGTGATCCTCCAGCTAGTGGATCAATTGTTTATTGATGATCCGCTCGAACACTTTGCAGATAACGGGGGTGACAGTTATCGGGCGGTAGTTGGCTGGGTTGGAGCGGTCAGTTTTTTTGGGGATGGGTTGAACATTCGCCTCTCTCCAGGAATCCGGAACAGTTCCCGAGGAATATGACAGGCGATACAGGCGCGTCAATACCGGAGACAACTCTGGTGCGCAGTTCTTAAGAACCACCGCTGGGATACCGTCGGGTCCACTAGCTTTCCGGACGTCGAGTGACCGAAGCTCCGCTCGGACATCACTCAGCCGGATGCGAATATCCCGCATTTTAGCGTCGCAGGCCGGAATGGTAGGCGGGTGCATGCCGCGGTCATCGATTCGGGAGTTAGCCGCAAAGAGATCTACTAGCAGTTTCGCTTTCTCCTGCGGCTGGTGGGCAAGTGATCCGTCAGGATATTTCAGCGGTGGTAGCGAGGCCTGGCAGAAGTTGGACTGCACGGCTTTAGCCAATCGCCAGAACTTTCGGCTACCCGTAGGGTATGCGACGAGTTCTTGGCCAAGTCGTGCAATGTGCTGGGCATCCGCTGTTACGTAAGCCTTTTTGCATTCCCTGGTGGCTTTGTTAAACGCTGCTTTTAGTCGATCCACGTCGGGGTGGCCGTGAGCGCGAGCCCTGGTCCATACGCGGTAGGCCGATTGCTTTTGGGCAACAGCTTGAGCGCATTCGCGATCGAACCAGGACCGGATAGTTGCGCTGGCGATCTCACTGTAGGGAATATAGTATTCCATTCCTAGAGTGATTTCGCCAGCCACGGCGGCCGCACTTTGCGTCAGATCTCCATATTTAAAGCAGCGTTGTGCCCACGGGATGGATGCGAAATAGTCCCGCATTCCATCCCAGTCTGCTGACGAGTAGTGCCATAACCGTCTTTTAGCTGCCACTGGTCGTGGGGGGGCAACTAGAGGCACCGTGGTGGATACCAGGCAGTGATCGGAGGATCCCAAAGGGGCGAGCACCGATACACTGTACTGCACTGGGTGACTCGTCAACAGAAGGTCCAGCAAGGAAGGCGCTTGACTCAGTATATCAGGTATCCTGGTGGGCTGAATTACCAACTGGGTGAGGTCATGCGTGAGAGCGAATGCGTGGACAGTCCGACCCGCGTGGTCTGTTCTGGAAGATCCCAACCAGGACTCATGGTGGGCATTAAAGTCTCCCAGAAACACCAGTTCGGCGGTCGGAAACTGTTCCTGCGCTTTGTCCGCTGCCTGACTGAGATGATCAAAAAGTCGAGTTGTCTCGGAGTCTCCAGAATGGGATCGGTATAGGCATACGTAGATTCGGCTCATAGAGCCAATATCCACGTGTAGCCAAATAGTGGAGAAGGATGGGTCCTTAAGGCAGCATAATCGGTGACAACAAACATCCGCCCTAACGAAAAGACATACCCCAGCCTTCGCGAGGAAGCACTCCTCAAGCACGTAGCCGGGGTAGTGAAGATATGTCGTGTCGGCAGGGCGGCGTATTTGTGTCTCCGTTAGGAAAAGCATGGCCGGCCGAGCCGTCTCAAGATGCTGGTGGACGGCGTTGAGGTTTGCATGGAGTCCACGGATGTTAGTGAACTCCACCTCAAAAAGCGGGTTGGTGGGAGGATGGCGTGCCGCTGTTGAACGCTTATTCCTTTTTCTTACTGCCATGATTTAAAAGTGAGGGAGGGAAGTGGGGGCGTAAAAGGCGTGACAGTCATCGTGGCAGTGTAATACTGAGGCTCGGAATGCTGTGTCGCCATACAATAGTGAGGCATGACGGTGACCGAACCGTCGGACGGAAGGGCTCCTATACCCTCTCGGAAGTGGTCGCCTGGTCCCACCGTCCGGTCACCAACCGGCACGACGAGCCACTCCGTGGATTATGCGCGACCTGACGGGGCAGCCTCCCAGGGTGGTTAGCCGCGGTTGGGCCCCTCTCTATGCCGCGGGCGGCCAGCGGCACCACCGTTTCAACAGGTCTCCCTGGCCGACGGTTCGATCCACGTCATCCTCAACATGACTCTACGAGCATTCCATTGCTCACACACTTACCACGATGACTGTCACCCCTGCATCATTGGGCCTCCGGTCTCGCACTCACCAATGAAATACGACAGCATCAAAACTGTCATTTTAGGTTGGTCTTCTGTGCGAGGATAGTACCGCCCCGGTCGAGTCGGCCCAGTTGTGCTGAAATCAGCGTGGCTCTACTACCTATAAAATGCTATTTAAATGACATCATGCGGAACGTTTAAAATTGTTGGTATACGTGTATATGCATGTTGGTATGTAATTGAAATCAATAACACATTATTTCATCATTCGCAATACGTAATGGAAGCTTATTTAAATTAGTGAGCCAAACCTCTCCGCCACACCCAAACCCCTCCTACTAGGACTTCAACGCACTTGTGACTCCTGAGTTGCAGGTGTCCATGGACGATAGTCGCTTACCATCAGGTGACGCATCTGCCCGTTTGCCCTCTTATACGGTTAGAAAAAATACTGCCATTTCATTTACTTGTGTAGGTAGCTAATATTTACACATAAAATATTTATATTTATTAACCGACTTCCAAAAGGAGGATTTTTATGTATGTACATCGATTACTCCGTCAATTGTGGACCGATTTTGACAATTCTTTTTGTATTCGAAAGGGTATGCTCCCCATATGGTCCCATGGCCACCATACCAGGATGTGATGATGGGATCCTAAGGAAATCGAAGGAAACCCTCAAATTTACGTAAGCGCCTGCAATGAAGTTACGAGCAATTGTCTGCATGCCTTCATATTCTGTAGACATCACCAAAATTTTAAATGAAATGATGATTAGAGACTTGAGAAAGACTAAAAAGCGAAAAATTAAAAAAAAACTTCGTTTAAAAAAACCGACTTCGAAAACTAAAAAGTATAAAATAACTTAATTTGTATGTGCTACCTATTCATAGGTTTGAAGTCGGTGCCAAGCCAAAATGTAATAGTAGGTACCGCACTCGCCACGCGTGACCTTGAGCGGGATAGCTGCTCTTCGCGTTGAACAAAACAACCGAAGCGTCGTTGACGTTCGTCTCGGAATATAGCGAGTGTGGTACCTACTAGTCCATTGGCTTGGCACTGACTTCAAACCTATGAATAGGTAGCACATACAATTTAAGTTATTTTATACTTTTTAGTTTTTGAAGTCGGTTTTTTTATACTAAATAGGGTAGTTGATACCTTAGCCAAATTAGTTACTTTTTATCATTTGTCAAAACGATAACTTTGTATGAAAAATGTACTAAATACAAACTTGTGACGTCACTGTTTTAGACTACTCAATTGAGCAATATATTTCAATGTTTATTTGATTTAAATTTATAATAGAAATGAAAAGCTGTAATAAATATATTTTGTGCGATGTTTTGCAATATTCGTTTTAATGAAGGAGACATTGGTATTTATTTAAGATACAGTCAACTACCCTATTACTTCATACCCTATTACTTACTTCAAGTTTATGACCATACCCGGGCGGGAATTTCTTGGATGCAATAATATCACTTCTACTTTTGGTGTTTTCTTTCGCGTATTCTAATATCTGTGAATTGAAAAAAAAAAAACTATAAATTCCAATTACAAAGAACAAGAAGTAAATTAAAAAACAAATATTTCTTTATAAATATTTCGGACATCTAACACACAACGCCATCTAGTCCCAAGCTAAGCAGAGCTTGTGTTATGGGTACTAGACAACTGATACAAATACATATATGCTTTTTTTGTAAATACATACATATTATACATAGAAAACACCCAAACTCCGAAACAAATTATTTGTAAATCATACAAACATTGTGTCCGACCCGGAAATCGAACCCGAGACCTCATGATCAGCAGTCGCACACGCCAACCGCGAGACCAACGAGGCAGTCAATTCTATCTTTTGACCAACAAGGCGTTAATCGAAAATCTTCTTAATTGGAATTGAATTAGTTTTAAAACTGAAAATTTATGATTTAAATTTAACAGAAAAAATCTTACGTCTGCAATATCTCTTTTTATCAAGTTAAAAACTTCTCCATTAGTAGCTCCGGCTAGTTGATTGTATCCTTTGCACCTGCTGTTTTCTCCAGAGCCACAATCACCAGTTACCATGAAGGTTACCTGAAAAAATGTGTTAGTGATTAAATTACTCATTTTAATATTATTTTTATTCACAATAGATTCACTTTCTCCGCACACCCTATTTGCGTTACTTTATCAGAATCTTAGATTCTTCTGAACCGATTGATCCAAAACAATCTGCAACAAAAGATTCAAGAATATTTTTCACAGCAACAATTTTTAAAACGTGCAATTCGTATTATTAAAACACAACTGAGTCATGTAATTTGAAATGTAGCTAAAGTCAAATTTCAATGTAAATCAATTAACTAGGTTCTTCAATATTGTAATTGTCTTTGATTCTTCAATCTAAATTACTGCCTACTTACTGAACAGACAGACACACTGCGGATTGCATTTATCTTAGTACCTCCAGACGCGTTCGTAGCTAAGTTTGGTTGGTCAATCTAACAAACTGCTTAAATTACCTGGATATGTTTTTTCTGTGCCATGCTCTTAACTTCTTCATAGATTTCAGAATCTTTTGCTGATGCATCGGTGAAGACATATACAGTAGAATAAGGTAGACTATTTTCAATAGCTACTTTAATGCCTGTCGTAACATTTTCCGGGTATTGCGGATTTCCACCGCGTACATATACTTTTGAAGCAGCTTTTCTAAATACATCCATGTTTTTGTTAACAACGTGTAAAGTATATTCTGAAACCGCATAAAATGCATTCAAGTTATTTTTAGTATTTGGTTAAAAATGATCGATTCATTTAATCTCATGTTCATACGGTGTGGTATATTTTGTAGTGGGCCATGTATTTATTTAATGACAACATTAATATTGTCAATGTCATTGGACGTGTATATAGGTAGGAAAATTAGTCGTGGTCCAAAAGAAATGAATATGTAATAATGGAATAGTTGAAAAACAAAAACCAACAGACGTCTAAAAAGTCTATCACAAGCACATTATTCCTCTAAGCTCAGAAGTCACACAAATATGCCTTCGCGGCCCTCTCTGTTTTGTCTCAATTTGGAAGCTTTTTTATATTAAGTTGAAGTGGGGTGACAAAGAAAAACTAATTGTTGTGATAGTACTCATACAGTAAATATAGAACAACATGCCAATTTTAAAGTCTCCATCCGCTTGGTATGTCGCAGGCTTTTTTTTCTTATGATCATGCTACCAAAATGACTTTACTCTGCCTGATGGAAAGCACAAGTAGAATCCAAAAGTGGTGGTAACTATCTTCAATGAGAACGTGGACAGAACAGCATAGTGACCCACACTATGGCGGCCTACTGTGATGCTTTTTCACGCCCCGCTTAAAGGACCTGGGATCATAATGGGAAGGGAACACGTGCGGTGGTGAGTTCTATGTTTGTTTGTGTTTAATCACTCGGCACAAGAAGGAAGAACCGAAACGTTGCGTTCGAGAGCGTATATCTTCCACTCTAAAAGGGTGACTGCGAAAGCCAGCACGTGTTGTCCTGTAGAGGAAGGGAGAAGGGAAGACCAGTTGGAAGAGCTCTTCAGAACACTCCCCATGATACAGGCTGTGGGGGACAGGTGTCATGTCCCTCCAACATAACGGCGGGCCAACTGCCCAACGGTTGATGTTGGGATGTTGTATATATGATTATCGGTGCGAGAACTTTCACTGCGCGATTCAGGATTGATAGTTTCTTAGTTTCCTTCGTTACTATGTAGTTCAGTGTAACTTCGGTAGATGGCGCTGTGGTATATTTCTGTTGCGCTGTATGTGGAAGTCGCCACACAGGCGATAGAGGACTGCCATAGAGGCGATATCTCTTCGCAGCTGCAGAGGCTCAAGTTTGTGAATGGGCTGACAAAATTATTCTCTTTGAACAACTTCTTAAACAGTTCGCAAAGAGAATGATGACCACTACTCTTGAAATACACACTTACCATCCATCAGGCTGAGTAGAGTCATTTTGGCAGCTAATACAATTAACAAATAGTATTAACTTGGCATTTGGATCTTTCGGCAAATTAGTCTCAAGGATCAGTTTCGTCAACTTGCTTTGCCCAATATACAGAACTAGCTTTACGTTACGCAGCTTTGCTCACGCAGACTTTCATCCCCTGATTTACCCTCTTAGGGGTGGAGTTTAGTAAAATCCGTTCTTAGCGGATGTCTACACCCTATAAGGAACCTACCTGCCCAATTTCAAGTTTGTAGGTGTTATAGTTTCTGAGATTTCGTGATTAATAAGTGAGTGGTATTTCGCTTTTAGATATATAGATTACTGCGAGTACTTTCGTGCTGTTTCTTTATTTAGCCTTTATAAAATCGGCGTAAACCTTTTTTCTGACTTTGGGATTTGTCTATTGGGCAGCTGGTGTTTTGGCGCATTGTTTGGAGATTGCAGAATCATACGTGTGAGATCTACCATCTTACTATTAAGAAACATTTTAAAAAGCAGAATAATTGAGTTTATGCTCAAAGCAATAATATAGACTTCCTAACGAAACAGCAGAGTATATCGAGTGCATTATCTGACTTTAATAATTATCCTATATTATTTTTCTATATGACTAATTGTTGAAGATATATCACCTTCATGGTCTTATGAATTAAGATCATCTTTTAAGTTTGAATATATTTTAGAATATGTCACTTATATTCCTATGTCTGCTTGAAGTGTTTGTGTTTTATTTAGGTATTATTTTATTAATATATTCTGTATTTCCAAGTTACCACTGTGTATAATTCTCTGTAAATAATCCTCCCCAACAAGGGTTATGGCACCCAGGATGAATGGAAAACAGGAATAAAGTAAAATATTACGAAAATATAAAAACAACAAAATGTCGAACGTACGTGTGGAGCTACTAGTAGGCGACAACTACGATAGTTGGAAGATTCAAGTAGAGGCGTTGTTGATAAAAAACGACTACTGGGAATATGTGACCGGTGAGAAGCCAAAGCCAACTGATGAGGCCAGTGTGTTGATATGGGAGACTGCGGATAGAAAAGCCAAGTCTGAACTCGTACTGGCCATGGATTCGTGTGTGGTACGTCATGTTAGAAGGGTGACTACTGCAAGTGAGCTGTGGCGTAAGTTGGAAAGATTGTTCGCGTCAAGAGGTCCCGCAAAAAAGGCGACCTTGATGAAAAGGCTTATGTTAAAGAAGATGAGCGAAAGTGAAAAAGTAAGCGAACATCTTGACTCATTTTTTGAGGCCGTCGATAAACTCGATGAAATGAATATCAAAATTCATGACGATTTATTAGCTATAATGTGAAAATCGTCGAAGAATATAATTCGAGAGGAAATAACTCAAAACTCGAAAGTATGGAAGGTGCTATGTATGTAAACAAATACGTAGAACCCAAGAAGGGACAAAAGACTGGACAAAAGGACAAATTTAAGTTTAAATGCTTTAAATGCCATAAATTTGGACATAAGGCTTCGGAATGCAAAAAGAAGGAGAGTACTTCGGAAACTAGATTAGTAGAGTCATGTGCTAGTGAAAAGTGTGTTGAAGCTTTAACCTCTGTTACAGTTTCAGATGAGTGCCGTGCTGTTGATATCAAACGCCGACACGAATGGCTGTTTGATAGCGGCTGCACTTCTCATATGTGCAATGACGGGACAAGGTTTGATGAGGTGCTGCCATCGAGTCAAGTATTAAAATTAGCCACTGAATCTTTGTCGTCCGTGCAAGGTAAAGGTACTGTTAAGATATTAGCATGTAACAATGATGGTACACGTAAAATTGAATTCCAAGATACGTTGTTAGTTCCTGATTTACGTAATAGTCTCATTTCGATCGCCAAACTCACTAAACGAGGCTGCGAGGTTATTTTTAAGCGCAATATAGCCTACGCTGTGAAAAATGGTAAGGTTAAGCTAACTGCTGATAGGCGAGGGGATTTGTATTACTTGAGGGAGCTAGATGCCTCGGCATCGGTAGTATCAGGGAATGATGTGGATTCGTATGAATGGCATGAGCGTATGGGACATTTAAATGCTAGAGATCTTATAAATGTACTGAAGAAATCTGGGATTAACCTATCCAAGGTTGATAGAAACTTGCAGGATTGTGACGTGTGCGCTAAGGGTAAGATGGTGTCGTTGCCTTTTGAGAAGTCAAGGGAGAAGTGTAGTGAGAAATTGGGGATCATCTATTCTGATGTGGTAGGCCCTATGAGAGTTCAATCGAACGGAGGTAATAAATACTTCGTAACTTTTATCGACGACCATACTCGTTGGTGTGAAGTATTTATGATTTAAAATAAAAATGATGTATTGTCAAAATTTAAAATGTTTAAATGTCAGGTTGAAAATCTGATGGGCAAAAAAATCAGAACATTTCAAAGTGACAATGGTACGGAATTTAAAAATAAAGATTTTGATGAATTTTTACAACAAAATGGAATTAAGAGACGTTTTACTACACCCTACACGCCGCAGAGTAATGGAGTTGCAGAACGTAAAAACAGAACGCTCCTGGAAACGGCGCGTTGTATGTTGATATCTGCGGGACTGCCTTCGAGTTTTTGGGCAGAAGCAATTGCAACTGCATGTTACAACATCGTGGAACGTCGATTGTCGTTGTTTGGAACAACATCGATCATGAACATCAACATCATCTGTGATTTCGAACATCGTTTTGTCCAACAAAAAGTCTGAAGGGGAAAACTTCGTATGAAAAATGGTTCAATAAGCCTGTGAACGTAAGTTACCTAAGAACTTTTGGTACAAAAGTTCATGTCTTAGATAAGGAGCCAGGTAAAGATAAATTTGCGTTACGCTCTATTGTTGGCTATTTTGTAGGTTATCCAGAAGAAGCTGTTGGTTACAAGCTATGGATACCGGAGTGGAGAAAGTTCATCGTGTCCAGGGATGTAAGATTTCAGGAAGGCAAGTATTTTGAAACTAAAAGTAAAGTCTCGGATCAATCACTTCTTGATTCACAATGTGAGAAGAATGTTGTGAGGAAGAGTATCGAGGTAGAAATTCCATTGGAAAGTCCATCAAATGTACCGACTCGTCAGAGTGAAGGAAGTCAATCCGTTGTGTCAGCAAGTCAAGTACCGAGTACGTCGAGTACGCCTTTTACAAATAAGGAACCGTATACAATGATAGATTTCAACGAAGTTCAGAAATTATCAGGACCATCGCATGAGGTACCAAGTACAGTAAGTACGAAAAGTGCTGAGAATGAGGAGAATGTAACTACTCTGAAGAGAGGGCCTCGTAGACCGAGAATTGAAAGAGGGCACATAGAACGACCTCGTAAAATTTACAACATGGTCGAAGTTCAAGAAAATAGAGAAAATGAATCATCGACGATGGACGAAGATGACTTCGCGGACGCTGATGATTTTGCAGGAGCTATTGAAACTTCATTGAAATATGCTTTGTCTAGTGACGAAAAGAGTCAATGGGAAGAAGCGGTTTTATCAGAAATTCGGAGCCTAGTGAAAAAGGCTGTGTACTTAAATAGCTTGTTGAACGAACTAGGTCTACATAATTTGTCTAAGGTAAGAATGCATGCTGATAACTTGAGTGCCATTTGCTTAACCGAAGATAACGGTGTTTATCACGCGGAGAGTAAGCACATTGATATACGTCATTTCTTTATTAGAGATGTGCTGCGTACAAATAAAGCTATAAGTTTGGAACACTTATCGACTAATAAGATGTTGGCTGATATACTCACCAAGCCTTTGTCCCATTTTAGGCACGAATCTATGATTTATAATTTAGGTTTGTGTGTGCGGTAATTTAGGTAGTATTATTAATAAGCCCATGTAGTTGAAGGAGGTGTGTTGAAGATATATCACCTTCATGGTCTTATGAATTAAGAACATCTTTTCAGTTTGAATATATTTTAGAATATGTCACTTATATTCCTATGTCTGCTTGAAGTGTTTGTGTTTTATTTAGGTATTATTTTATTAATATATTCTGTATTTCCAAGTTACCACTGTGTATAATTCTCTGCAAATAATCCTCCCCAACACTAATGATACTCCGTCATAACATAAGATTTCATTCCTACTACCTACACCATAATGGTGGTGTAACAGGTATTCGAACAAATCTCTTAAAACTTCGTTTGGTCCTGTTGCGTTAAACGTTTAACGAAGTCGTTAAACGTTTAACGCAACCTTGTTGGAAGTCGCATAAGAAGTTTCAATTCAATAAAAAAAACCTCTTTTACTTAATTTCGCGGGTATGTACTAGTACGTGCAAATGTGTTAAATGCATTTCACAAAGCTCGCATAAATTCAAAATATTGATTTGATGACCTTACCTGGATCGTTAAAAGTTACTAAAACCAAACATTGGATTTGCGAAGCAGTTGACATCCTCACAGTTTCCATAATTGAGTCAATACTACTTTTCACTTGTTTTGTTTCATTTAAAATTAACTTAGATTCATCTATAACGAATGTAAAGCTACTTTTGTTAAAGTCTTGAGCGCAAACTAAACATATCTGTGCAAGTAAACAATATACGAACGCTACACAATATGAGCGGTTACAAGTCATGTTGCACGCTGGCACTATACTTTTACTATGACAGTCAAATACTCGACACTCAAATACGACTGGTCGTAGCCAGGTATCAGTTTGAGAGGGAGAGGGGAGGGGTGTTGGGGTCAAACAGTTTATCCACTATTTTATTTGTATGAATACCTAAAGAACTGCGTTGATAGCAAAGTCATCAGTGACTGATTAGTAGAAATCAAACATATGATTCTGCAATCTCCAAATAATGCGCCAAAACGCCAGTGTCCTAATAGACAAATCTCAATAGTCAGAAAAAAGGTATACGCCGATTTTATAACATGCGTGTTAAAAAGGCTAAATAATGAAACAGCACAAAGTACTCGCAGTAGTTCTGTACATTGGGCAAAGCAAGTTGACGAAACTGATCCTTGAGACTAATTTGCTGAAAGATTCAAAGGACATGTTAACCCAATACTATTTTTTTATTGTATTAGCTGCCAAAATGACTCTCATCAGCCTGATGAAAGGCAAGAGTGGATTTCAAGAGCAGTGGTCACCATCCCCATTGCGAACGTGGACAGCATATATATGGTGACCCACACTTGCGAGATCCGTTTGCACGCCTTGCTCAAAGGACCGAGGATCATAGTGGGAGGAAAACATGTGTGCTGGTTTTGCCTACTCAGTACAGGTAAGAAGAGCCGAAACCTTTATTATTAGAGCATAGGCTCTCGGCATAGACATAGGTCTACCACTCTAAAATGGTGACTTCTAAGACTCTACATGATAAAAACCACAAATACAACCATATATTCGACATTTTTTGTGACCTATAGAGGCTAAAGTGACTCGTTGACTTCAGGACTATAGATCTATCGATAACGCAGACTGCTCGCTGCTGCCATCGATCGAGTGTGTCAAGCAAATATTGCTTAGATCTTTCACAAAGGTGAGAACAGAAATCCACGCATGGCAAACCTGTGTCCTTTAAATAAGTTTAATTATTATTAATTTTAATAGTGTAGAAACATTTTGGTTTTAACCATAAAAACGGTTTCCGTTTTCTTTATAACTCATTCTGATATAAAAAAAAAACCTTTTTTACTTGAATTACTGACCTCTGCTCTCACTGATTGCGCTGAACTCATTTTAAATGTCTTTGTTGTTGTTTTTATCTCTGATCTCGTCATCACTTCATATATGATATAAAGAGCGTTTTAAGGGACTCTATTATTTTATCTTCTTATACATATATAAAAATCAATTGCTGTTCGTTTGTCTCGCTAAAACTCGAGAACGGCTGGGCCGATTTAGCTGATTTTGATATAGAAATGTTTGTCGTAGTCCAGGGCAGGTTTAAATGGTAAAAAGTTAAAAATAACTTGAAAATCCAAATGTCACGTGTACTAAGTAGCGGGCACGGCTAGTACTTAATAAAATAGTATACATACATTGTTTAACATGTATTTATTTATTTTATCTTAGGTTATATTATCCATAAACAAGATCATTTTTACAAGGAACGATTTCTCTACAAACTCAATTTCGATCATAATCGTTTTTAACGCACAAACTATATAAAAAATGTAATCAATAATTTAATTCTGTCATATTTCTAATATGATAACAACTAGATATGGTTTATTAGAAACCTGTGAAGCTTGTGTATGGTTATAAATAAATATTTTCATCCAGTTGGAGTAAGAATCCTGCATTTGACGAGAAAGTCGTTGCCTCTTGGCAACAGTTGGAGGATGACGATGAGCAGAAACTTAATATGAAGTTCAAAACGATTCATAAAGCATCTTATTAAATTCGACGTCGTAAGGGATCAAGAGTGAGGAGGTTAAGGAACTGTACATTATGGTAATGATGTAAAGTGGTAAAGCCACGCTGATTTCAGCACGAACGGGCTGGCTCGATCGGTGCGGTACTCTCACAGAAGACCACCCTAAAATAACAGCATTTATGCTGCCGTGTTTCGTTGGTGAGAGTGCGACCGGAGGCCCAATGATGAGGAAGCATCTCAATAGGCTGCCATGGCGTGGGTCACCGTACTGCATTGTTACATTGTCTGCTTTCGCAATGAGTATGGTGGCCATCACTCTTGGATTCTGCTCATGTTAACCATCAGGCAGAGTAGAGTCACTTTGGCAGACTCATACATTAAAGAAAAAAAGGATAGTCCTGTTGGTAACGTCATCATTACGGACATGATGACTATCAATTTGAATAAATCAATATAATTTTTTTTTGGGGGCAGGGTGTGAAATACCTTCGTATCTCCTACTCCGTCAGGAGTCAGGAGAGTCAGGTGATTCCCTTAGAAACCTCTGGAAAGACCATGTTATTTCAGGTCCTCCCTAAATCACACCAATCGGGCCTCATTCCTCTGGATAAGACTTCCCATTACGATTTTACGAATAATGTTTGCAATATAGAAACATTAGGTATATTTTTCTATTGCAAACATTTCACCTTAAGACTGCCTTTCTGCTTATTTATAAGTTATTATAACTAGCTGAACCCCGCGGTGTTACCCGCGGTTATTGTCATACCGCGGTTAACACCGCGGGGCGCAGCTAGTAGCTCTACAAAAAGTAGCCTAAGTTACTCCTTATATCATCAGCTACCTATCAGTGAAAGTCCCGTCAAAATCGGTCCAGCGGTTCAAGAGATTAGCCGGAACAAACAGACAGACAGACAGACAAAAATTGTAAAAAGTGTTATTTTGGTATATGTACCGTGTATATATGCATATGCATTTAGTAAAAAGCGAACGACTTCCGAAACGAGGAGGTTCTCAATTTGATCGGTATATATATATTGGAGAAACATTCTTGTCGTTGACATCATCCTTAGTGGTGGCGGGCTTAGTGGGCGTCATTAGGGTAAAATGCGAGCAACAAATGGCAAAAGCAAAACAATGGTCACAGTTTCTTGCTATTTTAATTTTAATTAACAATTGTATCACACAATTACTTCGAAATGAAAACAACAGGTTAGAACGAGCAGCGGGTTCAGGGCACTGTTCTTACTTTAACTAACGAATAAGCTCTCTAAGATCCAACTCGATCAGTAGCTATCACTTCAATGTCTTCAAAAACTGTCTGTCTCCCTAAAGTAATTAAAAAAAAGTAAGGTAGTCACACGTTGTTAAAGTGTTATGGTGCGTTTCTATGTAACGTGTGACTACGGCTTTCCAAACTTGTTTCATACTTTTTCAGCGTCGTTTTTTGTCGTAGTTGGGTTTTAGTTTTAGCTTTTTTTATTTTAATGTTTTGGTGCCGTTATTAATATACAATATATATATATATATATATTTGAAATGTACAAGTAACGCCCTTTCCAATGATACCAAACACGGCATATTTATCTGAAATTTATTTTTTAATTCATTACTTTATGTCGGCTAGAGGGCGCCACATTTGATTCAACGACACGTCATATAACCTATAACCAGCAGACGATCAAGACGCTTCTAACGATACCTCATTTGTCCAGTTCTAATAAGTAGTTAAGGAGCTATGATGGAACAAATGAACATACATATATACATACATACATAGCCTGTCAAAATCATTTTTGGCTTTGCCGTAGTCGGGTAAAAAGGCGCCTCGACCCCGCTCAAGGCACGTGCTCTGCTCTGATTGATTGTTATGTAAATTACAATATTCGCAACTTTTACTAGATTAGTAAGGTTTTTAAGTTATAGAAAAATGTAACAAATCAAATAAAATTAAATTAAGAATTTTGAAAGTAATTTAAAATGTAAACAAACAATATTAAGTTATACATAGAAACAACAATCAACGCGACTCCTCCGACATTTATATATTTTTTAAATGTATGTACATTGATTACTCAGTTCTGGACTGATTTTGAAAATTATTTTTGTATTCGAAAGGGTATGCTCCCCATGTGGTCCCATTGCGACTTTATCAGGATCTGATGATGGGATCCCAAGGAAATCGAAGGAAACCCTCAAATTTGTTTTTTCTAAAGCTATTACAGTATTTACATTTAGTAGTCATCAGTTCATGATGATGAGCTGATGATGGAAGATAAAACTCCTTAACGTTTAGGAGTTGGAAGATAAATCTTTAAATGTCATGTGTATGTATGATGATGTGAAATGATGATAGAAGGTAGGTACAACTCCTCAACAGTTACAACAACTACTATTACATTTGGCTTGGCACCGCCTTCAAACCTATAAATAGGTAGCATATACAAATAATAGTGTTTCATCAATATTAAAGGTTTGTAAATACACATTTAATTAAATCTTTATTAAGTTATTTTATACTTTTTGAAGTCAGTTATTTAAATTTTAATATTACAAACTGATACTCCAATTTCATTTATTTTGCATAAATGTTTAGATAATATCAGCGTTTGGCCGTGGCCTTGCCTGCCTGTATGTCGGTTATCTCGTTAAAAAGTAGCCTATCTGCTTCCTCAAGAATCAAAAATCTCAAAATTCATTCTAAAGCGTAACAGACAGACAGTTACTTTCGTATTTATAATATTAGTATGAATGTAAAAATATCAAGAAACGTTATAAATATTTTTTTAGCCAGTGATATCTTGTTACAATTCGAGTTAGTTGTTGCCTTATCTAACGGTGACCTGTTCATGACCCAAACAATATTTTATTAATAATAAGGCGACATCCACATATACACACAATAACATGTTTCGTGAAAAAAATGAGTTAGTATTTAATAAAATAATTTCGACTTTTATATAATTAATTTATAAATAACTTCAGATATCGCATTGCCACAATAACTGTTTGATGTGAATTAGCTACTTACTTATAAACGCACTTAAATATTTTTGAATAATATACCTACATTTATTTTTTTAAGCTCTTCCCCCCATACATTTATTTTTTTATAAAATAATTAATAGGTCTTTACCTATGAAAATGCCGTTTTGTATGCAATAAGTGAAAGTACTTATTTTTTTCAAACTTTTTTATTTCTGTTATTCGAAGTAATCACCCATGCAATCGACGCATCTTTGCCAACACATTGGCAGTTTATTGATTGGAAGGATTAATTATTGGGTTGGAAGCTCTCCCTCATCCGCCATACTCACCAGACCTTGCACCTACCGACTATTACTTTTTCCAAAATTTAGACAACTTTTTAGTGGGTAAAAAGTTCAATTCCCGAGAGGCAGTACATAAAAGCCTTTGAAGAGTTTGTTGCCTCCCGTCCAGCTGATTTTTACAAGAAGGCTGATTTTTACATCAATAAACTACCAATGCGTTGGCAAAGATGCGTTGATTGCATGGGTGATTACTTCGAATAACAGAAATAAAAAAGTTTGAAAAAATAAGTACTTTCACTTATTGCATACAAAACGGCAATTTCATAGGTAAAGACCTATTATAAAAAATGTTACTTTATTTTGTTAGTTTTATCAATATCTATTCTTTATTAATACTCGTATGTTAGTTAAGTTAGTTTATATTCTTGTATAGTTCCTTTACGGGTATAGGCCTCGTCCAAATCCGCCCACGTTCACTCTTCTTTCTTAGTTTGGGACCACAATCATGTTGATCTCACGTTCGTATGTACATATTTGTACGGTTGGTTCTGTTAGAGTTGGAGGGTAGTGGTCGTAATCCCCACGGGGACCAGCTGGGTTGGGGATGTTGAAATAATATACATATTAAACTTAATTATATCCAATAAAAATACACGAATCGACATCATGACCTCCGATTTAGGATCAGTAGCCACTGGATGAGTAGACCTATAGGCTGGTCACACACTGATCGCTATATGTACTTTAGTCAATAATGTTTAGCTAGGAACTAATAATTAGTAACTAAAACCTGTATCTTCTTATATATATAAAAATCAATTGCTGTTCGTTTGTCTCTCACTCGAGAACGGCTGGGCCGATTTAGTTGATTTTGGTTTTGAAATGTTTGCCGTAGTTTGATAGTCCAGGGAAGGTTTAAAATATTAAAAAAAACTTGAAAATCCTAATGTCACGTGTACATAGCGGGCACAGCTAGTATACAATATAAGGGGAGTTGTTATTTATTCATTTCGAGTTGGTTCATTTTCAGAGGTTCCATTGGCCAGATTTATGACGGATCTAATGAGAATATTTAATGGAATTAGCAGGTCGTCGTTGGCGGAAAAATATCAAATGACTAAAAATTTATTGTGGATAACGTGGAAGAGAATTGAGTTATCGTGGAGATACATTGATTTTGAGGAAGGATATAGGCTACTCTTTATCGTAATGACGAACATACACGGGTGGCTGAGGATGGAGCCGCGAGCTAGTAAATTTGAACACAATGTAAATTACGTGGGGATGTATGGCCTTAACCCTCTCCTGCGAGGAGACCCGAGCCCGGCAGTGGGACTTTATGGGTTGTTGATGAATACCACGCTGGCCTTGATTTAATTTCCGATGTTGTTATTCTGCATAGTTTGCTCTCTTAGTAGCCTCTCCCGTCGGCAGATTGTCGATCCACGTAATGAAGGGTGGTTATATTGCGAATTCCGTCACCACTTGTAGATAAAGACAATAATTACATATTACATCTTATTATATACCTATGTGTTGCTCACGATGAACTATATAACCTGTCGAGAATCGAACCTCGATCCTCGACATTGCAGTGGGCCGGTGCTTCCAACCGGCTAAACCGCTGGCGCGCGACGCAGGTGACGGGGACGCAAGGAGAAACGGGGCGATGGCAGCGGCACCCACTACATACATACATATACATTGTTCGGGATCACTGCTCTGTACTGTATCCTTATAGACATTAAAAAACCTGCGTAAATTACAGTCCGCTTTTAACTGTCTAACATCACCAGGACATCTCATATACAAACCGATATTATATTTTTTAATGTGTGTTTTGCTGGCGTGCCTAAGATAGTATAGTTAACATCACGCTTAGACTAATTGGAGCCGAGCATGATTAAAAAGAGACGCAGCCGAAGTTGCGTGGGTCAGTTAGTAGTAATTATAAATTTAAGAAAAAATCTTCACCATGATTAGATACGTTATTACAGATACTTCTATCATCAACTACCCATAATGTCCCACTGCTGGGCTCGGATCTCCGCTCAGGAGAGGGTTAACACCATACGTTCCCATGCTGGCCGAGTGCGGATTGGTGACCGGCAAGACAACATTGTGGCTAGGTAATCTTGCTGTTGGATGTTTTAAGCCCCCCAAGGGCCTCTAACTAAGCTTCACGACTATTATTTTATGATCATAAGCGGGACCGACTGCTTAACATGAAGTCACGAAGACGCTCATGATATCATGAGACCAGCGGTCACCAATCCAGGTACTCACCGCGCTGTCGTTGCTTACTCTCGGTGAAATTAAATGGATGCATTTATTCTGCAATTAAGTAACCGGTACACTTTCGCAAGTTTAAACTTTTTTTAAGCAGATGAGTTCGGCCTGTCCTAACTGGACTAGCCCTGAGAAGAAAGGACGAAACAAACTCAGGGATCATCGTCTCTTTTAAAGTCCAGACAATCTTCTCAAAATTCAAAAGACATTCTGTGACCAAAAATAAAGCGTTAATTATAATTCGTGTCAAAACTATATCATAAATTGGTAAAAATAGTAAAAAATAATAATTTAACAACTATAAGTACACTAACAGTTTCTAATCACCGAGTGCAACTGGGCTATGAGCGCCTTCATACTTCTATAAAATACGGTAATGAGGGTAGACTGTTTTGTCAAATGTATACCCAGAAGCAGAAATCAAATGGTACCATAACGGCAGCATTGTCTCGACGCCAAAGACTTAATCAAGCTGACTGTTTTGAGATAACACTTTTATGTAGTTAGACATTTATGATTAGTTCGCATTAGGACTTACTAATTTACGTGAAGGTAAAATTATTATTATTCATATTTAAAAAACTTTTTATAAAAAAAAAAACCCGACTTCCAAAAACCATCCAACGAAAACTCCCTGCCAAAAACACTAAAAAGCGTAAAATAAACTGGCTCTTCATAAATTGCTATGTGCCAATTCTTGTCTATACCTATATTCTTTATTCATTTAAATAGTAGTATTATTGTGTGCTAGGTACCTAAAATCTGTTTGAAGTCGGCGCCAAGCCAAATGTAATAGTAGTTACCACACTCTCCATATTTCGAGACGACCAACAACGACGTCGCGTCAGCACCAGCGTGTCTGCCCGCTTGGGTTGTTTTGTGCTACACGAGGAACAGCTATCCGGCAGCGGCGAGTGCGGTACCTCCTATTACATTTTGGCTTGGCGCCGACTTCAAACAGATTTTAGGTACCTAGCACACATAATAATACTACTATTTAAATTAATAAAGAATAAGGTATAGACAAGAATTGGCACATAGCAATTTATGAAGAGCCAGTTTATTTTACGCTTTTTAGTGTTTTTGGCAGGGAGTTTTCGTTGGATGGTTTTTGGAAGTCGGTTTTTTTTTTAATAAAAAGTTTTTATTTTTCCATTTTTTGTGCAAACAATCGTAGGTAATTTCTGCTGATGGGAATAACTTTAGTGGTTTGAACACGTATTAAAACTAAGTATGCTCAGTTTCCAAAATTATGTTGAGATGCAAGATTTCTGTTACCGAGAACGTGGTCTACGGGGCAATAGGAATCGTGTCCAAGCTTAAATGTCGTGATAAAATAGAATAGAAGCAGGCGAATTACTTAAAGCAAAATTCATTAAGGGGTTAGTCATCATAGGACCTGTGTCATCAGCTCACCTAAACAACTTAAAAGTATACAACTAAAGGTCTATAGATACGCATGAAATTGAAAGAATTATCCTCCAACTCCTAACCGTTTAAGAGTTGTACCTTTCATCATCAGCTTACCTAAATAACTTGAAAGAATATGACTAAAGGTAACATACATACATATGACATTTAAAGATTTATCCTCCAACTCCAAACCGTTAAGGAGTTGTACCTTTCATCATCAGCTCATCATCATTAAATCATGACTACCAGACGCAAATACCGGTGTAGCTTCAGAAAATATACGAAAAACATAGAATGTGCCTGAAAAAAATGAGGGTTTCCCTCGATTTCTCTGGGATTCCATCATCAGATCCTAGTTTCCTTGTCATGGTACCACCGTCGGGACATCTCCTTTGCAACAAAAGAAGAATCATCAAAATCGGTTCATAAACGACGAAGTTATCCGCGAACACACATAAAAAAAAAAAAACGGTCGAATTGAGAAACCTTCGCCTTTTTTTTGAAGTCGGTTAAAAATTACTTTTAAATTACAATTAGTCACGTGTTTACGCTTGTGTTCGTAAATGTTTTGCGCTTCTATCTGTGAACGGTGAATTATATTACTGGAACCGTGACGTTTGCATTGTGCGTAATAAATTATTATATTTATAATAAGACAATGGTTAGTGCTTGTTAGCTTGTGTTTATAACTTACTAACATTACCGCCTGCTACTATTACGTAATCAAAACTAACTGAATATTTTAGATCACCCTATCATAGCTGATAACGGAACCTTTGACGTAGACGTCCAAGAAGTTTGTACTCCAGTATGATGTAACTGGTTCACCAAATCCAACAGTGTGGAGGAGGTCACAGAACGGTGTAATCATACCACTGTACCATACAGACAGCCACAATGTGCATAAGTAAATACCTGAATACCTTTATAAATACGTATTACAACCTTAACTTCAGTGCACCTACTTTGCTAGACATCTATACCTCGTAATGCTTAACTGATAGAGAATGTCCAGAAATTAAAACTGATTCGGAAAAGAAATCCCCTACATTGAAGTTACCATTTACGTTTATACTTACAAACGACCTTGGCCTTGACACTTATTTAATTTTTCAATAACAAATAATGATAAAAAGAAACGTTACATTAGAAATCATCATATTACGCATAAATTTATGTATCATCAATGTCCTCACTGAATTACGTTAGCAAGAGCAAGTCAATTTACACTTGGTATATTTTTTTTTTTTTTTTTTTTATTGTTATGTATGGCCAGCCAAAATGACTCTACTCTGCCTGATGGAAAGCATAAGCAGAATCCATGAGTGCTGGTCACCATACTCACTGAGAATGCAGACAATGCAGTATGGCGACCCACACCATGGCGGCCTAGTGATGCTACTGCATCTTTTAGTCTAGTCAACAAGTATGGAACTTGTTGACTAGACTATTTGGGCCTCCGGTCTCGCACTCACCAACGAAACACGACAGCACTGCTGCTGTCAGTTGATTTTCTGTGCGAGGGTAGTACCGCCCCGGTCGAGCCGGCCCATTCGTGCTGAAATCAGCGTGGCTCTACTACCTATAAATTTTATTATATCTATAGATATTTAATAGTCATCTGCCGCTATTTTTGTGTATTTAGACGTCTGTGAGTGAAATTATTTTTTATCATCATCATCAGCCTATTGCAGTTCACTGCTGGATATGTGTCTCTCCCATCGCACTCCTATCAAATCAATATTGAGCTTCTAAAAGAATATTCTTCTAATGATCTACAAAATGCAAAACATAACATTGTTACAGATTCAAAGCATACAGACTCTGGAAATTATTACTGTGCCGCTGAAAAAGTTTACGGTAACAAACACTAGCTTACCACGTAAACATTGTCATAGTAGTTGTAACTATTAATACACTCATTTATCGCTATTATACAGGAACTTCCTTCGTTCCTCTGCGTATAAATGGCGTGCGTCACTCCAACTAGGCTAGTCAACAAGTTCAAAAACGTGTTAAATAAAAATAAAGCTCATTCGATTTGATGTTTTTTTAAGGGTTTATTAGCACATAAAAAATTGCGATTATTATTAACACAAGATCTTTTTTTAACAAAATAATAATAATGTTAATAACTTCTAATATAGTAATATTTAAGGAATTTTGGAAAAAGATCCTGAAAGAGGAGGAAATTTCCAATAAAAAAGCGTTAACTTCCTAAACTCTATCTCTACTATTTAAATTTTTTTAAGGCTGAAAATGGGGCTCCGCGAGGTCGTTACAGGCAGCATAGGCGCGCAATTGTGTTTCGTGGTTAAAACCGTGGACCAGCCCGCTTTCACTTTAAACAATAAAACACGGTGAAGGCCACCTTGGGTTGAACAAAACTATTACAACAAAAATTGATACTAATAACGCAGAATGATTTTAAAACAATAATAATTTGCAAATGAATAATTGGAAATAAGCGATATTTAGAACTCAAAGATATATAAATCCGTTTCCGAATTGTACATGACCATTTAATTATTACTGATATCAATCCCACGAAATTACTCATACTCTTTAGGGTAAACATCTCCGTTGTCGACAACATAGGTAATAGGTATTAGTCATATTTAAGTTACCACAAACTTGTACCTATATATAGGGTTAGACCTCATCAATTTATTTATTACCTTTTAGTTAGCCTGGTTGTTAAGTCAAATTTGTCATTAGTTCCACGGGACAATTTCAAAATGTGGGTGTGGTCCAACCCTCACTTAGTGCTGTTGACACTTGCATGTATCTACAAAGTGGCATGTCAAGAAAAATCAAGTTTAACATTTGTAATCGACAACACAGCTTCTATGAGTGATGATATAGAGCAAGTAAAGAAGAATGTCAACGGGATCTCTGAAATCGTGTTTGAGGAGAAAGCTAGCCAGATTAAAAATATGGTATTAGTTACATTTAATGAGCAGTCTACATTTATCCCAGGTATGTATATTTTGTGTTTTTTTTTTGTATATATTTGTATAGTTATATAACAATAACCCTTTTCTGAAGTTTTGTAAAGTCTTCACAGGTCTATAGGCTTATAACTTGTTTTATAATTTCCCAATCCTACAAGAATTCGTAACACGCACATTAATCACAATGAATTGACCTCATGTAAACGGTTCGTAGAATACGTACTTGGGGAGAATTTCTGTTTCCATTTATGAAGTCATGAATTGTATCCTTTACGTAATTACAATGTCATAAACTCTGTGTCAGGGTCGTGTTGATGTGAAATGGGAACTTGGATATGAAGCAAGACTTGGGCTTGTTTCATTCAAGCTTATATATCACAAGATTAGTAACTTCCATTTTATATTAATTATATTTATATAAAGTAAAGATTGCAGCAAGGTAGTTACATTGACTAAATCTTTATTTTTATGGAATAGGGGGCAAACGAGCAGGCGTATCTCCTGATGGTAAGCGATTACCGCCGCCCATGGACACCCGCAACACTAGAGGCGTCACGAGTGCGTTGCCGGCCTATGGGGATGGGGGAGGGGATGGGGAGGGGGATACGGAGGGGATGGGGGGTGTGGTTGGGGTATGGGGGTGTGGTTGGGGTATGGGGGGTGTGGTTGGGGTATGGGGGGGTGGTTGGGGTATGGGTCTCCGGTATCCTCACTCACTTGGTGAAACACAGCGCAAGCGCTGTTTCACACCGGTTTTCTGTGAGACCGTGCTATCACTCCGGTCGAGCCGGCCCATTTAACACTAGCTAACATATTATATCTATAGCTACACTATAAGTCTAATTTATTGCGTTGAGCTAGCTGTGAATACATATACGTAACGTGACCATATAGACAACGACTTACTAGAATTTACTCTCCATGCAAAAATGAATGTGAAAATTTCTATGGGCAGGTCCCATAGAAATTTTCACTTAAAAATAGACTTCAAACTTTTCATATACCCAGTATAGTGACAATTAAATTCAATTAGTCAAATCTAAGGACACCTCAAATGCTAATATCTGTTTCGCCGGTTAGGCTATAAAACACACACTCGAGAAACATCCCTAGTGGCGCGACGCAGTCAAGTAAAACATGTACGTTTATGGTTGAAAAATAAGTAAACTTGGAAAATAAGTAAACTAAAATAATAATATCAATTTCAGCTGCAAGTTTGGTGACAGTGACCGAAGATCGAAATTATTTTAAAGCGAATGTAGACGAGCTATATGTGTTTGGAGGTGATGATTGTCCTGAGATGTCAATGACGGGAATTCTAAAAGCATTAGACGCAAGTCTACCAGGCTCTTTTATTTACGTATTCACTGATGCATCGGCCAAAGATTACTATCTAAGTAACCGAGTTAAAAACATGTGCCAAAAGAAACAGAGTCAGGTACATAAATTATAAATTGAAATTTTAAGAAAGTGCGTAGTACAGTACATATTGTGATCATTTCAATCCAATTTTCAGATAGTATTCATTTTAACTGGCTTTTGTGAAAGTCGTGGTGAACAAATGTACCAAGTGTATTACGACATAGCAACGGCGTGCTCGGGATTGGCGCTCGATGTGAACAAAAATGAAGTCGAGAAGGTATTTTATTTACTATGAAGTTGTAAGTTGTATACTATGACCAAGATGTTACACGTCGGGTTATTAGGTAGTTTAAGGAAAGAGTTTGTTAAATTGAAATCGTTTTGCCAAAACATGAAGCCAAAAACTTTATACCTATTTTTTCTAAAATTATGTGAACGCAGTAGTACACAATTTGGCACAGTTACAGTTTATACAGAGGAGTGCAAATAGCTAAAAAAAAAAAACAGAATACTAGTCCTATTTCCTAATATTATTGTAAACGCGAAAGTTTGTAAGTGTGGATGGATGGATGGATGCTTGTTACTCTTTCACGCAAAAACTACTGGACGGATTTGGATGAAACTTTACAGTAATATAACTTATACCTCAGAATAACACATAGGCTACTATTTGCCGCGATAACCGACATATACGCGGGCGGAGCCGCGGACAACCACTTGTAATATTATAAACGCGAAAGTTTGTAAGTACGGATGGATGTTTGTTACTCTTTCGCGCAAAAACTACTGAACGGATGGATGAAATTTTACAGTAATATAGCTTATACATCAGAATAACACATAGGCTATAACCGACATACACGCGGGTGGTGCCGCGGGCAACAGCTAGTATTAAATAAATAAACATGTACATTGCACCTTAAAAGTTTGATATTCTCATAAATCGTTACGCCACTTAGGGCTAATTCAATACCAATATTGTGGAAAGTTAATAGTCATCAAACACCTGATAATAGCCTCCTTTCTACGTAGAGTCCTATGTCCAGCAGTGGACTGTCAAAGACTGTCAACGATGACCTGATGAAATTACGTCATGAATACGACAGTTGCTCAGAATAGCTCGAGAATACTCTATCAGCAGCATTTTGTTAAGTTAAATATTCCAATATAATAATATTAATATAGGACATATTATATTTTCACAGGTACTTGATACTATAAAGGAAACTATAAAGGGCAATAAAGCAATGATAGTTGCGACGAAAACACGACCCAATATTGTCGAAAACGTTACGGTGAGTACAAATATTTAACAAATAATCTATATAGTCTATATATCTATATAGACTATGTAGGTGCATGTTTGACTGCCTCGTTGATCTATCGGTTGGCGTATGCGATTGCTGATCACGAGGTCTCAGGAACGAATCCCGAGTCGGGCCAGAAAGTGTTATTGAGTTTTTCTGAGTTAGTGAGTCAATAACAGCTCGGAGTTTGTAAGTTGGGGTCTTAGTCTTAGCCTCCGTGCCTCAGAGAACATGTAAAGCTCGTGTCGGATAACGGTCTCATCGGATTATGAGAGGGGAATAGAGAGTGCACCTATGTTTGCACACACACTTGTGTACTATAATATTATATCCTGTGTAGTTGGCTGGTCTCCGTTGAGACTGATCACCGTGGCCGAAATCGGCTAAGAGAACATCATGTATAGTCCATTCGTTTAGATAGTGTCGGTGCGCCCGCACGTAATTGTGGTTATTGTTGTGAAATACGAATATATTACATTCTATAATTAAAATCACTTGTACTTATTCCACTATTTTATTTTTATTTATATAACATAATAGGTAACAATATAGATAACACTCCTATCACAGATAAAAGCGGGATGTACGAACTCTCATGTGCAGTGTGCAACAAAAACTACATCGGCCAAACAGGCAGGGCTTTCCAGACCAGAATAGCAGAATATGCTAGGGGTTGGAGGCTAAAAAAGACGGAGTCCAATTTTGCAGAGCATTTGCTGTCAGAAAAACATTCGTTCGATCCAAAATTGAACTTTAAAGCACTACATGTATGTGACAAATGCAGAAAATTAACCGCTTTGGAGGCATTAGAAATCAATAGGTTGTTAATAGGGAATTGCGACAAAGTGTTAAATCAACAATTAGATATCAATAATTCACCACTATTAAAATTTTTCAAATAATGTCATCTACAAGATTTGTAATTAGAGTTTGAATAATTTAGACGGGTTATAGTTAACACATTTAATGATTTTTATTAATTTTCGACATTTAATTTAATAGACATATAGTATGACACAAATTTAGACATTAAATATAAAGAGGACATGGCATAATCATTTTATTTCGAATTTTTCAGGATTAATGTTTTATCTATTTTAACTATTAAAATTAATATATTATTGTAATTAGTATTCTCATAGCATAACTTGGATTTGTGGAGCTTTATAAGCTTCTTATATGACAAATAGCGTAGGTGGATACAAATACAATTTCCCTAATTTCGGGGAAAATTCCTTACACAGACACACCGATATTTCAATGTACCCACAGTTGGTGGGTTTTAGATGTGAAGAATTTATTTTTAACCGACTTCCAAAAGGAGGAGGTTCTCAATTTCATCGTTTTCTTTTTTTTATGTATGTACATCGATTACTCCGTCAATTTTTTTTTTTTTTTTTTTTATTTATTGATCAAAACATATCTACAGATATACAAAAAACAGAATCTCCCGCTTAAACCACGGGGGTTTTTAGGCGAGAGGGAGTTGGTCCATTAGTAAACAATAAGTAACTTAGCAATATCAGATTTAAACAGTTTAGCAAAATATACACAAAACACAAACACAAATAAGGTTAGGGACGGCAAGCGCATATACAAAGACTAATAGACAACACAATAACACCCACACACGTGTGTATGCTAAGCTATGCTGTCCATTAGGAATTTCTTCGTTATTTCTTTATAATTGTGGACCGATTTTAAAAATTCTTTTTGTATTCGAAAGGGTATGCTCCCCATGTGGTCCCATGGCCACCATATCAGGATGTGATGATGGGATCCTAAGGAAATCGAAGGAAACCCTCAAATTTACGTGAGCGCCTGCAATGAAGTTACGAGCAATTGTCTGCATGCCTTCATATTCTGTAGACATCACTAAATTTTAAATAAAATGATGATGAGAGACTTGAGAAAGACTAAAAAGCGAAAAATAAAAAAAAACTTCGTTTAAAAAACCGACTTCAAAAACTAAAAAGTATAAAATAACTTAATTTGTATGTGCTACCTATTCATAGATTTGAAGTCGGTGCCAAGCCAAAATGTAATAGTAGGTACCGCACTCGTCGCGCGTGACCTTGAGCGGGATAGCTGCTCTTCGCGTTGAACAAAACAACCGAAGCGTCGTTGACGTTCGTCTCGAAATATAGCGAGTGTGGTACCTACTATTCCATTGGCTTGGCACTGACTTCAAACCTATGAATAGGTGGCACATACAAATTAAGTTATATTATACCTTTTTAGTTTTTGAAGTCGGTTTTTTTAAACGAAGTTTTTTTTAAATGTATAACCAGTAACCTTGATGATGCCATAAGGCGAAACCGGTCAGGTGTAAATAAAAATAAAATAGTGGAATAAGTACAAGTGATTTTAATTCTAGAATGTATTATAACAAGTTCCATCAAGTGCCGACAATTGAGAGTATAAATTACGAATATATTCATTCGTATAACGCGGTAAACTGACAAATCATACTTGTTTATGGGTGTACGCCGCAGGGAGGTCCTTTTGATCTTGTGGCGGCTTGCCACACGTACGCCGGTGCGATCAAGGTGACCATATCTAAGCAAACGGACTATGCATGCATCCTTCTAAGGACTGTTCAACCAAATTCTTGCGAATAAAGAAAGAAAAGCATATTAAAAATTGATTCTTACCTATCTTGACTGTATTCTTGTTTTCCATAGTATCGAAGTTATTAATTCAATAGTTGTATTTTGTGACTGTGAACATTTTTTTTTTTTAGTTTTCACTTGATGATAAAATTGAATACGCCATTGTCTCAGCGTCTGGTCAAGACGTCAGCCTTGAAGTTAGTGGGCCGGGGGCAACGCAGGAAAAATTGTTGTATCTCAAAAATGTGAAGGTAAGATGTCAAATTCGTATTATTAAAAAACGTATTAAGTATACCATAATATGTATGTATTTGCAAAAAAAAATGTATATACCTATGTATTTATATCAGTTGTCTAGTACACATACTACAAGCTCTGCTTAGTTTGGGACTAGATGGCATTGTGTGTTAGATGTCCGAAATATTTATTTATACTTCCGGACTTTCAAACTAATATTATAAATTCGAATGTAACTTTTCTGTTGTCGTCTGTCTGTTGCACCGATTTCAATGAAATTCGGCATGGAGACACTTTGATTGTTGAGGAAGCATATAGGCTACTTAATACTGCGATAACCGTCATACATACCGCAACCGCAGGAAAAAGCCACTAAACATAAATTAATATTATCAAGCACAAGTGCACAACTATTGGACACAGATACTTTATAGGTTCAAATCTGTTAGGTCCTGTAAAAGAAGTAGCTCTATTATTGTAAACTGCTGCTTTGACTGCACGGCTGGTGAAGGGGTTTAGGCGGTCACCAGGCCGTATCTACTGCGTTAAGGGGCGCGTCCCTAAAAACGCGCGAAAAGGCACTTGCAGTTTTGCAAAACACAAACAACTCAATTCATATTTGAAACTAGAAAAAAAATCTCAGTAGTTTAATAAATCAGTCTACCAATCTACCGAGTGACATTTATAAAATAATTCTTTATTTTTGTGAAAAAAAGCCTTAACAAAGATCAAAATCATCGAAATCGACCATTTTAATTAGCACACTCTGTCCTATTTCGTGCTCTATTTTAAATGTTTTTTTTCTTATTTCGCGAGAAAAAAGTATGGAGAAAAGATTTACCGTTTTAGTTTTTTATTAATTCTCACCAAAAAGCCATAATCTAAGGCTAAACATCATTCATTTTTAGCGACAAAAGTTCCATACATTTTAGTACGTAGATATCGTCTCCCGTAAATTGCAATAAATAAGTTTTATCGCGCTCAAAAAATTCAGTGCCCGCCGAATATTCAAGGTGACACCACGTCCGTTTGTAGTTCGCACTGAGCTCCATAATACGTAAATGACAAGTTTTAGGGTGGGTTGCCAGTGAGTGTCGAATTGTAACTGTTAATTTGTATTCTTGAATTTAATTTAATTTTTTTTAAAGAATAATTTCAAAGCAAAATATTAGTATTTTTTATTAACACAGAACTTATTTTTATGTTTTTTTTTAACTTGCTATGTATGTATATATCTAACTATATTTGTTAAGACGGAATATTGCAACTCAATTTTGCAGATATCTTCAACCGATTGTGTTGAATTTTTGTAGGCATATGTATATAGCGTGACAATGCTATATTATGATGACATGGAGCTGATCTGATGTTGAAGCTGGAAGGTGGTCATAGGAACTTTGTAACGACGGAACCTATCGAGTTTGGAGTCGTTTGATTTGTCTTGACGAGTACTTTGAATACACTTTGACAGACCGAGACACTTTGAGAAATTGTTTTTAAAAAAGTAAAAAATTTTTTTTAATGATTTCTGTTAGAATTGAATAACTACTACTGAAATAATGAAAGACCTTAAAATTACAGTTTTATTTTTGACTGCATGGTTGGTCTAGTGGTTTAAGCGGTTGCCTCGCCGCTTCCTACTGTATCAGGTGTTGTGGGTTCAAATCCCACATGGGACAACACTGTGTGATCCACGAATTGTTGTTCTGAGTCTGGGTGTCCATTGTGTCCGTTTCATGTATGTTTGTAAAGTCCCCCGCGAAACAGGATTTATTGGATATATACGGAAGTTGTCTTTTTTGAAAAAAAAAACTAGCTGCGCCCCACGGTCTTACCCGCGATACTAAACCAACAGCGGTTACTCCTTATATTATCAGCTACCTATCAGTAAAAATCCCGTCAAAATCGCTCCAGCCGTTCCAGAGATTAGCCGGCACAAACAAACAGACAGACAGACAAAAATTGTAAAAAAGGGTCCCATCTACACTTTACGTCATTTCCATTATTATTCATCCCTTAAGTTCGAATTTAATCAATTGGTGAATTGTAAAACAATATATGCCCTATCCCTTACATTATCTGATATCTGTAATCTATATAAATAAAAGAGGAAGGTGACTGACTGACTGACTGACATACCCAGAGATCAACGCACAGCCCAAACCGCTGAAGTTAGAATCCTGAAATTTTGCATGTAGGTTCTTTAAATAACGTAAGTGAGCACTAAGAAAGGAATTTTTGAAATTCCACCCCTAAGGGGGTAAATCAGGGGATGAAAATCTGTGTGGGCGAAGCCCCGTGTAAAAGCTAGTATTATATATTTAAGGAAATTTCCATTTCAAAGTTTTACACTCTTAATATAAATTTTAAGACAAATAGTTTGTTTTTTAACCGTCTTAAAAAAAGAAGGAGTTTATAAATTAACTGTATTTTTTTAGTTTTTTACCCGACGACGGCAAAGCCAAAGAAGGGTTATGATTTTGACAGGCTATGTATGTATGTTCATCTGTTCCCTCATAGCTCCTTAACTACTAATTAGAACCGGATAAATGAGGTATCGTTAGAAGTGTCTTGATCGTCCGCTGCTTATAGGCTATATGACGCGTCACTCAATTTAATGTGTGACTTTGTTCGTATTTATTCAATTTTTTTTATATTTCTATGTTAGGTATTTAAAATATACTTTGCATATAAATTATTATTATCACTACACCAAAACATTTTAAATAAAAAAGTAAAAACTTAAATTAAAATAGAAACGTACCATAACTCTTAAAAACACGTGACTACGGCTTTTCAAAACTTGTTTCATACTTTTTCAGCGTCGTTTTTTGTCAAAAAGTGAAAAAAGTACGTAAGTAAGCAAGATCTATGTAGTAAAATTTAGTCAATATGAGCAATAAAAGCGATCAAAAATTATATTTTTAAGAAACATTATGTTCCATTAATATAACATATATCATACAAATTTTATTTCATAACATAGCATTAAAATCCGTTGATTACTGTAAAAGATCTAAGCTGACAGATAGCGCGAGCGACTTAATTTTATACTGTGTAAAATATATTATTTGTCCATGAAATGAATTATAAATGAATAGGTACACTTGAACCCCATTCTCGGCCGTTGACGAGTTACTTAAAGCCCGCGGGCTTTCCGATATGACTAAGATACATTGCGTGCTTTGTAGGACATGCTAAACATTCTTCAAAGGCGAACAGTTAATGAATATGTAACTAGAAGAAAAAACCGAAAGTAAATTTATTAGTTGCCAGGGTTAGTATGCAACAGTGCCCGATGCGTTTGTGTGCATGTAAAATATGAATGTGGGTGTTCAATCACAAATTCCCACGCTCAAGGACTACAGTCTTAAGTCTTGTGGGGTCAAATCCCACACGGGCTAACACTTTGTGCGATCCAAAAATTATTGTTTTGAGTCTGGTTTGTCTTTGTATCCGTTTTATATATGTTTGTAAAGTACCCGAGACACAGAATATATTCTAAATGCGGGAGTCGTCTTTTAACAAGGAGAAGATATCGAATTCAAGGATTGATTTGATTTCTCTGGGTTTCCATCATCAGATCTTAGTGTCTTTATCGTGGTACCAACGTTGGGATACTTTCTTTCCATTAAAAAAAGAATCATCGAAATCGGTTCATAATCGACGAAGTTATCCGCGAACACACATAAAAAAAAAAATCAGGTCGAATTGAGTCCTCCTTTTTTGAAGTCGGTTGAAAAGATAACTAAGTGATTTAAACACTTATAAGGCGGCATAAAAAAACATATAAGTTACTTTCTACATTCAAAATATCAAAGGATACGCACAAGACAAATAGAATGTCTTTTTAACTTTGCGTTTCTGTCTGCTTGTGTTTGTGATTGTGATTATATACTTGTTCGGTATATAGTTTTATCTTCTATGGTTACATTATACTGAAATTTACCTATAGCAGGATATGACGACAAAAACTAAACATTGTAAATGATAATTTCAGGTTATAAAACTAAGTGATCCTATTCCGGGCGAATACATAGCGACGGTGATAGGTAGTTCGGAGACAAGTGTTAACATCGTCGGTAGAACTGATTTTTACTTCCAACATGGCTTCTCTGAATTTGAGCCAAAGTCTCTCAAAGATACTGCACCACAACCCATCGCTAGTGAGTTAATTTTTTCTATATTTCAGATATCATATGCAATACACAATACCCTCGCACAGAAAATCAACGTAAAATGACAGCGTTCGTGCTGTCGTGTTTCGTTGGTGAGTGCGAGACCGGAGGCCCAAATAGTCTAGTCAACAAGTTCCATACTTGTTGACTAGATAATTATGTTTTCCATCAGGCAGAGCAGAGTCATTTTGACGGGCCATACATAAAAAAAAAATACGAATGTCTCATCAACTATAGTACAATGTTGATGTCTTTTTAACACGCTTTGATTAGCTTAATTTTAAGTACAATAAATATTACGTCATATGAACTATTAAAAGAGTGCATATTCTTGCCTAACAGTTTAATACGACGTAATAATTTGCTTTACCTCCTTTGACTTCGGAATTAGTGCCTATTTAATTGCCGGTATGGGGAAATTTAATATCCGAGTCACAACTATTAAGGTCCATGATCGAGAATACAACCAGTACTTATCCTATGAGATTCTATAAACTCATAACCATTTATTGTCTGAATGCATATCGCCTGATGAAATCATCAGACTAATTTCGTTAACACTTGGTTTAAATGCAATAATATATTTTATTTCTTTGTATTTTTTTTTCAAATGAGTCTCAAAGCAAAGACTAAGGAGATTTTTTTAATATAATACCATTACCAACTTTACAAATGTGTCAATTAAATGTGTACATTTTAGATTAATGTTTTCAGATACCAAAACGGTACTGTCGGTATCCGTTACCGATCCAAAACACGCAGTTCATATAATAGCGGTTCGAATCTTAGATCTGAAAGACAGAATTGATAAATCTTTCCTTCTGAGGAAAATATCTGATGATTTTTATACGACGCAACCGTTTAAAGCACCCACAAAGAGATTCAAAATTGCTGTAAGTTTTTTTTAAATTTTTTGTTTTAATATTATGAACTTTTGTTTACTTCATTTCTTCCTGCAATTCAGTACATTTTTCTGTTGATAATCTTCTAGGTTCTAGCTAGAGATGTAAGAACAGGCAAATATATTACGCGTGTAGCGAAACTTTCAATCACACCTCAAGAACCTCCGCAGAGTAAGTACTAATGAGACAGCTACGCTCCTTTGAGCATTTGCAACTAACTTATAAAATAACTTTTTCATCCCCCCATTTCGAAAAGAGTACTTTTGCGCTTCGATATCTGAGTGCAAAAGCCGTTTTTATATATATGCTAGAGAATAAAATAAATTGAATTTAGAACATCGTGTGCACTAAGTTTGTGAATTCAAAACATCATTAAACCTATTTATTTCTACCTCCATGGTGCCGAATTTATCATACAACCTCATTGGTCTCGCGGTTGGCGTGTACGACTGCTGATCATGAGGTCTCGGGTTCGATTCCTGGGTCGGACCAAATGTTTGTATGATCTACAAATATTTGTTTCGGAGTTTGGGTGTTTTCTATGTATAATATGTATGTATTTACAAAAAAAAAAAAAAAAGTATATATGTATTTGTATCAGTTGTCTAGTACCCATAACACAAGCTCTGCTTAGCTTGGGACTAGATGGCGGTGTGTGTTAAAATGTCCGAAATATTTATTATTATTATTATATTATTAACCTCTTTTGATTTGTTTAAAACTCAGACACGGAACCTTCTTGGTAAACCTACTTTCTTTTAAATTTCCTTTGTTCATAAAATGACGCGTTGAAATAAAAGTATCTCGTAATTGTAAACGCTTTTTTTTTCTTTTAGTCATTTCCTCGCTGAGGTGGGATGAAAAGTTACGTGTTGCACTCGAGTGCAAAGATTTGTTAAATCTCTAATTATTTCTTTACTATTAGACTAGTTGTTGATATTTTTGCTACTAAAAACTTCAGTGATGTTTTAAGATTAAACTAAAATAATAGCATTCATAATTTACAAAGAAAACCAAACGATGTGTAACTAAAAGAGATTTACAGGTTTACGAAACCTCAGTCTAATTCGATAACGTTTCTTGTGAAGTATGTTGTGTAATGTAACTGATCCGTCATGTAAATAAATTAAATTAAAAAGCTTTTTAAAAACAAGCTTTTACTGGAATGCCTCGAGACGAATCAAACGAGTCCAAACTCGATGATGTTGCGACGTTTCTTTACAGAGTTCCTATAGCCACCTTCCAGCTCCAGCATCAGATCAGCTCCATGTCATTATAATAATGTATTGTCACGCTGTATACATATGCTTGGAAAATTTCAGCAAAATCGGTTGAAGATATCTGCTTCAAAATTGAGTTGCATGATTCCACCCGAACATACAAGCATACATACATACATACATTGCAAGTTAATTAAAAGCTTGTAAATAAACTAGATTTCTACTAATGAACTCGGGATCGATTTCACTTTAAATACAGCAAGAAGTTGCATTCAGACGATTTAGACATATTATGAAAAAATACAGGCTACTACACTCGAAGAAAACAACATTAGTAAACCCTTCGTTCTAAAATTAAATTATGATATATTGAAATTTATATTTCTTTAATTCGAATTTAGTTTGCCCTTAGGGTAAAAAGTCGCCAGTTTGTTGTCACCGAAGCACAGAGCGCGCGCGCTCATTTACATACACAGTTTTGTTGATGTTCTTGTGTGGGCGGGCGTATGTGTGATGATGATGTTGCTGTTAGTTGCTGCAGTGGTGGTATGTCCTTTGGCATAATGGTGACGCGTTTTGCGTGAATTGCGCAAAGATTGGTGCTCTCGAAGAGACCGACCAAATAAGCCTCGCTAGCCTCCTGTAGAGCCTTGCCAGTCGCTCTGTGTAAAAACTGATAATGGTAAAACCGGTTGAACAAATAGCCGACTCCAAATAATCTTAGAAATAATAAAGTCTAGGAAGATGATGATCAGAAATTCAATTGTAAAATTATACAAACTAAATTTAAAATTGTCTTATTATGTTTCAGTTCTACCCGACGCCACGGTACCCAAGGTAACCATAAGCGAAGGTAATACTATCGAGGCTACGTACGGCCAGAGATTGAAGTTGACCTGCAAAGTAACGGCTTATCCGGAGCCTGATATTCAGTGGAACAATTCACGCTCTCAGGTAAGAATACAACACTGGCATTGTGAGTTCTTTTCTTATACTTTTAAGGTAAATTCTTAACTACCGGCTATCCTGATATTCAGCGATTTCATGAGGCAATATAACTCTAGGCTAACCTTTAGAATCAATACAATCGATTTGAGAGTTGACAATTTTATGTTTGATAGTTCTTGCTTTTGTTAGTCTACTCCTAAAATTTCAACTTGCGGAAAGTCGTAGTTTTTGAGATATAAATTTTTGAAATTATAAATAAAATACGTGAAAATAATTTTGACATCTTCTCTGCGTTTTGTTATTCCTTACGTTATTCGTTTTAAACTTTTTTCAAACTCTCAAAAAAGAGTTTGTGTAATTTTTTGCTAAATTAATTTAGTTTTTATTGTAATACACACCGTAATATACGAAAAAAAAAATTTTCGAGTATTTTTTTATATATTACGTTTTGATATTCACTTTTAATAAAGGACATATTTTTTTAAAAAAGGAGAACCAAAACGCAACACTAATGACGCGACGCCATTTCAGAACTACAACAATTTAGCAACACCCTAATGTTTTTGTTTTTCTACTTTGTAGGTTAGGTTAGAGTTGTGAATTATAATATTATGTGTCATAGGAAATGTATAAGAACATGATATAATTCTTAGGTAATTAATAGCAATGTATTACTCCGAGTTGGCACAATCCGACTTTATTGGGTTAGGTTAGATGGCTAACCTACTAACTATGACTCATAATTGAACCCAGTTTTTATATACATATTTATATAATAAATAACAGCGATAAAACATGTTTATTAAGTGGAATAAACAAACAATTTTTGTACAAATTTCTATTTTTTCTAAGGGAACCAAGTATTTCCGGCGGGTGAAAATGGTGAGGAGGTGAGGAGGACCCCCCAAGTAAGGGGTATCCCCCACCTCCCCCCAAAATCTATTGTATATATTGCGAAATGCGTCCTAACCTATAAAATTTTCAAAAATTCATATTAAAAAAACTAAGAGGAATCGCAACAACCCCCTTCAAGGGGGGCTATCTACCACCCCTCCCCCACCCCATCCCCCCACCCCCGCCCCCGAAATCGATTGTATAGATTCTAAAGTCCTTCCTAACTCTATACAAATAAATAAAATTGAAGTCTCTGTTTGTAATCTCACACTAATAGTTTTTCATTAAATGAATATAAAAGTATAAACGGTACATACATCAAAAAATCAAATTCTGGAACGGCTGGACCGATTTTGACGGGATTTTCTCTGGCAGATAGCTGATGCCAGCTAATCTATACTCATGATAAAAATGTAACAGGTCCAATTCTGTACAATATAGATATTTAAAAAAAAAAATTTGGATGGCTCTCGATAATCGGTACTGAAGCCAAAACTGTATTTTTTTAAATTTTTGTCTGTCTGTCTGTATCTTGGCCGCGCATCACGCTGAAACTACTGAATGGATTCAAATAAAACTTGACATGATTTGAGTTCATACTACGAGGTAGGGAACATGGGAAATTTTTTATCCCGTAATTCAGCACGGTTTCTTGGAGAGAGAGGATAAAAGTCAAAATATGTACTTAGTTGTAATTCAATAACACATAGTCCGATTTCTTTCAATTTTATTTAGCTAGAAAGAAAAAAAAAAGATAACGGGAAAAGTCTTTTTCGTCCGCGACTGTACACTGCCTGTGGGAAGCTGAGACAGATATGTAAATATGGCGGTACGAAGTTCGCCGAGTCAGCTAGTAATATAATACGTATAGATATATTGTCCACCAGCGATCTATCAATACATAGTTATTATGCATTTAGTTATTCGTAATTTTCATAGTATACGAAATAACATGATAATTGCTGTTTGTCTAGCTATGAAAACTATTTAAGGTGATTCAATTTTAATTCACTTTGCTATAGACATAAACAGAACTCAAAAAAGGGACACGTTATGTATCAAAATGTAAATTAAATGTGGTAGAAACGTGTGAATAGTTTGAGAGAGTTTTTAATTGTGGGCACTAAGATTCAAGGAGTTTTAGCTGTTTCTATTTACCTTTATATATAATAATATAACTAGCTATTGCCCGTGGTTCTATGTGGAAGTCAGATATCGTGGTAATAACGTTCTGGATTAATACATAGCCTATGACACTCACCAATGATTTGGCTGTCTATTGGTGAAAGAATTTTCAAATCGATCCAGAAATTAATCCGTATACAACCTCACAAAATTAACCTTTTTATAATATTAGTATATAAGACAGAGATATATACAGCAAACAAGACCTAAATATTACTATTTACTTTCAGAGATCATTGGTAGAGCCCCCATACAAGTATATTAGCTATTTAGAAATGCCACGCGTCGTAAACAATGCAAGTTACACGTGTCGTTCTCGAAACAGTGAAGGAAGTGGAAGTGCGGTAATAAACGTCATTGTCAAAGAGCCTTTTATCGTTAAATCTGCTATTAAAGGTATTGTTCTGTTATTGTAAATATTTATCACATACATAGTTTCCTACGTAACTTATTAAAAATAATTTATGGAATAAAAAAACTTTGATAACACAAAACTTAAATAACATTATTGAAATTTTTAACATTTAAAATCATGAACATCACTCTTATTTTTTTTTTTATAAAGACAACTCCTGCCCTAGGAATAAATCCTGTGTCGCGGGGGACTTTACAAACATACATGAAACGGACACAAAGAACACCCAAACTCGGAACAACAATTTGTGGATCACACAAAGTGATGTCCTATTTGGGATTTTAACCCACAACACTTGGCGAAGTAGGAAACGGCGTGGTGACCGCTAAACCACTAGGTCAAACGTGCAGTTCGTCCTTTAACAGTCCACTGCTGGACATACCCTCTCCTTAGAAAGGAGGTTTTTACCAACACGCTGACCAGAAGGATTGATATGGGGGTGGTTTCAAGTTTTCCTTCCTTTTGGGTTTGATCTCCATTAATTGTACACTACTTACGAGGTAGTAGAGCCACGCTGATTTCAGCACGAACGGGCCGGCTCGACCGGGCGGTACCACCCTCGCACAGAAGATCAACGTAAAATGACAGCGTTCGTGCTGTTGTGTTTCGTTGATGAGTGCGAGACCGGAGGCCCAATGATGCAGAAGCATAACTAGGCCGCCATGGTGTGGGTCAGCATGCTGCATTGTTGCATTGTCTGCATTGGCAGTGAGTATGGTGACCACCACTCTTGGATTCTGCCTATGCTTTCCATCAGGCAGAGTAGAGTCATTTTGGCAGGGTCTAACATAAAAAAAACGATGAAGCTTCTCTGAACCTAATAGTTTAGAGGAATTTCCTATTTTTATACAGAAGAACCATGTATAAAAATAGGGAGAACAGGGGCAGAATGGTCGGGCCTCTGCTAACAACACTGACTGGGTTATTTTTTTGTTTTTATAAAAGACAACTGCCGCACTAGGATTAAATCCTGTGTTGCGACGACTTTACAAACATACATAAAACGGACACAAAGAACACCCACACTCAGAACAACAATTTGTGGATCACATATAGTGGGATTTGAACCCACGACACTTGGCGAAGTAGGAAACGGCGTGATGACCGTTAAACCACTAGGCCAAACGTGCAGTCAACTTCATAAACATATGGATGAAATGGATAAAAAGAACACCCGGACGCGAAACAACGATTTGTGGATTAAAAAAAGTGTTGTCGCGTGTTGGGTTTGAATCTAATGCTCAGCGCAGTAGAAAGCGACGTCGCGACCGACGAATCACTAAGCCATCCATGCGGTCTAGTCCACTACTGTACCTACTTAAAAATATTATAATTTATAGGTATCACAAAGATAAAATACGGGACAAGAGGTGTACTGAGATGTGACATCACAGCTTCGGTACCAATGCGCATTCGTTGGTACGCTACACTGGAGATAGTAGACGCTCGAACGGAACTAGTGACTTCTAAAGAGTACACTATATCTGATGATGGAACTACACTCACTATTAAGAACATGGACTTGTACATGGCAAAAACATACAGTTGCGAAGCATCTTTAATTGAAAATCAACATATACGTTCGGTACATCGAACACAGGTTCAGATTAGTGGTTTGAGTAAGTGCTACTAATTTATCCATCTTTATATTATCTATTTAATCTATACTCATCTATGCTTCCATACTAATATTATAAATTCGAAAGTAACTCTGTCTGAAGAGGGTCACTGTTGATAAGTGACTACCAAAACCCTTGATATCTACAATTTGAAGACACAAATGCGTAACTGCCGTTAAGTGTCCTACCCGTTAAAATTAAGGAGGATTGATGACACCTCAGTCACTCACTCAAATAAACTTTACTATAGCTATTTTATTTATTTATTTATATTTCTATAGCGTTAAGCTTGTAATGCTACTACGATTGCTAAAGTGTTCAGTATTGTTTGTAGGTATTCGCATATTGTTGATGTTTCAAAGTTTTGTACTCCTAATATATCGCATACATTATTATTAGTATTCTTGTGAACCCTTTCAGCTTGATTGCTTGTATGTGGGTTTCCAGACTCTCTTTCAAGCTATTGGTTCTACACGGTGGCGGGCTCAGATTTCCCTGTTTGTCTACTCCACTTTGCTTCGTTCTATCATGTGTGTCTTTGTTAAGTTTCTGAACTGCAACTAATAGCAATAATTCCAATTTCAGCGCCACCTCAAGTAACAGGCGATGATAACATAAAAGCGGTAAAGGGATCCCCTGTACAAATTACATGCCAGTAAGTTATATCTATACTTCTATATCTATACTAATAATATAAACGCGAAAGTTTGTAGGTATGGATGGATGGATAGATGTTTGTTACTCTTTCACGCAAAAACTACTGAACGGATTTGGATGAAACCTTACAGTTATATAGCTTTTACATCAGAATAACACATAGGCTACTATTTGCCGCGATAACCGACATATACGCGGGCGGAGCCGCGGGCAACCACTAGTATTTAATATATATTTAAGTGAAGGATATGGCTACTCCTTACGGCCATAAATACCATGATTGACAATTCACAACGTTATCTATATATATATATCTAATCTGAATGAATATATATATGTTATTAAAAGTAAACTAAATCAATGCTTATATCATGATTTCAATGAGATCGGGATTGGAGTTGACTCTGAAGTTAAAAATGCTTCTTTTATCATCTGTCATAGAAAAAAAAGTAAAAACTATTAGTAGTAGTAGTCACACGTTGTTAAAGTGTTATGGTGCGTTTCTATGTAACGTGTGACTACGGCTTTTGAAACTTGTTTCATACTTTTTCAGCGTCTTTTTTGTCGTAGTTGGGTTTTAGTTTTTACTTAAAATATTTTGGTGCCGTTATTAATATATAATATATATATATTTGAAATGTACAAGTAACGCCCTTTCCAATGATACCAAACACGGCATATTTATCTCAATTTTTTTTTTTATTCATTACTTTATGTCGGCTAGAGGGCGCCACATTAGATTCAGCGACACGTCATATAGCCTATAACCAGCAGACGATCAAGACGCTTCAAACGATACCTCATTTGTCCAGTTCTAATAAGTATTTGAGGAGCTATGAGGGAACAAATGAACATACATACATACATACATAACCTGTCAAAATCATAACCCTCCTTTGGCTTTACCGTAGTCGGGTAAAAATGGCAATTATGTATGAAAAATGCACTAGGTATATCTTATATATAAAATTCTCGTGTCACAATGTTAGTTACCATACTCGTCTGAAACGACTGGACCGATTTTTATGAAATTTGGTGTGCATATCGGGTAGGTCTGAGAATCGACCAACATCAATTTTTTATACCCAAGTTTTTTTATGGCGAAATTAGCCAATAAATTTAAAAGTTTATTTCAGTTACATTTCCAGTACATAAAAAAGCTAGAATGATTATTTTAGATTTATGTTGAGATGTAATTGTAATCATCTTTTTTTTTAAACGGACCGTGGGTATTTATTTATGATAAAGTCACTACAACATTTTCAACAAAAATGAAACTACAAAACAATTTCACATTTATTCGCAGCGTGACCGGCTCGCCGAAACCGACAATATCTTGGTCATTTATGGCTGAAGGTAATCCAGTATTTGTATCGATGCACGGATCCCAGAACGTGCTGCCTATATCCAGGGTGGAGAACTATCACGCTGGTGTCTACAAATGCATAGCGCACCATGTGCTCGGGGACCAGGAACATCTCACCACACTCCACGTTCTAAGTAAGATTAATATTTACTTACTATCCGAAAAGGAGTTTTATTTCTATTCTCTAAAAGACAACCGTATTAGGAATTAATCCTGTGTCGCGGGGCACTTTACAAACATTAATGAAACGGACACAAATAACACCCAGACTTAGAACAACAATTTGTGGTTTACACACAAAATGTTGTTCCATGTGGGGTTTGAACCCACAACACTCAACGTAGTAGAAAGTGGCGTGGCGACGGCTTAACCCATCAGGCCAACCTTGCAGTCATTTATTAAATATAAGCATTAATGACAAATAAGAACTTCGTACATCTCATGCATGGCTGTCCGATCTACCACCTTGGAAGTAGATACTGAATAAATGAAATACTCATCACATAGTTATTTGTTCAGGGTGGGAATCAACCCCATTTCCTTTAGCTTAGATTAGATTATATCAGCTACTAGATTAACTGGGCTGTCAAATGTTACTTTATTTTCCTGCGGAAACTTCCAAATGTTTGGATATTTTTCATTGTAGGCATTACTGACTATTAGTTAACGTTATATAAAGTTATTTTATGGGCCCAAGTCTATAATTTTCTTAATAAAATGTTATTGTATTATTTCATAGTACATTTTCAAAATAAGGTACATGAACCTTATTTTAATACTACACAAACTTGTACACCGTATTACAGACTTGAAAGTTGGTAGGATGAAGTGGCAATGGGCTGGTCACATTATGTCGAAGGACAGACAACCGCTGGAGTAAGCGTGTTTTAGAGTGGAGAGCGCGTCTTGGCAAACGTAGTGTGGGACGCCCTCTGGCCAGATGGCGGGACGACTTACGTAACAGGGCTGGCAGCGACTGGATGCAGAAAGCAACAGACCGGGTTCTGTGGTGTTCCTTGGGAGAGGCCTAAGTCCAGCAGTGGACTGCAACGGGCTGATGATGATGATGATTACAGACTTAAAGAGAGTTCATACGATATCTATAATATACAAATGCGGCCTTATTGCTAAAAGCAATCTCTTCCAGGCAACCTCGCTATTCGGAAAACATTTTAGCAATCAATAAATAATAATGTTAATTGTGGTAATGTACTCTGTTTGCAGTTCCGCCCAATATAGTAACAAGCCCTGCCTCTGTTTACACAAGCGTCGAAGGAAAAGACGCTGTGATGAGCATCCCTTGCACTGCTACTGGTGTTCCTAAACCACTTATCACATGGATGGTAGATGGGACAATAATATCTGAAAGTAAGTCAAAACAGTACTTGTTTAAAACATACAATAGGTACTTACATCATATATCAATCACAAGTCAGTAGGTGCATAGTAATATTTTAACTTATTTTTTTACCTATTTGTAACTTAAATCTAGACACATAATAATGATTCCCTATTTCCCTTGGTCACATGTGAATTACAACTGGACTGATTTCACTTATTCTTTTACTATTGGATAACCCGTTTATCCAGGAAGGTAATCGGCTATAAAACACCACGCTAAGACCAATAGGAGCCGAAAATCAATGAAGAATGTTGTAAAAACGGGAAGATTCCTCTTGAAAGATGCAGAGGCGAAGTTGCCCGCGCAAGTTGCCCTCGACCCCGCGGTCGAGCCTAAAAATCCAATATAAGTTGAACTCCAATTGTATATATTTTTTCAAAACATATGTATATAGCTTTAACACCGACTTTACATATTTTTCTAATCATTAGGATAGTTATGCCTCTATATGTTTTAAGTTGCTCAAATTGTGTTCAGGTACAAAGTACTCCATCAAAGACGGGACCCTGGTGATTCGTGGGCTGATGGTGAGCGACACTGGCTCGTACACATGCGTGGCACAAAATGAAGCCGGAGACACTCGCGCCTCATTCCAAGCTAACGTATATCGTGAGTGACGTTCTACAATAGCCCTGTTTAGTACCTTTTTTTTACCTTCTGCGGGAATCCCCTCGGATACCACCCACTGGTGGTTATGTTGGACTCGAACCGACTAAAAACCGCACACCGTCTCGGGTACTGGAAGCCGGGGAACCAGGTGCACCCTCGAAATGAAATCCTTGGAACCCCGAAGCCCTGCTTAGTACCTGCTATCGAAAGATTTTATAATAACAAACTAACAGTGATATATGAAATAAATGTATTCCTTATAAATGTAGATAAATGCATTATGTAAGTAGGTATTGTTTTCTCAATTGTATTCTTTTCATGATGTCGCAGAAATCTAAGATCAAATAGTGTTACAAACTGCAGAAGATTTTATTATTTTTTGTAATCATAGTAACAGTAAAGAAATGTATTGACTATTGATCATTACCAATATCCTTATACTGGCCATAATCTGTTTTGAGTCTGAAGTTCTGGCTGGCTTAGGTAGGCTTTTGATTATATTAGTCAAAAAAAATAGTAGGTATTAATGTTGCACGTATTACCTGCAAAAAAGAAATGATTATTTCTTAGTCATAAATGTAGGTATAATATGTATAAATTTGCAAAGAAAAGTATATTAGCATTCTATCAGTCAATGGTGCCCAGTTTGATGGTAGATCGCGATGTGTGTCAGATGTCCGAAATATTTATTTATTGTATATCAAATAATATAAATTATGTAAGAAATAATCATGAGACGGAATTCAATTCATTTTTTTTACATTTACAGAGACACCAAAAATATCCGGAGATAAGTCTAAATCAATCAAAAAAGGAGATTCTTCTGTAATAAAATGCGAGTTAGTATTATCACTTTCACATCTTTAATATATTTTATTGTAATTAAATATTTTAATGAATTGTATATTGCCTTCAGTGTTACGAAAGGAGTACCCAGACCATCGATAACTTGGTACTTTAAAGCTAAAGATTCTTTAGAATTTGTTCCGTTAACGGGAAGAATTGAATTGAACATAGAAAAGGCTGACAAAGCCGACACCGGTACTTACAAGTGTGTGGCGCAAAATGATATAGGCAGTGACGAACATCTGACCGACCTTACTGTTGAATGTAAGTATTTTTTTAAACACAACTCCCGCATTACATATATACATCCTGTGTCATAGGTGACTTTACAATTATACCTTCATAAAACGGGCACAAAGAACAACCAAACTCAACAACAAAATTTGTGGATCACACAAAAAGTTTTCCTATGTGGGATTTGAACCCACAACACTTGGCGCAGTAGAAAGCGGCGTGTTGGCCGCTCATACCACTAGGCCAACCGTGCAGTATTAAGATTTATTTATTTGATGCGATCGGTGAGTAAATAAAATCCTAATTATCAAGAGCCGTTAATAATCCACTGCTAGACATATTACGACTATCCTTTGCCAACTACAATTATCATGGAGTTTGTGTGTCGAGTTTTCTTTATTTTTTGCCGTAGTTCTACTTGTCCTGCAGAGATTGTTCTTTTAGGCAGTGATCCCACCGCCGACAATGAATGAGAAACGAATAGAACTAGAAACTATGAAAGAGTTGGCGATCAGCGGGCAGCGAGTGTGTAGTTTCCATAGTTTTGTCGCTGGGCTATAAGCGAGTGTTCAAGTACGATGAGCGATTACTCCCGCAGTCGCGCCAACACCACATTCCAAGACACTATGAATTCGTTTTTTTATTAAATATGTCCGACAATACAATATGTCTGACCTTGACAACAATGAGAGTTGCAATGATTTGTTGAATACGTATACTTTCAAAGCCGCACTGTATAGATCATAAGCGAGTGACGCTGAGCGAGTATGGCTGAGCGAGTTTATCTTTGAAAGCTCTTGTCGCTCAGCGACAAAACTAGTAAAGCGAGTCGTCGCCGGCAGTGTGAACAGTCGGAGGGCAACTATTACTGTATTTCTTTCGTTTACACGGAATTTATATTTATTGTACGTTTCTTGAGCGATAAATCGCCGAAAACAGTCGCTTTCTCGCCGGCGGTCGGACAACTGCCTAAGTCGGCTCATACGCGACACTCAATGGAAAAATTAAGGGTTGTGACACTCCGTATTCTTAGTCCCTTAACTAACGGTAAATAAAATAGTAACATGTAATAATAATAATTTTGTTGAACAGTTGCGCCTACTATACTTTCTGACGACTCAAAGACACTAACAGGTGTCGAAGGAGACATAGCTTTACGAGTACCTTGCGACACAGACGGTGTGCCGACACCAGCTATCACTTGGAAGTTAAACGGTGACATCATCAGAACAAGTAAGTCTATTTGTCATTATTATTTCAGCATATCTAAATAAGTTTGAAAAATAACGCCTGTCTACGTTTTTACTACTAAACTGTCAACCAGTCTTGTTAAATTTTAGCATTCAGAATAAACGTAAGTTAGAGTAGCACATGTGTTGCAAAAATATAACTCTAAGGGGTGAAACAGAAAATGAAAGTTTAAATGGAAACCAAGAAGGTATTTCTAAGTTTTAGGAATATAAAAACTAAATTTTCATAAGAATGATGTTTGTAAAAGAAAATAACGAAATAGGCATACATTTTTTTTAATAGTCAAGAATCATGTATCTAAAATAATGTCACACCACAGGTGCCGGCTGAAATTTTGATATTTGAGTCTAAAGTACTAAATTTGGTTCAATTATTCTCTTACGTTTGTTTCAGGTGCTAAATATATTATAAATAATAATGCGTTAATCATAAACAAACCGAACAAGAATGATTCGAACTCGTACACTTGCGAGGCTCAGAACTACTTGGGACATGACAGTGCTACCTTCAAAGTTGATGTTCAGTGTAAGTGTATGTAATAACTACTTAAACATAATTGCATAATATACGCATGCATACGCATAACATAAAAACATAAGTGCATTAATGCACGAGTCTCCTATCTGAAGACGAGATATAGATTCTAAGCAAAAGTACTAGCGTGCAATTAAATCTACTCAAAGTAAACATCAGTTCATAAAATTATCATAAACCTGTTTTTTTACTCGAAAGTCTAATCTTCTTAACATAGTTTTAAAGGACCCCGCTTCCGTTGTCTTGTTCGCTTCGATCTCTTAATCTTCTTTACGGATTTTAATATAGTTTAAAGTAATGGAGATCCAAGAGGAAATTTTATATATATGTGTAATACATAATATATGAAGAAATCTGAGAATTTACAAGACTTTCGTACCGGACGGGGCCAACTTTGCTAGATAAGGATATATTGTAATACGATATATATAAATGTATGATAAATATCGGAAAATAATTGAAGAATGACTGAACGGTTGAGTAGTTTAAAAGATCTAAGCGAACAGACAGCGGAAATTTTAGAGTTGGTTCACATTGTTTTCATTTTAGACTGCCTCGTTGGTCTCGCGGTTGACGTGTGCGACTGCTGATCATGAGGTCTTGGGTTCGATTCCCGGGTCGGACCAAATGTTTGTATGATCTACAAATATTTGTTTCGGAGTTTGGGTGTTTTCTATGTATAATATGTATGTATTTACAAAAAAAAAGTAATATATGTATTTATATCAGTTGTCTAGTACCCATAACACAAGCTCTGCTTAGCTTGGGACTAGATGGCGTTGTGTGTTATATGTCAGAAATATTTATATAAAAAAAAAAATATGTAAAGATTAAAATTCATAACTATTTGTATTAAATATAAAAAATCTAACTGGATACATAAAAGAAGAAGTAGACCTTGACAAAGCAAATTCTATAGACAATTTTTTCTCCTTTATAGCTTTTCTAGACGACTTCGGCCCTAAAGAGGTAGTGAACGTATTGATCGGGAAAGATATAAAGCTTGAATGTGGATCTACTGATTCCTCTCAATCGGTTACTTGGTTCCTGGTGAGTATTTTTTTTTTTTTTTTTTTTTTTTTTTTTAAACAACGCCCGCACTAGGAATAAATCCTGTGTAGCGGGGGACTTTACAAACATACATGTAACGGACACAAAGAACACCCAGACTCAGAACAACAATTTGTGGATTACACAAAGTGTTGTCCTACGTGGGATTTGAACCCACGACACTTGGCGAAGTAGGAAACGGCGTGGTGACCGTTAAACCACTAGGCCAAATGTGCAGTCAATATTGTTCAGGGATAGGCAGATATCAGTCCGGTTAGCATAGTCAGGTTATGCTTACAGTTTGGAATCAGATTACCGTGTACCTATTACGTGAATAATAATTAGATTATTATTAAACTAATAAGAATGTTTACATTTCATTTTACTTTCGGTCGGACCAACGGTTGTTTGTTTCGGAGTTTGGATGTACATACATTAAGTATAGTATGTGTTTACAAAAAAAACAGTAGTTAAGTATTCCATCAGTCAGTTTAGTATTCATACAAGTTCTGCTCTTTTTAACCGACTTCAAAAATCAATTGGACTGTATGCTTTTTTTATGTTTGTTACCTCATAACTTTCGACTGGGTGAACCGATTTTGATGATTCTTTTTTTATTTGAAAGCGGGTGCTTCCCGTGTGGTCCTATTTCAATTTGGTCCAGGTTGAAGTCGGATTTTTTTTGTTATTTTTAAATTAAATGGCGGAGTGTGTAAGTTGTCCAAAATATTTTTACATAAATAGATTATAGATTTATAAAATCACGTCTATATCCCCGAAGACAGAGGCATACTTAAGGCTCTCATTTCGGCAGTTTTTATATTTATTAATATTTATATTTACTGGTTGTTAGGAGGGCGAAGACACAGGTATCAAAGGAAACTACTACCATTTACAAAGCGCGAGCATATCTAAGGAGGGTAACTATACTTGCCGTGTGAGTGACGCAAGCGGAACCCACACTAAGACGTTGGTGGTCATCGTGGGCTACCCGCCCGTCTTCTCGGACTCTGAACACGAGCCACTGTCCGACTGGAGCGGCAATGACAATGATGTCTTGGACTGCGATGTTATAGCTAAACCAGCAGCAACGGTAAGTTAATAACTATGAACATACGGTAACACTTTCTTACTCGTCATTTTGGGGAACTAGAATAATGTTTATGGGAGTAAAACATTAATAAATATATACAAAAGAGTTCCAAAGAGTTTAGAGAATAGAGTTTATGTCCGTAATTATATACTTTAGAATGTTTTTTTATAGTCAAGATTTAAGTAAAAATCGGTTGTCTGTAAAGTCGGTTTACTGACGATAGTTGAACGTGACAACGTCATAAGAAAATACTGATGGAATGAGAGAGACAAATGTCGAACGCTGCCGAACGCGGAGGCCGATTGTGCCTCTTTGTCGCTCGTTCCGCGCTCTCGCTTGCACTTCAAGCCTTAAATGGAACGCCTCAGAGCGAGGTAACGCTGTATGACGTCATGTTTTTTCATGCGTGCAGCCGTCTCCATCGAATTATAAGACGTTATCACGTCAAAAAAAGTTACTAACTTATCAACAACAACACACTAAGTATTAAAGCTATTTCTAATAACAAAAAAAATAATATCTGTTAACAAGTAGAGATCAAAAGGTACTGAATGTATTTAGGTACTTTTATTTTCGTTATCTAATCAATTATATCTACTTAAATGTTTTAAACACAACAATGTAATGCAAACACACATTTTAGTTTACGTGGACGTATAACGGCAAACTGCTGAAGGGAGTGGGCTCATCCAGGGCAGGGGTGGCCGGCAACTGGGGACACTACACGTGTAATGTGAGCAATGTTCACGGCTCTATCGCAAGGAGCTTCGAAGTCATTTCTTCCCGTAAGTAGATACATAAATTTATAATCCATCATCATCATCAGCCCGCTGCAGTCCACTGCTGGACATAGGCCTCTCCCAAGGAACACCACAGAGCCCGGTCAGTTGCTTTCTGCATCCAGTCGTTGCCAGCCCTCTTACGTAAGTCGTCCCGCCATCTGGCCAGAGGGCGTCCCACACTACGTTTGCCAAGACGCGCTCTCCACTCTAAAACACGCTTACTCCAGCGGTTGTCTGTCCTTCGACATATGTGACCAGCCCATTGCCACTTCATCCTACCAAATTTCAGAGCTATGTCGGTCACTTTGGTTCTCTGATGGATTACTTCAATATAATCCATACTTATATTTATTACAGATTCCAAAGTAACTGTGTCAAATAATCGAATATCAGAATAAGAATTGTTGTTAATTGTGTAATTACTGTCTTTATGTACAAATAGTCTTGTTAAATTATTTAATCTGTGTAATCAAATCCTTACATGGTGTGATAGTAATCACCAACGCAACTGATTAATGTTGGTCCTCAATATTTTAATACTTACGAAAAACTTAATGATTTTTTATATCTGATGTTCCAGAGTGTCTCATAAGCAGGAAACCAGAGAATATCAAAACTATGCCTCTTATATTGAGTCCAACATCAAGCTTTCCTGCGCTGAGTGGAACCGCCCATTATTTAAAGGTCGAGCCTGGAGAAACAGTCAAATTTTCTTGTCCTAATGCTAAACACAAAACAATTAACGAAACTGAGGCCATCTGTGACAAACAGGATGTATTCACAGTTCAAGGCGTACCTTACAAAGTGTCAGATTTACAATGCGCCGAAGAAAGTGATTTTATGATCAAAAATACACACATAAAATGTTTGAAGGACACATCTGAATTAATACGTGTCGGCTTCGAAGTTCACGGTTTCTTAGAAACATACGAAGTCTGCTTTGATGTTTCTAAGAGAATGCCTTTGTACACCCGTGCGGTCATGTCGAAGACTAATAGAGGTCCTGGGACCACGTACAACTGGCGAAAGTACCCCGAAAGTGTGAAGGGTGTGGATGACAAGACACTATATACGTGTGATAGTCCAGTGTCCACGAACTGCTACAGTAAGGTGCAGTTGGTGAATGCTCGTGATTTTGTGGACGGTCCTGCGCAGAGGAGTACATTCATAGATCCTTTGAATGCCGTCCCATGTTGGCGTTCTAGCGACATGGTGCAGGTAAGAGTTTTACATTTAAAGTTTATACTAATTTTTTTAATGAATAATAATAATAAAATTCTGTAGAGGAGAGAAATCTTTAGAACATACCTACATATTTTAAACTTACATACAAAAACAATCGTCTGTCACTTTGAACTCACACATAACAATTAAAACAAAATATTTACAATTTCACACACACATAAACTCATTTTGTGTCAACTATATTGCATAGGCCCATGGCTTATGCTTTGACAGCAAGGACCTCCTGCGTATGGCTAATCCCTACCGTGTAGCGAGAACTGTATGTATTTATGTGTGCCTTCTATATTGGTAATTTTATTATTGAAAGCTACTGTTTGTTTTCAGTCTCAATGGGAAAGCATAGAGTTTGTGATCAGAACGCGGCTCAACATATTTGACGAATTCATCGCCTGGTCTGGTACTCATACGGTTAAGAAGATGAATGACGGCGCTATCCCACGTTATCTATGGAAGGTAAAGTTTATAATCAAACTAGTTGTTGCCCGCGGCTCCGCCCGCGTATATGTCGGTTATCGCGGCAAATAGTAGCTTATGTGTTATTCTGATGTATAAGCTATATTACTGTAAAGTTTCATCCAAATCCGTTCAGTAGTTTTTGCGTGAAAGAGTAACAAACATCCATCCATCCATACTTACAAATTTTCGCGTTTATAATGTTAGTAGGATAAGACGCATTACGTAAGATAACTTCCAGTCAATTTTCATACAATATTTAAAGAAGAGAGTAGTATATTTAGGAGCTTTTAATTTTAAACATTAATGAGTTTACATACTCAGTACATAGTAGATTTAGTTGTGAGCAAATTGGCAGATAATGATAATCATAATCGTAGAAATTTGTAAATATGTAGAAGTCGTAGAAAACAGAACAGAAGATTTGAAAAGAGAGAGAGAAAATGATCACCATAATGCGATAAAACTCGCGTATTATTTGTTAACTTAATGAAAAAAAAACAAATAAATATAAAGTTAGGTCGGTAACCAACAACGAATTGGTTGTTGTACTTTAAGCTACAGGGCTGTAGCTTTTAATTTTAAACATTAATGAGTTTACATACTCAGTACATAGTAGATTGAGTTGGTAGCAAATTGGCAGATAATGATAATCATAATCGTAGAAATTTGTAAATATGTAGAAGTCGTAGAAAACAGAACAGAAGATTTGAAAAGAGAGAGAGAAAATGATCACCATAATGCGATGAAACTCACATAATCTTATTTGATAACTTAATGAAACAAAAACAAATAAATACAAAGTTAGGTCGGTAACAAACAACGAATTGGTTGTTGTACTTTAAGCTACAGGGCTGTACTCTAACTAAACAATTCTACTGTTATTTCGGCTGACTAATATTCTATTTATCACCCCAGGTGATTAGATTTGATAAAGATGAGTCCATTGCTATTGTTTACGTGAATGGTCCATCGCCTTCTAAAGAGGACATCTTATGCAAAAACACGTGTCCTGACAAGCAGAGCGTTCCGTGGTTCAATGACTTCAATAACTTCAACAAGCATATATACTGTTGCGAATTGGACGACTTCCTTCGATCATTCGATTTACGCGACACAAGTATTGGTGGTAAGTGAACCTTCAACTAATAAAAAATCTAATCCTGACTGAAATTTAAAATGTAAACTAAAGTTTATTTTTTTACTTCTAATATAATTTTGCTCATAATAATCTTATTTCATTACAAGCTAAAATTCAAAATTTAAAAAACTCCCTACTCAAGCACTAACTTTCACCCCCATAACTTTTAAACGACTCAACCGATTTTCATGAAACATGTCTAAGAACACTTGCACGTAACTCACCTTTCATACAAAAAAACTAAATTCAAATCGCTTCATACGTTCGCGAGTTAAGGTGCCACAGACAGACAGACAAACAGACAGACAGACACGTCAAACTTATAACACCCCCCTTTTTCCGTCGGGGGTTAAAAATTCACAAATCTTGACGTTAATTAATGCCAATCAAGTCAACACCAGTAGAATCAAAATCCATGAATCATCAAAAAAAAATCTTCCTTGCGTTTTGATGTTTATTTCATTCACAATATTTGCTTAATTTCGATACCTATAATGTAGAACTAATGTAAAAATAATCACTAATATTTATTTCAGAGTCAATAGACGCGGCGCTTGATAAGATAAACTCGAGAACGTAAAATATTTGTGAGATGCTTGTGGGCTACCTATGAGATGTCATATACTCGCTAAGGTACACAACATTTTGAAACAAGAGAAGATATTTTACATTACTATTTAACTACACAACATGTGAATTTCGTACTTGTTTAATTATACTTAATGCAATAAGCGATATTTCATTAAGTCTTGGTAATTAAGTATATGCAATCAAGTAATCAATAAATGAAATAAAAAAAAATGATAATTATTTGTTTAACTCTTTATGGTACTGTAATGGCACCTTCTGGCAAAAAAGAACCTCCGAGTGTGAGAACTTACCTGTCCAAAAACTTTCATTATCCGAATACTTATTTATAGATAAGCCAAGTGGGAGTATCTATACGGAATGGAAAACAAAACAAAAGTAGGTAAGTTCAATAGTGAGGTGTGCTTTTTAACAAACTTCAAAAAAGGAGGAGGTTCTCAATTCGACCGTATGTTTTTTTTTTTGTGTGTTCGCGATTAACTTCGTCGTTTATGAACCGATTTTGATGATTCTTTTTTTAATGGAAAGGAGATGTCCCAACGGTGGTTCCATGATAAGGACATTAAGATCTCATCATGGCATCCAACAGAAATCGAGTCGTAACTTGAAGTTGGTTTTTGTTAGTATCTGGTTTTTCAGCCGAAACCGAACCTTCGGCCTGGCTCTCAGTTTCAGCCGAAACCGAACCTTTTTTGCCCTTGAAAAATACGTGAACCAAACCCATTTTTTCAAAAGTTGTTGTATTTTAGGTAACTAGGGTATGTATTTTTTAAGTACATATGATCAGCGATTACTCCGTCAATTGTAAACCGATTTTGGAAATTGTTTTTGTATTCGGATGGGCATGCACCCGAGGTAGGACTATTAGGTAGCACTATTGACACCATATCGGGGTCTGATGATGAGATCTCGAGGGATACCAACAAAGTGCAGAAGTGAGCTAGAAAGGTTCCATAATATTTGTTTAGTTAAAAATTATTTTATCACAAGCATTATATTCACCATTTGCTTATTCAGCTCACAAGTAAGCTTATCCTAAAAATATGATGATGCAAACTGCGTATTTACATCGAAAAAAATATTATTACAATTTTCGTTGAATTAATCTGTAACAGTATTACAATGGCGCTCGAAAATTGTGAATATTTTCACACAAAAGGTTTGGTCATTTTGTTGTTGTCAAATCAACTTGTAGCGATGACCTTGATAAGATGTTAAAAAAGGATATATAATGAAAAAAAAAATTAAATGATTACTTTGTGATACTGAATAAAGGACAAAATTAGAACCGTGACATTAACGTGTCAAGTTCATTTAGTAGCTTTAAAAGCTCAGTGATGATAGTAACTTTTATTGGAATAAGAGTTAAACATATATAAAATTCCTGTTATATACTGAAATTTAGTAGACATTTTAAACATGTATTTTCATATTCTATGATTAAATTACGTAGTAAATATATTTTTTATGTTTTTTGTCATGAATATATCTGAAATAAACAGGTACAGTATGTCATAATGTTAATCATACATAATAATATGTTAAACTTAAAATCAATTCAATTCGATTAACGATGGAATTACGCGAAGGGAGCTGAGCCGGCGCATGTGAGCGTTTGCGCACGAGTGAATAACAAAGTTCGCAGATTGACGCACGATTATTCACACTCACTCGAGTTTCGGCGCGGCCGAAGGTTCAGTCATATTTTGGCCGAAACCGAAACTACGGCCGAAACTAGATTTTTTGGCCGAAACTGGCCGAAACCGAACCTTCGGTCGGTCACTAGTTTTTGTTAAAATTTTACATGTTCTATATACAGTCAAACGTAGGTATATGACTTTAAGTTTTCAGTAGCTGAAATGTCTAAAATATATGAATCTGACGGAAAATATTATTTAATTAACTCTAAAGAGGGATCATCCGCGGTATAATAATGTTGTCTCTGCCTCAGTGACAATACTTTTAAACAAACAAAACGATGAAAAAAAACTCCGCTGTTTTACGGTTTTTATTTATAAAGGGAAAAGGATAATTATAAACACACATACAAACCTAATTATAAATACTTTATATAACTGTGATATTAATGCTGATACTGTCAGTGCCAACGATGTTGTCTGCAATGCACTTGTACATGCCTTCGTTAGAGTGACGCACGTCGTTTATACGCAGAGGAAGGGAGGAAGTTCCTCTGTAAACCAGATCAAACAGTGTATTAATAGTTACAACTACATTAATGTTTACGTGGTAAGCAAGTGTTTGTTACCTTTGCAAGACGCTGGAAGTGGAGTCCAAGGCTATGAATTGCCATCTAGTAGAAGGCACAGGTTTGCCAAACACAATATTGCAAGCCAAATTAAGAGATTGGCCAGCTCTTACAGTTCTTGTTGTTGATACTGGAGCCTCTATATAGGGCTTAACTGCAATTTATATTTAGTATGTTACTTTTAATTCACATGCTAGTATTTTAAACAAAAGTAAGCGGTCTACTTTCGACTGATTGTTTTATTTTTCACTACTATTTAGAAACTTGTCACAGCACTATCAAAATTATAATACTGGCTGATCTTGCAATTGATTAGTTTTTCCTAATATAATATTGCAATACACAAATAACCTCAACTACAGTGCTACCAATAGAAATACATAGAATACACACATAGAAATAGAAGAAAAAATATGTACCATGTTTTAGTGTCAGATTGTGTTTAAATTGCATTAGTGTTTAACAGTATGTCTAGTCACCAATCTATATATATAAAAGCGAAATACCACTCACTTATTAATCACGAAATCTCAGCAACTATAATACCAACAAACTTGAAATTTAGCAGGTAGGTTCCATATAGGGTATAGACATCCGCTAAGAACGGATTTTACGAAACTCCACCCCTAAGGGAGTAAAACGGGGGTTGGAAGTTTGTATGAAAGTCCTATGTTTTTGAAGTAAGAGACTTGAAATTTAAAATGTATGCTCTATATATGGTGTGGAGGTGCCTTTAAGGTATCTTTAGAAATCCACCCCATTCTGGGGTTAAATCGGGGGATGGTAGTTTGTATGAAAGTCCAATGTGATTGAAGTTAAAATAATTATGGCAGAAGGATTTCAAATGGTATTTAAGTCGTAGAATTATCATATGATAATTCTATATAGGTATGTATACTAGCTGAGCCCCGTGGTGTTACCCAAGGTACAACAACCGGGGGCAACGCCGCGGTGCAAAGCTAGTTATGTATACTTTTATGTACTCATATGAAGGATAGGAACTTATTTGATAAGAATAATATAGTAAAAATCTTATACATAATTATTAAACCTACCTAAAACGTTGACAATAACAGCTTTATTAACTCTGCCGAGAACATTTTCAGCGACACAATGATAGTTTCCAGAGTCTGTATCCAGTGCTTTGAACCTATAACAAAAGGTATTATGGTTTGCATATTGTACATTAGAATTATATAGCCTGGAAGAGATTGCTTTTGGCAAAAAGGGCGCCCTTTGAACACTACACTTCGGACCTCCATTATGTATTTATTTAACTCTATGAAGTGGTGTGCAAGAGGGTGTTGGTCTAATTGCCCACGAGAACCAGTCGGCTTCGGAAATGTTTTAGTTTTGTTGGTTAAAAGTTGTGTTTAGTATTTTTTTAATTTATTTATACAAGACCAGCAGAATGGTGGGCTGATGATATCAGTAAAACAGCAGGGCGAGATTGAATGTCCCTTGCCAAGGATAGAGGATTTTGGAAGGGGAAAGAGGAGGCTTTCACCCAAACGGGATCCGCGATAAAGAAAGATGAAGAAACTAACAATACTAACACTAGATTTAAGAATAAAATTTAATAAACTAACACATCTAACAAACATTTCAATTGCAAAATATTTTGACGTGGAATTAATAAAGGCTTATTATTATGGTGTGCAAATAAAGAGTTATCTATTCTTTTCTACATTCTTTTGGAAGCCCAAAATCAATCAAAGTGGCGTGCAATGTGAGAGGCTTAAATCCAACAGGGGACTACTATTAGATGATGATGATTTTTAGAAATATTTTTATAATGAAAGTACTTAACTTACCTATGTACATTGTGGTTGTCTGTATGGTGTCTGTGATCCACTGGTACGAGGACACCATTCTGTGACCTCTCCCACCACACCGTTGGAGTCGGTGAACCAGTTACATCACACTGGAGTACAACATTATCGTCTTCTTTCACTTCTAGTTCAGAGGCCCCGGAATCTGATATGATAGGGGGATCTAAAATATTTATGACTCAGTTAGTTTCTGTAGTTTTAGACACAGAAGTCAACAATAAGTATTGTTTATATTATAAGTCTATTACGCACAATTCAAACGTCACGATTCCAGTAATATCATTCACCGTTCACAGAAAGAAGCGCAAAGCGAAGACGTACGTAAACACGTGAGTAAATTACCAGTAATTTTAAATATGTACAAATTTTACCTTCACGTACCTAAATTGGCAAGTCTAAATGAGAACGAATGATAAATATGCAGGTATTTAAAAGGAGACCAGAGAAAAGAAACACGAACTTAATTATTGCATTATAAAATAAAAATTAATACCGTGGGAGAGCTACATTTCGGCATGAATGGGCCGGCTCGACCGGAGTGATACCACGGCCTCACAGAAAACCGGTGTGAAATAGTGCTTGCGTTGTGTTTCACCGAGTGAGTGAGGATACCGGAGACCCATACCCCAATCCCCTACCCCCCATCCCCAAAAGGCCGGCAACGCACTTGTGACGCTTCTGGTGTTGCAGGTGTCCATGGACGGCGGTAATCGCTTACCATCAGGCGATACGTCTGCTCTTTTGCCTGCCTATTCCATAAAAAAACTATAATAAATATATGTAGTTATTATTCTCACATTGTATTGTTACTGCAATTTCAGCAGAATGGCGCCCTTCGGAGTTAGTGGCATAACATCGGTAAACTCCGTTTTGTTCGCTCTGTGCTGCTGTTATTTTAAGTGTAGATTCCTCTACAGTCACGCCTTCCGGTAACATACTGACTTTAGAGTCATCTTTAGATATAAATTTCCAAGTGATTTCTGGTTCAGGTTTTCCTTTTATGACTCTGTGCAAAATGTTTATTTTTATTCAGGAAACATAAAAAGAGAAAAAAATATCATGTACACAGAAACTAAACTCTTTGATGAGTAGTTGTCTTTTTGAAAAAAAGGTCATACTTGAAAAATATAATCATATTAAAATATATACATACAATTATAATCAAAATCGTTATTGGCCACTTATTGTTTATTTTTATTACCTGCATTCAAGGTCAATGAAATCGCCTAAGTGCAGCGTAATGTTTGATTTATCTACTTCCACTTGTGGCGCCTCTGAAAGAATTGTATCATTTATCAAAGTTGAATATAATTTGAATGAGTTTGAGGAAAGTTTTGCGACACATTTTTACGCGAAAATATACGTCATACTTAAAACGCAGTATTTTTTTTTCAATGCATAGCAGCCTGTTTAGTTTTCAGAGTCCGAAACTTCTGCGCTAGTTACGTTTACACTTTATACATCAAATGTAAATTTTATCACGAAATTTAAAACCAAGGCACGAAATGCTGTTGTTCAAATTGCCGGAGTATTGTCGTGGTAGGTATTGAGAATTAAACGAACGGATTCCGTTCTGAATTGCATACTTTATTATTTTTACCATTAGACAGGAAAAACACCACGAAGTACCTACTTAATTTACATTAGCATTATAATATATATATTATTAGAAAATGATTTTGAATAAATTACAAGTCTTCAGTTCGAAATTGAACCACATTCTGACACATTAATTCATTACGAGTATAACTTCAAAATTGAATTTCATTACGACCGTTTCTGGGAAAACACATACTTGTATATTTAAATGATATACTGAATACACATCTTTTTTCCATCAGAACTATGTAGATCTATGTGTTTTTTTCCAATAATGATAATGACGGGCAGTTGATTAGTTTTATTTGTCGAGATAAAAGACTGAATCAGTTCCGAACAACACGGTTCAATTAATTTGTGATATCAACGTTCTTGATTAGGACCGTTTTAAATATTAGTTTTAGGTTAACGTGGTAAGGCAATATGGTAAATTTCATTTCTGTCTTTTGAATTAAAATATACAATACATGTTGACATGTCAATTTATTCCAAACTAGCTTTGGCTTGCGGCTCCACCCGCATTTATGTCGATTGACGCGGTGATTCTTTAAACTGATTTATTTTTTATTTGTCAACCGATTGAAGGAAAACAAACACCGAATGTTATATGAAGTTTATCAAAATACAAAAAAGTAAACCGCATCTAAAATCTTCTTAGATTAGCGCTCACAAACACATATACAAACAAACAAACAAAAAATTTAAAAATGGACGGACAGATAGACAGACAGACGGACAGCGAAGTCTTAGTAATAGGTAGGTAGATAGTCTTAGTTTTACCTTTTGGGTACGGAACCCTCAAAAATGAAAAGAAAAGTTTACTGCAATAATGACTTATACAGGGTTACTGGTTAAGTCGAACTATTCCCGTTAAGGGGATGCAGTTTACATCGTTTCCGACTGATTTCACTATGAAACATCCTATCCTAAATCTAACCGTTTTTGAGATATTAGGGAATATGCATGTCTTTTTTTTATTTCTTAATCTGATCATATAAGTCTCCATAAAATAGAAAAAAATATAAATAGGTTTCAAAATAGTTAAAGTAATTTTCAAAGTGAAATTTAAAACGCCGACTAAATTTGAGCTATTCAAACGCCGCCATTTTTCGCGCGCTATTGACATAACATGTGACGTCATTGTCATTTCGTGTTTGTTTACTATTGAGTGTTTCAGTTATTTTATACCTATTTACAGTTTTGATTGCTATAAAAATCATGGAAGAAGTAATTTTTTCTAACAAACACTACTAACACAGTAGGAATTTCAACGCCGATAATTTCGATAATGTAACAATCGACGTCACATTTCGTTTCGACCAATAGGACGCGTTTTGCAGGTTTGAATTTCCCTCCCTTAATTTTCACTTTTTAGGGTTCCGTGCCAAAGGCAAAAAACGGAACCCTTATAGATTCGTCATGTCTGTCTGTCTGTCCGTCCGTATGTCACAGCCACTTTTTTCCGAAACTATTAGACCTATAATGTTGAAACTTGGTAAGTAGATGTATTCTGTGAACCGCTTTAAGATTTTTACACAAAAATAAAAAAAAAAACAATAAATTTTGGGAGTATAATACTTAGAACTGAAACTCAAAAAATTTTTTTTCATCAAACCAATACGTGTGGGGTATCTATGGATAGGTCTTCGAAAATGATATTGAGGTTTCTAATATCATACTTTTCTAAACTGAATAGGTTGCACGAGAGACACTTCCAAAGTGGTAAAATGAGTGTCCCCCCCCCCTTTAACTTCTAAAATATGAGAATGGTAAATCTAAAAAAAATATATGATGTACATTACCATGTAAACTTCCATCGAAAATTGGTTTGAACGAAATCTAGTAAGTAGTTTTTTTTTAATACGTCATAAATCGTAAACTGCAAATTACCTTTCATTCAATAAATACAAATATCAAAATAAAATAAAAATTATATTATGTTACTAGCTGCCACGGAACCCTTCATGGGCGAGTCCGACTCGCACTTGGCCGCTTTTTTATTTAATGTTTTCTGGGTTTAAATAATCACTAAATAAAAAAAATACCATTTATGTAAATTGTAAAGACAATAAAGAATCTGGAAAAAAATGTTTGAAACAAATAAAAAATTTATGCATATTCCCTATTGTTTTTCACGAAAAAAAAAACGATTTTCGGCTGTCAGCTGAGATATTTTAAAATGAGTAAGTCTTATTATTACTATTATTTGATTTTTATATGTGAAATAAGATGCTTTAAGACCTTAACAACCAATATTATACGTAAAATGAATAAATAAGTCGTTGTAGACGACGAGACGAAATAATTCGACTAATTAACTATCTAACTAACGGGAATATTTCGACTTAACCAGTAACCCTATATACAATACATATCTTTCTGTTTTATATGTTCTTTAACTTATATCTCCCTTGTAGCTGGAATCCTATTTAACACACGATAGTTACTGCACGTAGGTAGCCTCTTTTTGTACATACAAAATGCTTCGATTAACAACTTACAATTCATAATACAAACATCCCGCTTTGCAACTTTAATTGTAAAACTCACATTTGCCTCGCTGCGATAAAATGATTACCTCTTGTGCTTTAGAATGTATTAATTTACCTGAAGTGTGAACGTAGTTTCGATGCTATAAATATTAAGATCATTATTATTACTTACCCATTCCCGATATAGTCACAGAAGCGTAATAAGTTTTAGTATGCTTTGTGTTGCTCACTTCACATTTGTAATCACCAATTCTATCTAAATTCATATTTTTAATAAGAAGAGCGTGTTCATCAGTCAACACTTCTAAATCTTCTGACGTCGTGACAATGCTACCGTTATGGTACCATTTGATTTCAGCTTCTGGGTATGCAGATACTTGACAGAATAGTCTACCCTCATTGCCGTATTCTATAGTAGTCTCTGCAATAACATATCTCCTATGAGTTCAGCTTTGAAGATTTTTTTTATGTATGGCCCCGCCAAAATTAATCTGCTCTGCCTGATGGAAAGCATAAGCAGAATACAAGAGTGGTCGTCACCATACTCATTACGAATACAGACAATGCAACAATGCAGCATGGTGACCCACACCATGGCGGCCTAGTGATGCATCTGCATCATTGGGCCTCTGGTCTCGCACTCACCAACGAAACATGACAACACGAACGCTGTCATTTTACGTTGATCTTCTATGCAAGGGTAGTACCGCCCGGTCGAGCCGGCCCAACCGTGCTGAAATCAGCGCGGCTCTACTACCTTGTATTTATTATATTTATTTATTATTTATAAGAAATAATTTATTATTATTTCTTTAATTTCTATTGACTATGTAGTATGTAATGTTTGTCTCCATCTCCGTGTGGTGACAGATTAAGAATACGGAGTATCACCACATAATAGTCCGGGATCCCCGGAACAAATTGTACAAGTTATTACTATCAAGCTATATTTAATCAAACTAATATATAAAGGCGAAAGTTTGTGAGTGTGTATGTGTTAGAAATTAAACGTCATTATAATGGCAACATTTTTGATTGTCATTTTTCTTGTTTGACGTTTTGAAGTGACAAGATAGTACTTATGAGACGCTTAGAAAAACGGTCGAACAAGGTGTCGTTGGGAATGCCGTTTAAGTGGAATTTAATTGAAATTTAGCTGATTGTCCTCAGACTCGGTCCTTTTCGTTGTTTACCGTTATGATTGGTCTGGTTTGGACACGCGAGTTTAGTAGTCCCGTCAAATAGGCGTGATCCGCGACAGTTAAAACGGGTGTATTATAATTGAATACTTGGGAGCCTGTATAGCCACTAGGAGTGATTAATGTGTGACGACGCAGAGAGACTACCAAGAGGCCTCTTGGAACGCAGATATCAAGGAATTCACACATCTCTAGTAAGTGCTTGATATTACATTAGCTTAGAATAAGAACAGGGTGAAACGCCCTGGTTTGATGCTCTTGCCAGTGACATAGTTAGCGATTGAATGCCTATATCATGGGCCCTATAGACATTGCAAACTTCACACGGTGAACGCTACATTGGCAAAAGGATTGAACAGTATGTTTGTTACGTCTTCACGCAAAAACTACTGAACGGATTTGGATGAAACTTTACAGGAATTTAGCTTAGACATCAGAATAGCACATGGGCTACTATTTGCCGCGATATCACACTATTATATAAAGGCGAACTTTCGCCTTTACATATTAGTGTGAAGTCGCATACACACTCGCAAACTTTTGCGAGTGTGTATGTTTGTTACTTCTTCACGCAAAAACTACTGAACGGATTTGGATGAAACTTTACAGTAATATAGTTAATACATAGTATAAATCAGAATAACACATAGGCTACTATTTCTCGCGATAACCGACATACACGCGGGCGGAGCCGCGGGCAACAGCTAGTATTATACTTTTTTTTAATGGGACTAATCCCGCCCACACGCCCACCACTGTAACTCCTGTACACCAGGATCAACAGCGGGGACCCACGAACACACCGAGTTATGACACTCGGGAAGTCCCAGGAAAAAATAAACTGTCTTGGAACCCGCAACGAAACTAATCAGAAGAAAACTGGAGGAATTGGAAATATAATAAGTCCACTTCCCTCCTTAGCAAAGCGGGAGACAAAATGAAGTCAAAATAGGCAGACGCCTTTTTCAAACCGGGAAGCACCACGGATAAAATATTATGGGTACTAAGTGAGCTAGTATTATACAATATAATTTCACAGCCACATTGTCCTACAAATTGCGTGGTACGTTATCCCGGTCCTACACTTAAAAGTTTTTGTCCCTGCTACCCCTGTTAGCTACACTAATCGAAAATTTTTGTAAGGTGAAAGATGGGCGGGCCTCTCATCAAAATGAATCTACTCACGAAAAATTAGCTTGATAGTAATAAATAACTTGTAAAATTGATTCCAGGGATCCCGGACTAATACCTATTAATTCCGTCTGTCGACAATCTATACTTATAATAAAAATGTAACAGGTCCAATTCTGTACATTAAAGATATTTAGAAAATTTTTTTTGGAGGGCTCTCTATTATCGATACTGAAGCCAAAACTGTAATTTTTTTTATTTTTGTCTGTCTGTCTGTCTGTCCGTCTGTCTGTCTGTCTGTCTGTCTGTCTGTCTGTCTGTCTGTATCTTGGCCGCGCATCACGCCGAAACTACTGAATGGATCCTAATGAAACTTGGCATGATTTGAGTTCATACTACGAGGTAGGACATAGGATACTTTTTATCCCGATATTCAGCACGGTTTCCTGGGGGGAGGGGATGAAATTCAAAATATGTACATAGTTATAATTCAATAACACATGGTCCGATTTCGTTCATTCTTTTTTTGCTAGAAAGAAAAAAAATAAAAGATAACGGGAAAAATCTTTTTTTTGTCCGCGACTGTACACCGCCTGTGGGAAGCTGAGACAGATATGTAAATATGGCGGTACGAAGTTCGCCGGGTCAGCTAGTAGAGAATATGCATGTCTTTTTTTTATTTCTTAATCTGATCATATAAGTCTCCATAACATAGAAAAAAATATAAATAGGCTTGAAAATAGTCAAACTGATTTTCAAAGTGAAATTTAAAACACCGACGAAATTCGAGCTATTTAAACGCCGCCATTTTTCGAGCGCTATTGACATAACGAATGACGTCATTGTCATTTCGTGTTTGTTTACCATTGAGTGTTTCAGTTATTTTATACCTATTTACAGTTTTGATTGCTATAAAAATCATGGAAGACGTTATTTTTTCTCACAAACACTACAACACAGTAGGAATTTCGATGCCGATAATTTCGATAACGTAACAATCGATGTCACATTTCGTTTCGACCAATAGGACGCGTTTTATAGGTTTGAATTTCCCTGCCTTAATTTTCACTTTTTTTAAATATTTTCTGGGTTTAAATAATCACTAAATAAAAAAAAAACTTTTTATGTATATCGTAAAGACAATAAAGAATCCAGAAAAAAATGTTTGAGACAAATAAAATTGTTATGCATATTCCCTATTGGTCGGCCTCTTAAGACTAAAAGGCGACTACGGGAGTAAACTGGTTGCCGTTGGTTGCCGCGATACAAGCCTCGAGCTTAGTACGGAAACCGTCGATAAGATTAAACCTGTAATTTGTTTATGTATAAATAAATAAATAAAAATGGTTGTCTGTAAAGTCTGTTTACGGACGATAGTTTAATGTGACAACGTCATTGATGAATGTTTCGTTATGACATCGATAACGGCGCAAGGCCGCATTTATCTCTATGTGGGAGAGCCACGCTTCGGCATGAATGGGCCGGCTCAACCGGAGTGATAGCACGGCCTCACATTAAATAAATTGTGTGAAATAGTGCTTGCGCTGTGTTTCACCGAGTGAGTGAGGATACCGGAGGCCCATACCCCAACCCCTCCCCACATACCTTCCCCCATCCCCCAAAGGTCGGCAACGCACTTGTGACGCCTCTGGTGTTGCTAGTGTCCATGGGCGGCGGTAATCGCTTTCCATCAAGCGATACGTCTGCTTGTTTGCCCCTGTATGATAAAAATAAAAAAGGCGTTGAAAAAAAAAAATGAGCCGCACATCTTCTAAGAGTACATAGGCTATATTATATTTTCCGTAAAAAGTCTGTGCGAAGCCGGGGGTTGTTAGTATTTACTTATTTAGTTAAAATCAGTAACTTACCTCTAAGGCGTGTCTCCTGCGGCTAAAAATAACAAAACAAACTAACAAAACTTGTTAGCGAAAAGTAGCATAAGACGGACTTTTAAACGAATATCAAACACGATTACACGAAAAGTAATAATATTTTATCTACCTACTCGACAAAATGACTTATAGTACACTTAGTTACTTACTTTTATAGTATAAATATGAATAATATAAGTATTAATGTTAGTTCAGTTCAGTTTCATTATACGAGAAGTATACGCTGGGATGTTTTCAGTCCACTTTGGATAACATGTTTGCTTGTTAAAATTAACAAAACAGTTAGGCCACGCCCATATTTTGATAAATATGTGATGTTTTGTGTTTAAAAACATAAAACAGTGTCGCAGAAGACCCGGCTTAATTTTGGCCATGTAAGTGTGAGTAATAGTTATGTTTGGAACAATTAATAACAGTGTTTTGTATTATTACTGCAACATTATAAAATACCACAATGTAGGTAGGAAGAGGACAAGGTAGAATGTTATGATATTTTCTAAGTATAACGAACTTGTTGGTAATTATGTGAACGTTATATTATATTTATATACACTAATATATATATACTAGCTTTTCACGCGGCTTCGCTCACGCAAACTTTCATCCCCTGATTTACCCCCTTAGGGATGAATTTCAAAAAATCCTTTCTTAGTGCTCACTTACGTTATGTAAAGAACCTACCTGCAAAATTTCAGGATTCTAGCTTCAGCGGTTTGGGCTGTGCGTTGATCTCTGGGTATGTTAGTCAGTCAGTCAGTCTGTCAGTCAGTCAGTCTGTCAGTTAGTCAGTCTGTCAGTCTGTCAGTCAGTCAGTCACCTTACTCTTTTATATATATAGATAGATATGGTACTAGCTTTGGCCAGCGGCTTCGCTCGTAATTATTAAAAAGTATCCTAGGTTACTTCTAATACCTCCAAGAATATGTCTACAAAGTTTCATGATGATCGGTTAAGTAGTTTTCGCGTGAAAGCGTAACAAACAAACTTACATCCACATTTATAATGGTAAGGATTGTAAAGTTGTGTTATTCATTGCTAAGATCGATGACCTATATAAATTAACTTCTTACTTTGTCGTGAATGCAAAGTAAATAAATATAAATCATGAGTTTATTTTCTGTGGTCATTGTGTATATATCATTAAATAAAATGAAAATATTTACGTTATCATAGTTTGACAAGGCAGTGTCTCCTTGTTTATGCGTCTGGAGTTGACTAAGTGTGATAGTAGGCATCGTGCTACTAAACCGTATTCAGAATGAGAATTGTTGCAGTTATCTTAAACAATAAACATCTTTTTCTTGTATAGATATATGGATGTAGAGCGTTATTGATCATAATACTGTTGTTGTCATCACTAAACTAAAATTTGTTGTTTGATTATATACTAAAGTATGTTAGGTATTGAACTAAACACAGTGACAGCTGAGATGTTGGATATCGAAAAATGCACTGTAAGCAGATGAAATTAAAGTATATAATCCAACATCATAAATCAGAATTACTACCATTGCCGGTCCACTGTCTCAGTTTATCACTATCAGTTAGGTATCTTTTCTAGTCGTAGTGGCTTGTTACTTTAGCTATTGCTATTATTTATTAATATCGTGATTATGCCAAACTGTATCTTTTATATTACTTGTAATTTTTTAACCGACTTCAAAAAAAGGAGGAGGTTCTCAATTCGACTCTATTTTTTTTATGTTTGTTATCTCATAACTTTCGACTGAGTGAACCGATTTTGATGATTCTTTTTTTATTTGAAAGCTGGTGCTTCCCGTAGAGTCCCATTTAAATTTGGTCCTGATTGAAGTCGGTTTTTTCTGTTAAAATTTATGATTATTTACATACAATATAGCACATGGAAACATAACAAACAAGGGGCTTTCAATTTGAGAAGCACAGTAATAATATTTTATGAATACATAAATATATACATTTTTCAATTATTCTATTAAAGTGTTACAATAGACGTGTACCTTCAGGGGTTTGCACAACTTCGAATGTAAAAGGTCTGTAGACAATCACGTCTATCCGTTGGGAGTCCTCGCCTTTGTGGTTCTTACATTTGCAGAATGCTGTAAAATTGCTCGTTACGTTTTCTTTATTGTAGTAACTTATATACAATGACGGTATTTCTAACAGGACACTCTGTAATAATAATAAACTTTTAGTCAATTTATCGGAATATTCATAAATAATATATGTAAATGTGTAAATGAATTACATTGAATTAAAGTTTGTTGATCACAAACTAAAATAACTCTCCGAATTAAATGTGTACAGGTGACTAAATAATTAAAAAACAAATATGTATCTACAACACAATCTTATGAAATATCTTAATCACAATTTACTCTTTCGTGTACATAACAGAACTTTAGGAAACAATATGGTTCAAATTTCCTGTAACGCTTCAGTTTACCTGTTTAGGTATGGCCTTATGTGGTTTAGTGTAGGAATCAAATCATATTTAATCGTTTTAAATTTGTTTAATTTATCCTTGGCAACACTTTGTTATTGATTGTCATATCACATCATGGAGTGTAGAAATAAGGAGCACAATCTCTGACTTTTCATTTTTATTACAAATTTTAATCAAATAAACATTAAAATATATTGCTCAATTGAGTAGTCGAAAAAGTGACGTCACAAGTTTGTATTTAGTACATTTTTCATACAAAGTTATCATTTTGACAGATGATAAAAAGTAACTAATTTGACTAAAGTATCATCTATCCTATTAATGTTCTTTTTGGCGAGCTTTCACCAATATCAATGTACGGGAGAACGTTTTCTAGTTAAACAATGTTACTCAAAATAAAGTGGATAAAATGGAAAATTGATTCCCCGGGCTGATAAACTATCAACTTAGGTATAAGTTTGTTCGGAATACTGAATTCGCGTTTCAGAGTCGTACTTAGACAATTTTCAGTATAATTTAATATTTATATAATAAACCCCCCCAAATCCTTCCTTCTTAGGAGAGGACTCTATGTCCAGCGGTGGACTAATAAAATTTGTTGATGATCCACAGGCTTTCTTCCAGTTTATGCCAAGTTCATATAATCTATCGTAAGTTCAGAGCATAAGTGAATACAGTCAAAATCTATTCTCGTGTCACATTGTTACGCGTGATGAATTCCGAAACTATCAACCCGATTTTCAAGTTGCTTTTACAATATGTGCTTTGCTGAAGTGCCTCAGATAGGATAACTAATATCACGCTTAGATTAATAGAAGCCAAGCATGATTGACAAGAGACGTAGACGCGGTTGCGTGGGTCAGCTAGTGGTTATATATTTACATCTGACTGAGTTGAGTTATCTTCGTCGTCTTCCCACCAAACTGTTGGTGTTGGGTATCCTACCACTTTACACGCCACCGTGCCTTGATCACCGTAATTTATTGTCATGGACGTTCCTTCAAGTATTTCTGCTTTAGGTTCTACCCATCTGGGGTCCAGCACTAGAAACAAAAATATTTAAAAAAATATATCATACTTAGACAACAGCTTCATAATCATTTCCAGGCAGGGAGTTTTCTTTTGATGTTTTTTTTTAAGTCTGTTTAATAGCTTTGCATGACTACTAGTTAATAGATCGGTATCTTAAAGTTTCATCTATCTTCTAATCTTACCTGTCAGATCACCTAAACAACTTGTAAGAATACAACTATGTTTCTATTAGTTTTTTTTTAAAGACAACTCCCGCATGAAACGGACACAATTAACACCCAACCTCAGAACAATAAATTGTGGATCACACAAAGTGTTGTCCCGTGTAGGATTTGCACCCACAACACTTGGCGAATTGGCAAGCGGCGTGTCGACCGCCTAAACCACTAGGCCAACCGTACAGTCAATTTTCACCATATTCGTGTACAAGGTACAACTATAGATCTTTAGATACGTATGAAATTGAAAGAATTATCCTCTAACTCCTAAATGTTGAGGAGTCGTACCTTCCATCATCAGTTCACCTAAATAACTTGAAAGAATATGAGTAACGGTAACATACATACACATGCATGACATTTAAAGATTTATCTTTCAACTCCTAATCGTTAAGGAGTTGTATATTCCATCATCAGCTCGTCATCATGTTTATCTCTCATCATATTTACACCTGGTAGTCATCATGAAATGATGACTACCAGGTGTAAATACTGCAATAGCTTTAGAGAATATATGAAAAACATAGTACGTGCCTAACAAATTTGAGGGTTTCCTACGATTTCCTTGGGATCACATCATCAGATCCTGACACAGTGGCAATGGGACCACATAAGCATACCCTTTCGAATACAAAAATATTTTTAAAAATGGGTCCACAATTGACGGAGTAATCAGTGTACAAACATTAAAAAAAAACATACCAATCAAATTGAGAACCCCCTCCTTTTGGAAGTCGGTTAAAAATTGATAGATAATTTGGCAGCCAAATTAAAGTCGGTTTATTTCACGATTTTTAGTGTTTCCAAGCAGGTAGTTTTCGTATGATGTTTCTTTTGGAAGTCACTTATAATTTTTTTCTTAAGTTAGTTTTATACATGTATAAGTTTAGCAAATCGTTTTTATCTGTAAGCCATATTGCTTATTGTTTTTATTATACGTACACCATTCAATTAAAAATGTAACAGTCATTTAAAACTAAATATTGCGATCCCTTCCAGATAACCTTTATATAGACGTAGTGATATGGTGTCAATTGTAGTAAAGTAATATTTAAATATATGTATATATTATACTATACTAGTTGACCCGGCAAACTTCGTTCCGCCATATTTACACATGATGGGCCTCCGGTATCCTCACTCACTCGGTGAAACACAGCGCAAGCACTATTTCACATCGGTTTTCTGTGAGGCCGTGGTATCACTCCGGTCGAGCCGGCCCATTCATGAGCGTGGCTTTTCCGCGGTAGAAATTTGACATTAGATACATTTTCATATTGCAATGTTTTAATACAGAATTAATAAATATGTATTGTGTAAACACAATTTTTGAACATAAACGATCAATTTGCTAACATAGTACTAAACTGAAAACTGAAGAGAAGACAGAAGAAAACAGAGAAGAGAAGAGAGAAAAGATGAGATAAGAGAAGTCTAGTAGTCTGGTTGGTCACCCAGTAGGTGAAATTCAGTTATCATTAAACAGATGTTTGTAAAACTTATAACGTAATCTTTATTCTTAGAACCAAATCACCAAAATAATAACTTATATATTTCTTCTATTAATTATATTTTCGACGTACCTGTCATTTGAGGGATCAACTTCTCCGTAGAACCAATTAGCTGTTGATGAGTCACTTTATCGTGACCGTAAATCTGGAAATAACTAATAATTAAATATGTTTTAGAAGAATAACTAACTATGTACAACATGTGCAACATATCAAAGTTTGTTGTCAAGTTTAAGAGAAAATTTCGACGTTAACGATTTTAGAAGGTGATACATAGTCTAAGGAACCACTGTTAGGGCATTTATTTGTAGAGTTATTTTAATACTTTCAATTAGACTTATTGTTAACAATAGTAGGCTCAATCTTGAATTGTCCAGGGCAGGATGATATTGCGATATAGTTACAGGATCTCATCGGTTGTGGTAGTATTACAAAATCGTCATTATGACAATTACCCAAATTCTGAAGCTCTTATCAGGATCAATGAAAGTTTTTGTCAAGTATTGATCTGCAGCAGTTTCCTGCAGAATCAATGTCTTATTCTCTTTTTCATTATACGTCTGTAGGACAACTGACTCCAGCTTTATAGTGTTTAAGACATCTAGTAGTATATAATTTTGTCTTCCTGTAACGAAACAGTAACAATATGTTCAGTTCAATTAAGATAATTACGTCAACTGCTTCTACATACTGATGACGTGAAACACAATCTAAGCACATAGTCGAAATCTATTTTTAAATTACCATGATTGTTTATAATTATAAAATATCATTAGCTATATATTAATATTAAAAAAAACAGTTACAGTACAGTTGTTCATGTGGTTTTTTCGCGAAAAATAAGCATAAGCATAAAGCATAAGCAAGCATGGCTTGCAAGCATTGCATGCAAGCATAAGCATAAAGCGAATCTGACCTAAAGGTCAGATTCGCTTTATGGCAATTCTTAATCCATTACCATACAGATGACAATTATTAGAGAAAAAATATTTTAGTGAAATCAAAATAATTTGAAGTAAAGTCTTTTTCCAAGGTTTTTTTCAAAAACTGGGTAGGTGTTAGCTTTAAGTCTACTTTGATATGCCTGAACTTCGATTTGGGTCAAGATCTACTCTTCTAACATACCTCTTGAATTTCAATGATTTTTTTTTTTATGTTTGTCCCTGCCAAAATGACTCTACTCCGCCTGATGGAAAGCATAAGCAGAATCCAAGAGATGATGCAGACAATGCTGTTGCGTTGTCTGCAATGCAGCATGGTGACCCACACCATGGCGGGCTAGTGATGCTTCTGCATCATAGGGCCTCCGTATATATTTACTTTATAACAGATATGTACAAATTTTGGAAATGGTTATTTAAAGTTGTGAAAGTTAGTTTTCTATCTGGAATAAAAGAGGAGTTATTACCTGGCATCGGTCTTTTACTAGTTTCCTTTTGGCTTCGAGGTTTTTTAGTTGAGAAACCTATTTGCAAGGGTAGTTGAAATTTCTTGTACAATGTAAGAGAAGTCGTGCCCTGACTTCTGACACTAACAGTGTAGTCCCCGGGAACGGCATCTACTAATCGAAATACCTAAAACTCACAAGCTATTATTATAAAAAATAACTATAAAAATACTTTAATAATATATTCATGTATAAAGATTTAAAAAAAAATAGTATCACAAATCATAATTTAATATGAAATGTAATCACCTGTGCATGTGAAGATTCCAGAATATTCTCAAGTGTTAAATTTGATTTGTCTACTGGAGACAATTTTACAAGTGGATGTTGTCCAGATATGGCCAGTATTACACTTTTTGTGAAAGAGTCCACTGAAAACTGATATAAGCATAATTGAACCTCAAAAGTTACGGATCCAAAAATGTTGTTTTTTTAGGGTTAACTAGCAAAGATAAAAATATGCAAATTACGTAGCGACAATAATTTTAATATGTAACAAAACAGAAGGAAGTCATATTTGAAGTTTGTTTTATATCGTGTAAAAATTTAACTGAAGTGATGCAGTATTATTTGGCATTTGGAGATTACTTGATGGAAGTACAATAAGTAACTTACCGATAGTTCTTTATAGTTTTCAAAGGTATCATAAGAAATTACGTTAGTCCACTCCGCTTTAATAATTTCCTTCATATACCGGAAAACCTGAAATGTTTTACATGAATATACACACAGTAAACAATGTTTTTCCACATATAAAACTATATCTATACAAATAAATATAATTGGAGTGCCTGTTTGTAATATTAAAATTTTTCTACCGTTTTTGTAACATTCTTCATTGATGCTCCGCTCCAATGATCGCGCTCGCGCTCCGCTATGATATATAGCCTATAGCCTTTCCTCGATAAATGTACTATCCAATACTGCAAGATTTTTTTAAATCGGACCAGCGGTTCCTGAGTTTAGCGCGTTCAAACAAACAAACTCTTCAGCTTTATAATATTATTAGTATAGATATGTACGGTACATATACTAAAAAAACATTTTTTTTTATTTTTGTCTGTCTGTCTGTCTGTTTGTTCCAGCTAATCTCTGGAACGGTTGGACCGATTTTGAACATTCATTGGCCGATAGCTGATGGTATAAGGAGTAACTTAGGCTACTATTTAGACTAGCTTTACCCCGCGGCTTTGCCAGTGGTTGCGGTACAACAAGAAACGCGGGTAACACCGCGTTGCTCATAGTAGTGAATAAAACATAACATATCAAACTTTCTTGCGTCTGGAAGAACCTAAAAAAATCATTAAATAGCGTTTGATAAATACCAAGGTCGTCAATATCCACAATGGAATTCCATTTTAATCAACGGATAAGCTTCCTCTTCAATTAAGGATATCTCTACATCTTAACATGTTTATGTTAGACTAGCTTTTACACGCGGCTTCGCTCACGCAGACTTTCATCCCCTGATTTACCCCCTTAGGGATGGAATTTCAAAAAATCCTTTCTTAGTGCTCACTTACTTTATATAAAGAACATACATTCAAAATTTCAGGATTCTAGCTTCAGCGGTTTGGGCTGTGCGTTGATCTCTGGGTATGTCAGTCAGTCTGTCAGTCACCTAACTCTTTTATATATATAGATAGGAATAGCAAATAACTCTAACCTGTCTTAAATCTGCGCTATTCAACTGAAACACTGTGCCGGAGCATGCTTTAGCTACATCATAGTAAGCTTGAACATTTGATAAGTTTGCACAGTATCCAGTCAAAAATATTGTTACCTAGAAACAATTGATAATTATTAAGTTCTGTAACAAATAATATAGAAATATTGTATTTAAAACACAATTCATATGAGGACAATCAGCTATTTTCCTGTTTCTTTTGCTCTTTGTTTGTGTCAATAACCAAGTCTGAATGTACCAAACATCCAATAATCTACTGGAGATTACTGTAATGTGGTAAAAATTTAATCTTTTATTTGTCCGTTACTTATTAATCGTAACAAGTTTATTTATACAGACTATCCCAAAAGATGCGTTATATCATTTTTTGGTAAACAATAAGCTTGGAGTTCGGAAGTCCGTACCCCAATCCCTCCCCCCATCCCCTCCCCATCCCCCAAAAGGCCGGCAACGTTTGCCTCCTATTTCTATATGTAAACTAGCTGATCCGGCGAACTTCGTACCGCCATATTTATGACCCACGTAACATCGTTTACGTTTTTGTGAATCTAAACCATTCCCAGATCCCCTTGAACACACACAAAAAATTTCATCAAAATCGGTCCAGTCTTTTTTGTGAATCTAAACCAATCCCAGATCCCCTTGAACACACACAAAAAAATTCATCAAAATTGGTCCAGTCGTTTAGGAGGAGTTCAGTCACATACACACGCACACAAGAAATATATATATTAAGATATAAAAAAACATCTCGCTTGTGTTGAATCAATAGTTTTTACATTATGATGAATTTAATCACAAACCGTTTGACCGTGGGAGAGCCACGCTTCGGCATGAATGGGCCGGCTCGACCGGAGTGATACCACGGCCTCACAGAAAACCGGTGTGAAATAGTGCTTGCGCTGTGTTTCACCGAGTGAGTGAGGATACCGGAGATCCATACCCCATCCCCTCCCCCTATCTCCCCCCCCCATCCCCCAAAGGCCGGTAACGCACTTGTGGTGCCTCTGGTGTTGCGGGTGTCCATGGGCGGCGGTAATCGCTTACCATCAGGCTATACGTCTGCTCGTTTGCCGGTCTATTCCATAAAAAAAAAAAAAAACTTCAATCATTTGTTAAAATAGGACACACAGAAACGGCTGGCCGGCGGCGACCAGAAGACACTTATTATCATAGGCATACCTATACCTAGACTTTTTAGAAGGCTAGAGATTTTGCAACCCAGAACAAGTACAAATATTGCTGGTGTTCTAATAATAGGGTATTTTTGCGGAAAGCTGAGGGTGATACTCAGATTTATGTAAGATCGGAACAAAGTCTCGGGAGTTGGAAAAACTGCAATGACTATGTTTGTTATCGTGTTTTCCTAGTTTACTATTTGAGAATGTTTTACATGATAAATTAATAATCTTATATCTTACTTTCATAAGGACATAATATGTTTTTTTTTTAAAGACAACTCCCGCACTAGGAATAAATCCTGTGTCGCGGGGGACTTTACAAACATACATGAAACGGACACAAATAACACCCAGACCCAGAACAACAATTTGTAGATCACACAAAGTGTTGTCCTACGTGGGATTTGAACCCACGACACTTGGCGAAGTAGGAAACGGCGTGGTGACCGTTAAACCACTAGGCCAAACGTGCAGTAAGTTTGCTAGGTTATTGTTACACTTTTAAGTATGGTTCAAAATACACACACACACACACACACACACACACACACACACACACACAAACACACACACACACACACACATCACATCACTTCTACTCCTCATACAGTTATCTAGACAATTTTAATGAAATAAACATACATTCAAACTACACAAAAAAAAAACCATTCATTACATTTTCCACATATATCTATTACATACACGCTACCTGAAAATCGAGAATACTTCTGCGGTATTTTGGGTACAAAAGTCGAAAACTATGGTCACGTTTCGGTGTTATCATACAAATATTGTAATAAATAGCTAATCACATAGAAAAGTTAGCCCTAGATTTGGATACTTTCCAAGTATCAAAATCATATAAGGTCGCGGCAGGCGAGTACATACAAACATAAAGGTTTACACGTACACATACACTTATTCATGAGATTGAGTGTTGGTAAAAATGTAAATTCTTAAAAATCCTTAAGTCCGAGTATAAATCAAGTGATTATGGAGGAACACTGACTCCCAAGTCACAGGTGATAAACCTAGTTTGGGAGCCAAGTTCTAACATACATATTTTGTTTGCATAAGAACTGATTGTTATTGTTTTTTATTCGTTTGTAAAAATGTCAAATATTATCTGTAAGCAAGGTGTATTGAGTGTGATTGTAAAATAAATAAATTATTATTATTACATTATATTATAATCGAATGTAAACACGTCTTAGGGTAAATATAAAATAAGAGAAACTTATACCTGGCTTAAAGTATTCCTACAAAGATTCTCTACAGATGCCAACTTATTAATATCTTTCGGAAACGCATCTGTGAAGAGAAAGATATTTGATCGGGGCTTGCTTGTTACTAAAGCTCTCTCAATACCTGAAAGTGCAACTTCTGGACAATCTCGTCCTCCACTTAACGGGATTCTATTTATGGAAGTGACAAATTCACTAAAACTTAACGTCACTATCGGTTCTGCGACATCTGAAAAAGAAATATCAAACATGTCAATACATACCCTATATTTATGTGAATAAGCTATAGTTATTGATGTTTTTATGTTTGGGGTAATCTCCGGAACTTCTTATTTAATTTTGATTGATCACTGGGGGTATTTATTTTAAATTTTGGATGGCTACTTTTTTAATCACAATAAAATTAATGAGATTCTGAAGGCCGCTGAAATTCGATAATATTAGACGCCGAGGAAGACCCCGTAAAAGATGGCGCGACAATCTTGATGCCTATCGCAGAGACTGGCCGGAACTGGCCTTGGATAGAGGGAAGTGACTTGTTGCAGGGGAGGTCTTTGCCCAGCAGTGGGACACAGAAAAAAAACTAATATTATAAAGATGTTAAGAGTCCGTTTGTTTATTTAGTTGAACGCGCTAATCTTTGGTATTACTGCAGGCTTCGATCTAAAAAATATTTCAGTGTTAGACAGCCCATTCATTAAAGAAGGCTACAAACCGTCACGCTACGATCAATAGGAGCGTAGTATCAAAAAAAAGTTGCAATAACGAACAAAAATGATTCCTTTTGACTAACTAACTATTTACGTAAATCACGCAATAGAAGCTATTGCGTGATTTACGCAAATAGTTTCGAATAAAAACATTGTTTTGTTCCCCATTCAAAGTTATAAAAATATATATTTTAATGTTGTTGGTATTCAAGTCACATGGTCCACGTTGGGTCAGCTAATATCGTATATACTTATATGTGATTATCTTACCTGGGTCGCTGAATGGAACTAGGATATAATTCCCTATGTCTGTATTACCAAGAGGGTTCATAACAGAGCTTAATGTTGCTTTTATGACATCCAATTCCTCTGTCATAGATCTCGATGTATCCAAAACTATTGTAAAACTTTTGTCACCAAATATCAATTTCAATAAAATAAAACTAACTAATAAGTACTTGAAAAACATCTTGTAAGATATTAATTTAGTAATGTGCAGAGAGACGAGTATTCTATTGGACGTCTAGTATTAAATACAATGTTGGAGGACAGTTAAAGAGAAGGTTTGATACATACTCCATATAAATCAATGATAAATACAATAATGAGAAAAGTTTTAAAGACTTCTCAAGTTAAGGCAAGTCAAATATGAAAATATTGATATAGATCTACTTTAATTTTGAGGCAAGAGACCTGACAATTAGGCAAAATAAGCCCTACGCTTTAATAATCATAACACATACTCCAACGCCAAGCACTACAAATGTCGCCAAACAAAGATTGGCTTACTTGGCTGATGATAGTGTTATGAAAACAGAGCAGGATTGGAGGATTCTAGTCACTAATATGAATTTTCTTGCTTCAAAATAAAAAACGTATTTGTCGACATACATACCACCGAATTGGCGCGGTTGCGAGAGCATGAATGAACATTGGTGTATTTTCTACTAAATAAGCTTATTATTTTGAGTACATAAGAAATGCTCGTCTTTATTGTCTGCAATGCAAACCGTCTTATCAAATATGACTACCCTTCACGACAGTTTAATTCCATTATTATTTTCCCATTGGATTATGAGAGTTAGGGAATAGAGAGTTAGTCATTAATTATAGTGCACAAGTGTGTGCCCAAACACAGGTTTGCGCACACACTTGTGCTTGGTTAGTCTCCGAACGAACGAGTAATCAGTCATGACCATCATTGGATGGTTTATACATTTTGTTTAAGAACCTCTGGATAGATTATCAACGTAGCTTAAAAATTTAATAGCTAACGTTATGTTTAATTATGTTTCTTAATTCTGTGTGAAAAGCTCATTGAGATAAGTCTCATAAGTCTCATTTGAAAAATATCTAGAGAAATTTTAAAATTGAAAATGTCTTGGCCTTAATTTGCAATATTGTAACAGCAATTATATATTTGATAACATTTAACCTACATATTTATCGATGATCTAAGGGTCGTTCTCCTAGCAAGCACTAACACTAGTGTTGTTGATTGTCTTGGCATATTTATGTAGAATATTCTCTCAATAGGTAGGATACTTAGTAGGCAAATCTATATATACATAAATGAATCGCCGAAATGTATGTACGCATAACTTCCGATCGGCTGCACCAAATTAAATATTTCTTCTTTTTATGTAGTCGTTATTGTTAGGACAAGGTTTGTGTACAAGAAAAATTAAAAAGAGTGCAAAGTTGCTTTTTAACCGCGTGCTCAATTTTAATGACCGAGCAAGCGAAGGATTCTAAAATTAGAATCCTGAGCGTCAGCGAGGGAATCAAAAGAGCACAAGGTAAAAAAAAATTGCAGCATTTTTCGAGTGCAACAACGTAACTTTTCATCCCACCTCAGCGAGGAAATGACTAAATGACGTGAAAGGAAAATGGCTCTGGCAAAGCAAATAAAATTACACCAAGAAGGTTCCGAGTCTGAGTTTTTACGAAATAAAAAAAAAAAAATATGATAATTTCGGCACCATGGAGGTAGAAGGAAATAGGTTTAAGATGTTTTGACTTTACAAGCTTAGCGCACACGATGTTCTAAAGTCAATTTTACTTTATCCTCTAGCGGATAAAAACGGCTTTTACACACAGATATCAAAATACTATTTCCGAGATGGTGGGATGAAAAAGTTTTTTTTTCCGTCCGCGACTGTACACTGCCTGTGGGGAGCTGAGACAGATATGTAAATATGGCGGTATGAAGTTCGCCGGGTCAGCTAATATTGTATATTTTTCATTCATATATCTACATCCACCCTACCTATCTATCATTTACTATAAGATCTAGATATAAGACAGCTTTAGGTAAGGTAATGTGCACCTTATTGTCAAATATTCATTATATTGTGTATCTTTCTGTTTTTTTAAATTCTGCAATTGTTAGAATTTTGCTTAGATTACTTAAACATTTATATGATAAATTGTATTTAGGTAACCTACTTTCTATATATATAACTAGCTGATCCGGAAAAGGTTGTTTTGCCATAAAAAAATTGGGGTATAAAAATAGTGTTGGTCGATTCTAAGACCTACTAGTCCGGGTTCCCCGGAACAACTTTTACAAGTTATTACTATCAAGCAAATTTTTCGTGAGTGGCTTCATTTAGATGAGGGCCTACCTTACAAAAAAAATCGACTGTGGGAACTAACAGGACTAGCAGGGAAAGAAAACTTTTGAGCGAAGGGCCGTGATAACGTAGGTATCTCGCAATTTGTAGGACAATGTGGCTGTTAAATTATATAAATATTAACTAACATTATTACATAATGGAAACAAATATTTATCCTAAAAAATGCATGGTTTGATCCTTCCAACAAATATCGATAGCGAGGTCTTAAAAAATGCAACAACTCTTAATACGAATATACAGGTACCCGCATATATAAATATTGTAAAAGCTATTAACATCATATATTGAAGAGAATAAAATGTTTTATTTTTCTTGAAAAAAACAACTCCCGCATTAGGAATAAAGATCCTGTGTCGTGGGGGACTTTACAGACATACATGAAACGGACACAATTAACACCCAAACTCAGAACAACAATTTGTGGATCACGCAAAGTGTTGTCCCGTGTAGGATTTGAACCCACAACACTAGGCGAATTGGCAGGCGGCGCGCGGCGTGGCGACTGCCTAAACCACTAGGCCAACCGTGCAGTGGTATGTGGTTGGTAATGCCGTGTGGGATTGAGTTATGCATTTTGCATATATAAATACGAAAGCTTAATTAAAGTTTTTTGTTTTTTTCTCTTTATGCAAGTTAAAGTACCTATTCGTACGTCATATGTTGTTAAATCAATAGAATTTATACATAGCTAAGACCGACCAGCTAGGTCAGCAGATTACAGATGTGAGATGTTATCGATCACGTAAGATCCAAACATTCTTTACCTCGTCAAGGATGAGAAGTGATTATATGCATTGTACCGATTGATTTTAGTGTTTAAAAGATAGCTGTAAGTTGGCATACCACTCACTCGAGCCACACGTTTGAACATGAAACATTAGAGTATCCAGGAGCCTTATCTCCTACACAATAAATATTACTACCATTGCTGCTCATCGTCGTTGTTATTCTTCTTACCAACAAGTCGCTATAGTTGGTGACCCCGAGAATTGAACAAGAAAAAAGAAGCAACTAATCGCGCCTTTTGAAGGAGAACATAATATAGTGAACTGTTAAAGCAGTATTGCGTAAAAGTACTATCGTCAGGATGTCGCTGCTGGAAGTGCTGCAAAAGCCGGAGTTTCAAGCAAATTGGTAGCAGAGGTATCGTCAGTCACCATATTGAAGAGGATTTCGCCCTATTTGAACCAACCAGCCGCGTTTATGGCTCATCGCTCCCCATCGGCGGACAAGGTATTTAACCGTTCAAAATCATCGTCATTAGGCCAAACATTAAACAATATCAGTGTCATCACGAAAATAAAAGTCAATTTCCTATGTATTAATAAATATAAATAACTATACGCAGATAACAATTATAAAAGTATCTATAAGTAGTTATACTTATCGATCATTTATAATTGTTATCTATTTAAAGTTAAGGTTAAATCAATAAAATGCCCTATCTGGCTAAGGCCTCTAACTTATTAACCAGGTAAACTCGAGATATCGTCTATACAAATATATTATACAAACCATACAAACATAAACATACCAACATATAAAGATAATAAAAACATATTTAATTTTATAATTGGTCAAAAATACTTCATTAGATTTCTTATTATTTTTGATTAAATAACAAAATTAATAAATTACAACTTCTCCTAAATTTGCAGGTTATACTAATATTAGCCGCGTTTTGTTGATTTATGTATTTGGCCCGTCTTCACAAAACTACAAGGAAAACGTGGGTAGTAATTAGTGATCCTAACTGCTAAGCGTGCTCGTGATTTCGGTTCAAGGCTTTTAAAGGGTATTTTATCATTATGTCAATATGTGATTATTCAGAAATATAAAATTACATTTATCAGAACCTACCATAACAAACACTTATCAGGCAGTCGTTTTGACGATGTATGAAGTCATTTATTCATGACCTAGCTGACCCGACGAACTTCGTACCGCCATATTTACATATCTGTCTCAGCTTCCCACAGGCAGTGTACAGAGGCTGACAAAAAAAAAACACTTTTCCCGTTATCTTTTATTTTTTTTCTTTCTAGCAAAAAAAGAATGAATGAATTGACTGAATTCGGACTATGTGTTATTGAAATACAACCAAGTACATATTTTGACTTTCATCCCCTCTCTCCAGGAAACCGTGTTGAATTTCGGGATTAAAAGTATCCTATGTCCTACCTCGTAGTATGAACTCAAATCATGCCAAGTTTCGTTTGAATCCATTCAGTAGTTTCGGGATGCGCGGCCAAGATACAGACAGACAGACTGACAAAAATGAAAAAAATTACAGTTTTGGCTTCAGTATCGATTATAGAGAGTCCTCCAAAAAAAATTTTCAAAATATCTTTAATGTATAGAATTGGACCTGTTACATTTTTATTATAAGTATAGATTTCAAATAAAGTCGATAATAATATTTATTTCTTTATTCATTTGTGTGGTATACCAACAGCACACCTACGACACTCTCTTAAAAATATTACACAGAAATATTACCTATAAGTGCTTGCGTCACTTTATTATTTACAATGCATTGCATGGGTCTTGAACAGAATGTCGGGAGATAAGGCATTAACTAGGTAAAAATACTACTAAACTGGATTTCATAGGCTCATTAGGAGTTTCCAAGTGGAAAATCCTAATGAGCCTTAGGTGGTTATATCTACAAAATAATTTATAATTCTGTTTATATTCACTAGGTAAAGGATATTTTATAACGGATCATAATATTGTTTTCATATTATAATAATAATAACAATTAAGCAGAACAGAGCAGAAACATGCAATGTTTTTCTATTGCAAACATTATGCGTAGAATAAATATTGTTTGATTCAAATGCACTAGAACTATAGCGGTATGGGAAGTATTTCCTCTCGGAATAGGGCCTGATCGGTGTGAACTGATCTGGTTCCTCCCTAAGATTTTCAGTAGAATCACCAAATACTTTTGACTTCTGAGTTCGCAAGGAACAGGAGATCCGAAGGGATTTTACACCCCATCAACAAGAAAAGACTATGGATATAGTAAAGAGGTTTAGCGACGTTTCCCACAATTAAACCTATTTAGGAAGCCTAGGTTAGTAAGATTATCTATGGGGTCCTTTTACTTTCAGTCGGCATTTTTTCTACTGGAATTTTTTTCAACATTCAATCCGTCACCGTCACCCGTCAACCGTAAAGTTGAACCGGCAACTTAGAGAGTGGGAAATCAAATCACTCTCGCTGATCGATGACTCATGTTTGCTTATCAACAACCCTTAACATTAACACGAATATACAGGTACGCACCCGCATATATAAATAATGTAAAAGCTATTACCATCATATTAGAGAGAATAAAATGTGATAGGTAATGCCGTGTGAGTTGAGTCCGCTTCGTTCAAATTGGTAGGTAATGCAGAATGTGTATATAAAATAACATAAAATACAAGTAAAATTTTAACAAAAGCAAAAACCGACTTCAAGTTGCGACTCGATTTCTCTTGGACGCCATTATCAGGTCGTAATGTCCTTATCATGGTACCACCGTTGAGATATATCCTTTCCAATAAAAGGTAGTTAGTTTAAAAGGTAGTAGAGCCACGCTGATTTCAGTACGGTTGGGCCGGCTCGACCGGGGCGGTACTACCATCGCACAGAAAATCAACGTAAAATGACAGCAGCAGTGCTGTCGTGTTTCGTTGGTGAGTGCGAGACCGGAGGCCCAAATAGTCTAGTCAACAAGTCCCATACTTGTTGACTAGACTAATAGATGCAGTAGCATCACTAGGCCGCCATGGTGTGGGTCGCTATACTGCATTGCCTGCATTCGCAGTGAGTATGGTGACCGCCACTCTTGGATTCTGCTTGTGCTTTCCATCAGGCAGAGTAGAATCATTTTGGCGGGCATACATAAAAAAAAAGAATCATCAAAATCGGTTTATAAACTACGAAGTTATCGGCGAACACACATAAAAAAAACCATATATACAGTCATATTGAGAACCTCCTCCTTTTCTGAAGTCGGTTAAAAATCAAACAAATAAATAACTATTTTTAAAATAGCAGGATATGTATTTTATTTAAATAAGCTAAGGCAGCTTATTTAAATAAGCTGCACTACTTTTTCTCTCATAATTAGAATATTTTTATAGTATCGATTGAAAGAAGGACTACCGGTCGAAACTGGAATTTTCAGCGTTATGGTTCAGGTGGGTTTAAAATTATTTTGAACTTTAGAATGAGTTTCTGCTCATCGACTTTCTCTGATTGTTTCTTGGCAACGACTTTCGCGTGAAAAGCACTACTCTAAACTAAACGATCTTACTCTAAACTAAACGAATAAAAATATGTACTTATAATCATACACTATCTTGACAGGTTTGTAATAGTGAATATCTGTGGGAATTACATAAAAAAAATAAGTTTGTGGGTCAAAACACGATTATGATCGAAAGTGGGGTTTGTTGGTATTTCTAGAGAAAGTACTTTTTAACAAAGATCTAGTTTGTCGACACAATAAATAAATAAATAAATACACGTTAAACCATGTGTGTGTCACATAGAGTTCTTAGCATAAAACAAATGATAAAGAGATCAGAGATAAAACGTCAAAAACTACATTTAAAATGAGGTGTCAGTGAGAGCAGAGGTCAGTATAGTAAACGAAAAGGTTTTTTTTTATCTGAGATTGAGTTATATGTATGAGTTACTATAAACAAAACGTAAATCGTATTCGAGTCGAGTTTATCTGCCCGACAAGAAGTATCGTGCCAGTATACAACATGACTTGTAACCGCTCATACTGTGTAGCGTTCGTTTATTGTGTAGTTATGCAGATATGTTTAGTTCACGCTCAAGACCTTAAAAGTAGCTTAACATTCGTTATAGACGACTCCGCGTCAATGACCGATGAAATAGAACAAGTGAAAAGTAGTGTTGACTCGATTTTTGAAACTGTGATAAAGTCAAATTCATCACAAATTCAAAATTTTGTTTTAGTTACTTTTAACGATCCAGGTAAGAACGTTGATGGCTTTAAGTAACTAATTAAATTAATATTTAGTGGCTTAAAAATTCATTACAATTAAATTAGTTTCATAAATTGAAATACAAGCTTTATGAAAAATACTAGCACATTTACAGGTACGTAATTACATAAGAATGTAAGAAAGAGTAAATTATATAATAGTATGCTTATATACAGTCTTGACTTAATATAATCCTACTAATATTATAAACGCGACAGTTTGTAAGTATGGATGGATGGATGTTTGTTACTCTTTCACGCAAAAACTAATGAGCGGATTTGGATGAAACTTTCAAGTAATATAGTTTATACATCAGAATAACACATAGGCTACTATTTGCCGCGATAACCGACATATACGCGGGCGGAGCCGCGGGCAACAATTGTATTATTATATTACAAGGATTTTTTTACAATAATGTAAAACTTTTATAACTGTAATGTACGTTATTTTATGCATTATTATGATATACGATTATTAATAATAAGACTTATTGAAAATAACATCTAGTGCCTTAAAACAGGATTGTATTGAAACCTTGAGAAACACGAACTCTCTACATGCGAAAGTTCTTCGCTGTAAAACTTATTGATTATTTTAAAAACTCCAAATTATCATAGCGTTGAGAGTATGCAACTTTCTCTAAAAGCGATCCTAAACGCTGGATTGTTATTACCTATTTTAATGGATACTAGGTCACTCATCAGCTATGTTGAAGTGAAACACGTACGTTTCTAACCATGCTTGGGTAGATCGAACTTTATGAACCGGTGCAGTCTTTCTGAAAGTACTACTCTTAGATCAGCTGGCTAACACCTCTCCGAACCATTACTAAAGTTGGATAATGCACACGTGGTACTCTGCTGTCTAAATGAGACGTTTTGGTTTCAGAGATCTTTATTCTCATAAGAATTTCTACATTCACTTACATGAGAATTTATATATTGTTTTTATAAAACATTCCGACGAGCATGCATTGTTATAAGATTTCGTGACAAAAAAAAGGAATACCAACAAGAAATTAGAAATATTCATTTTGGTACTTATACTATTTGCGTTTCAGTAACATTTTGTTTCACTCTTGAAAGTTGCCGCGATTTACAAATTATGACTTGGTATTGCAACTGTACCATATTCGCAATATATTAAATCATTAATAACTGTAGCAAATTGAATTAAATAAACCAGAATGTTCTAGTCTACAAATAAATGCCGCACCATGCTACAGCGCAAAGAGTATAGTAATTATATGGTATGGAGAGGCGCTCATTGCCCAGTTGCACTCGGTCATTAAAGACAATCACCGTGGGTAAGCAACGACGGCGCAGTCAATACCTGGATGGGTGACCGCTAGTGGCATGTTACCATGAGCATCTCCATGATTTGGAGGTCACGTGAAGCAGTCGGTCCCGGTTGTTATCACAGGATAACATTCGTGGAGTTTAGTTGGAGGCCTTTGGGCGGCTTAAAACATCCAACGGCAAGATTACGTAGCCACAAAGCAACGTTGTCTTGCCAGTCCCCAACCCGCACTCAGCCAACGTGGGGACGTATGGCCTTAACCGTCTCCCGAGAGAAGACCAAAGCCCAGCAGTGGGACGTTATGGGTTGTTGAATTATATGGTACACTTCAACCAAAATTCGCCACAAACAGTAATGTGCGGGATTACTTTAACTTTAAAAGACGGTAAAAATACTTCATTATCATTATCATCAGCATCAAAAGCTTTTAGTGGTCCACAGCTGGACATAAGCCTACTTTACCGCGCTGGCCACACCGGTTGATACAGGGTTTATTTCAAGTTTTTCTTCTTTTTAACCGACTTCTAAAAGGAGGAGGTTCTCAATTTGATTGGTATTTTTGTAATCATGTTGTTCTGCTTATTTGGAGTGATGACATTTTGTATTCTTAATACGTCATCACATGGACAACGGTTCGTCAAAAATCCTTAAGCAGTTCTACATAAGAGTCAGCCAGGTCATTCAGCATCTATTGTAGGTTCTGCAGCGTATCTGCCATGATGACGATGACGCAAATAGCAAATGAGTGTTATATTCACCAATTAAAAAAATTGAGGTTAAATAGGCTTCCAATCGATTACAAAAAAACCTTCTCAAATACTCTAGAAATCACGGGAAAAACAGATACCGGCCGATAGTTACCGACCGGAATCTGTCCTCAAACCTGCCCTATAAATTGGTGTTACTTTGGCTACCTTTAAGCTATCTAGCATTTCATCTTCTATTACGCTTTGAGTGTAAACTGCGTCATTCTGCTTTTTCAAACCTTTTTCAATAGTAAAATTTACCATTTTGTAAGTTGTTTAAGTTATACAGATCCTTTTCTGTCACCAACAGAGGAGGCATCATTGTGCCTATCAATAACCCGTTGAAAAACATTTGACTTATATCAAGGGGATAGAGATTCCAAATTGAGACATTACAAGATGCGAGGGCACCATTGTGAAGGTTTAGTTCTTAAAGGAACAAAATGCTTATTATAATAGACTTATTCGAAGTCCTTGTTGAAACATTGTTTTCATTATATGAATCTCCAAATATAACATATCATTTTTTTTGGACTACGACCTTCTTTACACATACTATTTATCCTTAATACATATTTGAAACCATTTAGCTAGATCATTATTAAACATGAACGTTATTGAGATTAACAGAATTATATTTTTTTGCAGACTATATTTTACATGTTGTTACCGAAAATAAGACTGTATTTAAAGCAGCTGCTTCGAAAGTACATGTACGATATGGAAATCCAGAATGCCCGGAAAAAGCTATGCTAGGCATTAAAGTTGCCATTGAAAACAGTCTACCTTTATCGACTTTGTACGTATTCACTGATGCATCGGCAAAAGATTCTGAAATATATGAAGAAGTTAAGAATATGGCACAAAAAAAACAAATGCAGGTAATTTAGTATTTTACCCGATCGTCCACAGCAGACGCTGTCCCAACTAAGCTTAACAGCTTCTAACGTATCTGCAAATATTAAAATAAATGCCACCCACATTACCTCTATTGTTTCCTCATCAAGTAAGATGTCGAAAAACTGCCACGGTGGCGCAGTGGTAGCGTATGCGAAGCTTGCGGTCTCGGGTTCGATTCCTGGTTCGGACCAAATGTTTGTATGATCTACAAATATTTTTTTCGGAGTTTGGATGATTTCTATGTATAATATGTATGTATTTACAAAAAAAAGTATATATGTATTTATATCAGTTATCAAGTATTAGCCGTGGAAGAGCTACGCTTCGGCTTGAATTAGGTGGCTCGACCGGAGTGCCGAGACCTCACAGAAAACCGGTGTGAAAAAGCGCTTGCGCTGTGTTTCACCGAGTGAGTGAGGATACCGTAGGCCTATATCCCAACCCCTCCCCTATCCCCCTACTGACGCCTCTGGTATTGCGGGTGTCCATGGGCGACAGTAATCGCTTACTATCAGGCGATACGTCTGCTCGTATGCAGATTCTAAAAAAAGAGTACCAAAGACATCTACTTCACAATATGGTACAAAACAAATCCTTTTAATTAGAGGATTGTAAGTCTTAAAAATTGTTATTAAAAAGTTGATCCAGAAGAATCTGCAGTAAAAAGTTGGTGAAGGAAAGTATGTAATATTGTTAATTAAAAAAAAAAATACATACATGCTAAGATTAAGTTTAAAGAACGAACAAAGAATTTACAGAAAAAGTAAATCTAATGCTAAAAAGAAAAATACTGAAATGAATAAATACATTATTAACACATTCTTTCCAGGTAACCTTTATGCTAACTGGTGCTTGTGGCTCTAGAAAAAGCAAGAGGTACAAAGTATACAATCAACTAGCCGGAGCTACTAATGGAGAAGTTTTTAACTTGATGAAAAGCGATATAGCTGACGTAAGATTTATTATGTTATATTGAAGTATAAATATTCGTTCCTTCATACATCAATTTATAATTATCTAAAATTTAAAGGCAACAATTAATTGTTGCCTAAAGGCAATTTTAAGACAAACCCTATTTCAACGGAGAAGAGTTTTTTTTTAAACTTTTTATTATGATGTATGGCTGACTCTGCCTATGACTCTGCTCTGCCTGATGGAAAGCATGAGCAGAATCCAAGAGTTATGGGCACTATACTCATTGCGAATGCAGACAATGCGACAATGCAGCATGGTGACCCACACTATGGCGGGCTAGTGATGCTTCTGCATCATTGGGCCTCCGATCTCGCACTCACCAACGAAACACGACAGCACAAACACTATCATTTTACGTTGATTTTCTGTGCGAGGGTAGTACCGCCCCGGTCGAGCCGTTCCATTCGTGCTGAAATCAGTGTGGCTCTACTACCTTGTAAGTTAGTTCATCTTCAAATAAATCTAATTGTAACTTTACTTATTTTTAACAACATTTACAGATTTTGGAATACGTGAAAGAAAACACAAAAAGTAGAAGTGATATTATTGTATCCAAAAAATTTCCGCCCGGGTATGGTCATAAACTTAAAGTAAGTAGATACATGCTACACAAGGAAAACGTGTAATTTTGTATAAATAGAAATATTGTTAAACTATTACATACCTACACAAGTAAATGACACAACAGTATCTTTTTTGCAATATAAGGGGCAAAAGAGCAGACTGACCAGTCTGTCCAGACTGACCAGTCCGTACCTGGTGGTACCTAAGTAACTACCACCGCCCATGGACACCTGTAACTTAAGAGTCAGAAGTATGTTGCCGTCTTAGGAGTCCCTTCCTCTATAGTCCTTAAAATATAAATAGATCTCTGTAACTGTTCTCATTAGTCATTTAAAACCTTACGAGGTACATTTTCGACTGCCTCGTCGCTCTCGCGGTCGGCGTGTGCGGCTGCTGATCATGAGGTCTCGGGTTCGATTCCCGGGTCGGATCAAATGTATGTATAATCTACAAATATTTGTTTCAGAGTTTGGGTGTTTTCTATGTATAATATGTATGTATTTACAAAAAAAAGTATAAATGTATTTGTATCAGGTATCTAGTACCTATAACACAAGCTCTGCTTAGCTTGCATGATGGCGTTGCGTGTTAGATGTCCGAGATATTTATTTATTTATCATTTATTTAGGTATTGTTTTATAATTTATTTGGCCGTGGCTCCGCCTGCGTACATATCGGTTATCAAGACAAGATAGTTGCCTACGTCCTTCTCCAGGTCCAATCTATCTCTATACCGAAATTCACCGAAATCGGTAGGGTGGTTTAACCGTGAAAGTTATACAGATAGACAGAGTTACTTACGAATTTATAATATTAGTTTGATTTGCAGTTCACTTGTGATGCAACTGGCATGTAATGACTGAAAATATAGGTAACACAAAATAAAATAGCTTGTTCTTCAATGTTAGTTCGTCGGTTTCGAATTCATTCGTTAACAAAGATCTAAATATATTTTAAGCACTAAGCAGTACATATTCCAGTTAATGAAATATACATAAGCCATGGAAGCAATACATAACAAGAGTCTTTAACGCATAAAATGAACTTAATTTAAATTGTATTAAATGCTATGAAATATATTTAGCTTTAATTCCGCGAGACAAATATCCAGGTCTGAAAGCAGGACACAAATCCCACCGTCATGCATACTCACATGCACATATGGGTATCATGCATATGCACACATACAAAACAAGTGAGAAATAATTAGCATGCCATGCAACCAAACCTATACTCGACTTATATATATAACCTATACTTGAGCTCGTGAGCTCAAACGCTCGACCAGTCAACATCTCCTGAGGATGCCCCGTGGAGGGGCGAAACACGTGTCGAGTATAGGTTTGGTTGCATGGCATGCTAATTATTTCTCACTTGTTTTGTATGTGTGCATATGCATGATACCCATATGTGCATGTGAGTATGCATGACGGTGGGATTTGTGTCCTGCTTTCAGACCTGGATATTTGTCTAAATGCGAATTATTAATAATTCTGCGAATTATAATTAATAATAATAATTATACGAATATTAGCTTTAATGTGAATTAAAGCTAAATATATTTCATAGCATTTAATGTCATGGATTTCCGCAAAGTAACGCCTGATTCCATAACTTAAATTGTATTTTAAGACATTTTGTAGACCTGCCATGTCCGTGGTTTACCTGGGGACTATCGAGTTTATCTCTCAACCTTCAGACAGATAAATGTTCGTCAGCTCTAGAAAAGCACAATCTTAACAAATATTTAAGATGTATACAACGATGATACAAATCAAATTAATAATAATAGTTAACAGCAATAATTATTATCAATAAATCACGTTCAAATATTTTTAGTATTCCGTTGATAGTAAAATGAAGGACCTAATCATCTCCGTGACTGGAATAAAACCAAAAATCAAAGTCACCGACTCCGAAGGAAACAAGGTCGACATTAAACATATTGTTAACAAAGCTGAAATAGCAGTAAGTAATTTCGTATAATATTCACAGACTCATATTGGTACATTAATAATGAAACTCGTTTTCAATGTTCAGATAATAAAAGCAACTGACCTAAAGCCTGGTGTGTACATAGCTGACGTTGGAAGTACCTCGGAGACGCATGTGAAAGTTATGGGAAAGACTTCTGTTAATTTCTATTATGGATTTTCTCCGTTCGAGACAAGTTCGTTGAGCGACACTGCAACTAGGCCCGCCCCAGGTGTGTCCATTGTTGCTGTTCCTATTTTTTTAGTTAATATAAAACAACCAACTATTTTTAGTTAATGTAAATAATGTTGTTTTTCCTAGATGGGGATGCGTACTTATCGATAAAGTTACAAGGAGAAGGAGTGAAACTTGAGACAGTTAAAATATTTGACATGGACGGTAATATCTTGGAAGAATTACCGCTACGATTGAACAATGAGAAAGAAAAATACTATGTGACCAAATCTTTTCATCCACCTAATGTAGCATTTCAACTTTCGGTGAGCGCCTTCTCAATGAATGAAATGAAATGAAATCTTTCATTCTGCAATTAGGTTACATGAACACTATTGCAAGTTAAAATTTTTTTGAGCAGATGAGTTCGGCCTTTCCTAACTAGACTAGCCCTGAGAAGAAAGGACGAAACAAACTCAGGGATCATCGTCTCTTTTAAAGTCCAGACAATATTCTCAAATGCAAAAGACATTATTGCAATAAAAAAGCGATAATTACAATTTGAGTCACAATTACAATAACCAATAAAGATAATAATAAAAAAAAAAATGTCAACAACAGCAATAATTTAAGATGAGTTTGTTTCAAACTACAAGTTATCGTCACATCAAAATAAATTTAAACATTCAAAATAAACAGCATGTGCAGAATGGGCAGCGCAATCCCAGGCGGTTTTATCATCAAGATATTCTACTATGGTATAATACCCCTTTGCGGGTTTTACCCCTACCCCTATTACCCCCAAAGATGTTTTGCCACTAATATCTACTTTTTGAACTCTTTTAATTAAATACGACTTTAGGATATTCAGAGCATTATTCCTTATTCCGTAGTGTTGTAATTTCCTGATGAGTGTAGGATGATGGACACAATCGAATGCCTTAGACATGTCACAGAAAATACCAAACGCATCCTGTGAATTTTCCCAGGCACCATATATATTATGTGTTTAAGCAATTCCACGCCCGCGTCCGTAGTTGAACGACCTTTAGTAAAACCAAATTGCTTTTGATGAAACAAGTTATGCTTAATAAAATGTTGTAACATTTGGTTTAAAAGTAATTTTTCAAAATTTTTACTCAATGTTGGAAGTATTGAGAAAGGTCGGAAATTAGATGGATCTGAACTACTACCAGATTTCAACAATGGAATCACTTTACTTTGTTTCATCAGATCAGGAAACACACCAGATGCAATACAAGAATTGAAAACAATTGCTAAATATGGGGATATCATATCAATTATTGCAGATATAGTATGTACTGAATGTCCCCATTAATCAGTTGTTTTAACAACTGAAAATTCAAAACCCTATCACACCGGTTTACACTATTTTTAACCGACTTCCAAAAAGGAGGAGGTTCTATGTTCCACTGTATGTATTTTTTTATTTTTATGTATGTTCACCGATTACTCCGTCAGTTGTGGACCGATTTTGAAATTTTTTTTTGTATTCGAAAGGGTATGCTTCCGAGGTGGTCCCATTGCCAGCATATCAGGATCTGATGATGGGATCCCAGGGAAATCGAGGGAAACCCTCATTTTTTATAGGCACATACTATGTTTTTCGTATAATTTTTGAAGGTACACCGGTATTTGCGTCTGGTAGTAATCATTTTATGATGATGAGCTGATGATGTAAGGTACAACTCCTTAACGGTTAGGAGTTGGAGGATAAATCTTTAAATATCATATGTATATATGTTACCTTTAGTCGTATTCTTTCAAATTATTTAGGTAAGCTGATGATGGAAGATGGAAGGTACAACTCCTCAACGGTTAGGAGTTGGAGGATAATTCTTTCAATTTCATACGTATCTAAAGACCTTCAGTCGTATACTTTCAAGTTATTTAGGTGAGCTGATGATAGAAGGTTAAACTCTTCAACAGTTAGGGATTAGAGGATGATTTTAATATTACACGTACGTATAGACCTTAATTTGTATTCTTGATGATGAAATTTCTTAAAATAGTTCAACTTACTACTGACCTACGATTGATTGCACTAAAAACTGAAAAATAAAAACTTTTTATAAAAAAAAAAACCAACTTCCAAAAAAACATCCAACGAAAACTCTCTGCCAAAAAAACACTTAAAAGCGTAAAATAAACTGGTTCTTCATAAATTGCGTATACCTAATTCTTTATTCATTTAAATAGTAGTATTATAATGTGTGCTAGGTACCTAAAATCTGTTTGAAGTCTAATACTATACTAACTAATAGGCTTCCTTTGAACCTCTGGTTCTGTTCGCGTAAAGTTAACGAACTGCCTGCAATGATCTGAATCTAGCTCACTAGATTAATTTATTAACTAGATTAATAATTAATAGCTCAATGGATGGATGTATGTATGTGGGATGTAAGGGTGCGAACCCTATTCTTTCAGCCCAAGCCTACCACGCCTGCACGTGGTACATCCTGCTGAACGACAAACAAGGCTCTGCCAACCGACGGCAGTATACCCATCTCAATAGGCGTAGCTAAATGTAATAGGCTGGTGACAGGCAGCAGCGTCACTGGTGCAAAGAACTACGCCCTGCGATCACCAACCTGCCTGCCCAGCGTGGTGATTATGGGCAATAAGCCTCCATGTATCTGCAACATAAGCCACGGCCCCTAGTCCCAGTTCTTTGTAATAGTGGTGACCATGGTAACGGCGAGGCGGAGGGTGCTAAAAATCTCCGGGTTACGGCAGGCCATCACAACCGACTGACCCTGGCTACGTATAATTACTTACCTACGCACATTACTTGATTCTTGAGTGGAGACCGCGTCTCGGCAAACGTAGTGTATGGCGTCCACAGGCCAGCTCGAGTAATGATCTAGTAGTAGACAGCCCATAAGGGTCAAGGGGTTTTAAAGAGTTGAGTTATAATCCAAAAAGGAAATAAACACAATACTTGACAGTAACAATGTTTTCAGTTTTTATTATCTACATTACTATCATATACTATTAATCTGAAAAACTTGTCATTTTGTGGCTTACAGGTGTTCGGTTACGTTGAAGAAAATAAAAGTAGTATTAAGCGAAGTTCGTCCACACCGATTGAGAAACCCAATATAAAAGTTGGTAAGATATTTGGAAAATTATATATTTCTTTCAAAAATATAGTTTTAATAGTGATTCAGTAAATATAGTCTTATAGTTCCCACTATCGATAAAGAAGTGCATATGATTGGCAAAGTTAAAGGTTATTCATATTATAAGTTATAGTTTATTCTTAATTCTGAATTTAACTAGGTGATACCTTTAAGTTAGTGTTTATTATTTCTTTTTGTTAAGTTGCTGTCTTGTTGTCTGTAAATGTTGTGCATATTTATAATTGGAGTAGCACATGTACTTATTTGTTTTTTGTACTATTTTAAAGTGAATGTTTGTGTTTATTCTGTAAAGCCGGGTCTCCTGCGACATTGTTTTATGTTTTTAAACACCAAACGTCAAATATTTATCGAAATATGGGCGTGGCCTAACTGTTTTGTTAATTTTACAAGCAAACATGTTATCCAAAGCGGACTGAAAACATCCCAGCGTATACTTCTCGGATAATGAAACTGAACTGAACTAACATTAATACTTATATTATTCATATTTATGCTATAAAAGTAAGTAAGTAAATAAGTGTAGTCGAGTAGATAAAAGATTTTTGCTTTTCGTGTAATCGTGTTTGATGTTCGTTTAAAAGTCCGTCTTCTGCGACTTTTCGCTAACATGTTTAGTTAACAAGTTTTGTTATTTTTAGCCGCAGGAGACACGCCTTAAGTATGCCTTGAGTAAATAAATAATTAAAAAACCTAGCCATCTTTAACTACTGTAGTTTCAGTTCAATTTCTTGTTAAGGACTTGCACTCTTTACATTCGTTTTATTTATTTCAATCAAACCTTTTTACTTACGAAGGTACGGAGATGTGTTTGGAGTGAGTGATGTTTGCAGAAACCGGTGTCGCAATTTATCTCCAAAACTTCTATTCTGATTTAGATACGGTTATTAGTCATGTTTTCGGGTTTGATTGATGTTTTTTCATAGCTGTAACGGTGACACCTCAGCACCTCAATAAATTTGTTTGAGCAAAACCAAAAGTTTTAGTTCGATTTTGAGGTGGTTTTCAGTCATTTGCTTGTGGTTGATTAGTGAGGGTCCTGAGATAGGTGTTACGGTAGTAACTCACTAGGAGTCGATGCTAGTAAAGAAACTCGATAGAACTCGGTATGTAAGTATTTTTGTAGGGAGTAGTGATGTAGGTGATTTAGAAACTTTCTCTTATGCGACTATTGTAGAGCTGCGGCTAAATGTTATAAATCATATCATCTTTTTAACCGACTTCAAAAAAGGAGGAGGTTCTCAATTCGACTGTATTTTTTTATGTTTGTTACTTCAGAATTTTCGACTGGGTGAACCGATTTTGGTGATTCTTTTATGTTTGGAAGCTGGTGCTTCCCGTGTGGTCCCATTTCAATTTGGTCCACTTCCTGAAGTTGGTTTTTTTTTGCTACGATTTTTGTTATAATTTTCAGTTTCCGTAATGATATTAAGATTAGGTACAAGGAAGCCCCGGACAAAGTTTAGCTGTAAATACTTTAGTTTAATTTTACTTTTACCTAAATGAAGAAAGGAGGTAGAGTTGATATCTCGCGGAGTCTTCATACAAACAATAGTGTATCAGTTTTCATAGCACTTTCCTACGTAGGTATTGGAAAATATAAATATGGCAATAACATATTCAACTATCTATATACTTAAAAAGAACACCAAAGATTATCTGTCGGGTTCTCTGGTTTAAAATCAAGCTCAAAAGCATTAATTATTATTGATTTATTTTTTGACAACGATTAGCATTGATTTATTTTTTGACAACACCCGCTTTAGGAATATATCATAAACAAAAAAACGGACATAACGGACACCCAAACTAAGAAAAACAATTTGTGGATCACACAAAGTGTTGCTCCATGTGGAGGTTTGAACCCACTACACTTAGGGCAGTAGGGAGCAGCGTGGCAACCACGACGCCATCCGTGCAGTCAATATGTTGTGATATGTAAGACTAACTCCATTACATTATTATTCTTCTCATTTTTTTACAGAAACTACAAAAGAAGTGGTCCCTTCAGTAAAAATACCAGAAGGATCAAGACTTTTCGTGGACTACAGATCGCCTTTACGGGTGAAATGTAAAGTACACGGTTATCCAAAACCTGTTATAACTTGGCAAGAAAGGGACTCTGGAGTGATTATACCATCTAACGTAATTTTTTTTTTATCACAGTAAATAAATGAAAAACAAATAACTTTTACTAGGCAGTAGAGCCACGCCGATTTCATCACCAACGGGCCGAAATTGAAGCATCCGTGCCGTCGTGTTTCGTTGATGAGTGCAAGACTGGAGACCCAATGTTGTTGGAAAATGGTGGTCACCATGCTGCATTGCCTGAAGCAATGCAATTCAACAATTGACTGCCTCGTTGGTCTCGCGGTTGGCGTGTGCGACTGCTGATCATGACGTCTCGGGTTCGATTCCCGGGTCGGACCAAATGTTTTTATGATCTACAAATATTTGTTTCGGAGTTTGGGTGTTTTCTATGTATAATATGTATGTATTTACAAAAAAAAAAGTATAAATGTATTTGTATCACTTGTCTGTCAGTGCCCATAACACAAGCTCTGCTAAGCTTGGGACTAGATGGCGTTGTGTGTTAGATTTCCAAAATATTTATTTATTTATTATTTATTTAATGAGTATGGTAATCGCCACTCCTGGATTCTGCTTATGCTTCCCAGCAGGCAGAAAAAAATCACTTTGGCAAGGCCATACATAAAAAAATAAAACTAGTTTTAAAATCTTACATTAGAATGTATAAGGAAGCCGTTTTACTTTGAAATTGACAAATACCTTAAGTAAATTACTAAATTTTAATTAGAATTCTCCCAATTAGATTGAATATATATATATATTGATAGATTGATAGAAATAATTTTATTTTAAGGAATTTATAAAAACTAGATAAGATACTCACTATTAACATTTATAGAAGGATTTTGTTTTCCATCGAAGAAAATCCAATCACTAAACGATGGCGTCACGATAACTGTATACGAGGTAGACTTGTGATAACTCGGTAATAATAAAGATCTGTGAGTGTAGTTTATATTAAAATACTAGTTGTTAGCCGCGGCTCCGCCCGCGTATATGTCGGTTATCGCCGCAAATAGTAGCCGATGTGTTATTCTGATGTATAAGGTACATTACTGTAAAGTTTCATCCAAATCCGTTCAGTAGTTTTTGCGTGAAAGAGTAACAAACATCCATCCATCCATCCATACTTACAAACTTTCGCGTTTATAATATTGGTATAAGTATATATGTAGATATAAATAAAACGTTTACAAAAAAGCTAAGTAAGCACTTTATAGCATACTTATATATCGGTTTATTAATTTAAAATATTTTAGCACTGTATTAAAATTGCATTTCCACATTTAAGGTTATTGTGATAGAAGTGCCCTATGATTTTATAAGTATTTTGCATATAGAGAAACCAAATAAAAATACCACTTATGAATGTAAAGCTAAGAACGCGCTTGGGATGTCTGACGGCAGTATACAAGTTGAGACAAATGTATATTTTAACGTCCAGGATACACCACCGGGTAAGCATTAGAAAATTGCATGAATAATAACTTGAGGTGAGTAATATAAATGAATAAATATCTAATACTTTTATAATGATTTTCAGACACAGTCGAAATCGAATATGGCAAAGAGGGCAATATCCGATGTATTATAGATGCTTCCCCACCAGCAAGTACGTCGTGGTACAAAAATGGCAGCCTATTATCTAATGACACTGATATTGTTATATCTCATGACATGAAAACAGTGACAATAAAGCATGCAACTCTTGAATCCCAGGGACTACTTATGTGTGAAGCTAAAAACGAGTACAATTCAAAGACCTTTGTTTCAAAAGTGTCTGTCACTGGATTAGGTATTTGTATTTGCATTTATGTAATGTAAGCGTTTAATATAATTTGTATAATTTATAACTTTAATGGACACAATTAACAAAAACCTGTTTTTAACACATTAAACCAAAGATATAACCAGAGAAATAATGAATTTATAGCTCTCTTATCTATATAGGCAATGGCATATAAGCGTAATGTACTTGCAATGCAATACATTATAATATACGTGAATACCATAATATACATGTATACCAAATAATCTTGGGAACAATAGGTATAGGTTAAGATGATGATGATTAGGTATTCTCTTTCTATGACTAAATGTATTCGGTTTCGTTTTCTACCCCACGATATAACGGTATCACTAATCTTCTTATAACATTTTTATGATTTGTCTATGTTTCAAAAACTGAACAATTACTAAAACGATTTAACACGAATTTTGAGATGAAATATGTTTATTATTTAACTAGCTGACCCGTGCCCACTTCGTTGGGCGGTAAACATTTTTTTCTCCAACTTTGCAAATCCGGCTACCACGAAAAAGTCCTTCCACTTTTCGGGTTTTTATATATCTTATGTCACTCACAAATAACGTAGTTTGTTGGTGTTGGTACCAATTGGTAACCAATACACAATTGGTAAAAGAATTTTCAAAATCGGTTCAGTAGATCCAGAAATTACCCTATACAACGTCACAAACTCACAAACTTTACCTCTTTATATAATAGTGTAGATTATTTCGTGATAATTTTTGACGAGGAATGTATACTTTCCAGAAAAACCAATTATTGATAAGCCCGAAGAGAAAATACGCGCAGTCAAAGGCGCTGATGCTCAGATAACATGTCGGTAAGTTGAAAAACATTAGCTAAAAATCCAATTATTTTCAGTTCGTTTTCAATAAATGATAGAACCCCTGGTATAAAGCACTATTATTTCTGAATAAATACTAATCCACTTTGCAGTAAGTACAGACTGCAGATCGTATTGAACAACAAGCTGACCTGCGCAACTTCATCTGCGTCTCTTAAAAATAATATTTTTATTCAGCATTTTTCATTGATACTCGGCTCCTATTGCTCCAATTAACATTTAGTGTTTATTCAATTTCAATCGGTTCATAAATAAAAAAGTTATATCAGTTTGAAGAATAACCGCGATAACCATTATGCTAGCGGAGCCGCAGGCAAAAGCTAGTTTAAAAAACATTTCTACCATGATTCGCTTTGCATCACCCTATGGTCAACCGCAAGCAAATGCCTACGGCATTAAATCCGCCCTTGCCACACTTGCGCACAAAAAATTAAATAGGTAAATAACTGTTAATAAATAAAGAAAATATGCTTTTACGACGTGCTTGTTTGTTGATATATTCACATTATATTTATTCAGTATTCTTCGTGGTACGCCGAAACCAACCATAAAGTGGCACTTCCAGCAACGGAAAGCAGAAAACTTCAAACAAATGGAGGAGACTAACGAAACTTTAATCTTGAAGAATGTAGACGTTGATGACGAGGGCACATACAAGTGTAACGCTAGCAATGTAGTGGGATCACAAAATTACACTATGGATTTGATCGTAGAATGTGAGTAGCGTTATAAGTTGAAATCTGAATTTACACAGGTTTTCGGGTACTGATAAAAGTAAAATAAATTCAACACTAAAAAAAAATTAGACTGGTCATATCTCGAGATGGGCCGCTGGTCGTTGGAGCCGAAATATGTTAGTGATGACCACGATTATGTAAATGTAGGGCCAATGGACTAACAATTTGAAGAAAGTGATTGGCAGCTAAGTCTTTTCTTTAACAGTGGAAAAGCACGATAGGTTGATTGTAATTATAAATATATAAAATGGCCGAGACAAGTGACAAGTTCAATTCTTTATACTATCGTTTACGTATCTCTTCAAATAAGTTTATCAATAATCATAATGCAGTTCAACTATTTCTGTATTACAACTCTTACATTTTGAATTGAATTGAGAGCACAAAATTTTAAATATATATATCAAAATTGAATGTTTTCTTAGGAAATATCCTAATTACAGCGATAATTAAATGTTTTATGTTGTAGATCCACCGATAATCAAAGACGACGAAACCAAACTTGTGCAAGCTTTAGACGGGGATGAAATAACTTTACTCTGTAGTGTCGTTGGGTTACCTACTCCTACAGTGACGTGGCTAAGAAATGGCACTATACTGCATAGTTTGGAGAAAGTTTTAACAACGATCGAAAACAGTCTCCAGTAAGTTTGATTATACTTTCGTACTAAATTCAAAACTTTCTTTTCTGTTAAGCTATTGCATAGCTTTTATCGCGGGCTTTGAGGCCTTTGAGCGCGGCGACCGAATCAAGAAATTCCGTAACGTAACAAAAACAAAATCTGACACCCGAAGCTCGCACGGATCGAGACGAGCTGCTCCGAACGACGAATCAGCGAATGTGTCTGACATCTGTCCGACAGACATATATACATACAATAAATAATTATAATTGCATAAGTTGATAAAAAATGTTATGCAATAGCTTTACCAGGGCATTCCCCGAGTGCAACACGTCCTTTTTTTTATATATTATAGTTATGAACATACCTTTAAGGCTGCAATGGCCGTAGTCAGAGGTTTAGGTTATTAGTGCACGTCAGCCGTCGCCATTGACGGAAGCTCTATACTTATGCGTACGATTTTAATATTACTGTGACTGTCTCCTGGGTTACCTATGCTTTATTTAATCTATGCTATTGCAGTTAGGGTTATAAAATAAATAAAATAAAAATAAAAAAGCCTTTTATTCCATGCATTTACAAATGAAATTAACAATAATCTTATTCTTAATCTAATTCAAAATATAATATGAATGTGTAAATAATTAAAATGTAAAAATAATTTAAGTGTAAATAATTCGAATGTTCAGATAAATTTGAATAATATTATTATTGTTTATTATAATTGAATTTAAAAATAAAAATTTAATTGAAATTAGTATTTTCTCCATGGACCCCTCTCAGGTGAAGGCCTCCTCCAAAGATATCCATTTTTCCCTGTCTTTTGCTACTTTGATCCAGTCCGGTCCTGTGATTTTTTTAATGTCGTCCTCCCAGCGCATACATGGTCTACCAGCACGCCTCTTCCCCTGAGGACCGTTCCATGTAGTTACTTCAGATGTCCATCTATTATCTCTAAGCCGTGCTACATAGCCAGCCCATTTAAATTTCAGTCTTTGAGCAAAATTGAGCGCATCTACTGTTTTTGTGATGTTTCTTATTTTTGTGTGACGGATTCTGTGTGTTTTTCTTATCTTTAGCATGCTACGCTCCATTGCTCGCTGGCATGTTATTATTTTATTTTTTACCTTACAGGTGAATTTCCATGTCTGGCAGCCATATGTGAGACATGGTAAAATGCACGAGTCCATCATTTTCTTTTTCACTTCTATTGGCATGTTACTTTTCATCACTTCCTTGTAACTCCAGAACTTATTCCATGCAATTCTTGATCTGCGCTCTACCTCTACTTCGTTGCTATTGCTGTCAAATGATATCCGTTTTCCCAAATAGATATACTGATTAACGTACTGTATTGGTTTTTGCTCTAGTGAGATTGTTTGTTTGTAGCTTTTTTTTTTTTTTTTTTTTTTTTTTATGTTTGGCCCGCCAATATGACTCTACCCTGCCTGATGGAAAGCATAAGCAGAATCCAAGAGTGGAGGTCACCATACTCATTGCGAATGCAGACAATGCAGTATGGCGACCCACAGTATGGCGGCCTAGTGATGCTGCTGCATCTTTTAGTCTAGTCAACAAGGAACTTGTTGACTAGACTAATTGGGCCTCCGGTCTCGCACTCACCAACGAAACACGACTGCACGAACGCTGTCATTTTACGTTGATTTTCTGTGCGAGGGTAGTACCGCCCCGGTCGAGCCGGCCCGTTCGTGCTGAAATCAGCGTGGCTCTACTACCTTACAAAAGCTATTGGTCATAATGTTTGTTTTTAATAGATTTATTTCTAATCCGACTTGTCTGCTAGCTTCGTTTAGCGATTGTATCATACATTCTAAGTTTCCACCTGTTTCAGACAGAAGTACCAGGTCGTCTGCGAATCTTAGATGACTCAGATACTTTCCTTTGATATACAAGCCGTACTTTCTCCAGTCTAATTTGTTTATAATTAATTCCAATACTGCAATAAATAGAGTTGGGGACAGTGGGTCACCCTGTCTCACTCCTCTATTGATATTAAAATCAGGGCCACATGATTCTAGTTTAACTCTACTTACGCTGTTGTTGTATATATTTTTTACTACATTTATGTATTCATGTTCTACTCCTTGTTTATTTAAGGCTTCCCATATACTGGTGTGCGAAATTGTGTCAAAAGCTTTTTGGTAATCTATGTATGCTATGTAGATAGGTCTTTGGTTTTCTTGATATTTCTCCACAATGAGTTCCAGTGTATGTATGTGGTCTATTGTTAAAAAACCTTTACGAAAACCAGCTTGCTCTACGGGTTGTTTCTTTTCAAAAGTTTTTTTTTTTTTTTTTGTTTAGGGTTAATGCAGTGCAGTTAGGGTTTGTTCTTCGGATCCGTTCCAAGAACACCGCCCCCGGGCCGGACGGGGTTCCAGCCCGAGTAATGGCCCGAGCCCTCGACCATATGTCGGACCGCCTCAGGGAAGTGTTGGACGCTAGCCTGACGTCCGGACACTTCATTGAGTGCTGGAAATGCGGGAAGCTGGTTCTCTTGAGGAAGCCGGGACGGCCTGCCGATTCGGTTGCAGCCTATAGGCCCATCGTGTTGCTGGACGAGGCGGGTAAACTTTTTGAGAGGATACTCTCTGCCCGCATCGTCCGGCACCTCTGCGAGGTGGGGCCCGACCTGTAGGACGCCCAATTCGGATTCCGAGAGGGGCGTTCGACGGTCGATGCCGTGATGCGCCTTAGGGCCGTGACCGAAGAGGCAGTGAGCTGTGGCGGCGTGGTGTTGGCGGTGTCCTTGGACATCGCCAACGCCCTCAATAGTCTGCCATTTAGCTGCATCAGGGAAGCACTCCACTACCATGGGGTGCCAGAGTACCTGAGGCGGCTAGTGGCAGACTATTTAGAGGAGCGTACCGTCGTGTACGAGGACCGAGAGGGCGTCTTGAGACGGCGACCCATGTCGTGCGGCGTTCCGCAGGGGTCTGTCCTTGGACCACTCCTGTGGAACGTGGGATACGACTGGGTCCTACGAGGTCGTCTCCCCCCCGGGCTGGGCGTAATTTGTTACGCCGATGACACTCTTGTCACGGCCCGGGGGGCGAACTTCCAAGAGGCGGCGCGCCTGGCCACCTGGGGTGTTTCTCTGGTGGTCGGGCGCATCGAGGCGCTGGGCTTACGGGTGGCCCTGGACAAGACGGAGGCCCTATTATTTCATGGGCCCCGTCGTGGTCCGCCCCCCGGCGCCTCCATAGTGGTCAACTCGGTCCTCGTACCGGTTCGGGCCCAGATGAGGTATCTGGGCCTGATCCTCGACGGTAGGTGGCTCTTCGACGAGCACTTCCGACAGCTTGGTCCAAAGCTGGTCGGCGCTGCCTCTGCCCTTGGGCGACTCTTGCCCAATTTGGGTGGAGCCAGCGTCGCAACGCGACTCCTCTACACGGGGGTGGTCCGGTCGATGGCGCTGTATGGTGCACCGGTGTGGGTGGCGGCTCTGACTGCTCTTAATAAGGCGCGCCTCTGGCGCCCTCAGAGGGTATTGGCAGTCAGAGCCATACGCGGATACCGCACGGTGTCGACCGAGGCGGCGTGCGCCTTGGCCGGAACACCCCCGTGGGATTTGGAGGCGGAAGTGCTCGCCGAAGTGTATCGACGGGTGGCTGAATATCGGGCGGAGTATGGCTATCGCCCTCCGCCCGAAGAGGTACGCGAGTGGCGTGAAGGCGCCCGTCGAGCCACGATGGCTCGCTGGTCGTTCCGGCTGGAGACTCCACGCGCTGGCTTTGCCGCCGTGGAGGCTCTCCAGCCGGTCATCCTCGAGTGGGCAGGGCGGCAGCACGGGACCCTTTCCTTCCGACTGACGCAGGTCCTTTCCGGGCACGGTTGCATCGGGAAGTACCTGCACTCGGGCGCCAGGAGGGAATTGAGTCCCGCCTGCCACCACTGCGACTGCAGTGAGGACTCGGCCCAGCATACGCTGGCGATCTGCCCCGCATGGGCGTCGCAGCGCCGGGCCCTCACTGCAGTCATCGGAGGAGATCTCTCGCTACCGGCCGTCATACGCTCCATGGCCGGTAGCGATAGCAGTTTTACCGCGGTCGCAACCTTCTGCGAAGATGTAATCTCGCAGAAGGAGGTGGCGGAGAAGGCCCGGGAGGACGATGTCCACTCGGACCCAATCCGCCGCCGGCGAACCGGGCGCCGGAGGCGCGCCTATCAGCGCCTCATGCCGCCCTGAGTGTGGCCGCGGATGGTCGGGACGGGCTTTCCCCTCCATCCGCTCTAGTGGCCACCCGCGAGGGGGTGACGTACGCGTGTGCCGTACGTCACCTAAATTGAGAGATTTTAACAGCAGACGGTGCCCGCTTCAGTGCGGGCAAGCGCTGGGAGGGGTCCGGACGTGTTAATAACTGCAGTTCCCGGATTCCTCCCTTCATAGGCGCAGAGTGGCACACCGTGTGGTTTTAGTCGGTTCGAGTCCGACACACCGCCCCGCCGCAAGCCCTGGTGGGGTGACGGTCCGAGGGGATTTCCACACGTAAAAAAAAAGAAAAAAGTGCAGTTAGGGTTAATTCTATATAATTATTTTATATATTTAATTGTGGTAGAGCCATTTTCGGCACAAAGAGGCCAGCTTCAGTAGCGTGATATCACTGTGATAGAAAACCGAAGTAAAGTAATTCATTTGTTATTTTTAAGTGACGTCATGGAGGTCTAAACATCCTTACCCTAAAACCTGAGGGAGCCCCTCCTCCCTCAGGCACTCAAATTATATAATATATTAAAATAATCATATAATACATAGAATCAACAAGCAGTTACGTACTAAAGTTACTAAGTATTTGACAGATGTTACAGATGACAACAGGAAAGACCGTGGACTGCTGGAAAGACAGCCGAGAGCAATGGCCTAGCAAGCCATGCTCGGGATAAATATCGCTAAAAGTCCGGTAAAGAAAAATACCCCTGGGACAGTTCGAGTCCCTGGCGAGATAATGGATTTGAGATGCCCCACGTGCGGGAAACAGTACAAGAAAAGAGCCTGGTTCCTAAAACATTTGAAAACACACGATGGCATTGATGAAAGACAGACGTCTGTAAGTTCGTGAATTGCTGCTACGGATAGAGTTGACCCTCATCCAATCCACATCTGGGCCCGTCTTAGCATTCCCTCCCAAAAAGAGACCACTTGGAAAGCACACAACCAGAACTTGGCAGTTCTCCTAGAACATCCTGGAGCAAAACAAGACCTAAATAGTCAAGTCGAAACTTTCCAAAAAGTAATATATACATATTTCCATGAGCACTACCCACCCTCAACACACTATGCTCATAAAGGAAATGAAAACAGATTTAAGACTAAACTGAGAAAGAGAAAGAGGGACCTTGTCAAACGACTACGGAATGCTAAAGCCATGAGCGATATCCACCTGAGCCACCAACTGGCCAGGGCTTTAAGATCAATACTAAAACTAATTTAAGGAGTATCAGTACAAATTGCTTACGAAACTGATAACTTGACTTAACTGAAACAGAGCAAAGCATGAAGTAGAGTTCGATAGAAACCCTTATCAATATTCCAGAAATATTTTCCAAGAGAAGCGCGGACAACTGCTTCTAACGGCCGACCAGATCTACGAACACTACAAAACTACGTACGAGGTGCAAACACATAAGAAGACCTATCATGAACCAAGTGCACAAAACCCAGCAAGCCCTCGTTTTGATTGTAACCCGCCAGCCTTAGAAGACATAGAAATCCAAATTAGGAGGAAAAATTCAAAATCAGCTCCAGGGCCTGATGGTATACCATATATAGTATATAAATGTCCATCAGTGCGTAAACACCTTCTAAGTATATTCAGAAAGATCTGGTCGAACAAGGAAATACCAGCAACCTTTGGCAAAGCTAATTTTGTCCTCATTCCTAAGAAAAGTGAAGTAGTAGACCCCAGGGACACTAGACCCATAGCCCTAACCAATACAATTTCTAAAATATTTTTCTCCTGTCTTCAATTAAAAATAATACAGTATATGTCCCACAATAATTACTTCAGACCAAATTACCAGAAAGGGTTCATGCCCAGAATCTCTGGATGTCTGGAACATAACTCATTACTTGCGGAAAGTCTCAAAGATGCTAGGAAAAATGAAAGGCAAATTACAGTCTGTTGGATAGATTTAGAAAATGCCTTTGGCTCAGTACAGCACGAGCTTATGTTATTTGCCTTGAAATGGTATAACTTTCCGCCAACAGTTTGTGAAATAATTGCATCATACTACAGTAAATTAGTAATCACAGCAAAAGAGGGACATACGAAACCCCTTGAATATAGAGTAGGGTTGTTCCAAGGTTGCCGCTTATCGCCAGTAGTATTTAATACAGTTATAAATATATTAATAGATAATATCGCAACATGCGAAAAGAGGTGGGGCTATCGGTTTAAGGCACAGAACAAAAAATATAGGTAGAAATGTTATGTAGGCGGGGCAGGCGCGCCGCGAAATAAGTCCAAATACCTCATTTTGTCTGCTGGCATTAACTGAACGGTCGCATTCGCATTTTACTTTCAACGGGAAAAAACAATAAAACAATCATACATTGCGTATTAAATTCGATTACTAACTACACTGTTTCCATAAGAGTACGCAATGAACTGCATTTCCTGCGTGAATATTTCGATATATTTCACCCGAACAGATTTAGTGTAAGGCATAGGGGTGTGCCCAAATATTTATAATGCAATCGATACCGCAAAATTGTGGATGTCGATGATATTGGTTTGTGTTTTTCTCAAGTAGAAAGAGTTGATTTGTTTTATATTATGATTTTTAACCGAATGCAAAATAATTTTTAATATGAATTTTTTTTGGAAAGCTTTTTGATGAAATGGAATAGGAATGGTAGAAATATTCATTTTAAAACTTAAAACATATTTTGAAGATTAACATTTTCGGGCCGTCCGACGTCTATACATTTTTTTTTGCATTTAAATTTAGATATGAAAATGTACATCTTGTGAGGATATAAAAATAACCTCTTACTGTTGATTACAGGGTTCTACAGAAAAATTATTAAGATTATGTGTGTCACGTCTATAGAAAGTTGTGTCGTGTTGATAAGTATGAAAAGTCAAACTCCAAAATTAGATGTATAATATGTACTTATGTTTTGACAAAACAAATGTCTTATTTCTATATTAACACAAGAAACTAGTACAATTTCACTCAATCCATATCTAAGACAGTGAATTTCATATAAAAAATAGCATAGCGATATTTAAAAGTAAGAACTATTTCTTATAGAAATTAAGCAAATTTAATTATTATAATCGACAGGACCACATCTCTACGGTGGGTGGGTCATAAAGACGAAGATCCACCTCTAAACACAAAATTGCACGTAAAACTCTACTTAATGGCAAGTGCATAAGGTTGTAGTTTAATATTATATTCATTAAATCCCTTGGACGAATTAGAATAGACTTAGTTATGTGTGTATAATATTATTAATCGTTTATGTGTGCGTCCCGGCGACAAAAGATTACTTACGAAATTACGTCAAAGGCTTTTCTAGTAGTTCTGTGGTTTAAGGTCAATGGAAAATATACGGAATCCATCTTAGCGTTCGCAGACGACCTTGCGATCATTACACGTAATCCAAAGCAGTGCCAAGAACTACTGCGTAAGGTAGATGACTTCTGTACCTGGACGGAGGGAATGAGGACAAAACCTAGCAAATGCTATTGCCTTTGTCTGGGCCGGCGAGGCACCAGGTATACCTCATATGACCCCGGGATTACTATTGGTGGGGAAAGTGTTTCAATAATAGAAACCGTGCCCTTTAAATTCCTTGGAAGAAAGATAGACTACAAAGGTCGTACTCCATCTATAAACGTAATAGTCGATGACTTCGTAAAAGACATTGACAAGGTAGACCAACAGCCAATTAGTAACGTAAAAAAAGCTTGGATTTACGACAACTACTTAACATCACGTCTCAACTGGCCGTTTCTAGTATATGACATAAACCAGAACCACATAAGAACACTGGACGCGAAAGTCACTAAGACATTGAAGTCGTGGCTCGGGCTAACACCATCTGCAGACCCGTCAACGTTGTACAAGGGCTCGAATAATTTTGGAATGAAATTAAAAAAACCTTCGGAACTCTACAAACACCTTAGAGTTACCAAAATGCATGTCTTGTCAAAATCCCAAGACGAAATCGTTAGATCCCTTCCAAAAGACAAAAAATCATCAGAGCTAGAGTCACGGCTCCAATTCCACAAAAAAATCATGGTGGGTACGCAGTCCTGTAGAGTTGGATTGGGAAATGCTAGAAGACAGACCGACAAAGAAATAACAAAATCTTTCATACAACAAGATGAAAACGAGACCTACAAGGTGCACGCAATGAACCTAGAAATGCAGAATGAATCGTTAACTCTAGGAGAATTTTGTATCCCACCAGCTTTGAAATGGCGCACACTTTTATATGATTGGTCACCCGCCCTGTTAAAATTCTACCTCAACGCCTTTCAATTAACTCTCCCCGATCAAAGCAACCTAGTAAGGTGGGGAAAAGCTACAGAAAAGGCTTGTACGATGTGCAATGCGGCAATAGGTACAGCCAGGCACTTACTGACAGGTTGTAAGGCGCTATTAGACCGGGGTCATTATTCACGTCGCCATGATAGGGTATTACTCATCATACGCGAAGCTATGAGTTTATCACTGGCGCGAGCGAAAAAAGGAATAACAACAAACATAAAAACTAACATCGCGTTTGTAAAGGAAGGCTCACCAAAAAAGACTTCACTCACACAAAAGCCGTACTCAATTATAAATACCGCCAGTGACTGGACATTATTAGTGGACACGTATGAAAATCACTACATAATACCGGAGGATATCTGTGCCTCGGCGTCCAGACCGGACATATTTCTTTATGCAATGTCAGTTAAGCGTGTAGTACTAGTAGAACTCACGGTGCCGTGCGAAACGAACATCCCTAAAGACCACGCTTTAAAAAGAAACAAGTACTTTGACTTAACCAACGAAATAACTAAAAATGGTTATGTCGTTGCGCTGTATGCCGTGGAAGTGGGTGCGAGGGGTATACCAGCTAAATCCCTCTATAACCTGCTTAAAGACCTTGGATTGCCAAGAGCTTCAGTAAGCTCTTTTCTTGAACGAATATCCAAAGCGGCATTGCTAGGCTCACTTCAAATATGGTTAGGTAGAGGGGGTAACACGGCGGACAGTGGAGGTGAGCGTTGACGCGTCGTAAGGAGTGCTCCTTAAACCTAAACCTGGGTCGCAATTCCCAGGCACTGTCGAAGTCGCATGTGTTGCCCCCATCTATCACGCGATGGACCCGGCACCCGCACGGTGAATCCATGAATCGCTAAGAAATAGGTCTTTATTGTTTTCATATATTTCTATTCTGAATAATAAAAAAATTAATGATAATAAATGGGTGAGCTTTTTATTTTGTCAGAAGTGCACGCTGAGCAAAGCGTTCCCCACTCTACAGCCGAACGCTCAAGATCGGTGCCGAGACCTATAATCAATTCTCCCCTATTCATGTTCATTTTGATTTCAGAATTAGAAAAATTGATATATCTGACACAGGACAGTACACTTGTGAAGCTGTAAATCATCTTGGCTCTAGTAACAAATCTATTAATGTTTATGTAAATGGTAAGTCCTACGTTCGTCCCTTTTACATATTTCTATAGCCTATGACAGTTACAAATAATGTGACATTCTATTGATAAACGGTTTTCAAAGTTGGTACAGTAGATTCAGAGATTACCCCTATAACCTCACAAATCTCTTGATAATATTGGATAGATAAAATGACAAAACACGGTAATTTGTCAATTCTAAGTGTACATTAAGTTTAAAACTATGTAAATGTGTCAGTTCTTTATGTGCCTATACTGTACATCTTTTTATTTATTAACAAGTAAATAAAGAACTGTCCAGCATGATGTATTCCACTTTTGTTTCTCATCGATAAAAACAAGTGCGATAAATTGTGTCGACTAGTAAAGTGGATTAATCAGCAATGATCAGTTAAGACATGACGCGTCAAGCGGTATACTAACTAAACTAATATTAATATCTCATTCAGTTTTATCTCCAATATTTCTTCTAATTATATCAATTGCTTTTGAAAATACATAATTATGTCAAAATGCGATACAGAACTTGCGACGCATTAACTATTTTATGCAATTTACTTTTTTTTAGAAAAACCACAAGTCGATAAACCAGATGAGAAAATAAGAGTAGTAAAAGGGGCTGATGTTCAGCTTACATGCAGGTAAGTGGACAAAATATTTCGTGTTTCAAATCTAATTACGTAGTTTATAATGTTATTAATACAATCAAAGGAGTATTAAGAGATACGTCCAAATAGTAATAATAAGAAGTATTTCCTAACCCTTGTAAGTAATTCCGTGTAGTTTTATAAGAGCTATGTTCAGGTTTAAGAGTTAAAGGTATAGTAGAAATTTTATATGACACTAGCTTTTACACGCGGCTTCGCTCACGCAGACTTTCATCCCCTGATTCCCTTTAGGGGTGGAATTTCAAAAATTCCTTTCTTAGTGCTCACTTACGTTATATAAAGAACCTACATGCAAAATTTCAGGATTCTAGCTTCAGCGGTTTGGGCTGTGTGTTGATCTCTGGGTATGTCAGTCAGTCAGTCACATTACTCTTTTATATATATAATGATGATGATTATAATGATGATAATGATGAAAATGATTGCTGGCCTAACGCCTAAGTGAATATTGATTAAAAATCCAAGTAAATGATGAATGTATATATATAAACTAGCTGACCGGGCGAACTTCGTACCGCCATATTCACATATCTGTCCCAGATTCCCGCATAGACTGGGAACAAAAAAATTGACTTTTCCCGTTGTCTTTTAATTTTTCCTGTATACAAAGTTTTTCCTAACAATAACGAACACATAAAAATAATTATTTAATTTGGTGCAGCCAATCGGAAGTTATAGGCGTACATACATTTCGGCGATTCATTTTTATATGTATAGATTAGCCAAATTTTAAAACCATCATAAATAGTTCATTTATTTTCAGTATTCTTCGTGGAACGCCGAAGCCAACCATGCAGTGGCATTTCCAGCATAAGACAAAGGATTTAAAAGAACTCGAGGAGACCAACGAAGCTCTACTGTTGAAGAACGTGAGCGTCGACGACGAGGGCGCATACACGTGTAACGCTAGCAATATAGTGGGATCACAAGCTTACACTATAGACGTGACAGTAGAATGTTAGTAATAAACATTACTTGAAACAATTAAGCGCGGAATTACTTTGCGTTGCAATGTTTGGTGTTGTTTTTTATCGTTACTTTAGAAAATAATAAGAAAAACAGCATAACGCTTTTAGACAAAAAATGCTACTTCTTCTAGCTAGTAATAATATCCCACTGTTTTACACAGATCCCCCGATAATTATAGAAGACGTCATCAATACAATCGAAGCTAAAGACGGCGATGAAGTCATTTTACCTTGCAACGTCGACGGTATACCCACTCCAACAGTGAGGTGGCTAAGAAATGGTACAATATTGCACAACTCGAAGAACATTATAATGACTCCCGATTTCAGTCTCAAGTTAGTAAATAATATATTATGTTAATAGTAATATGTATGAATTATTGTCATTGTTGTGATTGCATGATAAATCGCTAAGCCTAACAGTACGTATACAAAAAAAAAACGTTAAATTATGTTTTGTATGTATTCTTACACCTTTGTATACTTTAATACATAAATGGTTTAGACATTAGTCACATATATCGTGTTGTTACACAATATGTGTAGGCTCTAATTAAAATAAACTGGAATTCTACATTCATCTTAAACAGCTTTTGAATAGAAGTAATATGATTTATTTTTACTGATTTCAGAATAACTGCAATAGGTGTATCCGACACTGGATCTTATACTTGTGAGGCTGAAAACTCCCTTGGCTCTAGCAAGAAATCCATTGATATTTATGTGTTTGGTAAGTAACCAATAACGGTAATAAACTAAAATGTTTCCGCCACAATTTTGCCGGATTTCATATCTTTAACACAACAGATTCACTCTTCACAATCTTGTAAACTTCATGTATGTTACTACTTCACTATCTGTTTTTATAATTTTACATTGAAACATATTTAAATAGTACTTTTCTTATGTTAGTATGCAGCATCTATACTAATATCTATATCTATCCTAATATTATAAACGTGAAAGTTTATAAGTATGGATGGAAGGATGGATGTTTGTTATTCTTTCATGCAAAAACTACTGAACGGATTTGGATGTAACTTTATAATAATATAGCTTATACATCAGAATGGCACATAGGCTACTATTTACCGCGATAACCGACATATACGCGGGCGGAGCCGCGGGCAACTACTGGTAAATAATAAAACTGTACACCATTGTTGACAAGTATAGAGATAGACATAAGAGTGTCGATATAAGACATATCCTTTTAAGAAAAGTAACCAGTTACTACTTACAGATAAACCGGTAATTGAGAAACCATTAGATAAAGTACGTGCCGTAAAGGGAACTGATCTTCAGCTTACATGTCGGTAAGTGGACGTACATATATTCCAGATTGCATCAAAGCACTAATACCAGTACCTAGCACAGATATATCTTAAAGCATATCATATATTTTTCAATTTGTATCATTTCATAATGTTCTTTAATAGTTTATTTTTGTCAATTAAAATATTTTAAAATTTCGTAAGTCAAATTGTTTTAATAAATTTTGTATATTTAATTACTTATTTACTATCATTTTATAGTAAAAACTTAACCCGTTTTTTATACATACTCAGTATTCTTCGTGGAACGCCGAAGCCGACCATGCAGTGGCATTTCCAGCACAAGACGAAGAATTCAAAAGAACTTGAGGGGACTAACGAAGCTCTACTGTTGAAGAATGTAAGCGTCTACGACGAGGGCACATACACGTGTAACGCCAGCAATATATTGGGATCACAAACTTACACTATAGACGTGACAATAGAATGTTAGTGGTACACATATTTTGAAACAGTTTAAGTAAAGAAATAATTTGCGTTGTATTGTTAGGTGTAGTTTTTAAAAATAAACTAAAATACAGGAGTCTTTGGGTAAAAGAGATAGTGCTATTGTTCTTCACTTATAACGAATATAATTTATTCATGTGATATTAATATCACGCTTACACTATAGACGTGACAGTAGAATCAGTAATAGACATGTTATGAAATAATTAAGCTCGGAATTTATTTGCGTTGTAATGTTGGGTGTAGTATTATATGGTTACTTTTGAAAAAACAGTAAAATGCTTTTAGACAAAAAATAAAGTGCTACTTCTTCTTGCTAGTAGTAATATCCCATTGTAAATAAATATAAAGTTATTATTATTACACAGATCCACCGATAATTATAGAAGATGGAATCAAAACAATCGAAGTCAAAGACGGCGACGATGTTATTTTACCTTGCAACGTCGATGGTATACCCACTCCTACAGTGAGGTGGCTAAGAAATGGTACAATATTGCACAACTCGAAGAACATTATAGTGCCTCCCGGTTTCAGTCTCAAGTTAGTAAACAATATATGTTGATTACTTACTACCTTATTATGGACGTTGTGGTGAGTCCTGTAGTGAGAGTCATACCCTCTTTAATATCGCCAGTAACTTTGAGGAGAGTGGTGGTTGTGCTGCGACCGGGCCTGAACCCACATCGTCAAGGACTAAGAAGGTTATGCTGATATACAAGTGTGAGAGCTGCTTATGAACACATGCCTTAAGCACTTTAGAAAGAAAGGGTAGTATAGTAATTGGCTGAAAGTGTTTGGGGAGAGAAAGGTAATTTTTTGGTTAAAGGAATGATGAAGCTCTGGCGTCAGAGTGAGGAAAAGGTTCCATTACCTACTCAGTCTTATTTCTAGTCTCATAATCTTATGTAGAAAAACTTGTATCAAGAACAAACTTGGATCGTACTTACCTTAATCTCAAAAGACGATTGTTATGAACTTGAAGTAATTTCTTTCTATTGCTGATTTCAGGATCACTGCAATAGGTATATCGGACACTGGATCTTATACTTGTGAGGCTGAAAACTCTCTAGGCTCTAGCGAGAAATCTGTCGATGTGTATGTTTTTGGTAAGTAAGTGATTACGCAACTATTTTAATCAAACTAAAAGCTTCCGGATAATACAAATTTACCGGAGCTGATAAAACAAAAAACATTAGTGACAAGTAAAAGTACCCAATTATTTTCTTTCAGATAAACCAGTAATCAAAAAATCAGTCGAGAAAATACATGTCGTCAAGGGAGCTGATGTTCAACTTACATGTAGGTAAGGGGAGGCAAATATATTGTCCAGATATGACTATGACACTAATATCAGTTCTTAGAATAAGTACATTAAATTGAATTGACATATCACATATGTTTTTCCTAAAACTTAGCAAAGATTTCCTGTTTCAATCTTTCTTACCTAAAACATTAATAAAATTAGAAAAGCAATTTTCTTTCAATACTTATGTTTCTTAATTTTCTATAATTCTTAATTTTAAACTATGACAATATTTTTATGAAGTTAAGACTACGAGTATAACATTATTTATAGTAAAAGCCTTATTTTCTATATACACTCAGTACTCTTCGTGGAACGCCGAAGCCAACTATGCAGTGGCATTTCCAACACAAGACGAAGGATTTAAAAGAACTTGGCGAAACTGGCGAAGCTGTACTGTTGAAGAACGTGAGCGTTCACGACGAGGGCGCATACACGTGTAACGCCAGCAATATAATGGGATCACAAACTTACACTATAGACGTGACAGTAGAATGTTAGTAACAAATATGTTTTATACAAGTGAATACGTTTAAGTCGTTGTCCGAGCTTTTTAACTGTTGTGATTATAAAATCTAATTGCTCAATCACGTGTTAAGAACTTATAGAGTCTATGAATAGTTTAGAGTATTACATACGTTATCCAAATCAGAAATTATCTTTTAATCAGAATTGCACAGATAAGTCAAATTTCTGTTCTTAAGTGTAAGCATATGTTAGCATAATAGCGCTACGTTGTAGATCCCTAGGCTTTCTAGATAATTGAGCATGTTACATAAAAACCTTATTAGCTATTTATAACTAATATTCGGCAGCGTGTATTCAATTTTACAATAATCCTCAGACACAGTTGGTACTGCCCTGATTTGTATTTACCTTTTATTTGAAGATTGAGGTATTATGTTGAATTTTATAGATCCACCGACAATCAAGGAAGATAGAATCAAAATAGTAACAACTTTAGACGGTAAAGAAGTAACTTTACCTTGTAGTGTCGATGGCGTACCAACCCCTTCAGTGACGTGGGTAAGAAATGGTACTACACTACACACCTCAGGGGACATTTTCACAACTAGCGATCACAGTCTCAAGTTAGTATTATTATCATCATCGTCAATAGCTGTGGCGTAGTTACGCATTGTGTGTGTGGTAACGTATTGTGTGTGTTGTTATGTATCATCAACAACCCATAACGTCCCACTGCTGGACTCAGGTCTCCTCTCAGGAGAGGGTTGAGGCCATACGCCCACACGCTAGCCAAGTGCGGGTTGGGGACTGGCAAGACAACGTTGTGGCTACGTAATCTTGCCGTTGGATGTTTTTAAGCCGCCCAAAGGCCTCCAACTAAGCTTCACGACTGTTATCCTACGATAACAGCCGGGACCAACTGCTTAACGTGACCTCCGAATCACGGAGACGCTCATGGTAATATGTCACTAGCGGTCACCCATCCAGGTACTGACCGCGCCGTCGTTGCTTACCCTCTTGTGATTGTGACATACAGTTGCACTCGGTGATTGCAAACAATCATCGAGTGCAACTGTGCTATGAGCGCCTCCTGTATTATGTGTAGTTCGTACATTGTGTGTGACACACGAACGAACAGCGAATGGGAGGAGCCGAACGTAGTGGGCAGCGGCGCCGGATCGCTGTTCGTTCGTCTGTCACACACAATATGCTGTTGGACATAAGCCTCTTCTCAGAAAGAAAGCCAATTATACCTCCCAAAGGCTGGCAACGCATTTGTGACGCCTCTGGTGTTGCGGATGTCCATGGGCGGTGGTGGTCCGTCCGCTCGTTTGCCCGCTATTCCATAAAATAAAATACGACGTGTGCCAGACGACGGCTTGGTATAAGGTTTGTTTTAAATTTTCCCTTTCTTTATGAGGATTTTGTTGCTCCCTTAGTCAGCTCTTACAAAACCCAAAGGATGAATAGAGATGGTGACACTTCATATTCTTAATCCACCACACGGACATGAAGATAGTATAATCGTATGTAATTGTTAAGATTTACATATATTATATTTTTTACGGAATGGGGGGCAATCGAGCAGGCGTATCACTTGATGGTAAGGGATTACCGCCGCCCATGGACACCTGCAACACTAGAGGCGTCACAAGTGCGTTGCCGGCCTTTGGGGGATGGGGAAAGGGATGTGGGAAGGGGTGGTGGTATGGGCCTCCGGTATCCTCACTCACTCGATAAAACACAGCGCAAGCGCTATTTCACACCGGTTTTCTGTTAGGCCGTGGTATCACTCCGGTCGAGCCGGCCCATTCATGGCAAAGCGTGGCTTTCCCACGGTTTTTATATTATATTTTTGTATATTTATGAAGCACAAGTTATTCCTTTGGCGAACATAATGCTTAAAGCATTCTCTTCTAGTAAGCGATTGAGTGATGAAGAGAAAGCGTGCACTTAAAAGAAGAAAACAAATGGAAGAAAAAATAAAAACTAACTTAATTTCACCTCGAACTAGACAAAAAGCAATGCATATTATAGAAAACTTATTATTTCATATTACATATTTTATTTTTCGTTGTGATTTCAGGATCAGAAGAACAAAGGTGTCCGACACTGGACTTTATACTTGCGAAGCAAAAAACTATCTCGACTTGAGTAGCAAATCCATTATTGTTTATGTATTTGGTACGTATTTTAACACTATTTGTAAAGACGTGAAATTAAGAGAAAGATTAAGGCATTAATTCTGAAATATTTTTGCAATATGCATCTCATCGTAAACCAAAAACATAAAAAATATCGATTTTTTATACAACTATGATTTTTACGGTTTTTTAATATGTCGTGTTGAGAAATATTATTATTTTATGTTCTTGATATTCAACGTGTGGGATTGTTAGATTGTCTCATTCATCATTAAATTAAATTGTTCGAATGATGAGTGCGTGCTTTCAGTGGGTCACAAACAGCGCAAGAGGTGGAAATTTACTTGAGTTCCATTGTTTGTTTGTTTTACCGGGATATTTCCGCACTTAGCCTCTTTCATTGTCGGATTCATTGCTACCGAGCGTATAAGTAAATATGTATATATAAACAAAATATGTGGTTTGACTTGACTGCACGTATAAATAGGTTTTCTTTAACAAGGCCTTGTAGAAAGCGAAGAGCGCCTTCTGGAGGTCAAAAGCACCTCACTAGGCAGCTATAGTATGGGTCGACATATTATTATTGCATGGTATGCATTCGCAGTGAGTATGGTGGCATTCTTGGATTCTGCTCAAACTCATTCATCAGGGTGAATAGAGTCTCACTTCGACATTCATTCAAAGGACATAAAAAACGTTTTGCTAACTACTTACTGTAAATTTTCAGAAAAACCGGTGATTAACAAACCAAACGCAGAAACACGTGCTCTGAAAGGAGCCGACGCTACGCTTATGTGTCGGTGAGTGATACTTTATAAAATACGTTAGTCAAATTAATAGCATTGTTCTTTACTAGTTACGTTAATTAAGCGTTCTTCAATATAATATCTCTTTAGAGTGACTGCACAGATGGGCGTAGTGGTTAAGCGATCACCTCGCCGCTTCTCATCGCGCTGAGTGTTATGGGTTCAATCCCCGCATGGGAAAACACTTTGTGTGATCAATAAGTTGTTGTTCTGAGTCTCGCTGTTCTTTGTATCCATTTCATGTTTGTTTGTGAAGTCCCGCGACACAGGAGGTATACTAGTGGGGAGTTAAATACAATAAAATAGTATAAAAAATATTACATATTATTTAAAAACAAAAATAATAAACGTCTATCACACGATGAGTCGTTAAATCTATCAAACATGAACTATATTAGTTACATAGTACATTTTAAACTAAGTATTTACCCGGCAGTTAGAGAGGACATGACAAGGGAATCTCAAACGATAAAGTTACTCCTACAATGGATTCTTGAAGATTTATAATGAGTCGATAAACATATTTTCTTATGTAAGTTACATGAAATAATATTCGTAAGTGGTGGAAATCATTGAAATAATATATGACACGGATATATATTTGTAAAATAATTGGTGGCTGAGTTAAATTTATACGAAGTGCTGTTTTTAATTTAAAATTTACAGCTTTTCACTAAATACATAATTATGGAAGTATATACGCAACGTTCACTGAAATCACAATTAATTTTGAACAAAATTGATTATGATTTGTTCCAGTTAATCTCTGGAAAGGCTGGACCGATTTCATGGGATTTTCACTGGCGGATAACTGATGTTATAAGGAGTAACCACTACTTTTAATTTAGAAAAAAAAAAAAACAAAATTGTGAACAATATCCGATTCAAAAGCAATAAAATCTAAAGTACTTCTATCTTATCTCCAGTTTTCGTTCCCAGCTCAAATAGATACCTTATTCCTCAACGCAGAAAATTGTATACTCTCACACTTACTCATTTAACACCACAAATTCAACTCTTATGCAATAACCATAACAGAAACTTTCGTTCTCCTAACAATCTCCTTTTGCTTTTTCCCTCTCACACTACTGGGTTTGTGGTATCTTCTTTCATCGTACAGTCTATCTTTTTGTGGAATGCACTACCTATCGACGTCTGGATGGCCAGAAATCGTTACTCTATCAAGAAAAGTCGTGTGGTGTCGTGGGACACCAGATACTAACGAAGTTCCTTATCAAAAATACAGAAGGCGCTATACAACATTTTTCTTTCACGCTCTTTAAAAACCACAAAATTGTATTTATTTAAATTAACACGTTTATTTTATTTAAAATGATTTATAAAAATATATAACAGTTCTGTGTGAGGTATAAAGAAAATAACTATTCCGGTATAATATATTGTTTATTGTGATTATTTATCGATAAAAGTAAAATATAAAACTAAACTGGTCACTTGTGCTGCCACCTAGTAATCTCTACTGAAACAAGTTCTGTCTAGAGTTACTCCGTACTTGTTACATACAACTTACAGATTACTACGCTATACAAAATTTTTCGTTTACGAAATAAATAAATAAATATTTCGGACATCTTTCTTTTTTTGTAAATACATACATATTCATCAAGAAATACATTTGTTACATAATATAGAAACCTATGTACATAACCATAATTTATAAAAAAAATAACAATATTTACATACAAGCGTCAAAAAACTCCACATCTTCGCCTACTGGTAGCGTTCCCAAAAGACTGGCAGCATTACCACGTTGAATGGCAATGCTGATTCTCTGTGCTAGAAAAAGGCCGGCCTTCTGGTCGCGAGAAGCGTCAATCAGTTGCTTGGCTAGTTGTTTAAACATAGCGCGAGCACTCGGACCCCATGAACCTAGCGTCTCTACCCCAAACGGTTCAAAAATGTAATTACCTATTAAATTTTGGTACTTACGCCGTTTGAGGCTTTCCGCAGAAGCAGCAGCAGCGCTGGCATAAATAGCTGTACTTGGAAGATGAGATGGCGCGAGGGTGTCAACGCAAGTTGCGTCCCACACCAAAGGCTTACCCATCTTCCATGGCAGTAACGACATACCATCTGGTCTCTTGCCATCGTCCCGTACCAGACCATTTGGTTCGCGTACAGCTGGAACGCGGGCGGTAACAAGAGCACGACGGATAATGTCGTTAATATTGGCATGTCGAAATATTCGGCCAGCGCTTCTGCTACAAGAAAGGCAATGATGTCCGAAACTGTCAACAGCTTCTCCACAGTGACAAAAATGCGGAGAAACACAAGGCGCTCCTAAACGAAGGCAAGTGGCAAAGCGAAAAGTAGTATTGTCCAACAAGGTACCTATGTTGGGTGATGGAAGTGCCTGAATCCATAAACCTGATTCCCACTCTCCCACAGCTAACAAACGAGCTCGCTCAGCAAGACTGGTTGATGTATCTAAAAGTATCTTTTGCTTTAAAATACATAACGGTGAGTCCCATTGTCGCTGAGAAAATGGATTAACAGGTAATGCAGTACTGGGACAAGCTATCTGCCAAGCATCTATGGCAATGGCCTTGCATGATACTTCAGAATCAACCAGTGTGTTTGTAAGAATTTTCCTGGTTAACTCTTCTGTGCCATGAACCGAAGACAGAAATGCTGGAAGGCTGACATCTACAATTTTGCGTACTCCAAGACCACCCAAACGATCTGGTAAGGATGCTTGGAGCCAGGCTCGATCGTTTAAAGCCACATTCAAAACTTTACTAAGCGTGTTTTGTATAATTTTATCAACTTTTTCCAAAAGTGATGAATATTTCCAAAGGGGTGATGACCGAAGCGCATGTGTAAAATTAGGTACAAAAAGACAATAACGAATAATAGTAAAAGCCGAATGATTATTGATTTTAAGTAAACGATCAGAAAATTCATCAAATTTTTTAATTTTGTCATCTATCTATCTGAAAACCATCTTCCAAGACCGGAGAACCAAGAAGGCGAAGAGACCTTTTCTCTAAAACTTTAATGTTAGGTGCCAAGGAATTAAATTTTTGTATAGTCGAGAGTCTGTCTGTATTGTCACAAATAAAAATTTCACATTTGTCCGAGTTGAGGTCTAAGCCAATGGATTTAAATTTATTTTTAATAAAAGTTAAATCTTCTAAAACTGTATCTACTTCACCTCCTAAAGTTCCATCGTCAAGGTACCAAATGTTAAATTTAGATTTTAGCTGCTCTATAATGGGATGTATTGCTAAACTGAAGATAACTGGTCCCAGTGGATCACCCTGTTGACATCCAACGGCAGAGTCTAAAAGATAGTCCTTATACATTAATCTTGTTGGATTTCTTGGAAATTGTTGTGACAGTAAAATGAATTTATGATTAGTCAAAGAAGTTCGAACTTATCTCTTTGGCCATTGAACGGCCTACTGTAACACCGATCAATCAGGGACAGTTGTGAGCAGTACATCACAGTTGAAAATCTATCGATATTTTACAATCTCGCTAGGTAGATTATAATCTAACAGTTTTTACAATCTTTATCTATCTTTATCTTTCATACATATTAAACATAGAAAACATCCAAATTCCAAAAAAAACAAATATTTGCAGATCTTAAAAAAATATTTGATACGACCCGGGTTCGAACCCGAGACCTCAAGCACAGCATTCGTATACGCTACCATTGTGACACCGAGGCGTCAATCTTACGTTAAGGACGCTTTTTGCCGGCTAGGGTACCCCTCCGCAATGCCCCATAAGGAACTTCGTTCCAATAAGGGTGAAGGAGCTCTTACTGAATGAATTGGCTGAATCGGAGAGCTCTTAGTTCATCACACAGTACTTTCATTTCTTACAGGGGTATATGTATGCTTGGATATATTTATACTATATTATTATGTGCATTCGTGTAAATATGTATATACATATGTCACTGTAAGATTGTAAAAACCGTTAGATTGTTATCTATCTCGCGAGATTGCAAACAGTCGAAAGATTGTGTACTGTAACATACTGCTCACAATTTAACGTATTATTTTTATTAGTCAGATCATAATCTATAGAAGTGAAACTATCAAATTGTGATATGGTATGCAAGGAATCGCATCTCGTGCGCTGATTGGTTGAACAGCATAATAAGTCCCGCGCCGCCATATTTGTTTATTAATTCATTTGTTACCGAACGGAAAGTATTTTTGTGATTGTAAATTGATTTCATGTTGAAAATACCTTACAGTTTTAGAATTAGTTACCGAAAATTGTTGTGACAGTAAAATGAATTTATGATTAGTCAAAGAAGTTCGAACTTAACTCTTTGGCCATTGAACGGCCTACTGTAACACCGATCAATCAGGGACAGTTGTGAGCAGTACATCACAGTTGAAATCTATCGATATTTTACAATCTCGCTAGGTAGATTATAATCTAACAGTTTTTACAATCTTTCAGTGACATATATATGCTTATTATTGTATGTATTTATTCAAGGTCAAAATAGTTTACATGTGATTAATCCTCTGTCATTCATTAAATTACCACTAAGTGCACCTACCTCATCTTTTCTCTGCATCGCCCAATCGGTGGACTGACAGAATGCATGTATTTGTGCATACAGTTATAAATTAATCAATTAATAAAACCTGCTGTCGTGGGGCTCTTGTATTCCATATGAATAAACTTGCTAGAAAAATAACATAAAAGCAATATGTTTCCGCAGCATTATTCGGGGTACGCCGAAGCCAACTATGCAATGGTATTTCCAGCAGCAAAAGACAAAGAAGTTTAGAGAAATAAAGAATGATAGTGAAACTCTACTGATAAAGAACGTGAGCGTCGATGACCGGGGTACATACAATTGTAACGCTAGCAATATAGTGGGATCACAGAGTTACACTATGGAGTTGATTGTAGAATGTGAGTAGCACCGATTCGTGGCGATATCGTAATTGTGAAAGACACGTGACACAAATGTACAGATATTATTTGCGTACGAAATGTGTGGCTTGTTTAATATCATTTCATATTAATATGTTATAGATCAACCAACAATCAAAGACGATGGAGTCAAAATGATCAAAGCATTAAATGGTGACGGAGTGACTTTACCTTGTAGTGTTGATGGTGTACCCACTCCGACAGTGAAGTGGGTAAGAAATGGTATCACACTGCGTACTTCGCTGGATATTTTTACCACCAGCGATCACAGTCTTAAGTCAGTATAATTGTATATTTAGAACTAGTTATATTTGTCTACCATTAGTGGAGCTACCACCATTAATATCTATGATAAATCACCAATCATGGTGAAAACTTTAAAAGAATAGTGTTCAATGCTAAAAAGCAAGGTTTCAAGAGTTTTAATCGAGGTCCTTGACTATAATGCCCGTATGTTTTAGGTTATACACATTAAAATATTATTGTTTTCTAATTTTAAAAATACAATGCTTTATGTGGTAATAAATATATTTATGTAACTGAATATAATACAACAATATCAATGTAAACATAGTTAAAAGATCTATTTTGACTTACGACGCATCATCTAAAAAGTTACATAGATAAATTATGTATAATATAATAAGTTCGTAGACCTATCATGGTTTGGAAACGCAATTTACCTTTTGCTGAGAATGAATAGTAAGGTCATAAGTCCTATCTAGACACGCGGCAGCGTGTCAAGCCAAATTCAAGCTAATAGAACTGGCGAGCAGCACCGTGTATAATAAATATTACACCAACCATTTGGAGCCAGTTTTGACCCCCTCATAAAACAAAAAACTATTTCACATAGACATGTCGGATTTGGCTCATATATTTAGACTTGCAAGATGCATAATTATGTCCTCTGAATATCATAAACACGCCTCAAACGGCTGTTTAGATTTAGATCTCACTTCTTTGTCGTTGAAGTGATCAACCAAGGCATATATCATAATATTGAACTTGGCTCTCATTTCACATTTATGTTTTGACAATTTGTTTTATTGAGGTTCAAATTTTACACGGTTATAGAGAAACCAAATAAGTTTAGAATCGATTTCGGTTGTAGTATTTTTATATATATTAGTGACAGCTGAACTTTTGAATAATCATTCTTCGATTTACTAAAGTTTAAGGTAAATTCAGTCAGTGTTTGAATATGTTATTTTAGCAAGAAACGGACTTAAATCTTATTATAAATCGAGATTTGACACAAAACAGTGGTTAGTAAAATGCTGGAATTCGAAACTTGATTACTTCCTTTTCTTTATGATTTCAGGATCAGAACATTAAAGCTGTCCGATGCTGGACTTTACACTTGTATCGCTGAAAATTATTTGCACTCTACTAGCAAATCTATTGTTATTTATGTATTTGGTAAGTAATTACACTGCTGCCTGCTTTCTATAGATGTAGATGTATAAAAAATCTTAATAGACTGATGCATCAAAGTACAGCGTTACACGTATGTCGTTTATATATACAAGGTGTACGTACGAATGAACTAAATGAAATATGACGTAGGCCATCTATTTATTTTATTTATTTCTAAGAAGAGGGTTGTGTCAAACAGGCTATTGAAGTGAATCAATTAGAAATAGGTTTGAAAGTTTACTCCCATTTAGGAGACAAATGGTGACCACAATAAATATCAATTATGCAACGACAGGACGAAAACCTGGTATTGACCCATAAACACAAGAAATGAACATTTTCTACAGTGACATACAGATAATTTTCTTGTCTTGAAAATAGTGTGAAATGTATAAAATTAATAAGTTAATAAATAAATAATATATGGGACTCAAAGTGTACAATATTTTCCAGAAAAACCGTTAATTAAGGAACCATCCGCAGAAACACGTGGTCTAAAAGGAACTGACGTTAAGCTTACGTGTCGGTAAGTCACAATTTATTCATACTAGCTGAGTTTATTTATTATTCATCTATACTAGTTCAACTGCTTAACCGTGAAGGCGTAACAAACAGCTGTCTGTCTGTTACGCCACGGCTAAGCAGTTGCTACTAGTTGCTACTAATATTATAAAGCTCTATGTCTGTACACAGAGATTAATAATATTAGTATGGAGTATGGATAAACGTCTATTACTCATAGAGCAATTATAGATAGAGTGGGGTAGACACACGGCTGACTGTAAGCGGAAACGTCTCCAAAAATAAAAAATAGGCCCAAATAGTTCCATACTTGTTGACTAGACTAAAAGACGCAGAAGCATCACTAGGCCGCCATGGTGTGGGTCGCCATGCTGCATTGTCTGCATTCGCAATGAGTATGGTGGCCACCACTCTTGGATTCTGCTTATGCTTTCCATCAGGCAGAGTAGAGTCATTTTGGCGAGCAATACATAAAAAAAAAGTTTAGAAAGAAAGAGACGATCGATGTCTCTTTCTATTGACGCATGCGCAGTAAAGGATTAATAGTGGTAATCCATTCACAACAGTTAACCGTTTAATCGTTCTGCTACGCGCATGCGCGAGTAGAGAGAGACAGATGGGTACCGCGATCGTCTCTATCTTTCTAACCGAGGGACGGCTGAAGGCTTGGCTCCCATACTCTAAATCTATGCTATTACTCGTCAACTTATGAAGATTTAAACAAATACATGTAGGTAGGTTGTCGTGTTTATATATTACGTTTTATATTTAAGACCACAAATTTACCCGGTAGACAGAGAGAGGGTAGAAGAGGATTTATTTATTTATTTATTCTGGTCCTCCGACAAGGAATACACTTTACATGCTAGTACATTACAAAAAATTTATTGTCTTGTGCTTCCTCAATTATGGGATCACGTAATTAATATATTCCAAAGCTATAAAACCACTCTAATCATCGATTTCTTATGACTAACTGTAGGTAAAAATGGATACTGACCAAATATTTTTTCTGTTTTTTTTCAATATGATTAACCTTCATTGATATGCAGGATAATTTTTTTCTTTTTCTTTGACTAGTTTTAGTTCTTTTAAAATAGGACAAATATTCTATTTAGGTTAACTTCAGATCGTTTTCAAAAACCTATCTCTATACCCTATTCAACTTCCTCTGAGACAAGAGGTAAACAAAGAAACCAATGTTTCTCAAACGAGTTGATCGAAAGTAAACATGGCCGATGTAACCAAACTAATTACAAAATTTCACATTTGTACGTAAATTATTTGCCTTATCACTACTCTTCAATTTAGTAATGTTACAATACGTTCTAAGTTTGGGAACAGCTACAGTTTTAGGTGTTTTTAATGTCACTTTTTAGTCAGTCCACTGTGAACTCGGAAAATTTGGACAGTTGCAATTATTTTATTTTTTAACACACGTATTTCCGTTGTACTTGACACTGGCAAAATTGTTGACATCGGCACAGTTTGCCATTTTCCAAGAAAAAGAAAGAAAATGTCATTTTTTTTATTGATGCCAGATGCATATAAAATTTGACCTATTAAAGAACCTTTTTCTGGTTTGTTTACCTTTTGTCTCAGAGGAAGTTGAATAGACTATAGTTAAAACTGATGTGGCCGTAAATTAAATATTCATTATCAAAAACCGATTTTTAAAAAGTATCATTATTCCAAATATGTTTCATCAGCATTGTTCGAGGAACGCCGAAGCCAACTATGCAATGGTATTTCCAGCAGCAAAAGACAAAGAAGTTTAGGGAAATAAAGAATGATAATGAAGCTCTACTGATAAAGAACGTGAGCGTCGACGACGAGGGTACATACAAATGTAACGCTAGCAATATAGTGGGATCACAGAGTTACACTATGGAGTTGATTGTAGAATGTGAGTAGCACCGATCTGTATCGATATCTTAATTGTTAGAGACACGCGATACAAAATGTATAGATATTATGTGCTTACGAAATGTGTGGCTTGATTAATGGCCTTCCATGGTAATGGTTATAGATCCACCGACAATCACTGACGACGGAATCACAATGATCAAAGCATTAAACGGCGACGGAGTGACTTTACCTTGTAGTGTTGATGGTGTACCCACTCCGACAGTGAAGTGGGTAAGAAAGGGTATTACACTGCGTACCTCGAAGGACATTTTTACCACCAGCGATCACAGTCTCAAGTCAGTATAAATGTATATTTAAAACTAGTTATATTTGTCTACCATTAGTGAGGCTACCTTCACTAATATCTATGATCAGCTGCTCGGCTCATTGATCGTAGTTTGCGTAGATTATGATAAACCTTTCCTTGGTAAATATGCTGGGGAACACTAAAATGTATATAACTTTCTTTTTTTGTTAGTAGATTCTAAAATCAGCGCTTTAAACTAAACAAAATCTTTAGGTATAAAATATTGGTATACCTAGACACAAATGCGTTGCCACCCTCCGAGTGCTCTTCACCCATAGTTTACAGGGGGAGGGAGGTTGGGCTAACCACCCTCGTTAGGCAAAGCAACAAGAAACAGCTGCGCTGCGGATGGCATGGCCTCAAAAGAAACCAGTGTTCGGTTTCTTTTGAGGCCATGCCAGCCGAAGCGCAGCTCTTCGTCATAGACTTCATAAGTTAACTAGCGACAATACTGTAGTACATTAATTTGACCATCTCGTAGGGTCCAGCCAGCGTTTGCAATGTAAGCGTAAAAAAAATGGGTTTATTTACGACATCACATTAGAAACCTCTAAAACTATAAGTGTTTCTCTACTATATTATGCATATATTATACATATAAATCTTCCTCTTGAATCATTTTATCTATTAAAGAAAATTGCATCAAAATCCGTAGTGTAGTTTTAAAGATCTAAGCATTTATAGGCACAGACTGACAGCGGAAGCGACTTTGTTTTACACTATGTAGTGATGATACTCGTTACACCACTGTTACCTATTTTTTTTAGATATCTGCATTTAGTTAAGAAATAAAATTGAAAAATAGGTATACCTATTCAGTGTTTAATTTGAGTATTTTAAGTTCCTAAAGTTAAAGTGTGCATTTTTTGTGAGTTCAGATTTAAAGCAATTAAGGTGTCTGACACTGGCTACTACACATGTAAGGCTGAAAATCGTCTTAGTCCTAGTGAAAAATCAATTTCTGTCAACGTCTTTGGTAAAATATTTTACTTTACAACTATACAAATCATATAATTGTCATACCTATACTATTAACAACTTGCTATACTTTATTTCAGAAAAACCAGTAATTGTTAAACCAAACGAAAAAATCCGAGCCGTAAAAGGAGCTTATATTGAACTTATGTGTCGGTAAGGCAAAATATGTAAATATTAGGTCTTTACCTATGAAATTGCCGTTCTTCAGTACTGGTCATTTCAAATAAAAAAAAGTTTGTAATGGCTCTGTATTCTAAATTCAAATTAATTTTGTTTTAAAACCATGACATTCTATTTACAGACTCAGTCTTTTGTTCTTTGATTAGCGTTGAATTTTCATTACATTTGATCATTTTTCGTCATAATGCATACTTTAAAAATTCGTGTAATTATGGAATATGAGTTCCGTCGTGGCACCAACGCGACACAAACGGCACGTAACATCAAAAATGTTTACTGAGAGAACTGTACAAACGAACGCACAACCCGTTATTGGTTTTCCCGGTTCCGTTCTGGAAATTTTGACTTGAAAAATGAAGCTCGTGGTCGTCCGGGGACTTTGGTTAACAATAATGAATTATAGGCGATTGTGGAAGCTGACGAAACTCAATCTACAGCTGAGCTAGCAGCAGCTTTTAATGTAAGCATCAAAACAATATTGATCCATTTGCGACAAATTGGCAAGGTAAAAAAGCTTGATAGATGGGTGCCCCACGACCTTAACGATCGCCAGTGCAACGTACGCGTCGAGACCTGCCTTGTGCTGCTCAACAGGCAAAGAAATGAAGGAATTTTGAAATGAATTGTTACGTGCGACGAAAAATGGATTCTGTTCGACAATCGAAAGCGCTCAGCAAGTTGGTTAGACCCTGGTTCAGCACCAAAGCAATGCCCTAAACCAAAAATGACCCCTAAAAAGGTGATGGTCACTGTTTGGTGGTCTAGTGCGGGTGTGATTCACCACAGCTTTTTACAAAACGGCATGAGCATTAATGCAGATGTGTACTGTGAAGAACTGGAGAGAATGATGGAGAAGCTTTCACATCTGCAACCAGCTTTGGTCAATCGGTCGTCCCCACTGCTCCTTCACGACAACGCGCGACCCCATACTGCGCAACAGACAGTCTCCAAGCTGCAAGAGCTGGGGTTGGAAGCTCTCCCTCATCCGCCATACTCACCAGACCTTGCACCTACCGACTATTACTTTTTTCAAAATTTAGACAACTTTTTAGTGGGTAAAAAATTCAATTCCCTAGAGGCAGTACAAAATTGCCTTTGAAGAGTTTGTTGCGTCCCGTCCAGCTGATTTTTACAAGAAGCGCATCAATAAACTGCCAATGCGTTGGCAAAGATGCGTCGATTGCATGGGTGATTACTTCCAATAACAGAAATAAAGAAGTTTGAAAAAATAAGTACTTTCACTTATTGCATACAAAACGGCAATTTCATAGGTAAAGACCTATTATATGTATGTATGTATTATGAGATTAAATTTTAAGTCATCAAACAACTTGAGAATATAGCCTTACAAGCTGAATATTTTAGTTTTTTTGCATCTGTCCAAAAACAGCAAGTAACTGATTTTGATAAGAAATTAAATTGTTGTGTAATTATGGTAATTTATGTACCTTATAGAGCTAATTTATAAACAAATAGCTGACCCACGCAACGTCGTTTACGTCTCGTATTGCCCGTAGCGTAATGATTTTCCCCCGTTTTTGTGTGTGATATATTAAGAACCGCTCGACCGATTTTGTGCAAACTTCACATAAACCATCTACTAAATAGTCCGAACAAAGCCTAAACATTAGGTTTGGATAGGTGAGCCCGTTCTTGAGTTATAAAATTACAACAATATATGATATAATAAAATTACAATTGATTGCAATGTAAAGGTCTTGATTAGTCTTTTTAACTGACTTCAAAAAAGGAAAGGAGATGGTTATCAATTTGACTGTTTTTTTATATTTATTACCTCATAACTTTCGACTGGGTTAACCGATTTTGATGATTCTTTTTTTATTTGAAAGCTGGTGCTTCCCGCGTCCCATTTCAATTTATTCCAGTTCTTGAAGTCGGTTATTTTTTTGTTAAAATTTATGATTATTAAAACCATAATTCAAAATATACTTGATCAGTATTCGTCGAGGAACACCGAAGCCAACTATAAAATGGCACTTCCGGCCGCGGAATGCGAAGAAGTTCAGAGAACTTAAGAGGAATAAAGAAACTCTACCGTTCATGGATGTAAGAGTCGCCAACGCCGGCACGTACATGTGTAATGCGAGCAACATTGTGGGATCACAACACTATACTATGGATTTAACCGTCGAGTGTAAGTACCTATATTAAGTCTTTTGCCTTTGGCACGGAACCCTAAAAACCTACTTCAAACAACCTACGTTGAATGACACCGACTCCAAAAATACAATAATTGTAGACACAATATGTATTTTATTTTTAAAGCTTTTCTTGTTTTATTAGAATATTTTTTTAACCTGATTAATAAAACAGCAGAACTCATTGTGTCTGCGGCTGTGCATTGAAAAAGGAAGTAAGAGAATATGAATTCACTAGCTGACCCACGCAACCTCTTTAACGTCTCCTATTGCCCGTAGCGTAATAATTTTCCCCCGTTTTTTTAACATCTTTGGTGCTCCGCTCCTAATGGTCTTAGCGTGTTGATATATGTATATTATATATAGCCTTCCTCGATAAATGAGCTGTCCAACTCTTCAGCTTTATAATATTATAGTATAGATTTCCGCCGAAACTTCTAAATGGATTGTTATGTACTTTTCACAAGAATATAGAGTATGATTTAGAATTTTAGAGTAAGATTAGGTCATGGTCATTTCAAATAAAAAAAAGTTTGTAATGGCTCTGTATTCTAAATTCAAATTAATTTTGTTTTAAAACCATGACATTCTATTTACAAACTCAGTCTTTTGTTTTCTGATTAGCGTTGTATTTTCATTACATTTGAACATTTTTCGTCATAATTGATACTTTAAAAATTCGTGTAATTATGGAATATGAGTTCCGTCGTGGCACCAACGCGACACAAACGGCATCTAACATCAAAAACGTTTACGGAGAGAACTGAATAAACGAATGCACAACCCGTTATTGGTTTTCCCGGTTCCGTTCTGGAAATTTTGACTTGAAAAATGAAGCTCGTGGTCGTCCGGAGACTTTGGTTAACAATAATGAATTTAAGGCGATTGTGGAAGCTGACAAAACTCAATCTACAGCTGAGCTAGCAGGAGCTTTTAATGTAAGCATCAAAACAATATTGATCCATTTGCGACAAATTGGCAAGGTAAAAAAGCTTGATAGATGGGTGCCCCACGACCTTAACGATCGCCAGCGCAACGTACGCGTCGAGACTTGCCTTGCGCTGCTCAACAGGCAAAGAAATGAAGGAATTTTGAAACGAATTCTTACGTGCGACGAAATATGGATTCTGTTCGACAATCGAAAGCGCTCAGCAAGTTGGTTAGACCCTGGTTCAGCACCAAAGCAATGCCCTAAACCAAAAATGACCCCTTTTTTGGTGGTCTAGTGCGGGTGTGATTCACCACAGCTTTTTACAAATCGGCATGAGCATTAATGCAGATGTGTACTGTGAAGAACTGGAGAGAATGATGGAGAAGCTTGCACATCTGCAACCAGCTTTGGTCAATCGGTCGTCCCCACTGCTCCTTCACGACATCGCGCGAACTCCATACTGCGCAACAGACAGTCTCCAAGCTGCAAGAGCTGGGGTTGGAAGCTCTCCCTCATCCGCCATACTCACCAGACCTTGCACCTACCGACTATTACTTTTTCCAAAATTTAGACAACTTTTTAGGGGGTAAAAAATTAAATTCCCGAGAGGCAGTACAAAATGCCTTTGAAGAGTTTGTTGCCTCCCGTCCAGCTGATTTTTACAAGAAGGGCATCAAAAAAAATGCCAATGCGTTGGCAAAGATGCGTCGATTGCATGGGTGATTACTTCAAATAACAGAAATAAAAAAGTTTTAAAAAATAAGTACTTTCACTTATTGGATACAAAACGGCAATTTCATAGGTAAAGACCTATTATATATAGGTTATATTTAATAAGTAAAGTAAATTGCAATTGTAACTTTAGTGATCCGCTCGCATACCTGTCTTTCTTCAAAAAATATCACAAAAAAAAACACGTGTTTTATACCAAAATGTAATTTAATGTAAAAAAAGTTTTGAAAATGTGCAAAATATGGTTTGCCTGTCAAAAGTATTGTGTATTATATAATCTATTTTCAAAGTTTTAATTTGCTATTGCAGATCCATCAACAATCAAAGACGACGGAGTTAAAACCATCAATGCCAAAAGCGGTGATGATGTAACGTTACCTTGCAATGTTGACGGTGTACCCACTCCCACAGTGCAGTGGCTCAGTGGTCATACCACACTACATACATCGAAGAATTTTTTAATAAATACAGATAATAGCCTCAAGTTAGTATAGTCCTGGGATTAGTTTGTTCTTAGGTGATTAAATACAACATTATCCCGCAGCAGCAAACAATCGCTTTTGCATGAACTTACTCAAATAAATGTGGATATTTGTTTAAATTGTGTGAACGATATATCTACGACGGTGTAGACTACAGATTTAGATTCACCAACCATAAATGTTGCAATTAAAGTACACAGTCCAAAATGTAAATAAATATTCGAAGAGATAATAATTAACAAATCAGTATTTTAAGGTTTATTTATTAAATCGCTGCACGCCTAATTGGTTTAGAGTGTTTCTAATAATTTTTTTCATTACTTTAGTAATGAAGGAAACCTTTATTTAAGCTATATGCATTCGTCTTATCACACTAATATATAACTTTCTTTGCGACAACTAGATTATCTATGAACTTACTATTTTGATCAAATCAACCTTTTTCATATTTGTTTCAATTGCGATTTCAGAATTACAGCAATACATGTGTCTAACACGGGATATTACACTTGTCAGGCCAACAACCATCTAGGCACTATTAAAAAAACTGTTTTGGTGTTTGCTTTTGGTAAGTAATTTTTCACAATAATGGACTTGCATAAACCTTGTTGAAATTTCATTTTTTGAAATCTACAATACTTTATTTTACTTTACTGCATATTTCTATCACTATCATTCTATTAGAGTATTTAGACTGAATACATATGTAGATCCAACGACTTCTCGCGACCTACTGTAAGTCGTCGGACCGACGAGACCGAGGTGGTCTGAGGACCTAATGAAGGTCGAACGAAGCGTTAATAAGCGTCCATAAGCTATGGAGGCTGAAGCCGGACATATACGTTCAAGTATACTTGTGCAAATCCAGACTGTTTTGTCTGTCTATCTCTGTCAAGTATACTTGAACGTGTATACCCGCCTTTACCGACGCTTCGTTTTACAGTACGCAACGCACAGGACCAGCTGTTATGGAGAACTTTGAGGGGGCGTATGTTCAGCAGTGGACGTCTTTTGATCGAGATGAATGAAAAAATATGTAAATAATGATATCATGACTGCCTCGTTGGCGCAGTGGTAGCGCATGCGACTGCTGTGCTTGAGGTCTCGGGTTCGATTCCCGGGTCGGGATTGAAGTTTTTTCACGCATTTTTAAGAGAGGAAGCAATCTAGATATATTTAAATTGCTATAACTGAATGTCGAACCATAAATTATCTCAGTTTGTGTCGAGAGCAACTTAAGTTTATTACCATATGAACTTTTTAATTTTTCCGCAGTTCCACCTAGCATAGAAAAACCCAAATTTAGCACAATTGATATATTGGTTGGCAAGGACTTAATTTTACAATGCAATGCCTATGGACACCCGGAGCCACAAATTAAATGGCTTTTTCAGGAATTTGATACAAAAGCTACACCTAGGACACTACGGTAAGTCTGTAGATTGTAGAGAGATACAGCATTATCTATATCTATACTAATATTATAAACGCGAAAGTTTGTAAGTATGGCTGGATGGATGGATGGATGGATGGATAGTAGTTTATATTCATTAAATAGTGGAATAAGTACAAGTGATTTTAATTCAAAAATGTAGTTTATATTCACACAATTTTTTTTATATATGTATTTAACAAATTAAACATGTACACTGGAAAGAGATAGTACTTATTTAGTACCTATGTTAAATGTCCCAAAGTATAAAACTTAGTGTTTATCTATAACTATATTATTAAAAAAAAATATGTAAATACCATATCACTTAGAATATCTTGCAAAATAGTGAAATGAAATCATTTATACTGCAATTAGGTTACATAAACACTTTTGCAAGTTGAACTTTTTTTAAGCAGATGACAAATAACCGGGTCTTATTTTTGCACTCAAAGTTAGCGTTGCCAGTCATCGCAATAATGCTGTCAGGTTCCTTTCCATTTTGGTGAGAAACTTTACTACGCATGCTATAAAGGATGTGTTCGTTTTGAATTCATTATCTAACTCACTGAAAAAAATATCCTTTCAAATTCCTACTAATATATAAATGGGCAAGCTTGTGAGGATATATGTATGGATGTTTGTTACTCTTTCAAGCAAAAACTACTGAAAGGATTTATATGAGACTTTACAGTAAAATAGCTCATACATAAGAACAATATATAGACTAACTGTTTTTAACACATTTACACATACACATAGTTTTGTTGTATAGCGGGACTTATGCGCAATAAAATTATTTAAAAGGTAACGTACTGTGGAGGAACGGGTGATACGTCCCTCCAACACAAAGGGAGGATCCTCCGACCAGGCGAGGTGATCATGCCTGATGTTGGGATGTTGTATATAATTATGTTAATTGGCGCGACAACTTCTATTGCGCGATTCAGGATTGGTAGTTTCTTTGTATTGTACGTTACTCCGTAGTTTAGTGTAACTTCAGTAGACGGCGTTATAGTATATTTCTGTTGCGCTGTATGTGGAAGTCGCCAAAATACAAATGGACTACTACCGCGATCTCCGACATACACGCGGTCAGAGTCGCGGGCAAAACCTAATACATTAATATAAACTTATATAAACAGTAGTCATTGCTGCTTAGCTTCTTAATTTGTAGATCGAACGTTAAAACCAAGGAGCTTAACCTACCTCGTGTTCAAATAAGAGATCAAGGAAATTACACGTGTGAAGCGAGTAACATTGGCGGAAAGACGAGCATTACTTACACAGTTAATGTTAATGGTGAGTATTCTTTCTGATTCATTCATTGTATTACTTTAACACGATACATTATTTTAATACTATGCATGTGTTATATAATATGTATTTGGATGTGGGCCATCACAGTAGGTTTAGCCAAGATACAAGTGTTTATCGTCGAATATCTTTTTACATTCGCTAACGCAACTTATTCTTTTCTGCCTATTATTTTGTTTAACTACGTGACTAAACTTCGAGATGATGACGGCATTCACATACATTTAATTAGTTTATTATCATTTGATTATTAATAACATTTACGTTTGTAGAATGTAGAATGTCAACTTGACCAGAGGACAGCATTCATTGTTGTGGAAAGCCAGTGTCCAGTAGAGGATGATGTTTGATATTATTGACGTGATAAGATAACTTTTCGTTATGGTTACATTTAAATAATTGTCAGAACATTATAAAGTTTAGTTTTAGTTCGTTCAGCAGTGGACGGCGATAGCTTGATGGTGGGAAGCCGCGGTCTCCTGTGAGGAGGTTATGCTTCAGAAGGAGTCCGTAGAGCGGGATTCCTGGAGCTCTTCCCGACTGCCGATAAAGGCCGTCGCGGGGTTTAGTGGGTAGGCCGGTTTTCCGGGAGTCGCACCCTTCGTCATCTCTACGGAGAGTATGGTGCGAAAATCATTCCCCGCGTAAAAAAAAGGTTGATACCATGGTCTAAGAAAAAAAGGTCTCGCTTTCTGAGAGCGGCTCGATGTGACGTCACTATCCAGTTACAAGTTTTTAGCAACATAACATGAAATGAACCAGCCATAATGATATTCTATAATATCATTGACCAACCACAACCAGCGATAGTGATGATGATGTCATCTCGATCTCTCTGTCTCGTCACGGTATCTCGGAATGCCATACCTGGCGAAGTACGAGTATATTGTTATACTATGGTTGATGCTAATTTAGTTATAACGACAAGCTAAAGGTTTAGGTATACCACTTTTAAGTTTTTTATTATTTCCAGCTGCACCTATCATACAGAACCTGTATGCAGTCAAGACATTTACATGTGTAACGGGAGACTTGGGATTAAGAATTCAATGTAAAGCAACTGGCTATCCGAAACCTTCAATCTTTTGGAAAAAAGACGGTTTTGACATAGATTCTGGTAATAAAAATAAATACTGTCTACTCCTTTGTAACAAGTATACTAAATTTTACTTTACACTATTTTTTTTTTTTTGCTATACTTTTACCAGATAGTTAAGATTGTTTAGAGCTACTAATTACTCATCACATTTCCACATACCTATAAGTTACTAAATATTATTCAAAATACGCAGATTCTCAATGGTATGACATTGAAGAAGGAGCTCTGATCATAAAAAATATTCAGAGGAGACAACAAGGAACCTATACTTGTTTGGCAAGGAATAGAATAGGACATGACAGCAGTGTGTATACTGTGAATGTCAATGGTAAATATATTGTTTTCATATCGTCATATAATCAACGATTTTTATTTATAGATAATAGTACGTGTTACTTTCTTTTCAGACTATCCAATTATACCTAAGATTGAATCCCCAATGTTCATTGAATCGGGTACTTCTTTCGATGTTCCTTGCGACATAAAACACAAAGACACTGACTTTATACGTTGGTACAAGGTAGGTGCTTAATAAAGATATTGATTGCATTTGGTACCTAATATCAATCTTCAAAACTTCCACATGTTACTAGACAGTAAAGCTTGGTAAAGAAAGTCGTTTCTTTGGTATCAGTATTTTGTGATACACTAAAATCGGTACTCATAATATTATTAATGTTTCTCTAAATCAATTTTTAGGACTCAAGACTTATAGCGTATGGAAAATATACTCTCAAGAACATTTCACCTCGAGATAGCGGCATATACTCATGTCGTGTCGGTGATATGTGGGAATCTAGTTCATCACATGTAGACATAAAAATAGGATATAAACCTTATTTTACTTCAGAACAGAGGGAGATAATACCATTTTCCAAAGGAAATAGTTGTCCTCTGAGTTGCGACGCAAAAGGGGAACCAGACCCGAAGGTATGTTTTGCATTATTATGAACAGCCTTTAGTCACTACGTGGGAGAGCCACGCTTCGACATGAATGGGCCGGCTCGACCGGAGTGATACCACGGCCTCACAGAATACCGGTGTGAAATAGTGCTTGCACTGTGTTTCACCGAGTGAGTGAGGATACCGGAGGCCCGTACCCCAATCTCCTACCTCGCCCCCCATCCCCAAAAGGCCAGCAACGCACTTGTGACGCTTCTGGTGATGCAGGTGTCCATGGGCGGCGGTAATCGCTTACCATCAGGCGATACGTCTGCTCGTTTGCCCGCCTATTCCATAAAAAAAAAACACTGCTGAACATAAGCCTCTCCGCAGTAAAGAGGTTTATGCCCACTATACCACCCTGACCAGACGGGTTGGTATACCGTTTGTATCCTGTTTTCTTTCCCTTTACTATTCTGTTGTCCTGTATAGTATACCACCTCAGTTGGATCTTACGACACTCACAAGATGATGAGGGGTGATGACACTCTTTGTTCTTCATACATAACGACACGGTTTCTTTTTAATTTTTACCCGACTACGGCAAAGCCAAAGGAGGGTTACGATTTGACACGATATGTATGTATGTAAGCATTTATGTATGTATGTTCATGTGTTCCCTCATAGCACCTTACGTACTTATTACAACTGGACAAATGAGGTATCTTTAGAAGAGTCTTGATCGACCGCTGGTTATGGCATTTCATATAGAGTTTTCAATTAGCTATTGGGTACGTGTACAATATTTGCAAGGGTGAGAATAACTAATACTTATTACCAGTTTTTAACCGACTTCAAAAAAGGAGTAGGCTGTATTTTTTTTTTATGTTTGTTACCTCGTAACTTTCGACTAGGTGAACCGATTTTGATGACTCTTTTTTTATTTGAAAGCTGGTGTTTCTCGCGTGGTCCCATTTTAATTTGGTCCAGATTGAAGTCAGTTTTTTATTTTGTTAAAATTTGTGAGTATTATCTAAACGGCGGTGACGAATTTGCATTGTTAAAAAGAACGTCCCTATGTAGGTTTCTATGTCCCTAGATTTCACTAATCTCACATTAGTTTATTGGATCATAATGTGATAATTTATAACATCAAACCAGCACATTACTCACGGTTCAGTTATAAAATATGTAGGTACATATAAACTGGATATATTTTTGCAAGTAGATACATTACTGTCTTTTCTTATCATTATTTTCTTTGGAAAGAATAATGTAAAGGATATTGACCATTATAGTTGTTGGATTTCGAACGTCATTGTACTGGCAACATTTTGATTGTCTCTGGTTCGTGTTTGACGTTTTGACGTTTGAGGTTAATATGAAAAAAAAGGACTTGAAAGACGCGTGTTGAAACCGGCCGACGATTTATTTGTTATTGTGAAAATTAATTGATAGTAAGCCAATTGTATTGTCCATCGACCCGCGGTCTCTTTAGTGATAACCCGTATTGGGTTAGGTCGTGGACTCGCGAGTTTTGTAGGCGCGTTCCGCGTTAGCTGAAGCGAGTTGTTCTAAATCGAATACCTTGGAAGTTGTACAGCACTTTAGGAGTTTATGTTTGTGTGAAGAAGTAGAGCAGAGAAGATTCTACCCAAGAGATATCTCTTGGAACGCCGAGAAGAACATTGAAGCCACACACTCCAGTAAGTGCTTAATGATTTTAGTTTAGATTAAGAACACGGTGACATAGCCGTGGTTCAGCCTTCTTGCCAGTGGACATAGCTTAGTGATTGTATGCCTATCTATGGGCCATAGGTATTAAAAACTTCATCAAGGTGATCGCTGCCTTGGCAAGAGGAATGAACATTTTGGTAGCAGTAGCGAGGTTTACCTCCGGGCTGTGAGCACTCCGTAGTGCACTCAGAAGGTGAAACCTAGTTGTTAGGCAGGTAAATATATTGTTCCACTGTCCACATATCTTTGATTCCACTGATATAGTTATTTAGAATATTATTTGAAACAATTTGTTAGCATAATGATTGAATGTAGGTAGTTCAAACATTTAATTATTGGATTAATGTAAATCTTATTTTACTAATTGTTTGCTGGTTTGAACTGTGTTGTATACTTGATATTGCTTGTACATTTGGTCCAATATATTAACCCAATCACACATTTAATTAGTGGTTGAATAAACTAAATATTAAAAAAATATATAAAAAACTTAATAAAAACAGTTTGGTCCACTTAAGGGAGGATTTACCTAAAGCCTATAAGATGGCACAACTGATGTCAGCTTTGAAGGGAGAGCCAAGGGAACTGGTAGCTCATTTGACGGTGACCGAGGGCAATTATGAGATTGCCCGTCAAATGTTGGTAAGGCGCTACCACAACAAGAGAAGGCTGGTTGATGCTCAGCTCAAGAGGCTGTTTAGCATCCCTTCAGTGACTCGGGTCTCTGCCATACAGGCAGAAGTGTTGAACCCGTTGTTGAGTGTCACTCGGGCATTAGAAAATTTAGGCTTGCCGGTAGAAGAGTGGTCTTACATGTTAGTATACATAGTACTGTCCCGGCTGCCAGTGGATGTGCAGACCAGACTTGAGCAGCATCATGATCAGGGTGCAGACAACTTGCCCACCTCTTCTCAGCTCATAGAGTTTTTGGAGGAAGAGTGTCGGAGGGCAGAGAACATGGGTTTGTTCGTGAAGCCCGCTGAGGAGCCACAGAAGGCTACTCGGAGCCCCGTGAGGAGGGGACTACCGCAGAGAGGACCAAGGCAGTTGTATGGACACATGGGTACCTCAACACCTGTACACGATGCCTGCCTGTATTGTAAACAGGATGGCCATAGTGTGGCCGCCTGCCTTCGATTTAGGGACCAGAGTGTCCAGGGGCGACGCCAGATCACCAAGCAACGAGGCTGGTGTTTTTTGTGTCTGGGTCCCCATTTAGCAAGGGATTGCGCTCGGTCCGCAATGTGTAAGTTTTGTGGAGGCCGACATCTTGAGTTGCTCTGCATGAATAGGCCCGACCAACATCATGCAGATGGACAGGGCCGGACTCAGGGACGGATGGGGTCAAGTACACAGGGCCGGACTTGGAACCTGGGTCCACGGGACCAGGGCCCTCATAGGGAGGATGTTAGGGGCGATGTTCAGGCCAACATCGCGCGCGGTTCTCCGACCTATTGGCAGGCCAGGGGCTCAGTTGGAGCTGGCACGGGCGGGTATGCACCCTCGAGTATGGAGCGGCTAGTTAGAACGCCGCCTCGGGTGTAATCGCGCTCGCCGCCGACCACTAGAACGCCGCCTCGGGTGTCATCGCGCTCGCCGCCGATGACTACATTTCGTCGATTTTCGCCGCCCATCATGGAACGCCCTCAGTTGGAACACCGCACCCCCCCTATCCGTGGACGGCACCAAGTAGAGCGCCGCGACTGGAGGGGCACTTACGAGGGACCATGGGATCCCTACCACACTGATATGCCCGGTTGCTCGGGCTATAATGCGTGGGGCCCCGGGGGCCCACGCTAGGAAATCGCAGCCCAATCAAATTCTGGTCCCCCACCGGAGGCTATAGTCTTGCCCACTGCCTCTGTGTGTGTTTGGGGGTTGAATGGCAAGTCAACACACGTTCGCGCCCTGATGGATTCCGGTGCCCAGGGCTGTATTATGTCGAACGAATTGGCGATTTGGTTGGGCTTGAAAATTACTAAGTATATTAGGAACATTCGAGGCGTGGGCAATGTAGCGGTGACGAACATCGTCGGGCAAACGACGATTACATTCTCCTCACGTTTTGACACGCTGCGTAGGACATCCGCCCTGGTTCTAGTGATGACTGATGTGATGGGACGACACCCTCAGGTGAGGTTGAATTGGGTTGTCCGACTCCTGACATCAGGTCTAAAACTGGCGGATCCCGATTTCGACACCCCAGGTACGGTTGACGTGCTACTGGGAGTAGACGTTCTGGGTAAGTTTTTGCTGTCGGATCGGCGAGTCTTGCAGCATGATCGACTCATGGCTGTGGAGACTAAGCTTGGGTATGCGATAATGGGACCGGTATTACCCATGGTTAGACCTATTGAGTCGGATGGTATACTCGTAGGTTCAGTATTATCCGTGGCAATGCAAAGGTTTTGGGAAGTCGAGGAGCCCCCCACCGCGCGTCGAGTAGACCCAGACGAAGAAGAGTGCGAGTTGTTTTACCAGAATAATACTGGTCGCCTTCGTTCTGGTCGGTTTGTAACTCCCTGTTATGTAATGACTGCCTCGTTGGTCTCGCGGTTGGCGTGTGCGACTGCTGATCATGAGATCTCAGGTTCGATTCCCGGGTCGGACCAAATGTTTGTATGATCTACAAATATTTGTTTCGGAGTTTGGGTGTTTTCTATGTATAATATGTATGTATTTACAAAAAAAAGTATATATGTATTTGTATCAATTGTCTAGTACCCATAACACAAGCTCTGCTTAGCTTGGGACTAGATGGCGTTGAAAAAAAAAAAAAAAAAAAAAAAAAAAAAAAAATCGGCAAATAGACCACTGTTGGGTGAATCTCGGAAGACAGCCGAGACCCGATTGCTGTCGATGGAGCGTCATATGGCTCGGGATGCTGTATTTAAGACCAAATACGTGGACTTCAGTACCAGTTTTGGATTTTGGGCGTCGTACCATACGGAACATCGTGTTTCGGTGCATGCCTTGTTATCGGAGCAAGGCTGCCACGATGCCTCACATGGGGGATCTACCCCCTGATCGGGTAAATGAGGCTAGGCCATGGGCGGGTGTTGGTACAGACTTTGCGGGCCCATTCTTAGTAAAAAGCTCACGGCTGCGGAACGCGAAACAGTACAAGGCGTACCTTTGTGTGTTCGTCTGTTTATCCACAAAAGCGGTGCATCTCGAGCTCGTTGCTGACCTCACGACTGAAGCCTTTATAGCGTGCTTGGACAGATTCGTTTCCCGAAGGGGGCTGCCAGCACTAATTCGTTCCGATAACGGAACCAACTTCGTAGGTGCAGAACGATACTTACGAGACGTAGTTAGGTTTTTAAATGAAAACAAAGTGGATATTGGAACAGCCCTCTCCCGTCGGGGTATACAATGGACCTTCAGTCTACCTGGTTGCCCCCACTGGGGCGGGATTTTTGAAGCCGTTGTTAAGTCAGCTAAGACGCATTTAGGGCGTATTGTAGGTCAGACCGCGCTTACATTTGAGGAACTCGCGACGTTGTTTTGTAAGATAGAAGCCGTTCTCAACTCGCGACCGTTGTGTCCGCTCAGCTCGGATCCAAATGACCTGGAGGCGTTGACTCCAGGCCATTTCTTAATTGGTCAGCCACTTAACGCGCTGCCCGAACACCCGTTCGAAGATGTGAAATTGTTTCGGTTGTCTCGGTATCAGATGTTGCAGCAGTTTTCCCAGAATTTTTGGAAACGTTGGTCTCTAGAATATCTGCACATTCTGCAACAGCGCCTTAAGTGGACTGACAAAACTAGTCCCCCTAATGTTGGTGACCTCGTGCTGGTTAAGGATGCTAACCTACCGCCACTGCGTTGGCGCCGGGGGCGCATTGTTAACTTGTTCCATGGTAAGGATGGGACCCCCCGGTCCGCAGAGGTTCTTGTTGGGGACTCAGTTATCAAACGAGCGGTAGCATCGTTATCTCGCCTGCCTGTAGATTAGGGAACAGGTACGTACCTGTTCGAGCGGGTGACTGTTGGATTTCGAACGTCATTGTACTGGCAACATTTTGATTGTCTCCGGTTCGTGTTTGACGTTTTGACGTTTGAGGTTAATATGAGAAAAAAGTACTTGAAAGACGCGTGTTGAAACCGGCCGACGATTTATTTGTTATTGTGAAAATTAATTGATAGTAAGCCAATTGTATTGTCCATCGACCCGCGGTCTCTTTAGTGATAACCCGTATTGGGTTAGGTCGTGGACTCGCGAGTCTTGTAGGCGCGTTCCGCGTTAGCTGAAGCGAGTTGTTGTAATTCGAATACCTTGGAAGTTGTACAGCACTTTAGGAGTTTATGTTTGTGTGAAGAAGTAGAGCAGAGAAGATCCTACCCAAGAGATATCTCTTGGAACGCCGAGAAGAACATTGAAGCCACACACTCCAGTAAGTGCTTAATGATTTTAGTTTAGATTAAGAACACGGTGACATAGCCGTGGTTCAGCCTTCTTGCCAGTGGACATAGCTTAGTGATTGTATGCCTATCTAGGTATTATAAACTTCATCAAGGTGATCGCTGCCTTGGCAAGAGGAATGAACAATAGTGTTACGAATAATAATAATCTTCAAGCCTTATCTGTGCACACAAATACACACACACTTCTTATCGATCTCCTGAGGCAAGGAATAATGGACCTTATTTCTATATGCATAGTGTTGGATATCGATGGGTTGTTGCCCAATTATTATTAACTTCGATTATTTTTATTAGCGTTTTTTCGAGACGACTCTCGGGAGTTCGATCGTCGTTTCTATAATGGAAGAATAATAATTATATGAGTATAAATAGAGCGTCTCGCGGGCCGCAGGCAGTTCAGTACAGTTTGAGCTATAGTGAGATATACATCGAAGTGATATCAACGATCAACCTAGCGACCTCGGCGACCTTTAAGGATTGTAATAGTGGTTTTAATAAAGTCTCTTTAACAAGTCAAAAGGCTTGTCTCTCAAATAAATCGAATCCTAACACGTAACAATAGTATGGGAGAGTTGGGCAAATAGTACAAGAGCCGGTGAAGATCGACTTACACCCATCTGATAAACAGATCAAACTTTTTTATTTTGAAATTGTATTAACTAGGTAATGAACACATCTACGATGGCTTGCCTATCGAAAAACTATCGTGATTATTTTCAAAATTAAATTAATTTTAACACATTTATTTCATCCCTTTTCCCTCTATTTGTTGCTTAGATAATGGCGGGTTCGAAATCGCAAACTCTTAGAAGTAACCAACGTGGCGGCTTTGTTACCTGATGACTGATTTGCTTGAGTCTGAATGTCGATGCTCTGAATAAAATGCAGTTTGCGTATACACTGATTTTAATTCCTGTCCTGATACAGTACTTTTACATTTATTTCTTGAACCACCAATAGATGGCGCTAGTTGTTACAAATGAAACTACTAGCCATTGTATGAATATAAAATAAATGAGCACTGTTAATTTTAATTAACACTATTGATAACCAACTAAATTTAGTATCAAATGTTAATTTTCTATATAGACAATATGCCTAAGTAGGCTTGCTTACTTATTTCTATAATTATATTAATTATAGCTTCCTGGCAGCAGGTAAATCAATATAGATAAATACACCGAGCTAATAATTAATCGAAATCCGTAGTGAAATAAAGGTTATTTAATAAGTAATGTAATGGTATAGGCTTGTCTGAGAAAAAAAAAATCGGTAAACAATATTTAAAAAAATAGTCATGACAGTTTCGCGATAATCAAGCCATCATAGATGTCATGTGCTCAGTAATTAATACAATTAAAAAAAAAAACAAGTTTGATCTGGTTATCAGATGGGTGTAAATCGATCTTCACCGGCTCTTAGACTACAAGTACTGCCCAGAACAATACATAGTACATTATGCTAAGCTAAAACTTGCCTAATGAATTCTCATCAAAACCTATCCCAGGAGTTTCGAGAAAAGAACATTTTGATTAAGATAACGTGTGTCTTCTGATTCTTTCCACAGATCGGTTACAAAGTTAACATTATGTTTGGTGTGGTCGAAACATTGTTCAGAGCTCTCAGCTCTTTGAAAAATAAAATGTACATAACTGCAATGCATAATCAATTTCAGACATAACACACATGAAAATAAATTCAATGAAATGTACACAACTGCAATGCAAAATAGGTTTCAGACATAACCGCGCGCCACACATGAAAATAAATTCAATGAAATGTACACAACTGCAATGCAAAATCAGTTTCAGACATAACCGCGCGCCACACCTGAAAATAAAGTCAATGAAATGTACACAACTGCAATGCAAAATAGGTTTCAGACATAACCGCGTGCCACACCTGAAAATAAATTCAATGAAATGTACACAACTGCAATGCAAAATCAGTTCCAGACATAACTGTGAGCTTTGAATAATAACAAGGCAATGAATAAAAATCTATATCCCGACATTGTTAAAAGTTTTGATAAAATTGATACAGCCTATGTCACCTAGGTCATTACTACTATGGATCTATAAACACTTCATTCCTTAAAATTTGTTCAGTAGTTTAGGCCCTACGGTGGAATATACAAACTTGTATACAAAGACTGCCAAAACCATTACTATTTCTTTTAGCTTCGCCATAGTCGGATAAATACAATATGATTATATTATGTATTGTATTACTATTATAATAATTAGAATAAACTGTAACTCCAGGCATATTTTTTATATACTTCCATGATTATATAATTTAATCGTTTGCTACTTTCCATTTTGTTTTAAATTATAAACATGATTTTCACAGGTAACTTGGACGTTTAATGGAAAAACATTGAGTTTATCGAGAATGGTGGCTTTTATAGATATGATTATGAGCAATAGAGGAAATTATACTTGTGAAATCAGCAATAGTTTTGGAAGCATCACACGATCATTTCGAATTATTTCACAAGGTATTTATTTTTTTAAGATTAAAGAAAACCATCTATTCTAACAAAAAAATCTTAATAACAGCCCGGTGTATGAAAGTTTGGCGGTAATTCAGCCCGTGCCTCGGAGAGCACGTTAAGCTGTCGGTCCCGGCTGTCATGAACATCTTATGCAAACGTTATTGGAAAATCAGTGCCTAAATCTACTGACAACGTGTAGAAATTTCGACCTATCACCCTACTGGGGTTTGCAGCAGCGTAGTATGTCGAAATTGGACCGCCTAAAACCACATGGTGCGCCACGCTGCGCCTAATACTGACGAGTATCATCTATAGGTAAACTATCTATTTAGACAACGTACGGCGGCACATTTTGACGCCAACTCCTATAACCACCTCTAATCTCGCCCACACGCCCACCACTGTAACTCCCGTACACCAGAATCAACAGCAGTGACCCACGATCATACCAAGTTATGACACTCGGGAAGTCCCAGGAAAAATTTAACTGTCTTGGAACCAGCAACGAAATTAATCAGAAGTAAAACTGGACAAGTTAGAAAGCGTAAGGTCGATCAAAAGGAAGTCAATATAGGCAGACACATTTTTCAAACCGGGAAGCACCACGTATGAAATATGGGTCCTAAGTCAGCTATATTTAATTACTATAATATGTGTGACAGAATCGCCTAAACACACGGAAATTCACCACAGTTGCCACAAGATCCCCGTAGTATACCGCCCCAGATGTCATTTGTAAGCTATTTAGCATTATGTTACGTTCATTGTACAAAAGAATACATTCTAAGAGGATATGATGAGCTGACTGTTCATAGATAGAATCCGGTGTTGAGCATTGGCCTAAAAAGGTGAATCGAGTAATTTAACTGAGTGTAGTTTGCTCTTAAAGTTACCGTGTCCTGTAAGAAATTGAGCGACACAGTGATCTACCTCGAGCCATGTACTCGACAACCGTTCGCGAAGAGATGGAAAGAACTGGTAGAGGTGGCGACCCCTTAGATGATTTGTCCCATCGTTGTTCCCATTTATCCATGAGGTCTTTATAGACATAGGACTGCTGTTGAAACAATCTTACCACGGTTTCGTACGCCCAAAAATCACATTCATTGTTTTGTAGTGTGGAATAGTACATGGCTGCACGTCTTTGCACTTCGAGATCGACCGGAACCACGCATTGTCGAAGGCACCAGATATATCTAAGAAGATACCTAACACGTATTGAAACCTTGACTCGGTGGCAGTTTTCCTTACAGATGTAACCGCATCAGTTGTCGACTTTCCCAACGTAAACCCGTTAAATCCTAGAACCACCAGTAAATCTCCTAAATATCCTGACCACTAGTTTAAACTTCGCATTCAGTTCGCCTTCGGGATTGCGGAGGTCCGATGGCAGTCGGTCTGTGGAAACACTGATGATACTGACTATCATCCTTATGTAGTTCATAAATTAGGAAATAAAAGTAATACTTATTACGATTAGGTCTTCAAATATCCTATGCATTGTCAACCCATTTAATATTATGCCCACTCACTTAACATTTTCAGGCGACTGCTTAACAAATACATCTTAAAAAGTTAATAAACAAGTTAATTATGATCATATCAAGCTATTTTGTTACAGAGTGCACGCTCGATATGAAAAAAGACTTTCTACATCAGAACCAACCTATGATGCTAACTCGGGGTAAAACATGGCCGAATTTCAACATCGATGACGGTTATATGGTTATAGGGAAAGATGAATCCTTCTATTTACACTGTCCAGAAAATTTTGTTAAATTTAATAGAAATTACGTGATGGCTAAGTGTGTTGGAGAAACACAAATACAAATCTCTGGTAAAATATACGAACACTCAGAAATTGAATGTCGGCAAGAAATAAAGCCAATAATTAACAAAAGTACAAGAAGTTGCCTATTAGGCAAAGGGATGATTGTAGAAGTGGGATATAAAATATTTAAAACATTTCTTAATGTTTATGATGTCTGTTTAGACACAAATAAAAATGTGCCTCTTTATACGCGACACGTGTTAACTCCAGATCAATACAATGTATCTACAAATAAAAATGTCTGGTGGCCGAATCACTTACCTTATAACTTTGATACTATTTACAACTGTAAAAATCAAGTTTATGATATATCATCGATACTGGAAAAACCATTTCATTATAATGACGAATGCTGCTTTGGTAAAAGACAACTAGTTAGTCCCAGGGACTTTAGGCCCGGTATACCTGAAACTACAGCCCACACGTATTTAAACGTTGTACCGCACTGGAGCTCGTGTAATTCAAAGGTAAGTTAATTTATAAATAATCATAATTACATTCCTGAAAACCAATATTTACTGTGGCTTTGAAATTATTTGATAGTAGTTATTGAATACTAAGTGGTAATTGTAACAGCGAATAAGCCTGGGGTAACCTATATAGGTCTTCATGATTTTCTTAAGTATATCCTTTTTCCGTTCCTTCCAAAAGGTTTTTGAATTCTAGCCCTATCTAGGAAAGAGTTGGCGTGTGTTATCCTAAATTCTATCAATCTTAGAATATTACATACATAATCTGATGATAAGTCCGTCCACAGACGTGTCCCAATTTCAATAAAAACCGAGAGATAGTAATTTAGTTAAAATCTATTAGGCCTAATCTTGTTATGTAATTTTTAGAATTGGGCTGATATTGAACAAAAAGTAAGAAACCTAGCTAAAGTATTAGATAGAGATCTTACAGTGTTAACAGGAACAGCAGAAACCCTTCAAATGAAAGGAAGTAGGAGTTATAGGAAGATCATAATCCATGACGATCGAAAGAGAAGGCTACCCGTCGCACAGTACTTGTGGAAGGTAATGTATATTGCAGTTGATTTCCTGACTTGGCAGTTGATCTTGATGAAGATGTACTGAAATATTTGAAATATTTTATAGGTGGTCCAAGATCCGGCGACAGGGTGTTCGCTAGCTATAATACAGGTCAATGTCCCCGATTTATCTCCGAAAGATATTCCTTTACAGATTCGCTGTAGAGACATTTGTGAAGAGATTGAGTGGATGAAGGGTACCAATTGGCAAAATATAGACAGTGGTTATACGTATTGCTGTTCAATAGACGATTTCGAGAGAGCTTTTAATTTTAGAGGAGAGTTCAGTCGTGGTAACACAAAAGTTTTAAATATGAAGTCAGATACTTCAGCTGACACAGATTATTCAGATTACTAATCTTTTACTAGAAGTACACTATATACTTACATCTCACCTTCAGCCTACCGCAGTCCACTGCTGGCCATAGGCCTCTCGAATTGCATGCCACTTAGTTCGATCCTCGGCCACTCGCATCCAGCTCCTGCCAGCCGTCTTGCGCAAATCATCACTCCACTTGGCCTGTGGACGTCCTACACTACGTTTGCCGAGACGCGGTCTCCACTCAAGAACCCGTTTACCCCAACGGTTGTCGGTTCTACGGCAAATATGGCCAGCCCATTGCCACTTTAGCCTGCTAATCCTTTGGGCTATGTCGATGACCCTGGTTCTCTGCCGGATAACCTCGTTTCTAATATGATCCCTTAGAGAAACACCGAGCATAGTCCTCTCCATAGCACGCTGAGCGACTTTAAACTTGTGGACTAGTCGTGCCGTAAGTGTCCACGTTTCGGCTCCGTATGTCATTACGGGTAGGACGCACGCATTGAAGACTTTCGTCTTAAGGCACTGTGGGATCGACGATGAGAAGACCCGACGAAGCTTTCCAAACGCTGCCCAACCCAGCTGGATTCTTCTGTTCACCTCGTCCTCAAAGTTGTTTCTACCTAACTGCAAAGTCTGCCCGAGGTATACATATTTTTGAACAACTTCGAGAACGGCACCGTGTACCGCAAACGGTTCCGGTATAGCATGTTCATTGAACATGACCTTGGTCTTGTCCAAGTTCATCCGTAAACCGATGCGTACAGAAGAGTCAGCTAGGTCGTTCAGCATCTGTTGTAGGTCCTGCAGCGTCTCTGCCATAATGACGATGTCGTCTGCAAATCGCAAGTGAGAAATGTATTCACCATTGATGTTGATGCCGCGCCCTTTCCAGTGCAGCATCTTGAACAAGTCCTCCATTGCATTAGTGAACAATTTCGGGGATATAACGTCCTCTTGTCTCACTCCTCGATGCATTGGTATGGATCTTGTTTGCTGATTCTGTACTTGGACGGACATAGTGGCGGCTTCGTAAGTACATCTCAACACTTGGATGTATCGCCAATCCACTTGGCAACGCTGCAGGGACTCCAGAACAGACCAGATCTCGATCGAGTCAAAGGCTTTCTCATAGTCCACGAATGCTAGACACAGGGGCTAATTATACTCTTCGGTCTTCTGTATAATCTGCCGCACTGTGTAGATGTGGTCTATGGTGCCATATCCGCTCCGAAACCCAGCTTGCTCCGGTGGTTGGAATTCGTCTTCGCGCAAGACGGTTCGTGATGACTCTTGAAAACAGCTTGTAGACGTGGCTTAGAAGGGAAATGGGCCGATAGTTCTTCAACCTGGTCTTGTCACCCTTTTTGAAGAACAGGACGACCACACTTCTACTCCACGCCTCTGGAGTTCTCCCTTCGAACAAGACAGCGTTGAAAAGCTTTTGGAGCTCCCTCAGTACGGGCTTACCTCCAGCTTTCAACAGCTCTGTTGTAATGCCGTCCTCTCCAGGGGCTTTTCCATTTTCCAGCTGTCCATGAGCCATCTCGATTGCGTCAGTGCTGACTTCTGGTAGATCTTCGGTGTAGTGGCGTGTTAATGTGGCTCTAGTGTCCTCATTTTCGGGATCAGGTCGAGATGCATGCGAAGCGTATATGCAGCCATAAAAGCTTTCCACCTCCGAAAGGACGGCCGGCTTGGAAGCAACGACTACTCCACTTGTTGTAGTTAACTTCGTCAGGTGGCTTCTTCCAAGAGATTGTACGAACACTTTTGACCCCCGATTCTGCTCGATCGCTCTTTCAATCGAAAGAGTATTGGAGCATCGGAGGTCGTGTCGCACAAGCCTGCTGATCTCTCGGTTAAGAGCCCGCTTTGCCGACGAAGTGACCGGTGGGCTCTCACGTCGTTCCCTCATTAGCATTAGTGTCCTCTCTGAAAGCTTTGACTTTCTGCTTCCACGCTGCATTTTACAAAATCTCGTACCTTGATCCCTGAGGATCCGAACCCATTTTCAAAGTTCTGGTTTACGTCTCTTGTGGTTTCCACGGCAGCAAATCGGTTTTCCAGATTGGACTGGAATTTTTGAGATCCCATTGCGGTTTGAAGCAGAGTTGGTCGGAGCCTGGATTTCATCAAACGGACACGTTCAGCCTTAAAGTCGATATTCAGAGAGCCTCGGACAAGTCGGTGATCACTACCGGTGTTAAACCTATTGATCACTGAGACGTCTCTGAATATAATATGCTATCTGTCCGTCACGATGAAATCGATCTGGTTTTTAGTCATAGCGTCGGGGCTTTGCCACGTCTACTTCCTTTGGGGCCGTTTTTCGAAGAAAGAGTTCATCAAGAACAGCCCCTCTCGTTCGAGAAAGTTTACGAGCATTTGCCCCCTATGATTCCTGTTTCCAAATCCATGAGATCCTATTACCGATTCGCTGCAAGTTTGTACTCCCACTTTGGCGTTGAAGTTACCCATGACAACGTTGTAGTGGGTTTTAGTAGTGAAGTGGAGGGCCCTCGATATGTCATCGAACATTTCCTCCACTTCATCGTCCGAGTGGGCCGAGGTCGGCGCGTACACTTGTACTACCTTGAGGCTATACCTCTCGGTAAGCTTGAAAATGAGGTACGCCACCCTGTTCGACACACTAGACATTTCCACAACGTTGCCAGAAAGCGACTTGTTTACCAGAAACCCCACGCCACCTTGGGATTGTTGGTCTCCCTCGCGGAAGTACATCAGATGGCCTGAGACGAGGGTTATGGTATCCTCCCCCTCTCTTCGGATTTTACATAACCCTAAGATATGCCACCTAATCTTCCCAAGTTCCACCTCAAGTTGTGCCAGATGCGAGTCTAGCCGTAACGTGCGGCCATTATAAGTTGCCAGGGTCACACTTACATATTTTTTCATATTGGTCTAGAAAATTGAAAAATCATTAATATGTTTTTTTTTATTTACTTAGTTTTATGCTGTTTCTGTACATGTGTGTGGATAAGTGTGTAGCCATACAAAGACAATCAATCTGACGATTTATTGATTAAATAGTAACTAATATATTTTGTAACTACACATAAATATATACATAGGTATCTAAAGTTTTCCTTTTTCAATATTATTATTGTATAAGATAATACTAAATGAAAACTGTTAAGGTGTATAAATTACATGAAAGTATTTCTACTAGCTGTAGCTTATATTATTCTATAAATAATAAATTTTTATTTTAGTTTTAAAGTGTTATTTTATTTATTTACAGCAAAAAACAGTTACATGCTAATCTTAACTAAATACAATAACATTTTCGAAGAAAAGAACAACCCACAGTCCACACCCTTGTTCACGAATTAACAAAAATAAAAATGGGAAGATAAACTACCTAAAGATACATACATATGTATTTTGTAATACTTGTTTTTTCTTTTCAGTTCATTACTTTTAAGCAGTCGTTTTTTTTTAACTTTTTAGTTTAATTAATCGACTAGTTCTTCGAATAGACTGCCACGGTGGCGTAGTGGTAGCGTATGCGACTGCTGTGCTTGAGGTCTCGGGTTCGATTCCCGAGTCGGACTAAATGTTTGTACGATCTGCAAATATTTGTTTCGGAGTTTGGGTGTTTTCTATGTATGATATGTATTTATTTACAAAAAAGTATATAAGCATTTATATCAGTTGTCTAGTGCCCATAATATAAGCTCTGCTTAGTTTGGGACTAGATGGCGTTGTGTTTTAAATGTCCGAAATATCTATTATTTATCAATTTGTAGGGTTCAAATTTCATAGACGTTGCAACTCTTTCAAACAATTTTGATCATGTGGCCGATCTAAAAACTTTTGGGTTTGAGCTTACTAACACTACCACGATTCTGATGAACTTAACGACACCTAAAATGTCAAAAACGGTCCAGCGGTTTAGGTTGTAGGCCGTGCCAAACAATTATACATACATACAAACATATTCTTGAAAAACATAATCCTCCTTCTGTAAAAATAAAATAAAATTTATTGTGTCAAATGATAATTTGTTTACAACCAATAGTGTTCAGAATCTTCTTTTAAGCAAATATTGCCAGTAGTAGAAGACTGCATAATCATAATAATATACAATACCTAAGTGAATTGTAAGATACATCATTACGTACATCACATTAAGTACATTTTAGTCAATTAGCTAGGTCTTATACATCTCAATGACCCATAGATTAGGCTATATCTACCGCTGTCAGTTTTAAATTATCATTCGTATGTCTATACAAATCCATCCTGCAGGTAATCGTATCGTAAAGGCTACCTTCACTGTAAAATATACGCCTACTTATTAAGTGTAAAAGAAAGAAAAATATATATTTTGGCAAAAAAATGTTATCAAACATAAAAAAAGGTAACATACATAAATTTTGCAAGGCCAAAAATGGACCCAGTTCAGCATTGTGTCAGACATAACGTCAGACGCTGGTTATCAATTGGGCCCAGGTGACGCCGTGCATAAAGATATTTTACATATCCTTGCCATAATACATACAATATCGAAATAACAAACACAAAATGTAACACACACTTGCGGGGACCGCTCGCCAGCATTTCGGAACTGAGTGTGAAGCGATGTATGTTGGTATCGGTGTACCTTATATTACTTTACTCTTTGCGGTGTACGCTATACGGGGTAGATATGACAATACGACATTAATTTGAACTAGACCTGCCTACACATGTTACAATTCCACCTACAAAATTGAAATAAAGTACTTCCCCCTTTTAAGTAGGTATGCTAAGATACGCCTTCATTAATGTAATATAATATATTTATTACTACATATGGACGCTGAATTAATATTAACAGCACCTAACTTATTCAATGGTAGGACAATCCTTGAGGAAAAACTATGAACATACTAGCTGAACCACGCAACGTCGTTTACGTCTCCTATTGCCCGTTCATTTGTTACAAAAAATGTGATAAAGGAAGCACCGCTCCACCGATTTTGTGCAAACTTCACATAAACCATCTACTAAATAGTCCGAACAAAGCCTAAACCTTTGGTTTGGATAGGTGAGCCCGTTCTTGAGTTTTAAAATTACAACGAAAAGTGGCATTGATTTTTATATAATATATTGATTGACGAAAGATAAAAATTTCGTATTTCAAAATATACGCCTAATTATTAAGCGACTATCGCTTAAATTTTTGTAATTGTTCGTTCGTATTCTTTTTGGCTTGGCACCGACTTCAAACAGATTTTAGGTACCTAGCACACATGATAATACTACCTACTATTTAAATAAATAAAGAATTAGGTATAGACAAGAATTGGCACATTTATGCTATTTATGAAGAGCCAGTTTATTTTATGCTTTTTAGTGTTTTTTGACAGAGTTTTCGTTGGATGTTTTTTTGGCCATCTAGTTCTAAATTCGACCGCATATTTTTTATTTTATTTTTTATATGTGTTCGCGGATAACTTCGTCTTTTATGAGCCGATTTTGATGATTCTTTTTTTGATGGAAAGGAGATGTTCCGACGGTGGTACCATGACAAGGAAACTAGGATCTGATGATGGCATCCCAGAAAAATCGAGGGGAACCCTCATTTTTTTCAGGCACGTTTTTTCTGAAGTTACTCCAGTATTTGCGTCTGGTAGTCATCATTTAATGATGATGAGCTGATGATGAAGATACAACTCCTTAACGGTTAGGAGTTGGAGGATAAATCTTTAAATGTCATATGTATGTATGTTACCTTTAGTTGTATTCTTGCAAGTTATTTAGGTAAGCTGATGATTGAAGGTACAACTCCTCAACGGTTAGGAGTTGGAGGATAATTCTTTCCATTTCATACGTATGTAGATACGTGACCTTTAGACCTTTAGTTGTATACTTTTAAGTTATTTATTTGAGCTGATGACACAGGCGCTATGATGACTAACCCCTGAATGTATTTTGCTTTAAGTAACTCGCCTGCTTCTATTTCATCACGACATTTAAGTTTGGACACGATTTCTATTGCCCCGTAGACCACGTTCTCGGTAACAGAAATCTTGCATCTTAACATAATTTTGGAAACTGATCATACTCAGTTGTAATACGTGTTCAAACCACTAAAGTTATTCACATCAGCAGAAATTATATGAAATAGTTCAACTTACTCATTACCTACGATTGTTTGCACTAAAAATGAAAAAATTAAAACTTTTATAAAAAAAACCGGCTTCCAAAACCCATCAAACGAAAACTATCTGCCAAAAAACACTAAAAAGCGTAAAATAAACTGGCTCTTCATAAATTGCTATGTGCCAATTCTTGTCTATACCTAATTCTTTATTCATTTAAATAGTAGTATTATTATGTGTGCTAGGTACTTAAAATCTATTTGAAGTCGTTGCCAAGCCAAAATGTAATAGGAGGTACCGCACTCGCCGCTGCCGGATAGCTGCGTGTAGCACAAAACAACCCAAGCGGCAGACACGCGCGGGCTGACACGACGTCGTTGATGGTCGTCTCGAAATATAGCGAGTGTGGTAACTACTAATACATTTCGCTTGGCGCCGACTTCAAACAGATTTTAGGTACCTAGCACACATAATAATACTACTATTTAAATGAATAAAGAATTCGGTATAGACAAGAATTGGCACATAGCAATTTATGAAAAGCCAGTTTATTTTACGCTTTTAGTGTTTTTTGGCAGAGAGTTTTCGTTGCATGATTTTTGGAAGTCGGTTTTTTTTTATAAAAAGTTTTTATAGTGCAAACAATCGTAGGTAAGTAGTAAGTTGAACTATTTCATAAAATTTCTGTTGATGCAAATAAATAACCTTAGTGGTTACGAAATTTTATACAATCTTTGACTGCACGTTTGGCCTAGTGGTTTAACGGTCACCACGCCGTTTCCTACTTCGCCAAGTGTCGTGGGTTCAAATCCCACGTAGGACAACACTTTGTGTGATCCACAAATTGTTGTTCTGAGTCTGGGTGTACTTTGTGTCCGTTTCATGTATGTTTGTAAAGTCCCCCGCGACACAGGATTTATTCCTAGTGCGGGAGTTGTCTTAAAAAAAAAAAACCTACTTCACCCTCTTAGGGGTAGAACATCCAGAAACGCTTAAAGACATTTCTACTCATTTTTAATCAGTAGCCCAAAAATAAAGTTTCATGTTGATAACTTTAAAAAGGACGGACTTCCACACAAACTTTCAACCCCTATTTCCCCCCTTAGGTATAGGAATTTTAAAATTCCTTCCTTAGTGGGTGTCTACTCAATAAAACGATCCATATGAATAACTGAAAGAATACAAATTAAGGTCTATACGTACGTGTAATATTAAAATCATCCTCTAATCCTAATCCCTAACTGTTGAAGACTTTAACCTTATATCATCAGCTCACCTAAATAACTTTAAAGTATTCGACTAAAGGTCTTTAGATACGTATGAAATTGAAAGAATTATCCTCCAACTCCTAACCGTTGAGGAGTTGTACCTTCCACCTTCAATCAACAGCTTACCTAAATAATTTGAAAGAATACGACTAAAGGTGACATATATACATATGATATTTAAAGATTTATCCTCCAACTCCTAACCGTTAAGGAGTTGTACCTTACATCATCAGCTCATCATCACAAAATGATGACTACCAGACGCAAATACCGGTGGAACTTCAGAAAATATACGAATAACATAGTATGTACCTATAAAAAATGAGGGCTTCCCTCGATTTCTCTGGGATCTCATCATCAGATCCTGATATGGCGGCAATGGTACCACCTCGGGAGCATACCCTTTCGAATACAAAAATAATTTTCAAAATCGTTTCAGAATTGACGTAGTAATCGGTGCACATACATAAAAAGATTATTAACAGTAAATAATAAGTCAATACATTGTCAAACTAAATCTATGGTATATAAAAACTCCTTGTCACCACAGGTACCCAATTTGTTAGAAATTTAAAAAACAACATAATATAATTATCTTAAAATTTAATTAAAATACTAGGAAATAATAATAAAAAAAAGGAAACCACAATATTTACATACAAGCGTCAAAAAGTTCCTCCGCATCATCGCCTACTGGAAGCGTTCCCAAAAGGCTGGCAGCATTGCCACGTTGAATAGCAATGCTAATTCTCTGTGCTAGAAAAAGGCCGGCCTTCTGGTCACGAGAAGCGTCGATCAGTTGCTTAGCTAGTTGTTTAAACATAGCGCGAGCACTCGGACCCCATGAACCTAGCGTCTCGACCCCAAACGGTTCAAAAATATAATTACCTATTAGGTTTTGGTATTTACGCCGTTTGAGGCTTTCCGCAGAAGCAGCAGCAGCGCCAGCATAACCAGCTGTACTTGGAAGATGAGATGGCGCGAGGGTGTCGACGCAAGTTGCGTCCCACACCAAAGGCTTACCCATCTTCCATGGCAGTAATGACATACCATCCGGTCTCTTACCATCATCCCGTACCAGACCATTTGGTTCACGTACAGCTGGAACGCCGGCGGCAACAAGAGCACGACGGATAATGTCATTAATATTGGCATGTCGAGATATTCGGCAAGCGCTTCTGCTACAAGAAAGGCCATGATGTCCGAGACTGTCAACAGCTTCTCCACAGTGACAAGAATGTGGAGAAACACAAGGCGCTCCTATACGGAGGCAAGTGGCAAGGCGAAATGTAGTATCGTCCAACAAGGTACCTATGTTGGGCGATGGAAGTGCCTGAATCCATAAACCTGATTCCCACTCTCCCACAGCCAACAAACGAGGGCGCTCAGCAAGACTGGTTGATGTATCCAGAAGTCTTCTTTGCTTTAAAATACATAACGGCGCGTCCCATTGGCGTTGAGAAAATGGGTTAGCAGGTAAAATAGTACTGGGGGTTAGCAGGTAAAATAGTACTGGGGGTTAGCAGGTAAAATAGTACTGGGGGTTAGCAGGTAAAATAGTACTGGGGGTTAGCAGGTAAAATAGTACTGGGGGTTAGCAGGTAAAATAGTACTGGGGGTTAGCAGATAAAATAGTACTGGGGGCTAGCAGGTAAAATAGTATTGGGGGTTAGCAGGTAAAATAGTACTGGGGGTTAGCAGGTAAAATAGTACTGGGGGTTAGCAGGTAAAATAGTACTGGGGGTCAGCAGGTAAAATAGTACTGGGGGTTAGCAGGTAAAATAGTACTGGGAGGTTAGCAGGTAAAATAGTACTGGGTATGGTATCAAAGGGTATGCTCCCGAGGTGGTACCAGGATCTGATGATGAGATCCCAGAGAAATCGAGGGAAACCCTCATTTTTTATAGGTACATGTTATTCGTATATTTTCTGAAGTTCCACCGGTATTTGCGTCTGGTAGTCATCATTTTGTGATGATGAGCTGATGATGTAAGGTACAACTCCTTAACGGTTAGGAGTTGGAGGATAAATCTTTAAATATAATAAAAATAAAAAAAAATAAAAAATTGTGTAACATAGAAACTCCTCCTTTTTGGAAGTCGGTTTAAAATGGACAGTTATTAACTATGACATGTTGCACTCCGCAACGCCCAATACGCACTTGGTGAGATATTATTAATGTAATGGGATTCCCGGTTTCTTACAGTGCAAATAAAACTGTTAAACTTTTGAACTCGCCTATCAGTACGGGTCATGTTACATTAATCGACGTTCTTCATGAATAATACTGTAATTGCAAACATATTTTGATTACGAATATAACATGTAATTTCAATTTCTCAACAACATATTTTGAATATTCTCTTAAAAATATATGAACATAAAACAACAATAATAAATATACACATATTAAAGTGTACAGTCTTTGGAGACATAACCACCGGTTTCTTGGGTTTCTCATTTTTTACGAAGTTTACATTTCTTCATGCCTAGTTTCATAGTGAGTCGCGCTGTCAATTAGGAGCTACATGCATAGTAATGACGAAGCGCGGTAATGGTCCCCTTCTAGCGTCTAGTCAGTTGGCTCGGCATACTGAAATCTTTATTTAAATAATAGGTAAATAGGTCATCAAAGACTGGACTAAGCTAAATAGGTAGCTTTAAGCAGTGCAGCAATGACCTTTGTAATTGTTTCATTGGAAAAAAAGTACTTAGCGTATAGTGTATCGGTGTGATTGTGCCAACTTAGTGTTCTATCAATTTCTACTTCCAAATATCTGATGCAAGATGATCAATCAATTGTAAGCAGCTTCTGTCGAGGGAGTACAGCTTTAGCCTTAATGTTAAAACTATTTGGATAAGTTGTGCTATTTGCTGTAGAGGTGATGTAATGCGTTTTAGCAACATTAGGCGTAAGTAAGCGACAACCTAACCATTCCAACACTATATGTAGAGTTTTATCTGTAGAGCGTAATGCAGAGTTCTAAGTATTACCGTTTACGTGCGTAAGTGCAGTGTCGTTTGCATATATAAGAATTTTGCAGTATGGTATCGAGAGCTAGTAAAGTTTTTTATATTAAGAAAGAGACTAAGGTGTAGTATGCTGCCCTGGGGTGACCCAAAAACAAGATCTTCATCATCTCTTATATATGACTCGACCTCGAATATGTTAAGTGCATTACCTCTCCCGCCTAGCGCTTCTCTTTCCTACAGAAGGATGGGCACATATCAACACTTAAATTTTAATACTTTATAGACTTCAATCAGTTTTTAAAACAAGTAAAATTTTAACAAAAAAAAAATGACTTCAAGAACGACCAAATTGAAATGACCACACTGGAAGCACCAGCTTTCAGATAAAAAAGAATCATCAAAATCGGTTCACCCAGACGAAAGTTCTAAAGGTACCAAACATAATAAAAATACAGTCGAACTAAGAACTTCCTCCTTTTTTTGGAGTCGGTTAATAATAATGATCTACAAATAAAAAAAAAACAATAATAAACCGACTTCAATCTGGACCAAATTTAAATGGGACCATTCGGAAAGCACCAGCTTTCAAATAAAAAAAGAATTATCAAAATCGGTTCACCCAGTCAAAAGTTATAAGGTAACAAACATAAAAAATAAATAAAAAAATACAGTCGAATTGACAACCTCCTCCTTTTTTTGAAGTCGGTTAAAAATAGCTAGTATTAATATATTATACGGATCATACGGGGTTACCGCACGATCTCGTACGAGGCAGCGACGATTCTGTCTCGATCTCCACCGTTCGACATTCTAGTCGACATGGACACGATGGTCTACTGCCAAATTATTAATAATAATAAATAAATATTTCGCACATCTAAGATACAACGCCATCTAGTCCCAAGCTAAGCAGTGCTTGTGTTATGAGTAAATTCATCCTGTACGATGAAAGGCACACACGCGAGCTCTGCGGACTTGGCAGGCATGACTCGAAATTCAAGACTGTCCTAGCCTACGTGCTGTCAGAGCCGTTCTGCCGAGTTTCGAAGCTTGGATAGAGAGGACCGACTGTGACACCTACCGATTGACTACTCACTGGGCATGGTTGCTTCGGTGAGTTGGTCAGAGAGATCGGACGAAACCCGCCAGCATTAATCGCAGCAATGCTGGCGAGCGGAGAGAGATGGGCAGCCTTATGTAAGGACGTTATTCTCCAAAAGGAGACCGAAGGAGGCGGCTAAGGAACGCGATTAAGGTCACTAGTTCCCCAATCGTCTCCTAAGGGTCGCAGCGGTCACATCTAGGGAAGATGTGACTGTTGCAAACGATCCGATACAGGTGACACCCTGGTGCGGCCGGAAGAACCTGGTCACTCCGGGATTTACCTCAGAATAAGGGTACGGTAGCAGGCCTTTAGCTGATGCGTTCCTGGAGCTCCTCTGGACTGTCGAAGTAGGTTGCCCTGGCGTTTAGTGGGTAGACCAGTTCTCTGGGAGTCCCTCATACTGTTTTGTCCAATATCTATTACTACATTTTAAACATCAAATTAATCTGCGAAACCTATTACAAGCTATGAGCAGACTTATATTAGCAAGTTTTCAATTACCATGGTATTGGCAACCAGCGTCTGTACTCGAAGCGTATTACATTACTTGCAACATATTGTACATGTATATTATTGTATATAAATTAAATTATTCATTCAATAGCTGAAGCCGATTTCTGTTAGTGTTTAACATGACTTGGTTACAGTCATATCTGTTAGTGATACTTACAACAAGAACATGGGTCGTTTACGGAGAAGATATTACGAAAAGCAGTTTAACATTTGTTATTGACGATACATACTCAATGTCTGAAGAAATACGACAAGTGAAAGAGACTGTTAATTCTATTTTTGATACCGTGACTACATCAAATACATCTCAAATAGAAAACTTTGTTTTGGTGACCTTCAATGATCCAGGTAGGTGATAAGAGGTAGAATGTGTAAATCAATACAAACAGTACAATCTATGGATGAAGTAATATGATTTAAGACTCTGAGTTTTAAAACTAGATTTTTAGTCAACATATTTTATAATAAATTTAGTTTGCAGTTTTATGCAGTTTATCTTACGTCGTAATAAGGACACAAATTATAGAAAAACCAAAACTTGAGGAGGACTGTTAGCATTAATCAAATAAGAGAATGCTTTAAAATTATGATTATCCTTATCAACTGATAGTGTTAAAAACAACACCTTTTCAGATGCTAAACTACTCACCGTAACTAAAGATCGTACGGAATTTAAAACAGCCTTAAGGGACATAAACATACACGGTGGAGGTGATTGCCCCGAATATTCCATGAAAGGCATTAAAATTGGTCTAGAAAATAGTTTACCTCTTTCATATTTGTACGTGTTTACTGATGCTTCAGCTGCGGATTACAGTCAATTTGAAGAAATCAAGAGTATTTCACAGAAAAAACAAATTCAGGTAACTTTTTTTAGGTTTTGTAGTTAGTAAGATAAGGTTCGATAATGTAGGTAACTGTTATGCTCAACGCCGTAGAGATTCTAAAGGCTTTAAAGTGTATCTAAGTATATAAACCTTGCTTAGTCTTAGCATTCGTTGCTCCAGGCATTTTAAGTAAATAATACTGGAGTTGATAATCAATTTTTAATACTATAATCAGTTGTTATTATTCTTAACATTTTCTATGAACTCTGACACTACTTGAAAGTATTTATACTTTATTCGATAGGCGGCACAATTATGTACGTGTGTTCTGCATATGTGTTAAAACATGTGTTTTAACACATATTTATAACACACACAAGCTTAATTTTTTATGATTGTTAAATATCGCATAATAAAAGAAATATTTTTTACAAATTGATTTCATTTTGCTGTTTTCAACCATTCAATTTCTTAAATTAACAGCAATTTTGGTAACGCAAAATAATAAAACAATGTATTAACACAAAAACAGTAATTAAAGAAAAATAAGTATAATTGTGACTAAATGTCTTTTTTTTTTAATCTTATAAGTCCAATATCTTGAGAACGGTTAGGTCTGGGATGTGAAACTTCATAGTGAAATCTATGGCATAACGACTACAACCCTCCAAAATAATCTACGACGACATAACCTGTAACGCAACCTAGTTAGTCATAATACTTAAATGACAAAATTGAGGATGCTGTTATTGACATTGCAGAAATCCGGTGCCTTGTCGTGATTGTAGTGCTAAATATGTCCCTCTTACATTAGTTTTTATTCTGTATATTATTTCATCTTATATATATAGCTTATGTGGTAAATGCACGCTTTCAAATTCTAAAGACTCAATTTCTAAGGATTAAATTGTTAAAACTGTGCACGCGTTCGTGAGATGAAGCAGCTGAAAATCAGCGCTATGGTCACCTTCAGGACCGTAGCATAAGCTGAGCCGTGGCCTTTTAGTCACACAGCAGATATTTTACGATTGTTATTTTGGTTGTTTTGTATTATGTTGTTGTTGTTTACTCTTAGTGTCTTAGTTTAATATCTTTTTATTTTTTCTCTTTTATGTCTATTTCGTGGAGTGTGACTAATAAATGTATTTATTTCTTTCTCTTTCTTTCTGTAACTCTGTATAATTTTAAAAACATGATTTTCTCATTTTAGGTGACATTTTTGCTGACTGGTGAGTGCGGTTCTAGAAAAAATCCAGATTATCAAGTTTACCATGACGTAGCAGAGGCAACGTCAGGGCAGGTTTTTAACATGATGAAAGAGGATGTGAAAGATGTAATTTTTATCTTCATATTATTATTATATACATACATATATATTAAAAAAAAAAAAAAAAAATACTGCATATGCAAAGAATACATAATAATATTATAAACTATCTGACCCACGCAACCTCGTTTACGTCTCTTATTGCCCGTAGCGTAGAAATTTTCCCCCGTTTTGTAACATTCTTCATTGGTGCTCCGCTCCTATTGGTCTTAGCGTGATGATATATAGCCTTCCTCGATAAATGGGCTATCTAGCATCAGCTAGATAGCCCATTTATTGAGGAAGGAATTTATAAAAATGCATTTCTATCAAGAGATGCATTTTTTATGGCATAGGCGGGCGAACGAGCAGACGTATCGCCTGATGGAAAGCGATTTCCGCCGCCCATGGACACCTGCAACACCAGAGGCGTCATAAGTGCGTTGCCGGCCTTTGAGGAGATGGGGGGGGGGATAGAGGGAGGGCCTCCGGGATCCTCACTCACTCGGTGAAACACAGTGCAAGCACTATTTCACACCGGTTTTCTGTGAGGCCGTGGTATCACTCTGGTTGAGCCGGCCCATTCATGCCGAAACTCAGCTTTCCCACGTTACATTGGTTTTTTCTATATTTATGTTATGTGCAGGTTATTTACCTATATTCATACAATTGATTGTATCCTCTAAAGTATTATTTACGTTATTTTCAAAGAGTTTGGGACCTCGACATTTAATTATGGCAGTACTGTCATCTTCAAACAGCATCATCGGCTGTTTAAGTAAATATACACATTAATGTACACACATCAAAAGTGTCTAGGGATCAAGCATTTTTATGCGGATTTCTTGAGATTGAGATGTGGCTTTGGCCCTGGCCTGCTCAGTCGCCAGACTTGAACCCGATTGAGCATGCATGGGATATGCTACAGAGAAGAGCTCTGCCGAATATGGAGGGTATCCAGTCGCAAGAAGACCTTTTTTTGTTGTTGCAACGAACATGGGCGGCCATTCCATAGCGTGATTTGGATGAACTCATTTTGACTATGCCAAACCGATTCTTGTGTTGTTAGTGTTCGCGGTAGAAACACGGATTATTAATTGTTTAAGTTACCTAATAAAATTTTAAAGAAAACTGTTATTTCAGTCTTTTTTTCGAACTTTAATGTTAGTGGTTCAAATGTCAAAAATCCCTTTATTAGGAAAATGGCAAATTTCTTTATTAATGCAAAGGTGACTTGGTTTATCGTTACTGTGACAAACGAAAACACTTTATTTGATGAATCCTTATAGAAAATTTTAATTACTGTCAATCAGGAGAAAAGTTATTGCAAAAATATATGTTGATCCCTAGACACATATGTTGATCCCTAGACAATTTTGATGTGTGTATAAGTACCTAAATAAAATTAAAATTGTTTCTGCCCATTCTGCTAGCCGTGCTGCTAACTCATTTTGTAGATATTTTATACTTTTTATTGGAACTAAAAATAACCATAAATACGAGAAGAATTTTTTTTTTTTACATCAATAAATCTAACTCTTAGCGTGCAGTTTATTTTAAATAAATATGATGAAATTTGATACCTACACCCAGCTCCGGCATTGTATTTGTAAGATTCATATTACGCAAGCATAACTATGCGTAGTTATCCTTTAAAGAATTGATTACGTACCTAAATCGATATTATTAATTAAGTAATTTTGTACTTAGGTATATTAAATAACTAGCTTTTGTTTGCGTTATCAGTTATCGCGGCAAAGAGTAGCCTGTCTCCTTCTGCAAGGATCAAAGTACAATTATATTTCTGTCAAGTTTCATTGAAATAGGGGCAACAGGTTAGCCGTGAAAACGTAACAGGCAGAGTTATTTTCGAATTTATAATATTAGTATGGATATCATCAGTTGCCCTTGACTATGTTTTGTATGTATACGTATATCTATAGAATTTATAATATTAGTATGGATATCATCAGTTGCCCTTGACTATGTTTTGTATGTATACGTATATCTATAGAATTTATAATATTAGTATGGATATCATCAGTTACCCTTGACTATAGACTTTGACTATTTGACTAGAGATAGACTAGAGAGAGAGACTATTTGACTGCACGTTTGGCCTAGTGGTTTAACGGTCACTACGCCGTTTCCTACTTCGCCAAGTGTCGTGGGTTCAAATCCCACGTAGGACAACGCTTTGTGTGATCCACAAATTGTTGTTCTGATTCTGGGTGTTCTTTGTGTCCGTTACATGTATGTTTGTAAAGTCCCCCGCGACACAGGATTTATTCCTAGTGCGGGAGTTGTCCTTTTAAAAAAAAAAAAAACTATGTTTTGTATGTATACGTATATCTATAGAATTTATAATATTAGTATGGATATCATCAATTGCCCTTGACTATGTTTTGTATGTGTATACATACAAAACATAGTCAAGGGCCCTTGACTATGTTTTGTATGTATACGTATATCTATGGAATTTATAATATTAGTATGGATATCATCAGTTGCCCTTGACTATGTTTTGTATGTATACATATATCTATAGAATTTATAATATTAGTATGGATATCATCAGTTGCCCTTGACTATGTTTTGTATGTATACGTATATCTATAGAATTTATTATTTAAGTATGGACTAGCTGACCCGGCGAACTTCGTACTGAAATATTTACATATCTGTCTCAGCTTCCCACAGGCAGTGTACAGTCGCGGACCAAAAAAAAAGACTTTTCGCGTTATCTTCTATTTTTCTTTCTTTCTAACATAAAAAGAATGAATGAAATCGGTCTGTGTCATTGAATTACAACTAAGTACTTATTTTGACTTTCATCCCCTCTCTCCAGCCCCCCTCTCTGCTGAATTTCGGGATAAAAAATATCCTATGTCCTACCTCGTAGTATGAACTCAAATCATGCCAAGTTTCATTTGAATCCGTTCAGTAGTTTCGGCGTGATGGGCGGCCAAGATACAATCAGATAAAAAAAAAATTCAAAATATCTTTAATGTACAGAATTGAACCTGCTACATTTTTTTATAGGTATAGATATCATAAAGTATTTACCAAGTGATGATATATAATAAAAAAACTATTCTTATAACTTAGGTATAAAACACGTGATAACTTATTGCTAACATTGGAATAGTATTAGGCAAGACATTTTAAAATTTTACAATGATATCATTCACAGGTATTAGAGTATGTGGTGGAAACTATAAAAGGCAGGGATAATATACTGATTGATGTGAGGTTTTCACCTGGCTTACATGATGTTGAGGTGAGTGAAATAGAATGTATAAATTTTAATTCTGGGATTGAAAAGTATTTTAACTTCAATATGTTGTCTTGAAATCGATTTAGTTCTGAATAAAAATTGAATACAATGGAATTTCGACCGATATAATTACAAGTTTTAACAAAAAAAAACCGACTTCAATCTGGACTAAATTTAAATGGGACCATTCGACCAGCTTTCAAATAAAAAAAGAATCATCAAAATCGGTTCACCCAGTCCAAAGTTCTCCTCCTTTTTGAAGTCGGTTGAAAAGGTATTGGTATCATAACATGTCCATCATCATCTTCCTGATAATATGTGGTTGGTTTCACATTGTAGTGTTATAAATATTGATGTTTTTAAAAGCAAAGTCTCAACATAAAAACACAATATGATCTGGAAATATTTGTTTCGAAGTTTGGGTGGTTTTTGTTTAATATATATTTATTTGCAAAAAAAAAATATTTATGTATTTATATCAGTTGTACATCTGCTTAGTTTGGGACTAGATGACGATGTGTGTTATAGCCCCAGTACACGATGGCCCAACGAACGCGCTCGGCGAGTGCGTTCGGCCAACGTGTACTGGACCGTTTTGTGTATATTTGTCGTTTGCGGCCAACATTGGCCGATCTTTGTTTCAGTTTAAAGTCGATAAAAAAATGGATAATGTAACTATATCTGTTTCTGGTGCCAACCCTACCGTTATAGTAAAAGATCCAGGTGGCAAAAGTTTGGAAACTAAAGATATCGTTAACAAAAGCGAAATAAAGGTTAGTAAAAACACTTTTTAAGACAAATTTTATCCATTCTAAGTAATCTCTTTTCTGAACATTTTCTGTATATCATCTTCCTTTGGGGTCAGCTACTAGTTCAACCGGTTTGACCTGAATATCAGTTTTTCTGCGGAATGACTGGCATCGGACCTCCGGAACCCTGAGGGCGAACTAAGACCACTTGATATATAGACCAACGAGGCAGTTACTTAGTTAAGGTTTAAGGTTAAGGTCAGATTTCAATGTAGTCCAGTTCTTAAAGTCGTTCTTCTTTTTTTTTATATGAGTAAATTTAATTATTTGTAGGTAGTAGGCGTTCCTAGAGGAGATCCTGGTGTATACACAGCTAAGGTTGGTAGTACATCAAATAAATCTGTAAGAGTCACAGGCAAAACCACTCTCAACTTTGAACATGGGTTTTCAATGTATCAGCCGCTGACCTTGAGCGAGACTGCGACTAGACCCGCCCCAGGTATTTATTACGCTTATTTAATACCATTCACAAAATACGATTACACTAAAATGTAAGAACGTACACCTTCAAACTAAGCGACATCGAACGAAATGTTTGTAAAACTCAGCTAAGGGGACCATCTATACTAATATTATAAACGCGAAAGTTTGTTAGTATGGATGGATGGATGTTTGTTACTCTTTCACGGAAAAACTACTGAACGGATTTGGATGAAAATGTACAGTAATATAGCCTATATGTTATAGGCTACTATTTGCCACGATAACCGACATATACGCGGGCGAAGCCGCATGCAACCACTAGTATAAACATATTTACTTAACACGTTTACTGCGGAGCCATTTATCATGGAATTTCAGCCAGTGCGTTTGAGGTCTTTTCGAGGCAAAGTTTTTACAGTGCGTTTGAGACCCTTTAAACCTCACAAAAAATTGTTTTCAAAAAACACCTTAAATACAGCCCATGTGTTACCATATTGCTTGAAACTCTACTATTATATAGTGAGATGATTGATAACGTGAAATCCGGCTTCGCCCACGGTTATCACATTTCAGTATTGAGTAAAATAAAAAAATATTTATCACATTGCCTCGCATCGCACTGATACAAAGTTCGATTTATGTCTCGACTAGGGATGGGAATAAAAGAGAGTCGCAGGTACGATAACACAACAGAGAAAGCAAAAGGATTTGACACACTGGACACAAAAAAGAACGATATATAAAGTCGTTTTCTAATTTTGACGTTTAGCAAATTTTGACGTAGTTGATTTAGTAATTTTTTTTTACATATTTTCTTCTTTTAGCTTTACGGTAGCAAGTTAGAATATGAAATATTACTCAAAGATGAACACCTGCTTGTTTCGCAAAAAATATTCAAAGAATCAGGGGAAGACGCCTGCAGTTATTCTCTCGTTTGAATTTTGAGGGGTGGGGTTACATGAAACGCTTGTATTTTGTACTTCTGTATTTTAGAGGACACTATATTGTTTATCAGTACTTGGGCAGACGAACAATTGGTTGTCTTGTTTAGTCTGGTGACAGATTTTCCAGTTTCTCTTACTGGGGTAAAATATCGGATTTAGAATCACCATTGGTCTCATTCTCTGACTTTGCATTAGACAGGGCGCGAATTTGAATATTTTTCAAAATGTTTACCTGTTGCAGAGGAGAATTTCTGGCTGAAGTAAATGCAGTCTGCAACACTTTTCTATTTACAGTTTACCTTCATCCGATCCACTTCACGAATCTGAATCGATCTTGATCGATCCATAACACAAAACCATCGAACCGTATCGAAACTTTTCACTACACTAAACTAGGACGCGCGGCGGCCCCGCTGTCCGCACCTCATTCCGTGCGGCTACGGGGCCTGCAATTCTTTGGCTGATTAGACCTCTCTTCACACTAGACGAAATTAATTTCAGTTCAGTGCGTATGGGATCCATTAAACCTCATATAGTTATAACTGCACCGTGACCCCAAGCTTCGTAAAAGAAACAATTTTATATGGTCTCGATTGTACTCATTGAAATGTTAATATAGTCGCCACCCGCACAGAGTGAAAGAACGCGAGTTTGACTGCCGCAACTGCGAGAAGTCTCGCATGTGGCTTGTTCGACCTCATAACGCAGTGAACGTGTTAAGCCAAAAAATAAACAAATTATTCAGCCTTTTTTATTTGGAAACTGATATAGAATAATAAAAAAAGTTTTCTTTATCAAGTGACTGAAAATATTTTGTTGTGAAGTTTAATTGTCAGAAGTTATTCAGTCAGTAGTTTTGCGCAACATTGAACCAGCAGCTACGAGACAAATTGATATGGTTTGATAATGTTTATAAGAACAGTGGCCTTGATCTTGTAAAGATAAATTAAAGAAGTTTTAATATGTTTAAGCGTAAGACTAAATATCAATATTCAACAATTATATAGATAAACGTTTCGTATAATTATTTAAAGTTTACAATATAAATTTAATAATAATATAATAAATAAATATTTCGGACATCTAACACACAACGCCATCTAGTCCCAAGCTAAGCAGAGCTTGTGTTATGAGTACTAAACAACTGAAATAAATACATATATACTTTTTTTTTTTGTAAATACATACATATTATACATAGAAAACACTCAAACTCCGAAACAAATATTTGTAGATCATACAAACATTTGGTCCGACCCAGGAATCGAACCCGAGACCTCAAGCACAGCAGTCGCATACGCTAACACTGCGCCACCGAGGCAGTCAATGTTTGTGTGTCAATAAATGTTTGTTCCATTGGAGATTAACGACTAGAATACTATCGTTAGCTTCTGTTTGTTTGATTGTCAATGATCTTAAATGACTGTGATCGTTAAATGCAACATAATAAATCACTATAACTATAAAAAAAAATGGTTGTCTGTAAAGTCGGTTACGGGCGTTAGTTTAACGTGACAACGTCATAACAAAACATTGATGAAATGATGAATACAACGGCGTACAATGAGCATAACGGGACAATGGACGTGACGGGACAAAGAACGTAACAGGACAATGAGTCATCCTTTTTCGTGCATGCAGTCGGCATCCATCAATTTATTAGACGTTGTCACGTCAAGAAGTAAAAACTAAAACCCAACTACGACAAAAAAATACGCTGAAAAAGTATGTAAACGTAAGTAAACGACGGTGAAAAAGTATGAAACAAGTTTGCAAAGCTTTAGTCACACGTTTCATAGAAACGTACCATAACACTTTAACAATGCGTGACTACGGCTTTTGAAACTTGTTTCATACTTTTTCACCGTCGTTTTTTGTTGTAGTTGGGTTTTAGTTTTTACTTCTTGACGTGACAACGTCTAATAGATTTATTATTATTACTATTTATTTTTTTACTGAAAATTTTTGGTGCCTTTACAGTATAATACATTTATTACATAATGATGAAACCTATGTACATAAGGATAATTAAAAAACAATACCAATATTAATTTAGTTACAAATTATATTTTAATACGATAAAAATATCACAATTATCAAATAAATACTATAATATATTTTATAATAATATTTGTGAAATGTACAAGCAGCGCCCTTTCCAATGATATCAAACCCGGCACATTTATCTCAAATTAATTTCTTAACACAGTACTTTATGACCGCTAGAGGGCGCCACAATAGATTTAGTGACACGTCATATAGCCTATAACCAGCGGACAATCAAGACGCTTCTAACTATATCTCATTTGTCCAGTTCTAATAAGTGGTTGAGGAGTTATTAGGGAACAGATGAACATACATACATATATAGCCTGTCAAAAAAAAAACCTTTGGTTTTGCCGTAGTCGGGTAATAATATTTAAAATATTTAATACCTACTTTTACGCTGTAAAACTATCAAATTTACCGATCTCCTGCTCAACATGAAAATAATTCAAATTGAATACCAATACTAAACTATCAATTTTCAATCACGTAGCTGAGAAACGAGACAAAAGAAGTTTTTTACTGATAACTTTCTATTCTTTGGCATATTTTCCTTAAAAATCATTGGACCTTTAAAATTTCTTAGTTTTGACTACTTTCTTGCGGGCTCTACTTCCAATATCGAGGATTTGATAAATAACTTGATGCTTTTTTAGATGGAAATACGTATCTATCGATAAAGTTGTTCGGGGACGGAGTAATACTTCAAAGTGTAAAAGTGATTGATACGAGTGGTAATGTCTTGCAAGAATTACCATTAAGACTCATTAATGAAAAAGACAAATTCTACGTGACAGAGGAATTTAATCCACCTACTACGGCGTTCAAACTTTCCGTAAGTAATTGCATAACATATTTGGTAAATGCAAGTAGTTTTTAGTTCCTTGATTTACTAAGTGACTAAAGAACTTGAAAAATATTTTACAATACAATTAGGTCGGTGACCATGTTTCAATGTCAATAGATATACATTGAATAAACACGACAAACTGAATAACTGATTGTCAGCCATTCTGACGGGTATCTAGTGGACTTTCGACGGAGAACAGATATTAAACTGTCTTTGAATAAAGCTACAAATTTTTATCGGTTTCTTTATCTTTGGTAAAAAACTTTCAAGGCTCATAAATTCGTTATACAAGTAAGCTTATCTCAAGGTCGTAGAGCCACGCTGATTTCCAGCACAAACTGGTCGGCTAGACCTGGCCGATACTTCCCTCTTACAAAAGACCAACCTAAAATGTCGTGTTTCGTTGGCAAATGCGAGACGGGAGCGGAGACCCAATCTAAAGGCCACACTAAAGAAGCATTTCTTTAGGTCGCCACAGTGTGGTGACCTATTCTGTATTTTTGAATTGTCTGGATTCGCAATAAGTATGGTGACCACAACTCTTGGATTCTGCTCATATTTTCCATCAGGCAACAAACAATAACAATATTAATTTATTTACAAATTATATTTTAATACGACATAAAAATATCACAATTATCAAATAAATACTATAAAATAAATTATCTAGTAGAATCATTTTTGCAAAAAGATTAAAAATAAGTATGCTGTGCCCTTTCATCGTTAGTAATGTTATGTAATAGGTATTTACCTATGAAATTGCCGTTTTGTATACAATAAGTGAAAGTTCTTATTTTTTCAAACTTTTTTATTTCTGTTATTCGAAGTAATCACCCCTGCAATTGACGCATCTTTGCCAACGCATTGGCAGTTTATTGATGCCCTTCTTGTAAAAATCAGCTGGACGGGAGGCAACAAACTCTTCAAAGGCATTTTGTACTGCCTCTCGGGAATTGAATTTTTTACCCACTAAAAAGTTGTCTAAATTTTGGAAAAAGTAATAGTCGGTAGGTGCAAGGTCTGGTGAGTATGGCGGATGAGGGAGAGCTTCCAACCCCAGCTCTTGCAGCTTGGAGACTGTCTGTTGCGCATTATGGGGTCGCGCACTGTCGTGAAGGAGCAGTGGGGACGACCGATTGACCAAAGCTGGTTGCAGATGTGCACGCTTCTCCATCATTCTCTCCAATTCTTCACAGTACACATCTGCATTAATGCTGATGCCGTTTTGTAAAAAGCTGTGGTGAATCACACCCGCACTAGACCACCAAACAGTGACCATCACCTTTTTAGGGGTCATTTTTGGTTTAGGGCATTGCTTTGGTGCTGAACCAGGGTCTAACCAACTTGCTGAGCGCTTTCGATTGTCGAACAGAATACATTTTTCGTCGCACGTAATAATTCGTTTCAAAATTCCTTCATTTCTTTGCCTGTTGAGCAGCGCAAGGCAGGTCTCGACGCGTACGTTGCGCTGGCGATCGTTAAGGTCGTGGGGCACCCATCTATCAAGCTTTTTTACCTTGCCAATTTGTCGCTAATGGATCAATATTGTTTTGATGCTTACATTAAAAGCTGCTGCTAGCTCAGCTGTAGATTGAGTTTCGTCAGTTTCCACTTTCGCCTTTAATTCATTATTGTTAACCAAAGTCTCCGGACAACCACGAGCTTCATTTTTCAAGTAAAAATTTTCAGAACGGAACCGGGAAAAGCAATAACGGGTTGTGCGTTCGTTTGTACAGTTCTCTCCGTAAACGTTTTTGATGTTACGTGCCGTTTGTGTCGCGTTGGTGCCACGACGGAACTCATATTCCACAATTACACGTTTTTTTAAAGTATCCATTATGACGAAAAATGTTCAAATGTAATGAAAATACAACGCTAATCAAAAAACAAAAGACTGAGTTTGTAAATAGAATGTCATGGTTTTAAAACAAAATTAATTTGAATTTAGAATACAGAGCCATCACAATTTTTATTTTATTTGAAATGACCAGTACTGAATAAAGGCAATTTCATAGGTAAATACCTAATATTTAAATGATATCTTCAAGATAACTACAACACTTTGTTCCAAATATAGCGTCATAATTAAATTATTTAATTATATCTTTCTCGACCTTTTTGTAATCTGAGACCACTAGAAAGTAGCGAATAATTAATACATCAAAGGCAACGGAGTGATCCAACAATGAATAATTCCGTTTTTTCTGCTTTTGAGAATAGAAGAATATTGACGGCTACGTCATATTATTTTACTTATCCATATTTTAATCAAAATCCGTCTTTGTTTTACATGTTTTAAATAATTAAGTAATTATACAAAATGACAACAAAACTATAACGAAATTTATTAATAAATTGATGTATGTTTTAAATAAGTAAGTGCATGCTATAAACTAAAATATCACTATATTTTTACGTTATTCATGTTTTAAATAGAAGTATATGTTGTGGTCCCAAGGTATTGGGTTACGATGTTGAAACCAAAACACCCATAGAACGAATGTCAGCCACTCCAATTGAACGGCAGAACCCAATACATGGTAAGATGTCATTTTATTTATTTTCGTATTGCACATTATTCAACTAGAATTAAAGTTATCAGAAGGCGATGATGTGGTGGAATTTATTGATAATTTATTGCAAATATTTAATTAATAATTTTACTAGAATATAGTAAACATATGTTATAAACTACGAAAATATCTTTCATGATATTTGTGAGATCGAGACTAGAAAAACTGAACGCAACTGCATTGAAGGCTTCTCTATTTTATTATGGTTGCAAAGGGGAGCTATTTATCTTAAACTACTATTACTAGAAATAGAAAAATCTATTCAGATTTTTGTATTTCTATAATTATTGACTATACAAAGGATTATACTCATATACGTCTTCAAATACAATAGCAATATAATTGACTAGCAGTTTATAAAAGAATGCTTTTAAGTAATTTTATTTTGTAGAAATAACAACTGATGTCGCACCAATGGTTACAATATTAGAAGGTCCAAAGATAACCGTGACTTACAATGCACCGTTAGATTTGAAATGTAGAATAAATGGATATCCTAAACCCGAAGTAATATGGATTGACACAAATACTGGATCGACTATACGTGGTAACGTAAGTAATTATTTTCAATGCGGCACAGATGTAATACTCACTTATATCACGATCCCTCAAGATGTTCACTCAAGATTAGCTTATTAAGTTTGAACAAATCATTGGCGACAAAGGAATGAAGTATGCTTTAATTAATACATTTTTGAAGACTCAAGACTTAGCGCTGGTTCAACCCTCTACAGAATAATATATTTATAACTGACTATGCACAATATATGCATTTCAACAAAACATCTTGCTACCTACGTTCTACAATGTCGCAGGAATATGATAAAAACAGGGAGTTGGTTAATTCCGTAAGCGATTTAATCAAACCATGGAATATGTTAAAATATCAACACGATTGTAAGATTTCCCGTCAAATACTCGAACTTGTTCCGTGAAATGACAAAAAACATGTGAGTTCTTGTTTCGTAATTCACGATGCCACAAATCTGCTGCGTGTTTTAGGTTAGAACTTTGAAATGCTATAGAAAGCTTATTTTGCCATTTCACTGAACCAGTTCTGGTAATTGATCAAATCACTAGATTTGTTGGGAAACGATAAAATCGTGTTGTTATTTTAACATCTTCCGTGGTTTGATCAAATCGCTTAGGGTATTGACCAAATCCCTGTTTTTACCATATTCCTGAAACATATATACAGTGTTATGATGCTTTTATGTTTTTTAAGGTTTCAACTATCGAGGCACCTAGTGACTATATTAGCATTCTGGAAGTAGAGAAAGTTAATAAAAACTATACCTTCGAATGTCAAGCCACAAACTCGCTCGGAACACATACAGATCGTATAGAAGTTGTAACTAACATATTTTTTTATGTTTTGGAAAAACCAGAGGGTAAGAAACTACTCAATCATTATATCTACTGAAGATTTTATTTATACTTAGAGTTATTTTAATGTATTACAGATGTGACAGAAATAGAATATGACAAGGAGGGCATAATTCCGTGCATAGTAGATGCTCAACCACCTGCAACTATAAACTGGTATAAGAATGGTAGTTTATTAGCCAGTGATTCCAATATTGTTATAGCTGACGACATGAGAACTGTCACCATAAAACATATGAATCTTGAATCACAAGGAAATTTCATGTGTGAAGTTAGGAATGAATATAATAGAAAAGTTTTTTTTTCTAAAGTTAACGTGTTTGGATTGGGTAAGTTCACAATTTTCATAAATACACATTTATTAATATTTTAGGTAATCTTTATTCTCTGAAAATGTTTATCAATTAAAAAAAACTTCGTTCCTGTCTGTGATATTATGTTTTTTTTGTTTTTTTTTTTTTTTTTTTTATATTTGTAGTATATAGAATTATATTTATAGTAGGGGAGCCAAGGATGCTAAATGGGGATTTACTCGAGCGTCATAGAGACCTATTGGGTTGCAAAGCTTAGATGATAAAACGAAAAAAAAATTATTACTGTATACCTTTTCATCGGTGGGGTGAGCAGCTATGGATGTTCATAAATGTAAAAGAATACTGATGCATGGACATACTCTAGCGCGTCAGATATTGATAGCATCCATGTCCTACGTATTTTAATAATGTACGTATGTTAATCTGATCGTTTGCGTGGTGGGGGTGGCCGTACAAAAGGTTTGAAAATGACAAAAAAAAAACGAGAGCGTCGGATTTTCAAAGGGGATGTTAAGTGAACCTAAAATAAAGCTCTAATTCAATAATCTGACGATTTGGATGTGACGCAAACTCACAGCCGTTATATGAATGTGCAAAAAAAAATCGTCATATTGATATACTCAAGCGCGTCAGATTAAGATATTTATGGTTCATCTTTATGTCCAAGACGTGCTGTCTTATAATCTGACGATTATCTGGAGGGGTTCGCTTAATCTGACAATTTAAAAAATAATTAATCCTAAATCCAGACGTGCTTTTTAGAAAATTACCACAATATCAGTATCAGAAGTTCTGATAGTAATAGTAGAATTTTCATTTTGTTGTCAAGCAATAAATGCTATGTTCGTCTTCGCTTCTTCATGGTCAGGGCATGACAAATCAGAATCAATTTATAATTAATTATCAGTAACTGAATATTTATGACACAAATCGAGGTAATTACATAAAATTACCTTACCACCTATAATTGTTGCTATCTCCTGATCAGCCCAATGATCGATCAACAGCTTAGTTACTTACAACTTGTACTTAGTTTGAAAATTTTATATAAAGTCAAATCAAGTTATTTTAATTACTTCCTTACACATAGGTAAATCTTGTGACAAGCCTTTGTATTCTATAAATGAAATAAAGGCCACCTTCCGGGTCCATCATCAGACCCTGAATACTATCAAAATATAAAGTACTTGTCAAGATGAATCAAACGATTTCAAACTCGTTTGTATTGCGACGTTTCTCTACAGAATTCCTATAACCACCTTCCGGCTCCATCATCAGACCCTGGATACTATGAAAACATAAAGTACTCGTCAAGACGAATCAAACGACGCCAAACTCGATAGTGTTGCGACGTTTCTTTACAGAGTTCCTATGACCACCTTCCAGCTCCAGCATCAAATTAGTTCCATGTCATTATAATATTGTATTTTCACGCTGTCATATGCTTGCAAAATTTCAGCAAAATCGGTTGAATATATCTGCTTCAAAATTGAGTTGCAAGATTCCACCCAAACATACATACATTGGAAGTTAAATAAAAGCTTGTAAAAAGAACCCATCTACAATTATAAGGTCAAATTGGGACGGCGGTTGCTCCATATCTTCGACTTATTTCTCTACCACACGAATTAGTTCTGACTTATCAGTGTAAATATAGGCATCACCATCATCAATATATTAAACTTTATCGACGAAATTTTGGTACTTCGGCTTGTGGCTATCGTCAGATTATATATTTTTCGTTATCCCTGAATGATTTCCCACAAAATAAAAAAAAATTGCCACGCTCGAGAATGTCGAGATGAGGTTTTTTTTACAACTTAATAGCCCTCCCCTTTCTTACGTCACTCTCAAATTGTCAGATTAGTGGAATATACACTTTTTAGCGTGTAATTAACTCACCCTGCCCTAATCTGACGCGCTCGAGAATGTCTGATGATCAATTTTTTTTACTAATCTGATCCTTTATTCCTGACGGGCGGCCATATATACGGGGCTCATATTTGGTGGAGATACTTAACCGGGTATAAGGTATCCCCCTATATATTAATCTGCCGCGCTTGAGTAAATCCCGAAATTCCTTCTAGGGCTCCCCTACTATTATAAGTATGTAAAAACAAGAAGTATAATAATAAAAAAAATAACATAACAATTGTGCGACTGTTTTAGCAAAACCGAAAATTAACAAAAAAGATGACATCGTTCTCGTGACGAGAGGAGACGATGCACAGCTCGAATGTCGGTAAGTTGTCACAAACATTCAAGAAAAGAGCGTCCTCCATCTTAAAAGGCCGGCAACGCACTTGTGTTTGTTCCCCATTCAATAAAAAAAAAGTAAAAAATAAGCCGTTCCAGATATAAGTCGGAACAGACAGACAGACAGACATTTGCATTTAGTGAAAAACTGTTAATTTGAAATTACAAACACACTTCAATATACTATATATTTGTATAGATTTTAAAAAGTTGTGTTTTCACGTCTCTAGTATTTGAATTCATCATAATGAAACCTTGTTAATATTTCCAGCATAATTGAAGGAATTCCTAAACCCACAATACAATGGTATTTCCAACCTGAGGACGTTGGAAAATTTGAAGAAATAAGTGAAACAAGCGACGTACTAGAGTTACAAGACGTAGACATGGATAAAATGGGAACGTACTTGTGTATTGCTAGAAATGAGATTGGAAATGAACGTTACGCCATAGATTTGATTGTAGAATGTTAGTATGAAAATATTAACTATTTACCTTATCATATGAATCGATTTATGGTGATAGACTAAGGTGATGTACACCTTAGTCTACCACCATAAATCGATTCATAGTCCAGGGTGACTTAAAGTCAAGTACTTTAGGAGTTTAAGATCACCATTGAATACTGTATTCTATCAGTCTTGGTTTACCTTCTATTACGGGGGCTTGTTAGTCTAGCGATTAGTGATCCCGACTGCTTAGACCGAGTTTCCGAGTTCAATTTCCACCCAAGGCAAATTTTACTTTTGAATTTTTGTTTAAAAGAAATAGGCTTGTTTACAAGCATTTGACGTCTTTTCGTTGAAGTGATGATGTTAATGACTAGATTAGAAACAGACGGTATGTCTGCACTGTATTATAAAAAATTGTTTCACTTTTTAATAAATAGGACTTGTAGACCAACGGTGTTATTAAATAAAGCTCTTAAAGAACATTGTTAAACACCTCTAACCTCTTCTTCAAATTTATAAAACTACGTATTTACTGAAAGTTGGTCTGCCTCGTTGGTCTAGAGGTTAGCACAAGCGACTGCCAATGAAGAGGCTCCGGGTTCGATTCCCGGGTCGGACTGCTGTTGGGTTTTTCTTACAAGAAATTCTTAACAACAGCCCGGAGTATGGAATATGGCGGTGTTTCCCGCCCATGCCTCGTAGAGGACGTTAAGCCGTCGGTCGCGGTTGTCATGAACACCTATGACGATCGTTTGTGAAGTCAATGCCCTCAAATATGCTGACAACTGTCAAGTAGAATTCAGTTCACCCTCAGGGTTGCGGAGGTCCGGTGCCAGTCGCTCCGTAGAAAAATTGATATTCAGGTAAAACCGGTTGAACTAGTAGCCGACCCCAATTAATCTTGGGAATAATAAAGGCTAGGAAGATGATGATGTAATTACTAAAAGTATGTAATAAAAGTAATTTATTCATGTTTTAGATCCACCGACTATTAAGGACAGCGATAACACACTGCGAGCTAATGACGGCGATGTAATAACTATTCCCTGTGACGTAGATGGTATTCCTACTCCTACTGTAAAATGGTTTAAAGATGGCAGACCAATAGATCACTCAAGCGATTTCCAAATTTCAGCCAATCATACTTTAAAGTTAGTGCTCGTTCTTCAATTTGCAACAAATCAATCAATCTATGAAATTAAACAAGATTACAGTTGAGCGTTGGTTATTCTACTAGGTGGTTTCAGTAAAATCTTTACCTAAGTGAAAGTTAGCTTAGGTTAAATCGGTAGGAGAAACCAAATAATTATATTTGGTTGAAGCTACTGCAGACATTCTGCTATTTTTAAAATGCTTTTACTTTTGATGTGTCAATGCTCAATAAATAGATGTTTTATTAGATCACTTAAACCTTAAGGAAACTTTTAAAATATGTTTTGTAATTAATTCACTAAGTAATGGGTAATAGATAGTCTGCTATAAACCTCCTCTGGTAAACTTCACAATTCATTGCTGATGTCCTTGCAAAAATCTTGAATTTAAGCGTTTATTTGTTAGACGTTTTGTAGCAGGCGTTGTAGCGGTCTTTTGTAAAACATTTGTATAAAAACATTGTATTTGATTTAAATATAAAATTTGAGTATAGCAAGATGAAAACTAGATTCAATAAATACGAGACTTGACTTTACAATTTAATTAAATCTTGTATGTTTTATTATTTTATTAGACGATGTAAAGCCGTAGCCACAATATTGTTATAAATTCGAAAGTAGCTCTGTCTGTCCGTTACGCTTTCACGGATAAACCGCTGCACTAATTGAAGTGAAACTTCTTATGTGACTTCCAACAAGGTTGTGTTAAACGTTTAACGCTACCATGGAGGGGGTATGAAAGCACTGTTGCACATTACGAAGTTTCGCTTCTTCCGCGCGGAGGGACTCCATGCATTTTTAACCCGACTGCGAAAGGAGGGTTATGTTTTTCGAGTGTATGTACCTATGTATGTATGTATATTTTTTTGGCACGCCCTAGAGCCTAAACGGCTTATCGGATTTTTATGTGAGTGGTGTTGATAGATTTGTTTTAGTCGTAAGAGTGACACTGGGTACATAAAAAATTTTAAAAAAATAAGGATTTTTGGCGCCAAAAAGTAATATAAAAAAATAATGTTTTCAAAATACATCGAGTGTGGTATCAAAATAAAGATTTTTTTACGGTGATTTCGAATATATATAAAACTTATATGTCTTTATTGTTAAAAAATAAAATGTAAAATGTTGAAATTTGACATGAAGATACTTTAATTCTGAGAAATGATGTAGGCTACTCGTTACCGCGATAACCAACATATAAGCGGGCGTATTCGCGGGCAAACTCAAGTAACAAATAAATATTATTTGTTAACCAGAAGAACTATACTTTCAATTAATATGAATAAATATAATTTCAGATGGCACGCTAAAGTATTGTCTGATAACGGAATCTACACTTGTGTGGCTGAAAATGCACTTGGGTCTACCAACAAAACTGTTTCTGTTAAAATATTTGGTAAGGATTTATTAAAATAATCATCATGTGATCATGACTGAGGATATCAAGAAGTACATTTCTTATTACAGACTGGATGCGACCCGCGGATTTGCCCGGTTTTTTTTTGCTTTTGAATCGTATGTCGTTCGTTTTTCCAATAAGTAATAATGTTAGTTAATATTTATATAATTTAACAGCCACATTGTCCTACAAATTGCGTGGTACGTTATTCCGGTCCTACTTTCAATAGTTTTTTGTTCCTGCTGCCCCTGTTATCTACCACAATCCAGAATTTTCGTAATAGAATAAGGGGGTCACAACAAAATAAAGCCACTCACCAGAAATTAGCTTTTTTTTTTCTTTTTTTTTTTACACATAACACATAGATATACAAAAAACCCGTATATAAATACCTTTATATTAAACCTTGTACAATGAAATTAGTCTTGAGAAATTTTTGCATATGTAGTGGTGTGTATATTACTCAGATCTTAGAGCGCGTTTCCACTATATCGTCACAGTATAAATATGAACAGTATGGAAACTACCTACAAACGCTCGAAACGGCACACTCACACAAACATGCGCACCGACGAGACAAATAAGTGGTTGTCGCGGTGCTCTCAGAAGTGAGTGCCGCGCAGTGCCCCGTCAGGACGAGTGGTCACGTTAAAGTTTATAAAGATAGATAATAAGAGATAATGATCATTTATAAATATATAAGTTTATATTGTTAAAGATACTAACCGAAGCTTACTAGTTGTACCACCAGATGATTTTGTTCAATATGTCGAGAAACTGGATGAAAATTTTCGTTGTTGCTTCAAAAAAGAACACATTAACTGCAAAGTAGCTCAACTAATTTACGAAGAAATAAACAAAATCGGTTTCTTATTACCCAGTCCTTGTTTCCCAACAGTTTACTTAAAAAAAACTATTCATAAGATTGAGAATTTTTTACACAATTAAATTAAATAATAAAGAATTCCGACGTGTCATAGCAGACGAAAATATTTTTCTGTAAATAATTTGTAACAATGAAGAATAAATGCATTTTTTATGTAATGGGTTTTGAATTACTTGGTATCACACGCATTTTTGGATTGAAACGCAGTACGGTTCACAGCCGCTCATGAGCCCTGCCCGCGCGCTTCCTGCGCTGCGGCGTCTACCGTACCGCGCGCCCGCTCCGGCGAGCGCCCGAAACGTTTTCGTCAAACCGCGGCTCGCGTACCCTTCCGCCTAAACTTGTAAAAGGTTACGCCTTAATGACACAGATAAAGATCTATAGTTCTACATGTTGTTGTGAGTTAATATTAAATTGTTTTCCGTGTTTAAACTACCGTCTTTTGCTGAGATTAACCGACGCCATGAGATTACCTATTTAAATTTGAATTTGTAAGCTAGATATTTACATTCGATTGATAGACCACTAAAGAACAAAAAAAAATCAAAAACAAAAGTTACAACCCTATTGCTTCAATGGAGCGTAGGTAATTATGTCTTCAACTAGGCTTAGTTTTCATACTGTCCATATTTTTAATGTGATATCGTTCTGGCCTATACAAAAATGTTTCGATATCCTAACATTTCTATTTAATTTTATACTTATCCCTAGCAACACTCTGATTTTTGTTTTCAATAAAAACAAGTTTTTATTTTAAAGAAAAAGGTTTTGACTTTATAAAAAAAAAAGGTGTGTGTGCGATTCACACACGATAGAAGTGAAACTTCAAAGAGGAGAGACCGATATATATATATTTTTTTTTTCCCTTCATCTCGGTTTTTAAAACTTCCCGGGGGTCTACCGGGGGGTCAAAATTTTTGTTATTTTTGGCCTAGGACGCACCGTTTCCGAGATATTTCAATCTAAAGCAAAAAATCGTCACTTGATAGTGGAAAGTGGAAACACGCACAAAACCAGAATAAACCAGTTTCCGCTGTTCGCAGGTGCCACGTGCAGTCCGGCGTCAGTCGCTTGGTACTGTTAGAACATAAAGCACACATTTCATTCAAAAATTATAATTATTACGTTAATTGTTAAATTTTGTATTTGTTGATTGTTGTTATTGTTTGTTATTATTGTTATAATATTTGTTGAAGTGTTTAATTTGTGTGTAAGTGTTGTAACTTTATATTGTTAATTCAAAATGGCTCCAGTGTTAAAACATGGTCGAGGCAAGCCTTTGACTTCTCAAACTAAAAAAGTTTTGTACTGTTTGTACAAATATTTCGAAAATGAGTGTAATAACAACCCGAGCAGTATTATGACCCCCACTCAATTAGTTGCTAAATCAACAGGAATTTCAATAGCATCCGTCAGAAAGGTAGTATCAGAAAGCAAATGTCGTCCTTCAGATCAGGAAGTAACATTTAAATCTCCTAAAAAGAAACCGAATCGTAAAACTACAATAGTAATTGTTAACTTTGATCAGCAAGTTATCAGAAGAACAATTCATGACTTCCACATCACAAATAAAGAAGTTTCCACTTTGAAAACTTTGCACGCAAAATTGAAAGAAGATATCGATCATAAAGGTTGTGTCAGCACGTTACGAAAACACGTCATGTCATTAGGTTTTAATTGGAAGCAAACAGAAGATAACCGGAAACTTCTTATGGAAAAACACGAAATTAGATACTTCCGAATTAATTATTTGATGAAAATTTCTGAATATCGTGAACAACGCCGACAAATTATTTACACCGACGAAACATATATACATACATCACATACCCTCTCGAAATCTTGGTCAGATGGAAGCACTTCAGGTTTGAAGCAACATATATCGAAAGGCAACCGCTTAATCATTGTTCATGCCGGTGGTATGGATGGCTTTATACCAAATGCATTGCTTATGTTTAAAGCCAACCAAAAAAGTGGAGATTACCACGACAATATGAACTACGACAACTATTCAAGGTGGATTCAAACTCAATTAATACCCAATTTATAACCAAATAGTGTTGTTGTTGTTGACAACGCACCATATCATAACTCAATACAAAATCTTGCACCGAATAGTAATTCTAGAAAACAGCAAATGATTGACTGGCTGACATTGCGAAACATTGAGCATTCATCCACGTTGCTTAAGCCTCAATTATATGAACTGATTCTGCAAAACAAGGCAAGATTTGTAGAGTACAAGATAGACGAAATATTACGACAGCACGGTCATACTGTGCTGCGTTTACCACCATAGGTACCATCCGGAGTTTAATCCTATAGAAAATATATGGGGGATAGTGAAAACATATGTCGCAAAAGAGAATGTCGCAATGAATATGAAGGTTATAATGTCATTAGCTGAAGAAAAAATGAACGCCATAACTGTAGAGGAATGGAGAAATGTTTGTCTGCATGCTATTGAGGAGGAAAACAAATATCAAGGTAGAGACGCAGCTTTAGACACAATATCAGAACGAATCATCATTAATTTAAATAATTCAACTGATGAAAGCGAGGATGGGGATGATTGTGATATGCCTGGGGTTGATGAATTATTAGAATAAAACATTTATGGCTGGAGAACACTTAATTCATACACGTCTTCACTGAAGTGAAAACCGGCATTCACTGCTTGTAATGTTTGGAACTGGCTTGTCTGCCTCATACAGTTCCATAGATTACAATGCAGTGGATATATATTTTCACGTCCGTATTAGTACGTAGTGCGTATGCGTAGACGTGTACGCATTTGGTGTGCTCCAGCCACAAACGTATATTACCTTTAAAAAAATAAAAACTATTTTTTTTTTTTTTTTTATATTTGCTGACCATACACTACTACAAACGCAAAAATTTCTCCAAGCTAATTTACCTGTAATCTTTAGCTTTAAGGCAATTGTATTTAAAACAATAAAGATTATTATTATTATTCCTACGATAATATTGAAATTAAATTATGTGTATTGGTAAATTTAAGCTTTTAAAATTGAAGATTGTGTTTGGTAAAATATTTTAATAGATATTATGTTTTTTCTACTTATATTATCAAAAAGCGGCCAAGTGCGAGTCGGACTCGCCCATGAAGGGTTCCGCAGCAGCAAGTAACATAATATAAATTTTATTTTATTTTTATATTTGTATTGAATGAATGAAAGGTAAATTGCAGTTTACGATTTATGACGTATTAAAAATAAAACTACTTACTAGATTTCGTTCAAACCAATTTTCGGTAGAAGTTTGTATGGTAATGTACATCATATATTGTTTTTTAGATTTATCATGCTCTTATTTTAGAAGTTACGGGGGGGGGGGGGGGGGGACACACATTTTACCACTTTGGAAGTGTCTTTCGCGCAAACTATTCAGTATAGAAAACAATGATATTAGAAACCTTAATATCATTTTCGAAGACCTATCCATAAATACCCCACACGTATGATTGATTATTGATGAAAAAAAAAAATTTTGAGTTTCAGTTATAAGTATGGGGACCCCCAAAATGTATTGTTTCTTTTCTATTTTTGTGTGAAAATCTTAATGCGGTTCACAAAAAATCTACTTACCAAGTTTCAACATTATAGGTCTTATAGTTTCGGTTATAAGTTTGGGGACCCCAAAATGTATTGTTTCTTTTCTATTTTTGTGTGAAAATCTTAATGCGGTTCACAAAAAATCTACTTACCAAGTTTCAACATTATAGGTCTTATAGTTTCGGAAAGAAGTGGCTGTGAAATACGGATGGACGGACAGACAGACATGACGAATCTATAAGGGTTCCGTTTTTTGCCTTTGGCACGGAACCCTGAAAAGTACTAATTTAAATATTACTTATTTACAGATCCACCGCACATAGAGCTTCCAAAATTATTTACAATAGAGACTACCGTTGAACGAAATATCATTTTGCCGTGTCGCGCTGATGGATATCCAAGACCAGCAATTAAATGGATTTATAATGATTTAGACGGAACAATGACAGAAAATATACGGTAAGAGAGAAAACCGCCCTTTTTGTATTTTAATTCTTACCTATTTTCTTCTAAAACATTATCAATTCTTTGGCTTGTATTTGTTTTAAAATAATTCACATGTCTTTATTTATACATTTTGTTTTAAGTGTGTGTATCTGTATACATATTTTAATTAAAAAAAAAAACAAAACAAAATAAAACGGAAGCATACCTATAACTTACATAAAAGGTGAAGAACAATTAAAAGATATTTCCATTTAGGCTTCGAAATTACTAACTAATAGACATTTATGAAAATAATAACTAATTATTGTTGTTTCAAGGCACCATAAAAAATTAATGGTGTTACGATTACGTAACATAAAACTGAGAGATCAGGGATACTATACGTGTGTAGCAAGTAACGTCGGAGGATCCACTAGGATAACGTATAAAGTCGAAGTTAACGGTACGTTATGTTCATATTATAATATCAACATATTTTTTGCAAACATTCTCTCTAAATAAATAATATCACCTATAAGTAACTGTACTTAATCAAGTACCTGAGTTTGCTTATTTCTCCAATCATAATCAATTTTCCAAGTCATAAGCTGTTGTCCAAGATACCAATAGAGAAAAATTAATCATCCTATTTTAAATATAGAGCAATAAAAACTGTTAATTTTCATTCTAGCTCCACCTGTAATTAAAAAAACCTATCCAGATAACAGTTTTAAAGCTGTAACAGGCGATTTGATGCTGAAAATTTCGTGCATTGCCACAGGCAGCCCAAAACCGACAACCGTGTGGGAAAAGGACGGCTTAAATATCGCTTTTGGTAATATTTACGTAACACATTGTAAATGTAGTCATATTAAATGTGAATTTATCATGCACTATTGCTTCATTGAACATTAGCAATGTTGTGATCTCAACATAGCTTTCACGATATAGGGTCATAAACCTGTAGCTATTAGTTCAATTGTCCCACACAACAGAAAAGCGTAAAATACTTTTACAGTGGTTAAAGTTGTAGTGGTAATTAAAGACTAATAGTAACAATAACCCAGTATATACATAGAGCGCTTACTTACAAACTCTATCTACCTTTGTATAATATGTATTACTAATTACTGTTGGTCACCATTCGACCATAATTTATTATTTTTTTAGCTTTCTGCACTTCTCCATATAAACTAACTTTATCTCCCTTAAGTCATTCTGGTTGTCAGCTATAGTATCGTTACTGAGAAATCTAGATATTTAAAAAAACCTTATAGGTACTGACAACTAGTTAAATCTTCGAATTCAATTTGCTCTCAGGGTCGCGGATTTTCGATGGTGTCGCTCCGTTGAACCGGTTGAACTAGGGCCTGACCCCAAATAATCTTGGGAGAAATAAAGGCTAAGAATATGATGATGACAGCGATCGTGCTGTCGTGTTTCGTTGGTGAGTGCGAGACCGGAGGCCCAAATGGTCTAGTCAACAAGTTCCATACTTGTTGACTAGACTAAAAGATGCAGCAGCATCACTAGGCCGCCATGGTGTGGGTCGCCATACTGCATTGTCTGCATTCGCAGTGAGTATGGTGACCACCACTCTTGGATTCTGCTTATGCTTTCCATCAGGCAGAGTAGAGTCATTATGGCGGGCCATACATAATAAAAAAAAAAAAAAATGCGTAGCGTTCACTTGTATAATGTTAATTAACATTCAAAACATATGTGCACACATACACGTAGACTAAATTTTTAATAAGACTTATGTTTATATTTCAATGAAGATACAGCTCATAAGTAGAATAATACTACAGGTTGTATAAATACACTGCTGTAATATTCTTAGTTACATCATACTGAATCAAGTGATTCAGTGTACGTCGTATCGTAGGGTAAGTACCCTACGATACGACGTACATTTTACTTTCAAATATACGTTGTCACAGTCAATGAGTAATTAAGATTTGCTCCAAATTACACACGATGAACACTATTATTTCTAGGCACTGATTGGTATGATATTGACAATGGAACGTTGATAATCAAGAATATTGATAAAGGGTCTGAAGGTGCCTATACATGTTTGGCTCGAAACAAAGTAGGGAATGCTAGTATGAAGTATGACGTGACTGTCTCAGGTAATGTATTCTATAATCTACTTCAATATTCTATAGATTCTTAAGTAAAAATAAATACATCTTTGATATTACATTGCTGCAGTCACGTTTACATTTTACTTTACAACACGAATTACTTTTAAAACATGACTATATGCGGGGTGCAAATCCTTAATATTTTTGGTGACGGGGCGAAAGCAGCAATTAAAAACTTTCACCAGTATGATCGCGGTACTGCAATAATTAAATAGATCGATACTGATTTTATTCATATTTCAGAATAAATTAAATTGCCAATTCTCACTTATTCACAGACTACCCTTTAATTGATGGATTCGTGTCTAAAATGTTTATTCAAGAAGGAGAAATGGTCAACTTACCTTGTGAAATCCCTCATAAAGGCATTGACATAGTCCGTTGGTATAAGGTAATCTAAAGCTTTTTTGTTAAAACGATTGAAAAATAGTTCCTAAAATTAAAAAACTTGAGAGGTGTCAAGGGACACCGGATGGAACGAAGTTTATATATATACTAGTTGCTGCCCGCCCGCGTATATGTCGGTTATTGCGGCAAAAAGTAGCCAATGTGTTATTCTGATGTATAAGCTATATTACTGTAAAGTTTCATCCATATCCGTTCAGTAGTTTTTGCGTGAAAGAGTAACAAACATCCATCCATCCGTCTATCCATTCATCCATCCATCCATACTTACAAACTTTGGCGTTTATAATATTAGTATAGATATAGATATATTTATACTATTCAGCATTATGACGTCAACTCAATGTTAAAAGTGTCGTTACAACAAAAAGTGTCGTTACAACGACAATAAGATAATATGTAATGCACTTTTACAGAATGAAAAATTTGTTGGTAAAGGCGAATTGATACTACGAAAAATAACAAAAAGAGATGAGGGCACCTACTCCTGTCGCATAAGTGATTTCGAAAAATCCAGTTCAGCGCATGTTAATGTATCAGTTGGAAGAAAGCCAATTTTTCTTTCAGATGAGGAAGAAATAATTGACTTTCTGGAAGGCGATTCAGTGCCTCTTATTTGCGAAGCCACTGGAGATCCAGAGCCAGAGGTAATAAATAATATAGTCATTTAAACAACATGATTAACTTATGGAAAATTAAAATGCGAAAGAATATCAGATTTAAATCAATGTAGACCACTCCAATGTAATAAGAAATGATAATTGAAATTTTGCAAAAAGCCTTAACCAACTCCAGTCAACAACAACACACCTACTATGTGTCTTGACTTTGACGAGTTACTTAGACTTCTCAAGTATTTATGTTTTATTCGTGTAATACCGTTTCTGGACTCTGGTAGTAGTGTATCACTTAAAAAATGATGGCAGCGTACTGGCTAAGACATTGAACTTGCGATCAGGTAATTGAGGTTCCTTTTTCTTTTTATTCTTATTTTAAAACACAACTCCCGCACTAGGAATAAATCCTGTGTCGCGGGAGACTTTACAAACCTACATGAAACGGACACAAAGAACACCCAGACTCAGAACAACAATTTGTGGATCACACAAAATGTTGTCCTATGTGGGATTTGAATCCACGACACTTGGCGAAGTAGGAAACGGCGAGGTGACCGCCAAACTACTAGGCCAAACGTGCAGTCATTTCAATTTTTATCCAATACAAAACCGAACTAAACTCACTCCTAATATAAGCATCACATTCGATAAAGAGGTTATAAACAATACTAATCTAATTAATGTTGTTAGATATTAATATAGTGTATATTAAACAGAAAGCATTCTGGCGCTTGAACGGCGAAGAAATGGATATAACAGAAATGACCTACCATTTGAAAATGATGTTGGACAATAGAGGAAATTATACTTGCGAAGTGAGCAACGATTTTGGAACCATTCACCGCTCATTTAGAATTGTAACCAGAGGTAAAATATTAATAAAATAGAATAAAGTTTAGATCTAATATTTACCGAATGCACAAACATTTGTTATAATAAAAAGCTTAAATATACATATAAAAATGGATTGCCGAAATGTATGTACGCACATAACTTCCGATCGGCTGCACCAAATTAATATATTTTTTTAAATGTTCGTTATTATTAGGACAAGGTTTGTGTACAAGAAACAATTTAAAGATAACGGGAAAAGATTTTTTTTGTCCGCGACTGTACACAGCCTTTGGGAAGCTGAGACAGATATCTAAATATGGAGGTACGAAGTACGAACTCTCATTTCTGTTGAATTAAAGCAATATTGTTATCAGCAACTTTATGCCAGTAGTAACTGACACAAAACTGACTACTGCTTTACAAGAGATATTACTAGGTATATCTCTATCTCTAGTAAACTGCGTTTTTGAAGGATAGGTATTGCTAAATCTGTAACTTTTTATAAATTTAGAATAGGTTAAATTTAAAGATAACCAAGCTTTAAATTTGATTAAAAGTCAAATTAAATTTAAAGCTTGGTTATGTTTAAATAAATTAAAGAAAACCTAGCTTTAAATTAGATTTTCACTTGTTAAATTACAGATTGTATTTTGGACGCGAGAAACGATTTTCTGAAGGATAAAGAACCTTTACTGTTATCACCATCACTCTCATGGCCATCTTTTAGTCTTTTCGAAGGATACATGTTTATACGTAAAAAAGAACCATTATATTTACATTGCCAAAAAGGTTTTCGTGCGTTGCCTTCAGTTAGTACTGTTATAGGATTTTGTGAAAGTGAAACGAATATAAACATACAAGGAAAGATATTTAAATACACGGATATCAAATGTAATGAAGAAAATGAACCAGCTATCAAAAGAAGTTACACAAGTTGTCGACCTGGAAATACTGAATATATACAAGTAGGATATCAAGTATATCACAGTTTTCTCCAAGTGTACGATGTCTGCTTAGACAAAGAAAACAATGTGCCTTTATACGCTCAACACAAAATATCTGGGGAACAAAATGAACTTGAAAGAAATGTTACGAAATGGTACCGTGACAATTTGATGACTCTCGACTTCGATTCTATGTATCACTGCAGAAGCCAACTTGATGACATATCGTCTACATTGAGTAGACCTTTTCACCAATATGACGATTGTTGTTTCGGTAAAAGACAGCTGGTTAATCCCAAAGACTTGCGCCCCGGTGTACCCACGGCTGCGGTATTTACTTATTTGAATGTCGTGCCTCAGTGGAGTACATGTAATTCAAAGGTAATTCAATTTTTTTTCTATGACTGCTAACACTATGACCACGATTTGTTTAAATGACAAAACCCTGCCTTTATATAAAAATGAATCGCCAAAATATATGTACGCGCATAACTTCCGATCGGCTGCACCAAATTAAATACCTAATTCTATTTTTAATATGTTCGTTATTGCTAGGACAAGGTTTGTGTACAAGAAAAATTAAAAGATAACGGGAAACGTAATTTTTTTGTCCGCGACTGTACACCGCCTGTGGGAAGCTGAGACAGGTATGTTACGTAAATATTACGGCGGTACGAAGTTCACCGGGTCAGCTAGTAATTAATAAATATGAGTTTTAACGGGATAAGATTAATATCCAAATTAAAACTTTTAAGTTATTTTCGAAAAACATTTTTAAATGTTAATAATAAATAACAAACAGTTACAATTATTCATTAATGTTTCCATATTGAACTGAACATAGTGAACTGAACTAATGAGCCTTAATATGCGTATATTATTAGTGTCGCAGGAGACCCGGCTTAAAGCCGGGTCTCCTGCGACGGGTCTCACCAAACATCACATATTTATCAATATATGGGCGTGGCCTAACTGTTTTGTTATTTTTAACAAGCAAACGCGTTATCCGAAGCGGACGGAAAACATCCCCGTGTTCGCCTGCAAGGGCGATTTCATTTGTTAACATAGGGTTGTGCATTTATCAACACAACATTCTTCATTTTAGTCGTTGCGGAGGTAAAGATTAATCGTTTTGATTTACAAATCGGATGTTATCGACTTGCTAAGCAGTGATCATTTTCTAATTATTATTATTTTTACGGGAATTTCAAGGTACTACATACCTCTGTTTTGCCTGACGTTTCGACCAGGTTGCACTGGCCGTGGTCACAGGCTGACTGGCTCAGCGGCGCACGCCCTCCGTCGTCGAATCCGTGAAGTCGAAGGTTCTTCATCCACCCGCACATTTTCGATATTATTGATATTTTTGTTTCGCCATGTACCGTCACATACCACACTAACAGGGTCCCTATTCTGTAAGCAAACCGATGTGTTCCTATTCTGGTGTTTATCCGACTGCGCAGAAAAGCGAGGTGGTATGTTTTTTAACACTGGATTCCACGCTGTAGATAATTTAAAACCATCTTCCCGATTGAAAGTTTTATGCTTTTTAATCTCAATCGCTTCACGTACAACTCTTGAATAAAAGTGACGTTCGGTGGAGAGGACTTGCGTGCGGTGAAATTCAATCCAGTGGTTGATGCCTGCATCGAGTGCATGTTCTGCAATCGCCGATTTGCTCGTCTGTCGGTTCTTCACAGCAGCGATATGTTCTTTGACCCTTTCAGCAATAGTCCGTTTCGTTTGGCCTATGTAGGAACTTCCGCAGCTGCAGTCTATTTTATAAACACCCGGAGTTTGTAGTGGCAATATATCCTTCGGTGTGCCGACGATGTTGTGAACCTTTATGCCTGGTGTGTATACTGTCGGAATGGAGTATTTCTTTAACACGGACCCGATCTTATCCGTAACTCCCTTGACATAAGGCATATAGGCTGGTTGCCTGTTCACTTCTGGATACTTGCGTCTTATTTTCGGTTGCTTCCGTCCTCCATTCACTTGATATCCGTTACCTTTGAGTACCTCCTGAACATGTTCTAGCTCCCGTTCTAAATGTTCAGGGTCACAGAGATCGTAAGCTCTGTTCTTGAGTGAAGTCATAACAGATTGCAAGTGCCGGGGGTGATGATGAGACGTGGCGTGTAGGTATCTATCCGTATGAGTAGGCTTACGGTACACACAGTGTGACAAGGACCCATCTGATCTCACGGTTACTTTAACATCCAAGAACGACAACGACCTATCCGTCTCCATTTCATATGTAAACCTTATTTTAGGGTGAATAGAGTTAAGATGTTGTATATATTGATCTACTTCTTGTTTATTTCCTTTAACGATACTGAAGATGTCATCCACGTATCGCTTCCACAGCTTAACGGTATTCGGGCCGAGACTTAGAGCCTTCTCTTCAAAATGTTCCATCCAGATGTTGGCAAGTACTGGGGCTACAGGACTTCCCATCGCGACACCATCAATCTGGAGGTTCCCGTTAATTCCCGTAAAAATAATAATAATTATATCATGGAACGCGAAAGTTTAAAAGTTAGTGATCATTTTCGTTATAATTAAGTAGCTGATATTTTTTTTTATTTTCATTTTATGCTTCTTGTATAATTAAACTGAACTGAACTTATATTAATACTAATATTATTCATATTTATACTATAAAGGACAATTTAAATAATATTAAAAGGTTACCTAACATCAGCACTATGAGCCATTCAATTATTTCCAAAATTAAATAACTATTTTGTTAATCATTTCGGTCAATTTCGGATCTGTAACGAATTTTTTTTTTATATCATGTTCTATTATGGAATGATTTTCCAATCCGTCAATCAAAAATAAAAAGCAGACAATTGCGAGTCGGACCCGCCTATGAAGGGTTCCGTAGCAGTATGTAGTAACATAATATAATTTTTTATTTTATTTTTATAAATGAGTTGATTGAATGAAAGACAAATTGCGGTTTACGATGTATGACGTATTAAAAAAAAACTACTTACTGAGATCTCGTTCAAACCAATTTTCGGTGGAAGTTTGCATGACAATTTACATCATTTTTTTTTTTTAGTTTTATCATTCTCTTATTTTAGAAGTTACAGGGAGGGGGTACTCGTTTTACCACTTTGGAAGTGTCTCTCGCGCAAACTGTTTAGGTTAGAAAAAAAATGAGATTAGAAACCTTAATATAATTTTAAAGACCTATCCATAGATACCCTACAGGTATGGGCTTGATGAAAAAAAGTTTGTTGAGTTTCAGTTCTAAGTATGGGGAGCCCCCAAATTTTTTTTTTTCTATTTTTGTGTGAAAATCTTAATGCGGTTCACAGAATACATCTACTTACCAAGTATCAACATTATAGTTCTTATAGTTTCGAAAAAATGTGGCTGTGACATACGGATGGACGGAGAGACAGACATGACGAATCCATAAACATTAATTTGAATTTGTTAAATTAGTTTTATCCTTGTCACTCTTTCTTAAATTGTACAAAGTAAAACAGAGATGCAATATAATGCCACTTTAAAACCAAACTTCGACTATTTTAGCTCTGTGACCTTGTCAATGGCGGTGACTGCCGGCTGTGCGCGTGAATGTTTATTTAAAGTGTTCAGTAATATTAAACTTGAGTGCTTTGTTATATTTGCAACTTTATATCACAAGTACACTATCTAAGCTTTTAAATAAATACAACAGAAAGCCACTTCAACCACGGTGAATCACAGTGAAACGGAGATAAGAAGTGTAAACAAACCCATTTTTTTGTCATGTTTTGAAGTGGCTATTGATGTTTGATTGTTTTGTGTGATAAAATTGTGTGAATAAGTGTATTTCTTGCTGTTTTTATTGGTGAGTATTGTATATAGTTTTAAATAATATACATATTAGTTGTAGTAAAGGTTTTATTTAGAAATTATTCCACTTTTAAGTACAGTACATCGAGGAAAAAATCACTTTTCTTACTTTTAGCTTTGATTTACTAATTTAAAGCTATTTTAAATCATAATCAATTATACATCATCGGATAGCTTATTTAATGAACATTCTAATGGTACATAAATCATTTATAGCCTCAATACATTTTTTTTTGGAAAACATCATTTTAATGAGAGTCGGAAAGTTGCCGGGAGTACTTCCAAAAAGTTGATCGCACATGCGCCACAGTTGACAACAGGGCTCGTCGCTGACGAGCGGATAAAGGTTCCGTTTTTTGCCATTTGGCTACAGAACTCTAATAAGGTCGCCATTAGGCCTCGGTAAGAAAAGTACTCAATACTTTGAAGTATCGATACTTCCGCTTCGATACTTTTTATTCAATTCTACTCATGAGTATAGTATCGATACTTTCTAGTCGACACCGTATCCCTATGTTTGATATTCGTGTATGACGTTTGTTTAAAGTCGCAGGAGACGGCAATGGTCTGCTAACATGGTTTGCAAAAATATTTCTTTAGTTTGTTTTGTTATTTTTGGGAGCAGGAGACACGCCTTTAAATAATTTAATAAAACACCATATGGACAATGATAGTGCAAAATAAGACGATAATATTCAAAACTTCTACTTTCAGTTCTTTACAAAATTAATATTGATAATCATTTTACAAATAAAGTATTTCCCTTGCTTTCTATAATTTTCGTTATTATTTAGCCAGTTCAATGGAGGTTAGCTACATAGAAAATAAAATTTTAGATTTTTTATTCGCTTTATCTATCTATACTAATATTATAAAGCTGCAGAGTTTGTTTGTTTGTTTGTTTGTTTGAACGCGCTAATCTCAGGAACTACTGGTCCGATTTGAAAAATTCTTTCAGTGTTGGATAGTCCATTTATCGAGGAAGGCTATAGGCAATATTTTATTTTCAAAAAAATTAGAAATCCGTAAGAAAATTACTATTTCGTAACCCAAGGTGTGAAATCGAAAACCTATTTTTGCGTGCGCTGCAAAAAGTATTGACAATAGAACAAAATAATGTATTACGGGTTTGTAGGTCCCATTAAGATCTACAAAAAAGTCCGCGAGAGCATATATCTAACTATCATGGTTTAGTCACAATAACCGCTTTTGTGTTCAAAAAAACTATTAAATCGTCTGAAGAAAGAAACTACGTTAAATGTGTATCGTTATATTAATCCTTATCCAAATAAAGCATTATGTTATCAAGGGTATTTATGTAGAAGTAAAATACTTTTTGTTTCATCCCATTCGGACATTTCGTTTAGAAGTTATCACGAGTATAAGACGCTAAGAGTTTGTACCTAATAATGAGTTATTTGTCAAAGAGTTTTTATCAACATAATACCTAATATTAATCTTTATTCAAATAAATGTGTTGTTGATTATGAGTATTAGATCTTATAAGAGTATAATAAATACGTCTATACTATTATATAAAGCTAAAGAGTTTTTGTTTGTTTGAACGCGCTAATCTCAGGAATTACGGGTCCAATTTGAAAAAGTTCTTTCAGTGTTAGATAGCCTGTTTATCGAGGAAGGCTATAGGCTATATATCATCACGCTATGACCAATAGGAGCGGAGTGCCAATGAAGAATGTTTCAAAAACGGGGGGAAATTATTACGCTACGGGCAATAGGAGACGCAAACGACGTTGCGTGGGTCAGCTATTATTATTATAAAGCAGAAGAGTTTGTTTGTTTGTTTGAATGCGCTAATCTCAGGAACCGCTGGTCCGATTTGAAAAATTATTTCAAATCAAATCAAAATCATTTATTCATCTAAGACAAGTGACACTCACGAACGTCAAATTGAAGCTATAGTTAAAAATCATAGATCGACACAAACAGACGCCACAGCATGTGCTGTATTGTCGAGGTAAATTAGGCGAAAACACCAAAAATCTACTGCCTTCCTGTGATGATCCATAACTTAACTTCCAGTTTCCAAAATGCGTAGAGCCCATGAGAAGAATACTGGCAAATAAACTCATGGCTACTCTTTTTCAAAATCTGATTTTCAGGTACAATAGTGTTAGTATTACATGTAAGGTAAACAGTATGCAAGCTGGTGCCACCTGAAATTCCTTTTATTAAAAAGCTTTCAGTGTTGGATAGTACATTTATCGAGGAAGGCCATAGGCTATATATCATCAAGCTAAGACCAATAGGAGCGGAGCACCAATGAAGAATGTTACAAAAACGGGGGTAAATTTTTACGCCAAGAGCAATAGGAGACGCAAACGACGTTGCGTGGGTCAGCTAGTAATATTATAAAGCTGCAGAGTTTGTTTGTTTTTTTTGAACGCGCTAATCTCAGGAACTACTGGTCTGATTTAAAAAATTCTTTCAGTGTTGGATAGTCCATTTATCGAGGAAGGCTACAGGCTATATTTTATTTTCAAAAAATTTGGGATCCGTAAGAAAATTGCTATTTCGTAACCCAAGGTGTGAAATCAAAACCCTATTTTTGCGTGCGCTGCAAAAGCTATTGACAATAGAACAAAATAATGTATTACGGGTTTGTAGGTTCCATTAAGATCTACAAAAAACTCCGAGAGAGCATTTATCTAACTGTCATGGTTTAGTCACAATAACCGCTTTTGTGTTAAAAAAAAATATTTAATCGTCTGAAGAAAGAAACTGTGTGAAATGTGTATCGTAATATTAATCCTTAACCAAATTAAGCATTATGTTATCAAGGGTATTTATGTAGAAGTAAAATACTTTTTGTTTCATCCCAATCAGACATTTCGTTTAGAAGTTATCACGAGTATAAGACGCTAAGAGTTGGTACCTAATAATGAGTTATTGGCCAAAGAGTTTTTATCAACATAATACCTAATATTAATGTTTATCCAAATAAATGTGTTGTTGATTATGAGTATTAGATCTTAGAAGAGTATAATAAATACATCTATACTAATATATACAGCTGAAGAGTTTGTTTGTTTGAACGCGCTAATCTCAGGAACTACTGGTCCAATTTGAAAAATTATTTCAGTGTTCGATAGCCCATTTATCGAGGAAGGCTATAGGCTATCATCACGCTAAGACCAATAGGAGCGGAGCACCAATGAAGAATGTTTCAAAACGGGGGAAAATTATCACGCTACGGGCAATAGGAGACGCAAACGACGTTGCGTGGGTCATTGTTAAATATTAGGGCGTTTTAAATTCTTGTCAAAAACAACTCTAATCGACAGCTTTTCATCACCAAAGCTCACTGCTCGATAAATGAAGACTATGACTAGTAACCTTTAAATGGTTAAAAATCGTTGAAATAGTTACGATGTATAAAAACTATGTACCTAAACAAAAAATTCAATGATCCTGGTTGACCAACAAAAAACAAGCGTTAAATATTACGCCTGGTTGGTTTGAAACCATTGAAGATTTTAATGTATTATTAAATGTATTTTGGGAGTAGTTTAACTTTATTGTACATTTACATTTTTAGAATTGGAACAATGTAGAAGAAAAAGTAAGGGTGTTTGCCAAATCGTTTGAGAATCAGCTTACAGTATTGACTGGAACAGCAAACCGACGCCTGCGATCCAGGGCTCGACAACGAAAAGGGATTGTGATCCACGACCAGCACGGTAGAAAACAACCTGTAGCACAATACTTGTGGAAGGTAACGCGTATAGCCGTTGACTTACTATAATTTGATTTGTTTGATTAGTGAACGTGGATTGATGATACATTTCTTTTTGAATTTTAGGTGGTTCAAGATCCGGCATCATCAAGCTCTCTCGCTATAGTACAAGTCAATGTTCCCGATTTGTCACCGACAAAAGTCCTCTCATATGTTCACTGTAGAGATATCTGCAATGAAATTGAATGGATGAAGGACACCAATTGGCACAATGTTGCCGACGGTTATACTTATTGCTGTTCAATCTTAGATTTCGAGTCAGCTTTTAATTTTAAGAGACAGTTCAGCCGCGACAAAACCGCCGTTTTATATAATAACCATCTTATGCCCAGGTACCATTATAGTCTAACGACTACGTAAATGCAATGATGTTTTATTTATTTAATGAGACTATACCAGGTCAATAAAAGTAAATTCTTATATTAAAAACATATTACTTAGAATACAAGCATGTTATAGTATTAGGTATAGTTATTCAAGGTAGACATTTAATTTTGCAATTTTTGTTGCAAATAGCTTTTCTTTAAACGATGTAGTAAGATCGCAAATATTGTTTGCTTCTGAAATGCAGTTATATACTTAAAAGGTTTCAATAACGCTTGCAATGCAGCTACGTGCAACATTTGTTGTGCAGTTTGTGCAGTATAGGGATATAGTAGTAGGGATATAGAGTGTATTTTTGCGAACGTAATTTTCATCATTAGGCTCAAGACTGTCTAACTTGCAATTTTATTGCAATTAACACCTGTGAAGCATTACATTTTTTTTTTATGTTTGGCCTGCCAAAATGACTCTACTCTGCCTGATGGAAAGCATAAGCAGAATCCAAGAGTGGCGGTCACCATACTCACTGCGAATGCAGACAATGTAGTATAGCGACCCACACCATGGCGGCCTAGTGATGCTGCTGCATCTTTTAGTGTAGTCAACAAGTATGGAACTTGTTGACTAGATTATTTGGGCCTTCGGTCTCGCACTCACCAACGAAACACGACAGCACGTACGCTGTCATTTTACGTTGATTTTCTGTGCGAGGGTAGTACCGCCCCGGCCCATTCATGCTGAAATCAGCGTGGCTCTACTACCTACAAAATGTATCTATATATATGTGTATCTTCTTACACTTTTTCGAACTTCACTTAACCCTAATTATCCTCTATCATTCGTCACTTCACTATTTACGCCCTAGCCCCATCACAGGTCGCGTACCTATCGTCGGGATCCGTATTGGTGTCCTTTGACTTGGTGAAGCCTCAACAACAGGGACAGCTGCTGAGTTGATTTGATACCTATTTGACTAGCGTTACTTTTATTTATTTTTAGGTTATAACTACTAAGTATTTGGTACGCATAAGTAATAGTTTGATGGTATGATTACTTTGTACTAGATGTATTTTGATAAAGCTTTGTATGTTTATTCTTTCATTTCATTTAAATTATTGTTTAATAAAACGTGTTTTTCAAAAGTAATTAATATTATTTTCTATCAAAAATAGTTACCGTACCATAATATTATTAAATGTACCTAATAAATAATATATTTAACTCTTACTACCTTTGCTTAAATAATGCTACCATTTTTTCTCTCCAAAAAAAGGAATAGTTGTACTGAGATGCTCGTCACTCCAGCTACCGAGTAATTATTATGAATGTACCCTGTAATCTCTAGTCAATAATGCCTTGAACAACACAATTGTTAAGCGCATGTTTAGCCTATATTGACAGCAACAAATCGTTTTCTTGTGTAAAATTTGTTAGAGCTAGAGTCCACGACGGCCAGACCTTCGTTATTTTATAAAAGCAGAAAGTTTCTCTGAGTATGTCTCCAATACAGGTAAGAACAACCAGCGCCTATAGAGTTTTGATTGTGGCTACTTGGACAGGTAACAGGTACTAAATGTGTATAAAATAGTACCTTAAATTCATTAAAGTATAAAGCTCAATTTTTTTATATGTTCTTCAGGATAACTTCAGAAATCACGTTATCCATTGCCGTACACTTATTACAGTTGCTACCCCCTGCCAGACACGTAAACATTAATTAATTATAAATACACTTTCGTTAAAGTATGCAATCAAAATTTTATATACCTATGTTACTTGGGATCTTTAAAAATACTTCAAAAGCCGGACAGTTTTAATGGTTCTTACATCTTACCAGACACATTGTAAGTCCGCTGTAGGTGCGTGTAAGTGTATGCGTGTAGGTTAAATACTTCGTTATAAGTTTTAATTAATTAAAAATAGTCCCTCTCTTCTGTGATGGAAAATAACAACGACGAAGGAATAAACGTAACCAGGAAGAGGCGAAGCAGCGCTATGTCGGAGTCTTCTTATCGAGATCGCGTTGTGTTGATGCTTAATCAAATCAAATCAAATCATTTATTTTGCGAACATGGGTATACAAATTCGGATGTTAAGTGAATTACAAATGAACAGCCACATTCTACCTCAAGGCATGCAAAAATATCTGTCATTTAATACAATAATCATAATAATATGTTAACAAAATAAAGCTTAATTATTACTATTACTATATTATATTAAGATAAAGAACAAATAAAATTATTAAGATAAGTTATGGAATTATTATGGAATGGAATGAATGGAAAGATTATTAAGATAAACAAATGTCATAAATTTCATGTCAAAACAATTTTTATAAAGTATTGTCATTTTCCAATTGTCATTCATTGTCTTGGAGAGGCCTATGTCCAGCAGTTGCGATAGGCTGATGATGAATGATGATTGTCATTCATAAAGTCAATTACACTATAATAACATTTTGCAACCAATATATTTTTTATTTTATTTTTAAATAAGTCTATATTATTATTTTTAATGTTAGATGGCAGTTTATTATAAATTTTTGGCTCAATACATAGCAAACTTTTACCCATCATCGTTGTTTAGTACTGTGTAAGCACAATGTATTATCGTTGCGCCTGTTTCTTTTTACAACATCAGATAGGCGCTGAAATGGCTCAGGATGTTTGTGTACAAATGAAGCTACTTCTAGTACGTATAGTGAAGGAAGTGTCAGGATGCCATACCGGACAAAATACTGGCTACAAATATCAGTCGTTTGTAAATTAAACATGGCACGAACGCAACGCTTCTGAGCCCTGAAAACTATTGGGCAATTTGTTAGATTACCCCAGAAAATGATGCCATATCGTAAAATTGACTCAGATAGACCGTGATACGCAGTAAGGAGGGCGTCAGTATCAAGAATTTTTGATAATTTAAATAGTCCATATGCAGAGCTACTGATCCTTTTGCATAGTTGAGCTATATGTTCCTTCCAGTTTAACTGTCTATCAATGACCAAACCCAAAAATTTCGCGGAGAGTAGTTCTATTAATGCGTGATCATTGTGACTGATTGTAAGCGGACTATGCACCTGTGGTCTTTGGCTGAAATGCATGACTTGTGTTTTATTAAGATTAATTTTAAGGTTATTACGGGCTTACCAATCAACGATCGATGACATACAGTCACTTATATCAGTCTGATAACTGTCAGGTGTATGGAAACAGTGCAATCATCCGCAAACAAGGACATTGGATGTCTCGTACATTTAGGAAGGTCGTTTATATAGAGAAGAAACAAAAGTGGGCCTAAGACGCTGCTCTGGGGTACACCATACTTAATTAAGCGGCTATTCGAGAGGTAGGAATCTTCAAACTTGTGCGTGTATTTATTTTGGCGATGCTTGTCATTTGCACGCGATTAGTAAGGTATGATTTAATTAAATTTAAGACGTTACCGCGTATTCCATACGATTCCAGTTCTGCTAAGAGTATCTGGTGATCCACATAATCAAAGGCCTGAGTCATGTCGCAGTATATAGCGCAAGTAGGAACTCTTCTATTAGCATTGGCAATTATTGTTTTGTAGAAATCATATATGGCCAAGTCGATGCTTTTATTTTTTCTAAAACCCTTTTATTCTGGACATAGTAATTTATTCAACTCCAAGTAACAGTACAATCTGTTATAGACAATAATAATAATAAATCGCTTTACGTACTACGTACTAAGTTTTCTGGTGTACAACCAGAAAACTTAGTACATAACTAAAAGCTAGGTAGGTCGGTAGTACAACTGGCGGCCTTATTGCTCAACGGCAATCTCTTCCAGGCAACCGTGGGATGGAAATAATTTACGTTATTCAGCAGACGTATAGTCTAGTCCCTAGTGCATTAGACAGTTAAACTAGTAGACTTGAAAACGAAAATAAAGCAGTATAAATATATATTAATGACAATATTATATGAAATTCTAGTGTGACAAATACATAAATGGTTATATATACATAATAGGCGAGATTCATAGATATTATACACAACCTGGTTTTTAATACTGTGACCCAATTTATTGATTGTTGTCTCCTAGGAAATGTTCCTTTACCAATCGCTAAAAGCAGTTAGAGTTTTTGCACGCCTAATTGCGACTGGTAGGGCGTTCCACAATCGTACCGCTTGTACAGAGAAGGACTGGTGGAAGAATTTGGTAAAGTGTCCAGGCATTTTTAATTTTAGATCAGGCATTTTTAATTTTAGATTTTCTGACGATCCCAACAGTTTGGAATGCGAGATGGAGTCATGAAGAAAGGTAAACCGCAATTTAAGGTAACTCGGAGTAAAAGGATTGAACAGAATGTTATATAGAAGAGAAAGAATTTGAGCATTCCGGCGAAGGCGGATGGGTAACCACTTTAGCTGTTAACGATATTCGGAGACGTGATCATTAGTACGGTAACCTCACCACTCTCCATAGCAGCTCTGATGTCCTCCGTAATATGGATAAGGGTAGTAGTGGTGCTCAGCCCGGGTCGAAAGCCGGACTGGAGAGGATTTAGGAGCAGGTTTCTGGATAGGAAGTTGGCGAGCTGAAAATGGATAAGACGTTCCAGGACTTTGGAAAGAAATGGGAGAATGGAAATGGGACAGTAATCGCATAAAGATTCAGGGTTTTCTTTTTGGTTATGGGAATAATTCCAGCATCCTTCCATGCCTTTGGGAACACGCTTTTGGGATAATAATATAACAGATGACAGGAAAAATTTCATCAAGGATTGGGAGGATCATATTACGGCTTAGACAGTCAGAACCTACTACATTCTAACTAATGGATACTATGCTCTTCCTAACATCACAATCAGAAAATTGATTAAAGACAAAGGGAGAACAGTCAGGAGTTGTGGCAGAAGTAAGACGTTTCAGTGTTGTGTCTTTTGTCGTTTTATCAAAATTTGACGAAGCAGAGAAATGTTGATTAAGAAGGATTAAGTTTTATATTTTTAGGAAAAAGGTCATGAACTGATTTGCCTACTCCCAGTGACTTCAGAAACTTCCAGACTTTAGCTGGGTCTCCGTTTTCAACGGAGCTGTGGATGTATCGGCGTTGAGCATTCCTACACACCTTACCGCAATGATTCCTGATAGCTATGTATTTGGCCCGGTTACCATACCATAGATGTATTTCTCGAAAACCTTAGAAATAATAGGAATTAATAAAAGTATAAGTAAGTATATAAAGGTATAAAATTAATAATAATAAAAGTATTCAAATAATTTTAAACCGAACACTTTAATGATAAATACTGATTTGTTGCCAAGATACATTTAGGTCGTGCGCACAGGATGACAGACTCTAGAAAAAGAAAACGATAGTGATGTGCACGTCATTGCTATACTTTGTCCATTCGTTTATTTTCTTTTTGACAGTTCAAGAAATTTCGAAATTAGTGACTAGTGACATTACCGATTCGATTTGAAATGATAAGCGATTTTATTTATGAAGAACTTTCAATTGATTTAATGAAATATTTGAGTTGTGGAAGACTTACACCATTTATTGATGGAGTGTGTCAGATATGAGTCTTATAGAAATAGTTTAGTGTCCGGCTTGAATTTGAATGGAGGAATTTGACGTAGGCATGTTTCACAAACTTTTGTCAGAACCAAACAGCGATGATGCGAAGGCTCTGTTCAAATTCATGTCGACCGTATTAAAACAATAAGATGTAGTGACATGTTTAGATCTGGTTATGATGGAACTGACATACGCTGTGCGTAAAAGTTCCAAAAAATGAAAAGAATAAAAAATTAAAAAAAATTAGTTTAAATATTAATTATTCCTTTATAAGTTTTTTATATTATGTAAGAAATAAATATAATTAATAAATCAGTAAATCAGATGAAAGAAGAGAGTTATTGTTCTTTACTCTTGGTTTGGTCTTAAATTCGAAGATTTCGACTTAATTCCTTGCAAATAATCAATCTTGGAGTCTATTTACTAGTTTTATTTCCTTTTTTATTAAATTTACAGAAAAAATACTTACATGAAGTCAAATTATTTTTATCACATGATCGATTTATTGTATTTCAAGTACTGTTTTATAGTCTGTGGTTGTTTGTTATGCACAGGCCTCTTCACTAAAGTACCGTCACCGTCAATAAAGTACGACATTAATAAAGTACATTATTCCGAAAAATAAACTGTAATTTATAGGCGTGAGCTGTCAAAAAGAAAATAAACGAATAGACAAAGTATAGTTTAAATATTATTATACAAATTAGTCGATGCTAGTGGTGAGACATAGATGATCCTGTTGTTCCAATTACAACATGTGTGGGGCAAGGCTCTGTGGACGATTTGGAAACTGACCTCGATTCTCAAAGACCACAGAAACGGACACGACAAGTGGGTGATTTAAAGTATGATTTTTTTCGCAACGAGTGGGCTTCTTAACGAATTTGATTAAGCAAAATCAAATATCTATTAAACTAATATTATAAAGCTGAAGGAGTTTGTTTATTTGTTTGAACGCGCTAATCTTAAGAACCGCTGGTCCGATTTGAAAAATTCTTTCAGTGTTGAATAGTACATTTATCGAGGAAGGCTATATATTATCGCGCTAAGACCAATAGGAGCGGAGCACAATGAAGAATGTTACAAAAACGGAGGAATTTTTTTACGCTACGGGTAATAGGAGACGTAAACGACGTCGCGTGCGTCAGCTAGTAAATAATATACTGTGCTCTAAAAATGGGCAGTCATTGCGGGAAGTAGGAACAACCATAGTTAATTCCTCGATTGACGAAATTTTACAACCACACACAAAAATCCGATCTTAATATTTCGAATTACACTACGTTGGTTATAGACCCTTTGTACCCTCAATCAAATTCAAAACCACTGAGCAAGTTAGAAGTATTACAACATTTTAAAACAGAATATTGGCAATCCATTCGTTCTTCTGAGACTCAAAACAATTATTTGTCTACCCCCGGATTTATAGAACTAAAACCAAATGAGGAACTAAGACGTTTTGAACCTCCTAGAAACGAAGACCACCATTTATACTTATTCGAGCGTTCGTTTGCTGCTATTACACATGCAATGCTTATTCAAAGAGAAGAATTGCGTAGCCGTAATACCTTACAAAAGTTAATAAATTGGTCAGAATGAAAGAAACTAACCTAACGCATCTCTGGAAGATCAGATCACACCCAGAAAGAAATTTAGACATTTTACTGGGTCCGAGTATTATTAAAAGTATCACAAAGTCGTCGCAATGAAGGAGACTGGTCTGCTCTATTTATTACTACAAGAGGTCCGAGTAAACCTGCTACTAGAACTATTATCGGAGGATGGGTAAAGTCGGTACTACGAGAAGCAGGGATCGAAGCATCTCCTGGATCAGTACGTTCAGCAGTGTCTTCATTAAACTTGCTAGAAAACTATACAAAGGATCAAATTATGTCTACTGGAAATTGGAAACAAGAACATATTTCAGCACCACGCGCCAATGACTAGGGCTCTAAATACGCTCAACACAATGGCAGACCATACTGATCTGTTTACTTGTTCACTGAGCGAATTCACAAGAGTTTCAAATTGGTCCATATTATGTTACCTTTAGAAAACATAAGATTTTTTATTATGTATTTTTTTGTTTGTTAGTATTTTGGTGGCATGTTTGTTTTTTATTGATTATATGTAATTGGTTTGGTTTAGATAAGTCATCTAGGGTTAGATTAGAAGAGTGACTACTCCAGATCCCCTGTGTCGTTGTTGAATCATTTCGTTTAGATAAGTCATCTAGGGTTAGATTAGAACAGTGACTACTCCAGATCTCCTGTGTCGTTGTTGAATCATTTGGTTTAGATAAGTCATCTAGGGTTAGATTAGAACAGTGACTACTCCAGATCTCCTGTGTCGTTGTTGAATCGTTTGGTTTAGATAAGTCATCTAGGATTAGATTAGAAGAGTGACTACTCCAGATCTCCTGTGTTGTTGTTGAATCATTTGGTTTAGATAAGTCATCTGGGGTTAGATTAGAACAGTGACTACTCCAGATCCCCTGTGTTGTTGTTGAATCATTTGGTTTAGATAAGTCATCTGGGGTTAGATTAGAACAGTGACTACTCCAGATCCCCTGTGTTGTTGTTGAATCATTTGGATTAGATGAGTTTGAGTGGATTACTTTTTTTTAGTTAGATAGCACATTACCGGCTGGGCATTAGGCATTGTATAGAATACCTAAGCAAAGTATAAAATAAATACTATTTCACACATTACCTACCTACACGTTTTTTTTTTTTTATGGAATAGACCGGCAAACGAGCAGACGTATCGCCTGATGGTAAGCGATTACCGCCGCCCATGGACACCCGCAACACCAGAGGCGTCACAAGTGCGTTACTGGCCTTTGGGGGATGGGGGGGGAGATAGGGGGAGGGGTTGGGGTATGGGCTTCCGGTATCCTCACTCACTCGGTGAAACACAGCGCAAGCACTATTTCACACCGGTTTTCTGTGAGGCCGTGGTATCACTCCGGTCGAGCCGGCCTATTTATGCCGAAGCGTGGCTCTCCCACGGTTAACGTTTTAGGTATTGTATACATTGCCTAGGTATTGTATAGAATACCGGATTATACAGATTGCCGGTAACATACATATAACAAATTATTATTATTATTAAATATACGAGTCATTTACTATCAAAGAGCATTAGCTCTTTGATAGTAAATGACTCGTAATATAAAAGCATTTTATTTGGTCAATGACTTGTTAAACCCTTACAGCGTAAAAAACGTTAAGATGCAACAATTTACCCTTTTGACTCGAATTCAAAATGATTAGCTCGCAACCCTTGGTTAGCTCGCGGCACGGTAATTTTGAAAAAATTCTTAGGAAATCACACAGAGTACATGTACAGATTCTCTCACGATATTGATGATTATGAAAAAGAAAGTAAAATAAGAAACTTCTTTTAAAAAAAATATCTAAGGAGCAAAAACTTCTTAAGATTCTTACTTACTTATGAACAGACAATCAAAATTAAGTAACAAATAAAATAACTATGTATTAATCAGCTGTTTTTCGAAAGGAAATAACGAAAATAAATAAAATTGATGTCACAGAAACTTAAGCAAACTATTTCATAAGTGCCTCTTAACGATTGTGACAAAATGTGTGTTAAAATATGACGACCTCAACCATATATCACTTCAAATGTTATCTAACGAAAATATTATTCTACTATCGCGTCATGCACTGGCTATCATTTATATCACTATTTATACAAACTATGTTCTGGTATTTATAGATCTTCATTGCTAATTGGAAATACCTATATTCATGTTATTACTTAATCTTTTTTTTAATTCAAATCAATGACACCAATAAAAAAACGTGATGCGACACATACATAAGCACCAAGTGATCTCTTTAGCACTTTTACAAGCTTCTTATTTATTTATTTATTTTATCTTCGTTTTTTGTAAACCTATCACCACTGATTGATGATAAAAGGGGCGGACATAGCCCCTCGTATAATTTTCCGCCATCTCACCCTGTCGGCAGACTGTCGGTTGCAGTCAGACACGCGGCTTCCGATTGTGCGTTTCACCTGTCGCACACATAATCTAGCGCAATGACAACTATAGAGGTCACATATAGTTGTCTAGTTCTATGTCGCGGAGGATTTTACAAACATACATAAATCGGATAAACAAAACTCAACGAGGTAATCGCTTAAATCACTGCATAGTAACAAGTTAAGGAATTGACTTGAAACACTCCTTTTAATAGTGTAACTACGACAGTACTAAACGTAGCATACATATGAGACGAACCTAAGAAACGATTGACATGACAAATTGACAACCTAAGCCGATGGCTTAACGTGCTCTTCGAAGCATGGGCGTGAAACACAACCAAACTTCTATACTCCAGGCTGTTATTGAGTATTTCTTGTAAGAAAAACCCAACAACACTCTTGACCCGTCCCATAAATCGAACCCGAGACCAAATCTGTAGAATAAGAAGTGAAATGTTAAACTGGCTTAGTACTGATTTTAACTGATGACAGCAATGTGTGAAAGAATGTAGATGAGTTAAAAATAGCGGCAGACTCGTGCTTCACTTAAGCTTCCCACCTGCGTGAAGCATGGGCCTATCCCCGTGAAATAATAATCAAGATACTAAAATAACCCATACATTTTTTTACTAAGGATCTACCAAAAGGCCACGAAATATAGGCGTGTGTTATTCACTGATGCTATTTCACTCATAATAGGTCATAACTTACAAAACGCATTATATCACAATAAAATATATCTCATATGGACGTCTTATTTGTGATACACAAAGACTTAAATTTTTCTAAATCAAAAGAAATTCCAGAAATTGTTTAGTTTTTAGTGACATAGTCGGCTATCGCGGTAATGATTCCATTGGTAAAAGTTGTTGTAATGATAGGTCTTTTAGAGAGAATACTTTTATTGGTGATTTACATGGCTTTATCAACTATAACTATTTTAACATTATATTCACGCATCTTGTGCGTCTAGAAAAAGGAGCGAGTGACGCCATGATTGATTCTTGTACAATACATCAAATTATGCTTTCTCAACATAGCCATAGATGGCGCCACATGCATTTAATATAAGAGAATATTGTATATTACAACAAAAGTATTTTCAAAATATTTTTAGTAGATCGAGAGATTACCCCCTACGACCCTCACGAAATTTTATACTTTAGTATAGATATAACAAACTTAATAGCATCCCAAAAGCTGTAATAATAACTTAATCAATAACGCCACAAGAATTGTCCGTCAGTCTAGTAAATCAGACAGAACACTGCTTCACGTGCACATGAGTAGGCAGCGTAATGCCTACTCATGTCACTTAGACATACTATGCAGGAATAATTCGATATACTTAAATGAAGCTTTTATTTTGCAAGTGTACACGCACATTTTCTTTTTAGCAGAACTTGAAGTGGGTTCCTCAACCAAATCAAGGGGGCTGGGTTTAGGTGTCGGTATCCTCACTCAGAAAAAAACATTGAAATAATTTCTAAATACAAGTTTTCTATGAGGATCTGGAATTATTCTGGTCGAGCCAGGCTGTTAGTGGCAAAGCATAGCTCTCTCACACAACAGACTAAATTTTACAAGCTTTTTTTATTTTATTTTTAGCTTGCAATGCATGTATGTAACTATGTTTGTTAGGACGGATTCTTGCAAAACAATTTTGCACGCATGTATATCGCGGGACAATGCAATTATGATAACCTGAACCTGATCTGATGATAGAGGTGGGAGATGGGCTTAGGAACTCTATAATTAAACGACGCAACACCATCTAGTTTTGACTCGTTCGATTCGTCTTGACATGTACCGTGCTTTTTAATGATATCCAGGTACTGTTAAATGGAGCTGAAGGTGACCATAGAAAGTTCAGTATTAAAACGACACAACCTATCGAAATTTAGCTTCTTTGATTTTCTTAAGTCTTAAATGGTAAACAGGGTTTGGTTATGAAGCTGGAATGTGGCCATGGGATTTCTGTAATAAAATGACGTAACCGCCTCAAATTTATAATATTATTACACAGTTTATATGATACAAAAGCTTGTCGTGAGATTAAGGTACTCGTTTTAAGAACTCAGATCTAATTATTTTATGTACATGTTTACCTACACAAGTTAATATTTTATTTGATTCTAGCTTTGTCCCACGGCTTCGTTCGCATTTAATAAAAAGCGGCCAACTGCGAGTCGGACTCGCCCATGAAGGGTTCCGAAGCAGCAAGTAACATGATATAAAAGTTCTTGTAGTTCGTTGTAACTTTGATCGATGTTTTAATAATAGCGTATTTTTTTGCGGTTTACGATTTATGACGTATTAAAAAAAACTACTAACTAGATCTCGTTCAAACCAATTTTCGGTGGAAGTTTGCATGGTAATGTACATCATATATTTTTTTTAGTTTTATCATCCTCTTATTTTAGAAGTTACAGGGGGGGGGGACACATTTTACCACTTTGGAAGTGTCTCTCGCGCAAACTATTCAGTTTAGAAAGAAATGATGTTAGAAAACTTAATATCATTTTCGAAGACCTATCCATAGATAGCCCAAATGTATGGGTGTGATGAAAAATTTTTTTTGAGTTTCAGTTCTAAGTATGGGGACCCCCAAAATTTATTGTTTTTTTTTTTTATTTTGGTGTGAAAATCATAATGCGGTTCATAGAATACATCCACTTACCAAGTTTCAACAGTATAGGTCTTATAGTTTCGGAAAAAAGTGGCTGTAACATACGGACGGACAGACAGACAGACATGACGAATCTATAAGGGTTCCGTTTTTTGCCTTTGGCACGGAACCCTAAAAAATATCCTATCTTACTTTAAATACCTCCAAGAATATGTGTACAAAGTGACATGATGATCGGTTAAGTAGCTTTCGCATAAAATCATAACAAACAAACTTACATTCACATATATAGTAATGGAGGAAGATAAGTAAATCGTGTAATTACATTATTTAAGTTGATAGTTAAAGTATTCAAAAAAAAAAATATCTTCTTAGATAACATCGGTTTTAAATAACATTTTTTTTAAGGAATACGGGCAACAAACGAGCATGCCTGTCTCCTGATGGAAAGCGATTACCACCGCCCATGGACACCCGAGGCGTCACAAGCGCGTTGCCGGCCTTCGGGGGATAGGGAGTGGGATGGGGGGAGTAGTTGGGCTATGGACTTCCGGTATCCTCACACACCGGTTTCCTATGAGGCCGTGGTATCACTACGGTCGAGCCGGCCCATTCATGCCGAAGCGTATTTTTGTTTTTAAAGAAGTTTTTTTTACTTTTTATTTATTATTCCTTGGATCAAAGCATGAACTACAAATAAAAACAGTCGACAGTTACTAATAGGATAGAGTCATAGAGTAATCCACGAAAATACATATTTTATAATGTTTGTGACATTACCAGAAATGTTTTAACACAAATTGTGCATTACACGAGCTAGTGAATAAAACTTGATGAATATGACACTTGCAAAAGAGTCTTCATCAATCTTTAAAAACAATGAAGTCCGGTCAGAATATGTATTAGGTCTTTACCTATGAAATTGCCGTTCTTCAGTACTGGTCATTTCAAATAAAAAAAAGTTTGTAATGGCTCTGTATTCTAAATTCAAATTAATTTTGTTTTAAAACCATGACATTCTATTTACAAACTCAGTCTTTTGTTTTTTAATTAGCGTTGTATTTTCATTACATTTGAACATTTTTCGTCATAATGGATACTTTAAAAATTCGTGTAATTATGGAATATGAGTTCCGTCGTGGCACCAACGCGACACAAACGGCACGTAACATCAAAAACGTTTACGGAGAGAACTGTACAAACGAACGCACAACCTGTTATTGGTTTTCCCGGTTCCGTTCTGGAAATTTTGACTTGAAAAATGAAGCTCGTGGTCGTCCAGAGACTTTGGTTAACAATAATGAATTAAAGGCGATTGTGGAAGCTGACGAAACTCAATCTACAGCTGAGCTAGCAGCAGCTTTTAATGTAAGCATCAAAACAATATTGATCCATTTGCGACAAATTGGCAAGGTGAAAAACCTTGATAGATGGGTGCCCCATGACCTTAACGATCGCCAGCGCAACGTACGCGTCGAGACTTGCCTTGCGCTGCTCAACAGGCAAAGAAGTGAAGGAATTTTGAAACGAATTCTTACGTGAGACGAAATATGAATTCTGTTCGACAATCGAACAGCGCGAACAGCGAATCGAAAGCGCTCAGCAAGTTGGTTAGACCCTGGTTCAGCACCAAAGAAATGCCCTAAACCAAAAATGACCCCTAAAAAGGTGATGGTCATTGTTTGGTGGTCTAATGCGGGTGTGATTCACCACAGCTTTTTACAAAACGGCATGAGCATAATGCAGATGTGTACTGTGAAGAACTGGAGAGAATGATGGAGAAGCTTGCACATCTGCAACCAGCTTTGGTCAATCCGTCGTCCCCACTGCTCCTTCACGACAACGCGCGACCCCATACTGCGCAACAGACAGTCTCCAAGCTGCAAGAGCTGGGGTTGGAAGCTCTCCCTTATCCGCCATACTCATCAGACCTTGCACCTACCGACTATTACTTTTTCCAAAATTTAGACAACTTTTTAGTGGGTAAAAAATTCAATTCCCGAGAGGCAGTACAAAATGCCTTTGAAGAGTTTGTTGCCTCCCGTCCAGCTGATTTTTACAAGAAGGGCATCAAAAAATGCCCATGCGTTGGCAAAGATGCGTCGATTGCATGGGTGATTACTTCAAATAACAGAAATAAAAAAGTTTAAAAAAATAAGTACTTTCACTTATTGCATACAAAACGGCAATTTCATAGGTAAAGACCTATTATATAGAATTTTCAAACAACTTCAACACTTATGAAGTACTTAGTTGCTTGTGCAATTAAACTGTAAATATGTCATTACCAAACATTCTGAGCTTTTATACCTAGTCATTTTATAGATTAGATTTTATAGTCATTTAAAAATCACCTCTGAAGCTTCACTCAAAGTTCATCTCATTGCTTCGGGCGCCCATAAATCCATTACATTCAATATGTGTGACGTCAGGATGTGCACGTTTGCAACTATATAAAAGGCTATATAAACACTTTCACTACGCGAGCGCGCGAGTCGCGGGATGACACCGCGAATACACGCATGCGCACTCTGACCACAGAAAGCGCGACTAACGGACATTACATATTTGAATTTATCAATTGTGCGTGTGAGACGTGGTGGCTTGATTTTCTTGTATAAAAGGTGAGTACATATGAAAATTATCAACTAATATTTACGTGTACCTATTGATTTTTTTATTTATAATATAATTATGATAATAATTATTATCACTGAACTATTGTAATGTGAGGACTAAAAAAAAATTTCGTTTAAAAAAACCGACTTCAAAAACTAAAAAGTATAAAATAACTTAATTTGTATGTGCTACCTATTCATAGGTTTGAAATCGGTGCCAAGCCAAATGTAATAGTAGGTACCACACTCGCTATATTTCGAGACGAACGTCAACGACGTCACCGACGCTTCGGTTGTTTTGTTCTACGCAAAGAGCAGCTATCCCGCTCAAGGTCACGCGCGACGACTGCGGTACCTACTATTACATTTTGGCTTGGCACCGACTGCAAACCTATGAATAGGTAGCACATACAAATTAAGTTATTTTACACTTTTAGTTTTTGAAGTCGGTTTTTTTAAACGAAGTTTTTTTATTATTTTTCGGTTTTTAGTCTTTCTCAAGTCTCTCATCATCATTTCACCTAAATAACTTGAAAGAATAAAGAAGAAACTTAAAGTAACATACATACACATGACATTTAAAGATTTCTCTTCCAACTCCTAACCGTTAAGAAGTTTTATCTTCCATCATCAGCTCATCATTATGAACTGATGACTACCAAATGTAAATACTGTAATAGCTTTAGAAAATATATGAAAAACATAGTACGTGCCTAACAAATTTGAGGGTTTCCTTCAATTTCCTTGGATTTCCATCATCAGATCCTGATATGGTAGCAATGGGATCACATGGGGAGTATACCCTTTTGAATACAAAAGAATTTTTAAAATCGGTTCACAATTGACGGAGTAGTCAGTGTAACATTAAAAAAAACGGATGAAATTGAGAACCTCCTCCTTTTGGAAGTCGGTTAATACAACGAGTCAAAACAAAATTATTTTACTTTGATATATAAATAACTTAAAAAGGAACAGGGTTATTTTTTAACAGATTAAAATTAATAATAATATTTACTGAAATAATTTAAAGGCGTTGGTTTCGCCATATTGTTAATTTGTAGAATTTATCTATAATTGATTGATGAATGCGCCATCCTCTCCTATCCTTTTCCCTCATACTCCTCATATTCAAGCTACGATTGCGAGAGCGAGAAAGAGAAGCATTCAACGCATCAAATGTCACTTGTGATTTTACAAGTGTCGAAGAAGTCCGCTGTGAACCTTTGAAGAAGAAGGTTGTTGCGTGCCCGCATTCCGCAAGGACTTCACCGCACCCGCAGGAACAAACTTCGTCTCTAACCGCCGTTGAGAATAGTTCGTCGCGCTCGCAAAAGACTGATTGACGTGTTTAAATCCGCATATATACCAATTCGATCTGTCAAAGTGTTAGCTTCAGTTTCGGACGGTCACAGGCTCCGTGGATCTAGCAGCGAAGCAGCGGATGATATATTGCACAGCTCAGTTTGATAGTATACTTGCAAGTCATCAGCATAGAGATAATAGGAACACTGAAGTCTTAGGGTGATAAGATTAATAAAGATGGAAAATAGGAGAGGAGACAGAATACCGCCTTGTGGGACCCCAGCAGTGAGGTCACACCAGTTAGAAGAAGAATCTTCCACAGTGACTGATTGCTGACGGTCCCGAAGGTAGGAGGAGAAATATGTATGTATTTAAGAAAAAAAAAGTATATAAAATTATTATTATTCTCACCACTCTCTACAGTCCTTGTGTAGCCCTGGCCATACAAATCTTTATGTGACTAGTCGCACGGTAGCGGTACGTCTGGGATGACTCAGGCAGTGAAGTGCATCAAAGGTTTGCTTACGTAAAGCCGGTGTAACGTAAGGCCTCGGTGTTTGAGTTGAGACGTCGCAGTATAGTTTTATTTCTGAGCCTCCCGGAGTAATAGGTCTTAACTTTAGCGAGGAACTGTGCATCTTGGGTTTTTTGTTTATCAATGTAGTCATATGTAATTCATTTATTGTAGTTAAGAGGTTCTTGAATCTATATGAAAATCTTTCCTACTATCGAATTTTGGCATGAGTTTACAAGACTCTATCTTCGTCTTTATAAAACCTTCATGTAATGATTTTGTACACAAACACCCTCAAGCTTCAGTTACAGTTTTAACTGCTCTTTCGACTGCTTGGGTGTGGCATGGAAATCGCAAAAAGATGCAAAAATCCTATCCTCGAGCGATGTAAGACTGAATTTATTTATTTATATCAACTGCTCGCTACACTTACAGTTACCCAATACGTGTAGCGAGCCATTACAACATTGTTGTTACAAATATGATAATTAATGATAAGATTTCATTAGCAATTCACACTCACTGTCGTCCGATTCCAAGCCAGGCAAAGCCCGCACTAAGGGAATCAGACAACTGACAAACACATTTCAAACATATACATATTATAGGTAAATTACACCCAGACGCAGAACTAACGATCGTGTTCGTCACACGAAAGCTTGTCACGGGTAGGAATCGAACCCACGACCTGCGGCGCTCAGCAGTCATGATCACCAACCACTAGAGCAACAGGCCCGTCATTATCAAAACTTATTATCTAAAAAAAGCATACAAAATGTGACAAATGTACTCAATTTAGTAGAGAATAAATCAACATCCGGATACTGAGCTCTTCATTAGAAACTTGCTTCAGGATCTGTGGTTCTGTTACCTGAATCTGCCAGTCAATAAGATCGTAGTATACTTCAGCATCCATATTAATATTTAGAATTAGAAATATTCTGTAGTTTTCTATTTCTGAGCTCGTGCTTTTAGAATTCGACGCAGAGCCAATTCTCTTTTATATTTTTCAGAGTCTAATAACATTGCTACCATTAGTTTTTCAGGGTAACTATTGTGTTGCATTATCGGATCAACAATAGCTTTCAATTCTGTCGACACATAAGGATACGTAGAGGGATTAATAGCTATTTCCTATTTAAGTTTTCGTTTTAATTTTTTTGATACTTTTTGTTGTAGCCACGTCTATACTACCTATAATCATGATTCTTAAAGACCTGTGGTCGGTGTGAAAGCTTTTTTCATCGGGTCGGACTTTCTTATTTTTAGATCAATCACATTTGGTAAATTCAAGGTACTTTTAGGAACAAATATCAAATAAAACTTTGCTGGAACCGAGTTACCCCAAACGGTTTTTAGGTATATTAGGATGCGATTTTAATATTTTTAAACTTAAGATGATAAACTTTATTTCATTCTTGCATGTGATACAGTCGGTAGCGACGTTTTTTTCTATTTGTTTTCAAGTTTTTCGACGACAATTTCAGCAACTTCTTGAAAATTTGGTTCCTTTTTGGTATTCCTGGTCATTTTTAACCGACTTCCAAAAAGGAGGAGGTTCTATGTTCCACTGTATGTATTTTTTTTTTTTTTTTATGTATGTTACCCGATTACTCCGTCAGTTGTGGACCGATTTAAAAAATTTTTTTTGTATTCGAAAGGGTATGCTTCCGCGGTGGTCCCATTGCCAGCATATCAGGAAATCGAGGGAAACTCTCATTTTTTATAGGCACATACTATGTTTTTCGTATATTTTCTGAAGTTACACCCGTATTTGCGTCTGGTAGTCATCATTTTATGATGATGAGCTGATGATGTAAGGTATAACTCCTTAACGGTTAGGAGTTGGAGGATAAATCTTTAAATATCAGATGTATATATGTTACCTTTAGTCGTATTCTTTCAAATTATTTAGGTAAGCTGATGATGGAAGGTGGAAGGTACAACTCCTCAACGGTTAGGAGTTGGAGGATAATTCTTTCAATTTCATACGTATCTAAAGACCTTCAGTCGTATACTTTCAAGTTATTTAGGTGAACTGATGATAGAAGGTTAAACTCTTCAACAGTTAGGAATTAGAGGATGATTTCAATATTACACGTACGTTTAGACCTTCATTTGTATTCTTGATGATGAAATTTGATGAAATAGTTCAACTTACTACTTACCTACGATTGTTTGCACTAAAATCTGAAAAATAAAAACTTTTTATAAAAAAAAAAAAACCGACTTCCAAAAAACATCCAACGAAAACTCTCTGCCAAAAAACACTTAAAAGCGTAAAATAAACTGGTTCTTCATAAATTGCCTATACCTAATTCATTATTCATTTAAATAGTAGTATTATAATGTGTGCTAAGTACCTAAAATCTGTGTGAAGTCGGTGCTAAGCCAAAAAGAATACAAACGAACAATTACAAAAGTCTAAGCGATAGTCACTTGGCACCGACTTCAAACAGATTCTAGGTACCTAGCACACATTATAATACTACTATTTAAATGAATAAAGAATTAGGTATAGGCAATTTATGAAGAACCAGTTTATTTTACGCTTTTAAGTGTTTTTTGGCAGAGAGTTTTCGTTGGATGTTTTTTGGAAGTCGGTTTTTTTAATGTTAAATCTTGTCTACTCGTAGCATTGAAGCTCATTATCTGCTGCATTATCCGGCTGATGCCTTATCTTATCATGACTGGATATTTCTTTCTTATGCTATCCGTCCACCCAAGGCAAAGCCGAGAATCCTTGTGCAACGCAATTTTAGCGAAATGAATCTTACTAAACTTAAAGAGGACGCCCGTAACATCAACTGGTCTGTTTTAAAAATTCGCAGTGTGTAAACGAAAAAGTTCAAATATTCACCGAAAACTTAATACAATTGTATAACGTACACGCACCCTTGCGATCGATCAAACTCAAACATTTACCGGCTCCGTGGCTTACTGAGGAGATACGACGGATTATGTCCAAAAAATGCTTGGCGAAAAGTAAATACAAGTGTCGACCAACGGACACTAACCTAGAAAAATATGTGTACCTGAGAAATCTCTATATAAATATAAATATCCACTCTTCCGTAGAAAACGGTGATCCAGCAAAAGTCTGGAAATTTCTTAGAACTTTGGGAGTTGGGAAGTCTCGTCAAGAGTCTATTCCTAAAAATTTCAACATTGACTTACTCAATAAACATTTCTCTACCTCGTCTGATATTGATATATCTATATAACCCAGGGGAAATACTCTCACATTCTTTAAATGAGGGTCAAAGAAAACCTTCTAACCGTAGATATAAATCTATTAATCGTTTAATGTCTAGATAATCACCAAATAAAATTGTTACAGTAGCTTGATATAACACAATAACTGTGATAGTAGCTCCTCTCACATTACGTCAATATTGCCCCAGGACTCAATTCACATTTAAAAAACATGCTATCACTTGAAGAGCTACTTGAGGAATTGAAGAATATTTTATATTTATTCAGATTTAATGTACTTAGAAATTCAATATTTTATATCATGAAATGTACTATCTACAACTGTGTTAGAATAATCAATCGAATTAGATTTTCTTTTTTGTTTCAAGTCCCCATGAACCAGCTGTCATGCGCAAAGCGGCACTGATTGCACTTGTGCAGGTAAGGTTATTCACATACTCTAAAGTTCCTAATATTATGATATTTTTGTCAAGGCACCTAAACGCCAAAGTAGATGAAAAACGCCTCTTTCCGAGGAATGATTTATTTATCAAAGCGTTGATAAATTCAAATAATTAATATTTAATAACCGGGTTAAGTAATTTGTGTTAGGTTGAACATTTTTCAACAGTGGATTATTAAAAGCTCACAATGATTGATGTTGAGTTATTTTTTCTTTTTTAGTCTTTGATTTTTCTAACTTGGTATTGTCGTAATACAATCATTATATATAGATACCTTGTACTTTTGTACTTTTAAAATATTTCTAAATCATTCAACTAACAGAACTACAAAAATAACTGGTCAAGGAAATAAAATAAAATATTCAAAACTTAACGAATTTTGCTCGAAAGTTAATACTCTGTCCATTTGCTTATTTTATTTTTGACAGTTCAAGAAAGTATGAAATTGGTGACGCCTGTGACGCCCTCACACGTTACCGATTCGATTTGAAATGAAAAGCGATTTTCTTTATGAAGAACTTTCAAACGATTTAATGAAATATTTTTCGTTTAAACAAGAAGAATAAAAACTGTTAGCTTAACTCCCATGTTGTGGAGTCCACAGACAGTGCCGTCTCTGAACCACGGCTCTTAGATCAGTATGGCGGCTGTTTTGTTAACCTCTAACCACTTCCGGATCTGAGCCGTCGCGGTTAAACTGTGGTGGAGGTTAGCCTGGAGGATGCTACAAGCCGAGGAATGAGACAGCGCCATTGGAATCAGATTCCTCCGTTGTCATACCCTCGTCTTCGGCTCTGCCCTCCTTTTGGATGGCCAACTTGCGTAGCTCCTCCGCGCACTGACCTCCACAGTCCGTGTGGTCTCGAAGAAGATCTTCTTTTTCCACATCGGACGCGGGGGCGAACCGCATCGGAGCCTGGAGCTCAGGTGCCGCGACTACGTAGGCAGCATCCTTTGCCCCTCCGCAGTGTCCATCGGAAGGGTGCAGGCACTGTTTCCTGCATCCCTGGAGTAGGCTTCGGCTGGTGGATACTCTGCAAACTTGCCGCGGGGCCCCTGGAACTTGACGTACACCGTCCTGATCGCGAACGCCTTATACACAAAACACGCCCGTGTTTAATAATTCACGATCTACCCTCTTGATCCATTATAAAAATAAAGGAGCAACAACAACACGTAATTATAATGCCAATCGATTTGAACCAAAAATTAAATAGTGGGAGTGAGACTATCCAATCCAGAAGGGGAAATCCAGAAGTGAGAAATAATTAAAAGTGTCAGATTGGAGGTAGCCCAACCTCAGCTCTTATTCTCATAATTAAAATACTAAACCGTTCACAACGATTTAAAATTAAACGACATGATATGGGTACAGAAACACGTCCTCACCGACCGCCGCGCTGCCCAAACAACAAGTGTGTGGGCATAGCCAAGTACCGTCTTTTTATAGGTTCACTCTGCATAATTTATCGGTAAAGTAAGGGTAAATCTAAAACTGTTATACCTTAATTGTTTTAACTTATCGATAGATTAAAAATTAGGAGAAGGTGTTGCAGTAAAACCTACTTAAGTATTTTTTCTATGCTTAGGCCGATACTTAAAAGTAAAGTAGTTCTTTGTCAATTTGAATTGTTTATAAAATGAGAAGATGTGTTGATTTAATGTGCAGTTCTGTAGAATATTTTATAATATAATAAATGGAGTGTTTCGAGATAATACTGTTTTAATGCACAGTTGCCCACAGAAAGGTAAGCGATTGGAAATGCTTGCAACTTGGCTAGGGCCCCAGGTTTTGTAATACGAGTACGAACTGCGTTTCGTGACACAAAAATTAAGGAAGTGAGAATAAATATTCATTGTCCTGTATAAACAAAAAAATAAATATTAAATTTACAGAAAAATACTTACATGAAGTCAAATTATTTTTACCATATGATCGATTTATCGTATTTCAAGTACTGTTTTATAGTCTGTGGTTGTTTGTTATGCACAGGCTACTTCACTAAAATACCGTTACCGTCAATAAAGTACGACATTACTATAGTACCTTATCCCGAAAAAAAATGACGGTAATTTATAGGCGTGAGCTGTCAAAATGAAAATAAACGAATGGACAAAGTATAATTATTTTACTGTGTTGTTTTTATTATTATTAATATATCGCATACACCTTTCAATACTGGTACCTAGTTAATAAGTATTGCAATAGCTATTTCCGATAATATGTATATATATGCCTCGTTGGTCTCGCGGTTGGCGTATGCGACTGCTGCGCTTGAGGTCTCGGGTTCGGGTTCTCGGGTCGGACCAAATGTTTGTATGATCTGCAAATATTTATTTCGGAGTTTGGGTGTTTCCTAAGTATAATATGTATGTATTTACAAAAAAAAAGTATATATGTATTAATATCAGTTGTCTAGTACCCATAACACAAGCTCTGCTTAGCTTGGGACTAGATGACGTCTTATGTCAAAATGTCCGAATGTCAATTAAAAAAAAAAAAAACATGGTTTCTCATGTGAATTGCTGCTTTTGCCCTACCAGGTACTGCACTGAAAATTCTGTTTAACATTGTATGTTTCATTTAAATTATCTAAAAAGTATCTCGTTTAATATTTGTTTTAGTACTTACATACTTAATATGGCAGAGTAGCTTTAGCTAGGTTGAATAATCGTATGTTTATAATAAGAAAATTTAACGATTCATTCATTTGAAATCGTACCTATCTTATTTTTAATTTTCATTTATTAATCAGAATGGTGTGCAATGGGAGAGTCCGGTTTCCAGCAGTGGATTGCGATAGGCTGATGATGATGATTTATTTATCTTTCTTTAGTTTGGAGGAGTTCAGGAACGAGCGCTTTGAAACGCCTGGGTTCCCGTTACCGGGGTGTTGCGCAGTTCTTTTTGACAGGTACTGAACTAAAAAGAAATCCAGGAAGAAATTTATAATCATGTTTTACTCAGTCACAATAGTTATATGAGTGCGTGCTTATTCCCCTAAAAATTAGTACGTGCAAATAAAGCCTTAATGCTAAAGGCAGTGACAAACGGACTATCTCTAGAAAATCTAAAACTGAATAATAATATCGCACAGCACATTCTAGACTCTAATTGATATTAAGATACTTGATAAAACCCAAACTTATAAATACAATTAATTTGTGTTCAATTATTAATAGGTGTACAAAAGAAACTATGCTAATATGCTATTATTTTATCTGTAGCTGTCGTTCGCTACAGTTGTTACAGATGACTCAATCCAAACATTAAGCGCGGTTAAACTAAACCGTGAATTAGCCGGCAACCATGGGCTATCACCTTTCTACGAGAACAGTGTAGAATCTGGGGTCACCTTTATGCGAGGCTCAAGAGCCGCAGACTCGCCTCTATCACCAGATATTGACGTGCAATGTTCTGCTGAGTATATTGATGTAACTGTGGAATTTGCAGATATTTATGATGGTATCATACACAGCAAAGGTTTTCTAAATGATCCTAAATGCAAGTGAGTAAAAAATAAAGTGAGTATTTTGCAAGTAAACACATTTGGGTGACTGGTCTAGGTTATGAGTATTTTTATGTTCTAGCCTTACTTATAATATTATTAGTTAGTACGACATCTTGTTGATAATAATGACAACTCATTTGTGATCCATGTATTTCGTTGTAATCTAAAAATAAATTAACTTTTTAACGCTATGTTGTAAAAACCTAGGAATTAAAAATGTTATTGTCGGTGATATTAGCAGCCAAATAAAAACAAAAATAATCCCTACCATGACATACGCCAAGCGGTACAAAAGTCCCATCCAAACCTGCCATTGTCCTTTGAATTTAAAATTTACATTCAAAATGTTCATGAAAAATAAGAAATACAAGTAGGTATGATATATTGCATGAGAAGAGAGAACAGTAACTTATTGTTTATTTAACTTTAGATATGTATCACTGGGAGGTAGCCAATCACGATACTCGTTCAGAGTACCCCTGAATGGCTGCGGTTCCCGACCTCTGTGCAACGCTTGTGGTACTATCGACAACGTTCTCGTATTCCAAACTGACGACTTTGTGCAAGGATCATTGGATTTTGCTCGTAAGGTATGTATAAAAATAGCTTTACACAAGATTAGTAACATTACTCAGCCCCCTAGCCAAGTGGTTAGTCTACAAATGTAAACGACAATAGAAAACCAACAAAATATATGTCTCTTAACGCTAACTCACGAGGTCAAAGCAAAATATTAGCCAAGGGAATATAATATATATAATATGGTTAAGATTTTTCTTACTCAAGATTACTCTCGGTTTCTCATCCTAATTCCCGCTCTAAAACCTTCAGAGAAGAGGGATTCCCTAGAATTTAAAAATACTGTGTCCCCTAAAACTTCCGAGAGTATTGTGCATGTATGTAATGCTGCCTGTTTTTGTAGTATATGTATGTTAATCTCTGTATCTAATTTCTTTATGTATCTGTGTATACTTTTAGCTACCACGCCTGTTGTGCCTATCACTATTGGGATTGTTTCTGTTTGTGTGTTCCATATTCTTTTTTTTTTTTGTTTTTTTTTTTTTTTTATGTTTGGCTGGCCAAAATGACTCTACTCTGCCTGATGGAAAGCACAAACAGAATCCAAGAGTGGAGGTTACCATACTCATTGCGAATGCGGACAATGCAGTATGGAGACCCCCATTCGTGATATTTCTGTTTTTAATGAGTGATATTTGCTGAGTTTTTCTATTTCTTTCGGTCCTATGTTATAGTCTGATGGTACTGTTACGTCTATCAAGTAAGTTTTGTTTCAGCTTTATTTATGTATATTATGTCTGGTCTATTGTGTGTTATAGTGACGTCTGTTTGTACCGGTATCACCCACATTATCTTTGCAAATTCGTTCTCTTTAACTTGTGGTTGTGTCAGATGTTCTAGCCACCACAGGTTAGCGACTGGGATTTTGTGTTTTTCGCAAAGGCTCCAAAATATATATTGTACAATGTTGTTGTGTCGTTTGATATAATAAGTGCCAGCTAGTTTTTCACATCCCGAGACAATGAGTTGTGCGGTCTCGTCTTTAACTAAACATAGCCAACACTTACCTTCTACTGCTCGTTTTAGTATGTCCCTTATTTGTTGCCTGGTTACTATTGCTTGATCCTGTATTGCAAATATTAATGACTCTAATGATGGTGATATTGGCTGTTTCTTAATCCAACGAAAGGATTGTACCCTGTCTATATTTTCCTTCTTTAACACCTATCTATATCGATCTATAAAACTGGCCATGTAAAGGTTTTGATTTTATTTATTCTGGTTTTTACCACTGCTTGTTTGAGTTCTTTGTCTGTGTATTTTGTGTTCCCTCGTAGCCCTATTTCTGTTAAATTTAATTTAGTTTCCTTAAATATGAAGTATTTCTCTTTATGGCTATCATGCTCTACTATTGCTTGTAGTATGTAGTCTTTTTGTGTTTATATATATGCTTTGTATTTAATTATTTGTGTTTTGTATAGTGCCTCTAGGTTACTTAAGCCTCTTCCTCCTTCTTCTATTGGTAAGTATAATCTTTCTATATCTGTTTTTTGTTGTTGTGCTTTATTCATAACTAAAACACTCCTAGTTTTAATGTCAATCTGCTTTAAATCTATAGTTCTGTAGTTAATAATACCAAATGTGTACAATAATACTGGAACCGCATAAATATTAATTGCTTTAAGTAAATTTCGTGAGTTAAGATGTGAGGTTGCAATGTTTTTTACGTGTCGAAAATATTCTTTTTGTATTTGTTGCCTGACTTCGCTGTGATCAATCTTTCCTGCTTCATTTATACCTAGATACTTATATTTTTCGTCTACCTGTAAATGCCTAAATTCTTCTCCACTAAGTAGTACATGGCCTTCCTCCTGATGTTCACTTCTCCTCCCGCGTGCTAGATGTAGACCGTTACATTTATTAAATCCAAATTCCATTGCTATATCTCGTGTGAATATTTCGGTGCTATCTATTAAGACTTTAAGGTTGGTTCTATTATTGGCAGAAATTTTAAGGTCGTCCATGAATAGTAAATGATTTAATGTGGTGTCGTCTTTTAATCGGTATCCTTTGAAACGGTATTTGTTAAGTATGTGTGAGATGGGATTGATGCCTAAACAGAACAAAAGAGGAGATAGTGCGTCGCCTTGGCAGATTCCTCGGCTATTTTATATATTGGGTCAGTGGTTACCGTCGCATTAGTGCCGTGGGCCGTCATGATCAGATTCCAAGTGGGCATGACTATCTCTAGAAAGCTTCTGATAATTGGTGGACATTTGTAGGGGTTAAGTATTTTGAGTAGCCACTCATGAGACATGCTATCCAAAGCTTTCCGATAGTCAACCCACCCCACACTGAGATTCTTTTGGCACTTGTATGCATCCTCTAGTATGGCTCTGTTGATCATAACATGATCTTTACAGCCACGCACTACGCGTCTGCATCCTCTTTGTTCCGGTGCTAATATGTAATTTCTGTCGCAGTGCTTGTAGAGTTCGTTAGCTATTATGGAAGATAATATTTTATACATAGTCGGCGAACAGGCTATTGGACGCCCGTTTTTTGGGTCTTGAGTGTCGCCATTTTTTGGTTTTAGGATGACCTGACCTATAGTGAACCAATTCTCAATGGGTGATACTCCTTTTATAATCCCAGCGAATAGTTTGGCTATGTATTTGTGTGTATTGGTTAAATATTTTAAATAGTAGTTTTGTATTTTCTCTATTGCTGGATTCTTCCAATTTTGTATTTTTCTGATATCTTCGTCAACTTTACTTATGTCTATTTCATCAAACGGATGTTGTTCAATATTTAGCGACTCTTCTTCTATTTCCGGTATCTATATTGCTTTTTTATTGTACGTAACAAGGTTGGATAGGATCGTTGTCCAGAAATTCTGTATATCATGTTTACTTGGTATCTGAGTGGGTGTGTGTTGTGTATTGGTGAGTGACCTATAAAATATATTTTGATTTTCGTTAAAAAGCTTGTGCTGTATTTTTCTGTTATTTATATCATCATATCTACGAAGTCTACCCGCTAAAGCCCTTTGTTTAACTATTTCATCGATGTCGCTTAACTGTGTCGCATCGGCAATGTTATACTTTGTAAAAAGTTTTTGTTTTATGTTTACCATTCTTCTACCATTGGCTCCGCTTTTTATTTCTACTAATCTTCCTAATTCTTGTCTAAGACATTCTATTTTCTGTTTGATTCTTCTTTTCCATGGTGGATCTAATTTTGGTTTATGTATTGTCTGTGGTGTGTATGGAGTTTGATGGTTTAGTTTGATCAATGTTTTAGCAGCTGCGTAGATTACGTCGTTAATTTCACGTAGAGATTCGTGTGATTCGAGTAAATTTGGTAAGTATTTATTAATGGTATTTAAGATACGTATGAATTGCTTATTGAAAATGGGTTTTGGCGAAAAGGATCTGTTTTCTATCGGTGAGTCTTTGATTTCCGACAGGGTCTGTAATAGTTCGAGTATAGTAGGGTCGTGTTCTTCGTTGATTTGAGCTAATTCTGTGAGCGTGATGTTCGATTGTTGTGTTTGTTCGTGATTGTGTGATTGTAAATGTTAGCTGACTGATATCGTTTGTATGCTGCCTCATTACATTGTCCTGCTGTGTGATTGGATTTTGGATTATATCTGATGAATGTGCGGTTGGCAATGAGAATGTGTGTATGTTTTCTTGTGATTGCATGTTTGTAAGTGTTTACTCATTGGTCCCATAAATAATATGTTGTGTTATTGACTCTGCATTACTATCTACGTTGTGTGTGTTTGTACTTTTACTATACTATACTTTCCGTTGTCTCACGTATATTATCTAATTGTACTGATTCTATCGGGTTTGTTGTTTTGTATATAAGAAGGTGCTCTATTATCCGATTGGTTTTTTGATCGTTCGGCTTTTAATATAATTTCTTCTAATACCTCTATTGTTAAACTTCTATGATTTTTGATACTGCGAGCATGATTCGATAGAGTGTTACCTGTAAATTTATGAATTTTTTAATTGTGTGGATTCCTGTCATTAAAATACCTTTCTAAACGTTTAATAAAACCTGCTCCTTCCGCTTTTGCTTTATAATAGCAAAACATCAGTTCGTGTATCTCTTCTGTTGACCACTTTCGCCTTCTATCATTGCTTTCAACAGAACATGTCGTGCTCCCCCCCGATGAACCGGCAGAATTAGTGGGTGATACCCTATTCCGCAAAGTGTCATCGTTACCCTCCCCATCATCGGCTGTAGCATCTGAGGTCCTACCCCTTCCCCCCCCTGCCCCGACCAGACGGTGCGTCGAGAGTCGCTGGCTAGCATTCTGTCACGTCCGACACCAGCCACGAACGTGCCCCGGCAATCGCCCCCGGGCAGCGGCCCTGTACGATTACTATTAAAATTGCTCTCAATGTTCAATGGGTTACCTTAACCTTGTTAGCCACGTAAGTTTCGATAGTACGTGTGTCCACCCCCCACGTGATCTGGTGTTCGATACGGACGTAAGGTAGGACTTTGGGGGGCTAATATATATTATTATATAATATAAGAGAAACGGAAAAATTGGGAAAGGGAATAGAAACGTTAGCGATTTTAGAAAGAGATTCGACGTGAAACACTTGGTTGAAGGGGTGCTTCTTTTAAGGTATCAATTGAGACGTGGCTTTTATGACTGTAACAGTGCCATTTTTGGCCGAGTATTGATTTTAATACATTATTGAAAATGTGGTAAAACCACTTTAAGGATTCTTTAAATATGTGATTTCCCTCATTTTCTATTTACATAAAAAGTAAGCAAATAACATATTTAAATGTACATTTGCATAAGTATATCATGTACCTAATATTTGTATGCACTCTAAATTCCGAACCTGAGACAAACTCAAGGCTCGAATATACGAATTAATATATTTAATAGTGAAAAAACAGACCCTTTTCTGATATGATAAATAATAAAAATAAATTTATTATTATTTTCTCATATATAAGTTTAATTTTTGCACATATCTAAGAACTTCTTTTTCACAGGTGTCATGTATACGCACGTCTTTGGAAGTGTCGGCCGGTACCAGCACCGTCGTAACTAAAGATCAACATATCCTTAAATTGAAGCCGTTCATGGTAGATATGTTAGAAGTTGTAGCTGCCGAAGGCCTCGCGGGAGGAGTTGAATGTTGGATGGATATACAAAAGGGAGTATTTCCTAATGTGAGTAACTCTTGGCTGCATTTATGTAATGAGTTGGTCTCGCGGTTGGCATGTGCGACTGCTAATCATGAGGTCTCGTGTTCGATTCCCGGGTCGGACCAAATGTTTGTATGATCTACAAATATTTGTTTCGGAGTTTGGGTGTTTTCTGTGTATAATATGTATGTTCAATCCTCTCGCCAATGCAGCGTTCACCTTGGGAAGTTCGCAATGTCTATAGGACCCATGATATAGACATTCAATAGCTAAGCTTGTTCGAGAATATTAAACGAGGGCGTTTCACCCTGTTCTTAATCTAAGCTAATGTAATATCAAGCACTTACTGGAGATGCGTGAAGTCCTTGATATCGATGTTCTAAGGGCCCTTGGTATTCTCTCTTTGTATTCTCTCTGCGTCGTCACACATTCATAAACTCCTAAGTGGCTTACAGGTTCCCTAAGTATCGTGATTACAATACACCCGTTTTAACTGTCGCGGATCGCGCCTATTTGACGGGACTAGTAAAACTCGCGAATCCAAACCAGACCAATCATAACGGTAACCAACGAAACACCGAATTGGATGGACAACCAGCTAAATTTTCATTTAAACGGCAATCCCGACGAACCCTGTTCGACCGTTTTCACAAAGCTTCTCGATCATACTAACTTGACACTTCAAAACGTCAAACAAGAATAATGACAATCAAAAATGTTGCCACTTATAATGACGTTCAATTTCTAACAATGTATGTATTTACAAAAAAAAAAAGTATAATTATATGTATTTGATCAGTTGTCTAGTACCCATAACACAAGCTCTGCTTAGCTTGGGACTAGATGGCGTTGTGTGTTAGATGTCCGAAAAAAAAAATATTAATGAGTACAGATATCGCCTTTTTTAAGGTTTTCTACAATCTAGCACTATATAATAACCTGTGTAGACTCTAGATCTTCTGGACGGTTTCAACAGAGCAAAAGGAACTTATGGGTTAGTTCTGCTATAGGTAATATATTTATAATAAAAAACGATTAATGATATAAAAATACATCATTTTTTACTAAATTTATTTCGTGACGAATTTAATCAAAATTTTGTAAGAACCTTGTCAAAGTCCTAAATAAAATAAATAGACTTCAAAGTGTCGCAAGGTTTATATGCCGTTTACACTCGTATTCCCATTCGCTTGTTTGTAAATAGCCTAGAACTAAATATCACTTTTCTTCTGGTTTATGTACTTCGTCCTCTATTGGTAGCCAAATATCGCATGAGTCAAGTCAATGTTTATCCAGTATAACAAAATAGAATCACCAGCAATCAGCAAAACCAAACCTTTAAAGAAGGTATTTTTGTTTTATAAATAACCTGCCTAAAGCAAAATCCAACAGTGGGGGCCACCATACTCACTGCGAAAGCAGACAATGCAGTATGGGGTCCCACACTATGGCGGATTAGTGAGATGATTTTTCACGCCCCACTTAAAGGACCCGAGATCATAGTGGGAGGGAAACACGTGCGCTGGTAGTGAGTGCCAGTTTTTAACTGCACTGTCTGGAGTCACAGGAAGGAAGAACCAAACCGTTTGGTTCGAGAGCGTATTTCTACGACTCTAAGGCGGTGACTTCCAAGGCCATTGCCTGTTGTTTTGTAGAGGAAGAGAGAAGATGGGATCAATTGAAAGAACTCTTCAGAGCACTTTCCGTGGTAAAGTCGGCAGAGGACTGCCATACAGGCGATATCTCTCCGCAACTGCAGAGGCTCAAGGACTCGGTGGCATCGGGACTGTTGATAATGCGGACTGCTCGCCGCTGCAACCGGTCGAGAGCATCAAGCAAATACTGCGCGGATCCATCACAAAGATGAGCATAGTACACATGAGCGAACCTGTGTCCTATAAATTCAAATTCAAAATTCTTTATTTTAGTTATAAACCTACTACATTAGACACAGTATTAAACAACATTTACATTTCTTGCTTAAAACTAAGGTGTCTCAATTATAATATTTGTAAACACTATATTTTAGGCTATTTTTAGCAAAGTATACGTACCTTCTGAACTAGTTGAGACTGTGACTCAGAAGGTAGCTGTTCATTCGTGCTATTATTAGCTTCTAAAGAAGGAAGCCTAAATTAAAATTTAGGATATTATTATTCTAAATTTAAATTTAGGATTCCTTCTATAGAAGGAAAAAAAAAAGGAATATGTGGAGATGGTATAATTGTTTACACTAGTTAGGTAGAAGCATGATCGGGATGAATTCAAATGCTAATTAAGTTGCCACCACGAAGGATTCAGTGTCCTCATAGTTTAATGTTTTAAAGTAGTTACAGATGGCCCTTTTACAGTCTAGTTCGTTGAATTTGGGGATATTTAAAATTATCTTAGCGAGTCTATTGTATAGAAAAGGGCCGAGAAACAGCGCAAATCTATGTGCAAAGACTGTTCTACTTAGGGGGGCTGAATATACCCTACCTTTTCGCCGCTTGCTGCTAACGGATGATACAGAGTAAGCGTGTTTGTGTTTTTCTAGCGCCGTGTCCAAAATGAATAACTGTCTTATCGTGAGAGTGTTCGATAGTTGATATAACTGTGCTGTAGGAAACAGAAAGTGCTTAAAGTGTATCACGTTAAGTATAGCCCGCTGTGCCCTTTCGTCGCCCTAGCATTAGGAGAGTTGTTTTACAACATCCTCCCCAACAAGATATACAATATGTTAGAATAGATTCACACAGGGCAAGATGAATTGATTGTATTTGTTTCGCGTCACATATGTAGCGTAGAGTTTTAAATACAAATATGAATTTTCTAACTCGCGAAGTGAGGCTGTTAATATGGGCTTTGAAATTTAAGTTGTTGTCCTGTTGAATTCCTAAGTATTTAGTTGATGTGACTGAATTAATAGCAGGGCATTTACATAAGTTATTAGTCGTTTTTATGTTATTGTCATTGCAGTAGTGTGATTTAATATTGTATTTATTTCCTGAGGGCTGGGGCCATCATTTCTAATACTGAAGGTAATAAAATTTGTCTTAGATAAGTTAAGGGTTAATAGATTATTATCAAGCCATTTTGCTACCGTGTTAAGGCCTTTATTAGCACTTGCGTATACCTCGTCCCAAGTTTTTCCAATTAAATATAGCACTGTATCATCTGCATATGTATTGATATTGCCTTCTTCCAAATTTAAATTACACATATCGTTTATGTAAGCAATGCAAAGGGACGGTGCGAGGACGCTTCCTTAGAGGCACTCCAAAAGTAATGCGTTCAATGGTAGAGCTTAGGTGTTCACCGACCTGTATCATCTGCATCATATTTGTTAGATAGTCAGTTAGAAGATTTAATGATTTGCCGCGAATCCCCAAACGATTCAATTTATTAATTAGTATTGTGATCGATACGGTATCGAAGGCTTTTGATAAATCAAAGAAAATCGCCAAGCATTTATCTTTTGAATCTAGTGCTTTGGCAATAGACGTCGTCAAACTAAGAACAGGGTCCTGCGTTGATATTTTAGTAGGTACGGAAACCAAATAGTTTTTTGAAATATGTCCTTTACGCTCTAAGTAGTGTCTTAATCTCTTGTTTATTGCTTTTTCAATAATTTTAGATAAGGTTGTTAACAAGGAAATGGGTCTATAATTTATTACATCTGATTTGTCTCCTTTTTTAAATATTGGGATAACCTTAGACTTTTTAAGAGGTTCAGGAAAGCATCCACCTTCAAAACAAGCATAAATAAGATACAAATGCTCGGGCGCGAAGAACCGTCTCACCTTGTTCAGTACGCCAAGTTTCCGCGAGGCCGCCTTAGTGATGCTCTCGATGTACTCCCGCGGGTTGAGGTCCCGGCAAATATCCATGGCCAGGACACCGAGCTTATCTCGTAAGGGCAGTTGAGTGCTCAGAAAAGTGGGGAGGGGGAGAAACGGAGACTTTTTGGTAGAGAACACGCACACCTGTGTTTTTTTAGCGTTGAACTCGACCAGATTTTCATCGCCACATTGTGTGATGCAGCTCAGAACCCGGTCATGCTCAGCGACAAGCTCCTGTCGTTTTTCCTCAACGTCTGACAGGTTGGCTGCAGGGTGTCCAAAATATCGCCCATGGACTGCTGTCGTCTGCAAAGCAATGTATGCTGCCAAGGGCTAACATGTCATTGATATGCAGAAGAAACAGCGTGGGTGACAGAACTGAACCCTGTGGTACGCCAGCGTTTACCTGCAGAAACTCACGAGGCCGCGCCGTAGCAAAGGACCCTAATACGGCGCGAATCTATCGTTTTTTAAAACCTTATAAGCCCATTCTTCATATATTAAAATTCGTCATTTAGAAAGATGCGCTCTTACAAATTTTAAAAATTTTGGGTAAAGACTTTAAAAAGGAACAATAGAAAGACTGACAAAACCAAGTAGTCTAGAGAATTTGTAGAAGAAATGGAATGAGAAATTCAGTATCCGAAGTTATTTAAATACTTAAAGTCGCACATTCTAAAGAGGATAGCGAATGAGAAGTCTCTAAGATATTCTTTTTGTAGTGTTTTTTTTTCAACGTAATGAAGCTGAGAATAGCAGAATAATAATTAAAATCACTTTTTTTTTGTTTACTGTATTACTAATCTTGTTGTGGGAAAGTATTTTTTGCCATATTTTATTTTCAGAATGACGTAATTGCGAATAGCAAATGGTGGTGCCTATAAAACTATAGTACGAAGGTATGTAGGTAAAATTTCTTTAATATGATTATATTACAGACTACTCCATTGGAGAACTCGATTAAGATTGGCGAATATTTAACAATACTGGTATATCTTAAGGATGTTCGAAATCAATTCAACCTTAAAATTCGCGACTGTTGGGCCTATAACAACGAGGACTACGATAGCCCTAAGACAAGAAAAATCCAGCTTACAGACAAAGAAGGCTGTCCCAAGTAAGAAATCCTAATTAGGTTTTTGATACTTAAATATTTTAAAAAACTGAAGTCCATAATCTGTACACTACCTACATGTTATTTAAAAAATATGTATAGGTTACACATTAATTAGTCTCTTTCATCAGACAATATTTTTACGTTATGCCAACAGAAAGAAGAAACTCATTGACCTATGGCAAAAAACAACCCAAACTGGTAAAAACGGCGCTACACTAATTGCTTACAGTAAAGTAAGCGCATTCCGCTTTCCAGATAACGACCAAGTCTACCTAACTTGCAATGTAGAGGTAAATATATATATATATATATAAAACCCTTATAATGACACATTTTTTTCGAAGAAACCCAAGATTACCATGTATTTATTTGCAGCTTTGCACAAACAATTGTAATGCTAACTGCGAAGGACTTAGAAAAGAAATAACAACAACAATTAGACGGTCGCAAAAATGCTACCCTGGTTCGGGTGATCCGCAGTGTGCTCCATCACCGCAACAAACAACATTCAATACGCCTACTTATTTACCACCAACAACATCCGCACCTAACTGTTTCCCCGGATCAATAGACCCGCGTTGTCCTAGACCTAGTACGCCAACTCCTCCAAACTGCTACCCAGGAAATACGGACTCGAGGTGTCCCAAACCTACTGAACAATCACGATGCTACCTTGGCAGTACAGACGTCAGATGCCCGAAATTAACAACACAAGCGCCTCCAATATGTTACACAGGAAGTTCTGATCCTCGCTGTCCAAGGCCTACAAAGCCAGTATGCTACCCCGGATCACGAGATCCAAGCTGCCCTCAGCCACCCCTGCCGACCACTTCAAATCCACCAACTTATTTGCCACCTAAACCAACCACTCCTGAACGGCCACAATGCTACCCCGGTAGCAGTGATGCTAGGTGTCCCAAACCAGCAACATCAGAACCCCCGCTCTGCTTCCCCGGCAGTACAGATCTGAGTTGCCCGCAGCCAACAACACCTCCTCCAAGATGCTTCCCAGGAAGCACAGACCCAAGATACCCCAAACTCACTATACCTGAATCACCTGGTTGCTTCCCGGGTAGCGCAGATCCTAGATGCCTCAAGACAACAACATCTGCTCGTCCACAATGCTTCCCAGGAAGCACTGACCTGAGATGCCCTAAACCCTCGACACCTGAACCACCGCGTTACTTCCCAGGTAGCGCAGATCCTAGATGCCCGGATCAAACAACACCTGCACCTCCACGATGCTTCCCAGGAAGCACTGACCTAAGATGCCCCAAACACACTACACTTGAACCTCTGCGATGCTTCCCAGATACTGTAGATCCCAGATGTCCGAAGCCGATGACCTCAGCTCCACTAATTTGTTATCTAGGTAGCACAGATCCCCGTTGTCCACGGGCCACGAAGTCGGTATGCTATCCTGGTTCACGAGATCCAAACTGTCCTAAACCTACAACATCACATCCACCAACTTATTTACCTCCGACAACATCAGAACCTAAATGCTTCCCCGGTAGTACAGACCGTAGATGTCCTAAGTCAACAATACCTGAACCACCTCGTTGCTTCCCAGGTAGCATAGATCCAAGATGCCCTAAACAAAAAACACCTGTACTTCAACAATGTTTTCCCGGTAGCATGGATCGCAGGTGCCCTAAACCTACAACATCTGCACCTCCAAGATGCTTCCCAAGCAGCACGGATTCTAGATGTGCTAAGTCAAGAACATCTGAACCACCTCGATGCTTCCAAGGTAGCACAGATCCAGGATGCCCGAAGCGAACAACACCTGAACCCCCACGCTGCTTCCCAGGCAGTACAGATCCAAGATGCCCGAAGCCAACAACACCTGTACCCTCACGATGCTATCCTGGCAGCACAGATCCTAGATGCCTCATACCAACAACACCAGAACCCCCACGCTGTTTCCCCGGCAGCACAGACCTTAGATGCCCTAAACCAAGAACACCTGCACCGCCCAGATGCTTTCCTGGTAGCACAGATCCCAGATGTCCGAATCCCTCCACGTCTGAACCCAAGGAGCCCGTATGTTACCCAGGTTCACCAGATTCAAGATGTCCGCAACCCCCCCGACCAACGACGATAAATCCTCCAACATATTTACCTCCCGTAACTCCTGCACCAAAGTGCTATCCCGGTTCATCAGATTCTAATTGCCCTAAACCAACCAGGCCCGAATCACCACGATGCTATCCTGGCAGCACAGATCCTAGATGTCCTAAATCAACAACACCAGAACCCCCGAGGTGCTTTCCCGGCAGCACTGATCCTAGATGCCCCAAACCCACCATACCAGAGCCACCACGATGCTATCCTGGCAGCACAGATCCTAGATGCCCCAAACCTACAACACCAGAACTACCACGCTGCTTTCCCGGCAGCACGGATCCCAGGTGCCCTAAACCTACAACACCGGCACCTCCACGATGTTTCCCAGGCAGCACTGATCCTAGATGCCCCAAACCCACCACACCAGAGCCACCACGCTGTTTCCCAGGCAGCACGGATCCCAGATGCCCAAAACCATCTGCACCAGAAACCCCACGCTGTTTCCCCGGCAGCTCGGACCCCAGGTGCCCTAAACCTACAACACCTGCAGCTCCACGATGCTTTCCAGGCAGTACAGATCCAAGATGCCTGAAGCCAAAAACACCTGCACCTCCACGATGCTATCCTGGCAGCACAGATCCTAGATGTCCTAAACCAACAACACCAGAACCTCCGAGGTGCTTTCCCAGCAGCACGGATCCCAGGTGCCCTAAACCTACAACATCGGCACCTCCACGATGCTTCCCAGGCAGCACTGATCCTAGATGCCCCAAACCCACCATACCAGAGCCACCAAGATGCTATCCTGGCAGCACAGATCCTAGATGCCCCGAACTTACATCAGCAGAACTACCACGCTGCTTTCCCGGCAGCACGGATCCCAGGTGCCCTAAACCTACAACACCGGCACCTCCACGATGTTTCCCAGGCAGCACTGATCCTAGATGCCCCAAACCCACCACACCAGAGCCACCACGCTGTTTCCCAGGCAGCACGGATCCCAGATGCCCAAAACCCACCACACCTGCACCTCCACGATGCTATTCTGGCAGCACTGATCCTAGATGCCCCAAACCAACAACACCAGAACCCCCACGCTGTTTCCCCGACAGCACGGATCCCAGGTGCCCTGAACCGACAACAGAAGGATGCTTCCCGGGTAGTACAAGACTCATATGTACGTTTATCCTACTCCAAGGTGTGTAATCTCAGACCACTAGAAAGTATAGAATAATTAAGACATGTAAACGTCAAAGACAACGTAGTGACCCAACAATGAAAATTTCGGTTTTAAAGTGAAAACTTCTTTAGACACTGGTTTAATACAACAAAGTAATGTGTATCGTGCACACGACCCGTGAAGACAAGTGAAGTTGTAGATTGTCCGCGACCGGTGAATGTGACAGGTGCGCCCCAACGCCCCCGCATTCATAGCGAAGCGAAGCCGCAACATACTCCCGGGGGTTGAAGGATTCTTCAACAGGTAGACATCTCCGGAAGAGGGCATATGTTGTTGTATGATCTCTGTATCATCCCTTTCTTGGTAAGAATATCAGCAACCCTGTTCACATTGTCTGGTCCGGGATGAGGTTTTATTATCCTGCCCAAAAGCCATAAGAGCGGTGGTTGATTCTTGTCCCTGATGAGAACTATAGAACCCCGCTTTAGGTCCTCTCTGGAAGACTGCCACTTGACCTTCTGTTGTAGCATAGTCACTTAATCATACGAGAAATGTTGCCAAAGATGCTGTTTGAGCTTCTCAATTCTCTCGTAGCGTTCCAGTTGGTTAATGTTTCGCTCGCCTAGTGGGGGCCCGGGAACAGTTAGAAACGTTCGTCCTATGAGGAAATGGGCTGGTGTGAGGCAGGAAAGGTCTGAAGGATCTGATGATAAGGGTGTCAAAGGTCGGGAATTAAGAATGGCCTCTATCTGTACTAAGCAGGTTAACATCTCTTCAAATGTTAGATGAGTTAAAGAAAGAATGCGTCTGAGATGATGTTTCACTGACTTAACAGCTGACTCCCACAATCCACCGAAGTGTGGAGAGTAGGGAGGAATAAATTTGAAATCAATGCCTTTATTTGTAGCTTCTGTCTGTATATCATCTGAATAAGTTTTGAAAAAGTTATAAACATCATTACTTGCACCAACAAAAGTCGTTCCATTGTCTGAGGAGATGGTTTGAGGCTTACCCCGACGACCCATGAAGCGATGAAGAGCGGCTATAAAAGATTATTTTGAAAGATCTGTGACTAGCTCCAGATGTAAAGCTTTAACTGAGAAACACACGAAAATACATATATATGATTTCATAAGCCTGCAACCCCTACCCTTTCGATCGGCAATCAGTATCTGTATCGTATCGTATCGTATCGGTATTGACTATGCTGGGCCAGTGCCCAGCATAGTCAATACCCATATGTAGGAAAGGAAATACAAGGTGCGTTCTATCTCGCGGTAAGTCACCCATTATAGGTTGAATAGGTTTTGGTTTAAACCTAGAGCAACGTACGCAGACATGAACAGTACGCCTGTTGAGGCTCCTCCCCCCCAATGGCCAGTATGTTTGTCTGACGTGAGATAGTAGCATGTTAGGACCTGCATGAAAGGAATCTGTGTGAAATTTGTAAAAAATGATTTTCGTGAGGTGATGTTTGGAGCATAAAAGAATAGGATGTTTGACATCATAAGTGTAGTGTGAGTTGTTAAGGCGTCCACCAACGCGTAATAAACCATTACTGTCAATGAACGGAGATAATGAGATCAATCTATTTTTCTTTGGTAATGATTTGTTTAAAAATAGTGATTGAATTTCGTTTGGAAACATCTCCTGTTTTGTCGTGCGTAATACGACTGACTGTGCAATGTTAAGTTCTGATAATGACAGAATACCTTCAGTTTTATTAGTAGTATTTCTACAGTTTTTGATGAATCTGTAATTATATAAGCTACTGTTCTAATTAATTTTGTATAGTTTGGTTTTTTGTATATTAAGTGTAATATAATATTTTCGTTACTTGTGTTTGTTTGTTTGGTATGAAGTGAAATTTCTGGAAGTGGTATGTTTTTCTCTTTAGTTGGTGTTTGTGGGACGTTTATGTTTGTATGATGAAGGAAGCTAGGACCTGTCCACCACAAAGAAGAGTCGATGAGGTGACCGGCCTTTACTCCACGAGAAACCAGGTCTGCGGGATTCAATTTAGATGGTACGTAGCTCCAGCTGTTAGCAGACATAGTATCTTGAATTTCACCTATTCTGTTTCGAACAAAGGTCTTTAGGCAACTAGGTGATGTATTTAACCAACCAAGAACTATCATCGAATCTGTCCAATAATAACAATCATTAAAAGTTTTTGTTAGTGATTGTAAAACTTTAGTGCAAAGTCTTGTACCAAGTAACGCGCCGCATAACTCCAGTCTGGGGATAGTGACAGGTTTTAAAGGTGCTACTTTATTTTTTGAAGCAAGAAGACGAACACAAACTCAACCTTGCGCATCGACTGATCTAACGTACACACATGCTGCATGTGCACGTTCTGAAGCATCTGTAAATGTGTGTAGTTCATACGTGACTGATGCATCGAGACAAACCTAACGTGGTATGCGAAGAGAGTTTAAAGTTAAAAGTGAATTAATAATACTTAAAAAATCATTTTTTATATCACAAGAGACCTCGTCATCCCATTTGCATTTGTCGAGCCACAATTTTTGCATTAGTATTTTCGCCTCGACTGTACACGGCCCTAATAAACCTAGAGGGTCAAAGACTTGACTGATGAGAGATAAAATAAGACGTTTTGATACTTTCTTTTTGTTAGTCTAAATGTTAATAGAAAAGAAAAGATTGTCTGAGTCACAATCCTAATTTAACCCTAAAGTTTTATTGGGAAGTGAGTCATTCAAGTCTAAGGTTTTTTCTGATTGTTGTTGAATTTTTATGTTTTGGGTAACAGAATGTAATATAGTCTGATTGTTTGATTGCCATTTTCTTAAATTAAATTTAGCAGTATTCATAATTTTAATGACATTTTTAGCTAATTCGACAATAAAAGCGACAGAGTCGCCCCCACTGAGGTAATCATCGCCATAATAATCTCTAAGAATTGAATTTTTCGCTTCAATAACAGTACATGTATCTGCTAATGCCACTAAACACTTTGTCGCGAGGTATGGCGCTGATGACGTGCCATATGTTAGTGTATTAAGTGTGTATGATTTAATTGGTTCTGAAGAATTAAATCGAAATAAAATCTGTTGTAGGTGGCGTTGAGAAGGTGTAACGAGAATGGCTCGGTACATCTTCTCTATATCGCCTGAGACTATGTATTTATGCTGTCTGAATCTGAGTAAAATAGATAGAAGATCGTCCTGTACAATCGGTCCTACCATTTGAATGTTGTTATAAGACTTACCCGTAGTTGTGACTGCTGACGCGTCGAAGACAACTCGTAATTTGGTCGTCGTACTCGACTCCCGAATCACCCCCTGATGAGGCAGGTAACAGTTAAAATTATCGTCTGACATACTCTGTTTATTTTCTGACATATAATAATAATAATAATAATATATGTTTATTGACACAGACAAATTTACATTATTCGAATACACAGTTAATGTTAATTCTAGTTTGCACTTGAGATATGGAACGCTGCCTCTTAAACTAGGTGAATTACCTGTATCTTAAGAGACAGGTAATTCACCTGTCTCTTAAGTGACAGGTGAATTACTGTCACCTGGCTTCAATGAAAAATGAAGCCTTACATTTTTCATTTCATTACACCTAAGAAGTTAGAGTTGAGTATAGTCTATGTTTACAATTGTAGCAAATTAATTTATCTCAATTAAAAATTACTATACTTGTAGGTTGTTTTTAGCTTGCAGTGGAATGTGTATATATAATGTGTGTGTGTGTGTGTGTGTGTGTGTGTGTGTGTGTGTGTGTGTGTGTGTGTGTGTGTGTGTGTGTGCGTGTGTGTGTGTGTGTGTATGTGCGTGTGTGTGTGTAGTGTAATTTATTTATTTAGTCCTGAAACTTAATGTGACGGTAATTCATTATTTGAGATATATCAGCAACGATTCTGTGCTGGTATAGTCCTGCGCTAGTAGCCATTCTGTAACTTTATGTTTTAATGTGTACCTATTCAAACCCAATATTTTTAGTTCTTTGTGTATTTGCTTGTATATGTGAGAGCCCAATATATAGTAGTGGTGTTTTGCGAAAGCGGTTCTGTGTCGGACACTTTGTGGTAAATTCCTGCGCTTCTTAGGATCGGGGCGGTTGAGACCGCGATGTTGCCTAATAGTTGATTGAAGCATAAACAGCTGGCGTACAGTTAATACTTTGCAGTCTGTATACAACTGAGCCGTAGGATATCTCCACGGTTTACTTGACATTGTCTTGAGAACATATGCCCGAAGGCTAGATATTCTGACATAAATTGTAAGTACCTTTCTTTTAAAAGTGAATCATGAAGAAATCTGCGCGCTTCGCCGCTGCGTAGGAGTCCCCGAGTATTTCAGGTGAGTCTTTTAAAGGTATTGTGACTACAAACCTGCCGTCGCTGTCTTGTGCTGTGGTCTCTGCGAAGCTTCGCTCACAAGCTCGTTCCTCCTGTGATAAGCAGTGCTCGGACGATACCGCCTCCAGCTCCCAGAACCGGTTAAGTATTGATTCATCATTTTGAAGAAAGTGACAAGAAGAATATTCTGTATTATTATTTGTGTTGTTATGTTTTGTGTGTGTATATATAACGCCTGAAACTAACCAACCTAATTTAGTCATTTGCAACTTAGGACGCTGCTTACCTAAATCTATGAAATTGTTAGTTATAACTTCCCAAAATATTTCTGCCCCGAGCAGTATGTCTACAGTCGAGGGAATATTAAAAGAGGGATCTGCTAGTTGAATGCCCGAAGGAAGAGGCAACTCTCTGATATCTACGTAATAATGTGGTAATAATTTAGTAATCTCTGGTAAAACAAAACATTTTAGATTGACTTGATAACCACCCGAAATTGACTGGATAGTTATGTCACAAGACTCTGCACTATAGGAACATTGATTATTGATCCCTACAATAGTGGAGCTCGTATCATGTTTCGTCAGACCTAGTTTCTCACCGAAGTGCTGTGTGATGTAGTGAGAAGTGCTGCCGTTGTCTAGTAGGACACGAGCTGTGCGAAGTCTCCCCATAGAATCCATCACCTTCACCAACGCTGTGCAAAGCAGTACGGAAGAGGTTTTAGTATTTTGTATATAAGTATCTGTAGATGAAGTGAGTGATATTGGTGATTCTGTCTGATTCTGTATGTTTGTGTGTAAAAGTGTATTGTGTTTAAGCTTACAATACTTGCAGTATGACAATTTGCATTGTTTATCTGTATGGCCCGGTCGTAAACAATTTTTACAGATCTTAAAATTATTTATTTTCTGTAAACGGCTATTGACGTCAAGGTTTCTAAATTCCTGACAACTAAAAAAAAAAAAGATTCTTTTTGCACATAGAACATGTAGTATTAAAATTGTTTTCTTTTGAATCTGTTCTTTGTATGTTATGAGAGTTAAATGTATTCTGTTTTTGTTGAGTGTTCTGTTTAATGTCATTTCTTGTTGTATAGTATCTAATAAATCAGATCTGTTTGTTAAAAAATGTATGAACTGCTCTAGAGTAGGATAGCCTTTAATTGTATTACGAAATTCTTCCCACTCCCTAAAAGAAACTTCATCTAATTTTTTGGAGATGATGTGGATGATTAACGTATCCCAATTGTCAGTTGGCTGACCGAAACTGGCAAGTGCAGGCAAGTTTTTATTAGTGACGTCAATAATGTTTCTCAAAACTGACTAGACACTTTTTGTGCTTGCTTTAATTAAACAACGCGTTGACATGGTTGTTAACTAAAAGACGTTCGGTGTCGTAACGATTAGTTGATAAATTCCAAGCTATTTCGTAATTATCTGCCGTGAATTCAATGTTCTGAACAATTAAAGACGCAGTGCCTTTAAGAGCAGCGCGTGAATAATGGAATTTATTAATAAGGCTGAGACTTTTGCTATTGTGAATGATAGATAAATACGTATCTCTAAACTCCAGCCAGCGCTGAAAGTCGCCATCGAATACAGGCAAATTGGTTTTAGGCAGCCTTACGAAGTCATGAGGCACGGATTCGGTAGTTGATGAGTCATATCTATGACGGAGGTGTTCACGTTTCTGGCGCTCTGCCTTCATCAGCGTTGTGGCTTGAGCAACAAGCGAATAATACTTATTTTCTAATTGTATACGCTCGTCGAACTTCCCATCTCCCTCAGACAATGTCTCGAACTCCGTCTGTAATTTATCAAATTCATCGTATGTAAGCTCTAATCTTGACAAACGTAATTCTATTTCCGTTAACTGTAGGTCTGTTAACGGCTGACTAATGTCTATTGTGTTTAAATAACTGCTAAATAGCGTAAGTTTGCCTTTAACATTCCCGCGTAATTTAATTATTTCCTTAATACGAACCTCAGTCAGTATTATTAAATAATATGTGATAATAACAACAAGTTACTTAATGGAAAATAAAAAGAAGTGTTTATACTGTTAACTATGAAGGTAAAGATTGGAAATACTTTACGTTAGCGCACAGCGTAGACTAGAAGCGGTAGGTAGCTAGATTTTTAGCTAGATAGTGCTCTGAACAGCCGGCCGCACGCCCGTGTCATCAATGCAATAACAAGATAATACCTAGATAGCTATAGCGTTGATGTAGCTGTGATGTGGTTGTCAGCTGTTATAACAGTTCACTTTTATAAGCATGCGTGAATAATATGATTCTATTTGATATGATGATTTACTCATTGAAAATTACAAGTAGCGTTAAAATATGAAGAGAAGTCAATATGCTATACAAATAGTGCACTTTACTATAGATAAGTAAAGAAGTTAGAAGGAAATTAGGAAATATAAAGGAACGAACTCACTCGATTATTATTTTTTGTTCTGATCCGTGGTGCTCACAAAGGGCAAAGTCCTCTTCAATGTTATTTTGTTGTTTTTTTTAGTATCTGTTAGCCAATCCTGTTAAAATATGTTGTAAATTTGTTTCCACTGGTGTTTTGAATGCTGATTATTGTAAATATAACATTTTGATTCCAAATCGTAGACGTCGTAGTTAGGACACGTATTGAAGTTATATCCGTGTGCTTGATGATCGTCAATATGGAATGCTCTGCTTCGTCTCCCTTGAATATTGGACGATGAAAAGGTATCCTCGATGAAGAAAATATGCCTTTCTCCACAGGTATCCTATGTATGTCTTGTCCAATTAGGTATGCGCGTGCGCCGATAAAAATGGCGTGTCTTCCTCTTCGATATTTTTATGTATTTTACGGACGAAGGACCATTGGTTGCTTCGATAGCTGGTTCAGAGGTGGAAATAATGACACTTGTGGAATTATGACTGTTGTATTAAATAAAAGTTAAAATACAGTAAGTAATGTTTGTAAGTTGTAAGTTGTAGATTGTCCGCGACCGGTGAATGTGACAGGTGCGCCCCAGCGCCCCCGCATTCACAGCGAAGCGAAGCCGCAACAGGCACCTTGAGCACTTTTTAGGTGAACAAAGATCAATTTTTGGTACCTTATGAGTTCGCGTCACCGAGTCACCGACACCGACATGCTGACGTCACAAAACTTCTTTGGCCGCGTTGAGTACTTTTTGGTATGGGAAAATCTTATGAATTCGCGGCACCGTTTCACCGATATGATGATTTAATTTAAACATTATGAAATTTCTAATTTTACACATTAATTTTACAAAAACGACTGCCGTCAGAAGTGAAAACTTATAACTTATAATGTTATTTATAACTTAGAATGTTATTGGTATGCTATACAAGAAGTTTCTGAAATACTTGAAAATAGATTTGGCAAAAAATATGATAATGTACCAATGATTTTCAGTAGAGACTTCAATATTAACTTTGCAGATGATAAAAATCTACCACTAATTGAATTTTTAAATGAAACAATTGAAATATATCTGTTCAATCCTTTCGCCAATGTAGCGTTCTGTTACGGGGTGGGTTTAGAAGTATTTTTAAAGAAACAAGTTTGATTAACATTAAATTATTATTTAATAATAAATCAATTACATTACAAAAGTATAAACCTAGTGCCCTCAACGAAATCGGAAATAAGTCTGTTTTATATATTAAAGTATCATTAGCATGAATTGCGTCGCTTATGTCAATGCAAACGATGCAGTTTTGTTTTATATTGAAAGCCGGGGTTGCGACATCGTAACATCCCCCCCGTTAAGATTGATCGTTATAGATCAAAGTAAAGATCAATGTATTTACTTAAAACAGAGATCGCCGTGGGCTACAGAAATGGATAATCACTACAACATAATTTTATATTTATTATTTATCTACTTAACTTTAAAGTGCTTAAGAGGTATTACAATTAAAACATCAAAATAATATTAAAATTATTCTTATCATAGACCGTTTCGCACGCAGGATTCGCGATAGTCGAGTAAACGTTACCGAGAACACACACATAGCACTGGTTTTTTATGATTTTGCACTCACTCACTCTATCGAGTTGTGAGTAAAACAGTCTATCCGAAGTTATTGTCAAATATTGTTTACTCGGTGCGACAAGAAGATAAGTGTCTGGTGCAAAAACGTCGAATGGGACAGGAAACGGGATGTTATGGTAAAGGTTATAAGTCTGAGGAAGAACCAGCGGTATTTTTATTACAACTATAATAAGCTTACCGTCGTGGTAATAACATACAATGTCACATTATTAATTAGGTCATTTATGTTATGTAATGATAAACGAATAGGTAGTTCCGAATGCTTAGGCAAATAATTGACGTGTAACTCGAGCTCCTTGTATATCTGTATGTGACTGAGTACTGTCGCGTGCAGTACGTTTATTTTACTAAACAATATGGCATTGTTTTTATAGTGGACTAACGCGCATAAGTACTGTCAACTGTTTTTCGTACGACTGTACTTTATTAATACGTGAACTTGTTTGCATCATCAGAATCTAAAGTGCCAAAGAACGTTTTTTATATGGAACCACCGGCGTCAAATAGCCCGCGTTTAGAGCGTTTTGTTTCTTTTACATTTACTAAATAGGAGATGGATGAGAACTTTTTAATATTAATGTTATATTGAGTCCTTAACGCATTTAAGGAATTTAAGCAATCATCTTTTACCTTAGAAGACTGTGTTGAATCGCAATACTTAGAAACTTTTATCTAATTTTTTTTTTACATTTTATATATGTGGTTGAATATGGCTCAAATCTATATAGGTAATAACGTTCCAGTAATCATTTGTAAACTTTAAATCTAGTAACTTATCGAAATATAACGTGAGAGATCCGATTAACTTAGTGACGAGTTGACTTCCGGAAACTGCTGACATTAACTTGTAACCAATAGAAAGGAGACATGTTTACACTAGACGGAGGCAGGTTTAATTTCGTCATAATGATGACGTATATGCTTCCTACCTACTTCAACTGTGACGGTATGGTTTCCGTTTACCTTTACACTCTTGTAAGGACCTTTCCATACTGGAGACAGCGCTTTGTTTTGTTTATGGTGACATCGTATATAAACCATGTCGCCTATGTTATACGTCACTGGCCGGGAGTGTGAGTCATAGTAGTGTTTGGAACGTTCTTTAGATGTTTGTATATTTTGTAGCGCCTTTTGCCTACTGTAATATAATCTGTGATTGAGCGCCCTTACGTAATCGGTGTATGTGTTACTATCTAAAGCGTCTATAGACTTAGGAATATAGGGTTTATGTCCCAATAGGAGTTCAAATGGTGCAAAGCCTGTTGTTGAATGGATGTTGGAGTTATAGGCTAACATCGCAGTGTTTAGGTACAAATCCCAAGTATGAGCGTTGTCTTCAATGTAAGATCTTAAATATTCTTTTAAGGTGGAATGACTTCTCTCTAACGCACCACAAGTCTGTGGGTGATAAGGTGAGGCGTAAATGTGGATGCCAAATAGTTTATCTAGCTGTTTAAATACATCTGAACAAACGTATGTGCCTTGATCGGTGACGATAGTTCGTGGAATGCCTATATGAGAGATAAAATGAACGAGACGTTGGGCAGTTTCCGTTCAGTGAGGATTTTGATTTTGAGATTAGTGAGTATGGCGGATGAGGGAGAGCTTCCAACCCCAGCTCTTGCAGCTGCTTCACGATAACGCGCGACCCCATACTGCGCCAGTCTCCAAGCTGCAAGAGCTGGGGTTGGAAGCTCTCCCTCATCCGCCATACTCACCAGACCTTGCACCTACCGACTATTACTTTTTCCAAACTTTAGACAACTTTTTAGTGGGTAAAAAATTCAATTCCCGCGAGGCAGTACAAAATGCCTTTTAAGAGTTTGTTGCCTCCCGTCCAGCAGATTTTACAAGAAGGCATCAATAAACTGCCAATGCGTTGGCAAAGATGCGTCGATTGCATGGGTGATTACTTCGAATAACAGAAATAAAAAAGTTTGAAAAAATAAGTATATTCACTTATTGCATACAAAACGGCAATTTCATAGGTAAAGACCTATTATTATCCCAAATAACATGTCACAACAAACAAGTGAATACCTCAACATGCTCGCCTCTCATGGTATTTTACCTTCTCATACATTCCCTAGTCGTGCCAACTCCTGTATTGATCATACTATGATCAAATCTAATTTAACCACAACGACGGTGGTCATTGATACGTACATAACTGACCACAAACCTATATTCGTATGTCTTGATTATGAACGTTCTCCTGCTACGCCTACACTTTATCGCACCACTGTCGATTATCCTTCGGTGATTTCAGACATACTTTCTCGGGATTTTAGCAAGATAATGAACTGTTAGGACACTTGTTTGGCGGCTGACCTTTTGGTATCCGCCATTGTTTCGGCAATTGAAAATCATTCGAAACTAGTCAACATTCCCTCAAAACGCAGAACCACGAAACCTTGGATCACGAATGGTTTGCTACGCTGCATCCGCAACAGAGATGAAATGTCACGTCAACTATCTAAAGATTCTGAGAACTATATCTTAAAAGTCACATATATACGTTATCGTAATTTCTGCAACAAACTTCTTAAAAAGTTAAAGACCGCATATGAAAGAGAAGAACTCTGGAAAGCAGGAAATAACCCAAAAGCTACCTGGAAAATTATTAAAAATATTACTAATAATCAGCGGCACACTACATCTTCTAAGGAACTTTTAAATGGAACTGATGATAATGTTTCTAGTATTAATCATGTCAATAGCTTTTTTGCAAGTATTGGGAAACAATTGGCCTCTAAAATTACTCCCACAAAACGTACATTTGAAGGACTCCCGAATCGAAAATCATGCAATTCTCTTGTTCTTCTGCCTACTGACGAACAAGCGGTAAAATCAATTATTTGCTCATTACGCACAGATGCTACCGCAGGTTGGGATGGTATAACACCTGGAATACTTAAATCCTGTCAGTCTGTTCTTGCACCAGTGATCACCCATATCTGTAATCTGTGCATAGAATCTGGCTGCTTTCCATCAGTCTTCAAGAAGGCTGTTGTATACCCAATCTTCAAGAGTGGAGACAGACACAGTGTCAACAATTATAGGCCTATATCAATTTCACCTGTGATCTCCAAAATACTAGAAAAAAATATTTACAAAGTCTAGTAAACTTCCTGGAGACATTTAATCTCTTGTCTCCAAACCAATAGGGCTTTAGAAAATGTAAATCAACTGAAGATACGGTAGCTGCACTTATAGATCAATTTGTTTCGAAACTAGACACTAAGTCTAAGTGCTTAGCTATCTTCCTAGATCTTACTAAAGCTTTCGACACTGTGTCTGTTCCTCACCTCTTAAATACGCCAGAGGAAATGGGAGTTCGTGGCCTCGCACTTAAACTTCTGAAAGATTACCTCAGTGGCCGTTCTCAGTGCGTCAAAATTGATAATTTGCTGAGTGGCGTTGAATTTCTGAATTTTGGTGTGCCTCAGGGCTCAATCCTGGGTCCTACGTTATTTTTAGCTTATATAAATCCTCTCTGTAACCTGTCGCTAAGGAATTGTTCCATAATTACTTATGCTGATGACACGGTTCTGTTGATTCATGATGATAATTGGCAACGCACGCTTAATACAGCCGAGGAAAATCTAAGAATAGTTATGAGTTGGTTGGACAATAACCTATTGACTCTCAATCTTTCGAAAACTATATACTTACCCTTCTATTTAAAATCCCCTACCTCGAATATATTGGACTCACTCGTTCTTAAAGCCCATACATGCACAACTAGTTCTGATCGTTCACCAATTACACCTTGTGATTGTCCTCGAATTTTGAGGTGTGAATCAACAAAATACCTAGGTGTTCTCCTTGACAGTTCACTAAATTGGAAGCCCCAAATTGAAAGTCTATCATCGCGACTCCGTAAATTGATATTTGTTTTTAAGAAACTAAGGTGCTCTGCTAACTTTCAACTCTCGAGGTCAGTTTATATCACATTATGTCAGTCACTTGTCACATATTGCATTACTGTATGGGGCGGAGCTCACAAAACGTACTTGCTTCCAGTGGAGCGGGCACAGAGGGCTGTCTTAAAGGTGTCTGAAAGGTGAAAGTGACGTTTAAACCTTTTAGATATTCGACTGAAATTCTTTATAGCGATTGTGATGTTCTCACTGTGAGACAGCTCTATGTGCTGCAGGCTGTACTACGTAAACATGCATCATTGACTTTTGTAAAACCTAAGCTAAAACGAAGAAACTATAGAGTGTGCCCTGTCTCAAAATCCAAAACAGCTCTCGCTGGGCGTCATTTTTCAGTAATTGGCAGCCACCTATACAACTTAATAAACAGAAAGTGTAATATTTATTCTCTGCCCAAAACCCAATGCAAGGTGAGAATTCGTAATTGGTTAGAATCCTTAAACTATGTTGCTACAGAAAATCTTCTTAGAGTCTCCATTCTGTAACAAGATGTCGAATCATATGTACGCCGACACTATTACACATACACACACAAACATACACATACACTCACACAGACATTACATTTCTCACACATCTATTACATAGCTATAACTAACAATTTTAATATTTTTTATGTTGTATTTACTCTTCCTCATTGGCGATGCTCTCTGTAAAACTGTAAGAGAGAGCTGAGAAATCTGAGAGAGCACTGGTACCCGTAACACACCGAGTTCCACTGCCATTCTTTTATGTACATTTTTATGCCTGTATAAAAGAGTGTTATTGTTCAATTTTATATGAAATAAATATTATTATTCTCTTTATTTCATTTATGTATACATATTAATTACATTTTTAAATATAAATATAAAAACAAATACATTTAAAAATATAAAAAATAGTAGACCACCGACCTCGGGTACAGGGACCAAGAAACCGGTGGATAGGGCTCCTGAGACAGGAACCTCCTCACAATACGAGCCGTGTCAAGGAGGACTGCCTTCTGCATCAGACCCTTGATCCAGCCCTCTAACGTGAGCCTCTTAAGATGTTGGTCGAGGCTCTTGGCTATCAATCCGTGAGCAGATACGACTATCGGAACAATGAATACCGAATCCACATTCCACATATCGACAATCTCGTAAGATAAATCCAAATATTTTATTTGTTTTTCTTTTTCGACTTTCACGAGATTCTCGTCATGAGGAACGGCGATATCGACAATCATTGCGCGGCGCTCTAATCGATCTATCACCACAATATCAGGCTTATTGGCAACAATAGTCCTGTCTGTGATAATAGATCGATCCCAATGTAACGTAGCACGACCATTCTCGAGAACTGGGTCGGGCACATACCTGTAATATGGCACCTCTGAACTTACAAGTTTGTATTTCAGGGCAAGTTGTTGATATACGACCCTGGCTACTTGGTTGTGCCTGTGCAAATACTCGCCGTTAGCAAGACGAGAACAACCAGAAATAATATGCCTGATAGATTCTCCAGGACGGTGACATGCCCGACAGATGTCGACCGTACCATCCTTCAGGATATACCTCCGATAGTTATTCGTCAGGATAACTTCATCCATAATCGCACAGACAAAACCTTCGGTTTCTCCGAACAGATCACTATACCGTAGCCAGGACGTAGATGCTTTAAAATCTATATCAGGCCCATTTAGGGCCCGATAAAATCGACCATGAAGTTCTTTGCCCTTCCATACCTCCCTGCGATCATCAGTACTAAGTACTACAGGTTTGCGCCAATTCTCTTTAGCCAAAGCGAGTGGAGTGAGTCCGGTATCCACTGCAACTACACTGCGATGCATTCCCACATCAGTATGAAGAAAATATTCTCTAAGATTGTATATCTCGCGATTGTGTAGGGTCTTGATATTTAATAGACCACGACCCCCATACTTTCGCGGGATATACAACCTCATAACCGATGAACGTGGGTGATGCATTCGGAATGCAGTCAGCAATGTACGGACTCTCCTGTCAAGGGCATCTAATTCGGTCTGAGTCCATCTAAGTATACCAAAGGAATACATCAGAACCGGCATGACCCAACTATTGTAGGCCCGCACTTTGTTACCGCCTGATAAAAGACTTTTAAGTACTTTTTTCAGGCGGCCAAAGAAACGTTCCCGCAACGTTTGTTTCACGTCAGCTTCTGGTATTCCCAAGGACTGTGAAAAACCTAGATACTTGTAGGTTTCGGTGACAGACAGATATCGAAGTTTTGTGGTATCTGAAAGCTCAACTCTTTCAGATTCCACAATCACTCCCTCTTTACATACATGACTGCACACTTGTCTATACCAAATTCCATCTTGATAGAATTACTAAAGTTTTCAGTGACCTTTAGTAACGCTGTCAATTGTAATTTAGTGGGGGCAAGTAGTTTCAAATCATCCATATAAAGGAGGTGAGATATAACTCGATCATCTTTCTGCAACCTATAGCCTAACCCTGAACCCTCTAATAGAGTGCTGAGAGGGTTCAAAGCTAGGCAAAACCACAAGGGACTCAGACTGTCACCTTGAAAGATGCCCCACTCGATCTTTATAAGTACGTCGTTCATCGTAGACTGCCGACATCCTGGATAGCGAAGTACTGTTCTCCATATTATTATTATTAATAGGTCTTTACCTATGAAATTGCCGTTTTGTATGCAATAAGTGAAAGTACCTATTTTTTCAATCTTTTTTATTTCTGTTATTCGAAGTAATCACCCATGCAATCGACGTATCTTTGCCAACGTATTAGCAGTTTATTGATGCCCTTCTTGTAAAAATCAGCTGGACGGAAGGCAACAAACTTTTCAAAGGCATTTTGTACTGCCTCTCGGGAATTGAATTTTTTACCCACTAAAAAGTTGCCTAATTTTGGAAAAAGTAATAGTCGGTAGGTGCAAGGTCTGGTGAGTATGGCGGATGAGGGAGAGCTTCCAACCCCAGCTCTTGCTAATACACTTGTCAGTTACTACACTTAGAGCATAATTATTAAACCGGAAGGGGCAGCCAAACGGGCGGAAAGCGTGATCGGAGTAGAGAGAGAGAGAGACTGAATTTGGTTAGCGTCTGTCTCTCTCACGCAAGGTTCTGATAGGTGGACGCACATACCAATTTGCATGGCTGATTTAGCGGGAAATACACCAACCAATCTCTCTGTACTCTGATCACGCTTTCCGCCCGTTTGGCTGCCCCTGCAGTTATATATGGTCTAAGGTCACTTTTTGTAGTAGGTAATTAATAAACTAGTTAAAAAATTTATTTTCGTGTTTTACTACAATAGTTTTGTTTGGCCCTTGTTGTATGTAGTTTTGACATGAGCATACATATTATATACTCTTTACAGTAGACCTGACATTATAACTTTAAATTACATTGTGCAAAAATAATGATGTCGGAGTGATATAAATTATTTTTTAAACCTTCATAACTTTTTTCACAATCTGCTATGCTTTATGAACCTTTTTCATTATTTAATTGGAAGGCCTAAGCTATCAAATACCACTTATTTGATCTCTGTCCATTCTGGGGCACAAGCCCATATATTTTTTGGACATCTCCTTTGAGGTAAATATGCCGTGGTTGGTATCATTCGAAAGGTTGTTACTTGTACATTTCAAATATATATAATATATATATATATAATATTATTTGCATTTTCTCGTGACTTTGTCTATATCACACTAATATATAAAGGCGAAAGTTTGTGTGTATGTTTGTTACTTCTTCACGCAAAAACTACTGGACGGATTTGGATAAAACTTTACAATAATATAGCTTATACATCAGAATAACACATAGGCTACTATTTGCAGCGATAACCGACATACACGCGGGCGGAGCCGCGGGCAACAGCTAGTTTATTCAATAATTGTGATATTTCTATGGTACCTATTTACTATATACTTTGCAAAGAAATTCATAAAATAGAGGCACCAAAACATTTTAAAACAAAATAATGTAAAAACTAAAACACAACTACGACAAAAAACGACTCTGATAAATTTGAAACAAGTTTCAAAAGACGTAGTCACACGTTACGTAGAAATGTACCATAACACATTAACAACGTGTGACTACTTAGTTGGGTTTTAGTTTTTATTACTTTATTTTTTCAGATTTCGTCTTCATCTAGGGATTTGTCTGCCAATATGGATGCACACAATGAAGCAACTATGTCAAGTACAGTCACGTGTATCAACGTGGCGGCGCGCGGCGCCGCAACTACAGCAGTGGGTTAACGTACCACCTGATTTCTACCAACACATGAGATTAGATTGATGCAAAGTATGAGTGAACGGTTATCAAACCAATCTGTAAAGGTCAAAATCACAGACGTATTTTTACCAACATATCATCCAGATGGTAACGTAGAAGTTCGCGATTGGTGTGATCACATTTCCTTGGCAAAAGTTAATTATGGATTCAGCGATTATGATATCCGTATGAAAGTCACTAGCTTACTGAAGGGTCGCGCTAAGATATGGGCTGATACATGGCTCGTCACACGTCCACGTGGGAGGATCTGTGTCAGAATATTGTTACAACATTTGAACCTGAAAGCCGCTACTCGCGGGATATATTGAAGTTCAAAGAACATAATTATAACCCATCAAAAGACATCGTACAATTCATGTCATAATCGTGGATTTTATGGAAACGTGTGACCAAAATAAACTCGATAGTAGTGATGCGGTGGAAGCTTTTAATGAATGCCAGAGCCACGTCAGTGCCTGAATTGATATCGATCGCGTCATCCATTCGTATTAAACGTCCCAATCATCAAAATTCTAACCAGCCGTTACCCAAGCGTTCAAAATACTCTATCAATTGTTTTTTTCTTTATAGCTTTTGTAAAAAATCAGGGCAAATTTCTAACAACTGTCTGTATAGAATAAATACACCAGTGGATTCAGATAAACAAACAATCGAAAAAAGCCCTCGTGCAATAACATCACCTAAGCAGGGCGATAGAAGGTGCTGTATATTTTGCACGAGGTCTGGTCATACATTTGATACGTGTAATCGCGGGGAAAAACAGATAACCTCTAATGTTAATACGATTTTATATAACAAATCAAATTTGAATATTATGCGTATGCGGGTAGGTAATGTAATACGCGTAGTTGATACGATTTTTTTAGGGTTCCGTGCCAAAGGCAAAAAACGGAACCCTTATAGATTCGTCATGTCTGTCTGTCTGTCCGTCCGTATGTGACAGCCACTTTTTTCCGAAACTATTAGACCTATAATGTTGAAACTTGGTAAGTAGATGTATTCTGTGAATGATATTGAGGTTTCTAATATCATTTTTTTCAAAACTGAATAGCTTGCGCGAGAGACACTTCCAAAGTGGTAAAATGAGTGTCCCCCCCCCCTTTAACTTCTAAAATAAGAGAATGATAAATCTAAAAAAAATATGTGATGTACATTACCATGCAAACTTTCAACGAAAATTGGTTTGAACGAAATCTAGTAAGTAGTTTTTTTTTTAATACGTCATAAATCGTAAACTGCAATTTACCTTTCATTCAATCAACACAAATATAAAATTAAATAAAAAATATATTATGTTACTTGCTGCTGCGGAACCCTTCATGGGCGAGTCCGACTCGTACTTGGCCGCTTTTTTTATAGTGGCACCGAGTGTTTCGTTATGTCCTCTACGAGTATGTTGGACGCAGTGTGTGTCATTGACAATATAATGTCGAAATCGTATTTCAAATCTTGCTAGAGTATAGACGGCAGATGTTTTAATAGGTGCGAATATATTACGCTAGACAGGTTTAACTGTGGTTCTAACACAAAATAGAGCTATTTTATGTTGTCAACCTCGCGTGATGCACATGCAATCAAAAGTCGGTTTGTTTGACAATATGTATTACGACCTACGGAATGAATCCGAGGTTGACCAGCTACTTATTTTGCTTAATAAATATTCTTCTATTTCTACTCATGGTTTTTCCCAAACTCGTGTTAAAACTGGCCATCTAGAAATTCGTTTGAAAAATCCAGACAAGTTCGTTGAACGTAGGTCTTACAGGTTAAGCCCGCTTGAACGTCAGAGGGTTAAAGAAATTGTGAAAGAATGAATTGATAACGACATTGTACGCAAAATATTTACGCGAAAGAAATATTTATTTATTTATTTAGTGAACGAAAAATTTTGTATAGCGTAGTAATCTTTAAGTTGTATGTAACAAGTATGGAGTAACTCTAGACAGAACTTGTTTCAGTAGAGATTACTAGGTGGCAGCACAAGTGAAAAGTTTAGTTTAATTTTTTATTTTTATCGATAAAAAATCATAATAAAAAAAATTATACCTGAATAGTTATTTTCTTTATACCTCGCATAGAACTTTTATATATTTTTATAAATCATTTTAAATAAAATAAAGGTGTTAAGACAATTTTCTGATTTTTAAAGAGCGTGAACGAAAAATTTAGTATAGCGCCATCTGTAATTATTTATCGGGTTTTAGGCCCGGCTATAGTACTACTACGGCTCTCTTCAGAGTGACTGGTGATATTAGGGAGGCCTTAGAAAGAAAGAAGAATAATCGTTTATTTGGCCCAACGCCGAGACATATAAAACTATTACAAAAATAAAATAAACAAGAAACTTAACACTAGAGACAGAAAAGAGAAAGTAACATAAATAAATTATACAGACAAAAAAAAAAACGTTTTTTATACATGTTGAAATTATATTTATTATGTGTCTCGAAGCTGCGGCCAAAAAGGTGTCCAGTTCAGGTAAATGCTGACACAAAGTGCTCAGCCTTGATTTTCAACTGGGACCGGTCGACTTACCGATGTCGCCAAACATAGACAGTAATTATAGAAAAAAAAAGTGAATGAATAAAAAGTAAAGTATGGACAATGACAGTGCAATAAAGGATGACCATAGTTAAAACAAATACAACAACAAACAAATTACATATTCTGAGAAAATCATAACAAGGTGTAATTTACAATTAAAGAAATAAACAAAAAGAAGGATAATAAGTACGAAGCATGACACAACCTACACACACAGAATAGTCTAATGTGACTATTTAAATTAAAGATGTGTTGATGTTAATATTGCCAATGTCTCTCTGTGTATTTGTAAGGTATTGGCGCAAGCGTGCTCTAAATGTGTATAGAGACTTTAATTTGCGTATGGGGGGTGGTATATTGTTCCATATTTTGGATGCTGCATAGCGAAAGGTTCCCGTGTACGCAGAGGTACTGTGCTTTTGAATGGATAACAGTTGCGCACACTGTCTGCTACACGATGCAAATGTTAATTTTTGGTACAAGTAAGGAGGTTCCCTAAATTTAATCACTCCATAAACCAGACATGCAAGATGAAGTTTGCGATGCGATTTCATTTTCAGCATGGCACATTTATTTAAAAATGGAGTAACATGACTTCTGCATGGAATTAAAAAGAAAAGACGATAGAAAAGTGACAGGCTTAGTTCTCTTCGACTTCTCGAACGCCTTTAATACCGTACGTCTAGATATTCTCCTGTCTATCTTCCCCTATCTTAAAAACTCGCCTGAAGCGCTGGAATGGTTCTCATCTTATCTTAAGGGACGCCAACAGTCAATTCGCGTTGACGATCTCTCCTCGAGATGGTGTGATGATGTGGTTTAGGATTTATGCTTTAGGAAATATATAAAGGTCATCCGGCTGTAGTCATCCACAAACAATATGTAATATCTAGCTCCATTCAATGAACTTATTTCCATCGGCCTAAAAAGATCTGTATGTATTCTGTGTAGTGTTTCCATACTTCTTTCACCAACATGAGAAAAAGGCAGTCTTGTTTGCTTTCCTTGACAACATGTTGCACATTGAGACTTGGTTGTGTCTTAAGACAAACTATTTACCATTTCTCATCTTGTCCATGTCTTGACTGTTTATATGTGCTAGTCTTCTATGCCATAACTTTCCACTGACTGTAGGAGCCTACAGCATACATGTCTGTGGTTTTAACCTTAATTTATAAACACCATCTGATAGATCAGCTATGGCAACTAAATCATTGTTTTTATTTCTTATATAACGATGCTTTTCTTTAAATATTACATTATTCCCGTTCTTTATAAGCTCACTGACGGATAATAAATTGGTTGTCAAAGTGGGCACATATAGCACATCTTTCACTGTTATGTGATAATCTATGACCGAGACAATTTCCACATCTCCAGAGCAAATTACTAATACTCTTGATTCATTAGCAACGATAATCTCGGATAAACAAGGATCTAAACTCACGTTTTTCATCCAATCTTTGTTCGTTCTCATATATATACTTGCACATGAGTCCACATACCACTCACTTTTGTTGAACTGTCCATTCAGATAAACAACATTGAATACACATTTATTTGTATTTTTGGTCAACATAGGGCACTGATTTCGATACTGTCCTTCTTCTTTACATAATAAGTAATTATTTTTGAAGTTGAAGGTGTCTCTGTTTTCTTGTTTGACATTGACGTTCTGCCACTTGAATCACTTGATTATGACATATGGTTGAGATCGTTTTTTGTTTTTTCGGAAGACGGTCCCCATTTCATCTCATCCACGTTTTTTATATTTTTAAGCATTAATTTCATCACGACGAAGACTTAAAGACTTGAAGACTTATAATTTGAAGACTAAACACTTGACATTGGCAGAAATAGCTGATCCGAGAGATCCGGCTGGTTGCCATTTCATCAAAAGAAGAAGAAGAAGACATATGGTTGTTAGTGATTTTTTTTTAATTTTTGGCGGCAAATGCAGCACAACTTCCTTCATTTTAATTGGTTACATCCATATCAAGCAACTTTGACTTAATGACATCTGCAGTTATCGAAATACCCGAATGTTCAATTGCCATTATCATTGGAGAATACCGTTCCGATAAGCCTGCTAATAATAGCGATAAACAAAACGTAAATCGTATTCGAGTCGAGTTTATCTGCCCGACAAGAAGTATCGTGCCAGTGTACAACATGTCTTGTAACCGCTCATACTGTGTAGCATTCGTTTATTGTGTAGTTATGCAGATATGTTTAGTTCACGCTCAAGACCTTAAAAGTAGCTTAACATTCGTTATAGACGACTCCGCGTCAATGACCGATGAAATAGAGCAAGTAAAAAGTAGTGTTGACTCGATTTTAGAAACTGTGATAAAGTCAAATGCATCACAAGTTCAAAATTTTGTTTTAGTTACTTTTAACGATCTAGGTAAGAGTAACAGTTGATGGCTTTAAGTAACTAATTATTTTGATAAATTTATGAAATATATAAGCACATTTACAGGTAGGTACGTACACGAATATGAAAATAAGTAAGAAAGAGTAAACTATATAATGCGTATATATAGTCTTGTGATAAATATTATTACAAGGCTTTTTTACAATATAAAACATGTATTACTGTAATGTACGTTATTTTATTCATTATTATGATAACGATTACGATTGTTAATATTTAGGCTTATTGAAAATAACATCTAGTGGCTTTAATACAGGATTGAATTAAAACGTTGAGAAACACGTACCTACTCGCTGCAAGAGAGAATTCTTCACTGCAAAACTTATTGCTTTATTTTAAAAACTCCAAATTATCATAGCGTTGAGAGTATACCATTTTCTCTAAAAGTGGTCATAAACGCTGGATTGTTATTATTTGGATCGATACTAGATGACAGTCACTCATCAGCTCTATTGAAAAACGTACGTTTCTAACAACACTTGTGTGGATCGATCTTTATGAACCTGTGCTGAGTCTTGCTGAAAATACTACTCTAAGATAAACTGGCTAGCACCTCAATGAACCATTACTAAAGTTGGATAATGCACACCTTGTACTCTGCTGTCTACTTAAGACGCTTTGGTTTCAGCAATCTTCCTTATCATAAGAACTTGTACATTCACTTACATGATAATTTATATATTGTTATCTATGAAACATTCATTGCTAAACGTGTAAAATAATCATAGTTAAATAATATCTTAATTAATTTGTTCTGTGACACTAATAGGGAATTAATGTTTGTTTTAGCTGCAAAGCCCAAAATCTCTACAAGATAATGTTTGTGTTGTTTAACTAGGCCATTGTATATAGTATATCGAACATTACGTGCCAAACACAGAACCATACCTCTCAAGGCACCCGTCAAAGATCAACTTTGACATAAGTTTTTCGATATGCGGTTTTCATGTTAATTTTTGGTCCAATAGTAGTCCTAACTACTTTTGTTGCTCCGATTTACTTGCAAAAATATTATTAACCGCGAGAGTACCATTATCGTTATGGATTTTATTTTTGTCCGAAAATAATACATAATAGGTTTTATCGGTGTTGATAGTCAAGAGCTTTGAACTGAACCAGACATTAATAACACCAAGATCACCTTGAGCATCCGGCATCGGCTTGTATTATCAACATACAGCAATCTTCCTTAAGATTAAGTTTATTTATGTCATTTATATAAATTAAAAATAAAAAGGGCCCTAAAGTTGAGCCCTGGGGGACTCAATAGGTAATAAATTTCAACAAATTGAGTGCAACCTGTGACGTATAATTGGATTTGATGAGGCTTTCTCCAAATATTACATATTAATATTTTTTGGACTGCAACCTTCTTTACACATACTATTTTATGCTTTAAACATATTTAAAACCATTTAGCTAGATCATTATTAAACATGAACATTAATGAGATTAACTGAACTAAAACTTTTTGCAGGCTATATTTTACATGTTGTTACCGAAAATAAGACTGTATTTAAAACAGCTGCTTCGAAAGTACATATACGAAATGGACTCTCAAAATGCCCAGAAAAATCTATGCTAGGCATTAAAGTGGCTATTGAAAACAGTCTACCTTTATCGACTTTGTACGTATTCACTGATGCATCAGCAAAAGATTCTGAAATGTATGAAGAAGTTATGAATATGGCACAAAAAGAACAAATCCAGGTAATTTAAGTATTTTACACGATCGTCCACTGTAGGCGATGTCACAACCGAGCTTTACGTCTGCAAGTATTAAGATAAATTCCACGCACATTACCTACCTCTATTGTTTTTGCATCAATTAAGTTGTAAGTACACACATCAAAAGTGTCTAGGGATCAAGCATTTTTATGCGGATTTCTTGAGATTGAGATGTGGCTTTGGCCCTGGCCTGCTCAGTCGCCAGACTTGAACCCGATTGAGCATGCATGGGATATGCTACAGAGAAGAGCTCTGCCGAATATGGAGGGTATCCAGTCGCAAGAAGACCTTTTTTTGTTGTTGCAACGAACATGGGCGGCCATTCCACAGCGTGTTTGGATGAACTCATTTTGAGTATGCCAAACCGATGTTCTTGTGTTGTTAGTGTTCGCGGTAGAAACACGGATTATTAATTGTTTAAGTTACCTAATAAAATTTTAAAGAAAACTGTTATTTCAGTCTTTTTTTCGAACTTTAATGTTAGTGGTTCAAATGTCAAAAATCCTTTTATTAGGAAAATGGCAAATTTCTTTACTAATGCAAAGGTGACTTGGTTTATCGTTACTGTGACAAACGAAAACACTTTATTTGATGAATCCTTAAAGAAAATTTTAATTAATATCAATCAGGAGAAAAGTTATTGCAAAAATATATGATGATCCCTAGACACATATGTTGATCCCTAGACACTTTTGATGTGTGTATGTCGAAGAACCAAAGACACCTTACACGATGTTACAAAACAAAAGTATTTAAGTTCTTTTAATTAGAGGGTTGTAAGTCTAAACAATTGTTAGTAAAAAGTTGATCCAGAAGAATCTGCAGCGAAAGTTTGCAGTAAAAAGAAGATTAAAGAAAGTATGTAGCATTGGTAATTAAAATAAAAAATACATGCCAATATTAAGATTAAGGAACGAATAAAGAATTTGTAGAAAAAATCAACATAATGCTATTATGAATAATACTGAAATGAATAATTACATCCTTGATACATTATTCCCAGGTAACTTTTATGCTAACTGGTGATTGTGGCTCTAGAGAAGACAAGGAGTACAAAGTATACAATCAACTAGCGGTGGCTACTAATGGAGAAGTTTTTAACTTGATAAAAAGTGATATTACAGACGTAAGATTTATTTTGCTTAGTTAAAGTAGAAATATTTCATCCGTCATACATCAATTATTGAGTTTAAATAAATCTAATTGCAACTTAACTTCTTTTTAAATTTACAGATTTTAGAATACGTGAAAGAAAACACCAAAAGTAGGAAGGATATTATTGTGTCCAAAAAATTTCCGCCCGGGTATGGACATACATTTGGAGTAAGTAGATACATGCTACACAAGGAAAACGTGTAATTTAGTATCTAAATAGAAATGTCTAATGTATAAATATTACCTACCTACACAAGTAAATTATATGGCAGTATCTTTTTTTACGAAATAAGGGGCCAAAAGAGCAGACGCGTCACCTGATGGTAAGTGACTACCGCCGTCCATGGACACCTGGGACTCAGGAGTCACAAGTACGTTGCCGTCTTAGGAGAACCTCCCATTATAGTCTTTATAATATACAAATTTTAACAAAAAAAAAAAACGATTTCAATCTGGACCAAATTTAAATGGGACCACACGGGAAGCACCAGCTTTCGAATAAAAAAAGAATCATCAAAATCGGTTTACCCAGTCGAAAGTTATGAGGTAACAAACATAAAATAATAATAATACAGTCGAATTGAGAACCACCTCCTTTTTGAAGTCGGTTAAAAATATAAATAGGTCTCTGTGACAGTTGTCGTTAGTCATTTTAAAACTTACGAGGTACAAATTAGGTGTGTTTTTTATATGTACTACCTATGCTTTTGGTCGTGACTTCGCCTACGTACATGTTGGTTTTCGCGACAAAAAGTTGTCTACGTTCTTCTCCAGGTCCAATCTATCTCTATACCGAAATCAATTTGAATAGGTATGGTGGTTTAGCTATGAAATCGTTATAGACACATAGACAGTTACTTTTGAATTTATCATTGTAGGTGGGAGTGCTTGAAATAAATGAACAAAATTAATTACAAAAAAATGTATATCTTATTATCTAAGCGTGAATAGTCTTCACAAGCGCGGTTGGCTGCTTATACCGCGACGATCGTCCGTGATTGGTTCACGCGCTGTGACGTCATAGCTCGACGAGAGTGGTACAGGCCTAACAGCGCCCTCTGCTGCAGATCACATAATAACGGGCTGACTGCTTTAACAATTTTATTACTTTGAATTGAACTTCACTTGTGATAAAACTGGCACGTAAAGGCTGAAATTATAGGTGACACAAAATAAAATTTTGTTTGTCAAAGTTACTTCGTCACAGAGATCTAGCTATATTTTAAGGACTATAGAGTCAGGGGAAGGCGACCCCTCTCCTTGTTTTTCATGAGTTTGGTTCGCTAATTTTCATGAGTTTTCAGTACATATTACAGTTGATGAAATAAGGAGTTGGTTAATTCATTTACACATACACGCAACATTATTCCCCGAAGCAATACATAAAAAGAGTTTTTAAACGTTCCGCATGATGTAATTTAAGTATTTACTTTTAATATTATTTAAAACAACTTAACGAAAAAAAATTAACATAATTGTAATTTTATTGTATTTTAAGACATTTTGTAGATCGGGATGTCCGTGGTTTACCTGGGGACTATCGAGTTTATCTCTTAACCCTAAATAGATGTACGAAAGCTGTAGAAAAGCACAATCTTAACAAATATTTAATGTATACAGCGATGATACAAATCAAATTAATGTTAACAGTAATAATTATCAATAAATCATGTTCAAATGTTTTCAGTATTCCGTTGATAGTAAAATGAAGGACCTAATCATCTCCGTGACTGGAATTAAACCAAAAATCGAAGTCACCGACTCAGAAGGAAACAAGGTCGACATTAAACATATCGTTAACAAAAATGAAATAGCAGTAAGTAATTTCGTATAATATTCACAGACTCATATTGGTACATTAATAATGAAACTCGTTTTCAATGTTCAGATAATAAAAGCAACTGACCTAAAGCCTGGTGTGTACATAGCTGACGTTGGAAGTACCTCGGAGACACATGTGAAAGTTATGGGAGAGACTTCTGTTAATTTCTATTATGGATTTTCTCCGTTCGAGACAAGTTCGTTGAGCGACACTGCAACTAGGCCCGCCCCAGGTATGTCAATTTTTGTTGTTCCTGGTATTTAACATGACATGTGTGTTGAAAATGAATAACTAAAAGCATTTTTTAACATGAAATAACCAACAATTTTTGTTAATTATATAATTATAATATAATATAAATTAATTATATATATAAATTAATGTTATTTTCCCTAGATGGGGATGCGTACTTATCGATAAAGTTACAAGGAGATGGAGTGAAACTTGAGACAGTCAAAATATTTGACATGTACGGTAATATCTTGGAAGAATTACCGCTACGATTAAACAACGAGAAAGAAAAATACTATGTGACCAAATCTTTTCATCCACCTAATGTAGCATTTCAACTTTCGGTGAGCGCATTCTCTATGGTATATTATAACAACGCCAAGTCTTCTGTTCGACACCTATCCAAGAACGGTGACCGTTATGACAAGGTTTTTTTCTGATTTTGCCCCCACTTTCCTTTTAGTAATAAATCAGCGTTTATTTTAATTAATATTTTCGTCGTGAGTTCTGGAAGATCTATGAAAACTGAACTCATTTAGCCAGAATTTACTTTTTAATTAGTGGTAGACAGCCCATAAGATTATGGGTTTTTTAAAGGGTTGAGGTATATAACACAGATTTTTTTTTGGGCTGGCAACCCCGAGCTGTTATCAGCTGATTAGAATTTGTTCCGATAATTTTTATAAAATAATTTATTTAATTACTAAAATATAACATTGAATAACCAATTTCACGCTAAACATTCTAGTAATTATAAGAATAATTATAATAGAGAAAGAATAATATTTATTATATTTATTATTATATTTAAATATTTATTCTAAAGTGACAGTTACGTTGCAACTGTTATTGTGAAAAGTATATTAAAAGTGATCACTGTGCATTTATTGTAATCTCTTTCACGGTATTTATCATTTTATCATTCTTATAACCCAGAAAGGAAAACACAATCCTTGAGAGCAAACAAACAATGTTTTCAGTTTTTATTATTTACATTACTATCATATATTTATCAATCTGAAAAACTTGTGATTTTGTGGCTTACAGGTGTCTGGTTACGTTGAAGAAAATGAAAGTAGTATTCAGCGAAATTCGTTAACACCGATTACGACACAAGATGAAAAAGTTGGTAAGATTATATTCATTCTCTATGTATATTTGGAAAACGATATATTTCTTTAAAATATAATGTATACTGATTAAGTAAATACAATCTTATAGTTCCCATTATCGAGGCAGAAATACTTATGATTGGAAAAGTTAAAGTTTATTTATATTTAGAAAAAACTGGTCATCTACTGTAGTTTTCAGGACTTGCACTGTTTATTTACTTCAATTCATTATTTTTTCTCACGACACACGGTACGGAAAAATATTATGTATTTTGGGTGAGCGGTGTTTGCAGAAACCAGTGTTACTATTTATCACCAAACTACTATTCCGATTTAGATACGGTTGTTAGTGATGTGTTTGGGGTTTACTCGGACATGTTTTTACATAGCTGTGCGGTGACATCTCACCAGGGGGCGCTGTTATTATAATTTGTTTGTGCAAAACCAAAACTATTAGTCCGCTTTTGATGCGGTTTTCAGTAATTTGTTTGTGGTTGATTAGGGAGGGTTATGATGTTATGGTAGTAACTCACTAGGAGGCGATCCTAGTTTGCTGCCTCATCACCTAAAAGGAAGATTATGCTACGGCCTCTTACAGCAGTGGCTGTCACTGTTTCCGTGCCTCTTGCCTCGGAGACGAGTAAAGCCGTACTGAGACTGCACGTTTGGCCTAGTGGTTTAACGGTCACCACGCCGTTTCCTACTTCGCCAAGTGTCGTGGGTTCAAATCCCACGTAGGACAATACTTTGTGTGATCCAAAAATTGTTGTTCTGAGTTTGGGCGTTCTTTGTGTCAGTTTCATGTATGTTTGTAAAGTCCCCCGCGACACAGGATTTATTCCTAGTGCGGGAGTTGTCTTTAAAAAAAAAAAAAGAAATGCTGGGAGCTGCAAAGGCCAATATGTTTAAATTGGGCGATCATGGCATCGCAGGCGGTTCCGCACTAAGCGAGCCATGATCGGGGCTTTAGCCGCTCTGGCTGTAGGGCGAACTCAGACCGTGGGTCCCACCACTAACGCAGACCCTACCTCGAGTTTGTGGGAAGAGTAGTAGATACCCTCTTCCCCAGGGACAAGAGTAGTCCCTCACGCCCGTTATCGTCGGAACCAATTATATGGTCCAACGACTTTGACGTCACGGAGTATGAGCTGGACCGAACCGTGAAGCGACTCGCCACCCGCAACACCGCCCCAGGTCTTGATGGCATACCGGGCCAAGCATGGGTGCGCGCTTTGGCGATCCTAGGGGATAGGCTGAGGCGGCTATATACCAGCTGCCTCGGTAGCAGCGTATTCCCTTTGCCGCCCGTATCAGCCGGTATTGTCGCGAGTAGGGCTCCGACTTATGGCTTCCGACAAGGACGCTCAACGCTGGACACGATAAAACGCGTCCGCTCCTTGTCGGAAGAGGTTGTATATCGGTGGGGATTGGCGTTGGCGGTCAGTCTTGATATAGTCAACGCCTTAAACTCCCTCGCGTGGTGGGTGATCAGAGAGGCACTGGTGTATAGACAGAAGCGCGGGTTGGTTACGCAGGAAACGCGGAGGTGCTGTTCCTAGATGCTCATTCATTAGAGATAATGGAACGGAGCTCGAGGTTGGCTTAAATGTGAAGTACCTCGGCCTCACCCTGGACAGCATTTCGAGCTGATGATCCCCCGAGTTCAGGGGGTGGCGGGCTCCCTATAGAGGCTATTGCCTAATTTAGGGGGTCCGCGGGAGGAAGTGCACTCACCGGGCATGGTTGCTTCGGTGAGTATCTGAATAAGATAGGACGCAAGGAGACGGCACAATGCCACCACTGCGCAGCCGACGGAGAAATAAAAAGGAAGCTTGTAAAGAACTCAATAAAATTCGATATGTAAGTATTTTTGTAGGGAGTAGTGATGAAGGTGATTTTAAAACTTTCTCTATGACGAATATTGTAGAGAATACGAACCCACAACACTCAGCGCAGTAGGGAGCGGCGTGGCGACCGCCTAAACCTCTATGACATCCGTGCAGTCAATATGTTGTGATATGGTGGACTAACTGCATTATATTATTATAATTCTTCTTTTTTTACAGTAACTACAGAAAATAAAATCCCTTCAGTAACAATAATAGAAGGATCAAAACTTTTTGTAGACTACAGATCGCCGTTACAGGTGAAATGTAAAGTACACGGATATCCAAAACCTGATATAACTTGGCAAGAAAAGGACTCTGGATTGATTTTACCATCTAACGTAAGATTTTAATTTCATCACAGTAAGGCACTCGAATTAAAAACTTAAAAAACAAATAACTTTAATTAAGTAGTACTCGTAGAGTCACGTTGATTTCAGCACGAACGGGCCGAAACTAAAGCATTCGTATGTCGTGTTCGTGGTGAATGCGAGACCCGAGACCTAATGTTGTTGAGAAGTGGTGGTGACCATGCTGCATTGTTACATTGTCTGATGCAATGAGTATGGTGATCGCCACTCCTGGATTCTGCTTATGGTTTCTAGTGTGGTATAGGAAATATAGTACTCACAATAAGTTCCAAAAATAATAGTTGAGTTGAAGATAGGAGGCACAAGTTTAATAACACTCACAAATAAAAGGCGAAATATAGTTCAGAGAGTATACTTATACAGAAAAGTTCAGAGAGAAGAGAAATACACATATCTACATCTACACTATTATATGTATAAAGAGGTAAAGTTTGTGAGTTTGTGACGATGTTACGTTGTAGGGAGTAATCTCTGGATCTACTGAACCGATTTTGAAAATTCTTTTATCAGTAGAAGGCTACGTTATTTAGGAGTGACATAGGCTATTTAATAACCCGAAAAGTGGAAAGAATTTTTTGTGGTAGCTGAATTTACAAAGTAAACAGAGAAAATAATGTTTATCGCCCAACGATGTGGGCACGGGTCAGCTAGTAGAAAATACACAAATCAACACGCACACAAATTAGCAGATTAAGCAACTAAGATAATCTTTAACAGTAAGAATGTAACACGTTAGGTTTCGCGCGATCGAGGGCAGTACGATACTAAATCATTTGCACCGGCTGTATAATATTGTGAAAATGAATAGATGGCATTGATCACTTTTTTTAAATCGGAATCCGCTCGGATACGAGCCGCGCGGTTCGACCGCGCAGTTTGCATCCGGCTTCCGCCGTGTCTGAACAGGCACTTAATCTAAACTAATATTTTAAAGCTGCAGAGTTTGTTTGTTTGCTTGTTTGAACGCGCATTAGCGTAGCGTAGTAGTTCCTGAGATTACTCAGGAACTACTGATCCGATTTGAAAAATTATTTCAGTGTTGGATAGTCCATTTATCGAGGAAGGCTATAGGCTATATTTTATTTTCAAAAAAATTAGGGATCCGCAAGAAAATTGCTATTTTGTAATCCAAGGTGTGAAATCGAAAACCTATTTTTGCGTTTCTATCATGGTTTAGTCACAATAACCGCTTTTGTGTTTAAAAAAAAAACTGAATCGTCTGAAGAAAGAAACTACGTTAAATGTGTATCGTAATATTAATCCTGATCCAAATAAAGCATTATGTTATCAAGGGTATTTATGTAGAAGTAAAATACTTTTTGTTTCATCCCATTCGGACATTTCGTTTAGAAATTATCACGAGTATAAGACGCTAAGAGTTGGTACCTAATAATGAGTTATTTGCCAAAGAGTTTTTATCATCATAATACCTAATATTAATCTTTATCCAAATAAATGTATTGTTGATTATGAGTATTAGATCTTAGAAGAGTATAATAAATACATCTATACTAATATATGAAGCTGAAGAGTTTGTTTGTTGGTTTGAACGCGCTAATCTTAGGAACTACTGGTACAATTTGATAAATTCTTTCAGTGTTAGATAGACCATTTATCGAGGAAGGCTATAGGCTATATATCATCACGGTAAGATCAATAGGAGCGGAGCACCAGTTAGGAATGTTTCAAAAACGGGGGAAAATTATCAGGCTACGAGCAATAGGAGACGCAAACAACGTTGCGTGGGTCAGCTAGTGTATGTATATATGTGTGTGCATATATGTCTGTATGTATGTGTGCATGTATGTTTGTAGGTATGTATATATGTGTGCATGTATGTTTGTATGAGATACCGTCACTACGGCTGATAGAAGTCAGGAAATCGAAGTATGCGACCGGAACGTGTGGTTCTGGAGCTCAGATGATCGGAAGGTTTATCCTGGCCAGGACTGGGACTCGGAGTAGGAACAACGATGGGATCAGAATTAGTAGGGTTGGTAGGGGTAAGGTGTTAGTAGATGGGTCGACTAGTATGTAGGCTGGTTTAAAACGGTCTACAGATACTGTGACGCTCTTACGCTTGACAAGTATCTTACATGTTTTGTCCCCGCGCTCGAGCACTTCGTTTGGACCGGAGTAAGGAGGTTCTAAGGGACCTCGTGATGCACCGACCCTTAAAAATACGTGGCTAGATGATTTTAAATCTCTACATCTATACAAATAAATTAAATTGGGGTGTCTGTTTGTAATATTAAAATAACCGCTTTTTAATAAATGCATAGGTATGTATACAGGATACATGTACCAAATTTTTTTTTTTTTTGTCTGTCTGTCTATCGGTCTGTCTGTCTGTTTTTTCCGGGAATCTCTGGAACGGCTGGACCGATTTGGACGGGACTGTCACTGGCAGATAGCTGATGATCTAAAGAGTAACTTAGGATACTTTTTTTAGACTAGCTATGTCCCGCGGCGTTACCTGCGGTACGACAATAACCGCGGGTGACACCGCGGGGTTGTGAAATCGGTTAGATCCGTGGAATCAGGATTATATATATATTTTTTTTAAAGACAACTCCCGCATTAGGAATAAACATCCTGTGTCGCGGGGGACTTTACAGATATACATGAAACGTTTGAATCCTATAATTTTTCCAAGGTATTGGAAAAGTGCGGATTCAAATTGCCGGCCGCGGTCTGTGACAATATACGTGGGACATTCAAATCTGGATATCCAGGATATCAGTGCCTTACCCACGGTTTCCACGGTAATATCCGTCGTAGGCGTGAGTTCTGGCCAACGGGTGAAACGGTCTACTGCTGTCAAACAGTAGCGGTAGCCTTGAGAAGATGGTAGAGGGCTAATGATATCTACGTGTATAAACGTAAAACGCGCGCGTGGTAGATCGAACGTACCTAAAGGTAAAGCTAAGTAGGTAAGCCAAAGACATGGCGATACACCTTAGCGCGTTGGTAAGATAGACATTTCCGACACCCTTCCCGACAGTGTTTTCACATGCCAGGCCAGATAAACCGCTCGGCAACAAATTTTGCGAGGCGAGGTTGTGGTGTACTACTATCACAACAAAGATATTTCGTACTACCAGGAAGCTTGTTTCTTAGGAGACGAAGTGCGAAATCACCACCGGTGTACTTAACAAGTTCTTCGTCATCAGCTTGAGACTCTGTCAACTGATCGAGATTAATGCACATCTGAACTTCGTCGGCGCGAGATAATGTGTCAGCAACAACATTGTCTTTGCTCGATATGTGACAAATATCGATCGTGAATTGCGACATAAAGTCTAGATGTCAATATTGGCGAGGTGAACAACTAGCCTTCCTCTCGTGAAAAGCATAAGTAATCGGCTTGTGATCGGTAAACACTATAAAGTATAGTGCAGCGCTAGCAAGCGAATGCTTACACTGTTCAAAAGCAACTAGTGTACCACCGGATATGTCGACGAGTTGTGAGGCTTTGACCGAGCCTGTCAGGAAGGTATTATTTATTTATCTATTTTTAAACTTATTGCACAAGTAGTACAAAGGCGGACTTAATGCCATGAGGCATTCTCTGCCAGTCAACCTTCGGGTGTTGTAAAAATATGATGTGGTAGGCGTAAAGAAAAAAAAAGAAAGGGAATTCTATAAAAGTTCATAAGAAATAGGTAAATTTAAGATATGAACCCACATCAGATACTACCAATATACACAAATTTACCTCTATATATAATAATACATATATTAGTATTAAGAGGGACTTGAATCACCGCTGACTTAGGCAAAAGCGCCTACAAAAATTGAGCATGCCTAAGAAACGTCTCAGCTGTCTAACAGTTTTAGGTAAAGGAAAGGCGGTAATTGTCTGTACTTTCGCTTCCAGTGGCTTGGTGCCCGCTTCCGAAATGTGATAACCTAAGAAGGTGCTGTTCATGTTGATTCTGAGAGAAGCAAAGAAAATCGTCGCTGTAGGGATACACAAAATCAAGACCTCTAGTCAATTCATCGACGAATGTCTGAAAGGTCTGACCTGCATTCCTCAGACCAAAGGTCACAAGGAATCTCGTACAAGGCAAAAGGGGTTGTGATGGCCATGTTCTGAACATCTTCTTCGTAGACCAGAATTTGGTTGTAGGCCTTCACCAGATCGATGGTACTGAAGACCTTACAGCCCGCTATGGTATGAGCAAAGTCGTGAATGAGCCGAATGGGATACCGATCAGGGATGGTTCGCGAATTGAGCATGCGATAGTCACCACAAGGACGCCAGCTGTTGTCCTTTTTAGGAGCTAGGTGTAAGGGTGAAACCCAAGCGCTTTCTGAAGGTCGCGCTGTACCATTGCTAAGCATCAGTTCGAATTCTCGTCTGGCAATTTTGAGTTTGTCAGAAGCGAGTCTGCGAGGAGTACATGATACAGGAGGACCAGGTGTAGTGCGAATGTGGTGTACTGTCTTATGCTTAGGGATCTACGGAGTGTCCGAAGCACGTGTAATTTCAGGGTACTTACCCAACAGTACGTGAAACCTGGAGTTGCCTGTTGCTACCTTAATAGGACATACATTAGTTTGAGATACAGAAGCACTGGAATATACTGTAGTTGTATTATCTTTTAGTTTTTTATTAAGTACATCAACTATAAAATTATAAAAGCTTACAAAATCTACACCAATGATAGCTTTTGTTACATTGGCCACTGTGAAACGCTGGCGTTTTACCTGGGTAAAATTACGTCTTAAACCTCAATTTAAATCTGTGCTACTGAAAGTGTCTATGACAGTTCCATTGGCAGCACATAAGGTGTAGTCTATCCTGGCACGGTGGTCTCGTAGTGCAGAACGCGGGAAGACCCACAAGTCACTCCCAGCGTCTACCAGAAATTGGGTGTTCGTAGTCCTATCGTACACGAAGAGACGACCTGAAGTCACTGGGCAGTCGTCAGTTGCCTTTAGTGACTGCCGTTGGCTTTTCCCTGTTTGTTGTAGTCGCACGGCTTAACACAGTGTCGGGCACATCAACCAAATTTGTTATGATCAGAATAAAGAGGATACTTGCGCTAGCTTGAGTTTGACCAGAACCTATGACGGGAAGTGGAATGTCTTCGGCGTTCTCTTGACTGGCGATACCTATTTTCACAGGAACGTGAACGCTGATCAAGTTTCAGTGCAAGTTTTTCGACCATTTCTCTCAGTCCGGCAATTTCAGCAGAGACGCTGATACTAGGTTCTGGTCTAGAAGACTCTGCGACCTGACAGGGTGCTGTGTTCTCCTGGATACGATCCGCCAAGTCCAATAACTGTTCCAGAGAATGGGTAGTGTTTTATCCTGTTCAACAGTGCTGGACCCTTGGAGTGGAAGGAGTCTTGTGAATAGCCTTATCCGGTCCATAGAGACAAGCTAAACACTTACAGAACGATCACTGGTAAACAGGTCAAACTAGAGGCTGTAACACCCCGTTAAAATTATATAACAATATAAGGATAACGCACAATTTCCTTGGTGACTCTTCGTTCTGGTGGCTTCGCTGTGGAGAGAGGACCTCTTTTGATGCCAGCTGCACTTGAACCTTACCTCGGACCGTCACCCGCGCCGGGGCTTGCAGCGGGGCGGTGTGTCGGACTCGAACCGACTAAAACCACACGGTGTGCCACTGCGCCTGAGGAGGGAGGGTTCCGGGAACTGCTGTTGTTAAGACATCCGGACCCCTCCCAGCGCCTGACCGCACAGAAGCGGGCACCCTCTGATGTTATCCTCTCATTTAGGCAACGTACGGCACACACGTAACGTCGCCTCCTCGCGGGCCGCCACTAGAGCGGATGGAAGGGAAAGCCCGTCCCGACCATCCGCGGCCACACTCAGGGCGGCATCAGGCGCAGGTGAGCGCGCCTCCGCTGCCCGGTTCGCCGGCGGCGGATTGGGTCCGAGTGGAGGTCGTCCTTCCGGGCCTCCTCCGCCGCCTCCTTCTGCGAGATGACTTCTTCGCAGAAGGTTGCGACCGCGGTAAAACTGCTGTCGGTACCGGCCATGGAGCGAATGACGGCCGGTAGCGAGAGATCTCCTCCGATGACTACTGTGAGGGCCCGGCGCTGCGACGCCCATGCGGGGCAGATCGCCAGCGTATGCTGGGCCGAGTCCTCACTGCAGTCGCAGTGGTGGCAGGCGGGACTCAGTTCCCTCCTAGCGACCGAGTGCAGGTACTTCCCGAAGCAACCGTGCCCGGAAAGTACCTGCGTCAGTCGGAAGGAAAGGGTCCCGTGCTGCCGCCCTGCCCATTCGAGGATGACCGGCTGGAGAGCCTCCACGGCGGCAAAGCTAGCGCGTGGGGTCTCCAGTCGGAAAGACCAACGAGCCATTGTGGCTCGACGGGCGGCTTCACGCCACTCGCGTACCTCTTCGGGCGGAGGGCGAATGCCTCTCTCCACCCGATATTCAGCCACCCGTCGATAAACTTCGGCGAGCACTTCCGCCTCCAAATCCCACGGGGGTGTCCCGGCCAACGCGCACGCTGCCTCGGTCGACACCGTGCGGTAACCACGTATCGCTCGGTCAGAGCCGTGACCCACACCGGTGCGCCGTACAGCGCCATCGACCGGACCACCCCCGTGTAGATGTGTCGCGTTGCGACGCTGGCTCCACCCAAATTGGGCAAAAGTCGCCCAAGGGCGGAGGCAGCGTCGACCAGCTTCGGACCAAGCTGTCGGAAGTGCTCGTCGAAGAGCCACCTACCGCCGAGGATCAGACCCAAATATTTTATCTGGGCCCGAACCGGTACGAGGACCGAGTTGACCTCTATGGAGGCGCCGGGGGGCGGGCCACGACTTTGCCCATGAAACAACAGGGCCTCCGTCTTGTCTAGGGCCACCCGTAAGCCCAGCGCCTCGATGCGCCCGACCACCAGAGAAACACCCCTGGTGGTCAGGCGCGCCGCCTCTTGGAAGTTCGCCCCCCGGGCTATGACCAATGTGTCATCGGCGTAACAAATTACACCCAGCCCGGGGGGGAGACGACCTCGTAGGACCCAGTCGTATCCCACGTTCCACAGGAGTGGTCCAAGGACAGACCCCTGCGGAACGCCGCACGACATGGGTCGCCGTCTCAAGACGCCCTCTCGGTCCTCGTACACGACGGTACGCTTCTCCAAATAGTCTGCCACTAGCCGCCTCAGGTACTCTGGCACCCCGTGGTACTGGAGTGCTTCCCCGATGCAGCTGAATGGCAGACTATTGAATGCGTTGGCGATGTCTAAAGACACCGCCAACAGCACACTGCCTCTTCGGTCACGGCCCTAAGGCGCATCACGGCATCGACCGTCGAACGCCCCTCGCGGAATCCGATGCGGGCAGAGATTATCCTTTCGAACAACTTGCCCGCCTCGTCCAGCAACACGATGGGCCTATAGGCCGCGACCGAATCGGCAGGCCATCCCGGCTTCTTCAACAGGACCAGCTTCCCGCTTTGCCAGCACTCAGGGATGTGTCCGGATGCTAGGCTAGCGTCCAACACTTCCCTGAGGCGGTCCGACATATGGTCGAGGGCTCGGGCCATCACTCGGGCTGGTACCCCGTCCGGCCCGGGGGCGGTGTTCTTGGAACGAATCCGCAATCCCCTACCTCAGATTCCCTCACGGGTGGAGCATCCTCCTCTCTACCCCCGTCGTCTCTGACGGAGTAGGCCATCGACGGGGGTGTGTGCTCTGCCCGCTGAGGGAAAAGGCCCTCGACCACTTCCTGCAGGAAGCTGGGCTGGAGAGTCTCGGTAAGGAGGGGGCCCGCTGTGCGGAGCTATTGACGCACCGCACGATACGGGCGACCCCAGGGGTCACGATTGAGACTCTCCAGCATCTCCTTTCTCTTTACGTCCTTGGCGTGGATAAAGGGCCAGCTTCAGAGTTTTACGCGCTTCGCGGTACTCCTCATGAAGCTGGTTATCCTCACCGTTTCCGCGGTGACGTCGCCGGCTGCGGGTGTAGGACCTCCGGGCACGGGTACAGGCCGCACGGAGGTCCGCCAGCTCCTGGGACCACCAGTAGACCTCCTTCCGAGGAGGCCGACGATTCCGGATGCGGGGCATGGCCGTATCGCAAATCTGCGTAATCGCATCGCGAAAACGGCCAGCCCACATGTCCACGTCGACCTCCTCGGTCGAGGCCTGCGGAGACAGCCAAGAATGAATAATGGCTGCCTCCTCCAGCAGGTCCCTGTCGAGCTTGGCGACAGCCCACCGCGGAAAGCGGGATGATTGCCGCGCCGTGTGACCCCTACTGGGGCCCTGGGACCGGGAGAGCTCAAATCGGATATACAAATGATCCGAGAGCGTCTCGACCTCTTCCAAGACACACCAGTTCCTTACTCGTGCGGCAACAGCAGGGGTAGCGAATGAAAGGTCCACTATCGACCCGCCTCGCTGTCGCACACACGTGTTGTTGGAGCCTCTGTTCAGCAAACAGAGGCCCACCGAAGCCGCCCACTCCACTACGTCTTCGCCCTTGGCATCCGTCCCGGGGGACCCCGACGCAATGGACTTTGCGTTGAAGTCCCCCAGCACGAGGACGTGCCCAGACGCTAGTCGCCGTATCGAGGTCTCCAAGGTGTTGAGGAAGACCTCGAAGTCACTCAGACTCCGGTTGGGGGAGAAGTATACACCGTAAACGGTGACCCCCCCCCCCAATCGGCGGCAACATATCCAGTACCCTTGTCTCTTAGCGACAAGGGCGGGGAATGAGCCGCCTTGGAGCTGACGGCTCCCAGCTTCACTTGAACCTTCACTTAACTACACCACGGAGTATGAGTTACTATTTCTAAGACATACAAGTACAATTTCTTCCACAAAGGACGAGGAAGATTCCTAATCTTTACTCGACACCCGGTACAACATTTCGATCCTATAAGGTCGTTCTGATCGATTATCACACACTTCCGAAGCGGATGATTTATAACTAAAACTTATCACAATTTGCAATTAAAACAGCCCGGCCGCCATTAACGAGTTCCCTGAACAAGACTTATACATTGGCCGTTCCAACGGCTTCGAACGGTTTATTTAGCACGTCAAACCACGATGACCATTCAAAATCCTTATCGAGAGCTAACTACAATGATTTTCAACAATTAAAACACGGCACCAACCAACATTTTCTCAAAACCGAGTCCAAACTGAATGTCATTTAACCTGGACATAACCAAAAACAATCACAAAGTGTTGCCATAGCAATCTTGCGTTTGGTTTCGAACAGGTAGGCCACAGCCTACCTGTTCGAACACAGCGTACCTGTGATCTTAGCGTCACAACGCTAAGATCGTCTGGATATTATTAGGCAAACGGTTACTCCAGATGGTCTTTATAAATTCTTCCGGTACGGAAGGTTCCGCTAAGTCCAGTAGGTGCCTCAAGACTTGTGATACAAACATACATGCACACATATACACATACAAACATACATACATACATGAAAAAATAAAACTAGTTTCAAACCTCAAAATCTTACATTAGAATGTGTAGTATACCTTGAAATTGACAAATTTAATAAGTAAATTACAAAAATGTTGCTACATCTGTTTTCTGACCAAAACAATATTTGAATGCTCCCAATTAGATTGTTCCTACCAAATAATTTTATTTTGAGGAATTTATAAAAATTAGATAAAAGACTCACAATTAACATTTTTGGGGGATTTTGTTTTCCATCGAAGAAAATCTTACCATTAAACGATGGCGTCACCATAACTGTATACGAGGTAGACTTGTGCTAACTCTGTAATAATAAGGATCTGGGAGTGTAGTTTATAAAGAGAAACTAGCTTTTGCCCGCGGCTCCACCCGCATTTATGTCGGTATTTCAATTTTTAAAATTCTATATATTTTAACTTATTATGTTATTCCGATGTCTAAGCTTTATTACTGTAAAGTCTCATTAAAATCCGTTCAGTAGTTTTTGCGTGAAAGAGCAACAAACACACATCCTTACAAACTTTCGCATTTACAATGTTAGTAGGAAGGCTTATAAGAAATTATATAAATAAAAATCATTTTACAAGAAGGTAAAGAACATACTTTATAGCATGGTTATTAATCGGTTTATTAATTTGAAATATCATCATCACCATCAGCCAATCGTAGTCCACTGCTGGACATAGGCCTCTCCAATTTAAAATATATATGCACTGTATTAAAATTTTAACATTTAAGGTTAGTGTGATACAAGTGCCATATGACTTTATAAGTATTTTGCAAATAGAGAAACTAAATAAAAATACCACTTATGAATGTAAAGCTAAGAACGCACTTGGGATGTCTGACGGCAGTATACAAGTTGAGACAAATGTATATTTTAACATCCAGGAAACACCACCGGGTAAGCATTAGAAAATTGCATGAATAATAAATTGAGGTGAGTAATATAAATGAATAAATATCTAATACTTTTATAATGATTTTCAGACACAGTCGAAATCGAATATGGCAAAGAGGGCAATATCCGATGTATTATAGATGCTTCCCCACCAGCAAGTACGTCGTGGTACAAAAATGGCAGCCTATTATCTAATGACACTGATATTATTATATCTCATGACATGAAAACTGTGATAATAAATCACACAACTCTTGAATCCCAGGGACTATTTCTCTGTGAAGTTAAAAACGAGTACAATTCGAAGACTTTTTCTTCAAAAGTGTCTGTCACTGGATTAGGTATTGTATTTGCATATGTAATGTAAAGCAGGTTTTAAGCAATTTATAACTTAAATGGACACAATTTACAAATAACTGTCTTTAAACCATAAAACAAAAAGAATATATATTGAAAGAAAGCATTTTCAAACCGTGGGAGAGCCACGCTTCGGCATGAATGGGTTTCACCGAGTGAGTGAGGATACCGGAGGCCCATCCCCCTATACCCCCTATGATGGCGCAGTTGAAACAGATGTTACCCCAGGAAGGTACCAACTGCGCTTGCGTTGGAGAATCCCTCTCTGCACGTGCACACTCAGAACACAACGTGCCTGAGCGTGGACGCCCAGGCTGCCCCTCGTATTCTGGGGGGGGGGGCAAAACTACGCTTAATCATGATCGGGATAAGAGCAGTAACACCATGGCACCCCCTACCACGCTGGTCGTGGACTTCTGCAATATCAGGGGATTGCATAGCAACCTTAACGCTGTCCATCACCACCTCGAGACAGCAAAGCCAGCCTTGCTCTTCTTGACCGAGACGCAGATAGCATCTCCAGCGGACACTTCCTACCTAACTTACCCTGGGTACGGACTTGAACACCTTCATCTCTAAGGCCGGAGTGTACGTGTACGTCAGAGACGATGTCAGCTCTCGTCGCCGCAGCAACCTTGAAGGTAGGGAGCTCTCCATCTTATGGCTCCGTGTAGACAGCGACGACCATCCCCGCGTCTATGCGTGCCTCTATAGGTCCCATAGTGGTGATGTCGAAACTGACCGACTCATTGAGCACATCCAGATGGCTGCAGACTTCGTGCAGCAGCAGATCCCCTCCGCAGAGATCATGGTATTTGGCGATTTTAACGCCCACCACGCCGACTGGCTCAGTTCCAGTAAAACGGATCATGCGGGGAGATTTGTTCACGACTTCGCCCTGGCATATGTCCTGACACAATTGGTTGCCACGCCCACGCGAGTCCCAGATATGGAGGACCAGAATCCTTCACTGTTGGACCTTCTGCTGACTTTTCATACGGACGGTTACCGCGTATCCGTTAACGCCCCACTTGACTCCTTAGACCATTGCCTTGTCCAGAGTAAAGTGCCTATCTCACCCTCGCCGCGATCAAGAGTCGCACGCAGCCGTCGTGTGTGGCCCTACAAGTCAGCAGATTGGAGAGCAGCGGTCCTTCTTTGCGTCCTACCCTTGGAGACAGTTGTGCTTCTCGCCGGATAATCCCAACGCCGCTGCTGATTTTGTTGCTGATGTTGTGCTACAGGGTATGGAGCTCTTCATCCCATCCACTGTGGTCCTCATTGGTGGCAAGTGTCGGCCCTGGTTTGGTCCAACTTCCAGAAAAGCTTCTCGCATAAAGCAGGAGGCTTACCAAGCCTAGGCTGATGCGGTGGCGCTATGGGATCAAAACACCAGCGCTCTGAAAAAGGAGTACAACTTTGCCTCCAGGTCCCTCAAAAGAGACATTGCAAGGGCGAAGTCGGAGCACATTGCCAGGATTGGCGAGAGGCTTTAGCGTCTTCCTTCGGGAATTGGGGCATTCTGGTCTCTTGTCAAGGCTATCGAAGGCAACTTTTGTAAGCCATCCTTTCCACCTCTGCACATAGGTAATAATCCATTGACCTATGACGCAAAGGAGAAAGCCGATCTTCGGGCAAAACACTTTGCGTCCAACTCGACCTTGGATGACGGGGAACAAGTGCCGCTTACCATACCGCGGGGCGAGAGCTGTATGCTGGAAATCCAGTTCCACCAACGCTCAGTGCGCTTAGCAATTTTATCCCTTGATATCCATAAGTCGAGTGGCCCGGATGGAATCCCTCCTATTGTGTTGAAGTTGTGCGCTCCTGAGTTGGCACCGGTCTTAACGCGTCTGTTTCGGCTCTCCTACTCTTCTGGCGTAGTCCCGAAATCATGGAAGACAGCATTGGTCCACCCGATCCCTTAAAAAGGCGATCGCTCAAATCCATCTAACTACAGGTCGATAGCCATAACTTCCCTCTTCTCGAAAATAATGGAGTCCATCATCAACTCCTGCGGTACCTAGAGGATCATCATCTGCTTAGCGACCAGCAATACGGTTTCCGTAAGGGTCGATCGGCTGGTGATCTTCTGGCGTACCTGACACATCGCTGGGCACAGGTGATTGAGACTAAGGGCGAAGCCTTGGCAGTTAGTTTGGACATTGCGAGGGCCTTCGATCGGGTCTGGCACAAAGCGCTTCTTTCGAAGCTGCCTTCCTATGGGCTGCCCGAGAAACTATGCGAATGGATCACCAGATCTTTAGCAGGTAGAAGCATAAAGGTCGTAGTTGACGGTGAATGCTCTGACTCTATACCTGTGAATGCTGGTGTCCCGCAAGGCTGTGTGCTATCGCCCACTCTGTTCCTCCTACATATCAATGACATGCTGCAAACTAGCGGCATTCATTGCTATGCGGATGGCAGTACAGGCGATGCTCTCTACACCGGCCGCGCTAATATTTCTCGGGAAAACGTCATTGAGGGTCGAAACAAACTTGTGTCCCTCATTGAGACCTCTTTAGAAAGGGTCTCAGATTAGGGTAGACTCAATTTAGTCCACTTTTACCCCACCAAGACACACATTTGCGCGTTCACCGCAAAAAGACTGCCGTGGGTCGTATGCCCTCGGTTTGAAGACACTCCCCTATCTGCCTCAGCCAACATTGGAATACTTGGTGTCGAGATATCGAGCGAAGTCCAGTTCCGTGGCCATTTGGAGGATAAGGCCAAATTGGCCTCGAAGAAGCTTGGCGTGCTCAACAGATCGAGACAGTATTTCACTCCGGCCCACCGCTTTCTGCTTTATAAGGCGCAGGTTCAGCCACATATGGAATATTGTCCTCATCTTTGGGCGGGGGCACCCCAGTACCAGCTCCTCCCTCTGGACCGCATTCAACGGAGAGCGACTCGAATCGTCGACTGCCAGGAATCTTCAATTCGGCTGGTCTCTTTAGCGCTGCGTAGAGATGTGGCTTCGCTTTGCATCTTCTACCGCATTTACTATGGGGAGTGCTCCGAGGAATTGTTCGGGCTGATTCCTGCCGCCTCTTTTCGCCATCGTCCTACGCAACAGCAATTTCATCCCCATCACTTAGATGGCTGGCAGTCCACAACTGTGCGGTTCTCTAGGAACTTTCTGCCTCGCACAACAAAACTGTGGAATGAACTGTCGCCTGCGGTATTCCCGGACCAATACGACCTTCAACCTTCAAGAAAAGAGCGTATTCTTCTTAAAAGGCCGGCAACGCACTTGTGACGCCTCTGGTATTGCAGGTGTTCATGGGCGGCAGTAATCACTTACCATCAGGTGATACGTCTGCTCGCTTGCCTTTTATTCCATAGAAAAAAAATATATAAGCGTACTTGCAATGCAATACATTATAATATACGTTTTAGTACCTAAATAATCTTCTTTTCACTTCCTTACAAGAAATTAAAAAAAAAATAGAGCACGCAGAAGTGATTGATTTTGGTAAATTATACTTAATTGTTGCTCTTTCTATCAATAAATTTATAAGGTTTCTTATTCTACCCTACTATATTATGGTATCACTAATCTTCTTATATAATGTAATTTTGTGATTCGTATGCGTTTCAATAACTCAAAAATTCGGACCAGTCACTGAATCTTTATATTCTTCTTCTTCTTCAAGTGCCTCTTCAATCTCGAAGGTTGGCCGTCAACTTCCTGTAACACACTTTCATCTTTATATAAATTTTGGAAATGTGTTGTTAATAGTATATAGAAAAATGTAAAAAAAAATGTGCTATCGTAATTTTTTATTTATAAATAAATTATATAAATAAATTTTAAAAAATCAGAATTTTCCTTTATTTATATTAGTTTAAAATCATATTTAAAAAAGTAGAACTATTACAAACTTGATCTTGGATGTCGAGGAATTGCAGTTATAAAGATGAGGGCTGGGGAGTGGCCTAGATAGGACAACACCCTGAACCATCGAATAGTGAATGATCAATGAACCATCAATGAAGCAGATTTTCAAATGGTTAAAACGGTGACTGCCAATTTCCACTGGTAGAATTAAAAAGTATTGTAACAATTGACCATATTTCGGGCGAAAAAGCACAAAAAATGACGCTAATGGACCATTATGAGGATAATATTGTATTCTTCAGTAAATTTGGATCTAATAGAATAATATAAATTCGTAAAATTGATACCGCAAACAATGACGCAGCGACCAGTTCCAGAATCTTTACTAAAAATATTTTTTGCACATGTAAAACATAATTTGAAGCATTTTATGGGTGCAGGAAAGTTGATTAAACTGCACTGCTGCTTGCTTAGAATGAAATGGTGACAGCTGTAATAATCCACAATCTACATCAACGAGATCGACGACGATAATAATAAACAATAATGTATCAATGAATGTTTATATAAGTAGTTTTTTTTTTAATCTTTATACTTTGCGAAAATCGAATAAATTAACTTAAATTAAAGTACTATGCTAATATAATTTATTAAATTTAAAATTAAAATCTTTACTATAATCGTTTTGTTTCCCCATCCGCCTCTCATTTTTCAGTAGGTAAATTGTTTTCAGTAGATATTTGAGCTTTTAATAATTCAGTCAAACACTCATTATGCAGATTCATTGACTGGTCCTGGGTTCTGAGATTTAACAATTTTTATGCCTTACGGCGCTCCATTATACGTGATTGTTCTAGATTGTATGTTGTACGTTGTACTATGCTGTAGAAAAGTTAAATGGTTGCAAACTTCGTTTGAATGAATTTGTGGAGTACAAAAGTAGTAATTAATAATTTCGTTTTAATTTTTGTGAGGAATATATACTTTCCAGAAAATCCGGTTATTGATAAGCCCGAAGAGGAAATACGCGCAGTCAAAGGAACTGATGCTCAGATAACATGTCGGTAAGTTGAAAAACGTTTGCTAAAAATTATATTCTACTAAGTTCATTTCAATAAATGATAGAACCCCTTGTTTAAAGCACTATTATTTCTGAATAAAATACTAATCCACATACTAAACACGGTCTTGGTAATTGAACATGCTGTTATTAAGGGGCTTAACTACCTTCACAAGAATGTATCTTGATACACGTGTGCCGATGATTTGATACCTTTTTCACAAAAATATGGCTGAGTCACTCCTTCATATCTAACACCCCACCAAACCATCGCTGAAGTCGGATAATGCCCACGTTGTCCTCTGTTGACTAATTGCGCAGCTTCTTTAGAACTTTCAGCATAAATGCGGTCATTTTGTTTGTTAAAATATTGCTCAATTGTAAAAAAAAAACTCATCCATGAACAAAATTCTGTGACCTCCCTTTGCGTACCGCTTACTTAGTTGTTTTGATTTTACCATCCTATTATTTTTTTAAATTATCAGTTAAGCTGCACGTCCTAAGTAATATTTTAAAATACGCGACATGGTTCTAGGTGATATCTTCATCTCCCGAGATAAAATCTTTTGCATTCGGACAGGATTTCTTCGAATTCTTTCCCTTACTACTTTGATCGCCTTTTTCGTACGAACACTACGTGGACGGCTAGATCTTTTTCAGTTACAAACAGAGGTTTCATTGTACCTATCAATAGCCCGGTACACAAACATTTGACTAATACCAAGTGTAGGCGTATATGGATCCACTAGAATTACATTACAAATAAGTAAAAGAAATGTGGAGGGAACGGGTTCTATGTCCCTCCAACACAAAGGGAGGATCCTCCGACCAGGCGAGGTGATCGTGCCTGGCGGGCCAACTGCCCAACGGTTGATGTTGGGATGTTGTATGTAACTTAATTGGCGCGCGAACTTTCACTGCGCGATTCAGGATTGGTAGTATCTTAGTTTTCTTCGTTACTCCGTAGTTCGATGTGTCTTCGGTAGATGGCGCTGTCATATGTTTTCTTGTTGCGCTGTATGTAAGCCTGTATCGCAGTAATTTTTAACTTGCTTGGTTATATTTTACTTTTTTCTAATCGTACCCTCACAAGTAATTTCTGATAAACAAAAAGTGGCTAGTCTGAACAGCGAGCGTTGCCCGCGCCAATGTATTTGATGCGGGATTTTGTTTAGCATCTACCCACGATATGCGTTTGTGTAATGTAATTGTGTAACTTATTTGTTGTAATCGATGACCTTGATGCACAGAAAATCTCTAATGAGATTGTGATTGCATTAATTGTAAGGATATTTGTAACTCTTTTATTATATGAATAAATAAATAAATAAATGTGGAAGTCGCCACATCACTCCCCTCCAAGACCGGAGGTTGATACCTGATGAGTCAGCTGTCTGCGCTCTGTAGCGGAGCTTGCCAGTGCCAGGAGTGAGTAGTTCCAGTAAGTCGGAACTGAGTGCCGCAAGTTCCAGTGAGTCGGAACTGAATGCCGCTAGTCCCAGTGAGTCGGGGCTGAAGTCCACTGATCCCAGTGAGTCGGGATTGAGTGCGGTGCGCGGGGCTGCGGTGAGGTCCCCAGTGAGTCGGGGCAGTTGGCCCGCCAGGCATGATCACCTCGCCTGGTCGGAGGATCCTCCCTTTGTGTAGGTGGGACATGACACCCCTGTCCACCACAGTGGTGACCCCGACGTGATCGGAAGCAGCCTTCGATGCAGCATCAGCACGCCACCACCATATTCACTCCCACAGCAAGCTGAACGATGCTGTGGGAGTGACAGCAAGCTGAACAAGCCGAACTATTTTGTTATGTACATAGATGTACATAACAAAATAGTTCGGGTAGGTCCGAATCATACGATGAGCGAGTGAGAGGTGCCATCGCTATCTCGCTCGCGCGCCGCGGACAGGTAGGCAGGACGCCTACGAAGCCCTGGCTCTGCGGTGCCGCCGCGCCGCGCGCCTCCGTCGGCTGTTGTCATTATGAACGTCACAGTACAACGCCTTGACAATAGGTTAAGTGCGCGCCGCTACATCATTCCCCCGCTAGCGAAAGCGTACAGAGGGTTTAGATGTCCTCCCAGATTTTGTGACGTATGAGTAGGTATCCATAGTCGCTTGGGGTTCCGTGTTCATACGAAATGCAGGCTTCAGTCTGTCAATGGATATATTGGCACTTCTGTTGCGCAACTGTATAGTGTAATATTTATCCTTGCGATCTATAACTTGGTACGGGCCGTCGTATGTTGGCGTTAAAGGTTTGTTTACTGCATCGTTTCGTATGTATACGTGCGAACATTTATGTAGCTCGTTACTTATGAATGTTGCCTTGGACTGGTTTGACTTTCTTTGTATTTGAGCTTTCCTTAGTGCTTCATTTAGTCTATCCATAAATGTGGAAGTTGTACTCTGGTACTTTGTGGATTCATCGTAAAATTCACCAGGTAGTCGTAGGTTTTGACCGTAGAGTAATTGAGCCGTACTAGCGCCTATGTCTTCTTTAATCGACGCGCGCAATCCTAGTAAGACTGTAGGTAACTCGTAATACCAGTTTGCCGATTGAAGTCTCGCGGTGAGTGACGCTTTGAGCGTCCGGTGCCATCTTTCAATCATTCCGTTGGCTTGCGGATGGTAGGCAGTAGTGCGAGTGCGGTGTATACCCATGCGATGCATTAACTTATTGAATAAGTCCGATTCGAACTGCCTCCCTTGGTCGGTGGTTATCGTTGCAGGACAACCAAACCGTGCTATCCAGCATTGGTAAAACGCACTGGCGACCTTCTCTGCGGTTATATCTTCTAAGGGGCAGGCTTCCGGCCATCTGGTTGTTCGGTCTATCATGGTTAATATATAGCGATACCCTTCCGAGATCGTTAGCGGGCCTCAAATATCTATGTGTACGTGGGCTAACCAATCTGTCTGTTCGAAACTCGCCACAGGTGATTTCGTGTGTTGGTGTACTTTGGCTCGTTGGCACGGGTCGCAGGTTCGAGTCCAACGGTTTACGTCTACTAGGCCACTACGTTTCATACTAGGACATCGAAAAACTCGTACATACGAAAAGCGTCCCTTTCGGCTGATACGAAGATGGTAGAGTCGAACATCGTACAAGCATTCGTAGATGGGATTAGCGATTTGGAGGTATGTTTGGCCCTGCCACAATGACTCTGCTCTGCCTGATGGAAAGCATAAGCAGAATCCAAGAGTGGTGGTCACCATACTGCCAATGCAGACAATGCAACATGGTGACCTACACCATGGCGGGCTAGTGATGCTTCTGCATCATTGGGCCTCCGGTCTCGCACTCACCCACCAAACACGATAGCACGATCGCTGTCATTTTATGTTGATTTTCTGTGCGAGGATAGTATCGCCCCGGTCGAGCCGGCCCGTTCGTGCTAAAATCAGTTAGTACAGTACGGTACAGTACTACCTTGGCCAGAGCTGCAGTGAGGCTTCACCACCACGCCTCACTGAAAGAAGCACCGGCACACGCCCTAGAGGTCGACCTGGTTGGATAGAATATCCGGCCGACCCATAAGCGACGGGAAGTCTCAGAGGAAGTCAAAGAAGTCAAGACGTTTTTTAAGATAGGTCCTGGGGTCATATGCTACAGATGCGGCGAAAGAGGACACCTGCAGCTTAACTGCCTAACTCTTCTTTCATCGTAGTCTATCTTTTTGTGGAACGCACTACCTACCGAGGTCAGGATGGTCAGAAGTCGTTACTCTTTCAAGATAAGGGTGAAGGAGCTCTTATTGAGTGAATTGGTAGAATTGGAGAGCTCTTGGTTCATCACCTAGTACTTTCGTTTCTTACAGCGGTATATGTGTGCATGGATATATTTATACTATACCTATATATATGTGCATTTGTGTATGTATTGTATATATATATATATATGTCGGAGACACAAGAATAAACGAGAACATGAATGGCAGATACAGCCAATCTGGACCAAAGCCAAACACTTATCACTACTAAACGGATACGAATCAACCTAAACACCTTCAGCAACCCCCCATGAGGGGATTGGGGCAACGCTCACCCCTCCGCGATGCCCTGTGGAATAGGCTACCTAGGCTAGTAATTCCCCCACTGATAAATATCGCCTCATACACACAATATAAAACACAGAGATACAATAAATCGCAAATCAAATAATAGATATGGTCGTCGCGAGATCTGAAGAGAACTGTGTCCTGTTTCCGATCGCGCCGCTTTATATAGACTGTTCCGTAGTGTTCGATAGAGGCAAATGTTTGTATCACTTTTATTATTCGGATACCCTCATTCCGACACGGCCGTCCTGACGTATTACACGTCCTCGTGTGAGGTTGAAGGCAGTGCATCATCATCATCGTTATCCGCAGAAAAGAAAGAGTTTTTTGTGTTGTTCGGCCACTCCTGACCAAGGACATTGGGTACATTATTACATTTTATCTTCTGTGGAACAACTTCATTTAGGACATTCTCATAAAATAGGCTTTTCGTTATCAAATCTGAATGCTAATAGACTTCTCGCTACATACTAAATTAATAACACCAGTAAGTAGTATCGCAACAGTCACCTCACCATTTATCGCGTTACACATTTTTGGATTATTATTATTAACAATATCTACATGGCCTCTTATTCTACCAATTTCACTTTTCAATGGCCACCTCGCCTTTCAGTGGCCACCTCGCCTTTCAGTGGCCACCTCGCCTTTCAGTGGCCACCTCGCCTTTCAGTGGCCACCTCGCCTTTCAGTGGCCACCTCGCCTTTCAGTGGCCACCTCGCCTTTCAGTGGCCACCTCGCCTTTCAATGGCCACCTCGCCTTTCAGTGGCCACTTGGCCTTTCGCAAAACTTAACTAAACTTTAACAACCACCACGCTGATAGGATATCTCATATCTCATTATAGAGACTACTCGCCACACAATTACAACTCAATTTCATTCCATTGCATCAGCATTAATTAACCCTTGATTATCATCATCAACATCAATAGGGACTTTATCTACAGGGATTTTCCTCACTATTATCAATGCCAGACAAATCTACCTCCTCAGGTATATCACTTAAAGGAAACTCTCGTATACGAACGCAAGCGCATTTGTAGATTCTGTTACTAGTTAAAGATTTCAAAGTATAAAGATCGAGCAACTCTACAATTTTAAACGGTCCTTTATACTTAGGATTTAACTTTGTCTAATTTCTTTCTTAACTTTGAATCAAAACTAAGTTACTGAGATCAAACTTTACTAATTTATACTTTCCCTATCAAATGTCACATACGTGTACACACAGTATCTCTCTCACTCTGCCATATCTGACCTCACTGTCTATTCTGTCTCAATAAAACAGTACACTACTGAACAGCAAAAGAAAACAGTAACATCATTATTAAAATCAAAACAACATAAAATAAGAACTTTAGTAATTGACTACTGCTGCAAATTCTCAAAGCAATCAAAATAAATAGTATCGTAGGTCATCCCTGTGACCACCACAAGTGTAACAGTTAGTTATCCCTTGTGACTCCCACACGTGTATCTGCCAACTACATAGACATGCCAGCTACAATCACCCACTGCTGGTGAGATAGCTGACACCAAATAGAAGTCCGACCAGTTTTTTTTTATCTTTACTGAAAATATCGACATTTCATCACAAAATAAAAAAACGGTAATTATAATTCGAGTCACAACTATCTCAAATTGGTCAAAATAATAATTTAAAAAAATGTTAATAGCTACAATCAAAGATGAATCCGCCTCAAACTAAAAATCACATCACAATCATAAATTTAAAATTGAATAAATAAAAAAACCCCTTATGCAGCATCAGGTCGAAGTTATCAATTACACAATTGTCATTTAACGATTATACTGGCACGTTTTGCAGACATTCGGTTATTCTTCCCCACTTTTACCCCCATAACTTTTTAAACGACTCAACCGATTTTCATGAAACACGTCTAAGAACACTCGCACGTAACTCACCTTTCATACAAAAAAACTAAATTGAAATCGCTTCATCCGTTCGCGAGCTACGGTGCCACAGACAGACAGACACGTCAAACTTATAACATCCCTCTTTTTGCGTCGGGGGTTAAAAATAAGAAATAAATTTAAACAATAAACAAACAGCATGTGCAAAACCGGCAGCTCAATCCCAGGCAGCTCCATTTCTGACATATTTCTGCTATGGTATAATACTACACTCTAAATTTCCTAAATCGACTACCTTTGTACCGATGCCACCAATAGAAACGACCTTATTATTTTTAAGAACAAGATTCTTTTCGAAAATCGCTGCTTAAAACCCTAATGCAAGCAGATCTCTTCCATAATAATGTCGTTTGAAATACAGTAATCGTGTACTACATGAAACAATAACCGCAATGAATAAATCTGGATTAAAACTGTACATAGAATTTCGATGCTACAATAAGTGCGGGCATTACCTACCCTCAATAATGTTACTGCACAATATTGTCCATTTTTGAATTAAAATCACTTATTCCACTATTTTATTTTTGTTTACACAAAAATCAACAATCAATCAAACAATCGAGAGTATAAATTACACAATATTGTCGTTTGCCTAGAAATTCATCTGACAGAACTTATCTTATTAAAGAGCACTCAGCACAAAATAAAAATAGTACGACTCACCGGATTGTTGGAGTTGTCCGTACATACCGGTTACTTCCCAGTTATCGATGCGTTACTTTTACTACCGCACGCTGCCGCTGTTGTAGGCCGCACGTCTCATAAACCGTTCGTACGCGAAAAGGCTATACCGACACTTTGACACTATGTGAGCGTTCTCGCTTACAAAAATTTAACAAATGACACCTCGTACGATTTTCGAGCGGAGGGTAGTTCGACAGCTCGCCGTGACTGACGATCCGTTACACTCTCAAACATTCTGGGCAAATGAGATTCAGATCCCACTTCTGATGTCGGAGACACAAGAATAAACGAGAACATGAATGGCAGATACAGCCAATCTGGACCAAAGCCAAACACTTATCACTACTAAACGGATACGAATCAACCTAAACACCTTCAGCAACCCCCCATGAGGGGATTGGGGCAACGCTCACCCCTCCGCGATGCCCTGTGGAATTCGCCACCTAGGCTAGTAATTCCCCCACTGATAAATATCGCCTCATACACACAATATAAAACACAGAGATACAATAAATCGCAAATCAAATAATAGATATGGTCGTCGCGAGATCTGAAGAGAACTGTGTCCTGTTTCCGATCGCGCCGCTTTATATAGACTGTTCCGTAGTGTTCGATAGAGGCAAATGTTTGTATCACTTTTATTATTCGGATACCCTCATTCCGACATATATATATGCTTATTATTGTATGTATTTATTCAAGGTCAAAAGAGTTCACATGTGATTAAACCTATGTCATTAATTTAACCACTACGTGCACCTATCTCATCTTTTCTCTGCATCGCCCAATCGGTCGACTGGCAGAAAATGCCTTTGGCATTAAGTCCGACGATGCATGTATTTGTGCATACAATTATAAAAAAAGCCAAAAGCGGCCAAGTGCGAGTCGGACTCGCCCATGAAGGGTTCCGCAGCAGCAAGTAACATTTTTTTTAATATTTGTTTTGATTGAATCAAAGGTAAAATGCAGTTTACGATTTATGACATATTAAAAAAAAAACTACTTACTAGATTTCGTTTAAACCAATTTTAAGTGGAAGTTTGCGTGGTAATGTACATCACATATTTTTTTTAGATTTATCACGCTCTTATTTTAGAGGGGGGATTATTACAAGGGGGGGACACACATTTTACCACTTTGGAAGTGTCTCTCGCGCAATCTATTCAGTTTAGAAAAAAATAATATTAGAAACCTCAATATCATTTTTGAAGACCTATCCATAGATACCCCACACGCATGGGTTTGATGAAAAAAAAATTTTTGAGTTTCAGTTCTATGTATGGGGACCAAATTTATTGTTTTTTTCTTATTTTTGTGTGAAAATCTTAATGCGGTTCACAGAATACATCTACTTACCAAGTTTCAACATTATAGGTCTTTTAGTTTCGGAAAAAAGTGGCTGTGACATACGGACGGACAGACGGACAGACAGACATGACGAATCTATAAGGGTTCCTTCCTTTGGCACGGAACCCTAAAAAAGCGGCCAAGTGCGAGTCGGACTCGCCCATGAAGGGTTCCGAAGCAGCAAGTAACATACTGCCATGCCATGCAAACTTCCACCAAAAATTGGTTTGAACGAGATTTAGTACATAAGTAGTTTTTTTTTAATACGTCATAAATCGTAAACCGCAATTTATCGATCAAAGTTACAACGAACTACAAGAACTTCTATATTATGTTACTTGCTGGTACGGCACCCTGCATGCGCGAGGCCGACTCGCACTTGACCGCTTTTTAGGGTTCCGTGCCAAAGGCAAAAACGGAACCCTTATAGATTCATCATGTCTGTCTGTCTGTCTGTGTCTGTCCGTCCGTCTGTCGGAACCCTTATAGATTCGTCATGTCTGTCTGCCTGTCTGTCTGTCCGTCCGTCTGTCTGTCTGTTCGTCCGTATGTCACAGCCACTTTTTTCCGAAACTATAAGAACTATACTGTTGAAACTTGGTAAGTAGATGTATTCTGTGAACCGCATTAAGATTTTAACACAAAAATAAAAATAAAACAATAAATTTTGTAGGTCCCCATACTAAGAGCTGAAACTCAAAATTTTTTTTTTTCATCAAACCCATACGTGTTGGATATGTATGGATAGGTCTTTAAAAATGATATTGAGGTTTCTAAAATATTTTTTTTCTTAACTGAATAGTTTGCGCGAGAGACACTTCCAAAGTGGTAAAATGTGAGTTCCCCCCCCCCGCATGTAACTTCTAAAATAAGAGAATGATAAAACCAAAAAAAATATATATGATGTACATTATCATGCAAACTTCCACCGAAAATTGGTTTGAACGAGATCTAGTAAGTAGTTTTTTCTTAATACGTCATAAATCGTAAACCGCAAAAAAAACACTATTAATAAAACATAGATTAAAGTTACAACGAACTACAAGAACTTTTATATTATGTTACTTGCTGCTTCGGAACCCTTCACGGGCGAGTCCGACTCGCACTTGGCCGCTTTTTTGTCATTTAGCTACGGAACCTTAAAAACGAAATATGATTCCGCAGCATTATTAGGGGAACGCCGAAGCCATCTATGCAATGGTATCTCCAGCAGCAAAAGACAAAGAAGTTTCGGGAAATAAAGAATGATGATGAAGCTCTACTGATAAAGAACGTGAGCGTCGACGACGAGGGTACATACAAATGTAACGCTAGCAATATATTGGGATCACAGAGTTACACTATGGAGTTGATTGTAGAATGTAAGTAGTACCGATCTGTATCGATATCTTAATTGTGAGAGACACGCGATACAAAAATGTACAGATATTACGTGCGATAACTGCGATATGTGTGGCTTGTTTAATGGCAGTCCATGGCAATATATTATAGATCCACCGACAATCACAGACGACGGAATCACAATGATCAAAGCATTAAACGGCGAAGGAGTGACTTTACCTTGTAGTGTTGATGGTGTACCCACTCCGACAGTGAAGTGGATAAGAAATGATGTCACACTGCGCTCTTCGAAGGACATTTTCATAACAAGCGATCACAGTCTCAAGTCAGTATAATTGTATATTTAAAAGTAGTTATATTTGTCTACTATTAGTGGAGCTACCTCCACTAATATCTAAGATGAGCTGACCCATACATATTAATCTGCATCTCATTGATCGTAGTTTGCGACTGCGTAGATTATGATATACCTTTCCTTGGTAAATAAGCTGTTGAATACTAAAATTTATCTAACTTCTTTTTCAGGGTTCCGTGCCAAAGGCAATAAACGAAACCCTTATAAAATCGTCATGTCTGTCTGTCTGTCTGTCCGTCCTTCTGTCTGTCTGTCCGTCCGTATGTCACAGCCACTTTATTTCGAAACTAAAAGAACTATACTGTTGAAACTTGGTGAGTAGATGTATTATGTGAACCGCATTAAGATTTTCACACAAAAATAAAAAAAAAACAGTAAAGTTTGGGGGTCCTCATACTGAAACTGAAAAACAAAAAAGAAAAATTCTTCAAACCCATACGTGTGGGGTATCTATGGATAGGTCTTCAAAAATGATATTGAGGTTTCTAATATTTTTTTTTTCTAAACTGAATAGTTTGCGCGAGAGACACTTCCAAAGTGGTAAAATGTGTCCCATCCCCTCTGTAACTTCTAAAATAAGAGAATGATAAAACTAAAAAAATTATATGATATACATTACCATGCAAACTTCCACCGAAAATTGGTTTGAATGAGATCTAGCAAGTAGTTTCTTTTTAATACGTCATAAATGGTAAACCACAAAAAAAATACACTATTATTAAAACAACGATGAAAGTTACAACGAACTACAAGAACTGTTATACTATGTTACTTGCTGCTTCGGAACCCTTCATGGGCGAGTTCAACTCGCACTTGGCCCCTTTTTTTTGTTAGTAGTTCCTAAGATCAGCGCAGTAAACTAAACAAAATCTTTAGCTATATATAATTCGTATAGACAAAAATGCATTTCCACCCTTCGAGTACCCTTCACCCATGGTTTAAAGGGGGAACAAGACAGACAGACAAGACAATCGAACAAGACACAGGTGAGCAAAATACATTTTGCTCAAATAAATTAGGGCCCGGGCCTAGCAAATCCGAAGCGCAATTCTCCCTCATAGACCTTATAAGTTAATACCTCGTTACACACCACTGTTACCCACTTTTTATTTAGATATCTGCATTTAGATAAGAAATCAAATTTAAAAAATAGGTACGAGTATATTCAGTGTTTAATTTGGGTATTTTAACTTGCTAAATTTAAAGTGTGCATTTTTTGTGAATGCAGATTTAAGGCAATTAAGGTGTCTGACACTGGCTACTACACATGTAAGGCTGAAAATGGTCTTGGTCCTAGTGAAAAAACAATTTTTGTCAACGTCTTTGGTAAAATTATTTTACTTTACAACTATACAAATCATATAATTGTCATATCTACACTATTAACAACTTACTATACTTTATTTCAGAAAAACCAGTAATTGTTAAACCAGACGAAAAAGTTCGAGCCGTAAAAGGAGGTCATATTGAACTTATGTGTCGGTAAGGCAAAACATATAAATATATGTACCTATGTATTATGATATTAAATTATGTCATAACAACTTGAGAATATAGCCCTAAAAGCTGTATCCAGTTATACGTGGCATTTTAGTTTTTACCCGACTACGACTAAGCCAAAGGAGGGTTATGATTTTGACAGGCTATGTATGTATGTTCATCTCTTCCTCATAGCTCCTCAACTACTTATACTTACAATTGGATAAATGAGATATCGTTAGAAGCGTCTTGATCGTCCGCTGGTTTATATAGGCTATATTACGTGTCACTGAATCTAATGTGGCGTCCTCTAGCGGGCATACAGCACTATGTTAAAAAAGTCGTGTGGTGTCATGGGACACCAGATAGGAACGAAGCTCCTTATCATAAAAATATTTATTTCGAGTTCTATATAAGGTATAAAGAAAATAATTATTCGGGTATACATTGTTTATCATGATTTCTTTTATCGATAAAGAAAACTGCTTTACAAAATTATCCACTTTTATTTTGTTTACAAAGATTTATAAAAAAACCTGGATGTGGGGAAACTGGAAAGGAGGCGATTACCATCGCAGAGAATTGAAGTGAAAAATAGATAGAACACAATTTTAAATGCACTGTATAACAGAATTTTAAATACACGATATAATTTTAAATCGTTTCGCTGATGTTTCAGAAAAAATAATAGAAATTTTACCATAGTTGAGACCATCATCATCATCAACATCATAAACTGTTTAATGTAATGATAATGGTCTTAAGTAGTTGTGGGTTACTTATCTTTTCCTTCAGCTACATTAAAAATTAATGATAATAGAAATACTTAATGTCAATGACTAAATTTATACAATATTTTGTAATGTTTCTACTATTTAAATAAACATACACTGTAATAATAAAGCCGTATAATAACTGTTTTAACATCTGAGTATAGAATTATAGATAAAATATAATAATACATGCAACTTACAGATGGCGCTATACTAAATTTTTCGTTCAGGCTCTTTAAGAACCACAGAATATTTTATTTAAATGATTTATAAAAATATATGAAAAGTTATATGCGAGGTATGAAGAAAATAACTATTCGAGTGTACATTTTTATTATGATTTTTATCGATAAAAATAAAAAATATAACTAAACTTGTGCTGCCACCTAGTAATCTCTACTGAAACAAGTTCTGTCTAGAGTTACTCCGTACTTGTTACATGCAACTTACAGATTATAAATTTTTTTCATTCACGAAATAAATAAATAAATATTTCGGACATTTTTTTTTGTAAATACATACATATTATACATAACATAAACATCCAAACTCCCAAAAAACAAATATTAGCAGATCAAAAAAAAAAATTGATCCTACACGGGATTCGAACCCGAGACATCATATCTTTCTCATACGCTACCATTTTGACACCGAGGCGTCAATCTTACGTTATGGACGTTTTTTGCCGGCTAGGGTACCCCTCCGCAACGGAACTATATAAGGAACTTCGTTCCCAAAATAAATTTGAGATAAATTTGCCGTGTTTGGTATCATTGGAAAGGGTGTTACTTTTACATTTCAAATACACACATCAAAAGTGTCTAGGGATCAACATATGTGTCTAGGGATCAACATATATTTTTGCAATAACTTTTCTCCTGATTGATATTAATTAAAATTTTCTTTAAGGATTCATCAAATAAAGTGTTTTCGTTTGTCACAGTAACGATATACCAAGTCACCTTTGCATTAATAAAGAAATTTGCCATTTTCCTAATAAAGGGATTTTTGACATTTGAACCACTAACATTAAAGTTCGAAAAAAAGACTGAAATAACAGTTTTCTTTAAAATTTTATTAGGTAACTTAAACAATTAATAATCCGTGTTTCTACAGCGAACACTAACAACACAAGAATCGGTTTGGCATACTCAAAATGAGTTCATCCAAATCACGCTGTGGAATGGCCGCCCATGTTCGTTGCAACAACAAAAAAAGGTCTTCTTGCGACTGGATGCCCTCCATATTCGGCAGAGCTCTTCTCTGTAGCACATCCCATGCATGCTCAGTCGGGTTCAAGTCTGGCGACTGAGCAGGCCAGGGCCAAAGCCACATCTCAATCTCAAGAAATCCGCATAAAAATGCTTGATCCCTAGACACTTTTGATGTGTGTATATATATTATTAATATTTACTCGTGACTTTGTATTTATTTGGTAGCATCGTTCATTGTGTTTAATAAAATACAGGAAATTAAAAAAATGAAATTTAATAAATTAAAAATGCACAACGTTAATGTTCAAGTTTTCACTTTTGCCGTCACTCCCGGAGTGCAAAGCGTTTTTTTTTTCTAAGTAATTGAATTTCATTGACATGCAGGATTTTTTTCTTTTTCTGCCAAGTTTTAGTTCTTTTAAAAAAATGACAAATATTCTTTTTAAGGTAGCTTCAGATCGTTTTCGAAAACCTATCTCTAATTATAACTGGTGTGGCTGTTAATTAAATATTCATTATCAACTATGATTTTTTTTAAGTATTGTTTCCTCTTATATGTTTCCTCAGTATTCTTCGAGGAACGCCGAACCCAACTATGCAATGGTATTTCCAGCAGAAAAATACAAAAAAGTTTAAAGAAATAAAGAATAATAATGAAGCTCTACTGATAAAGAACGTGAGCGTCGACGACGAGGGTACATACAAATGTAACGCTAGCAATATAGTGGGATCACAGAGTTACACTATGGAGTTGATTGTAGAATGTAAGTAGTACCAATCTGTATCGATATCTTAATTGTGAGAGACACGCGATACAAAAATGTATATATATAAATATTTTAGAAAATAACACGGAAACTGCCAAATTGTTAGATATAATGTTAGAATACAAATTTTAACAACATATAAAAGAACCCGAACACGAATCACCAAAAACACATCTACTTGTTTGGATCTAATATTTACTAATTTTCATAATATCAACGCTAGGCTAAAGCTAAAGCTAGGCTTCTCAGATCATTGTGGTACCACAGTATATATATAGATCTACCACAACCTAATAAAAAACCCCCTGGTATATCAAGAAGAGATATACAACAATAACAATATAGAACAGTTCAAAATAAAATTACAAAAAATAAAATGGAAAGATATTATAAAACTTAATAATAATAACATAAATGAAAACTATAGCGCTTTCAACAATGCATTGATAGGTACTCTCAACGAATGTATACCACTTCAAAAAATAAAGTTAAAAGATAATAAGAAAAAATATTGGCTAACAACGGGTATAAAGAACTCTAGTAAAAATAAAAAACTACTAAAAATACTTAAATAAATAAAATAAAATAGCCTTTATTCTACTACCAATTACATGTCATACAAGTTTATATTTATGTTATTTTTTTTCCTTTAATCCCTAGGTAATAGTGGCCTCTTTAGCGTAGGCCTCCCCCAATACTCTCCACTGCTTCTTGTCCCTGGCTGTTCTCATCCAGTCTGCCCCAACTCTCTGTTTGAAAATGTCTCTCCATCTTGTTCTTTGTCGTCCTCTCCTCCTCGCTCTCTCTAAGGGCAACCACTCCACCAATTTTTTGGTCCATCTGTTGTTTTCCATTCTACATATATGACCAGCTCAGTTCCATTTTAATAACCGAATTCTTTCTGTAATGTCTTGAATTTTTGTAATTGTTCTAATTTTTTTATTACTAATTTTGTCCATCAATTTTATGTTTAACATACTCCTTTCCATTTTTCTTTGACAGATTGCTAGTTTTTCCTCTTCCTTCCTTTTTAGGGACCAAGTTTGGTATCACTTTATGAATTACTATTTCATAAATCTTTTTCTTAATTTCTATCTTTACGTCCTTGTTTTTCATAATTTCCTTTAATCCCCAATACTTTTCAATAGCATGCTATTGAAATTCTTCTGTTTACTTCATTTGCGGTGTAATTGCCAAACGATACTGAATGTCCTAAGTAGACATATTCCTTCACATACTCGATCTTATTATTATCTATTATAATATCAATGGTTGGGCCATTTGACAGAATTTTGGTCTTCGAGGCATTCAAAGACAAACCAACCTCTTTGCTCTGTTTTGATAAGCTATCTATCATAAATCTTAAGTCGGTTGCATTGTTTGTGAAAAGTACGATGTCATCCGCAAACCTAAGGTGGTTCAAGTACTCTCCTCCTATTTTTAGACCAATATTCTCCAAACCCAATTTCCGAAATATAGTCTCTAGTACAGCTGAGAACATTTTTGGCGATAGAGGGTCTCCTTGTCTGACTCCTTTCTGAAGGCAAAACTCTGGGCCTTCTTTTTCTAATCTCACCTTTGCTCTACATTTGGAGTATATGCTATGAAGTAGTTTAACATACTTTCTGTTTACACCTTGTTGTAGTAGCGACCCCCAAATGGCAGTATGAAATATAGATTCAAAAGCTTTGGTAAAGTCTATGAAACACATGTATAATTGCTGATTATATTCGTTTGCTTTCTCTATTATTTGCGTCACCGCGTGTATGTGGTCTATAGTAGAGTATTTTTTCCGGAACCCTGCTTGTTCCGGAGGTTGATGTTCGTCTAATGTTTTTGTTATCCTGTTTAGTATTACTTTTGAAAACACTTTGTAGATATTTGAAGTCAGACTTATAGGCCGGTAGTTTCCGATGTTATTTCTATCACCTTTTTTGTGCAGTAAAATTATTGTGGACTTTGACCACTGTTCTGGTGTTATTTCCTTTTCCATTACATTATTGAACAAGATTTGAAGAGGTCTTATCAACGAGGGTGCCATCGCCTTCAGTAATTCGTTGCTTACGTTATCTTGTCCTGGTGTTTTATCGTTCTTTTGAGTAGATATTGCATATTTTATCTCTGATTGTAATACTTTTGGTGTTGTTGTAGCGTTTGACACTTCTGATATATTTCTTATACTATTTGACTCATTTTCATGCGCGTAGAGATCCCTGTAAAAGTTTGTAACTTCTTTTATGATGTCTGGCCGCTTTTGTGGGACTAATCCCGCCCACACGCCCACCACTGTAACTCCTGTGCACCAGGATCAACAGCGGTGACCCACGAAAACACCGAGTTATGACACTCGGGAAGTCCCAGGAAAAATTTAACTGTCTTGGAACCCGCAACGAAATTAATCAGAAGAAAACTGGAGGAGTTGGAAATATAATAAGTCCACTTCCCTCCTTAGCAAAGCGGGAGACAAAATTAAGTCAAAATAGGCAGACACCTTTTTCAAACCGGGAAGCACCACGGATAAAAATATTATGGGTCCTAAGTAAGCTATATTTGATTTCTATAGTATGTATGGCAGAATCGCTTAAACGCACGGAAATTCACCGCAGTTGACACAAGATCCCCATACTATACTACCCCAGACGTCATTTGTAAGCTATTTAGCATCATGTTACGTTCATTGTACCAAAGACTACATTCCCAGAGGATATGATGAGCCGACTGTTCACAGCTAGAATCAGGTGTTGAGCATTGACACAATGGTGAATCGACTAATTTAAATGAGTATAGTTTGCTCTTAAAGTTACCGTGGCCTGTAAGAAATTGAGCGACACAGTGATCTACCTCGAGCCATGTCCTTGACAACCTATCGCGAACAGATGGAAAGAACTGGTAGAGGTGGCGCCCCTTAGATGATTCGTCCCATCGTTGCTGCCATTCATCCAAGAGGTCGTTATAGACATTGGATTTTTGTTGAAACAATCTTATGATTTTACCGCGGTCTCGTATGCCCAAAAAATCGCATTCCATGTTTTGTAGTGTGGAATAGTATATGGCTGCACGTCTTTGCACCTCGAGATCGACCGGAAGAACACCTGCCAACACCGGTAAAGCCTCAGTGCTAACCGTCCTATATGCCTTGCACAAGAAAATCAATGCAGGTCGTTGGCCTTGTAACAGTTTGCGACGGACAGTACCTACAGTCGCCCTATCTGCCCATACAGGAGCACCATAGCAAATAGAACCCAAATAAGTAGCTCCATATATGATCTTTAGTGTATTATATGACAGACCCATGTCGCAGTTGATATCCTCATTAGTGCAAAGAAACTCTTTTTAGACTTTTCATTAACTGTTCTAATATGTTCAATAAATGAAAAAATTCTTTCTAAAACCAATCCTAAATAACAAACTGAGGTTTTATTTTTAATAGTAACATTTTCAAATTTAATACACGGCGGTGATTTGAGGTTACCTTTCAGAAGTAGCTGGAAGGTTTTGTTTGGTGCAAACGTCAACCGATTACGCCCACCCCACCGCGATATTAAGTCCAAACATTCACTGGCCAGCCTCTCAAGCCCCGTTCTAGTATCCGACTCTATCAATAACAAACCGTCGTCCGCGTACGCATTCAGGGTACATCCAGACGTCACAGGCATTGCCAGAAAATCGTCGAAGCCTATGTTCCACAAGTATGGTCCTAACACTGACCCTTGAGGACACACCATCGTAAGCGCCTTTGACACAGAATGATGCCCAAGTCTCAATTTAGTAGTACCTTTGTAAGAAGTACGAGGAGATAAGGGAATAAATATTTTTAAAGCAACCTCTTAATTTTAATTTTAGCAATAGCATGGGCCACCACGCATTGTCAAAGGTGCCAGATATATCTAGAAGATGCCTAAAACGTATTGAAAACTTGACTCGGTGACAGTTTTCCTTACAGATATAACCGCATCAGTTGTCGCTTTGCCCAACGTAAAGCCAAATTGTCTATCATGAAATTTAACTCCACCCGGTAGAAGTCGTGGTACTACAAGACGCTCTAAAAGCTTTCCCAGCGATGGTAACAGTGTTATGGGTCGATAGGATTTAGGATCGTCCGGTGGCTTATCGCCGCTTTTTGGTATTATTCGAATATTACCGCACCGCCAAACACTAGGAAATACTCCTTCCGCAATGTAACGTTTAAAAACTGTTAAAACCGTATCACCCGAAAGTTTACAAGCTTCTTTTATCATTTTGTTTGATATTTTATCGTCGCCCGAAGCCTTATTTAGTGGTAATGACCTAACAATACTGAGGAATTTGTCTGAAGATGGTAAGTCAGACATTGGAGACAATGGTGGTTCAATAGCCCACTGCCTAATTTGTCGGTGATAATCCGTGTCATCCTCCGGCCGATCGTCAGGCACAAGTGATTCTAAAAGATATTCTGTGGTTTGTTCTACTCCTGTAGTATAACTATTATTAATTTTGATGTTCTGTACGTATGCAAGGTCGATTGATCTATTTGCTTTAAATTCATGATACAAAGGTGACCAGGGACCCTCTCTATCGAGTTTATCAACAAGTTTACGTATTAAATTTCCCTTTGATTTCTCCACAGCAGCTCTATAATGAGACCTGGCAACTCTAAGAGCAATAAGAGCATTATTGTAAATATCTCCTGTTACGTTACGCTTTTTAATGTCATTTAGTTTTTTACGAGCTTTCCGATAGATTCTACGTAATTCGACTAATTTATAATTCCACCAATCACATCTACGAGTGTTAGTGATAGATCCACGGCCGATACAAACATCAGCACAAGTCTGGCCGCTTATAGAGCACGTTCCCGTTCTTATTTTTTAACTTTGCAGTCCATTCCGATTTGTTTTGAAGCTCTTTGTATGCTTTTTTAATAGCACCCGTCTTCTCTACAAACTTTTCAATTATTTCTTGTCTTAAGTATTTTTTTTGATTTTGTAATTTGTCGGTTTATTTTTTTACTTAATGCCGTGATGATTTGTTTGTTTTCTCTTGTTCTCTTTTGTTTATAAAGCTGTTTCCTCTGATTCAATAATGCAATCGTTTCGTTATTCAATTTAGAACCGTCATTTTTTCATTTTTAGGTAATTGTAACAGTTTTAATTCTTCTTCAAAGTTGTTATACTGAGATTGAATTTCTGTCGACCTGTTAAGGGCCTCTACAAATTTAGTTTCCCACTGTGTCGCACTCTCTCGGGATATCAATGGTAAAAGCCTCGAGTATTCTATTTTTGTTTGAGTTCTTATAAAGCGTGTTTTCCTTTCCGTTTCTTGTATGTTTAGCACGCATCTTATCATACGATGATCTGTATTAAAATTTATCTGTTTTATTGTATGAAACCGCTTTATTTGTCTTGATTTATTTATTTATTTATTCTTTATGCACAAAGTACAAAGGCGGACTTAATGCCGTAGGCATTCTCTAACAGTCGACCTTAGGGTGATGCAGAGCCAATCATGGTAGATGCACAGAAATTATAAATGAAATTTTGAGGGATATCATACATATAATAAATATACAGAAAATAATATACATAAATTACATAATACATATATTCATACATTTACATACATAAATACATATAATACAAATTCTAGGAGGGGAGAGTATAAAATTAAGGTGGATCTAATGAAGTGTTTATAAAATGTTTCCGCACTAGAAATTTGAATGTTTGTCGAGTTTTTGCCTTCCTGATCTCGAGAGGGAGCGCGTTCCATAACAGAATAGATTGTACCAAGAAAGTAGAATGTACAAAATCAGAGCGGTGAGTGGGACAGTGGAGAAGTAGGTTGTTTGAAGATCTAAGGTTTCTGACATGGTTTGTACCTAAATATTGTAATTGACTAGTTAAGTAGGAAGGAGAACTTGGAGATGAGAGTAAACAATATAGAGTGGTTAATGCTCGTATCTGTCTACGTTGGCGAATTGGGAGCCATTTCAAACGGGAGCGATGCTGAGACACGTGATCATATTTACGTAAATTGAAAACGAATCGAATGCAATTGTTGAGAAGACGGTCGAGTTTATTGAGCAGATCTGCATTCAGGTCAAAGTAGCACATATCACCGTAGTCAATTATAGGAAATATTAGGGTCTGAACAAGCATTGCCTTGGTTTCCGAAGGAAGGAAGTTCTTTAGTCTATGGAGGGCCCGCAGGGAACCTGTGACTTTCTGGCACACAGATGCGACTTGTTTTCGCCAGCTAAGAGTCGTGTCAATATACAGTCCTAGGTCTTTTACACTATCAGTGTATGGAATGACCATGCCATCATAAGTGAGTGGTGGAAGTGAAGTAATTGATTTATTTGAAAAAATGTAGTCTATCTCATTTAAAACTTGTCCGTTTGGTGATTTCCAAGTTCATCTCTTTTGGGGTATCTGCTTAAACATACTATTCAAACATTTAAATTTTTTTTCTAATGCAAACTCCGCCAATTTTTGTCCATGAGGACTTCGCCGTCCATACGAATATTTGCCTAGTATTAGATTTTCACCAGGTTTAGCCTTTCCTAACTGCGCATTGAAGTCACGCATCAAGATACAGTACTTAGCATCAACTGAGTTTAAAGCTTTCTCAACTGTATCGTAGAATAGGTTCATGTCCTCTTCTTTGTACTGTTCAGTAGGCGCGTATACCTGTATGAAAGACCAGGTTATGTTATGTGATGATAATATCTCTAGTGTGGCTACTCTATCAGAGAAAGCTCTAAAGCTAACTATGTTACTTTTTAGGGTTTTATTTATCATAAAGCCTACACCATTTTTACCCTCATGGGCCGAAGTATGGCAGAGTATGAACTCGGAATACTCTATACATTCATTTGCTCTCCTTGTCTCACATAGTCCTATAATGTCCCATTTTAAATTATTAATAGCATAGTGTAGTTCTGTTATTCGGCTATCATGCTTCAAGGTTCTGACGTTTAAGGTACAAATGTAGAGATCTTTTTTCTTTCTAATGGTTATAGCAGGGGGGTGACGGTCATACTCCTCCACGGTGACCAGCCGGCTTGGGGGAAGAAGAGGGACTTTCCTCAGTTGTTTTTTGTCGGATTTATCACAGTCGAATTTAATTCAGATGCGTTATCTGGAGATGCTGTATTCATATAGTAGGTAATATTTTTAGTTTTATTCTTCTTGTGCATTTGTTTGACCTGTTTCATGTTATCATTGCCGTCTACAGTGGCGGTGTTTTGTGATTCAGGAGACTCCGCTAGATACCGTTTTTGTTTGCGCGTACCAGTTTTTGAATTGTTTGGGTATCCCTTTAATATGATAATTTTATCGTAGCGTAAGACAGCATTTTTTCCCTGGGCGCGTTCTTTTACTACTTCTTCTTGGAGCTTTTTACGATTTAGCAAAACTTCCAGTGGAAAATCTTCTTTGATATTTATGGGTGAATCCCTTAATATATCTTTCTTTTTTAGAATTTCCAACTTTCGCCCCATAGTTGTAAACGTCACAGAAATGGGTCTTATTACCCTTCTTACCTAATCTTCTGGCCGTTTCTATTTCTGACTGGTGGACATTGATGTCCATGCATTGTTTTATAGTAGACAGTAATAAATCCTGTAAGCATGTATATCCACGCTCGTTCTCTTCAAGTCCAAAGAATATTAAATTTTTCTTTCTAATCTGTCTTTCTAACTTATCTATTGTTTCTTGTGGTTGATTTAATATTTTTTCCAAGTTATTAGTTCTGTTTTCGATCATACTATATTTTTCGTTAATATTATTGTTTATAGCTTGAGTAACACGTTCCTGCATTTCTCTCATTTCCTGCTTTTGAGCCGCCAAATCCTCCTGAATTTGCTTCAAAACCCTCATCACTTCATCCATGTTTAGGTACCAGTGTTGCCGCCAGTGCCTAATAGCAGAACTAAGCGACAGCAAAAAGGCTGGTGCGTAGGCGCAACTGTGTTCTACTTGTATGCTATTCACCACTAGATGGCATTGCCGGTCTAGACAGCTTTTATTGCAATGACCCTGCAAATTTTATTTTTAGGTTATGAAGTAATGATTTTTACTATTTCGGTCAATTCTGCGTGACACTTAGTTGTTTTACACTGACTGACTTTCTAAAATGATTCTTAGCCGATTTTCCAGGTAAATTTGTTGCCCGTTACACAGTAATGTTATAATTCTTCGTGCCGGTTTTGTTCTTTGTTTTGCGTAATAATCCAGGATTTCAGCGAAGATTATTAAGGGTATTTCACTTTTATCATCACTGTAACTTCTATCCATGCAAATTTGGTGAAAAGGAATACTAATTATATTTTAATTATGATAAAAAGTACGGAGCCGAAGTGAACTCCAGCACAGTACCGCCCTCTCTCCGTACTAAAAATACTTACACTTAAAATAAATAATCCAATAATAACAAAATATTATAAAAATACGAAAAAATATTTAAAAAAGTAGTTATTACATCAAAAAAATTACACTATATAAACAAAATGAAAAAGTCAGAGAACAAAGTTAAAACAATGTAGAGTATTATAAACGAAAGAACAAATAAAGTAAGAAACAAAGAAAAAACGAATATTAAATTACAAATAAATAATGCTACGACCACCGACCCAAAAGAAGTGGCTAATATTTTTAACAACTTTTTCGCGTCCATAGGAGAACAAAACACGCAAACATCAGTTAATGTATCGCGAGGTGATTCTGTAATACACCCTACTGAAAACACAGTGTATCTTAGCCCAGTCGAGCCTCACGAAATAAACACACTCCTTAAGAACTTAAAATCAAAAAAATCCATGGATTTGACGAACTGCCTCCTTTACTAATAAGACAATGCGCAGACGAGTTAACTTTACCATTTTTCCAACTCATCAACCAGTCGTTTGAGGAGGGTACTTTCCCTGATACATTGAAAAAAGCAGTTATAAGACCTATACACAAAAAGAATACTAAATCAGATCCAACTAATTATCGCCCAATAGCCCTTTTACCTACTGCCTCTAAAATATTTCTAAAATATATGTGCGACCGTGTTTATAACTTCTGTGAGAAATACAAAATATTTGATGAATGTCAGAATGGTTTCCGAAAAAACAGATCCACAATATTAGCAATATATAAATTTGTACAGCAGGCAATATCACTACATAGTATAAAACAAAGTCGCTTTTTCCGTCCCTATATCCCTTTGTGTGCTTAAATCTTTAAAACTACGCAACGGATTGATGAGAGTTTCTTTAATAGATAGAGTAATTCAAGAGGAAGGTTTTTATGTATAATAAATGCATAATATAGTATGGAAACACTGTTAATTTTCGAGGTTTCTAATGTGATGTAGAAAATAAACACATTTTTTGCGCTTACATTGCAAACGCTGGTTGCACCCTACGAGATAGATCAAAATAATGTGCTACAGTATTGTACACCTTAAAAAGTACTACAAAAAAGTCCGCGACGGTATATTTATTTATTTTTTATTTTTATTTATTAATACTTCCTGCATTACATTTGCATGAGGCGGACTTAATGCCAGATGGCATTTTCTACCAGTCAACCTATGTATATCTCTTAGGGATAACCCACAACAACCATTTTTTAATCCTTTCTTTTTACGAGAAATAATGGCTTATTTACGAAGTGATTTTAAGCAATACAAAATGAATCCTTATCCAATTAAGTAAATTAAATACATTGTGCATTTAATATAGATCAAGATGGCCGTTAACAGTATCTAATTTAAATGAATATATTCGAAGATATTACAGATTAAAATGCACGAATCGTGTCGTCGGCGGGGGCGTCTGAAATCCACCCGTGTGAAGCCGGGGCGGGTCGCTAGTATAATATAATAAATAACAAAAAAAGTATGCGGTCGGAATCTTGTTGGACATGACGAAAGCCTATGATAAAGTGCAATATAAAATATTGTTAAAAAATTACAAGGCATAGGAATCCGCGGTATCGCTCATCAATGGTTTACATCTTACCTAAAGCAACGAGAACACATCGTAGAAATCGAGTTTCATAATCACACAACCAAAGAAATACAAAACATTAGATCTGACACTAAATTAATTAACGCCTCTATCTCTAAAGGCAGCGTGATTGGATGTCTTCTATTCCTAATTCATATTAATGACCTTCCCAAATGTATAGATGAACATTGTGTTCTATTTGCAGATGACATCCCACTCTTAACTTCTTGTCAGAATAATATAGACCTCAACATAACTTTAACTTCTACGCTCGATAAAACAATCACCTGGCTCAAAAACCACAACTTAGAAATAAACTTTTTAAAAACTAAAATAATGTCCTTCCAAAAAGCCCCTTTAAATATTGATCTAACTTATAACAATCTTAAAATAGAAACTGTTCCTGAACTCACTCTACTTGGTATCTCAATAGACACAACCATCAACAGGAAATCTCTCATCGCTAAAATAAAGTCAAAACTATCAAAATTTATATATGCCCTCCGTGAAATAAAAAAAAACACAAATTTTAAGACTGCCTTCACCACATATTATGCCTATGCTTATGCGTGGCTCAGCTACGGCATAATACTGATAATACTATGGGGTGAAAGCACGGATGCGCCAACACTGTTCACAATGCAAAAGAAACTTATTAGAATCCTAGCCAACATTGACGACACTTATAGCTGCAAACCTTAGTTTTGGGAACACGAAATACTCACTCTCCCTACCATCTATTTATTAGAAATATGCAAATTTGTAAAAAAACATCAATATTTATACACAACCAGAGAAGAAAAACAACAAAGATACACACTACGACATAAATCTACCAAGTTCTAAACTAAAAATTCACTCCTCCAGCACCTACGTCATGTCCATCAAACTATACAATAGATTGCCGCCAGAAATAAAAAATGAAAACAAATTTAATCACTTTACATAAAAAAATAAGAAGTTTCTAATTTCTAAGAGTTACTATAGTATTCATGAGTACCTAAATGACCAATTAAAATGAATACGTATAGTATGGCATTGGCAGTAATAACTTTTAAATGTGATATATGGAATCAGGTTCCTATACAAATACACATACACGCACACACAAACATACATATATTTAATATTAAATACATACATTTAAATTAAACTGGCTGTGCACTTCGTGCACGTGACGTTTGGGTTTTCGGGTTATTTTTGATTTTTCACCGTTTGGACATTTCCCTGGACTGCGTCCGGCAGCGGCAGTTGATTTTATATATAAAATATTGTATTATTGATTTGAATTGTATTAGTTTTAAGTTTGTGTCCTCTCTTATCTGTAATTTTGCTGTGCCCGACAGGGTTCATAGTGGAACAATTTGATATTACTGTAAGACCTTGTTAAACCTATGTGATGCAATAAAGTATTGAGTATAGAATATAACCCGAGACCTCAAGGTCTCGGGTTCTATTCCCGGGTCGGACCATATGTTTGTATGACCTGTGGACCGCAGTCCCAAAAATCGCCTTTAGAATCGTGGTCGGAAATGAAACACACGTCCAAGCGAGGATAATTTTTATTGATGTAGACAGCATTTATACTATAGTCCGTGGGTCTTAACACCGCGATACAGAAAATGGACACAACGCCATCTATCGAGCTCAAACAAAAACTAATGTATATTATTTACATTGAACATACCGCCCACCATGGCCAGAATGGCCATCACAAATAAAAGTATCTCAATAGCTTACAAAAGAAACATATGAATACAAAATAACACATAAATATTGATGGGCATATTTAGAACTAATGGACTGTATAATATTAACAAAATCATAACCCTCCTTTGGCTTTGCCGTAGTCGGGTAAAAAGCAATTCAACTTATCACATTGTATCCTTCTCTAAATTTATTCTTACATAACTAAACACAATATAAAACATAATATTAATAATTATTGCAAGCAATGATTCATTCTGCGACCGGTAACGCAATCAGTTTTGAAATAGGTCTCTTTATTACTGATCCCCTACAGCGCAAGGAAACAACTCGAGTGACTTTGTCCGAGCCAGTGTGTTTCTCAACAATGAGACCGTAAAGCCATCGTGCCGGAGGTAGATCATCTTCCATCACCAAAACAACGCTTCCTACTGTTGGTTCCGATACCTGGCGAGATCATTTGTATCTTTGGTGGAATTGAGCAAGGTACTCATTAGACCACCGACGCCAAAAGTCCTGCACCATACGCTGTGCTAGATGCCACCTCTTTAAAACACTAATGTTTGAACTCTCGAAATTAGACTCAGGTGAGAGCAACAACGGTTCGCCTACCAAAAAGTGACCTGGAGTCAATGGGCACGGATCATCAGGAGTAGTACTTAACGCGGAAATCGGTCTAGAGTTCAGACAAGCCTCGATTTGTGCAAGTACAGTAGTCATCTCTTCAAAAGTAAGAGTGCTGTTACCTATAACCCGCCTTAGATGGTGTTTGGTGGACTTCACCCCAGCTTCCCAAAGCCCTCCGAAATTCGGAGAGTGGGGTGGAATGAAGTGCCAGTCAGTTCCGTTGGTAGCCAACCAGTCAGCAATATCGGGTGCCACACCAGACCTTTCGTGGCTGAAAAGAATCTTTAATTCTTTATTAGCTCCTACGAAGGTAGTGCCGTTATCACTCCAAATCTCCCTACAATGGCCTCGGCGAGCTGTGAAGCGTTTAAGAGCCGCCAAAAATGCTTGAGACGTCATGTCACTGACGACCTCTAAGTGAATGGCTCGAGTAGCCATACACACGAACAGGCAGATATAGCCCTTAGTGGAGTGATAACCGCGACCCTTCGTTGCTCTTACACTAATAGGACCTGCGTAGTCCACGCCACTATGGTAAAAAGGTCGGCTAGAATTAACCCTGGCAGCTGGTAACTGCCCCATCAACGGCGTAACACCTCGGCCAGTATGTCTAATGCAAGCAACACACTTATGTACGTGACTTCTAACTGAGCTTCTAGCGTTTATGATCCAATATCGACTTCGCAAATAATTCAATACCAGCTGTGGGCCACCGTGCAAAGTTCGTTCGTGAGCGTCATTTATCAACAGAGTCGTGAAATGCGACTTAGGAGGTATGATTACAGGATGTTTCATGTCTTCGTGAATGTTAGCGCGGTGTAATCTACCCCCTACTCTTAGAATTCCATGTTGGTCAAGGTATGGATTTAGCGAGGTGAGTTTACTTTTTTTAATAATCTGTCCCGTAGTCTGCAAACTTTTTATTTCATCATTAAAATGATCCATTTGACACATCTTAATACATGTAAATAACGATTCGTTGATTTCTGTAAATGTTATAAGAGCGTTCGATTGTTTTTCGTTTTTATTCTTTAACTTTAAAAATTTTCTACAAATTGCTACTACTCTAACTAATCGTTTTAATGATGAGAATTTTAAAATTATGTTATTTTCTTGATTTTCTTTAATTATTACATTAAATGCTACATTTGATTTTCTTTCTACTAAATTAGTCTCTTCTATTTTACCTTGATTATAATTTATAGTCTTATGTTTCAACCACTGAGGACCTTCTTTCCACAATGTAAACTCCACAAACTCCGAACAACTCATACCTCGGGACGCGCAATCTGCTGGATTGTCCTTAGATCGAATATGGGACCACTGAGTACTCTCCATTGCGGTAAGAATTTCGGAAACTCTGTTGCCAACAAACGTGTTCCACCGACTGGGATGACCTCTCAACCAAGCAAGGACGACTGAAGAGTCAGTCCAAGCATGTACATTCTCCTTGTTTATACCCAAGGTGCCCGAGACTTCTAAAAGAAGTCTTGAGAGTAGCACTGCGCCGCATAATTCCAAGCGTGGTATAGAAACCACCTTGACTGGAGCAACCTTGGTTTTGGAGGCCACCAAACTCACGTGAACATTATCGTTACTATCAACAGACCTTATGTACACCAAAGCAGCATAAGCGACATTGGATGCATCACAAAAGCCCTGCAACTCTGTCTGTATGTCTGTTCGACTGGTCTGAAACCATCTAGGCATCTGAAAGGAATTGATATTGCGCAAATCATCCCTATAACTATACCAAGCTTTTAATATATTATCTGGAAGCTCGTCGTCCCAATCAATACCCGATAACCATACACGCTGTATAAGTACCTTAGCTGTTACTATGACAGGAGCCAGCCATCCAAGAGGATCAAATAATCGAGCGATGTCGGATATTAATCTGCGCTTAGTAATGGGTGCTTGCAGCTCCGGTAGATGGACAGTATATTGGAAATTATCTGACTTTCTATCCCATGTCAACCCTAAAATCTTCACAATATTATCTAATTTAAATTCTAAATTTTCTTTTAAGTCTACTGTCCCTTTCGTAATTCTGTGCAAAAACTCTTCGTTGTTACTAGACCATTTTTGGAGCTGGAAGCCACCACGACCAAGCAACTCGTTAATTTCATTGTAAACACCTTCACCCTCAGCGATCGAGTCATAGAAATCATTAAGAACACGACTAACCGCTAAGGGAAAATCCTTACCGTCGTCAAGAGCCAGCTGCTGCAGTGAACGTACGGCAAGATATGGAGCTGAGGATGTACCAAAGGTCACACGCAACAAACGCAAGTGCTTCAATTCAGTATCTGGGGTCTCACGCCACAAAATACGTTGGTAATCAGTGTCATCCTCTGAAACCTTTATTTGGCGATACATTTTAATAATGTCGCCGACTAACGTTATAGGATGACGGCGCCATCGCATAATAATTTGGCGTAAATCATGTTGTAAGGTAGGGCCAACCATTAAGTCGTCATTCAACGAAACTCCATTGCATCCCGAACAAGAAGCGTCGAAGACCACCCTAACCTTTGATGTGCTTTTATCGTGCCTGAGTACTGCATGGTGCGGTAAATATACAGCATCTCTTCCCCTTTCTAATTGAGGAACAATTTCAGCGTGTCCTAGCTGAAGGTACTCATTGATGACATCGTTATACTGCTTTTGATAATCAGGATTCTTCGAAAATCTTCTTTCCAGCATGTGAAATCGTTTCTGAGCCATGATTTCTGTTTGACCATACCTAGACTTTGGGTTAGAGGATTTAAATGGTAATTTAACAATGTACCTACCAGTTGAGTCTCTTTGAGTAGTTGCAGCATAAAATTCTTCACATTGCCGCTCTTCTTCAGTTAACGTAACCTTGGTGCTTGAAGATTGATAAGACTCTAACTCCCAAAATCTACGCAATAGCTCATTGACGTCTGTGCCAACTGTAGCATGGCAAAATACTGGCCTCGAATCCAACGGTGAATTCTGGATTTCACCTGATAAAATCCAGCCAAGTTTGGTATTTTGAGCGACGGGCGTGCCCGGCGGACCCTTAACCAAACCTTCCAACAAAACTTCGGCAACCACACCAGTACCCAGAAGTAAGTCTATCTTACCTGGAGTAGCAAAGGTTGGGTCAGCTAGTTTGAAGGATGAAACCGTTGACCACACTTGAGTGATCCGTCTTTCAGGCAAACGCGATGTTAGTTTGCTGAGGACATAAGCATCGACATCTAAAACAAAGGTGGGATCTAGGCGTGATTGCAATTTGATTTTAACCATCCATCTAGAGGGCATTGGCGAGCCCTCATCATCGCCTAGTCGAAATACGTCGGTGCGGGCAGGTGTTTTCCTAAGGCCAAGTAACTGTACTGCGGACTCCGTAATAAAGGAGACCTGCGAACCCTGATCTAATAGAGCTCGTAAAAATACCTTTACCAAGGCTGTTGCTAACAGACTTTGGCTGTGAACATCTGTGAAACAACAAATGTTTGTGATACACTCGCTTTGAGTAGACGACGTAGTTGCGGTAGCAACTACGACATTCTGATCTGCTGAACCGTCACTAGGTTCAGAAGATTTTGCGATCGTTTTGGGATGAATTAGTGTGTGATGTCTTTTCTTACACAATTGACATTTTGTGGATTGGCGGCAATTATAAACTGTATGATTTTTACCTAAACAATTGAAACACAAGTTGTTGGCTCGAACAAATTCACGGCGAGCGTCACAATCTTTCTTTGCGAATTGCTTACAATTACACAACTTGTGGTTTTCAGAACATAAAACGCACGGTTGTGAAGCGACATGAAATGATTTGGCAGTGTTACCACGATTACTATTGCTTGTTACATTTTGTTTGAAAGGCATATCTATATTCTCAAGAGATCGAAATCTTGATTCTAAAAACTCTTTAAATTCTTTAAAAGTAGGTAGCTTATCAGATGAACTAATTTCTCTTTCCCACAATTTACGTGATTCAACATCTAACCTTGCACTAATCAAAAAAATAACTATAACGTCCCAAGAGTCTACATCAATCCCGAGCGTGCGTAAAGCATGTAAACAGTCGACTGTGGTGTCCAAAAGATTTTTTATAGACGCCGACGTTTCCTTGACAGGCGGCTGTTTTACAAATCTTTTTAAAATACAGTTAGATAAGTATTTTTTATTATCATACCGCCTTGTTAGAATAGACCAACATTCCTTATAATTGGAAGCTGTGACAGGAGTGTGTCGCAGTAATTGTTCTGCTTCGCCCATAAGATGCGATTTCAAATAATGCAGTTTTTGGACGTCATCGATACTTTCATTACTGTCGATAAGCGACAAAAACAAATCACGGAATGTGTTCCATTCAGTGTATTGTCCCGAAAACGTGGGAAGAGAAATTTTAGGTAGCTTAACATTATAAATTTTTGTTTCTGTATGTCTACTAGCGCTAGGTTTACTTTTAAGTTCTTTTAATTCACTTTTGTAAATAATGTAAATATCTTCTGTTTTATCATAAATCTCGTTTGTAAAATATTTGTTTTTCATATCTGTTGAGGTTGCAGTTTCAATAACTTTACGATGTGTTTGTATAAATTGTTGCCACTGACCTTCCAGTGTTTCTAATCGTGTATCAATAAAAGACTGGGTTAATCTGTCTTTTGGTGATTTTTTAAAATTAATTCTACCCTTTTCAATAATCCTTTGAGTGTCTACTTGCAACTTTACTAAAGACTCCATTACAATTTCAATACGGCAAACTACAGATAATTTTTACAAGTTAAAACTATTCACTTATAATGATACTACCAAACGAAACCAAAGCACACAAATTATTCTAAGTCCTAGAAAAAGCGAAAAATTTTACAAGTGCTTGAGACAAATATGAACTCAAAAAAATATCGGACATAGGTTCCCCGTCATATCACTTTTTACTTAAATATTCTAAGTCTACAAACTACTTACTACGAAATTACGTTATGACCAAAACTAATTCTAACATATTTTCTAAGTCCAAAACAATTAACAAATTTGCTTCAAATTGTTCAAAGAAAGTTAAACTACTGGCAGATATCTTCTACTGCAAAATTCAACATTAAAATATTTCAAAAGTACTCACAATTTATGGTTGCCAAACCTCAAATAAACACGTCACTAGTCACTTCACTGATCCGTCAGCACCAGTGGCGCCCTCTTGCGTCTCCCAAAGACTTCAGTGGCGACCTCTTCCGTATCGCTCGAATTCCAAAGCCCGATACTTGCTTGAGCCTGAACGTTCGTTATTTGTCGGTGCTCATGCAGCGCCCTCTGTAGGATGACTACTTGTCGTGATGCCAATTGATCGTGTTACCCACACGATGCCTTATCCAATACACACACTCACAACGGTGTCGCAACACAAATCGGTGTTAACGCACTGGTATATCCGGCTCGGATAGGACCAAAATGGACCGCAGTCCCAAAAATCGCCTTTAGAATCGTGGTCGGAAATGAAACACACGTCCAAGCGAGGATAATTTTTATTGATGTAGACAGCATTTATACTATAGTCCGTGGGTCTTAACACCGCGATACAGAAAATGGACACAACGCCATCTATCGAGCTCAAACAAAAACTAATGTATATTATTTACATTGAACAACCTGCAAATATTTGTTTCGGAGTTTGGGTGTTTTCTATGTATAATATATATGTATTTACAAAAAAAGTAAATATGTATTTATGTCAGTTGTCTAGTACCCATAACACAAGCTCTGCTTAGCTTATGACTAGATGGCGTTGAGTCAGAAATATTTATTTATTTAAAAATTATCATAAAACCTATTTTTTTACCAAAATGTAATTTGATGTAAAAACTAAAAACGTTTTGAATACGTGCAAAATATACTCGTACTTAGTCTTGCCATAAATGTTGTTACAAAGAAAAACATTTTTTTATTGTACGTAATTTATTACAGTGTGTTAGTTGAAGAAATTAATATGAAGCCATCAAAATATATAAAACTTATTCGAAGTGATCTCCATTGGCTGCAATACAGTCCTTTAAACGTTGAAGCCAGTTTTCAACAGCAGCACACACTCTTTCTGTAGGCAAAATCTTCACTGCCAATCGTATATATTGTCTTAGAGACTCCAAATTATCATGGCGTTTAGAGCAAGCCTTACTGTCTGTGACTGACCATATATCATTATCTAGTGGATTAAGATCAGGACTAGATAACGGCCGAAGGCTGGCCGTCATGTACTTGTGAGTTGAAGACTAACTCTGATGAAGTCCGGAACGTTCGTTTCTAGCCAAGATTGGGTGGATCGAGCTTTATGATCCGGCGCCGAGTCATAAAGCTGAAAGAACCATTGTTGAGTTGATATAAGTTTTTGGTTATTGAACATGGTGTTGTTAAGGGGCTTAACCACCTTTTTCATAATAGTATCCAGATACATTTGTGCCAGTGTTTTGATACCTTATTCACAAAAAACATGGCTCAGTCACTACTTTATAGCTAACACCTTACCAAACCATCACTGAACTCGAATAATGCCCACGTTGTACTCTGTTGACTAATTGGGAAGCTTCTTTAGAGCTTTCAGCATAAATACGGTCAATTTGTTTGTTAAAATATTTCTCAATTGTAAAAAAAAACTCATCCATAAACAAAATGTTTCTGTGACCTCCCTTTGCATATTGCTTAACTAGTTGTTTTAATTTTACCACCCTATTCTTTTTTAAATTATCAGTTAAGAAATGATCAGTGCGCCTCTTATAGGCTGCAAGTCCTAAGTCAAACGCGAAATGGTTATAGGTGCTATCTTCATCTCCCGAGGTAAAATCTTTTGCTTTCGGAAAGGATTTCCTCGAATTCTTTCCCTTACTGCTTTAATCACCTTTTTCGTACGAACACTACGTGGACGGCCAGATCTTTTTCTTTCACAAACAGAGGAGGTTTCATTGTACATATCAATACCCGGTACACAAATATTTGACTAATACCAAGCGTATGGAGGATTTTAAAAAGTGTATTTGGCTCCATACCTACTTTATGTAATGCAATCACAGCGATTTGGTTCTCTTTATCACCCCACTCCAATTTAATATCACAAAATATTTTACAATATATTGACGCGAAAACAAGAAAACACAACGAATATTAGTCTAAAATGACAGATCCGATTCCAAATTCAAAAGTAATATTTTGTTTATTTTAATTTCTAACAGTATTTATGGCCAGACTAAGTAGTTTGCCTATCAAAAGTATTATGTATTATATAATCTATTTTCAAAGTTTTAATTTGCTATTGCAGATCGACCAACAATCAAAGACGACGGAGTTAAAACTATCAATGCCAAAAGCGGTGATGACGTAACGTTACCTTGCAATGTTGACGGTGTACCCACTCCCACAGTGCAGTGGCTCAACGGTCATACCACACTACATAGATCAAAGAATTTTTTAATAAATACAGATAACAGCCTCAAGTTAGTATAGTCCTGGGATTATTTTGTTCTTAGGTGATGAAATACAACATTATCCTGCAGTAATTACATAACCACTCAGTAGAAATAAATAAACGCTTTTGCATGAACTTACTCAAATAAATGTGGATATTTACTTGAATAGGGTATTACACCTTTTTTTAACCGACTTCATAAAAAGGAGGAGTTTCTCAATTCAACTGTATTTTTTTTTGCTAATTCTTTTTTTATTTGAAAGCTGGTGCTTCCCGAATGGTCCCATTTAAATTTGGTCCAGATTGAAGTCGGTTTTTTTTTTTTAATTTGTAGGTAATTATTTGAAAACTGTTTTGAATCAATCCTGGGGTCGTAATGAACCAGTAGAATTTTCACTTCAATTTTATTAAACTGAAAAATGCCTTAAAATCTTATTTTTATTTATGATTTTGAGTTTTCGCGCGGAAACGCTAGCCACCATGTTTTTTTCGGATCGTGACGTCACTCTGTTGGTAAACAAAATGACAGTGCCAAAGAATGAGTAGCAAGATTTGTCAAGTCAAAAAAATGAGATGTTTAATCCGTCCACAAGTGCTGCTTCTTTTGGAGTGAAAGGAACCTTGTGAATAGCCTTATACGACCCATAAATATAAGCTTAGCACTCGCAGACCGATCTCCGGTGAACAGAGCGAGGCAACAAGGGCGATAACATCCTTTAAATACATTTTTCTTCTCACTAACCTGGTGTATGCTGCTTCGACATCCGAAGCGGTTAGAGGCGCCCCTGTGACGCTGTCTCCCGCGCAGATGCTTGTATACTACACCAGATAGTTTATAATCTACACTCGAAGGTCGAGGCGGATTCCCGGATCCGAACTACACCCGATCGCGACCGCGCCGCCCCATAATTACATTAAATTTATACATTCAAAGCTCATCAACGCAGTGGCCGAAACTATACACACACTGAAGCTTTACAATCTTGTTCTAGTACATTCTATAACCCAAAACCACGAGGCGCCGGCATCGCTCCCGAAGCGATCAAATGACGCGACGAACAAACACTCGGCACCTATAATATGGCCCGCGACAGGCTACAATCTACCCAGACACTCCCAAAACGGAGGATTTATCTATTATAGCCCCCAGCAGGCACGCAGGCAACATCCACCCGCGTGGTACTACATTTTCCGACTCGAGCTCCCAGAGCGTTCCATGAACTTAACGAATGACATTTTGACCTAACCTAAAATGTCACTTATGTCAAACCCCAGTGTGGTCACTACAATTTACGTTTACTACCTTCGGTTTCGGACATGAGTTATAATGAATATCATTGATGTCTTGTGCCTGAATGCAATAATAAAAGTGTTCACTTGGCACTTGAATCCACAAAAATTGTGGATTCAAGTGCCGAGTGATATCAACATGAGAAATACTTGGTTGAAACTTTCCAAGGTGCACTGTGTAAAGATGATGTTGGTTAATTAACGACCGAGTTAATTTGAAGAATGGGTCGCAAATAGTACATGCGTATTTATTATAGTATGTATAGTATTATTCACACTGTTAGACAAAACTACATTATGTGCATTCGTCTTATCATACTAAAGTTGAAATTTCTTTGCTACGACTACATATCTATGAACCTACTATTTTGATCAAATCAACCTGTTTCATATTTGTTTCTATTGCGATTTCAGAATTAGAGCAATACATGTGCCTAATACGGGACATTACACTTGTCAAGCCAAAAACCATCTCGGCACTATTAAAAAAACACTTTATGTGTTTGTTTTTGGTAAGAATTTTTTAACAATAACGGTAGCCCACTCACTTATCTATAGTTATCTTACTGTAATTTCATTTAGTGAAATCTACAAACTCTTGTCTTACTTTACTACAGATTTCTTTCACCATCATCTTTAAGAGTATTTAGACCAAATACATAATATTTAGATCCAAAGACTTCTCGCGTCCTAATGAAGTTCGAACGAAGCGTTAGTAAGCCCCCATATGCTATGGAGGCTTACCAATGCTTAGTTTTACAGTACGCAATGCACAGGACCGGCTGTTATGCAGAACTTTGGGGGGCTTATGTTCTGCAGTAGACGTCTTGTAATCGAGATGAATAAAATAATATGTAAATAATGATATCATGACTGCCTCGGTGGCGCAGTGGTAGCCCATAAGACTGCTGTGCTTGAGGTCTTGGGTTCGATTCCCGGGTCGGGATTAAAATGCTTTTTCATTTTCCGGATAGAAATCAATTTTTGGGATATACTATACATATATATTTAAATTAATATAACTAAATACTGAACCGTAAATTATCTCAGTTTGTGTTGAGAGCAACTTAATTTTATTGCCATATGAACTTTTAAATTTTCCGCAGTTCCACCTAGAATAGAAAAACCCAAATTTAGCGCAATTGATTTATTTGTTGGCACGGACTTGATTTTACAATGCAATGCCTATGGACACCCGGAGCCACAAATTAAATGGCTTTTTCAGAAATTTGATACAAAAGCTACATCTAGGACACTACGGTAAGTTTGTAGATTGTAGAGACATACAGCATCATAATTACAGGGTTACGCCTGTTTTGCAGATGTGCTTAAAAATATCTACGTTTCTTCAGCTATTCAACGAGGTATAACAATGTAGGGTTTTATAAAAAAAATGTAAAAAACACTAGTTGCGAGCCGCAAGGGCGCAATTCTAAAAGTCCCACGTCCCAAGGGGGGCTTTTAGACCTTTTACCAACTTTGCGGTGCGTGCAAGCGAGACTCCTTACGATTTATGCAGGTATGAGTGAAAAAAATTATGTGCAGAAAGTATTTTGGATATAATACATTTTGTGTACTTTTTGTCTTAACTTGTTATTGTTAGTCTCCTTATGTGATTCGTCAGTGGTAGATGTGATATTATTTTGTTCTCTGTTTACTACTTGACTTGGCTGTGTTTTTGGACTGTTTGTTTGGGTTTTTTACTTATTCCCTATAGGTAGATAGACCCTGATCACGGGCAACAGTATCAGTGGAAGCAGTTGCATTCAATTGAAATCGTTCCAATATCCCATTGTTTTGTTCCTTGTCGTCATCAATCACACGTGGTCTTCCTAAGTCTGTATGTCGTTTTGTAACGGGGCCAGTTTCGTGAAGTCTAAAGCATCTTATTTTACATGTAAAAATCAAATAATAGTAATAATAAAACTTACATTTTTCAAAACATCTAAGCTGATAGCCGAAAATTGTTTCTTTTTTTATAAAAACAATTAAATTCAAATATCTCAAAAACAGTTGGATTTAGGATAGGGTGTTTCATAGTGAAATCAGTCAGAAACTATGTAACTATTGAAGGTAGTAGAGCCACGCTGATTTCAGCACGAACGGGCCGGCTCGACCGGGGCGGTACTACCCTCGCACAGAAAATCAACGTAAAATGACAGCGTGCTGTCGTGTTTCGTTGGTGAGTGCGAGACCGGAGGCCCAATTAGTCTAGTCAACAAGTTCCAAACTTGTTGACTAGACTAAAAGATGCAGCAGCATCACTAGGCCGCCATGGTGTGGGTCGCCATACTGCATTGTCTGCATTCGCAGTGAGCATGGTGACCACCACTCTTGGATTCTGCTTATGCTTTCCATCAGGCAGAGTAGAGTCATTTTGGCGGGCCAAACATAAAAAAAAAAAAACTACACGCCCTTAACGGAAATAGTTCGACTTAACCAGTAACCCTGTATATCAATAATGCTTATAAACCCATAACATTAAAGCTTTATAATTTGGTCTGTTGGGGATTGCTATGTCTATGATGTAAATAACTTTAGTGACTTTGTCGTGAACTGTAATATCTAGATGGTTGTAATGAATAGTTTTGTCTTTTAAGATTGTTCTATCCCAATAAAAACAAGCTCTGTTTTCAAGTATTGTGTCAGGTTTATACTTTTAGTATGGAATATTTTGAGTGATGTAGTTATAGTTATGTGCTAAATGTTGGTGAACTATTGTAGCTACTTGGTCATGTCGGTGTTTGTAGTCGGTTTGTGCCAGAGCTTTACAGGCACCGGTTATAATGTTGTTTGGTCTCTGGAGCGAAATTGCAATGTCTGCATAAGCCTATTGTCTGAGTTTGATTTCTAATGATACAATTCATATAATTCCTAGTTATTATTACCTGGTCTTCAATTACAAACATAAATCCGTCCATTTCTGGGAAAAGTTCCCCTTTCTTAAACCGTTCGTTCGACTTTCTTTGTCAACGTAATCTTGGCTAAGGTCGGTTCGATGTCTTCCATGAAGGGATTTGCCACTTTGTTATTTTATATAAATTTTAAATGTATATTAGACCTCTTCCTCCTTCATTGCGTGGTAGCGTACGTCTTTCTATTGACGATTTTGTATGATGTTTCCGGTCTTTAGTCATATGTGTGTTAATTATATTATTGTCGTTGCAAGTTTGTGTCTAGTTAATAATACCAAATGAGTAATTCAATTTAGGAGTAGCAAACGTGTTAATGGCCATAATTATGATGTTTGAGTTTAGGTGGGTTTTTAAAATGAGCTTTAGTCTGTATTTTTCTTTTTTTGAAGAATTCTTCTAGACTGCTTAAAACCAATATATTTATAATAGCTGTAGCTAACCCTTGGGCAATATCCTTACCAGATTCTAAACCTATTACTTTCAATTTTGCCTTTATTAATCGATAAAATTTCGCACTTATCGAATTCAAATTCCATACATATTGTTGTTGAATAATATCAGCTAGGAGAAATATGACAGATTTGTTGGTGGCGAAGAGTTTAATATCGTCCATGTAGAACAGATTTGTTAACGAAACTCGGGTGTCGGTAAATTTACAAAATTATATCCAGCATTGCTAATATTAAGAAGACTATGAAGAGGATTAAGTGCAAGGCAGAACCAAAGTGGACTGAGTGCATCACCTTGATATATACCTCGCATAATACGTATTCGGTAGTTACATTAGAGGACACATTTTTTGTTTTTGGTACTGTTTGCGGTTTGCGGTAACAATTGGGTTAATTTTATATAATCTGAGTATAAATATTAGGTCTTTACCTATGAAATTGCCGTTCTTCAGTACTGGTCATTTCAAATAAAAAAAGTTTGTAATGGCTCTGTATTCTAAATTCAAATTAATTTTGTTTTAAAACCATGGCATTCTATTTACAAACTCAGTCTTTTGTTCTTTGATTAGCGTTGTATTTTCATTACATTTGAACATTTTTCGTCATAATGGATACTTTAAAAATTCGTGTAATTATGGAATATGAGTTCCGTCGTGGCACCAACGCGACACAAACGGTACGTAACATCAAAAATGTTTACGGAGAGAACTGTACAAACGAACGCACAACCCGTTATTGGTTTTCCCGGTTCCGTTCTGGAAATTTTGACTTGAAAAATGAAGCTCGTGGTCGTCCGGAGACTTTGGTTAACAATAATGAATTAAAGGCGATTGTGGAAGCTGACGAAACTCAATCTACAGCTGAGCTAGCAGCAGCTTTTAATGTAAGCATCAAAACAATATTGATCCATTTGCGACATATTGGCAAGATAAAAAAGCTTGATAGATGGGTGCCCCACGACCTTAACGATCGCCAGTGCAACGTACGCGTCGAGACCTGCCTTGCGCTGCTCAACAGGCAAAGAAATGAAGGAATTTTGAAATGAATTGTTACATGCGACGAAAAATGGATTCTGTTCGACAATCGAAAGCGCTCAACAAGTTGGTTAGACCCTGGTTCAGCAAATGCCCTAAACCAAAAATGACCCCTAAAAAGGTGATGGTCACTGTTTGGTGGTCTAGTGCGGGTGTGATTCACCATAGCTTTTTACAAAACGGCATGAGCATTAATGCAGATGTGTACTGTGAAAAACTGGAGAGAATGATGCAGAAGCTTTCACATCTGCAACCAGCTTTGGTCAATCGGTCATCCCCACTGCTCCTTCACGACAACGCGCGACCCCATACTGCGCAACAGACAGTCTCCAAGCTGCAAGAGCTGGGGTTGGAAGCTCTCCCTCATCTGCCATACTCACCAGACCTTGCACCTACCAACTATTACTTTTTTCAAAATTAAGACAACTTTTTAGTGGGTAAAAAATTCAATTCCCGAGAGGCAGTACAAAATTGCCTTTGAAGAGTTTGTTGCGTCCCGTCCAGCTGATTTTTACAAGAAGGGCATCAATAAACTGCCAATGCGTTGGCAAAGATGCGTCGATTGCATGGGTGATTACTTCGAATAACAGAAATAAAAAAGTTTGAAAAAATAAGTACTTTCACTTATTGCATACAAAACGGCAATTTCATAGGTAAAAACCTATTAGAAGCCAACTGTAAGGGACAGAGTTAAAAGCCTTGCGATAATCTATGAACATAGTGTGTATATTTAGTTTCTTTCGGCAAGAATATCATTCTCTGACAAATGTGCATAGATTGTTTGACTGATGCAATTAGTTACAACTTTACAAACAGTTTGTAAGCAAGTTATAGCGCGAAAATTTTATGGGTCTTCTGTATTGGTTTCTTTTGGTAACATGTAAGTTACTCCGTGTGTTATATAGTCGTGCTTTAAATGTGGTGATTGAATAAACATGAGATGGTAGTGTAAATAAGGGTGGATGCAAGTGAACCTTTCATACCAGTAGTTATGAAGGTCGGACGTTGGTGATATTTTTTCTTGTGTATTTGTGTTTTGAGAGCTAGATCTAAAACTTCAGTAATAGTTATTTGTTTTACAAGAGTGCAAAGTTGCTTTTTTTTTTTTTAGTTTATTTTTCAAAACAAGCAATTACAATATAAAGTCTTAACCTAAACACAAAAACCTATCTTAGGTTTATGAGTGCTTAGCGAGCAATATGTGATTCACTTATTGCGATTACACAAATACAAGTCAAAAAGTCGCGTCTACCCTCCCTATTAAAAATGTCTTTAAAACATTTAGTAATTTCTTTACGTTTGGAGCTATCAATAATCTATCGATGGTGTCTCGCAAAGAGTAAATGGTGTCTCGTGCCGCGTGCCTTTAACTGCGTGCTCAATTTTGATGACCGAGCAAGCGAAGGATTCTAAAATTAAATAAAAAAACACACCCGAGTGCAACACGTAACTTTTCATTCGGACTCGTACAAGAAGTGTTCCGAAGCAACAAATAACATAATATAAAAGTTCTTGTAGTTCGTTGTAACTTTGATCGATGTTTTAAATAGTGTTTTTTTTACGGTTTACGATTTATCACGTATTAAAAAAAACTACTTACTATATCTCGTTCAAACCAATTTTCGGTGGAAGTTTGCATGCTAATGTACATCATATATTTTTTAGTTTTATCATTCTCTTATTTTAGAAGTTACAGGGGGGTCCTTTTTACCCGACTACGGCAAAGCCAAAGGAGGGTTATGATTTTGATAGGCTATGTATGTATGTATCTATGTATGTTAATCTGTTCCATCATAGCTCCATAACTACTAATTAGAACTGGACAAATGAGGTATCGCTAGAAGCGTCTTGATCATCCGCTGGTTATAGGCTATATGAAGTGTTACTGAATCTGTGGCGCCCTCTAGCCCACATAAAGTGCTGTATTAAAAAAATAATTTGAGATAAATATGCCGTGTTTGGTATCAAATATTCGAAAGGGCGTTACTTGTACATTTCAAAAATATATATATTATTAGCATTTGCCCGTGACTTTGTCCGTATTTATTCGATAAATGTGATATTTCTATGGTATGTTTGTCTGTTCCCACATTCTTTCTAAACTGCTAGTCAGAATAAGACAAATGAGGTATCGTTAGAAGCGTCTTGATTGTCCGCTGGTTATAGGCTATATGAAGTGTCACTGAATCTAATGTGGCGTCCACTAGCCCACATAAAGTACTGTATTAAAAAAATAATTTGAGATAAATATGCCGTGTTTGGTATCATTCGAAAGGGCGTTACTTGTACATTTCAAAAATATATATGTTATTAGCATTTTCTCGTGACTTTGTCCGTATTTATTCGATAATTGTGATATTTCTATGGTACCTATTTAAAATATACTTTGCAAAGAAATTAATATCAAAGAGGCACCAAAACATTTTAAATAAAAAAAAAGTAAAAACTAAAACCCAACTACGACAAAAATCGACGCTGAAAAAGAATGAAACAAGTTTCAAAAGCCGTAGTCACGCGTTAATAAAGTGTTATGGACTACGGTACATTACTAAGTTTCAAAAGCTGTAGTCCATGTAGTTTAATGTACCTTAGTCCATAACACTTTAACAACGCGTGAATACGGCTTTTGAAACTTAGTAATGTACCGTAGTCCATAAAACTTTATCAACGCGTGAATACGGCTTTTGAAACTTGTTTCATACTTTTTCAGCGTCGTTTTTTTTCGTAGTTGGGTTTTAGTTTTTACTTTTTTTTATTTCCATTAGTTTTGTTGTATAGCGCAATGAAATTATTTGAAAGGTAACGATACAAGTGAACTACCTCTACCGCGATCTCCGACATACACGCGGGCAGAGTCGCGGTCAAAACCTATATTAATTATAAACTTTTAAAAACAGTAGTCATTGCTGCTTAGCTTCTTAATTGTAGATCGAACGTTAAAACCAAGGAGTTTAACCTACCACGTGTTCAAATAAGAGATCAAGGAAATTACATATGTGAAGCGAGTAACATTGGCGGAAAGACGAGCATTACTTACATGGTTAACGTTAATGGTGAGTATTTATTTTATTATTTATATATTTAGTACTCGTGTGTTTGTTTTACCGGGCCATTTACGCACTTAGCCTCTTGATTGGGCCGTTGTACGTTGAGTTTATCATCTTCTTACTCCAACCATCCTAGAAGCTCAGCAGCCTTTTCAGGTCACTACATGCTTCCGGGAGTGATGTTGATTTGAGGATGTCCGCCTGTTGATCTGACTTCTACATTCTGTGAGAACGTGCTGCGGCGTTTCTTCTGCCTCCATGCATCCCCTGCCCAGAGGGCTCTCTGATGCGCCTATAGTAAATAGGTGCTTGTTCAGGGGACAATGCCCTGTCAGGATACCTGTGACCTTCCTGAGATCGTCCCTTTTAAGTCTAATCATGTTGCGAGCAAGTATTTTTGATGCCACCGGAACTGCACTTTTTGTTTGCCGGCCTTCGTTGTTTTTCCATTCTGTTTTGTGTTTTTCTTCGGTTTTGGCGCGCAGCCATGTTTTTATTTGGGCTTGGGGCAAAGGCAGTAGTGGTTCCGGTCCACACACTGTCGCTTCTGATCCCTTTTTAGCCAATTTGTCTGCAGCGTCATTACCCATTGAATTACTGTCCAATTTTGTCCATTGCAGGGTTATTTTGTTCGTGGTTGCAATGGACTGGAGATTGTCATGACATTCCTTGATGAGGGCAGAAGTCATCTTGTTGTTTTGCAGAGCTTGAAGCACGGATGCACTGTCAGAGACAATTTTGATGTTTGAGTCTCTCACATCTCTGGCTGCAATTGCTTGTGCTGCTTTGATTATGACAACACATTCTGCTTGGAAGATTGTGTTTAGCTTGTCGAAAGTAGTTGATATCTTGATATTTAAGTCGTTCGAAAAGACGCCAGCTCCGGTACCCTTTTGTGTTTTGGAGCCGTCTGTATATATCCTAACTTCGCCGACGCCAGAGCTATCTTTTGTCTCTGCGGATAGTTGGATATGTCCATAAAAATCTCCTCCTATCAAAATTTCCTCACAATCAGATATACTCGAACCTGTCATTACTGTATCTAAATCCAGCCAAAACTTTTCTTTCACTGCAGCTTCACATCCAACTTACGCAGCATACGCACTAATAATATTCAGAATCAGGCTCTCCCACACTACTTTCACTACTATTATTCTATGGTTTACTCTCTTTATAATATCATCCAATGCTACACCCACTCCATTTTTCTTACCATCACTCCCGCAATAATAGAACTTGTAACCCTCACCAATTTATCTAGCTTTCCTCCCCTTCCATTTGCAAGCATGCCACATTTATTTTTCTTTTTTTTAATACATCCGCTACCTCCCTCGCTCTTCCAGTCATCGTTCCAACATTCCAACTTCTATATCTCAGTCTTACACACGGGGCTTGCTTCTTGCGCTGCATCCGCCCTGATAGATGCAGCAACCCTTGCCTATTTGTTCGCGTAGCCGGGTGCCGCTTCCGCGCGTCGCCTAATGAGTTCGCCCTAGCCCTATCGCCCTCATTTTTACTATTCCTCATTGCAATAGTGGTTTTGGCAACTTGTTTTATAGCCGGCCGCCTGCCTGACGCTAACCCTCCTTGGGAATGTGATCGTTTTTAAAATGTAGGAATAGGGGAAAAGGTAAATTAAGAGAAGGGAAGATGAATAGGGTGAGGAGGTTAGGGTATAGGATACCGCATGTCTCGAAGAGGAACCGGAATAGAGAATGCGGGTCGCATGTCCCGTGTGTATGTCTCGTGATTTGAAGATATCACATGGACAGGGACACCTTCTGACCACGTCGTTACAAATTAAATCGTAAAAAAAAGGTTGATACTAAGTAATTAAGTAAGGAGGCCCAAGTAGTCTAGTCAACAAGTTCCATACTTGTTGACTAGACTAAAAGGTGCAGCAGCATCACTAGGCCGCCATGGTGTGAGTCGCCATATTGCATTGCCTGCGTTCGCAGTGAGTATGGTGACCGCCACTCGTGGATTCTGCTTGTGCTTTCCATAAGGCAGAGTAGAATCATTTTGGCGGGCATACATAAAAAAAAAAATTTAGTTATAATGATAAGCTTAAGATTTAGGTATACGACTTTTAAGATTTTTTCTTTTATTTTCAGCTGCGCCTATCATACAGAACCTGTTTGCAGTCAAGACATTTACATGTGTAAAGGGAGACTTGGGATTAAGAATTGAATGTAAAGCAACAGGCTATCCGAAACCTTCAATCGTTTGGAAAAAAGACGGTTTTGACATAGATTCTGGTAAATAAACATAAATACTTACTACCTCTTTGTAACAAGTATACCGAATTTTACTTTATACTATTTTGAGCCCAAAATGAATTGATTTATTGTTGCCTGATTTATGATTGAATTAAATTGATTTAGTTGCTATACTACTAGCAGCAAAAGCTGGTTAAGATTTCTTAGAGCTATAAATTACTCATCACATCTCCACATACCTATAAATTACTAAAAATGCTGTAAAATACACAGGTTCTACATGGTATGACATTGAAGAAGGAGCTCTGATCATAAAAAATATTGAGGAGAGACATCAAGGAACCTATACTTGTTTGGCGAGGAATAGAATAGGATATGACAGCAGTGTGTATACTGTGAATGTCAATGGTAAATATTGTATTTTCATATCGTCATATAATCAACTATTTTAATAAAAAGATTAATAATATGTGTTTACTTTCTTTTCAGACTATCCAATTATACCTAAGATTGAATCCCCAATGTTAATTGAATCGGGTACTTCTTTGGATATTCCTTGCAACATAAAACACAAAGACACTGACTTTATACGTTGGTACAAGGTAGGTGCTGAATATAGATATTGTTTTAATTTTTATTAATCGCAAGATTTCTACTGCCGCACGTTGTCATAACTGATTTTCGAATCATTTGATTTTTGATTATATCAATATTCAAAACTTCCATGTGTTACTAGACAATAAAGGTCGGCAAATAGTTTGTTGTTACCTGTTGTTGTATAACCTTAGAAAAGTACCTACTAGTAGGGTGACCATCAGTCTCCGGCTAATTTCAGGATATGTGATTTATCAAATGAATCAGAACTACATATTTATTTATAACTAGCTGTGCCCGCGACTCCGTCCGCGTGGAATAGTGACTTTGGGCAGCAGTTTTCGGACATTTATTTTGGTTCATAAAAACCGTCATTTGAGTGTTTAGAATAATCGAATTTAAAGTAATGCTTCTCTATACACGACATTAGACGTATAGCCATCGGGGATCAAAGCATAGAGGTTGCTAGGATTGCTAACACGTGACAGAGCTACATAAAGCTGATCGTGTGAAAAACAGTTAATACTTAGATCTACACCCACAACTTTTAGCGTACCTATACCGTGGGCTGTATTTATTGTCACCGCCAAACATAGGCTCACTGGAAACCGGACTCGTTTAAAACTAAACGGAAAGTGGTTTGGGATGAGAGGAATCCTAGGAATAAAAACACTATCACCTTTACCGTACCCTGTTAAAATCTATGGTCACTTTTAATCTGGTACCGTTGCAACGTTTTGGCGGGCTTAAATATTTAAGGGGCATTATGGGTACGTCGACTTTTAAATTTATTTTATGAGCTGGTAGTCCAGTAGCACTGAGGGATCACGCGATAATGCATGAGATTCACGATCGATGGAAAAACGTGCCTCACGCTGTTCCCTGTTCTACCTAATTCGAGTGGCCATCATTCGAGAACGATGTGAACTGAATCGAGATTCTCGCTGAGCCGAAGTTTCTGTAGCACGAAACCTGGCCTGACGTTCCTGAGATGCAGTGAGAGCCTCATGATCTTCTTCAGATTCCTGTGATCGAACTAATCTCATCCTTTTAGCATTCCTGCTGCACTGGGAGAGGTTGGATCTTTTTCGAGGCATTCTTACAATATACTAACACAACATAGTTTAGTAAACACGTACTTATCATAAACAACTAAATTATAAATATTTACAGATTATTACACAGTTTCATTTATTACAGTTTAATAACTATTAAGACGTGTCAACCCAATCTATTAACTATCGAAAACAACCAAAGGTGTTAACTGTAAGTACTTCCTGTTTTTAGAAAAATACCGAAAGCAAGTCAAGAAAAATAACGTAAGTTATATGTATCACTGACCTTTTTTCTTTACGTGTGGAAATACCCTCGGACCGTCACCCCATAGGGGTTTGCGGCGGGGCGGTGTTGCGGACTCGAACCGACTAAAACCACACGGTGTGCCACTCTGCGCCTGAGACGGGAGGGACCCGGGATCTGCTGATATTAACACATCCAAATTCCTCCCAGCGCCTGCCCGCACGGAAGCGGGCACCGGCGGCAGATTGGGTTCGAGTGGAGGTCGTCCTCCCGGACCTTCTCCGCCACCTCCATCTGCGAAATTACATCTTCGCAGAAGGTTGTGACCGCGGTAAAACTGCTGCGAGAGATCTCCTCCGATGACTGCAGTGAGGGCCCGAAGCTGCGGCGACCAAGCGGGGCAAACCGTAAGCGTGTGCTGGGCCAAGTCCTCACTGCAGTCGCAGTGGTGGCAGTCGGGACTCAATTCCCTCCTGGCGACCAAGTGCAGGTACCTTACGAAGCAACCGTGCCCGGAAAGGACCTGCGTCAGTCGGAAGGAAAGGGTCCCGTGCTGCCGCCCTGCCCACTCGAGGATGACCGGCTGGAGAGCCTCCACGGCGGCAAAGCCAGCACGTGGAGTCTCCAGCTGGAACGACCATCTAGCCATCGTGGCTCGACGGGCGGCTTCACACCACTCGCGTACTTCACACACCGCCCGATATTCAGCCACCCGTCGATAAACTTCGGCGAGCACTTCCGCCTCCAAATCCCACGGAGGTGTCCGGCCAGGGCGCACGCCGCCTCTCTCGACACCGTGCGGTATCCGCGTATGGCTCTGACTGCCAATACCCTCTGAGGCCGCCAGAGGCGGGCCTTATTTAGGGCAGTCAGACCCGCCACCCACACCGGTGCACCATACAGCGACATTGACCGGACAACTCCCGTGTACAGGAGTCGCGTTGCGACGCTGGCTCCACCCAAGTTGGGCAAAAGTCACCCAAGAGCGGAGGCAGCGTCGACCAGCTTTGGACCAAGCTGTCGGAAGTGCTCGTCGAAGAGTCACCTACCGTCGAGGATCAGGCCCAGATACCTCATCTGGGCCCGACGATAACACTAAAATGGGACCAGCTTTCAAATAAAAAAGAATCAACAAAATCGGTTCACTCGGTCGAAAGTTATGAGGTACAAAAAAAAAATAAAAAATATAGTGGAATTGAGAACCTTCTCCTTTTTGAAGTCGGTTAATTACTAAATGAAATGGTTTTTTTTTAAACATAAAAATTAGAAAATATTTTAAACTAAAGAAGTAAATAGGTATAAGGTTTATAAAAGAATCAAGAACTTGAAATCAAACTAACCTATACAAAATAAACATACTACTCGTATATGTATTTACAAACCCTATAAACCCTAAAGAAATATGTTCTTATTAGAAACGACTAAATTGTAAGTACTTTCAGATTTTTACACATAAAATTAAGAAATAAAAAAAATCAAGAAAAGAAAATAATGCTCTCGGCGCGCTTTATGTACCGGCGTGGTCGCGCAGCCGTTTACAATCTACAAACGTCCAGCTACCTGATTCTTTAAATTGGCATAACTTTTTTATTTATAAACCGATTGACATGAAACAAACACTAAATGTTAAGTGAAGCTTACCACAATATATTAGTGAAAACCACATTTCAATCGGATAAGCTATTTCTGAGATTAGCGTGCACAAACGCACAGACAAACAGATAAACAGACAAACAGACAAAAATTCTAAAAATCATTGTTTTGGGTTCTATTGCGTTCATAAAGCCCCCCTATAATAGTTTTCCTGAGATATCTTCCATGTACAGACAGCGACCAGTTACGATTTTATTATATGTATAGATTTGCAACATTCTTTAGTATGTAATTACTCAGTTAATTATTTTGAAACACAAATAAATTTTAATTCCCAGGCATAGGTATAGTCTCGTTTTTAGGAGTTCACAATTTCTAGCGTATTTAATTTTAACTATTAAGATGTTGACTACGTTACAAATAAAAATACAAATATTTAGTTAGTGGATGCAGAAAGCAACAGACCGGGCTCTGTGGTGTTCCTTGGGAGAGGCCTATGTCCAGCAGTGGACTGCAACGGGCTGATGATGATGATGATGATGATTAAGATGTTAAATATCAACGTTAAAAACAACAACAACATGCTTTGCAGTGCGTTATAAAACTATATTTTAGAGTGCCTTATCTACAAAAACGTGTAGGCACGGTTTTTATTTTTAAATTAATAATTCTTTATAAATGTAATTAGTACATTTAGTATAATATTAGTACTGGATGACTCAATATGTGTCGACGTAATTTTGAAAAACTGTGAACACGATTGCACAGGCAGTGTTTTAGCTGCATTATTTTTTTTATTTTTTTTACAACTTTATGCACAAGATGTACAATGGCGGACTTAATACCATAGGCATTCTCTAACAGTCTACCTTCAGGTGGTGCGGAAATGAATGTAAAGGTGCACTATACTTTGATAAGTAAATCTAAAATAGACAAAAGAACTAAAAAATAATAATAAAACGATATGTCTAAGAATACATACAAAATACATACATACATAAATATACATACATACACACATAAAATATATATACATATATACTAAAATAGTATCAAATTTGTGATGATTCTGTTAAGTTTTGAATGAGGAGAGCTCGTACTTTGGCCTTGAATGAATCACGACTGGGTGCCTTTCTGATTTCCCTGGGAAGAGCATTCCAGAGAAGGACAGATTGAATTAGGAAGGAAGAATGAACGCATGCAGTAGTGTGGGAAGGGCAAGATAGAAGGAGGTCATTTGTGGAGCGAAGGGTTCGGTCATGATTGGAACCCAGGAACTGGAAGGAGGAAGTCAGGTAGGTAGGCGAGTTAGGAGAGTTGAGAATAGAGTAGAGAGTTGTTAAAGCGCGCAGGTGACGACGCTGACGAATAGGGAGCCAATTTAATTTGAAACGAAACGATGAGATATGATCATATTTGCGAAGATTAAAAACGAATCGAATGCAGTTATTCAGAAGTCGGTCGTATTTGTTGAGGAGATCTGCATTCAGGTCATAGTAGCACACATCACCATAATCAAGGATGGGTAGAATTAAGGTTTGCACCAACATCGTTTTTGTCTCCGGAGGTAGAAAGTTCTTGAACCGGTATAACGCCCGAAGGGTTCCTGTGACTTTCTGACTCACACTAGTGACCTGGGATTGCCAACTAAGGTTATTATCGATAAACAAGCCCAGATCATTCACCGAAGAGCTTAGATATGATAGCCTGGCACTTTGTAGGATTCACTGTCAAACCGAACCTATCCGACCAACCACTGATGGTATCTAAATCGTGGTTTATCATAGCAATAGCCTCAGTTATGTTGTCTACAGCAGCATGATAATATAATTGTAAGTCATCGGCATAAAGATGGTACGCACACTGAAGATTTTGAGTGATAAGATTAATAAAAATGGAAAATAACAGAGGAGAGAGAATGCCACCTTGGGGGACACCAGAGTTAAGGTTACACCATATGGAGGTGGATTCGTCGACACGGACGGACTGCTGGCGCCCCCGAAGATATGAAGAGAACCATTCCAGTTCATCAGGTGATATCATATGATACGAGAGGATAGACAGAAGGACATCGTGACTGACGGTGCTAAAAGCATTTGAGAAATCAATCAAAGCTACTACGGTAACTTTGGAGTTCTCGATTGCCGTCCGTACATCACCGGTCACTTTCAGGAGAGCGGAAGTTGTGCTGTGACCAGGTCTGAAGCCCGATTGAAAAGGGCTTAGTAAGTTATTGCGATACATGAATCGTGATAACTGTTGGTGTACACACGTCTCAAGCACTTTGGATAAGAAGGGAAGTATGGAGATTGGGCGGAAGTGAGAAATGAGAGTAGGATTAGAAACTTTAGGGATGGGTATAACATAAGCATTACGCCACTGTGATGGGAAAGTACCTGAATCAAGTGAAAAATTCACTATATGCGTAATGGCGGGAAGGAGATGATCAAGGATAGGGGTGATCATGCGACGGTTAATGCTGTCGCTACCCATTGCGTTGGACTTAAGGGATAGGATTATCTTTTTGATATCATCTGGTGAAATTGGAGAAATAATTAAACTTAAACCATAAAATATTTAGTTACAATAAAAAAATCACAGATTGGTTTTTGTCAAATTGTGTTGGACTAGTGGTTAGTAATTATTACAAAACTATTTGAAATCACACGATATAAGTACCTGGATTTGTAACTAAATAGCAATTAAAATTATCCACAAATAACTTCTAAAAAACACTGTGTTTATCTATATTGTACCTATACCTACAAAAAGGTTTGTTAATGTAATCCATACTTATATTATAAATGCGAAAGTAACTCTGTCTGTCTGTCTCTCTGTCTGTCTTGCTTTCACGGCCAAACCGCTGCACCGATTTCAATGAAATTTGGTACACAGATAGTCTAGAGCCTGAGAAAGGACATAGGCTACTTTTTAATGCGAAAAAAGGGTTGTAAGAGGTTTAAAGGGGGGTGAAAGGTTGTTCTGGGGGTTCACTCGCCACACGCCTGCGCGTTACCTACGCCGGGCGTCTTGACAACGAATAAACAAGGCTATCACAATCATAAAAAATATTTCACTTTTTCAATGAAGACTTAAATATTACGTATACATTCGTCAATCTGATTTGTATGTTCAATATATTAATAGAAATAAATAAGCCAAATTACTATACCGTTTAAATAGCGTTTCTTAACTTCAAAATTAACTACAGAAGTATCGTCATTATAAGCTAGCTGTTGGTTAGATATGAATAAAAATGTAATTTAAAGTTGGTAAAAAATTTACCCTCAAGGGGGTAAAATAGCAACAGGGGATGGCAGTTTGTATGGAAATATGTAAGGTTTGTGAGTTAGTTTGCGACAAGAGACAAAATATGTATTAGAGCTGATATGATATTTACGGAGTTGTCACGGAGAAGATAGTATGCCAACTGACAGTAACGACATGATTACACTGAGACGTGGGTTCTGGTATATGATAGCACAGATGATTTAAAATAATATCGATCCTGATCTGCTGACTAATGAGATAGTTATCAATTAAACGAACGGTTCATGTCAGGCGTGGAGGGAGATGTTGTCGAATACTTAAACTCTTTAGAAATATCAGGAGTGCCTTCCCATAAGTCGAGGCTGAAAGTTAATGTTCCAGTCCTATTAAATGAGGTATCTTGAGCGCCAAAGCCATGTAATAGTACTTTTTTTTTTTTTTTTTTTTTTTATGTATGGCCCGCCATAATGACTCTACTCTGCCTGATGGAAAGCATAAGCAGAATCCAAGAGTGGTGGTCACCATACTCACTGCGAATGCAGATAATGCAGTATGGCGACCCACACCATGGCGACCTAGTGATGCTTCTGCATCTTTTAGTCTAGTCAACAAGTATGGAACTTGTTGACTAGACTATTTGGGCCTCCGGTCTCGCACTCACCAACGAAACACGACAGCACGAACGCTGTCATTTTACGTTGATCTTCTGTGCGAGGGTAGTACCGCCCCGGTCGAGCCGGCCCATCCGTGCTGAAATCAGCGTGGCTCTACTACCTACCAAACATGGCTAAATATTTCACATCTGGGGTACAACATTGTAAAAGCTACAATCATGACGCATGTAATGGCAAAAGAAGATAATGTTTTAATTCCCCGTATTCCAATAATTTCAACTTATTTGATATTTTAATTTAAAAGAATGCAGTTTTCGCTGAAAGCAGCATTTCCCATAACAATATTATAAAAACCCAAGGACAGATGCTTAAAGATACAGTATTTTTTTTCTCATGGGCAGCATACTCACGTGTATCAAACCCGCCAAATCTCCATATTTTGGTAAAATAAGGCAAAACAAAAAACGTAGTTATTAAAATTGTACTTTTTTTTTTGAAGCTGCCAAAGTGACTATGGTCAGACTGATGGAAAACTCAAGCAGAATCCAACAGTGGGGGCAACAATACTCACTGGGAAAGCCAACAATGCAGTATTGCGCCCCACACTATGACGGCTTAGTGAGATGCTTTTTCACGCCCCATTTAATTTACGCCCCACTTAAAGCCCCCGAGATCATAGTGGGAGAGAAACACCTGCGCTGGTAGTGAGTTCCAGTTTTTAGCTGCTCGGCACAGGAAGGAAGAGGCAAACCGTTTGGTTCGAGAGTGAACATGTTATTCTGCAGAGGAAGGGAGAAGGGGGACCAGTGGGAAGAGCTCTTCAGAATACTTCCAATGATACAGGCAGTAGTGGACTGCTATAGAGGCGATATCTCTACGCAGCTGCAGAGGTTCAAGGAACTCGGTGGCTTCGGGACTGTTGGTAAAGCGGACTGCTCGCCGCTGCAACCGATCGAAAGCATCAAGCATATACTGCGCGGATCCATCACAAAGATGAGAACAGTAGTCCATGCACGAGTGAACCTGGGTCTTATAAAGAAGACACAAATGCTCGGGCGCGAAGAACCGTCTCACCCTGTTCAGTACGCCAAGTTTCCGCGAGGCCGCCGTAGTGATTATGCCGCCGCTTTAGATGTACTTCCGCGGTTTGAGGTCCCGGCAAATATCCATGCCCAGGACACCGAGTTTACCCCGTAGTGGCAGTTGAGTGCTCTGAAAAGTGGGGAGGGAAAGAAATGGAGACTTTTTGGTAGAGAACGCGCACACCTGTGTTTTCGTAGCGTTGAACTCGACCAGATTCTCATCACCCCATTGTAAAATGCGGTTCAAAACCCGGTCGAGCTCGGCGACAAGCTTCTGTCGATTTTCCTCAACGTCTGCCAGCTTGGCTGAACGGTGTCAAAAATATCGCCCACGAACTGTGCTATCGTCTGCATAGCAATGTATGTTGCCAAAGGCTAACATGTCATTGATATGCAGAAGAGATAGTGTGGGCGACAGGACTGAACTCTGAGCTACGCCAGCGTTTACATCCAGAACATCAGAGGCCGTGCCGTCGCAAAGGCCCATAATGCGGTGCTAATGAAGAAAAGCGTCAATCCAGTGACAGAATCTCGGAGGCAGACCAAATGCTGAGAGCTTGGAGAGAAGCGAGCGGTGCCAGACCCGGTCGAAGGCCTTGGCCATGTCGAATGTCGAAATAAGCTCATATAAATACTTTATATTTTAAGTACTTATATAAATACTTAAATAAGTTTTTAATAGTAAAGCGTGTGTGTCTTATTTGTAAAAAAAATCGGGTGGTATCGTGGGACACCAGATAGGAATGAGTTCCACATCAAAAATACAGCTGGCGCTATACAAAATTTTTCGTTTTCACAAAATTGTCTTAACACCTTTATTTTATTTAAACTGATTTATAAAAAAATATAAAAGTTCTATGCGAGGTAAAGAAAATAAAGATAAAACTATTCAGGTAACTATACATTTTGTATTATGATTTTATATCGACAAAAATCCTACTTATATTAATAACGAGAAAGTTTGTTAGTATGGATGGATGAATGTTTGTTACTCTTCCACGCAAAAACTACTCAACGGATTTTGATAAAACTTTACAGTAATATAGATTATACATCAGAATAACACATAGGCTACTATTTGCAGCGATAACCGACATACACGCGGGCGGAGCCGCGGGCAACAGCTAGTATCAGATATATAACATTAACATACCAAGTAACTACTTTTCCAATATTTTGTAACTTAATAGTTTTAAATTTGGTTATTTATCCAAAATGATCTGCCGAAGGCCAATTTAGATTTGTTATTGTAATGTATCTTTATGATACTTACATCAATAATATATAAAAATCAATGCCACTTTTCGTTGTAATTTTGTAACTCAAGAACGAGCTCACCTATCCAAACTAAATGTTTAGGCTATGTTCGGACTATTTAGTAGATGGTTTATGTGAAGTTTGTACAAAATCGGTCGAGCGGTACGCTACGGGCAATAGGAGAGGTTGCGTGGGTCAGCTAGTACTAACATATTAATAAAGATAGATATTAAAAAAACTATGTTCTTTTTATAATTATTACATAAAACATTAAATGTATAGGAAAAAAGGCTTATAAATAAAAATGTGTCTATAACATATCCATACATACATTATATTATTGACTGCCTCGTTGGTCTCGCGGTTGGCGTGTACGACTGCTGATCATGAGGTCTCGGGTTCGATTCCTGGGTCGGACCAAATGTTTGTATGATCTACAAATATTTGTTTCGGAGTTTGGGTGTTTTCTATGTATAATATGTATGTATTTACAAAAAAAAAGTATATATATATTTGTATCAGTTGTCTAGTACCCATAACACAAGCTCTGCTTAGCTTGGGACTAGATGGCGTTGTGTGTTAAAATGTCCGAAATATTAAAAAAAAAAAAAAATGTCAGGTGAGGAAAGGACCCGCGTCAGTCATAAGGAAAGTGTCCCGTGATCAAGAGCTTAAAATGCTTGGTGAAGAAAGTCGTTTCTTCGGTATCAGTATTTTGTGATGTATACACTAAAATCGGTACTCATGACAAGCATATTAATGTTTCTTTAAATTTATTTTTAGGATTCAAGACTTATAGCGCATGGAAAACTTACTCTCAAGAATATTTCACCTCGAGATAGCGGCATATACTCATGTCGTGTCGGTGATATGTGGGAATCTAGTTCATCACATGTAGACATAAAAATAGGATATAAACCTTATTTTACTTCAAAAGAGAGGGAGATAATACCATTTTCCAAAGGAGATGTTTGTCCTCTGAGTTGCGTAGCAGAAGGGGAACCATACCCGGAGGTATCTTTTTCATTATTATGAACAGCCTTTAGTCACACTGCTGAACATAAGCCTCTCCGCAGTAAAGAGGTTTATGCCCACTATACCACCCAGACCATATGGGTTGGTATACCGTTTGTATCCTGTTTTCTCTCCCTTTACTATTCTGTTGTCCTGTATAGTATACTCCCTCAGTTGGCTCTTACGGCCTTTGGAAAGACACAGTTCGCGACAATAAAGGTGTCAAAGTGTGGGGATGAGCTCTCTGCCGATAGATGAGGTGTTATTGTAAAAGGTTGCCGTGGGGACCATGTGGTATATAACTCCTCGGAACACAAACCATAGTACTGTCACATCATATTGATTTAAACTCTTAAAGTATTCAAATTTAAAGTGAAAAACATAAATTCATTTTTATATTAGTAGAAATGGTATTCAAAATGTTGTAAACATTCAGAGTGGTCAAAACATCTTTTCAATATTATGTATAGTTTGTACGATCCAAAAAGTGATTTTGACTGGTGAAACTGACGTGCCGTAACGACGAAATGCAACCATGCACTAATAGAACTCACCATATAACTATTCTAATTTAAGTCAAATAAATTTTATAAATGTGATAATTTATACTACTGCGTTGAATGAATGTAATGTGGCATATTTCAGTTTAAATTTCTACAAATAATATTAAACAAGTACAAATTATTAAAAATAAAAAACCTGATTGCGTCAATGTTTAACAATAAAAACATATAAGTTTTATATATATTCGTAATCACCGTAAAAAATTCTTTATTTTTAGACCACACTCGATGTATTTTGAAAACATTTATTTTTTTAATATTACTTTTTGGCACCATAAATCCTTATTTTTTATTTTTTTTAAATTTTTATGTACCCAGTGTCACTCTCACGACTAAGACGAATCTATTGACACCACTCAAATAAAAATACGACAAGCCGTTTAGGCTCTAGGGCGTGCCAAAGAAATATACATACATACATACCTACATACATACACCCGAAAAACATAACCCTCCTTTCGCAGTCGGGTAATAACCGCGTGATTCTTCATTTCTGCAAGGTGTCCTAAAACAGTTACATTTTTATTTTTTAAATTTAGAGATGTTACATTTTCATCATTGCGGGGGTAAAGATTAGTCGTTTTGATTTACAAATCGGATTTTATCGACTTACTAACCAGTGATCATTACACGCTTTTTATTATTAAGCTATTGCATAGCTTTTATCGCGGGCTTTGAGGCCTTTGAGCACGGCGACCGAATCAAGAAATTCCGTAACGTAACGTAACGAAAATAAAACCTGACAACCGAAGCTCGCACGGATCGAGACGAGCTGCTCCGAACGACGAATCAACGAATCTGGCTTTCCGAGATACAGTGACGAGACAGAGAGATCGAGATGACGTCATCATCACTATCGCTGGTTTTGGTTGGTCAATGATATTATATAATATAACTGGTAACTGGATCGTGACGTCAAATCGAGCCACTCTCGGAATACAGGATCTTGATTTCTTAGACCATGGATATGTCAACAGCCGGCCCCGCAGGCGTATTGAAATCCGTTAAGGAAGATTCGTTGCCTTGGACACGAAGATTTGTTATGTCATATAATGTATAAAATTATTCATGGTAGCCATACTACTGCATGAATAAAAAATAAATAAATACTAACTTTGAAACTTTATTATATTTATAATAATTATTATTTTTACGGGAATTAACGCGATTACTTATTTCAAGGTATTACATACCTCTGATTTGCCTGACGTTTCGACCAGGTTGCACTGGCCGTGGTCACAGGCTGACTATTATATACATTGAAATTAGTGATCGCGTCAATTCCCGTAAAAATAATAAATAAATTATTTTATAATTGCATAAGTTGATAAAAAATGCTACGCAATAGCTTTGCCGCGGCAGTCCCCGAGTGCCACACGTCTATTTTAACTTGCAATGTATGTATGTTGTATGCTTGTATGTTCGAGTGGAATCTTGAAACTCAATTTTGAAGCACCGATTTTGTTGAAATTTTTAACCCCCGACGCAAAAAGAGGGGTGTTATAAGTTTGACGTGTCTGTCTGTCTAAGATAATTATATTGAAGCCTAAAGTTTGACTTGGCTAGTTTTCAAATACTAAAACTGAAAGTTGTTATTTTATTCGAAAATTTGGCTTGCTGGTAGAAACAAGCCATCGAACATAAGGCTCTTCCATGACTATGTTAGTAGGTACTTAATAATAATTTCTATGTGACAATATTTATTTATTTATCTATCTAGCGGTTGGCGTGTGTGACTGCTGATCATGAGGTCTCGGGTTCGATTCCCGGGTCGGATCAAATGTTTGTATGATCTACAAATATTTGTTTCGGAGTTTGGGTGTTTTCTATGTATAATAATTATGTATGAATTAAAAAAAAAGTATATATGTATTTGTATCAGTTGTTTAGTACTCATAACACAAGCTATGCTTAGCTTGGGACTAGATGGCGCTGTGAAAAAGAAAATATATATATATATATAGACTTAGCGGTTCAAGCGAATTGCTGTTATACTTAATTCACCTCACGTGGATTTCGGGCTTTAGTGATGTTTTGAACTGTATGATGATGGTTGTTCTGAAGATCAAGAGTTAACGTGTGTCTTCTGATTCTTTCCACAGATCGGTTACAAATTAAACATTATGTGTGGTGTGGTCGAAACATAGTTCGGAGCTCTCAGTTCTTTGAAAATAAATTCAATGAAATGTACACAACTGCAATGCAAAATCTGTTTCAGACATAAGCCATAACCGCGCGACATACATTAGAATCATTATAAGAGAGTACTCGAATGGTTCCCGACTGGTCTGGAAATCCGGGATTGTCCCGGAATTTTGCGTCTTGTCCCGTATCCAGTAATTAGTCCTTATTGTCCCGGATTCCGAAAACCTACAAGCTCTGTAACATCATAAACTAACAACGAATGACAGGGCTGGCCTGCCTGTGAGTGAGGGAGAAAACGCTTCCCGAGTTTTCCACGATATTGAATAATATATATAATTCGCATGTCTGAAAACTGTATGTAAGGCGCTTCCAAAATAAGATGTCCACAAATTTTACTAATTAAAAGGAAGTAGTTTGCTTTGTCTTTTCAATTTTAACAAGCAATACCTTTTGCGAAAAAGTATTCAGCCAACTGAACTAAAGAGCGAAACCGAATATCCATGAATTCAATTAAGTCCGAACTGCAGACTCCTATCAATTTTGGTGTGTCTTGCTCAGAAATTTTATCAGTTTTGCAAAGCTTTGACTAGGAAAAACGAATAAAAGTGGCAAAATTCAGTGATAAACAAGATATTTTTACTATGGTTACGACTCACGATCGAGCGACCCGAAATCTGTGATAACGTAAGGAGTTGCACACCTCCGTAGCCACTATCTATGGATGTCTACAAACTATATTATATATGTCATAAATAGAAGAAAAAAACTGACTATTGAATTGTACATGTCATAGGTATTAAATAAAATATCCATATCAAATGTGTTTCGATATCATCGTTTATTGGGTTTTACTTGCACCGATCCCCCACAAATTGGTAGCAGAGTTTTGGTTATGTGTAAGTATAACCCGTGGGTAAGTCCAAAATGAATATATCGAGTTATCGGAATATTGAACTCCTGAACAAGGTAAATTATGATACCTGGTGTATGCAAGCACAGGCGGTCCTGATTAAAAATGACTATTGGGACATCGTCAGCGGCGAAAGAAAATTATTGGCAAATTCAACTCCAGAAGAAAAACTTGTTTTTCAAAAAGACGATCAAAAAGCAAGAGCGGACATTTTGCTTTTACTGTCACCATCGGAGTTAAAACAAATAAAAGCCTGCTCCACCGCAAAAGCTGTTTGGGATAAATTGAAAGCAACTTACCAAAGTGCTGGGCCCGCTAGAAAAGCTACTCTATTAAAACAACTTGTCTTAAAACATATGAATGATAGTGAAGACATCCATGATCATATAAATAATTTCATGGATATAGTTGACAAGCTTGCCGACATGGATATAAAAATACCACCGGAATTACTCAGTATTATGTTACTGTACAGTTTGCCGACTTCATTTGAGAATTTTAGGATAGCCATTGAATCCAGAGATACACTGCCAAATCCAGAAGATTTAAAAGTAAAAATTCTTGAGGAATGTCAAGCTCGAAATAGTAATGATAAACCTGAGAAGGAAGCATACTATTCAAAGAAAAATAAACAAAAATTGTACTGTAAAAATTGCAAAAAGAAAGGTCATTCTACTGAGATGTGTTGGGGAAATAAGAACACAATTCACAAAGAAAAGGGTAAAGCATTAAACACTTATAATGTTTGCCTAAGTACTGCAGACCCAAGTTCAAATGAAAGGATCTGGTGTCTTGACAGTGGTTTAACATTGATCTCCTTCTCTCAAAGCTGTCGTACTACGGTATGTGTAGAGAGGCGGTGGAATGGTTTAGCAGCTATCTCAGAAATAGACAACAGTTTGTACAGGTCACTGGTGGCAGGGGGGGCGTTAAATTGTCATCTTCTTACATGCGGCTGGAGAGAGGAGTCCCCCAGGGTTCCATAATCTCCCCAATACTGTTTCTCCTGTATAGTGCTGATGTGATAAGTTGCATAAGACACTGTGAATTCCACATGTATGCTGATGATCTGCAGATCTACTATTCATTCCATCCGCCAGACAGTCTTGAGGCTGTAGGAAAAATCAATGAGGACTTAGAGAGCATCTCACAGTGGGCTAAAAGGAACTGCCTCGTTTTAAACCCAAGTAAGTCCAAGTACATAATCATGGGCACAAAAAACACAATCCATCAAATCGCCAACCAACAACCAGTACTAACATTGGCAAACAGCCCACTGGAGCGCGTAACCGAAGCCCGTAACCTTGGGGTGATCTTTGACGGTCAACTGCAGTTCGAAAAACATGTGCAAGAAGCAGTATGCAACTGTTTTTACCGCCTAAAGCTGCTCTACAGGATACGCCCCTACATCTCCATAAACATGCGCATAAGGCTTTGCGAATCTCTGGTCCTATCCAAGCTGAACTATGCTGACACTGTGTTTGGGGCCTGCCTGCTGGTCAAAACGGAGCGGCTCATACAACGAGTGCAAAATGCATGTGCGCGTTACTGTTTTAATATTCCTCCTCGCGCACATGTTACCCCCTTCCTAAACAGTGGAAACTTGATGAGGATGGCGTCGAGACGAAAGCTCCACCTAGCTACTTTGCTGTTTGGAGTGGTTCTAACCGGTAGACCGGATTACCTACACAGCAAGCTGTCATGGTCCAGAGATTACAGCCGATATGCGACTAGAGCATCGTCCTACCTTATGAGCACACCGAGACACAGGACTGCTGCCTTTAGAGGCAGTTTCAAACTGGCAGCAACCCGCTGCTGGAATGACCTCCCACCGCCCATCCGTGCACTAACGACAATCGACAGCTTCAGCACGAGATATAAAAAATACCTTCTCGACATCCAACAGCAACATCACAATTGACACTCACCTGCTGAAACCCCACCCATTATACCTCTTTTACAATAACACGTACACGTACACGTAAATACTGTCACAAGGCGCACAAAAACAATACTCATTCAACGCAAAACAGCAACACCACAATCAAAACACCTGTCACGTCTTTTATTTACACTAAAACTAATGTCTATTAATTTACACAAACAACATTATGTTCCGCGGTCTCTCTTCTTTTGTCAGAGACAAAAGAGGTAGAAGTCAAACAAGTGTTTGCGCGGCTCGCACAGATTAAATATTTGACAGTATTTGGTCTGTCGCTGGGCCGCGGGCTGAGTACGTGTAGGATTAGCCTAAACTTAGTTTAACATTGGTTACTTTCTACTCTTCTGATATCTATTTAACTTTACCTATTATGGATATATATATTTATATGTATATATATATATATATATATGTGTAACATTCTACATAGAACACACACAAATATAAAAATATACCACCAGACACGGACGGACCGACGAAACCGGGCGCGGGCCCTATCGTAATACCAGCGCTGTAGTCACTAGCTACAGCATTATGCTGAGATAGGAGCCTTTTCTGGCAGAGCATAGGATAATCGCTTGTTTTCTTTTATGTTTCATCTGTGTAAAACCATGTACTGTCCTGTGTATGTCAGAATAAATAATTTTCTTTCTTTCTTTCTTTCTTTCTGGTTGTTCATCGCACATGTGCGCCAACAAATCAATGTTTTTAAATTTAACTGCTGAGAATGGCACATTAAAGATGGCATCAAATAAATACACAAGTGGAATTCAAGGTAAAGGAACAGTCAAATTAAATATAGACAAAGAAGGTTATAATTTTATTGAAACCTTATACGTTCCAGACTTGTCAGTAAACCTAATGTCAGTAGGTAAAATAACCGATAAAGGTCACAAGGTTTTATTCGAAAAGAATAAAGCATATGTTATTCAAAATAATGGTGAAATAACATTGACAGCTCAAAGAAAAAATGGGCTATATTATATTGAATCTGACGAAAAAGAACATATTACTGCTAAATACACTACAAAAACAAAAAATAGCATCATGGAATGGCATCGAAAACTTGGTCATATAAATGAAAGAGATTTGTTAAAAATGGCAAAAGACAACCTTTTGTATGGTTTAAAATTATCTAATGAAAAGTTAGATACATGTGAGACCTACATCAAAGGAAAATTTACGAGATTACCATTCGAAAGACATGATGAACTCTACACCACAGAAGCTTTGGAAATAATATATAGCGACGTCTGTGGACCATTTGAGTGTGAAACGATGGCAGGATCGAGGTATTATGTGACTTTTATAGATGATAACACACGCTATTGTCAAGTATATTTTCTAAAAAGGAAGAATGAGGTACTTTCATACTTCAAGGAATACAAAAGTGAAGTTGAGAAGCTGCAAAATAAGAAAATAAAATACCTACAGTCCGATAACGGCACAGAATACCGAAATAAAGAGTTTGACAATTTTCTGAAATTGCATGGCATTAAAAGAAGATTGACAACCGTATACACTCCACAACAAAATGGGATTAGTGAGAGGAAAAATAGATCATTGTTGGAAAAAGCCAGATGTCTCTTGATCGAAAGCATATGCACCTAAAAAGCTATGGGCAGAAGCAGTAGCTACTGCCAACTACTTGATCAATCGAACCTCTTCGAAAACTTTAAAAGGTGAAACCCCCTTTAAAAAATGGATAAATAAAACACCATCAGGTAATCATCTTTATGTTTTTGGCAGGAAGACGCATGTCTTGAAAAAGAATAAACGAGGCAAATTAAGTCAAAATACCAAAGAAGGCGTATTTGTGGGATACTCAATGACCTCAAAAGCCTACAGAGTATACATACCTGAAGATGGTGATATAGTTATAAGTAGGGATATAAAAGTTTTAAATAAAATGTATTATGAAGAAAATACTCAAAACTATGATAATCTCATAAACGAAGAGGAGCTACAACAATGTTCATCATCACCTGAAAATGTAAATAAGTACAATAAAAATAATGAACCAGTAGAAATTGAATTTATAGAAAATAAAAATGATAATAACTTACAAAACCCTATCAGCATTGAAAGCTATGAATCTTCAGAAGATTCTTTTAATGATGCCTCAGAAAATGAAGAAACACCTGTTCATGGGAGGCCACAAAGAAACAGGCACCCCCCAGTGTGGACAAAGGATTTTGCTGTAAATAATACTGAAGAAAGTTTGTTATCTGAAATATCTCTCTTATCTGATGGAGATGAATATGATGACTACTGGCACGATGCAATAAAAGATGAAATTAGAGCACACGTGAAAAACGGTACTTGGAAAATAGAAAAGAAAGATAAAGATATGAAGGAAGTAGATTATAAAATGGTGTTACGTAATAAAGTAGGACCTGACAATAATATAAAGAAAAAGGCGAGACTCGTAGCACGAGGTTTCTCCCAACGACCAGGCATCGATTATCATGAAACATATGCTCCGGTCGCTAAATTAAGTTCAATCAGATCTGTCATTGGAATAGCTATGGAAGAAAATCTAAAATTAAACCAAATAGACGTAACAACAGCGTACTTGAATGGTGAATTGGAAGAACACATAGTTATGAAATATCCTGAATATTTAGAAGAGTATTTGACAGAAATATTAGTCGAAGAAAGCAGAAATGATGACCTGACTGTTTACAATAAAACAAAAGATATGTTAAGGGATATAAAACGTACTCCCAAAGACAAAGTATGTCATTTAATGAAATCTCTGTACGGACTAAAGCAGTCTGGGAGGCAGTGGCATAAGAAACTTGACGTAGAATTAAAAAACATTGGTTTCATTCCCTCAGAAGCAGATCCATGTCTATATAGACTAGAGATAAGAGGAGCTAAAATAATTATAGCCATCTACGTTGACGATTTTTTGATTGCCTACTCTAGCCCTACAGAACTTCAAAAAATAAAGACTCAGCTAAACTCAAAGTTCGAGTTAAAAGATTTAGGCAAGCCGAAGCGGTTACTGGGCATTGATATTACTTACGGCCAAGATACAATAAAATTGTACCAAGAACGTTTAATATTAGATACCCTCAAGATGTATGGAATGGAGGACTGTAAGCCAGTATCTACACCGATAGAACTAGGCATTATTTTACAGAAAAAAGAAAGAAATCAAACAAAGAGCCTCCCATACAAAAATTTAATTGGCGCTCTTATGTATATAGCGGTCGCAACTCGACCAGACATAATGTTTGCTATAAGCTACCTTTCCCAGTTCAACGACTGCTGTGATGAAGAACATTTTAAATCTCTGAAAAGAGTACTACGTTACTTAAAAAGTACACAGAGTGTTGGTCTGGTGTTCCACAAGACTGGAAAAGAATTATATGGCATGGCAGATGCAGATTGGGGATCAAATAAAATTGACCGAAAATCGTTTTCAGGATATTGCTTTAAATTTGCAGGAACGGCCATAAGCTGGATGTCTAAAAAGCAAAGAAGCGTAGCCCTGTCGACTGCAGAGGCAGAATACGTTGCACTAACTGAAGCTGCAAAAGAAGCCATAAACCTAAAAGGTATTTTAACAGGCATAGGGATCAGTTTTCAGAGCATAGTCATATTGAATGACAATCAAGCTGCCCTAAAACTTAGTCAGAATGAAATGGTTACATCAAAGTCTAAACACATTGACCTAAAAATGCATTTCATTAGAAATTGTATTCAAGAAGGAAAAATAAAGGTCAGATATCTTCCAACCGAGAAGATGGAAGCAGACATGCTAACCAAACCCCTCGCTGGTCCGAGACTTGAAAAACTACGGAGCAGTCTAGGGTTGGCTCCGTGAGCTGTGAAGAGGAGTGTGATAACGTAAGGAGTTGCACACCTCCGTAGCCACTATCTATGGATGTCTACAAACTATATTATATATGTCATAAATAGAAGAAAAAAACTGACTATTGAATTGTACATGTCATAGGTATTAAATAAAATATCCATATCAAATGTGTTTCGATATCATTATTTGGTTTTACTTGCACCGATCCCCCACAAATCGCTATCCTTTTTTTTTTAGATTGTCCCGGATTTGATAGGTTTCTATCTGGCAACCCTAGTCTTCTGACTAGTCCACTAAACTGTGAAATTTGAATAATAACAAGGAAAAGAATAAAAATCTATATCCCGAAGCGACATTGTAAAAACTTTTGATAAAATTGATACAACCTATGTCACCTAGGTACTACTTATTATGAATCTATAAACACTTCATTCCTTAAAATTTGTTCAGCAGTTATGACGCTATGGTGGAACATACAAACATGTATACAAAGACTGCCAAAACATTTCTTTTAGCTTGGCCATAGTCGGGTAAAATACAATATGGTTTTATGTATTGTGTTACTATTATAATAATTCAAATGAACTCTAACTCCCGCCTTATTGTTTTGTATACTTCCATGATTATGCAATTTAATCGTTTGCTACTTTTCATTTTGTTTTAATTTATAAACATGATTTTTTCACAGGTAACTTGGACGTTTAATGGAAAAACATTGAGTTTATCGAGAATGGTGGCTTTTATAGATATGACTATGAGCAGTAGAGGAAACTATACTTGTGAAATCAGCAATAGTTTTGGAAGCATCACACGATCATTTCGAATTATATCAAAAGGTATTATTTTTTTTATAATATTAATGAAAACGATCTATTCTAACAAAAAAATCTTAATAACAGCCCGGTGTATAAAAGTTTGGCGGTGATCCACGCCCGTGCCTCGGACGGGCGTGGATCACCGCCAAACGGTCCCGGTTGTCATGAACATCTTATGCAAACGTTATTGGAAAATCAGTGCCTAAATCTACTAACATTTTTTTTAATCGTGTGGAAATCCCTTTCGACCGACCCGCCGACTGCCTACTGGGGTTCGCGGTAGGGTAGTATGTCGAAATTGGACCGCCTAAAACCACATGGACCACATGCCACCCACACGCCCACCACTGTGACTCCTGTACACCAGGATCGTCCTGTACAACAGCAGTGGCCCACGAACACACCAAGTTACGACACTCGGGAAGTCCCAGGAAAAATTAAACTGTCTTGGGGTTCCAAGACAGTTTAATTTTTCAGAAGAAAAACTGGAGGAGTTGGAAATATAATAAGTCCACTTCCCTCCTTAGCAAAGCGGGAGACAAAATTAAGTCAAAATAGGCAGACACCTTTTTCAAACCGGGAAGCACCACGGATAAAATATTATGGGTCCAAAGTGAGCTATATTTGATTACTATAGTATGTATGGCAGAATCGCCTAAACGCACGGAAATTCACCGCAGTTCACATAAGATCCCCATAGTATACCGCCCCAGATGTAATTTGTAAGCTATTTAGCATTATGTTACCTTCATTGTGCAAAAGACTACATTCTAAGAGGCATATCCTCTTATGAGCCGACTATTCACAGATAGAATCCGGTGTTGAGCATTGGCCTAAAAAGGTGAATCGAGTAATTTAACTGGGTGTAGTTTGCTCTTAAAGTTACCGTGTCCTGTAAGGAATTGAGCGACTCAGTGATTTACTTCGAGCCATGTCCTCGACAACCGTTTGCGAAAAGATGGAAAGAACTGGTAGAGGTGGCGCCCCTTAGATGATTTGTCCCATCGTTGTTCCCATTTATCCATGAGGTCGCTATAGACATTGGACTGCTGTTGAAACAATCTTATGATTTTATCGCGGTCTCGTACGCCCAAAAAATCGCATTCATTGTTTTGTTGTGTGGAATAGTACATGGCAGCACGTCTTTGCACCTCGAGATCGACCGGAACAACACCCGCCAATACGGTGGCGGTAAAGCCTCAGTGCTAACCGTCCTATATGCCTTGCACAAGAAAATCAATGGAAGTAGTTGGCTTTGTAACAGTTTGCGACGGACAGCACCTACAGTCGCCCTATCGGCCCATACAGGAGCACCATAGCAAATAGAACCCAAATAAGTAGCTCCATATATAATCTTAAGTGTATTAAATGACGGACTCCAAGCAGTTGATATCCTCGTTAGAGCAAAGAAATTCGTTTTAGACTTTTCATTAACTGTTCTAATACTGTTTGATAAATGAAAGGTTTCTTTCTACGAGTAAAACCAATCCCACATAACAAACCAAGGTTTAATTTTAATTGTAACATATTCAAATTTAATACGTACATGGCGATTAATATTCCACAAGTATAGACCTAGCACTGACCCCTGAGGACAACCCATTGTAAGCGCCTTCGACACAGAATGATGCCCAAGTCTCAATTTTGTTGTGCCTTGTGAGAAGTACGAGGAGATAAGGGAATACATATTTTTAAAGCGTCCTCGTCGTTTAGATTATAGCAATAGCATGGGCCACCACGCATTGTTGAAGGCGCCAAAAATATCTAAGAAGATACCTAAGACGAATTGAAACCTTGACTCGGTGGCAGTTTTCCTTACAGATGTAACCGCATCAGTTATCGACTTTCCCACCGTAAACTCGTTAAATAATAAAACCACTAGTAAACCTCCTAAAGATACTGACCACTAGTTCAAACTTCGCATTCAGTTCGCCCTCGGGATTGCGGAGGTCCGATGGCAGTCGCTCTGAGGAAAAACTGATATTCAGGTAAAACCGGTTGGACTAGAAGCCGAGCAGAAATAATCTTGGGAATAATTAAGACTAGGAAGAAATTTATTGAAAAACTACATTTTTTTGTAGTTAATATATTAGGAAACTAGCTGTGCCCGCAACTCCGTCCGCGTGGAATAGTGACTTTGGGCAGCAGTTTTCGGACATATCTTTTGGTTTATAAACACCGTCATTTGGGTATTTAGAATAATCGAATTTAAAGTAATGCTTCTCTATACACGACATTAGACGTATAGCCATCAGGGATCAAAGCATACAGGTTGCTAGGATTGCTAACACGTGACAGAGCTACATAAAGCTGACCGTGTGAAAAAGAGTAAATACTTAGATCTACACCCACAACTTTTAGCGTACCTATGACCTTAGGCTTTATTTATTGTCACCGCGTAACATAGGCTCACTGGAAACTGGACTCGTTTAAAACTAAACGGAAAGTGGTTTGGGATGAGAGGAATCCGAGGAATAAAAACACTATCACCTTTACCGCACCCTGTTAAAATCTTTGGTCACTTTCAATCTGGTACCATTGCAACGTTTTGGTGGGCTTACATTTTTAAGAAGCATTATGGGTACGCCGACTTTTAAATTTATTTTATGAGCTGGTAGTCCAGTAGCGCTGCGAGATCACGCGATAATGCATGAGATTCACGATCGATGGACAAACGTGCCTCACGCTGTTCCCTGTTCTACCTAATTCGAGTGGCCATCATTCGAGAACGATGCCAACTGAATCGAGATTCTCGCTGAGCCGAAGTTTATGTAGCACGAAACCTGACCTTACGCTCCTGAGATGCAGTGAGAGCCTCATGATCTTCTTCAGATTCCTGTGATCGAACTAATCTCAACCTTTTAGTATTCCTGCTGCACTGGGTGAGGTTGGATCTTTTTCGGGGCATTCTTACAATATACTAACACAGAATAGTTTAGTAAACACGTACTTTGAAATTAAAAATGCCTGGACACTCTACCAAATTTCTAGACCATTCATTTTCTGTCCAAGCGGTGCGACTGTGGAACGCCCTGCCGGTCGCAATCAGACGTGCACAATCACTGAACGCCTTTAAGGGACTGGTAAAGGAACATTATTTGGGAGATATCAATATTCCATAATTATTGTTGTCAATTAGGTGACAGTATTTAATTCAGTGTGTATAACATCTATAAATTTCGCTTATTATATTCATTTTATATGTATTTGTAGCATCAATCACACTATGTGTAACTGGTACTCCTTATTTCTTTACTTCTTTATAATATTGGTTATTTATATATATTTATGCTGCTTTACTTTCACTTCCCCAACTACTCTCGATTACACCAGACACTACCCTTTACATCCTGTATTTGTTTCCATTCCACGGTTGCCTGGAAGAGATTGCATGTTGAGCGATAAGGCCGCCAATTGTACTGACCTAGTATTAAGTCATTTATTTAGTTATCTGGTGTACAATAAAGAGTTATTATTATTACTTATCATAAACAACTAAATTATAAATACTTACAGATTATTACACAGTTTCATTTATTACAGTTTAATAACTATTAAGACGTGTCAACCTAATCTATTAACTATCGAAAACAACCAAAGCTGTTAACTGTAAGTACTTCCTGTTTTTTAGAAAAATTACCAAAGCAAGTCAAGAAAAATAACCTAACTCGGACTCGAACCGACTGAAACCACACGGTGTGCCTCTCTGCGCCTGAGACGGGAGGGACCCGGGATCTGCTGTTATTAACACATCCAGATCCCTCCCAGCGCCTGCCCGCACAGAAGCGGGCACCGGCGGCGGATTGGGTCCGAGTGGAGGTCGTCCTCCCGGGCCTTCTCCGTCACCTCCTTCTGCGAAATTACGTCTTCGCAGAAGGCTGCGACCGCGGTAAAACTGCTGTCGCTATCGGCCATGGAGCATATGACGGCTGGTAGCGAGAGATGTCCTCCGATGACTCCGCCCGATATTCAGACACGCGTCGATAGACTTCGGCGAGCACTTCCGCCTCCAAATACCACGGGGGTGTTCCGGCCAGGACGCACGCCGCCTCTCTCGACACCGTGCGGTATCCGCGTATGGCTCTGACTGCCAATATCCTCTGAGGCTGCCAGAGGCGGGCCTTATTTAGGGCAGTCAGAGCCTCCACCCACACCGGTGCACCATACAACGACATCGACCGGACAACTCCCGTGTACAGGAGTTGCGACGCTGGCTCCACCCAAGTTGGGCAAAAGTCGCCCCAAAAGCGATCAAGCTATCGGAAGTGCTCGTCGAAGAGTCAGCTACCATCGAGGATCAGGCCCAGATACCTCATCTGGGCCCGACAATAACTCTAAAATGGGACCACACGGGAAGCACCAGCTTTCAAATAAAAAAATAATCAACAAAATCGGTTCACTCGGTCGAAATTTTTGAGGTACAAAAAAAAACAGGCGAATTGAGAACCTTCTCCTTTTTGAAGTCGGTTAATTACTAAATAAACTGATTTTTTTAAACATAAAAATTGGGAAATGTTTTAAACTAAATAAGTAAATATAAGGTTTATAAAAGAATTGAGAACTTGAAATCAAACTAACCTATACAAAATAAACATACTACTCGTATATGTATTTACAATCCCTATAAACCCTAAAGAAATAATATGTTCTTATAACAAACGACTAAATTGTAAGTACTTTCAGATTTTTACACATAAAATTAAGAAATAAAAAATCAAGAAAAGAAAATAATGCTCTCGGCGCGTTTTATATACCCGTGCGGCCGTGCAGGCGTTTATAATCTACAAACGTCAAGCTACGTGATTCTTTAAACTGGCAAAACTTATTTATAAACCGATTGACATGAAACAAACACTAAATGTTAAGTGAAGCTTACCACAATATATTAGTGAAAACGACATTTCAATCGGATAAGCTGTTTCTGAGATTAGCGTGCACAAACGCACAGACAAACAGATAAACAGACAAAAATTCTAAAAATCATTGTTTTAGGTTCTATTGCGTTCATAAAGCCCACCTATACCTATACCTATATATTTAATAATAACCTATAGTTTTACTGAGATATCTTCCATGTACAGACAGCGACCAGTTACGATTTCATTATATGTATTGATTATTATATGTATTGATAAACGTAATACTTATTACGATTGGGTCTTCATTTAATATTATATCTACTCGTGAAACATTTTTAGGCAAGTGCTTAACAAATACATCATATAAAGTAAATAAACAAGTTATTTATGTTTGTATCAAACTATTTTGTTACAGAGTGCACGCTCGATATAAAAAAAGACTTTCTACATAAGAACCAACCCATGATGCTAACTCCGCGAATGACGTTCCCGACATTCACCATCGATGACGGTTATATGGTTATAGGGAAAGGTGAATACTTCTATTTTAAATGTCCGGGAAAACGTAATACAAATTACATGATGGCTTATTGTGTTGGAGAAACACAAATAAACATGACTGGTAAAATATATAAACACTCAGAAATTGAATGTCTACAAGAAATAAAGCCAATAATTAGCAAAACTGCAAGAAGTTGCCTACTAGGCAAGGGGGTGACTGTGAAAGTGGGATATAAAATAACTCGTAGATTTCTTAATGTTTACGATGTCTGTTTAGACACAAATAAAAATGTGACTCTTTATACGCGACACGTGTTAACTCCAGATCAATACAATGTATCTACAAATAAAAATGTCTGGTGGCCGACTTACTTATTACCTTACAACTTTGATACTATTTACAACTGTAAAAGTCAAGTTTATGATATATCATCGATACTGAAAAAACAATTTCATTATAATGACGAATGTTGCTTTGGTAAAAGACAACTGGTAAGTCCCATGGACTTTAGGCCCGGTATACCTGAAACTACAGCCCACACGTATTTGAACGTTGTACCGCACTGGAGCACGTGTAATTCAAAAGTAAGTTTTTTTATGAGTGATCATAATTACATTCCCCAAAACTAATATTTACTGTGACTTTGAAATTATTTGATAGTAGTTATTGAGTACGGCTTTGTTATTGTAACAGCCAATAAGCAAAATTTTCTGGGCTAACCTTACCATATCCGTTTTAGAAAATTATGTGTTATCCTAAAGTCTACCAACCTTAGAATAATATATAATCTGGTGATGTATGTTCTTTAAAGTCCGTCCACAGATGTGTCCCAATTTCAATAAAAACCGATCGATAGTAATTTATTTGAAATCTATTTAGGCCTAATCTTGTTATGTAATTTATAGAATTGGGCTGATATCGAACAGAAAGTAAGAAACTTAGCTAAAGTACTAGATAGAGAGCTTACAGTATTAACAGGAACAGCAGGAACCCTTCAAATGAAAGGAAGTAGGGTTTATAGGAAGATCATAATCCATGACGATCGAAAGAAAGGGCTACCCGTCGCACAGTACTTGTGGAAGGTAATTTTTATTTCAGTTTATTTCCTGACTTGACACTTGTTCTTGATGAAGGTGTAAACTTTGAAACATTTTTAGGTGGTCCAAGATCCGGCGACAGAGAGTTCGCTAGCTATAATACAAATCAATGTACCTGACTTATCTCCGAAAGATATTCCTCTACAGATTCGATGTAGAGACATTTGTGAAGAGATTGAGTGGATGAAGGGTACCAATTGGCAAAATATAGACAGTGGTTATACGTATTGCTGTTCAATAGTCGATTTCGAGAAAGCTTTTAATTTTAGAGGCGAGTTCAGTCGTGGTAACACAAAAGTTTTATATATGGGGTCAAATACTAACCCAGATTACTCAGATGACTAATATTTTACTACTACAATAGAATACATAGCAATTATTACTATAAAATAATAAGCGGCGATCGTTGCTGACAATCGAAATCTTTGCCTAGTTTGATTGCAGATGCTAAACTCAATTGATCTGTAAAATATTGCCAATGTTTTTTTGTAATTTAGTACTAAGTTATTTGTTTGGAAATAAAATTATTCTTATTATTATTTTACTAGTGGTAAACGGTATACTTACATAATTTTTCACACTTATGTATACAGCATATCTAAAGTTTTATTTTACAATTATTATAGTATATATTAGATTAAAACTGTTTAGGTGTATATGTCACCGTAAGTTTCTAAAAACCGTTAGATTATATAATCTACCTAGCGAGATTATAATCTAATGATTAATCACAAATTAAATTTACTGTCACTACAATTTCATATAACTAGTTCAAAAGCTGTGAGGTATTTTCAACATGAAATCTATTTACAATCAAATATGGCGGCGCGGGACATATACTGTTCAACCAATCAGCGCGCGACTTGCGATTCGTTGATGCCATTTCACAATCTTTCGACTGTTTGTAATACTAGCTAATTTTGTATTATATTATTCTAAAATAATAAATTTTTATTTCAGTGTGTTATTTTATTTATTTTGAACAAATAACAATTCAAAGCTAATTTTAACTTAATATAAATTAATATTCGAAGAAAATAACATAATAACCCACAGTTGACACCATCGTTCACGAATTAACAAAAATAAAATGGAGAAGTTACCTACATAGAGACATTTAAAAAAAAATGTGTGTCAAATAAATTTGTTGCATTTAGGGCGGCATAATCACTTCGTGACTAAGCCCTCATTAAATAAATAAAGACAAAAAAGGCGTGTGGTGTCGTGGGACACCAGATAGGAACGAAGCTCCTTATCATAAAATATAATAATAGATACAACTTACAGATGGCGCTGTACAAATTTTTTTGTTCACGCTCTTTAAAAACCACAAAATTGTCTTAACACCTTAATTTTATTTAAAATGCCGTGTTGCGGCTCCGGGCGAAGAATACTGCCCCAGGGCCCGATGGCATTCACGGCTGCGTGTTGGCCCTGGCTCTGAGGGAGCTGGAGCCCCAACTGATAGGTCTCTACTCAGCGTGCCTAGAGCGGGGCCAGCTGCCCGCTCAGTGGAAAGCTGGTCGTCTGTGACGGAGGCTTTTACACCTCTATAAATAAATAGAACGGCTCTAGAAAGAGCAAAACTTTTAATCTTAAATTTGTAATTACGTAGAACAGTGTTCTACACACACTTAGTTTTAAATTTTAGTTTTAAATACCTGACACTCACCCCCCTATACAGGGTCACACAAAACTTTTACACACGACAATTCTCCCCGTCCGCACTACCAACATGTCCGGCATCGGATTTACTGCCAACAGGAGACTCAGTTTTTCCTCGCCATCACCATCGCCGGAGGCGACAAAGATCTCGGCAGACAGGCGTGGTCTTTACGCTGCTGGGAGGCCGGAGAGAAAGATCAACAAAAGCCTGCCCCCAACCGAAACCAAGAAAACCACGCGCACACCTTCATCCGATGCGCAGACCCAGTCGCCGCCGATACAAAAACTTAAATATGCCTCTAGAAGTGCTAAGGCTAAAGCCATTGTAGTAAGAGCAAAAACTCTACTTGGCCAGTCCAGAAATATCAGAACGGACATAAAGACAGATGTGGCAGCGGCGATTGGAAGGCTTTATGAGCTGGTGAAGGAAGGGGAAACCTTGAAGAAAGGACAGGAAATAGTACTACCAGAGGAACCCTCCGACAAGCCCGAAAGTGAGAAAAACCTAAAGGAAATTATAAAAGAACATACCAAAACTATACAAGAGCATACCAAGAAGATGACTGACCTACAAAAGGCCATAGAAGAACAGAAGAAAGAAAATCGGGAAAAAATAACACCCCTCTCTTATGCAGAAGCTGCTGCCAGTCACGAAAAGAGTGCACTGAGAACGCAAAAGAAGAACACGATGCACTCCATAGTGGTGACATCCAAGGAGGAAACCGAGACTGGAGAAGAAGTCTTGGATAGAATCCGGAAAGCAGTGGATGCGAAAGAAGGGTGGATTAAGATCGAAAAAGTCAGAAAAGCAAAAGACAGAAAGGTCATACTAGGCTTCGGCTCCATGGAAGAGAGAAAGAAAGCTAGAGAAAGGCTGGAGAGAGACGATGCCCACCTCCTTGTCGAGGAAATGAAAAACAAGGACCCGCTACTGGTGCTTAGGGACGTCTTCTCGGTAAATGCCGATGAAGACGTGATTAAAGCTTTCCGCAAACAGAACGAGGGGATCTTTCAGGGCCTCGATCAGGAGGAGGTCAGAATAGTAATTAAGTATAGAAAGAGAGCCAGAAATCCTCATACAGCTCACGTAGTGGTGGGGGTGTCACCTGCCATCTGGAGTAGAACGCTAAAAGTCGGATCGCTACATATAGATCTGCAGCGAATCAGGGTAGAGGACCAATCCCCACTGGTGCAATGTACCCGCTGCCTGGGATACGGGCACGGGAAGCGATTCTGCACCGAGAGTGTGGACAGATGCAGTCATTGTGGAGGCTCGCATCTACGCGAGAAATGCCCCAACTACACTGCGGGAGCCGAACCGCGGTGCTGCAACTGCTCGCACTCTGGGCTGCAGAAAGCGGACCATAATGCCTTCAGTGCCGAGTGCCCAATCCGCAAAAAATGGGACTACTTAGCGAGATCATGTACAGCATACTTATGACTCACTCACACACATACATACACACACGACACAGAAACACACACACGATTTAAGAAATATATATTAGATATATATGAATATATCGAAATACGCACACAAACATTACACACGTACACAAAACAGAATTAAACAGCGACAAGAATTTTCAATAAGAATATATTCTGAAGAATATATACACAACTATTGAAAAGTAATAACAAAAAATAACACGTAAACAACAAAAAACACAAGTCATAAGTATCAAGCTCTCGCAACGTAGAAAACAATAACGGAAGACATTTGGAAGAATTAAAATTATAAGAAATCACAAAACTGAGTAGAAAACAATAACGAACGACATTTGGAAGAATTAAAACTATAGGAAATTACAAAATTAAGTTAGAGACAGCTTGAATTAAGTAGGAAATAAAAATAAATAAAAGCCGGCATAAATCAAAAATAGATAAATATAAATAATAAAATTAAAAAATTGTAAACAATAACGACTTTAAGAGAAAATTTAGATGTAAAAACCACGTTAGAATGAAGAGAGAAAGAAAGAAACTATGTAAAATTAAGAATAGACAAGCTTGGATAATAAGAAGTGCAAATTATTCTTACAGCAGCTTAAAGTAACTCAGAAAAAGTAAGCTAAGTAAGTCGGAATCCCAACCGGCAAGAGTAAAAGATGACGGAGGAGAGGCACTTGGTGCGAGAGGTATTCACAAGATGAATGAAATAAAATTAGAACCAGAGTAATAAGGTCCTGTCTCCTCATGGACGGGGAAAAGCGGAGAGGTCCAAAAGACCTCACAAAAAAAAAAAAAAAAACAAAGCTGGTCGTCTGGTCCTACTCAGGAAGGCGGGGCGCCCTGCTGACTCGCCGTCCGCGTACCGGCCCATAGTGCTGCTGGACGAGGTGGGAAAGCTATTCGAGCGGATAGTCGCAGCCCGCCTCGTCCGCCACTTGTGCGAGATGGGGCCGGACCTGGCTGAGGGCCAGTTCAGATTTCGGCATGGGCGCTCCACTATAATGGCGATTTCACGAGTGAGAGACCTGGCGGAGGAACGGTGTCCCGGCCGGACTGCACAGCGCGTCCTGATGGCAGAATGGCGGGACAGGCTTTCATGCCCTTCCGCTGGCCTCGTCACTATCGAGCCCATCCGGCCAGTGTTTGACCTGTGGCTCGGGAGAAGGCACGGCTCCCTCTCGTCACGTGTGACGCAGGTCCTCTCGGGGCCTGGCTGCTTCGGGAGGTTCCTGTACCGCATAGCGAGAGAGCCGGACGCTCGATGTCACCACTGCGTCGACTGTCGGGAGGACACGGCTCGGCATACGCTGGCAGAGTGTGCTTCTTGGGAGGGGCCACGCCGTCCTCTCATCTCTATGATCAATCAATCAATCAATCAACCAATCGCCGTCCACTGCTGAACGTAGGTCTCCCCCAAGGAGCGCCAACCATCCCGGTCCTGGGCAGTCCTCGTCCATCCGCTGCCAGCCACTTTCCTTAGATCGTCAGTCCACCGAGCCGCAGGGCGCCCTACACTACGTTTGCCTAGTCGCGGTCTCCACTCAAGCACATTTCGGCTCCTATGATGCAGAAGTAAAATGAATAGACGGTTCTAATGATCAGTAACGACCGACTGGTTTTGTTTTAAAAAGGAAACACATTACAGCGACACACAGATAATACAAGTTCAAACAGAGTTTGGCGCATAGCACCGATAGATGGCAGCACATGTATTTTAAATACTATTTTGATACATATTTCAACACACCTACTTATCAAAATAAGCTAATATTCCAGTATCAAAACAATGCTAATCAACAAAAAAAATATTAAATAGAATACATATATTCATATCTATTTACTATTTAGTACACCTGATACCTAGTGCTTCTAATAAAAACTTTTTATAAAAAAAAAACGACTTCCAAAAAACCATCCGACGAAAACTCCCTGCCAAAAAACACTTAAAAGCGTAAAATAAACTGGCTCTTCATAAATTGCTATATGCCAATTCTTGTCTATACCTAATTCTTTATTCATTTAAATAGTAGCATTATTGTGTACTAGCTGTTGTGTGTAGCTGGCTCCGCCCGCGTGAATGTCGATTTTCGCGGCCAATAGTATCCTGTATAAGATAATTATATTACTGTTAAGTTTCATCCAAATCCGTTCAGTAGTTTTAGCGTGAAAGAGTAACAAACACACACACTCACACACATTTTGTGTTTTGTTTCTAATAAATTATCATAACTATTAAGTTATATGTTTGTTTATATTAAAAATTATAACTCCTAATTCAAGTATTTCAAACTTAAAATAGATCTTTTACATTTTTATTATACGATAAAAAAGTAATCATATAACGTACCTATTGTAAAGTATCTTTTAGAAACTGTTTAAGAACTACCAGATGTGGATGTTGTGTTAGTTACATTGAGATGATAATTTTAGGAACTGGTCACACACACTTTTTTGGAAAAATAAATACAATGTAGATTATTTATATATTATTTATTAACTTTATGCACTAAGAATGTACATCGGCGGACTTAATGCCCAGAGCATTCTCTTCCAGTCGACCTTCGGGTGGTGGAGAAATCTTATAAGGCAGGTGTGTGAAATCTCATATACATAAGAAGTCCGTTAAAATTTACAATAATCACATCATATTCAACGTTATACATACAAACATACATATATAAGTAGATATACATATACAGATTACGTATACATAAATACAACATTTATTCACTAAATAATGGAAAAAAAACCTCGTTTAAAAAACCGACTTAAAAACTAAAAAGTATCAAATAACTTGTATATGCTACCTATTCATAGGTTTGAAGTCGGTGCCAAGCCAAATGTAATAGTAGGTACCACACTCGCTATATTTCGAGACGAACGTCAACGACGTCACCGAAGCTTCGGTTGTTTTATTCTACGCGAAGAGCAGCTATCCCGCTCAAGGTCACGCCATATCAGGAGATATGGTGGCCATGGGACCACATGAGGAGCATACCCTTTCGAATACAAAAATGTGGACCGATTTTGAAAATTTCAAAATCGGTCCACAAATTGACGGAGGAGTAATCCGTGTACGTACATACATTGTGACGATGAACGATGAAATTGAGAACCTCCTCCTTTTGGAGGTCGTTTAAAAAGGACGGTAAGCTATAGATTAGATAATTCTGCCAGTTCATTGAGAAAGAGCTCATGTACTTTATTTTTGAATGTATATCGGTTAGTGGACATCCTGATTTCGAGCGGGAGCGCATTCCAGAGTAGTACTGCTTGAACAAAGAAGGAACAGTTCACGAAGTCGGAGTAATGAGACAGACATGAGAGAAGCAGAGACCGTGAGAGAGCCACGCTTCGGCATGAATGGGCCGTCTCGACCGGAGTGATACCACGGCCTCACAGAAAACCAGTGTGAAATAGTGCTTGCGCTGTGTTTCACCTAGTGAGTGAGGATACCGGAGGCCCATATCCCAACCCCTCCCCTATCTCCCCCCCCCATCCCCCAAAGGCCGGTAACGCACTTGTGACGCCTATGGTGTTGCGGGTGTCCATGGGCGGCGGTAATCGCTTACCATCAGGCGATACGTCTGCTCGTTTGCCGGTCTATTCCATAAAAAAAAAGCAGATTATTAACTGAGCGAAGATTTCTATCGTGATTAGAGCACAGGTATCGGAAATACGGAGCAAGGTAGGTAGGTAAGGATGGCGAGTTGAGAAATAAAAATAGGAAGGTAAGAGCTCGCTGATTGCACTGTAGGCGAATAGGATTGCATTTTAAATGGGAACGCAAAGCAGACACATGGTCTTACTTTCGAATATTGAAAATAAATCGAATGCAGTTATTAAGAAGACGGTCAAGCTTGTTAAGGAGGTCTGCATTCAGGTCGAAGTAACACACATCACCATAGTACATTCAGTGTTCCGCAAACTTTTTGGGTTCAAGGTACATCTAGGAAGATTAAAAATTTTGGAGGTACACCATAATTTAAAAATATTTTTAAGTAATAAAAAACAATGTTTCTTATTAGTCACAAAACTATATTTTTATTTTACACTTTAATTGAGCATAGGCGGTCTCATCTCTCGTCGATCGTCTTGAGGCGTTCCCTTTTTTGTTTTTTACTGTGGTAAGAGTTAAAAATCCTAATCCACATAACTTTGAATTTTTCTTATCTAGTTTTATGGTTAGGCAGATTTAGACAAAATAAAAAGATCTCAGAAACTACAGAATAAAAAATAAAAAGTCCTCAGAAATCAGAACAGACTTGTCTGTAAGTAAATTCTGAAAGCTGCAGCACTTTGAATAGGAAGGGAAGAATAGAAATAGGGTGAAAATTTTCAGGAAAGGAAGAATAAGGATAGGGCGAAAATTTTCAGGAAGGAAAGAATAGAAATAAAGCGAAAATATTCAGGAAAGGGTAGAATAGAATTAGGGCGAAAATGTTCAGGAAGGGAAGAATAGGAATACGGTGAAAATGTTCAGGAAGAGAAGAATAGAAATCGAGCGAAAATATTCAGGAAGGGTAGAATAAAAATAAACTTCGTACCGCCAAATTTACATATCTGTCTCAGCTTCCTACAGGCAGTGTACAGTCGCGGACAAAGAAAAATACTTTTCCCGTTATTAAAAAAAAAAAAAAATTTAAAAAAATTCAAAAAAAATCTATGTCCTACCTCGTAGTATGAACTCAAATCGTGCCAAGTTTCATTTGAATCCATTCAGTAGTTTCAGCGTGATGCGCGGCCAAGATACAGACAGACGTCGCGGACAAAAAAAAAAAACTTTGCCCGCTATCTTTTAATTTTTCTTATACACAACCCTTAATTTCATTCGTGTAATAATATATGATGCCTATTTAAAACCCTTAATTTAATAAGTGCTTCAATTTGACAGTCAAAAGTTTGACAGGAAAGTTGGTAGAACAGTTTATATGGGCAAAAGGAAATTGTTGTTTTTATTATCTTCCCCGCAATTTTTCCATATTTTCTCAGCGTTTAAACCTTCCCTGAACCACGGCAAACATTTCAAAACCTAAATCAGCTAAATCGGCCCGGCGGTTCTCGAGTTTTAGCGAGACAAACGAACAGCAATTCATTTTTAGGGTTCCGTGCGAAAGGCAAAAAACGGAACCCTTATAGACTCGTCATGTCTGTCTGTCTGTCTGTCCGTCTGTCTGTCCGTCTGTCTGTCCGTCCGTATGTTTTCCGAAACTATAAAACCTATAATGTTGAAACTTGGTAAGTAGATGTATTCTGTGAACCGCATTAAGATTTTCACACAAAAATAGAAAAAAAAACAATAAATTATGGGGGTCCCCATACTTAGAACTGAAACTCAAAAAATTTTTTTTCATCAAACCCATACGTGTGGGGTATCTATGGATAGTTCTTCGAAAATGATATTGAGGTTTCTAATATCATACTTTTCTAAACTGATTAGTTTGCGCGAGAGACACTTCCAAAGTGGTAAAATGTGTGAAGTTACAGGAGGGGGGGGGGGGAGCCGGGCTGTAACTTCTAAAATAAGAGAATGATAAATCTAAAAAAAATATATGATGTACATTACCATGCAAACTTCCAACGAAAATTGGTTTGAATGAAATCTATTTTTTTTTTAATACGTCATAAATCGTAAACTGCAATTTACTTTTTATTCAATCAGTGCGAGTCCGACTCGCACTTGGCCGCTTTTTATAGGATATAAAAGAAGAAGAAGATATACAAATTGTTTTGTCAACTTTGCAAGTTTTTTCTAGTAATCTATTACTGTAAAACCAGCAAATTAAATACAGTCTACTGAAAAGACGTCTTCCTTCATACATTTGGACCTTGCTTCTTTACAATGACCATTTAACGTTATTATGGTATTTTAGTTTTTGGTTCAGAATCGATTAGAGCGTCCTCCCAAAAAATTTCTCTAATGTACAGAATTATTATAATTATAATATAATTATATTAATCTGTTTTTTTTTATTATACCTACTTTAGAAATTAATCAAATATAGATTACTCGTATATAGGATAGGTATATCCTACTGTGAAGTTAGTGTTACTTAATTCCAATAGATGTCGCTGTTAAGTTCAGAAACAAATTTCAAGAAAATTTCATTGCTTCAGTAACGATTAGAGAGCCCTCCCGATAAAACATCTAAATTTCTTTAATGTACAGAATTGATCTGTTACATCACATTTTTATTATACGTTCAAAAGAAAATCATATTACGTACCTATTGTAAAGTTAGTTACTTGATTCCAAGAGATGTCGCTGTTTTAAGCAAAGAAACAGACAAACTCAACGTCTACAGATTTATTATACGTGATATATTTATAAATAGATCATGGAACAATATTTAAAGTACTTGCTGTCTAGCAAAAAAAGAATGAATGAAATCACGTGTTATTGAATTACAACCAAGTACATATTTTGACTTTTATCCCCTCTCTCCAGGAAACCGTGCTGAATTTATGGATAGAGAGGTTGCGATAAATCAAATACTTAATGCTACACCGAATTATACGTAATACGTTGTACGATTATTCCACGATATATTAATCAAAGTGTTATTAATTACGCATGGCTGGCAATAGATGTCACTACATGTTGTTTTACGTAATGATAATTCTTTATATTTTTTTTTTCCAATAGATAGAGAGATTGTGATAAATTAAATACTTTATGCTACTATCTTCAGAGTATCTCCTTTCTAACAAAAAAAGAATTATTGCAATCGGACTACTCGTTAATGAATTACAATAAATTACACATTTTGACTTTCATCTCCCCTCCCAAGGAAACCGTCCGGAATTTCAGAATAAAAAGTATCCTATGTCCCACCTCGGAGTATGAACTCAAATCATGCCAAGTTTCATTTGAATCCATTCAGTAGTTTCGGCGTGATGCGCGGCCAAGATACAGACAGACAGACAGACAAAAATGAAAAAAAAATAGTTTTCGTTTCAGTATCGATAACAGAGTGCCCTCCAAAAAAATTTTCAAAATATCTTCAATGTACAGAATTTGACCTGTTACATTTTTATTATAAGTATATAGATGCTAGGTACCTAAAATCTGTTTGAAGTCGGCGCCAAGCCAAATGTAATAGTAGTTACCACACTATGACAATTGACAATTGCCTTGTCAAGCATACATGAGTATCAGTCATGTACTCAGCCTCAGTGCTTGACAAGGCAACTGTACTTTGCTTCCTACTTGCCCATGATATAGCACCACCAGATAAAGTAAAGCACAACCCCGTATATGATCTCTTGTCAACAATATTAATATCACTCCCCATAGTAAATGCGGTAAAAGATGCAAAGCGAAGCCACATCTCTACGCAGCGCCAAAGAGTCCAGCCGAATGATCTTTTTGGAAGTCGGTTAAAAACAAGAAACTTGAAAACGACTTAAGCACTGTACTTAACTGTAGCAACGTTCCTTTCAATTTTTGTTAATTATACCTAAGTATTATTTGAAATAATTTAAAGATTATTCTGTAATACTTTTCTATCATAATGTAGTCCGAGTACCTAATAAATATTAATACCATATTGAAATTCAAAACCATTTATTCAATTAAGACACCAAGTGACACTAATGAACGTCAAAGCTACAGTTAAACATCATAGATCGACAATTAATTTAATTTTATTAAAATGCTCCAAAATCTAACGTACAAACAGAAAAAAGCACTCAGTGATAACGTTGAAGGTTATTAAAGATAGAAATTATTCAAAGTGCATATCTAGTTACATTCAGTTGCAAAAATCTACTGTTAAAAATAATTCGTTACTGGATTAAGAGGCTAGAGTTGCAGTTGAACAAACCAAAATAATAGTACAGGCCGAAGTATCGCTGACTAGGCCGACCAGTCACCCCAAACAGCACTGGTTCATGAGTATGACGCATGGACCAGCCATCGTCTCCTTCGCCATATCAGAGGGAAAGAAACGACCCGCCCTACGACGACAGCGCAAGCAATGGCATTTTAGTGAGCATGACGAACCATCGCCGAGATATTGATAAAATTCACTACTAATCTAATTACCATAATAATGGTCACGTATTATTTTCAACTAACAACGGTTTGTTAATAATTTAGCTCAATTACAAGACAAATAAGTTAGTGTGTATATAATAACACCTTAAGCCCATTACTGCCCGTCGTTCAGACAATCGCCGATCGTATAGTAGGCTTTCCTATTAAGGTGATTTTCTACAGTACGCTTGAATTTATCTATAGGGAGGTCAATTACATTGGTAGGAATGTTATTATAAGGACGTATACCAAGGCCTTCAGACGAGATGTGTCCTACCTTATGTAAACGATGATAGGTACCAACGAGTTTAGACTTCTTTCTTGTATTAATATTGTGTACATCACTGTTTTTCATAAGGCGCGTCTCCACCGAAATTTGACAACAAAAAAAAAGGTTGACAACACGAAAGTTGCCAACTTTTGTTCGGTGGAGACGCGGCTTTACAGAAACTTTTGTCACCAACACGTGTTGACAACACAAAAATTGACAACTTTTGTTCGGTGGAGACCCGGCTTTATAGTCATTAATGTTGTGGCTGACAAACATAACATCTAAAAATATGTACTGTTATGCTACAGGTAAAATACCTATATCTTTAAACATCTCTCGAAGAGAGACTATAGCACCTAAATTGTATATTGAGCGGATGGCTCGTTTTTGTAGAATAAAAATATACCATAGGACATGACGCTGTGAAAGAAGCTAAAACAAACTAGCCTAGCTGTGTCCGTATCAGTGAGCTGACGTACCTTCCATACTGCATAAGCTGCCGAACTAAGTCTACCTGCAAGGCTATCTATCTGGGCTCCCCATTGTATTGGTCTTTACCTATGAAATTGCCGTTCTTCAGTACTGGTCATTTCAAATAAAAAAAAGTTTGTAATAGCTCTGTATTCTAAATTCAAATTAATTTGGTTTTAAAACCATGACATTCTATTTACAAACTCAGTCTTTTGTTTTCTGATTAGCGTTGTATTTTCGTTACATTTAAACATTTTTCGTCATAATGGATACTTTAAAAATTCGTGTAATTATGGAATATGAGTTCCGTCGCGGCACCAACGCGACACAAACGGCACGTAACATCAAAAACGTTTACGGAGAGAACTGTACAAACGAACGCACAACCCGTTATTGGTTTTCCCGGTTCCATTCTGGAAATTTTGACTTGAATAATGAAGCTCGTGGTCATCCGGAGACTTTGGTTAACAATAATGAATTAAAGGCGATTGTGGAAGCTGACGAAACTCAATCTACAGCTGAGTTAGCAGCAGCTTTTAATGTAAGCATCAAAAGAATATTGATCCATTTGCGACAAATTGGCAAGGTATAAAAGCTTGATAGATGGGTGCCCCACGACGTTAACGATCGCCAGCGCAACGTACGCGTCGAGACTTGCCTTGCGCTGCTTAACAGGCAAAGAAATGAAGGAATTTTGAAACGAATTCTTACGTGCGACGAAATATGGATTCTGTTCGATAATCGAAAGCGCTCAGCAAGTTGGTTAGACCCTGGTTCAGCACCAAAGCAATGCCCTAAACCAAAAATGACCCCTAAAAAGGTGATGGTCACTGTTTGGTGGTCTAGTGCGGGTGTGATTTACCACAGCTTTTTACAAAACGGCATGAGCATTAATGCAAATGTGTACTGTGAAGAACTAGAGAGAATGATGCAGAAGCTTGCACATCTGCAACCAGCTTTGGTCAATCGGTCGTCCCCACTGCTCCTTCACGACATCGCGCGAACTCCATACTGCGCAACAAACAGTCTCCAAGCTGCAAGAGCTGGGGTTGGAAGCTCTCCCTCATCCGCCATACTCACCAGACCTTGCACCTACCGACTATTACTTTTTCCAAAATTTAGACAACTTTTTAGTGGGTAAACAATCCAATTCCCGAGAGGCAGTACAAAATGCCTTTGAAGAGTTTGTTGCCTCCCGTTCAGCTGATTTTTACAAGAAGGGCATCAAAAAAATGCCAATGCGTTGGCAAACATGCGTCGATTGCATGGGTGATTACTTCAAATAACAGAAATAAAAAGTTTAAAAAAAATAAGTACTTTCACTTATTGCATACAAAACGGCAATTTCATAGGTAAAAACCTATTAGTTTGCTGTCTAGTATAATTCCTAAGAATACTGTTGAGTCTACAATACTTATGATTTCACTATTTAGAGTTAGATTAGTATCTAGCTGTTTTACATTTGGCATAGTAAATCTCACACACTTTGTTTTATTTGAGTTCAGTAGGAGATTATTTGTTGTAAACCAATTTAATACATCATTTAGTGCCCCATTCACATCGTCAAAAACTGTTTGCTTACGATCGACTTTAAAAATTAGTGACGTATCATCAGCAAATAGAACTATTTCACAGAGATCTTTTAAATAACCTAAACTGAAATAAAAGTATCTTGCGATTGTAAATGCTTTTATTGCATTTAATCATTTCCTCGCTAAGGTTGGATTAAAAATTACGTTTTGCACTCGAGTGCAAAGATTTTTCACCTCGTCCTCTTTGGTTCCCTCGTTAACGCTCAGGATTCTAATTTTAGAATCCTTCGCTTGCTCGGTCATCAAAATTGAGCACGCGGTTAAAAAGCAACTTTGCACTCTTGTATAATAAATAACTATTATTGTATGCCTAGTAATTATTAAGATTTAAACGAATTAGGCGTTTTACGAGGTTGGAATCGCTACTTGATAACACTATATACACTTACCCAGTTCGTTCACGAATTAACACAAATAAAATTGGGAAGATAAGCTACCTAAATATACATACATTACATTACTACATATAATATACATATGTATTTTGTAATTTGTTTTTCTCTTTCCAGGTCATTACTTTTAAGCAGTCGGGTTTTTTGCTTCTGGATAAACCACCTTTGTTTACATTGCATGAGATAAGATTGATCTCGTCCAAATTCTCATTGATTCTTGTTAAAGTTCTATTTGTGTGATTATGATGTATGTATATGTGTACTGCCCACTCCTAAGTAGGTATGCCAAGATACGCTTTTGTTATTGTAAAATAATTTAGTTAATACTACATACGGATGCTAAATTAATACTAACAGCGGTAGATATAGTCTAATCTTCGGGTCATCGAGATGTATATAACCTAGCTAAAAAGCTTCCTTGAGTGTAAACTCCAGTAACTTCCCAATAAAACACCGCTTTAACTATCCACAATTACATTTAATTGCATTAATCAATATCGTATACAACAGTCGGTCTTCCTTTTATTTTCATTAACCAAATTCACCTTCGCCCATCCGCCGAAAAAACCTCTCGCCAAAAGTGTCGCTCTTCTTGGTGTTGCCCTCCACCGCCTGTGTTGCTAGTTGAAAACCTGCTAGCTATCCGATTATAGTCGATGTTATTTTGAAAAACCTTAGATGAGTTATATAATACTTTATTTGTACATCATCCTAGGTAACAAAAAAAAGAAGATATGATGTACAAAGGGTGTCCTTATTGCTCATAGCAATTTCTTTCAGGCAACCTTTGGATGGAGAAGTTTCATTCTAAGTTGGTGCGGTTTATTTAAGTACGAGAAAAATAAACAAAAAAAAATGTTTTTACGTGCATAATAAAATATGACTTATTAATTCTAAGTTCGTTCAAGAAGATACTTAGCTGTAAATATAGCTAAGGGTTATTATTACTCTAAAACAAATGTTTTAGAGTAATAATAACCTAACTTATTGAATGGTAGGTCACTGTTAAGTTTATTATAAAATACAAAATCCTTGGGGAAAAAGATATGTACACCGTATTTCAAAATGTCCAAGTTTATACCAGAGCCAAACCATTTCAAAAATTTAAATGTCGTAGGTTAATAAAGATAGAAAGTTGAAATTTGATAGATATTTCTCTCTATCTAAACCTCACGTAATGAGACACAGACTATTCAACGAGGTTTTTTTCTGATCAAAACTATAGCAAGAGTCATTTTGTTAAATTTTCGAGTTACGTTCGTATCGTTTGTCGATATGTAAATGTTACTATTTTCAAATGAATAGTTATAAACTATGACTAATAAGATGAGATGACTATGAGAAGAATAAGCACTTGGGGAGATATTATTATTGTAATGGGATTTCCGAATTTTACAATGCAAAAAAACCGTTAAACTTCTGAACTCGCCTATCAGTACGGGTCATGTTATATTAATTGACGTTCTTCATGGATAATACTGTTTTTGCAAACATATTTTGATTCCAAATATAACAAATAATTTAAATTTCTCAACTAGTAACAACATTTCAATATTAACTTAATAAATTTATGAACATAAAACAACAATAAATAAATATACACATAGTATAGTGTACAGGTTTCTGTCTTTGGAGACATAACCATCGGTTTCTTGGCCCCTGTAGACAAAGTCAGTGGGCATTTTTTTTAGGGTTCCGTGCAAAGGCAAAAAACGGAACCCTTATAGATTCGTCATGTCTGTCTGTCTGTCCGTCCGTATGTCACAGCCACTTTACTCTGAAACTATAAGAACTATACTATTGAAAGTTGGTAAGTAGATGTATTCTGTGAACCGCGTTAAGATTTTCAAACAAAAATAAAAAAAAAACATAAATTTTGGGGGTCCCCCAATCTCTAATACTTAGAACTGAAACTCAAAAAAAAAAAGAAAACATCAATATCTATGGATAGGTCTTCAAAAATGATATTGAGGTTTCTAATATCATTTTTATCTAAACTGAAAAGTTTGCGCGAGAGACACTTCCAAAGTGGTAAAATGTGTGTGTCCCCATGTAACTTCTAAAATAAGAGAATGATAAAACAAAAAAAATACATATGATGTACATTACCATGCAAACTTCCACCGAAAACTGGTTTGAACGAGATCTAGTAACTTTTTTTTTTTAATACGTCATAAATGGTAAACTGCAAAAAAAAAACACTATTGTTAAAACATCGATCAAAGTTAAATTTACATCGAACTACAAGAAATTTTATATTTATGTTACTTGCTGCAGCGGAACCCTTCACGTGAAGCGGGCAGCAAAAAAACGATCAATTTCAGTTATATTTTAGTATTTTATACCTGTACATATCCTCGGCACAGATACAAAATATTCTTGCATTTTCAAACCTAATTTCAGTAAACGTGAAGTATGCACATTTCGAATGTCGCAGTAGGCTGCCCTGGGATTTAATGGGTAGACCAGCTAGACCGGTTCTCCGGGAGTCCCTTCATACTGTTTTGTTCAATATCTATTCCTAAATTTTAAACATCAAATTAATCTGCAAAACCTATTACAAGATATGACCAGACTTGTACTAGCAAGTTTTCACTTGCCATGGTATTCGCAACTAGCGTCTGTAGTCGAAGCGTATTACATTACTCGCCACATATTATACATGTATATATATTATTCATTCAATAGCTGATTTCTGTTAGTGTTTAACATGGCTTGGTTACAGTCATATCTGTTAGTGATACTTACAACAAGAACATGGCTCGTTTACGGAGAAGATATTACGAAAAGCAGTTTAACATTTGTTATTGATGAAACAGCCTCAATGGAAGATAATATACGTCAAATGAAAGGGACTGCTAATTCTATTTTTGAAACTGTGGCCACATCAACCACATCTCAAATAGAAAACTTTGTTTTGGTGACCTTCAATGATCCAGGTAGGTGATTAGAGGTAGTGTGTAAATTAATACAAACAGTACATACTACGGATTTTAGGGTTCCGTGCCAAAGGCAAAAAACGGAACCCTTATAGATTTTTTTATGTATGGCCCTGCCAGAATGACTCTACTCTGCCTGATGGAAAGCATAAGCAGAATACAGGAGTGGTGGTCACCATACTCATTGCGAATGCATACAATGCAGCATACCATAGCGGCCTAGTGATGCTTCTGCATCATTGGGCCTCCGGTCTCGCACTCACCAACGAAACACGACAGCACGAACACTGTCATTTTATATTCATGAAGTAATATGGTTTAAGTTAAGCCTCTAACTCTAAATTAAACTGGATTTATAGTGAACATATTTTATACTAGTTGTTGCCCGCGGCTCCGTCCGCGTATATGTCGGTTACAGCCTATGTGTTATTCTGATATATAAGCTATATTACTGTAAAGTTTCATCCAAATCCATTCGGTAGTTTTTGCCTGAAAGAGTAACAAACATCCATCCATCCATACTTACAAACTTTCGCGTTTATAATATTAGTATAGATTAAATTTAGTTTTCAGTTTTATGTTCTTACGTCATAATAAGTACACTTATAATAGAAAAAACTGCTAACAAATAATAGTTGATTGTGTCGAGGAGGAATGTTAGCATTTAGTAAATATAAGAATGATTCAAAATTATGATTATCCTTATCAACTGATAGTGTTAAAAACAACACCTTTTTCAGATGCTAAACTACTCACCATAACTAAAGATCGTACGAAATTTAAAACAGCCTTAAACAACATAAAGATAAAGGGTGGAGGTGATTGCCCCGAATATTCCATGAAAGGCATTAAAATTGGTCTAGAAAATAGTTTACCGCGTTCATATTTGTACGTGTTTACTGATGCTTCAGCTTCAGATTACACTCAATTTGAAACAATCAAGAGTATTTCACAGAGAAAACAAATTCAGGTAACTTTTTTTAGGTTTTGTGGTTAGTAATATAAGGTTCGGTAATGTAACTGTTATGATCAACGCCGTAGAGATTCTAAAGGCTTTAAAGTGTATCTAAGTATATAAATCTTGCTCATTCTTGTGCATTAGTTGCTCTAGGCATGGTCAAGTAAATAGTATTGGAGTTGATATTATAGTCAGTTGTTATTATATATTCTTAGAGTTTTTCTATGAACTTTGATACTAGCCTAAAGTATTATACTTTATTCGATAGGCGTCAAACGTAGATGTTTTAACACATCTGCAGCTTAATTTTCATGTTTTTTTAAATATTGTTCAATAAAAGAAATATTTTTTTACAAATTAATTTAATTTTGTTGTTTTCAACCATTCAATTTGTATACGCAAAATAATAAAACAACGTATTAACACAACAACAGTAAGAAAAGAAAAAACAAGTATCATGTGGTTTTAAAAAATGTGGTAGGTAAAATGTCATTATTTTTTATCTTAAAAGTCCAATATTTTGAGAATGGTTAGGACTGGGATGTGGTACTTCATTGTGAAACGTAATTTAATGACTACAACGAACTCCTAATAGTCTAGGCCGACGATCAAATATAAGCTTAAGGAAATATTGATACAGAAAGCCTACTATAGTATTGGGGAGTTTTTGACAGATACTATAAATTAAGCCTCATAATGTTTTGTGTATGTGTTCAAATTTTGTGACTTTTAATTTACTTTTATTTTTAACTATTGTTTTTTATTTAATATTTGTCAGTGATGTAATACGACGACATGACATTTTTATTTATTATTTTAAAAAATGTGTACGCCAGCTATGGCAAAACATGTTTCTAAGTACTGAACTATATTTTATACTATGACATCTTGTTAACACATGTTTTATCAACCGACTTCGAAAAGGAGGAGGTTCTCAATTGTTACCTCATAACTTTAAACTGGGTGAACCGATTTTGATGATTCTTTTTTTATTTGAAAGCTGGTGCTTTCCGAATGGTCCCATTTAAATTTGGTCCAGATTGAAGTCGGTTTTTTTTTGTTAAAATTTGTAATTATGCATATAAACTTATCTTATCGTGTCTTATGTTAAAACCTGTAACTCTATTTTAGGTGTCATTTTTCCTGACTGGTGATTGCGGTTCTAGAAAAAGTCCAGATTATCAAGTTTACCATAACCTAGCAGAGGCAACGTCAGGACAGGTTTTTACCATGATGAAACAGGATGTGAAACATGTAATTTTTATCTTCATATTATTATCCATACTAATCTACAAAGCTGAAGAGTTTGTTGGCTTGAATGCGCTAATCTTAGGAATAACTGGTTCGATTTGAAAGAATATTTCAGTGTTAGATAGCCTATTTATCGAGGAAAGCTATAGGCATATATAGGCTATATATATATATCATCACGCTAAGACTAGAAGGAGCGGGACAGGGTTTTTTTTCTTTTGAGAGCTTCCGCTGCGTGCGCTGCGTAAACGGTTATAGTTACGCAAAAACCATGTTGACATAATTGTTTCTCTTTAAAAATTGTAAAAAAACGCGACCCATACGCGCGATAGTATATGTCTATCTTTTAACATTAGCTCACTATAATCTTTTTAATGGGAACCAAAGGAGATGGCCAATTTACCTAGGGCACTCTGCCTAGCATCTAAAAACTCATGTACATTAACGAATTTTGCTTTGTTTTGAATTTAGTATGCTCTAAAATTAACTGTAAAGGCGTGTCGCCTGCTCCTAAAAATGGTTTGCTACCATGGTTTGCTAACACAAAACGTGCTTGTTAGCAAGCCATTGCCGTCTCCTGCGACTTTTAAACGACCATCAAATACGAACATTTAACATAGGGAGGGACACGGTATCGAATATAATTTATCAATACTTCAAAGTATCGAGTACTTTTCTAGTTTTCTTACCGAGGCCTAATGACGAGCTTTTTTTTGGATGATGGATAGAATATGGAATAGACCATAAAAAACAAATATCGTTACCATACGTGACGTAAGTTCGCAAGTTTTGAAGATTACGATACCTCCAACAGATACAATCCAAAAGTACTCATTGAGTAAAAGCATCAAGTACTTTTCTTATAAAGGCCTAATGGCAACCTGTTTTTTTTTCTGACGGGTTGGAATTGCCGTAACCTTTTAATATTATTTAAATTGTCCTTTATAGTATTGATATGAATAATATAAGTATTATTGTAAGTTAAGTTCAGTTTCATTAAACGAGAAGCATAAAATAAAAGTAAAATAAATTATAGTTTAAAAAACTAAAAAACACGCTTTAATAGCAATCGAACTAAAAAGTAGAAAATAATTTTAATGTAAAAAGCGTGGGGTGGTTTCTGAAAATATTTCGATAATGTCGCCCCATGCTGTTAAATAAAAAATTACCCGATATGCACACCAAATTTCATAAAAATCGGTCCAGCCGTGACACGAGAATTTTGTATATAAGATTATAATTTTACAATTAATTGATTTGCCTGTAATTTCAACAATCAAAACTGATCACAGCCTGTCTATATGTCAATTTTAAAGTCTTCATGTGAAATATAACGAATAGAATACCACCCTTAATTTACGAGTAATAATTATAAGTATTTATTATTATTTTATTTTATTTATTCATTTAATTATAAGTATGTACTTAAAACTAAGATTTTAGTCGAATTTATTATATTACGTCATTAACTGGGATTAAGATTATTATTTCAATATTATTATAATATTATATTAACAGTGAAATAAAACAAGTACTATGCAACAACTGGCAAAATGCAAATCTTAGATGTTGGCCTTTTAAAAGTTGAGGACTGCGTGCGCACAGTGACTACACGGGTATTACCATCATTACTAGGGTGTTTTCTAATACGCGGCCCATCATCCAATCGGAGGCAATTCATCTTCCTTTATCAACACAATATCGCCTATTTTAGGCTCGGGAACTTGGCAAAACCACTTGTACCGATTCATTAGAGTACAAAGGTATTCTTGGGACCAACGTTTCCAAAATGACTGGACGATTTTTGAATTAATTGCCAACAGGACAAATGACTGATATTTGAACTATCATATTGGTTATCAGGTATATTTACTAGCGGCTCTCCGATTAGAAAATGTCCAGGTGTTAGGGGTAACAGTTCGCCAGGGTCTGTAACATCAATAACACTCATCGGTCTAGAATTTAGACAGGCTTCAACTTGGTTGAGGAGCGTAGAGATCTCTACAATCGTGAGCGTAGCATCACCGATGATCCTTCTCAAATGGAACTTCGTTGACTTTATGCCTGCTTCCCACAGTCCGCCAAAGTTGGAACTATGGGGAGGTATGAAATACCATTCTGTTCCATTAGATGCTAGATGTTCGGCTATTGATGGCTGATCTGTCGCTAATTGCATGAGCTCTCTACTGGCACCCACAAATGTGGTACCGTTATCACTATATAAAATGGCGCAGTGACCACGCCTAGACACAAATCTTCTAAAGGCAGCTAAGAAGGCCTGAGAGCTCATATCGCTGACCACTTCAAGATGCAAAGCGCGAGTGGCCATACAGACAAAGAGACAGATGTAGCCCTTATATGAACGGTGCTCACGACCCATAATCGTCCTAATATTTATGGGACCGGCATAATCTACTCCGCTGTTTAAAAACGGTCTTGCAGGAGTACAACGTGTATATGCTGTTTGACCAGACTTCGTATACCTATGATCGGTTAATTGTGCCTTTTCGCGTCTACCTCTGGCCCTTATAATACTGGCACAGTGATTTAAGTGAACTTGATTTCTTTTGTATATAGTGCTTCTCTTGTATTTGTTTGTACTCTATCTTCTATACTAACTGTAATATACTAATACTAACTACTAATATACTAAACGCGAAAGTTTTTAAGTATGAATGGATGCATAGATAGATGGATGGATGGATGTTTGTTACTCTTTCACGCAAAAACTACTGAACGAATTTGGATGAAACTTTACAGTAATATAGCTTATATATCAGAATAACACATAGGTTACTATTTGCCGCAATAACCGACATATACGCGGGCGTAGCCGCGGGCAACAACTAGTTGTATATATTTCCATTTGTGTTAATGGTATACAACATTCAAGTGCGGCGTCCAACTCTGCTATATGTAAATAGGTTTTATGAAATTGTTTGTTTTCCTTTAGGAATCTTCTACAGTATGCCACAACCTTACAAGTTTAGTTAGTGTAGAATATCTTTTAAAGAATGAGTTATCTGGAATAACTGATATGTGAGCCTTTATGAACTGTTCTAAATCTACATTAAAATTATTTGATTTTTTGTAAGTAATAAGATTTTCCTATAAGAATGAAGGTCCTTGAAAACATTGATTATTACCAATAAATAAGCTTGGCAGCATTCCCCTAGAAGCACAATCGGCTGGGTTGTTCTTAGTCGTGACATGAAACCATTGTGGAGCTTTCATGGTGGTCAAGATTTCAGACGTTCGATTGGCCACAAATGTCTTCCGTCTACTGGGATGGCTGTTAATCCAGGCCAACACTACAGTAGAGTCGGTCGTAACTTTATCGTTAGAGATATGTAAAACTTCGGCTGTCTCGGCTAGAATGTGCGATAAAAGTACTGCTCCACACAATTCTAGCCGTGGTATACTAATTTGCTTCACGGATGCTACTCTGGTTTTCGCAACTTATAAGGACACGTGGACTCTTCCGTTTCTGTCAAGTATCCGTAAGTAAATCACGGCTGAGTAAGCAGTTTTGGAAGCGTTACTAAATCCGTGCAGTTCCTGATCATCGTTCGGCCTTGTACCAAGCCATCGTGATATCCGGATACTGCTAAGTAACAACAGTTCTTTACGGTATGTACTCCATTCCTTTTTAACCGACTTCCAAAAGGAGGAGGTTCTCAATTTCATCGGTTTCTTTTTTTATGTACATCGATTACTCCGTCAATTGTGGACCGATTTTGAAAATTCTTTTTGTATTCGAAAGGGTATGCTCCCTATGTGGTCCCATGGCCACCATATCAGGATCTGATCTATCACCTAAGGAAATTGAAGGAATCCCTCAAATTTACCTGAGCGCCTGCAATGAAGTTACGAGCAATTGTCTGCATACCTTCATATTCTGTAGACATCATTAAATTTTAAATGAAATGATGATGAGAGACTTGAGAAAGACTAAAAAGCGAAAAATAAAAAAAAAAACTTCGTTTAAAAAAACCGACTTCAAAAACTAAAAAGTATAAAAGAACTTAATTTGTATGTGCTACCTATTCATAGTTAGACGTTCGTCTCGAAATATAGCGAGTGTGGTACCTACTATTCCATTGGCTTGGCACTGACTTCAAACCTATGAATAGGTAGCACATACAAATTAAGTTATTTTATACTTTTTAGTTTTTGAAGTCGGTTTTTTTAAACGAAGTTTTTTTTTTAAGTTCGTCATTTAGCTCCTCGTTCTAACTTACACCAGTCAGCCGTAACTTCTGGATGAACACCTTAGCCAAGACCACACTAGGAGCTAACCAACCTAATGGGTAACTGATTTCTTAGTTAATAGTGCTGTCGTCGAATTCGGGAGATTCACTAAGTACTGAAAAGTGATTGTAGTGTGACACCAGGTAAGACCTAATATTTTAATTGTACTATCATTTTTTATTTCTAATACTTTTTCTTCCTTGTTATTGTCCTTAATGTATTCTTTTGTGTCCTTTTTGTCCTGATTTATATTTTCTTTTGTTCTGGTTTGATCTCTTTGTCCTTTTGTAATATGTTCTATTGATCTTATCTTATCTACTAACTCCTGACTATTGCTATTCCACTTTTGTAGTTAAAAACCACCTTTATTTAATAAGTCTGTCATTTGCTTGTTTATTTCAAGTCCTCCTTCTTCGTTATACCTCCTTTTACTCTTTTTTGAGGACTCTGCCTTTGGCTAATGGGAAGTTCTCACCTTCGTCATACGCAACTTGATGAAGAGTTGGTGATATGGTGATATGGTATATATATATATATACTGCCTGATATGGTGCAGATGAGGTACCAAAAGTAACAGTCATACGTTTATAGTCAGTAATGTCCTATTCAGGACTATCTCGCCAGAGTATGCGCTGAAATATTGCGTCTTCTTTGGCTATCCTGACCTGACGGTACATTTTGATTATGTCTGCTACAAGGGCTATAGAATGAACTCTCCATCTTAAAATAGTGTGTCTTAAGTCAGACTGCAGAGTAGGTCCTATCATCAGCGTGTCGTTGAGTGAGACTCCGTTGTTGTTCTTCACAGACGCATCAAAGACAACGCGAACCTTTGTGGTGCTTTTTTCGTCATACTTTCCTACTGTCTCATATGTCCTAACTTTAAATATTCATCTAAAACTTTGGTGTAGCTATTTTTTAATTGCATGTTATTACTTAGTCTTTTTTCTAATATCTTGAGTCTTTTTACAGCGATTGTACTTAATTTTCCTGCTTTGCAAGGAGGATCTGCGTCCCTAAACGGTAATCTGACTAAATACCTTCCATTGCCGTCTCTCTTTGTTGTCGTACTATAAAGCTCTTCATATTTCTTCTCTTCAGGTGTAAGTATTTTCTTAGAACTAATGACCTCTTTAATTTCCCAAAACTTTCTCAAAAGTTCATCTTCCCATACCTGAGCATGCATGACGTTTATCCTATTTGAGTTGTGCCTTGCTTCAGAGTTCACTGTACCAGACAGGATCCATCCGAAAGCAGTGTTCTGGGCTATAAGATTATTAGAAGGACCTTTTAGCATACCCGACCTAATAATGCAACAATAAACATCAGCCCCTAAAAGAATGTCAATTTTATTAGGGTTGTTGTAACCTGGATCTGCTAACTGTAAGTCTGTAACACTTACCCAATCTAAATTTGTATGAATGATACGCTCAGGCAATCGCAAAGATTATCGCACAGTTTAGAAACATGTAACAACTCAATGAGTTCATAATTTCAAACGAAAAAAACGGCGAATGTTGAACCTGTCATGTCGTTTCGTTTCGTGGTATAAACAAGAAAAAAGTTTTGTAAAAATAAATATTTCATAGCATTCACTCGAATGCTATGAAATATTTTATTGAGTATACAACAAAAATATTATTATGATTACGGTAATGAATAATAATTTAACAGTCAGAATAATTTTTAATATTACTCTGATGGAACATTAATATTTTAGTTTAACAGCTTTACAGAGAAAGGAACGTTTATCCGAAATGGCGCGTTATCTCGATGCGCCAGAAACGAAAAACAACTATTTATGTTTAAATACTAATTCTGAAGTAGTACGAAAATTTAAATAGTTTGTAATTTTTATTTATTTATAATTAGGCGTACATTAATATATATGCCACTGAGTAACTAGGCTGTAACTGGTCATGACATTTGTTTCCGCAGTATAATATCACGCTACGGGCAATATCAGACGCAGACGGGAATGCGTGGGTCAGCTAGTTATGTATATATTTTTGAAATAATTTTAAATACCGCATAATATGCGTCTGTGGCGTAGTGGTAGCGTATGCGACTGTTGTGCTTGAGGTCTCGGGTTCGATTCCCGGGTCGGACCAAATGTTTGTATGATATGCAAACATTTGTTTCGGAGTTTTGGTGTTTTCTATGTATAATATGTATGTCTTTACAAATAAAACATATATATATATATATATATATTTATATCAGTTGTCTAGTACCCATAACACAAGCTCTGCTTAGCTTGGGACTAGATGGCGTTATGTGTTGGATGTCCGAAATATTATATTATTTATTTATTATAAAGGTTGACATACATAATATGTCTATTAAATAAAATTCTAAGTATCGCGGTGTTTGCTACCAACTCCTCAGAAACGTCTGGATCGACTTTTATGAAATTTGGTGTGCATATTAGGTAGGTCTCAGAATGGGCCAACATCTGTTTTTTATACCCATAAAGGATAAGGGTTTTCCACCTTTTTAAATATGTCTTTTTATGGCAAAACAACGTTTGCCGAGTCAGCTAGTAATATTATGAATTTGAAAATAACTCTATCTGTACGTTACGCTTTTTGGCTAAATCGCGCGCTGCACCGATTTCATTGAAATTTGGCATAGAGATGCTTTTTTCTTTTTTTTCTTGAGGCTACGTAGGCTACGTTTACCAACCTACACTAACGTCATGTCATGGCGATGCCTAAATTTCTTTTAACATAAATTTTAATTTTAATTTCAAATTATACATGTACCTAAAAGTATAGACGTATGAAATCAAATCATTTATACGCATCGAATGTATGTAGTTACATCAACAACTTTAGTACTGTGCTAGTTTCAATACATTCTGCCATTTAGGCGTGCAAAAATTACTGTCTTATAAAATTAATAATGTCAACGTTAAATAATAATTAATCTTTCTTTACTTATAATAAAAATGTAATAGGTCCAATTCTGTACATTAAAAATATTTTGAAAATGTTTTTTAGAGTGCTTTCTATAATCGACACTGAAGCCAAAACTGTATTTTTTTTTCATTTTTGTCTGTCTGTCTGTCTGTCTGTATCTTCTCCGCGCATCACAACTAAACTACTGAATGGATTCAAATGGAACTCAGCATGATTTGAGTTCATACTACGAGGTAGGACATACGATACTTTTTATCCCGAAATTCAGCACGGTTTCCTGGAGAGAGTGGATGAAAGTCAAAATATGTACTTAGTTGTAATTCAAGAACACATAGTCCGATTTCATTCATTATTTTTTTGCTAGAAAGCAAGTACTCTTTAAATATAGTTCCGTGATCTATTTATACATATAATAAATCTGTATACTCAATTATTGATCTCAATATTTGTTTATTATACGACTTTAGTGTATATTTATCGGTTAGTTCTATAAAATTCTAACAGATGGCGGTTTGGCATCTAAATTGCACAGATATCCGGTAGGTGGCGCTGTATTTCTATTTCTAGATTATCCAATAGATGACGCCGTATTTCTATTTCTAGAATTTTCAGAAATGTAGAAAATATTTACAAAACAAAATGTGGCGGTACGATTTTCGCCGGGTCAGCTAGTTAATACTAAAATACAAATCGATCAAATGAATTTAAAGTCATACATATTTATTGTTTTTTTCTGCATTAATTTAATGCGAGTCCAATATTAGTCTTAAATTCGTAGAAAATAAATTGATAGCATTTTTTTTTTTTTTTTTTTTTTTTTTTTTATGTATGGCCCACCAAAATGACTCTATTTGGGCCTCCGGTCTCGCACTCACCAACGAAACACGACAGCATAACCGCGGTCATTTTACGTTGATTTGATAATACGGTATAATAGCATTTGTCAAGTCAAACAATTGTTTACAAAATTTGTATTTGTTTTAGTTTTTATTAATATTTTGTGATATTTTAATATATATCATCGGATCCATTTTAAATCCATTAAGTACATTTTTATATTTACTTTTTAATTGTTCTGATCATTTGCTAGTCTCTGACATCGTGTAAGACAAGTTTATATTTGTTTTAACAAAGACAGCTACTGCCAAAATATGTAAACAAATGTTAATATTTTATGGTACATAAACACAGGCACACAGGTGTCAATCATTTTTAATCCGAACATGGATCATATGCAACATTTTTGAGCCTTATGCTAAGTAATCACATACGGTTTTACTCGATCGAGCAAACATGTCGAGAAAATCCACGGCACGGGCTTTCGTTCACGCATTCAGCATTTATCGATCGAGTGACGCATCTTTTAAGCTCGCCGTTCAGTATTCTGCGAACCGTTAGACCCAAATGACGTCTGTTCAACAAAGGAGACGGTGGCTACATTTAGCAAGTCTAGCAATTCTTAATTATAAAGGAATCAAAGAAAATGAAAAGGAGGTACTCTTACAGCCACGTGAACTTGATTAAAGAACATGTCCCGAAGATTATAACAATTATTAAGGATTCCTGAATATACTATAAAATAGGTTCTACAACAGTTTTTACGATAATCGTCAATGGCGGACTGAAGCTCGACTCGCGCCACTCGCGGTCACGTACACACGCTTGCGTCAAGCTCGACGGCTCGCTTCGAATAAGTGCGAAGGAAATTACTTTTATTTTATTCCATCGAGCCGGCTTAATGCAAGCCTTCAAGTTGTGAGTTTTGCGGTCCACACGTTAATTTTTACTCGTCTTGGACTTAAAATATCGAGTAATACCGCATGCGAGTACGGACCATTAAATGTACTTTCTCGTTTTTTGTTTTGTTTTCCCATAGAAAGAGTGCGTGCTGCTATTGATAACTGGCCTCGACGTTTAAAGGACTGTATTGCAGCCAGTGGAGACCACTTCGAATAAGCTTTATTACGTTTGTAATGGTCTTACATTAAAGTATTAAACGAGCACACTGTAATAGTAATAAATGTTTTTGTCTTTGTAACATTTTTTTTTTGTTTTTATGTATAATTAAATAAAATAAATAAGGAGCTTTTAAAAAGATGTATTGACTTTTCTCACCTACCCACGAAAGTGTTTGGCAAGACTAAGTATGTCTAGGTATAGTATTTACCAAGTGATGATATATAACAATAAACTATTCTTATAACTAAGGTATCAAAAATGTGATAACTTATTGCTAACATTGGAATAGTATTATGCAGGAGAATTTTAAATTTTACAATTATATCATTTACAGGTGTTAGAGTCTGTGTTGGAAACTATAAGAGGCAGGGAAACTATACTGGTTGATAAGAGGTTCTCAGCTGGCTTACACGATGTCGAGGTGAGTAAAACAATTAAAATGTATAAATTTTTGTTCGGCGATTGACAAGTATTTTTAACCGACTTCAAAAAAGGAGGAGGTTTCTCAATTCGACCGTATGTTTTTTTTTTATGTGTGTTCGCGGATAACTTCCTCATTTATGAACCGATTTTGATGATTCTTTTTTTAATGGAAAGGAGTAGTCCCAACGGTGGTACCGTGATAAGGACATTAAGATCTGATGATGGCATCCAAGAGAAATCGAGTCGAACCTTGAAGTCGGTTTTTGTGTTTGTTAAATTTTTTAACTTCAATATTTTTTCTTGAAATCGATTCACTTCTGAATAAAAATTGAATGCAATGGAATTTCGAGCAAAAAAAGGTATTGTTTGTAAGATCCTCTTCCTAATAAAAGGTGGTTTTGTTGGTTTCATATTGCAGTTTTATCAGTATTGATGGTTTTAAATGCAAAGTCTGAAGATAGAAGCACAGTGTATGATTTGCAAATATTTGTTTCGGAGTTTGGGTGTTTTCTATGCATAATATGTATTTACAAAAAATGTATATAGGTATTTTATCAATTGTCTAGTACAAGCTCTGCTTAGTTTGGGACTAGGTGGCGTTGTGTGTTAGATGTCCGAAATATTTATTATTGTTATACCACGTTTGCATTAGATGTAATTTTTTTAACAAATCACATTCATCAACAGTCTTTAATAGTCACCGCTGTATCCCGCTGTCATCCAACTGGGATACCATTATATATTTTCAGGAATTTTGTATTTTTGTAGAAATATCTACAGGTTATTACCAAGTTTGACAACGGAGGCTGTCTCATGTTCAATGTGTACTTACCCTAGTTTAAGTTGCACGAATCGTATTTGTACAATTAGGCCCGTATTTTAAAAGGCGTCTCAAATATCCGTTGAACTCTGATCAGCTGAAACTAGTTTTAAGTTCAAATCAAATCTCAAGCGTCTCTATTATTATATAATGCGTTTTAAGTTCTACTCAGCTGAAACTAGTCTCAGTAACTAATCTCAACTCACAGTCTGTTCTCAATTACGTTTCTGCATTATCGAAATAAGTGTGTGTATATAAAAACAAAAATTATATAATAGTGGTTTTTAGTTTATATTTAAAATTTACAGTATTGGCTAATGTATCAATGTAAACATAATAATAACAAACAATTTATCGCTCTAAATTAAATATTTAAATATTAAAATAAAAATGGCTAGATATTCTCAATGTCATCTAATGCAGTGGGAAGCGACTGCCTCAGTAAGAACATGATTGTCCCCATCCTTGATGATGTCCTCCCTATCCTTTGTCATATATTTAACCATTCCATATCTGATGGTATCTTTCCATCTGCGTGGAAATCAGCTGAAATTATTCCTTTACCAAAAAAATCAAAACCTTCTTCTTATTCTGACTACCGTCCCATATCTATCTTACCTTTTCTTTCCAAAGTTCTTGAACGTCTTGTTCATAATGAACTCAACACCTTTCTTTTAAAAAACAATATTCCGAATCCTTTTCAATCTGGTTTCCGTGTGGGACATAGTACAGTTTCAGCACTGGTCAATATTACAGATGACATTAAAGAAAATATGGACAGTGGAAATGTGACGGTGTTATCCTTGCTAGACTTTAGCAATGCATTTAATACTGTCGACTTCCATGTTCTCTTTAAAATTCTTCGCTCTCTTAACATATCTCCGGAGGCAATTGATTGGTTTCATAATTACCTCTTAGGACGTCAGCATCGCATTCGTCTCGAAGATTCCCTTTCTACATGGTGTAATGCTACTGTCGGTGTTCCGCAGGGTAACGTTCTATCTCCATTACTCTTCGCAATTTTTATAAATTATATTTCTAGTAATTTACTTTCATCCTACCACCTTTACGCTGATGATTTGCAGATATACACTCATGCACCGGTTAGTATGTTGACGAATGCACTTACTGTTATAAACTCCGACCTATAGCTTATAAGTACGTGGAGTAACGACTATGGACTCAAAATGAACACTGCAAAATCACAGTTATGTGTCATTGGGAGTCCAATAATGTATACTAAAATTGAGTGGTCACTCTTACCTCAGGTTCTATTTAATAATACAATTATTCTGATTAGCAGTTAAGTAAAAAATTTGGGTATCCTAATTGACAGCACCTTATCTTAGGGACCTGAGATTCAGGAGGTCCGCCGCAAAGTGTACGCTGCAGCGGGATCTTTGCGAAGGCTGCGAAACTTTCTACCGGTCATCTACTAAGACTGCACTTGCACAGACGCTCCTTCTTCCCATTATTGACTATGCCGACGTCAGCTGTCTTGACCTCACTGAAGCACAACTCGATAAACTTGAGCGTCTTTATTTTTTGTATCAGATTTATTTTGGAGTACGCAAATATGATCACGTTTCCCACTTCCGTAAAAAGCTCAAGTGGCTTCCAATCCGATTTCGCCGGAATACTCATATCCTTACCCTTCTGTATAACATTTTGTTTAATCCGTCAACCCCTATTTATCTCAAAGAACGCTTTAAGTTCCTTCATGACACACATTTGAAATGCCTGAGGTCTTCTGAAAACCTGCGATTGAAAGTACCAAAACATTCTACCAATTTTTATACTAACTCATTTTCCGTAAAAGCTGTGCGTTTATGGAATGCATTACCGATCTCTATCAGACATGCCCAATCTGTTACCACTTTCAAAACTATGTTATGTGAGCATTATCTGTCTCTCATAGTTTGAAACTAACGTATGTATGTAAGTAGATTAACATTGATATATATTATGTATATTCATATGACTATATATTTATAGTATTTTTTATTTCTTTTCTTGTATTATTATTTCATTATATTATTTATTAAACTTGTAAAAAAATTGTTATAAACGTAAAAACTTTTTTTATATTATTACTTTTTTGGTCTTTTTCATACTTAAATACCCTGCTCCAGCTAAAATGAAACTTGTCCATCCAAAGGTTGCCTGGAAGAAATTGCTATTAGCGATAAGGCCGCCCTTTGTACATCACATTTTCTTCTTTTTTTTTGTTAATTAGGATTGTATATTGTTTGTAAACCTTGGTGTGCAAATAATGTATTATCTATCTATCTATATTACCTATAACGGAACGTTCAAATTGTTATCACTACTTGTCACGTTGAAGTGTCAAATTATGTTTTGGTTTTATATCTACGATAATATTATATTTTTGCCATAAACCAAAAGGTTGTGGGTGATATTGATTGATACAATTAATGGTTAAATGTGTATTTAGCTATATTGAATATCAATTAATGTTAAATAAAGTGAATTGAAATATGTATGATAAGTAATTCTTTAGTAAATAAAGGTAAAGAAAATTTTTCGTTGTTATTCAGAAACATTAACAAAAAAAAAAAAAACTTCGTTTAAAAAAACCGACTTCAAAAACTAAAAAGTATAAAATAACTGAATTTGTATGTGCTACCTATTTATAGGTTTGAAATCGGTACCAAGCCAAATGTAATAGTAGGTACCACACTCGCTATATTTCGAGACGAACGTCAACGACGTCACCGACGCTTCGGTTGTTTTGTTCTAAGCGAAGAGCAGCTATCCCGCTCAAGGTCACGCGCGGCTAGTGCGGTAACTACTATTACATTTTGGCTTGGCACCGACTTCAAACCTATAAATAGGTAGCACATACAAATTAAGTTATTTTATACTTTTTAGTTTTTGAAGTCGGTTTTTTCAAACGAAGTTTTTTTTTATTTTTCGCTTTTTAGTCTTTCTCAAGTCTCTCATCATCATTTCGCCTAAATAACTTGAAAGAATACGACTAAAGGTAACATACATACACATGACATTTAAAGATTTATCTTCCAACTCCTAACCGTTAAGGAGTTTTATCTTCCATCATCAGCTCATTATCATGAACTGATGACTACCAAATGTAAATACTGTAATAGCTTTAGAAAATATATGAAAAACATAGTACGTGCCTACAAATTTGAGGGTTTCCTTCGAAATCCTTAGGATCCCATCGTCAGATACTGATATGGTGGCAATGGGACCACATGGGGAGCATATTCTTTCTAATTGACGGAGTATTCAGTGTACATACATTAAAAAAAAACCGATGAAATTGAGAACCTCCTCCTTTTGGAAGTCGGTTAAAAATACGTTCATTTCCCTAAACCGCCTTAGAAATTACCATTTGAGACTAGATTGAGCTTGTCTGAGGTGAACAGAGATCACATCTGTCAAAATTTATTCCTGAGAGGAGATTTCGAAATAAACATCGATCTACATCTATAGACAGAAATTCGTTAATCTTCACTTACTTGATTAACGATCAGTCAATTTTGTTTCAACAGACGTTCAATAATAAAATCTCTTCTTAAAACTAGTTTAAAACGAGATGCACGACTGAGACGTCATTTAAAATACAGGCCTAAATATTATTGTTTTTGTTGCTTTGAATATGTATAATTAATACTTTACATTCGTTTCAGTTTAAAGTCGATAAAAAAATGGATGATATAACTATATCTGTTTCTGGTGCCAACCCTACCGTTAAAGTAAAAGATGCAAGTGGCAAAATTTTAACTACTAAAATTATCGTTAACAAAAAGCATATAATGATTAGTAAAAACACTTTTTAAAACAAATATTGCCCATGCTAAGTTATCTCTTTTCTGAACATTTTGTTTATATCAGCTTCCTATTCTTTATTATTCCCAAGATTGTTTGTCGGCTACTAGTTCAACCGGTTTTACCTGAGAGGGACTGGCATCGGACTTTCGGAACCCTGAAGGCGAACTAAGACCACTTGATATATAGACCAACGAGGCAGTTACTTATTTAAAGTCGTCGATGAACATTTTCTGTGTAGTTAACATCTATTTATATATATATTATATATATAAAAATGACCGAATCGCCGAAGTATGTACGCGCCTAACTTTCGATCGGCTGCGCCAAATTAAATATGTAATTCTTTTTCTACAAGGTTTGTGAACAAAAAAACATTAAAGATAACGGGAAAAGTATTATTTTGTCCGCGACTGTACATATGGCGTTATATACAATATGGTGGTACGAAGTTTGCCGAGTCAGCTAGTAACATATGATTATGGTAAGATATCGTTTGGAAACATCATGAGTAACTTATATACGTCAACAAATTCGAAAAGCAAGTCAACCCTTTATATCTATACTAATATTATAAATGCGAAAGTTTGTAAGTATGGATGGATGGATGTTTGTTACTCTTTAACGCAAAAACTACTGAACGGATTTGGATGAAACTTTACAGAAATATAGCTTTACATCAGAATAACACATAGGCTACTATTTGCCGCGATAACCGACATATACGAGGGCGGAGCCGCGGGCAACCACTAGTTATGAAATATAGTTACTTTTTATTAATTTGTGTAAATTTAATTATTTGCAGATAGTAGTCGTTCCAAAAGTAAAATCTGGTGTATACACAGTCAAGGTTGGTAGTACATTAAATAAATCTGTAAGAGTCACAGGCAAAACCACTCTCAACTTTGAACATGGTTTTTCAATGTACCAGCCCCTGACCTTGAGCGAGACTGCGACTAGACCCGCCCCAGGTATTTACTACGCTTGAGAAATACCAATAATATAAGTGACCTCGAACGTATAACATTAAATAGCCCGGTAAACATAGACATTGACCCTTGCATTAGTTGCATTAATTTCCAAAAAGCTGAAAATTTGTAGGCACGTAAGGGATACCAGTCTAATGAAATCCTGAAAAGTCCCCATTGATCCCTTGAGTACAATTTTTTTTTCTGACATTCACATGTACTACACAGATTTTTGGCTTTTTAGGTAGGCTGTGAATTCATCACCTCTTTCAGCACTTGCCTCAATCAATTATTTTAATGTAACGATCAACAATAACAATTTCACTTGCAGGAAAAATATATACAAATGAAGCCAAATTCCGCCACTTTTTAAGAACGGAATACAGCACAAACTTTAAAAATAGTTTTAGCAATATCAACGGGGTTTCACTGCGAAGGAACATTAAAGATTCACACACACACGCACACACACATAATAAATACATTGTATTTCGTTAGGGTCTTCGAATAGCGAGTATACCTGTGTAGACAGACAATTAAACAGCAGACATATGTTGCTCAAGAGCACGTGCTCACGTCAAACAAAGTACAAATTCTTTTCAACTCAAATTCTCAACATTAGTAATTGTAAATGCATTAGTCACGAAAACTTGCAATTTTAGTTATATCACGTTCCAATAATATTCAGAGACGCGTAGTCATGCATATTATGGAAAATACAGGTCCAGCTAACTTTCAAATGGCTTTTTCTCAGAAGTGGTATATCTTAGGGAAAAGGATTAGAACAATTTTATTAGATAATTACCGGATCTACAATTTTGCCCCAGCTATTGTTATCGTGAAACTTACCGATTGGCCAAAAAAATCCAAAAAAAAAAACAGTTTTGCGACATTAGACCCTGAATAAAAAAATTATGTACACATAGGCAATGAAGACTTTTTAGGATTTCGTTAGAGTGGTATCCCTTACGTGCCTGCAAATTTTCAGCTTGTTGGGAATTAATGCAAGAGTACCCCTATTTGTTTGAGCTAATTTTAACGGGTTAATAAACATAATACTTAGGCAAAAAAATAAACTAATTTTGTTTGTGTTTGGACGGACATTTTTATTCGAAAACTGGTATATAGTAATAAAAAAAATATTAAGGGATTAAAAATAACAAATATGTTATTGTGAAGTTTAATTCTCAGAAGTTATGAATGCAATCAGTAGCTCTGCGTAACATTGCACCAGCAGTTGTATAATATATGTACATGTACAGTGTCTCTGATCTTGTAAAGACAATTAAAGAAGTTTTTAATATTTTTAAGCGTAAGACTAAATAATCATCTTTTTTCTATTCTTTTTTACTGATAACGTTTTATTCTTTGGCATACTTTCATTAAAAATCATTGCATCTTTAAAATTTCTTAGTTTTGACTATTTTCTTGCGGGCTCTACTTCATATATCGAGGATATGATAAATAACTTCATATGCTTTTCTAGATGGAAATACATATCTATCGATAAAGTTGCTTGGGGACGGAGTAATGCTTCAGAGTGCAAAAGTGATTGATAAGAGCGGTAATGGCTTGCAAGAATTACCATTAAGACTTATTAATGAAAAAGACAAATTCTACGTGACACAGGAATTTAATCCACCTACTACACCGTTCAAAATTGCCGTAAGTGATTTATATACTGTATTTAGTAAATGTAAATAGTTTTTAGTTCCTTGATTTCATAAGTGAAGAAGAACTTAAAAAATATTTTAAAATACAATTAGGTCGGTGACCATGTTTCAATGTCAATAGAGATATACATTAAATAAACACGACAAACTGATTAAATTATTGTCGGCCATTCTGACGGGTACAGTGGACGTTCGACGGAGAACAGGTATATAACCAGAGGGGTTTCACTTCTCAGTTTAGTTATGTTCCGCCGAGCGCCTCCCGGGAAGGACTACTAGGCAATGGTTGCCACTCGGCGCTCGGCACGCACGCTAGCCGCGTCGCTTCGTGCGTAAACATTGAGATATACCAGATCAATGTGCGTAAACAAGTTGAATATTACGTGTACTTACTGCGAAAAATGTACTTGGAAGATGAGATAGCGCGAGGGTGTCAACGCAAGTTGCGTCCCACACCAAAGGCTTACCCATCTTCCATGGCAGTAACGACATACCATCTGGTCTCTTGCCATCGTCCCGTATCAGACCATTTGGTTCGCGTACAGCTGGAACGCCGGCGGTAACAAGAGCACGACGGATAATGTCGTTAATATTGGCATGTCGAGATATTCGGCCAGCGCTTCTGCTACAAGAAAGGCCATGATGTCCGAAACTGTCAACAGCTTCTCCACAGTGACAAAAATGCGGAGAAACACAAGGCACTCCTAAACGAAGGCCACTTGCCTTCGAAAGCGAAAAGTAGTATTGTCCAACAAGGTACCTATGTTGGGTGATGGAAGTGCCTGTATAATTTAAAAATTGTTTAAAAATGAAACGAAATATCTATTTTAAGTGCATAATTATGTGTTACGTCTGTCGAGAACCAACACAGACTGATCGACCTACAGACGTGTGGACGGCTAATAGTGATCCATCTGCGGATGCATCTGCCTACGTCTGCGGACTTTTTGTCTACGTGTAGAGCAGGCATTACATGTTACAATTAATTAAGTAACTATACAAAATGACAAAAAAAACTGTAACGAAATTCACTAATAAATTGATGTATGTTTTAAATAACTAAGTGCATGTTATAAACTAGTGTTTGTGCGTTATTCATATTTTAAATGGAACTATATGTTGTGGTCCCAAGGTGTTGGGTTACGATGTGGAAACAAAAACACCCATAGAACGAGTATCAGTCACTCTAATCGAACGGCAAAACCCGAGATATGGTAAGTTTTTTTTTGTTTCTGTATAACATGTATCAACATTATTCAACTAGAATAAATGTTACCAGAAGGCGATGATATGGAGGAATTTATTGACTGGACTGGACTAGAAATATTGTAAATATTTTCATTGTTTTTTTTATTTTACTAGATTTGTGACTAGATAAACTGAAAGCAATTGCATTGAAGGCTCCCCTAATTTTAATTTTTGATATATGGTTGCAAAGAGCTTTTTATTTTAAACTACAAACAATAAAAATCCATTCAGATTTTTTTATTCATCTAATTATTAAAGGGTTAGGCTCATATAATAAACAACAATCTAATTGACTAGCTGTTTATAAAAGGAATGCGTTCAAGTAATTTTATTTTGTAGAAACAACAACTGATGTCGCACCAATGGTTAGAATATTGGAAGGTCCAAAGATAACCGTGACTTACAATGCACCGTTAGTATTGAAATGTAGAATAAATGGATATCCTAAACCCGAAGTAATGTGGATTGACACAAATACTGGATCGACTATACGTGGTAACGTAAGTAATTCTTTCAATGCGGCAGATATAATACTCACTAATATCATGATTAAGGATCATGATATTAGTTCAGAGTTCACTCAAGATTGGCTTATTAAATTGAAAAAAAAACATTGGCGACAAAGGAATGAAATAGGTTTTAATGAATAAATTTTTGAAGACTCTTAACTTGACGCTGGTTCAACCCTCTACAGTATTTATAACAGACTATGCACAATACGAGTATATACGTTTCAACAAAAAGTCTCGCTACGTTCAACAATGTATGATTAGCTAAGACTACTAATATTATCACCCTTAAATTGTTTGATGCAGTTTCTATTATGTATATACAGTGTTATGATGATCTTTATATTTTTTAAGGTTTCAACGATCGAGGCGCCTAGTGACTATATTAGTATTCTGAAAATAGAGAACCCAAATAAAAACTTTACCTTCGAATGTCAAGCCACAAACTGGCTAGGAACACATACGGATCGTATAGAAGTTGTAACTAATGCATTTTTTAATGTTTTGGAAACACCAAAGGGTAAGAAACTATACAATTATTATATCTACTGAAGATTTTATTTATATTTAAGAGTTGTTTTAATGTATTACAGATGTGACAGAAATAGAATATGACAAGGAGGGCATAATTTCGTGCATAGTAGATGCTCAACCACCTGCAAGTATAAACTGGTACAAGAACGGTAGTTTATTGGCCAGTGATTCTAATATTATTATAGCTGACGACATGAGAACTGTCACCATAAAACACATGAATCTTGAATCAAAAGGAAATTTCACGTGTGAAGCAAGGAATGAATTTTACAAAAAAGTTTTCTTTTCAAAAGTTAACGTGTTTGGTTTATGTAAGTTCATAAGTTTTATAAGATACACATTTAATCAATAATGTAAGTAAAAAATAAAAATCTTTGAAATTATATATTAATTAAAAATAATCATTTGGACAGTGATACGCTGCTCTAATACCATCAGAGCTTTTAGATACATGTGTACAAAAATGTAGCCATCCATCGTACATAACATTTAATTCTTGCAGTACGTCTAATTCTAATGAATTAGATTCGTAATCATGCTTTGATTTTTTAATACAATCAAAATTAATACTAATAATATTATCTAAATCTACATAACATTATAAGATAGCCAAGTATCAAGACAAAACATTTCAAGCGGATAGGATCAGTTTGTTTCAATATCTTTAACATCAATATGAGCAGATAGAAGTAAGGGTTTATTTTTAATTCGCCAGTATCTACTACTTGATATCAAGTAGTAGACACTGGCGGATAAGATCGTTCAATAGCTCAATAGTTGAGTTATCAGTCCAAGACATTGCTTTCAAATAATATTTATAATAGATATGTTCTTCGCACGAAAAGCGGTTGTATTATGCATAATTCACTATCCATAGCATATATTGGCGTGCTTTTAATGAAAATACCTGGAAAATACCTATGATTCTTAAGGCTTCGTTTTGTATTTTCTCAATTTTATACAGATGGGTCCTAGCACAGCTAACATAGAGGAAACATCCATAATCAAATCTGCTTCGTATTAGGGAAAAATAAAAAGTTCCTAAATGTTTAGGGTGAATTCCCCAGGTAGGGCCCGCCAATACCTTAAGCAATTTTAGGAATTTTGAAGTTTTCTGAGATATTTTATTAATATGTTTTTGTCATAAAAGGGATCTGTCAAGCCATAAGCCTAGATATTTAACGTATTCCACAGACATTACAGGCTTGTCATCAACTTCTAAATTTATTTGTCTTCTAATGGGTCCGCGACTAAAAATAAAAATTCAAGATTTTACAGCTGATATATCTAATCCAATGTTGTCTAGACCATTGAATTTAAAGCTGATTGTAGTTTTTCCTCGCATACATGTATGTCTTTACTGCTTACGAAAATAGCAAAATCATCAGCATATTGTGTAAACAGCACCTCATTAATTTGATGACAAACCTTGACTTACTTGACTTGACTTAAGGTTCTATGTCCCCTAGATGGGGCAGAAGGCGTCCGCAGTGCATCGATGCCATTTAGATGTATGTGTACGCCATGGTCGATTTGATTTTTGGTGACGCTATTGGGGGAGATCCAGTGTATTTGTGGTGATCTCCGTGTATAAATAAAGTCCCTCCGATGGTTAAGTCATTGTTCTGGCAGAACTCTAGGAAACGTTCTCCGTTTTCGTTGCGCACTCTTAACCCGTTTTTGCCCATATGTCTCTCACTGCCTGCGTTGTTTACACCAACTTATGCGTTCAAGTCACCTATGACGATTACTATGTCCTGTTTGCGGATGTTCTGGAGTGTGGTATTTAGTGCATTATAGAAATCGTCCTCGAGCTCCTCGCTTGCTGTGTTGGTAGGCCCGTAGCATTAAACAATGGTGATTTTTCGGGCCTTGGTGTAGAAACGGGCTGTGATAATTCGGTCTGAGATCGGTTTCCAGTTAATAAGGCCACGTTTCGCCACATCAGACAGTAGGAATCCCACGTCATGCTCTCGGGTATCCTTTTCATCCTCCTTCCCTGAGTATAGTAGTGTGAGTCCTCTCAGTTCTCCGAATCCATTTCTTACTTCACTGAGGCCGAGTATTTGCAGTTTGTACCTTAGCATTTCTGCTTCTGCTTGGGCTAGTCGGTTGTCGTCGCTCAGGGTTCGCACATTCCAGCAAGCAATTCGTGTCCGTGTTTTCATGCCAAAAGTCGTTGGTATAAGATCGGTTCAGTTTTGCACTGTTTCTGTCTCATAAATCTGTTATGTTAGGTTAATATAACATGTTATTAGATAGTTAGATTGATAGAAAACTCTTTATTTGTACACCGTTTTACATATTTTCAAGAGAGTGCATAAGGTGACCAATATAATAATGTAATGTACAAAGGGCGGCCTTATTGCCAAAAGCAATTTCTTCCAGGCAACCTTAGGATGAATCAAAATGTATCGGAGAGACAGTAGCAGTTGACGGTGCAATTAATTTTAAAGAATTATTTTAATTGTTATGAATATAATCGGGCATATATCTCCATATATCTATTTATACATACAGGTACATACAAAATATGTACATAACCTTACATTGCATCATACATACATTATAAATATAACCATACATGACATACGTTACAAACATATTTAAATACACTAATTACCATAATTATTTAATTATATCACATATGAAAATAAAAACCGTTCATATTATACAGTTATTACGGGATTAAATCAGTTATGACCTATTCAATTCATGAACCATTGTCTTAAAACCCTTTACTGTTTTCGCTTCCTGATATTTATCGGCAATGCATTCCACAAGCGTACAGCTTCAACCGTAAAGGACTGGCCATAGAATTTTGTGGAATGCAGAGAAATCCCCAGTCTCAAATTTTCAGATGACCTTAGACATTTGTCATGTGTGTCATTAAGGAACTTTATAGGTAGTAGAGCCACGCTGATTTCAGCATGAATGGGCCGGCTCGACCGGGGCGGTACTACCCTCGCACAGAAAATCAACGTAAAATGACAGCGTTCATGCTGTCGTGTTTCGTTGGTGAGTGCGAGACCGGAGGCCCAAATAGTCTAGTCAACAAGTTCCGTACTTGTTGACTAGACTAAAAGATGCAGCAGCATCACTAGGCCGCCATGGTGTGGGTCGCCATACTGCATTGTCTGCATTCGCAGTGAGTATGGTGACCGCCACTCTTGGATTCTGCTTATGCTTTCCATCAGGCAGAGTAGAGTCATTTTGGCGGGCCATACATAAAAAAAAAAAAAAAAAAAAAAAAAAAAAAAAAAAAAAACTTGAAGCGTTCTTTGAGGTAGAGGGGGCTTTAGGATTAAACAAGATGTTATAAAGGAAAACAAGGATATGAGTATTCCGGCGAGAGCAAATCGCAAGCCACTTGACCATTTGACGGAATTCAGAGACGTGATCATATTTTCGTAGTCCAAATACAAATCGTATACAAAGATTTTGTAGTCGCTTAAGCCGTTATTAATATGTTAGGTAAGCGAGTGATTAGCCCATTATACCCTAGCCCATCGATGGGGTTGCCACCTTGAAGCCTACGGGCAGGCTCGGTTTAATTCGGGTTAGGAAACCCGCCTCAAAACAGAATTTGTCTACAATCTGAGTTTCAAAATAATCATACATAAATTGAATGTCTGTTGTAAGAAAATAATTACTATCAAAAGTTGAGAACGTCGTATCTAGATCTAATTTATATGTTTTCTAGTGGGCTAGTTTGAAATTTAGTTTTTTAGGGAAACTCGGTATATCTTGTTAAAGTCCCCTAGAATCAGAACTTTTTTGATATTTGTGGGAACAAATTATCCCAATCACCCGGATCTGTACGTACTGATGATGGACAATAAACACAAATTATAATATTCTCTTAAACTTTACAGTTCAATATTTTAATTTAAATAGCTTCTATCTTGGTATTATTAAAGTTAATGGGACATACCTAATTATTAAATGACTTATGAATTATAATGGCCACTCCTCCATATGCGTCATGTCTATCATTTCTATAGATATCCATTTAATAATAATAATAATAACCATACATGACATACGTTACAAACATATTTAAATACACTAATTACCATAATTATTTAATTATATCACATATGAAAATAAAAACCGTTCATTATCACAGTTATTACGTGATTAAATCAGTTATGACCTATTCAATTCATGAACCATTGTCTTAAAACCCTTTACTGTTTTCGCTTTCCTGATATTTATATTGTTTTAAACTTTCATGGTCAGTAACATTAAAATAGAAATCTACGGGATAGCTACCATGTACCTTTTTGTTTGTGAGTATCCGATATTTCGGCGCTGTTGCAAGGGCCATGATCACGGAGTAACTGAAGATCTTGCGGGTGGGATGTTATTGGCAGACATTTCGGTCTACAGACTTGTTGCCAATAAGCCTGATTTTGTGGTGATAGATCGATTAGAGCGCCGCGCAATGATTGTCGATATCGCCGTTCCTCATGACGAGAATCTCGTGAAAGTCGAAAAAGAAAAGCAAATAAAATATTTGGATTTATCTCACGAGATTGTCGATACGTGGAATGTGGATTCGGTAATCATTGTTCCGATAGTCGTTTCTGCTCACGGATTGATAGCCAAGAGCCTCGACCAACATCTTAAGAGGCTCACGTTAGAGGGCTGGATCAAGGGTCTGATGCAGAAAGCAGTCTTCCTTGACACGGCTCGTATTGTGAGGAGGTTCCTGTCTCTGGAGCCCTAACCACCGGTTTCTTGGTCCCTGTACCCGAGGTCGGTGGTCTACTATTTTTTATATTTTTAAATGTATTTCTTTTTATAATTATATTTAAAAATGTAATTAATATGTATATATAAATGAAATAAAGGAAATAATAATAATTTATTAGCTGTCCAATTGTATATCATTACAAATATCAATGAAAGCTGCACTAGGCGAAGCCTGTATCGCAGCTTTCATACAAAGGCGATTTTCAGTAGGACTACTAGTAGTAGTACTTTATACCAAAATATGGAGAAAACATGCATTAATATAATTTCGAAATGTATCTGATGTAGCAAGTTAATAATGTATATATCTAATGCGTGCTTGTGTAGTATGTGTGAGTGTATGTATGTATTGTGTGCATGTGAGTATGTTGTGTGCCAACGTCATGAGTCTGCTATTTTCTCATTCAGGAAACTATTCGCATAAGCTGCTCAATTTGGTGATAGTTCAAGTCACTGATAATGAAATTAATCTTAACCTTAACTTCACGGGTCGTGTTATGTTTCAAGTCATACTTATCTGCAATTCTGTTATATAGGTAAGGAAACATGCATTTTTGTGATCGTTTAGCGAACGATGTATTACTTTTAACAGTAGGGATTTTAAAGATTCTTCGCTTCAACATGTCCCTATAATTAGGCGAGTTCAAAACCAGCTTATGAGCCCAGACAATTGCGTAAACTATGTAGAGTCCCCGTATGCTCAGTAAACTAGCCTCTCGATAAAGGTCTGTCGTTGGATACCTGATGGGTTTTCGAAACATAACTTTAAGGATGGACCCCTGCGCTCTTTCCAGTGGCAACAGATGCGTTGTTGCTGTTCCACCCCATATGCCAATGCAATATGTTAAGATAGATGGGCAAAGTGAGGTGTAGAAATTTCTGAGTAGACTGATACCGGCAGCATCTCTGATTGCTTTAATAACATAAATCAGTTTCCTGGTTTTAGCTGAGAGCGCAGCAATGTGTGCCCTATATGTCAGTTTCTCATCGATGACCACACCAAGATATTTTATGGACCTTGTTCTTTGTACTTCTCTACATTTACACTTGATGTTCGTCTTAATTTGTTTTTGGTCACATGTATGAATTATAATATTTGCATCAGATGATGGTGAGGAAGCAATGGTTTTGTGAAAACTTACAAACTTGGTTTTGTTGGCATTCAATGTCAGTAAGTTATTATTTAACCATTTTGCTATTGTAGATATGGCTTGTTCTGCATTACGATAACACTCGTTCCAGTTCGTGTCGTGTATTATAATCGAAGTGTCATCTGCATAGCAAACAATATTGGCGTTCTTCAAGGGTAATCATCTTCTTGTGAGTTTTCTACTGAATGTTCTAAGTTACTAAATCTATTTTGCCTAAGCGGGGGGAACGACTTTTCCATGTTATTACATATTTAGATTAAATATTTCCTTTACGTATGGGACATCAAAATATATGTATTTTGAAGTCCCATTAGTTTTTAGTAGTATATTCAAAGCATTCTTATAAATTACATTTTCTTCAGTCATGATAAAACGTATTTTCTTCCCTTTCAATAAAGTAGGACCATGTCTTGTCGAATGACATATATGTGGGCCCTTGCAGTTAAGACACCTAAATGTCTGAGTTTCATAATTACTATGCTCTTTTCTGCATTAAGAGTAGAGTATTTTGTTATATGGACAATATTTCCTGATATGTCCAAATTTCCAACATGCAGAACACTGCATAACTGAAAACATATACTTTTCAACTCCGAATCTGGAGCCGAAGGCATATATATATAAGTAGGCGTAATACAGCGCTTTTAAAGCATATTCGAACAGTCTCGCTGTCAACCCATTTACTTTCCAAATTCATTCTTCTCATTCTTTTAACAGACAATATTTCAGCTCAACTGCTTAAGGTCCTAGGATTTCTTCTTGGCTCATTTCTAAATCTACCCCTCTAATAATGCAATAAGATACCATACTTTCATCTGCGAAGTTCACTCGAATATCTAAATCTTTAAGCTTCTGACTACTAACTATCATTTCTGCCTACTCCTTGTTATTCAAACGAATAGATAGCTTAAATGGGTTTTTGAATTTAACATTAGTTATTCCTTAAATTTTTTCACTGTACAATAATTTTGCCAGGGCCATTTGTTTTGGTAATATTTTTAGTGAGGATAAAATTATTTCAAAACTATTCTCCGGTCCCGCACTTTTCTGACTAGTACGCGTAGAATTCATATTATTCAGTGAATAACTCCATAAGAGTCTCTTGGATTTCCACTTAGTAATAGTTATTAATCCCTCTTCACTCCTGTCTCTTTACCTTCTCTCAGTATTTAAACTTGAATTACTCACTAACAAATTACTATCCCACTGTGACATATTTTGCAGCTGCCTCTCACAATTATTAATAACTATTGAATCACTTTTTTCCGAGTCTTCTTTTTCTATACTATCGTCAGTCATACTCGTAATATATAAATATTATATATAATAAATCTATACTAATATAAAGCTGAAGAGTTTGTTTGTTTGTTTGAACGCGCTAATCTCAGGAACCGCTGGTCCGATTTGAAAAATTATTTTAGTTTTGGATAGTACATTTATCGAGGAAGGCTATCGGCTATATATCATTACGCTAAAACCAATAGGAGCGGAGCATCAATGAAGAATGTTTCAAAAACGGGGGAAAATTATCACGCTACGGGCAATAGGAGACGCAAACGGGGTTGCGTGGGTTAGCTAGTAGATTATAAAACCGCACGCGATACGTGTAGGTAAGCGAATAGATACAAGCGCTCGGCACAGCGTCTCGCGCATGACTGAATAAACGTATAATGGCCAATTTGACACAATGGCCCTTTTAGGGTATTTTTAAATTTTATTATTTAGGTATATAGACAATTTTAACAAAAATTCAAGTAAAAGGGTCAATATGCAGTAAAAAACTAATAATAGTTATGTATACATATACACTGATTTGCAAAAAAACGGGCGGTTTCGATTTTCTTCCTGGCTGAAAAAAATAAAATACCAAAAAGGTTTTAATCATTTGAACATGTTACAGGCCAGTCATAAAAGTGCCATAATGTTTATAAGAGTACATTCCAAATTCAAATTTTCGATTGAGCCTGGTTTTCAAAGAAAACAACTTTTAACTACATTTTGTGGCGCGAATATCCTATGGTTACTAACGACTCTAATTAACTTTTTGTCAATTTTTATTAAATTATCTGATGTACTTGAGATGTTAGTCAAGCGTTGAGAAATCGCAAATCTTCTTATGTGGACCTCAAGAACAGCCTCGAAGAAGTAAGAACTGTGCAAATTAGTCTATGGACGGTCAGGAGGAAGCTTCTCGCTGATAATATACACAGTCATCGCCCGGCAAGCGGCCCTAAATTACTACGTGGACATCGAGTTGCCAGGCTTAGCTTCGCTCGAAATTGTGTGTCATGAACTCATGAAGACTGGGATAGGGTATTGTTCTCCGATGAAGCCAGGATATCTCTGCATGGTGAAGACCGACGCCGGCGAGTGCTACGTAGACGAGGAGAACGCTTTGCAGAGGCATGTTTTGAAGAAATCACACCTTATGGAGGGGGCTCTGTTATGTTTTGGGCAGGAATAAATTCTATGGATCGTACGGAGTTAGTCTTCATCGAAAACGGTACACTGACTGGACACCGATACATAACGGAAGTTTTAATTCCTTATGCACAACCCGCTTTAACCGCTCTTGGCGAAAACTCAATTTTTATGGACGACAACGCTCGCGCCCACCGGTCTGGTGATGTGGAAGCGTATATGCTAGAAGTCGGAATTCGTCGTTTGGACTGGCCAGCTAGAAGTCCGGACCTCAATCCCATAGAGCATGTCTGGGACGTTCTGAAGCGAGTGAGTGAGTGAGATCAGTGCAGCCAGCTCCGCAGACCATCAGAGAGCTAAAGAATGTGATTACCGCGGAGTGGGAACGTATTCCCCAAGAAACCATAAAAGAAATACTCGCTAGCATGCCCAGACGAATGCAAGCCGTGATTTCAGCAAGAGGGGGTCACACTCAATACTAAACTTTTATCTGCTTTTAATGTATTCAAGAAAAACAAAGAAATTAACGCGTTTCATTTTTATTTAGCGAGCAGGTACAATAATAGTGTTTTGAGCTTAAACATTATTTCTCAATAATTTAAGCAAAATTTTATGATAAAACTGATGAAAAATATTCCTTCCTAATTAATTTATAAAATTCTGAGGATAACAATACCTAAAATTGTCAAACAAACTAATAGTAACTATAAAATAGTTATTTGCTTAAGTGCCCGTTTTTTTTGCAAAAGAGTTTATAGGATAGGTATGATAGTTGTCTAGCAAACAAGCAGTTTCGTAAACATCGGTTTTATCAATCTAAAATGATAGCAAATTTAAACATTGGAGGCCTCTCCTGTAAAATTATCATTTTGCATTTTGGCCCATATACATAGGACCCATCGAAATTTAGAAATATATTTATAAGTATGTTAAAACAACATGTATATTAATAAAAAAAATAACATAAAAATTGTGCGACTGTTTTAGCAAAACCGAAAATTAACAAAACAGATGACATCGTTCTCGTGACAAGAGGAGATGATGCACAGCTCGAATGTCGGTAAGTTTCACAAATATTAAGAATTATATTTGACACAAGCTGAGCCCCGAAGTTTTATCCGCGGTAGGGCGAAGTTAGTCTTAAAAAATACTTAAGTCCGTTTCAGAGATTAGCCGGAACAGACATACTGACAAAATTTTTAATTTTTGATGTAAGTATCAAATATACTTTCATTTACATTTAGTGGAAAACGGTTAATTTGAAATTACAAACAGACCCTTCAATTTTTAACCGACTTCCAAAAGAAGGAGGTTCTCAATTAGATTGGTATTTTTATTGTATGTACACTGATTACTCCGTCAATTGGACCGATTTAAAAAAATATTTTTGTATTCGAAAGGGTATGCTTCCCATGTGGTCCCATAACCACTATATCAGGATATGGTAATAGGATCCCAAAGAAATCGAATCAAACCCTCAAATTTGTAAGGCACGTATTATGTTTTTCATATATTTTCTAAAGGTAGTCATCATTTCATGATGATGCGCTGATGATGGAAGATAAAACACCTTAACGGTTATGAGTTGGAAGATAAATCTTTAAATGTCATGTGTTTATATGTTACCGTTACTCGCATTCTTTAAAGTTATTTAGGTGAACTGATGATGGAAGGTACAACTCCTCAACAGCTAGGAGTTGGATCATAATTCTTTCAATTTCATACGTATCTATAGATCTATAGTTGTACCAAATACACGAATAGAGCCTTAGTGGTAATCTTCAAGTTGTTTAGGTGATCTGACAGGTAAGGTTAGAATATAGATGAAACTTTAAGATACCGATCTAATAACTAGTAGTCATGCAAAGCTATTAAACAGACTTTAAAAAAACATCAAAAGAAAACTCCCTCCCTAGAAAGACTAAACAGCGAAAAAAAAAACTTCGTTTGAAAAAACCGACTTCAAAATCTAAAAAGTATTAAATAACTTAATAAAGATTTAAATAAATACAACTTATGTGCAAACCTTTAATATTGATGAAACACTATTATTTGTATGTGCTACGTATTCATAGGCTTGAAATCGGTGCCAAGCAAAATAATAGGTCTTTACCTATGAAATTGCCGTTTTGTATGCAATAGGTGAAAGTACTTATTTTTTCAAACTTTTTTATTTCTGTTATTCGAAGTAATCACCCATGCAATCGACGCATCTTTGCCTATGCATTGGCAGTTCATTGATGCCCTTCTTGTACAAATCAGCTGGACGGGAGGCAACAAACTCTTCAAAGGCATTTTGTACTGCCTCTCGGGAATTGAATTTTTTACCCACTAAAAAGTTGTCTAAATTTTGGAAAAGTAATAGTCGGTAGGTGCAAGGTCTGGTGAATATGGCGGATGAGAGAGAGCTTCCAACCCCAGCTCTTGCAGCTTGGAGACTGTCTGTTGCGCAGTATGGGGTCGCGCGTTGTCGTGAAGGAGCAGTGGGGACGACCGATTGAACAAAGCTGGTTGCAGATGTGCAAGCTTCTCCATCATTCTCTCCAGTTCTTCACAGTACACATCTGCATTAATGCTCATGCCGTTTTGTAAAAAGCTGTGGTGAATCACACCCGCACTAGACCACCAAACAGTGACCATCACCTTTTTAGGGGTCATTTTTGGTTTAGGGCATTGCTTTGGTGCTGAACCAGGGTCTAACCAACTTGCTGAGCGCTTTCGATTGTCGAACAGAATCCATTTTTTGTCGCACGTAACAATTCGTTTCAAAATTCCTTCATTTCTTTGCCTGTTGAGCAGCGCAAGGCAGGACTCGACGCGTACGTTGCGCTGGCGATCGTTAAGGTCGTGGGGCACCCATCTATCAAGCTTTTTTACCTTGCCAATTTATCGCAAATGGATCAATACTATTTTGATGCTTACATTAAAAGCTGCTGCTAGCTCAGCTGTAGATTGAGTTTCGTCAGCTTCCACAATCGCCTTTAATTCATTATTGTTAACCAAAGTCTCCGGACGACCACGAGCTTCACTTTTTGCAAGTCAAAATTTCCAGAACGGAACCGGGAAAACCAATAACGGGTTGTGCGTTCGTTTGTACAGTTCTCTCCGTAAACGTTTTGATGTTACGTGCCGTTTGTGTCACGTTGGTGCCACGACGGAACTTATATTCCATAATTACACGAACTTTTAAAGTATCCATTATGACGAAAAATGTTCAAATGTAATGAAAATACAACGCTAATCAAAAAACAAAAGACTGAGTTTGTAAATAGAATGTCATGGTTTTAAAACAAAATTAATTTGAATTTAGAATACAGAGCCATTACCAACTTTTTTTTATTTGAAATGACCAGTACTGAAGAACGGTAATTTCATAGGTAAAGACCTAATATAATAGTAGGTAGCCACTCGCCGCGCGTGATCTTGAGCGGGATCTCTGCTCTTCGCGTAAAACAAAACAACCGAAGCGTCGGAGACGTTGTTGATGTTCGTCTCTAAATATAGCGAGTGTGGTAGGTACCTACTATTACATTTGGCTTGGCACCGATTTCAAACCTATGAATAGGTAGCACATACTAATAATAGTGGTTCATCAATATTAAAGGTTTGCACATAAGGTGTATTTAATTAAATCTGTATTAAGTTATTTTATACTTTTTAGTTTTTGAAGTTGGTTTTTTTAAACGAGTTTTTTTTTAATTTATTTGTATAGATTTCAGAAGTTGATTTCTCACGTCTCTAGCAGGTACTTGAATTTATCATGATGAATCCTTATAATTTTTCCAGAATAATTGAAGGAATTCCTAAACCCACGTTACAATGGTATTTCCAACCTAAGAACGGTGAAAATTTTGAAGAAATAAGTGAAACAAGCGACGTCTTAAGGTTACAAGACGTAGACATGGATAAAATGGGAACATACTTGTGTATTGCTAGAAATGGGATTGGAAATGAGCAATATGCTAGAGACTTGATTGTAGAATGTTAGTATGAAAATAATCATCTATCTAGCTTATAATATCAATCGATTTATGGTGGTACACAAAGGTGTATGTCTCCAGGCTGACTTAAAGTCAAATACTATAGGAGTTTCAGATCATCATTTAATTCTATATGCAATGCTCTTGGCTAACCTTCTATCCTACGTGTTTGTTAGTCTAGCGCCTAGTGATCTGGCTGCTTTATTAAGAGTATTCTATAATATTTGTGCCTTAAACAAATAAGTTTGTTTACAAGCTGCTGACGTCTTTTCTTTGAAATGATGATTATCTATATGAGAAAAGGTTATTATTATAAAAAAAATGACAGTCATAAGGACTGCCGATAGAAGTGAAACTTATAACTTAGAATGCTATTTGTAAAATTAATGTGTAAAGTTGAAAATTTCGTAATGTTTAAATTAAAATTATCAACATCAAACATTAAGGACCAAGAGCTACTGAACCCTCCGAGTAACGGTGTGTGTGTAAGGCTAGAAATTCTTGTAGTGATGAGTCATAGCATGCTAAGAACGGTAACCATCGCCTGTCAGGCATCAGCCCTGCACATCATCAACTAATATGTTTTGAGTGTAAAAAATGAGAAAATAAACCTTTTCCTATAAGCCTGATTTTTATAGGATTTAGTTAATTAATTAAGAAGTTAAAAAAAATAACAGGCGATTCCGATGAGCACAAGTACCTGCCAGGCGAACCGAAAGGTGTGTCATTACATCATCAATGAAAATAAACTTTATTCTATAAAGTTGTAATTAATAAATATGTTTGAACGATTTAAATTCCGCTTGACAAGTGAGGAAAACGATAGCACTGGAGTGCGAATAAAAATGTGTCTGACCACACTTGGTCGGTCCAAACACGACGACCATCTCATTATTAGTTTATTATTAGTATATTATTCTATTAAATAACATTAAATCTCATCACTACAAGAATTTCAATCCATACAGACACCGTTACTCGGAGAGTTAAGTAGCTCTCTTACTATTAGCACGTCGGTGACGGGATCCCATTAGATTTTCCTCTACCAAGAGTGCTCAACGCGTCTAAAGAAGATATCACTTAAAAAATAGTTTCACTTTTTAATAAATAGTACTTGTAGGTTAATAGTGTTATTAAATAAAAACCTTATAAAGCATTGTTAAACACCTTTAAAATTCATTTAAACTTCTTCAAATTTATACAACTAAATAGTTGCTGAAACCAACAATCTCATATTATAAAGCTTTCTTTTGTAATCTGAGGTAACAATATTCATTTATTCATGTTTTAGATCCACCCACTATTAAGGACAGCGATAACACACTGCGAGCTAATGACGGCGATGTAATAACTATTCCCTGTGACGTAGATGGTGTACCTACTCCTACTGTAAAATGGTTTAAAGATGGCAGACCAATAGATCACTCAAGCGATTTCCACACTCCAGCCAATCATACTTTAAAGTTAGTACAAACATGTTCTTCAATTTGCAACAAATCAATCTATTAAATTTATAGTTAAGCGTTGGCTAATTTACTAGGTACTTGTTTTTCCTTCTTATGTATAATAGACATTTCGTTTCTGTGAAATGCTTAGGTGAAAGTTAGCTTAGGATAAACCGATAAGAGAAACCAAACAATTAATCTTTGGTTGATCCTACAGCAGACGCATTTCTGCTATTTTTTAAATGTTTTTACTTTTGTTGATGTTTTGATGTTTCGGTGCTTAATAAATAGATGTTTCATTAGATCACTTGAAACTACAAGATATTTCTTAAAATTTTGAAATTAAGTCACTAAGTAATGGGTAATAGATAATCTACTATAAACCTCCTATGGGAAACTTTACAATTCTTTGCTGATGTCCTTGCAAAAAACTTGAATTAAGCGTTTATTTGCTAGACGTTATGTGTCACGCGTTGTAGCGGTCTTTTGTAAAACGTATCCCACCAAAAACATAAATGTAAAAAAGGAGAGCCAAGTTCAATACAAAAATTATACTTGGCTGTGGGCTTCGTTGCAAAAAGAATGGAGATGTAAATGAGTGCCAAGTTCTATGCAAAATCCAAATATGTATTTATAGGTACAAAATAAAATTATGAAAAAGTATTAAACTCTATTTCTTTGCTTTATTGGATATCTATAACAATTGCTGTTATTTAAAAATGTGAGATCTTAAAGTAGGTTAGATTTGACTTAGCCAGTTTTCATAAGATTAGTCATTTTATAAAGTTATTCAACATATATTTATTTTAATTATGATAATAACTGGCCAAGGTCAATCTAAAATACTTTAAGATCTCACATTTTTAAATAACAGCAATGGTTATAGATATCCAATAAAGCAAAGAAATAGAGTTTAATACTTTTTCATAATTTTATTTTGTACCTATAAATACATATTTGGATTTTGCATAGAACTTGGCACTCATTTACATCTCCATTCTTTTTGCAACGAAGCCCACAGCCAAGCATAATTGTTGTATTGAAATTGGCTCTCCTTTTTTACATTTATGTTTTTGGTGGAATATCATTACTTTTGTAAAGAAAACTATGCAGGTATTGAGATTTAATAATACATATATTGGGATAGTTTCAAATATCTGCTTGTAACGACTGTTCCAACGCTACAATAAAAACTTTTTTTTTTTAGATTTTTCCTACGCTAACACACAATTACCGAGCTGGATTCCAAATTTCATCCTTCTAGGTCATCTGGAAGTAGGTTAGGTTTAGGTACTATATATATGTCAGTCAGTGCTAAAATTTACGACTTTTTGACCTTCCATTTGAGCTAGCTTCATGAAATTTGGGCTTCTAGATGTCCTTATGGATATAATTAAACAACCGTAGTTTTGTGTGTTTACGTTAAAGAGGTTTTAAGTTATAGAAGGGTCAAAAGTGGCACCAAGTGGTTCGTGTAATATTACACTCGTCGCTGGCTAGCCATTTCCTTTGCTTGAACTTGGCTTGACACGCTCCCGCGTGTCTAGATATTTTGTACTAGCTGACCCAGCGAACTTCGTACTGCCATATTTACATATCTGTCTCAGCTTCCCACAGGCAGTGTACAGTCGCGGACAAAAGAAAATGTATTTTCCAGTTGTCTTTTAATTTTTCTTGTACACAAACCTTGTCTTAGCAATAAAGAACATATAAAAAAAAAGAATAATTTAATTTGGTGCAGCCGATCGGAAGTTATGCACGTACTACATTTCGGCGATTTATTTATATATATATAGATAGATGATAAAACATTGGATTGGTTTTAAAGATAACATTTTTTTTTTTTTTTTTTTTTATATCTTTATTTATTTTGAGGCTTTTATTATAAAATAATATGTTAGCCCCATCGTGGCTTATTCTAAGATACTAACTAACTTTGAGACAGATGAAGTCGTTGTTGTGCAAATATCTCAAATAGGTCTAACGCCGCATTTGTATTAGGATTACTCAAGATAGTTATAAAGAGACCTACATCGTACACATTAAGATTATATTTGCACATCAACGAGTTCCTTTGGTTTTGATATTTGACGCAATCAACTAGCAAGTGTTGGACATCATCAAGGACTCCGCAAGTTTCACAATTTGGCGTATCAACTTTTTTCATGAGGTGTCCAAACCTTCTAGATGGGTAGTGACCTGAACGCAGTCTGTGAGCTATAACAATTACCTTTCTATTTATCTTATTATTAACAAACCAGGGTATCCTAGCAGGCTGATGTTGAATGGTTTTATACCAGATGCCCTTTTCCTTACTTCTTTCATCAAAATATTCTTTGAAATGGCTATAACATAGATTTTTGATGTTGCTTAAGTATTCAGAGTGAGACCTTTTAATCACATAGTTGATTCCATCTGTACATGCTAGCTTAGCGAGCGAATCAGCCTGTTCGTTACCCCGTAGACCAACATGAGAAGGCACCCATTGCAATCTCAAAGACTTACCAGATGAATTCAATTCATGTATTTGCTTTAACACTACACACGCTATCGGTGCACCTCTAATACCAGAGGCGCATCGAGCAATATGATGTAAAGCGCTTTTACTATCAGTTAGGATAGCTATTTTGTCGCTATTTAGCGAACAAGCTTCGCTCAGAGCCTTTGAGATTGCAATAAGCTCCAGTGTCATAATGGATACACAACAGTCAATTTTATACATAGCCGATGTTCCATGACTTGCATCGAAATAAGCAGCCCCATACCCATTATTATTTTTCGAACCATCCGTAAAAATTAAATGCCATCCATCATATTTTTCTTGTAATTCTCTGGTTACTTCATATTTCAAAATTGTCACATTTAGGTGTCTTTTAGCTGTTTTGATTGAATCTAATTCTAACTTAATAATATCATTTAAATCTATGTATGAAATCCATACATTTAAAGAGTACATTTCCAAAGGACTGGATGAGTGTATGTCATAAATTTCACACACTTCAACCACGGAGACCAACAGAGGAATATTTTTATGACGCCAATATGAATTATTACATAATGCTTTGAGATCTTCTACCAACCTTATAGTAATATTATCTGTCCAGGACATACTCTTAATATAATATTTATAGGCAAGGTACTTTCTTCTAACAAACAAAGGTGGTATGCAAAGTTCTGCTTCCATCACATGTATGGGTGTAGTTTTAATGAATCCACCAACTATTCTTAATGCCTTGTTTTGAATTCTGTCTAATTTCAATAAGTGCGTCTTAGCACTATTATCGTATAATAGGCTGCCATAATCAATCCTACTTCTTATTATAGAAATATAAAGTGTGCGAAGGTGTTTAGGGTGAACGCCCCAAGATGGACCTGTGAGTATTTTAAGTAGATTTAAGTGTTTCATAATTTTCGATGAAATTTCGTTTATATGTTTTCCCCATAATAAAGCTTTATCTAGCCAAAACCCCAAATATTTATAATTCTCAACACATGAAATGATATTATTATTGATTGTTATATTAATATCAAGCTTCTTACGACGTTTGGTAAAAATACAAATTTTAGACTTAGTAGGAGCCACTTCAAGTCCAATCATACCTAGGCTGTCAACTAACACATTTAATAAACACTGTAAATTTTCTTGACAAGTATTTAAATTATTATGACTTTGATAAAAAACAAAGTCATCTGCATATTGAGAAACCATAAAACCTCTGTCAAAAGCAAGTTGACATATATTATGAGTAGCTATATTGAACAACAAAGGTGAAAGAGGATCACCCTGTGCTAAGCCAGTAGATGACCACCTAGCACCAATCACCTGATTATCAGAGCGATTCCTTATCATAAGACACCTTGCAGATAGAAATGACCAAAGATATTTACATATATGGAGTCCCATTCCTATGTTATCCAAAACTTGTATCATTTTATCAACTAAAACATTATTATAAGCATTGTCTATATCAACAAAACATGCCACTGTAGACAACTTGTTAGAATAACCAATCTGTATGTGTGTAACGATTCTGGTTAAATTATCTATTGTTGACATTCCTTTACGGAACCCCGTTGTGTAAGTCGACAATATTCTTTCCTTTTCTATATACCATTCTATTCTTTTACATAATATATTATGAAAAATTTTGCAAAGACATGATATTAACGAAATTGGTCTTATTTTGACTTGCGCACTTTCTATATTTCCAGTTTTTGGTATAGGAATTATTAATATAGTACGCCACTGTTTAGGAATAACACCAGTCCTGAATATTTGTGTGTAAATACTAAGTAGAAGCGTTTTGGCACTATTGGGGGCATGATATATCATAGAGTAAGTTATACCATCGCCACCTGGTGCAGTATCGGTCCTTTTAATGCATATATTAAATTCTTGTAAAGTAAAAACAGACTCTAATAGCCGATTTTTTGATTTAATAATAGGAGGGCAGTTCAGAACTGTATCCGGTGTAAGTGAATATAAGAGGTCTTTTTGTTCATTTTCAGAAACATAAAACTGAGGTTTACGGTGGTTTTTTAACCATCGCATCTTATACCACATATCTGAGGCTGATGTCTTTTCATTAATGGTTGCACAAAAATTATTCCAACTTTCTAGTTTAGCTTTATAAATTAATAATCGAGTTTCCTTAATTTTATCTTGAAGGTTCTTATAATTGTTAGGTGTAGGATTCTTTCTAAATTCTTTGAGAGCAAGGCGTCGTATGGCCACTGCTCTGGATAGGGTTGGATTCCAATATTCCTTGGGTTTGAAATTTGCAAGTTGATTTGAACATATTTTAATTTTAGGAATATTTTTGTTAGAACTTAAAAGTAATAGATTTTCAAAACGGTCGTATAATTGTTGAACATTACTATTATCTACAGCAAAATCACTAAAATAGTCCTCAAGATCTGATTTATATTGACACCAATTAGCTTTTTTAAAATTAAACTTTTCTATTTTATTTATGTTATACTGAAAATCTGAATTTATCATCATCTTAATTATTAAATGGTCACTTCCGAGGTTTTCATTTAGAGTTTGCCAGTCAAAACTAGCAACTATATCTGATGACACGAATGTGACATCAGGTGAACTTTCCTGCAACCGTCCATTAACTAATTTGCTTCTAGTTGCGTTTCCCGTATTCAGTGACGTGAATCCAAAATCAAGCGTTGAATCCCACAACTGCATCCCCCTTTGGTCTGTCTTATAAGACCAATTGGTATGATGCCCGTTAAAGTCACCTCCAATTAGCGTCTTTTTACACACTAAAGAGAAAAGTTGGTCCCAATCTGCCTGAGTCGTATGGACAGTAGACGGGCAGTATATTGAAATTACGTTATGTAATTCGTTACAATTAAATATTTGGACGTACAGAGCCTCAATACCCTGGTTATTTAAAACTATTCGACATTTTTTTGACTGTAAAGATTTGTGTACAATTATAGCTACACCGCCATAATTATCATATCTATCTTGCCTATAAATATTATAACCCGATATATGTACTTCACGCTCTTTGTTAAACCATGTTTCACTGATTATAGCTACATGTATTTTTTCTTGGTCTAACAAGGAACTAAAACTTAATATCTTAGATGGTAAACTTTGTGCGTTCCATTGAAATATCTTAATTATTTTTTTTGTTTTTCTGTTATCCATCACAAGTATTAGTTAAACTTAACAACAACTTAAACATATCGTTCTTACAAAATAGATTAAAAATAAATGACTTACATTCTTCAAATAACAATTTCAACAATTCTGTACATATCTCTCCACAGGCCTTATTTTTTTGCGTTATAACATCTCTTACTTTTATTAGCAAGTTCTGTATTATCGTACTTCCTTCTTTTTTTTCTTTGTTGTTTTCATTTCCTTTACACGAGTCATCGCTTGAAAATACTCCGTTCTCCTGTATGTCACATTCAACCTGTAATGGTAGTCTTGTTGTTTTCTTTTTAGATTTTTTCTTACCGTGCCTAACCACCTCACTATATTCACGAATGGGCGGCGCAATTTTTTTCATTTGACCTGTGACGTTACTTTTACTGAAATCGTAAGAGTTTAATAAATGTGGTTTTTCTACGGACACGGTCTTGTTGCTTTCTTGATAAATTTTTGTCTGTCCCTTTTCCATATTCAGAAAACGTTGTAATGCTAATTTATAAGATATATTTTCTTCACTCATAATAAAACGTATCTTTTTTTCTTTTTTGTAAAATGGACACAATTTGTTTAGGGCCATATGTGGTCCTTTACAGTTAGGACATTTATAACTTTCAGTTTCACAATTATCATGTTGTTGTCCACATTTTGGGCAAATAATATTTTTACTTGGACAAAACTTTTTAATATGGCCAAATTTCCAACAGTTCGAACATTGACTTACTGGAAATACAAAACGTTCTATAGGAAGACGGCATCCGAAAGCGTATACATATTTAGGGCAAGTAGGACTTTTAAAACATACTCTTACTGTTTCACTGTCCACCCACGCACCCTTAAGATCTCTGCGCTTTAACCTTTTGGCTGAAATAATTTCGTACGTACTCTCTAAACAATCTATAATTTCTTTTTCGGACATATCTAAGTCAATTCCTTTAATTATACCATATGAAAACCTGAGCTCAGTAGTAAACTGCATTCTAATATCTAATTCCTTAAATTTTTGACATTCCATGAGATTTTCGGCTTGTTTCCTTTCATTGAACTGGATGAATACTTTATAGGGAGATTTATATTTAATTTTCAGTATACCCTGTATATTTTCTTTTTGTAATAACTTCGCAAAAGCCATCTGCTTAGGTAAAATTGATAAAGATGTTAAACACACTTCAAGTTTTTCCAAAGTACCCTCAGTCTCCATTTGTGACGTAGAACAATCTGAATTATTTTCTTCAATAGAATTACTTTTTATCAACCTTTTTGGCTTTCTACGATTTCGTGTTATTGTAATAAAACCGTCTTCGCAACTTTCATCACTTTTAGATCTTAATCTTTTTTTCTCACAATTCCTTGTATTATGAAGATTGTTGTCACATCTAATTGAACTCATTTCTTCCAATTCACGTTCACACTCTTTCAACACATCGGAATCATCCATATCCTCGTCATCTTCGGTAGTTACCATTATCGTAAAAAATAGTTTTACACTATACAACAATAAAATAAGCGTCACTACGATACAGAGCAATTTTATGCGTACACATACACCCGCGTCTGCACGAGCAATGGAAGATAACATTTAGGTATAGCAATAAGAAAACAAGATTCAATAAATACGAGACTGACTTTACAATTTCATAAAACCTCGTATTTTTTATGATTTTAATAGACGATGTAAAGCCGCAGCCCAATAATGCTATAAATTCGAAAGTAACTCTGTCTTTCTGTTACGCGTTCACGGATAAACCGCTGCACTAATTTAAATGAAATTTGGCATGTAGATACTTTGATTCTTGAGAAAGGACACAGGCTACTTTTTACCAATTTACCGCGATAACCAATATACACGCGAGCAGAGTCGCGGACAAGCGCAAGTAACAAATATAATTTGTTAACCAGAAGAACTATACTTTCAATTGATATGAATAAATATTATTTCAGATGGCACGCTAAAGTATTGTCTGATGACGGACTCTACACTTGTGTGGCTGAAAATACACTTGGGTCTACCAACAAGACTGTTTCTGTTGAAATATTTGGTAACTATTTGGTAAAATATTATTTATCATCATTTGATCATGACTAAGGTTCGGAATATACACCTATTTACCCGGCTGCGAAAGGAGGGTTATGTTTTTCGAGTGTATGTATGTAGGTATGTATGTATTTATGTATATTTCTTTGTCACGCCCTAGAGCCTAAACGGCTTGTCGTATTTTTATGTGAGTGGTGTCAATAGATTCGTCTTAGTCGTGAGAGTGACACTGGGCACATCAAAATTAAAAAAATTAAATAAATAAGGATTTTTGGCGCCAAAAAGTAATATAAAAAAAAAGTTTTCAAAATACATCGAGTGTGGTATCAAAATAAAGATGTTTTACGGTGATTACGAATATATATGAAAATAATATTTTTATTGGTAAATATTGACGCAGTCGGGTTTTATATTTTTAATAATTTGTACTTGTTTCATGGAGTAATCTTTATTTAGCAACTCTAACATCTTTTTCTTACAAAATGTCCTCGCTCATGTACTTTTTTAATAATGTCATATTCCATATTTCTGGATATTACCAAACATTTATGTTCCCCTTTGTGCAGCAAATCGTTATCCAGCATATAGTCTTTTTATTTTGGTCTTTCTTTAAGTATATTTATAATTGCATTCAGTCCATCGTCCTGTTGCTGTGCTTGTCTAATCTGGTCGCTGGCATTAGTCTCAGTGGCTGTTACACATGCTATGCAGCTTAGTGCATCTGTATGCTTCATTTTGCTACCTGGTCGATGCTCAATCTTATAATCATATTCATCCAATAGCAAGACCCATCTTGCCACTCTGGTTGTTAAATCTTTCTTCTTCAACGTTAACTCGAACGCTTGACAATCGGGAATAATCTTGAAACGTGAGCCATACAAGTAATGTCGGAACTCCTTAACTGCTTTTACTATGGCTAGAGCCTCTAACTCATAACCAAAGTACTTTTCTCTGCATCATTCGTCTTTTTGAAGGGTGAAGCCCGCTATCATATCTTTGTAGGAGAATTGCTGAGTATGCAATACTCGAAGCATCAGTATGTAGTTCTATCGGTAATCCTAATTTAAATATCCTTAGCACTGATGGACCACTTAGCTTTTCCTTCAGCATGTTGAATGCAAATCTTTGTTCCTGATCAATTCGATGTCGTACCTTTCTTTAACAACTCGGTCAAAGGTCTGGCAATCTGAGCAAAGTTTTCAATATACTTACGGAAATACGACGTCAGTCCTACAAAGCTATGCAGCTGCTTTATAGTTCGAGGTTCGGGATACTTTATAACAGCATCTGTCTTGTCAGGTGAGGGTCGCACTTCCCCATTTCCAAGCATATGTTCAAGATACCCGACTTGACGGCTTAACAGCTATGCGTTTTTCCAGTTAATTTGTAGTTTACACTCCTCTGCTACAGCTAACACTACTTTAAGTCGTCAATACCCTCCTGCTCATCAGAAGCTGAAATTAATAAATCGTCGATGAATATAACGAGTTTGTTCTCGGCTATTAGTTTCATGAAGATGATTGACACAAACCTCATAAAATACTTGGACATATTGACAATCCAAAGGGAGCACGTCAGAATTCATACTGTCCCTGGTGAGTTACAAATGCTGTGAATTTAATAGATGATGGCTCCATGGCGAAAAAAATCCATCTTTTAAATCAATCACACTGTATACTTTGGACGGCTGCATCTTGTCGATCAAGTCTTCTATTAGTGGAAGAGTATACTCATCCCAAACAATATTCCTGTTAATAAGCCTGTAGTCTATGCAAAGTTTTGTACGGCCGTCTTTCCTCTTCACTAACACTACTGGGCTAGCATAGTCTGAGAAACTTACCCTAATGATACCGTCTTGTAACTATTCAGTTACCTGCTCTTCAACTATTTTCTGCCCAGGCAACAACAATCTCCTTGGTCGTCGAGATACTGGAATATCCGTCAGTACAATTTTAAGTTCTAGAGGTATGAATTTAATTTGTGTAGGGTTATACTGTTTAATTATATCCAACAACTCTTGCTTATACTTATGACATCCGATTAAATCTACAACAGAAGAACAACACATTAATTTCCTTAGCAATTCTTCACCGTTTAAATAGGAAAAGACAATTCCTTCATTCTAACCAAAGTCACATCTTTCAAAAACTCTTGTCTTGTAATCATACGGTATACTTTCATTCGGCATTATATGAAAGATAACACTGTAAAACTATCCATCGATATAAACATTGATTAAAACTTTTCTAGGGCTTTGAATGTTTACAAGTCCAAGTCCATATAATGAAAAACTTTCACAGGTTATTTCGGGGCTTCCTATCTTCTTACAAACACCTTCTATCAACAAATTTACTTCGGCTCCCGAGTCGATTAAAGCTTAGAAACATTCTTCGTTTATTGTAATCCGCTTCGTTGGTTTGACAGCTTGACTTTCGTCTTCGTAGTAAAAGTTAGGCACGTGGATCGTCGTTGCGTCGGCGTTGGCACACTATTTTGACCTAACCCCAGACGAGCCTCCAAAATTTGTGAGATTGTTTGGTCATAATTAAACAATGTGTAACAATTTGGCTTAAAATACTTCTAATTTATTTTATACTAATTTTACATTTACAACAACTTTTCAACACTACCACCAACGCCTAATCCGCCATCTTTTTTTTCTAATATCTCCTCTCGCTCTCACCTTTACGTCTCGCTCACACACACCTTACGTTCCATTTCACACATCCTACATATATATAAAACTAAAGTAAAATAAATAAATATTCCGGACATCTAACACGCAACGCCATCTAGTCCCAAGCTAAGCAGAGCTTTTTTTATGGGTACTAGACAACTGATAAAAATACATATATACTTTATTTTTTGTAAATACATACACATTATACATAGAAAACACCCAAACTCCGAAACAAATATTTGCAGATCATACAAACATTTGGTCCGACCCGTTTTCATTTACTCAGCCATTTGTCAACGTATTTAATTTTTACCTCGTTGGATAGCTAATAAAACATACTTGTTTTTAAGCTATTACGCTGATAAAATTGTAAGGTGTTTTTTTAAATAAAATTGCATTTAGTCATAAGAAACAGTAAAATGTATGAAAATGTTTAGATTCCCTGAATCATTATTCACTAACGGTACTACATTTTCTTTTTTGTGTTATTATTACGTATTAGGGTGTTAGCAAACTAATAACACCAACAACAACTATTAAATACGCAAGTGTTTGTTTTAAGACCACTTTGAAGTAGCGTGATCCACTATTCTTAAAAATATGAGTTTTTTTATTTTATTTCCAAAATGGTACATTTTTGACATATTTACCCGAGGACAATTTGATAGCTAATGATCTCTACTATCACCCCTTAAAGGGATTACTGCATGTTACCGTAATCCTGTATATAGGACCCATCGAAATATATAATCTATATATATATAAAAAAGTGGCCAAGTGCGAGTCGGACTCGCTCATGAAGGGTTCCGAAGCAGCAAGTTACATAATAATAAACGTTCTTGTAGTTCGTTGTAACTTTTATCGATGTTTTAATAATAGTGTTTATTTTTTGCGGTTTACTATTTATGACGTATTAAAAGAAAAACTACTTACTAGATCTCGTTCAAACCAATTTTCGGTGGAAATTTGCATGGTAATGTACATCATATATTTTTTTTTAGTTTTATCATTCTCTTATTTTAGAAGTTACAGGGGGGGGACACACATTTTACCACTTTGGAAGAGTCTCTCGCGCAAACTATGTATTCAGTTTAGAAAAAAATGATATTAGAAACCTCAATATGATTTTTGAAGACCTATCTATAGATAGGTCATCCATCCCACACGTATGCGTTTGATGAAAAAAAATTTTTAAGTTTCAGTTCTAAGTATGGGGACCCCCAAAATTTATTGTTTTTTTTTATTTTTGTGTGAAAATCTTAATGCGGTTCACAGAATACATCTACTTACCAAGTTTCAACAGTATAGTTCTTATAGTTTCGGAATAAAGTGGCTGTGACATACGGACGGACAGACAGAACTGAAACTCAAAATTTTTTTTTTCATCAAACCCATACGTGTGGGGTATCTATGGATAGGTGTTCGAAAATGATATTGAGGTTTCTAATATCATTTTTTTCTAAGCTGAATAGTTTGCGCGAGAGAAGCTTCTAAAGTGGTAAAATGTGTCCCCCCCTCCCTTAACTTCTAAAATAAGAGCATGATAAATCTAAAAAAAATATATGTTGTACATTATAATGCAAAATTCCACCGAAAATTGGTTTCAACGAAATCTAGTAAGTAGTTTTTTTTTTAATACGTCATAAATCGTAAACTGCAATTTACCTTTCATTCAATCAACACAAATATAATTTAAAAAAATGTTACTTGCTGCTGCGGAACCCTTCATGGGCGAGCCCGACTCGTACTTGGCCGCTTTTTTTAATGTGCTCGTTATTGTTTTTTTTTGTGAGGTCTGTTTGACCTCTCCGCTTTTCCCCATCCAAAGATACGACAGGACCTTGTTATTCTAGTTTCTGTATTCATGTCTTTTATCTCTTGGATACCTCTCGCACCAAGTGCCTCTCATCCATCATCTCTCTGGTGTCATTACATGTTTCTTCTACTTAGCAACATTATACAATGCTACAAAATCATAACTACTCTTAACTTCGTCCTTATTATTACTTCTTATTATTGTATTTCTATTGTATTACTTAGACTATTTTCCATTCATTAGTTTGTATGCATGTCCTGTATTTATGTGCGTGCTTTACCTTGACATAGTTCTTAGCGTCTATTTTGTGTGGGATCGTGGCATTCATGACTCATTGTATCTTGCTATTTCCATCTTGTTTCTACTGTTTCTTTGTCGGTAATATATACATATACATTCTAATATACATATATACTATTACTATTTCTTATTTCATGATTATTTTCTTGAACTGTTTCCTTTTTAATTGTTTGTGTGCATGTTTCACTTTTACATAATTCTTTACCTCTAGTTTATTTCTAATAATAATTTTTTCTTCCGAGAAACAATTGTTATTTCTTATCTCATTTAACAATTTATTTCCAATTTAATTTTACAATACCGTTATTCTATCTAGGTTACAGTTATTCGTTTCATACTTTATTTAACAACTTCTTTTCAATTTAATTTTCCAATATAGTTATTCTCTGTAGGTTACAATATATATATTTCTTGTTTTGTGTTATTAATAGGTTTTTAATTTAATTTTTATGATTCCTTCTTGATATTAGGTTTTCTAATAAGTATTTTTTGTTATTGTTGTTTAATGTGAAATAGTGACATTTGTGATTAAGTGTATCTTCTAATTTTTTAACATTGTTCTATTATTTCTTTGTCAACAATATATATCTAATTTATATTCTTGTGCAGGGTTATTTCTTAGGCTGTTTTTTATTTAATTGTTTGTGTGCGTGTCTAATGTTTGTGTGCGTGCTTTGATATCTCCATATATATTTACTTATATATTTTTAAAATCAGTGTGCGTGTGTGTGTTCTCCTGAAAGGTTGAGTCACAAGTATCCCGTATTCGATCGTGGCAAGTAGTCCCATTTCTTGCGGGTCGGGCACTCGGCACTGAAAGCATTGTGAGCCTTGTTCTGCAGCCTAGAGTGCAAGCAATTGCAGCACTGCGGTTCGGTTCCTGCGATGTAGTCGGCGCATTTCTCGCGCAGGTGTGGACCTCCACAGTGGCTGCACCTGTCCACACTCTCGGTGCAGAACTTCCAAACGCAAGGCACTTCGTGCACTGAATGAGCGGAGACTGGTCCTCCACTCTGACCCTTTGCAGGTCCAGGTAGAGGGTTCCAGTCTCCGTTATTCTTTGCCACACTCTTGGCCTTTCGGTGTTCTGAGCGTAAAGGGCTTTGATTTTCTCGTCGTCGTCACTGTCCATGTAGATGTCTTTAAGGACGACGAGAGGGTCCTTGTTCTTCACGGGCACCACAGTTTTTTTTGTTTTCTTTTTAAAAGACAACTCCCGCATTAGGAATAAATATCCTGTGTCGCGGGGGACTTTACAGACATACATGAAACGGACACAATTAACACCCAAACTCAGAACAACAATTTATGGATCACACAAAGTGTTGTCCCGTGTAGGATTTGAATTCACAACACTTGGCGAATTAGCAAGCGGCGTGGCGACCGCCTAAACCACTAGGCCAACCGTGCAGTTAATCCATCACTGCTACCTTCGATCTTCTCCCTCACCTTTTGCAGCTCCACCTCTGTGTCAAAGCATAAGATGACCGTGCTGTTCTTGGCCTTTCGCGTTTGACTGAATTTAAGTCCAGTACCCCTGGCATCGACCGCCTTCTTCACTCTGGCGAGTACCTCATGACTGTCCTTTGAGATCACCGCCATCGAGTGAAGCGCCGGTCGGCGCCCGGGTCTGGTAGCTGCGGCGCTGGCGTCTGTCTTGGGGATCGGGTCGCTTTCGGGTATTCGCTCTTTTGCCATTTTGTTAAGATGCGTCTTGGCCTCAACGACGACATCTCTGGCGACGGTACCAACTAGGTCCTCGAGTTGGTTCTGCGCGCGTACCACGATCCCCTCGGTCGACTTGTCTGTCTCGATCTGTGTCTCCTCAATTTTGCCGAAGATTTTCTCGATGACGTCAGCGCCCCGATCCTTATTTTTGGTGTCTAGGTCCCTAATCTGCTGCTTCAACTTGTGGTGCGACTCACCGACCCCTTCATAGATTGTAGCTTGCAGGTCTTCCAGTTTCTTCAGTATCGCCCCTTCCCTTTCAGAGGACACTGAAGACACTGCGACTGCGGTTGTAGCATCCGCCTACTCAGTTCAAATAGTATGCGGATGCCCTTATCGGATTGTACCTCCAGGAAGTTCTTTATATCACGCCTCATATCTAAGGGTATTGTTGGACCTTTGAGGGTATGTCCTCAAAGGTCTTCATGACCTCCTGGAGTAGAAGGTCGCTCGACTGCTCAGCGTAGTTGGTTTGCTGCTTTTTGTATTGGTCCATGTTTTCGAGCGACCTTCTTTTTGTTTCGGGTCTTTTGATGAAGGTCCTGGTGGCGTCCAGCACCACCGAGGGTGAAGTAGCGGAGCCGGGAGCAGCTTGTGTTTTGGCTGCGCCAGATGTTGGTGGTGTTTTGTACATATTGTGTGTGTGTGTGAGACAGTGTGATGTAATGTGGGCGAGTGAACGGGGAAAGTTGTCGAATGTGTAAATGTATGTCTGACCCTGTATAATACTACAACGTGTGTCAGTGTAATACTACAACTAACATCAAAAATTTAAAATACGCTATATATAGAACGGAGTTCTATCAGGTTATGACAATAAAATGAAACAGCTTGTGCTCTATACAGAGCCGTTCTATTTGTTTGTGAGGTGTAGATTGCCTCTGTCACCAACTTAAATCTAACACAACTTAAATCTAATACGCAAAAATTTTTGAGTTTTTTTTTAAATATTTTTTTTTGTCAAGACTACAAGTTGACGATCCCTTCTCTGCAAGGGGGTATAAGGCCTTGCAGAGAAGGGATCGTCAACTTGTAGTCTTGACTAAAAAAAATATTTATTTATTTATTTAGTGAAGAAAGGGAGGCTGGGCGCTCAATTTTTCGAATTATATTGGCCGGATCAATGCAAATGTGGTGTCGTTAGACGGGTCTAGAGGAAACCTATCTAATTATGTAAAATTTATAATTCCAGGAATTATGTGAAATTTATAATTCCAGGAATAATGGTTATCGAACTATTCGACAAAAACCTCAAAATTTTTCACTATTTACCATAATTTCAGTTTAAAAATAAAAATGTTCAAACTTCTAAGTGTCGGAGCTGAATGAACAAGGTGTCGATAGATAGGACTAGACGAGTCCTATCCGAATATGTAGAATTTATAATTTAGAAATTAAGGGTTGCTGAACTATTTGTGGCGACCTCCACATACAGCGCAAACAGCAACGTGCTACAGCGTCATCGACCAAATGTTTTCAGTCCGCTTTGGATAACATGTTTGCTTGTTAAAATTAACGAAACAGTTAAACCACGCCCATATTTTGATAAAAAATGTGGTGTTTGGTGTTTATAAATATTAAACAGTGTCGCAGGAGACCCGGCTGAAAGTGGAATTTAGAATGAAGGGTTATCGAACAATTCGACAATAATCTCAACATTTTCAAAATTTAAAAAGTCTAAGTCCAAATATCGAATTTCTTGGTTGTTTTTCAGGATTTAATACTCCAACGGGACGCAGGAGTGTCAACAGAGATGATAAAAAGCTAAAACTATGAACTTCAAGCTATACTCAATAAAAAAATTCGTATATGTTCGTTATTGTTAGGACAAGGCTTGTGTACAAGAAAAATTCAAAGATAACGGGAAAAGTCTTTTTTTTCGTCCGCGACTGTACACTGCCTGTGGGAAGCTGAAGCAGATATGTAAATATGGCGGTACGAAGTTCGCCGGGTCAGCTAGTTATATTTATAAGTATATTAATTAAAAAGAAATAACATAACAATTGTGCTACTGTTTCAGCAAAACCAAAAATCAACAAAACAGATGACATCGTTTTCGTGACAAGAGGAGATGATGCACAGCTCGAATGTCAGTAAGTTGTCACAAACATTAAGAATAATTATATTTGACACAAGCTGAGCTCCGAAGTGTTACCCGCGGTAGGGCGACGCTAGTCTTAAAAAATACCTAAGTTACTCCTTATAATCATCAGCTACTTATTAGTGAAAGTCCCATCAAAATCGATCAAGCCGTTCCAGAGATAAGGCAGAACAGACATATAGACAAAAAAATGATGTTTTGATGTAAGTAGACCAGGGTAGAGCCTTTAAAAATAATAAAAAGTGAAAAAAAAAAATAGTAGGATGAAACCCATTAGAAAGGAGGGGAAAATTATAAAAATGAAAGGAAAATTAATTTACGGGCGATCTGAGGTCGGTAAGGGGATGGGGGTGAGTTTTTAAGGGTAAAAAACGGTTTTTCTCGATTTCCGGCCAAACTAAAAGTCCTGTGGAAAAAAGGCAAATGGCAAAGTTGTAGGTAATAAAAATATCTAAAACTTTGGATTTACACTTTTTTCTCATAACCTCAAAAATTATGTGAAAAATTCAAAAAACCAAGTTTTTGGTTATTTATTCCTAACTTTTACAAAATTGTTTTTTTATGTCACGAAATTTGGTGAAAACTTACCTTTTTACGTCCCAAATACGCTGTAATTTATTTAATTAGAAATATTTATTTTTTCACCTTATTTTGAATTAATATCGAAAAAGCACCCTAATTTTCAATTGAAAATTCACCCGTCAAAATATCAGCTTTTTTGAAAAAATTGGTATGTTTTCTGTTCGTTGAAATCGCTACTTTCCGATGGTGAAAAAAAAAATGTTACTATAGTCAATCTTCTCAGAAAAAAACTCGAATTCCAAAATTTTTTTTAAATTAATATATACAATTTTGAACTATTTATGAAAATTTACACTTTAATTACTCGAAAAACGTAAGATTACATGTTACATTGATAAAAAAAAATTGCAAATCAAAATATACTACTATAGCAAACAAATAAGTTAATAAAATTAATATTTATTAGATGTCTTATTGACATCTACAATATTTGGAGAAAGTTGTCGAATCTTCTTCAAATTATATGCGTAGATGCCTATTTATAACTATTTTAAGATAACTTATATACCTGAGTGACCTACGAAAAATTTTAGCCCATTAAAAGGTATTTCATAGAGAAGTGGGGAAGGGGCTAGGCGGATCTAGGTCTTACTACATACATTTCACTCATTTTACCTGCTATTTCGTAGCGGCTGTAACAACCGTTAGCCTAGCCAGTATTCGAAATACAGTACAGTATACAACATCGTTTATAAAAATATACGTGCACGCTGAGTTTCTTTAAGATAATTGTGACAAGTATACTTAAAAAAAAACTTTTCGAATCTGCATAGGATGGTAAATACTATCCCTATTTTTATCTGTATCAACTCAAACATAAAAAAAACCGACTTCCAAAAAACATCCAACGAAAACTCCCTGCCAAAAAACACTAAAAAGCGTAAAATAAACTGGCTCTTCATAAATTGCTATGTGTAGGTACCTAGGATCTGTTTGAAGTCGAAGTTTTACCCTAAAAAACTTGGCACCATCCCCTTACCGACCTCAGATCGCCCGTGAATTATTTTTAATAATATTCCCCTCCTTTTCTAATGGGTTTCATCCTACTATTATTTTTTTTGGTTTTAAAAATTATCGACCCTGGTCTGTCAAATATATTTTCATTTACATTAGGTGAAAAGCTGTTAATTTGAAATTACAAACAGACAATTAATACTTTTTTAATTTGTATAGATTTAAAAAGTTGTTTTTTCACGTCTCTAGTAGTTACTTGAATTTATCATGATGAATCCTTATAAAATTTTCCAGAATAATTGAAGGAATTCCTAAACCCACGTTACAATGGTAATTCCAACCTGAGAACGGTGAAAAATTTGAAGAAATAAGTGAAACAAGCGACGTCCTAAGGTTGCAAGACGTAGACATGGATAAAATGGGAACATACTGGTGTATTGCTAAAAATGAGATTGGAAATGAGCGATATGCTAGAGTCTTGATTGTAGAATGTTAGTATGAAAATAATAATCTATCTAGGTTATAATATCAATCGATTTATGGTGGTACACAAAGGTGTACGTCTCCAGGCTGACTTAAAGTCAAATACTATAGGAGTTTCAGATTATCATTAAATTCTATATGCAATGGTCTTGGCTAACCTTCTATTATACGTGTTTGTTAGTCTAGCGGCTAGTGATCCTGACTGCTTCATCAGAGTATTCTATAGTATAGTATTTGTGCCATAAACGAATAAGATTGTTTACAAGCATCTGACGTATTTTAGTTCAACAGATTATGATGATTAACTGTATGAGATGAGATTATTATTATAAAAAAATAGTTTCACTTTTTAAATAAAGTTCTTATAGAGCATTGCTAAACACCTTAAAAATGTATCTAAACTTCTTCAAATTTATACAACTTGTTGCTGAAAGTAACAATCTTAGATTATAAAAGATAGCTTTCTTTTGCAATATGAGGTAACAATATTTGTTCGATCCCAAATCGACTATTTGGTAGATGTAGTATTAACTATAATGTTGCAATGACAACACTGTGTGATAGTCTTGTGGCAAATATCAAAGTGACACAATTGTTAATAATGTCATGTCAGTATTACGAAGAAGATGTCGGTTGGTGCCGTGTCTTAGTTGTTGAAAATCTTTGTATTTAGCTCTCGATGAGGATTTTACAGGCTAAATTAACTGTTAAAAGCCGTTCGGAACGGCCATAACGAGGCCCTGGGGAAAGGAATTAAACAAAATTCATTAATTCATGTTTTAGATCAACCCACTATTAAGGACAGCGATAACACACTGCGAGCTAAGGACGGCGATGTAATAACTATTCCCTGCGACGTAGATGGTATTCCTACTCCTACTGTAAAATGGTTTAAAGATGGCAGACCAATAGATCACTCAAGCGATTTTCAAATTTCAGCCAATCATACTTTAAAGTTAGTACAAACATGTTCTTCAATTTGCAACAAATCAATCTAATATTTATAGCTAAGCGTTGGTTCATTTACTAGGTATTTGTGTTTTTCCTTCATATGGTTCATAGATATTTTGTTACTGTTAAATGCTTAAGTGAAAGTTAGCTTAAGTTAAACCGGTAAGAGAAACCAAACAGCTATATTTGATTGAACCTACAGCAGACGCATTTTCGCTATTTTTAACCGACTTTCAAAAGGAGGAGGTTCTCAATTTCATCGGTTTTTTTTTATGTATGTACACGGATTACTCCGTCAATTTGTGGACCGATTTTGAAAATTCTTTTTGTATTCGAAAGGGTATGCTCCCATGTGGTCCCATGGCCACCATATCAGGATCTGATGATGGGATCCTAAGGAAATCGAAAGAAACCCTCAAATTTTCGTGAGCGCCTGCAATGAAGTTACGAGCAATTGAGCAATTGTCTGCATGCCTTCAGATTCTGTAGATATCATTTAATTTCATGATATATAAAGCGGGTCCTAAGGATATCAGAGTTTACCTCAGATAGTCAGTTTACCTCAAATCACTTGAATTATAGTAACCCATAGAAGATAGTCCACTTGAGATTTTATGACAAAAAATTACCTGAAGTCCTCTCGATTCTATACAGTATGCATGTTACCTTTAGTCGTATTCTTTCAAGTTATTTAGGTGAAATGATGATGAGAGACTTGAGAAAGACTATAAAGCGAAAATAAAAACTTCGTTTAAAAAAACCGACTTCAAAAACTAAAAAGTATCAAATAACTTAATTTGCATGTGCTACCTATTCATAGGTTTGAAGTCGGTGCCAAGCCAAAACGTAATAGTAGGTACCGCACTCGCCGCGCTTGATAGCTGCTCTTCCCGTAGAACAAAACAACCGAAGCGTCGCGTCGATAACGTTGTTGACGTTCGTCTCGAAATATAGCGAGTGTGGTACCTACTATTACATTTGGCTTGGCACTGACTTCAACCATGAATAGGTAGCACATACAAATTAATTTATTTGATACTTTTTAGTTTTTGAAGTCGGTTTTTTTAAACGAAGTTTTTTTTTTAATGCTTTTACTTTTGTTGTTTCAGTGCTTAATAAATAGATGTTTCATTAGATCAATTCAAACTATAAGAAATTTATTTTAAAATATGTTTTGTAATTAAGCCACTCAGTAGTGGGAAATAGATAATCTACTGTAAACCTCCTATGGGAAACTTTACAATTCATTGCTGAGGTCCTTGTAAAGAACTTGAATTTAAGCGTTTTTTTTGCTAGACGTTATGTATCAGGCATTGAAGCGGTCTTTTGCACAGAACAGAAAATATAGGTAGAAATGTTATGTAGGCGGGGCAGGCGCGCCGCGAAAATAGTCCAAATACCTCTATTTTGTCCGCTGGCATTAACTGAACGGTCGCATTCGCGTTTTCAATGGGAAAAAACAATAAAACAATCATACATTGCGTATTAAATTTGATTACTTTAATGTTTCCACAAGAGTACGCAATGAACTGCATTTCCTGCGTGAAAATTTCGATTTATTTCACCCGAACAGATTTAGTGTAAGGCATAGGGGTGTGCCCAAATATTTATAATGCATTCGATACCGCAAAATTGTAGATGTCGATGATAATGGTTTGTGTTTTTCTTAAGTAGAAAGAGTTGATTTGTTATAAATTATGGTTTTTAACCGACTGCAAAATAATTTTTAATTTGAATTTTTTTGGAAAGCTTTTCGATGAAATGGAATAGGAATAATAGAAACATTTCTTTTAAAACTTCAAACATGTTTTGAAGATTAACATTTTCGGGCCGTCCGACGTCCATCGAAGTCCATTGTTTTTTGCATTTAAATTTAGATATAAAAATGTACATCTTGTGATGAAATAAAAATAACCTCATACTTACTGTTAATTACAGGGATCTACAGAAAAAATATTAAGATTATGTGTGTTACGTCTATAGAAAGTTGTGTCGTGTTCATAAGTATGAAACTTCAAACTATATGTACTTATGTTTTGACAAAACAAATGTCTTATTTTTATATTAACAAGAAACTAGTACAATTTCACTCAATCCATTTCTAAGACAGGGACTTTGATATAAAAAATTAGGATAGCGATATGTAAAAGTAAGAACTATTTCTTCTAGAAATTTAATAAATTTAATTATTATAATCGACAGGACCACATCTCTACGGTGGTAGTCGGTACGGTGGGGTCATAAATACGAAGATCCACCTATAAACACACAATCACAAGTAAAACTCTATTTAATGCCAAGAGCATAAGGTTGTAGTTGAATATTATATTCATTAAATCCTTTGGACGAATTAGAATAGACTTAGTAATATTATTAATCGTTTATGTGTGCGTCCCGGCGACAAAAAATTACTTACGAAATTACGTCAAAGGCATTTCTAGTAGTTCTGTGGTCTTTTGTAAAACATCTATGACTATAACAGATCATCATGAAACCTTGTACACATATTCTTGGACATATTAAAAGTAACATAGGATACTTATTTTTGCGAGCGAAGCCGCGGGTGAAATCTGGTTGTATTTAATTTAAAGATAAAATTTGAGTATAGCAAGAAGAAAACAAGATTCATTAAAAAAGTGACTTGATTATACAATTTTAATTAAATCAAATTTTCATTATATAAGTAGGTATGTTAATAGACGATGTCTGTTACGCTTTCACGGATAAACCGCTGCACCAATTTCAATGAAATTTGGCATGTAGATACTTTGATTCTTGAGAAAGGACATAGACTACATTTTACTAATTTACCGCGATAACCAATATACACGCGGGCAGAGTCGCGGACAAGCGCAAGTAATAAATTTAATTTGTTAACCAGAAGAACTATACTTTCAATTGATATGAATAAATAATATTTCAGATGGCATGCTAAAGTATTGTCTGATGACGGACTCTACACTTGTGTGGCTGAAAATGCACTTGGGTCTACCAACAAAACTGTTTCTGTTGAAATATTAGGTAAGTGGGTATTCATTTTCAAATATTATTTACCATCACTTGATCATGACTCATGATTGAGGTTCGAGATACACACCTCATTTTGTTATCTAGACCTACATCCGATTATGAAAACGAAACAATATCAAGAACTTCATTTCTTATTACACACTGGCTGCGACCCGCGGTTTTACCCGGGGTTTGTTGCTTTTCAATCGTATGTTGTTCATTATTTCATGGGTGTTCATTAACCGACTTCAAAAAAGGAGGAGGTTCCACTGTTTATTTTTTTTTGTTTTCGCGTAACAGACAGATATAAGTACTGTAATACTTCCAAATGATCCAATTAGAAATTACAAGCAGACACTTCAATTTTTATTATTTGTATAGATTAAAATGACTTATTGCTCCAATTATAATTATTAACAATACATGTATAGTCAATTCGTTTAGATAGTGTCGGTGCACCCGCACGCAATTGAGGTTATTGTTGTTGTGGCGGCCTCCACATACAGCGCAACAACAACATACCATACACAGCGCCATCTACCAAAGATACGTCGAACTACGGAGTAACGAAGGAAACTAAGAAACTACCAATCCTGAATCGCGCAGTGAAAGTTCTCGCGCCAGTTAACATATATACAACATCCCAACATCAACCGTCGGGCAGCCGGCCCGCCAAGCATGATCACCTCGCCTGGTCGGAGGATCCTCCCTTTGTGTTGGTGGGACATGACACACCTGTCCCCCACAGTGGTGACCCCGACGTGATTGAAAGCAGCCTTCGTTGCAGCATCAGCACGCCACCATCATGTTCACTCCCACAGCAAGTCTCACAGCCAGCCAGCAACCTCGGCCTCAACAGGGATACACCATACGCAGGAAGCGACCGCTCCAGCCTGGCTACCCCTACGGCCTCATAGCGTCTAGGCACAGAACACTGCACGTACGGTCCATGTAAGCAGATCATCTCTCTTCCGTCTACGCAGCAGCCAGCCACTACGCAGAAACCGCCCCGACTCACTGGGGACCTCACCGCAGCACCGCGCACCGCACTCAATACCGACTCACTGGGATCAGCGGACTTCAGCCTCTACTCACTGGGACTAGCGGCATTCAGTTCCGACTCACTGGAACTTTCGGCACTCAGTTCCGACTCACTGGAACTCACTCCTGGCACTGGCAAGCTCCACAACAGAGCACAGACAGCTGACTCAACAATGTATCGACCTCCGGTCTTGAAGGGGAGTGATGTGGCGGCCTCCACATACAGCGCAACAACAACATAACATACTACAGCGCCATCTACCGAAGATACGTCGAACTACGGAGTAACGAAGGAAACTAAGAAACTACCAATCCTGAATCGCGCAGAGAAAGTTCTCGCGCCAGTTAACATATATACAACATCCCAACATCAACCGTTGGGCAGTTGGCCCGCCAGGCATGATCACCTCGTCTGGTCCGAGGATCCTCCCTTTGTGTTGGAGGGACATATCACCCGTTCCGCCACATTGTGAAATAAGAAGTCTAGGAGTGTTAGAACTGTCAGCTCACCATTCTCCATAGCAGATCTTATGTCCTCTGTGATTTGTACAAGAGTAGTAGTGGTGCTGTGACCGGGTCGAAAGCCAGAGTGAAGAGGATTCAGTAGCAGGTTTTTGGATAGAAAATTTGAGAGATGATTATGGATGAAGCGTTCAAGGACCTTGGAGAGAAAAGGGAGAATGGAAATAGGGCGGTAATCGGAAAAGCATCCGGGATTTTTCTTTTTGGGAATGCGTATAATTTCAGCTTCCATTCAAGCCTTTGGGAATACACTATAGGAGATTGAATAATTAAGGATATGACAGATTACAGGAAGAACTTCATTAAGGATTGGGAGGATCATGTTGTGGCTTAGACAATCAGAACCCACCGCGTTCGAAGTTATAGACACTATGCTCTTCTCAACATCAAAATCAGAAAATTGACTAAAAAAAAATGGGGTTCAGTCAGGAATCGGCACAAAAGTGAGAAGTTTCTGTGTTGCGTCGTTTGTCATTTTATCAAAATTTGACGAAGCAGGGAAATGTTGATTTAGTAAATTTAAATTGACATTTTTAGGAAACGGTTCATGATAAAATTTGCCTACTTCCAGTGACTTTAAAAATTTCCAGACTTTAGCTGGATCTCCGTTTTCAACGGAGCTGTGGATGTATCGGCGTTGCGCATTCTTACACACCTTACTGCAATGATTCCTTACAGTTACATATTTGTCCCGGTTCCTATCGCTGGGATTCTTTTTAAACTTAGACTTGGCTGTCACTTTTTTCTTGATTAGAGATTTGATGTCCTCAGTGAGCCAGGGTGAAGGAAGGCGTTTGACCCTCATTTCTTGCATTGGCGTATGGTCATCGTAGAGAGTTATTAATTTATCAATGAATAGTTCAACCTTGTCGTCTATACAGCCAGCACTGTAAAGAGGAGTCCAGTCAATGTTGTTGGCATCCTTAGCCAAGGCATCCACATCCATGCCTCTGAAGTTTCGCTGCAGGATAGTCTTTGTTTTATATTTAGGCGGCCGGAGACGATAGGACAGACAGAGCAAGTCAAGAGGAAACGAGGATAAGGTCTAACAGAGACGGAGTAGACAAACCAAATCAAATCATTTATTTGCATCGAATGTACACACATCAAAAGTGTCTAGGGATCAAGCATTTTTATGCGGATTTCTTGAGATTGAGATGTGGCTTTGGCCCTGGCCTGCTCAGTCGCCAGACTTGAACCCGATTGAGCATGCATGGGATATGCTACAGAGAAGAGCTCTGCCGAATATGGAGGGTATCCAGTCGCAAGAAGATCTTTTTTTGTTGTTGCAACGAACATGGGCGGCCATTCCACAGCGTGTTTGGATGAACTCATTTTGAGTATGCCAAACCGATGTTCTTGTGTTGTTAGTGTTCGCGGTAGAAACACGGATTATTATTTGTTTAAGTTACCTAATAAAATTTTAAAGAAAACTGTTATATCAGTCTTTTTTTCGAACTTTAATGTTAGTGGTTCAAATGTCAAAAATCCTTTTATTAGGAAAATGGCAAATTTCTTTATTAATGCAAAGGTGACTTGGTTTATCGTTACTGTGACAAACGAAAACACTTTATTTGATGAATCCTTAAAGAAAATTTTAATTAATATCAATCAGGAGAAAAGTTATTGCAAAAATATATGTTGATCCCTAGACACATATGTTGATCCCTAGACACTTTTGATGTGTGTATGTCATGTAGTTACATAAATAAGGTATTTAGTACTGTGTTAGTTTCAATACATTCTGCCATTTAAGCATGCAAAAATTAATGTCATATAAAATTAGTCATGTCAACATTAAATAATTAATACTACAATAATATACAATTGGATTAAAACAATTCAATATCATACATAGTGATTGATATTTATAAATTAAATTAATGAGAGTCCAATACATTATTAAATTTGATATGTCAGAGCATTACATATCTAGTAGAAACTAAATTACAATTTGTCATTAAGATAACATAATACGGAATAATAGCATTTGTCAAGTAATAATAAAATCAAACACTTCTTAAATTTCTATATATTTTGATTTTTAATATTTTCTGGTATTTTATTGTAAATCATAGGACCCATACACATGATGCTTTTTGTTAATAAAGCCGTTTTATATCCTCCCTGGTTAAGTACATTTTTATATTTACTTCTTAACTGTGCTGAGCGTTTGCTAGTCTCTGACATCGTGGAAAACAAGTTCATATTTGTTTTGACAAAGACAGCTACTTCAAAAATATATAAACAAGGAAATGTTTGAGCCTTAAATATACTTTCTCGTTGGTTGCAGTTTCCCCAAAATATAATGCCAAATCTTAAAATTGACGATACTAGACCATGATTATGCTATCAGAAGAGTGTTTGTATTCACTTTTTTTGAGAGAGTGTAAAGAGCAAAGGCAGACGTGCTTATTTTTTTACATATGACCTCCGATTGCGGTTTCCATATTAACTGGCTGTCTATTTTTATGCCTAAAAACTTTGTTTCTTTTACTTCATTTATTACTTTGCCATTGTAGCTCATAGTTAAGGTTTTGTTTTGAATACGCTGATAGAAATGCATTACATTAGTTTGTTACAGTAGACTGAGGGAAATAATAGGTTGCATTGGAAGGCAGAATAGACAGATTGCTAGATTGAATTATAGATTAAAGAGTAGAGGACCGAGAATCGTTTTTGAGGAGACAGGTGTTAAAATCACCCATTATTACGGTAGGACTGTACAAGGGAGTGAGATGCTCTAGTAGCAGTTCAAATGAAGAAAAGAAGTTAATGCTTAAGTAAGGACAATAAAATACACCACGAAGAATTTTAGTATGAAGGAGTTCGACTTCAAGAAAAAAATGTTCACCAGCATTAGTTGGAGGGGGCTGCGGTGAGAAACTAACAATGGAGTAGGGAATGTGAGAACGTAAGTAGATAGCAACTCCACCGCCGCCACCCACGGCTCGATCATTCCTAATAAGGTTGGTAAAGAGTATGCAGAAGAGGGTAAGCAGGGCTTAAGCCACGATTCGGAAATAAGTATAGCACATATAAATCGAGACGAAAGAGTCTCAGCGACTGTTGGATCACCCTGGGAACCAACACTACTACGTATAGACAAGAAGTCATTGCTGTCATCACTGCAGTCAGGCGTAGACATCTCAAGCTTCCAAATCGATGGTTAGGAAATTGAATTGTAGTTTGTATTAAATAAAATTATTATATAGAATATAAATGAGTTTATGGAATAAGTATATTATTAAAATAAAATTAATCTATTAAATTAATATATTACATAAATAAAATATTAGAACGCTTACTTCATCTGCCGGTTGCCAGTTTAAAACAAACCAGTAATAATAACACGATTCTTATGTGGACACTCTCTTGATTGGTGGTTTATTTCTACACAGTTGAAACATCGTCTAGCTGGACCTCTCTGTGATGACTGGGATCCTCTCACCCCTGCCACTGCAGTTTTATCTTTCATTTGTTCGTATAGCTTAAGTTTTTCTTTAAGGACTGGATAAGTTGTAGCGCCGTATAATATACTTCTATTTACTTCTGTGTCTCTTATGCCTTCTATAATATACTAGGTTGATACATACCTTGGAAATCTTGCACGCTTACCCTTTTCTTTCATAATGAGCATGCATTGGTGATATGTTTCGTTGGGCTCCTTCTTACGAGCTGACATTAACTAGTGCATTTTTTTCGTATTTATAACTTCTGGAAACTCCTTCTGAATGACTGTCTTCAACTCCTCGAACGTCTTAAACACCATTTCCGTTCCGTCCGTGTTGCTGTACCTGACAGTGACCTTCTTGCGATGATGAGCTTCTGTTGAGGTGTCCAGTTGAAAATATCGGCGTTATCCTCAATATCCTCGGCCCACTTCGTTGAGGAATAGGTAACATCCTCGCCATCGAACCTGCTCACGCTGTACACTCCATCGAGGTACGCAGCCATCGGCTCCAACGTCGTCGTTATAGTCGTCTTCTCTTTGCTCATTTTGGTTTATGTTTCGTATTGAAACAAACACCAAATGATAACTTTTTCGTCTTTGTCGTAAAAGTTAGGCACGTAGTTCGTAGTTGCGTCGACATTGGCACACTATTTTGACCAAACCCCGGACGAGCCTCCAAAATTGGTGGGATTGTTTGGTCAAAATTAAACAATATGTAACAATTTCGGCTTAAAATACTTTTAATTTACTTTATACTAATTTTACATTTACAACAACTTTCAACACTTCCACCAACGCCTAATCCGCCATCTTTTTTTCTTATATCTACTCTCGCTCTTACCTTTACGTCTCGCTCACACACACCTAACGTTCCATTTCACACATCCTACATCTATACAAAAACTAAAGTAAAATAAATAAATAAATAAATATTCCGGATATCTAACACGCAACGCCATCTAGTCCCAAGCTAAGCAGATCTTGTTTTATGGGTAACTAGACAACTGATATAAATACATATATACTATTTTTTTTGTAAATACATACACATTATACATAGAAAACACCCAAACTCCGAAACAAATATTTGCAGATCATACAAACATTTGGTCCGACCCAGGAATCGAACCCGAGACCTCAAGCAAAGCAGTCGCATACAATACCACTGCGCCACCGAGGCAGTTTTTTTGTCCTCGATTGTACACTGCCTGTGGGAAGCTGAAGCAGATATGTAAATATGGCGGTACGAAGTTCGCCGGGTCAGCTAGTTACATAAATAAGTATATTAATTAAAAAAATAACATAACAATTGTGCGACTGTTTCAGTAAAACCTAAAATCAGCAAAACAGATGACATCGTTTTCGTGACGAGAGGAGATGATGCACAGCTCGAATGTCGGTAAGTTGTCACAAATATTAAAAATAATTATATTTGACACAAGCTGAGCCCCGAAGTGTTACCCGCGGTAGGGCGACGCTAGTCTTAAAAAATACCTTAGTTACTTCTTATATCATCAGCTACCTATTAGTGAAAGTCCCGTCAAAATCGGTCAAGCCGTCCCAGAGATTAGCCGGAACAGACATACAGACAAAAAATTGATTTTTTGATGTAAGTATCAAATATATTTTCATTTACATTTAGTGAAAAGCTGTTAATTTGAAATTACAAACAGAAAATCAATATTTTTTAATTTGTATAGATTTAAAAAGTTGTTTTTTCACGTCTCTAGTAGGTACTTGAATTTAACATGATGAATCCTTATAATTTTTTCCAGAATAATTGAAGGAAATCCTAAACCCACGTTACAATGGTATTTCCAACCTGAGAACGGTGGAAAATTTGAAGAAATAAGTGAAACAAGCGACGTCCTAAGGTTACAAGACGTAGACATGGATAAAATGGGAACATACTTGTGTAATGCTAGAAATGAGATTGGAAATGAGAGCTATGCTAGAGACTTGATAGTAGAATGTTCGTATGAAAATAATTACTGTCTAGCTTATAATATCAATCGATTTATGGTGGTACACAAAGGTGTACGTCTCCAGGCTGACTTCAAGTCAAATACTATAGGAGTTTCAGATCATCATTAAATTCTATATGCAATGGTCTTGGCTAACCTTCTATTATACGTGCTTGTTAGTCTAGCGGCTAGTGATCCTGACTGCTTCATCAGAGTATTCTATAGTATTTGTGCCTTAAACGAATAAGATTGTTTACAAGCATCTGACGTCTTTTAGTTCAACAGATTAAGATGATACTGAGATAGAACTGTATGAGATGAGATTATTATTTTAAAAAAAATAGTTTCACTTATTAAATAAAGTTCTTATAGAGCATTGTTAAACACCTTAAAAATGTATCTAAACTTCTTCAAATTTATACAACTTGTTGCTGAAAGTAACAATCTTAGATTACAAAAGACAGCTTTCTTTTGCAATATGAGGTAACAATATTTGTTCGATCCTAAATCGACTATTTGGTAGATGTAGTATTAACTATAATGTTGCAATGACAATTGTTGGATTTCGAACGTCATTATAATGGCAACATTTTATTGTCACTTTTTCTTGTTTTGACGTTTGAGGTTAAAAAGGTACGAAAAAGACGCGTGTTGAAAACGGTCGACGATTATTGTTTGAAAACCGTAATTAATTGATATTAAGCTAATTGTATTGTCCATCGACCCGGTCTTTTTAGTGATAAACCGTTGTGTGTTAGGTCGTGGACTCGCGAATTTTGTAGGCGCGTTCCGCGATAGCTGAAGCGAGTGAGTTGTAATTCGAATATCCGTGATAGCTGATACGAGTTTGTTGTAATTCGAATACCTTGGAAGTTGTACAGCACTTTAGGAGTTTATGATTATGTGACGACGCAGAGAAGAACTACCCAAGAGATCTCTTAAAACGCCGAGAACACTGAAGCCACACAACTCCAGTAAGTGCTTGATGATTTTAGTTTAGATTAAGAACACGGTGAATCGCCGTGGTTTATTCTTCTCGCCAATGGACTAGTAGCGAGTTAATGCTTATACTCATGGGTCCTATAGGTATTACAGGTATCACAAAGTGATCGCTACATTGGTGAGAGGAGTGATCAACAATACTGTGTGATAGTCTTTTGGCAAATGTCAAAGTGACACAATTGTTAATAATGTCATGTCAGTATTACGAAAAAGATGTCGGTTGGGGCTGTGTCTTAGTTGTTGAAAATCTTTGTAATTAGCTTTCGATGAGGATTTTAATGGCCATAGTGGTTTGACAGGCTAAATAAACTGTTAAACGCCGTTCGGAACGGCCATTGTATAACTTAGTGATCGAAGTTAGTACCGGGTGTTGTGTAAAGATTAGACAATTTTCCTCGGCCTTCATGGAAGGAATCGTACTTGTATGTAAACGGCGTGATGTGAACGGTATGGCGAAGTCTACGAATAGGGCCCCATATCCCGCAGAGAAGATTAGGAAATCGTCACGACCGTAAGTAATTTAAAATTGTAATTGTAAGGTAGAAAAAGGTGTTATCGCCTCTAAGTTTGACTGTTTTCCCCAAGAAGATAGTTCTTCGATTTACTGGTCTTTGTCTATGGGCCCGCAAAGGCAGGTGAAGATTCTTTACTCCAAGTAACGAGGCCCTGGGGAAAGGAAATAAACAATATTCATTTATTCATGTTTTAGATCTACCCACTATTAAGGACAGCGATAACAGACTGCGAGCTAAGGACGGCGATGTAATAACTATTCCCTGTGACGTAGATGGTATTCCTACTCCTACTGTAAAATGGTTTAAAGATGGCAGACCAATAGATCACTCAAGCGATTTTCAAATTTCAGCCAATCATACTTTGAAGTTAGTACAAACATGTTCTTCAATTTGCAACAAATCAATCTATTAAATTTATAGCTAAGCGTTGGTTCATTTACTAGGTATTTGTGTTTTTCCTTCATATGGTTCATAGATATTTTGTTACTGTTAAATGCTTAAGTGAAAGTTAGCTTAAGTTAAACCGGAAAGAGAAACCAAACTGTTATATTTGATTGAACCTACAACAGACGCATTTTTGCTTTTTTTTAAATGCTTTTACTCTTGATATTTCAGTGCTCGATAAATAGATGTTTCATTAGATCAATTCAAACTATAAGAAATTTATTTTAAAATATGTTTTGAAATTAAGCCACTCAGTAGTGGGAAATAGATAATCTACTGTAAACCTCCTATGGGAAACTTTACAATTAATTGCTGAGGTCCTTGTAAAGAACTTGAATTTAAGCGTTTATTTGCTAGACGTTATGTATCAGGCGTTGAAGCAGTCTTTTGTAAAACATCTATGACAAAACATCCGTACTTACATAAATGTGTATATAAGTTTGTTTGTTACGCTTTAACGCGAAAACTACTTAACAGATCATCATGAAACTTTGTACACATATTCTTGGACATATTAAAAGTAGCATAGGATACTTTTTTTTCGAACGAAGCTGCGGGTGAAAGCTAGTTGTACTTAATTTAAAGATAAAATTTGAGTATAGCAAGAAGAAAACAAGATTCACTAAAAAAGTGACTTGATTATACAATTTTAATTAAATCAAATTTTCATTATTGTATAAGTAGGTATGTTAATAGACGATGTCTGTAACGCTTTCACGGATAAACCGCTGCACCAATTTCAATGAAATTTAGCATGTAGATACTATGATTCTTGAGAAAGGACATAGGCTACTTTTTACCAATTTACCGCGATAACCAATATACACGCGGGCAGAGTCGCGGACAAGCGCAAGTAACAAATATAATTTGTTAACCAGAAGAACTATACTTTCAATTGATATGAATAAATATTATTTCAGATGGCACGCTAAAGTATTGTCTGATGACGGACTCTATACTTGTGTGGCTGAAAATGCACTTGGGTCTACCAACAAAACTGTTTCTGTTGAAATATTAGGTAAGTAGGTATTCATTCAAATATTATTTATCATCAGAACTGTCAGCTCACCATTCTCCATAGCAGATCTTATGTCCTCTGTGATTTGTACAAGAGTAGTAGTGGTGCTGTGACCGGGTCAAAAGCCAGAGTGAAGAGGATTCAGTAGCAGGTTTTTGGATCGAAAATTTGAGAGATGATTATGGATGAAGCGTTCAAGGACCTTGGAGAGAAAAGGGATAATGGAGATAGTGCGGTAATCGGAAAAGCATCCGGGATTCTTTTTGGGAATGAGTATAATTTCAGCATCCATTCAAGCCTTTGGGAATACACTATAGGAGATTCAATAATTAAGGATATGGCAGATTACAGGAAGAATTTCATTAAGGATTGGCAGGTTCGTGTTGTGGCTTAGACAATCAGAACCCACCGCGTTCGAAGTTATGGACACTATGCTCTTCTCAATATCACAATCAGAAAATTGACTAAAAAAAGTGGGGTACAGTCAGGAATCGGGACGGAAGTGAGAAGTTTCTGTGTTGCGTCGTTTGTCATTTTATCAAAATTTCACGAAGCAGGGAAATGTTGATTTAGTAAATTTAAATTGACATTTTTAGGAAACGGATAAGATTTGCTTACTCCCAGTGACTTTAAAAATTTCCAGACTTTAGCTGGATCTCCGTTTTCAACGGAGCTGTGGATGTATCGGCGTTGCGCATTCCTACACACCTTACTGCAATGATTCCTTACAGTTACATATTTGTCCCGGTTATTATCGCTGGGATTCTTGTTAAACTTAGACTTGGCTGTCACTTTTTTCTTGATTAGAGATTTGATGACCTCGATGAGCCAGGGTAAAGGAAGGCCCTCATTTCTTGCATTGGCGTATGGTCATCGTAGAGAGTTATTAATTTATCAATGAAGAGTTCAACGTTGTCGTCTATACAGCCAGCACTGTAAAGAGGAGTCCAGTCAATGTTGTTGGCATCCTTAGCCAAGGCATCCACATCCATGCCTCTGAAGTTTCGCTGCAGGATAGTCTTTGTTTTATATTTAGGCGGCCCGAGACGATAGGACAGATAGAAAAAGTCGTGGTAGGATAACTCGTCAGCGGAGCACTGGCCGTACTTAACTGCAAAGTTAGGAGAGGAAACGAGGATAAGGTCTAACAGAGACGGAGTAGATGGAGGGAAATAATGGGTTGCATTGGAAGGCAGAATAGACAGATTGCTAGATTGAATTATACATTGAAGAGTAGAGGACCGAGAATCGTTTTTGAGGAGACAGGTGTTAAAATCACCCATTATCATGGTATAACTGTACAAGGGAGTGAGATGCTCTAGTAGCAGTTCAAATCAAGAGAAGAAGTTAAAGCGTAAGGAAGGACAATAAATTAAACCAAGAAAAAATTTAGTATGAAGAAGTTCAACTTCAAGAAAAAGATGTTTACCAGCATTAGTTGGAGGGGGCTGCGTGAGAAACTAACAATAGAGTAGGGAATATGAGAACGTAAGTAGATAGCAACTCCACCGCCGCCACCCACGGCTCGATCATTCCTAATAAGATTGAATCCTGGTAAAGAGTATGCAGAAGAGGGTAAGCAGGGCTTAAACCACGATTCGGAAATAAGTATAAGTATTGAGACGAAAGAGTCTCAGCGATTGTTGGAAGACCCTGGAAACCAACACTACTACGTGTAGTCATTTCTGTCATCACCGCAGTCAGGCGTAGACATCTCAAGCTTCCAAATCGATGGTTAAGAAATTGAATTGCAGTGTGTATAAAATAAAATAAAAAAATAGAATATAAATGAGTATATGGAATAAGTATATTATTAAAATAAAATAAATCTATTAAATTAATATATTAAATAAATAAAATATTAGAACGCTTACTCCATCTCCCGGTTGCCAGTTTAAAACAAACCAGTAATAATAACACGATTCTTATGTGGACACTCTCTTGATTGGTGGTTCATTTCTCCACAGTTGAAACATCGTCTAGCTGGACCTCTCTGTGAGGACTGGGATCCTCTCACCCCTGCCACTGCAGTTTTTTCTTTCATTTGTTCGTGTAGCTTAAGTTTTTCTTTAAGGACTGGATAAGTTGTAGCGCCGTATAATATACTTTTATTTACTTCTGTGTCTCTTAGGCCTTCTATAATATACTGGGTTGATACATAGGTACTCTGGAAATCTTGCACGCTTACCCATTTCTTTCATAATGAGCATGCATTGGTGATATGTTTCGTTGGGCTCCTTCTTACGAGCTGACATTAACTCGTGCATTTTCTTCGTATTTATAACTTCTGGAAACTCCTTCTGGATGACTGTCTTCAACTCCTCGAACGTCTTAAACACCATTTCCGTAATTACCCATAGTGTTGCTGTACCTGACAGTGACCTTCTTGCGATGATGAGCTTCTGTTGAAGGGTCCAGTTGAAAATATCGGCGTTATCCTCAATATCCTCGGCCCACTTCGTTGAGAAATAGGTAACATCCTCGCCATCAAACCTGCTCACGCTGTACGCTCCATCGAGGTACGCAGCCATCGGCTCCAACGTCGTCTTTATAGTCGTCTTCTCTTTGCTCATTTTGGTTTATGTTTCGTATTGAAACAAACACCAAATGATAACTTTTTCGTCTTTGTCGTAAAAGTTAGGCACGTAGTTCGTCGTTGCGTCGACATTGGCACACTATTTTGACCAAACCCCGGACGAGCCTCCAAAATTGATGGGATTGTTTGGTCAAAATTAAACAATGTGTAACAATTTCGGCTTAAAATACTTTTAATTTACTTTATACTAATTTTACATTTACAACAACTTTCAACACTTCCACCAACGCCTAATCCGCCATCTTTTTTTCTTATATCTACTCTCGCTCTTACCTTTACGTCTCGCTCACACACACCTAACGTTCCATTTCACACATACTACATATATACAAAAACTAAAGTAAAATAAATAAATATTCCGGACATCTAACACGCAACGCCATCTAGTCCCAAGCTAAGCAGATCTTGTTTTATGGGTAACTAGACAACTGATATAAATACATATATACTATTTTTTTTGTAAATACATACACATTATACATAGAAAACACCCAAACCCCGAAACAAATATTAGCAGATCATACAAACATTTGGTCCAACCCGGGAATCGAACCCGAGACCTCAAGCAAAGCAGTCGCATACACTACCACTGCGCCACCGAGGCAGTTTTTTTGTCCTCGACTGTACACTGCCTGTGGGAAGCTGAAGCAGATATGTAAATATGGCGGTACGAAGTTCGCCGGGTCAGCTAGTTACATAAATAAGTATATTAATTAAAAAAATAACATAACAATTGTGCGACTGTTTCAGTAAAACCTAAAATCAGCAAAACAGATGACATCGTTTTCGTGACGAGAGGAGATGATGCACAGCTCGAATGTCGGTAAGTTGTCACAAATGTTAAAAATAATTATATTTGACACAAGCTGAGCCCCGAAGTGTTACCCGCGGTAGGGCCACGCTAGTCTTAAAAAATACCTTAGTTACTTCTTATATCATCAGCTACCTATTAGTGAAAGTCCCGTCAAAATCGGTCAAGCCGTCCCAGAGATTAGCCGGAACAGACATACTGACAAAAAATTGATTTTTTGATGTAAGTATCAAATATATTTTCATTTACATTTAGTGAAAAGCTGTTAATTTGAAATTACAAACAGAAAATTAATATTTTTTTAATTTGTATAGATTTAAAAAGTTGTTTTTTCACGTCTCTAGCAGGTACTTGAATTTAACATGATGAATCCTTATAATTTTTTCCAGAATAATTGAAGGAAATCCTAAACCCACGTTACAATGGTATTTCCAACCTGAGAACGGTGGAAAATTTGAAGAAATAAGTGAAACAAGCGACGTCCTAAGGTTACAAGACGTAGACATGGATAAAATGGGAACATACTTGTGTAATGCTAGAAATGAGATTGGAAATGAGAGCTATGCTAGAGACTTGATAATAGAATGTTCGTATGAAAATAATTACTTTCTAGCTTATAATATCAATCGATTTATGGTGGTACACAAAGGTGTACGTCTCCAGGCTGACTTCAAGTCAAATACTATAGGAGTTTCAGATCATCATTAAATTCTATATGCAATGGTCTTGGCTAACCTTCTATTATACGTGCTTGTTAGTCTAGCGGCTAGTGATCCTGACTGCTTCATCAGAGTATTCTATAGTATTTGTGCCTTAAACGAATAAGATTGTTTACAAGCATCTGACGTCTTTTAGTTCAATAGATTAAGAAGATTAACTGTATGAGATGAGATTATTATTTAAAAAAAAATAGTTTCACTTATTAAATAAAGTTCTTATAGAGCATTGTTAAACACCTTAAAAATGTATCTAAACTTCTTCAAATTTATACAACTTGTTGCTGAAAGTAACAATCCTAGATTACAAAAGACAGCTTTCTTTTGCAATATGAGGTAACAATATTTGTTCGATCCCAAATCGACTATTTGGTAGATGTAGTATTAACTATAATGTTGCAATGACAATACTGTGTGATAGTCTTTTGGCAAATGTCAAAGTGACACAATTGTTAATAATGTCATGTCAGTATTACGAAAAAGATGTCGGTTGGGGCTGTGTCTTAGTTGTTGAAAATCTTTGTAATTAGCTTTCTAAGAGGATTTTTATGGCCATAGTGGTTTGACAGGCTAAATAAACTGTTAAAAGCCGTTCGGAACGGCCATTGTATAACTTAATGATCGAAGTTAGTACCGGGTGTTGTGTAAAGATTAGACAATCTTCCTCGGCCTTCATGGAAGGAATCGTACTTGTATGTAAACGGCGTGATGTGAACGGTATGGCGAAGTCTGCGAATAGGGCCCCATAACCGGCAGAGAAGATTAGGAAATCGTCACGACCGTAAGTAATTTAAAATTGTAATTGTAAGGTAGAAAGAGATGATATCGCCTCTAAGTTTGACTGTTTTCCCCAAGAGGATAGTTCTTCGATTTACTGGTCTTTGTCTATGTGCCCGCAAAGGCAGGTGAAGATTCTTTACTTCAAGTAACGAGGCCCTGGGGAAAGGAAATAAACAATATTCATTTATTCATGTTTTAGATCTACCCACTATTAAGGACAGCGATAACACACTGCGAGCTAAGGACGGCGATGTAATAACTATTCCCTGCGACGTAGATGGTATTCCTACTCCTACTGTAAAATGGTTTAAAGATGGCAGACCAATAGATCACTCAAGCGATTTTCAAATTTCAGCCAATCATACTTTAAAGTTAGTACAAACATGTTCTTCAATTTGCAACAAATCAATCTATTAAATTTATAGCTAAGCGTTGGTTCATTTACTAGGTATTTGTGTTTTTCCTTCATATGGTTCATAGATATTTTGTTACTGTTAAATGCTTAAGTGAAAGTTAGCTTAAGTTAAACCGGAAAGAGAAACCAAACAGTTATATTTGATTGAACCTACAACAGACGCATTTTTGCTTTTTTTAAAATGCTTTTACTCTTGATATTTCAGTGCTCAATAAATTTCATTAGATGTTTCATTAGATCAATTCAAACTATAAGAAATTTATTTTAAAATATGTTTTGAAATTAAGCCACTCAGTAGTGGGAAATAGATAATCTACTGTAAACCTCCTATGGGAAACTTTACAATTCATTGCTGAGGTCCTTGTTAAGAACTTGAATTTAAGCGTTTATTTGCTAGACTTTATGTATCAGGCGTTGAAGCAGTCTTTTGTAAAACATCTATGACAAAACATCCGTACTTACATAAATGTATATGTAAGTTTGTTTGTTACGCTTTAACGCGAAAACTACCTAACAGACCATCATGAAAGTTTGTACACATATTCTTGGACATTTTAGGATACTTTTTTTGCGAGCGAAGCCGCGGGTGAAAGCTAGTTGTATTTAATTTAAAGATAAAATTTGAGTATAGCAAGAAGAAAACAAGATTCACTAAAAAAGTGACTTGATTATACAATTTTAATTAAATCAAATTTTCATTATTGTATAAGTAGGTATGTTAATAGACGATGTCTGTAACGCTTTCACGGATAAACCGCTGCACCAATTTCAATGAAATTTAGCATGTAGATACTATGATTCTTGAGAAAGGACATAGGCTACTTTTTACCAATTTACCGCGATAACCAATATACACGCGGGCAGAGTCGCGGACAAGCGCAAGTAACAAATATAATTTGTTAACCAGAAGAACTATACTTTCAATTGATATGAATAAATATTATTTCAGATGGCACGCTAAAGTATTGTCTGATGACGGACTCTATACTTGTGTGGCTGAAAATGCACTTGGGTCTACCAACAAAACTGTTTCTGTTGAAATGATAGGTAAGTAGGTATTCATTCTAATATTATTTATCATCACTTGATAATGACTCATGAAGTCATGATTGAGGTTCGAGATACACACCTCATTTTTAACCGACTTCCAAAAAGGAGAAGGTTCTATGTTCCACTGTATGTTTTTTTTTTTTTTTTATATATGTTCAACGATTACTCCGACAACTGTGATTTTGATTTTGATTTTTTTTTTGTATTCGAAAGGGTATGCTTCCGAGGTGGTCCCATTGCCACCATATCAGGATCTGATGATGGGATCCCAGGGAAACCGAGAGAAACCCTCATTTTTTATAGGCACATACTATGTTTTTCATATATTTTCTGAAGTTACACCGGTATTTGCATCTGTTAGTCATCATTTTATGATGTTGAGCTGATGATGTAAGGTATAACTCCTTAACGATTAGGAGTTGGAGGATAAATCTTTAAATATCATGTGTATATATGTTACCTTTAGTGGTATTCTTTCAAATTATTTAGGTTAGCTGATGATGGAAGGTGGAAGGTACAACTCCTCAACCGTTAGGAGTTGGAGGATAATTATTTCAATTTCATACGTATCCAAGGACCTCCAGGCGTATACTTTCAAGTTATTTAGGTGAGCTGATGATAGAAGGTTAAACTCTTCAACAGTTAGGGATTAGAGGATGATTTTAATATTACACGTACGTATAGATCTTAATTTGTATTCTTGATGATGAAATTTGATGAAATAGTTCAACTTAGAACTTACCTACGATTGTTTGCACTAAAAACTGAAAAATAAAAACTTTTTATAAAAAAAAAACTTCCAAAAAACATCCAACGAAAACTCTCTGCCAAAAAAACACTTAAAAGCGTAAAATAAACTGGTTCTTCATAAATTGCCTGTACCTAATTCTTTATTCATTTAAATAGTAGTATTATAATGTGTGCTAGGTACCTACAATCTGTTTGAAGTCGGTGCCAAGTGACTATTGCTTAGACTTTTGTAATTGTTCGTTTGTATTCTTTTTGGCTTAGCACCGACTTCAAACAGTCAGTTCAAACAGGAAGTCAGTTTTTTTTTTGTTATTTAGGCCTACATCCGATTATGAAAACGAAACAATATCAAGAACTTCATTTCTTATTACACACTGGCTGCGACCCGCGGTTTTACCCGCGTTTTGTTGCTTTTCAATCGTATGTTGTTCATTATTTCATTGGTGTTCATTAACCGACTTCAAAAAATGAGGAGGTTCCACTGTATGTATTTTTTTTATTTTCGCGTAACAGACAGATAGACAAAAATTGAAAAATAGATTTTTGATATAAGTACTGTAATACTTCCAAATGATCCAATTAGAAATTACAAGCAGACACTTAATTTTTTTTTTTGTATAGATTTAAATGACTTATTGCTCCAAATTATTATTACTAATAATACATGTATAGTCAATTCGTTTGATAGTGTCGGTGCACCCGCACGCAATTGTGGTTATTGTTGTGAAATAAGAAGTCTAGGAGTGTTAGAACTGTCAGCTCACCATTCTCCATAGCAGATCTTATGTCCTCTGTGATTTGTACAAGAGTAGTAGTGGTGCTGTGACCGGGTCGAAAGCCAGAGTGAAGAGGAATCAGTAGCAGGTTTTTGGATAGAAAATTTGAGAGTTGATTATGGATGAGGCGTTAAAGGACCTTGGAGAGAAAAGGGAGAATGGAAATAGGGCGGTAATCGGAAAAGCATCTGGGATTTTTCTTTTTGGGAATGGGTATAATTTCAGCATCCTTCCAAGCCTTTGTGAATATACTATAGGAGAATGAATTATTGAGGATATGGCAGATTACAGGAAGAATTTCATTAAGGATTGGGAGGATCATGTTGCGGCTTAGACAATCAGAACCCACCGCGTTCGAAGTTATGGACACTATGCTCTTCTCAACATCAAAATCAGAAAATTTCTTAAAAAAACATGGGGTTCAGTCAGGAATCTGGACAAAAGTGTGAAGTTTCTGTGTTGCGTCGTTTGTCATTTTATCAAAATTTGACGAAGCAGGGAAATGTTGATTTAGTAAATTTAAATTGACATTTTTAGGAAACGGTTCATGATAAGATTTGCCTACTCCCAGTGACTTTTAAAATTTGCAGACTTTAACTGGATCTCCGTTTTCAACGGAGCTGTGGATGTATCGGCGTTGCGCATTCCTACACACCTTACTGCAATGATTCCTTACAGTTACATATTTGTCCCGGTTTCTATCGCTGGGATTCTTTTTAAACTTAGACTTGGCTATCACTTTTTTCTTGATTAGATATTTGATGTCCTCAGTGAGCCAGGGTGAACGAAGGCGTTTGACCCTCATTTCTTGCATTGGCGTATGGTCATCGTAGAGAGTTATTAATTTATCAATGAAGAGTTCAACCTTGTCGTCTATACAGCCAGCACAGTAAAGAGGAGTCCAGTCAATGTTGTTGGCATCCTTAGCCAAGGCATCCACATCCATGCCTCTGAAGTTTCGCTGCAGGATAGTCTTTATTTTATATTTAGGCAGCCGGAGACGATAGGACAGATAGAGCAAGTCGTGGTAGGATAACTCGCCAGCCGAGCACTGGCCGTACTTAACTGTAAAGTTAGGAGAGGAAACGAGGATAAGGTCTAACAGAGACGGAGTAGACTGAGGGAAATAATGGGTTGCATTGGAAGGCAGAATAGACAGATTGCTAGATTGAATTATAGATTGAAGAGTAGAGGACCGATAATCGTTGTTGAGGAGAAGGTGTTATGATCACCCATTATTATGGTATGACTGTACAAGGGAGTGAGATGCTCTAGCAGCAGTTCAAATGAAGAGAAGAAGTTAATGCGTAAGGAAGATGCTTACCTATTTCTTTCATAATGAGCATGCATTGGTAATATGTTTAGTTGGGCTCCTACTTACGAGCTGACATTAACTCGTGCATTTTCTTCGTATTTATAACTTCTGGGGGGGTAAGGGGAGAACGGTACATAACATCTTATCCGGCCCAACTGTCAACCCCACCTGCACGCGCCGTAGGGCGGCGGTGACCAACTGGTTACCGTGGTGCTCCCTGCTAGACAACGAACGGGGCACTGGCGACCGAGTCAATGGCGGTATATTCTATATATCCCCCAAGCCGGGCAACCGTCTCGAAGAGGCCACAGCGGCCTTGGAGACTAAATAACTCCAAAAATGTCTAATGTAGAAGGATTCTGGAGCCCCACTACATAATATGTCAGCCCTTAGTAAATCATATGTCATGTCCAAACAAAAGTGTAGTATGCCATGTGAACCGACTAGCGCTCGGCGTCGAAGAGTTGCCAGGCTCGACGATGTCAAATCTGTGACTGGTGAAGATACATATGCTCTCAATATGAAGATAACGAAGAAAAAATGGAAAAAGGAAGAAAAGAAGAAAAAGCATGAAGATAGCCTAAATGTGAGTACATGGAACGTCAGGGGCTTGAATAAACCAGATAAACTTGAGAATGTTATAAATGAAATGTCAAGGTTAAATGTAAATATAATGGGACTTAGTGAGACACAATTTGCCGACAATGGTAGTATTGATAGGGAAGACGCCACACTTTTCTATACGGGAAACCCATCACACCTAAAATCAAACCATCATGGAGTTGGAATCTTGGTGAGCAAGGAGCTGAGGAAGTATGTCACCAATGTCATTCACTTTTCTAATAGATCTATGATGATTAAAATTAACGCTCAGCCATTCAACGTCAATATAATACAGGTATACGCGCCCACGGGTGATAGTGACGACCAAGAAGTGGAAGAGTTTTATGAAGGAATAAATAAGCTGTTAAAATCGGTAAATTCACAAGATATTAATATTATAATGGGGGATTTAAATGCAAAGGTAGGAAATGGAGAGGAAGGAAGAATAGTGGGAAAATTTGGTTTAGGGAATAGAAACGTAAGAGGGGACAGACTTGTAGAATTCTGTACTGAGAGCAGTCTGGTTTCAACATCCTGCGAGACGACTCTATACCTGGCGATCACCTGCTGATAAACCATCACATATTGTAAGAAACCAGATTGACTTCATTATGATTCAGGAGAGATTTAGAAATGCTATAATTCAAGCTAAAACATACCCTGGTGCGGATATAAAATCGGACCACAACCCTGTTTGTGTAAAGATGCTTATTAAGTTAAAGAAATTAATTCCTAGGTCAAATGCAAGAAAAATAAATTTAAATTACCTTAAAGATGACACAGTTAAAACAGCAGTGAGTGTAAAGCTCAATAACTGCATTCAACCTATATGTAAGGAAGGAAGGGATGCCTTAACTACATTCAATATTCTTACGACTAAAATTAAAAATATAATATTGGAGGAATTGACAAGTAAAAGAAGAAAAAATAAACAAGAGTGGATGACCGACGAAATGTTGAAATTAATGGATGAGCGAAGGACATATAAATTTACCAATGAAAATAAATATAAGGAAATGGACTTAATTATTAATAATAAAATTAAAATTACACGAGAGAGGTGGTTAATTGAAAAATGTCAAGAAATTGAAATATTACAACAGAAACATGACAGCTTTAGTCTGCATAAAAAGGTTAAAGAATTTACAAACATTAATAAGAAAAGCCCTAGGAGCATTGTTCACTCCTCCCACCAATGATAGCGATCACTTTGTGATACTTGAGACGTCCCACGGCCCATAGATAGGACATTCAATCACTAACTTAATTCATTGGCGAGAAGGATGAGCTTTACGGCGTTTCACCGTGTTCTTAATCTAAACTAAAATCATTAAGCACTTACTGGAGTGTGTGGCTTCAATGTTCTTCTCGGCGTTCCAAGAGATATCTCTTGGGTAGAATCTTCTCTGCTCTGCTTCTTCACACAAACATAAACTCCTAAAGTGCTGCACAACTTCCAAGGTATTCGAATTACAACAACTCGCTTCAGCTAACGCGGAACGCGCCTACAAAACTCGCGAGTCCACGACCTAACACAATACGGTTTATCACTACAGAGACCGCGGGTCGATGGACAATACAATATTAGCTTACTATCAATTAATTTTCACAATAACAAATAAATCGTGGCCGGTTTCAACACGCGTCTTTCAAGTTCTTTTTTTCACATTAACCTCAAACGTCAAAACGTCAAACACGAACCAAAGACAATCAAAATGTTGCCAGTACAATGACGTTTGAAATCCAACAGTCACCCGCTCGAACAGGTACGTACCTGTGCCCTAATCTACAGGCAGGCGAGATAACGTTGCTACCGCTCGTTTGATAACTGAGTCGTCAACAAGAACCTCTGCGGACCGGGGGGTCCCATCCTTACCATGGAACAAGTTAACAATGCGCCCCCGGCGCCAACGCAGTGGCGGTAGGTTAGCATCCTTAACCAGCACGAGGTCACCAACATTAGGGGGACTAGTTTTGTCAGTCCACTTAAGGCGCTGTTGCAGAATGTGCAGATATTCTAGAGACCAACGTTTCCAAAAATTCTGGGAAAACTGCTGCAACATCTGATACCGAGACAACCGAAACAATTGCACATCTTCGAACGGGTGTTCGGGCAGCGCGTTAAGTGGCTGACAATTAAGAAATGGCCTGGAGTCAACGCCTCCAGGTCATTTGGATCCGAGCTGAGCGGACACAACGGTCGCGAGTTGAGAACGGCTTCGATCTTACAAAACAACGTCGCGAGTTCCTCAAATGTCAGCGCGGTCTGACCTACAATACGCCCTAAATGCGTCTTAGCTGACTTTACTACGGCTTCAAAAATCCCGCCCCAGTGGGGGCAACCTGGTGGACTGAAGGTCCATTGTATACCCCGACGGGAGAGGGCTGTTCCAATATCCACTTTGTTTTCATTTAAAAACCTAACTACGTCTCGTAAGTATCGTTCTGCACCTACGAAGTTGGTTCCGTTAATGGAACGAATTAGTGCTGGCAGTCCCCTTCGGGAAACGAATCTGTCCAAGCACGCTATAAAGGCTTCCATCGTGAGGTCAGCAACGAGCTCGAGATGCACCGCCTTGGTGGATAAACAGACGAACACACAAAGGTACGCCTTGTACTGTTTAGCGTTCCGCAGCCGCGAGCTTTTCACTAAGAATGGGCCCGCAAAGTCTGTACCAACACCCGCCCATGGCCTAGCCTCATTTACCCGATCAGGGGGTAGATCCCCCATGTGAGGCTGCATCGTGGCAGCCTTGCTCCGATAACAAGGCATGCACCGAAACACGATGTTCCGTATGGTACGACGCCCAGACAATATCCAAAACTCCCTCTGGAGTGTAGCCAACAAGGCGTTACAACCTGCATGAGCGTTTTTAACATGCCAATCAGTCACCAACAACTCAACCAACTGCCCTCCCTTGGGGAGCAGTAGGGGGTGACGAGCCGAATACGGCAGATTCGCATTGCGCAATCTTCCTCCTACCCGAAGCAACCCGGCCGTATCTATAAACGGGTTGAGACGCGCGACAGCACCCTTCAATTTGGAACGCCCAGTTCGTAGACTCGCCAATTCTGCTCCAAAGTTCGAAGACTGTACCAACCGGATCAAATTCAGAAGCGACTCATTTCGCTCTGCCGGTGACAGAATTGGGCTTAGCGTTCGCTGTTCGCGCGGAGTGCGACTATTCCGAACGAATCTTCTGATCCAACAATTTACATTGATCAATTTATCAAGAGAGCTATACCGCTCAATCATGAAACTGTGTTAAGGGGCCAATCCGATTCCTTCCTTGCCAGCCAAGGGGGGCCCCACCATAACTGATGGTTAACTAACTCAGGAGCCCGGCATCCCCTGGATGCACAATCCGACGGGTACAATTCTCCTTGCACATGTCTCCACAGCCATGAGTCGATCATGCTGCAAGACTCGCTGATCCGACAGCAAAACTTACCCAGAACGTCTACTCCCAGTAGCACGTCAACCGTACCTGGGGTGTCTAAATCAAACCCCAAACACACACGGAGGCAGTGGGCAAGACTATAGCCTCCGGTTGGGGACCAAATTTGATTGGGCTGCAATTTCCTAGCGGGGGCCCCCGGGGCCCCACGCATTATATTGGTCGGGCCTATTCATGCAGAGCAACTAAAGATGTCGGCCTCCACAAAACTTACACATTGCGGACCGAGCGCAATCCCTTGCTAAATGGGGACACAGACACAAAAAACACCAGCCACGTTGCTTGGTGATCTGGCGTTGCCCTTGGACTCTGTGGTCCTTAAATCTAAGGCAGGTGGCCACACTATGGCCATCCTGTTTACAATACAGGCAGGCATCCTGTACAGGTGTTGAGGCCCCCATGTGTCCATACAACTGCTTTGGCCCTCTCTGCGATAGTCCCCTCCTCACGGAGCTCCTAGTAGCCTTCTGTGGCTCCTCAGCGGGCATCACGAACATACCCATGTTCTCTGCCCTCCGACACTCTTCCTCCAAAAACTCCATGAGTTGAGAAGAGGTGGGCAAGTTGTCTGCACCCTGACCGTGATGCTGCTCAAATCTGGTCTGCACATCAACTGGAAGCCGGGACAGTACTATATATACTAACATGTAAGACCATTGTTCAACCGGCAAGCCCAAATTTTCTAATGCCCTAGTGACACTCAACAACGGGTTCAACACTTCTGCCTGTATGGCAGAGACCCGAGTCACTGAAGGGATGCTAAACAGCCTCTTGAGCTGAGCATCAACCAGCCTTCTTTTGTTCTGGTAGCGCCTTACCAATATTTGACGGGCAATCTCATAATTGCCCTCGGTCACCGTCAAATGGGCTACCAGTTCCCTAGGCTCTCCCTTCAGAGCTGACATCAGTTGTTCTTCCAATCTTGCTTTATGGATCAGAAAGCTGGACTCTAAAGCAAACATTGCTTGAGAAACTCAGGGCCTTTGAGATGTGGATGTACCGCAGAATGCTGAAAATCAAGTGGACTGACAAAGTGTCAAACGTAAAAGTGCTAGAAATTATGGATAAGGATTTAGAGGTGGTAGAAACAATTAAGAAAAGAAAAGCGGCGTATTTTGGGCATATATATAGAAGTAATAAATATGACTTCATAAGGCTGATCATTGAAGGGAAGATTGAGGGTAAGCGCAGTAGAGGTAGAAGGCGAACATCATGGACGAGAAATATAAGAGACTGTGGCATGACTGAAAACAGGGAGACGTACAGACATATGGTCGCCGACCTCCGGGGTGGAGATGGCACTTAGAGAAGAAGATAACTTCTGGAAACTCCTTCTGGATGACTGTCTTCAACTCCTCGAACGTCTTAAACACCATTTCCGTCCTTAGCCTTGCGATGATGAGCTTCTGTTGAAGGGTACAGTTGAAAATATCGTCGTTACCCTCAATATCCTCGGCCCACTTCGTTGAGGAATAGGTAACATCCTCGCCATCGAACCTGCTCACGCTGTACGCTCCATCGAGGTACGCAGCCATCGGCTCCGTCGTCGTCGTTATAGTCGTCTTCTCTTTGCTCATTTTGGTTTATGTTTCGTATTGAAACAAACACCAAATATAACTTTCTCGTCTCTGTCGTAAAAGTTAGGCACGTGGTTCGCCGTTGCGTCGGCGTCGGCACACTATTTTGACCAAACCCCGGACGAGCCTCCAAAATTGGTGGGATTGTTTGGTCAAAATTAAACAATGTGTAACAATTTCGGCTTAAAATACTTTTAATTTACTTTATACTAATTTTACATTTACAACAACTTTCAACACTTCCACCAACGCCTAATCCGCCATCTTTTTTTCTTATATCTACTCTCGCTCTTACCTTTACGTCTCGCTCACACACACCTAACGTTCCATTTCACACATCCTACATATTATAAAAAACTAAAGTAAAATAAATAAATATTCCGGACATCTAACACGCAACGCCATCTAGTCCCAAGCTAAGCAGAGCTTGTTTTATGGGTACTAGACAACTGATATAAATACATATATACTTTATTTTTTATAAATACATACACATTATACATAGAAAACACTCAAACACCGAAACAAATATTAGCAGATCATACAAACATTTGGTCCGACCCGGGAATCGAACCCGAGACCTCAAGCAAAGCAGTCGCATACACTACCACTGCGCCACCGAGGCAGTCAAAGGGTCAATGTGCAGTAAAAAACTTATAATAGTTATGTTAAAGTATAAATAAATAGGATAGTTGTCTGGCAAACCAGCAAAGTTTCGTAAACATCGGTTTTATCAATCTAAAATGATAGTAAATTTAAACTGTGGCGGCCCCTCCTGTAAAGTTATAATTTTGTATTTTGGCCCATATTATATAGGACCCATCGAAATATATAATCTATATACATATATAAAAATTAATCGCCGAAATGTATGTACGCGCATAACTTCCGATCGGCGGCACCAAATCTCTTTTTTTTATGTGTTCGTTATTGTTAGGACAAGGCTTGTGTACAAGAAAATTAAAAGATAACGGGAAAAGTATTTTTTTTGTCCGCGACTGTACACTGCCTGTGGGAAGCTGAAGCAGATATGTAAATATGGCGGTACGAAGTTCGCCGGGTCAGCTAGTTATAGTTATAAGTATATTAATTAATAAAAAAAAAATAACATAACAATTGTGCGCCTGTTTCAGCAAAACCAAAAATCAACAAAACAGATGACATCGTTTTCGTGACAAGAGGCGATGATGCACAGCTCGAATGTCGGTAAGTTGTCACAAACATTAAGAATAATAATTATATTTGACACATGCTGAGCCCCGAAGTGTTACCCGCGGTAGTGCGACGCTAGTCTTAAAAAATACCTAGATGCCTAGGTTACTCCTTATATCATCAGCTACCTATTAGTGTAAGTCCCGTCAAAATCGGTCAAGCCGTTCCAGAGATTAGGCGGAACAGACATATAGACAAAAAAATGTTTTTTGATATAAGTATCAAATATATTTCATTTACATTTAGTGAAAAACTGTTAATTTGAAATTACAAACAGACAATTAATATATTTTTTATTTGTATATGTTTAAAAAGTTGTTTTTTCATGGCTCTAGTATGTACTTGAATTTATCTTGATGAATGCTTATGAAATTTTCCAGAATAATTGAAGGAATTCCTAAACCCACGTTACAATGGTATTTCCAACCCGAGAACGGTGAAAAATTTGAAGAAATAAGTGAAACAAGTGACGTCCTAAGGTTACAAGACGTAGACATGGATAAAATGGGAACATACTTGTGTATTGCTAGAAATGAGATTGGAAATGAGCGATATGCTAGAGACTTGATTGTAGAATGTTAGTATGAAAATAATAACTATCTAGCTTATAATATTAATCGATTTATGGTGGTACACAAAGGTGTACGTCTCCAGGCTGACTTAAAGTCAAATACTATAGGAGTTTCAGATCATCATTAAATTCTATATGCAATGGTCTTGGCTAACCTTCTATTATACGTGTTTGTTGGTCTAGCGGCTAGTGATCCTGACTGCTTCATCAGAGTATTGTATAGTATTTGTGCCTTAAACGAATAAGATGTTTACAAGCATCTGACGTCTTTTAGTTCAACAGATTATGATGATTAACTGTATGAGAATAGATTATTATTATAAAAAAAATAGTTTCGCGTATTAAATAAAGTTCTTATAGAGCCTTGCTAAACACCTTAAAAATGTATCTAAACTTCTTCAAATTTATACAACTAGTTGCTGAAAGTAACAATCTTAGATTACAAAAGATAGCTTTCTTTTGTAATATGAGGTAAAAATATTTGTTCGATCCCAAATCGACCATTTGGTAGATGTAGTATTAACTATAATGTTGCAATGACAATACTGTGTGATAGTCTTTTGGCAAATGTCAAAGTGGCACAATTGTTAACAATGTCATGTCAGTATTATGAAAAAGATGTCGGTTGGTGTCGTGTCTTAGTTGTTGAAAATCTTTATATATAGCTCTCGATGAGGATTTTAATGGCCATAGTGGTTTGACAGGCTAAATAAACTGTTAAAAGCCGTTCGGAACGGCCATTGTATAACTTAGTGATCGAAGTTAGTACCGGTTGTTGTGTAAAGATTAGACAATATTCCTCGGCCTTCATGGAAGGAATTGTACTTGTATGTAAACGGCGTGGTGTGAACGGTATGGCGAAGTCTACGAATGGGGCCCCATATCCGGCAGAAAAGATGTGGAAACCGTCACGACCGTAAGTAATGTAAAATTGTAATTGTAAGGTAGAAAGAGGTGTTATCGCCTCTAAGTTTGACTGTTTTCCCCAAGAGAATAGTTCTTCGATTTACTGGTCTTTGTCTATGGGCCCGCAAAGGCAGGTGAAGATTCTTTACTCCAAGTAACGAGGCCCTGGGGAAAGGAATTAAACAATATTCATTTATTCATGTTTTAGATCTACCCACTATTAAGGACAGCGATAACACACTGCGAGCTAAGGACGGCGATGTAATAACTATTCCCTGCGACGTAGATGGTATTCCTACTCCTACTGTAAAATGGTTTAAAGATGGCAGACCAATAGATCACTCAAGCGATTTTCAAATTTCAGCCAATCATACTTTAAAGTTAGTACAAACATGTTCTTCAATTTGCAACAAATCAATCTAATATTTATAGCTAAGCGTTGGTTCATTTACTAGGTATTTGTGTTTTTCCTACATATGGTTCATAGATATTTTCTTACTGTAAAATGCTTAAGTGAAAGTTAAACCGGTAAGAGAAACCAAACAGTTATATTTGATTGAACCTACAGCAGACGCATTTTTGCTGTTTTTAAAATGCTTTTACTTTTGTTGTCTCAGTGCTTAATAAATAGATGTTTCATTAGATCAATTCAAACTATAAGAAATTTATTTTAAAATATGTTTTAAAATTAAGCCACTCAGTAGTGGGAAATAGATAATCTACTGTAAACCTCCTATGGGAAACTTTACAATTCATTGCTGAGGTCCTTGTAAAGAACTTGAATTTAAGCGTTTATTTGCTAGACGTTATGTATCAGGCGTTGAAGCAGTCTTTTGTAAAACATCTATGACAAAACATCCGTACTTACATAAATGTGTATGTAAGTTTGTTTGTTACGCTTTAACGCGAAAACTACCTAACAGATCATCATGAAAGTTTGTACACATATTCTTGGACATATTAAAAGTAACATAGGATACTTTTTTTGCGAGCGAAACCGCGGGTTTAAGTTAGTTTTATTTAATTTAAAGATAAAATTTGAGTATAGGAAGAAGAAAACAAGATTCACTAAAAAAGTGACTTGATTATACAATTTTAATGAAATCAAATTTTCATTATACACCATTAGTTTTTAATTACCAGAGAAAAAATAGGGGCAGATACAGAATGTACGTACTTACATAAAACACCATAACAGAAATGCCAAACAAACAAAACAACAAAGTTATTAACGTTTTTAAAATCACAAAATACGTCCATAATTTTTGGACACCATGTAATAATTACGCACGTAGTGTACCTACCTAACATATCGGTCAATGAATATTTTTATTCTTTCGCGCTCACAGCGGGCCCGGGCGATGGTTTAATATTATTATTGCATTGCAGCGACTTCAAATACAACTGTTCTAGGTTTATGATTAAATAGTTAAAATCCCTCATTATACTAGTTTGATCGTAATGGTAGTAAGATCAATGGTGAACTGAGTACCTAGTAAAGTAGGTATCTACTTTACTAGGTACTTAACAAAGTTTCTCAATCAATCACTCAATTTTATGTTCGATACACCCGAGAAGCCAGCCTTTAAAATGGGCAAACACAAAATCCCTACGTACCTACCAATGTTTTATCCGATACTGTTTTATTATTACTTAGTTTTAATTTTAAGTAATCAACTGGCAGCTAGGTACTACAGTACTTAAGTATTTCATACATACCACTACAAATGCTTTAATTGTTGCAAACACAAACACACTATTAAATTCACTTTTAAACTTTTTAAACTTTCACTTCACTCCACAAGTACCTAAAAGTCCACAGGAGTTAATCGGGAGACTGTTTACACTAAACCTGTGTTAGATTCTGGGAGTAAGGATAAAGTAAGGATTCCTCATTGACCACCAATGTTCGTTGTGATGGTTGAACAGTCCTATCCTTGTAAATAAACGTCGTCGTGTACGACGTGTCGGTATCACAGAAATGTACTTAACGACGTCAAAATCAAAACTGCAATTTTATTCGGGACCTCTTCCACCCGCGCGGGCGGTGTTTTCATTCATGTGCCCGGCCGCTGCGCATCCCGCAGCCCCGCAGCAAGGACATTGACCGTATTGAATTATATCATACGTTATGAACAAATATTTGGTGGTTTTAAGGATAAAATTAACATATTGTTTTTTTTTTGTTTTAATTACATGGATGTGCTCAGTATCGAATACCGAATACCAGATTTTTTTTTCTCTGGTAATTAAAAACTAGCCGTGTATAAGTAGGTATGTTAATAGACGGTGTCTGTTACGCTTTCACGGATAAACCGCTGCACCAATTTCAATGAAATTTGGCATGTAGATACTTTGATTCTTGAGAAAGGACATAGGCTACTTTTTACCAATTTACCGCGATAACCAATTTACACACGGGCAGAGTCGCGGACAAGCCGCAAGTAACAAATACAATTTGTTAACCAGAAGCATGGGCGTAGCCACGGTGGGGCAGGGTGGGGCACTTGCCCCACCCTGGGTCTGACCTGTAAGGTACTTTTTTTACGTGTGGAAACCAAGGGGGCGGGTGGTGTATCGGAGTCGGACCGACTAAGGGTCCGTTCATCCAGACCGGCTCGGAGAGGAGAGCACATTTTTATCAAATTAGAAACAGAGTTTTGAGTAATTGTAGTAAGGTTTATTTTTGCATGTGCACTTCTTTTATCATTAAAAATCCTTGAACGCGTTTCGTGTGAAATAATAAGAGGAGCCGATCGGTTCCGATTGCGTGCTCTTTCTCGCTCGCACTCGCGCAGATCTCTTCCAGACGGTCTATGTGGCGGCTCCGCTTCGGCCAATTCCAAGCGTATACGATCCGGTCTGTGTGAAAAGAAAAATGCGATCCGATGCTCTCCGAGCCAGTCTGTGTGAACAGACCCTAAAACCACACGGTGTGCCACTCTGCGCCTGAGAAGGGAGGGATCCAGGAACTGCTCTTATTAATACATACGGACCCCTCCCAGCGCCTGCCCGCACTGAAGCAGCCACCGTCTGCTGATGAATTCTCTAATTAGGCGACGTATGACTCCGCCACCTCTCTGCGAGATTACTTCTTCACAGAATGTTGCGAAACAGCTGACGCCACCGGCCATAGAGCGTATGACGGCCGGCGAGAGATCTCCTCCGATAATTGCAGTGAGGGCCCGACGCTGCGTCGCCCGGGCGGTGCAAACCACTAGCGTGTGCGGGGCCGAGTTCTCACTGCAATCGCAGTGCTGCCAGGCGGGACTAAGTTCCTTCCTAGCGACCGAGTGTAGGTTCGAAGCAACCGTGCCCGAAAAGGACCTGTGTCAGTCGGAAAGAAAGGGTACGGTGCTGTCGCCCTGCCAACTCGATGATGACCGGCTGGAGAGCCTTCACGGCAGCAAAGCCAGCGGGTGGAGTCTCCAGCTGGGGCGACTGGTGCCTCATGACTCGACGAGCAGCTTCACGCCACTCGCGTATTTCTTCGGGCAGAGGGCGAGAGCCTTTCTCTGCCCGGAAGTCAGCCGTCCGCCGATAAACTTCGGCGAGCACTTCTGCCTCCAAATCCCACGGTGGAGTTCGGGCCAAGGCGCATTCGCCTCTGTCGACTCGGTGCGGTAACCGCGTATGGCTATCTAACAGCCAATATCCTCTGGGAATACCAGAGGCGCGCCATATTCTGGGTACTGGTATCAGGGCCAGGTACATCTGGGCCCGAACCATACGAGGACCGAGTTGACCACGATAGAGGCACCGGGGGGCGGACCACGACAGGGACCATTGAACATCAGGGCCTCAGTCTTATCTAGGGCCACACGTAAGCCCAGCGCCCAACCACCAAGAGGCACCCCTGGTGGCCAGGCACCCCGCCTCTTGTGAGTTTGCCCCCCCAGACCGTGACTAAAGTGTCATCGGCGTAACAAATTACGCCTGGCTCTAAGATGACTTCGAAGGGCCCAGTCGTACCCCACGTTCCACAGGAGTGCTCTAAGGACAGACCCCTGCGGAACACCGCAAGACATGGGTCGCCGTTTCAAGACGCCCTCTCGGTCCTCGTACATGATGGTACGCTCCTCTAAGTAGTCTGCCACTAGCCGCCTAGTTTGCTAGTTACATATTATTTTAGACTGCTGCCCCACCCTGAGCCCATGGCTGGCTACGCCCATGACCAGAAGAACTATACTTTCAATTGATATGAATAAATATTATTTCAGATGGCACGCTAAAGTATTGTCTGATGACGGACTCTACACTTGTGTGGCTGAAAATGCACTTGGGTCTACCAACAAAACTGTTTCTGTTGAAATATTTGGTAAGTAGGTATTCATTCAAATATTATTTATCATCACTTAATCATGACTCATGATTGAGGTTCGAGATACACACCTCATTTTGTTATCTAGGCCTACATCCGATTATGAAAACGAAACAATATCAAGAACTTCATTTCTTATTACACACTGGCTGCGACCCGCGGTTTTACCCGGGGTTTGTTGCTTTTCAATCGTAATTACTATGTTGTTCATTAACCGACTTCAAAAAAGGAGGAGGTTCCACTGTATGTATTTTTTTTTGTTTTCGCGTAACAGACAGATAATAATAAAAATAGATTTTTGATATGAGTACTGTAATACTTCCAAATGATCCAATTAGAAATTACAAGCAGACACTTATTTTTTTATTAATTTGTATAGATTAAAATGACTTATTGCTCCAATTATTATTATTAATAATACACGCATAGTCAATTCGTTTAGATAGTGTCGGTGCACCCGCATGCAATTGTGGCTATTGTTGTGAAATACAAATAAATTAATTAATACAACGGCGTAAACTGAGAAATCATACCTTGCTTGTGAGTGCCGCAGACGGGCCATTTGATTTTGTGACGGCTTCCCGCACGTGTGACGGCGGCAGCGCGGCGGCGCCATAAGTAACGATTCCAATAATAATATTGAAACTATGTATGTTGTTAAATTTAAGCGCAAAGATATCTTATAGTTTTCATATTTTTTCCATTTATTTTCTGAAAAATGCTAATATAACTTATTTACAGATCCACCGCACATAGTGCTTCCAAATATTTTTACAATAAAGACTACCGTTGGACAACATGTCACATTGCCGTGTAGCGCTGATGGATATCCAAGACCAGCAATTAAATGGATTTTTAATGATTTAGACGGAACAATGACAGAAAATATACGGTAAGAGAGAAAACCTCCCTTTATGTATTTTAAATCTTACCTATTTTCTTCTAAAACATTATCAATTCTTTGGCTTGTCTTTGTTTTAAAATAATTCACACGTCTATATTTATACATTTTGTTTCACGTTCATGTTTGTTGTATATACACATATGGGGCATTTCACGTCAAACGGACAGCGAAAAAAAATGAGGTCGTGAATTTTGTTTATACTCTGGTCAGTTTTACTTCTAGGAGACGTGGATGTGTACACACAATATTTTTTTCGTATGATGCTTTATTGCTGAGTTTGAGCTTTTAAAAATTTACTAAAAATGAAGTCTGTTATTTTTTGATAGGTACTTATTATTTGCATCAATTAATTTGTAAAAAAAAACTGAAAAGTATTGTTTCTTATAGTTAAATAGTTGAAATTTTGTTTTTTTTAATCGAATTCTAAATTTGAATTTTATTACGTATAGTAAACCGGAAGTGAACATTTTAAATCGATTTTAGAGTAACTTCGACATATTTAATTTTTATTTTTTAAATCTTGCATTTAAGCTTTATATGTAGTAATTCTTCACAAAAAAAATTAAAACGTGATCTCCAATAGTTTAGGACTTACAGTGGTTTTATTAATTGAGAGTGAAATATTGATTAAAATGGAGTGTTTTTTTTTTTTTTTTTTTTTTAAATTTTACCATTTGCACTAGCGCTACTGCGTTTTACACATACATTTTCGTTGGTTGGAAAAAAATCATGCAGTTTTTGAGTTCCTGGGACGGTGATAGCAGAAGCAAAACTGACTTCGTAGAAAAGCTCGCTCTTGTTGAACAATAATTTCGCCTTCAGAGATGGTTTACTCTGAGTTCTAAAATAAAGCACTTGTTGTTAAGCGATATAAATATGCGGTTTCAAAATATCCAAAGTGGTAAACAAACAATCAATAAAATCATCAACAGAAAGCGCTTGGGTTGCTATCATATCGGTCTGTACCTTCACATTTTTCAAACTGAATCTTTGTTACTTGATTTTCATCAATTGTCATTTTTAAATGATTACGTATTCCAGGAAAGGAAGAGCAACTCTCATTTGCTGATTTTGCTGTCTTTGTAGACATTAAAAGACATTCTTTATACTACTGGTAGAAGGAAAGTGTTCAGCAAGAGCGAGCTTTTCTACGAGTCTGTTTTGCTTCTGCTACCACCGTCCCAGGAACTCAAAAGCTGCATGATTTTTTTCCAATCAACGAAAATGAATGTGTAAAACGCATTAGCGCTAGTGCAAATGGTAAAATTAAAAAAAATGAAAATAAAACACTCCATTTTAATCAATACTGTTTCACTCTCAATTAATAAAACCACTGTAAGTCCTAAACTATTGGAGATCACGTTTTTATTTTTTTTGTGAATAATTACTATGTAGATAAAGCTTTCATTCAAGATAAAAAAAAAATGTCGAAGTTACTCAAAAATCGATTTGAAATGTTCACTTCCGGTTTACTATACGTAAAAAAATTCAAATTTAGAATTTGATTAAAAAAAAACTAAATTTCAACTATTTAACTATAAGAAACAATACTTTTTAGTTTTTTTTACAAATTAATTGATGCAAATAATAAGTATCAAAAAATAACAGACTTCATTTTTAGTAAATTTTTAAAAGCTCATAACTCGGCAATAAAGCATCATACGAAAAAAATATTGTGTGTACACATCCACGTCTCCTAGAAGTATAACTGACCAGAGTATAAACAAAATTCACGACCTCATTTTTTTTTCGCTGTCCGCGTGACGTGAAATGCCCCATATATTGGTATCGCCGATAAAGCGAGGTTCTTAAATTTATTTCTTAAATAGTCGTGCACCTACCTCGATGAAGACCGTCAGTAGACGATGAAGGTAGATCTTCTCTTTAGGGCCCTGGTCATGTTGAAATGAGCTGGTAAGTACCAGCGATAAGTATCGACGACACTTCATTTCTAGCGCGGCGTTAAGACTTAAAGCCACGGGCTCTATTGTCCTATTTTTAATTAGTTCAGAGCTGATGCTTTTTACAACCGAAAAAACTCAAACTCAGGCGGTGCGTTGAGTGTTAGACTGTTTGTACTTAGTTCATAGTTTTTTACACGTTCAAAATACGGCACCACTTGTAGTCTACTTATTGGTGCACGATTTGCGGGAGTGGCTGGGATTATAGCTTAACACCTTGTGTTATTTAATATACTAGCTGACCCAAGCAACCTCGTTTGCGTCCAAACTACCATCCCCCGTTTTAACCCCAAAAGGGGGTTGATTTCTAAAGATACATTATTAGTACACCTCCACACCGTCTATAGAGTATACATTTTAAATTTCAAGTCTCTTACTTCAAAAACATAGGACTTTCATACAAACGTCCAACCCCCGTTTTACTCCCTTAGGGGTGGAGTTTCGTAAAATCCGTTCTTAGCGGATGTCTACACCCTATAAGGAACTTACCTGCTAAATTTCAAGTTTGTAAGTGTTATAGTTTCTGAGATTTCGTGATTAATAAGTGAGTGGTATTTCGCTTTTATATATATAGATATATGGACCAAGAGCTATTGAAGTTCAGTAGCTCTCTTACTAATATTGTGCTACATATATATGTGTGTTATATATATAATTATAGGTACATTACATAGATGGCGTCACCATATATATTTACATATATTATTACATTAAAAAAAATGCTTTCAAAACAAAATAAAAGAAAAGCATACCTATAAGTTATTTAAATAGTGAAGAAAAATGACAAGAAATGCTATTTAGGATTCGAATTACTATCTAATAGACATTGTTTTTAAATAATAATTAATGTTGATTCAAGGTACCATAAACAATTAACGGTGTTACGATTAAGTAACATAAAACTGAAAGATCAGGGATACTATACGTGTGAAGCAAGTAACATCGGGGGATCCACTAGGATAACGTATAAAGTCGAAGTTAACGGTACGTTATGTTCATATTTTAATATCATAAAAAAATTACAAACTTTTTCTCTAAATTAATATCACCTATAAGTAACTGTACTTCATCAAGTATCTATCTATTTTCTCAATCATAATACATTTTCCAAGTCATAAGCGGTTGTCCAAGATACCAATAGAGAAAAAAAATACCATCCTATTACAAATATAGAGCAATAAAACTGTTAATTTTCATTCTAGCTCCACCTGTAATTGAAAAAACCTATCCAGATAACAGTTTTAAAGCTGTAACAGGCGATTTGATGCTGAAAATTTCGTGCATTGCCACAGGCAGCCCAAAACCGACAACCGTGTGGGAAAAGGACGGCTTAAATATCGCTTTTGGTAATATTTACGTAACACATTGTAAATGTAGTCATATTAAATGTGAATTTATCATGCATTACTGCTTCATTGAACATCAGCAATGTTATGATTTCAACAAAGTTATCACGACATAGGGTCATAAACCTGTAGGTGTTTATTAGGTTCAATTGTCCCACAAAACAAAAAAACTTGAGGTGTCAAGGGATACCCGGATGGAACGAAGTTTATATGTATTTATATATACATACATATATATATATATATATACTATTCAGCACTATGACGTCAACTCAATGTAAAAGTGTCGTTACAAGGAAAATTGTCGTTACAACTTTTGGTCTTAATCCGTCTAGCCCCCTTTCGCTAGACGGATTAAGACCAAATAACTTATTAAAGTTGTAGTGGTAGTTAAAGACTAATAGTAACAATAACCTAGTATATACATACATCAAAAGTGTCTAGGAATCAACATATGTATCTAGGGATCAACATATATTTTTGCAATAACTTTTCTCCTGATTGATATTAATTAAAATTTTCTTTAAGGATTCATCAAATAAAGTGTTTTCGTTTGTCACAGTAACGATAAACCAAGTCACCTTTGCATTAATAAAGACATTTGCCATTTTCCTAATAAAGGGATTTTTGACATTTAAACCACTAACATTAAAGTTCAAAAAAAAGACTGAAATAACAGTATTCTTTAAAATTTTATTAGGTAACTTAAACAAATAATAATCCGTGTTTCTACCGCGAACACTAACAACACAAGAACATCGGTTTGGCATACTCAAAATGAGTTCATCCAAACACGCTGTGGAATGGCCGCCCATGTTCGTTGCAACAACAAAAAAAGGTCTTCTTGCGACTGGATACCCTCCATATTCGGCAGAGCTCTTCTCTGTAGCATATCCCATGCATGCTCAATCGGGTTCAAGTCTGGCGACTGAGCAGGCCAGGGCCAAAGCCACATCTCAATCGCAAGAAATCCGCATAAAAATGCTTGATCCCTAGACACTTTTGATGTGTGTACATAGAGAGCTTACTTACAAACACTATCTATTATGTATATAATATTACTAATTACTGTTGGTCACCATTCGACCACAATTTATTGTTTTTTTAGCTTTCTGCACTTCTCCATATAAACTAACTTTGTCTCCCTTAAGTCATTTTGGTTGTCAGCTATGGTATCGTTATTGAGAAATCTAGATATTTAAAAAAAAAAACCTTATATGTACTGACAACTAGTTAAATCTTCGAATTCAATTTGCTCTCAGGGTTGCGGATTTCCGATGGCAGTCGCTCCGTTAAACCGGTTGAACTAGGGTCTGACCCCAAATAATCCTGGGAGAATTAAAGGCTAAGAATATGATGATGCGTAGCATTTTGAAGTGATATCATTTTGTTCACATGTATAATGTTAATTAATATTCAAAATTATGTGCACACATACACATATAATATTTTTTAAATAAAACTCTTATGTTTATATTTCAATGAAGATACAGCTCATAAGTAGAATAATACTACAGGTTGTATAAATACACTGCTGTAATATTCTTAGTTACATCATACTGAATCAAGTGATTCAGTACATTTTACTTTCAAATATACGTTGTCACAGTCAATGAGTAATTAAGATTTGCTCCAAATTACACACGATGAACACTATTATTTCTAGGCACTGATTGGTATGATATTGACAATGGAACGCTGATAATCAAGAATATTGATAAAGGGTCTGAAGGTGCCTATACATGTTTGGCTCGAAACAAAGTAGGGAATGCTAATATGAAGTATGACGTGACTGTCTCAGGTAATGTATTCTATAATCTACTTCAATATTCTATAGATTCTTATGTAAAAATAAATACATCGTTGATATTATATTGCTGCAGTCACGTTTACATTTTATTTTAATACACGAATTACTTTTTAAACATGACTATATGCGGGGTGCACATCCTTAATATTTTTGGTAACTGGCGAAAGCAGCAATTAAAAACTTTCACCAGTATGATCGCGGTACTGCAATAATTAAATAGATCGATACTGATTTTATTCATATTTCAGAATAAATTAAATTGCCAATTCTCACTTATTTACAGACTACCCTTTAATTGATGGATTCGTGTCTAAAATGTTTATTCAAGAAGGAGAAATGGTCAACTTACCTTGTGAAATCCCTCATAAAGGCATTGACACAGTCCGTTGGTATAAGGTAATCTAAAGCTTTTTTAACCGACTTCAAAAAAAGGAGGAGGTTCTCAACTGTTTTTTTTTTTTGTTACCTCATAACTTTCGACTGGGTGAACCGATTTTGATGTTTATTTGAAAGCTGGTGCTTCCCATGTGGTCCCATTTTAATTTCGTCCAGTTCTGACATGTCATCCATGAGAAAATCATATAAATCTTCAATTTGCATTAAGTATGTGCGCGACAAATTGACGAATAACTCAATATCACGCCGACTGATTTCGATGATTCTTTTTTTGTTTAAAAACTGGCGCTTCCAGTGTGGACCCAATTCAATTTGGTCGTTCTTGAAGTTAAAATTTTGTATTATTGTTAAAACGATTGAAAAATAATTCCTAAAATTAAAAAACTTGAGCGGTGTCAAGGGACACCCGGATGGAACGAAGTATATATATATACTAGTTGTTGCCTGCGGCTCTGCCCGCGTATATGTCGGTTATTGCGGCAAAAAGTAGCCAATGTGTTATTCTGATGTATAAGCTATATTACTGTAAAGTTTCATCCAAATCCGTTCAGTAGTTTTTCGTAAAAGAGTAACAAACATCCATCCATCCATCCATACTTACAAACTTTCGTGTTTATAATATTAGTATAGATATAGATATATTTATACTATTCAGCACTATGAAGTCAACTCAATGTTAAAAGTGTCGTTACGACAATAAGATAATATGTAATGAAATTTTACAGAATCAAAAATTTGTTGGTAAAGGCGAATTGATACTCAGAAAAATAACAAAAAGAGATGAGGGCACCTACTCCTGTCGCATAAGTGATTTCGAAAAATCCAGTTCAGCGCATGTTGATGTATCAGTTGGAAGAAAGCCAATTTTTATTTCAGATGAGGAAGAAGTAATTGACTTTCTGGAAGGTGATTCAGTTCCTCTTATTTGCGAAGCCACTGGAGATCCAGAGCCAGAGGTAATAAATAATACAGTCATTTAAACAACATTATTTACTTATGGAAAATTAAAATGTGAAAGAATATCAGATTTAAATCAATGTAGACCACTCCAATGTAGTAAGTAATGATAATTGAAATTTTGCAAAAAGATTACGAGTGCCTTAACCAACTCCAGTCAACAACAACACACCTACTATGTGTCTTGACTTTAGTCCAGTCGAGATAGACATTTAAATAGAAAAAAATCCGGGGAGCGATTTTATTTTTTTAAACGTCGGGGGGGGGGGGGTTGGAAGTATAAATCTCGATTTTCGAACTAATCCCGGTAAAGGGTTCGCCGCCATCTTGGTTTAAAGTTTTTTTTTTTCGTTTTTCTGAAACAGCTCCTTAATTTTTAACTTTAGAGCAAAAATGACAGTATCCAAAGTTGTTGGAAATTTAATTTCTCACAAGTTTGGTCATTATCATTTTTACGCTAGGATCAATATTTGCGGAGTTATAAACTATGAAGTTTATCAAAAAAATCGTAATGGGTGAAATTTTATTTTCTTCAACTTTGGTTCTCGCACCTTTTTTTACTCCACGATCAATATTTTCGGATTTATTTGAGTATAAATCCGAAAATATTGGAGAAAGAAAATTGGAGATGAAATTGTTTTTATTTTTCATATATTTTGTTTATTATCTAGTTTATTTGTAAAAAAAAAATGTTTTTATGTTGATAGTATAACTCTGCAAATATTGAATAGAATAGAAAAATCGCTCCCCGGATTTTTTCTATTTCAGGCTAGTTTTATGTCTATCCCGACTGGACTATTTGACGAGTTACTTAGACTTCTCAAGTATTTCTGTTTTATTCGTGTAATACTGTTTCTGGACTGTGTGTTGTGTTGTAGTAGTGTATCACTTAAAAAAATAATGGCAGCGTACTTGCGATCAGGTAATTGAGCTTTCAATTTTTATCCAATACAAAACCGAACTAAACTCACTCCTAATATAAGCTTGACATTCGATAATCTTATTAATGTTGTTAGATATTAAAATAGTGTATATTAAACAGGTAGCATTCTGGCGCTTGAACGGCGAAGAAATGGATATAACAGAAATGACCTACCATTTGCAAATGATGTTGGACAATAGAGGAAATTATACTTGCGAAGTGAGCAACGATTTTGGAACCATTCACCGCTCATTTAGAATTGTAACCAAAGGTAAATATTAATGAAATAGAATAAAATTTACATCTAATATTTACCGAATGCACGAACATTTGTTATAATAAAAAGCTTAAATATCTATATATATAAAAATGAATCGCCGAAAAATGATGAAATAACTTCCGATCGGCTGCACCAATTTTTTTTTAGTATGTAGTAAACTGCGTTTTTGAAGGATAGGTATTGCTAAATTTGTACCTTTTTATAAATTTAGAATAGGTTAAATTTAAAGATAACCAAGCTTTACATTTGATTAAAAGTCAAATTAAATTTAAAACTTGGTTATCTTTAAATATATAAAAGATAACCAAGCTTTAAATTAGATTTTCACTTCTTAAATTACAGATTGTATTTTGGACGCGAGAAACGATATTCTGAAGGATAAAGAACCTTTACTGTTATCACCATCACTTTCATGGCCATCTTTTAGTATTTTCGAAGGATACATGTTTATACGTAGAAAAGAACCACTATATTTACATTGCCAAAAAGGTTTTCGTGCGATGCCTTCAGTTAATACTGTTATGGGATTTTGTGAAAGTGAAACGAATATAAACATACAAGGAAAGATATTTAAATACACGGATATCAAATGTAATGAAGAAAATGAACCAGCTATCAGAAGAAGTTACAAAAGTTGTCGACCTGGAAATACTGAATATATACAAGTGGGATATCAAGTATATCACAGTTTTCTCCAAGTGTACGAAGTGTGCTTAGACAAAGAAAACAATGTGCCTTTATACGCTCAACACAAAATATCTGGGGAACAAAATGAAGTTGAAAGAAATGTTACGAAATGGTACCGTGACGATTTGATGACTCTCGACTTCGATTCTATGTATCACTGCAGAAGCCAACTTGATGACATATCGTCTACATTGAGTAGACCTTTTCACCAATATGACGATTGTTGTTTCGGTAAAAGACAGCTGGTTAATCCCAAAGACTTGCGGCCTGGTGTACCCGCGGCTGCGGTATATACATATTTGAATGTCGTGCCTCAGTGGAGTACATGTAATTCAAAGGTAGTTCAATTTATTTTATGTTTTTATTCCATTAAGTACTGACTTCTAACTATGACCATGTTTAGCTTAAATGACATCATAATTAATGAATATCATTTGAGTTTCAACGCGATAAGCTTAATAGTCAACATAGAACTTTTAAGTTATTTCCAATAAACATTTTAAAATATTAATAATAATTATCAAACAGCTACAATTCATTTCATTCATAACTACTTAACAAAATGAGTATGCTATTGCGTTATTAATAATAATATTATTCATATGATGTCATTTAAATAATTTAACAAAACACCACATGGACAATGATAGTGCAAAATAAGACGATAATGTTCAAAAGTTATACTTACAGTTCTTTCAAAATTATTATCGATAATCATTAAAAAATAAAGTATTTACCTATGTGATACCTTTATTATATAATATAGAAACATATGTACATAACCATAATTAAAAAAAAAACAATAACAATATTTACATACAAGCGTCAAAAAACGCCACATCTTCGCCTACTGGTAGCGTTCCCAAAAGACTGGCAGCATTACCACGTTGCATGGCAATAGTATTTACCTTGCTTTCTATAATTTTCGTTATTAATTATTTAGTTCAATGGAGGTTGGCAACATAAAAAATACAACTTTTGATTTATTTATTCGCCTTATTTTAAATATTAGAGATTTTTATCATCACCAAATCTCACTGCTCGGTAAATGAAGAAAAACCTTATAAAAAAAAACCGACTTATAAAAAAACATCCAACGAAAACTCTCTGCCAAAAAAACACTTAAAAGCGTAAAATAAACTGGTTCTTCATAAATTGCGTATACCTAATTCTTTATTCATTTAAATAGTAGTATTATAATGTGTGCTAGGTACCTAGAATCTTTTTGAAGTCGGTGCCAAGTGACTATCGCTTAGACTTTTGTAATTGTTTGTTTGTATTCTTTTTGGCTTAGCACCGACTTCAAACAGATTTTAGGTACCTAGCACACATTATAATACTACTATTTAAATGAATAAAGAATTAGGTATACGCAATTTATGAAGAACCAGTTTATTTTACGCTTTTAAGTGTTTTTTTGGCAGAGAGTTTTCGTTGGATGTTTTTTTGGAAGTCGGTTTTTTTTTTTTATAAAAAGTTTTTATTTTTCAGTTTTTAGTGCAAACAATCGTAAGTAAGTAGTAAGTTGAACTATTTCTTCTAATTTCATCATCAAGAATACAAATTAAGGTCTATACGTACGTGTAATATTAAAATCATCCTCTAATCCCTAACGGTTGAAGAGTTTAACCTTCTATCATCAGCTCACCTAAATAACTTGAAAGTATACGACTGAAGGTCTTTAGATACGTATGAAATTGAAAGAATTATCCTCCAACTCTTAACCGTTGAGGAGTTGTACCTTCCACCTTCCATCATCAGCTTACCAAAATAATTTGAAAGAATACGACTAAAGGTAACATATATACATATGATATTTAAAGATTTATCCTCCAACTTCTAACCGTTAAGGAGTTGTACCTTACATCATCAGCTCATCATCATAAAATGATGACTACCAGACGCAAATACCGGTGTACCTTCAGAAAATGTATGAAAAACATAGTATGTGCCTATAAAAAATGAGGGTTTCCCTCGATTTCCCTAGGATCCCATCATCAGATCCTGATATGCTGGCAATGGGACCACTTCGGAAGCATACCCTTTCGAATATAAAAAAAAATAATTAAAATCGGTCCACAACTGACGTAGTAATCGGTGAACATACATAAAAAAAAAAAAAAATACATACAGTGGAACATAGAACCTCCTCCTTTTTGGAAGTCGGTTAAAAATGGCTAAAAATCTTTAAAATTCAAGTTGAAATAACTACGATATATAGAAACTATGTGAACAGATTCAATAATCCTGGTTGACAAACGATACACAATAAGCGTTAAATATTATGTCTGGTTGGTTTGAAACCATTGGTTTTAGTGCATTGCAGACTTAACGTATTGACATAAATGCATTTTTGGGAGTAATTTAACTTTTGACTTTACTGTACGTTTACATTTTTAGAATTGGAACAATGTAGAAGAAAAAGTAAGGGTGTTTGCCAAATCATTTGAGAATAAGCTTACAGTATTGACTGGAACAGCAAACCGACGCCTGGGGTCCAGGGCTCGACAACGAAAAGGGATTGTGATCCACGACCAGCACGGTAGAAAACAACCTGTAGCCCAATACTTGTGGAAGGTAACGCGTATAGCCGTTGACATGCTATAATTTGATTCTTTTGATTAGTGAAAAGTGGATTGATGATACATTTCTTTTTGAATTTTAGGTGGTTCAAGATCCGGCATCATCAAGCTCTCTCGCTATAGTACAAGTCAATGTTCCCGATTTGTCACCGACAAAAGTCCTCTCATATGTTCACTGTAGAGATATCTGCAATGAAATTGAATGGATGAAGGACACCAATTGGCACAATGTTGCCGACGGTTATACTTATTGCTGTTCAATTTTAGATTTCGAGTCAGCTTTTAATTTTAAGAGACAGTTCAGCCGCGACAAAACCGCCGTTTTATATAATGACCATCTTATGCCAAGGTACCATTACAGTCTAACGACTACGTAAATGCAATAATGTTTTATTTATTTAACTAGCTTTTACACGCGGCTTCGCTCACGCAGACTATCATCCCCTGATTTACCCCCTTATGGGTGAAATTTCAAAAATTCCTTTCTTAGTGCTCACTTACGTTATATAAAGAACCTACATGCAAAATTTCAGGATTCTATACCCTATTCAACTTCCTCTGAGACAAAAGGTAAACAAAGAAACCAATGTTTCTCAAACGAGTTGATCGAGAGTAAACATGGCCGATGTAACCAAACTAATTACAAAATTTCACATTTGTACGTAAATTATTTGCCTTATCACTACTCTTCAATTTAGTAATGTTACAATACGTTCTAAGTTTGGGAACAGCTACAGTTTTAGGTGTTTTTTATGTCACTTTTTAGTCAGTCCACTGTGAACTCGGAAAATTTGGACAGTTGCAATTATTTTATTTTTTAACACACGTATTTCCGTTGTACTTGACACTGGCAAAATTGTTGACATCGGCACAGTTTGCCTTTTTCCAAGAAAAAGAAAGAAAATGTCACTTTTTTATTGATTCCAGATGCATATAAAATTTAACCTATTAAAGAACCTTTTTCTGGTTTGTTTACCTTTTGGTTCAGCGGTTTGGGCTGTGCGTTGATCTCAGGGTATGTCAGACAGTCAGTCACATTACTCTTTTATATATTGTATAGATGAGACTATATCAGGTCAATAAAAGTAAATTCTTATATTAAAAACATATTTACTTAGAATACAAGCATGTTTTAGTAGTAGGTATAGTTATTCAAGGTAGATATTTGCAAATTTTGTTGCAGACAGCTTTTCTTTAAACGATGTAGTAAGATCGCAACGGTACAATTGACGGTCGAATTGAGAAACCTCTTCCTTTTTTTGAAGTCGGTTAAAAAGGTTCCAATAATGCTTTCAATGCTGCTACGTGCAACATTTGTTGTGCAGTTTATGCAATATAGGGAGCAGTAGGAATATAGAGTGTAATTTTGCAAACGTGATTTTAATTATTAGGCTCAAGACTGTCTAACTTGCAATTTTATTGCAATTGACACCTGTGAAGCATTATCTTCTTAAAATTTTCCGAACTTCACTTAACCCTAATTCTCCTCTATCATTCGTCACTGTTTACGCCCTAGCTCTATCGCTGGCAGCGCAAAGGGGCCGGGGTCGCGTAGCTATCGTCAGGACCCGTACCAGAGGGGTTTCTCTTCTCAGTTTAGGTGTATTTCGCCGAGCGCCTCCCGGGAAAAACTATGTGGCAATGGTTGCCACTCTGCGCTCGGCTCACACGCTAGCCGCGTCGCGCTTAAATAACTTGAATATTAGGTGTAGGTACTTACTGCGAAAAATGACTTCAAAACGAACTAATTGTTCGTATAAAATTGTAGTTAGCAATAAAATTATTTAATTAGTTGTTTGGAAACTATGTTATGATAGATATGTTTTGTCAATACAAAAATCTGTAACTTATCACGAAGGCACCCAGAACGAGTAGTACGTTACGTAGACATAATTATTGTGTTTGTTAAAATTTTTCTTCTTCATTACTAAAGTTGTTATATTTTTATAATTAATGTTAATATTTACCTAAATGTACAGCAAGCGGCAGCTCCGTGCTCTTGTAGGAAATCGAGCGGTGTCTAACGGAATATGGACGCTCGAGTCACACGACAAGATTCATATTCGCGTGCAAGGTGACAAAGTTGAAAACTTTTTATGCCTAAACTTGACTTTTGTTGAGAGTGAAACTTCTGTACGACAGTACTATTAATTATTCTGTGCCCGTACCTATGTCTGTACTTTGACTTGAAAATGCCTCTACAACAGAGACAGCTTCTGAGCTGAGTTAATACCTGTGACTAATGTTACTTTATAGTCCATTGAAAAGTTACATTTGGGGTTGCGTTTAATTATTAATAAATTCTAAAAAACGCAAGGTAAGGCCTAAAAAAATGTAACATTTCAATGGACTATTTATTTATTTTTAGATTTTTTTTTTTTTTTTTTTAACTATTTAGTATTCACATGTAATAGTTTGATGTTATGAATACTTTGCACGTACCCAGATGTATTTTCATAAACCTTTTTATGTTCAATTTTAATTTAATAAATTATTGTTTAATAAAACGTATTTTTCAAAGGCAACCTGTATTATTTTATAACAAATAGTTTAAATATTTTAATAGTATAAAACAAAATAGATAATGCCGTAGTGCATGCACCAATGCACTAAATGTGCATGATGTATAAATAAATAAAATAGAAACACTTCGTCTCTCTTGCCGCGAACAGCTTCAGAGTGAATTATATTACAAGTTGTAATTGCCATTGATTACAACCCATACTGTAATACAAAAAATCAAAACACTTGATTTTTTTGATGGGAAGTTTAGTATGAAACGTTCCTAATAAGTTCTATCTTTAACTCTTAGTAATATCTTTCCTTTAATAATGCTACCATTTTTTTTCCCGGAAAAAATGAATTGTTGTATTTAGATGGTCGTCACTTCAACTACCGAGTAATTAAGTAGGTATGTACCCTGTAACCTCTTACCGATAATGTCTCCGAACAACACAAATGTAGGAAATGAAATGCGCATGTTACCTCCTGCAGTAATAATATTCAGAGCTCATTTTGACAGCAACAAATCGTATATTTTGAGATTATTTAATGTTAATAGAATGAGTTTATACGCGAATTGAATGAGCAATAACAAACTTTCAATACAATAAGTGGAGGCCGCGGCATTGACATTATGGTTCTGTAGTCTCTGGCATTATGTTCTATGAGTATTACTATTAACAGTTATTAGGCACATGATTACTCAGCATCGTATCGTTGTACTTTTAATCTAAAAATTTTCAAACAGTATGTTAGTTATCTGATAAATTATACGGCTAGTTTAATAATATTCCATTATTAAAAGAGATCACCGACTTCAATGCACGTCCAACATTATAAATTCTAATGAATAATAGGTATGCTTCAATCCTTATTTATTGATTCATTCAATGGCATTTTGAATACAACTCCTATGAAAGTAGAATCTTATTTGAATGCTCTCGCAAGTTTTTATAAGAACGCATGGGTTTTTTATGGTAGAGATCTGTAATTTGGCAGTCATGTCAATATTTTTTTAATTTACTTCTTAAATACGTCTATACTTATAACAAAATGTAACAGATCCAACTCTGTACATTAAAGATATTTAGAAATTTTTTTTGGAGGGCTCTCTATAACCAATACTGAAGGCAAAACTGTAATTGTTTTTTTTTGTCTGTCTGTCTGTCTGTATCTTGGCCGCGCATCACGCTGAAACTACTGAATGGATTGCAATGAAACTTGGCATGATTTGAGTTCATACTACGCGGTAGGACATGGGATACTTTTTTGTCTGTCTGTCAGTTTGTGCTGGCTAATCTTTGGAACGACTGAACGGAATTTGGCGGGATTTTCACTGGCAGATTGCTGATGATATAAGAAGTAACTTAGGCTACCTTTTCTTACTTCGCCCCGCGACGTGACCCGTGGCTGTTGTTGTAAAGGTACACCGCGGATAACACCACGGGACTCAGGTAGTATAGTAAATCTCCGAATGCCCGATGACCTTGGAAAAAATGCTACAGCAATTATCTGACGAAAGTGCAAATGCAGGGCTCACAATGAATTTAACAAAAACAAAAGTAATGAGCAATTCCTCACAAACAAATATCACAGTTAATGATCGACGGTTGGAATATGTAAGTGAATACGTTTATTTGGGTCAGTTAGTATCACCGACAGATTGCATGCAGAAAGAAATAGAAAGAAGAATAGCAAACACTTGGAAGAGATTCTGGTCGTTGAGCGAAATAATGAAAAATGAAGAGATGCCTATGACAGAGAAAAGAAAAGTCTTTAATTCTTCCATACTGCCATGTCTTACATACGGATGCCAAACTTGGGCCTTAACTGAACAACAACAAAATAAATTAAATATATGTCAGAATGGGATAGAGAGAAGCGTATTGGGAGTAAGAAGAAGGGATAAAATACAATTAAAAAAGATTAAAGGAAAGACTAAGTTTGGAAAAGTTCAATCAATATGCAGAAAATTGAAATGGCGTTGGACGGGACATATGATGAGAGAAAAGAAAGAGAAATGGACCAGAATAATAACGGAATGGTACCCTAGAGAAAGCAAAAGAAGTAGAGGAAGACAGTCAAAACGATGGGAAGACGACTTGAAGCAAGTAGCTGGGCCAGATTGGTTCCGTACAGCAAAGGACAGAAATAAATGGAAATTCTTAGAGGAGGCCTTTGTCGAAAGACAAGCTGTCAATAAGAAAGATAAGCCGAATGCCTAGAATTAGTTTAAGTTAATTTATAGGTTTCTATCACTATTATTATCATTTTCTTTAAAAAGTAATGTTTAGTTAAATAAGTTAAAATGTAACAGCAATAAACGCTTATTTTATTTTATTTATTTTATTATTGTAATGTGTGCTAGGTACCTAGAATCTGTTTGAAGTCGGTGCCAAGTGACTATCCCTTAGACTTCTGTAATTGTTCGTTTGTATTCTTTTTGGCTTAGCACCGACTTCAAACAGATTTTAGGTACCTAGCACACATTACAATACTACTATTTAAATGAATGAAGAATTAGGTATAGAAAATTTATGAAGAACCAGTTTATTTTACGCTTTTAAGTGTGTTTTTGGCAGAGAGTTTTCGTTGGATGTTTTTTGGAAATCGGTTTTTTTTTATATAAAATGTTTTTATTTTTCAGTTTTTAGTGCAAACAATCGTAGGTAAGTAGTAAGTTGAACTATTTCATCAAACTTCATCATCAAGAATACTAATTAAGGTCTATACGTACGTGTAATATTAAAATCATCCTCTAATCCCTAACTGTTGAAGAGTTTAACCTTCTATCATCAGCTCACCTAAATAACTTGAAAGTATACGACTGAAGGTCTTTAGATACGTATGAAATTGAAAGAATTATCCTCCAACTCCTAACCGTTGAGGAGTTGTACCTTCCACCTTCCATCATCAGCTTACCTAAATAATTTGAAAGAATACGACTAAAGGTAACATATGTACATATGATATTTAAAGATTTATCATCCAACTCCTAACCGTTAAGGAGTTGTACCTTACATCATCAGCTCATCATCATAAAATTATGACTACCAGACGCAAATATCGGTGTAACTTCAGAAAATATTCGAAAAACATAGTATGTGCCCATAAAAAATGAGGGTTTCCCTCGATTTCCCTGGGATCCCATCATGAGATCCTGATATGCTGGCAATGGGACCACCTTGGAAGCATACCCTTTCGAATACAAAAAAAATTTTCAAAATCGGTACACAACTGACGGAGTAATCGGTGAACATACATAAAAAAAAAAAAAAAAAACAGTGGAACATAGAACCTCCTCCTTTTTGGAAGTCGGTTAAAAATACAACAACATAAGCCCGAAGGCATGTAGGGTAGAGGTTAAGACAGGGAGGTTTGGCCAGTTATCAGTAAGATATCAGTCTCGTGCTATAGATCTCTTGTAGCAAGTCAAAAGTAAATGTTTTATATTTGAAATGTACGGCATATTTATCTTAATTTTTTTATACTGTACTTTATATCGGCTAGAGGGCGCCACATTAGATTCAGTGACACGTCATATAGCCTATAACCAGCGGACAATCAAGACGCTTCTAACGATACCTCATTTGTCTAGTTCTAATAAGTAGTTAAGGAGCTATGAGAGAACAGATAAACATACATACATACATACATAGCCTGTCAAAATCATAACCCTCCTTTGGTTTTGCCGTAGTCGGGTAAAAATCACGTATATGCCAAATTATTTTATTCCATACTGACGGCTAGCGGCATCTGTCAGAAAAACCGGTAAAAACTCACCTATGTATAAGTTTAAAACAAAACACACAATAAGGATTTTTCATTACATTGCAACAAGTGTTTGTCAACATTGTCTGTGTAGTGTTTTCAACAACGCTTTCGTTATTTAATTATACCCATTTTATAAATAAATCAATTCAAAAACAGACAGAAAAGTGACGTAAAGTGGCTTGACCACCCGCTGAATATATTTCATAGCATTTAATACCATGATTTTAGTTTTATTATTCAGATTTTAATTTTTTTTTAAAGAAGTAAAAGCAACTAAAACTTTTCTATCTATGGTGAAGAACACTATTTATTGTGTTAATCCAATAAGTATTAATTTACAAAAAATATGTCCACTCCTGATGACCTTGACGTTTATACATATAGAAACACGTGCCATCTTATAAAAGTTGACACACTTGTACAGTCAGCTACATTCGTTTTAAAATCAGATACAAAAAATCTGCCCGTAAGTAAGAAAACGCGAAAGTTTGTAGGTATGGGTGGATGGATGTTTGTTACTCTTTTACGCAAAAACTACTGAACGGATTTGGATGAAACTTTATAGTAATAAAGCTTCTATATCAAAATAATGATACTCCATAATTAGCTAGAAAGCAACATTTTTTGTGCCCTTTAATGGATTCAAAGAAGCATTATGTCGCCTCACAAAGTATATGTACAATTTCAATGACATTAATGTCACGATTTCTTTGGTAGTGTTTTTTACCATAGGATATCTTTCATCAATTAGGTTAATTAGAGCCACCACAGTACGTCTAACTTTAAAATCCTACAGATACCATTTCATAGTCATATATCTCATAGTCAGCTGATTGTTTGTGGGTGTAAAATCGTCAGTTTATTTTCCAAAGAGACTATGCAACGTTGGAATGCGTTGAAGAAAATTGTCAGCTGTACTTTTGACGGTGTTTCCCCCGTCAAAAGTACAGCTGACAATTTTCTTTACTATTTGAGATCGCATCATTTGTAAAGAGGCATATTTATTTATTTCCTACCTTATCGGACACCGTTGTACGCAATAGGCGAAAAGATACTATGAGTATGCGCAGAGCTAACACATCTCTCATGCAGAAGAGTGTTTTTTGTTTAGCTCCAAAAATATGTAATAAACTTCCTGAAGGATTTAAACAGTTGAATATAATGAATTTTAGGAAGTACCTGAAGAAACTACTCTCTGAGAAATGTTATTATGATATTAATGACTTTTTAGATGATAGCCTCTAAGTTTAGACAATGTGATTTTTATTTTTTGTTTTAATGTTTGTACGCCACATGTGGCCGAATATGCTGTGATCCATAATGTATGTTTTAAGAACTTGTATCTACCATATTCATGCAAATAAATGTATTGTATTGTAAAAGTGTAAAAATTTAGATATATAAAATTTCGTAAGCTATAAAATAACTTTATTTGACAAATTTGCAATGCAGTTTATGCACGTGACTGACATTCAATCCACCCTCTTTAATACAACTGACTATTATTTTTGTAAGAAATGGGAGTAAAACTATTGTTTATTAGAGTTTCGCTTGGTATAAAATTCATCGGTGCAGATTTTTTTCTAATGACTTTTTCATGCTGTATGGTTACGCCAGATTGTTAGTTATACAAATTATTTAATGGAACGTTCCTTTCCACATACCTATACATATACCTTTATACACACACCCTGCGCTAGGACAGCGCCCCTAGCGGATATGAAGACAGATTAGAAGAATTTTCTAGTGCTATTAAAGTTCCCGCCGTGCGAGTTTACAGCTCCGCATTGATTTATGTAAATTATCGAAATTTACGTTAAACTAGTACTCAAATCGATCCGCCGCGCTGAAGACTTAAAATATCTTCACGTCGTATGTGTTAATTAGTGCAATTACACAATTTAGTACAAATTAAATAATCCGCCACGCGAGCTTACAACTTGCGTTGTACATATAAATCTACGGCATTGCGCCTTTGTAATTATTTCTTATGAGTCACGCCTTGCCGCGAATTACTGCAAGTGGAACACCTGGAGATACCCTGGATCAGAGTCAGTGGCGGGCCCGCTACTGGAGAGACACAGAGGAGCCGCTGCGCAGCTGAAGGGTATGTGTGATTCCTTTCTTATCCTTACCAAATAGTGTTCCATTTGTTTTGATGAACCATTAACAGTCTACTTAATTATCGAAGCCTTCAAACATATTTGGCGTGACCATAAAGTGGTCCTTCGAGACGGATTATCCAGCCGCCCTTATTAGGATTCTTTCTTAGGCCCTAATAAGTGATTTACAGACCATAAAGTGGTCCTTCGAAACCGGATACTCCAGCCGCCCTTATTAGGATTATTTCTCAGGCCTAATAAGTGATTTACTATATCGCTAGAAGAGCAAAGTGGTCCCTAGTAAACGTATTACTTAGCCGCCCTTATTAGGATTCTTTCTTAGGCCTTAATAAGTGATTTACAGACCATAATTGGTCCTTTGTACCTGTATTATACAGCCACCCTTATTAGAATTGCCCTTGTAGGCCCCTAATAGGTGAATTTTGCAATATTTTTGTAAAAATTATCGTATATAGTGACATTGCGTCATCCATATTGTACCGCTAAAACACAAATTTATCGCCGTAATATATATATTTACGTGTTATAAGTATTGTAGTATAAGTATTGTATGTATAACTACATCTTATTTATTACATTAACCGCAATCTATTACCAAAATAGAACATTATTGTTACATTTTTTCCACCGCATTATACCTTCAATAATTTTTTATGCACCCACCTCCATTCGTAAAGGTAATTATTGTTTCTTTGCATAGAAATTATTGTTGCATTATCTACCGCATTACACCCTCAATACTTTTATATACATTCACCTTCGTTCGTAGAAGTCATTATTGTTTCTTTGCATTATATATAACTCGACCAAATTAATACGAGTATTTCATAATGCCACCTAAGAAGCAGTCGGGTCATAGTGAAGGCTCAGATTATGAGGATACACACGATTCGAAAATGCTTATGTTGATCGCTAAACGCGAAGCCTTTTTCGAAATAATTCAGCGTATTTATGACCTCTCTTCTGACCTTGAATCGGACGCCTCGAGGAGGGAAAGTTTCCTTGACGAGAGTTCTAACATTGATGAATTACGTAGGGAGTTTCTAGAAGTATTAGATAGTTGTAACCACAGAACTACTAGAAAAGCCTTTGACGTAATTTCGTAAGTAATCTTTTGTCGCCGGGACGCACACATAAACGATTAATAATATTATACACACATAACTAAGTCTATTCTAATTCGTCCAAGGGATTTAATGAATATAATAATAAACTACAACCTTATGCTCTTGGCATTAAGTAGAGTTTTACGTGCAATTTTGTGTTTAGAGGTGGATCTTCGTCTTTATGACCCACCCACCGTAGAGATGTGGTCCTGTCGATTATAATAATTAAATTTGCTTAATTTCTATAAGAAATAGTACTTACTTTTAAATATCGCTATCCTATTTTTTATATTAAAGTCACTGTCTTAGAAATGGATTGAGTGAAATTGTACTAGTTTCTTGTGTATATATAAAAATAAGACATTTGTTTTGTCAAAACATAAGTACATATTGTACATCTAATTTTGGAGTTTGACGTTTCATACTTATCAACACGACACAACTTTCTATAGACGTAACACACATAATCTTAATAATTTTTCTGTCCCTTCTAACCCTGTAATCAACAGTAATTATGAGGTTATTTTATATCATCACAAGATGTACATTTTTTAAATTTTATATCTAAATTTAAATGCAAAAAACAATGTATAGACGTTGGACGGCCCGAAAATGTTAATCTTCAAAATATGTTTTGAGTTTTAAAAGAAATATTTCTCTTATTCCTATTCCATTTCATCAAAAAGCTTTCCAAAAAAATTCATATTAAAAATTATTTTGCAGTCGGTTAAAAATCATAATATAAAACAAATCACCTCTTTCTACTTAAGAAAAACACAAACCAATATCATCGACATCCACAATTTTGCGGTATCGATTGCATTATAAATATTTGGGCACACCCCTATGCCTTATACTAAATCTGTTCGGGTGAAATAAATCGAAATATTCACGCAGGAAATGCAGTTCATTGCGTACTCTTGTGGCAACAATGTAGTTAGTAATCGAATTTAATACGCAATGTATGATTGTTTTATTGTTTTTTCCCGTTGAAAGTTAAATGCGAATGCGACCGTTCAGTTAATGCCAGCAGACAAAATAGAGGTATTTGGACTTATTTCGCGGCGCGCCTGCCCCGCCCACATAACATTTCTACCTATATTTTTTGTTCTGTGGTTGTAACAGTCATTTATTGAAAACAAATCCTACCGCTAAACCGGAATATAAAAGTCTTGTCGCTTTCGAGTCTTTATGTGGCAGGATTAAAAGAGTTCGGTCTCAGTATGCACAACAGAGTTTATCTACACATAATGTTTACGTACCGCACAAATCTAGACCTAGATTACCGCCTATCGAATTAATGACTTTTTCTGGTGATATTCGTTCGTGGCCATTATTTTATGCCAGTTTTAAATCGACTGTTCATGATAATCCATCGCTCACGGATGCAGAAAAGTTATATTATTTATTGGGTAAACTGTCAGATAAGGCTCAGTCTGTGTGCTCAGGTATATCACCATGCGCTGAGAATTATAATTTATTCTTAGAATCATTAATTGATAAATATGAAGACAAGCGTCTCCTTGCTTCTACATATTTAAATCAAATGTTTGAATTAAAACCTTTACAATCCGCTTCCGCAAGTAACTTTGATTTATTTACAGATAAATTCACTAGTGCAGTACGCGCTTTAAAAAATTTAAAATTAGATAATCTCAATGAGTTTATTATTCTACATATCGCGCTTAAGAAAATAGACATTGATACTGTTCGCGCGTTCGAATTAAGTTGTTCTAGTTCTAAAATGCCAACCTTTGACGACTTAGTCGAATTTATAAAAACACGCACAAAGGTTTTGGAGCGCACTCATACTGTTTTATCGGTGAGCGGTGCCTCTAATAATAATAATAAAAATAATTATCGACGATCGAATGCTCCGCCTCCGAAGTATCAAACGTATGTTAATACAACAGACTCCGCGCGCAAATGTCTTTGTATTAATTTCACACACGCGCATTTATTTAAATGTGCTGATTTTAATAAAATGTCCCCTCAGGAGCGTTTTAATTCTGTAAAGGGTAATAGTGCCTGTGTGAACTGCCTCAGTTTAAACCACAGAGTAACTAACTGCTCTTCAAATGTTGGTTGTCGCGTATGTAAACAAAGACACCATACATTATTGCATTTTAATCGAACCCGCGCCCATGCGCCGGAGTGCGTATCGCCTACTTCGCCGGCAACATCTTCGCCGGCCCCCACTCCCGCGCAGCCCGTTGTAACTGCGTCACGCGCTTGTGGTGACGTCACCCTATGCGCTACTCAGTCTACTCACACATCCATCGAGCCCTCCGGACAGCCATCACACGTTCAGACCGCGAGTTATAATAACACTACTGTTTTGTTGTCGACTGCTCAAGTCGTCGCCTATGACACAAAGGGCGCTCGACATATAGTACGCGTATTACTTGATTCCGCATCACAGAGCCATTTCATAACAAAGGATTGTTGTGATTTATTGGGTTTTCCGCTATACGCTACTGACCGTACGATTATTAAGGGGTTCGGTGGAGCTGAGAAAATAATTAAAAATAATAAAATTAACTTTAGATTTTATTCGCGATTTGACAATAACGTTAATTTTAAAATATCACCGCTCGTTGTCGATCAAATCACAGACTTGTTACCTACCGCAGTGGTAGACAAATCATGTCTAGCTCATTTATCGGGCTTACCGCTAGCGGATGAGAGTTTTGGGACGCCTAATAAAATAGATGCATTAATAGGCGCCTCTCTCTTCCCGCATATATTTTTCCCTGACGTAGTTCGTCCTCCTTGCGACTCGTCGGCGCCCCCAGCGTTGCATACTGCGTTGGGGTATGTTATTATGGGTTCCGTACCCACTATACCCGCACTATACTCACACCAGGTCTTGACGTGCTGTTTAGCACAAGAGCCTGTCGTTATTGACAATTTAGTCAGACGATTTTGGGAGCTGGAAGAACCTCCCTCCTCTCCGCCCATTCGGCACCCCGCTGATGTTGAATGTGAATTCTTTTATAACTTAACAACGACCCGCGATACCGTTAGTGGCAGATACGTTGTCGGCCTGCCATTTAACGACGATGTTTATACTCTAGGTAATTCATACGAGTCCGCTCGCAAAAGATTTTTGTGGCTTGAAAAAAGATTAGAAGCTTCACCTAAGCTTAGGTTGGCTTATGATGACGTCATAAAAGACTATCTCAAAAGACAATATGTCTCACCCGCACCTCAGTACGACCCTCATGACCCCAATCCGATTTACGTCATACCGCATCATGGAGTCGTACGCGAGGACCACACGTCAACCCGCCTCCGCGTCGTTCTGGACGCTAGCAGTAAGACTAGCACCGGGCGATCATTGAATGATATTTTACATTCAGGACCTAACCTTCAGGGTGACTTGTTTAAAATTATATTAATGTTTCGCCTACATGCAGTAGCAATGACCGCAGACTGTCGCCAGCAGTTCCTTCAAATTGTTATGCGCGAAGCTGATCGTAGGTATCAGTGTTTTTTATATCGCTTTAACCCGCAAGATACGCTCACGCTGTATCATTTTAATCGCGTGTGCTTTGGTCTATCGTCAAGTCCATACCATGCGCTTCGTACGGTGAGACAGCTAATTGAAGATGATGGCTCAAAGTACCCCCTAGCGAGTGTGATAGCATCTAATTCCCTTTACATGGATGACATAGCCTATTCGGTTCCCAGCCAATCGGAAGCCATTGCTGCGTCTCGTCAGCTTATTGACATGTTTAAGGGCGCGCAGTGGGATCTCGTAAAGTGGAATAGCAACTGTCCAGTCGTCTTAAATAGTCTTCCCGCCTCACACAAACTGCCTGCCGAGGTAGAATTTGATAGGTCCGTGCAACATAAAATATTGGGGTTGCATTGGTCTATAGAAGATGACGCGTTTTATTTTAAATCATCCGCTCCCGCTGATATAATGTGTACTAAACGCTCTATTTTGTCCACCGTCGCCCGCTTGTGGGACATAATGGGCTTTGTTGCGCCCGCAATCGTGTATGCTAAGTTACTAATAAAACAACTTTGGCAATTGCACCTCGATTGGGACGATACACCACCGCTCTCTATTGTTAAGAGATGGAAGCAGTTTTGCGTTGAGTTGCCAGCTTTAAATGACTTACGCATCCCACGACACGTAGGTGTAACTGAGAACTGCGTTGTTACCTTATTAGGTTTTTCTGATGCTAGCGAGCAGGCTTACGGTGCAGTAGTGTATCTACACGTTAAAACTATCGGTGGTAACACTGTCCAATTAGTTTGCGCTAAAACTAAAGTCGCACCCACTAAGCCGCTTACCATAGCGCGCCTCGAGCTTTGTGGAGCTGTTTTATTATCGAAATTGCTTCGCACAATTATCGATAATTACTCTCCGAATATTGCAGTTAGTGTATACGCATTTGTTGACTCTAAAGTGGCTTTATACTGGATAAAGAGTTCACCACAAAAATGGCAAACGTTTGTCGCAAATTGTGTTGTTCAAATCACTGACAACATTTCTTCCAATAACTTCTACCACGTAGCAGGCATAGAGAACCCCGCAGACATACTTTCACGTGGTATTACACCACAAAAGTTATTGTCTCACCCCCTGTGGCTCCATGGGCCTCAGTGGGCTTCATTGGATCCATCACAGTGGCCTCTTCGGACACTTGATGATCAATGTATTGAAAACGTACCTGAGCAGAAGGTTTTAGCGCACATTGTTTGTACGCCTGTAAAGCATTGCCTTCTGTACAATCTTGCGCTTCGAATCTCCTCTTGGAGTAAGCTTCTTCGAATAATAACATATATTTATAGGTTCGCAAAGCTATTGCCTCGCCGCAGCACTATTGCAGTGACTGCAGATGATATGGATTTCGCAGAGAATAAAATAGTTATCTCTGTACAAAGAAAACACTTCGCAGCAGAATATTCACACATATCTAACAATGAGAATTGCTCATCAGTTTTTAATCGCTTGAGGCCTTTTATTGACAACGATCTTATTCGAGTAGGTGGTCGTCTTGTCAACTCTGAACTGGACTATGCGCATATGTATCCAGTTATTCTACCGCACAATGATCATGTTGTGAACTTGATCATTAATTATTTTCATGTAAAGAATTTACACGCCGGACCAGAAGTTTTAATGTCTCTACTGCGTCAGAGATTCTGGATCCTGTCTGCACGTCGCGTCGTCAGACGGAGAGTGCATTTATGTAATACTTGTTTCCGACTTAAACCACGTCCTAATTACCCGCTAATGGCTGACTTACCCGATAGTCGTACGCGTCAGGTAGTGAAAGCATTTACGCATACAGGATGCGATTACGCCGGTCCCATCGCCTATACTCCTGTACGCCGCCGGGGTGTTCGCAGCGAGAAGGCTTATATATGTTTGTTCACATGCCTCACTACTCGTGCCGTACACCTCGAAGTCGCCACCGACCTCAGTACTCCAAGTTTCCTAGCTGCGATGAAACGTTTTCTCTCTAGACGAGGCCCCGTACAGTTTATGTATTCCGATAATGGAACTAATTTCAAGGGTGCCAATTCATATTTACGCGATCTTTATCAATTTCTCAATGAAGAATACCGTCCTAAGCTAGAGCAAGAGTATACTGAGAGTCGTATAATATGGAAATTTATATGTCCCAGCTCTCCACATTTTGGAGGCGCTTGGGAGAGTATGGTAAAGGTCGTTAAAACACATTTGTTTCGAGTAATCGGACAACAACTTCTTTCATACGAGGAGCTTAGTACTGTCCTCATTCAAGTTGAATGTTTACTTAACTCGCGCCCGCTGACAGTACTGAGTTCGGACCCCGCAGAGCCTTCAGCTTTAACACCAAGTCATTTTTTAAATACCGCACCATTATTGTCATTACCCGCTCTTGATGTTAACAGCAATGCTGAAAGTATAGTTCATAGACATTCGCTTCTCGATAAATTAGTCCAGTCATTCTGGAACCGCTGGAGGATGGAATATCTTCACACTTTACAGGTTAGGCAGAAATGGAATTCTCCTTCTGTACCTACTACAATAGGTACTGTTGTTGTTGTTATTAATGATAACATACCGCCCCTAGCCTGGCCACTGGCAATCGTGGAGATGATACACCCTTCTAAGGACGGCATTATTCGCGTGGCAACCGTGAGGACTGCCAAGGGAACTTACCTTCGACCAGTCGTTCGTTTGTGTCCTCTTCCCACGCAATAGTTGACCCACTCCACAATACTCAAATTTATTTATATATACATTTTTTCTTTATTTTTCTTATTTTTTATTTCGTTACTATAGAGCCAGCTCTCTATTATAGATCTCTCTCTCTATCTAAAGATATTTATAATTCTTAATTTATCTTTACCTTATGTTTGTTTTTAAAGGTGACCCTTTAAGGGCGGGTGGAAATGGTTACGCCAGATTGTTAGTTATACAAATTATTTAATGGAACGTTCCTTTCCACATACCTATACATATACCTTTATACACACACCCTGCGCTAGGACAGCGCCCCTAGCGGATATGAAGACAGATTAGAAGAATTTTCTAGTGCTATTAAAGTTCCCGCCGTGCGAGTTTACAGCTCCGCATTGATTTATGTAAATTATCGAAATTTACGTTAAACTAGTACTCAAATCGATCCGCCGCGCTGAAGACTTAAAATATCTTCACGTCGTATGTGTTAATTAGTGCAATTACACAATTTAGTACAAATTAAATAATCCGCCACGCGAGCTTACAACTTGCGTTGTACATATAAATCTACGGCATTGCGCCTTTGTAATTATTTCTTATGAGTCACGCCTTGCCGCGAATTACTGCAAGTGGAACACCTGGAGATACCCTGGATCAGAGTCAGTGGCGGGCCCGCTACTGGAGAGACACAGAGGAGCCGCTGCGCAGCTGAAGGGTATGTGTGATTCCTTTCTTATCCTTACCAAATAGTGTTCCATTTGTTTTGATGAACCATTAACAGTCTACTTAATTATCGAAGCCTTCAAACATATTTGGCGTGACCACTGTATCTTATAGCTCCACCACTAGTGTGACAACTGACGCTCACTTTACTGATTTGTGAACATTAAACAACTGTTTGAAATAAAATTCATTCAATATAAAATTCCTAGAAAAATTACAGCGCTACTAGTACGTTGACATATTGATATCGAGCGTACGATGAAGTACTTCGTCCCAGTAACTAGTAATAAGTACCTAGTCCCAACTCGTCCTCGAGAGCCGATGGAATTTCCGGCCACACTTGAAACTATTGCCAAACTTAGGGGGGTTCTTAAAAAAAAAAGGCGGGTCCAATCCTGTCGACAATTGTATACGGACATCGAACACAATTGTCTATGATGTCCGTATACAAAACGGTTGCAAAGGGTGACAGGCACCTACTGTCTTGGGTGGCGGAAGAATACAATTTTATTGTGATTCTCGCTCCCCTGGCTATAGACAAGCAGAGGCACACAGTTGTGATTTCCAGCCGGTACAAGTTCGACAAATCCCTTCACTCAAATGGAATAAGAAAAGAATTAAGATCATCCCGTTATAAAAAAATAAAAATATTTAACATTAGTTCACTCTCATTATGTATAATACTTTTAATAGGCCATTTGGTGACTATTTTTTCCATTTCCGGCAATTTTTTTTTTGTACATTTAGATAAGGCCACAATCGTATTAATTAAGTATTAATATGTAGTCAAATACCATCCTGTTGAATTTTGAAGGAAATCCTTGGAAATACAATTATTATAAAATACAAATATGTAATCGTATCATATTTCTACCATAACATAACTCAAAAAGAAAGAAATAGAAAGTCTGATAACTAATGAAGAAGAAGAAAGATAAGAATGCAAAAGGTTCCTTTGCATTCTGAACTTGATAGGATCCCATCTGAATAGACAGACTTTTTTTGAGTTAGTTATTCCAGATTGTAGCCGATATAATATTGGTGGGTACCCATATTTCGGATTCCAGGCTATCTACGGCTTACAAAGATACCTTCATGTGGTGACCATAAATGGAGCCCCCGGTGTGAGCCCGGGGGCTCCATTTATGGTAATTTGATAATGATGGTGAGCCATCATTATCAAATGCCTTTAATAGTCCATTGCTGAACTTGAACTGAAAACCTGCGCTTACGGGGAAGAAATAATCGAATACTTATTTCAATCCGTAGCAAACATTGACGTACAAAAAAGTATGACTACAGTAGCACATATTATCATCTATAAAGAACATTTTGCACTTAAATGCAGCAGGTATCTTGTAAAGTATTTCAGTAAAATTAAAACGCCTACCTTATCACACTTCACACTAATATATAAAGGCAAAAGTTTGTGTGTATGTTTGTTACTTCTTCACGCAAAAACTACTGAGCGGATCTGTATGAAACTTTACAGTAATATAGCTTATACATCAGAATAACACATAGGCTACTATTTGCCGCGATAACCGACATACACGCGGGCGAAGAACAACTAGTTATTATTTTAATTGGGTATTCCGTCTTAAGATTTAATCCATACGTATGTATGTCTATTCATTTACTTCGAAGACCCTAACGCGGCTACAATACATTTAATGTTAATAATGATTTTCTAATAGCGATGACTATGATAATAATATATCGTAATATAGTATTTAAAGGTTAGTAATCCGTTTCGTGATAAACAATATGAAAGAAGCACGACATATTGCATAGAGACTATTCAAGAAGAATTGTCGATTATTGACTTTTGACCCTATACCTACTATCTAACATATTCAAATGGACGTTAATTTGCTTTAAGGACAACGTAGTGTGCAATCAAATAATACCTTGTGAAATGATTATCTTGTAGAAGTATTGTTTATACAATACTAGCTGTTGTCCGCGGCTCCGCCCGCGTGTATGTCGGTTATCGCAGCAAATAGTAGCATATGTGTTATTCTGATGTATAAGCTATATTACTGTAAAGTTACATCCAAAGCCGTTCAGTAGTTTTTGCGTGAAGAAGTAATGGTCCGAGAGCTGGTACCATTTTTAGAGTAGGTATTTGAGGCAAGCTAAAAACTTGTCACAGACCTCTCTTATTATACCCCAACACGGAACTGCAGACCTGGCTGGTGAGTAGCTAAATCAATCCCCACCCCTCTGGCGAGGTCACGTGACTTACAATAGCCATGGTATAACGATATGCTTCGCCAGTTATAGCACTCTGAGACACAAGCCTACGTCATCATCACTATCGCTGGTTCTCAAAAATTTGTCCCGCTACTCACCAGCCAGGTCTGCAGTTTCGTGTTGGGGTATATTAGGAGAGGTGTGTGACAAGTTTTCAGCTTGCCTTAAATCCTACCTAAAAAATGGTACCAGCTCTCCTACTATAACAAACATACACACTCACAAACTTTCGCAATATTATATTAGTGTGATAATACATAGTAGAAATAATAAACTTCAAATTGCATTAAATAAGTGCTGGATAAATTTCTCAAATAATTGTAGGTAAGTTCTTTTTATTTATTGATAAACTAGCTGTGACTTCTTACACGTGACATTTGGATTTTCAAGTTATTTTTAATTTTTTACCGTTTAAACCTTCCCTGGACTACGAAAAAGATTTCAAAACCAAAATCAGCTAAATCGACCCAGCCGTTCTCGAGTTTTAGCGAGACAAACGAACAACAATTGAATGTTATATATAAGAAGATTTCCACAGTTTTAGCTTCACAATACTCAATGAAGGGGAAGCTGTTTTTGTCTCATTAGTTGATTTGATTTCAATATTAGACTTTGATTTAAAAAAACAGGCAATTAACGAACACAGAGCCTATTTGTAATCAAGCAACTGTTACAACAACAAATACTGTACCGTAACCATGAGGTGATCGCAACTTCGGCTGTTTCAGACCTCTGCAAATAAGTTTAACGAATCTAATCTCTGGTAAAACATTATGACCATTTATTAAGCTACTACTGCTAACAATGATCCTAGGCCTGCGGTACAGTAGTATATTATACTAATTTTTAACTACATTTGATGACTATTATGTCTAGGGAATTAGCCGAAATGTTGAACTTACTAGGTATAAAATAAGGCAGTCAAGTCTTCGGGTAAGGATTGACTTTACTCTGGTCGTATTATTTTTCTTATTTTCTAGACTTTAAATTTTTAAATTACTTTGTGCCGTCGACGTCACATCAATGTACTGGATGAGTCAACTTGTGACCTCGATAGGTGCAATCTCATCATCAAGATAACTTATCAGATTTTTCAAATAGATATCTTGATTATTATTATTTAACTAGCTGTTGCCCGCGGCTTCGCCCGCGTGTATGTCGGTTATCGCTGCAAATAGTAGCTAATGTGTTATTCTGATGTATAAGCTATATTACTGTAAAGTTGTATCCAAATCCGTTCAGTAGTTTTTGCGTGAAAAAGAAACAAACATCCATCCATCCATACTAACAAACTTTCGCGTTATTAATATAGGTAGGATTTTAATCGATATAAAATCATGATACAAAATGTATTGGTACCTGAATAGTTTTATTTTCTTTACCTCGCATAGAACTTTTATATATTTTTATAAATCAGTTTAAATAAAATAAAGGGGTTAAGACAATTTTGTGAAAACTAAAAATTTAATATAGCGCCATCTGTAATGATTTATTTATTTCGTGAACGAAAAATGTAGTATAGCGCCATCTGTATTTTTGATATGGAACTCATTCCTATCTGATGTCCCACGACACCACCCGTTTTTTTTACAACTAATACACACACGTTTTACTATTAAAAACTTATTTTGTGAATACATCCAGTAGTGGAATTACAAATAGTAATGGAGATTAGAATCATTTGTTAAACATAAAAAATAGTTGTCTGTAAAGTCTGTTTACGGACGATAGTTTAACGTGACAACGTCATGACGAAACATTGATGAAATGATGAGAGATAGAGAGATCTCTCGCTTGCACTTCAAGCCTTAAATGGAACGCCTCAGAGCGAGGTAACGCCGCATGAGTCATGTTTTTTCGTGTGTGCAGCCGACTCCATCAAATTATAAGATGTTGTCACGTCAAAATATATCAGAACCACTATTTGGCCACGACGTGAATGAAGACCGCGAAGACCGTGGAGATAACTGCGAGGAAACAGTCAGTGGAAACAGTCAGTGGAAACAGTCAGTGGAAACAGTCAGTGTATATGTACATAAAATATAAAGTGTTTATATGAGCTTATTTCGACATTTGACAACGACCGGGTCTGGCACCGCTCGCTTCTCTCCGAACTCTCGGCATTCGGTTCGCCTCCTAGACCCTGTCACTGGATTGACGCTTTTCTTCATCAGCGCCGCATTATGGGCCTTTGCGACGGCACAGCCTCTGATGTTCTGGATGTAAACGCTGGCGTACCTCAGGGTTCAGTCCTGTCGCCCACACTATTTCTTCAGCATATTAATGACATGTTAGCTCTTGGCATACATTGCTATGCAGACGATAGCACAGTTCATGGTCGATATTTTTAACATCGTTCAGCCAAGCTGGCAGACGTTGAGGAAAATCGACAGAAGCTTGTCGCTGAGCTCGACCGGGTTTTGAACCGCATTTTACAATGGGGTGATAAGAATCTGGTCGAGTTCTCTACCAAAAAGTCTCCATTCCTTTCCCTCCCCACTTTTCAGAGCACTCAACTGTCACTACGGGGTAAGCTCGGTGTCCTGGGCATGGATATTTGCCGGGACCTCGAGTACTGTTCTCATCTTTGTGATGGATCCGCGCAGTATTTGCTTGATGCTTTCGATCGGTTGCAATGGCGAACAGTCCGCTTTACCAACAGTCCCGAAGCCACCGAGTTCCTTGAACCTCTGCAGCTGCGTAGAGATATCGCCTCTATAGCAGTCCACTACCATCTGTATCATTGGAAGTATTCTGAGGAGCTCTTCCAACTGGTCCCCCTTCTCCCTTCCTCTGCACAATAACATGCTTACCAACAACTAGCTTATAATGACGATACTTCTGTAGAGAATTTTGAAGTTAAGAAACGCTGTTAATTAATTATATTAATTTGGCTTATTTATTTTTATTAATATAATGAACATACAAATCAGATTGACGAATATATACTTAAATTCTTAATATTTAATTTTTATATATATAATCATTGCTATCATTGTTAAGTCTTCATTGAAAAAGTGAAAAAAAAAATATGATTGTGACAGCCTTGTTTATTCGTTGTCAAGACGCCCGACGTAGGTAACGCGCAGGCGTGTGGCGAGTGAACTCCCAGAACAACCTTTCATCCCCCTATTAAACCCCTTACAACCCCTTTTTCGCATTAAAAAGTAGCCTATGTCCTTTCTCAGGCTCTAGACTATCTGTGTACCAAATTTCATTCAAATCGGTGTAGCGGTTTGGCCGTGAAAGCAAGACAGACAGACAGACAGAGTTACTTTCGCATTTATAATAATCAAATTTTTCAAATTGGACCAGTAGTTCCTGAGATTAGCGTGTTCAAACAAACAAACAAACTCTTCAGCTTTATATATTAGTATAGCTGACCCACGCAACGTCGTTTGCGTCTCCTATTGCCCGTAGCGTGATAATTTTCCCCCGTTTTTGAAACATTTTTCATTGGTGCTCCGCTCCTATTGGTCTTAGCGTGATGATATATAACCTATAGCCTTCCTCGATAAATGGGCTATATAACATTGAAAGAATTTTTCAAATTGGACAAGTAGTTCCTGAGATTAGCGCGATTAGCTGACCCACGCAACGTCATTTGCGTCTCCTATTGCCCGTAGCGTAATAATTTCCCCCCGTTTTTGAAACATTCTTCATTGGTACTCAGCTCCTACTGGTCATAGCGTGATGAAATATATATATATATATATATATATATATATATATATATATATATATATATATATATATATATATATATATATATATATATATATATATATATATATATATCATCACGCCTATAGCCTTCCTCGATAAACGGGCTATCTAACACTGAAAGAACTTTTTCAAATTGGACCAGTAGTTCCTGAGATTAGCGCGTTCAAACAAACAAAAACTCTTCAGCTTTATATATTAGTATAGATGTATTTATTTTTCTCTTCTAAGATCTAATACTCATAATCAACAACACATTAATTATTTGGATAAAGACTAATAATAGGTATTATGTTGATAAATCTCTTTGACAAATAACTCAATAATAGGTACCAAGTCTTAGCGTCTTATACTCGTGATAACTTCTAAACGAAATGTCCGAATGGGGTGAAACAAAAAGTATTTTACTTCTACATAAATACCCTTGATAACATAATGCTTTATTTGGATAAGGATTAATATTACGATACACATTTAACGTAGTTTCTTTCTTCTGACGATTTAATAATTTTTTTGAGCACAAAAGCGGTTATTGTGACTAAACCATGATAGTTAGATATATGCTCTCGCGGACTTTTTTGTAGATCTTAATGGGACCTACAAACCCGTAATACATGATTTTGTTCTATTGTCAATACTTTTTGCAGCGCACGCAAAAATAGGTTTTCGAGTTAACACCTTGGGTTACAAAATAGCAATTTTCTTACGGATCTCAAATTTTTTTGAAAATAAAATATAGCCTATAGCCTTCCTCGATAAATGGACTATCCAACACTAAAAGAATTTTTCAAATCGGACCAGTAGATCCTGAGATTAGCGCGTTCAAACAAACAAACAAACAAACAAACTCTGCAGCTTTATAATATTAGTATAGATAAATGAAGCAATGTTACAAAATTATACAACTATCACCTGTTTGATAACATGTAGGCTCAAAGCGGATGCGGTCAGTGATGTGGCCTTCACCGTAGTGCCCTTTCAACTGAGAGGCAGACGTGTCAGAGGCCCAACCCAACACGACGACCAACCTAAAGCGCAGCATCGTTACCACAGTTCACACTTAAGTAATGTTGACTCACTAAGACATTAGTTTCATGCTTCTGATTTCCATATTTGGTATGATATTTATCTTGTAACTAGTTGTTGCCCGCGGCTCCGCCCGCGTGTATATCGGTTATCGCGGCAAATAGTAGCCTATATGTTATTCTGATGTATAAGCTATATTACTGTAAAGTTTCATCCAAATCCGTCCAATAGTTTTTGCGTGAAAGAGTAACAAACATCCATCCATCCATCCAAACTTACAAACTTTCGCGCTTATAATATTTGTAGAATGAAAAGAACGTGTTATATAATAAAATATTAATTTTGATTTGAATATACATCATTGTTCATACTTTTTGTTGCTGACCAAGTGTCGATTACAACATTAGCGAACCGTGGGTTGAAACCTCGACCATCAATAAGTTTATGGAAAATCGACAGTTTTACAGGTTTTCATTTTGGCACTTACAGCAAATGTATAGCTTCTACTATCACGTTTTAAATATCTACTTATGTTTAGAAATGCATTTAGATGCTAAAAAATGTATTTACATGTATTTCAAATCGTGACTCGTGATTACTGTTTGCAAGTTTGTTATATGCTATGTAAATATAATATTCAAGAAATGTGTAAATTCATGAAATGTTCGTATTTCATCAACGTTTTGCGATATGCCCATTCACATTTGACCGTGTCATTAATGGGGGACTTCAATGTATAAAGATTAATTTTGTCACAAGGCCGGCAACGCACTTGTGACGCCTCTGGTGTTGCAGGTGACCATGGGCGGCGGTAATCGCTTACCATCAGGCGATACGTCTGCTCGTTTGCCAGCCTATAATAACTTTGAATATACTAGTTGTTGCCCGCGGCTCCGCCCGCGTGTGTGTCGGTTATCGCGGCAAATAGTAGCCTCTGTGTTATTCTGATGTATAAGCTATATTACTGTAAAGATTCATCCAAATCCGTTCAGTAGTTTTTGCGTGGAGAAGTAACAAACATACACACTCACAAACTTTCGCCTTTATAATGTAAGTAATAAGTAGTAAGTAGGACAGTAGGATAGGAAGGATTATATAGTAGGATTCTTGTAATAAAACTACAGATTACTACGTCTATATACACGGAATTGCAGTTGCAGTAGTTGCATCTATTTGAGGAAGCATGATGAAATTTCATAATTCCGTCAAGCAATGGCCAGCCATACACTGACTGTTTCCTCGCAGTTATCTCCACGGTCTTCGCGGTCTTCATTCACGTCGTGGCCAAATAGTGGTTCTGATATATTTTGACGTGACAACATCTTATAATTTGATGGAGTCGGCTGCACACACGAAAAAATGACTCATGCGGCGTTACCTCGCTCTGAGGCGTTCCATTTAAGGCTTGAAGTGCAAGCGAGAGATCTCTCTATCTCTCATCATTTCATCAATGTTTCGTCATGACGTTGTCACGTTAAACTATCGTCCGTAAACAGACTTTACAGACAACTATTTTTTATGTTTAACAAGTGATTCTAATCTCCATTACTATTTGTAATTCCACTACTGGATGTATTCACAATTTTCTATTTCTACATCAAAGCCGTCATTGTGTAAGCAAAAGCAGCAGTCTTTCTTTCTCAAATCGATGTATGTTTTCACTGATTTTAACCTGCTCGACACTGTTGCTTATTATCAATGGCAGCTTCAAGCAGTTGAATTAGAGTGAATTCGCAGCGTGTCTACGAATTACAGCTCGAGTTGGCCGTGTAAACTTGCGCAACAAATAAATGTCCTTTCTGTACGTTATTTGCACTTAAAAAAAATTATCACCTAACAAAATGTTCAATGTAAGCTAAATGTTCAAATCAATATTAGTGGATATTTCAATGGATAATATACTACTTATTTTACGATATAATTACCAAGGATAGATCATATGAAGTAATCTTTGGTTAACCGTCAAACCCTTGTTTTATTGAACGATCGCTAAACTGTACCATGATGTTAAAATTTAATAGATACTATTGAAAGAAACGGGTTTGCCTAAACATGAAACGTTGTTTTTCTGTCAATTCTATAGACATGAAAATATTTTGATTTATCTGACGGCGCTTCGATATTTTAAGAGTGGCAAGAAACGTGAAGACTGGCAGCTAATATTTTGACAAGCACTGGTGAATGTTTCTTGACACTGACGCAACTCCGGGCTCTCTTAGCAGAAGAAATAAGACGTGTTCGGTGGAGCGTCGTATTCTAATTATTGCTGATTATAATTCTGTCCACATTTTGTTATAATAATAATTGTTGCATTGTTAATTATTTACAATACGTGGTTTTACTTCTCCTCGCCCGCTTACCCACGATAGCTCGGCGGCAGTAATGAACCTGAAACTGAATAATGGTGACCATTTGTCGATATATATGTTTTTATTATGTAAATAAATAAACTCATTTATTCACTTTCCGTGTATCAAAATAAAATCATAGACATTGCCCATGGTAACCTATATTAATTTTTAAAAAACGAACCACTTAATTTAACATTTTTAATCATTCATCTTAGTTTTTATTAATAATAGGCTAATTTATGCGAAGGTTGCGGAGAATTGGGTGCATGAGAAACCAATATTCTAGGCATCCGATTGATGACCTTTAACAATAGAAAAAGGTTATAATCTATAGATGAATAGTTTATTAAAGTTAAACACAAAAGTATATGTTGTATCTATTTAGTTTTACCCAAATGCAAATCAGAAAGCGAAACGTGCTGTTTAAACTGTTCTTTTGACTGTTAAGTTGTTCACTGCCTCATTGGTCTACCGGTTAGCGAATGCCCTCAGCCCTGTGAATGCGAATTCATTCAGTTCGTCATCCCACCGTGGTTTGCGACGGGTTAGTGTGTCGAAATAAGATCGACTAAAATCACACGGCATCTCACTTTGCGCCTGTGATAGGAGGGAAATATACGGACAACTAGTTTAATATTCGAATTCAGTTCGCTTCCAGGGTTGCGGAGCCCTATGGAAAACCGGTTCAACTAGTAGCCGATGCCAAATGATCTTGAGAATAATAAAGACTCGGAAGAAGTAGTCTAAAAAAGTAGCCTAAGTTACTCCTTATATCACCACCTATCAGTGACACTCCCGTGAAAAGCAGTACAGCCGTTCCAAAGATTAGCCGGAACAAACAGACAGACAGAATTTTAAAATTGTTTTTTTGATGTTACTATCGTATGTACCTACTTTCATTTGAATTTAGTACAAAGCTGTTAATTTGAAATTAGAAACAGACACTTCAACTAGGTACTCGATAGATGTGGAAAGGACCACTATTGTCTAGAAATGTGATAACGAGTCAGTGTGGTTTCATCGAAATTCCCTGAAAAAAAGATGGGAGTTGTAATTACTAAATTTATGTTGTTTTCCTAATACATGTACTTACTTCATTACAAATCACCATGATTAGTATCTGTCATTATTCATCAAGTAGGCAACAAAAAAGAATGACAGAAGTTCGTGATTCTCCGTTTTAGAGTTCCGTCCCAAAAGGTTAATATTTGCATCCAAATGTTAGAATTACAATTATATCTAAATTAAAAAACGGACAAACTTTAACAAAATAATTAAATGAAATATATACATGTAAACTATTAAATAACCTAACATAAACCTAACCTAAATCATATGCGCATGACTGTGTACGAATATGTTTTAACTTCATCATCATAACCCTATCGCAGTCCAACCGTATGGGCATAGGCCTCTCTCATTACACGCTTCGTTGGTCACGCGGTTGGCGTGTGGGACTGCTGATCATGAGGTCTCGGGTTCGATTCCCGGGTCAGACCAAATGTTTGTATGATCTACACATATTTGTTTCGGAGTTTGGGTGTTTTCTATGTATAATATGTATGTAGTTACAAAAAAAAGTATATATGTATTTGTATCAGTTGTCTAGTACATATAACACAAGCTCTGCTTAGCTTGGGACTAGATGGCGTTGTGTGTTAGATGTCCGAAATATTTATTTATTTATACATACATACCTACTACAAATAAATAAAATTCGAGTGTCTGTTTGTAATATAAAAAAAAACACTTTTTACTAAATGCATATGTATGTATACACGGTACATATAACAAAATAACATTCTTTTAAATTTTTGTCTGTCTGTCCGTCTGTCGGTCTGTTTGTTTTGATAGTCTCTGGAACGGCTGGAACGATTTTGACGGGACTTTCACTGGCAGATAGCTGATGATATAACTTAGGCTACTTTTTAGACTAGCTTCAACCCGTGGCGTTACCTGTGGTTGATGTTATACCGCGGGTAGCACCGCGGGGATCAGCTAGTTAATTATGCGAATTGTTCAATTACCGGCGCAAAAAACTACCATCAATATGTATATATTACCATCAAGTGACACGTCTACTCCTTACTGCCCCCTACGCCATAAATAAATACGAAATAGGTATCATTTAGCAATTTAAACTAATTTTAGTTATCCATCTTTAGTCTACTTCTGAAAATTAAAGCGACATTGTTTGAAGATATTTTACTTTATATTGTACTAGTTGTTGCCCGCGGCTCCGCCAGCGTGTATATCGGTTATCACGGCAAATAGTAGCCTATATGTTATTCTGATGTATAAGCTGTATTACTGTAAAGCTTCACCCAAATCCGTTCAGTAGTTTTTGCGTAAAAGAGTAACAAACATCTATCCATCCATGCATCCACCCATCCATGCATCTATCCATCCATCCATCCTTACTTACAAACTTTCGTGTTTATAATATTAGTAGGATATGAACTACCCCGTTAGCCTAGGTTTTTTTTGTAAATATTTTATCTGCTCCAAAATGACTCTGCTCTGCCTGATGAAAAGCATGAGCAGATAAGGACATTGCAGCATGGTGACCCACATTATGGCCGCCTAGTGAAATGCTTTTTTAGTTGCAAGAATTTCTCGTCGATTCCTTTTCTATAATCAAAGCACTTTTTAGGGTTCCGTGCCAAAGGCAAAAAACGGAACCCTTATAGATTCGTCATGTCTGTCTGTCCGTCCGTCTGTCTGTCCATCCGTATGTCACAGCCACTTTATTCCGAAACTATAAGAACTATACTGTTGAAACTTAGTAAGTAGATGTATTCTGTGAACCGTATTAAGATTTTCAAACAAAAATAGAAAAAAAACAATAAACTTTGGGGGTCCCCATACATAGAACTGAAACTCAACAATTTTTTTTTCATCAAACCCCTACGTGTGGCGTATCTATGGATAGGTCTTCAAAATGATATTGAGGTTTCTAATATCATTTTTTTCTAAACTGAATAGTTCGCGCAAGAGACACTTCCAAAGTGGTAAAATGTGTCCCCCCCCCCCCCTGTAACTTCTAAAATAAGAGAATGATAAATCTAAAAAAAATAGATGATGTACATTACCATGCAAACTTCCAACTAAAATTGGTTTGAACGAAATCTAGTAAGTAGTTTTTTTTAATACGTCATAAATCGTAAACTGCAATTTACCTTTCATTCAATCAACACAAATATAAAAATAAAATGAAAATTATATTATGTTACTTGCTGCTGCGGAACCCTTCATGGGCGAGTCCGACTCGCACTTGGCCGCTTTTTTATGGAATAGGCTGGCAAATGAGCAGACGTATCGCCTGATGGTAAGCGATTACCGCCGCCCATGGACAACTACTCGCAATACCTTATATTATTGGCTAATATTTTGTTTTGACCACATGACTTAGCGTTGAGAGACGTCATTCCCAAACATATATTTACGTTTACATTGTAGAATGCCTATGATATGCAGAAAAAACTCTTGTTTCAAAGATAGCAATGAAAATAGCTGAAGTCACTTAGGTACTCAATATGATATGCTATTAAATTAGACTATATTTACATTTACAACAATATTTAGGATTTATGGTTCGATTTTTACTTTTTGTTCTGTCTATGACATGTTTATTAAGTGCCTTATTTTAATGTTTTCAAGACGGTGTTATGTCCAAGTATATTACAAAAACTATAATTTAAGTGTATTTACAATATTTACCCAACAAAACTATGACCATTAGCTATGTAGGAAAATGGACATTATAAGATTTAACTCACATAAGTTTAATTAAAGGCGTACGGAACCCACTGCTCTGACTGCAATTAAGCCTAAATAAATTTTATATAAAGCCGCTTTCCTAAGTTTCAATCAGTATCATGCAATAAAAACTATGGACGCGTGGTATACTGATTAAGAATAATACTTATTTTATCAGGAAATACAAACATTGCACGGATTTCCTTAATCATGTTTCACATTTTTTACAATGATTGCCTAATATAAGGCGAATTGTTCACGAAAGGATGAAGTGGTCGTTTTAAACCTAAATTTTAGAATCATGACTTCATGCAGCAAAGCCAAACAAATAAACTTATTTCCAAACATTAGAAATATATACACGAGTATGTTAATCAGTAATATGATTACCATAGCACATCATCATCATCATCTCAGCCGAAAAACCTGCACTGCTAGACATAAGCCTCCCCTAAAGCTACCCACAACCGGTCCTGTGCTACCTGCATCCAGCGGTTTCCTGCAACCTTCACCAGGTCTTCGGACCACCTTGCAGGGGCCTACCCACGCTCCGTCTTACTGGAAGTACGTGGTCGCCACTCCTGAACTCTTTGGCCCCATCGGCCATCTTGTCTGCGAGAAATGAGCCCCGCTCATTGCCACTTAAGTCTGGTAATTCTACGGGTAATGTCGGTGGCAGAAGTTTTTTTTATAAGTTCAATTTAAGTGGGTTCATTTGGTAACAATACTTTTTTTCAGAATAAAAGGTACCTTACGTCCGTTCCTGTGCCATTGACAATGTTTGTTACAGTCAGTTGCATCATTATGAATAATATGAGTCCTAATGAATATAAATAAACCAAATAAATTTCGAATTGGCGTATTAGTATGGAATGTGGAATTAAAAGTGAAACAAAATGTAACATGTGGTATCCAACCGGATACCGACTTACTACGCGGAATCCGGGCTACGTGGCTACTATATTTCATCTTTATACGTTAAACTAGAAATGATTGCTTGTAGTTTTTAAATGTAACACTGCATCTCTAAGGCTGACAAAGATTTATCTGTGTTCTACCACAACGCACCATCATGTTTATAAAAAAAGTTATATCTACGAGTAAACACTATGTGATATTTCCATACCAACTCTTAGATTCACATAAAGTCTTAGTCTCACAAACGTAAGAAATTCTCCAAAATTAAACGCTTATTGGCGCATGCCTGAACTTAATTAATAAATAACTCTGGTATCGTTACCTTTTCTATGCATACCTGTTAAAGCGAGTTTTGTCTAGAAAGTTCTTCTACAAGAAACTAGGATCCACTAACTGGTATACGTTCAAGGCTAAAGGACGAGACTTCTACTAAATCTATTGAAAAGTATTTTTATTATTTGTCTATTTTACGTATATATTTTAATAAATTAATCATAATGTATTCATATTACGTAAGCATTTTTAAAATAACTGGAGATCGCCTGGTAGACAAACTATAATTAAAATTCGGTTACTGTATTTTCTTTTGTCATTAACTTTAATTGTTGATTAACCATGTGCTACTTAATTAATTAATGTCCCTAATAGGGACAGGCACTAATTTATATGTATGTACATTTTTTTCCTTACTTATTGGAGTGCTTTGTTCCCAATTTGATTGTTGTTAGTTGTACACTTAGATTAAGACCTTTACCCTGTTTTGTTTTGTACTTACCAATGTTTTAGTGTAAAAACTACTGGTAAACCATTAAATAAATAAATAAACTAGTAGTAGAAAACTTGAACTAGCAAGGTATTGAAATTCTACTAAGGCCCTTAGGCAAGCGGCAAGCGGTTTGGATCGATTCTCTTTCTACAATCGCTAGCGCCTCTATTCCCTTGTGTAGTTGGCTAATGTTTTGACCACGTTAGCGTTGAGAGACGTCAGTCAAACATTTGTTAATTTTCTGTTATCGTATACGTTTGGAGAATGTCAACTTGGCTAGGGGGGCATAGCAACGCATTGATAGGAGCCCTGTACTTATTTGCATGATTTACATTCAACATACACTAGTCAACAATTGTAACTTCCTTCTGTTCGCAAAATTTGCTTTGAAAATTAATATTTAAACATGTAATAAATGCTTGTATTAACGCAGTCTACAAATTGGTTTACACTCGCGAGAATAATAAAAGTTCAGTAAGTGTCGACTGGAGAAGAAGGAAATCTTAACTATAGTTACATAAAACATCTACACCAATACCCATTGCATTCCATTCACAATATAAATTCTAACTAACATGTTAAAAAAGTATAGAATGCACCTTATTTTAGAAAACTAGAGTCTATACTTGTAAATAATTATCTACGTTTTAGCTCAATCACATTGCTAAACCAATCCATTTTCAATGTAGAAGAATCCACCTTTGTGCCGTACACAAAGGATAATAAGATGCCTATCGACGTTTGGAATCCTATTTTTCTAAGACATCCGGTTTTAAAATCAAACGGAGCGTGTAGCACGTATAATTATTTTTACATAGACTTAAAAGTTAATGTCAAACAAGATATTAAAAACCGGACAAATATCTGTCAGCCCACGTACCATTTAGACTTTGTCATTAAGGTCACACCATATGGTATCATCATTCATTATTTCATGATTAACATTTTCCATTCAGTAACTGATAATTTTTCTATTCTATAATATAAATATGTGTATGTTTTAAGCTTTTAAGTGATGAAATGGAAATTAGGTTACTGACCTCTCTAGCCGATTTGCGTACGTAGAAAGAATTTATAAGAAGAACTGATGATATAACAAGTTTATATTGGAAACATTAATAGCCACAATTTCAGAAATAAATGAAACACACGCACGGAGAATATTCTAATTTTTTAAAATTATGAAGTTCTGTAAAGTACACTTCTGTACCTTCTTTGAAAAGTGTTACATTTTAATTGTGTTACATCTTGTATCGGTTACCATATTTTTATAGTATGTTTAACAGAAAAAGATAAAATGCTATATTGGTCTAATCGATGCTTCTCTAAGGCAAAAATTGAGCAAGCTAGTTTTGGTGTAATTTTTACATTTATCAATGTGTAGTAAGATACAATTTTATTGACATCAAAATGAACTGAAAAAATATTTAAATTTTCTTAATGTATATTAATACGAGTGTAAGTAACTCCTGTTACGCCATCTAAATATTGAAATTTGAATCTGTACAAACTGATATAATTACTCTAACATACTCATTTATATATGTTGTGTTAAATGATTCAACTGCATTACTTTTCTAGAAGTAAAAAAAACATTTGTGATATTTTTAATGTTACACTAAAACATGTCTTAAGAAATTGTTTATTAAAAGCATTAATCAATTTTTATTTTATTAAAGTAGGAAAGAAGTCCAAATTTGTCTAAACTTTAACATTAATTTTCTCAAAATGTTTCTAGTTGACTGCTTCTTTGGTCTAGTGGTTAGCGCAAGCGACTGCTGATCAAGAGGTCTCGGGTTCGATTCTCGGGCCGGACTGCTGTTGGGTTTTTCTTATAAGAAATTCTTAATACTCGTAGCAGCCCGGAGTATGGAAGATGGCGGTGATTCCCGCCCGTGCCGTTAAGAGTACGTCGGTCCCGGTTGTCATGAACATCTATGGCAATCGTTATTGGGCAGTCAGTGCCATCAAATATATTGACAACTAGTTCAAACATCGAATTCAGTTCACTCTTAGGTTTGCGGAGGTCCGATGCCAGTCGCTCTGTTTAAAAACTGATATTCAGGTAAACCCGGTTGAACTAGTAGCCGACCACAAATCTTGGGAATAATAAAGGCTAGGAAGATGATTTTGAGTTTCTAGTTACATCAGGTACAGACTTGTGATACTTCGCAAATAGCAGTTACTTGTAAGAATAGCAGTAAGTAGCAGGTAGCAGGTGAACTAATTTTATCGTGAGACAGATGACTGCTGTCTACGAAGTCCATCGCAGAACGTACCGTCAAATGTTTATATCAGAAGTGGTCTCCTTATTTTTACTTATTTTTGGTCGCATAAAAAATGTACTCTTACTGGAAGACAAATATTAATGAAAACCTCGTCAAACTCAATCAGTTTTAACAAGTTCACTAAGTTATCTTAATACTTTTGAGCTAAATGATCAGCTTTTAAAGTGCCTTTCATGATGCGTGGTAAATCAGGAGTACTTAGCAAATTTTCATTCTTTTAACACATTTATCAGCAGTAGGTACTCGATGGCTGGATATCTGTCTATCCGGCTAATAGGTAGGTCGGATATAAGTATCCGGCATTACAAGCAATGTATTGCATGCAACTCTACCAATGTTGTTGGGAAATCGACCACAGAGTCAAAGATATTAGCGGACTAGTGATAATTAAGACAGATTGACTACATTTGATTTTATCAGGCACAGAAGTGAACATTGCTCAATTTGGGATTTCGTTATATTGATACTAAGTGATATCATTTTTTTTGTAAGGTAATGTCATGTTTCACATCAACAACCTTTTTATAGTTCAAAGGGGAGCATAGGCCTCTCATTGAAAAGGAGATTTTTAGAAAGGATGTAGTCTACTCCTTTGTAAGTCGAATTGACTTTATCATACTGTCAGTTTTTAAATGTTGTGTGTTAATATTATTGCCGTCTCTATAATAAATATAAATAAACCTTCCTTTATGAACAGTCTTCGAAATAAAAATATTAAAACCCTATTACTCGGTTTCAGAAATTAGCCTTAATTAAAAAAAAAAAACCTGACAAGTGCGAGGCGGACTCACCCAGCGATGGTCCCGTACGTAGGATTATTATAAATAGTTCAAGAATCAACTTCAGACACTTAAATCTTACCTATAAGTTTGTATGAATGCACAGACCTTGGAGACAAGGAGAAGAACGGTATTTTTTTATATTTATCAGTATAAATAAAAAAAGCGTCTTAAAAAATAAATTAAATATATTTTGCACTGTGCGCATCAAGCCATTTAATATGATACCCGCTTTGAACTAGTCGCTTCAATTTGAAATTTCGTGCCCTATTTTTTAAGATTTAATTACAAATGTATAGTTTTGAGCTTTTTCCCTGAATTTGTGGTCTATAACGATGTTACTTGCCAAATTACATAGTTCTAGGTAAACAGGAAGTCTTAGTGAGGCCACCAGTCATCCTAGCACAAGCAGGCCGGGGTAGCGGCGCGAGCTCTATAAAGTGCTTGCGCCCCTTTTCCAATGTTAAGTCAAGTGAGGCTCAATGATGCAGAAGTATCACGAAGTGGCGTGACGTGGGTCACCATGCTGCATTGATGCATTTGCAATGAATATGTTGACCATCACTCCTGTATTCTGCTTATGCTTTTCGAGTAGTCACTTTGACAGGCTCATCTTATATATAAAATTCTCGTGTCACAATGTTAGTTACCATACTCCTCTGAAACGGCTGGACCGATTTTTATGAAATTTGGTGTGCATATCGGGTGCACTCACGCAGACTTTCATCCCTTGATTTACCCCCTTAGTGGTGCAATTTCAAAAATTCCTTTCTTAGTGCTCACTTACGTTATATAAAGAACCTATATGCAAAATTTCAGGATTGTAGCTTCAGCGGTTTGGGCTGTGCGTTGATCTCTGGGTATGTCAGTCACATTACTCTTTTATATATATAGAAGACTAGCTTTTACACGCAGCTTCGCTCACGCAAACCTTCATCCCCTGATTTACCCCCTTAGAGGTGGAATTTCAAAAATTCCTTTCTTAGTGCTCACTTACGTTATATAAAGAACCTACATATGCAAAATTTCAGGATTCTAGCCTCAGCGGTTTGGGCTGTGCGTTGATCTCTGGGTATGTCAGTCAGTCAGTCACCTTCCTCTTTTATATATATAGTAGATAAATAAAGTAATGGATAAACGTCAATAGGTTTGCCGGGACGTTTTAGACTATTCAGTGCGTTAGTCAAAATCATAGTTGGGGTACCCATTTACCCTTTTAACAGGTTTTTTTGTAAGAGAATGTAAATGAAAGTTAAGTATTTAATATTTCATGTCAAATATATGCTAATTTAGGCGTTAGTATTAGTATATTGCCATTTCAGTTACAAGCAAGATAAGAGTTACTTTTTAGGGTCAAGGATTCTTTGAAAACAAGTAAAATTTTAACAAAATCAAAAACCGACTTCAAGGTTCGACTCGATTTCTCTTGGATGCCATCACCAGATCTTAATGTCCTTATCATGGTACCATCGTTGGGACATCTCGTTTCCTTAAAAAAAGAATCATCAAAATCGATTCATAAATGACGAAGTCATCCGCGAACACACATAAAAAAACATATACGGTCGAATTAAGAACCTCCTCCTTTTTTAAGGTCGGTTAAAAGTAGAAACCTCCTTTTAATTTTTGATAAAAGTAAATATGTTATCGAATCACACACTTAAGTTTATTTAGGTTATTTTGTTTGCCCGTCTAGTCAACGTGCATAGTGCGCCATATTGGCCTTTAATAATCCACTGCTGCACATAATCTCCTCCGTAGAAAGGAGGTTTCGTTTTTCGTATGTCCTTAGATATTTTTATTAAAATGTTGATAAATATAAACATGTAACACGTGAATAGATAACTTTATGAAGAAGGTTTTTGATGAGCATTGATGTTGAACACTTCATGCCAAATCAATGAATTAAAGAGTCTGTTTGATATCCGTAACATCTGGCTTTTTATCTGTGGCGATTGTTTACATAAAGGAGCAGAAACACTTAACACCTAGTCTTGATTGGTCTCGTCGTAAGCAGGATTCTCAATCATTAGAGAATGTCAAGGACCTATAACTTAAATACTTAACTTAAATAAGAATCAAGTGAATCCGCGAACAGTAACTGTCGTGCTTAATAGGACTAATTTACATTGTTTACATAACATTAAACATTTATCATTTGACATCATTTAAATGGTGTCAATGTTGATGTGTACTGTATCGTATATTTTCGTGTAATACAATAATATTGTAGGTTTATTTTAATAAATGTAACTTACGTTAGTAACAATTTATTCTGAAGGAAAACCAGATTACATAATTACCGGGAATATTGTCACTTTCTGTAGGTATACCGTATTTATTTACACACATATATTTATGTTACCTTAAAAATATTGCCACGATTTACATGCATCACATTCTTGCACATTAATTCATCGTAATACGATCGAACCCTGAGATGTTGGACTTTGGAGTAATTAACATTAATGATAATTAAAAGCGCTTACTGAAAGGTCAAGTAGAAAATTATAGAAGTCCTAAACATTAATGGCTATGGTGTCTCTCATAGGAATATAAATACATAGCATTTACTAGTAAAATGATCATCTTCATTGTAAAGGTACACTGAAGTCTAGTCAGAGATCGTACAGGTACACTCAACTGTCATTTGTATATGCCTCACGGTTTCCGATCCATTTAATCTATACTAATAAAAAAAAAAACGACTTCCAAAAACATCCAACGAAAACTCTCTGTCAAAAAACACTTAAAAGCGTAAAATAAACTGGTTCTTCATAAATTGCCTATACCTAATTCTTTATTCATTTAAATAGTAGTATTATAATGGGTGCTAGGTACCTAAAATCTGTTTGAAGTCGGTGCCAAGTGACTATCGCTTAGACTTTTGTAATTGTTCGTTTGTATTCTTTTTGGCTTAGCACCGACTTCAAACAGATTTTAGGTACCTAGCACCCATTATAATACTACTATTTAAATGAATAAAGAATTAGGTATAGGCAATTTATGAAGAACCCGTTTATTTTACGCTTTTAAGTGTTTTTTGACAGAGAGTTTTCGTTGGATGTTTTTGGAAGTCGGTTTTTTTTTTTTATAAAAAGTTTTTATTTTACAGTTTTTAGTGCAAACAATCGTAGGTAAGTAGTAAGTTGAATTATTTCATCAAATTTCATCATCAAGAAAACAAATTAAGGTACGTGTAATATTAAAATCATCCTCTAATCCCTAATTGTTGAAGAGTTTAATCTTCTATCATCAGCTCACCTAAATAGCTTGAAAGTATACGACTGAAGGTCTTTAGATACGTATGAAATTGAAAGAATTATTCTCCAACTCCTAACCGTTGAGGAGTTGTACCTTCCACCTTCCATCATCAGCTTACCTAAATAATTTGTAAGAATACGACTAAAGGTAACTTATATACATATGATATTTAAAGATTTATCCTCCAACTCCTAACCGTTAAGGAGTGGAACCTTACATCATCAGCTCATCATCATAAAATGATGACTACCAGACCCAAATACCGGTGTAACTTCAGAAAATATACGAAAAACATAGTATGTGCCTATAAAAAATGAGGGTTTCCCTCGATTTCCCTGGGATCCCATCATCAGATCCGATATGCTGGCAATGGGACCACCACGGAAGCATACCCTGTCGAATACAAAAAAAAAATTCAAAATCGGTCCACAACTGACGGAGTAATCAAGTAACATACATAAAAAAAAAAAAAAAAAAAAATACAGACAGTGGAACATAGAACCTCCTCCTTTTTGGAAGTCGGTTAACAAAGAGGTAAAGTTTCTAACTTTGTTTGTATGGTTGTGGGGGTAATCTTTGGAAGTCCTGATCCGATACTAAAAATTTTTTCACTGACAGAAAGCGACACTATTCAGAAGTGACATAGGCCATATTTTATTATGATTGAACAAAAAATTCAGTTAAAAACAACAGTATTTGTATATCAAGTCGAAGAAAAGCGGGCGGTCGGCTAGTTAACTTATAAATTAGAAAATGTTTTTTAAACAAAACAATCCTTGATACATTTATCCTCTTATTTTTTCGTTCTTACTTGATATGTGCAATATTGTAGAATTAATTCATTAATTAACTTTGGTCTTTAACTTTATAAACTATTTATTAAAACTAGGTAATGAATATTGTTCTATAACAGAGAACATACGGCTTCAAAAATAAGGGTAAGCTTTCATGTTTTTCATTTGAAATTATTATTAATTATTGTCAATCTGTTATATCAATTGGCGTCATTTCAAAGGACAGAGCCCTGATGCTTACATAAAGTCATCTATATATATAAAAGAAAGTCGTGTTAGTTACACTATTTATAACTCAAGAACGGCTGAACCGATTTGGCTGAAAATTGGTGGGGAGGTAGCTTAGAACTAGGAGACGGACATAGGATACTTTTTTTATTTTTTTTCTCTTTATTAATTTTCAAGGGACTTTTACCCTATTAAGGTATGCCAGTCCCAGAAGGCCTTAACTTAAACAAGTATCAATTTCAGTATTATATGTACACGTATCAATATTATATGCTAGACTGTACAATTGAATAGCTTTTTTTGATGTCGGTATAGCCGTATAGGTAGATAGCCGTAGCCGGATAGATACTTTTTACATAGTTTTTTTTTACTTTGTCCCGTGGCTTTAACCGCGGTTGTTGTTGTACCGCGGGTAACACCGCGGGGCTCAGCTAGTTATTATATTATACAAATAATACGTGCACTTATTGTTACCATTACAAAACAAACTCATCGTTTATAGTATAGTTACCGAACTCATTATAAAACATCAAATATAGCAGTTATTTATTAGGCAATGTGGTTGTTATTGGATCAAAGCATGAGGTGTTTGGCAAAAGTGAGTATTATGCGAACATCGCCGACTGATATTTAACACACGACTTAACCTATTATTGACTAACGGTCGAGATGTAATTGTCTGACATTTTTCACGTAATGACCCGTACACATCGGATTCATCTCGACATCGTAAAATACAAGGTCTTTGCGTTTGTAAATCATAAAGGCCGGTTGAGTTGAGAATTTTTACAACAAATTTTCTCACCATGTCGCAATTTAACGCAATGAAACGTTTTGTTATAAATTTTAAAGTAGTTTGAGTAGGAGCAAAAATAAAGAATGGCAATTGATTAAAATAGACCAGGAAGTTAGCACTAAAGCTGTACTTATGACGAACTGTCACTGTAGAATATAAAAATAATCTATACCTATATCTATATATACTTATAATAAAAATGTAACAGGTCCAATTCTGTACATTAAAGATAATTGGAATTTTTTTTGGAGGACTCTCTATAGCCGATACTGAAGCCAAAACTGTTTTCTTTTTCATTTTTGTCTGTCTGTCTGTCCGTCTTTCTGTCTGTCTGTCTGTATCTTGGCCGCGCATCACGCCGAAACTACTGAACGGATTCAAATGAAACTTGGCATGATTTGAGTTCATACTACAAGGTAGGACATAGGATACTTTTTATCCCGAAATTCAGCACGGCTTCCTGGAGAGAGGGGATGAAAGTCAAAATATGTACTTAGTTGTAATTCAATAACACTTAGTCCGATTTCATTCTTTCTTTTTTTGCTAGAAATAAAAAAATAAAAGATAACGGGAAAAGTGTTTTTTTTTGTCCGCGACTGTACACTGCCTGTGGGAAGCTGAGACAGATATGTGAATATGGCGGTACGAAGTCCGCCGGGTAAAAAAAAAAGTAGCCGGGAAAAAAGTATCCTATGTCCGTCTCCTAGTTCTAAGCTACCTCCCCACCAATTTTCAGCCAATTCGGTTCAACCGTTCTTGAGTTATAAATAGTGTAACTAACACGACTTTCTTTTATATATATATATAAGATAAATGCATAATATAGTATGGAAACACTGTTAATTTTCGAGGTTTCTAATGTGATGTAGCAAATATACACATTTTTTTGTACTACAGTATTGTACACCTTAAAAAGTACTACAAAAAAATCCGCGACGGTATATGTCTATCTCTTAGGGATAACCCACAACAACCATTTTTTATTCCTTTTTTTTTACGAGAAATAATGGCTTATTTACGAAGTGATTTTAAGCAAATCAGAATGAATCCTTATACAATTAAGTAAATTAAATACATTGTGCATTTAATATAGACTTGGCCCTTTACAGTATCAAATTTAAATTAATATATTCGAAGATATTACAGATTTAAAATGCACGAATCGTGTCGTCGCTCGGCGGGGGCATCTGAAATCCACCCGTGCGAAGCCGGGGCGGGTCGCTAGTAATATTGTAAATTCGAAAGCAACTCTGTCTGTCTATAGGGAAGATGCAAATAAAATGTTCGTAAATATTTTGTGATTAAAATGTAAGAAAAACACTAAAGAAAGACCAGTGCAACGTTTTTATTTTATTTAATATTTTTTCTACAATAATTACAAATTATTCATATACATACACACGTTTCGTTTTAAGTTAAAACTAACTTATAACGTAACGTGTTTTAATACACCAATCAGTGTCTAGTAACGTCACTTCTGTTATGACAACTATTTTAGGTTATAATCGTAGACGTAAACATTTTTTATTGCGAAAACAAATTACGTTATTTTAATTAAAATGGAAGTTGGTTTTATAAAAGCAGACTCAAAACGCAAACAGAAATTTACCGAAAGTTAGTGTTAACATGGTTATTGCTTTTTTGTTGAAAGTGCAGAGTTTTGAAGTGTAGAAATTAAAGGGACTAAGCTATTACGGTGTGTATAGTATAAATACTAATACACTGAGACTTGGTATTTTATTCAGCAGATTCTACACATAGCAGTTATTTCAGTTCAACAAGGGAATCTTATGGCAAAAATTCTATCGATTTTGTCCATATCGAAAAAGGGTGTATAAGGGTCCGTTTACACAGACCGGCTCGGAGAGCATCGGTTCGCATTTTTGTTTTCACACAGACCGGATCGTATACGCTTGGAATTGGCCGGAGCGGAGCCGCCAACTATTTCACATAGACCGGCTGTGGAAGAGAATCCGAGCCGATCGGCTGCGCGAGCGAGAAAGAGCAAGCAATCGGAGCCGGTCGGTTCCTCTTATTATTTCACACTAAGTGCGTTCAAGCACATGCAAAAATAAACCTTACTACAATGACTCAAACCTCTGTTTCCAATGTGATAAAAATCTGTTCTCCTCTCCGAGCCGGTATGTGTGAACGGACCCTAATTCATTATAGGATTTTTTTTAAAATATACTCGAGGTCTATTCTACATGAAATTCTTTCAAATGAAAGCAAAAATTAAAATATTGCATATTCCCTATTATGGTTTCACGGCTAAACCACGGCACCGATTTTAATGAAATTTGCCATGAAGATACTTTCGAATCTCTTGAGGAAACTTAAGCGCGATAACCGACATACACGCAGGCGGAGCCGCGGAAAAAAACTCGGAGCATATTAAGAAAAAAATGTTTTTGACAAAAATATCAAAGCCAAAAAGTATTGAGGATACAAATTTTCCAGTATTTAATTTTATACTTGATTATTGTTGCGAAATAGTCTTCGGAACTCACGTGTACCTTATTGTCTGCAATAAGGAAACCATTTATCAGTGTTATGACATTTGATGTTTTGGCAGTATTACATACAATTACTAAGAAGCAAGTAATACCCTGAAGTAGCGGCTTTCCAAATTAAACTGATTGATTTGATGCATAATTAGACCACTTTTAATACTTTTTTAGGATTCCGTACTTCGTTCTAAAAATGGAACCCTCGTAGGATCACTTCGTTGTCCGTCTGTCTGTCTGACAAGACCCTTTTTCTCGGTATCACGTTGAAATTAAAATCAAATACTTGGGTCGTAATCCCTTTCAGCAGTGAAAAAACCTTACTTCTCAATCAACGCAACCAAAAGGTACGGGCTTTCATGCTCCGTTTTATGGTATACTTTGACACTCGCGGGGGTATCAAATCGTAAATATGTAGTTGCATCACAAAAAAATGCGAAAATTATAAACTTATATGCAGTTGGTACCTACACCTGACCTATGTCGATGTATGAAAACAACAGATTTCTTACGATAAAATTTAGGTTTGTCCCTACTTAACTAAAGGTTTGTCCGGAACCCTCGGTGCGAGAGTCCGACTCGTACTTGTCCGGTATTTTTCTTTTTAATATTCGATTTTTAATTATCGTTGAATAGAGATTTTTTCGGATTTTTAAAACAAAAGCGATGAAAATGTCATAAAGTGACACATCTACTACCATACCTAGAAATACCAACGATACACATGGATTGAAATATTACATTTGCTACGCATCTGTAATGCGATACGATGATAGCACTAAATATATTGCAAATAAATTATTTAGTGCCGCTCTTCGGAGATGGTTTCGTAATCACCTTGGCTTTATTGTAAGAAGTGTTACTTCAATATATTTATTATTATCTAGGTGTGGAAATCCTTTGTAGGCAAAACTTTTAAAAGTTTCCGTCTGAAGATAAAGAATCGATTAGTTTTTTCCTTATTAATTAATTTAAATATTAATGAAATATAAGTCTTATTTAAAAAATATTCGCAACACTTGCTAAGAATATTTTTTGTCTTTTGATTGTCCCGCTACGGTAAGAGTGGACCTGATGAGGGTGCCGCAGACGGCTAACTCTGCCTGGAGTTCTCCAAACACGAGTTTTTCTTGAATCCGGATGAAATCCAAACCGGGACTCATCAGTGAACAGCACCGATGACCATTGTTGATCACTCTAAGACAAATACTCCCGAGCCCACGAAAGCCGCCGACCGCGATTGCCACGTCGCAGAGCTGGAGCACGTAGCGATCTTCGAGCATGAAGGTTTACTTCATGCGGCCTCAACCGCACGGTTTGGTCGCTTACCAGCAGCTGGTGGTCCTCCTAGAGCCTTTGCACAAGTAGCAACGCCGTGATATTGGGTTGTCTTTTGGCGTTCATTGGGAGGAATCGATCCTGTCTTTGCGTAGTAACCCGTTGTCTATCCAAATGTAAAACAACTAGGCACTAATCTAACTATAAATAATGAAATGATAAGTATTGTAGACTCAACAGTATTCTTAGGAATTACATTAGATAGTAAACTTCAATGGGGAGCCCAGATAGATAGCCTTGCGGGTAGACTTAGTTCGGCAGCTTATGCAGTATGGAAGGTACGTCAGCTCACAGCACACTACGGACACAGCTAGGTTAGTTTATTTTAGCTACTTTCATAGCGTCATGTCCTATGGTATACTACTTTGGGGCAAGGCGGCTGATATTGAAACGATGTTTATTCTACAAAAACGAGCCATCCGCTCAATGTACAATTTAGGTGCTAGAGTCTCTCTTCGAGAGCTGTTTAAAGATATAGGTATTTTAACTGTTGCATCACAGTATATATTTGCTAATATTATGTTTGTTAGACACAACATTAATGACTATAAGAAAAACAGTGATGTACACAATATTAATACTAGAAACAAATCTAAACTCATTGGTACCTATCATCGATTACATAAGGTACACAACTCGTTCGAAGGTCTTGGTGTACGTTTTTATAATAAAATTCCTATACATGTAATCGACCTTCCTGTAAATAAATTCAAGCTAACTGTAAAAAATCACCTTATTAGGAAAGCCTACTATACGATCAACGATTATCTAAACGACAAACAGTCATGGACTTAAGGTGTCATTAGAATTTAAATAGATACACACAAACTTCTTTGTCTTCTAATAAAGCTAAATATTAACAAACCATTGTTAGTTGAAAGTAATGCGTGGCGATTATTATGGTAATTTAATTAGTAGTGATTTTTATCAGTATCTAGACTATGGTTTGTCATGCTCACTAAAATGTCATTGCTTGCGGTGTCGTCGTGGGGCGGGTCGTTTCCTTCCCTCTGATATGGCGAAGGAGATGATGGCTGGTCCATGCGTCATACTCGTGAACGGGTGCTGCTTGGGGTGACTGGTCGGCCTAGTCAGCGATTCTTTAGACAATACTATTATTCTGGTTCGTTCAACTGCAACCCTAGCCTCTTAATCCCGTCACGAATTATTTTCAACAGTAGATTTTGCAACTGAATGTAAGTGGATGTGCACCTTGTTTCTATTTTTTTCTATGTTTAATAGACTCAAACCTTCAACGTTATCACTGAGTGTTTTTTTTTTTGTTTGCGCGTTAGATTTTGGAGCTTTTTAATAAAAGGAATTTCAGGTGGCAACAGCTTGCATACTGTTTACCTTACATGTAATACTAACACTATTGTACCTGAAAATCAGATTTTGAAAAAGAGTAGCCATGAGTTTCTTTGCCAGTATTCTTCTCATGAGCTCTACGCATTTTGGAAACTGGAAGTTATGGATCGACACAGGCAGGCAGTAGATTTTGGTGTTTTCGCCTAACTTACCTCGACAATACAGCACATGCTGTGGCCTCTGTTTGTGTCGATCTATGATTTTTAACTATAGCTTCAATTTGACGTTCATAAGTGTCACTTGGTGTCTTAGATGAATAAATGATTTTGATTTGATTTGATTTGATTCTACCACTGTGCCGTTCAGCCACATCCCCAGTACTGCGATGACGTGACCACAATCTTGATATCACGTTTTGGCTCGTATGTAAGGTCTCAGCAACGACGCGTTGAATAACACCATTTTCTAACATGCCCACGGCTCGTAACATTTCATATCGACTCAAATGGCGACGTGACATAACTTTTGAAGCTGGCACAGCAAGTTCAATTAAAAAAAAGACAATCTAATCAATTTCAATTCATTAACAGCATAAAAACAATTTTAATTTTTCTTGTCCTAATTACCAACAATTTTGCCGCCATATTTTGTTTTTAGCATTGTTATTCTTTTTTTATTTTTTATTTTGAAATAGAATAAAAGAGGTTTCATTTAGTATATACACTTTTTATGGAAACTAAAAAGATTTTTAACTATAAAGTCGTCAATAGTATAGGATTATGATATCCCGAGACTTTGTTGAGGTGTGCAAATACATATATACGTTATTTTTTTTGTAAATACGTACATATTATACATAGAAAACACCCAAACTCCGAAACAAATATTAGCAGAACAAACATTTGGTCCAACCCGGGAATCGAACCCGAGACCTCAAGCACAGCAGTCGCATACGGTACCACTGCGCCACCGAGGCAGACATCAATCAGTCAAATGTGATGTGCGCACTGTACAGACTATAGATCTATTTCAAACAATAAAAATATAGATCTGATATTTTTATATCACCTAGGACTATGTAAATACACACATCAAAAGTGTCTAGGGATCAACATATGTGTCTAGGGATCAACATATATTTTTGCAATAACTTTTCTCCTGATTGATATTAATTAAAATTTTCTTTAAGGATTCATCAAATAAAGTGTTTTCGTTTGTCACAGTAACGATAAACCAAGTCACCTTTGCATTAATAAAGAAATTTGCCATTTTCCTAATAAAGGGATTTTTGACATTTGAACCACTAACATTAAAGTTCGAAAAAAAAGACTGAAATAACAGTTTTCTTTAAAATTTTATTAGGTAACTTAAACAATTAATAATCCGTGTTTCTACCGCGAACACTAACAACACAAGAATCGGTTTGGCATACTCAAAATGAGTTCATCCAAATCACGCTGTGGAATGGCCGCCCATGTTCGTTGCAACAACAAAAAAAGGTCTTCTTGCGACTGGATACCCTCCATATTCGGCAGAGCTCTTCTCTGTAGCATATCCCATGCATGCTCAATTGGGTTCAAGTCTGGCGACTAAGCAGGCCAGGGCCAAAGCCACATCTCAATCTCAAGAAATCCGCATAAAAATGCTTGATCCCTAGACACTTTTGATGTGTGTATTAATACTATCACGAATATCTATTTGAAAATATAATCTGGTAGATTGATCGTGTTTACTCAACAAAGTCGTGGAACTAATGACTTGTTTGTGATAAACTTGCGTGGTCGAAAATATCCAGGACTAAATATATCTCTTATCTTTTAGATTTATCTGAAACATTAATAATATATGTTACAAAGAAAATATTATTTTTATTGTACGTAACATTTATTACTATTTCAGTTTGTTAGTTTAATAAATTAATATAAAATCATTAAAACTATATAAAGCTTACTGGAAATGGTCTCCATTGGCTGCAATACAATCCTTTAAACGATGAGGCCAGTTATCAATAGCAGCACGCACTCTTTCCGCACAGATAAAATAAGGGGGCTAGTTTCCCCAGTACCTGATAAAGTTTCAGATAGTTATCTGCCATATATATTATTATATACGTTTATTTTATATTATATACGTATTACTGCACGTTTGGCCTAGTGGTTTGGCGGTCACCACGCCGTTTCCTACCTCGCCAAGTGTCGTGGGTTCAAATCCCACATGGGACAACACTTTGTGTGATCCACAAATTTTTGTTTTGAGTCTGGTTGTTCTTTGTGTTCGTTTCATGTATGTTTGTAAAGTCCCCCGCGACATAGGATTTATTCCTAGTGCGGGAGTTGTCTTTTAAAAAACAAAAAAAAAACAAAAAAAAACTATTCATGGCTATCTATAGGTATTTAAATATATAAAGTGAACATTATTTAACAAATAAAAGTTGCTGATGAATATATGTATATCTGACATATCTATCTGCATCGCTGTATTTGACAGATATGTTAACATCAGTCTAATAAACACTTTATCAGCAAGTAGTGACTGTTGCATATTATTTAGTAACATTGATGACAAACAAAGTTATACAGATTTCATATCTGGAACCTGTTACGTTACTGGTCAATGTTTAAAATATAATTAGTTTTAAAAAGGCAGTACTTAATTGCATTTACATATCTGAAAAATATTAGTTTTAAATAATATCATCAAATAAAACCAGATAAGTGAATAATGAATTTATCATTTTTACTTGCCTGTTTTTTATGGTCATTCAATATTACCTTTATAATTCTAGTCAAATTCACTAGATGATAATTATATTTTATCTGTATATAGAAGTCGTCATATAAGTCAAAAGGTCGTGGTCAGTGCACGCATCCACATTAATTTAAAACGTGCGATTGTTATGTATAAACGTATTTAATAATATATGAGATAACAGTACATAATAATTAGTAATAGACATTAAATCGTGTTAGAACAGAATACTGGAATGGACCTTTTTTGGGTTGTGACCTATTGAAAAACGAAAACGAATATTTCACTCATATATCTAAAGTTTTATGTTCATAATATAGTACTATGTTATTAGAGTTAAATTCAATTTGTTTTATCGAACATAACATTTATGACAGAAACAATAAAATTTTCGTCATACAAATGTTAGAGGCGATAACTTGAGAAAAACTAGTTGCTAGAGCCTGTATAATGTATATTCTATTACAGTTAATGCTATCTTTCTTCGTGCAATTAATTAAAGGAGCTGAATATGAGATACACAATCTAACAGTTAACGAAGTATCTAATAAAATAGTAGATTTTTTTGGTGCTAATGAAGAACATGGCAGAATTAAGGAACTTAAAGAAAAGATGGACAAAATAAACACTTATGTAATCAACAACGATTTGTTTGGTGAATTATTAACAAATGTAACAAATGAATCGATACTAAACGAGACAAATTTCTATCAATCATTGACGAAAAACGACCATTTCCGATTTTTGACTACAAATGATTCAGAAAACCTGTACTTAAAATTAAAAGCTAAGATGACTCGTGACGATATTTTAAAAATCTTAGCCTTAAAAAGTGGAGATGGTAAAATTATGAAATCTGCTAGAAGAATGATAAGAAACTCTATTCCTAAACGCGACCATGAGGACAGAATACACGATGTCGTCGATAAATTAATAGCTGAAGTACCGAGAGATGATCACAAAGTTACAACAAATGAAAGTATTTACTGGGGTACGATTTATTACTTTATTTTCCACTGATACTTACTCAACGATTTGATTAACTGCACGGTTGGCCTAGTGGTTTAGGCGGTCGCCACGCCGCTTGCCAATTCGCCAAGTGTTGTGGGTTCAAATCCTACACGGGACAACACTTTGGGTGATCCACAAATTGTTGTTCTGAGTTTGGGTGTAAATTGTGTCCGTTTCATGTATGTCTGTAAAGTCCCCCACAACACAGGATGTTTATTCCTAATGCGGGAGTTGTCTTTGTAATAAAAAAAAAATAAAAAATAAAAAACTTGAGTTGTTCTATCCTTTTCCAGATCCTCAGGGTGCGTTAGAAGATTTAAAAGAGTATTATGATGCTAAACGCAATGGGCGACGGGTTTATAAGGGAGAGCGCACAAACGTCAGAGACTGGCCTTTTATGGTTTCTATTCACATTATGGGCAAATTTTGGTGTGGAGGTGCACTGTATTGGAATGATCTCGTCATTACATCGGCGTCTTGTTTGCAACTGTAAGTTTCGAAACATTTTTCATGATTTTTGATAACTTTAGCTAGAATAGCGTCAGCATTAAAGTACCTTAAACTTCAAACACATTTAAGTAAGTAGTTTTTTCTCTCCTTAGATTACACAACAACCGATTTTTTCGTGAAAATCCTCGTGTAGTGCAAGTGAGAGTAGGCAGCAACCACAGTCGAGTAGGTGGGGAACTCATCGATGTTCTAGAGGTAAGAAAAGTTTAAACTAGCGATGTCAGTACACTCAAACGTACTAGTACGAGTATTGAAACATAACCTGTAGAAAAAACAAGATACAGACAAATTTTTAGTTCATTACGCTAAGTTATCTTCTAGCATTCTTCTAGCTGTTTTTGAAGTGAAGTGAAAACTTCTTTAGCGGCGTTGTGCATTTTTTTGGGATGGGTAAAAAATGTTAAACTCGCGTCGTGCTCTAATCGAATATTCGTAACACGGAGGCGTGGCGTAGGAGAGGAAGTAATATCTATAACTACCCTCTCTTTCTACCGCGCGGCGAAAATGTATTCCTGCTACTGCTGTTTCGTTTACGCGGCGCAGGGCGCTTGCGCGAGTGTTGCGTGTGTGTAAACCGAGCTTCGCCGTTGTCGCCAACCCGTTGTTTATTTATTTTGGCTGAGGTGATGATGATAATGACAAATTTGTTTAAAAATGCATACTTGTGTTTATCAGAGGTCTGGTTACTATAGCAATCAAATTATGAGACGTGTCAAGTTATTGTTTTATAAACCCATATACAAGAGCAGGTATAATGAAACATGCAAAATTTGTTCTAGAATAATACCTTTATCAACAGGTCTATTTTCATCCAGGCTATGACCCCAAGACTCTACAAAACAACCTGGCGGTTACAAGACTACGGAGACATTTAGCGTTCACGTATCATAGAATTCCGAAAATAATTAGTATTCGCGACCTGCCAACTGCTATTCCTGCAACTGCAGAAGTTTTAATACTGGGATGGGGAGTCACGAAGGTGAATTCGTTTCTTAATATTTTAAGTATAAAATTAGACTAGACGACTAGGCTTTAAGAGTTACACATACTTTTCAATACAATTTGACTTCAATAAAGGAATTCTGTTAAAAACTTCTTATGGGCTGAAATTGCCGTCGAATTATCGTTACAATACCTTGAACGCATATATATAGTGAATCAGTACGCAATCCAACTGATTCGTATTTCAGTTGTACTGAATGTAAATGTTAATAAAAAATTATTAGAATTCTACGGTGGTGGTCACACGGAAAGTTTTAAGAAACCGGAAACTTTAATAAAAGAAGAATAGAAAGTTTGTTGATATTTTTATTGGTTTTCGAAGTGGTTTCTATTTTTTTTAAGCACTGTTCCATCAAAGAGAACCATTGACTGAACCAGTGGATCAACTCTTCTTTAGGCATCTCTTCCACAACTTTTTCAAACCCAGCAACAGCATCTGCCTAGTTCATTAAATGAATTCCTCAAAGTTTATATTTTGTTCTTGGAAATAAAAAGTCACTAGAGGATGACTCAGTAGCTCTACACCTAGGATAAACAAATATTCGATAGTCCCTCTGGTGAAGCGGTCACAGCATTTAACATTTTCGAACATAGACAATTTGGAAGACAACTACATACAAAGAACGATGATGACAGATGATGTATTTCTATTGCCGCTATAACAACAAATAATAATGTAATTTTTTTTTTATTGGTGTCTATTTTTACAAAGTTTAACAAGTTAAAGACAATTGAATTTAATAAGTTCTTATTTCGAAATCGAAATGAACGTTTTGTCATCATCTGCTTTATGACTGGCCTTTCATAAAAACCTCTAATTATGTCGAATTCAACAACCATCTATTTATTTTTAAGAGTAAATGGAAATGTTTTTTTTACCTGTATTTGTTACAGTTAGCACAGAAATTAAGTTACGAACCAATATTTTTACAAAAAAAATATTTACCGGTCTACCCAAATACATTTTGCAAGGAAGTGTATGGAAAGTAAGTACAGATAATAAAAATACATATTCTAATACTATTTTCATGTACGTGATCTGTTTACTCAAAGACTTATTTTGAAATATTTTCTCTCTCATAGCCCAGTTGCACTCGGTGATTAGAAACAATTACCGAGGGTAAGCAACAACGGCGCGGTCAGTACCTGGATGGGTGACCGCTGGTAGCATGTTACCATGAGCGTCTCCGTGATTCAGAGGTCACGTTAAGCAGTCGGTCCCGGTTGTTATCATAGGATAACAGTCGTGAAGCTTAGTTGGAGGCCTTTGGGCGGCTTAAAAACATCAAACAGCAAGATTACATTGCCACAACGTAGTCTCGTCAGTTTCCAAACCGCACTCAGCCAGCGTGGGGACGTATGGCCTTAACCCTCTCCTGAGAGGAGACCCAAGCCCAACAGGGAGACGTTATGGGTTATTAATGATTGTAACCAGGATAAGATCTTATTATAACAGAATCCTAAAGAAGTTAAGGATTTTCACATATCATAGGGGAACTTGTAGTGATTTGCGTATGTTTCACTACTAGTGTATTAGCTCTTGAGCTACACTATTTGGCTAATTGAAACTATTAAGTAAGACCACGAATGACCTACGGAATTCAATAAATAAATGAGGCTATTTTGCCAACAACCACGCATTTTATGTTTTATCACTAAAAAAGTGTATTTTTTATGTATTTGGTCCTGCCAAAGTGACTATACTCTGCCTGATTGAAAGCATAACCAGAATTCAAATGTGGTTGTCACCATACTCATTGCGAATGCAGACAATGCAACAATGCAGCATGGTGACCCACACCATGGTGGCCTAAGATGATTCTGCATCATTGGGATTTTCCTTCTTGGCTAACAGGAAACAATTTTAATAGACAGAAAAAGAAAAAGTGATATAACCACGTAGACAAAAGTTCGAACAGGTCAGGGTATATGCCTATAACTTGAACTTGCAGTTGTCGGAAAGGCCAAGCCTTCTAATGATACATGAAAGGTTCATGGTTACTTCATTTACAACAAAAAAAAAGTACAAATCAAAATCTTACTAATGTTAGGATGGTTGTTTATGAGACAGTCAATTAGCCCAAACGGTTTTTTTCTGGCGTAGGGGGCATACGAGCTGATGGAACATCTGATGGTAAGTGACTACCGCTACCCATGGACACCTATAAGATCACAAGTGCGAAGCCGCCCTTTTAGTTTCCTGCCCCCAGAAACAAGGGACCTTGGTATTGGACCATATAACCTTACTCACTTGGTGAAAGGCAACGTAAGAATTGCTTAGTACCGATTTTCTGAGTGTCCGGTCATGATGGTCCATTTATTACGAGGAAAAAATTTTCTTCCTCTAAAAAATATTCACAAGATTGAGACAACAAGGCAAGCCGTGGATATCGGTCTTCCCCAAGGTTCTCCATAACATGTACTTAGTCAGAAAATTTATTGATTCCATTCAAAGCGCATTTGAAACCAAGAAATTGATGAAATTAGAGAATAATATTAAACAAAGTAAATACTTATTATCTTCAGCTAACAATTTTTTTCAGGAATTTCATTACGGAAAAAATGTTTTGTGCTGGAACGATCACTACAGGAGAAGGGGCTTGTGATGTAAGTGATGACTAGGAAACATCGATTTTGCTGTGTTATTAAATTACTGCATACTCTTATCTATACCTATATCTTTACTTATAATAAAAATGTAACAGGTCCAATTCTGTACAATAAAGATATTTTGAAAAAATTTTTTGGAGGGCTCTCAATAATCGATACTGAAGCCAAAACTGTATTATTTTTTTTGTCTGTCTGTCTGTCTGTCTGTATCTTGGCCGCGCATCACGCCGAAACTACTGAACGGATTCAAAAATGAAACTTGGCATGATTTGAGTTCATACTACGGGGTAGGACATAGGATACTTTTTATCCCGAAATTCAGCACGGTTTCCTGGAGAGAGGGGATGAAAGTCAAAGCATGTACTTAGTTGTAATTCAATAACACATAGTCCGATATCATTAATTCTTTTTTTGCTAGAAAGAAAAAAATAAAAGATAACGGGAAAAGTGTTTTTTTTTTGTCCGCGACTATACTCTGCCTGTGGGAAGCTGAGACAAATATGTAAATATGGCGGTACGAAGTTCGCCGGGTCAGCTAGTTATTAATAAAATTGGTAACTTTGCCGGAATTTCGTTGAACGGCTGTACACAAAGGTTGTCCGATCATCGGTGTGGGCGGAAACTTTCACAGTCCACTATAAGACGAACATTTGACGCTCGCTGAAGATATTGGCAGTTACCGGACAAGCTTAGTCGTAGTAAAAAGTCTCAAGTTATGGACAAATTAAATTACGTAAATGGAGACTTTATTATAAGAATCACTGATGTAGGCGTTTCTTTTTAAATGTTAAGATCGTAGAATCACTTTGCCTTTTACATACTGTTTTTATTTGTGCAGCATGACGCAGGAGGCCCTGCAATATTCGCTGGTCGTCTTGTAGGCATCATCTCATTCGGCCCGGCAGTCTGCGGCTTCACAAATGCACCTACGGTTTTCACATTAGTTGGAGCTTTTTCCGACTGGATCGAAACTGTTAAGGAAAGTGTACGTATCTACATGTTATGGTTAATGACTGCCTCGTTTGTCTCGCGGTTGGCGTGTGTGACTGGTGATCATGAGGTCTCGGGTTCGATTCCCGAGTCAGACCAAATGTTTTTATGATCTACAAATATTTGTTTCGGAGCTTGGGTGTTTTCTATGTATAATATGTATGTATTTACAAAAAAATGTATATATGTATTTGTATCAGTCGTCTAGTACCCATAACACAAGCTCTGCTTAGCTTGAGACTAGATGGCGTTGTGTGTTAGATGTCCGAAAATATTAAAAAATAAAAAAAACACACAAACATTGGTTCCGGGTAGGAATCAAATCCACGAACTTGATAACCAGTATAACCGCTATTACTCTTTCTAATATTTAAGATTATTAATGGCAACCTATAAAAAAAATACATTAAACCCCATTAACTAAATGACGTTTAAATGATATTAAGACAGTATATGGTTATTTTTTGTTCAAGTAAACCATTTCCTTGTAACGCTATTTACAGATGCCTAACTACTCTCGAGCAAAACGACCTACTACCAGCTCAACAAAGTCTATAGTAGATGGTTATTTTGCCACTTGGCAAGCTTCAAAGTGGAAAGAAGTCGAAAAGAAAAAAGCGGAAACTAGATTAGAACCATTAACGTCAACCACGGCACTACACACTTCTGAGCTTCCATTATCAGAAACATTTGAAGTTGATACTCTAGCACCTACACAACCAACAGATGCTACTGAACATTTTGAACCCCCTGAAGTACCCGAGCCTACAACCCCTGAAACGGCTACCACAGAAACTTCACCAACGCCTCCTGCCGCATTAAGAATGGAAGATTCTGATGGAGGATGGAGTATTGAAAATCGTAAATAAAGTGATGGAGATTTTCTTGTAGTTTTTTATTGTAATGTTTTAATAGTGCGAGAACAGACGATTTCAATTGTTATAACGTCGGCGATTGGAAAATCTATACTATCTATACTATTAATCTATACTAATATTTTAAAGCTGAAGAGTTTGTTTGTTTGAACGCGCTAATCTCAGGAACTACTGGTCTGATTTGAAAAAAAAATCAGTGTTAGATAGCCCATTTATCGAGAAATGCTATAGGCTATATATCATCACGCTAAGACCAATAGGAGCGGAGCATCAAAGAATGTTTGAAAAATGGGGAAAATTATAACGCTACGGGCAATAGGAGACACAAACAGTGTTGCGTGGGTCTGCTAGTAAACAATATAACCGCACCAAATGGAAAGGATATAGGCCTTACAAAGAAAGTCTTGGTATATATCCCACGTTGGCCAGACGTTTAGATATAGGGCTTATTTCATGTTTCCTTCTCTTCGCAATGCTGTTGTCCTATGTAGTTTGCTTCTTTTATGGTGACGGATTATGAACGCAGAGTGTCACCAACCCTTTCCCCTGGATGTCGTAAGAGCCAAGTCAGGAGGTCTTTATCATTCTCATCTGTATATAAAAATGAATCGCAGAAATGTATGTACGCGCATAACTTCCGATCGACTGCACCAAATTGGATAATTATTTTTTATTTATTTATAAGGTATACCAACAGCACACATGCGACACACTTTTAAAAATATTATACAAAAATATTATCTAGTATGCATGCCCATTACAGGTTTAATTTGGTATTTTTTTATTACATTACTAGCTGCGCCCGCGACTTCGTCCGCGTGGAACAGTGACTTTGGGTAGCAGTTTTAATTATTAAGGCTAATATTATTTTAAAAATAAGACACACTTTTCACTGTTAAAAACATATTTAAGTATTTATATAAGTACATAAAATAAAAAGTATTTTGTATGAAATTATTTCGACATTCGACATGGCCAAGGCTTTCAACCTGTTCTTGCACCGTTCGCTTCTCTCCGATCTCTAAGCATTCGGTCTGCCTCCTAGACTCGTCTCTAGATTTACTCTTTTCTTCATTAGCGCCTTCGCATTCGGGTTCTTTGCGACGGACGGCGCGGACTCTGTTTTTCTGGAGGTAAACGCTAGCGTACCTCAGAATTCGGTCCTGTCACCCAAGATGTTTCTTCTGCATGTCAATGACATATTAGCCCTTGGCAATATACATTGCTATGCAGACGATAGCACAGTGCATGGGCGATATTATGGATACCCTGCAGCCAAGATAGTAGACGTTGAGGAAAATGGATAGGAGATTGTCGCTGAGCTTGACCGGGTTTTGAACCGCATTTAACAATGTGGTGATGAGAATCTGGTCGAGTTCAACGTTAAGAAAACACAGGTGTGCCCGTTCTCTACCAAAAAGTCTCCGTTTCTTCCCCTCCCCACTTTTCAGAGCACTCAACTGCCACTACGGGGTAAGCTCGGTGACCTGGGCATGGATATTTGCCGGGACCTCGAGTACTGTCTCATTAGTCGGCGGATCAGAATATATATTATTTTTAGATCATGTGTGCTATCATATACCAGAACTCACGTCTCAGTGTAATCATGTCGTTACTGTCATTTAGCATACAATCATCTCCTATTTTTAGAAGAGCATTTGCATATTGACACTGCTCATAAATCATTGTGAAGTTGTACTCGCATAATTGTAGTAAGACAAAACTTTTTAACATGTACCCATAATACATATGTTTCATACAGGCATTTATTTCATCTTGCGGCGTACCCCTTTTGGTTTTTTTTGTGTTTAAATCCCGCCGGATACTTTTCCTTCGGATTTTTATCACGAAGAAAATTATTTGAATAAACAAAAAATCATGTAAACAAATCGAATCCTAGTGAATAATAACGAATTTGTAGTAGCAAAATTCAACATCCGCATGCGGCACAGTCGTCTGCCCTCACATGTCTGCCCGTTCGGGTAAGCACACTTAGGCATATTGTGATAACTCAGTAAATGTTACATCTGAATAGCTCTAATATTTTGTCTCCTGTCCCAAACTCATGAAACATTTTTGCAAACCTTGCATCATCATCATCAGCCTATCGCAATCCACTGCTGGACATAGGCCTTGCCTTGCCTTGCCTTCACAAACCTTGCATATTTCCATACAAACTTTCATCCCCTATTGTTATTTTACCCCCTTGATCTTAAATTTTTTACGAAATTTAAATGACATTTTTATTTATATGTAATCAACAACCTAAAAAATAAACTTTAAGATTTTAGCTTAAAATGACGATACTGTATACACTGTTTTGTAATTTGTCTTATTTATTTCTATTAATATAATGAACATACAAATCATATTTATGAATGTATGTTATTTATTATATTATTATTATTATATTAATTTAAGTATTCGTTGAAAAGGAGAAATATTTTTAATGAATTTGACATCCTTGTCACCTCGTTGCCAAGAGTGTCTGGTGTACCGGGCGGTGTCACCAAGGTAATGCGCAGGCGTGTGGCGATTAAACCACCACTCTTCTATACAATCTTTCATCCCCCCTTTCAACCCTTTATTACCTTTTTTTCGCAATAAAAAGTAGCCTATGTCCTTTCTCAGGCTCTAGACTATCTGTGTACCAAATTTCATTGTAATCGGTGCAGCGGTTTAGCCGTGAAAGCAAGACAGACAGACAGACAGAGTTACTTTCGCATTTATAATATAAAGTATGGAAGTATGGATAGCCTTCCTCGGTAAATGGGCTATCTAAGACTGAAATAAGTTTTCTAATTGTACCAGTAGTTCCTGAGATTAGCGCGTCCAAACAATAAACAAACTCTTCAGCTTTATATATTAGTATAGATGTATTTATTATACTCTTCTAAGATGTAATACTCATAATACACAACACAATTATTTAGATAAAGATTAATATTAGGCATTATGTTGATAAAAACTCTTTGGCAAATAACTCATTATTAGGTACCAACTCTTAGCGTCTTATACTCGTGATAACTTCTAAACGAAATGTCGAATTGGGATGAAACAAAAAGTATTTTACTTCTACATAAATACCCTTGATAACATAATGCTTAATTTGGATAAGGATTAATATTACGATACACATTTAACGTAGTTTCTTTCTTCAGACGATTTAATATTTTTTTCGAACACAAAAGCGGTTATTGTGACTAAACCATGATAGTTAGATATATGCTCTCGCGGACTTTTTTGTAGATCTTAATGGGCCCTACAAACCCGTAATACATTATTTTGTTCTATTGTCAATAGTCTTTGCAGCGCACGCAAAAATAGGTTTTCGATTTCACACCTTGGGTTAGAAATTAGCAATTTTCTTACGGATCCCTAATTTTTTTGAAAATAAAATATAGCCTATAGCCTTCCTCGATAAATGGAGTATCCAACACTGAAAAATTTTTTCAAATCGGACCAGTACTTCCTGAGATTAGCGCGTTCAAACAAACAAACAAACAAACAAACAAACAAACAAACTCTGCAGCTTTATAATATTAGTATAGATTTTTTGCGTATTAATCACCACTTATCAACCAAGTATTAATTTATGTAAGTGGAAACTTTTTAGCTGTTTTCATTACCTGACTGTCCGTGAAGGAGACTTATATTTTTCGAGTGAGTGTATGTATTACTCTGAGGCTAACTACAAATAAAAGTTTTTTAGAAATGTAGAAAATGTGGCGGTACGAAGTTCGTCGGGTCAACTAGTTTAAAATATAAATGTATGAAATATGAAAATATTTGTAAATATATAGTATAGTATTTATTGGTACCGTATAGATTTTTTTCTTTATTTTTAATTTTAGTTTAATGATTATTAGGTATATATTATTATATATATATTAATTTAATATTATAAGGTATTTTTTTTGTTAAACTATTTTTGCTTATTAATCACCACTTATCAACCAAGTATTAATTTATGTAAGTGGAAACTTTTTCGCTGTTTTCATTACCTGACTGTCCATGAAGGAGACTGATATTTTTCGAGTGAGTTTATGTATTACTCTGTCAGCTGCTTAAACTTAAAAGGCAAGATATGTTTCCATTAGTTAAAACTTAACTTGAGCGTTCTAAAAATATTTGTCATACCTACGTCGATGTACGTCTAGCTAGGTCATGTTTCTAAGCGCTAAACATAAGTTAATAATGATACCTAGTTGTGATGTCGACATAAGGAGTTTTTTGTTAATGTCCACAACGAGATCTTACTTTCAACTAACTTTCATGATACTAGGTCTGAACCTAATAAAGTTATCTACTTTTTTATGGAATAGGGGGCAAGCAAGCAGACGTATCGCCTGATGGTAAGCGATTAACGCCGCCCATGGACACCCGCCAACACCAGAGGCATCACAAGTGCGTTGCCGGCCTTTTAAGAAGGAGTACGCTTGTTTCTTGAAGGTTTGAAGGTCGTATTGGTCAGGGAAGACCGCAGGCGATAGTTCATTCTACAGTTTTGTTGTGCGAGGCAGAAAGTTTTTGGAAAAGTGCACAGTTGTGGGATGAAACTACGTCGCGTAGGACGATGGCGGAAAGAGGCGGCAGGGATCAGTTCCAACAATTCCTCGGAGCACTCCCATCTCTACGCAGCGCCAGAGAGTCCAGCTGAATTGAAATATCTTGGCAATCGACTATGCGAGTCGCTCTCCGAGTTACTAAATATACCTCGACTGCGGCTGCTACGGACCGTAGCGTTGTTTTATAGCAGCGTGAACAATTTTGTTTGCCATAAAAAGGTTAACGAGGACCATAATGACAACCATAAAAGATAGCCATATGTTTTCGCGGACTTAAGAAGTTTTAATGGGGACAGTTTTTTTATACATTGTTTTTGTGGATATTTAACCGCTTACGCAAGGCACGCAAAGGAAACTTTCCAAAGAAATAATTTTCCTCCGTTTTTGCAACATTTTTCATTCGTTCCTTTTGGTTGTAGTCTTCCTTGATAACTGGGCTATTTAACACTGAAGGATTTTTTAAGCGGACTAGTACTTTCGGAGATTAGCGCGTTCAACTAAACAAACTTGCTTTTCAGTTTTACAATATTGGTATAGTACAGTTTTAAAACTGGTTAAGCTATAAGTAAATGCCGTATGCTGTACTACATCTTATACCTTAACCAGTTGGTTTTCTGTAATATTTATCTTCTATTTTTTAAGAAAAGACAACTCCCGCATTAGGAATATACATCCTGTGTCACGGGGGACTTTACAAACATATATGTAACGGACACAAAGAACACCCGGACTCAGGACAACAATTTGTGGACCACACAAAGTGTTGTCTCACGTGGAATATAAAACCTACGACACTTGGCGCTGTAGAAAGCAACGTCAATATTCTTCAACTACTTTTAAATTAAATAAATACTCAAACTATCACAAGTATAGAAGTTACCAACTGTTTCTTTTCGGTATTCTTTCTTACTAAAAAGTGGGTTTTAGAATGGTTTTAACTAATGGTTTTATTAAGTTAAAGTGTATGCCATATTTTTTCGACTGTTGTGTTGAATTTAAAAAATAAACTAAGTAAGTATCAAGATGAGCACTCGTGGCAAAGTCACGCTTCGGCATGAATGGGCCGGCTCGACCGGAGTGATACCACGGCCTCACAGAAAACCGGTGTGAAACAGCGTTTGCGCTGTGTTTCACCGAGTGAGTGAGGATACTGGAGGCCTATATCCCAACCCCTCCCCCCATCCTCCTCCCCATCCCCCTCCCCATCCCCCAAAGGCCGGCAACGCACTTGTGACGCGTCTGGTGTTGCGGGTGTCCATGGGCGACGGTAATCGCTTACCATCAGGCGATACATCTGCTCGTTTGCCCCATATTCCATAAAAAAAATAAAAAATAGATAGATATAATAGCAGTATAGTGTCTAATCAATACAAGAGCAATATAAGCAGATCCTTGAACGACATTATAATGTTCCATCACAGGCGGAATGTTTATTATTTAGTGAGATTAACGAATGATTGTTCAGATTTTATACTACGCGGTTGTTATCTTGTGACCTAAATGAATAAAGATGGTTTTTTTTTGTATTAATAAATATACGTCAAAACTAACTTTGGCCTTGATATTTGAAAAATTAAAACTAGATTTTAAAAAAAAAGATCTATACTCAATTACAAGACTAAATTGTTTGAGATATTTAAACGTGTTTCATTATTTAGTGATGTAGTCCTCCTATTTGTCATATTTCCAGTGACATTTAAAAATTTCATTAGTATAAAAATAAATTAATGAAAATGCACATAAAATTATAAAACATGGTTTATAACGAAAACTTATTCTAGACATATTGGCCTGTTAATTATTATTATTAAGCCTTTATTGCTGAAACTAAACATACAATAATCTAAATATATAAAAGCGAAATACCACTCACTTATTAATCACGAAATCTCAGAAACTATAATACCTACAAACTTGAAATTTAGCAGGTAGTTTCCTTATAGGGTGTAGACATCCGCTAAGAACGGATTTTACGAAACTCCACCCCTAAGGGGGTAAAACGGGGGTTGGACGTTTGTATGAAAGTCCTATGTTTTTGAAGTAAGAGACTTGACATTTAAAATGTATACTCTATAGACGGTGTGGAGGTGTACTAATAATGTATCTTTAGAAATCAACCCCCTTTTGGGGTTAAAACGGGGGATGGTAGTTTGGACGCAAACGAGGTTGCTTGGGTCAGCTAGTCTAACTTATAAAATAACACATCTGTTACTCCGGTTTATTGATCATCGTGTCCTGTGAAACATAGGCCTCTTCCAGCTGTTTCCAGCTTTTCTTGACCAGGTTGCGAGTCCGACTTTCTTTATGTCATCCACCCATCTTTTTGCCTGCCTGCTTGTTAATATAGGACCTCAGTTCCTCATGAATTTCAGTTTAACTTTACGACTCCAAAAAAATCTTTTACTTTGCTTTTGTAATTAATTTTTTGTTTGCTGCCGGACAATAGGATTACCAGTTCAGTACAGTACAGTTATTTTCACGTGCTAAAATATCCTGGGATACCACCCACCGGAAGAGAAGTGCAGGCCTGGTGATTATTTCAGAATCAAACTGAATCGAAGAAAAAACTAACTAGGGAACCAGCCCCTTAGCTAAGATGTATGTGTTTCACGTCAATTATCTTTCTACAATTGCTAGCAGTCCCTATTTTCTTGTATAATAACATATACACAAGAACATAAACAAGAAAATAGGGACTGTTATGTAGTCAAAATAAAATATTAGGTCTTTACCTATGAAATTGCCTTTCTTCAGTACTGGTCATTTCAAATAAAAAAAAGTTTGTAATGGCTCTGTATTCTAAATTCAAATTAATTTTGTTTTAAAACCATGACATTCTATTTACAAACTCAGTCTTTTATTTTTTGATTAGCGTTGTATTTTCATTATATTTGAACATTTTTCGTCATAATGGATACTTTAAAAATTCGTGTAATTATTGAATATGAGTTCCGTCGTGGCACCAACGCGACACAAACGGCACATAACATCAAAAACGTTTACGGAAAGAACTGTACAAACGAACGCACAACCCGTTATTGCTTTTCCCGGTTCCGTTCTGGTAATTTTGACTTGAAAAATGAAGCTCGTGGTCGTCCGGAGACTTTGGTTAACAATAATGAATTAAAGGTGACTGTGGAAGCTGACGTAACTCAATCTACAGCTGAGCTAGCAGTAGCTTTTAATGTAAGCATCATCAAAACAATATTGATCCATTTGCGACAAATTGGCAAGGTAAAAAAGCTTGATAGATGGGTGCCCCACGACCTTAACGATCGCCAGCGCAACGTACGCGTCGAGACCTGCCTTGCGCTGCTCAACAGGCAAAGAAATGAAGGAATTTTGAAACGAATTGTTACGTGCGACGAAAAATGGTTTCGTTTCGATAATCGAAAGGGCTCAGCAAGTTGGTTAGACCCTGGTTCAGCACCAAAGCAATGCCCTAAACTAAAAATGACCCCTAAAAAGGTGATGGTCACTGTTTGGTGGTCTAATGCGGGTGTGATTCACCACAACTTTTTACAAAACGGCATGAGCATTAATGCAGATGTGTATTGTGAAGAACTGGAGCGAATGATGGAGAAGCTTGCACATCTGCAACCAGCTTTGGTCAATCGGTCGTCCCCACTGCTCCTTCACGACAACGCGCGACCCCATACTGCGCAACAGACAGTCTCCAAGCTGCAAGAGCTGGGGTTGGAAGCTCTCCCTCATCCGTCATACTCACCAGACCTTGCACCTACCGAGTATTACTTTTTGCAAAATTTAGACAACTTTTTAGTGGGTAAAAAATTCAATTCCCGAGAGGCAGTACAAAATGCCTTTAAAGAGTTTGTTGCCTCCCGTCCAGCTGATTTTTACAAGAAACTACTGGGCATCAATAAACTGCCAATGCGTTGGCAAAGTTGCGTCGATTGCATGGGTGATTACTTCGAATAACAGAAATAAAAAAGTTTGAAAAAATAAATACTTTCACTTTTTGCATACAAAACGGCAATTTCATAGGTAAAACCCTATTGTAAAGAGCAATGACTAAAGTGAATTACAGGCACCAATAAGAATAAAACAAACTAAAATCGAAAACGAATGCCTTCACACCATAGAAGGAAGGGTGGAGGGGAAAATTAGAAAGAAATAAAAACGACATTCATGTAAACGTAATTAATGTATCGCTAATGAAATAGTTAAAGTATAATAATTGTTAAATTTATAGTAGAAAGCAATAAAACGGTAAATCGTACGTAACTTCAATGCCAATTTGTCAAATAAATTTACTATAGTTTTTATTTTATGTAATTATTTCCGTTATGAGTCATTGATAAGAAAATCTAAGAATAATATAATATTTCGGTTCTTACAATAAAAGTTTTTCCATAAAGAGTTTTTAAAGAAAATTGTTATATCGTAATAACAGAAATAAAAAAGTTTGAAAAAATAAGTACTTTCACTTATTGCATACAAAACGGCAATTTCATAGGTAAAGACAATAGGTCTTTACCTATGAAATTGCCGTTTTGCCTAATAAAATAGTAGCCCATAGGCTAATATTTTATTTTGACCACATGAGATGAGGTTTGAGATGATGTCATTCACATATATTTATTAGTGTTCTATTAACGTTTATAGAATGACAACTTGACTAGGAGGGCATGTATTCTTGTTCTTCTTAGCCTTTGTTATTCCCAAGATTTGGGGTCGGCTACTAGTTCAACCGGTTTTACCTGAATATCAGTTTTTACACAGAGCAACTGGCATCGAACCCTAAGGGCAAACTAAATTCATTAAATCTAAATTAAATCATTAAACCTCCATCTGCTAGGGTGACAGATGGCCTGACACCTAGTCTTTTTCTGCGTTACCTAGGTGTAGGTTTATAAGAATAGAATAGAATAATCTAAGAATTGTAACAATTTCATAAAATATACTTAATTTTTCCGAGTCCTAAAATACTATATTATTTATTTAAATCATGATATATGCATGATGACAAATTTCTCTATTCCAGTTTCCAGTTTATTAATTAAATTACATTACATTGCGTGCTTATTAAGTATGTATGTTTCTTTCATTAAAAACCCATAATGTCCCACTGCTGGGCTCGAGTCTCCTCTCAGCCGAGGGTTAAGGCCATACGTCCCCACGGTGGCTGAGTGCAGGTTGGGGACTGGCAAGACAACGTTGTGGCTACGAATCACTCACTGGCCTCTGAATCACGGAGACGCTCATGGTATCATGTTAATAGCGGTCACCCATTCAGGTACTGACCGTGCCGTCGTTGCTTACCCTCAGTGATTGTTTTGAATCACCGAGTGCAAAAGGACTATGAGCGCCTCTCAATAAGTATGTATGTTGGGAACAGAAAATCAGAAAAAAAGAAAAGAATAACGAAAGATCACTCTTAGAAATTCCTTAAAAAGCTTTCTTTGCCTTTTGAAAAACCTTACTTTATATAAACGTTACAGTTACCTGAAATACATAAATTCAAGTACTTGACTGTGACAATTATGGTGACTTCAACATTTGTTTCATGTTGCATTTAAAGCGCATTTATTAAACTTAATTTGATTACCTACAAAACTATATAAAATTAAGTTTTATGACTTTAAAGAGTTCACGGTCGCATCGTTTTGAACATTAAAGCGTTTGGGCAAGAATGAGGCTGACCACAGAAGGTTAAGCTTTATCACCATGAAGAATTAGGAACATCCATTTTAATGAAACGATTAAACATTTGTAGCTGCTTTCCGGATTTAGAATGATTAGAGGTAAAAAATAATACCTACACTAATTAAGTTGGTGTTAATAGTAATTGTTCACACTCTTTATCATTACTTTTTAATCAACTAAGACGAAAATATTACCATAAAATTATTCATCCTCCAGGTCCAGTAATTAATTACAATGAAGGCCCGTAACCATATTTATATATCTATCTATTTAAATAAAATTAATCACAAAAATGTACGTAGGTACGCGCATAACTTTCGATCGACTGCACCAAATTGGATAATCCTTTATTTATATGTTTATTATTGTCAGGAAAAGTTTTGTATAGAAGAAAATGAAAAGAAAACCGTAGGTGTTATTTTTTCTTAGTCCGCTTAGTTCTATACACTGCGGCCCTGCGGGAAGTTGACAACGGCTTGGCTTACTAAAAGAAGTTTCGCGGTAATTTAGAGGATATTCAAGAAAATAAATATGTTTTTTTATGGTATAGGTGGCAAACGAGCAGACGTATCACCTGATGGTAAGCGATTACCGCCGCCCATGGACATACGCAACACCAGAGGCGTCACAAGTGCCTTGCCGACCATTGGGGGATGGGGTTGGGGTATGGGCCTCCGGTATCCTCACTCACTCGGTGAAAAATAGCGCAAGCGCTATTTCACACCGGTTTTCTGTGAGGCCGTGAGACCGTATTCTGTGAGGAATATCACTCCGGTCCAGCCGGCGCATTCATGCCGAAGCGTGGCTCTCCCGCGGCCGTGGCGAAGGTACTAAGTTCGCCGGGTGAGCTAGTAATATATAATTAAGTGAAATGTAAGGAATGAATTGCTTAACACCGATTTTCAGTACGTTACTATCAAGGTTTAGCGATGTAGAGACTAGTTATACTCTTAATATCAGTTGACAATCGTTTTAGAACTTTTTTGAAAACCAATTATTTAGCACCTATGATGACAAAAAGATTGGTTTCGTTTGAATAAATTTTAAGGGTTCCGTACCCAAAGGGTAAAAACGGAACCCTATTACTTAGACTCTGCTGTCCGTCTTACTGTCGTGTCGGTCCGTGACAGACAGTTGATTTTTTTACAGATGATATATTTCTGTTGCTGCTATAACAACAAATACTAAAAACAGAATAAAGTAAATATGATTAAAGGCAGTTGCTCCATAACGACAACGGCAACAGGTAGACGCTTGAAATGTTCACAGAATAAAGTATAGGTAATGGTACGGACCCGTAAGTGCACAAGTCCGACTCCCACTTAGCCGGTTTTTTCTTCAGTCACATTACATCACATATTCATTTAGTTACATTAATTGTCATAAGTAACCTTTCAAATTGCCGTGAAGCGAAACCGGTCAGACTTACTAGACTTACTAAATAAATATTGCTGAACAGTAAAAATTACTTCATCGAATATGTTAAAGAAAAGAAAAAAACCAACTTCAAAAACTAAAAAGTATAAAATAACTTAATTTGTATGTGCTACCTATTCATAGGTTTGAAATCAGTGCCAAGCCAATGGAATAGTAGGTACCACAATCGCTATATTTCGAGACGAACGTCAACGACGCTTCGGTTGTTTTGTTCAACGCGAAGAGCAGCTATCCCGCTCAAGGTCACGCGCGGCGAGTGCGGTACCTACTATTACATTTTGGCTTGGCACCGACTTCAAACCTATGAATAGGTAGCACATACAAATTAAGTTATTTTATACTTTTTAGTTTTTGAAGTCGGTTTTTTTAAACGAAGTTTATTTTTTATTTTTCGCTTTTTAGTCTTTCTCAAGTCTCTCATCATCATTTCATTTAAAATTTAGTGATGTCTACAGAATATGAAGGCATGCAGACAATTGCTCGTAACTTCATTGCAGGCGCTCACGTAAATTTGAGGGTTTCCTTCGATTTCCTTAGGATCCCATCATCACATCCTGATATGGTGGCCATGGGATCACATGGGGAGCATACCCTTTCGAATACAAAAAGAATTTTCAAAATCGGTCCACAATTGACGGAGTAATCGATGTACAAACATAAAAAAAACCGATGAAATTGAGAGCCTCCTCCTTATGGAAGTCGGTTAAAAATATTAAAATGAAATGTTTTGAAAACAACACTTGAATTGATTAGCGAGTCAGGGGATAGAGATCAAAAGTTAAGCTAAACAGGTTGTTAATTAAATTAGAATCGAAAAAAAACATGAATTGTTCTTAGAAGTTGAAATAGATGTCCAAACGCACGTTGCATTTCAGCCATTGTCTATAATGTTGCACGCACTGGTTTATTATACAACTGTTGTGTTGTATGTCAGGTAGTACAATACAACAATTAATCATTGGCATTTGTAATATGATCTTGCAAAATACGCACTTGGTAGATAACTGATGATATCAACATCACACAAATTGAACTTTAATATGGTTTTAAAGTGTATACGTTGATTAGTTTTAAGTAGTATCATTCTAACTGACCATGGAGGTTTAAAGACACGGTCATCGTAAAAGTCATGGCAAGTTAACTAACGATTTTGGAGAGATCCTCCTCTTCTTGTCCATTCAAAGATTCATCATCATCAGCCTATCGCAGTTCGTAGGCCTTTCCAATTTTACGCCACTTGGTTTGATCCTCGGCTTACCGCAACCGTATCCTGGGTAAACAGTTCGCGTAATCCAAAGATTACGCGAATTCCCAAGCACTCCAAGAGCCCTAAAAAAAATTTTATTCGAAGTGAAAAGGACTGCATTAAAAGTGAGAATCTTGAATCGAGTACATGCATCCTTTTGTGCTTATACTCGTAGTTCCCAACACAAACACTGTGATCTATTATTATAAAAAGGTAAAGCTTGTGAGGTTGTAGGGGAATCTCTGGTTCTACTGAACCGAGTTATAATTTTTTTACTCATTGAAACACACATTATTTATGTCATAGAATATATGTATATCTTACCGAAAAATTATTACCGCATTATTCGACAAACACACAGGCGAAGCCGTGGGCAAAAGCTAGTGTAATTTGTGGCCAAGACAAGAACCAGTATCAAAAAATAATCAGATCTCATATATCTGTACTAATACATATTTTCAAAGAGGCAAAATTTGTAAGTTAGCATGTTCGGGGTAATCTGCGGTAAAACTGATCGGAATTTGAGTTTCGGTAAATAAGTAGCAGAGTAGAGTCATTTTGGCAGGGTCAAACAAAAAAAAACTTTGCATTACCAAGAACACGGGTTTTATGTATACTTTACAATTTACTTTGTATAAATATTTTATGCATAGCTTTTATTAAATGAAAATTTCATGAAGATAAATTAACTTTTTTTCTATCAACCTATCGCCGTCCACTGCGGATCAAAGATCTCCCTAAGTTTACTTTTTACAGCATGTTAATTGATGGAGTTGGTGTGAAGATAATTCTGAACAAAACCAATGAGAGAGTAAAATTATTGCGTTTTGTCTCTACCATTGCTGAAAGTGCAATGATTGTAGCCGGGGCACGCAGGTATAAAAAAAACTGGTTTATTTTTACCCGACTGCGTAATGGTCGTATTTTTCGAGCGTTCGTATGTATGTGGGTATGTATGCCCATTTCATTGGCACGGCTTACAGCCTAATCCGCTGGATTTTTTTTGACATATGAAGTGTCGTTGAATTCATCAGAATCGTGGTAGTGAAATTATGTTATAATTATTCTCAAAGTGGCGCCCGCAAATGTAAAAAAGGGGGGTTGGATTGATTTTTATATCTTATCAATATGGGTATCAAATATAAGATCATGAAAAAACTATTAAAATTATATATGTATCACATCACGTTTATATTACTATTTATCACAAATTGACAATTAGTAAACTCAAACCCAAAAAGTTGTTAGATCGGCCACATGACCAAAATTGTTTGAAATAGTTGCAATGACTGCGAGGTTTGAACCCTACAAATTAATATTCGAAGAACTTGTCAGTTAATTAAACTCAAAAGGTAACTAAAAACTGAAAAAAATATTAATAAAAAACAAAAAATCCGACTTCTTAAAGTAATGAACTGAAAAGAGAAAAACAAGTATTATAATATGCTTATGTACGTATATTTAAATTAGTCAAACTAGGTACTTAATGGTGCTGCAGATGCAGACAAATAGTACGTCGTTGCCTACGGGCAAAGAAAGATCTACCAAAACTACCTTTGTGACAAAGGTAGTTTGCATGCGGTAAATAATATTTTCAATTCACGATCTCACACAAGTGATAAACAACGGCTTTGTACAATGTGAAATTATATTATATTAATAGTTATTTGTTATACAAGAGTGCAAAGTTGCTTTTTAACTGCGCAATTTTGATGACCGAGCAAGCGAAGGATTCTAAAATTAGAATCTTGAGCGTTAGCAAGGGAATCAATAGGGCACGAGGTGAAAAATCTTTGCACTCGTGTGCAACACGTAACTTTTCATCCCACCTCAGCGAGGAAATGACTAAATGCAAAAAGAAAAAACGTGGGTAAAGACATCTTACAAGAACTTAAGAAGTCTGAGTTTTTAACAAATTAAAAAAGGTTGTATGATAAATTCGGCACCATGGAGGTAGAAGTAAATAGGTTTCATGATGTTTTGAATTCACAAACTTAGTGCACACGATGTTCTTAATTCAATTTACTTTATCCTCTAGCTCTAGCCGATAAAAACAGCTTTTGCAGTCAGATATCGAAGGGCAAGAATACTCTTTCCGAGATCGGGGGATGAAAATAGTTAATTGTTATACAAGAGTGCAAAGTTGCTTTTTAACCGCGTGCTCAATTTTGATGACTGAGCAAGCGAAGGATTCTAAAATCTCAAAAATTAGAATCCTGAGCGTTAGCGAGGGAAGTGCTCACTAGGTAAAAAGAAATTGCACTCGAGTGCAACACGTAACTTTTCATCCCACCTCAGCGAGGAAATGACAAAATGACGTGAAAAGAAAATGGCGCTGGCCAAGCAAATCAAAAAAAAATACACCAAGAAGGTTCCGAGTCTGAGTTTTAACAAATAAAAAAAAAGATAAATTCGATACCATGGAGGTAGAAGTAAATAGGTTTAATGATGTTTTGACTTCACAAGCTTAGTGCACATGATGTTCTAATTTCAATTTTTCTTTATCCTCTAGCTGATAAAAACGGCTTTTGCACTTAGATATCGAAGGGCAAAAATACTCTTTACGAGCTGGTGGGATGTTTTTTTTTAACCCGTTCTCTTGTATCTAATCTATTATAGTCATAAATAATGATTATAGGCACACTCATTATTATTATACATATACATAAGCCTCTCCTTAGAAATGAGATTTTGCTTTTTTATACTATGCTGGCCAGTTGAAATGATATATGTATTGGTTTCCTGTAGGGTTTACTCCATTAGTCGTCTTTTACGACACTTGCCACGGGATGAATAGGGATGATACCTCGTATTCTTAATCCGTCATCAGACAATAGACTCACTATTTAGCTACCTATATTGGTCTTTTGTGAAAACTACGAAAAAAATATTGAAATCATCCTTGTCGACCCATAAATAACGTTAAATATAAAGTTTGATAAGAATTCTTAAGGTTTTTATGGAGTACGCATTTCCAAAAAAAATGGCTTATACTTGCAGTGTATCATCGTTTTTTTTACTTTATAAACTGTCGTAAAGAAAGTTAATCTTCTTTTTAAGATAAATTCCTTAAAATCTAGATTAATGAGTGAGTCAAACACTTGTTTTTAAATAGTAAACTCTAGAATAAATCCTTTGGTGGACTTTACAATAATACCTATATAAAATGGATATAAAGAGCACTCGGACTCAGGACAATAATTTGTGGATCACACAGTGTTGTCCTATGTGGTGATCGAATTCACAACACTCAACGAGCTAAGGGCTCGCCACCACTACGCAGTCTCAAATCAAAGAATGACTTGCAGTATTCCTTTCAATACTACTACTACGACAGTACAAACGGAAACATTAGCATATCAGGCAATCCTAAGAAACAATTTATTAGTACAATTTGAATTCTTAACAAGAATAATAATACCATTTTTACCACCAAAAAGTTTCAATACAGTTTTTTTTTTAAGTAGAAACTGAACAATAAAATACAAAGTGAGCTAAGAAAAAATGTTGTCGGTCTTAAATAATAACCGCTAGACCAACGAAGCAGTCCGGTGCAGAACCTTATATTATATTCTTAGTCAAGGTTTTTTCAGAAGAAAAATACCGAAATTAAAACAGGTTAAAATATATATATTACGTTAATTTCGAAAAGTAAAGGATTTTTTTTAAATGTTTGGACCTACCAAAGTGACTCTACTTTGCCTGGTGGGAAGCATAAGCAGAATCTAAGTGTGGTGGCCACCATACTCATTGCGAATACAGATAATGCAACAATGCAGCATGGTGACACACACCATGGCGACCTAGTGATGCTTGTTTATCATTTTTTTTTTTTAAAGAAGACAACTCAAACGACAAAGAAAACATCCTGTGTCGCGGGGGACTTTACAGACATACATGAAACGGACACAATTAACACCCAAACTCAGAACAACAATTTGTGGATCACACAAAGTGTTGTCCCGTGTAGGATTTGAACCCACAACACTTGGCGAATTGGCAAGCGGCGTGGCGACCGCCTAAACCACTAGGCCAACCGTGCATCATTGGGCCTCCATTGGGCCATTGGGTTATAAGGTTATCGGTTAACAAAGTCAATAATTTAAAATCTAGATGAGATAATATTCAAGATTTTGTAGTATTTAAGATGTAGAAGTATAGCATGTAAAGAGAATATTTGATTTTGAAAGAAAAGTAAGTCTTCCTGGAGAAGTGCCAGATCTGTAGAATACGAGGTGAAGAAATAAACTGGCTTAATACTTATTTTATTTGATAGAATATTTGTGTTGAAATCTCGAAAAAAAAGCAGAAAAGTTGCAAAATACCAGACCCGTCCTTCACCTAAGATTCCCACCTGCATTATAATAATAATCAAGAGAGTTAAACCCATACCCCAGAGTAGTATGGGTTTAAGTATCTTGATAACATTCACAGTATATTACAGCCTTAAATTTTCTACTTTATATTAATGATCTACCAAAAGGCTACGAAATATAGGCGTGTGTTATTCACTGATGCTATTTTGCTCATAATAGCTCATAACTTACAAAACACATTATTTCATAATCAAATATACCTCATAAGGTTTTATTTGTGATACAAAGACATAATGTTAATAACTTAAATTTATCCAAATCAAAAGAAATTCTTGATATTGTTGTTTCTACTGACTACTTAAATAAAAATTCGTAAATGGAACTAACTTATTAAAAACTAGCTTTTTCTGGCGGCACTGCCTGCGCGTATGTTCGTTATCACGGTGGTGATTCTATTGGTAAAATCGGTTTAGTAGATACAGAGATTACCCTCTACCATCTCACAAAATGTATAATATTAGTATAGATGTAACAAACTTAATAGCATTCCAATAGCTTTATTATTATTTATGGAATAGGCGGGCAAACGAGCAGACGTATCGCCTGATGGTAAGCGATTACCGCCGCCCATGGACACCTGCAACACCAGAAGCGTCACAAGTGCGTAGCCGGCCATTTGGGGATGGGGGGAAGGTAGGGGGATTGGGGTACGGGCCTCCGGTATCCGCACTCACTTGGTGAAACACAGTGCAAGCACTATTTCACACCGGTTATCTGTGAGGCGGTGGTATCACTCCGGTCGAGCCGGCCCATTCATGCCGAAGCGTGGCTCTCCCACGGTAATATACTACTAATAAACTTAATGAATAACGCCACAAAAATTCCCCAGCAGTTTACGTGAATCAGACAGAACACTGCTTTACGTGCTTTAATCACGGCAACTTAGGCACATGTACTACGCAAACGGAATATTTTCTCATGTGACATACTACGCAAAGGATAATTCGATATACTTAAATAGCATCCAACGGCAAGATTACGTAGCCACAACATTGTCTTGCCAGTCCCCAACCCGCCGTATTTCCTGAGAGGAGACCCGAGCCCAGCAGTGGGACATTATGGCTTGTTGATGAAAATGAAGCGTTTATTTTGCAAGTGTACACACACTTTTCGCTTTCAGCAGAACTTGAAGGTAGGTTAATAGTATCCAGGGACCGATAATGGAGATGAAGGTGGCCATAGAGAGTTCAATATTAAAACCACACAACCCCGTTGGAATTAGGCTTGTTTGATTTCTTAATTCTTAAATGGTAACCAGGGTTTGGTTATAAAGCTGCAATGTGGTCATAGGATTTTAGTAATAAAACGAGGTAATCGCCACGAATTTATAATAACACAGTTTATATGATACAAACACTTGTCGCGAGATTTAAGTACTCGTTTTAACTTAGTATCAAAATTTTAATAACTCAGATCGAAATATTAAATTTAATGTACTTGTTAAAGTTTTAAAAGAAAAAAGAAATATTTATTCTTTTTCGCGCGTTAAAATAAAAGGATGTTGTTAAAGAGGTTTTTGTTACTTTTCATTTATTATACTAGTACCTTGGATCAAAGCATGAACACTACAAATAAAAACTGTTGACTGATACCAATAGTGTAGTTGAAGAAAATATATATCTTATAATATCACAAAACCATGAATATCTGAACACAAAATATGCCTTAGACGAGCTTGTGAATAAAACTTGATGAGTAACACTTGCAGAAGAGTCTTCATCAATCTTTACAAACAATGAAGTCCGGTCAGAATATACATTTTACGATCTGCAGAAATTTCAAACAACATCAACACTTATGCAGTACTTAGTTGCTTGTGCAATTAAACTGTAAATATGTCATTGCCAAACATTCTGAGCTTTTATAAGTACCTGGAGTCATTTAAAAATCACCTCTGAAGCTTCACCCAAAGTTCATCTCATTGTTTCGGACGTCCATAAATCCATTGCATTCAATGTGTGTGACGTCAGGACGTGCACGCTTGCAACTAAAAGGCTATATAAACACTTTCACTACGCGAGCGCGTGAGTCGCGGGATGACACCGCGGATACACGCATGCGCACTCTGACCCCAGAAAGCGCGACTAACGGACATTACATATTTGAATTTATCATTTGTGTGTGTGAGACGTGGTGGCTTAATTTTCTTGTATAAAAGGTGAGTACATATGAAAATTACTAACAACTATTTGATATTTACGTGTATTTATTTAATAATTACAATATATGATAATATAATCTATATGAAATCATTTATTCTGCAATTAGGTTACATAAACACTTTTGCAAGTTAAACTTTTTTTGAGCAGATGAGCGAGATGAGTATAAACTATTGTAATATTAGGAATAAATGAAAAATGAGTCAAAACAAAATGATTTTACTGTGTTAAATATATAACTTGAAATTTAAAGAAGCAAGTATAACAATTTTACAGAGTGAAATTAATAATAATATTTACTGCAGTGATTTAAAGACGTAAACATAGAATATAAATGAATAACGTAATATTTGCAAAACTCACATACATTTGCACGCCAATCAAAAAGACATCAACGAGCTATCGCGCACTGACATGCGATAGATGTATCCTGAATTTACGCTACCTTTGAAATCAATATTTTACGTAACTTCAAAGAAGAAAATTATACTTATGTGTTGTAAAAAAAACATTTCATCAAGGTCAAAGAGATCTTCATCAAATTTTGATAATTAATAAGTTAGGCCAAAACAGCCTAATCAATAATATATATATATATCTGTATCGATAGGAAAATCGTTTGTTCATACATTTGATGTTACATTCAGATACACACGAAGTGAAAAGTGGCCTTGGAATAGCTGTGACTGAAATGTTCAGTAATCCTATATATATTTTAAAACTACATTGCTGATTCGAATTTTATTGATTTACGTCATAAATAATTATAAGATTCACGAAATCATTTTGGATTTGTAGAAATGGTGGATTAAACTGCCCATTGAAATGGCATATTGCAATAATTTTCTAGAATATATGTATTAGATAATAGTGGAATATCCTCTGTGCATATCACACAGCCTAAGCACATCATTTTGATAGATGTACAGTCGTGTGCGCCAATAACTTGAGTGCATTGTATTATGCGTAAACGACCGCGACCTTTATAACCGATGTGATGCGTCTGTAGATGGTGTGATGAATACTAAACAAATTTGCAAACACTCAAATTGCAACTAGTTAATAAAGTTGCGTTTGTCAAAAGTCACGTATCAAAAATACATTAAGGTTACTTAATAACTTCAGATATTGTCATAGTGTACCATCATTACGTACAATGCAATTTATAGCAAAGGGACATTTACATCTTACCATGAGTTCTACAATGTAATGAGATTATTTTCAATATATCTATTGAATAATAAAATTGCGTACACATATTTCAACAAAATATAAAAATACTGCTAATGAGTGCTTTTTTTCGTATAGTATTTTTAAATATTAAATGTTTAGAATTGTTTTGATTGAACAAATAGAATAATATATTTATTTACCATAACATAATAGGTAATCTTATCTTTATATTCCTATCGGTAATTACTACAAAAAAGTATCTTAAGTAAATTCACTATGTATACGTATATAATTAACTAGCTGACCCACGCAACGTCGTTATTTCTCCTATTGCCCGTAGCGTAATAATTTTCCCCCGTTTTTATAACATTCTTCAATGATGCGCCATGCTCCTATTAGTCTTAGCATGATGATATATAGCTTATAGCCTTCCTCGATAGATGGGCTATCTAACACTTAAAGATTTTTTTTAATCGGACCAGTAGTTCCTGAGATTAGCGCGTCCAAACAAACAAATTCTTCAGCTCTATACGGCTATAAATAAAATTCCCGTGTCACAATGTTAGTTACCATACTCCTCTGAAAGGGCTTGACCGATATTTATGAAATTTGGTGTGCATATCGATCGGGTAAGTCTGAGAATCGATCAACATCTATTTTAATACCAAAATTTTTTTTTATGGCAAAACAATCTTTGCCGGGTCAGCTAGTATTAGTATAGATATGGTCTAGATAGACTAGCTACATAAAACTTGTTCAACGCATTACTTGACTCTTCACAGACCGTGCCGAATAAGAGATGTAAAACTAAAAACAGGTATTAATGACATATTATTATTTCATAGTAAGGCTATCCACGTGAGATTTTATATAACCTTCTCGCGAGTATTTTGTCTACACTTATTGAGCTATCTCGGTTCTACGTGGGAATAAACAAACTCGCACACTATACTTGTCTTGCACGTAATAATGAATAATAGAAACTTTATTATAGCTACGTTTTTAAAACAAGCGAAAATGTTAACTTAAAGGAAATTAATGTATGTTATAATGTTCACTCATTAACAATTTGTCATCTGATGAGCATTATGTCTTAGCACACCTGTCATTTTAGTAGGCTAATACATACATATTTATATCTTACTATAATATTATAAACGTGAAAGTTTGTAAGGATGGATGGATGGATGTTTCTTACTCTTTCACGCAAAAACTACTGAACGGATTTGGATGAAACTTTACAGTAATATAGCTTATACATCAGAATAACACATAGGCTACTATTTGCCGCGATAACCGACAAACACGCGGGCGGAGCCACGAGCATAAACTAGTATATTATAATTTTGTATTCTTGTTGGAATACTAGTCTTTGCCGGGTGTATGTTGGTTATTGTTGTAAAGAGTAGCTTATGTACTTTCCCAATATGCCCATATTGCTATACCTAAGCGGAGCCGCGGGCAACCACTAGTACATATATAAAAATGTGTGAGCTTACGAGATTTTATATCAAAAAATAAATTCCTCTGATTATGTGGTGAAACGTGTCCTACAAACAAAAACATTTAAATTTAAGTTATTAACCGATACTAACACTTACTTAAATTGATTTTGATTACATGGTATCTAATCAATACCAATTTATTACAGCTATTATTGAAATTCATAGTACTGCTATATTCCTACGTCATTGACAGTTATGAAAAATCAATTTTTACTTTACATCATACCATATTATCAGCTACTTAAAATCTGATCTCATTTCATCTCAATCTCTGATTAAATTCGGTTCCATTTCATTTAGAATATTTCTGATGGAAAGCTGTGAAGGTCAAGTCCTGGACTCAGACCGGTTGAAGAGCTACAAGTTTCCACTTATAATGATTATACATGTTTAGTTCTTCAATAATTTAACAATACAAATGTTTTATTGAGTAGGTTTAACTTTGCATTCTATATTTAAATTAACATTCTAAGAATATCTTAGTCTGTTTTTTTATTCATTTAATAAATACGAAAATCAAGAAAACCTAGTTTTATGTCTATTACATACATATTGATATTTTGCAAGCTTTTTCGTTAAAAAACATGTCAAATTATAAAATTATTATTCTCTTACAAAATAAGGCCATTCAATAGCCACTCATCTTCATAAGATTATTTATTACTTAAGCAAGTTTATGAGGGCATTAATATCATCGAGTTTGACGATATTTATCAGTAAACTGGATAATATTTCATAACACCTTTAATATTTATTTAGAATAATGAAAAAACAGGGTAATTAAGATACGATTTTCATATTGTTTCGACAAAAGATTTGTTTATCGTCCAGTCAAGGTAGAAGTTTTTTGCCAAATGAGGTAAATTTTTAACAAGGCATTGTAACACTACTATATTACATATATACCGTTCATTTAGGACAACTTGTATAGTAAAAAAAATTAATTCTCTTTAGGATTTATTTCAAAGAGGCCAAGAACATCTTAATTCAGAATCTCTAAATCTGATGGCACTAGTGGCCTGTATTCGCTAGTTACTTAGCTATGCGTACAACGGACTTCATTAAATGTTGGAGATCTGAGATATGCCCGAAGCTATGCAACAATGGTCCGTCTCTTGGTGTGCGTATAGGACGGTAGCGGTTTTTTGTCACTATATCTGTAGTTTACATATCGCCTTAATTTATTACCAGTTTTTAGGTTAGTTTTATAATCAAGTAAATTGAATAATTACAAATTTTAACAAAAAAAAAACCGACTTCATGTTGGACCAATGGGACCACACGGAAAGCAGCCGCTTTTGAGTAAAAAAAGAATCATCAAAATCGGTTCACCCAGTCGAAAGTTATGAGGTAACAAACATAATTAAAAAAAACAGTCGAATTGAGAACCTCCTCCTTTTTAAGTCGGTTAAAAAGTGTAAAAAACACTACATATTTATTGATACATCTCATCGCTAATCACTCATTGTGAAATGCAATAAAAGGAAGTGCTTATCTTTATCGAAAACCTTTAAAGGTTAAATACATAATGGTTACCGAATTACGAGTATAACGTAACAATTACGAAACGATAGACAAAATATTAACCTAATCTCGCTTATATGAATATGGAAGCACACGAAACCAAGAATCATTGGATTCTATGTATAATAAAGTATCTGGTATAAAAAAGTAGGATAATTGGAACCTGTTCTGTCAATAGTATTCAATGGTGTGGTAACATGTATAGTCAATCTTATCAATGGGCCAAAGAGTTGTACAATGTTTCGGTCGACGGAAGCTTGGGGCAACATAAAGATGACAGTACATAGCCTCATTTGTCGTTTGAAACTATTTAAAAATTTAAATTAGATTTGCTAAGACAACGGCATAACATTAGTTCAACTTACAAAATTACGTATAAACAATTAACTCTCGCTACAAATTACTTACAATAGTTTGTTTTACCATGTATTTTTTAGACAAATGCGTATGACATTATATAAAGATGAAATATATAAAAAGTAATTTGACAGATAGTACTTACGGTGTAGGCAAGAGAGACCGGAATGAACCTGTGAAAAATGAAACAAAGACTTTATTAGTGGATAAATAAACGTTATGAATGTCAATGTCTCTAATGTCAATGTTAACTGTATTTATACTTGTTATTACGTTTATATGCGATAAGTAGAGCATCTAACATAATTACTGACAGAAAAATAATAAGGCAGTCGAAATATTTGCAGTAACTCAAAACAACTGTACTGTCTGTAATCTATTATTACATTCAATGTAAATAATAATTAAAGCTTTTCATATGCATCTAAGTACTTCTTGGGGAGTATACACACGAAAAAAAGTGGTGGAATTTTGATGTTCCAACTAGGTAATTTATTATTCCTTATTATTTGTTTACTTGACAACATTTATTTGACAGACTTAAATAATTTATAACATATACAAATTTAACCTACTTTAAGAAATTAAAATACTAGAAAATTAAAAACAATGAAGATTTTTCAATATTTACATATAAACGTCAATAATTTTATTTGCATTGTTATTCAGCGTTGCAATGCTGCGATTCTTTTAGTAACGCTAGCTGTATGCGATGTTGAACATTTTATGAAGGACTTTTTTTTTTTAACGTGTGGAAATCCCCTCGGACCGTCACCCCACCGGGGCTTGCAGCAGGGTGGTGTGTCGGACTCGAACCGACTAAAACCACACGGTGTGCCACTCTGCGCCTGTGAAGGGAGGAATCCGGGAACTGCAGTTATTAACACATCCGGACCCAGTCTAAAAAAGTAGCCTAATGACTCCTTACAACATCAGCTACCTATCAGTGAAAAAGCCCGTCAAAATCGGTCCAGCCGTTCCAGAGATCAGCCGGAACAAACAGACAGACAGACAGGTAAAAATGGAAAAAAATGTTATTTTGGTATATGTGTACCGTGTATACATATATATGCATTTAGTAAAATTGGTTATTTTAATATTACAGACATTCCAATTTCATTTATTTGTATAGTTTTTTTTGTGTTGTTAAAGAATTTTTGATTAGTATTCCCCTATCATATCACAGCTTTAGAGTCTTCATTAAAAGACGAAACAGTTTAAAAGTTGTGCAGTACCCAATTTATTTCAAAATTATTTATTTATTATTATATTATTTATTTATTTATTTTATTTTTTATTTATCTAACCTCTTTTTCCTCGTGGATCGCAATAGATATGCTTCAGTTAGGTTACACCGGTGATGGTAACAAATTGATTTTACATAAATCAAATCAATCTTATTATGTGAATGTTATTCGATACAAAATTGGTCATAAAACCTAAGTACCTGCTTAGAAATGGAATTCTCCACAGTACAATGTTAAAGTTCAGAAATCAATTTATGGTAAATTTTCCAATGTAACATGCAAACATGCAATGCATGCAATGCAAACATTTTTAACCGACTTCAAAAAGGAGGAGGTTCTCAATTCGACCGTATATATGTTTTTTTTTTATGTGTGTTCGCGGAGAACTTCGTCGTTTATGAACCGATTTTAATGATTTTTTTTTTAATGTAAAGGAGATATCCCAAGGATCGAGTCGAATCTTGAAGTCAATTTTTATTTTATTAAAATTCTGCTTGTAGTAATTCTAGTGTTAAACACTTACTGCATCCCTTTTTTATTTGTCTTCATTTAAATTACTATAGCTAACTACGTTTCGTTTGAAAATATTGGAGTTATAACTTGGATTTCGTTTAGGTTGAAAAAAGATTGATCTTTAACCCCTCGAGTCCGTTACTGCTTATTTTGAAACTATAAAAAAACATTACACAATATTATTTTCTTACGTGAATGCATACTTTGTCAATGAAATACCCTGTGTTTAGGGAACACCAATTTTTTTGATATGGAATGTACTTTATCAGTTCAGTTGAGTCGTTCATGTGTCAAATTGTAACAAACACTTTATTTGAATATAAATTCAAAGTATATTTCTCGACAGTCAGTTCTGTCATTGAATATAATCATTGTTAGTTGTTGTATTATTCAAAGTATGACTAAGTGTTGACAGAACTAAATCTAAATACGAATTCGCAAACTACAGTAAAAAAAATATTATTTCACACGACCCAGACCCGTTAGAATCTAGTAGCTGTGAGATGTCCTCTAGACTAAGCCGCACAACAATCGACTCAGCTGTATTTTTTAAAATATCAGTTGATTTATTGGAAACGTTAATCCGATGCGCACGCACGACGCATTTTATAAAATTCGCCTTAGAGACTAGTTTTATGTCAAAACTAGCTGAGTCTTGCGGTGTTACCCGCGGTTATTGTTGTATTTTTTTTTAAAGACAACTCCCGCATTATGAATAAACATCCTGTGTCTCGGGGACTTTACTGACATACATGAAACGGACACAATTCAAAAACAACAATCAAGAAAAACACACCCAAACTCAGAACAAAAATTTGTGGAACACACAAAGTGTTGTCCCGTGTAGGATTTGAACCCACAATACTTGGCGAATTGGCAAGCGGCGTGGCGACCGCCTAAACACTAGGTGTGCAACACCGCGGGGCAAAGCTAGTCTAAAAAAAGTAGCCTAAGTTACTTCTTATTACATCAGCTATCTGCCAGTGAAAGTCCCGTCAAAATCGGCCAGCCGTTCCAGAGATTAGCCGCAACAAATAGACAGACCGACCGACTGATTTTAAAAAAAACGTTATTTGTATACGTACCGTGTATACATGCATATGCATTTAGTAAAAGCGTTTATTTGAATATTACAAACAGACTCTCTGAGAAAGAACAAAAACAAGACAAAGATAGGATTATAATTATATATATTATGTATTTACCTGCATTGGTATTTCTCACTAATCTACACTAATATTATAAAGAGGAAAGATTTGTATTTTTGTTTTTTTTTTGTATAAACGAAGAAACTTTAAAAGTTGACCGAAACTTGACCGATTTAAAAAATTCTTTCACCACTAGAAAGCTAAATCATTTCCGAGTAACATAGGCTATGGAAACTGCGGAGAGTTGCTAGTTGATGATATAAATAAAACACTGCACACGAATATTTGTTTGTTTTTCTTATACATATAGTTCAATACGTAATTAAATTAAATCTCTTAGTTACAGAAATAAAAGTGGTAGTAAGATAAAATAGTTATGAATGATAGTTTTAATAGTTGTTGTTAAGAAATAAACCTGCTTCATGTTTTACTTGTGTATTTTCTGCCTATTTGCCTGGAAGAGATTGCTCTTTTGGCGATAAGGCCGCCATTTGTACTGACCTAGCAATAAGCATAGCATTATCTTGTGTACAATAAAACGATATATTATTATTATTATTTTCAAACGCTATTTATTTTAAGGAAAATAATAATAGAAAAATGTTGAATTAATAAAATTTATGTGTAAAATAAAATATCGTTGTTTTATATTATTATATGTTCTACTACATTTTAATAGTTTTTTTTTTCTAACTAGTTATAATTGTTTTGTGAATGTACCAAATATTTTATAAATATATTATGCCTATTTACATGCATCGGAGTGTGAGAGATTAGATGCTTATTATTTACTTTATTTAATTGGAATGATAAAATTGTAGCAATAATGTTTCAGAATGTAATTAATGAAATGTGGACATTGTGTCTGTATGTGTTAGGCATATTGTATTTTGACGCTCTTTGCCGACATAACTCGGAAACTAATTACTTCCCGTGATATTGAATTCATACATAGTTCTTCTCATTAAATGATAATATCACGCAAGTTACTTTTAAGCTGTGCGTTTTTTGAATAACTTCCTATTCATTTGCTCTGAGGGACAGAGATTCCTAGCTATGGTAGACAGATAACCGTTACAAAGCAGTATTGCATTCAAAAACTTTTGTTAACAAATATTTATTGTTTTTAAAGTAATGACACACTAATAAATAAATAAATATTTTGTACATCTAACACACAACGCCATCTAGTCCCAAGCTAAGCAGAGCTTGTGTTATGGGTACTAGACAACTGATATACATATACTATACATACATAGATACATATACTTTTTTTTCGTAAATACATAGGTACATATTATACATAGAAAACACCCAAACTCCGAAACAAATATTTGCAGATCATACTAACATTTGATCCGACCCGGGAATCGAACCCGCGACCTCAAGCACAACAGTCGCATACGCAACCACTGCGCCACAGAGGTAGTTTGCAATGTTTTAGATAAATTATAATTTAAACAAACATTGAAAATGGAGCAATGAATGATTTAATTAAATAAATATTCTTGACCTCAATTACAAGCAAAATAAACCGAAAAAACTTTGGCTATGATATTTTATGAATCAATATCTTGCCTATAGTATTTGCAGGGAAATCTGTATTGAACTTATCTTCGGACAAGTCTTGAAGTGTTTCAATATCTTTATATTAGCAATCCCTAATTCCAGCTGTCACATAAATCACAAAAAAGAATGTTCTAAGTCGGTCGGTCATCGAAGTAATGTCAGAGGTCGAGCTGCGTAGCGAAAGCGGAGACGTTACGTGTCGGTTATGTAACGTTATCGTACCGCTGACACACCGCTACTTTGATTACAAAGCGATAGACAGGTTACTGGGTAATATGGTAATTCACGCATTTATCCCCGTGTCAAAGTCAAACAAAGAGATCGTAATTATATTTGGTAATCGCCAATTGTGAAATATCTACTTGCAAGTTAGAAGAATTGATAGCTTTAGGTGTTGTTTTTTATACTGTAGATTTAAAATGCAAAAGATAAAAAATCGATATAATTTATACTACACTAGCTGACCCACGCAACCTCGTTTGCGTCTCCTATTACCCGCAGCGTGATAATTTTCCCCCATTTTTGAAACATTCTTTATTGGTGCTCCGCTCCTATTAGTCTTAGCGTGATGTTATATAGCCTATAGCCTTCCTCGATAAATAGGCTATCTAACACTGAAAGAATTTTTCAAATCGGACCAGCGGTTCCTGAGATTAGCGCTTTCAAACAAACAAACAAACTCTTCAGCTGTATAATATTAGTATAGACTAGCTGTTGCCCGCGGCTCCGCCCGCGTGTATGTCGGTTATCGCGGCAAATAGTAACCTATGTGTTAATCTGATGTATCTTCTATACTTATAAAATAACATGTCCTGACTGACTGACTGACTGACTGATTCATCATGGCTGCGAGCCGTTTAATAGTTTTATTAAACTTAGGAATACAAAATTTGGTGAGTATGATCGTTTCATTAAGTAGACAGCCATTAAGGAAGGAATTTCGGAATTTCTACCCCCAAGGGGGTGAAATAGGGGTTGAAAGTTTGTATGGAAGTCCGTCATTTTTTAAGTTCGAAACATGAAAGTTTATTTTTGGGCTACTGATTAAAAATGAGTAAACACGTATTTAAGCGTTTCTGGACAACTAAACAAATTATATTGCTACAGGTGTGTGTAACCAAAGTAGGATTGCAACGTCGTTTAAATCATTTTGTCGTATATTGCGGTTCATTGTTGTAAACTAATGTAAATGCCACAAATAACAAATAGAAGTACCTACACTAAATTTTACTACATATCCTACGTAACTGCACAATGTAGGTAAGTGTGACGGGAGAGGCGCGTGATCTTCCGTGAGAAACGCCCACAGCAGAACAATGATAGATAAATTTCGACCGACTTACCAATTGTAAGTAAATCAGTCGATTATGAATACAAAACATTTACTTTGTATATGGCCCATTAATTATTGTATGCCCACTTCGGAAATTATGTGAATCATAACCTAGAACTTTCAAAGTAATATGACGATGTGCAACATGTAGCAGGTTTATTTCTGTTCAAACTTTTTTCAACTACATAATAGATAATCCTAAAAAAGAAAATTAAAATAAATTACTTATCTCAGATCTTATTCCATATTTATTTTATTACAAGTAAAATTTTAACAAAAACAAAAACCGGCTTCAAGGTTCGACTCGATTTCTCTTGGATGCCATTATTAGACCTTAGTGTCTTTATCATGGTACCACCTCGTTGGGATATATTCTTTCTATCAAAAAAAATCATCAAAATCGGTTCATAAACGACAAAGTTATTCGCGAACACACATAAAAAAATAAACACGGTCGAATTGAGAACCTCCTCCTTTTTTTGAAGTCGGTTAAAAATGACAACTCCCGTTTTAGGGATATACATCCCGTGTCGCGGGGGACTTGATAGACATACATGAAATGGACACAAAGACAACTCAGAACAACAATTTGTGGTTCACACAAAGCGTTGTTTCATGTGGGATTTGAACCTACAACACTTTGCGCAGTAGGAAGCGGCGTGGGGACCGCTTAAACTACTAGGCCTACCGTGCACTCATACGCACACACTACCTGTGACCTATGAAGGTACAAGCATACTGCCTGTCCACATCATATTTTGTAACACTCAATACACAAGAACTAAGACCATCTAATTGCTTTTTAAAGAAAACGTGACATCTTCAAGTGACTGTTTAAAAAAGGTCGTTACTGTACACATCTGTATTTGTAATCCTATAATGCTTCTAAATATATTAATATGAAACTAAAAACTTCACGACCAGCTTGACATTAACGTTTAAAAGCTCTTAATATGGACGTATCGAAGGTCATTTTAAATTATTAAACTACCATCGAAAAATCCGATTTGTAATGATCATCATAATTCTTAAATATATATTTACTGTTGACTCCATTTATCCATTTATGATATTTATCTATAAATGTATTGTGTTGTCATATACTTAAAAATAATTTGACATTTGAATATTGTGGATACCATGTGGATCACCATGCTGCATTGTTGCATTCGCAATGAGCATGGTGAATGAAACTCATGCTTTCCATCAGACAGAGTAGAGTCACTTTGAAAGGCTCATATATAAAAAAGTTTCTATTTATATCGCTTTTTGTCGGTTAGCAATATGGCGTTATAGTTTTTTTTTAAATATATTTGTAACCAGTTAAATATCAAAATATCATTCGTTAATGTTTTATCTTATACTAGCTGACCCACGCAACCTCGTTTGCGTCTCCTATTGCCCGTAGCGTATCAATTTTCCCCCGTTTTTGAAACATTTTTCATTGGTGCTCCACTCCTATTGGTTGTAGCGTGATCATATATAGCCTATAGCCTTCCTCGATAAATGTACTATCCAACACTGAAAGAATTTTTCAAAACGGACCAGCGGTTCCTGAGATTAGCGTGTTCAAACAAACAAACTATAGAATATTTATAACTTTTTTTTTATAACTATTTATTCTCTTCAGCTTTATAATATTAATAATAATTAGTATATAAGTATAGATTTAGATTATGCGTGCACTTTGGATTTCCGTATCTTCTCGACCTTGCTGAAAATATACGGCTAACAAAATCTTAATCTAAATTTTAAAAGCCATAAAGCATCACTTCCTCTGTATATAGACGACTTCGGCCGTTATAATTTTAGCATAATAATTTTATTATAAAGATTTTATCTTTTTACGAAATATCAATATTAAAAAATTAAGCATCATTATCTATAACATTTAAATCACGCAATTTATTAATTTAGATACATAATATCCTAAGATACACTGCCTGACAACAACAGAGGTAGCTTAAAAATTTATACTATAAACAGTTCAAATTCTTAAATGCATGTAAACTTATTTAAAACATTTAATTAAACCTATGAGGACTCAAAATAAATATAAGCAATTTAAGAAATGTAAATTAACTCTGCAATGTCCTATCAATTTAATTTTGATCACAGAATATATTAACAGAATTAAGTTTTCTTATAAAATGTATAATCTATGTAACCTTGAGCACCCAATGATCAAGATTATCAATATTGTTAAATCAGATAGAAGATAATTGTGTCTTATATAATTTTCTGCGTAGTTTGCTACAATTCTTTTAAATTATCCGCTACGTTGTGTGAACTTGTATGACATTCGTTTGGAAAGATGACTGCACGGCCCAATGGTTTAAGCGGTCGCCACGCCACTTTCTACTGCGCCAAATATTGTGGCTTCAAACCCCACACAGGACAACACTTTATGCGATCCTCGAATAATTGTTCCTGAGGACAACAACTCATCTAGGTGAATTTTGTATCCGTTATATGTATGTTTGTTACGTCCCCCGCGACATAGGATACATTATAACTTTGACCAAATTTATTAAAATTTTTCTCTTTTGCTAAACCATGATTCTTTGATCATCACATTCATAAAGAAACATATACTAAGTATGTGCTGAGCTAAATATGCAAAGATTTTCCGATATAGAGAAGTCTTTTTAACCCACTTCAAAAAAGGAGGAGGTTCTCAATTCGACCGTATATATGTTTTTTTTTTGTGTGTTCGCGGAATACTTCGTCGTTTATAAACCGATTTTAACGATTCTTTTTTAATGGAAGGTACCTAACGGTGGTACCATGATAAGGACATGACACTACGATCTGATGATGGCATCCAAGAGAAATCGAGTCAAACCTTGAAGTCGGTTTTCATTTTGTTAAAATTTTACATGTATTTATTCTAATGGCTGGCCCTTTTACTTTTATCATGTCATACGTTACTCTTACGTGCAAAAATTAAATGAAATAAACTATTAACTTTAAAACATCCATAAAAATTTAGAAAGCGTTAGAAAAACTGTTAAGCACCTGTTAGTATAAGTAATATGATGAAATCAATATATATTCGTCATACCAACTTATCTGAAACGCTTAACTGAACTTATATTGAAATGTTGCAAGCTTATAGTATCTTTTTTTTTTTTTTTTTTTTTTTTTTTTTTTTTTTTTTTATGTATGGCCCGCCATAATGACTCTACTCTGCCTGATGGAAAGCATAAGCAGAATCCAAGAGTGGTGGTCACCATACTCACTGCGAATGCAGACAATGCAGTATGGCGACCCACACCATGGCGGCCTAGTGATGCTACTGCATCTTTTAGTCTAGTCAACAAGTATGGAACTTGTTGACTAGACTATTTGGGCCTCCGGTCTCGCACTCACCAACAAAACACGACAGCATGAACGCTGTCATTTTACGTTGATTTTCTGTGCGAGGGTAGTACCGCCCCGGTCGAGCCGGCCCATTCGTGCTGAAATCAGCGTGGCTCTACTACCTACCACACCACACAGTATTAACATTTCACACCAGTTCAATGACATTATTGAGTATAACAAATGTACAATAAAACATTTGGTACATAAAGGTACACAAAGTGTTTACGATGCAAACATTATAAGTAAAATTAAATGTATTGGGTTTTTGAAGAACACAGTGGGACAAACGAATATGCAATAAAATAAATTACAACACGTGATGACATCCGATGAGGTACGACCTAACTTAAGTAATTACGGATAATAACAAATTTTGAAGGAACTATTGATACATACATAGGTACCTACATTTTATAATTTGTTAATCGACCGTTCGGGAGTAGTTGCAAAATCTTATTTGATTATCTTATACGAGAAATACTTCGGTTCGGATGAATCGTGAGAAATATTTTAGTTTATTAAACATGCACGCGTTAATGGACCTTGACTTTTTAACCATTGTAATTTATGCAGATGTTGTAATTAATTCTGTATTATAATTGGATCAACATATTAGAAAACAGTAGGCACGTAATAAGCAGTAACATCCAAACTGACCATTTGGTATTAGGTGCTTGTTTTTATTTATTTACACTTCCTGCACATAATATATTCTACTAGTGGTTGCCCGCGGCTCCGTCCGCGTTTATGTCGGCTATCGCGGCAAATAGTAGCGTATGTGTTATTCTGATTTATAAGCTATATTACTGTAAAGTTTCATCCAAATCCGTTCAGTAGTTTTTGCGTGTAAGAGTAACAAACATCCATCCATCCATCCATCCATACTTACAAACTTTCGCGTTTATAATATTAGTATAGATATCACATCAGCAGCGTTTAATAGTCCACAGCTGGGTATAGACCTCTCCTTAAAAGGGAGGTATTTCCATATCATCACCAGCCTATGTAATCACATTAAATCACATCACACTAATATATAAAGGCAAAAGTTTGTGTGTATGTTTGTTACTTCTTCACGCAAAAATTTACTGAACGGATTTGGATGAAACTTTTCAGTAATATAGATTATACATCAGAATAATACATAGGCTACTTTTTGCCGCGATAATCGACATACACGTTAACAACATTAAACATAGTTAATATGATAAACCCAATTGCATCTACAATAGGAGAGGCAATTGGGTTTATTATTTTGCTTAAAATAAATCTTGAAATCTAATATGTAGATGTTGAAAAATTACAACTCAAACTCAATAGTTATGCGATTCTTAAAGGCTAATCTGACCTTCATATTTCACTTTGAGACTTACATAAATATGTAAATAGTTTTAAACTTTGAACGAGAAACATCAGCTTCATGTAAATAGTGTTACATAATTCAAAAACGTCAATTACTTCCGTTTGTAACATGTGTGTTACATTTGTAGTAAAGGTCTTTGCCGTTATACTCTTAAGCTACCTGGGTTTGTTTTGTAACTTTAGTTGTATTATCGCTGTTTAAATCTGAACTTTCTACCAAATGTCAGGACCAGATTCAGCTGTCCTTTAGATTTCATATCAATTAAGTTTTTGTAGTGCTATTGCAAAGCAATTATTTTAAGTAATTATGTTTAAATAAATATGTTAATTAATTGAAAATAATAGACGATTCTTGAAACATATTATACAAGTATTAATTTTTTTACATTATGGACAGGGACCCAAGTCGTTGCCTATAGCAATGCTTATATTGCTAGAATGCAGTAGGTACTTACAAAAGTGTTAAATAATCACTCTTTTTATGCCTTTTAAAATTGAAAACATTGATTTTGTAGATCATAAAACCGTAATTGTAGCTCATCAAAGTTTTATTATGAATATCAAGAAATTTACATATCAATTAACCAATTATTACCAGGTGCTAGGTCAACGAAAGTGTAAACTTTTATGTTAGCGAAGATTGCGCAGACAGTTATGAGGACAAACATCTTGAGGCATACAGGCCGTTATAACACGCACCGGCCAACTGTGAATAGATTCGTCATACTCAAAAAGCGAAAGTGCATAATATTCCTATACTAATCTTGCTTTGTCTACAATTCGGTAATCGGTGGTTACACTTTAAATAAGTAACATTTCGTTTTTTTTTATCAAATCGAAAACTAAAGATAACAAGCTTTTTTTATAAAAGAATCAAAGGCTTAGGTATTCTGCGTAAGACATTAGGAGTTATGTTGTAATGACATTGTTGTACAAAACTTCATTATTTTATAAATAATCGTGTACACTTAATTATAAATAGTCACAGCCTCATAAGATGTTATCAAGATTTTTTTACTGGAGTGTGTTTATTAATTAAAGGCTTTGTACAATTTGTGCTAGTTACGAAATAAAAATGATAAGGTCAAAACATTAACTGTACGAGTGAACGTGCCTCATCAACTTCGATGACCCAAGTATATACTATAAGTCGCTTCCCATGAGAAACAGATGTGCCTGACTAGCACTACTTTTTGTTTGTTTTTGTGAGGAAATTGGAACAATAAACCAATACAATATTTATTGCTCTTACTAGTTGTTGCCCGCGGCTCCGCCCACGTATATATCGGTTATCGCGGCAAATAGTGGCCTATGTGTTATTCTGATGTATAAGCTATATTACTGTAAAGTTTCATCCAAATCCGTTCAATAGTTTTTGCGTGAAAGAGTAACAAACATCCATCCATCCATACTTACAAACTTTCGCGTTTATAGTATTAGTATAGATATAGATAATATACAACGCTTACAAATACCTAAACAATAACACATAAAAGATCATATTTTACTTTATTATAAGCATTACTAAAAGGTAATTTTTACATTTGAATATGTAATGAACTACATACGATAAGGCATTCGGACTTGACGTAATAATTCTTTAATTTAAACGTTATTTTCACACAAAAATAGCGTTCATTAACAATGTATCATGAATGGTAGATTTTTGAGTCACACTGTGATAAAAGTAAAGATGAACTATATTCATATTACAAACATTAAAATTATGTAAGAAAATCGTAATCTTAATTTATTCTTTCTCAGATCTTAACAGCAGAATTATTCTTTTAGGACACGTGTTTACAACGTTTACGGTCATTTTTAAGAATTACTTAGAATTTTATGTTTAAAGCAAAAAAAAAATGTGCCCAGTCATTCCGATACATGTTTAGGGGAACAAACACCCTCTCGTAAAAGTTACCATATTCAACCAGACGTTGGCCTTCAAACTACGAAAAATATAAATCTGGTCGTACTTGTGATATCTAGTCGACCTTCATATAGCTGTTACCAATTACATGGATGTCTCCAACCAGTGTGACAAGATTTTTTTTTTCATTTATATCCACAATAAAATATATTTTTTCCTTTTTCAATATCTAGTTCTTATTATTCACATTTAATTATTATTGTTATATCTGTCGATGTTGCATTTAAGTAGTGTCGTGAGAAAAGTAACATATTACGTACCACTCGTGTTTGTAAAGCAATAAACTGGGAACAATACTATTATTAGATAGATTGTAGGTCTTCAATATGTCGTGTCTCGAGGCGGCGGCAATACTAAAAACAGTTATTTGAAGGATTGCAAATTTCATAGCTACGGCATGCGGTCACAGTGCTCATTGTTAATAACAATATAATAATACAAATATAATTACAAACATAAGGATTTTACGCAACTAAACGCGCCTGGACTTTATCACAACAAGGATAGGCTATTGAACGATAGACGATTTACTTATTACTAGTTTACATTGAAACATCTTCATAAACAGAAACCGGATTTAACACACTTAATTATTTGTGTATAATTTCTGGTTTACATGTGATTTGTGCCTACAGACGCTATTGTTTTAACATTCCACAGTCTTTGATAATAACACTTAATATATAAAATATTTGAGGACGAAATGAATGGCTACTATGATTATTGGCTAAAATATTAAGAAGTAATTATTTTTAATTTTAATTAATTTTAATTTTTCTTTTTACTGAGTTCGTTGTTTTTGTCATAGTTGATGTTGTTTCATCGTATTTGTTGTTAGTATTGGTACCTATATGGTTAAGAATAAAAAACAGTGTGGTGTCGTGGGACACCAGATAGGAGCGAAGTTCCTTATTATAAAAATATTAATTTCAAGTTCTATTCGAGGTATAAAGAAAATAATTACATAAAAAAGAAAACACTTATCACTGTAGTGGTCATAACAATCTTACGCTTTTTTTTAACGTTACAGACGTTTTTTTCCGGCTAGGGTACCCCTCCGCAACCAAGCCAAGTTTATAAAAAACTACGTTCCAAAAATTTAATTTAACAGAATACCCACAAGGAAGGAATGCAATATTAATTAACATTTAAACCTCTTAGATTTTAATTATGTATGATAATAAATGTTAACTCTCTGATTTTTATAGTATGAATATAATATCCTTACATCCCATACACATCCATAGGTAATTAATTTACTGACCCAAAAGCAAATATATCGCCTATAGGTAACATAGATTAGATATTTTGTTTCTATTAAATCCCATTAGATGAAATCCCACTCTAAGAGCGTATTTTCCCATTAATAATTACAAAATATGTTATCAAAGTGAATACTCCAATTACATAATGTTAATATATCAATCCATGTTCACAATGAACCCGAACACACAACTAAGAGGTCACTCTATGAAGCTTAGCAAGCTTCGGTGCGCTAGCAATCCCCGAAACCATTTCTTGCCAAAAAGAGTGGTGCATGTGTGGAACTCTTTGCCAGAAATCGTGATTAGTGCTCCGAATATAAAGTGCATATTTAAAAACAGACTTGATGAACATTTAAAAACACAAGTGTAAAGATATGCACGCATCAGCTTTAAGATGCTAGTGTATTAAATATAATAATAATAATATGCGCTATTACCCCTACTACACACCATTCATCAGCTAGACGCAAGTATAATAATTATATTAATTATCAAATAGAGAGTAAAGTTAAGCTTCATATCAATTATGAGTAATAGCAATTTATATTCTCAAACATGAATATTCATATCTCTTAAAATGGAAAATCTCGGTTTGCAGATTCACACGAAGAAATTTGATATCGGAACCAATGGATAATTAGTACGGAGCCTTCACTGTATATTTCGCTTTAAATAGATATGCCAGCTATTTTGTCTTGGCTACAACAAACTAATATTAAAATAAAATAAATATTACGTTCAGAAATGAACTCGCATTAAGTTATTTTATAAGTTTCAGTAAAAAAGTAACGTTAAAAAAGTATGAACTATACCATCTTTAACGGACTGTTATAGCTCTTAGATCATTTTTTTATCATAATAATAAACACGCTGTTTATGGAATTGGCATACACTTATACATTTTAAATATCGATATAATGTAAAACCATTATAATTCTATGCAAATTCGGATCACAAATATTAGACACTCGTTTTTTGATGTTTAAATTTTTAGCACATCATCGACCTTGGAGCCTTCTGATGTCAAAATGTAAGAAAACCTGTTCCATATATATTTTTGTCCCCGATAGGGGGCGATTATTTAATACTACAACTACACTCGGCGCGTTTTATGTGAGATCACAAATAGAGATGTTGAAACGTTATACACGTTCAGAATCAGATTTTTTTAAACTTTTGAATACAATAAATTTTACTTAATATAATATATAACCTATTTCACATTAAATACATAATGATTCATTAGCTGAGTCCCGCGGTGTTACTCGCGGTGATTGTCGTACCGCGAGTAACGCCGCGGGGCGAAGCTAGTCTAAAAAAGTAGCCTAAGTTACTCCTTATATCATCAGCTACCTATCGGTGAAAGTCCCGTCAAAATCGGTCCTTCTGATTCCAGTCCAGCATTTTATTTATTTGTATAGATGTGACGCGAATTCAATTATTAATTTCTAGTACAAGACGAATTCTCTATTATTGCAACTACTTTCACATGTTATGTTATTTATAATCATAGCGCTTAAAATTTTTATCTTTGACCATTTTTTCTGCTTAATACCAAGTACATATTGTAAAATCATTCCTCCGAGCGCCTAATCGCTGGAATAAAGATACAAAGATAAGATGTAGATACACCTGCATAAATTTTGAATATGGATATGTTTCGCAGATTATTTTATTTTTTATTTACCCCACTGCGAAAGGAGGGTTATGTTTTTCGAGTGTATGTATGTATGTATATTTCTTTGGCACGCTCTAGAGCCTAAACGGCTTGTCGTTTTTTTATGTGAGTGGTGTCAATAGATTCGTCTTAGTCGTGAGAGTGACATTGGGTATATCAAAATAAAAAAAATAAAAAATAAGGATTTTTGGCGCCAAAAAGTAATATACAAAAAATGTTTTCAAAATACATCGAGTGTGGTATCAAAATAAAGATTTTTTTACGGTGATTACGAATATATATAAAACTTATATGTTTTTATTGTTAAATATTGACGCAGTCGGGTTTTTTATTTTTAATAATTTGTACATGGAAATACCTACGTATTATATAGCATTAATAATTTAAGAGATTAACGTTTTTCAGGGTGTGGATCTATGTTATTATGTTGGCTAGTTTCTCTTTGTTAATAAAAATAATTAGACGCCATTTTAATAAGTTTAAATATGTTTAAACAAAGTACATTTATGCAAAATTTATAAATGTAGGTATATATGTTTTTCTATTTTAGATTAACATCAATAAGCATTCAGAATAGGTACAATGTATTACGAAATAAAGTCCTAATGCACATTAGCACATTATTGAGTTTGAGGCGAAAATATAGTTAATACCTTTTCACGAAAATTTTCACGAAAAATACAGAGACTTGATATTTTTCAGCGCACCTAATGTTTTCTTTGGCACACCCTAAACGAGGCCTTGTGAGAAATATTTAGAAAGGATAAATCAAGAGGCCTTATGTCACCCATGTCAGTTACTTTGTAAGCTACATAGAATGAAGACTCAGTCTTTCGTTATTAGAACAACGTCCGGCTACTTTTGACATTTTCACAATGTTTACATAAATTAATTTGTTTAACGCATCAGCAGCGGCAGTTTCGTAATAGTACGCGACTCGATACTTACAAAATTTATCTGTGTTGCCTTTGAACGATAGCAAATAATATGAACATATGTCAACATTCAGCGTTCTAAATAAACTGCCAACGAGGACGATTCTCGGGTGATTACGAATTAGTACATACATTTATGTAAATACTTATTATTATTAATAAACAAGTCTAATTAATAAAGATTCAAAGATTAGCCTTCACACAAGATTTGTGTGTTCAAAATCAATTTCAAAAACATATTTTTATCATAAAAAAGTATTGTAAATCGTTTTTAATCTATACTTATACTTATAATAAAAATGTAACAGGTCCAATTCTGTACATTAAACATATTTTGAAAAGTTTTTTTGGAGGGCTCTCTGTAATCGATACTGAAGCCAAAACTATAATTTTTTTCATTTTTGTCTGTCTGTCTGTCCGTCTGTCTGTCTGTCTGTATCTTGGCCGCGCATCAACCGATATTACTGAATGGATTCAAATGAAACTTGGCATGATTTGAGTTCATACTACGAGGTAGGACATAGGATACTTTTTATCTCGAAATTCAGCACGGTTTCTTGGAGAGAGGGGATGAAAATCAAAATATGTACTTTTTTGTTCGAAAAAAAAAAAGATAACGAGAAAAGTCTTCTTTTTGTCCGCGACTGTACACTGCCTGTGGGAAGCTGAGACAGATGTGTAAATATGGCGGTACGAAGTTCGCCGGGGCAGCTAGTGCTAAATAAAGTCAATCCATTTTATGGCTGTGCCGATCTACAATATTCGTTTCCAAAGGAGCCCTCGAAAAAAGGGTGTTTGTAGCGATCTACGAATCCGATGATCGGAGTTGTATGAGAAAAATTGCAAACAAACTTACGGCCACCCTTATTATTACTTATACTTCTTGCTCTCGATAATTGCAACCATGAAATGAATATCACAAAATTTTGCAAAAACCTGATCAGAAATGTGGCAAGGTGTGTTACTGATACGTTATTCACCGGTAGACTTTTTGACAGTCATATCTACCAAAATTTAAATGGTTGATCAAAATGGCTAAAACGCCTCCGGATCTTTCTAGTCATGTGTAAACGGAAATAGATTGTGGAAGAAAAAGTTTTTAAGAGTGCATAAAACCTAAATACCTAAAATCGCAACACAACTAAAATTGTAACAGGCCGATGTCTGTATATAAGATAGTGAACGGGCTTTTTATTACAGCAACAGAACTAAAAAAAGAGGTTTTTAGAATTTTTGTCTGTTTACTTGTTTTTCTGTGTGTTTGTGCGCGCCAATCTCATAGTGTCTTAACTAAAATTGGATACGGTTCTCACTAATGTATTGTGGTTTTCACTTAACATTTTGTGTTAGTTTTATCACATTTGGTTGACAAATAACAAAGTTAGATCAGTTCAAAGAATCTCCACGATAACTGACATACAGGGGCGGAGCCTCAGGCAAAAGCAAGTATCTTCAGAATTTTTCTAAAAACTTTAGAACAGAAAAATAATGCTATTGCATTGAAATGGGTGTGCCCTTCACTAAATTCGTTTAACAGTGATGTAATCAATGAAAATTTGCAATATTATTGTGCTAATAAAATAAACGTCTGTAATATGTTACAAAATGATGTGGTGTTTAGAAAGTTTAGCACATTATTCTAATTTTCCAATGCAAATACATATGTAGGTGAGTATATATTAATATTCATAATTACTTAGGTCTATCCACTATATAATGGTGGAGTCGCGGCAAGTTTTAAGCGATGACTAAATGTCATTTCAACGCTTTAATAAATAAATAAATAAATAAATATTTCGGACATTTTAACACGCAACGCCATCTAGTCCCAAGCTAAGCAGAACATGTGTTATGGGTACTAGACAACTGATACAAATACATATATACTTTTTTTTTGTAAATACATACATATTATACATAGAAAACACCCAAACTCCGAAACAAATATTTGTAGATCATACAAACATTTGGTTCGACCCAGGAATCGAACCCGAGACCTCATGATCAGCAGTCGTTCACACCAACCGCAAAACCAACGAGGCAGTCAATATATATTGCTTTATCTGTTTGACCTTTTGAACGCTTGTCTATAAACAGATACACTAGATCCGCTAATCTTTACAGCTCGATTAAAACAACCTTGACTTAAAGAAGGCTAAAATATAAAAGCGCAACAATTGTATACGTTTATAATCAAAAAGATATCTCAGAAAGAAACAGTGTTAATTTAAGTGTGTATAGGCTCTAGGTATAATGTGTGCCGGATGGCAAGAATCGAGGAAACTATAGATCTATTGCAACACCAAAAAGCGTCCTTATTTAAGAACACTAGATTTATCAGTACTAACTACAAATATTTCCATACAATCTATAGAAATATCAATACAACTATACAAATAAATAAAATTGAAGTGTCTGATTGTAATATTAAAATAACCGCTTTTTACTCAATGCATGTGTATTTATACACGGAACATACACCAACAATGTATTTTTTTTTATTTTTGTCTGTCTGTATGTTTGTTCCGGCTAATCTCTGGAACGGCTGTACAGATTTTGACGGGACTTTCACTGATAGGTAGCTGATAATATAAGGAGTAACTTGGGCCACCTGTTTTGAATAGCTTTGCGCCGCGGCGTTACCCGCCATTGTAGTTGTACCGCGTATAACATCACGGGGTTCAGCTAGTCGTTATATATGAGCAAATACGGATTAGTGATGTAAATGATTCCTACTTTTAAATAATCACCATGTGAATTAAAATTGTTTTTAATCACAGCAATCTGAACTGGGCAATAAAATAAAATAAATAAATAAATAAAATAAATAAATACTATAATAATACTTTCTAAATACCACTGAGATTATTATTGGGTGTCGCGTGTGTTTTTCAACGTACACAGCGATTTCTACTGTGATAAATCACTACTTGCTTTTTAACCGACTTCAAAAAAAGGAGGAGGTTTCTCAATTCGACTGTATTTTTTTTTAATGTGTGTTCGGGGATAACTTCGTCGTTTATGAACCGATTTTGATGATTCTTTTTTTAATGGAAAGGAGATATCCCAACGGTGGTACCATGATAAGGACACTAAGATCTGATGATGGCATCCAAGAGAAATCGAGTCGAACCTTGAAGTCGGTTTTTATTTTGTTAAAATTTTACTTGTTAAGTATTCGCTGTCATTTTGCGATAATAATATGATCGCATAATCGCTGCGATTTTGTATATTAGTCACAGATATAGTTAATCGTATGCATTGCGATTTTATTCCACCCCTGATGCGGTTATACCTACACAATCACATACATAAATAGTGAAATATTAACATTAGTATGTGACCAATTGATATCAATAAGTCACCTAAAGATGCCTTTCTATAAACCAAGGTCATTACGAGAAAAACATAAAAACCGTTTTAGTTTTAGAATATATTATGGGACCAGTTGCCAAGCCTCATTTTAGAAATACTTTTTGACTGTTGCTACACAGAATCATGAATGGGTGATGTAATAAAAACGATGAAACTTATTTCGATGATTAATATATTATATTGATTCTTTAGACAGCAGTACAGCACTGATAATTATGTAGTCGAATTTATTCCACTACTAAAATAATATAATAATTATAAAATGCAATTAGAATTATCATTAAACCGTGTACTAAAAATTACTTAAACTAGTAAGTGCTTTAATATTACTTCACTGTGATTTAAAACAAATTTCATTAAATAAATGTTTGTTTTTTCCAAGCCTTTATTATTCCGAAGATTATCTGGGGTCGGGTAAGTTATATATTTTTTTTAATTATATTGCATTTTATGATGGACATGTCTAACTTGTTCAACATTATAATGAAATCTATATTACATTATATTTTTAATTGGAATCATTGAATTCATAATAGATGTTTGTATGATTATTTAAATACAATATATCATATATCTCGAGCAGCCTTGACATGTTTTTTTATGATCATTAACGTATAATTTATTGCTACTTCGAAAATTGTCTGTCAAAGTTGATTTGTTCTGTTAATGACAAATTCAGAAATTTCAATATATTCGAAATTTCACTATAATTTAAACAGCAAAATTTTATAATTTACCGAATATTGTATGTATTCAACTTCATCCTTACTAAAGCTGATTTCGAACATTACTCTTATATAAAATAATTTTTCCTCATTTGTTGTGAGATCAAATTTCCTTTGCACAGTTTTCTTATTACGAGTTTTTAGATTATTGATCTATAAATAAGGCATTCATATTTTTTACAACATAAAGTAAAAGTTCAACATACATGTTTCAGAATATCAGCCAAAAAAAATGAACGTAGCGATAAAATTATGAGATGAAGGAAATCTAGAATTCGTGACATAGATGACATGAAACAGAGCTTAGTTCATGATATTATTGAGGGGTAGAAAGCCATAGCGGAAACGATACACGAACGGATTGGAAGAATTGACACGTCCGGAGATGAACCGATCTGAAACGGTCGATCACGATGGAGAAAGTATTACGACGTTTGTGGGAAATAGGTACGGCGACATCCTATTGTCTGACTATTACATGATATTGCGAAACTATTTATTGGTTTGCATTGTGTACGTAATCTTTAAGGTTACTTGAGCCTAAGAAATTATGGTTTTAAAGTATTATTTTTTTGGTGATATTAATTGATACTAAGAATGACGTATTGTTTTATAAGATTAAAAATGTATGCCAAGATTACTCCTACCCTTTACCTCACAGATCACAAAATGTTCTAGAATACAATCATTTTATAGGACATATACAAGTATGCTGACTTGAGGATCAATTTACATTAATTAGGAATTGATTTCTTAAACTTGAATATAGATTAACTTATCTTTAAAGTAAAAGACGAATCTTGCTCTATGCCTTTTAAACAGCGACTACGACCTGTGATGAGTTGATTTACCATATAAGTATATGTTTATTTGTATGCAGGTATTAGGTACGGTACAGTGTTCACTGGTACAACCTAGTTCATTTACATTCGATATTCAGCGCCAAAAGGGCAGCCTCGTGTGGTGAATGGTGAGCATAAGATGAAATCATATAATCCGATCCATCTAAAACATTTATGTACTACATTTCTTGCGAACTTTGTGTTCTGCCCTATATTCGTCACACACTAATAAGTTTAACATCCTAACCTACAATAAAATTACGTTATGCGTCCTTATTTTCACACCACTAATCAGACAATTTTCCCACAACTGACAGTTTTCGTTGCAAGATCTATTTGCATACACGATGTATACGTGCTGACATATGTGAGAATTGGAAGTGTGATTGTTAAATATGATATGAATAAAGGTATTAGGGTATTTTGTGTTTAAGTACTTATGATAAAATAGAGAAGTGTAAATGTACTGGAACGATGTAATAATGCAGTAAACAAGAGCAAGCAAGTCGTAAGAAGTATATTACAATTATATCAATTTCGCAAGTAGTTCTGTATAAAAGTTATTACCTTTAAATACTGTTGAGCAAATCCCACAGAGAAAACATTGTAATAATTTAAATAAGTACCTAGATAAGACCAGAGTCAAAGAATCAATCATTGAGTCAGTTCATCATCATCATGATGCTTTACATAAATAAATATATTTATACATATAAATAAATAAAGTTTTAGGACATCTAACACACAACGCAATCTAGTCCTAAACTAAGCAGAGCTTGTATTATGTGTATAGACAACTGATTTAAATAAATATTTACTTTTTTGTAAATAGATACATATTAGACGTTGAAAACAGAAATTAAGAGACTTATATATATGTTTATAGTATATAACAGATAAAATAGTATAGTTTCGTGTTAGAGGACTCGGACTTCTCGGCAACAGACATTAAATCCAGGATATCTGCAAACTTATCTTGCTCAATCTTTTCCACTGGTATTAATTAATCTGTATTGTCCAACTTAGTGTCAAGCCCAAAACCACCTTAATGGAAATATTACGAGAGTAGGTGACACGAGGATATAATGTTTCATATATACACAATTATCTAACATGTAATGAAGTATACATATAATAGACCGAGTAACATATCTACAAACTGAATAGTATCTCGTAACGAATATACCTTTCCATTCTGACATTTTCATCAAACACGCAATATATCCGCATCTGATCTTCTCTATGATAAATACGACACATATTCAATACAAGGAGTGGCATCTATTGTACCGTAATATTACATACTAAAGATGTTTATTGATCAATTAATTGACACATAGTGCAATGTTCAGTACTTACCTACATTACAAGGTTTTGAATTGTGATGCATACGTTTCGACCTATGACATTAGTAGTATTTCTTTTACCAATGGATATGTTTCATTCGTAAATGTTAAAGGTAACTTTAATGATGTGCAATATACACGCGGAGTCCCATATCTTTAAAAGCAGTTATGATCGTGATTAAATTAGGCTAAACTTTAACTATGTACCTGTTTTTAACTAACCCATTACGGCAAAAAAATGGTAAGTTTTATTTTTATTTTTATTTCTTTAAAAAGACAACTCCCGCACTAGGGATAAATCCTGTGTCGCGGGAGACTTTACAAACATACATGAAACGGACACAAAGAACACCCAGACTCAGACCGTTAAACCAATAGGCCAAACGTGCATTTGAATCCAAATAAATAAAATTGAAGTATCTGTTTGTAATTTCAAATTACAGCTTTTTACTAAATGCTTATGAAAGTACATGGTACTTGTATAAAATAATCAATTTTTAAAATTTTTGTGTGTCTGTTTCGGCTAATCTCTAAATCGGCTGGACCGATTTTGACAGGACTTTATCTGACTGATAGCTGATGATATGACGAGTAAATTACACTATTTTTAACCCCCGACCAAAAAGAGGGGTGTTATAAGTTTGACGTGTCTGTCTGTCTGTGGCACCGTAGCACGCGAACGGATAAAGCGATTTCAATTTAGTTTTTTTTCGTATGAAAGGTGAGTAATTACGTGCGAGTGTTCTTAGACATGTTTCATGAAAATCGGTTGGGTCGTTTAAAAGTTATGAGGGTGAAAGTGGGGAAGAATAACCGAATGTCTGCAAAAATATCATCGAGTGGGGTCTCAAATAAAAGCGCATAACGTGTTTTTAATTTTTTAAAGGGAAGTCAGGTTATTATGTCGGGGTTTTTTTTTAATTTTGAGAATTTATAGTTATTTAGACAAGTTTTGCCCCATCAACAACAACCGCGGGTAGTAAGTCACATGATTCGTGTTTCTTGTAGTAGTTAAATAATAATAATAATAATAAAAAACTTTATTTGAAAAACACAGCACACAACCAAAATACAAATGTTTTAACACTGTAAAAAAATATAAAAATAAGATGTACATAACATAATAACTAATCAAATTGACATGATAATGCGGAAACATTACATATTACAATAACACCGGAACAAAAACATTGAGTGAAAAATTACGACGCTGATTGTTAATGTTGTGTTAATGAAATCGTGAACTACGCTTAGTGCCGTCAATGGACGATCATTTGTATGTTGCATCGTGATTTTTCGTAATTCATCTCGACCTCAGCGATGGCATTTACAGTTTTTATTAATAAACTGATGAGCGAACCACTTAAATAACTTAACATTTGCCTTCGGAATGTTCCTTCTGTGGTAATATTTATTATAGTGCTGCTGTTAGATTTGTGATGAGTGTGGGAAATACACTTAGACGAATATTATTGCGACGACATGTATTGCGAAATCACTGAATGTTAAATAAGCGGTATTAAATATACGATCAATTATGAATGTTTACTGTCTATCCAGTATCGTTTTAGTACCGTAGGTTCTGGGTATCATCAGTAATTATTTTTTACGATTATTTTATGTATTACATTCCATTAACACTATTCATTTCATAAAGGTAATTTTAAAATGTTCAAAAGGTGAAAAGTCACGTTATGTGACTGTCAAATTGTTTTAGTATGTTTCATCAGGATAAACGTTTGGAAATAACTTTCTCTAATTATATACCACCTACGAATAAGTCGATTTTTGACGGACTTATAAGTGTTACGTACTATGACAATATTAACTCCTATGAAAATGTCTTGCTTATTTTCATAGTAAAAAAAATTTTGGCATTAAAAATATGCTTACAACAGATTCATAATAATTATATTACCTGATTAATGGTTATATTTTTTAGTAACAGAAACTTGTTTGACTACAAATGTACGCAAGCAATTTTACAAGAAATGATGGTTAGTATGAAATTATTTCTTTGCGTTAACCGTTTCAATCAATAAATAAAATAAATTGAAAGTTCTAAACCATCACATCTTAAAAGAATTGTCAAGGTCGACAGGATAAAACTAATAAAGCCAATTAGCATATTATAAAGACGATATACCTACTTGTGGTTGTATTGACATTATTAAATACGACTTTGTACGATACAGTTAACAACCTAATTGAAACAAGAAATTGTATATGTACATACATATGTATCATCATCAGCCTATCGCATATGTATGTTTACTGGAAATAACAAACACCTGTAACACTGAAACTTACAATAGGCATCAGTAAATCTTCATTTTGAAATTATATATAACTAGCTGACCCGGCAAACTTCTGTATATTTTTCTGCCGCAAATATTTTCAAAATTTCTGCAAAACTCATTTTTTTCTTTTTTTATGTTTGGCCCTGCCTAAATGACTCTACTCTGCCTGATGGAAAGCTTAAGCAGAATCCAAGAGTGGTGGTCACCATACTGCGAATGCAGCATGGTGACCCACACCATGGTGGGCTAGTGACGCTTCTGCATCATTGGGCCTCCGGTCTCGCACTCACCAACGAAACACGAGAGCACGATCATTTTACATTGATTTTCTGTGCGAGAGTAGTACCGCCCCGGTCGAGCCGGCCCGTTCGAGCTGAAATTAGCGTGGCTCTACCACCTTGTATTGTTGTATTGTATTTTATTGTATTTTAGTAATTATGCCCGCTTCAGTTTCGTAGGTGTAGTAAAAAAAACAACTCATAAGATTATCTTTAATTTTCTTTTACACAAACAACGAAGACATAAAAAAAGAACTATCAAAATTGGTGCAACTGGAAGTAATGCTCGTACATAAATTTCGGTGATTCATTTATATTTAATAATTATATAGATTTGTAGATAGTCTAAACCAATTCAAACGTAAGAACTGAAAATTTCAGGATCATAATTTCATTTTGTTCGACACAATATTTTTAATTTGCAAACGTACTTAATACGTTATAACTTTTTAAAAGACGTTTTAGTCAAACAGAGCCAGGATTGAAAATATTAAATACCTATATATGCGTTTATTTATTTTTATTTATTAACTTTATGCACTAAGTATGTACATCAGCGGACTTAATGCCCAGGGCATTCTCTTCCAGCGTTTACCGTAGTATATTTCTAGTCGGGCAGGTTTGTGTTCTCTCAATAAAAATAAAGGTCCAGCACTTAGAACAGACATTTCAAAAGACATACTATTTTGTTTTTATTACAAAAAGACAAAGAGCAATTTGTGTTTTTCACATAGATGTAATTTATTTATTACATCAATTAAAAATAAACGTACGTACCAAAATCTCTCACAGCAAATCATTTACATGAAACTGATTACCTTTAGTGCAATAAAAAAACTATAAATTAATATGAGTCAATTACAAAAATAGACTTGTACTAAAATATATAGTGTAGATATAAATTAAAATCTTAGTTGTTAAAAAAACCTTAGCACATATTATATTAGGTACCTTATAATTTTGCGACAGTCCAACAATGAGCATTATCTACAACCCTTACACATAAGGGGCCGGCGGTCACTGAGTTCTCCATACAAATTGAATACCAAAATAATTTGTAGTTTGAACATATTTCCACCATATTATGTTGATATCCAGATTTAAACAGTATTTATCTAGGCTCCTTTTCCCTTTTTATTTAAAAAAAACTTACGTAAAGTAACGAAAAAGTTGAATTTAATTTTGCACATTTTTACAGTGTAAATGGCATGTTTTAAGTTTGTTTTTTCTATATTATTAAACAGCAATACGTATAATATTTATTATAAAAAATCATAGCTTGTATTATCAAATTACTAATTATCGAAAAGAAAATGAAAAAACATTGAGTTTTCATTGATGATTTTTGGTAGTCTACAACACATCCATATTTATTATAAAAACCAAATAGTTAGTAGTGCTATCGCAGCAAACAGATGTCAATATACTACGCCGGGTATGGCTTACCGAGATACAGTGACGAGATATTAGATATTTATTTTATTATATATTAGATACAGCAATATTCCGAACAAATTTCAACTTGCAGTTGCGAGCGTCGGTCGCCGCGCTCTTAAGATTTCTTTAAATGCGTGTGTTTAAACTTTATTTGGTAATATTTTGTACATGTAATGAAGGAAAAAAGTAATATGACGTAGGTGTTCAGTTTAGAATTGAATCAAAGCCTTCATACTGACCTAAGAGTAGTTAGTCTTGTATTTATTTATATACATTATGCCTTGATATGTTATTTGAATATCAAGTTATATAACTTAACTAGCTGACCCGGCGTACTTCGTACCGCCATATTTACATATCTGTCTCACTCTCAGCTTCCCACAGGCAGTGTACAGTCGCGGACAAAAAATTACTTTTCGCGTTATCTTTAAATTTTTCTTGTATACCTTGTCTTATATAAGGAACATATAAAAAAAAGAATTATTTGATTTGGTGCAGCTGATTGGAAGTTGTGCGCGTATACATTTCGGCGACTCATTTTTATATGCCAATTAAATTATTTTCCAAATTATACTGCGCTATGTACAGCTGAAAAATTGGAACGCACTTTGAAATCAATATATGTACTTCTACAAATATGAATGTTAGATAGACCTGTTTCTGTTCTACAAGCATTCGCAGTGAGTATGGTGACCGCCACTCTTGGATTCTGCTTATGCTTTCCATCAGGCAGAGTAGAGTAATTTAAGCAGGCCATACATAAAAAAATAATAATAATATACCTGTTGACTGGATGACATAAAGAAAAGTTTGGAGTAACACGCTAATAGAGAGGTTTTGTTATGAACTTATTGTGTTCATTATTGTGGTATCTCAATGAGGATATAGTAAATCTATACTTATAATAAAAATGTAACAGGTCCAATTCTGTACATTAAAGATATTTTGAAATTTTTTTTGGGGGGGCTCTCTTTAATCGATACTGAAGCCAAAACTGTAATTATTTTTATTTTTGTCTGTCTGTCTGTATCTTGGCCGCGCATCACGCCGAAACTACTGAACGGATTCAAATGAAACTTGGCATGATTTGAGTTCATACTCCGAGGTAGGACATAGGATGCTTTTTATCCCGAAATTCAGCACGGTTTCCTGGAGAGAGGGGATGGAAGTCAAAATATGTACTTAGTAGTAATTCAATAACACATAGTCGGAATTCATTCATTCTTTTTTTGATAAAAAGAAACAAAATAAAAGATAACGGGAAAAGTCTTTTTTTTGTCCGCGACTGTACACTGCCTGTGGGAAGCTGAGACAGACATGTAAATATGGCGGTACGAAGTTCGCCGGGTCAGCTAGTAATAAATAAATATTCCAGACATTTTTTTAACACACAACGTCACCTAGTCCAAGCTAAGCAGAGCTTGTGTTATGGGTACTAGACAACTGATACATATACACATATATCCTTTTTTTTTGTAAATACATACATATTATACATAGAAAACACCCAAACTCCGAAACAAACATTTGTAGATCATACAAACATTTGGTCCGACCCGGGAATCGAACCCGAGACCTCATGATCACCAGTCGCACATGCCAACCGCGAGACCAACGAGGCAGTAAATATTTCCCCTATCTGATAAATTCAACAGATTAATTACATCTACAAATTAACAGGCGATAGTCATCGATTTGGTAGTCGAAGCAGATTGTCCTAAACTTGCACAATACGGCTTCAAGTTGAGAATGACAATGCAGTTGATTAGGCAACTTCCTTTTTGGATAATGCAACTACTTTGCGTTGTTTTTCTTTGTGAACTTTTATAGTAAACTCATAGAAAACACTGCACTGCTATGTTTTTACGTCTCCTTTACTTGTAGAAAATTCAAGCAATTTATTAAAATATCACTAAAAACACAAATTTGTGAAAACTTTAAATATCAACAGCTCAATTTTGCATTATCCAATCATAATGCGTACGTTTAATTTTTCAACCGACTTCAAAAAAGGAGGAGGTTCTCAATTCGACTGTATTTTTTTTTATGTTTGTTACCTCATAACTTTGGACTGGGTGAACCGAATTTGATGATTCTTTTTTTATTTGAAAGCTGGTGCTTCCTGAATGGTCCCATTTAAATTTGGTCCAGATTGAAGTCGGTTTTCTTTTTTTTTAAATTTGTGATTATTTAGGTAAACATTACATATTTTAAATATAAATTTATTGATTTATATGTGTGACTGTCTAACTGATTGAAATTCAGTCGCTTATTTACTTTCCAAATATATATTTTACTTAATGATGTGTCGTTGCGTTACTTCACGAGTTCTCATAAAGCCACGGTGCTTATTATTCAGATTTTATCGTATAGTAAAGCATGTGAACTATGTTCTTTTCCACATAAAGACGAGAGTGTTTGTAAGAAAAATAATTATGTATAACATACAAGAGCCAGTAGATCCGCTTACGGTTCAAATATGTAAATGTAATGACATTCGCGAAATTTTAATTTTTACTTGATATCATTTAACATGTCTGTAGTATACTTATAAGTTATAATATTAATCATTCTTTTTTAAGCATATATTTGGAAATTCAATAAAAACTTTATTACATTTATATTTATTTTTAGAAATGAAATAAAGTATAGCATGCATTTTTAGTTGTCAGAGGACAAAAAAAACTGGGAAACCGGTTTATAGAATTAATCTTTAAGATACTGAGTTGGTTTTCGAAATGAAATGGATATCAATTAGTTGGTCGTATCAAACGATAGTACAAATGTTGGACAAAACGTTACAGGAAAACTCCTGTAACGTTTTGTCCAACATTTACATTGTCCTTTCATTATAGTATGAAAATTAATATACCTACTTACATACTTTTAGTGCATTGCTCAATTATTCAAATGTTCAATTAAACACTGAGTGCTTACATTTGGTGTCTGCTATATAAAATAAGTAATAATATAATTCCATTCATTCCAATTTATTATAAATATTACAAGCTCATTATTAAATAAACTTTCAACAACTACAAAAGAATAAAAGAAACAAATCTAAGTTAAATAATTTACGAACATTTATGATAATTTTATGCTAAAAATCATGCGTGTAAGCTAATACTTTTTTGTATTGAATGATTTAACACAACTGTATTAATTTATATTGCGTAGGTGGATAGGTTTGCATATAATAATGTCAAGGACAATTCAATTTGGGTAAAAAATATTTTAAAATGTCCAAAAGAGGACGAATACAGGCCAAAATATTTCATCAAATTGATTAATAGAGGTTTTACTTACTTATTATAATATATAATATATTCATCGTGAGAAAATTCGTACATGGACTTGCAAATTTTCTATTTTAAAAGTAGTAGCTAATCTATAGGATAGCAAAGGTTGATTTTAAATAAGATTCGTTTTATCGCAATGAGTGACACGTTTTTATGGAAATTTTCAATAAAATAGGTGTTTATGTTCACTTTATATTCACTGTGATTTGATGTGTGCTCCACAGGGCAGGGGAGATTTTAACTCATTTAGCCACCAATTTTAGTTGATCACTAGATGGAGTTTTTTTTTGTTTTACGTTTAGCTTTGGTTAGGTAAAGACATTTTTGACAACTCTTTTATTTCGTATGATGGGGTTGTAGATGGTAGATTCTTACAAATGTCGATTTAGTTGAGGGCCACTTCACTAGTATGAACCGCACTGATCGCACTGACTGGCCTAAGTGCACATAAAATTTTCTTATATGATTAAAATATAAGAACGATATGTAATTACTTTCTAAAAATACTTAGGTAATTGTTATTATAGAATTCCATATTACTTCTGTACTCCCTTCCATATATAAAATTTTACCTCGAACAATTCTGTGCGATTGATAAACAAAATATTTCTAGTAATAAGGCTTCACCAGACATTTCATGATACACTGTTAAATCTTTAAGCAAATGTTTTAAGTAATCTATAATATATAAAAGAGTAAGGTGACTGACTGACTGACTGACATACCCAGAGATCAACGCACAGCCCAAACCGCTGAAGCTAGAATCCTGAAATTTTGCATGTAGGTTCTTTACATAACGTAAGTGAGCACTAAGAAAGGATTTTTTGAAATTCGACCCCTACGGGGGTAAATCAGGGGATGAAAGTCTGCGTGAGCGAAGCCGCGTGTAAAAGCTAGTTTTGTATAAAACGGATGAATAAATCTAAGTATAGCACCTAGGTCAGATAACAATATGACAGTAAGTTTTCCCTAGTCGATTATTTAACCTTTACACGCGGGTCACGAGTCTGTATTGAGTATTTATTAAAAGCACGAAAATATGCGTGTATAAAATAATTTAATAAATGATGCGTTACCAGTAGGTAATAAAAATAAAAATTCGCTTGTGTATCAGGCACAGAAATTCATTATTTTTTATTTTACAACTTCATGCACTTGTGTACATCGGCGGACTTAATGCCCAGGGCATTCTCTACCAGCCAACCTTCAGGGGGTATATAGATCTACCTATAGGTAGGTGCAGCGAGGTAGTCAGAAATCGTTACAATTGATATTATATAACAAATACAAATATATATACATATAAACATAAACATTCACACATACGCTAATATATATACATGCATACATATATTTAACATAAGCTCACAAAAATACATATACCTTATAATCGTACACTATAGAAAATAGGGGATGTACTGTTGGTTAAGTTAATCCGCCATCTGAAGGAGGTGATTATGCACGTTCTTTTTAATTAATTGTCTAAATAATCATGATCGCAATTTTTTTTTAAATTACCTAAGTTCATAAAAATGAGGATTTTGCAACAAAGTTAACTCGTGCAGATGTCGTACACTCGTCCAGCTAAAGAATATGCAATTATCTAAAGAAGAGGTAGGCACATCTGTTTGACCATATTTCGAATTTAGATTTGTATTTTTACTTTTTAGCGAGTCTGTGAGAAACTGGTAGCACCTTCCATTGTCCAAGGCTTTATGAAATGACACCCACCAGATTGCTCAACGCACGTAGCCATTGTTTTAACTTTACACAGCAATATATATAATAGACACGCCCTTGAATGTATCAACTAACATTGTAATTAAAAATCGAGCGATATTTCGGTATGAACATCAATTCTGTGAGAACGCTTTTTACACCTATACCCACGGTTTTTTACATGAATTCACACAAGACCATATCCTTATCTACACGGCAATACTTGCCCCATCAAAAATTAAATGTTGCATGAAATAATATAACCTTTGGCTGATGGACAGGTATATACAAAGACCTTTATAGTTAAGTATATTTACGGAGCGGTCTTTATTTACAAATGCAACGATAAATGTAATTAGATTGCTTCACATTTTCATGGTGTACACCTAGCGTGTTCTATGTGATTACATTTAACTTGTAAGGTAAGAAAAACATATTATGGCTGTTGAAATGCGAAATGACAATTTAAAAAACTATGAGTACTCATTCCTATGCGTAATCATTGTTTTTATATTGTACTTTCATAATTAAAACCTGAAAATAGGAAAATGGGTTCCCACTTTTTTTAAATGCTCTTTATTAATGCTATTATTATTTTTCAAATAATTATACAAGCACAAAAATCCATTTTGTTAATTTTAAATTTCAATTAATTAATTAAAGGATAAATCGTTGAATTGCATTGAATACTTTGATGATATATGACAGTCCTTGTCACATAACGTGTATCAGAAATAATTTATGTCTTGGTACTTTAGTGGTGCAAAAGCAGATTTTTCTTCAACTACAATGCAACAGGTATATATTCGTACGTCGGACCAAGTTTGCTGTAACATGTCAATGAACTTAGGGATAATCTTAAATGTACCAGATACATACCGATAACAGATATGTTTAAATTAAAATAAAGAAAAATAAGTATGGTTTAGACTTAGACCAGTTAAAACGGTATTTAAAGGCACAAAATACAATTCGGGTTTCAATAATTGCGTCATTTTACGTGACATTTCTCCGTGCCTAAATTGCAGAACCAAAGTAAATTCTCAGCCACCTAACGAATTAATGAGGATACCTGTAGCAATTAACGTATTGTATCCATATACTCTATCAAATGATAAATATTAAAAAAAGTCCGATTAGATTTGATCAGTCCGGATACAGCAAAATAAGGAATAAGGGTTAAATAACTGGATTTGTTGTAACAACAGAAAGATTTTTACTCACAAGTGTAAACAATAAAATTTGTTATAAATAATGCTCTTTGATACTATATGATATGAACTACAAAAGCATTTTCATGTTGCCAATGACTTTTTAAAGCCATAGGTATAATTACGAAAATGTTAAAAAGGAAAAAGAATCCTTTAGGTGACGACTTCAATTTGAATTGGTTGGCAGTACTTTGTTGGCTCGCAGTATGTTTGTTTTGGAAAAATCCTTAGGAATGGAACAAAGGACATGTAAAATTTCAAATTTAAGGAGCAAAAAGTTCTTAAGATTCTTACTGTAACAGACAATCAAAAGTATTTTGCAACGAATAAGTTAATAACTACTAATGGGCTTCTTTTTTTACAAAGGAAATTACGAAAATAAATAAAATTGATGTCACAGAAACTTAAGCAAAAATATTTCTTAAGTGCCTCTTAACGATTGTGTCAAAATGTATGTTAAAATATTAGTACCTCAACCCATCATTTCAAATGTTATCTAACGAAAATATTACTCAATTTTATACTTTACTTTGACCCCGGCTATATTTTGCTAAACTTTTATGAAGTTGAAATTAGCATTATTTGTAGTAACTTTTAGAAACTTTTACTAGATGCACAAAACGAAGATGCAGTGTGCATGCAAGCAATGGAAACACAAAGTCTCAAAGGAAACAACAGTATTTACTATGAATCACTCGGAATCTGCTTATGGCAATCACGATTAACACAATTCTTTGCATAAATAAAGGGCACTTTAACACATTCGTCAGTAACTATCGCGTCATATACTGGCTATCATTTATATCACTAAATACAAACTGTGTTCTGATATTTATAGATCTTCATTGCTAATTGAATATACCTATGTATGTAAATGTTAAATATTACTTATTCTTTTTTTAAATTTAAGCTCAATGACACAATTTAAAAAAAAACATGATGCGACCCATACATAAGCACCAAGTGACCTCTTTGTCACTTTTATAACCTTGCTACTTATTTATTTATTTTATCTTCGTTCTTTTTTTGTAGACACCTGTCCAACAACATTATGTTATTTGAGGCATTTATAGTTAACCTTTTCTTGTATTCTAATAACCAACTAATTATGCAACGCTATTAACCTTAATAAGATGGAACTTTATGAGAATCGTTTCGGCAAGGTAAAAAGATCTGCCACGAAGTTCCCTAGACATAGTGTTATAGAATTTATAAAGATGTTTGTAATAAAGGGTATGTCTCACAGATACTTCAGCGACTTCTAATCAGAAAGCGTGATTTACGCCTAATTTCTCATTTTTGAAATTGAAAAAAATAGCTAATAAATTTTAACAACTAAACCAACACTCGCAATTCTAATCAATAACAATTCGCAATTACAAACTTTTTGGTTACTGGCAGCCAAGGTCTGCCAATAAACAAAAAGGTTTATGACAATTTGATCTAATAAATATCTAACAACATCGTGTTGGTCCGTCGAGCCGTTGAATAAATGCCCTCATATTTCAATAACTTTTTTAGTTCATTCCTTGTTTAACAGTGTTAATGGTCGATCATTACCCGCAGTTGCAAAACACAAATTGCCTGACATGAATTAAGATTACAGAAACAAGGTGTAATTAAGGGGTAGTAGGTACTTGCACACAAGATTCATCGCTTGACCCCATTAACATATTGAGTAACAAAATTATGAAATTCCAAATCCATTAGAACATTTAACGTTTTAGGATGTATTTTAAACACACCCATAAAATGTTTACGCATCCGAGATAATCCTATCTGTGTCTGTATACAATGTCATTAGACATTAGATATTAGTACAAATAGAGAGATTTTATGAGCTAAAAAAATAAATTATTACGTTCACATTTTAACCCACTTGTACTTGGTAGAAGCATTGTTCAAAAGCTTATCAAACATTTAAATTAAAATGTATTTATATCGCATTTTAAAATAAAGTCCAAGCCAAATAACATCTGGCATTTCTTAGTGTTTAAAAGGTTAAAACCAACTGTGATATAGACAAGTGCATGCAAATACATAATGTATAATTTCATATATCGGCTGTACAAGTCACCTAACTGGAGTTTACATAATTCGTATGCAAATATACCTACTTATGTATTTTTTTTATGTACCACTGCGACTTGCTCACATTTGTATTATTTTAAAACACAATTAGTCTACAATACAATGATACTTTTTAAAAGAGTATGTTAATGCATTTGCTTTGTAAAATTATGTCCATTAAAATATTTTCTCAATTTTTTTGGTATTTGATTTTATTTTTACGACATTATGCAATGATTCATTTTAGGTTTATACCACCGTTAGTACTTTAGAATGAAAGCAATACTACTATCTCATAGGAAGTCGCCAAAAAAGAAATCATATTTTTAGCATTAATAGTAATAGATTGCACGTTAAAGTAATTATTACTCATTACGTAACTAACGCCGAATTAATTATTATTATTATGTTTTTTTTAAAAAGACAACTCCCGCATTAGGAATAAACATCCTGTGTCGCGGGGTACTTTACAGACATACATGAAACGGACACAAATAACACCCAAACTCAGAACAACAATTTGTGGATCACACAAAGTGTTGTCCCGTGTAGGATTTGAACCCACAACACTTGGCGAATTGGCAAGCGGCGTGGCGACCGCCTAAACCGCTAGGCCAACCGTGCAGTCTTTGTTTTATGTAATGTATGTATGACTTAAATGTAATAACTAAAATGAAAAGCCATAATTTTCTTCGTAAAAGTTATAGGTAGTAAACCTAGACGGTGTAACGAGTATATGTATATGTTTTGATGAGGTCAATATGAAATTACGTTTCCTTGTATTACCTATGCATTGTAGCCCGACAATGATCAGCATTGCCTTTATATTGACTAAGTCCGTTCCCACGTAAACTTTAACTCAAAACAAGTTTAGAATTGCACGTAGTACTTAGGCAATAATTAGTAAAGTATGATTAACATGATAATTTACAAAATTGTGCACATTCTAACTTTTTCACATCACTTATCATGGTTTACATTTATGAATTAATTGGTTACTTAAGGAAATACAACTAATAAGATCAAATTTCAACACACGATGGCACTGGGATTATGTAGACCTAATTCTTAGATCTAATAATTTTATCATTACCAGGGCACTCCGCACTTTATTCCTATTAAATATACTTAATGTATTTCTAAATACCAAACCCTTCACGATAGTTGACATTAAGCTCCGAACTATGTCGTGACGATAGGAATAATCATCTCGATGAGCAATCTACAAATAGTTTACGTAATACTTTTAATAAGTCTCAATATGGCTTAGTTTTGTATCTATATTCCGAATTCCGCAAACTACATATTTTTAGATACAGTACTGACCTTTATTTATTCAATTAGAGAACACAAACAGTAGTATATCAAATGTACATAGGATTTTATTAAGAAAAATTGTAAATATACTCCCCACTACGTTTTCCACAGATTTCACATATATTTTTTTATGGAATAGGCGGTCAAACAAGCAGACGTATCGCCTGATGGTAAGCGATTACCGCCGCCCATGGACACCTGCAACACCAGAAGCGTCACAAGTGCGTTGCCGGCCTTTTGGGGATGGTGGGAGGTAGGGGTAGGGGATTGGGGTATGGGCCTCCGGTATCCTCATCCACTCGGTGAAACACAGGGCAAGCACCATTTCACACCGGTTTTCTATGATCGGGATATTATCATTGTACTTTATACCTTGCATAATGATTAGGTACACTAGCGTTTTTAACAAGGAAAGGCAAGGGTGTCTAAACATCTTTATTTTATCATTTACTAGCAACCCGGCCCGGCTTTGCACGGGTTCTTTACGGAAAATATAATATAGCCTATGTTACTCTAAGAAGATGTGCGGCTTATTTTTTTCCGACGTCTTCAACAAAAATATCGTTAGATTTTAGCCAATATACTAAAGAAAATAACAAACTATATACGAAAACCTTCCTCAAGAATCTAATTGATAAAAATTTATATTAGTAAAAGCCGCATAAAAATCCGTGCAGTCGCTTTTGAGTTTAGCGCGAACAGACAAACGCGGCGAAGGACTTTGTTTTATAATATGCAGTGATGATGATAATTTTTTCCTATTTTTGCCCTCAATCTGGCACTTTGGCAACCGGTTTGGCACTTAATAAGGACAGCAAAGTTGTGAATGCTTCAATTGAATTGGGGACGGTAGGTAAGACGTCCAGCAATGGCGGCCAGCGTATGTCACATACCTATAACTTGAATTGACTGTGTAAAAAGGTAGGAGAGCAGGCATAGGAGCTATTTTAGATAGAGTGGGGAAGACATACGGCTGACAGTAAGCGGAAACGTCCAACAGTTAGAAAGAGAGAGGGGATCGCGGTACCCCGTCTGTCTTTCTCTGTTGACGCATGGGTAATGGACTAATAATGGTAATCCAATCACAACAATTAACCGTCGAATCGTTCTGCTATGCGCATGCGCGAGTAGGGAGAGACAGATAGGTACCGCGATCGTCTCTCTCTTTCTAACCGAAGTACGGCTTGAGGCTTGGCTCCCCTACTCTATTTGAGAGCAGGTGAGGCTTACTGGTGGGTTTATTTAATTAGTTCAATAGATAAAGTAAAGATAATAAATAACATGTTCAAGTATTTGTTAGGATGAAAACTATGTAGTGTACAATATCAAAGCAGCGAAAGTTCGTTGTTATTTTCACTCATTGTTTTATTTTTGTGAATTCCGTTTACACAATGAATGAACAATTAAATGTTTCAATTTCAATTCTTAACGACCTTAGACGTGCTCACAGATTATATATTTTTCTAAAGAGATTTTATTTATTTTATATATGTTTGGATACAAAATGTTGATACAATTGAATACAATTTATTCTCTCATCATTAAGTATAGTCGCCAGCGACTGAATTAATAACGAGTTGACAACTGACTTATGATTACAGGTTAGGTATATTTTTAATACATACATACATACCATCTTCGCATATAATGTTACTGTTTCTTTTCCTTTTAGTATCCAATAAAGATTTTATTATACTTTTATCTACGTCCTCTTTAAGAAAAAAATATACAATTGATAAATCTATATGAGAAGAAGCCGAGGATCGAACCAAGTGGCGTGCAATTGGAGAGGCCTATGTCCAGCAGTGGACTGCGATAGGCTGATGATGATGAAATCTACATAATAATACGTGAAGCAAAATCTATGTAAATCCTTTTTACGAAAATTAAGAGCTCCAGTTAAAGTTTGGAGGTGTGCAGAATTATGGTCGAATTTCAAATACTGGTTTTAAATAAATTAGATGTCACATCTAAACCTTACCTACAGTAGACATCTACAAATATTCAGCCTTGACTACTGTTTGGTTTAATATAACTAATATTATTCTAGGATTACCCAAGTTTCTTAAGAAAGCTGCATAACGTATTCATTCAGCTGAAGTTTAATAACCCCATTCATAAGTCAGTGTTATGTCAGAGTCATAAATTAAGTATAATCGGAGATTTTGTTGAAGAGTTGTTTTGTTTTAAAGTTTTTTTAAGAGTTAATGCTTTAATTTTATTCATCATAACAATTAGTGTTAAATCGTAATCTTGTAATTATCAATTCTTTATAATTTTTAAGCTGTAGGTAAACTGTCAGTTGAACTTTTTTTTATAAATATACATTTTACGTCTTATCTGTCCCTGTTGTCAAATATTATTGAAGAATTATGTTATGTAACCTATTCATCCACTGTCTATTATAAGCAGCAGACCGGGCTCTGTGGTGTTCCTTGGGAGAAGCCTATGTCCACCAGTGGACTACAACGGGAAAATTATGGTGATGATAATAGTAAACTGCTAAACTGATTTTAAATTGCCATTATATTTGTATTTAGCTCTTTATATCTATACTAATACTTATTTATATCATAAAGCTGAAGAGTTTGTTTGTTTGAACGCGCTAATCTCAGGAACTACTGGTTTTATTTGAAAAACTCTTTCAGTGTTAGATAGCCCATTCATCGAGGAAGGCTATAGGCTATATATCATCACGCTAAGACCATTAGGAGCGACGCATCAATGAATAATGTTACAAAAACGGGCGAAAAATATTACGCTACGGGCAATAGGAGTCGTAAATGACGACGCGGCGTTGCGTGGGTCAGCTACAGGTCCACTTGTTATATATAAGCACTTAGTTAAAACCGTTAAAGTTGTAGATGTATGTACAGAACATAATCGGCTATTCTATTTACGCTTTTCAAACATAAAATTACGAGGTATTTGTAGAAATTATATTGGCACACAACAGGTTATTGTCATCGAATTTTCACCTTTATGGGATAAGTCGATAACGAGCAAATGAGCCCATGCACCGTTGCACAATTTTACGAATTATGTATGTATTGCGATTTCTGGGCGGATCACTGATATATTGCGATGCACATCAACCAGTTCGACCGGTCTAGGGCAGAAGGTTTACGATTCGACGAAGTCACGACGGCCGTGACACAGTTTATATTTAATAAATAACATGATGACAATGTACTAAAGATAGTCAGACCGACGTGATGGACCGTAAAAATTGGGTTTTACTATCGACCTTACGCACTCGTTCTAAAATAAGTACTATAATGCCTTAACAATCATCGTTAAATGATACGTTTAAATCATACCTATATCATACCATACCATACATATATCATAGACTGCCCGGAACTTCTATAAAAAAATAACTTTCATGTTCCCAACAGACCACTCCGTCACAACCCTCTTTTGAGTGTACCAAGGGCATCTACCAATTATCGGCAGAACAGCTATATTGTGCGTGTGAGTAGGGCTTTTAATGAGCTTTGTAAGCAGGACAATATAGATCCATTCTCTATGAGTGTCTCAAAGGTGCAAAAGTGTCTGAGCCTTAAGTTTTTTAAAAGTTAAAGTAATATCAATAAAGACAAAAATTGTTTTATGCCGTCGCTCACATCATTATATTTAGCATATCACTACAGGTGAGGACTTGTAATTGGCTCACTGTTGTCTACTTGATTGCAAATGTTATTATGTTAGCTGTAAGTCCTCCATATCATAAATAAATAAATAAAAAATAAATATAAATAAATAAATACGCTCTTTACAAAATACAAATTAATTATGTTACTAATACAAGTATTGCCTCATCCGTATATTATTAAATATTAACCACTCAATATTCTTAAAGGCAGAAATATTTAAGTATAAGAAAGAACCACAATTTTGATTCATGGTGCTTACTAAATATCATCATGCCTTAAAGCAGCACCTTTAAGGTCCAGTGCATGTTAAGCCACACGCAGTATAGGGTACAGTAAAAAAGTCTTAACTGTGGTCTTAAAATACATACACTAACGTTCTTGAAAAATCTATTCAACTCTATACCCATTTTTAGGGTTCCGTGCCAAAGGCAAAAAACGGAACCCTTATAGATTCGTCATGTCTGTCTGTCTGTCCGTCTGTCTGTCCGTCCGTATGTCACAGCCACTTTATTCCGAAACTATAAGACCTATAATGTTGAAACTTGGTAAGTAGATGTATTCTGTGAACCGCATTAAGATTTTCTTACAAAAATAAAAAATAAACAATGTATCTCCGGTATCCTCACTTACTCGATGAAACACACGCTGTTTCACACAGGTTTTCTGTGAGGCCGTGGTATCACTCCGGTCGAGCCAGCCCATTCATGCCGAAGCGTGGCTCTCCCACGGTAAAAGTTATGCTTTTATTTGACCACTTTCATACTAGCTTTTGCGTTTGGCTATGTTTGGGATCGCTCTAAAAATAGACTATGTCCTTTCTCAAGAATCAAAGTATCCCCATGATGAATTTCATTGAAATCGGTGCAGCGGTTTAGCCGTGAAAGCGTAACAGATAGACTGAATTACTTTCGAATTAATAATATTAGTATGGATCACTCAGCTCTTTGTAAAGTTGCAAAATGTTTTTGTTGTTCGCAAATATATTACGATTCCTAGATAGGACTACGGATCGCTAAAAAGCCTATTATTCTTACACAATCAGAATTTAAACAAATTGAGAAAAAAATTTGAACGTAACATTTAAGATTTTTTGTGGTTAAATTACTACAAAAACATACATTGAAGTATGAAGTTGACCTAAAGAACTTTACTGAATTTATATTACCTGTAACGTTTTAAATGAGTTTTGACCTTGTTGCGTTTGATAGTTATTGAAATATTTACACAAGTATTTATATGATTTCAATGAATTCATTCATATTTATGCAGTATGTAAGTGGGTAATCGGACCAAGTAATCCCAAGTAAGTCAATGTATTTAAAAACCTCCGAAGAACCTATCAAATAAACGCTTAAGGTTGTTTAATTTACACTCGATGTGTAGTTTTTCAACTATTAGATACAGTATAAATTCATGTTTTTATTATATTCTATCTTATTTCTGACCATTTATAAAACAAATAACCACTATTATCCATTTGCACAAACTTTTTTTTTATATTTGGCCCTGCCAAAATGACTGTACTCTGCCTGATGGAAAGCATATGCAGAACCCAAGAGTGGTGGTCACCATACTCACTGTGAATGCAGGCAATGCAGCATGGTGACTCGGGGCTAGTGATGCTTCTGCATCATTGGGCCTCCGTCTCGCACTCACCAACAAAACACGACAGCACGGATGCTGTCATTTTACGTTGATTTTCTGTGCGAGGGAAGTACCGCCCCGGTCGAGCCGGCCCGTTCGTGCTGAAATCATCGTGGCTCTACTACCTTTATCAAACTATGTAGCTATAATCTTATCGCGATATGATTTTTTATTATCATAATATGTATTATATTTCGACGTTCAACTGCCGAAGTAATTCTAATTGACACGAGATAACACAAACTTAGGTCTTAGCGGTTAACGGTATTGATATACTGGAGCAACTCTGTTCTAAGTTATAACCTACCAGTTACACCAAAAATTATAGGTACTTGCTTAAATGAATTACTGAATTGAATTGAAAAAATAGAATGACATAAAATTAAAAAAAAAACCGACTTCAAGAACCACTAAGTTGAAATGGGATCACCAGCTTTCGAATAAAATAAGAAAATTAAGAAATGCACTAGTCGCCCCTACGAATTTCGAAGGTGCCCCTTGATTTCTCTTGGATGCCATAATCAGATCTTAGTTTCATGGTACCACCGTTGGAATATATCCTTTCCATTAAAAAAAAATCATCAAAATCGATTCATAAATGACGAAGTTATCCGCGAACACACATAAAAAAAATACGGTCGAGCCTCCTCCTTTTTTGAAGTCGGTTAAAAGTAATTTATCGTCATCTTATCGATCACTAATGTGTCGGAGAACAATACAAATTGGTATTTCTTCATTATGAACATACAAAAACTTGGGAAACACTATGATCTAGTATTGTTAAACCCGATTATTAATCATTACAATAGCAAAAAGTTCAGATGTTTTCTGCTCAATATGGCTGTGGTAAGCACAGCTACACGCTGCGAAGAATCTTGTTTGTCAAGATCATAACCTATTCTGTGACTATAATCATAAATTGATTTTAATTACAAATTTTAAGAGCATTGGCACACCCTTACTTACATGATTTAAGCGTTTCGGTAAGCTGCATACTAAGTATGTATTCAAACAATGCCGTCTGTAGCCCACAGGTGATGCAGTACTTTATTTATCTACACTATTATATAAAGAGGTAAAGTTTGTGCGTTTGTGAGTTTGTGACGTTGTAGGAGTAATTTCTGGATCTACTGAACCGATTTTGAAAATTCTTATACCAATAGAAGGCTACGTTATTGGTGAGTGACATAGGATATAATAATAACCCCGAAAAATGAAAAGACGTTTTCGCCGGATTTGCAAAGTAACTCGAAGAAAAAAATGTTTACCGCCCAACGAAGTGGGCACGGGTCAGGTAGTGTAAGATAAAATAATAGAGATTGTATTGTAAACTGTTTCTTTTGTGTCAATATAAGTTACTAGCTTTTACACGCAGCTTCGCTCACGCAGACTTTCATCCCCTGATTTACCCCCTTAGGGGTGGAATTTCGAAAATTCCTTTCTTAGTGCTAACTTACGTTATATAAAGAACCTACATGCCAAATTTGAGGATTCTAGGTTCAGCGGTTTGGGCTTTGCGTTGATCTCTGGGTATGTCAGTTAGGCACCTTCCTCTTTTATAATAGAAGATTACAATTTGTAATTTACTATTTAATTATTATAAAGTTTAAAGGATTAATTTCTCGAAAGAATCATGTGCATTATCGTGGTCGTTATGCATCTAAATACCTATTTATCTTTTTAGAATATATATTTTGTAAAAGGATTGATACCAGTTAATGACAGTGATTGATAACGTGTTTCACAATTAAGAACTCTGTTTCTGATGAATGAAATCAAAAATATTATAAATAAAATAATTATAATTTTCAACATTATTGTAACAAATAAATCTGGCTAGTATGCAGTGTCCAAATGCTTATGAAAGTAGTTACAAATTGTCTTATATAAAACTCAAGAAAATATTGATTGTTATAATTATCAAAAAAGCACTAAATCTCGTTATGTATTCGATGTTTAGATTGCAAACTAATTTACTAATTTAATACGTAGTAGTAGTAACAGAGTAAATGACGTTAAATTAACGTCATTTACTCTGTTAATTTCAATATTACTTACAAAAACGAAATAGAGTCCCGAACAATTTAATTAGCGGTGCCTATGATGAAGCAAGACACGGAAACATCGCACTGGGTTCACACGGCTGACCTCACGAACCGAAGATGCAACAAGCTTACAATTAAAGTGTTATTCGTGAGTTGTAACTTAAAACACAATAGTGTATTTTGATCAAATTTATTCCAAAACAAACACTCAAGTATTGATTGACTTAACAATGACGATTGGTTCAATTTTTAGCATATCTCTCACAATTTATTTGAAAACCTTCACACTATAATAGTCAAACAATTGTTATTTTATTATTTGTTTAGTTCAATAACATTATGTTGAGTTTGCCAATGATCAATTACGTAAATAGTTACATTGAATAAGTTATCAATGATTTATTTCAATACAATTCAAATGGCATTTACATAATACGTAGCAGGAATGTTACGAAGCTCTAGAGCTCGTAGATGCAAACTTAAGTTTTTTTTTTTTATGGAATAGCCCGGCAAACGAGCAGAGGACACGCGTAACACCAGAGGCGTCACAAGTGCGTTACCGGCCTTTGGGTGATGGGGGATACATTGAATATTACTGAGCACTTTAAAGCATGTGGAAATACTTCAACTGTGTAGTAACATTTAGTAGGTTATTGACAAAATACAATGTATGTATTTTATTAGACGCTAACAAAGAAGAAAATCATTGCATAATACTTCAGTCCTGAACTTATACACGTAACAAGCACTTTGCACTATTGAGTTGTAAATATGCAAATGTGTACTTATGGTGACATTATTGGCGCAAATTTTGAAAGTGTTACACACTACGTTATGCCAATCTCATCCAAAACTGGAGATACTTACTTTTCAAAGTTACGCAACATTAATTATGAATTTTGCCAATTTTCTTGTTAATTTGAAGAACTATTTGGGATACATGGAAATATTACTACACCTAATACTAGCTAGACTTTTAACATTAAAAAAACAAGTACAATATACACGTTCCTAGTAAATGCACAAGATTAAACTTTTCAATATTTAGGAAGGTGTATACGTAGGAATGCCGGCTTATAACATGACTGATATAAAAGTATTAATATGCCGGCTATATACCCTCACATTCTTTAAATGAGGGTCAAAGAAAACCTTCTAACCGTAGATATAAATCTATTGATCGTTTAATGTCTACATAATCACCAAATTATTTTTTAAGGTAGCTTAATATACCACAATAAGTGTGATAGTAGCTCCTCTCAAATTACGTCACGCCCCGGGGTATTGCCCCAGGACTCAATTCACATTTAAAAAACATGCTATCACTTGAAGAGCTACTTAAGGAATTGAAGCAATATTTTATATTTATTTAGATTTATATGTACTTAGAAATTCAATATTTTATATCATGAGATTTGCTAACCACAACTGTGTTAGAAAAGTCAATCGAATTATTTAATAATAAGTATTTCCTGTTAACCATATGCTCCCAAAATATCGGTGAAGATATTCACAGAATATATAGGTAAACCGAAGTGCACGTTTAGTTATATATAGCACTTGCTGACCCAAGCAACCTCGTTTGCGTCCAAACTACCATCCCCCGTTTTAATCTCAATTGGGGTTGATTTCTAAAGATACATTATTAGACACCTCCACACCGTCTATAGACATTTTAAATTTCAAGTCTCTTACTTCAAAAACATAGAACTTTCATACAAACGTCCAACCGCCGTTTTACCCCTTTAGGGGTAGAGTTTCGTAAAATCCATTCTTAGCGGATGTCTACACCCTATAAGGAACCTACCTGCTAAATTTCAAGTTTGTAGGTATTGTAGTTTCTGAGATTTCGTGATTAATAAGTGAGTGGTATTTCGCTTTTATATATTATGGATTTTTGTTTTTGTGTTTCAGGTCCCCATGAACCGGCTGTCATGCGCATAGCGGCACTGATTGCACTCGTGCAGGTAAGAGTGTTCACATACTCTAAAATAAAGTACCTATCTAAGAAGAACCTACTACTATGACATTTTCCGCAGGATGGTTTATTTATCAAAGCGTTGGTAACTCAAATGGGTCGGAGATAATAAATAACAGGGTTAACTAATTTGTGTGAGACTGAAAAATAACTTGATCGTGTCGTAATACGATAATAATATATGGACACCTTATCTTTATAGTTTTAGAGTATTTCCAAATCATCCAAGTTATACCTACAACTACAGAAAATATCCTGAAAGCTCATAACTGGTCAAAAAATTTATGTATATATGCGGATATTTCTTTTTTTATTTAATTTATATTCCTGACAGAAAAAGTCACTATAATAGGCAGTAAACCAAAATTTCCATTAAAAACACACGCATGTATAATCTAAGCGTGTTATTGATACTAAAAGCATGTCAAATATCGTAACGCTACTAATTATCTACTGGTTGCTTAGTTTTCTAACCAAAGAAACTGTGGTGTTCGTTTCTCTTGTAAAAATTAAAGGAACATAATCATTAATTGGATATTAGATATTTCATACAAATTAAAAGTTCATGGCAGACACGTAAATCTCACGTCTCGTATAAATGGTTAAGATTGAAATAATTTACTTTTGTTGAGATTAACGTAACGTAACCAATTTAATGAACTTCAAATGATTGATGACTTGTTACAGAACTAATATTTTCATGTTGAATAGGTCTCATTGTTGACCAAGCAATAAAGCAAAAAATTATTTAAGGTCAAATCGCTGTACATTCACTCATCGAAATAATTTTGTAATATTTCCTTTTCCCTTATAGACCTTAAATCTCTTCGGTATAATGTAATAGAAGCAGATGAGGTAACAAAATTAATTAGTAGTGTGTTATAAATTATGCCTTAATTACTTTATTATGCCTAATAATAATAAATAATAATAATAATAAATATTTCGGACATCTAACATACAACGCCGTCTAGTCCCAAGCTAAGCAGAGCTTGTGTTATGGGTACTAGACAACTGATACAAATACATATATACTTTTTTTTTTGTAAATACATACATATTATACATAGAAAACACCCAAACTCCGAAACAAATATTTGTAGATCATACAAACATTTGGTCCGACCCGGGAATCGAACCCGAGACCTCATGATCAGCAGTCGCACACGCCAATCGCGAGACCAACGAGGCAGTCAAATAATTAATAATAATATTGTTTAGGATAGATTATGATTAATGAATGTTGTATAATTGTGTCATAATGAAGTTCGTAAGATTGTTATTTGTAAATAAAGTAGGTATCTCTTGGTCCAATGGTTACCGATCCGAACGGCTGAGCTAGAGTTTCAATTCCAACAGAAGGCAAACATTGTGTCATAAACACGATCGTATTTATATTATGTTTAGGTATAATTAATCTATGATAAGCGTGTTATCTAAACTTATATTATAAAGCTGAATAGTCTGTTTCTTTGTTTGTTTGTTTGAACGCGCTAATCTCAGGAACCGCTGTTCCGATTTGAAAAATTCTTTCAGTGTTAGATAGCCCATTTATCGAGGAAGGTATTTTTCGGACATCTAACACACAACGCCATCTAGTCCCAAGCTAAGCGGAGCTTGTGTTATGGGTACTAGACAACTGATACAAATACATATATACTTTTTTATTGTAAATACATACATATTATACATAGAAAACACCCAAACTCCGAAGCAAATATTTGTAGATCATACAAACATTTGGTCCGACCCGGGAGTCGAACCCGAGACCTCATGATCAGCAGTCGCACACGCTAACCGCGAGACCAACGAGGCAGTTAAAAAAATTTATATACAACTTGTATATAATTATTTTTTTACATTATTTTGTAACATGTACATTTTGTATTTACTTGTATAATACAAGTAAATACAAAATGTACCTCTAACTACTATCGTACAACGGACTTAATAACTATTAATTAATCAATGCAGATCGAGGTTTTGTAATACGAACTGCGTTTTGTGACACAAAATTAAGTACGTGAGAGTAAATATTCATTGTCCGCTAACAAACAATAAATCGCTTACAGATTGTACGTTGATAGTAGTACCCCATCTTGCATACATATTCTTGGTTATTCAAAGCATGGTTTCTCATGTGAATTGCTGCTTTTGCCCTACCAAGCACTGAAAGTTCTGTTCATTATTGTTTAAGTGTTATTGCCTCAGTGGCACAGTGGTAGTGTGTGCGACTGCTGTGCTAGAGGTCTCGTGTTCGATTCCTGAGTCGGACCAAATGTTTGTATGATCTATAAATAATTGTTTCGTAGTTTGGGTGTTTTCTAAGTATAATATGTATGTATTTACAAAAAAAGTATATATATGTATTAATATCAGTTGTCTAGTACCCATAGTACAAGCTCTGCTTGGTTTGGGACTAGATGGCGTTGTGTGCTAGATGTCCGAAAATATTGCTCAACAATATATATAAAAATCAATGCCACTTATCGTTGTAATTTTTAACCGACTTCAAAAAGGTGGAGGTTCTCAATTCGACTGTATTTTTTTTTTATGTTTGTTACCTCATAACTTTGGACTGGGTGAACCGATTTTGATGATTCTTTTTTTATTTGAAAGCTGGTGCTTTCCGATTGGTCCCGTTTAAATTTGGTCCAGATTGAAGTCGGTTTTTCTTTTGTTAAAATTTGTAATTATCTAACTAAAGAACGGGCTCACCTATCCAAACCAAGGTTTAGGCTTTGTTCGGACTATTTAGTAGATGGTTTATGTGAAGTTTGCACAAAATCAGTCAAGCGGTTCTTCATTTATCGACATACACGCGGGCGGAGCCGCGGGCAACAGCTAGTTTATTATATTAATATTTAAATTTATCTGAAAAATATTATTTCAAATGACTATAGGTTGTTTAATTTGTAGTTGTAGAATTTACGTCCTTACTATAGTAGTGTAACTTTAGCTAGGTTCATTTACTTATTTGAAATCGTAGATATCTAATTGTTGAATTTCCATTTATTAAATTGATTAGATTGGCGTGTTATGGGAGATGTTTGTGTATAGCAGTGGACTGCAATAGGCTGATGATGATTATTTATTTATCTTTATTTAGTTCGGAGGCATTTCCGTTACCTTGTGTGTTGCGTGGTTCTTTTTGACAGGCACTGAACTAAAGAGTTTCTGTCAAGCCCTTATTATTAAAAAAAAAAATTTTAAAAAGGAGTACGTACAAATAAAGCCTTTAAAAGGCAGCGACGAACGGGCTATCCACCAGAAATTCTAAAACTGAATAATAATATCACACAGTACATTTTAGACTCAAATTGATATTAAAATACTTGATAAACACAAACTTAAAAATACTATTAATCTGTGGATATAGGTGTACAAAAGAAAATATGCTAATTTTTTTTTTATCTGTGTAGCTGTCGCTCGCTACAGTTGTTTCAGATGACTCAATCCAAACATTAAGCGCGGTTGAACTAAACCGTGAATTAGCCGGCGACCATGGGCTGTCACCTTTCTATGAGAACAGTGAAGAATCTGGGGTCACCTTTATGCGCGGATCAAGAGCCGCAGACTCGCCTCTATCACCAGATATCGACGTGCAATGTTCGGCTGACTATATTGATGTAACTGTGGAATTTGCAGATATTTATGATGGTATCATATACAGCAAGGGTTTTCTAAATGACCCTAAATGCAAGTGAGTAAAAATGTTTTGATTTATTTTGCAAACTATTTGGATGACGGCTGGTCTCAACTGAGAATTTAGGTAATGTTAAAATTACGATTATCAGATTATATTTATTGTAATTACTTGAATCTTTATTGGTTTTTACTGTTTTAATCGGTCTGTTATTATTATTATTCAAGGTTCAAATCTTATTTATAATATTATCAGCTAAAATTTTAATTGAAATTTACATTATAGGTACATATTATATGAAAAATTAGAAATACATGTAGGTTTTATATATTCCGTGAGAGGATAGAACAGTAACTTATTGTTTAATCAACTTTAGATATGTATCACTGGGAGGTAGCCAATCACGGTACTCGTTCAGAGTACCCCTGAATGGCTGCGGTTCCCGACCTCTTTGCAACGCTTGTGGTACTATCGACAACGTTCTCGTATTCCAAACTGACGACTTTGTGCAAGGATCATTGGATTTTGCTCGTAAGGTATGTAGAAAAATAGCTTCACACAAGATTAGTAACATTAATCTGCCCCCTAGCCAAGTGGATAGTCTACAATTAATTCCGAATCCGAGAAAGGCTCGAATATACGAATTAATACAGTGAAAAGACAGACCGTTTTCTGATATAATAAATCTGATAAAATATATTTTTTAGTATTTCCTGATGATAGGTTTATTTTTGGCAAATATTTAAGAACTTATATTTCACAGGTGTCATGTGTACGCACGTCTTTGGAAGTGTCGGCCGGTACCGGCAGCGTCGCAACCAGAGATCAACATATCCTTAAATTGAAGCCGTTCATGGTAGATATGTTAGAAGTTGTAGCTGTCGAAGGCCCCGCGGGAGGAGTTGAATGTTGGATGGATATACAAAAGGGAGTATTTCCTAATGTGAGTAACTCTTGGTTGCATATTTGTAATGAGTATAGATATTGCTAAAATGTTCTAGGGTTTCCTACAATCTAGCACTATAACCCGTGTAGACTATTTTCTGGACGGTTTTAACACAGCAAAATGAACTTATGGGCTAGTTCTACTATAGTAAATTTATAATGAAATATGGTTAGTGAATAATGATATAAATTATTTAAAATTTATTTCGTGACTGATTTGATCAAAATTTTGTAAAAATCTCAAAGTCAACAAAGGCTACAAAATTTCGAAAATTTTACATGCCGTTTACACCTGTATTCCCATTCGCTTGTAAGTGGCAATAGAGCTAAATGTCGCTTCTCCTTTGGTTTATGTACCTACTTCATTCTCTATTGGTTGCCAAATAATACATGAGCCAAGACTTGACATAATATGTATTACAGAATAGAATCAAAGCAAATCCTTTAGCAAAAGTAAACTTGTTTAAAGCTTATTTCAATTTCAACATGGAAATTCGGAAACCATTTTTTGGATAAGATACATTGCGTTTTATGGCTTCAAGCCGTAGGCGCTGCCCAATAAAATAAAGAAATATTGACAGTATTATTATCACACTGGGACAATCGATAAATAATTTGTTACAAAAATAGTAGGTAAGTTCTTGGAGCTCTGCTGCAACAAGAAAATCATTCATTATTTAGAAAGATGCGCACTTAGAAAGTGAAAAAAATTGTAGGTGAAAGATACAAGTTTTTGAAAACAATAAGGGCAAAAAAGAAAGATTGACAAAACGAAGTTTAGAGAATTTATAGAAGAAACGGAATGAGAAATTCAGTATCGTAAGTTATTTAAAAAAATAAAAAAGGTCACAGATTCTAGAGAGGATAGCAAATGAGAAGTCGGTTTTAAAAATTTTTGTAGAGATTTTTTTCAAGGTAATAAAGTTGAGAATAGATAAATTGTAACTAAAATTATATTACTTTTACAGTTTTACTAATCTTGTTGTGGGGAAGTACCCGCTGCTCTATTTTACTTTCAGAATGATGTAATTTCGAAAAGCAAATGGCTATGGCCTATTAAAATATAGTATCTAGGTAAAATTTCTTTAATATGATTTTAATTATATTACAGACTACTCCATTGGAGAACTCGATAAAGATTGGCGAATATTTAACAATATTGGTATATCTAAAGGATGTTCGAAATCAGTTCAACCTTAAAATTCACGACTGTTGGGCATATAACAACGAGGACTACGATGGCCCTAAAACAAGCAAAATTCAGCTTACAGACAAAGAAGGTTGTCCTAAGTAAGAAATCTTGATTAGCATTTTGATACTTAAATGAAAAAAAAACAAACCCGCTGTTCATAATCTGTACGATACCTACATATTATAATAGTGTGTAGTAAGTTTAAAGACTATGAACTTTATAACAATAAGATTAAGTTAATTTAAAAATATGTATAGGGGGCCGTTCAAGTATTACGTAAACACTATAGGGGGGCGGGGGGGTCTTGGCTTTGCTTATTTTTGATGACATGGGGGGCGGGGGGGTTTAGATGGTGATTACGTCAGCAGTATTTATTTACTTTTTTACACCTATGGCAACCTACACATTGTCAATGTTTAAAACAAAACATTTTTGGGGATTCCCACAAATGATGCTTACTCGCTTAGAACCGAATAGGGGAATTACCGCGCGCTATTCATATAACTATTTTTTCCGTTAATCTATTGTTTTGTTAAGACTGACTATTTGACGCACGCAAAATGTAAGCAAAATCAAATTATTGTTTGTCTGTAACACAAACATTAATTTGCTTTGCCTACAAACACGTTGATCCTCTTTCACCAAAGTTGAATTGTTTTATATAAAGATGTCGTTTCAAATAGACAAATACAAGTTATACCAAAAAACTATAGCAAGTTTATAAAAATGTTATACAACTACGAAAGTACAAAATGTGCAGAAATCACTTAGCCTTTTTTTTGTGCGGAAATCCCCTCGAATACCACAAACTGCTGGCTATATCGGACTCGAACCGACTAAAAACCGCACACCGTCTCGGGTACTAGAAGCCGGAGAACCAGGTGCACCCTCGGAAGGAAATCCCTGGAGCCCCGACGTACATCGAGCCATCTACGGTTTGTAGACGGCCCCATCTTGTGTAGGAACCTTGATGCTCCTTTTTTATTTAGAATAGGGCGCGAGCACTTTCTAGAACTCGCGCCATCATCCCGGCCTGCTTCTGCTAGGGTGACTGGTGGCGTCACTTGTCACTCCAGGCTTGCGCTTATGGAGGACGTAGATCGTTTTGCGATCTCCGGCGCCCGAGTCGTCTGCGGCAGTACCTGGCCCGTTCCCGGGCCTGGCAGAAAGGAAGAGTTTTAAACCTCTTCCGGTCCTGCTCCGCCATCTTCTTCGCAAGCATAACTTGCTCGCAGAAAGAGACGGCTGAATTCCACGCGCTCCTGCTCCGCCACATGGCCGCAATCATGTAAGTGAGCGAGAGAACCCTCCCTCCGATGGCCGCCACGAGATCACGCCTTGGCTCGCCCCACGCCGGACATTCTGCCAGCATGTGGAGTGCCGTGTCCACGGTCTGGCCATCGCAGTGGTGGCACTCAGACGTTGGCTCCTTGCGGATCAGACACAAGTGCTCTCCGAGGCATCCTTTCCCAGTGATCACCTGTGTCAGCTGGTATGAGAGGCTCCCGTGATGCCACTTGAGCCAATCCTCTATAACGAGTCTTACCGCCGCAATACCGGCGTGCCCAAGAAATTAGTTAACAATAAGTAAAATACTGTTCATTTTCCTAAAATACTGTTCAATATTCTTTTCAGACCTAAATATACTTTATATCTTGTAAAAAAAGTTGGCAACCCTAAGTACTCATAATACAAGCTCTGCTTAATTTGGGAATAGATGGCGTTGTGTTAGATGTCCAATTTTTTTTATTATTTAGTAATGTTTACGTAAGCATGGGGAGGGGGGTAAGAGCTTTGCTTACTTTTGCTGACAAGGGGGGTGGGGGGGTAAATAATTGTAATAAATCTGCTTACGTAATACTTGAACGGCCCCTAGGTTACATATCAATTAGTCTCTTTCATTAGACAATATTTTTACATTATGCCAACAGGAAGAAGAAACTAATTGACCTATGGCAGAAAACAACTCAAACTGGTAAAAGCGGGGCCACACTAATTGCTTACAGTAAAGTAAGCGCATTCCGCTTTCCAGATAACGACCAAGTATACCTAACATGCAATGTAGAGGTAAATATATTTAATTCCCTTACTGACAGAACTTTTTTTCGAAGAAACCCAATTAATTAACATGTATTTATTTGCAGCTTTGCACAAATAACTGTGACGCTAACTGCGAAGGAGTTATTAAAGAAATTACAACAACAATTAGGCCGTCGCGAAAATGCTACCCTGGTTCGGCTGATCCGCAGTGTGCTCAACCACCGCAACAAACAACATTCAATACGCCTACTTATTCACCACCGACAACATCCGCACCTAACTGTTTTCCCGGATCAATAGACCCGCGCTGTCCTAAACGTAGTACACCAACTCTTCCAAACTGCTACCCAGGAAACACGGATTCGAGGTGTCCCAAACCTACTGAACAACCACGATGTTTCCCTGGCAGTACAGACGTCAGATGCCCGAAATTAACAACACAAGCGCCACCAATATGTTACCCAGGTAGTTCTGATCCTCGCTGTCCAAGGCCTACAAAGCCAGTATGCTACCCCGGATCACGAGATCCAAACTGCCCTCAACCACCCCCACCAACGACTTCAAACCCACCAACTTATTTGCCACCCAAACCAACTACTCCTGAACCACCTCGTTGCTTCCCGGGTAGCGCTGATCCTAGATGCCCCAAGCCAACAACACCTGCACCTCCACGATGCTTCCCAGGGAGCACTGACCCGAGATGCCCTAAACCCACGACACCTGAACCACCACGCTGCTTCCCGGGTAGCATAGATCCTAGATGCCCGAAGCCATCAACACTAGCCCCTCCACAATGTTATCCAGGCAGCACTGACTCAAGATGCCCCAAACCCACAACACCTGAACCTCCTCGGTGCTTCCCAGGTAGTACAGATCCCAGATGTCCAAAGCCGACGACCTCAGCTCCTCCAATTTGTTATCCAGGTAGCACAGATCCCCGTTGTCCACGGCCCACGAAGCCTGTATGCTATCCTGGATCACGAGATCCAAACTGTCCTAAACCTACACAACCTACAACATCAAATCCACCAACTTATTTACCTCCGACAACATCACAACCTAAATGCTTCCCCGGTAGTACAGACCCTAGATGTCCTAAGCCAACAACACCGGAACCACCTCGTTGCTTCTCGGGAAGCTCAGATCCAAGATGCCCGAAGACAACAACACCTGAACCCCCACGCTGCTTCCCAGGCAGTACAGATCCAAGATGCCCGAAGCCATCAACACCTGCACCTCCACGATGCTATCCTGGCAGCACAGATCCTAGATGCCCCAAACCAACAACACCAGAACCCCCACGGTGTTTCCCCGGAAGCACAGACCCTAGATGTCCTAAGCCAACAACACCTGCACCTCCCAGATGCTTCCCTGGTAGCACAGATCCCAGATGCCCGAAGCCCACCACGCCTGAACCTAAGGGGCCAGTATGTTACCCAGGTTCACCGGATTCAAGATGTCCGCAACCCCCCCGACCAACGACAGTAAATCCACCAACATATTTACCTCCAGTAACTCCTGCACCAAAGTGCTATCCCGGTTCAATAGCTCCTAATTGCCCTAAACCAACCACTCCCGAACCACCACGATGCTATCCTGGCAGCACAGATCCTAGATGCCCAAAACCAACTACACCAGAACCCCCACGCTGTTTCCCTGGGAGCACAGATCCCAGGTGCCCTAAACCTACAACACCTTCACCTCCACGATGCTTCCCAGGTAGCACGGACCCCAGATGCCCAAAACCCACAACACCTGCACCTCCACGATGCTTCCCTGGCAGTACAGATCTCAGGTGTCCTCAACCAACAACACCAGCACCTCCACGATGCTTCCCAGGAAGCACAGACCCAAGATGCCCTAAACCCACCATACCCGAATCACCAAAATGCTATCCTGGTAGCGCAGATCCTAGATGTCCAAAGCCAACTACGCCTGAACTTCCTCGATGTTTCCCAGGGAGCACAGACCCAAGATGTCCAAAACCGACGTCGCCAGAACCACCACGATGCTTCCCAGGAAGCACAGATCTCAGATGTCCAAAGCCTACTACGCCTAAACCAAAAGAGCCGGAGTGTTACCCGGGTTCACCAGATCCAAAATGTCCACAACCGACACGACCAACGACAATAACTCCACCGACATACTTACCTCCAGTAACTCCTGCACCAAAGTGCTATCTCGGTTCTACAGATCCTAGATGCCCTAAACTAACCACACCTGAACCACCTCGATGCTATCCTGGTAGCACGGATCCTAGATGCCCCAAGCCAACTACACCAGAACCCCCACGATGTTTCCCCGGCAGCACGGATTCCAGGTGCCCTAAACCTACAACACCTGCACCTCCACGATGCTATCCTGGCAGCACGGATCCTAGATGTCCAAAACCAACAACACCTGAACCAGCACGATGCTATCCTGGTAGCACGGATCCTAGATGTCCCAAGCCGACAACACCAGAACCCCCACGCTGTTTCCCTGGAAGCACGGATCCCAGGTGCCCTAAACCCACAACTCCTGCACCTCCACGATGCTTCCCAGGCAGCACAGATCCTAGATGCCCTAAACCTACCACACCTGAACCACCTCGATGCTATCCTGGTAGCACGGATCCTAGATGCCCCAAGCCAACTACACCAGAACCCCCACGCTGTTTCCCTGGAAGCACGGATCCCAGGTGCCCTAAACCCACAACTCCTGCACCTCCACGATGCTTCCCAGGCAGCACAGATCCTAGATGCCCCAAACCAACTACACCAGAACCCCCACGCTGTTTCCCTGGCAGCAAGGATTCCAGGTGCCCTAAACCTACAACACCTGCACCTCCACGATGCTATCCTGGCAGCACAGATCCTAGATGCCCTAAACCTACCACACTTGAACCACCTCGATGCTATCCTGGTAGCACGGATCCTAGATGCCCCAAGCCAACTACACCAGAACCCCCACGCTGTTTCCCTGGAAGCACGGATCCCAGGTGCCCTAAACCCACAACTCCTGCACCTCCACGATGCTTCCCAGGCAGCACAGATCCTAGATGCCCCAAACCCACCACACCAGAGCCACCACGCTGTTTCCCAGGCAGCACGGATCCTAGATGCCCTAAACCTACAACACCCGAACCACCACGTTGCTATCCTGGCAGTGTTGATCCTAGATGCCCTAAAACGACAACACCTGCACCTCCACGTTGCGTCCCGGGTAGTACAGATCCCAGATGCCCAAGGCCTACCACGCTTAAACCCAAAGAACCGGTGTGTTACCCTGGTTCCCCAGATCCAAAATGCCCGCAACCGCCGCGGCCAACGACAATAACTCCACCAACATACTTACCTCCAGTAACTCCTGCACCAAAGTGCTATCCCGGTTCTACAGATCCTAGATGCCCTAAACCAACCACACCTGAACCACCTCGATGCTATCCTGGTAGCACGGATCCTAGATGCCCCAAGCCAACTACACCAGAACCCCCACGCTGTTTCCCAGGCAGCACGGATCCCAGGTGCCCTAAACCCACAACACCTGCACCTCTACGATGCTATCCTGGCAGCACAGATCCTAGATGTCCAAAACCAACAACACCTGAACCGCCACGATGCTATCCTGGCAGCACAGATCCTAGATGTCCAAAACCAACAACACCTGAACCACCACGATGCTATCCTGGTAGCACGGATACTAGATGTCCCAAGCCGACAACACCAGAACCCCCACGCTGTTTCCCCGGCAGCACAGATCCTAGGTGCCCCAAACCTACAACACCTGCACCTCCACGATGCTATCCTGGCAGCACGGATCCTAGATGTCCAAAACCAACAACACCTGAACCAGCACGATGCTATCCTGGTAGCACGGATCCTAGATGTCCCAAGCCGACAACACCAGAACCCCCACGATGCTATCCTGGTAGCACGGATCCTAGATGTCCCAAGCCGACAACACCAGAACCCCCACGCTGTTTCCCTGGCAGCACAGATCCTAGGTGTCCCAAACCTACAACACCTGCACCTCCACGATGCTATCCTGGCAGCACAGATCCCAGATGTCCACGGCCTACCACGCCTAAACCCAAAGAACCGGTGTGTTACCCTGGTTCCCCAGATCCAAAATGCCCGCAACTGCCGCGGCCAACGACAATAACTCCACCAACATACTTACCTCCGGTAACTCCTGCAACCAAGTGCTATCCCGGTTCTACAGATCCTAGATGCCCTAAACCAACCACACCTGAACCACCTCGATGCTATCCTGGTAGCACGGATCCTAGATGCCCCAAGCCAACTACACCAGAACCCCCACGCTGTTTCCCTGGAAGCACAGATCCCAGATGCCCTAAACCGACTACACCAGAACCCCCACGCTGTTTTCCAGGCAGCACGGATCCCAGGTGCCCTAAACCTACAACACCTGCACCTCCACGATGCTATCCTGGCAGCACAGATCCTAGATGTCCAAAACCAACAACACCTGAACCACCACGATGCTATCCTGGTAGCACGGATCCTAGATGTCCCAAGCCGACAACACCAGAACCCCCACGCTGTTTCCCTGGCAGCACAGATCCTAGGTGTCCCAAACCTACAACACCTGCACCTCCACGATGCTATCCTGGCAGCACAGATCCTAGATGTCCAAAACTAACAACACCTGAACCAGCACGATGCTATCCTGGTAGCACAGATCCTAGATGCCCTAAACCGACTACACCAGAACCCCCACGCTGTTTCCCAGGTAGCACAGATCCTAGGTGTCCAAAACCTACAACACCTGCACCTCCACAATGCTATCCCGGCAGCACAGATCCTAGATGTCCAAAACCAACAACACCTGAACCACCACGATGCTATCCTGGTAGCACAGATCCTAGATGCCCTAAACCGACTACACCAGAACCCCCACGCTGTTTCCCAGGAAGCACGGATCCCAGGTGCCCTAAACCTACAACACCTGCACCTCCACGATGCTTCCCAGGCAGCCCAGACCCTAGATGCCCTAAGCCAACAACACCTGCACCACCACGATGCTTCCCGGGTAGTACGGATCCCAGATGTCCAAAGCCTACTACCCCTAAACCAAAAGAACCAGTGTGTTACCCAGGCTCGATAGATCCAAAATGCCCGCAGCCGCCGCGGCCAACAACAATAACTCCACCAACATACTTACCTCCGGTAACTCCTGTACCAAAGTGCTATCTTGGTTCAACAGATCCTAACTGCCCCAAACCAACCACACCTGAACCACCACGATGCTACCCTGGCAGCACAGACCCTCGTTGCCCTAAACCTACAACACCTGCTCCTCCACGATGTTTCCCAGGCAGTACAGATCCCAGATGCCCAAAACCGACGACACCTGCACCTCCACGATGCTTCCCGGGCAGTACAGATCCTAGGTGTCCTATACCTACAACACCTGCACCTCCTCGATGCTACCCGGGTAGTACAGACACTAGATGTCCCAAACCAACTACTCCAGAGCCTCCTCGATGCTTCCCAGGAAGCACTGATCCTAGATGCCCTAAGCCCACCACACCAGAACCAGCACGCTGTTTCCCAGGCAGCACAGATCCCAGATGCCCAAAACCGACGACACCTGCACCTCCACGATGCTTCCCGGGCAGTACAGATCCTAGGTGTCCTAAACCTACAACACCTGCACCTCCTCGATGCTACCCGGGTAGTACAGACACTAGATGTCCCAAACCAACTACTCCAGAGCCTCCTCGATGCTTCCAAGGAAGCACTGATCCAAGATGTCCCAAGCCAACTACGCCTGAACCCCCACGCTGCTACCCCGGCAGCACGGATCCCAGGTGCCCTAAACCTACAACACCTGCACCTCCACGATGCTTTCCAGGCAGTACGGATCCTAGATGCCCTAAACCCACCACACCAGAGCCACCACGCTGTTCTCCCGGCAGCACGGATCCCAGATGCCCAAAACCAACGACACCTGCACCTCCACGATGCTTCCCGGGCAGTACAGACCCTAGATGTCCAAAGCCAACTACACCTCAACCTCCTCAGTGCTATCCTGGCAATACGGACCCTAGATGCCCTAAACCGACAACACCTGCGCCACCACGATGCTTCCCGGGTAGTACAGATCCGAGATGTCCAAAGCCTACCACGCCTAAACCTGAGCCGGTGTGTTATCCAGGTTCACCAAATCCAAAATGCCCGCAACCACCACGATCAACGACAATAACTCCACCAACATACTTGCCTCCAGTAACACCAGCACCCAAGTGTTATGCCGGTTCTACAGATCCTAGATGCCCTAAACCAACTACGCCCGAACCACCTCGTTGCTATCCAGGCAACACAGACCCTCGTTGCCCTAAGCCTACTACTCCGGAACCCCCTCGCTGCTTCCCAGGTAGTACAGATCCGAGGTGTCCTAAACCTACAACACCTGCACCTCCTCGATGCTTCCCGGGTAGTACAGACCCTAGATGTCCCAAACCAACTACTCCAGAGCCTCCTCGATGCTTCCCAGGAAGCACTGATCCAAGATGTCCCAAGCCAACTACGCCTGAACCCCCACGCTGCTACCCCGGCAGCACGGATCCCAGGTGCCCTAAACCTACAACACCTGCACCTCCACGATGCTTCCCGGGTAGTACAGACCCTAGATGTCCCAAACCAACTACTCCAGAGCCTCCTCGATGCTTCCCGGGTAGTACAGACCCTAGATGTCCCAAACCAACTACTCCAGAGCCTCCTCGATGCTTCCCAGGAAGCACTGATCCAAGATGTCCCAAGCCAACTACGCCTGAACCCCCACGCTGCTACCCCGGCAGCACAGATCCTAGATGCCCAAAGCCGACAACACCTGCACCTCCACGATGCTTCCCTGGTAGCACAGACCCTAGATGCCCTAAGCCAACAACACCTGCACCACCACGATGCTTCCCGGGTAGTACAGATCCCAGATGTCCAAAGCCTACCACGCCTAAACCAAAAGAGCCGGTGTGTTATCCAGGTTCACCAGATCCAAAATGCCCGCAGCCGCCACGGCCAACGACAATAACTCCACCAACATACTTACCTCCAGTAACACCAGCACCCAAGTGTTATCCCGGTTCTACAGATCCTAGATGCCCTAAACCAACTACGCCCGAACCACCTCGATGCTATCCAGGCAGCACGGATCCCAGGTGCCCTAAACCTACAACACCTGAGCCTCCTCGATGCTTCCCTGGAAGTACAGATCCTCGTTGCCCTAAGCCTACTATTCCTGAACCGCCTCGCTGCTTCCCAGGTAGCACAGATCCTCGTTGTCCCAAGCCTTCTACACCTGAACCACCAAGATGTTTCCCAGGCAGCACGGATCCCAGGTGCCCTAAGCCTACAACTCCTGAACCTCCTCGATGCTTCCCCGGTAGTACAGATTCTCGTTGCCCCAAGCCTACAACTCCCGAGCCCCCTCGCTGCTTCCCAGGCAACACAGATCCTCGTTGTCCCAAGCCTACTACACCTGAACCCCCTCGCTGCTTCCCAGGCAACACAGATCCTCGTTGCCCCAAGCCTACTACACCCGAACCCCCTCGCTGCTTCCCAGGTAGTACAGATCCTCGTTGCCCCAAGCCTTCTACACCTGAACCACCAAGGTGTTTCCCAGGCAGCACAGATGCCAGGTGCCCTAAGCCTACAACACCTGAACCTCTTCGATGCTATCCTGGCAGTACAGATCCTCGTTGCCCCAAGCCTACAACTCCTGAACCCCCTCGCTGCTTCCCTGGCAGTTTAGACCCAAGGTGTCCAAAACCCACTACACCAGAACCCCTACGCTGCTTCCCCGGTAGTACAGATCCTAGATGCCCGAAGCCGACCACACCTCGTCCCCAAAAGCCTATTTGTTACCCTGGATCACCTGATCCAAAATGTCCGCAGCCATCACGACCAACGACCCTAACCCCGCCTACCTATTTGCCTCCAGAAACACCTCCACCACGTTGTGGTCCTGGCAGTACAGATTCAAGGTGTCCAAAACCAACAACACCCGAACCTCCTCGTTGCTTCCCCGGAAGCACTGATCCCAGGTGTCCAAAACCTACAACACCCGAACCTCCTCGTTGCTTCCCCGGCAGTTTGGACCCTAGGTGTCCAAAACCTACAACACCTGAACCTCCTCGATGCTACCCTGGCAGTTCAGATCCTAGGTGCCCCAAACCAACAACACCCGAACCTCCTCGTTGCTTCCCCGGCAGTTTGGACCCTAGGTGTCCAAAACCCACAACACCTGAACCTCCTCGATGCTACCCTGGCAGTTCAGATCCTAGGTGTCCAAAACCAACAACACCCGAACCTCCTCGTTGCTTCCCCGGCAGTTTAGACCCAAGGTGCCCAAAACCTACAACACCTGAACCCCCTCGCTGTTTCCCCGGTAGTTCGGATCCTAGATGTCCAAAACCTACAACACCTGAACCACCTCGTTGCTTCCCCGGAAGCACTGATCCCAGGTGTCCAAAACCTACAACACCTGAACCTCCTCGATGCTACCCTGGCAGTTCAGATAGTAGGTGTCCAAAACCAACAACACCCGAACCTCCTCGTTGCTTCCCCGGCAGTTTAGACCCAAGGTGCCCAAAACCTACAACACCTGAACCCCCTCGCTGTTTCCCCGGTAGTTCGGATCCTAGATGTCCAAAACCTACAACACCTGAACCACCTCGTTGCTTCCCCGGAAGCACTGATCCCAGGTGTCCAAAACCTACAACACCTGAACGCCCACGCTGTTTCCCCGGCAGTTTGGACCCTAGGTGTCCAAAACCTACTACACCTGAACCTCCTCGATGCTACCCTGGCAGTACAGATCCTAGATGCCCCAAACTTACAACACCCGAACCTCCTCGCTGCTTCCCCGGTAGCAATGATCCTAGGTGCCCCAAGCCAACCACTCCAAGCTCGTGTTACCCAGGATCCAGAGATCCTAAATGTCCACAACCTTTCGCCCCTAGTAGCACAAATCCACCATCCACGTACTTACCACCGTTTCCAGCTGAAAATGAAGTGAAATCTCCGCGGGCCTTAAGATCAGTTTCAAAGGAGTTTGATCATGACGTTGGTAAGAATTTATATTACTGGTATTTTCTGATAAGAGCCGAAAGTTTTTTTTCTCATATTTAATTAAAACAAAACTCAGACATTTCCGCTTATAGTACCGAAGATGATAATATAATAATATATAATAGCGGCTAATTTGTAAATGCACTTTTTTTATCTACCCTAGTTCTGGAATTATTTTGCGTTACACATCACGTTCATCTAATTCAGGATTTATGGATTTACATCTTTATCTTACAGGTACTACTGGTCAAACAGAGGCAAAATCTCGAAAAGTGAGAGAAGTGACAGGTTTTAGTGATACCGCTGCAATAGCATCAAGTGGCGTAGCTGCAATGTACATAGTAATGGGCTCTGCAGTGTTCATGATGTTAACAGTTTCACTTACTGTGTATTTGTACAAAAACAGAAGACCTAGGTCAGAAATTACGACCAACGCGACAAGCTCATGCTGAGCATTGTAAATTTTAATAAAGTGTAGAATTTCTATTTTGTGATATCATAAGTATAAATAACTTTAACAAAAGTTTTAAAAAATGGCTGCGTTATAATATTTTTTGTATCAATTCACTGCCTTTTTAGCTTTATTATATCAGGCACTGATGCATGCCTATTGTATCATTATGTTAAATAGTGCCATAATGAAACAATTTTAATACTGAAGTGTTCTTCAAAGCATTCTCAGAATTTATTATGTATATTTTTATAATTCCTAGTCAATATTATATATTTCGTAAAGCATATTTTGATTTCACCATGATGTATTAAATTAAATCTTACTCATTGTATAATATACTCGTTTGTGATATTTTGTATAATAATATATTAAACAGTACACTGATGTGGCCATGAATTTGTATAGAGTACGTATGTTATAGTCATATGGCTAGATTAAGTATATTCTGTGAAACACGACAGAAGGAAGCTGAGATTTAAGTTTAGATCTTTGGAATGTCTACACAGTCATAAAAGTAATATTTACGACGATTTTGTAATGTTAATAATTGCTTTTAGAAACGATCTAATTAAAACATTCTATGAATGTCAAATTTGTTTCATTTCAATAAATATCTTAGCTGTAAATACATAACCTAAACGATAAAAACAATTAAAGGGCGCGTCGCTAAAAACGCGCGAAAAGGCATTTGCAGTTTTCCAAAACACAAACAACTCACTTCATTAATTGACACTAAAAAAATAGCTCAGTAGCTGAATAATTCAGTCTAAAAATGTACCGAGTGACATTTATAAAATAAATTGTATAGTATTTAGGAATAGAACAAAAAGAGACTGCAACAAAAAAAAACATTTTTGAATTTCTAATACAACGTAAATTATCCATAGAGACTGGAGACAGATATTAGTATAAATCTAGTTCAGCAGAAAAACACATTATGTTGAAGTCCATGTTTAGAGTAATAAGGTATTTCCTAAGGTATTATTATAGACTAGTGGTTGCCCGCGGCTCCGCCCGCGTATATGTCGGTTATCGTGGCAAATACATTTTTTTAACAAAAATAATAACAAAATAGTAGCCTGTGTTATTCTGATGTATAAGCTATATTACTGTAAAGTTTCATCCAAATCCGTTCAGTAGTTTTTGCGTGAAAGAGTAACAAACATCCATCCATCCATACTTACAAACTTTCGCGTTTATAATATTAGTAGGATAGTAAGAATTAAGATTACGCTTCACAACAATACTTGCACTATAAACTCACCAAATTCACTCTGAGACCGAAAAATCGTAATCACTTTCATGCTTTAAATGTAAATATGGTAAAAAACTCACCTTTAACAAATTAAATTAAACTGTCTCCGTATTAATCAAAGTCAATAAAATCGTCAATTCCGTAAAATCAAAGTGGGAGTAAGCTCACCGTGGGAAAGCGACGCTTCGGCATGAATGGGCTGGCTCGACCGGAGTGATACCACGGCCTCACAGAAAACAGGTGTGAAACAGCGCTTGTGCTGTGTTTCACCTAGTGAGTGGGGATACCGGAGGCCCATATCCCAATCCCTCACCCCATCCCCCTCCCCATCCCCCAAAGGCCATGGTTCATGGGTGGCGGTAATCGCTTACCATCAGGCGATACGTCTGCTCGTTTGCCCACTATTACATAAAAAAAAACTTCATGTCAAAGTTCATTTAAATCAATGCAGCGGTTTCTTACTAATATATTATTAAAAAGTATTCCTTCAAATTACTAAGCTCAAAAGACTAAGTTCATTAACATTAGACACTAAAAGCGACTAATGTTTCAAATTTGATAAGAATTGACCTACTCTGAGTCTCTAAATGTGCATGAATGGGCTGGCTCGACCGGAGTGATACCACGGCCTCACAGAAAACCGGTGTGAAACAGCGCTTACGCTGTGTTTCACCGAGTGAGTGGGGATACCCGGAGGTACATACCCCAATCTCCACCCCATCCCCCAAAGGCCGGCAAAGCACTCATGATGCTTCTGGTGTTGCGGATATCGATGGGCGGCGGTAATCGCTTACCATCAGGCTTACTTAAAAAAAAACTTCATGTCAAAGTTCATTTAAATCAATGCGGCGGTTTCTTACTAATACTAAAGGCCCGTATTCACTTTGAATAGTGTGAGTGCAGGTGCGTAGTGCAGGTGATCAATGATTGGTAGAAAATATGTTTGGACCGCGAATTCGCTATCCACACGTATTTTCTACCAATCATTGATCACCTGCACTCGCACTAATCAAAGTGAATACGGGCCTGAATATAACATTACATGGACCGCCCCTCTACCCCCGCGCCGCTCACCCTGATAGTGAAAACCGCTTCCTTCTGCTTAATCTAACATATTTAAAACTTTAAAAGTATTCTTTCAAATTACTAAGCTCAAAAGACAAAGTTCATTAACAGTAGACACTAAAAGCGAGTAAATGTTTCAAATTTGATAAAAAATTACCTACTCTGAGTCTCTAAATGTGCATTGTAATAAATTAAATTAAAAAGCTTTTTAAAAACAAGCCTTTTTTTTATGTATGCCCGCCAAAATGATTCTTCTCTGTCTGATGGAAAGCACAAGCAGAATCCAAGAGTGGCGGTCACCATACTCACTGCGAATGCAGGCAATGCAGTATGGCGATCCACACCATGGCGGCCTAGTGATGCTGCTGCACCTTTTAGTCTAGTCAACAAGTATGGAACTTGTTGACTAGACTACTTGGGCCTCCGGTCTCGCACTCACCAACGAAACACGACAGCACGAACGCTGTCATTTTACGTTGTTTTTCTGTGCGAGGGTAGTACCGCCCCGGTCGAGCCGGCCCGTTCAAGCTGAAATCAGCGTGGCTCTACTACCTTTTGCTGGAAGGCCTCGCTCGAGACGAATCAAACAAGTCCAGACTCGATGATGTTGCGACGTTTCTTTACAGAATTCCTATAGCCACCTTCCAGCTCCCGCATCAGATCAGCTCCATGTCATTATAATATTGTATTGTCACGCTGTTTAATATGCTTGCAAAATTTCAGCAAAATCGGTTGAAGATATCTGCTTCAAAATTGAGTTGCAAGGTTCCACCGGAACATACATACATACATAGATTGCGAGTTAATAAAAAGCTTGTAAAAAAGTATCCAATTTATCTATAATTATCTTTTTTTTTAATATAAGACTGCCAAAGATGACTGAAGGTAGTAGAGCCACGCTGATTTCAGCACGAACGGGCCGGCTCGACCGGGGCGGTACTACCCTCGCACAGAAAATCAACGTAAAATGACAGCGTGCTGTCGTGTTTCGTTGGTGAGTGCGAGACCGGAGGCCCAATTAGTCTAGTCAACAAGTTCCAAACTTGTTGACTAGACTAAAAGATGCAGCAGCATCACTAGGCCGCCATGGTGTGGGTCGCCATGCTGCATTGTCTGCATTCGCAGTGAGCATGGTGACCACCACTCTTGGATTCTGCTTATGCTTTCCATCAGGCAGAGTAGAGTCATTTTGGCGGGCCAAACATAAAAAAAAAAAAAAAAAAAAAACTTTAGCCTGCCTGATGGTAAACAGGAACAGAATGCAATAAAAGTGGTCTCCATACTCATTGCGAATGTAAACAATGTAGCATAGTGACCCACACTATGTCTATGGCGGCTACTGATACTGATACTAATAAATCACATCAAACTAATATATAAAGGCGAAAGTTTGTGAGTGTGTATGTTTGTTACTTCTTCACGCAAAAACTACTGAACGGATTTGGATGAAACTTTACAGTAATATAGCTTATAAATATTTATTTATTCATATTAAAAAAAAAACTTCGTTTAAAAAAACCGACTTCAAAAACTGAAAAGTATAAAATAACTTAATTTGTATGTGCTACCTATTCATAGGTTTGAATTCGGCGCCAAGCCAAATGTAATAGTAGATACCACACTCGCTATATTTCGAGACGAACGTCAACGACCTCACCGACGCTTCGGTTGTTTTGTCCTACGCGAAGAGCAGCTATCCCGCTCAAGGTCACGCGCGGCGAGTGCGGTACCTACTATTACATTTTGGCTTGGCACCGACTTCAAACCTATGAATAGGTAGCACATACAAATTAAGTTATTTATACTTTTCAGTTTTTGAAGTCGGTTTTTTTAAACGTTTTTTTTTTTCGCTTTTTAGTCTTTCTCAAGTCTCTCATCATCATTTCACCTAAATAACTTGAAAGAATACGACTAAAGGTAACATACAACATACTGTATAGAATAATAAATAAATATTTCGGACATGATGTTTACAGAATATGAAAGCATGCAGACAATTGCCTTAACTTTATTGCAGGCGCTCACGTAAATTTGAGGGTTTCCTTCAATTTCCTTGGGATCCCATCATCAGATCCTGATATGGTGGCCATGGGACCACATGGGGAGCATACCCTTTCGAATACAAAAATAATTTTCAAAATCGGTCCACAATTGACGGAGTAATCAATGTACATACATAAAAAAAAAAAAAAAAAACGATGAAATTGAGAACTTCCTCCTTTTGGAAGTCGGTTAAAAAATATATCTGTATCTGGACTACTTTGCAGGAAAATATTTAGATATTTGATTCCTCTAGCCGTAGGGCAATTACGTGCTTGAGGAGTGCGCCAGGTTGCTGGGCAGGTGAACAATTGATGCTGTCTTCGTCCTGTGCCACTTAGATACCTATTAGGTACATAAAGGTGGATGCACCCAAGTACCGACGGATTGTCTACCCTATTGTTCAGCAACAAGTAATAATGTAATATGTGCATAAACTCTCTCCTAGATTGTAACGTATCAAGACCAACCAGCCCAGATACAAACAACGAAGGATACAGAAATGGGTAGTATCCATAGGCACGTTTATAAATGAATCGGGAGAATTTACGCTGGACTTTTTCGATCATGAGCGTATATAGTTGCTCCTTAGGATGCCATACAATTGCGTTGTATTCCAGCTTACTTCGCACATAGGCGTTGTAAAGCAGCTTTATGGTCTGGACATTACTAAAATTATAAGATGTTCGAATAATGAAGCCTAGAGATCGATTTGCGTCCTTACACACTTGTTTAACATGATCATGAAAATTTAGTGTGCTATCCACAGTTAACCCCAAGTCGCGTATATTGTTGACTCGCTTGAGCGGTTCACCCGCCAGTTCGTACGTGGTAACTATTGGCGAACGAGAACGCGTGAAGGTAATAGTTTTACATTTGGAGGTGTTGAGGGACAGTTTATTTTGCACACTCCAAGATACAACTGCATCAATATCTTTTTGTAGCACCTTACAATCTCCAGTGTTAGCAATAGGAAGGAACAACTTGAGATCGTCAGCAAACATAAGACACTCAGCCCCTGAAAGTACACTGGGCAGGTCATCGATCATAATCAGAAACAGTGTGGGACCGAGGGTACTGCCTTGACTTATTCCTGATCTAGTATAATATTCTTGAGATCGATGATTTCCCAACTTAACATACTGTTTGCGGTCCCTAAGGTAATCTGCTATGAAACCGATTAAGAGCCGAGTACCAAAGCCCACAGATGAAAGCTTCCTTAAAAGCACATCATTGTCCACAAGATCGAATGCCTTTTTGAAATCAAAGTATGCTGCGTCCACTAGACAGCCCGCAGTTACCCTTGTGTTCAAGTAGTCCACAAATTTAACGTGATTGGTTAGTGTAGGGCGCGCAGGCCGGAATCCATGTTGACAATCACTTAAGTACATACTAATTTGATTAAAAATGTATCTATTTATAATAGATTCAAAGATCTTTCCGAGGACTGATAATACTGCAATAGGCCTGTGATTACTTATATCCGTTGAAGAACCACCCTTGGGTACTGGCGTTACTCGCGAAGTCTTCCATTTTCTGGGATAAAGACCCTGCCGTAGTGAAAGGTTATATATAATTAAGAGAGGCTTTTCTAGCACGGGTAAACAGTCCTTAACTAAATACGCCGGTATGTTATCAGGTCCATATGCGGCAGACGCTTTGAGTCGGCGAACTGCTCTTTGTAAGTCCGAAGGGCTTATGTTTTCAACACTGATCCTCGATGGAAAGCTATTTTGAGCAGCGTCGCACTCAGCTGCTAGTGGATTCAATAGCGGAGTATTTTCGTGGAAAACCGAATGAAAATATTGCGCAAAAGCATCGACAGCCTCCTGCCCTTCGACTGTTTTACCATTGAAGATGTAATCGCTAGTTTGTTGCCTATTCTTTCGTTTTTCTTTCACGTATTTCCCAAAAGTCGTTGGTTCCGATGCTACACTATTTTCAACTGTTTTTATGTATTAATTGAAAGCAATTTTAATGAGGTGTTTTACTTTAGTTCTATAGTATTTAAATAATTCTTTATTAAATTTTAAGTTACGTATTTTAAAAGTTCTTAAGTGAAAATATTTTAATTTAATGTAGTGTATTATTTCACCAGTGTACCAAGTAGGATATACATACTTGTGACTTTTTTAAGAGGAACGTTGTCAGTTATGACACAATTTAATTTGTCATATAATATATCTACAGCCATATCAGTATCATTTTGCAGTAACAAGTCTGTCCAGTCAATATTGGCGATATCCGCATACAAGCCACAAAAATCTGCTTTGCGGAAACTCCACTCAGTGGTTACTTTATGGTCCGATTTTGTACTGTGGGGACAATGATTCGCCGGGGCCCTTCCGGGTATTTTAAGCAATATCTCTAGAGGAGGGTGATAGGCATCCATCGGCACCAGAGGTTCGACATCTGCACTTATAGAGACATTTTTAGATTCAAGAGTGGTTAAAACCAAATCCAAGATACATCCATATTTATTTTCAATATTGTTGTATTGTTGTAACTGACAGTATTCTAAAAAGTCATTAAATTGATTTCTAACTTTGCTACTACACGATTTTAAATTGAAATCACCAATAGGCTATTTGACAATATTGAAAATAAACTCTAGATTGTGGTCATCCTATCAGATAATAGCCTAAAAAGACATATTTCACTATGAATTAAACAAAATAATGTGATTTTTTCGCAGATTGCACGAAATAAATTGTAACAATTTGTTGAAATATTTTCTGCGACGTGAACGCCTTGTGATTTGTTGCAACTCTGGTGACGTCACACGCTAGTAAACGAAAGATTCCTCGACTGAGTATTGTTCGCGTTTTGTGAATTTGTTTACTAGCGTGTGACGTCACACGTGTCATGTGACCAGCGCCATTAAAGAAATGTCGTTTTTTGACGCGGTTGTCAAACTTGAACTTTATCTTAAACTAGCTGACCCGGCGAACTTCGTACCGCCTCAGCTTCCTACATGCAGTGTACAGTCGCGGACAAAAAAAAACGCTTTGCCCGTTATCTTTTATTTTTTTTCTTTCTAGCAAAAAAAGAATGAATGAAATCGGACTATGTGTTATTGAATTACAACTAAGTACATATTTTGACTTTCATCCCCTCTCTCCAGGAAACCGTGCTGAATTTCGGGATAAAAAGTATCCTATGTCCTACCTCGTAGTATGAACTAAAATCATGTCAAGTTTCATTTGAATCCGTTTAGTAGTTTCGGCGTGATGCGAGGCCAAGATACAGACAGACAGACAGACAGGCAGACAAAAATGAAAAAAATTACAGTTTTGGCTTCAGTATCAATTATAGAGAGCCCTCCAAAAAAAAATTTCTAAATATCTTTAATGTACAGAATTGGACCTGTTACATTTTTATTATAAGTATATAGATTTTAATTGTTAAAACAGCAGAAATTCCGCAAAATATTAACGCAGTGTGCTTATTACGTAATAAAGAATAATTTAATACGATTTCCAAAAATCAGTCAAATAGCCTATTATGATAAACTGATACCTGGAATACATAGTTATAGCGTTCTCGATACAAGTTAATACATCCAAATACTGATTATCATTATAGTTAGGTGGTAAATAAACTACACATACAAGTAATTAGACGTTTTTCCACGTTATTAAAGCAAACAATAGTTCTTTGTCATCAGTTAAATTATCAATGTCAGTAGTTCTCCTAACTAAATAACAATCTTTCACTGCTAATAGGACGCCACCCCATCCTACATCACCAGTTCTATCTTTACGGAGTACTACATAGTTTGCAGGAAATAATTCCGCATCATTTACTGAGGCATTAAGGAAAGTTTCAGTAAGACCAATAAAATCACAGGCGCATGCAGTCACATTACTATAAAATACATCAGTTTTCGTTCGAAGGCCTCTTACATTTTGGTAATACATAATAAATGTCTTAATCTGTGTCTTTTTTCTGGCCCTTCTTACACGTTTTTTAGTTACAGTTTTATAGGACGTGTTATTTTTCTTAACATTATTCTCTAAGAAAAAACGTGGAGCCTTGGCTTCCTGGATTTATTAAATGTGGAGTAAAGATAGGTATATGATGATTTGATATGGTCTTTAATATCTTTGTATATGTTTTTTATTCCTCTCTTATTGAGTTTCCCAGTTTGATTTGAGAACATGTCATATGATAGATTACGATTTGTGTCAATAAAACAGGCATAACGATAATTTTGTATATCTGAATATAATAAATTGTTAAATAATTCTATTTTATAGTTATATATCAGAGCTCCGCGTACATAGGTAGGTGCACATACAATAACATTGGTGTGAACTATATGTTTTAATGATTTTTTTATAGTTTGTATGTAGTCAAATTTATGTTTAAAATCTTTTTCTCCTATTATGATAATACAATAGTCATTTCTGTTAAAATTAAGTAATTTTTTATCTATATTAATTAGCATTTGTTCTACATTACAGTTAAGTGAGATATAGCGTCAGTACGTGAATTGGCTACCAAAACTATCCTCTATCATTTGCAGTGGACCGGAGGAGTTACAGTTGGTCAGGATACATAATTTGCTGGATACCTCCTTCCTTTGGTTCAAACAGTTTGAGTCAGTTAAGTCCTGGGCCTTTGTGTATGTACCACTATCTTTCTCTTTTAGTAGTTGTTGTAAGTTAAATATATATACTATTTATATATATTTAGGCATGATATCTCATCTTTCAATCGTTTTAATTCTTGTTCTAGCGTTGTGAGATTCTGTCATTGTTTTTTGACAAGCTCATTTAGTTGTGTATCTGTTTTGGATGTTAGTCTAGAAGGCGTAACGAAAGTGAGTGTATCTGAATGCTGCAAGGAATGTCTACTAATTAGTGGAGATTCGATTTTCTTTGGAACTGATTGTGAGAGAAATTTTTTTAGTGTGGCATTTTCTTTTGTCAATTTCATGATAAGACTACGGAGATCATTATTTTCAAGAATTAAATTTTCGATTTCACTTTGTGACGTTACAAGTTCAGATTGGAGTTGGACAACAGTTTCTTGCATTTCCTGTATGGGTATAAAGTCGGTTATGGTGTAGTCCATACTTTTGGATAACGTACGTTCGGCAGCAATTAGTGAGTCCTCTTGTGTGTGGAACATAGATATGCTTATGTCGTCTTCCTCGTTGATTGTACTCTTTGGAGTGGACCCAGGCGTGTTCGCCGGTGATATAGTGGATGTGATATCCGTTTTGTTAACTTTCGAGACAAGTTGTTTCTTTCTCATCGTGACATTTGCTGTCTCCGAGACCGATGTTGTTAGAAATTTAACGTCATTGTAATTTTCGATTGTCATTTTTCTTGTATGACGTTTTGACGTTGACAGAGGACTTGAGACGCTTGGATCGGTCGAGCTGGAGCTTCGTTAAAAAGAACCGTTTTGATTGATATTTAGCTAATTGTCGACTCGGTTCCTTTAGTGGTTTTCCGTTATGAGTGGTCTAGTTTGGACTCGCGAGTTTTAGTAGGCACGTTCAAATAGGCGCGATCCGCGATAGCTAAATACGAGTGTATTGTAATTCGAATACCTTGGAGGTTGGACAGCACTTTAGGAGTCATGTATGTGTAACGACGCAGAGAGGACTCCGTACCGACTGGGCACTCCGTAGTGCACTCAGAAGGTGATACCTCGTTGTTAGGTAGGCATATGGGTGCTTCAACACCTGTACGGGATGCCTGCCTGTATTGTAAACAGGATGGCCATGGTGTGGCCGCCTGCCTAAGATTTAGGGACCAGAGAGTCCAAGGGCGACGCCAGATCACCAAGCAGCGTGGCTGGTGTTTTTTGTGTCTGGGTCCCCATTTAGCAAGGGATTGCGCTCGGTCCGCAATGTGTAAGTTTTGTGGAGGCCGCCATCATGAGTTGCTCTGCCTGAATAGGCCCGGCCAACATCATGCAGATGGACAGGGCCGGACTCAGGGATAGATGGGGTCACGTACACAGGGCCGGACTTGGAACCTGGGTCCACGGGACCAGGGCCCCCATAGGGAAGATGTTGGGGCCGATGTTCAGACCAACATCGCGGGCGGTTCCCCGACCTATTGACAGGCCAGTGGCTCAGCTGGAGCTGGCACGGGCGGGTGTGCGGATGCACCCTCGAGTATGGAGCGTTTAGTTAGAACGCCGCCTCGGGTGTCATCGCGCTCGCCGCCGACCACTAGAACGCCGCCTTGGGTGTCATCGCGCTCACCAAAGACAACGACATTTCGTCGATTTTCGCCGCCCATCATGGAGCGCCCTTGGTTGGATCACCGCACCCCCCCTATCCGTGGACGGCGTCAAGTAGAGCGCCGCGACTGGAGGGGCACTTACGAGGGACCATGGGATCCCTACCACACTGATATGCCCGGTTGCTCGGGCTATAATGCGTGGGGCCCCGGGGGCCCCCGCTAGGAAATTGCAGCCAATCAAACTTTGGTCCCCAACCGGAGGCTATAGTTTTGCCCACTGCCTCCGTGTGTGTTTGGGGTTTGAACTCGACACTCCAGCTACGGTTGACGTGCTACTGGGAGTAGACGTTCTGGGTAAGTTTGTATCGGATCGGCGAGTCTTGCAGCACGATCGACTCATGGCTGTGGAGACATGTATCAGGAGAATTGAACCCGTCGGATTGTGCATCCAGGGGATGCCGGGCTCCTGAGTTGGTTAACCATCAGTTATGGTGGGGCCCTCTGTGGCTGGCAAGGAAGGAATCGGATTGGCCCCTTAACAACGCGAAATTGCCTATGGACTGTTGTATAATGGCAGCCGTTTATGTGACCCAGGAGGTCCAGGAGACTGACGCGAGTTTCTTGATTGAGCGGTATAGCTCTCTTGATAAATTGATCAATGTCAATTGTTGGATCAGAAGATTCGTTCGGAATTGTTGCACTCCCCGCGAACAGCGAACGCTAAGCCCAATTCTGTCACCGGCAGAGCGAAATGAGTCGCTTCTGAATTTGATCCGGTTGGTTACAGTCTTCGAACTTTGGAGCAGAATTGGAGAGTCTACGAACTGGGCGTTCGAAATTGAAGGGTGCTGTCGCGCGTCTCAACCCGTTTATAGATTCGGCCGGGTTGCTTCGGGTAGGAGGAAGATTGCGCAATGCGAATCTGCCGTATTCGGCTCGTCACCCCCTACTGCTCCCCAAGGGAGGGCAGTTGGTTGAGTTGTTGATGACTGATCGGCATGTTAAAAACGCTCATGCAGGTTGTAACGCCTTGTTGGCTACACTCCAGAGGGAGTTTTGGATTTTGTCTGGGCGTCGTACCATACGGAACATCGTGTTTCGGTGCATGCCTTGTTATCGGAGCAAGGCTGCCACGATGCAGCCTCACATGGGGGATCTGCCCCCTGATCGGGTGAATGAGGCTAGGCCATGGGCTGGTGTTGGTACAGACTTTGCGGGCCCATTCTTCGTAAAAAGCTCGCGGCTGCGGAACGCGAAACAGTACAAGGCGTACCTTTGTGTGTTCGTCTGTTTATCCACCAAGGCGGTGCATCTCGAGCTCGTTGCTGACCTCACGACGGAAGCCTTTATAGCGTGCTTGGACAGATTCGTTTCCCGAAGGGGACTGCCAGCACTGATTCGTTCCGATAACGGAACCAACTTCGTAGGTGCAGAACGATACTTACGAGATGTAGTTAAGTTTTTAAATGAAAACAAAGTGGATATTGGAACAGCCCTCTCCCGTAGGGGTATACAATGGACCTTCAGTCCACCAGGTTGCCCCCACTGGGGCGGGATTTTTGAAGCCGTAGTTAAGTCAGCTAAGACGCATTTAGGGCGTATTGTAGGTCAGACCGCGCTGACGTTTGAGGAACTCGCGACGTTGTTTTGTAAGATCGAAGCCGTTCTCAACTCGCGACCGTTGTGTCCGCTCAGCTCGGATCCAAATGACCTGGAGGCGTTGACTCCAGGCCATTTCTTAATTGGTCAACCACTTAACGCGCTGCCCGAACACCCGTACGAAGGTGTGAAATTGTTTCGGTTGTCTCGGTATCAGATGTTGCAGCAGTTTTCACAGAATTTTTGGAAACGATGGTCTCTAGAGCATCTGCACATTCTGCAACAGCACTTTAAGTGGACTGACAAAACTAGTCCCCCTAATGTTGGTGACCTCGTGCTGGTTAAGGATGCTAACCTACCGCCACTGCGTTGGCGCCGGGGGCGCATTGTTAACTTGTTCCCTGGTAAGGTTGGGACCCCCCGGTCCGCAGAGGTTCTAGTTGGGGACTCAGTTATCAAACGAGCGGTAGCAACGTTATCTCGCCTGCCTGTAGATTAGGGAACAGGTACGGACCTGTTCGGGCGGGTGACTGTTAGAAATTTAACGTCATTGTAATGACAACATTTTCGATTGTCATTTTTCTTGTTTGACGTTTTGACGTTGACAGAGGACTTGAGACGCTTGGATCGGTCGAGCTGGAGCTTCGTTAAAAAAAACCGTTTTAATTGATATTTAGCTAATTGTCGACTCGGTTCCTTTAGTAGTTTTCCGTTATGAGTGGTCTAGTTTGGACTCGCGAGTTTTAGTAGTCACGTTCATATAGGCGCGATCCGCGATAGCTAAATACGAGTGTATTGTAATTCGAATACCTTGGAGGTTGGACAGCACTTTAGGAGTCATGTATGTGTAACGACGCAGAGAGGAAACTACCAAGAGGCCTCTTGGACGCCGCTTTAAGGAATCTACACATCTCCAGTAAGTGCTTGATTACATTAGTTAGAATAAGAACACGGTGAATCGCCGTGGTTCATTGCTCTTGCCAATGAACTAGTTTTAGCGATTGTATGCTTATAACATGGGCCTATAGGTATTTCAAACGGCACAAGGTGATCGCTGCATTGGCGAGAGGAATGAACAGATGTATTTTGCCTTTTTATCTTTTGCTCACATGTTTTACACTCCCACTTCGAATTCCTTCTGGCTTCTTGACCTTTATGACTAGGTAAAATTGTGTTTCTGTGATCAATCTCTTTCTTACATTTGTGACATGAGACAGGTGGTGCCATCTTGCTGCCGTTGATACGCTTAGAGTTTGACGTTATTGATTCTGGTTCAACAAGGTGATCTTTATCGAGCACACAACGCAGTTCAACATAAAACCACTAGATTGCGCTGATTACGTTAATGTATCTATTATGAACCAGATAAAATGTTGAAGTAGTTCTAGCTAATGAATCTATTTTGCACTAGAGGTCGCTAGGTGTCACTTATGGGTCTTATTATGTATGTGTCCTCAAACCTGATTGGTCAATTTGATTATCAGATTTTTTTAACGTTTTTTTTGAAGAATCACTTGTTTTTTACTTAAGATTACACAAAAAAAATAGTTTTATGTTCTCTAAAGATGATTAGAAGTCTAATTACTCACGAATTTCCAAGTCTGTAGGTCTTATTTACTGTCCTTGATAGTTAAATTAACCAAGTACAGTCACTTGGTTTCTTACACATTTACGTTAGAAACTAGTTCACGATCACCTAGATAACGTCTGTACAGGCTGGTCGGACTATATAGTTTATATTTTTTCACTGACTATACACACTACACACTGAATTGAATTTTAATTTTCTTTTATTTACGGAGTCGATGTTTATCAAGGCACAGTGGCGCCACTTCAGAATAACACATAGGCTACTATTTGCCGCGATAATCGGCATACACGCGGGCGGGGCCGCGGGCAACAGCGAGTACCTATTATAAAGTATAAAGTTTAGTTTAGCCAGTTAACAAGGAAGTTATTCATCATGCTGTGTTGTTTGTACGATACTGACGAAAAGTAGCGTAGTTTATAGCATAATTAATGCGTAACGCGTGTGTTTACCTGGAACTACGCTACTTTTTTTGCTTCAACAAGAACAAGTGTATTTTTTTTAATTTCATCTGAGGCTGTGACCAAAAAGAACGGAATACCAATCAAAAATGTTGCACTAACAGGGGTAAATAATTTCTCGTAAGAGCTTTCGTTGCGTGCGCTGCGTACTTAACATAGGATACTTTTTTAGCTTGTAGCATCGTTTTTTTTCTCATTTCAATCATTTAATATTTTTTGTTTTCAGCGCCCTCTCTTTCACTTTAGTTCCAACTGCAACTAGGTGCGGATCGCGATCAAATTGTTTAACTGTCTGGTGCACCTAGGATGCGCCAGGTGGCGTTTATTTTAAAGGATTTTATGTTTAGATTATGCCGCCTTGTAACAATGATACATTATCATATGTGTGTCATACGATTCTCATTACATTTTAATTTTATTGCATAGAACTAAGCAGTATAGTAGTTGTACGTCTTGTTTTCGCGTCGTGTAATGGGGTGGGGGTTTAATCGAGAAAGTTCGATGATGAATCTTTAAAAATAGATGTGTCGCAGATGAAGGATTCATTCTTAATCTTCTCTTTGGAACTCTGAGTAAGTTTTCATTATAGTCTATATATATCTTTGATTGGTAGTGTTTTGTGAGTGATCAAGTCCCACTGTCTGTGGTAAGTTAACCTCAAAAGGTTTTCATTAATATCTTTAAGTATGTAGAATACGTTCTTAGGATATTTAATTTTGTTTATAGGGTCGATAGATTACAGTTGAAAATCTACCTTCAGTATACCTGTCCTGTGGTTCGTGATTTATTACTGAAGAAGTTTGATCGTAGGCAGCTCACGGCTCACTCCTCAAGATTTCTGCCCTACCTTGAGGGAAGATCACGTAACGATTAACATCCTTAATTAATACTCTTATTTAGCACCTACAAGTTGATCACCATTGGACGTCTCCTAAGACAATAAGCTACCTTGAGCTGGTGAGAGACTTCGGCTGACTACCTCGAGTCAGCAAGGTGATCCTGAGGGTTGCTACCTAGTGCTGTCCAAACAACAGGCCTGAATATCTATAAGAAACTGTATACTTTATTTTTTTATCTACCTTGTATGTATTATAAAAAAAAATTCTTACAATTGTAACTTATAAATTTAAATTGTTTGAACAAAATAAAAGTTGTATGTGTTTAATGTGGTTTCACTGAAGTCTCCCGTGGAGCACCAGCACAGGCACCCTCACTTTATCTTTCTTACAAAATTCTAACGGCGCCCTGAGAGCTTAAGTATCTACCGCGAGTGGCAGTCGGTGAGTAACCTACCTGACAAGTTCAGGGGTTACAAGCTAGTAATATTATAAATGTGAATATAAGTTTGTTTGTTACGCTTTCACGCTAAGACTACCTACTTAATCGATCATCATGAAACTTTGTACACATATTCTTGGAGGTATTAGAAGTAACATAGTGTTACGAATAATAATAATCTTCAAGTCTTATCTGCGCAAACAAATACACACGCGCTTCTTATCGATCTCCTGACGCAAGGAATAATGGACCTTATTTCTATTAGCATAATGTCGGTTATCGATTGGTTGTTGCCTAATTATTATTAACTTCGATTATTTTTATAAGCGTCTTTACTAGACAATTCTCGTGTTTTATCGGCGTTTCTAGAATGGAAGAATAATAATAAAATGAGTATAAATAGAGCGTCTCGCGGGCCGCAGGCAGTTCAGTTTAGTTTGAGCTATAGTGAGATAAACATCGAAGTGATATCAGCGATCAACCTAGCGACCTCGGCGACCTTTAAGGATTGTAATTCAGAGTAGTATTGTGATTTTAATAGTGGTTTTAATAAAGTCTCTTTAACACGTCAAAAGGCTTCTTTCTCAAATAAATAAAACCCTAACACGTAACAACTGGTGTCAGAAGTGAAATTTGGGAAATGCCATTGTCCCCGAGAGACGACGGTACCAGCGAAGGAGTGAAGACCGGGGCTCAACAAACTGCGGGAGCAACGAGTATGGAGGAAAGCGCCTCGCCTACTGGTTCCGCCCACCAGGCCACGCTCCCTTCGGAACAAGTCTCGGTTGTCCACACTCCCACGGCCGTGCCTACGCCTGACTTAGCGGATCTGTTAAAGATGATTGTTGTGATGAAGGAGCAGCTGGACGGCAAGTTTACGGCTATACAAAATGGCCAACAGGAGCTGCAAAACGGGCAAAACAGGAAGTTTGAGACCCTACAGAGTGGGCAAGAAGCCCTACAAAAACAAATGAAGGATGACCAACATCTACTGTTATCCGCTGTCAGCGAAGTAAGTGGTGCCGTAGATAAACTACGGAAGGACGTCGACGTGGTTGAGGAACGAATCACCTGCCTAAGTACTGATATGGACAGCGTGAAGACTGGCCTTACGGAGCTGCAGAAAAAGGTAGTACGCCTGGAAACTACCACTACAACACCTGTTACTTCGGGTGTAGTTGGTGTAGTACATGCACCCAGTGTCAAGGTCCCTTCGTACGACGGCAGTACTTCATGGACCGCGTACCGTCAGCAGTTCCAGACCGTCGCAGCTGCTAACGGGTGGACAGATGAACAGTGCCTGACTGCTCTTACTGTCGCACTTAGGGGGCAAGCACTAACAGTCTTAGAGTCACTACCTAGTTCGGGCAGCGGATACAAGGAACGATTGGAAGCACTCGAATCGAGATATGGGGAACGCCATCTGCATCACGTTTTCCGCGCCCAGTTACGCGATAGAATCCAACGTCCGGGAGAGGAACTACAGCAGTAGGCGTTGGAGATTGAAAAACTGGTACGAAAAGCATACCTTTCGGCTGATGCGAAGATGGTGGAGTCGAACATCGTCCAAGCATTTGTAGATGGGATCAAGGATTTCTCAGAAGAAGTCAAAGAAGTCAAGGCTTCTTTTAAGAAAGGTTCAGGGGTAATGTGCTACAGATGTGGCGAAAGAGGAAACCTACAGCTTAACTGCCCTCAAAAAAGTTCGCAGATGTTCAGGCTCAAGAAAATGGAGGAACGTCTAGAGGAGCTGATGAAAAAGCGTGACGAAGCCTCGCCTTCTACTGAGAATCAGGGAAACGAGTAACAGCCAGGACTAAGGGGCGAGTACTGGCTGGCGCGAAGGAAACCCCGTCGACCATCATATCACAGGCGTGCACCGGTAACAATCTCGTAATCCTGGGCAACATCAATGGAACAGATTGTAAAATAACGCTGGACACTGGAGCTTCAAAGACAATAGTGCGACCGGATCTAGTGAAGACTACGTTGAGTAATAAAAAAAAGGTTGCTTTTTGACTTCTCTCCGCCTCCGGCCAGCCAATACCCGTCTTAGGTGAAATAACAGTAACGATGCACGTTGGGGAGACATTATATAGACATGACGTCATCGTAGCTGAAATTATGGATAACTGTATTTTGGGCTTGGACTTCATGAAAAATTACAACTGTAAAATAAACGTTTCGGATGGAGTTTTCAAATGCAGCGATCAGGAAATCTTTATATTAGGTGGAACTACATGGCAAAGTGACTTGTCTGAAGAGAATCACAATTCTTGGGAAGTCTGAGGCTCAGGTTTTAGTTAAACTACCATCAGATAGGAAAAAGTCACCGAACCGATGTGTGTTGGTCGAGGACGAAACTTCCAGGATAGCAGCTCGGAAGTACATGACGGCAAGAACTCTTGTCAATCGTAATGCAACCGCAGTAGTGAGGGTCTTAAATCTAGATAACAGCGAGATTGAGCTACGTAAGGGTGACGTCATCGGACAGTGCGAAGAAGTCGTCTGGGGGAGAAAAGGTTCCTCGTCATCTAGTTTGGAAACATCAAGCACAAGAAGTGATGCAACAGTCACTGAGTTTCTTAAGGACTGCAAAAAGAACCTGACTTATTCGCAGAGCATTAAGGCTAAGAAGTTATTAGTGCGATTCGCAAATGTTTTTATTAATCAAGAAGGAGACCTTGGAAGGACGTCGCTCGTACGACACAAGATTGATACCGGAAATGAAAGACCTATTCGTCAACGAGCAAGACGAGTTCCTATAGCAAAAGAAAAAGAGGTGGACAACATGTTAGAAGAGATAAAAAGGAACAGAATCATCGAGCCATCTGCAATTCCATGGTGCTCACCAGTCGTGCTGGTGAAGAAGAAAGACGGTAGCACGCGATTCTGCGTGGATTACAGACGACTCAATGACGTCACAAAGAAGGACAGTTACCCGCTGCCTAGTATCGCCGACACATACTTTGAGCGGAATGAAATGGTTCTCAACCCCAGACTTAAAATCTGGATATTGGCAGGTGGAAATACATCCAAAAGACAAGGAGAAGACTGCATTCTCAACGGGCAAGGGATTGTGGCAGTTCAATGTGATGCCTTTTGGTTTGTGTAACGCGCCTGCCACTTTCGAACGCGTCATGGAGTGTGTACTGGCGGGGTTAGTAGGAGATGCCTGCCTGGTACATTTGGATGACGTCATCATCGTTGGTCGCAACTTCCGAGGACCACTTACAAAAATTAGAGCAGGTTCTCAGCAAGATTCAGGGTGCCAACTAAGGTTGAACCCGAAAAAGTGTCATTTTTTGACAAATGAAGTTGACTACCTCGGTCATGTTATAAGCCGTGAGGGCATCCGAACTGATCCGAAGAAAGTGGAAGCAGTTCAAAAATGGCCTAGTCCCAAAGACAAGACGGAGGTGCGAGCGTTCCTCGGTTTATGTTCCTACTACAGACGCTTCGTGAAGGGATTTTTCGAGATTGCCAAACCGTTGCATAGGCTGACAGAAGATAAAAGACCATTCTGTTGGGATGAACGCTGTGAATATTCCTTTCAAGAACTGAAGAAACATCTATGTCAAACACCAATTCTAGGGTATCCACAACATGAGGGTCTATTCATCGTCGATACTGACGCGAGTAACACGGCAATCGGTGGGGTGTTGTCACAAAAACAGGGCGACAGAGAAGTCGTAATTGCGTATTTCAGCAAGTCACTATCAAGACCGGAAAGAAACTACTGTGTGACAAGAGGGTTCTCCTCTTGTCACACAGTAGTCTTGGCTGTGGTGAAAGTCCTACGGCACTTCAACAAATATCTTCTCGGCAAACGATTTTTACTGCGCACCGATCACGCAGCACTGAAGTGGCTTCTGCAATTCAAGAACCCAGAACGTCAAGTGGCCAGGTGGATTGAACAACTCCAAGAATTCGACTTCGATACATTACACCGTAGTGGAAAGTCTCATGGAAACGCAGACGCGCTATCACGAAGGCCATGCCCAGAAGACTGTAAGCATTGTGTCAAACAAGAATCAATAGGCTTGACGGTGAAACGGACACAGGTTACTCCTTTGGGTCCCTGGGAAGATGAGACAATGAAGAAATCACAGGTGGATGACGTTCACCTGAAGCAACTCATCATATGGAAAGCACAGGGTGATGCCAAACCTGCTTGGAGTGATGTCTCATCTGCAAGCGCTGTCACTAAAGCTTATTGGGCACAATGGGATAGCTTGGTTCTACAGAACGGCGTACTGTACCGAAAATGGGAGAAGACCAACGGCAGAGAGTTCCACCTGCAGATAGTTGTGCCAAGAGCGAAAATAGCAGACGTTCTCCGTGAAGTTCACGATGGAGTGTCAGGAGGCCATCTTGGAGTCAAGAGGACACTGTTGAAAGTACGCGAGAGATTCTACTGGCTCCATTGTCGGCAAGATGTACAGGACTGGTGCCGTAAATATACTACTTGTACTGCTGTAAAAGGTACACAGAAACAGTCCAACGTCGGCGCACCATGGGAACGAGTTGAATTTGACGTAGCGGGTAAGAACATGAAGACCAGATACGATTGGCGTTCAAATTTAAACGGTTTCGAAGAAGGTGCATTGGTATGGTTACATAACCTAGCCCATAGGAAAGAAAAGTCCCCTAAATTACAAGCCAAATGGGAGGGGCCGTACCAGGTGATTATACGGATGAACGACGTTACCTACAGGATTCAGCGGCATTCGAGAGGAGCGTTCTAAGTAGTGCATATCGACCGCCTGGCAAAATATCGTGGCAGCAATAGCGATGTTCGGGACGAACATCTCTAAGAAGGGGGTAGTGTTACGAATAATAATAATCTTCAAGCCTTATTTGCGCACACAAATACACACACGCTTCTTATCGATCTCCTGAGGCAAGGAATAATGGACCTTATTTCTATTAGCTTATAACACAAGTTTAACACGTAAAAAGGCTTATTTCTCAAATAAATCGAACCCTAACACGTAACAATAGGATACTTTTTACTAAATCAAGCGAAGCCGCGGGTGAAAGCTACTTAGTAATATTATTAATGTGAACGTAAGTTTGTTTGCTTTCACGCGAAAACTACTTAACCGATCATCATGAAACTTTGTACACATATTCTTGGAGGTATTAGAAGTAACATAGGATACTTTTTATTAAATGCGAGCTAATCCGCGGGCGAAAGCGAGTAGTGTTGTAAAGCAGATAGCTATCTAAAACTTTTATAGGAACTCCGAACTGGTAATATGTACTGGCTTTTAATGTGTTTATTTTGCTATCATATTTCCAACTAGCTGAGCCCCGCGGTTGTAGCTGTACCTTTAGAAAAACAACCATGGGTAATAAATACCGCGAGGCGAAGACGGAAGTACAAAATAAAAGTAGCCTAAATTCCTCATTATATCATCACCTATATGCCAATGAAGTCCGGTAAAATCCGGTTCAGTCGTTATAGAGATTAGCCGTAACAAACCGACAGACAGACAAAATACTTAGATTGGTTAATTATGTAAGTACCGCAAATAGATTCTTATGGATTTAGTGAAAAGCTGTTAATTTGAAATCACAAACAGACACTTCAATTTTATTTATTTGTATAGATTGTCAACCTTCAGCAAAATTCATTCACAATGTGAGTCACAAAAATCCATGTAAAACGACTTGTAGTAAAAAACAAAGAGTTTATAAATTAAAAAAAGAAATCATAACAATATATTAGTTTAATATTAAATACCTACCTAAAAATATACAAAGGGTTGATTTCACCGCTTGCTGATAAAGTCTTTGATAGACTACTGTCAATTTATCTGTAAAATAACTTCAGATTCCCATTTCACAAGTAGTCCATTGAAATGTTACATTTTTTAGACCTTACCTTGCGTTTTTTAGAGGACGCAATTTTCAGTGTTCAGGGTCAGTGTAAAGCTAAAACCAAGTTTGTGGGGCCAACCACCTAAAAACTTAAATAAAAAAAAACAATAACTGATGACACATTATTAGTACACGTATAATATAGGTATAGTTAAGAGTACTGAAAAATAGTACTCACTTCGGAGCGCTGTAAGACCTTAGCTATTGACTTAATGAAAAAATGTTGCGAATAAAAGTTATTCCTCAAAAAACGATCTACAAAAATGGTCTGATATATTTTTTTCGTAAAATGATTTAAAAAAAGTTATATCGAAAAATATTAATTTTTCTCTCGAATTTCTGAACATTTTCACTTATAACTTTTTTATTTATAGTTCTACGACAAAAAGTTAGTGAACCAAAGTTGTAGAGAATTTAATTTGCAACAAAATATGTCGACAATTTTTTTTTTATCAAATAAACAGTTAGAGATATATCGTAAAAACCATTTCAACCCCTATTTTCAAGATGGCGGATTTTCAGGGTGGCGACCCCACAAACTTGAGTTTAGCTTTACACTAACCCTCCCTACACATCAAAAAAATAAAATTGCGTCCTCTAAAAAACGCAACCCCAAATGTAACTTTTCAATGGACTAAAGTGATGAGTAGAAACATATGTTATTTATCAACAACTTTTATATCTTAAATAGTGTCATATGACAGATAACTATCTAATATCTTATCAGGAACTGGTCAAACTGGCTCTAAATCAACTTATGTATCTACAGTAGATACATAAGTTGATTTAGAGCCAGTAGAAAAATTTGCTCAAGTAGATAATCTACTTGAGCAAATTTATAGCTAATTTCATAGTCTGTAAACTACAGTTCAAATCTAAACTAATATCACTACAAATAGTTCTAAACTCTACTACGATAGTACTTATACTATGATGTTGACTTAAACGCATGTTTTATTTAATTTTTTTGTATGGCTGATGCAGTAATGGATTTGCATCCCAAAATCAACTGTGGAATTCATTATTATCATCTTCCTAGTCTTTATTATTCCCAATAAAATATTTGTGGTTGGCTACAGGTGGTAATATGCAGGTTTTTTTTTAATGTAGGTATGGCCCTTACAAAATGACTCGCACTTGGCCGCTTTTTTTAAATGTTTTAGCCTGCCAAAATGACTCTACTCTGCCTGATGGAAAGCTTAAGCAGAATCCAAGACTGGTGGTCACCATACTCATTGCGAATGCAGACAATGCAACAATGCAGCATGGTGACCCACACCATGGCGGCCTAATGATGTGTTTTATATTGTATTTATAAATATATTTATTATAAAAGCATGTATTATGTATTTGTGGTCCGATTAAAATAACGCATAGTGTGCTACATAGTGAGAAAAGGCAGTTTTTTATTCATTTTAGGGTGAACACAAAAAACATCTATTTATTAAACTGTATGCCAATAAATGATATGAGCATTAAGAGATAATGAGTAAAAATATAATAAGTATTTAGTTTTTATTAAAAGAACTGTTAAAGGTTCACAGATTATAGATATTTAATATACCTATTTGAGAAGTGTGATAACTACTTTATCAATATTAAATACTTATATTATGACTCAGTCAGGAATCAGGGCTGTACATTGTTTTGTGATCCACTTTTTTACAATCAAGAATTATTGTTCATATGAACATTACAATGACACTCCTTAACAAAAGAATTTATTGATTAAGTATTACAATGCAAATGTTAGGACTATTAGTTATTTACTTATATACTTAATAAAAATTAATCTATTTAATAATAGGCTGAGACTTATGCTGTAGTTAGTAAAAAAAATAAGTATGAATTATTTATCCTTGCTTAAAATTACCTTTCTTTTTACATATTAATGAGCCTGCAAAGGTGACTCTACAGTCTACTATGGCTGATGGAAGGCACGTAGTAAAAGTAAGTAAAAGTAAAACCAAAAATAGGTAAGTAGGTACATTAACATACAAATACCAACTGGTATTGAAATTTTACAGAATTGTGATGACCCTTATTACATATACCTATAGAGAATCATGGGAACTTTGTGATCAACATCATTAATTTCTAACTAATAATAAAGCAAGTTGTTGACATTTACCGCTCAATAAGCTTCAATCTGATGGGGCCATTCGGTGTATACATTGGATGAATGTGATAGTCCATTGGTTTGTGATGATACTCCATTTTAAAAGCTTGAACCATCTGAAATGATAAAAGTTTTATTTGAACTTAAGTTAGACGAGTGGTTTTCGGGTTACTAAAGGGCGACCTAATAACTCAGATCAAATAAAAAAGGTTGATCTGAGCCTAATAATTAAAACATAAATAAACTACGATTTGTAAATATAAACCTTTAAATATTTAAATAAATAGTGTAAAGAAAAATACCATGAGCAACCCCACGAGGGGGTTGGAGCAACGCTCACACCTCCGCGCTACCCTGTGGAATTCGCCACCTAGGCTAGTAATTCCCCCACTCAATCAAAGTGTAATAAATATACCATCTTCTCTCAGTGCTTGATTAATTCTTAACTGTAGGGTAGGTACACAATCAAACTTAATACTGTTAACACAACTGTTCAGCTCAACTGTCAACCAGTGAATATATATTCACCCTCAACCAAGAACTACTCAAATCAAATAACGTTCCCTTGCTCCACCCCGGAAATGACGATGTTACGTCCCATCCGTCAATTCAATGTAGCCGAGCAGAAAAATACAGTTATCTAAATTAAATAATATTAGTAAATAACAGTGATCACAACAATAGGTTTAGAAATTTTAAAGGTAAGAAGAAAAAACCTACGTAAAATAACTATTTTAAAGCTTCCCATTCTATTGCACGTCACTTCAATATTTAAACTAAATCACAATAAAAATTCACTAACACAACACACTGAATTACCTACACGAATAAATTATTAAATCAATGTACAAACAAATACAAACAAAATTAAATTCTTATTTCAGAATATAAAATTTCGCGGTGCTCGCCAATTTTTTCATAGAACGTTTGGTTTCATTTGTTTTGTTACAATTCATTTGTTTTAAAAATATTCGTATTATAGTGTGCCAGCATTTTTAATAATTGTTTTTTATTTATTTATCAATGCGGTATAAACTATTCATAGAGAAACACGAAACACCTTGAAATATTAATGGCAAGTGGTAAACGATTATTGATTTCAGTGCAATCGATTGAAAAACCTGTTTTTACTTGACTGCGAAAGAAGGAGGGTTATGTTTTTCGAGTGTATGTGTGTATGTATATTTCATTGATATTTCTTTGGCACCACAGAGTACAATGTATATATTATAGTTTGGCACGCCCTAGAGGCCCTAGAGTTTAAACGGCTTGTAGTATTTTTAACCGAATTCCAAAAAGGAGAAGTTTCTATGTTTTGTGACGTTTTTGTGAGTGGTGTCAATAGATTCGTCATAATCGTGAGAGTTACACTGGGTACCTACATCATAATTAAAAACAAAAACAAATAAAAAAAATATTTAAAAAAAAACTGATAGTGATGCAGTCTGGTTTTATTGTATAATAATTTTACTTGTTTCCGCTCCGTCCATAGGAAAAAACAGCATTGTTCTAACTGTTCACACAGAACTAATAGTCCAGGATCCCCAAAACAAATTGTACAAGTTATTACTATCAAGCTAATTTTTCGTGAGTGGCTTCATTTTGATGAGGGCCCACTATTCACCATAAAAAAAATTGGATTGTGGGAACTAACAGGGCTAGCAGAGAAAACAAACTTTTGAGCGTAGGACCGGGATAACGTACCTCGCAATTTGTAAGACAGTGTGTTTGTTAAATTATATTGAATCAATATTAACTTAGCAACTGTTAAAGAATCAGCTGGTTAGTATCATTTTTGATGACCTCGCTATCGATATTATGTTGGAAGGATCAAACCATGCATTTTGTGGGACAAATATATGTTTCTATTATGTAATAATGTTAGTTAATATTTATATAATTTAACAGCCACATTGTCCTACAAATTGAGTGATACGTTATCACGGCCCTTCGCTCAAAAGTTATTTTTCCCTGCTAGTCCTGTTAGTTCCCACAATCGAATATTTTTTTAAGATGAGAGGTGGGCCCTCATCAAAATTAAGCCACTCACGAAAAATTTGCTTGATAGTAATAACTTGTAAAATTTGTTCCGGGGATCCCGGACTATAAGGTGCTTCTCCTTACCACGTGATATGCCCCTAAATTTTAAATATGGAACTTGTTCTGTGTTTTAATGTTACAGCTAAACTTTATTTTTAGTGTGACTATTTATTTATTGTATTTTTTAAATACTTCATAATACTCTTCATAAAACTCTTTGTAGGTAGTAGAGCCACGCTGATTTCAGCACGAATGGGCCGGCTCGACCGGGGCGGTACTACCCTCGCACAGAAAATCAACGTAAAATGACAGCGTTCGTGCTGTCGTGTTTCGTTGGTGAGTGCGAGACCGGAGGCCCAAATAGTCTAGTCAACAAGTTCCATACTTGTTGACTAGACTAAAAGATGCAGCAGCATCACTAGGCCGCCATGGTGTGGGTCGCCATACTGCATTGTCTGCATTCGCAGTGAGTATGGTGACCACCACTCTTGGATTCTGCTTATGCTTTCCATCAGGCAGAGTAGAGTCATTATGGCGAGCCATACATAAAAAAAAAAAAAAAAAAAAAAAATATTCGATACTCGATACATAGGTAATAGTGTTACTCGAAATGATTATCGTCTACATCTACACAATCATAGCAAAATATTTCGAAAATAAATCATATATATTCTTCTCTTACTTATCATCGACAAAATCAAGCTCTCGTGATATTGTTATGATATTGTAAAATTGATAGTGCAAATTGTAAATAAAATTACCTTGCATGTAACTGTATGTATTTCCAGTTCGGCAAATCTTCTTCCTAAACACATCCTTTTTCCATAACCGAAGGGTAACGAAGCAAATGGATGATGCTTCTGTGTTGGAGATCTATGGATCCATCTTTCGGGTCGAAAATCTCTTGCATTTGAAAAATAATCGTCGCTGTTTCCCATCACGTAATGTTGAAAGATTACTTGGGTCTGTAAATAAAAAAAACAAAAGGAATACATAAAGCGAATTGGCAATTTTACTGACCATAAAATTAGATTTTTTATGTCTTTGAGAATATGGGAATATACTTTTGTACTTGATAGATTTATTTTATGAAAAAGTGAATTTGGAACCGCGGTCCCGGTTTCTTAACCCTAAAATGATTTTGATTATTCTTTTTGACGGGTACCAAGATACCTGTAGTTTGGACTTGAAATTGTGATCATATTTAGTATCATTATCTGGTTCTAATGTATGTTTCTCTAATTTATCGCATGTTTAACTTAGACCATTGACATTGCCTTGTTAGCAAAATCTATTTAAAAGAATATTTTCGTAATCAACATTATCTAGGTAAATGAATCCCAAAACCAATCGAAAATATCTATCTATATCTATACTAATATTATAAACGCGAAAGTTTGTAAGTATGGATGGATGGATGGATGTTTGTTTGTTACTCTTTCGCGCAAAAACTACTGAACGGATTTGGATGAAACTTTACAGTAATATAGCTTATGCATCAGAATAACACATAGGCTACTATTTGCGGCGATCACCGACATATACGCGGGCGGAGCCGCGGGCAACAACTAGTCTGAAATAAATTCAGTTATTCGTGGTTTAAGCAAGCTTAAATAAAGTACATACCCCTTTAGGTATTTGATAGCCACAAATGATTGTATCCTTTGAGAGTTGTCGGCCGTTTCCGATTACCACAGGATACATCCTATAAAGAAGGAAGGTAGGTAGTAGACGGCTATAAAGAAGGTTCAGTACTAAGCTCTCAGCACGTAAACATCGGCTCTGTGTTTGAAAAAATACGATAAATCTGTTGTCGCGTTGTTTACACTAAAAGTTGCGTAAATATGGTGTACCAAACACGAAGTGTTCATACAACTGTTATCCACCTAAACTATAGAGTGCAAATAACAATGGACAAGCTATGGGAAAAGAAAAAGACATTTTGAAAAATCATTGGAAGCAGTGTAATGTCGAGCTTAGAAACTGTGTCTATTGTTGAATAATTGATAAATTGTGGCTAACTTTAACATTTGTGTGCAAAATAATAGTGATGATTGACTAAAATCAATAGAAGAGTGAGATAGATCAAGTAACTCAAAGTGATAGTGCAAATTATTAAATTTTTGAATCTACCCTATCACTACATTGTTTATAAATATAAATTTGCCAGTACCACAACTGTATTTCGCCAAAATTTGGATTTTTTTTATATAACATTTTTTTTTTCTCTCTCTTCGTTTTGTTCCTTTTGTTTTTACATTATATATCGTTATTTTTAAACAACCAAACCACAATGGCATCGATTGGTGAATGTTCTGGATGTCGTAATGTTCTCGACAGCGACCGTTGTCTTGGATGCTAAATATGACCTTGTTTGTGCGAATGTTGCCTCCTCTGATTATGAGCTAATGGACGCTAACCATAAATCGTCATGGAAGTGTCCTGAATGCTGCAGCAAGGAGCCAAAAACGGGCAACATTAACACTCCTGTGCGTTCGACTCCATGCTCGGACGCAAAAAAACAAGAAGAAGATATACAAGGACAATCCAATGTCACTGTTCGTAAAAGGCCAACGAAATCACAACCGAAACCATCGCAGAGGCCTCTGCAGAAACAGCAGCAGAAATTTCCGCCAAAGCCATCGCAGAAAGCAGCAACGCAATCATCTCAGAAGTCGCCGCCGAAATTGCAACTGCAACTATCTCTTGAGCCGCAACAGCGATCGCCACAACTCTTGGAACCTAGTTATGTTACTGAAAATAAGCTACGTGAGATTCTGCAACAGGAAATATCTACCGCCTTGAACACCACCATTAAAAAAATGGTGGCGACCGAGTTTAAAAATTTGCTCGACAAAATAGATGGTTTCCGAGACTCTCTTGACTTTATGAGCACAAAGTATGAAGAGATGAAATGTAAATTCGAAAGTGAAACTGCAATTATTACCGAACTAAAATGTGATAACGAGAGGCTTAAAACAACCATTAGAGATCTCACTGCTAGGCTGAACGTTGTTGAACTACACATGAGAGAATCAAATATTGAAATAAATGGTGTCCCGGATAGTCGATCTGAGAATTTAATCACCACCGTCATACAACTGTCTAAAGTCGTTGAAAATCCGCTTACTAACGAAGATATCCAACATGCTGTCAGAGTTGCTAAAATTAGCAATGACAATCCACGTCCTCGGCCAGTGATTGTTAAGCTACGTAGTCCTCGTTCCCGTGACAGCATCTTGGCCGCGGTCAGTAAATTTAATCATAAGGATCCCGAGAAGAAGCTTTGTACACAGCATCTTGGAATTGGAGGAACTGTAAGCCCTGTCTATGTTTCGGAACATTTGACTCCGGCTCTGAAATCACTCCACGCTGCAACTCGTATAAAAGCCCGGGAAACGTCTTATAAATTTGTATGGGTTCGCAATGGACGAATTTTTGCTCGAAAAACAGTGGAACATCAAGCTATAGCAATTAAAAATGTGGATAGTCTTAAGCTTTTAGTATAAGTTGTTAATGTATTTTGCTAATAATGAATTGGTGTATTTGATGATCGCAATGCTTGACATATACTACCAGAATGTGCAGGGCCTTAGAACTAAGACCAACGAGGTTTCAAAAAATATTCTGATGTCGAATTATAAGATTATTGCATTTACTGAAACCTGGCTCAAATCAAGTATTTCTAATCGCGAATTGATCGATTATAGATACGTTGTTTATCGCAGGGACCGGTCAAGCAGTAGTAATTCTAAAAAGGACGACGGTGGGGTGCTTTTGGCCGTTTCTAGGGACACACCGTCTGCTCGTGTCAAGAGTTGGGAAACAAATGTGTAGGACTTGTGGGTCACTTTGCAGATTAACATTGGCTCAAGTACTAGGAAGCTTGCTATATGCGTTGTTTATCTACCTCCACCAGTTAAAACCGAAACTCTTAAGTATTTTTTAGATAGCGCAGATGATATTGCCGATCGGGCCGATGATCTTGTTATTTTAGGTGATTTTAACCTGGGTTTTATTAATTGGGACACTTACAAAGATGGTAATTATATGGTACCCTCAAACTATAACTCTCCTTTGGGACATTCTATTACTGACTTTATTTTCATTAACAATCTCTTTCAAGTCAATGCAATTGCGAACAGTGACAGCAGGTTTTTAGATTTAGTTATGACTAGCTGCCAAGATGCATGCGTTATAAGCCCTTCGAGCGAGCTGAGCAAATGCTATAAGCAGCATCCTAATCTACTGTTGAATTTACCTTACAATAAAGTTGTCTATCTTAAGCCCAAATGCAAGCCTAGATACAACTTCTATAGAGCAGATTATCCATCCATAGTTAAAAATCTGAAAGGTATTGATTGACAAACAAAGTTATCGGGCTGTGAAAATGTTGACTCAATGCTGCTAAAATTTTACAAAATAGTACATGATCTCCTAGAAGAATTTGTGCCGAAACAAACCCTTAATAAATCTAAGTTCCCTCCATGGTTCAGCACTTCGTTCATCAAACTATTACAAGAAAAGGAAAAAATTCGGAAAAGGTTAAAAAAATACAGAAACCCTAGAGACGAAATTGAATACCATCTGCTCCGCTCTAGATGCCACGCAATGTACGATAAATGCTACTCAGATTATAGGAATAAAATCGAAGCCTATATCCCAAAAAACTCTAAGCTTTTCTGGAGCTTTATTAAACATAAAAGAGGTGGTGACTCGTCCATACCAGCAACTATGAATTTGAAAGATCAGGTCGTAAAAACAGGCCCTGACATTGTGAATCTTTTTGCAGAACATTTTGCCTCAATTTACATGCCTAGCTCAACACCTCCGGATAACTCTACGCTTAAATCTCAGTGCTACGGGTCCCCACAACAAATATTGTGCTCATTGGCTATCGAAGAATTTGAGGTGCTTGGAGCGATTAAAAAGATCGACTCTGCGAAGGGTGCTGGACCGGATGGGATTCCGCCGGTATTTGTGAAAAGATGCGGCTCTGCGATAGCTCTGCCTCTGTCCTGAATATTTAACCGATCACTAACGGATGGGACATTTCCGTCCGAGTGGAAAAAAGCGCGCATTGTACCAGTCTTTAAGAAAGGGGAAAACTCTGACGTTAAAAACTATCGCCCTATTTCCATTCGGTCTTGCTTCTCTAAACTATTTGAATCGATTGTCTATCCTGTAATCTTGCGGCTTGTGGACAGTAGCATCTCCGATTCACAGCACGGTTTTAGACGTGGTCGCTCAATCGTCAGTAACTTGGTCCCTTACATTTCCAATGTATCTAATGAAGTTGACTCAGGCAGGCAGGTTGACGCCATCTACACCGACTTCAGCAGTGCTTTTGATCGAGTTAACCATTCGATTCTTTTGAGGAAATTATATGGATTCGGTGTTGATGTGATGATGTTGTCCACTTTTGAAGTGGTTCGAGTCTTATTTGCAACAGAGACCTCAGTCGGTATCTGTAAATGGATTTGACTCCAAAACTTATTTTGCAAATACCGGTGTGCCAAAGGGATCGTATTTGGGACCCCATCTTTTCATAATATTTATTAACGAGATAGTCGATAAAATAAGACACAGTAAGGTGTCACTATTTGCCGATGACCTCAAGATATACAAAACCATAAATTCTGTTGTCGACTCTCGCCAATTACAAAGTGACCTAGATACGATCCTACAATGGTGTCGCTGTAACAGAATGACACTCAACGCAAGTAAATGCTTTCACATTAAATTCACTAGAAAAAGAAAGCAACTTGCTACGGAATATAAGCTCGATGGTACAGCACTGGCAGAAGTTAACGAAATCCGAGATCTTGGCGTGATAGTTGACAGTCAACTTAAATTCACCTCACACATCAACAAGTCTGTCACAAAAGCAGCTCAAATGCTCGGATTTTTAAAACGTAGCGCGGGCGGATTTAAACATCAGCGCACCAAAATCTTGCTTTACCAAACCTTAGTGCGCAGTCATCTTGAGTTCACCAGCGTTGTATGGAATCCGTACTATGCCGTGCATTCGCAGCGCGTTGAGAGCATACAAAGAGCGTTCACTAGGCATCTAGCTTATAATTCTAGCGGCTTTTCCCACAGAAATCCTTACAAAGAGCGCCTAATTAAGTTTCGAATGCGTTCTCTTCGTGAACGGAGACTTTTATTGGACATGTCCTTCTTTCACAGAATCGTGAGCGGTCAATATCAGTGTAGCTACTTTCTGGTGGACATGCCTTTAAAGGTATATATATATATAGGTTCTACACCCCACCTGTAAAGTCTAATTTGGGACGGCAAGCACCTCTCCGTAGAATAATTGATGAGTATCATTCCCTTATTACAGTAATACCCGATCTTGACGTGTTCCACGATAAGTTGCGTATATTTAAGAACAAAATAAAAAATGCACCTTAATTTTAATTTAATCGTTAATTATTTGTTGTTTTTTTACTGACCTGTGTTGTTACTTGATGTTATATTGACATTTCTTCTTTTTTGACATGACATGACATTTATTAGACATTCATATTATTATTTCAACAATTATTACTGTATTATTTGTATAATCTGAATTCAAAGTATGTTTTCATTAGGTATTATTTTTCTTTTTTTTTGTTAATTATTGTATACCAACTTCGAGCCGATGAATTGCCAATGTTATGTACGCCATTATTGTCACATGCATCAGGCCATAAATTAAATAGTAGGTATAAGTTATTTTCAATGTTAAATGTTTGTGATGTGCTGCCACATCACATTTTAAATAAATAAATAAAGAAGGCCACAAAATAATTATTAACAATAGTATAATATAAATAATGCGTACCTAAAAAAGCAGGTTCATATTTAAAAATAAGGACATAGATTAGAATCGGTTAGGTACAATCGAACGTGTTTTACAGGAATCCTTCAAATCTCGTTTTAAAATTTATTCTGTTAAAATAACTCTTTTTACTTTTAAATAAAATTCAACCAGTTTTGCTAAATGCAAGGTATCTGACAGAAATAAAACATATTATTATTAACGTTTAAAGTTTTGCGTGACATGATATTATATAATCATGACATGTAGCTAATTCTATAAGCTGATCAGAATAATAATAATAAATAAATATTTCGGACATCTAACACACATCGCCATCTAGTCCCATGCTAAGCAGAGCTTGTGTTATGTGTTATGAGAGTTACAACTGATACAAATACATATATACTTTTTTTTTGTAAATACATACATATTATACCTACATAGAAAACACCCAAACTCCGAAACAAATATTTGTAGATCATACAAACATTTGGTCCGACCCAGGAATCGAACCCAAGACCTCATGATCAGCAGTCGCACACGTCAACCGCGAGACCAACGAGGCAGTCGAATATGTCACATGATGTTATGTTAGTGATGTGTTCGCAAATAACGCAATAAAATCGTACCTACACATCTTGTTTTCAGTGCTTCTGAAATATAAGTATGTATGATAATATAAATTGGCATAAATTGTTGCATACTTGCTACTTACCTCAAAACCTCTTTTACACATGCTTTTAAGTAAGGCATTTGGTTAATATCTCCAGGTTTCATCGGTTTATCTTGAAGAACATTATGAATTTCTTCGTATAATCGTTCTTGTACTGCAGGTCTTAATGACAACTGATATAAAATTGATGCGACTGCATTAGAGGTCTATAAATGTAAAAAAATTAAAAGAAATTCAATGATTATGTTGTGAAAAAAAGCTTTTAACATTAGGAAAGAGAATCAAAATTGAACCCTGTTCTTTGAAGCTCGTTTTCGTAATATTAACGTATATCAGATGAGAATTTAACAAAAACTTCACACGTCTCAAACACGGCCCAATCTAGATCCTAATATGTGAAGAACCTGTACTAGAGTTAGTTAGGTACCTACCTGATTTTTAATGTTAGAGACTTCAGACTAGCACAGAAATAGATAAATTACACCTGGACACAATAAAATCAAACCACCTTTTACCGTGTGTGGGAATCGAACCGACGGTCTCTAGCGAAGAATTCAAGATTGACACTGGACCGACAGTCAACAGGCCAGTAAAAATCAAGACAAATAAAATGTATGACTAAGGTAGTATTTTTAAAGCGCCTTCAATATTTGTAACACAAGATGGCAAATTAATACATTGCTAAGATAAATAATTAGGCGCATTATTAACGATGTTACTAACAAAACTGGATCTGGTAAGCCTATTTATATAAGTACCTATATACAATGTACGTTTGATATAAGCTTGACCTATATGATATCTATGCATTTATATCGAGCAATTTTGATTAGATTAATTTATACTACAGGAAGACTACTGACTATTTCAAATATTCTTCATTAAACTATTTCAAAGGTATAGCTATTTTAACAGAGGCACCACACACTTTTTATTTAAATTCCCCTGAACCTACACCCGATAGTTCAAATAAATTTTTGTAGGTAGTTATAGTTAATATGGACAAAGTAATAAGTGCTTTTTATATTTTTATATTATTTGGCACTAATTTTATGTGTGATGTGATAACTGTGAAGTTGTTAGTTTTATTTTCGAACCCAGTTTGCCAATCGGTTTCTGGCGAGAACTAAGCGAGTACACAGTAGTTGTAACGTCGAACTATTCATAGACGTTTCAATTGAATAGTTGTGTCAATTGAAAATGTGTACATAAGAATTTTAAAAAAAATTGTTGCCGGTAGCACGTAAGGTCTATACTTAAACTTTTAACGGGTAACGTCTTGGTCGAAACTATATCTGGTCCACCCCTGTGTTATATCCAAACACTATAGTAAAGTTTTACGAACAAGCAATCACCGCTTAAGTATAACGATAATAATATATTCTTACCGTGTCAATTCCTACCAGGAACATATCTAGTGCGGCTACAGCAGCTACTCTCGGCCCAGCAGCAGTTACTAAATCTTGCAGCAGTGACTTACTGCCTTCATTAACTTCACTTTCCTTTAGCGCCTTCTCTACGTGTCTGAGAGTCACGCTGCAAACAAAAAAATACCAACGAATAGAAAGGATTCCCAATCAATCTGACTCAAAAAAATATCACAAGTAACTACCTAAGAATTGTATCCAATGCAGCGCAGTATTGCTTGAACATAGTCGTTGGGTAAAGCCGCCACCAGGGAGCGCGCAGTTCTAGTTCGCCAACACTCAGAAAGAAAGTTTGCACGGCATGAATAAGCCGCATACTTTCAGAGTCTTCTTGGGCTTCAAAACAACCAAGCCGAGTGTCTAAGGCTATTAATCCAAGTGCTACAATAAAACAGTTATTTTATAAAGATCATCGTTTTTTATTCTTTGCAAGATGGCTGACAGAAGCTGGATGGGAGAAGTCGATGATCGAACCAAGTGACAAGCAATTGAAGAGGCCTATGTCCAGCAGTGGATTGAGATTGGTTGACGATGTTCTTTGTAACCGATGATTTTTACAGGTACCTATGACTATTGTAGTAAACAAATGTATCATAAACGTTGCACATTGAGTCTTATAAATTTACTAGATGACCCACGCAACGTCGTTATCGTCTCCTATTGCCCGTAGCGTAATAGTTTTCATCCGTTTTTGTAGCATTCTTCATTGGTGCTACGCTCCTATTGGTCTTAGCGTGATGATATATAGCCTATAGTCTTCCTCGATAAATGTACTATCAAACACTGAAAGAATTTTTCAAATCGGACCAGCGGTTCCTGAGATTAGCTCGTTCAAACAAACAAACAAACTCTTCAGCTTTATAATAGTAAAGTATAAATGCTCCAATGAAGGTAAACTTACATAACTTAGACTTACATAACTAACATAACTTAGAAAACTTTATAAAACCTCATACTTCAAAAATTAAGAAATGTCAAGCCAAAGACGTAAGGTTGAAAACATACCTTTAATACATTTTTTTTACATTAAACAGTTCACTTACATTCTAGTGACCATTTATGTACTTCGTTTAAAAAGTCATCTGGTGTTTCCAAGTTCTCATTCCTTATCTCGCGTACTCTAAAAAGATTAATAATGTACTGTATTCAATTAAGCATATAGAACAAAATCGTGTGGATAGACTTAATAGACTCATATAGGTACGCGTCTAATAACTTTCAGATGGAATAGAACGGCAAGGTTATGCTTTTTAAAATAATTCTAATAATTAAATCCGAATTCCAGGTCAGTAAAATAAGGAATGAAATTGTGATTGTAATGATGAGACTATCCAAAACATTTTTTTATTTAATTACTCATAACATAACACAAAGTTTAACACGTTAGTTGACTGATGAGTACAATTTAAATTTACCTTTCTACAAATGCATCTGCAACTTGTGCAACAGGGACCGTATATTGAGCCGCGGCACCAGCACTTAACGCTACCCTCGATACTTTGGTTCTGAACGCAGCCCAGGATTCACCGTGTCTGAAACAGCAGTGTAATAAAAAGAACAAGGAGTTATGGCTACGGGGCGCACAAACGCCAAACGCTACAAATGATGTAATGATGCAGAGGCAAGACCCAATGATTCAGTAGCATCACTAGGCCGCCATGGTCACCATGCAGCATTATTGCATTGTCTGCATTCGCAATGAGTATGGTGACCACCACTCTTGGATTCTGCTTATGCTTTCCACCAGGCAAAGTAGAGTCACTTTACAAGCCCATACATAAAAAAAAACATTTCAGGAGTTCGCACGAAGTCGAAAAATGCGTGTTATAACAAGTGTGAGCTCTAGTGCACATCATATTTCATATATACTTACACCGCTATAACTCCGGCGCAATTTTCTTCGGCACCAAAGAAATCCTTCCTGAGAGTATGCTTGTAGTAATTTAGTGATGGCATTGAAGGTCTGAAACATAAGAAAATCAATAACTCTCCATCTCCAGGATCAATCACTTGAGAGCGTGATTATGATCCCTTACTTTCAACTAACCAGCAATGCTGAGGAAGGTCTGTTACAGTGTTACTTCAATTAGTCTTTTATTTATGTTATTTGTTTTACTTGCGTAAATATCAAAAACGATCAACATTATATTTACATTACCTATAAATTACCGAAATAACCTACCTACCTATCATTATTTCGAAACCGAGTTCCACAAATGGATGGAAAGAATGGAAATGTAAATATTTTAGGAAATGTAATGAAGTGGATATCTTATCACTAAATATTGTTTTTAATGTTCATTTAAATATCTGCCGCAAATCCAAACATTGAAATAAGTAATTTAAATTGTCATGAATTTCATCATAAGATACTTTTTGAAACGTCAATAAAAATAATTTATTTTTCAAAATAAATCAATTATCTATCTGTCTGCCGGCTATACAGAGCTTCTCAAATTCGACCACATTTTATTGCAATTTACTGTACCTATAAAATATATAGGCATTGATTGTATTTTGTCGAGGGTATATTCTCTCAACTCACCTATGAGGAGCAGCATCCTCACCCCTGAACACTCTTTCAACTTCACTGGCATCGAAAACGAAGAGCATATCAGGTCGGCCCAGTAGACCTGTCATCTTGACGCAATCACCATACTGCTCGCGTAACGATAGACACACCTTGTCAATGTGTTCAACGGAATATCCACCTGGGGAAAAATACATGTATTTTTTAATGTATAAATAATATTAAATTAAAAAAAACATGCTTAGATACTATGAACGTTTAAATAAAATTATGATTAAAATATTCTCCACCTGCATCATCTAAATATTTGAGTAAATAAATAAATTCAGTTGACCTATTGTTGTAATTAGAGGTATCTAGCTATCCCATATAACTGAAATCTTATAAGGGCTTAGTGAAGTACTAGAAAGATTTCCTGTGCTTTTTGTAATTTGGTCCTACTGTTAGATCTAATGATGGTGACAGAAATTGTTCTCCAAATCTATTTGTTTCCGACATATTCCCTTTATGATGTCATTGCATGTGGGATACATTTAGAGTTTTCCATATCACTTATACCTGCACATACTCCACACTTATGGATACTCCAGACTTGTGAATAGATATACCTAATTATCAAATTTATTTCTAGTTAGCGACCCGGCCCGGTTTCGCACTTAAATCTTTGAAAATCTTTGGATTTCCTTTACTATAATATGCATGTATCACACACTAGCTGACCCGGCGAACTTCGTACCGCTATATTTACATATCTATCTCAGCTTCCCACAGGCAGTGTACAGTCGCAGACAAAAAAAAGACTTTTCCCGTTATCTTTTATTTTTTCTTTCTAGTAAAAAAAGAATGAATGAAATCAGACTATGTGTTATTGAATTATCTACGGGATTAAAGTATCCTATGTCCTACCTCGTAGTATGAACTCCAATCATGCCAAGTTTCCTTTGAATCCATTCAGTAGTTTCGGCATGATGCGTGGCCAAGATACAGACAGACAAACAGACAGACAAAAATGAAAAAAAAAATACAGTTTTGAATTCGGTATCGATAATAGAGAGCCCTCCAAAAAACATTTTCAAAATATCTTTAATGATTGTACAGAATTGGACCTGTTACATTTTTATTATAAGATATAAGAATAGATTTCAACCTTCCTCTTGAATGACTCTAAGGCTGAAATTTATAAAGCGTGCTTAGGCTTTGCTTAGACTTACGTCACGGGTTAAGTGTGCATTGAAATTTATAGTCATTATGCTTAGCTCAAGCTGAGCAAATGCTTAGCATAGTCTAAGTCACCGAAATCCTTTACTTAGCGAATACTTACGCGCTCGTAAAGATGGTTCGATTGAGCAGGTAAAAAACCGTAATCTAGTTTGAAAACTTAATAACAGAAGTCCGTAAGGGCATGCCAGGGTCAAAGTAAAAAGTTATTTCTAGAAATTGATAATTAATTATATGTAATTGAAATCGAGACAATCTAAATAATTGTTGACAATTTTTTTTTATGGAATAGGCGGACATACGAGCAGACGTATCGCCTGATGGTAAGCGATTACCGCCGCCCATGGACACCTGCAACACCAGAGGCGTCACAAGTGCGTTGCCGACCTTTAGGGTGGGAGGGGAGGGGGTTGGGGTATGGGCCCCCGGTATCCCCACTCACTCGGTGAAACACAGCGCAAGCACTATTTCACGCCGGTTTTCTGTGAGGCCGTGGTATCACTCCGGTTGAGCCGGCCCATTCATGCCGAAGCGTTGCTCTCCCACGGTGTCAATTCGGTTTTTTTTTTTAACTGACAAGTCAAAGATACATTCTATTTTACTTGTACATACGTTATTTTGGCCCTTTTTCACTTAAAATCAATAAAAAATAAGGGTTAAATTGATTGATATACAATTATACGATAAAGATCATAAGATTACTAATATTTAAGTTTAATACAGCTATTTTAAAAATAATATGTGTTTGAAATACCTATATAATTTAAATAAATATGCTACACAAATTGAAATGTTAAACATTTTTTCCTGAGCTCTTGCTTAGCATACACTCAGTAAATACTTAGCCCAAAGGACTATAAATTCGGACGCTAAGATTACACTGAGCAGGAACTTAAGTAAGTATAGCGTAAGCAAAGTCTGAGCAAAGTCTAAGCACGCTTTATAAATTTCAGCCTAAGGCCCTTCGCGTATCGTAATCCGCGCGTACGACGAGAGCAATACGAGCGTAAACATTTTAAATATTTTAATACAAGTCCGCACACGAAGCGGTGCCGCAGCGAATCGTAGGAGATGCGTATTGTCATTACGATAGTCGTAGCGTACCGGCGTAAAAATGCAAGCGTAAAAAATTTACTGTTCCTTAATTTTTTTAAAATTTAACTGGATTTTAATTTTATTGACTTCTTACGACTTTTAATTTTCAATATTACTTAAAAAGTAATTAAATTCGTGAAACTCGTTGAAACGTTCTTGTCTGTACAATTATTCATTAGGTAAATACACACATCAAAAGTGTCTAGGGATCAACATATGTGTCTAGGGATCAACATATATTTTTGCAATAACTTTTCTCTTGATTGATATTAATTAAAATGTTCTTTAAGGATTCATCAAATAAAGTGTTTTCGTTTGTCACAGTAACGATAAACCAAGTCACCTTTGCATTAATAAAGAAATTTGCCATTTTCCTAATAAAAGGATTTTTGACATTTGAACCACTAACATTAAAGTTCGAAAAAAAGACTGAAGTAACCTTCGATCAAATATATTATAGATGCACAGTTCCATACAAAAGTAAACAAAATACTGTCCACGCTTCTATACGTACTTAGGTATATGTATACCACTTGAGACATAGCGAAAAAAGTCCTGAACTGGTATACAGCTTAACCTAATTTTAACTTTAAGCAATTGAAGTATGGACGGAAATAAATGCATATTAAATTCACTACATATTACCTTTCAGTTTGATGACACGATAGGACAATCAAATTTTATGACTCTCACAAAAATCAGAAATAAAACAACACATGCCCAAAAACAAATGCATTGAAAAATTTAACTTAACGTATTACAATAAAGCACATAATAGTACAAAGTATAACGAGAGTTACATTCCACTGACATTAAATACTGTGTTCGCGTCTAATCGCTTCTATTTGGAACATGGAAAAAAATGGAGTTACTTTTCGATTTAAAAAAAATACGGTAGTTGGATGGACCAACACATTCATAATTAATTCTTCACACAATTTTTATTTCTTCTTTTGATTCTGATAGCAAAATGATTGAATAGAATTTTATAATAAATTATGATATGTATTAATTTAATATTCCACCCAGATATTAGACCTTCTATACCTACGTGCATGTACTTATTACATAATTATGTTGCACTGTTCCATAAGTTGGACTATACCTAAACAGTAATCATCATAGATATTTTATATTCCAACTTAAAGGTTTTTCAGATATTTACGAACAGACATACATATAATTTAAAATTTTGGTAATCACGTTTAGAATCTGGTATAGACCAACATTTATAAACAGTTTGCAATTTTGTCAAAAATACATACATGCAGATCGTATTAATAACCTCCTTTTTTAAAGTCGGTTAAATATTCTTAGTAGAATATAATACCTACCTGTAAAGTTGGTAAGTCTGTCTTTTTTTTTCTCCTGAATTATTTTTCTGTTGTGTACATATCATATTCACAAAAATGGTTGGAACACACCACACTAGATGCATTTGGTTTATATAAATTTCGGAAAACAAACAAAAACAAATCTTCAATTAACCTTAAAAAATTGTAACGGCGACTCCATCATTATCCTACCGACTTTGTTCGCTAGCACTAGGCTTGTTTTTTTCTCTTATGAGCATCGCCCGTGAGTGTGAAAGGGATGGATGCGTACATTAGAAGCCGTTGTAAATCACAAATTTTATCAAAATGTTAATAAAATTAGCTTTAAAGCATAACGAAAATACACCAATATGTTAGATTAAAGATAGACTTGCTGAAAATATGTTATTCCATCCTTCTTTTGCACTTTTATAGTGTAATTTTTACATTTTTTTGTGTGTAAACACGAGCGCGGCCACCAAGCGAATGAGAGCGAAACAAGGCATATTGTTGTTTTATGCCTTGTTTTGCCGGTGCCACTTTTGAAGCGGCAACAGTGCATCTATAATATATTTGATCGAAGGAAATAACAGTTTTCTTTAAAATTTTATTAGGTAACTTAAACAATTAATAATCCGTGTTTCTACCGCGAACACTAACACAAGAACATCGGTTTGGCATACTCAAAATGAGTTCATCCAAATCACGCTGTGGAATGGCCGCCCATGTTCGTTGCAACAACAAAAAAAGGTCTTCTTGCGACTGGATACCCTCCATATTCGGCAGAGCTCTTCTCTGTAGCATATCCCATGCATGCTCAATCAGGTTCAAGTCTGGCGACTGAGCAGGCCAGGGCCAAAGCCACATCTCAATCTCAAGGAATCCGCATAAAAATGCTTGATCCCTAGACACTTTTGATGTGTGTATGTATAATCAAGGAAAGATGTAACATATAAAGCTCGGACAGAAATATCGTCAAAGATAAACTGATTTTTTGAAAATTGTTGACTTATTGAAAAAATTACGCACAATGCTGCGACTGCCACGGAACAGAATTACTGGCTTCAGAAATTAATTTGCCTTATAACCGCAAAGCTGGATTGATAATGAAGTTCTATCACAGAGTTCTATCAACGTGAAGATTTGCATTATATTCTGGAACTATTATTTGTTGGTTACCCGCGGCATAGTTACAGTCTTCAGTTTGGTAGAACTCGTGATTTCAGCTGAGATCTTACAAAACGATACGTCTATGCGACGATTCGTTTGTGCGCTGCGGAACACTGCAGGCCGCGTACGCGTAGCCGCGTAGCGTCGTAACGACACGCTTACGATACGCTTACGATACGACTACGCTTACGACCCGTGTGCGAAGGGGTAACTATTCCTGAAAACAATACTAAAATCCGTTTAATTAAAATACCAGGAAATAATAATAAAAAAAGTGGCCAAGTGCGAGTCGGACTCGCCCATGAAGGGTTCCGCAGCAGCAAGTAACATAATATAATTTTTGCTTTATTTTTATATTTGTGTTGATTGAATGAAAGGTAAATTGCAGTTTACGATTTATGACGTATTAAAAAAAACTACTTACTAGATTTCGTTCAAACCAATTTTCGTTGGAAGTTTACATGGTAATGTAAATCATATATTTTTTTTAGATTTATCATTCTCTTATTTTAGAAGTTAAAGGGGGGGGGGACACTCATTTTACAACTTTGGAAGTGTCTCTCGCGCAAGCTATTCAGTTTAGAAAAAAATGATATTAGAAACCTCAATATCATTTTTGAAGACCTATCCATAGTTGGGTATCCACGTATGGGTTTGATGAAAAAAAATTTTTTGAGTTTCAGTTCTAAGTATGGGGATCCCCAAAATTTATTGTTTTTTCTTAAAGCTTCTTATCTTATCTATCTTAAAAATCTTAAAGCGGTTCACAGAATACATCTACTTACCAAATTTCAACATTATAGGTCTAATAGTTTCGGAAAAAAGTGGCTGTGACATACGGACGGACAGACAGACAGACATGACGAATCTATAAGGGTTCCGTTTTTTGCCTTTGGCACGGAACCCTAAAAAGGAAACAACAATATTAAATAAATTAATATTAACCCAAATTAAAGAGAATTGCCTTAATACTAACAATTTCGACCCTAAATTATCTAGCCTTTATCTAACAAACGCAATACTTTTACTTCTATAGAGACGAAACTAAGGGAAGGTGATATAAGGGGAGCAGCTAGGTTACTTTTTAGCAGCGATGTGGTAGCGCCTTACTCGCCTGATACGGTTGAAGGCCTGAAGAATAAACATCCCACACCTCGGGATATGGGACTAATCCCGCCCACACGCCCACCACTGTAACTCCTGTACACCAGGATCAACAGCGGTGACCCACGAACACACCGAGTTATGACACTCGGGAAGTCCCAGGAAAAATTAAACTGTCTTGGAACCCGCAACGAAATTAATCAGAAGAAAACTGGAGGAGTTGGAAATATAATAAGTCCACTTCCCTCCTTAGCAAAGCGGGAGACAAAATGAAGTGAAAATAGGCAGACGCCTTTTTCAAACCGGGAAGCACCACGGATAAAATATTATGGGTCCTAAGTGAGCTATATTTGATTTCTATAGTATGTATGGCAGAATCGCTTAAACGCACGGAAATTCACCGCAGTTGACACAAGATCCCCATAATATACTACCCCAGACGTAATTTGTAAGCTATTTAGCATCATGTTACTTTCATTGTACCAAAGACTACATTCCCAGAGGATATGATGAGCCGACTGTTCACAGCTAGAATCAGGTGTTGAGCATTGACACAATGGTGAATCGACTAATTTAAATGAGTATAGTTTGCTCTTAAAGTTACCGTGGCCTGTAAGAAATTGAGCGACACAGTGATCTACCTCGAGCCATGTCCATGACAACCGTTCGCGAACAGATGGAAAGAACTGGTAGAGGTGGCGCCCCTTAGATGATTCGTCCCATCGTTGCTGCCATTCATCCAAGAGGTCGTTATAGACATTGGATTGCTGTTGAAACAATCTTATAATTTTACCGCGGTCTCGTATGCCCAAAAAATCGCATTCCATGTTTTGTAGTGTGGAATAATACATGGCTGCACGTCTTTGCACCTCGAGATCGACCGGAAGAACACCTGCCAACACCGGTAAAGCCTCAGTGCTAACCGTCCTATATGCCTTGCACAAGAAAATCAATGCAGGTCGTTGGCCTTGTAACAGTTTGCGACGGACAGCACCTACAGTAGTCCTATCAAAATATCAACCTCGGGATAATCTCTAAAGAAAGAAACCCCAGCTCTTGCAGCTGCTTCACGACAACGCGCGACCCCATACTGCGCAACAGACAGTCTCCAAGCTGCAAGAGCCGGGGTTGGAAGCTCTCCCTCATCCGCCATACTCACCAGACCTTGCACCTACCGACTATTACTTTTTCCAAAATTTAGACAACTTTTTAGTGGGTAAAAAAATCAATTCCCGAGAGGCAGTACAAAATGCCTTTGAAGAGTTTGTTGCCTCCCTTCCAGCTGATTTTTACAAGAAGGGCATCAATAAACTGCCACTGCGTTGGCAAAGATGCGTCGATTGCATGGGTGATTACTTCGAATAACAGAAATAAAAAAGTTTGAAAAAATAAGTACTTTCACTTATTACATACAAAACGGCAATTTCATAGGTAAAGACCTATTATTATAAAGCTGAAGAGTTTGTTTGTTTGTTTGACACGCTAATCGCAGGAACTGCGGGTCCGATTTGAAAAATTCTTTCAGTGTTGGATAGTACATTTATCGAGGAAGGCTATAGGCTATATATCATCACGCTAAGACCAATAGGAGCGGAGCACCAATGAAGAATGTTTCAAAAACGGGGGAAAATTGTTACGCTACGGGCAATAGGACACGCAAACGAGGTTGCGTGGGTCAGCTAGTCTATACTATAAAGCTGAAGAGTTTATTTGTTTGTTTGAACGCGCTAATCTCAGGAACCACTGGTCCGATTTGAAAAAATATTTCAGTGTTGGATAGTACATTTATCGAGGAAGGCTATAGGCTATATATTATTATCCTAAGACCAATAGGAGCAGAGCACTAATGAAGAATGTTTCAAAAACGGGAGAAAATTATCACGCTACGGGCAATAAATAAATAAATATTTCAGACATCTAACATACAACGCCATCTAGTCCCAAGCTAAGCAGAGCTTGTGTTATGGGTACTAGACAACTGATACAAGTACATATTATTATATACTTTTTTTTTGTAAATACATACATATTATACATAGAAAACACCCAAACTACGAAACAAATATTTGTAGATCCTACAAACATTTGGTCCGACCCGGGAATCGAACCCAAGACCTCATGATCAGCAGTCGCACACGCCAACCGCGAGACCAACGAGGCAGTCATAGGAGTAATAGGAGATGCAAACGACGTTGCGTGGGTCAGCTAGTACATTATATAAATATTATTCATTAAAGTTCGGTAAAAAGTACTTCGAACTAACTGCTTTCGAATAGTTTTTTTAATAGTGCTATAAGGCAATATAGAGGTAGAACATGATATTTATAGATCGACCGTAATTCGATGCAAGCATAGTAGAAACCACGCTTCGATGCCCCGTTTCCTGCAGTTTCACTTTCGACATGCAGGTCATCAGACTCACTGGTTATTCCTTCCTAAGAAAACGAGAGTCAGAACTTCTATGCTGACTAATGATGTAACTACATTATTAGTCAGTAAAGAAGAAATTCACGTTTGAAAACAAGGCCTTATAAATCATTCTAAACCTTATGACATTTAATTTAAAACATACTTTGTTATATCTTTTTATTTCTTGTATATATTATGTACAATCTAGTCAAGTTTTTTATTTATTTTTATTTATGGTCACGCCAAAATGACTCTACTCTGTCAGATGGAAAGCATAAGCAGAATCCAAGAGTGGTGGGTCACCATACTCATTGCGAATGCAACAATGCAGCATGGTGACCCACACTATGGCCAGGCGCCGGAAAACCCATGCATAACGGTATGCGTTATAAACGGTTACCGAATCAATCTGTAACCGTTTCAAAGGGTTACTCGTTGATTCGATTAACAGATTATATATGTTATTGTTTTAACCCAAACAATAAGGGTTGACCCAAATGAAAGGGTTTGTGTTTTTGAAATTGCTAACCCAAATTATAGAAGTTAACCCAAGATTTCGGTTATTATACGACGTGACGCGACTTAACCCAATTCGAAAATTAATCATATTTACTTGATCTCTTGTGAGAAATATATTAGCCGAGATCCCCTCTTCCCATCTCACGCAAATAATGAACGTCACCGACGACTGTAACGAAAAATTAATCACGGACCTACAAATATCCAGAAACCTATATCAAATTCGGTTAAGGTTAACCGAAATTATCCTGTATTAGACTATTCCTGTTAACAGTTATAATTCGGTAACATCTATTTATGTTAATCGTAAATTTAGGTTAACCCATTCCCAAAAGGGTTAATAACAGATTATTTCGGTTAGGTTAACCCAAACCGGAATATCCCTGACTATGGCTGCCTAGTGATGCTTCTGCATCAATGGGCCTCCGGTCTCGCACTCACCAACGAAACACGACAACACGAATGCTGTCATTTTACGTTGATTTTCTGTGCGAGGGTAGTACCGCCCCGATCGAGCCGGCCCAACCGTGCTGAAATCAGCGTGGCTCTACTACCTATAAAATTTTTCTATGCAGGGATCTAGGCAACCAAACAAACTTCACTGAGATTTCCTAATTCCATGCGCTCGAAGCGACGACTAAGAAATGACGAGTTTTCCATGAATTACAAATGGATTTGCATATTTTGCTTGCATGTACTTATGTAATCTACTAAGCTCGATTTCTAAGCCGAAATTCTTCCAAATCGGTTCAGCGGTATAGCTATACAGACATAGTTACTTTCGACTTTATACTATTAGTATGGATGTCGTTATTCTCTTCGCACTCATCAAAATAACATCAAGAAAAAAATTACAAAATATCTGCTATTATAACTTAACCTCCCGCAAAGTTGCATGGTCACGGATTACTAATGCGCTTAATTTGAGTGCCCTTGTATGACTTTCATGAATTTCAGTACTATCTGATACAACATCAAATGATAATAATTGTTAGTGAATGCATTTTTGCATATTGCAATCGAAATTATTTGTACTTTATGCCCTATTCTATATTCTACTTCCTTCTTGTCTCCGGTCTGGTGTTCGGTGTGTCCAAAATTATTGTAAAACTTTTGTACTGTGTTTCACTGCCAATTATACGTAATTCAATATAGATAAATACTAGCTGATTCAGCAAACGTTGTTTTACCATTAAAAAAAGTGGGGTATAAAAAATAGATGTTGGTCGATTCTCAGACCTACCCGGTATGCACACCAAATTTCATAAAAATCGGTCCAGCCGTTTCAGAGGAGTATGGTAACTAACATTGTGACACGAGAATTTTATATCTAAGATAAATATTCCGGACATCTTACACAAAACGACATCTAGTCCCAAGCTAAGCAGAGCTTGTGTTATGGGTTCTAGACAACTTGTGGGTGGCGGCTCTGACTGCCCTAAACAAGGCCCGCCTCTGGCGGCCTCAGAGGGTATTGGCAGTCAGAGCCATACGCGGATACCGCACGGTGTCGACCGAGGCGGCGTGCTCCTTGGCCGGAACACCCCCGTGGGATTTGGAGGCGGAAGTGCTCGCCGAAGTTTATCGACGGGTGGCTGAATATCGGGCGGAGAGTGGCATTCGCCCTCCGCCCGAAGAGGTACGCGAGTGGCGTGAAGCCGCCCGTCGAGCCACTATGGCTAGATGGTCGTTCCGGCTGGAGACTCCACGTGCTGGCTTTGCCACCGTGGAGGCTCTCCAGCCGGTCATCCTCGAGTGGGCAGGGCGGCAGCACGGGACTCTTTCCTTCCGACTGACGCAGGTCCTTTCCGGGCACGGTTGCTTCGGGAAGTACCTGCACTCGGTCGCCAGGAGGGAATTGAGTCCCGCCTGCCACCACTGCGACTGCAGTGAGGACTCGGCCCAGCATACGCTGGCGGTTTGCCCCGCTTGGGCGCCGCAGCGTCGGGCCCTCACTGCAGTCGTCGGAGGAGATCTCTCGCTACCGGCCGTCATACGCTCCATGGCCGGTAGCGATAGCAATTTTACCGTGGTCGCAACCTTCTGCGAAGAAGTCATCTCTCAGAAGGAGGTGGCGGAGAAGGCCCGGGAGGATGACGTCCACTCGGACCCAATCCACCGCCGGCGAACCGGGCGGCGGAGGCGCGCCTATCAGCGCCTCATGCCGCCCTGAGTGTGGCCGCGGATGGTCGGGACGGGTTTTCCCCTCCATCCGCTCTAATGGCCACCCGCGACGGGGCGACGTACGCGTGTGCCGTACGTCGCCTAAATTGAGAGTTTAACAGCAGACGGTGCCCGCTTCAGTGCGGGCAAGCGCTGGGAGGGGTCCGGATGTGTTAATAACTGCAGTTCCCGGATTCCTCCCTTCACAGGCGCAGAGTGGCACACCGTGTGGTTTTAGTCGGTTCGAGTCCGACACACCGTCCCGCCGTAAACCCCGGTGGGGTGACGGTCCGAGGGGATTTCCACACGTAAAAAAAAAAATGTGTTCTAGACAACTGATATAAATACATATATGTATAAGTTTTTTTTTGTAAATACATACATTGCAACGCACTTGTGACGCCTCTGGTGTTGCAGGTGTCCATGGGCGGTGGTAATCGCTTATCATCAGGCGATACGTCTGCTCGTTTGCCCGGCTATTACATAAAAAAAATAGTCTACTTTTTACCATGGTAACCCACATACACGGGCAAAACTAGTAATTTATAATATATTATGTAGATTGTAGACCATATTTGTTATTGAGAGTTGTTCTCTTCACTTATTAAATAAAAACATGTTTCATGACACCTTATTTAGCGGGTGTCCTAAAATATTATACGAGGTATTGTGTGTTAGACAGTCAATATCGAATTTCTAATTAAAACTTTCATACAACTCATTTCGTGAAAGAAAATAATAATATGCAACGCACAACCATTGTTATCACATGCATTCAAAACTTTCACTAAAATCAATAATTAAAACTTAATTCCTTTTGTGCATACCTAATTTCATAATATGAGCAAATAGTACAGTTTTTAGTATTATATATTTAAATACATTTCAGAAACATAACAATTTCTAAATGAGAAATGAAGAATGAAATGAGAGTAATAGATAATGATTTCATTGTTACTTCAATAATATTGAGTACCTAATCTTATTATAATCAAAGCAGAATCTATACTAATATTATAAACGCGAAAGTTTGTATGTATGGATGGACTGATGGATGGATGGATGTTTGTTACTCTTTCACGCAAAAACGACTGAACGGATTTGGATGAAACTTTACAGTAATAACTAATATTATAAACGCGAAAGTTTGTATGTATGGATGGATGGATGGATGGATGGATGTTTGTTACTCTTTCACGCAAAAACGACTGAACGGATTTGGATGAAACTTTACAGTAATATAGCTTATACATCAGAATAACACATAGGCTACTATTTGCAGCGATAACCGACATACACGCGGACGGAGCCGCGGGCAACAACTAGTTATTCATAATAATACTAGTATTTGAAATTCTACAAAAGATCAGCATACCATGGTGAGTGTCCCCTTATCTGCATCTGTTGTTACCTGGGATGGCTTTGGTTGCATACAATTCCCCCCAATGTATCCCTACGTTGTCGTCGTGGTGGGGCTTGCGTGAGTCGATGATTTCTGGGGCTATGCCGGTAGAGCCACTCATGCCGGATAGGCCCAGAAGGAGGCTCCAGACTAAATGGGATACGAGACGGAGTCTTTACAGACTGCCGCGTGGGGCACTCTAAACGTCCCTCTGCTCTAGCAGAGGGCGTATTAGAGTGCCAGCAGTTCCGAGAGGGACAGGGGGCGGACGGATCCGGTCTGGTGCAGACCCTGTCCGGCCCAGCCGTAATCCTGAATGGACAGGACCGGTGGCTCTTCGAAGCCACGAGGACGTAAACCTCTATAAAAAATACCCCAAGCTCACGCTCTGACGCCTGGCAATGAGCTGAATCGCTGGAGGGAGTCCAGTGCCAAGGGCGTCCTCTGTCGGAGGACATTAAACTCCAAAAACTCAATGACAATGGACAACATTAGGAGAAAACCTACCCAGGAGGGTCCTAGACGCGACGCGTCTGGGGAATCCCTTCCGGAGCCAGTCGGCTCCGGCAGCCCCCAATCGTACTATGGGGGGGGCACCCAATGTCACACACGCCCGTCGCCGAGCGTCAAATCCGGCACCGAAACAAACGCGAAGGACGCGCCAATAGAGACTAAGAGGCAGACGCGGAACAGCAGAGGGCAGTTCCGAAAGGCGAACGCCCTTCTGCCCTCGGTCTCTACTGAGGAAATTGCTGCGGCTGAAGGCCTGCAGCGGTGGGGCTCCCAGAAGTCGATCGGACTGCTGGGAGCCGAAGAACAGTGGAACGCACGCGTTCCAAGTCCGCCGTGGTTATGGCGAGCGGCGGCGGTCCCGGTGCGAGGACGGACGCGCCGGAGCCGATGGATGTGGAGGCGGACCGGAAGCGCGGACGCCCCACTGGCTGCGAGAGTGACATCGCTCAGGCGATGTTGCCTCCGAAGGTGGCAAGCAGTCAGAGGGAGCGATCGCTGACCCCGGCACCGGCCCCGTCAGGTTCCCCCTTTTGTAGGGCGGAGTCCTACAGGCGGAATCGAGCGGACGGCGAACTGCAGGCGGAAGAGGAGATCAGCGGTCTCCTGCTCAAAATCGGGGAGCCGGTGCATGGGGACCCAGTGCCCGAAACACCGGCCTCCTTGCAGGAGAGAGCGGAAGCGGCGGTGGCCATAATCCACAAGGTGGCCACCAAGTCCGTGAACCTAAAGGGCCCTTTCGTGAGGGCTCTGAAGGACTCCTCTTCTGCTTTGGCAGGAGTCGTCGGATCCCTCGCGGGAGACGTGGCTCGCCTCCAGTCGGCCAACGATCGCCTGACGGGGCAGGTGGCGGAGCTTGGCGCTCAGTTTGCCCAATTCCGGGCGGAGCACCCTGCCCCGGCCCCGTCTACGTCGCTGCCGGCCCCGCCTGCGTCCCGGCCGGCCCCGCCTGCGTCCCGGCCGGCCCCGCCTGCGTCCCGGCCGGCCCCGTCTGCGTCCCAGCCGGCCCCATCTAAGTCCCAGCCGGCCCCGTCTGCGTGGCGACCGGCCCCGTCTGCGTCCCAGCCGGCCCCTGCTGTCCCTGGGGTACCCGACGACGTCCTGCAGCAGATGCTGCAGTACATGCTGCATGCAATGGGTAACCTGGTGGACGGACGGATCGCGGGTCTGGAGGCGAGGCTGCCACCGGCCCCTATTGTTCGGCCGCCGCTCGCGATACCGAGGACGAAGGACGCCTCAGCGCCGACCCTGCTCCCCGTGGTGGGTGGCCGAGTGACGTACGCAGCGGCGACGTCGGTGCCGGGCCCTGCCGCCCCCCGCAAGACGCAGCAGCGGGCGAAGGCTCCGGCCAGGACGGCTGCGCCGCCGCCGCAGCAACCAAGGCCCCAGACGGTGGCAGCGACTAGAGCGGACATTGCTCCGCTCCCCACTCCAACACCCCTGCCTGGCCCCTCCACAACTGCCCCCTCAAACGAGGATTGGCAGGTAGTCGGGGGGGGCAAAAAGTCCAAGAAGGCCAAGAAGCGGGCCAAGAAGGCTGCCCAAAAGGCGGCCTCTGGTCTGCAGTCACCATCGGTGGCAGGGACCACCCAAAAGAAGCCGCGGAAATTGCAGCCGCCGAAAACCGCGGCTGTGGTGGTCACCGTGTCGCCGGAGGCGGCTACCGGCGGGCTGTCCTACGCGGCCGTCTTCAAGACGGCCCGGGACTGTCTCGCCGGTGACTTTGGAGCGGCAGGTGTCCGCTTGCGCCTCGCCCAGACGGGAGCTCGGGTCCTCGAGTTCCCTGGGGCCGATGGCGCAAAGACGGCGGACACCTTCGCTGAGAAACTGCGGGCTGTGTTTGCAGACACGGATGGTGTCAAGATCGCCAGGCCTACGAAATGCGCTGAGTTGCGCATCTCGGGCCTGGACGATTCGGTGACGACCGAAGACGTTCGCGTTGCAATCCGGGCAAAGACGGGTTGCAACGCGGAGAGCGTCAGAGTTGGCGCCATCCGCCCCGGTCCGGGAGGGCTTGGCGCAGTGTGGGTGAGTTGCCCCGTGGCGTCGGCCAAAGTTTTGGGCGACGCCGGCAGGCTTCTCATCGGTTTTGTGAGTGCCAGGGTAACAGTCCTGGCGGCAAGACCGATGAGATGCTATAAATGCCTAGCATCGGGGCACACACGCGTCAAGTGCGGGAACTGCTTCGACTGCAGCGGTCTCTGTTTCCGCTGCGGTCGACCGGGGCACAAGGCGGCAGAATGTTCTGCCGCCCCTCACTGCCCTATTTGTGCGGCGGACGACAAGCCCGCCAATCACCAGATGGGGCAGGGAGGCTGTAAGCCATCCCGCGCTTCTCAGCAGACATCGGGGGCTAGCCAATCGACCCAGGCTGCCTCCGATGTCGTTCGTGCGTCTTCATCGTCGCCCATGGAGGAGGTTGTAGAGACGATCCCTTAATGGATCACGTCTCCAACCTCCTTGTCCAGACGAACCTAAACCACTGTGCCGCGGCGCAGGATCTCTTCCTGCAAACTATGGCGCAGTGGTCGATCGGTGTTGCCGTAGTCGCGGAGCCCTACTTCGTTCCTCCCCGTCCAAACTGGATGGGTGACTGGGACGGCTCCGTGGCAGTCGTCGGTTCCGCGGTGGCTCATTCCCCGCCCTTGTCGCTCAGAGACAAGGGCTCTGGATATGTTGCCACCGAATGGGGGGGGATCACCGTTTACGGTGTTTACTTCTCCCCCAACCGGAGTTTGAGCGACTTCGAGGTCTTCCTTAACAACTTGGAGACCTCGATGCGGCGATTAGCGTCTGGGCACGTCCTCGTGCTGGGGGACTTCAACGCAAAATCCATTGCGTGGGGGTCCCCCGGGACGGACGCCAAGGGCGAAGCCGTTGAGGAGTGGGCGGCTTCGGTGGGCCTCTGTTTGCTGAACAGAGGCTCCACCAACACGTGCGTGCGACAGCAAGGGGGGTCGATAGTGGACCTTTCGTTCGCTACCCCTGCTGTTGCCGCACGAGTAAGGAACTGGTGTGTTCTGGCAGAGGTTGAGACGCTCTCGGATCACCTGTATATCCGATTTGAGCTCTCCCGGTCCCAGGGCCCCAGTAGGGGTCACACGGCGCGGCATCCTTCCCGCTTTCCGCGGTGGGCTGTTGCCAAGCTGGACAGGGACCTACTAGAGGAGGCGGCCATTATTCATTCTTGGCTGTCTCCGCAGGCCCCGACCGAGGAGGTCGGTGTGGACGAGGGGGCTGGCCGTTTTCGCGATGCGATTACGCAGATCTGCGATTCGGCCATGCCCCGCGTCCAAGGTCGTCGGCCTCCACGGAAGGAGGTCTACTGGTGGTCCCAGGAGTTGGCGGACCTCCGTGCGGCTTGTACTCGTGCCCGGAGGTCCTACACCCGCAGCAGGCGACGTCACCGTGGAAACGGTGGCGGGGACCAGCTTCATGAGGAGTACCGCGAATCGCGGAAAACTCTGAAGCTGGCCATTTGCCGCGCCAAAGAGGTAAAAAGAAAGGAGATGCTGGAGAGTCTCGACCGTGACCCCTGGGGTCGCCCATACCGTGCGGTGCGTCAGAAGCTCCGCACGTCGGGCCCCCCCCTTACCGAGACTCTCCAGCCCAGCTTCCTGCAGGAAGTGGTCGAGGGCCTTTTCCCTGAGCGGGCGGAGCACACACCCCCGTCGATGGCCTATGCGGTCATAGACGACGGGGGAAGAGAGGACGATGTGCCGCCCGTTAGGGAATCGGAGGTTGGGGCGGCTGTTCTTCGGATCCGTTCCAAGAACACCGCCCCCGGGCCGGACGGGGTTCCAGCCCGAGTGATGGCCCGAGCCCTCGACCATATGTCGGACCGCCTCAGAGAAGTGTTGGACGCTAGCCTGGCGTCCGGACGCTTCCCTGAGTGCTGGAAATGCGGGAAGCTGGTCCTGTTGAGGAAGCCGGGACGGCCTGCCGATTCGGTCGCGGCCTATAGGCCCATCGTGTTGCTGGACGAGGCGGGTAAACTTTTTGAGAGGATACTCTCTGCCCGCATCGTCCGGCACCTCTGCGAGGTGGGGCCCGACCTGTCGGACGCCCAATTCGGATTCCGAGAGGGGCGTTCGACGGTCGATGCCGTGATGCGCCTTAGGGCCGTGACCGAAGAGGCAGTGAGCTGTGGCGGCGTGGTGTTGGCGGTGTCCTTGGACATCGCCAACGCCTTCAATAGTCTGCCATTTAGCTGCATCAGGGAAGCACTCCACTATCACGGGGTGCCAGAGTACCTGAGGCGGCTAGTGGCAGACTATCTAGAGGAGCGTACCGTCGTGTACGAGGACCGAGAGGGCGTCTTGAGACGGCGACCCATGTCGTGCGGCGTTCCGCAGGGGTCTGTCCTTGGACCACTCCTGTGGAACGTGGGGTACGACTGGGTCCTTCGAAGTCGTCTGCCCCCCGGGCTGGGCGTAATTTGTTACGCCGATGACACATTGGTCACAGCCCGGGGAGCGAACTTCCAAGAGGCGGCGTGCCTGGCCACCAGGGGAGTTTCTCTGGTGGTCGGGCGCATCGAGGCGCTGGGCTTACGGGTGGCCCTGGACAAGACGGAGGCCCTATTGTTCCATGGGCCCCGTCGTGGTCCACCCGCCGGCGCCTCCATAGAGGTCAACTCGGTCCTCGTACCGGTTCGGGCCCAGATGAGGTATCTGGGCCTGATACTCGACGGTAGGTGGCTCTTCGACGAGCACTTCCGACAGCTTGGTCCGAAGCTGGTCGGCGCTGCCTCCGCCCTTGGGCGACTTTTGCCCAATTTGGGTGGAGCCAGCGTCGCAACGCGACTCCTGTACACGGGGGTTGTCCGGTCGATGGCGCTGTATGGTGCACCGGTGTGGGTGGCGGCTCTGACTGCCCTAAATAAGGCCCGCCTCTGGCGGCCTCAGAGGGTATTGGCAGTCAGAGCCATACGCGGATACCGCACGGTGTCGACCGAGGCGGCGTGCGCCCTGGCCGGAACACCCCCGTGGGATTTGGAGGCGGAAGTGCTCGCCGAAGTTTATCGACGGGTGGCTGAATATCGGGCGGAGTATGGCTATCGCCCTCCGCCCGAAGTGGTACGCGAGTGGCGTGAAGCCGCCCGTCGAGCCACGATGGCTCGCTGGTCGTTCCGGCTGGAGACTCCACGCGCTGGCTTTGCCACCGTGGAGGCTCTCCAGCCGGTCATCCTCGAGTGGGCAGGGCGGCAGCACGGGACCCTTTCCTTCCGACTGACGCAGGTCCTTTCCGGGCATGGTTGCTTCGGGAAGTACCTGCACTCGGTCGCTAGGAGGGAATTGAGTCCCGCCTGCCACCACTGCGACTGCAGTGAGGACTCGGCCCAGCATACGCTGGCGATCTGCCCTGCATGGGCGTCGCAGCGCCGGGCCCTCACTGCAGTCATCGGAGGAGATCTCTCGCTACCGGCCGTCATACGCTCCATGGCCGGTAGCGATAGCAGTTTTACCGCGGTCGCAACCTTCTGCGAAGATGTAATCTCGCAGAAGGAGGTGGCGGAGAAGGCCCGGGAGGACGATGTCCACTCGGACCCAATCCGCCGCCGGCGAACCGGGCGGCGGAGGCGCGCCTATCAGCGCCTCATGCCGCCCTGAGTGTGGCCGCGGATGGTCGGGACGGGCTTTCCCCTCCATCCGCTCTAGTGGCCTCCCGCGAGGGGGCGACGTACGCGTGTGCCGTACGTCGCCTAATTGAGAGGATACCAGCAGACGGTGCCCGCTTCTGTGCGGGCAGGCGCTGGGAGGGGTCCGGATGTGTTAATAACTGCAGTTCCCGGACTCCTCCCTTCACAGGCGCAGAGTGGCACACCGTGTGGTTTTAGTCGGTTCGAGTCCGACACACCGCCCCGCCGCAAGCCCCGGTGGGGTGACGGTCCGAGGGGATTTCCACACGTTAAAAAAAAATAAAAAAAAATAAAAAAAAAATGGTTGCATACAATTTATTGCGGTTACATGATGCTTGGTGTTTTATTTTGAACTTAATTTACTGTCTAAGAAATAAAGAAATGACGAAAAACGACAAGAACCACCACATTTAGCTATGGGTTAGTTTTACCGGCTAATCTTTGGAACTGCTCGACAGATTTTGACGGGATTCTCACTGGCAGGTAATTTTTATTTTAGATTAGCTTCGTCCCGCGGTGTCACCATCGTTTTTTGTTGTAAACGTTAATAAATATCGTTCTTACAGGTTTTCTTAAAGACTACTACCGCTCTAGAAATATTCAAGATTTATTTACATAAAAAAGATAAAAGCAATAAAGGGTTTGTTGTTTCAAATCCTTCAAACCCTTCACTTCCGCAGTCGACAAGGTCTTCTATTTAAGACTACAGAAACTTACATTTTAAATTCTTGTTCACATTGAAAATTGGAAATGAATGTAGTTTGTGATTCAGTGGAAATTCAGTGCACTAAGGAGACAGACAATAAATGTTGATTACAGTATTCATCATCATCAGCCTATCGCAGTGGACTGCTGGACATAGGCCTCTCTTATTGAACGCCACTTAGTTCGATCCTCGGCTTCTCGCATCCAGCTTCTGCCACCCGTCCCGCACAAATCATCACTCCACCTGGCCTGTGGACGTCCTACACTATGTTTGCCGAGACGCGGTCTCCACTCAAGAACTCGTTTACCTCAACGGTTTTCGGTTCTACGGCAAATATGGCCAGCCCACTGCTAATTCAGCTTGCTAATCCTACAATATTCATAATCATCAACAATTCTTTATAGTCCACTGCTGGATGTCAGCCTCTGCTTAGCATGGAGGTTTTGGGCTACTAAACTATGCTGGTCAGTCGGATTGGTATACGGTTTCTTTCAAGCTTTTCTTCTCCTAGCATTGCAGTCGTCCTGATAGAAGACACCCAAGGGAAGAATAGGGATGACGACATCCCTTAGTGTCGCCGCACACGGGCCACTTGTGGCCGGTCGCGGCCGGTCGCCACTTGTGGCCGGTGGTCGACACATAAAATGTATGAAATTGACAGGATATATGCCGGTGGCGGCGTTTTGTGGTTATGGCCGGTGGCCCGTGTGCGGCGACCCTTATTCTTAGGCTGTCACTATACGAACCTATACACATACTACAAGAGTCGGCGTCTTTAAAAGTAACATTAACAGCATAACAACACAATAAAGATTAATATTAGATAATGTATAAACGCTGTAAATGAAAGTTTATTCATACGGTCATTAGTCATGAGTATAACTATTAGTTCCTACTAATGAAAATTATATTCAGTTGTTACACAATAGAACTTGCGATACTAACGTTTCTAACGTGTTCTAAGGTACAAAAAATTTTGTTCTTTCGACATTTTTTACGTATATTTTTATGTCTATTTACTATTTTTTTATTTTAATTTGTATTTTATTATAAGTCATATGTTTTGGCGTATTTTAGAGTTAGGTTCTATCATTTGTATAAATTGGGGAATACATTGTTAAAGCGAAAGGGATCCCTTCCAGTTTGGAAGGAGCTATGTATCAGAATAGAAGTTTTACTTAATAAGAATATGATATTATTTAATTTCTAATCGCGAATTAATAAACGAAAAAATATTAATAAGCTATTGATACTAAGGATTGATCGAATAAGCCAATTTTCAAGAGTTTAAGATAATTAACAGCATCATACTGGAACTTCATTTTTTAGAAATTTTAAATTATATTTCTTTTAGTCCAAAAAATGAGTGTTTAACAAAGTAAATCGCATTAGTACTTACTCCATTGAAGTACCTAGATTCTACACAAACATAACTGGCTTTCCGACTTGACTAGAAATCCTGGTTGAAACTATTGACGGCTTGCGTCTTATTACGACTTGTTCCTAGTAACTACTAACTACTTTCTAACTAGGCACTTGTCTCTCCCTATTTTTTATTAAGTTTTCTTCATAGCACACTCTAAAAAGAAAAAAATATGCACTAATTACAAAAAAAAAACTAGTGGACAAGGAGTCGCCCTATCTATATTAGTAAGACTTTATCGGCGTTATGGTATGGTATCTTTTTTATGAGAATTATTATTAAAAAAATTGTAATTGAGTTATATATTATGAAGTTTACGTGATTTTAACCTGTAGGTTTTGATTCCCTTGCGATTGTCGAAAATGTGCAGCATAAACAGCTGTATCTTTTGATTGCGTTGACCTAGAAGTTTGCTTTCTTCACAGCTCCAAGGAACAGTAGACTTGAGTATTTGATATGAATTTCAGCTTGATACCCCTCCATGCTTTCCTGAGAAAAAGGGTCTTGACAGAAAAACAAGTGGATAACAAAGTGATCCTATAAGGGTTCCGTTTTTTCCTTTTCAGATACGGAACTCAAAAAACGACATAAAAACTCACCTGTGCAAGTATGCAAGCAACTGGTTGTCACCTTACGCACCACGGAGCGTAAAAATTGCGTAAGGAAGGAAATGCAATGCGTGTAACGTGCAATAACTGACAGCAAATAACAAGAACTATGTAAACCTAGTTAAACGGGACTACGGTATATTAATATACGACTATTTGTATATCAGACATGTTCTGTAAAATTTGTTATTCGTAACTGTTATACCTAACGATTGTCAACATCTACTTTTTAACCTCCGACGCAAAAAGAGGGGTGTTATAAGTTTGACGTATCTGTCTGTCTGTCTGTTTGTCTGTCTGTCTGTGGCACCATACCTCGCGAACGGATGAAGCGATTTCAATTTAGTTTTTTTTTGTATGAAAGGTGAGTTACGTTCGAGTGTTCTTAGACATGTTTCATGAAAATCGGTCGACTCGTTTAAAAGTTATGGGGGCAGGCGCGGTTCCAGGGGGGGGGTCACAGGGGACGTGACCCCCCCCCCAAAATCTGTTACTAGAACCTGATTTTCATATTCTTATCAGTTTCCATAATTGTTCAATCGAAATAAGAAATCAAAGGATAGGAACTCTTTGAGAGAGTTATCTCTGGCCGTATCAGCGAGCACCTGTCACGAGTGGGCCCTAATCTATCGGACTGCCAATTTGGATTCCAACGGGGACGCTCGACAGTGGACGCTAATATATAGGCGTGTTCACTCCCTGTCGGGGTCGGCAGTCCGATCGGGGGGGTGGTGTTGGTAGTTAGCCTTGATATCGTTAACGCTTTCGGCACCCTTCAATGGGGCGCGATTAGGGAGGCCCTTGAATATCAAGAGGGGCACTATGGGGCACCGGCGGGATCTTACCGCTGTAATGCTCAACTCGGGAGTCTGCAGCGGCGATCTCGTACGAGGCGGCGACGATCCTGGCACGATCTCTACCCTTCTACATTCTAGCCGACATGAACACAATGGTCTGCGACGAAATTCGATCTGTCGGTCGGAATGACGAAGAGATAGCGCCGTATAATGAGCCCGGAATGCATAGTCAGAACATACATACGCAAGTCCTAGCTTGGCGGGCACGGCTCAACACCCAGGATTGTGCCAGCCAACGCGTTGTCGGAGCCTTTCTGCCGAGCTTCGAAACTTGAATTGAGAGAACCAAGTTATCACGTACCGATTCACTTAGGGCTCGGGATCGGAAAATGGCCGATCCCGCTCGAAAGAGGCGACGAAGGATGTGCGATAGAGGCCGCTAGCTGCCCAATAGTCGGTTAAGGGTCGTTGTGGCCACATGCAGGAGAGATGTGGCCACTGGAAACGACCCGACACCTCGGTGCGGCCGAGGGTGTCGTCTCAGGCGGGTCGATGTTCCGACTCTCTTTCTGTGTAGAGCGGTGAGGGGTACGATAGCGACATGCCCCAGGTTTGAATCTGGTTACCCCGGGATGTACCTCAGTGATGAGGTAAGGCAGGGGGAACTCCAGAAGCCGCTGATGCGTTTCTGGAGCTCTTCTTGACTGCAGATGTAGGCCACCGCCGGGGTTTAGTGGTTAGACCGATTTGTCGGGAGTTCCATACACGCCCTTCGTCCCCCAACGGAGTTAGATTCTCTAAATATTCGTCCAGAGATTGTCACAGATGTCTCAAATATTATGATCCCAATAGATTCACCAATAAAAACAAAAGATATCCATTTGTTTTTAATGTGTGAAATAAAATTATGTATTGTGCAATAAAGTCTAATTTACTCGACTTATTTGATTAGTGACCCCCCCAAAATTTCAGGCTGGAACCGCGCCTGTATGCGGGTGAAAGTGGGGAAGAATAACAGAATGTCTGCAAAAATATCATTGGCGTATGATTACTCGATTAAGTGCTTGAGTAGGGGGTTTTTTAAACTTTGAATTTTAGCCTGTAATATGTGATTTGCCGTTACAAAATGGTAACTTAGCAACATTAGTACACTACGTCACACTTAATTTCATGGCTGAACTGGACTTTTTACACTAATATTACCTTTAAATATTATTCTTTATATGAAATAAATATTCCTAATTTCGTCATTCATTCTGTCTAAAAACCAAAATTGAGGATGAGTTCACGAATACTTAGTAATCTAATTATTAAGAACCATAATCTTTAACTGGCTTGTTCAGCAATTTTAGCAATATCTTTAAATAACTAAGTCTTTTCAAAATTCAACACTTAGTTAATCAATTGTAATTGTCTCTCCGTACGACATACTGTTGATATCATTTTAATGTGCGTAAAGAATCAAATTGGGGACCTTGGCCCACTTAAAGTTTTGCGTAATGGAGGCAGGGTATAAAGGAAAATTGGTATGCCGTCGGAGTTTTTACGAGCACTTACGTAAAAAGATACAATGCCTTGATCGCTTTAGTAGTGTCATTAAAGAAGATGGCCCCGTCTGCTATCACATGCATCATAACTGTCTAACATGATGTACGCGATGTTGTTCTGTGTCTTCTACACTTTGTACACATATCAGTGTTAGGAGTTAGGAGTCTTCAAATTCTGGGCCTAATTAAAAACCAGCGTTAGACGTTTTGTCTGACACAATGCTGAATTTGGTCCATTTTTGGCCTAGCAAAATTGTTGTATGTAACCTTTTTATATTCTTTTACTTTCTTTTGTCACCAAAATAAATATTTTTCTTTCTTCAGTCTTCACTTTCAAGCTCGATTAACAAAATATATTATATAAAAAAAAACCGACTTCCAAAAAACATCCAACGAAAACTCTCTGCCAAAAAAACACTCAAAAGCGTAAAATAAACTGGTTCTTCATAAATTGCCTATACCTAATTCTTTATTCATTTAAATAGTAGTGTTATAATGTGTGCTAGGTACCTAGAATCTGTTTGAAGTCTTGAAAATATTCTATTATAAAATATAAATTTTATTTATTGTTTTATGTTTGATCCTGCCAAAATGACTACTCTGCCTGATGGAAAGCATAAGCAGAATCCAAGAGTGGTGGTCATCATACTCACTGCGAATGCAGACAATGCAACAATGCAGCATGGTGACCCACCCCATGGCGGCCTAGTGATGCTTCTGCGTCATTGCGCCTGGCCATTTTATATTATAAAAAATTGTTTTTGTTCTAATACCTATACCTAAATATTAAATAAATAAAATAAGTCTATACAAAAATAATATCAATTGATTTATCTCGTGTTTGCTTGTCGCGATTATTTTAAGTACTATTTATTATTTTTAATAAATTTTAATATCAATTTTTTGTTGTAGAACGAGCTGTTTAAATCGGTTAATAAAACAATAAACGAAAATTAAAATTATATTAAAACATTCAAAAAACCCAGAACCGGTTAGTCTAGTCTCATATTAATATTGAAATTATTTATTAGTGCGAAATTGTAGGATTTCAAGGTCAAAATGTTTTGGGAACTCAAATAAAGTCAAGGTTATCTCTATTGTCTATGTTTTATTTTACAACACATAATTTGTGTGTATGGCATGTTTTTACATATACATTGCTGATGGGCCAACGCATAGTCAAGCGATATTTGAAGGACGTATTTCTTATTCCATGTATATCCCATGGATGTCAAAAGAAGGCGACTAATGGAGCAAACTACGCACCACAACATCACTGCAAAGAGACGGAAAAATTAAAACAAACCGAATATCAACCCGTCTGGCCAGCGTGGTATTATAAGCCCACAGCCTCATTTCTAAGGATATCCAACAGTGCACTGTTAAAGGCTGTTGCTTCTTCAAAAATTCTCCTCCAAAAGTGACCATAATCTATCTATATATATAAAAAAGAGTAAGGTGACTGACTGACTGACTGACATACCCAGAGATCAACGCACAGCCCAACCCGATGAAGCTAGAATCCTGAAATTTTGCATGTAGGTTCTTTATATAACGTAAGTGAGCACTAAGAAAGGAATTTTTGAATTCCATCCCTAAGGCAGTAAATTAGGGAATGAAAGTCTGCGTGAGCGAAGCCGCGTGTAAAAGCTAGTATATCTATACATATAAATGAATCGCGCCTAACTTCCGATCGGCTGCTCCAAATTAAATAATTCTTTTTTGTATGTGTTCCTTGTTATTTTGTGTACAAGAAAAATAACGGAAAAGTCATTTTATGGTCCGCGACTGTACACTGCCTGTGGGAAGATGAGACAGTTATGTAAATTAGCAATTCGATTATATAATTGTAAAAAATATATAATTGTTATGTGTCTGTAAGTCTCTCAAAGAACAAATAAATAAATAAATACGAAGTACGAAGTTCGCCGGGTCAGCTAGTTTGTATTTAAAAATCGTGACAATTTTGAGTAGGTTTTACGTTCATAAAAAGTCAAGATGTCAATTGGGCGATAAAAACGGAAATTGATATACATTGATCGAAAGTAAAAAGAAATCTGTATACCTACAAACTTTTTTGTTACACATTTCGACCTCTTTGGAAGTCTAAAAGATTGATTGACGTTAAAAAAAGTTGTAAAACACGTTTACATATTCAATAACTTAAATCTAATACCTTTAAACGAGCAAATAGCAATTACATGTACAAGATATATAATCTATACTATATCTTATCTATACTAATATAATAAAGCTGAAGAGTTAGTTTGTTTGTTTGAACGCGCTATCATCACGCTAAGACCAATAGGAGCGGCGCTTCAATGAAGAATGTTACAAAAACGGGGGGAAATTATTACGCTACGGGCAATAGGAGACGTAAACGACGTTGTGTGGGTTAGCTAATATTATAAAGCTGTGTTTATATTAATCCCGGTCATACAGATATTATTGAAGTGTCTTTCCAAAACGGAAATTTGAATAATGATCTGGTCGCTCGATGCTTTCTTGTCTGGAATGTATGTACTAATTTATGAGGTTCTTCTATTAGTAATGCTGTATTCTATCAGTCCTGGAAGAGAACACAGACCGCGATAAGGCCACCATTTGTGCAACTTTTTTGTTTTGTTTTCTGTTGTAATTTTACAAACTATAATTATTGTATCTTTTTTTGTTTTTTTTTGTACTGTAATTATTTGTGTTACTGTACAATAGAGTGTTATCTATCTATCTATATATCTGTCTTCCCTCTAACACATTAAGGTTTAAAAAATAGATAAGTAATCTTTGAGGACGTTTTGTATGTAATCAAGCTATCGCCGCGCCGTCCACTGCTGAACGAAGGTATCGCAAGAAGCCAAGGACTAAAGAGCGTCATCGTTGTACTTATAATATGTATATCGTCCTAAAATGGAGCTCAATCGGTTGAGAATTTTTTGAAGCATACACAAACATAAATTTGAATATTGTACTTATTATACAATAAACCCTTTCGAATACAAAAAGAATTTTCAAAATCGGTCCACAATTGACGGAGTAATCGATGAACATCCCTAAAAAAAATAATTAAAAAATACATACAGTGGAACATAGAACCTCCTCCTTTTTGGAAGTCAGTTAAAAATGCAACTACTGACTCACGAATACTTACTGACTGATAATTTAATATTATCACTTTGAACTTGTAATTTTTATATAGCCAGAATCACAGAACAAAAAATATAGGTAGAAATGTTATGTAGGCGGGGCAGGCGCGCCGCGAAATAAGTCCAAATACCTCTATTTTGTCTGCTGGCATTAACTGAACGGTCGCATTCGCATTTTACTTTCAACGGGAAAAAACAATAAAACAATCATACATTGCGTATTAAATTCGATTACTAACTACACTGTTTCCACAAGAGTACGCAATGAACTGCATTTCCTGCGTGAATATTTCGATATATATCACCCGAACAGATTTAGTGTAAGGCATAGGGGTGTGCCCAAATATTTATAATGCAATCGATACCGCAAAATTGTGGATGTCGATGATATTGGTTTGTGTTTTTCTCAAGTAGAAAGAGTTGATTTGTTTTATACACCATTAGTTTTTAATTACCAGAGAAAAAATAGGGGCAGATACAGAATGTATGTACTTACATAAAACACCATAACAGAAATGCCAAACAAAGAAAACAACAAAGTTATTAACGTTTTTAAAATCACAAAATACGTCCATAATTTTTGGACACCATGGAATAATTACGCACGTAGTGTACCTAACATATCGGTCAATGAATATTTTTATTCTTTCGCGCTCACAGCGGGCCCGGGCGACGATAAGTTTAATATTATTATTGCATTGCAGCGACTTCAAATACAACTGTTCTAGGTTTATGGTTAAATAGTTAAAATCCCTCATTATACTAGTTTGATCGTAATGGTAGTAAAATCAGAGTATTTAAGCAAGTTTGGTTGAACTGAGTACCTAGTAAAGTAGGTATCTACCTACTTAACAAAGTTTCTCAATCAATCGCTCAATTTTATGTTCGATACACCCGAGAAGCCAGCCTTTAAAATGTGCATACACAAAATCCCTACGTACCAACCAATGTTTTATCCGATACTGTTTTATTATTACTTAGCTTTAATTTTAAGTAATCAACTGGCAGCTAGGTACTACAGTACTTAAGTATTTCATACATACCACTACAAATGCTTTAATTGTTGCAAACACAAACACACTATTAAATTCACTTTTAAACTTTTTAAACTTTCACTTCACTCCACAAGTACCTAAAAGTCCACAGGACTTAATCGGGAGACTGTTTACACTAAACCTGTGTTAGATTCTGGGAGTAAGGATAAAGTAAGGATTCCTCATTGACCACCAATGTTCGTTGTGATGGTTGAACAGTCCTATCCTTGTAAATAAACGTCGTCGTGTACGACGTGTCGGTATCACAGAAATGTACTTAACGACGTCAAAATCAAAACTGCAATTTTATTCGGGACCTCTTCCACCCGCGCGGGCGGTGTTTTCATTCATGTGCCCGGCCGCTGCGCCGGCGATCGCGAACCCCCCGCATCCCGCAGCCCCGCAGCAAGGACATTGACCGTATTGAATTATATCATACGTTATGAACAAATATTTGGTGGTTTTAAGGATAAAATTAACATATTGTTTTTTTTTTGTTTTAATTACATGGATGTGCTCAGTATCGAATACCGAATACCAGATTTTTTTTTCTCTGGTAATTAAAAACTAGTCGTGTATTATGATTTTTAACCGACTGCAAAATAATTTTTAATATGAATTTTTTTTGGAAAGCTTTTTGATGAAATGGAATAGGAATGATAGAAATATTTCTTTTAAAACTTAAAACATATTTTGAAGATTAACATTTTCGGGCCGTCCGACGTCTATACATTGTTTTTTGCATTTAAATTTAGATATGAAAATGTACATCTTGTGAGGATATAAAAATAACCTCTTACTGTTGATTACAGGGTTCTACAGAAACATTATTAAGATTATGTGTGTTACGTCTATAGAAAGTTGTGTCGTGTTGATAAGTATGAAAAGTCAAATTCCAACTTTAGATGTATAATATGTACTTATGTTTTGACAAAACAAATGTCTTATTTTTATATTAACACAAGAAACTAGTACAATTTCACTCAATCCATATCTAAGACAGTGAATGTCATATAAAAAATAGCATAGCGATATTTAAAAGTAAGAACTATTTCTTATAGAAATTAAGCAAATTTAATTATTATAATCGACAGGACCACATCTCTACGGTGGGTGGGTCATAAAGACGAAGATCCACCTCTAAACACAAAATTGCACGTAAAACTCTACTTAATGCCAAGTGCATAAGGTTGTAGTTTAATATTATATTCATTAAATCCCTTGGACGAATTAGAATAGACTTAGTTATGTGTGTATAATATTATTAATCGTTTATGTGTGCGTCCCGGCGACAAAAGATTACTTACGAAATTACGTCAAAGGCTTTTCTAGTAGTTCTGTGGCCAGAATAATATTCTAAAAGCAAGTAGCGAAGTAACGGTAGTCAAAGTTGCACGAACTAATTGTAAATCGGTTTTTTATTGTGTTGTTATTGCAATACCTACTTACCTACCACGATAGCACATTGGAGACATCAATTCCAGAGTACGTTCTTGACCGAATGTAAATTAACAACAAAAATGCGTAGGTACTCCGTTACATTTTGTAGCTTAAGTGTTTTTTCTTTAAACAATCTTTAAAAAAACTATAAACTTGACCAATGAATTATTAAGTTTACTGCACAGGTGGCATGGTGGTTTAAGCGGTCACTTCACGCTGTCTACTACGTTGAGTATTATGGGTTCAATCCACATCGGAAAACACTTCGTGTGGTTCACAAATTGTTGTTCTGAGTGCGGATACTCTTGTATCCGTTTTATATATGACGTTGAAGTCCTGCGACACATGATAATATGTTTTGAAAGGTTTCAAAACAAAAAGAAAATAATATAGTTTTAATATCTGGGACAGTATGCTATAAATATAAGATGACTCAGTAAGTCGTACATTTACTACTTGTTTAAAAAAGTTTATTCAGCGTTTCGATTTACCAAATCTTATTAAAGAAGTACTAATCATTAAGAATAATTATTTATTTTAACTTCTAAAACCATGCTAATGCTAATTGGTTTCTCAATAATATCTTTAATGCATGTAATTTATGTGTGTAAATATAATATGTGAGTAAGGTACACAAACAGACGTGTTTACAACGCACAAAACAAATAGTGTTTCAAACACGTCAAACATTTATTCATTAAATACTAGCAACCCGGCCCGGCTTCGCACAGAAGTCCATGAAATTCTTGACTTTCTTCTACTATAATATGCATGTTTTACAAATATAAAACTTCCTCTGGTATCACTCAATCTATTACTGAAAACTAAGCGGACAGACAACGGAAGCGACTTTATTTTATACTATGTTAAAAATAAAATACATGTCCAAAGAAAACATATACCTACTACCAGCTTTTTGTGTTTTAGTAGTGTACGTATCTCACGCAGTGGTTACCTCAGACCACTTCCCGCTTCAGTTCTCATGGCTATTATTTTCAGACCTTATTACCTAGTGAAGAAATCCTTTCGTCACGACTAACGACTAATTGATATTTCTATACATACATGCAATCCCAGTTCTTTTTTTCAAGTTTTAATAATCTATATTCGCCGTGAAGCCGTATTTCTATCTCAGGTGAGATTACTCTACTCAAATTATATTAAAAAAATATTGTCTTATCTACCGTATATTCTACTTCCTTCTAATATTATAAACGCGAAACTTTTGTAGGCTCGATGGATGGATGTTTGTTACTCTTTCACGCAAAAACTACTGAATGGGTTTGGATAAAACTTTACAGTAATATAGCTTATACATCAGAATAACACATAGGCTACTATTTGGCGCGATAACCGACATACACTCGGGCGGAGCCGTGGGCAAAAACTAGTATTATAATATTTACAATTGATTAAAGATACTCCGCGACTAAAGTATTGCAACATATCTCCGAACACTCCAATTTAGAACAAAATACCTGTAACAATTTAGAATAACTGCTGTAGTTAGATGCATTTCTTTTGTAACCACCTGATTCTCCGGTGTACTAAATCGAAGCTGAAGAAAATTTTCTATTTTGGGTATTTCTTACACCCATAATAAGCTGTCACTTAGGTAGGTACATAACTTACTAAGCAGCTTAAGTGACAAACACAGATGATCTGACTAGATGTGTACCTACACTTTAGCGAATGGACGCTTAGATTACTTCCAAACAACGCACATGTTGCAAAATTAGGTATGATTTTTTTCTGTTCTTGTAGGAACTGAACTCACATTTTTATACATAATTTGCAATTTTTGATATCTATTGTAACATTATTCTTTTAATTAAAAATGTCCACCTTTATTTCTTCCGTAACATTTAATTCAGATAGCAATGATAGCATTCGCCAAAATTGTTAAATTGTCCTACTTAGGTAGCCTCATTAATCTCGTAACCATACAATATTTATTAACCTTGTTTTGACCCTATCTTTAATTCTTTAGACATTTAAAAATTATTAAAAGCTAAGACCTTGTGGTGCAACAGGTCTCACAATTACTTATAAATGCACATACTCACACAGTAAAAATGAATGTGCTTTGTTGTCATGGATTTATGTAACCACAAAATCTACTATGCTGCATGTGCGTCTGCAATAAGCAGACGATCATTATAACTTCGTATCAGAAATAATGTCAATCCCAGAGAAATAAATTTTAATTATAAAATATACTTAATAAAGTATACTTGAAAGTAGATACAAAACACGTAGAAGTACCTACTTACCGATATATGGTGTAAAACGCCATGTATTCCCCAATAATGGCAGTGGTTTGGGTCCCGGTACCTCGCGCCACGACTTGACGGAAGGAGACACGTCGAATACTGAAGTATCCAGGGCCGCGTGGGTCGATCTGGCACGAGAGCCTCTCGCAGGACAGGTTGTCACAGACTTGGGACCTGAAATTACTGAATGCTAAAAGTCTCTGTCATAATTTCTACTAAATAGGCCTTTACTAAAGCTTTTTACTAAAGCTAAAGCAAATAATAGATAATTAATTAGTTAGATTTACAGTATCTCAAATGGAACGTCTGATGAACCCAGTAACAATGTTGCTGCGGCGGTTGATATGATAGATTGTTTGCCTATTTAAAGTTGTGTAATATAAAATTGCATATTATTATGTGATTCAAAGATAAACATTGTCTGAAACAATGGCAGGTTCATTAGCAAAGGCAAAGACTGAACAATATATCTTGGATGATAAGGTGGGCCGCATTAGTATCATTGTTACTGAGTTCATTCAACAACTTAACTGCATCAGACGTTCCATTTGTGCTATGCCTGTAGGTATAATATAAGAAAACTGTGACATAAAACAAATAGTATTTCTACATCTCACAAATAAACCGGGGTTATATAAAACCCATACTGCTAATCCCGAGAAAGTGATCCAGACCCACGACAGTTAATGTAATTGAATGATAAATAATTTTTATAATGAGTGCAACTTGTACAGGCATAGACTTGTTTGGAATCTGATTACTGGGTCTTAGACGTGTCAATATTATAATTAATGACAGTGGTCAAGACCATGGAGTAAGAGAAAAGGTATCTGAACCTTGTATGCCCGATTAAAGGAGCCACATAATGCATGGTAATCCATGTTTCGCAACATGGACACTGAGTTCCGATATTAGCATCGCGTCAATAAAACCTTGTAGTGAGTATAGTGTTGTATATTAATACCCAACTCTGTCTTTAAAGTGCAGTAATTAGCTTGGTATTTAATAAAAATGAACAAATTTACGTGTATATTAGAGAAGTCTGACAGGGTTAACCGACCCGCTGTATAGAAAGTAGTAGAGCCACGCTGATTTCAGCACGAATGGGCCGGCTCGACCGGGGCGGTACTACCCTCGCACAGAAAACCAACGTAAAATGACAGCGTGCTGTCGTGTTTCGTTGGTGAGTGCGAGACCGGAGGCCCAATTAGTCTAGTCAACAAGTTCCATACTTGTTGACTAGACTAAAAGATGCAGCAGCATCACTAGGCCGCCATGGTGTGGGTCGCCATGCTGCATTGTCTGCATTTGCAGTGAGCATGGTGACCACCACTCTTGGATTTTGCTTATGCTTTCCATCAGGCAGATTAGAGTCATTTTGGCGGGCCAAACATAAAAAAAAAAAAAATAGATGCACTGTATATGGCACTTGACACCGGGTCGATACCATACGACCGGTACGGTGTCAAGTACCATATAATATACAAACAATTTATTATTTGTTCTTCATTTCTACAGAAGGGAATTTAACAACATACCAATTTCCAATCCACCGTCAGATTGATAATAACGCGGCGTAGTAGAGACCTGGCGAACAGGGCTCCGAAACGGCCATTTCACTACATTCACCCGACTTTTCATTCTTAATTACGTTCAAAGCTGCAAAAAAGTATTATTTATACATTTTTAAAATAACGTGATCCTATAACCATTCTAAATGTTTATAAAAAATATTCTAGGTTTATACATATACCTACAATATTATTTATAGTTATTTATAAATTTTCTACTTTTTACCCTGTTGCTCCTTTCCTAATAATAATTGTCGTCCTGTAAGGCAATGCTCCATAAAATAAAAATTAAATAAACAAAAACCGCTAATTTTTCTAAAACTGTGTGTCAAAGATTCGCAATTTGCATAAAAAAATAGTTTGTTGCTTTATTATACCGTCCGCACTCCTTTCTCGCTGAATAGACGACGATGTAAATTGCACTAAGTTACGTAGGCATCGACGTAATATGCACAATTTAATCGTTTTTGAAACTTTCATTCATTTTTACGTCTACAATACAAGATAGAGTTTAATAGCGATAAGTTTTTATTAACAATAAAGTAACTGTAACTACTGTAAGTGCAGATTTCTCTACATTAACGTTGATTGTTACGAATATGAACATCTGTACCAATTTATGTAGACAGGCTACAAAAAAACAGAACATGTAAAACAATTACTTACTAACAGAAAGTTTAATGTTATACACAGAAAAAATATGCAAAAGAATTGCAAGTTTTTTTTTTTATTACTTCTGATAGTTTTGAGAGGTATTCTTTTAGTTAAACATATTTTTACATCTTATCATTACCATTCACTCGGCATTCGCCGCAAAATTAGTAGGTATTATTCAAATAAAACAATTAAAATATAAAGCGGTCTCTCTAAAACAAAACTCTCATTACATCTCGTTGTATCAAAACTTAAGAGTCCATTATAATTATACCAACGCATTTTGTAATTTTTTGTCTTTAATTTAGAAACTTTTTCTTTTCTTTTAAGCGGTGATTGCTTGTTCGTAAAACTTTACTATAGTTTTTGGGTCTTAACTTAACCCTAGTTATGATATAATAAGACAAAAATTCTTGTCTAAAACCTTTACAACCGTTAAGACATCAATTTCCTTTCGGAATTGGTTATACAAATATTTTCATATTTGCCTCTGCCTAATTTTACTTTCACAAATTTTGATTGGTTCTTTCGTAAAATGTTCATCTACATGTGGCAAAAATCATTAAAAAATTGGTTAAAATATACATTTCTTGTTAAAAAATTAAAACAATACCTACTTATTGTTTTGTTTTTCTCGTTATAAAATAACTAAAACTCTTCAAGAAGAAAAAGTGCGATAGTCATCATAACAGATAACAGACTTGTTAATGCAGTGTTCAATACAGCTTAATCAAGTCGATACTTTTACTTTAGGTTTGACATTGACAATTAAAATATCCACAATTGATACCAATTTTTATATATTTTATTTTTGCGTGATAGTAGCAGAGAACAAGTTATCAAGGCGTATTGTAAACTACTTAACCCTGATTGGTTGTGATGTGACGCATAAGTTGTATTTCTACTACTAGTTAACCATTCTAGATATAGTTTCCAGTCCATATATAGGTCAGGAGTACAGGACTGTACAGATGGCATAGTGACTAAAGTGGTCGCCACGCCTCTGTTTACTTCGCCGAGTGTTGTGGGTTCAAACCCCACATAGAACAACACTTTGTGTGGTTCACAAATTGTTGTTCTTTGTGCCCCCACGACACAGGAATTGTCTTTTTTACATAACAAATAAGGTCAGGAAAAGTTTATACATTTTTTTTTTTGTTTCGCTTCATAAGCCCATCGAAAATTACTCTGTTCTAGTTGTACGATTCTCGAAATCGTGTAGAGTCACAAGTAGTCACAACTACAAATGTTTCAAGATAATATTATCAAGACGAAATAAAAATTTAGGAACTTGCAGCTTTATTTGTAACTAGCTAACTAGCTTCCTTAATGTAATCTTATGTATTAACGAAGGGCTTTGTCATTTTCTTATTCAAATAATAGGTACAGCTAAATTAAAATTGTTATTTGTTTGAAACCATTGTCAAGAAATGAAGCAAATACTCGATTCAGTTGCTTTCTTAAAACCCTGTGATGTGAGAACAATTTCAAAATTCATTAGCAGTTTTTATTAAGACTACTAGCTGACCCGGCGAACTTCGTACCTCCATATTTACATATCTGTCTCAGCTTCCCACAGGCAGTGTACAGTCGCGGACAAAAACTATCCTATCTCTCAAGTTGGATCGAACTGCACATGGTGTGCAAATTTTATTATAATCGGTTAAGTGGTTTAGGAGTCCATTGAGGACAAACATTGTGACACGAGATTTATATATATTAAGATTTATTGAATAAATGATTTTTAATACCTTAAATTTCCTTAATTCAGATATCTTATTATTATTTTTGGTTCAAATAACTTCTGGTTTAGACTTAGCTTAGGGCAACAAAATTAAAATGTAAGTACCTTATTTCCCAACAGTATTATCCTTTTTCACTGTCACTTGTCACTCACTAACAAACAAGAGGTCCAGGATCCCTGGCAGATCTCTGTGTGCCCCTGGCGAGTTGAACGGCAACTGAATGTCTTATCCGCGCAAGGCGGGTGCTCACTTTCTGCGCCTCTCCATTGTACGCAAACAAACCTTTACCTATTATTGCTTCTAGCTCGGGAGGCAGCGTTGCATTTTCGATGGTGATTTCTGTTTGAGTATTTTTGTTTATTTTAATAGCATAAACTGTATCCGTTTCATTCGACCAGAAATGAAATGAAAATAATTATTTTTTATAAAGGCGTATATGACCCGCTGACGTACAACCCGCCATAATCTTTACTGCTGACTATTTCCATAATTATTATTATTGTTTAAAATATTGCTGTGCAAATTACTAAACGACGGGATCACACCTTTGGAGTATTTTTCTTTACATAATGGAAATTTTCTCTCCACGTTGCGTATGTGTGACATTAACTAGCTTTTTATAGGAAAAAAAATATTTTTAACAAAACTGTAATCCTTTTTCCTTTTAGGTTATTATAATACTTTAAGAACTCTACCAATAACCCAAAAAAAAGCGGCCAAGTGCGAGTCGGAATCGCCCATGAAGGGTTCCGCAGCAGCAAGTAACATAATATAATTTTTATTTTATTTTTATATTTGTGTTGATTGAATGAAAGGTAAATTACAGTTTACGATTTATTAAAAAAAAAACTACTTACACGATTTCGTTCAAACCAAATTTTGGTGGAAGTTTGCATGGTAATGCACATCATATATTTTTTTTAGTTTTATCAATTTCTTATTTTAGAAGTTACAGGGGGACACACACACATTTAACCACTTTGGAATTGTCTCTCGCTCAAATTATTCAGTTTACAAAAAAATGATATCAGAAACCTCAATATCATTTTTGGAGACCTATCCATAGATACCACACACGTATGGGTTCGATGAAAAAATTTTTTTTGAGTTTCAGTTCTAAGTATGGGGACCCCCAAAATTTATTGTTTTTTTTTATTTTTGTGTGAAAATCTTAATGCGGTTCACAGAATACATCTACTTACCAAGTTTTAACAGTATAGTTCTTATAGCTTAGGAATAAAGTGGCTGTGACATACGGACGGACAGACAGACAGACGGACGGACAGACAGACAGACAGACAGAAATGACGAATCTATAAGGGTTCCGTTTTGTGCCTTTGGCACGGAACCCTAAAAAATAAGATACTTGCCTTCTTTTATTTCAAATAATGTTATATTGTTGCAGAGTTTGGTGACAAAAGTTGTATCAACGTGACATTCGTGACACAATGAAAACGCAAGCGAACGCTTCACGTAGTAACGTTGAAACTTGAACGTAATCTTTATATCAGATTAACTAGATTGAAAGTACCCGTGTCGTTGACTCACTGCCAATGCTGAAGCTCAAACAAGGTACAATACATAGATACTAATCACAAATAACAACTTATTTATTATACAAATACTATTAAAAATAAATTATACCTCGTTGGGAAAGTCAAATTAGTCTTGTAAATTAGTAGGTAGGTATTTGCTACAGACGATGATGGAACAATGTTATGGATGGTTGCATTTTACATAACCACATCAAACATTCGCCTAACATCCGCGCCGATGCACATAAATATGTCGGCGGACATGGTCAATCAAATATTTGATTCTAGTCGTTAGTTATTATTTTCAATTGCTGTTTATAATGGCTCCATAAATTTTTCATAAATAATGTTCCTTTATATTAAGACTAGTGGTTGCCCGCGGCTTCGCCCGCGTATATGTCGGTTATCGCGGTAAATAGTAGTCCATGTGTTATTCTGATGTATAAGCTATATTACTGTAACGTTTCATCCAAATCCGTTCACTAGTTTTTGCGTGAAAGAATAACAAACATTCATTCATCAATCCATCGGACGGATTTGGATGAAACTTTACAGTAATATAGCTTATACGTCAGAATAACACATAGGCTACTATTTGCCGCGATAACCGACATATACACGGGCGGAGTAAATAAGTAAATTATACATCTTCTTTATATATATAATTCTTCTGTGAGTGTGTATGTCACTGAACTTCTCTCAAACGACTGGACCGATTTTGATGAATTTTTTTGTGTGTGTTCAAGGGGATCTGGGAATGGTTTAGATTCACAATTTTGTCCGCTGGACAATGTTTTTTTAAATAATTTTTAATTTATTAGTAGTAGCTTATTAAAAAAAGTTTGAAATTTTCAAATTAAAGACGTGTAAACAGGACAACGTCTGTCGTGTCCGCTAGTTAATTATAAATGTATATTAAATGGACCTTGTCCTTTTATTTAAGCCGTACTACTCAGCCGAAGCGAAGGTTAGTTACAAATAAGCTCATTAATTTTAATACTTTTACTCGTTCAGTTCTTCATCAACCTCTCAACGAGAAAAAAGAGCTTTATATATTCTGAGGCCCATGATTTAATATAAACAAGTCATTTCTCACGAATAACCTCAATCAATTACCGTGGGAGAGCCACGCTTCGGCATGAATGGGCAAGCTCGACTGGAGTGATACCACGTTCTCACAGAAAACCGATGTGAAACAGCGCTGGCGCTGTTTTTGTTTCACCGAGGGATACCGGAGGCACGGACCCCAACCCCTCCCCCCATCCCCCTCCCTCAAAGGCCAGCCGGCCGGTGTTGCGGGTGGCTATGGGTGGCGGTAATCGCTTACCATCAGGTGATACGCCTGCTCGTTTGCCACCATTCCATAAAAAAAAACAATGAATCATAAAAGCAGTCTTGCTCCCGTTACTTTCTTCGTTTGCCTCCTCAATATAGAAATGTTTCTGAATAATTTGCATAAATTGCATTTATATGGCTTGGCCTTACGACATCATCATTATAATGAGTCTGTCGCAGTCCACTGCTGGACGTAGGCCTCTACAATTACATGCAACTAGGTCCGACCCTCGGCTTCTCGCATCCAGCTCCAGCCGTCTTGCTCAAATCATCGTTTCACCTGGCCTGAGACGTCCAACGCATGTAATATTTAAAGCAATAATGGTTTTATGTAAATTGTTTGTACAAATAATTCAAATATACATAATAGTTTGATTATATTATGATGTTTTTCTTATTATTGTATATGTGGGAGAGCCACGCTTCGGCATGAATGGGCCGGGCCGAAGAAAACCGGTGTGAAACAGCGCTCGCGCTGTGTTTCACCGAGTGAGTGAGGATAACGGAGGCCCATCCCCCAACTCCTCCCCTCATTCCCCAAAGGCCGGCAACGCACTTGTGACGCCTCGGGTGTTGCGTTTGTTCATGGGCGGCGGTAATCGCTTACCATTAGGTGATACGTCTGCTCGTTTGCCCACTATTCCATAATATATATATATCTATATACATATATATAAGAAGATATAAGAACTATTTCTTATCAATATTTATAGTAGGCAATTGAAATAGCTAATGAAGAATAACAGTAAGTGCGAAGTCTTATGCTATGTCATGTACATGATTATATAAAATCTAAAAACGTCACATGTTAAGAATAATGCGTAATACATTATCATTAAACTTGTTGACCACTTTTCTTCTTCTTCCCATGGGGTGCAGATTTGATCTCTGAATTTTTTAATCTATATTATATTTTTATTTCCTTTGATATGTAGAATATTATGGAATAAAAAATTCTAAAATATCTATAATTCTATCTACACTATTATCTACCGATTTTGAAAATTCTTTTACCAATAGAAGGCTACGTTATTTGAGAGTGACACAGGCTATATAATAACCCGAAAAGTGTAAAGACTTTATTGTGGTAGCTGAATTTGCAAAGTAAGTCGGAGAAAAAAATGTTTACCGCCCAACGAAGTGGGCACGGGTCAGCTAGTATATTATATTTATATAATACATATTATAAAGCTGAAGAGTTTGTTTGTTTGAACGCGAAAATCTCATTAACCACTCTGGTCCAATTTAAAAATTTTTCAAGGTTGGATAGTACATTTATCGAGGAAGGCTATGTATCATCACGCTAAGATCAATAGGAGCGGAGCACCAATGGAGGATGTTTCAAAAACGGGGGAAAATTATCACGCTACGGGCACTAGGAGACGCAAACGAGGTTGCGTGGGTCAGCTAGTTGCTATATAAAATAAAATTATCTGCGATCGATCAAAAAAAATTAACTTTTATTGTAGCACTCTATAAACACCAATGATTAAAAAATATGTTAATTGAAATGAATGAATTTAGTTTAAGGGTCACTTAAGTAGTGAAAAGGAAAACCAATATGTAGATAGATTTAGGGTTATTTATTGTGTGTGTGTATATGTATTAATTAGGGTACTCCTTGCATTTTTATTGTGGCATGTAAATGTAAAAATACATTAATTGTAGGTGGTAGTTGATAAACAAAATTGGTAATAAATAATAAATTAAATAAGTTGGTTGTAATCAACAGCAACTTATTTTAAATTTGATCTATAATATATATATATATATAAAAGAGGAAGTTGAATGACTAAGATACCCAGAGATCAACGCACAGCCCAAACCGCTCAACCTAGAATCCTGAAATTTTGCACGTAGGTTCTTTATATAACGTAAGTGAGCACTAAAAAGGGACTTCTGAAATTCCGCCCCTAAGGGGGTAAATCAGGGGATGAAAGTCTGCGTGAGAGAAGCCGCGTGCAAAAGCTAGTTTGTTAATATAAATTTATACTATTAAACAATTGTTTTAATATTTCCGCAAAATATTATAATAAAACATAAAAATACCTCTCAGGAAAGAGAAATAAAGTAGAACATAATTGCCGATAGCAATCAGAAAGACTGTTCTGGCTTTTTGTCAAGCTTGCCTCTCATTGTAACTAAGGAAACTGTCTCACATTTCACGTGAATCGAGAGCTAAGAGCATCTCAATCTTCAAACAGCTGCCATTTCCCGTGTTATTAAACTTTCTATTTCTCTTGACGGCCGAGTGCGAACGTTCGCGGGTTACCAATGGAAAAGCGTGAACGTTTGTGTACTAAGTGTTTTTCACTGGTTTTCCACTCAAACTTCTCATCACTCGTAGGTATTTATTTATCTTAGCTACTACGATAATCAGTCAGTCGTAGACTAAGAAAATACTTCATATCGCTATGGAACATAGATAAACACTAGCGATCATCAGACGATACGTCTGCTCGACTCCCTATACCATAAAAAAGGTACATAAGCATAGTAGGTAACTAATGAGTATACTAGACCGTGTAATCTGATTAGTACTACTTTATAAAAGACGTAGACCTCTTTAAAATAGTCATTGTATGTAAAATTAAATCTCTCTTGATACCGTACATGGTTCACGGGAATTTGTTACATGGTTTGTTATATTGTTATAAGACCACTTTTATTATTTGAATCGTACGAGCTACTTTTTTGAAAAAGAGCTATAATGTAAAGAATGTTTATGTGTCTTTGAGCGAGAAAGTGTCTCGTTCCCAAGGTCTTACGGGTCTCAAAGTAACGTATCAATGTTATGCGGAACATTGACTCATCAAAGAATATGTTAGAAAATATATGTTAAAGCAATTTTGATTATTATTTTTTAAATTATAATTCGCAAAATTGCTTAAAGCCGTATTTTTGCAATTTGTACGGCTATTACAATTATAAATAACGGGTTCTGATGATCTCCACGTACAATGGCCCAATCAACAGACTGTGCGGAAACAGCCCGGGAAAACCAAACAAACGGGTTCTGATCACGATTAGTAGGATTGTGAGAACCTTTTATTGCCCGACGTTTCAAGCGAATTACACTGACACGCATACATCGCCATACAGAGACTCGAACGCAGCATTTTTAGGCATATTTCTACATAATTATATAATGAATCTAAAAACTTAGATAGAATAAAACACACATTGAAGTGTGATTATTTTAATCATGTATATAAATCATGTTCCCTAAACTGGAAGTAACTAACTAAATAATAACGAAGTCGTGCCAACTGGGACTAGGCAGCCCTGGAATCAGAACCAAACACTTAGACCAGACCATATTTTCTGTCTGCACAGTTCACTAGTAGTCGTACCTATCCTTCTAGGCGGTCCCTTTAGTTTGATAACGGAATGCCTTAATCGCCAACAACAGTCGAGGTCGAGGATATTCTTACTATCGTTTGTGTACCACAAAAATGTTGTTAGCTGTCATTGCCGTTGATCGGACGAAGTTTTCAATAAAATCTTGTAAACTGTATCAGAGAACGAATCTAGACACTTCGACCACATCTAGTCAGTTTTTGTCTGTCCTTCGACTGGTGCTTGTTGTCAATATGACCAAATATGTAGGTTAAAGCACCAGTCATAGCTCTTTTTCTTCCTAGCCTTATTATTTGCAAGATTATTTGGGTTCGGTTACTAGTTCAACCGATTTTACCTAAATATCAGTTTTTTTATTCAGGAGCGACTGGCATCGGACCTCCGCAACCCTGAGGGCGATTGATTTCTGAACAAAATTCTATATCTATAGTAAATCAGATAAATAGGACTATGGACTATGTTTTTTTTTTACTTTTCATCTGCCCTTTTTCCCAAATCAAGTTTGGGTCAGCATTAAGTCTATTATGAATACTAAGATACAGCTGAACTTCGATTTAATACGCGGAGCAACTGCCATCAGGACTGCACAACAAAAGTACCAGGCAATATCGAAGTTCTGTAGAAAGATTGATTTCGGACTTTTTAGGGCTCTGCTCTGATTAATTAACAATTAAGCATCAGAATTTATGATGTAACTACCTAAATCATATGGAACAGATAGTATCTATGTGCTATTTCTTACACATGACATCATCCCGAAAGCATAGAGATTATGTAATCATACGTGATCAGAGGAAGGCGTTTGTGTAACCAGCCGTTCTAAAACAAATGTAGGTAAAGCAAGCAATGATGGAACGGTATTGATGGGTAAATAACATATCTATGTGACAAAGATACCGCGACACGACATGCCACGCCCTTATGGCGTGGTGACAAAAATACATATATGTAACTAACTTCCGATTAGGTAAGGATCCTTGAAGTTCAATCCATACTTACATATACAAACATACGACTAAATTCGAAAGTTTGTCTGCCACGGCTAAACTCAAGGATACGGATTGCTATTCATCCCATGGGTGTCGTGAGACACGAAGGGAATAAACTACGTGTACAATATCATTGCAAAGAAAAGAAAAAATAAAACAAACCCTTTATCAACTCGTCTGGCCAGCGTGGTATAATGTCCAGCAGTGGATTGTTAAAGGTTGTTGATAATGATGACGTATAAAGATAGGCGTTAAGTAAAAACACTACTCTTCTTCTAACGCAGTCGGGTGTTTAAATATGGACGTAGTGAGTTATTGTACCTTCCAATTCAAAACGGTGAAAAATCGAAGTATGAAGAATCATTTCTTAATTCGTTTCGTAATGAATGTTGGTTTTTCTCATTTGCAAATGCTAAAGTGAAAGATGATATTTTAAATAAAGTGTTACTCAGTTATTTAAGCATCGTTATGTTCACATTTCGCATGGACTTTCATTGTTTCAGGATAGATGTTAATTAAAAAAAAGATCCCACCAAAAACATTTTCATGTAAAATGTTGCCAAGACGACTGCATATGGCTTACCCTGTGAAAAAGATATCAGATCTCATGTAGAGCCAAGGTTCTGAATCTACACGCCCTAACTCTACCAACCCTAACTTCATAAACTGTACATCTCAGTAAAAATGTATGGCTTCGCCGTTTCGCTACCACACCGTCACGAAGGAGAATCGAATGCCTTTTGTGTTTGCAAATATCTAGTTTCTGAAGTAATGTTCTATACGAATATTTAGTTTCTGAAGTGACGAAACAGCCAAGCCATACATTTTTACTGAGATGTAGAGTTTATGAAGTTAGGGTTGGTAGAGTTAGGGCGTGTAGATTCAGAACCTTGGCTCTACATGAGATCTGATATCTTTTTCACAGGGTAAGCCATATGCAGTCGTCTTGGCAACATTTTACATGAAAATGTTTTTGGTGGGATTTCATTTCTTTTTGTAAGTTGCTTAAGGCAGTTTTCTTTTCTTTTTTTGGGCTGCATTTCTTGTACATCTTCTTTCTTCTTTCGAAAAAGTCCGTGTAACAAAAATAAAACCTCTAGCATAAACATTTGTGAAAGTCTCATACAAACTTCCACCCCTCAAATTTGGGGGTTGGGGGGCAAAAGTAATAGGTTTATGAATTTTTTTGTTGTTTGTGTATTAAACTTAGTTTATATAACAAATTTCAGCTTTCTAGCACTTCAGGAAGTACCCTAACAGTTTTGATGATCATCAATGTGTCAGTGACGAAATCGGTGTTTTTTAGATATCAATAAAATCTAAAGTATTAGAGCTATGCAATTGAAAATTTGTATGTTTCATTAGTCTATTAGTCACATCATATCCTGAGAATTTGAACAATCTGGTATATCGGGAATCGAAGTTATGAGGGTTCAAAAAAACGACGAAATGCTTCGAGAAAAGATAGGTAGTGCCCTTGCGCTCCGCTTGGCTCGTCTTGGCGGGGGCACGACCGTGCCCCCAGATAAGATAAAAAAAATGTAGGTAAGTCAAATATTTTATCCTGTCCAATATCGAATAGCTATACACTGTTTCGTTATTCTACGAACAAATGTTATAAACTTGAACAGTTTTGTACTGTACTGTACTTCATTTAATCCGTTTCAAGATTATATTTTAATATCAAAATTTAAATATTTATATGGTTAATTTATATAAAACATACAAAAATAAAACACAGTTTATTTTGTTTTGACTTACTGTGAAAACAAAATAAACTGTGTTATATTTCTATACTCTAATCAATCGGAAAATCAATCTGAATCTGTCCAGATGCGAAAAAATAAGCTGGAAAATCTTATAGCTGCTATTTTGATCTATGTTAATACTTTAACCATAAATAAAGGTATTTTCATCTGACGCCTGATAAAAAAGACTTAATCTTGCAGTTCAGTAGTAACTTAAACAGGTGTCTTTTTCTAAAGGATTACATTATTTTTTTAGCCTACCAAAGTCACTCTACTCTGCCTGATAGAAAGCATGAGCAGATTCAAAGAGTGGTGGTCACCATACTTATTGTGAATGCCGACAATGCAACAATTAGTAGGAGAGCTAGTACCATTTTTTGGGTAGGTATTTGAGGCAAACTAAAAACTTGTCACACACCTCTCCTAATATACCCCAACACGGAACTGCAGACCTGGCTGGTGAGTAACGGGGCTAAATCAACCCCTAAATTTTTAAAAAAAATTTTTTCCAAAGATATATTTGAGGCAATATGCGATTTTTATATGTTGTAGTTTAATGTTTAAAGAATAAAAAAATATATAGGTCAGACGATTTAGTCGGGACTTTAACATTGCCAGGCACGTGCAAAAATGTTACCTGCCCAAAAAATGGTACCAGCTCTCGGACCAAATGTACCATGGTGACCAACACTATAACGGCCTGTTGAGATGCTTCTGCATCATCGAGCCTCCGGTGTCGCACTCACCAACGCAACACAATTATTTATATTTACCAACCAGCTGGTAACGCCGCGGGGTGAAGCTAGTCTAAAAAGTAGTCTAAGTTATTTCTTAGATCATAAGCTGCCAGTGAAAGTCTCGTCAATATCGGTTTAGCCGTTCCAGAAGTTAGCTGAAACAAACAGGCAGACAGACAAAAAAATTAAAATAGATTTTTTGTTGTAAGTAGGTACCGTATATATTTTCGTATGCATTTACTGCAACGCTGTTAATTTGAAATCACAAAACGACAAATCAGTTTTTTTTCTTTCTATAGGTACATACCTTCATTGTGCGTAGGTTATACTTGCTTCTACCACAAAATAAACGAAGCCAATTACAACTTAACTAGTGGAAACGTAGCTAATCAACGAGACAGTGGTAAGTAAACCGCATAACTTTCTGGAACCAATGTTGTATTGTTCCTTTAGAAAGTAATATCATGCTCGGTACCAACTATTGTCCGTAAGTATCAGACCTTACAAGCCGCCGTACAATGACATGTAGCTTACAAAGGGAATGTAAGTCATGTCACAGGTAAGGTAGGGAAAAATGTAAAAAAAAAAGAAAATCGTAAGCATAATTCAAGCTTTTCATGTAAAATAGCTGGTAAATATTAGATTCTAGAAAGCACACTAACCTATAGTACCTATGAAAATATCTGTTTACTGTTGATTTGTTATCCAACAGTTGTTTTTCTAATTAACTAAATCGACGAGGTCGCCATCCCAATTCCATTCTTCTGCCAAACGTTACCCAACAGCGAAGCCAAGGGAAGAGTAATAATTTTGGCAGATATATGTTCCACGGTAGCCCCTAAACTACTGAACCGATTTTAATTAATGAGGTGTCAGTAGATTCGTAATAATGGCGATATTTTTTTTATTCTTTTATAAAAGGTTGGAATAAATTTACAGTTATAGTAATTAAATATACAGTCGCAAGAGAAATAAAAATATACACAATCAATTACAAGAACTCTGTGTGTCTAGTGGCTATAGTTCCTGCCTGCTTAGTCAGAGGGTTCAATTCAATATCCATCCAGGACAAATAGTTATATACAATAATTTATTTTGTGATTGAGTGTAATTAATATTTAAGTACATTTGTTTATCAGGAGTATGATTATCATACCACAGGCACGGGCTCCACATAGTTTGGAATTAGACCCGTGTGAGATTCGACAAGGAATAAGTAGTAAACTCGTTTGCACTTCTACTTTGTACCCCTTTTTACGAAAATTATGCGAACGGAAGAGTACGAAATTTGACACAGTTAAGTTTATCTAGAAGAGGAGTGCAGAAGGCTAAAAATAAACCTACTGTCGAATTTCGACCATTAAATGACCACTAGTATTTATAAATTTAGTAATTTCTTTATTTATTATTCATGGAAAACTTACAGCTAGATATGTTAGTACAAACAAAACAGATTGGTCATCAGAGAGCCAATAACAAGTTTTCACTTATAGTTATATACTAATATAAAATATTGAGAAACAAAACATAATCCGAACATAAATCAAAAAGAAAAATCTCACACAATACGGAAGCGCCAAATAAGTAATACATTTAAAGTTGCTTCAACGCAAATTTAGGTAACACTATGTCTGCTCAAAAAAACTAAGGCTTAGACGCCTTCTTGCCGAGGATACACTTATCAAAAAGGGATCAAAATTATGCAGTTTACATAATTCATTAAAATGTCTGCTTGCGCGTACCAAGTAGCTGTTCTGTCTGAAATTTGTTTTAGCAACAGGAATGTGAAGAGGGGGGCTAAAGCGAAATGATTTAGATGGCACGTTAAAAAATATCTGCTCAATCAGATCAGGACAGTCAATATCATGGTTCAAAATTTTGACAAGAAAAGTAAAGTCTGCTATTTTACGTCTATCTTTATGTGGGAGGAGGTGAAACTTTTCGCATAGTTTGAAATAATCCCTGGAATGGTACGGAATTTTCTGATGGTAACAGAGAAATTTAATGAAGCGTTTTTGTATGTTTTCGATACGATTGCTGTACACCAAATAGCACGGGTTCCATATTTGAGACACATATTCTTACGTACTCCTTACGTAGATAGGTACAGTATAGTATTTTAAGAGTTTTTGCTTCAGAGAAGATTTAACGTACACGCATTATAAAACCAAGTGATTTGGATGCCTTTTTAACAATTGTGTCAATGTGCGTGTCAAAAAGTAACTTAGAGTCATGGTACACTCCCAGGTCTCGGATTTCTTTGAAGAGTGTGACCCCCCAAAGAATAAGAGGTATTCAAGACGTTATGTTTTCTAGTGTATGTAGTGTATTTCGAAGGGTTGAGGTCTAGTTTATTTAGATGGCAGTAATCTTGTAGCCGATTCAAATCGTCTTGAAGTGCCAAAATATCTTCTGGTGAAGATATTATTTTAAGAATTTTCATATCATCGGTGAAGCATAATAACTTTGATGATTGAATGCACTTGCCGATGTCGTTCACATAGATTACAAACAAGAGGGGCCCGAGCAGGGAACCTTGGGGCACGCCACTGGATACAGATACCCAATTAGATCTATAGTTATTCATCGCTACAGCCTGAGATCTATTCTCAATGTAAGAGGAGAACCATCTTAGAAGATCCCCACGAATTCCTAACTTGAATAACTTCTCAAATAAGATGTAATGGTCTATTCGATCGAAAGCTTTGCTGTAATCTGTGTAAACGACATCGACCTGCCTGCCATCATTCATGGATTTGGTAATAAATTCATTTGATGAAACCAGGTTGGTGGCTGTAGACCGGTCCCTAAGAAAGCCATGGTGGAATGGGTTCAATGAATTTGAGATTGCAGAGTAAAGCTGGTTATAGACAATTCTCTCAAATATTTTAGCTCTAATACATAGCTTAGAGATTGGTCTATATTTCACAATTATGATAGATCTGCAATAAATCTGATAATGAACGCCTATGCATCTACAATCAACAATAATTCGCATAAAACATAATTTGCGGTTTGTATACATGTTTCGGGACAGCTGTGGTTCTTGCTGACCCATGGGGTCTGTGTATATAAACTGGCCCTATACTATGCCAGCTGGCTGAAGAGTGTAGGTACTGGATCTATGTTGGCCGGCCCAGCTGTTTAGCCTTCGTTCCGTAGCCTTAATACCAGGGAGAGGTGGTGATTTACTATTCTAACCGGCCCAGCTGTTGGCCTTCGTAGTTCATACCGTAGTTAGGATAGTAGAGAAAACTAGGAGGAGCTTACGACTTATCTTATTTATTTCACAAAATGCACTTCATTATATTACAAATTGGGCAGACAACCCGCGATGATTCTAGCGAGCTTGAATGGCCCGTATTTTAAAAGGCGTCTCAAGTATCCGTTGAACTCTGATCAGCTGAAACGAGTTTCAAGTTCTCATCAAATCTCAAGCGTCTCTCTTATTATAGAATGAGAATTGAGTTCTACTCAGCTGAAACTAGTTTCAATATCTAATCTCAACTCACAGTATGTTCTCAGTTACGTTTCTGCATTATCGAAATTATTGTGCCGTATCACGCATCAAATTAAAATAAACAAAATATATTGAACAAACATAATTTATATATTATTGGTTATTAGTTTATATATAATACACTATTGGCTAGTGTATCAATGTAAACATAATAATAACAAGCAACTCGCCCTTAACTAAATTTTAAAATATTAAAATAAAAATGGTTAGATATTACCTATAACGGAACGTTCAAATTGTTATCAATACTTGTCATGTTGAAGTGTCAAACTATGTTTTGATTTTTACATCTACTAAATTATTATATTTTCGTCATAAACCAAAAGGTTGTGGGTGATATTAATTGAAACAAATTTGTATGATAAGTAATTCTTTCGTAAATAAAGTAAGGTAAAGTAAATTTTTCGTTGTTATTCAGAAACATCATTATAAAATATGTTAGTTTCCCTTAAAACGCCTTAGAAATTACCACTGGAGACTAGGTTGATCTTGTCTCAGGTAAACAGAGATCACATCTGTCACAATCTATTCCTGAGAGGAGATTTTGACATAAACATTGTTCTAAAATAAACTGTTCATTGATCGTTACTCAATTGATTAACGATCAGTGAATCTTGTCTCAAGAGACGTTCAATAATAAAATCTCTTCTTAAAACTAGTTTTAAAACTAGATTCACGACTGAGACGCCTTTTAAAATACGGGCTTGTTATTATTATGTTTACATTGATACACTAGCCAATAGTGTATGATATATAAACTAATAACCAATAATATATAAATTATGTTTGTTCAATATATTTTGTTTATTATAACTTGATGCGTGATACGGAACAATAATTTCGATAATGCAGAAACGTAACTGAGAACATACTGTGAGTTGAGATTAGATATTGAAACTAGTTTCAGCTGAGTAGAACTCAATTCTCATTTTATAATAAGAGAGACGCTTGAGATTTGATGAGAACTTGAAACTCGTTTCAGCTGATCAGAGTTCAACGGGTACCTGAGACGCCTTTTAAAATACGGGCCTTAGAGCCAATAAGAACGTTTCGAAGCTTACATAAATACGTGAGTGCGCTGAGAATCAAATCAATTCATAATTTGTTAGCATTCGCCACGAGCGGACGTACGCATGCTTCGTCACTTCGTCGCGCTGTCGCCACACATGTAAAACATGAATATTAAATTAATCAAACTATTCTGTAAACCCTTAGCTGGTTGCTACACCATTTTTTTACTGACCTTTTTTCCGAATTATGGGATATTAAAAAAATCGCAATAGTCCCATACACATACATAATATGCTAAGTGCGTCAAACCAGTATGATTTCCAAAAACCTACGATAAGCACGCGAAGGACAGAAGGACATACTTTTAACTTAGTTCTTACCATTTTTAAAATGGAGGCTCTACAAGAAATAAATCCCACCAAAAACATTTTCATATAAAATGTTGCCAAGACGACTGCATATGGCTTACCCTGTGCAAAAGATATCAGATCTCATGTAGAGCCAAGCTTCTGAATCTACACGCCCTAACTCTACCAACCCTAACTTCAGAAACTCTACATCTCAGTAAAAATGTACTCTAACACACAACGCCATCTAGTCCCAAGCTAAGCAGAGCTTGTGTTGTGGGTACTAGACAACTGATATAAATACATATATACGTTTTTTTGTAAATACATACTTATTATACATAGAAAACACCCAAACTCCCAAACAAATATTTGCAGATCATACCAATATTTGGTCCGACCCGGGAATCGAACTCGAGACCTCAAGCACAGCAGTCGCATACGCTTCAACTGCGCCACAGAGGCAGTCAAAATTGGAGCTAATGCGAGCAGCACAGGACCGGTTCTTGTGAGAAGCCTTGGGGGAGGCCTACGTCCAGCTGAGATGATGATGAATTTAAAATTAAACACAATAAAATTATAGAAAAAATGTTTATTTACATGTCATTCATGAACTGTACATTTGCTTTATTATATTCAACGTTTTACGTTTCAAAATAACAACTATTTACTCTAAACAATACATAAGTATTCCCATACACAAAGTCCCTTTAAAGTAAATTTAGCATATTGTTTATTTAAAATTTGGCAAAAAGGGGTATTTAATACCACTCTGCCTGCGCCTATAAATCGTCACCAGCAATTTATACTACGTTTTCTCAAAAAAACCGTACTCTACAGTACCTTAATACTAATGTAAAAGTTATCACGTTTTTCACTTCAAGGCGATTGACTTATGGTACCATTAATAGTTAATTTATTACATTACAATTTCCTATATAAATTTTTCCTTATTCATGAAATTATTTCCGACTCCAAACGCCTCTACTGTAAAGTTTTTTGAGTTAGCGTAGTATAAATTTCTCGTGTCCAAATATACTTATCCAATACTTATATAGAGAGAGTTCACATGGTTCGTCGACATTTATCGGTCAATCATGCGCAGACGCAACGGTCCGTCAGGCGCGTACATGAACGTGACCGCGTAGTCAAGTGGCTCGAAGTGATATTCCAGACGATACTGACGAAGCAACTGGAAAATATTAAGGCAATTTATGAGAAACAATAGTAATAATATATATATGGTATAGCTTTGTCCAGCAGTGGACTGCCGAAGGCTGTTAATGATGATGATTATGATGATATGAAGACAAGTAAAATTTTAACAAAATAAAAACCGACTTCAAGGTTCGACTCGATTTCTCTTGGATGCCATCATCAGATCTTAGTTTCCTTATCATAGTACCACCGTTGGGATATCTCCTTTCTTTTAAATAAAGAAATATTAAAATCGGTTCATAAACGACGCAGTTATCCGCGAACACACATTATAAAAAACATGTATACGGTCGAATTGAGAACCTCCTTTTTTGAAGTCGGTTAAAAAGAAAATAAATTCAAAGTGTAAGTTTGAAATTTTTATTGGCAGTAAGACTTTTTATTTTATTTATCTTTAATAAATAGTAGGTACATCAAAATCAGTTACAAAGTTTGTAAATATGAATGTTAACAATTGGCGGTCTCATCGTTCACGGCGATTTCTTCCAGACAACCATTAGGTACTTATTTTTATTTTTTGCAAATATGTTTTGGTGGATATGAGCTTAGTGATAATGGTTTGGATGGAATAATATACTACCTAATTTGAAATCTACTTAAAATTTTTTTTTTTTTTTTAATGAAACCTCATTAAAAAAAAAATTGGTGTATTTTAGTGTATTTTGAATAGGTGAAATAAAATAAATTGAATATAATCAAAGCAATCATTGAGAAAAATTGTCGTTGATTACATAATTGATTATTTTGACAGTACCAATTAGAAATTTCTTTAACAAGTGTTGCCAGGATTTTAAAATCAAGGAGAAGTGATTGTTTTCTGAAGTATGCATAATAATAGAGTTAATTTAAATGATATTTAAACAAGTGGTGGTTTTTTACCTTTGCAAGCAGGATCTGAATTTCTAAATCTGCGAATCTGCGACCCAAGCAAATTCTTGCTCCAAAACCGTAAGGTAAGGAGGCAAACGGATGCAGTTTACCATTAGGCTCAAGCCAACGTTCTGGTTTGAACTCCTCAGGGTCGGACACGAACTGTTCCATGTTGCCGGTCACGATAGTAGGGAATACTACTTGAACCTGTTAAACAAAAAATATCTAACATGAAACACTTTGAAATGCTTCGATCAAATATATTTTGATCGAAGTTCAAATGCAATTGAATATGTACCTATATGAAATTGCTATAGTCACGATAAAGATTTTCAAAGAATTTGACAGACAAAAATAGTCAGTTGATATTTTTGTAATCTTATTCAAATTGGAGATATTTAATTAGCTTATTTTGAAAATATAAATACTGGTTTAAATAGTAGTTAGTATTAAAATTCCCTAATAGGTACCTAACAATAGTAACGCTGGCAAATTCTTGGTTTAAGCACTGACACAATATGATTGTGATTTAAGATAATCGTTACAAATAGAAAACAAATTAAAACACTCACCCCTTTAGGAATGTGATAACCACAAATAACATCGTCTTCTTGAAGTGTTCTACCGTTGCCAATAACAGTAGAATACATTCTGCAAAATAATTATGAACTTTGAATTTTATATGGCACAAATATTTAAAGTTAAGGTATAGTAATCAAACACACAACTTTAAATTATAATTTCAGACTATCCTTTATGTATTTTTGAGTACATGGTTTTTGAAGCAATCACCTACTTCTTTAGGCGCGTTGAGCACTTTTAGGAGAACAAAGATCATGGAACTCGCGTCATCGTCACCGAACATTTTCCATGACCTATATTTTTTACTCCTTTTTATCGCGCATTTTATTGAAAGAGCATAGAAGTTCATTTCAAATGAGCTTAAACAACTGTTTGGTTATAGTTTTGAGTTTTCACTTCTGTCGGCAGTCCTCATGACTGATTTCTGATTTTTTTGAAATGAAAATTTCTTTAGCCGCGTTGAACAATATAAAAATTAAAAATCTTGCAGCTTTGAGTAATAACGGCGCATGATTGGTTAGCTCATGGCTGTGCAACAATGACTCCAAACTTTTTGTTTTGTTTTCTTTGGTCGACTTCGATCTCATTCAAGTCTCTTAGTAAAAAAAAATTGTAAACCCTATTATTATTTTTAAAAGGAGCAACAATGGAGTTTCTTGCCAGATTCTTCTCCATGAAGGGTAGGCTGCACTTGGAACTGGGGACTAGAATCACTCGATTTTTAAATATTAAATATTGACTATTCATAAGTGCCTGTAAAATAAGTGCCTATTTGAATAAAATCTTTTTGACTTTGACTTTGAGCAGTTTTTGGTAGGGGAAAATCTTATGAGCCGCATCACCGACATGATGATTTAATTTAAACATTATGAAATTTCTAATTTTACACATTCATTTTACAAATAACATTCTAAGTTATAAGTTTTCACTTCTATCATATGAATGCCAATATTTTTTTTTACTGAATAATCCTAGCGTAATTTGAACAGGCGTCGAATTATTTCTTTACCTGAACACTTCTCGTACAAAAGCTTTAGTGTAATGCAGTTTATCTAAATCCGAGTACGAGATAGGTTTGCTGGGATCAGGCAGGACTCTCTTGATCTCCTCAGCCATTTTCTCTTGCTGTTTCAACCTAGTCGCTGTCTGGTACAGGATTGAGCAAACAGCCATGGATATCTGAGAACGTACTTACATATTAATGTTACTAGTTCTAAGTGATAGAAATTTTAATTTTTAAAAACATAAATAATTCAGGGATTTCGGGCAAAAAAATGGAGTATTTAAAACTAAAAACCTCTCTTAGCATTTATAATAAATGCAATATTTGGTAACATACTATGCAATCTCTGTTAAATAAGGTTAATACAAGTACATAATATAAGTAGATTTTTTCAATACGATTATTGAATGTTCTTCTTGCGGTACCATCTAGAAACAAATATAGTTATGGAAAGTTATAACAGAATTTCCAAATTGGGAGAGTTTAAATTTATCAAACCATAGTTTTCTATACCATCTACGAAGTCAGAATAATAATGTTAACCCATATCGGTATGCTGCTGCCTTGCCTCTCTCTTTCTACATATATAGATATAGACAAAGATATAAGTATAAATAATATAATTATAATATAAAAGTATATATATAATATAATATATAAGTATATATAAGTTTATTTTATGTCAAGTTTGGTTCAACAGCAGTACACCTCTCTCCAAGATATCAAATGAACTCACTGCCCTTGTCCAACTTTAATTTCTTACTTACAAAATACAAAGGCAACTTTAAATAAGTGGTCTGTACTTACAGTATCAATGCCAACGAGAATAAGATCGAGTGCCATAACGGTGGCGATTTTCGGATCTCCCTCACTCTTGAGAACACGTTCCAGCAGCGACAGATCATTCTCTGACGTGACTTTCTTTGTCTTGAGGCGTTCCAGGGCTTCGTTTATGTAACGACTGCAGAGCCTGGACGCAACGAATAAGTTTACAAAATCGTATCATTAATTAAGGCGCTTTAAGTTTCATTTAACTGGTATACTGACTGGTGGTGTTGTTCAAAGAATGTTTTAAGCGCTATAGCCTTTGACTTCTATGTTCTCTAAGTTTCTATATTGCTTTCAAGGTAGTTGGAATTTCACAAGAGTCAAGACTCTCCGGGAACATTCACGAACCTTATAGAACTTGAATATTTAATAAGTATAATCGGTAAATAGATCACGCACACGAGGTTGTTAAATAATACGATTCAGAATTATAAGTTTCTTATTTAAAACATATTTTAGGTAGGTTGGTATATTGCGAAAAGAAAAATAACTGAGAAAAAACAATGACGCAGGTTTTCGGTGATATTTTTTAAATGTATGAGCCTTTCAAAGTGACTTTACTCTGCCTCATGGAAAACATGAACAGAATCCAAGAGAAGTAGTCACCATACTTATTGCGAATGCAGACTATATAACAATGCAGCATGGTGACCCCTACACTATGGGTGCATATTGATTGATGTTCTTTCACAGTAATTTGGCAACTGAAAGCCAAACTATCCTATATAGTTTATATCAAAACATGTTCGTTGTAAATAATAATAAATGCAGAAGGCAATCCTCCTTGACACGGCTCGTATTGTGAGGAGGTTCCTGTCTCTGAAGCCCTAACCACCGATTTCTTGGTCTCGGTTATAAATGCTGATTATGACAATGATGCTGATGAAGGAGGTTTCTAAATAATATATTTCTCTGTACTTACTCAACGAAAAAGTTCATATTGTTCACGTATTTAGTCCAGAGTGGTGTTGGGATATATCTCCAGTAAGGGGCCTTCAGTTCGAGTACTGCCACGTTCCTCAAAGCGAACTTGGCCGCGTCAATGATGCGTTGCGGCTCCGAATCACTGCTCAGCTGAGAGGATAGACAACCCAGCCTTACGTCTAGTGCCACGCGACCAATGCCTAGAAATAAAAACACTCTAGTGTATTTCATCTCATTATCTATTTTTTCTATAGATTCATAATTTGTTTCATACTTTAATCAATGATTCACAAGAAGTTGTACCGACTAGAGGATAATAGGTAAATAACTTTCTAAAGAATTCAAAAACTTGTAACTTATAAGAGAAACCGGATATAATTTCCCTTTCAGATTCTAACTTAACTTTAAAATAGGAGAATTATATGTAACCGATAAGACGTTCAAACTTTTTACAGAAAAAAAACATTTGATAACAAAAGTATACGCAGCTAATAATTCCAGAGAATGGTAGGAAGACTTCAGAATTTGTGCTCAATACAGAAAAGAAACTAGGTAAATAAATTACTCATCTCAACACGAACAGATTACTTAGAAATCTATCGTGAGCTACTTTCACAGACAACTTACATTCGAGCGACCAGCGATGAATGTCGTTATCGAAATCGTGGGGCAGGTCCCCGTTCTGGTCCCGCGCGTTCTCCATATACTTGAGAAAGTCTTCAGTCACGTGCTCAATGGGTGCTACGTACTTCTTCACCGTCTGTGGCTGCAGGATTGGACGCTGAACCTTCGAGCGGAATTGACGCCATTTCTCACCGTGACTGGAAACAAAATATGTTTTTCTAAGGAATAGTTTTATGTAGCTTATCAAATCTATGTAATTCAATTTAGGACCATGGACATTACTAAAAGACTACAGTAAACTATAGTACCTACCTACTTTAAAACTGAAGTACTTTCGTAAGTATGTGTAAGTATACGTATGAAATATGACACAATTTTAAAAATGAATAACATATGATTTTTGTGTAATCTTTATATGTTATATTTTAACCGACTTAAAAAGGATTTTTTTTAAAACGACTGCTTATTTTTTGTACATACTTATGTTTTCTTGGAACTTTCAAAACGGACTATCTTGTAAAATTCTTTTTCTTTTGTAAAGGTATTAAAAAATTTAAAAATCGCTTTTAAATGTAGTAAATTGGAGAGTGTAAAGTGCAGTTTATTACGATTTTTAAAGTTAATAAAATAGACGAATTACATGCCTACTCGTGATTTTATGGAACTCTCATTTCAGTTTTTTAAATTCTTCGTTAAAATCCAACTCTTAACTTTTAAATAAGATCACAATTCATTCTGAAGTAAATGCAATCCAAAGCCTTAATCGCATGGTAGTTTCAACGTTTGCAATAAACTTGTCGAGGCCGCAGCCTACAACAGCAATGCGGCCGTAAATTCGTACAACTCGTAGACGATCACACATGATGTATCATATATTATTTCTAAGTCACCTCTCTTATACCTATATAGAACATGTATAAAGAAAGGTGACTTCTAAAACGAACTAAGCATCTTAACTAATGTTAAAAAGTCCCACAATGATGTAATCTTTACTAACACACACTAGAATAATAATAGGTAAACAAGAAAAGCAAATGTTCACGACGGAACTTATGATATCTTGTCCTCTGATTCTTTGTATGTACCTACCTACCTCTATTTCATGAAGTACATTAAATATTTTTTAATATTTTTTCGGACATCTAACACACAACGCCATCTAGTCCCAAGCTAAGCAGAGCTTGTGTTATGGGTACTAGACAACTGATACAAATACATATATACTTTTTTTTTGTAAATACATACATATTATACATAGAAAACACCCAAACTCCGAAACAAATATTTGTAGATCATACAAACAGTTGGTCCGATCCGGGAATCGAACCCATGATCACCAGTCGCACACGCCAACCGCGAGACCAACGAGGCAGTCGTAGTCGTAGTAATATGAATAATATATTTATATCAGAGACCTAATAAGCCACGTCCAATAACAATATAGCTATATGCGTAAGCCCAAAAGCACATAAAAGGAGTTATAAAATTAGTGACATCTAATGCAAAAAGGCAATAAAACAAAATGCAACTTGTATATTCATAGAATCGCGCTCGTTAACATCAAACTGTGAAATTACCTCACTTGACGATGCAGGAGTTAATCACAAGGTAAATATCATAAAATATTTTCACTAAATAATATAACTATTGATACTGAAGTTTAAAGAGTGGTTTTATGTTCAAACCTTTATTCTAAGGTTAAAACATAAAGCAAATGGATAACAACTTTATTTTTGTGTAACATACAGACGACTGTATGTTCGTTTGTTTTTACTTTTTTTTGCAGTCAACACACGAGTGTTGACTGCAAAAAAAAGTAAAAACAAACGAACATACATACATCGACAAATCTCGATATATGCGTCCACACGCTTTCAATAATATCAGAGCGTCTAAACCTTACCTAACTGTTGAAGATCCTTGATACACATAGTAAAGAATTCATTCATTGAACTTTGGTTTTAGCAAATTTGGCTTTATAATTTTAGAAACATATTTTGTTGCAGCAAAAAGGTAGTGGCAACAGGGCAATGAGTAAGGCAATCGACATTTATATAATTCTATACGACCAACTTTCTTTCTTAGTTTTTGAATGTTTATTTTCTGAATTATGGCTTTGAACATAATTGTCTTTGCCTTTTCTTATTTAACTGATGCAATTACCTTCAAATATATAGTACTTCATCATCAACATCCTTTAATGGTCCATTGCTGGACATAGGCCTATTCTTAGCAAGGAGGCTTATAGACTCGTATCACACTAATATTATAAAGGTGAAAGTGTGTATGTTTGTTACTTCTTCACGCGCAAACGACTTAACGGATTTTGATGAAACTTTACAGTAATATAGCTTATATATCAGAATAACACATAGGCTACTATTTGCCGCGATAACCAACATACACACGGGTGGAGCCGCGGGCAACAGCTAGTAGTACTTATAAACTCGAAACCTTGTGTTTATTTCGGTGCTTCTTTTTAAATCTAATCAATTACATCAATTTCTCCAACTTTAAACAATTGGACGTGTAAAACAAATCCATTCCCTGAAAATAATGTACCTTAACACAAGAAATTGCATCAATTTCACGTTTCTTACACTTAATTCATACTAATATTTTAAATTTTAAAGTAAGTCCATCTGTCTGCTAAGATTTTACGGCTAAACCACTTCACCAATTTCAATGAAATTTGGTATGGCGATACTTGAATCTTGATCAAGGACATAGGCTACTCTTAACCGCGATGGCCTACATACAAGCGGGTGGAGCCGCAAGCAAATACTAGTCTAGTAATATCCTGCTAGTAACTGCTAGCTTGGAATGTCCCGTGTTTATAGAAACACGGGACATTTCAAGCTAGATAATAGTTATAGACAATATCGTCTGATATCGTCGTATAGACTGATAATAATTATCCTATAGACAATATCGTCATTAACCGATTTAAACATAAAACATTTTCAAACAAAATATAATTTAACTCCTTCGCCAGTAGTTATGGTTATAAATTCCTTGTAAATACGTTTGTTTGATGAGAGCATAGTTGCGAAGAAATCGTTGTTAGAATAAAAATGTACATATTATCGTTACTGGCGATTATTTGACTGTCGCTCTCGTGACAATATGCAACGAATACTAAGATGGGATGGCCTCGTTTCAGTTGATCAAAAAAATAGCTACATTGCGTATAAATCTATCTTCTAGGCTAGTGAAATCCATTGAACGTCATTATGGGGAAGTTAGTGTGAACTCATAATTAGTATTTTCTTACTAAAAGCCTCAGATCAAATAAAAAAAGGTAGATAATACACAGCCTTGTTCTTGTTGAAGCAAATAAAACTCAGCTACTTCCAAGTAAACACACTTTTACTCTCAACAAAATTTTATAATTTAACAATTAATTATAGTTTTTGGTGCCGGTAGGTTGCAAGCGTTAACGCCTAAATTCTCGTGTGGCATTGGCTAATTACTTTGTCTGAGATTACTTTGTCTAAAATTAGCCAATTGCACACGAGAATTTAGGCGTTTACGATTGCAGAAAGAAAAACGCATGCAACTTAGGAATTTAGGCTAGGGGGGCTGATATTTAATCATTATATCCTTAGGAAACTTATTCCTATATAATTCCTATAAAGGAATTATATTTATTATATAATTCCTTTATATCTTTAGGAAACTTGTTATATAATGTGCGCCTTCATACATAAGATTCTTTTTACCGTAGTTAGTACGGGGTGGTCAATTAACAATTTTATTAGCATTTCTTAGTGCAGTCTTTTGAACCCGATATAATAACCTGAGTTCCCTTTAAAAAGTAAATAAAAAACACGTTATGCGCTTTCATTTGAGACCCCACTCGATGATATTTTTGCAGACATTCGGTTACACTTCCCCACTTTCACCCCCATAACTTTTAAACGATTTTCATGAAACATGTCTAAGAACACTCGCACGTAACTCACCTTTCATACAAAAAAAAAAACTAAATTGAAATCACTTCATCCGTTCGGGAGCTACGGTGCCACAGACAGTCAGACAGACACGTGAAACTTATAACACCCCTCTTTTGGCCGGGGGTTAAAAAGAACCTTTATTAGCTTATTTGGAGCTCTTTGCAACGTTAGGTTAGTTCCAAATTTCTGAGTCTCTAGTAGAGGCTGTGCTCCAAATTTCTATTATATACTACTAGCTTTTGCCCGCGGCTTTGCTCGCGTGGAAGTTGATTATATGTATTTAACAAAAAATGTGTAAGTATCTATGAATACTGTGTTTATGTTTTTAAACGTATTTATTTATAATCAATAGTCCATTAAAATTGACTTTTATACACACTTTCGACCCTTATTTTAATCCCTTTAGGAATAGGATTCCCATAAATGCTAAAAGCCGTAATACAAAGTTTCAGGCTACTAAATTAAAAAATGACGGACTTCCAGTCTAGCCTAGGGATAGAATATCCAGAAACGCTTAAATACGTAGATACGTATTTAGGCGTTTCTCATCATCATCATCGCAGTCCACTGCTGGACATAGGCATCTCCAATTGCACGCCACTTGGATCAATCCTCAGCTTCTCTCATCCAGCTCCTGCCAGCCGTCTTGGGCAGATCATTATTCCACCTGGCCTGTGGACGTTCTACGCTACGTTTGCCGAGACGCGGTCACCACTCACGAACCCGTTTACCCCAACGGTTATCAGTTCTGCGGCTAATATGGCCAGCCCACTGTCACTTCAGCTTGCTTATCCTGTGGGCTATGTAAATGACCTTGGGTCTCTACCGGATCACCTCATTCTTGATGCGAACCCTTAGAGAAACGTTGAGCTTTTGTGATGAGAAAAATAAATTATTATTATAGCCCTCTCCATAGCACGCTGAGCGATTTTGAACTTGTGGACCACCGTATGTCATGACAGGTAGGACGTATTGATTGAAGACTTTCGTATTTAGGCACTGTGGGATTGACGATGAAAAGACCCGACGAAGTTTCCCAAACGCTGCCCAACCCGGCTGAATTCTCCTGTTCACCTCGTCCTCGAAGTTGTTTCTACTTAACTGCAAAGTCTGCCCGAGGTACCACACATATTTTTGAACAACTTCGGGAACGGCACCGTGAACCACAACTGGTTCCGGTAGAACATGTTCGTACATACGTATCTACTCATTTTTAATCAGTAGCCATAAATAAAGTTGCATGTTACTAACTTCAAGAATGACGGACTTCCAGAAAAACCTTTAGACGAAATTTCAACCCCCATTTCACCCCCTCAGGGGTAGAATATCCAGAAACGCTTCGATACGAAAAAATCTAATCATTTTTAATCAGTAGCCCAAAACGAAATTTTCTTGTTTCTCACTTAAAAATGACGGACTTCCTTACAAACTTTCAACCCCTATTTCACCCCTTTTGGGGCATAATATCCAAAAACTTCTAAATACGTATCTAATCATTTTTATTTAGTAGCCCAAAAATAAAGTTTCATATTTCTTATTTAAAAAATTACGGACTTCCATACAAACTCTCAAGCCCTATTTCACCCCCTTAAGGGTAGAATATCCAGAAACGCTTAAATACGTATCTACTCTTTTTTCATCAGTAGCCTAAAAATAAAGTTTCATGATTCTAACTTAAAAAATGACGAAATTCCATAAAAAAATTTAACCTCTATTTCACCCTCTTAGGAGTAGAATATTAAGAAACGTTTAAATACGTATCTATTCATTTTAAATCAGTACCCCAAAAATAAAATTTTATGCTTCTTACTTAAAAAATGACGAACTTCCATACAAACTTTCAACCCCTATTTCACCCCCTTATGGGTAGAATATTCAAAAACGCTGAAACACGTATCAATTCATTTTTAATCAGCAGCCAAAAAATAAAGTTTCATGTTACTATCTTCAAAAATGACGGACTTCCAGACTGACCTATATACGAAATAACAACCCCTGCTTCACCCCTTAGGGGTAGAATATCCAGAAACGCTTCAATACGTATCTACTCATTTTTAATCAGTAGCCCAAAACTAAATTTTTATGTTTCTCACTTAAAAAATAACGGACTTCTTTACAAACTTTCAACCCCTATTTCACCCCTTTATAATATCCAAAAACTCCTAAATACGTATCTAATCATTTTTAATCAGTAGCCCAAAAATAAAGTTTTATATTTCTTTTAAAAAAAAATTACGGACTTATATACAAACTTTCAACCCCTATTTCACCCCCTTAAGGGTAGAATATCCAGAAACGCTTAAATACATATCTACTCTTTTTTAATCAGTAGCCTAACAATAGAGTTTCATGATTCTAACTTAAAAAATGACGAACTTCCATACAAACTTTCAACCCCTATTTCACCACCTTAGGGGTAGAATATTCAGAAACGTTTAAATACGTATCTATTCATTTTAAATCAGTATCCTAAAAATAAAGTTTCATGTTTCTTACTTTAAAAATGACGAACCTCCATACAAACTTTCCACCCCTATTTCACCCCCTTAGGGGTAGAATATTCAGAAACGCTGAAACACGTATCAATTCATTTTTAATCAGCAGCCTAAAAATAAAGTTTCATGTTTCTAACTTCAAAAATGACGGACTTCCAGACTGACCTATATACGAAATAACAACCCCTATTTAACCCCTTAGGGGTAGAATATTCAGAAACGCTTTAATACTTATCTACTCTTTTTTAATCAGTAGCCCAAAAGAAAAGTTTCATGTTTCTTACTTAAAAAATGACTAACCTCCATACAAACTTTCAACCCCTATTTCACCCGCTTAGGGGTAGAATATTCAGAAACGCTGAAATACTTATCAATTCATTTTTGATCAGCAGCCAAAAAATAAAGTTTCATGTTTCTTACTTAAAAAATGACGGACTTCCAGACTGACCTATATACGAAATAACAACCCCTATTTAACCCCTTAGGGGTAGAATATCCAGAAACGCTTTAATACTTATCTACTCTTTTTTAATCAGTAGCCCAAAAGTAAAGTTTCATGTTTCTTACTTAAAAAATGACGAACTTTCATACAAACTTTCAACCCCTATTTCACCCCCTTAAGGGTGGAATTTCAAAAATTCCTTTCTTAGTGCTCACTTACGTTACATAAAGAACCTACATGCAAAATTTCGGGATTCTAGCTTTAGCGGTTTGGGCTGTGCGTTGATCTCTGGGTATGTCAGTCAGTCAGTCAGTCACCTTACTCTTTTATATATATAGATAAATATGGGGCTTCACAAGAGAGTTATAAATATAGTAAGTAACGTATCTACTTTACGGGGCAGAAGTCGTGAGACGTGACTCGTGAGATTATTGGTCTGAGAGAACTCCTGTAAGAGATGATAATTTTGGGATTTAAGTTTTTCTGTGACTTTGCCATATAAGATTGCTGTCAATAAAGTAGCCCGAGATATTTTTCGCTGTCTGTTCGATGAATACAATGATCACAGCCGAATTATTTGTTAAACCGAGCATTTCTGTATCAGTTAATTAACAGTGTAATAAAACGGCAATATTCGTCAACAGTAATGAATCAATTGTTTTTTTTTTTCATACCGAGCTATATAAAATAAGTGTCTATTAATTATAATTATTTAGTATGAGACATATGATTATATTATTCCATATACCTATTAGGTATATATTAATATTATATCACCAATACTTTGTTTCTCTTCTAGCTGTAAGTTCTCCGACAATGAGTGAAATAACATGACCTATGAATCACTTGAAACCTGAAAAATCTATGAATCATCATAATATTATATCATATTGTTCAGCAGTCGCGGCTATATATCATATCGCCGATTGTTGTTGAACGAAAGCCTCGCCAAAGGAGCGCCAATTATCCTAGTCTATGGCACTCCGCATCCATCCATTGTCAATCACTGACGATGTTCTCGAAATCTCGATCTTGACTGCACGGTTGGCTTGCTACTATGCCCTAATAGTTTAAACGGTCTCCAAGCCGCTTTCTACTGTGCTGAGTTTTGTGGGTTCAATTCAAACCTCTCATTCGACTTGATTCGACAACACTGTGTGATCCACAATTTGTTGTTCTGAGTCTGGATGTTCTTTGTGTTCTTTTCATGAATGTTTGTAAAGTTCCCCCTGACACAGGATATATATTCCTAATGCGGAGTTGTCTTTAAAAAAACATACATAACAATACCCTTATGTTACTCTGTAACACACGGAGCCCTTTTGATGTTTTATTTACAGAAAGTTTACAGAATTGTAATTGATTGAGCATATCACAATGACAACATCGTCACTTACTAAAATACTAACATTTATCGACTCGTAACCAATGAACCCTCAACTCGTTTTATTTGATTAGAGGACCGCTAACCGCTTTGACACACAATGTTCTATTGATTCTAGGTCATGATGCGTTATAGAATAACACGTATTTACATCCGTTGTATGTACATGGGACATAGAAGTGTCAAGGTCAGAATACTTGACCTCATGGCATGTACATTAACGCCGTAGTTCGAAAAATGTGATAATAAAAAAATACAGGCCTTTTAAGTACGGTCAGTTTTTGCTCCTGTCCTTGTGTCGTCTCCAAGTGGAACATTTACCTACAGCCACTTTGACTGTATTACAGTACAGTCTGTACAGTGAAGCACAGTCCGTCTTGCGAATTCAAGACGTTCGCTATCCTTCACACGTCTTACAGCTGTCAAGGCAGCCATGGAAATACCAGTGACAATACTTTGTGATTTTACACATTGCGCCGTAAAATTAAATTGGTGAATAGGGCGGGACAACGATGATGAATTTTAATAGGTAACACTATTTAGGGAGGCAGTTTTTGTAGCAAAAGAAACAAACGTGTGGACGTCACATATCGTCGCCCAGGCACACCTGCAACTCAAGAAAGAGAAGTGCGTTCCTGGCATTAGAGTGCTTCCACTAACAAACAGGTCCAACAAATACGGGTCAGTTCTCACTTCAAACAAAACGGTTCTAATTGCCCGTGTGTTCCGGATCGTGCTCTCAAATACCGCGAAAAATAAGCCATTCTACGCTGCCAGTACCTCGTAACAAGGCTGTCTTTAAATTGTGCAAACAAGTTATAGCAAGATTGCAATTAGCAATCTTTGAATATTTATATTAAAGACGCTTCTCTCAAGCGTAGGGCAAACGACAAGTTATCATGTCGCAACACAGATCTCTTAGCAGCGCTACCGAAGCGCGATGTGCTTATATTACACAACGCGACTACTATATTATCGTACCAAAATGTATGCAATTTTGTCCTAGAATCTCGGAATATGTTATGTCGGACATATCTAAGCTGAGAACAAACTCGATAAACGTATAACTATAAAAGAACCTTAGCACTGACCGAGGCAGCTAAATTCACACAAACACACAAACATTTTTATTTAGTTACTGTAGGCCAGACATTTGACGTCAAACATGTTAAATCGTTGCTATTCACAAAGCTTGATGTGGCTGACCCACATTTTTAATTAAACGGTTTTATTTGGGTCAAATCTAGTTATTGAAATTTTACCCCATTCCTTTTGACAGATTGATCTGAAATTTGGTACACACCTTTAGTTCTGGTGACAATACAATTATTTTTAAACGGTTTTTTATTAAACGGTTTTTAAACGGTTTTACTTACTGCTTGCCCTGGTTGTTTGTTTGTTTGTTTGGGTCAAATATTACTCATAATTACTAAAGTCATAGTTAAGTATTTTCTGATGTAAACAGTGACAGACGAATATTATCAACGTAAACCTACTCTTCTTGTTGACGGGGCCAACAACGCATGAATCATACGAGGCAAGCAACAAGCGGAGAGTCGAACGCCGCACTCTGTGGCGAAATGTGAACGATTACCAAAAAGCATTTTTATTTATTTTGAAATATTTTATTAATAACGTCACGCTATATGATGGAGAAACTGTTTAAAGAAAATAAGGCAGTGTCGATAATATAATAACAGAACTTGGCTATGGAGACATCATCGTTTGAGATGATGGTGATCTAGCCGATTTCGATATTAGTCTACAATTCTTAGATATGAGACAGTGAACATAAACGCAGACACAGCTGGGGCGAACGGCTAGTACAATTATTTCAATACATATATTCAAATAAATGTCATTAAGAAGCGATTCTGGTGTTCCTCATTGTTGTTTTTGGAAGGAGTTCATTATCGTGCACGTCACGCATGCACGCTTTCTCCTCGCCCTATTTCCCAAGTGGGCCAAGCATCAGCGATAGAATGTCGGGCTACATATGTTAGAGATGCTGTGTATATAGGTATAACTATGTTTCTATCGAAGACATGATAACAAACTGAAATGTGTTGTTATTTGGCAAATACATAAATTCTAATTACTCTATCAGAGACATTATTCGCAAACGAAAAAATTGGCGCTTATTGTTTAAATTTTTTAGGTAGTAGCTTTTAATGTAAACTTTAATTATTATTTTGCATTTCTCTTTTCGCAAAATATTATTAACATTATTCAAAATGCACACAAAACATTCTTTGCTCTCAGCTACAAATTCAACTCTGTTCTCAGCTTCAAATAGATGTTAGAACACAATATTACCACATAAAATATAGGATATAATTATAATATAATATAATAATAATTTCGGATGATTTCAACTTGATGGTGCTTCACATCAGAGGGTCTCTATTATATTCTTTATTTTTTCGCCAATAATACATGTAACGCTCATAAAATGATCAGAGAGAAACAATACTTCGATTAAAGATATAAAGTGTGCTTTATTTCGTTGTAATTTAAGAATAAAGTATGTATCTATTCGATTTGTATTTTCTGTTAGTTAGTATACCCCGAAACAAACTTTATGACGGCTGGGAACATCGTGCGAGTGGATGCGCAGCACACAATTTTAGGTATCAGACGGAACGTACAGGGGTGCGGGTGTAGACCAATACACGGCGCATGTTACTTTTGTGTGTGACTTATGTCCGTACACTACACATGCACTCATAATCTTGTTTACGTACAGTCAAGTTTTTAATAGTTTTGAATTGTTTCGTAACCTACTTGTTTTGTATTTTTTTTGTTTACTTGTTTTATTATTGACTGTTTTAGTTTAGTGTATTTTACGTTAACTTTTTAATAGTTACATATTTGATGTGTCGATATAAATGACACGCGAACTGTATAATCTTCTAAGTCAAGGTCATTTATTTCTGTGAATAGGTTTTGACAAAATACTTCGACTTGCTAGAAAACTTTTAGTATAATTAAATAGAATTAGATTAATATTTGAGATCATATTTTATTTGCCTCGAACTACATCTCAGAAATAATTATTCGGTTTATAGTTGGATAAGAACGGTAGGAACCTACTCATGTTTTTATAAATTAATATGCTAAAAAATAAGTACATTTATTATTAAACTTCATATTATAATTATATCCAGTCATCTAATTATTTTAGACTTAACTGCACCTGCGCCGACCTGCTTGCGTCTTTCGACTTCAGAAACGTCATAAAGATTGGTTCGGGCTATAATAGACTAATTATTAATTAAAAAATCAAAGAGGATAATTATAGTCTCTTGAGGTCAGTAATCTATTAAATGCCGTCCGATCGTTCGGTAGATGTGTCTGCGAGCACCGAGCATCACGCTACTGCACAATCGTCATGTTGTACGCGATATCTGTGATTATTTATCAACTAAAATAAAGTTAAATTACATATGCATACAATATGATCTTTAGCTGTATTTGAAAGAAGTGGGCAAATATTATAAAAATGATACAAAAATTCACTATAAACTTCATAGTTTTAGGTAAGGAAGTCTTCCAGCATAAAAAGGAATGCCAAATGTATTGTGTTTTTTCCTAAGATTTTATTAGAAGTTTGCAAAGTTAATTTCAGCAGATATTTATAGACAGTTCTATAAATATCTGCTTAATAAGAACACAATACACGGTGTGAATGAAATGATATGTTTCAGTATTGGTATTACATGACCTTCATACCATTGTGCTAAGTGAAATGGTAATATGCGTACCAGCATGACGTGACAAAACTGTTATTGTCAATAGTTTTAGCACTAACTGAGGTGCTAACAGGTCCTAACTGTTACCCTATAGCAGCTAACAATCAGTTACATCAAAATTATTACAGTAACTCTGTCCAATAAATATTTTAGAGTAATAACTAATAATACCAAAAAGGGCAGTTGTTTGATTACCAACTAGTTGTTGCCCGCGGCTCCGCCCGCGTAATATGTCGGTTATCGCGGCAAATATGAATAAGCAAAGATGTATAAGCTATATTACTGTATAGTTTCATCAAAATCCGTAGTTTTTGCGTGAAAGAGTAACAAACATCCATCTATCCGTTTTTTATTTACAAACTTTCGCGTTTATAATATTAGTATAGATTTAATTCCGTTGATTTAGGGCAAATAATTGCTTGATTATCTTTTCTCGTTTTATGCATACATACGACATATTAATTAGTATCCTAGCAATGCAATGCAACTCAATGGAACTAGTACAAGGATTGCTATGTTTGATCAGAAGCTCTACTAACGTCTCTGTCTTACTACGACTACCTCACATTTTGTCAAGGACACAGTGTCACTGTTTGTGCAGGGACAACAACATCGTGCCATGGTAGCGTAAGGCTCTTTTTAGCTTTTTACATATTTTAACTTAAAGACCGTGTATTATGCGTTCATTTAAGGCTAACTAGTTGATCTAAGGTTCTCTTGTAAATCACAAAATTCCCCTGAGGCTAAGATTTAATAATTTTCCACTTTTAAAAATGTGTAAACTTCATGTTTTTTTATAAATACCTACTAACGTTTCATAATTTATGTATGGTAATACCCAGACTATGGGACTAATCCCGCTTACACGCCCGAGCGGGATTAGTCCCATAGTCTGGGTATTATCATACATAAATTATGTACACTGTAACTCCTGTACACACAGTGACCCACGAACATACCGAGTTATGACACTCGGGAAGTCCCAGGAAAAATTTAACTGTCTTGGCACCCGCAACGAAATTAAACAGAAGAAAAAACAGGAGGAGTTGGAAATAATATGACAAGTCCATCCATACTAATGGGACTAATCCCGCGCACACGCCCACCACTGTAACTCATGTACACCAGGATCAACAGCGGTGACCCACGAACACACCGAGTTATGACACTCGGGAAGTCCCAGGAAAAATTAAACTGTCTTGGAACCCGCAACGAAATTAATCCACTTCCCTCCTTGGCAAAGCGGGAGACAAAATGAAGTCAAAATAGGCAGACGCCTTTTTCAAACCGGGAAGCACCACGGATAAAATATTATGGGTCCTACAAGTAAGTAAGCTATATTTGATTTCTATAGTATGTATGGCAGAATCGCTTAAACGCACGGAAATTCACCGCAGTTGACACAAGATCCCCATAATATACTACCCCAGACGTAATTTGTAAGCTATTTAGCATCATGTTACTTTCATTGTACCAAAGACTACATTCCCAGAGGATATGATGAGCCGACTGTTCACAGCTAGACTCAGGTGTTGAGCATTGACACAATGTTGAATAGACTAATTTAAATGAGTACAGTTTGCTCTTAAAGTTACCGTGGCCTGTAAGAAATTGAGCGACACAGTGATCCACCTCGAGCCATGTCCTTGACAACCGTTCGCGAACAGATGGAAAGAACTGGTAGAGGTGGCGCCCCTTAGATGATTCGTCCCATCGTTGCTGCCATTTATCCAAGAGGTCGTTATAGACATTGGATTGCTGTTGAAACAATCTTATTTTTTTTTTATGTATGCCCGCCAAAATGATTCTACTCTGCCTGATGGAAAGCACAAGCAGAATCCAAGAGTGGCGGTCACCATACTCACTGCGAATGCAGGCAATGCAGTATGGCGACCCACACCATGGCGGCCTAGTGATGCTGCTGCATCTTTTAGTCTAGTCAACAAGTATGGAACTTGTTGACTAGACTATTTGGGCCTCCGGTCTCGCACTCACCAACGAAACACGACAGCAAGAACGCTGTCATTTTACGTTGATTTTCTGTGCGAGGGTAGTACCGCCCCGGTCGAGCCGGCCCGTTCATGCTGAAATCAGCGTGGCTCTACTACCTTTTACTTTACCGTGGTCTCGTATGCCCAAAAATCGCATTCCATGTTTTGTAGTGTGGAATAATTCATGGCTGCACGTCTCTGCACCTCGAGGTCGACCGGAAGAACATCTGCCAACACTAGTAAAGCCTCAGTGCTAACCGTCCTATATAAATAAATAATAATAATAAATAAATATTTTCGGACATCTAACACACAACGCCATCTAGTCCCAAGCAGAGCTTGTGTTATGGGTACTAGACAACTGATATAAATACATATATACTTTTTTTTGTAAATGCTTAATTATACATAGAAAACACCCAAACTCCGAAACAAATATTTGTAGATCATACAAACATTTGGTCCGACCCGGGAATCGAACCCGAGACGAGAATCACCAGTCGCACACGCCAACCGCGAGACCAACGAGGCAGTCAAGCCTTGCACAAGAAAATCAATGCAGGTCGTTGGCCTTGTAACAGTTTGCGACGGACAGCACCTACAGTCGCCCTATCTGCCCATACAGGAGCACCATATCAAATAGAAACTAAATAAGTAGCTCCATATATGATCTTTAGTGTATGAAATGACAGACCCCATGTCGCAGTTGATATCCTCGTCAGTGCAAAGAAACTCTTTTTTGCCTTTTCATTAACTGTTCTAATATGTTCAATAAATGAAAAATTTCTTTCTAAAACTAATCCTAAATAACAAACCGAGGTTTTATTTTTAATAGTAACATTTTCAAATTTAATACACGGCGGTGATTTGAGGTTACCTTTCAGAAGTAGCTGGAAGGTGCAACCACCCAGACTAATGTAGTTTAGATATATTCGTACTATATAGGAACAGACGATTATTTTTGTGTGCAAGTGTAAAATGTGTGTAGAAAGATTTCTCACCGCAAAAAATATAGACAATTTTGTATCGGGAAAAGCAGATCCCTTCTGGTCCGCCCTCCTGTGAATTGCTCTATGATTTGTACTAAATAGAAACTAAATACTCTCTATTCTGTAAACATAATGTGGCCGAGACAAAAAATGTCGGGGGATGCTTTGTAGGCCCATTTAAAGCCAAGCTGCTTGCTGTACCGACAAAGCTTACAGCTTTGTAGGTACAGCATAGTAAGGATGCAATGTGAGGACTTCCTTTCGTCAGTGGTTCCTCCTTATCGTACAAATGCTGGGATTGGCGTAGGAACCTCTTCATTGTTTAACTCATTTATTTATTTTCCACAGAATTATATGCAGATACAGAATTTGCTTGAATTGCCTGTCAATTCATTTCGATACAGGCTAATCTTCGCTCTCAAAAGCTCTACTTTTCAGGTTTTATACGATTTTCTTGGTGGTCTGAAATACTATCCTTTACATAAAAAATATATTCCTATATTATATTATTCTCTGTGTTGTTAATGTAACCCTATATTGTGTTATGCGTAAATATTTCCAAAAAAATATCCTAATTACATACCTAGTACAAACACAAAATTAAGAAACAGGTAGATTTGCTTCAATGGTCTATTTCACTTTTTAGGTTTCTGTACCTCAAAAGGAAAAAACGGAACCCTTATAGGGTTACTTTTTTGTCCGTCTTTCTGTCTGTCAAGATCCTTTTTCTCAGGAACGAGTGAAGGTATCAAGCTGAAATTCAAACCAAATACCCTCTCTCAAATTCCCTTTGAGCTGTGAAAAAATCAAACTTCTAAGCCAACGCAATCAAAAGATGCAGCCGTTTATGCTGCAAATATTCAATCAAAACCTACAGGGTAGGTACTTCCCGTGAACTCAGAATCTTGAAATTTGGTACGAAGCAACGTCTTATAGCACAAATAAAGGAAAAATTGCGAAAAGCATTAGTTACATCACATAATACACCTACAGGTTTGTACGGAATATTTGGTGCGCGAGTCCGACTCGCACTTGACCGGTTTTTTTATTCAACATAGCTACAGAACAAAGGATAATTTGGTCATATTTAAAATACTTTAGACTTCGGTAGAATTTCAAAATCTAACGAACCGTTAGGTAAAATGCAGTTGCCATAATCAAACCTCGGTTAAAAAATTACTAACTTAAAATTATACTATTGCCAATATTTTTTATTGCCTTGGTTATAAAATACCGCCGCTGCGACTAATTACAAATCTGCCGAATTTGGTGTGTGAGAATGTGACAGAAATGTATTTCTATCACACTCACAGAACTGTAAATAGCATAGAAATAATCAAAATGAATAAATTAGGCTTTACACCGAGACAGGTATATTCCGTTTTTTCGTTTGATTATAAAAAGTGAAAGCTTGACATTCCGTTTGTTAACGGCACTTTTCGTTTTTTGTGTTGATATTTGGGCCGTGTCGGAGGATCTGTTTAATGAAATAATGTCATATTCTAGTTTTAAATACTTTCCACTAAAGTTTAGAAAGCAACCTCCACACTTCATGTGAATTTAGTGGAACTTAATATGCGAGGGGCATTATATTAAAATTGAATTTTAAAAACTATTGGATTGGAGATTAAAAGAAAAAAATGTTTACCATAAAGGCATAAAAGACAATGGTACCTAACACTAAATAATACACTCAGATAAATTAAGTAAAAAAATTACGTTAGTAAAAAATTTAGTACAACTTTGAATGTGTGATAAATGTGATAATATAGTTAAATTAAATGTTATTCTTACTATCAAGAAAATGTTGCTACAGTTATCAAATGTATTATAAGTAAATTAATATATTTTTATCGATATTTTATGATATGCCTTTTCGAGATCTAATTCTTATTAAAATAATTTAAAATACTTACACTCCGACAACTCCAGGCAGTTCACCGAAGAAATCCTTCCTCACCTCGGACTTATACTTGACGAGGCAAGGCATAGCGGGCCGGAAGGGTGTAGGGCCTTCCCTTCTGTACATGCGCTCGATCTCGTCAGCGTCGTAAACAAATAACAGGTCGGGTCTGCCGATAAGCCCTCCCAACCGAACGATCCTCCCATATTTGTCCAAAAAATGTTTAGTCACTTTCGCGAACTCTGATATATCGAACTGGCCTATGATAGGCACCATCCGCCACGTATTACCCAGTATAGGAATCGGTTTGGGTCCCGGAACATCGGAATACGGTTTTGCGTTTGCAAAAATTTCCTCATTAAGCTCTGCAGTCGGGGCTATCTGTGAACGTTGCCTTTTAGAGAAAGGGCAGCCAGTTGCAGTGGACCTGGCATTTTTCGATATAAACGGTTGCGTGTACGCCGCGAACGTGCGGAGAGAACGACCCATGGCGGTTAAGGCCGCAGAGACGACTGCGCGTACGCAGACGCACCGACACCGAGCGATATCCCGGGGTGTACCGTTGCGCGGGAGCAGGCAGTCGCCGTGCCGGCCGCAGATAGGCGCAGCTTCTGACGCTACAGTCACGAACAACCTTCCAACAACAAATTAAATGACGTTCTCTTTTTAAAAGCTTTTTGTTAAAACTTAATGTTTTGTCGTTTAAGTTAAATCTTAATTAGTTTATTATATAGATTTTAAAGTTTTGTGTGTCAGCTAAGCCCCTCGGGGTTGTAATATTATCTAACGCTGCGGGGCGAAGCTAATCTAAAAAAAGTTGCCTAAATTACTTCTCATATCATCAGCTATCTGTCAGTGAAAGTCACGCCAGAATGGGTCCAGTCGAGACAAACAGACAGAGACAAATATTAACGTTTTTTATGTATGTACTTGTGCTTAGAGTAGGTATGTACTTTACTTTCCTTTAAACGAGCTTGCATAGGTAATAATCGGAATCTCGAAAACAGCTTTTTTCAAACGATTTTCATGAAATTTAGTATGCAGGGGGATTCGGGGGGGATTCGTTTTAAGAAAATTTACCAACAAAAAAATACCGATCAAAGCTGTCATCTAGGTGAGTAGGTACCATCAATTAAAGTGATAAGCTGTTATATTGACATTGCAAACAGACACTTCCATTTAATTTATATGCATAGAATTTATGGATAAAAAGCAGTAGTGTCACTGCAAATTATAGCTTCTAGCAAGGCCAACACTTTATTCGGCTCGATATCAATAACAGTTTACACCAATGAGCACATTATGGAGGATTTTGTTGGGCAGCATTCAGGAAGTTTTTCTTTTTATGGAATAGGGGCAAACGAGCAGACGTATCGCCTGATGGTAAGCGATTAACGCCGCCCATGGACACCCGCAACACCAGGGGCGTCACAAGTGCATTGCCGGCCTTTGGGGGATGCGAAGGAGGATATGTGGAGGAGTTAGGGTATGTATGGGCCTCCGGTATCGTCACTCACTCTGTAAAACATACAAACAAACTCTGGTATAGTAATTTGTGATCTAATGCCCTGTAGCTTACTCTTTCAGTAGGTGGTGGTTGGTAACTTCAAAATAAATTTGTGATTCGACATGGCTGAATCCACAATAGCTAAGTGAAAATCCGTATTTTTCAGGTTCCAACTGACATGGTTAAGGATGGTTTTTGTTGTTGAAGTCTCACGTTTACAGTATTTTTTGTGAACCTTGTTTAAAATCTTAAAATCGTTCTCTTTCAGTTTGTTTCTAGGTATATTCAAACGGAACGGAATCACATATTTACGTTGAATATACCACAGAGCCTGAAGACGAACGTTTTTAACCAGCGCAACCTCCCTGTAATGTGCCGAGACGTGGACACGGATTGTGGGGATAATCCATAAGCTTAGAGTCGCTCACCATGTCCTGGAGAGAGATAGTAGTACCTGAGGTAGTAGAGCCACGCTGATTTCAGCACGAACGGGCCGGCTCGACCGGGGCGGTACTACCCTCGCACAGAAAATCTACGTAAAATGACAGCGATCGTGCTGTCGTGTTTCGTTGGTGAGTGCGAGACCGGAGGCCCAAATAGTCTAGTCAACAAGTTCCATACTTGTTGACTAGACTAAAAGATGCAGCAGCATCACTAGGCCGCCATGGTGTGGGTCGCCATACTGCATTGTCTGCATTCGCAGTGAGTATGGTGACCACCACTTTTGGATTCTGCTTATGCTTTCCATCAGGCAGAGTAGAGTCATTATGGCGGGCCAAACATAAAAAAAAAAAAAAAAAATATGGTTGAGTCTCTCTAAAGGACAAAATTTGTAACAAAGAAATTCGTCAGAGGACCAAAGTGACGACATAGCTCTGAAAGTTAGTAGGTTGAAATGGTAATGGGCTAGTCACATATTATGTTGTCTGCTAGTCACATATGTAACACAGCGGTTGTCAGTTCGCAGAACTGCAGAACAGCAGGAGTAAGCGCATTCTGGAGAGGAGACCGCGTCTTAGCAAACGTAGTGTGAGCCCTCTGGTCTCTGCCCTCTGGCCAGATGGCGAGACGGCTTGCATAGGAGGGCTGGCAGCTACTGGATACAAAAAGCAACAGACCGGGCTCTGTGGTGCTCCTTTGGGAGAGGCCTATATCCAGCAGTGGACTGCGACGGGCTGATAATGATAATGAAAAGAAGGATTTTGGAAGGAAAAAACGTTCCACGAAATCGCTCCGATTCGGACGAAACGGCGCAATCACTCATAAAATAAATCATAGACTCATACACTCACAAATTAGTGTCACAATGAAAAGTAAAACCAGCAAATATGCTACACGTCGCGCCAATCACCTTGTACTCGTATTGCCTAAAGTAAGAACTAACTATGGAAAGCGCTAATAACGTTTAGGGGAGCACAGATTTACAACAAACTTCCAGCAGATGTAAAAGAAGCGAATTCTCTGAAAATATTTAAAAAAAAAAAAATTACATTCATAAAAATGAAACACTCTAAGCAAAATATTTTTACTTGGACCACCGCCTTATGACAGGAGTTCAGAGCACGCTCCTTACCGAATCTATATCTATACTAATAAATAAAGCTGAAGAGTTTGTTTGTTTGAACGCGCTAATCTCAGGAACCGCTGGTCCGATTTGAAAAATTCTTTCAGTGTTGGATAGTAAATTTATCGAGGAAGGCTATAGGCTATATATCATCACGCTACGACCAATAGGAGCGGAGCATCAATGAAAAATGTTTCAAAAACGGGGGAAAATTATCACGCGACGGGCAATAGGAGACGCAAACGAGGTTGCGTGGGTCAGCTAGTTAGTAATAATTAGTCATTGAGATAGATATACCTAGAGGCGCAAACTTCATTACCACACGTCTCAAAAAATGTAACCGCTTTGAACGTTGACTATGTAGCTTTGTAACCATTAGACAAATAAAAGTCAACAAACGCATGCCTCACTCACACACGTTACAAGAACAACGTCGTCGCTATGATTAGACAAAGACAAAGCATAAACATTACAATGGCGGACCGGTGTTGACCACTCTATGAAAATTTACCCATAAAAGCGAGTTTTTTTTAAAATATTTTAAGTTGTGTACTTATAATTGAACGAATATTATTATTGCAAACAAGTATTAAAACACGATGTTCATTCATAGTAATGTTTATATGTGTCTATCTAAGATCTATAGTGATACAGTGCTATCAAACTCGGTTAATATGTCTGAAGTGTTATATACCTAATTAATGTAACGTGAATATTCACATATGTATTGTTCAAATTTGCTATTTTACGTAGTATAAAATGAAATCGCTTTCGCTGTCTGTTCGCTTAGACCTTTAAAACTACAAAACGGATGACATAACGCATGACTAATGAAACAGCTAAACACTTTTTGTTAAAAAGTTTATAAAAAAACAAACACCGCTGTAAAGCAACAGCTTCGTAAACAATAAAATAATAATAAATATTTCGGACATTCACACACAACGCCATCTAACTTCAAACTAAGCAAAGCTTGTATTATGATAGCTAGATTGACTGATAGAATACTTATATAATTTTTTTTTCTAAATACATACATGTTATACACAGAAAACGCCCAAAATCCGAAATAAACATTTGGTCCGACCCGGGAATCGAACCCGAGACCGCAAACTCAGCAGTCGCATACGCTACCACTGCGCCACCGAGGCAGTCAAAATAATTCACAGTTCTCTCTTTAGCTTCTTTTTATAGGTCTAATGATACAAAATTATTTTACGTATGTATAAATAATAACATAAATTAGTATCACATCACATCACACTAATATATAAAGGTGAAAGTTTGTGAGTGTGAATGTTTGTTACTTCTTCACGCAAAAACTACTGAGCGGATTTGGATGAAACTTTACAGTAATATAGCTTTTACATCAGAATAACACATAGGCTACTATTAGCAGTAATAACCGACATAAACGCGGGCGGAGCCGCAGGCAACAGCTAGTAAATTATAAATGTACAGCTTCAACGTATAAAGTAATGAAATTTCGCATACGTAGGTATTAATTCATACGTTCACGAAATTTCACGGCTACAATTATTTTTTTATTTTATTTTATTATCGCGATTAAGACCCGATTTACAGTCGATTAATACAATTAATTTGTTTGTTTGTTTAATTAATTATTAAAAATATGACTGTGATGACTAAGTAATCCAATTTTAGTTTTTATCGTGTTAATATCAATATAATAATATAATACTAGTTTCTGCCCGCGGCTCCGCCCAAGTAAATGTCGGTTGCAAAAATAATAATTATTATATCATGGAACGCGAAAGTTTAAAAGTTAGTAGAGTCACAAACATCCATCCATCCATCCATACTTACAAACTTTCGCGTTTATAATATTAGTAGGATGTGTTCGGGCCACGCCTAACACATTACAGCTGGCAATCATACCGTGCCACTTAAACGCGATGAATGCATCAGGTGCATCATCGTGACGGTGGCTTCTAGTTTATAAAAATTAATGTAAATATACCGACAATGATTTCGAATGGATACTTTGTACGCGAAAGTTGTAGTTGGTCTTATATCTAAATAAATCTACGAAATTACTGTTACAAGAAGTCTTTTATTATTCAATGGATTGTGTCTGCATAGACAGGATGTAAATACCTTTATTCTCATGAATAAATGAAAACTATTTAATTATCTACATATTTTCCCACTAATTTGGGAACAAAAAAAGATGTGTGAATGGCAACACTGTTAAATTGCAATTATTATTTTTTTATTTTCATTATAGCGTTATTTGCCTTAATTTCAATACATAAAGTCTATTTATACATGTGAAAAGTATTTCTGATTGATTTGTTATAGTTTTTTGGCCTTGCATCGCATTCTTTCACTACGTATTTGCCCATTTTATGTCACGTGTCACTACGTCAACTTCGGTTGGCGCGACATTGTACACTAAACTGAAGTTTGGCTTGATTAAGAATAAAACCAGTGTTGACTACTCTATAGAAATTTACCCATAAAAACCGAGTTTTATTTTAAATTGTGTACTTATATTTGAATGGAATAGATATGATTAAGAAAATGGTTGTACATTTTTTTGTTAAGTTAAAGACCAGGTATATAAATAATATTTATTTTTTTCAAATATTTTTTCAAATAGTGGAATTAAATTGAAAAATTGAACGAATAAACATGACTAATGAAACAGCTGAACACTTTTAGTTAAAAAGTTAACAAAAAATACAAACCCCGTTGTAAAGCATCAGCTTCCTAAACAATTCCTTCTTTAGAATCTTTTTTGTAGGCTTGAGGGAATAATTTATTTTTATGATAAAATTTTATTTTTAGGTATAAATAATAGCATAAATGTATAGCTTCAAAGTATGTAGCAATAAAATTTCGCATACGTAGGTATTAATTCATACGTTCACAAAATTTCACGACTACAATTAATTTGCTAATTATTTTATCAATTAATAAAAACCTGACTGTGATGATGAAGTAATCCAATGCTAGTTCTTATCATGTTAATATCAATATATATGAAATGTAAATATCTTTATTCTCATAAATAAAAAAATTGAATTAAATACATATTCTCCCACTAATTTGGGAAAACAAAAAGATGTGTGAATGGCAACACTATATTTAAATTGCAATATGTATTTTTTTATTTCGATTATACGGCGTTATTTGCCTTAATTTCAATACATTTAGACTATATATACATGTGAAAAGTATTTCTGCTTGATTTGTTACAGTTTTTTGACCTTGTAACGCATTCTTTCACTACGCATTTGCCCATTTCAATGATTGTTGTTGCCACTACGTCAACTTCGGTTGGCGCGACGACGTTTTCCTCGACTAAGAGAATTCTCTTAATTTCTGCCTGTGTGTTTTTGGTTCGTAATTGCTAATTTAGTGTATAATAGATCAATGTTTTTACCGAATGGAATAAGTAATAATTACAAATTTTAACAAAAAAAACCTTCAATCTGGACCAAATTGAAATGGGACCACACGGGAACCAGCTTTCAATTAAAAAAAGAATCATCAACATTGGTTCACCCAGTCGAAAGTTATGAGGTAACAAACATAAAAAAAGCAGTCGAAGTGATGACCTCCTTCTTTTTTGAAGTCGGTTAAAAATAAGAAAATAACTGGATTTTTGTTTTGTTTTTTGCTTAATTTAATCTATTAAAAAGTGAATGTTAGATTTCGAACGTCATTGTAATGGCAACATTTTCGATTCATTTTTCTTGTTTGACGTTTGAGGTTAAGAGAGTAGTACTATTTGAAGACGCTTGGATCGGTCGAGCAAGAGCTTCGTAATTGACTGCCGGTTTTAAGTTAATTGAATTGTAATTTAGCTAATTGTCAATTCAACTCGGTCCCTTTAGTGGTTTACCGTTATGATTGGTCTGATTTGGACTCGCGAGGTTTTGTAGTCACGTTCAAATAGGCGTGATCCGTGATAGCTAATACGAGTTTATTGTAATTCGAATACCTTGAAAGATATACAGCACTTTGGAGCATGTTTGTGTGAACGTACCAAGACAAGGCAGAGAGGAAGCTACCCAAGAGATCTCTTGGAACGCCGAGAACAAGTAAGCCACACAACTCCAGTAAGTTCTTGATGATTTTAGTTTAGATTAAGAACACGGTGACACAGCCGTGGTTCATTTCTCTTGCCCGTGGACTTGTTTAGTGATTGTATGCTTATAACATGGGCCTATAGGTATTTTAAAGTCACAAGGTGATCGCTGCATTGGCGAGAGGAATGAACAGTGAATGATCGACTTCTATGGATGGTAAACAATATAATCTTATTATTTTGGGTCCTTGAAGTTTCTCAAAAGTTTCTGAAGCTAACTCTAGGAGCCCAAATTTAAGAGACAAAGACCTGGACTTGGAAAGTTTCACGGCATGTCTTGTGATGTTTTCATAACTCATACATATTTCATGCACGAAAATGTGCGATGGGTACGAAGGGTAGCGTAATCAAACAAAAAAAAAAGAATACTTTTTTTATTCATCACTATCATCTTCACTATCATCATCAATAGCCTTCAATAGTTCTATGTTGGTAATAGACTTCTTTTTACTTTTTTTAATAGGTAGTTCATATTTTTTTTTCAGTTCTTTTATAATTTCTTTTAGTTGTATATTTCTTTTTTTTAGTCTTCTACATCTTTGTACTGCACTTCTTAATTTCCTCAATCTGTTCGCAGAAACAACCTGTAAACGTCGAATTATGTCTCTCATTCCGTGCTCCCGTGGGGTTTCAAGTATTTCTTCCATCTCTTCATCGGTGTCTACAAGAATATCTTTATTCATATTTTCTTCCTTTATTGGTTGTTCAGAATGAGATTCATCCTGAAAAGAACACATTATTTCATTAAAATAGAAATCTACGGGATTGCTACCATGTACCTTTTTGCCGTTACTCCGTGATCATGGCGCTTGCAACAGCGCCGAAATATCGGATACTCACAAACAAAAAGGTACATGGTAGCAATCCCGTAGATTTCTATTTTAATGTTACTGACCATGAAAGTTTAAAACAATACATTATTTCATATTTAAAAACATTATAAAAGTAAATAATTAGCGTGAAAACTGTGTAAAATAAAAAAAAAAAAAGTAATGTGAGTCTCGTGAGAAAGTATTTTTAGGGTTGCGTACTAAAGTAACCCAATAAATCAGACTACATCACAAGAGCGAGTCATACGAGCACATGGACCACGACACGAACTATTCATTCGACTGACACTGGACCAGTTTTATTTAGATAGCGGTAATAGCTTACCATCAGGCGATACATCTGCTCGTTTGCTCCCTATACCATTAAAAAGATATTATTTATGTTGTAACAACATCAATTACTCTAAAAAATCTTTACTCACAGGAAGCACTGGAATTGATTTTTTGGACAAAAAAATCCGTCCACGACTGGTTCCTATTTTATCTTCATCTCGGAAGTGCTTCGAACAAATTACTGAAAATTTATTAGGTAGCCAATCCGTCTCTTTTCTCAGCAATCGAATTACTTTCACCCATTTCTCACGACGTGCATCTTGAGGTACCCTGTAAAATTAAATTAAATATAATTCATAATTAGTCTAGAAAATATAAATGCAAAATTAATAATTTTATATAGTGACTTGTCTGAAGCAGGCGAACGTTCTTCCAGCCCTAATAACTATCTTCTTTCAATTTTTTTAAAAACAGTACAAAGCATTATTATTTCATTAACAACAAATTTTCCCAACATTGTGGGTAAACCAAGACCATAGTTTACTGGCAGCACTGAGCCACAGATTGAAATGTCAATGATCGATTGTTATTTGTTATTTCACGTTATTCTCAATACTCCAACAATGAACTTACTTGTGAAAAGTAATTCCGCTTGATTTATTAACCTTTCTTGTCTCGGAATCGCATTTTTTCGCTGCGCATTTACCCATTTTGGAGATTGTTTGTCTATCAGACGTAGGTTGAGCTTGGTTGGCGCCACATTACATTGAACACTGACCTGACGTTTACTGCGTTTAAGTTTGTGGACTGATGTGCAGTGTCAACGCTTTGGGGCTTGTTTGCGGTAAATGAAAATAAACTGTAGGTGTAGACCAGTGATGCCAGGTGCACTGTAATTACAGTAGATTTACTGTAATTTTACTGATTTTACTGTACACTGTATTCCAGCTATACAGTATACAGTGAAAAATGTAGGTACCTACTAGTTTTAATATTAACCACAAAAAAAAATACAATCACCATTCAACTGCGTGAAACGAACTGCATTGTGTTTTACTTAAAGTAAAGGCCCATATTCACTTTGCTTAGTGCGAGTGCAGGTGCTTAGTGCGGGTGATCGGTGATTGGTGGAAAGTACGTGTGAGCAGCGAATTCGCGGTCCACGCGTATTTTCTACCAATCGTTGATCGCCTGCGCTTCACACCTGCACTCGCACTAATCAAAGTGAATACAGGCCTTTAGCATTAGCTCTCGAGATGTGGACGACGAGGATCAGGGAATAGATTATAGATCTAATAATTGACAAAATTGAGATGTTAATATTTAACTTAATCGTTGTTTACTATAAGCTAACTTTGTAATATTGTGGATAATAAGTAGGTACGTTTATAACTTTGTAATGAAATGTTCATTTTGAAATATAGTGGCCAAATAGTTCGGATTAATTGTATTTTTCTTAGTATTACATAAATAATTGTTGTTAAAAATTTCGGCTTGTGAAAGCGACGACGAACTCCTCCCCCCACTCCGAAAAAGAAGAAAACATAAGGAAAATGATTCAAAGGTAATATTTTAGCGCGCCAGTCCTTTTTACGAAATTCTACGAGTATAAATTATAATCCAAATGAGAAAATGATTAAGGCTTTTACGGACAATATTTAAAAATAGTATTAGTGATTAGTAATAGTGATTGATAAAATATACATAATTTATAATAGTGATTAATAAATACATTGATAATATTTCGATTAACCATTTTTTTTTTCACTGTAAAATACTGTAATGAGATTTAAGATTTACTGTATTTTCCTACCGATCTACTGTAGTTTTACATGCAAAACACTGTAATTTTTTCAAACCGACCTGGCAACACTGGTGTAGACCTACTGGAAACAAAAGTTGGCGATTTTTTGAAGTGTTGCGTACGTTTGGAAACACTGAAATTAATGATAAAAAAATGTGTATTCCATGAAATGGGGACCGTCTTTCGAAAAAACCATGATATCAACTGCCAACTATCACGTTGCCAACTTTTGTTCGGTGGAGACTCGGCTTTAATTTTAGAAATTTTAAATGACAGCACTCCCTCTTCTCTCAATTTGACAATTTGAGCAGATCAGTGTCGTATTAATATCAATAGCATAAGGCCGAGGCCGCACTACGGCTAAACCGCCGCGGTTTTTAACAGCCTGATTTTGTGACAAAAGGAAATGTATGGAAGCGGCCACACTGGCGGTTTTTACCGCGACTGATTTTGAAACCGCGACAACCGCAGGCGGTTCTGTACAGTGTTGCCAGAAGGTTACTTTTGTAATGTTTCAGGTGATTTTTCATCTCTTGGTTACTTTTAACGTACAAAAATAAGATTTAGATTTAAGAGTTGAAACTCATAAGATATCTTTCCAGTATTCAAGCTCTAAGTTTTTTAGCCTTATCTCCTTATTATATAAAAATCAATTGCTGTTCGTTTGTCTCGCTAAAACTCGAGAACGGCTGGGCTGATTTAACTGTTTTTGGTTTTGAAATGTTTGTCGTAAGTCCAGGAAAGGTTTAAACTATAAAAAATTTAAAATAACTTGAAAATCCAAATCTCACGTGTACGAATTAGCGGGCACAGCTAGTAACAAATAAAAGAAAACTGTTTAAAGTTTTCATCAGCAGTCTTATTAACTTTTTTTTGTGTTTTCATCTTCTTTATTTAGAATATGTACTCTGAACATTCAATGGCAAGAAACTTTCTCTATTTCGATCATCCAAGCTTTTTGAAATGGTTGCAAGTAGGTATCCTTCTGGTTTTAAATACTGAATTATATTTTTTTTCTAATGCTTTTATTTTTGAGTAAATGATGTGCATAATTGAATGCATGAAAAACAGGTATGCCTCCGATTTAAAAAATATCAGATCAGGGGGCTTTTTTAAGCTTTTGAAATAATCCACATTCAGGACTCCCTCGATAGCTTGAAACAGATTTCGCCAACGCGTCTTTGAATGATAGAGAAGCTGTTTATATTCAACCTCGACTATGTCAGAGAGTTCTTTAAGAACTTTTTAGACTGTAGCCTTTATTATTCCCAATTTTATTTGGGGTCGGCTTGTTTAAGTGGCAAAAACTTTTTTTTTGATGTTGTTGAATCAACATATACTGGCAATCAATCACATGCGTGGTGCAGTGCGTTATTGAAAATGTGCGCAGAGCATCCCACACCAACTATTTTCGAATTCAGATTTTGTTTTAACTTATGGAATTATAAAACATTGTTGGTTCCATGGCGCTCTATTCCACCGAAGTTCGTATTACAATTATCTCCAGAAAATGCAACACATTTAGTTAAAAGATCATGCTGTTGAAGTTGCTTTCTTTTAAGCTCAGTAATTATCTCAGATCTGTAATTTCATTTCGATTTGGTTTTCTGGTGGTTTTAAAACTTCAATCTAAAGGAGAGCTAGTTTATCTGTTGGCAACTCTGTTCGCGGTTTTACCGTAGTGTGTGCGTTTAGGGCGGTTTTGCGGTTTGGCGGTTTAACCGCTGGCTGGAAAAAACCGTAGTGCGGCCTCAGCCTAATTGTACTCTGACTGACTCTGTGGACTTGTGGACTGTTTTGTCTGAATGAACTTGTATAATTGTAAATAAACAGTAGTAAACAGTAATCAGAATATGAATTATGATTTCGGAATTCGCAAAAGAAAAAGTGTTTTGGACAAGAAATATGAATCTAAAGCTAGTGAAATTTATTCAAAACAATCCGAGCATTTGGAATCCTAACCATCCGAAATACACATCAGTTGAATTCCGCGATCAAACTTACGCTACTTTTGCTAGTAAATATGGTAATGAATTCACGGGAAAAGCAGTAAAGGATCGATGGACAAACATCAGATCTACTTTTACTAACTACTTGAGGAAATTGAACGCAAGTCGAACCAAGGAAGGAGAGGTAGTTTTAGAAACTAATAGTTTTAACAACATGCGCAGCTTTGATGCATTTTGGTCATAGTGTGAAGATTGATAACTGGGCTATTTAACATTGAAATAATTTTTAAAAACGAATGAGTACTTTAGATTAGCATGTTCAACCAAACGAAACACTCAAATTCTTCACAATATTAAAATCTGTTGCAGGTATATAAAGTGAAATGGCATTTATGGGAAGCTTGCAGTTTTTTACTCAATGTCAATAAAAAAAATAAGTTAAAGAAATCAAGTGTTGAATGTCATCAGGAAGAAACTAAGGTACTTTCAAGATAAAAAATTAATATGCATGTTGCATAATTTCATCTCAGACCAATGAAAATAGAACATGATGTAGGACATCTACAAAGCAGGTGGAGTGACGGTTTGCATTGATGTTGCTAGCAGTGGACTGCGATAGGCTGATGATGATGAGTTATTGGTACTTTAATACCAACATACACACAGACAGAGCTGTGGGCAAAAGCTAGTTTAAGAATAATAATAATCTAGACGAAGTAATCATGAACTTAAACAATTTATTCTAAATACATGAATCTATGCTGCACCAAATTAGATTTAATTCTTAGATTAGTTATTAATAATATTTCAGACATCTGACACAACGCTGAATAGTCCGAAACTAAGCAGGGCTTGTACTATACTTTTTTTGTAAATACATACATACATATTATACATAGAAAACACCCAAACTCTGAAGCGAATATTTGCATATCAAACAAACATTTGGTTTCAGCCGAGAATCGAGCACGAGACATCAAGCACGGCAGTCACTTACGATACTACTGTGCCGACGAGGCAGTCAGTCAGTCTAGTTCTTACATGTATGTATTTTTATGGTGTCCATTCATTATTTCTTATTTATATTTCAGGACAATAGTGATCTTAAGGATAAAGAATTAAGCAACTATGAAGATTATTTGTGCAACAACTCTACTAATGATGATGATTCAACATGTCAAAATGTTGCAAATGGTTTATTAAATGTGTTCAGAGGTGTACAAAATGATATTTTTAATGTAGACAACGCATCATATGGAAATTTGGGCCATACCATAGCTAAAATGCTGAATGAAATGAATTCATTTGAAGCTGCACAAGTCTCAAATACAATAATGAATATATTGTTGTTATATCACAAAGATAATCCATATAATCCTAATAATATAAAAGCTGAAGATTAGAGATTGTTTAATTTAACAGATAAGTAGTAAGAATTTACAAATGATCAGTCAGTCTGATCAGTGGTCGTCCGACAGAGTCTGAGGAGTCACCAACTTGTAAAGCGCTATGTACAATCATCGCCCTTTAGTAAGCGTAGTGCCTTTTAGAAAGCGTAACGCCCTTTAGTAACCGTAGCGCCCTGTAGTAGGTAAGCGTAAGGACCTTCAGTAAGCGCGCAGATTCATCATAGTGCCGCGGCCGGCGCCCGTAACAGTGCTGTGCCCGTGTGCACCGCACGCCCTGCACAGATACCTAAACACCCCCATGAGGTCAGCCTATATAATGTTCTACTGTTACTTCTTGACTTTTGAACCGACTTCCAATAGGAGGAGGTTCTCAATTTCATCTTGTTTTTTTTTTATGTATGTACACTGATTACTCCGTCAATGTCCGTGGACCGATTTCGAAAGGGTGTGCTCCCCATGTGGTCCCATTGCCACCATATCAGGATCTGATGAGTGGATCCCAAGGAAATCGAAGGAAACCCTCAATTTCCTTGGGGGATCCAATCTAAGGAATCCTTCCAATGAATAGGTAGCAGATACAAATTAAGTTATTTTATACTTTTTTAGTTTTTCAAGTCGGTTTTTTTGTATCTGTCGTAGTAAGTAGTCGTGACTCATTCACTGCCACAATTATTTTTGTACTATGTTCTACCAGGTAGTTGTGACTATTCTATGCCCAAAGAAACTCAGTTAATCCTGTTCTGTTCAAACTGACCTAAATTAGAAAATGAATCATTTGTCATATAAGCTCAGATGACAGATCAAATAAAAAAGGTAGAAAACTATGCTACTTTTTTTGCTTCAATAAGAACAAGGCCGTGTGTTATCTACCTTTATTTTTTTTATTTGATCTGAGAATATAAGTTGTAGAGTTTCTTCAGTTGAATTGATTCTTGATGATTGATTGATTGTCACTACACTTAGTGAAAAACTTTAAAAAAAAAAAAAAAACGACTTCCAAAAAACATCCAACGTAAACTCTCTGCCAAAAAAACACTTAAAAGCGTATAATAAACTGGTTCTTCATAAATTGCCTATGCCTAATTCTTTATTCATTTAAATAGTAGTATTATAATGTGTGCTAGGTACCTAGAATCTGTTTGAAGTCGGTGCCAAGTGACTATCGCTTAGACTTTTGTAATTGTTCGTTTGTATTCTTTTTGGCTTAGCACCGACTTCAAACAGATTTTAGGTACCTAGCACACATTATAATACTACTATTTAAATGAATAAAGAATTAGGCATAGGCAATTCATGAAGAACCAGTTTATTTTACGCTTTTAAGTGTTTTTTTGGCAGAGAGTTTACGTTGGATGTTTTTTGGAAGTTGTTTTTTTTTTTTTTATAAAAAGTTTTTATTTTTCAGTTTTTAGTGCAAACAATCGTAGGTAAGTAGTAAGTTGAACTATTTAATCAAATTTCATCATCATGAATACAAATGAAGGTCTAAACGTACGTGTAATATTGAAATCATCCTCTAATTCCTAACTGTTGAAGAGTTTAACCTTCTATCATCAGTTCACCTAAATAACTTGAAAGTATACGACTGAAGGTCTTTAGATACGTATGAAATTGAAAGAAATATCCTCCAACTCCTAACCGTTGAGGAGTTGTACCTTCCACCTTCCATCATCAGCTTACCTAAATAATTTGAAAGAATACGACTAAAGGTAACATATATACATCTGATATTTAAAGATTTATCCTCCAACTCCTAACCGTTTAGGAGTTGTACCTTACATCATCGGCTCATCATCATAAAATGATGACTACCAGACGCAAATACGGGTGTAACTTCAGAAAATATACGAAAAACATAGTATGTGCCTATAAAAAATGAGAGTTTCCCTCGATTTCCTTGGGATCCCATCATCAGACCCTGATATGCTGGCAATGGGACCACCGCGGAAGCATACCCTTTCGAATACAAAAAAAAAATTTTAAATCGATCCACAACTGACGGAGTAATCGGGTAACATACATAAAAAAAAAAAAAAATACATACATACAGTGGAACATAGAACCTCCTCCTTTTTGGAAGTCGGTTAAAAATAGAAAGTAGCTTTAAGTTGTAAGAATTAGGCAAAACTAAGAAAAAGTGCCTTAGCCTACTACTATTTTTAAACTTACAATTAATATTTTTGCGAAAATATTAAAACGAGATAAGGTATGTTATTTTATAAAGAGATAAATACCTAAGCAAAAGAAATTACTCTCTTATAATTTTTTTTGTACAATTCACATGACCTGTTGAGGAAGTCATGCATGAGTGTTGGAGACAGAAATAAGTTTATTTACTTGCCACAAATATTTTTCTGGCAATTGGAGAGGCCTATGTCCAGCAGTGGACTGCGACAGGCTGATGATAATGATGATGAAGTCAAATTCCTAAATATTATAAATGTGAATATAAGTTTGTTTGTTACGCTTTCACGCGAAAACTACATAACCGATCATCATGAAACTTTGTACACATATTCTTGGAGGTATTAGAAGTTACAAGATACTTTTTATTAAATGCGAGCGAAGCCGCGGGCGAAAACAAGTTCTTAATAAATTGTTCTTTTAGATTTAGAGGAGCCGCGTCTCTCGATAAAGTCAAATCTGCCACTGCCATAATTCTTATTCCAAATATTGCACTTAAGGGAGGGTCTTTATTTTAGGAACAACTGAATTTTCAGTGGTATTCCAATAATTAATTTAATTCATACCTACATTATTGATTTCTTGATTAATTCACGTAGAAATCAATCAATCAAAAACTAAGTCTGTGAAAAGGAACGATTATTGCAAGGTGTAGGTGTAAACGTCATCATAAATGACAGTTTGACACAAATCAATGTACTCTGTGACACAAATGTTGACAAGTTTGCAGTCGAGTTACTTTAATGTGTAAATTATTATTATTAAATACTATAGTCATGTTTAAATTATGTAACTTTTATGAAAAGAGCAACTCATTAAACTTTTTAAACTTAATGACATCGAGATGGGATGAATTGCACAATAAAACGGATGTTTTTCGGTATAGGATTGATAAGTTAGAAGAACGGATCGTAAATGATAAATATTTCATACAGGTGAGTTTTAATTAAAGGAAAAGTTCCAAGTATTCCCAAGAGGATATTTTAATAAACAGGTGATTTAATGTGCACCTGCCAAAATGACTCTACTCTGCCTGATGGAAAGCATTAGTAGAATCCAAGAGTGGTGGTCACTATACTCATTGCGAATGCAGACAATGCAGCATGTTGACCCACACCATGGCGGCCTTGTGATGCTTTTCATCATTGGGCCTCCGGTCTCGCACTCACCAATGAAACACGACAGCACAGTCTATTACTTATTCACTAAGATTATAATAGTACCAACATTTTAAATTTTTATGACACTAGCTTTATACTGCCACATTTCATTATAGCCCATTGTGGTTGGAAAAAGTGGGTATTAACAACTTTGAATTGTTTTGAATACTGTATCTAAATTTGAGCCCAATCCATACAAAACTTTATAAATTTTAACTTTAATATATAAGCTTATAATAAAAAAGTTGCAAACCAATTGACACTTTAATTTTGCTCGTGTGAACTTTATTTTATTCAGAAAATGTACAATATGTCAATGTATGATTGTAAGTGTGCAATTACAGTGGCAGCGGGGTGGGCAGCGGAACCCGCTCGCGGGTAAGGCAAACACACGTTTTTGACTAAGGAGCACCAAGTGCGGGCGGGTGAGCGGAAATCGCAGCGGAACAAGCGGTTGTTGCGAGCAGGGCGGGTGGACGCAAGTCAATTTGCGTTTCCCACTCGATTTGTTCTTGAAATGCCGTTACCGACTGAAGATTTAATAAGTGCCGTATTGGCTCGGCCACCTTTTTGGAATTCTAGTAATTCAAATCATTCCAATCGACTAGTAATTAAAAAACCATGGGAAGAAATAAAAGTAATAAGTAGAGATTCTTATGGTAATTCATTTTTATTAGTTAAGCTAAGTAACCAGTAAAGTCACTTCGTGCTGCTGTAGCCGTCATTGTGGAACTATTGTTTTGTAGTTAGGTACGTCCGGACCGCTCAACCGTCCCGCTGCAACTGTGTTCATCCACATGAATATGCGTTTTCCGCTCGCCGGGCACCCCGCTCCCACTGCCTGCCCCGCTGCCACTGTAATTGCAAACTTATGGTTTCACAAATCTTTTTTTGAGATTTTCAAGACTATTTTCTTTTTCAGTTAAATCCTGATCGGTGTACAAAAAGGAGAGCACCTGAAGAGATGAACAATATTTGTCAACCTTTTGATAAAAATAAATTTAACTTTACTAAAGTTACACCAAATGAAGTATTGTTTTCTATAGAAGATAAAGGTATTTATTTTTATAGTTACATAATTCCAATTTTACTGTTGCTACTTCAATATGGCTGGCATATTTCATCCTCATCAATCAATCCACTGCTGAATAAAGGACATCCCTAAGTGATGTGGTATTTTTAGTTTATTAATTTATTCTGGACCTACGACAAGGAATACACTTTACATGCTAGTTTTTTTTATAATTTACAAAAAAAAAATCTTTGCTGCTTTCCCAATTATGGGAGATCACAACATTAACATTACAAAAATAAAAATTACTACATGCCAAGGCAAAGCGAAAACAATTAATTGTGCAAATAATTACAAAACAAACACATACAATATACATAGACACACACACACACATACACACACGAACTGAAGACGTAAGAACGACAATAGTATACGACGTTGGCAAGCAAGTTGGGATACGTCAGCATAAATGGCAGGTGGCACCGACTTATTCCACAAGTGGATGTCTGGCTGAATCGCAGTCACGGCGAGGTGAAATATTACCTAACGCAGATGATCTCAGGACATGGGTGCTTCCGGGCTTACCTATATCGTTATAAGCACGACGTCTCCCCAGAATCCCCGTCCTGCCCGGGAGTTAATGAAGGCGCAGAACATGTGTTTTTCAAATGCCCTCGTTTGTTTTTCAAATGCCCTCGTTTCAATATGACACGTAAGGATATGGAAGATGCCCTCGCGCAAAAAATACAGCCAGAGACCTTAACAGCAAGCTATGCTTTCCTCGGAGGCAGCCTGGCTAGCGATAAGTGGTTTTGCGACGGAAGTGCTCCAGGAACTATGGAGACTAGAAATTAAGCGGGCTGAAATAAGACAGCTAGAATAGAGCTAGAAAAGCCAATAGGGAAGAGCAGTAGCTAGAGCCTCCCTCCACGAAGTAATTCCTAGCGGCGGTTCCGTGGGGGAAGAGGAGCTTGACGCCAGAGGAGGTGTTTTTTAGTCGGTATGGGTGTAATCATAACATCGAGTCCGACATACCAGGTTAGATCCTGATGATACGTAAGAGTAGTTTTTAATACACAACATACATACTTATTATACATAGATAAGAAACCAAACTTCAAAACAAATAGTTGCAGATCATACAAGCATTTGGTCCGACCCGGCAATTGAACTCGTGCTCAGCAGTTGCATACCTACCACTACGCCATCGAGGCAGTCAATAAAACCGCTTGTTCGGTTACTTTGTCGGTTTCATAGCTGTCTGTTATACATATCAGGCTATATTTTACGTACAATTAAATCTATATGTATTTTTCACCTGTAGATTCAGATGTTCACACAGTCATAGTGAATGTAAGTCCAATAACAAGACACCACTCGCTGCTGTGCCCATCGGTCATCAAATGTTTACCACAAGTAGTGACAGTTGAAAGCCTGGCTTTGGCAATAGAAATCATGTTTATTGCAGAGGATCGGTGAGTATAGGCAAGTACATGCAGACTGCAATTTTTCGTTTTCATCATCTATATCTATACTTATAATAAGAATGTAACAGGTCCAATTCTGTACATTAAAGATATTTTGAAATTTTTTTTTGGGGGGCTCTCTATGATCGATACTGTAGCCAAAACTGTATTTTTTTCATTTTTGTCTGTCTGTCTGTCCGTCCGTCTGTCTGTCTGTCTGTATCTTGGCCGCGCATCACGCCGAAACTACTGAATGGATTAAAATGAAACTTGGCATGATTTGAGTTCATACTACGAGGTAGGACATAAGATACTTTTTATCCCGAAATTCAGCACGGTTTCCTGGAGAGAGGGGATGAAAGTCAAAATAATGTACTTAGTTGTAATTCAATAACACATAGTCCAATTGCATTCATTCTCTTTTAGCTAGAAAGAAAAAAAAAAGATAACGGGAAAAGTCTTTTTTTTGTCCGCGACTGTACACTGCCTGTGGGAAGATAAGACAGATATGTAAATATGGCGGTACGAAGTGCGCCGGGTCAGCTAGTATCACTGATATAATAATGGCAATGATATCTTTGCAAATACTAAAACAAAATGCAGTACTTTTGAATCATTCTCATGTTTTTATGTATACAAGATAGATATTTCGGACATCTGACCATCTAGCCTCAAACTAAGCAGAGCTTGTATTATGTAAACTAGAATACAGGCCACAAATTCAGATTGAATTATCTTTTACTTTTTTTGTGCTTAAACTCCCATGGGTCATCATTTCACTCGGCTCACAGTAAAATTCATCATCATCTCCTAGCCTTTATTATTCCCAAGATTTGGGGTCGGCTACTAGTTCAACCGGTTTTACCTGAATATCAGTTTTTACACGGAGCGACTGGCATCGGACCTCCGCAACCCTGAGGGCGAACTGAATTCGATGATTGAACTAGTTGTCAGTATATTTTAGGGCCCTGACTTCCCAATAACGATTGTCATAGATGTTCATGACCCGGGACCGACGGCTTACCGTGCTCTCCGAGGCACGGGCGGAAACACCGCCATCTTCTATACTCCGGGCTGCTATTAGGAATTTCTTGTAAGAAAAACCGAGACCTTTTGATCCGCAGTTGCTTACGCTAACCACCAGACCAGCAAGGCAGTAAAATTGAATCCAATCAACTACAACCACACACGTGTTAGTCTGGTATAGAAGGAAGTCCCCAAGAGAAACTCTCTTATTACTAGTTCATTGTTATGGTACTGTTAATTTGTTGTTCCCTAAATTATGCAAATCTCTTTATTCAATTTATTATTAATATAATAATTATTTTACGGGAATTAACGCGAACACTTATTATACAAGTGTTCGCGTTAATTCCTGTAAAATAATTATTATATCATGGAACGCGAAAGTTCAAAAGTTAGTATTATTATTATGGTAATTTATTTGTTTTAGGAACTTGAGGATTATATTCAACAGCCTGTGCGGCTTCGCATCTGTGAATCATCTACATTACCATCTTTTCATTGAAAAGAACGACTTCTATGTGGAAAAAGTGGTGGGTAATCCATACTAATATTATAAATTCTGAAGTAATTCTGTCTGTCCCGCTTTTACGGCTATACCGTTACACCGATTTTAATTAAATTTAGCATGGAGATAGTTTAATTCCTTAGGAAGGACATGAGCTACTTTATAACTTACTTCAAAAAAGGAGGAGGTTCTCAATTCGATTTTGTTTTTTAACCGACTTCAAATAAAGGGGGTTTCTCAATTCGACCGTTTTTTTTTATGTGTGTTCGGGGATAACTTCGTCGTTTATTAACCGATTTAGATGATTCTTTTTTTAATGGAAAGGAGATATCCCAACGGTGGTACCATGATAAGGACACTAAGATCTGATGATGGCATCCAAGAGAAATCGAGTCGAACCTTGAAGTTGGTTTTTATTTTGTTAAAATTTTACCACGATAACCGAGATACACGCGGGCGGAGTCGCACTCAAAAGCTACTTATCCATAATCAACTAAATCTAATTAAAATCTAAATAATTTATATTATTATTTAATAAAAAAAAATATGCCCACGATAGACTTGGAAAACGAATTTAACACATTCAAAGATGCAGCTTTAGCTTGTTAAATTGTAAATACACACATCAAAAGTGTCTAGGGATCAAGCATTTTTATGCGGATTTCTTGAGATTGAGATGTGGCTTTGGCCCTGGCCTGCTCAGTCGCCAGACTTGAACCCGATTGAGCATGCATGGGATATGCTACAGAGAAGAGCTCTGCCGAATATGGAGGGTATCCAGTCGCAAGAAGACCTTTTTTTGTTGTTGCAACGAACATGGGCGGCCATTCCACAGCGTGATTTGGATGAACTCATTTTGAGTATGCCAAACCGATTCTTGTGTTGTTAGTGTTCGCGGCAGAAACACGGATTATTAATTGTTTAAGTTACCTAATAAAATTTTAAAGAAAACTGTTATTTCAGTCTTTTTTTCGAACTTTAATGTTAGTGGTTCAAATGTCAAAAATCCCTTTATTAGGAAAATGGCAAATTTCTTTATTAATGCAAAGGTGACTTGGTTTATCGTTACTGTGACAAACGAAAACACTTTATTTGATGAATCCTTAAAGAAAATTTTAATTAATATCAATCAGGAGAAAAGTTATTGCAAAAATATATGTTGATCCCTAGACACATGTTGATCCCTAGACACTTTTGATGTGTGTAATACTATATCACCCTATAAATATTTGTAAATCTAATATTTTTTTGCTATGACATGCATGTATTTATATATGCTGCTCTTTGAATCACTCGATATATTTGTGAAAACTGCATTAAAATTATTTGCATAGTTTATAGTTTTGACTATGTAAAAATTAGCCGTCAAGTTTCCACAGTACCTACACTTTTCTTCCTAGCCTTTATTATTCCCAAGATTTGGGGTCGGCTACTAGTTCAACCGGTTTTACCTGAATATCAGTTTTTCCACGGAGCGACTGGCATCGGACCTCCGCAACCCTGACGGTGAACTGAATTCGAAGATTGAACTAGTTGTCAGTATATTTGAGGGCACTGACTTCCCAATAACGATTGCCATAGATGTTCATGACCCGGGACCGACGGCTTAACGTGCTCTCCGAGGCACGGGCGGGAAACAATGCCATCTTCCATAATCCGGGCTGCTATTAAGAATTTCTTGTAAGAAAAACACAACAGCAGTCCGACCCGGGAATCGAACCGGAGACCTCTTGATCCACAATCGCTTACGCTAACCACTAGACTACACGTTTTACTATATAGACTAATTTAGAGTCTGATGCTCTATGGTAACTTATGTTAGAATGTAAAATGTCATTATTTAACTGTTTATAAGTTATGCACTTCAAATATGATGTCTTTTCCAGCCATGGCAGCATGTAAAGGGCCGTATCTACAGACTAGAAGAGAGCTACCCTGTGCCAGCATTTTGTTTTGAAGTACAAAGACATTCCATATTAGAAACGACAAGGGAAATATACAAGGTGTTTGAATACTTCCTGAAGAATTCAATAGCGCATAATATTCTTTTGACTAGAAGACGGTTGGGTGCTATAGATGACGCGGTCAGAGTGATCATTTGGCCCAGGAAAAGTACGACGGGTGCTAAGCAATTTTCGTTCGTAAACGTAGCTGTACTGGAATTGAGTGGCTGGTTTCCTGTTTATGGTGAGACAATTTGTGGTATTTGACTTGCACTGCACGGTTGGCCCAGTGGTTTAAACGGTCGCCACACCGTTTCTACTTCGCCAAGTGTTGTGGGTTCAAATCCCACATGCGATAACACTGTGTGATCCACAAATTGTTGTTCTGAGTCTGGGTGTTCTTTGTGTCCGTTTTATATTAGTTTGTAAAGTTCCCCGCGACACAGGATGTACGTTCTCAATGCGGGAGTTGTCTTTTTAACAATAAAAAATTATTAAGTATTATGGACCTACTGCCTGCTGGAAGGCGCTGCCTAGTCCACCGCCTCGCGTGATCTGCAGATATCCTAGGAAACCAGGTGTAATGCAAGAATAACCTATTTCTGTGATGAGGTTTTTTTTTTAATGCTAACACCTCCAACATTATCGGAGCCTATTTCTGCTTATGCTCTCATACCAGTTCTCGCTTTTACTACTGCTCCTACTTCCATTCCTCAAACTGTATCTTTCTGTCATTTATCCTTTCACACTCTCCAGGTGGGACTCCTGGCTGTTTCCTATTCTCTATGTTTTGTCTGTTTTCTTATTACAGGGGGTTCTCAATAAGGTTTTATGCTATTATTTTATTTGACAACCTGTGTCCTTATTTCATATTACATTATGTTTCTTATTTCTATTTACAATCTTAAATTAAAACTGGATTCTCCACTACAGTAGTGTACAGCTTAACTGCAATCTTTCTTTACATCTGTGATGTGGTTGACGACGGTAGGCTTACCCTCTATTGTGTTTGTTGTCTAAAATTGTAGTCGGTAAACGCTTCTGCCCAGCTCTTCATGGGTAGAGTGTATGGATAATTCAACCGCCTGCCTATCTCTAGGTATTATTAAAGAACATTGTATGGATACTAACAATATTAATTACAGATCTATCTATAGTCCTCTATTGAACATAAGCCTATACTTAATAATACAACATTTTAACAAAAAAAAAACGACTTCAAGAACTGTACCGAATTGAAATGGGAAGCGCCAGCTTTCAAACAAAAAAAGAATCATCAAACTCGGTTCACTCAGTCGAAAGTTCTGTGGTAACAAACATAAAAAAAAACAGTCGAATTGAGAACCTCCTCCTTTTTTGAAGTCGGTTAAAAGGTTAAGGTTAAGGGTCTGGTCTATTATAAAACGGTGGCCAGATGGGTTGTTTCAAGATTTCCTGCTCTGTACAGTGATGTTGTCCTTCGTAGTTAACTCCCCTAGTAGACTCCATGGTATAACAATACAGGTATGACATTCCGAAAGCTACCCAGCTTGCGTTCACTATCCAGTTACCACTTTATAGCAACATGAAATGATGGAAACATTTTCAGTCACCATTCTATTTAAAAAAATGTAAAATGCATTTAAATTGTTGTTTTGTGTACATAATCAAACAAAATATTTGAATTTAAATATATGATAACGTAAAACTTTATTGTTCCATCGAATTCACAAAGAGTATAATGGTGGTTGGGGAGTTAATATTTCACACTATTGGTAACACTGAAACGTGCTATTTCAGCGATAGTGATGATGACGTCATCTCGTCCTCTATGTATCTCGGAATGTCATACCTGTATTTTTATACCATGGTGGACTCTTACGACAACCACGGGATTGATAGGGGTGGTGACACCCTGTTTTCTTAATCCATCAATAAAACGATATTTAATTTAACTGTATGTTTTTAGATGAAGAGATCTTCAAGAACCTAACTGCATCAGATTTAGAAAAAGAATTGTGGAGGTGGAGATTGGACGACTTTGACAAAATATGTGAGGACATCATACAATAATTATAATGTAAATCAAAGTAATTGTTACCTATCCTTTGTCTTTGGTGATGTTAAACATAGTTAAATGGAGTATAGAACACAAGCACAAATAATGTAATAAATGTAAATTTTACTTCAATCAATGACTTATTATTTCCTAATTGGTTAAAATTTCGAAATACGTCGCCATTTTTAGGGGTTGTGAGGGGTTCGGGGGGGGAGGGGGGAGGTCTCTGATCCCCCCCTCATCAATTGTGACTGGAGCGATCCAACCGTTCGGGTCGAACGTTCTCGCAATCGTCGATAGCACAGTTCTCTTCGTCCAGGTCTTCGGGATGTCCAGAACCACTCGATAGGTGAACACATCCTGGACTGGCCGATATTGTATGCCGAGCACTGACAGCATATTAGGGTTGTCAGGATTTTCAAAGACGTGCGGATCCTGTTGGAACTCATCCGGCAACCCCTCCACCAACTCAGGGGAATTGGACATCCATTTCCGCAACTCGTAACCTCCACGCTTTAAAAGCTGGATGAGCTCGTCCCGGCGAGCAAGCGCTTCCACGACACTGGCTGCCCCTGAGCAGACATCATCTACATAAAGATCCTGCTCCAGGATAGCAGCAGCCCCAGGGTAGTTTAAGCGGTCCCGCACCGCTAACTCCCGCAGTGTACGAATCGCGAGGAAGGGACCAGAACGCAAACCGTACGTGTTTGTTTTCAACTTGTGATAAACTACACATTATTATAATTTAAATGGTGGATGTTGAATAATTAGACCCGTCCATGGAGTATAGAGGTAAGGAGTACAATCTTTGATGGGCTCTTAAGGGGAAAATTGTCCGTCAAACATGACTAAATAATAGTTCGAGAACCGACCTCAGAGGCGCTGGAGTGGGAAGAGAGTATGATACCGTTTTAATTCTTTTTATTAAATTCTAGTTTATAAATTAAAAACTTTGCGTAGTAAGTGTCCGACAAACATAATCAAATAATTAAATTGTGGTTTAAATATTAAAAACTTTGCGTAGTATCCTGTCCGACAAACATAAACAAATAATAGTTCATTTGATTATCTTTTCTAATTCTTTAAATTTACACTCTTTGCACAGTGGCGTCACCTAATTAGTGCATTTTGGCGGACACTTTTTTTAACTTCTAGATTGTACTCTTTATCTCTACGCTCCATAAGACCCGTCATTCACAATCATTTGGAATACTTTTCTCACAGACAATCGCTATTCAATCTCACATTTTATTATAATAATTGTTTGATAGTGTAGGGATCCCCCTACTTTAATTGATCTATTTTACTACAAGCTACACACGTAACTAAATACACTAAATATTAACACATAGATTATATATTATTATGTATTTACAATATTTACACTTAATCTACACTAAAAATATTATTCATAAAATATATACATCATTAACACACACGTTTATAATATAAGTACATCATAAATAAATATTATATTTCACAGCGATACATATCGGTTTGTCGATACGTTTGCCGATAAATTTTATCGACACGCCCTTTCACTACGCTATCTAAATGCATAGCTATATGAGATACGCACCGGCAATCATTGGGCGTGCGCCGTCTCAAACAGTCTGAATTCGTTATCGACGCCGACTGCACGCTTGTTTGCCTAAACTAATTGTACCGCTTTTACGTTGTTAACTTAATGCTTATATACTATTTATCTACTGCATTCTATCTAGTGTTCTATTGTGCTAAACTATCCTTCTTCCTGTTTAAACTATTTATATGTGCTGTGCCTGTTGCCTACAATTTCTACCTTCTGTCTCTTTTGTGTGCTGGATACATGATAATAACAGTGAGTTGAACTCTTTTATTTACTACGAAATAACACGTGGACAAGTAGTTACTCCCATAGTACCTACAATAGTAATAAACTTTGAATTGAAATTAAGAGTAACAGTATTCCATTTAGAAATATTATAATCAAATAACTTACTCAAATAACCCATTTTACAGGACAACAGACAGTTGTAATTACTAAATATTAAGATATTAATTGTTCGAAAATAACATTTCGTTTTTGACTTTATAATTGACAATTAAGTTTTATTGAGACGCTCAAAATCTTAATTAAATGTTTTCGCGCCGACATATATAAATAAAATAAATCCCAAATTAGATTTTAAGGTTACCCATAAAGTGTACCCCAGTACATACGTGAGTATAATATAACACATATTATTATAAATTATTCATACTTGGCATCTCACAATACTTTCTGACCAGTGTGTGTACGAATATGTCTTCTCAAAGAATTACTGTGTCTAAATCGCTTATTACATATATCACACTCATATGGTTTCTCACCAGTGTGTATACGAATATGTGTATTTAAACCACTACTTTCAACAAAACATTTCTTACATGTATCGCACTTATAAGGTTTCTCACCAGAGTGTACACGAATATGTTTAACTAAACTACCTCTTTCGGAAAAACATTTCTTACATATATCACACTTGTAAGGTTTCTCACCAGTGTGTAAACGAATATGTTTATCTAAACTACCTTTTACGTTAAAACATTTCTTACAAATATTACACTCATATGGTTTCTCACCAGTGTGTACACGAATATGTATTTTTAAATCACGACTCCGAATGAAACATTTCTTACATATATCACACTCGTAAGGTTTCTCACCAGTGTGTAAACGAATATGTTTATCTAAACTACCTTCATCGCTAAAACATTTCTGACATATATCACACTTATAAGGTTTCTCACCAGCGTGTACACGAATATGTCTATTAAAATGACCACTTTGATTAAAACATTTATTACATTTATCACACTTGTAAGGTTTCTCCCCGGTGTGTATACGAATATGTTTATCTAAAGTACCTTTTACGTTAAAACATTTCTTACATATATCACACTTATAAGGTTTCTCACCAGTGTGTATACGAATATGCCTATTTAAACAACTACTTCGCACAAAACATTTCTGACATATATCACACTTATAAGGTTTCTCACGAGTGTGTAAACGAATATGTTTATCTAAACTACCTTCTTCGCTAAAACATTTCTTACATATATCACACTTATAAGGTATCTCACCAGCGTGTACACGAATATGTCTATTAAAATGACCACTTTGATTAAAACATTTATTACATATATCACACTTGTAAGGTTTCTCCCCGGTGTGTATACGAATATGTTTATCTAAATTACTTTTTACGTTAAAACATTTCTTACATGTATCACACTTATAAGGTTTCTCACCAGAGTGTACACGAATATGTTTAACTAAACTACCCTTTTCGCAAAAACATTTCTTACATATATGACACTTATAAGGTTTCTCACCAGTGTGTATACGAATATGGCAATCTAAATTGCGTTTTTCGTTAAAACATTTCTTACATATATCACACTCATATTGTTTCTCACCAGTGTGTATACGAATGTGTCTATTAAAATGACTACTTCGATTAAAACATTTATTACATATATCACACTCATAAGGTTTCTCACCAGTATGTATACGAACATGTCTTTTTAAATCACGACTCTGAATGAAACATTTCTTACATATGTCACACTTATAAGGTTTCTCACCAGTGTGGCTACGAATATGTGTATTTAAAATACCTTTTTCGCCAAAACATTTATTACATATATCACACTTATAAGGTTTCTCACGAGTGTGTAAATGAATATGTTTATCTAAACTACCTTCTTCTTTAAAACATTTCTTACATATATAACACTTATAAGGTTTCTCACCAGTGTGTATACAAATATGACAATCTAAATAATGCTTTGAGCTGAAACATTTCTTACATATCCTACACTGATTTGGTTTCTCACCGGTGTGCATACGAACGTGCTTTCTTAAATAAAATTTGCTTTTGAAACTTTTTTGACAAGTATCACATGAATATGGTTTAGTTTTTAAGACCGAGTCAATCCGATCAATGCCAGCATCTTCTGGAAGCTCCTTAGGAACATCTGTCAAAATAAATAGATAGTGTCACAGGCAGTGTGGTCGATCTTAATATGCATATATATAGGTTGTAGACATCCGCTAAGAACGGTTTTTACGAAATTCCATCCCTAAGAGGGTAAAACGGGGGTTGGAAGTTTGTATGAAAGTCCTATGTTTTGATGTAAGACACTTGAAATTTAAAATGTTTGCTATATAGATGGTATGAAGGTGTACTAATAATGTATCTTTAGAAATCAACCAAATTTTCGGGTTATTACGTGGATGGAAGTTTGTATGAAAGTCCAATGTTATTGAAGTTAAAGTAATTATGGCAGAAGGATTTTAAATGGTATTTAAGTATAAGAATTATCATACATATGACTGCCTCGGTGGCGCAGTGGTAGCGTATGCGACTGCTGTGCTTGAGGTCTCGGGTTCGATTCCCGGGTAGGACCAAATGTTTGTATGATCTGCAAATATTTGTTTCGGAGTTTAGGTGTTTTCTATGTATAATATGTATGTATTTACAAAAAACAGTATATATGTATTTATATCAGTTGTCTAGTACCCATAATACAAGCTCTGCTTAGCTTGGGACTAGATGGCGTTGTGTGTAATATATATATATATACATTGCTGAGCCCCGTGGTGTTACCCACGGCACAACAGCAACCGCGGGTAACGCCGCGGTGCAAAGTTAGTTATGGATAAATTATTTCCAAATGCTGCATAAATGATCATACGCACATAATTATTTGTTTTATATGAAATCTAGCCCAATATGTAAATAATTATGAAGTGTAACTTTTCTGGTCGACACATCAGACAAATCAAAATATATTATGTCTACTAGCTGAGCCCCGCGGTGTTACCCGCGGTACATCAACAACTGTGGGTAACGCCGCGCCGTTGAGCAAAGTTAGTTTATATATATAATCTTAATATATAACGACAAAGAACACTTAGGCTATAAAGTCTGGGCGTTCTTTGTTGATATTGTCACGCAGCACTCACATGCCTCGCCCCCGCGCGCCTGCGAGGCCCAGCCCACTGCCGACAACACCCCGCACCTCAAGCCTCAAGGACTATAAAAGGACGCGCGCAACCGCACACGGCCCTTTTCTCATCGCAGCAGACCTCCAGCTAAGTGCTCCTTGCTTGGAGGTGCTAACTGCTACTGGTCGAATCTCTCAAGGACCTACGCCCTGTCTGTCTATCTACTTATAAATTTGTGCTGTGCTCACTATGATAAAACTGTAAAAGTCTAAATTTCTAACAATATATAGTGTTCAAATTGTCGTTGTAAAGCGTCTGATTCTATCTTCAACTGAACCTCGTGGCTTCCCCACCACCTTCTCGGCTCCTAAAGCCTACTACGTGACAATATATAAATATATATATATACATATATATTAATCTCTAATAATTAATGTCTTATGGGTGACACAACGTAATCTCAAACTACATTGTGTCCAGCAGTGGACTATTGAAGTAACGAACTGTCTGTGTGGGAAATCTAACACTAATGTAATAATTAACGATATTAACGTACTAAACTGTTGTATTATAGTATTGCGGACATCTAACACACAACGCCATCTAGTTCCAAACTAGGCACAGCTTGTACTATTTGTACTAAACGACTGAAACAAATATATATACTTCTTTGTAATTAAATACATATTATACATAAAAACACCTTAACTACGAAACAAATATTTGTAGATGACAGAACATTTGTACCTATATATAAATAAAAGTGAATGTTGCTAAGCGTATAACTCGAGAATGGCTAGACCAATTCGGCTAATTTATTTTTTTGCATGAAAAATATGCGGCTCCACGGGAGGTTCACACAACGAAGTTTGTCCGGGCAGCTAGTAGATAATATAATTTATCCGAGCCGGGAATCGAACCTTCAATAAGTCATATTTACTGCTACTGTACCACAGGGACGTCCTATGTATTTATTTACTTTCACTATTTTTTATGTGACTTAGTATCTGATATCCTATAATCTACTAGAAAAATTGAAAGGTATCAACGTGTGGAAAAACTTAAAAGTTTTATATATGAGCAACAATCTTGTATAAGAATGGAGTGATTTTAATAAACTTCAGGTGAGCACGATATGTTTTTTGCGTTTTCGATGAATTTTGTAGGAAGTGAAAAGCTTCTACTTTCTAATATCGATAATAATTGTTAGATTTAACATATGTACACCATCTAGTTCCCTGCGGTTTCTCTCGTATGTGTAGGTACTTCACTCTTTAGAGTTTTGAAATCCAACTGTGCTTGTAAATAACCCAAAAATCTAGGTTTATTGATAACTAGCTGTCCCAACGTACTTAGTACCACAATTTTTACCCGACTGCGAAAGAAGGAGGGTTATGTCTTTCGAGTGTATGTATGTATATTTCTTTGGCACGCCCTGGGCCCTATTTCATAAAACCTGACAAGTCGACAATTTGTCAGAAATAACGTAATTTGTCGGGTTGTCACGACAATTCCCGTTTCATAAAACCTGACAATTTATTAATTGTAGACGGGCATACAGTGGTAATTGTCACCTTTTTTGTAGCATTTCATAAAACTACTTTCCTTACAATTTGTAATAAACACCTGTCACACCAAAAAAATTGTCAGGGACAGGTATATAATTGTCGGCGATAGGTGACATTTATGTCAATAGAATTGAATGTTTTTTTTTAACACACTGTTGTAACAAATCGATGGACGGTAGCCTTCGATAACCCGTGTCCTTCGATAACCCGTGTGCATCAGCAGTTACGTGATATTGCGAGCCTGCTCCCATCCAATGTAACGCACATAGCAACTGTTGCGCAGGTGAAAGAGTTTGTGTTTTTTTCAATTGTATTCCTATTTTACTCAAAATATATTCTACCACCGGTTTACTTATTCGAAATTTTTCATTAAAAGTAAAGTCAGTTACTTCAAAAGAAAAGTTTACTCTTTCTCTAAATACTCTGCTGTGATAGGTCTCTTCTAAATAATATTCATCACTTTCACTACTGTTATCACTGCTAGAATTTAGCATTTTGAAGATTTAGTAAAAATTACGAACAAAACAACGAATTTCTTAGTCACTTGTCACTTGCGATCTATTCCTGACACACGTCGAGGCCTCTGTCAAAAGTTTGCGACAATTCTACAAATTTGTCGCATGTTATTGACAAGTACCTGTTTCATAAACAAAAAATGTCAGTAAATCGTTGACAATTTGTACAGTTTTCATTGTCACCTGTAAATTTCTATGAAACGCAAAAATGTCAAATTGTCACGACAATTTGACAAACTTGTCGAATTTTCCGATTACAAATATGTCAGAGCAAAAGTTTTATGAAACGGACAATTGTCAAATTATCAAATTGTCACCTGTCACCTGTCGCTGACAATTGTAAGTTTTATGAAATAGGGCCCTGGAGCCTAAACGACTTGTCGTATTTTTATGTGAGTAGTGTCAATAGATTCGTCTTAGTCGTGAGAGTGACACTGGGTACATCAAATTTAAAAAAAAAAAACGAAATTAGGGATTTTTGGCGCCACCGGGTTTCTCGTTTTAAATAATTTTACTTGTTTTCGTAATTATTATTTATATTTCCGAAAAGCTTGTTTTTAACGAGGACTTAAGTGTTTAGATACTTGTTGTTTTAGTCCAAAAACACGAGATCCCGGGAGTCGCGTTACAATAGATGTCGTCTCTCAAACTCTCAATAGTATTTAAATTTGACTTGATAGGCCAACATGCTTTTATTTTTATTGTATTTAGTAGATTGCGAAATATTTCGCTACAAAAGAATTTGTTTTTCAAAGAGATGAGTGTTATATGACGCATTAGAAACGAAAACATATTCTGATTAAAATTTAATAGCGTACAGAAATTTCTCAATATCAAAACCCATTAACACTGACAGCTCGGAGATTGCCGATTGAACCCGACACCCAGAAATAAAGTTTAGCAATCGCACCAGTGTGGAAAAACACTTGATCCTTAAACAAAAATCCCAATTACCACCAGGCATAAATGTCAAAGAGGACTACCCAAAGGAGGTATTGGAGATACGGAAGCAGCTACAAACACAAGTAAATGAGGAAAGGAAGGAAAAAAGGCAATTTGGCTTACATTATATATGACAAATTGGTTGTGAAAAAGTCCACAGAACAAATTCGGGATAAAAGGAAACGGGAGGATTCAAACTCACCTAACAAAGAGGCACAGAAGAAAGTCAATGCTGAAAACAAAGATAAAACAAAAACTTCAGCAAACAAAAACACATCTAAAGAGATTCTTAAACCTAGCATCCTGAACTATATGGAACGAGACAAACCAGCTCCCTCAACATCAAAAATCTCAAAAAACCAAACAATACCAACACCAACTCAACCTTAAGAAAGAACAAAACAAATTCATATAAACCAAATCAAAACGAAAGGATACCCAAAACCGGAAAACTGATAAAGGAAACTGAACAGACTACACCACAGAATAACAAATGTCTCCCAACACGGCTGGTCACCGCGGGGGGACTAGACCAAAGCCCTCCAACTAAAACACATAAATCAATGATAATTGCAACACTGAACACAAGAACACTGAGAACAAAAGAAAGTCAACTTGAATTGGAAAAAAGTCTTGAAAATAAACATTATGACATTTTAGGCATAAGTGAGATGAGAAGACTGGGTGAGAATATAGAAGAATATGAAGACTACATCCTGTTCTATAAGGGACCAACAGCGGGCCACGCAGGAGTTGGATTTCTCATAAAACACTATCTGAAGAAAAACATTTTGGAATTAAAAGGGATTTCCGATAGATTAGCAATGTTAAACATTAGACTACCCGGCTACAAAAAAGTGTGGACCATAATACAGGCCTACGCCCCAACGGAAGAACATCACAAGCACAAGGAAGAAACGGATGAGTTCTACAACCAGCTACATGATGTCACGAGGAACTACCTTAGCAATAACCTCATAATCATGGGCGACTTTAACGCTCAAGTTGGCAAGAGAGAAGCAGGCGAGGAACACATACTGGGGAAATGCTGCTACGGAACTAGAAGTGAGAATGGACACAGACTCATTGATTTTCTACTTCAAAATAACCTAACTCTGCAAAACTCAATGTATAAGAAAAAGATAAGAAACAGATGGACTTGGGCTTCCCCAAATGGACTATATAGAAATGAAATTGGCTTCATTATTACAAACAGGTCTCAGTGCTTCAACGACACACAAGTCATACAGAACTTAAACTTTAACACAGATCACCGGATGGTGCGTGGCCACATAAAGTTATATCAAATAAAGCATTCTAGGAAATTTATAGAGAACACAACAAAACTAAACTGATGACCAACTCCACAGAAATGCACATTGAACTGGAGGGGAAAAAACTTGAATATGTCAACGAATATGTATATTTGGGACAAATAATATCACCCAGTAACCAGATGGAAAAGGAGGTTAACAAAAGAATTGCTTGTGGTTGGAAGAAGTACTGGTCTCTCAAGGAGATAATGAAAGGCAAAGACTTGAGTATGTCCACTAAACGGAAAACATTCAACACATGCATCCTCCCATGTTTGACATATGGATGCGAAACTTGGTCGCTCACCCAAGGCCAACGTGAAAAACTTGCCAAGAGCCAACGTTCGATGGAAAGGAGTATGTTGGGAATAAAGCTCAGCGACAAAATCACCTCAACCGAGATACGAAATAAAACCAAAGTTGCTGACATACTCCTTCGAATCGACCATCTAAAATGGGGCTGGACAGGACACATGTTACGGTGCAGAGTGAACAAGTGGAGCCAACAGGTCACATTGTGGTATTCAAGGGACGGAATAAGAGAGCGGAAGCGTCCACTAAGAAGATGGGAGGATGATCTTCGTATGGCCCTGGGACCGTACTGGACAAGAGTCCCGGCAGACAGAAAGCAGTGGAGGCAGTTAGAGGAGGCCTATGTCAGGCGACACACCGAGCTAAGAGACATTATATAGACACAAATGAAACCAAACAAAGGGGAACTAGCTCGGAACAAAAAAAAAAAAAGGCTACAACATCATCAATCGCACCAGCTGCTTCCTTATATTATAGAAAAAGTGGACATTCTGTCTGATTGCACATAAATCAAAATCATTAATTTCTTTCTTCGGGCGACATTTTCGGTGTTTTCCAGGTGTAGAAAAATTTACACTGTTTTTTTCACCTTCAACAACAATTTTTTTACTATAGTATTGACAGATTTACCATGAAATTCAAATTTAAAAATATAAATCGTATTAATTCCATGTACATTTTTAAATTTCAAGTATCAATCCTGCATATCTCGGAAGTGACAACTAAAACAGTGTTGCCACAAATAATATATTTCAGTCACCACGTCAGACTCTTTTTCGCCAATCGTATGATTTCGACGATTCATTTTTATTTATATAGATAGATAAAAAGTAAATATATTTTGCGAATCAAGGAGCTAGCACATCTAGAAGATCTACTATTTGTCGGGAATCCTTTATATGACGCGTGTGAGTTAGAAGCATGGAGTTCTGAAGCTTTACGGCGGCTACCTAACTAGAAGAAATTAGATGAAGATGAACCTCCGTTGACAGTTGCTGATATGCAAGTGAGTAAACTTAATAATACATTCATTTTCTTTCTAAATATTAAATTTTTCTTCACATTTCGTAAAAACTATCAAGTCTCAAAAGTTGAAGACCTGAACCTTGAACCCACAACACATAGTGCAGTGGAAAGCTCCGAGTTGACCGCTTAAACCACTGCGGCATCTGCAGTCAAGTTTGTTTGTGTAAACTTACTTGTTTCAAATTCATCCAATTCACTTTTTATAATTTCTATTGAAAATTGAATGTGTTGATCGATGGCAGCATCTTCTGGAGCCTCCCTAGGAACATCTGTCAAAAAAAATACATTGTGTCACAGACAGTGTGGTCAATATTAATGTATATCCTACTAATATTATAAACGCGAAAGTTTGTAAGGTATGGATGGATGGATGGATGTTTGTTACTCTTTCACGCAAAAAGTACTGAACGGATTTGGAAGTAACTTATCAGTAATCTAACTTATATTCACGTGTCGCGGTGTTTGATACCAAACTCCTCCGAAACGGCTGGTCTTATAAAATGACAATGGCAGGTTTGTATGGGACTTTTGTACCGCCTGGCGTATCTCATGGTAGGGATTGTTTTCGTATTTATTTGGCTGCTAATATCACCGACAATAACGTTTTAAATTCCTAGATTTTTACAACCTTGCGTTCAAAAGTTAATTTAGATTTTAGTTTACAATAAAATTCATGGATCACAAGTGAGTTGTCATTATTGTCAACAAGATGGCGTATTAAAATATTTTTGAAATCAGAATCATTCGCGTACAATTTTCTTGACCCATCAATAAAATGTTGCTCTTTTAATAAATTCACCAAACTCATTCATAACTATCGATTCAAATATTTAATATTTTTTATGTAATATATATTTTAAAATAATGTAAAATATTTTTAACTTTGAAGTCTGACTGTTCTTTGTTATTTGCACTTACATCAAAAAGTCAAATCAATCAATTATTGCTGTCTGTCTGTTCCGGCTAATGTCTAGATATTCAGTCTGCACTACTAATATACTGAAGTAGCAACTAGATGTTATAAGGAGTAATTAGGTTGCTTTTACTTCAGACTAGCTGCGTCCCGTGGTGTTACACGCGGTTATTGTTGTAGAGGTACAAGAGAACCCACGGGGCTCAGCTAGTTAAGAATATATACTTACTTATCAAGGCTTGATCCGGTTCTCTCTTCACTATACTGAGTGGTATACCATCTTGTGTCTCTGGATAATTTGAATGAACACCTATTTCTTCAAGATTTTGATTCATAGCAGCAACATCTGCAATTATATTATGACAATGAGTCATCTATCCTCTCTCTCTTTCTCCCTCTCACTGTCTTTGCTCTCTCTCCCTCACTCAACGACTGTTAAATCGAACGCGTGCAATAAAAACTTATTATCTGTCAGTTTGTTAAGGCTAATCTCTAGAACGGCTGGACCAATTTTTGGCAGCTAGCTGCAGACATAAGGAGTAACTTCGCTAGTTTTATTTTAAACTACTAAGTAATTTCGAGAATTTCAAAGATTTCCGTGCGAATCCGGGTTGGCTCGCTAGTTACGTTATAATATACTGTACCTTCTGATGCTTCCACCTTTATTACACTATCTTCACATGTAGTAGCCAGGTGTTCGGTTCCCACACTAAAGTATGTCACAGGCGCTATGCTAAGTCTCTGAATACTAGACCCATCTAGTAAATGTGCCTGCAAATAAAATTGAGAATAATTAGCACGAATGCTGTTGCATTTACTTGGTGAGTGCGAGACAATGACGAAGAAGCCAATCAATAGGCCGCTATAATGTGGGTGCCATGTTGCATTGTCTGCATTCGCAATGAGTATAGTGACCCCTGCTCTTGGTTTCTGCTCACGCTTTCACTCAGGGAAGGTAGACTCACTTTGGCAGGCTCATATATAAACATTCGTGTGGTGATTACAAGGACATGATCTCAGTGGCGTACGAAAGAAATTTTAGATGTAAAACATATTAGTACTCATTAATTTATGAATAGATATAGATAAGTGAACAACAGTCAAGCGTCACTAAAGTATTTAAAGCTACTCCAGAAAACATAATCAGTATTATACTCGTAGACTCGTTAAGCCATTACAAAGCTAGTTAGACAACATACGTGTGAGAGATGTAAAATATCTAAAACATAAACTTAGTTCTGTAATAGCTTTGTTTATAAACTTATCTGTTGAGTCAGGATTATATCCCGACCACTAAAAGCAACTATAATAAGACCTAATTTTCCAAACTATAGCCACACCGATTATTCAAACTATAGACCAATAGCAATACTGTCAGTCATTAGTAAAATTGTAGAAAGGTCATAGTCACTCAAATAAGCTCATTCCTGGAGTATCACACACAGTATACTATCGACTGCTCAGCATGGTTCCCGACGGGGCCGGAGCACTGCTTCGGCTTTGGCGTGGTTCTCAGACGATATATTATATAGTTGCTTAGACCAGCGGAAGCAGGTGGTGGTGATCTACATTGATTTAAAAAAAAAGCATTTGATACTTTAGAGAATCACCAGCTGCTTCAAGCTATGGAAGAGTGTGGGATCGCCGGACCAGTCAATAAGTGGCCCCGAGCCTATCTCACGGGTAGAACATTGAGAACGCTGGTGAATGGTATCGTCGGGGAACCGAAACAGGTTACCAGTGGAGTACCTACCGGGTCCGTCTTTGGGCCTGTCGGATTTATCATGCACGTTAATAGTATGACCAATGTAGTACATAACTGCCGAATATATGTATGCTGACGACACCTGCCTGGTATATGCAGACAAAAACTTATGTGACATAGAATGTAAGGTACAGGCTGATTTAACTAATATTATAAGATGGTCACACGACAACGGCATTGTAATTAAAATAGACAAGACTAAATGTATGCATATACAATCGCCTGACGCAAAGAACAAAAATAGGCCGCCGCGTATGGGTCACAGTTTTGAGTGCTTGCACAGGATCTGCGTCATCCACATAAATGCTGTGGAGTGTGTGCGTGTGCAAGTATTGGGGTGGTGGTGGAGTACAAGTACTTGGGTATGACTGTCGATTGCAAATTCTCATGTAAAACGCACATAACACAGTTATGCCATAAACTGTGATCCGTACTTGTGAAATTCAATCACCTCAGTTTTGTACTAAATATACCTTGTATACTGTATACTGCTACCTTGTATACTGTTTACTATGCGCTAGTGGAATCGCTGATTTCTTATGGACTGATTTCAGGGGGGTTTCACTTCTCAGTTTAGGTGTATTTCGCCGAGCGCCTCCCGGGAAGAACTATGTGGCAATGGTTGCCACTCTGCGCTCGGCTCGCACGCTAGCCGCGTCGCGCGTAAAGAAGTTGAATATTACGTGTAGGTAATTACTGCTAAAAATGACTTCAAAACAAACTAATTGTTCGTACAAAATTGTAGTTAGCAATAAAATTATTTAATTAGTTGTTTGGAAACTATGTTATGATAGACATGTTTTGTCAATACAACTGTCTGTCACAACACAACAATCTGTAACTTATCACGAAGGTACCCAGGACGAGTAGTACGTTACGTAGACATGATTATTGTTTGTTAAAATGTTTCTACTTCATTACTAAAGTTGTTATATTTTTATAATTCATTTTAATATTTACCTAAATGTATTGCAAGCGGCAGCCCCGTGCTCTTGTAGTTAATCAAGCGGTGTCTAACGGAATATGAACGCTCGAGTCACACGACAAGAATCAAATTCGCGTGCAAGGTGACAAAGTTGAAAACTGTTTGTGCCTAAACTAGACTTTTGTTCGAGAGTGAAACTTCTGTACGACAGTACTATTAATTATTCTGTGCTGATATGCTGTGGACGCACCTTTAAAACATACTTAGAACAAATAAAGTTCCTACAAATCAGGTTTCTAAGTGTTAGTTAATAAGCCTACTAAGGTGTGTTCCAAAAATAGTAATTATGAACAATTATTCTGTAAATGTAAGGTGCTGCCAGTAGAAGTCAGTGCTCCTGTTGGCACGTTAATTAGATGCTGCTACTGGGTGACGTAATATGGACGCCTCGCCATTCTATAACTAAACTCACTTGTACTTAATCCACTACTTTTATTAAAAATCCTGACCGTTTTCGTCTTACAGCATTGGCAAAGGTTACAAGTGAGTTTATTACTTATATGTAAGGTATTGCAACAAGTTCCACCAAGTGCCGACAATCGAGAGTATAAATTACCCCTCACCATATTTCTACCCAGCATCTCTGTGAACAGCGCCTCACTCTACAGACACATCTCCTTGAGCTGGAAACGGTTCTTGAGCGTTGCTTAACAGATGTAACAATGCTGGATTGGTCTTCTGTGACAAACTGAAATAAAAAACCGGCATTAAACATTTTTTATTTTTTTTAAACAACTCCTGTGTCACGGGGGACTTAACAAACATACATGAAATGGACACACAGAACACCCAGACTCAGTACAACAATTTGTGGATTACACTAAGTGTTGTCCCATGTGGGATTTAAACCCACAACACGTGGCGTAGTGGAGAGCGGCATGGCGACCACTTAACCCACTAGGCCAACCGTGCAGTCAAGTACGCCTGTACCATCAATTAGTGGGCTAAACTATTTTGATGAGCACATTTCATTTATTTTTTGTGAAACAAAGAAAAGAAAAACAATTATTTTGAGTTCACACAGATATTGCTAGCACATGTCGTATCATATTGATTCTTTAAACTGCTGCAACTTTATTTGTCAACCGATAAAAATAGAATCTACACTAAATGTTAAGTAAAGTTTACCATAATACATAAGAGAAAACCGCATCCAAACGGGTTAAGCCACACAAATACACAGATAAACAGACAACAATTTGAGTTCAGTTACTATAATAAAGACCCTTTCTTTTTTTTTTCAATATCTTTATTGACCTCACCTGTTTTTTTTTATATGGGCCTGCCAAAATGACTACTCTGCCTGATGGAAAGCATAAGCAGAATCCAAGAGTGGTCATCACCATACTCATTGTGAATGCAACAATGCAGCATGGTGACTCACACTATGGCGGCCTTGTGATGCTTCTGCATCATTGGGCCTCCGGTCTCGCACTCACCAACCAAACACGATTCATCTCAACTCATCTTTATTGACATTGACCTCTTACAATTATATTATAATATGTTTATACATATTATTTTGTTACAAATAATAAAAGAGGGACCCCACCACTTTGTCACTTAGAATATTTCAGGTTCGACACAACCTTCCAAAATTAAAATAAATATGTGTACCCGTTTCTTAAACACAACAGCATGACATTCATTACATTCAAGTCTAGTTTAAAAGAGAAATCTATAAATCTATTCAGCATTTGAATTTAATTAAAAGAAAAAGTTTAAACTATCGCCCGCTGTATTCCCAGATCAATACGACCTTCAAACATTCAAGAAAACAGTGTACTCCTTTTTAAAAGGCCTGCAACGAACTTGTGACACCTCTGGTGTTGCCTGTGCCCATGGGCGGCAGTAATTGCTTACCCTCAGGTAATCTGTTTGCATGTTTGCCCTTAGCCCAAATTTAATTAAATAAAACTTAAATCTGACTACATATGTAAAACTATAATTACAAATCTATTAACACCTTATTGGCTCATAGCTAGGTAATAAGTAAATAATAATTGCAGTGAATGAACATGCAGTCAATGCTATCAATACATTACCACACTAATTCCTACTAATATTATAGAGCTGAAGAGTTTGTTTGTTTGGTTGAACGCGCTAATCTCAGGACTACTTGATCCGAAATATCCTTTCAGTATTAGATAGCTCAGTTTTTGCAGAAATTTACAGGTTATATATCTTTATGCTACAACCAAAAGGAGTTAAGTTTCAATGAAAAATGTTGCAAAAAGGGCGAAAATTATTGATTTTGAGCACTTGCATTATGTATCATGTAGGTTTAAAACAACTAGGTATATTTAATCGTCGCAAATCGCTCCGTAAAAATAGTGTCAATTAAACAGATAATTACCGTACAACACGTTAAAAGGCAAAAACTGTGAACTTGAATGTGCTGTACTGCTGTGCAACGATATCGTATTCACAAATCGACAGAAACTGTAAAAAGAACAAAATTAGCAGTTACACTACACAGTTACCTTACCTATACTAATGTACTAGTGGAGGGTAATTTGATGTTAGCTGTCATCTGTGACATCTGTCATGTCTAGAGATGGGTTTATGCCCGGGCAAATTGGGCATAAAAAACTTTTTATAAAAATAAAACCGACTTCCAAAAAACATCCAACGAAAACTCTCTGCCAAAAAACACTTTAAAGCGTAAAATAAACTGGTTCTTCATAAATTGCCTATACCTAATTCTTTATTCATTTAAATAGTAGTATTATAATTTGTGCTAGGTACCTAAAATCTGTTTGAAGTCGGTGCTAAGCCAAAAAGAATACAAACGAACAATTACAAAAGTCTAAGCGATAGTCACACAATACACGTTTTTAAAAAAAAAAAAAAAAATTCACTTTTTAGTGCAAACAATCGTAGGTAAGTAGTAAGTTGAATTATTTCATAAAATTTCTGCTGATGTAAATAACTTTAGTTTTTTTAAGACGTATTAAATGTCAACCCCTATTTCACCCCTTATGTATAGAATATCCAGAAACGCTACGTAATACGTTAATACTCATTTTTATCAGTAGCCCAAAGAAGTTTCAGGTTCCTAACTAAAAAAATGACGGACTTCCACACTAACTTTCAACCCCTATTTCACCCCTTTAGAGGTAGAATATCCAGAAATGCTTAAATACGTATCTACTCATTTTTTATTAGTAGCCCAAAGATAAAGTTACACGTTTCTAACTTAAAAATGACGGACTTTCGTACAAACTTTCAACCCCTGTTTCACTCTCTTTGGGGTAGAAATTCCAAAGTTCCTTCCTTAGTGGGTGTCTACTCAATAAAACGATCCATATGAATAACTGAAAGAATAATTTAAGGTATACTACGTAAGTGTAATATTAAAATCATCCTCTAATCCCTATCGGTTGAAGAGTTTAACCTTCTATCATCAGCTCACCTAAATAACTTGAAAGTATACGACTAAAGGTATTTAGATACGTATGAAATTGAAAGAATTATCCTTCAACTTCTAACCGTTGAGGAGTTGTACCTTCTATCATCAGCTTACCTTTTTTTTTTTATTTTTTATTGACGAGGTGAAAAATCCCTTCGGATCTCCAGCTCCTCGGGGACACAGGAGCCAGGAGTATGTGGTGTTTCCACTAAAAACACCCCGACGACCAGCCTCTGGCGCCCTACTCTGGGAGAACCCGGACCATGTTATTTCAGGTCCTCCCTGAATTGCCGCCGTGCCTTTTCAGGCCCTGTCCCCGGGGAAAATTACTTCCCCCCTCGATCCCAGCAATGTAGGCTGAATGCACGACTATGCAATCATGCCGCTATCCCGACCGCGGCAATCAATCTGCCTCCAGAGGTCCCCATCCTCCGGCGGCCCACGGTCCCGTCGACGGTTTTTATAGTCAACGTCTTCTTCGCTCGGGATCGGCCCTCTCCCGATCCCGTTCAGCAGTCTCTTTCTGGAGCATAACAGCTTCGCAGAAGGAGACCACTGCGCCCTAGCCCTCCTCACTCGCCAGCATGGCAGCAATCATTGCTGGCGGAGACAGGTCTCGTCCAATTACGTCGACCAGGACTTCGCGTTCAGATGCCCATGCAGGGCATTCCTCCAGCGTGTGCTGGGCGTAGTCCCGGTCGGCTGCGCAGTGGTGGCATTGTGCCGTCTCTTCCCGTCCGATCTTATTCAGATACTCACCGAAGCAACCATGCCCGGTGAGTATCTGCGTCAGTCGGTAGGTGACGCGACCTTCCTCTCTTCCTACCCAAGCTTCGAGGTTAGGCAGAACGGCGCCAACAGCGCGTTGGCGCGCATTCTGCGGCTGTTCCAGTCGCGCGCGCCACTGTGCTAGTGCCTGTCGGTGAGCGTTCCGCCGCATTTCGAGCTCGTCCAGGTCTTCCCCGCTTTCATCCTGGTGGATGGCACGAATCTGGTCATAGACCTTCGCGTCCATATCCGCAAGGATATCAAAAGGCGGGAAACGAGCCAGGACTGTCGCCGCCTCTGACGAGATGGTGCGGTACCCTCGTACGATCCGAATGGCCGCTACCCGCTGCGCTTGATTGAGCTTAGCTCGGCAGCGGGAGGAGGCCGATAGGCGCTTCATCCATATCGGCGCTCCATAGAGGGCCATGGATCGTATCACCGCACCGTAGAGGCGGCGAACTTCTTCCCGCGGACCCCCTAAGTTAGGCAATAGCCTTTGTAGGGAGCCCGCCACCCCCCGAACTCGGGGGATCATCCGCTCGAAATGCTCCTCGAAGCTCCAGCGGCTGTCCAGGGTGAGGCCGAGGTACTTCTTATGACACCCAACCTCGACCTCCGTTCCTCCCACTCTAATAAGCGAGCGAGCAGGAACGGCACCTCCGCGTTTCCTGTGGAACCACAGGGCGTCCGTCTTATGAGGTGCAACCCGTAGACCCAGACCGCTGATCTTCTGGACGACACAGGCCTCCCCTGATTCGGCGAGCTCTAGAAGTTCCTGGAAGCCATGTCCCCTGGCCAGTACTAGAGTGTCATCCGCGTAGCAGACGACACTCACTCCAGCGGGTAAACTGGTCCTCAGGACCGCATCATACGCAAGGTTCCGCAGAAGGGGTCCTAAGACCGACCCGTGGGGAACCCCACACGTGACCTCCCTGTGCTGTTCTTCGCCGTCCCTACCCATATATGATATGAACCTATCGCGAAGATAAGCCCCGATGATGTCCCGTAGGTAGAGGGGCAGCTGGTGGTACACCAGTGCCTCTCTAATTACCCACCACGGGAGGGAGTTAAAAGCGTTGACTATGTCAAGACTGACGGCCAGCGCTACTCCCCCCCGACAAACAACCTCTTCCGACAGGGAGCGGACACGTTCGATCGCGTCCAACGTTGAACGTCCCTGTCGGAAGCCGAATTGGCTGTCTGATAGATCAGGGCCTTCTCGCAACAGGTGCTGGTTGATACGGGTGGCGATGACTCTTTCAAAAAGTTTCGCCACCTCGTCCAGCAGACATATCGGTCGGAACGCCGAGGGAGAGTCTGCAGCCCTTCCAGGTTTTTGGATGAGTACCAGTCTGGCTTCCTTCCAGCCGGAAGGGAATACGCTATTACGGAGGCAGCTAGTAAATACCCGCCTCAGCCTATTCCCTAGGATCACCAAAGCGTGCACCCATACTCGGCCCGGGATACCATCAGGGCCCGGGGCGGTATTTCGGGCTGCGAGTCGTTGAACGGCTCGGTCCAGCTCGTCCTCCGTCACGTCAAGGTCAACGGACCATGTAACCAATTCCGACGGTGACGGAGGGTGTGAGGAACTACCCTGGTTCCTGGGGAAGAGTGTGTCTACCACTCTTCTCACAAACTCGGGGTCCAAGGTCTGTGTTAGTGGTGGGACCCACGGTCTGAGCTTGTTCAGTACAAGTTTGTACGGGCGCCCCCATGGGTCCCTGTCCAGTCCCTCTATTAGCTCCTTCCAGGACCGAGCCTTGGCTTCCGCAATCGCGAGACTTACAGCCTTCGCTGCAGCGCTGTACTCCCGCCTCGCTTCGGCGATCTCCTCGGCTGTGGCTCGCCTTCTAATTCGGGTTCTCTGAAACCGGCAACGGCATCGGCATCAGCTTACCTAAAAAATTTAAAAGAATACGACTAAAGGTAACATACATACATATGATATTTAAAGATTAATCCTCCAACTCCTAACCGTTGTACCTTACATCATCAGCTTATCATCATAAAATGACGACTATCAAACGCAAATACCGGTGTAACTTCAGAAAATATAAGAAAAACATAGAATGTGCCTAAAAAAATTAGGGGTTCCCTTGATTTCCCTGGGATCCCATCATCAGATCCTGATATGGTGGCAATGGGACCACCTCGGGAGTATACCCTTTCGAATACAAAAATAATTTTCGAAATCGGTCCATAATTGCCGGAGTAATCGGTGAACATACATAAAAAAATCATACAGTGGAACATAGAACCTACTCCTTTTTGGAAGTCGGTTACAAAGATTAACCTAAATCAGACAAGTATACAATACAATACCAGCTCCTCCCTTTGGACCGCATTCAACGGAGAGCGACTCGAGTCGTCGATTGCCAAGAACTTTCAATTCGGCTAGACTCTTTGGCGCTGCGTAGAGATGTAGCTTCGCTGTGCATCTTCTACCGCATTTATCATGGGGAGTGCTCCGAGGAATTGTTCGGACTGATTCCTGCCGCCTCTTTCCGCCATCGTCCTACGCGACAGAAGTTTCATCCCCATCATCTAGATGGTTGGCAGTCCTCAACTGTGCGCTTTTCCAGGAACTTTCTGCCTCGCACAACAAAACTGTGGAATGAACTGTCGCCTGCGGTATTCCCGGACCAATACGACCTTCAAACCTTCAAGAAAAGAGCGTATTCCTTCTTAAACGGTTCACAAACGACGAAGTTATCCGCGAACACACATAAAAAAAGGTCGAATTGAGAACCTCCTCATTTTTTGAAGTCGGTTAATAAAACAAATATTCACAAGAAGCCAGTATATATTAATACATACCATACAATAACATACACATATTTGATGCTATTATCATACTGTAAAAATATAGACACGGGTACTAACGTAGTATATTCGTACTTAAATACGCATAAATAACTCATACTTACACAAACAAATATATCTATTTGATCATCATCAGCAAACTTTAACAGTACACTGCTGGATATAGACCTCTCCTTAGCTAGGAGGTTTCTATTAAACAGCTATTAGAATTAAAGAAATGTGAATAAAAGTTTTTGCCCAGTTAAAAGACAAATATTGGGCGCTTATTTTTAACCGACTTCCAAAAAGGAGGAGGTTCTATGTTCCACTGTATGTATTTTTTTTTTTTTTATGTATGTTGACCCATTACTCCATCAATTGTGAACCGATTTTGAATTTTTTTATTGTATTCGAAAGGGTATGCTCCCGAGGTGGTCCCATTGCCACCATATCAAGATCTGATGATGAGATCCCAGGGAAATCGGGAGAAACCCTCATTTTTTATAGGCACATAATATGTTTTTCGTATATTTTCTGAAGTAACACCGGTATTTGCGTCTGGCATTCATCATTTTATGGTGATGAGCTGATGATGTAAGGTACAACTCCTTAACGGTTACGAGTTGGAGGATAAATCTTTAAATATCATATGTATATATGTTACCTTTAGTCGTATTCTTTCAAATTATTTAGGTAAGCTGATGATGGAAGGCGGAAGGTACAACTCCTCAACGGTTAGGAGTTGGAGGATAATTCTTTCAATTTTATACGTATCTAAAGACCTTCAGTCGTATATTTTTGTGGAGGAACAGGTGTCATGTCCCTCCAACACAAAGGGAGGATCCTCCGACCAGGCGAGATGATCATGCCTGGCGGACCAACTGCCCAACGGTTGATGTTGGTATGTTGTATGTATCTTAATTGGCGCGCGAACTTTCACTGCGCGATTCAGGATTGGTAGTTTCTTAGTTTCCTTCGTTACTCCGTAGTTCAGTGTAACTTCGGTAGATGGCGCTGTAGTATATTACTGTTGCGCTGTATGTGGAAGTCGCCACATCACTCCCCTCCAAGACCGGAGGTTGATATATGTTGAGTCAGCTGTCTGTGCTCTGTTGTGGAGCTTGCCAGTGCCAGGAGGAGTAGTTCCAGTGAGTCGGAACTGAGTGCCGCAAGTTCCAGTGAGTCGGAACTGAATGCCGCTAGTCCCAGTGAGTCGGGGCTGAAGTCCGCTGATCCCAGTGAGTCGGGATGGCGTGCGGTGCGCGGTGCTGCGGTGAGGTCCCCAGTGAGTCGGGGCGGTTGCTGCGTAGTGGCTGGCTGCTGCGTAGACGGGAGAGAGGTACTCTGCTTACATGGACCATAGGTGCAGTGTGCTGTGCCTAGACGCTGAAGAGGCCGTAGGGGTAACCAGGCTGGAGCGGTCGCTTCCTGCGTGTGGTGTATCCCTGTTGAGGCCGAGGTTGCTGGCTGGCTGTGAGACTTGCTGTGGGAGTGAAGAAGATGGTGGCGTGCTGATGCTGCATCGAAGGCTGCTTCCAATCACGTCGGGGTCACCATTTTGGTGGATATAGTCACCGCTTTAGGAGTTAGGCGTTGTAGAAATAAAATATCGATCGTAAGTTGTTACTGAGTAAATGCGTGTATTTATTATAAAATGGTTCGTATTATATACACAATTTGTCTGTACACTTGGCGGTGGAAGTACGGAACATGAAGATCGTGTTGTCCAATCACAGGGAATCCAGGACTTCAACATTATCCCCGATGCACGGCGAGTATATACGCTGCGCTAGACGGCCACTATAAAACGTAGCGGCCGCAGAAATCGGATTCAGTATGCCACATGATTCCAAGCAGGAATGTATTTCGACGCTTCGCCGGCGCCGGCGCACACGCACGCTGTCTCCTTCGTGCGCACGCTCTCACTCTAACAAGCGGCGGCGCAGCCCTAGCCGTGCCAGTACAGGCGCCGGCCTCGTTGCGGTCGGACATATGTAGCTGCGTATGTAGGTCGCAACACTTTCAAGTTATTTAGTGGAGCTGATGATCGAAGGTTAAACTAATCAGCAGTTAGGGATTAGAGGATGATTTTAATATTGCACGTACGTATAGGCCTTAATTTGTATTCTTGATGATGAAATTTGATGAAATAGTTCAACTTACTACTTACCTACGATTGTTTGCACCAAAACCTGAAAAATAAAAACTTGATAAAAAAAAAACGTCTTCCAAAAAACATCCAACGAAAACTCTCTGCCAAAAAAACACTTAAAAGCGTAAAATATACTGGTTCTTCATAAATTGCCTATACCTAATTCGTTATTCATTTAAATAGTAGTATTATAATTTGTGCTAGGTACCTAAAATCTGTTTGAAGTTTCAAAGGAGAGGTCTATATCCAGCAGTGTACTGTTAAAGGTTGCTGATGATGATCAAATAGATATATTTGTTTGTGTAAGTATGAGTTATTTATGCGTATTTAAGTACGAATATACTACGTTAGTACCCGTGTCTATATTTTTACAGTATGATAATAGCATCAAATATGTGTATGTTAATGTATGGTATGTATTAATATATACTGGCTTCTTGTGAATATTTGTTTTATTAACCGACTTCAAAAAATGAGGAGGTTCTTAATTCGACCTTTTTTTTATGTGTGTTCGCGGATAACTTCGTCGTTTGTGAACCGTTTAAGAAGGAGTACGCTCTTTTCTTGAAGGTTTGAAGGTCGTATTGGTCCGGGAATACCGCAGGCGACAGTTCATTCCACAGTTTTGTTGTGCGAGGCAGAAAGTTCCTGGAAAAGCGCACAGTTGAGGACTGCCAACCATCTAGATGATGGGGATGAAACTTCTGTCGCGTAGGACGATGGCGGAAAGAGGCGGCAGGAATCAGTCCGAACAATTCCTCGGAGCACTCCCCATGATAAATGCGGTAGAAGATGCACAGCGAAGCTACATCTCTACGCAGCGCCAAAGAGTCTAGCCGAATTGAAAGTTCTTGGCAATCGACGACTCGAGTCGCTCTCCGTTGAATGCGGTCCAAAGGGAGGAGCTGGTATTGTATTGTATACTTGTCTGATTTAGGTTAATCTTTTTAACCGACTTCCAAAAAGGAGTAGGTTCTATGTTCCACTGTATGTTTTTTTTATGTATGTTCACCGATTACTCCGGCAATTATGGACCGATTTCTAAAATTATTTTTGTATTCGAAAGGGTATGCTCCCGAGGTGGTCCCATTGCCACCATATCAGGATCTGATGATGGGATCCCAGGGAAATCAAGGGAACCCCTAATTTTTTTAGGCACATTCTATGTTTTTCTTATATTTTCTGAAGTTACACCGGTATTTGCGTTTGATAGTCGTCATTTTATGATGATGAGCTGATGATGTAAGATAGGTTAGGAGTTGGAGGATTAATCTTTAAATATCATATGTATGTATGTTACCTTTAGTCGTATTCTTTTAAATTTTTTAGGTAAGCTGATGATAGAAGGTACAACTCCTCAACGGTTAGAAGTTGAAGGATAATTCTTTCAATTTCATACGTATCTAAATACCTTTAGTCGTATACTTTCAAGTTATTTAGGTGAGCTGATGATAGAAGGTTAAACTCTTCAACCGTTAGGGATTAGAGGATGATTTTAATATTACACTTACGTAGTATACCTTCAATTATTCTTTCAGTTATTCATATGGATCGTTTTATTGAGTAGACACCCACTAAGGAAGGAACTTTGGAATTTCTACCCCAAAGAGAGTGAAACAGGGGTTGAAAGTTTGTACGAAAGTCCGTAATTTTTAAGTTAGAAACGTGTAACTTTATCTTTGGGCTACTAATCAAAAATGAGTAGATACGTATTTAAGCATTTCTGGATATTCTACCTCTAAAGGGGTGAAATAGGGGTTGAAAGTTAGTGTGGAAGTCCGTCATTTTTTTTAGTTAGGAACCTGAAACTTATCTTTGAGATAAAAATGAGTATTAACGTATTACGTAGCGTTTCTGGATATTCTATACCTAAGGGGTGAAATAGGGGTTGACATTTAATACGTCTTAAAAAAACTAAAGTTATTTACATCAGCAGAAATTTTATGAAATAGTTCAACTTACTACTTACCTACGATTGTTTGCACTAAAATTTTTTTTTTTTTTTAAAAACGTGTATTGTGTGACTATCGCTTTGACTTTTGTAATTGTTCGTTTGTATTCTTTTTGGCTTAGCACCGACTTCAAACAGATTTTAGGTACCTAGCACAAATTATAATACTACTATTTAAATGAATAAAGAATTAGGTATAGGCAATTTATGAAGAACCAGTTTATTTTACGCTTTTAAGTGTTTTTTGGCAGAGAGTTTTCGTTGGATGTTTTTTGGAAGTCGGAAGACTTCTCAAACTTAAACTTGAAAATGAAACACGACCGTCTGAAAACCTTGGCAGACAATGATGAATTAAAGGTGACAGCAGAAACACCGAGATTTAAGGTCGAACCAGAATCAGCACTCGACGCTAGTATTAAAACCAGATGAATCCACCCGCACGCACGCTGATCACCGCGGCGCAAAGCAGCTCATGATCCTTACCCAAGGATCAAAGCATCTCCACGTCAAAGGAGAATGGCAGATCTTGCACCAATATTTTGTGTATTTAAACCAATATTAAGTTACATCATTTTAATAAATTTAAACCTTTTAATAAATTCTCATAATATTTAATCTCCTATTTAATAACACAATATCTAACATAACAGTCAGCGACTTTCTGAAACAGGTATTTACCAATGAGGGGGTAAGCCAGGCCTCCAGCTGTCCCTCGGTTAGAAAGAGAGAAGACACCGCGGTACCTAGTACTGTCTCGCTCTACTCGCGTTTGCGCAGTTTGCGCGGAAAAGCAGAACCATGGTATCAGAAACTAAGGCCTCGCATTCCGACAGCGACACAGTGTGACGTCACTATCCGGTAACCACTTTATAGCAACTTATCACGAAATGAACCAACCAGAACCAGCGATAGCAGTAATGACATAAGGATCCTGTTACTCAAGTGATCACAGTGTCTCGGAATGCTATAGCCTGGCGAAGTATATCGTTATTACATGAGCAGAACGATTTGACGTTTAATTGTTGTGATGATCGGATTTCTGTAGGTAATGCTTTTACAAAATAACAAAAAAGTGTGTTATTTGTAAAAAGCAGCCTATTCCTGGCGATTACACTCGCAGTTTTCACAAGTAAGAATTATTTATATAGTATTGTTTAGGCGGTTCCTATCTGGTGGTACTGGTAGAAGAAAATCCTTGTACTATTGCGTAGAAATTGTTTAATTTTGACAATAACAATGTGTGAAATATATACAAGTATGCGCAGTCGCAGCGGGCGAGAAGCGAAGTGAAGGGCCGGCCGCGGCACGGCGGCGAGAGTTCTCGATGAATCGGTGCGCCCCGCGCACCCCGCAGCCCCTCTGCCTGTCGACGATGAGGCGTGCGCGTAGACAAGTATATTTTGTTATTTGAATAAGTGTGTATTCCATATAGTTATTCTCTCTGGGGGCACGATCGTGCACCCGCCAAGACGAGCCAAGCGAAGCACAAGGGCACTTTGAACTTATGTTAATTTAAATTGCAGATTTCCTGCAAATAATGAGTTGAAGGAGATGTGGATGGAAGCAATCGGAATACAAAAAATAAGTATCAACTCTTTGCAGTGATCATATTGGAGATGACTCGTATCATCAAACGGATGAATACACTAAAACCACAAGGCTGTTATCAACCGCAGTACCTGTTCTTTATAAAAATTCAGTATTAAAACAAATTACCAATAATATTGTGATACCAAGTTCAATAGAAGAAACTGTTCATAAAATTTGTTTAATGTATTTAAATGAATATTCTTTAAGTAATTCATTATTATTTTATTGTTTACCATCTTTTTGTACCACATTTATGCAAATAAAATTATATTATTATATTAGACTCATCGAGTAACACGAGTAATGTTGTTAATGATTTTAGTATTCAAGTCGATACTTCTAGTTGTATTGATGAAAGTGAAATTGAGCGACTTAAATATCGGATAAGGATGAAATATAACAAATTAGTGATTTTTAGAGGTGAATAATATAATAATAATAGCATAATTGAATCATATGAATATTTAGGCATTAACGAAGCAGGAAAAATAGAACACGACGACATTAGAGAGCAAGTTAAAAGAGAATACTTCAGAAGAATAAAATGCATCACTAACACACACCTTAACGCCAGGAATCTCATTAAAGCTATAAATACCTACGCAGTACCAGTTCTACTATACACATTTGGTATTGTCAATTACAAAAATACTGACCTCAACAAAATAGGCGTGAAAACCCGAAAACAACTAACCATAAATAAAACACACACACAAAAAGTGACAGAACAAGAAGTAAAGGCATAGAAAGACTATATTTATCAACTGAAGAAGGTGGACGGGGCTTATTAAACATAGAAATATTACATCAAACATAATTAAATACAAAGCATATTTAGAAACACAAAACGACTACATACTCCAAGCAATAGTAGAACATGATAGCCATAAAGAGAAATACTCCATATTTAAGGAAACTGAATTGAATTTACAAGAAATAGGACTACGACAGAACACAAAATACACAGAAAAAGAACTCAAACAAGCAGTGTTAAAAACCAGAATAAATAAAATAAAATCAAAACCTTTACATGGCCAGTTTTATAGATTAGTGCTAGAGAAAAAAAATATAGATAGGGTACAATCATTCCGTTGGATTAAGAAACAACCGGTATCGCCATCATTAGTATCATTCATATTTGGAATACAGGATCAGGCAAGAGTGACCAGACAACATGAAAGGGACATATTTAAACAAGCAGTAGATGGTAAGTGTCGGCTATGTTTAGTAAAAGACCGCACAACATATTGTCTCGGGATGTGAAAAACTAGCTGGCACTTATTACACCAAACGACACAACAACATGAATGGGCCGGCTCGACCGGAGTGATATCACGGCCTCACAGAAAACCGGTGTGAAATAGTGCTTGCGCTGTATTTCACCGAGTGAGTGAGGGTACCGGAGGCCTATACCCCAATCCCCTACCCTCCCCCCCCATCCCCAAAAGGCCGGCAACTCACTTGTGACGCTTCTGGTGTTGCAGGTGTCCATGGGCGGCGGTATTCGCTTACCATCAGGCGATACGTCTGCTCGTTTGCCAGCCTATACCATAAAAAAAAAAAAACATATTTTGGAGCCTTTGCAAAAAACACAAAATCCCAGTCTCTAACCTGTGGTGGCTGGAACATCACACACATCCACAAGTTAAAGAGCACGAATCTGCAAAGGTAATGTGGGAGATACCGATACAAACAGACATCACTATAACACACAATAGACCAGACATAATATACGTAAATAAATCAGAAAACAAAACATACTTAATAGACGTAACCGTACCATCAGACTATAACATAGGACCAAAAGAAATAGAAAAGCTCAGCAAATATCATCCATTAAAAACAGAAATATCACGACTATAGAACACACAAACAGAAACAATCCCAATAGTAATAGGAACAACAGGCGTGGTAGTGAAAAGTATACATAGATACATAAATAGATTAGATACAAACATATACATACATATAATACAAAAACAAGCAGCAATACATACATGCACAATACTCGCAAAAGTTTTAGGGGACACAGTATTTTTAAATTCGAGGGAATCCGAACCTCCTCTTTTCTGAAGGTTTCAGAGCGGGAATTAGGAAGAAAAACTGGGAGAAATCTCGAGTAAGAAAAAAGATAATAATAATATTAAATGTTTTGGATTTTATGCTAATGCTAAACTAAACTAAAACTGTTAAATTAAGGGTGGTATTCCACACGTTATATAAGCACGTCTTTCTAAAATTCACATAAAGACAGGCTGTGATCGATTTTGATTGCTGATTCTTACATTACAGTAGGCAGTAGGTAAGCGGTTATAATAGAATTAATTTATTTTGAAAAATTATAATTTGCCAAATTTGAACTTTCTAGGTCATCTTGAACTGGGTTAGAAGTTAAGAACTAGAAGTTAGAAGATCTATAGGTGATAAAAATGAGGATTATTGGACGTTAATATCTCTAACTAAAGCGTTTGATGTGTGTTTATGAAATTTAGTGGGCATATTATATATCTCGCAAATCTAAATATGTAGGCCAAATTCGACATGTCTATGTGAAATAGTTTTGGAGTTATGAGGCTGTCAAAAGTGGTGCCGAATTTATCGTGTAATATTACACACAATGGTGCTCGCCAGGTTTGTTAGCTTGAACTTGGCTTGACACGCTACCGCGTGTCTAGATTTCATTACTTCAAACGACTTTGGTATTTGATTTTATTATTAGAGGTTGTCATAGTAACAAGCAGTCCTTTACTACGCATGCGTCAGTTGAGAGAGACAGATAGGGTACCGCGGGTCTTCTCTCTCTTTCTAACCGTTGGACATTTCCACTTACAGGCAGCCCTATGTCTATGCTACTCTAATACTAATAGCTCTAAGGTATTTACACGTAGCTAAGGTCAATCTCAAAATAAAGGTGTATTATTTTGATTTCACTTTTCTCTATTGACTCTTGCACCTTTAGAATAACCATATACTGGTTTCGTATAGCCTTAGTTTATACATACAATAAAATATGACAATTTAATAATGTGAAAATTTACACCACAGACAACATGTAACCAAAGTATTTGTTCCGCAAATAAATTTTATTATTTTATTACAATGGATGGTCACGAGATCCGCACCGCCTATAAAGCCAATCATTCCACCTATTTTCATCATATTTTAGAGCACGGCTACAACACCGTGCGTCAGACGTCCAAAAGATGGTTCAATTAACAATTGCGGAACACTTATTGGGACACTCATTCATGGCATGACATATGCTAATATACACCCAACTCAACAACCAAAATAAGCCTTAATACAGATTCTAAAGAAAACTCACCAATGCCCTCGGGTTCATCTATGAGCCAGGCAATACGATCACATGTTGCTGGACTGACATATCGACATATCGATCCCAACAGTAGTCCTTACAGAACCGCTCCAGAACAACCAAGCATCGAACTGCATTAATCCAACATACAAGAACCACCTGGTTATAATAATTCTCTTTACACTCCGTATACAAAACTTCTTATTGCGGGCGCCACCCGAGTAAAACTTCTATGTAATCACACTGACATAACTACTTCGTATCGCATCATGTACTTACAGGCATCACCTGTACTGAACTATATTACGAAGTTCTTACAGGCGTCATCCGTTTTCGGACTAGAATACATCATCTAGTAACCTCACAGTTTTGATTTTGTTCACCTTTATATAGAACTTATGTAACAGGCGTCAACAAAGTCCTCACAGGCATCACCTGTTTCTGGATTATCAGGCATCATCTAGTACTACATCATAACTTATTGCTACAGGCGTCACCTGTTTCCGCACTACTAGGCATCTTCTGGTATTCCATTAGAAGTAACAGGCGTCACCTGTCTATGACACACAATCACCACATCACTAGCACGCCTTCGCCAGCCAATGGGGAGGACGCGTCGCCGGCACCATCTTTGCCGTCCGCTTCGTATAGAACTAGGCGTCATTCACTGCTCCAGAGAACCCGGCATGCCTCACAGGCAATCCCGTCGTCACATTCATATTGTTTTGCACTAAGCACTATTGAAATAGTTATTATAAAATACCGTCCACTATAAGTAGTTGCCATGTTTTATTTGGCCTTAATACACCTATGATTACATTCGTATTGTAAGACACGCGTGTTCTCTTTTGTACGAGCATCATTACTTGACACAATAATCTTCCTCGTTATTCTTATTACCGAGTTTTGTCATTCCTTAGTTGCGAGGCATCTTCTGTCGGATACCTGCCACTTATCCCTCTCCTTGGCCGAATGCAAAGCAATGTTAGAGGCGTCCAAGGCTGTTGGGATCTGGTCAGTTCACTTATTAGAGTACGTCCTCTTGGACCTTTGCTGTCAACCTTTCCGGTGAATAAGACTCGCTCGAGGTTGTTCTCCTTTGTGGCGATGTAACCAAAGAAAACTCTTCGCAGGCAGGTAGGACAGAATCGGGTATTTTCATTTAGTAGAAGATAGTCATGGAATCTGAAACATTCGACTCCAACACCTGTGATGTCTCAAAACATCGATGCGGTCACGATCAGCTTTCTTTATGTCTCGACCCCGTTGCTGAATATGCGGAATACCAAGGTCTTCACTAATATTACATGAATCTGTCATGTTCCATGCAGTTTATATCGCTTATTTAGCCATTCCTATGCGTTTTCTGACTTTCTCTTCACCGGAACCATTGTTGTTTATGTTCTACTTCAAGTTGGTCGAGTTAATACAATCATAAACAATAATATAGTAAGGTGTAGTCTTCTTCTAGATATGAAGTCAATTAAGCTACTCAACAGTCTGTACGCATTTTGTATATATTTGTAATCTGGCAGACATCTAGGTCCCATAACCTACTTCTATCGCTTAGTCATTAGGTCACTATAAATCATTCAATTATGTTAATAATATTTTATATGATTGCACTCACACTCATAAAAGTATTTATTTAATAATCCACTTTTGACTAACTTTCACCTTATATATCATATATACCGCTTTAATTTTTTCTTCTTCTACATTATTTAATACCTCGGACACAACCCTCTACTTTTCTTATCTTGCGGTATCTGAGAGCAATGGAATAGCCCTGAGGTAGGAATCTGGTAAAATTAGAATATAATTTTACAATGACAATTATAACGTCATGCCATATTATTTATTCTATACGGCATATATACGAAAATAATATTTTTTGTGTAAGGTGGTAGGTACTTCGAAAACACGTAACGGATTACGATATTTTAGCGTCGATACGTAAATTTTCTCCCCACCGACACACGCATTCAACACAACACAAATTCTATACTTCGAAAACAAATCAAGGTAACACCACAATTTTCACTAAGTAATCATTATAACAACACAACCATATTTTTTCTTTAATACTGAAGATATAGTTTATTCACGAATAATTACAGAACCCCAAATGCTCTTAAGGTAGGTAATATCAATATACCTACATCAAAACTTGGTATAGAGGCTGACACAGGACGACATTATTTTGTCTCCTATCTATACAAATTTTATACAACCCTGCCTCTGAAACTAGGAACTTTACTTACTTCATAACATCCATATCATTGTACCTAGGTACTACTACCACTACTATTTTTTTTTTTTTTAAAGGCGGGTAGGTACAAACTGACGACTTTATTGTAATATAAATATCAAAGCTTGCGCTTAGTCACACTAACAGGTCTTTAGAAAGTTGGCAGGTAGGCTGGTGAATACATTTATTATTACTCATGCCCTCTACACAAAAGTATCCATTTTAAGATAGTAAGTATCTGTTATCCAACTACAATCCACGACATATTTCATGTCCTTCAAATGTTGCTTTCTCTTTTCAGTGATATAAGAAAAGAGCCCACCTACTAAAATACTGTAATGACACTTTTTCATCTTTAAGATTTAATTAATGGTACTTTACTCACCCATTATGGTTCATCCACTGCACTGTTACTTGTTTACCCTTCTACTCGTAACACAGACTCCAGGTTGCAAATGTGAGGCACTCACTGATTTTTTCTTAATTCGTGTATTTTACCCGTACTAGTATTCAAGTCGATACTTCTAGTTGTATTGATGAAAGTGAAATTGAGCGACTTAAATATCGGATAAGGATGAAATATAACAAATTAGTGATTTTTAGAGGTGAATAATATAATAATAATAGCATAATTGAATCATATGAATATTTAGGCATTAACGAAGCAGGAAAAATAGAACACGACGACATTAGAGAGCAAGTTAAAAGAGAATACTTCAGAAGAATAAAATGCATCACTAACACACACCTTAACGCCAGGAATCTCATTAAAGCTATAAATACCTACGCAGTACCAGTTCTACTATACACATTTGGTATTGTCAATTACAAAAATACTGACCTCAACAAAATAGGCGTGAAAACCCGAAAACAACTAACCATAAATAAAACACACACACAAAAAGTGACAGAACAAGAAGTAAAGGCATAGAAAGACTATATTTATCAACTGAAGAAGGTGGACGGGGCTTATTAAACATAGAAATATTACATCAAACACATAATTAAATACAAAGCATATTTAGAAACAAAACGACTACATACTCCAAGCAATAGTAGAACATGATAGCCATAAAGAGAAATACTCCATATTTAAGGAAACTGAATTGAATTTACAAGAAATAGGACTACGACAGAACACAAAATACACAGAAAAAGAACTCAAACAAGCAGTGTTAAAAACCAGAATAAATAAAATAAAATCAAAACCTTTACATGGCCAGTTTTATAGATTAGTGCTAGAGAAAAAAAATATAGATAGGGTACAATCATTCCGTTGGATTAAGAAACAACCGGTATCGCCATCATTAGTATCATTCATATTTGGAATACAGGATCAGGCAAGAGTGACCAGACAACATGAAAGGGACATATTTAAACAAGCAGTAGATGGTAAGTGTCGGCTATGTTTAGTAAAAGACCGCACAACATATTGTCTCGGGATGTGAAAAACTAGCTGGCACTTATTACACCAAACGACACAACAACATGAATGGGCCGGCTCGACCGGAGTGATATCACGGCCTCACAGAAAACCGGTGTGAAATAGTGCTTGCGCTGTATTTCACCGAGTGACTGAGGGTACCGGAGGCCTATACCCCAATCCCCTACCCTCCCCCCCCATCCCCAAAAGGCCGGCAACTCACTTGTGACGCTTCTGGTGTTGCAGGTGTCCATGGGCGGCGGTATTCGCTTACCATCAGGCGATACGTCTGCTCGTTTGCCAGCCTATACCATAAAAAAAAAAAACATATTTTGGAGCCTTTGCAAAAAACACAAAATCCCAGTCTCTAACCTGTGGTGGCTGGAACATCACACACATCCACAAGTTAAAGAGCACGAATCTGCAAAGGTAATGTGGGAGATACCGATACAAACAGACATCACTATAACACACAATAGACCAGACATAATATACGTAAATAAATCAGAAAACAAAACATACTTAATAGACGTAACCGTACCATCAGACTATAACATAGGACCAAAAGAAATAGAAAAGCTCAGCAAATATCATCCATTAAAAACAGAAATATCACGACTATAGAACACACAAACAGAAACAATCCCAATAGTAATAGGAACAACAGGCGTGGTAGTGAAAAGTATACATAGATACATAAATAGATTAGATACAAACATATACATACATATAATACAAAAACAAGCAGCAATACATACATGCACAATACTCGCAAAAGTTTTAGGGGACACAGTATTTTTAAATTCGAGGGAATCCGAACCTCCTCTTTTCTGAAGGTTTCAGAGCGGGAATTAGGAAGAAAAACTGGGAGAAATCTCGAGTAAGAAAAAAGATAATAATAATATTAAATGTTTTGGATTTTATGCTAATGCTAAACTAAACTAAAACTGTTAAATTAAGGGTGGTATTCCACACGTTATATAAGCACGTCTTTCTAAAATTCACATAAAGACAGGCTGTGATCGATTTTGATTGCTGATTCTTACATTACAGTAGGCAGTAGGTAAGCGGTTATAATAGAATTAATTTATTTTGAAAAATTATAATTTGCCAAATTTGAACTTTCTAGGTCATCTTGAACTGGGTTAGAAGTTAAGAACTAGAAGTTAGAAGATCTATAGGTGATAAAAATGAGGATTATTGGACGTTAATATCTCTAACTAAAGCGTTTGATGTGTGTTTATGAAATTTAGTGGGCATATTATATATCTCGCAAATCTAAATATGTAGGCCAAATTCGACATGTCTATGTGAAATAGTTTTGGAGTTATGAGGCTGTCAAAAGTGGTGCCGAATTTTTCGTGTAATATTACACACAATGGTGCTCGCCAGGTTTGTTAGCTTGAACTTGGCTTGACACGCTACCGCGTGTCTAGATTTCATTACTTCAAACGACTTTGGTATTTGATTTTATTATTAGAGGTTGTCATAGTAACAAGCAGTCCTTTACTACGCATGCGTCAGTTGAGAGAGACAGATAGGGTACCGCGGGTCTTCTCTCTCTTTCTAACCGTTGGACATTTCCACTTACAGGCAGCCCTATGTCTATGCTACTCTAATACTAATAGCTCTAAGGTATTTACACGTAGCTAAGGTCAATCTCAAAATAAAGGTGTATTATTTTGATTTCACTTTTCTCTATTGACTCTTGCACCTTTAGAATAACCATATACTGGTTTCGTATAGCCTTAGTTTATACATACAATAAAATATGACAATTTAATAATGTGAAAATTTACACCACAGACAACATGTAACCAAAGTATTTGTTCCGCAAATAAATTTTATTATTTTATTACAATGGATGGTCACGAGATCCGCACCGCCTATAAAGCCAATCATTCCACCTATTTTCATCATATTTTAGAGCACGGCTACAACACCGTGCGTCAGACGTCCAAAAGATGGTTCAATTAACAATTGCGGAACACTTATTGGGACACTCATTCATGGCATGACATATGCTAATATACACCCAACTCAACAACCAAAATAAGCCTTAATACAGATTCTAAAGAAAACTCACCAATGCCCTCGGGTTCATCTATGAGCCAGGCAATACGATCACATGTTGCTGGACTGACATATCGACATATCGATCCCAACAGTAGTCCTTACAGAACCGCTCCAGAACAACCAAGCATCGAACTGCATTAATCCAACATACAAGAACCACCTGGTTATAATAATTCTCTTTACACTCCGTATACAAAACTTCTTATTGCGGGCGCCACCCGAGTAAAACTTCTATGTAATCACACTGACATAACTACTTCGTATCGCATCATGTACTTACAGGCATCACCTGTACTGAACTATATTACGAAGTTCTTACAGGCGTCATCCGTTTTCGGACTAGAATACATCATCTAGTAACCTCACAGTTTTGATTTTGTTCACCTTTATATAGAACTTATGTAACAGGCGTCAACAAAGTCCTCACAGGCATCACCTGTTTCTGGATTATCAGGCATCATCTAGTACTACATCATAACTTATTGCTACAGGCGTCACCTGTTTCCGCACTACTAGGCATCTTCTGGTATTCCATTAGAAGTAACAGGCGTCACCTGTCTATGACACACAATCACCACATCACTAGCACGCCTTCGCCAGCCAATGGGGAGGACGCGTCGCCGGCACCATCTTTGCCGTCCGCTTCGTATAGAACTAGGCGTCATTCACTGCTCCAGAGAACCCGGCATGCCTCACAGGCAATCCCGTCGTCACATTCATATTGTTTTGCACTAAGCACTATTGAAATAGTTATTATAAAATACCGTCCACTATAAGTAGTTGCCATGTTTTATTTGGCCTTAATACACCTATGATTACATTCGTATTGTAAGACACGCGTGTTCTCTTTTGTACGAGCATCATTACTTGACACAATAATCTTCCTCGTTATTCTTATTACCGAGTTTTGTCATTCCTTAGTTGCGAGGCATCTTCTGTCGGATACCTGCCACTTATCCCTCTCCTTGGCCGAATGCAAAGCAATGTTAGAGGCGTCCAAGGCTGTTGGGATCTGGTCAGTTCACTTATTAGAGTACGTCCTCTTGGACCTTTGCTGTCAACCTTTCCGGTGAATAAGACTCGCTCTAGGTTGTTCTCCTTTGTGGCGATGTAACCAAAGAAAACTCTTCGCAGGCAGGTAGGACAGAATCGGGTATTTTCATTTAGTAGAAGATAGTCCATGGAATCTGAAACATTCGACTCCAACACCTGTGATGTCTCAAAACATCGATGCGGTCACGATCAGCTTTCTTTATGTCTCGACCCCGTTGCTGAATATGCGGAATACCAAGGTCTTCACTAATATTACATGAATCTGTCATGTTCCATGCAGTTTATATCGCTTATTTAGCCATTCCTATGCGTTTTCTGACTTTCTCTTCACCGGAACCATTGTTGTTTATGTTCTACTTCAAGTTGGTCGAGTTAATACAATCATAAACAATAATATAGTAAGGTGTAGTCTTCTTCTAGATATGAAGTCAATTAAGCTACTCAACAGTCTGTACGCATTTTGTATATATTTGTAATCTGGCAGACATCTAGGTCCCATAACCTACTTCTATCGCTTAGTCATTAGGTCACTATAAATCATTCAATTATGTTAATAATATTTTATATGATTGCACTCACACTCATAAAAGTATTTATTTAATAATCCACTTTTGACTAACTTTCACCTTATATATCATATATACCGCTTTAATTTTTTCTTCTTCTACATTATTTAATACCTCGGACACAACCCTCTACTTTTCTTATCTTGCGGTATCTGAGAGCAATGGAATAGCCCTGAGGTAGGAATCTGGTAAAATTAGAATATAATTTTACAATGACAATTATAACGTCATGCCATATTATTTATTCTATACGGCATATATACGAAAATAATATTTTTTGTGTAAGGTGGTAGGTACTTCGAAAACACGTAACGGATTACGATATTTTAGCGTCGATACGTAAATTTTCTCCCCACCGACACACGCATTCAACACAACACAAATTCTATACTTCGAAAACAAATCAAGGTAACACCACAATTTTCACTAAGTAATCATTATAACAACACAACCATATTTTTTCTTTAATACTGAAGATATAGTTTATTCACGAATAATTACAGAACCCCAAATGCTCTTAAGGTAGGTAATATCAATATACCTACATCAAAACTTGGTATAGAGGCTGACACAGGACGACATTATTTTGTCTCCTATCTATACAAATTTTATACAACCCTGCCTCTGAAACTAGGAACTTTACTTACTTCATAACATCCATATCATTGTACCTAGGTACTACTACCACTACTATTTTTTTTTTTTTAAAGGCGGGTAGGTACAAACTGACGACTTTATTGTAATATAAATATCAAAGCTTGCGCTTAGTCACACTAACAGGTCTTTAGAAAGTTGGCAGGTAGGCTGGTGAATACATTTATTATTACTCATGCCCTCTACACAAAAGTATCCATTTTAAGATAGTAAGTATCTGTTATCCAACTACAATCCACGACATATTTCATGTCTTTCAAATGTTGCTTTCTCTTTTCAGTGATTTAAGAAAAGAGCCCACCTACTAAAATACTGTAATGACACTTTTTCATCTTTAAGATTTAATTAATGGTACTTTACTCACCCATTATGGTTCATCCACTGCACTGTTACTTGTTTACCCTTCTACTCGTAACACAGACTCCAGGTTGCAAATGTGAGGCACTCACTGATTTTTTCTTAATTCGTGTATTTTACCCGTACTAGTATTCAAGTCGATACTTCTAGTTGTATTGATGAAAGTGAAATTGAGCGACTTAAATATCGGATAAGGATGAAATATAACAAATTAGTGATTTTTAGAGGTGAATAATATAATAATAATAGCATAATTGAATCATATGAATATTTAGGCATTAACGAAGCAGGAAAAATAGAACACGACGACATTAGAGAGCAAGTTAAAAGAGAATACTTCAGAAGAATAAAATGCATCACTAACACACACCTTAACGCCAGGAATCTCATTAAAGCTATAAATACCTACGCAGTACCAGTTCTACTATACACATTTGGTATTGTCAATTACAAAAATACTGACCTCAACAAAATAGGCGTGAAAACCCGAAAACAACTAACCATAAATAAAACACACACACAAAAAGTGACAGAACAAGAAGTAAAGGCATAGAAAGACTATATTTATCAACTGAAGAAGGTGGACGGGGCTTATTAAACATAGAAATATTACATCAAACACATAATTAAATACAAAGCATATTTAGAAACAAAACGACTACATACTCCAAGCAATAGTAGAACATGATAGCCATAAAGAGAAATACTCCATATTTAAGGAAACTGAATTGAATTTACAAGAAATAGGACTACGACAGAACACAAAATACACAGAAAAAGAACTCAAACAAGCAGTGTTAAAAACCAGAATAAATAAAATAAAATCAAAACCTTTACATGGCCAGTTTTATAGATTAGTGCTAGAGAAAAAAAATATAGATAGGGTACAATCATTCCGTTGGATTAAGAAACAACCGGTATCGCCATCATTAGTATCATTCATATTTGGAATACAGGATCAGGCAAGAGTGACCAGACAACATGAAAGGGACATATTTAAACAAGCAGTAGATGGTAAGTGTCGGCTATGTTTAGTAAAAGACCGCACAACATATTGTCTCGGGATGTGAAAAACTAGCTGGCACTTATTACACCAAACGACACAACAACATGAATGGGCCGGCTCGACCGGAGTGATATCACGGCCTCACAGAAAACCGGTGTGAAATAGTGCTTGCGCTGTATTTCACCGAGTGACTGAGGGTACCGGAGGCCTATACCCCAATCCCCTACCCTCCCCCCCCATCCCCAAAAGGCCGGCAACTCACTTGTGACGCTTCTGGTGTTGCAGGTGTCCATGGGCGGCGGTATTCGCTTACCATCAGGCGATACGTCTGCTCGTTTGCCAGCCTATACCATAAAAAAAAAAAACATATTTTGGAGCCTTTGCAAAAAACACAAAATCCCAGTCTCTAACCTGTGGTGGCTGGAACATCACACACATCCACAAGTTAAAGAGCACGAATCTGCAAAGGTAATGTGGGAGATACCGATACAAACAGACATCACTATAACACACAATAGACCAGACATAATATACGTAAATAAATCAGAAAACAAAACATACTTAATAGACGTAACCGTACCATCAGACTATAACATAGGACCAAAAGAAATAGAAAAGCTCAGCAAATATCATCCATTAAAAACAGAAATATCACGACTATAGAACACACAAACAGAAACAATCCCAATAGTAATAGGAACAACAGGCGTGGTAGTGAAAAGTATACATAGATACATAAATAGATTAGATACAAACATATACATACATATAATACAAAAACAAGCAGCAATACATACATGCACAATACTCGCAAAAGTTTTAGGGGACACAGTATTTTTAAATTCGAGGGAATCCGAACCTCCTCTTTTCTGAAGGTTTCAGAGCGGGAATTAGGAAGAAAAACTGGGAGAAATCTCGAGTAAGAAAAAAGATAATAATAATATTAAATGTTTTGGATTTTATGCTAATGCTAAACTAAACTAAAACTGTTAAATTAAGGGTGGTATTCCACACGTTATATAAGCACGTCTTTCTAAAATTCACATAAAGACAGGCTGTGATCGATTTTGATTGCTGATTCTTACATTACAGTAGGCAGTAGGTAAGCGGTTATAATAGAATTAATTTATTTTGAAAAATTATAATTTGCCAAATTTGAACTTTCTAGGTCATCTTGAACTGGGTTAGAAGTTAAGAACTAGAAGTTAGAAGATCTATAGGTGATAAAAATGAGGATTATTGGACGTTAATATCTCTAACTAAAGCGTTTGATGTGTGTTTATGAAATTTAGTGGGCATATTATATATCTCGCAAATCTAAATATGTAGGCCAAATTCGACATGTCTATGTGAAATAGTTTTGGAGTTATGAGGCTGTCAAAAGTGGTGCCGAATTTTTCGTGTAATATTACACACAATGGTGCTCGCCAGGTTTGTTAGCTTGAACTTGGCTTGACACGCTACCGCGTGTCTAGATTTCATTACTTCAAACGACTTTGGTATTTGATTTTATTATTAGAGGTTGTCATAGTAACAAGCAGTCCTTTACTACGCATGCGTCAGTTGAGAGAGACAGATAGGGTACCGCGGGTCTTCTCTCTCTTTCTAACCGTTGGACATTTCCACTTACAGGCAGCCCTATGTCTATGCTACTCTAATACTAATAGCTCTAAGGTATTTACACGTAGCTAAGGTCAATCTCAAAATAAAGGTGTATTATTTTGATTTCACTTTTCTCTATTGACTCTTGCACCTTTAGAATAACCATATACTGGTTTCGTATAGCCTTAGTTTATACATACAATAAAATATGACAATTTAATAATGTGAAAATTTACACCACAGACAACATGTAACCAAAGTATTTGTTCCGCAAATAAATTTTATTATTTTATTACAATGGATGGTCACGAGATCCGCACCGCCTATAAAGCCAATCATTCCACCTATTTTCATCATATTTTAGAGCACGGCTACAACACCGTGCGTCAGACGTCCAAAAGATGGTTCAATTAACAATTGCGGAACACTTATTGGGACACTCATTCATGGCATGACATATGCTAATATACACCCAACTCAACAACCAAAATAAGCCTTAATACAGATTCTAAAGAAAACTCACCAATGCCCTCGGGTTCATCTATGAGCCAGGCAATACGATCACATGTTGCTGGACTGACATATCGACATATCGATCCCAACAGTAGTCCTTACAGAACCGCTCCAGAACAACCAAGCATCGAACTGCATTAATCCAACATACAAGAACCACCTGGTTATAATAATTCTCTTTACACTCCGTATACAAAACTTCTTATTGCGGGCGCCACCCGAGTAAAACTTCTATGTAATCACACTGACATAACTACTTCGTATCGCATCATGTACTTACAGGCATCACCTGTACTGAACTATATTACGAAGTTCTTACAGGCGTCATCCGTTTTCGGACTAGAATACATCATCTAGTAACCTCACAGTTTTGATTTTGTTCACCTTTATATAGAACTTATGTAACAGGCGTCAACAAAGTCCTCACAGGCATCACCTGTTTCTGGATTATCAGGCATCATCTAGTACTACATCATAACTTATTGCTACAGGCGTCACCTGTTTCCGCACTACTAGGCATCTTCTGGTATTCCATTAGAAGTAACAGGCGTCACCTGTCTATGACACACAATCACCACATCACTAGCACGCCTTCGCCAGCCAATGGGGAGGACGCGTCGCCGGCACCATCTTTGCCGTCCGCTTCGTATAGAACTAGGCGTCATTCACTGCTCCAGAGAACCCGGCATGCCTCACAGGCAATCCCGTCGTCACATTCATATTGTTTTGCACTAAGCACTATTGAAATAGTTATTATAAAATACCGTCCACTATAAGTAGTTGCCATGTTTTATTTGGCCTTAATACACCTATGATTACATTCGTATTGTAAGACACGCGTGTTCTCTTTTGTACGAGCATCATTACTTGACACAATAATCTTCCTCGTTATTCTTATTACCGAGTTTTGTCATTCCTTAGTTGCGAGGCATCTTCTGTCGGATACCTGCCACTTATCCCTCTCCTTGGCCGAATGCAAAGCAATGTTAGAGGCGTCCAAGGCTGTTGGGATCTGGTCAGTTCACTTATTAGAGTACGTCCTCTTGGACCTTTGCTGTCAACCTTTCCGGTGAATAAGACTCGCTCGAGGTTGTTCTCCTTTGTGGCGATGTAACCAAAGAAAACTCTTCGCAGGCAGGTAGGACAGAATCGGGTATTTTCATTTAGTAGAAGATAGTCATGGAATCTGAAACATTCGACTCCAACACCTGTGATGTCTCAAAACATCGATGCGGTCACGATCAGCTTTCTTTATGTCTCGACCCCGTTGCTGAATATGCGGAATACCAAGGTCTTCACTAATATTACATGAATCTGTCATGTTCCATGCAGTTTATATCGCTTATTTAGCCATTCCTATGCGTTTTCTGACTTTCTCTTCACCGGAACCATTGTTGTTTATGTTCTACTTCAAGTTGGTCGAGTTAATACAATCATAAACAATAATATAGTAAGGTGTAGTCTTCTTCTAGATATGAAGTCAATTAAGCTACTCAACAGTCTGTACGCATTTTGTATATATTTGTAATCTGGCAGACATCTAGGTCCCATAACCTACTTCTATCGCTTAGTCATTAGGTCACTATAAATCATTCAATTATGTTAATAATATTTTATATGATTGCACTCACACTCATAAAAGTATTTATTTAATAATCCACTTTTGACTAACTTTCACCTTATATATCATATATACCGCTTTAATTTTTTCTTCTTCTACATTATTTAATACCTCGGACACAACCCTCTACTTTTCTTATCTTGCGGTATCTGAGAGCAATGGAATAGCCCTGAGGTAGGAATCTGGTAAAATTAGAATATAATTTTACAATGACAATTATAACGTCATGCCATATTATTTATTCTATACGGCATATATACGAAAATAATATTTTTTGTGTAAGGTGGTAGGTACTTCGAAAACACGTAACGGATTACGATATTTTAGCGTCGATACGTAAATTTTCTCCCCACCGACACACGCATTCAACACAACACAAATTCTATACTTCGAAAACAAATCAAGGTAACACCACAATTTTCACTAAGTAATCATTATAACAACACAACCATATTTTTTCTTTAATACTGAAGATATAGTTTATTCACGAATAATTACAGAACCCCAAATGCTCTTAAGGTAGGTAATATCAATATACCTACATCAAAACTTGGTATAGAGGCTGACACAGGACGACATTATTTTGTCTCCTATCTATACAAATTTTATACAACCCTGCCTCTGAAACTAGGAACTTTACTTACTTCATAACATCCATATCATTGTACCTAGGTACTACTACCACTACTATTTTTTTTTTTTTTAAAGGCGGGTAGGTACAAACTGACGACTTTATTGTAATATAAATATCAAAGCTTGCGCTTAGTCACACTAACAGGTCTTTAGAAAGTTGGCAGGTAGGCTGGTGAATACATTTATTATTACTCATGCCCTCTACACAAAAGTATCCATTTTAAGATAGTAAGTATCTGTTATCCAACTACAATCCACGACATATTTCATGTCCTTCAAATGTTGCTTTCTCTTTTCAGTGATATAAGAAAAGAGCCCACCTACTAAAATACTGTAATGACACTTTTTCATCTTTAAGATTTAATTAATGGTACTTTACTCACCCATTATGGTTCATCCACTGCACTGTTACTTGTTTACCCTTCTACTCGTAACACAGACTCCAGGTTGCAAATGTGAGGCACTCACTGATTTTTTCTTAATTCGTGTATTTTACCCGTACTAGTATTCAAGTCGATACTTCTAGTTGTATTGATGAAAGTGAAATTGAGCGACTTAAATATCGGATAAGGATGAAATATAACAAATTAGTGATTTTTAGAGGTGAATAATATAATAATAATAGCATAATTGAATCATATGAATATTTAGGCATTAACGAAGCAGGAAAAATAGAACACGACGACATTAGAGAGCAAGTTAAAAGAGAATACTTCAGAAGAATAAAATGCATCACTAACACACACCTTAACGCCAGGAATCTCATTAAAGCTATAAATACCTACGCAGTACCAGTTCTACTATACACATTTGGTATTGTCAATTACAAAAATACTGACCTCAACAAAATAGGCGTGAAAACCCGAAAACAACTAACCATAAATAAAACACACACACAAAAAGTGACAGAACAAGAAGTAAAGGCATAGAAAGACTATATTTATCAACTGAAGAAGGTGGACGGGGCTTATTAAACATAGAAATATTACATCAAACACATAATTAAATACAAAGCATATTTAGAAACAAAACGACTACATACTCCAAGCAATAGTAGAACATGATAGCCATAAAGAGAAATACTCCATATTTAAGGAAACTGAATTGAATTTACAAGAAATAGGACTACGACAGAACACAAAATACACAGAAAAAGAACTCAAACAAGCAGTGTTAAAAACCAGAATAAATAAAATAAAATCAAAACCTTTACATGGCCAGTTTTATAGATTAGTGCTAGAGAAAAAAAATATAGATAGGGTACAATCATTCCGTTGGATTAAGAAACAACCGGTATCGCCATCATTAGTATCATTCATATTTGGAATACAGGATCAGGCAAGAGTGACCAGACAACATGAAAGGGACATATTTAAACAAGCAGTAGATGGTAAGTGTCGGCTATGTTTAGTAAAAGACCGCACAACATATTGTCTCGGGATGTGAAAAACTAGCTGGCACTTATTACACCAAACGACACAACAACATGAATGGGCCGGCTCGACCGGAGTGATATCACGGCCTCACAGAAAACCGGTGTGAAATAGTGCTTGCGCTGTATTTCACCGAGTGACTGAGGGTACCGGAGGCCTATACCCCAATCCCCTACCCTCCCCCCCCATCCCCAAAAGGCCGGCAACTCACTTGTGACGCTTCTGGTGTTGCAGGTGTCCATGGGCGGCGGTATTCGCTTACCATCAGGCGATACGTCTGCTCGTTTGCCAGCCTATACCATAAAAAAAAAAAACATATTTTGGAGCCTTTGCAAAAAACACAAAATCCCAGTCTCTAACCTGTGGTGGCTGGAACATCACACACATCCACAAGTTAAAGAGCACGAATCTGCAAAGGTAATGTGGGAGATACCGATACAAACAGACATCACTATAACACACAATAGACCAGACATAATATACGTAAATAAATCAGAAAACAAAACATACTTAATAGACGTAACCGTACCATCAGACTATAACATAGGACCAAAAGAAATAGAAAAGCTCAGCAAATATCATCCATTAAAAACAGAAATATCACGACTATAGAACACACAAACAGAAACAATCCCAATAGTAATAGGAACAACAGGCGTGGTAGTGAAAAGTATACATAGATACATAAATAGATTAGATACAAACATATACATACATATAATACAAAAACAAGCAGCAATACATACATGCACAATACTCGCAAAAGTTTTAGGGGACACAGTATTTTTAAATTCGAGGGAATCCGAACCTCCTCTTTTCTGAAGGTTTCAGAGCGGGAATTAGGAAGAAAAACTGGGAGAAATCTCGAGTAAGAAAAAAGATAATAATAATATTAAATGTTTTGGATTTTATGCTAATGCTAAACTAAACTAAAACTGTTAAATTAAGGGTGGTATTCCACACGTTATATAAGCACGTCTTTCTAAAATTCACATAAAGACAGGCTGTGATCGATTTTGATTGCTGATTCTTACATTACAGTAGGCAGTAGGTAAGCGGTTATAATAGAATTAATTTATTTTGAAAAATTATAATTTGCCAAATTTGAACTTTCTAGGTCATCTTGAACTGGGTTAGAAGTTAAGAACTAGAAGTTAGAAGATCTATAGGTGATAAAAATGAGGATTATTGGACGTTAATATCTCTAACTAAAGCGTTTGATGTGTGTTTATGAAATTTAGTGGGCATATTATATATCTCGCAAATCTAAATATGTAGGCCAAATTCGACATGTCTATGTGAAATAGTTTTGGAGTTATGAGGCTGTCAAAAGTGGTGCCGAATTTTTCGTGTAATATTACACACAATGGTGCTCGCCAGGTTTGTTAGCTTGAACTTGGCTTGACACGCTACCGCGTGTCTAGATTTCATTACTTCAAACGACTTTGGTATTTGATTTTATTATTAGAGGTTGTCATAGTAACAAGCAGTCCTTTACTACGCATGCGTCAGTTGAGAGAGACAGATAGGGTACCGCGGGTCTTCTCTCTCTTTCTAACCGTTGGACATTTCCACTTACAGGCAGCCCTATGTCTATGCTACTCTAATACTAATAGCTCTAAGGTATTTACACGTAGCTAAGGTCAATCTCAAAATAAAGGTGTATTATTTTGATTTCACTTTTCTCTATTGACTCTTGCACCTTTAGAATAACCATATACTGGTTTCGTATAGCCTTAGTTTATACATACAATAAAATATGACAATTTAATAATGTGAAAATTTACACCACAGACAACATGTAACCAAAGTATTTGTTCCGCAAATAAATTTTATTATTTTATTACAATGGATGGTCACGAGATCCGCACCGCCTATAAAGCCAATCATTCCACCTATTTTCATCATATTTTAGAGCACGGCTACAACACCGTGCGTCAGACGTCCAAAAGATGGTTCAATTAACAATTGCGGAACACTTATTGGGACACTCATTCATGGCATGACATATGCTAATATACACCCAACTCAACAACCAAAATAAGCCTTAATACAGATTCTAAAGAAAACTCACCAATGCCCTCGGGTTCATCTATGAGCCAGGCAATACGATCACATGTTGCTGGACTGACATATCGACATATCGATCCCAACAGTAGTCCTTACAGAACCGCTCCAGAACAACCAAGCATCGAACTGCATTAATCCAACATACAAGAACCACCTGGTTATAATAATTCTCTTTACACTCCGTATACAAAACTTCTTATTGCGGGCGCCACCCGAGTAAAACTTCTATGTAATCACACTGACATAACTACTTCGTATCGCATCATGTACTTACAGGCATCACCTGTACTGAACTATATTACGAAGTTCTTACAGGCGTCATCCGTTTTCGGACTAGAATACATCATCTAGTAACCTCACAGTTTTGATTTTGTTCACCTTTATATAGAACTTATGTAACAGGCGTCAACGAAGTCCTCACAGGCATCACCTGTTTCTGGATTATCAGGCATCATCTAGTACTACATCATAACTTATTGCTACAGGCGTCACCTGTTTCCGCACTACTAGGCATCTTCTGGTATTCCATTAGAAGTAACAGGCGTCACCTGTCTATGACACACAATCACCACATCACTAGCACGCCTTCGCCAGCCAATGGGGAGGACGCGTCGCCGGCACCATCTTTGCCGTCCGCTTCGTATAGAACTAGGCGTCATTCACTGCTCCAGAGAACCCGGCATGCCTCACAGGCAATCCCGTCGTCACATTCATATTGTTTTGCACTAAGCACTATTGAAATAGTTATTATAAAATACCGTCCACTATAAGTAGTTGCCATGTTTTATTTGGCCTTAATACACCTATGATTACATTCGTATTGTAAGACACGCGTGTTCTCTTTTGTACGAGCATCATTACTTGACACAATAATCTTCCTCATTATTCTTATTACCGAGTTTTGTCATTCCTTAGTTGCGAGGCATCTTCTGTCGGATACCTGCCACTTATCCCTCTCCTTGGCCGAATGCAAAGCAATGTTAGAGGCGTCCAAGGCTGTTGGGATCTGGTCAGTTCACTTATTAGAGTACGTCCTCTTGGACCTTTGCTGTCAACCTTTCCGGTGAATAAGACTCGCTCGAGGTTGTTCTCCTTTGTGGCGATGTAACCAAAGAAAACTCTTCGCAGGCAGGTAGGACAGAATCGGGTATTTTCATTTAGTAGAAGATAGTCATGGAATCTGAAACATTCGACTCCAACACCTGTGATGTCTCAAAACATCGATGCGGTCACGATCAGCTTTATGTCTCGACCCCGTTGCTGAATATGCGGAATACCAAGGTCTTCACTAATATTACATGAATCTGTCATGTTCCATGCAGTTTATATCGCTTATTTAGCCATTCCTATGCGTTTTCTGACTTTCTCTTCACCGGAACCATTGTTGTTTATGTTCTACTTCAAGTTGGTCGAGTTAATACAATCATAAACAATAATATAGTAAGGTGTAGTCTTCTTCTAGATATGAAGTCAATTAAGCTACTCAACAGTCTGTACGCATTTTGTATATATTTGTAATCTGGCAGACATCTAGGTCCCATAACCTACTTCTATCGCTTAGTCATTAGGTCACTATAAATCATTCAATTATGTTAATAATATTTTATATGATTGCACTCACACTCATAAAAGTATTTATTTAATAATCCACTTTTGACTAACTTTCACCTTATATATCATATATACCGCTTTAATTTTTTCTTCTTCTACATTATTTAATACCTCGGACACAACCCTCTACTTTTCTTATCTTGCGGTATCTGAGAGCAATGGAATAGCCCTGAGGTAGGAATCTGGTAAAATTAGAATATAATTTTACAATGACAATTATAACGTCATGCCATATTATTTATTCTATACGGCATATATACGAAAATAATATTTTTTGTGTAAGGTGGTAGGTACTTCGAAAACACGTAACGGATTACGATATTTTAGCGTCGATACGTAAATTTTCTCCCCACCGACACACGCATTCAACACAACACAAATTCTATACTTCGAAAACAAATCAAGGTAACACCACAATTTTCACTAAGTAATCATTATAACAACACAACCATATTTTTTCTTTAATACTGAAGATATAGTTTATTCACGAATAATTACAGAACCCCAAATGCTCTTAAGGTAGGTAATATCAATATACCTACATCAAAACTTGGTATAGAGGCTGACACAGGACGACATTATTTTGTCTCCTATCTATACAAATTTTATACAACCCTGCCTCTGAAACTAGGAACTTTACTTACTTCATAACATCCATATCATTGTACCTAGGTACTACTACCACTACTATTTTTTTTTTTTTTAAAGGCGGGTAGGTACAAACTGACGACTTTATTGTAATATAAATATCAAAGCTTGCGCTTAGTCACACTAACAGGTCTTTAGAAAGTTGGCAGGTAGGCTGGTGAATACATTTATTATTACTCATGCCCTCTACACAAAAGTATCCATTTTAAGATAGTAAGTATCTGTTATCCAACTACAATCCACGACATATTTCATGTCCTTCAAATGTTGCTTTCTCTTTTCAGTGATATAAGAAAAGAGCCCACCTACTAAAATACTGTAATGACACTTTTTCATCTTTAAGATTTAATTAATGGTACTTTACTCACCCATTATGGTTCATCCACTGCACTGTTACTTGTTTACCCTTCTACTCGTAACACAGACTCCAGGTTGCAAATGTGAGGCACTCACTGATTTTTTCTTAATTCGTGTATTTTACCCGTGTACATTGTGTTTATTTCTTTATTAGTTCAAAATATACATGTAAAAACTAAATCTATTCGTAAATCGCACGACACCCTCCTATAATTAAATCATGTATAATCACACGAATAGAATGTTTATTTCGCACATCTTAATTTTTCTTTTTTTTTTTCATAATGATTACTCACAGTAGTATTTTCTAGTTTTAGTAATTTGTACAAAACACCCTCACATTTTTTTTTTCTAAAATAATTATTCACAGTAGTATTTTCTCCTCGTCGCCAAAATGTAGTATATCCATATACTATATTTTCGGCTCAGAGGTACACGTGCCCACTCCGTCCACTCGACACCTCCGTCGCTCACAGTTGACTGAACTGTGTGCGACCGCACATGCCTTGAGATGACCTAATGCTTCCTTCTCATTCACTCAATGAATGAATGCGTTACTAGTGAAGTGACTGACCATAGACACATACACTACAGACGGGTAATTAAAAGGGCTATTTAAATATATATAAATGGTAATTTGGAAAACAAAGGCTATCGAATTAATCGACAAAAACCTAAAAAAGTGACTAAAAGTGAAATTTAAATGTCGGATTTCTAAGAATCTATTTACCAGATTTACTTGAAAGAGGTGTTGTTAGATAGGTCGTGACGCGAGCTATCTAGGTATATATAATTTATTGTTTCCAATAAATGAGGGGGCAAGTTATTAAAGGAAAATCTCAGAAAATTTTCGAAAAAAACGGTAAATTGAGTTTTGTATGTAAAAAATTTAGTACTTTTATTAACCAGATCTTAATAAAGAGGTGTTATTAGATAGGCCTTGATGAGTTCTATCTAAATATGTATAATTAAAAATTTTGAAAATAAATTTCGTAGAGTTATAAGGCAAAAACTTTGAAGAATTCCTTAAAAATATCGAAAGTCAAGATGAATGTTGAAATTTAGCAACTTCTGTTTACCTAACCTATATAAAGGTGGTGTTATTAGATAGGCCTTGATGAGGGCTATCTAGATCTGTAGCTATGTCAACTTTGAGGCGAAGCGTTATCGAATAATTCGACAAAAACCTCGGAAATTGAGTAATTTAGAAATTTAAAAATATTCTTAGTCCAAAAATTTAAATTTTTGTTTGTTTTTTAGGTTATAATCTTCCCACGGGACGCAGGAGTGTCTACAAAGATGATATCCACAAATAACAACGATACTAGTAGCTGTATTCAATTAAAAATTTCGCACTCCTATGCCCTATTAGGTTGTGTTTGTTTCTCTGCCAATGAGAAAGATCTAGCTCTCATATATGAAAATGCATCTGTTTTGTGCATTTTAGACGGGGCATTAATATTTTTAGCCTCTGAGGAATGAGGCTGTTTTTAGTGTTCTTGGGTGACATAGAAATTTCTCTTTTTCTCTTTTCGACTTCCGGTTCTCCTCTTTCAACAATTTTATTGTTTTTAATGAATTCCTCATTTCCTTTTTCCCTTTCTTCTTTTAACTGTTGCTGCAGATTTTTACGTAGCTCAAGCGTTTCTTTTGAGAAATCTTCAGTAAGGAAAATTTTATGTGGCAATTTTACTTTATTTCTCATTATTTCTACCTTCCTTTGATATGACGTAAAGGAAATGAGTATGGGTCTGATCTTATTTGCATCTTGTATTTTTCCCAGTCTGTAGTACTTATTTATTTCGAATTTTTCCATTTTAATATCAATTTTTTCTAAAATATCCGTTATTATGTTGAACAAATCTTTGTAATTACTCTCAGTTTCCTTGACACCGTGTAGTATTATATTATTCTTCCTGTTAGTCTCTTCCAAATATTTTACTTTTTTGTTCAATGTTTGCACTTCCAATTTTAGGTGTTTATTTTCTTCCAATAATGGTTGTATTTTATCGTCTATAGTGCGCATTAAGGTATCAGTTATGCTCTGTGTAATCGTTGTTGTTTGTTTTTCTAATTCCATTTTCATCATTTGAAATAGTTGTAGCATTTCCTCTGACATAGTTTTATTTTCCATAATGCATTAACTAAACGTATCAGTCTTTGTGTATCCGAACGTTGAAGTTTTTTTCTTTACGTTGGCAATGCTGCGTGTCAAGTTGATTGATATTTGATGTTTACAGTTTTTTTTGTAAAATGTTCGCCTCTCCGATGTCCAAAACCGAAAATTGGGTATTGTCAATAATGGCCTGGGTGTCTAAAGCCACCCAGTGGTCGGTCACGTGATGCGCGTTCACGTTTTTTGTTTACCTTTTGTTTTGTTTAATTATATTTAATTATAGTTTAATAATATTGCTTATTGCATCGTTTCGCTTCACTATCGTGGAACGAATGAAACGGAGATGCAATGAGACGTTACTATTTGTCCCCGCGTCATCTAATTCACTCATAGCAGGCGAACACGGCAAGTGGGTTTTACGACCTTGACGTGAAGTACTTGTATTTGTGATTGTGATGTTTTTAACAATGTTTTTGTATGAGAATCTATTATTTTCGTTGTTTGTTTTGTGTTTTTACGTGAAGAAATATATTCAATTTCATAAATATAAAGTGATGTGAACAATAAATTGCATAGAAGTTGATATTTTAGGTAATGTTCAAGGTTACCTTATAACCTCAGGTAAGTTCAGTTATTGTTTATTAATCTTGTCCTAACGTTAAATATTCTTCTTGTAACGTAAACTTAATGTTTTGTTTAGATTTGCAACTAAAAATAACATATACTTATGTATGGGCCAAGCCACTCGAACAAAAGTTGAGCCGACATTTGAAGTGTAAACAAACACATTTTTTGCCGGGATTTCGAAGCGGGAATATTGTGTTATATGTCGGAATGAGGGTATCCGAATAATAAGAGTATAACAAACATGTGCCACTATCGAGCGGGTTCGTCAGTCGGGCGAGGCGGGTATATAAAGCGTCGCGATCGGAAGCAGGGACAGTTTACTCTTCAGATCTCGTGACGTTCATATCTCTTGATTGTGACATGGGTCACTTCTGAGTTATAATAGTTTTCTATTATTTGATTTATGATTTATTGTATCTGTGTGTTATATCGTGTGTGCTAGTACCGACTAAATTGTCCTTAATCTCTCCCTTTGATCCGCGTGAGGCGATATTTGCCAGTGGGGGAATTACTAGTCTGGTGGCGAATTCCACAGGGCAAGCGCGGAGGAGTGAGCGTTGCCCCAACCCCCTCGCGGGGGTTGCTGATGGTTTAAATAATTCATATCCTAGAAGTTCTACTTGGTGCTAGTTTGCTTTGCCGCCGTCCTGGCTAATCCACCGTTACATTTCAGAAGTGGGATCTAACATTCTCGCACGTCCAGTCTTGATTTAAAAAAAAAAAAAAAAAAACTAAATTTTTATCTTGAATCCCTGCGAAAATTTTCTTGTTTTCGGTCGCGTGATTGGTGAAGGTGCGGTGAAGTATATCTATCTGAACATCTGGTGAGTACGTTCCAGTTTATTTATATTAAGAAATTTAAAAGTGAAAAAAGAAATTCATTATGTTTTACATTTACCTATCACTGTCTGCAATTATATAGTACACTGTGTGATACTTCTAAGTGAAGAGTTATATACCGCTGTGTGTTAAATCAAGACGGCTGTGTGATCAAGTCTGATAAGTTCAAGTACCTACATGTAAATACGGACGGCTGTGTGACCAAGTCCATGTAACTAAAAGAGAGGACGGCTATGTGATCAAGTCCATGTAAGTAAAAGAGGGATCATTAAATAATAAGGGTATGAAAAACATATTTGACGATTTTAAACTTCTTTTAAAAAACAACATAACTTACGTAGTGGAAAGCAAAATAGACAGCCAACACGGGCATGAGAGTAATGAGCATCGTTTTTTCTTCTAGACTAAATCAAAATGCACACTCTTTTGCCAAAACATAGCAGCAAAAATAGCTACTTTTCTACATAAGCTAGAGAAACTTCTAAAAGATATTAAAAAAAAAATCGAAAAGAACATTATTATATGCGGGGACTGGAATATAGTTTTTTTTTTAAATGATGCTTCGATGACTAAGGAACTTAATTCCATTTTAGAAAATTACAATTAAAAAAAAAACATTAAAACACCAAGAGACGTTTACTTAGATTTAATAACTATTCATCAAATGGTTTCCTGATCTATATTTTGATGCGGTATATGAGTGTTCGGATGTCGATAAAGCATTAGAAAATGTCCTTGATTCAATAATTTAATCTGTGCTTCCCTATCATTAATGTCAAAATAATAAATATTCCAATGAAATGTAAATGGATCACTAAGGGTTTAAGAAAAGCATACAAAATTAAGAGAACTCTATCATAAAGTATCTACAATCGTCTCAAAATAAATTGTGCAGTTATAATACTACCTACAACTTATACAAAAAAAAATGCACACTTCAGGCTCACAAAATACAAAACACTATGTATATTGTTAAATCTGAGAACATTTGGAAAAGCATCATGGAAAATATCTAGTTTTGACTATTAAATTTTCGTATTTTCGTCTTGACTTATAGATAAGTTGAGTACCTACCCACATAAATTTGTTTTATTTTACTACTATGAAAATGTAACTGAGACCGTTAAAATTGTAAGTTTTTCGCTTGTTTAATTGTTTATTGTTGAGTGCTGTAGTGTATAGAATGTATAATGTATCAAGAACCACAACATATTCTCATGTAAGTGAAATACAAATTTATTTTTGAGAAAAATAAATACTTTACCCACAAAAAAATTCATCAGCTAAAAATGTTATAAAAATAAATAACGATGAATATACTATGCCAGAACAAATAGCAGATAAATTCAATTATTTTATTAACATAACCAGAAAAAAACAGCAAGGAATAGTATTGACATTCTAAGAACTATTCCTAACAACCCTTATACCATATTTATAATAAACCCAGTCTATTAAAATTACACATATAAAATGATCAATTCACTTAATAATACGAATTCTGCGGGCTATGATGATATTAATTCAAATGTTATTGAAAAAAAATGCTCCAAAAGTCTCTTAGGGCCAATATGCCATTTGATTAATCTGTCCTTCTTTGAAGGTAAGTTTCCAACGCGACTAAAATATTCAATAGTGAAGCCACTCTATAAAAAAATGGGTGATAAAACGGAATTGAGTAACTATCGCCCAGTTACCTTAATTTCTGTGTCTAAAATATTGGAAAAGTGTATGTATAGCATCTTGTATGGATATTTTTTTGGAAAACACAATATTTTAAGATCAGAACAATTCGGATTCAGAAAACAAAAACTTAGACGACACTAAATTCAAATTCAAAATCATTTATTCAATTGGGACACCGGGTGCCATCTATGAACGCTGAATTGAAGCTACAGTTAAAAAAAAACGTTGGCATGGTTTTCATTAGTGAAATCAATAGCGGAGTCGTTAGAGAATAAAGTTCCGATAATATCAGGTCGGATAAAAAGTTACCTGTCAGAGATATCAATGCATTGAAATCCCTCGTTTATCAGGGCTCCACAAGAATACATTTTGAATGCATGTGACGCACCGCAGAGTAGTATTTTAGGACCGCTATTATTTTTAGTCTACTCGTACATTAACGACTTACCTGGATCGACTACTAATAAATGTATCTTATACGCCGACGATACCACTTTATCAGTGGATTGTAAAAATAAAAATACTTACGACGAGAACATGAATACAGCATTATGCGATCTCACTAATTGGCTAGATAATAATAACCTAAAATGCAAGCAAAACAAATCTTATACAATTTCAGATCTACAATAGTAAACAGACGTCTTTAAATATTACGCATATAATGCAAACGTTAGACATAGTGGACTCGACCACTTTTTAGGCATGAGTATTGATAAACATTGTAGTTGGATAACAAAATATTAATAAAGATGTTCAAAGCTAGACAGGTACGTATTTGTTTTAAATAAGATAAGACGCTGTCCTATGGGCATATCACGGTTACGTCTCCTCAGTTCTACGTTACGGAATTATCATGTGGGGAAATTCTGTAGATATAGTGAGAACATTCAGAGCCAAAAACAAATAATGTGTAAATTCTAAAATAAATAGCCTATCTGCCAATAAATTACTGATTCCCAAACAACGCACTGCTATGTACAACAAAAGTCTCTGACAAAGTCAAAAAGATTTTATTCAAGTGGGCACTTATTTTACAGCCGCTTATGAATAGTCTATATTTAATATTTGAAAATAGAGTGATTCTAGTCGCCAGTTCCAAGTGCAGCCTACCCTTCATGGAGAGGAGTCTGGCGAGAAGCTCCATTGTTGCTCCTTAAAAAAAAAAGATAAATAGGGTTTACTATATTTATTTCCTTACTAAGAGATTTAAATGAGTACGAAGTCGATCAAGGAAAACGAAACAAAAAGTTTGGAGTAATTGCTGCACAGCCATGAGCTAACCAATCATGCCCCGGTATTACCTACTCAAAACTGCAAGATATTTATATTGTGAGGTCCACTTATGGAAAATAAAATCCAAATAGCACTTTCACTCATAGTTAAATTTAAAAAGATATATGTACAAATGTAAAATAAAGTAGACGCATGGATCAGCCATTGACTTATTCAACCATAATTGAGCCGCATACTCTGGCCGCACAGCAAATCATCAGGACAATATCAAAGAAAGTAATAATATTTATAGTCGACAAGATGCTCACACAATAACAAGTACGTATTTAATAAATGGGGAATACAAAAATATTTTTAGATAAGTACCAAAGCCAAAGAAAATTAAATTAACAATTTATAAAGAGGAATTAGATGTCTTTAGGTTATACTTGTAGGCCAAGAGTACATTTAAACAATCATACCGGAGTACCAACATGTCAAATTACATGATTCAAAATAAATGGCCATCTGTATGGCAATACGAATCTTCAATAAGTTACCAAATTGCCTCAAATGTCATAACTTAAACCAGTTAAAACATTAATTATTCGACTTACTTTTAAGCAAATTTTACTATACTACTAACGAATTCCCAAGTGATAAAGATATATTATTGGGTGCTGCTGTCTGGACCTGAAATTGATATAGTTGTAGTGCTGTTGTCTGGACCTAATATTTGTTCATGGAATTTGGAATTTGTACACCAGGGGTGGTGGAGTATACGGAGCGTATTGTAGTGTGATAACGTCTTTTATACAAATAAATCTCTTTCTTTAACCACCTCAACGTCCCCCGCGCGCGCCTAGGTCACACCTCCAACGTCCAGTCGTTCGCGGCACTTGACCCACTTTGACCCCTGCAGCTGAGCCGCAATAAAAACCTACATGGCTACTTAACCGTATAAGCTAGAATAAATAAAGAGATACGAAAAGAAAGTTAAAGGTATACAGAATAAACTTATCTCTCTATGTTTAATAGTAAATTACTATATATAATACGTAAAGTCGGGTTAAACGTAGTATTCAGAAAACAAAAAAAAAAAAAAAACTTTCTTTTTACATTACAAGGAGGATTGTTATATTTTTGTCAATAAAATAATTTCACAACAAACTAGACTTATTTCCCTTTCTAATGGCATATAAATTATTATATTTAATTATTTCTAAGTATTTAAATAATATTTTTATATTATATAATAATTCATATTTTTTGGGTGCAAATTTTAGCGCTTTCGACTTATTCGCTAAAGCGAAATAATACCAAAATGGCCGCACCTAAGGCCGTCCTACTCCCGTAATCTGTTGTTGAAAAAAGTCACAGTGTGTATTTTAAACAGAATTATTTTAGAAAGATGATCGATAACATATATATATTATGACTTTAAACGGTAAAAAGGTCCTATCTACACGCGATAACATAAAACAAAAAACAAAAAATGTTGCAAATACAATTTTAACGTTAATAGCGAACCTTATTTGGACCGTTTGCTCAAACGTCCGTGGCAACAACTGTGGCCACGCCTAAATTCTGAGGAACACATGTATATTATTGAGGAATCTTCAATGAATTTAACATTTTTTTATGAAATATAGATATTATTTTGCTTATTACGAAATCTAATTTGATATTTTGTATATATTTGTGTATAAAATATGTGCAAACAATACTAAAATTGGTCAAAACGAAAAGCATCTTCATTTTGTTCGAAGCATCAATAGTTTAAAGCTAAAATTAATATAGATTTATTACATACAACTGTAATATGTAAACATCATCGTGAAGCCCAATTCATCTAGTTTGTTTTAATGCATAACACTTGGAAGTTAAATACGATAAAACTATAGTACTTACGACTTAACTGCGGGTGGTCCTTAGCGCACAACAACACTCGCGCACGACACTCAAGCGGAACGCGGGTCAACTGAAGCGGCCAAATCTCATGGTCCAATCAAAGTAAATCCACGGCCCTCTGGTGTTCTATACTCGAATTAGTTTATTAGCTACACATTGAAGCAATGAAAATCTACCAAACAGTACCCTGTTTCTTAAAGGATACGATTTAAATTCAACTGTGCGCCATTGCGCGCGCTGGCCACGCGTGTGGCCACGGACGTTTGAGAGGGTTTTTGTTTTGGCCACGCGTGTGGCCGCGGACGTTTGAGTGGTTAAAAACTGTGTGATTTAGTAAAAGTTAAAGCTGTGTGATTTAGTAAAAGTTAAAGCTGTGTGATTTAGTAAAAGTTAAAGCTGTGTGATTTAGTAAAAGTTAAAGCTGTGTGGTTTAGTAAAAGTTAAAGCTGTGTGATTTAGTAAAAGTTAAAGCTGTGTGATTTAGTAAAAGTTAAAGCTGTGTGATTTAGTAAAAGTTAAAGCTGTGTGATTTAGTAAAAGTTAAAGCTGTGTGATTTAGTAAAAGTTAAAGCTGTGTGATTTAGTAAAAGTTAAAGCTGTGTGATTTAGTAAAAATTAAAGCTGTGTGTCTTAGTAAAAATTAAAGCTGTGTGATTTAGTAAAAATTAAAGCTGTGTGATTTAGTAAAAGTTAAAGCTGTGTGATTTAGTAAAAGTTAAAGCTGTGTGATTTAGTAAAAGTTAAAGCTGTGTGATTTAGTAAAAATTAAAGCTGTGTGATTTAGTAAAAATTAAAGCTGTGTGATTTAGTAAAAATTAAAGCTGTGTGATTTAGTAAAAATTCAAGCTGTGTGATTTAGTAAAAATTAAAGCTGTGGGATTTAGTAAAAATTAAAGCTGTGTGATTTAGTAAAAATTAAAGCTGTGTGATTTAGTAAAAATTAAAGCTGTGTGATTTAGTAAAAATTAAAGCTGTGTGATTTAGTGAAAATTAAAGCTGTGTGATTTAGTAAAAATTAAAACTACTGATTTAGTAAAAATTAAAACTACTGATTTAGTAAAAATTAAAACTACTGATTTAGTAAAAATTAAAACTACTGATTTAGTAAAAATTAAAACTACTGATTTAGTAAAAATTGAAACTACTGATTTAGTAAAAATTAATACTGATTTAGTAAAAATTAATACTGATTTAGTAAAAATTAATACTGATTTAGTAAAAATTAATACTGATTTAGTAAAAATTAATACAGATTTAGTAAAAATTAAAACTACTGATTGAGTAAAAATTAAAACTACTGCTTTAGTAAAAATTAAAACTACTGCTTTAGTAAAAATAAAAGCTGTGTGACATAGAACACAACGAAACTGTGTGATGTAATACAAATGAAAACTGTGATCTGGGAAAAATAAATAAATTGGTCAATACCAGATTTAATTACCGTTAGTGGCAGCTCTGATCGCCGTGGGACACGGCATGCACAGGATGGCCGAATGTTATATGTCGGAATGAGGGTATCCGAATAATAAGAGTATAAGAAACATGTGCCACTATCGAGCGGGTTCGTGAGTCGGGCGAGGCGGGTATATAAAGCGTCGCGATCGGAAGCAGGGACAGTTTACTCTTCAGATCTCGTGACGTTCATATCTCTTGATTGTGACATGGGTCACTTCTGAGTTATAATAGTTTTCTATTATTTGATTTATGATTTATTGTATCTGTGTGTTATATCGTGTGCTAGTACCGACTAAATTGTCCTTAATCTCTCCCTTTGATCCGCGTGAGGCGATATTTGCCAGTGGGGGAATTACTAGTCTGGTGGCGAATTCCACAGGGCAAGCGCGGAGGAGTGAGCGTTGCCCCAACCCCCTCGCGGGGGTTGCTGATGGTTTAAATAATTCATATCCTAGAAGTTCTACTTGGTGCTAGTTTGCTTTGCCGCCGTCCTGGCTAATCCACCGTTACAATTGGGAACAATGGGCTATTGTTGATAAATTATTGTGTAAAAAATTTGTATGGAGAAGTGTCCTTTTTTTCAGAGTAAATTGTTACTTAAACTTTGTAGTTTTAAATAAAAATAACGATTACTTGAAATAAATTAATGAAATGCTTTATTTACAATCATATAACCTTTTATGTACTGTACATAGAGAAAAAAAAAAGCACTTTTCCTACTTTCATCATCGATTTACTAATTAATTTCTATGTACAATTCTAATCAATTATACATTATCTGATAGGCTTTTTAGTAACCCTTTTAATGATAACAAAATAGTTAATAGCCTAAAGAAAGTTTTTTTGCTAATCGGCATTTTAATGAGACCCGGAAGTGCATCTGAAGTGCACTTCAAATGCATACCTAAAGCCACTCGACACCATAGCAATTATGACATAATCTTGTCCAACATCATACCTCCAAATTGTGGTATTGTTAATGTTATTTTCCAATATAATCCGATTTTAAGTGAACTTTTGTTGTAGTTCAAGTTGTTTTGGTTTCGGTATGGTGATTTTGCCAATTCGGGTTGAATCTTGGTGGTTTATACTGCTTTTTAAAACAAAAACTCAGGAGCACTTTCGGCGCACTGTTACTCTTATGACAGCCGGAAACAGAAAAGTTTAAAACGCGTGGTTAATAAAGTCTAAATCAAGAGTTATGAGCAAATATACTTGGAAAATCACATACCTTACTACTTATTTAATTATCAAACTAGCTACGTAATTGGGCATAGAAATGAAACAAGTAAAATTATTAAATATTAAATAATACAATGATCCAGCAGACTTTTCTTCATAATTTACACTATACTTGTCAGTTGAGCCCTCGGTTCCATGAAAAAATAATTCTTGTTCATTAATATTGTCAATCGTAACGTCCCGATCCCAATCTGACATTATTATTTTTCTTGTAAATTCTAAAAATATTTCATTAAATCGATTGAAAGTTCTTCATAAAGAAAATCGCTTTTCATTTCAAATCGAATCGGTAACGTGTGAGGGCGTCACTAATTGCGTACTTTCTTGAATTGTCAAAAAGAAAATAAACGAATGGACAACCTAAATTTCATTAATTATTTTCATAAATTATAATCAATGAGGAGCTGTCACTCGCACGGCGGAATATATTTTAAGAACTAGCTGACCCGGCAAACTTCGTACCGCCATATACAAGGGCGGATCCAAGGGGGGGGTCATGGGGGTCATGACGCCCCCTGGGCTGTGTCCATGACCTAAATTAAATTGTTAAACATAAAGTTCTTTATAAATATATTTTTTGTCACAGTATAAAATTTAATCGTGGCTAAGGTTGAACAACGTCTAACCGGACCGACACTTCTCTACATCCATTCAAACGTACCCATTGAAGTAGCAATAGAAGTGATAACGCGTTTTGGGCGAAGACGTAAAAAAAATGATTTTCATATTTAAATATACACACATCAAAGGTGTCTAGGGATCAACATATGTGTCTAGGGATCAACATATATTTTTGCAATAACTTTTCTCCTGATTGATATTAATTAAAATTTTCTTTAAGGATTCATCAAATAAAGTGTTTTCGTTTGTCACAGTAACGATAAACCAAGTCACCTTTGCATTAATAAAGAAATTTGCCATTTTCCTAATAAAAGGATTTTTGACATTTGAACCACTAACATTAAAGTTCGAAAAAAAGACTGAAATAACAGTTTTCTTTAAAATTTTATTAGGTAACTTAAACAATTAATAATCCGTGTTTCTACCGCGAACACTAACACAAGAACATCGGTTTGGCATACTCAAAATGAGTTAATCCAAATCACGCTGAGGAATGGCCGCCCATGTTCGTTGCAACAACAAAAAAAGGTCTTCTTGCGACTGGATACCCTCCATATTCGGCAGAGCTCTTCTCTGTAGCATATCCCATGCATGCTCAATCGGGTTCAAGTCTGGCGACTGAGCAGGCCAGGGCCAAAGCCACATCTCAATCTCAAGAAATCCGCATAAAAATGCTTGATCCCTAGACACTTTTGATGTGTGTAGATATTCATAAGTATAGTACTTCTAAACCCATGTACAATGGCCCAATCAAGAGCCAAAGTTTTTATATGATATACGAGCAGACGGATCGCCTGATGGTAAGCGATTACCGCCACCCATGGACATCCGCAACACTAGAGGTTTTATAAGTGCGTCACCGGCCTTTTAAAAAGGAGTACCTACGTTCTTTTCTTGAAAGTTTGAAGGTCGTATTGGTCCGGGAATACCGCAGGCGACAGTTCATTCCACAGTCTTGTTGTGCAAGGCAGAAAGTTTCTAGGAATGCGCACAGTTGTGCGGCGGCAGGGAACAATTCGAACAATTCCTCGGAGCACTCCCCATAGTAAATGCGATAGAAGATCATAGTGAGTCCACATCTCTACGCAGCGCCTGAGAGTCCAGCCGTTTTGAAACATTTGGCAGTCGACGATTCGAGCTTCTGTCGATTTTCATTAAAGTCTGCCAGTTTGGCTGAACGGTGTCCAAAATATCGCCAATGAACTGAGATATCGTCTGCATAGAAATGTATGTTGCCAAGAGCTAAAATGTCATTGATATGCAGAAGAAATAGTGTGGGCGACAGGACTGAACCCTGAGGTACGCTAGCGTTTACATCCAGAACATCAGAGGCCGTGCCGTCGCAAAGGCCAATAATGCGGCGTTGATGAAGAAAAGCTTCAATCCAGTGACATAGTCTAGGAGGCAGACCAAATGACGAGAGCTTGGAGAGAAGCGAGCGGTGCCAGACCAGGTCGAAGGACTTGGCCATGTCAAATGTCGAAATAAGCTCATATAAACACTTTATAATTTATGTACATATATAAATACTTAAATAAGTTTTTAATAGTAAAACGTGTGTCTTATTTGTAAAAAAAATCGAGTGGTGTCGTGGGACATCAGATAGGAATGAGTTCCATATCAAAAATACAGATGGCGCTATACAAAATTTTTAGTTTTGACAAAATTGTATTAAACACCTTTATTTTTTTTAAACTGATTTATAAAAATATATAAAAGTTCTATGCGAGGTAAAGAAAATAAAACTATTCAGGTACCGATACATTTTGTATTATAATTTTATATCGATAAAAATCCTACCTATATTAATAACGCGAAAGTTTGTTAGTATGGATGGATGGAGGTTTGTTACTCTTTCACACAAAAACTACTTAACGGATTTGGATAAAACTTTACAGTAATATAGCTTATACATCAGAATAACACATAAGCTACTATTTGCAGTGATAACCGACATACACGCGGGCGAAGCCGCGGGCAACAGCTAGTTATTAATAATCAGTGTTGACACCTCTTACATTAATTACACATCGACATCGATTGTTCATACTTAAAATTAAATTGTCAATGTCTTGCTGCGGTTTGAGGTCCCAAGTTCTTTGCAAGTGTCTGTATAGTTCTTGTTCCGTCGTCAAATTTGGCGGGAAATCTTGCAATGCTTTTCGTTGTAACATGTCCCAGGCATGCTCAATGGGATTTAAGTCGGGCGACTGCGCAGGCCAATCCAAAACTTGAATGACATAATCTTGAAGAGCTGTTGATATCAGTCGCGCCTTATGAGAAGGGGCATTATCGTGCATGAATAATAACTCTAGGCCCATTTGGATTCTGTGGGATAATCACAGGCTCTACTACCTCTTCGAGATATTATCGTGCAGTCATGCTGCCTTGAATCCAAACGAGCTGGGTTCGCCCAGCAAGACGAATTCCTGCCCACACCATGATTGTCCCGCCTCGGTAAGAGTGGACCTGATGAGGGTGCCGCAGACGGCTAACTCTGCCTGGAGTTCTCCAAACACGAGTTCTTCTTGAATCCGGATGAAATCCAAAGGTGCTGTTCACTGATGAGTCCCGACTCATCAGTGAACCGCGATTGCCACGTCGCAGAGCTGGTACACGTAGCGGTCTTCGAGCATGACGGTTGACTTCGTGCAACCTCCGTCGCACGGTTTGGTTGCTTACCAGCAGCTGGTGGTCCTCCTGGAGCCTTTGCACAAGTAGCAACGCCGTGATATTGGGTTGTCTTCTGGCGTTCATTTGGAGGAATCGATCCTGTCTTTGCGTAGTAACCCGTTGTCTACCACTGTGCCGTTCAGCCACATCCCCAGTACTGCGATAACGTGACCACAATCTTGATATCACGTTTTGACTGGTATGTAAGGTCTCGGCAACGACGCGTTGAATAGCACCATTTTCTAACGTGCCCAGGCTAGTAACATTTCATCTCGACTCAAATGGCGACGTGACATGACTTTTGAAGCTAGCACAGCAAGTTCATTTAAAAAAAAAGACAATCTAATCAATTTTAATTCATTAACAGCATAAAAACAATTTAATTTTTTCTTGTCGTAATGAATTACCAATAATTTTGCCGCCGTATTTTGTTTTAAGCATTGGTATTCTTTTTATATTTTGAAAATAGAATAAAGGAGGTTTCATTTAGTACATGCACTTTTTATTGAAACTAAAAAGATTTTTAACTATAAAGTCGTCAATAGTATAGGATTATGATATCCCTAAACTTTGTTGAGGTATGTATATAAATAAAAATTAATCTCAAATTAAATTTTAAGGTTACCCATAAAGTGTATCCCAGTACAAACGTGAGTATATAACACATTATATAAATTATTCATACTCAGCATATTACAATACTTTCTGACCTAAAACATTTCTTACATATATCACACTTATAAGGTTTCTCACCAGAGTGTACACGAATACTCAAACTCAAACTCAAAAAGATTTTATTCATATAGGCACTTATTTTACAGGCACTTATATAGTCAATATTTAATATTAAAAAATCGAGTGATTCTAGTCGCCAGTTCCAAGTGCAGCCTACCCTTCATGGAGAAGAATCTGGAAAGAAACTCCATTGTTGCTCCTTTTAAAAAATAATAATACGGTTTACAATTTTTTTTTCACTAAGAGACTTGAATGAGAACGAAGTCGACCAAAGAAAACAAAACAAAAGGTTTGGAGTCATTGCTGCACAGCCATGAGCCAACCAATCATGAGCCGTTCTTACTGATAGTTGTAAGATTTTTACATTGTTATATTGTGACATTGTATTGTGAGGTCCACTTATGGAAAATAAAATCCAAATAGCACTTTCACTCAGTCAAATTTAAAAAGATGTAATATGTCCAAATATAAAATAATCAATAAATGTCACAGATGTAAAATAAAGTAAGACGCATGGATCAGCCATCGACCTATTCAACCATAGTTGAGCTGCGTACTCAGGCCGCACAGCAAATCATCAGGTCAATATCAAAGAAATTAATAATAATCATAGTCGACAAGGTGCTCATACAATAACAAGTGCGAATTTAATAAATGGGGAAACATATTGTTAGATAAGTAACAAAGTACCATAATGTATTCATTTACATTATGCAAGTATGTATATTTTCATTTATAAGTTGCAACTAAAACAATCAACAATTTGTATTTAAGAAAAAAAGAAAGATGAAAATGAAGTAGAATTGATACAAGAAAAAGATAAAAATAAAGGAAAATTTAAACAAGAACAAACTAATTAAGAGAAAAGGGAAATTATTAAAGAAAATAGTCGCAAACAAAATCTTAACTTAATTATTTGTCGGAATTAGATGTCGTTAGGTTAGAGTATAAAAACAATATTCATACCGGAGTACCAACATGTCAAATTTTAATACATTATTCAAATTTTTAGCTCAATTTCAAGATGAAGAAGTTAGTGTGTATATAATAACACCTTAAGCCCATGACTCTTTGTCGTTCAGATAATCGTATAGTAGGCTTTCCTAATAAGGTGATTTTTTACAGTTATCTTGAATTCATTTACAGGAAGTTATTATATGTTTAATTAAACTACATTTTTCGCAAAAACATTTCTTACATATAGTGGTTCCTCACTAGTGTGTATACGAATATGGGTATTTAACTGACTACTTCGAAAAAAACATTTCTTACATATTATATCACATTCATATGGTTTCTCACCAGTGTGTACACGAATATGTCTATCTAAAGTACATTTTCGGCTAAAACGTTTCTTACATAATATATCCCACTTATAAGGTTTCTCACCAGTGTGTATACGAATATGTTGATCTAAAGTACGTTTTAGGTTAAAACATTTCTTACATATATCACACTCATATAGTTTCTCACCAGTGTGTAGGTACACGAATGTCTATTAAAATGACTACTTTGTTTAAAACATTTATTACATATATCACACTTGTAAGGCTTCTCACCAGTGTGTATACGAATATGGCTATTTAACTGACTACTTTGTTTAAAACATACATACAGTGTGTACGACAGGAACGTGACCGGCATATTTTTAATTTTTTTAATTTTAATTTAAAAATAAATAAATATTAGGCTGAATAGAACAATCCTTTGCCTAAAATGCATTGTAAAAACAATAAGTTTTCCGTCCAGTTTTTCTTGTTGAAAATATTATTTTTTACAATGAGCGCCACGTACGCTTCCCGCTTTGAAGCTGTGTTTCTGTGTACTCAAATCAAATCAAATCAAAATCATTTATTCATCTTAGACACCAAGTGACACTTATGAACGTCAAATTGAAGCTATAGTTAAAAATCATAGATAGGAATATGTACATAGATCGACACAAACAGAGGCCACAGCATGTGCTGTATTGTCGAGGTAAGTTAGGCGAAAACACCAAAATCTACTGCCTGCCTGTGTCGATCCATAACTTCCAGTTTCCAAAATGCGTAGAGCTCATGAGAAGAATACTGGAAAAGAAACTCATGGCTACTCTTTTTCAAAATCTGATTTTCAGGTACAATAGTGTTAGTATTACATGTAAGGTAAACAGTATGCAAGCTGTTGCCACCTGAATTTCCTTTTATTAAAAAGCTCCAAAATCTAACGCGCAAACAAAAAAAAACAGTGATAACGTTGAAGGTTTGAGTCTATTAAACATAGAACAAAATAGAAACAAGGTGCACATCCACTTACATTCAGTTGCAAAATCTACTGTTGAAAATAATTCGTGACTGGATTAAGAGGCTAGGGTTGCAGTTGAACGAACCAGAATAATACTATTGTCTAAAGAATCGCTGACTAGGCCGACCAGTCACCCCAAGCAGCACCCGTTCACGAGTATGACGCATGGACCAGCCATCATCTCCTTCGCCATATCAGAGGGAAGGAAACGACCCGCCCCACGACGACACCGCAAGCAATGACATTTTAGTGAGCATGACAAACCATAGTCTAGATACTGATAAAAATCACTACTAATTAAATTACCATAATAATCGCCACGCATTACTTTCAACTAACAACGGTTTGTTAATATTTAGCTTTATTAAAAGACAAAGAAGTTTGTGTGTATCTATTTAAATTCTAATGACACCTTAAACCCATGACTGTTTGTCGTTTAGATAATCGTTGATCGTATAGTAGGCTTTCCTAATAAGGTGATTTTTTACAGTTAGCTTGAATTTATTTACAGGAAGGTCGATTACATGTATAGGAATTTTATTATAAAAACGTACACCAAGACCTTCGAACGAGTTGTGTACCTTATGTAATCGATGATAGGTACCAATGAGTTTAGATTTGTTTCTAGTATTAATATTGTGTACATCACTGTTTTTCTTATAGTCATTAATGTTGTGCCTAACAAACATAATATTAGCAAATATATACTGTTTTGCAACAGTCAAAATACCTATATCTTTAAACAGCTCTCGAAGAGAGACTCTAGCACCTAAATTGTACATTGAGCGGATGGCTCGTTTTTGTAGAATAAAAATCGTTTCAATATCAGCCGCCTTGCCCCAAAGTAGTATACCATAGGACATGACGCTATGAAAGTAGCTAAAATAAACTAACCTAGCTGTGTCCGTATCAGTGAGCTGACGTACCTTCCATACTGCATAAGCTGCCGAACTAAGTCTACCCGCAAGGCTATCTATCTGGGCTCCCCATTGAAATGAAATGAAATGATATATATTTGCAAGAATGTAGTATAAAAACAGGTCACAATAATTCTATAAAGATCGAGTACATTCTACCATAACAATGGTGTGCAACTAGCAATGTCTTACATTACATTAATGGCATGCAATACACTAAATGTCAGTGTCAATTTAAATTGATTTCAATAATTTTATTATGATTTTAAAATAATAATAAAAAAAAAAATAACAATTCAACAAATCAATTATCGAATGTCGAAAAAATAGTAGGTTTATTAAATGTCACAATAGATAAGTTATGTCAATTTAGTAAATGTCAAGATAATTTAGAGATGTCAATACAATTCAAAATCAAGGCTACTTATGGATTAAAATTAATTTAAGGATAATTAAAAAAGAAAAGAAGAAAAAAATACTATAAAAATCATGTCACTATGTTTTCATTCCTTATTTGTCATGTAATCATTTAAATTGTAAAAACATTTTTCAAGAAGCCATTTGGTTAGTTTACTTTTAAAAATATTTAAAGGTTGATCCTTGAATACATTTGGTAATTTGTTATAAACTTTAATTGCAGTTATATAAGAGTTTCTTTTATATATTTCTAGATTGCTTCTTGGTTGAAAGATTTTGTGGACATTTCTGGGTATGATGTCTCTTTTTGTTACATTTGATTGAAGATCAAAGTATTGAGGATGTTGTTTTACAAAAACACAGAGTTCCCTAATGTACATGCATGCTAGCGGTAAAATATTGAACTGTTTGAAAATTGGTCTGCAGCTATCCATAAACCATGCCCCGCATATTGCTCTTACACACTTCTTTTGTACACGAAATACCTTTTCAATTTCAACGGAATTTCCCCACAATAGTAGGCCGTATGCAAGTACCGAGGATACATAGCCATGGTAAGCACTAAGTGCTGCATCTGTTGAAACAGTTTCTCGGATTCTTTTTATGGCATACACAAATCTATTCAACTTGTCGCAAACGTGTTCAATGTGCGACTTCCAACTACAATTTTTATCTACAACTATTCCTAGAAACGTTGTTGAATCGACTTCTTCTACCTTAGTATTGTTATAAGTTATATTTAAATCAGTTTGTTGTCGTCTATAGGTTTGAAACTGTATCATTTTAGTTTTAAGTAAATTAATCTTAAGGTTATTGGTACTAAGCCAATCAACAACGGCAGCGATAGCGTTATTTATTTCCACTTCATAAGTGTCTTTATTTTCACATTTTACTATAAGTGTAGTATCATCTGCAAACAGTACTGTCTTATGTTGAGTGACATTAGGAAGATCATTAATATACAGTAAAAACAAAAACGGACCCAAAACGCTACCCTGTGGAACGCCTAGTTTATTGCTTTGAAATGTTGACCTATAGTTTATTTTTGTATCATTTTCAAGTTTTGATAATTCAACGCATTGACTTCTATCCGATAGATAACTTTTAAGCCAGTCATTAGCCTTTCCTCTTATTCCATACCGATTTAGTTTATGGAGTAACGTGTCATGATGAACAAAATCAAATGCCTTGCTCATATCCAAAAAAACTGCAGTTACAGGTTTATTCTCATTTACCGCTTCCGTAATTACTTTAATAAGATTAAAACACGCTAAAGATGTAGTACTATTTTTACGAAATCCAAATTGTTCTTTCTTTAAAATTTCCATATCGGTGACAAAATCGTAAAGTGTTTTTAGAATAATTTTTTCAAATATTTTTGAGATTACAGGAATAAGGGTAATAGGACGGTAATTGCTTATATTTGTTACGTCCCCCTTTTTAAACAGTGGCTTGACAATAGATTTTTTAAGAATATCTGGGAAAGTACCTTCTTCAAAGGACATATTAACTAAGTGACTAAGAGGTTCACAAATATATTTTGAACATGCTTTAATTATTTTTGTACTAATTCCATCAGGGCCGACTGACAAAGTATTGTTAAGACTATTAATAGTTTTGAATATTTCCATAGCATCTGTGGGTTTTAAGAAAATTGTATTATAATTATCATATGTCAAAGTTTTATTAATGTTATCTATTTTAAAATCAAATTTAATGTCTTGTGTAAAATTAATATAATAATTATTGAATGCCTCACATATGTCATATTGTATATCATGTCACCTTTTAAGATTGTGTTTATGTCAGTTTTTATATTCCCATGTCCTAGTTTTTCATTAATAATGTCCCATACTGTTAAGAAATGCGACAAACAAAAATATTGTCTATGGCAACATTATTGGTAATCGGTGATTGGTTATGGTCTATGGAAGAAGAATGGCCGATGTATTGTTAAAATGTGATTGTAAGAAAAAGAAATAAAAGTATCAGTAAGTTAAAGTGTATTTTGTTATTACGAGAAATCAAGATCCTTCCATCAAATTTAAGATGGTAGCAGAACAGTGGTTGTCTCATTTGTAAATTTAATAAAGTTTGAATACACGATGTCCAACGAAAGCTTTGTACCTGTGCCAAAGTTTGATGGCTCGGTTAATTATGATGAATGGCGGTTGCAGTTTATGTATTTGATGAGGTATAAGAATTGCTCTGATGTTATCGAGCATGCAGACCGGCCAGAAACTGTCAAGGAAGAAGACTGGAAGCAGAAAAGTAATAAGGCTATGTACTTTCTATCATTAGCCGTTAAACCGGATAAAATGGTAAATTGCGATACACCAATGCAAGTTATTGACAAATTGGATAAATTATACTTGTGTAAGTCTGAGTCTAAACAGCTATTAATTGAAAAACAGTTAAGTGGACTGAAATATGCAGATGGTGAAGATCCTGAACAGTTCTTTGAAAAATTTGAAAGAAAAGTTATTGAATTGCATCATGCTGGTGGTGATACCTGTAGAAGACGAAAATTAAGTTATTTAATGATGTGTTTACCTGATAGTTGTCGCCATATTATTGAAACTATTGATATATTACCTGAACAAGAGAGGACTGTTGACTATATTCGTCAGAAATTAATAGAAAGAAAGCAGCTTGGTACTGTCACAGATTCAGTTCAAACATCTACAGCAGGGACCAATAATCCACAGGCATTTAAAGCACAAGTTGGTGTTAGAAATCCAAAGAAACCAGAGAGGGAATTTTTGTGTTATCGGTGTAATAAACCAGGACATTTGCAAAAAGATTGTCATTCTAATTTCAGTGGTAATCAATATGGAAATTATTCTAGAAATTCTGGTGGTAACTTTAGAGGAAACTGGCAAGGAACATTCCGTGGAAGTGGCAACAGAGGTTATCGTGGATCAAATCATAGTAGAGGTAATTATAATAGAAATAATAGAGGTTTTACTGCTAACACTGAAGTATGTAATAATTCTCAGAATCTTGATTCCTTTTCTATTTGCATTAATAATTGTAACTCTTGTGAATCAACAATAAATGAAAAGAAATGTATTGAATGGCTCTTAGATAGTGGATGTACTGACCATGTAGTAACATCAGATGAATATTTTTATGAGTATGTTGATCTATCAACACCCGCTAATGTGAAACTAGGTGATAATACAGTAATTGTAGCAACAAAAGTTGGTAATATAATGTGTAAATTTTATTCTGATACTGGTGAACAAACAATTAAGGTTAAAAATGTGTTCTATGTGCCTGAATTAAGGAAAAATCTTTTGAGTGTATCTGCCATAACAAAAAGTAATAAGAGTGTTGTTTTTTCAAAAGGTTATTGTGAAATATACAGTGGCAATGATTTAATTATTTTAATAAAAGAAAAAAACAAATTGTATCCTGTGAAAGGAGAAATAAGTTTTGTAATTTCAGCGAATTATGTAAGAAATAATATGTCAGAAAAAGAACGTTTGCATAGAATTTTGGGGCATGTAAATTTTAAAGATTTAAATATTATGTGCAAAGATAATTATTTAGAAGGTTTGCCAAACTCCATTGAAAAAATTTATATGGATTGTGAAATTTGTATTGAGTCAAAGTTGTCTAATTTAAAATATCAAAATAATCGAACTCGAGCTAAATACTGCGGGCAAATAGTACATACTGATATAAAATTTTTAGATGTTGAAAGTTATAATGGGGAAAAATATTTTGTAAGTTTCATAGATGATTATTCTCGTGTTGCTCGTGTGTATTGTTTGAAAAATAAGTCAGAAGTATTTGAAAAATTTTTGGAATATTATAATTTTATTAACAATTTAACTGATCGACCCATGCAACAATTAAGGTGTGATAATGGTACTGAGTATTTGAATAATCGCTTTTATGATTTTGCTAAGGTGAAAGGATTTAAGATATTACCATGTACAGCCTACAACCATGAGTTGAATGGAGTAGCGGAGCGATATAATCGTACAATTATGGACAGAGTTAGGTGTTTGAGAAAAGAGTCCAATTTAGAAAAAAGTATTGGCCTGAACTTGTGTATGCAGCTTGCTATATAGGTAATCGAGTATTGAATAGTTCTACACTTGAAAGAAAGACTCCATATGAGATTTTTATGGGTAAGAAACCATCAGTTAATAATTTGAAGATGTATGGAAGTAATGTTTTTGTAAGAGTACCAGATGTTAAGAGGACTACTCAAGATGATAAAGCAGTGAAAGGAAAGTTAGTTGGATATTTTGAGTTAGGTTATCGTGTGCTGATTGATGGTAAGATTGTTTTAGCTAGAAATGTAAAGGTTGTTGAACCAGGAAAAGGTTATGTAATAGTTAGTGAGGAGAATGAGGAAAGGATAAATGAGAATAATGATGAAAGAATAAATGAGAATAGTAAGAAGGATGAAGAAGTGGGTAATGATGAATCTATGACAGGTGTAAATGATGAAATGAGGGAAAAGAGAAAGCCTAGACGTGAGAGGAAAGTTCCAAGCAAGTTTGATGATTATGTATTGTATGCAAATTATGTGAAAGCTTGTACTCCAGAAACATATGAAGAAGCAGTTATGAGTGAGGAATGTAAAGATTGGAGGAAAGCCATGAAAAAGGAATTTGATGCATTGAATGATACAGATACATGGGAGCTAGTTGAAAGACCAGAGGATAAGGAAGTTATTAGTGTGAAGTGGTTGTATACTTTGAAGAGTGGAAACCGTTACAAAGCACGTTTAGTTGCGCGAGGTTTTGAACAACAAGGGGAACTTGAAGATATTTATGCTCCTGTTGCTAAAATGAGTACATTAAGATCAATGTTAGCTATTAGTTGTAGTCGTGGCTACAATATACAGCAAATGGATGTAGAAACTGCATTCCTTAATAGTGAAGTAAAATCTGAAGTGTATGTCGAACAACCTCTAGGTTGTGTAAAAGATCCTAGTAAAGTTTATCGTTTAAGGAAATCATTATATGGACTAAGAGAATCACCGCGTAATTGGTATAATTGTTTTGATAATTTCATAAAGAGTTTAAACTTTGAGCGTAGCAAATATGATAGTTGTCTCTATTTTAATCATAATAGGAAGGTGTATTGTATAATATTTGTTGATGACATTTTAATTTGTGGAGAGGAATTTAAAGTAATAAAAGCAATAAAGGAAAAATTTATGGAGAATTTTAAAATGACTGACATTGGTGAAGTAAAATCTTATTTGGGAATCGAAATTAATTACAATAAAAAGGAAAAGAAAATGACCTTAAGTCAAGCTCAGTATATAGAAGCTATTTCAAAAAAGTTTAATGTTATTGAGTCAAAAGTTAAACATACTCCAATGGAACAGAATTTGAAGTTAAATCCAGGCAATGTTAATCAAAGCCTTAAATATAGAAATTTGATTGGAGCTTTACTTTATATAACCTTAAGTACTAGACCTGATGTATCATATTCAGTAAACTATTTAAGCAGATTTCAAAATTGCTGTGATGAAACTCATTACAAATATGCTTGTCGTATTTTGATTTATCTATATTATAGTAGAAATTTATGTTTGCATTTTAATGGTGATAACTTTAAAAATGTAATAGAATGTTATGTTGATTCAGATTGGGCTAGTGATTTGTTAGATAGTAAGTCTACAACTGGCATAGTAATTAGAGTTAATGGTAATCCTGTGTATTGGAAAACAATAAAACAAAAGACTGTATCTCGTTCATCTACTCATGCAGAGTATTATGCTTTAGCAGATGCTGCTGAAGAAGTTTTATTTATAAAAGGAATTTTGTCTGATTTGAGAGTTAATGAAGAGTATCTTTGTAATATAAAAATTTTTGAAGATAATAGCGGAGCACTTGCTTTAGCCAAGAATGGTAATTTTACAAAACGATCAAAACATATTGATGTGGCACTTCATTTTGTACATGACTTAGTTGTAGATGGTAAAATTGATATTGTTAAAATTGAAAGTAATAATAATATTGCTGATATGTTAACCAAGGCTCTTGGACAAATTAAATTTAAGGAGTTCCGATTGAAGTTAAATGTATACTAGATTTTTGTTAATCGCAAGAGAGGGTGTTAAGAAATGCGACAAACAAAAATATTGTCTATGGCAACATTATTGGTAATCGGTGATTGGTTATGGTCTATGGAAGAAGAATGGCCGATGTATTGTTAAAATGTGATTGTAAGAAAAAGAAATAAAAGTATCAGTAAGTTAAAGTGTATTTTGTTATTACGAGAAATCAAGATCCTTCCAGCAAATTTAAGACATACTGCTTTACATTTTTTTTTTTTAGTAGCAATGTATTTTTTATTTTGTATTTGTTGTTACTTCGATATACATTTTTTTAGTATTCTACTATAATTTCTATACTTTTTTTTTATTATGCGTCTTATTTGTACCGGAGTGCTTATAGTTAAAATAAAGATGTCTTTTCACTACAGTAGATTTTTTAATTCCTCTCGTTAACCATAATGTTGTCTTTCTTTTATTAGTTCTTTTGACCGTAACTATAGGAAAATGGAGGTCATAAAATAGTGTTAATAGTTCATGAAATAATTGAAAAGATTGATTTAAATTTGAAACATTATATATTTCTGAAAAACTAATCGATGAAAGGTTGCTACAAAACTTTTTAATATTTTCTTCGCTACAGTCTCTTACCTGATCATACCAACATTTTATTTCACGGTTGCTATGTGATTTTATTGTTAAGGTCTGACCTGTTTCATGGTCTGATAAAGCTAAATAGTGAACGGCGCTTATAACGTCTTTCTTAATGTTTGTAGCAAATTGATCGAGACAGGCTAGTTGACGCGTTGGTGATTTAATGTGTAGTACCATATCGAAATTTTTAAGTAAACTCATTAGAGTTTCACATATCTTGTTTGGTTTTAATGTGTCAATATTCCAATCGCCACATATTATTACCCTTTTCCCTCTACACATGATTCTTAATAGCATTTTTTCGAGCTTCTCTATAAATATGTAGGGGTTGCTATTTGGAGTTCTATATAAACACATGATTATAATTTTTTGTGTTGTCAGTTTTGTGAAGTTTACTATCTAATGTAATTCCTAAGAATACTGTTGAGTCTACAATACTTATGATTTCATGATTTATGGTTAGATTAGTGCCTAGTTGTTTTACATTTGGCATAGTAAATCTCACACACTTTGTTTTATTTGAATTCAGTAGGAGATTATTCGTTGTAAACCAATTCAATACATCATTTAGTGCCCTATTCACATCGTCAAAAACTGTTTTCTTACGATCGACTTTAAAAATAAGTGACGTATCATCAGCAAATAGAACTATATCTCAGAGAAAATTTTAAATAATATGGTAAGTCATTTATATATATGAGAAAAAGTAGAGGACCCAGTATAGAGCCCTGCGGAACGCCCATAGTAACAGGTAATCCAGATGACCTCGCACCATTGACATCTACATGTTGAATTCTATCTTTCAAGTAGGAAACGATTAGTTCCAAAGCAATACAATTAACACCATAATGCCTAAGTTTAAGAAAAAGCGTGTTATGTTCTACACAGTCAAAAGCTTTTGAAAGATCGCAAAATACACCTATCGCATCTTGCGAATTCTCCCATGCATTAAATATATGTCTCAAAAGAGTTGCACCCGCATCAATTGTTGAACGACCCTTTGTAAAGCCATATTGTTCTTTGTGAAATAAATTATTTAGATTAAAATGGCTTTCTAGTTGTTGCAAAATAACTTTTTCAAAAATTTTACTAATAGCCGGTAAGATTGAGATTAGCCTAAAGTTACTTGGTTCGGTTGTACAACCCTTCTTGAATAAAGGTATTACTTTACTATACTTCATCAGGTTAGGAAAAACCCCAGAATCAACACATCGATTGAATGTTATTGCTAGAAATGGTGCTATATCAATTATAATAGTTTCTATTAATTTAACTGAAATCCCCCATAAGTCCCCTGTTTTCTTAGAGTTAAGAGACTTAAACGTTTTTATAATATCTGTGGGGTTTGTGGCGTCTCGTCGATCTACGCGTACAGCTGTGCCGCGCCGCCTGCGCCCGTGCGAGCCCCTCGGCGCCCGGCGACCGTTACAGACAGAGTTAAAATCGCTGTCGCTCGGTCGCGGAGGCCAGTCGATACAGCATTCCGACGGCGAACGCACGCGCTAATCGCTCTTAAAGATTACGATCAAATATCTCTGTAAAGAAATTAACCTTAAATCTTTTGATTGTAAAACTTCTTCTTTCTGTGCTACTACTAGTTTAAATATATATTGTATCGTTCATGTTATAGCATATTAAACGGTGTAAGACGTGAAACCATACTGAAGAACGTTTTATTTCACTGCCACCTTCCGAGCTAACTACAAATTGGTGACCCCGACGTGATCTGACAAAAACGAACCGAAACCGAACCGAACAAACGAACCGACAAACGAACCGAACAAACGAACCGAACGAACGAACCGAAACCGAACCGAACAAACGAACCGAAACCAAACCGAACCGAACAACGAACCGAAAAACCGAACCGAACAACGAACCGAAGAAAAACCGAACCGAAAAACCGAAACTCCTTTCCTCATATCGACCTCCGGTCTTGGAGGGGAGTAATGTGGCGACCTCCACATACAGCGCAAACAGCAACATGCTACAGCGTCATCGACCAAAGATACACCGAACTACGGTGTGACGTCACGACACGGAGTACACAACAGTACTAATCCTGAATCGCGCAGTGAAAAGTTCTCGCGACAGTTAACATATATACAACATCCCAACATCATCCGTTGGGCAGTTGGCCCGCCAGGCATGATCACCTCGCCTGGTCGGAGGATCCTCCCTTTGTGTTGGAGGGACATATCACCCGTTCCCCCACAGTGGTGACCCCGACGTGATGTGACGTTCCTTGGTTACCAAGTTACTGCTGCCGGTATCCGCCCGCTCGACAGTAAGGTACAGGCCATCCAGGAGTATCCGGTGCCAGAAACTATGAAGGAGTTAAGAAGGTATTTAGGCATGTTAAACTTCTATAGACGCTTTATACCGCACGCAGCTAAAGCCCAGGCACCGCTTAATGCTATACTCGCTGGAGCTAAGAAGAAGAACCAGGCTATCTCAATGACGCAGACGCAGCTAGAAGCTTTTAGTGAATGCAAAAAGATGCTTTCTAATACTACGCTTTTGGTTCACCCGCTTCCGAATGCCGAGCTTTCGCTGATAGCAGATGCATCAGATGTATCCATAGGAGCCGTGTTACAGCAGCGAAACGGTAAGCAGTGGGAACCGCTAGGGTTCTTTTCAAAGAAATTAAACCCTGCGCAGAAGAAGTACAGCCCCTACGACCGCGAGCTTTTGGCAGTGTACGAAGCCATACGATATTTTCGTCACATGGTGGAAGCTCGCAACTTCGTCGTCTTCACCGATCACCGCCCGCTTACCTACGCTTTCACGAGGCCCCGAGAGAACTGCTCGCCTAGGCAGTACAGGTATTTTGACTATATAGCTCAATACACAACCGACATTCGCTATATACCTGGCTCGGAGAATGCAGTTGCCGATGCACTGTCCAGGATAGAGGAGGTACTAGTTCCTAAGGGGATAGACTACCAAACACTCGCACGATGTCAGGCGACGGATCCAGAGCTACGAGGCCTGCTTAAAACTGTATCTTCACTAAAGCTCGAGAAGGTTAGAGTCCCTGACACAGACATAGAAGTCTATTGTGACGTGGCGACAACACCCCCACGACCATACTTAACGCCTAAGTTTCGTAGAGAAGCGTTCGAATCGCTACACAACTTGAGCCACCCTGGAAACACAGCTACAGTGCGACTGGTGACACAAAGATTTGTTTGGCCATGGATCCGCAAACAGTGTAGAGAGTGGTCCCGAGAATGCCTAAAGTGTCAAGGCAGTAAAGTAACCCGACATACCTTTGCTCCTATATCCCAATTTCCCATCACAACATCAAGGTTTACCCACATCCACCTTGATCTTATTGGCCCTTTGCCACTATCTTCTGATTACAGGTACTGCCTCACTGCCATTGACCGGTTCACCAGATGGCCTGAGGCCTACCCCATCAAAGATATAACAGCTGAGACCTGCGCCATGGCGCTGGTGTCGGGCTGGATTGCCAGATTCGGTTGCCCTCTGAAAATTACAACAGATCGTGGCACGCAGTTTCAGTCGCATCTCTTCCGAACCATCGATGCCCTAGTCGGTGCGCGCCACTACAGCACCACTGCCTACCATCCTGCCGCGAACGGCATGGTGGAACGTCTACATCGGCAAATGAAAGCAGCCATCATGTGTTACGCGACTCCACGATGGACCGAAGTTCTTCCACTCGTGCTGCTAGGGATGCGAAGCGCTTGCAAACCCGACATCGAGGCATCACCAGCAGAGTTGGTTTACGGCGAACAACTAAGACTACCAGGCCAGTTCTTAGCACCACTCGACGACTACAAGACGGCTGACGTAACCGATCTCGCTACTCGCTTGAGAATTGGCATGGCGAACCTTACACCAAGGTCTGCCTCCTCCCACAGAAAAGGCCCGTTTTATGTACCACATAGCCTCAGCGATACGTCTCACGTGTTCTTGCGGCAGGACTTCGTTCGAAGACCGCTCGAACCTCCTTACGCCGGCCCATATAAGGTTATAGAGCGGCATGACAAATATTACAAGCTCGATGTAAAGAGCAGAGAGGTAACAGTCAGCATTGATCGACTTAAGCCGGCCTACATCGCTAAGGATGTTGACGACCCGACATCGACGTTGCCCGTTCCTGACCCAACAATTGAACTGCCTGCCCCAGCTGAACAACAAGAGAGGAGGACGAGGTCTGGACGTCGCGTGCATTTTCCTGACTATTACCGCCCGCAGTAGCGGTCTAAGCAGGGGAGTACTGTGGCGTCTCGTCGATCTACGCGTACAGCTGTGCCGCGCCGCCTGCGCCCGTGCGAGCCCCTCCGCGCCCGGCGACCGTTACAGACAGAGTTAAAATCGCTGTCGCTCGGTCGCGGAGGCCAGTCGATACAGCATTCCGACGGCGAACGCACGCGCTAATCGTATTCGACAAAATCGCTCTTAAAGATTACGATCAAATATCTCTGTAAAGAAATTAACCTTAAATCTTTTGATTGTAAAACTTCTTCTTTCTGTGCTACTACTAGTTTAAATATATATTGTATCGTTCATGTTATAGCATATTAAACGGTGTAAGACGTGAAACCATACTGAAGAACGTTTTATTTCACTGCCACCTTCCGAGCTAACTACAGGTTTATGTATTCAAATTGAAATAGATTCTTACATTCATTTACATTGGCCCTTAACAACAGTTCAGACCCGGACGCACAAGAATTCAAGGTACTCGTTGTACTAACTGGTACACTTGTGAAAAAGGTATTAAAAGATTCAGCTATGTCTAAATTGTTTGTTATAAACCTATTATTGTTATTTAATTTTAAATCATTATCTCGAGGTTTACAACGTCCCGTTTCATTATTAATAATGTTCCATGTAGCTGTTATTTTATTATTTGAAGACTTAATTTTATCACTTATATACAAAGACTTCGCCACACCACAGGCTCTCCTAAAAATCCTTGAGTAATTTTTTACATATTCATGAAATTTTGGGTCAAAATTACCCTTTTTCACAGCATACAAATCATACAGCCTTTCCCTACTTTTGTAAAATCCTGTTGTCGCCCAATCACAGAACGTCGTTTTGGGCCGTTGCATTATTGTTTTTGTCTTAAATATATCTTAAATATAAATTCGATTTCTATCATGTTGAATAGGTAGCCGTAAAGCTTATCCGGATCCCTTTGAGTCCAATCTATATTGGAAACCTTATCCTTAATCTTATTACTAAAATTTAATAATCGGTTACTAGTAATGGGCCTGGTTACTAGTAATAATCAATGGGCCTCATCCGAAAGGACCCTAAATACCCCGCGAACAGGCCGCCCATTATATGAAAAAGTCCAAAATCTTCGTGAGCAAGTGGGCGAAGAGGTATTCACAACGAAATCCGTCTATGTCTTACCAGATCGTGGTAAATCTAAAAAGACGTCTGTCACAGAGGATAAACGGATTGTGCAGTTGTTTGCCAAGAATTCTTTATTATCACTTCACTCGGGGCAGGAACAGTCGAAGAAAAAGGGTCTAATAATAACACTTGATACCATCAAAAGGCATTTAGTTGTAAATGGCGTGAAATATCGAAACACTGTGAAGAAACCTCTCCTTCCTGAAACGCACATTGAAAAAAAACTGCATTGGGCGTGAGAAAATAAAGACCGTGATTGGGACAAGATATTTTTTTCTGATAAAGCTTAATTTTGGGCAGCCGGTTACTCGACTAGAGCTTGGACTACGGCTGACTATAGACTGATGGTACGAACCGTGAAACACCCTGTAAAGGTGCGTGTTTGGGGATGCTTTTCAAAAAAGGGTTTCGAAAATTTTCACTTGTTTACCGGGACTTTGGATGCTGAGATGATAAAAATTTACGAAAAAGCATTATTGCCGTCGGCTAAGAACGACACCTACCTACACCTACACCAAAATGATTTCTGGATTCTGCAAGAGGAGAATGATCCTAAACACTGCAGTCGGCTCTGCACTACTTGGACAGCAGAACATGGTATTAACGTGTCGGATTGGCCCTAACAGTCCCCTGATGCCAATCCAATTGAAATTTTTTGTGCCTGGGTGAAGCTTTAAACTAAGGGCAAAAACTGTGGTGACCGTCGTTGACCTTACTCGTAAACTGAAGTCCGCGTGGAGATCTTTACCTCAGAGCTATGCTGTAGAATTATCGGAAATTATGCCGTAAAGATGCACAGCGATTTTTGACAATAATGGAGATTGGACGCCGTATTAATGTAATGCATCAAACAGCTATAAAGGACTTAATTGGTTACAATTTATCGTTTGATATTTCGAAGGGTTTCTCTATTCTTCGAAGGGGTTCTACATTTCTTACATATATCACACTTGTAAGGTTCCTCACCAGTGTGTATACGAATATGGTTATTTAACTTACTACTTCGAAAAAAACATTTCTTACATATATTACAACCACGTGGTTTCTCATCAGTGTGTACACGAATGTCTATTAAAATGACCACTTTGTTTAAAACATTTAGTACACATATCACACTTGTAAGGTTTCTCACCAGTGTGTATACGAATATGGCTATTTAACTGACTACTTCGACAAAAACATTTCTTACATATATCACACTCATATGGTTTCTCGCCAGTATGTATACGAATATGTTGATCTAAATTACCTTTTAAGTTAAAACATTTCTTACATATATCACACTCATATGGTTTCTCACCAGTATGTATACGAATATGTTGATCTAAGGTACCTTTTAAGTTAAAACATTTCTTATATATATCACACTTATAAGGTTTCTCACCAGTGTGTACACGAATATGTTTAACTAAACTTTATTTTTCGCTAAAACATTTTTTACATATATCTCACTTATAATGTTTCTCACCAGAGTGTACACGAATATGTTTAACTAAACTACCTTTTTCGCCAAAACATTTCTTACATATATCACACTTGTAAGGTTTCTCACCAGTGTGTATACGAATATGTTGATCTAAACTACTTTTTACGGTAAAACATTTCTTACAAATATTACACTCATATGGTTTCTCACCAGTGTGTACAAGAATATGTCTATCTAAAGTACCTTTCTGGCTAAAACATTTTTTACATATATCACACTTGTAAGGTTCCTCACCAGTGTGTATACGAATATGGTTATTTAACTTACTACTTCGAAAAAAACATTTCTTACATATATCACAACCATGTGGTTTCTCATCAGTGTGTACACGAATGTCTATTAAAATGACCACTTTGTTTAAAACATTTATTACACATATCACACTTGTAAGGTTTCGCACCAGTGTGTATACGAATATGGCTATTTAACTGACTACTTCGACAAAAACATTTCTTACACATATCACACTCATATGGTTTCTCGCCAGTATGTATACGAATATGTTGATCTAAATTACCTTTTAAGTTAAAACATTTCTTACATATATCACACTCATATGGTTTCTCACCAGTATGTATACGAATATGTTGATCTAAAGTACCTTTTAAGTTAAAACATTTCTTATATATATCACACTTATAAGGTTTCTCACCAGTGTGTACACGAATATGTTTACCTAAACTATATTTTTCGCTAAAACATTTTTTACATATATCACACTTATAATGTTTCTCACCAGAGTGTACACGAATATGTTTAACTAAACTACCTTTTTCGCCAAAACATTTCTTACATATATCACACTTGTAAGGTTTCTCACCAGTGTGTATACGAATATGTTGATCTAAACTACTTTTTACGGTAAAACATTTCTTACAAATATTACACTCATATGGTTTCTCACCAGTGTGTACACGAATATGTCTATCTAAAGTACCTTTCTGGCTAAAACATTTTTTACATATATCACACTTGTAAGGTTCCTCACCAGTGTGTATACGAATATGGTTATTTAACTTACTACTTCGAAAAAAACATTTCTTACATATATCACAACCATGTGGTTTCTCATCAGTGTGTACACGAATGTCTATTAAAATGACCACTTTGTTTAAAACATTTATTACACATATCACACTTGTAAGGTTTCTCACCAGTGTGTATACGAATATGGCTATTTAACTGACTACTTCGACAAAAACATTTCTTACATATATCACACTCATATGGTTTCTCACCAGTATGTATACGAATATGTTCATCTAAAGTACCTTTTTGGCCAAAACATTTCTTACATATATCACACTTGTAAGGTTTCTCACCAGTGTGTATACGAATATGGCTATTTAACGTACTACTTCGATAAAAACATTTCTTACATATATCACACTCATATGGTTTCTCACCAGTGTGTACACGAATATGGCTATTTAACGTACTACTTCGATAAAAACATTTCTTACAAATATCACACTCATATGGTTTCTCACCAGTGTGTACACGAATATGTCTATTTAAAGTATCTTTCCGCCTAAAACATTTTTTACATATATTACACTTGTAAGGTTTCTCACCAGTGTGTACACGAATATGTTTAACTAAACTACATTTTTCGCTAAAACATTTTTTACATATATCACACTTATAAGGTTTCTCACCAGAGTGTACACGAATATGTTTAACTAAACTAACTTTTTCGCCAAAATATTTCTTACATATATCACACTTATAAGGTTTCTCACCAGAGTGTACACGAATATGTTTAACTAAATTACCTTTTTCGTCAAAACATTTCTTACATATATCACACTTGTAAGGTTTCTCACCAGTGTGTACACGAATATGTTTAACTAAACTACATTTTTCGCTAAAACATTTTTTACATATATCACACTTATAAGGTTTCTCACCAGAGTGAACACGAATATGTTTAATTAAAGTACCTTTTTGGCCAAAACATTTCTTACATATACCACACTCATATGGTTTCTCACCAGTGTGTACACGAATATGTCTATCGAAATTACCTTTCTGGCTAAAACATTTTTTACATATATCACACTTGTAAGGTTCCTCACCAGTGTGTATACGAATATGGTTATTTAACTTACTACTTCGAAAAAAACATTTCTTACATATATCACAACCATGTGGTTTCTCATCAGTGTGTACACGAATGTCTATTAAAATGACCACTATGTTTAAAACATTTATTACACATATCACACTTGTAAGGTTTCTCACCAGTGTGTATACGAATATGGCTATTTAACTGACTACTTCGACAAAAACATTTCTTACATATATCACACTCATATGGTTTCTCACCAGTATGTATACGAATATGTTCATCTAAAGTACCTTTTTGGCCAAAACATTTCTTACATATATCACACTTGTAAGGTTTCTCACCAGTGTGTATACGAATATGGCTATTTAACGTACTACTTCGATAAAAACATTTCTTACATATATCACACTCATATGGTTTCTCACCAGTGTGTACACGAATATGTCTATCTAAAGAACCTTTCTGGCTAAAACATTTTTTACATATATCACACTTATAAGGTTTCTCACCAGTGTGTATACGAATATGGCTATTTAACGTACTACTTCGATAAAAACATTTCTTACAAATATCACACTCATATGGTTTCTCACCAGTGTGTACACGAATATGTCTATTTAAAGTATCTTTCCGCCTAAAACATTTTTTACATATATCACACTTGTAAGGTTTCTCACCAGTGTGTACACGAATATGTTTAACTAAACTACATTTTTCGCTAAAACATTTTTTACATATATCACACTTATAAGGTTTCTCACCAGAGTGTACACGAATATGTTTAACTAAACTAACTTTTTCGCCAAAATATTTCTTACATATATCACACTTATAAGGTTTCTCACCAGAGTGTACACGAATATGTTTAACTAAATTACCTTTTTCGTCAAAACATTTCTTACATATATCACACTTGTAAGGTTTCTCACCAGTGTGTACACGAATATGTTTAACTAAACTACATTTTTCGCTAAAACATTTTTTACATATATCACACTTATAAGGTTTCTCACCAGAGTGAACACGAATATGTTTAATTAAAGTACCTTTTTGGCCAAAACATTTCTTACATATATCACACTTGTAAGGTTTCTCACCAGTGTGTACACGAATATGTTTAACTAAACTACATTTTTCGCTAAAACATTTTTTACATATATCACACTTATAAGGTTTCTCACCAGAGTGTACACGAATATGTTTAACTAAATTACCTTTTTCGTCAAAACATTTCTTACATATATCACACTTGTAAGGTTTCTCACCAGAGTGTACACGAATATGTTTAACTAAATTACCTTTTTCGTCAAAACATTTCTTACATATATCACACTCATATGGTTTCTCACCAGTGTGTACACGAATATGTCTATCTAAAGTACCTTTCTGGCTAAAACATTTTTTACATATATCACACTCATATGGTTTCTCACCAGTGTGTATACGAACATGTCTATTTAACTCAGCACTTTGTTTAAAACATTTCTTACATATACCACACTTATAAGGTGTCTCACCAGTGTGTATACGAATATGTTGATCTAATCTACCTTTTTCGCTAAAACATTTCTTACAAATATCACACTCATATGGTTTCTCACCAGTGTGTACACGAATATGTCTATTTAAAGTATCTTTCCGCCTAAAACATTTTTTACATATATCACACTTATAAGGTTTCTCACCAGTGTGTATACGAATATGTTGATCTAAACTACTTTTTACGGTAAAACATTTCTTACAAATATTACACTCATATGGTTTCTCACCAGTGTGTACACGAATATGTATTTTTAAATCACGACTCCGAATGAAACATTTCTTACATATATCACATTTATAAGGTTTGTCACCAGTGTGTATAGGAATATGTCTTTTTAAATCAAGTCTTTCAGTGAAACATTTCTTACATATATCACACTTATAAGGTTTCTCACCTGTGTGCATACGAACGTGATTACTTAAATAAAATTTGCTTTTGAAACTTCTTCGACAAGTATCACATGAATATGGTTTAGTCTTTAAGACCGAGTCAATCCGATCGATGCCAGCATCTTCTGGAACCTCCTTAGGAACATCTGTCAAAATAAATACATAGTGTCACAGGCAGTGTTGTCGATCTTAATCTTATATATAAAATTCTCGTGTCACAATGTTAGTTACCATACTCCTCTGAAACGGCTGGACCGATTTTTATGAAATTTGGTGTGCATATCAGGTAGGTCTGAGAATCGACCAACATCTATTTTTTATACCCCATTTTTTATATGTTAAAACAACGTTTGCGGGATCAGCTAGTATTTATCTATATTATAAAAGCGAGATACCACTCACTGATTAATCAGGAAATCTCAGAAACTATAGTACCTACAAACTTGAGATTTAGCAGGTAGGTTCCTTATAGGGTGTAGACATCCGCTAAGAACAAATTTTACGAAATTCCACCCCTAAAGGGGTAAAACTGGGGTTGGAAGTTTGTATGAAAGTCCTATGTTTTTGAAGTAAGAGACTTGAAATTTAAAATGTATGCTATATAGATGGTGTGCTAATGACGTATCTTTAGAAATCAACCTAATTTTGGGGTTATAACAGGGGATGGTAGTTTGTATGAAAGTCCAATGTTATTGAAGATAAAGTAATTATGGCAGAAGGATTTTACATGGTATTTAAGTATAAGAATTATCATACATATATATAATATACTAGCTGAGCCCCGTGGTGTTACCCACGGCACAACAACAACCGCGGGTAACGCCGCGGTGCAAAGTTAGTTATGGATAAATTATTTCCAAATGCTGCATAAATGATCATACGCACATAATTATTTGTTTTATATGAAATCTAACCCAATATGTAAATAATTATGAAGTGTTACTTTTCTGGTCGACACATCAGACAAATCAAAATATATTATGTCTACTAGCTGAGGCTCGCGGTGTTACCCGCGGTACATCAACAACTGTGGGTAACGCCGTTGGGCAAAATTAGTTCATATACAGGGTGGATATGACAAAACGACATTTGACGAAACCGCGGGCCATTCAAATATGTCTGTTGACTTTGGGATTGTTAAATTTATTTGAAAATTGAAATTAAAAAAATGAAATTTTCAAACAACTAAATGCCTAAAAATATTAAAACCGATAAGAACACCATTTGCAATTTAAGTTCACTAACCTGCTTGCATACGATTACGAGTACAGCTGAGCGCCCGCGCGGTTCTGCCGTGCACGCGCGCCTACTTATTGTAATAATAATTTACATGTATTGACACAATCACAATATTTCACAATAATATCACAAAACATGAAATTAAATTAATTAGTATTTGAATTGTTCAATTCTCAATGAATACACAGATCGTATCTTTTAATAATGTAATTTTTTCGCAACTTTGCAAATTAGTAAGTAACTAACAAATAGCTTTGCAAATAAGTAATAACAAAAAGTATGTCTTACGGGCAATGTCTTACAAAAAGTATATCTCGTCGATCTAATAAAGCCTGTACTTACTTGTATTTAAAGGTTTACGCTCGTTTTTTTAGAACTTTGTGAATAGATCTATGGCTTACTTACTTGAAAATGACGAGCAGCTGTACGCAAACTACATATCAGTGTAGGTACGTAAAGCCAGAGCGGCGTTTCCTCGGCATTCTCCATAAATTAATATCATATCCGAGTATTCACTAGCCGTATAACCAAATCGAGGCATTGTTTCATTTACACTCACACAAAGTAATCGTTAAATAACAACTAAGTACTAACAAACCTAACTAATGCGTCCTGTCACTATAAAAGCAGTTTTTCGCACTTATCACTTTAAAATACCTATTATTAATAATCAAAACAAACAGGACATAGGGCTTCCGCGCCGGCTACTTCAAACGTGCAACGACGCGATCGACTGCCAAAATGTGCAACACGTCACAGGTTCGCGTACTGCGACACACTGACCCACTAATCAAATGCAGTTTTTTACGTTTGAAATTAGAAAAGGATAGAAAATATATTTTCGGTTGACCCTTTTACTCTCCCGGGTGATTCCTTCCAGCAATACCTACCTATTGTTTTTAACTATTTTGTGATTACGTGTGTGAGGGTCTTATTGCTCAGACATAAGGTATATTTTAGAGTGACAATTATTTGAGTAGTTAGACCTAAGGTCGTTAACCCGTTGATAATCGCGTTGCATTGAACACATCGTATAGTAAGTTTCAAAAACGAAAAGTAGTGTCCTGTGGCTAAACTACTGAACCGATTTTATTGAAACTTTGTAGGTAGACTTGTAACGTGTGTAACACTTGCTTTGTGGTATCCACCTTGTATATAATCTTAATATATAACAACAAAGAACACTTACGCTTTAAAGTCTTGGCGTTCTTTGTTGATATATATATATATATATATTAAGGAGAGGGAGGCGCCCATGGCTTCCATCATCACCAGAAGTCCACCACTGGACATAGGCCTCTCCTTAGAAAGCAGGTTTTGGCCTACATTATCACGCTGGCCAGACGGGTTGTATTTGTGTCAAGTCTTTGCAGTGTTGTTGTCCTGGTAGTTTGCTCCCTAAGTGTGGGCGCACACCGGAGTCGACAGACAGTCTCCGACGAGACAGTTTGTCGAGGCTCGACCAGGTTGCCGTAATAGAAGGGGAGCCCACGATGCTAAATGGGGATTTACTCGAGCGTCATAGAGATCTATGGGGTTGCAAAGCTTAGATGATAAAAAGAAAAAAATATTATTACTGTTTACCTTTTCATCAGTGGGGTGAGCAGCTATAATAATAATAATAATAGCCTTTATTTCAGACAGTACATATTTTTTTTAAATTATCTATCTACTAACTAAACTATTTTACATATATATTATATCCCTCATGTTTATGCTATTGTGCAACGACAACCCTGTCTGTGTGCCCCTCATTGGCAAAGGCCTCCTCCAATTTCTTTCATTCCTCTCTATTATTAGCAGTTCTCGTCCATGTGCCTCCTGCCACGGCTTTAATTTCATCCATCCATCTTCTAAGTGGTCTCCCTCTTGTCCTCTTCTTATCACTTGTGAACCAGTTAATTATTAATTTTGACCATTTTTCCTTACCCCTTATAGTGTGTCCAGCCCATCTCCATTTTAATTTTTTTATTGTTTTTGTGACATCTTGTGTTTGCGTATGTTTCTTTATTGTTTCAGTTCTTATTCTATCGGATAGTCTTTTCCCCATCATACTCCTTTCCATTGAGTTTTGACACGTTTTTAATTTATTAATGTGTGTTTTATTGAGTGCCCAGGTTTGGCAGCCGTAAGTCAGTATTGGTAGTACGCTGGTATCAAAAAGTTTCCGTTTGATGGATATGTTAATATCTTTATTTTTCATTATTTCTTTTAGCCTCCAATATTGTTTCCAAGCATTTCCTATTCGTCTGTCAATTTCCTTTGAAGTTAGATCTACAGGAGAGATTATCTGGCCTAAATATATATATTCATTGACATATTCAATTGGGTTATTATTGATTAAAATAGGTTCTTGCTTGCCATTGGTCATAGCTTTAGTTTTTAGTGTGTTCATGACCAATCCAACTTCCCTACTTTCTCTAACCAAACCATTCAGCATCTCCTGCAGTTCCAAGGTGCGGTCCAAGGTAGAATACCCGCTCCTAAAGCCCGCCTGTTCTTTTGGTTGATTTTGGTATTTGTTATTCTGTTGAGTATAATTTTAGCAAAGATTTTGTATATATTTGACGATAGACTTATAGGCCTGTAATTATTTATGTTATTTTTATCTCCTTTCTTGTGTAATAGTATTATGGATGATATTGTCCATTGGTGAGGGATTATTTCGCTGTATAGGACTTCATTGAAAAGGTGTTTGAGAGTTGGTATTAAGTGGTTCTGGTTTAGGATGATGAACTCGTTACTTATACCGTCCGATCCCGGAGCTTTATCTGTCTTTTGAGTTTTCAACGCTTTTTGTATTTCTTCGTTCATTATGTCTGGTACTTCACTTTCTCCCGTAAGTATTGTTGTTTCTGAAGTTTTTTCCCTTGAGTATAATCCTTTAAAAAATTGAGTTGCTATTGCCATGATCTCTGGGCGTCGCTTTTCGCATATATGATTTTTACTTATTAAGTTTGGTATCCAATTTTGTTTCCCTTGTAGTAATTTAAATGCTCTTTTAGTGCCTCCAGTTCTTTGTATGCATTTTTGCAGTTGTTCTAGTCTGTATCTCTGACGGTCTTTTCTCATGTGTGTTCTGATTTTATTACTTATATTGGCTATGTCTTTTCTTAACGTTTTTGTCTTTTCGGGGTTAGCTATAAGTTCTGCTCTCTTTGTTATCAGTTCTTTAGTTTCATTTGTTATCCATTTTGTTCTATCATTTTTGCTTTCTCGTTTTTCTTTTTTATTAGTATAGAGAAGTTCTTGGAACTTATTGTATTTACTCTGTATGTCTAATCCCTTTGTTTTTTCTATGAAATGTTCTAGCTTTTCTTTTAGTGGTTCGGGACTTTCTAGTTTTACATTGTTGATTTGCTTTATTATAAAAGGTCTATTTTTTTTGGGTGTGTCTATTTTCAGCTTAGCTCTTAACATTCTATGGTTGCTGTTAAAATTAATATTATTTAAAACTCTACAGTCTTGGAAGTCTTTACTTTTGTTTGTTAATATAAAATCTATCTCATTTTTGTATTGGCCATCCGGAGATACCCATGTCCATCTGTTGTTCTTACGTTTTTGATATAGAGTATTAAGTATTCTTAAATTGTTTTCGTACGCCAGCTGCACAAGCCTCTCTCCATTTCTTGTTCTTTTGCCTGTACAATACGGGCCTAAAATCATTTGTTCTCAGTCTCCTCCTTCCCCTGTTCTTGCGTTAAAATCACCCATTACTACTAAATTTTTGTGACAGTACTTGTTAATTGCGTCTTGCAACATAGAGTAGAAGGTGTCGATTTCTGATTTGCTGGATTGTTCAGTTGGAGAGTAGACTTGAACAACTGACCACATTTCGTTTTTCGGGGGTAACTTTATATTAAGTATTACAATACGCTCCGAGACACCAATAAACTGTTCGATAAAGGGTTTTAGCTTACTTTTTATTAGGAATCCTGTTCCATATAAGCCTGGTGTTTCGCCTTTATAATATAATACAAAGTCTCCATGGTCTTCTATATTCTCCCCTAGGCGACGGACTTCGCTCAGACCTAGTATTGACCAATTTATATTATTCACAGCAAGTATTAGTTCCGTTAGGCTTTCGTTGGTCCTCAAGCATAGCGTATTGTATGTTGCAGTGTATATTATATCTTCCACTTGGTGATATTTGTTAGAAGGGAAGTGTTTTTGTTTATGTAGGAAGTCAATTGGAGGGTAGTAGTCTGCTTCCCCCACGGTGACTGGCCGGATTGGGGTGTCTTTAGAAAAAGTTGATTTTATTGACGTTGTGGTGCCTCGGTTCCGGTTGTCGTTGTCTTTTATACATTTTTTGGGATTTCTGAAAATGATGCTGATCTTCCTCGTTCGATGTATTTGAGAATATTAGGTTTGATACTATTTTTATCTACAACTTTGGTAGCTGAGAAGGCGGTAGTTGTTAGTTTCTTTTGATTAGAAGAGTTTGGCGAGCCCGACTCTTCTCTTTTTCTCTTTTCTGGGTTGTAATCTCTGTTTTCCTTAACTACTATTTTATCGTGTTTTATGAATGCTATGTTTCCTTTTTTCTTTTCTTCTGCAACCTGTAACTGTAGCTGTTTGCGTTTTTCGAGTATTTCTTTAGAATAATCTTCTTTAATGTATATTCCTTGCGGAAGTTTGGGCTTGTTTCGCAATATCAAGTTTTTTTTCCACAGCGAAGTAATTGTGACTACAACTGGGCGGTTTTTGTTGTTGACATGTTTCCCAATTCTGTATATCCTACTAATTTCGTTACTATTGCATGGTGCTCCCGTGTTTATTATTATGTCCTTAATGTATTCAACAACTTCATATTCGCTTTTTCCTAATTCTTGTATTCCAAAGAAGACTAAGTTGTTTTTCCTTTTATCATCTTTCAGAAACTTCACTTCCTTTTCTAGTTCAGCTATTTTTGTTTTAAGGATACTATTTTCTTCCAGAATCGTTTTCATTTTTTCATCAAGCGCCTCCATTACGTTTTTTGTTACAGAAGTTGTTATAAGATAAGTTTGATTGTCGAGTTTCTTATCCAGTATATCCAGAATTAGCTTTTCCATATTTTTGTCATCCATTTTGCCAACACTACTTTTTAGTTGACAACACTGGATTTTTGTTGGTAAACCTAAGTTCTAGTTGGTAGCACTGGTTTCTGGTTTGTAACCCTAAATTGTAGTTGGCAACACTGGGTTCTGGATGTCAACACTGGATTTTGGTTGGTACCACTGTCTATGATGTATTGCTCACTTCACTTGAATTTTTATTTTTATTTTTTGGTTAGTAGGTAGTTTGAATTATTGTATTTGTTATCCACTGTATTTGTTATTCACTTAATATTTGATATCCACTGTGTCTTGTTACTTAATCTTTTTGCCTTGTGTGTTCATTCGGTAGATTTAGTTAAAATATAGTCAATTACACTTGTTTAAAACTGAATTTTGATAAATATTCGCGGAGATCGTTGACGTACGTCTAATCCGTTCGTGAACCGGAACCGTTCCCCACGGGGTGAGCAGCTATGGATGTTCAAAAATGTAAAAAAAAACTGATGCATGGACATACTCCAGCGCGTCAGATACTGATAGCATCCATGTCCTACGTATTTTTAATAATGTACGTATGTTAATCTGATCGTTTGCATGGTGGGGTGGTCGTACGTAAGGTTTGAATCTGACGATTTGGATGTGACGCAAATTCACGGCCGTTATAAGAATGTGCAAAAAAAAATCGTCATGTTGAAATACTCAAGCGCGTCAGATTAAGATATATATGGTTCATCTTTATGTCCTAGACGTACTGTCTCATAATCTGACGATTATCTGGAGGGGTTCGCTTAATCTGACAATTAAAAAAAAAAATGATCCCAAATCCAGACGTGCTTTTTAGAAAATTACCACAATATCAGTATCAGAAGTTCTGATAGTAATAGTAGAATCTTCATTTTGTTGGCAAGCAATAAATGCTATGTTCGTCTTCGCTTCTTCATGGTCAGGGCATGACAAATCATCATCAATTTATAATTAATTATCAGTAACTGTGTAAAGGACGGTGCTCCATGGGTAGAAGATTGTATGAAAGAAGACGACTTTTGAGTGGACTGTATTTAATAAGCTGGTTTTACAGTAAAAGATCTCTAGATAACTCGCAAGGTTCACAAAACAATTGTATTCTATCTTTTTTTTTTACGAAGTAGGTAGGTTTGAATCACTCGGCGATGTTCGTGATTACTCGTGCCCGCCTCGGTCGCCCCGCTCGCCGCGCTATTGTATGTTCTGTCCAAACTGAATATTTATGACACAAATCGAGGTAATTACATAAAATTACCTTACTACCATGTTGCCATCTCCTGACCAGCCCAATGATCAATCAACAACTTAGTTACTTACAACTTTTACTTAGTTTGAAAATTTTAAACAAAGTCAAATCAAGTTATTTCAATTACTTCCTTACACACAGGTAAATCTCGCGACAAGCCTTTGTATTCTATAAATTGTAAAAAAACCACCTTCCGGGTCCATCATCAGAGCCTAGATACTATCAAAACATAAAGTACTTGTCAAGATGAATCAAACAATTTCAAACTCGATGGTATTGCGACGTTTCTCTTCAGAATTCCTATAACCACCTTCCGGCTCCATCATCAGACCCTGGATACTATGAAAACATAAAGTACTCGTGAAGACGAATCAAACGAGTCCAAACTCGATAGTGTTGCGACGTTTAATTTTAGAGTTCCTATGACCACCTTCCAGCTCCAGCATCAGATTAGTTCAATGTCATTATAATATTGTATTGTCACGCTGTACACATATGCTTGCAAAATTTCAGCAAAATTAGTTGAAGATATCTGCTTCTAAATTGAGTTGCAAGATTCCACCCAAACATACATACATTGAAGTTAAATAAAAACTTGTAAAAAAGAACCCATCTACAATTTTATGGTCAAATTGGGATGGCGGTTGCTCCATATCTTCGACTTATTTCTCTAACACATGAATTAGTACTGACTTATCAGTGTGAATATATGCATCACCATCATCAATATATTAAACCTTATCGACGAAATTTTGTTACTTCAGCTTGTGGCTATCGTCAGATTATATATTTTTCGTTATCCATGAATGATTTCCCACAAAATAAAAAAAAATTAGCCACGCTCGAGAATGTCGAGATGACGTTTGTTCAATCCTCTCGCCAGTGGAGCGTTCACCTTGGGAAATTTGAGATGTCTTAGGCTGAAATTTATAAAGCGTGCTTAGACTTTGCTCAGACTTTGCTTACGCTATACTTACTTAAGTTCCTGCTCAGTGTAATCTTAGCGTTCGAATTTATAGTCCTTTGGGCTAAGTATTTACTGAGTGTATGCTAAGCAAGAGCTCAGGAAAAAATGTTTAACGTTTTAATTTGCATAGCATATTTATTTAAATTATATAGGTATTTCAAACACATATTATTTTTAAAATAGCTGTATTAAACTTAAATATTAGTAATCTTATAATCTTTATCGTATAATTGTATATCAATCAATTTAAACCGTTATTTTTTATTGATTTTAAGTGAAAAAGGGCCAAAATAACACATGTACAAGTAAAATAGAATGTATCTTTGACTTGTCAGTAAAAAAAAACCCGAATTGAAACCGTGGGAGAGCAACGCTTCGGCATGAATGGGCCGGCTCGACCGGAGTGATACCACGGCCTCACAGAAAACCGGCGTGAAATAGTGCTTGCGCTGTGTTTCAACGAGTGAGTGGGGATACCGGGGGCCCATCCCCCAACCCCCTCCCCTCCAAACCTAAAGGTCGGCAACGCACTTGTGACGCTTCTGGTGTTGCAGGTGTCCATGGGCGGCGGTAATCGCTTACCATCAGGCGATACGTCTGCTCGTATGCCCGCCTATTCCATAAAAAAAAATTGTCAACAATTATTTAGATTGTCTCGATTTCAATTACATATAATTAATTATCAATTTCTCGAAAGAACTTTTTACTTTGACCCTGGCATGCCCTTACGGACTTCTGATAAAGTTTTCAAACTAGATTACGGTTTTTTTACCTGCTCAATCGAACCATCTTTACGAGCGCGTAAGTATTCGCTAAGTCAAGGATTTCGGTGACTTAGACTATGCTAAGCATTTGCTCAGCATGAGCTAAGTATAATGACTATAAATTTCAATGCACACTTAACTCGTGAGGTAAGTCTAAGCAAAGCCTAAGCACGCTTTATAAATTTCAGCCTTAGTGCCCATGAGAAAGCATTCAATCGCTAACTATGTCACTGGAAAGAGCAATGAACCACGGCTGTTGCACCGTGTTCTTATTCTAAACTAACGCATCAAGCACTTACTGGAGTTGCGTGATGTCCTTGATCTCGTCGGCCGTTGATGGGGTACCCCACTGCCGTTTGTCTTGCCGCGTTCACACATACATGACTCCTTAAGCGCTGCACAACTTCCAAGGTATTCGAATTACAATACGCTCGTTTCAACTATCGCGGAACGCGCCTAAACCGACGTGACTACTAAAACCCGCGAGTCCAAATCAGACCAATCACAACGGTAACCGACTAAACACCGAATTGGATGGACAATTAGCTAAATTACAATTAAAACGGTTCCCAAAACGACAATCGTCGACCGTTGACAACAAGCGTCTCAAGTACTTCTCGATCATTCTATCTGTCAACGTCAAAACGTCAAACAAGAAAAATGACAATCAAAAATGTTGCCATTACAATGACGTTAAATTTCTAACAACGTTTTTTTTTACAACTTTAGAGCCCTCCCTCCCTCCCTTACGTCACTCTCAAATTGTCAGATTAGTGGAATATACACTTTTTGGCGTGTAATTAACTCACCCTGCTTTAATCTGACGCGCTCGAGAATGTCTGATGATCAATTTTTTTTTACTAATCAGATCCTTTATTCCTGACTGGCGGCCATACATACAGGGCTCATATTTGTAGGAGGTAGTTAACCGGGTATAAGGTATCCCCCTGTATATTAATCTGCCGCGCTTGAGTAAATCCCGAAATTCCTTCTAGGGCTCCCCTACTATAAAAACGTTGTGTTAGATGGGATCGTCGCACACCAAGGCCGATTCAGACAGACAGTCTCCGACGAAATATAAATAAATAAAAAAAGTAAACAAACACTCTTTAAAGACGTAATATTCCCAGAATAAAATAGTCCCTTCTCCCTCTTCGACCGTTTGTTCGGTCTCATGCGGTGTGCGTCAGCACAAGACAACAGTCGAAGACCGTCTCGTCGAAGACAGTTTCGGTGTGCGCCCGGCCCTAGTCTCATGGGTGACACAACGTAATCTCAAACTACATTGTGTCCAGCAGTGGACTATTGAAGTAACGAACTGTCTGTGTGGAAAATCCAACACTACTTTAATAATTAACGATATTAACGTACTAAACTGTTGTATTATAATATTGCGGACATCTAACACACAATCTAGTTGTAGTACAAGGCCATCTAGTTCCAAACTAGGCACAGCTTGTACTATTTGTACTGAACGACTGAAACAAATATATATACTTCTTTGTAATTAAATACATATTATACATAGAAAACACCTTAACTACGAAACAAATATTTGTAGATGATTTAAACAGTGGAACAGAACATTTGTACCTATATAAATAAAAGTAAATGTTGCTAAGCGTATAACTCGAGAATGGCTAGACCAATTCGGCTAATTTATTTTTTTGCATGAAAAATATGCGGCTCCACGGGAGGTTCACACAACGAAGTTTGTCCGGGCAGCTAGTAGATAATATCTAGATCCGAGCGCCGGGAATCGAACCTTCAATAAGTCATATTTACTGCTACTGTACCACAGGGTCGTCCTATGTATTTATTTACTTTCACTATTTTTTATGTGACGTAGTATCTGATATCCTATAATCTACTAGAAAAATTGAAAGGTATCAACGTGTGGAAAAACTTACAAGTTTTATATATGAGCAACAATCTTGTAAAAGAATGGAGTGATTTTAATAAACTTCAGGTGAGCACGATCAAGTAACCGTTACACATTTAAAGCCAAAGTCAGAGAACTTTACAAGAAACAACTAGCAGAAATATCTTCATAATCTCATTACCTCGTATATATAACTTTATATATTTCATTCTGTATGTATATTGTATAAATATTTATTTATATAATTTATCTTTTTTTTTTTTTTTTATGTATGGCCCGCCAAAATGACTCTACTCTGCCTGATGGAAAGCATAAGTAGAATCCAAGAGTATTGGTCGCCATACTCACTGCGAATGCAGACAATGCAGTATGGCGACCCACACCATGGCGGCCTAGTGATGCTGCTGCATCTTTTAGTCTAGTCAACAAGTATGGAACTTGTTGACTAGACTATTTGGGCCTCCGGTCTCGCACTCACCAACGAAACACGACAGCACGAACGTGGTCATTTTACGTTGATTTTCTGTGCGAGGGTAGTACCGCCCCGGTCGAGCCGGCCCATTCGTGCTGAAATCTATGTATTTTTAAAGGTTAATTGTTACCATATATTTATTGTTCATAACTTCCCTTCATAAGACAAGTGCACCTGCCACGTCCTTTACTAAACCATCCAAAGGTTGACTGGTAGAAAATGCCATCTGGCATTAAGTCCGCCTCATGCAAATGTAATGCAGGAAGTATTAATAAATAAATAAAATATGTTTCTTGCGTTTTCGATGAATTATGAAGGAAGTGAAAAGCTTCTACTTTCTAATATCGATAATAATTGTTAGATTTAAATTATGTAAGTACACCATCTAGTTCCCTGCGGTTTCTCTCGTATGTGTAGGCACTTCACTCCTTAGAGTTTTGAAATCCAACTGTGCTTGTAAATAACCTAAAAATCTAGGTTTATTGATAAGTAGCTGTCCCAGCGTACTTAGTACCACAATTTTTACCCGACTGTGAAAGAAGGAGGGTTATGTCTTTAGAGTGTCTATCTATCCATCTCAGCCTCTTTCTATCCAGTTTTGGACGCAGGCCTATTCCATACTCTTCCACCTCTGACGGTCCTGAGCCGCCGACATCCAATCATGACCTGCATGTCCCTTGATGTCGTCCTTCCATCTCATTGGTGGTCTACCCCGCGGTCTAGTATGTGGCCTCGGGCGCCACTCCAACAGCCTTCGAGTCCACCTTCCGCTACTCATTCGTGCAATATGTCCCGCCCATCTCCAGTTCCGCTCAGCAATAACCTTAACGACGTCCCTAACCTTGGTCTTAGATCTAATCCAGGTATTTCTCTTCCGGTCACGTAAGGAAATATTGAGCATAGCTCTTTCCATTGCTGTCTGCGCAACGCGGAGTTTTTGTGCGGATTTTTCGGTTATCGGGTATATGGGTATTCGGGTCATGGTTTCTGCTCCATACGTGAATACTGGCAGAACACATTGCTCGAAGACCTTTCGTTTCTGTCCATGACGGACATCCTGCTACGCAGTACTTTAGCGTTTGCACCACAAGGCTGCCCATGCCCGGGCTATGCGTCTCTCTACTTCTGCAGTTTGGTTTTCGCTACCCAACGTGATTTTATGCCCCAGGTATATATACTCCGACGTGACTTCCACAGGCATACGGTGTTGGTGTGCACTAGGAATATTGGTCATGATTTTGGTCTTGTTCTGGTTGATCCTCAGTCCTACCTTAGCCGATGCCGTTTGCAGGGTGTTAAGCATGACCATCATATACGGTATATTATCGGAGAATATCACTAAGTCATCCGCGAAACGCAGGTTGGTGAGTCTCTCTCCACATTTATGCCCTTGTTCTCCCAGTCCAGTTCTTTGAAGACATTTTCAAGTGCGGCATTAAATAGCTTTGGAGAGATTGTATCTCCTTGGCGCACTCCTCTAGCGAGCTTAAATGTGTCAGTCTTTTTGTGAAGACTCACACATACTGTGGCGTTGCTCTGTAAATGCTTTATCATAGAGATGTATCTTTCGTCGACTCTGCAGTCCGCGAGGGCTTTTTCGACAGAATCAAATGCCTTTTTGTAGTCGACGAAAGTGATGATGATAGGAATCTGGTATTCGTTACATTTCTCTATAAGTTTTTTAAGAGCTTGGAGATGATCACATGTGTTGAAGCCACTCCGAAAACCTGCCTGCTCGCGCGGTTGGTAGTCGTCTAACTTGTTCTTCAGCCTATTTACTATTATCCGCGTGAAAAGCTTATACATGTGCGATAGTAAGCTGATTGGCCTGTAGTTGTCCAGCCGACGTACATCTCCTTTTTTGTGTAGTAAGGTAATGACAGCCTTACTCCAAGTCTGTGGTACTTTGGATTCCAGGATTCCATTATGCACTTCGTGAATAAAGTAGCCAGAGCAGATTTAAAAGTGTCCGTTGCGCTCTTTATCGTCTCCGGAATAACGCCGTCCTCACCAGGAGCTTTGCGGTTTTTCAGCTGTCGTAGGGCAAGGTGTACTTCGTCTAAGGTGATGTCGGGGATCTCTTCAGAACCAACATTCGCAATTGGCGCCCTTTTCCTATGTTCTGGTCTGGATTCTGGATTCTCCAAAATTTCATTGCGATTTGTAACGATATCGCCGTTTTCGTTAAAAAGTTTGAAAATCTGCTTCCTTCCCGATGTAGCTTTGATTACTCTTCTGCTTTTATTCTTTTCGATGGTATCTTCTATAACACTTTCCTCATAGTGCCTTAAGTCCCGTTTTAGGAGTTTCTTTATTTGACGTTGGTTCTGTCTATATGTTCCCAGCGCTTTGTCAATCACTGCCTTTCGAGTGTATGTATGTATATTTCTTTGGCACGCCCTGGAGCCTAAACGACTTGTCGTATTTTTATGTGAGTGGTGTCAATAGATTCGTCTTAGTCGTGAGAGTGACACTGGGTACATCTAAATTAAAAAAAAACGAAATTAGGGATTTTTGGCGCCGTCGGGTTTCTAGTTTTAAATCATTTTACTTGTTTTCGTAATTATTATTTGTATTTCCGAAAAGCTTGTTTTTAACGAGAACTTAAGTGTTTAGATACTTGTTGTTTTAGTCCAAAAACACGAGATCCCGGGAGTCGCGTTACAATAGATGTCGTCTCTCAAACTCTCAATAGTATTTCAATTTGACTTGATAGGCCAACATGCTTTTATTTTTATTGTATTTAGTAGATTGCGAATTATTTCGCTACAAAAGAATTTGTTTTTCAAGGAGATGAGTGTATTATGAGTATGACGCATTAATAACAAAAACGTATTCTGATTAAAATTAAATAGCGTACAGAAATTCCTCAACATGAAAACCCATTAACACTGACAGCTCGGAGATTGCCGATTGAACCCGACACCCAGAAATAATGTTCAGCAATCGCACCAGCTGCTTCTGTATATTGTAGAAAAAGTGAACTTTTTGTCTGATTGCACATAAATCAAAATCATCAATTTCTTTCTTCGGCGAGATTTTCGGTGCTTTCCAGGTTGTAAAAATTACATTGTTTTTTTCACTTTCAACAACTATTTTTTTAATATAGTATTGACAGATTTACCATGAAATTTAAATTTAAAAATACAAATCGTATTAATTCCATGTACATTTTTAAATTTCAAGTATCAATCCTGCATATCTCGGAAGTGACAACTAAAACAGTGTTGCCACAAATAATATATTTTACTCACCACGTCAGACTCTTTTTCGCCAATCGTATGATTTCGACGATTCATTTTTATTTATATAGATAGATAACAAGTAAATATATTTTGCGAATCAAGGAGCTAGCACATCTAGAAGATCTACTATTTGTCGGGAATCCTTTATATGACGCGTGTGAGTTAGAAGCATGGAGTTCTGAAGCTGTACGGCGGCTACCTAACTAGAAGAAATTAGATGAAGATGAACCTCCGTTGACAGTTGCTGATATGCAAGTGAGTAAACTTAATAATACATTCATTTTTCATTTTCGACTGCCTCGTTGGTCTCGCGGTTGACGTGTGCGACTGCTGATCATGAGGTCTCGGGTTCGATTCCCGGGTCGGACCAAATGTCTGTATGATCTACAAATATTTGTTTCGGAGTTTGGGTGTTTTCTATGTCTAATATGTATGTATTTACAAAAAAAGTATATATGTATTTGAATCAGTTGTCTAGTACCCATAACACAAGCTCTGCTTAGCTTGGGACTAGGTGGCGTTGTGTGTTAGATGTTCGAAATATTTATTTATTAATTTTCTTTCTAAATTTTAAAATTTTCGTCACATTTCCTAAAAACTATCAAGTCTCAAAAGTTGAAGACCTGAACCTTGAACCCACAACACATAGTGCAGTGGAAAGCTCCGAGTTGACCGCTTAAACCACTGCGGCATCTGCAGTCAAGTTTGTTTGTGTAAACTTACTTGTTTCAAATTCATCCAATTCACTTTTTATAATTTCTACTGAAAATTGAATGTGTTGATCGATGGCAGCATCTTCTGGAGCCTCCCTAGGAACATCTGTCAAAATAAATACATTGTGTCACAGACAGTGTGGTCAATATTAATGTATATCCTACTAATATTATAAACGCGAAAGTTTGTAAGGTATGGATGGATGGATGGATGTTTGTTACTCTTTCACGCAAAAACTACTGAACGAATTTGGAAGTAACTTATCAGTAATCTAACTTATATTCACGTGTCGCGGTGTTTGATACCAAACTCCTCCGAAACGGCTGGACAGATTCTTATAAAATGACAATGGCAGGTTTGTATGGGACTTTTGTACCGCCTGGCGTATCTCATGGTAGGGATTGTTTTCGTATTTATTTGGCTGCTAATATCACCGACAATAACGTTTTAAATTCCTAGATTTTTACAACCTTGCGTTCAAAAGTTAATTTAGATTTTAGTTTACAATAACATTCATGGATCACAAGTGAGTTGTCATTATTGTCAACAAGATGGCGTATTAAAATATTTTTGAAATCAAAATCATTCGCGTACAATTTTCTTGACCCATCAATAAAATGTTGCTCTTTTAATAAATTCACCAAACTCATTCATAACTATCGATTCAAATATTTAATATTTTTTATGTAATATATATTTTAAAATAATGTAAAATATTTTTAACTTTGAAGTCTGACTGTTCTTTGTTATTTGCACTTACATCAAAAAGTCAAATCAATCAATTATTGCTGTCTGTCTGTTCCGGCTAATGTCTAGATATTCAGTCTGCACTACTAATATACTGAAGTAGCAACTAGATGTTATAAGGAGTAATTAGGTTGCTTTTACTTCAGACTAGCTGCGTCCCGTGGTGTTACACGCGGTTATTGTTGTAGAGGTACAAGAGAACCCACGGGGCTCAGCTAGTTAAGAATATATACTTACTTATCAAGGCTTGATCCGGTTCTCTCTTCACTATACTGAGTGGTATACCATCTTGTGTTGCTGGATAATTGGAATGAGCACCTATTTCTTCAAGATCTTGATTCATAGCAGCAACATCTGCAATTATATTATGACAATGAGTCATCTTCCCTCTCTTTCTCTCTTTCTCCCTCTCACTGTCTTTGCTCTCTCTCCCTCACTCAACGACTGTTAAATCGAAAGAGTGCAATAAAAACTAATTATCTCTGTTTGTTCCGGCTAATCTCTAGAACAGCTGGACCGAATTTGGCAGCTAGCTGCAGACATAAGGAGTAACTTCGCTAGTTTTATTTTGGACTATTAAGTAATTTCGAGAATTTCAAAAAATTTCGTGCGAATCCGGGTTGGCTCGCTAGTTACGTTATAATATACTGTACCTTCTGATGCTTCCACCTTTATTACACTATCTTCACATGTACTAGTCAGGTGTTCGGTTCCCACACTAAAGTATGTCACAGGCGCTATGCTAAGTCTCTGAATACTGGACCCATCTAGTAAATGTGCCTGCAAATAAAATTGAGAATAATTAGCACGAATGCTGTTGCATTTACTTGGTGAGTGCGAGACAATGACGAAGAAGCCAATCAATAGGCCGCTATAATGTGGGTGCCATGTTGCATTGTCTGCATTCGCAATGAGTATAGTGACCCCTGCTCTTGGTTTCTGCTCACGCTTTCACTCAGGGAAGGTAGACTCACTTTGGCAGGCTCATATATAAACATTCGTGTGGTGATTACAAGGACATGATCTCAGTGGCGTACGAAAGAAATTTTAGATGTAAAACATATTAGTACTCATTAATTTATGAATAGATATAGATAAGTGAACAACAGTCAAGCGTCACTAAAGTATTTAAAGCTACTCCAGAAAACATAATCAGTATTATACTCGTAGACTCGTTAAGCCATTACAAAGCTAGTTAGACAACATACGTGTGAGAGATGTAAAATATCTAAAACATAAACTTAGTTCTGTAATAGCTTTGTTTATTAACTTATCTGTTGAGTCAGGATTATATCCCGACCACTAAAAGCAACTATAATAAGACCTAATTTTCCAAACTATAGCCACACCGATTATTCAAACTATAGACCAATAGCAATACTGTCAGTCATTAGTAAAATTGTAGAAAGGTCATAGTCACTCAAATAAGCTCATTCCTGGAGTATCACACACAGTATACTATCGACTGCTCAGCATGGTTCCCGACGGGGCCGGAGCACTGCTTCGGCTTTGGCGTGGTTCTCAGACGATATATTATATAGTTGCTTAGACCAGCGGAAGCAGGTGGTGGTGATCTACATTGATTTCAAAAAAGCATTTGATACTTTAGAGAATCACCAGCTGCTTCAAGCTATGGAAGAGTGTGGGATCGCCGGACCAGTCAATAAGTGGCCCAGAGCCTATCTCACGGGTAGAACATTGAGAACGCTGGTGAATGGTATCGTCGGGGAACCGAAACAGGTTACCAGTGGAGTGCCTACCGGGTCCGTCTTTGGGCATGTCGGATTTATCATGCACGTTAATAGTATGACCAATGTAGTACATAACTGCCGAATATATGTATGCTGACGACACCTGCCTGGTATATGCAGACAAAAACTTATTTGACATAGAATGTAAGGTACAGGCTGATTTAACTAATATTATAAGATGGTCACATGACAACGGCATTGTAATTAAAATAGACAAGACTAAATGTATGCATATACAATCGCCTGACGCAAAGAACAAAAATAGGCCGCCGCGTATGGGTCACAGTTTTGAGTGCTTGCACAGGATCTGCGTCATCCACATAAATGCTGTGGAGTGTGTGTGTGTGTGTGCAAGTATTGGGGTGGTGGTGGAGTACAAGTACTTGGGTATGACCGTCGATTGCAAATTCTCATGGAAAACTCACATAACACAGTTATGCGATAAACTGCGATCCGTACTTGTGAAATTCCATCACCTCAGTTTTGTACTAAATATGGCTACCTTGTATACTGTCGCTGCGAATCGCTGATTTCTTATGGACTGATATGCTGTGGACGCATCTTTAAAACATACTTAGGACAAATAAAGTTCCTACAAATCAGATTTCTAAGTGTTAGTTAATAAGCCTACTAAGGTGTGTTCCAAAAATAGTAATTATGAACAATTATTCTGTGAATGTTAGGTGCTGCCAGTACATGAGAAGTCAGTGCTCCTGTTGGCACGTTAATTAGATGCTGCTACTGCGAGACACCATTCTATAATTAAACTCACTTGTACTTAATCCACTACTTTTATTAAAAATCCTGACCGTTTTCGTCTTACAGCATTGTCAAAGGTTACAAGTGAGTTTATTTCTTATTATGTTATGTATTACAACAAGTTACACCAAGTGCCAACAATCGAGAGTATAAATTACCCCTCACCATATTTCTACCCAGCATCTCTGTGAACAGCGCCTCACTCTACAGACACATCTCCTTGAGCTGAAAACAGTTCTTGAGCTTTGCTATACAGATGTAACAAAGCTGGATTGGTCTTCTGTGACAAACTGAAATAAATAAACCGGCATTAAACATTAAAGGTTTTTTTTAAAGACAACTCCTGTGTCACGGGGGATTTAACAAACATACATGAAATGGACACAAAGAACACCCAGACTCAGTACAACAATTTGTGGATTACACAAAGTGTTGTCCCATGTGGGATTTAAACCCACAACACGTGGCGTAGTAGAGAGCGGCGTGACGACCACTTAAACCACTAGGCCAACCGTGCAGTCAAGTACGCCTGTATCATCAATTAGTGGGCTAAACTATTTTGATGAACAAGTTTCATTTATTTTGTGAAACAAAGAAAAGAAAAACAATTATTTTGTGTCCACACAGATATTGCTAGTACATAATTATATTGAAAACTAGCTTTCGCCTGCGGCTCCGCACGCGTACATGTCATATCATATCACATTAAACTGCTGCAACTTTGTTATTTGTAAACCAATAAAATTAGAATCTACACAAAATGTTAAGTAAAGTTTACCATAATACATAAGAGAAAACCGCATCCAAGCGGGTTAAGCCACACAAACACACAGATAAACAGACAAAAACATTTTTTTGTTCAATATTTTTATTGACCTCACCTGATTCACCTCAACACATCTTTATTTACATTGACCTCTTACAATTTGATTATATGTTTATATATACATATAATTTTGTTACAAATCTTAAAAGGAGTATAAAAGAGGGACCCCACCACTATAGACTTTTCAAGAAACCTTGCACAACTTACTTTGGAACAAATTGTCACTTACAATATTTCAGGTTCGACACAATCTTCCAAAATTAAAATAAAAACAAGTACCCGTTTCTTAAACACAACAGCATGACATTCAAGTCTAGTTTAAAAGAGAAATGTATAAATCTATTTAGCATTTGAATTTAATTAAGAGAAAAAGTTTAAACTATCGTCCGCTGTATTCCCAGACCAATACGACCTTCAAACTTTCAAGAAAACAGCATACTCCTTTTTAATAGGCCTGCAACAAACTTATGACGCCTCTGGTGTTGCGAGTGCCCATGGGCGGCGGTCATCGCTTAACCTCAGGTGATCCGATTGCTCATTTGCCCCCTAGCCCATAAATAAAATAAAACTTAAACCAGACTACTTATGTAAAACTTTTATTACAAATCTTATAACACCTTACTGGCTCATAGCTAGGTAACAAGTAAATAATAATTGCAGTGAATGAACATGCAGTCAATGCTATCAACACATTACCACACTAATTCCTACTAATGTTATAGAGCTGAAGAGTTTGTTTATTTGGTTGAACATGCTAATCTCAGGACTACCAGTCCGATTCGAAAAATCCTTTCAGTATAGACAGCTCAGTGTTGGCAAAGTTTACAGGTTATATATCTATAAGCTACAACCAAAAGGAGTTAGTGATAATACCGCTTGGAGCTATGTGATAGAGTGGCTGTGGTGGAGGAATAATAACTCATCTGAAAATTTTAGTATTGTAAAAACGCCGTATGTACTGTAGAATACACAATATGCACATGCACTCAGTCAAAATTCTATCAATATGGTGGATGTGATGGAAGACGAAGTCCTAACCTTTCACAAAGCAACTCCTTCGTGGTTGTAGGTCTTCTTCTTCTTCTTTTGATGAAATAGCAACCAGCCGGATCTCTCGGATCAGCTATTTCGGCCAATGTCAAGTGTTTTTATATTCTTCATATCATAAGTCTTCGTCGTGATCAAATTAATGATATAAAATATTAAAAATGTGGATGAGATGAAATGGGGACGGTCTTCCGAAAAAACATAAACGATCTCCTGGTTTTAAGTCAATGTTTGTTTGTGGTTATCTATTTGGATTGTGCTTTTGCTTTCAATCAGGCAGAGTAGTCATTTTGGCAGGCTCATACATAAAAAAAGTTTAATTTTTTTGATCATCAGATCATTGTAGAGTCTACAACTGTCAAAATGATTGACTTGACTACAACATTTTGACGTAGTGTTTATTAACTTCGTTAAAACACTAGTTTGTAAACGGTTGGTTTATGGTTTAGTTTGTAATATGGTTTGTAAGAACCGTAACATTCAGTTGACACCTGGAAAATAGCGAAGAAAAAAATTGATGATTTTAATTTAAGCGCAAGTGTCCCCAGGATCGTTTGTTTTAAAGGTGAGCAAGGCTTGAAGGTACCTTTTTTTAAATTTCATAAGTCACAAAATGTGGTTTCATGTCCCTCTGATCCCACACCTATTGGTCCAATTTCTACCAAAAGCACACAAATTCCTTTTTGGCAAAAGTTAAGTAAAAAAAAAAACTTAAAAAATTCTATTCCACTTTTTAAAAGAAACTGCACGGACAAAATAATTCTACTACCTTTATAACATTATAAACGCGAAAGTTTGTAAGTATGGATGGATGAACTACTAAACGGATTTGGATAAAACTTTACAGTAATATAGCTTATACATCAGAATAACACATAGGCTAATATTTGCCGCGATAACCGACATACACGCGGGCGGAGCCGCGGCCAATACTAGTCATCTATGCAAATATAAGAAGTTGAAGCTCAGATCAAATAAAAAAAGGTAGATAACGCACGCGATACGCAACTTTTCGTCAGTATCGTACAAGCGTACAAGTATCGACAACTTATACGATACTGACGAAAAGTACCCCAGTTTATAGCATAGTTAGTGCGTATCGCGTGTGTTTACTTGGAACTATGAGCCTTTTTTCTGCTTCAACAAGAACAAAGCGGTGCGTTATCTACCTTTTTTTATTTGATCTGAGAGTTGAAGTGTCTATTTGTACTTTTAAATTAACAGCTTTTCACTAAATGCATATGAACGTTTTACGGTAATTAAGGTAAGAGCACCAGTAGATGACCTCTTAAGGTCACAAAGTTTTTTTTTCATGTTTTACCTGAATTTTATTCCGATTTCAATCAGTTTATCTTTGTAAATTCTGATAAAGTATTTTATCTAGCCATGCAGTGTTTTTCTTGTACAGTTATAAATTAAATATATACAGAAAACAAAAAAATACAATTTCAGTCATGGTCAACTAGACCATGTTAAAACCAGTAGACTTCGATCAAATATATTATAGATGCACAGTTCCATACAAAAGTAAACAAAATACTGTCCACGCTTCTATACGTACTTAGGTACATGTATACCACTTGAGATATAGCTAAGAAAGTCCTGAACTAGCATACAGCTTAACCTAATTTTAACTTTAAGCAATTGACGTACGGACGGAAATAAATCCATATTAAATTCACTACATATTACCTTTTAGTTTGATGACAGGATAGGACAAAAAAAATTTACGACTCTTTCAAAAATCTGAAATAAAACAACACATACCCAAAAACAAATGTATTGAAAAATTAAACTTAACGTATTACAATAAAGCACATAGTAGTACAAAGAATAACAAGAGTTACATTCCACTGACATTAAACAGTGTGTTCGCGTGTTATCGTTTCTATTTGGAACATGGAAAAAAATGGAGTTGCTTTGTAACATCGTTTTTTTTGGATTTCAATCTTTTAACAATTTTGTTTTCAGCGCCCTCTCGTTCACTGTAGTTCGAACTACAATTGGGTGCGGAGCGCGATCGAATTGTTTGGCGGTTTGGTGCACCTAGGTTGCACTAGGTGGCGTATGTTTTGAAGGATTTTTTGTTGACATTAGGCCACATAGTAACAGTGAGACATTATCATATGTGTGTCATACGATTCTCATTACATTTTAAATTGATCGCAAATAAACAAGCAGTATAGAAGTTGTACGTCTTGTTCGCACGTCAAGAAATGGGGAAGGGGTTTCATCGAGAGGATTCGATATTAAGTCTATAAAAATAGATGTGTGGCAGATGATTCTTCATTCTTAATCTTCTCTTTTGAACTCTGAGGAAGCTTTATTTACTGTGAATATTTATATCTTTGATGGTAGTGTTTTTGTGAGTGTTCAAGTCCCACTGTCTGTGGTAAGTTAACCTCAAAAAGGTTTTCCTTAATATCTTTATATATGTAGAAAATGTCCTCAGGTTATTTAATTTTATTTATAGGGTCGATAGATTACAGCTGAAAATCTACCTACATTGTACCCGTCTTGTGGTTCGTGGTTTGTTGCTGAGGAGGATTGACTGTTGGCAGCTCACAGCTCACTCCTCAAGATTTCTGCCCTACCTTGAGGGAAGTTCACGTAACATTAAACTTAATTAATTAATACTTTTATTTAGCACCTACAAGGGGATCACTGGTGGACGTCTCCTCAAGCTACCTTGAGCTGGTGAGAGACTTCGGCTGACTACCTTGAGTCAGCAAGGTGATCCTGAGGGTGGCTATCTTGTGCTGTCCAAACTACAGGCCTGTTATTTAAAAAGAAGACTGTATATTTTATTTTTTTTATTTCAACCTACCTTGTATGTATCTTAATGGTTTTATTTAACAATTGTAATTTGAAAATAATTTCTTGAACTGAATAAAAGTTTGTATGTGTCTCAAGTTGTTTCTCTGAAGCCTCCCGTGGAATCCAGGTACAGGCACCCTCACTTTAAATTTATTAAAATTCTTACGGAGCCCTGGGTTACATGCTCTTGCTGACTGACTGGGTCTAACCGGTGAGTTTCCACCTGACAAGTTCAGGGGTTACAGCTTATGGTACTTTCCGATTTAAAAAAATACGGTAGTTGCATCTTGGTTGCATCACTTGCATCCAACTACCGTAATTTTTTAAAATGAAAAAGCTATCGATCAACAAATAATTAATTCTTCACACAATTTTAATTTCTTCTTTTGATTCTGATAGCTAAAAGATAAAGAAGAAAGAAAAGATAAATATTCTATTCAAACTTTTAGCTATCAGAATCATCAGAATTTATTATAAATTATGATATGTATTAATTTAATATTGAATATTCCACCTAGATGTTGGACCTTATATACCTATGTGCCTCTACTTATTCAGGCGCGGTTCCAGCCTGAAGTTTTGGGGGGGGTCACTAATCAAATAAGTTGAGTAAATTAGACTTTATTGCTCAATGCACAATTTTATTTAACACATTAAAAACAAATGGATATCTTTTGTTTTTATTGATAAATCTATTGGGATCATAATATTTGAGACATCTGTGACAATCTCTGGATGAATATTAAGAGGATCTAGCTCCATTGGGGGACGAAGGGCGTGTATGGAACTCCCGACAAATCGGTCTAACGACTAAATCCCGGCGGCGGCCTACATCTGCAGACAAGAGGAGCTCCAGGAACGCATCAGCGGCTTCTGGAGTTCCCCCTGCCTTACCCCATCACTTAGGTACATCCCGGGGTTACCAGATTCAAACCCGAGGCATGTCGCTGTCGTACCTCTCACCGCTCTACACAGTAAGAGAGTCGGAACACCGACCCGCCTGAGACGACACCCCCGGCCGCACCGAGGTGTCGGGTCGTTAACAGTGGCCACATCTCCCCTGCATGTGGCCACAATGACCCTTAACCGACGATTGGGGAGCAAGCGGCCTTTACTGCGCATCCTTCGTTGCCTCTTTCGAGGGGGATCGACCATTTCATGATCCCGCTCTTCGGACTCCTTCTGGAGCATAACGTCTTCACACTACTCGCCAGCATTGCCGCGATCAATGCTGGTGGTGACAGGTTTTGTCCGATCTGTCCGACCGGGCGAAGTCACCGAAGCAACCGTGCCCGGTGAGCATTTAAGTGAATCGGTAGGTGATAAGGTGGTTCTCTCTATGCAAGCTTCGAAGCTCGGCAGAAAGGCTCCGACAGCGCGTTGGCTGGCACAATCCTGAGTGTCGAGCCGTGCCCGCCAAGCTCGTAGCGCTTGCCTATGTGTGTTCTGACGATGACTTCCCGGCTCATGATACGGCGCTATCTCTTCGTCATTCCGACCGACAGATCAAATTTCGTCGCTGTCGTGTTTCGTTGGTGAGTGCGACCGGAGGCCCAAATAGTCTAGTCAACAAGTTCCATACTTGTTGATTAGACTAAAAGATGCAGCAGCATCACTAGGCCGCCATGGTGTGGGTCGCCATACTGCATTGTCTGCATTCGCAGTGAGTATGGTGATCACCACTCTTAGATTCTGCTTATGCTTTCCATCAGGCAGAGTAGAGTCATTATGGCGGGCCATACATAAAAGCAAAAAAAAAAAAAAAAGACAACTGTGTTCATGTCGGCTAGTATGTCGAACTGCCTCGGTGGCGCAGTGGTAGCGTATGCGACTGCTGTGCTTGAGGTCTCGGGTTCGATTCCTGGGTCGGGCCAAATGTTTGTATGATCTGCAAGTATTTGTTTCGGAGTTTGGGTGTTCTCTATGTATAATATGTATGTATTTACAAAAAAAAAGTACATATATGTATTCATATCAGTTGTCTAGTACCCATAACACAAGCTCTGCTTAGCTTGGGACTAGATGGCGTTGTGTGTTAGATGTCCAAATATTTATTTATATTATTAGAAAAAAAGTGAAGCTAGTTTTATTATAAAAATGTGTCGGTATGTGTCGGTATATCGAAGGGTGGAGATCGTGCCAGGATCGTGGCCGCCTCGTACGAGATCGTACAGTGGCCTCTTACGATCCGTATGGCCATCAACTGCTGCAGACTCCCGAGTTGAGCATTACAGCGGGAAGATCCCGCCGGTGCCCCATAGAGGACCATGGATCTCACGACGCCCATACGCACGCCCAAGCACATAGAGGCAGCGAACTTCTTCCCATGGTCCCCCGAGATTGGGCAGCAGACAATGTGTCACCCCTGCTACTCCTCGTACTGAGGACTAGTCGCCCGAAATGCTTTTCAAAGCTCTACCGATTGTCCATGATAAGGTACTTCATGTACTGATCCACTTGGACTTCGGTGTTGTCCACCCGGAGGTATGAGCTGGGTGGTTCCTGGCGCTTACGTAGGCCATGGAGCCATATCGCCTCAGTTTTCTGAGGCACCACCCTCAGGCCCAGCTCATGAATCTTATCCACGACACAAGCCACCCCTTGCGAGTAGAAGCACCTCCCCGAAGCGTGACCCTCTAGCCAGTATTAGGGTATCGTCTGCATAGGAGGCGACACTGATGCCCGAAGTAAGACTGGTGCGAAGGCCCGCATCGTATACGAGGTTCCATAACAATGGGCCCAATACAGAGCCCTGGGGAACCCCACAACACACCTCCCTTAAATTTTCCACTTTGTTCCGATCGACAAACTTCACTGTCCTGTCGCGCTGATAGACCTCTATGACGACACGCAGGTAAGTCGGCACCTCGTGATATTCAAGGGCCTCCCTAATCGCGCCCTATTGAAGGGTGCCGAAAGCATTAATGATATCAAGGCTAACTACCAACACCACCACCCCGATCGGACTTCCGACCCCGACAGGGAGCGAATAACACCTATATATTAGCGTCCACTGTCGAGCTTCCCCGTTGGAATCCAAATTGGCAGTCCGAAAGATCAGGGCCCACTCGCGACAGGTGCTCGCTGATACGGCCAGAGATAACTCTCTCAAAGAGTTCCTATCCTTTGATTTCTTATCTCGATTGAACAATTATGGAAACTGATAAGAATAAGAAAATCAGGTTCTAGTAGCACATTTTGGGAGGAGGGTCACATCCCCTGTGACCCCTCCCCTGGAACCGCGCCTGTACTTATTATTGCACTGTTCCATAAGTTAGACTATACATAAACTGTAATCATCAAAGATATTTTATATTTCAACTTATATGTTTTTCAGATATTTACGAACAGATATACATGTCATTTAAAATGTTGGTAATCACGTTTAGAATCTGGTATAGACCAACATTTATAAACAGTTTGTAATTTTGACAAAAATACATACATGCAGATCGAATTAATAACCGCCTTTTTTTAAAGTCGGTTAAATATTCTTAGTAGATTATAATACCTACTTGTAAAGTTGGTAAGGCTGTCTTTTTAATTCTCCTGAATTTTTTCCTGTTGTGTACATATTATCTTGAAAAAAATGGTTGGAACACACCACACTAGATGCATTTGGTTCATATAAATTTCGGAAAACAAAAACAAATCTTCAATTAACCCAAAAAAAAAATTGTAAAGGCGACTCCATCATTATCCTACTGACTTTGTTCGCTAGCACTAGGCTTGTCTTTTTTTCTCTTATGAGCATCGCCCGTGAGTGTGAAAGGGATACATGCGTACATTAGAAGCCCATATAAATCACAAATTTTATCAAAATATTAATAAAATTACCCTTAAAGCATAACGAAAATACACCAATATGTTAGATTAAAGATATACTTACTGAAAATATGATATTCCATCCCTCTTTTGCACTTTTAGAGTGTAATTTTTACAATTTTTTACTACGCACTTCGGCATTGCTAATTATGTAAACACGAGCGCGGCCACCAAGCGAATGAGAGTGAAACAAGGCATATTGTTGTTTTATGCCTTGTTTTGCCAGTGCCACTTTTTAAGCGGTAACAGTGCATCTATGATATATTTGATCGAAGCCAGTAGATCAGTTTTTTAGACTATTTAGTATCAGTAGGTGACCCTCCAGATGACCATATTTTGAATACCTTGTTAAGAAATCCTAAAACAAATAAGAATATCAAAATATTTACTATAAACAAGGTTCATGGGTTCGTATTATTTTACATTTAAATAGTTTATCTGTTATGAAAATTGGTAAAAATAATCAAAGAATATGTTTACGCTGCATCACTCAACATAAAAATGATTGCCGTGTGTAATATTGCAAAAAGGCAAATGTGAAATTGGCGCGCTTTGATACAGTTTGATACATAGAGTGCAGTATTGTATTTTAAATATGGAATCAGTTTACAAATATGCCGCGGATTCTTATTTTATTGGTTTTTATACGTGTGAGTCGTCAACTATAGGTACATGGTCAACTACTAGTACTCTTACCCTATATCATTTTTTTTTTAATTTTTGTCTGTCTTTTTGTGCTGCCTAATCTCTGGAACGGCTGGACCTATTTTGACGGAACTGAGGACTGACTGAAAGTGCCGCCAAAATCGGTCCAGCCGTTCCAGAAATTAGCCGGAACAATCAGATAGATAGACAAAAAAATTTATTGATTTTTGATGTAAGGATTGTACATAGGTTCTTTCATTTGCATTTAGTGAAATGCTGTTAATTTAAGGTTACAAACAGATACTTTAATTTTATTTATTTGTATAGAAGATACTCAGATCAAATAAAAAAATTTTTTTTTTATTTGATCTGAAATATCTAAATAAAATCTAAATATTTTTTATTGTATATTCTGATAAATAAAGCATTATCTTCGAAACTAATCACCAATTGCGCATCAATTGCGATCTATTTGTTTTTGTCAGGGAAGTTGATAGATAATGTTACTTACGCAAATTTGTGACATTGAACTTGGCTCCCGTATTTACATTTGTTAGATATCATTTCAATGGTTTTTATTTGTTGGATGTAATTTCATATCGCTATAGTTATCTCTCAAATGATAATGCGACGAGTCATAGTGTTTATGTATAAAATGATGAATGAAAGAATGAATTAGGGTTTTCTACTAGTTATAATTTATGATATAGTGAGTTTGTCCCTCTGCAGACCTCATGCAGACTTGATGTAGAGTCACCTGATGGAAAGTGATGACTAATGTCCCATGAACGCCTGCATCTAATTATGTCATACCTACATAACTTATAAAACATTACTACTTAAGATATTTAGTATTTAGTACAAAATTCTTTGTCAAAATTTCTTACAATGAAAATGCAGGTAGTTATTTTTTAACTATATTATCTACTTTACGAAATAGGTAGTTAACACTATTTATAAAGCAATATATGCAACTGCGTTATTGATGATTCATAAATGCAGTTTTGTTTATCTACACTATCTATAATGTTTATGTAACAAATTGGACGCCGTCGCTCTGCTGTGAGAATTACTCACGCTTCCCCTTGACCTCCCACAAGGGAATATAATTACGTTACTGATACAGTATCGAGTTCAGTCGTGCGAACAGCGGTCGCTCGCACCCTCCCACAAAACCATATAAACATGAAGCTTCCTGTGCTCTTTGTTACAACGGTAATACTGTTACTGAGTTTCAGTGAATGTGGAAATACTAGGAGTACTTGGTTTCCAAATATTGTAGACTCTTTCACGAATCGTACTTCACAAATAACGAATTATGTCAGAGAAAAAGGACGTAATGTGAAAAATTACTACGTACAAAATGTGAGAACCAAAATCAATTCGTATCTTGGAAGACACCCGCATAACATCAGCGCAGTGAATATAGTTCACGACAAAGATAAAGAGGCGAGATTGAAAAGAACATTCCATAGGTTCTTAGAGGACCTTCCCGATCGAGAAGCCAGGGGAAAGATTGCAGATGAAACCGTAAACATAGAAGATTGTAGCACCGATGATCCTACGATTCAGTTCAACACGCCACAACTTATTGTTTTTAATGGCTACCCAGCAGAATCACACACGATCATGACATCTGATGGATATATCTTGACAGTGCACAGAATCCCCTATAACAAGGAAGAATCTCTTAAAACTGTGCCACGAAAAACAGTTCTCCTACATCACGGTCTTCTTGGAAGCTCTGCGGACTGGGTCGTAGCTGGTCCCAAGAAAGGTCTGGCATATATTCTCTCTGATGCTGGCTACGACGTATGGCTAGCTAATGTTAGAGGGAACACATATTCTCGGGCTCATGTTTCAAGAAGCATTGACTCTTATGCGTTCTGGAACTTCACGTTTCACGAAGTAAGTCAATACGACCTACCGGCCGTGATAGACTACATAATGGATATGAAAGGATGGGACGTGAAAATAAACTACGTCGGACATTCAATGGGTACTTCAATAATGTTTGCATTACTTTCCACGAAACCTCAATACAATAAGATCTTAAGAGCCGGGTTCGCCTTAGCTCCAGTCGCCTACATGTCAGATATAAAAAGCCCTCTTAAGTTATTGGCAAAATTCAGCGACAACATAGCATATCTGATGAAACTTCTCGGTGCAAATGAGTTTCTCCCACAAAGTGTAGTGTTGAGATGGTTGTCAAAATATGCGTGTGAAATAAACCATTACGAGGAAGTTTTTTGTGAAAACTCCCTGTTTGTATTGTGTGGTCATGATGCCAAGCAGTTCAACAAGACCTTATTGCCGCTGATACTGAGTCACACTCCCGCGGGGGCTTCGACCAAGACTTTGATCCACTACGCTCAAGAAATAAAAAACGAGGGCAGATTCCAGCAGTTCGACTACGGTACCGCTGGGAACATTAAACAGTATGGTCAGCCAAGCCCTCCTGAGTACTCAGTACATAAAATAACATTGCCTATTGCGTTGTTCAGTGCTCAAAATGATTGGTTGTCAAGTATCACAGATGTTACAAATTTATATGCACGACTAGAGAATCCAATCGCACATTATATTGTACCTCTGAAGGAATTCAATCACATTGACTTCCTGTGGGCCGTGGACGCGCCAACACTTGTTTACGCGAAGTTATTACAGCTAATGGAAGAAGGTATTGGACGGCGTACAACCACATATACTGCTGTGGTAGACTCAAATATGTTAGACGAATAAAATTTAATAATATAATAATAATGTAGTAATTTAATTAAATCTTAAGACCAAAGTGATTTTGAAGTTTGATTTTTTGAACAAATTCTTGCACCGATTTCATGAGAATATTAAGATCATTATGACTAGCTATAAATTAAACAAATAAAAAGGTACAAGTCAAGATCGCAATTCCTAATGTTAAATTAATATCTTACTTATGTCAGCAGGTTTATACAAGTTCAATCAAGTTTGCAAGTTTAATATTTTTATTAAAGATCCTAAATTCCTAACTTATAAAGCATCTCCGAAATACAGTTTTTTGCGTTTAGATGACACTATTTTAATTAAATAAATATAAACATGCTTGTAAATAAATCAATTAAAACTCTTTTTCAAAACAAGCTTTTACTGGAATGTCTCGAGACGAATTAAACGAGTCCAAACTCGATGATGTTGCGACGTTTCCAGCTCCAGCATCAGATAAGCTCCATGTCATTATAATATTGTATTAACACGCTGTAGGCATATGCTTGCAAAATTTCAGCAAAATCGGTTGAAGATATCTGCTTCAAAATTGAGTTGCAAGATTCCACCCGAACATACAAGCATACATACATACATTGCAAGTTAATAAAAGCTTGTAAAAAGCTTTGTGCTTATTCCACCTTGATAAAAGTTCAATAAAACTTTTTCTTTTTTATTCAAAACTAGCACAAATAACAAAATACAAATGTTTATTACAATAGAAGTTTTCTTCCTTACCTACTAAAGTCTATTGTCCAGGATCTCCGGTACAAATACAAGTAATTACTATGAAGCTAATTTTTCGTGAGTGGCTTCATTACCTATTTAACCGACTTCCAAAAAGGAGGAGGTTCTATGTTCCACTGTATGTTTTTTTTTTTTTTTTTTTTTTTTATGTATGTTCACCGATTACTCCGTCAGTTGTGGAACGATTTTGAATATTTTTTTTGTATTCGAAAGGGTATGCTTCCGAGGTGGTCCCATTGCCAGCATATCAGGATCTGATGATGGGATCCCAGGGAAATCAAGGGAAACCCTCATTTTTTATAGGCACATACTATGTTTTTCGTATATTTTCTGAAGTTACACCGGTATTTGCGTCTGGTAATCATCATTTTATGATGATGAGCTGATGATGTAAGGTACAACTCCTTAACGGTTAGCAGTTGGAGAATAAATCTTTAAATATCGTATGTACATATGTTACCTTTAGTCGTATTCTTTCAAATTATTTAGGTAAGCTGATGATGGAAGGTGGAAGGTACAACTCCTCAACGGTGAGGAGTTGGAGGATAATTCTTTCAATTTCATACGTATCTAAAGACCTTCAGTCGTATACTTTCAAGTTATTTAGGTGAGCTGATGATAGAAGGTTAAACTCTTCAACAGTTAGGGATTAGAGGATGATTTTAATATTACACGTACGTATAGACCTTAATTTGTATTCTTGATGATGAAATTTGATTAAATAGTTCAACTTACTACTGACCTACGAGTGATTGCACTAAAAACTGAAAAATAAAAACCTTTTATAAAAAAAAAAAACCGACTTCCAAAAAAACATCCAACGAAAACTTTCTGCCAAAAAAACACTTAAAAGCGTAAAATAAACTGGTTCTTCATAAATTGCGTATACCTAATTCTTTATTCATTTAAACAGTAGTATTATAATGTGTGCTAGGTACCTAAAATCTGTTTGAAGTCGGTGCTAAGCCAAAAAAAATACAAACGAACAATTACAAAAGTCTAAGCGATAGTCACTTGGCACCGACTTCAAACAGATTCTAGGTACCTACACATTATAATACTACTATTTAAATGAATAAAGAATTAGGTATACGCAATTTATGAAGAACCAGTTTATTTTACGCTTTTAAGTGTTTTTTTGGCAGAAAGTTTTCGTTGGATGTTTTTACATTTACAAAAACAATGTATGTTTCTCACCAAATGGGAGAGAGCGAATATAGATGTAAGTTTTATAAAGTCGGTGGAACAGTAAGGTTGAGTTATGAAGATTATATTCAGGTACCCAAGAATAATAAAACTCGTCCCTTTAAGTAGAAGAATTGTTAATCAGCTCTTTAGGTATCATTTCGTTTGGCCATTAGTGTCTATTTATTGGAACCGTTATCATTTTGTTATCAGTTTTCGCCCAGAGTAAATATGCTTTATGCTTTGTTAATTGGTATACTTCAGAGTCTTTTAAAAATATTGGTTCCTGGAATGTTAATGAAAGAAGTCGTCATCGAGCATTCCATTCCTAAATATAGTTCTGTGCAAGTGCATTTGTAGGTATACATCGGAATTTATTCTATTAGCATATCGGATTCCTGTTTTCCTGATAATAAAAATATCGATGTCTTGAAGACCATATAGGTATGTTATTGTTATGGCGACAGTTAGTTTCAAACACATTTTCCAATACAACCCTCTATGCGTTATCCCTTTTTTGTAGTCACCCTCCCATCTTACCGACTTTTGCTATTGTACTGAATTTCCTAACTTCCTACTAGAAAACTATCAATATATATAAAAATCAATGCCACTTTTCGTTGTAATTGTATAACTCAAGAACGGGCTCACCTATCCAAACCAAATGTTTAGGATTTGTTCGGACTATTTAGTAGATGGTTTATGTGAAGTTTGCACAAAATCCGTCGAGCGGTTCCTCATTTATCACATTTTTTATAATAAACGACATACACGCGGGCGGAGCCGCGGGCAACAGCTAGTCAATATATATAAAAATCAATGCCACTTTTCGTTGTAATTTTATAACTCAAGAACGGGCTCACCTATCCAAACCAAATGTTTAGGCTTTGTTCAGAATTTTTAGTAGATGGTTTATGTGAAATTTACACAAAATCGGTCGAGCGGTTCTTTATTTATATATATATATATATACGCGGACGGAGACGCGGACAAAAGCTAGTAGGATTATAAAATTGTAGTGCAAGCTTCTCTATATTTTAGTGGCGATGAATTTAGAATACAGAGTCTCACCAACCCATCACCACGCAATATAAATTAAATTAAAGTCGTCGAGTTGCCGAAACCCAGCCAGCGAGTTCGAGCTCTCATCAACCCATGGATATCGAAACAACAAAGGCAGCAAACTACGCAAGACAGCGACACTGCAAAGAGAAGCTAAACTTGAAACATACCCCCAGGAGGTAGAAATCTGGTTCCGAACGAGAAGTCTATGCATATGCCTGCTTGCGCGTAGGAGTGAGAGTGTGTATGCATGTTTATGTAGAGGCGGCGTACCTATAGCCACACCAGTCTTTTTTCCCGACTACGGCAAAGCCAAAGGAGGGTTATGATTTTGACAGGCTATGGATGTATGTATGTTCATTTGTTCCCTCATAGCTCCTTAACTACTAATTAGAACTGGACAAATGAGGTATCGGTGCAAGTGTCTTGATAGTCGCTGGTTAAAGGCTATGTGACGTTCACTGAATCTAATGTGGCGCCCTCTAGCCGACATAAAGTAATGTTATAAAAAATAAATTTGAGATAAATATGCCGTGTATCATTCAAAAGGGCGTTACTTGTACATTTCAGAAATATATATAATTATTCTAAGATTATATCTTAATATATATAAATCTCGTGTCACAATGTTTGTCCTCAATGGACTCCTAAACCACTTAACCGATTTTAATAAAATTTGCACACCATGTGCAGTTCGATCCAACTTGAGAGATAGGATAGTTTAAATCTCAAATTATATCACAATTTTTGTTATTTCACTTTATACGTAGCGAAGCACGTACTGGGCCGCTAGTTATATATATATATATAATATATATTAAGATTTATTCGATTACTGTGATATTTCTATGGTACCTATTTGAAATATAGTTTGCAGAGAAATTAATATTATGGAGGCACTAAAACATTTTAAATAAATATATACGCGTTGTTAATGTGTTATGGTACATTTCTACGTAACGTGTGACTACGGCTTTTGAAACTTATTTCATACTTTTTCAGCGTCGTTTTTTGTCGTACTTTTTTTTATAAGACACTATTTTTTTTCGTCAGGGTCAATGTTTGCATTACTTTTCACGAACCTCATTGATGATATCTAGACTATCTAGTGAACTTAAAGTCAAAGCTATACAGCCTATGTCCGAGTTGTTTCTGATTATGGGGACAATCCCTCCGGATTTCCGGCTTGGACACGGACGTGGACCAAGGAAATTCAGGTCCTCAGGTCAATCCCGGAAGAAGGCGTAAGTTTACCCCCGTCAATCGTCAAGAACACCAGAGGTCCCCACACTCTATCGTCCCACTCTAGTATCAGACAGGGAGACGAACCGTCTTACTACTTATTAGCAACGTCGCAACGATAATATAATCGTAATGTAGGTAGGTATGTGTATGACTGTACCTTGTATGAAAAACTATAAGTATAATAATAATATTCAACCTACATATATTAGCTATTGTTAACTTGCATTTTATTAACCGACTTCTAAAAGGAGGAGGTTCTCAATTTCATTGTTTTTTTTTAATGTATGTACATTGATTACTCCCTCAATTGTGGACCGATTTTGAAAATTCTTTTTGTATTCGAAAGGGTATGCTCCCCATGTGGTCCCATGGCCACCATATCAGGATCTGATGATGGGATCCCAAGGAAATCGAAGAAAACCCTCAAATTTACGTGAGCGCCTGCAATAAAGTTAAGGCAATTGTCTGCATGCCTTCATATTCTTTAGACTTAATTTAATTTCATAATATATAGTCCATTTGAGATTTTATTTTCTATACTGTATGTATGTTACCTTTAGTCGTATTCTTTCAAGTTATTTAGGTGAAATGATGATGAGAGACTTGAGAAAGACTAAAAAGCGAAAAATAAAAAAAAACTTCGTTTAAAAAAACCAACTTCAAAAACTAAAAAGTATAAAATAACTCAATTTGTATGTGCTACCTATTCATAGGTTTGAAGTCGGTGCCAAGCCAAAATGTAATAGTAGGTACCGCACTCGCCGCGCGTGACCTTGAGCGAGATAGCTGCTCTTCGCATAGAACAAAACGAACAAACGTTCGTCTCGAAATATAGCGAGTGTGGTACCTACTATTACATTTGGCTTGGTACCGAATTCAAACCTATGAATAGGTAGCACATACAAATTGAGTTATTTTATACTTTTTAGTTTTTGAAGTCGGTTTTTTTAAACGAAGTTTTTTTTTATGTGTAAGATGTTCGATTTATTTATTTTTTAACACTTTTAGGAGATTTATCTATTTGTTTTGCGCTTGAGGTGCATCTTGTGTAGGTAAAAGGAGAAGTACCTATACACTCTCTTATTAGTAATGTTTATTTATTAAAGTAAATGACTCATACGATAGGACGTGTAATGACTAAAGCATCTATTTGTTATTGTTGAGATTTATATACAATTGCGATTTTATTATTTATCTGTTTGAGTCATCTGACCCTTGCACTCTGTCAGTCACACACACAGTTGAGTAATAACGATAAAGTAATTCCTAATAATGAACTCATTTTTGGATTACAGTTTTATACTCATAGCAAATAAGCGATTATTAGTTTAAATTTCCATCTGATTGTGTGTCGTCTTTCATCAATTTCTTCAATAACACCCTGGAAAATTCCAGACATACCTAAACCTGAACTAGGTTTTCGTTTAAGTACTTGTATATATCGACGCTGGAATTGAACTTTACACCAGAGCCAAAAAACTTTCAAAATTAAAAAAAAAACATAACTTATGAACAGTTACACCTACAAGCATGAAGTTTTAGCAATGTTGTGCAGATTTTGCTAAGCTATAATATAGTCACTACCTATTTCATCTTATGTTCCCTGGACAAGATTTAATATGGGTTATAGCCAATGATATTATATAATAAAAAAAAGGTAAAAGGTCTTTTAATATCATTGGACACAGCTAACAGAACTTTTTTTGGAGATCTTGAAAACGCTGTAACCATAATAAACAAAGTATGGAAAATTCATTTTGTCATGTTTTTTGGGCAAGCATATAAGGCGTAATTAGCATTCTCTCTTCTTTAAAATGTTGTAAACAGATGCAATTATTAATTCTATCAAAAGAAAATTCTTTGACCAATATGGAACAGACTATACTCAAATGTCAATAAAATGTTGTGACTATGGTAGAAGTTGAAAATTCATTGCAAATTCTATTTTTGACTACAAAATTATGCTATGTGTGAGTGTGTCTAAAAATGATAAACCGCATATAAACGTAGGTGTAGTAACCTTAGAGCTATTAGTGTAGTAACCTAGTAACCATAGTCATGCTTAAGATCAAAGCTCAAGTAAGCTTAAGTATCTTCACTCAAAAAAACACTAGTTTTACGTTGGATTACAGCAATTTAAAGTATGAGATTTTAAAAAAATCACCAAAATTTTACGCTGTGCACATTTTTTTTCGTCCTAGAGTAACGAGAGTTGGTTAATTCGACGCAGATTTTTTTTCTGATTATAACAGTGTAAAAAACGTATTTTCGATATTTCAAGGGTTAGAGCGTTTATGCTTTCTAGCATCGATATGTACATTTATTTTATGGAATTGGGGGTAAACGAGCAGACGTATCGCCTGATGGTAAGCGATTACCGCCGCCCATGGATGAGCGGCAAAATTAACTTATTCCTATCTTCCAACCTAGCCATTAGCCATCCACAGTAATCCACACCCAAGTTGGCAGCAGGCGCGGTTCCAGCCTGAAATTTTGGGGGGGTCACTAATCAAATAAGTCAAGTAAATTAGACTTTATTGCACAATACACAATTTTATTTCACACATTAAAAACAAATGGATATCTTTTGTTTTTATTGGTAAATCTATTGGGATCATAATATTTGAGACATCTGTGACAATCTCTGAATGAATATTTAGAGGATCTAGCTCCGTTGGGGGACGAAGGGCGTGTATGGAACTCCCGACAAATCGGTCAAACCACTAAACCCCGGCGGTAGCCTACATCTGCAGTCAAGAGGAGCTCCAGGTACGCATCAGCGGCTTCTGGAGTTCCCCTGCCTTACCTCATCACTGAGGTACCTCCCGGGGTAACCAGATTCAAACCCGGGGCATGTCGCTGTCGTACCTCTCACCGCTCTACACAATAAGAGAGTCGGAACACCGACCCGCCTGTGAGTGAGAGCGCATCCTTCGTCGCCTCTTTAGAGCGGGATCGGCCATTTCCCGATCCCGCTCTTCGGACTCCTTCTGGAGCATAACGTCTTCACACTACTCGCCAGGTTTCGTCCGATCTGTCCGACCGGGCGAAGTCACCGAAGCAACCGTGCCCGGTGAGCATCTAAGTAATTCGCTAGGTGATAAGTTGGTTCTCTCTATGCAAGCTTCGAAGCTCCGACAGCGCGTTGGCTGACACAATCCTGGGTGTCGAGCCGTGCCCCCCAAGCTCGTAGGGCTTGCGTATGTGTGTTCTGACGAAGCATTCCGGGCTCATGATACGGCGCAATCTCTTCGTCATATCGACCGACAGATCGAATTTCGTCGCAGACCATTGTGTTCATGTCGGCTAGAATGTCGAAGGGTGGAGATCGTGCCAGGATCGTTGCCGCCTCGTACGAGATCGTACGGTGGTCTCGTACGATCCATATGGCCATCAACCGCTGCAGAATCCTGAGTTGAGCAGCAGATTGGGCAGCAGACAATGTGGCACCCCTGCTACTCATCGTACTGGGGACTAGTCGCCCGAAATGCCTACGTCACGAAATGTCACGTCCCCTATGACCCCCCCCCCCCGGAACCGCGCCTGGTTGGCAGGTTAAGAATTTTATGTGCCAAATATTAAAGTATTTTACTTAACTGAAGTAATTTAGTTCATTTATTTGTAAAGATGAATTGCTGTAGAAGACTGGCTTTTCTATAGGTAGGTAAGGTACCTACATCATTTTATATACTTAGTTTTTTATGTACATCGGGGTAAAACCCGTTCGAAACGTCCATATATACATAGAAGGTATAGTTAGCTACCTGAAACCTGTGGTGTTACACGCGGTTATTGTCATACCGCGAGGCGAAAGTCTAAAGAAAAGAAGCCTAAGTAACTCCTTACATCATCAGCTACCAATCAATAAAAGTCCCGTCAAAATCGGTCTAGCCTTTCCAGAGATTAGCCGGAACAAAAGACAGACAGACCGACAGACAGACAGACGGACAGACAGACAAAAATTGTTAAAAAATGTTATCTATACAAATATATAAAATTGGAGTGTCTGTTTGTAATATTAAAATAACTGCTTTTTACTAAATGCATACACGGCACATATACCAATTTTTTTTTAATTTTTTTGTCTGTCTGTCTGTTCTAGCTAATCTCTGGTACAGCTGGACCGATTTTGAGGGGACTTTCACTGATAGGTAGCTGATGATATAAGGAGTAACTTAGGCTACTTATTTAGACTATCTTCGCCCCGCGGTTTTACACGCGGTATGTCAATAACCGCGGGATTCAGCTAGTTTTGGTATATGTACCGTGTATACTTACTTTTGTATTTAGTAAAAAGCGGTTATTTTATATTAAAAACAGACACTACAATTTTATTTATTTGTACACTTAGTAACAATCATCTACCCCATTCATTTATAGCGGTAATACCAAATCATCAAAATTATCTATAGGTAACATCAAGTTTATTAGAAACCCATTCGGGACCAATTATTCTACTTATGCTTATCTAGCTTACTTACAGTTTACTCGCTCTTGCTTTAGTCCTGAAAGCGTAAGACAGACAGTTACTTTCGAAGCTATATTATGAGACTGAATATCTCTTTATCAATTTTATTATTTTTGATTTTATCAACTGTGTCCCGCACTGCTTCTTCTTAACTTAACATGAATTTAATGTGCTTAATATAATATACACATAATTATTGGGAACGCTACCAGTAGGCGAAGATGTGGAGTTTTTTGTCGCTTGTATGTAAATATTGTTTTTTTTTTTTTTTTATAAATTATGGTTATGTACATAGGTTTCTATATTATGTAATAAATAATCTATAACATCTAAACATTTAATTATATGTACATAAAAAACAAAAACAATTTTTTTTTCAGGTAAAAGATAATGAAATGAGAAAAAAGTTATTATTTTTCATTTAATTATCTTTTAACTGTTTTTTTTATTATACCAACGGAGTAGCTGATGGTCCATCCATTGTCGTATCGTTTTCATATCGCTGTTCCAATAACTGTAGTAGTTTTGCGTAAACCAGAGTTGGTGCGTCGACGGCCCACAGGAAGTCAATGTGATTGAACTCTTTAAAAGGCACTATATAATGTTCTATCGGGTTTCGTAATTTGCCATGTAAGATCTTTGCATCCACAACACTAGACACTAAGTCGTTTTCAGCACTAAATAAAGCAATCGGCAATGTTATATTGTGTACTGGATATGCAGGAGGGTTCTCCTCCCCATACTGTTGAATGTTTCTCTCTCGTCCATAGTCAAACTGCTGAAATGTCCCTTTGTTCTTAATTAACTGAGCGTAGTGTAGCAAGGTTTTGGTCGAAGCTCCAGCGGGAATATGCTTTTGTATAAGTGGCAACAAACACTTATTAAATTGTTTTTGATCGAAACCAAACAACATAAAATACAAACTTTCACATTTCAATATCTCATTATTGTCACAAACATAATTCGACAACCAGTTCATCAATGAGCTTCGGGGAAGCAACTCGTATTGACGGAAAACGTTCATCGAGAATGCTATGATGTGGCTGATTTGTGATAATAGCTTAAGAGGGCCTTTAATGTCTGATATGTAGGCGACTGGAGCTAAGGCGAACCCGGCTCGCAAGATCTTATTGTATTGAGGTTTCGTGGAAAGTAATGAAAACATTATTGAAGTACCCATTGAATGTCCGACGTAGTTTATTTTCACGTCCCATCCTTTTTTAGCCATTATGTAGTCTATCACGGCCGGCAGGTCGTATTGACTTACTTCGTGGAACGTGAAGTTCCAGAACTCAAAAGAGTTAATGCTTCTTGAAACATGAGCCCGAGAATATGTATTCCCTCTTACGTTAGCTAGCCATACGTCGTAGCCAGCATCAGAGAGAATATATGCCAGACCTTTCTTGGGACCAGGAATGACCCAGTCTGCAGAGCTTCCAAGTAGACCATGATGTAGGAGAACTGTCTTTCGGGGCACTGTTTTATGAGGTGCCTTTTTGCTATAGGGGATAATATGCACTGTCAAAATATATCCATCAGTCGTTATGATCGTATGTGATTCTGCTGGATAGCCATTAAACTCAATAAGTTGTGTCGTGTTGAACTGAATTGTGGGGTCATCAGTATTACAATTTTCTTTATTAATGGTTTCCTCTACAGAATTACCCCTGGCTTCTCGCTTGGGAACTTCCTTTAACTCATGAAATGTTTTCAATCTAGCTTCTCTATCTTTTATGTCAACAGTATTTATCATGTTCTTCTGGTTTGAATGTGTTGAAAGAAGTGAATTGGTCTTAGTTCTCACATTATTAACAAAATATTTTTTTAGATAACTTCCCGTTTCTTTGACGTAATTAATTATTGGTGAAGTGTAATTCGTCAATGAATCTAAAATATTCGGAAACCATGAGCTTTCACATTCACTGCAACTCAATAATAATACAAACGATGAAACAAAGAGAAAAAGATGCTTCATGTTTAGGTTCTTACGTACACGAAAGTTCGAGTTTGACTGTTGTTCACACGACTGAACTTAAGTTCATCATCGCACTAGTATTAATACTAGTTAGATTATGTATGATCTGATGAGAGGTCAGTGGGATTTTTGTAAAGATATAATAAACTATAACATACCTACTATATAGCGTAGATAAAAATCCCGAAAATGATATTGAAATGGACTTGAACTTGAACTCGCGGGCCGGGTTTCCGCAACAGTGGGTCGGCACTAGTGGTGCCATCCCAGTTCCTCCAGGAAGCCTAGCAGACCCCTGGCGTTGCCGACGACCTCCTGAAGTGACCTCGGCGATCCAAGGTGTTTCGCCCGGTATTCTGCCACCCCAGGACATGCCAAGATGACATGGGCGGCTGTTTCCTCCTCCTCCATGCATGCTCTGCACAGAGGGCTGTCCGTTACACCTAGAGTAAAAAGATGTTTGTTTAATAGTGCATGACCAGTCATTGCTTCGATCAGAAGTCGAAGCGGCGGCCTCTTAAGTTGTTTCAGCTTCCGTGACAATCCGGGGTTGATCGTCGGGAGGGCCTCCTTGGTCTGCCTGCAGGTACAAAGGTTGGACCAATATAACTGGTGTTCTACCTTGGTGTTCTGTTGCAGTGTCCGTCGTAGCCAAGCAGCTGGCAAGGGCAATATTGGTTCTGGGCCGACTGCCCTTGTCTCCGATCCGCTCCTTGCCAGTGCATCAGCTGCGTCGTTTCCGCGTGAGTTGCTATGTCCTTTGATCCACTGGAGAGTTATACTATTTGTAGTACTTACCTCTGTCAGGGCTCTGTGGCATTCGTAGATCAGCCCTGAGGTAGTCGTGTGACTTTGTAGAGCTTGTAAGACTGATCGGCTGTCGGAAAGTATGCGGATGGTGTATTCCGTTACCTTTCTGGAGATGATCGCATGTGCTGCCATTATTTCATTTCATTTATTTCATTTATTCATAACAAATTTTACATTGTGTCGAATTACATCACTCAAATAAGATTTCACATGCACAACAAAAAAAAAAAAAAACAAAATAACTGGACAAAAAAAAACAATGTGAAAGTATGTAACAATTTAAAGGTAATAATGTCATTTAAATAGAAAATTAATAATGATTAAAATAATTAAAAATGGTCAAAAACAATATAAATAGAAAATAATTATTACAATCAATAAGTTACGATATAATGTGCAAATTCAGACGACATACAATTACTAATCACATCTCATCAATAGAATAATAGCAGCCCTCGAGCAGATAACGCCTCAGTTTATTTTTAAAGTCTTTTTTGTACAGTGATAGCTTTATATCGTCAGGCAGTTTATTGAAGATATTCACTGACATGTGGCAGGTACCGTGTTTTACAATATTAAGATTAGGAATAACTATATTTTTAAAATCTTTTCTTCTCGTACTCTCTCTAAGTTTTCTTCCTTCTTCAGTCTCATACTGATGAACCGACTTAGCAAAATGTGTTAAAAGCAGCAATACGTATAGGGAAGGCACGGTAAGAATATTCAAATTCAAGAAGTGCTCCCTACAAGATTCCTGCTCACGAATACAAACCATGGTACGAATGGCCCTTTTTTGTAAAACGAATGCTTTTTGCATATTGTACTCGTAGCTGCCACCCCAGCATAAAATGCTATATCGCAACCTAGATTCGATCAACGCGTAATACACTTTCTTTAACTGTTCTACGTTAACTACATTACGAAGGCTTCTCAGTACGTAACATGCGGAGCTGATGGAACTTTCCAGACTCTGAAGTTCTGGTTTCCAGTTCAGATAACTATCAATTTTCACCCCTAAAAACTTTACCACCTCCACTAAGTTGACATCGACTCCATTCAAGGCACAATATAGACAACTTTTATTTTTAGAAGTAGTTCTAAATAACATTAAATTGGTTTTAGTAGCGTTCACCTTGAGCCCGTTAATCGTAAACCAATTGTAAAATACTTCTAGAGCCTCATTGACACGCAACTGAAGAGATTGAATACTATCCGCGGTAATTATTGCATTGGTATCGTCTGCAAACACCACTACCTAACTTTGCGTGATCCCCTAAACTCCTTTCTACACAATCTATTACATCATTTATTATTATTATACCCATGCACTCTGCCTGGAAGACTGTGTTGTGGGCTCCTAATGGTGTCGAGATGTGTATGTTCAGATCATCAGAGAATGCTCCTGAGCCAGTGCCTGACCTTGTTTTGGATCCGTCGGTGAAGATTCTTAACTCCCTTGGGTTAAGTCCTTCTTGGGGATCCTCGTACAGTTGTATCTTGTACTTTTTGTCGAAGACGAATTGCCTGGGTATTGTATCAGTTACCGCTTCCATGAGCGGTTCCTTACCTATGGCCTCGTAGAGGATTTCGGTGTGTGGTACCCTAGGCGGTCTCCAGAGATTTTGTTTCTTTAGCCGCATTGCTGCAGCTAGAGCCTCCTGCCTTATAAAGAGGTGGAGTGGTGGAAGACCTATAATGGCTTCCAGAGCCGCAGTCGGTGTAGTCCTCATACAGCCCGTGGCCGCCGGACAGGCCAATCTCTGGAGTCGTTGTAGTTTAGCTTCGGCTGTAGATAGCTTGGTCCGTGGCCACCAGACTATCGCGCCGTAACTTACCATTGGTCGGATAACTGCCTCGTAGAGCCACAGAGTGGTTTTTGGGCTTAGTCCCCAAGTTTTACCTACCATTCTGCGGCACTGCCAGAATACGACTGTTGCTTTTTCAATTTTGTTGTTGAGGTGGGCGCTCCAGTTTAGTCTGTGGTCGAATATTACCCCTAGATATTTTACCTCAGACGAAAGTTGGAGCTCTGTATTGAACAGCTTGGGAAGTCGGTGGTTTCCCAGGTTCCGTTTGTTGGTGAACATTACCATTTCAGTCTTCCTTGGGTTGACTGACAGTTCGTTGTCCACGCACCAGCGTTCCACTATTGCCAGTGCCGAGCGCGTGACATCGCATACTATACCTGCGTGCATGCCGCTTGTTAATATCACTATGTCATCCGCGTATCCGATGGTATAATGGTGATTGTTGTTCAGAGTGGTGATAAGGTCGTTAACCACTAGGTTCCATAGGATTGGTGAGAGGACGCCACCTTGGGGGCAGCCCTTCGCCACCAGTGCTTGTTTGGTAGCGTCTGCTTCGAGTCTGATGACTCTCTGGCTCAGCATCTTGTTTATCCACTCTATCATGACTGTATGCACTCCGTGCCTTACCAGTGCTGCTGTTATGCTGGTGAATTTCGTTTTGTCGAAGGCTCCCTCTATATCTATGAAGGTGCCTAAGCACAACATCTTGTTTTTGATCGCCACCTCAATTTTGGTTGTGACCGCATGAAGTGCCGACTCTGTTGATTTACCTGGACTGTAGGCATGTCGGGTGTAGCGGTGCTTGTGTCAGCGCCGTTTCCCTCAGGTGCCAGTCGCATAACCTCTCCAGTGTTTTTAGGAAAAAGGAGGTTAGGCTTATTGGTCTGAAGGATTTGGGATCCGAGTAGTCGGTTTTACCTGGTTTTGGTATGAAGATTGCTCTGACATCACTCCACTGTCTTGGCACATATCTGTGTGCCAGACAGGCTCCCAGGACGTAGGTCAACCGTTGAGTAAGTGTCTTCCCTCCCCATTTAAGCAGGGCTGGGAAGATCCCGTCCAGGCCTGGAGATTTAAATGAGTCAAAGCTGTCGATTGCCCATTGCATTTTATATGGGTCGATTACCTTGTGGGCCAGCTGCCATTCCTCCTCCGTTGGGATGGTTTCTTTATCTGGCCATCCGCCTGGACTAATTATTTCGCAGTCCGGGAAGTGTGTTGTTACCAGAGTGCGTTCTGCCTCTTCCGCCGAGGTGGTACAGGAGTTGTCTGGTTTTCGTAAGGACCCCAGTGATATGGCTGAGTTGTTGGAGAGAACTTTCCTTACCCTGTTGGCCTGTGCAGTAGACTCAATATTTGTGCAAAAGTTCCGCCATGAGTTGGTACTCCTGTATCTGAGTCGTTTTTTGTACCTGGACTTGGTGGCCTTGTATTTATCCCAGTCCTGGTCTGTGCCGGTGTTCATCGCTCTATTGAGTTGCTTCCTCATCTCGCGCCTGAGTCTCTCCAGCTCAGGCCCCCACCAGCTCTTATTTTTCATTTGGCCTGCTGGTGGGATGGATAGGGGGCATGTATGATGGTAACAGTCCATCATAGTGTCTGTGAGGAACTTTACCTGTTTTTCGATTTCTACGGTACCTATGATCCTAGTTAGGTTACTTCCCTGTTCCAGGGCCTGGCCGATCCGCAGTGAGTACTGCGCGCGATCGGTTTTTTTCGGGTTTCACCTAGGTGGTGCCGTGAGTATGCTTACCTGAAGGTCGAAACGAATCCATCTATGGTCCGAACATGATAAATCGTTGGACACGTGCCAGTTTGAGATGTGTTTCGCTACTTCATCAGTTGCCAGGGTCAAATCAATGATTGTCTTGCTTCGTCTGTTGACGAATGTTGGTACAGAACCTGTGTTTACTATGTTAAGGTTTGTCGTAAATAGGTATTCAACGAGCTTCCTACCTCTGTCGTTTCCTGTAGACATGCCCCACAAGGCATGGTGCGCGTTGGAGTCGGTTCCTACGATTAGCTCGAGTCCTGCCTCCTCGCAGTAGTGGACCAGCCGCGATAGGTCGTGCGGTGGTGGGTCATCGGCTTCAGGCATATAGACCGATGCCATGACCACCTGCGCGAGGCCGGTGTCCTGGGCTCCTTGCACCTTTATGGCACATATGTCTCTAGAACAGAAACTAGTTAGGGCCTGCATGTTTATGTCAGCTGTAGTGTATATGCATGTGCGGGGATTCTCTGGTCCCGCGTAAACTGTTAGCTTACCTCCCATGTTGCGGAGTCCGCAGACAGTGCCGTTTCTGACCCACGGCTCTTGGATCAGTATGACGGGTGTTTTGTTGACCTCCAACCACTTGCGGATCTGAGCCGTCGCGGTCAAGCTGTGGTGGAGGTTAGCCTGTAGATGCACACCTGTACACGCCGAGGAATGAGACAGCGTCATTGGAATCAGATTCCTCCGTTGCCATGTCCTCGTCCTCGGCTCCGCTCTCCTTTTGGATGGCCAACCTGCGTAGCTCAACCACGCACTCACCCCCACTGTCCGTGCGGTCGCGAAGAAGATCTTCTTCTTCCGCATCGGAGGCGGGGGCGGCCCGCGTCGGAGCCTGGGACTCAGGTGCCGCGACTATGTCGACAGCATCTTTTGCCCCCTCCGCAGTGTCCATCGTTAGGGTGCAGGCACTGTTTTCTGCATCCCTGGAGTCGGCTTCGGCTGGTGGATGCTCCACAAACTTGCCGCGGGGCCCCTGGAACTTGACGTACACCGTTCCCAGCATAAAGCTGAGCCGGCGCCCGTGCTCGACCAGGGGTTTTACCACCGTCTCCGGGATGCTGACTACAGCAAACGTGTCCGTCGCTAGCCTGTCCATCTTCAGTAGGAGCCATCTTTCGATGTCTGCCCACCGGTTTTGGAAGCGCAGCATGTGTGCTACCTTCCTGTGGTCCTCGTGGACCCCAGGGAGCAAGACGCCGCAGCGGACCCGCTTCGTCATCTCGCTCGGGCGCTTTACTACCAACTTCTCCCCCGTGGGAAAGGTGATGCTGGCCACGCTGCGCTTCAGCCATTCCAGCGTAGGCTGGTTTTCGCACCAGAGTCTCAGGTAGCCGTCGGTCAATATCGGCCTTCCTCGAAACGCTGGGCCCTCTGAATTGCTGCTGTCCGGCTTCATCGACTCCTCGAACAGCAGTTCTTCAATTCGTTTTTGGACCTCTTCATACTGACTAAGGCTTAGGTTTTCCATGGCCGCAGTAGTTACCGCCGCCATTAGGTCCGCCTTGACCGCGCTCGCGTAGTCAATCTGAGCGGCTTCCCCTGGTGGTCCGGTCCTCCGCCTCTTAGGCTCGCCTCTCGGAGATATTGTCTCGTCGAGTCGTGCCCTTTTGGTGGAGTACCGGCCCCCCTGGGTACTACCACCCTGAGGTCCTGCTTGCGCCCCTTTGCCCTTAGGAGGAGGTGGGCGTCGCGGCGCTGAGGGTTCAGCCGACGCATCACTCCCCCCCTGCGGACGGGTACCTTGCCTTGCACCGGCACCGGCAACTGAGTGTGGCCGCGGATGGTCGGGACGGACTTTCCCCTCCATCCGCTCTAGTGGTCACCCGCGAGGGGGTGACGTACGCGTGTGCCGTACGTCGCCTAAATTGAGAGTTTACCAGCAGACGGTGCCCGCTTCAATGCGGGCAAGCGCTGGGAGGGGTCCGGACGTGTTAATAACTGCAATTCCCGGATTCCTCCCTTCAAAGGCGCAGAGTGGCACACCGTGTGGTTTTAGTCGGTTCGAGTCCGACACACCGCCCCGCCGCAAGCCCCGGTGGGGTGACGGTCCGAGGGGATTTCCACACGTTGAAAAATAAAAAAAAAGGCACCGGAGGCGTGTCTGTGTTTAAGGCAGTTCGCCTCTCCTTCTCTCTGCGACGCTGCCTTTTGTTTTTCTTCTTGTGCGGCTTGTCTTGTGCCGCACAGTCGGAAGAAGCTGGGGGTTGGGGCGCCGACACTACGTATTTCGCCTTCTTCCCCTTCCTCTTCCTGGACGAGGCGACCTGCCATCCGGACAGGCTAGGGTCCGTGGCTGGTTCGCCTTGTTGAGACCTCCTCCCCGCGGCCTGCTCCAGGTTTGTGGGTCGAGCCACATCCGGGCGGATGCGGGGATCCGGGGCGGGGGCTGGCCGGGTCCGGCCTGAGCTCGTGGAGCCCTTTAAAGGCTGTGCCCATCCAGCAGGTGTTCTCGCGTTAGGCGTCCTGGTCACCGGCTTGCCAGCAACCTTTCTGCCTTCCGCGGTCGGTTTTGTCTTCGGTGTCGGTACCGTAGCGGCGCCGACACGAGGCTGTTTGTGTTAGCCTTCCTGGGTCGCCGAAGCTTCCCTGAAGGCTCGTGTTAAGGAAGGAGGTCCTACTGGACCTCTTCCTTGGGTGTCCGGTCCAGCTGCTGCCGTACCTTCCACCTTTGGGGTGTCCGGTCCAGCTGCTGCCGTACCTTCCACCTTTGGGGTGTCCGGTCCAGCTGCTGCCTTACCTTCCACCTTTGGGGTGTCCGATCCAGCTGCTGCCGTACCTTTCACCTTTGGGGTGTCCGGTCCAGCTGCTGCCGTACCGTCCACCTTTGGGGTTTTTTTTTGTGTTTTTGGTGTCCATTTTATGTTTATGTATGTATTTCACCTCTCGAGCTTCCCACTCTCCGTGGAGCCCGCACCTTTGGGGATGTCCCTAAGGACACCAGGAATACCCGAGAGGTATAGGGTAGTTGGGTTGGGACTCATGCGCGACATCAGGAACTGCAGACATGCGGCCCCCAGATGTGCCGCCTGTCCTCGCTCCGTCAGCATGGCAGAGTCCCAGTGTTCTCCCGGAGAACACCCCCCCCGAACCTCGCCTGCAGACCGTACCACCTCATCCGTACGGGACGCGTGTCCATTTCCCTGTGGTGGCTAGCTACAGGGCTACCGTTTCGCCTGAATTCCGGACCAAAGAGGGCGTGTTGCTTCATGGAGGTATCTAACCCCGACCCCAATCAGCTCAACCCTCCAGGTCTCCTTCATCCTGGCTTACGGCGCTCGACTGCGCAGGACTAGCGCAGGCAGGCATAATACTCCACCAAAGCCGCCTGCTGGCCTTGTTAAAGGTCCTAAGTTATACCCCACAGGACAGGGTCCCTGGCCGAACTCCGCCACCTGCATACTCCGGCCTACTGAAGCATGTGGTGCCCACCCCCGCGACGAGGACGCGCCGGTCAGGACTTACCCAAGTGAGAAATAGAGAAGAGGACTCTATTTCGCCTTGGGCCGGGTTAATGGACGTCCTTACTAAGTCCGTCCAAAAGCTATTGAAATGGACAACAACGAAAGGACAGCAACGTCGGAGGTCATGAGGTTAAATTCACACGTATTCAAAGGCGGATCCAGGGGGGGGGGGTCATGGGGGTCATGACCCCCCCCTGGGCTGTTGTCATGACCTAAATTAAATTGTTAAATATAATGTTCTGTAATTTTTTTCTCACAATATAGATTTTAATCGTACACAATATAGAATTTAATCGTGGCTAAGATCTTCAATAGTTGAAGAACGTCTAACCGGACTGACACTTCTCCACACCCATAAAAACGTACCCATTGAAGTAGCAATAGAAGTGATAACGCGTTTTAGGAGATTAAAATTTGATTTTCCTTTTTAAATATAGGTATTTTTAAGTATAGTACTTTTAAACGCATGTACAATGGCCCAATCAAGAGGCCAAGTTTTTTTTCATATGATAAACTAGCAGACGGATCGCCTGATGGTAAGCTATTACCGCCACCCATGCGTCACAAAGTCAAAGTTGAAAGTTTGAAGGTCGTATTGGTCCGGGAATACCGTAGGCGACCGTTCATTCCACAGTTTTGTTGTGCGAGGCAGAAAGTTTCTAGAAAAGCGCACAGTTGTGGACTGCCAACTGTCTTAACGATGGGGATGAAACTGCTATCGCGTAGGACGATGGCGGAAAGAGGCAGCAGGGATCAGTTCGAACAATTCTTCGGAGCACTCCCCATAGTAAATGCGATAGAAGGCGCATGGCGAGGCCTAAGAGGATCTCTATGCAGCGCCAGATAGTAGGTATAGCTGATTTGAAATATCTTGGCAGTCGATGGTTCGAGTAGCTCTCCGTTGGATGCGGTCCAGAGGGAGCAGCTGGTACTAGGGTGCGGAGGCACCGAGGCAGAGGCCCAAAGATGAAAACAGTATTCCATAAGAGGCCGAAACTGCGCCTTATAAAGCAGCAGGCGGTGGGTCAGAGTGATATACAGTCTTGATCTATTCAGCATTCCAAGGTTCTTTGAGACCAATTTGGCCTTACCCTCAAAATGACCACGAAACTGGACTTCTCTCGATATGTCAACACCAAGTATTCCAATATTGGCTGAGGCAGATAAGGAAGTGTCTTCAAAAGACATACGACCAATGGCAGGATTTTAGCGGTGAAATTGTACTAAATTAAAAATAAGTCTACTCCAATCTGATACTTTTGCAAAGACTCTTAATTTCAGACACAAGTTTGTTTCGACTCTCAATGACGTTTTCCTGAGAAATATTGGTGCGGCCAGTATAGGGAGCATCGCCCATGCTGTCATTCGCATAACAATGAATGCCGTTAATTTGCAACATGTGATTAATATGAAGGAGGAACGAAGTAGGGGATAGCACACAGCCTTGGGGGACACCAGTATTCGCAGATTTGAAGTCAGAGTACTCACCGTCGACTACGACCTTTATGCATCTATCTGCTAAAATGCTAGTGACCCATTCGCATAATTTCACAGGAAGCCCATAAGAATGGAGCTTCGAAAGAAGCGCTTTGTGCCAGACCCGATCGAAGGCCTTCGCAATGTCCAATGAGACTCCGCCAGAAAAGTAGGAGAGCTGAAAAAGACGCGTCAAGACCGGTGCCAACTCTGGAGAGCACATCTTCAAACTCTGGAACGCAATTCTTCAACACAATAGGAGGGATTCCATCAGGGCCCCTCGACTTATGTATATCTAGGGATAGAAGTGCTAAACGCACTGAGTGTTGGTAGAACTGGATATCCAGCATACATCCAGCTCTCGCATCGCGTTATGGTAGGTGGATACTGTTCCTCGTCATCCAACGTCGAGTTAGACGCAAAGAGTTTGGCCAGAAGATTGGCTTTCTCCTTTGCCATAGGCCAACGAATTATTTCCTATGTGTCTCTACACACACACACCTCTGTGGAAAGTATGGCTTACAGAAATTCTCTTCGATAGCCTTGGCAAGAGACCAGTACGCCCGAGTTTCCGTAGGAAGACGTTCAAGCCTCCCGCAAATCCTAGCAATATGCTCCGACTTCGCCCTTGCAATGTCTCTCTTGAAGGACCTGGAGGCAAAGTTGTACTCCTTTTTCAAGCTCTGCTTCCCACGAGAAGCCTTTTGAAGGCTTCTGAGAGAAGATGAACCAAACCAGGGCTGACATTTTCCATGATCCGTTTTATTACTAAGCCAGTCGGCGTCATCATGGCCTTTCCATCTTTTCAGATGATTTAGACAGCGCCTCTGTGGCAATTTTTGGTATGGCTATAGAGCCCAATACGAGAGAGGCAGCAACGTCCACACGATTGACACTTGAGTAGAGGATCGTTTTGTGTTCGATCAGGTGAGACCCTGTCGTTCTTTTTTTGTCTCCTCCCACGCTTGTTAGCCAGACTCTGGAACCAGCTCCTGTCGTGGGCTCTGCGGCCCTCCTCCAAAGACTTCCTCCACCCGTCGCGATTTCTGGCGAGGTTCTCCCACTCCCTGGGGTTGATTCCGAAAGCGAGCATGTCACGCTTTGCGCAGTCCTTAAAGCGCAACAAGGGCCTTCCCACCCTCCTCGCAGCGAAAGCAACTTCACTCAGCAATGCACGTCGCGGCAGTCGAGTGGCGTCCATTCGATGCACATGCCCCAGCCATCGCAGTCTTTTCTGTTTTAGCATTGCAATAATGCTGGGCAGCTGTGCAATTTGCAGAACTCTTTCATTTGTGACTTTGTCACGCCAGCTTATCTTCAGTATGCCTCGAAGACAACGCATGTGGAAACTGTTTAGTATTATTTCTTGCTTTGCATAAGACGTCCAGGTTTCAGCTCCATACAAGAGTGTACTCAGGACACAACTTTGGTAAACAATCATCTTGGTCCTAATAGTAAGATGGTTGTTATTCCATACTCTAGTAGTAAGCCTGCCGAACGTCGTAGCCGCCTTACCTATACGACTTCCAATTTCCACATCTAGCGACAGATTGCTCGATATGTTTGAGCCTAGATAGCAAAATTGGTCCACTTCATCTAGAGCTACACCATCCAACAGAATAGTCGGTTTCTGATCGTAGCCCTGTGCCAAGATGACTGTCTTCCCCGCATTAATGGACATAGAAAAGAGAGAACATGCATTAGCGAACTTGTCCAAAAGGACTTGCAATTCTTGTGGAGTTTTTGCGACAAAAGCGGCATCGTCGGCAAAGAGCAATGAATCGACGAATAGGTCGTCACGTTTACTCCGCGATTTTAGAAAAGAGGCATTAAAGAGCTTACCGTCCGCTCTTGTGTGCAAATGTATTCCCCGGACCTCATCACCAAAAGCCACCCTCAGGAGCAGTGAGAAAAATATGCCAAAGAGTGTTGGCGCCAAGACGCAGCCCTGCCGCACCCCTCTTCGCAAGTCGAATGAGGAAGATGTTTTACCATCGTGTACAACAGCGCCTCGCATGCCATCGTGGAAGAATTTTATAAGGTTCAAAAGCTTTGGTGGACAGCCCACTCGCCTGAGCGCAGTGTAAAGCCCCTCCCGGCTTACAGTGTCGAACGCTTTATTTAGGTCAACAAAAGCTATCACCAAGGGGCTGTTCTGCTCACGTGATTTTTCCTGTAGCTGGCGTAGGGTAAATATCATATCCGTTGTAGAGCGTCCCGAGCGAAAACCACACTGCGCCTCGGGGTACACGCGCTCGGCAAGTCGCTGTAGTCTAGTCAGAATAACCCTCGCAAACAACTTACCAACGATGCTAAGAAGAGAGATGCCGTGGTAATTATTACAATTACCTCTGTCTCCCCTTCCCTTGTACAGAGTGATAATATTTGCATCGCGCATGTCTTGGGGAAAATATTCACGCTCCCAGCACTTTCCCAAATAATTATGCAGGATCGGTAGTAAGCACTCGATCTTAAGGAGCTCAGCAGAAATGCCATCATCACCGGGGCTGTTGCCATTTTTGAGTTGGGCGACAGCTTTGTGCAGCTCGCCCGGGGTGGGGAGGTCATCTAACTCGTTCCAGGTTTCCAGTTCACGGATGGCTTCCACAGCTTCTGGTTTAATATTGACCGGACGAGAATAAAGATCAGTGTAATGTTCCACCCAACGGTCCAACTGGCTCACTGTCAGTAATAATCGAGCCATCTATTTCTTTTAAAGGAGCTGTCCTCTTCGGCACCGGTCCAATAGCTTTTTTAATCCCTGCAAATACACCAGATAGATTCCCCGCAGCTGCACAGCTTTGTATGTTGTTGCACAGTTTTAGCCAAAAATCATTTGCGAACCGTCGACTTTAACGCAGAAGGTTAGATTTAGCATCACAGAGAACAGCCCTTGTTGCGCTGCACGGATTTAGCCGGTAACTTAAAGCAGCTTGACGCTTAGCGTCAAGTAACGGCGACAGATGACTCACATTTTCCGCGTACCAGTCAGTGGATTTCGTGGAGTCGTAGCCAAAAACTTTGCCAGCCTCCTCAGTTAGGAGTCATTTGATCGATTGCCACTCTGTATCTACTGAGGCGTCAACATCCCACATTGTGACTGCCCGACCCACCAAATCGCTGAATTCGCTGGCTAGCTCCGAATTCTTTATATTAGAGATGTTTAATTTCTTTCGCCCGGGAGCTTTTGTAGAGTGAATCTTTTTTGGCGCAAGTCGGACTTTGCAGATCACGAGGGAGTGATCAGTATCACAATCAGCGCTGTGGAAGGATCTCGTGTGGATAATCTCCCTTAGGTCTCTCCTCCTAGTCAAAGCAACGTCCAGTTGATGCCAATGTCCGGAACGAGGGTGCCGCCAGGACACACGACGCATTAAATTGCCCTTAAAGTAGGTGTTTGTAACGCAAAGTTGGAACTTACAACAGAACTCCAGTGAGCGTTGGCCGTTTTCATTTTGCTTACCCACGCCGTGGACTCCGAGACAGTCAGGCCAAACAAGATTTTCCTGGCCTACACGCAGGGCCGGACCGTGAGTTTAGGGGGCCCTGGGCTAATACTACTTAGGGGCCCCCCAAATTCTTTTTTTTGTAAATACAACTACCGCATTAGGAATATACATCCTGTGTCGAGGGGGACTCTATAAACATACATGTAACGAACACAAAAAACACTCAGACTTATAACAACAATTTGTGGATCACACAAAGTGTGGTCCCATGTGGGATTTGAAGCCACAACACTTTGCGCAGTAAAAAGCGGCCTGGCGACCGCTTAAACCACTAGATCTGGCAATCATCAATCAAACAATTACTCAAATATGTAGGATTAAAATTAAACGATGAAATATTTAATTTGCATTTTAATATATTATGCCTTAGTGTTTAATAAGTACAATCGTAATTAAATTGACAAATGATAAAGCAAACTTTCTGCATTTTGCTATGGCAAATTTAATTTGAATTGCTTCTCACATTCTAAATTCTTACTTAAATCAACATTTATGGAAAAAACGGATAAAAGCCTATAAATGCCATCACTCGGCTTCACAACTTGTGATTAGTATGGTTAAATATATTTTTAAGATTGTATAGCAATTCGGGAATACGTCAACAAGCTTCTTTTCATAAATAATCGCAAAAATGTCTACGCAAGATGAATAGGACTCTATCGACTGAAGCAAATAAGTTTTTAATTAGATGCATTAATTGAATAAATATTCATCCACATTATCGGGATAATAGTCGATAACCTTACGTGTGCTTTCTAAATCAATGTGTTGCACAATATTTTCTTGCAAAACCATTAAAAAAATATATTTTTCTACATGTCTCATAAACTTGACTTGATTTAAATCCGTATAAGGTTTATTCAGTGCAACGTTTTGCATGTCTATTTTAAACTTTTCTGCGCCGTTTACTGCGACTGCCTCTCTACAATTATCAAAATACTTTAATGTAATGTGTCTCTTAGTTATAGTAATGTGTCTGTAGTTTATACTTAGTTTTTGGCTTTTTCTTTGTAATCCTTTAGCTTCTGATCTCTTTTCATGACACAATTAACTTATATCCTACATAACCAGGACTCTGTATTTTTATTAACTGAATTTAATCTTTCAATAATTTATTTCCGATAAAAATAAACAAAATTGCCAGTTTATTAAATAAATTTCTTGCCTCTTTTCGATAATCAGCTTTTTTCCTTTTCATTTTCGCTGAAACTTATCAAAATGTTCATAATGTCATCATAGTTATTTTTTAAAGCTTAACAGCATCATAGTGGCGATACCATCTAGTCTGACTTAAACTTTTTAACGTAAATATCAGTTTTTTTTTACAATTTAACAATTCCTATCTATATGGGTTGAAGCAGAAGGAAAACATATATTTTCGCACTTCTCAAAAAAGTTTACGATTTCGGTTCACACCTTCACAGATTCTTCACTAACTTGGTTAAAAGAATGCGCAGCACCATGGCACGTAATCCGCAGATTTATTTTTTGTTCTAGTATTGCTTCTACACCATTGTACACGACTGGTGGCATGTCGGACTCGAACCGACTAAAACCACACGCCATATCGGGTACCAGGAGCCGGGGAACCAGGTGCACCCTCGAAAGGAAATCCCTGGAACCTCGACGTACCACGGGCCACCTAGGTTTTGTAGATGGCCCCCTCCTGTGTACGAACCCCGATGTTCTCTTGCTACAAAAAAACAATTGCGCCTCCACCCCGGCCTGCTTCTGCTAGGGTGACAGGTGGTCTCATCTGCCAGCCCCAGGCTTGCGCTTTTGGAGGACGGAGATCATTCTGCGACCACCGGCACCTGAGTCGTTTGCGGTACCGAGTCCATTCCCGGACCTGGCGGACCAAGAGAGTTCTAAACCTGTCCCGGTCCCACCCTGCCCTCTCCTGCACGAGCATAACTTGATCGCAGAAAGAGACTGCGGATTTCCGCAGTTTCACTCTCACTCCGTAACATGGCCGCAATCATGTTACTGAGTGAGAGAACCCCTCCGATGTGTGCCACGAGATCGCGCCTCGGCTTTCCCTATGCCGGACTTTCTGCCAGCGTGTGGAGCGCCGTGTCCACGGTCTGGCCATCGCAGTGGTGGCACTTAGGCGTTGGCTCCTTACGGATCAGACATAGGTGATCGCCGAAGCATCCTTTTCCAGTGATCACCTGCGTCAGCCGGTTTGAGAGGCTCTCGTGATGCCTCTCAAGCCAATCCTGCATAAGGGGTCTTACCACCGCAAAACAGCGTGCCCAGTGCTCGGTTGCCCAAGTCGTTCTTCCATTCCTCCATGATGACCTGGCGGAGTTGGGATTTCTGATCTTCAATTTCTCGAATCTCAGGAGACCTTCCCAACTTCCGCGCCTCCTTGAGACACCGATAAAGAGCCGCAAGGTCTCTTGCCTCCAGTCCAGGTCCCATTGTGGAGTTCCAGCCAGGACCCTTGCCGCCTCAAAAGAGATCGTGCGGGTACCCCTTTATGATCCTGATGGCCAGCACTGGCCATGGACCGCACGACCGTTTGACTGTCCCCTACAACAGTTATCCAGTGTAAATCCATTTTTTTCAAAAAATCTTGTAAAACATTAAATATATGTAAGCTAATATGACTACCAATTTTAATCTATACTGCACTACATAGTATAAAACAAAGTCGCTTTCTCTGTCCCTATATCCCTGTATGCTTAAATCTTTAAAACTACGCAACGGATTTTGATACGGGTTTCTTTAATAGATAGAGTGATTCGAGAGGAAGGTTTTTATGTATAATAAATGCATAATGTAGTATGGGAACACTGTTAATTTTCGAATTTTCTAATGTGATGTAGCAAATAAACACATTCTTTTGCGCTTACATTGCAAACGCTGGTTGCACCCTACGAGATAGATCAAAATAATGTACTACAGTATTGTACACATTAAAAATTACTGCTCTATGTAATAGTAGGTACCACACTCGCTATATTTCGAGACGAACGTTAACGACGTCACCGACGCTTCGGTTGTTTTGTTCTACGCGATGAGCAGCTATCCCGCTCAAGGTCACGCGCGGCGAGTGCGGTACCTACTATTACATTTTGGCTTGGCACCGACTTCAAACCTATGAATAGGTAGCACATACAAACTAAGTTATTTTATACTTTTTAGTTTTTGAAGTCGGTTTTTAAACGATTTTTATTTTTCGCTTTTTAGTATTTCTCAAGTCTCTCATCATCATTTCACTTGAATAACTTGAAAGAATACGACTAAAGGTAACATATATAACGTTTTGAATCGAAAGGACTTCAGGTAATTTTTTGTAATAAAATCTCAAATGGACTGTTCTTTAAGGTTACTTTAATTGAAGTGATTTGAGGTAAACTGACAATAACGTTAGGACCCGTTATATATTATGAAATTAAATGATGTCTACAGAATATGAAGGCATGCAGACAATTGCTCTTAACTTCATTGCAGGCACTCACGTAAATTTTAGGATTTCCTTCGATTTCCTTGAGATCCCATCATCAGATCCTAATATGGTGGCCATGGGACCACATGGGAAGCACCTTACCCCTTCGAATACAAAAAGAATTTTCAAAATCGGTCCAGAATTGACGGAGTAATCAATGTACATACATAAAAAAACCGATGAAATTGAGAACCTCCTTTTGGAAATCGGTTAAAAAAGTCCGCGACGGTATATGTCTATATCTTAGGGATAACCCACAATAACCATTTTTTATTCCTTTCTTTTTACGAGAAATAATAGCTTATTTACGAAGCGATTTTAAACAATACAGAATTAATCCTTATACAATTAAGTAAATTAAATACATTGTGCATTTAATATAGATCAAAATGGCCCTTAACAGTATCTAATTTAAATTAATATATTCGAAGATATTACAGATTTAAAATGCACGAATAGTGTCGTCGGCGGGGGCATCGGAAATCCACCCATGTGAAGCCGGGGCGGGTCGCTAGTAATATTATATAGCTGAAAAGTTTGTTTGTTTGAATGCGCTAATCTTAGGAACCGCTGGACCGATTTGAAATTTATTTCAGTGTGGATAGTATATTTATCGAGGAAGGCTATAGGCTATTTATCATCACGCTACGACCAATAGGAGTGGAACACCAATGAAAAATGTTTTAAAAACGCTGGAAAATTATCACGCTGCGGGCAATAGGAGACGTAAACGAGGTTGCGTGGGTCGGCTAGTACATTATAAAGCACACCTTTCTTACATCTTTCGTACACTTTTCCCCGAAAACAGTATCGAAGTACGATAGTTAACTGATCATTATGAGATAGATCTTGGACTGAAAACAGAACCGCAAAAAAGAACAAAATTACCCTAGGTGATAACTATTTTTACGTCCGCATTATCGTCTATTTTTTACTTAAACTTGACTTAGCTGGGGGGCCCTGGAATCCACGGGGCCCTGGGCTTAAGCCCAAAAAGCCATATGGTAGATCCGGCCCTGCCTACACGGGCATTAAAATCACCCAGAACCAACACACGGTCCCCGGAACGCACTTCATGCATTGAGCTGCACAGCTGATCGTAGAACTCGTCCTTAGATTCAGCAGATGATTTAAGCGTTGGTGCATATACGGAGAAGATAGTAATAAAGCCGCATGTGGTTAAGAGCCGTAAGACCATAATACGCTCAGAAATCCCACAAGTACTCTCTATGGAGGTCAGGAGGTCATTCCGAACCGCGAATCCCACACCGTGTTCTCGATTCTCACTCAACGTCTTGCCTCTCCAAAAGAATGTGAAATTTTGTTCACGCAGCGAACCCTCGTCCGGGAGTCTGGTCTCCTGGAGCGCCGCAATACCGACGCTTAGCCTGGTGAGTTCCCTATCGATAACAGCTGTTTTTCGCAGGTCAAATGTGCCTTGTGAGCTTCCTCCGGTACCCGGGAAGCCTGTCCTCATTGTTCGGACATTCCATGTCCCAAAACGCAGGGCAGTGTAAGCATTTTGTCTATTTTTCTTCTGATTTGTGTTAGGTGTACTATACACAGCATCGACAAACAGGAGAAACCCGGTTGCTCCCCACACCCCAAAGGAACAGTCAATGCCGGGGCGGACCAGTACCCTATTGGCCGGGGGCTGCCCAGCTTAAGCGGGCGGTAACTGGTCAGTGGGTCTACGATGGACCCTCCCACTGTCGAGAGCGACCCCTGGCGTTCTCACTTACGCCCATACGTGTGAACTTATAACCGGTTACTGCCACTCTCCGTGTTGTTTTCCACGCAGGTGCGCTGACGTGGGTGAAGTGTCCTCTCCGCCGCATATTTCAGGTTAAACCCTACTTGCGCCTACCGGAGACACCGATTCCGGGTTTAGTTTCGGAGTTTACCTTCTCCTAGACGGTTGCAAACCAATGCTGAGAGGCCGTCTCCCCCACTGCTTGGTTGGGGACTGCTTATTTTTCGCAGCTGACCGCTATATCTAGAGGCCGTTCACTATCCACCACCTGTGACCCCGTCAGTAGCCTGCAGCATAGCACTGACTATGGGATCTATAGAGGCACGCATAGACGCGGGGGTGGTCGTCGCTGATAAGGTCACCTACACGGAGCCGTAACATTGAGAAGTCCCTACCTTCAAGATTGCTGAGGCGACGAAAACTGATATCGTCTCAAACGTACACGTAAATTCCCGCCATAGACATGAAGAAGTGTTGTAGTCCGTACCCAGGGTAAGTGAGGTAGGAGTGTCCGCTAGAGACCATATTTGCGTCTCGGTCAAGAAGAGCAAGGCTGGCTATGCTGCCTCTAGGTTCTGATGGACGACATTACTATACAATCCTCTGATGTTGCAAAGGTCCATGACCAGGTGGTAAGGGGTGCCATGTCAATTCTGCTCTTACTCCGGGCATAATTGAGCGCGATTTCCCACCCCTCCCCCACCAGAATACGAAGGGCAGCATGGGCGTTCACGCTTAAGTACGGAAACAGTCCGAGAAAACTAAGTACATAACTTACATTATTACACTTACATACATTATTCAAATACCTACTTTTTATCTGTATCTATTTATTATCAAAATTAAATAATAGCTTCTTGTGACTTGACCACGACTATATGACCCCCCCCTGGCGCCATAGCTGGATCCGCCCTTGCACGTATTAAACAAATGTTATGTGTATACCATAGGTAATATGCAAAATTGAGAAAATCTTTAAACTACTGTAGCAGTAGGTTTTATCGTACTCGTGTGTATCGTATCGTAGGTACTTTTTGGTTTAGAGAAAAAAAAACATCCTAAAAAAAGGGCTGAATGCAAAGGCTGCTTATTTAATAATATATTATATATGCGCATATTATATATGTGCATATATTTAGGTGCACGAGTTCGTGGTACAATCACAGGATTGCTTCAGTTCGATGCCATAATTACATAAGACGAATGACAAAAAAACTGGGATGAATCATCTAAAGGGCGCGGACGCCACCAGTTTTTTCGATAGAACGATGCGAACGCTTCTTGGGGATGGCTTAGGAAAAGTTAAATTAGTTAGGACACCATCGTGTCAATGTTCAGTATGCTTATTAAATTTAAATATTACAAGTCTTTGTTAGGTACAATGAACGTGAATAATAATCTATACTAATACGAGTATTATAAAGCTGAAGAGTTTTTTTGAACGCGCTAATCTCAGGACCGCGGGTCCGATTTGAAAAATTATTTCAGTGTTAGATAGCCCCTTTATCGAGGAAGGCTATAGGCTATATATCATAACGCTTAGACCAATAGGAGCTGGGCACCAATAAATAATGTTTCAAAAACGGGGGAAAATTATCACGCTACGGCAATAGGGGACGCAAACGAGGTTGCGTGGGTCAGCTAGTGTTAAATAAGAAGTGACACATCTAAGGCGGTATACTATGTTTATATAGGTGTACCTGGATATTTACTTACTTTTTGTTTCTAACTTTGTTATATAGGGAAGTGGAGTTATCATATTCCATAATCTGATCCTACTTCTGATTTATTGCGTGGCGAATCCAAGGCAGTTTGAACTTTTCTAGGGACTTACGAACATCATTATTTGGTGTATTCGTGAGTCGTTAGAATTATGTTATAAGAATTTGTCGAATCTTATGAAAATTTCATTGGATGTCAGTGAAAAGTTCAACATAGGTAAAAGAATATATATATGAATTACCGTGGGAGAGCCACGCTTCGGCATGAATGGGCCGGCTCGACCGGAGTGATACCACGGCTTCACAGAAAACCGGTGTGAAACAGCGCTTGCGCTGTGTTTCACCGAGTGCGTGAGGATACCGGAGGCCCAACCCCCCCCCCCCTCCCCATGTTGGCGCAGTTGAAAGACAGATTGATACCCCAGGAGGGTACCAACTGCGCTAGCGTTGGAGAATCCCTCTCTGGGCGTCCGCGCTCAGGAAACAACGCGCCTGAACGTGGATGCCCAGGCTGCCCCTCGTATTCTGGGGAGGGCAAAATTGCCCTAGATCACGCTCGGGGTAAGAGCAGTAACATCACGGCACCCCCTACCACGCTGGTCGTGGACTTCTGCAACGTCAGGGGATTACATAGTAATCTTGATGCTGTCCATCACCACCTCGAGACAGCAAAGCCAGCATTGCTCTTTTTGACCAAGACGCAGATATCGTCTCCTGCGGACACATCCCACCTCAGCTACCCGAGGTACGGACTAGAACATTCCTTTATGACTAAAGCCGGAGTGTGCGTGTACGTCAGAGACGATATTAGCTCTCGTCGCCTCAGCAACCTTGAAGGTGGAGACCTCTCCATCTTATGGCTCCGTGTAGACAGCGACGACTATCCCCGCGTCTATGCGTGCCTCTACAGGTCCCATAGCGGTGATGCCGAAACTGACCGACTCATTGAGCACATTCAGATGGCTACAGACCTTGTGCAGCAGCAGGTCCCTTCCGCAGAGATCATCGTACTTGGCGATTTTAACGCTCACCACGCCGGCTGGCTCAGCTCCAGTAAAACGGATCATGCGGGGAGACCTGTTCACGATTTCGCCCTGGCATATGGCCTGACACAATTTGTTACCACGCCCACGCGAGTCCCAGATGTGGAGGGTCAGAATTCCTCTTTGTTGGACCTTCTGCTGACTTCTCATCCGGACTTCCGGACTGACTTCTCAGCCTTGTCCGGAGTACAGTGCCACTCACATGCTCGCCGCGATCGCGAGTTGCACGCAGTCGCCGTGTGTGGAACTACAAGTTAGCAGATTGGGATGGGATGCGGTCCTTCTTTGCGTCCTACCCTTGGAGACAGTTGTGCTTCTCGCCGGATAATCCCAACACCGCTGTTGATTCTATTACTGATGTTGTGCTACAGGGTATGGAGATTTTTATTCCATCCTCTGTGGTTCCCATTGGTGGCAAGTGTCGGCCCTGGTTTGTTTCATCTTCCAAAAAAAACTTCTCGCAGGAAGCAGGAAGCTTACCAAGCCTGGGCTGACGCAGCGGCGGTACGGGATCAAAACACCAGCGCTCTAAAAAAGGAGTACAACTTTGCCTCCAGGTCCTTCAAAAGAGACATATTTAGGGCGAAGTCGGTGCACATTGCTGGGATTGGCGAGAGGCTTGAGCGTCTTCCTACGGGGACTCGAGCATTCTTGTCTCTTGCCAAGGCTATGGAAGGGAATTTCTGTAAGCCATCCCTTCCACCTTCGCACTTGGGAAATAATCCGTTGGCCTATGACGCAAAGGAGAAAGCCGATCTCCTGGCAAAACACTTTGCGTCCAACTCGACCTTAGATGACGGGGAACAGGAGCCGCCTACCATACCGCGGTGCGAGAGCCGTATGCTGGATATCCAGTTTAACCAACGCTCAGTACGTATAGCACTTTTATCCCTGGATATCCATAAGTCGAGTGGCCCGGATGGAGTCCCCCCTATAGTGTTGAAAATGTGCGCTCCAGAGTTGGCACCGGTCTTAACGCGTCTTTTTCGGCTCTCCTACTCTTCTGGCGTAGTCCCGACAACATGGAAGGCAGCATTAGTCCACCCGATCCCAAAAAAAGGCGATCGCTCTAATCCGTCCAACTATAGGCCGATAGCCATTACTTCGCTCTTCTCGAAAATAATGGAGTCCATCATCAACTATCAACTCCTACGGTATATAGAAGATCATCATCTGCTTAGCGACCAGCAGTACGGCTTCCGTAAGGGTCGATCGGCTGGTGATCTTCTGGTATACCTGACACATCGCTGGGCACAGGCGATTGAGATTAAGGGGGAAGCCTTGGCAGTTAGTTTGGACATCGCGAAGGCCTTCGATCGGGTCTGGCACAAAGCGCTTCTATCGAAGCTCCTTTCCTATGGGCTTCCCGGGAAATTATGCGATTGGGTCACTAGCTTTCTAACAGATAGAAGCATTAAGGTCGTAGTCGACGGTGAATGCTCTGATTCCATATCTGTGAATGCTGGTGTCCCGCAAGGCTGTGTGCTATCGCCTACTTTGTTCCTCCTTCATATCAATGACATGCTGCAAAATTGCGGCATTCATTGTTATGCGGACCGACGATGCTTTTTACACCGGCCGCGCCAATATTTCTCGGGAAAACGTCATTGAGAGTCGAAACAAACTTGTGTCTGTTGTCAAACAAAGTTGAGACTTCTTTGGAAAAGGTCTCAGATTGGGGTAGACTTAATTTAGTCCAATTTAACCCCACAAAGACACAAATTTGCGCGTTCACCACTAAAAAACTTCCGTGGGTCGTGTGTCCTCGTTACGAAGGCACTCCACTATCTGCCTCAGCCAATATTGGAATTCTTGGTGTCGACATGTCAGGCGAAGTCCAGTTTCGTGGCCACCTGGAGGGTAAGGCCAAATTGGCCTCGAAAAAGCTTGGTGTGCTCAACAGATCGAGACAGTATTTCACTCCGGCCCACCGCCTGTTACTTTATAAGGCGCAGGTTCGGCCTCACATGGAATACTGTTCCCATCTTTGGGCGGGGGCACCCCAATACCAGCTCCTCCCTTTGGACCGCATTCAACGGAGAGCGACTCGAGTTGTCGATTGCCAAGAACTTTCAATTCGGCTAGACTCTTTGGCGCTGCGTAGAGATGTAGCTTCGCTGTGCATCTTCTATCGCATTTTTCATGGGGAGTGCTCCGAGGAATTGTTCGGACTGATTCCTGCCGCCTGTTTCTGTCATCGTCCTACGCGACAGAAGTTTCATCCCCATCATCTAGATGGTTGGCAGTCCACAACTGTGCGCTTTTCCAGGAACTTTCTGCCTCGCACAACAAAACTGTAGAATGAACTATCGCCTGCGGTATTCCCGGACCAATACGACCTTCAAACCTTCAATAAAAGAGCGTACTCCTTCTTAAAAGGCCGGCAACGCACTTGTGATGCCTCTGGTGTCCATGGGCGGCGGTAATCGCTTACCATCAGGCGATACGTCTGCTCGTTTGCGCCCTATATCACAAAAAAATGTACTTATTTTTATTCAAAGTAAAGTTGGGGTGAATAACAAACTATAGTTAGGTACATCGATGAGGTTAAGGTATTATGACTACCTCGTTGGTCTCGCGGTTGGCGTGTACGACTGATGATCATGAGGTCTCGGGTTCGATTCCTGGGTCGGACCAAATGTTTGTATGATCTACAAATATTTGTTTCGGAGTTTGGGTGTTTTCTATCTATAATATGTATGTATTTACAAAAAAAAAGTATATATGTATTTGTATCAGTTGTCTAGTACCGATAACACAAGCTCTGCTTAGCTTGGGACTAGATGGCGTTGTGTGTTAAAATGTCAGAAAAAAAAAAAAAAATCAGATTGACTTACTAAGGAAACTTTTGTATTGTTTTTGTACCTAAGTATGTACTTCCCAAACGTAAAAACCGCACTTTTTAACTGAATCAATATTCAAAACATTAGGTACAAAGGTGAAGGATTTTGCGGTATGGCATCGAGCATTGTCGTACATTAACCTAAAGTACTTACCAATAAATGGTGCGAAACTGCGAAAGGTATGGTATGGTCTTGTAAGACTTCCTCCACGTACCTTTAATTAAACGGTCACACTGCCTTCATCAAACACCAAAAGATCGGTACGAGCCTCGTAAGAAATACCTCCCCAAACCATTGTAAACCCTACGGCCTACCTGATAACCCACGGTTTCGATTATTGCGCAAACCGTTAATTGTGACGCCTCTAAACACGCTGACGTCCATCTGGACCTCTTAAGGCTATTCTGCTCTCATCTGAGAACAGTACGTTCTTCAATTCCTTAATAGTCCAGTCAGCATATTCTCGCGCAAAGGCAAGTACCTCTATCATCCTGTAAAAGCAGTTGTGGAGCGCGAGCTGGACGAAAAGCCCTCAGATTCCTTTCAGCCAGTCTTCTTCTAATGGTACGTTCACTCACACTGACATTTCTCACCTCAAACAGATGTGTACGCACTTCAGCAGCAGTGCAAAAGCGATTTCTTAGCACGTAACTGACAACAAAGCGGTCATCCAGAAAGTGCACCGATGTCGATTAGCGACTAAATTCCAAAAACGCTTCGGTGATATGGATCGAAATAAGGGTAAATTGTGTTCGTAGTTTATTGCTGAAGTACCCACTTACCAAAAAACAAAACATAAGATAAGCGGAGCCACAGTTAACTTAAACAACCTGTTTGTTTATTGGTAACTGTGGCTCCTGACGAAAAATATAGCCCACTTATATATATATATATATATTTTTTTATGGAATAGGCGGGCAAACGAGCAGACGTATCGCCTGATGGTAAGCGATTACCGCCGCCCATGGACACATGCAACACCAGAAGCGTCACAAGTGCGTTGCCGGCCTTTTGGGGATGGGGGGGGAGGTAGGGGTAGGGGATTTGGGTATGGGCCTCCGGTATCCTCACTCACTCCGTGAAACACAGCGCAAGCACTATTTCACACTGGTTTTCTGTGAGGCCGTGGTATCACTCCGGTCGAGCCGGCCCATTCATGCCGAAGCGTGGCTCTCCCTATATTTTCTTCACTCTGTTATTTGTGCCTGTTTGTACTCGTATATTGTATATTGCGCAAATCCAGACTCTTTGTCTGTCTGTCTCTGTCACATACAGACGGACTTGCGCAAGTATACTTGAACGTGTATGGCGGCCTTAAAGCGGTACTAACACACAAATTCACACAACGTTTCTCTTAGCTAAAGTCATAGAGCACGGTAGGGAGTAGCCATACGGAGACATTCTCCTCTGTCAAACTACGCCTACGTGAACAGAATATTTTGTATGTGTAAAATTCTGAATGTTTGTTAAAATTGTTATGTGTGAGTTCGCAGGGACAGGCGCTTGTTTGCGCTTGTTTTTGTTTGTGAGTTTATACGAGTATGTGTATGTGTGAAGTGATCGATGGCAGTTGAGATTAGGTTTATGAAAGCTGTGTACATTGAAAGTCTGTCTTTTAAAATTTTGTCCGTTACTTTTACACGATCAAACTACTAAACACATTTTCATTTGTTCATGTCGAAACTAGAAATCCCTAAAATCGAACGCTGAAGGAAGCTTAGTAAAAGGGAGACCTATTTAAAACTCCTTAGAGAATTATTCAAGACCTCTTTGTTATTTGAACTTGCTAAAAATGCTTTCATTTATCTTCAGTAGGTACATTGACAATTAAACTTTACTCATAATCCATAGGTACTTATTAATCAAAGTAAAAGTAACGCTGCACCGACTTCAATGAAATTTGGTATGGAGATAGTTTGATTCTTGAGGAAGGCCATAGGCTTTTCTTTGCTGCGATATCGGAAAACACGCGGGCGGAGCCGCGCGCAAAAGCTAGTTGACTATAAAAGTAACTCATAATAATATACAGGTACATGTTTATTTTCTTCTCCTTTAGCATGTTTAAGTGATAGAACTATAATATACAATGACTTTTGTTCCAAGGATTGTCTATCTATAAGTTACATAATATAATTTATTTCTACTTCTAATTTACGGTACACAGACATTGAAAATATACTTTATTTTATCTAATAGACGGGCAAACCAAACGAGAAGACGTATCGCCGGTATAAGCGATTACCGCCGCCCATGGACCCGCAACGCCGGAGGCGTCACAAGTGCATTGCCGGCCTTTAGGGGAGAGGGATTTTATGGGCTTCCGGTATTCTCAGTCGGTGAATCACAGCGCAGGCACGGTTTCACACCGGTTTTCTGTGAGGCTGTGGTATCACTCCGGTCGAGCCGGCCCATGCATGCCGAAGCGTGGCTCTCCCACGGCAGGTACTTAGTAACTTCTTCCAAATTGCATAAAAATAACTTTTAAAAATTCTGTGGGCCCAATATTTATTGCACATTATTGAATCATTTTTGATTGCAATATGTTATTTTAAGCAAATATGTCATTTTACAGCTAAATAAATACATATAAAAAAATAGAAGTCTATGTTTTTGTTTTAGGGCATATTATATATATATATATATATGGACGCACATACCAATTTGCATGACTGATTTGGCGGAAAATACACCAACCAATCAGAAGCTTGCGTGAGAGAGACAGACTCTAACTAAACGCAGTCTCTCTACTCCGATCATGCTTTCCGCCTGTTCAGATGCTGCTTCATATATATGCTCTAAGGTTTTTGTGAACTTTTTAATCTTGATCTGGCAACACAATTTGACATTTGTGACAGATCCTTGACTTTGTTTTTTTTTACTTTGACAGAGTTGACAACAAGATAAATTAAATGTGATCTGAATTGAATACACATGCAGTATTAAATGCTTTTAGTTTCTAATAAAAAAAACATTAAAATGGCATTCCACAGAGGATGGCGATATGTCGCATTTATTTCAGGATTTGTTGGATTTATTGGTCTTGCGCTATACCCAATAGCAATAAGTCCTATGATAGATGCTTCAGAATATAGTACGTTTTTATATAACAACTAATTTATGTTCACAACAGTAACATAACCTAAATCATAATTACCGAATTGTATAAAACTATATACTGGATTTTGCAGGAAAAATTCAAAAGGAGGCGAGGAAAAATATCCGACAAGAGGACATACAGCCTGGGAGTAAGTTGTATATATTTATTTTAAATTTCTATCAACAAGGAATCATATCTATCATGTTAAATAGCCTGATATAAGAAAATAGGCCTCCACTCTTTAGACATATTCATTTCTTACCAATTAAAGCAACATGTATTTTTAAAGAGTAATTATATAATAATCTTTGTGTAGTACCTACCTGCATCTGTGGTACTGTTCATATTATCTTATCTTTTTCAAATAATTTAATTTTTGGAATAATAAATATTTTGGACATATAACACACAACACCATCTAGTCCCAAGCTAAGCAGAGCTTGTGTTATGGGTACTAGACAACTGATATAAATACATATATACATCGAGATATTATGTACTACGTACTGGAGGAGCCACTCAAAACCAATTATATGTTCCGTTTATATTTGAATTAAAACTAAAAAGCGCTGCAGAGCACCCAAACAATAATTAGTAGTCTAATCCAACTCTCTAAACTAACTCTAACTCTATCGCATTTGAGCTGTAGTTTCCTCGCGAGCGAAATGTCATAAGCGCCGTGATTATCATGGCGCTTACGTGTTTTGGCCAACGAACTGATGCAAAGATTCGCTTTCATAGAGTTAACGCCAAGCAACAAAGCAGAACGGATAAATAGCTTTATACCTACAAAGCTTTATTAGGAAATTCACACTGAGTAAATAGTACTTCAATAGCTTTGCCAGTTTCAGTTTTTTTGTAGAATGCATCGAGGTATAAAATATAAAAGCCGAACATTCAATTATTTTATTATACTTTAAGTATAATTTTGAGTATTATTATTACTAAAAAAATGTTATGGGTTATTAACGAAGCTATTTTTAACAACATATTATTTTCCTTATCCAATTACATACGTTGTGCATTTAACATCAGTTAATTCTACCTAAATATCACTTCTGTATGTTTTACTCTAAGTACTCTATGTCGAGTGAGGCATCAATGGCATCTTAAAATATTTTGTTCGTATTTAATTTTAAAACAATTATATCTAGTTAATTACTGGTGAAAAGTTATTCCTTTGTTTTTCTCCGTATTCCTTATATTATTAGAGCAATATCTCAAGACACAAAATGACATATTTCACGAGTTTTAGAACGTTTTTAAATTTAAACAATCACACGCTTAAGCCACCGCTTCAGCAGAGTATAGCTAGCAAGCGACTGAAGGAAGTGCGGTACAATCGCCGCAATTGCATGGAACACCGCACTTGTGAGTGGCGTCATCTCTATACATTATATCTCGATGCATATATACTTTTTTAACCGACTACCAAAAGGAGGAGGTTCTCAATTTCATTGGTTTTTTTTTAGTAAATACATACATATTATACATAGAAAACACCCAAACTCCGAAACAAATATTTATAGATCATACAAACATCTGTCGACTCGGGAATCGAACCCGAAACCTCATGATCAGCAGTCGCACACTCAAACCGTGAGACCAACGAGGTAGTCATGACTGAATAACTATTACAATAGTGACTTTGTGTTTTAATGCTTAGTTCTCTGTGATCCTTATCTATTTATTGCATTTTGTACCCTCTGTGTTGAAACTAGATAACAATTGTCTCTGCCTGGGGTAGGCAGACACAAAATGGTCTGGTACTATCTATGTATGTAAATTACATAATGTCTTCATTTACCGCCTCAGTGGTGTGGTGCGAGTATATGCCACTGCTGTGCTTAAGGTCTCAGGTTTGATTTCTAGGTCAGACCAAATGTTTGTAATAGTATGATCTGCAATTAGTAAGCCTTGTTTAGTTTGTTAATTGATTAATATCTTTTTTTTTTTTTTTAATAATTTATTTAATTTTGGTGTTGTATAAATGTGGTAAAATATTATTATTTATTTTCAGATATGAAGGTCTGGTCAGACCCGTTTGGACGGAAGAAGCCAGAGCGAGAGAATGAATAAATAATTAATGTATTATAGTTATATTTATTTAATTGTTAATAGTAAATTAATTTTAAAGTTACACGTTTAATCATTAATTTAACAGTAACATCCTACTAATATTTTAAATGCAAAAGTTTGTAAGTATGGATGGATTTTTGTAACTCTTTCACACAAAAACTACTGAACGAATTTGGATGAAACTGTAAAGTTTCATATTTTTCAAATAGTAGCCTATGTGTTATTTAGGCTACTATTTGCAGCGATAACCGACATACACGCGGGTGGAGCCACGGGCAACAGCTAGTAGTAAATAAACAGTTAAAGTGTCTATGGATGTTTGCTTGTATATAGAAGAAATTGTACCAACCCATCCAGCCAGCATGGTATAGAGACCAAAACCTCTTTTTCAAGGATGCTTATGATGCCACTATTGGACAATTAAAAGATATTCATGAATTGGAGAGGCCTATGTCCAGCAGTCGACTGCGATAGGCTCATGATGATGATGAACTCAATAATTAAAGTCATCTATACTATTATATAAAGCTGAAGAGTTTGTTTGTTTGTTTGAACGCGCTAATCTCAGGAACCGCTGGTCCGATTTGGAAAATTCTTTCAGTGTTGGATAGTACATTTATCGAAGAAGGCTATAGACTATATATCATCACGCTACCAATAGGAGCGGAGCACCAATGAAAAATGTATCAAAAACGGCGGTATTTTTTTTTGGTTTCGTGGGTCAGCTAGTATTACAATAATAGCCTCGGGTAGGAAAGGAAGGAACATCATGTGATCAAAACCTCCTTCCTTATATTTACTCATTTTAACATTCCACTTCTGCATTTAGAAAAATGAAACAATTTATCCCCTTGTTAAAATAACTCCACCTCATCTATAGGTATATTTTTTTTAGAAGAATAGTTTTTATTTTCAATGGGGATGGTTTTGACGAATGTTGACTACATACGAACAGTAAAAATTTCCTGCAGTTAGACTCCTTATGATCTATGTAAATTTAGCCGTTCAGTTTACAACATAGCCAAGCTAAGTTTGCACCTCGCATTGACTACGTCACATTTAGGCTTAGATACGGTATGCAAAAAAGGAATTCGCTATTAAAATTAGACTTTACAAACATACATGAAACGGACACAAAGAACACCCAGACTCAGAACAACAAATTGTGCATCACACAAAGTGTTGTCCTACGTGGGATTTGAACCCAAGACACTTGGCGAAGTAGGAAACGGCGTGGTGACCGTTAAACCACTAGGCCAAACGTGCAGTCAAAAATTCAACGAATGTTTGTTACAAAATGTCGGCTAAGTCAATTTTCTAAATAACTGATGCGACAGGGCGATCACGGGAAGGTGAGCGGGGAAGTGGGCGGGGCGCCGCATTCCAACGAGGTGCAAACTTAACTCGTGCAGGTTATGAGCTTAAACAACCCTGACTTTTTCCTGTATGGAATCCTTTTGGTCATTACAGTGAACCGAACGACTTGGTGGTATGTCTGAGGATAGGATTGAAAGGGTCGAACTTTGACCAATTAATTGTTTACCATATGGAGTGTAGAGATAAGGAATACAATCTAGAAGTAAAAAAAAGTGTCCGCCAAAATGCACTAATTAAGGCGTATAGTAGCCTCAATAACCTTGAGCGTCTGGGCGGAGCTAAACGCATACTATCATATCTGCACCGCACACATCAATATCTCTGTACCGCACGCGGTACCCCGAAACGATGATCAAAGATTAGGAAGCGGGGCAGACATGCCCGCTTGACCGGCGTTTTTGCCTAAAACTTCAAAACAGAATGGTTATAATGTGAACATAAAAAACCAGATATTTTTAAAAGCTTTAGTAAGATTTAAAACTAACATTTTACTTGACACATTTAATGATAGGTACTTTAATTAGACTAAAAACCATATAGAAGTTTTTGTCAGTAAATTTTAAATCAAATAAGTCGACATACCGATCCAAATACCTACACTTGATAAGAGAGGTAAGAAATCCGGTAAAATGTATTAATTCATTTTACTGTTTGTAGAAAAAAAGTAAAAATGATCATATTTCTGAAAACTTCTAGCATGTTTGAATAAATGAAAAAATAGGTAAATAGGTACGTGTCAGGTCACCCATAGAATAGGGTTCCGTAGTCACCAATGTCTACAAATTGAAATAAAATCGTGTCCAACAAAGAATTATAATGAATTTATTTTTAATATTTTACATTTGGGCGTTTCTCTGTAAACTGGGCAACTCGTTGTCTCAAGCCAATATTGTATAGTAAGATGAAAATAATATAATGTTTCGTAGGTAACTAAGAAAGATAATAACCTAATCTACTCCACTCACCCTTTAAAAGTCATATAAAATAAACCTTATTATATCAAAATTGTTTCAATAGGCCTCAAAAAACAGTCCTCTGGTGTGTCACCAAACCAATTTACTTACTACAGATTTAATTAATTAACTAAATAACTAGTGGACACGATAAAATTATATGATATAACAAACAATATTATTTGATTATTCATGAGGCCTGTTTATTATCAAAAAATAATAATTTTATTATATTAAAAAAGTTAGTTAAAAGTTGTCTCCACATTTTGTGAACAATCCTCCTGTCCATACTTTAAATTACGAGGAATTTAATCTAAGAGTGAAACAACAGCATTACTGCATGTAACGAAACCCATTCAACCTCAAGTTTGGCTTAGTTGCTGCCCATCCGCTCGGACGCCTTTTTATTTAGTGCTACACGAGCGTCTCTGGGTGGAAGTCACCTCGTAACCTGTCGGCCACCAGTCCTCTGGTAAGGGTTATTTTCGTCTATTATTAAATTACAAATATATTCCGTAGAAAGTTTATTTCGCTGTAATAGATAAATATAAGCTGTGTACAGTAAAATAATATAGCTCGATTACATTTTGTGCTACCTTTCAATGAAATCAAAATAAACAGACCCCTGGCGTCATTCCCCTGTCCCTTAACAGAGCAGGGGACGGTTTCTGCATCCAGGGGACTGTTTTTATTTCAGGTTTGTCATTGTTTTAGGTAAACCCACCATTTTTGAGTATGGCACCAAGGAAGAAAAAGCTCGTTAGGGAAGACATTTTACAACGAAAAAGAGAAGCCGAGTGAGAAAGATACGAGCGTATTGAAAACGACCCGCAGAAAAGGGCAGAGTTTAGGGATACAGAACGTCTTAAATACCTCAAAAAGAAAGAAATGGGAACAAGAAAGCTCGATGAAAATATGACTCCTAGCGAACAAGAGGAGGCAAAGACGAAGTGGCGAGAGCACTGTACGAAATATGTATTGCAATAAGAAAAAAGTGTTAGCAAATTTTACGAACTCGTTTATGAGAGAATTTACTCCAGATTCTGATGCACCTCATTCATCTCAAAAGCCAGTTTCAGAAGTAGTTAAAAAAACAAGTTACAAAGACATAAAATAAATAAGAAACAAACCTAAGAAATTAAGCTCTGGAGAACAAGAAACGCCTATCGCGGCTGAAGAAGAAAGTAAATACAAGTTACAGAAAATGGCAGATACTCCAGAGTGTAGGAAAGATCTAGTCAAAAAGGCACTTTTCAGTGAAGTGTTAAAAGAGCAATTGCCATAGAATTTTTCAGAGATGAAAACAGTAAAGGAAAAAGACTTTTAACAAAAATAGTTTCAGGAAAGTTATTTGATAAAATATAAGTTATGGCGAATGAAAAACACAAGTGTGATACCTTATAAGAGAATAAAAAAACCAAAAGCACCTTTGATGATAAAGAAAAATAAAGTTTCTGAAGAATGTATAAGAGCAATTATAAATTTCTACAAAGATGAATCTAACAATAGACAAAGGGCGGGAAAGAAAGAATTTATCACTAGAAAAGCAGAACGCACGTAAGCAAAAGCGATACATGCTTAATTCATTGCTTGGTTTATATAAAAAATTCCAACAACAACTAATTTAAGAAGATTAAGATTAAAGACAAAGTCAGACTTAAAATTTGATTATAAGTAAAATATTGTAAGATGACTGTTGATTTTATATGTTCCTTTATTTTTAAATACCTAATTAGTGTGTTACAAAGTTTAAAGAAAATAAATAATGTTAAATTTTGGTATTAAAAATGGTGTTTTTCATTTAAACAAACAGTCCCCTGACATAGGCAACAGTCCCCCTGTTCCGATTTTTCAGAAAAAGCTCAATATATCCTAAAGTAATGGAAATATTCCTGGTTCCTCTGCTGTGTAATGTTATGTAGATGTATATTTAGCGCCTGAATAACTTTTATTGAATATATAAGCAAAAAAGTTGCCAAGACAGGTTTCTTAGAGCAAGTTGCCCAGTTTACAGAGAAACACCCATTTAAGTAACATTGGCGCAGTGGTAGCGTACGCAAATGTTATACATGAGGTCTCAGGTTCGATTCCCGGGTCAAACTAAATCTTTGTGTGATATGTAAATATTTGTATTTACCAAAAAAAGCATATAAGTATTCTATCAGTCAATCTAGCTTTCATAATACAAGCTCTGAAAATAATTGGCGTTGTGTCAGATGTCCGAAATATTTATTTTTTAATATTTATATAGGACAATGGCAGGTTTGTATGGGACTTTTGTACCGCTTTCGACTTTTCATGGTTGAGATTTTTGTTATATTTATTAGGTTAGTTATATCATCAACAATATCAGTTTAAATTATCAGATTTTTAGAGGCTGGCATTCATAAGATATTTCAGTTTTAAATTCACTTGCAATCTATGACAGCTAGCTGTCACAAATGACCAGAATAGCAGAACATGCTAGGGGTTGGAGGCTAAAAAAGACGGAGTCCAATTTTGCGGAACATTTGCTGTCAGAAAAACATTCGTTCAATCCTAAATTGGACTTTAAAGCACTACATATATGTGACAAAGGCAGAAAATTAACCGCTTTGGAGGCGTTAGAAATCAATAGGTTGTTATTAGGGAATCGGGACAAGGTGTTAAATCAACAATTAGATATCAACAATTCACCACTATTAAAATATTTCAAGTAATGTCATCTACAATATTTGTAAGGGGAGTTTGTATAATTTAGACGGGTATAGTTAACACATTTAATGACTTTTATGAATTTTTGATATATAATTTAATAGACATATAGTATGACATAATTTTGGACATTAAATATAAAGAGGACATGACATAATCATTTTATTTCAAAATTTTTCAGCATTAATGTCGATTTTAATAATTTTAATTATTAAAATTATAAAATTATTTGTAATTAGTATTTCATATCATAACTGGGACTTTGTGTAGCTGTAAGTTACTAATTTAACAAATAGCGTAGGTGGAGAGAAATACAATTTCCCTGATTTCGGGGAAAATTCCTTACACGGACACACTGATATTTACATGTACCCGCAGTTGGTGGGTTTTAGATGTGAATATTTTATATAATCAGTAACCTTTGATGATGCCATAAGGCGAAACCGGTCAGGTGTAAACAAAAATAAAATAGTGGAATAAGTACAAGTGATTTTAATTCAAAAATGTATTATAACAAGTTCCATCAAGTGCCGACAATCGAGAGTATAAATTACTTATTTTTTTATTTTTTTTTATTTCTGTTATTCGAAGTAATCACCCATGCAATCGACGCATCTTAGCCAGCGCATTGGCAGTTTATTGATGCCCTTCTTGTAAAAATCAGCTGGACGGGAGGCAACAAACTCTTCAAAGACATTTTGTACTGCCTCTCGGGAATTGAATTTTTTACCCACTAAAAAGTTGTCTAAATTTTGGAAAAAGTAATAGTCGGTAGGTGCAAGGTCTGGTGAGTATGGCGGATGAGGGAGAGCTTCCAACCCCAGCTCTTGCAGCTTGGAGACTGTCGGAACTTACAACATCATTTGGTACAGTTCGCAACAGACAGTCTTCAAGCTGCATGAGGAGCAAGGTATTATATCAAGAAACTAGCGACCCGCCCCGGCTTCGCACGGGTGGATCTCAGATGCCCCCGCCTTCGACACGATTCGTGCATTTTAAATCTGTAATATCTTCGAATATATTCATTTAAATTAGATACTGTTAAGGACCATTTTGATCTATATTAAATGCACAATGAATTTAATTTACTTTATTGTATAAGGATTCATTCTGTATTGCTTAAAATCACTTCGTAAATAAGCCATTATTTCTCGTAAAAAGAAAGGAATAAAAAATGGTTGTTGTGGGTTATCCCTAAGAGATAGACATATACCGTCGCGGACTTTTTTGTAGTACTTTTTAAGGTGTACAATACTGTAGTACATTATTTTGATCTATCTCGTAGGGTGCAACCAGCGTTTGCAATGTAAGCGCAAAAAAATGTGTTTATTTGCAACATCACATTAGAAACCTCGAAAATTAACAGTGTTTCCATACTATATTATGCATTTATTATACATAAAAACCTTCCTCTTGAATCACTCTATCTATTAAAGAAACCCGCATCAAAATCCGTTGCGTAGTTTTAAAGATTTAAGCAAACAAAGGGATATAGGGACAGAGAAAGCGACTTTGTTTTATAGGTACTACTATGTAGTGATAGTGATGATAAGGTTCGAATTTAAATAAAATATATTTCATTCTAATAATATTAATATAAAAAAAACTTTTTGAAAACAAGCTTTTATTTAAAAGAATAAAATAAATTTTAAATTACGAATTGAACGATACCAAACTCGATGGTGTTGCGTCGTTTTATTACAGTGTACTTATGACCACCTTCCGACTCCATCATCAGACCCTAGATACTATCAAAACATAAAGTACTCGTCAAGAAGAATCAAACGATTCCAAACTCGATGGTGTTTGCGTCGTTTTATTATAGAGTTCCTCTGACCACTTTCTGGCCCCATCATCAGACCCTGGATACTATCAAAACATAAAGCACTCGTCAAGAAGAATCAAATGATTTCAAACTCGATGGTGTTGCGTCATAAATTGCAAATTTAATAATAATAGCTTGGAAAAATCAGTAAATTTTCATCCGAGACAAGAATTGTAAAAGTTCTAAAATGAGTGCAATGTACAAATTTACAAAAACAATAGTCTACAAATAAATAAATATTTCGGACACACACCGACGCAACGCCATCTAGTCCCAAACTAAGCCAAACTTGTATTATTGGTACTAGATAACTGATATAAATAAATACATACATTACTATTTTTGTAAATACATACATTTTTACATAGAAAACACCCAAACTCCGAAATAATTATTTCAGACCATACAAACATTTGGTCCGACCCGGGAATCGAACCCGAAACCTCAAGCACAGCAGTCGCATACGCTACCACTGCGCCACCGAGGCAGTCAAAATATCACAAAGCGTCCAAGCGTACGATCACTTTGAGTCCTTTGCAGCGAATTAGTCTGTAATGCACACTAACTCAGAAAGTACGTAAATACTTGCACATACACAAACGTATACGCGTAGTTAGTCGATAGCGCGAGCAGAGGAGCGAGCGACAAAGCCTTGCCGTCTGAATGCCAATGTACTCTGTGGACTGCCGCCTGCGCCCGCATAGAGACCCGCTGTACTTTTCACGTTGCGAGTCTCAATATTGAATATTTTCTGTACAAAATATTGATTGATTTAAATGAGCAATGACTAATACTAAAAAAAGATTAAAAGATTAAGAAAAAAAAAGACTAAAACTAATAAATAATGTAAAAATATTTTTCAGCTTCAAAGCCGTTTAAAAGTAGTAGGCAAATAAGCGAACAATATAGCGTGTTGTTAAATATTTTTTAATGGCAATACTATTTATCGTACGTAAAAATCAAATGCTCACATTATTGCACATGAATCTACAGTAAACATATTTTTTTCAAATCTTTTGATGCAGCCGTTATTGAGCAGTAGTCTTTAGAATGCAACCTTTTTTACGCATCTTAAGGGAGGTAGGCCCGTAAGTGACGTCACTGTGCAAAGTGTGTAAATTTTAAAGAATTAGAAAATAATAATCAAATGTACTATTTTGTTTATGTTTGTCGGACACTTACTACGCAAAGTTTTAATTTTTAAACCACAATTTAATACAAAGAATTAAAAGGATATCATACTCTCTTCCTATTATTTAGTCATGTTTGATGGACAATTTTCCCCTTATGAGCCCATCAAAGATTGTGCTCCTTACCTCCTTACCTCTATACTACTATAGGTGTACTATAGGAGCGTAATTTAGGAACTCTAATGTTAACTTACAATAACTCAGAAAATTAAACGAACATTGTATATCTATAAAAACATTTAATGTTCAAATTTTAGATAACCCAATTCGGTATATTATTCTAAAGCTTTTATAAAAAGTGTCTTCTTTATTATTTAGTTTCAATTTCATAAAAAAATAAATTATTAACTATGGAGTGTAGAGATAAGGAACACAATCGCTATGTTAAAGAAGTGTCCGCCAAAATGCACTACAGACCGTTCACCATAAGATGTCCCCTGCCTTCGGGATTGGTAGCATTGCCAACGGTGTTGCCAACAATATATGTACCTTTTACCCCCCCATTATCTTGTATGTAATTTAAAATTATTGTTTTGGCTTATGTTGCTCTAATAAAGTTATACTATATTTAGTTATACTATATAACTATTTTAGTTTTTTAACCGAGTTCAAAAAAGGAGGAAGTTCTCAATATGACTGTTTTTTTATGTTTGTTATCTCATAACTTTTGACTGGGTGCACCGATTTTGACGATTCTTTTTTTAATTGAAAGCTGGTGCTTTCCGTGTGGTCCCATTTCAATTTGGTCCAGATTAAAGTGGTTTTTTTTGTTAAAATTTGAGATTATCTTCAATATCTTCAAAGTACAGATATCGACCTGGTATATTTTTATTATATGACTAACTAATATACAGCTAGCTAAAAGTCTATTAAGGTTGTAAATGATGACACAATTTAAATTTTATATTATTTAATGATTTCATTTTTCCTGACAGTAAGTATGGTCGAAAGGAACGATTCCAGACATATCACTGTCACTTGCATATACGTCGTCATCTGACGTATCCGAATCTGTGCTGCTGTCATCTCCTAATTCAATTATGAGTTTATCCGTAATATTATCCATGCAGCCATCACGTTCATAAAATTTGTCTTCTAAATGTTTTACGTGTTCACACTATTTTTGCCAATCCTGAGGAGTTATCGATGAAAAAGCTTCTTCAGTTAACTTCACGATATTACCAGTTTCTTGGCCGACATTATTGCTAGCTACTCGTCTCTTTAACAGACTCCACATAAACTCAATTGCATTTAAGTCACAGTGATAGGGGGGCAACCTAACCGCTTTATGGCCATGGCTTATCAATAATTGGTCAGCCTCATAAATCGGCGCTTCTTTGTGTTCTTTTATAATTTGATAAAGCTCTGCTTTCAACATTGTTGGTAAATAAGACAATCCCTTATTTGTAATCCATTCTTGCATTTGGAGTTTTGAGGAACTCATAGTAGGTGCTTTATTCACTTGTACTGTATGATAGGGAGCGTTATCCATGACGACTAATGAGTTCGGAAGCAAATTGGGTATAAGTTTCTCTGAAAGCCATTTCATAAAATTTGTTCTATTCATATCGTCATGGTAGTCCCCTGATTTACTCTGTGATTTAAAAATCAATTGAGCATTAGAAATGAACCCCATTTCTCCACCTGCATTAACAATAATCCATCGCGTTCCAGCAGAATCACTTGTTAGTACTCCGTCCTCGTCACCTTTTTGCCAACATTTTTTCACTGCATATGATGCGTGAATGTATGTTTCATCTAAGAAAACTATTGGCCGACCTTCTACACGATTTTGTCTCATAGTATTGATATACTTGCGTCTCCATGCAACTATGTCGTGTCTTTCCATTAAAATTTTCCGCTTCGAACCACACTTTTTGTACTGAAATCCGATTCCTTTTAAAATTTTCCACAAAGTCGTTCGACCTCCACCAAAGTTTATATCATTCTTTAATTCTATAAGTAATTTATTCAAGGTAGGAACAACTTTTCTGACAGTATACATTTCATGGATTTTATTTCTTATTGCGCATAAATCGAAATCATCAAGATCCACTGTTTTACGTTTTTGACGATGTTTTCCAGGAGACTTGAGTTTTTGAGACGTAGAGGCAGCAACTTCACCTTCTTTAGATATTCTACTCACGGTTTTCTCCGACATGCCTGAAATAGACACATAAAATTTGTATCCTTTCATAAAATTAAATATTTTTATAAACACAAGTAATGACAATATTATCGAAATAAATTAAATTCACTGAGATATGTACTTTTTTATTTTAATCCTTTGTGCCACTTAATTTTTATTACCCATACTAAAGACATTGTGTCTGAAGCTGGTATCCCTATTTTACTAACCTGTCATGGCGGCGACTCGTGCTCGCACTTGATTGAGTCGAATTAATGGGGCTTGGTTTGCCTTTTCTCTCTCACAAAAGGCACGCACCTTCAACACAATCTCTCTTGCACTGCTTTTAAATGGCTTTGGCATGATATATTTCAAGGATATAAATATTAGCACAAAAACAGACAACAACAACAACATCTGACAACAACTGATTGACAAGAATGACAAGTAACAGTGCCAACATCACGGCAGGGGACACCTTACGGTGAACGGTCTGTAATTAGGTGACGCCACTGTACAACGACTGTAAATTTTAAAGAATTAGAAAAGTTAATCAAATTACAAAAAGGCTGCCGCTTTGCAATGGCGTGCTTAATAAAGATGTTACTACGCAAAGTTTTTAATTTTTAAACCAAAATTTAATAAAAAGAATCAAAACGATATCACACTCCTAGCGCCACTGTGGTCGGTTCTCGAACTATTATTTGATTATGTTTGTCGGACACTTACTACGCAAAGTTTTTAATTTTTAAACCACAATTTAATAAAAAGAATTAAAACGATATCACACTCACTTATCACTCTAGCGCCTCTGTGGTCGGTTCTCGAACTATTATTTAGTCATGTTTGACGGACAATTTTCCCCATAAGAGCCCATCAGAGATTGTACTCCTTACATCTATACTCAATGTTATTAACCGCAGTTTTGTATTTACAAGGTCCCTTAGAGCTACACGGTAGAGAGTAGCCATACGTAGGGGTTCCCCTCTGTCAAAGTATAAGCCCAAATGGGCCTACGCGCTTCACTGTTATGTGCGTGAACTTCTGAATGTTTTGTTTTGATTGTTATGTGTGAATTTGTAGTGACAGGCGATTGTTTTTGTATGCGAGTATTAAATGTATGTGTGAAGATTTTCCGTCACAAAAAATAACAAGACTTTTTTGTATCGGAACAAGACGCTACCTACGGCTTTTCCCTTCTGCGTTCCGCTCGATAACCTTAGAGCATACAATATATGGAGGGAGCGCTGTACGAGCGGAAAGCGTGATCGGAGTAGAGAGAGACCGAGTCTAGTCAGAAAACGCAGGCTAGCGGAAAACGCATATTCATGTGGATGAACACAGTTGCAGCGGGGCGATTGAGCGGTCCGGACGTACCTAACTACAAAACAATAGTTCCACAATGACGGCTAGAGCAGCACATCACGAAGTGACTTTACTGATTACTTTAATAACTATAACAATGAGCCTGTCTCTGGTGCCCTAACCACCGGTTTCATGGTCCCTGTACCCGAAGTCGGTGGTCTACTATTTTTATATTTTTAAATAAATAAATAAATATTTCGGACATCTAACACACAACGCTATCTAGTCCCAAGCTAAGCAGAGCTTGTGTTATGGGTACTAGACAACTGATACAAATACATATACTTACCCTTTTTTTTTTAAATACATACATATTATACATAGAAAACACCCAAACTCCGAAACAAATATTTGTAGATCATACAAACATTTGGTCCGACCCGGGAATCGAACCCGAGACCTCATGATCAGCAGTCGCACACGCCAACCGCGAGACCAACGAGGCAGTTGTATTTGTTTTTATATGTATATTTAAAAAAGTAAATAATATGTTATATAATAAGTTTAATAAAGAGAATAACAATGAAAATAACTAATAATAGTGAATTACCATAATAATCTCCATACTAGTCGATTCGAATGATTTCAATCACTAGAATTCCACAAAGGTGGCCGAGCCAATACGGCACTTAACAAATCGAGTGGGAAACGCAAACTGCTTGTCCCGCTACGATGCGCGCTCACCCGCCCCGCCCGCACTTGGTGCTCCTTAGTCAAAAACTATGTTTGCGTTACCCGCCAGCGGATTCCGCTGCCCGCCCCGCTGCCACTGTAATTGCACACTAAGTCGATGACTCGTTATGCTCTATGACAATGTCCAAATGTGCTGTTAAGTTTTATTATCGACCAACTGTGGTCATTAATACTAAGTGATTAAATATGCTTTGAGCTGAGAAAAAAGGCAATCGTTTTCTACAGTACAAAAACTAGTGGGCCTTAAAGTACATATATACACGCTTACACATATCGTTACTTTAGAATTTAACACTTGGACTTGTATTAAATTGTGCTTTCATACAAGCCCTGACCCTTAACAATATTCTCTCGGTTCATTTGGAAACAAAGGATAAGAAAGATGACATTCACAATAATCTAACTTCTTATTTCATCAGCTATCTGCCAGTGACAGTACCGTAAAAATCGGTGCAGTCGTTCCATAGCATTAGCCAGAACAGCCAAAAATTTTCAAAATGGATTTTTGATGATAGTAGCTTTTTAAGTAGGTAACAAGGAGACACTTCAATTTTATTTATTTGTATACATTAATGAATTTGAGAGCTCTTCCTATATGAGCAAATGCGAATTGTACAAATTTAAAATTGATCTTTAAGGATTGATTCTAAATAACTAAATGTTTTCTATGCATGTGACAATATTTAAGCTATTGTATACATTAGCTAGCCATGTCACCAACTGGCCATTTCAGCCTTCAATCGTAACTTTTTAAGTACCTACCTAAGTTTAATATTTACTTATGTACACTACCAGTATTCAAAGCCTCTAAAACACTAATAAAAATATAGTATAGACAAAATGGAATTAAAAATAAAAATAATATACAATACTTTATTTAAAAATATAATCGTTATAACTATGTATATATTTACTATTTTTAAGAATAGAGAGTAGGTACATTTGGTTAAATAAAAACTTAATTATAAAAAAGTAAACGCTATTATTAAAATTATAAACATTTATTATTTTACAATTAATGAGTCAATATCACACTTACTACTCCGCCATTTTGAACTTAACATAAAACAAATGCTGTTTGGTGTCTTTTGTCATTTCCTTGAATTAATTTAACGAACAACACTAAAAGTACAGTTAGGACCAGAAAGCACCACTTGCTGAAAAAGTCCATGTGTATTATTTATGATAATTATCTGTCAAATAAATTATAGATTTGATACACATAAATATATATCTTATATATAAAATTCTCGTGTCACAATGTTAGTTACCATACTCCTCTGAAACGGCTGGACCGATTTTTATGAAATTTGGTGTGCATATCGGGTAGGTCTGAGAATCGACCAACATCTATTTTACACCCCATTTTTTTTTATAGCAAGACAACGTTTGCCGGATCAGCTAGTATTATCTATTATTATTATACATAATATATCAGTTTCGTAGCACATTGTTCCTCATGATGAACTTCAAAACTGTCTAACCGATTTTTGTTATTTTTTTAAATTGTGTTTTGCTGGTGTAACTAGGATAGTTTTTATCACATGCTAGCGCATCCATGTCTTCTTCGTGGGGCGTGTTTTTCATTTTTAGCAATCAATATGGTGTTCTACTGGTAAAAAATTCAAAATCGGTTCAGTAGATCCAGAGATTACTCTAAACAATCTCACAAACTTTAATTCCTTATAATATTAGTATAGAAGGTGAAATGCAGACTTCGGCTAGTATATAAGGAAAGGGACATATCAGCAACTGTTATTCAGCAGATAACTATCTGAGACTTCATCAGGCACTGGAGAAACTGGCCCTGAATATACTAAAACACGTCAAAATAAAACATTTCTAAAACTGGTTCTTACTTTTTTGACAAATACAAAACGAAATATTTTTGCAGAGAAACAATTATAATCTGTATATACATTATCAAAGCAACTTTTTTACAAGATGAATAAAAACTATACAATATAAAAATATACATTTAGTAATTGAATTCTCTCTGATAAAGCAGCGTATTTACAATCAATTTTACAAATAGCGCTTAAACAAAGCATACTATAAAATAGCTTTTGTGCATACAATTTCCCTGACCAATTTACGAATTTCTAGCGCATTTAATCTTTTAGAATTACGTCATAATTACCATATGATGCCAGACTATAAATAATATATATAATATATACTTGGCGCTCGCTTTGGTAAAATAAATCAGAACAGAAGATTTTCTAAACTAATGTAGGTACATAATGTTATAATAAATTACTTTCAGAGCCAATACATCAAAACGGCTTTTTGATTGCACACAAAATATACAAATACTATTTATTGTGCGATTTATGTGGATAGTACAAACAAAATACCTGGTCAAGTTTTCATATAGACGTTATTTCGATAAGTTTAATATTTTTTACTATATACAATGCATGCCACTACCTTATATTAATTTTAATATAGCAACATTATATTCTTTTTCGTTCGGTCGAGGCACCACGCCGGCCGATTTCTTTAAATTCCTATACCGTCGTACGCACTCCTACACTGTCCGAGATGCCAAGTCGAGTCTGTCTCAACAACCGCCCCCCCAAAAAGCATTTTGAGAACGGAGTAGGCGATTACGAGGCGCTAACCAAATTTGAGCGATCAATACTGATTAAAACGGCTGAGGAGGACGTCACAGCGGCAAACGACTTCACAAATGGCCTGAAAGCAGAGCTGCAAGTCGTCACGAGCAGCAAACCAAGATCAGTGTGGCAGGAACCACTGAACCATCGAATTCGGAAACTGCTCGAAAAGACAAGACCCAGTACAGTCAACTAACAAAATCGAGTCAAGACCGATTTATGGGAACATAGATGTGATGCGTGAGACTTTTTGCTTAGCAACCCTCCGTCCACAAACCATGCAACAGTGCAACGTTACAAAAACACAAATTGTAACTAGCAGGAAAATGCCAATACTTAAGCTGATGGGTAAGGTCATTCCATGGTCCCCTCAAGTAAGGAATTTGTCATCGTTGAGAAACCTAACGATGACTCACCACTTCGTATCCTTCGTCATGAAGGCAGGGTTTGCAAGGACGAAACTGCGACCACTACGAGCCAAGCTTGTTATATTCAAAACTTACAGGTCGCGACTCTCATTTCTGCCGCGGCCTGGTACAATCTGACAGCGGCAACGACTGCAAGCCGTGGAAAACAGCCGTCTGTGCCTAGCCGTTGACGTACCCAGATACCTCAGACACACCACAATCCACCGAGACCTCAAATGAAAACCCATTGAAAGTGTTAAAATGAAAGCATCCATAGACTTTAAATAGGAACGATACAAATATTTTTTGTTGTGTCATTTACTCTGTATCGTTGAGGTAGGTTCACGCTTGCGTCTCTAAAATAAAAACCACAAGAAGGAATTCAATCTCTTTATTTAAAACCTATACCGGTTACACTAAGACAGTAATACCCTATTGTCTGTCTGGTTTTGTGTGATTGGTTAGGTCTAGCACTTAGTACGTTGGCAAAAGGCCATAAAAAAGATCAAGCGAGAAATCGTCGTATCAGCGAGAAAAGCCGGTCAAGGCAAACAAAAGAAATGGTTCTTCTAGATGTAAACTGCCAAAACCACCACCACTTACTGGAGGATGCCAGCGGTCGGACAGAATTACAGTTTAAGCTCAAGGTACTCTTGCGAGCAGCGGGCCTGTATGATGTAGTCGACGGGTCATCGGTCTGTCCGGTGGCGAGTCAACACGAAGCAACATTAAAATGGAGTTCCCCTTGGAACTCTAGCGTCCTTACGCTAAAGCACAAGGTATAATTGTAACAAGGTTGGCTGAAAAAATTATCCCACAGGTAGCCACATGCACCACAAGTAAATAAATATGGGACAAACTTCATACCATTTTTGTACAAAAGGGAGACTCTCCGTGTACATTTTACAGCATCAATTCTTTGAAGTTAAACCACAAGAGGGTGAGTCCATGGCAACATTCCTAAGTCGGTTTGAAGTAATCTTATGCAAACTCAAAAATCTAGGAGCTGCAGTGAGCAACGAGATGGCAATCACGAAAATCACTTCAAATTAGATATAATTTCATTGTTGAAAGATTAAAGATAAAAACATATTTTTGCAGTATATTAAAACTCATGATAATTATGCAGATTTGTTAACTAAATCATACATTTTACTTCTCCGATATCGTATCGGCGCCGGACACCGATATCGGATCGGATAATGTAAAAACGCTCTTAAGCATCGCTAAAGCTTACACAACGTCAACGTCAACGTCAAAAAACGCGACAAAAATATCATATTAAGTGGGCTGAAGAAGCATTACAATCATGTAAAGCGTGTAAAACCAGTTTAAGCAAAGTTGCCTTACTCGCTCACCCATCACATCAAACCACTTACGCACTATTTTGTGATGCCGATAAATCACCTGCCGACGCACGTGCTACAGTAATATGTGTCAGCCATCGTAAATATCTAATAAAACCAGAAAGTTGTGTAGAAAGAGAATTAAGATTATATAAAAACCAAAGCGTGTCTTATAATTTGGTCAAGGACATTTGTACCACTGACCAGGTATTTTGTTTGCCGAGTGTACTTATCATATCATCTATTTATTTAAATATACTGCGCATTTGCGTTCATACACAATATATGAATTTTATTTGTAACTTTTTCTGCATGAATTTGATGTAAGTAGTTATTCTGCTAGGGTAGAAACAAATTAGAAAAATTAAGCATCGTAATCGGTTCAGCCATTCTTGACTATAAGTGTTGTAGCTAATATGTCTTTGTTTAATATATTAAGATTTGTAAAAGTCATTAACTTAGAGAATTATTTTAACACGCGAACGTGGTTCATTCACATTTGTAGTTCCAAGACCTTTTATATCATAATAGTCTGAGATAATCAAAAGTTTATTTAAATTACTATATATCACTTTTCACTGTTTTATCACTTTTCACTGTCTTATCACAAGTCACTTTATATAGAAAACTATCACTTAGTGGAAAAATTCATCGTCCTCGCCTACCTGCAATGTTAAAGTAATATAAGTTAAAAATGCGTGTCACAAATGTAAGACATCTAACACACCGCCATCTTGTCCCAAGCTTAGCAGAGCTTGTGTTATGAGTACTAGACAACTGATACAAATACATATTATATACTTTTTTTTTGTAAATACATACATATTATACATAGAAAACAACCAAACTCCGAAACAAATATTTGCAGATCATACAAATACTTGGTTCGACCCGGGAATCGAACCCGAGAAATGGTAGGTAATCATTTCATACACTGCAGTCTTATACTAAACCAAGCAAACTTTGTTCTATAGAAACCAATACACGTAGAACATATTTAGTTCCAGTTATATTTAAGAGTTTACCCTTAAAAATAGAAAATACTAACACTACTAAAAACGCTTTCAAAAATAAACTTGGTAAATATGAAAATACCTGCTAGAAAATATTATTATTTTATTAGCTTCTAGACAGTTTCTTTTTTTTTCGGATAAAGATTGTCCATGCTGTGGTGTTTACCACAACTGTTGTGCTAAACCTTATAACATAAGTCTTGTATTGTTTTGTTTTGTCAATGAATATAATTTATATTAAGTTGCTTAGATGTATAAAAAGGGAGCTACATCTGCCAACAAACTGAAAAATCTGTTTGGCAGAGGTATATGTATCAGGAAAAGCAGTTATATCAATTGAATAAAAACTTTTTTTTTTATTACAATCTCCTGATAAAAAAACTTATACATATTTTAAATACATGCTGTTAGAAATACATATATGTGGAAATACAACATACCTGCAGAAAGTATTGGTAATCACTCCTATAGCAATTACCCTCATCTGCGAATTTGAACTTATGGAACGTCCCGTCCTTGCAGACGACTGAAACGTTATAAGTTATATTATTAACTAGCTGAACCCCGCGGTACAAAAACAACCGCGGGTAACGCCGCGGGGCAAAGTTAGTCTAAAAAAAGTACCCTAAGTTACTCCCTATATCATCAGCTACTCCCTAGTGTGGTATCAAAATAAAGATTTTTTACAGTGATTACGAATATATATAAAACTTATATGTTTTTAACCGACTTCCAAAAGGAGGAGGTTCTCAATTTCATCGGCATTTTTTTTAATGTATGTACATCGATTACTCCGTCAATTTTGGACCGATTTTGAAAATTATTTTTGTATTCGAAAGGGTATGCTACCCATGTGGTCCCATGGCCACCATATCAGGATCTGATGATGGGATCCTAAGGAAATCGAAGGAAACCCTCAAATTTGAGGGTTTCCTTGAGGAGGTAGTGTGGTACCTACTATTACATTTGGCTTGGCACTGACTTCAAACCTATGAATAGGTAGCACATACAAATTAAGTTATTTTATACTTTTTAGTTTTTGAAGTCGGTTTTTTTAAACGAAGTTTTTTTTTATATCGTTAAATATTGACGCAGTCGGGTTTTTTTATTTTTAATAATTTGTACTTGTTTCTCCTACGAAATGTATTGAATTTTAGCAATAAACTTTCTGCTGTTAATTGATTTTTGAAATTCAGTCCGGTTTTTTTGGTAAATTTTCTATAAATTAATCTATAAAACAACAATAAAGAATTAACAAATACATATATGCATCATACAAACATTTTTTGTGCCTGAGATTCAGGAATCGAACCTAGATCCCAGGCTCAACAGTCGCCATCATCGCGCTACCGAGGCTTTAAAAAGAGGTTCTAGGCGCGGGGTCTTTCCTGGGACGGCCTGAAATAACATGCTTCGCGTCTTCCTCAAAACAGTTCCTCACATACTCTTAAGTCTCTGAGAGGATTTTCCAACTCGCCAATAAGAAGTAAGAATAAAAAGTTTCATTACTTATAACCATTACGTCTTCGTAAAAAAAACTGATAAAATTTATATGGCAATGTCACCCGGACCATTATCACGAATTTATTGACACCTCCAACACAAAAATCATCATCTAGAAACTTACACTGGCAAAACTAAGTTCGCCGTAGTCAGGTAAAAAAAGAAAAAAAAAACAGTTTTAAAAACTAAACACACGCTTTAGCGGCACCCCACGCGTTTTACATTAAAATTATTTTCTACTTTTTAGTTCGATTGCTATTAAAGCGCGTTTTTTAGTTATTTGAATTATTAATTATTTTGTACTTTTTAGTTTTATATATTTACAAAAGCGTGTTTGTTTAGTTTTTTAAAACTACTTTTCTTTAGAATTTTTTAAAGTTTTTTTTTCATAATATTGTATTGTCATCGGCCCTGTGCAAATTATCAAGTTAATCAGACTCCTAGAAGTAGGTGAAAATGAAGTCAAAAGATTTATTTACATACATCATACATAAAGGTCAAGCTAATAGAAGCGTGTTAAAAAAAAGGTTAGTTACCGATGGCAGTGTTGTCATCTACAAAGGCACACAGAGCCCGCACGAGCAGGTCGGGCGCGGTGCGGGCGGCGGCGAGGTGGTCGGGGCGGGGGGCGATGGCGCGGCGGGCCGAGCGCGCGAAGCCCGCCCCCGCCTCCGCCCCCACGCCCCTCGCGCCCCCCGCGCTCGCCACCACGCGCCCCTGCGGCCGCCACACGTGCAGCGTGCCCTTGTCCGACACGCAGCTCACCAGAGAACCCGACCGGTTGAATCTTATGCTACGGAAACCGATGGCCTGTGTTACTGTTATGCCAACGATGTAAATCCAAGAACGCTCGCCCACGGCGACTTTTTACGCTGTCGCGAGTTCGCAGCAATACTCCCTCCATTCTTTCCTCGATGTCGTCCGAAACGCTCGCGCTTTGCATCGATATAATCGCGATGCTGCAGCGCGTTAGTAGCGCGTTGCAAACGCAACTACAGCGCTGCAAAAAGCCGCCGTGGGCGAGCGCCTTAGTTTAGGAAGAAAATGCGACGCGATTTACATCAGGTCAAAGCTGTTCCATCGACACACACCTGAATTTTGATCTAGATACATGAAATTTAATACATCGGAGATCATATTAAAAGATAAATCGTGCAGTTTACTCGTCTAGCTCTTGCGATTCAAATCGATTTCATTATTTATCATAATTCTACTTAGTTTTCCTCAGCTTAAAAATTTGATACAGGCATGTCATTCTAAACCACGGTGGCCAGACGTGTAGGTATAGGGTTTGTGTCAAGTTTTCTATCTCCTTGCAGTGAAGATGTTCTGCGTGGTTTGCTCCCTTAGTCGGCTCTTACGACATCCACGATGACCTGATGACCCTCTTTTTTGACGATAACTCCCGCATTAGGAATATACATACTGTGTCGCGGGAGACTTTACAAACATACAAACGGATACAAAAAACACCCAGACTCAGAACAACAATTTGTGGATCCCACAAAGTATTGTCCTATGTGGGATTTGAACCCAAAACACTTGGCGTGGCTACCGCTTTTAACCACTAAGTCAACCGAGCAGTCAAGCCAATCTTTTCGGTTTGTAGAGATGATGAAACTCCGTATTAATGGTGTCACTTACCAGAATATATCTGCATAATCGGCGCCCCTACGTAGCTCATGCACCATGGTTTTTGAGATGGTGTCCCAGACGCGGATACGAGTGCCGCGCTCGGAGGCGGTGGCGAGGCGTGTCCCGTCGTACGACAGGCTCATGCACACCAGGTCCGTCTGGTGGCAGCCCATCACCACGGGACACGTCGAGTGGGTCCCGCGCATCGAACGGGTCACATCCTGGACAACAATTCAACATTTGTTTTATGTGGGGGATTCCCTGATGAACGCTGGCAACCCAGGAATAAGAAGTGCGTTACCAGTTTTTGAGAAAGAAGTTAGGTCTTTCCGATATCAAGTAATAAATAAGTAGTATAAATGGCATTCACAATCCATTTAGAGAAAAGTAATACAGGAAACGAGCGGTGGAAGACTAAACCACCACCATTTCAATTCTTATTCAACCCTTTTTTCGAGGTACCCTCATCTATAAAAATCACATAACTCTACAAAACAATATATAAAACACGTTCTTACGATCAACTGTAGTGCGCCTATCCGATGCGCCGGCGCAGCTAGCAGGTGCGGTGCGTTGGGCTCGCTGGTCAACGCCACGAGTGCGCGGGCTCCAGGTCGAGTGCGAACCATCGCCACTCGCGTGAAGGACGGCAGTGTCAAGACCTGGATGCTTGACGACAGCACCACCGCCACTCTACAATACGAAAAATCACACGTCAACAAGGAACGAGGAATGGAACGACTTCACAAATTGTTGTTCCGAGTCTGGGTGTTCTTTGTGCCCGTTTCATGTACTATGTTGTGTGTTCTATGCATAACTATAAATTCTCAAAATTTAAAAAAAACCCCGATATAATAACCTGAGTTCCCTTTAAAAAGTAAAAAACACGTTATGCGCTTTCATTTGAGACCCCACTCGATGATATTTTTGCAGACATTCGGTTACTCTTCCCCACTTTCACCCCCATAACTTTTAAACGGCTCAATCGATTTTCATGAAACATATCTAAGAACACTCGCACGTAACTCACCTTTCATACAAAAAAAACGAAATTGAAATCGCTTTATCCGTTCGGGAGCTACGGTGCCTCGGGTCTCAAATGAAAGCGCATAACGTGTTTTTTACTTTTTAAAGGGAACTCGGGTTATTATGTTGGGGTTTTTTTTAATTCTGAGAATTTATAGTTATTTCCCTAAGTAATGAAGCCTCTTATCAACAAATCGTCATTAACAATAAAAATATTAGTAAGAATTCCTTGTCTATGATAACCTTATAATTGTGTATTAAGATTCTAGTCACGTCGGCGATGTTTAAATTGTTTTTCAACTGATTATGTTCTGTACGGCTTAATTGCATTTCAACTTTGTAAAGATCATTTAACTTTGTATATTGCATAGATATCTAGGAGATTTTGATACGAGAATGAATAGCTTAACCAAGTTGAGTCCAGTATTAACTGTATAATTTCCTTATGGATAGGACTACTACAATGAACACCTCAAACTCGATACACATAACAGCCATGAATGCACCCAGAAAAATATTATAGTTGGCAATAAGAAAGTCTTTGAAATTCTCGATTTCCTCTATTATACTATGGATTTTTAATTTGATTTTCATTCAGTTTTAAAAAACAGCTCACGTACTTCGAATATTTTTGTGTCGCTGGGAAATTTAAAAATATTCATGAGCCTTGATGAGACGGACACATACCTAAACCTTTCACTTGAATCACTATTGCTGCAAATTGCATTATAATCCATTGAGTTCATTCAAAGATTCAAAGGCATCAGATAGCGGAAGCGACTTAATTTTATACAATGTAAAGATACAAAACAACTCAGTGGGTTATTGGGTGAAGGTAGTTCTTATCTTATCGGTATAGAGTATATATTATATTAATTGGGTACGTTTGTAGTCAGAGTCTGACCGGTTGAATTGTAACGTTTCTTGTTTAACTTGTTTCTATTCTGTGTTGATGTAAAACTTATAAATTCTAATTGTCAACATTATTTAATAGTCCACTGCTGAACATAAGCCTCTATTAAGAGATTTACGGGTCTATTATACCACGCTAGACAAACGGGTTTAAGTTAAACTTATTGGGATTAATCCCGCCCACCACTGTATCTCCTGTACACCAGGATCAACAGCAGTGACCCACGAACACACCGAGTTATGACACTCGTTAAGTCCCAGGAAAAATTAAACTGTCTTGGAACCCGCAACGAAATTAATCAGAAGAAAACTGGAGGAGTTGGAAATATAATAAGTTCACTTTCCTCCATAACAAAGCGGGAGACAAAATGAAGTCAAAAGATTAAGTTAAAATTATCGTAGTCACGAAACAAGACATTCAATAAAGTCTAACTTCCTTTAATAAACAGGCTATCTCTAAATAGATTTGAATCGGTAAAGAACTTCTCGAGACAAAGAAATCTTTGTGTTTCAAAATATGCCACTGTGTACCTATTAGTGTCCGACCGAATGTTCGGTTTCGGTCGAAATTCAGCAAAGAAACGAGTTTCGGTTATGTTTCGGTTTCGGCAGCAAACCTGCCGAAACTACGACCGAAACCGAAACTGCATTCGAGAGTTTCCGCGCTGTGCTCGGGTGTTTGGCGCGGTAAATGACATCCAAGCGACGATGACATTTGGCCGCGTCTACGTGCGCAATCATGTCGTAACCTGTTTGTTTGCAGTGCATTTTGTATGTTGTGAGTTTTCGTGTGATATGTTTTGAATTCGGTAAGTTTTATCATGTGATATAATAGAAGAGTACCTCGAAAAGTGATTTAATATAACAAAAGAGTACCTAGATTATAATAGAATCAAGTTTACCATAAAAAAATAAAAATCTAAACATTTTGTGGTTAATTTAACTCTTTCGCTAATGCTGTATGTAAACAAACATTAGTTAGGTACATGGTATTTACTCTAGTGCATTTGTGGTGATAATATCAAGGATTTAGAATTTCGCGTTCAATTTAATAATTATTAAGTAGGTACCAATATAATATTATATTTCTTTACAAATTAACACTTATAATTAAACGAGTAGATACCCACCTGGTTATCCGTATAAAATTAACACTTATACTAATTTTATTTCTGTTTTTCAATTTAAAACCTTATCCATAATAGTTCACGAATATAAATAAATAATTTAAAATACATTGAGTACCTACCGATTAAACCTAATAGAGAACTTTTCTTTTGTTGTAGTATTGAATCATCTATTATGAAAGAACAATGTCGTTAAAAAACAGTATTTGGCAATTTTTCGAGAAAAGTTCGTCTGATTCATCTAAAGCCAAGTGCAAACAGTGCAATAAATTATATTGTGTGATTGATTATGTGATTTAAAGAAAAAAAAAACTGACTGATTATTATAAATTTTCTTTATTTTTCTCTGAAAACATGATCCTTATAAGCAAGTTTCGGTTTCGGTTTCGGCCGAAACTGAGACCGTTGCCGAAATTCGGTTTCGGTTTCGGTCGTGAAAACCAGTTTCGGTCGGACACTAGTACCTATATTTAACTGTACGTAGGTACGCATTTTTTTTAAAGATAGCTCCCTCATTAGGAATATACATCCTGTGTCGCGGGGGACTTTACAAAGATACATGAAACGGACACAAAGAATACCCAGACTCAGAACAACAATTTGTGGATCACACAGTGTTGTCCCAGTGCAGTTATTAATTATTCATCCGCGTTGTGATGGAGTAGTACAGTGGAGACAAGGTAGTAGAGCCACGCTGATTTCAGCACGAACGGGCCGGCTCGACCGGGGCGGTACTACCCTCGCACAGAAAATAACGTAAAATGACAGTGTTCCTGCTGTCGTGTTTCGTTGATACTCATCAAGACCCGAGACCGGATGCTCAATGATACAGAAGCATCACTAGACCGCCATAGTGTGGGCCACCATGCTGGATTGTTGCATTGTATGCATTCGCAATGAGTATGGTGACCACCACTCTTGGATTACCACGAAACAAACCCTGTTACCTTGGTAGTATAAAATAGTGTTTCAGTACAATAGATATTGATACAGCTTGTACACTATGTTTACTATTTTGCGTCCACGTGTCCGTTTATGTACGTTTTTTATTAGTTGTGTTATGAATATTTGTTTTGTTTTTAAAAAGTAAATAAACAGTGTCGGTGCACTCCAGCGTATATTTATGTGGTTCGCCGCACAGCAGATGTAATAATACCTACCTATATATTATATTTTTTTAGTAATTAACTAGTTCCTTGTCTTTGTGTGTGTGTTGTGGATGTGTCTAATCTAGTGGTTAGTGACTGCTAAGATAGAGGTTGTAGGTTTGATTCCCAACCAGGACAAAAATTCGTGATGAACATTATCTTTGTATTTTTTTTTATAAAAATATGTTTTAAGAAATATTTAAGTTTCTTTTTAGTAGTTTAAGTACTATAGCACAGGTTTGACTAGTTAGTTTTTGTTCAGACGGTCGCCCGGTTGTGCGTGAGAGATTGTTTTTAGTAACTAGCTTTTACGCGCGACTTCGCCTGTTCTGTATGTCGGTTATCGCGGTAAAAAGTAACCCATGTCCTTCCTAAAGGATCAAAGTACACACATCAAAAGTGTCTAGGGATCAACATATGTGTCTAGGGATCAACATATATTTTTGCAATAACTTTTCTCCTGATTGATATTAATTAAAATTTTCTTTAAGGATTCATCAAATAAAGTGTTTTCGTTTGTCACAGTAACGATAAACCAAGTCACCTTTGCATTAATAAAGAAATTTGCCATTTTCCTAATAAAGGGATTTTTGACATTTGAACCACTAACATTAAAGTTCGAAAAAAGACTGAAATAACAGTTTTCTTTAAAATTTTATTAGGTAACTTAAACAATTAATAATCCGTGTTTCTACCGCGAACACTAACAACACAAGAATCGGTTTGGCATACTCAAAATGAGTTCATCCAAATCACGCTGTGGAATGGCCGCCCATGTTCGTTGCAACAACAAAAAAAGGTCTTCTTGCGACTGAATACCCTCTATATTCGGCAGAGCTCTTCTCTGTAGCATATCCCATGTATGCTCAATCGGGTTCGAGTCTGGCGACTGAGCAGGCCAGGGCCAAAGCCACATCTCAATCTCAAGAAATCCGCATAAAAATGCTTGATCCCTAGACACTTTTGATGTGTGTATATCCATAACAATGTTCGTATTAAAAATCAAGTTTAACCATGAAAACGTAACAGTTTTTTTTTTCTAAACGAGTACTCCCACATCAGGAATATACATCTTGTGTCGCGGGGGACATGAAATGGACACAAAGAACACCCAGACTCCCATGACATCCAGTCCGTGTTGTTGTGGGATTTGAACCCACAACATGTGCGGTCAGAAATACAGAGCTACTTTCGAATATACAATATTAGTATGGGTTAAGATCTTACTTGTCTTTTCGCGCCCGTAATGCTCTTATGGGCGACTTGAACACGACCTCAGCAAGGAAGGAACGCTTCTGGTCGTCCAGAAGCATAAGGCTACAAGGTCGGCGTGCCTTCACCAGCAGCAACCAGTTGGTGCGAAAAACCATTTCGCAAAGCGAAACTTCGCCCAACTCTTCTTTCGCTGCAAGTATAATATTTTATCACATTAGTAACATTATTCGACAAATATTAGAATAGAATAAATTGTAATTTATTGTACACCAGTTTATACAGTTTACACTTAGGAGCATAACAATTTAACGACCATGTACAGATAGCAGCCTTATATCGCTAAAAGCAATTTCTTACAGGCAATCTTTACGAAGTTAGATACTGTTTTTATTAAACATAGAATAAGTATTGTCAAAAAAAGTATTTATTTATTTTTAAACAACTTTATTCCACACCACTAAAGTATGTATATGGTATGGGCCCGTTGGTTTTACATTTTGTACAGACAGATGGAAAACTACATTTAATTTTTAACCGACTTCCAAAAAGGAGGTTCTATGTTTCACTGTATGTTTTTTTTTTTATGTATGTTCACCGATTATTCCGTCAGTTGTGGACCGATTTTGTTTTTTTTTTTGTATTCGACAGGGTATGCTTCCGAGGTGGTCCCATTGCCAGCATATCAGGATCTGATGATGGGATCCCAGGGAAATCCTCATATGTTTTTCGTATATTTTCTGAAGTTACACCGGTATTTGCGTCTGGTAGTCATCATGTTATGATGATGAGCTGATGATATAAGGTACAACTCCTTAACGGTTAGGAGTTGGAGGATAAATCTTTAAATATCATATGTATATATGTTACCTTTAGTCGCATTCTTTCAAATTATTTAGGTAAGCTGATGATGGAAGGTGGAAGGTAAAACTCCTCAACGGTTAGGAGTTGGAGGATAATTCTTTCAATTTCATACGTATCTAAAGACCTTCAGTCGTATACTTTCAAGTTATTTAGGTGAGCTGATGATAGAATTTTAAACTCTTCAACTGTTAGGGATTAGAGGATATTTTTATTATTACACGTACGTATAGACCTTAATTTGTATTCTTGATGATGAAACAGTTCAACTTACTACTTACCTATGATTGTTTGCACTAAACTAATTATTAATTAACTAAACTAGTATTATAATGTGTGCTAGGTACCTAAAATCTGTTTGAAGTCGGTGCTAAGCCAAAAAGAATACAAACGAACAATAACAAAAGTCTAAGCGATAGTCACTTGGCACCGACTTCAAACAGATTCTAGGTACCTAGCACACATTATAATACTACTATTTAAATGAATAAAGAATAAGGTATAGGCTATTTATGAAGAACCAGTTTATTTTACGCTTTTAAGTGTTTTTTGGCAGAGAGTTTTCGTTGAATGTTTTTTGGAAGTCGGTTTTTTTTTATAAAAAGTTTTTTAGTATTACAATAGCCGGGCTTATCGCTCACGGCAATGTCTTCAAAAAAATTTTCAATAAAAAAAAATAAAGCTCGAGTTAAAGTATCTATTTTTCACGCTTCGGGTAGTTTCTTTTCTGTATGTCTGGACACAGAAGACCTTATACCTCACAGGATACCTAGCCTATAGGCTATACCTAACCTTGTCTGCATTCCATCTACCAACACGTAACCTAGTCTCGGCCTGTGTATAGTTTATTTTTTCTTTGTAATCGACAACTACGCGAGAACTATGTACTAAGTACTACGTAATATTATTCTGTGGATAACGGTGCTGGTTGCGAGATTAATTTAAGAGAACATTTTTGAAATAAGGCATATTTTGTAAGTTATTATCGCGCAATTATTTGTTGTGCTGCATAAAAATAAATAAATAAAAATAATAAAAATCCCTAGCGAAGTGTATGCTAAGTTGTAATATGATTAGATTAACGTGCGTACAACAATGCATAATAAGATGATTTCAAGACTGAAGTTTAAAAAACTACATATGACCAGATTACGTAAAAAGTTTGGGTTAAAAAGCTTTAGCTGCGCCAAAATGACTCTGCTCTGCCTGATGGCAAGCATGAGCAGATTCCAGGAGTGGTGATCACCATCCTCAATGGGAATAAGGACATTGCAGCATGGTGACCCACACTATGGCCGCCTAGTGAGATGCTTTTATTCGCCCCGCTTTAAAGGACCCGGGATCATAGTGGGGGTAAACACGTGCGCTGGAAGTGAGTTCCAGGTTTTTATATCACCCGGGTCATCACGAAGAATATTGTGACACCTCAGTCATTATAATTACAAATTTTAACAAAAAAAAACGAATTAAATCTGGAAAAAAAATAAAAAAAATAAAAATTTAAATGGGACCATACGGGAAGCACTAGCTTTCAAATAAAAAAAGAATCATCAAAATCGGTTCACCCAGTCGAAAGTTAGGTAACAAACATAAAAAAAAACAATCGAATTGAGAACCTCCTCCTTTTTTGAAGTCGGTTAAAAATAGGTTCAGTACTTTAGGCGCTATGGCGGAACATACAAGCATACATAGACTGCAAACACTTTTAAACTTTTTTTTGGCTTCGTTGTGGACAGATAAACACCGAAACTAACATAAATAGAAATTCTGATTCGGATTCGAGCCAACGAATCTCGTTGTTGTAGTCGTCTGAGTAACTTAAACCAACCGGTTATTTTGGTCAAACCATTTCGGCAATGACTTAACATGTCTGACTCGTATCAATCACTTCAGTTAAAACCCGTTGGTTTTATATTAATCTTTATTCGCACTGCGTCCATTACATGATACAGTTTCTACATGAAAATAACTCAATATATGTATTGACATATATTGAGTTATTTTCATGTAGAAACTGTCTATAATGTGTGTGTGAAACATTCTATAATGAGTGATTGTTAGAACACAATAATTGTTCTAACAATCACTCATTATAGAATGTTTTAACTTAAAGACTCCCTCGGTGGCGCAGTGGTAGCGTATGCGACTGCTGTACTTGAGGTCTCGGGTTCGATTCCCGGATCGGTCCAAAAAAAAAGTATATATGTATTTATATATATCAGTTGTTTATTGTCCATAGTACAAGCTCTGCTTAGTTTGGGACTAGATGGCGTAGTGTTAGATGTCAAAAAAGAATTACATCATATTCCTAGTCTTTATTATCCCCAAGATTATTTGGAGTCGGCTACTAGTTCAACCGGTTTTATCTGAATATCAGTTTTTCCACGGAGCGACTGGCATCGGACCTCCGCAAACCTGAGGGTGAACTGAATTCGAAGGTTGAAGTATATTTGAGGGCACTGACTTCCCAATAACGATTGCCATAATGTTCATGACAACCGGGACCGACGGCTTAACGTGCTCTTCGAGGTACGGGCGGGTAACACCGCCATCTACCATACTCCGGGTTGCTATTAAGAATTTCTTGTAAGAAAATACATGAATATTGTTTTTAAACTTTTGACAATATTGATATAGCCTATGTCATCTAGGTTATTATTACGAATCTATTGACACGTTTTTCATTAAAATCGGTTCAATAATTTATAACATACAAACCTCGTAGACTGTCAAAAAAAACCAATCCTCTTTCTTTTGGCTTTACCGTAGTCAGGTAAAAACAGTAGCACGAAAATGTAAAAGCTAATAGACAGTATGTATAATTTTAATATGAGAGAGTTGAAAAATTCCACTGTTCTTCATTAAATTTATAGATATCATTAAAATCCCGTTAAAGATAAGAACATGTTTCAAGCAACCAAATAAAAATAAGATCGGTTGTTAGCAAGACGAGTGAAATGAACTACTGTTTTTTTATTGATTATACTAATATGTATATAAAGCTCAAGGGTTTGTTTGTTTAAACGCGCTAATCTCAGGAACTACTGGTCCGATTTGAAAAATTATTTCAGTGTTAGATAGCCTATTTATCGAGGAAGGCTATAGGCTATATATCATCACGCTAAGACCAATGGGAGCGGCTAATCAATGAAGAACGTTACAAAAACGGGGGAATATTATTACGCTACGGGAAATAGGAGACGTAAACGACGTTGCGTGGGTCAGCTAGTTATATCCTCTAAGTTGTTGAACAAGATGGCGTCATAATTGCTATGGTGTCAAGTGGCTTTAAGTATGCACTTGAAGTGCACTTCAGATGCACTTCCGGGTCTCATTAAAATGCCGATTAGCAAAAAAACTTTCTTTAGGCTATTAACTATTTTGGTATCATTAAAAGGGTTACTAAAAAGCCTATCAGATAATGTATAATTGATTAGAATTGTACATAGAATTAAATTAGTAAATCGATGATGAAAGTAGGAAAAGTGCTTTTTTTTCTCTATGTACAGTACATAAAAGGTTATATGATTGTAAATAAAGCATTTCATTTATTTATTTCAAGTAATCGTTATTTTTATTTAAAACTACAAAGTTTAAGTAACAATTTACTCTGAAAAAAAAGGCACTTCTCCATACAAATTTTTTACACAATAATTTATCAACAATAGCCCATTGTTCCCAATATTCCCGCTTCGAAATCCCGGCAAAAAATGTGTTTGTTTACACTTCAAATGTCGGCTAAACTTTTGTTCGAGTGGCTTGGCCCATACATAAGTATATGTTATTTTTAGTTGCAAATCTAAACAAAACATTAAGTTTACGTTACAAGAAGAATATTTAACGTTAGGACAAGATTAATAAACAATAACTGAACTTACCTGAGGTTATAAGGTAACCTTGAACATTACCTAAAATATCAACTTCTATACAATTTATTGTTCACATCACTTTATATTTATGAAATTGAATATATTTCTTTACGTAAAAACACAAAACAAACAACGAAAATAATAGATTCTCATACAAAAACATTGTTAAAAACATCACAAGTACACAACACACAACATGCACGTACTTCACGTCAAGGTCGTAAAACCCACTTGCCGTGTTAGCCTGCTATGAGTGAACTAGATGACGCGGGGACAAATAGTAACGTCCCATTGCATCTCCGTTTCATTCGTTCCACGATAGTGAAGCGAAACGATGCAATAAGCAATATTATTAAACTAAAACTAAACAAAACAAAAGGTAAACAAAAAACGTGATCGCGCATCACGTGACCGGCCACTGGGTGGCGTGGACACCCAGGCAATTATTGACATCGGCCACTGGGTGGCGTTGGACATCTTAGAGGCTAAGTATAATATTATTCGATACATCATTTTACAGTACCTGTACAGTATCAGAAGATCGGATATAGTTTTAAACTTATGAAACTTTAGTAAAAATCGATTGCATTCTATTGCACTTTAATTTAATAGAATGTAATCGATTTTTGCAGCAAGAAGTATAATTACATCGATTACAGACCTATAAAAAGAACAAGTTCAAACTTGATAGTCGGATAATATATTGCATTGATACGTTGCCAAGTGACGTGCACATACAACAACAATCGCCTGATACACCTTTAGAAAATTTCTATATAATGACTGTACTGATTTGAAAGGAATCTTTTCTCAAAGCGGCTCTTAAAAAGAAATATGATCTAGGTTTACAGCCATGCATCAAAGAACTACAACACGTATTTGCTGTTTGACCTGAAACTGTGGGTTAAGTAAGTTTGAAGTAACAAAATGCTCATTGAAATTGATTAATTGATAAAGACGCTGTAAAAATTAGATTAAATTAAGACAAAAACATCTAATACTATTACAATACTAGATCTCAACATGCCCAAAGGATGGCTAGAAGATAATCCCCTCAGTCGATGCCAATGCCGATGTACACAAGTGCATAAAGTTGTAAAACAAAATCACTAAATAAAAATAATCTTATCATCAGCTTAAAAGACAGTTAAAAAAAGACAATAAGAATTGTTTCTCTCAGATTTTACTAAAAAAAAACTTACCCCACGTACAGCAAATTAGGGATAGTCGGCCACATCTGGTTTATGGAACCAAAATCATTACGAAGCAATAAATCTCAACGAAATTTGGCCTAACGTTCAGTCGACATGGGATAGTCTATTTATAGGAGTTCATTGACTTGTATTGCCACTTCGATTGCACTTCAGGGCCTGCAGTCTCGACATAGATAGCGATCGTTAAAGTTGCGAATTCGGTAGCTAATTCATATCGTTAACTTTTTAACGATTTTTGGTAGTCTCTACCGTTGCAATTATCGATTTTCATCGGTATCGTATCGTTTTTGCTGTCATTTTGGCAGCCCGCTAACTCGATAAGTCTTCGAAAAGGATCGTTAACTGTGAAATATTATAAAAATAGAAATTGTATGAAGATACATATTTATCAGATTGTAATAATATCTTTTGCAAGTGTAGTGCACTAATTTATAATATTAATTGTACATAATGGCGGAGATTTATTTGATTTATCAATGATAACAAATACCTATACCTATGCCTATACCTATACCTGTACCTGTACCTATGCCTATGCCTATACCTATACCTATATCTATACCTATACCTACACATTTACCTATAATTTTTTTTTGATATGCTACTACTATTAAAAATGCGCATAAAATACTCAAATTATTTTAGAAATAATCAAACAATCAAATTTAGAAAAACAACAAATCTGAAAATAAATGCAAAAAGCCAACATCACTTTACAACTTTGCTTCCAAAATGATAATATAGATAGGATTTTCGTTAACTTAGCGACGTCCCTGTTTACGATTTTGCACGGTAATTCATGAGTAGAGACTTGCCCTTGTGATGAAGATCGTTACGGCAAGCGAAAATATTCGTTAACATTTATCGATCGTTAGTTTGAAATTTTGGAAGCAAAATGGTGCCACGTACAATATCTTGCTTAATTTTAGGGAAGTATTTTAATGTTTCTATTAATTATATTTATTTAACTTGATATCATTAAGGTATAGGTATAGGTATGGGTATGGGTATAGGTATAGGTATATGTATAGGTATAGGTACAGGTATAGGTATAGGTATAGGTATAGGTATAGGTATAGGTATAGGAATATGTATATGTATGTATATAAACTTCGTTCCATCCGGGTGTCCCTTGACACCTCTCAAGTTTTTATTTATAGTTTTAAATCCAAAATACATTTAAATTGTCATTTTTTAATAGGACACATATTTATATCGTTGCAACATTCTGAATCAATTGTTATTTGAATTTATTGATAAGTCAAATAAACCTCCGCCATTATGTACAATTAATATTATAAATTAGTGCACTACACTTGCAAAAGATATTATTACAATCCGATAAATATGTATCTTCATACAATTTCTATGTTTATAATATTTCACAGTTAACGATCCTTTTCGAATACTTATCGAGTTAGCGGGCTGCCAAAATGCCTCGATAAGCGATTTGCGACTGTCGTTAAATTGACAGCAAATTCGATACGATACCGATAAAAATCGATAGTTGCAACGGTAGAGACTACCAAAAATCGTTAAAAAATTATCGATATGAATTAGCTACCGAATTCGCAACTTTAACCATTTTTAAAACCATTTAAACCATTTATTTTTGCTACAAAACAGTACAACATACAATATAGTAACACGTAACAATCATTAACGATCGCTATCTATGTTGAGACTGCAGTCCTTTACGATTTTGCACGATAATTTATGAGTAGAGACTTGCCCTTGTGATTAAGATCGTTACGGCAAGCGAAAATATTCGTAAACATTTATCGATCGTTAGTTTACGATCGTTATGCTATCTATGTCGAGACTGCAGGCCCAGGTACAAAACATAAACTGTAGATATCATCATCACCAACAGCCTTATGTATCTAGCTTTCAGCTTAATCAGCTGGAGTCACAGGGTCATGAATCGGGAGGTTCTCCGATAAGCTCCGACTATCAAAAAGTCTGCTACCTTATAGACCGGCAAACGAGCAGACGTATCGCCTGATGGTAAGCGATTACCGCCGCCCATGGACACCCGCAACACCAGAGGCGTCACAAGTGCGTTACCGGTCTTTGGGGGATGGGGGGGGAGATAGGGGGAGGGGTTGGGGTATGGGCCTCCGGTATCCTCACTCACTCGGTGAAACACAGCGCAAGCACTATTTCACACCGGTTTTCTGTAAGGCCGTGGTATCACTCCGGTCGAGCCGGCCCATTTTCCATCACACACATTTTTCTTTTGTTTTTTCTTTTTATGTATGGCCCCGCCATAATGACTCTGCCTGATGGTAAGCATAAGCAGAATCCAAGAGTGGTGGTCACCATACTCATTGCTCGTGCAGACAATGCAACAATGCAGCATGGTGACCCTCACCATTACGACCTAGCGATGTTTCTGCATCATTGGGCCTCCGGTCTCGCACTCACCAACGAAACACGACAGCATGAACGCTGTCATTTTACTTTGATCTTCTGTGCGAGGGTAGTACCGCCCCGGTCGAGCCGGCCCGTTCGAGCGTTGCTCTACTACCTATAAATACCGTTTGATCTGTTTCTAATTACGATGGGAAAAATATCCGGCAAAATGCCACTTCGGAAGGCGAATAAACTTTAGATAGTGAACAGAGATAGTCACCGTGGAAGAACTGTATGGTCTGGACAGAAAGGAGTATGCAAAGCTGAGGGCCAACCTTCATTAGTGGAGAGGACGTCAGCTTTATTTGTTAATGGGGTGCATGATTAGACAGTTTTTCATTACTTGAGTCACGAATCGACGTTGTTGTTCATGAATATTATTAAATACCCTGTCTTTAACGTTCTACAGTGTTGATTGCGTTATGTCATTTAAATGTCCATTATGATTTCAAAACGTATTGATATACCTAAATTCATTTGGGATTGTACGGCGCTGAGAAGAGATAAATGAATCTGACCTTACATGCTTCACAGGAAATTATCTATTGTCATAAAACTTTTTGTAAAAACCGAACATTTTTTTCTGAACATCCCACTTGCTTCAAACTGTTTTGTTATTCGTAACACACAATTTTTTTTGAGCCAAAGCAGAACAAAAAATACTATTCAATTTCTTGTATCTTTAAAGTCATTTTTCTCTCGAACATCTCTTTACATTCACTAACAGTAAATAGCTAATGCTATCCAATATAAGATCTTACCTGTCTTGTTAAAGTTTATAATGATGTCCGAGCAATACAGCAAAAAATTTTTTTTAACGCTATCCTTTTTATACAAGGACAGCCGAAATCGTTTTCTTTGTCCTAATACAGTGAAATAATTTTCCTCGCTACTACGTGCCACTACATACAACAAGCATTTTTTTCGGAGATCTAATACAACGCTATCTAGTCCCAAACTAAGCAGAGCTTATGTACTATGAGAACAAGACAACTGATATAAATACATATGTGTATACTTTTTTGTAAATACATACATGTTATTCATAGAAAACACCCAAACTCCGAAACAAACATTTGGTCCGACCCGGTGATCGAACTCAAGACCTCATGTATGATATGATATCACTTTTACAATTTTTTTTTTATTTATGTACAACTAGGTATATTAATATCACAGTCATAAATTATCAAGTATTTTTTACAAAATTTTTCTCTTTTGTGTAACCCGATGTCTTTGAGTAGAGGGGGAAAAAGATTCGTAAACTTCATGTATCGTGAAGCGTGTGTACCCATGCGGTCCTTATTATGATTCTCGAATTTATAATTCGGACTACATAGATATATATCATTAACAGAGTCAAAATAACAGAAACCCTTTAAAAAGAAATTCCTATATACTTATAAGATGGTGTATTTAAACATCGTTTATTTTGCTAAATAGTTTTTTTTTTTATATTTTCGGACATCTAACACACAACGCCATCTAGTCCCAAGCTAAGCAGAGCTTGTGTTATGGGTACTAGATAACTGATATAAATACATATATGACTTTTTTTTTGGACCGATCTGGGAATCGAACCCCAGACCTCAAGCACAGCAGTTGCATGCGCTACCACTGTGCCACCGAGGGAGTCTTTACGTTAAAACATTCTATAATGAGTGATTGTTAGAACACAATACATATATCGAGTTATTTTCATGTAGAAACTGTATCATGTAATGGACGCAGTGCGAGTAAAGATTAATATAAAACCAACTGGTTTTGGCTAAAGTGATTCACACGAGTCAGTGAGTCAGACATGTTAAGTCATTGCCGAAATGGTTTGACCAAAATAACCGGCTGGTTTAAGTTACTCAGACGACTACAACAACGAGATTCGTTGGCGCGAATCCGAATCAGAATTTCTATTTATGTTAGTTTCGGTGTTTATCTGACCACGACGAAGCCAAAAAAAAGTTTAAAAGTGTTTGCAGTCTACGTATGCTTGTATGTTCCGCCATAGCGCCTACATAGTAGTATGTAGGCGCGCGTACATACTTATTATACATAGAAAACACCCAAACTCCGAAACAAACATTTGCAGATAATACAAACATTTGGTCCGACCCAGGAATCGAACCCGAGACCTCAAACACAGCAGTCGCTTACGCCACGACTTGCGCCACCGAGGCAGATTCGAATTAATCCGTGTCGTGTATTGTTTGTCACAAAGATATCAATTAGAATATGTATTAGTAATGCTAATTAGCTATGATGACTAATAGACTGGATGACTTTAAAGTCAACGAATCAGTCTCTTTCTGTTAAACGTCAAAACCATAGACAAGTTTCATTTTAGGTTTGCAAATAACAAAGCGTAACATCGGCTTACTTTGTCTGTTCTTTTAAATCTATACTTAATATTATAAAGCTGAAGAGTTTGTTTGTTTGTTTGTTTGAACGCGCTAATCTCAGGAACTACTGGTCCGATTTGAAAAATTTATTTCAGTGTTAGATAGCCCATTTAATGAGGACGGCTATAGGAGGCTATATCATCACGCTAAGACCAATAGGAGCGGCGCATCAATGAAGGATGTTACAAAAACGGGGGCAAATTATTATGCTACGGGCAATGGGAGACGTAAACGACGTTGCGTGGGTCGGCTAGTAATAAAATAAATTGAAAACGTAATTTTTTTTGTTGCACTTTTAAAATGTTACTCTTTGTGATTCGGGCGAAATAATTTATTTCTAAACATTTAAATCTACACATTTCAAGTTCATGTTAGTTTTTTCCGTATAAATATTTTAGAAACAATTCTTGCACGTATAAAACGGCTCAAGTTCACTAATGTCAGAGAACAATAGATGCAAATAAAATTTGCGTCGTCGTTTACTAGAATCACACATTATAAAATAAATGCTTTGGTAACATCGCTTTCGGGTTTAGTACCGTCCATCTGGCTATCTTTTGTAATCTGAGTATATAAAATTTTAAAATAAGCTGCGTAAAACTAATTAACTGTATTATCTCTGAACCTTGTTGCTATCTATATATATATATATAAATGAATCGCCGAAATATACGTACGCGCATAACCTCCGATCGGCTGCACCAAATTAAATAATATTTTTTTGTGTGTTCCTTATTGTTGGAACAAGGTTCGTGTACAAGAAAAATCTATATAATATATAAAGCTGAAGAATTTGTTTGTTCGTTTGAACGCTCTAATCTCAGGAACTACTGGTCCGATTTGAAAAATTATTACAGTGTTAGATAGCCCATTTATCGAGGAATGCTAAGGCTATATATGGAGTATGGAGCGGCGCATCAATAAAGAATGTTACAAAATCGGTGAAATTTTTTTACGCTACGGGCAATAGGAGACGTAAACGACGTTGCGTGTGTCAGCTAGTTAAAAGATAACGGGAAAAGTCATTTTTGTCCGCGACTGCACTGCCTCTGGAAAGTTGACACATATGTAAATATTGCGGTAAGATGTTCGCCGGCTCTAAAACTAAACTCCGAACAGGGAGGGAGTTCGTGCAACCCTAAAAAAATGCTATCTACTTATTGATCGACTATTGGGGTTGTTTTATACCCGACTAATAAATACTTTTACCCGATAATAGTTTTTTCAGTCTAGTATAATGCCCAGTAACGTGTAAAGTACTGTACCGATTTGAATGAATGTGATGTCAGATTCGTAATAGTGACCCAGGTAACATAGCCTATATAATTTTAATTTAAAAAAATTACCCACTCAGTTGGGTTGTAGTTTTTTAATATTTTTCTATGTACCCTCATCCTACTAATATTATAAACGCGAAAGTTTGTAAGTATTGATGGATATTTGTTACTCTTTCACGCAAAACTATTGAACGGATTTGGATGAAACTTTACAGTAATATAGCTTATACATCGGAATAACACATAGGATACTAATTACCGCGATAACCGACATGTACGCGGGCGGAGCCGCGGGCAACAACTAGTGTATAATAAATAAATATAGAAAATGAAATTATAAATACACTTGAAAATTCATGCAATTACTCGTCCCCAATTTCGTTTATTTTAATCTGCAAAAGATATAAAGGGTCTTATTGTTAGATACATAGTAATGACTAGCTATACCCACACAAAAGCGGGGACTCCGAGCAAAATGCAAATGTATGTGTGGTCGTGTGCAGCACTGCAGCCCTTGTTAACATCGTGTGATTATATTTAGTTAAAAAGAGACAGCAATGAAGTTACTCACTTTCTGTCTCTGGATTCGCTCTCTCATGTCTTGATAAAACTATTAATAAACCGGTTTTTTGTGAGGCTTTGGTATCCTCAGTCAAGCCAGCCTATTTGTGACGTAGCATCTCTCTCATGGCAAAGAAATCACATTTAGGCAACAAAAAAAAAACTAACTAGTCTACGAAAAAACGTTTGATAAAATTTATATAGCCCATGTCACCCGGGTAGGATTGCCAGATAGAAACTTATCAAATCCGGGACAATTCTAAAAAAAAGGACAACTCTGTCGGGTCGTTCGGTCGTGACCATAGTAAAAATATCTTGTTTATCACTGAATTTTGTCATTTTTATTAGTTTTTTTAGTCAAAGCTTTGCAAAACTGATAAAAGTCTGCAGTTCGGACTTGAATAAATTCATGGACATTCAGTTTCACTCTGTAGTCTATAAACTATTCAGTTGGCTAAATACTCTTTCTCAAAAGGCATTGGTTTGTTACAATTGAAAGATCAAATCAAACTACTTTCTTTAATTAGTAAAATTTGTGAACGTTTTATTTCGGAAGCGCCTTACATACAGATTTCAGACATGCGATCTAAATATTCAATATCGTGGGAAATTCGTTGTTAGTTTGTGTTGTTACACAGTTTGTAGGTTTGCAGAATCCGGGACAATAAGGTCTAATTACTGGACACGGGACAAGACGCGAAATTCAGGGACAATCCCGGATTTCCCGGCCATCTGGCAACCCTACACCCGGATCATTGTGACGTATCTATTGAGACCTCATTCATTAAAATATGTTAAGTGGTGTAGGCACTACGGTAGAACATACAAACAGACTGCGAAAATTATTATTTTCCTACTTTTTGGCTTCGCCGTACGCGGTAAAAATAATGCCACATCATGACTTTTCTGTGTAGTCAGTCGCAGTCGCAGTATTTACAATAATAAGCGGGGCGCAAAAATATACTACATTGATAATAGAAAAGTACTAAAATATAGAGTTGAATGCACTCGAATTAGTTCAATGTACCCACTTATTAAAATAAGTGACATCAAAACTTGAATGACTAATATTTGTAAGATGTACATTCCAGTAAACAACAGTTCAAAGAAAGAAGATCTTAACTACAATGGTCATTGTAAAATGGGTCATGGCGAAAGTAAAGTTATATGGCGGACCCAAGACAGCCAATAAGTTTAAAATCAGCGACGAACAAATGAAAAAAAGGGCATTCAATCATAAGCCATTTAAAAAAAAAACAAACTATACCTCGGAAACAGTTTTTTTTTTTATTAACCGACTTCCAAAAGGAGGAGGTTCTCAATTTCATCGGTATTTTTTTTTTTTATGAAAGTTTTATTTTTGTACTACTCTACCTACAGGCAACGTGTTTAGAAAACTTTATGGTAACTCTGAAATTGTAAAAAGTAGGTAGGTACGTAAATAAATTTGTGGCTTTACCTAGACATTTCTTACCTGAAAGTAGGTAGGTATATAAGAAAAAAAAATGATTTTAATGTTTATCTGTTGGGTTTGGTTATCTCTAAAATGGGTCAACTGTATTTTCACGGTCTTACCAAAATATAAGAAGTAACTTAGGTTTCTTTTGCTTTGGGAAAAAGCTAGTTTACAATAATAGTGAAGAAGTTGGAATTAGCACATCACTAATTCAAACTTAACTATTGTATATCCTAATTCTAACTACTTTAACAAATAATATATCATCAGCCTATAGTTTGTAGTTTGACTGCACGTTTGGCCTAGTGGTTTAACGGTCACCACGCCGTTTCCTACTTCGCCAAGTGACGTGGGTTCAAATCCCACGTAGGACAACACTTTGTGTGATACACAAATTGTTGTTCTGAGTCTGGGTGTTCTTTGTGTCCGTTTCATATATGTTTGTAAAGTCCCCCGCGACACAGGATTTATTCCTAGTGCGGGAGTTGTCTTTTATAAAAAAAAAAAACAAAAAAGTTCTATCTACATTCTAAGAAAAAATAAATACCCACTTCTCATAAGTTCTAAAATTTTAAAGGATAAGTGTTCCTTTCATTAATACAAGAGTAGACTTTGTAATTGCAAATATTTACAGTTTTAAATTAAGAAGAAGAAAGAAGTTTCACTATCCTTATCTTTGCTATTTTGTCAGACCATATAACTATAGTCCAGAAAGTCTATCTAATTATCCTACTAATATTATAAACGCGAAAGTTTGTAAGTAAGGATGGATGGATGGATAGATGTTTGTTACTCTTTCACACAAAAACTACTGAATGGATTTGGATGAAACTTTACAGTAATATAGCTTATACATCAGAATAACACATAGGCTACTATTTGCCGCGATAACCGACATATACGTGGGCGGAGCCGCGGGCAACAACTAGTATCCAATATATTGAGTTGTGCGATTCTCATAAGTTAAATGTGAAAAAGACTTGTATAAATGCCCCAATTCTACAATTTTTCAACCAAATTAACATATTTTCGAAAAAGGGTACCTTTAAAAATATTGTAGTGTGAAAAAAATTTTTTTCTTTGCATTACTACTGAATGAAGTGTACATTACAATAAAGAAACTAACAAATAAACAAAGTTGTTGAAAAGGATGCTTAATAAGATAGAACTTAATTCTAATGACAATGTTTGTAGAGATTTGAGGAAAACTTACTGTAATGCGCTCGTTCCACGAGTGGTTCCACGCTGTACACTCGTAGACCATTTTTTAGACAGCAAGTAAAGCAGCCTGAAACAAACATATATTCATCTAATAACATCATCACAATAAAATATTTAAACAAGGTATGTATGTCAAGAAAAATGTATTATACTTATTTTTTTTTGTTTTTGTATACTCACCCCATATAACTTGCCACAATGAGTGTTTAATTAAAATTATGTAAATCAATACATACTGAAGTACAAGGTGCTTCTTAATTATCACACCATTTATCATAAAATGCGAGTACCTGTAAATGGCTTTGTTGTTACTTAACTTATATGTATTTACCTTTTAATATTTATGCTGTTGGTATTCCGAACAAAATAAAATAAATAAATTATTAATTTATTAAACCCTTATGAACTAAAGAAACAACAGCTGTTCAAAAATTATACTTATTATTGTGTTGTGACCTAGGTTTAAGTAAATAGTAGTACGATAAATTTCGAAAACACCGCGAATTTTCCAAACAACACCAACGCCCAAACAATAGCATGCGTACGAAAGTAGAATAAAACGGCGCGTGGGCGCGCTACTAAAAATATAAACAACACGTGGAGCGTTCCCCAGCACGAATAGCGGGGCTACGTGAACCAGCGGCGACAGCAAAGATAGACCCTCAATTATATGCATTATACAGCGCTGTACACCACACTGACACCGTAGGAACCATCACAAAATCACCATAATTCGCTTATACAACTAATTCTAACTCTGCCTGAGAACAAAGAACTCCGGTTGACGAACTAGGAAGTAACACAAACCTTGATCCTGGTTTAATCCCAGACTCGTAATGCAGCTATTCCTGCGACGAGCCATGTCTCTTCCTCGGTGAAAGTATCATAAATATGGATAAAATTTTGTATGAATATCAGTTGACATTTTTATACAAATAATTTTACTACGCACATAAATTTATAACATGTTCTCTGTGTGTGATACACAGCTGATTTGATTTGATGATGACGGATGACATGAAAACAACGAAGTTGGCTGTGGTAAAAAAATGGTGGGGATTTGTTGCCATCTCCTTACAAAAACTACCACAAAAATACACAAAATAGTAGTAGTAATTTGGTTTTCTACTTTAACCTTAGAGCATATATATCTAGAAGGGCAGCCGAGCGGGCGGAAATCGTGATGGAGTAGAGAGAGAGACAGACACTACCCAAACTCAGTCTCTCTGTCTCTACACTGATCACGTTTGCCGCCCATTCGGCTGCCCCTCTAGATATATATATATATATATATATATATATGCTCTAAGACTTTAACAAACCAACTGTATTTACAATTAAGTCACAAAATATTTGTTATTGCAAGAAGCAGACAATTAAAACCATATAACTGCCTGCCTCGTTGGTCTCGCGGTTGGCGTGTGCGACTGCTGACAATGAGGTCTCGGGTTCGATTCCCGGGTCGGACCAAATGTTTGTATGATCTACAAATATTTGTTTCGGAGTTTGGGTGTTTTCTATGTATAATATGTATGTATTTACAAAAAAAAAGTATATATGTATTTGTATCAGTTGTCTAGTACCCATAACACAAGCTCTGCTTAGCTTGGGACTAGATGGCGTGGTGTGTTAGAGGTCTGAAAAAATATTTATTTATTTATAATTAATAAAGGGATTCCTTAGAAAATATGTAGGTTTCATAAATTGCACTGAATAAATATATTATATCGCTTCTGACCCACCGCACTACCAGGTTATACTACCAGTAGTGTCTAGGGGTATATTTTTTCACTTCTACACTATTAACAAATAATGGAATGGGTAATTTCAACTTAGAATGCAGTGGGTTAGAGGTGAAACAATAAGTTGTTTAGTAAATGTTATGTTTAACAATAGGGCATGCCGCATTAGCGGTGGTACGATGGTGGTAAGACCCGTCATACGAGAGTGACTGGATGGCAAAACGGAACTCCCACCTTTCGGATGACACAGGTGCTATTTAGACACGGTTGCTTCAGGGAGTACCTGTATCAGATCGGTGGGCAGACGATTTCACGGTGCTCACAATGTGATGACTGCCAACTTGCGCTTGCCGGAAGTGACCGGTGGGTGACATTTTTGAGGACTTCGTTTAGGGAGGAAGGCCTGAGAGGAAGCATATAGTATTTTGTGTGCGCTTCTTAGAGGACTTTGACTGAAAGTCATTGTCGCAACGGGTGACGAGACCCGTCTTGGATGAGACGGATTTCGTCAATCAACTTAAAGTTCATCGTCAATGCCTGTAGGGGTGGGGGAAGAATGCAATTGCGATTCTCGCTCCCCCAGGTACTGGCATGCAGATGAACACCAGGGAGGTTTTTTGTCGATGAGAGTCCGTGAGACCCCTTATCTCCCCTTTGGGTATTTACCTACATGTTATGCAAGATATTGGCATCATAAAAGTGACATGTTTGAGGCTTTACAGTATAATATGACATATCTACCTTTAATCCTTTAATCCATCATTATGTTGGTATTAATGGCTGGCTAGCACAATTAAAAAAAATACAAAATTTTAAAATGTTTTTATCTTCCCTCATTGAAGAAATTTTCATACAAATCAAATTTTTGGCTTCAAAAGCTGTTTTAAATTATGTAGGGTGTCAACTAGCTAATGTAGTGATAATAAATCTAAAAAATATTAATATTTTAGGCTAAAGTGAGTGAAAACACATCACATATTGTGACTGAGACATATTTATTGACGGCTAAATATAAAGAAGTCGGTTAAAAAATATCATAAAGTTTGTATCGCTGGTGTTTTCAGAGTTACTTCAACAAAGATGGATTTTCAAACGACTGTTTCTAGTGATTATCAATGGCCTTTTGCGAAACCAATAGTGGGAAAGTAAGGAACACACATTATTATTTTTCATTTGGGCCTGATACGTATGTATCGGCAACATGTTGCATGACAGTAACTGACAGTAAGTAGAGTTCGTGAAAAAGTAAATAAATAGAGTATATTTCCGTTTACATACTCCCATTTCATACTTTCTTACCTTGTAACTTTTTTATTTTCATGTTATTCTTTTTTGTATACAGCTTAACCCAAACCTGAGGTTTCTTCCGGCCAACGCCTACAGTGAATAGATGATTGTTTCAATTAGTTAAAATTTTTTTGTTTGTTATACTTTTTTGCAAAAAAAAAAATATTTTAGGACTAATGGTAACAATAGTCGCATAAATTATATTATGATATCTTTTATATTGCTGTTGTTTTGTATATCTTGTAAATATTTCTGAAGTTTACCAAAAAACGACTGTCATCGATAATGCAGTAAAGCGGAAAGTTAAGTGTGGACTTAATTAATCGTCTTTATTTTGAAAAGGTCGACTATTAGACGACCTATATCAGTGGTTTTCCATTTAAACAGTAGAGATTTAGTAGTAAACATAATTGACACGGACTCAGATCATTAGGTCACACCACCATGTCTTCTAATTTACCAAACATGTGTTGACGGATTAAGAATACCTAGTATCACCACCATTATTCATCCCATGGGTGTCGTAAGAGGCGACTAAAGGTAAGCGGTTCGCGCCGCGACAGAGACATGCGACCGAGACACGAGACTGCGACCGGAGACCGCGACCATCACTTGATCAAAGGCAATGTATAAGCAACACTTTGCGAGCGAGACCGAGACAGTACAGACAGACAGACAAAGTACAGTACATACAGAAAAGACCGAGACACTTGTCGCAGTCTCCCGTCTCGGTCGCTCGCTACCACCAACACCACTGCAAAGAGAAGGAGCACTTGAAACATACCCTTTACCAACACGTCTGGCCAGCGCGGTAGAATATCAAAGCCTCCTTTCTAAGTATAGGCCTATGTCCAACAGTGGACTATTAAAGGCTATAACACACTATAATAATAATAATTAGATATCTAAAATAACTTTCTTTCACGATTAGACCATGCGAGCCACCTATCCCAGACCCCGCTCCTCATTTCCGACCTGCTCCGGTAGCCCCGTACTGCCACTGCGATGCCCACTCGTACGAGCCACGCGTGGAGCAGTACAAACAACTGCTGGATAAAGAACAAAAGCTGTGTCAGGACTATGCGCAACTCAGCAAACAGGTGAGACAAACATTTAGAATGACTGGAATTATACTGTCTACAAAAATCTATATCGCTCCGAATTAAACCAAATGGATCACACGATCACGAAATAATAACAACGCTAAAAACCGATTAGAACAAAGAATATAATATTTTGTTAGGAAACATGTTTATACCAAAATTCAAGGTTCCAAAACAATGCAATGAATTTTGCAAACAAAATTGCTCAATCTTACATGTTTCGGATAAATACCTATAGTTTAAAAAAAACTAAAAACACTGGCTCATAAAAGTCTGCTAGAAACAAACGAACAGGTGAAGTTAATTTATGCGTGTTAAAAATATTTTATTATTATTAAAAGTACCTAGGTATTATAAAAAGATAAATTAAAACACTGATTGTTTCTATGATCTGTGGATTCAACAAGTTGCCATAATATCTTTCATTAATACTTTCAGATCATCTCATTTTTAACGATCAAAAACCTTATGGGCCTGGCTACATGACATCTATACCTACACGTTGCCGTATTGTCTTGTCAGTGTAGTTCCGCATCGCGTAAAATTCGTTAAAAGCACGGCGTCATGTTCGATGTTTCATTGTCAATTCGTACTGTTCCTTTGTGCAAGATGACTGATAGATGCCGATGCACGGCGCGGCAACATGTATCTGCACAGCGCGGCAACGCATTTCTGCATAGCGCAGCCGCAGCAACGTGCATCTGCACGACGCGACAACGTATGTCTGTCTACACGTCGCGGTAAGCTATATTTACACGGCGCTGCAACGACTACCTGCACAGCGCGGCAACCTTTATCTGCACGGCACGGCAACATATATCTGCACGGCACGGCAACGTATATCTGCACGGCACGGCAACGTGTTTCTGCACGACGCCGACGCGACAACGCACAGTTGCACGGCACGGCAACGTATATCTGCACGGCGGGGCAACGTGTATCTGCACGACGCGACAACGTATATATGAACGGCGCGGCAACTTATATTTGCACGGCGCGGCAACGTTTATTTGCACGGCCGGCAACACGTCGCGCTCCGGCACCGCGGCGCGGCACTGTTTCACGTTTACGATGCCGCACCGTGATCTTGTGGACAGGCCCTTATATAAATCTGTTGGGACTGCTGGGTTTGACTTGTTATTACAGATGTCTAAAAGTGCATTTTTTATCAGATACGACGTTTGTATTAACATAATATACTCGTATGAGTATTTAAGAGAAACTGTTTTTAAAATGCTTATTTGCCGAAACATTGAATTTTACTTTTTTTTTACAAAATTACTTTGTGTCGCATCCTAACTCGCGGCAGATGCAAACTTTTTTTAAATATCGGCAAGCTGTGTTGTTGGATGTTTGGCATGCATTGAATGCGACAATAAATGATCTCACTTTCTTCCTCTTGTTAACTAATAATATGGGTAAAATAGTTCATTTTCTGATAATAGTTGTGTAGTTTAAGGCCTGGCATCTGTACAAAAATACTGCAGAAACTCGTATCAACAACACAACATACTATGATACCTCTCTAATAATCTAGAAAAAGTATGGAAGTTAGGTATTTCGATGTCTAAAAGTAGGTACTGCATACTTTTATTGATCTAAATACACACATCAAAAGTGTCTAGGGATCAAGCATTTTTATGCGGATTTCTTGAGATTGAGATGTGGCTTTGGCCCTGGCCTGCTCAGTCGCCAGACTTGAACCCGATTGAGCATGCATGGGATATGCTACAGAGAAGAGCTCTGCCGAATATGGAGGGTATCCAGTCGCAAGAAGACCTTTTTTTGTTGTTGCAACGAACATGGGCGGCCATTCCACAGCGTGATTTGGATGAAATCATTTTGAGTATGCCAAACCGATGTTCTTGTGTTAGTGTTCGCGGTAGAAACACGGATTATTAATTGTTTAAGTTACCTAATAAAATTTTAAAGAAAACTGTTATTTCAGTCTTTTTTTCGAACTTTAATGTTAGTGGTTCAAATGTCAAAAATCCTTTTATTAGGAAAATGGCAAATTTCTTTATTAATGCAAAGGTGACTTGGTTTATCGTTACTGTGACAAACGAAAACACTTTATTGATGAATCCTTAAAGAAAATTTTAATTAATATCAATCAGGAGAAAAGTTATTGCAAAAATATATGTTGATCCCTAGACACATATGTTGATCCCTAGACACTTTTGATGTGTGTAGTTCAGATCAATTACTAACAAAATGATAGGTATAGCGTGACATGTTCTCTTTCTAGTTCATGCTGCATTAATGTGAGTAAATAAAGTAAATAAGATATACATACATATTTAATCATCTGACAGATTTTTTCACTGCTTTTGATGCAAGTAAACCTCAGATCAAATAAAAAAGGTAGATAACGCACCGTCTTGTTCTTGTTGAAGCAGAATAAAGGCGCGAAGTTCCAAGTAAACACACGCGTTATTGACGCAAGTATTGACAACTTATACGATACTGCCGAAAAGTAGCGTAGTTTATAGCATAGTTAGTGCGTAACGCGTGTGTTTACTTGGAACTACGAGCCTTTTTTCTGCTTCAACAAGAACAAGGCGGTGCGTTATCTACCTTTTTTTATTTGATCTGAGAAGTCAACAAACAAAAAATGTGGTAGTGCTTGTCTTAAAATTTGTGGTTAGTGACACTTAGTGACAATTAGTGGACACGTGGAATTTCGTCTTCACTACACGTGCTTGCGCTCATGTGGATCTTCATAGTCCACAACCACGTGGAATTTCGAATAATCCCATGGGTGTACCTAATAATGGCTGTCTTCTCAACATCTCAAATCTTAAGATGCTCATAAAGGAAGTTAAATTTAGATCTTAAGTTGAGAATAAGATTTTTCCAGATTATTGATACTTCCTTGACACATGGTATGGGGTGACTTGACACGATGGTCACCACAGATTCGTATATCACCATTTTTTTAGATAGTTAATAACTTATAGTTAAAATAAACTTACTAAGAAACTAAGGGCCAAATTGGTCCGAGAGCTGGTACCATTTTTGAGTAGGTAGTAGTATTTGAGGTTAGCTGAAAACTTGTCACAGACCTCTCATTATACCCCAACACGGAACTGCAGACTGGCAGCGGGGCTAAATCAACCCCCCCCCCCTCTGGCGAGGTCACGTTACAATAGCAATGGTATAATGATATACTTCGCCAGTTATAGCATTCTGAGAAACAGTGCTCACGTGGGAGACGCAAGCCTACGTCATCATAACTATCGCTGGTTGTCAAAAATTTGCCCCGCTACTCACCAGCCAGGTCTGCAGTTTCGTGTTAGGGTATATTAGGATACACACCTCGTGTGACAAGTTTTCAGCTTGCCTCAAATACCTACCCAAAAATGGTACCAGCTCTCCTACTAAATGTATTGTTTCAGATGGTGGATGTAACTAATGACATTCTCGACCATCCCTGCGATGATCTTGATAGTAAAATGATAACAATGTACCAATCGACATTTAAAAAGAGATGTGAGTTTCAACTTCCTATGCTTTTACACGATCAAGTTTATTGAAACTTCATTTTACTCTGGACTCTGGTCGGGCATTCATCATCATCATTAAGCCAATAACAGTCCACTACTTAACATAGGCCTATTCATAGAAAGGTTTTGGCCTTTGGCTTACTATGACACCTGGCCAGACGGGTTGGAATAGCTTTTGTTTCAAGTGTTCCATCTCTTTGCAGTGATTTTATTCTGTGTAGTTTGCGCCCATAGTCGCCTCTTACGGGTTGAATAGGAGTTGTGTCACTCGGTATTTTTAATCTGTTATCTCACAGGTTGATTTATCGAATCATAAATCATTATTTTACCGTGGAAGAGCCACGCTTCGGCATGAATGGGCCGGCTCGACAGGAGTGATACCACGGCTTCACAGAAAACCAGTGTGAAACAGTGCTTGCGCTGTGTTTCACTGAGTGAGTGAGGATACCGGAGGCCCATGCCACAATCCCCTACCCCTACTCACCCCCCCATCACCAAAAGGCCGGCAACGCACTTGTGACGCTTCTGGTGTTGCAGGTGTCCATGGGCGGCAGTAATCGCTTACCATCAGGCGATACGTCTTCTCGTATCGCCTGATCATTCCATAAAAAAAAAATTAACTCCTAATGCACCGATCTATTTTCAGAGACCCATGCTTTGGACATATTGTGGTCCGACTTGACAAATTCTCTCGTTGCTTTGAGTAGGCGAGATTACCGAAGGTACAGCTACTCCCACTTATGAAGGACTATAATCTTATTTCCCCCAATCTGTTACAGCATTCCCAATGACCGATTACCGAAAGATAATAGCTGCCTCACAGTCGCCAGCGCCTGTACCAGTTGAAAGTAATCGCCTAGGCATCTTGCGTTGTTACAAGGACCCGACACATTTCACGGAACCGCCTCCCAAAGCTCGGCCAACCATTAACCCCCCAGGAACAGTGAACACTGGAGTTATGCCAACATCTATAAAAACGTATATGACTACATATCCAGGAAGGACAGAGTATATGGATGCTTACAGCGCTTCTGGCAAAGCTTTCCTGAACTCCATGCAAAGATTTAAGGAGCCGATGCCTTCAACACGGAGAAGGGCGGACGATACTTGTATTTGATTGCAAAACATTTTGTTTGGATAGTGATTTGTGCCCATCTGTTTATATGTAGAAAAGGTTAATAAATAAGGGAAGATAAGAGGTGTAATAATTTAATAATTTGTAGAGTGTAGATACTATATCCGACAGTTTTTTTTTTTTTTTATACAAGACAACTCCTGCGTTAGAAATAAACATCCTGTGTCGCGGGGGACTTTACAGACATACATGAACGGTCACAACTAACACCCAAACTCAGAACAACAATTTGTGGATCACACAAAGTGTTGAACCCATAACACTTGGCGAATTGGCAAGCGGCGTGGCGACCGCCTAAACCACTAGGCCAATCGTGCAGTCTTCATCAGAGATGTGTCACATATTATAACGATTTCCTTTATAGGCACACTATGATTCTCTAAAGAATTCTTAGTGAGGGTATAGGTATGTTAAAATAATAGGTAGATATTAAAACAAAATAATGATTTGCATTGTCAGCTCCATGCAAAAGAAGACAACGTGACTATGGTCGTCGATAGGATACACTACTGAATTTTTTTTATCATAGGAAAATTAGTAGTTGCGAATTCATGATGTCGTGTTTCGTTGGTAAGTGCGAGACCGGAGGGCCAATCATGCAGAATATTGTGGATCACCATGCTGCAGTGTCTCTGTCTGCATTCGCAATAAGTATGGTGACCACCACTCTTGGATTCTGCTCATACTTTTCATGGTAGAGACACTTTGACAGGCTAATATATAAAAGAAATACTGTATCAATTATACAGTATTGTAATGCAGGTTCAGAACAACAATTTGTGGATCGCCCAGTGTAGTTTAATGTGGGATTTGAACCCACAACACTCACCGCAGTAGAAAACGGCGTGGCGACAGCTGAAACCACTTTGCAATCCGTGCTGTCGATTCACCGATAATTACTTTCGTGTTTTGGGAGTAGTTTATTCGGTCATCCGATATACTGTATCCAGAACAAAGGGACAACGCATCGATGTTTGTTTAAACAGCACAAAGTAATATAAGAACTACTATGTGATGAGAGTAACGTCTTTGTTTACATTTATTGTCCACTAGTTGTTGCCCGCGGCTCCGCCCGTGTATATGCCGGTTATAGCGGCAAATAGTAGCCTATGTGTTATTCTGATGTATAAGCTATATTACTGTAAAGTTTCATCCAAATCCGTTCAGTAGATTTGCGTGAAAGATTAACAAACATCCATCCATAACAAAAGGTAGTAGAGCCACGCTGATTTCAGCACGAACGGGCCGGCTCGACCGGGGCGGTACTACCCTCGCACAGAAAATCAACGTAAAATGACAGCGTTCGTGCTGTCGTGTTTCGTTGGTGAGTGCGAGACCGGGGGCCCAATTAGTCTAGTCAACAAGTTTCATACTTGTTGACTGGACTAAAAGATGCAGTAGCATCACTAGGCCGCCATAGTGTGGGTCGCCATACTGCACTGTCTGCATTCGCAGTGAGTATGGTGACCACCACTCTTGGATTCTGCTTATGTTTTCCATCAGGCAGAGCAGAGTCATTTTGGCGGGCCAAACATAAAAAAAAAAAAAAAAAAAAAAAAACCATCCATACTTACAAACTTTCGCGTTGTAATATTAGTAGGAAGGATAGTTAGCTAATGTATAAATCTAATAATAATATGGATAACGCCAATCGTATGCCTATTGTCATGTAACACGATTGCCATGTCGGGTTATCCTTAATTGTTTTTAAAATGAATGTATATATGTATTTAAGTATATAGTAATTTCTGCTATTTAATAGCTAGTTATGCTGCTAGTTATCATAAATATGTATCAACTGCTACCCTTGTTTTCAACCGACTTCAAAAAGGAGGAGGTTCGTAATTCGACTGTTTTTTTTTTATGTTTGTTACCTCATAACTTTGGACTGGGTGAACCGATTTTGATGATTCTTTTTTTATTTGAAAGCTGGTGCTTCCCGAATGGTCCCATTTAAATTTGGTCCAGATTGAAGTCGGTTTTTTTTTGTTAAAACTTGTAATTATTCCTGTCGATGTGCCGTACATGAACGTCGTCTAATTTATAGTAACCGCATTGTTTGCTGGCTGATTGTTCCTTTACAACAACCGCGGGTAGCACCGCGGTGCTAATCTAATATAAAATAAAAGTAATCTAAGTTACTCCCTATATCAACAGCTTTCTGCCAGTCAAAATTAGTCCAGCCTTCCCAGCGATTAGCCGGAACAAACAGACAGATAACATTTGTGCACTATAATATCTCCTGCGTAGTTAGCTGGTTTCCGTTGAGTCTGGGCGCCCGCCGTGACCGTAATCGGCTAGGATAACATCAACTACGAACTATTTTAAGTCTGACTTTTTATATATACATCAGAATAACACATAGGCTACTATTTACCGCGATAACCGACATACACGCGGGCGGAGTCGCGAGCTCAATATCAGATAATGCCAGCAAATTTGTCTATGTACAATAAATATTTTGGGTAATCAATTTAAGTAATGGGTCTATTTTTAACCGACTTCCAAAAGAAGGAGGTTCTCAATTTCATCGGTTTTTTTTATGTATGTACATCGATTACTCCGTCAATTGTGGACCGATTATGAAAATTCTCGAAAGGGTATGCTCCCCATGTGGTCCCATGGCCACCATATCAGGATCTGATGATGGGATCCTAAGGAAATCGAAAGAAACCCTCAAATTTACGTGAGCGCCTGCAATGAAGTTACGAGCAGTTGTCTGCATGTCTTCATTTTCTGTAGACATCATTAAATTTTAAATGAAATGATGATGAGAGACTTGAGAAAGACTAAAAAGCGAAAAATAAAAAAAAACTTCGTTTAAAAAAACCGACTTCAAAAACTAAAAAGTATAAAATAACTTAATTTGTATGTGCTACCTATTCATAGGTTTGAAGTCGGTGCCAAGCCAAAATGTAATAGTAGGTAGCGCACTCGCCGCGCGTGACCTTGACCGGGATAGCTGCTATTCGCGTTGAACAAAACTACCGAAGCGTCGGTGACGTTCGTCTCGAAATATAGCGAGTGCGGTACCTACTATTCCATTGGCTTGGCACTGACTTCAAACCTATGAATAGGTAGCACATACAAATTAAGTTATTTTATACTTTTTCGTTTTTGAAGTCGGTTTTTTTAAACGAAGTTTTTCTTTTTTTTTATGTATGGCCCTGCCAAAATAACTACTCTGCCTGATGAAAAGCGTAAGCAGAATCCCAGAGTGGCGGTCACCATACTCATTGAGAATGCTGACAGTGCAACAATGCAGCATGGCGACTCACACCATGGCAGCCTAGTGATGCTTTCGCATCATTGGATTCTGGTCTCGCACTCACCAACGAAACACGACAGCACGAACGCTGTCATTTTATGGTGACTTTCATGCTAATTTTGTGGTGGGTCTCATGAAAACCATGTTTTATTTTTATAAAATTCATTTAATTTTTTTTTTATGGTGAGAACCGCACTGTAGAGTGCGGTTCTCCCCATGTCAAAATTTTTTACTTGTAAATTTCATGAAATGTTTGTTAGAATTTAAACTATTTCGGTGGCGCAGCGGTAGCGTATGCGACTGCCGTGCTTGAGGTCTAGGGGTTGATTCCCGGGTGGGATCAAATACTTGTGTGATTTGTAAATATTTGTTTCGGAATTTGGGTGTTGTATTTACAAAAAAACAGTAGGTTTAAGCAAGGGATCCTAAAAACTTCCAAATAAATCCTCTGGGAATGAAATCCAAAAAGATTCCTTAGAGGATCAATGTGGACGAAAATTCCAAATGAATCTCCAGGGGATCTCTAAGCAGGGGATCCAAGTGGATGGAGCCGGAAAAAGCGTGCGATTCGTACTCCATATTTACCTCATTTAAAATTGTAAAGGATTAAATGCACACCATATCTTTGAATCCGTACCAATTTAATTTAGATAAATGTGTCGCATTGCATGCTTGTTATTGAGAAAGCATTTTCATTGGTTACTCAAGACTTAGGTAATTAATTAACTAACCTAGTTAGTAGGTACACGTGCTTGAACATTTATTACAGTAGAAATGATACCAATGCAACGTGACACTGATTTGATATGTATTTAGAAAAAGAAATAGTCTTTGACAAATGATGCCAATATTGAATACGACGATAGCCCTGGGCCAAAGCCTGACTCATTTTGTTTAGTCCTAATTTTACCTAAAATATTTGATTCTTTAAACACCTATGACAATCGTTTACATCAATCGAGGTTTCGGTTACATTATGTTTACGTGGCTTACGAGATTTAGAGACAAATTGAAATAATTATGATACAAATAGAAAATTTATTATTATGTGTTGTATGTTCTTAAAATTAAGTTTCATTGTTACTTTGAAATGGACTATTAAAAACTCTTATTATTCTGTTCACAGTTTGGAGTAAAAATATGTCGATTTTCTCATTATAATTTGGCATGTTTTTCTTCAAATTCTATAAAAGTCTCTACACTATTTTATTACTTTTTGTACATGGCTTACCTATTTCACATAGGTAAGCCATGTATGTACTTGTCAATATATAAAAGTCAATATCAATTTTGTTTGCGTCAAATCAACATCAATCAACAACAATAATAATGAAATTGGGAGAGTACGCACGCTTCTATCGTGGGAGAGCCACGCTTCGGCATGCAAGTGCCGCTCGACCAGAGTGATACCACGACGGACGACCTCAAGTGAAATCGGTGTGAAACAGCGAGCGCCTGCGCTGTGTTTCACCGAGTGAGTGAGGATAGCGGAGGCCCATGCCCCAATCCACCACCCCCCCGAGTAGTTTTCCAGTTGACATATAAAATAAATTAAATCAAAAAGCTTTTTAAAAACAAGCTTCTACTGGAATGCATCGAGACGAATCAAACGAGTCCAAACTCGATGATGTTGCGACGTTTCTTTACAGTATTCCTATGGCCACCTTCCAGCTCCATGTCATTATAATATTGTATTGTAACGCTGTGTACATATGCTTGCAAAATTTCAGCAAAATTGGTTGAAAATATCTGCTTCAAAATTGAGTTGCAAGATTCCACCCGAACATACAAGCATACATACATACATTGCAAGTTAATAAAAAGCTTGTAATAAATAACGTTGAAATCTATTTTGTCAACAATTGATAAACATTAATTTGATTTAATACATAACTAAATTACACAAAAAATACATTTATTCTCATATAATGTAGACCTATCCATTCAGTCGTATCACAGTTTGCTTTTTAAATCAAATTTTTATTCATTTTATTATTACAATGAATAAAAATTATTATAGCAAATTAAAGTTTCTAACTTTGTTTGTCTGGTTGTAGGGGGTAATCTTCGGAAGTACTTGTTTGTTCCAAATACATATTTTCATCAATTTAGAGGTGTCTTTTTGAAAGGTAAATAAAGAATCTCTAACGGTCGTTTTCAATAACCTACCTTCACTTTTAATTACACTATTATATAAAGAGGTAAAGTTTGTAAGTTTGTGACGTTGTGAAGTTGTTGGGGGTACCTAATCTATAATAGTAAAAAGTATAATATACTAGCTGACCCGTGCCCACTTCGTTGGGCGGTAAACATTTTTTTCTCCGACTACTTTGCAAATCCGGCTACCACGAAAAAGTCTTTCCAGCTTCGGGTTATTATATACCCTATGTTACTTACAAATAACGTAGCCTTCTATTGGTAAAAGAATTTTCAAAATCGGTTTAGTAGATCCAGAGATTACCCCCTACAACGTCACAAACTCACAAACTTTAACTCTTTATATAATAGTGTACCTACTCGTAGATGGATTATTGAAAGCGGTCTCAATTTACCTTAAAAAGAGTGACAGCTGAAACATGTAAAAAATAAATAAATTGATCGTGTATTTCTGATCTCTATCTGATCTCCAGTTTATGCAGAGGTTATTGAAAAAGGTATACAAGTGCAAATACTACATTTCCTAAAAGGGGTTGTCATATTAAGAAGCTGGTAAATGTTATAATTTTATGTCCTTAGTCTTGTTTCTGTTATTAAGATCCTAATAATATTATAAACGCGAAAGTTTGTAAGTATGGATGTTTGTTACTCTTCCACGCAAAAACTACTGAGCGGATTTGGATGAAACTTTACAGTAATATAGCTTATACATCAGAATAACACATAGAGGCTACTGTTTGCCGCGATAACCGACGTACTCGCCGGCGGAGCCGCATGCAACAGCTAGTTGGGTAATAATGTTAAATACTTGGGTTTAAATTGGTGATGAACGACCTAAAGTCATTTTCTTATAGGCTGAGTGCTTAGAAATGTTTTTCTGAGAAATATAATGGTGATAATGTGGTGTATTTTAATACATTAAATCCCCTATTCATTCGTTCTGTGTCCAGCAGCAACGGTTGTTTTATTTTCAACTTTAAAGCTGTTAGGTTAAAGTTGAAAATAGCAGTACTTAAAGTTAAATAATGTTTATGAATAAGAGGGTAAATCTTAAAAACATTTAAGTTAAAACATGACACAACATAAAGTATCAAAATTTACATACTTATATACTACCTTGTAATAAATACCTATTAAATAACGTTTAACTAGTACTATAAATAGGTTGTTATAATATAACTGTATTTTCTATAATCTTCTGAGACTTCAGTTTTTGATGTGCTCTTCTGGTTGGTTTGAGGCTGGACATTCCTGTTGGTCTCCTTCGAGGGTAGAATGAAGGTTTTGACGTCATTTACTAGCATCAATGTACTTAGCAGTACTATAAGTACCTGAAAGATAAAGAATAGTGTTTAAATAAAAAAACTTTCTCTTTAACGATACGACATCGATTAATGTGGCTACAGCCAGAAACTGCTGAAGCATTTGTTTTTTTTTTATTTTATTTTATTTAATAGGTACAGATACAGATAACAGACTTAAAAAATATAAAACACAGTCTTAACAAACACAGTAAACCTGCCATCCAGTTACAACTGTACACAGCTTAAACAGTAGAAAGTGCTTCGTTTTAGCATAAGGCTAACAAATTATAAGAAAAATTATAAGAAAGTTATAAGAAAAACCAACAAAAAAGAAATCTATAATTAGATACACAGTTACAAACTAAATATATAAAGAAAACTGACCTGTGTATTAAAATTAAGGTCCGCTGCAACGAAGGAGAGAACACTTGAAGGCATTGAGGCATTGAACAAAACTTTTGTGCCTTGCTGTGCCTAACCTACAATTAGCTATTATTTATTAAATTGTATTCGATCACATTCAAATTGTAATTTTAATCTATATAGCTGAAGAGTTTCTTTGTTTATTTGACTATATATCATTACGCTATGACCAATAGAAGCGGAGTATCAATGAAAAATGTTTCAAAAACGGGGGATAATTATTTCTTTTGATAGCTTCCATTGCGTGCGCTGAGTAAATGTTTAAATATTCGCAAAAATAATGTAAGAAGGAATGGTTCCTCTTGAAAAGTTCTAAAAAAAAGTTTTTTTTTATTTTTAAAGACAACTCCCGCACTAGGAATAGTTTGCGACAGCGTATGTCTAGATCTTTAAAGGTTAACTCATTATTTAATAACCTTTTTAATGGTAAACTTGTTTTCGCGGTAGAAAAACATTACCGTGGGAGAGCCACGCTTCGGCATGAACGCCCGTTCCCGGCTCGACCGGAGTGATACCACGGCCTCACAGAAAACCGGTGTAAAATAGTGCTTGCGCTGTGTTTCACCGAGTGAGTGAGGATACCGGAGACCCATACCCCTTCCTCCCCCATCCCCCGCCTCCATCCCCCCCATCGCCCGCCTCCATCCCCCCCATCCCCTTAAGGCCGGCAACTGAGATTTCGTGATTAATAAGTGAGTGGTATTTCGCTTTTATATATATAGATTTTATGTTATATTTTATTATAACAGTAAAAATGTAATTAAACTTATCTCAGACACTCGTACAACATTGATAGTTCTATTGCCTTGAACTGCATATTACATAAAGAGTTAAGAATCAAATAAAATTAGTGATTAAAAAGTAATAATTTGAAGTTAATCATCATCTTCCTAGCCTTTATTATTCCCAAGATTATTTGGGGTCGGCTACTAGTTCAGCCAGTTTTACCTGAATATCAGTTTTTCCACGGAGCGTCTGGCATCGGACCTCCGCAACCCTGAGGGTGAACTGAATTCGAAGGTTGAAGTATATTTGAGGGCACTAACTTCCCAATAACGATTGTCATAGATGTTCATGAAAACCGGGATGACGGCTTAACGTGCTCTCCGAGGCACGGGCGGGAAACACCGCTATTTTCCATACTCCGGGCTGCTATTAAGAATTTCTTGTAAGAAAAATCCAACAGCAGTCCGACCCGGAGATCTCTTGATCTGCAGTCGCTTACGCTAACAAAAAAATATTTAAAAAAAATGTGTCAATATTGTTCCTCATTTCTTATCATTACAACCATGTGACACAGCAAACAATAAATAAAAAATAATTTTCACTAAAACTACATTAATGTAGTAATCTTGCACCCGGATTCCATGTTAATATTATATTCAAGATTATTTCTTGGGAACCTGCTACACAAAAACAAATTTACATTTTTAGTATCAAATTTAAGATAAGTTAATTCCTGGTTGAATTTTAGAAATTAAAATTATTTGTCTTCAAAAAACCCAATTAATTTCTGCATTATGTAAATTAATGTAATTTGTGGTTATTGCTGCTGTTTAGACAAAAATAAATATATTATGTACTTTTCCGTTTATTTTTGGGGATTTGTTTGTATATAAACGATGTTTTTAAAGTAAATATATTTTTAAAAGGTGATTGACTGAATGAGGAACTACGTATAAAAAAACGTGCCAAGTGCGAGTCGGACTCGCGCACCGAGTTTTCCGTACAAACCTGTAGGTATAAAAGTTTATTTTTTCACAGCTTAGGCAATTAGACCTAAGTATTTGATATGAATTTCAACTTGATACCTCCACGCGTTTCTGAGAAAAAGGGTCTCGAGAGACAGACAGTCGGACGACAAAGTCATCCTTAAGGTTCCGTTTTTTCCTTTTGAGGTAGGTACGGATACGGAACCCTAAAAAAGACATAAAAGAACCACAAAAAGTAATTTCCTCAGTGTCTTTTTAGGGTTCCGTACACAAGGGTAAAACGGCCTTGGTGTGCGAGTCCGTCTCATATTCAGCCGGTTTTTTCTGATACTAGTTTGGGGTCGGTTTTTTAGCTTAGTAGTAACTAAGCTGTTCGACTGTTTTTTTTAAATGTTTGTTTATACCTCATAACTTTCGACTGGGTGAACCGATTTTGACGATTCTTTTTTTATTCGAAAGCTGGTGCTTTCCATGTGGTCCTATTTCAATTTGGTCCAGTTCTTGCAGTCGTATTTTTGTGATTATTAGGGCTCCAACTATCGGTAAGGATTGCCAAAGGTATTATTATGGCAACCGGGGTCAAGGCTTAACGGGCTCTCCGAGGCACGAAAGAGTTACCCGTCGTAGACTGATAGGCTAACATTTTTGAACTTTGCAACCCTACGCGGTTACCACTGAGCCACTGAGGATAATTGACTAAAGAAACTAAATGTTTACAAATATGAAAAGTTTAAGAGTCTATTTGTAATTTCGCTTTTCGATAAATGCAAATGGAAAAGTACATACGGTACTTACGAGTACGGCTAAAATCCGGAGCGACTAGACTGATTTTGACAGGACTTTCACTAGCAAATAGCCGATGATATAAGGAGTATTATAGGCAATTTTTGTTTTAGAAAGATAAATAGGGTTACCACGGTTTAGTTTTATCATGTTATTAGTTTTTGTTTTCGCGTAAACAAAACAATACCTGCACGGATGACGGAATACCGCGGGGCACAGCTGGGTAAGGAATAAATACAAGATGTACTTGTACACTAAATGTACAAACATAACATATTCACCCGGACATAGAAGATCCTGCCATTTTTTTACATACCAAGTACTTATTTGGTAAACTTTTTATAGTAAGTACCTATCATCGCAGTATTCCATGTATGTCAATTACTAAATGATTGTACAATAATTCAGTGGTTTTTTGCAACATACCAACCTCTGTAAGAAAAAAGCTAATCTAACCTTGCAAGTTGACTGTTGAAAGAAAACCGCAAATTACATTCCGATTCTTGCAGGGTGCCACATTAAGTGGCATAATGTTAGGATCCGGTTCATTTAATCAGAAATATGGTTACTGACATTTTTTTTTAAAACGTGGTAATCGGTTAGATGGTTTCGGAGTTCACCGTAACCAACAACGTGGCACTACAATAATTAGTATTATATAAGTATTATAAATGCGAAAGTAACTCTGTCTGTCTGTCTGTCCTGCTTTCTCGGCCAAATCGCTGCACCGATTTCATTGAAATTTGGCACGGAGATACTTTGATTCTTGAGAAAGGACATAGGCTACTTGCGATAACAGACAAACACGCGGGTGGAGCCGCGCGCTAAAGCTAGTTATAAATATTTTCGGACATCTGATACACAACTGCATCTAGTCCCAAACTACATGTATATAAAAACACCCAAACTCCGAAACAAATATTTGCAGATCATATAAACATTTGGTCCGACCCGGGAATCGAACCCGAGACCTCAAGCACAGCAGTCGCTACGAGGCAGTCTATAGATAGCATTATATAGTCTCTGAAAGGTATTGGACCCACGAGATTATATTATCAGTCGCGGTTGACTTACGAACCAGACTAATTTGAACTAATTTATTATTTAAACGATGACTAACTGCAATGGTCATCGCACTCGTTAACTTCGTGTGACCCAGTGCTGAGACCAGTTGACGACAACAGAATAATTGTTATATTCCTTATCAAGTATGAACTCATTAGAGACAACTCGATAATATCAATAGATTTAGGATCCATTTCAGTAAAGAAGTTATCTAAGTATTACCCTTTAAAAAAAGATTAACTGTCTCTGTCCACAATTAATGTAGTCTTTATATCTATACTCGATGTGGCTATAGGCTGTATTGCGGTCGTGTAGTTACGAGCCGATTTATATTAAGACTACTAAACTGGTAGAAAATGCCAGTTGGCATTAAGTCCGCCTCATGCAAATGTAATGCAGGAAGTATTAATATATAAAAAAAAAAAAAAATTTTTTGAACACCTTTTTTTTGTATTGTGTGCCTACTTTGTGGCAATAAATTCAGTGGTATCGTGCAGTTGGTGTTTCACTTGAGGACTCAGACGAAGTGTCTTGTACCTACAGTCTCGTCTCATTCCAGTGTTGATACTCGACAAACACAAAAAGGATTTTCAAAATCGGTCCACAATTGACGGAGTAATCGGTGAACACACTTAAAAAAATACATACATGGAACATAGAACCTCCTCGTATTTTGAAGTCGGTAAAAAAACTAAGGACACAGAGACATAAAGATACAATTAATATTGGTGTTAGTACAATTTATTTATTTGTGAATCACTTAAAGAGGGAATCGAAGCCCCGAGACTTCGTATGATGAAATGCTACAAATCTTTAATTATTGTTCACCAGTGTAGCATACTTATAGCTTTTTTTTGGACTAGTAAGGCAAAACGAGCAGACGTATCGCCTGTTGGTAAGCGATTACCGCCGCCCATGGACACCCGCAACACCAGAGGCGTCACAAGTGCGTTGCCGGCCTTTGGGAAATGAGGAGGGGTTTGGGTATGAGCCTCCGGTATCCTCACTCACTCGGTGAAACACAGCGCAAGCGCTATTTCACACCGGTTTTCTGTGAGGTTTCCGGTTTTCACTCCAGTCGAGCCGGCCCATTAATACCGAAAGTGGCTCGGTAGATGCATATTTGTGAAAAAAGATTTCGAAACTAAAACGAAGCTATAAGGGTTTTGTTTTTGCCATTTTGGCGAAAACAGTAGGTATTCATACTGCTATTTTAAAGTGACATGCTTAAATTGAAACTGTTAAATAAATGTTTACGATTTTGAAGAATAAATTTGAAATAAATTGTAATTGATTGCCCGGGTGACATATAGGCTATATAAATTTTATCAAAAGTTTTATGTATTCGGGTAATAATTTGTTTTAAACATTTTCTTGTTTAACTACAGGAAACTAAAGTGTTGTATCTATAATTATATTAATCTATACTAGTATATTATAAAGCTGAATAGTTTGTTTGTTTGTTTGAACGCGCTAATCTCAGAAACCGCTGGTCCCATTTCAAAAATTCTTTCAGTGTTGGATAGTACATTTATCAAGGAAGGCTATCGGCTATATATCATCACGCTAAGACCAATGGAGCGGAGCAGCAATGAAAAATGTTTCAAAAACGGGGAAAAAATATTCAATAAAAGATGCAGACGGGGCTGCGTGGATAAGCTAGTCAAGGTATAAAAGTCAACTGAATGTTTTTATCATTAGAAATGTTCAAGGTTGAACAGTCTTTTAGGTACCTACTATTTTTATCTCGCCAATGTAAAAGCAACTCGGACATTTTAAATACATTTCATAATTAATTCATGTAAGTTATATTTAGTGTTTACTATATTTAGCTGTCAAGGAGATTGGTTTCATGTTAAGTCAGTAGTAACTTCTACTACCTTAGATCCAGGGCAAAACAAAAACTAATATTTTTTGTATAAATTCTGTTTTTAATATAATTTGCAAAAGACATTTCTGCAATGGCCTGGCCTATGTCCAGAAAGTCCCGTAAAAATCGGTAAAGCCCTTACAGAGATTAGCCGGAACAAGCAGACAGAGAGACAAAAAATGAAAATAAAAACAACCGTATTATACTTTCTTAAGCTGTTAATTTGAAATTATAAACAAACACTTCAATTGTTTTATTGGTAAAGATTGATACCGAGCCGAGCATCAATAAATAATTATACAAAAAACGGTGAAAACCTTTTTATTTTTAAACGTAGATGAAATATGGAATATGCATAAAAAAAATATTTGTCCTAAACATTTTTTTCTAGATTCTTTATTGTCTTTACAATATACATAAAAAGTATTTTTTTTTATTTAGTGATTATTTAAACCCAGAAAATATTAAATAAAAAGTGAAAATTAAGGGAGAGAAATTCAAACCTACAAAACGCGTCCTATTGGTCGAAACGAAATGTGACGTTGATTGTTACATTATCGAAATTATCGGCGTCGAAATTCCTACTGTGTTGTAGTGTTTGTGAGAAAAAATAACTTCTTCCATGATTTTTATAGCAATCAAAACTGTAAATAGGTATAAAATAACTGAAACACTCAATAGTAAACAAACACGAAATGACAATGACGTCATTCGTTATGTCAATAGCGCGCGAAAAATGGCGGCGTTTGAATAGCTCAAATTTAGTCGGTGTTTTGAATTTCACTTTGAAAATTAGTTTGACTATTTTCAAGCCTATTTATATTTTTTTCTATGTTATGGAGACTTATATGATCAGATTAAGAAACAAAAAAAAGACATGCATATTCCTTAATGCGCGGGTCGGACAATAAATAAAAAATCAATGTTCAAGTGTTAACACATACTTAGAAGCGCCAATATGAATATTTATTAATTACTAGCTTTTTTATTTATTTAGCATTTAATAAAAATATCCTATGTTACTTCTAATACCTTCAAGAATATGTGTACAAAGTTTCATGATGATTTTCGATGTAGTTTTTGTGTGAAAGCGTAACAAACTTACATTCACATTTATAATATTAAGCATGATTCTATATTTTGTTTATTTAATTATACATTAAGCAATACGTGCCTCGGTGAGAGTAAGCCGTCGGTCCCGGTTGTCATGAACGAACACCTATGACAATCGTTATTGGGAAGTCAGTGCCCTCATACTGAAAACTTCCAAACTTTCAATTCAGTTCACCCTCAGGGTTGCGGAGGTCCGACGTCAGTCGCTACGTGGAAAAGATTCAGGCAAAACCGGCTGAATTAGTAGTCGACCAAAATTAATCTTGGGAATACTAGGTAGAAAAAGAAGAAAAATAAATCAAGCGGTCGTTTACCTACTAAGAAAGGGTTCCAGTCAAACCCGAATTCAGTTACACCTCTCTGAAATTCACGTGTGTGTAAATCGTATACCTTTATTTTTTCTCCCCTTTTTAAGTGATAACGAGGTCCCCCATCATTGAAATATACTTTAAAATTAGATTTTCGAGAATTATTTGCGTTTTACGAATGCTTTTTATTTGAACTATCTCACACAGCACAGTGAATAGCAGAATACCTTATTTTTGTTACAATTGTAAGTTGCCGAGTTCCAAAAATTCACTCTTACCAAGGGAAGCAGACAAAAGCAGGTAAAATTTATTTGTTTTTTTGTTTAAAGCCAACTCCCGCAAAACCAATAAGTCCTACGTCCCTGGTGACTTTACAGACATACATGAAACTGACACAAAAACACCCTGATTCAAAACAACAATTAGTGAATCACACTGAACTGAGGTGTTGTCCATGTGGGGATCGGACTCTCAACACTTGTGTAGTAGAAATCGGCGTGTTAACCGTTAAAACAACTGCTCCGTCGGTGCAATCATAAATTGACATGTATTGAATCTATGAGTATGTCATAATTTACGGTTTAGAAAGTTATGCAAACATTATTTATTTAAAAAGACCATCACAAAGGGGTCTCGGGAGACTTTACAAACATACATGAAATGGACACAAAGAACACCCAGACTCAGAACAATAACTTTTGGATCACACAAAGTGTTGTTCCATGTGGGATTAGAACCCACCACCTCTTGGCGCAGTAGAAAGTGGCGTGGCTACCGCTTGAACCACTAGGCCAACCGTGTAGTCATAGTTCCCGATAAGATAGGAAAAAGTTATACAGTTGACATTGTAAGCGGTAAGCAATATAAAGCCCTTATTGTTAGGCACACAGTGTCCTTATTTGTCATGTATAAAAACCATGGAGTTGCTTTATGACTACGATATTAATTGAACATGACTAATTAGACCTTGTTAACCGATGTGAATAGGTAAGTGCTCGTTTATTTAGTAATTAATATTGTACTATGTAATCGTTCTGTGCCTTTATATATCTTTAGCAAATATTTTAAAAATAAACCCAAAGACGATAATAATTACTCACTTAGAAAAAAGTAAATTGCCTTAAAACTAAACTAAATTTTCTTACGGCTTCACCCGTGTATATGTCGGATATCGCGGTAATTTCTAGGTTAATATATAGCCTATAACACTCACAAGTAATGTGGCTTTCTATTGGTAAAAGTATTTTCAAAATCGCTTCAGTAGATCCAGAGATTATCCTCTACAACCCAACAAACTCAAAAAACTTTACATCGTTATAATATTAGTATATATTTTAACTAATAAACCATTAGTTTCTCCTCAGTTACATATACCTATCTATACAATAAATTAATTTTTTACTCTAAATAATGGTCATACACAAATTGAGTATCTCCAAGTATTTAAATCAAATGAAATTTTAACAAAAAAAAACCGACTTCAAGGACTTGACTAAATTGAAATGAGACCACACGGGAAGCAGCATCAGCTTCCAAATAAAAAATAATCATCAAAATCGGTTCACCCAGTCAAAAGTTCTGAGGTAACAAACATAAAAAAGAAACGGAGAACCTCCTCCTTTTTTGAAGTCGGTTAAAAATACAAATAAACTACAGTTAAAAATATAATTTACGGTTAAAATATAAATAAACTAAAGTACCCACTCACCCAAATCTTAGTCATGTTGCGATTATGATTGACAGAATCCGACTAAACTTAGTTCACTCACATCCAGTGTCATAATCAACTATTCACACCGCCAATGTTTTTGTTTATCTCACGTCACAACAACGCTTTGTTTATATACAACAATATACCAATACGTCTGTATCATTCGCGTGTTGATACAAGAATGAGGAAAGAAAAACCACACCGTCACCGTCCTATTAACTATGACACAAATGTCATTTGATGTTTTGACGTTTGTTTGATATTATTAGTTTTCGTAATGTCAGAATGGCACGTCAAACCTTACTTGAATGTGATGTTATGATCGGGGAGATCATTTTTTGTTTTTTCGGAAGACGGTCCCCATTTCATCTCATCCACGTTTTTTATATTTTTTTACATTAATTTCATCACGACGAAGACTTAAGACTTGAAGACTTATAATTTGAAGACTTTAAACACTTGACATTGGCAGAAGTAGCTGATCCGAGAGATCCGGCTGGATTCCATTTCATCAAAAGAAGATGTTATGATCGATTTCATGTCATCTAAATTTTTTTTATCAATAATTTCATCACGACGAAGACTTAATTAGTAGAATTAAGACTTAGAATTAGTAGAAATAGCTGATCCGGCTGGTTGCCATCTCATCAATAGAAGAAGAAAATGTCATGATCTCTAGTTAACTTGTCTTTTATTTATAAACCACTTCAAAGATTTTTGTAACTATGCACTCTCATGAAAGTTTCACGAATGAAGATGTAACATTGTATTTTTTTAAAGTTCCAAAAAAATATTTCATTTATGACAAATTGGCGAGATAAATATAGATAAATGCTTTACAGGGGTCGTAGGTACAATATACGCCAAGCAACGTGAGTCATGTACATTGATCTTTCGAAGACCAACCAGACATGGTTAAGGGAGCTAAGTTGCAAGTGTTTCGCGTTGAATTTCGTTCTAATAATGTTTACGTTTGTAGAATGTCAATTTGGCTGGAAGGGCTCGTTACAAAAACTATCCACCTACAACTCAACATATTCATAAGCGCCTCACTTTCGTGTAGAACCCGCAGAAGTTAGGAGTAGGTTAGGGTATCATTTGTATGATACATTATGTACTAGCTTTTGTTCGGGGCTCTACCCTCGCTCATATATGTTGGGTATCGCGATAAAAAGTAGCCTATGTCCTTCCTCAGGAATCAAAGTATCTCCTTGCCAAATTTAATTAAAATCGGTGCAGTGCTTTATCCGTGAAAGCGAGACATAGAAACAAGGAGAGTTACTTTCGCATTTATTAATACACACATCAAAAGTGTCTAGGGATCAACATATGTGTCTAGGGATCAACATATATTTTTGGTAACTTAAACAATTAATAATCCGTGTTTCTACCGCGAACACTAACACAAGAACATCGGTTTGGCATACTCAAAATGAGTTCATCCAAATCACGCTGTGGAATGGCCGCCCATGTTCGTTGCAACAACAAAAAAAGGTCTTCTTGCGACTGGATACCCTCCATATTCGGCAGAGCTCTTCTCTGTAGCATATCCCATGCATGCTCAATCGGGTTCAAGTCTGGCGACTGAGCAGGCCAGGGCCAAAGCCACATCTCAATCTCAAGAAATCCGCATAAAAATGCTTGATCCCTAGACACTTTTGATGTGTGTATTAATGTTAAAAAGTGATATGTTGCTTAGGTGGTTAGCCACCACAGAAATCTTAATAGCCACTAACTGTCAATTCAGAGGAGGTGTAGGCGCCGGCACGTAACTTGGCCAGATTTCGGACTTAACTGCCTCTATAGTGCAGTGGTTGCGTGTGCGACTGCTGTGCTTGAGGTCTCGGGTTCGATTCCGGGTCAGACTAAATGTTTGTATGACCTGCAAATATTTGTTTCGGAGTTTGGGTGTTTTCTATGTATAAGATGTATGTTTTTACAAAAAAAGTATATATGTATTTATATCAGTTGTCTAGTACCCATAACACAAGCTCTGCTTTGCTTGGGACTAGATGGCGTTGTATGTATGTAAGATGTCCGAAATATTTATTATTATATTTTATTTATTTATAGTGCAACAAAACAAACAAAATATAAGTGTAGTCGACTGACGCTCCAATCGCTTGCTCGTAACAGTGCTACTACAATCCCCGCGTCCCTCTATCAACCAAAGGGACCTAAAAAACAACTCTGCTCATCAAGCTACTCTGCACATCTAACGAATCTGGCCAAGTTACGTGCCGGTCTCTATAAGTTTCATTCCTACCTAGGACAAATGATGTTTTATGATCATCTTTCGCCTTTATACTATAAGTTTTAGATGTTTGTATTTACAGATATTCAGTATGTTTATCGGCTGTTAGTTTAGAATAACAGCTCAGCCTAGCTTAGGATCATACAACCGTGCGATAGATATTTGTCGAAATATCATTATTGTTGTTCATCTATCTTATCAAATAGTCATACACATTAATACAATGGACGAAACTGTAATTGCACTTAAAAAACATATAATGTCTTTGCTAACAATAGATATTTAGATAATATCTGTTATCAACTATTTCTACACATTAAATCCACACTTCTACACTATTAAAAGTTTGTGAGTTTGTGACGTTGTAGGGGGTAATGAAATATCTTTTATCTATAGAAGGCTACGTTATTTGGGAGTGACAAAGGCTATATAATAACCCGAAAAATTTAAATACCTTTTCGTGATGGCTGAATTTGCAAAGTGAGTCGGAGAAAAAAATGTTTACCGCCCAAAGAAGTGGGCACGGGCACAGAATAACTAATAGTACTTACGTTTCGTAGTCATTTTTCGCAGTAAGTACACGTAATATTCAACTTGTTTACGCACGACGCGACGCGGCTAGCGTGCGCGCAGAGCGCCGAGTGGCAACCATTGCCTAGTAGTCCTTCATGGGAGGCGCTCGGCGGAAAATAACTAAACTGAGAAGTGAAACCCCCCTGGCACGGGTCAGCTAGTGTTTCATATTTATGAAGTTTAAATCCTAATTTGTTATTAGATTTTGTTCTCAGGTTGTAGAAGTGTTCATTCATGTTGTTATTCAAGGATTCAATTAAAAATTCTACATTAATTCTTTTAAATAAAGCTATCCCACCAAAAACATTTTCATGTACAATGTTGCCAAGACGACTGCATATGGCTTACCTTGTGAAAAAGATATCAGATCTCATGTAGGGCCAAGGTTCTGAATCTACACGCCCTAACTCTACCAACCCTAACTTCATAAACTCTACATCTCAGTAAAAATGTATGGCTTCGCCGTTTCGCTACCATACCCTCACGACTCACGAAGAGGAAACAAATGCCTTTGTGTTTGCAAATACCTAGTTTCTGAAGTAATATGTTATACGAATATTTAGCTTCTGAAGAAACGAAACAGCCAAGCCATACAATTTTACTGAGATGCAGAGTTTATGAAGTTAGGGTTGGTAGAGTTAGGGCGTGTAGATTCAGAACCTTGGCTCTACATGAGATCTGATATCTTTTTCACAGGGTAAGCCATATGCAGTCGTCTTGGCAACATTTTACACGAAAATGTTTTTGGTGCGATTTCATTTCTTTTTGTAAGTTGCTTAAGGCAGTTTTTTTTTCTTTTTTTGGGCTGTATTTCTTGTACACCTTCTTTCTTCTTTCGAAAAAGTCCGTGTACCAAAAATAAAACCTCTAGCATAAAAATTTGTGAAAGTTTCATACAAACTTCCACCCCCCAAATTTAGGGGTTTGAGGGCAATAGTAATAGGTTTATGAATTTTTTTTGTTGTTTGTATACTAAACATAGTTTACATACCAAATTTCGGCTTTCTAGCACTTCAGGAAGTACCCTAACAGTTTTGATGATCATCAGTGTGTCAGTGACGAAATCGGTGTTTTTTAGGTATCAATAAAACCTAAAGTATTAGAGCTATGCAATTAAAACTTTGTATGTTTCATTAGTCTATTGGTAACATCATATCCTGAGAATTTGTTATGTTAAGTTATGAGGGTTCAAAAAAACGACGAAACACTTCGAGAAAAGGTAGGTAGTGCCCTTGCGCTTCGCTTGGCTCGTCTTGGCGGGGGCACGACCGTGCCCCCAGATGTATATTCAAACACATTTTACATAAATGCGGATAGGGGCATGACGGGTGAATTTATCTAGTTACTAGCTATTGTCCGCGGTTCTGTTCGCGGGTTTGAATTTTCCACTTTTAAATTATAATACATAGTTGTTGCCCACTGCTCCACCCGTGTATATGTCGGTTATCGCGGCAAATAGTATCCTTTGTGTTATTCTGATGTTAAGCTATATTACTGTAAAGTTTCATCCAAATCCGTTCAGTAGTTTTTGCGTGAAAGGGTAACAAACATCCATCCATCCATACTTACAAACTTTCGCGTTTATAATATTAGTATTAATAGTATTTAGTATTGATTTTTCTCCAAGTTCGAAGTGAACGTATCGAGAAGTAATCTTCTGGAACAAACAAAGAATTTTTCAAAACGATTAATAAACGCAGTAGTTTAGGCGGTCACCTTGATGGTTCCTACTGCGTTGAGTGTTGTGGGTTCCATTGCCACTGGGACAACACTTTGTGTTATCCTCAAATTGTTCCTCTGGGCCTCTATGTGGCACTTGGGGTACAAATAGACTAAAGAAAAACAAATGTGCAATAAAAAAATGGTCACCCATCCAATTCATGACCGTGGGAACCGTAACTTAACCTCGATTTTTATTATTTGTTGTTATAGCAGCAACAGAAATACATCATCTAAGAAAATTTCAACTATTTACTTATTTATGAGATACAGCCCGGTGACGGACGGACAGTGGAGTCTGAGTAATAGGGTCCCGTTTTACCTTTTGGGTACAGAACCTTAAAAAATTAGTTACTTAAAAACTGAATTCAAAAACTCCGTCGGTTTTAGAAGTTGGTTAAAAACGTGTCAAATGCGGTTTAAAGGCGAGACGTAATTAAATAGTACAATTTAGTACGTGCCTCATTGGTCATGTGTGAACTGCTAATCATAAACTGTACATAATCGAGTTAGTGAACGATCTTAATTAAATGACATTCATTAAGGAATTATTCCAAAGTGTAAGTCTAAGATAAGTAACAAATCTGGTTTATATTCCACAGTTCCACATTTTGTTTTATGACTAACTAACTGACCCACGCAACGTCGTTTACGTCTCCTATTGTCCGTAGCGTATAAATTTTCCCCCGTTTTTGTAACATTCTTCATTGGTGCTCCGCTCCTATTGGTCTTAGCGTGATGATATGTAGCCTATAGCCTTTATCGATAAATGTACTATCCAACACTGAAATATTTTTCAAATCGGACCAGCGGTTTCTGAGATTAGCGCGTTCAAACAAACAAACTCTTCAACTTTATAATATTAGTATAGTATAGATAGGTATAACATATTCTGGGAAATATTGTTTATTTTATTTTATTTATTAGGTACAGAAATCCTTCAGACCAATAAGCCTAACCTCCTTCCTCCTAAAAACACTGGAGAGGTTATGCGACAGGCACCTGAGGGAAACGGCGCTGACACAAGCACCGCTACACCCGAACCAACATGCCTACAGTCCAGGTAAATCAACAGAGTCGGCACTCCATGCGGTCACTACCAAAATTGAGGTGGCGATCAAAAACAAGATGTTGTGCTTAGGCACCTTCATAGATATAGAGGGAGCCTTCGACAAAACGAAATTCACCAGCATAACAGCAGCACTGGTAAGGCACGGAGTGCATGCAGTCATGATTTATTTATTTATTTATTTATCTTTATTGTATATATAAAGTAAAATAGTACAACGAAAACAGTTACAAAGTATCTATAACAATTGGCGGTCTTATCGCTCACGGCGATTTCTTCCAGACAACCATACACGGACATTAGGTGTTTCAGAATTTAGGGTAGCTTACAAACAAGTAACACATTATTACACGTTTAAAAATATCAGTAGAGATCCATATACAAATGTTATACACTATTCAAATTACACATACAGATTTATTCCTACACAAATACCTACATATACAAACTGAAATATATATATACATACATACAAATATATACATTATATAAAATTAAACCAAAAGTATTCACAATGATAAGTAGTAATCCTTCACCAGCTTTTTAAAAATAGTCAAGGTTTTAGCTCGTCGGATATTATCAGGCAAGTTGTTCCAAAGCCTTACCGCTTGCACAGTAAAAGACTTGTCTGCAAACTGAGTGGTATGTGTTGGCATTTTTAGTTTTAAATTCTCCGATGACCTCAGGTCTCTGCAATGTGTATTTTTTAAGAACTGGAAACGTTCTTTGAGATAAGGGGGTGTGTGAGGATGAAACAGAACACTGTATAAAAGAGTCAGAATATGCAGATTCCGGCGAAAGCGTATTGGTAGCCACTTGAGCTTAGAACGAAATTCTGAGATATGATCATATTTACGTAATCCAAATATGAATCTAATGCATAAGTTTTGAAGTCGCTCAAGTTTGTTTAATTGGTCTTCGGTGAGATCCAGATAGCTGACATCGCCATAGTCAAGGATGGGGAGCAGAAGTGATTGTGCGAGCGCAACTTTAGTATTAGTTGGAAGGAAATTCCGTAGTCTTCGCAGAGATCCTGCTGCAGCAAATAGTTTGCGACTAACTTCCCCGATCTGAGGGGTCCAGGATAGATACTTATCCATACAGATTCCTAAGTTTTTCACCTTATCACTGTATGGAACAACCGTCCCGCTGCAACACACAACTGGTATCTGCTGAAAGTTAATTTTGCAGTGCAGCCTGGAACTACCCACTATCATAACTTGTGTTTTGGTTGGATTTATGTTAAGTCCATACTCCCCACTCCATTTGCAAATTTGCATTAGGTCTTGATTAATTAGGTCCACAGCTTGTGTTAAATTATCTGGAGTAGCCTGTGAATAAATTTGTAGATCATCTGCATAAAGATGGCAGGAAGAAAGTAATTGGTTTGTGATTGAGTTAATAAAAACTGCAAAAAGTAAAGGGGATAGCACGCCGCCCTGAGGTACACCTGCAGTTGTTGTGCGCCAAGAGGAGTAAACATTTTCAATACAAGCACACTGCTGGCGTCCATACAGGTAGCTACGAAACCAGTCAATTGCCGATGGAGATATGTTAAGAGAGCACAGTACACCCAACAAAACATCGAAATCAACGGTGTTGAACGCGTTGCTAAAGTCTAGCAAAGCCAAGACCGTTAGCTTTCCCTCATCCATCCCCAACCTAACGTCATCCGTAATATGGACTAGAGCTGTGGTAGTGCTATGGCCTGGACGGAAACCTGACTGGAAAGAATTAAGGAAACAGTTTCTAGAAAGAAATGAGCTCATTTGCGTATAAATAAGACGCTCGAGGACTTTGGAGAAAAAAGGAAGGATGGATATGGGACGATAATCTGAAATGGAGGACGGATTGCATTTCTTGGGGATAGGAATAATTTTAGCCATTTTCCATGCAGATGGAAATGTGTTGATGGATATGGAGTAATTGAGAATATGGCAAACTATAGGTAGGATTTCTTCGAGGATAGGAAGAACCATATTACGGTTGACACCGTGGTTTCCGACGGCATTAGAAGTTATTGACATTATGCTCTTCTTTACATCACATGCAGCAAATTGACTGAAAAGGAATGGAGAACAGTTAGGGGTCGGCACAGAAGAAAGATAATCTAGTGTCGCAGTTTTGGTAGTTCCTCCGTAACTGGAAGAAGCAGAAAAATGTGAGTTCAGGGAATCAATATCAATATCTTTTGAAGTATTATTAGGACGTGACTTGCCGATCCCCAACGACTTAAGAAATTTCCAGACCTTAGCTGGGTCACCATCTTCAACAGATTTGTGGATATGTCGGCGCTGTGCATTCCTACACATCTTATTGCAGAGATTTCTAATAAGCACACATTTTTCCCAGTTTGATTCTGTCGGGTGTTTTTTATAATTAGTTTGAGCCCTTGCTTTCTTTTTCTGTACCTCCTTTATGTCTTCAGTAAGCCAAGGTGCAGGGAGATGTTTTACCTTTATTAGTCGCATCGGCGCATGTTTGTCGTATAGGCATATTAAGCTATTAGTGAATAAATCAACTTTAGCATCGACGCACTGAGAATTCAAAAGAGGACTCCAGTCGATGTTTTCAGCATCTCTGCGAAGGCTTTCGATATTCATACTACGAAAATTACGGTGCGAAATGATTTTAGATTTAAATTTAGGAGTACGAATGAGATAGGAAAGATAAAGAAGATCGTGATAGGAAAATGAGTCTGCAGAGCACTGGCCATGTTTGGCAACGTGCTCTACAGAGGATACAAGCATAAGGTCTAGGAGAGATGAGTTGCGATTTGGCAGGTTGTGTGTGGGATTTAGTTGAAGAATGGAAAGATTACTAGATTCAATAACGGATCGAAGGGTGGCGGAACGGGAATCATTTTTTAGTAAACAGGTGTTAAAGTCACCCATGACTATAGTGTGACTGTACGAGGGGGTTAGGTTTTCTAAAAGTACTTCGAGCGAAGAAAAATAGTCAACTCGTAAGGAGGGACTGTAAAATACACCGAGAAGTAATTTTGTGTTGTGGAGACAGATTTCGACGAATAAATGCTCGCCAGCATTTGTGGGTGGGGGCTGAGGTGACATATCTACTATGGAGAAAGGGATGTGAGATCGGATATACATGGCAACTCCACCACCACGTCCACAGATGCGATCATTCCTTACCAGCTGAAAGCCTGGTAATGAGTACGACACCGTGGACAGGCATGGCTTGAGCCACGATTCTGATACAAGAATTGCATGGAGATTCGTACAGTCGAATTTTGTCAGCATTTCAGGGAAATGTGCCGGAATGCTTTGGGCATTTATGTGAACGACATTGAAGTTCCTGGGAACATCGCAGAAATTATTCGAGAGTGTATCTGCTAGCGAAGGAATACTAACAAAACTGACATCATCACCGGATGCTGAGAAATATTCATCAGCATCGCTATCAGTGACCGATGACGTCATCACTATGAGATGTATGAAGTTTATATGTATGGTTCAATACAATAAATATAATATAAAAATTTAAAATTTATCTTTAGTACATCCATCTGCCGGTTGCATGTTATTATAAAGTAAATTTAGATTGTGAACAAGAAAAACAATAATAAAAAAAATTAAGATTACAAAGAAAGCATACAAAGGAAGTAGAAAATCATGATACAAAAAAGTTCAAAAGCCCGGTATCCAAGTCATCTAAATGTATCGCAAAAAGTAATGTTTAATACATGTACCGGAACGCAAACCTGCTGTCACATAATTATGCCAGTTGACATGTAATGTCATTTACACATTATTATTTTAACAAAATTAATTAAAAAGGGTTAATAAAAAAAACTAATACATAAAATTGGTATGTGAGGACACTATTAGGAGTTAAGGTAATATGAACATTATGTGACGAGTAGGATACTATGCAAATCGTAAACAATTGAGACTCATCACTTATCACACAAAATGATAGTATTATTTTTTAACGGCACGCCTGGTTTTACTGACTGTGGTTTTGGTTGCTGCGACTGGTTTTGCCACGTCTTGACGAATAGCATTCAATTTAGCATGAGTAGTAATGCGATGCCTTTTATCATCAGGACCCATGATGTGGATAATGCCCTCCCGGGTCCAACAGTTAGTTATGCCGAACTTCTGACGTGCAGATATGAATACATCATGCCTAGTTTTCGTCAGGAATTCTGACATTGTGACCCCAGTGCCCTTCAAGTTAGTTTTGGCGAACCATATAGCGTCTCTGGTAGTAACTTGATTAAACTTAACAAGGATGGGCCTGGGTTTGTTAGAGGACGAAGCTCGTCCCATCCTGTGACTTCTTTTAATGGTGTTTACATTAATATTGCTCACCTTGCACTGTTCACCGAAGATTTTATTTGCCTTCAATGTAATGTCCTCGTTCTTCTCCTCAGGAACACCATGAAGTAGTAGCATTTTTCTTCTGCTCCGAGTCTCCATGTTGTCAGCAGACTGAGTTAATATTTGAACCTGGGTTTGGATGTTGTTCAGAGCTTGAAGCACAAACTTTTTAAAACTTAAAAATTCTTCTTGGCGTTGCGAGGAAGATGTGGATGAGCTGGTTTCCTTCGGAAGCTTGTCTCTAGACTCAAACTCTGCCATTCGAGTGTGAAACTCCACATTCATCTCGGCAATGGTTTTCAATAGGGACTCCATAATGTTTGTCAGCAATGAAACTTGATCGGTTAATGGAAACAACACTTACACCGGCAGAGGATTATGTCAGTTGCCTAAATAATGCATTAAATGTCTATGATTCATTCCAGAAATAATTTAAATACTAATTTTAAATGGAGCTTTAAATTTTCGATGTGCACTGTACGACTACCCTCCGAATCATGTCATGATAGAGTGGATAAACAAGATGCTGAGCCAGAGAGTCATCAGACTCGAAGCAGACGCTACCAAACAAGCACTGGTGGCGAAGGGCTGCCCCCAAGGTGGCGTCCTCTCACCAATCCTATGGAACCTAGTGGTTAACGACCTTATCACCACTCTGAACAACAATCACCATTATACCATCGGATACGCGGATGACATAGTGATATTAACAAGCGGCATGCACGCAGGTATAGTATGCGATGTCACGCGCTCGGCACTGGCAATAGTGGAACGCTGGTGCGTGGACAACGAACTGTCAGTCAACCCAAGGAAGACTGAAATGGTAATGTTCACCAACAAACGGAACCTGGGAAACCACCGACTTCCCAAGCTGTTCAACACAGAGCTCCAACTTTCGTCTGAGGTAAAGTATCTAGGGGTAATATTCGACCACAGACTAAACTGGAGCGCCCACCTCAACAACAAAATTGAAAAAGCAACAGTCGTATTCTGGCAGTGCCGCAGAATGGTAAGTAAAACTTGGGGACTAAGCCCAAAAACCACTCTGTGGCTCTACGAGGCAGTTATCCGACCAATGGTAAGTTACGGCGCGATAGTCTGGTGGCCACGGACCAAGCTATCCACAGCCGAAGCTAAACTACAACGACTCCAGAGATTGGCCTGTCTGGCGGCCACGGGCTGTATGAGGACTACACCGACTGCGGCTCTGGAAGCCATTATAGGTCTTCCACCACTCCACCTCTTTATAAGGCAGGAGGCTCTAGCTGCAGCATTGCGGCTAAAGAAACAAAATCTCTGGAGACCGCCTAGGGTACCACACACCGAAATCCTCTATGAGGCCATAGGTAAGGAACCGCTCATGGAAGCGGTAACTGATTCAATACCCAGGCAATTCGTCTTCGACAAAAAGTACAAGATACAACTGTACGAGGATCCCCAAGAAGGACTTAACCCAAGGGAGTTAAGAATCTTCACCGACGGATCCAAAACAAGGTCAGGCACTGGCTCAGGAGCATTCTCTGAGGACCTGAATATACACATCTCGACACCATTAGGAGCCCACAACACAGTCTTCCAGGCAGAGTGCATGGGTATAATAATGGCAGCACATGCGATCATCTCCAGAAAGATAACGGAATACCCCATCCGCATACTTTTCGACAGCCGATCAGTCTTACAAGCTCTACAAAGTCACACGACTACCTCAGGGCTGATCTACGAATGCCACAGAGCCCTGACAAAGGTAAATACTACAAATAGTATAACTCTCCAGTGGATCAAAGGACATAGCAACTCACGCGGAAACGACGTAGCTGATGCACTGGCAAGGAGCGGATCGGAGACAAGGGCAGTCGGCCCAGAACCAATATTGCCCTTGCCAGCTGCTTGGCTACGACGGACACTGCAACAGAACACCAAGGTAGAACACCAGTTATATTGGTCCAACCTTTGTACCTGCAGGCAGACCAAGGAGGCCCTCCCGACGATCAACCCCGGATTGTCACGGAAGCTGAAACAACTTAAGAGGCCGCCGCTTCGACTTCTGATCGGAGCAATGACTGGTCATGCACTATTAAACAAACATCTTTTTACTCTAGGTGTAACGGACAGCCCTCTGTGCAGAGCATGCATGGAGGAGGAGGAAACAGCCGCCCATGTCATCTTGGCATGTCCTGGGGTGGCAGAATACCGGGCGAAACACCTTGGATCGCCGAGGTCACTTCAGGAGGTCGTCGGCAACGCCAGGGGTCTGCTAGGCTTCCTGGAGGAACTGGGATGGCACCACTAGTGCCGACCCACTACGCAAAATAGGCGCACCAGAGTCGTCGAATTGCGGAAACCCGGCCCGCGAGTTCAAGTTCAAGTTCAAGTTAGGTACAGAAACAAACAAACCAAAGCCAAACAAGTATTATACGTTACAGTTTACAATATGTAGGTCTAAAAGTCTGAAGTCCAATTACAACCGTACCTACACAGCACTCAATGTTATAATGCTTCTTTGGAAAAGATACCAGACATTAGATTATGTATCCTATTCTTCAGATGTTTTGCATTATATGCTTCTCCTTACTAAGGAGTTCCTTCTTACTTCCTTACCCGGTTGACCAGAGCGTTATCAAACGCTCTGGTCAAACGGGTTTTGTTACTTGACTAACAGGGTAGGGTGCCTGCGACACCTGTGGTTTTTGGTGGAAGGAATCACAACATACTCCTGTCTCCTATATTCCCAAGGAGCCGAAGATCCGAAGGAATTTTCCACCCCGTCAAAAAAGGGGGTTGTATCAAGTTTTCTTTATTATTGCAGTACTTTCCCGCGGACTATGCCCTCTTAGTCGGCTCTTAAAGGCGCGTATCCACCGAAATTGTTGGCAATTTCAGTATTTCCAACTGTTTGCAACTCTTAAAAAAATCGCCAACTTTTGTTTCCATTGTGTCTTTTTTATGGAATAGGCGGGCAAACGAGCAGACGTATCGCCTGATCGTAAGCGATTACCGCCGCCCATGGACACCTGCAGCACCAGAAGCGTCACAAGTCCATTGCCGGCCTTTTGGGGATGGGGGGGGGGAGGTAGGGGTAGCGGGATTGAGATATGGGCCTCCGGTATCCTCACTCACTCGGTGAAACACAGTGCAAGCAAAACACCGGTTTTCTGTGAGGCCGTGGTATCACTCCGGTCGAGCCGGCCCATTCATGCCGAAGCGTGGCTCTCCCACGGTAGACCGTCTACACCGAGTCGCCAACAATTATAACATTCCAACTAAGCGTCTCCACAGAGCCAATAAATATCTACAACAAGCGTATTCTTTTGATGTTTACCGCCAAAAACAGAAACAAGGTTCCTAACATTAGTTCCCAATTTTTGTTGTTGGCAACAAAAATTATAGAAACTTTTGTCACCAACCATGTTGACAACACATAAGTTCCCAATTTTTGTTCGGTGGAGACTCGGCTTAAGACCAAGACACCCACGGGATGAATAGCAGTAGTGACACTCTGTATTCTCAATCCCTCATCACATGCACTAGTCTTTTTAACCGACTTGAAAAAAAGAGGAGGTTCTCAAATCGACTGTTTTTTTTTATGTTTGTAACCTCATAACTCTCGACTGGGTGAACCGATTTTGATGATTCTTTTTTTATTTGACAGCTGGAGCTGGGGCCGTGTGGGCCCATTTAAATTTGGTCCAGATTGAAGTCGGTTTTTTTTTTGTTAAAATTTGTGATTATTGACTCAAAGTATGTGAAAAACAATTTTCGTGGTGTAGAGACAAATGTGTGTGGTCCATTCGCTTAGATACGGTCATCATAAACGCGCCGCGCCGTCACACGTACGGCAAGCCGCCACAAAATCAAAGGGCCCGCCTGCGGCGTTCATCCACTAGCAAGTATGATTTGTCAGTTTACGCCGTTTTGTATGAATTATTATATTCGTATTTCACAACAATATCGATTGTGTGGCTGATGTACTGACACTATAACGAATGGAATATACATAGGTCACACTTGATTGTCACTGTCTATGGTCACCGAGGGGTGTCTGCTACTCAACAGACAAGAGTTGCTGGCCTTTGGGTTCTCCTCCTGCATTAAGAGAGGGAGGTTGAGCCATAGTACCTTGCATGCTCATTGGTGAATTCAAAAACTGCTTATTTAGTGTTTTCTTTTTAAATATTTCAGTCGCTTTTTACGAAATCATTAGCTCGGAGAACAGGAAAAACAGAATTTAGTTGTAATTAATAAAAAAAAAAGTACTGAAAACGTGATTCGGTGTCATAGACGGACACAGTTATCAAACTTATAGTAAAGAATCTAAGTCAGTACTACACTCTTACTATCACAGTTTTAATTTTAAAAAATCAAGGCTTGAGTTTACATATTTATTTTTTTACGGTTTTTATTTTACGGTTAATCTGCTGCACTGAATTAAATGCAATTTGGCACGGAAACACTTTGATTTTGAGCAAGGACGTAAGGTACTTTTTACCGTGATTGATAACACTGATAACCGACCTACACGGGGGCGATACAGAAACAAGTTAGATCTAAACTATTAAGGCGTATAGTAGCCTCAATAACCTTGAGCATCTGGGCGGAGTTAAACGCATAGTATCATATCTGCACCGCACACATTCATATCTCCCTACCGCACGCGCTACTTCAAAACGATGATCAAAGACTAGTGAGCGAGACAGACATGCGCGCTTGTCTGACGTTTTTGCCTTAACTTCAAAACATAATTATAAATGGTTATAATTTTAACATAAAAAAGGGGTATTTCTAAAAGTTTAGTAAGATTTAAAATTAACACATTTTATCATAGGTAGGTACTAAATACGAAAAAGTATGTTAAATTAGACTAAAAACCATATAGAATTCGAAATACCGATCCAACTATACATATTTGATAAGAGAGGTAAGCAATCTGGTAAAATAAATTAATTCATTTTACCTTTTGTAGAAAAAAGTAAAAATTATCATATTTCTGAAAACTTCTAGCATATTTAAATAAATTAACAAGTAAAATTTTAACAAAATAAAACCGACTTCAAGGTTCAACTCGATTTCTCTTGGATGCCATAATCAGATCTTAGTGTCCTTATCATGGTACCACCGTTGGGATATCTCCTTTCCATTAAAAAATAATCATCAAAATCGGTTCATAAACGACGAAGTTATCCCCGAACACACATAAAAATATATATATATATATACGGTCGAATTGAGAAACCTCCTCCTTCTTTTTTGAAGTCGGTTAAAAACAGGTAAATGCGTTACGTGTCAGGTCACCCATAGAATAAGGTTCCGAAGTCACCTGCAATGTCTACAAATTGAAATAAAATCGTGTCGAACAGATAATTATCATGAATTTATTTTTAACTAGCTGAAAATTGTAAAAAAAAATATTGTGGTACATGTATCGTGTATACATACATATGCATTTAATAAAAGCGGTTTATTTAATATTACAAACAGACACTCCATTTTTTTTATTTGTAGAGATTTTACATGTACGTTGGTGCAGTGATAGCTTACGCGACTATTGTCCATGAGGTCTCAGGTTCGTTTGGGTGTTCTCTATGTATGATATATTTGTATTTACAAATAAAAGCATATAATAATGTTCTATCAGTCAATCTAGCTTTCATAGTACAAGCTCCACTTAGTTTGAAACTAATAGACGTTGTGTGTCAGATGTCCGAAATATATATTGATTATTATTTTCAAAGCTTTGTATGTGAGTGTGTGTATTTTACAAGTTAGACCTCTATACTCTTGAACTAACAAAGTTAGTTATCTAAGCCATTATAGTTAATGTGGTCCGTCTGTTTTTAGGTAATAGTGCATTACAATTGCTCGAGGCGGACTTTATGCCACATGGTATTATCTCTCAGTCAACCTTGAGTTGGTTCAGTAAGGGACAAGGCAGGTGCTTATCCTATCATACAATTATAATAAGAAAAAGAGATAAGGGGAGAAAAACTAATTTATCGGTTTATAAGTAACAATAATAATATTAATGCTATATAAAATGCATACACGGATACACATATTAATATTTAAATATGATAATAAATAAATGATAATTATATAAATATTTGATATATAGATATATTATAATAGTTCCGACAGGGATTTTTAGCCAACCCACCCGCGATATAATATTAAATATGATATTTTAAAATACTTTTCATCTAATAAACAGATGGGTGAAGGGCGTTCCTAATCGTATTCTCTACTAATATATTACTTTTTTGTAAATATGTAAGTACATACATATTATGCATAGAAAACAGTCAAACGCCGAAATAAATATTTTCAAATCATACAAATATTTAATTCGACCCGGGAATCGAACCCGAGACCTCAAGCATAGCCTGCAGTCGCATACGCTACCACTGCGCCATCGAGGCAGTCAAAAAGCATCCAAGCGCACGATCACTTTGAGTCCTTTGCAGCGAGTTAGTCTCTAATGCACACTAACCCAGAAAGTACCTAAATACTTACACAAACACAAACGTCTAAGCATAGTTAGTCGATAGCGTGAGCAGAGCAGCGAGCGACACAGCCTTCCCGTCTGAATGCCAACGCACGACTGCCGCCTGCGCCCGCACAGAGACCCGCTGTACTTTTAAATTTGGGAATCGCAATATTGATCATTTTGTTTACAAAATATTGATTGATTTAAATATGAGTAATGCCTAGTTTATAGCTAATTCAATCACCAATATTTCTGTGTAAAAATATTTTTTTGCTTCAAAGCCGTTTAAAAGCTTTAGGCAAAAAAGCGAACAAAATAGAGTGTTGTTAAATATTTTTTTATGGCAATACTATTTATCGTATGTAAAAAATTAAACCTATATATTCTTGCACATGAATCTGCAGTAAATATATATTTTTTTCGAATCTTTTGATGCAGCTGTCAAGGAGGAGTAGTCTTTAGAATGCAACCATTTTTACGCATCTGAAGGGAGGTAGGCCCTTAAATAGACGTGATCATTCTAACTTTTTTAATGTTCTATCTAATAATATACGACATTGCGATCTTCAAATGGAGATAAGACGCATATATATACGCATCTTGCTTCGTAATTAATAAGTAAGTATTTACATTGGCTACAAAGTCATGTATTATTCCATCTAACCATGTTAATAGACCACGTGTCGTCCGCGTGGTCACGCGCATGTGACATACCAATAAACTGATTATAACATAGTAAAATATTTATGTGAATAATAATTATATGAGGTAGATGTATCAATTGGCCTGAGAACACATAGTTTGTACTCAAGCACTTAATCGAGTAATCATACGCCAATGATATTTTTGCAGACATTCAGTTATTCTTCCCCAATTTCACCCCATAACTTTTAAACGACTCAACCGATTTTCATGAAACATGTCTAAGAACACTCGCACGTAACTCACCTTTCATACAAAAAAAAACTAAATTGAAATCGCTTCATCCGTCGCGAGCTAAGGTGCCACAGACATACAGACAGACACGTCAAACTTATAACACCCCTCTTTTTGCGTCGGGGGTTAAAAAGTACCTACAAACTAGATTAAAAATAAATAATATTAGGTCTTTACCTATGAAATTGCCGTTTTGTATGCAATAAGTGAAAGTACTTATTTTTTCAAACTTTTTTATTTCTGTTATTCGAAGTAATCACCCATGCAATCGACGCATCTTTGCCAACGCATTGGCAGTTTATTGCTGCACTTCTTGTGAAAATCAGCTGGACGGGAGGCAACAAACTCTTCAAAGGGATTTTGTACTGCCTCTCGGAATTGAATTTTTTACCCACTAAAAAGTTGTCTAAATTTTTGAAAAAGTAATAGTCGGTAGGTGCAAGGTCTGGTGAGTATGGCGGATGAGTAAAAAATATATATAAAAAATAAGTACTTTCACTAAACTTATTGCATACAAAACGGCAATTTCATAGGTAAAGACCTATTATATATCGGTCTAATTGATAAACCTACTCCTTTTTTGAAGTCGATTTAAATTGTATAACTTATAAGCATGCATATTTGCGACTGATGTGCTTGAGACTCGGGTTAGATTCCTGGGCCCATTTCAATTTAGTCCAGATTGAAGTCGGTTTTTTTTGTTAAAATTTGAGATTATTTAAATAATATCATTTTAGGTATATGAAGGTTTTTACTTTTTTATTACAAAGCCGAGGATCGAACTAAGTGGCGTGCAATTAGAGATGTCCAGCAGTGGACTACGATAGGCTGATGATGATGATGATTACAAAGGTACTATGGCGTATTAAATCCATTCTTATATTATAAGTTCGAAAGGAACTCTATCTTTCAATTCGTCTGTTACGCTTTCACGTCTAAATCGCTTCACCGATTTCAATGAAATACGGCATGGAGATACTTTGATTCTTGAGGAAGCTACCTTAGAACATAGGCTACCTTTTATGGCGATAATCGACATACATGTGGGCAGAGCCACGTGAAAAAGCTAGTCTTTAAATAAATACATCCTACTAATATTATAAACGCGAAATAAGGATAGATGGATGGATGTTTGTTACTCTTTCACGCAAAAACTACAGAACGGATTTGGATGAAACTTTACAGTAAAATAGCTTATACATCAGAATAACACATAGGCAACTATTTGCCGCGATAACCGACATACACGCGGGAGGGGCCGCGGGCAACAACTAGTATAATAAATCTCTGATAGTTAAATACATCTAGAGGTTTCTCATCTCGATGTTAACCAAAAAAAAACAGTAGGTACAGGAGAGCACCGAGACATATTCGTTGATTTTCAAGTATGTAACTAGTGAGTTTGGAGATTGGAGTGCATTGACCGATCTCAATGTTGCTATGTACTACAGGTTTTAATAACCTTTAATTATGAGACTAGTTTTGACTTCAAATGTCATGTCTGAGGCTTAAGAATTGAATACCTTTGATATTTAAAATTGATTTTTTAAGGGGTATGTTCTTTAGGAACCTGGAACTCAGCTCCAGCGCACGTGTTTCCCTCCCACTATGATCCCGGGTCCTTTAAGCGGGGCGCAAAAAAGCATCTCACTAGGCGGCCATAGTGTGGGTCACCATGCTGCAATGCCCTTATTTGCATTGAGGATTGAGGGTGGTGATCACCACTTTTGGAATCTGCTCATGCTTTCCATCAGGCAGAGTAGAGTAATTTTGGCGTAGCTATAATAAAAAAAGGTATAGAAATCAACTAGTGTTTTCTGTGCGCCCAATATAAGTTTCGGATTCATTTTTGGAAAATAGTAAGATAAGCACCCTTGCAGCCTTGGCACCCCTATAGTTAAGGTGCTGCCTATAGTTACAACAAGTTATCTTCCTGTTCTTGCAATAACACTACATCAGTGGAAATTTAGCCTCGTCATGAATTCGAACCCCTTTAAAGGACTTGAACAATTTGAAATTTGAAACCCTTTGACGTTGAATATCAAGTTGATATCAAATAAATAGGAACACTATTAATGAAATTATCACTTTTAAGATGTTCTTTTTATAAAATAGTTTACCATTATGTATATCATGTTATTAAAAATAATATGAAGGAAAAAACGTTTAACTTTTATAAGTGATACTGTTCTGTCTTCACTATGTTATCAAAATGACTGTTCGAATGGTGTACCCAGTGGTTTAAGCGGTCGCCACGTCTCTGTCTACTGCGCTGAGTGCTGTGGTTTCGAATCCCACATGGGTCAATACTTTGTGTTATCTACAAATTGTTGTTCTCAGTATGAGTGTTCTTGTGTCCGTTTCTTGTATGTTTTTAAAGTACCCCGCGACACAGGATACCTATATTTCTAATGCTGTCGTCGTCCCTTTAAAAAAGTCTTAAATCTTATTCCTCTTATTAGGCCTACCTTTAAACAATTTTGTGCAAGAGCTAAAATTACAAGTATCCTTTCTTTAAAAATATTTTTTGAAATAGGCTCTGTCAGTGTCTGTCATATAATGTCAACATTAAAATTCATATTATAATTTATAGAAACTTGATTAAGCAAAATTTTGGGTTTATTTGACAATACTATGATTAAATACAAATATTAAACAAAGAAAATGATACACAGGGTTATCATGTTAATATTGTGTGCCCTAAATCTAAATCAGAATCAAAAATGTAGGTTAAACACACGTCTACACTTTGGCGAACCTCTACCAGTTATAATTAGAGATAATCAACTTCTGGAGCCCACAGATGCATTTGGTAACATCGATCTAAGTCATGGTGATGTGTTAACATTAAGTTGTGAAGAAGGAGGATTTCTTACTCATCCATTGGCTTTAAGATCTGAAACCACAGCCACCGTTGCATGCGAAGGAGGAGACAGCTTCAAAAATGAACAGTGGCTTAACGCTCCGGGTACTTTCCGCGAGTTCAAATGCTTATACCCTCCAAACTATAAGAGCCAACGGACAAACAGAAGCTGTTATAACAATCATCAGATCTTTGAAGTTGGGTATCGAATCCAAAATATATTTTACCCAGTTTACGAATCCTGCTTTGATGAAGTTGGCCTAAATGCTATTTATTCCAAGTACACCCAAAAACCATATAACGCATTTTATCAGACCAGGGTTGACCGACCGTTCTTCATAGCGGACGATGTCTATGGGTCTTATGTGCCTGTGAACTCACTGTTCTCTCCTGCAGGTCAAAAATCTGCGGTAACAAAGCTTATAGGAGCTGCGACCGACAATTACTTTACGAGCACGCAATTTCTTTCAAGAGGACATTTGGCAGCTAAGACGGACTTCGCATTTGCATTTACTGAGCGAGCTACGTTCCATTACGTAAACTGTGCTCCTCAGTGGACGGGTTTCAATGGTGGGAATTGGAATCAGTTGGAAATAGATCTTAGGGATCACATTCACGCCGTTGGCTCCAATACTATTATTTATACTGGCACATTTGGTGTCACAAAACTTGGAAGTGGTTATGGACGAAAAGTATACATGTATCTATATAGTGATGAAAACAACAATCCAGTAATACCCATACCAGAATATTTCTATAAAGTTGTGTACGAACCTTCAAGCAAGTGCGGTATTGCATTCGTCGGTATAAATAATCCTTATTATACATCTTCAGAAGCACGAGAGATGTTCTTCTGCGAAGACTTGTGTAGAAGTAATAGGAATTTTAGTTGGCTTACGTGGCTTCCTGATGATCCGGCAGAGGGATACACATTTTGCTGCACAGTCCCAAGCTTCCGACAAACTGTACCGCATTTGCCAGAATTTGAAGTGACCTGTTTATTTACTTGAAACTACTTGGGTTTTTATATTTGTTTCAAGTTTTTGTTTAGTATATACATATTTATTGCTTGAAGTTTTTTTTAATAGGTACCTTCAAGGTCGTGATTTAAGTTTAATCTAATACAAGAATGAGGTAATGGATAGGTACTTGAACGAAAATAGAAAGTTAGATGTGTTTTGCAAAAACCTCTCACTTGTCTATCTATCTTGTCTTAAGCCGGGTCTCCTGCGACACTGTTTTATGTTTTTAAACGCCAAACGTCAAATATTTATCAAAATATGGGCGTGGCCTGTTTTGTTAATTTTAACAAGAAAACATGTTATCCAAAGCGGACTGAAAACATCCCAGCGTATACTTCTCGTATAATGAAACTGAACTGAACTAACATTACTACTTATATTATTCATATTTATACTATAAAAGGAAGTAAGTAAGTGTACTATAAGTCATTTTGTCGAGTAGATAAAATATTTTTGCTAAAAGAAGCCGCAGGAGACACGCCTTTAGTCTAAATGTAAGCATTATTTCAAAATTTAGCCTATAATATGATTGCTGAATATTATACTTTTATTAAAACAAAAAAAGGCCGAACATTCGGCCGCGCCGAAACTCGATTCAGCGAACTTCTTGGCTCACTCGTAATTTATAAATAATGCTTAAATCTATATTAATATTATAAAGCTGCAGAGTTTGTTTGTTTGTTTGTTTGAACGCGCTAATCTCAGGATCTACTGGTCCGATTTGAAAAATTCTTTCAGTGTTGGATAGTCCATTTATCGAGGAAGGCTATAGGCTATATTTTATTTTCAAAAAAAGTTGAGATCCGTAAGAAAATTGCTATTTTGTAACCCAAGGTGTGAACTTGAAAACCTATTTTTGCGTGCGCTGCAAAAAGTATTGACAATAGAACAAAATTATGTATTACGGGTTTGTAGGTCCCATTAAGATCTAGAAAAAAATCCGCGAGAGCATATATCTAACTATCATGGTTTAGTCACAATAACCGCTTTTGTGCTCAAAAAAATTATTAAATCGTCTGAAGAAAGAAACTACCTTAAATGTGTATCGTAATATTAAACGACTGCCTCGTTGGTCTCGCGGTTGGTGTGTGCGACTGCTGATCATGAGGTCTCGGGTTCGATTCCTGGGTCGGACCAAATGTTTGTATGATCTACAAATATTTGTTTCGGAGTTTGGGTGTTTTCTATGTATAATATGTATGTATTTACAAAAAAAAAAGTATATATGTATTTGTATCAGTTGTCTAGTACCCATAACACAAGCTCTGCTTAGCTTGGGACTAGATGGCGTTGTGTGTTAGATGTCCGAAATATTTATTTATTTATTTATTTAATCCTTATCCAAATAAAGCATTATGTTATCAAGGGTATTTATGTAGAAGTAAAATACTTTTTGTTTCACCCCATTCGGACATTTCGTTTAGAAGTTATCACGAGTATAAGACGCTAAGAGTTGGTACCTATTATTGAGTTATTTGTCTAAGAGTTTTTATCAACATAATACCTAATATTAGTCTTTATCCAAATAAATGTGTTGTTGATTATGAGTATTAGATCTTAGAAGAGTATAATAAATACATCTATACTAATATATAAAGCTGAAGAGTTTTTGTTTGTTTGAACGCGCTAATCTCAGGAACTACTGGTCCAATTTGAAAAAGTTATTTCAGTGTTATATAGCCCGTTAATCGAGGAAGGCTATAGGCGTGATGATATATATATATATATTTCATCACGCTATGACCAATAGGAGCGGAGCACCAATGAAGAATGTTTCAAAAACGGGGGAAAATTATTACGCTACGGGCAATAGGAGACGCAAACGACGTTGCGTGGGTCAGCTATACTAATATATAAAGCTGAAGAGTTTGTTTGTTTGTTTGAACGCGCTAATCTCATGAACTACTGGTCCAATTTGAAAATTTTGATTATTATAAATGCGAAAGTAACTCTGTCTGTCTTGCTTTCACGGCCAAAGCGCTGCACCGTTTTGAATGAAATTTGATACACAGATAGTCTAGAGCCTGAGAAAGGACATAGGCTACTTTTTAATGCGAAAAAGGGGTTGTAAGGGGTTTAAAAGGGGGATGAAAGGTTGTTCTGGGAGTTCACTCGCCACACGCCTGCGCGTTACCTACGTCGGGCGTCTTGACAACGAATAAACAAGGCTGTCACAATCATAAAAAAATATTTCACTTTTTCAATGAAGACTTAACAATGATAGCAATGATATTATATATATAAAAATTAAATATTAAATATATATTCGTCAATCTGATTTGTATGTTCATTATATTAATAGAAATAAATAAGCCAAATTAATATAATTAATTAACAGCGTTTCTTAACTTCAAAATTCTCTACAGAAGTATCGTCATTATAAGCTAGCTGTTGGTTAGATATGAATAAAAATGTAAATAATATCGATTCTGATCAGCTGACTAATGAGATAGTTATCAATTAAACATACGGATTATGTCAGGCGTGGAGGGAGATGTTGTCGAATACTTAAAGTCTTTAGAAATATCAGGAGTGCCTACCCATAAGTTGAGGCTGCAAGTTAATGTTCCAGTACTATTAAATGAGGTATCTTGAGCGCCAAAGCAATGTAATAGTACATGGCTAAATATTACACAACTGGGGTACAACATTGTAAAAGCTACAATCACATTGAATGGCAAAAGAAGATAATGTTTTAATTCCCCGTATTCCAATAATTCCAACTTATTTGACATTTTAATTTAAAAGAATGCAGTTTCCGCTGAAAACAGCATTTCCAATAACAATATTATCAAAACCCAAGGACAGATGCTTAAAGATACAGTTTTTTTTTTTCTCATGGGCAGCATACTCACGTATATCAAATCCACAAAATCTCCATATTTTGGCAAAATATGGCAAAAGAAAAAACGTAGTTATTAAAATTGTACTTTTTTATTTGAAGCTGCCAAAGTGACTATGGTCAGCCTGATGGAAAACTCAAGCAGAGTCCAACAGTGGGGGCAACCATACACACTGGGAAAGCAGACAATGCAGTATTGCGTCCCACACTATAACGGCTTAGTGAGATGCTTCTTCACGCCCCACTTAAAGGCCCCGGGATCATAGTGGGAGAGAAACACGTGCGCTGGTAGTGAGTTCCAGTTTTTAGCTGCTCGGCACAGGAAGGATGAACCAAACCGTTTGGTTTCAGAGTGAACATGTTATTCTGCAGAGGAAGGGAGAAGGGGGACCAGTTCGAAGAGCTCCTCAGAATACTTCCAATGATACAAATGGTAGTGGACTGCTATAGAGGCGATATCTCTACGCAGCTGCAGAGGTTCAAGGAACTCGGTGGCTTCGGGACTGTTGGTAAAGCGGACTGTTCGCCACTGCAACCGATCGAAAGCATCAAGCAAATACTGCGCGGATCCATCACAAAGATGAGAACAGTAATCGAGGTCTCGGCAAATATCCATGCCCAGGACACCGAGCTTATCCCGTAGTGGCAGTTGAGTGCTCTGAAAAGTGGGGAGGGAAAGAAATGGAGACTTTTTGGTAGAAAACGCGCACAACTGTGTTTTCGTAGCGTTGAACTCGACCAGATTCTTATCACCCCATTGTAAAATGCGGTTCAAAACCCGCTCGAGCTCAGCGACAAGCTTCTGTCGATTTTCCTCAACGTCTGCCAGCTTGGCTGAACGGTGTCAAAAATATCGCCCATGAACTGTGCTATCGTCTGCATAGCAATGTATGTTGCCAAGAGCTAACATGTCATTGATATGCAGAAGAAATTGTGTGGGCGACAGGACTGAACCCTGAGGTACGCCAGCGTTTACATCCAGAACATCAGAGGCCGTGCCGTCGCAAAGGCCCATAATGTGGCGCTGATGAAGAAAAGCGTCAATCCAGTGACAGAGTCTAGGAGGCGGACCGAATTCCGAGAGCTTGGAGAGAAGCGAGCGGTGCCAGACCCGGTCGAAGGCCTTGGCCATGTCAAATATCGAAATAAGCTCATATAAACACTTTATATTTTATGTACATATATAAATACTTAAATTAGTTTTTAATAGTAAAACGTGTGTGTATTATTAATTGTAAAAAAAATCGGGTGGTGTCGTGGGACATCAGATAGGAAAGAGTTCCATATCAAAAATACAGATGGCGCTATACAAAATTTTTAGTTTTCACAAAATTGTCTTAACCCCTTTATTTTATTTAAACCGATTTATAAAAATATATAAAAGTTCTATGCGAGGTGAAGAAAATAAAACTATTCAGGTACCAATACATTTTGTATTATGATTTTATATCGATAAAAATCCTACCTATATTAATAACGCGAAAGTTTGTTAGTATGGATGGATGGATGTTTGTTACTTTTTCACGCAAAAACTACTGAACGGATTTGGATAAAACTTTACAGTAATATAGCTTATACATCAGAATAACACATAATCTACTATTTGCAGCGATAACCGACATACACGCGGTCGGAGCCGCGGGCAACAGCTAGTATTGGAATATTGATAGGTACTTCAGGTAGGTAGGTAGGTCATATTGATGTCAATGTGGCGGGTGTAATGTGTTTTTTGTACTTGGAGCACCTCCAAATTTCCGACCCGCCGAAACTGGCCGAAACCGAATCTTCGGTCTGTGACTAACAGAAATATAACACAAGAATCAAAATCTACTAGCAGTGCGTAAGTTCAACAACCGTATCTGTAGGTATAAATTCAATATGTTACTATGCCCGTAGTACTGATAATGTTATCATGCCACAACTGACCTTTGAGTCTCTACCTACTGCGATGTAGGCAGTAAGAAATACTAGTTATGCCTAAAGAATGTTAGGTGTATAATGTACTTTAAATGTACGTACTTATATGAGGACAATAAGAAAATGAAGAACTCTGAATCCGATGAACTTGACATAAACATAAATTCTCAAAATTAAAAAAAAAACCCGATATAATAACCTGAGTTCCCTTTAAAAAGTAAAAAACACGTTATGCGCTTTCATTTGAGACCCCACTCGATGATATTTTTGCAGACATTCGGTTACTCTTCCACACTTTCACCCCCATAAATTTTAAACGTCTCAACCGATTTTCATGAATCATGTCTAAGAACACTCGCACGTAACTCACCTCATACAAAAAAAACTACATTGAAATCGCTTCATCCGTTCGGGAGCTACGGTGCCACAGACAGAAAAAAAAATAAAAAAAAATACTAGTGGTCACTCAGTGGTAGAAATCCGAGTATAATTCACGTTTCTTATATCTTTCTAGTTTAGTTTCTACACCATTCCCTCATATTTTTCACTATGCTGAATTTCATACTACTCCGTCCATCTATATATATAAAAGCGAAATACCACTCACTTATTAATCACGAAATCTCAGAAACTATAACACCTACAAACTTGAAAATTGGTAGGTAGGTTCTTTATAGGGTGTAGACATCCGCTAAGAACGGATTTTACTAAATTCCACCACTAAGGGGGTAAATCAGGGGATGAAAGTCTGCGTGAGCGAAGCTGCGTGCAAAAGCTAGTATTTTCATAAAAAAGGAGTACAAAGCTTATAATATTCACGTATTATATATTACTAGCTGACCCGGCAAACGTTGTTTTGCCATAAAAAATTGGGGTATAAAAGATTGATGTTGGTCGATTCTCAGACCTACCCGATATGCATACCAAATTTTATAAAAATCGGTCCAGCCGTTTCAAAAGAGTATGATAACTAACATTGTGACACGAGAATTTTATATATAAGATTACCTAATACGTCATTAGTAGTATAGCCAGGAGAAGGGACCAAGCATCGGTCTACGGAAGGTCATGACCACTATTTTATTTTGGTTTGGCTGGAAGGCAAGCAAGTCAAACGCTTCGAAGATCTTGAATGATAAAAGACAGGAAAATTTTCTCTTGCTGTCTTTACACAGGATAGCAAAAACAGACGTTGTAAAATTATTCGATAATAATTTCTCCCCCTAGATTCAAGGGGAGAAGGGGAGGGAGCCTTCTTTAACCTAATTATAGACATGAATATCTAGTACGTGATAGACTCCAGTCAGGACTTGAGTCGTTCAATGATTGTTCTCTAAATGTAAATACACCGTGAATTGTGGAATTTAGAATCTTTGGACACCATGCGTCTTATATTGGTAAGTTTTTCATGAATATAAAATGATAAATATTTTCTTAGACAATAACCCAATAAAACAACCGTATTGTTGTGATATGGAGTTTGACTTCCACCAAGAACTAATAATTTATAGATAAACTCATATTATCATTAATCTACACTAATATTATAAACTAGCTGAACCCCGCGGCATTACCTGCGGTTATTGCCGTACCGCGGGTGACGCCGCGGGACGAAACTAGTAAAAAAAAAGTAGCCTAAGTTACTCCTTGTATCATCAGCTACCTATCAGTGAAATTCCCGTCAAAATCGATCCAGCCGTTCCAGAGATTAGCCGGAACAAACAGACAAACCGACAGACAGAGAGACAGACAAAAAATTTAAAATTATTATTTTGCTATATGCACCGTGTATACATACATATTTAGTAAAAAGTGGTTATTTTAATAAATTATTACAAACAGACACTCCAATTTTATTTATTTGTATAGATAGGTAAGTTTGTGAGGTTACAGGAGGTAATCTTTGTCTGGATCTACTGAACCATTCTTAAAATTATTTCAAAAAGTACAAACTAAAACCCAACTACGACAAAAAACGACGCTGAAAAAGTATGAAACAAGTTTCAAAAGCCGTAGTCACGCGTTGTAAAAGTGTTAAAGCTGTAGTCCATGTAGGTTAATGTACCATAGTCCATAACACTTTAACAACGCGTGACTACGGCTTTTGAAACTTGTTTCATACTTTTTCAGCGTCGCTTTTTGTCGTAGTTGGGTTTTAGTTTTTACTTTTTTTTTTATTTAAAATGTTTTGGTGCCTCTATAATATTAATTTCTTTGCAAAATATATTTTAAATAGGTACCATAGAAATATCACAATAATCGAATAAATACGGACAAAGTCACGAGACAATGCTAATAATATATATATTTTTGAAATGTACAAGTAATGCCCTTTCCAATACAAGTAATGCCCTTTCCAATGATACCAAACACGGCATATATATCTCAAATTTATTTTTGAATACAATACTTTATGTCGGCTAGAGGGCGCCAGATTAGATTTAGTGACACGACATATATTAACTATTATATTATAACCAGCGGACGATTGAGACGCTTCTAACGATACCTAATTTGTCCAGTTCTAATAAGCAGTTAAGGAGCTATGAGGGAACAGATGAACATACATACATACATACATAGCCTGTCAAAATCATAACCCTCCTTTGGCTTTGCCGTAGTCGGGTAAAAATAGAAAAGCACATTATTTGTGAGTGTACGTAAGTGGGGATTATAGTTGTTTACTTATAAGTGTTTCACACGCAAATTACCAATTTAAGAAAAATTGCAAGCAATTGGGATAAATATACTCGTAATAGCGACAAGATAAAGTTATTTTTATTTTCTTTCTTTTTACAAAGACAACTTCCACATTAGGAATATTGTACATCCTGTGTCGCGAGCGACTTTACAAACACACGTGAAACGGACACAAAGAACACCCAGACTCAGAACAACAATTTGTGAATCACACAAAGTGTTGTCTCGTGTAGGATTCGAACCCACAACACTTGGCGCAGTAGAAAGTGGCGTGGCGATCGCTTAAATCACTAGGCCAACTGTGCTGTTAAAAAAACTATAACCAACCTACATAAAACTTTTGATAAAATTTATAAAGCCTCATTATTACGACGTATTGAAACCCCATTCATTAAAATCGATTCAATAGTTTAGACGCCATAGTGTAACGTACATGCATACATGGACTGCCAAAACTATTCTGACTTTGGTGTATTGCCTCTCTGGTGCTTCGCTTTTATCTTAAGGGCGTTTTAACATTTTGTTTATATTGACTACTGATGCTTACATTGTTTTACTATCGCTGAAGAAAAATATATTATTATACCTTGACCTGACATAAACCCAGGATACCAGATAAGGAGAAAGTCAGGTCAGGTAAATGACGTCAGTTATCAACATTGTTTACCTTTTCATTACTTTGAGAATTTTCCATGACAATAGTGACTTAGAAATCAAAAGTATGAATTACATAACTTGGTACATTTCCCTCACGACCTTTTTAACCTAAATCAAGCTGAATTTGTACTGTAGTAACCAGACTCTGCATTATAGTCATCAAAAAAGTTTACGTTAAGATTACACTTCAGTTCTGAATGTCTTAAAAACAGCAGTTTCCGAATCCTTTCCATCTCAGGGCGCAGAGTGGCACACCGTGTGGTTTTAGTCGGTCCGATTCCGACGCACAACCCCGCTGCAAACCCAGGTGGGGTGACGGCCTATGGGGGTTTCCACACGTAAAAGAAAGGTTACAGTTAAGTTAGCTTATGAGGATATTATTACAGATCTTGATGCTTGTCACCTTGACCTCGGTAGTAAAGGCAGTAACGCTTCATAACAATCCGAAACCTGACATCTTCGGTTCAAGAATCAAATCGACTACTACAGCGGAACATACATTGAAGCCTCATATATTCAGAGTAAAAAGGTAATATATAGTATGACTATTAAACATTGAGTATATATATGTGTACATAGGTATGTAAGATGACACAAGCGGTCCTATGCTGTCCGCATCCAGCGGTTTCCCGCGACCTTCACCAGGTCGTTGTACCAGCTCCAGTGGACGTCATCGGCTGAGATGATGATGATATAATGTAATCTCGAGAGCTATAATCGTTGTGTTGTTGACTATCGATGTATAGAAGATGATATTCTATAGTGCATGTCAATAAAGTGTTGTTTATTACAAATATTATAAACAGTACAATAACTTACCGCGATTTCTTACAGACCACCAAGATGGACTAGAATGACTAGATTGTATATTAGTACTTAGAAAAGAATAACAACACATATACGTTTAGGTTTTCGAGGCCGTAGAACATACCATATTTAGATTTGATGTTAATAGGGTAGATGACACCTTAGTCAAATTATTTAGTTACTTTTGATCATCTGTCAAAGGTCAAAACGATAACTTTTTATGAAAAATGTATTAAATACAAACTTGTGACGTCACTGTTTTAGAATACTCAATTGAGCAATATATTCCAATGTTTATTTAATTAAAATTTGTGATAGAAATGAAAAGCTTTAATAATGTATATTTGCCGAGATGTCTTGTAATTTTGCCCCCAAAGACTTAGTTTTGGGTCTGTGGTCTTTTCAGTCACTCAATGGGAACCACTTAAAAGAAAAATTGCTGATCTCTTGTTTTTCGGTTAATTGAGGTCGTATTTAGACTTCACTGCAAAGAGAACTTAAAACAATTCCTGTAGAGCGTGGAATAGTATGCTTAAGCCCCTCACGAGAGGCAGCATGACCTCTTTAAGCTATTGACGACGAAAAAATTTATGTTAGATTCTTGTTGTTTTATTTTTCTTTTGTTTTGCAGAAGTAGCAACGTAATAGAAGAGGAAAACGTAGGTTCAACAGTTTCTGGTTACAAATTCACGTGGCTGGATACAAGACTGACAGACAATTTGGTTTACAAAAACATCCACTCATGAATAATGTAAACACGGCTCGGTTCAATCAGGTCAAAGTGATGTGGGACATCGTACTCAGACCTCTACTTAATTTGAATGATACGTCAACTGTCAAGTTTGCTTTTTGGAAGATTTAACAGATTATGGACAAGCTTATGTATAGGAGTATGTAAAAAAAATACAGAGACAGGGAATTTATATGGGTGATATTAGCATACATGTTTTTAGACAAATCTGAGTTTTTTTTTAAGTTAGCAATATATTGGGTGGAACTTTACAGACATGCATGAACATCCTTGCTCACACAATTTGTCCTCGTGGTTCTTCTCGTAGACCCCTAGGGTCTCGGGGTAACCTTTCCAGGTTTAAAACCTGTCCAAGTGGTTTTCAGCGCCGCCTGCAACTACAGGTGGGTCACTGGGGTGGGCCCAATGGGCCTGTTGGTCTTGTCCAGTCACACAATTTGTGATCACACATAGCGTTGTGCCATGTAGTGATCAAATAGTGTACAACACTCGGCGCAGTAGGAAGCATTGAGGTGGCTTCTACGCCGTCATTATTCGAGAAATTCTCTATACTGATTCTTGAAATCGTCAGTGAACATTTTGTCTTTTCGCTGTAGACATGCTTGACAACAACTGGAACGAGTTACAGGTAGTATGCAACCAATGTATCCTATGATATGAAAGGCCTCAAACATAGAGTTATCAACTACCCTTTAAAGTAATAAATAAGAGTCTGTAGTACAAGTATATTTATTTATTGACATTTATTACAAAAAACTTATCTACATTAAAGGCACCTAAAATGTACATCCTTATCCTAAGTACAAAGTAATGGCAAAAATCAATTCTCCATGTGTCGTTGTGTTACACACAATAACATTAAAATGATCACACTAGCGAGAATGAAATATAAATAAAATTTAACCTAAGGCAAGACGCAGAAATGTAACGGTTGGTAACTATTTTACACACCGAATGAAGTGTACAATATAGGGTTGTCACTGAGAAATAAGGCATTTAAATTAGGCGGTCACGGCATGTACATACCTACTTCTGTTTTCTCAATTTAATTATATCTGCTTTCAGATCACTTTCAATAATATCTATTTTCAAAATACTCAAAGGTTTTCAAAGAAATATTGCAAAGTATATATGTAATATAAGATTTATAACAACGGTAGACTTTCAGTAGAGGTGTGAACAACACATTTATTAAGACGCATGTTCACAGTCCTGCTAAATAGTTATGCTATATTTTATTAATAGTAATACTCTTCAATCAGAAGATGTAAGATAATAACTAGACTGAACCAGAGACATTATTCACATAATATTTATATCTCGTGTATGACAACCCTATAAATATACAGATATACAATCGTTTACACGTTACGGCAACCTCAAACTCACTTGCGCCTTCGATCATACCAGCAAATATACACAACAAACTCATGACCCACTTTAACAAGATTAAACAAATATTTACAAGTTTTGAGTTCATTTCTTTAAGACAATTAAATAAATCATGGAGTACATTATTAAGTATTGCATGTGTATTTGTATGTTGTAACAAAATCGAGAATTTAACTATTGTACTCTCGATAAACCTTTTACTTTGTATTGGGCCATGATTAAATTAATATTAAATTAATAATTGATTTCATAACAATTAATATAAGATTTAATCTCAACATTCATACATACAACAACTTTATTTATAGCATAGAAAATAATGGCCTTAGGCCTTGCGTACTTTGATTTAAAAATTAGCAAAATACCCTAGTACGAATAATACCACTAATTTCAAATATTCGAATCACATATAACACTAATTTCAAATAATGTATTCAAATCCACATTCAAACGCTTTACATGTGTAATCTTCAAAAAACCCGCCAAGTGCGAGTCGAACTCTCTCACGAAGGGTTCCGTACCGTCCTACTAATATTATAAACGCGAAAGTTTGTAAGTATGGATGGATGTTTGTTTCTCTTTCACGCAAAAACTGCTCAACGGATTTGGATGAAACTTTACAGTAACATAGCTTATACATCAGAATAACACATAGGCTTATATTTGCCGCCATAACCAACATACACGCGGGCGGAGCCGTGGGCAACTACTAGTTATCTATAACAACGGAAAAAATCAAAGTTATCCTTTGTTATATGTAATATCTAACCTTTAATGACAAAATATTCGGATTACATAAAGGCATTTATTTTTAACTTTGAGAATTAGTTGAATTCTGGAAAACTGTGTTCAATTCGTAGTGTTACAATTCGTACTAGAGGTGGTTATAACTTATACTGTTATAAAATAGGGTATAAATATTTAATTGTTAAGGAGTTATTAAGGAACGAAATATGAACTTCGTTCACTTCGTCTAGACTCTCATAATTATTGTAAAAACAAGTAACAGACGTTTGAACATGATACAGTAAGGACAGCAGAAAATATATTATTATTCCGTATTCCTTCTATGCTTCTATGTTGCCAGGACTGCCAATGAAGGTTTTCCCAAAAAATAGAGGAAAAATTTATTGTTGGAACGTCAATAAAGTTGTCGAATACACCTATGGAAGTTACTCTCAATTGACTTGATCAAAGGAACTTTATATTCTTCAGAGTTAGTGTGTTTCCAAAGATGTTTAGTAAAAAATACAAACAACAACACTATCTGTATAATTAAGGAAGTTATAATTAGGTTTAGGATACCTATTGTCCGATTTGTACCATAGTCGGAGTCTGTTGACCGTATAGTGTTTCTCTCACTCTGGCGTGACAAAATACTTTATAATAAAATTAATTCAAACATCTCCTACCACAATAGACTCCGCCGTGACGAGTAAACGACAAGAGATACAAACAAGGGAGAAATTATTTATTGTACTTGTAGATTGTTTCGAGTGTTGAGTCGGTGGCTCACTAGATGGCGTTACTTGTTGTTGAGTCTGAACACGTCGTTGAGCGGTGTGTACGGCGTCCGCGTCGGGATCGAGTTGTACAGGTACGAAGGCTGTGTGTCAGCGCGAAGGATCACAACACCTGCACATAATATTTTTTATTAGACTCACAAGTCATAGGAGCCAATTTAAATTTCCTAACGTTCTAGTGTGTAGTTCACGTAATGATGTGTAGATGGCGTTAGTTGCCTAATGCCAGGATATAAATCGGTAATAATTATCATGTTAACTGTAGATAGATCTGTTAAATTATTTTCGGAGAGATAAAGCTCTGATTTATGAATTTAATTTATCCCTAGATAAATGGACTGTCGGGCCTACCATAAGTGAGGTAGGTGTGAATAAAATGAACATGTGATAATATTGCAGTGAAATGTGTAAGTAATAATCAAGCATTATGACTTATGAGTTAAACCAGTGTTGGTAGTAACTAATGAATTGGTGATATGAATAAACATTTATGTTAGGAAACCATTTGTTATTCATTCTTGGATGTCCTGGTGAGATTAAACCATTCTTACCTTCACCAGTTTTACCTACCATAAATAGATACACCTTAAAAATAAGTTGTCGATTCGTATGGCCGAAGAGTAGAATAAATAATTTTAGACGGTCAAAACCACAATACATTTTTGAGTGAAACGGAACCTACTTTTGACATACAGAAGGCAACTTTGATTCTGTTAGTCTAGTCATAGAGTTCTCTGGCAAGATTTAGGAGTGTTTTAAGTACTTTTTAGCCACGAGCAGCTACTTCAGCTACTTAGTGCAAGACCGGAGCTATAACTTCCAGCTAATCAAATTCAATGTCAATCTTCATCTCATATCTTTGCACTCTTAACTCACGTATTGACATAAATTAAAGCATGGTAATCCAATGCTTTAATTGAATAGTCTTTATTTAAAGACTATCGGGAAAACAGTCAAGGTGAAAAGTGGGATTGGTGAAAAAATTTTTTTTTAAAGTAATTACTAAAACTGGCCTAGAATATTCACAACCTTGTTTTTTATATCTCTAGCCATATTACTTTAGAAAGGTTACCAGAAAACTATGACTTACTAAAAGACACAAATAGTGCCACGGACACCTTCTAAGCTGACAAACAAAAGAACAAAACTACCACAGTTCTGAAGAAGGTGAGAAATTTCTTATTAGTTATTCTAAGTGAGGTTTTTAAACAACAAGTCTCCTTGTAAGAAGCAACAACTCGTTTGGAGGTATAGCCTATATGTTTAGGAACAAAACTCGATTTGATCGGTCCAAACTTTTAAACAAAACAATTTAAATTGAAAAGTACAACAAAATAAAAAAAAATGTTTATTCGTAGTAGATAGAAAATCTATTTTGGCAAAGAGAAAATATAGAAAGCAGCAAGGACATCACATCGATATTATTCAACCCTAACGACCACATAACTTTGAGAGATTGCCGTCATTGATTACACATCAAAGAAAGGTACTAGCTGACTCCAAAAGATAAATAGGTCATGAAATTACTGTCAATTGGCCAAAACTTTTCCCTAAGTTCCTGGCACCAATTTGTGATGGGTACACTTTACATTACCGTGTAGCGAGTAAGCGTTAGCGTGACACCAAGCCCTTGCGAAGCGAACAAGTGAGACACTTTCTACCTGAGGGGTTCACTTTCACTTTGATCTTGGTCTGCGGCGACAGCACACCGTAGTCCACATCCTCGTACAGATCCTGGTGACAACACACAGTTTTATTACTAACTTAAGGTTCACGATGCGATTCTTGGTGTAGAATTAAATGTATTGTGTAGGTTGGTCTATTATTTGACGTGGAATTGTAATTATTTTCCAAAATAAAATACTTTCAATCACTGCTTGTAACATCACTTATTTTACAGAAGTTTATTTAATGGTGTGCTGGTTAAAGGCGTTCTCTTGACTAGCACATGGATAGATGTATATGAAATCCATTTGCCTTGTTGCCTTGTTATTTGCATTTATTTCTAAGCTCAGAAGTAGTCTGGTCTGAGTTCAATAACAATTCTAAGTAGAGCACTTCTTACCTCGACCCTGTATCCAGAAGGGTTGTTGAGTCCCAGTTCGCGTAGTGTCACGGCAACGTCGGAGGGCGTGCCGTCGGTCCGACGGTTGACGAAGGCCACTGCGTACGAGTAGTAGATACCTTGGATTGGCAGGATCGGACGAGACCAGATCTCTATTCCGCGGTGCTGGAAAATGGGAAAACATTATGATGGTAAGCTGTAGGAGCTAACCAGCATCTGCTCATGTATCCGTTCACTTGTCATCAGGTGAGATGGTAAGTGATACGCATACTTAAAAGACAAGCAAAGCGCTATCTTGAAGACACAAGTGCTTTGCGAGTCTTTTATGTGCTATGTTCAAGGGTAAGAGAGGGGCTTAGGCTCCAGTAACCTCACTGAACCTCACCATAAGAACATTCCTAAAACATATCACGTACTCGTATGATGATGATGATACTCACCTTGTATATTCTTCTACCCTGGATGCCGAGGGGATCCTGGTCAACGTCAATTATCTTCCTGTTCTGTAAGATGGCCTTGTACTCCGGCCGGATGGTCCTGAGGTCAACGCTCATGAGTAGAGGCGCTGCAAGTATGGCCCAGATGGCGAATTGGGTCTTACTCTGTTCGTATGAAAGGCCAAAGTTGCCAATGATCAGCTGGAATTGTACGAAAAGTATAAATTAGTATGCATCATTACAATATTTGTTTTCTTTTATAGATAAAAAAAATCTTCGTTTAAAAAAACCGACTTCAAAAACTGAAAAGTATAAAATAACTTAATTTGTATGTGCTACCTATTCATAGGTTTGAATTCGGCGCCAAGCCAAATGTAATAGTAGGTACCACACTCGCTATATTTCGAGACGAACGTCAACGACGTCACCGACGCTTCGGTTGTTTTGTCCTACGCGAAGAGCAGCTATCCCGCTCAAGGTCACGCGCGGCGAGTCCTACTATAACATTTTGGCTCGGCACCGACTTCAAACCTATGAATAGGTAGCACATACAAATTAAGTTATTTTATACTTTTCAGTTTTTGAAGTCGGTTTTTTTAAACGAAGTTTTTTTTTATTTATCGCTTTTTAGTCTTTCTCAAGTCTCTCATCATCATTTCACCTAAATAACTTGAAAGAATACGACTAAAGGTAACATACAACATACTGTATAGAATAATAAATAAATATTTCGGACATGATGTTTACAGAATATGAAAGCATGCAGACAATTGCCTTAACTTTATTGCAGGCGCTTACGTAAATTTGAGGGTTTCCTTTAATTTCCTTGGGATCCCATCATCAGATCCTGATATGGTGGCCATGGGACCACATGGGGAGCATACCCTTTCGAATACAAAAATAATTGTCAAAATCGGTCCACAATTGACGGAGTAATCAATGTACATGCATAAAAAAATAAACAAAAAAAAAAATACCGATGAAATTGAGAACCTCCTCCTTTTGGAAGTCGGTTAAAAAGAGCAGACGTATCTTATTAACTTTCTTTTAGCTAAAAACGTCGAAATTCATTCAGCGTTAAAACATGAACTCTTAATAGATAGGACAGCCTGATATACAGACCGACAGAAATAGCTAGTTACTTTCATAAAGATATGTTTTTATTACAGATTAACAGACATTAGACAAAATGTTCATGGCCACATGACGTAGTACTTTGCAGAATGGGTAACTTCGCCAAAGTTTGCCAGTGCGATTCCCGCTCAATTCAAATTTTTGTATAATTAGTATAATTTCTATGCAGTTAATTGCAATTATAATATCAGTTTTCCAATACCACGTACCACCAGTACAAGCTCTGCTTAGTTTGTAACCAGATGGCGTTTGTATACGTGGTACAACGTAAATTGTTTAAATAGTTGGTAAATAATCTGTTTGATAGCTTTATAGTATTCCAAATTATTACTCTAAGTTAAATTACCATGTCGGGATCATTCCAGTGTCCGGGTCCAGCGTTTGGCACGATGACGTCCTGGTGGTTTCCGTAGTAGTCTATGATAGATTCGACGGAAGCCCATGAGTCTTGTATATCGTCGAAGTTACGCCATAAGTTGCAGTGTTCGATGATGGATGAAAAGTTGGGCTGGAAATGGAAAATTAGGTAGTAGGTAGTAGAGCCACGCTGATTTCAGCACGAATGGGCCGGCTCGACCGGGGCGGTACTACCCTCGCACAGAAAATCAACGTAAAATGACAGCGTTCATGCTGTCGTGTTTCGTTGGTGAGTGCGAGACCGGAGGCCCAAATAGTCTAGTCAACAAGTTCCATACCTGTTGACTAGACTAAAAGATGCAGTAGCATCACTAGGCCGCCATGGTGTGGGTCGCCATACTGCATTGTCTGCATTCGCAGTGAGTATGGTGACCACCACTCTTGGATTCTGCTTATGCTTTCCATCAGGCAGAGTAGAGTCATTATGGCGGGCCATACATAAAAAAAAATTACATTATTGACATGGAGCCTAAATAAAGGTGGTATTTCAGACGACAACTGGTAGACAGTTGCTATCATCTGGTATATATACTTAGCATCTTGGAGGATAATTTATTTATTAATTTTGTGCACATGAAGTACAAAGGCGGACTTAATGCCATTGGGCATTATCTACCAGTCAACCTTCGGGTGTTGCAGAAATATGATGCGGTAGGTGCAAGGACAAAATATTCAATTCGTTCGTTATTATAGTTAGTTCCTGAAGGGACGAATTAAGAATATGGAGGGATGCAACCTGTGAAAGTTAACCAAACTGCAAAGAGAATGAAAACTCGAAACAAACCAACCAACCAACAAACAAACGAAATATACCAACATCTCTTTTAAAAGGAGCGGCCTATGTCTTGCTGTGGACTACTAAAGATTACAATAATGGATGTCAGTCATCGTTAAGAGTAGCTTTAATTTATTATTTTTCTTTAAACTTTTAATTAAATAAAACAAGAAAGCAAACTGTTTATATTGAAGCATGACGTCATAAATAGTTGTTTTGTAAAAAGTACGAATCTATATATATAAAAGCGAAGTACCACTCACTTATTAATCACGAAAACTCAGAAACTATAACACCTACAAACTTGAAATTTGGCAGATAGGTATCTTATAGCGTGTAGACACCCGCTAAGAACGGATTTTACGAAACTCCACCCCTAAGGGGGTAAAACAGGGGTTGGACGTTTGTATGAAAGTCCTATGTTTTTGAAGTAAGAGACTTGAAATTTAAAATGTATACTCTATAGACGGTGTGGAGGTGTACGAATAATGTATCTTTAGAAATCCACCCCATTCTGGGGTAAAACGGGGGATGGTAGTTTGTATGAAAGTCCAATGTTATTGAAGTTAATGGCAGAGTTAATGGCAGAAGGATTTCAAATGGTATTTAAGTAGTAGACTTATCATAATTATAGGTATGTATACTAGCTGAGCCCCGTGGTGTTACCCAAGGTACAACAACCGGGGGCAATGCCGAAATGGTATCTAACTTAGTTCCTCATGGATAACGTAGGCATCAATGAACAATAACAAGAGAGACATAGTATTTAGTATTTTTTTTTCTTTTCATATTTCTACACCTGTTGAGAATAGGCAAAAAGCTATTGACCGATGACACAATACAAGTATTTGTTGACGTGACAAACATTATTTATGCGTATTGAAACGTCTGCCTTGAAACATATAACAGGCGCTTTTGGGTGCCTTTATTGTGAAATAACCTTCTTCTTAAGTCTTCTGTAACCAGAGTTACTTATGGTTATTCTTGTAAAACTTGGATTCTGTAAGAAGTAAATTTTTAATGCGGTTTTTGTTGTACCTATAAAACAGCATTTTTTTGTCATACGGATAAAAAAGCAAGGTGCATTTTCGTATATAGTAGCCTATGTGTTATTCTGATGTATAAGCTATATTACTGTAAAGTTTCATCCAAATCCGTTCAGTAGTTTTTGCGTGAAAGAGTAACAAACATCCATCCATCCATACTTACAAACTTTCGCGTTTATAATATTAGTAGGAAGTAGGATAGTGCTCGCCGAGTGGTCGAAATCCGACCACAATTTTAATTATTTCTTTAACCTTTTTGCACTCCTCTTCCACATAAACTTTAACCTTTCCAAATTTGCTAAGAAATTGATGAATACCTGAATGCCAGCATATATCTGGTAGACGGGCCAACTACACGAGTAGACCATTTGTCTTCCAGTCTTGTTCAGCTCGTTGCCGAATTCAGGGTAGCCGTAGTCCATGTCGGCTGGTAGGGCATAGCAGCCATCCAACTTCACGTAGTCCACACCCCAAGCAGCGAACGTGTTAGCATCTGGTGATGAAAAAAACATATTTTGCACTTTGACTGCACGGTTAACTTAGTAGTTTAAAAGGTCGCGTTGTGTGATTCACAAATTGGTGTTCTGAGTCTGGGTGTAATTTGTGTCCCTTTTTATGTATGTTTGTCAAGTCCCCCGCGACACGGGATGTATATTCCTAATCTGGCTTGTCAAAAAAAAAAAAACTTATGGTGATATGAAAATTAATTTGAGATAGTTTTGCTCACTCTCGATAGATGGCGCTGGTAGTAGGAATACGAAAATAAAAAATAATATAATTCATTTCTTTAAAAAAGGGAGATCAAGACATTTGATTTGATGATAAGTTGATATAATATTTCAAACGCAGTTTAATCTATTTTTGGTATTAATATGCAACTTGTTGATATTTTGCAAGTGACTCAAGGATGTTACTTGCTCTTCTTGCAAAACTAAACGTTATTGCTACAATTTAGCATAAATGCATACAAATTTTGGATCTACAGAAAATTTGGCAATTGATTGAAATATAAACATTTTTGTAGTTCGTACGCAACACTAAACTCACCGTATTTTAAAATAAATAATTTCTAAATAATAGGTCTTTACCTATGAAATTGCCGTTTTGTATGCAATAAGTGAAAGTACTTATTTTTTCAAACTTTTTTATTTCTGTTATTCGAAGTAATCACCCATGCAATCGACGCATCTTTGCCAACGCATTGGCAGTTTATTGATGCCCCCTCTTGTAAAAATCAGCTGGACGGGAGGCAACAAACTCTTCAAAGGCATTTTGTACTGTCTCTCGGGAATTGAATTTTTTACCCACTAAAAAGTTGTCTAAATTTTGGAAAAAGTAATAGTCGGTAGGTGCAAGGTCTGGTGAGTATGGCGGATGAGGGAGAGCTTCCAACCCCAGCTCTTGTAGCTTGGAGACTGTCTGTTGCGCAGTATGGGGTCGCGCGTTGTCGTGAAGGAGCAGTGGGGACGACCGATTGACCAAAGCTGGTTATAGATGTGCAAGCTTCTCCATCATTCTCTCCAGTTCTTCACAGTACACATCTGTATTAATGTTCATGCCGTTTTGTAAAAAGCTGTGGTGAATCACACCCGCACTAGACCACCAAACAGTGACCATCACCTTTTTAGGGGTCATTTTTGGTTTAGGGCATTGCTTTGGTGCTGAACCAGGGTCTAACCAACTTGCTGAGCGCTTTCGATTGTCAAACAGAATCCATTTTTCGTCGCACGTAACAATTCGTTTCGAAATTCCTTCATTTCTTTGCCTGTTGAGCAGCGCAAGGCAGGTCTCGACGCGTACGTTGCGCAGGCGATCGTTAAGGTCGTGGGGCACCCATCTATCAAGCTTTTTTACCTTGCCAATTTGTCGCAAATGGATCAATATTGTTTTGATGCTTACATTAAAAGCTGCTGCTAGCTCAGCTGTAGATTGAGTTTCGTCAGCTTCCACAATCGCCTTTAATTCATTATTGTTAACCAAAGTCTCCGGACGACCATGAGCTTCATTTTTCAAGTCAAAATTTCCAGAATGTATCCGGGAAAACCAATAACGGGTTGTGCGTTGGTTTGTACAGTTCTCTCCGTAACCGTTTTTGATGTTACGTGCCGTTTGTGTAGCCTTGGTGCCACGACGGAACTCATATTCCATAATTACACGAATTTTTCAAGTATCCATTATGACGAAAAATGTTTAAATGTAATGAAAATACAACGCTAATCAAAAAACAAAAGACAGAGTTTGTAAATAGAATGTCATTTAAAACAAAATTAATATGAATTTAGAATACAGAGCCATTACAAACTTTTTTTTATTTGAAATGACCAGTACTGTAGAAAGGCAACTTCATAGGTAAAGACCTAATATTATAAATACTATTATTTGACTGCATCCCGCGGTGTTACCCGCGGTTACTGACGTATCTTTACAATAGCAAGTGCCAAGTAGTAATTGGTTTCTAAAATCAAAATAGCAGCATAAGTTACTCCTTATATTGTCAACTATCTGCCAGTAAAAGTCCCGTCAAAATCGGTCCAGCGGTTACAGAGATTAGTCGGAAGACACAGACTGATAAAAAAATTCATTAAGTGCCGAATACACTTTCAGGCACAAGCAGACCCCGTAAAAGATGGCGCGACCATCTTGACGCCTATCGCAGATACTGGCTGGAACTGGCCTTGAATAGAGGGAAGTGGCTTGTTGCAGGGGAGACCTTTGCCCAGCAGTGGAACACAGTAGGCTTTTATGGAATAAGCGGGCAAACGAGCAGACGTATCACCTGATGGTAAGCGATTATAAGCGCCCATGGACATCCGCAACAACAGAGGCGTCACAAGTGCGTTGCCGACCTTTGGGGGATCGGGAAAGGGATGTGGGGAGGGGTTGGGGTATGGGCTTCCGGTATCCTCACTCACTCGGTGAAACACAGCGCAAGCACTATTTCACACCGGTTTTCCGTGAGCCGTGGTATCACTCCGGTCGAGCCGACCCATTCATGCCGAAGCGTGGCTCTCCCACTGTATTGTACTGTTAATTTGAAATTACAAATAGACACTACAATTTTATATAGGTAATTGTATAGATGTATACAAGGATGTACGTACAGAAAGCCTTCATTCAATAATGAACTAAGGATATCCTGTCTACACAATAGTTCATATCAGAGAGCTACCAGATGGTGTTCTAATCTGCAAACATACGACCGCAAGTCCGAGACCTTACCCATGGAGTTATCATGCTAATGCACCTTCTGCTTTATCATAACTCATTTTTATTAATTAAAATGATTGGTTACTTATAGTTAAGTGCAAAACTTGTAAACGTTAATTATAATCCTAATGTGAAAAGAAAAACGTTGAATTTCAGAAAATAGGAAAATACTACCAGAGAATGACATGTAACGCGTGCATTCACTCTATGATGTTAGATAGGTTCATCATAATTGCAGAAACTACCTTTCAAGGTATTCATGCACTGGTCCCTACACACCTTAATAAGGCTCACCTGTTCGGGCCAAATCTAGTTGGACAAACTTGGAATGCACAAGTCAATATACCGTTATTTTTCTAAGGAATATTACATAATTTAAGTGCTCATACTTACATCTCATAACACCAATTATGAATGAATAGCGGCCATATTTAAAACGCGACTGACAATGAGGCATTAATGTAATGTATTTGATCACGTGTTAGTATATCGCGTGTCCGTCACGATTCTTTAATGTGAGTTTAATCGTATAATATCTGTGAGTCTCTGCGAGTTTATTGACCGCGACTTCGACTTCAGAGTCGCCAGCTATTTATTTCATCTCACTTTTGAGGAAACTAAAGTTCACAGTGGTGAAAACTTGAACCTATAATTAAATTTTAAAGACTTAAATGTGTCTAGTTTATGATGAATTTGCCACAATTAAGTTTTTTTTTGCCTTCAAGTCAATGTTGAGGTTATTTGGGAAGGTACCCACTCAAATAATGAGAAGACTTGCCACGTCACTTCATAAATGGCGGCTTTTTAAGGTAACCTGGGCCCACAATATCAAGGGTTTGCGTCAAGTTTTCTTCTTTATTTCCTTACACTGTAAAAAACCTATAGGCTCCAGTTAATAAGCCTTGCTATTTAGACATAACAAGTATGCATACATTAACGTATGCATACTTGTATTATTATCTCTTTACTAATTACGATTAGGTACAACATAAATGCTAGTACAACATCGAAGGAAGTGAGTCATGTAATCGTAAGCGCACCATACGGCAATCACTGCATGAGACATTACTGGAATTTTGATAACGCATACACACCTGTGACAATTAAGTCTCGATAACTATGGAAAACTAATTGCAAAGCCTTTCCTTGTTGCGTAAGAATTAGATGCTTAATTAATCAAATTGTAGACAGCATGGGTGTGTCTGTGCAATCATAATGCTATCGCGATTTAGGATTTGAAGGTAGTAGAGCCACGCTGATTTCAGCACGAACGGGCCGGCTCGACCGGGGCGGTACTACCCTCGCACAGAAAATCAACGTAAAATGACAGCGTGCTGTCGTGTTTCGTTGGTGAGTGCGAGACCGGAGGCCCAATTAGTCTAGTCAACAAGTTCCATACTTGTTGACTAGACTAAAAGATGCAGCAGCATCACTAGGCCGCCATGGTGTGGGTCGCCATGCTGCATTGTATGCATTCGCAGTGAGCATGGTGACCACCACTCTTGGATTCTGCTTATGCTTTCCATCAGGCAGAGTAGAGTCATTTTGGCGGGCCAAACATAAAAAAAAAAAAAAAAAAAAAAATATGGATACCTATGCTATATTTAAGTGCAAATATAACTGGAAGACTAAAACTATTAATAATAAAGGCAAGTACATGCTAGTAGAAAATTATTGAAATATAATGATAGTCACTTGGTAATTTTTTTTATAGATAGGTACTCAGTTCTTTCACCACAGAACCCTCGACTGCAATATAGGCTTTATACATATTAAATGGTGGGATATAGTAAATTCTAAATCAAAAAAGAGAAAGTCTCTCTAGCGATAGAAAAAACATAAAACGGTTTTTTTTGTTATTTAAATTTTCAGATACGTTTTATGTTAAATGTCTGTACACCACGAAAACATTGTTTCCTCAAATAAAGCAATGTATTGAAACCCATAATTAATTTGTTATTGTGTGTTATAACATAAATTATTATCTTTGAACGACTTATGCCACACACCAGCAAATAATAATGGGAAATGTCCCAACATTCTTTACAATATAATGGTGATCGTAGCAAAGAACAGGTGCACAGTACGGGTCAGGAAGTCACAGAGTTGTTGCAAGCTCACACTTAAATTACGCAAGTTTCACTGCTCAATGTGGCTTTATACTCGTAGCTTAACAAGATGGTAGGAAATACATAAAATAATGTTAATATTAAGTCATTCATATGTTCTACATAAACTATTTGTGTGGTGACGGATTAAGAATACGGATTATCACCACCCCTATTAATTCCGTGAGTGTCATAAAAGACTTCTAAGGGTCAGCGCAGACGGACGGAGTGGCAGCGACGACTAATTGCGTAACAATTTAAATTAAACGTAAAGTTATTCAGAATACAAATGTATTTGATGCAACTAAATATAAATTAAATTTAAAAGCTTTTTAAAAACAAGCTTTTACTGGAATGCCTCGAGATGAATCAAACGATATACTTATCGATTCTGACGATTCGTTGCAGCAATAATTATTCAATTTTAGTAGTGATTTAAATTCATTGGATGATATGTACCTACTAAATGCCCATATCATAATGCTCAGTAGGTAAAGAATTAGCAATTTGCCAGGTCAGGAGTAATATTATTATTTTGAAACACGCTTTTATTAGCTTCACCTGTATGATTGTTTGTAACTGCTTTTGTAAGTGTGCAGCACACGTTAATCACTGCATGAGACATTACTGGAATTTAGATAACGCACACCTATGACTATTAAGTCTTAATAATTATGGAAAACTAATTGCAAAGCCTTTAGACTTTTGTAAGTGTATTTTTTGTAAGTGTTTTTTGTTTTTTTTAAACTATTATTGAAATGTAAGATTGTGTCGGTTTTACATCAACAGCTGCCTTTAACAGTTCACTGCTGGAGATAGGCGTCTCCTTAGCAAGAGGGTTTGGCCTAATATAACACGCTGGCTATACGGGTTGGTTTAGGATTTGGCTCAAGTTTTTCTCTCTCTTTAGCGCTGTTATAATAAAATATAAATATTTCGGACATCTAACACACAACGCCATCTAGTCCCAAGCTAAGCTGAGCTTGTGTTATGGGTACTAGACAACTGATACGAATACATATATACTTTCTTTTTGTAAATACATACATATTATACATAGCAAACACCCAAACTCCGAAACAAATACACACATCAAAAGTGTCTAGGGATCAAGCATTTTTATGCGGATTTCTTGAGATTGAGATGTGGCTTTGGCCCTGGCCTGCTCAGTCGCCAGACTTGAACCCGATTGAGCATGCATGGGATATGCTACAGAGAAGAGCTCTGCCGAATATGGAGGGTATCCAGTCGCAAGAAGACCTTTTTTTGTTGTTGCAACGAACATGGGCGGCCATTCCACAGCGTGTTTGGATGAACTCATTTTGAGTATGCCAAACCGATGTTCTTGTGTTGTTAGTGTTCGCGGTAGAAACACGGATTATTAATTGTTGAAGTTACCTAATAAAATTTTAAAGAAAACTGTTATTTCAGTCTTTTTTTCGAACTTTAATGTTAGTGGTTCAAATGTCAAAAATCCCTTTATTAGGAAAATGGCAAATTTCTTTATTAATGCAAAGGTGACTTGGTTTATCGTTACTGTGACAAACGAAAACACTTTATTTGATGAATCCTTAAAGAAAATTTTAATTAATATCAATCAGGAGAAAAGTTATTGCAAAAATATATGTTGATCCCTAGACACATATGTTGATCCCTAGACACTTTTGATGTGTGTATTTGTAGATCATACAAACATTTAATCCGACCCGGGAATCGAACCCGAGACCTCATGATCAGCAGTCGCATACGCCAACCGCGAGACCAACGAGGCAGTCAGTTATCCTGCGACGTCCTGCTCCCTTAGGGCCAGCGCCGACGGATGGAGTGGCGGCGAAGACCGAAATAAAACCAACCGTCGCTCGCGTCGGTCACCGTCATTTTACAAGCTTTTTATTAACTTGCAATGTATGTATGCTTGTATGTTCGGGTGGAATCTTGCAACTCAATTTTGAAGCAGATATCTTCAACCGATTTTGCTGAAATTTTGCAAGCATATGTATACAGCGTGACAATACAATATTATAATGAAATGGAGCTGATCTGATGCTGGAGCTGGAAGGTGGCCATAGGAACTCTGTAAAGAAACGTCGCAACATCTTAGAGTTTGGACTCGTTTGATTCATCTCGAGGCATTCCAGTAAAAGCTTGTTTTTAAAAAGCTTTTAAATTTAATTTATATTTAGTTGCATCAAATACATTTGTATTCTGAATAACTTTGCCTTTAATTTAAATTGTTACGCAATTAGTCGTCGCTGCCACTCCGTCCGTCTGCGCTGACCCTTAGAAGTCTTTTATGACACTCACGGAATTAATAGGGGTGGTGATAATCCGTATTCTTAATCCGTCACCACACAAATAGTTTATGTAGAACATATGAATGACTTAATATTAACATTATTTTATGTATTTCCTACCATCTTGTTAAGCTACGAGTATAAAGCCACATTGAGCAGTGAAACTTGCGTAATTTAAGTGTGAGCTTGCAACAACTCTGTGACTTCCTGACCCGTACTGTGCAACTGTTCTTTGCTACGATCACCATTATATTGTAAAGAATGTTGGGACATTTCCCATTATTATTTGCTGGTGTGTGGCATAAGTCGTTCAAAGATAATAATTTATGTTATAACACACAATAACAAATTAATTATGGGTTTCAATACATTGCTTTATTTGAGGAAACAATGTTTTCGTGGTGTACAGACATTTAACATAAAACGTATCTGAAAATTTAAATAACAAAAAAAACCGTTTTATGTTTTTTCTATCGCTAGAGAGACTTTCTCTTTTTTGAGTTAGAATTTACTATATCCCACCATTTAATATGTATAAAGCCTATACTATACTCTTTAAATCACCATGTTGTAATAGAAAATGGTTTATAAGTATTTTATTACATTTATGTTATATGTCTTCGCATTTTAATATCTTATTGAACAAAATAATGACACTTGGCATGAAATTTCCTATAAATTTGTGTCGTGTGTGTGTTGAACTGGTAGTCGACCACAAATAATGTTGCGATTAATAAAGGCTGATGATATACAAAATAATCACATTTCAACAAAAAAACCGACTTCAATCTGTACCAAATTTAAATGGGAGCACACGGGAAGCACCAGCTTTCAAATAAAAAAATCATCAAAATCGGTTCACCCAGTCGAAAGTTATGAGGTATCAAACATTTAAAAAAAAACAGTCGAATTGAGAACATCCTCCTTTTTTTGAAGTCGGTTAAAAATCGTTAAAGCTCTAACGTGTGCTGCTATAGGAACTAACTACAAAACGAAACAAGAAGATTACGTTTTTGATGTACCACTTTGTAAAAACGCTCCAAAATTGTATTTAAATTATGACGAAGTAAATGCAAGAATGCATCTGGTGCATAATCGATAGTGATTAGTGCAGTATACTTTCTCCACTATGCGATAGTAAAAGTGATGTATGTTTAGGAAATTCGTCGTAAATTATAGAATTTGTATTTAAATTTTTGTAAGTGGAGTATTAAATCACAGTTTGATAATTTTCCAAATGAATATGTAACACTACAGTTTCTAGAACTTATAATATCATTAAGACAGTTCGCCGGTATGCGAATTCACACTTAGGGCCAGTTTCACCAGTTTCTGATAAAGTTTCAGATAGTTATTTGCCATATAACACTATTAGCTTTTGCCTGCGGCTTCCCTCACGTGTATGTCAGTTATCGCGGTAACGAATCTTGTCCTTCCTTAACAATCAAAGTATCTCCATGCCAAATTTCATTGAAATCGGTTCAGAGGTTTAACCATGAAAGCGTGACAGACAGACAGACTTACTTTCGAATCTTTAATATTGGTAGGTATGGATTTAACAGATAAAAGTTGTTCATAAATATAGTATTTATATCTGACATATACTCTATCTAAGACTTGCGAAACCGAAATCTGTAGTAACTTGAGAGATAAGGTGGTATTAGGCTATCAGAGACTTCCTCAGTAAGTGGTTAAACTGGGCATTAATTTTTTTTAGATGTTACTTAAAATGAAAGAATAATGCGATTTAAAAGTATATCGTAAGGACCGACTAAGGGGACAAAATGCAAGACGGCCTCACTGCAAAGAGATGAAATACTTAAAGCAAACCCTATACCATCCCTATTATTCCCTATACCGTCTAACCAGCGTGGTATTACAAGCCAAAATCTCCTTTCTAACGAGAGGCCTATGTCCAGCAGTGGACTATTCAAGGCTGTTGAAGTGATGGTGATAAAGTGTTTGCTATGCCTTGTGTGTGTTCCTTACCTCCACTTAAATGTCCCACCACACCGGGGTACCCAGCGCACGTGAAGTTACCGTAGTCTTCGTAGATGCCGAATTTCAAACCTTTGCTATGTACCTGGAGATAAGAGAATTAATTGTTATTTATCTATATATATATAAATCTATATATATAAAATTAACCGCCGAAATGTATGTACGCGCATAACTTCCGATCGGCTGCACCGAATTAAATTATTCTTTTTTATATGTGTTCGTTATTGTTAGGAAAAGGTTTGTATACAAGAAAAATTAAAAGAAAAATTTTTGTTCGCGGCTGTGCACTGCCTGTGGGAAGCTAATGGCGGTACGAAGTTCGCTGGGTCAGCTAGTGTGATATAATAATTAACAATCAGACGATGCATAGTTCATTAAGCAAACGTGCTCTAATACTAAAATATTAGCGGTTGTTTTAGCTCTTAAACAAAGCTAGATCTTAGTATCTCTCCTACCAGAATTTCCTTGATCGAATCTTCAAGTTACTGACTGGGTGTCTTAATTCTCATAAATTACTAACTGACCCACGCAACGTCGTTTACGTCTCCTATTGCCCGTTCATTTGTTACAAAAAAATGATAAATGAAGAACCGCTCGACCGATTTTGTGCAAACTTCACATAAACCATCTACTAAATAGTCCGAACAAAGCCTAAACATTTGGTTTGGATAGGTGAGCCCGTTCTTGAGTTATAAAATTACAACGAAAAGTGGCATTGATTTTTATATATATTGATGATGATGATGATAAAGTACTATATTTATTACTCTCTCTATAAATACTATTGCGACAATCGACTCTAACGATACATCTATGGAGGATATAAGATTTTTTCTTACTCGTATCGTCAAATTTGTTAATTTAGGTTGACAATAAAGCCCAATTGCTCAATTCAAAGAAAAAAGCTCATGCCATCTTGGTTCAAAATCAAAGTGGATTACATACCTCAACTATAACCAGAAATAATTGAAAACAAAAGAAAAGTACAAACGAAATCACGTTTGATTGAGTATTGAGAGGGGTGAAAGTTAAGTGATTTCCAATGCTGGGAGTGTACTCTGTGCATCAATACATTTCATTATAAAAAGTAAATCGTTGTGGATAGAAATGCTGGACGGATTTCGAGTTGTTTTTTTTTATAATTATATGAATTGAATTTATTATACATATAAGCAAAGTTTAATAATATACAATAACACCTGCAACAACAAATAAATCTGCGCGGCCAAGATACTGACAGATAGACAGACGGACAGACAAAAAAAAATACAGTTTTGGCTTCAGTATCGATTATAAAGAGCCCTCTAAAAAAAAAATTCTAAATATCTTTAATGTACAAAATTGGACCTGTTAGATTTTTATTATAAGTATAGATTCGTAAGTAACTATCTAGTCCGGGATCCCCGGAACAAATTTTACAAGTTATTACTAGCAAGCAAATTTTTGGTAAGTGGCTGCATTTTGATGAGGGGCCCACCTTTCACCTTACAAAAATTTTGGATTGTGGTAGCTAACAGGGGTGGCAACTGGCAGGGACAAAAAACTTTTGAGCGTAGGACCGGGATAACGTACCATGCAATTTGTAGGACAATGTGGCTGTTAAATAATATAAATATTAGCTGTATAGATGTTGTATTAATGTCATCCACCCTAAAAAAACAAACAGACAATCCGGTTCGGTGGACTCTAAATTTAATTATTTTCATTGAATTAAATAGCCACATAATAATCCAATCACGTTATAAGCAAAGTCATCAAAATAAAAAATACAAATAAAACTGTCGTTTTTTATTTTATTGTTCTTTAACACCTGAATGCTCGACTCACAGCGCAGAACAATCTCAAATAAACGACAGCAAAAAGTTTGCATCGAATCACATCAAGTTTTTGCTATGGAAAAAAAGCTAAAAGATGGCTATAGACAAAAAGTTAAGGTTGCCAGTTCTGAAAAATTTATAGCATCCAATATTTTTTTAAAGATTTAAAAATAAATGGTAGATAACGTCTGATTTTTATGCCGGTTTTACCAATAGATAGAGCGATTGTTGAGGAAGGTAATTTGTTATATTTTTGAGTACATTGGCTAAAATATAACGATTATTGTTGAAGACATCAGAAGAAATTAAGCCACACAACTTCTCAGAGTAACATTTCGTAAAGAATCCGTGCGAAGCCGGGGCGGGTTGCTTGCTTGATAAACAAAACTCAATAATAAATATGACCCATATGACATTAATGACATTTAGATGACATTTCATGTTTTGTATTTATCACCAGATGTTTTACGTAGGCTATAAATAGGACAATAATTTGACATTATTACGCTGCAAACGATTTTATGATTGCAAATGGGTAAAAATGAAGATTCGTTTTCATGAGACATTTTGACAAATGATTTTAAAGCAACTTCTAAATGTCATGCTCTATAACTAATTAATTCAAATAACTTCTGATCTATTTATTTGTAAGCATAAATAAGTATTTAATGTTTTTCTTAAATTTTTTATACATTTTATGATGAGGAATAAAAAATATGACATTGGATTTCTTAATTAAAATTTACAAAACCTAACTTCCTAATTTCTGAGTATTCCTATTATAATTACAAATGAGAGTTTGCTTTGTTTGTAATTATTCCTACACCTGAAATATTCATATATAAGCACAATAGAGCAAGAGCCCACGACGGCCAGACCTTCGTTATTTTATAAAAGCTGAAAGTTTTTCTGTGCATGGCCCCTATATAGGTTTTTTTTTTTTTAAAGACAACTCCCGCACTAGGAATAAATCCTGTGTCGCGGGGGACTTTACAAACATACATGAAACGGACACAAATAACACCCAGACTCAGAACAACAATTTCTGGATCACACAAAGTGTTGTCCTACGTGGGATTTGAACCCACGACACTTGGCGAAGTAGGAAACGGCGTGGTGATCGTTAAACCACTAGGCCAAACGTGCAGTCAAAGTCAGGTAAGAACGATCAGCGAATAAATAGTTTGGGTTGTGGTTACTTTGGCAGATAACAGGTAGTAAAGGTGTATAAAATGGTACCTAATTTTTGTTAAAGTATAAATAAAGCTCATTTTTTTCATATTTTCTTCGGGATAACTTTAGAAATCTCGTCATCCATTGCCGGACACTTATGACAGTTGCTACCCCCTGCCAGACACCCCTAAACTTTAATAAATTATAGTTATACTTTCGTTATAGTATAAAAGAAAAAAAAATAACCGACTTCCAAAAAGGAGGAGGGTCTATGTTCCACTGTATGTACTATTTTTTTTATTTTATTTTATGTATGTTCACCGATTACTCCGTCAATTGTGGACCGATTTTGAATTTTTTTTTGTATTCGAAAGGGTATGCTCCCAATGTGGTTTCATTCATATATCGTTGTAGTGTGGACCGCCTATAAGGATATTTTTATTTTGGACTAACAACCGCGGGTAACACCGCTGATAGGAGCCAGTACAAAATAATATACACTCAAAAGGCATATTCCAGGCATTCCAGCCATAAAACAACTCCTTTTAACAGAGATTAAAAAAATCTACAGTCTTAGCGTGGGCGCACACCTGAGTCGACAGACAGTCTCCGACAAGACAGTTTGTCGAGGCTCGACTAGGTTGCCGTAAAAAGCGTTATGTTAGATGGAACCGTCGCACACCAAGGCTGTTTTCGACAGACAGTCTCCGACGAGACAGTTTGTCGAGGCTCGACTAGGTTACCGTAAAAAGGTGCCGTACGTCACCTATATTGAGAGACTACCAGCAGACGGTGCCCGCTTCAGGCCCACAGTGGCAGACCGTGTGGTTTTAGTCGGTAAGATTCCGACACACCGCCCCGCCGCAAACGGCGCAAACCCCGGTGGGGTGACGGCCCGAGGGGGTTTCCAAGGTTGCCGTAAAAAGCGTTGACTCAAGGTTGACTGGTAGATAATGTCATATGGCATTAAGTCCACCTCGTGCAATTGTAATGCAGGGAGTGTAAATAAATAAATTAAAAAAAGTAAACAAACAGTATTTAATGAGGGTATCCGAATAATGCGAGGTAGTAATGGAGTCTATATAAAGCGGCGCGATCGGCAACGGAATACAGTTTCTCTTCAGAACTCGCGACGACCATATCTCTTGACTGTGACATGGGTCACTCCTGAGTAGTAGTAGTTTTCTATTATTGGATTTGCGATTTATTGTATCTCTGTGTTTTATATGGTGTGTACGAGGCGGTATTCACCAGTGGGGGAATTACTAGCCTAGGTGGCGAATTCCACAGGGCACCGCGGAGGAGTGAGCGTTGCCCCAACCCCTTCGTGGGGGTCGCTGATGGTATTTAAGTTAATTCGTATCGGTTTAGTAGTAATTAGTGGTTGGCTTCAGTCCAGATTGGCTGCATCAGTGATTCATGTGTTCTCGTTTTATTCTCTTGCCTTCAGACAGGCTTTATATTTCCAGAATCAAACCGTCCCTTCGACCGTTTGTTCGGTCTCATGCGGTGTGCGTCAGCACAAGACAACAGTAGAAAACCGTCTAGTCGCGGACCGTCTCTTCGAAGACCGTTTCAGTGTGCGCCCGGCCTTACTATTAATCCGTGAGCAAAAGTTTATTGCAATAAAAATAGTTTGAAATCTATAACAAGATTATAAAACAATGTAGCTATATTGTTACGAAAGAAGTATTACAAAAACTTAGATGATTATCACGATACATCACAGACCATATAATGAACAAGTCATTCACTCCCACAGCAAGGTTAATACAATAATAATAAACGTTGATTCGTTACATAGTTATCTTTATTCTCTGTAGAGATTGATAGGTTTTATAGTGTAGTTACAGCAGTTCAAGGGCAAAATAAGTCTATTTTGATTTATTGTGGTAGGGTTGTGTCATATAGCGCTTTTTGTAGCCCCAAAGATCAATTTGTTGCATTGTCTGCATTCGTAATACGTATGGTGACCACCACTCTTGGATTCTGCTCATGCTTTCCATCAGGCAGAGTAAAGTCAATTTGGCAGGGTCAAATATTAAAAAAAGGCCCTTTTTGTAGAGTAGGAACTTATAGCGATAGAATTACTGCAGAAGAACGCTTTTAATTATTTTGTTAGTACTTAAAGAAAAGAGAATAGACGAATTAAAACTATAACTCATGTGAAATTTGTTTTCCCAAGATTATTGGTCGAGTTATTATAATATATACTTTTCGCATCAGGATCGGTGCTAATATGTACAAAAAACTTTGATATTTTATTTTGTAAAATACTCATTGATTAACAACTTTGGCACTTTTACTGCATTATCTTTATATATATAATTCTTCTGTGAGTGTGTATGTCACTGAACTTCTCTCAAACGTCTGGACCGATTTTGATGAAATTTTTTGTGTGTGTTCAAGGGGATCTGGGAATGGTTTAGATTCACAAAAACGACTGGACCGATTTTGATGATTTTTTTTGTGTGTGTTCAAGGGGATCTGGGAATGGTTTAGATTAACAAAAACGTAAACGATGTTACGTGGGTCAGCTAGTTCTTATATAAAATCTCACATTTATCCGTAAATGAAATTTGTTAAAATAAAAAATATAGTCAATTCAGTAGTTAGTCTAAAGATCAAAATTTGAGAGTACATAATTAAATTATCAATATATTGATCACAAAAGAGCACCATGGAAAGTGAGCAAAACGTATTTTCCTAGAGAACAATCCAGAGACAAAAAATTCTTGGAGCCTAGATTAAATTAAGAATATCTTTTTTTTATGGAATAGGCGGGCAAACGAGCAGACGTATCGCCTGATGGTAAGCGATTACCGCCGCCCATGGACACCTGCAACACCAGAGGCGTCACAAGTGCGTTGCCGGCCTTTAGGGGGATAAGGGGGGGGGGGGTAGATAGGGGAGGGGGGTTGGGGTATGGGCCTCCTGTTTCCTCACTCACTCGGTGAAACACAGCGCAAGCACTATTATACACCGGTTTTCTGTGAGGCCGTGGTATCACTCCGGTCGAGCCGGCCCATTCATGCCGAAGCGTGGCTCTCCCACGGTAATCTTAATAATACGTACCTATATGATGTAGTCTTTCGTTTTAGTAGGTGTATAAGTTTTTGATGTTTTTGTAAAGTTACTGTTTATTTCCTTTTATAATAATTTATGTAGTCCTATGTAAATGTTGTGTACATTTTTAATTAGATCAGCACATGTAATAAGTCGTAATTAATTTTATTCGAATGTTTGTGTTTACTCCGTAAATATGCCTTAATAAATAAAATACCTATTGTTTCCCGCGGCTCCGCCCGCGTGTATGTCGGTTATCGCGGCAAATAGTAGCCTATGTGTTATTCTGATGTATAAGCTATATTACTTTAAAGTTTCATCCAAATTCGTTCAGTAGTTTTTGTGTGAAAGAGTAACAAACATCCATCCACACATCCATCCATACTTACAAACTTTCGCGTTTATAATCTATACTTACTATATCAAAAGGTAAAGTTTGTGATGTTGTAGGGGGTAATCTCTGAATCTACTGAACCGATTTTGTAAATTCTTTTACCAATAGAAGGCTACGTTGAGCGAGTTTTTGTGTGTGTTATAGGATATATAATAACCCGAAAAGTGGAAAGACTTTTTCGTGGTAGCAGGGTTTGCAAAGTAAGTCGGAGCATAAAATTTTTTACCGCCCAACGAAGTGGGCACGGGTCATATTATATAGTAGGATGTAATGTTTTAATAACCAATATTCGAACGGACAGCAAAACGTTGACAAATATTTGAACATAAGATATTTAATAAATTCATGCACAGAGAAATGACACAAAGTAGATAAGATTTAACACATAGTATAATAAGACAAATTGTAATTCTGAATGCGATTCAGGGGTCAGGAACGAACACCAATATTTAGTACTGTCAATGCTGCGCTTGTTCTTGAGTAAAAACAAAACAAAAACATATTATATGAAAAAGATCTTGACACTGTGACTTGACATTGGTGGGATGTATTACAAATCCTCGAATGCGGACAAATAATGCAGTTATGTCATTTAAACAAATTTGTAGTAAGATAATACTCGTAAAATACATTTTATTAACCTTTATTAAAAACAGTGTATTTTGATGTTAAAAATAAACTTTAAGTATGTGTATATTAATTAACTAGATGAGCCCCGCGGTGTTACCCGCGTTTGTTGTTGTAACCGCGGGCAACGCCGCAGGGCGAAGCGAGTCTAAAAAAAAGTAGCCAAAGCTACTCCTTAGATCATCAGCTACCTATAAGTGAAAGTCCCACCAAAATCAGTCAAGCCGTTCCAGAGATTAGCTGGAACAGACAGACAGACAGACCGACAGAAAGACAGACAAAAATTGTAAGAAATGTTATTTTGGTATATGTACCGGGTAAACATACATATGCATGTAGTAAAAAGCGGTTATTTTAATATTACAAAAAGACACTCCAATTTTATTTATTTGATTTATGATATATGAAACCTCTTTTTATGAAAATTGTGCAAACGGAACGGAAGTAAGAAATTTGGCACAGTTAGGCCATGTTCAGATGATGAGCGCTCAACGCGCGTTTTGGTAACGCGCGTTTACAACTACATGTAATTTCATTCTAGGAGTCCACATGCTAACGCGCGTTTCTAGAATGAAATTACCTGAAATTATCTGAAAGTGGCCTTAAGTTGATGTCTCCATATAATATAAACTCTAAGTGGATGAGGAGCACGAAAGTGAAAAAACAAAATATTCAAAAAAAAAACAAGTGAATAAGAGTCAAATTTAGAGCACTGGGAGATCACTAGTTGAGAGTAAATAAGTGTTTACGATACTTTCTTTACATGTACAAAACAAAATTGGTATTTATTCAAAAATAAATATTGCTACAAATACAACATAAAACGTTCGATTAAAACCAACTTGAACGTTAGATAATAAATACATAACACACAAAAAAGAACAAACGATATAGGTAATAGCTTTTTGGTGAATGATTGTATTTAATAATTTTATTTAGCTTTGGTTCCCATAACAAGGGATATATGTAAACAAAAAATCCTCATGAGGAATCTTGAAGGTGTACAACAAAACTGTTAAAAAGTAGTTAACCAGAAGCAGAATAAATCAAACGACAAGCCCCTCATTTAGAACAAACATGTCATAATGACATGTTACCTTAATAAATATACTTGTCACTTCTGCATAAAAAGCTTCGCAATAGACGGCTCTCTTGTTAACGACTGTATAATACGTGTTGTGTTTCGAAGATGACATAGTACTTAGGATTGTGTCGCTAGCAGGTTGATTGCATAAAATCGTGGGAAAACATCCCGTGACTCCGTTTCGAAACATAGAATGTACTACTGTAAAGACACCTGCATCGAATTCCCTTAACTGGCTCTCTCTGTGCTGATTTTAACTTAGATTAACTTCTGCCCCAGGTTATTTGCTACTTCAGACCGTAACTCATCTATCTCTGTGCCATCATTTGAATTCGTTTAATAATTTTGAAGTACATAGTTGAGTAATTAATTCCAATGCATTCAAATTTTAGTAGGTACTAAGGCAGTAAAATTTTACTATAGTTAAATTGTTAATGTTTTAAGATTGCTCTTGACTTATTATAGAACCAGCGACCCGGCCCGGCTTCGCACGGTAGTCTTTGAAGTTCTCGGATTTCATTTACTATTGTATGTATGTATTACTAATTAATTAATTACTCTATCCATTACTGAAAACTACATTAAAATCCGCTGAGTAGTTTTAAAGATCTAAGCGACAAGCGAAGACGACTTTATTTTATACTATGTACCTAATTATTTAAAAAATTGTAAGCACACACTTAATTTTATTCCACTACACAAAACTGAAATGTGATATAACTTTATGATCGAGGGTAAAGGTAACCATTAGGACTCCTAACTAAGCACTATAGCGTGTTCATAAAAGAGAAAGTTTTATGCTGTGTGATCGACATAACTATGGCTTGCATACTTTTTTTACTCATTATTGGCTAAAAATACTCATTGTAAAACCATTAGTTCCAACACTGCAACTGGTGAATGTTTTGAACAGAATCAATTTAAATTTCGTAGTTACTATTTTGTACCTCAAATCTTGTAGATTCAGTTCATAGATACACACATCAAAAGTGTCTAGGGATCAAGCATTTTTATGCGGATTTCTTGAGATTGAGATGTGGCTTTGGCCCTGGCCTGCTCAGTCGCCAGACTTGAACCCGATTGAGCATGCATGGGATATGCTACAGAGAAGAGCTCTGCCGAATATGGAGGGTATCCAGTCGCAAGAAGACCTTTTTTTGTTGTTGCAACGAACATGGGCGGCCATTCCACAGCGTGATTTGGATGAACTCATTTTGAGTGTGCCAAACCGATTCTTGTGTTGTTAGTGTTCGCGGTAGAAACACGGATTATTAATTGTTTAAGTTACCTAATAAAATTTTAAAGAAAACTATTATTTCAGTCTTTTTTTCGAACTTTAATGTTAGTGGTTCAAATGTCAAAAATCCCTTTATTAGGAAAATGGCAAATTTCTTTATTAATGCAAAGGTGACTTGGTTTATCGTTACTGTGACAAACGAAAACACTTTATTTGATGAATCCTTAAAGAAAATTTTAATTAATATCAATCAGGAGAAAAGTTATTGCAAAAATATATGTTGATCCCTAGACACATATGTTGATCCCTAGACACTTTTGATGTGTGTATTTACCTCGCCAACTTTATGGTATATTGCTTCCTCTGTAATATAATGTGTAATACTAAGTTGTTAAAGTTTGCAACATCGATGACCTTTGACCGTCACTGGGAAAGCAAAAACCTTGTCTATGTAATAATACTACTTAACACGTGGTTGCTGAGAACTAAATAGGCAATGAAAGGTTCGGATATTGTTTATAGGTGTGGTGACTTCCACGTACAGTTTAACAGAAATGTACTACAGCGCCATCTACCCCAGATATACTGAACTACGGAGTAATGTACTAAAAACGAAGAAACTACCAATCCTGAATCGCGCAATAGAAGTTCTCGCGCTGATTATCATATATATAACATCCCAACATCAACCGTTGGGCCGCGGCCCGCCAGGTATGATCACCTTGCTTGGTCGGAGGATCCTCCCTTTGTGTTAGAGGGACATGACACCCGTCCATCTACATAGGTACAAGTACGTTATAGAAGAATAAGCGCTCGCTCGAACAGGACAAAGTCGCTAATCCGAGCTAACCAAAGTTTAGTTACACTTCTAATTATATGTATTGAATAAAAACATGCCTCATCTTATTGAACAATTCTAATCATTATAGTTTTGAGGCTGATATCATCTGCCAACTTTAGAATGAACATGCTTTTCTCCGATAGTTATGTAGCTTTTTAACTACAGGTTTCTCCTGATGATAATTTGGATTTTGGAATAACGTGACCTGATTTCGGGGCAAGCAGACTGAGTTCGGAGGATTTAGACCCCAGGATTACATACTAAGCAGTTTCGCAATACCCAGCTTCATTTACAACAAATTAGCCGTGTGCCAAACTCTTAATCCAATTTAAAAAGGTAGGCCATTGTTGTGCGAATACTTGTCTTTTGTTCCGACATTCACGCTGCAGGCGTGAGAAATATCAGATCCTACGGCGAAGGTCTCAAGATAAGGCGGTGGATACATTCATGTACTTAACACGTCTATTATTTGACTCTCCGTATTGTTGAACCGTTCTCATAAACGTAAGGGCTGTTTCTTACGACACTATTGTAGTAACGAGATTGTGTTAGCAAAGAAAAAAGATATGAGCTAAATATTTAAGATATTTTGATTGTTTTCGTCTGGCCTTTTGTGGTTGTCTGTTAGTGTTCTGATTGCTTCAGATGCCCGTATACGATGGGGACAAATGTTGAAATTATACACGAAACTACGGTAACGTGAAAGGGATTCCGTTTTTGGTGAATGAGAAGTGGAATAGGTAACGTGTTATGCATACTGATGGATGGAGATGCTGCCGAATATGTTGGTTCAGAACCTAAAAGAAACATATATGCCCCTTTATTGCGCAAATTATTTGAAATGAAATGATATTTCTTTGTAAGTAAATCTTTTCAGATATTTTTACACGTCGGAACGTCGGACGGAACGTTTGGGTATGCAATAATGGTTTGACCAAGGCCGGCAAACGAGCAGACGTAGGTATCGCCCGATGGTAAGCGATTACCGCCGCCCATGGACACCCGCAATACCAGAGGCGTCACAAGTGCGTTACCGGCCTTTGGGGGTTGGGGGGGGAGATAGGGGGAGGGGTTGGGGTATGGGCCTCCGGTATCCTCACTCACTCAGTGAAACACAGCGCAAGCGAAATAGTTCACACCGGTTTTCTGTGAGGCCGTGGTATCACTCCTGTCGAGCCGGCCCATTCATGCCGAAGCATGGCTCTCCCACGGTGTCATAGAATTCAAAAATGTCACTTGTTTGTAGATTATATATAAGACTGTATCATTAAAAAATCGTTATATTGTGTCATACCTAATAATGTAGAAAGTTTTGAAATATTATGGTGAAAAATTACATAAGTATGATTTTTAATTTATAATGCTTTATTTCACTTTTAGCTTAGTACCTTGATAGATAAATTAAAATAGAAATATCTCGTCCGATGTTCAAAGTAGAAACAAATTTCCAAAAAAATATATGTATTAGTTAAAAAACTCGAGATTTAAACTCGAGTCTTTTGTAAGTGTAAACAAAAAAATCGTTCTAGGTAGTAGAGCCACGCTGATTTCAGCACTAACGGGCCGGCTCGACCGGGGTGGTACTACCCTCGCACAAAAGACCAACGTAAAGTGACAGCGTTCGTGCTGTCGAGTTTCGTTGGTGAGTGCGAGACCGGAGGCCTAATGATGCAGAAGCATCACTAGGCTGCCATGGTGTGGGTCACCATGCTGCATTGTTGTATTGTCTGCATTCGCGATGAGTATGGTGACCACCACTCTTGGATTCTGCTTATGCTTTCCATCAGGGAAAGTAGAGACATTTTGACAGGGCCATACATAAAAAAAAGCAATCACTATTATAATTGTGTTTATCATTTACGACATCAGAAACTTTTCTCCGTCAAAAACTGCAATTAACATCTTTGGTTACAGTTGAACTTTACAACCGAACACCGATCGTTATTTAGTTACATGTGTTATTTTGATTGTCTTGACAAGAAAATTGTCGTGACCTCGGTTTCAACAAAAGCTTTAGTTGAGCTATTACATAGTGGGTAGTTGAACAATTTGCGTGTGCTGTGGGTGGGCAGATGTTGTGTAACATCTTTATACGGAGTTACGTCGAGTGTGGTGGCATCATAATTGAGGCTAATACGTTAAAATGCGCGCAAAGTAGACCGATCAATAAGTGTTTTTATGATTTTTATTTTTAAAGACTTGTAGGGAATTGTACAAACTACTAATGTTAGCGTTTCTAGGGTCGTGATTATGGGTTATAGGTCAATCTATAAAAGATAGCATTATATTATGTTAAATTTTAAACTTTCTCGGGCGATATTGCAAATGTATAACACCAGAGTGAACACATCAGTAGTTATTACATTTTTTTTTATAGAATAGGGGGCAAACGAGCAGACGTATCGCCTGATGGTAAGTGATTACCGCCGTCCATGGACACCCGCAACACCAGAGGCGTCACAAGTGCATTGCCGGCCTTTGGGGGATGGGGATGGGGAAGGGGATGAGGGGAGGGGTTGGGGTGTGGGCCTCCGGTATCCTCACTCACTCGGTGCAGTGCTGTTTCAACTATTTTCTTCGCAATTTTTGTTTTTTCTCTCCATAACAACCTTGTGCCTTAACGAAAATATAATAGAAAAAATAACCAAATTGGACGAGTGGTTCCCGAGTTTTGCGATTACATTTGATAATCTATTTTTATTTATATAAATCGATAGATATACATGTATTAAAGACACTTGATTGTGTTCATTTAGAAATATTCGTAAATGAGCCTTAAATTTTTGTGTCTATATTTGTTAGGTAAAATAATATTGTATTAAGGCTTACGTACTTTGAAAAATAAATAACAGACATCATCAGCAGCTTTTAATAGTCCACTGCTGGACATAGGCCTCCCATTAGCAAGGAGAAAATACATAATATTATTATGTAACTTAAGTAAAAGTAAAGTTGCTACTATGCCACCTTAAATAAAATAAAACTTTTTTAATTAGTCAGGTCAACTTAAACGACAATCTCAATAAAAAAAATTACAATGCATGTACATATAATCATTAGTATTCACGTATTGTATGTACAAAAGAACATCAGAACTGCCTTCATTGTATATGCCAATTTGGTCCCATGACAAATTTAATGGCACTTAAAATGAAGCTTCTAAGATCGCATCAGTAGCTTATTATATTCATAGCAAGTATTCCACAAAGGTCAAGTGCGTCGGCGAAATGCGTGAGACACTACAACATATCGGTATTTACGTGACATGCATTTACTTTGTTAGGATTTTATCACTTGAATCAGCGAAGCAAAAATGAGGATAATGTTTAAGATAAAGTATGAGAACAGAAATATATTTTCAATGATAAACACTCTCTCCACTAACACAAAGGACGTTGACACTCCAGTCCCTCAACCAAGATGCAAGTGTTTCAAGTCGATTCTCTTTCTTTAATGATATTTTATTTAAACTAGCTGACCCGGCGAACTTCGTACCGCCATATTTACATACTAGCTTTTACACGCGGCTTCGCTCACGCAGACTTTCACCCCCTGATTTACCCCCTTAGGGGTGGAATTTCAAAAATTCCTTTCTTAGTGCTCACTTACGTTATATAAAGAACCAACATGCAAAATTTCAGGATTCTAGCTTCAGCGGTTTGGGCTGTGCGTTGATCTCTGGGTATGTCAGTCAGTCAGTCTGTCAGTCAGTCAGTCAGTCAGTCACCTTACTCTTTTATATATATTAATTGAAGATTTGTCTCAGCTTCCCACAGGCAGTGTACAGTCGTGGACAAAAAAATTGTCTTTCCCGTTATCTTTTATTTTTCTTGTACACAAACCTTATCCTAACAATAAGGAATACATAAAAAAAGAATCATTTAATTTGGTGCAGGCAATCGGAAGTTATGCGCGTACATACATTTCGGGGATTCATTTATATATAATACTAGCTGATCCGGCAAACGTAGTTTTGCCATAAAAAAAATTAAAAAAATTGGGGTATAAAAAATAAATGTTGGTCGATTCTCAGACCTACCCGATATGCACACCAAATTTCATAAAAATCGGTCCAGCTGTTTCAGAGGAGTATGGTAACTAACATTTTGGACACGAGAATTTTATATATAAGATATAGAAGAATAGAATATAGATATTGAACAATATAGAAGATTAAATGTAATACGAAACCACGACTGCCATTGAATGACCCGCAACGAATATTTGCCTGCTCTGTCTATGACATGAATACGTATAAAATGATTGTGTTGTGAATCAATTTGTCTCGCAAAGAGGGTAATGTGTTCAATAAAAGCGTAACATTTTGGGGTCAGTGCATTTATTATTGAAAAAAAAAATGTTTCAGACTGTTTCGTTACTAGATTTGATTGAAATTTAAAGAAAGCGTTGAGTGTTACATTGAGAAAGCTTTGCACGCTAATAAAATTCATGAACAATTTTGCGAAATTATGTTTTTTCTTAACTCTATGCTGCCTCGGTGGCGCAGTGGTAGAGCGACTGCTGTGCTTGAGGTCTCGGGTTCAAATCTTGGGTCGGACCAAATGTTTGTGTGATTTACAATTTCTTTTTTCTGAGTTTGGGTGTTTTCTATGTATTAAATAGTTGTAATTACATGTATGTATTTACAAAAAAAAAGTATGTATGTATTTATATCAGTTGTCTAGTACCCATAACACTGGTTCTGCTTAGTTTGGGACTAGATGGCCTTGTGTGCTAGATGTCAGAAATATTTATTATTTGTTTATTTAATTTATTTATGCAGTGCTGTTCTTCTGCATCGTTAGCTCTCTTAAGCCTAGACTCCACCGAACAAAAGTTGGCAACTTTTCTATTGTCAACACGTGTTGGTGACAAAAGTTTTTGTAAAGCCGAGTCTCCACCGAACAAAAGTTGGCAACTTTTGTGCTGTCAACCTTATTTTTATGTAGTAAAATTTCAGTGGAGACGCACCTTCAGTCGCCTCTTAAGACACCCTTGGTATATATAGGGGTTAGTGACCCTCTCTATTTTTATTCCGTCATCACACAGAGAAGAAATCGGCGTTAAACTAATTATTTTCGTTGCTTTTCACTGATTGAAGAAGGTAACCTCTGTACCTCTCCCCTATTCTGATGAAATGGAGGGCCCAAAGAGCCGTACTTATGATTCTTGAGCTGAATCATTGCGTGTGCGGCGGTAGCCACTTAACATCACATGATCATCATCATCTCAGTGAAAAGTACTCTACTACTGGACCTCTTCCAAGGTGCCGAACAACAACCAGGCATGTGGAGCCCTTATCCAACAGCTTCTCCTATGCAATAAAAAAGACTTGAGAACTCTCGTACCGAAGAATAAAATTCTAGTCTATCTATTTTACTTTTATAATATTTAACGGAAAATCTTTTACCGTTTCACCTTGATTTGATTAAGAACAACTTAAATAAGTAATGATAAATAAATCGTGAAACTGAAGAACAGTTTGTTACAGCCAAGAAATCGATCACTGGTTCAAATCAAACGGTTTCCGATTCAACGAAAGCGTGAACATTCCTCTGTAAAAACAGATGAAAAGCGAGTCTGTTTCCGTGTTGTGTACCGCGCTGTTGGCCATTGATTGGCGTGCACTTGGCCCAGTTAACCATATAAAGGTACGAGCACACTAGAACAGCACAGGAAACTAGGTGGAATAATGTTTTTTAAACAAATTTTTGTATCATTTATTATTCGTTTCATTAAAAAGTAAATAAAGAATTGGTACCAAAATATAGCTGTAAATAATATTTTTTCATTAAAAATACAACACTATATTTGTTAGAGCAGAGTTAATTTTTTGCAAGTAAAAATCGTCTTTTGAATAAGGTTAAAGACGATAAAGTATTTTTGTCCGAGTTTTGTAAAAACTTGATATGATGAAATAAAAAACAGAAAACTGTAAAATACAAATAGTAAACAAGAAACAAATTTATTTATCTTAAACCGACATAAAAAGCAGATAAGTGCGTTTTGTGTGTATCAAAAGTCATAAACAGTCATATAATATTTTTTCTATATTTCTTTAAAAAGACAACTCCCGCACCAGGAATAAATCCTGTGTCGCGGGGGACTTTACAAACATACATGAAACGGCACAAAGAACACCTAGACTCAGAAGAACAATTTGTGGATCACACAAAGTGTTGTCCTACGTGGGATTTGAACCCACGACACTTGGCCAAGTAGGAAACGGCGTGGTGACCGTAAACCACTAGGCCAAACGTGCAGTATTATTATACATATAAATGAGTCCCTGTGTTATCTTTCCGAAAATAAGCATACGATAAAAATAAGAATTTTACAATCTACGAGTATAATTATATATAAAAAAGTAATGTGACTGACGGACTGACATACCCAGAGATCAACGCACAGCCCAAACCACCAAACTGAACCTAAAATCCTGAAATTTTGCATGTAGGTTCTTTATATAACGTAAGTGACCACTAAGAAAGAATTTTTTGAAATTCCACCCCTAAGGAGATAAATCAGGGGATGAAAGTCTGCATGAGCGAATCCGCGTGTAAAAGTTAGTACAAATAAAGCTAGTGAGTGGCGACCTTAATGCGTGGTTTTGCGTTGGGCGTTGTCTGTTTTTTACACTTTTACCACGACCTTCAGGCTACGAGCATGCTGACTGCTGACAGTTTCTCACGGCGAACGATGAGATGACATTGAACTGAATTTAGAGCGATTCTGATGAATAATTATTTTGGAGTACTAAGTTTAATTTTTCATTTCACATTTGTGTGTTTTTCGATCTGTTAGCGTCAGGAGGGTTAAATTTTTTGATTATATAAATAAATATTTTCGGACATCCAACACACAATGCTATCTAGTCCCAAACGAGGCCGAGCTTGTATTATGGGTACTAAACAACTGATATCTAAACTAATATTATAAACGCGAAAGGTTGTAAGTTTGGATGGATGGATGTTTGTTACTTTTTTACGCAAAAACTACTAAACAGATTTGGATGAAACTTTACAGTATTATAGCTCATACATCAGAATAACACATAGGCTACTACACACATCAAAAGTGTCTAGGGATCAACATATGTGTGTAGGGATCAACATATATTTTTGCAATAACTTTTCTCCTGATTGATATTAATTAAAATTTTCTTTAAGGATTCATCAAATAAAGTGTTTTCGTTTGTCACAGTAACGATAAACCAAGTCACCTTTGCATTAATAAAGAAATTTGCCATTTTCCTAATAAAGGGATTTTTGACATTTGAACCACTAACATTAAAGTTAGAAAAAAAGACTGAAATAACAGTTTTCTTTAAAATTTTATTAGGTAACTTAAACAATTAATAATCCGTGTTTCTACCGCGAACACTAACAACACAAGAATCGGTTTGGCATACTCAAAATGAGTTCATCCAAATCACGCTGTGGAATGGCCGCCCATGTTCGTTGCAACAACAAAAAAAGGTCTTCTTGCGACTGGATACCCTCCATATTCGGCAGAGCTCTTCTCTGTAGCATATCCCATGCATGCTCAATCGGGTTCAAGTCTGGCGACTGAGCAGGCCAGGGCCAAAGCCACATCTCAATCTCAAGAAATCCGCATAAAAATGCTTGATCCCTAGACACTTTTGATGTGTGTATTTACCGCGATAACCGACATATACAACCATATACAACCAACAAACAGTGGGCAACCACTAGTAAATACATATATCTATACCTTTTATTTCTAAATACATACACACAGGCGCACAGGTTTAGTGGCAAATTAATTATAAGTTGGTGGTTAATACACAATGTTAACCACCAACACATAATTACTGCTATACCTCTATATTTAAGAGAATAATTATAAATTCTAAATCCAATAGAACTACCATTTATATTAATACGAAGGTAGAGCAATCATTATCACATTTCACTTTTGAATGATAAAAACCCAAAGGGGATTAGCCCACAAATAATTATGCAAAGAAATTTCAATCATAAATTTGCATACGCAACTCATAAACTACTGCGCCCTAATAACTACTAACGATGTTGATTCAAAAGGTATATGAATTTAACTCGTTATGGGAGGTGGTAGAGCAATTTAGTACAACATCAAAAGTATTAAATTGGACCCATTTTTACTCTGGAAATATATTGCAAGCTGTATTCAATATAAGTCTCGAAAAGCATGCCTTGCCATGCACCCTACAACAGACTACAAACATTTCTGTCATTGTATTTATCCAATACCTTATAACGAACAATTGTTGTATATTTATTTAATATAATCTTTTATTAAAGCCCAATATGATTAGTCCGGGATCCCCGGAACCAATTCTACAAGTTATTACTATCAAGCTAATTTTTCGTGAGTGGCTTGATTTTGATGAGAACCATTCACCTTACAGAAATTTTCCGAGAATGTTATTCTGAATCTCGGAAACGGCTCCAACGATTTTCATGAAGTTTAGTATGCCCTGCATTTGGGGGCGCTACATCGGTCTAGCTAGGACTCATTTTTATAAAATTTACCAAAAAAGGAAGTTAAGATAGATAATATAAGTGAAATGTATATGTCTGAAATGTTTAACGTCTGATATATTTTCGCTCAACACAATAGAATGTAACAAAAATATTAATTAATTATCCGTCTATAACCATATCCGGACAACTAGCGGTAATTTTCGTAATATTTTTTGTCTTTGCAAGAGTAATTATGTTAGTCACATTTGACAGCCCAAGGTGTAATACTTCTGTGCATATTGGCCATGATCAGAGGCAAATTGGTGATGTGGAGCAAGGTTATGAGAATTACCTGTTGAACGCTAGCGTTTGTTTTTGTTGCATCATCTCAAACTGCTTTTTCTTCTTTATTTGGGCGTGACCAAATTGAGGTATCACTACAATGGTATGATTAAAAGAAACGGACTTGTTGTTTCATGTTGGCGCCAGAGTTATGTTTGTGCAATTATGAATGACGAGACGTCTGGCAGAAGCTGGATGCGAGAAGCCGAGGATCGAACTAAGTGGCGTGCAATTGAAGAGGCATATGTCCAGCAGTGGACTGCGATAAGCTGATGTTGATGAATGACGAAAACTATGACTAATTACATGAATAAATCGTGGGAAAGAAATTTTAAGAATTATTGTTAAAATATTGTCTTGTTAGTCTTCTGTAAAAAGTCTAATAATTATAATAAGTTATTCACTCAAAAACATATTAAGGTCCATCAAAATAACAATTTATTTAACACAAGAGGTATGTGGAAAAAATTACAATACAGATATTCCCTATGTTTATTTAAAATTACTGCTGATTTTTATTTAAATAGAAAATCTCTCACAAGGATACCTACCTATATCTTTATTGACGTCAACACGGGGCAAAGTATTGGCTGTCTTGCTAGAAAGGAGATTACAATAATAACGACTTATAAAATGAAAATGCTCTACCATTCCTATTCTTTCTTTAATCATCCCAATTTTCCAATTTAAATTTCTAGAGCTAACCTACTTATTCTGAAGAAAGTAGCCCAATAAGCAATTTGTAGTTCGCGATCCGTAACACAGGTGCTCTAGGCATCTAGAAAACAATTCTATAAAATCACGGGCGAATTGTCTGAACGAAAGCAGGTTAACAAGCTAAGATCTCTCTTTTTTATGGGTATATAAATAATAACAATAAAACTTAAAAACATTCCTAAACTACCGTTTATCCCGACCTAAGTACAACTTATACTTTACACTACTGCCGATAAACAAATAGGAAATTTAAATAAATTACAACAACAAAAAAAATACTTCGTTTAAAAAAATCGACTTCGAAAACTAAAAAGTATAAAATAACTTAATTTGTATGTGCTACCTATTCATAGGTTTGAAGTCGGTGCCAAGCCAAAATGTAATAGTAGGTACCGCACTCGCCGCGCGTGACCTTAAGCGGGATAGCTGCTCTTCGCGTAGAACAAAACAACCGAAGCGTCGGTGACGTCGTTGACGTTCGTCTCGAAATATAGCGAGTGTGGTACCTACTATTACATTTGGCTTGGTACCGACTTCAAACCTATGAATAGGTAGCACATACAAATTAAGTTATTTTATACTTTTTAGTTTTTGAAGTCGATTTTTTTAAACAAAGTTTTTTTTTTTTTCGCTTTTTAGTCTTTCTCAAGTCTCTCATCATCATTTCACCTAAATAACTTGAAAGAATACGACTAAAGATAACATACATACTGTATAGAATCGAAAGGACTTCAGGTAATTTTTTGTAATAAAATCTCAAATGGACTATCTATAGGTTATTCTATAGGTTTGATGATTAGAGGTAAACTGACAATATCATTTGGACCCGTTATATATTATGAAATTTAATGATGTCCACAGAATATGAAGACATGCAGACAATTGCTCTAACTTCATTGCAGGCGCTCACGTAAATTTGAGGGTTTCCTCCGATTTCCTTGGGATCCCATCATCAGATCCTGATATAGTGGCCATGGAACCACATGGGGAGCATACCCTTTCGAATACAAAAATAATTTTCAAAATCGGTCCACAATTGACGGAGTAATCCAGGTACATACAAAAAAAAAATACCGATGAAATTGAGAACCTCCTCCTTTTGGAAGTCGGTTAAAAATTACAAAAGAAATGATGAAATTCATCACACAATTATTTATTTGTCCCATGTGTGAACCGAATCCACGACCATCAGCAATCAGGATTACAAACGATTTCAGCCGGAGAGCAGTTCTATAAAGATTTCGATGACGTCATTCAAACCTCTTAATCAATCTCTCATGAATGTCTGTCGATACTACCACGAGCAGAAGTTACTTCACTTTATTTTCACTTTAGTCACTTGACTGTAGCGATTTACAGACTAAGCGCCAGTTTCTCCAGTTTCTGATAAAGTTCCAGATAGCTATCTGCTATGTTACAGATAAAAATTGTTGATATTAATATTAAGCAAAATCTATAGCTATTTGATACATTAGTTGAAAATAGTCTATCAGGGAATCATCAAGAAGTGCAACTGGATCTAATAGTTTTACAAATTAGGTATATAATGTTAATTTAAGAAATCATCAAATTATCTTCTTTCATTCTGCGAACAGTCAAATATGCATTAAAGTACCTACGTATAATAGAATGTGTATTAAATAACTTCAAAAAACGCTTCATGTTAAATTGACATTCTTGAAAAATGTCTTGATTAGTTGCATCACAGCTAATCATATCAAATGAAACACATTTTTTTTTCTTTTTAAAAAGACAACTCCCGCACTAGGAATAAATCCTGTGTCGCGGGGGACTTTACAAACATACACACATCAAAAGTGTCTAGGGATCAAGCATTTTATGCGGATTTCTTGAGATTGAGATGTGGCTTTGGCCCTGGCCTGCTCAGTCGCCAGACTTGAACCCGATTGAGCATGCATGGGATATGCTACAGAGAAGAGCTCTGCCGAATATGGAGGGTATCCAGTCGCAAGAAGACCTTTTTTTGTTGTTGCAATGAACATGGGCGGCCATTCCACAGCGTGATTTGGATGAACTCATTTTGAGTATGCCAAACCGATGTTCTTGTGTTAGTGTTCGCGGTAGAAACACGAATTATTAATTGTTTAAGTTACCTAATAAAATTTTAAAGAAAACTGTTATTTCAGTCTTTTTTTCGAACTTTAATGTTAGTGGTTCAAATGTCAAAAATCCCTTTATTAGGAAAATGGCAAATTTCTTTATTAATGCAAAGGTGACTTGGTTTATCGTTACTGTGACAAACGAAAACACTTTATTTGATGAATCCTTAAAGAAAATTTTAATTAATATCAATCAGGAGAAAAGTTATTGCAAAAATATATTTTGAGCCCTAGACACATATGTTGATCCCTAGACACTTTTGATGTGTGTACATGAAACGGACACAAAGAACACCCAGACTCAGAACAACAATTTGTGGATCACACAAAGTGTTGTCCTACGTGAGATTTGAACCCACGACACTTGGCGAAGTTGGGAACGGCGTGGTGACCGTTAACCACTAGGCCAAACGTGCAGTCAGTGTGTATGTTATGCAGGTATAAAAATCTAAATCACATTTTTCGTTGGTAAAGGCGTCAAAAGAGAATACTTAGACTGAATTGAATAGGTGTTTGATTTAAGGTTTTTTGCTAGACAAAAAACCATTGCCAAAAATGTGAAGAAAATTGGCAACTTTTTATGGCGTTTGGAGAGGGCAATGTCTCTTAAGTTAATCTGTTACGAAGTGTGTGTTACCTACTATGAAGGAGGATTTTGTATCCGGCTCTAAATAAATTCTATTATGCAAGAATGTCAATAAAACATGAAACAAAAACCTGATTGATCTAAATTTTAAAATTCAAAATACTTTACAAGAAATTGGCCTTTGCTCGTAGATTTCTTGGCGTTCATAATTAAGTCAGTTATTCTTCGGGAACAAAACTATTTTTTTTGATAAAATAATGTACTGTTTATAGATGGAAATTGCGTGATATTAAGTAGTTAAGTAAAGAACAAGTACGATAAAAAAACAAAAATTATACAACAATTTTGTGTGAGCAGTGGTGTAAAAAGCCGGTGTAGGTGTAGTGGGGGGTTTACGGTGTACTGTAGACATTCACATAACATTTTTAGTCTGGTTTTAAAATTAGTGGTGTTAAATTTAGAAAAATATGTTTTTCTACGAATTTGAAGTTATAGATAGGTCAACGATCTTACGTTGAAGAAGTTTTTATACGAAACAAAAATCAAGTAGCTAAACAAATATTTGGTTTGGAATAAGTATATTCCTCTTAGTTACAAGTTAGTTCCAAGTAAAATTTAATGTGAGTTTTATCTTGTGTTACATACAAAATACATTGATGTTTATATCAATTGGAGAAAAATTGGGATTACTCGTAGATGCATTTCGTATATTTTGAATCGTAATAAATTTGACATATTATTTAATAAAAGTTTTTTATTTTTATGTATGAAAATGACTGCCAAAATGACTCTACTCTGCCTGATGGAAAGCATAAGCAGAATCCAAGAGTGGTGGTCACCATACTCATTGCAGGCGACCCACACCATGGTGGCTTAGTGATGCTTCTGCATCTTTGGGCCTCCGGTCTTGCACTCACCATCGAAACACGACAGCACGAACGATGTCATATTACGTTGATTTTCTGAGCGAGGGTAGTAGCGCCCCGGTCGTTTTAAGAAAATAACTAATGAAATTAATCTTTTCTTTCATCCTTGAACGTATACTATATCATTATTTTTTGTGATGTATAAAGTTAAGTTTACAAGAGCAGGAGAAGATAAATTCTTTGTAGGATGATGATGAATTTTTGCACACATTATTCTAAGAATTTGCACACACTTTGCCGGGAACAGTAAAGGACGTCCAGTATCTTTCATGCCGATTTAAGGTTTTTAAGAAATGTAAAAATTCTATATTTATTTGTCTTCTCCTAGCCTTTATTTGTCTTCTCCTAGCCGGTTACGGCCACGGCGGCCAGTCTCAACGGAGACCAGTCAACTACGCAGGAGATAAAACACAGGTGCACTCTCTGTTCCCTCTCTCTCTTAATCCGATGGGACGGTTAACCGACAGTACCGACACGACCGGGTAGAGACACGGGGATTTATAAAGCTGCAGTCAAAAGTACGTAAATGATAACAGATAACATAACTCTCCTACAGTAATGATTACTCATATAACTGATTTGATAAAAGACGTTGTATTGTATAAAATTTCACTTCATAGAAATTGAATATGAATGCGAAAGTGAGAATTTAGCAATTAATTGAAACAGCACTTTAGTACTCGCACATAATATTTGTCAAATATGATAATTTTAATACATAACATTTGAATATCAATGATTGAGTCTATACGAGTAAAACGAGACTGATTTACATAAATGACTTTGCATCTGTTGACAAAGTGGGAAATAGTGAATGCGTAACTTTTAAAGTAAAAACTATTTGTAAATAAGAAAAAATAACAAAATAAAAACCGATTTCAAGAACTAGACCAAACTGAGATGGGAACTTTAAAATAAAAAAAACATTATCAAAATTGGTACACACAGTCGAAAGTTCTGAGGTAACAAACATAAAAAAAATACAGTCGAATTGAGAACCTCCTCCTTTTTGAAGTCGGTTAAAAAGAAAACTGTTATGCTCGCATCAACAGCCTTTAACAGCTGCTGGACATGGGCCTCCCCTTAGGAAGGATTTTTAGGACTGCTATCGATCATTTCATTTCAACAAAAAGTCTCTGTGTCGGAAGAAAATTCTCTTGCCCCCTTTTTAAATTATGCGTAATGTAATTTGTGTTGTGGCGCTCATGGCCTAGTTGCACTCGGTGATTGATGGTAAGCAACGATGGCGCGGTCAGTGCCTGGATGGGTGACCGCTGGTGACATAATACCGTGAGCGTCTCCGTGATTCGGAGGTCACGTTAAGCAGTCGGTCCCGGTTGTTGTCATAGGATAAGTCAGGTAACAGTCGTGAAGCTTAGTTAAAGGCCTTTGCACGGCTTAAAAACATCCAACGGCAAGATTACGTAGCCACAACATTATCTTGCCAGATCCCAACCCGCACTTGGCCAGCGTGGGAACTCTTAACCTAAACCCTCTCTTGAGAGGAGACCCGAGCCCAGCAGTGGGACATTATGGGTTGTTGATGAATGTAGAGGTGGATAAATTTTGTTTTTTATTTGTTACACAGACTATAATAGCGTCGATATGAAACCTATATCCTATCACTTAATCTGTTTAAGATTGGCTTTCTCATGTCTTAAAGGTAAAGGTCGTATTAAACAGATATTACCCGCAGTAATCTTGATTTAGATGTCAACATTAAAGAGGTAAATTCTTATTTTACTTTTACTTATTTCCAGGGCAACTTTCTCTTAAATCGATGATTCGCCAATCGTCATTACGATTTTAACAATGGACATTACAAGTAAAAGTTTTAAGAATCATTATGAGTTCTCCATTTTTTTACTTTTTATAATTATCTTACAATATTATAAAAATGTTTTGGACTCCACTGTTGGATTAGTAGTTTAAGCGGTCGCCACGCCGCTTTCTACTGCGCCATTTGTTGTGAGTCCGAATCCCACATGGGACAACACTTTGTGTGATCCACAAATTGTTGTTCTGAGTCTGGGTGTTCTTTGTGTCCGTTTCATACTGTATAGTGTGTATATACATATGTATACAGTATATTTGTGAAGTCCCCCGCGACGGAAGATATATATTCCTAATGCGGGAATTGTCTTTAAACAAAAATGATTGTCGGTCCAACAAGTCGGACAATGGTATTTTTAGAGAAGATTCATATCGTCAAGTACTTTTAGTAGTAGTAATACTCACCTAGTAGTATGAAAGAGGTCGATGGCAGTCGCTCCACGTATCGTAGAAGATTGAAAGTATACCCCAACTAAAGCAGATCACAACGTAATTTGAGAAAAAGACTCGGAGGAAAAATACAAATAAAACTATGATTGTAGTAAGAAGTTTCTATCACATACACACACACGTGGTTCTCACGTAGTAACTGGTAACCGTGATAACATTATGCACCAAAATTAAACTTTTTTGTGCATACTATGTCACAGCATACACACACATAACGTCATGGGTAATAATTGAGTCACCATTTTGTCAAAAAACGTTGAAATGTACAAATAATTAAGTTTAGGCAATTCAAAATTGGACTTGATACTAATATAATAACATAGCGAAAGAGTTTTTGTTTGTATCTAAATATATATTTTTGTATTAAATAGAGAGATATCAAGATAGATATAGTATAATAGTATATGTAACATAACACTACGACCCTTAAGTAGTGAAACAAGGATCTCCAACGCGAATTAAATGCGGGCAACAACTGCGGTAACTTTTGGTGTGTGATATACTCGTATTTACGTAAATGAACTTGTTTGACCTTAACTTTGACTTTCTCGATAACTTTTCCAAATGAACTAAACACGTGTTAGGTTAGGTTAGGTTAGCCTCATATTAATCGTGTGCAAATTTATGATCTCTCCATTCATTAGTTCTATGACATAATTGATTTGATTTTCCAAAGTCTCATACTTTATTAAACTCGATACCGGTCGTACTATTTTTTAAAAACAGCCCCGATCGACCGAAATGAAATCACCGCCTCACTTAAATTCAGAGTTCAGCAATTTTTTTCGTTGTATTTCACCGAATGTGTGAGGTAACCAGAGTTCAACCCTTTTTGTGATTCGTCCTTGAAAGGCAACGAGTGTAGGAATTAGGTTCCCTATTTTTGTATAACATTATATAAAAATGAATGCCTATAAATTGTTACTTGTAATTATTCAATTTTACTTGCAATTGAATAACATTATTACATATGTTTGGAAGATGCTAACCTTCAACAAAAAGTAATTAAATGTAAATACTTAATAGCCGATTACGTCATACACTTTCTTGTATATTATTTTAATAAAGAGTTATCTAAATTTAAAAGATGTGACGCTGTGGAGTTTCTTCTAACGATTCTTCTTCTTCTCAGATAAAACCTCTACCAAGTGGTGACGGATTGGACGTTTAAGGAACTGGACCGGTCGTTCTTACGAACTTTTAAGAAGGTTTGTGTCCAGCAGTGGACATCTTTCAGAGTAGATGATAATACGGTTCCAGTACAACATGTACTTTTTCGAAGTCTGTAAAGTTTAGACTGTGGTTAGCTTTTCTCTCTCTTTTGATTTGTAGCGAAATGTATCACTCAGGTACATCTTAAGAAAATATTTGAATTCGGTAGTTCTGTCTTGGTCTTTCGAAAGTCGATTAAAAAGTTATCTGATAGGTTTACAACGATACATTCTGTTTTTTCCACATTTCGTTTTCGATAAAATATGTAAGCAACACTTGTAAACACTTAATGGGCAATCATTCTTCATTAAAGCATGCGAACGGTAAATATCACTAATACATGCAATGTGTCTTCCATTAAGAGATAATGTGAAATCAATTCACAGTGAAAAATGAACGATGATCATCATGTTGTGTAATAATTACCTCTCTTTAGTGACTTTTGTTAAAATATTACTTGTATTCACGTAACAAGTTGACTTAACGAAATAAAAAATGTTATTTTTAACCCCCGACGCAAAAAGAGGGGTGTTATAAGTTTGACGTGTCTGTCTGTCTCTTTGTCTGTCTGTCTGTGGCACCGTAGCTCGCGAACGGATGAAGCGATTTCAATTTAGTTTTTTTTGTATGAAAGGTGAGTTACGTGCGAGTGTTCTTAGACATGTTTCATGAAAATCGGTTGAGTCGTTTAAAAGTTATGGTGGTGAAAGTGGGGAAGAATAACCGAATGTCTGCAAAAATATCATTGAGTGGGGTCTCAAATGAAAGCGCATAAAGTGTTTTTTACTTTTTAAGGGGAAATCAGGTTATTATGTCGGGGGTTTTTTTTAATTTTGAGAATTTATAGTTATTTATCCTTTGTAAGTATTAATAAAAAAAACGAATTTAGATTAGTATGTGGTGTTTAAGTAGTGTTCCTAATAATACTTGCTGGTCTCACAATTAAGCTAGTCCCCAATTAAAGATCATGTGGAAAACTATATACAATATGTATAACAAATATGAATACTACTCATTAAAAACTTTCTTTAGATTGAGTTAAGAGTTTCTCTAATTGTAATTCCATAAAATTACACAATATTATCATTGCTCGTATTTGGCTTTTGGTTCAAACTCGACCGCTAATAATAATAATAATATTGCAGACAAACAACACATAATGCCACGCCGTCACAAACTAAGCATAGCTTGCTAAGGTATGGGTACAAGATGGCTGATATAAATACATTATTTTAATTTTGTCATTATTTAGACGGCAACAATTCGTCAATATTTAGTCTAATACCCACTACTAAAAGTATTTAAGCTCAGGAGCTGACCTGCCCCCGTAGCCAAATTGCAAGCGTTTTTCTTTCTGCAATCGTTAACGCCTAAATTCTCGTTTTTCATTGGCTAATACTTTGTATAAGATTCGCCAATGACATACGAGAATTTAGGCGTTAACGATTGCAGAAAGAAAAACGCTAAATATGTTACGGAGAAACCATTTAGAAATGTTACCAAAAAAACAATCTATGTTTGAACTATGGAACCCAAAAAGTAATATACTGTTTCGTTTTTGTCTGATATTAAAACCCAACAAAGAATAGTCACTTAACATGCACATGCACAAGTAGAGTTAATATCTCACATTTAATATAACCTTATTATGGAGAGAGCTAAAAATAAATCAAGAATATGTGAACAAAAATGTCATCTTAACAGCCTCTGCTATGTATTACAAGATTATCTTTCAAAGGACATGGACATAGCAACGTGTGTAGACTTGCAAGATACCGCTATCTTGATTCAAAATTTATGATGGTACTAATTAGGCATTTTTAACCGACTTCCAAAAAGGAGGAGGTTCTATGTTTCACTGTATGTATTTTTTTTTTTTTTTTTTTATGTATGTTACCTGATTACTCCGTCAGTTGTGGACCGATTTTGAATTTTTTTTTTGTATTCGACAGGGTATGCTTCCGTGGTGGTCCCATTGCCAGCATATCAGGATCTGATGATGGGATCCCAGGGAAATCGAGGGAAACCCTCATTTTTTATAGGCACATACTATGTTTTTCGTATATTTTCTGAAGTTACACTGGTATTTGCGTCTGGTAGTCAACATTTTATGATGATGAGCTGATGATGTAAGGTACCACTCCTTAACGGTTAGAAGTTGGAGGATAAATCTTTAAATATCATATGTATATAAGTTACCTTTAGTCGTATTCTTACAAATTATTTAGGTAAGCTGATGATGGAAGGTGGAAGGTACAACTCCTCAACGGTTAGGAGTTGGAGAATAATTCTTTCAATTTCATACGTATCTAAAGACCTTCAGTCGTATACTTTCAAGCTATTTAGGTGAGCTGATGATAGAAGATTAAACTCTTCAACAGTTAGGGATTAGAGGATGATTTTAATATTACACGTACCTTAATTTGTATTCTTGATGATGAAATTTGATGAAATAATTCAACTTACTACTTACCTACGATTGTTTGCACTAAAAACTGTAAAATAATAACTTTTTATAAAAAAAAAAAAACCGACTTCCAAAAACATCCAACGAAAACTCTCTGTCAAAAAACACTTAAAAGCGTAAAATAAACTGGTTCTTCATAAATTGCCTATACCTAATTCCTTATTCATTTAAATAGTAGTATTATAATGGGTGCTAGGTACCTAAAATCTGTTTGAAGTCGGTGCTAAGCCAAAAAGAATACAAACGAACAATTACAAAAGTCTAAGCGATAGTCACTTGGCACCGACTTCAAACAGATTTTAGGTACCTAGCACCCATTATAATACTACTATTTAAATGAATAAGGAATTAGGTATAGGCAATTTATGAAGAACCAGTTTATTTTACGCTTTAAAGTGTTTTTTGACAGAGAGTTTTCGTTGGATGTTTTTGGAAGTATTATATTTACTATGAGAAATTTATACACAGGGTTTATTTATATACAGGGGGTTTTGGGAGCGATAAATTTATTTTGCTAGAATTCATTATCCGAAAATTTACCAAAAAAAAAAGTGTGGCACTCGGGGAACGCCGCGGTAAAGCTATTGCATAGCATTTTTTATCAACTTATGCAATTATAATTATTTATTTATTTTTTATTTATGCAGTTTTTTTTTCTTTGAACATGTATAGGTACTTACGGGGCGCACATGCGGTGAGTGTGGCATTATAAAGATATGGTAGATACCTAAACACCTATATACTTTCTCACAAACAGCTGCTTACGTATTCGTCCGATTTCGGAGCAGCTCGTCTCGATCCGTGCGAGCTTCTGGAGTTAGGTTTTATTTTCGTTACGGAATTTCTTGATTCGGTCGATAAAAGCTATGCAATAGCTTAAAAACCGACATCTGTACTTACTGGGAAATTTAAGATATGGGAGCGCAGAGTAGTTAAGTTTCTAAACAAAGTTGATCATACATTGAAACATTTATTTTTTACCAAAAACTTATTATTGTTGAAATGCGCGTCAAGAGATCTCTAGTTATCATAAAAAGCTTCTACTTATAAGAATATAGTAAACGAATAGCAAAACCACGGCAGTAGAACATAAAGAATGTTTATTATATAACGTAATCGATTGGTTACTTTCACAGCACGTGCTGCGCTTACCGCCACCCGTCGCATCAAACCACAAACTGCGGTAACAATCAATTGACACAAACATTACTGCGGTAAAATAATCAGTAAAGATGTTTATCAAGTAAATAATCATTTCCTAGTAACGCCGTGGTACTATGACATTCATTTGTCAGGCTCAATTGACATTACTCAATACCATTTAGTTATACATGTGTGTGTGTACACATCTTCACATACATTGTACAAAAAAAATTTGATTCCGCTGTCTGTTCGCCTAGATCTCTTAACGTTACTCAACGGATTTTAAGGCACCTTTCAGCCATAGACTACCAAAATGTCTCTACTCTGCCTAATGGAAAGCATGAGCAGAATCCAAGAGTGATGGTAACCTTACTCATTGCGAATACCTACAGATAATAAAACAATGTAACTAGATGACCCACACTATAGCGGCCTATTTAGATGCAGAAACATCATTGGCACAGAATAACTAATAGTACTAACGTATCATTGGGCCTCTGACTTAAGAGGAGTTAGCAACAGAAATTTAAATTCAATCGAAGATTTTATCCAACGATGCTTATAGAAAAATTATCTTAACGAACGTGTTTTTTATATGTAGCCGCCAAAATAACTCTACTTAGACAGAAAACATGTGAAGAATCCATTACAAATTTCACGTCAAGGAAAACAAACTCAGAAAATTTAAATCTCACTATAATTAAAGTGTCTACTTACTAAGGAACTAACAGGGCAGTATTGTGTAATGGCTTAAAACGCAACTTATGTATCCCAGTGGCTATTGTAAAAATACATTTAAAGCAATAAAGAGCGAAAACTTTGTTCTTACATGTAAACAATAAGTGGTTTACGCAATCGACGTTTCGATTGTGAATGTCCACGTAAGACGTCACAGTACGATTATTTCATACATGGCGATTAGTGGTTAATAATCCTGACGGCTGAGCTTGTCATGGGTTCGAATTGCAATCAGGACCAATTACTTTATGATGATAACCATAGATGTTATTTAAGTTTGATTTCAGTTCATTCATACTTGTTTATTGTTTAGGACCCATACTACAAACTGCTTAGTATGGGATAGATAGAAAACACTCAAACTTCGAGACAAATATTTGCAGATCATACAAATATTTGGTCCTACCCGAAACCTGAACCAAAGCAGTCGCATACACTACCACTAACGCACTGCGCCACTGAGGCAGTCAATCATAATATATATCTTTACATGGTATATGAAGTCGGTTAAAAATAAAGCCGCTTTCGCTGTCTGGTCACTTAGATCTTGTAAACTACACAACCGATTCGAATGCAGTTTTCACCAATAGATAGAGTCATTCATGAGGAAGGTTTATATGTGTAATACATGCATATTGTAGTATAGAAAATTAGAGAATTTCAACGAATTTTCGGGAAGCCGGCCCGGGTAGCTAGCCTCTGAATATTACTATTAATATAAATCGATCTATTGTGCAGCTTTTGTAAAATGACTCACATAAACTGTTGGCACGACTAAGTACAAAAGCTATCAAGGCCTTTAGATCTATTAAGGTTCCCATGAGAATTAAAACTGGTAACGCCCACATTTATTACAGATTACACTTTATCAACCGTCATATTATGAATATATTAAAGTGTTATGTAGATAGGCTCAAATCTCACATCTTTCTACCGCGCCAAGTGTTGTGGGTTCAAATCCCACATGGGACAACACTTTGTGTGATCCACAAATTGCTGTTCTGAGTCTGGGTGTTCTTTGTGTCCGTTTCATATAAAGTCTCCCGTGGCACATAATTTTTATTCCTAATGCGGGAGTTGTATTTAAAAGAAATAAATTTCTTACCCTACCAATATGCCTTTTTATTACAAACTATAAAAGACCCACGCAATCTCGTTTGCGTCTCCTTTTGCCCGTAGCGTGATAATATTCCCCCGTTTTCGAAACATTTGTCATTGGTGCTTCGCTCCTATTGGTCGTAGCGTGATGATATATAGCCTATAGCCTTCCTCGATAAATGTACTATCCAACACTTTAAAGAATTTTTCAAATCGAACCAGCGTTTCATGAGATTAGCGCGTTCAAACAAACAAACTCTTCAGCTTTATATAATACTAGCTGACCAACGCAACGTCGTTTGCGTCTCCTATTGCCCGTAGCGTGACAATTTTCCCCCGTTTTTGAAACATTCTTCATTGGTTCTCCGCTCCTATTGGTCTTAGCGTGATGATATATAGCCTATAACCTTCCTCGATAAATAGGCTATCTAACACTAAAAGAATTTTTCACAATGGACCAGTAGTTCCTGAGATTAGCGTGTTCAAACAAACAAACTCTTCAGCTTTATATATTAGTATAGATGTATTTATTATACTCTTCTAAGATCTAACACTCATAATCAACAACACATTTATTTGGATAAAGATTAATATTAGGTATTATGTTGATAAAAACTCTTTGGCAAATAACTCATTATTAGGTACCAACTCTTAGTGTCTTATACTAGTGATAACTTCTAAACGAAATGTCCGATTGGGATGAATCAAAAAGTACAAAAAAGCGGTTATTGTACAAAAAAAAAAAATGTAACTAACCCGTGATAGTTAGATATATGCTCTCGCGGACTTTTTTGTAGATCTTAATGGGACCTACAAACCCGTAATACATTATTTTGTTCTATTGTCAATAGCTATAGGTTTTCGATTTCACACCTTGGGTTACAAAATAGCAATTTTCTTACCGATCCCTAATTTTTTTGAAAATAAAATATAGCCTATAGCCTTCCTCGATAAATGGACTATCCAACACTGAAAGAACTTTTCAAATCGGACCAGTAGCTCCTGAGATTAGCGCGTTCAAACAAACAAACAAACTCTGCAGCTTCATAATATTAGTATAGAAGTATAGATTTTTACTTTCCGACTCATAGCAGCTGGATTGTCCCTATTATGCAGGACCAAGTTTTATTCAGTGAAATATGATTGTTTAATTCCACTCTGCTTATCTCTTTAAGGACACTTGCTTGATTATATATACAAATATAATAAGCGACAAATCAAATCTATCTATATCAACGCACAGCCCAAACCGCTGAACCTAGTATCCTGAAATTTTGCATGTAGGTTCTTTATATAACGTAAGTGAGCACTAAGAAAGGAATTTTTGAAATTCCACCCCTAAAGCAGTAAATCAGGGGATGAAAGTCTGCGTGAGCGAAGCCGCGTGTAAAAGCTAGTAGTAGTATACTATAGTATGTACTTACTATGATCACGTTGATCTTGAATCATATGAGATAGTCGTGAGAGTTTCAAACAATATTAGCGATTATTAAAAATCTGTCGTGCAGACACAATAGGTTCTGTTTAGTGCAAAAACAGACCAACGTCTATTATAGTTGAGTAATAGTTAGGTAAGCCTTTGTGTAAATGAAATAATATGGAACATATTGTGCAGTATTTGTATAGTATAATGCGTTTTATATCGGGGAGTTAATATTTCGATGAGTTCAAACTTCTTGCACTTTGGACTCTGAATGGATGTTTGTTACTCTTTCACGCAAAAACTATTGAACGGATTTGAATGAAAATTTACAGTATTATAGCTTATATATCAGAGTAACACGTATGCTACTATTTGCCGCGGCCTACACGCGGGCGGAGCCCCGGGCAACAACTAGTTATTCTATAAACTTTTATGGATGAATACATTTTATATGTATAGGCCAGTAAATACCTTTATTCGTTGTCAAAGGCCCTGTAAGTCACGCTTATACACTACTAGCTTTTATCCGCGACTCCGCCCATTTGTATGGCGGTTTTCGCGACAAAAGTAGCTTATATCCTTCTCTAATCTCCAATCTATCTCTGTACCAAAATTCATAACAAACCGATAGACAAAGTTACTTTCGAATTTATAAAATTAGTATGGATCACAAGGTTATAAGGTACCAGCCTTAACCATCGGTTTAAGGATAAAACAAGGTCATGTGCTGATTGGTGGCACAGTGTCAGCTACTTTCATACTAAATGTCATCAAAATTGAACAAGCCGTTTGAGCGTAAAGCTGTAATAAATACATATTCGGAAACTTTATTTGGTATAATATTAATTTGATGTCATATTTTATAAAGAAATATTCGTCCACATTCTCTGTGCTTGTAACTGTCCCGAGTTCTTCCGAGTGAAACTGTAAGTGACAAAAGAGCAAGCGAAAGTTACACTTAACATAAATCAAAAGGAAAAGTGTAATCCATGTATCTAAATATTCTACTAACTCGGTTCCTGAGATTAGCGCGTTCAAACAAACAAACAAACTCTTCAGCTTTATAATGTATAGATTCCAGGATTCTCGGCTAGATTTCTATGCGATGATTGTAGTCGATTTGCTTTTGGAATCTGAATATGATGAATATATGAAAAAATCGTCTCTCTTCTTAAACGAATTTACGCACCTCACCTCATCATCAGCAGCATATTGCAGTCCACTGCTGGACATTAGGCCTCTCTCGTTGCACGCCACTCCCATCGATTTGAAAATAATTATTTGAAATTTCATACTTTGTATGTGTACAAGAAGTACAGAAAACTATTTTTCTAAACGATGTGCTATGATACTGACGTGAAATCTGTTACGTAACGCTGTAAGGCCCAGTATACACTTAGACCGGTCATTATACAAACCTTCATGCAATTGTAATTCCAATTGTATTGAGCAATGAAATAAATCGAGAAATTCGAAACAGTCCAAATTCGAGCACCAGTCGTTCGTTCAGTTTGCTTTGAGCTTTGCTCTTTATAAGCAGTGCATTCCTTTTGAAAGATATAGACACATTTTAAAGATTTTTCGGTAAACAATGCAGAAAATAATAATTATTCTTTCTACAAGCTCACAAATTTAAATAACCAGTATCTACGTGAAAAATTGCCAATAATATTAAACGCCTAGGAATATAGGAACTTCGTTCCTTCGCAGTTAGGGATTAGGAAATGGAGCGGAAAAATAAGCGATTCAATGAACACAAATTCATGGTGATATTAGGTATGACTAAAAATGTATAATGAAACTATATATCATCATGACGAAACATGAATCATCGTTAACCAGACGTTAGGAATACGCAAACACGTCCGTTATGCAAATGTAAGAAAAACAAAAAGGTAGACTCTTACATAGGTGTTACACCTGTATTAAGTTGGCGTTGTGAAGTAAATTGACCTTAGGTGTTTTAAGTTATCTTCAGATTGATGGTCATTTTTTTTGCTACAGTCAAATACAGTATATCAAAAGATTTGATAAATCCAATCTTTAATCAGGAGTGCCCCTATTTAATAAAGAACTTTGTAAATGTCGAAAAAAGGCTCAATTCGGCTCTAAAAATTGTATCAAAAAAAAATGTAAGCATCTCAATTCTGAACTTAACTTGAAATCATCAAAATAAGAATTTAAATCACGAACACAATAACAAGTATCAAGGATTCTTAATAAGAAAACTTACATAATCAGCCAAGCTTTTCATGCCCGAAGGGAACCGCTCTCTGTCGGGCACCAGCCTGCCTCGAGAGTCGCGCTCTCGTTCCAACCAGCAGTCATCCACGTTGATGTATTCGTATCCAGCCGCCGCGTAACCCTCCGTTACCAGGATATCGGTCATTGTGCGGAATAACCGGTCACTGTGGAATGAAATATATTGTAATGGGTAATGATCAAGGATTAAGAGACGATCTAATTGAAGCAGCGATTTGTTCTTCATGCAAGATCAAGGCCTAAAAAATGTATGGCCTATAGGCCTAAAAATAAGGTTAGATGTCCGAAAATATTAAAAAAAAAAAATGAAAAAAAAAAGGTTAGAACGAATTTCAAAAACTTAGATACCAACAAGTTTATAAGTATGTATTTCATAATTATCTGATGAAAATACAATTACAATTTAAACTTCCTTGACGAAATATCTTTTTGTATTAAATATTTTGAGTGATGTACAAATAAACTTATATAAATGTACTATACTCTTTGCGCTGTACCATGGTGCGGCATTTATTTGTAGACTAGAACATTCTGGTTGGTTTAATTTAATTAACTACAGTTATTATAGATTTAATATATTGCGAATGTGGTACAGCTGAAATACTAAGTCATAATTTGTTAATCGCGGCAACTTTCAAGCGTGAAACGAAATGTTACTGAAACTGTCACCACCACGTACCATGCTACAGCGAAAAGAGTATAGTTCAGGACACAGTATTTGGACAGTGACTGAATCTTCTACTGGGTAATTAAACTATTAACAAAACGCTGAGCAATCGCTCATAATTAGTGTGGAGTTTTTAAATTAAACAGCAGGGGAATTACCGAACGATTTTCAACCTTTGTTTGTGCAAACGTACAGAATTCACCTTGAATTCAGCTCTTTAAGAACCTTAAAATTTTAAATAGTAGGTGTACGATATTGGGTTAGTTAGACTCCGAAAAGACTTGGACTGGGAAAATACCGACAATAGTCTTTCTTCAGAACTTCGATATTGCCTAAGAACACATAACTGCGAATTCGCAACGCATCGCAAATATCTGCGAGCTCGCACGAACGCAAGAACTTCCGATCTGATTCACATTGTGCACTTCTGCGATATTACATCACACTTGTTGACGCCATTTTTAGTCCGTTCTGAGACAGCATAAGGGAAAGACGCAAAAAACGAAACGAACAATCATCAAACGCACGGGAAGATCAAATTAATTTACCTTCTACTGATGATAAAATTATTCCACTTAGAGCGCAATGTCAACGGAAGAAGAGTTTGATTTTACCAATTATAACGTGAACAAATACATCAATTTTATTTTACTTTACCTAATAGCCAGTCCTAGCATTACCAAAGGCATAATAGGAATCCTTCCCTTGTACAAACGTTTTTTTAGAGATGGTGATAATAAACTCAAAAGCTCTTCAAATGCAGATATGCTCATTCTAAAATATGTGGCGTAAAGTTCTTGCGGTGAATTCGTGCGAGCTCGCGGATATTTGCGATGCGTTGCGAATTCGCAGTTATATGTGGGAGCTCTAATTCTTGGGTTGTTAGAAGTATGACGGCAGTCTCTTCAAGTAAAAAATCGAACTGCAGCCTTATCGTAGTAGACTTAAAGCCCACACCCAACCTAGTTCGGTAAAAAGGATCGGAGCAAGAAAGTTTTTTGTTTTATTTTTTCGGACATCTAACATACAACGCCATCTAGTCCCAAGCTAATCAGAGCTTGTGTTATGGGTACTAGACAACTGATATAAACACATATATACTTTTTTTTGTAAATACATACATATTTTATATAGAAAACACCCAAACTCCAAAACAAATATTTGCAGATCATACAAACATTTGGTCCGACCTGGGAATCGAACCCGGGACCTTAAGCACAGCAGTCGCATACGCTCCCACTAGGCCACCGAGGCAGTTAAAGTATGATCTGTTCGAGCTACGATACGAATTATCATCCGTACTAGAATGTTATAAATTCGATAGTAACTTTGTCTGTCTGTCTATCTGCTACGCTTTCACGACTAAAACATGTAAGCGGAGCCGCGGGTATAAGCTAGTATAATTTGGTGCAGCTAATGTAACATTATGTAGCAGCTAATGTATCAGGATTGGCTCTATTATACAAGACTAGCTGACCTACGCAACCTCGTTTGCGTCCAAACTACCATCCCCCGTTTTAACCCCAAAAGGGGTTGATTTCTAAAGATACATTATTAGTACACCTCCACACCATCTATAGAGCATACATTTCAAATTTCAAGTCTCTTACTCCAAAAACATAGGACTTTCATACAAACTTCCAACCCCCGTTTTACCCCCTTAGGGGTGGAGTTTCGTAAAATCCTTATTCTTAGCGGATGTCTACACCCTATAAGGAACCTACCTGCTAAATTTCTAGTTTGTAGGTGTTATAGTTTCTGAGATTTCGTGATTAATAAGTGAGTGGTATTTCGCTTTTATATATGTAGATAGAAGATAGATATAAAACCGAAGGTGGACAATAGGCTATCGAGAGACCCAACAGGGTAATTTATCTTGATTGGTTCCAATGACAACCAGATCCATTTCAGACAAGCGTACAATTGATTATGTAACTTTTGATAAAAGCTCTAAACAAGATCGTTTAGTATACTTTTTTTTTATTGATAGAAGGTACATTAGCAACAAAACGTACTACGTATTGATAGTTCGTTTTGAGTGACAATAAATTATATTCCTTACCGTCTAACTTTTAAGGTACAAAAATATTTATTTCCTTCTTATGGTTGTCGGTAGGAGAGTACTTTCTTTTATGCCTTTGTCTAACAACTTGTGCTCAGACTTAATTAAGCTCATTGAAAAGACACCTGGTAAGCAGTCGGTTTCCGTATTAATGAGCTACAGGATAGTTTTGGGGATAAATTTGATCACACTTCAGGTTTTACAGATAGCTAGATAAAAGATAAATTAGGCATATATTTAGCTAAAGCGGAGGTAAACGCTGCAAAGCGGGCGCAGCGGAAGGCGGTTGCGTCGGACGAGGTGGGCGAGATGGCCCGGCAGGCCCGAGAGCGGCGGGCTGCTCGGTTGGCTGCTGGGGAGGAGGCATCCGCGGTGGCACTCAGCCGCCAGGTCCTGGACGGCGTTGACGTTGTCCTGAAAGTTGCCACTAAATCGGGCAGCTTGAAGGGCACGTTCACGCGCGCTCTCAAGGAGGCGGCTGACGGCATAAAGGAGGCGGCTGAGGTCCTCCTTAAAAGAACAAGCTCTGAGGAGACGGCCAAGCTATGGGAGGAGAACGGCCGTCTCCGAGCTGAGCTGGAGGACCTTAAAAGGGAGGTTGCTGCACAAAAATGTGCGGCTCCTGCAGTGGCTGCCTCCCCAGCGGTTGCTGCGGCCCCGCCGTCGGCCCCTGCACCTGCGGATGCGGAGATTGAAAAAATCGTCCGCATCTGCATGCAGCAGTGTGGGGGCATGATGAATGCCCGCCTGGAGGCCTTGGAAACGAGGCTCCTCCCGGCCCCAAGCCTCCGGCCTCCGTTAGCGGCCGACAGAAGGAGGAAGGAGGAGGAGGCCGCAAAGTCGGGGCCGTCAACCGTGGTGGCCAAGAAGCCCGTGAAGGGTGTGTCGGCCCCAGCTGCCAGCTCATCTGCGGCCCCGGCGACCGCGCCACCGGCGACCGCTCCTTCGCCGACCGCTCCTCCAGCGACCGCTCCTCCGGCGACCACGCCCGGCCTCACCGCAGAGGCTTGGACGACGGTCGTCAAAAGGGGCGGCCAAAAGAAGAAGGTGGCGCCGCCTACACCTACGACGACGCCCAAGAAGACCAAGAAGCGGAGGACCCGGAAGAATAGGGCCTCTCGTTCCGCGGCTGTGGTACTTACACTACAGCCCGGAGCCATCGAGAGGGGCCTTACCTACAAGGATGTCCTCACGCAAGCGAAGGCCAAAGTCGCCTTCCCCGACCTCGGCACACCGACCGGCTTCAGGATGAAGTCGGCGGTAACGGGGGCGCGACTGTTCGAGGTGGCGGGTCCGGACGGCAAGGAGAAGGCGGACATCCTGGCCGCCAAGTTGAGGGAAGTCCTCAATGAGGAGGACGTTCGAGTGTCCAGGCCAGTCAAGACCGCAGAATTGCGTGTCGATGGGCTGGACGACTCGACAACTCCGGAGGAGGTCGTGGCGGCCATCGCTCGAAACGGTGGATGTCTGCCGGGGGACGTACGGGCTGGCGACATTCGCGCCAATGCTGCCGGGCTGGGCACTATTTGGCTGAAGTGTCCGGCTGCGGTGGCAAAAAAGGTAGCTGACAGCGGGCGGCTTCTGGTGGGGTGGGTTGCAGCACGGGTGAGGCTGCTGCAGCCCAGGGCTATGCGGTGCTACCGATGCCTTGACGTTGGGCACGTCGGGGCGCGGTGCACCGCAACAACTGACCGTAGCGGCCTATGTTACCGCTGCGGTAAGCCCGGCCACAGAGCGGCCCAGTGCTCCGCGAAGCCAAACTGCAGCCTCTGTACAGCTGCAGGGAGACCCGCGGAGCACAGCATGGGCGGAAATGCCTGCGGCGCCCCCGCCCAGAAGAATAAAAAGGGGAATGAGAGGAGAGAGCCAACCAGAGCTGCCCCTCAGCCTGGTGGCTCTTCGGCCGACTCCCGGCCCAAGGTTGTAGAGGAAATGGATTGTGTTTAATGGCACAATTCCATTTCCTCCAGTGCAATATCAACCACTCTGCCAGAGCTCAGGATCTTTTACTCCAGAGCATGGCGGAGTGGTCGATTCATGTGGCCGTGGTCGCCGAGCCGTACTACGTCCCCCCCCGGGATAACTGGGTGGGAGACCTGGACGGCTTGGTGGCCATCATTGGCGGGGCTCTTGCCGACCCGTCCCGAGGTCGCAGCTGGGTGGCCGCCCTCGTGGAAGGCATTGGCACTGTTGGGGCGTACTTCTCGCCCAACAGGAGCCTCGCTGACTTCGAGAGCTTCCTTGTCGAGTTGGGTGCCGTCGTGAACGGGTACCACCCTCGCCCGGTGCTGCTGCTCGGGGATCTCAATGCCAAGTCTGCGGCGTGGGGATCCCCGTGCACTGATGCCAAAGGCGAGGCACTGGAGGAGTGGGCCGTTACGACCGGCTTGACCGTCCTGAATCGGGGCTCGGTGTACACGTGCGTGCGGCAGCGGGGCGGTTCCATAGTGGACGTCTCGTTCGCAAGTCCCGCTGTCGCGGGCCGTGTCCGCAACTGGCGTGTCGCCGTGGGGGTGGAGACGTTGTCGGATCACCGTTACATCCGTTTCAGCGTCTCCGCCCAGACCGCGGGCGGTCGCGGGCCATCGGCCCCGAGGACGGACGGTCCACGCTGGGCGCGTAAGCGCCTCGACAGGGAGCTACTCGAGGAGGCCGCTATTGTGCAGGCCTGGATCCGGGAGTCGGCAACGACCGGACCCGTCGACGTCGAAGAGGAGGCGCAGTGGTTCCACGGGGCGATGACGCAAATCAGCGACGCGTCCATGCCCCGGATCCACACACAACCCAGAAGGCGCCAGGTGTACTGGTGGTCCGCCGAGATCGCGCAGTTGCGCGTCTCGTGCGTTCGTGTCAGGCGCCAGTACACCCGATACCGAAGAAGACGTCGTCGGGTCGCGGAGGAAGAAGCCGCGCTGTACGAGGGGTACCGCGCGGCTAAGCAGGCTCTGCAGCTGGCCATCGGCGAGGCGAAGACGCGAGCCAGGGAGGAGATGTTGGAGACTCTAAGCCGGGATCCGTGGGGGCGTCCTTATCGTTCGGTCCGAGGGAAAATCGGACCATGGGCGCCTCCAATTACGGAGAGTCTCCAACCCGAGCTGCTGGAGGAAGTGGTCGCAGCCCTCTTCCCGGCACGAGCGGAGCACACTCCGCCGCCGATGGCTCTGCCCACAGCTGCGGAGTCTGAAGAGGAGGACGCCAACGTCCCAGAGGTGACACAGTCAGAGTTGGGGGCGGCCGTGTTGCGGCTCCGGGCGAAGAACACTGCCCCGGGGCCCGATGGCATTCACGGCTGCGTGTTGGCCCTGGCTCTGAAGGAGTTGGAGCCCCAACTGATAGGTCTCTACTCAGCGTGCCTGGAGCGGGGCCAGCTGCCCGCTCAGTGGAAAGCTGGTCGTCTGGTCCTGCTCAGGAAGGCGGGGCGCCCTGTGGACTCGCCGTCCGCGTACCGGCCCATAGTGCTGCTGGACGAGGTGGGAAAACTATTCGAGCGGATAGTTGCAGCCCGCCTCGTCCGCCACTTGTGCGAGGAGGGGCCGGACCTGGCCGAGTGCCAGTTCGGGTTTCGGCATGGGCGCTCCACCATTACGGCGATCTCGCGAGTGAGAGACCTGGCGGAGGAAGCGGTGTCCCGGGGTGGGGTGATGTTGGCGGTGTCCTTGGACATCTCCAACGCCTTCAACACTCTGCCCTGGAGTTGTATCCGGGAGGCACTGCGCTACCATCGGGTGCCTCCTTACCTCCGCCGCATCGTTGGGGCTTACCTGACGGAGAGGTGTGTCACCTATCTGGGACGTGATGGCAGACACCAGCGCCTCATGTCGTGCGGTGTTCCACAGGGTTCGGTGTTGGGCCCACTGCTGTGGAACATCGGTTACGACTGGGTGCTGAGGGGCGAGCTCCAACCGGGTGTGGACCTGACGTGTTACGCCGACGACACGCTGGTCACTGCCCGGGGGAGCACACACAGGGAAGCAACGTTGCTAGCGACGGCGGCGGTCTCACAGGTGGTGAGCCGCATACGGCGCCTTGGCCTGGAGGTGGCCCTCAACAAGTCGGAGGCCATAGTTTTTCATGGCCCCCGACGGGCGCCGCCGCCGGGATTGCACATGGTGGTTGGGGGGGCTACCATCGCTGTCGAGTCCACCCTAAAATATCTGGGACTGGTGCTCGACAGCCGGTGGGATTTCGGCCCCCACTTCCGGCGGCTAGCACCCAAGTTGATGGGCGCGGCGGGGGCGCTGTCAACGTTGCTTCCCAACGTGTCGGACCCGAGCGCCGCCTGCAGGCGGTTGTACGAGGGGGTCGTGCGATCGATGGCCCTATATGGGGCCCCGATTTGGGTGGCTGACCTGACGGCCGGCTCAATCACCGTGCTGCGGAAGCCGCAGAGGGTGATGGCCGTCAGAGTCATTAGGGGTTATCGCACGATCTCCTTCGAGGCGGCTTGCGTGCTGGCCGGATCTCCGCCCTGGGACCTGGAGGCGAAAGTCCTCGCGTCACTACATTGGTGGCGTGAGGACGCGCGGGCCCGCGGCGTGGGACCGACGCAGCGAGTTATCGAGCTGCGCCGGTCACAGCTGCGCGAGGTCCTGGTGGCGGAATGGCGGGACAGGCTTTTAAGCCCTTCCGCTGGCCTCGCCACTATCGAGGCCATCCGGCCAGTGCTCGACCTATGGCTTGGGAGAGGGCACGGCTCCCTCTCGTTCCGTGTGACGCAGGTCCTCTCGGGGCATGGCTGCTTCGGGAGGTTCCTGTGCCGCATAGGCAGGGAGCCGGACGCTCGGTGTCACCACTGCGTCGACTGTCGGGAGGACACGGCGCGGCATACGCTGGCAGAGTGTGCTGCTTGGGAGGGGCCGCGCCGTGCCCTCATCTCTGTAGTAGGCAGTGACCTCTCGCTGTCGGCCGTAGTTCGTTCTATGGTCGACGGCGAGGAGTCCTGGGACGCGGTGGTGTCCTTCTGCGAAGCGGTCATCTCGCAGAAGGAGGCTGCGGAAAGGGAAAGGGAGATCCTGACCTCTCTCTCGGTCCGCAGCAGGCGCACCGGGCGTCGGGGGAGGGCCTACGCTGCCCTCCACCGGCCCCCCTAACTGGGTCCAGGGGTGGCGGACTTGGGGATGTCCGTCGCCCCCCAACTGGACCCGAGGTGGCGGCGCGTAGTGTTCCCGCGCGCCCCTCTTGAAGTCGCGAGGGAAACTCTTCCTCGCTGACGAGATGTGGCCCGCAGCGGCGGGCCGGCACCAGTCGGGGATCGCGGTTGTCTCTTATGTTCCCGTGATCCCCGGCGTAGGTGTGAGACGGAACACCGGGGGGTTTTAGTCAGTAGGAGTCTGACAGACCCCTTCGCCCCTTTCCCCAGGGCGGAGGACATCCATGAGGATTTCCCCCCGTCAAAAAAAAAAAAAAAAAAGGCATATATTTAGTTGCGATTCTATTTAACCTGTGTCCAAGAAAGAAAATATTGCCGATGAGGCCCAACAGTTCTTGAATACTGAACGTGTACTCGCAAACATTTCGTGGGTAGGCCGTAAAATGTTTCCACGACCTGGTGAAGGTCAGGGAAAGCCTACGAAGGAGGACTATGTGCACGTATTTTGGCTTAAATGAGATGATGATGATATTTTGCCTATTTTCGCTTTAATTAAACAACTGATTTAATGAAACAAACTGAGAAAATATAACTGGTATGAGGGAAACAAATCCAGAGAACTGATTACCGTCAGTCATATTTTAATGTTGTTCAATTACCAGCCCATTGCAGTCCACTGCTGGATATAGTCCTCTCCCATTCTAACTTCATGCGACTCTGATCTTAAGGCTTCTCGCATCTGTATGCGAGAAGCCTTAAGATCAGAGTCTGGCTCCAGGCTTATCTTGCGCAAATTGTCCCTCCACCAGGTCTGTGGGCTGCCTACACTATGCATAATTACGATTAGAGGTAATAGTTTCATAATAGTAGTCTGTTTATCTTCCTTATAAACGCTTTCTTTATTTATACAAATAATATGCTTAACACTTTTCGTTCATTTACTCGGTCCTTTCATCGAAATTCCTTACATACTCCTTTCATTCATATGTATAAAAATGAATCGCCGAAATGTATGTACGCACATAACTTACGATCGGCTGCACCAAATTAAATAACTCTTTTTTTCATGTATTCGTTATTGTTAGGACAAGGTTTGTGTACAAGAAAAATTAAAGATAACGGGAAAAGTCAATTTTTTGTCCGCGTCTGTACACTGCCTGTGGGAAGCTGAGACAGATATGTAAATATGGCGGTACGAAGTTCGCCGGGTCAGCTAGTAGTAGGTACTCGTATTTATTGTCGGTAATCGTAAACAATAGGTAAGGCAAGTGAATTGAATATCGTCATTATTGGCCTTTAACAGTTCACTTCTAGACATATAAACCTTTCATTAGAAGGTAATTTTGACCTACAATCCTATCCTACTAATATTATAAACGCGAAGTTTGTAAGTATGGATGGATGGATGTTTGTTACTCTTTCACGCAAAAACTACTGAACGGATTTTATGAAACTCCACCCCTAAGGGGCCAAACGGGGGTTGGAAGTTTGTATGAAAGTCCTGTTTTTGAAGAGACTTGAAATTTAAAATGTATGCTCTATAGACGGTGTGGAGGTGTACTAATAATGTGTCTTTAGAAATCAACCCCCTTTTGGGGTTAAAACGGGGGATGGTAGTTTGGACGCTAACGAGGTTGCGTAGGTCAGCTAGTAGTATATATAGCTTATACATCAGAATAACACATAGGCTACTATTTGCCGCGATAACCGACAAATACGCGGGCGTAGCCGCGGGCAACAACTAGTTTTTGAATATACCTACAACTATACCATTCCCTTTATCGTTAAGAGAAATTAATCAGGCTTTTGTACAATTGAAACAAAATCTTATTGGTTTAGCTTGAGTTAGAACGTGTCTAATGGACAAAAAAGCAATTTTGTTTTATTACTTTTCCTAGGATAGAGTTGCGCAATTGATCTATCGTTTAAATGAATTTGGTCATGGTTTTATATTAATACTAGTTGTTGCCCGCGGTTTTGCTATGTGTTATTCCGATGTATAAGCTATATTACTGTAAAGTTTCATCCAAATCCGTTCAGCAGTTTTTGCGTGAAAGAGTAACAAACATTCATCCATCCATCCATACTTATAAACTTTAGCGTTTATAATAGAAGTATAGATATAGATAGTAGGCATACCTAGTAAATAAATATGTAGACTTTGGTGCAAATAACAAAACATGTTTGAAAATTCTGAACAGGCAACTTGCATCTCGTTATTATGAGTGGGTACCAGCGAAATAGTGTATCTAATTACTTTAATGACAAGAATTGATTTCATTTGGAATTACAGTGATTTTGATAGAAATGACGCTTTATCATCATCATCTCAGCCAAATTCATCATTGGTCATAGGTCTCAATCAAGTTTCTCCAGAACAACCGGTTAAGAGCTGCGAGCATCTAAAGACGCTTAACAAAGATATGTTCAATAAATAATAAAATAGATACAGTCGTGGGAATTATAAACATATGCATAGACTAGACTAAAATAAAACCGTGGGGCACGTCAATTGTCTACAAATTATCGACTTAATGTGCGATAGAAGAATCGTTTAATTCGTCGTTAAAATAGGCAGTTGGCCCGCAGACGGTGAGGAAATTACTTACTATTTTCTTGCTCATGGAAATTGATAATTAATTTTAATTTTAATTAATTAATTTTTCAAATCGGACCAGCGGTTCCTGAGATTAGCAAGTTCAAACAAACAAACTCTATCAAACTATTTTCTTCACCATTGACGTGCCCCACGGTTTTATTTTAGTCTAGTCTATGCATATGTTTATAATTCCCACGACTGTATCTATTTTATTATTTTTTGGTTTTTAGTACATTTATCTTAAACATTGCAATTTATGTTTAACATAAAACCGTTTAACTTAAAATTTTTTTTTACCTATTTTTATTTTCTAGTTTTTAGTTTTTATTTCGCATTCTGTTTAATTCATTTAGTGCTTCATTATTGCAAGGTTTCTTGCCCGTTAGTTTATTGCAGTCCAACTCCTCTATACGTAGTCCCTGCAAAGATCTTACTCTACTAAGAGCCACGTAGGCTTGACCTTCTTCAAACAGTTTCGCACCTAAGTATACGACTGCGTGATCCACAGTGCTGCCCTGCATTTTATGTATTGTAGAAGCCCATGATAGTATTAAAGGCAACATTCTTCTTTCAGCCGTCCTGTAATTGTACTTAGCTGGAAACTCTATGGCTTTCGGGTGTATAAGATGTACTCCGTCTCTTGCGAAATCAATTCGGACGGAAGGTACATCTGTTGCATACATCTGAGTTCGACGAAATTGAGGCCAAACGATTTCGTTGATGTAGCCTATAGCGCCATTTACTAATCCCTTTGAAACGTCAATATTGGACCGTAGCATGACTTTTGCCCCCACAAATATTTGCAGTTCCGCTGGTAAACCCCCAGTTTTGTTGATATCAGCTGGTATTAATAGTAGCTATATCCACATTGTCTGCATTTCGTGTGGTGTGTACTAGCTGATCCTGCGCTTTTATTTTGTAAATGCGAGCACCATTATTTCTGTACAAATTCAATACAGCAGAGTTGTGGTCGTTAACTTGTTGATTTGTGGGGTATACCCTTAACGCTTTGTCTATTGCAAACTCATCACTCGTGTCTTGAAGAAGTCTTCAAGATGCGCCTGAGTCTTGAGGGGAAAACGCTAACGACATATCATTTTTATCCACCCTAATGCCATACAGTTCTCGGCGCGTTTTAACCTTTCACCTTAACTTGGGTGGTGTACCGCTAACGACGTATCATTTTTAGCCACCCTAACGCCACACAGTCCTCAACACGATACAAAATCTTGACTTGGGTGGTGGATTCAGGCTGGATTAATCAGATACCTAAATTACAGATTCAATTTCTAAATTTAAATCTTATTATTATACGCCATTTGGTGGCTGCGCCCATCTTAAATATTGAGGTTGTATAGTGCACTGTATTCTTCTTGTCAAGCCCTTTTATTTGATACCCATATTGGTGGGATTGATAAAAAATTGTTATCAGCCATTTGGTAGCGGCGGCCATCTTAGATTTCAATTTTGCATAGTAAATTGTATTCTACTTGTTGACCTTTCATTTGATACCCATGTTGATGGGATTGATAAAACCTAAGTTATCCGCCATTTTGTAGAGGCCGCCATCTTGGATTTTAATTTTATATAGTACATTGTATTGTACTGGTTGAGCACTTTCATTTGATACCCATATTGATGGGATCGATAAAACCTACGTTATCCGCCATTTTGTAGCGGCCGCCATCTTGGATTTCATTTTTTTATAGTATATTGTATTCTGCTTGTTGAGCCCTTTCATTTGATACCCATATTGATGGGATTAATAAAACATAAATTATCCGCCATTTTGTAGCGGCGGCCATCTTGAATTTATAATGATAATGAATAAACATAATTGTATTGTCACCAAAATCCAAAGTGTATACAAAATTTCAGATCAATCGGTTGACAGGAAGAGGGTGAAATTTGAATTACCAAATTTGACCCAAGAATAATAAACAAATAAAACAAACGGGGTGAGCTAAATAAAACCGTTTAATAAAAACGTATTGGTTCAAAAACTGTAGGAATGAAGTTATCACAAAAAGTTTGTAAATGAAAGTTTTTACCTTATACAATTATCCGGATCATTTTTACAGTCGGTGTTACATCTAAACCGCTCCCACGCCAGCCAACCCATCGGTGGTGTCAACGCTAGTCCATTATCTAAGCCCGAGATCTTCCCCAAAAGGCACAGCACTACACACACTGTCCACAAACCAAGAGATTTCCAGGACGCCATGATACGCGAAAAAGATTACCGGTTATTATGAATATGTATTATCTAATTACAGCACTTATTCGCATAGTTTTTTTCACTGTTCGATTTTGTCCGAACTATAAACAAATACGATTAAAATACGAGCGCTCCGTATAAATGTCAATGGAATATTGACATTCTTAGGTTATCACAGCGATGAGGTCACGGCATGAAGGTGTAAAGCCTTGCACTGAGTTATCTGAAACAAAACAAACATTATATTAATTAATTTAATTATTTCCGTCAATAAAATGATATTAATTGGAAATCGGAAATTGTGAATACAATTCCCGCTATATAATTAAGAAAATTGTTGACTATAGATTATGTATATAATAGACAATTAATGATTGTGACATTCAAATGATCGAACAGTTTCTATCTGGGATGTTATGTAAGTATGTAGGAACCATCTGAAAATCAGCGCTACACATTATACACACATCATTTGTATTTTTACTCGACCTTTGGTGAAGCGAAAAGAAAGGTAATAATTTTGGTAGTTTTAGTTATTTTTTATGTTACACCATTGATAGTGCCTAAAGTACTGAACCGATTTTAATGAATGAGGTGTCATCAGATCCTTTATATTGGCGCGGATGATAAAGGCTATATAAATTTTATCAAAGTTTTTACCTAGTCGGGTTATAATTTTTAATTTTTTTTTTGTACGTACATTACGCTGAGATGGTAATGTATTCAGGCCCACACAAATAGTTGTAATTATTTTATTTTAGAAAGGATGTTACAATCTTTAACACAACATTTAATAAAATGTATCCAAACTCAGGGAGAATCGGAAACTCTTACACACATTCACAAGCAACTGCCAAAAAGCAAATAATCGAATGAACAGAGCGATATTAATATTTATACGTATTATCACACAAGTTTCAAAACCGGTATAGTTCTTAAAGTATTTCCCGTTATAAAAACCTATGCAAGTATCAACGACAATATCATAATTTTATTAAACATAAATTTTATAAACAGTTACTTTAAAAGAACACTGTCCTTCCAGTACATGTAAAGTATCCATAAAATACCGTTATAACACTCTGACTTTAAATCGATAAAGTGCGCCAAGCGCCCGTAACCTCAGGAGGAAAAGACCATAATGTAAAACTGAACGGTACATACATGAATTTGTCCCGTAAATATAAAATGTACTTCTCGAAGAAAATCAAGTTGCCTTGACAAAGATACATGTGCTATTATCAACCTCTTTGTTTCAATATCAAGTCTGTGATCATCCTTATGATTAAAAATGCTAATACTCAGTATTAACATAATTTCCAACCTCGGGCGTAATAAGACAATCATACGGCTTCATTATGAAGATGATAATAGAGACATGGCCTATTTAGGGGTCATGAAATTACGCATACAAAGCCTGTAGATATCTGTGTAGTGGTTAGACAGCTTATCACAATGATTATTTCCTATCATGGATCTCAAGGGTCATCGCAAATGCATCATTATAAAGATTCATGCAACAAGAAAATGGCTGCATAATATGTCAATTATGTAGTTGATATGTCGAATAATAGTTATCCTACCAATATTATAAACGCATAAGTTTGTAAGTATCAATCAAAGCAAAATCTGCTCGAGACTCAGCAGGAGAGGGTTTAGAATCTGAGGCTCCAGTAACCTCATGGATTCGGTGACAAACAACGAAGGAACTGTCCTCTAAGCCAAGATGTAATTGTTTCGCGTGGATTCTTTTTCTACAGTCGTTGAAGCTTCTATTCTCATAAATTATTGGTTAATATTTTGTTTTGACCATATGACGTAGAGTTGAAAGACGTCATTCCATTACATTTGAAGGTTCTCTATAAACGCGTACGTTTGTAGAATGTCAACTTTGTTAGAGGGCTGCTGGTCGTATCTATCAGTCTGGTCGAACGATCATATTTGTGGCCTAACATGGCTCTCTGACAAAAGCATTTGTGCTATGATCGTGCTAATAATGGCTGAACTACAAATTACTTTCGTGTCTGCGTATATAAGTTTAAATATAGTGTATCACAAATTAAAGAATACAATGTCTGCTATTTACGGAAGATAGTGGTACTTGTGACGTAATTAAACAATGTGATGATAACCTCTAGTCTAGTATGTTGTTTAGTAATTATATGTTGTAGCTTAATTAAGCATATATTATAAATAATGAAAAAAAATTAACAAAAACCGACGTCAAGGTTCGACTCGATTTCTCTTGGATGCCATCATCAGATGTTAGTGTCCTTATCATGGTACCACCGTTGGGATATCTCCTTTCCATTAAAAAAAGAATCATCTAAATCGGTTCATAAACGACAAAGTTATCCGCGAGCACACATTAAAAAAAACATATAAACGGTCGAATTAAGAACCTCCTCATTTTTTGAAGTCGGTTAAAAATCGTGTACCTATATTAATAGTATAACTTTTTTATAATTAAAACAATAAACAACTAGTCCAATTAGATCGTCCCGTGTGTGCCATAAAATGCATTGATTTTATTTTTAACCGACTTCAAAAAAAGGAGGAGGTTCTCAATTCGACTGTATTTTTTTTTATGTTTGTTACCTCATAACTTTCGCCTGGGTGAACCGATTTTGATGATTCTTTTTTTATTTGAAAGCTTGTGCTTCCTGTGTGGTCCTATTTAAATTTGGTCAAGTTCTGACATGTCATCCATGAGAAAACCATATGTCTTCATTTTGCATTAAGTATGTGCGCGACAAATTGACGAATAACTCAATATCACGCCAACCGATTTAGATAAATTTTTTTCACATTTTACCACTTTGGAAGTGTCTCTCGCGCAAACTATTCAATTTAGAAAAAAATGATATTGGAAACCTCAATATCATTTTCGAAGACCTATCCATAGATTGGACGTATGGGTTTGATGAAAAAAAAATTTTTGAGTTTCAATTCTAAGTATGGGGACCCCCAAAATTTATTGTTCGTTTTTTGTGTGAAAATCTTAATGCGGTTCACAGAATACATCTACTTACCAAGTTTCAACAGTAAAGTTCTTATAGTTACAGAAAAAGTGGCTGTGACATACGGACGGACAGACAGACAGACATGACCGTTTTTTGCCTATAAGGGTTCCGTTTTTTGCCTTTGGCACGGAACCCTAAAAATGGGCATACAGACTTTTAAACAGGGAAGCGGCATGTATACAAAATGTTACTGCAAGACAACTATCGTTATGATAGCCATGCTCACTCTATCAAAATTAACACGACTTAGAAGAACAATTATAAAAAAAAAACTTACCCCATAATCAAAGTTCTAAGAAGAATAAAAGAAAAACGGTGTCTCTGAACGAAAGCAAAGAGAATACTGATAAAAAATATCTCAGATGTTTCGAAATTGTCTCCTCTTACAGAGGTCAACGGCGTCGACAGAAAATAACTGGTTTTAATATTTATGCAATTTTTTCTGTTAATTCAATACCATCTATTTTTAACAAATACATATTTGGGGTATTTGAACTTACGTGAGATATATGCGTTGATTAAAACTTGTTTCAGTGTTATAGGACCAAATGTAAAAAGTATTTAAAAATTCTTTTTATCGGTTTGTCTGCTTGTTCCGGCTAATCTCTGGAAAGATTGGACGATTTTGACAGGACTTTCACTGGCAGATAGCTGATGACGTAAGGAGAAACTCGGGCTATTTTATTTTAGTCCAGCGTTGCCCCGCGACGTTACCTGCACGTAACACTGCGGGGCTCAGCTAGTATTATTACAAAAAATGACAGTTTTTAATAAGTCACGTCTTTCTGTATCTCAAAGCACGTAAAACCGTCGCTACTAACTGTCACGAACAATGTTGCCCATTTACAAAGTGTTACTCTTAAATATTCTGATAAATTAGTTTGAATATACAATATATTTTTTCTGGACAACCATAGTAAGATGACAATGGAATAACTGGCTTACAAACAAATTTGATTACAGTGAAAGTGGACCCAATTTTTTGGGTACAATTTAAAGCAAAAACAAGAAAATTAAGTCGCCAATATTCAATATTTAGAAAAGACATTCCATTTTGTGCTCGTCTGTACTAAACCAGAAGTTATATGACGCCTATTAACTTAGTGTAAGAGTACGTAAAACAATCTTAAATGATGACTTTTATTATATTTAGGCGTTAACAAATACATCATCATCATCAACAGCATTTAATAGTACACTGCTAGACATACAAAGAATACATATCTAATATCTTTGTACGAGCAATTCTTGTATATATGTTATCTAAATCTCGGAAACGGGTGCAACGATTTTCATGAAATTTAGTATCCACGTGGTTTCGGGGGAGATAAATTGATCTAGCTAGGATTCATTTTTAGAAAATTTATCGGTCAACCAGGTACTATAATGTGATTTATATACGATTTCATATAATAATGTTGTTGCATGAAATTCATTAAATCATTTAAGTGGTTTGTGGTTAGTTTTCGCTTTTAATGATCTATCGCTTTGTGTACCAATTTGTATGTTAGGCAATGGCTTTAAATAAACAATCAGTCATGATGATCAGAAACTCTTCATTTTTTTCTTTTTTTTATGTTTGGCCCTGTCAAAATGACTCTACTCTGCCTGATGGAAAGCATAAGCAGAATCTAAGAGTGGTGGTCACCATACTCACTGCTCGTGCAGACAATGCAAGAATGCAGCATGGTGACCCATACAATGGCGGACTAGTGATGCTTCTGCATCATTGGGCCTCCGGTCTCGCACTCACCAACGAAACACGACAGCACGAACGCTGTCATTTTACGTTGATTTTCTGTGCGAGGGTAGTACCGCCCCGGTCGAGCCGGCCCAACCGTGCTGAAATGAGCGTGGTTCTACTACCTTCTCAGCAAGGTGTGACAGTATTGCTACTATAAAACCGAAATAGGTACAATTTACTACAAAAGTGATAAGTCTGTTTTTGAATATTAAACATAATTTAAATGTATTTAGTGTGAGAAATAATTCCGTGCACTTTTAAGTTTCATAATAAAACCAGTGTAAAAGTTAGGAATTTATTAAATTAAAATGCTAAATGTCTCAATCATCATAAAATATTCACTAATAAATGTGTGTGCAGCATTTATTATTAAAGGTTACTTGCAACAGAAATCATCTTTCGTAAACTCGCTTACTGTAATAGAGTTAAAACTGCAATCAACACTGATATATTTAGACAAAACGTTATTTTATTACATCAAAATAAACGAAATCAAATAACATCCTAAGTAATTTTACCAAAGCAAATCATAAACAAAGTTTACAAACGTGTAACCCTGATATAACATATCCATCCAAAAAACAAAATTCACTTTTAAAGAAAAGAAAAAATTGAAACAAATTCTATAACGACCTATCTTGCATACTGTAGAGGTACGTATCAGAAATCTCCTTTGTAAGGAGAGTTCTATGTGTATGTTAGAGATTGTTATTGGTGATGCTTATATGTAAAACTAGCTGACCCACGCAACGTCGTTTACGTCTCCTATTGCCCGTTCATTTGTTACAAAAAATGTGATAAATGAAGAACCGCTCGACCAATTTTGTGCAAACTTCACATAAACCATCTACTAAATAATCCGAACAAAGCCTAAACATTTGGTTTTGAAAGGTGAGCCCGTTATTGAGTCATAAAATTACAACGAAAAGTGGCATTGATCTTTATATATATGTATATATTGATAATTGTATACAATGAATCCCATGATTTCGAAATATTACATGTGCGTGTTGATGATTAGTTTTTTAAATTCCTATTCATTTAATTTCTATATGTTTCTCATAGTTTATCAATAGCTCTAATTATTTTAATCAGGAGTTAATCGTGTTCATCTTAGTTCACGTGACTGAAACAATTTCATTGTAACATCCATCACAATAAATATATCAGCGCATTGTACTCTGTTCGGGCAGTTTCTTTGACGATAAACCATTGCATAATAACGTTATTATAACTGTTATTTGTTTTAGTTTATAAGAATAGAGGTGTCTTTATTAAATGTAAGGTAAAGATAAAATTGGTTATCAAACCTTCTCTTATTATAAACTACAATAGGAATGGTAAACTTAATAGAAAAAGTATTATCATCCCACCTCAGCGAGGAAATTACTAAATGCAAAAATTAAAATGGCGCTGCAAAGTAAATTAAAAAAAAGTACACCAAGAAGGTTCCGAGTCTGAGTTTTTAACAAATTAAAAAAGGTTGTATGATAACTTGGGCACCATGGAGGTAGAAATAAATTGGTTTAATGATGTTTTGAATTCACAAACTCAGTGCACACGATGTTCTAAATTCAATTTACTTTATCCTCTAGCTAGCGGATCTAAACGGCTTTTGCACTTAGATATCGAAGGGCAAAAATACTCTTTCCGAGATGGGGGGATGAAAAACTATTTTACAGGTACCCAATACACGACGTATACAACTTTGTTTCTTGTCTTTGATTGCCTTCAAGAGTTACTGAGGGGGGAGGTTCTCTCCTATAAGAAGAAGCATTTGTGTACAGCCCCTGAGAAGTTGCAAACGTTATAATAGGTCTTTACCTATGAAATTGCCGTTTTGTATGCAATAAGTGAAAGTACTTTTTTTATTTTATTTTTTTATTTCTGTTATTCGAAGTAATCACCCATGCAATCGACGCATCTTTGCCAACGCATTGGCAATTTATTGATGCCCTTCTTGTAAAAATCAGCTGGACGGGAGGCAACAAACTCTTTAAAGGCATTTTGTACTGCCACTGGGGAATTGAATTTTTTACCCACTAAAAAGTTGTATAAATTTTGGAAAAAGTAATAGTCGGTAGGTGCAAGGTCTGGTGAGTATGGCGGATGAGGGAGAGCTTCCAACCCCAGCTCTTGCAGCTTGGAGACTCTCTGTTGAGCAGTATGGGTTCGCGCGTTGTCGTGAAGGAGCAGTGGGGACGACCGATTGACCAAAGCTGGTTGCAGATGTGCAAGCTTCTCCATCATGCTCTCCAGTTCTTCACAGTACACATCTGCATTAATGTTCATGCCGTTTTGTAAAAAGCTTTGGTGAATCACACCCGCACTAGACCACCAAACAGTGACCATCACCTTTTTAGGGGTCATTTTTGGTTTAGGGCATTGCTTTGGTGCTGAACCAGGGTCTAACTAACTTGCTGAGCGCTTTTGATTGTCGAACAAAAGCCATTTTTCATCGCACCTAACAATTCTTTTAAAAATTCCTTCATTTCTTTGCCTGTTGAGCAGCGCAAGGCAGCTCTCGACGCGTACGTTGCGCTGGCGATTGTTAAGGTCGTGGGGCACCCATCTATCAAGCCTTTTTACCTTGCCAATTTGTCGCAAATGGATCAATATTGTTTTGATGCTTACATTAAAAGCTGCTGCTAGCTCAGCTGTAGATTGTGTTTCGTCAGCTTCCACAATCGCCTTTAATTCATTATTGTTAACCAAAGTCTCCGGACGACCACGAGCTTCATTTTTCAAGTCAAAATTTCCAGAACGGAACCGGGAAAACCAATAACGGGTTGTGCGTTCGTTTGTACAGTTTTCTCCGTAAACGTTTTTGATGTTACGTGCCGTTTGTATTGCGTTGGTGCCACGACGGAACTCATATTCCATAATTACACGAATTTTTAAAGTATTTATTATGACAAAAAATGTTCAAATGTAATGAAAATACAACGCTAATCAAAAAACAAAAGACTGAGTTTGTAAATAGAATGTCATGGTTTTAAAACAAAATTAATTTGAATTTAGACTACAGAGCCATTACAAACTTTTTTTTTATTTGAAATGACCAGTACTGAAGAACGGCAATTTCATAGGTAAAGACCTAATATAAATGTGAAAGCGTAAAAAAGAAACAAAATTAGTTGCTCGTAATATGAGTTTGGATTATGTATACCTAAGGAAATCTTCTGAGTGTGCACAGATAGTCACTATTTTGCAATACTCATAGACAGGCATAGGTATGTAATCCATACTTTATATTATAAATGCGAAAGTAACTCTGTCTGTCTGTCCTGCTTTCACGACCAAACCGCTGCACCGATTTCAATGAAATCTGGCATGGAGATACTTTGATTCTTGAGGAACACATGGGCTACTCTTTGCTGCGATGATGATGTAAACACGCGGGCGGAGCCACACGCAAAAGCTAGTATTAAAATAAACCCATTTGGATGTGTAATTTTTGAAGAGACTTATGTCCAATAATTGACTATTAAAAGCTGTTAATGATATAATAGAGCTTTGTATAAGTAATTGCAGCTAATACATAGTTATTTTTATGCGTGAAGCAAAAAAAATAATGTATAGATTTAAAGACATGTTGCAAGGAGTCCGATCAGGCCAATAATTGATCTATTTCACTGTGTGAAACGCTAACTTGCAATACTCCATAATTGCACTAGGAGTTGCAGCTATCCGTTGCCACAGACTTAATAGTTGGGTTCAAACTAAGCTTCCGACGGCCTTAAACTGACATCAGAACTTGGACTATTTACATACTGTTTATATACTAAATCAGGAATCACCGAGGCCTATGTTTGAGTGACTGGTGTAACGGTGGTGCCTTGTGACACTCCCCGACCTAATTCTGTCCATGAAAGGACATGGTATTATTAAATATTCAATCCTACTACAAATTTCTTTGTAAGGTTCGTTCAATATTCAATTATTTCAAATCATGTCCTTAAGTATAAGATTAAAATACACATTTTCGATCATTGGATAATTCAAAGGCCTAATAAGATTCAATTTACTTTAATAATATCTAACTGTAAAGGCCTATCTAAATTCTAATTTTAATACAATGTGTGAGCAGTATAAAAACAAATTTGCCCCCTTTTAACATCCATTCAAGGTAGCCATTACATGCAAATGATTGAGCTTAATGTGGTCATAAGCCACTATACAAAATTATCATGCATAATGGAAAATGTACTGGAATTATAGCTAATAACTAGTGTATTACTGGTGATTGGAGCACAATTGTAATTCCATAGCTACCAAGCATTCATTTGCAATTGTTCTACATGCTTCGGCGAGAGTTGAACTAGGTTATTGTCAGAATTTTTGTTTGCTGCAAATATTACAAAAAAGAGACGGTAATAAGAACTAATAAGAAGGGATGATGGTTTTTGGAAGCTCTCGCTAAATAAATACGAATGTTACTAATTAAAATAATGCTACAGGCGATAAAAGTAAAGTAAAGTAAGTTAATGGTGTTATTATGGTAAATAAGTATATATTACAGATTAAATGATTCATTTAAGATTTAATCAGAAGAATACCTGTACATGGAATGGAATATTCAAATAAGATACCTTTCAAGGCAAAACTATTAATGAATATGTATATTCATCTAATACTAGATAATATTATCGTATTTGAAAACTCGTTATATCATAATGGATTCATTGTATCAGAATTTAATTGCTGTGCGCATCCTTGTCATGGTGATCCAGAATACTTGACATACAATCAGATTAAACTTTTAGAACTTAATTGAGAGAGTTGAAACATTTTGAAACAAATTGTTTTACATATTTCGCTTTACATGTTATTAAGTTTGAATGCCAACTGTCATATTTACCACCTGATTTGAAGCGGTCTTCTTAAATCGAGAAAGATTTTTATATAACGTTAGACGTGTTATGGCTGAAATTTTAATGATGTTGATTCCAGTTTATCCTAATTTTCGGCCTAATCTGTCAGACAACTTTATCAAAAGTGAGTAAAGGGAACAGGTCTTTAAAGTTTCTGGAAACAAATTATAATTACTCGCTTATATATGGGATATGTATATTTGGGATCAAAACGATATTTAGCAACTTGTATTATTCTATTGACGATTAAAATAGGTACTTGTTCAATTAACAGAGGACTGTCAACAGTATTATTTTGCAATATACATATACTAGCATAGACCCCGCTTGCGTGTATGTTGAATATCACGGTAAAAAGTAGCATATGTCCTTCCTTAGGATTCAAAGTGTCGTCATAACAAATTTTATTAAATCGGTGCAGTGATTTAGTCGCAAAAACATAACACGGACAGACAGAGTTACTTTCTATATTATTACTAGTTTTGATAAAGTGAACGTTCATCGTTACTAAGATAAATATAACAGTGCAATTCTGCGAGATATAGTCACGTGGGCAGAAGTTGAAAAACGTGCGCAGGCGCGTCCGGCCACGGCTCGTGTGTCCATGTTTTACGTAATTTTTATGTAATAAACCGGACTAAAGTGTAACACGGTCTGTTAAGTTTACTTACCTATTAGTAAGTACAGATGATAGCAAAATGATTAAGATTTGACTAGAAATGGACTAATGTCAGAAAATCAACGTAAAATGACAGCGTTTGTGCTGTCGTGTTTCGTTGGTGAGTGCGAGACCGGAGGCCCAATTAGTCTAGTCAACAAGTTCCATACTTGTTGACTAGACTAAAAAATGCACAAGCATCACTAGGCCGCCATGGTGTGGGTCGCCATACTGCATTGCTGTATTCGCAATGAGTATGGTGGCCACCACTCGTGGATTCTGCTAATGCTTAAATCAGGCAGAGTAGAGTCATTTTGGCAGGCCAAACATAAAAAAAAAAAAAATGTAAAACAAATTTACTAGTAAAATAAATGTAAGAATTAAAGTTTATTTATTTATAAGGTATACAACAGCACACATACTATACACTTTTAAAAATATTATACAAAAATCTTATCTAGTATGCATGCCCATTAGCCCATTACAGGTACACACAACATTCACCATATGAGATAACACCTAACAACACAGTGTTAGGATTAAAGTAATAGTTACAAAAAACAAAATACTAAAGGAACATAATACTACTTCATAATCCTACTAATATTATAAATGCGAAAGTTTGTAAGGTTGTGTGTTTGTTGCTCTTTCACGCAAAAACTACTGAATGAATTTTCATGAGACTTTGCAGTAATATCGCTTAGACATCGGTATAACATAATAAGTTAAAATTTATAGAGATTTTTAAAATTTAAATACCGACATAAACGCGAGCGGAGCCGCGGGCAAAAGCTAGTATATAATAAAGTTGTTATATACCTGTATGCAAAAGCTTTTTACGTTTACAGTTTACTAAATAAATATGAAACCAATGCAAGATCTCACGATCAGATGCAAATATTAACGAACACATAAATTTTACTTATATATCCTCTCTTAGTCTGGTCCAGTCCATCACTAGATACAAGCTTTAATTAAAGTGCACTTGTTTATCATACCTACAATTCGATTGTTTCTTTTTGCCTCGCCTCGAATCGTTGTCAAAAGTTTTTTTTAACCACTTGACGTAGCGTTTTGAGACGTCATTCATATAAATTTGTTAGTTTTCTATTACCGTTTACGTTTGTAGAATGCAACTTAGTTAGGATTGCAGGTCGGCATAGCGTCAGTCCGTTTGGCTCGTTACGTCCTGCTTCCATTATCAGGTCAGTTGTTGTCCAACGCTTGCCTTATTACGTTGTACACGCAATTAGTTATGCATACTTTAATCTATTAGCTCTTTAGTACAATAACGAACTAAAAGTAAAATGCCTCCACAAAACAAATATTTATTCTAAACGTTGCAATAATGAGATGAAAATTTGTGGTTCTACGAGTAATATATAGTTACTATAACGAAACGTAACTTTAAATACTCTCAGGGCTGATCTACGAATGCCACAGAGCCCTGACAGAGGTAAGTACTACAAATAGTATAACTCTCCAGTGGATCAAAGGGCATAGCAACTCACGCGGAAACGCGGAAGCTGCAACAGAACACCAAGGTTCCAAGGCAGACCAAGGAGGCCCTCCCGACGATCAACCCCGGATTGTCACGGAAGCTGAAACAACTTAAGAGGCCGCCGCTTCGACTTCTGATAGGAGCAATGACTGGTCATGCACTATTAAACAAACATCTTTTTACTCTAGGTGTAACGGACAGCCCTCTGTGCAGAGCATGCATGGAGGAAGATGAAACAGCCGCCCATGTCATCTTGGCATGTCCTGGGGTGGCAGAATACCGGGCGAAACATCTCGGATCGCCGAGGTCACTTCAGGAAGTCGTCGGCAACGCAAGGGGTCTGCTAGGCTTCCTGGAGGAACTGGGCTGGCACCAATACGCAAAATAGGCGCATCAAAGTCGTCGAGTTGCGGAAACCCAGCCCGCGAGTTCAACTTTAAATACTGTTTTTTTGTCGATTAGAGATGTATTTGAATCTTTAGAATATTCATTCAAATACGATCATCTTTTCTGCTGTATTAATTTAAAATCTTTTGCAGCAGCGATTTGTAAAATATGCTTACATCAGCGTTTATAATAGAGACGATTACATGTAATTTAATGATGTGTGCAGTTATAGTTCACTTTCCATTTTATCTTTTAAGGTGCTTGATTTAACATTGTGCCATTTTTTCATTTAATTTAAAAGGAATTTGTAGAGTTGAATGAACTCATGTTACACATCAAATACCTTGTGAATATTAGAAATCAATGCATTATAAACGTTGTAGCTAGTCACTTGAAAATCAAATTAGGTTGTTTGCAATCTTCTGTCGTGCAATTGCTTATAAATGTGTTTATTAATATTCTGGCTACTTCCTTTACAGCCTAGTACCCTAGTCTGGCCAGTCCACATAGAAGCTGCCTTTGTAATACCGCTCACATTTCATTAGGCAATACTACACCTTGTCCGCGCTGAATAACTTATCATATCTTTATGTGGACATGATCAATCATTATTCAGGGAATGTGACAACTTGTACACATGGAGACTTAATATATGAAATATAAAGTCATCGAATGCTTTCTTGTATATCACTTCAGAATACTTAACAGAAGGGCTAGTAATATTACGTAAGTTTAAGGCTAACTACCTACGTCGATCAGTCTATAAGAAAATTAATAGTTTTGACTAGTAGTTGAACAATTCTTATCCTGTCATAAGCTGGGTTAGGAGATCAGAAATATAGACGTTCAGATAACTCATAATTCACTATATTTTGCTTAATCTATACTAATATTAAAAAGCTGAAGAGTTTGTTTGTTTGAACGCGCTAATCTTAGGAACCGCTAGTCCGATTTGAAAAATCCTTTCAGTGTTGGATAGTACATTTATCGAGGAAGGCTATAGGCTATATATAATCACGCTACGACCAATAGGAGCGGAGCACCAATGAAAAATATTTCAAAAAACTGGGGAAAGTTATCACACTACGGGCAATAGGAGACGCAAACGTGGTTGCGTGGGTCCGCTAGTTAATACATAAATGTCCCCAGAAGCTTTCGAAAGCCCTAGTAAGTAACCCATGAACTCCCTGAGTTTTTTAAAAATGTAAATATTCTGAATTTTCCACATACATTTTAATAATTGCATTTCAAACATTTTGTGCTCGAATATACATTTATAGTTCTATAAAATCGTTTGGTGTTTAGTGCCGTTTCGTATCATTATAACTGTTATGGGTCAACGCAAACCGGTTCTAGTTTGTGTTACTTGTTGCATATGCGCACAAACATTTACTCAGTATTGCTGATTTTAATATTATATTATTTTTTTACATTTTTAGTGTCTTTCATCATCACCAACAACCTTTTATACTCCATTGCTGGATTTAAGCTTCTCCTTAGAAAAGAGGTTTTTTTTATGGAATAGGGAGGCAAACGAGCAGACGTATCGCCTGATGGTAAGCGATTACCGCCGTCCATGGACACCTGCAACACCAGAGGCGTCACAAGTGCGTTGCCGGCCTTTGGGGGATGGGGGAGGGGAGGTAGGGGTAGAGGATTGGGGTATGGGCCTCCGGTATCCTCACTCACTCGGTGAAACACAGCGCAAGCACTGTTTCACACCAGTTTTCTGTGAGGCCGTGGTATTACTCCGGTCGAGCCGGCCCATTCATGCCGAAGCGTTGCTCTCCAACGGTAATGTCGTGTGATGTTGTCCTGCAGACAGTGTCTTTAGAAGATTTTTATCCCAATAATCATACTATCACCTCACAGAAAACCGGGATTTGGCGATTCTTTTCACAAAGTAAGCAAGGTTATCTGAAGACCAAAACTCCCGCTCTTACAATTGATTGACTTTTAAATCATTAGGTTATTGTGTCATTAAAATGTTTTCTCTCTATATACAAAAGACAAATAGAGTAAATCAAATACTGACTGTTGTGAAAGAATTATTAATTTAACTGATTACCCTTTTCAACCGCATACGGCGTAACCAAAACACTGTAAACTGTTCACTGTAAACTACTGAAGCAATTTTAATAAATAAGGTGTCAATGGATTAGTAATAATGGCCCGGGTGACATCCTACTATAATCCTACTAATATTATAAACGTGAAAGTTTGTAAGTATGGATGGATGTTTGTTACTCTTTCACGCAAAAACTACTGAACGGATTTGGATAAAACGTTACAGTAATATAGCTTATACATCAGAATAACACATAGGCTACTATTTGCTACGATAACCGACATACACGCGGGCGGAGCCGCGGGTAACAGCTAGTAGGCTATATAAATGTTATCAAAAGTTTTTACGTAGTCTTGTTAGTAGACCTAACACACACAACGCACATGACTATATTGCAAATGTCATTTCGTTTGTATAAACTCACAGTAGTGGGAACTTTAATAACACGGCTTAGTAGTTTCATTGAATATCAAACTATTAAATACACACCTATTGGAATGTAATATTTTTACAAAGTACCCATTAAGCTAAGATTTGCACTAATATTTTAATTTTATAAGATCTAAACACGCAACTATTAGACTATAAACTCGCTTATTAAATATCTAGTAACAGATAATGCGTTGTCGAGTAATTGCTAACACTTAATAAGTTTAAGTATAGTAAGAATCAGTGAAAGTGTGACGTCGTTTCGGAACGTACCTTGAGAATGCCAATTAGAATTTATTTGGTAGCAAAAGAGCGTATGTGCCTTTGAGATATTGAGAGAGTGAGAGAGTATACTGGCAACATGATACTCGTATTGATATAGGTCTCTTTATATCTAAAAAGACATGACTAGTTGCTGCAGAGCAAAAAATATGGTTCTTGTTTTAAAAAGACAACGCTCGCACTACTAGGAATAAATCCTGTGTCGCGGGGGACTTTACAAATATACATGTAACGGACACAAAGAACACCCAGACTCAGAACAACAATTTGTGGATCACACAAAGTGTTGTCATACGTGGGATTTGAACCCACGACACTTGGCGAAGTAAGAAACGGCGTGGTGACCGTTAAACCACTAGGCCAAACGTGCAGTCTAATTTATTTTTTTGTATTAATATGTTTTTACGAAGTTTTGTCTGGTATTAGATTAAAAACTTTTGTAAGTAGTAGTCATATTTATTTAATACTAGCTGATACGGCAAACGTTGTTTTGTCATAAAAAAATTGGGGTATAAAAAATTGATGTTGGTCGATTCTCAGACCTACCCGATATGCACACCAATTTTCATAAAAATCGGTCCAGCTGTTTCAGAGGAGTATGGTGACTAACATTGTGACACGAGAATTTTATATATATAAGATATACCGTTTTACTTGAGTGTTTATTTCAGGGATGCCTAAATAGTTTTAGACCCAATGAGATTAAAGAACTCAAAGACCAAATGTCCTTCCAAAACCGTGAAACACTAATATATAATTGCATTGATTAACAGCATAAAATATTGGAATTGCTATTAATTATTCTGTGGAATAGTTAAGGATTATCCATACTATCTACAAATGAATAATGGTTTTCATACTCTGTCTGTTGGGCTCCCAGGGCTAAACCACTGCTATTATAACATTGAAAAACTTTGATTCCTCGTTTTTGACTGCCTCGTTGGTCTCGCGCTTGGCGGGTGCGACTGCTGATCATGAGGTCTCGGGTTCGATTCCCGGGTCGGACCATATGTTTGTATGATCTACAAATATTTGTTTTCTATGTATAATATGTATGTATTTACAAAAAAAATGTATATATGTATGTGTATCAGTTGTCTAGTACCCATAACACAAGCTCTGCTTAGCTTGGGACTAGATGGCATTGTGTGTTAGATGTCCGATTTTTTTTTTTTTTATTCCCGAGGAAAGACTACTCTCTACCGTGATAGGCGACATACACGCGGGCGCATCATAAGTTAGACAATATTTTATACCTAAAGCTGACGTATTTGCAAGAAATAAGTATAAATTTAGAACCTCTTTTCAAGATTATATATAGTTTTCATTAAAATTATTAACTTATTCATGTAAATTAGCGATGAAAAAGTAAGAATAGGTATCCCTGACCAATGTTCAGAAGGATTAACAATGCGTGAACGTTAAAATGGAATGATTTGTTTTTTTTCCATTAAATCCATTGTGTAAACTGAGAAACATTGACCGTATACAAAGTATAATGTATGGTAATCTAAACTAAAAGGTAGAAATAATAATTTAAATAAAAATATGATTTGTTTTTCACATTGTGGTATTAAGTTCATTTCATCATGACTGCCTCGTTGGTCTCGCGGTTGGCGTGTGCGACTGCTGATCATGAGGTATCGGGTTCGATTCCCGGGTCGGACCAAATGTTTGTATGATCTACAAATATTTGTTTCGAAGTTTGGGTGTTTTCTATGTATAATATGTATGTATTTACAAAAAAAAAGTATATATGTATTTGTATCAGTTGTCTAGTACCCATAACACAAGCTCTGCTTAGCTTGGGACTAGACGGCGTTGTGTGTTAGATGTCCGAAATATTTATTTATTTATTTGCAAATAAACAAAATTAAATAGTCTACAGACTGCACATTTTAAATCTAAAAAAAAAAATTTTAGGGTCGAGGTCTCGAAGAGCTTTCGTTATCTCGACCGTCCTCTCGAATTCTTCTTTCGATATAATATTTATGTTTGAGTAGTATATTAGGACCACTATTACATCTTACAACAATACGGTCAGCAAAAAATTTAATAAGTTATGCATAAATTCCGAAAATTTCCGCTAACCGTACTTTGTCTACCTGAGCTTCGTACACTACTTTAGGAACATGCGCTCGGGACCCGACCCACCTATTTTGTTTCATCATATTTTAAAGACTTAAAACTACAGGTTCATTTTACTTAGACAGCTCTTGTGAATACCTACATAATAACGTATAATCCAAACACATGGTCATAATAATGCAAACACACAAAACAAATGTTAGCAGTGAACTAGAATCTTACCGGTGACCCCTGACGTCGAAGTTGAATGACATTAAGTGTTTTCACGTACACAGTATTAAAAAAACTCAGTCTTGCAAATACAATCCACATTCGAGTGTATGTATATTTCTTTGGCACGCCCTAGAGCCTAAACGGCTTGTCGTATTTTTATGTGAGTGGTGTCATTAGATTCGTCTTAGTCGTGAGAGTGACACTGGTCACACTACATCAAAATTAAAAAAAAACAAAACATTTTTTTTTTATATCTAAAGTTAGTAAAAATAGCAGATATTGACGCAATCGGATTTTTTAAATTATTTTACTTGTTTTTCGTTAATTTTCTAAAAATGAATCCTAGCTAGATCGATTCATCGCCCTCGAAACCCCTGCATACTAAATGTCATGAAAATCTTTGGAGCCGATTCAGAGATTCAGATTATAAGAATTGCTTCTTTATATGTATTATATTATTAATATATATTTGAAGACAATTCTCATGTTGTTTATACAGTATGTTCTAAGTGGGATCAATGATCTTGTGTGTATTTTTGGTTGTTATTTAAAGGTGATAAATAGTTGAGTCAAGATCAAACACATACAATAACCGCTGTTTTGTCTGTTCGTGTTTTGATGTTAGAATGAATCATTTGAATGTCCTGTAGATATATATCTATGATAGGTAGTGAACCACGCTGATTTCAGCGCGAGCGGGCCGACTCGACCGGGCTGATTCTACCCTCTGACAGAAGACTAACCAAATAACAGCATTCGTGCTGTCGTATTTCGTTGGTCAGTGCACTGGACAATGGTGCAATGCATCTTAATAGGTCAACAATTTCAAATTATAACCTGACTACGTCATAACTTTTGATAAAATTGACATAATCTATATCATCTGGGCCATTATTTTGAATCTATTGACACCTCATTCACTAGTAGTCAGAAATTTAGGCGCTATGGTGGAACATACAAACACATAGATTGCCAAAACTATAACTCTTCGGGTAAAAATTACAGAAGTTAAGCTACAATGCTGTAACCATATATATATGTATACCTTGAATTACAAACGACGTAAGGGGACGACCTTTAATGTCGCTTACACCCATTCGAATCGATAAACCAAATTGTCAATATTATCCAAAACCCAATTGGACTCTTATTAACAGAAAATTATAATGATCTTAAATCAACAACGGTGACTCAAAAGGCGAACTGCAGGAACAAAGACCAAACAACAAAGCAACAATTTGTACAATGAGTCACTAAAAACTTTCGAATTAAAACACCATTACACTTATCTATTATTCCATTGTGAATTAGTTCAATGACTTATCAAGTTATCTACAAATCGTTTATTTCCACTTGGATCTTTGCAAGTCGCGTGCGCAGGCGCACCGTCGCGAACAAAATCGAAAGTGAGAAGAAAACGTGTGACGTAAGCGCTCTACTCTAGTTGCTGTTCTGTAACCTGCCTTTAACATGTAATACATAGGTCAGTGTTATTAGAAGAAAGTACTTGTAATGTTAAACCCTACTTATGAGACGGGTATTATATAAAACATTCTAAGCCATGTCGTTGTTGAGAGGTATATATGAAATAATGAAATAAATAAATATTTTGGACATCTAAAGGCGCATCTCCACCGAAATTTAACAACACAAAAAAAGGTTAACAACACAAAAATTGCCAATTTTTGTTCGGTGGAGACTCGGTTTTACAGAAACTTTTGTCACCAACACGTGTTGACAACACAAAAATCGCCAACTTTTCTTTGTTGGAGAGCCGGCTTAACACACAACGCCATCTAGTCCGAAGCTAAGCAGAGCTTGTGTTATGGGTACTAGACAACTGACATAAATACTTTGTTTGTGAAAACTTTCTTTTTTTGTAAATACATAGAAAACATCCAAACTCCAAAACAAATATTTAAAATAGATATAGGCATATGTATTTATAGATCGTAATCAAATCAAATCAAATCAAAATCATTTATTCATCTAAGACACCAAGTGACACTCATGAACGTCAAATTGAAGCTATACTTAAAAATCATAGATCGACACAAACAGAGGCCTCAGCATGTGCTGTATTGTCGAGGTTAATTAGGCGAAAACACCAAAAATCTACTGCCTGGCTGTGTCGATCCATAACTTCTAGTTTCCAAAATGCGTAGACCTCATGAGAAGAATACTGGCAAAGAAACTCGTGGCTACTCTTTTTCAAAATCTGATTTTCAGGTACAATTGTGTTAGTATTACATGTAAGGTAAACAGTATGCAAGCTATTGCCACCTGAAATTCCTTTTATTAAAAAGCTCCAAAATCTAACGCACAAACAAAAAAAAAACACTCAGTGAAGGTTTCAGTCTATCAAACATAGAAATCATTCAAGGTACCAACATTTAGTCCCGGGAATCGAGACCTCAAGTACAACAGTCGCATACGCTATGCTGCTCCACCGAGGCAGTCAAAAGATTAGATAGCATTATGTAGATACACACATCAAAAGTGTCTAGGGATCAACATATGTGTCTAGGGATCAACATATATTTTTGCAATAACTTTTCTCCTGATTGATATTAATTAAAATTTTCTTTAAGGATTCATCAAATAAAGTGTTTTCGTTTGTCACAGTAACGATAAACCAAGTCACCTTTGCATTAATAAAGAAATTTGCCATTTTCCTAATAAAAGGATTTTTGACATTTGAACCACTAACATTAAAGTTCGAAAAAAAGACTGAAATAACAGTTTTCTTTAAAATTTTATTAGGTAACTTAAACAATTAATAATCCGTGTTTCTACCGCGAACACTAACAACACAAGAACATCGGTTTGGCATACTCAAAATGAGTTCATCCAAATCACGCTGTGGAATGGCCGCCCATGTTCATTGCAACAACAAAAAAAGGTCTTCTTGCGACTGGATACCCTCCATATTCGGCAGAGCTCTTCTCTGTAGCATATCCCATGCATGCTCAATCGGGTTCAAGACTGGCGACTGAGCAGGCCAGGGCCAAAGCCACATCTCAATCTCAAGAAATCCGCATAAAAATGCTTGATCCCTAGACACTTTTGATGTGTGTACATTATATACTTCCAGTCAAATTAGACATAAAATAGGAGTTATCTCGGAAAGTGTAGCGAAACCCAATTTTTTTTTTCTTTGTGTAGGGGATGCTTATAAAAGCTTATTTTCGAATTGTCGTATCATGAGACCTTGAGGCTTTTTTTTGGGGGGAGGAGGGAAGGAAGAAACGGTTTTTTCGCTATAACTCTGCGAATTTTTGACCAGATGAGATGTGTGGCTGGACTATATATATCTATACTGTCACATCACATCACAAATATATATCAATGTTAAAGTTTTTGTGTATGTTTGTTACTTCTTCACGCAAAAACTACTGACCGGATTTGGATGAAACTTTACAGTAATATAGCTTATACATCAGAATAACACATAGGGTACTATTTGCCGCGACAACCGACATATACGCGGGCGGAGCCGCGGGCAACAACTAGTTTATAATATTTATGGTATGTATTTAAAGATATATTAAGGTAAGCATGTCTACCGGTAGTGTGCTTATCGTAGTACATATTCATTCCATATATTGACTGAAATTTGTTTTTAATAATGAAAGAACGATCGATTGAATGAGACATCTTAATGATGTTCTCAGAATTTTTAGTAGTACAAATTAGCGCTGCATTGAGAAGTACACTAATAGAAGTCTAAAAGCAAATAATGCGATATGTAAGCATCCTTATGTAACAGGTTACATAAGCAAATTTCTTTTCCCAATACAATTAACATGATATCAATCTAATAAAATTTAAGACTCAGTGTTCAAATAGCTTGCTATTCAAACATTTCAAGTTGCTAATTCTTAAATCTATACAAATAAGTAAAATTGAAGTGTATGTTTGTAATTTAAAATTAACAGCTTTACACTAAATGCATATGACAATATATACGGTACAACAAAAATCAATTTATACAATTTTTGTCGGTATGTTTGTTCCGGCAATTTTTTACAACGGACCCATTTTGATGAGACTTCCACTACCAGATTGCTGATAATATAAGTCGTTACCAATGTCACTTTTTTAACACGCTTTTATTTACGGATTTTATTTACGGATACACGATTTTTTTTACGGAATCTTTTAACTTCATTTTCACCTACTTCTAGGAGTCTGATTAACTTGAAAATTTGCACATGGGTCAAGGGCCGATGACAATACAATAATTTGAAAACAAACTAAATATAAAATAGTTTTACAAAACCAAACAAGCACGCTTTTGTAAATATACCAAACTAAAAAGTAGAAAATAAATAATAGTTTAAAAAACTAAAAACACGCGCTTTAATTTCAATTGAACTAAAAAGTAGTCAATATTTTTTATGTAAAAAGCGTGAGGCGACATTATTGAAATATTTTCAGAAAGCACCCCAAAAATTTTACATCAAAATTATTTTCTACTTTTTAGTTCGACTGCTATTCAAGCTTGTTTTTTTTAGTTTTTAAACTATAATTTATTTAGACTAGCTTGCGATACAACAACAACAGCGAGTAACACCGCGGGGCTCAGCTATTTTTTAATAAATACACATTTTAATGTATATCATTCAACATAAATGTGTGTGAAAACGCACAATTTCGCAACAATAAGCGAGCTTTCACACTTAACCCGTTACAATACCATTCACAAGGCGTCAAATGAATCACCGTACATATGAAACAAAAGCTTGTTATAACAGAAGTTATGAACTATACTAGGAGCACGCTATGATGGCCGGTTTGACGTTTGTCAAATCATGAAGTTTCGTATTACATTTCAAGGAGCAAATTGCTGTTATTAATTGTCAATAGTGACGTGTAGTTAGTCCTAAAATTAAACCTTTTATTAAACCTTTTTAATTGACATTTCACATTACTTTTGTAATATGTCAAAACGGCCATCATAGCGTGCCGGTAGAGTAAACATTATTAATGTAAACACGCTATTATCGATGGTAATAGAGGCGAGTTTTGGTTAGGTTAATAACGACACGAACGACACACCGCCCCGCCGCAAGCCCCGGTGAGGTGACGGTCCGAGGGGATTTCCACACGTTAATAATAATAAAAAAAAAAAAAGGTTAGGTTAATAATATAACTAGACTTAGATGAGGGTCAGGTTCAGATGCGTGGGGAATCACTTAAGGTATTTGACAATTTCCTCATGGAGAATGTAGGAGAAGTTTAAATAGAGTAATCGTAACTACATAGTTTTCTTTTAACTCAACTATGTTAAATATATGCCTTTGTTTAAAATTTAGCTATTGCGATATCTATCTATACTTAAAATAAAAATGTAACAGGTCCAATTTTTTGGAGGGCTCTCTATAATCGATTCTGAAGTCAAAACTGTTTTTTTTTTTCATTTTTGTCTGTCTGTCTGTCTATATACTGTATGTGTATACTGTCTGTATACTGTCTATATTGGCGGCGCACCACGCCGAAACTACTGAATGGATTCAAATGAAACTTGGCATGATTTGAGTTCATACTACGAGGTAGGACATAGAATACTTTTATCCCGAAATTCAACACGTGTTTTATTTGAATTGAACACAAAGAAAAAGATAGCATATAGGTATGAAGAACTTGAGAAATGTAGAATCACAATCACAATGCTTGGTTATAAATAAGAATACGAAGATCCATCGAAATGAATCGACACATTTCTCTTTAAATGAATCCAAATTATGAGTCGAAAGTAGAACGTGTTTTTTGTAACTACATAAATTAGGACATTGTGAACGTTGGCTGTGCAATTCTAACCATCGTATTGTACTTTTGACTTAATTTACGCCTCTAATATGATCAACGCTCTATTTACATTTACATATTTGGCTCTGAGTTACCAGGAAAAATGTCCGATGATGATTTAATTTTCCTTTAACATTCTGACTTTCGTAAGATCTTATTTTTACTTATTTTGTAGACTATCCTGATATAGTTTGCAAAATTAAATTTAATATGCCCAATAGAAACGTACCTTCCAGAAACCTACTTCACGTACCATTTTACTACTGTAATTATCAGTATAAAAGCTTTTAATAAGATAAATGATATATCTGATGAACCTAAATTGTTGTACGAACACTCACTTCTTCAGAGAAAGATATAATAAGCAAGTATTAGACCCGATCTTCCAAAGCTTTTACCGTCCATTTGAACACTTAACAAATTGTTTAATTTCATAATGAAGGAGTAGTACTTTACACTTAATGGAGCAACACTTTCGCAACTAGATAAGTGTATCAGCTTTAATACAAATTAATGACTACTCAATATAAATCGAAGCATCAATTACGACATGAATTAGATTATCTTGGTAATCGTTTTGATGGTTTTATAAAAGCAGATGATAAATGATTAATATATTAGTTAGACGAATGGATGCTCTGAATTGCGAAATGTGTTTTGAAATGAGTATAATAAATAATAACAGATCAAGTGGCTTTTAATAATGACTAATGTGTTAATGTTGAAATTTGTTTGGTGGTAAAAAGTCTTTTGAACATTTAACAAAACATTTCAATGATAACGAAGGAAGAAAAGGAATACGCAAAAACAAAAAATCATCTGAAAACGATAACTTTGTTAGTTGTGAATAGAGGGCCACAAAGGGCAACAAATCTTGAGTCAATATATTAATATAACAATAAACAATTACCTAAATTTGCGTTCCATTGTCTATGGAAAAAAGTAGGTTTATAATGAGTGAAATTTTTTCATAGGACTGGATTTGTTGCAAAACGGTAGTCTTCGATGATGTTCTGAAAGATATTAAACTTTTTTCTTTCCCCAAACGATTGAAGAAATGTCCTATTATGGTTGATAATGAAATGAACTGTTAAGCTTCGGTACTGTTTATATCTCCGTGATTCAATAGCCATAACGACTATTAGTGTGGCGCAACGAATATAAAAATATTATTGTATTTTACAAGCTTTTTATTAACTTGCAATGTATGTATGTATGTATGCTTTGTTCGGGTGGAATCTTGGAACTCAAATTTGAAACAGATATCTTCAACCGATTTTGCTGAAATTTTGCAAGCATATGTATACAGCGTGATAATACAATATTGTAATGACATGGAGCTGATCTATTGCTGTAGCTGGAAGGCGGCCATAGGAACTCTGTAAAGAAAGGTCTCAACATCATCGAGTTTGGACTCGTTTGATTCGTCTCGAGGCATTCCAGTAAAAGCTTGTTTTTAAAAAGCTTTTTAATTTAATTTATTCAATTAGATTTTTCATTGGAGAGGTGAACACAACTTACAGATGTGGCTTTTCAAATGTATTACTCAAAAAATCGTCTTCGACCTAAACTATCAAGCTGTTTACAGATACAAATATCATTTTTGCAATGTCAGATGTTGTAATATCCATTACAAAACATTTAAATTTTAACCAAAATATATGTTTTAACAGTGTTTCGAAAAAAATGCAAATGTATAGCTAGTGGAATGTGGTATAGTGTGTTCACGATGAAGGCATTGTGGGAAATTGAAGACATTCCTAAAAATGCTAAGGTATTTTACAACTGTTATGGTAAAAACTCTTTATGTAACTGAGTACTATTTTGATTGTGTGATATAATTTTGATTGAGAGACATCTTGTTATTAAATAAATATTAAAGAAGGTTATTTTCTCTCATATTTGCTTGTGTGTAAAACAATACGCACTGTTGCATACACACACACAACCAGAAATACGCTTGTATACAATGTATATAAATGTGAGTAATCAGATATATCTGGTTACTCATATTTTGGTACACATAATGGTATGATTTTGTCCTATTCACTTAATTCAAGTAATCTTGAGATTTGACAAAAGTTAATGTAAGGATTAATACAATGTTAAAGTATTCCGACGAATTTAGAACCTCCTTCTTATTTAAAGTCTGTTAAAAATAAATAAAAAAATAACGAATTAAATATTTAGTTACGGTAATTAATGACATAATAGGTCTTTACCTATGAAATTGCCGTTTTGTATGCAATAAGTAAAAGTACTTATTTTTTCAAACTTTTTTATTTCTGTTATTCGAAGTAATCACCCATGCAATCGACGCATCTTTGCCAACGCATTGGCAGTTTATTGATGCCCTTCTTGTAAAAATCAGCTGGACAGGAGGCAACAAACTCTTCAAAGGCATTTTATACTGCCTCTCGGGAATTGATTTTTTTTACCCACTAAAAAGTTGTCTAAATTTTGGAAAAAGTAATAGTCGGTAGGTGCAAGGTCTGGTGAGTATGGCGGATGAGGGAGAGCTTCCAACCCCAGCTCTTGCAGCTGCTTCACGACAACGCGCGACCCGATACTGCGCAACAGACAGTCTCCAAGCTGTCTATTATTTTTAATTTAAATGTTTTATTTATTTGTTCATACTTACTAGTTTATTCATACTTAAAGAGTATTTATGTAAGTTATGTAATTTTATCTTATAGTGCATCCATTATTAAATACATAATTTTGAATATTAAAAATTAGGTAATTAATTTTAGGCTTGTGTAATATAAATAAAAAAGTTTCCTACTGTTCCTAAAATAAACGGAAGAAATTTTAATTTTAAATTTTTTATTTTTATTTTATAGCTTACAGATGATATTATAATATTAATATTTTATTCATGAAATACAAAGTAGCCTATAGGGTTTTTTTATGTAAATAGGTAATAATTGTTCTTTTATTTCTTGATTATTATTTTTTCTACATTAGAGCTTTTCCATGTACCTAATATAATTTAAAGTTAGGTTTTTGTTTTACAAATATACAAGTAATTTATATCTATGTACATTGTAAGTATTAATATTTTCAAGTTTATAGAGCCACGCTGATTTTAGCGCAAACGGGCCGGCTCGACCGGGACAGTATTTCCTACTTATGGAAGATCAAAAATAACAGCATTTGTGCTGTCGTGTTTCGTTGGTGAATACAAAACCGGAGGCCCAATAATCCAGACGAAACTTAAACGGCCGTCATAGTGTATGTCACCATGCAGCGTTATTGCATTGTCTGCATTCGCAATGATTATGGTGACCACTCTTAGATTCTACTCATGTTTTCCATCAGGCAGCGTAGAGTCACTTTAGCAACACAAAAAAAGAGTGAAACGGATTAATAGAAGTCAAATAACACTACCAATGCAGCAGAGGACAAAGGTGCATGAGAAATACGACGATGCTTATTTCACACGTAAATTGTAAAATCGTTTGTACGAGAAAATAACTTTGAGAGCAAAATATAACTGGTTAACATTTTTATTTGGTACAAAAAAAAATGGCACATATCATCCGCCATTTGGACGTGACAACGTCTTATAATTCGATGGAGCCGGCTGGACACACGAAAAAATGGCTCATGCGGCGTTACCTCACTCTGAGGCGTTCCATTTAAGGCTTGAAGTGCAAGCGAGAGATATTTCATCAATGTTTCGTTATGACGTTGTCACGTTAAACTATCGTCCGTAAACAGACTTTACAGACAACCATTTTTTGTTTTTTATAATGTCCCTTTATTCACATTTGGGAAAGTTTGAATACTAGAACCAAAATATAAAGACTAATTTGAATTTATCTGGCAGATAACCAAAGATTTCGGTTTCAGAAGTCTAAAAAATTATAAATTAATTAATTATGTTCGAATTTCGATCACTGGGCGACCACGCGTTAACGTAAATCAATCTTGGGTTTAAAAGGACATTATCAAGCTTTAGATGACCTGAATTTTTCGAGTTTAGTTCCAAATTAACAACATTTTACTGATTTAATTAGGTTTTCTAACATCTTTAAAAATACATGTTTCGTTATGGTCGATACTCAGATAACATTTGTATTCGTGCACACACAAAATGCTTTCAATAAAAACAATTATTATTTTTGATTATATCTGTTATCATTTTTGAAAAAAAAATATCTAAACAAAAATAATGCGGTCGAATTGAGAAAAAGCCTTCTTTTTTGAAGTCGGTTAAAAACTGATAAAATTAAATAATATAGACTTATTGACATTTTAAATAAAAAAAGTAAAAACTAAAACCCAACTACGACAAAAAACGACGCTGAAAAAGTATGAAACAAGTTTCAAAAGCCGTAGTCACGCGTTTTTAATGTGTTATGGTACATTTCTACGTAACGTGTAACTACGGCTTCTGAAACTTGTTTCATACTTTTTCAGCGTCGTTGTTTTGTCGTAATTGGGTTTTAGTTTTTACTTTTTTTATTTAAAATGTTTTGGTGCCTTTATAATATTAATTTCTCTGCCAACTATATTTCAAATTGGTACCATAGAAATATCACAATTATCGAATAAATACGGACAAAGTCACGAGAAAACGCTAATGATATATATATATTTGAAATGTACAAGTAACGCCCTTTTGAATGATACCAAACACGGCATATTTATCTCAAATTATTTTTTTAATACATTACTTTATGTCGGCTAGAGGGCGCCACATTAGATTCAGTGACGAGTCATATAGCCTATAAGCAGCGGACGATCAAGACGCTTCCAACGTTACCTCATTTGTCCAGTTCTTACAAGTAGTTAAGGAGCTATGAGGGAACAAATGAACATACATACATACATAGCCTGTCAAAATCATAACCCTCCTTTGGCTTTGCCGTAGTCGGGTAAAAAATAAGTTGTTTTACAGTGTTTTAGGCAACATTTATGCTATTTGCATTACAGTTAAATATTTTTGCTTGCTAGGTATTGTATTCTTTTCATATTTCATAAGTAGGCGAGTCACAAAATACCTTTTGTCTACAAAACCGTAAAATTAATTTGTAGCAACAAAGCATAGCTCGATATATATGTAGTAGATAAACATCTGTTACATCAAATACAAGTAAATTCAGTATTATTCTGTACTAGCTGTGCCCCGCGGTATTATCCGCAGGTTTTTTCGGTTTGAATCGGAAATTAAACATTATTTCTTGGTTTTAGCTTTCTAGAACTAAAGTTCTAAATTATTCTTTTCTCGTTTTTTTTAAATAAAGGTAGCCTAAGTTACTTTTTGTATCAGCTATTTGCCAGTGAAAGTCCCCTCAAAATTGGTCCAATGGTTCCAAACGTATGATATGAGAAGTCCTAATTTTGGTAGACATAACAAAAAACTGTACAGTTTTCAAATCATATAATTACTTTAATATTATCTATAATTTGTTTTAATTATGTACATAAATAACATAAATATTTTTATACTATAACAAAGCTGAATTATTTTCTGTTGAATTGCTACCTATTTAAAAACAAGCCAATCTCTAAAGCTTCCGTACCTAGTCGGACGGAGCTCTAGTCCTTTTAACAATTATTTGTGTATCAGATCAAGTACATATTAATTGAGGAAGGTTATAATTCCAATTAATATGCAACATCACGTAGCATACTTAGAAACAAAGCAGTGACCACAAACGCGAATAAACTAAGGGAAACAGCGAGCAAATTATAAAAAGGAAGTCAAAAACTACTATTTGACTTTTCATACCCAGACCTTTCACTGGACTTGTGGACTTTATTGAAGATATTTTATCAAACCTATACAGATGCACATAGATTTTTTTGCACATTTTGTTAGTAAAAAAAAGGTTTATACCTCGTTTACACATTGAATCTTGAAGTCATTACCTATTTAATTGTAATTGTTAATCCCCACTTGACTAATACATCGGTTCGCAACAGATCTAAAACAAATATCGCTGTCATACACTGCAATATACTCCTTAAAATTAGGTAAGAGTGACTATTTTTGCCTGATGGTATTCCACAGTCAGTTTGTATACGCGTTGCCACTTGTTTCAGACTCCGCCATTCTATATTGTCTCAAGGTTTACTTCACTGTGCAATAACTATACGCTAAATTTGTAAATGATATCTGCGTAGTGACGAATAAAGAATGTTACCACATTTATTCATCCCGTGGGTGTCGAAAGAGCCACTAGCTAAGGAAGCAAACTATTCAGGACAATAGCACTGCAGGAAGGAGAAAAACTTGATAGAAACCGTGGTATAACAATACAGGTATGACATTCCGAAACTTTCCAGGGTTTTTTTTTATGTTTGGCCCGCCAAAATGACTCTACTCTGCCTGATGGAAAACATAAGCAGAATCCAAGAGTGGTGGTCACCATACTCATTGCGAATGCAGACAATGCAGTATGGGCAGTATGGCGACCCACACTATGGCGGCCTAGTGATGCTGCTGCATCTTTTAGTCTAGACAACAAGTATGGAACTTGTTGACTAGATTGGGCCTCCGGTCTCGCACTCACCAACGAAACACGACAGCACTGCTGCTGTCATTTTACGTAGATTTTCTGTGCGAGGGTAGTACCGCCCCGGTCGAGCCGGCCCGTTCGTGCTGAAATCAGCGTGGCTCTACTACCTTGTATGTAGGTGACGTCACTATCTATAGCTACATAACATGAAATGATGGAAACATTTTCAGTCACCATTCTATTTTAAAAAATGTAAAATGCATTTAAATTGTTGTTTTGTGTACATAATCAAACAAAATATTTGAATTTAAATGTATGATAACGTAAAACTTTATTGTTCTATCGAATTCACAAAGGAAATAATGGTGGTTGGGGAGTTATTATTTCACACTACTGGTAACACTGAAACGTGCTATGTACTACCTGGGAATGCCATACCTGTATTTTTGTACAACTTTTTTTTTCTATGGGGATGTCTGCTAAAGGGCGTGGAGCGTGGATGATGATGATGTTTAAAATAAGTAATACTCATAGTCGGAAAACGTTTGAAGAATAGCCAAAGTCAGCAATCTATACAAATCAAGATGGCATTGAAATATTTGAACAATGATACATAAATATTTGGTTCTAAAAATTAAATAGTTATTTATGTACAGATGATATCAATAATATATTCTATGTTTCCTTTGTTTTTATATTTAAAAATCAAATTAGTAATACGAATAAGATTTACACTTTTGCTAAAATTATTATTTGTTATTTATAATCCTACTATCCTACTAATATTATAAACGAAAAAGTTTGTAAGTATGGATGTATGTTTGTTACTCTTTCACGCAACAACTACTGAACGGATTTGGATGAAACTTTACAATAATATAGCTTATACATCAGAATAACACATAGGCTACTATTTGCCACGATAGCCGACATACACGCGGGCGGAGCCGCTGGCAACACCTAGTTGTTATAATAATAACTCAAGGACAACATCTAACCAAATTCAGAATTAAAATCCTTAGTTGTCAGTTTTTTTTGTAATGTTATCTATGGTTTTAATTAAATGTCTTTGTGGAACTTTCTTATTCAGAATTTAATCTTTGCGTAGGTAACTTTCTAGTATTTGTTAAAGTGCTAGGAACTGACAACCTGTCCATCAGTCACAAAGCTAAAGATTGAAAAAAAAACACAAACAAAATAAAGTTGACAAACAAAGTTCATTTAATGGAAAAACGAATAACAGCTTGCGGAAAAACTAAATTGAAATGATTCAACACCCATTTTTGATGAAAAACATTATCTTCCTAGCCTTTATTATTCCCAAGATCACTTGGGTCAGCTACTAGTTCAACTATCACTCTTTGCGCTGTAGCATGGTGCGGCATTTATTTGTAGACTAGAACATTCTGGTTGGTTTAATTTAATTTACTACAGTTATTAATGATTTAATATATTGCGAATGTGGTACAGCTAAAATACTAAGTCATAATTTGTAAATCGCGGCAACTTTCAAGAGTGAAACGAAATGTGACTGAAACTCGCACCATGCTTCAGCGCAAAGAGCATAGTTTTATGTGAATACCAGTTTTCCCACGGAGCAACTGGCAACCCGAATTTGATCCCAATTTTGGATCAAAAACATAGATTCTAAAAGGTTCTAAGTACCACGTGTATCTCACGCTAGGCAATCTGGAATCTCTAGTGCGTGTCGCTAACGTTTCTAGGCAATGATTTTCTAGTGCAGTATTATAAAAAGTAAAAAGTCAGTGGTAATTTTAGACTAATTAATTTCTTGCGACACAGTCTAGTTATTTTTGAGGTACATATGTAATTATTATATAATAAATTAACATTATTTATGCATTTTAGGAGAGTTAATTTAGAACGATTAAGATTCGGACAGTCGAATAAATAAACATTACGTAAGAACAACATCATGTTCTTTATCTTAGATTTTTGACGGAGGCGTAGTGGTAGCATATGCGACTGCTGTGCTCGAGGTCTCGGGTTCGATTCCTGGGTCGGATCAAATGTTTGTATGATCTGCAAATATTTGTTTCGGAGTTTGGGTGTTTTCTATGTATAATATGTATGTAGTTACAAATAAAAAGGTATATGTATATGTGTTTATATTAGTTGTCTAGTACCCGGCTCCAGCTCTGCTTAGCTTGGGACTAGATGGCATTGTGTGTTAGATGTCCTAAATATTTATTATTATTATTCAAATTCGAAGAAAAATATCCAAACCTGAGGATGAATGATCACCATGTTGGTGCATTAGAGGACGTCATTATTTATCGTGATTCGGTATAACAGTTGTTGAGTAAATGTTTCACTTAATATTGAAAAGGTCGGACCCTGTCCCTAAGCATATTCGCCAAGCGCACTCGGACTGGTCAGACACACCTAATCTAGTTCACAACCATTATGGCGAAACCTAGTTACAAAAGGTCACATAACGATTAAATGGTTAATTATATTATTAAATTACTATTTTGCGTTTGACTGTACCCTGTTATTGATCATAGAGTTCGCAAGTTTTGCCTAATAGGAAAGGCATTTGATTCCATTAAAGTAAAAAAAAATGTATTTATTATAAATTTATCTAAATACATAATTATTCCAATGTTAGTACTAAAGTATTGATATCCTCTAATTAGGATGCGATGAAAATCAGTGTCAATAATAATGATATTGTCTGAAATATTAATTCCTAAAATACCGGGTTTACCTATTCCATAAGTTTAACTGAGACATCGTAAGAATTAAACGCAACAATCTCGTTTTTAATCAGCACTACAGTTATTAATACGACCTGCCTCAATGTCGCGTTGATTGCTCTTGACGCGAATTAACCTGGAGTACAGGAATATCTGATCCTTGGCCTCGCAGATGAAAACAACCCATTTGTAGCTGACTGATCTGGTTACCTGTTATTATAATTTAATGGTGTAATTGTAAGGTATATACTCATACTTAAATTACGAAGTGGTTTCATATTTCAAGGTTAGTTCTGTTTATGGACATACTAGTTTTTGCTCACGGCTCCGCCCGCGTGTATGTCGGTTATCGCGGCAAATAGTAGCCTATGTGTTATTCTGATGTATAAGCTATATTACTGTAAAGTTTCATCCAAATCCCCTCAGTAGTTTATGCGTGAAAGAGTAACAAAGATACATCCATTCATCCATCCATCCATACTTACAAACTTTCTCGTTTATAATATTAGTAGGACATTATCTGGTGGCATAATACTAACTTTTAAAGTATCGTGTTTTATATATCTCGAAAGTAGCTCTGTCTGTCTTTTTGTTATGTTTTTTCATGGCTAAACTGCTGCATCGATTTTAATGAAATTTTACCTTAGATATACTTTTATTCTTGAGGAAGGACATGGCTACTATTTACCGCGATAACCGATACATGTCTGGGCAGAACCTATTTAAATATGAACGAACTTGATTTGTGAACACTTCACAAACTGAAACAGTTCGGCACTAATTGAACTGTGGAGGAACGGGTGTCATGTTCCTCCAACACAAAGGGAGGATCCTCCTACCAGGCGAGGTGATCATGCCTGGCGGGCCAACGGCCCTAACGGTTGATGTTGGGAAGTTGTATATATGTTAACTGTCGCGAGAACTTTTCACTGCGCGATTCAGGATTGGTACTGTTGTGTACTCCGTGTCGTGACGTCACACCGTAGTTTGGTGTATCTTTCGTCGATGAAGCTGTAGCACGTTGCTGTTTGCGCTGTATGTGGAGGTCGCCACAGAACTATAATTTTGGCACGTTACTTAATACTTATCATGAGCACTATATGTACCTATATCTATACTTATTTTTATTTATTATTATCTATACTTACTATTTTTTATTTTTATTACCATATAAAGTGGTAAAGTTTGTGAGTTTGTGCGTTTGTGAGTTTGTGACGTTGTAGGGGGTAATCCCTGGATCTACTGAACCGATTTAAAAAAATATTTTACCAATAGAAGGCTACGTTATTTGTGAGTGACAAAGGGTATATAATAACCCGACCTTTTCGTGTTTTGACCTTTCGTATTTGCTAATTAAGTCGGATAAAAAAGTGTTTATCGCCCAACGAAGTGGGCACGGGTCAGCTAGTCACACTAATATATAAAGGCGAAAGTTTGTGTGTATGTTTGTTACTTCTTCACGCATAATCTACTGAACGGATTTGGATGAAACTTTACAGTAATATAGCTTCTACATCAGAATAACACATAGGCTTCTATTAGCCGCGGTAACCGTCATACACGCGGGCGGAGCCGCGGGCAATAGCTAATTATAAATATAGTCAAAAACAGGAGTTTTCAATAAGATTGTATTTTTTAAATAATCATGAAAACTCCGTCATTAAAGAAGCTACTTGAAAAAATTTCCTCGGTAGAGGGACACTAACGGCGGCAATTCATAATTGTTTCTGAGTTACAATCTTACCCGACCATTTCATTTTAGCCAGACTACGGCTCTATGTATGTTCCACACTTCTATCGTAACCCCTAAACTACTCGACCGATTTTAATGAATGATGTGTCTCGAATGTAATAATGGTCTGGTTGACATAGGCTACATTTTTTTTTAACACACAACTCCATCTAATCCCAATCTAAGCAGAGCTTGTATTATAAATACACATATACTTTTTTTGTAAATAAATAAATATTATTCATAGAAAACACCCAAACTCCGAAACAAATATTTGCAGATCATACAAACATTTGGTCCGACCCGGGAATCGAACCCGAGACCTCCCTCCCGCACAGCAGTCGCATACGCTGCCACTACGCCACCGAGGCAGTTCACATTAATCAAATCCTTTTATGTAGTCGGGTTATAGTTTCTTCAACTTTTATTATTTTATTGATATTTCGTTTAATTAATTTCCTTTCTCTTTAACTGCAAAATTAATGTGAGACTGTAAATCAGATGAGTTTTCACCAAATACAGAACAAAAAGTGACCTTTTTACCTTGTTTTAAAGTCACATTTTCACTTTACAAGCATTCGAAATTCCATAGCTCGACTGTTAAAATCTTGCAAAGGTAATTAAGAATGACCATAATCCGAGGTGAGTCGCCGTGTAAATTGGTACCTGTACCCTGATTTCGATACCAGGTAAGTAAGACTTCCGCATCAGATTATTTTGGTGCTTTGACCGCGCGACCTCAACACTCGCCAAAAAAGGTAAAGTTCAGATATTTATTGTCAGCTGTCTCTATAACCTTGTAAACTTTTTTATTTTTAAAGATAACATTCGAAATCTGTCGACCTCGTTTTAGTAAGAAAAATAAAGCGGGTAAAGAACGAAATATACATAGGGACTTTGTAACATTTTCTTTTCTTACTTGTTTAAAGACACTCCTCTATCTGCCTCAGCCAACATTGGAATACTTGGTGTCGAGATATCGAGTGAAGTCCAGTTCCGTCGCCGTTTGGAGGATAAGGCCAAATTAGACTCGAAGAAGCTTGGTGTGCTCAACAGATCGAGACAGTATTTCACTCCGGTCCACCGCCTTTTGCTTTATAAGGCGCAGGTTCGGCCTCATATGGAATTATGTCCTCATCTTTGGGCGAAACAGACTCGAATCGTCGACTGCCAGGAATTTTCAATTCGGCTGGACTCTTTAGCGCTGCGTAGAGATGGAGCTTCGCTATTCCTGCTGCCTCTTTCCACCATCGCCCTACGCGACAGCAGTTTCATCCCCATCACTTAGATGGCTGGCAGTCCACTACTTTGCGGTTTGAATGAACTGTCGCCTGTGGTATTCCCGGACCAATACGACCTTCAAATCTTCAAGAAAAGAGCATACTCCTTCTTAAAAGGCCGGTAACGCACTTTTGACGCCTCTAGTGTTGCGGCGGCGTTGTCCATGGGCGGCGGTAATCGCTTACCATCAGGCGATACGTCTGCTCGTCTGCCCATTAATCAATAAATAAAAAAAACGTAATGATATACATTACGTCGTGTAGGTATCTCAAGGCTCCATAAAATACACATGATAAGAAGCGAACCTCCACAGGCCAGGTGGAGTGATGATCTGCGCAAGACGGCTGGCAGGAGCTGGATGCGAGAAGCCGAGCATCGAACTAAGTGGCGTGCAATTGGAGAGGCCTATGTCCAGCAGAGGACTGCGATAGGCTCATGATGAGGAAACGGTAAATGCTTGTATTATCAGTATCCATTCTGAGTACCGCTTACTTAATTATCACTGATAGTAACTCTGTCTGTCTGTCTGACTGTTATGTTTTCACGACGATTCAATGAAAAATTGCAAGTAGATACTTTGATCCTTGAGTAAGGAAATAGACTGCACTTTACCGTGATAACTGATAACACTCGGGTGGAGCCGCGGGTCCTATCCTATATTACAGTATTACATTAATGTTAGGTACATTACGTTTTGAATCCATATACATAAATGTGGGTATATATTTCTAGGCCGGCAACGCACTTGTGACGCCTATGGTGTTGCGGGTGTCCATTGGCGGTGGTAATCGCTTACCGATATAAATAAATATAATACTCGATAAAAAAATGTATATACCTAAATTTACTAAATAATGCTAACTTACAAAAAAATTCCTAAGGGCATTTGGCGAAGGTGTTTTATCTCTTACTGAATCTAAAGTTTAATTACGTGTGTTTAGATTTTAAAAACTGATTTTTGAGTCGTTTTAATGTTATTAAAACACTGAAAGGGCTGAGGTCAAGACATACATTACAAAATTGCATTTAAAAAGAAATCACCAAAACAAAAATCAAAAACAGTATGTTTATTATTTCCTAGTACACAAGAAAAGTAGTGTAATAATCGCGGCCGACTTGTTAGTATTGCATCCGAAATGAGTGTTGGCAGTGGAATCCGGTGCAACGACTTTCATTAAACGCCGTAATGATGCGTAGTGCGGACATTGGCAACATCGACCGCAGGGCTGCCACAGTTTACCGTTGACCGCGTTGTTAAATTAAATATATTTAGCGGTTTGATTTTATTTGTTTGGTTGGCTTGTTATTTTTTTTATAATCTACTGTAATATGAGCTGACCCGGCGAACTTCGTTCCGCCTAACTGTCAATGAACGAGCATGTTATGTTTTTGAATGTTTTTTTTATCAAAATCATATTTTAATACTTATTATCTTATGCTGGACGAAGGCAAATAAAAATCATAAAAATTGCTCTATCCGTTCTTGAGTTATAAATGACAAGCCCGACTTTGTTTAATATCTTTAATATTTATTTAAATAGCTTAAAAATGTGAAAATTTTCTTTTAAGTGTAAGTAAGTGATTTCTCGAGGAAGCCATCACGCTATTACCAATAGGAGTTGTACACAAATCGAAATTGTGGAAACAAGTGATTTTGTTTAATTTTAAATATATTTTTTTGATAAAGGCAGCTTATTTCTGTAAATATGAAAGTAAACAGGCATTGTGTCACTTATTTAATACTGTGTTTTATAAATTAAACCACAACTTTCATATTAATACTGCGGTCTGTGTTTACATCTTCAATTGAAGAAATATTCTGCAACATTTTCTTACCAGGCTTGATATTTAGAATTTTAGCGTGACGTTCAAACGAAAATATGATTTAACAAATTGCAATAAACATCAGTTGCCCATGGCAATTTATACTAAGCTTAAAGATATATAATAATTATTAAAATAGTTATACAGATATCGCGTTCAATGCGTTTCTATTCCGCAATTCTTAATAAACTTCAATATTTAAAATTTTAATAATGGTAACCCTACATCAACCCGGTATAATAGAAGTGGTGAAGCAGTGACCCTAAATATCCAATATTAATAATTTTATCGACAATAGGACTGTCAACACTGTATTGCAAGCACAAGAGAAATATAAAATTGATTTTAACCTAAAATTATCTTTACTTACCAGAATATATTAAAGAAACTTTTACAGTCAATTAAAAAGAAGGTTATCCTCGATACACGTATTTTTTTATGTACAGAATACAATTACGAAATGATATCTCATTTCCAAGTTAATTCTGAGTACTTCCTACTTAATTTTTTTAGGCTTGCAGATTATAACATTTAAATTAAAAAAGTCTTGGAAATAAAAAATCGACGCAAACAAAGAGTATTGCCATAGATAAAAAATATGTACTTAAATATCGAAACAGATGAAAAATATTTTAGCTTTTATACCAGAAGTAGTAGGTACGATTTTATAATTTCTAATGTATAATTTAAATAATAAGCAATAAAAAGTCGTATTATTAACACTATTTATAACATAAGAATGGTTAGACAGTTTTTTTTTTTACTAGCTATTTAAAGAAAAATAATCGTATAGAAAACACCTGCTTGTACAGATGTTGCGTATTTATCATTTAATACGCTCGAAATAATCGTGGAAAGATTAAAAAGCAAAACAATTTAAAAAAATGTAAAAAGTGTAAAGCATTTAAAAAATTAAATCTTAGTGTAAGTGCCCGCAATAACAGTCTGAAGTCGAAGTGTGATGAAATAATCAAATTACGCAAATTTTCGCAGTATCATCCGAAGTATTTGCGGTAGAAGGGTAGTGAGTGAGGTAGCATCTGAATTTTTAGTGTTCCAGTTCTTGGTTAATATAATAAATAAGTATAAATTAGTAAGTAAAAATAAGTTTATAATATTTATAAAATAAAATGAAGTTTGAATGTCTGTAATTGGAGTTTTAAAATTACACTTAAAATATTGACGCAGTGGAAGTAAAATTCAAATCAAACTTATATATTTTATTCCCTACGTGTTCCTGTGTGTATCTTGACACTTCTTTTGTCAAAAAAAAAACTATTTTACGCTCAAAAAAATTAAACTCCATTTTTTTATTGTTTGGCGCGAACTACATTTGACAGTTAAGACATTTAGGCACAGGTAAGACCTATTGAGCCCAAATATTCCAACAATTTCAACATTTCGTTTACGCTTCGTTTTTGCGCTTAACTTGCGAAATAGATTGGCAATGAAATTTAATATAGTAATGTTTTTAAAAGATTGTTTAATTGTTCTTTTAATTTAAAGACATGCAAAGAGATATTAGAATAGACAAATATGAACAATATTCTATTACAGAATCGTTTCAAAAAATTAAATTTCACAGAATAAAGTTATTAGGTTACAAATCCGGTGCATTTCGACGAAAATGTAGGCAACTATGCAAAATGCAACCGCTATTACGCTGTTATCTAAATACTTATTTATAATTACATACATAATTATGTTATACTTTTAAAATTATACTTATTATTACTTTTAAGTTGTGCTGAAAATTTGCATTTTATTCGTGATCAGAACGTAACAAGATATATTTAATAGACAAACTAATTTGAACTGTTTTACTTGCCAATTAGATATATTTTAGCAAGTTTGAAACATCGTTAAAATTGTAAAAATCTTAGTCATTTGCTAATAAAGAATTTATTAATTACTCACTAGAGGACAATTAAGTCATGTTTTAATCATCGTCAATAACCTTTAGTAGTCCACTACTGGACAAGGAAGGCATTATTCCCCAGACATAGGCATCTTCTTAGAAAGAAGCCTGCTATTAAAGGAAAAGGGGCAAATTTATTTTAATGCATTTAATTTGCATGATGTATGACTGCACGTTTGGCCTAGTGGTTTAACGGTCACCACGCCGTTTCCTACTTCGCCAAGTGTCGTGGGTTCAAATCCCACGTAGGACAACACTTTGTGTGATCCACAAATTGTTGTTCTGAGTCTGGGTGTTCTTTGTGTCCATTTCATGTATGTTTGTAAAGTCCCCCGCGACACAGGATTTATTCCTAGTCCGGGAGTCGTCCTTTAAAAAAAAAAACTTTTAAATAAGTACCTACTTAACTTTTATTCTCTTCTTTCATCATTGGACAAATAAAATTGGAAAAACGAATATATGTTAACCGCAACGCACAGAAACTGAAAAGCTTTTGGTACCTAAATATTTGCTTGAAGAATATTACCTTTTTTGTATGTAAATCCCCTCGGATACCACCGACTGGTGGTTATGTCGGATTCGAACCGACTAAAAACCGCACACCGTCTCGAGTACTAGAAGCCGGGGAACCAGGTGCACCCTTGACAGGAAATCCCTGGAACCCACTGTTTGTAGGTGGCCCGCTCCCGTGTAGTAACCCTAACACTTCTATTCTATTCAGAATAGGGTGCGAGCACTTTTCAGAGCTCGCGCCGCCACCCTGGCCTGCTTCTGCTAGGGTGACTGGTGGCCTCACCTGTCACAGGCTTGCGCTTATGGAGGAAGGAGATCGTTTTGCGATCTCCGGCGCCTGGGTCGTCTAAGGTACCTGGCCCGTTCCCGGGCCTGGCGGACAGGGAGTTCTAAACCTGTCCCGGTCCCACTCCGCCATATCCTTCGCAAGCATAACTTGCTCGCATATGTAGCAATAATACCATAGACATTTAATACTTTCTCAATAAAATAACACAATAGTGACTGAATAAAACCACAAAATTAAATTTAAAAAAAGAAATTATCTATGACAACGTATCTAATTCTACTACTAATAATGAAAACCCCATGATGTAGGGAAGTAGTAATAATAATACCTTATTAAATATCCATTTTATTTACGCATAAAAACCGCAATAAGTTAACCGTTTACAATTATGTCATAAGTACTTCCTTATTGCGCGTTGCATTCGTGACTTTATAATACTTGTAACATTACATTTTAACAAAAACTGAATGAATACTTACAATGCGCATGAAAAATGAGTATTACATATTTGAAATCAGAATGTATTTTTTAAATAGTAAAAAAAACTAGATTAAGTACTAAAGTTATAGGAAAGCTTCTGTCAAAACGTAGAAAACCGCATTTCGTATTCGACTTTTTCCTGCACTAAATAAAGTCTACAACCCTGTAACCTGTATTGTAGCTGTTTCTCTGTAACCCTGATAAATGTTAGCAATACCTACATGATTTTTAGTTTATCGCTAAAATAGAGGCATGAACGCATTGTAAACAAACGAAGAAACTAACTCAAATAAGTAGTATAACATTAGTTAGCATGATGACCGACAACTATCAGGCGGTGTGTATGCTCGTTTACAATTTTATTTATATATTATACATCGTGCACTGTAGGTGCATTGGCCGACTTAATGCCTCAGGCATTCTCTACCAGTCAACCTTTCTTTTTTTTTTCTTTCAGACTCAGAACAACAATTTGTGGATCACACAAAGTGTTGTCGAAGTAGGAAAGGGCGTGGTGACCGCCAAACCACTAGGCCAAACGTGCAGTCGCCAAATTTTGGGCGATGCAGAGAAAATAGAAAGTAGGTGTATTTTGGCTGAAGTTACTTTTTAACCGACTTCAAAAAAAGGAGGAGGTTTCTCAATTCGACCGTATATATATAATTTTTTTATGTGTGTTCGGGGATAACTTCGTCGTTTATGAACCGATTTTGATGATTCTTTTTTTAATAGAAAAGAGATATCCCAACGGTGGTACCATGATAAGGACACTAAGATCTGATGACGGCATCCAAGAGAAATCGAGTCGAACCTTGAAGTCGGTTTTTATTTTGTTAAAATTTTACTTGTAAAATATTTTAAATACTCATATAAACAAACCTATCATACACTAAAACAGATACATATAATAATTAAGTACATACATAGGTATACTTAAATATATATGAATACATACATACTTAAATAAATACCATAACTAAAATAAGATGACGTTCATTTATTGGTTTATTGTGTCAACTGTTTTAATGTGGTTTTAATAGATACTGCGTTACCTTTGTCTTGAATGAGCCTTAATACAATAAAATTTTAGTAGTACAAAAAATACGGAACTATTCTTCAGATATTAAATATTGCTTTAAAGAACAATCGATCATATATTATTCGTCTTGTCTCAGCTGATTATCATAAAATTGTATATAGGTTATAAGGGATCTAGCAAAAAAATATCCAGTTTCATTCGTACAAAAGAACTGTCTATATGATATTCGCATTATTTGAAAAAAAATCAATAACCAATCATGAGGACTACCAACAGAAGTGAAAACTCAAAACTATGAACAAACAGTTGTTTAAGCTCACCTGAAATTAACCTTTTTAAATATAATTACAAATTAAAAAAAAAAGACTTTAATCTGGACCAAATTTAAATGGGACCAACAAAAAAAGAATCATCAAAATCGGTTCACCCAGTCCAAAGTTATGAGGTAACAAACATAAAAAAAAAATACAGTCGAATTGAGAACCTCCTCCTTTTTGAAGTCGGTTGAAAATGCACTATAAAAAGAAATAAAGAAATATTGCCCATGGTAACGATATGACGGGAGTTCTATGATTTTTGTTCACCCAAAAAGTGCTCAACCCACATTTAGAAGTTTTCACTTCAAAAATATAATTTACAAATGTGAAGCCAAGGCTCAATCTAACTAGTAAGTGGTAAGTAATATATATATTATGAATCGCCGAAATGTATGTACGCGCATAACTTCCAATCGGCTGCACTAATTTTTTTTATGTGTTCGTTATTGTTGCGATAAGGTTTGTGTACAAGAAAAATTAAAAGAAAATGGGAAAAGTATTTTTTTTTACCTCGACTGTACACTGCCTGTGGGAAGCTGGGACAGATATGTAAATATGGCGGTACGAAGTTGGCGGGTCAGCTAGTTTTAGTATATAATCGATAGCAATATGAGATATCGATTAAACTATTCTCATTTCGTGTACTAAATGTCTATGGAAACACTTCAGTTATCTAACCATCTGACGTTCGTGACTCCTGTGTATCATACCCACGAGATCTGACTGGTCATAACGATTAGATTGGACCACCGAATTGGTTTCAATACCCTTGACTTTTGCTTATCTCATTATAGCATAACAAGGATGTCTAAAGGACCTTGAATTAACTCAATTTGCAGAATTGTTTTAGGTTTATAATTATATGGAAGCTTTGTTTAGAATTTAAATGACAAACTCGATTTTAGTAATAAATTTTGTGAAACTTATAATTAAAATTAGATTAATTATGTATTTTTTGTAGCATAATTATGATTAATGTATCACCTGATCTATACAAATAAAGAAAATTGTAGTGTCTGTTTGTTATTTCTAATTATTATATTTCTTACTTTTAATTTTTTTCAGTCTGTTTGACTGTTTCTGACTAATCAGGAACAGGAGGCTTTCCCTAGCAGATAGCTGATGTTATAAAGAGTAACTTAGGCTAATTATATTTCAGAAAAAAATAGAGTTACAAAAAAAGTAAAATTAAAACCAATGATATAGGGAATAATATTCCACTCAAAAACAAATAACCACCTCCTCTTTTAAAGTCGGTTAAAAATACCGCGGAGCGTAGCTGGTTAAGCTAGGAAATGAAACATATAACACTAAATTGACATAAAACACACCTGAACAATTAAAATCTTGAATAAATCATATATATATATATATATATATTATATTATAATAATTATTCGGGACTGTGCGTTTAGTTATTGGTTATTGAACCTGACTGTTAAACGGAAGGACGTGGGTTCGAAATTAAATTTAGAATAATCACAAATTTTAACCAAAAGAACAACGACAATCTGGACCAAATTTAATTGGGACCACACGCAAAGCACCAGCTTTCAAATAAAAAAAGAATCATCAAAATCGGTTCACCCAGTTGAAAGTTTTGAGGTAATAAACATAAAAAAAAAACAAAAAAAACAGTCGAATTGAGAACCTCCTCCTTTTTTTGAAGTCGGTTAAAAATAAAAGTATGTATATCAGCAGTCTGGTTTCCATACACAGTCTGTTTAGTATTTAATCAGATAACCGTGTACGAGATGTGTAAAAAAATTGCACTCCGAAAGTGCCGGCAGAAGTGAAAACTTGAACGGTAACGATGTGCATTTTTGATTTATTAAATTTCATTTTTTTTATTTTCAATATTTATTAAACACAATGAACGTTGCTATACGAATCTATGCCTTGCTTTGCCTTTAATATTCCGTGAGAACCGATAACTACGGAAATGCTTAATATAGGTTAATGTTATACAGTATAAACATATTACCCCAGCGAAGCCGGGTTTACACTTACGCACGCTCGCGCAAGCGCCCTGCCCTTAAACGAAACAGCAGGAGCAGGCATACATTTTCGCCACGCGGTAGAAAAAGAGGGGGATATTACTTCCTCTCCTACGCCACGCCTCCGTCTTACGAATATTCGATCAGGTCACGTGTCCTGACGCGAGTTTAACATTTTTTACCCAGAAAAGAGCACAACGCCGCTATACAAGTTTTCATTTAAAAAAATTGCAAGCTTAACGAAAAAAACTCATACTGTATACACAGAAAGTATTACTTAGGACATATTGCTACAAGAACTAATCGCAGGATGACAAGTTTGTTTTTCTCCCATCCCGAGTATGGCAACCCAACCAAAACCGGTAACAGGACGGACCGGAGTATAAATTAATACACTACAATTCTATCCGCTTCCGCGAATGATGCTTTAGAAAGTTTATAGGACCAAAATGTTAATAAAACCAGCAGCGATATACATTGGTGCATAATCATGAGTATGTTTTGAACTTATCCATATTAAGTCATCAATGGTGTTCGAACAATGCGAATTTACGTGATGAGTTTAATAAGTTACTTAGTAGTATGGTACAGTCACGCGCAGAATTCCTTGATCTGCATTAGCACGTGAGTTAGCACTGTTGTAAATCCAAAATATTGATAGTTTATTTATGAAAATTATGTTGCCATTTGCGGAAAATATGATTGAAACTTGTCTGGTGTCTGTCGTTACTTTTATGGTCTCACGTTTATAATAACTGAGAAGGAATATATTTAAAAAAAGATGTTTATTTTAAATGCTGGTATTGATTCTATTGTTATAAGTCACTAGATTTTGAACCGGTATACATCGACTATCACGGTAAAGATTTGCCTATGTCCTTCCTCAAGGATCAAAGTATCTCCATGCCAAATGTCATGAAATCGATGCAGCAGTTTAGCCATGAAAACGTAACAGAAAGAGTTACTTTCGAATTTATAATATTAGTATGGACTTTTAGGAAAACAACACATATTATGGGTTTATTTTATTATATATCTAGGGAAAAGGTATTCCCAAAATATATAACGTGAACACGCTAGATGTTTTTCTTTGATCTCTTTCAGATGTGTGTGCTTTTCAACCGACTTCAAAAAGGAGGAGGTTCTCAATTCGACTGTATTTTTTTTTTATGTTTGTTACCTCATAACTTTGGACTGGGTGCACCGATTTTGATGATTCTTTTTTTATTTGAAAGCTGGTGCTTCCCGAATGGTCCCATTTAAATTTGGTCCAGATTGAAGTCGGTTTTTTTTTGTTAAAACTTGTATTATACCTAGTTTAATAATATTTTTATATGGTACATGCTTTTATTAAATAAAAAATAGGGTACAGTTGGCGTTAAATATCGTGCACTTAAAATTTATTTGAAAGTTTTTAATATTAAGTATTAAAAGAAAAATAATTCGCCAGTGAATAAAGGATTTCAACTGTCAATAAATGAATAAAAGATCATTTGTAATCTAATAACTTAATTATTTATTGTAATAGTGTAGTGTCGTATTGGCTAGCGTTCCAAAACTTTTGTTAATTTATTATTTTTCAATTCGTGAAAACCTGTAATTGGCTTGCTCTTGCATAATAAACTAACCATTTTCTTTTTTAATAGTTTTTGTTGGTTTCCCAAACCGAAATAAATAGAAAAAAAAAACCTTCCAGTTGAATATTTTATATAATTTCAAGTGTATTTCGTATAACAAAAACAAAATCATCATCATGCGGAAAGATATACCTACTAATTTTGTCATTAACTTTAACATTTAGGGCGAATAATAGAAACAGGCCAATAAACATAAAAGCAATCAAGTTTTATTTAAATATAACAATTTATGCCATCAGGAAGTATCTAAAATATATAAACATTAATCAATGAGGATTAACTGGTTTCTATAGTTATTTGGATCAGTACCAGTAAGTAGAATTTCAATCACGTATATAATGCTCAGTCGTGAACGGCTACAAGTCACTGGGAACTTGTCACTGTTTATAATTCACTGGTTATTTGTCACTGTTTATAATTCACTGGTAAGTCTTCACTGGTACTATTGATTAAAACGACGAAAATAGGCAAGGTATTCTACCTAAAAATTTACACAAATTTTGTGTTTAAAAATATTACGGTAGGTATCTAAAATAAATATAATACATAAGTAGCACGCCACAAGTGAGAACGGACCATTTTAGCTGGTGTTTAAGACTAAATTCATAATAATGACAGCAATTTTGTATTACATAATACCTAGGTACTTCAAAATAAGGTAATTTCTTGAGAATATAAAGTAAACGAGATTATTCAATAAAAAAAGAGTTACTGTCTCTATGCGAATGAAAATTGGTTCATGTGTATAGTTCATAGGAAGTTTTGGGATTTAATGCATTTCAATTTTCACATCTCGAATCTTGTACAGTAAGTCATGAAAGTCATCTGTTGAATTTTTAAATGATTTTTGGTTTAAACTGATCTCATCTGATTTTATTCGATCGAAAGTACAAAAACTAACTTTGTAACAGAGCTAGTTTCTGTACAATTTTCATGTCGTAGAGAATCGAACATAACTAGATATTATTCAATCACTAATCCAGTCATTATTAAACCATATCATTAATATGTCATACAAACTCTGAGAATCCTATATTTATAACAATTGTATTAATATGGTTTTTCCATCAAACCTCGTAATTGTGGGAATGTGATGTAATTTCGTTAATAATCTATACTATTATATAAAGCTGAAGAGTTTGTTTGTTTGTTTTAACGCGCTAATCTCAGGAACCGCTGTGTGTGTGTGTTGGATAGTACATTTATCGAGAAAGGCTATAGGCTATATATCATCACGCTACGACCAATAGGAGCGGAGCACCAATGAAAAATGTTTCAGAAACGGGGGAAAATTATCACGCTACGGGCAATATGAGACGCAAACGAGGTTGCGTGGGTCAGCTAGTCCTACATACATATGAACTATTAAATAAGTATACGTTATTAATTATGTTACTTTATGCTTTTAAACTATTTATGGTAGTTGGATTGGCTAAGAAAAAATATTTCAATTACTGTAATTAAATTATTAATTATCGTCACGTCACGTTAGTAGATAACCTTTCGATGAAAATACGTTACCGTTCCGTCAGCTATCTGATCCAACTTCTGCCTCGGTCACTAACAAAGTCTTTAGCGATATACATACATAACAACAACATTGTTGACTGACTGCCTCGTTGGTCTCACGGTGGCGTGTGCGACTGCTGATCATGAGGTCTCGGGTTCGATTCCCGGGTCGGACTAAATGTTTGTAAGATCTACAAATATTTGTGTCGGAGTTTGGGTGTTTTCTATGTATTATATGTATGTATTTACAAAAAACAAGTATATTATGTATTTGTATCAGTTGTCTAGTACCCATAACACAAGCTCTGCTTAGCTTGGGACTAGAAGGCGTTGTGTGTTAGATGTCCGAAATATTTATTTATTGTATTTGTTTTGGAAAAAATGTTTATTCTTTAATTCATTCATATAATTCACTTCAGGTATAAGAACTAGTGGTATAACTCACATTGTGTAAACAAAAAGAAAGTTCATCATACCATCGACGTCCGTACGCAGTTTCACTATAATTAGAAAGAATAAACAAACACGCTCTATAACCGATAACCAGTGATTACAAATGCCAATTTAACCAATTCTCCCCTTTTTTTTCACGTACCAGTAACAGGGAGATCATATGACCCCTAAAAAGGAAATCCGTGCCATCTACTTACAGATGACCTCCTCTGTAAAAGAAACCCAACGTTTCCTTTCTATTCCCAAAAATACAACGACTATTTCCCCTAAAGACTTTTTACTACAAACACTCGATCATTATACAATTGTACGCTTTCCTTTTATTCCCATAAATACTCTTCTTTAAAGATGTAGATCTATCTCATTCCTTATCAAGTTTAATTATGATTCAGAAATTCAGTTATAACAAGAAAAAGTATAAAAAAGTATTACCCGACTACCTAAAATTTATATAGCTAACTAGCTGACCCGGCGAACTTCATACCGCCATATTTATATATCTGTCTCAGCTTCCCACAGGCAGTGTACAGTCGTGGACAAAAAAAAGACATCCCGTTATCTTATATTTTTTTCTTTTTAACAAAAAAAGAATGAATGAAATCGGACTGTGTTATTGAATTACACGAGCAAATCATGCCAAGTTTCATTTGAATCCGTTCAGCAGTTTCGGCGTGATGCGCGGCCAAGATACAGACAGACAGACAGACAAAAATGAAAAAAATATAGTTTTGGCTTCAGTATCGATTATAGAGAGCCCTCCAAAAAAAAAATCTAAATATCTTTAATGTACAGAATTGGACCTGTTACATTTTTATTATAAGTATATAGATAGATGACACCCGGGCTATTATAACGAATCTATTGACACCTCAATCATTAAAATCAGCTCAGTAGTTTAGAAGCTGGGGTTTAACATATACGTAAATAGACTGCCAAATCTATTACCCTTCCTTTTAGCTTAATTGTAGTCGAGTAAAAAGTCACAAACATACAAACAGATAACAATTTAATTGTTTTCACGCTTGTGATAATTATCTCAGCACTTTTGTTACGCAAGTTGATTGTAACTTTCTTGAACAGTAGTAGTAAAAAGTATTTAACGGCTTTTTAAGGATATTAATTTAAATATTACAGTATGATGAACTAATTATAATATTTCATCGATTATGTAATAAAACATTTCCGTTGAAAAACGTTTCGTTGACCACTTGTCTATCTATATACATAAAATCGACTGCACGTTTGGCCTAGTGGTTTAACGGTCACCACGCCGTTTCCTACTTCGCCAAGTGTCGTGGGTTCAAATCCCACGTAGGACAACACTTTGTGTGATCCACAAATTGTTGTTCTGAGTCTGGGTGTTCTTTGTGTCCGTTTCATGTATGTTTGTAAAGTCCCCCGCGACACAGGATTTATTCCTAGTGCGGGAGTTGTCTTTTAAAGAAAAAGGAAAAAAAAGAAAAGAAAAGAGTAAGGTGACTGACTGACTGACATACCCAGAGATCAACGCACACCCCAAACCACTCAACCTAGAATCCTGAAATTTTGCATGTAGGTTATATAACGTAAGTGAGCACTAAATGGGATTTTTTGAAATTCCACCCCTAAGGGGGTAAATCAGGGGATGAAAGTCTGCGTGAGCGAAGCCGCGTGTAAAAGCTAGTAATATATATTACACGTACACGTACGATGTATATATATGGCACTCACAACACAAGTTTCATCTCAGCTTGAGTGCCAGAGGAACCACCTAAAGTGAGATTTACAATACTTTGACACAGGATACGATTGTATTTATTTATTTATGTTATGGAGGACTTACAGCTTACATAATAACATTTTTTATTTTTGAAAAAGACAAATCCCGCACTAGGAATAAATCCTATGTCGCGTGGGACTTTACAAACATACATGAAACGGACACAATGAACACCGAGACTCAGAACAACAATTTGTGGATCACACACAGTTTCAGCATGAACAATTCTGCTCGACCGGGGCAGTACTACCCCCTCAGAGAAGACCAACCTGCAAAGTAGTAGAGCCAAGCTGAATTCAGCACAAATGGGCCGGCTCGATCGGGGCAATACTACACACAAAGTGTTGTCCTACGTGGGATTTGAACCCACGACACTTGGTGAAGTAGGAAACGGCGTGGTGACCGCTAATACACTAGGCCAAACGTGCAGTCATAACATTTGCAATCAAGTAGGTAACAGTGAGCCAATTACAAGTCCTCACATATAGTGATATGCTAAACATAATGATAGTATAGTTATAGACATAAATACCTCTATAATTTCTTAAAAATAAATTAAATAAATAAATATTTCAGACATCTAACACACAACGCCATCTAGTCCCAAGCTAAGCAGAGCTTGTGTTATGGGTATTAGACTGATACAAATACATATATAGGTACTTTTTTTTGTAAATTCATACATATTATACATAGAAAACACCCAAACTCCGAAACAAATATTTGTAGATCGTACAAACATTTGGTTCGACCCAGGAATCGAACCCGAAACCTCATGATCAGGAGACCAACGAGGCAATCGAAAAAAAAAACTAATGGAAATACGTTCTGTTTTATGCATACGGGGCCCGAATACTTATGAAAGAAAGTTAACTTTGAAACATATAAATATTTATCGCCTTTATTATGAAAAGAAAAAATAAACACATTGCTACTCTACGTATGTTTTTGTTCCTCTCGACACGGTCGGTAAAATTTATTGGCCGAATGTTAAAAGCGCAATTCTGAGTTAGATCTAAAAAACCCTTGATTGCTGAATACTTGAAGGAGCATGTAAGTTATGGACGTCACGCTATGCTAATTAGGAGCTAAACAGTAGTCATAAATACAGGTGAAACTGCAGGTAACGACTAGTTAGATCTACGGTATTATTTGATATCAAATTCTAGCGAAATTCGTTATAGTTACGTAACATTTACCTATAACCTGTCCAGTTTTGCAACCATTCACAGTAGGTGTAACATTCTAACAACGCACTGATAGACAGACATGGTTATATATAGATAATGATAGTTTTGTGTAACGATAATTTTCTAATGTAATATTTGCATGCGTTCGTTGATGTCTTTTGTGCGATCATACGAAACGTGCTCAGGAGTGCTTAGTGGAGAAAAAAATGTAACTTGGTGTCAATGTTCTTTCTTTTTAATTGGTTTATAAAACGAAATTATCATTTGGTTGTCTTTTATGTTTGTTACGCATTATATAACTATATAAATCTATTAAAATATTAAGAGATTAATATAGGCAGTCGTTTTCAATTTTTTTTCAATTTCGATTCAAAATCTAGGATTTTATTATTGTTATAATTAATTAGAAATAAACATAGTAAAAATTAATACGCTACTCAACATATTTTTTAAGATGTTCTACAATAATAGTTTCGGTTTGACAAAACTAAAAATACAAACAAATAAAACTTCAATCATAAAAAGTTACGAAACAAGTATAATTATATGCGATTTTATTTTGTAATAAAAGTTTTATTAACGTAATTATGTTTTAAATAACAAATGTTGCCAAAAACACACAAAACGAAAACCGCTCAAACAGGAAAAACTATTGAGCGGACAAGTTATAAGATTATTTAGAATTTTTGTAAAGATACATAAGTATATTTTTTGTTTACAGTCATACTTGCTTCACTAGTTACAATTAAACTTTTTATAGTGATTATAAACAAACGAATCGGAACATTTTTTCGTATTATACGTAATTATCGATAATTACACACAGAAATTATTCTCACGTGAACAAAATCATTCACTGAAGATTTATAATTTAAATATCATTGTAACTGCATCGAGTAAAAAATGAAACTGTAATACCTACTTATATATTATCACGCTGTAAGTTATCGGTTTTAAAAATAATAAACTTACCGTTGGGAAGACAACAAAATTCAGGACACAAAATTTCTACCAAATAATCCTTCTAACTATTAAATTTTATTATAGCAACACCGGTTTTTTTTCTTAATTTTCACGAGTCACTTTCTCGATACAAAAGTGCAACGCGTTCGGAATTCGAATCTCAGTTCGAAATTTGAAAATTGCGTTGCGTGTGGCGGTCGGGAGCGAGCGAGTGGGTTCGCTCCAAGACGATGACTGCGAGTCGAGAGCGCGCGTTCGTTCCACCGCGATACGGTCAACGCAGCTTTACTACCAAAACGGCTGTATACATCTGCACCCTTTCCATTGCTTCTTAGCTTACCTACTTTAATACCCATCTTCAAACCCCACAGTCAATGTAGGTGGTCTTTATCTAAAAGTTCTCAATTAAAGGCATTCGATTAATATTCAAATGTGTATCACCATAATAACTTCTGATTTACAAACTAATGTATACTTTACGTATATTTACGTGAATATCATTATATCGCTTCTGAATAGCTATCTATTAAAAATCTAACAATCATTTAAAATTTTGGTGGTCGAAACTATAGACTCTTAGATTTTAAATAAAAATGTATGTATGTTAAGAAACTACATTACTACAAACACACTACATCATAATAAAAACTAAATTTATTTCAAAGAGTCTCAATCATCCATATGAAGAATACAACCTTTGATTTCGATGATTTGTCAAATCGACGGCAGAAACCGATTTCAAGACATAAACATATATAAATAAAAAAAACAACAATGATTTTTTAGAAAAAAGCAAAATATAGACCATTCGATGTATAAATTAATAATAATGAAAAAAGAAATATATATTAACTAGCTTTTACACGCGGCTTCGCTCACGCAGACTTGCATGTCCTGATTTACCCCCTTAGGAGTGGAATTTTCAAAATTATATGTTATATGAGGTTATATAAAGAACCTACATGCAAAATTTCAGGATTCTAGCTTCAGCGGTTTGGGCTGTCCGTTGATCTCTGGGTATGTCAGTCAGTCAGTCAGTCACCTTACTCTTTTATATATATAGATTACTTTTAAATTTAGGCAAAAACCCAAAAGAAAACATTTTCACATTATTCGGTGCACATCGAGGTCAGCGCAGTTAAGATCATTTGTCTCATTTTTCTTTACAACTTTTCTTACCTTTGACAGGGTGAAAGATCCTTTAGATAATATAATAGTATTAAATGCTATGAAATATATTTAGCTTTAATTCCGCGAGACAAATATCCAGGTCTGAAAGCAGGGCACAAATCCCACCGTCATGCATATGTACACATACAAAACAAGTGAGAAATAATTAGCATGCCATGCAACCAAACCTATACTCGACACGTGTTTCGCCCCTCCACGGGGCATCCTCAGGAGATGTTGACTCGTCGAGCGTTTGAGCTCGAATGCTCGACGAGTCAACATCTCCTGAGGATGCCCCGTGGAGGGGCGAAACACGTGTCGAGTATAGGTTTGGTTGCATGGCATGCTAATTATTTCTCACTTGTTTTGTATGTGTACATATGCATGACGGTGGGATTTGTGCCCTGCTTTCAGACCTGGATATTTGTCTCGCGGAATTAAAGCTAAATATATTTCATAGCATTTAATGTCATGGATTTCCGCAAAGTAACGCCTGATTCCATAACTTAATATAATAGTATCATACATATCTATACTATCAATCTATCTGTCAATAAGTCAATGATAAGACTGGAGTTCTTAAGCTGGGCTAATTGTTTTAATTTTTCAATGTCTACCTTCGTATCTCTGCTAATTATGACGCCACCGTTCTTTGTTTTTCGCAGCCCTCTCACTTGTAACTTCATTTGTTCAGGACAGATATTTTTTTGTACTAATGACTGGGTAACATCACTTGAAATACCTTTGTCATTGGGATAAATGGCCACTGAATTCAAGTTTGTCTTTGGTATAAAATTGTTGGTACCTTTTTTAACCGTATCGGCAAATGGTGCCACGGGTGTATGTATGGATGATTCACTGATAGTGCATTTAAGGTCGTAAAGGTTCTTAGATAGGTCAAATTGGTCCTGAACAGTTTTGGCAGCTACGGTAGCTCTAACGACTTTTATTTTGAAGGCTTGATATTCTACGGCCTTATGGGAGGTACCGCTTGCCACTTTTCGGCACAATGTACTTATTCGTAATTTTTGTTCAGTAGCAATAGTACATACCTCATTAAGAGTCTTTTCTATAAGGGTCATCCAGTCCTGAATCTCAGGGGTTGAGATCGCTTTCATCCGATCATCTACTTGGCTTTGGATATTACGGTGTGGTGTACCTGAAGACATCAGGGCGGGTGGAGCCGTCGGTGCGGGTGAAGGCGTCGGCGGTGGTGTGCGGGCGATTCTGTTACTCCTGCCAAACGGACTCAAAAATCACCTATCACACTAAGACTAATAGGAGTGGAGATGAAGAATGTTTCATTAACGGAGCCACAGGAGACGCAATCGAGGTTGCGTGGGTCAGCTAGTAGATTTATAAGCTAGCAAAGCTACTCTAAAAAAATTAACCTTAGTTACTCCTTATATCATCAGCTAAAATTCCGTCAAAATCGATCCAGCCATCTCAGAGATTAACCGGAACAAACAGACAGACAGACAGACAGACAAAAATTGTAAAAAATGATATTTTGGTATATTGTACCATGTATACAAACATATGCATTTAGTAAAAAAAAAGTAAAAACTAAAAAAGTTGTTAAAGTGGTCTGGTGCGTTTTTATGTAACGTGTGACTACGGCTTTCAAACTTGTTTCATACTTTTTCAGCGTCGCTTTTTGTCGTAGTTGGGTTTTAGTTTTTACTTTTTTTTATTTAAAATGTTTTGGTGTCGTTATTAATATATAATGTATATATATTTAAAATGTACAAGTAACGCCCTTTCCAATGATACCAAACACGGCATATTTATCTCCAATTTATTTTTTTAATACCGTACTTTATGTCGGCTGGAGGGCGCCACATTAGATTCAGTGACACGTCATATAGCCTATAACCAGCGGACAATCAAAACGCTTCTAACAATACCTCATTTGTCCAGTTCTAACAAGTAGTTAAGGAGCTATGAGGGAACAAATGAACATACATACATAGCCTGTCAAAATCATAACCCTCCTTTGGCTTTGCCGTAGTCGGGTAAAAAGTGGTTATTTTTATGTTAAAAACAGACACTCCAATTTCATATTTGTATAGAGTATAGTTGAGCCTGCCAAAAAGACTTTACTCTGCCTGATGGAAAGCACGAGCATAATCAAAGAGTAGTGGTCACCATAGTTATTGCAAATGCAGACTATGCAACAATGTAGCATGGTGACCCACACTATGGTAGCCTATTGAGATGCTCTGCATCATTGGGATTGTACTGAAATAAAATTATTTTAATGCGAAACAAACAGTAAATATGAACTACGCAAATTGATTTTATTCTAAACACTATCTGTTACGGATTAATTAGTTTATTAATCAATGGCTCATCGTGAACCTTGTGGTATAAATTTGCATACAATTTAAAAACCTCAAGACGCCATTAATAATTTACATCACACATCAACGGCAACGCACTTGTGTTTGTGTATATCATAAACAAAAAAAAACAAGGGGATGAGGTCGATGAAGTATGACATTGTGTGAGAAACGATGGGGTCTTTACCTATAGTGCAGGGTGTGCGGAAGCTCGTTACGCTTACAAAAGGGCGCTAGAGTAATGATTGCACAAGGGCGCTTCACGGGCTAGAGACGCTTCTGGTCCTGAGTTTCGTGCCATTACATTCCAAAACCTAATAAATCTAAGCACTAAAACGCGAATTTTTTCATTATTAATCCCACTGCGGGCAAAAAAAAACACAGACGAGGTTGGGTGGGTCAGCTAGTGTTCGTATAAATATAGAGCTTTTGGACAATTTTCCACTTTTGACAATTCTTTTATCTATAGCTCGGCAATGCAATAGCCACTCGAAACGAGTATTTTGTAAGTCAACATCGTGAGCATATGCCCACGAAACTGTCAGGCGCAGAAGTCATTATGCAACATTTTAGAACTTTGCTGACCAGATACATGACAACTTAGTGCGAGATTACGACAATTTCTGGTAATTTAGACAATTTTAGAATGTAACATGACAACCGAGTTAGAAACCTTCTAGTATTGAATTATGTCATAATACTGGACATTACCGTATCATTACAGGAAAAAGATTTTTATATTCTGTAACAGACTTGTCACAGAATCAGTACCCTGAAACGATAGCACACCAATCTATTTTCAAATATTCATAGTGTACGAATATAATGTAGTGTTTATGTATTGATCTTATATCTTTAAAAGAGCAATTCGTGTATATATATATATATATAATCTGAAACTCGGAAACGTCAGATCTACCACACAAGATTTCTAGAAAATGCTTTGGGCATTAAGTTCACCAATGTACAAAAGTGCATGAATTTAAAAATAAATAAAAACAAATACATGGAAATAGGTCTGTCATGTCTAGAAGCAGACTGATCCAAGCGGCCGGTATGATGCCCTGCAGTATAATTAGCCGACGACTACTGGTAGTGGATGAATTCGGGTTACCCAAGGCCAGGACGGTTAGCGCTCTTTGGGAGAGGCCTTCGTTAAGCAGTGACAAAATGGCAATAAGCTGAAGCTAATAAAGTGTGATGATAGCTGCCAAGATGTTTTCTTGGCAGCTATCGAGAAACGAGACCGTTTGTGCAGTATCCCTGAAGCTAAGGAGACTACAAAAATCTCTCTGCAACGACTATAACTAAATAAATTGATTTTGATAAGTTGCTATTTGCGAAAACAATACATTTCGGCCATTCGGAGATATTATGACGCAATCTTTAGAAATATCAGTCATTTCCATTATTTAAACTCTACATCTATTCAATCTCCATTTCGTAACTTAGTTTCCTGCAAATAAGATTTTAATTGGTCATTCTTAAGGTGCAATATGATGTGCGATAAATCACATACATTTATAGAACAGCGACTAATAATTAAATATCATCCATAATTGTTTCTCAACAAGGTATGTACAAAATAACACACGGATATTAATACAATGTACACATACAAATAAGAAGTGAAATCGCAAATATCAATACAATCTCGAGGCAATTTTCTTATTACGTTAACTATATCCTATCTAATTATTTATGTATTAAATATGATGTCAGACTATGTACCAACTATCTACATCCAGTTGCTGCCGTCATTATAGCGACATTTGTTCATAGTTTCATACAAAACGCGGCTGGCTGGCGTAGTGGTTTAAACGTGGCTTACTTTTTCCTACTGCGTTAACTGTTGTGGCTTCGCATTCCACTCGGGACAATACTTTGTGTGATCTACAGATTGTTGTTCTGAGTCTGTGTGTTTTTGTATCTGCTTCATGAATGTTTGTAAGTAAGATCCCCGCGACATAGAACATATTCGTAGTGCGGGAGTTGTCTTTTGACGTCACAACGTCTTATAAATTCATGGTGCCGGCTGCACACACAAAAAAACATGACTCATGCGGCGTTACCTCGCCATGCGTTGTTACCTCGCTATGCGGCGTTACCTCGCTCTTAGGCGTTCCATTTAAGGCTTGAAGTGCAAGCGAGAGATATTTCATCAATGTTTCGTTATGAAATATGTAAACAGACTTTACAGACAACCATTTTTTAAAGAGAGAAGCGAATTTATAAGTAAGAACATAGACCCATCTACCTACAGTAGGTACCTACTTATATACGCATTACGCTTACTTCAGATTATTTCAGCATAAACTAGCCAGCTAGACCGGGGCTGTACTAACTATAGCATTCGTGCTGTCGTATGTCGTTGGTGAGTGATAACCGAAGGTTCAATGATACAGAAGCATCTCAATCTGCCGCCATGGACTGAGTCACCACCGCCGGTATGATGACTACGATTCTTGAATTCTACTCATGCTTTCCACCAGGCAGAGTAGAGTCACTTTCGCAGATTCATCTACAGAAAAAAACCTGTATATTATATCATATATGTCTATATACCTTTTTTACGCGGGGAATGCTTTTCGCGCCATTCCATTGGGAGACGATGTGTGTGTATGGGACTCCTGGAAAACCGGTCTACCCACTAAACCCCGCGGCGGCCTACCTTCGGCAGTCGGGAGAAGCTCTAGGAATGCATCAGCGGCTTCTGGAGTCCTCCCTGCCTCACTTCACAATTTGAGGTACATCTCGAGATGACAATGAGCTCTGTGGTGTGCCGTAAGTGTGTGCATCTACCAACGACAGAGGTTTGTTTCGTACAGATTATATTTCATTTCATATATCTATTGTTACAATGGGCCTGAGAAACGTGCATTCCAAAGTAGAATTCGTTGTGGAATGCAGTTCTTGATGTATTTATGTTATAAACGCGAATCTGGAGATGTAGTCATATTACTTTTAATGAACGATCTAAATTGTATGCGTGTTTGTTATTCTCGTGGGCATAGAGATTTATTAGTTGTTTTTATTTACTGTTCATTTATCTGTCATTAAAATGAGAAGGTCACGCTAATATGATGCGCTAATACGAATCTATGGTATGATTTCAAATTTGCTTCTAAAAATATAGGATTTATTTTTTCGAGATCGATTTTTCGCCCCTGAAAAGAGTTGCATACTAAATTTCATAAAAATCGTTGGAGCCGTACATATATAATCTAAATACACACATATACAGATATATACAAATGTATGCGTACAATAATTGCACGTTTCAAGGTATAAGATGTACAGTGCCTTGTACATCTTTACTATAGTATGTTCAGATGTATATATAAGACTTCAGTATGTTGTCGTCCTCCACTGAATGAAGGTCTCCCCGAAGATCGCCAACCATATCGGTCTATGATGATTGTGTTACCTGTCAATTGTCGCGGCCTACCCCTCTAGGAGATAGGCATGACATGATATATGTGCTTATGTGTTATGTCTTTGAAATATTTTATTTTTGTTTCAAATGAATTAGTTAGAATTAAAAAAAAAAAAATTAGTTACCAACCAGCATTGGGGCATATAACGAGAAGACGGGCGTGCCGGATACTGAGTTAATGGCAAAATAAACCAACCAAATAGTGACGATAGTTATTATGGAATAGGGGGCAAACGAGCAGACGTATCACCTGATGGTAAGCGAATACCGCCGCCCATGGACACCCGCAAGACCAGAGGCGTCACAAGTGCGTTGACGGCCTTTAAGGGATGGGCGGGAGGTGGGGGAGATAGGGGAAGGGGCTGGGATATGGGGTTCCGGTATCTCCTGGAAGGGGTCTGGATGGCGTAATAACAGCAGTTCCCGGATTCCTCCCTCCTCAGGCGCAGAGTGGCACACCGTGTGGTTTTAGTCGGTTCGAGTCCGACACACCGCCCCACCGCAAGCCCCGGCGAGGTGACGGTCCGAGGGGATTTCCACACGTTAAAAAAAAATGGGCCTCCGGTATCTTCACTCATTCGGTGAAACACAGCGCAAGCGTTATTTCACACCGGTTTTTAGTGAGGCCGTGGTATCACTCCGGTCGAGCCAGCCCATTCATGCCGAAGCGTGGCTCTATCGGGTACTGAGTGATTTGAATCCTATTTCAAGTCGAGAGTCTAAAGTTAATTATATTATTAACTAACTACGCCGAAGCCAAAACAAGGATAGTAGTTTTGGTAATCTATGTATGTTTGCATGTTCCACTGTAGCGCCTAAAATACTGCACCGATTTTAATGAACTACAACAACACAACAAAGGTGACAAAAACTATTTATATTTTTCATATCTATCTATCAATAGCTTTTATGTAGTCGAGTTTTTTTTTTACTTTTGCTTTTATTAATTTCTATTTAAAATTAAGTCGGTGTATAATCAATTATAACACCGATTACAATCAGTGTAATCAACATATCAATACCTAAAGTTTAAGTATTTTAGTTTTAAAAAACACTCTTGGTATACTATCGAATTAGATCGCGTATTAGTAACAGCTAAATCAAATATAACGCAACATCGATACGTTGCGTAACACACAAACGGACACACAAGGTCATATTTAATACTCGCTCGTTTTTATTTATGAAATGAAAATAAACATCCTCGTACAGATATAGACCGAACCATGTGTGTTTAACTCCAAGTACTGTAGTAAACATTACCGAAATAAGTTTCCATACAAATATATTCTGAGATATTTTAAACGTTTTAACTGGACGGTGTGTTTTTGTTTGGGCCTGCCAAAATGACTCTACACTGCCTGATGTAAAGCATAAGCAGAGTCCAAGAGTGGTGGTCACCATACTCACTGCGAATGTAGACAACGCAACAATGCAGAATGGTGACCAACACCATGGCGGTCTAGCCGGCCTCGCACTTACCAACGGAACACGACACGAACGCTGTGATTTTAGTGTGATACGCGAATAGTAGTAGTACGAGCCGGCCCGTTCGTGCTGAAATCAGCGTGGCTCAACTACCTTTAGTGTTGTGGATTTGATCCATATATTTTGATTGTTATAGTTGATTTGTCTGCCTCTTTGGTGCAGTAGTAGCGTACGCGACTGCTGTGCATTAGGTCTCGGGTTCTAAATCCGGTTCGGACCAAATGTTTGTATGATCTTCAATTACTTGTTTTGGAGTTTGGGTTCTGCTTAGTTTGGGACTAGATGGCGTTGTGCGTTAGATGCCTGACACTATATATTAATTAATATATTAGAGTTAATACTTTGTGTCATCCATAAATTGTTGTACCAAGTCTGGGTGTTTTTATGTTCTTTACAAGAATGTTTTTAAAGACCTTCACGACATAGGACATACCTATTTATTGTTCGGAAATTGTCAAAAATAACAACTCAAAATAACAGCTGTTTTCTTAAATGTTTTGAAAACTGATTATGAGTCTAGATGATGTTCAAAATCTAATTATAGAGCCATATGTTTCAAAGTCATCTTCCTAGCCTTTATTATTCCCAAGATATTTTGGGGTAGGGTAGGCTACTAGTTCAACCGGTTTTACCTAAATATCAGTTTTTCCACGGAGCGACTGGCATCGGATCACTGCAACCCTGAGGGTGAACTGAATTCGAAGGTTGAACTAGTTTTCAGTATATTGAGGGCACTGACTTCCCAATAACGATTGCCATAGATGTTCGTGACAACTGGGACTGACGGCTTAACGTGCTCTCCGAGGCACGGGCGGGAAACATCGTCAATATGTCTCAAAGTATTTTTTAAATTTTCAATTTCCAAATTGACGTGTAAACTAGTTTGACAGCTTTTAAATTTAATTATATTATCAAATATCTTCCGTATTAAACAAAAAAACAAACTATACCCATATAAATCATCATTAGTATACATTTTCCTGTTAAATTATAATAATATATGGCCAACAATAGCAATATCGTATTCCCACGATCGAAATATTATTCATTAATCTTAAATCAAGTTAAAAACCAATAATGAAGATATGTAAATACACTATTTGGTGTGATTAACTTACTGAGTGATGTGGTGAGTTGGTGACTGGTGACTTATTTCCGTGTGGTGACCGATTAATAATACAGAATGTCACCACCTTTATTCATTACAGGAGTGTCGATAGAGGTCACTAAGAGCCACTTTCACGACATAGCTTAAATACATTTAAGACATACTAAATGCGTTATAAAAGGTTAAACACAATCGGCATCTTGCACAACGATAAATTTTTTGCTAAACATGTTTAAGAACTGCCGAAGTTAAACATCGAAACTCGGCTATTTGGCGGCGCTAACCGTGTTTAACGCGTGCGTGTGCGCCAGAGCAACACTAGGATACTACCGTTTCGGCCACACTCGCAGGGCGCGCCATTATCATACTTAACTAAATTACCTGCTGTCATCATTGTGCAAAAGGGCGCTAAATTTGTTTAAGCTAAACGTGTCTATGCGTTTAACTAATTATGTTTAGTAGCTATTTAAGTCGAACGTTGTGCATGTCGCCCTTACTGAGTGATGTGGTGACTGGTGACTTATTTCCGTGTGGTGACCGATTAATAATACAGAATGTCACCAGTCACCACCTTTATTCATTACAGGAGTGTCGTAAGAGGCGATTATAACTACACAGGACAAAATTTCTGCAAAGAGAAGTAAAACTTGAAACAAACCCTATACCAACTCAACTGGACAGCGTGCCAAAAGCAAATTTCGAAATATCATTATATTGTTGAACTTAAACTTCTACATGTGACAATGAGTATTAAACCTAATTGTGGTGGGTTGGGGTTGCCTGTAAAAAATTGCTTTTTAGCGATAACGCCGCCATTTGTACATTTTTTTTGTACAAATTGCTATCGGAGCTGCGATAAACGAGCAGACTTATCGCCTTATGGTAAGCGATTATCGCCATCCATGGACACCACGCAACACCAGATAGTGGTCTAGTAAGATATATGCTTTTTCACGCCTTGCTTAAAGGATCCGGGATCATAGTGGTAGGGTAACACGTGCGTTTTCCTGAGTGAGGTTATCCGAAATCAAACCCCCAGTATAAGATGTGTGATAACTACAGACTGGCTGGCTTTCGCATTAATATCATTAGAATAGATTTTTCTCACGCGTAGAATATTTAAAATAAATTTAGAAAGGCATGAGATTAAATTCAAGGTGGCCTAGTAGATACAGCGTTTCGATCGATATACTGTACCGGCTGTCTAGTTACGAAATTATGCAGTATCCTGAACACTGCTTAATAAATCAGGCACACCGGTTCTACCAATAATGTTGATATTTCGTCTCGTGTGCAAATCCACCAACACACGTGTTTTGAAGCCTTAATGAAACTGACATCTATATAAACATAATTTTTAAGTATGCTAATTTAATGTTGAACACATTTTATATATTTGACTGCTTCGTGGGTTAAGTTAGCTTAAAAGTTTGGATCTTAACCCCACACCTCAGTAAGCACGTAAAGCCATCGGTCCTACGCCTAACCTCTCCCCGTTCGTGTCGGATAGCCGTGTCATCGGATTGAGAGAGTGAGGGAACAGAGAGTGCACGTATGTTTGCGCGGAATGTACTAGAGATTCAGGGAGTGATATTCATATTTCACGAGTTTGTGGCAACTTCGAAGGACCCAGTCGTACCCCACGTTCCACAGGAGTGGTCCAAGGACAGACCCCTGCGGATCGCCGCACGACATGGGTCGCCGTCTCGGTCCTCGTACACGACGGTACGCTCCTCTAGATAGTCTGCCACTAGCCGCCTCAGGTACTCTGGCACCCCGGGATAGTGGAGTGCTTCCCTGATGCAGCTAAATGGCAGACTATTGAAGGCGTTGGCGATGTCCAAGGACACCGCCAACACCACGCCGCCAATGATCACCTCGCCTGGTTGGAAGATCCTCGCTTTGTGATGGAGGGACATTACACCCGTTCCTCCACAAGTGTGGTGTCTGACACCGAGATAGCGATCAGCGATCCGAAAGAAGTCAAGTACCACCAAAATAAAACCGTATACTTAGGCCTCAGAGATATTTAAAGGTCTCTGTTCTGAATATAATATTTCTGTCCGTGTCCATAAATAATTATATTAACTCTTAAAACCGTACCATAGACAAAAAAAAGTTTTAATTGGCACAAAAATCACAACTCTGAACACCAACCGTAATATGTTAAAAAATCTTATAAAAAGAATTATTTCAGTAAAATATACTTTATTAAAATCAGATATATGGTTACCTTGATAAATCAACGAGCAATCTGAAAATAGATACCGACACGGAAAGAGTGAACATTTTAGAATGGATTATTTGAAGGTACTCGAATGCAATCGATACTAAAATATTATATAATCGATAAAACAATAACCTTGGCTTATTTTTGAGTCATAATTATATGAACTTGATACATCATTGTCAACATTATGCAGCGTAAAGGTATGACGTCACACAACAAAACGGAGGCCAATTTAAGACATTGTTCAAAGGATATTGATATGTGTCATGATAAACTAGTTAAATAATTACCTACAAATTTTAACAAAAAAAAAACCGACTTCAATCTGGACCAAATTTAAATATGACCATTCGGGAAGCACCAGCTTTCAAATAAAAAAAGAATCTGTTCACCCAGTCAAAAGTTATGAGGTAACAAACATTTAAAAAAAATACAGTCGAATTGAGAACCTCCTCCTTTTCTTGAAGTCGGTTAAAAACGTAGCAACTAATCGCAGTCTCAAGTTGAAATGACCTCGAATTAAGATAATTCGTGATTTCATAATACTTTTATCTATATTGAAAGATAAAATATCTAAGGGCTCCCACACATAACTGCGAATTCGCAATGCATCGCAAAAATCTGCAAGCTCGCACGAATGCTCCGCAAGAACTTCACGCCGCATCGCATCGCAGTTATGTTTGGGAGCCCTTAAAGCTAACTGACTTTAAATTGATGAATGACGGCCATCTTGGAATTCGGGTTGCGATAAATTTTAAGAATGATATTTATCTAAGTCATTATTTAAGCTGACATTTTACTTAATTTTGTATTTATATTTAGTAATCTTTAATCATTTTCAATCATTTATTGGAATTGGATTTGAAAATATACTTTGTGTTTTATTACATTTAATTAAATTATAAATATTTGTATGTGTTTATCTATTAATTTTACTAATATTGATTGTGGGTCATTCTTCGAACGTTTGAAAAAACGTGTCCAGATCGAAATCTCTTTAAATTGATTACTTACTATTTCAATTTTTTTATATGTAATAGAAAATTTGAAAATAATAGGGGGGGCCTATGTCCTTTTTTAGATAAATTAAGTAGAAGTATGTATAAAAAAATAAAACTTACTAAAATATTGACCTCGGTGGCGCGTCCGAACCCTACGTTGCAGCGGAAATTATTTTTTTATTTTTTTCCTCTAACAAATTACGCTATTTTGCACGTGTTCACAAATGACCAAATAGTTATTTGTTCATTTTATATTTTTATTTAATTAATATATGCAACAATAGAGAAGATACAACAGATTGTTTACACGTCCGACGTTTTGAGTTGATATCAGTGGCGCGCATCGATCTGCTCATATTTCTTAAACTAAACTGTCTGTGAGGATAGTTATTGGCGTTAGCTAAAGCATCAGTCGTGTCGCAACAGCAACGAAGAAACCATGGCTGTACGTCTTATGGTCACCTTTTTATAGAGGTAAGTAACTGTTTTCGCTGGCTTGGTATACTAAAAAATTGATTTCGGTGAACCCTTTTTCTCATGTATACTTTAAACTATCATATTTAAAATATAAAAATTGTATATATTACATGTAATAGATTTTAGTAGAAAATGTACATATTAGCATTTTAAATTATTTTTTAAGTTATTTACAAAATACCTTAATATTTTGATTTCAGTGGTATTGAATTCGGTGTTTTCCGTGGCAATGTGTCCACCTTCTACTAAATGTGTCCACCTTCTACTAACTTTTAAGATCGTAAATCATAAAATATTTATCTTGTTCTAGTATTGTCATTATGTCAGATTCTAAGCAAGGGCACTTGGCTAAGAAAAGATTGGCTAAGACGTCGGAAAAGCCGAATCAAGAGAACAGAACTTTACGCAATACACAAGGAAAAAGACAGGAAGCGTTATTATGAAAGGGAGAATGAAGGAAAGCCTGTTAGTAAATTAATTCGTCGTTAAAACGCATACATAGAGAGAGGAGTATAATATCTTCGGACTAACATAATCGGAAAAAAGGCTCAGAGAGTTGAAATGGTAGTAGAGCCACGCTGATTTCAGCACGAACGGGCCGGCTCGACCGGGGCGGTACTACCCTCGCACAGAAAATCAACGTAAAATGACAGCGTTCGTGCTGTCGTATTTCGTTGGTGAGTGCGAGACCGGAGGCCCAAATAGTCTAGTCAACAAGTTCCATACTTGTTGACTAGACTAAAAGATGCAGCAGCATCACTAGGCCGCCATGGTGTGGGTCGCCATACTGCATTGTCTGCATTGGCAATGAGTATGGTGACCACCACTCTTGGATTCTGCTTATGCTTTCCATCAGGCAGAGTAGAGTCATTTTGGCGGGCCATACATTAAAAAAAATGCCTTGAAGAAGATTTGATTGTCATACCAGAAGTAGTCGATACAAATGATGATCCTTTGATAACTTCACAATCGCAACTGAAACTTTTATAACAACGCCAATTAATGCCACCGATAATAAGGACTCGGCTTAGCACTCAATCAAGTTCCTTCAGTCAGTCAGTCATTTCATCTTCTTTAACACAACGTATTAAGACTTATCGAGAATTGTCAGTACCATTGTGTCCATCTTGTGATGCCAGTTTTGCTTCAAACTCACAGACTGGAGTTGCCAGCTCTTATGACTGATAGGCAGTTGCCTTTTACTCTAAAGGCTAATGGGACCAATCCCGCCCTCACACCCACCACTGTAACTCCTGTACACCAGGATCAACAGCAGTGACCCACGAACACACCGAATTATGACACTCGGCAAGTCCCAGGGAAAATAAACTGTCTTGGAACCCGCAACTAAACTAATCAGAAGAAAACCGGAGGAGTTGGAAATAATAAAAGTCCACTTCCCTATTTAGTAAAGAGGTAGACAAAATGAAGTCAAAATAGGCAGACACCTTTTTCAAACCGGGAAGTACCACGGATAAGAAAATTATGGGTCCTAAGTGAGCTTTATTTGACTACTATAGTATGTATGGTAGAATAGCCTAAACGCACGGAAATTCATCGAAGTTAACACAAGATCGACATAGTATACCGCCCCAGATGTTAATTGTAAGCTTGAATAGCATTATATTACGTTCATTGTACCAAAAATTACATTCCCAGAGGATGTGATGAGCTGACTGTTAACTGCTAGAATCAGGTGTTGAGCGTTGCCACAATATGTGACAAAGGTGAATCGACTAATTTAAATGAGTGTAGTTTGCTCTTAAAGTTACCTTGGCCTGTGAGAAATTGAGCGACACAGTGATCCACCCTCGAGCCATTCCCTCGACAACCGTTCGCGAATAGATGGAAAGAACTGGTAAAGGTAGCGCCCCTTAGATGATTGGTCCCATCGCTATTGCCTTTCGTCCATGAGGCTGTTATAGACATTGGACTGCTAGACCGGCTCTAGATACTAATGAAAAGCCAGATAGCAAAGACTTACAATACCGCATGAATATTTATGTTATTCATACATCTTGTTTGAATTACACGGAAATGTAAAGGCCCCATCTTTTTGATTTAAGAAATGAAGAAGTAGGAACTATACACTTAACTTTTTTAAGCTTCATGCCAAAGTTAATTGTAGTAAGTTTATGTAACGTAATAAACAACGTGTAATTAATCAAATAATTGTTTTATTGTAATATATATCAGAAGTCCCTTAACGGTATTAGTTTTGCTTACCTAAATTTGTAATAAAATACATTTTTTTTTAAATATAGAACTACTATGTAAATAATTTGAAAACATAATGAACATTTTTGATTTCGGTGAAAATAAAGTTTATTTCGGTGGACGCCATTTTTTAAAAATTAAATTTCTTCGTAACCGTTCATCCAATAAGAGTGCCTCCAGTACAGATATTTTCCAAATAAAATATAGATTTATAATTTCTTACTAATATATTGAAATTTAGAAAAAAAAAACAGCCACCGAAGTCAACTGAATAATGAGTTACTTGAGAAATACCCTTGTATTTAAATTATACATCACTAACTAACCCGTGCCCACTTCGTTGGGCGGTAAACATTTTTTTCTTCGATTTACTTTGCAAATTCAGCTACCACAAAAAATTAGTTACCACGAAAGTTATTATATAGCCTATGTCACTCCCAAAAAACGTAGCTATCTATTGGTAAAATAATTTTCAAAATCGGTTCAGTAGATCCAGAGATTACCCCTTACAACGTCATTAAACTCACAAACTTTACCTCTTAATATAATAAAAAAGTGTAGAAGATGTAGAAGTGTAGATGTAGATAATAGTGTAGATTATCAAATTATAAATACATCACTACATAATATATAAAGTCCCCTATTATCAGATAGATATATGGAGATAAGGCTCCTCCAAGGGTCCCCAACAACGAGTCCTGTGCTGCCATGAATCTAGCGGTTTCTCGCGACCTTCACCAGGTCCTCCGACCACCTTGTAGAGAGCCTACCCACGCTCTGTCTTCCAATAAGTGGTCGCCACTGTAGAACTTTTTGGCTTCATCGGCCATCAACATGCTTCTACCTATTCCGTCTGTGTGCGAGCGGAGCGATAAACTCCAAAAGTGTTATGCAGATTTTCAAAAAGATTTTAACATTTGATAGAGTTCGTCGAGTAAGGTTCAATAGGTAATGATTTTTAAAAGTTTAATGAAATACAATGACTATTTTTGTAAAACAAAGTGATTTATTTACGATTTTTTAATTCGATATTTACCAATGAATTCAAAAGTAATGACCTTACTTTGACGTGTTTTAAAATTAATAGGTCTTTATAAAAACAGGTCAAGTGCGTAAAGATGTCCACAGTCTATGGTTCCGTAGTCTGCTATTACCCGTTTTCATAAACTACTTTATCTGAAGAACTTGTACAATATCTACTGAAAACGTTCACTTTGCAAGGTAGTAGAGTCATGCTGATTTCTTTTTTTTTTCTTTTAAAAAGACAACTCCCGCACTAGGAATAAATCCTATGTCGCGAGGGAGTTTACAAACATACATGAAACGGACAGAATGAACACCGAGACTCAGAACAACAATTTGTGGATCACACAAAGTTTCAGCATGAACGATTCTGCTCGACCGGGGCATTACTACCCACTCACAGAAGACAAACCTGCAAAGTAGTAGAGCCAAGCTGAATTCAGCACAAATGGGCCGGCTCGATCGGGGCAATATTACCATCTCACAGAAAACCAACCTAAAATAACGCATTTGAGCTGTCGTGTTTTGTTGGTGAGTGCGAGACCATAGGCTCAATGATGCCGGAGCATCTTAATAGGCTGCCACAGTGTAGGACGAAATGCTGCATTGTTGCATTTTCTGCATTCGCGGTGAGTATGATGACAGGCAGAGCAGAGTCACTTTGGCAGACTCTTATAAAAAAAATAGTGCGTGGAGTCCCTCCGCGCGGAGGAAGTGAAACTTCGTAATGTGTAAATGAAAATAGCAAGGGGTAGAAATTGATTTTTAGTGAAATCATATTGTTTCTTTCATATTCCCCCTCCCCAGGAGCGCTGAACGTTTAACGCAGAAGTGCTTTCATACCCCCTCCATGGTAGCGTCAAACGTTTAACGCAACCTTGTTGGAAGTCGCATTTGAAGTTTCACTTCAAAAAAATCTGAAATACAGCTAGCTACTATTACCTACTCTAAAAGTTAATAAAATTCTTTTGTTTTCATTCTTTCGTTCAATATTATGCGTTTTATTTAGTTTTTAAAGCATTTTTTTTGGAATATACCTTAAAAATTTTGTTATTAAGATTTTATCGTCGTTGTTGTGAGTTGGCATGATTAATATTACGTCCATGCAAACACAGCTGTCTGTCTGTCTGATATGTAGTTCGCTCTACTGCGGACGGACAGCATAAATAAAACATGTAGAAACTGTGTTTTATGTAAGAATTACGGAATCCTAAAAAAGTACTAGATAATCTTGCTCTAACTGCTTTAGCATATCAATGTAAAAAAAAACATTTTTACGTGAAAATTTAACAAAAAGAAAAGCCGTTTTGGTTGCTCTTGTGGGGCGAATAAGTATTTTTCAGTAACAAATAAAAAAAAACAACAAAAAGATTTCCTTCGAGCCGGATTTGAACCAGCGACCTATGGATGACAATACGCTGACACAACTACAGTCCACCGCTCTACCAACTGAGCTATCGAAGGCTTGTGAGTATTGCCGAAATAGATGATTACCACACACATGTGATTTGAAATATTTCTTTTACGTAATACAGACCTATGCTAGTATGACCTCCACTCACTAATAAATTAAGGAACGTTAATTATGTAGGCAATTTGTGATATTTTATGTACATTTTAATTGTAGTGACTTTATTGCAAGTTGCGACAATATCTAAGTTATTTAACAAATGATAAGCAATAGATAAGAACTAATACAAAATATGTGTTTTCAATTCAAATAATTTATTATTTATTGATATTTTTACCCCATTGCGTCAGAACGTGTGTTCTTTTTTATCCGACTAAGCCAAAAGCAAGGGTAATAGTTTTGGCAGTCCGTCTATGTATGTTTGTATGTTTCACTTAGCGATAAACTACTGACCCGATTTTAATGAATGAATAGATTCGTAATAATGGTCCGGGTGACCAATCAACCAATCGCCGTCCACTGCTAAACGAAGGTCTCCCCCAATGAGCGTCAACAATCCCGGTCTATCGTACCGCAGGGTGCCCTAAACTACGTTTAGCGTGTTTCTAGTCGCGGTCTCCACTAAAGCACATATTTTGTTATATTTTTTTACCCGACTGCGAAAGAAGGAGGGTTATGTTTTTCGAGTGTATGTATGTATATTTTTTAGCCTCAGCCTTTTAGGCTTGTCGTATTTTTATGTGAGTGGTGTCAATAGATACGAGAGTGACACGCGGTACATCGAAATTAAAAAAAAAAACAAAAAAAAAAACTTAATTTAACAAAAATGGCAGATATTGACGCAGTCGGGTTTTTTAAAGTAATTTTAAATGTTAAACTTTTTATTGTTGTAATTATCATTTTTTATCCAACTGTGGCTTGAACGCTTCCAGTAGGCGATGATGCGGAGGAATTTTTTGACGCTGGTATGTAAATATTGTTGTTTCCTTTTTTAATTATTATTTCCTAGTATTTTAATTTAATTTTAAGATAATATTGTTGATTATGTTGTTTTTTAAATTTCATGAATAAAAAGTAAGTACATACTGTGGAAGGAGTGTTCTGTTTTTCTAATGTATGTAGATACACAGTTTGGTTTATGTGTTATAAAAAACATCAAAACAGCAGCGTTAAAATAGTTTTGGGAAAGATATTTAAATAGTTAATAAAAACATCAAAATCATCAGAAAATCACAATAATTTATGTTTAACATACGATACACCTACATAATATGCATATTCTTTAAGTTTAAATACGAAGTTCATTTTGTCTTTGAAATAAAAATTATCAAAGAAAACATGATTACTATGATTAAAAAAAGAGTTCAGATTATTAAAAAAATTATTAAAAAAATACATGAATAAATAATAATAAAAAGTTATGAATAAGCAGAACAGAAGAAATTTAAATCTATTCATATTTTTTTAATTATATCATAAATAAATTTATAAATAGATGAAAAAATGTATATACAAATATAAAAATATTTTATTAAAACACATTTTTAAAAACAACAAAATTACAAAAAGAAACGCCCCCGGGTGGGCTTGAACCACCAACCTTTCGGTTAACAGCCGAACGCGCTAACCAATTGCGCCACGGAGGCAGATGTTCTACGTTGCGAAATTGTTGATTTATTGACATTTATTTACTTCGCTATTTTCATCTCCTTTTCATAATCAATACTTAGGTTTAGTTCCCTGCAAACAAACTCTATGCTATATCAATTTAATATTTTTAAATTTGAATCTAATACGAGTATGCCTCTCCCCTGTAAATCTGTTATTGTTTTTTTTTTCGTAATATTCCCTAGTATTAAATTTAATTTTAATAATGGGTATTATGATTTTTTTAAATTCTGAAGTATCATGCAAGGCCATTGCCATATATGCTTGGCCGACAGCTTATCCCAGTAATGCATTACCTGTTAATCCTTTTTCTCAGCGACAATGGGACTCGCGTCGCCGTTATGTATTTTAAAACAAAAGATACTTATAGATACATCAACCAGTCTTGCTGATCGAGCTCGTTTATTAGCTGTGGGAGATTGGGAATCAGGTTTATGGATTCAGGCACTTCCATCACCCAACATAGGTACCTTGTTGGACAATACTACTTTTCGCTTTGCCACTTGCCTCGTTTAGGAGCGCCTTGTGTTTCTCCGCATTTTTGTCACTGTAGAGAAGCTGTTGACAGTTTCAGACATCATGGCCTTTCTTGTAGCAGAAGCGCTGGACGAATATCTCGACATGCCAATATTAACGATATTATCCGTCGTGCTCTTGTTACCGCCGGCGTTTCAGCTGTACGTGAACCAAATGGTCTGGTACGGGACGATGGCAAGAGACCAGATGGTATGTCGTTACTGCCATGGAAGATGGGTAGGTAAGCCTTTGATGTGGGACGCGACTTGCGTTGACACCCTCGCGCCATCTTCATCTTCCAAGTACAGCTGGTTATGCCGGCGCTGCTGCTGCTTCTGCCTAAAGCCTCAAACGGCGTAAGTACCAAAATTTAATAGGTAATTACATTTTTGAACTGTTTGGGGTAGAGACGCTAGGTTTCCGTCCGAGTCTCGCGCTATGTTTAAACAACTAGCTAAGCTACTGATTGATGCTTCTCGCGACCAGAAGGCCGGCCTTTTTCTAGCACAGAGAATCAGCATTGCCATTCAACGTGTAATGCTGTCAGTCTTTTGGGAACGCTACCAGTAGGCGAAGATGTGGAGTTTTTTGACGCTTGTATGTAAATATTGTTATTGTTTTTTAATTATGGTGATGTACATAGGTTTCTATATTATGTAATAAATGGTATTATGATATGACGTGTATAAGTTTAGGATTATTTTTCAGTTGATTATAATGATTAAATAATAAAAAAAAAATATTTTATTTTTAACTAAGAAGGTTATAATTAAATAAGTCCTGTTATTTCCAACTAATATTTAAAATGTTTGTTCATATGCTATCATATTTATCTTAAACGTCTTAAAAACTCTACTCATCGCAATTATTGCTTAGAAATAATGACATTGTGAAATTTTAATACATGATAATAACTTTAACATAATGCGCGTATTCACTCTGATTAGTGCAGGTGATAAGTGAATGAGGGTGTGAAGTGCAGGTGTCAAGTGCGTAGTGTTCAATTATTGTGTAGTGGCTGGCTCTGTTTAGTGAATTCATTTGTTAACCGTCGATGACCGTCGATCATCAACTATGTGAACTATGTGTGAGTGAGGGGTAAGGTAGGGCGTGTGGACTCGCAGTCCACTCGCAAAAAATTTTTAAAAGGTTCTAATCAGATTACTACGCAGTCAACTTAGCACTCGCACTAATCAGTCGCTGTCCATGCGTATTTTCTACTAATCGATACCTCGTATACGTACCTCGTATACTGAGTCAACTAGCAAATTTAGGTATTTTATGATTTTTATATAAATGTATACAATAATCTATGATCTATATGATAGTGTTAAAAAAATTAAAAAGAACAATATTACTGAGATAATTTCGCACAAGTGTATTGCGGCTCAGTATACGATGCACGGCGGTGAGTCGTGCATGCGAAATACCTCCTAAGTATATTCAGTCAACTAACATTATAGTTATTTTTAACCGACTTCAAAAAAAGGAGGAGGTTTCTCAATTCGACCGTATATATATTTTATTTTTTTATGTGTGTTCGGGGATAACTTCGTCGTTTATGAACCGATTTTGATGAATTTTTTTTAATGGAAAGGAGATATCCCAACGGTGGTACCATGATAAGGACACTAAGATCTGATGATGGCATCCAAGATAAATCGAGTCGAATCTTGTACGTGTTGGGCAAACTGTAAGTGCAGTGAGCAGCTGATTGTATAAATAAATAAATAAATAAAGTCGGTTTTTATTTTCTTAAAATTTTACTTGTATAGGAGAGCGATTTGAAGACAAATCGCTTATATTTTTATGAAATTAATCTTAATTAGAGTTAATTAAATGTATCTTTTAATAAATATGGGAAGCTTTTCCTTTGGTATGAAATTGGTGGTAAACCATGTATTTTGGTGTACAACGTACATGAATATAAGTGGTAGTTAAACCATTTTACTATTGAGTCCCGCCGGCGTATACCCAGCCATGTACATAAAATATAATTTAAAACAAAAATCAGCAAAAACATTTCATACCAAAGGAAAAGCTTCCCATATTTATTAATAGATACATTTAATTTACTCTAATTAAGATTAATTTCATAAAACTATAAGCAATTTGTCTTCAAATCGCTCTCCTATAAAATTACTATAATGTTAGTTGACTCAGTATACGTAGGAGGTATCGTAATCATTGATCACCTGCACTCAGCACCTGCACTCGCACTAATCAAGGTGAATACCGGCCTATAGTAACATTCATCACATCAACAGCCGTTGACAGTTCACTACTGGACATAGGCTTTTCCTTAGAAAGAAGTTGGCCCACTATACCTCTGTGACGTAGTAAATAAGTAGTAGTTAATCAGAAGATAGGCGCTCATAGCCCAGTTGCGCTCGGTGATTAGAAACAATCACCGAGGGTAAGCAACGACGACGCGGTCAGTACCTGGATGGGTGACCGCTGGTGGCATGATACCATGAGCGTTGCCGTGATTCGGATGTCACGTTAAGCAGTCGGTCCCGGTTGGTATCAAACAGTCGTGAAGCTTAATTGGAGGCCTTTGGCAAGATACGTAGCCAGAATGTTGTCTTGCCAGTCCCCAACCCGCACTCGGCCAGCGTGGGGACGTATGGCCTTAACCCTCTTCTGAGAGGAGACCCGAGCCCAGCAATGGGACTTTATGGATTGTTGGTTGATATAATAAGAATTTAAATTGTATCTTTTGGATTGGTCAAGCATTATTAATAACGTATTATCATCAATATCTTTCTTTAAACCCAAGCCCCGTCCTTACACCTCACTCTGCAGGCGGATTGGTGTAGGATTTGTTACAAGTGTTCATTCTCTTGGCAGTGATGTTATCCTGCGAAGTTAGTTCCCTAAGTCGACTCTTACGTCTTACCCGTATTCTTAATTTATCATCCCACACAGTACTTTACATTAAAGCTGTTAAACAAATCTTATATTAGAAAATTAGATTAGAATAAATTAATAGGTACTTCCTGAAGTTAGCAGTTAGGTATTCGACACCATATTTTTAAATCTGTTTTAAAATCAAATGGGTTATTTAATACTTCCTCATTTTTTAAACGCGGTTTAATATTTATATACTACGCTTTTATAAAATATATAAGTAGGTACATAGGTACCTTTTTTCGTACGGAAATCCACTCGTATAGACGTAAGTATACCAAACACGGAACCGTCAGTGGGCCATTGTGCCTAGTCTTCATGATAGCCCTGACATTGATGACACGCACCTCTGCCACACAGGCATCACGAAATAAGCACTTGGTATAATAATTTCAAATTCAACCTCATGGCTTCTATTAAAATTAAAGGCATAACACGTTTTCTTTACGTAGTTGAGTCTCGTTGATTTCAGCTCAACCGCGGCGATAATCCCTCTAACAGAAGACCAACCTAAAATGACAGCATTCGTGCTGTCAAGTTTCGTTGGTGAGTGCGAGAATTAATTATGCAGAAGCATTTCAATAGGCTGACATAGTGTGTCAGCGTGCTGCATAGTTGCATTGTGTGCATTCGCAACGACTATGGTGACCACCACTCTAGGATTCTGCTCATGCTTTCCATCAGGCAGCGTAGAGTCACCTTGGCAGACTCATTTATAAAAAAAAAGAAAAATTCCTAAGTTCCTAAACATGTTTTGCTACGATTTCAGTAAGAAATCTGGTAGTAACCAAAAATCGTAATAATAATAAATATTTAAAGCAAATATATTAAAACTATTTAAAAAATTCGTATATAAATGCGAATTAACAAATTTTTGTTCGTATTGCAAAGTTATAAAATGAAAAACGTATATTTCGCTTAATACAACTGGTTACGAGAATGTTATCTTTTTTAAATGTCAAATGCAAATAGAAATAAAACATCATTTGAATTGAGGAGTTTATTAATAAAATCAACACATTAAAACAGAGGGAGAATAGCTTATGCCCAACGGCCAACACTAAAACTTAAAAAAAGAGTTTTTGATTTTGAAAAGCTGTTAATTTGAAATTACAACCAGGCACTTCAATTGTATTTATTCGTATAGACTATTATGAGTCTGATATGACTCCGGTCGGCCAGTATATGTTAAAGCATAGGTTGCAGGGGAACGGGTGTCATGTCCCTCCAACAAAAAGGGAGGATCCTCCGACCAGGCGAGGTGATCATGCCTGGCAGACTAACTGCCCCACGGTTGATGTTGGGATGTTGTATATATGATAATCGGCGCGAGAACTTTCATTGCGCGATTCAGGATTGATAGTTTCTTCGTTTCCTTCGTTACTCAGTAGTTCGACGTATCTTCGGTAGATGGCGCTGTAGTATGTTATGTTGTTGTTGCGCTGTATGTGGAGTTCGCCACAAGGTCTACTATAGTAGTGTCTATTTTCTTTATATGTTAGCATAAATAGTATAGCAAATAGAAAAGGAAACTTGACAGAAAAACGGAAAGCAGAGGGTTGTGTCTGGTGTATTAACATTATATAAGAACAAGAGGAATGATTTGCATTGATAACTAAGCTGCATATCTACTTTTTCGCAATTTTTCTTTAAGAAGGAATATAAGCGTCCTTTGTAAGCCGATCAATTTGGATACCTGAATTAAGAAGTGTCCAAGAAAAAAAAAAAAGTCACTTGCTGTCAATTTGGAATAAATACCAAAAGTTGTATAAATTAATCTCTAATAATCTAAGATTCCAGTTTGCTGAAATGAAATATAGTTTTAGGTAGGCCTGATGAAACCACTCCAATGCCTTTCCCTTGCTGTCCGAGGTTGGAAAGATGTTGCTGGTGTACCAGGCATTTGAAAGTGGCATGCGTGATTATAGTCTTGTGGAGTATGGTATGTTTCTGCTGTCGTTTTCTATTGATCCCGCCCACACGGCCACCAATGTAACTCCTGTACACCAGGATCAACAGCAGTGACCCACGAACACACCGAGTTATAACACTCGGTAAGTCCCAGAAAAAATAAAACTGATAGGTATATCTTTATATATATGTTAATACGTTAAGCAAAAGCTTTATATCGCTTTTTACAAAAATTATGATGGAAATATATAACGGAGAGGTATGAAATTCGGCACAGTTAAAGTTTATATGGAGGAGGAGTGAAAGCTCCAAAAATAAGGTTTTTTAAAGAAATTATGATCGAATTTCATCCACCTCCACTATACTCTTTGCGCTGTAGCATGGTGCGTGACAGTTTCAGTAACATTTCGTTTCACTCTTGAAAGTTGCCGCGATTTACAAATTATAACTTAGTATTTCAGCTGTACCACATTCGCCATATATTAAATCATTAATAACTGTAGTAAATTAAATTAAACCAACCAGAATGTTCTAGTCTACAGAAAAAAATCAAAGCACATCCCGCACCATGCTACAGCGCAAAAAGTATAGTTTGTTCAACTGTTTTTTTTAATTTAAAAGCTACCAAAACGACTACTCTGCCTGATGGAAAGCATATTACACACTGTGGTGCTTATTGCCAGCGGATATTTCCTCTCAGTCTACTGTATGTTCTGAAGATTTTATTGATTATTTTATGTTAAGTGATTTTCATCTCTTGTCTATAGAACTTTCTTGGAGATTTATGGTCAGTGTACTATAAAAGGTATCTAAAAAGATTTTTGTAGAAGTGGGTATTGTAAGGGAAGAAGAGAGCAAACTATGCAACAACCGCATTGCAATGAGAAGGAAAATTTGAAACAAATCATTTACCAACGCGTCTGGCCCGCGTCGTATAGTAGGCATTTGGTCTGGCTTCTTGGAGAGTTCAGCAGTAAACTATTGAAGACTATTTATAATGATAACGATAAATACATGTACTAATGATTTTCAATTTGTTATGGGCCTACTACACGTGCAAGTATCACCACAGTTATAACTGCGCAAATAAAACTGACGTGATACAGTTGGTTGGCGTGTGATACAGTTTTAGCAACCACACACACGGTGTTCCGTGTACAAGCCGGCCTGCGCAGGCAAAACTGTGGTGATACTTGCGCGTGTGGTAGGCCCATAATATTTTTATTTCAGCTAGCAACATGCCATAGCTGCGGCATACTATTATGGCCATCATGCCCAACACAGTACACTGACGAGAACAACCCTTTATACAAACCTTCCTTCGTCTTCATGTGGATACTGTTGGTGTTGAACATGCTCACTGTTGTGTGCAGTTTTGGGTTCTTGTTGACGTTGCTTTTTGTACGTATATACTTATAGTGATGTCAATAACTACACACATCTTAATTCAGACTATAAAAGATACAGAGATAGTAATGCAGAGCTGATATTCGTAAACTTTATTTAACTTGTTTTTTTACGTGTTATTTTCTACTTTAGGACTGTGCGTTTAAAGTTGAAAATAAGACAGACCCGTTAAATTTTAGTTTATGAATAGATAACATAATATAGGTAAATTACACTCGGAATCGAACTCAGGGCGCGTCCAGTTATCAGGCACTACGCTACAGTAGCTTATTTCAAATTATTAATGTTCGTAATATATTTCTATTGGATTTTTTTTGTTAATTCAAATCCATACAATGGTTGAACACGCTATAAATAGGCCGAGGCGGCTTTAGTCATCGTGAGATCCCGGGCTAATATCACAAGGTCGAATTAAAGTCGGGTATCAATAAAAAATATTGTTAAAACGGGAAAAAAATTATCTTTTGAGAGACCCAGATGGAAAGCACGAGTAGAATCCAAAAGTGGTGGTCACCATACTCATTGTGGATGCAGACAATGTAGCATGGTGACCCACACTATGGTAGCCTATTGAGATGTATCTGAATCTTTCGACTATCTTCTTCAACAACAACCCATAACGTCCCACTGCTGGGCTCGGGTCTCCTCTCAGGAGAGGGTTATGGCCTTACGTCCCCACGCTGGCCCAGTGCGGGTTGGGGACTGGCAAGACAACGTTGTGGCTATGTCATCTTGCCGCTGGATGTTTTTAAGCCGCCCAAAGGCCTCCAACTAAGCTTCACGACTGTTATCATATAATAACAACCGGGACCGACAGCTTAATGTGACCTCCGATTTTCCGTGACCTTTCTAATCACCGAGTGCAACTGGGCTATGAGCGCCTATCTTCTTATATTTAATGAACTTCTTCATTCTGCATGTTATGTCACGGTGTCATCACACTGACCATGTTCTTCACTCGTCATCAATATAACTTCGATTGTTGGAACCCAAGCGATGGTATTGTACACGCTATTTATTTTATTGGTGAGTTTGACATTTGATATCATCTTTATGATACTTGATGATTTAATATAATCTGGCTGAATAATTCATCTACTTATTAACTTAAACTGTTAGGGGTAATACTTGACACATTAGCTTTTTTTTATGGAATAGGGGGCAAACGAGCGGACGTATCGCCTGATGGTAAACGATTACCGCCGCCCATGGACACCCGCAACAGAAGAGGCGTCACAAGTGCATTGCCAGCCTATGGGGGATGGGCTTGCGATGTTTTTTGCCAGACCACAGCGAAGCGTAGTGTTTTCGAGGTAGTTGAACCACGCTGATTTCAGCACGAACGGGCCGGCTCGACCGGGGCGGTACCCTACCCTCGCACAGAAGATAAAGTAAAATGACAGCGTTCGTTATGTCGTGTTTCGTTGGTGAGTGCGAGACCGGAGGCCCAATGATGCAGAAGCATCACTAAGCATCCATGGTGTGGGTCACCATGCTACACTGCAGGACCGTACATAAAAAAAAGCATTAGGTATTGGCAGTCTAGGTATGTATGTTTGTATGTTACACCGTAGCGCCTAAACCACCTAGTCGATTTTAATGAATAAGGTGTCAATTGATTTGTAATAATGGCCCATGTGACATGGGCTGCTTTTTTTTTTTTTACATAGTCGAGTTATAACTTTTTTAAATTTTTCTTGTTATGTTGTAAGCATCCAATTAGTAAAGATTTTATAACCTTGATAAGTAAACTAAGGGTTCTGTAACGTACTCAAATTTGTCACTCTCAAAGTTAAGCACACGGAATAAGCCACGACGTAAAGTAATTAACTTGTATTTTTTTTTTTCAGTTTGGAGTTACTTTATATGCATTGCAAATTCCTACATGTACCAACTGCGCGAGAATGCTGAAGCTTAACACTTAATTATGTGCATTATTCGATTCCAATCAATTTATGAAATTTATTTTTTTAATTATGAGATTGTATTTTTAAAACTGCTTAATATTATTATTATATCATCCACTCAACCATATTCCACTTTTCAACCACTGCCTCGGTAGCGTAGTGGTAGCGTATGCGACTGCTGTGCTTGAGGTCTCGGGTTCGATTCCCTGGTCGGACCAAATGTTTGTACGATCTACATATATTTGTTTAGGAGTTTGGGTGTTTTCTACGTATAATATGTGTTTTTACAAAAAAAAGTATATATGTATTTATATCAGTTGTCTAGTATCCATAACACAAGCTCTGCTTAGCTTCGGACTAAATGGCGTTGTGTGTTAGATGTCAGTAATATTTATTATTATTATTATTATATTAAACCTGTCTACACAAGTTCCTGTAACACACTTTCGTCCCATCACAAAATTACTTCCACAGAAAACAGGAATGCAACGTGAAAGTTGTAGCACGTCAATTATCGACCTTTGTGTTTAGTAGCCATTGACTCGGTGTCACGCCTTTTTCTGATACAATAATACAGTAAAGGTTGTTAATATCAACTTAACCTTTCCATCGCCTTCACCTTTCCGTAGGGCACGCGAAACTGGGACACACAGACCAATTATATTCTATCAATATCAGTGTAATATGGCCGACCGTTCACTTCCTATTTCCACTCCAGTGTTCGAGACTAGAGTTTCGCAACCGACGGACTTTTAGTTGCGAAGGATAAGTTTCTCAATGTCATGGAGTTCATAGACTTTCAGCAGGTTTTTTTTTATATATAGCCTGTCAAAGTGACTCTACTTTGCCTGATGGAAAGCATAAATAAAATCGAAGATTTGTAGTCACCATACTTATAGTGAATACAGACAATGCAGCATCCAAACTATGGAGGCCAAGTGAGGTGCTTTTTCACGCCCTGTTTAAAGGACCCGAGATCATAGAATCGGCTGCACGAAAGATGTAGAGGTTTAAACGGTCTCCACGCCCTTTTCTAACTGTACTGAGTGTTGTGGGTTCAAATCCTATATGGGACAACTCTTTGTGTGATATACACAGTTTTGTTCTAAGTTCAGACTCAGAACAACACATACACAAGGAACACCCACGTATTCCTTTGTACGTGTCAAGTTCACCGGGTCAGCTAGTGCCTAGTATTACTATAAATGTATAATACCTATGGTTATCAAAGCTCTAGTTACCACAACAACACCGGTTCTGCCTATTTTGACCGGACGGGCGTATGTGAGACGTGTGAAGTTATAATTTTTATATCTATAAGTGATTTGGCAGGAAATTCCAACCCTGTAACATAACTATAAGTACCATTTACACGTACAATTGCTTAATGCCTAGTTATTTAGGTGAGTAACTTATAAAATATTGCCGGATATGGCCCATTTCAAATGCCATATTTTAGTAACGGTAAGTATTATTGCCTTAAAAGGTCAACCGAACTAAATGCGAAATGTCAACATATACGAGGTGATAAACCATCATTATTACATCAATAGCTTTAGGATCCCTCTGCTGCACATAGGCTTCTCATAAGAAAGGAGTTTTTGCTTTACTAAATAACGTTGGCTAGACGAATTACTATAGGGTTTATTACAAGTTTCCCTTCCCTTTGCAGAGTTGTTCTATTGTTGTCCTGTAGTTTGTTTGATTTTTAGTCAATTTTAGGTAGTAGAGCCACGCCGATTTCAGCACGAATAGGCTAGCTCGACCATGGCGATACTACCCTCACACAAAATACCAACCTAAATTTACTGCGTTCGTGCTGTTGAGTTTCGTTGGTGTCAGTGCGAGACGATATTACAACTGGTAGTAAGATTGGTAGTAACTAGGGCAACAAATGAGAGTGGACACCATAGAGGCCCAATGATGCAGAAGCATCTCAATAGGCCACCATGGTGTGGGTCACCATACTACATTGTTGCATTGTCTACATTCGCAATGAGCATGGTGACCACCATTTTTGGATTCTGCTCATGCTTTCCATCAGGCAGAGTAGAGTCATTTTGGCAGTCCCATACAAAAATCTAAACTCGAATTAAACCAATGCCAACTACGAGCTACCAACAACACTATACCAACACATTGTTGGAGAGCCATGCTTCGGCATAAATGGGCCGACTCGACCGGAGTGATACCACGGCCTCACAAAAAACCGGTGTAAAATAGCGCTTGCGCTGTGTTTCATCGAGTGAGTGAGGATACTGGAGGCCCATACCCCCAACCCCTCCACTCATCCTCCTCCCCATCCCCTAAAGGCCGGCAACGCACTTGTGACGCCATCAGGTGATACGTCTGCTCCGTTGCCCCCTTGTTCATTTCTAAGGAATCAGCAATGTAATTATTCCATTAAAATCTTACAAAAATTGAGTCATATTCATATTAGCAGCAGGCGAAACGCAGTAATATGACTTGCACTTCATTAGATCATAAAAGACCCCGTCAGATCCAAAACAATTCGTAAATCCCCAGAATACATACATGACTCATACCGTTTGACCTTAATTACATATATTTCACCTTGTAATAAAAAACACTGTTATTTTTTACGCGAAAACTACAGAGAGACACGCCCAAAAGGAAATGAGAATGTCATTTTAACAAGATGAGGTCTTGTACGGTTGCAACACGGCTTTGCTCGCTTTGGACACACAATAGACCAGGGGCTAATAACGTTTCCCATAGGTATTGAAAGAAATAGTTTAGCAACCCATTGTTGCGACATAGCGTTATTGAAAAGAAACTTTTAGATAAACCTGTGACAAGGTTAGTTTTGCAATACACACATCTATCAAAGGTTTCGGGAGCTGATGCATTGTTTTATATGTAACTAGCGACCCGTCCCGGCTTCGCACAGAAGTCATTGGAATCCTAGGATTTGCTCTATGGGCTCTATATGGGCCTCCGGTATCCTCACTCACTCGGTGAAACACAGGGCAAGCACTATTTCACACCGGTTTTCTGTAAGCCCGTGGTATCACTCCGGTCGAGCATTCAAGTGTTTCCAAGTGTTCACCCTTTATCGACTCTTAGGAAATCCACAGGATCAATAGGAGTGTCACTCCGTATCATATTGCGATGCGATTCTAATCTACACACAAAAATAAATCATTTGTTAAGTACTATCACACCGCTAACTTAAGCTGTGTTCAAACATGTTCCGGACTGCCTCGAAGCTAGACGTCTAGACATAGGTAACGCTTAGAGCCAATTTATTCTTCAATTTTTATTATGTCTCTGATCGTGGGTGTTACCGCCACTGACATTTTATCGCTCGTGGGTGGAAAAGGGCTGAAAGCGGGGGCGGCAGGCGCCCCTGTAATGTAGTCTGTCTGCTACAAAAACGACGAAGTTATCCCCGAACACACATAATATATATATATATATATATATTTTTTTTATTTATATATATATATATATATATATATATATATATATATACGGTCGAATTGAGAAACCTCCTCCTTTTTTTGAAGTCGGTTAAAAACAAAAATATTTTTACTCTTCGTCAGCATCCTCCAGTAAAATTTGTTAATCGGGACAAAGTCTTTTACATAATAGGTAATAAGAAACTTTATTGATAAACATATAAGGTAAAAGAACTTTTTTGAAGTTAAAAACTGTACAATTAATGTTTTATGTAGGGTAAAAATCTCTGTAATTTTTTTTCACAACCACTATTAGTTTGTATATTAGCGCCATCTAGTGAGGAAAGTTAGTACTACTAGTATTGTTCCTTTTCAGTCATAACAAATTTTGTCGTGATTAACATATAGATGTCAACTGCAAACATTATTTTTATGAATTGTCAACAGATGTCACTTTAAGGATTTGTTCACTGTCACACGCCTTTACGCGTTTTATGCCAATTTATGCTGGAAAAACAATAAAATAAATATATAACCAAAATAAATGCGACGAAAACAAGTCCTGCTAAAAATAAATTTTGGTCATACCTAATTTTAAGCAATCAAATGTTAAATTAAAGGATAAGGGGACTTATTTTTACCCCTGCTAACGTGTTTTACAAAAAAAGCAATCAGCAATACATCACATACAATCAATGACAATCATTTAAAACCCTGATATTTATACATAGCTTGGTAATAATTTATTTTAATTATTATTTGTTAATCGACTGCCAATCAAGGGGCCTCGGGTTCGATTTCCGCCATTTCCGGGTCGGGACTACTGTGGGGTTTTTCTTACAAGAATTTTTTAATAGCAGCTCGGAGCATGGAAGAAGGCGGCGTTTCACGCCCGTGCTCGGAGAGCACGTTAAGCCGTCAGTACCGGATGTCATGATCACCTATGAGGCTATGACAATCGTTACTGGGAAGTCAGTACCCTCAAATATACTGACCACTATTATGGTATAGTAGATATTCAGGTAATACCGGTTGAACTAGTAGCCTACCCAAAGAACTCTTGGGAATAATAAAGGCTAGGAAGAAATAGGAAATAACTTTAAAAAAATCTGATTTAGACGATTCTCGTTCTAGGTCCTAAAGGACCTATCTTATTGCCGTACTAGCTTTTGCCTGCGGCTTCGCTCGCGTAAAGGTCTGTTATCGCGGTGATTCTTCAATCTGATGTGTTTTTTTAGTTTGACGCGATTGAAATTAAACAAACACTAAATGTTATGTGAAGCAAACCGCAATGCGTTCCTGAAAACCACATTCAAATCGGTAAAGCCGTTTCTGAGATTAGCGCGCACAAACGTAGGTAGAGACATACAGACGAAAATTATAAAAATCATTGTTTTGGGTTCTGTTGCGTTCATAAAGCCTATAGTAGTTTTCCTGATATATCTTCCATGTGCAGACAGTGACCAGTTACGATTTTATTATATGTATTGATGATGGATTGATGATGATTACTTATTTATTTCTAGTAGCAGGTTTTTAACGTGGATGGCTTCATGTTTCAACTTTAAATTGTAATGTGTATGCACCGGCATTTTAAACTACTACATTGTTAATGTACGATCACCTTTATTTCAAATATTAGAACAATAGAACAATATTCTAATTTGAAAAATTAAAAAAGTCTATCAAATAACCTAAAAAATATTACGATTGACTCCAGACTTCATTTCATGAATTTATTTCCTTCATTCGCTAACTCAACGTGGCGCCTTTTCCTTCCTAGCTGATTGGCGGGTGCGCCGTGACGTCATCGCACCCACGCTTTCTCTGTGACGCAAACCGATCGATGTCTATCCCTCTCTCACTCGCTCCTATTAAATACCGTAAGCGTTTGTACATTCCGTCCCATTCTCGCATGTATGAATGCTTCGAAACTTAAAATCGTAGGCGGTTTGTGCGTAGCCGGCCGCTGTAGCGAAGTTGTGCGGCGAATTTACGATTCCATTTTATTTTAGAGTTTTGTTTTGTTGGTAAATAACTTTGTATGTTTGAAAGCGAATGTCATATATGAGAAATAGGGCATTAAGTAAGTAATATGGCGTATTAAAATAACTGCTAATGGTTATACGGCTATTAATAGACGTAAAGAGGTTTTAGGTCTGAATCTGAAGATATGAATAAGTGTTAAGTCTGATGGGCTGACGTCATCATGTCATGTCTGTTTGTTAGTACTTATGTAAGTTTGAAATAAGAATGTAATGCACAATGAGGTCAATCGTTCAGTTTTAAAAAGGCATTCTAAAATCAATTGTTTCTTCTAAAATTTAAAACCTGATAACACTGTAATAAGGTTTTTTTTTATATAAACTTGACTAAGTGACCCTACTCTGCCTGAAGGAAAGCATAAGCAGAATCCAAGAGTGGTGGTCACCATACTCATGGCGAGTGCAGACAATGCAACACTGCAGCATAGTGACCCACGCCATGATGGTCTATTGAGATGATATTGCATCATTGGAACTCCGGTCTCGCACTTACCAACGAAACACGATATTTCACGATTCTATACCAAAGAGTATATTCAGTGTTTGGTTTTTCTCCGTCTTCTACTTAGTCGATGACGTCCACTGCTGGACATAGGTCTCCCGGAAGCTTCGTCACAATAATCAATCTTGTGCTACTCTCATCCAACTGTTTCCCGCAACCTTTACCAAAATAGCATCTAATGATAGTTTTTGATTAAAAATAAATGATCTAAAATAATAATTAACAATCACATCATGTTTCTTAGTGTCACTGAAGTTTATACAGATGTTGCAGAAGGTCTAAACTCTTATTGCTTCAAATAATACTATGTATAATCAAATAATACTCTCAATATAATAGAGCCACACTTATTACAACACGAACTAGAAGACAGCATTTTTCGTGTCGTGTTTTGTTGATGAGTGCGAGACCGGAGGCCCAATGATGAAGAAGCATCTCAATAGACCGCACTAGTGTGGGTCACCATGCTGTATTGTCACATTGCTTGCGTTTACGATGAGTATGGTGACCACCACTCTTGGATTCTGCTTACGCTTTCCTTCAAGCAGAGTAGGGTCATTTTGGCAGTGCCATCAAAAAATAGTAGATTATCGGCACTAGAAACTATCTTCACCAATCCGTTTAATCGATGAAAAGTATTTTATATCAAATTTAATATATTAGAAAATATATCACGAGTGTGTTGTCTAAAAAGTTCCTGGCCAGACTATGATTAATTGTAAGCTTTTTATTAACTTGCAATAAATAAATATAAATAAATAAATAAATATTTCGGACATCTAACACACAACGCCGTCTAGTCCCAAGCTAAGCAGAGCTTGTGTTATGGGTACTAGACAACTGATACAAATACATATATACTTTTTTTTTTTGTAAATACATACATATTATACATAGAAAACACCCAAACTCCGAAACAAATATTTGTAGATCATACAAACATTTGGTCCGACCCGGGAATCGAACCCGAGACCTCATGATCAGCAGTCGCACACGCCAACCGCGAGACCAACGAGGCAGTCCTTGCAATGTATGTATGTATGCTTGTATGTTCGGGTGGAATCTTGCAACTCAATTTTGAAGCAGATATCTTCAACCGATTTTGCTAAAATTTTGCAAGCATATGTATATAGCGTGACAATACAATATTATGATGACATGGAGCTGATCTGATGCTGGAGTTGGAAGGTGGCCATAAGAACTCTGTAAAGAAACGTCGCAACATCATCGAGTTTGGACTCGTTTGATTCGTCTTGTAGCATTCCAGTAAAAACTTGTTTTTAAAAAGCTTTTTAATTAAATTTATTAAAGTGTTTAGTTCAGTCAATATTGCACACTATGTATAAAATGTATGTTATTCTATATTTTTGTAAAGTGTGAAGTCATCAAATCAAATGCGAGTTCGTATACAAAGGATTTCAGAAAAAAGAGTGGTTGAACAGTACATTGCCTTTGAATGCATACGTTCTCCCCCGTCTCCCGGGTTTGATTCCAGGGTCGGAAATGTTGATCATATCTTCAAATAATTGTTTCGGAGTTTGAGTGTTTTCTATGTATTATATGTATATATGTATTTCAAATAATCACAAATTTAAAAAAAAAACCGGCTTCAATCTGGACCAAATTTAAATGGGACCACACGGGAAGCATTAGCTTTTGAATAAAAAAGAATCATCCAAATCGGTTCACCCAGTCGAAAGTTATGAGGTAACAAACATTTAGAAAAATACAGTCGAATTGAGAACCTCCTCCTTTTTTGAAGTCGGTTAAAAAGTATATAAATAGTCTATCAGTGAATCTGGCTATCATAATACAAGCTCTGCTTAGTTTGAAGCTAGTTGGCGCTGTGTGTGAAATTAATTAATTAATTATTATTTTTTAATTAATTTGTAAAAGACAACTCCCGCATAAACATCCTGTGTCGCAGGGGACTTTACAGACATACATGCAACGGACACAATTAACACCCAGACTCAGAACAACAATTTGTGGATCACACAAAGTGTTGTCCCGTGTAGTATTCGAAACCACAACACTTGGCGAATTGGCAAGCGGCGTGGCAACCGCCAAACCACTAGGCCAACTGTGCAGTCAAAATTGTCCGAAATGTCCGAAATATATCCGAAATACTTTTAATTCCAGGTATCACTACTCCTACGGCAGACAAACACTTAAAAGGCACAAATACCAATCCCCAGTAATTCTAACTAAAAGAAATAGAATAAATATTGATCTAGTCACACTTTCTTAAATTTTGGCAACGAATTCGTCATAACCAGTGCTATTGTAAGAAAGATAAATGAACACGAGACGATTTCTTTTGGCTGGAGGATCGTCTGACCTCGGTCTCGCCACACCGGCGCCTGAGTGTCTGCCCGCTAATCTGCGTCCCAGCCTCTGCGTCAAATTGACGTCACGTGGCTAATCTTAGCGCCCTGCAGATACATGTGCTGAATGGACCGGTCGCTCATTCATCTGTGTCACAGAATTGTCAACATGTATAACATAAATGACTGTCAAATCAAGTCAGGTAGAAAATCGATTCCCTTAATTTGAATTCAAAATCATTTATTTAATTAAGACACTAAGTGTCATTTATGAACGTTAAATTGAAGCTACAATAAAAAATCATTGATCGACGCAAACAAACGCCACAGCATGTACTTGATTATCAAGGTAAATTACGTGAAAACACCAAAATCTACTGCCTACTTGTGTCGATCTATAACTTCCAGTTTCCAAAATGCGTAGAGCCTTATGAAAAGAATACTGGCAAAGAAAGTCATGGCCAAAAACCATGAAACACAGACATATTTTTAATAGCATTGCTAGTTTTTGGTTTTTTTTCGCGGCTCCACCTTCACATAAATCGGTTATCGCAGTAAAGAATATCCTATCTCTATCTCAAGAATCAAAGTATCTCCATGCATAATCGGTGCAGCAGTTTAGCCGTAAAACGTAACAAACAGACAGACATTGTTACTTTATAACATTAGTATGAATTATAGCCTACCATGGATCAAAGTCAAAAACAAAGGTTCCTTATCATCACAACAAAAACTGCATTCATAAACACATAAAGTTTAAACTATTTTTATATTACAATACTTATATCTCACTAGCTTTTACACGCGGCTTCGTTCACGCAGACTTTCATCCCCTAATTTACTGCCTTAGGGGTGGAATTTAAAAAAATCCTTTTTTATTGCTCATTTAAGTTATGCGGAAAGAACCTACATGCAAATTTTCAAAAATTCTGGGTTCAGCAGTTTGGGCTGTGCGTTGATCTCTCTCTATGTCAGTCACCTTCCTCTTATATACCTTCATCTTATATATATATATATAGATAGATGTAAAAAAAAATGTGATATGTTTCTATTTTATTTCTACAGGACCTTTTTTATTTTTAGGTAATATATACCTACATCATCATTATCACATCATTAGCCTTTAACAGTCCACTGCAGCACATAGGTCTATCCTTAAAAATAAGGGTTTGTATTTTTTTTTTACAACCTGTCACAACAGCAGCTGAAGAAGATGAAGTAGAAGAAAACGAATATGAAGATAACTTATAGGTATATTGTATGGATATGTTATTTAGAATTTTCGCTCTTAGGGGGGGAGATGTAATGAAATGACATTTCATTAAATTGAATTTCCCTACTCTATTTTCTATCTCTATCTCTATCTCTATTTTCCTACTCTACCACGCTGGCTGGGTTGGTATAGATTTTGTGCCAAGTTTTCCTCCTCTTTGCAGTGATGATGTCCTGTAGAGTTTGCTCACTTAGTCACCTCTAATGACACCCATGGGATGAATAGGGCTGATGATACACCGAATTCTTAATCCGTCACCACACAGAAATTTGTGTTGGTGAGTGCGAGACCGGAGGCCCAATGATGCAGAAGCATCACTAGCCCGCCATGGTGTGGGTCATTGTTGCATTGTCTGCGTTGGCAGTATGGTGACCACCACTCTCGGATCTTTCCATCAGGCAGAGTAGTCATTTTGGCAGGGCCAAACATAAAAAAACCTACTGCCTGATAGAAAGCATGAGCAGAATCTAAGAATAGTGGTCACTATACTCATTGTGAATGCAGACAATGCAACAATATAGCATGGTGACCCTACTGTAGCGGCCTGTTAATATGCTTCTGCAGTCTTGGGCCTCCGCACTCACTAAAGATACACGACAGCACGAATGTTGTCATTTAAATTTGGTCTTCTGTGTGAGGGTAGTACGGCCACGGTCGAGCCGGCCCATTCGTGCTGCAGCGAGGCTGTACTACCTTAAATATTTTTTCTAATCGGCAAAGCATAAAATATCTCCATAAGTACCTACATTTCTTAACCCTCTAGCATTCGCTTACTAACCAACAAGGTGTTTCACCGCTGTAATTCAGTAATAGTGTGCCATTTACTATTGCAAACACAATTCTCAGAAACCAAGTGCGAATGACGTAACGAAATGATCACGTCACTGCAACTCACTGTATCTATGTGACTCACAATATTGATAAACTGACAAAATACATATACGTCAACGTTTATTGATGCCAGATTCATGGTCATTAACAGCTTTTAACAGTCCTCTACTTTCTTTTTTTCTTTTAAAAGACAACTCCCGCACTAGAAATAAATCCTGTGTCGTGGGGGACTTTACAAACATACATGTAACGGACACAAAAAACACCCAGACTTAGAACATCAATTTGTGGATCACACAAAGTGTTGTCCCATGTAGGATTTGAACCCACAACACTTGACGAAGTGGGAAGCGGCTTGGCGACCGCTTCAACCACTGCCACTGCCATACGTGCAGTCTACTACTGGACATAAGCCTCTCCTCTTCCTAAGCAAGGAAGTTTGTCCACTAGACGGGTGTCACGCCACTCGGCTACCCCACCAGTGGACCGCTGTTCCACCGCTGGGAACACATATAAGGACGAGCGCTGCTAACGCACGCCCTCCCTCTCGTCTCGGCGGTTGCGCCGGCAACATCTTCTGGGGCTCGGCTACTAACGCCGGAGCCCTGCACCGCTTCTCTGCCCGGTGGTCTACGCCTCCAGCCCTGGCCTGGCTGCTTTAGCCGGTGCCAGCCCTCTTACCTCGCCAGCAGCATCTAAGCTAAGTACTCCATACTTGGAGGTACAACTACTGAATGGAACTCTCACTGTAGCCACGCCCTGACTTCAATCGGAGCCTTGTAATAATAAATACTGGGTAAATTCTCGTGGTCAAGTGTATGATTTCTCTCTCTGAACTACTTTAAGGTCACTTCATGGTCTCTAAAGCCTTCTTTAACGTGACACGGGTTAGTAGTTTTCCTTCTCCTCGCAGTGATATATTGTATGATTAATCTGGTATATCTGGTACGTTCTTGATACACCAGATTAATCATACAATATTGAATATGAGACTGCTGTGTCTCAGGTCTCGGTTTCGATTCCCGTTTCGAATCAAATGTTTGTATGATCTACAAGTATTTGTTTTGGAGTTTGAGTTTTTCCATGTCTTATAGATATGTATTTACAAATAGTATATATTATGTATTTATATCAGTTGTGTAGTACACATAGCACTAGCTTCGCTTAGTTTGGGACTAGATAGCATTGTGTGCCAGATGTCCGATATATTATTACTTGTCCCTACTGAGGCCCAAATAGTCTAGTCAACAAGTTCCATACTTCTTGACTAGACTAAAAGATGCAGAAGCATCACTAGGCCGTCATGGTGTGGGTCGCCATACTGCATTGTCTGCATTCGCAGTGAGTGTGGTGACCACCACTCTTGGATTCTGCTTATGCTTTCCATCACGCAGAGTAGAGTCATTTTGGCGGGCCATACATAAAAAAAAATGTCCTTGGTGGGACTTAAACCTATGACTTCTAACTTACCTGTCAAGCTCATTAAACGCTACACCAACAGGACCATCAAAAAAGTCATCAAAAGACGCTTAATACTGAACTTTCTATAACTAAAACAATGTAGACAACTAACAAAATCACCGCATACCCCATTTTCCCCTTTTCCATTATCTTTTAAAACCTTTTTACCTATTATAATTATTATTATTTTTACGGGAATTAACGCGATCACTATTTCAAGGTACTACATACCTCTGTTTTGCCTGACGTTTCGACCAGGTTGCACTGGCCGTGGTCACAGGCTGACTTACCTATTTCTAATAAACCCAGCTAAAGGTCACCGCCATATTTTACTTCAAGGTATAAATACCATATAGAGACACTAATTTGTATCCTAATGGAAGAGTGGTTTCATATAATGCACCGTTTTATTTTGATAAAGGTTAAAACAGCGAAACGACATTAAGGTCTATTAAACTTTAAATAAAACCGCCAATCAAATGACAGTTACATGCGAATACTATACCGGCTGATTTTAAAATAACCCTTCCAAATGTCAAAGGAGAATTTATCCCTGAAAAGAATTACCGATGAAATTGAGAACCACCTCCTTTTGGAAGTCGGTTAAAAATACCTATAGACGGAATATCAGTCATGAATATAAAATGAGGTTTAACTTATAATATAAATAATATTATAATAAATATTTCGGACATCTAACACACAACGCCATCTAGTCCCAAGCTAAGCAGAGCTTGTGTTATGGGTACTAGACAACTGATAGAAATACTTGTATGCTTTTTTTTTGTAGATACATACATAGAAAACACCCAAACTCCGAAACAAATATTTGTAGATCGTACAAACATTTGGTCCGACCCGGGAATCGAACCCAGCACATTAATCGCATACGCTATTACTGCGCCACCGAGGCAGTTATAAATATCAGGTTTGCATATTAAGTGTGCTATATAATATCAATCAATCACTCAATACATATAGGTTCCCGCGGCATCCTTTAAGTATTGAGTGCAAGCCATATTAAACTTTAAATTGCAATTAGTTTTAATATGGCGCGTGATAAACATATTAATGACACTTTTATTGTGACTAACTAAAAAATAACTTCAATTACCTTAACTTTTTATAGTTCATTCAATTGTCTGTTAAATCAAGAGGCAAATGAATGTCTAAAGATCCTTGTCATTGCAGTGCAAAATAATAAATACATGCTTTAGATAGATCTTTATTTATATTAGAGCATTATTTTAACATGATAAAGTTCTCAAAGAGAATAAGAGATACATGCGAAGAATACAAATTAAAATTATGAAGATTTCAAAACAACATAACTTTAAAACAAGAACATTTTAGCCACACACTTTAAGAAGGTCTACGTCGTAGCACTTCGTAGTATAGATGTTACGAGTCGCTCTACAACACCATATAATGACGAAGATTCCGTAGCACTTTTTAAATATTTGCCAATTCTTCTACTTTATAAAAATTGAAAATAACAAAGACTTAATGTTATCTGTGCAAGTTTTGAAAGAGGGCCACAGCCTACATAAGTCATACATGCGCGTAGGTGTATTTTGGCGGGTAGTCAGCACGCAGGCGCCATCCGTGGCCGTCCGCAGTCCTGCCACCATTCTTTAGTTGCACATAGCCCTTCACGGCATACCGACGTTATGACCCCGTGAGTTATCAAACGACCGTATTGCAAAAAAACGAACTAAAAACGCATTTACAAAGGAAAAAGTAGTGTGAAATGCAGTAACAAGACCCTGAGAAGGTATTTGTGTTCATTTTAAGTGTTATAGTGTGTTCAAAAGGGCGTAAAATGGTAAACAAATAGGTGCTGTGGCATAGCGATTTTGTGAATGAATTTAAGATGGTGGACGGCTGTGTGAGCGTGTAGGGCGACGTCGCGGTTTTGTTTTAATTTGATGGTGGATGGTGGTAGTGGTAGTGAGCTGGACAGCGAGTGGTGAGTCGAAGGTGGCGCGGGTGTGGTGGCCCGCGTCACCGCGTGGCAGTGTGCGTGTGTGCGTCCGATCGAAGCGTATGAATGACGATGACGTGTGTGGTCCGCGGCTAATGTCTGTTTGATAACGTTCTGCACGAATATCTATCCAATAACAGCACCGACCCATTCCTTGTCAACTATTATTTTTAGATCTGACCGAACTAATGTCTGGAATACTGTATATATATACATCGAACGCTATAAAGCTGAAAATTATATTTAACTAGTATCCGACGTGCATTATATATTGTTCAATGAGAAATGTCTTGTTAATTATGGACTGCTGGTTTTAAATTTAGCTAATTGATTGCGAAATGCGAGTATAGTAGATCTATTTTGGACTTGGATCGCGTCATTGGAGGTTGTGTTATTGAAGTACACAAGTTGTTCTTCAATCGATATTGCAACCTTGTGCAAAATTACATGTAATTGTTTTACAATGTCGGTATAATGGGATATTTTAGCATTTTTATCTATAAATAAACGATCCAATTTAATGTTAGTAAATATTTATATTTAGTATTGTGAAGGGGAGAGATACACCCACATTGCGAGAGCTATTTTTGTCCGAGTCAAAATAAGAGGCGTTGACCTTATTTTCTAAGAAAATTTACAAGAACCCAAGTAATTATAATGCTTCGCAGACGTATATTTTGTCGTTTGAGGGAAAATCTTTTTAATATCTAACCAGGAATTAAACTTTAAACTAAATAATACTTTTTTCAACGCTTGGTAGATAAATAAGTATTATTACATCAAGTTACTTCTTGATTTCACATTATTGTACAAGCAAGTATCTTAGCCAAAACGCAAGTATTTCGCGTCGAATCTGTTTCTACAATCGCTAACGCCTCGCCTCTTGTATTCTGTATTAGCTATTATTTTGATTTGACCACGTGACTTAGTGTTGATGACGTCATTTCCATATATTAGCTTGTTTTCTAATAACATTTATGTTTGTAGACTGTCAACTCGTCTAGGGGGGCAGGGCTTCGAATGTTGATCAATGGTCACGTGTCTGAACAATGTGCTGTTACTAAAATTCTATACTAATATTATAAATTAGTTAGTTACTCTATCAGTCTGTCTGTTACTCTTTCGCAGCTAAACGACTGCACCGATTTCAATGTGTCATGGAGATACTTTGATATTGGGAAAGTACATAAGCTACTCTTTACAACGATAACCAACATATACCCGGCAAAGACTAGTATTCCAACAAGAATACAAAATTATAATATACTAGTTTTTGCTCGCGGCTCAGTCTAAATGTAATATAAGCCTGGAGTATGGAAGTTGTCGGTGTTTCACGACCGTGCATTGGACAGCACGTTCAGCCGACGGTTCCGCTTGCCATGAACATCTATGACAAGCGTTATCGGCAAGTCAGTTCTTGGAAAAACTGTCATTCAGGTCTGGTCCGATTGAACTACTAGATGACCCCAAATAATCTTGGGATTAATAAGGGCTAGGGAGATGAGTTTACTGGAACACTATACAAATGATCGTACTGATACCCCGTTTGTTTTTCCGAATTCATGGGATATGTCCATTTATATACATACAATTTACATTTACATACAAATAAATAAAATTGGAGTGTCTGTTTATAATATTAAAATAACCGCTTTTTACTAAATGGATATGTATGTTTGTATACATATATGTACGGTACATATACCAAAATAACATTTAAAAAATAAAACTGTCTGTCGGTCGGTCTGTCTGTCTGTCTGTTTGTTCAGGCTAGTCTCTGGAACGGACGGACCAATTTTGACGGGACTTTCACTGATAGGTAGCTGATGTAATAAAGAGTAGCTTAGGCTACTTTTTTAGACTAGCTTCGCTCCGCGGCGTTACCCGCAGTACGACAATAACCGCGGGTAACACCGCGGGATTCAGCTAGTATTATAATTCCAAGTAACAGATTACATTTTTATAATATCTGCATGTTAAAATACATTATGAGGTCAAGGAATAATCTTTTCTAAACATATCCTTTACTATTTTCACTTTCTGCTACTGCTTATGTACAACTAAAGGTAGTTAAAAACTGTTTGGTTACTTTATATGTAAGCCCGCCAAAGTGACTCTACTCCACCTGATAGAAAGTATGAGCCGAAAAATCCAAAAGTAATGGTTATCATTCTCAGTGCGAATGCAGACAATGTAACAATGCTGCATGGTGACACATACTTTAGCAGCTTATTAAGATGCTTCTGCATCATTGGGCCACCTGTCTCGAACTGACAAACGAATCATGACAGCTCATATGCTGTCATTTTAGATTGGTCTTCTTTGAGAGAGTATACCAATCCGGTCAAGCAGACTCGTTGGTGCTATAATCAGCGTGGCTTTACTACCTTGAATCTTGTTTTTAACACACTGTAGTACACCGTGTAGTCTCAGCCAGCGCAATTCCATATGGTAGGTTACCCAAACCCCAGTGAGGTTTTTTTTTTAAAAAAAAAAAACTAGGAATAAATCCTGTGCCGCGGGGGACTTTACAAACATACATGAAACGGACACAAAGAACACCCAGACTCAGAACAACAATTTGTGGGTCACACAAAGTGTTGTCCTACGTGGGATTTGAACCCACGACACTTGGCGAAGTAGGAAACGGCGTGGTGACCGTTAAGCCACTAGGCCAAACGTGCAGTCAAAGGTTGCAAAGTAGGTTTGCTCAGACAAACTATAAAAAATGTAACTTAAACAGGTGAATGCATTTTTTATTCCTGATATTCATTACAAAATATAGCTTGATAAAGATGTTGGTAGACAAACCCAGTAGTAAAACTCCAAAACCTGTCTATAAAACCAAGTCTGGCGTGTCATAAAAGAGTCTTGAATTTGACTTAATTATAATTCACCTGACCTAGAGATAAGTTTGTTAGACGAAGAGCGTGAAAGCTAAGAAATACTGTGTTGAGAACCATGATTGATTGAGAGAGTAAGAAGTGAGATGATGTAATGTAATGAAATAATTACAAATTTTAACAAAAAAAAACCGACTTCAATCTGGACCAAATTTAAATGGGACCATTCGGGAAGCACCAGCTTTCAAATAAAAAAAGAATCATCAAAATAGGTTCACCCAGTCCAAAGTTATGAGGTAACAAACATAAAAAAAAATGAAAAAAAATACAGTCGAATTGAGAATCTCCTCCTTTTTGAAGTCGGTTGAAAATAGAGACGGCCAGTTCAAAGGATATGTAATAATTACAAATTTTAACAAAAAAACCGACTTCAATCTGGACTAAATTAAAATTAAAAATTAATAAAATAATCATCAAAATCGGTTAACCCAGTCGAAAGTTATGAGGTAACAAACATAAAAAAAAATGCAATCGAATTGAGAACCTCCTCCTTTTTTTGAAGTCGGTTAAAAAGTGAATTGCTAATTTAAATTACAAATCTCCTGTGCGTTTGTTCATAAGGATATTTAATTGTCTTTCTATCTGAATGCCAAGTGCTGTTTGTGCTCGAATACGTACGTTGTACCTTTTTTAAGTCGTGGATGATGAAATATATTGCAACCTTTCCAAGTCATAAGCTAATTAGTTAATGGAAAGGGGGAAAGTAATAACATGGGTATAGTATTGCACTGATGATGACGATAATGGTGATGACATTTACGTAAAAGTTATTTTTATTAGTAGTTATATATGTGGTATCTTTTACATGTTACAAGTCAAACCTTTTCGTGCCAAATTTTGTTTAAGTAGCAACATTTTACTCCTATAATTGCCATGCTCTGCTCAAAGTATCAATGCTGTCCCCTCATAGCTGCACAAGTATGTACATCATCAACAACCCATAACGTCCCACTGCTGGGCTCAGGTCTCCTCTCAGGAGAGGGTTAAAGCCATACGTCCCCACGCTGGCCAAGTGCAGGTTGGGGATTGGCAACACAACGTTGTGGCTACGTTATCTTGTCGTTGGATGTTTTTAAGCCGCCCAAAGGCCTCCAACTAAGCTTCACGACTGTTATCATATGATAACAACCGGGACCGGATCACGGAGACACTCATGGTAACATGCCACTAGCGGTCACCCATCCAGGTACTGACCGTGCCGTCATTGCTTACCCTCGGTGATTGTTTCTAATAACCGAGTGCAACTGGGCTATGAGCGCCTCGCCAAGTATGTACATTGTACATAATGTACATAAAACGCATAGTTAGTAATACGCCACTGTCCGACCCCACCACCCACAGGAGAGCGGGTGGTTCTATTCTTAGACGAAATCACACACCCATTGACACACGCTCATGTTTATCTTTCCGTTGTTACAGATACCGAGAAAAGGCGTTTCACATTAATTCCTGTGAATTCATCTAATAACCCGCCAATTCATCCGAGTGTTCCCAATAAAAATTAATGAAAATGGATATTATATAGTCAAGTGTCGCTAATATCGCGATCTAAGTATTAGTGTATAATTTGAAATAAGTTCACGGTTTTAAGTTCCCAATGGATGAGATTGAATATTGCACGCGCAGCCAGCTATGAGCGCACTTCTTGTGAACTCGCAAGCTGTTAACACAATATGATACAGGTGAGTTGAAAAGCTTATTTTATTGACTGCACTTATTTTTATTGATTCTTTCTTGGATTAGCAAAGATCTAAGTGTTTCGCGTTGAATCTCTTTCAATAATCTCCAAAGTCTCTTCTATTGTTTTAAACACGTGACTTAACGTTGAGATGAACTCATTCCCATATCTTTGATAGGTTTTCTAAAAGTACGTATTTTTACTATTCCGAGTAACGTAACGTAACTTTTAAATATATGTTCTCGGAATTTATGGTTATTTACCGCTCGTATTTTTTTTTTTAAAAGACAACTCCCGCATTAGGAATAAACATCCTGTGTCGCGGGGGACTTTACAGACATACATGAAACGGACACGATTTGGACCCACAACACTTGGTGAATTGGCAAGCGGCGTGGCGACCGCCTAAACCACTAGGCCAACCGTGCAGTCGATGACAAACTCCACCGGTGAATTGGCAAGCGGCGTGGCGACCGCCTAAACCACTAGGCCAACCGTGCAGTCGATGACAAACTCCACCTCAATCTCCCAAGATGGCTGGTCACCGCGGGAGTATAAGACTAAAACCCTCTAGAGATAAAGAGGATAAATAAATGCGCTAGAAAATGCAAAGATCGTGAATGTAGATATATCGGAAATAAGACGACTTGGCACGTTGGATGAGAATGATGCTGATTTTTTTATAAAAAATTCTCTAAAAATCATACAAAGTGTTATTAGCCTATTAGAGTAAGCGACACTTAAATTAGGAGAAGAACAGATTTAGATATAGACTACTGGTCATCTCTAGAGGAGGCCTTTACCCTCAAGCAGGGGTTCACGTTAATTTGAAAAAAAAAACATTTAGTAACTTGAAATGTATACTGTTTCTTCTTTTACATATACCTAAATAATGAGATACATTTTTTAATGTGACAACGTCTTATAAATTGATGGAGCCGGCTGCGCACACGATAAAACATGACTCATGCATGCGTCGTTACCTCGCTCTGGGGCGTTCCATTTAAGGCTTGAAGTGCAAGATTGTGCAAGATTGAGATTGATTGAGCTTGATTTCATCAATGTTTTGTTATGACGTTGTCACGTTAAACTATCGTCCGTAAACAGACTTTACAGACAACCCTTTTTTTTTTTCTTAAACATGTAACATGTGAATAATGAGAAATAAAAAGGCTTTATTATTATAATGATGACAAATTTTAAAAACTTAAACAATATTACATGATTTTACACAGTGTCTCGCGATATATTTGCAAGGAAATTGTGATAATTTTAATTTCCATTAGTATGTTCTAGCAGCCAAGATCACTTAGCACTAAGCCAATATTTCTTGTGATGGAACTAAACCCACTACAGTAACTCCTGTTTACTGGCAACGAAATTAATCACAAGAAAACTGGAGAATTTGGAGATATAATAATTCCAATTCTCTCCTTAGCATAGCAGAAGTCAAAATGAAATAAAAATAGTCAAACAACTATTTAAAACCGGGAAACACATCGGTAATAAAATATTACGATTCCTAAGTGAGCTATATTTGATTTCTAATACATGGAGAATCGCCTAAATGCACGGATATTCACCTTAGTTGATAGAAAATCTCCATTGGATACCATCCCAGATGTCATTTGTAAGCTATTCAACATATGCAAACTGGACCAACAGGCAATTTATTCTAAAACTAGCTGACCCGGCGAACTTCGTACCGCCATATTTACATATCTGTCACAGCTTCCCACAGGCAGTGTACAGTCGCGGACAAAAAAAAAGACTTTTCCCGTTATCTTTTATTTTTTTTCTTTCTAGCAAAAAAAGAATGAATAAAATCGGACTATGTGTTATTGAATTACAACTAAGTACATATTTTGACTTTCATCCCCTCTCTCCAGGAAACCGTGAAGAATTTCGGGATAAAAAGTATCCTATGTCCTACCTCGTCGTATGAACTCAAATCATGCCAAGTTTCATTTGAATCCGTTTAGTAGTTTCGGCGTGATGCGCGGCCAAGATACAGACAGACAGACAGACAGAAATGAAAAAAAATACAGTTTTGGTTCCAGTAACGACTATAGAGAGCCCTCCAAAAAAAAATTTTAAAATATCTTTGATGTACAGAATTGGACCTGTTACATTTTATTTTATGTATATAGATAATTACAAATTCATCAATAGTTATATAGTCAATAGTCCCTTAATATGGATGTAAGTTATTCGTAATCGTATCAACGTTGAGTTCTGGATTATCTAGCCCCTATTGACCCATATAGATATGGGTTGTATCAACGACATTCTACCCATAAAACACACTTTAAATCGTTAGTTACTAAACAAATGTTAAACAAGTTATAAATATTTTCATGTCCTCATTGTTGTAAAACCAATGCAATCATGCTATTAATACTAGATTAATTTCTACTCAAATACATGTAAATTAAGCTATGTTTACTTAAGATTTCAAAATCAAACATTTTTTATTTCAATTAGGCTCTTTTCAGGCACTTTCGAAATGTTACATCAATGACTCAAAATGCGCGGTTACAAAAAATGACGTTCCTTTGGAGAAGAATCGGTAAGATGTGCCATAAGTAACTCTTTTAAAAACAGAGATTTTCAATATTACATGCATCAGAAGCATATGCAGCATCAATAAATAAATATAAACATATACCTAAAAGCAGATGGCAGACAAAAAAGTTAAGGAAAATAACAATAATATTTGTTTCGGAGTTTGGGTGTTTGCTATGTATAATATGTATTTATTTATCAAAACAACATTATGCATGTAATAATATCAGTTGTCTAGTACCCATAATACAACCTTTACCTCAGTTTAGTTTGGGACTAGATGGCGTGGTGTGTTAGATGTCCGAAAGATTTATTATTATTATTTATTAACTACTGCACATATTGCCTTGCCAACTATTGCCACCAAAGTATTTATAATCACATCAAAATGTCGACTTTCTGTTCAACAGACTTAGACGCGTAAATTTAGCTATAAAGCCTTATTTTAGTTGACCTTGGTAGACTCCAGTTATTCACCGTGTGCTTCGCGACATCACCGGCAAGCCTCGTCGACTTAACTATTCACTTTATATATTTATATCCTATTTTTACCTGATTATTGCGAAGGATGGGTAATAGTTTTAACAATCTGTGCATGATCTGTATATTCCACCGTAGCGTCTAAATTACTGGACCCATTTTAATAAATAAGGTGTCAATAAAGTGATAATGACCCAGGTGACATAAGCTATACAATTATTTTTTACCCAACTACGGCAAAGCCAAAGGAGGGTTATGATTTTGACAGGCTATGTATGTATGTTCATCTGTTCCCTCATAGCTCCTTAACTAATAATTAGAACTGGACAAATGAGGTATCGTTAGAAGCGTCTTGGTTGTCCGCTGGTTATAGGCTATATGACGTGTCACTGAATCTAATGTGGCGCCCTCTAGCCGATATAAAGTACTGTATTAAAAAATTAATTTGAGATAAATATGCCGTGTTTGGTATCATTGGAAAGGGAGTTACTTGTACATTTCAAATATATATATATATTATTAGCATTTGCCCGTGACTTTATCCGTATTTAGTCGATAAGTGTGATATTTCTATGGTATGCTTGTCTGTTCCCAAATTATTTCTAAACTACTAGTCAGAATAAGACAAATGAGGTATCGTTAGAAGCGTCTTGGTTGTCCGCTGGTTATAGGCTATATGTCGTGTCACTGAATCTAATGTGGCGCCCTCTAGCCGATATAAAGTACTGTATTAAAAAATTAATTTGAGATAAATATGCCGTGTTTGGTATCATTGGAAAGGGAGTTACTTGTACATTTCAAATATATATATATATATTATTAGCATTTGCCCGTGACTTTATCCGTATTTAGTCGATGAGTGTGATATTTCTATGGTATGCTTGTCTGTTCCCAAATTATTTCTAAACTACTAGTCAGAATAAGACAAATGAGGTGTCGTTAGAAGCGTCTTGATTGTCCGCTGGTTATAGGCTATGTGAAATGTCACTGAATTTAATGTGGCGCCCTCTAGCCGATATAAAGTACTGTATTAAAAAAATAATTTGAGATAAATATGCCGTGTTTGGTATCATTCGAAAGGGCGTCACTTGTACATTTCAAAAATATATATATTACTAGCGGACCCGACAGACGTTGTCCTGTCTACACGTCTTTAATTTGAAAATTTTAAAAATTAATTAAAAAAACATTGTCCAGCGGACAAAATTGTGAATCTAAACCATTCCCAGATCCCCTTTAACACACACACAAAATTTAATCAAAATCGGTCCAGTCGTTTGAGAGAAGTTCAGTGACATACACACTCACAGAAGAATTATATATATAAAGATTAGCAATTAGCATTTTCTCGTGACTTTGTCCGTATTTATTCGATAATTGTGATATTTCTATGGTACCTATTTGAAATATACTTTGCAAAGAAATTTATATTATAGAGGCATCAAAACATTTTAAATAAAATAAAGTAAAAACTAAAACCCAACTACGACAAAAAACGACGCTGAAAAAGTATGAAACAAGTTTCAAAAGCCGTAGTCACGCGTTGTTAAAGTGTTATGGACTACGGTACATTACAAGTTTCGGTACGGTACATTTCAAAAGCTGTAGTCCATGTAGTTTAATGTACCATAGTCCATAACACTTTAACAACGCGTGACTACGGCTTTTGAAACTTGTTTAAGTAGTTGGGTTATAGATTTTTAAGTTTTTTCTTGTTGTATACCTATATACAAATAATAAACAAATCAAACGTCGAACTTAGTTATCTATGCCAATTTATGAAGCTAATAGACTTTAAAGTATATGCCAAGGCAGGGCTTGCTTTGGCATATACTGGCCGGCTCGACCGGAGTCATAACAAAGGCATATCTCAGAAAATCAGTGTTAATCTCCTTTTGTTGCTTTTCCATGAATGAGATAACCACAGTCCAAAACCCTCTCTCTCTCTCACCCGAGGGGGTGGGACCGACTAGAGAGGTCTAGTTGGGTTATAGGTTTTTCACCTGGCCAATATTAGAAATCTATTGACACCTAATTGAAACCGGTTCAGTTATTTAGGCGCTTCAGTGGAACACATAAACATAAATAAACTGTCAAAATATTACTCTTCCTCTTGGCTATGTGGTAGTAGGATAGTAATGGTTTGAATTACCAATAATGAGGTAGTGTGTAGCGTCTAAGTACGGCTCGGAACTCTGTAGTAACTGTGCCGACAATTGTTGGGCAGATAGCCAACACGAAGGCTGGACCAGATGCGACAACCCAAATATGGCTTACATCCACTAACGACTAACTTCAAAAGCTGCATAATACATAAATAAAAAAAAGTTAATCTCTCTTTTTAACCGACTTCAAAGAAGGAGGAGGTTATCAATTCAACTGTTTTTTTTATGTTTGTTACCTCATAACTTTCGACTGGGTGAACCGATTTTGATGTTTTTTTTGTTTTATTTGAAAGATGGTGCTTCCCGTGTGGTCCCATTCATTTCAATTTGTGATTATTTATATAAGAGTCTGCTAACGTGACTCTACTCGGCCTGATGTCACCATGCTTATTGTGAATGCAGACAATGTAACATGGTGACCTACACAATAGCGGTCTATTGAGATACCTTATTTTAGTTCTGCTGATTTTCAATTCAACATTTTTTAGCCTTTGTTGCCATTTCTCCAGTTTGTTCTTGACCTCACTCCGATCTTCACCGACTTACACGATGTCATCTGCAAACAGCATGCACTTAGGTGCCTCCTCCTTTATGCCCGATGTCAAGGCATCCATTATCAACAGGAAGAGATATGGGCTCAGAGCCGATTCCTGGTGCAAGCCTACACTGAATTGTACTACATGTTGTTGTAATACATGCGTGCTCAACTCCCTGTACATAGCACGATTCAGATCTACATTACATCAAAAAGCATTATTACTATTTACACAAACATAATGAGATGTTAAAGAGAGCTTTTAAAACAAAACTCGCTACAATCAAATACAACATATAAAAACCAGAAATTATTTCGATTTCGCGGCAAACTTTCGCGGTCCAGTTGCCAAATGCGCTCCAGTTTCGGCCGCAGTTGGAACTCTGACAATAGGCTCTCATATCCTGCCAGCACCAAATGACCGATAAAATTGAATTTCAAAGAAATTCGTTCGTTTATTTGTTGTGGTTTGTATCTGCTGTATAATCTTTTACTATGAATCTATATTCTACATACATATATAAAAGCGAAATACCACTCACTTATTAATCACGAAATCTCAGAAACTATAACACCTACAAACTTGAAATTTAGCAGGTAGGTTCCTTATAGGGTGTAGACATCCGCTAAGAACTAATTTTACGAAACTCCAGGAGGTAAAACGGGGGTTGGAAGTTAATATGAAAGTCCTATGTTTTTGAAGTAAGAGACTTGAAATTTAAAATGTATGCTCTATAGATGTTGTGAAGGTGGACTAATAATGTATCTTTAGAAATCAACCCCCTTTTGGGGTTAAAACGGGGGATGGTAATTTGGACGCAAACGAGGTTGCATAGGTCAGCTAGTATACAGGGTGTCCCAAAATTCAACGATAAGCGGGCGCCTTTCATGATATTGCTACTATTCACCACAACTCTTAAAAACACCAAATTGCCCGCAGTTTTTACACAAAAAACGTTCAAAAAAATTTTTTTCCCTACAATTTTGATATATTTTTACTCTTAGTGTACTTTGACTCGTGGTCTTGTAAAAAAAAAGTATGCACACCACTACGTAATAAATAAATAAAAAAAAATGAAGGGTGTAAATTTTCAAAGAAATTCGAAATTTTTCTTGTAACTAAAAAAAAAACTAGGTATATTTTTTTTATTTTTTTTCCTTATGTACTCATGAGCAGGTCCACCCTTTGGCGCCCGCTTATCGTTGAATTTTGGGACACATGGTATATATAAGAGACCACCAAAGTGACTTAATTTAACATTTATATATCATAAGTTACGCGGGCTTTTATACGAATCTAGGGACACCTCCTATTAAAATCTATTTAGTAGTTTAGGTGCTACGGTGGAATATACAAACATACATAGACTGTCAAACCTTTTATTACCCTTCCTTTTCGTCGTAGTCGCGTAATTATTGGGATCAAGTATTCCCTTTAAATTTTTATTTTTAGTGAGTCGTAATACTTCAAGCCAAAAATAGAAACTGCTTAGAGAACCTAAGTTCGGTCGCGTGTTAATAGCAATAAATACAAATAGTTAGAGTTCTCCGTTTCAAATAAGGTTACAATTAATAAGAAATATTGTGGTGCATTCTCTCACATTTGCGTGAAACTATTGGTGACAGAAGGCGTAAGTTGGTTACATAAGTAGGCAATTCACAGTTGAAGACGCAACGTCTAAGAATATTTTTTTTGAAACTACAACGAAACTATGTAAAACCTTTTAAAAAGATTTATGTGGCCTGCCACCAAGGCCATCATTAAATAAATCTGTAATTTACCAAAAAAAATACCAGTCATCTATGTACCTGCTAAAATAAATCACCGAAAGGTATGTAGGCGCATAACTTCCGATCGGCTGCACCAAAATTGCTGGCAATTTCAGTGTTTCCAACTGTTTCCAACACTTAAAAAAATCGCCAACTTTTGTTTCCGTTGTGTCTACAACGAGACGCCAACAATTTGAAAAACATTTGAACTAAGCGTCCCCACAGAGCCAATAAAAAACTGAAACAAGCGTATTGTTTTGATGTTTACCGCCAAAAACAGAAACACAGTTGCCAACATTTGTTGACAATTTTTGTTGCCAACACAAGGAAATTACAGAAATTTTTGTCACCAACACTTGTTGCTACACAAAAATTGACAAATTTTGTTCGGTGGAGACCCGGCTTTATTGTCAAGACAAGGTTTGTGTAGAAAAAAGTTAGAGAAAAGAAAACCGCAAATTAAATATGGCGGTATGAAGTTCAGGTTAGCTTGTTGATAATATAAATAAATAAAATTGAAGAGTCTGTTTTTTTATTTCAAATGAACAACATTACAAATGCATATGAAAATATACGGAGCTTACATCAGAGAAACAATTTTAGAAATGTTTGTATGCCTGTCTGTTTGTTCCGGTTAATCTCTGGAATGGCTGGATGGATTTTCACAGAACTAGCACTGGTAGATAGCTAATGATATAAGGAGTAACTTAGGCTACTATTGTTCGACTATCTTTGCCCCGCGGTGTTACTAGTAAGGAAATAATAACAGTATATTTTTAGCCATTTCCTTGCTGTCACATGCAACCAATTCGCGTAGGACGGTCGGGTATAGTTGCAAGACAGTGAATCCATTTAACGTCTGACAAGATTAGCCCTCACACGACCGCGACGTCCCTCCCCCACCCCTCCTATCTTACATTAACCCTGTTATAACTTTATTCATTTAAAAGTGTTAATAGCTTTGTGGTTCGGGATGTTGAAAGAAAATGCTTTGATAGTAGGTATAGTTCCTTGTAAATATGATCTTTTAACTACAATTTCATTCGTGTTAAGTTGACTCTTTTACCCGACCGCGGCGAAACCAAAACGAACGATAATAATAGGTCTTTACCTATGAAATTGCCGTTTTGTATGCAATAAGTGAAAGTACTTATTTTTTCAAACTTTTTTATTTCTGTTATTCGAAGTAATCACCCATGCAATGGACGCATCTTTGCCAACGCATTGGCAGTTTATTGATGCCCTTCTTGTAAAATCAGCTGGACGGGAGGCAACAAACTCTTCAAAGGCATTTTGTACTGCCTCTCGGGAATTGAATTTTTTACCCACTAAAAAGTTGTCTAAATTTTGGAAAAAGTAATAGTCGGTAGGTGCAAGGTCTGATGAGTATGGCGGATGAGGGAGAGCTTCCAACCCCAGCTCTTGCAGCTTGGAGACTGTCTGTTGCGCAGTATGGGGTCGCGCGTTGTCGTGTCGATAGGTAAAGACCTATTATTATAGCGTCTAAACTGCTGAACCGATTTTGATGAATGAGGTGTCAATAGATTCGGACGGGTAACATTGGATATATAAATTTTTGATCAAAAGTTTGACGTAGTCGGTCTTAGTTTTTTTAAACTTTTTTCTAAACTATGACAACAATTTTGACAGTTGTATGAAAAATAAAATACTACCAGTCCCTCATAATTCGTAGCCGTCTTATACTGTATATTCCAAACCATTATCATACCATGAGACTGTTCCCATATTCATCCAATGTATACACTAGCTTTCTGCCAGCAGCTCCCCCCGCATGTATGTCGGATTTATAGTCTATGATACTCCCGAAAATTTGATTTTCTATAGGTAAAAGAATTTTCAAAATCGATTCAGTAGATCCTGAGATTACCCCCTACAAACTTACACACTTTAACTCTTTATAACATTAGTATATATTATCACTACATAGTATAAAACAAAGTCGCTTTCTCTGTCCCTATATCCCTTTGTTTGCTTAAATCTTTAAAACCACGCTACGGATTTTGATGCGGGTTTCTTTAATAGATAGAGTGATTCAAGAGGAAGGTTTTTATGTATAATAAATTCATAATATAGTATGGAAACACTGTTAATTTTCGAGGTTTCTAATGTGATGTAGCAAATAAACACATTTTTTTGCGCTTACATTGCAAACGCTGGTTGCACCCTACGAGATAGATCAAAATAATGTACTACAGTATTGTACACCTTAAAAAGTACTACAAAAAAGTCCGTGACGGTATATGTCTATCTCTTAGGGATAACCCACAACAACCATTTTTTATTCCTTCCTTTTTACGAGAAATAATGGCTTATTTACGAAGTGATTTTAAGCAATACAGAATGAATCCTTATACAATTAAGTAAATTAAATACATTGTGAATTTAATATAAATCAAAATGGCCCTTTACAGTATCTAATTTAAATGAATATATTCGAAGATATTACAGATTTAAAATGTACGAATCGTTTCGTCGGCGGGGGCATCTGAAATCCACTATTATTATTATGTATGCATATGTATATAAATTTTCCCAAATATTGTAATGTATGGCTTGCATAAACTTAGCTTGTCAGAATTTCTGGGACGTTTCCAAGAGGCCGAAGCGAAGTGTTTTACATTATCTACAAAACAACTATTGCTTTGACCGGTATTTCAAGAAAAAATGCAGGTCGCCTCACAGATTATTCGTCATTAATTTCTTATTAGTCAGCGGTTGACATTCGACCAAAATTTTTATAATTATGTTCTTTGTGTTGTTAAACTTAACTCCTCGCTCCTCGCATTCGCATATTTTTCGTAATGAGGGATACAAATCTTTTGCTTCATGCATCAATAAATAGAATCATCTCAAAAATAGCAAGATTTTTAATACTCTGCCTCTTTTACCAAGGAAATTCTAAGCACATACATCAATTTTAAAGAGTAAGGCTCCGTCCGCACAGGCAGGAGGCTTGCTTAGCGCCTAGAGCCTTGCGCTTAGCGAGCAACTTAGTAAAACGAACGTTCTAAAAAGTTCGCGACCGGCCGCACTACGCGCTTGGCGCCTAACTAGTCGCATAAGATCGTTTATGCGCTATTTAATTTGCTTTTCGATCATATAAAGTCACTTTGAGGATACCATTTATCATAAATAACAAAACAAACTTATTAAGACAGTTATCATCCAAGCATGAGTAGTGATAAGACAATCCTGGACAAATTACTCTTACTCTCTTTGCTGAGAATTTAAAACTAGCTAGAGAAATTCTTTGAAAAACAAAACCATTGAGACGGTAAATAAATTTGGTGTTCCCATGTAAAATGTGTATGTTTGAATTTTGAATGCACCGGTGGCGAGGAGCATCCAATGAGGTCGTCGCATTGCGAGTGCGGGCGCCTCATTGGTCGGTGGAACAAGCTCGGGTCATTCAACTTCGAATCTGCAAAATGCTGCAGAAGTTGCCAAGAAAAAACAATTTATTGTACGGTTTTTGCAAGGCGGCCATGTTGTTGCAGGAGTAAAAACTTTGCAATAAACGTTTCGGAAACTTGGCATTGTTTAATTTTAGATAATATTGGACCAAAAATGAGATACAGCTTGATGAGGAATGAGCATTCACTCTACAGATGATTTTCTTCTGGGCAGTAGGGTTATTAATAATGTTTTTGAGACTATTTAAAGGCGCCAGAAACCCAAGGCAGTAAATGAACTTAGCAGTGAAACAAATAACATATTTTTCCCCGAACTGCATAAATGATTTTAAAAGTTATTTGAAACTTTAAAATTACAGATAAAAAAATTATAAGTAAATTGAATGGATATTCTTTTCTTATCTGACTTTCCTTTATAGAAAAAGATAGTGAAGAGAAAGGAAAATAGCTTTTACGGATCGATTTAGGAATTTAAGAAATAGCTTATAGGCGGTACACACTACAACGATTTATCGTAGCGATTTAACTGTGCAGTTCGTTTGTGCAATTTTATCGAAAGTGTGGACGGAAATTGGCTCAGATATTTCTCAAAAAATCTGAACCAATTTCCGTCCACACTATCGAATTTATAATAATAGTACATATATATAATCCGAGCTACATTTACATACCAATGATGAATGTTTAAGTTAAACTTATCATTGAAATAAATTCTCATCAAAATAGAGACAGACTTTTCTTAATAATTCGCATATTGTGCCAACACTATCAGTTTATATTTCAAAGCGGGGTGTTTGCAGCAGAGCGCGGGGCGCTTCGCCTGCAAGTGGGTCACGCGGCCGGTGACCCGCCCCCGACCGATGCACTAACAATATCTTGAATTACTGTTTTAAAATTACTCCTATCTTTTCCATGGCCATCTTTAACGTATATCTCAGCATAAATATATACTTATTCATCATATTATAAATTCGAAAATAACTACACTGATTTCTATGAAATTTGGAATGGAGATACTTTAATTTCTGAGGAAGGACATAGGCTACTTACTACCGTCATAACTTTGTCAATTTGTCAATTTTAAATCCTGACATGAGGTACTTCAATCATACTAAAACAATTTGTTATTGTTTCATTTTGAACGTAAAAGCTGTTAAAAACATTTGTTCGAGAAATTCTCTATGTCACGCTCAATATAGGTACTCAAAAAATTAACGTAACTCATTTACAAGAATTGTATAATACGAAAAATCTTAACAAATCGAATGAGATGGCGTGCGTGCAACAAAAGTACTATGATTCGAAGAAAAAAGTCGATAAATCAATCAAATTCAAAATCGAATACTCGCTCGCAATGCAAATCAAATATGAGGAATGAGACCTACGCTTCGATCGATATTACTCATTATAAGCAGCACAGAAACCGTGGATAAACGCTGGCATTGTTTAGGACAGCCGATCGATTACCAGTTGTCGCATAAACCATTCATTACCTTAAAATGTCAAAGTAATATTCTAACTAAAGCATACGTTGCTTCTAGACTTGTATATGACAACCAACTGTTGGTCTGTCCCAATCGATGATAGAGCCAGATAAGGGTTTGATACCTGCTGATAATGTACTTCTTGCCAATTTCTGCCCAGTCTCAACGGAGACCGGCCAACTACGCCGGATATACTATAGTACACAGTGTATGCGCAATCATAGGTACACACTCTGTTCTCTCACTATCTGATGGGACTGTTATTCCACACTGCGGAGAGATCAAACCGATGACTTGAAGTGCTCTCTGAAGCGTGTGTGTCAGAAAATCTTAAAAACACTTTTTTGGCCCGACCGATCGAACCCGAGAATTCTTGATCGACAGTCGCCTAACCGCTAGACCAACGAGATAATTACCTGCTAACATATCTCATCACATCATCAAATCACATCAGCCGTAAGAAGTACACTGCTGAACGTAGGCCTCACCTATTGATATCCGTTTCGACCGGTCGCGGCCTGCATCCAACAAGTCCCTGCGATCTTAACTAGGTCGTCTGTCCACCTTGCCGGAGACCTTTCTACACTGCGCTTGCCGTCACGTGGTCTCTACTCAACAACCTTTCTGCTTCATCGGCCATCCGTTCTGCGAGCTATGTGCCCTGCCCACTGCCACTTCAGCTTGCTGACTCGCTCTGCTATGTCGGTTACTTTAGTTCATCTACGGATCTCCACATTTCTGATTCGATCTCTTAGAGAGACCCCAAGCAGAGCCCGTTCCATTGCTCAACGTGTGACCCCGAGCTTCTTTATGAGGCCACGACTCGGCACCGTAGGTCATCACTGGTAACACGCACTGGTTAAAGACCTTAGTCTTTTAGGACTGTGGTATTTTGAACGAGAAGACGCTGCGTAAATTGCCTATCGTACCCCAGCCGAGTAGCTGCATTTATCATACCTACAAACGTAAATTTCGTTTTCGAAGGGGAGTACGCAGATGAGGATCATCAAATCGATGATTATATAAGGTAAAACATTTCTATCATAATTGAATTGATTGCGTTGCTTCGATTAATTGAATTTTGATCTTAGTCCTACATACACTGCTTATGACTCATAGATAGCAGTTATTATTATTGCACAACTATTACAACATTTATATAACCGCGATCCAATCTAGATTTATAATAAGGCTAAGGGCCCCCACACATAACTGCGATGCGATGCGGCGTGCGTGAAGTTCTTGCGGTGCACTCGTGCGAGCTCGCAGATATTTGCAATGCGTTGCGAATTCGTAGTTATATGTGGGAGCCCTAATATCAATGAAAGTCAATGAAGTCAGAAAACCATAATTTTAACTTTTTTAACGGTCTATAAAAGTTACTAGAAGTGTTTCCCTCTCATTATGATCCCGGGTCCTTTAAGCGTGGCGTGCAAAAGCATCTTACTGGGCCGCCATAGTGTGGCTCACCATACTGCATTATCCACATTTGCATTGAGGATGGTGACCACACTCTTGGATTCTACTCATGCATTCCATCAGATAGAGTCATTTTGACAACTACAACCTTTAAAAAAAAAAGAAATACAATGTGTGTGATATAACTATACAATCTAATAATTTGTCATTTAAAGTTTATGTGGCCTAACATCTGTTCTAGAAATAAATACCTGACTTTAAAAGTCGATTTAGTTAGGTGTTTACTTTTAATTAACACAACAGTATCTAAATGTTCTTCTGAAGAAAGTTCATGTGGCCTAACATCTGTTCTAGAAATAAATACCTGACTTTAAAAGTCGATTTAGTTAGGTGTTTACTTTTAATTAACACAACAGTATCTAAATGTTCTTCTGAAAAAATATTAATGTGGCCTAACATCTGTTCTAGAAATAAATACCTGACTTTAAAAGTCGATTTAGTTAGGTGTTTACTTTTAATTAACACAACAGTATCTAAATGTTCTTCTGAAGAAATTTCATGTGGCTCATCTGTTCTAGAAATAAATACATGACTTTAAGTCGATTTCGTTAGGTGTAAATCTAAAAGGTCAAAACACCCAACTTTCATTTAACACAAGAGTATCTAAATGTTACTCCATTCTTCATTATTAATTAACCGACTTCAAAAAAGGAGGAGGTTCTATGTTCTACTGCATGTATGTATTTTTTTATGTACCTATGTTTACCGATTACTCCGTCAATTGCGGACCGATTTTGAAAATTCTTTTTGTAACCTAAAGGGTATGCTCCCGAGGTAGTCCCATTGCCACCATATCAGGTTTTGATGATGGGATCCCAAGGAAATCGAAGGAAACCTCAATTGTTTTAGGCACGTACTGTTTTTTTTCGTATGTTATGAGCATTTGTTCTAGCATGATTAGATCATTGGAAAATACCCAGTGAATTTGATTTATCAATCTGTCTTTAAAAATTGTTTAAATCGCATATTTTTATTTACGTTAGTGTAATACGTACCACCTACTTAATTTATCCTCAAAGGATAGCAGATATTTCTATTTCATAATTATTTCAAATCATAGTCCTCCTTCTTCTTCTTCTTTTGATAAGATGGCAACCAGCTGGATCAGCTATTTCTGCCAATGTCAAGTATTTAAACTCTTCAAATCATAAGTCTTCGTCGTTGATAAAAAATGATAAAAAAATATTAAAAATGTGGATGAGATGAAATGTCATCATCTTTCGAAAAAACAAAAAACGATCTCCAACTTATAATAATCTACTAAAATATAGCTTAATCTAGACCATCTAGCCATTTCGGCGGTTCATTTTCATATACATAATCCATACTTATATTATAAATGTGAAAGTAACTCTGTCTGTCCTGCTTTCACGGCCAAATCGCTGCACCGATTTCAATGAAATTTGGCATGGAGATACTTTGATTCATCAAGGACATAGGCTAATTTTTGCTGCGATAACCGAAAAACACGCGGGCGGAGCCGCGCGCAGAAGCTAGTAATGTATATAAAAATGAACCGCCGAAATGTATGTACACGCATAACTTCCGATCAATCAACCTATCGCCGTCCACTGCTGAACGAAGGTCTCCCCCAAGGAGCGCCAACCGTCCCGGTCTTGGGCAGTCCGCATCCATCCGCCACCAGCCACCTTCTTTAAATCATCGGTCCATCGTGCCGCAGGGCGCCTTACACTACGTTTGCCTAATCGCGTTCTCCACTCTAACACGTTTCGGCTCCAGCGACCATCGGTTCGTCTGGAGACATGGCCGGCCCACTTCCACTTGAGCGTACTGTTATATCTGAGATATGCACCCCTAAGTGCTGCCCTGGCTGCTACTTTCCTTAGTCAGCATCCCTCCTCTAGTCCTCTCTAAGCCCTCTGCTCGTCCACTGGTCTTTTTCGCCAGTCCGTATCCATCCTTCAATCAGTGCGGTTGCCATTAGATATTTAAATTAACTAAGTGTTGATATTGACCTTCAATATTCTAATTAAAGTGTTTTATTAATTAAATTAAACTTTCCTTTTTTTTAAAACCAAATCGCAATTATCCGCGTAACAGTACTGATTCTCTGTGCAATGTCGGTTACTCCAGTTCTCTGTCGAATAACCTCATTTCGAATTTTATCGCACAGAGAGACACCCAGCATCGCACGCTGAGCTACTTTAAACTTGTGGACCAGCCCGATGGTGAGTGTCCACGTCTCGGCTCCGTATGTCATAACAGGTAGGACGCACTGGTTGTATACTTTGGTCTTAAGTGATTGAGGTATCGCCGACTCGAAGATATGACGTAGCTTACGATCGGCTGCACCAAATTAAATAATTCCTTTTTTATGTATTCGTTATTGTTAGGACAAGGTTTGTGTACAATAAAAATTAAAGGTAACGGGAAAAGTCTTTTTTTTGTCCGCGACTGTAAACTGCCTGTGGGAAACTGAGACAGATATGTAAATATGGCGGTACGTATCGCCGGGTCAGCTAGTTCATAATGTGCACTTTATTTGCGATAAAACTGACACGTAAAGAATGAAAATATAACAGATAACAAATGAAATGGCTTGTTTTAAGTAACTTCACGGTTTCCTAGCCAGGGCTTTAATACCTTTCCGACTCCCCGCTAAAAAAGACAACGACAGCAAAATGATCCCTCAAGATAAATTTTATTTATATTATTATAAACTTTATGCATTTTTGTACATCGGCTGACTAAATGGTATTCTCTACCATACATTAGAGTGGTGTAGAAATTTTATAAAGTAGGTGCATATACGTTAAACAGTTTACTGCGTACAATACAAACGTCAAAAATCTAAATATTATATACTAGTTGTTGCCCGCGGCCCCGCCCGCATATATGTCGGTTATCGCGGCAAATAGTAGCCTATGTGTTTTTCTGATGTAAAAGCTATATTACTGTAAAGTTTCATCCAAATCCGTTCAGCAGTTTTTGCGTGAAAGAGTAACATACATCCATCCATCCATACTTACAAACTTTCGCGTTTATAATATTAGTATAGATAAACTCACACACATATTTCCACTAAATTCGTACACTATGACAACTAAAATTTAATATGTACTATCACCTATATAATGCCGCTGTTTGGTTATGGAGATCGTGCTAATGCAATTATTGTAAATTTCATTCTAGTGATAAAGGATAGAATACCTCACAGTATATTAAAATAGATGTCCTATCGGTGCATTCAGGCAAGTGGCCGGGCTTCGGGTGAAGGTTCCCGTGCGACCTGGATTCGCCCCAGATGCGTCGCTAGGCAACGGCCACGCGCTCCCGCCCTATTACTCTATAAACTTATTATGCTACGAACTATGTCAAATTAGTGCTATATAAACGAAGTAAATTTAGTTCAAATGTAACAAGTAGCAACAAGATTCTGTTTTAATACAGAAACTTTTACTTATTAATCCGTAGAATTTAGTTAAAACAATTGTTGTCCACAAATATGTCATAAACGTGGTCTTAAATCTATACTAATATTAATAATACGAAAATAATTATGTCTATCTGTTACGCTTTCAAGGCCGAATCGATGCACTAATTTCAATGAAATTTGGCATGAAGATAATTTGATTGTTCAGGAAGGACAAATTCCATTCTTTACTGCGATAAACGACATACACGAGGGCGGAGCCGAGGAAAAATCTAGTTACCTAAAAAGCAAAATATGTTATTATATGACTTTAAGATTTGGACTGACACACAGAAAGTATACGTAGCACTCAGAATCAGTATATTTTTATATTAAAACCTAGGTTTTGTAATATTTATTTCGCAAGGATCTGGATCTCAAATTCTCAACATACAGCTCACATTAGTTTAGAAATCAGGGCATGTCTAATTTGAAAAATGTATTTTGATCCAATAAAAATATTACCATCCAGTTCGCCTTTAGGGTTATAGCGGCCCGATGCTAGTCGCTTCGTGGAACAACAGGGACTCAAGTAAAACTAGTGTAACTAGTAAGTAGACCCCATAATATTCTTAGAATTAATATAGAATATACATATTTTATTCGCCTAAACGCCCAACTTCGACGCTTATGGACTGGCTTGACTAGTATGATACCAGTCTCACAAAAAACCAATCCTTCATATCTTTTCAATTAAAGAGTGAAGTACCTAGCCAGAGACTTTGTCTGTCCACTTAATCTAGGGGAACACCCAATAGGCTCCATTTAAGTCTCTTAAGTCGCAATCGGTAGCGTTAGTCAATTATCATCAAGTGATTTTGATTAAGTAAAAATTAAATAATCAATTTATTTTGATTCTTGTGTGTAGCCAACAGCTATGTGAAACTGGCAACACTGCACTTTAGAGTCCAGCAGCAGTACATATGGTTCTTAAAATGTAGTTTTTATCGCTGTGTCAGTTGTAACCAGTGTCATTTTAGAACTGCAGTGCAGACGTTTAAGGTTTATTTTTAGACTGTTGTTTATTCCTCTTGATTTAAAATTGCATATCAAAAATTAAGTACCTAATCAATTTATTTTGGTTCTTGTGAGTGTTGGCTTTACACTGCCGCTGAGCCAGTCACCCTGTGACCACGGCTAGTGCAACCTGGTGGAAACGTCAGGCAAATCAGAGGTATGTAATACCTTAAATAAGTGTTCGCGTTATTTCCCGTAAAATAATTATTATAGTGTTGGCTTTGTTAAACTGGCAACACTGCACTTTTAGGTCCTTACATAAAGTTATTAAAATGTAACTTGGTTGCTGTGACAGTTGTCATTAGTCACATTTTAGAGCTTACGAGGTACATTCAGGATTATTAGTATTTATAATTGCAAATTACTTATTATAAAATTGCCACATAAAGAAAGAAAATTAATTTAAAAGGTAGTAGAGCCACGCTGATTTCAGCACGAACAGGCCGGCTCGACCGGTGCAGTACTAACCTCGCACATAAGAGCAACCTAAAATGACAGCATTCGTGCTGTCGTGTTTCGTTGGTGAGTGCGAGACCGGAGACCTAATGATGCAGAAGCATCACTAGGCCGCCATGGTGTGGGTCTCCATGCTGCATTGTTGCATTGTCTGAATTCGCAATGAGCATGGTGACCACCACTCTTGGATTCTGCTTATGCTTTCCACCAGGCAGAGTAGAGTCACTTTAAAAACAACAGAAAATATAGGTGATACAACAGAAAATCGCTTGCACGAAGTTACTTCAACAGTTACGTAACCATCTGTCACAAGATCAGGCTATATTTTAAGGACTGTATCAGCGTTTAAAACCATAAATCGCAACAGACGTGACGGCGCGGCGTGCCTTCCGTGTTTTCTAAATTGAACTTCCCCGCTTTTTGCTAAAACAAAGACCTATACAATCTCTCCGAGATGCTTTTCCAGTGGCACTTCGTGTATTTAACCCCCGACGCAAAAAGAGGGGTGTTATATTGGATAAAAGAAAGCGGTTTCTTTTATTTGAAAGCCAGTAATCTTGCGGTGGTTCTTTTCTTAGCTATATTTGGTTAATATCGGTCCAGCAGTATAAGACTGCTCTTTTCCAAAATGATGTAAGGCATTTTTGGCGTATGATTACTCGATTAAGTGCTTTACGCGTGCCAGTATAATCGTTAAATTAAATGACAATTAATTGATAACTTCGACCTGATGCTTCTTAGGTTATTTTTTTCATTTTTGCTAAAACAAAAGACCGATACAACCTCTCCGAGATGCTTTTCTCTTTTCCAGTGGCAATTTCGTGTTTTCAATATTGTGTTCAATTGCCATCGAGTGCAGACGTTTAAGGTTTTATTTTTAGACTGTTGTTTATAACTCTTATACATTTGCTTGGAATTTTCCGTCCTCGAGTTTATCGTTCAGGGAAATTGCATTGTGCTTTTTTTTAACGATCGATTTAAACTGCGTTTTGTTTTCTATGGGTTATTCTTATATATAAAATTCTCGTGTCACAGTGTTAGTTACCATACTCCTCTGAAACGGCTGGACCGATTTTTATGAAATTTGGTATGCATTTTTTTTTTTATGTATTGCCCGCCAAAATGACTCTACTCTGCCTGATGGAAAGCATAAGCAGAATCCAAGAGTGGCGGTCACCATACTCACTGCGAATGCAGACAATGCAGTATGGCGACCCACACCATGGCTGCCTAGTGATGCTGCTGCATCTTTTAGTCTAGTCAACAAGTATGGAACTTGTTGACTAGACTATTTGGGCCTCCGGTCTCGCACTCACCAACGAAACACGACAGCACGAACGCTGTCATTTTACGTTGATTTTCTGTGCGAGGGTAGTACCGCCCCGGTCGAGCCGAGCATATCGGGTAGATCTAAGAATCGACCAACATCTATTTTTTAAAACATTTTTTTATGGCAAAACAACGTTTGCCGGATCAGCTAGTAGTTTTATAAAGATCTATTAACAGACATTTGTAGATCGTATGTTTATTTATTTGCTATAGACACGCTAATAGTACGCACTAACAACATTTTATAAAATCGGGCAATTTATTAATGTACAAACCGACGATTTCAATGCCTATATGATTAAATATGTCGTATATCACTATCATAATAAGAAGCTGTGGACACATATTATTTATGTATGTACTAGATCAAAATATAATGTATTTTAGATTTTAAGATATTATTGTACGATACATTGTTTGTGTTCCTTAAAATAAATAAATAATTAAAAGGAATGGACGACAAGCTTTGCTCGGTACTTTTATTTAAAAAAAAAATCGTAGCTAGATCGATTGATTACCGCCGTAATATCCGTTCAGTAGTTTTTGCGTGAAAGAGTAACAAACATCCATCCATACTTACAAACTTTCGCGTTTATAATATTAGTACTGATTACATGCAAAACATATGACTGCCTCGGTGGCGCAGTGGTACCGTATGCGACTGCTGTGCTTGAGGTCTCGCGTTCGATTCCTGGGTCAGATCAAATATTTGTACAATCTACAAATATTTGTTTCGGAGTTTGGGTGTTTTCTATGTATGTATTAACAAAAAATAAAGTAGGTATATTTATCAGTTGTCTAGCACCCATAACACAAGCTCTGCTTAGCTTGGGACTAGATGGCGTTGTGTGTTAGATGTCCAAAATATTTATTTATTAATTTTTATATTTTCATTTAAGCATTGCATTTGAGCTTGGGGATTCTGCAGATATTGCTCTCAAATAACGTTTTATAACACTAAAAAGACGAAGATTTACATACACTGTACACAAAAATTACGAAATCCATTTTCGTCTGTATATATGTACCTACTTTACTACCAGTACAGCTTTTGGTCGTTAGTAAACAAAGAATCAAATAAAAATACATGACGCAAGTGTTCCGATACCGCGGTTGAGGCGTTTTATTAACAAAGTTCTGAATTCGGTCAAACGTTTTGTCCGCTTACCCATCCCTGTAAACCGCAACAGACCCTTTGAAATATTACAATATAATACATATATATACTTTATATGTATAAGATAAAATGAAAAGGATTGCGTTTTTTGATTTTGGTGACATGTTTTTCCACAGAACTGCTGGTCGGTGCATGGTAAAGTTTTGATTTGAATGTCATTGAGATAGGTTTACATGAAGTTTTCGTATTTCTAACCGACTTCAAAAAAAAGAGGAGGTTCTCAATTCGACCGTATAAATGTTTTTTTTTGTGTGTTCGCGGATAACTCCGCCGTTTATGAACCGATTTTGATGATTCTTTTTTTAATGGAAAGGAGATATCCCAACGGTGGTACCATGATAAGGACATTAAGATCTGATGATGGCATTCAAGAGAAATCGAGTCGAACCTTGAAGTCGGTTTTTGTTTTTGTTAAATTTTTACTTTTTCTTTCTTTGTTTTAAAAGACAACTCCCGCACTAGGAATAAATCCTATGTCGCGGGGGACTTTACAAACATACATGTAACGGACACAAAGAACACACAGACTTAAAAACAACAATTTGTGGATCACACAAAGTGTTGTCCCATGTAGGATTTGAACCCACAACACTTGACGAAGTGGGAAGCGGCATGGCGACCGCTTAAACCAGTAGGCCATGCGTGCAGTCTACTACTGGGCATAAGCCTCTCCTTAATGTAATGATACTTTCATGATAATGATGATGAATGATAATCATAGAGATCCTGGCTTTTAAACCAGAGGGATCGTGGGTCCTTATAAGCCTACTGAGGACAATTTGTATAATATATGTATTTTAAAATAAATGAGCATATTTTCCAGCAGTCTGGTCTGGTAATACATATAAAATGTTTAAATTATTAAGAATCTATAATTTTGTCTGGTAGTGGTAAGCGGTCCTTATTGCTAAACAAGAAGTCATGGTATCAATTCCAATAATATTGTTCCGTGTCTAGGTATAATTAATCTATCTATATACAGGCTGTCCCAAAATTCAACGATAAGCGGGCGCCAAAAGGTAGACCTGCTCATGAGTACATAAGGAAAAAAAATAAAAAAAATATACCTAGTTCTTTTTTAGTTACAAGAAAAATTTAGAGTTTCTTTGAAAATTTACACCCTTCATTTTTTATTTATTACGTAGTGGTGTCCATACTTTTTTTTTACAAGACCATGAGTCAACGTACACTAAGAGTAAAAATATTTCAAAATTGTAGGGAAAAAAAAATATTTTGAACGTTTTTTGTGTAAAAACTGCGGGCAATTTGGTGTTTTTAAGAGTTGTGGTGAATAGTAGCAATATCATGAAAGGTATAAATTTTCAAAGAAATTCTAAATTTTTGTTGTAACTAAAAAAAAAACTAGGTATATTTTTTTTATTATTTTTCCTTATGTACTCATGAGCAGGTCTACCTTTTGGCCCCCGCTTATCGTTGAATTTTGGGACATCCTGTATATAAAAATGAATCGCCAAAATGTATGTACGCGCATAACTTCCCATCGGCTGCACCAAATTAAATAGTTCTTTTTTTATGTGTTCATTATTGTTAGGAAAAGGTTTGTGTACAAGTAAATTAAAAGGTAACGGGAATAGTCAATTTTTAAGCTATTGCATAGCTTTTATTTGCCGCGACTGTACTGTCCTGTGGGAAGTTGAGACAAATATGAAGTTCTCCGGGTCAGCTAGTTATCTATATTTACATAATATATAAAAAAAAATCTCTTTTTTTTTTTTAAAAAGACAACTCCCGCACTAGGAATAAATCCTGTGTCGCGGGGGACTTTACAAACATACATGAAACGGACACAAAGTACACCCAGACTCAGAACAACAATTTGTGGATCACACAGTGTTGTTCTACGTGGGATTTGAACCCACGACACTTGGCGAAGTAGGAAACGGCGTGGTGACCGTTAAACCACTAGGCCAAACGTGCAGTCATCTGCAGCATAATGCATTGTAAATACTGTATTTAAAAAAAAATAGGACTTTATGCCTGGCTGGCACTTGGCGCCTGGTTGACTACAATGGGCTTGTCCCCTTTACGTAAGCCATCATCATCATCAACTGCCTTTAGAAATCCACTGGTAGACGCACGCCTCTCCTTAGCAAGATGGTTTTCACCTGCTATACCACGGGTTATCGCAGGGTTTGTTTCATTTTTTTAATGTATGGCCTTGCCAAAATGACTACTCTGCCTGATGGAAAGTAGAAGCAGAATCGAAGAGTGGTCACCATACTCATTGCGAATGCAGACAATGCAGCATGGCGGCCTAGTGATGCTTCTGCATCATTGGGCCTCCGTCCGAGCCGACCCGTTCGTGCTGAAATCAGCGTCGCTGTTCTACCTTGTTCTGCTCTTTACAGTTTTCCTGTGTAGTTTGCACCCTTATTTACCTCTTACGACACCCATTGGATGAGAGATAAGCGGCTATTACATTACACGATTTCTCGGGCCGTGCCCGCAGAGACAGGGCAATGTAATAAGAAACAGGGAGGCAGGGTCCCTAAACAGGGCGATCGAGTGGTTCCGATCTCCCTAGCTCCCTGCCGCCCTGCCTGGGTAGTGTAATAAGAAATAGGGAGGCAGGGAGCTCAGCCGCTGCGGTGAGAGCGCAGAGTTCACACGTTCGTCTTTGGATAGAAGAGGTTGAGATATCAAGGAACTAATTTTTAAATCTAGATTGGAATAGGAGTTTCCAGTTAAAGTAACAACTAATCTATGTTTTGCACTCACGCTATCTCTTATGATAGTATTTTTTTTACCCGACTACGGCAAAGCCAAAGGAGGGTTACGATTTTGACAGGCTATAATGTATGTATGTATGTTTGTTCATCTGTTCCCTCATAGCTCCTTAACTACTTATTAGAACTAGACATATGAGGCATCGTTAAAAGTGTCTTGATCGTCCGCTGGTTATAGGCTATATGACGTGTCACTGAATCTAATGTGGCGCCCTCTAGCCGATATAAAGTACTGTATTAAAAAAATAATTTGAGATAAATATGCCGTGTTTGGTATCATTCGAAAGGTCATAGCTTGTACATTTCAAATATATATATATATTATTAGCATTTTCTCGTGTTCTTAAACGATAATTAAAACAATAGATAGCCAATTTCTATGGCCTATATATTATCTGGAGAAGAAAACGAAAAATACGGATAGTAAAAAAAATATCCAGACACATTGTCAGTATTTTTATTACCCGACTACGCCAAAGCCAAAGGAGGGTTATGATTTTTTTGTTATTATATCAGAGTAAAAAAGTTACTGTGTGTAGTTTAGTGATGAAATCGACCTTCTAATTTATCTAAAAGCCAAAAAGTGTGAATTGTGTATTGAGAAACGAATAAAAATGCAGTTTTGCACGAACCAATGAAGTCTCAAGTAGGGACTACTAAAATTGTAAAATGTACACGGTGCACAGTGTAATCTGCTATTAAACGGTTTGTAGAGACTTTTTCACATGTAAACAAATCCAGCCTGGCAGTAAATGTGTGACTACTAAGCGCCAGGATAGAAAACTCATCTGGGAATTTCGGAAAAACCACAAAAAATTTTTTTAGATGCTAGCTGTTGCTCTGACCGAGGAATTTGAAGAGACTGTTAGTGCTCGAACAGTAAGAAGAAGACTTGCTAAAGCAGGATCAAAAGGTTATAAAGCAAGAAAGTATCCATGGTTCTCAGAAAAAAAACAAAAAGCTCCGTTTGAAATTGACTCTACGACACCAACATATCACGCAGACAGATTGGTCAAATGTTGTGTTATACGATGAATCAAACTTGAAGGATAAGCTTTCATTCCATTTTTACAAACAATAACACTAACCGTTCTTATTTTATTCCACTTCCCTAAAAATAATGAGCACACATTTCACCTTTTATTTTTTTTGTTTTCACAAGAATTCCGCACAGCGGCTGTAACATTTATGAGGCGGCGCATCGGCGAGGAGTATCGTATAGATTGTGTGGTGTCTACTGCTAAAAACGACGGAGGTAGCAATATTATCTGAGGCTGCATGGCAATCAAGTTGTGCCGGCAAAATGTTCGCTTGTGAAGGTCTTATGAACAGCCCAAAGTACATCAATGTGCTGGAAACTGCGCTATCGGGTTCCCTTGCGTGCATTTTGGGTAACATAAACTTGAATGGCGTTAGTCATAAATCATCAACCACAATGGGTTGATTTAGAAATAACAACATTGACTTGTTAGATTGGCCTGTCAGTCCCTAGATCTGGAGTTTAGATCCGGGGACTGCACCCCATCGAGCATTTTTGGGGTATTCTAAAGCGCAAGGCCTGTGAGCATAGTATCCAAGACAGTATTAAAAAATGCCTTAATTCAAGAATGGAATGTTATAACTGAAGCCGAATGTACAAGGCTTCTAAGCAGCACACCCCAAATAATCGCTGCTGTGATCAAAGTTAAGGGTGGTTCAACTAAATATTAGTTTTTTAAGTCATACGGTGTTAATATACTAATGTTGAAACTCAAACTAGTTTTATTTTTTACCTTAAACATGTAAAAATCCATAATTCATAGGGTGCCTAATACTTTTGGCCAAGCCTGTATATAAGTAGCATTTTCTCGTGACTTTGTCCGTATTTATTCGATAATTGTGATATTTCTATGGTACCTATTTGAAATATAGTTTGCAGAGAAATTAATATTATAGAGGCAACAAGTTTCAAAAGCCCTAGTCACACGTTACATAGAAAAGTACCATAACACATTAACAACGCGTGACTACGGCTTTTGAAACTTGTTTCATACTTTTTCAGCGTCGTTTTTTGCCGTAGTTGGGTTTTAGTTTATGCTTTTTTATTTATTTATTGATGTTTCGATAAAGTCGGCGCCATAGCGACAGACGTGCACAGTTATTCACGTCCACGTTCAAACTGAGAGAAAATCACACAGGGCGCGATTTCCAGTGTAGTGTAATAAGCGGCACCCTAACTGGTAGGCACCCGAGAGACAGGGCCCGAGAAATCGTGTAAGGTAATAGCCGCTATAGAGGCAGTGACACTTCGCATTCTTAAAACGTTACCACATTTATGTAACACTAGCTGACCCACGCAACGTCGTTTACGTCTCCTATTGCCCGTACCGTAGAAATTTTCCCCATTCCACATTCTTCATGGCAGCTCCGCTCCTATTGGTCTTAGCATGATGATATATAGCCTATAGCCTTCCTCGATAAATAGGCTATCTAACACTGAAATAATTTTTCAAATCGGACCAGTAGTTACTGAGATTGGCGCGTTCAAAAACTCAATAACTCAAAACTTTCAGCTTTATAAAATTACTAGCTGACCCGTGCCCACTTCGTTGGGAGGTAACATTTTTTTCTCCGACTTACTTTGCAAATTCAGCTACCACGAAAAAGTCTTTACACTTTTCGGGTTATTATATAGCCTATGTCACTCCCAAATAACGTAGCCTTCTATTGGTAAAAGAATTTTCAAAATCGGTTCAGTAGATCCCGAGATTACCCCTTACAATTTAACAAATATACAAACACACAAACTTTACCTCTCTATATAATAGTGTAGATGTAGACTAGCGTCCCGCCCCGGCTTTGCACGAGTGGATTTCAGACGCCCCCGCCGACGACACGATTCGTGCATTTTAAATCTGTAATATCTTCGAATATATTCATTTAAATTAGATACTGTAAAGGGCCATTTTGATCTATATTAAATGCACAATGTATTTAATTTACTTAATTGTATAAGGATTCATTTTGTATTGCTTAAAATCACTTCGTAAATAAGCCATTATTTCTCGTAAAAAGAAAGGAATAAAAAATGGTTGTTGTGGGTTATCCCTAAGAGATAGACATATACCGTCGCGGACTCTTTTGTAGTACTTTTTAAGGTGTACAATACTGTAGTACATTATTTTGATCTATCTCGTAGATCTATAAAAAAAATGTGTTTATTTGCTACATCACATTAGAAACCTCGAAAATTAACAGTGTTTCCATACTATATTATGCATTTATTATACATAAAAACCTTCCTCTTGAATCACTCTATCTATTAAAGAAACCCGGCATCAAAATCCGTTGTGTGGTTTTAAAGATTTAAGCACACAAAGGGATATAGGGACAGAAAAAGCGAGTTTGGTTTATACTATGTAGTGATAGTGAAGTGATGATGATTAGTATAGATATAAGTAAGTGGGCAAACAATAGTCGTCACAATCTGCGTGTTTAATTCGCCTCTGCCTACCCCTTTAAATATAAATGAAATAGTATGTATATTAAAGACATATAAAGTGGGTTGAAGTGTCTGTTTTTATTTAGAAGGTATTTATAGTATCTATAATTAACACTAACCTTTCAACGTTATATTCTTGTAATATCGCGGTGGGCATTGAGATAAAATTGAGATGACCTAAATCGAACTTCCAAGGTTCTTAATGTCTTGTTTTTTTTTTAAATAACCTTCGCATTAAGTATTAGTAACGCAATATTTATTTTATTTATGAGCCAGCCAAAGTAACTCTATTCTGTCTGATGGAAATCCTATATAATCCAAAAGTAGTGATACCATACTGGGAATGCAGACAATGCAGCATAGTAACCCACACTATGGCGAACAACAATTATGCGCCAAACCCACAACACTCACCGCAGTAGACCGGTCAGGTAATCGCTTTTACCACTGCGCCATCCGTGCAATCAAATTGACGAGTTCAACTTAAACTGTCGTTGTTATCTTGTCTGATTGCTCAGGTTTGTCTCGTGGGTTCAGTACCCAGGAAAAATCTTTGTGTAATGAATACAATCATTTTTGTTGTGTCTAAGTTAACTAGCTGTTCCCCGCGGCTCCGCCTGCGTTATTGTCGGTTATAGCGGGAAATAGTAGCCTATGTGTTATTCTAATGTATAAACTGTATTACTGTAAAGTTTTAACCAAATCCGTTCAGTACTTTTTGCGTGAAAGAGTAACAAACATCCATCCAAATGTCCGCGAGATGTGCAACAAAAAAAAAGTTGATATTTGTCATTTTTTTTGTTTTAATTGGACTAATCCCGCTCACGCGCCCACCATTGTACCTACACCACCACCTGTACACCAGGATCAACAGCAGTGACTCACGAACACACCGAGTTATGACACTCGGGAAATCCCAGGAAAAATTAAACTGTCTTGGAACCCGCAACGAAATTCATCAGAAGAAGCAAGAGCTGGGGTTGGAAGCTCTCCCGCATCCGCCATACTCACCAGACCTTGCACCTACCGACTATTACTTTTTCCGAAATTTAGACAACTTTTTAGTGGATAAAAAATTCAAGTCCCGAGAGGCAGTACAAAATGCCTTTGAAGAGTTTATTGCCTCCCGTCCAGCTGATTTTTACAAGAAGGGCATCAATAAACTGCCAATGCGTTGGCAAAGATGCGTCGATTGCATGGGTGATTACATCGAATAACAGAAATAAAAAAGTTTGAAAAAATAAGTACTTTCACTTATTGCATACAAAACGGCAATTTCATAGGTAAAGACCTATTAGTTATATTAAAGTTGCTGGGCTGATCTATTTATCTTTGTGTAGTTATATTTTTTTACAGATTGCCAATGCAAAGGCATCGTTGGGCATTGTGCATCCGAAATCTGTTAAATTTATCTATATTTATATTTTGTCGAAAACTTAACACCCCTACTGTGTAATACAGAATATTATTATAAAGTCCAATGCATTGTCAATTCAATTTTGAAGCATAAGCTTTAGCGAAATTCTTGAATAACAGAATCTTGATAAACTATGCCATGCATCCCCACAATTTAGCCGGCTCGACTAGACTGAAGCCATATCCACACAGAAAACCAATATGAAGCAGTTACTTTATTGCTTTTCACCGATTGGGTTCAGCTACCGCAGGCCTGACCCCAGCCTTAATTTTAGGAGGGAATGCACTCAAAGGGCGGCAAGTCAACCTTCAGTTTCTGATATATATATGTGTGGTAGTAGTCGCCTGTTCTTAGGTAATCCGTCCACTCTTTTCTTCTCTATTCAATTATTCTTCTTTAATCACTCTGCGACTAGCAAAGGTTAGCAATCAACTCTGTGTAGTCTTTCATCAGATTCGATTATACAATATGTTTATCTGCTGTTAGTTTATGAGTTACGGTGTTGCGTTACAGCGCAGTGCAATGGCGGTGCGGTGATGGCGGATGGCGGCGCGGGCGCGGTGTGTGACGCGGGAGAGCCGCCGAGCGCAGGCGAGGCTCTCGCAGAAGCGGAAGCGGGAGCGGGCGAGTCCGCCGCCAGAGGCGCTGCTCTCGAGCGGGCCTATGTCCACGATGTGTACGAACAAGCCGGCGATGATGGGGACGAAGGCTCGAGAGCGCCCGCTCCAGGCGTGCGAGCTTTCTTGTCTGAACTTGAACCAGGCAGTCTCGTTTGTGATGTCGGTGAGTTGATACTTTTTTAACTATATTTCTTTTCTGAAACAGAAGTTTATTATATTTATGTTTTGCTGTTTCATCCGAATTCCTGTCAAGACTAAGCATCAACTCAAAGAAGAAACTGATACTAAGTCGTGTCTCTCAACCGCCACCGACCATGGCGACTGCATTCCGCATAATACCTATAGATATTCCATTAATGGTTTTACATCTGTATTCACACAAATCATAACTGATATTTATTAAAACGCTATTTTTCCTACCGTCCTTATCGTCATTATAACTAAAACGTGTGTGAAATTTACTTAAAGGGAGTAGTTATGAATAACTATCTTTACATTTTAATATCTAGAGGTGAATACTTAAACGATATTTGTAGGTGTAAAACGTGGGATTGACCTTTACAACCAATTTTGTGTTCATTAAATCTCAACCCAATGGTTATGAAAATTTAAACAATAATAGAGACTTTATTAGAATAATAGAGCGTTTACTTATGTAACGTCCACCCACCCCACAACCACGCGAGCAGACAAACTAATAGAAAGATAATTACGGATTAACAAATATTTATTAAAAACACCTACACGAAATTAGCAAGTGGATATAATAATATATATATGGATCAAGAGATCACCTTAACCGAACACAAATATTTCTTTGCCTGAGCATTTTTGAAATGAAAAACTTCTTTAGACGTGTTGAACACTTTTTGAGTGAACAGAAATCATGGAACTCACGTCATTGTCACCGAACGCTTTCCATTAGCTACACGTATACTGTGTAAATGTGTACTTTTTGGGTGAACAAAAAGCGTGAAACTCGCGTCATCGTCACCGCACGCTTCCTCAACGATAGAATTCACAAGTTACTTAGTTTTCACTTCTATCGGCAGTCCCCAAAGACTGTCCCAAATGTTGATATGGCAACCAATATCGATGACTTAAAGTGCTCTCCGAGGCATGGAGGGGTTTCAATGTGTTAAGAATGATCATACGAATATCATCCAGGTGCCACTGATTAACTTTGCAAGGCAGTTACTTACGAATACATAGGGCAGAGTACCTATCATTTGCTAGAGAATACACTTTTGGTACACAGTTATGTTGAGTATCGATGTCTAAACGTAAACATTTAATATATATTATTTCAGGCTGCGGCAATGGAAAGTATCTGAGCGTGAATCCGTCCGTGTATACAGTGGGAGGAGATCGCTGCACGAGGCTCGCAGCACAGGCCAGGCATCACAACAATGAGGTCAGTTGGCTGTTGTTTGTTTCTAACAGTAACACGACTTCTAAAAGAACAATCTATCAACGTTTCCTCAATATAGACTTAACTGCACGAATGACGTAGTGGTTTTTATAAGTGGTCATCTCGTCAACTTAACCAGAACACTCAACGCTTTTTACTGCGTTGGGATTACCTGCAACGGTGCATAGTAACTCATTAATTTATTTTAACTCGTTGGCTTATTAGTTAGCGAATCTGACTACTACGTCACATGCGTCAAGACCTGGGTTCGAATCCCACCCAGAACGAATATTGTATGTTTAGAACGATATTTTTTTCTGTGTCGAAGTGAAATAAGACATATATGCCCCCGATTGACGGCAATAATTGGTCTAGTGTTCCTCTCTGTTAAGCCCTCCGGCTGTGTGGGTTCGATTCCTAGCCAGGATTAATCTTTATGTGATGAACACGATCATTTGTTCTGTGTCTGGGTGTCTGGGGTCCATTCGTTTAGATAGTGTCGGTGCACCCGCACGCAATTGTGGTTTTTATTGCGAAATTCGAATATATTAATTCATACAACGGTGTAAACTGACAAATCATACTTGCTTGTGGGTGTACGCCGCATTTTTTTTGTGGCGGCTTGCCGCACGTGGGACGACGACGGCGCGATTGATCGCGATCGACCATTCGCTTAGATACGGTCACCTTGAGGTGACCGTATCTAAGCGAATGGACTATATTTAGAAATGTATAAGTATGTTTATCAGCAGTCTCACGGCACAAACTTACAACGGTAACAGCACAAATATTTATTATTTATAGGCTTTGGAATTATGGTCAGCCAAATCGTGGCATTGAGTACACCAAGCATTATTGAGCATATCTGTTGCATGTGTATGTACTCGTACATAATTATGTAAATAGACAAATTTGAAGCAAAAATCAAGTTCAAATTAAGTCTGGATTTCAAATTAGTATCTTCATTTTTGTTTCGACTCAACACTTGTTTTTATCTCAGAGTATTTTTAAGATACACGAAAAAACAGTTCCTTAAAAATACATTTCCTCCAAAGCAGGTGGTTGTTTGCGACAATCTGTGCCTACCGTTTCGAGATGAGTCATTCGACGCGGTGCTGTCTATCGCGGTGGTGCACCACTTCGCGACAGTGGAGCGACGCGCCATGGCACTCCGAGAGCTGGCCCGAGTCACCAGGATAGGTGGCCGGCTACTTCTCACTGTGTGGGCCATGGAACATGAGGGACGGAACTTTCATTCACAAGTGAGTTCTTACGTCGTACAATATGAAGGATCGAATCGAATAAGAATCCTTGCAAAGTGTGGACCACACCTCTCAAACCTGTTTTAACCTCTTTAGCTAAGTTAAGCGTTGTAACACAACAACGTAAGACGGAGTTTGTGTCGGATCATAAAGATACCTTGATTTTGCTAAATTATAGATCTGGTTTCTCCAAAATAACACCGAATTTATTTAATATTACGTGCTACATGGAAAGATTAATGTCACTGGTGTACTTCTTAAAACGGTGATTCCGCCTCTACAAAAGATCGTGTTCTGTTGTGTGATCTTTGACCCTCACATGGGACAAACGAGTGTACAAGCTGACTTCTGAATCTAGATATACCTACTCTATGTACGAATAGAATCATTTCCTTATGAAAAATTAAGTAATAATAATGTAATGATGGAATATTTCAGGATGTATTGATCCCGTGGCATCGGCCTGCCACCTTATGTCCGCCTACGCCTGCGCCGAGATTCTTATCTGTGGACCACGACCAGTAAGTACTGTATATAATGTTATGTAATTCATAACAAATATCTAAAAACTACAGCGTTTTCCGTCCTAAAATTCACATGATTTCATATCAAACTTATTAAAATGCAACGGAAAGTTTTTGCAACTACACACATCAAAAGTGTCTAGGGATCAAGCATTTTTATGCGGATTTCTTGAGATTGAGATGTGGCTTTGGCCCTGGCCTGCTCAGTCGCCAGACTTGAACCCGATTGAGCATGCATGGGATATGCTACAGAGAAGAGCTCTGCCGAATATGGAGGGTATCCAGTCGCAAGAAGACCTTTTTTTGTTGTTGCAACGAACATGGGCGGCCATTCCACAGCGTGATTTGGATGAACTCATTTTGAGTATGCCAAACCGATGTTCTTGTGTTAGTGTTCGCGGTAGAAACACGGATTATTAATTGTTTAAGTTACCTAATAAAATTTTAAAGAAAACTGTTATTTCAGTCTTTTTTTCGAACTTTAATGTTAGTGGTTCAAATGTCAAAAATCCTTTTATTAGGAAAATGGCAAATTTCTTTATTAATGCAAAGGTGACTTGGTTTATCGTTACTGTAACAAACGAAAACACTTTATTTGATGAATCCTTAAAGAAAATTTTAATTAATATCAATCAGGAGAAAAGTTATTGCAAAAATATATGTTGATCCCTAGACACATATGTTGATCCCTAGACACTTTTGATGTGTGTATATAAATTATTATTATTTATTTATATTTCTACATTCCTGCGATTAGGTACATAAAATCTAAGAATATATTTCTTTTCTTACAGTAATCCTGACCATTGGAAAAGTCGAGACGGATCCCCGGGATCATCATCCTTATCTTCACCAAACGAAACTTGCTACTCATTCGTAAGAAGAGCTTTACAGCGGTTAGCTGGTCGGAGGCCCTTCCTCCCATCATGGAACATCGGAACGAGAGTGCCGCAGCGACCTTGCACACGTCCTGAGCCTGCAGCGGCTGACCTTCCTATAGAACTAAGGCGCCTAGACGAAGCTCTACCGCCAAGATTAATAACACAAACTTCAGATGCTTCCACGATAAAATCAAGAAGTTTAACTGATATCGCAGATATAGAACGGCGTGCTCTTGTACGCTCTCGGTCTAGCTTGCCTAGTCTAGGTGGCGAGGAAAATGACCCACCACCTTCAGAAACTCCTGCTCCGGAAGTCGTTGAACCTCGAAAGAAACCTCGACTAGTAAAGCAAAAGAAATCAATAAATGAGGATGATGCTGAAGAGGATCGTGACAAACCGACAGACATGAAAATTCTAGTAGAAGAAATGCCTAATTTCAAAATTCATACACATAATAGATTACAGTCCAAGAAGCCTGGCGTTTTTAAACAAACATCACTTAACGAAGAATTGATGTCTGTTGAACGTTTAAGAGAAAGGGAACGACTAAGAAAAAATATACAAAAACAAGCATCACTCAATGAAGAATATCTTTATCGTAGACCCGGAGCTCTAGATTCCATTCGCGATTCTATATTTTTAACTTCGGCGACCACTGCCAAGAAGTTCCAATCGTTAAAAAACGGCCTCACTAGTAAGTTCAAAACCTCTACAACGAATATAGACAAAGTTACCGTGTTCGTGAGAATGCTCCAAGGATGGAAAAGTCACGGACCAGCACCTGAAGTTCCTACGCCGAGTGATAATAACACTGGAAGTGAAAAAAGTTATCCCGAAAGACGACACTCAAAGGAAGATGGATCTGATTCATCAAAAGACAGCAGCCTTCAGAGTGATACAAGTGTTGATTCTGAAGATAGTTTTGCATCTGTAATATATGTTCCAAAAGCCGATGGTTCTGCTGATCCTCTGTCACCTACACCTCTATCTCCTGGACCTACTTCACCGAGATTAAAAGTATCATCTGTACCAACTTCACCTAGAATGAAAAGTTCACCTGGTTTACCGTCACCAAGAATCAAACAAGCATTTCCACTCATTCGACCACCATCGTCTCCTGGAGCCATACAAACTTCAGGCTCAGTAAATAAAATATTAGTAGCTCAGTACAGCCTTAAAAACTATTCAACAACTACTTCTGTTGCTCTAATAAAACCTCAATCAAAAAGTCAACCAAATTCTCCGCCTAAATCAGAATCAGACGATACTCTTACCCGACCTGAACCTCTACCAATTATAAATAGTAATGTATCCATAGATGTTTTTGAAGAAGTAGATCCAATACCACCTATAAAAGAAGAGGAAGAGACTCCAACGGAAGTAACAAAAGAGTTGATTGCAGAAATAAATAAAGACATAGAAGAAATACATAAACTTACGGCGGAAACTAATCAATTGAAACCTCGTGTGTTACAAGACGTTAAACCTTATCCAAAAATCACATTACAGACTGTCGCTGAATTACCAGAAATACCCCTGTATAAACCAAGAGAGCCGATCAAAGCATCTACAGTGGATACCCTAGATTCTAGAACTGCGGATAGGAAACGTAAAGAAAGGATTCGACAAATAAAAGAGATGCTGAACAAAGGTATTCCAAGCGTAAACATAAGTAGAAGACCACCATTCCCGATTGTGCGGGGTTCGAAGAATGCAGAACCAATTGCCAAAAGCAAGCCCACTCTTATGTCTCTAGAACTGTTTAATCCTGCCACAGATGACATGGACAGCGATTCTAGTGGTGTGTCTTCACCAGATTCAGTAGACAGCGTCATAAGCGTTGTTCCTGAAGAGTTGCGCAAAGTTGCTTTAGAAAAAGGTATGAAACGTAATCAATTAATATGTTTTGCTAAAAATGTATGGTACTCCATGTAATTACATATTTATCTTTCATTTTTATTTCAGATTCATCAAACTCATCGAATTCAGAATCGAAAAAAGAAGAACTTACTACAGACAAAATTCCCTTAATTTCTTCGGGTCCAACAAGTCTTATTGAAGCTGTGGCTGAAGTTGCACATTCTCTGGATGAAACCTGTGAGACTGTCATACAAAGTAGTCCGCGATCAAAACGAAAACAGCTTGAAAAAATAGAAAGCGCTGAAGCCATGGCTATTGTGCAAGGTACATCCAGTAGCAGTAGTAGCAGTAACTGGAGTCTTAATAAACTGTCACCGGGAGATCTAAGGATATTAGAAGACAGATCGAGATCTCAGTCTCACACTAGCTCTAGTGGAAGCTCCTCGAGCTTAGAGCGTCTTTCACCCGGAAGAAGGTCTAAAGAACGATCACCAAAACTTGGCAGCACTAGCAATTCAACGTGGAGTCTAAATAGGTTATCTCCCAATAGACCCGAAGGGCGTTCTCTGGATGAAAACCTAAGTAAAAGTCACAGGAGTCCTACCAAACTACCGTATGACTCAATTTCAATATGTAGTACTGATTCAGAAAAATCTATTTCAAAATCAGAAAGCTTTAACAGAATACAAAATGAGCCTCTTGTGACTTGCAAGTCAGACATTATACCTACAGAAGAGGAGTGGCCTGAACAAGATCGTGGTCAGCATTTAACCGAATTCGCAGAAAAATTAAGTGAAAAGTTACTACAAGAAATAGATCAATATTCAAAGAGAATTAATGAAGATGACTTTGACTTACCAAGTAGCAGTAGCAGTGAAAAGAGTATATCTCTTCGATTAAAACGAGAGGAAGAAGACAGAAACACCCAAAAAATTTTAGATGAACTCTCTGATAGTCTACAACATTTAGAAGATCCTTATATCCATAAAATTAGTACAGAAATGCAAGGCCTTAACAAATTAAGTGCTGAACTTCAAGAAAGAAATAAATATATTGCTTCCATGAATGACGTTCAAGAAACTGATATAAGTAAACTATTTCCTAAATGCGTTTCAAAATCGAAAAGTAAGAAAAGATCGAAAGATGTAGATCCAATTATTAACAAATATAGGGAACTGAAGAAGTCTATGAAAGTTACTAGCGAAGAGGATCTTTACCTCAATAATTGTGCCAATATCTACACAGCTAAACCAGCAGTAACTGAAACAAAGTTACCAGATATAGACACTAAAAATCCAGATGATGACAGTGCGATTTCAAGCAATGGGAATCCAGAAATCACTATAGACTCTGGCGCTTACGATACGAGTCAGTCACTAGAAACTGGATATTCTCTAGAGTCAGAAATTAGTGTAGATTCTCTATGCACAAGCACAGATAAAAGATCCTCATTAAAAGTCGGTCAATCGACAGATTCAAGCGATTTGGATAAAATGGAGATAAGTCCTGAATCAATCACATCGCGTTCGAGTACTAGCACAGCTCCTTTGAAATCTGGATTTTCAATCGAATCTAGCGACACTTCAGCAGGCAGTGACTGGAGCAGACGTGACAAAACTGGCAGCACGGCATCGCTCGGCTGCGCAAGTCTAGCTTCTCTACCATCGTGTAGTGAATCCTCTAGGGATAGAAAACTCTTAGAAACTCGGTCGTCATCGGAGGACACGGCTCCTGTTCAACCAGTGCCGGTGGTAAGAGCGTTACCGCACGCGCCTCTGCTACCTTCTCTGAGTGATGGCTCTGACAGTCTACCTTCCGAAGGAGGGGCGGTTACGTACCATCGGTACTACCACGTCTTCAAGAGAGGGGAACTCGATCAGTTGATCGAGAAATACGTGGAGAGTTTGCATGTTGTGTCGTCATATTACGACCAGGCCAGCTGGTGTGTTATAGCTGAGAAAGTTCAAGTGTGGACCATATAATGTACTCATAGTGAATTGACACTTTCTAACGGTTAGGGTAAGGTTTCGCTGCTGGTATATTTAGGGCTGGGATTAATATATTGCCGGTTTAATCACGTTATAATAATCTTATGAAATAGTGATGATTACGTACTTTTAATATTAATCATTAGACACTATATAAGTGAGTGTTTACATCCAAGTGACCTTCCTAACGAACTCGGTAAGTGAGTGTTAAGGATATTTTCGTGAAGAACGGATCATATAAATGGTGTTATTTAATTACCTTACGCGAAATTGCCAAAAGCAAAGCTTTTGTTTTTTAATAATGTACCTATTCTAGTCACTCTATAAAGGTTTACTAGTTGTTATATCTAATATAATCTTAACAATTTGCCTACCGCAGAACGCAGTTTGACCTGGACTCATAGATGTATGATCGTGTGACATTGTCTACTGAACACATGTAGAAAGCGATTCTAAGTTCGCACATTTATGAGGCACTGTCATGGCTACATTCTGTTCAAAGGGCATTAGTATTCGATGCGACATAGAATTCGCATAAAATGAAAACTAAGAGCTTTAAATAGTGAAAATTAAATATAATATATTATATACTTCAGTGGCTCAATATGATATAAGCTATTCATAGCTTATTTACTCTACAATTCGTGTATACCTACAGAAAATTTTAATGCTATCCTCACATAATTATAGGTAATCAATTAAACCATATTCCAAAACCAAAATAATTAGGAGCAATTTTAAGAAACAGTGATTATTAGAATCATTCTAAGACAATAACAGGAAGTAGCATTGACATCAAACAAATTTACTTTTCCTTCATATCTGTGGTATATTTTTTATCTGTGCTAATGTTTCGGTTTTGGCATATGATATGACATTTCATTTCAAGAAAATCATATTTATTCTGGTATAAAAAAGTATACCAGCCTTATCTATGGAATCGTAAGGAGTTGTCAAATAAACTGCACCTTTAAATATCTAGTATGGGTCCATGCTATCGTCGCTACCAAATATAATGCGTTATGTGTAAATTCATACTAAATTTGGACCATTTAGTGAAGTTAGAGGTTTTATTCGTGGTAGTGGCATGAAGAGAGTCCCCATTGCCTACTTGTATAATACTTGAGAGTACAAATACATGCATAAACTAATTTGTTTAATACTCAGTTGTTTGATACCTATTTAAGTGTGTTTGTTATAGTTATGACTTACGATGGTTACCTATGGTCTACATGAGCCTATATATTTGTTGACAGTTGTCAAGTCACAGAAACATACATATTTATCTTACGTTACATCGAATAAATATTCTTGTTTTTGATTTTGACATGTAGCCATTGGGAGAATTTCTTGACATGGAATAGTAGCAATATCTAGAAAACATAATAAAATTCGTACGTAATCATACAATTACGTATACACTCTAAAAGGCTATGTCTGTTGATCAAATCGGTGCTTCCTTAAGTTTTAACGGTTTAGTAGTGGGTATCGGTAAGGTGCCAGTACTACAGACAGTAGATAGACTTCTAAAGACACGATGGTTTACTTTTCAGACTTGAGAGATTTATTTGGACAAGAATTATTTATCATTAAAAACCTAGAGTTGAAACATACTTATTTGCTACTACGTTATGTCAAGTCACTTAGAAAATTTTGCTAAGAAGAAAGATTAGGATTACTATTATTATAAAATTTAAAAAAGGATAAAACTAAGAACTTAAATTTTCCTCCACATTAGAAAATGTTATTAATATTTATTTTCTACATTCATGTAACATATTTAGGCGGTGACATTATACGAATAAAAATATTGTCTAAAATCGGAAAATAATTTTAGCGCTTCTGTAACTGGAACTCATAATTTTATTATATAAATAAACTAACTCAACCTTAAAATTCTTCGTCGATCACACTATTAAACTACAGATTTTCGTCTTTTTGACTTATGTCCCTTTTATTCTTAAAAACTTAGTGCTTTCGTAGAAGGCACTTCGAAACCCATTAAGAACATAAGCGAGACACGTTTTTGACCGTTAAAAAAAAAAAGAAAAAAAAACATACAGTGGAACATAGAACCTCCTCCTTTTTGGAAGTCGGTTAAAAAAGATGTAGGTTTGTAGGAGAAGAGGTAGCATTCATGAAAAAGATCAATGTTTGACTCAAGTGCAATTTGCCATCAGTAAGAGAATGAATAAGAGGTTTATGCTGGATCGGATTTCTTTTGACGTGATAAATCGATGAACGCCGGCTGCACGCACGCAAAAGCATGACTCATTGTCACGTTCCACCTGTGCCGAGTGTGCAATCGAGAGCGCGGAACAAGCGATAGAAAGGCACCATTGGCCTTAGCATTCGGCTCTTCTCTTATCTCTCTTTAACTTCATGGGCCGATACATCCGAGTAGAACTTCAGCAATGTTTTCCTATGACTTTATAACGTAAAATTATCGTCCGTAAACCGACTTTTTAGACAACCAATTTTTTTAAGTACATGCATAAGTGAAGTGACAACTATAAGATTTACTTTTCATCTGCAGGAAATGCATAACGTTTAAGTATACTGTGGAGGAAGATATGATATATTAGATCAATAGTTTTTTTTATTAATTTTCGTAAAATTTACTGAGTGTATGAATTCTCCTAAATATTAGACGTGAGTAAAAACATTTAATATGTTGGTATTAAAAATGAAATGGAGCTATAACAGATAACAAACTTAGTGTAAATATAATTTAAAGTATAGATAGATAGAAAACTTTTTATTTTGTACACCATATTAATTTTTACATGCATCTATGTTAATTTATGTAATTCGTTTTTACCATTTTAATAATAACAAATTACTTAAGAAAGTATTTTGATACAGATTTAGCTAAAAGTTTAGTTATCTGCCGTTTCTCCTCATACCTGAAAAAAACTAAAGTTGCTGGTTGATAAAGAATTCTAAGAAAAATATTACTACTTATTTTTTTTTACCTAACATATGCTAAGTATCCTATGTATGTTATCTTTGCATATGTAATCTTAATTTTAATTTTAAAATAACTTCATTTAACACCATTTCCTAAACTACTTTTCCATATATAAATAATTGGAATATCATTATTATAAGTGAAAATAACGAATTTTAACTTTCATTTTATCGACGTATTAGTTAATAAGTATATAAATAAATTAATTAAATACTTTATTAAATATCGTGCAGTCATAGATTACAATAATTCATTGCATTCACTACATTGAGAAATATATACATACAATACATAATATATGTTTAATGTACTCGTTTAACTAATAGATTTGCTTACAGAATTGTTTTTTTTTTATTTGTATATGTTGTTGAAAGTAATTAAAAAGATTAATTTGTTCCATAGAAATTAAATATTGTTCAACTTTGAACACTGAAGCACAGTGAAAAATCGTGAAACCCCTCGGAAAATTGTACAAAAAAAAAGAAAAAGAGTTATGGCAAGATTGCTTACAAAATAATATAAAGTTGGAGAGTATTCGGTTTGGTATTGTAAATAATCGCTATAAGTATATAACTAAAGCTATTAGAATTTAATTATGTTATCAAAAATCAGTGAGATTAAAATTAATATTATAGTATACATCGTAAGTTAAAATCATTGAACACGCCTGAGTACTTAATATTTTCTTTAATAATGAAATGAATCTCAAATAAATTTTTTAAGGAAAATATTAAATGTACAGAAACTGCGTGATTCTCGCATTGTCAATAGGAAATTATGCAAATAGTTTATTACTACTGAACAGTAGCGGTTAGGAGATTATATACTTATATATAAATGCACAACCATTACTTATTTAATTTATTATCTGTAAGTCTTCATAGGTCAATGACTGTCAACATTATGAGCAGCGAGTCCAATTTAGTGAATTGTTAATTATGTACACAATGAATATAAATGAAGGATGTATATATTAGAATTATCGAAAAAAATCTTCCCAATATTTGGGTAAAATTTACCCTCATGAACATTAACATCATTGAAATGTGTACAGTATCGATATCTATGATTTATACGCAAAAAGTTGTATAAATATAAATCAACATCACTGTAGAAAAACTCTAAAAAGCATGTAAATACCAGTTCACTAAGTTGTAGTCGCTTATTTAAGGACATTCCACCTAAATATTCGAACAAAAAACATTTTGTCTTACGAAAAGTAAATAATTTCGAATTTTATGTAAAAAGTCCAAAAGAAATTAATTGATTTTATTGGAAGTTGTGAAGTTTTAAAGCATATCAGTGTTCTTTAATTATGTAAGAAATGTATAATTTTTAATTTTCCTATTTTTGTAAAAAGAATTTATTTATTTTCTTGCAGGGTGTCTCTGTCACAAATTTGATTTACACCTATAATTTACCGTTGCACGTAGAAAGAGTAAAATAGATAATTATGTAGAAACTATAATCTCCATGTGACCAAAACTGACACCGAATAAAATAGATAGATATTTTATTTACAAAAAACTAATAAGTTTAGTTATTTAAATTTCAAGCAGATAGTTATAATTCCGCGTTATTCGATCATTTTTGTGTACAAATTGTTTATAACTAATTTATATTCCGAATTTTAATTTTGTGTACATATTCATATATAAAATGTATTTCATATTGGCTTAATCTGTGATATAAAATAGAAAAAAAAATTGGCACAAACCCGCGTTATTTTAAATTGTTTAGAACACGATTGAACGTACATGTAATTATTAAAAAAAAACATGTTTCGTTTTTTAAAATTTTGAAAAAATAATCATTTTACTGTTATTTGTGATATTAATTTTATGACCGCTTGATATTTGGTAGAAAAAAAATTGAACTGATTTTCGTCATAAACGAAAGGATAAAAAAAATTAAAATAAAATTAACAACGCATTATGTTAGGTAAATATTCAGAGTTAAATATGAATAGCACATAGAACAGTGGTTTATAGATTGTTTTCTATCATAACCTCGCTATAAATTATGCGGCACTCGTCAAATATTACCAATTAAGTTCATGCTGATTCATATTGTTCATCAGAGTTCAGCTGGAGTTTGGAATTAAAGGAATCGGTAGGTTCTCTCGCTCCTACTGTGCAGTATGGAACACTGTACATATAGATTTATTAGTAGATCAAATTTACAGTTTGTATCAAGGCGCAAGGGCTCTAACAAATGATAATTTTAACTTTTGAAGTACATATATCAATAAAAAAATTGTTTTAAATTAAATTAATAAAAGAAGAGCCGATCGTGTTGCTATTGTCTTTAACATTGTAATTTTCTTGCAATTTAATATTTGATTTAAATCAAATATTAAATTGCAAGAAAATTACATGTACATTAATGTACAACGAAAGAACACATGTTCTAACGAGAGTTTTATGTATTAGACTCTACACCTCTACCTCTGCTCTTTAAGTTAGTTGAAGATTATTGGTAACGACAGAAAATTAAAAAAAAAACCTAGTCCTTTTTTTAATGTTTTTTTTTTCATTTTAAATGAAGAGATTCGTTTGTTTCGAAGCTCCAGCGCTCCATATCAATAGATAGGCAACTAAGTCCCAGTTTGAATACGAGTCACTGAATACCTACTATTGAACGCAGTTACGAATACGAACAGATGTAATATTTAAATATAAATCATAAATGAGAAATACAGTAATACGTTTTAAGCTTAAGTCGTACTGTATCTATACATTGTACTAGGTAACAACCTTCACAATAAAATGAAGACTTCAATACCTATTTTGTTTTTTTTCTACCCTTATTAAAAAATGTTGTTTGAGAGCCATGCTTTGGTATAATCTGGTGGTAATCTGTGGTTCACAGATTACCCCTTTAGGGTGTTAAGGCGCGTATCCACCGAAATTGTTGTCAATTACAGTGTGTCCAACTGTTTGCAACTCTTCAGAAAATCGCCAACTTTTGTTTCCATTGTGTCTACACCGAGTCGCCAACAATTTGAAAAATATTCGAACGAAGCGTCTTCACAGAGCCAATAAATATCTGCAACAAGCGTATTCTTATGATGTTTACCGCCAAAAATAGGAACACGGTTCCCAACGTTTGTTGACAATTTTTGTTGCCAACACAAGGAAATTATAGAAACTGTTGTCACTAACACGTGTTGACAACACAAAAATTTACTTGGTCTCGGTGGACCCGACTTAACTAGATATTTATAAAAAATATTTATTGTTATTAACTGGTAGCTTGTGTATAGATTTGATAAATAAGACATTCGATAAAATCTTATTGTAATTTAACTTTACAGAAATGAAATTATTGTATCCCCAACCACTGGGCGGGACATGCTGATCGCAATGTATACGAAACATCATAATTATGTACCTACCTATTGAATTGAATGTAAGATACTTAGGCTAAGCGCGCACTACGATTTTTATTTGTTGCGATTTTAAAGTGCGAAATAATATCGCAAACGACAGTAGTTCCTACGCGCAGTATGATTTATTTACATACAAAATTTACAAACGATTTCGCATCTGCGATTTTAAATCGCAAACTATTTATTTTTGTAGTGCGCGGATTGTAGTGTGCTTCGCACGCGTGTAAACGTAACACGAGCGTTTGTGAAGGAATGTAGTTTGTGAGCGACTGCTATAAGCTGTCCATTTCTTTATTTTCTTTTTGACAGTTCAAGAAATTTTGAAATTAGTGACGCCCTCACCCATTACCGATTCGATTTGAAACGAATAGCGATTTTATTTATGAAGAACTTTCAATCGATTTAATTAAATATTTTTAGTTTAAATATTAATTATTCCTTTATTAGTTTTTTATATTATGTAAGAAATAAACAAAAATATAAATAATAAATCATTAAATTAGATGAATGAACAGAGTTATAGTTCTTTACTCTTGGTTTGATCCTAAATTCCAAGATTTCGACTTAATTCCTTGCAAAATTCAATCTTGGAGTCTTATATACTATTTTTAATTCCTTTTTTGATTAAATTTACAGAAAAAATACTTACATGAAGTCAAATTATTTTTATCATATGATCGATTTATCGTATTTCAAGTGCTGTTTTATAGTCTGTGGTTGTTTGTTATGCACAGACCACTTCACTAAAGTACCGTCACCGTCAATAAAGTACGACATTACTGTACTACATAATTCCAATGAGTAAAGAAAATATAAGGAGATGGCCTACTATACGAACAATTCATTATACAAATATATATAAGATCGACACATATATACAAAAAAGCATTTTGTCTCTTTTTAACTTATGTTTACCTTGGTGTGAAAAGAGAGATAAACATAGTTTAGTGAAGACTAATATTGGCAACACTTTTGAGTGACGTCATGCACTTGTCAATTCGTGCCCGGCGACGCCATTGTATGCACCAAGTTCTGAGGTAGATCTGCTGTCAAGCGGTTGTTGTTGGAAATTTTGTTTTTGTTTTCGTGCCAATTACGGCTTTAAATTGGTTTTTATTGTATCCAAGGCTTTACCCTAGACATGAAAATCATGCCTTCATGCTCCATTAAACAATTTGGTGCAAGAAAAAACAAGAATCATTGTACATTGACTCTTTACAGGTTAGTACAAAAATGCATAGAAATTGTTCAATATTTTACGATTTTGTTTATTGTATTGTATTAAACATATTCTTTTTATAATTTCCGAAGACGTTTGTTAGTTTTTTGAGGTTCTCAATGGTATTATTTGATTTGTTTCACTTTGATTTGTTTACATACGATTAAGGATAGTGATGGTAGAGTTAAAGTGTCGATACTTATATTATTATAAAAAAAAATGTTAACATGGTGTTTTCTTCATCAGATTTCCTGTAAATGAAATTTAAAGAAAGAAATGGATCGAAATCATTGGTTTGGAAAATATAAACCCTCAACATAAAATGTGGTATGTCTGCTCGATGCACTTCTATGAAACATCCTACAACAGAACTCTCGACGTGACGCGATTACGTGACTGCGCAGTGCCCTAACCTGAATGTGTGAATAAATGAATAAATATTACAACTATTTAAAACGTGTTTTATTTACACAATTTGTTATTTCGCTCAATGTCAACATAATCTAAGTACTTTCTATGTTGATATCGGTATCCCAGAACCGTCGGAGCTACGAAAAAATAGGTAAACAACGATATACATTCTCGTTGGTTTGAATGCGGAGGTATTCTGTTCTTTCTTTAGTCTTGTTACTGATATAACGGATAGGGCTGTTTTCATAGCCGATAACAAATGGTTTTAAAATAATAATTTGAGAAACCTCACCTACGATCATCTATTCCCAGACTACAGAAAGACCAGGATTTTAGGGATTCCAAGAGGAATCCACGGCCTCATTTTGGGAGGAGGTGATGTACGCCTAAAAGGTGGGAAAAGGGAGAGGACTAGCACTCTCCTAACCCACAATGGAGTCACCAAACGCTGTAGCACTCCTAATGGCCTACGGTTTCTTGGGTAGAAGCCCAAGAATCATTTAAGTAATATTTCGATCATATCATATCTAGCCGGGCGTCCCGTGATGGCCAGCTTTCATTTTTGGATTTTAGTCTTAGGTCCATCATTCAAAATTTAATCCATCCATTATAAATAATAAAAGACAATCGGAATTAACTATAATTATTTAATGTTATCGTTATTTTTGCAAGTTATTAAATATTTCAGTTAAATATCGATATCGACATTTCGAGTCACTCTACATAGGTACAACCCTAAAGGCAGCCATTTTATGCGCCAACTTCTTGTGTAGGTAGGCACGATAATTTTGTAGGTATTCCTATATTTATAATGTACTCTGTGGGTATGCGTAGTCCATGTACTGTAGGTCGATGCATAATTCCGAAATAAAAATATGGTAATTTATAGGCGTGAGCTGTCAAAAAGGAAATAAACGAATGGACAAAGTATAAGTCCTCGCCACAGAGTACAATGTTTTTATTATAGGTCCTCGCCCTTGCACGCATGTAAACTTATTGTTTACAATAAGTTTACATGCGTAAACTTTTTTGGTTTGGTTTACCAAAGAGTAAAGTAATATACGGCCTTATACGGGTATGTAAACGTAACACAGGGTTACCAACTTAGGGGTTTTCCCCCTAAATCTAGGGAGGAAAAATGTGTAATGGGGTTTTTTAGGGGTGTTATTTTGGTAGGGGTTTTTTAGTGATTTTTATAACTTCAAGTATTTACTTCTTTATTTCAAAATAAACAAAATAAAGGTGTAACAGTATAAGCCCTGGGATAATCTAATCTAGCGAATCATATTAATTTTAATAGAAACCGCCTTAGCGATTTCTAGTGCCATTGCTGGTTACTAAGAGTGCAGAGTTGAATAAAATGTGAGGCACATTCCAGCATGTTGTATTGTTGTTTAACACAATTATAAACATACTCCTAAGAATTTGTGGCTAAACTGCGTTTATGTTTACTACAAATACGTTGATTGTTATTAGTATTTATTTACCTGTTCGATTTATCCTCTCAATACTCAATAAATACGTTTATCAGCAAGCCATTCGTTAAAATGACTAAGCTAAAGATTAAAAAAAGTATTCTCAAAAATATATAAAGACGTGGGAAACAGATCCAGACTTGAAAGGTAAAGTAATTTCGTTGTATTTACGAGTGTGAGTCTAAAATAAAAATTATTATTTCGATTATTCCTTTTTTTTTATTAATAACGGTATTTATTTTGTAAAAATAAAAAATAAACTTTTAGATTTTTAATTTTTTAATACTTGCATTTTTTATTTTGTCAAAATTATCATTGTATTATTATTTTTTGTAGAATAATTATTTTGTCTTATAGATTCACACTAGTAAAAATTTTTAGGGGGAATCCCTAGTAATTGTGGCGATTTTAGGGGTCTTTGATTGGGGCTTAGGGGGAAAAAGTTTTGAGAGTTGGGAACACTGACGTAGCATCAGATGACAGATACTCAGATTACAAAATCAGTGCCGAGCAGTGTTTCCACAATGAGGGGAAATTCCCCTTTTGAGGGGAAATTAGGGTCCAGAGGGGAAGAAAAAGGGGAAAGAGATGAAAAGGGGAAATCGAGGGAAATCATGGATAAAGCCTAGCTTAAAATATTGCGGAAAATTTCTTAACTAATTTTTGTATGGATTATACTAATTTTACCGAAATAAACAGTAGCGAAATTGGCAGCCCACCACCAGTGCAGGTTTTAATATTTCTGGTCAGGCTATTGGTGACGAGCAGATTCCCTAGCGGCAAGTCGCAGAACTAACGTATGACAGATAAAAATACGTATACACGTTAACTTTTAAACCACTTTTAAAATATTGATCACCCTCACGAAGTGGTCTTATAGTATTTTTTACTACGTACTTCACGATTTATGACTATTAAAAAAAACTACTTTCGTTCAAACCAATTTTCGGTGGAAGTTTACATGGTAATGTAATGTATGTATTGTCAAGGGGGGGGGGGGGGGGGGGGCAAATATTTTACCACTTGCAAGTATCTCTCGCGCAAACTATTTAGTTTAGAAAAAAATGATATTAGAAACCTCAATATCATTTTTGAAGACCTATACATAGATACCCCACACGCATGGGTTTGATGAAAAATATTTTTTGAGTTTCAGTTCTATGTATGGGGACCCCCAAAATTTATTGTTTTTTTTCTATTTTTGTGTGAAAATCTTATTGCGATTCACAGAATACATCTACTTACCAAGTTTCAACATTATAGTTCTTAAAGTTTCGGAAAAAAGTGGCTGTGACATACGGACGGACGGACAGACAGACAGACGGACGGACAGACAGACGAACGGACAGACAGACAGACATGGCGAATCTATAAGGGCTCCGTTTTTTGCCTTTGGCACGGAACCCTAGAAAGGCAGTGACATGAAATAGAACTAAAGCAGAATAATTTTTGAGGGGAAAAAAGTCCTGAGAAGGGGAAATCTCAATTGAGGCGTGGGGAAAGGAAATCATCAAAGTAGAAACACTGGTGCCGAGAAGGCTAATCTACTATTTATTACTTTTTGTTTGAGTTTCTCTCTGTGTTAAAATTATAAATGAATAAATCGTCTTCGAGGCAAGCGGCGAAAGGGAAGTGGGAACAGACCAGAACGCCGAGATCAAAACCATTGCTTGTTGGTAAGCTGAAACGAAGAGTATATGTGAGTGAAAGTGAACCCATAACCTGTGAGGAGTTACGTCAAAGAATAATTGACGCGTTTGATGAAATCCGACAACAAAGAGACGTTTTAAAAAGTTTAAAAGTGAATAATTTTAAGTTTAAAAGTGAAAAAAATAAAAATAAAGAGCGTGCTCGTCTTTGCATTGAAAATGACGGTGGACATTTCGAGCAACAATTGAAGTACTTGTAATGGTATGTATTAAATGATTTAATTAAAAATGAATATTTGATCACAACGAGAACGCCTTAATACGGATTCGTAAAATAAAATTGAGTGATATGTAGATTGAGGAACTATGTTGAATATGTAGGTACCTACATTATTATTCAGTTCACCCAAACTTTGCTTAAATACTCTGATTTTACCATCATTAGAATCAAACTAGGCATTTTAACTATTTAACCATAAAGCTAGTTGTGTTTGACCTTGAAGTAGCTGCAGTGCAATAATAATATTCGTCGCCCGCGCCCGCTGCTGCATCGTGTGATGAGCGAGAGAGACGATGAAAGAAAAAAAAAATTCATTGATTGATTTGTACACGTACAAGACGTGCGTAATTATTTTAGGGTGTCCAAAAATTATGGACGTATTTTGTGATTTTAAAAACGTTAATAACTTTTTTGTTTTGTTAGTTAGGTATTTCTATTATGGTGTTTTATGTAAGTACAAACGTTCTGTATCTGCCCCTATTTTTTCTCTGGTAATTAAAAACTATTGGTGTATAAGGGTTCCGTTTTTTGCCTTTAGCACGGAACTTTAAAAAGTAGCCTAAGTTATTCATTACATTATCAGCTATCTACAAGTTAAAGGCCCGTCAAAATCGTCCAGCAGTTAAGAGATTAGCCAGAACAGAAACACAAAAATAAAAAATTTGATGTTAGTTCTGTACCCTGTACCTTTAAACTTCACATGTATTCAGTAAAAAGCTGTCAATTTAAAATGACAAACAGACATTTCAATTTTAACACAACATTATAATATTTTAAAGTATAGATTACAAGAAAAAATGAATTTTGGTAAATCAGTTTTCTAGTACCTACTTCTAGGCTCTAGTTCTAGGACTAGATGGCATTGTGTGAAAGTGGTAGAATATTATTGTTATGTCTGTCTCTAGAACATGAATAAAACATTACTCAATCCCTAAATAATATTGAATATGTCACAGCCAACTAGCTTAGTTAGCAGTTCAATCACCAACCTTGCCTAGCTCTTTATTAAACAGCGCCGGTCAACTAGCAGTTACATTAGGTTTTTTCTTTTAAAATAAAAAAACCTAACCTTTCCCTAGTTACTCCATTCGTAACAAGGCCGCTAGTTGAACGGCTGATTAAGCTAGTTAGCTGCGACTTATATACAAAATAATCTATCAACAAGTAATAAAGTTTAATTTTAGACTTACTGGTCTATTATTAAAGTCACAATAATTTCATTTTTATTTTCAGAGTAATGTTTGACACACCATCTGAATGGAACATTTTGAAGTGTGGAAGCAACTCATGGATGACATCTTAAATATACCTAAGGGAAGAAAGGTGCGTTTTAGTAGGAACTCCAGGTTTGTGTGACAAAAACTGCAAAATTAATGTCATATGACTCTTGTAATCACGTCCACACGGTAGACATTTTGCTTAAAAGGGCGCGGTCCAGGAGTGCCAACATCCACTAGAAATAAAACCAGAGAATAACAATATCATTTTTTTTTTATTTACTAAATTATATTTTTTCTCCCAAAGCAGGTGGTGACATTTAGACAGGAGTTGATCATGCTGTACGGTCTATGGCGACATCAGCGGAGCCGACTCGGTCGAGTTGTACCGATACCGAGCTGTATAAAGATTGTTTTCTTGAGCAGATTTTATTAGTTCCCAGAGTAGAGGCAATAAACTTGTTCCTGTATCTTGTATGTATTTTTTATGAAATAAAGATATTTTGATTTTGTGCTTGAGTTAGTACTGGATGATAGTTCTACTCTAATAAACTTAGAAAAATACTGTATTTTGTTTTTTCTTTACCCTATAGCATCTATAAAATGAAGTATAGATTCTTGTAACTATACCCACTACATGATGAATACTGGGCCTGCAGTCTCGACATAGATAGCATAACGATCGATAAATGTTTACGAATATTTTCGCTTGCCGTAACGATCTTAATCACAAGGGCAAGTCTCTACTCATAAATTATCGTGCAAAATCGTAAAGGACTGCAGTCTCGACATAGATAGCGATCGTTAATGATTGTTACGTGTTACTATATTGTATGTTGTACTGTTTTGTAGCAAAAATAAATGGTTAAAGTTGCGAATTCGGTAGCTAATTCATATCGATAATTTTTTAACGATTTTTGGTAGTCTCTACCGTTGCAACTATCGATTTTCATCGGTATCGTATCGAATTTGCTGTCAATTTAACGACAGTCGCAAATCGCTTATCGAGGCATTTTGGCAGCCCGCTAACTCGATAAGTATTCGAAAAGGATCGTTAACTGTGAAATATTATAAAAATAGAAATTGTATGAAGATACATATTTATCGGATTGTAATAATATCTTTTGCAAGTGTAGTGCACTAATTTATAATATTAATTATACATAATGGCGGAGGTTTATTTGACTTATCAATGATAACAATTGATACAGAATGTTGCAAGGATATAAATACACACATCAAAAGTGTCTAGGGATCAACATATGTGTCTAGGGATCAACATATATTTTTGCAATAACTTTTCTCCTGATTGATATTAATTAAAATTTTCTTTAAGGATTCATCAAATAAAGTGTTTTCGTTTGTCACAGTAACGATAAACCAAGTCACCTTTGCATTAATAAAGAAATTTGCCATTTTCCTAATAAAGGGAGTTTTGACATTTGAACCACTAACATTAAAGTTCGAAAAAAAGACTGAAATAACAGTTTTCTTTAAAATTTTATTAGGTAACTTAAACAATTAATAATCCGTGTTTCTACCGCGAACACTAACAACACAAGAATCGGTTTGGCATACTCAAAATTTTTTTTTTTTTTTTTTTTTTTTTTTTGTGGGTAGTCTCACAGTACACATCAAAAATTTTAGCTCTTTTATAAATTATAAATAAAATAAGTTCTAGTAGAAATCTTAAACATCTAATGTGTTATTTAACAAACTGACCTAATCATCTGCCGGTACAAGTGTTATCTCCATTAAGCGCTTCATCTACTACACTTCTAATACACAAGCAATATGGAATCCCTAATGAAGACGATTACTGACATAAACACTGAGTTCAACACTCGCATGGCTGAGTTTGAGACCCGAGATAGGCTCCAAAAGGATACCAGCTCATCCACATCTTCCGTGCAACTCCAAACAGATTTTTTAAATTTTAAAAGGTTTGTACTCCAAGCCCTGAACAGCATCCAACAGCAAGTTCAAATATTAATACAGTCTGCTGACAACACTGAGACTCGGAGTAGGAGAAAGATGCTGCTGATTCATGGTGTTCCCGAGGAGAAGAATGAGGACACTGGATTAGTGACAACTAAAATATTCAGTGAACGGTGTAAGGTTAGCGATTTCTCTATAAACACTATTAAGAGGAGTCAAAGGATGGGACGAGGTTCGTCACCTAGTAAGCCGCGACCTATCCTTGTTAAATTTCAACAAGTTGCCATCAGAGACTCCATTTGGTTCGCCAAAACTCACTTAAAGGGAACCGGTGTCACATTATCGGAATTCCTCACGAAAACTAGACATGATGTCTTCATGGCAGCACGGCAGAAGTTAGGCATAACCAACTGCTGGACGCGGGAGGGCATTATCCACGTTAAGGGCCCCAGTGATGAAAGGCATCGTATTACGACACTTTCTGAACTGGATGCTATTTGTCGTGATGTGGTGAAGCCTGTTGCAGCAGCCAAAACAACAAGCACCAAAACCAGGCGTGCTGTCAAGAAGTAGTGGCATCGTTTATTGTTTGTTATCACTCGATTGTTTGCGATTTGTATAACATCTTTAAAATTTTCCTGTCTGACCTTGATTTATCTACATTTAACTAAACATTACCTTAACTTCACATTGTGTCCATAACATACCTATATTAAGCATTGCTGATTACCCTTCTTCAATTAATTTCATGTTGTAAATATCACCGCGTGAGACGTCAACTGTCACATAATATGACAGCAGGATTGCGTTCCATTCCAGTTCGACCATAGTGGACGGTCTCATGATCTGGATACTAGTCTTTTGGTGACACAATTTTACTTGTTATTGATTTCCTATTTTTTTTATATTATTATTTTTAATTATGGTTTTTGTGATGATCAATTATGCAAACTTTTATTTTATTTAAGTTTCAACATCTTTAATAACATATAACCGGCAGATTGATGTTAAAGTATTTTATACACCTTTTGCTTATTTTTTTTTTAAATATTTATATTATTCTTATCGATTGTATTGTATATTATATTACACACTGATGGCGTCATCCGTCACAAATAGTGACAGTGAAGAATATTTTTCGGCATCCAGTGACGATGCTAGTTTTACCAGTATTCCTTCACTGGCAGATACAATCTCTAATAATTTCTCTGATGTTCCCAGGAATTTCAATGTCGTACATATAAATGCCCAAAGTATTCCGGCACATTTCTCTGATTTGCTGACATCCTTCGACTGTACGAATCTCCACGCCATTCTTGTTTCAGAATCATGGCTAAAGCCATGCCTATCCACAGTATCTTACTCGTTACCAGGTTTTCAGCTGGTAAGAAATGATCGTATTTGTGGACGAGGTGGTGGAGTTGCTATTTATCTTCGATCTCACATTCCTTTCTCTATAGTAAATATGTCATCTCAACCCCCAGGCACAAATGCTGGCGAGCATTTATTCATTGAAATTTTACTCCAAAATACAAAACTGCTTCTCGGTGTATTTTACAGTCCCTCTTTGCGAGTAGATTACTTTTCCTCACTTGAAGTACTGTTAGAAAATCTAATCCCTTCGTACAGTCATACTATAGTCATGGGTGACTTTAACACCTGTTTACTGAAAAACGATTCTCGTTCTACCAACCTTCGATCAGTTATAGAATCTAGTAATCTATCCATTCTTCCACTTAATCCTACACACAACTTGCCAAACCGTAACCCATCTCTCCTTGACCTCATACTGGTATCTTCTGTCGAGCACGTCACTAAACATGGCCAGAGCTCTGCAGATTCTTTTTCCTATCATGATCTTCTCTATCTTTCCTATCTCATTCGTACTCCTAAACCCAAATCTAAAATCATCTCACGCCGTAGTTTTCGCAGCCTGAACGTCGAAAATCTTCGTAGAGACGCTGACAGCATCGACTGGAGTCCAGTTTTTAACTCACAATGTATTGATGACAAAATTAACTTCTTCACGGATAATGTAATACGCTTGTATGACAAGCATGCACCGATGCGACAAATAAAGGTGAAACATCTTCCTGCACCCTGGCTTACTGAAGATATAAAAGAGATACAAAAAAAGAAAGCAAGGGCTCAATCAAAGTATAAACGACATCCTACAGCAACCAACTGGGAAAAATTTGTACTGGTAAGAAATCACTGCAATAAGATGTGTAGGAATGCTCAGCGCCGACATATCCATAAATCTGTTGAAGATGGTGATCCTGTTAGGGTCTGGAAGTTTCTTAAGTCGTTGGGGATCGGCAAGTCACGTCCTAATTGTACTTTAAAAGATGTTGATCTCGACTCCCTGAATTCACATTTTTCAGCTTCCTCAAATTACGGGGGAGCTATCAAGACTGCGACACTAAATTACCTTTCTTCTCTGCCGACTCCAAACTGTTCCCCATTCTTCTTTAGTCAATTCGCTGCATGTGATGTTAGGAAGAGCATAATGTCAATAACTTCAAATGCCGTAGGAAGCGACTGCGTCAGCCGTAATATGATTCTTCCTATCCTGGATGAAATTCTACCTGTAATTTCTCACATCCTCAATTACTCGATATGCGTTAACACTTTTCCAAGTGCCTGGAAAAAGGCTCAAGTTATTCCTCTGCCCAAGAAATGTAACCCATCCTCCTTATCAGATTACCGTCCCATCTCTGTCCTGCCTTTTTTCTCTAAAGTCCTCGAGCGTCTCATTCACACACAATTAACCTCATTTCTCTCAAAAAATTGTCTCCTTAATCCTTTCCAGTCGGGTTTCCGTCCAGGCCATAGCACTACCACTACTCTAGTCCATGTTACGGATGATGTTAGGTCAGGCATGGATGAAGGAAAGCTGACGGTTTTTGCTTTACTAGATTTTAGCAACGCCTTCAACACTGTTGATTTTGATGTCTTACTGGGTATATTGTGTTCTCATAACATATCTCCATCGGCAATTGACTGGTTTCGTAGTTACCTGTATGGTCGCCAGCAGCGTGCTTGTATTGATAATGTTTACTCCTCCTGGTGTACAACATCTGCGGGCGTACCTCAGGGCGGCGTTTTATCACCGTTACTTTTTGCAGTTTTTATAAACTCTATCACAAATCAACTACTTTCTTCCTACCACCTTTATGCAGATGATCTTCAAATTTACTCCCAAGCTACTCCCGATAATTTAGCACAGGCGGTGAATAATATAAACAGAGACTTAATGCAAATATGTAACTGGAGTAAGGAGTATGGACTTATAGTAAATCCAATTAAAACTCAAGTGGTTATAGTAGGTAGTCCCAGGCTGCAGTGTAAAATAAATTTTCAACAGATACCAGATGTTAGTTGCAACGGCTCGATTGTTCCATATGGCGAAAAAGTTAGAAACTTGGGGATCTATATGGATAGGTATCTATCCTGGAGACCTCAGATCGGGGAAGTTAGTCGCAAACTATTTGCGGCGGCAGGGTCTCTGCGAAGGCTACGGAACTTCCTTCCCATCAAAACAAAAATTGCGCTCGCACAATCTCTTCTTCTGCCTATCCTTGACTATAGTGATGTCAGCTATCTCGATCTCACCGAAGACCAATTAAATAAACTTGAGCGACTTCAAAACCTTTGCATAAGATTCATATTTGGATTACGCAAGTATGACCATATCTCAGAATATCGTTCTAAACTCAAGTGGCTACCAATACGCTTTCGCCGGAATCTTCATATACTTTCTCTTTTATACAGTGTTCTGTTCCATCCTCACACACCTTCTTATCTCAAAGAACGTTTTCAGTTCTTGCGCAATACACATTGCAAGGACCTGAGGTCATCGGAGAATTTAAAATTAAAAATGCCACAACACTCCACTCAGTTTGCCGACAAATCTTTTACTGTGCAAGCAGTTAGACTGTGGAACAGCTTGCCGGAGACCATCCGAAAAGCTAAAACCTTGTCAGTTTTTAAAAACCTGGTGAAGAATCATTATCTGTCATTATGAATGATTTTGGGTTCATTATACGTAATATAAATTGTGTATGTATTTGTATGTGTATGTATGTATATGTGTATGCATTTCTTTTTATAAATTTATTTATGTTAGAATATTCACGTGATGGTGTGTTACTGATGTATAAACTGCTTCAATTCGTAAACACCCAAGATCCATACTAAGGTTGTCTGGAAGAAATCGCCGTGAGCGATAAGACCGCCAATTGTTACGTATACATCTTTGTTACTCATTATTTGTTGTTATTTTGTTTTTTCTCATTTTATGTACACAATAAAGATATAAATAAATAAAATAAATAATAAATAAAATGAGTTCATCCAAATCACGCTGTGGAATGGCCGCCCATGTTCGTTGCAACAACAAAAAAAGGTCTTCTTGCGACTGGATACCCTCCATATTCGGCAGAGCTCTTCTCTGTAGCATATCCCATGCATGCTCAATCGGGTTCAAGTCTGGCGACTGAGCAGGCCAGGGCCAAAGCCACATCTCAATCTCAAGAAATCCGCATAAAAATGCTTGATCCCTAGACACTTTTGATGTGTGTATGTGTCCTATTAAAAAATGACAATTCAAATGTATTTTGGATTTAAAACTATAAATAAAAACTTGAGAGGTGTCAAGGGACACCCGGATGGAACGAAGTTTATATATATACATATACATATCCCTACGCCTACGCCTATACCTATACCTGTACCTGTACCTATACCCATACCTATACCTTATAAATATCAAGTTAAATAAATATAATTAATAGAAACATTAAAATACTTCCCTAAAATTAAGCAAGATATTGTACGTGGCACCATTTTGCTTCCAAAATTTCAAACTAACGATCGATAAATGTTTACGAATATTTTCGCTTGCCGTAACGATCTTAATCACAAGGGCAAGTCTCTACTCATGAATTACCGTGCAAAATCGTAAACAGGGACGTCGCTAAGTTAACGAAAATCCTATCTATAGTTTGACATTTTGGAAGCAAAGTTGTAAAGTGATGTTGGCTTTTTGCATTTATTTTCAGATTTGTTGTTTTTCTAAATTTTATTGTTTGATTATTTCTAAAATAATTTGAGTATTTTATGCGCATTTTTATAGTAGTAGCATATCAAAAAAAAAAATGGTAAATGTATAGGAATAGGTATAGTTATAGGTATAGGTATTTGTTATCATTGATAAGTCACATAAACCTCCGCCATTATGTACAATTAATATTATAAATTAGTGCACTACACTTGCAAAAGATATTATTACAATCTGATAAATATGTATCTTCATACAATTTCTATTTTTATAATATTTCACAGTTAACGATCCTTTTCGAATACTTATCGAGTTAGCGGGCTGCCAAAATGACAGCAAAAACGATACGATACCGATGAAAATCGATAGTTGCAACGGTAGAGACTACCAAAAATCGTTAAAAAGTTAACGATATTAATTAGCTACCGAATTCGCAACTTTAACGATCGCTATCTATGTCGAGACTGCAGGCCCTGGTGTCTTGGGTTGGCCAATTGAAAAGCAGACGCTCCAAATGACGTCGCTTCCGCTATCTGTTCGCGTAGATCTTATAAAATACTCAACGGACTAAAATCAAGTTTTTATCAATAGAGTAATTCAAGAAGGTTTATACGTGTAATACCCACATAAACCTTCTAAACTAAAAAACATAACGACTAATAAATAAGACGAAATCCGAGAATTTGACTTCCTATGTGAGATCCTATAAAATACTCAACGGACTAAAATCAAGTTTTTATCAATAGAGTAATTCAAGAAGGTTTATACGTGTAATAACCACATAAACCTTATAAACTAAAAAACATAACGACTAATAAATAAGACGAAATCCGTGAATTTGTCTTCCTATGTGAATCCGGGCTTGAGTTAATCAACAAGTTAAAATTTTAAAATTACAATTAGAATTTTCCATCATTCGCCACTGTAGGGTAAGATAAATAATAAAACATATTCATAAAATCTTTGCTTGCCAGAGTAAATAAAACACTTGAGTTAATTAAATAATTTAATATCTTATTAGTTATTTCATGAGAGCTTCACTCACCACATCACTTATCGATCGTATATACATTAACTGCAGTTTTATACAAAGTTTTAGTTAATTATGATGAGGTTACAACAACTACTGAAGTTGAATGTTCAAAATGCTCAGAGAGCGAGAGCCCTCACACTTCATCTTGACCCTCTTTGCAACTTACATTAGCGCATTCTTGCTTATAAAACAAAGAAACATATTTTGTAAAAAAACTTAATATTAGCTACCATCATTATGTAACTTTTAGGGACACCAAAATACTGGTTATACTGTAGTAGTTTTAATTTTGGACACGTGACTTACAACGCCATCTAGCTTCAAACTAAGCAGTTTGTACTTTGACATCCAGATACAATCCTCGTATACTTTTTTTTTGTAAATACATAAATTATGCTCAGAAAAAACCCACGGCCGAAACCTAGCACAGCAGTCGCATAAGCTACCATTGCGCCACCGAGGCAGTCGAGCAATAATAATGCGCCAATGAGTGTACCGAGAGGGGGTAGGTAGAGGGAGGTCTACACGAAGTATGCGGCGAGCTGCGCCATCTTGTCCTTGGGCTGTTTGTTGCGGTGGCTGGGCTTGCGCGCCCGACCGCCGCGACCTCGCGCCGGCGCCGAGCGGGACACCACCGCGCGATGCTTCTCCACCTGTATCACAAAGTATTTATTGATCAATCTGAAATAAAAAGAGATGGAAAGTACATTTCCCCGTTTATAACTTCCTTCTCGTTACGGTTTAGAGCGCGCGTAGTATGGCGGCGGACAGGCGCGGTACAGTAGAGAGGGCGGGCGGTACGTACGAGCGCGCTGAAGGCCGGCTCGCAGTAGAGGCAGGCGGTCATCTCGGTGATGGCGGCGGGCAGGCGCGTCCGCTCGGCGCGGTACTCCACGCACACCTGCTGCGCGCCGCACGCTCCACACGCCTGCTCGCTCACCGACACGCGCGTCGCGTCCTCGAAGATGTTGATGATCACGTCGCACCTGCAACACCATCACCACCACACGATTATTCACTTCACTTCACCTAGAATATTCTTGACAGAAAGGCTTGATAAAAATGATAGCTGACAATAATAAAGAACACGATACACACTTTGGATCAGTGGCATCCCACACTTGCTTGGTAAGTTCTATGAGGAAACAGGGGAAGAAAAATTTACTTTTGCCAGCATTAATTATGCTGACAAAAGTAAATTTTTCTTGATATCAGATCTAGCATTTTCCACTTATATATAAAACAGCAATTTAGTTTACGCCTTTAGAAAGGCAATATATGTTATATTGATGAGCTATTAGAATAAAATCGAAATCAAATTTCAGATTACCATGAGCAAACTTTTCCAGGCAAACATTACCTTGCACAAATAACAAGGGATCGTTTGCATATATATATTCTTTAAGCTACCAATTTACTGATTAATGATTACTACACCTAAAGAATTTACGTAAAGAAGGAACAAGGTTGGGCCATGAACCGAACCTTGCGGTACGCCAAGAAGTAGAGACACATTGTCATTGATAATATTCACACACTAAATTCTGTCTGTTTGTCAAAAATTCGCCTAAAACTTGGCATTTAGTATGCTTAGAGTCACGGACATCCAATTTAAGTATGTTGGCAAGAAATGTGGAATAGTGACAGTATCAAATGCCTTAGTGAGGGCGAAAAAGTCCGCAAACTTGTATGATTATAACTAGAGATATCAAGAGCTAAGATACGGCTCTTCTTTAAAAAGTTCTTATATTTATAAAAGCTTCTTCAAGATCAAGAAAAACATATTCGCCTATAGTGAAATATTTTTCCTTTTTTTTTTTAATCTTGCAATCAGTCAATAGACTATGAGCAGATGTGATGAAGGATGTGATTACTTTTAGAGTAAAATCCTCACTGGGAAAATCTCTGTTTTGATAAGTGCAACCATGCATTTCCAATATATGCTGCTTTTCTGCCTCTTTAGTACGAGTATGGCCTTAACCCTCTCCTGAGAGGAGACCCGAACCCAGCAGTGGGACGTTATGGGTTGTTAATGATTTCAGTCTCTTTATTGAATCCGGAATGGTCAGTTGCACTGCAAGCTTATTCGAATGGTCTACAAGTCGTGTTTTGTATTTGAAACTGGATGATCTTATTTCTTCCTTGACTGTCCTCATATTCAGATGGTCATATATTTCCCAGATCTTCAGGAACCATGGTGAGTTAGAAATTTGTTTCAAAATATAATTTTGAACCCTCTGTATTATGCTGATGCTGGAGTCGCACGCTGAACCCCATAGTTCTATGCCATACAACCAAATAAGTTTTAGCATGGTCTTTTAAATAAGGGGCTTGTTATCCACAGACAACTTAGAGTTCCTTCCGAGTAACCAACGGAGCCCTATGTACTTTAGGTTGATCTCATCTCTTTTCTTTTCCATGTTTTTCCTCCATGTAAGTCTGCGGTTCAAGTGCATTTTAGCCAGTTTGTCATTTAGAGCGCTTTGCAGGATTACGGAAGCCTCGGTAGGACAATTACTACATGCAACAATAGCTGTGACATCAGCGTATGTTGCTACTGTTATATTGTCACTCTGTGGAAGATCGGACGTGTATAAGTGTATAGGGAGTTTAACATTGGGCCCAGGTCGGAACCTTGAGGAACTCCAGATAAGATAGGATGAATTGTTGAAGTGCAGTCGTCTTCTATATTTGGAATATTGTGTCCCTTAGGTATGATTCTATGATGCCAAGGAAGAGATTTGGCAGAAGGGATTTTATCTGAAACAATAACCCCCTATGCCTGACCATGTCAAAGGCCTGCTGGATATCAAGGAATGCAGAAGAACAATGCTTCTTCCACTCTAGCGCTTGTCTAATCGTTTTATGTACTCTGTGGACCTGCTCTACAATGCTAGGTTGTTGCCTAAAGCCAATTTCATGTAGAATGTAGATGTAGCTATTTCATGTAGAAGTCTGGTTAGCAATACTTTTTCGAATGCCTTAGAGGTTATTGGCATCAAACTTACGTCGATACGAGGTTATTTCATTATGGTGAATTTCGCAATGAGTATAGTGACCACTAAGTTTGAATTCACTTTGGTAGGCTCTTAAATAAAAAAAATATAGATTTATTGGTACATTCCGGCTTTTCACGACAGGTTTCTGTTGTATTGTAAGCTGATTTGTTTTAAATACAAAATACTTTATTGCTTCATAAGTTTACATAAAAGTTTAGTGTTTGGAGCTTCCTTTTCAGGTATGGGTGTGTGAGGTAGAATGATATGGCGGTGGTGAGTGATGAGTGGTGAGGTGAGGAGTACGTACCGGTTGCAGGCCAGCTTCCACTTGGGCGCGGAGGGGTCGAGCACGAGCACGCCGGCCTCGCACTCCACGCAGCCCGACACGCCCGTCGAGTTCACGCCGTACGGACACGTCGGGTGCGTGCACGAGTTGCACCCGAAACCTTTCTTCATGTCCCTGCAATGTTTACAAATAGTAATATATTTGATGTACATAGAGGACGTAAAGCTGTCGGTCCTTTGATCCTGCGCAGAGAGAGGTCTGATCGTGTCGGTTAACCTTCCAGTCGGATTATGAGAGTGAAGGAACTGAGAGTGCACCTGTGTTTACGCACACACTTGTGCACTATAATATATCCTGCGTAGTTGGCTATTAAGCAGTAGGGGCAGAGCGGGAAGCTCTTGCCCTCGTTGATTACCTGAAGGGCGGATGATTGTAGCAGTAGGGGCAGAGCGGGAAGCTCGTTGATTACCTGAAGGGCGGGTGGTTGTAGCAGTAGGGGCAGAGCGGGAAGCTCGTTGATTACCTGAAGGGCGGGTGGTTGTAGCAGTAGGGGCAGAGCGGGAAGCTCGTTGATTACCTGAAGGGCGGGTGGTTGTAGCAGTAGGGGCAGAGCGGGAAGCTCGTTGATTACCTGAAGGGCGGGTGGTTGTAGCAGTAGTGGCAGAGCGGGAAGTTCGTTGATTACCTGAAGGGCGGGTGGTTGTAGCAGTAGGGGCAGAGCGGGAAGCTCGTTGATTACCTGAAGGGCGGGTGGTTGTAGCAGTAGGGGCAGAGCGGGAAGCTCGTTGATTACCTGAAGGGCGGGTGGTTGTAGCAGTAGGGGCAGAGCGGGAAGCTCGTTGATTACCTGAAGGGCGGGTGGTTGTAGCAGTAGGGGCAGAGCGGGAAGCTCGTTGATTACCTGAAGGGCGGGTGGTTGTAGCAGTAGGGGCAAAGCGGGAAGCTCGTTGATTACCTGAAGGGCGGGTGGTTGTAGCAGTAGGGGCAGAGCGGGAAGCTCGTTGATTACCTGAAGGGCGGGTGGTTGTAGCAGTAGGGGCAGAGCGGGAAGCTCGTTGATTACCTGAAGGGCGGGTGGTTGTAGCAGTAGGGGCAGAGCGGGAAGCTCGTTGATTACCTGAAGGGCGGGTGGTTGTAGCAGTAGGGGCAGAGCGGGAAGCTCGTTGATTACCTGAAGGGCGGGTGGTTGTAGCAGTAGGGGCAGAGCGGGAAGCTCGTTGATTACCTGAAGGGCGGGTGGTTGTAGCAGTAGGGGCAGAGCGGGAAGCTCGTTGATTACCTGAAGGGCGGGTGGTTGTAGCAGTAGGGGCAGAGCGGGAAGCTCGTTGATTACCTGAAGGGCGGGTGGTTGTAGCAGTAGGGGCAGAGCGGGAAGCTCGTTGATTACCTGAAGGGCGGGTGGTTGTAGCAGTAGGGGCAGAGCGGGAAGCTCGTTGATTACCTGAAGGGCGGGTGGTTGTAGCAGTAGGGGCAGAGCGGGAAGCTCGTTGATTACCTGAAGGGCGGGTGGTTGTAGCAGTAGGGGCAGAGCGGGAAGCTCGTTGATTACCTGAAGGGCGGGTGGTTGTAGCAGTAGGGGCAGAGCGGGAAGCTCGTTGATTACCTGAAGGGCGGGTGGTTGTAGCAGTAGGGGCAGAGCGGGAAGCTCGTTGATTACCTGAAGGGCGGGTGGTTGTAGCAGTAGGGGCAGAGCGGGAAGCTCTTGCCCTTGTTGCCGGAGGACCAGGACAGCAGCTCGAAGTCGTCGAGCGGGCACTTGAGCTCGCGGTAGATACGGACTGTGCCGTTCTGCGGCAGCGCGTACGTGTCGTCGCAGTGAGAACAGTGCAGGCGGGCCGGCTTCGCCTGACAAACAAACACATCGCATTCAATCAAATTCTTTTATTAACCGACTTTACAAAGGAGGTGGTTATCAATTCGACTGTTTTTTTTTCAATGTTTGTTATCTCATAACTTTCGACTGGGTGAACCGATTTTGATGATTCTTTTTTTATTTGAAACCTGGTGCTTCCCGTGTGGTCCCATTTAAATTTGGTCCAGATTGAAGTCGGGTTCTTTTTTGTTTAAATTTGTGATTATTTATAACGCAATAGAGTAGATGACTGTATCGTAAATAAATACCGATGTTTATTTCATTAAACACATCTGTCGTTTAAACATGCCAAATGCCTAATGATATTAGTGTTAATAAATAAATGTGTGTTAGTAAATAATATTGTTTCTTATGTACACCTAAGTGTGCAGTCGACGTTAGATTGGTTAAAACGAATATTACAAAACATCTAGAAAAATATGAGTATTACAGCTTTTCATTTCTATTACAAAGTTTAATCAAATAAACATTTAAATATAATGCTCGATTAAGTAATGTAAAATAGTGACGTCACAAGTTTGTTTTTAGTACATTTTTCATACAAAGTTATCGTTTTGACAGATGATAAAAAGTAACTAGTTTCACTAAGGTGTCAACTACCCTATTTAGTTAGTTACATGAATACTTTTACATGTTAAACTTTTGATATGAAACATCTATAGGCGAGGGCTAAGTCTGATTTTTGGCGTGGCGAGAATTGGCGTGGCGACGCTAGCCGCTTTGCCTTACCGAAGTCACTGATGAAAATAATTGAGTTGTCGCGATTTCAAACAAATTAATTTTTTTTGGATATTTGTATTTAATAAAAATGAAAATTAATGTAATAAACAGTCATTTTATGGACAAAAAAAGGGGAAAAAAACGGCACTTTTTTATATTTGCATAGCTTATACAAAACAATTTCGATGTTTCACATCTGCTAGGCGTCTCGGACGGCACACTTTTTTTTTTGAACAGTAGAGTTCGTCGTTTCCGACTGGCATCGGACCTCCGCAACTCAGAGCGTGAACTGAATTCGAAGGTGGAACTAGTTGTCAGTATATTTGAGGGCACTGACTTCCCAAATAACGATTGCCATAGATGTTCATGACAACCGGGACCGATGTCTTAACGTGCTCTCCGAGGCACGGGTGGGAAACTCCGCCATCTTAATCATCATCTTTAAAAGTCCAGACAATCTTCATAAATCGCCAAGAACTCTCAGTAAACAAAAAAAAACAATAATTTTAATTTGAGTAAGAACTACCATAATTAAAAAAAAAGTGAACGACAGCTATAAATAAAAGTGATTTTGTATCAAATTATAAATTATCGTCACATCGAAATCTATATTAATATTGTTACGTGTTAGGATTCGATTTAATTGAGAAAGAAGCCTTTTGATGTGTTAAAGAGACTTTATTAAAACCACTATTAAAATCACAATACTACTCTGAATTACAATACTTAAAGGTCGCTAGGTTAATCGCTGATATCACTCCGATGTTTATCTCACTATAGCTCAAACTGTACTGAACTGCCTGCGGCCCGCGAGACGCTCTATTTATACTCATATTATTATTACTCTTTCATTTCTAGAAACGCCTATAAAACACGAGAATCTACTAGTAAAAACGCTAATAAAAATAATCTAAGTTAATAATAATTAGGCAACAACCAATCGATATCCGACACTATGCATATAGAAATAAGGTCCATTATTCCTTGCCTCAGGATCGATCGGTAAGAAGTGTGTGTATATCTGTGTGCGCAGATAAGACTTGAATATTATTATTTTTCGTAACAATATTATAAAGAGCTAACGTTTCTAACTTACTTTGTATGGTTGTAGGGGGTAATCTTCGGAAGTACTGATCCGATCCTGAAAATTCTTTCACTAACAGAAAGCGACACTGTTCACGAGTTATATCACTCCATATTTTATTATGATTTTATTACGATGTGAGCATGGGTCGGCTAGTAAGAAATAATTTTAAACATTGACAAAAAAAAATACAGTGGAACATAGAACCTCCTCCTTTTTGGAAATCGGTTAAAAATAAACAGCATGTGCGGAATGAACGGCTCAATCCCAGGTGGTTTAGAATGAGGTAGTGATACTCTAAATTCCTAATCCATCACAAGGATTTTTTTTTAATAGAATTGGGGGCAAACAAGCAGACGTATCACCTGATGGTAAGCGATTACCGCCGCCTATGGATACCCGCAACACCAGTGGCGTCACAGGTGCGTTGCCAGCCTTTGGGGGATGGGGAGAGGGATGTGGGGAGGGGTTAGGGTATAGGCTTCCTGTATCCTCACTCACTGCGCTGTGTTTCACCGAGTGCGGTGAAGCGCAAGCGCTATTTCACACCGGTTTTCTGTGAGGCCGTGGTATCACTCCGGTCGAGCCGAAGCGTGGCTCTCCCACGTGTTAGATGTTAGGATTACCTCATACATACCTGAATATATCTCATATAACGCCTGCATTTCCCACACCTGGACAAAGCTTTGCCGCTGCTCTTGAGGGAGGAGAAGTTGACCTCAAACAGCTGGTCCATGGCCTCGATAGATCTTACGAAGTACTGGAACTTCCTCCGGAATATCTCGGTGGTGTGTGCCAGTACCGCGTGGAAGTCAGCACGACCGGCTGCAATGAGCGTCAACTGCTCTTCTAGGGCTGATCGCATCGTTGGTAAAACCAATTCTGGATCGATCTGTAAACATTTATACGCAATTAATTAGTCTTGTGTTAAAAATCTTTTTTTGTTATAACGCTGTCTGTCTGTATATGGAAGATATATAAAAAAAAATGTTATAGGGGGCTTTATGACAGCAATAGAACTCCAAAACAATGCTTTTTAGATATTTTGTCTGTTTGTCTGTACGTTTGTGCACGCTAATCTCAGAAACGGCTAAACCGATTTGAACGTGGTTTTTTTATGGCATAGGCAGGTAAACGAGCAGATGTATCGCCAGATGGCAAGCGATTACCGCCGCCCATGGACACCTGCAACACTAGAAGCGTCACAAGTGCGTTGCCGGCCTTTTGGGGATGGGTTTTCACTAATGCGTTGCGGTTTGCTCCACTTAACAATATTAATTAAAATTCGTACCTTATAACAGTGAATGTAACCAATCATCACGAAATTTTGCATTAATTTTGTCAGTAGGGTATAGTATTTCCGAGAAATAGATTGATTGATAGTTACGTTACTGGCCTGTATTATAAGTAGAGTTTGTGTGTTTGTTTATATATTATTGTTGTTTTTAGACGGGAATAAGGATGAAAAGTAAATTAGTTTATTAGTCTCGCATATGAAAGAACAAAACTGTCATAAGACAAAGAGGTTCGGATACGTATGTCTTTTTGCATAATTATATGTATAATGAATGTGTCGTGAAAATCAAATAGATCCCAGTGAACTCACTGATAATCACAAATGATTCTCACTTTTGATGTAGCGTCTTGGAATCCGATCGGAGCGATTGTCGCTAAGGCCAGCTAGTATTGACGCAAATGTAACAAGTGCCTACTTAAAAGTAAGCATGTGAGTTCATCCAATAAGTACTATACTAGTAATTTGAAAAGTAGATCTGTTATTAACCGACTTCAGAAAAGGAGGAGGTTCTCAATTTGACCGTATATGTTTTTTTTATGTGTGTTCGCGGATAACTTCGTCGTTTATAAACCGATTTTAATGATTATTTTTTTAATGATTTTTTTTTTAATGAAAATTTAGATATCCCAACGGTGGTATCATGATAAGGACACTAAGATCTAATGATGGTATCCAAGAGAAATCGATCGATTTGGTCGTTCTTGAAGTCGGTTTTTTATTTTGTTGAAATTGTACTTGTTTTAATTAGACGGAAGGTATAACTATTTACAGTTGCAGACAAAAAAGACTTGAACACGGCTAAAGTTCTCTTTGGTTTCTTGAGCCAAATAATAATGAACCTTACATCGATATAAATAGCGTCGAATATAGATTGATTGTCGCGCGGTAGGTTTGTTCGACGGCGTGTTCTTGGAACCGGTCGTCAACCTTTCTCGAACGTACTAGTAATAGCGACATGTAATAACAAAAAGCGCCTCGCGAGCCGCAGTTCAGTCTAGTTTGAGCTATAGTGCGACAAATATCTGAATGACATTAGTCATTAACCTTAGCGACCTCGGCGACAATTAAGGACTATTCCGAGTTATATTGTGCTTTTAAGAGTGTTTTTAATAAAGTCTCTTTTACTCGTCAAAAAGTGTATTTCTCAAATTCATCGAACCCTAACACGTAACAATAATACCATAAATAAAATTTTAATAATAAAAACCGACTTCAAGAACTGGAACAAACTAAAATGGGATCACACATAAAAATAATCATCAAAATCGGTTTAACCAGTCGAAAGTTCTGAGGTAACAAACATGAAAAAAAATACAGTCAAATTGAGAACCTCCTACTTTTTTGATGTCGGTTAAAATAAAGTTACAAAACGCTTGCGACTTGAACTCGTTTTTGCCATAGACGTAACTTTGGTTGGAAACTGGTTCAAGTGTCTGACGAGGATAGTATATTGTTCTGGATATATTGTTGAGGATAGTATACTGCCTCGTAGGTCTCGCGGTTGGCGTGTGCCACTGCTGATCATGAGGTCTCGGGCTCGATTTCCGTGTCAGACCAAGTGTTTGTATAATCTACAAATATTTGTTTCGGAGTTAGGGTGTTTTCTATGTATAATATGTATGTATTAACAAAAACAAAAAGTATATATGTATTTGTATCATTTGTCCAGTACCCGTAACATAAGCTTTGCTTAGCTTGGGACTTGATGGCATTGTGTAAGTGGAAAAAAAATGTAACTCGTCTTCTTTTGTTGATAAATCAAGTGAGTCTGACTGACCTTCTGGTAGCCGTGCACGAGCACGATCCCCAGGTTGGTGGGGACGAGGCGTCTTCCGCTCCCGACGGTGACGTAGTTCCGCTGGCAGATGTTGTTGATGTGCACGGGGATGGACGCGTCCGTCCCGATGCCGTGCTTCTCCATCAGTGTGATCACCTAGTTGTAACAACTCTATTTTAAACAGGTTTTTTTTTAAAGACAAATCAAGCATTAGGTACATACATCCTGTGTCGCGAGGGACTTTACAAACATATATGAAACGGCAAAAAGAACACCCAGAACAACAATTTGTGGATCACACAAAGTGTTGTCCCATATAGGATTTGAACCCACAACACTTAGGGAAGTAGAAAGTGGCGACCGCTTAAACCACTAGGCCAACCGTGCAGTCAATTGCCATTATTAACTACTAGCTTTTACACGCGGTTTCGCTCACGCAGACTTTCACCTCCTGATTTACCCCTTAGGGGTGGAATTTCGAAAATTCCATTATTAGTGCTCACTTAGGTTATATAAAGAAACTACATGCAAAATTCCAGGATTCTAGCTTCAGCGGTTTGGGCTGTGCGTTGATCTCTGGGTATGTCAATCAGTCAGTCACCTTCCTCTTTTATATATATAGATTACTAGCTTTTACACGCGCCTTCGCTCACGCAAACTTTCATCCCCTGATTTACCCCTTTAGGGATGGAATTTCAAAAATTCCTTTCTTAGTGCTCACTTACGTTATATAAAGAACCTACATGCAAAATTTCAGGATTCTAGCTTCTGCGGTTTGGGCTGTGCGTTGATCTCTGGGTATGTCAGTCAGTCAGTCACCTTACTATTTTATATATATAGATTATGCCTCTCCCGTTGCAGCATCCAGGTCCTGCCAGCCATTTTGCACCAGTCATAACTCCACTCCACCTAGCCTGCGGGCGTCCTACATTACAATTGCAGATAATCTACACAAATAAATAAAATTGATATTTGTAATTTCAAATTCACAACTTTTCACTGAATGCATTTGTGTCTGTCTGTTTATTCCGGCTAATGGCTTGACCAATTTTGACGGAACTTTCCCTGGCAGACAGCTGATGATATAAGGAGTAGTTAGGCTACTTTTAGTTGTTCTTACGGGTAACACCGCGGGGCTCAGCTAGTAATATGTATAAACTTACTTCAGACTCAGTGAGATAGTCGGGGGGTGAGGTCTGGCACTCCACAAGCCTGTGGTCGTGCGCCTTCAGTACTTCGTCCACCTTCAACAGCGGCACGAACTCGTCTTTACCGAACGCCTGGCGAAATATCATTGTGGACTTCAATATTTAAATATTTTTGGGACATTGAAAATTTTTGGGACACAACGCCATCTGACGTCAAACTAAACAGAGCTTTTACTGTAATAGCTAGATTGACTGATAAATCATACATACTTTTCAAAGATGTATGTATTTTGAAACACTGTTTAACTAAATACAAAATAGAATATTTAAGAGATTTTTTTTAGTAATAAAAAATGCCGTCTACGCTAACAATTTAATAAAATTAATATCAAATAATGAAGATGAAATTAACTTGCTTCAATAATTTTTGAAAACAAAAAGCCAGACTCAATTCTACCTTCTTCGTTATACACACCCAGTATTAGTAGGTACATAACCTCCACATATATATTTACATACACACATACACATACACTTTCACTTTTTTAAACATGCATGTGCGCACACTAAACCCCTTTATTTTTAACATTGTGATCACTGCATGCTTTGTATTTTTGTGAATTTTCAATACTAAGTTGTTCATTTTGTATACACTATCACCACGGATGTGAACGCTAATAGCTGCGTCTATTTATGAGATACATACATACGATGCGAGAAAAAAAATAATTAGGTTGTTTGATAGAAAGGACTAGGTTCTTAGTGAACAGGGGGATATGCGATAGGTACCTGCCAATGCATGATCTCTGTGTACCCAGCATCGACAAGCGTGTTCCCCGTGTAGCAGAAGGTCTCGGAGCCGATCTGGAAGGTGATGGTGGTGGAGAGGTACTTGCAGTCGCGGGACAGCGTCGCTATGAAGTGGCGCGTCACGTAGTCGTAGATACGCCACATGTCGCCTTCTAACTCCGACTCCGCTGGGAGGTTAAAGGAGTTTTTTAATAATAATAATAACCAGACATCTCAATCCATCTGATTCTAAGTGCTTGTTCCCGTAGAAATGCGCGGGCGCGGTGAACGTTGCGTGCTCGTGTTCACATTAGCCGCCAGGCGTTTGCGCGAGTGTGACGAGTTGTCAGAAGTTGTTTACTTTGCCAAATCGGAGTTCTGGCCTGAAGGGCACTAATAAACTCTTCTGTATTGAAAGACATGATAAATAGGTGCTACCATTTCGAGCGATAAGTTCAAACTGTGGTTGTACTTACCTGAGGTCGCGAGTGAATCGCGCGCTCCGCCGCTAGTTCAACGTGAACACACACAAACATCTCTCGCGTTTGATATTGCCGCGAGCAATCGCTACTTTGCTCGCTACTTAGACCGCACGTGCGTTTCGTACGTGAACACTTGGATATCTCGTCATATGTTTGATATTTCGTGACCGCGCACGCCAACGCGCCCGCGAGTCAACGTGAACAAGCACTAAGCCAGACTGTTGATAAACATACTTATACAATATTTCTAAATACATACATACGTATACAAACCTCTAGCGAGAGCGTAACGATTAGAACGATGCGCTAGCTATCAAGCTGTTATGCCAACAAAAATGTTTTATTTAAATACGGCACGGTAAAACTTTGATATTTTATTTGTTTTCACCAAACCATTGAAACAATTGACACCTTACGTATACATATATATATACGTATATGATTAGATACGAAATCTCTTTGTCACATACTCAAAATTATCTAAACATGCGTGTGTCGTGAAAATCAAATAGATCCCAGTGAACTCACTGATGATCACAAATGACTCTCACTCTTGTTGTAGCGTCTTGGAATCCGATCGAAGCGATTGTCGCTACGACCAGCTAGTATTGACGCAAACAAGTAGCTTTAATACAGGATGTTACAGGAAGGTTTAGTCATATTTTAAAAAAACGAACGAACAAATGACGAAAACTGTTATAACTACAGTCCTTAAGATATAGCTTGATCTCTGTGACCTACGCTACGGGTACGAAACCGACCAAGTCAACGAACGGGTGTGATGTTCCTCCAACACAAAGGGAGGATCCTCCGACCAGGTGAATTGATCATGCCTGGCGAGCCACGGCCCAACGGTTGATGTTGGGAAGTTGTATATACTAATCGGCGCGAGAACAACTATTGCGCGATTCAGGATTGGTAGTTTCTTACGTATCTTCGGTAGATGGCGCTGTAGTATGTTTTTCTTGTTGCGCTGTATGTGAATATCGCCACACTTTAACTAACTGCAACTGTCTCGTTGGTCCAGCGGTTGACGTATGCGACTTCCGATCAAGAGATCTCGGGTTCGAATCCCGGATCGAGCTAAAAAGTGTTATTGAGTTTTTCTGCTTATAGAAATGCTTAATAACAGCTCGGGAGTTTTTTTTTTTTTTTGTGAGGTCTATTTGACCTCTCTGCTTTTCCCCGTCCATAAAGACAGGACCTTATCATTCTGTGTTATATTTTTTGTGTCGTCGTATTTAGTATTTGGTTCTCGCACCAAGTGCCTCCCACAACCTACTACTATGGCTAATTTATTTAGCTGCTATAGGAATATTACTAGCTTATTTATTTTTGTTGTGCTTAGTTTCTTTTTCCCTTGATTTTATATATGTTTCCTATGTCTATTTATTTTCCTAAAATACTATTATTCTTATTGTTTGCAATTTTTGTTTCCTATTTTATTCAAAATGATTTTAAGCTCAATTTTATAATTTCTTCTGATTTTTAATTCTTTCCAAGATGTTTTTTGTTATTATTTACTACTTTGCGAGACTGTGACATTTATGACTTTGTATTTTGCTTATTCCTGTTGTTTCTTGTCAATAGTAGTTTATATATTCTTTTAGAATACAAACTTATTGAGAATTTCTTATACTGGTTGTTTCTTAAGCTGTTTTTTATTTAATTGTTTTGTGTACGTGTTGTGTTTCTGTGAGTGTTTTACTTTTATTTAATTCCTAAATTTTGTTACTTATTTGATTTAATAATGTTCGTAATTTAACTTTATGATTCTCTACTGTATTTTATCTGACTTATTTTAATGCTATTTAATTCTATGGGATGGTGATATTGAGTTTCATTGTCAACAATGTATATATATTCAAATATATATATTATTGCAATTTTGTTTTGAATTTTTTATGATATTTTACTTACATGTACGTGTCCAATGTTTGTGTGCGTGTTTTTGATATGTTCGTATATAGTTATTATATATTTCCTAAATCAAAAGTGTGTGTGTGTGTTTTTGTGTAATGTGTGTGTGTTCAACTGTTGTGTAAGTCATAAATATGACGTGTTCTGTCTCGCAAGGTAGTCCCATTTTTTACGGGTTGGGCATTCGGCGCTAAAGGCATTATGGCCGGCATTTCGCAGCCCAGAGCGCGAGCAGTTGCAGAACTGCGGTTCAGCTCCCGCCGCATAGTCGGCGCATTTTTCGCGCAGGTGCGGGCCTCCGCAGTGGCTGCACCTGTCCGCACTCTCGGTGCAGAACTTGCGGCCATGGCCGAATGCGAGGCACTTCGTGCACTGGATGAGCGGAGACTGGTCCTCCACTCTGACCCTTTGCAGGTCCAGGTAGAGGGTTCCAGCCTCCGTCATCCGTTGCCATACCTTCGGTTTTATTTGGATAACTACGTGGGAGGTTTTTGGGTTCTTTGTCCTTTTCTTATATTTTATGTGCATCTCTATGTCCTCTTTCGGTAGGCCCATGAAAATGTTGGTGTTCTGAGTATAAAGTGCTTTAACCATCTCGTCGTCATCGCCATCCGTAATGACGTCTTTAAGGACGACGAGTGGGTTTTTATTTTTCATGGGCACTATTTTTAGCCCATCTCCATTGCCTTCGATGCGCTCTCTCACCCTGTTCATTTCCACCTCTGTGTCGCAGCCCAGGATGATGGTTCGGTCCTTGGCTTTCCTGGCCTTGCTTACCTTGAGACCAGTTCCCCTGGCGTCGACCGCCTTCCTCACCCTGGCGAGTACCTCATCGGCAGTCTCCTGACTGTCGCTTGAGGTCACCGCCACCGAGTGAAGTGCCGGTCGGCGCCCAGGTCTGGTTGCTGCGACGTTGGCGTAGGTTTTGGGGGTTGTTACTGGGTCACTCTGGGGTGTTTGCTCTTTTAGCTCTTTTACGGCTGCGCTGATGTGCGTTCGTGTGTCTATGACAACGTCTCTGGCGACAGTCCCAACCAGGTCTTCGAGTTGGGACTGCGCACGGACTACCATACACTCGGTCGCCTTGTCGATGTCGACTTGGGTCTCCTCTATCTTCTCGAAGACCCTTTCCAAGACGTCAGCGCCCCGATCATCATTGCTTTGGTCAAGGTCCTTGATTTCCTTTTTTAACTTAAAATAGGCCTCGTTGATCCAAGTAAAGATTGAATCTTCGACCTCCCCCAGTTTTGCCAGCAGCCTTCCCTCCTGTGCCGAAGATACGGCTACTGCGGCCGCATCCTCCTTTGCAGGAGTCACGGCCACCGCAGCCGCACCTGCAGCCCTGGACGCCTCCTCCTCCAAGCTCTTCACGCGCTTGCACAACTCAAAGAGTATCCGAAGACCCTTGTCTGATTGGACCTCCAGCTAGGTTTTGATGTCCTTCCTCATTTGAGGGTATTGTTGGACCTTTGAGGGGATCTCCTCAAAGGTCTTCATCACCTCCTGGAGTAGGTGGTCACTCGACTGGCTAGCGTAGGTGTTCTGCTGCCTTTTGTACAAATCCATTTGGTCGAGTGACCTTCGCTTTGTTCCAGCTCGGGAGTTTGGATGTTGGGGATTTAGCCCAGGGCCTCGAAAAACATGTAAAACTGTGGGTCCTGTGCCTGAGCTTTCCCCTGTCGTGTGGGATAACCGTCCCATCGGACTATGAGAGTGAGTGAACAGAGAGTGCACCTGTGTTTGCGCGCACTTGTGCACTATAGTGTTTCCGTCACCGTGGCCGTAATCCGCCAGAAGAACATCATTTCATTCTTAACGTGCCAGTTTTATCATAAATGAAATGCAATACATTAAAAATATATAAATTCACACCTATATTGTAGCTCGTAAGTTCCGAAATGACACTAGTGACAGCTGTCACAGAGATCAGGCTATATTTTAAGGAGTATAGGTGAATACTTACAAGCTGATCTCATGGGCGTGATGGGAGGATGGTCACCCACGTCGCGTCCTTTCTTCGGTCGGTTGATACCGTCGGCGATGATGGCCCGCACTTCTGCTCCCCATTTGTTCGAGTTCTGTTGCTGACGCAGGGTGCCCCTGAACATAACAACATTTTTTTTTCTCCCCGAAAAGAAACACCCTGTACTTCATATACAAGTTGCTTAACTTTGAACTCTTCTTTCTCTTTTAAACAACTTTTATATGTTACTTAGGATAGCATTTTTTATCTTTTTTAGCATTTTATTACACACAATCGTAATATATCATTAATAAATACCGATGTCTCCTTCATTAAAACATCTCGGTAAATATAATTATTCCAGCTTTTTATTTCTATTACTAAGGTGATACTTTACCCTATTAATGAGAAAAATTGTTATACTCTGTCCATTCGTTTATTTTCTTTTTGACAGTTAAAGAAATTTCGAAATTAGTGACGCCCTCACACATTACCGATTTGATTTGAAACGAAAAGCGATTATATTTATGAAGAACTTTCAATCGATTTAATTAAATATTTTTAGTTTAAATATTAATTATTCCTTTATTAGTTTTTATATTATGTAAGAAATAAACAAAAATATAAATAATAAATCAGTAAATTAGATGAATGAACAGAGTTATTTTTCTTTACTCTTGGTTCGATCTTAAATTACAAGATTTCGACTTATTCCTCGCAAATAATCAATCTTGGAGTCATAGATACTACTTTTATTTCCTTTTTTTATTAAATTTACAGAAAAAATACTTACTTGAAGTCAAATTATTTTTATCATATGATCAATTTATCGTATTTCAAGTACTGTTTTATAGGCTGTGGTTGTTTGTTATGCACAGGCCACTTCACTAAAATACCGTCACACCGTCAATAAAGTACGACATTACTGTAGTACATTATTTCGAAAAAAAAACGGTAATTTATAGGTGTGAGCTGTCAAAAAGAAAATAAACGAATGGACAAAGTATAATGATTTCTGGAACTTATAGCGCACTTAATATTTTAAGTACCATACACAAATTAAAAGAATTTTCTGGTAGATAGGAATAATTTGTAGTTGTCATAAATATTTTATGTATGAGATATAAATAAATGTAACGTATGTATGTGTGTCGTGAAACTCAAACAGATCCCAGTGAACTCACTGATGATCAGAAATGATTCTCACTTTTGATGTAGCGTCTTGGAATCCGATCTAAGTGACTGTCGCTAAGACCAGCTAGTATTGACGCAAATGTAACAGGATACTTTATATAAAATTATGCAACAGATTTCAGAAAATTAGTGTGTTTGGATTAAGGAATATATATTATGTACGTATCAAATTTGGATTTTGAAGGGTTTCTGTGTGGTGATAGATGAAGTATACAGAGTGTCACCACCTTATTCATCCCATGGGTATCGTAACGCGACTAAAGGAGATATAACATCACAGATAGCATCACTGCAAAGAGAGGGAACTTAAAACAATCCCGTCTGGCTAGAGTCGTGTAGTAGCTAGATCAAACCTCCTTTCTAAATAGACGCCTAAGCCCAGCAGTGGACGGTTAAAGGGTGTGAATGATATACATATAAAGGCGTGTCTCCACCGAAGTTTGACAACACAAAAAAAGGTTGACAACACGAAAGTTGCCAACTTTTGTTCGGTGGAGACTCGGCTTTACAGAAACTTTTGTCACCAACACGTGTTGACAACACAAAAATTTACAACTTTTGTTCGGTGGAGACCCGGCTTTAAGATACGATTAAAGAAGCAAACTACGCAGGACAAAATCACTGTAAAGACAAGGAAACTATACTCTTTGCACTGTAGCATGGTGCGTCGTGGTTTAATTTAACTTACTTTATTTCATTTTTCATTTTATAAAAAGACAACTCCCGCATTAGGAATAAACATCCTGTGTCGCGGGGGAATTTACAGACATACATGAAACGGACACAACTAACACCCAAACTCAGAAATACAATTTGTGGATCACACAAAGTGTTGTTCCGTGTAGGATTTGAACCCACAACACTTGGCGAATTGGCAAGCGGCGTGGCGACCGCCTAAACCACTTGGCCAACCGTGAAGTAAATTTAATTTACTACAGTTATTAATGATTTAATATATTGCGAATGTGGTACAGCTGAATTACTAAGTCATAATTTGTAAATCGCGGCATCTTTCAAGAGTGAAACGAAATGTTACTGAAACTGTCATCCGCACCATGCTCTAGCGCAAAGAGTATAACCTCATAGCAACCCTTCCCAAAAGTGTGGTATAGTAAGTCAAAGCCTCTAAGGAGAAGCTTATGTCCACACTTGGACTGTTATAGGCTGTTGATAATGTAAAGATATAGGTAAATAAAAACAAAACTTACATTAGGTCATAGTTCTCTGGATAGCTGGTAGTTTCAGTACGTGGATATGATATATAACCTTGTGTGTATAATCGTTCCGCCACCTACAAACAAAACACAATATATTTACTACTAGCTTTTGCCCGCGGCTCCGCCCGCGTGTATTCGGTTATCGCGGCAAATAGTAAATATGTGTTATTTTGATGTATAAGCTATATTACTGTAAAGTTTCATCCAAATCCGTTCAGTAGTTTTTGCGTGAAAGAGTAACAAACATCCATCCATCCATACTTACAAACTTTTGCGTTTGTAATATTAGTAGGATGGATTGTGGAGGTACAAGTGTTATGTCTCTCCAACACAAAGGAAGGACGCTCGCTCATGCCTCGCCAGCCGCAGCCAGACGGCTGCTGTTAGGAAGTTGTATATTCAGTAATCGGCGCGAGAACTTCTTTATCGCGATACATGATAAGTAGTTACTCCGTAGTTCGGTGTGTCTGCGATAGACGGCGCTGTAGTATATTTCGCTGCTGTGTGGTTATTCGTAAGTCACTACACTATAATCGTAGTAGAACTACCTCTTTGGTATGTTGCAGTCAATTTAAGATCACTCCTGACATATTACAAGTCCATTCTATTATACAATATTCAAAAGTAACTCTGCTTGTCTTGCACGCATGCTTTCACGGTTAAGCCGCTGCACTGATTTCAATATGTGACATGGATATACTTTGATCCTTGAGAAATAGGACATAGGCTACATTTTTCCGCGATAACCAACATACATGCAAGCGGAGCCGGGGACAAACGTAAGTTGTTCATTTTAAAATTTAGGTTCTAATTTTAGAATGGCTTGAGAAAGGAGGAAAGGTGAATAATTGAAGAAATATCTAATAATAAAAAAAACATGTTTTTAAGTAATAATAAATAAATATTTCCGGACATCTAACAAACAACGACATCTAGTCCCAAGCTAAGCAGAGCTTTTGTTATGGGTACTCGATAACTGATATAAATACATATATACTTTTTTTTTTGTAAATACATACATATTATACATAGAAAACACCCAAACTCCAAAACAAACATTTGCGGATCTTACAAACATCTGGTCCGACCCGTGAATCGAACCCGAGACCTCAAGCACAGCAATCGCTTACGCTACCACTTGCGCCACCGAGGCAGCCAGAGAGGCGTTTGTCGTGAAAATCAAATAGATCCCAGTGAACTCACTGATGATCACAAATGACTCTCACTCTTGCTGTAGCGTCTTGGAATCCGATCGATGCGATTGTCGCTAAGACCAGCTAGTATTGACGCAAATGTAACAAGGTACTTTATAATAGACTAATTTTTCAAGAGCTAAAGATGAAATAATTACAATATTTTTATACATTGCATCACTGTTTACTGTGTTGTTGTTTTTGTTAAGCAAAGGAACATGATTTCTATTTATCCGCTTTTTTTCTAGCATTGAATATGTTACCTGCATAGCATGATGTGGTCCCATACCAAGACCGGCACTAGCCACTCGCATCAGTTCCACGGTGTTCAAGGCCACGGGACGAGGCTTCACTTTCTCTTTAGCTTGGACGTTGATCACACTGGAAATTCACACGTTTTTTTTAAAAAAAAAATGTATAAACTAAAACCCAACTACGACAAAAAAACGATGCTGAAAAAGTATGAAACAAGTTTGAAAAGCCGTTGTCACACGTTAAAATGTTTTGTTGTCGTTATAAAATCACAGTTATCCAATAAATGCAGACAAAATCAAATGCTAATGATATACATGTTTATGTATATTTAAAATGCATAAGTAACGCCCTTTCCAATGATACCAAACAATAGGCATATTAATCTCAAATTTATTTTTTGACACAGTACTTTATGACCGCTAGAGGGCGCCATATTAGATTTAGTGACACGTCATATAACCGTTTGTCCAGTTCGAATAAGTAGTTGAGGAGCTATGAGGGAACTCATGAACATACATACATACATAGCCTGTCAAAATCATAACCCTCCTTTGGCTTTGCCATAGTCGGGTAATAAAATTGATTTGTGTTATGGCGGACTAAGAATGCCGAGTGTCAGTACCCCTATTTATCCCGTGGGTGTCGTAAGAGGAAATTAAGGTACAAACTAACAGGACAACATTACTGCAAAATTTAAAACAAACCCTATGCAAATCCGTCTGGAGAGTGTCGTATGGTAGGTTAAAACCTTCTTTCTGAGGAGTGGCCTGATATAGGCCACTCCTGGATCCATGGATATCATGAAGAAAATATTATTATATCATTTCAGTCGAGACACCTCGAATTCTGGACATAGGCCTTCCCCAAGGCTACAGCAACCGAGTCTGTGCTGTCCGCATTCAACATTGCCATGAAAATGGCTTAACGGCATAAAGGGGAACACACCGTTGGTAGGCCACAAGGTGAAAGTCACAGGTAATCGTTGGATGCAGGCAGCACAGGATAAATAAATAAATTATAACTATTTAAAAAATACTTACGTAGCTTCCTTTATCTCCTTGATGCCAGCAAGGAACATATTCGCAATATCTTTTTCAAAACACCTGATCCTCTTCCATTCCAATGGCAGCTCTCTGCCTTCCGAGGTGCTTGCAGTCACTCTCAGTACCCAGTAAGTCTCCGGTTTGAAGGTCTGTATCTCATCATGTCGTTGTACACAAAACCCCAGGGTTGGTGTTTGACATGGACCATAGGATATGAGTGAGGCATCCAGGTCTCCATATCTACCTGTAGTACAAAAATTATATTTGTAGCATTGTAGTGTCACTATCTTACCAAGATTTGACTACACTACTTCTAGCACCGGACTAGCATAGTGGTTTAAGCAATCGCCTCCCCGGTTCCTACTGCGCTGAGAGTTGTGGGTACAAACCTCACACTGTTCACTGAGGAAGACAATATGTACATCAATATAACACTACTAGTTTATTGACGCAACTTCATCTGCATTTCTTGGATGCCCGGCTGCAATTGGCCTAAATGTGATGTTATCTTAAGCAAGCCAGCAAAATATATATTTAAGAGAAAACATTCATGGTAAGCAACAACACGACTTTTTTTTTGTCTATGGGCCTGCCAAAATGACTACTCTGCCTAATGGAAAGCACGAGGAGAATCCATTAGTAGTGATCACTATACTCATCGCGAATGCATACAATGTAACAATGCAGCATGGTGACCCACACTATGGTGATGCTTCTGCATCATCGGGGCTCTGGTCTCCCATATAATAGATTAGTCAACAGTTACTTACCTTGAAAGTACTTTGTCTGAAACCGAGTGAAAGCACATCCAATACGCAAGTCAAGCTCTTGACGCGCATCAACACTGCGAGATTCATTCTCATTGGGCCTGACCAAGTTTAACATAGCTGCTTTGATGTCTTTCTCTGTAATGGCTGAGAACTTTGCTCTGTGTGTCACTAGAGGTGAACAGACATCTCCCTTCATGTACGGTTGAACACAACTCATCACCTAGAATTGTTAAAACATTATTAGATCTGATCTCTATGTTAAAACATATTTTAGAGCAGCAATGCCCTACAGCATCGTGGCTGCACCCTACGTCATTGTGGTTGCACCTTTACAATTACAACCACAGGTAGCATCGCAGGGCGAAGTTAGTCTGAAAAAATAGCCTAAGTTATTTTTCATATCATCAGCTATCTGTGAGTGAAAGTCCTGTCAAAATCTGTCCGGCCTTTCCAGCAGATTAGTCAGAATAGACAGACAAAAATTTTGGAAACAGTTTTTTTTTAAATGTAAGTACCATATACCCTTTCATATGCATTTGGTAAAAGGCTGTTAACTTGAAAGTTTAAACAGACACTTTCATTTCATTTAATAGATCAGATACACTTCATCTCCCCTGTCTGTCTTCAGAATCTTATAAAATAGTATTCATGCCTAGAATTGCCTTTACAAGTCAACTGCTGGATACAAGCTTCTCCTTAGAAAGGAGGTGATTGCTCTTAGTTTTAAAATTATCGTATTATACATCATGAAGCTGCTACTATCTCTGACTTTGCAGTCAGTATCACTAGCCGCTAGACCTACAGGCCATCTAACTTTTAAACTTTCGCGTTCCATGATATAATAATTATTTTATGGGGATACATCAGGCAAATCAGAGGTATGTAATACCTTAAATAAGTGTTCGCGTTCATTCCCGTAAAATAATTATTACTACAGGCCATCTCTTTCGCTTAGTAGCTTACAGCTACCCACATACCTTTATGTTAGGACTTCTATTAAAGTGTAGCCTTCATTTCAGATGAGGATAACAGAATATCATATTAGTTATGGCAGCCTGTGTGTATTTACATGTTTCATCAAGTTTTCAGAAACTTCTTGCATGTAAATGTTTATAATAAGAAATTTTATGCAAGTTAATAAGAAATGGAATGGTTGTTTTCAAACTTACTTCAAAGCAAATGTTTTCGCCTTCCTTATCACAATCAAGCCATAAAATCAGATAGTCACAGCCTCTTGCCTCTTGAGCTAAAAACGCGGGAATTCTCAACCGCGGCATAGCCTCCTTCTTTTCAGTGGGACAACTGAACAATTCTACAGGATCCACCTTATCCCAATTATTGTATTTGCCGGTGAAATCCAAACTCATAACGTGACCACATACCGAAGTCATTTTAAAATGAACAGGTTCATTTTTAAAAGTTCCATTCCATTCATGTACCGAACAAGCAGAGTTAGACGCTAGAAAAATAAAGTATTTTTGGTAAATCAATTTAATTTGATTAAATCGTAGACAATTGGATGCATGACAAACCTTTATTTGTGGTGCATTTAGAATTGCTAAGTAAGGTAGCGAGATTTTGAGCTAAAGATGGCTTTTCAGCCACCATCAAAGCCGTTTTCATGATTTAAAATTGAGTAAACCGCTAATCATTAAAACTAACACAATTTTTTTTACTAATTGTAAAATTATCACCTGCGTTTACACAGGTTTACACAGGGTAAAGACAAGACAACCATATTTTAATGTTTTGATTGACATTATTTTGATTTTGACAGCGGGGTTTTAAATGGTGCCATTAAGAAAATATTAAATTAAATATTTGTACTATTTGACTTCAAAAATCATTTTCATTTTCTGCCTCTTTCCTAATTTATTTGTAATCTGCTTGGTATTCATCAAACTTAGATTAGTTGCACCATCTTGTAACCATACAAGAAACTATGACTTAACTGTGTTCCTTCCCTTCTTGGCAATGCAAGTATTTTCAGGTGTATAAAAAGATTACATTGTTCTTCTTAGATCTTCTTCCTAGCCTTTATTATTCCCAAGACTCTTTGGAGTCGGCTACTAATTCAACCAGTTTTACATAAATATCACTGTGTTCCTTCCCTTCTTGGCAATGCAAGTATTTTCAGGTGTATAAAAAGATTACATTGTTCTTCTTAGATCTTCTTCCTAGCCTTTATTATTCCCAAGACTCTTTGGAGTCGGCTACTAATTCAACCAGTTTTACATAAATATCAGTTTCTTTCAGAGAGCGACTGCCATCGGACCTCTGCAACTCTGAACTGAATTCGAAGATTGAACTAGTTGTCAGTATGTTTGAGGGCACTGACTTTCCAATAACGGTTCCCTTAATGTTCATCATAACCGGGACCGACGGTTTAACGTGCACGGGCGGAAAACACCGCAATCTTCCATATTCCCGGAATATATATCTTATGAAGAATTTCTTGTAAGAAAAACAGTCCGCTCCGGGAATCGAACTCGAGGCCTTTTGATCTGCAGTCACTTACGCTAACCAACCACTAGACTAACGAGGCAGTCGTACAAAAAGATTACATTCCGAAGATAAATTGATAATGCTAACGTTAGTTAGAAATCTTCAACTATTAAATAACGACTTATAGCATTTGCGCTCGAAGATTAGCGATTATTAACCGACTTCCAAAAGGAGGAGGTTCTCAATTTGATTGGTTTTTTTTATAGCAACATTGTTATTGACTTTTAAAGAAATGCGTTCAGAAATAATTTATAAACTGTTTTAGAAAGGTTAAATACGCTTCTTGTTAATGTTAAAATTGTAAATTTTATTGATATTATTATGTATAAAAGTACTGTTTTGAACAATAAAATATTAAATTTATTTTGCATTCAAGAAAAGGTTATTTAAAGTGAAAAAAATAATGAGCTTGTAATAAAGAATTAGTTTGAAATTAAACGTCATTCACAATTCACATGAATTGAGTGATTGAGTGAGGTGCGCCTTCTTGGTTTGATAAACTATTGGAAAAACCTTGAACGATGCTAGGATTATTAATTAATTGTATCTAAACTGTAAAATTGTGTTGTACACGGGTTATCCGTTTTTGTAAACAGTGCGATAGTGCAATATTGAATAATCGCAAAATAAAATTATAAATAATGGTACGTCGTGTCATTTTTATCGAGTTGTTTATTTATGTAATTGCTATTGTACCTAAATGTGATATGTGAAAGTCGATATAATGTTGTTCCAGAGCCATCCCCGTAGTGATAATATACCATCGGCTCATTTAAGAGTGATGTTGCCGACGACTAATATAGATCACGGAATGCCACCACCGTTTATTGATATAAGTAAGTAATATTCCATATTCCCTTGGTGACAGTGTATTTGCATATAAAAGATAAGTGATAACAAACTTACTTCGATTAGGACCTTAACCTGTCGGAAGTGACTCACTTTGTTGACATTTTAAACATGGAACAGATGTTTTTTTATATTTTCCTTGTATTCTAGTTCATGTACATGATTTTCCTATCAGTAGCAACATGTACTGAAAGGTTTTTTTTTTTATTTTGTTAGCCACAATAATAGTGAAGTATAATAGCAATATGAGTTAATATTTTTTTTAATGATTTTGTAGTTGCCCTTCTTGTTGGTTTTACTTACAACAGTAAAACCAACAAGAAGGGCAACTACAAAATCATTAAAAAAAATATTAACTCATATTGCTATTATACTTCACTATTATTGTGGCTAACAAAATAAAAAAAAAAACCTTTCAGTACATGTTGTATAAAATTATACCTATTAATCAAATATTCTATTTGGGTTGAAAAAATTATAAAAAATATGCACCTAAAATTAAAGAAAATAACTGTAAAGCTATTGTTTGAATCTAAACTTTTAAGTTTTAATTAATATGGAATTATTTTTAAATAAACAATGGTTACAAATAGATTTTTAAGCATATTGAATCAGTATGAATAATCAGTGTAGTATAATAATTTGCAGTTATTACACACTACTCAAACAATGTTGTATAAAATAATCAACATTAATAATAACAATTATGAGAATAACTGTATAATCATGATCTGAGTGAATGTGTGGTTAACAACACCACCCTAAGAGCGTTTTCACATTATCCGATCCGATATCAGTAGCGGTGTAATATATGTATTCGTAATCACCGTTAAAAATTATTTATTTTGATACCACATTCGATGTATTTTGAGAACAGTTTTTTTTTTTGAGATTACTTTTTGGTGCCAAAAATCCTTTTTTTTTAATTTTGATATTCCCAGTGTCACTCTCACTACTAAGACGAATCTATTGACACCACCCACATAAAAATACGACAAGCCGTTTAGGCTCTAGGGCTTGCCAAAGAAATATACATACATACATACACTCAAAAAACATTACCCTCCTTCTTTCGCAGTCGGGTAAAAAGAGATCCAGTTCTGCAGACATTATAGGCATAATTTTTGTTATATTAAATAAATTTAATGTAATCTTTTTAGACAATCTCCAAGATATACCGCCGCCACAAGCTGACTTCTCAGCGCCACCACCTTACGATGTGGCTGCAAACTCCAAACTACCCACATATGAGGAAGTGCAGAGAGAGAAGCAAATGGAGGGAGAAGATCTACCACAGGTACGGTTAACATTATTCAATACTCAAGTATTTGTGAGAACTGAAAAGACACAACACCATCTAGCTGCAAACTCAGCAAAGCTTGTATTATGATTAGACAAGATTATAGACATGAACTATGCATTCAACCATCAAAGACCGCCTTCATGCATAAAAGCATACTTTGTATGGCCCCAAAAATATTTAATAAATTACCAAATAGAATTAAGGACTTAAATATTATTCCATTTAAATTTAAATTAAGACATTTATTATTGGAGAAATGTTATTATAGTATTGACGAATTCCTTAGTGATAAATTGTAAGTTATTTGACATTGATATTTTATTCTATTTTGACATTGTATTATTATTATTATTCTTACTTTAGCAAATTATTTGACATTGATATTTATTAATTTTGGCATTATTAGTATTATTTTTATTACTGCAAGTTATTTGACATTGGCATTTATTTAATTTTAACTCTGCATTATTATCTTATATTTTTTGTTTTGTTTTGTAATCCTTAATCTTATTTTAATATGTTGAAGACTCTTATTTACAATAAATTACTAAAATTATGAGAAAGCGTGTACACCTTCAAGGTAGATTTTTGAGGAACTATTTCATTAATCGAAAGATCGCATGTAAAAATGTACCAAAAATCACACCAATAAATGAATTTTGAATTTTTGAATTTTTATGACAGCTATATTGACTGATAGAATCGTAGAGCTATTATAGATAGAGCAGAGTCAGGCCTCAAGCCGTCCCTTGGTTAGAAAGAGAGAGACGATCGCAGTACCTATCCGTCTATCTCTGCTCGCGTATGTGTAGTTAGCGCGGAAAAGCAGTTAATTGTTGTGATTGGATTACCATTATTTGTCCTTTACTGCGCATGCGTCAGTAGAGAAAGACAGATGGGGTACCCCAATCTTCTCTCTCTTTTTAACTGTTGGACGTTTCCGCTTACAGGCAGCCGTATGTCTTCCCTACTCTATGTATAATAGCTCCATGGATGGAATAGGTAGTTTGAAGTTAGATGAGGTGATGTCGAATATCAGACATATTAAAAAATAACTGAATGGTACTCATAGGGCCGCAATATTAACTGGCTCTTGAGTTTCAAGTGTCTTTGGATGCTGTTACTCAGTTACTATCAGCTCAGTCACCTTCTTTTTTGTCATCTCAATTTTATTGTATTTATCCCAATTTTATTTGGGGTCGCGGTACCTCAGCTGTCTTTCTCTACTAACGCATGCGCAGTAAAAGACTAATAATGGTAATCCAATCACAGCAATTAACCGTCGAATCGTTCTGCTTTGCTGCTTTTCCACGCTAACAGCGCATGCGCGAGTAGCGAGAGATATATAGGTATCGCCATCGTCTCTCTCTTTCTAACCGAAGGAAGGCTGGAGACCTGGCTCCCCTGCTCTATCTATAGTACCTCTATGGTCGCCGCAGTATGTTTTATCCTTCCATTCCACTCTATCACTCGTCATTTGTCTGTTTACTCCATTCTTAGCCATATGCTCTTTCACACAGTTCAAACCAACTTTTGGTCTTCCTCTTGTACTTTACCTCCCGTACCTACTTAATAACATTTTCCTCACCTCGATTTCCTCATCATTCTGCACATCACTACATAGTATAAAACTAAGTCGCTTTCTCTGTCCCTATATCCCTATGTGTGCTTAAATCTTTAAAACTACGCAACGGATTTTGATGGGGGTTTCTTTAATAGATAGAGTGATTCAAGAGGACGGTTTTATATATAATAAATGCATAATATAGTATGGAAACACTGTTAGTTTTCGAGGTTTCTAATGTGATGTATCAAATAAACACATTTTCCGCGACGGTATATGTCTATCTCTTAGGGATAACCCACAACAACCATTTTTTATTTCTTTCTTTTTACGAGAAATAATGGCTTATTTACGAAGTGATTTTAAGCAATACAGAATGAATCCTTATACAATTAAAGTAAATTAAATACATTGTGAATTTAATATAGATCAAAATGGCCCTTTACAGTATCTAATTTAAATGAATATATTCGAAGATATTACAGATTTAAAATGCACGAATCGTGTCGTCGGCGGGGGCATCTGAAATCCACCCGTGCAAAGCCGGGGCGGGTCGCTAGTGTTCCATAAAACTGCCTCGGTGGCGCAAGTGGTAGCGTAAGCGACTGCTGTGCTTGAGGTCTCGGGTTCGATTCCCGGGTCGGACCTAATATTTGTATGATCTGCAAATGTTTGTTTCGGAGTTTGGGTGTTTTTTATGAATAATATGTATGTATTTACAAAAAAACTATATATGTATTTATATCAGTTGTCTAGTAACACAAGCTCTGCTTAGCTTAGGACTGGATGGCGTTGTGTGTTAAAAAATACTTGAATACTTTACACATTATATGTGTATGTGTTCATGATAACTTTGTTTACCAACTTTATTTTGTGTGTGCCAATTATTATGCTTTATTATATTTTAATTTTAGTAAATTAATTATGTTTTCAACCAATTATACTAAGATAACATTATATATGTGTTCCTTTGTATTACTTACTGCATGATAAATATATAAAATTAAATTTTTAACTGACTTCAAAAAAAGGAGGAGGTTTCTCAATTCGACCGTATCTTTTTTAAGTGTGTTCGGGGATAGCTTCGTCGTTTGTGAACCGATTTTGGTGATTCTTTTTTTAATTGAAAGGAGATATTCCAACGGTGGTACCATGATAAGGACACTCAGATCTAATCATGGCATCCAAGATAAATCGAGTCGAACCTTGAAGTCGGTTTTGTTAAACTTTTACTTGTAGGCATTTCTCAATGAAGGAATTAAATAACCTGATTTGTATAGGAAAAGCTTTTTAACTAAATGTTGTAACTTCGGATTAGCTGATTTGATCTTAATTGTGTATAGTTAAAAACCATTGCTAGAAAACATGGTTTCAAATAAAAAGAACACATCCAAATTGGTCCATCTGTTTAGGAGATATGATGCCACATAAACATTTTAAAAAATCTATCTAGAATAAAGGAGCCTAAGTTACTCCGTGTATCATTAGCTACCTGCTAGTGAAAGTGCCGTCAAAATCGGTCCAGCTATTCAAAAGATTAGTCGGAACAAACAGACAAAAATTTAAAAACTGTTTTTTTATTTAAGTACCGTAAAGAGTGATTAGAGCAAGCGAACGTGTAAGATTATAGCTGTTAATTTTAAATTACAAACAGACACTTCAATTTATTTATTTGTGTAGATTTAATATTATTATTATAGTAACAACTAGCTGACCCGGCGAACTTCTTACCGCCATATTTACATATCTGTCTCAGCTTCCCACAGGCAGTGTACAGTCGCGAACAAAAAAAAACACTTTTCACGTTATCTTTTATTTTTTTTCTTTCTAGCAAAAAAAGAATGAAAGAAATCGGACTATGTGTTATTGAATTACAACTAAGTACATATTTTGATTTTCATCCCCTCTCCAGGAAACCGTGCTGAATTTCGGGATAAAAAGTATCCTATGTCCTACCTCGTAGTATGAACTCAAATCATGCCAAGTTTCATTTGAATCCGTTCAGTAGTTTCGGCGTGATGCGCGGCCAAGATACAGACAGACAGACAAAAATGAAAAAAAATACAGTTTTGGCTTCAGTATCAATTATAGAGAGGCCTCCAAAAATTTTTTTCTAAATATCTTTAATGTACAGAATTGGACCTGTTACATTTTCATTATAAGTATAGATAACATATATTTTTTAATTATTATTATTAATATAAAACTGCCAAGTTCAAGTGTACAAAACAATTACATAACTTGAATATATTTAGCAACGGCTGGTTAAATATACAATATAATGCTAGCGTTGTTATCTATCTATACTTATAATAAAAATGTAACAGGTCCAATTCTGTACATTAAAGATATATTGAAAATTTTTTTTGGAGGGCTCTCTATAATCGATACTGAAGCCAAAACTGTAATTTTTTCATTTTTGTCTGTCTGTCTGACTGTATCTTGGCCGCGCATCACGCCGAAACTACTGAATGGATTCAAATGAAAATTGGCATGATTTGAGTTCATACTACGAGGTAGAACATAGGATACTTTTTATCCCGAAATTCAACTCGGGTGTCCTGGAGAGAGGGGATGAAAGTCAAAATATGTACTTAGTTGTAATTCAATAACACATAGTCCGATTTTGTTAATTCTTTTTTTGCTAGAAAAAAAATAAATAAAAGATAACGGGAAAAGTCTTTTTTTTGACCGCGACTGTACACTGCCTGTGGGAAGCGGAGACAGATAAGTAAATATGGCGGTACGAAGTTCGCCGGGTCAGCTAGTAATACATATTACAAAAAACATTTTCTAGAACCTTTCATAAACATTTTATTCATTTATTTATAGTTAATTAAAGTGGTAAAACCAATTACACTAATTAACAAAGGTATATCAAAAAATACCTGACAGTGAAAAATAAAAACAAATATAAAATAAAAATCAAGAAGAAAAAATAAATAATATTATATATTTCGACTGGAACCGAAATTTGTTGTAAAATCGGTGAGGGCGAGCGCTGATTGAAAACCTTAATTACATAATGAGATTAAGTTAGGTAGTTTTTTACATACAAAAACAAATATGAACCACAAGTAGGTATAGTCAGTGCCGGATTAGCCACGTAGCAAGAGTAGCAAATGCTACGGGCCCCGCGATTTGGAGGGCCCCGCGCTTCAACGCCTGTCTGACCGTAAAAAAATAAGTTTAGATATGCGTAAAATACACACATCAAAAGTGTCTAGGGATCAACATATGTGTCTAGGGATCAACATATATTTTTGCAATAACTTTTCTCCTGATTGATATTAATTAAAATTTTCTTTAAGGATTCATCAAATAAAGTGTTTTCGTTTGTCACAGTAACGATAAACCAAGTCACCTTTGCATTAATAAAGAAATTTGCCATTTTCCTAATAAAGGGATTTTTGACATTTGAACCACTAACATTAAAGTTCGAAAAAAAGACTGAAATAACAGTTTTCTTTAAAATTTTATTAGGTAACTTAAACAATTAATAATCCGTGTTTCTACCGCGAACACTAACAACACAAGAATCGGTTTGGCATACTCAAAATGAGTTCATCCAAATCACGCTGTGGAATGGCCGCCCATGTTCGTTGCAACAACAAAAAAAGGTCTTCTTGCGACTGGATACCCTCCATATTCGGCAGAGCTCTTCTCTGTAGCATATCCCATGCATGCTCAATCGGGTTCAAGTCTGGCGACTGAGCAGGCCAAAGCCACATCTCAATCTCAAGAAATCCGCATAAAAATGCTTGATCCCTAGACACTTTTGATGTGTGTAGCTTGCATGCCATTAGGTAATTCTGGATGAACGGTGTTTAAGTTCGCTTGTGCCCATCTTTAAAAAGAAATGAGATGTACAGGAATGTGGCAGTTATAGAGGAATAAAGCTCATTCCACATAGTATGAAAGTTTGGAAGAAAGTTATTGAGAGAAGAGTGAGAGACAAAAGTGCAATAAGTTGAAAACAATTTGAGTTTTTGCCGGGCCAACAGATGCCATATTCGCAATTCGATAATTGTGTGAGAAATACAGACAGGCGCACAAAAACTTGTATATGGTGTTTGTTGACCTAGAAAAAACGTATAATAGGGTATCCCGAGAAATTTTGTAGTGGGCTTTGAAAGAAGAAAGAGTGCCTGCTAAGTATGTGGCATTGATTCGATCAATGTATAGAGGATCTAGCATCTATGTAAGATCGGTTGCGGGAAACACCGACCAATTCAGTGTCTCTGTTGGTTTGCACCAGCGATCGCCTCTTAGCCCATACCTCTTCCTACTGATAATGGATGCTCTGACATCGGACATAAAGGAGGAGGCACCATCCCATGGTGCATGCCATTTGCAGAAGACATTGTGTTGGTCGGTGATGACGCGTACGAGGTCCAGCGCAGACTAGAGACATGGCAGCAAAGACTAGAGAATGTTGGCTTGAAAATCTGCAGAACTAATACCGAATACATGTTCTGCGATTTCGGCGGCCTTACTGCCGTGTCATTGAATAGAACAGCGGTCTGCACCGATTTCAAGTAACTCGGTTCGCTGTTACAAAATAACGGCAAAATAGGTCTGCACAATATCGAATCAATGCAGATAACAGGAACTATTTGCGATCCCAAGTTCCCTTTAACGTTAAAGAGACAAATTCATACCTATATTATAAATGCGTAACTCTGTAAATGTGAATACCAAATTCAGTGTTGTCAGATTTTATCGAAATTTGGCTCCTTTTAATTGGGCAAACTATCTGTAATCAATGTGTTTCGTATTAATTGACTAAACTCACGAATTGTCAAATACGTTAAAAATCATACCATTGTAGTTTACTGTCTAATGTAATTCCTAAGCTAATACTTGTTGAGTCTACAATACTAATAATTTCATTATTTAGAGCTAGATTAGTGCCTAGCTGTTTTATATTTGGCATTGTAAATCTAACCAATTGAAAGAGGCCGCTCGTGATCGCGAGGGATACCGTCTGTTGACGTCCTAACTTCATTTTGAAGATGGCACCCCATTATGATGATGATAGTAAATCTCACTCACCTTGTTTTATTTGAATTCAGTAGGAGATTATTAGTTGAAAACCAATTCAATACATCATTTAGTTACGATCGACTTTAGAAATAAGTGACGTATCTGCAGCAAATAGAACTATATCACAGAAATCTTTTAAATAATATGGTAAATCGTTTATATATATATGAGAAAAAGTAGAGGACCCAGTATAGAGCCCTGAGGAACGCCCATAGTAACAGGTAATCCAGAAAACCTCGCAGCATTGACATTGCATGTTGAATTCTATCTTTCAAGTAGGAATCAATTAGTTCCAAAGCTATACCATTAACACTATAATGGCTAAGTTTAAGAATTCGTCAGTCTAATACGGATATATGGCTGCCTCGGTGGCGCAGTGGAAGCGTACGCGATTGCTGTGCATGAGGTCTCGGGTTCGATTCCCGGGTCGGAGCAAATGTTTGTATAATCTGCAAATATTTGTTTTGCAATTTGGGTGTTTTCAATTTATTATATATAAAATTTACAAAAAAAAAGTATATATGTATTTATATCAGTTGTCTAGTACCCATAATACAAGCTCTGCTTAGTTTAGGACTAGATGGCAATCTTGTGTTAAATGTCCGAAAAAAATGTCCGAAATACCATAAAATTGAGAATCTAAAGCAAACCAAGGGCCCCTTGGCCGAATTTGCTACAGGCCCCGCGCTGGCTTAATATAGCACAGCGGCACTGGGTATAGTTAATCACACTTATATATCTTACTAACATGATAAACGCGAAAGTTTGTAAGTATGGATGGATGGATGGATGTTTGTTACTCTTTCACGCAAAAACTACTGAACGGATTTGGATGAAACTTTACAGTAATATAGCTTATACATCAGAATAACACATAGACTACTATTTGTCGCGGTAACCAACATATACGCGGGCGTAGCCGCGAGCAACAACTAGTCACACTAGTAATATATAAAGGCGAACGTTTGTGTCTATGTTTGGTACTTCTTCACGCAAAAACTACTGGACGGATTTGGATGAATCTTTACAGTAATATAGCGTAGACATCAGAATAACACATAGGCTAGGAGATCGTATTTTGTTTTTTACGGAAGACCCATTTCATTTCATCCACATTTTTTATCATTAATTTCATCACGACGAAGACTTCAAGACTTTAAACAGTTGACATTGGCTGAAATAGCTGATCCGAGAGACCCGACTGGTTGCCATTTCATCATCATCATCATCATTTGCAGCAATAACCGACATACACGCGGGCGGATCTGCGGGCAACAGCTAGTTTGAAATAAAGCTAAGAAAGAGCAATATACGCACACGATATAAATATAAACACAATAAAACACATAAATACTAAAAATCATAAATTATTTGATAGAAAACTATTATCAGGTGTGACCCCATGTCACAATTAAGGGGCGCGTCCCTAAAAACGCGCGAAAAGGCACTTGCAGTTTTGCAAAACACAAACAACTCAATTCATATTTGACACTAAAAAAAAAATCTCAGTAGTTTAATAAATCAGTCTACCAATCTACCGAGTGACATTTATAAAATAATTCTTTATTTTTGTAAAAAAAATCCTTAACAAAGATCAAAATCATCGAAATCGACCTTTTTAATTAGCACACTCTGTCCTATTTCGTGCTCTATTTTAAATGTTTTTTTCTTATTTCGCGAGAAAAAAGTATGGAGAAAAGATTTACCGTTTTAGTTTTTTATTAATTCTCACCAAAAAGCCATAATCTAAGGCTAAACATCATTCATTTTTAGCGACAAAAGTTCCATACATTTTAGTACGTAGATATCGTCTCCCGTAAATTGCAATAAATAAGTTTTATCGCGCTCAAAAAATTCAGTGCCCGCCGAATATTCAAGGTGACACCACGTCCGTTTCTAGTTCGCACTGAGCTCCATAATACCACTGACGAAATATATACTTAGACTTACACCGCATGAACTTAGAGTTGTACGCGGATATATAATAAGCATAATGTTCACTAGATGTCACTAAGTGTATCAAATCGTAAATTTGAAAGATATTTTCTGAGCTTCTACTCCGATACGAATCCGAGAGTAAACTGTCAAGTTTATTTGTTTTTGTATTAGTGAAAATGTCCCACTAGATGTCGTTTTCCACATAATTACATTAGTAATTTATGTGATATTTTATTAAATCGTCCAAGAGCACACAAATAAATAAAATTGAAATGTCTGTTTATAATTTCAAATAAACAGCTTCTTCATAAATGCTTCTCAGTAAATACGGTACATGAATATATATTTTTTTATTAATTTTTGTATGAAACTTTTTAAATTTTCACATAAAACTCTGTATGTAGGTCTAGCTACTTAATTGTGTTATAATAATCAAAATTTGTTGAAAAAATCCATATATTATATATGTTATATTAGGTTATATTATTCAGTGATGAAAGCTCAGTAGGCTGAAGCCTAGGGCGGCTTCGTTTAGGGGGCGGCAAATTAAATGATTTAAAAAAACTACATTTCTGTAATAGAAATGGAGAAATTAAGTCTTGGCAGTTTAACAAGAAGAAATAATGTATTAATGTTTAAGAAAAATGTTGTTTGAGAAATTCTATATGCTTGTTAAAATACATCTTTGTAAATATCCGTTTATAAGACATCTCAATAGCAGTTAAATTTTACAATTTAAATTAGTAATTTTAACTAAACATTTTCTTAATTACCACTGAAGGTGGCATGAGTTGCTAGAATGCACTGCTGCGTCCGTTTCAGCGGCTGGCGGCAAATTAGGTCCAAGTAGAAATTTTCATCCTTGGTCCTTTCCGCCACCTCTTTCTGTGCAATGTCATCTTCGCAGAAGATAAAACTCTGTTGCTATCCACTATGGAGCATAACATGGTTGGCAGCGAGAGATATTCTCCCATAACTGCATTCTATATCCAACGCTGCGATGCTCAAGTAATGGCACAGTGAATCGGCACAATACACTGGACAGGCAGGATTCAACTCACTTCTAGTAACCGCGTGCAGGTATTTCCGAAGCAACTGTGACCGGAAAGAACCTGCGTTACGCGGAACAAATCTCACATGGATATTCCTGACAACGCGCATTCTGCCTCCGTAGACATTATGTAATAAACGCGTGTGGCTCAAACCAACAACACTCTCTACTGTCTACTCTCTACTCTCCTGTGGCGCACCCTACTCTAGGCGGTCAGTGCTACCGTCTACACCGGGTACCGTAAAGTGTTATTAACCGGAGAATTCTGCGGTACATCTTGTCGCAATACTCAGTTTACCTAAATTCGGCAAAAGCTTTCGAGCAAACTATTGAAAGTGTGTTTTTTTTTTTTTTTTTTTTTTTTTTTTTTTTTTTTTTTTTTTTTTTTTTTTTTTTTTTTAAAGACAACTCCCGCATTAGATGATTATATTAGATGTTTATTACATCCAGTGTCGCGGGGGACTTTACAGACATACATGAAACGGACACAATAAACACCCAAACTCAGAACAACAATTTGTGGATCACACAAAGTGTTGTCCCGTGTAGGATTTGAACCCACAACACTTGGCGAATTGGCAAGCGGCGTGGTGACCGCCTAAACCACTAGGCCAACCGTGCAGTCAAACTGTCGTCAACCTACTGTTAAGGAACAGGCCTAGATACATTATTTGGGATTAATACAGTACGAGAACTGAATTGAACACGATTGAGGCGTCTTAAAGTGGCCTCAGATATTCATCTTGGAACGACACGTATATTTTATTATGTCACAATAATGATATCTATGTCGATTACTGAAAGAAAAATAATGTAACAGCTCATAATCTTCACTTTTTAAATATTTAAGTAAAACTTAATCTTTATTAAGTTAATTTTTTTTTTCGTGGGTAGGTGTTGAAAGTTCACACGCATTTGTAAAAGCTCCTTGAATATTTTAATAATTTACTTAGTATTTGCAAGGCCTTCATTGTTTACATGTGTTCACTGAAGTTTCTAAGCCACCTGCCAGCTTTTTTTTGCACAAATATAAACATCTGCAAACCAACTCTTACAAGTTCATCAAGTTCCTCAAGTAATTTTATTGTTCTGAGTATACAAAATGTACCTATTTCTTATTTCACGCAAAATTCAATTCACTATGATTGAAATACTAATATACAATCGAATCGAATCGTCAATTGTCAAGAAGTTTCAATTCGGCTGGAATCTCTGACGCTGCACGCGCTGTGTGGAGACGTGGCTCCGTTACGCATCTGCTATCGTATTTACAATGGGGAGTACTCCGAGCAATTGATTGAATTGATCCCTGCCTCCTATTTTGCCATCATCCTACGCTTTCATCATCATCATCATTTAGGTGTCAACTGTGCGCTTTTCGAGAAAATTTCTGCCCTACACAACAAAACTGTGGAATGAACTGTCGACTGCGGTATTCCGGGACCAATACGACCTTCAATCAATCTTCAAGAAAAGAGCATACTTCTCCTTAAAAGCCTTGTGACACCTCTGGTGTTGCGGGTATTCATGGGCAGCGGTAAATAATAAATAAATAAGTTGCCGTTCATGAGTGCATTGTTTCTCGTTGTTTACTGCGTGTTTTGGTGATAATGATGGTTTTGGAGAAAATTATTTGCTTTCTCCAACGGCTAACTGGATAAAATCACCATCTTCATCCTCACAGTTTTTTGTTATGGGGACTCTTTAAGAAATTAACTAAATTACTCCTAAATATGGTCCTTAGCAACTTTGCTGTTGGATTTTTGTTGCTTTTGCCGAAATTGCGCAAACAAATTTTCTATTACATCCTGATTCAATTTTTAACCGACTTCAAAAAAAGGAGGAGGTTTCTCAATTCGACAGTATATATGTTTTTTTTATGTGTGTTCGCGGATAACTTCGTCGTTTATGAACCGATTTTGATGATTCTTTTTTTAATGGAAAGGATATGTCCCAACGGTGATATCATGATAAGGACCTTACGATCTGATAATGGCATCCAAGAGAAATCAAGTCGAACATTGAAGTTGGTTTTTGTTTTAGTTAATTGTGTAATTTTTCAAATAATTTTTGCCCGTCTTTATCGCATTTAATGCATGTGTTACTTTTTTTAAACAATGCGTGTTTCTATGGCATCTCATATTTTTTTATTACTGTTCAATGGGCCTATCTGTCAATTTTGTAAGTGATCGATTCAAGTTTTAAGTTTTGTCTATTTCGTATGGTTTGGTAACATCTTGAAACGAAATTTGCTCATTGCCGTTAACATAGTTATTGTTTAAAAAATGATTTTGAATACTTTTAATTAAATGTGGTACATCAAAAAACGCAAATAATTTTACAAAACGTTGCAAAAGAAAAAGGAAAAGTTACTAGATATCCCTGATTTCTTGCATGTATTTTGGTTTTTCGTAGCCCGACCGCAAAAAACAGCTTTTAGCAGAAGCCCACTTATTATCAAATAGTTTATTTATAGTAGCTTTTAAAAGAGTTGTAACAATTCTGCTTTTACTGCTGATGGAATATTATAAGTTACACATTATTGCGATTTCATGGAAAGTGATCACACAAGCTTTATCTTTAATTAATGCATTTCGAATTTCTGTTATTCTTTTTTTAAATAGATCAGGGCAAAACAATCGGATTTTGCTAGCCACTTTCGGAGTTTCGGATTGTGGTTGGAGCGGCAAGTACTACACCTTGCCGCCTTAAAAAAAATACACTTTAGATTTGTAAAATAATGACAAGCTGAATTTATTTTCGTCTTCTGTCCAATTCATATCCTTTATTTTCGTAGCTGCATCAATGTCAATTCTCTAGAAACCTCTTCTGAACTCTTTAGATTTTAAAATGCTGTCATCAGATTTTGGATTTTGCCGTAATTTAAATAATAGGATAAAAAAATTGTTAGAAAACTGTTTAAAGTGTATGTCTATGAAATAATATTTATTTGTTAATCTCCTGACTGATTTAATGTGATTTTAATATTACTTGTTGTACAAATTAAAATATGTATAATAAAAACTTGAGAGGTGTCAAAGAACACCCGGATGGAACGAAGTTTATATATATATTATATTTGATATGCTCCTACTAATAAAAATGCGCATAAAATACTCAAATTATTTTAGTAATAATCAAGCTTTACAAAATATACTATAAAACAATATATTTTATGTAAATAAATGCAAAAACCCAACATCACGTGGTGTTCCAAGGCGGTCACCTATCCAAGTACTAACCACGCCCGATGTTGCTTAACGTCGATGATCGGACGAGAACCGGTGTATTCAACATGGTATGGACGTTGGCAATCAGTTTGTTATATTTAACGGTGAGTATCCAGCACTATGACGTCAATTCAATGTTAAAAGTGTGGTTACAATTTTTGGCACGAAAAGTGTCGTTACATTTTTTTCCGTCTAGCCCCCTTTCGCAACTCGTGATAAGGAACTTCGTTCCAAAATAAAGATTATACTTTGCAGTTCAATCATTTATTTTATATTAAAATGACATATAATGACCTAAAATTTATTGATTATGCCATATCAGACAGGAAATAAAATCGCTCAACATTATTATCTACACCATAGATTTACATGATTGAATAGAATATATTTAAATTAGGGGGCTTCCATTAATTACGTAAGGTGTTTTAGGGGGGAGGGGATTGAGCTAAATCTTTTCAAATCTCACTTAGGGGGGTCTTGGCAAATATCACGTAATTATTGTGTAAAATTGCGTGAAAAATTATTTCCGAATAAAATATGGCCAAATCTGACACAATAGTGTTTGTCGTATTCGTCCGAACTCCGCAGAGCAGCGAAGTAGCATTCGATTTTGCTTTGCTAGTCTTCAATCGAAGTAATAGAACCAGTTCAATAATCCAACACGTTTACAGCCAAAACATAAATTTGAAGAATCTCGCGTGAGATTTGGGGACGCGGGAGGGAGTTGATGAAAATCTTACGATATCTCACCAAGGCGGGAGGGGAGGTCGAAAAATTCTCAAAAATGCCTCACGTAATTAATGGACGCCCCTTTACGATATATCGTTGAAATAATTTGTTTGTTTACTTACTCTTCGTAAGACAACTAACCATTTGACAAATCAAAGTCCGACGTAATTGTAGCCACTTGGTGGCGCTATCATCGCGCATCCAGCATATAATATTCTATATGTCATATCAATAACTTATAAATGTGACATCTAGCGTAGTAAATAGGTCATTATATTCAAGTTTATTTAAATCGATTGCAACGACATCTCCTAAAAATAGGTGATAACTTATAGTTACGCAATTGAAAAATATTTTTTTTAAACAAGCATTAGAAAGTAAGATTTATATTCGAAAAATAATAAAATAATTACTATAATTGAAGCATATCAATAAAATGGTGATAGAGTTTGTTAAACTATTTCTAGTACCTTATTTTTGCGCGCCATCTAGATTTAAGTGAATTTTTCTAGCTTTTATCGGTGTACAGTTTGGGCCAGGGGAGGGTCGGTCTATTTAGTATATTGTGTCATTGATAATACGTAAATGACAAGTTTTAGGGTGGGTTGCCAGTGAGTGTCGAATCGTAACTGTTAATTTGTAATCTTGAATTTAATTTAATTTTTTTAAAGAATAATTTCAAAGAAAAATATTAGTATTTTTCATTAACACAGAACTTATTTTTGTGTTTTTTTTTAACTTGCTATGTATGTATATATCTAACTATATTTGTTAGGACGGAATCTTGCAACTCAATTTTGCAGATATCTTCATCCGATTGTGTTGAATTTTTGTAGGCATATGTATATAGCGTGACAATGCTATATTATGATGACATGGAGCTGATCTGATGTTGAAGCTGGAAGGTGGTCATAGGAACTTTGTAACGACGGAACCTATCGAGTTTGGAGTCGTTTGATTTGTCTTGACGAGTACTTTGAATACACTTTGACAGACCGAGACACTTTGAGAAATTGTTTTTAAAAAAGTAAAAAATTTTTTTTTATTTATTTCTGTTAGAATTGAATAACTACTACTGAAGTAATGAAAGACCTTAAAATTACAGTTTGATTCATGACTGCATGGTTGGTCTAGTGGTTTAAGCGGTTGCCTCGCCGCTTCCTACTGTATCAGGTGTTGTGGGTTCAAATCCCACATGGGACAACACTGTGTGATCCACGAATTGTTGTTCTGAGTCTGGGTGTCCATTGTGTCCGTTTCATGCATGTTTGTAAAGTCCCCCGCGACTCAGGATTTATTGGATATATACGGAAGTTGTCTTTTTTGAAAAAAAAAACTAGCTGAGCCCCACGGTCTTACCCGCGATACTACACCAACCGCGGTTACTCCTTATATCATCAGCTAACTATCAGTAAAAATCCCGTCAAAATCGCTCCAGCCGTTCCAGAGATTAGCCGGCACAAACAAACAGACAGACAGACAAAAATTGTAAAAAAGGGTCCCATCTACACTTTACGTCATTTCCATTATTATTCATCCCTTAAGTTCGAATTTAATCAATTGGTGAATTGTAAAACAATAGATGCCCTATCCCTTACATTATCTGATATCTGTAATATATATAGATAAAAGAGGAAGGTGATTGACTGACTGACATACCCAGAGATCAACGCACAGCCCAAACCGCTGAAGTTAGAATCCTGAAATTTTGCATCTAGGTTCTTTATATAACGTAAGTGAGCACTAAGCAAGGAATTTTTGAAATTCCACCCCTAAGGGGGTAAATCAGGGGATGAAAATCTGTGTGGGCGAAGCCCCTTGTAAAAGCTAGTATTAAATATTTAAGGAAGTTTCCATTTCAAAGTTTTACACTCTTAATATTAATTTTAAGACAAATAGTTTGTTTTTTAACCGTCTTAAAAAAAGAAGGAGTTTATAAATTAACTGTATTTTTTTATTTTTTTACCCGACCATTTATGAGGGTTATGATTTTGACAGGCTATGTATGTATGTTCATCTGTTCCCTCATAGCTCCTTAACTTCTAACTAGAACTGGATAAATGAGGTATTGTTAGAAGTGTCTTGATCGTCCGCTGCTTATAGGCTATGTATTAAAAAATGAATTTGACATAAATATGCCGTGTTTGGTATCATCGGAAAGGGTGTTACTTGTACATTTCAAATATAGGTATTATTAGCATTTGCTGGTGACTTTGTTCGTATTTATTCAATTTTTTTTATATTTCTATGTTAGGTATTTAAAATATACTTTGCATATAAATTATTATTATCACTACACCAAAACATTTTAAATAAAAAAAGTAAAAACTTAAATTAAAATAGAAACGTACCATAAGTCTTAAAAACACGTGACTACGGCTTTTCAAAACTTGTTTCATACTTTTTCAGCGTCGTTTTTTGACAACAAGTGAAAAAAGTACGTAAGTAAGTAAGATCTATGTAGTAAAATTTAGTCAATATGAGCAATAAAAGCTATCAAAAATTATATTTTTAAGAAACATTATGTTCCATCAATATAACATATATCATACAAATTTTATTTCATAACATAGCATTAAAATTCGTTGATTACTGTAAAAGATCTAAGCTGACAGATAGCGCGAGCGACTTAATTTTATACTGTGTAAAATATATTATTTGTCCATGAAATGAATTAAAAATGAATAGGTACACTTGAACCCCATTCTCGGCCGTTGACGAGTTACTTAAAGCCCGCGGGCTTTCCGATATGACTAAGATACATTGCGTGCTTTGTAGGACATTCTAAACATTCTTCAAAGGCGAACAGTTAATGAATATGTAACTAGAAGAAAAAACCGAAAGTAAATTTATTAGTTGCCAGGGTTAGTATGCAACAGTGCCCGATGCGTTTGTGTGCATGTAAAATATGAATGTGGGTGTTCAATCACAAATTCCCACGCTCAAGGACTACAGTCTTAAGAAGTGTGAACGGAGCGAGATCTGAAAACTGTCCCGTTTCCTATCGCGCATTTTTTAAAGGTACCGTCTCCACCTCGCTTGACTCATAGAACGGTTCGATTGTGTCACGTGTTCGTAACAATTTTATTATTCGGATACTCTCATTCCGACATATAATATAGATTTCTCACAGGGCCTAGTGTGAGTTTATTTCGCATATACTAGACGTCACGGTGAACGCATTCGACGTTGCGATTGACCCTCGCTAAACTCTTCACCACTCGCATCGGTATCGCGCTCACTATCGAGATCTAGTTGATGTGAATTAAACTCACACTGGGCACTTTGGTGGTGATGTGTCCATGTATTGACAGATCGAGAATACTTCACTGCAAAGAGAAGGAAGATTTAAAACAAACAAATAACAACCCGTGTGGCCAGCGTGGTACAGTAAGCCCAAAACCTTGCTAAGAAGTGGCCAGCTGTGGACTGTTAAGGCTGTTGATAATAATGATGATGAAAATTTTAACAAAAAAAACCGCCTTCAAAAACTGGACCAAATTGAAATGGGACCACACGGAAAGCACCAGCTTTCAAATGAAAAGACTCATCAAAATCGGTTCACCTATTCGAAAGTTCTGAGGTAACAAACATAAAAAATACAGTCGAATTGAGAACCTCCTCCTTTTTTGAAGTCGGTTAAAAATAAGGTTAAACAACAGGGTGTTTTATGTAAAATTAAATGCTATTTTCGGTGATCACGATTCGTGGTTAGCTAAATGCTAGGCTAGCTAGTTTAACTGTTTTAGCTGTTGTAAGTTAAGCAAGTAATCTTACATTGTTCGCATCTCATGTTTATATATTATCGTATTATTAATTCGGGCGTGAGAAATATTCAATAAGTGAAAAAAAAAACAAAGACTAAATGTGTTGGTCTTTTTTGTTATTTTTATGAACCTTGGACAGAGTGGTATTGACGTCAATTTGACGTTTTATATATTCAAGTCATGCGTCCGCGTGTTGCTTTTCTCAGAATTAGGTAGGTTAGTTTTGACTCCTATAATATAATCGTACTAGTTTTTGGTAGCTCCGCCCGCGTATATGTCGGTTACCGCGACAAATAGTAGCCTATGTGTTATTCTAATATATAAGCTATATTACTGTACAGTTTCATCCAAATCCGTTCAGTAGTTTTTGCGTGAAAGAGTAACAAACATCCATCCATCCATACTTACAAACTTTCGCGTTTTTAATATTAGTAGAATTATCCTTCGTCGGTGTACGTCGTATCTGAATATGAACTAGATAAACATAAATGTCAAGTAAATAAACGATAATCTGATTACGTAAACAATGATTTAATAGTTATAATTACACACTTATATATATACATATACACGTTATAATTACAATTATAAATACCGCCAGTGACTGGACATTATTAGTGGACACGTATGAAAATCACTACAGAATACCGGAGGATATCTGCCTCGGCGTCCAGACCAGACATATTTCTTTATGCAATGTCAATTAAGCGTGTAGTACTAGTAGAACTCACGGTGCCGTGGGAAACGAACATCCCTAAAGACCACGCTTTAAAAAGAAACAAGTACTTTGACTTAACCAACGAAATAACCAAAAATGGTTATGTTGTTGCGCTGTATGCCGTGGAAGTGGGTGCGAGGGGTATACCAGCTAAATCCCTCTATAACCTGCTTAAAGACCTTGGATTGCCAAGAGCTTCAGTAAGCTCTTTTCTTGAACGAATATCCAAAGCGGCATTGCTAGGCTCATTTCAAATATGGTTAGGTAGAGGGGGTAACACGGCGGACAGTGGAGGTGAGCGTTGACGCGTCGTAAGGAGTGCTCCTTAAACCTAAACCTGGGTCGCAATTCCCAGGCACTGTCGAAGTCGCATGTGTTGCCCCCTTCTACACGCGATGGACCCGGCAGCCGCACGGTGAATCCATGGAACGCTAAGAAATAGGTCTATGACTTTACAAACATACATGAAACGAACACAAAGAAAACCCAGACTCAGAACAGCAATTTGTCGATCACACAAAGTTTTGTCCTACGTGGGATTTGAACCCACGACACTTGGCATAGTAGGTGACACTGTGACAGTTGTTACTAGTATCATTTGAGAACTTCGAGGAACATTTAAGGTATTTATTTTTATATTTATATTATTTATACATAATGTATTGCACTTGATTTGTGATCTGCCACGTAAAGAATGAAAATATATGTTATACAAGACGAAGTCGCTTGTTCAAAGGTACTTCGTCAGTTTCGTAGCCAACTTTCACATCAAGTTATATTTTAAGGACAAAACTCTAACATTCGGACTAACTTCTTGTAATGCAACCATAGTATTACTTAAATGACGGGGCTTTCACTGTCAGATAGCTGATGATATAAGGAGTAACCTAACCTACTTTTATTAGACCAGCTTCGTCCCGGCGTCAGCCGCAGTTGTTTTTCTACCGCAGATAACACCGCGGGTTTCAGCTAGTTTGTACATAAGTTTCATCATGATTGATAGTTCAACTTTAGCTTGTTTACACAGATGCAAGGCCCCCCTCCTCATCAGCCCACGTTCGCAGCGTTCGTAACAGTGGAGCCTACGGAAGGCTCGGCTGAGCAACTCGACCCAGAGAACAGTCTACTTGGTACTGACATCATGTTTCTAACATCGTTTTTTGGTAAGTTGTTCTTGATTACAGAGCATTAAGTTAAATGGGTTCTGATATATTTTTTAAGAAGTGATTTTAGAACCTAGTCTTGAGTTGTGACGGCATTTCGGCAAACGTAGGACCTCCACAGGCCACGTCAAGGGTAGATTTGCGCGAGACGGTTGGCAGGAGCTGGATGCGAGAAACCGAGGACCGAACCAAGTGTCGTGCAATTGGTGAGGCCTATGTCCAGAAGTAGATTGTGATAGGCTGATGATGATGAAAGAATCTAGATCATATCGGAAACAATTTTTGCGTATCTCAAAACCAATCTATTTTCTCAACAGAGATCAAAAACTTTTTCTCGTACTTTTTCGTATGAAAATTGCAAACGCTACGAAAAAGTCAATTCTGTGTTATTTACTTTTGTAAGATAAGACATAGAGCATGTGACGGGATTTTTTTTTATTGATGACCTACATACCTGCTGTAGTCCGTTCGCGTTAAGAAAACAGTGAGTCTTAGATTAAGCCACGCCCTCTAGCCAATCCGGTTCCAAGGAACGATCGATTCGTTCGAATGCCTGGAACCCGATTGGTCAAGGTACGGGGCTCGATCGACGCGTCACCTTTTTCCGCATCCAGGCCAAGTATGAGTGAGAAGCACGATTATATCTTCTGTTACTTGGTAATTTATCTAAAACCAGCTGACCCAGCGAACTTCGTAGCGCCATATTTACATATCTGTCTCAGCTTCCCACAGGCAGTGTATAGTCGCAGACCAAAAAACAAAAAAGACTTTTCCCGTTATCTTTTAATGTTTTGTAAACAAACCTTGTCCTAACAATAACGAACACATAAAAATTATTCGATTCCGTGCAGTCGTTCGGAAGTTATGCTCGTACATACATTTCGGCGATTCATTTTATATATATATAGATTTGTATGTATGTTAAGAACTGTGTCAGTAGATTTATATAGAAGTAAATACGAGTATATATTCATTTGACGGTTAAAGAATCGTAAGTGGAATGAAAGTTAAATACTGTGGTTAAAGTCGGGGAAATGTTAGTGTTTTTTCTTTCAACATAGAGCTTGCCAAAATGATTCTGCTCTGCCTGATGGAAAGCATGAGCAGAATCCAAGAGTGGTAGTCACCACACTATGACATAGTGAGATGCTGTTTCATCTCCTGCTTTAAGGACCCATGATCGTAATGGGAGGAAAACCTGTGTGTGTAGTGTAGTGAGTTCCAGGTTTACACTGAGATATGAAGAGTCGAACCGTTTAGTTTAGTAGCATATGTCTAATGGCTTCTCTACACGACGGGCCATCGCGATGGTCTATGATGGGCCAGCGTGGGAAGGGCATAGTGAGTGGTGTCGGTTGGCTTATAACTCGTTCGATGGTCGTGGGATGACGTCGGTGTCGGTTTTTCCGCCGCACATCGAAGTTAGTGGGCCAGCGATGGCGGTACGTACGCATTCACACGTAGCCATTCCACGGTGCGTGCTCGAACTCTATAGATAAATTGCCGCACCGGCTAATGCTTCTACGTCCATATCGAAAAACGTAAAGGTCACAACTGAATGTCGCCATCGTGTAGTTGCATCTCAAGCATCGCATGGTCATCTTGCTGGGCCAGCGCTGGCCCAGCTGGCAGCATAAAACTCTAACGCTTCTTTCTATCTGTACATGTATAAAGTGTACATGAGTGTTAGGTATATCTTTTTAGTGACACATCAGTTTATAAAAATCCAAAATACTTAAATACATTCTAAAAAAGCAACGTTATTATAAACTATGGCGAATTCAGGCGGTCGAGAACTGTGGGATCGATAAAGTTAGTACAGTATATTTTTTTACCATGCTCAGGAATATGCATAAAATTTTTATTTGTCTCAAACATTTTTTTCTAGATTCTTTATTGTCTTTACAATATACATAAATGGTATATTTTTTATTTAGTGATTATTTAAACCCAGAAAATATTAAATAAAAAGTGAAAATTAAGGGAGGGAAATTCAAACCTGCAAAACGCGTCCTATTGGTCGAAACGAAATGTGACGTTGATTGTTACATTATCGAAATTATCGGCGTCGAAATTCCCACTGTGTTAGTAGTGTTTGTGAGAAAAAATAACTTCTTCCATGATTTTATAGCAATCAAAACTGTAAATAGGTTTAAAATAACTGAAACACTCAATAGTAAACAAACACGAAATGATAATGACGTCATATGTTATGTCAATAGCGCGCGAAAAATGGCGGCATTTGAATAGCTCAAATTTAGTCGGTGTTTTAAATTTCACTTTGAAAATTTGTTTGACTATTTTGAAACCTTATATTTTTTTCTATGTTATGGAGACTTATATGATCCGATTAAGAAATAAAAAAGACATGCATATTCCCTATTGTTGTAAATATCAAGTTAATTAATTTCGAATAAATTATAAAGATTGCATATCAGTTATCTTTCTATTTACGATGTATACAGTTCTAAGAATTTACGCTAAAGGAAAACATCGGCAATTATTTTCGGAATTTCTTTCCGATAGAATATCTACTCATACTAATTGTAAATCTTATCAATTATATGAATGGTAGTTGCACAATATTATAACCATTGTATTGCTCGTTATCGCACACGGGTTTTGTGTACACAGGACTTATCAATCGTATAGAGGTTCCGTATATCGGTCGCGTATGTTCATACTGCTATATATAATATGTATCTATGTAAAGATGATTTGTATGAATGTGTACAGACATTTTGACTGCACGGTTGGTCTAGTGGTTTAAGTGGTCGCCACGCCGCTTCCTACTGCGCCAAGTGTCGTGGGTTCAAATCCCGCATGGGACATCTCTTTGTGGGACCCACAAATTGCTGTTTTGAGTCTGGGTGTTCTTGGTGTCCTATTCATGTATGTTTTTAAAATTTCCCCACGACACAGGATTGATATACCTAATGTAGGAGTTGTCTTCTAAAAAATATAAAAATTAGGCGCTCCGCAGACGACGGTACGGGACGGGACAATTTTACCACGAACGATAAGGGAAGCTTCGCCCAGTGTTACTTGCAATTGTTACGAGTATAAGCCTATAACCTTCCTCGATATCCGAGCCAGTACTTCCTGAGATTAGACTGTTCAACCAAACAAACTGCCTCGGTGGCGCAGTGGTAGCGTATGCGACTGCTGTGCTTGAGGTCTGGGTTCGATTCCCAGGTCGGACCAAATTTTTGTATGAACTGCAAATATTTGTTTCGGAGTTTGGGTGTTTTCTATTTATAATATGTTGTATATTTACAAAAAAAAAGTATAAATGTATTAATATCCGTTGTCTACCTATAACACAAGCTCTGCTTAGCTTCGGAGTAGATGGCGTAGTGTTAGATGTCAAAAAAAACTCTTCAGCCTCAAATATTAGTACAGGTACTAATATTTATAACTACGACAATAAAGCATTATTCTTCTATGTTACACGTTGAACGGAGAACAATAATATTTAATCATCTGTTTTCATGTCATACCGTCATTCAAGTATGTATAATCAATAGAATTCATGACTCATTTTATTTGTGTGTAATACATCAACAAGCCCTGGTAATATGAGGCTATAAAGGCGGGCATACACGTTCAAGTATACTTGCGCAAGTCCGTCTGTCTGTCTCTGTCACGCACGACAAAACAGTCTGGATTTGCGCAAGTATACTTGAACGTGTATGGCGGCCTTAAGATTTAACTCCGTATGGTTACGGATCAAGAATACGGAGTATCACTACCCCTTTCATCCCATGGGTGTCGTAAGAGGCGACTAAGGGAGCACCTACGCAGGACATTACTGCACTGAGGAAAAACACTGTTTCCAGGTTAACATAGTTAGGAATAGTTACCAACCCCTGGGTGCTGGTCCCCGAGACCGCGTGCGGTTTTAGTCGGCTCGAGACCGGTGTATTCACCCCACCTGGGCTTTGCTGGTAGGTTGTATGTATAACTAGAAAAATTCCACACTGAAAAAATATTTGGGCTTTTCAAAGTTTTCAACTAAAATTAAACAACAACTTCTCAATTTACCGTGAGAGAGCCACGCTTCCGTGTGAATGGGCCGGCTCGACCGGAGTGATACCACGGCCTTACAGAAAACCGGTGTGAAACCGCTCGCGCTGTGTTTCACCAAGTGGGTGAGGAGGAGGATGAGGTGAGACCCCTCCCTATCCCCTAAAGGCCGGCAAAGCACTTGTGACGTCTCTGGTGTTGCGGGTGTCCATGGGCGGCGGTAATCGCTTACCATCAGGCGATACGTCTGTTCGTTTGACCCCCTATTCCATAAAAATATATTACCAATTGATAGTTGGTACACCTTATATTCGGGTTTCATATTATATCTATACTACTATACTAATATTATAAACGCGAAAGTTTGTAAGTATGGATGGATGGGTGGATAGATGTTTGTTACTCTTTCACGCAAAAACTACTGAACGGATTTGGATGAAACTATACAGTAAAATAGCTTATACATCAGAATAACACATAGGCTACTATTTACCGCGATAACCGACATATACGCGGGCGGAGCCGCGGGCAACCACTAGTGTGTAAATATATGTGTATTTACAGAATATTTACTTTATATGTGTTTAAGTATGTATAAGTTTTTGTGTATTAGTGTTTGTTGTTATTTATATATTCTCACATCTGTGCAGCACCATCTCACAATATTTCTACACCACCCTAAGGTTGACTGGAAGAGAATGCCTTGGCCTTAAGTCCGTCGATGTTCAAAAGTGCATAAAGTTTTAAATAAATGGAGTGTAGTTCCATAGGTATACGGTTCCCATTACACCAAAAATCTAGTTAGTTATAATTCGTAGAGAAGTATATAAATGTAGCGTTGCAAAACTCCATTAAAATAAATTATAATCTTACTTATCTAACAAAATTTATGTCCACATTGTTCACATTCCCATTTTTTGCATACTCAATTCAATTGACACGATTAAAAACAATGATATTAATGAAAATTATACAATAAAATAACGTTTATTTGAGGTCAAGACTAGACACATGATGAATAGTCGAATAGTGTGACTTTGCTAAACATAATGAATACCTGTTGAGAGTCACGTGCATTCTTCTCATGAAAATAACTAATCTAAGTGGATTTTTATGAGATCAGTCTCAACAATACATCTATACTATCTTCTATATGATTAAAAATGAATAACCGAAACGTATGTACGGCCATAACTCCCAATCGATTGCACTAAATTGGATAATTAAATTATTTTTTTAATTGTTTGTCATTGTCAGGACAAGGTTTGTATAAAATAAAATAAAAAAATCGGAAGTGTAATGTTTTCATTTGCGACTGTACACTACCCCGTGGGAAGCTGAAGCAGGCAGAAATAATAAAACAAGAATTTCGGAAATTTAGAAATATACGAAACAAAAAATATCGGTACGAAGTTCGCAGCGTCAACTAGTAATATTATAAAGCTGAAGTTGTCGATAAATCTGTTAGTCTATCGGTTAGTAAACCTGACTTGTCTAAATGTAAGTAAAACCACTACCTATTCATATAATGATAATGACTGTTCCTAGGTATGATTGACCTTCGCTTATTCTATGCTTGACCTTAGGTGGTCACCCTGGTGGCCTTTGAAGAACCTTTACTTGCAATTAGAAATCTGCTATTTTTACCCGACTGCGTCAGAAAGAGGGTTATGTTTTTCTCGAGTTTCTATGTATGTATATCAATTTTTTTGGCATGGACTACAGCCCAAACCGCTGGACCTTTTTTGACATTATGAGGTGTCGTTGAATTCATTAGACTCCTGGTAGTGTCACAGACTATGTACATTTTCTAAATGGCGCCCGCAAATGGAAAAAGGGGGAGGTGGGTTTTTTTTCATACTTTAACTTCTATTTCACGACGTTTCGAACAGGTTACACCGCTAATGGTGACTTGTAGACTGGTGTTTGCTAAACGATGTCTTCGTAATGCGCAAGGTGTGACTACCTGCACTTCATTTTACAGTCGGTACTTCTATACAATTTACAAACAAAACTATGTATAAAAGTGGCGAAAGTGTAAAAACTGTTTAGTGTTAGATTAGATATTGTCTACAAATTAGGGTATTTCTTGGTAACGATGATTTTTTTCTATGAGTACTCTGACGTGGTAAATGTCATTATGGACCGTGAAGAGACGCTCAATATCTATTGTATATTATGTACTAGCTTTTGTTTGCGGCTACGCCCGCCACTAAATTTTAAGTACATAGTTTCTTTTCTAAATATTCAACATAATTATTGCATTCAGATAACCCCCTATAATAGTTTTTCTTATATCTTCCATGTACAGACAGCAACCACTTACGATTATATTTTAATAATTCCAATAACATTTTTTTTTTAAAGACAACTCCCGCACTAGGAATAAATCCTGTGTCGCGGGGGACTTTACAAACATACATGAAACGGACACAAAGAACACCCAGACTCAGAACAACAATTTGTGGATCACACAAAGTGTTGTCCTACGTGAGATTTGAACCCACGACACTTGGCGAAGTTCTTATCGGATGTCTACACCCTATAAGGAACCTACCTGCCAAATTTCAAGTTTGTAGGTGTTATAGTTTCTGAGATTTCGTGATTAATAAGTGAGTGGTATTTCGCATTTATATATAGATTATCACCATCATTTTACCCTTTTCCCTAAAATTTGGGATCTAGGTAATAGAGCCATGCTGATTCTAGGTAGTAGAGCCACGCTGATTTCAGCACGAACGGGCCGGCTAGACCGGGGCGGTACTACCCTCGCACAGAAAATCAACGATCAACGTAAAATGACAGTGTTCCTGCTGTCGTGTTTCGTTGGTGAGTGCAAGACCGGAGGCCCAATGTTGCAAAAGCATCACTAGGCCGCCATGGGGTGGGTCACCATGCTGCATTGTTACAATGTCTGCATTCACAGTGAGTATGGTGATCACCGCTCTTGGATTCTGCTTATGCTTTCCATCAGGCAGAGTAGAGTCATTTTGGCAGAGTCAAACATAAAAAATCGGTGCCATCAGTGTTTGTCTTCCATTCTCCTTGGTCACTCAACATCTTCTGAGATGAACTTCAACAACATCTTCATGTCATTGCAAAATGGTTTTAGGATTTCCTTTATTTACGACCGCCTGGCTAAGGCCAATTTATTTTGGGCATGCAATACTGTTCTTCTTTAATATCAATTCTAAACACCTAGAGTTTTTTTTTATTTTACTGACTATTTCCCGCAACTTCGCCTTCGGCTGTCCATTATCGCGGTAAAAAGTAGCCTATGTTACTCGTTGATAATATAGCTAACCATTGATAAAATATGTTTAGTGGTTTAGGCGTAATGCGCAACAAACAAACATTCGCATGTATAACATTAGTTAGTATTATATAGATGGCAAAAAATAGCACTCGAGTAAATATTAAAATTCTCATTACGGAACAGTTGCATAAGCTATTTGTGAAGCGTCGTGAAATCACGTGATTACGTTGACATTAGTTTAACAAGACACGTCTGTTTGTCTCGATCAACACGTAAGTAATTAATGACGCGCTAAATATCTACTCTGTGCCAAATAGCCCAACCTAGTTGTTTTACAACGTCTAAATAAATTATCTTCACTATATATTATAAAAAAAGTACCCCGCCGCGTCTGTCTGTCTGTCTGTTCGCGATAAACTCAAAAGCTACTACACGGATTTTTATGCGGTTTTTACCAATGGATAGAGTAATTTTGAGGAAGGTTTTCGTATATAATTTGTTAGTTTTTGAGTATATTGAACTTGAACGAATACAAATTTCGTTATCTTATATATAAAATTCTCGTGTCACAATGTTAGTTACCATACTCCTCTGAAACGGCTGGACCGATTTTTATGAAATTTGATGTGCATATCGGGTAGGTCTGAGAATCGACCAAAATGTATTTTTATACCCATTTTTTTTTAATGGCAATACAACATTTGCTGGATCAACTAGTATTTTATATGTATAACGAAATTGGTCGAAGACGTCGAAAAAAGTTAAGCCGCACATCTCAGAGTAGCATAGGCTATATTATATTTTTCGTAGAGAATCCGTGCGAAGCCGGGGCAGGTTGCTAGTACAGAAATAAGTCTTGAGTAGGTACACCCAAATTTAACACTCACTTTTACTTCTTTCTCTAGGTTTACTACCATTTGTCTACTTTTGCGCAAACACCTATAACCATAGACACTAGACTTGTCCTAAGAATATACGTAGATATCTCAATCGAGATAACGGAGACACGTGTATATGTATAATCGATATACGATAAATAAATGATTGTGTAATCTACATCTACACTATTATATAAAGAGGTAAATTTTGTGTGTTTGTATATTTGTTAAATTGTAAGGGGTAATCTCTGGATCTACTGAACCGATTTTGAAAATTCTTTTACCAATAGAAGGCCACGTTATTTGGGAGTGACATAGGCTATATCATAACCCGAAAAGTAGAAAGACTTTTTCGTGGTAGCTGAATTTGCAAAGTAAGTCGGAGAAAAAAATGTTTACCGCCCAACGAAGTGGGCACGGGTCAGCTAGTTATAAATATTTTGATAAATTTGCTTCTATCATTTGTTTATCTATAATTATCGTAACCTCAACAGCTGATGATAATAAAAATATATTGTATTGACAAATAATAATAATATTGTGTTCCGTCACAGTTTTAGACTACTCAATTGAGCAACATATTACAAAAAAAAATCGATTAAAATTTATAATTGAAATGAAAAGCTGTAATAAATATATTTTTCGAGACGTTTTGTAATATTCGTTTTAATGAAGGAGACATCGGTATTTATTTACGATACAGTCAACTACCCTATTGTAACACGAGCCTACCAGTGATGATGCAAACCTAGATTTATTTCATCATTCACGCCGGTTTCTACAGCGCCAAGTGTCGTGAGTTCAAATCCCACATGGGACAACACTTTGTGTGAATCACAAATTGTTGTTGTTAGTCTGGGTGTTTTTTGTACCCGTTTCATGTATGTTTGTAAATTCCCCGCGTCAGAGAGATTCCTAATGCGGGTGTTGTCTTTTTAATTAAAATAAGATTTTAAGAAAAACAAAAACCGACTTCAAGGTTCGACTCGATTTCTGGTTGCCATCACCAGATCTTAATGTCCTTATCATGGTACCACCGTTGGGATATCACCTTTCCATTAAAAAAAGAATCATCAAAATCGGTTCATAAACGACGAAGTTATCCGCGAACACACATAAGAAAAAACATATATACGGTCGAATTGAGAACCTCCTCCTTTTTTGAAGTCGGTTAATAAAAGAAAAATAAGATCTAATCAATATAAAGAATTCATTAAACATCAGTGTAACAGAAAAACCAATTTTCTATGTTTATAGACAGACGAGACGAGCTATGGGCCTTTCAGTGTCGTAGTTAGTCAACACCAAACCGAGAAAAATCATACGGTATGATACGTACGTACGTTTATGGAATGCATTGCCGATCTCTATCAGAGTGCCCAATCTGTTAATACTTTCAAAACTATGTTATGTGAGCATTATCTGTCTCTCATAGTTTGAAAGTAACGTATGTATGTAAGTAGGTTAAAATTGATATATATTATGTATATTCATATGACTATGTATGTATAGTATTTTTTTTTTAATTTGTAATATTTTTGTTATGCACGTAAAAACATTTTTTTCACGTACTTAAATACCCCGCACCAACTTAGAATGAAACTTGTCCATCCAAAGGTTGCCTGGAAGAAATTGCTATGAGCAATAAGGCCGCCCTTTGTACATCACATTTTCTGTTAATTATGATTGTATATTATTAGTAAACTCTGGTGTACAAATAAAGTATTATCTATCTATCTATATACTACAAGTAAACAAAACAAGGTTGAAATAACTATAACCTGACTTCGCAAAACTTAATAAAATTTATATAGCCATGACACCCGGGCCATTACTACGTATCTATTAACAACTCATTCATTAAAATCGGTTCAATAATTCACTTGGGCGACCTTGGATAGTACAGTATCCAAAAAAAATTGGCGCTAATGTGCAACATAATATATAGACTCCCAAAAATATTAGGTACCCTTGCTTTTGTAAAAGACAGCCGGGAGAAAAATGGTTGGTTTGATCTGTTAATCTGATTCAATCTTAAAGCCTAATATCGTTGTCGATAATTCCAGTGGCATTCCTCTTCAACTGGATCGGGTTCCTGTTGCTGATGTGCTTCTGTCACACGGTGGCTAGTCGCTACGGTGCGCTCGCTGGCTTCGGACTGTCCCTCGCCAAGTGGACCCTCATCGTGAAGCATTCCACCGAGCTCGCGTCCCACGAGAACTCCTGGCTTTGGTGGCTCATAATGGCATTTGGTAAGTTTTATTACATATTTATTGTTTTGATAATGATACATTTTAATATACTTTGCCTGATGAAAAGCGTATGATTCCAAGAGTGGTGGTCACCATACTCATTGCGAATGCAGATAATGCAACAATGACCTCCATAGCCTCCGATTTCTCACTTGTTTTATTACATTATCTGTGTGGTGATGGAATAAGTAATCAGATTGTCATCACCGACTAAGTAAGCAAACTACGCAGAACAACAGCATTAACAAGTTTGAAAAGCCGTAGTCTCACGTTGTTAAAGTGTTATGGTACGTTTCTATGTAACATGTGACTAAGGCTTTCCAAACTTGTTTCATACTTTTTGGGTCGTTTTTTGTCGTAGTTGGGTTTTAGTTTTTACTATTTTTTAATTTAAAAGGTTTTAGTGCCGTAATTAATATATAATATATATATATTTAAAATGTACAAGTAACGCCCTTTCCAATGATACCAAACACGGCATATTTATCTAAAATTTATTTTTTAATTCATTACTTTGTCGGCTAGAGGGCGCCACATTAGATTCAGTGACACGTCATATAGCCTAAAACCAGCGGACGATCAAGACGTTTCTAACGATACCTCATTTGTCCAGTTCTAATAAGTAGTTAAGGAGTTATGAGGGAACAAATGAACATACATACATACTTACATACATAGCCTGTCAAAATCATAACCCTCCTTTGGCTTTGCCGTAGTCGGGTAAAAAGAGAAGATAAAGTTTAAACAAATACTTGGCAAACCGTTTAGCCAGCGCATATCACATCAGTCATCAGTATCACATCGATAGCTTTTAATAGATCACTGCGTAAAAATAAGCCTCTGCTTCGTAAGGAGGTTTCGGCGTACTATACCGTCAGATCAAATAAAAATTTAACAAAAATAAAGGTTCGACTCGATTTCGCTTGGATGCCATCATCTGATCTTAGTGTCCTTATCATGGTACCACCGTTGGGATATCTCCTTTCCATTAAAAAAAGAATCATCTAAATCGGTTCATAAACGGCGAAGTTATACGCGAACATACATAAAATAAAGTTCGAATTGAGAACCTCCTTTTTTGAAGTCGGTTAGTAAAAAAAGGTAGATAACGCATGGCCTTGTTTTTCTTGTACAAGTGTCGACAACTTGCACGATACTGACGAAAAGTAGCGTAGTTTCTTAGCATGTGTGAGCGTTAACGCGTGTGTTTACTTGGAATTACGCTACTTTTATTGCTTCAACAAGAACAAGACCGTGCGTTATCTACCTTTTTTTATTTGATCTGAGACTATAACATGCTGGACCGAAGGTTTTTTGCAGCGATGTTTCTTTTAAGTGATGTGAGTTTGTTCCCTTAGTCGCCTCTTACAGTCTTCTTAGTCACGCGGTATTGGTTATAATCTCCTTTCCAAAGAGATCCAAGGACATAAGTCCAGCAGTGGACTATTAAAAGCTGTATGGTAAACTGTGGGCGCTAAATACACCTAGATAGTCCTTTAGGGTCAAACATAATGGGTTTGTCTGTACTAATTTTTGCACTAAACGGAACCCAATTCCGTAACTTAACATTTAACACAACGCGCGGAAACACATTGTATTTATACAGTTATTTATGTCCATGGGTTGCAGTTACAAATTATCATTACTAATAATTTTTTGATAATATTTGAACGTTACGGTGCGTCTGAAAACTGGTACGAAAGTGGCACAAAGCTCCCAGCAAAGTAAGTAAAAATCGAGTTCAAAAGAGTCTGTTAGTTACAAATAACAATCATACGAGTGAAACTAATAATAATAATAAATATTTCGGACATCTAACACACACAGCGCCATCTAGTCCCAAGCTAGCAGAGCTTGTTTTATGGGTACTAGACAACTGATACAAATACATATATACTTTTTTTGTAAATACATACATATTATACATAGAAAACACCCAAACTCCGAAATAAATATTTGTAGATTATACAAACATTTGATCCGACCCGGGAATCGAACCCGAGACCTCATGATCAGCAGTTGCACACGCCAACCGCGACCACGGAGGCAGTTCTAATAAAAGCGTCTTAAAAACCTCTAACGCTGCAGTTAAATTCACATTAATCTAATGTCATAAAAGATGCCAACAATGGGCTATGGATCAATTGTAAACCAGCGGTGCATCTCAATTCTGACACATCTATTTACGTACCATTGTCGTTGGCTGATGTCATGTCGTCCCTTTCAAAACAATCCCATTATATATGGCCCCGAGTGACGCAAAGCGGTCTGTACGTTCATTGAATATGTTAAGTCACCGCGAAAACGAATGTGACTATACGGATGTTCAAGTAATAATGATCGCCCAATGATGCAGAAGCATCACTAGGCCGCCATAGTGTGGGTCACCATGCTGCATTGTCTGCATTCGCAATTAGTATGGTGACCACCACTCTGCTTATGCTTTCCATCACGCAGAGTAGAGTCATTTTGGTAGAGCCATACATAAAAAAAATGTTGAAGTTGTAACCACGTAGCTCCTTACTGCCCTGAAGTGCTGTGGGTCTGATATATACATGGGACAACATTTTGTGTGATTCATACGGGAGTAGTCTTTTATACGGGAGTGGTCTTATATACGGAAGTAGTCTTTCATACGGGAGTGGTCTTTTAGACGGGAGTAGTCTTTTAGACGGGAGTAGTCTTTTATACGGGAGTAGTCTTTTATATGGAAGTAGTCTTTTATACGGGAGTAGTCTTTCATACGGGAGTAGTCTTTCATACGGGAGTAGTCTTTTATTTTATTCGGGGAGCTTACAGCTATATTTACAATGTACTTAAAATATTGCTTCTCTATATGCCAATTAAAAGCTTCCGCATGTAGAATGAAGACAATGCTATAAAATACAATCAGACTGTAATCAACTGTAAAACATAACACAATATAGACTATTTTAACAATAATTCTGGCTCATGAGACATAAGACTCTTGATATGATACTTGCTATTGTAGAATAAATCAATATGTTCCAAATAGTCAAGTTCTTTAAATAACCTACAAATTATACCGATAATTACTGTGGCAAAGTGGTACGTTGAGTAGGTTTTTGGAACGTAAATTTCTAGCGGGCACATTAAATTTAATTTTGCAAAGTACATCAGAACAATCTTGCTTGCTCTGCGCTATGTTTAAAAGAAGGCAGATATCAGATACTTTACTACGGCAGTAAAGAGGTAAACGATGAAGTTAGATGCATCGTTGTTCGTAATCAAGATGAGGTAATTTGAATTTAAAACCCAGATATCGAGGAAACCGTTTCTTTCTTTATACGGGAGTAGTCTTATATACGGGAGTTGTCTCACATAAAAAAGAAAAGAATTCCTAGTGTATGAGTTGTCTTTTTACTAGTTTTTACCCGATTACTGCGAAGCCATAATACCTAAACTATTGAACCTATTTTCATGAATAAAGTGTCTATTGATTCGTAAAAATAACCCAGGTGACATGGGAAATATACATTTTATTAAAAAAGTTTACCTAGTCGAGTTATAGTTTTTTTAAAGTTTTTCTTGATAGGAAGATAAAGAAGATTTCTTTTTAGCTCATTTTTAACAGACTTCCAAAAGGAGGAGGTTCTCAATTTCATAGTTTTTTTTAATGTATGTACACTGATTACTCCGTCAATTGTAAACCGATTTTAAAAATTCTTTTTTAAAATTGAAAGGGTATGATCCCCATGTGGCCCCATTACCACCATATCAGGATCTGATGATGGGATCCCAAGGAAATCGAAGGAAACTCTCAAACTTGTTATTTTCTAAAGCTATTACAGTATTTACATTTGGTAGTCATCAGTTCATGATGATGAGCTGATGATGGAAGATAAAATTCCTTAACGGTTGGAAGATAAATCTTATTTAAATGACTAAAATGACTCTACTCTGCCTGATAGAAAGCATAAGCAGAATCCACGAGTGGTGGCCACCATACTCATTGCGAATACAACAATGCAGCATGGCGGCCCACACTATGGCGGCCTAGTGATGCTTGTGCATCTTTTAGTCTAGTCTCTTTAAATGTCATGTGTATGTATGTTACCTTTAGTCGTATTCTTTCAAGTTATTTAGGTGAAATTAGGATGAGCGACTTGAGAAAGACTAAAAAGTGAAAAATAAAAAAAAGCCAAAATGTAATAGTAGGTACCGCACTCGCCGCGCGTGACCTTGAGACAACCGAAGCGTCGGTGACGTCGTTGACGTTCGTCTCGAAATATAGCGAGTGTGGTACCCTACTATTACATTTGGCTTGGCACCGACTTCAAACCTATGAATAGGTAGCACATACAAATTAAGTTATTTTATACTTTTTAGTTTTTGAAGTCGGTTTTTTTAAACGAAGTTTTTTTTTGATTTGATTAAATTTACGACAATATTATTCTAATCGGCGAATTGTCTTTTAGCACAAACATACCTAACCTTGTAGGTAATCAATAAACTACATTATTAATTCAATCGAGCGTCTTAGTTTTTGCGCTGTATAATCGTTTTACAATCGATTGTCCCACGATCGGAAACGGTGAAATGAACGCACTGGTAAATTTTGCCACTAAATCTAAATCATATACTATAAACTGAGATCGCCAGTCCAGAATCGCATGCTTGGCTAATGGGTAGTGGGACTACCGAACCAGAGGTCTTAAGTTTGATTCCAATACATGACAAATCATTTCGTGATGGACACGATCATTTGTACTTGATTTGGTTAAGAAATCAGTCAAAATCCTTCACTTGAATAATATTGGCACCACAAGTCTGTGCCATTCATGAAAGTTTTTATGTCACTCAACCTATCGTCGTACCTTAGAAACGAACAAAGCCTTATCTCAAACTCAGAAATTGCAAACATGTTGGGAAAATATTCTACAATGTTCTAGCACCCAATGAGACATACGTGTATATATTGTTTCATTATAAAAACAATGCAAGTTCCTGTGAATGAATCATAGCAAAAACAATGCAAGTTCCTGTAAATCATAGCATTTCCTCGACATAACACTTTACAACACAGTTCGGCGCACTGCACATTTTCAAAAAATAGATTATCAAAGAATGAAACTGTGTCCCAGTTGTAAAATAAAAACGGTGAATCATTTTCACTTCAATTCGACATTACTTAAATATTTGTGTCAAGTTGTTCTCCTGTTTGCTCTGTCCTGTTATTTGCCTTGGTCATTGCCTCGGTGGCGCAATGGTAACGTAAGTACGTGACTGCTGTGCTTAAGGTCTTGGGTTCGATTCCCGGGTCGGACCAAATGTTTGTATGATCTGCAAATATTTGATTTGGAATTTGAGTATTTTCTATCTATAATATGTATGTATTTACTAAAAAAAGTATATATGTATTTATATCACTTGTCTAGTACCCATAATACAAGCTCAGCTTAGTTTGGGACTAGATGGCACTGTGTGTGATGGGACTAGATGTCGGAGTTCAAAAAATTATAAAAAATGTGTCATCTAGTTTGGGTATGTTCCGAAATCATTTTTGTGGTTTTACCAATATGTATTATTATTTCGTTTTAAGACGTACAATATAACTTTTACCATATATGTGATAATTTATCGTCATATCATTGTTACAAGGTTATTCTCTAGACTATTAAAATGTTAAACAAAACAAAAAAATCTATATTCAGACATAAGAATATGTATGTACATACAACACGCAAGTGACGTCACACATGATTTAATATGCACCTATTTATAGAAACTGGTATCCTCTTATCAACAGTGAGTCGATATACAAAAATATTTTGTTCAAACCAATACTGCGTGCGTGAACCAGCGAAATCTACAAAATCAATTATAATACTTTGAGACATAAATTGTGCAATGAATGCAAAAAAGAAATTAAAAGAAAGAAAAGAAAAAATAGTTACACATTTGATTTCTTTTTTTGGAGTATCATGTAGGTTAAAAGGCAGTATCGGGGTTCCCACACAGGATTGGGCTACCTACGAGCCGTAGTCGTGTAATTCTGCCGTAAATGTTACGTTCCTACAGGCGTTATGTTCCTATAAACTTTAAACGAGTATGGTGAGGTAAAAGGGTCCTCAGATAGTGTCTGGTTGATTGGAAAATATTATGCTGAACGATATTATATAAAATTCAGGCCTCCTAAAATGACGTAAGTTAGCATGTTTTTTTTTCACCTTTGATACCTGCTAATGCTAACTGTAAAACGGCCCCACTTTCAGCTTTCAGCTAGACTACCGACCCTAAAAATTTCATCTTTCCTAAAATGATATAATTCTGGCCTGACTGGGATCTCAGTCTAAAAGGGAGGCTAATGACAAGAAGAAAATTGATGCTGTGAATATGATGGTTGTGCCTGTCAGGAGTTTATAAAGTTTTGTAATGGCCACACTGCGAAATAGGAGTGTTTGGAAATGGAGGTTGGCAATAGGGAATATGCATAAAAAATTTATTTGTCCTAAACATTTTTTTCTAGATTCTTTATTGTCTTTACAATATACATAAAAAGTATTTATTTATTTAGTGATTATTTAAACCCAGAAAATATTAAATAAAAAGTGAAAATTAAGGGAGGGAAATTCAAACCTACAAAACGGGTCCTATTGGTCGAAACGAAATGTGACGTCGATTGTTACATTATCGAAATTATCGGCGTCGAAATTCCTACTGTGTTGTAGTGTTTGTGAGAAAAAATTACTTCTTCCATTATTTTTATAGCAATCAAAACTGTAAATAGATATAAAATAACTGAAACACTCAATAGTAAATAAACACGAAATGACAATGACGTCATTTGTTATGTCAATAGCGCGCGAAAAATGGCGGCGTTTGAATAGCTCAAATTTAGTCGGTGTTTTAAATTTCACTTTGAAAATTAGTTTGACTATTTTCAAGCCAAATTTTTTTTCTATGTTATTGAGACTTATATATGATCAGATTAAGAAATAAAAAAAGACATGCATATTCCCTATTCTCTCTCTTGCTTGGGTGCCGCCATCGTGAACGTTGAATCTTGTAACAATTATACTAAGATTAAAATAAATAATTAAACCAAGAAGAGCTTTTAATTTGAGCACAACACACTTACTGTGCTGTACTACAATGTTCTGCCGTCACTGATATCGTGAAGTTATTGTACTCTGTTATAAACTATTTACAACTATAGACCCGATCGGCCTTCGCAAGAAAGTCTTTGAAATTCTCGGATTTCTTCTACCATATTATGAATGCATTACACATATAAACTTTCCTCTTGAATCACTCTATCTATTGCTGAAAACTGCATCAAAAGCAGTTGAGTAGTTTAAAACATCTAAGCGAACAAACAGCGGAAGTGACTTAATTTTATACTATGTAAAGATGATACTAAAGTTACACTGGAAGTCTATTTATTTACACAAGACCTGAATGTAACCTAAGACCACGATTCTAGGTGACTATAATAAACTATAGACATTCAACTCAAAAGTTCCAAGTGCGTAAGACCTCGGAGCCCTCCCTGAAACTCGAGGGCGGTTTGAGATCTGGTTACCGTATCTCACTTGGTGATAAAAAAAGTAAAAACTAAACTGTGTTTCACCGAGTGAGTGAGGACACCGGAGGCCCATACCCCAACCCCTCCCCATCCTCCAAAGGCCGGCAACGCACTTGTGACGCCTCTGGTGTTGCGGGTGTCCATGGGCGGAGTTAATCGCTTACCATCAGGCGATATGTCTGCTCGTTTGCCGGCCATATAATTTAAAAAAAATGATGAACGCTAGAGAGAGAACGCTTAAAGAACATGTTAAAAAAATAGTATGTATGCTTTAAAAAGTGTTTATAATTGCCAGTGTTATCATACTAATGAATGTTTTTTTTTCAGGTATTTTAATCTGCGTACGTGCCATCATCCAGTACCTAAACATCAAACGCGGTTGGCGTCTGCTCTCCGGCACGGCCCAAGAACGACTGCTTTTCTTCTATTAAACATCTTACAGCTTTCTATTTCACTCACACCTGTGTAAGCATGCATGTTTGAGCGACAGGGATGAATATATGTTTGTTCCTTTAAACTGCAAGACAGAATTCTAGGAGTATTTATTCATCCTGGGTCTTGTTTCAATCACGCTTGATGGATGTTAGGGTTTTAGTAGCGTAATATAAGATTCGGTCTAAAGAAGATACCCTATTCTTTGGACTTGTGATTTTTGTATGACCTTTTTGCCCATGAACAACCTTTACAGTCCAGTGCTGAACATTGGCACCTCTAGACAGGAGGTTTTGCCTACTAATGTGTCCAAGTGACGTCGCCATAATTTTTGATAAATCACTTCAAACCATTAACCAGGCAGCACAGGCGCGGTTCCAGGGGGGGGGGTCACAGGGGACATGACCCCCCCCCCCCAAAATCGTACCCATGTATCTTTTTCCCTGCTACTAGAACCTGATTACCAAATATTATCATCCCAATAGATTTACCAATAAAAACAAAATATATATTTGTTTTTAATGTGTGAAATAAAATTGTGTAGAGTGCAATAAAGTCTAATTTACTCGACTTAAATTGATTATTACATTAGTGACCCCCCCCAAAATTTCAGGCTGCGACCGCTCCTGGGCAGGCAGTGTATACTGTATACCTAGATAAAAGTAACTGCTACACTGTTCAACTTGTACAAAAGTGAAATTCTGCATTCTCTTTGAAGTTTTTAGTTAAGAATACTAATACATACCTGTGACTGATTGACTGATGACTTATGTTGATATTTTTGATTAGGTATTAGTTATATTTTAAATTAAATTGATGGGTACTCTTCCTTAGGCCGATTCTTACAGTAGCAGTTAATGTCATAATCTTTTATTCATAAACGTTATTAAACTTTAAACAACGATTTTGTGTTATTTTCAACTTTAAAATTACAGCCTTAAAGTTGGTTTTCGTTAAATAACGTTTATGAACAAGGGAAACGTTTATTGAATTGTATTTGTGCAACGACGTCTGTACAAAATGTTTGTACGCATCTGAAAATTATGTTGCAAAAACATAAACCAATATATAATTAATTTTATATTAAATTATATATATAATAATATAATAAATAAGTGCGCATATTTCATGCGATCTTAGATAATATTAGTACTAATATAATATCAACCAGTGGCATAATACTCTATAATACACGTTCTCCATAGAGAATTTCAAATTTTCACCTTTCAAGGTTTTACTAGTTTTTTTTTTATGTAACTAGTGACCTTGACAAAGTATATATAAAAATCTGTTTTCGCAACAGATTTTTATAGACCAAGTCAAGGACCTAAATTACTTTTTTTTCTGGAATCATCATCATTATTTTAAGACATTTTATAATCAAACTCACTTGTACTTATTGCACTATTTTAAATAAATTTACAACTGACCAGTTTCGCCTTATGGCATCCTCAAAGGTTAAGGAATAAGTACAAGTGAGTTTGATTCTAGAATGTATTACAACAAATTCCATCAAGTGCCGAAAATCGAGAGCATAAATTACATTATTTTAAGATTCATACCTTTTCTCAATTTGTGGGTCTCAATTTTATTACAAACCGCCATATTTACATATCTGTCTCAGCTTCCCACAGGCAGTGTACAGTCGCTGACAAAACTTATTACTTTTCCCGCTATCTTTTAACTTTTCTTGTACACAAACCTTGTCCTAATAATAACGAACCCATAAATTAAAGAATTATTTAATTTGGTGCACCCGATCGGAAGTTATGCGCGTACCCACATACATTTCGACGATTCATTTTTATATATAGATACTTAGTGATATTTGAAATATTACTACATTAGAGACGTTTGAATCACCAATAGAGCAGAGGCCTACTATATGTACAAATTATGTGTATTATCAAAGTCTATGTATGTGCACTTATTTAGTTACAAATTATATTTTAATTTATTAAAACTAGCTCAGCTTTAGTGTTGCCCACAAGACCAGTCTTGGTCTTGCGCAAGAGTCTCGCAAGTCTCGCCATTACCTATTAGCCTATTGCTATTTATTAAACGTTACTAGAGTGGGTACTTTTGGAGCTTGAATTAACATACTCTGTTAAGTTGTTCTAGGATATAAATTAACGTTAGAACGAGTAAGTAATTGCGAGACTTGCGAGACTCTTGCGCAAGACCATGACCAGTCTTGGTCTTGCGCAAGAGTCTTGCAAGTGTCGCAATTACCTAATGGCCTATTACTATTTATTAAACGTCACTTTATATCTTAGAACAACTTAACAGAGTATGTTAATTCAAGCTCCAAAAGTACTCGCTCTAGTCACGTTTAATAAATAGGCTCATAGGTATGGCGAGACTTGCGAGACTCTTGCGCAAGACCAAGACTGGTCTTGTGGGCAACACAACTCGACTTTAGTTCTCATATTTGAGTGGATATTTTTATATGTGGCTATCATTTGATCATGAAGTTAATCGAATCAATTGAAGTTTACCTTTAGGTGAACTGGTACTTTAGTGCCGTTTTCAGTACCTGATCTGTTGGGTCTTTTCTAGATCTATGTTTTTCTCACCTCCAAAAATGTAAAATCTTCTTGTTTCTTCTGAATAATTGTTCGCAAAACGAAAATTTCCAGATATGAATAAAGGCCAGTTTCTTTAGTTCCTGATCAGAAATGTAACATTATTTTACAGATGAAGGTTACTGATATACATATGTAAAGTACCTAGATGACCGATTTTTGATTGGTATTTTTATTTGGTTAATTTTCTAAAAAAAATTGTATCCGTTTCCGGAATGTATATATTCAGATTATATATAATACTAGCTGAACCCCGCGATTATACCCGTGGTTATTGTTGTACCGCGAGAAACGCCGCGAGGTGAAGCTAGTCTTTAAAAATCGCTTCCGCTGCCTATCAGTGAAAGTCCCGTCAAAATCGTTTCAGCCGTTCCAAAAATTTGCCGGACCAAACAGACAGACTGACATAAATTGTAAAAAATATTATTTTGGTGTATGTACCGTGTATACATACTACATATGCATTTACTAAAAAGCGGTTATTTTAATATTACGAACAGACACTCCAATTCTATTTATTTGTACGACCATAGTAGAAGTATGTTTAAACATACCAGGATGGCTCGTTTAAAGATATTAGATATATATATGTACATAACTGACAAATAACTTCACATTAATCTATCAGGAAGTTATCTAGAAGTTGTCGAAACTGGCACTTAATCTTTTAAATAACAAAAAATATATAAATCATTATCGCGCGCTTGATTTAAATAATTGTTATTGGAAAATTACCAACGATGGCGATTTTTGTGGGAAAGAACAATTAAGACCGAACGCAGAATAATTAAGAAGGAAAATGTATAAAAGTAATATACATATCGTATTCCAGATGTCAGAAGAGTGGGAAAATTGGTACCCTCTATTCTCAAGCTACGCTCAATAGGCCATACGGCATTTTATTTAATGTATCACATACTAACACTTTAAATGAATATCCTAATATTTACTAATTATATATTAGTTATTAAATGTTGAATTATCATTTTTTGAGTTGTGTGGTATCATTCCATGGTAGAAGTGGTGTTATATTAAGGTATAGCTATTAAATTTGTGTCTAAACTGAAGCAAATCTTTAATCAAAATGACCATACCTTGACTGACTTGACTGTCTCTGGCGCAGTGATAGCGTATGCGACTGCTGTGGTCTCGGGTTCGATTCCCGGATCGAAAAAAAAATGTAAATATGTATTTATTTCAGTTGTCTAGTACCCACAGTAGATTAGCTTAGTTTGGGACTAGATGGCGTTGTGTTTCAGATGTCCGAATATGATTATTATTATACCTATTCAACACTATTATCTCTTTAGTAAGAAGTTGTGGTCATTTTGATCTACGATTGAGCATTTATAGGTTAAGGGTCTGTTTCATGAAAGCAAGTTATTAGATTTTGAAATACAAAATGGTTAGTCATATATAAGTTGGCAAGGGTGAGCTTTTTATCAAATCGTTTATACCTTAAATTAAGTTGTATAATATTGTGGCATCGTAATTTTTACTTAAGTAAAATAATGACTACTGTTACAAGTTTAATTATTCCTGCAAAGCTTCGTTTGCCAGCTTGTGTGTGTTAATCTATAACGTCTTATTTATTTTTAAGCCCAGTCGCATAGTAGTGTAATCAATATCTTTGTGCAAGAATGCTCTTACGGCTCGAAGGACCATATGGCACGACGAGATCAAAAGATCAATGGCTCTTTATAACCAGTTATTGGAGTGAAGTACTCACATCGTTCTTGGTGTAGACATTAAGTATATAAATAGCAACTGGGCTAGAAAGTGACGTCATAATAACTATATGATGACGTCAGAAACTGTCTACAGTGTTAATGGCAATTTGTACGGTCAGTGTAAAACGATGTTAATACTAGTCTGTATTTAATTTGTTTTAAGAGTATATGTGATGTATCGTTCTTTGGTTTCGTATATTGAACTACAATTAATCCATATCCTAGGAAACATAGTCCAAATTTTCTTATTTTTATAAATGAATTGTTTTTCGTTGGTATTACTTAACTCCAGAATGGCTGGACTGATTTCTGGTCTGGTCTGTTTACACGGTTAACCCGCTGAACTGATTAAAATAACATTTTGGCATAAAGATTCTTGAGGAAGAACATACTCTCGGAGAGAGCCGTAGACAAAAGCTAGTGGACAATATAGGAAATCATTAACGCATACATTATACACTATTTTGTTATATGCTAAGTAATATCATTAATTTAAAAGTGCTTTATATTTTAATAATAATAATAATCCTTAAAACGTATTGTAAGGTCTCCTACACACCAGTTGGCACGCCCGGCGGTATGGTGTGTAGCAGTCCTAAGGCAAGTTAATTTTGTATTCACCTGTATGTATGTAAGTTTGCGAGCTATTCTATTTCGCACTAAAGTTGATGTCAATGGGAGTTTTGTGATTAGATAACTTTATTTTTAATATAATATTTTAGTGCAATAATGTCTAGTTCAGAGTTTCTAGTGGAAATAAATATCTACGTTATAATTATATATCGTCTTTTCTTTACACCCAGGTATAGTCCTTAAAATGTAGCTTGGTCTCAATTATCTTGATCTCTGTGACAGTAGGCATGGTGACTAATTTTGAAAAACTGTTTTGTAGTGTTCGGAAGTATCTCCTATTGTCAAAAACAGATATATTTCTACAAAAAATAAAGTTTTAGTAGGAAAAAATTGCGATTTAAATTTTAAATTCACGCCAAAACGCTCGGTGGTGTCGTCATGGCGTCTGTTTGTGCAGACGTGACGTCACCATTTATCAACCAGTGTCAATATAGCTCTTATAGACGGTATAGTGATCGTCGATTATATCCGAACAAAGTGACCTTTATACCTAGATAAGTGACGTAACTCGCTCTGATTAGTGTTCAACTTAACATGGCGGATTGCTGCATTTTGTAGTTTTATTTTTGTTAATTAACTATTAATCTCGCTCTAAATATAAAAATAAATAGGATTTTTATACTCTACTATTTTTACTTATTGTCGTACCGCAGGCAACGCCGCGGGACAAAGCTAGTCTAAAAAAGTAACCTAAGTTACTCCTTAGATCATCAGCTATCTGCTAGTGAAAGTCCCGTCAAAATCGAGCCGGCCTGTTCGTGGTAAAATAAGCGTGGCTCTACCTTGAGAAGTAATAAAAGTTTGTTAAATAGTGGAGCTACTCAAAGTCTGTTATAAGGACTGGAGTATAATAATGTCGGAATACGTAGGTAGGTACTATCTGTGTGGTGACAAATTATACCCCGTTCACACTTATCGGGTGTTGGGTCCGTTTATTAATCGGAGGTTCCAATGGCAGAGCATTTTCTATGAAGCTATTCACACTTGTCGGAAACCGATTTTGTATTGGCCACGACAATAAATGTCGAGTGTTTTGCCAGCCCTCTACGCCGGGAAAAAAACCGTGTCGGATCTCGCTCGCCTATAAGTAAGAAAGGCGCTGTTCACATTTGTGTCGAGTGTCGGGCCGACTAGCGTCCCCCGCTACCCATTTTTCCGTCCGTGCGCACGTCTGTCGTCGCTGCGATCGCACACACACATCGCGTCGCGCAAGCAGAGTTGTCGTGTTTTTCCGACAACCGATTATTAACCGTAGTGTGAACAGAGGCGCCGACATCCGATTAATATACGGACCCGACACCCGACAAGTGGGAGCGAGCTCTTAGGAGTGTCTCAACCCCTATTCATTATTGGGTTTCGTAAAAGGTGACTAAAGGAGCAAACGACGTGGGACTACATCAAGAGAAGGAAAACTTGAATCAAAATTTATACCAACCCGTTTAGCCAACGTAGTAAAGTAGGACGAAATCTCCTTTCTCATTAGATGTCTAGGTATATCCAGCAGTGGAATGTTAAAGGCTGTTGATGAAAAAGAACTGCCCCCCTAGTCAAGTTGCAAACGCTTTTCTTTCTGCAATCGTTAACGCCTAAATTCTCGTGTATCATTGGCTAATACTTTGTCTAATATTAGCCAATGACACATGAGAATTTAAGCGTTAACGGTTGCAGATAGAAAAACGCTTGCAACTTGGTTAGGAGGCAGGTTCGGCCAGTGTAACACCTTCACAGAAGGTAGGTGCTTAGCAATACGTTTGTTACTTATATTTATTTAACGCAATCTTTCTATAACGCTAAGTGTTGTGGGTTCAATTCCCACATTGGACAACACTGTGTGATTCACAAACAGATGTTCTGAGTCTGGATGTTCTATGTATACCTTTCTTTTTTTATTTATGAGGCTGACAAAGTGACTCTACACTGTCTGATGGAAAGCATGATAAGAATCCAAGATTAGTGGTCACCATACTTATTGTGAACTAGCTGACCCGGCGAACTTCGTACCGCCATATTTACATATCTGTCTCAGCGTCCCGCAGGCAGTGTACAGTCGCGGACAAAAAAAAATACTTTTCCCGTTATCTTTTATTTTTATTTTTTCTAGCAAAAAAAGAAAGAAAGAAATCGGACTATGTGTTATTGAATTACAACTAAGTACATATTTTGACTTTCATCCCCTCTCTCCAGGAAACCGTGCTGAATTTCGGGATAAAAAGTATCCTATGTCCTACCTCGTAGTATGAACTCAACTCATGCCAAGTTTCATTTGAATGCATTCAGTATTTTCAGCGTGATGCGCGGCCATGATACATACATACATAAAAAATTACAGTTTTGGCTTCAGTATCGATTATAGAGAGCCCTCCAAAAAAAATTTTCAAAATATCTTTAATGTACAGACTTGGACCTGTTACATTTTTATTATAAAGTTTTTTTTTATGGAATAGGCGGGCAAACGAGCAGACTTATCGCCTGATGGTAAGCGATTACCGCCGCCCATGGACACCTGCAACACCAGAATCGTCACAAGTGGGTTGCCGGCCTTTTCGGGATGGGGGGGAGGGTAGGGAATGGGGGGGAGCCTAGGGGATGGGGGGGAGGGTAGGGGATTTGGGTATAGGCCTCCAGTATCCTCACTCACTCGATGAAACACAGCGCAAGCACTATTTCACACCGGTTTTCTGTGAGGCCGTGGTATCACTCCGGTCGAGCCGGCCCATTCATGCCGAAGCGTGGCTCTCCCACGGTATATAAGTAGTAGTAAGTATAGATGCGGACGCATAATATATATACAGGTAACCCACGCTATGTAATTTGATTACTGCTAACCCATAAAGAGTTAATTGTTGTTAGGATTAAACGTTTTCGTTTTTTGGAACGAATTCCTTATGTGGCGTTGCGGAGAGGTACCCTAGCCGGCAAAAAACGGCCACAACGTAAGATTGACACCTCGGAGTCAAAATGGTAGCGTATGAGAATGATGTGAGGTCTCGGGTTCGAATCCCGTGTAGGATCAAATTTGTTTTTTGATCTGCAAATATTTGTTTTTTGGGAGTTTGGATGTTTTTATGTATAATATGTATGTATTTACAAAAAAAATGTGAACGAAAAATTTATATAATCTGTAAGTTGCATGTAACAAGTACGGAGTAACTCTAGACAGAACTTGTTTCAGCAGAGATTACTAGGTGGCAGCACAAGTTTAGTTATATTTTTTATTTTTATCGTTAAAAAATCATGATAAAAAACAGTAGTTTATGATGTTGATGATGATGATGGTTTCAACAATGATAAAATTTCTATTATTTTTTTCTGAAATATCAGCGAAACGATTCAAAATTATATCGTGTATTTAAAGTTCTGTTTACAGTGCATTTAAAATTGTATTCTATCTATCTTTCATTTCAATTCTCTGCGATGGTAATCGCCTCCTTTTTATTTTTATCGATAAAAAAAATCATGAAAAAAATGTATACCCAAATAATTATTTTCTTTATACCTTGAATAGAACTTGAAATAAATATTTTTATGATAAGGAACTTCATTCCTATCTGGTGTCCCACGACACCACAAGACTTTTTTGTTTTACTAATTCACCAATTGATTAAATTCAAACTTAAGAGATGATATTATTATCTTTTCTATTCTACTTCGGCATACTAACCATTGCGTGTTACTTGGCACGGCACTTGGCTTGGTTTATAGGTTTCTTGAATGCCTATGGCTATTATATCATCACACTAAGACTAATAGGAGCGGAGCACCAATGAAGAATGTTTCATAAACGGGGGAAAATTATCACGCTACGGGTGGGTCAGCTAGTATTTGCTATAAAGAAATGTAAGTATGGGTAACAAAAAATTATAATACAAAGGTCTACAATATCTAGTAAAATACCCATATGTATGGTTTAAAGAACTTACATTATATTAAACTTAAACACAAAAAGATCATAGAGTTCCCTTACTAATTTACTTATCATCAACAACACATAACGACCCACTGCTGGGCTCGGGTCTCCTCTCAGGAGAGGGTTAAGGCCTTACGTCCCCACGTTGGCCAAGTGCGGGTTGGGGACTGGCAAGACAATGTTGTGGCTACGTTATTTAGTTTGTCGTTTGTTAGTAGTTTGTCGTTGGATGTTTTTAAGCCGCCCAAAGGCCTCCAACTAAGCTTCACGACTGTTAACATATGATAACAACCGGTACCGACTGCTTAACGTGACCTCCGAATCACGGAGATGCTCATGGTAACATACCATTAGCGGTGCAATTTTACTTTTAAGGAAGAAATTTTATATTATATGCAGTACTAACTTTTGCACGCGTCTCCGCCTGTGTGTATGTTGGTTATCGCGTTAAATACTCCTACCTTAAGAATCAAAGTATTTCCACGCCAAAAATTTGAAATCGGTGCAACAGTTTAGTCATGCAAGCGTGACAGTAAACAGAGTTTCTTTTGAATTTATAATATTAATATGGAAGTATGAATTATCATAGATAAGACACGCTTTCCAATGAGCACCACTGTCAAAGTGCAATTTATTAAAATGTAAACGACAAATTTATAAAAACTACAGACGCTACTTGCGTATATAATGAGAATTTTCATAAATAAAAGAGGTCTCCTTAATTCACACTTTAAGAATGAAATGTGTATGAGTACTTTATCAGAGAGCAAGGCAGTAATAGCGTAGGTAAATGTAATTTTTACCGTTTTCTATATCACACACTCTCGATACATAAATTCTGTGGACAAATATGATCACAATTCAACCGTATTACAACTGCAAAACTCCGACTTGATAAGTCGGTTTAGTGCCAAAAACCACCCAGTGTAACGCCAACCGTCGGAGAGGGTTGACGACGCGCCTCCACCTCCTAGATTTCCCAATTTCCCGCGCCTTCTCGGCGAGCAACTCAAAGCAGAAGTGCCCTTATGAAGAAAGAAATTCTTGTGTGTTTCTTTTGGCATTTTCAAACAACGTTAGCGTGTTCTGGTGACAGTAATTTCTACAGAATAATAAGTAAGTATTATAAATTTTAAGTTTATTTAAGTATAAAACTACCAGTCTCATTAAGTCTATAACAGTCAGTTTGACAGATTAAGGGTTAACTTAATAGTTGAAACAGTGCTAATATTTCACGGCTTGTCTAGACTACTTCGGGGTGTAATTATTTTTCAGTGATAATAATAATAACAATAACTTTATTGATATAACACCAACACCACGATAGTACAATTGGTTTTTTAGCATATGTTATGATATACTCTTAAACTGAGTGTCTACAATATGGCTATGGTCACTTACGTCTAAACTAGGCCGAGCCTGTATCTTAGACGTAGACGATAGAGATGGATGAATCGTTCTATAAACATGATTTATGTAGGTATGTAATCAAGGCATATAAATTGTGGTGGTAGCCAGTGTGTCATTATAAATATATATGCTTAAAGATAGATTACTTTAAACGATAAATGTGTCACGTAAAATGTGTCCCCCCCACCCATAACTTCTAAAATAAGAGAATGATAAAACTAAAAAAAATACATGATGTACATTACCATGCAAACTTCCACCGAAAATTTTTTTGAACGAGATCTAGTGAGTAGTTTTTTTTAATACGTCATAAATCTTAAACCGCAAATTAAAATACACTATTATTAAAACATCGATCAAAGTTACAACGAACTACAAGAACTTTTATATTATGTTACTTGCTGCTTCGGAACCCTTCATGGGTGAGTCCGACTAGCACTTGGCCGCTTTTTTTATTTATTTCAAAAACTAAAACATGATCTCGGATTATTCTGGGGCAAAAATTAGACATCTCCTTTTATAGTAGAAATGTAAAACTATAGTACCTACCTAATTCTATTTTCCGCGATGTTTTCTGATAGGTATTCGTTTTAAGGAAGGAGATATAGGTATTTATTTACGATACAGTCAAGTACCCTATTGTATGATGAGCATTATTTGTTCTATGTGTATGTGTAAAATTAGTAATTTATCTTTAAATAGCTGTGCCCGCTACTTGGTACACGTGACATTTGGATTTTCAAGTTATTTTTAATTTTTCACCTTTTAAACCTTCCCTGGACTACGACAAACATTAATTCAAAACTAAAATCAGCTAAATCAGGCCTACCTGTACTAGAGTTTTAGCGAGACAAACGAACAGCAATTGATTTTTTTATATATATATAAGGATACTAGCTGACCCGTGCCCACTTCTTCGACTTGCTTTGCAAATCCGGCTACCATGAAAAAGTCTTTAAACTTTTCGGGTTATTATATATCCTATGTTACTTACAAATAACGTAGCCTTCTATTGGTAAGAGTATTAGTAAAGAATTTTCACTTGTGCACTTGTGACGCCTCCGGTTTTGGGGGTGTCCATGGGCGACGGTAATCGCTTACCATCAGGCGATACGTCTGCTCGTTTGCAGCTTTAAAAAAAACTAACTTTTGCCCACGTCTCCGCCCGCTTATATGTCGCTTATCAGGTAAATAATAGTCTATGTGTTATTCTAATGTATAAGCTATATTATTGTAAACTTTTATTTAAATTCGTTCAGTACTTTCTGCGTGAAAGAGTAAAAACATTTAATCATCCTCACAAACTTTCGCATTTATAATCTTAGTAGGAAGTAAGATAAGTACAGGCTCTGCCTACTTTGGGATCCAAGATCCAACAGCTGCAGCCGTGTTTGAGGTTGTATGTAAAAAGGTAAAGGGGCTAGCCCACGGCGACTTTTTGCAGCGTTGCAGCAGCGAGGCTGTCGCGCGTTCGCATCAATACAGTCGCGCTGCAAACGCCACCGTCCCTCCATTCTTCCCCCGATGTCGTCCGACACGCTCGCGCTTTGCATCGATATAGTCGCGATGCTGTAGCGCGTTAGTAGCGCGTTGCAAACGCGACTACAGCGCGTTAGTAGCGCTGCGAAAAGTCGCCGTGGGCGAGCGCCCACGAATCGTAAATTGAACATCAACACTGAACTTAATCAACCAGACCAACCTTATAAAGAGAAACATATTGTCTTCTCTTTCATGCTGCTTCTGACACTAGTCAAATTTTCCTCACAAAAAAGTGAACCCTCGTAAAAATCTTAATTCGTCCATAACTTTCGTCTCATAAAGTACATTGATATGGCCATGAATTAACAACATGAATATACTTGCCTTAAGACTATAAACCTGATTGCTCGCCTATAGCAGCAACAACAACAAAGTTTGCTCTAGTTGTCACACGGAGCAAAAGCTGTCGAGGCTCGACTCGACAACTTTTGATTTCGTATGCTACATTCGCGAGAGCATCAAATGATGTTTATACGAATGGTTTTTTTTATATAATCAGAAACAAACCAATAGCAAACAAAACAAAAAACCATTGAGGATACGTAGTTATATTAGTTCAATTAAAAAAACACACAAAATCTAACCTCTACGCGACAGTGTTCAGACAAAACAATAAATTGTGTAAACACATACAGTTACAAATACAGGGTTTAGGAAAAAAACACCGGATGACTTGAATCACGAGCGATATAATGTAGTAAATATCACAGACACAACATACTCAATCGATGACCAAGTTGCAAGAGGGCGAGAGACATCACAATCCCACCAGATCTCATGTAGAGCCAAGCTTCTGAATGTACACGTCCTAACTCTACCAACCCTAACTTCACAAATTCTACATCTTGTCTTGCGCTTCGCTTGGCTCGTCTTAGCGGGGGCACGACCGTGGCCCCAGATACTTGGAACGTCAAATTCAAAAAGATTATTATTATTATTACTTCGTTTGATAGAATTGCGTTTACAACAAAACTATTTTAATAACAAATGTATTACGAATTATTATGAAATTATTATTCAAGTTAAGGAATTAAGAAAAAAAGCGGCCAAGTGCAAGTCGGACTCGCCCATGAAGGGTTCCGAAGCAGCAAGTAACTTATCATAAACGTTCTTGTAGTTCGTTGTAACTTTGATCGATGATTTAATAATAGTGCTTTTTTTGCGGTTTACCATTTATGACGTTTTAAAAAAAACTATTAACTAGATCTCGTTCAAACCAATTTTCGGTGGAAGTTTGCATGGTAATGTACATCATATCTTTTTTTTTAGTTTTATCATTCTCTTATTTTAGAAGTTACAGGGGGGGGGGGGGGACATTTTACCATTTTGGAAGTGTCTCTCGCGCAAACTATTCAGTTTAGAAAAAAAATATTAGAAACCTCAATATCATTTTTGAAGACCTATCCATAGATTTACCCCACACGTATGAGTTTAATGAAAAAAAATTTTTGGGTTTCAGTTCTAAGTATGGGGACCCCCAAAATTTATTGTTTTTTTTCTATTTTTGTATAAAAATCTTAATACGGTTCACAGAATACATCTACTTACCAAGTTTCAACAGTATAGTTCTTATAGTTTTGGAATAAAGTGGCTGTGACATACGGACAGACAGACAGACAGACGGACGGACAGACAGCAGACAGACAGACATGACGAATCTATAAGGGTTCCCTTTTTTGCCTTTGGCACAGAACCCTAAAAACAAGCAACACGTAGACTGTCTACGTGTTGCTACGGTAGACATCATAATTCGATTGTAATTCCCGTACAATGGAAGGCGCGTCTCGACGGCGCCATCGGCGTCAATTCCCTTCCACCCTCATAACCCCTACTCCTTGTAACTAGGACTTCAACCATATAAAACATTCGGTTACTTAGCTGTGGAATATCTATACTTATACTTATAATAAAAATGTAACAGGTCTAATACTTTACATTACAGATATTTTGAAAATTTTTTTTGGAGGGCTCTCTATTATCGATACTGAAGCCAAAACTGTAATTTTTTTCATTTTTGTCTGTCTGTCTGTATCTTGGCCGCGCATCACGCCGAAATATTTACTTAGTTGTAATTCAATAACACATAGTCCGATTTCATTCATTATTTTTTTGCTAGAAAGAAAAAATAAAAGATAACGGGAAAAGCCTTTTTTTTTGTCCGCGACTGTACACTGCCTGTGGGAAGCTGAAACAGTATGTAAATATGGCGGTACGAAGTTCGCCGGGTCAGCTAGATATATCATAAAAGTACAGCGAGGTTTTGTTAAATACTAATTATTATTTGAAATTCTCAGCGTCGTATCTCAGAATTTATCTTTGAATATAGTATTTCAATTACTGAGTACTTAACGTTAAACATTTAGCGACACTAAATAGTGGGGAAGGTAAAAATAACTGCAATTAAAATTTAGGTAAACGGTGTCAAAAAACGCAGTGGTAATAACCCCACTTGAGTAACGTTGTATACAGCAGCGTCGACAGTTAGTCACAAATACTACCTACCTGCTTGACAGTAACTACATATATATATTTTTTTTCTTTTTTTTTTAAAAGACACCGCATCTCCCGCATTAGGAATAAACATCCTGTGTCGCGGGGGACTTTACAGACATACATGGAAAAGACACAATTAACACCCAAACTCAGGACAACAATTTGTGGATCACACAAAGTGTTGTCCCTTGTAGAATTTGAACCCACAACACTTGGCGAATTGGCAAGCGGCGTGGCGACCGCCTAAACCACTAGGCCAACCGTGCAGTTTTACACTACATATTATTGAGTATAAGAAAACTTTGAAAATACCACTTTTGGAATCTTGTTCGTCCGTTTCTAATCCTATTCCTGACTCTGAATGTATGTGGGAAGAGATCAGCACACAACAAAATATGGTTTTACGTTTAAATTGTAAGTACTTGAACTAGTTGAAACTGATCATTGAATTATCGTACATTCTATAAAGTTTCTAGAATTATCCACTTACTATAGCAAAAGAACACCCTAGACCTTGGACCTCCTCAAGGTAGTAGATACAAGCTGATTTCAGCACGGACGGGCCGGATCGACCGGGGCGGTACTCCCCTGTCACAGAAGACCATCCTAAAATAACAGCATTTTTGCAATCATGTTTCGTTGATGAGTGCGAGACTGGAGGCCCAATGCTGCAGAAGCGTATCAATTTGCCGCCTTAGTGTGGGTCACCATGCTGCATTATTGCATTGTCTGCATTCACAATGAGTATGGTGACCACCACTTTTGGATTCTGCTCATGTTTTCCATCAGGCAGAGTAGAGTCAATAGCAGACTTATGCGTAAAAAAAGTTGGTAGTCATAAGGACTGCCGATAGATGTGAAAACTTATAACTTAGAATGTTATTTGTAAAATCTATACTATATGTATAATATATACAGTACCCTCCAAAAGTTAGTTGAAATTAATTCACCTTAACAATGATGTCATATATTTTCTAAACTAAGCAGTTTCAATAAATTAATTGTTTACTACTTATGTTCGGATACACTATTCTAAAACGTACCATAGAGAATTCCCCAAAATTAATTTTGTTTTTTTTTTATAATCTATGTATATGTGCTCACTACTTGAATTGAGTGCGCCAAAAGTCAGTTGAAGTAGAAGTTGGTATATAGATAAATTTTTAACGATTTGTAAAGGCGCGTCTTCATCACAATTGTTGGCAATTTCAGTGTTTCCAAATGTTTGCAACACTTCAAAAAATCCCCAACTTTTGTTTCCATTGTGACTACACCGAGTCGCCAACAATTTGAAAAACGTTCAAACTAAGCGTCACCATAGAGCTAATAAATGTTGCAACAAGTGTATTCTTTTGACGTTTACCGCCGAAAACGGAAACACTGTTCTCAACATTTGTTGACAACTTTTGTTGCCAACATAAGGAAATTACAGAAACTTTTGTCACCAACACGTGTTGATAACACATGTGTGGGTAGTTTAAATTTAATAATTAGATATTGTGAGGTGATTTGACTGTTTTTAAATTAATAATGGCTTCGAGGCGAAAATTAACTATAGAAGAAAGAACAAAGATTGTGTTTGAATACAAAAAATCGAAAACTTTAGTGCTGTGGGAAAATTATTTAAAGTTAGTCCTGAAGTTGTGCGAAAAATAATAAAGAAAAGTTTAGAACGTTCTAGTCTTGCAGATAGATTGACAATTAGTGCGGCAGTGTAAAACTAATCCCAAGATTCTGGTACGAGAAATTAAAGAACAGTTACAGGAAGCAGGAACCTCGGTTTCTGAAACTACTATCAGGCGACGCTTGCATGATGCTAATTTACGCGGTTACGTTGCTAGAAAGAAACCTCTTTCAACATCGGTCCATAAAAATCAAAGGTTGGAATTCGCCCGTAAGTATTCGGATAAGCCAATAAACTTTTGGCAGAGAGTAGTTTTTAGCGATGAATCAAAGTTCGAACTGTTTGGAAATCGACATCGGCAAACTATATAGGGCAGAAGGAATGATAACGCTTACGACGACAAATATTTGCAGCCCACTGTGAAACACGGCGGTGGGAGTGTGATGTTTTGGGGTGTTTTTCTTGCCATGGTGTGGGCCGATTGCAAATAATTGAAGGCAGGATGACAGCACAAATCTATTGTAATATTCTGCGTGACAATTTCAAACAATCTGCTGAAACAATCAATCAAAATCAAACAAAAAAATCTTGTAGAATCGATGCCTAGACGACTTTAAATTTTGGAGGGCACCATATACTATATATCTATACTAATATTATAAAGCTGAAGAGTTTGTTTGTTTGAACGCGCTAATCTCAGGAACCACTGGTCAGATTTGCAAAATTCTTTTAGTTTTCGATAGTACATTTATCGAGGAAGGCTATAGGCTATATATCATCATACTAAGACCAATAGGAGCGGAGCACCAATGAAGAATGTTACAAAAACAGGGAAAAAAATTTACGCTACGGGAGACGTAAACGACGTTGCGTGGGTGTGCTAGTTAATATGTAAAATTAGAAATTCCATAATGTTTATTAATTAAAATTATCAACATCAAACATTAGCATGTCGGTGACGCGAACCTATAAGATTTTCCCCTACCAAAAAGTGCACAACGCGGCCAAAGAAGTTTTCACTTCAAAAACTGGAAAATGGAACTCTCTGGAAACATAATCATTATCACCATCAGCCTATAGCATTCCACTGCAAGACTGCCACCCACAATCTGGAAATATATTTCTTTTTAATTTTCATTTCATTGTGGTGTCATTTAGAAAATTATATTCTTAGTACATTATCTGAACAAACAAGTATGAGACCGTAATAGCTAAAAGATAGGTCACGTATCCTTATCTCTTGTGCTGAGATATTTAAGAGGCCGCTATAACGGAGAATAGAATAGAATAATCTTTATTGTACACTAGATAACACTGTATACATAAAAAAAATACATCAATTGACTGACCATGTACAAATGGCGGCCTTATCGCTAATAAAAAAAAAGTTAAAACTAAAACCCAACTACGACAAAAAACGACGCTGAAAAAGTATGAAACAAGTTTGAAAAGCCGTAGTCACACGTTGTTAAAGTGTTAGTTTTACTTTTTTTTATTTAAAATGTTTTGGTGCCATTATTAATATATAATATGTATATATTTGAAATGCACAAGTAACGCCCTTTCCAATGATACCAAACACGGCATATTTATCTCAAATTATTTTTTTATTCATTACTTTATGTCGGTTAGAGGGCGCCACATGAGATTCAGCGACACGTCATATAGCCTATAACCAGCAGACGATCAAGACGCTTCTAACGATACCTCATTCGTCCAGTTCTAATTAGTAGTTAAGGAGCTATGAGGGAACAAATGAACATACATACATACATACATAGCCTGTCAAAATCATAACCCTCCTTTGGCTTTGCCGTAGTCGGGTAAAAAGCAATTAGAGTCACCCATTGAACATGTGAAATACTTAAACCCAAATTAATTATCACTATGAGTTCTTTACGAAAAGTTAGGATTAGATAACCCTACCCTGGTTTGAAACAAATGTTTATTCACACGTTGTTAAACAAAACGACAACTTAATAAATCACTTCAAATTTGGCACGGGTGCCAAAGTCTAGTAATCTAGACCACTCATTGACAAGTTATGTAAGTGCGTAAAACTGCTGCACGTTTGGTCTAGTGGTTTAACGGTCACCACGCCGTTTCCTGTTTCGCCAAGTGTCGTGGGTTCAAATCCCACGTAGGACAACACTGTGATCCACAAATTGTTGTTCTGAGTTTGGGTGTTATTTGTGTCCGTTTCATGTATGTTTGTATAGTCCCCCGCGACACGGGATTTATTCCTAGTGCGGGAGTTGTCTTTAAAAAAAAAACGAAGTGTCTATAATGTAGAAAATTGTAGAAACTCTTTTTAACCAACTTGAAAAACGGTTCGGCTCTTCCTTCCTGTGCTGAGCAGTTAAAACCTGGAACTCACTACCAGCACATGTGTTTCCATCCCTTTATGATCCCGGGATCTTCAAGCGTGGCGTGAAATAGCATCTCACTAGGCCGCCATAGTATGGGCCGCATTGCATTTCCATTTCATTTTGGTAACTTATTAGAAAAAAACTTTCAAAAGGGAAAGTTTCTAATTTTCCGTTTTTTTTTTTGTGCGTTGTTGGTTTAGAACTCCGATATTACTGAAACGATTTAAAAGAAATTGAAAGTATATTTTAAATTTGGTCCTTTTTAGTTTTCCGTATTTCTTTTGGTTTTAGACCCATGGTATGGGCACCATTTTCTGTTATTTTTTCACCCATGGAATTATTTGAGTACATCTATGTAATTAAGCATACAGTACAATTAATTACGATAAATTCGCCAACTACGGCGAAGTCAAAAGAAAGGATACTTGTTTTATCAGTCTACGTATGTTTCTATGTGCCACCGAAGTGCCTATAGTTTTTATATTTTTTCTTGTTTAGGACTTGATTATTATCAGCTCCTTCTGGGCTGGGTTATAAACCTGAATATTTGTCAAAAATCCTACGAGATGCAAAGCTGGGTACGTTTAAAGGACTGATGATCCTGCATATTTGCCCAATACGTATCATTATGTGCTTATGTCTTATATCCATACGCATATTGAAAAAGCAAGGTATTTTTTGGTATATTTTCTAAAAATGAATCCTAGATAGATCGAAATATCATCTCCAACCCCCTGCATTCTAGGCCGCCATAGTGTGGGTCACCAAGCTGCATTGTTGCATTGTCTGCATTCGCAATGTGTGTGGTGACCAGTCCTCTTGGATTCTGCTCATGATTTCCATCAGGCAGAGTAGAGTCACTTGAGCAGGTTCATAAAAAATATTCAAACATACATAGACTGCCAAAACTACTGAGGTTTTATTTTAAGTTGACATATAAAATGCTGTAATAGTTAAAAGAATCACCACGATAAACAAAATATACGCGACTGGAACCGCAGGAAAATGCTAGTGTTTAAGGTAACTAGCGAGAGTCAGAGCATTCTTTTTTATGGAACAGGACGCAAACGAGCAGACGTATCGCCTGATGGTAAGCGACTACCGTCGCCCATGGACACCCGCAACACCAGAGGCGTCGCAAGTGCGTTGCCGCCCTTTGGGAGATAGGGGTGGGGGGAACGGGGGGAAGGGGTTAGGGTATGGGCCTCCGGTATCCTCACTCACTCGGTGAAACACAGTGCAAGCGCTGTTTCACGCCGGTTTTCTGTGAGGCCGCTGTATCACTCCGGTCGAGCTTCGGCATGAATGGGCCGATAGCTTTTCGTCGAGTTTTTTTTGAAATGATAACTTATATTCAAGTTTAAACTTGCAAATAGCTCCTTATATCAGATTGCCGTAAGGGCGCGTTCCCACTATATCGTAGCGACAGATAATCGTGTAGTTTTAAGTGTCGTGGCTTATATGTTAAAATTGAGGTGTTCACATATAGAACGACACGACTTACCGTCGTCTACGACATTTTTTGCAGTGACGACAGATTGTCATGACAGTGGAAACGACTAGCACGACAGTCGTAAAACGAAAAAAATCGTTACGACTAAATCCTGATGGCAAATCTATCGTAGCCATGATAAAAATATCGTCTCGTCGTTTACACGTGTTTTCCCTTGGCGACTGTAGATTTGTAGCTTGCTAATGGTGTGTAAACGACAAAGCGACTGCCGTGAAAGGATAAAATGTCGTCGCGATCCAATGGGAACAGCTAGATACGATAGTCGCTAAACGATAAAAAAAATTGACGACAAACAATCGTTATAATGGGAACAGCTAGAGACGACAGTCGTCCAATGATAAATTAATCGTTACGACATAGTGGGTACGCGCCCTAATAAGTCAGCCTGTCGAGAACAAGCTACCGACGTCATCAAGAAAATGTTACGTAAGTTATACGTCAAAGAACATTATGTGTAGAATGTGAAGTATTATGTCACCTGTGTGCGCGATATAAAATAACTGTCTGAATGAATTTTATAATAGGACACGTTTGACAGGTATTGCGCTTATGTAAATGGAGTAAGGTTCATATTTCTGTGACAAAAGATTTATTATAATTATAGTATGGCGTTACTGCCACTACTGCCAGGCGTATTTGGCTTGTGACAATATTCTAATTTAACTATGGTCGGTCGGGCCCTTGATCTAAATCGAATTAGCTCAAAGCGACTCTAATCTGTTTTTAGTAGCTAACTGTCTGGTCATCTTGACTTGGAAAGAGACTTGCTATAAAAAATTGTATTGTCTCTTAAACCTGATTCTGTTAAGTACTTAATTGACGAGCAAGAGCAATAAATAAGTGAAAGCGAAATAGCTAGTTAATATAATCTGCTGTTCGCATTTTTCACGAGATTGAACCCTTGTGAGGCTCTGATTCGAAACAATCACCGAGGGTAAGCAACGACGGACCAGTCAGTACCTGGATGGGTGACCGCTGATGGCTAGATACCATGAGCGTCTCCGTGATTCGAAGGTCACGTTAAGCAGTCGGTCCTGGTTGTTATCATAGGATAACAGTCGTGAGGCTTAGTTGGAGGCCTTTGGGCGGCTTGTAAACATCCAACGTTGTAGTGTAGCCACAACGTTGTCTTGCCAGTCCTCAACCCGCACTCGGCCAGCGTGTATACGTATGGCCTTAACCCTCTCCTGCTGGATATTCGCCTCTCCTTGGCAAGGAGGTTTTAGTCTACTATAGCATGCTGGGGGTTGGCATAAAAGGGGTTGGGTTGGGTTTATAGGGTTTGTTTCAAGTTTTCTTTTTCTTTGCAGGACTGTTGTCTTGAGTATTTTATTTCTTTAGTAGGCTCTTACGACCCCTACAGGGAGAAAAGAGGTGACTGCAGATTTACTCTTCGGTTTAATTATAACATTTCATTACGTTTTTCAATTAGCAGAGCTGTCTAAAGTTATTAAATTCTATACGTAGGTAAAGAGTTCTCCATTGATAAAATTTATAAATATGTGTTTTGGCCATGTATTTCTTATCGGTCAATAGCAAAACAAACAGAAAATGGTAAGTGATTCCGCAGGACAGAAACACTTTTACAGAGAAATAAACAAACAGGAGTATATTCATAAATGTTATTTTACTTGAAACGGTTTTGTTTTCAATTTTAAAGTAAAATGACTTTAGTTACAGTTGTCTCTAGTGTCTTTCTGGTACTTAGTTTAGGTGTGATTTTTTATATTTATAATGCAGGTATTGCACTTCATTTGTGATATAACTGGCACGTAAAGACTAAAGGAATCAAAATATAGGAGACACAAAATAAAATCGCTTGCTCAAAGTTTCGTAGACATCTGTCACGGAGATCAACCTAAATTTTAAGGACTGTAGTACAAAATGCATCTCATATAATTATTGGTTTTTCAAAACGAGGATTTTACAGATTGTTAAATTGGGTTCGATGTAAATATGCAAATATCTGTTATTATTATATTTGGCTCAAATTAAAAAATAATTAAAAAAACACTCGTAGAACAGAGGTTCTACGAGTGTTTTTTAAATTATTTTTTTGTTTGGCCCTGCCAAAATGGCTCTACTCTGCCTGATGGAAAGCATAAGCAAAATCCAAGATAGTGGTCACCATACTGCGAATGCAGACAATGCAACAATGCAGCATGGCGGGCTAGTGATGCTTCTGCATCTTTGGGCCTCCGGTCTCGCCTCACCAACGAAACACGACACAATATAGAATCATCTTCCTTACCTTTATTATCCCAAGATTATTTGAGGTTGGCTACTAGTTCAACCGGTTTTATCTGACTATCAGTTTTTAAACGGAGCGACTGGCATTGGACCTCCGCAACCCTGAGGGTGAACTGAATTCGAAAATTGAACTAGTTGTCAGTATATTTGAGGGCACTGACTTCACAATAACGATTGTAATAGGTGTTTATGACAACCGGGACCGAGACGGCTTAACGTGCTCTCCGAGTCATGGGCGGGAAATACCACCATTTTCCATGCTCGCAGCCCGGAGCATTTTCCATGCTCCGGGCTGCTATAAATTCATAATTTTGGCAGTTGCTTACGCAAATCGCAAGATCAACGAATCAGTCAAAGTTGTTGAAGAATTTTTTTTAAATATTAAATTTATTTCAATTATCCGTATTTTAAACAGCGCTATGAGATATTTCCCATTATATTGTAAGTATATTTTTTTACATATGTACCTACATTGTTTAACTATGAACCCGTTTTATTTATGATACCTATACCTACTAGAGTCAACTTATGTAACTATTTAGTGTTTACCTTGGTAAGTAAATCACTATTGTAATGGGTAGGCCTCGCCCATTAAACAGGAAGGATAGCTTTTAACGAGAGCATTGATACAATGCGTCCAAATCGACGGTTGCTCTGCCATTAACTCTAGTATGCTTACAATATAAAATATATATTTGCCTAATTATAAAGTATTATTTAATTTTCTTATCAGTCAGTTAGTTTTATTACATAATATCTATACTAATATTATAAAGCTGATGAGTTTGTTTGGTTGAACGCGCTAAACTAAACAACTACTGGATCGATTTAAAAAATTATTGCAGTGTTAGATAGACCATTTATCAAAGAAGGATATTACGCTACAAACAATAGGAGCAGAGTATCAATGAAAAATGTTTAACAAACGAAGACAAATTATTTCTTTTGGGAATTTCCATTGCGTGCGCTGCGTAAATGGTAACTATTCGCGAAAATAGTGTATGAAAGAAATACTTCCCTTGAAAAGTTCTAAAAAAAATCCGCGACAGCATATGTCTATCTTTTAAGTGTGGCTCTCTATGCATGACCTTTTTTATTGTAAACTAACTGACCCGGCAAACTTCGTACCGCCATATTGACATATATGTAATAGGTCTTTACCTATGCAATTGCCGTTTTGTATGCAATAAGTGAAAGTATTTATTTTTTCAAACTTTTTTATTTCTGTTATTCGAAGTAATCACGTAAGCATATAACTTATTGTAATACTTAAACAAAAGTATTACAATAAGTTATATGCCTTACGAAGTGCAGGCACTGTTATTGGTTTAGCCGTGAAAGCGTAATAGAGAAACAGACTAAGCCACTTTCAAATTTATAATATTAATATAGATCGCGATAGGTACTATCGCGGACTTTTTGTAAATATTTTACAAAATCCTGTGTTTTTAAATGTTCAATTTTATGTGTTAATAAAACGTATAAAACTGAGCTGTATAAATAATACCACTATGTTACCTTAATGGTTTGTAAAATACTGGGGTATTATAAGTACATAAAGCTTCCTTGAAACATAGCTTAAATGGTGATAAGCGTCTAAAAGCTACTTTATTTCATGCTTTGTAAAGTTACGTAATGTAACATAACACTAAATCAACCGTACAACCTTGGGTTTCGACTATTACAATAAAAATTATATTGGTAGTCTACATTTTATTTCATTGTGTGGTCACACTACTCGTATATCTGTTCATAAGATCACTGAAATGCTATAATCTCATTTTAGAGGTAAGATACACACAATTAAAGATACCTATTATTTTGTAGAAACTTTTTACAAAAAGTTTAATACACTACACTTTGTGATACTTTAGTCGTCTAGCAGCTAGACATGCAAGTATGTTTGAGAACGTGAGGATTGAGGGACCAGCTTTAATTATAAATATCTTCAAAGTGCGTCGATATTTTTTTTAAATTTATTTTTTACAAATTGCTATATGACTTGTTCTAAAACATTATGTAAGATAATAAAGATTTTATTCCGTTGATGTGATAATATTCAGTATAACAAAATCTTTCGTGTGTGGACTGAGGGACCACAGTATAGTCGTTGTATTTTTTTAATCGTTGATGATTTGTGCTCAGTTATTTAGTATATACCTTTACAAATTCTCTACTAAATGTCTGCAGTCAAAATACCTTATTTTTTTACATACTTGCCGAGATCTGGCTGATGGTATGTGAGGATTGAGGGACCACACTTAAAGGGCTGTAGTTTTTAACATATCTTTTTACAAATTCTCATATTTGTTCTACAATTGTTTTGAGCCTACTACTAAATCTTATAAAAATTTCAAACAAAAATATCACTATGGTCCCTCAGTCCACACGCACACGGTTTTTAGTCGGGTCGAATCTGACATACTCATCCGGTTGGCCGGTTGGGTAACAACGAAAAAAAAAATTACAGCCATTTTTACTAGTCAGACTTTAAGGCTAAGAAGGCGCTGGAATTTCCTGAAACTCACTCGGGGAAGAAATGGCAGCACAAACCACAAAGGTGAATGATGTGATCCCTTTTGGTTTATGACCATTCCTCTACATCGGTCCACTAGCTGGCTACTTCAAGTTCTATAATCATTGATATACATGTATATCAATTCAATGTATAAAAAGATAAACAAATAGTCTGCTCAAGTTTTGACATAAACATATGGAACTTCGTAAGAAATGAATAAAAATACAATGAATTTATTAATATAGACGTTTTCCATGGATTTGTCATTGGATTTCAATTGTTAACCGACTTCAAAAAAAGGAGGAGGTTCTCAACTCGACTGTATTTTTTTTTATGTTTGTTACCTCATAACTTTTAACTGGGTGAACTGATTTTGATAATTCTTTTTTTATTTGAAAGCTGGTGCTTCCCGAATGGTCCCATTTAAATTTGGTCCAGATTGAAGTCGGTTTTTTTTTGTTAAAATTTGTAAGTAATTTTGTACATCATATTCTAAGTGCAGTTATTGCTTGTGTAAATGAACAAAAAAGTATCAATGCGTCTTGGATTTGGATACTTTATTTAGCAGGTGCTTATTGAAATTAATTGATATAATTATTATGAACCTAAAGGTATTATATCCTACTAATATTATAAAAGCGAAATTTTGTATAGATGGATGTTTAATACTCTTTCACGCAAAAACTACTGAACGGATTTGGATGAAACTTAACAGTAATATAGTTTATACATCAGAATAACACATAGGCTACTATTTGCAGCGATAACCGACATACACGCGGGAAGAGCCGCGGGCTACAGCTAGTTTGCAGGTTTGCTAATAAGTACAACTGGATAAACTTGACTAACCGTAGACGTTTGACTTATGGAATACAAAGCAGCCCTCTTAGCTAAGATGTGTTTCGCGTCGATTCTCTTTCTACAATCGCTAACGCCTTTATCTTCTTGTGTTATTGGATAATGTTTTGATTTGACCACGTGACGCGTTGAGGTGACGTCAATCCGATAGTTTTCTAGTAACGTTTACGTTTGTAGAATGTCAACTTGGCTAGTCTTAGTAGATTTTCAGATTATCGTCGTACAGCATCGATATAGGTATATATATATAAATATCTAGATAATTTGTTGGTATTTTACGTGAAACGTGTTTTTTGTTGTTGTAATAATTTGTTTATCAGCATATTACTTTTGATTTTCTCAGAGAAAATAATACAATGATGAACTTATTTCAATCAATTTCAAATAAAAAGGTTTCATGTGAAAGAATAGGACTAGTTAAAGACTATTTAGGAACTGATCTACAGGAGCGCTGTTATTATTGTTTTACGTAAGACACAACTTACTTCACTGACTTCATAGCCACACAGCAGCTTATTCAGAAAACGAACAAGTTGACATTATTAGTACATTTGTTTTGATTGAAAATGATTTTTTGTTTTCATTGAATAGACAACTGTATGACTGCATGTTTGGCCTACTGGTTTTACGGTCACCACGACGTTTCCTACTTCGCCATGTTGTGTCGTGGGTTCAAATCCCACGTAGGACAACACTTTGTGTGATCCACAAATTGTTGTTTTGAGTCTGGGTGTTATTTGTGTCCGTTTAATGTATGTTTGTTAAGTCCCCCGCGACACAGGATTTATTCCTAGTGCGGGAGTTGTTTTTTTATAAAAAGAAAAACTGCACTAGGCATATTCCTCTGTCGCGGGGGATTTTACAATATAAGACGGATATAAAGAACTAAGATTTGTGAATCACACAAAATCTTGTCCCATGTTATGTTTAAACCCAGAACACTCACCGCAGTTGAAAGAGACGAGGTATACGCTTAAACCACTACGCCATACGTGCAGTCAGTTCATTCAGGCAATATAGAAACTGTCTCCCAATAAGGCCCTAGTATTAAATACTGCATTTTAATCAAATCTATTTTTACAGGCGGGCTAACTCGAGAATGAACCGCGATGGGTCGGTTAGAAGCCTTACCAAAAGACGCCGAACGAGCATTGGACCGACGTCGTCCATCGGCGGTTGGCGTCAGAATTCCTTGACCATCACCCAACTCGCACACACTTCCTATCTCACCGAAAAAGTATTAGAAGAAGAAGCGTAAGTTAATAAAATCAGATCTACGTTATATAAACAATGCTTATTTAGTAGAAGCTACAATTAATATCAGAAAATCACATGTGAAAGTAAAGGATACTGATAATTTTGGTCACACATTGACTGTAGTACAAAACCAGCATGACTTGTTCTATTTTTATAAATATCTATACTAATATCATAAAGGTTATAGGGAGTAATCTCTGGATCTACTGAACCGATTTTGAAAATTATTTTACCAATAGAAATCCAATTGTTTAAAATTACCGCCAGAACCCACATACACGCGGGAAGAGCCGCAGGCAACTAGTAACCTATATTAAAACACTTCATACTTAACACGGCTAATTCTAAAAGCCCAAGACTAGAACTTCACGTGGCTGGGTAGAAAGTCATTCAATGTGTGTTTATTAATTTGTTTCTCCTTGCAAGTGAAACCAGTCCTTGGATACTCTTAAATCGTACTTTTTGATGATTTCTAGTGATGGATTGGACAAACAGTTCGCGGATCCAGTCTCTTGGTTACAACTGGTAAGTATTTCACATATTATTATGAGTAGGCATTTGACATATATTGTGTTATTACCCGACTACGGCAAAGGAGGGTTATAATTTTTAGCCTGTGTATGTTCATCGGTTCCCTCATAACTCCTCAACTACTAGTACTGTTACGTGTTAGGGTTTAATGGATTTCAGAAATAAACTTTCTGACGTGTAAAATAGACTTCAGTAAAAATACTCATAAACTTAAAATAACAATCCTTAATTGTGGTCGAGGCCGCCAGGTTAATCAATGATATCACTCCAATATTTATCGCACTGTAGCTCAAAATGAACTGAACTGCGGCCCGCGAGAGTTCCAATTGTACCCATTATTATTATTACTAGCGCATTCTAGTAACTCCTCGTACATACAAGGTCGGTTCCCGTACCAAGAACATGCCCGCCGGCAAAATCACTGGAATCAACCGCGCAACAATAAATCGATATTCGACGCTATGTGTATCCGTGTATAGTTCCGTGCCTCAGGAAATCATCGAGAACTTTCGAATCTTTAAGCGTGTGTGTTTTGTGTAGTATCCATCTCGAATAATCTTTCTTCGTTACAGTACTACGAGTATGACAGCCAGATTGATTTATAGAATACTTATATACTTTTATTTTGTAAACACATACATGGAAAAAAAGTTAAATGTATTACCTCTGTCGTATAGTTGTCGTGTACTACCTACTGAGGCCTGCTGCCGTGTACTGCGTGCTGAGGCCTCGGGGTCGTTCCCGAATCAGTTATTTTTCTAAGATCTGCAAATGCTCGTTTCGATCTGGTATTTTCTATATAATATTTATGTATGTAAAACCTAATGTTAATGTAGCCTATATCGTAGTGGGTAGTACCTTTGTGCATGGTAACAAATTAGTCCGTTCACTCTGATGTTTTCACATACGGTAAATATATAACAATTACATAAGAGTTAACCTGACACGACAATTGCCGGAGTACGACTGACTTGCGCCGCTAGCGAGAGCGCTAGCGGTGCAATTTTGCTGACTCTGATTATACATGTGTCCATACATGTATTTACCAAAAAAGTATAAAACTATTCCATCAGTCAATCTAACTTTCGTAGTACAAACTCTGTTTAGTTTGACATTAGATGGAGTTAGCGTTTTGGAAATTTTCACTTCCAGTCAACCTTACACGTGACAGAGATTAAAAGTAGTGTGTAAATTTTGGTTCACATGCTGCTTTGTGAATTAAATCCACATGCAGCAGTTAGTAGGCTTTAGTTTTGGGTAAGGAGGGCAAAGGAATGCTGTCCGGTCCGAATTCCAAAGTCGAATGCTATATGGTGATACAAATTATCGTCACTATATTCACAGTACCGGTACGCTACACCATGCGAAATTATGTTGCTTCTTTTCGCTGTGCTCAACGCGTGCATCAATGGCCTGTTAGTGCCCGTGGGGGTTATAATATATGGCGAGTTCACAGCCCTTCTCATCGACCGCACAGTCGCGACCGGCACCTCCGTGGAAACCATCGCTATATCGTTTTTCGGGGGTGGCAGAATACTGTAAGTTATAGTCTTATTTTTTTTTCTATTCTTATCAGCCATAATCTTGAAAAATTTCATTATTATTTATAAAATTACGAATTAAGAATACAGTGTCAACGTCTCTACTCATCCCATCGTGGGTGTCATAAGGGGTGACTAAACATGCTTGTTTTTTTTTTCTTTTTTTTTTAATAATGTTGTCTTTTGCATTGCTATGCAAAAGACAACATTATTAAAAAAAAAGAAAAAAAAACATTAATCCCACCCATTTGGCCAGTGTAGTCTAGTATGCCAAAACCTCCTTTCTAGGCCTTTATTCAGCAGTGACCTGTTAAAGATGGTGACGAAGAGTTAAATTTAACTGATTTTTCTGCCATTAGTTGTGACATCAACATGAGATTTATATTTTGTTTCCTTACAGAACAAATGCATCGAGAGAAGAGAACAGGATAGCGCTGATTGAGGACTCTCAGGCTTTTGGAATAGGATGTTTAGTATTCTCCATTGCTCAGTTTATTGCCGCCGCGATCAGTGTCGACATCTTTAATTACATGGCTATGAAACAGGTAGGTACAGAACTTTACAAAATGAAAAGCATAGGTAGAAATACGCAGCGCAGTCTAGGTCCATTTTGTATTGAATAATCAGTAAATTTAAGTATCGTAAGTTACAAAACTGATTCAATAATAATTGAATGTGCATGCGGGCGGCCAGTATAACCTACTATACTCTTTGCGCTGTAGCATGGTGCGGGTGACAGTTTCAGTAACATTTCGTTTCACTGTTGAAAACTGCCGCGATTTACAAATTATGACTTAGTATTTCAGCTGTACCTACCACATTCGCAATATATTAAATCATTAATAACTGTAGTCAATTAAATTAAATCAACCAGAATGTTCTAGTCTACAAATAAACAAATAAAATCAATGCAAATCCCGCACCATGCTACAGCGCAAAGAGTATAATTAACTATCTACTACTACTAGTCATCTTTATTCAGCTCTATTTTTAATTTTATTTGGGCTCTGTGCATTAATGTGTAATTCCGCAAAGGTTTTGGTTAGTTCCTTTTATGGGCGACCGTCTGAAATGAAATGAAATCATTTATTCTGCGTTTCAGCGTCTGCCTGACATAAACCCTTTCTGGTAATAGGTTCCAGACGGAACAAAGTAAAGAGGTAAATTGGATTAAGGCAAACTGACGAAGCGGAGAAGCAACAGTAAGGGACACAGAGAGTTCTGAAATTGCAGTAGTTGATTATACTCAGTTCGCGTGTTCCATTAACAAAACACCATTAATGGTGTATAGTATAGTGAATTAAATGATTTCATTTAATTGCAGCGTCTGCCTGACATAAACCCTTTCTGGTAATAGGTTCCAGACGGAACAAAGTAAAGAGGTAAATTGGATTAAGGCAAACTGACGAAGCGGAGAAGCAAGAGTAAGGGACACGGAGAGTTCTGAAATTGCAGTAGTTGATTATACTCAGTTCGCGTGTTCCATTAACAAAACACCATTAATGGTGTATAGTTTAGTGAACACACATACCTTAAACAAAAAAAAACGTTTGGCACTCGGGGACTGCCGCGGTAAAGCTATTGCATAGCATTTTTTATCAACTTATGCAATTATAATTATTTATTTCTTTTTCACTTATGTAGTATGTATAATCTTGTTAATGAAAATTCGTTCTTGATTCGGTCGCCGCGCTCAAAGGCCTCGAAGCCCGCGATAAAAGTTATGCAATAGCTTAAAAAAATCTTGGTCTTGTCACAGTGGATAAAAATTCAAATTGATTCCAGATTGACAGAGTCAAGCGACTTTTCCTTCGAAGCGTTCTTCGCCAGGACATCTCTTGGTATGACATGAACACTACCATGAACTTCGCAACGAAAGTATCGGAGTAAGTAATCGTATCCTCCTTCTTCCCACTTCCATAATTAAATAAATAAATATTTCGGACATCTAACACACAACGCCATCTAGTCCCAAGCTAAGCAGAGCTTGTGTTATGGGTACTAGACAACTGATACAAATACATATATACTTTTTTTTGTAAATACATACATATTATACATAGAAAACAACCAAACTCCGAAACAAATATTTGTAGATCATACAAACATTTGGTCCGACCCGAATCGAACCCGAGACCTCATGATCAGCAGTCACACACGCCAACCGCGAGACCAACGAGGCAGGCACAATTGATAAGAATCGTCGACTGCCTCGTTGGTCTCGCGTTTTTGTGTGGCGTTTCCTGGGTCGGACCAAATGTGTGTATGATCTACAAATATTTGTTTCTGAGTTTGGGTGTTTCTATGCATAAAATGTATGTACTTACAAAAAAAAAGTATATATGTATTTGTATCAGTTGTCTAGTACAGATGGCGTTGAGTGTTAAAAAAAAAACTTTGACACTCCGTAAGGGTCCAACTATTTTGGTTCCTATTACTAAAATCACTTTCCCTTTTTATGGTAATTTTAAGGTATAGAGACAATTTGTTGTCCAAGGTTCCTTCCCTCAGAACTAAACTCAATCACTAGTGCTAGTGCTCGGCCGCACAAAAAACAAGTGTTAAGGCAAGTAACACCTGTTTTTTGTGAGGCCGTGATATCATTCTGTTTAAACTGGCCTATTTTTACTTAAGCTTGATCTTTGAGACCAAGTTATTTTATTTCGATTTCACCTATATTTCGATTCTTTTCGTACCACTTTTATCACAAATAATAATAAAAGGTGTTTTCTGAAATCTAACACACAACGCCATCTAGTCCCAAACTAAGCAGAGCTTGTACTATGGATATTAGACAACTGATATAAATACACGCATCTTTTTTTCGTAAATATATACATAGGTACATATTATATGTACTAGCTGACCCGGCGAACTTCGTACCGCCATATTTACATATCTGTCTCAGCTTCCCACAGGCAGTGTACAGTCGCAGACAAAAAAAAGACTTTTCCGTTATCTTTTATTTTTTTTCTTTCTAGCAAAAAAAGAATGAATGAAATCGGATGTTATTGATTTACAACTAAGTACATATTTTGACTTTCATCCCCTCTGTCTCTAGGAAACCGTGCTGAATTTCGGGATAAAAGTATCCTATGAACTATCTCGTAGTATGAACTCAAATCATGCCAAGATTCATTTGAATCCATTCAGTAGTTTCGGCGTAATGTGCGGCCAAGATACAAACAGACGGACGGACAGACAGACAAACAAAAATGAAAAAAAATACAGTTTTGGCTTCAGTATAGATGATAGAGAGCCCTCCAAAATTTTTTCAAAATATCTTTAATGTACAGAATTTGACCTGTTACATTTTTATTTTATTTGTAGATAAATGAAGTGATATACATTAAAAATATCATATATAAATACACCTAAAATATACCCCGTCAGTCCTAAAACGACTCTAGTAAAAACTGTCACAGAGATCTTAGCTATATTTTATGACCTTAGCTGACCCAAGCAACCTCGTTTGCGTCCAAACCATTCCCCGTTTTAAACCCAAAAGGGGGTTGATTTCTAAAGATACATTATTAGTACACCTCCACACCGTCTATAGAGCGTACATTTTAAATTTCAAGTCTCTTACTTCAAAAACATAGGACTTTCATACAAACGTCCAACCCCCGTTTTACCCCCTTAGGGGTGGAGTTTCGTAAAATCGGTTCTTAGCATGCAGGTAGGTTCCTTATAGGGTGAAGACTCATGTCTTCACCCTATAAGGAACCTACCTGCATGCTAACCTACATGCATGTAAGGAACCTACCTGCTAAATTTCAAGTTTGTAGGTGTTATAGTTTCTGAGATTGCGTGATTAATAAGTGAGTGGTATTTCGCTATCTTATATATATATGTAGATTAAACAATGATCTTCAATAGCAGTCAGGAGTGTGAAGACACAAAAATCCTATACAAATTAAGTTTTGTTTCGTTTTGTAGTGATGTTGAGAAGTACCGCGAGGGTATTGCGGAGAAGGTGCCAATATTCATCTACCTGGTGATGTCCTTTGTCACGGCCGTCATCATCTCCATGTTCTACGGTTGGAAACTGACCTTGGTTATTTTGTCGTGCACGCCTATCATTATAGCGACAACAGCGGTCGTTGCTAAGGTTTGTACACCTCTATTATACCTACTTATCACCTCATCTCCTAATATTCTTGAAGTTTTTAAGACGATATAGTTAAATTCCTTTAAAAATACCGAAATTTACAAGATAAACGTGTGGACGAACTTTTTATTTCTAGCACTAGCTGACTCATGCAACCTCGTTTGCGTCGCCCGTAGCGTGATAATTTTCCCATGTTTTTGAAACATTTTTCATTGGTGCTCAGCTCCTGTTGGTTGTAGCGTGATGATATATAGCCTATAGCCTTCCTCCATAAATGTACTATCCGACACTGAAAGATTTTTTCAAATCGGACCAGCGGTTTCTGAGATTAGCGCGTTCAAACAAACAAACAAACTCTTCAGCTTTATAATATTAGTATAGACTAGCCGACCCACGCAACCTCGTTTGCGTCTCCTATTGCCCGTAGCGTGATAATTTTCCCCCGTTTTTGAAACATTTTTTATTGGTGCTCTGCTCCTATTGGTTGTAGCGTGATGATATATAGCCTATAGCCTTCCTCGATAAATGTACTATCCAACACTGAAATAATTTTTCAAATCAGACCAGCGGATTAGCGAGTTCAAACAAAAAAACAAACTCTTCAGCTTTATATGATAGTATAGATGAGCACGGCTCGATGCAGACCAATCGCAATGCAGAGTGCGGTCGCCATCAACGATCGAGTCGATGCGATATAAACTCACACTAGACCCCTTGAAATAAAGAAGTAAGTCAGTCCCGCTACTAACAAAGCTCTACTATAGATTATATTACTTTACTAGCTGTTGCCCACGGCTCCTCCCGCGTATATGTCGGTTATCGCGGCAAATAGTAGCCTATGTGTTATTCTGATGTAATAGGTCTTTACCTATGAAATTGCCGTTTTGTATGCAATAAGTAAAAGTACTTATTTTTTCAAACTTTTTTATTTCTGTTATTCGAAGTAATCACCCATGCAATCGACGCATCTTTGCCAACGCATTGGCAGTATATTGATGCTTCCATATCCATAGCTTCCAACCCCAGCTCTTGCAGCTTGGAGACTGTCTGTTGCACAGCATGGGGTCGTAGGTTGTCGTGAAGCAGCTGCAAGAGCTGGGGTTGGAAGCTCTCCCTCATCCGCCATACTCACCAGACCTTGCACCTACCGACTATAACTTTTTCCAAAATTTAGACAACTTTTTAGTGGGTAAAAATTTCAATTCCCGATAGGCAGTACAAAATGCCTTTGAAGAGTTTGTTGCCTCCCGTCCAGCTGATTTTTACAAGAAGGGCATCAATATACTGCCAATGTGTTGGCAAAGATGCGTCGATTGCATAGGTGATTACTTCGAATAACAGAAATAAAAAAAAATGAAAAAATAAGTACTTTCACTTATTGCATACAAAACGGCAATTTCATAGGTAAAGACCTGTTATAAGCTATATTACTGTAAAGTGCCATCCAAATCCGTTCAGTAGTTTTTGCGTGAAAGAGTAACAAACATCCATCCATTCATACTACAAACTTTCGCGTTTATAATATTAGTAGGATAAACGGGTGCGTAAAAAATAAAAACCGACTTCAAGGTTCGACTCAATTTCTCTTGTATGCCATCATCAGACCTTAGTGTCCTTATCATGGTACAACCACTAGTAACTAATAAACATGCGTATAATATTAATATTTTATTTAGTAGGTTAAGTTTTTCTGAATCAAAAGTGACCCCGTTATTAACATCAGGTTAAATCGATTCAAAGTTTATAATACAACTTAATTTACATAAAACATTGCTAAATTGTTCAAGAAGATTATATCTATATCTTACTCTCGTATCCAGGTTCAAGCCTCGCTGACCACACAAGAGTTGAAAGCGTACAGTATCGCCGGTGTTATTGCAGAAGAAGTTCTCTCTTCTATACGTACGGTGATTGCCTTTGGTGGAGAGAAGAAAGAGACAGACAGGTATTGGACTATTTGAATTTAAGCCTTCAAGTAAAATAGCGTACCTACTATACTCCTAGGAGTACAGTGCATGACTGCACGTTTGGTCTAGTGGTTTAACGGCCACCACGCCGTTTCCTATTTCGACAAGTGTCGTGGGTTCAAATCCCACGTAGGACAACACTTTGTGTGATCCACAAATTGTTGTTCTGAGTCTGGGTGTTCTTTTTTCTTTATGTCCGTTGCATGTATGTTTGTAAAGTCTCCTGCGACACAGGATTTATTCCTAGTGCGGGAGTTGTCTTTAAAAAAAAATGACGCATTTGTGACGTCTTTGGTGTTGCAATCCGTCCGCTCGTTTGCCATATCCCCTAAAAAAAATATTAACCGTAGCACTTAAATTAAATACAACAGTTTATGTATCTTCATAGTCTTTCCAAATAATAGGTAATTATAATAGGAACTTTGCTATTTTTAAGAGTATATTATTAGCTTAAAGCTTAAAATGTATGTGTTAATGTAACAGATTGTTCGAACGTAATTTTTTGCCACTATAAATATCGAAATGAATTAAAACTTTGCATATTAATAAAGGATCGATGTATAAGAATTAATAATTTTATCCGATTATATTATCAGGATGACGGCTTTTTCCATATCTAAAAGTACGACATTTGCTTTTGTCACGTACTAAGACGTGTACTGAAGCATCTGACTTTATTTATCCTATTAAGAAAATGCATCGTTAAAAAGTAAAAAAAAAATTTGTTTAAAAACCAAAATATATTGTAACCAGTCGAACGAAAAAGTGGTTCAAAATAAGGTCTAGTTACAATAATTCAGCCTCATTTTCTAACTTTTACAGATACGAGGTTCGTTTGGATCCAGCAAAGAAAACAGGGGCAAAGAAAGGTTTATTTTCAGGAATCGGCAGTGGTATTATGTGGTTCATAATATACGCTACGTACGCACTGTCCTTCTGGTACGGCGTAGGACTAATCCTCGAAAGCAGAAGTGAGGAAAAACCGGTGTATACTGCAGCTGTACTTATGATTGTAAGTTTGCTTATTAAAGGCTAGTTATACCAGTTCCTGATAAGGCTTCAGGTAGTTATCTACCATATATCACTAATTAACAGACAAATATGCTGATATATATAGTGGTTATCTGGCAATTTTGTTTCTACCGGAGATTTAATACAGGGTGCTCAATTTAATATGTTAAAATTGTTTTATAGGAATAAAATGAAATTGATATGTCAGGGACTTTGTCAGCACCTTAATATCGTTTAATAAAAAGAATTGGTTGTCTTTAAAGTCGGTTTACGCAACGTCATAACAAAACATTGAGCGTAACGGGACAACTAGTACCTAATCCTTTTTCGTGCGTGCATCGATTTATTAGACGTTGTTACGTCAAAATAATTCGTTTGAAGCCGAATTACAGATGATTGAGGAAGATCTTCGCTATAGTGCAGAACATCATTAAGAGGCACTCACTGCTACTTGTCATCTTATTTACTCATAGTTGATGTACCTATTACCATTGATACTTTGTTACCCAATACCATTGTAAGGAACGGCTATTAAAGTCAAAAATTATATAATACTAGCTGATCCGGCAAACGTTGTTTTGCCAAAACAAAATTGGGGTATAAAAAATAGATGTTGGTCGATTCTCAGACCTACCCAATATGCACACCAAATTTCATAAACATCGGTCCAGCCGTTTCAGAGGAGTATGGTAACTAACATTGTGACATGAGAATTTTATATATAAGATTATGAAAGGACGTAACATATATTGACGATAAAATTAAGATGAACATTGATACATAGTTATAATTTTTACAATGAGTGACGATGGCATCCATAGCTTCAATGATACAATCATATTGATGTGAACTGTAATATTAGTTAAATCATTGGAAAAGTAAATCTTATCATACTATTCCTAAGTTTGAAATATAAACAATTAAAATCCAGTATAAAATCCGAACAATTTGATGGCAGTTCTGATTAAATATTTCAGATTTTCTTCAGTGTATTACAAGGCGCTCAGAACGTGGGGCTGACAGCTCCGCACATGGAAGCTATTGCAACCGCCCGAGCCTCAGCGGCAACTATATTTCACGTGATAGATCGAAAACCAGTCATAGACGTATTTTCTACCGAGGGAGAAAAGACTACTTTGGATGGAGACATCGAGTTCAAGGATGTGTATTTCAGATATCCTGCAAGAACTGACGCGCGGGTATGAAATTAAAAATTAAAATCACACAAATTGAACATGTATCTATTTAAATAAATAAATATTTTATATTAATATAATAAGTTTCGTTGGTGAGTACGAGACCGGAGGCCCTAGTGATGCAGAAGCATCATTAGGCCGCCATAGTGTTGGTCACCATGCTGCATTGTCTGCAATGAGTATGGTGACCGCCACTCTTGGATTCTGCTTATGCTTTCCACCAGGCAGAGTAGAGTCATTTTGGCAGGCCAATACATAAAAAAAAATGTAATCCATATAATAAGAACACCAATAACAATAAAAAGATCTGAATTTTTTTTTAGATATTAAACGGTCTAAATCTTAAAATCCCTCAAAACGAAACGGTCGCGCTAGTGGGTCCAAGTGGTTGCGGCAAATCTACAGTGCTGCAGTTGATCCAGAGATTGTATGATCCTGGTTCCGGAAGTGTGGTAGCAGCTGGCAACGATCTGCGAAACCTAAATGTACGGCATCTGAGGAAACACATCGCAGTCGTTGGGCAAGAACCCGTTCTCTTCGCCGGTACCGTCAAAGAAAATATCAGGTGCGATTTTTTTGATTGTGTGAATATTTACATATAAATTTACACACGTCACTAGCCACCAGCCCTGGCTGTACTGCACCGCTTGTCATCTATGTCTTATTATTACTTTCTTATCCACTCTCTTCACAAGTTGTATTTAGTAGGAGCTGCAGAATACTGATTTTATTTCTTTCTTTCAGAATGAGTAATCCAAAGTGTACAGATGAAGAAATTTATAAGGCAGCGAAACAGGCGCAATGTCACGATTTTATCAAAAGATTACCTGATGTAAGTTTATAGGCATTACGGGAATGACCATTACATTTTAATAATATAATAAACCCCAATATTTAGAGCTTAGAGTCATTTATAAAACACATACCGTGGGAGAGCCACGCTTCGGCATGAATGGGCCGGCTCGACCGGAGTGATACCACGGCCTCACAGAAAACCGGTGTGAAATAGTGCTTGCGCTGTGTTTCACCGAGTGAGTGAGGATACCGGAGGCCCATACCCCAATCCCCTACCCCTACCTCCCCCCCATCCCCAAAAGGCCGGCAACGCACTTGTGACGCTTCTGGTGTTGCATGTGTCCATGGGCGGCGGTAATCGCTTACCACCAGGCGATACGTCTGCTCGTTTGCCCGCCTATTCCATAAAAAAAAAAAAAAAACATTTACTATGCTTAGATAGACTACTTTTTTAGTTGAAAATATAGATAATGTTCCAGGCCTAAAATATACCTTGATCTCTGTGGTAGCTGTACTTTTAGAACTTACAAGGAAAATTTTAACTGTGGATTTTTATATGTATAATGTATTGCACTTTATCTGTGGTAAAACTGTCACGTAAAGAATAAAAATATAGATGACTAGTGGGTGCCCGCGTCTAAGCCCGCGTATATGTCGGTTATCGCGGCAAATAGTAGCCTATGTGTTATTCTGATGTATAAGCTATATTACTGTAAAGTTTCATCCAAATCCGTTCAGTAGTTTTTGCGTAAAAGAGTAACAAACATCCATCCATCAATCCATACTTACAAACTTTCGCGTTTATAATATTAGTTCAGATATTCTAAACAAGACGCTTGTACAAAGTTACTTTGAAGGTTTTGTAGCTATTTGGGATAGAAATCAAGCTATATTAAAGCTAACAGTACCATTTTTTATTAACCGACTTCAAATAATTTTCAAAATCGGTCCACAATTGACGGAGTAATCAATGTGCATACATAAAAAAAAAAACGATGAAATTGAGAACCTCCTCCTTTTGGAAGTCGGTTAAAAAGGAGGAGGTTCTCAATTCGACTGTATTTTTAAGCTAACAGTACCATTTCTTATTAACCGACTTCATAAAAAGGAGGAGGTTCTTAATTCGACTGTATTTTTAAATTACAGTACCATTTCTTATTAACCGACTTCAAAAAAAGGAGGTTATCAATTCGACTGTATTTTTAAGCTAACAGTACCATTTCTTATTAACCGAATTCAAAAAAAGGAGGAGGTTCTTAATTCGACTGTATTTTTAAGCTAACAGTACCATTTCTTATTAACCGACTTCAAAAAAAGGAGGAGGTTCTCAATTCGACTGTATTTTTTTTTATGTTTGTTACCTCATAACTTTTGACTGGGTGAACCGATTTTGATAATTATTTTTTTATTTGAAAGCTGGTGCTTCCCGATTTAAATGTGGACCAGATTGAAGTCGTTTTTTTTGTTAAAATTTGTAGGTAATTATTTATTAAATGATGTTCGCTGTGTTTACATTTTCAAGAATATGTTATATTATTAGACGCGTAAAGATTTGTTTTAAATATTTTGTAGTGGAATGTAAAGGATGTTTAGTTGTAGTTGTATCTGACACTCATTATCCACAGGGTTACGATACTATGATGGGTGAAAGAGGAGCTCAGTTGTCTGGAGGACAAAAACAACGCATCGCTATAGCCAGAGCTTTGGTGAGAAAGCCAAAACTACTGATATTGGATGAGGCTACGTCGGCACTGGATTCGCAAAGCGAGGCTAAGGTACAGAGTGCCCTGGACTCAGCTGCGGCCGGTCGGACAACCGTCATGGTGAGCCACAGGTAGTTATGAGACATCTTGAAACAACACACGCCAGGTCGGCGGATCAAATCAAATCATTTATTTGCATCGAATGTATGTAGTTACATAAATAAGGTCTTTAGTACTATGTTAGACTTAATACATTCTGCCATATAAGCATGCAAAAATTAATGTCATATAAAATTAGTCATGTCAACATTAAATAATTAATACCAATATACAATTGGATTAAAACAATTCAAAATCATACATGGTGATTGATATTTATAAATTAAATTAATGAGAGTCCAATACATTGTCCAGTCCATCGAACTGCCTCGGTGGCGCAGTGATAGCGTATGCGACTGCTGTGCTTGAGGTCTCGGGTTCGATTCCCGGGTTGGACCAAAACTTTGTATGATCTACAAACACACACATCAAAAGTGTCTAGGGATCAACATATGTGTCTAGGCATCAACATATATTTTTGCAATAACTTTTCTCCTGATTGATATTAATTAAAATTTTCTTTAAGGATTCATCAAATAAAGTGTTTTCGTTTGTCACAGTAACGATAAACCAAGTCACCTTTGCATTAATAAAGAAATTTGCCATTTTCCTAATAAAGGGATTTTTGACATTTGAACCACTAACATTAAAGTTCGAAAAAAAGACTGAAATAACAGTTTTCTTTAAAATTTTATTAGGTAACTTAAACAATTAATAATCCGTGTTTCTACCGCGAACACTAACAACACAAGAATCGGTTTGGCATACTCAAAATGAGTTCATCCAAATCACGCTGTGGAATGGCCGCCCATGTTCGTTGCAACAACAAAAAAAGGTCTTCTTGCGACTGGATACCCTCCATATTCGGCAGAGCTCTTCTCTGTAGCATATCCCATGCATGCTCAATCGGGTTCAAGTCTGGCGACTGAGCAGGCCAGGGCCAAAGCCACATCTCAATCTCAAGAAATCCGCATAAAAATGCTTGATCCCTAGACACTTTTGATGTGTGTATTTGTTTCGGAGTTTGGGTGTTTTCTATGTTTAATATGTATGTATTTAAAAAAGAAGTATATATGTATTTGTATCAGTGTCTAGTACCCATAACACAAGCTCTGCTTAGCTTGGGATTAGATGGCGTTGTGTGTTAGATGTCTGAAATATTTATTCATATTAAATTCGCAAGTATGACCACGTGTCTGCTTTACGTTCAGAACTGAATTGGTTACCCATTCGCCAGCGCCGCAATCAGCGAGCTCTGACCGCTTTGTTCTCATTTCTCAAATCCCCATCCTCTCTAACTTTTTTTTTTATCTTTAAAAGACAACTCCCGCACTAGGAATAAATCCTGTGTCGCGGGGGACTTTACAAACATACATGTAACGGACACAAATAACACCCAGACTCAGAACAACAATTAGTGGATCACACAAAGTGTTGTCCTACGTGGGATTTGAACCCACGACACTTGGCGAAGTAGGAAACGGCGTGGTGACCATAAAACCACTAGGCCAAACGTGCAGTCGAATCTTTTTGATCCCTACATCCGTTTCCTGTGCTCCAATCACCACAGAAATCTTCGCTCAGAAAATAATCTGCTTCCTCTATGTCCATCCCATAATTCTGACTTCGTGAACTCTTCGTTCTTCGTTCAAGCAGTTCTACTCTGGAATTCGCTCCCGCTTGAAATCAGGAAGTCCACAAACCGTTTCACGTTTAAAAAGAAGGTACATGACCTCCTTCTCAATGACATGACAGAATCATTGAAACGATAGCACACCATCATTTTCTCCAATACTCTTAGTGTACGTATCTATAGTAAATATTTTATTTATTTTATTATTCATGTAATTTATTATTATATATAGTTATAGTGTTTAAGTATTTGTATATAGAGTTTATGTATTTGTTGTATTTATATAAGGACTTATGTATGTAATGCTTTGTAATGCATTTTTAGCTGTTTAAGTATGTACTTTATGTGCGCCTACCTCACAAGATATCTACACCACCCAAAGGTTGACTAGTAGAGAATGCCTTGGGCACATCGAGATATTACGTACTACGTACTAGAGGAGCCACTCAAAACCAATTATATGTTCCGTTTATATTTGAATTAAAACTAAAAAGCGCTGCAGCGCAGCCAAACAATAATTAGTAGTCTAATCCAACAGTATTAACAAGCAGCGCTCTATCGCATTTGAGCTGTAGTTTCCTCGCGAGCGAAATGTCATAAGCGCCGTGATTTTCATGGCGCTTACGCGTTTTGGCCAACGAACTGTTGCAAAGATTCGCTTTCATAGAGTAAGCGCCAAGCAACAAAGCAGAACGGATAAATAGCTTTATATCTACGAAGCTTTATTAGGAAATTCACACTGACTAAATAGTACTTCAATAGCTTTGCCAGTTTCAGTTTTTTTGTAGAATGCATCGAGGTATAAAATATAAAAGCCGAATATTCAATTTCTTTATTATACTTTAAGTATAATTTTGAGTATTATTATTACAAAAAAAATGTTATGGGTTATTAACGAAGCTATTTTTAACAACATATTATTTTCCTTATCCGATTAAATACGTTGTGCATTTAACGTCAGTTAATTCTACCTAAATATCACTTCTGTATGTTTTACTCTAAGTACTCTATGTCGAGTGAGGCAACAATGGCGTCTTAAAATATTTTGTTCGTATTTAATTTTAAAACAATTATATCTAGTTAATTACTGGTGAAAAGTTATTTCTTTGTTTTTCTCCGTATTCCTTGTATTATTAGTGCAATATCTCAAGACACAAAATGGCATATTTCACGAGTTTCAGAACGTTTTTAAATTTAAAAAATCACACGCTTAAGCCACCGCTTCAGCAGAGTGTAGCTAGCAAGACTGAAGGAAGTGCGGCGCAATCGCCGCAATTGCATGGAACACCGCACTTGTGAGTGGCGTCTTCTCTATACATTATTGGTCGGAGGATCCTCCCTTTGTGTTGGAGTGACATGACACCTGTCCCCCACAGTGGTGACCCCGACGTGATCGGAAGCAACCTTCGAATCAGCATCAGCGCGCCACCAGCATATTCACTCCCACAGCAAGTCTCACAGCCAGCCAGCAACCTCGGTCTCAACAGGGATACACCACACGCAGGAAGTTACCGCTCCAGCCTGGTTTACCTCTACGGCCTCATTAGCGTCTAGGCACAGCAAACTGCAGCTACGGTTCATGTAAGCAGAGCATTTCTCTCCCGTCTACGCAGCAGCCAGCCACCGCGCACCGCACGTTTCGCGACTCACTGGGATCAGCGGACTACAGTCCCGACTCACTGGGACTAGTGGCATTCAGTTCCGACTCACTGGAACTTGCGGCACTCAGTTCCGACTCACTGGAACTACTCACTCCTGGCACTGGCAAGCTCCACAACAGAGCACAGACAGCTGACTCAGCAATGTATCGACCTCCGGTCTTGGAGGGGAGTTATGTGGCGACTTCCACATACAGCGCAACAATAATATAACATAACAACATATTACAGCGCCATCTACCGAAGATACATCAAACTACGAAGTAACGAAGGAAACTAAGAAACTACCAACTACCAATCTTGAATCGCGCAGTGGAAGTTCTCGCGCCAATTAACATATATACAACATCTCAACATCAACCATTGGGCAGTTGGCCCACCAGGCATGATCACCTCGCCTGGTCGGAGGATCCTCCCCACAATGTACACTAAGAATAAGAGTGGTCCAAGAAAGCTTCCCTGGGGGACACTATATTTTATTAATCTACAGCTTGATTTAAAGTGCTCTTCATTCTTATTATTCCTATTTATACTCGATACCACCGTGTATTGTCGACGATCGGTCAAGTATGATTTTATCAAGTTTAAAATGTTACCTCTTACGCCGTAGCTGTAGCCATTCAGTTTTTCCAAAAGAATGTCATGTTTCAAAATCGAAAGCTTTCGACATATCTGTGAGAAGTGCACATATCGGTAATTTCTTATCAACATTTTTCTTAACAATGTTTAATTAACATATATTTTTTATAAATCCCTTTTGTTCGTCACGTAGTATAATATATTTAGTAAAGAAAGAATAAAGTCCCTGGTAAATTATCTTTTCCATAATTTTGGAGAATACTGAAGTTAGAGCGATAGGTCTGTAATTGCCCATGTTTTCCTTACTTTTCTTTTTGTGCAGCGGTTTCATTATCACAGTTTTAAGACTGCTAGGAAAAATGCCAGAGGTTATACTTAAATTTAAAATATGGCTAAGGGGTGCTGCAATGTCATTAGCTACAAATTTAATCACTTGTGTAGATATTTCATCGTAACCTACACTTCCTTTTTTTTTTAGTTGTTTTATTACCTTTATTATGTCTTGTGGTAATACTGGTAGCATAAACATGGACTGAGGATTGACTACGGGTTTTGCTAGTCTGTCAGTTGTTTTCTTAGATTTATTTAGTACTTCATCGATAAAGAAATTATTGAAAGAGAGCTATATCTTTAGGGTCTATAATTAGTGTACCATGATTGACAATTTGCATATTGTTTTTTTATTATTTGCCAAGCGGTTTTTGATTTATTTTCAGATTTATTAATGTCATTATCATTTTGTGATCGCTGAGTAAGCTTTATAACTTTTTTAAGTCTTTGTGAATATGTTTTAAATTTGAGCCGATTTTTATTGGTGACGAGCAGATTCCCTAGCGGCAAGTCGCAGAACTAACGTATGACAGATAAAAATACGTATACACGTTAACATTCCACTTATAAAATACTGATCCCCCTCACGAAGTGGTCTTATAGTATTTTTACTACTCCGTAGACATCTATCAATGAAATCATTGTAGAAAGAATTTAAAATAACAATGCACTCGCTCTGTATATTAAACTGTCAGGTAGAAGTATCTGTCTTACGTTAGTTCCGCTAACGGCCACTAGGGAAATCTGCTCGTCACCAATTTCCACTTTAAAAATACTGATCACCCTCACGAAGTGGTCTTAAAGTATTTTTTACTACTCCGTAGACGTCTATCAATGAAATCATTGTAGAAAGAATTTAAAATAACAATGCACTCGCTCTGTATATTAAACTGTCAGGTAGAAGTATCTGTCTTACGTTAGTTCCGCAAACGGCCACTAGGGAAATCTGCTCGTCACCAATAGTCGGTGTAAGCCTGTATTTCCACAGCTGCCGTGCCAGATGTATCGGTGAACAGTCTATGATGATGGTTGCTTGTAGAGATTGCCTCCGGGCGATAAGGCCGCCATTTGTACTTCTCTAATTTTAAGCTTATCTTGGAATTAATCTGGTGTACAATAAAGAGATATATTGTTATTATTATTATTATGTATTTATCATCATATCATACTTCAATAAATAACATTTTCAACTATTTTTACTGTGTAATAAAGTTTGGATTTTTAATTAACATAAATTACTAAGTAATGGATCTCATTATATGATTTCTTGTGGACCTAAAAACATTCTAACAAAAATAAAACAAAAAATATGTATCATTGCAAAAGCCCCTAGAATTAAGTATTGATAAACCAATCGGATGTTTTGGTAGGTTGGCAACTGTACTGAACGCGAATCGTATTATCTTTATGGATAAAGGCGTGGCTGTGGAAGAAGGAACACACAAAGAACTAATTGAAAAAAGAGGGCGCTACTACGCGCTTTATAAAGAAAATCAGTCAAAGACAGAAACTGAGCACACATCTACTGAAGTACCATCGCGGAGTAAGCACAATAATTTTTTAACATTCAATAGTATAGTCACATAGCGAGAGAGGATTATGATAGTGAGGGAACAGAGAGTGCACCTGTGTTTGCGTTTCACCCTTGTGCACGATGAATGATGTTTTTATATGAATGAAAGTAATAACGAAAATAACTACGTTAATGTTAGTAATTCTGCTGTTGACATCACTAAACTAAAATTCACTAAAATTTGTTGTTGGATTATATACTTTAAACTCATCTACTTACAGTCCATTTTTGGATATCTTAAATCTCAGCTTTCACTAAATTTAGTTCAATACCAACTATCAATATTTGATCAGAAGTAAACGCTTGTTTATGAGTATAAAAACTAAAGTGAACTCTAAATGTCAAAACTATAAGAAATAATTACGTAAGTAATTTAGTCGGCATGAATTTAGACGACGTCTAAGATTAAGTTAATCTGTTAAGTTTTACGTCACACGTTTTACGTTTTAGACGTTCAACACAAGAATAGCAAAAGAAAAATTATGGCCTAAATTGAGTACTTTAACTAATTTTGGTTATGCCAAAGTAAATTTCACTTTTTCAAGTAATAAACAAGCGTGTCTCTCTGATTAACGTTTATTTGGTACAGTACTAAACACAGTGACAACTAAGATGTGAGATATCGAAGAATGGGCTATAAGCCAACAACAAATTTTAGTGATTTTCAGTTTAGTGATGACAACAACAGAATTACCACCAATATGTCCAAATTTCTTTGGTTGTATGTTCAGATAAGCTATCAAAAATTCGCTTTAACTATTTTCATCATTTTTATTACAAATACCTATCGTTAATAAATGAAATGTCAGCGTTAAAACGTTCACGGAAATATGTTATATTTTATCATTATTCATTTATTTAATTTTTAAGAGAAATTGGAGAAACTTAAATCAGTGGAGTCAGCAGGGAGTGTTGATGATAAGTCTGAAACTAGCATAGAAGAGGAAAAAGAGCAAGAGGAATTTCATCCAACTACGTGGCAGATCCTCAAACTATGCGAACCAGAAAAATGGCTAATGGTTGCTGGAATGTTTGCTGCTATATGTGTCGGCTCATCCTTCCCTCTCTTTGCTGTATTATTCGGAGAAACCTACGGGGTATGTAGTTTTATTAAAAGGTCATTGTTTTTTTTTTGTATTTTTATCTATTATATTTTCTAATCGAGAATAATATTATACACTATACTATTAACTAATTATACAAAATTAACTCATGTACATAAACTAACTTATGCATCAGGCGGTGTTATCCGCAGTTGTTGTTGTACCTTCATGAAAACAACTGCGAAGTGTTATTCGTGATTGTTTTCATACGAGCGAAGCAAGTCTAAAATAATAGTAGCCTAAGTTACTCTTTATATAATTAGTTATCTGCCAGTGAAAGTCCCATCAAAATCGGTTTATCCGTTCCAGCGATTAACCGTAAAACAGACCGATAGATATCGATTTTTAAGCTATTGCATTATGGTGGGCTTTGAGGCCTTTGAGCGCAGCGACCGAATCAAGAAATTTCTTAACACAAATAAAACCTGACACCCGAAGCTCGCACGGAACGATACGAGCTGCTCCGAACGACGAATCAACGAATCTGTCTGTCACTGTGACAGAGACAGACAGATTCGTTGACGAGCTGCTCTGAAATCCACACTCAGCGCCCTCTATTGTTTGTTGTGAAGTTTTCGTATCTTTTTTGTTGTGTAATTTTGTATTACTTATTTAATGAATACCTATTTACCACAATATCCAGGAAACATTCACAAAAAGACGACGACGCCCAGTTGAGATTTGAACTCCAGGCACCTTCGTCATAATCATTCACCTACACCTACCAGCCAATAACTCATTACTACTAAATGTTAAAGTTGCTGTTGATAAGCTACTTGATAAATTCTAACGGTCCGGTAATTCCAAACATACATTTGTTTGTTGTCAGTATGGCACCAATTATATAGATGGCGGTGTACTTCGAATGCGATGGAGCATTTGAAAAATAGTTTATTAGTATTTTTCATTCACAATATTATACATACTGCATCAATAAAAATAAATAAATAATTATAATTGCATAAGTTGATAAAAATGCCATGCAATAGCTTTTACGCGGCAGTTCCCGAGTGCCGCACGTCTTTTTTTTGTTATAAGTACCATATATAATTTCATATGCATTTAGTGAAAAGCTGTTAATTTAAAATTACAAACAGACGCTTTAATTTTATTCAATTAATGTTGATGATGTTATACAATTTCTTCCTATAAAGCTTGAACAGAAACTAGTCGTGGCCTAAAAGTCTCTCCCTATCAGGAACATTTGAGGTCCAATGATGCAGAAGCATCACTAGCCCGCCATGGTGTGGGTCACCATGCTGCATTGTTCGTTTTGACTGCCTCGGTGGCGCAGTGGTAGCGTATGCGACTGCTGTTCTTGAGGTCTCGGGTTAAATTCCCGGGTCGGACCAAATGTTTGTATGATCTACAAATATTTGTTTCGGAGTTTGGGTGTTTTCTATGTATAATATGTATGTATTCACAAATAAAAAGTACCTATATAAGTATTTATATCAGTTGTCTAGTACCCATAACACAAGCTCTGCTTAGCTTGGGACTAGATGGCTATGTGTGTTAGAGGTCCGTTTCTTTTTTTTTTTTTAAAAGACAACTCCCGCACTAGGAATAAATCCTGTGTCGCGGGGGACTTTACAAACATATATGATACGGATACAAAGAACACCCAGACTCAAAACAACAATTTGTGGATTACACAAAGTGTTGTCCTACGTGGGATTTGAACCCACGACACTTGGCGAAGTAGGAAACGGCGCGGTGACCGCTAAACCACTAGGCCAAACGTGCAGTCAAAAATTATTATTATTGTTGCATTGTCTGCATTCGCAGTATGGTGACCACCACTCTTGGATTCTGCTTATGCTTTCCATCAGGCAGAGTAGTCATTTTGGTAGGGCCAAAAAAAAAAAAAACACTGCTGAGTACTTCAAGTGATTTTTCTCTTTTTCTGATCCTGTTGCAAGACTTTTAACAAAAGGCCCAGGCAGTGGGGCATTTTCATCAACATTATTATCGTTGCGTTGTTTTTTTTTGTTTTAGTTACTCGAACATACAGATTCGAACATGGTTCGGGCTGGCACAAACGTGATTGCCTTACTGTTCCTCGGTGTCGGAGTCATTACTGGCGTTGGGATCTTCTTTCAAATATACATATTTAACTTGACTGGGGTCCGGCTTACAGCTCGGCTTAGGTAACATTCTCTTTTTTATTTTAATAGAAAAACTATATGAGGTGTTGGAACCATTAACAGCTGTTTTCAAAAAAATATCTCTACTTAAAACTGGAGATAGTCTATATATTTTTTAAATATGATTGATTTAATACTTTCAATGGTATGCAGGATAATTTTTTTCTGATAACTTTCAGTTGACAAAAACAAGAACAAATACTCGTTTTAAGGCAAACTCAAACCGTTTAACATCTCTAGTTAAAACTAGAGATATGTTATTGAAAATGACCGTAAAATAATAAAGCTTTTACCCAGTATCCACGTTTCTCGTAATATGCCTTAACTTTGTCCTAATATCGGCAAAAGATATTGGATCTGTGGACCTAGAAATCGAAATGTCGATAACTATGTTTTTTTTACATTTTAATTGAAAGCTGTGTTCTACAAAATTTTGTCGTATGAAAATTCACGATTTAATCATGACCTTTGAAGTCTTTTGCCTTAAATTACTGATGTATATTTACAGGGTCGCAGCGTTCAAGGCCATACTTGCTCAAGAAATTGGTTGGTTCGACCATCCTGATAATGGAGTTGGCGCTTTAACTGCTCGACTGGCGGCAGACGCAGCAGCTGTTCAAGGCGTATGTTCATAATATTAATTTATATATGTCAGAGGATGGGCGAGTAACATATACATAATATTTTTTTTAGATATCAATTGAAGAAAAATAAACCTTCTAAATTTTTATTTTTATTTTTTAGATTAAATCGTCTACAACAACTTATGTGTTAACAATACGTATAATATTGGTTATTAAGGTCATAAAGCATCTTATTTTACATGTAAAAATCAAATAACAATTATAATAACACCTACCTACATATTTCAAAATATCTAAGCTGACAGTCGAAAATCGGGCATATTTTGTAAAAACAATTCAATTCAAATATCTCAAAAACGTTTAGATTTAGGATAGGGTATTTTTAGTGAAATCAGTCAGAAACGATGTCTGTTCACTCTTCTCACCAATGCTGTGATCACTCTGTGATACTTGAGATGTCTTAGGGCCCAACCTAACCTAACCTAATTCATTGGCGAGAAGGATGAGCTTTACGGCGATTCACCGTGTTCTTAATCTAAACTAAAATAATTAAGCACTTACTGGAGTGTGTGGCTTCAATGTTCTTCTCGGCGTTCCAAGAGATATCTCTTGGGTAGAATCTTCTCTGCTCTGCTTCTTCACACAAACATAAACTCCTAAAGTGCTGTACAACTTCCACGCCTACAAACTCGCGAGTCCACGACCTAACACAATACGGTTTATCACTAAAGGACCGCGGGTCGATGGACAATACAATTAGTTTACTATCCATTAATTTTCACAAATAACAAATAAAATCATCGGCCGGTTTCAAACGCGTCTTTCAAGTTCTTTTTCACATATATATAATCGTCTCACGCTGGCATACAGCGAGCCTACAAGTATGTTAGCCTAACAAAACCCACGGTGTAATCAATCTCACGCGGAAGCTATACGAGTATCACAATCAAATTAAATTACCGCCCGCCATTACTCGAGTTGTTCACGAGAGTTCTATCACATATTAACCTCAAACGTCAAAACGTCAAACACGAACCAGAGACAATCAAAATGTTGCCAGTACAATGACGTTCGAAATCCAACAATGTCAACTACACGCCCTTAACGGGAATAGGTCAACTTACCCTGTAACCTTGTATAATTGGTGAAATTAGTCAAAGTAAATTCTAAGTTTAGGTTTTTGTCAATTGAGAAAAACATTATTGCATATTTATTTTTACATAGCTTTCGTTGCAAAGCGGGACTTATTCGCGATAAAATTATTTTATAGGTTACAAAACCTTCTATATCCCGACGTTTCGAACGGCTGGTGGTCACGGGTATACTGGTGTGAGGTTAGTTAGCAACGCCTTTCTGAGGCACGAGGCTTGACTACCCGCCTTTGGTCGCGTTGATTGCTATGTCGGTACTTCTAGAAGTACCTACACATCACATTGTGAATACAATTTTATCGCGAATAACTGCCACTATATCACAAACAACTATGTGCAAAAGTCTAAAAACAGATATCTCATTTCCTTTCCAGGCTACAGGGACCCGGATCGGAGCACTCATGCAAGCATCAGCCACGATAGTGATCGGTATCCTGCTGTCAATGTTCTTCACTTGGAAAATGACCCTGATGTCGTTGATATCTGTGCCACTGATCATGGGAGCAGTGGTTCTTGAAGGTAGAGTCCTAGCCGTCGGGCTCGACCTCGCCCGTGAGGTCTCATACCATGCCACTACGATAGCTACGGAAGCCATTACAAATATCAAGACTGTTTTAACTTTCTGTAAGTTTTTTTTTGAATTAATAAAATATATGATACATACCATACCAAAGGAGAATGGCAGATCCTGTACCGCTGGCAATATGTTATGAATGGTTATGAGATTTATACCGTTTATTAAGTGATTCACTTAATTATTTTAATGTTTTTGTTATATTTTTAGAAATTTGCTAAAATAATTTTTAATTCTCATCATAAAGTTGTTACAACTATATTAACAAAACGTATTCCTACGTGTTCTAAACACGCCGTGATTAAAGTCTACTTAGACTGGAAACTAGATGGCGTTGTGTAACAGATTACCGTAACTATTTTAAATATATATTACATAAAAAACTATTATATATTTCAATCTATATTTATTAATGAGCTTACTGGTGGTTTTATTGACGGATCAAGAAAATTGTAGACGAATGATTTTGATTTCAAAAATATAATATTACGCCATCTTGTTGACAATAATAACAACTCCTGTGTATTTTGTTGTTATCTAAAAACTATAAAAAAAAACTTCGTTTAAAAAAACCGACTTCAAAAACTGAAAAGTATAAAATAACTTAATTTGTATGTGCTACCTATTCATAGGTTTGAATTCGGCGCCAAGCCAAATGTAATAGTAGGTACCACACTCGCTATATTTCGAGACGAACGTCAACGACGTCACCGACGCTTCGGTTGTTTTGTCCTACGCGAAGAACAGCTATCCCGCTCAAGGTGACGCTCGGCGAGTCCTACTATTACATTTTGGCTCGGCACCGACTTCAAACCTATGAATAGGTAGCACATACAAATTAAGTTATTTTATACTTTTCAGTTTTTGAAGACGGTTTTTTTAAACGAAGTTTTTTTTTTATTTTTCGCTTTTTAGTCTTTCTCAAGTCTCTCATCATCATTTCACCTAAATAACTTGAAAGAATACGACTAAAGGTAGCATACAACATACTGTATAGTATAATAAATAAATATTTCGGACATGATGTTTACAGAATATGAAAGCATGCAGACAATTGCCTTAACTTTATTGCAGGCGCTCACGTAAATTTGAGGGTTTCCTTCAATTTCCTTGGGATCCCATAATCAGATCCTGATATGGTGACCATGGGACCACATGGGGAGCATACCCTTTCGAATACAAAAATAATTTTCAAAATCGGTCCACAATTCACGGAGTAATCAATGTACATACATAAAATAAAAAAAAATAAAAAAAATACCGATGAAATTGAGAACCTCCTCCTTTTGGAAGTCGGTTAAAAATAACTTTTTAACGCTATGTTGTAAAAATCTAGGAATTTAAACTGTTATTGTCGATGATATTAGCAGCCAAATAAATTGAAAAACAATTCCTACCATGACATACGCCAAGCGGTACTAAAGTCCTATACAGACCTGCCATTGTCCTTTAATTGAAATCGGTGCAGCCGTTTAGCAGTGAAAGTGTAACAAACATATAGATAGTAAAAAAAACAAGGTTACTTTCCAATTATAATATTAGTATGGATTTAAAACTTAACTAGCTGAGCCTTACCATTTGACCCGCTGTAAAGCCGGACATACACGTTCAAGTATACTTGCTCAAGTCTGCCTGTCTGTCTCTGTCACGCACTTGAACGTGTATGCTCGCCTTAACACCGCAGGGCTCAGCGGTGTTGGTCTAAAAATAGTAGCCTAAGTTACTTTTTACTCCTTTCAAAATTTCGACTGTTTTTTTTTTTTAATTTTTGATGATGTAAGTACCATTTATACTTTCATATGCATTGAGTGAAAAGCTGTTAATCCTCTGCTGAGAGATAACAAGAGCCCAGCAGTACTAGTAAGAGAGCTACTGAACCCTTCAAAAAATGAGAAAAAAAAATTTGTTCCTGTAAGCTTACAGGCACAAGTTTTTTTTTCTCATTTTTTTACACTTTCAAAAACATGAAAGATGATGATGTGCAGGGCTGAGGCCTGCCAGGCGATGGTTACGTACTTAGCACGTTATGACTCATCACTACAAGAGTTTCTAGCCTTACAGACACACCGTTAGTCGAAAGGTTCAGTAGCTCTTGGTCCATACGACATTATTGGTTGTTGAGGAAGTAAAGCTGTTAATTTGAAATTAAAGACAAACACTTCGAATATTTATACTATCAACAAAACATCGACTATCAGGTCAAGATATGTAAGTCGGTGATCTTAAGACTTGACCAAATGACAAAAAGATTTACTTCCTGGTAAAAGCCGTTGATGATGTTTGTTTTTATAACATATGTTAGGTGGTGAAGAGGAAGTGTTGCGCCGATACCACGAGGCATTTGTTGCGGGCCGGGAGTCAGCGCGCAAGAGTTTGCGGTTTCGCGGCTCAGTGTTTGCATTCGGCCAAACAGCTCCCGTCGCCGGTTACGCCATCTCCCTCTGGTACGGAGGTGTGCTCGTCGCTAACCAGGAAGTACCGTATAAAAATGTCATCAAGTAAGTTTATTTTCAACATCTCACACACAGCTGCCTGATTTTAATTCAGGCAGCTGTGTACCATTGTTTCCAGAATACTGATAAACATACATAATTACTTATATATTTCCAAATATGTATAATTGTATTTATTAAAAAATTATTATACCCAAACATAAAACGAATGAGCGTGTTCATTTGACAAATGTTAGTGGAAATTAAACCCACGACCTCTCGCATAGCATAGGATTACTACAAATAAAATCTTCTTATATATAAAACTAGCTGACCCACGCAACTTCGCTTGCGTCTCCTGTTGCACGTAGCGTGATAATTTTCCCCCGTTTTTGAAACATTCTTCATTGGTGCTCCGCTTCTATTGGTCTTAGCGTGATGATATATAGCCTATAGCCTTCCTCGATAAATGTACTATCCAACACTGAAGGATTTTTTTAATCAGACCAGCGGTTCCCGAAATTCGCGCGTTCAAACAAACAAACTCTTCAGCCTTATAATATTAGTATACTAATTGCTGTTTCAATTGCTTGTCTCGCTAAAACTCGTGAACGGCTGGGCCTATTTAGCTGATTTTGGTTTTGAAATATTTGTTGTAGTCCAGGGAAGGTTTAAACGGTGAAAAATTTAAAAACAACTTGGAAATCCAAATGTCACGTGTACGAAGTAGCGGGCACAGCTAGTATATAATAAATATAACAACTAGCAAAGTAGTTTGGTTGTAAAGAAAATGTTACGAATAAAATTTGAAATACTGGACATTTACGCGTGATAGTTAAAAGAAATAACAGAAAACAAGATGATCACTTATTAAACCGTATGTACAGAGTGTCGGAGGCACTGATATTCGGTTCGTGGATGATGGGCCAGGCGCTAGCATTTGCACCGAACTTTGGCGCTGCGGTGGCAGCGGCGGGCCGCGTCATGACGCTGCTGGCGAGGACACCGAAGATCACGAGCACCCCCACACCCACTTTGGAAAAGAACTATGTTAGTAACTTTCCGGAACGTCAAAATAAAAATGAATGTTCCTTCGTGTATGATTGTTAAATGTACTTATTTTCATAATACAGAGAGCTCAGGGCAAGATCGAGTACAAGAATATTGAATTCCGCTACCCGACACGGCGTGAAACGAAAGTACTTCAAGGACTATCTTTAGTAATACCGAGTGGCAAACGAGTCGCATTGGTTGGTCCAAGCGGTTGCGGCAAGTCTACTCTTATGCAACTTCTGCAACGTCTTTACGATCCAGATAGTGGCTCTGTGGTATGTTTTATTAATCTATACAAATAAATAAAATTGGACTGAAACGGCTGGACCGATTTTGACGGGACTTTCACTGGCAGATAGCTGATGTAAAAAGGAGTAACTTAGGCTACTTTTTTTAGACTAGCTTTGCCCCGCTGTGTTACCCGCGGTTGTAAAGCTAAAACAATAACCGCCGGTAACACTGCGAGACTAAGCTAGTCATACACAAAAGTTTTCACAAAAGAACAACTCTTTTCCTATTTACTAGTAACATAAAGAACAACTTAATATTTAGCTTGTGGCCAAAGGTGTTCTTGAATTATCATTTGGGGACAGTCAGTAATATATAATGGTGTGCGCATAAATTACAATTAATGTGTTATAATAATTATAATAAAATAAATAAATATTCCGGACATCTAACACACAACGCCATCTAGTCCTAAGCTAAGCAGAGCTTGTGTTATGGGTACTAGACAACTGATACAAATACATTTATACTTTTTTTGTAAATACATACATATACACTAGCTGACCCGGCGAACTTCGTACCGCCATATTTACATATCTGTCTCAGCTTCCCACGGGCAGTGTACAGTCGCGGACAAAAAAAATACTTTTCCCGTTATCTTTTATTTTTTCTTTCTAGCAAAAAAAGAATGAATAAAATCGGACTATGTGTTTTTGAATTACAACTAAGTACATATTTTGACTTTCATCCCCTCTCTCCAGGAAACCGTGTTGAATTTCGGGATAAAAAGTATCCTATGTCCTACCTCGTAGTATGAACTCAAATCATGCCAAGTTTCATTTGAATCCATTCAGTAGTTTCGGCGTGATGCGCGGCCAAGATACAGACAGACAGACAGACAGACGGACAGACAGACAGACAAAAATGAAAAAAAATACAGTTTTGGCTTCAGTATCGATAACAGAGACCTCCAAAAATTTTTTTCAAAATATCTTTAATGTACAGAATTAGAGCTGTTACATTTTTATTATAAGTATAAGATAGGAAACACCCAAACACCGAAACAAATATTTGTAGATCATACAAACATTTGGTCAGACCCGGGAATCGAACATCAGCAGTCGCACACGCCAACCGCGAGACCAACGAGGCAGTCTAACAGTATAAGTGTATTATATATATTATAATATATTAATCATAATAGTGCACTGCTGGTCATAGGCTACTTCTTAGTAAGGAGGCCCTGGCCTACCATACCACGCTGGCCAGACGATTTGTTTCAAATTTTCCTTAGTGTTGCAGTGATGTCCTCCGTAGTTTTTTATTTTTGGCCCGCTAAAATGACTCTACTCTGCCTGATGGAATGCATAAGCAGAATCCAAGAGTGGTGGTCACCATACTCATTGCGAATGCAGTCAATGCAGCATTGCGACCCACACCATGGCGGCCTAATGATGCTTCTGCATCTTTTAGTCTAGTCAACAAGTATGAAACTTGTTGACCAGACTATTTGGTCCCTTAAGAAAAGTCTTACGACGCCCATGGGATAATTAGGGGCGACATTCCGTTTTTTTAATACGCCACCAAACTGTGTATACATAACTATATTTAATACATATACATATATACATTAAATAACGGGAAAAATGATTCAGAACATTAGAATCAATTTCCCCAGTTTGGTCTTCAGTATGTGATTCAAAATTATTGAAATTGTCTGAATATACTCGTAAGAAGAGGAACATGTTTTAAGAATCAGGAATCAAGAAGGAATACACTTACATGTTATAATAGGTCTTTACCTATGAAATTGCCGTTTTGTATGCAATAAGTGAAAGTACTTATTTTTTCAAACTTTTTTATTTCTGTTATTCGAAGTAATCACCCATGCAATCGACGTATCTTTGCCAACGCATTGGCAGTTTATTGATGCCCTTCTTGTAAAAATCTGCTGGACGGGAGGTAACAAACTCTTCAAAGGCATTTTGTACTGCCTCTCGGGAATTGAATTTTTTACCCACTAAAAAGTTGTCTAAATTTTGGAAAAAGTAATAGTCGGTAGGTGCAAGGTCTGGTGAGTATGGCGGATGAGGGAGAGCTTCCAACCCCAGCTCTTGCAGCTTGTTGCCTCCCGTCCAGCTGATTTTTACAAGAAGGGCATCAAAAAAATGCCAATGCGTTGGCAAAGATGCGTCGATTGCATGGGTGATTACTTCAAATAACAGAAATAAAAAAGTTTGAAAAAATAAGTACTTTCACTTAATGCATACAAAACGGCAATTTCATAGGTAAAGACCTATTATTTATTGAAGTAAGCTATTTTTTTTATAGAATAGTGGGTAAAGAAGACATATCGCCTGATGGTAAGCGATTACCGCCGCCCATGGACACTGCGTTGCCGACCTTTGGGGGATGGGGAAGGGGGAAGGGATTGGGTTCCATACCCCAACCCCTGTGTGTGAGTGAATGACCCTCACTCGGTGAAACACAGCGCAAGCGCTGTTTCATACCAGTTTTCTGTGAAGCCGTGGTATCACTCCGGTCGAGCCGGCCCATCCATGCCGAAGCGTGGCTCTCCCACGGTTAAAACGGGTTACTACATTTAGGGCTAGTTTCATCAGTTCCGGATAGCCATCTGCCATTTAACACTATTCAACAGATAAATGTATATAACCCGTCTGGCCAGCATGGTATATGCCAAAACCTACTTTAAAAGGCTGTTGATGATGATATGAACAAACCTGTATATATTTGACAGATAAGTTGAGATTTGTCTATCAAAGACTTTACCAGCAAGTGGTGAAACTCTTTTCCTTTTTAAAAAGACACCGCACTAGGAATAAATCCTGTGTCGCGGAGGACTTTACAAGCATACATGAAACGGACACAAAGAACACTCAGAACAACAATTTGTGGATCACACAAAGTATTGTCCTACTTGAGATTTGAACCCACGACACTTGAAGTAGGAAACGGCGTGGTGACCGTTAAACCACTAGGCCAAACGTGCAGTCCTTAGTCCTGGTCCTTAGAGTTAAAATATTTGTTTCAGTTCTTGGACGACAGTAGTATCGAAAACGACATTCGGCTGTCAACATTGCGCTCGAACCTCAGTATCGTATCGCAAGAGCCAGTGTTGTTTGACCGCAGCATACGCGAAAATATTGCATACGGAGACAACAGCCGGGAAGTGACCATCGAAGAAGTTGTGTCTGCGGCCAAAAAGGCAAACGTGCACGGCTTTATTTCTGCTCTACCTAATGTGAGTATTTCAACTAATAAGGTTTCTATTTAATAGACATACAATTAAAGACATAACACCCGCTTTCTTTGGGTTGGTCAGCTCATTGCCACAAATTTACCAAAAACAAACCAAGTAGTGATGGAATAAAACTACAGTCAACTGTGATTATTCAAACGATTTGTCGTATCTATGTTAGGGTTGCCATTTACTTACGTGTTGTTGGCAACAAGTTGGAACGGGTGTCCTCCAACACTGAGGGGTAAATTATTCCTAGCGGGCCACGGCGACCCAACGATCTTAATATTTTCTTAAGTATGGGCCTACCAAAGTGATTCTTCTCTGCCTGATGGAAAGCAAGAGCAGAATCCAAGAGTGTTGGTCACCATACTCATTGCGAATGCAGATTATGCAACAATGAACAATGATGACCCACACTTTACCTACTACAATCATGGTGAATGGTAATGGTAAATAACTTTTCTTTGACATCAGGGCTATGAGACCAGAATCGGTGGCAGACCATCCCAGTTGTCCGGCGGCCAGAAACAGCGAATAGCCATAGCCCGGGCTCTAATCAGAAACCCTCGCATTTTGCTCCTAGACGAGGCTACATCAGCTCTCGACAATCAGAGTGAAAAGGTATGTACATTTGTGTCCGTGTGGTGACGGGTTAAGAATCGTAGTGTAATCTTTACCGTGGGTAGCTACGCTTCAGCATGCATGGGCCAGAGGGCCATACCCCGACCCCTCCCCCCATCCTACAAAGGCCGGCAACGCACCTGTGACGCCTCTGGTGTTGCGGGTGTCCATGGGCGGCGGTAATCGCTTACCATCAGGCGATACGTCTGCTCGTTTGCCCCTTATTCCATAAAAAAAGGTTAATATGACAGGAATAACCAATAGATTGATGTTCGTGGGCGTGGCAGTACTGTTCATTTACATTTTCTCTATATTCAGATAGTGCAAGATGCGTTGGACAAGGCGAGCGAAGGGCGAACGTGTCTGATCATCGCTCACCGTCTTCAAACTATACAGAATGCGGATATAATTGTAGTGATAAAGAAAGGTGTCGTAGCCGAGATGGGAACCCACAAGGAACTCATCGCCCGTAAGGGCATTTATGCAAAACTCTACCAGTTGCAGTGTGGTTTCGCTGAAGAGGGCGAGGAGGAGGTAGGCACAGGAAAATAAGAAGAATTAAATATCGATAAAAATAGATAATTAAAATATCAAAATCAATGCAAATTAAAGGAAATAAATCTGATTAAGAAAAAGATAGTACTCTGCTTACCAAGATTATTACGTTCTGTAATAATGCTAAATACCCTATATATATATAGCTTTATATATTTATAAGTTTACATAACATTTATAATAATACATTAAAATACTTAAAATCTAATCTTAATCGAAAATTGGATGCAATGCGTTTCAAATAAATATTTTGTTATTAAATTGTAACTGTAAGTAAACCCTTGTTACGTTCATTATATTGCTAAATTACTGTTATTTATTTAGTTAATTAATCTATCTTATCCAATATTTGTAAATTTATTTTTATATTTCTCGGATAATTTATCGATTTTTAAAATATATGTATATGAAATTGTTACTATATTTAAATGCGAAAATTTGAATAAGATTCATCATCAGCCCGTTGTAGTCCACTACTGGACATAGGCCTCTCTCAAGGAACACCTCAGAGCCCGATCTGTTGCTTTCTGCATCCAGTCGCTGCCAACCCTCCTACATAGGTCATCCCGCCATCTGGCCAAAGGGCGTCCCACGCTACGTTTGCCAAGACGCGGTCTCTAGTCTAAAACACACTTACTCCAGCGGTTAAATGCGGAATGATTGTGTCTATTACGGCCAAAAGATGTCCACAGCTGGACGTCTTTGGCCAAGGCTCATAACAAGTGATTCCGTGCTGTTCGCATTCAACATTGCCTGGAACAGCAGTTCGCGTGTGCCGGTGGATTGTGTTTATGACATCGATGTTGTGCCTTATTGTATAAAAATAGTGTAATAGTTATTGTTAGTAACATTGATTAAATAATTCATAATATTGTTTTAGTATTTTAAAGCATCTTTTAGCATTTCTAGTGTAGAGGGTGTTCATAGAATAAATTGTAGGTACTCTTCATGTGATCAAACTGATATTTTTATAACAAATATATAGCGAATGAATGTACAGTATATACTCATAATTGTATTATTTAGAATAAATAAAATCTATATTACTAAGGAAATACTTTGTTTTATTTTGTCTGAAGCTTATTACGAGTATCGATAGCATCAGATTCAGAAAAACACTTCCCTATTTGAAGATTAAACAAGAGCTTGTTGTTTTACTGTTGATCGGATCAGTGAGGGTTTTTTTCCTTCTGATTTGACATTGTGAACTAATATGTCACTTGAAGCTACAGTTATTACCTTACTATGTTTGTGCATGTGTGGGGGACAAGTGTGTCATGTCCCACCAACACAAGGGGAAGATCCTCCGCCCAGGCGAGGTGATCATGCCTGGCGGGCCAACTGCCCAACGGTTGATGTTGGGATGTTGTATGTATCTTAATTGGCGCGAGAACTTCCACTGCGCGATTCAGGATTGGTAGTTTCTTAGTTTCCTTCGTTACTCCGTAGTTCGACGTATCTTCGGTAGGTGGCGCTGTAGCTGCGCTGTATGCGGCAGTCGCCACAGATGCTTTTATTTTCATGCACCAATTTTATTTTTTTGTTAATAGTATCATGCTTCAATACCTCAAGTGACTTACATTTTTTACAAAAAGATGTTACTTTCCTTGTTGCATCCACTTCCAAACCCAACTTCCCCTTTCAATTGAATCAGATTAAATTCAGAAAATTATACAATCATTAAATTACATTGGAATTAGACTTAACCCATAAGGGTTCACTCAAAATATAACAGAATACAATAGAATTAAGTTAAATATAAACTCTTGTTAAATTTAACACTAAACATAGTTTGTATTTCTTGTTATACATTATTGATCTACAACTAACATCATTTTCCATCGGATGCTGCTCAGAAGAGATCATTCAAATTAAAGTTAAAAATTAAATTAAGTTAAACATGGCAGACTGAGCTTTAGATTAATAAGGCTCCAATACATTAAAACGAACTAAGCATACATTAAGGATAACAACAATTAAGTATAATCAGACAATTTTTAACGAAGTCGATTCAGACTAATGAATCGATTTAAGTCATCAAGTTCGACTAGGATTAGAGTATTCGGTCAGCCATCTTAAACAGTTTTAGCCAAACCGGATCGTGGCCAACCGAAACCCACCAACTCAAAGATTCAGATTAGTGCAAATTTGCATGAGCGAGTGACTCGGCTCAGACCAGGCCGCCCCGTATAATATTTTGCAGTGGATCAGATTGCATCGGGCGGACTCAAACCAGCCCAAAAAGACCAGCGTGAGCAACCTCGGATTCAAAATTGTACTAACCAAGACAAGTTAGGCTGAAGTAAAATTAGCATTCAAATAGAATTGAGATGAAGTCAGTTAAGATTAAAATTAAGATTAAGATTAAGAGAATTAACATTAAAACAAACTTGAAATTGAATTAGATTAAAATCAGAATTAAATCAAATTAACCCTGAAGGGAAATTAAGTTAACATTAAAACAAGATTAAATTGGAATTAAAATGAAATTAAATTATCACTATACCGATAAGATTAGCATGCAATTAAAATATACTCAAATGGAGTCAGATAAACATTAAAATGAAATTAATTTAGCATGTATTAGATTAAATAAAATTAAAATGCAATTAAAATAAAATTAGAATAAACCTAAAATAAAACTAAAATTAAATTAAAATTGGAATAAAATAAAATTTGAATAAAATTAGAATAAGATTTAAATGTAATTTAAGTACACGTCCTTTTACATTCTCGATCCATTTGCACGGCCTGCGATCCTCATTACCGTTGTGCCGTACTCGAGGAATGTCCTCCTATTTTCTTTGTGCCTCAGCACATCCCTCAGTTCGCAATCCACGAGCCTGTCCCCCAACTCCTGCTCGCAGTCGTGGCGCAGCGACATGAATCTGGGACAGTGCCTAATTATGTGGTCCACCGTCTCACTGGTGGTCTCGTCACAAACGCAGCTCGGCGAGTCCGCCAGCTTAAACCGGTGCAGGTATACTCTGATGCCACCGTGGCCGGTAAGAAGTTGCGTTCCGATATTGTTGTGGTTGTAGGCACCAAAGATTTTATATGCCTCAAGTGCACTTCCGAGGAACATTTTTGTGGTCCCGCCCGTGGTTACTTCCTCGTACCTTCGCTGCCATACCTCTTTTGTGGATAATTTAATCTGGCGTTTGGCCATCGACAGTGGAAACTCGGTGTATAACGGGGCCCTCTTGTTTTTAAGGTCTCCCTCTTTTGCCAGTTCATCGGCCCTTTCATTACCGGGCAATCCCCCGTGCGCTTTCACCCAAACCCACTGTACCTCACTTAACCTCACTGCCCCTATTTTCCAGTTCAGTGAGCTTGGTTTTCACAAGGTTCGTGATTGGGTGAAGGGAGGCAGGATCCGCCGGTGTCTCCAGCGCCGACCTTGAATCGCTAAGCATGTACAAGTTCACACCAGCAGCCATCCTGTACTCCATTTCGAGTGCCCTGACGATGGGCATCAGCTCAACCTGGAAGACACTGCAGTGGTCCGAGAGCTTAAAGCGGGCGTGCCCAACCTCCCGCCCGCTCCGCCACACAGTGACCCCTCCTCCGACTCGGCCCTCTATCTTACTGCCATCCGTATTTATGTGGACTCGATCCGCCTCCAGCCGATCGAGATCCTCCTGGGTCGATGCCTGCGTATGATTGATCCTTCTTCTCAGGGCAGGATGGGGCAGATCGAACGGGCTTTGTCTTCTCTCCATCCCACATTCGGGCAGCTCGGGCAGAGGCCGTCCACCCCAAACCTCGTAATGTTGGAGTCGCTCCTGTGCGCTAAGGTCCAGGTGGAGTATACCCGACAAGACGGCTGCCGACGTGACAAAAGTGGTCCGGTGCGCCTTGGAGATCAAGATTGAAAACTGCCTGGTTATCCTGTCCAACACTACCTTGTTGTATTGCCTCCTGGCCGCTTCCACCCACACGTTTGCACCATACAGGATGGAAGGCTCCACCACAGTCTGATAAATGAGCCTTAGCACGCCCAAGTTGAGGCCCCATAATAATAGAATCTAAAACTGTATAATGACATTGTATATATTGAATAATAAATAACATTAAATATTTTTATTATTACACAGTATATAATATATATATACAAAAGATAATTAACTACATTATTATCATACATAGTAGGGTCCGCTACTCTGGTCATATGAGAAAACGCCGTTTAAATGATATAAACGAAGTCAGTGAGAAACATCTATCTCAATAGAGGAAATGTACCTTAAGGATAATTTCAAAAGAGAATTCCGAAGAGCGCGAAAATAGACTTACGAAAATGCGGTTTTACAAAAAAGTTTAGAACAGGGAAAATATCGAAAAACGTAGTCACCGTCTCGGCTTGGTCAACGATCGTCTAACGAATGAGACGGAGGATCAACGTGCTCACGGACTGGGATAATCCACGATCGTCTATCTAATGAGATGGAGGAGCAACGTGCTCACCGACTCGGATTAATCCACGATCGTCCATCCAATGAGACGGACGAGCAACGTGCTCACCGACTCGGATTGATTCACGATCGTCTATCTAAAGAGACGGAGGAGCAACGTGCTCACCGACTCGGATTTATTCACGATCGTCTATCTAATGAGACGGAGGAGCAGCGTGCTCACCGATTCGGATTGATTCACGATCGTCCATCTAATGAGACCGAGGAGCAACGTGCTCACCAATTCGGATTGATTCACGATCGTCTATCTAATGAGATGGAGGAGCAACGTGCTCAGCGATTCGGATTGATTCACGATCGTCTATCTAATGAGACGGAGGAGCAACGTGCTCACCTATTCGGATTAATCCACGATCGTCTATCTAATGAGACGGAGGAGTAACGTGCTCACCAATTCGGATTGATTCACGATCGTCTATCTAATGAGATGGAGGAGCAACGTGCTCACCGACTCGGATTAATTCACGATCGCTTATTAACGAAACACCTGAAACTCGTGCAAATGCAAAAGAGCTCATTATCCACAACAGCGTTACAATTTACAAGCAGGTTTGTATAATAAGCTATTACCTGAAGAACTGATTTCTTTAGGTACAATTACTACTTACACTCGCTGAATATAATAATATTAGAAAAAGGAAAATTCCAGCAATTTGCATATAAAATTATGCCTGCAGAAGTACCGCCTGAATTAGCTAATTTGACAAGCGTTGAAGAACCGTTTTTAAGTCGCATTCCACCATTTTTAAAGATTGTTAAACTTAATAACCGTTTCAGTCAAAATTGGTGTAAAGGGCAAGTCGTTTTATTTGCAAAGGATGTTGTGGAAATAGCTGAACAGTTACCACTGATACCACATTAAGCTGGTTTAGTTTTGGTAGTGGAAAGTCTCGAGAACCTTTTACGTTCTAAAGAATTCGTCGTGGATATGCAAAGACCGAATCGAGCATTAACTTGGTTAATTTCCTATGACCATCTTTCTAGGGATGTTCAGGTGCATTTCGAAACTACCTTATGGCTCCTCTACACGATGGGCCATCGCGATGGTCCACTATGATCGGCCAGCCTGTGGAGGGCATAGTGGTGTCGGATGGCTTATGGCGCGTGCGATGGTCGTGGGATGGCGTCGGTGTCGGTTTTTCGGTCGCACATAAAAGGCAGTGGGCAAGAACGTAAAGATCACAACTGAATGTCGCCATTGTGTAGTTGCGTCTCAACCAGTGCTTGCCCATCGTGTAGACGCAGCATTAAACATACCTCATTTAGTACAAATATCTGAAAATTATATTCCTGAACAGGATGCTGTTACTTTAGAATCATCCTCGAAACATAGTCGCTTTAAATGACAACAAGGCCATAATACGTGGATCATTTAATCAACGTGATTTACGATTTGATTTATCTTGAGGTAAGCAATGCACTGTGATAGCAGCTGTTGCTTGTGCAGCATTCACTGTATTAGATCCGAAATGCTGCCGCTAATATTAAAGTTGGGCAGTTACAGTCCATAAACCACAGGGTACCGCCCTCGAAAGAGTTCTAAACCACCTTGGTAAAAATAACTTTTCAAAAGGGCAAATATATGTTGCATTTAATCGTGTTAAAAGTTTGGAAGGCATAGCTTTATCAGATTTGGACGCCAACAAATTGTTAAACAGACCACACGACGTTAGATCGCTGACGGAAATAACGAAACTACGAAATCTGTTACACATAATACACCTAAGTAATAATGCGTCATGTTGCAAAGCAGCAACGAACGTAAGCGCATTGATATTTGATTACGGACAGTTAGAAATTTTGCCACAGATCGCACCCTTACTGTGAGCCGTTAAGATTACGGACAGTTAGAAATTTTGCCACAGATCGCACCCTTACTGTGAGCCGTTAAGGAGTTCCACTGATCATCATATTAGACTACGGCAATTACTTGACCATAACTACGTTAAAGTAGGTGACTCAAATATCCGGATAGCCCGTTACTTTGTCATGCGATCTCATAATCAGAACCTAACCAAACTCTCACCAAACTACCCTTATAGTACATCCTTTCCAATAAAAAAGTATCATCGAAATCGGTTAGCGTGATATTGACTTATTCAATTTGTCGCGCACATACCTAATGCAAATTCAAGACTTATAAGCTTCACTCATAGATGAAATTGTCAGAACTGGACGAAATTAAAATGGGACCACTCGGGAACGCACAGCTTTCAAATAAAAAATGAATCGTCAAAATCGGTTCACCCAGTCGAAAGTTCTGAGGTAACAAACCTAAAAAAATACAGTCGAATTGATAACCTCCTTTTTTTAAGTCGGTTAAGAAAAAAATAAATCACGGCTATGGTCATCACAGTTTAGCCATAGACAAGCCATCATAGGTGTGCTTTTCCATGCTAATATTATAAATTCGAAAGTAACTCTGTCTGTTACGCTTTCACATCTAAACTGTTTAACCGATTTCGATGAATTTCGTTAAACAGATAGATTGGAACTTAGAGAAAGACATAGGCTACCCTACCGCGATAACCGACATCCGACGACCAACAAAAGCTAGTTAATTAATACAATTTCAAAATTAGAATGTCTCATCTGGTTATTAGATGGGTGTAAGTCGATCTTCACCGGCTTTTTTACTGTTATATAACTGAATTTTACAATATTATAATATTTCGGACATCTAACACACGACGCTATCTAGTCCCAAACTAAGCAGTACTTGTAGTATGGATACTAGACAACTGACACAAATATGTACATTTATACTTTTTTTTGTCAATATATACATATTATACACCCGAACTCCGAAACAAACATTGCCAGATCATACAAACATTTGATTCGACCCGGGAATCAAACCCGAGACCTCGAGCACAGTAGTCGCATACGCTACCACTGCGCTACCGAGGCGGTCTATGTATAAATATATTTTATAGTACTATTTCAAGTGCTACGATTAAATAGGGATTAGTTCAGCCTTAAAATTGAGTTTCAGAGAAAAAAAATAAGTGACCTTTACTGGACAGCAAACAATGTTTATTATAGTTTATTTATAGGTCTAGTTAGGTCTGTATCGGAAACATATGCAAGGAGTATATAATAGGTCTTTACCTATGGAATTGCCGTTTTGTATGCAATAAGTGAAAGTACTTATTTTTTCAAACTTTTTTATTTCTGTTTTTCGAAGTAATCACCCATGCAATCGACGCATCTTTGCCGTCGCGACACGACAACGCGCGATACCCATACTGCGCAACAGACAGTCTCCAAGCTGCAAGAGCTGGGGTTGGAAGCTCTCCCTCATCCGCCATACTCACCAGACCTTGCACCTACCGACTATTACTTTTTCCAAAATTTAGACAACTTTTTAGTGGGTAAAAATTCCCGAGAGGCAGTACAAAATGAGTTTGAAGAGTTTGTTGCCTCCCGTCCAGCTGATTTTTACAAGAAGGGCATCAATAAATTGCCAATGCGTTAGCAAAGATGCGTCGATTGCATGGGTGATTACTTCGAATAACAGAAATAAAAAAGCTTGAAAAAATAAGTACTTTCACTTATTGCATACAAAACGGCACTTCATAGGTAAAGACCTATTATATACTTCCTAAGCCATGCTGATACTCTGGAACCAGCATGCGTGTATCACCAAAATACATACTATTTAAATATCAATGGTAAGAATGGATACATGACATATAATATTATCAACAATAACATTTTGAGTTCTCAGGTTTTTAGAACTTTGCGTTAATAAGTTATTTAACTTTGACGTTTACAGTGTAAAACATAGGTTGCACTTTTTTTCCTGTTATTTAAATTTTATTTTTATATGCATACTAGCGACCCGCCCCGGCTTCGCACGGGTGGATTTCAGATGCCCCCGCCGACGACACGATTCGTGCATTTTAAATCTGTAATATCTTCGAATATATTCATTCAAATTAGTTAATGTAAAGGGCCATTTTGATCTATATTAAATGCACAATGTATTTAATTTACTTAATTGTATAAGGATTCATTCTGTATTGCTTAAAATCACTTCGTAAATAAGCCATTATTTCTCGTAAAAATAAAGGAATAAAAATGGTTGTTGTGGGTTATCCCTAAGAGATAGACATATACCGTCGAGGACTTTTTTGTAGTACTTTTTAAGGTGTACAATACTGTAGTACATTATTTTGATCTATCTCGTAGGGTGCAACCAGCGTTTGCAATGTAAGCGCAAAAAAAATAGTTTTTTTGCTACATCACATTAGAAACCTCGAAAATTAACAGTGTTTCCATACTATATTATGCATTTATTATACATAAAAACCTTCCTCTTGAATCACTCTATCTATTAAAGAGACCCGCATCAAAATCCGTTGCGTAGTTTTAAAGATTTAAGCAAACAAAGGGACATAGGGACAGAGAAAGCGACTTTGTTTTATACTATGTAGTGATTATAACAGGTATAAGATTAGTTTTTACAATAAATAATATAATACAAGCTTCAAAATATAAAAAAATACATTTTATAATAGGCATCTAACACACAGTGCCTTTTATTTTTCTATGTAAATTTTAAGCACGGTAAGTTTAGAAGACGTAGTATTTCGTTTTCTTATCACAAATTGTAACGACTTTTTGACAACAATTTAAATTATTTTAGCAAAGTTCTAAAAATATGATAATTAAATGACATTTTTAGGATGATACACTTTATAAAAAGAACAAATTTTATAATCTTCCATTACATATTGCTAGCGGTACAGGATCTGCCATTCTCTTTTCTAGAGGGTACACCTACTGCACCGTATTCATCTAAGTCTTTTAGCTGAGTGACAATGGTTATTCCAAAAAATTACTAACACTTTAAAATTTACTAGTATTGCAACTATAACTGATTTAGTATTGCAACACAACTTCCTAGTAATAATTAATAGTGTGACGTTTGACAATTATTCAGCTACCGTTGTACATTGAAGTGCTTGAGAGGCTTGCCGGGGTGAACACCCCGAACCATCTTGTTTGTATAAAGGCACTTTTTTTGAATATCAGCAGTCAGCTCCTCTATGCCCACTGGCGGGTCCAACTGAGCTTGATTTGCCGCTTTATCAACTACGTCGTGAACTTTTTTCGTGATTGCCTGCAATTATAAATCACTAGTGAGAATTACTTTGGATTTTTTATTGCCAGCAGTGTAAAGAAAAGGCATAAATGAATGGCTTCCGTTCAGATGGCAACAATATATAGATAATGAGGGTAAATACTTTGGTTAAATAAATATGTTACATTTTAGAAAACAACGCGTTTCCAGTCTTCAGTTCATATCGGCAATTTCATACTTTAACCCCTAATATTATGTGTAAAGTGTTAAAGTGATTGTCTCGATGTGCCAGCTTTTAAAGTACAAGCACAGCCGAGTTGTGCCAACCTAGCAGATTTATAACCTCTCCACTATCCACCTCAAGATATTCTCTGACCTTTTGGAGCGGGTACACATCGGGCGCTTTTAAACGCGTGATTTTCTAACGCACATTTTGAGAATTAAGAGTTCTTATTGAAGTGTACCATGCAAATGCGCGCTTCTGGTCAAAGCAAAGCTGCGCTCTTCGAGATACATGAGCTGCCATCTTGTTCTAAATTTGATCGTGCGTTTTCGCATACAGTAAACGCACTGAGCCCAAATTGCAAGGCTAGTCGTGCTGAGTGTGGTGTGTGTACATTAGTAACACGTGCTCAAGGCAGCGCCGAGCGCACGATGTGTGGGTTTCTAATGTTTCTATAGTACCTCAATAACAACCTACTAACATTAAACATCTCAAATCCCTCAACCCGTGGGAGAGCCACGCTTCGGCATGAATGGGCCTGCTCGACCGGAGTGATACCACGGCCTCACAGAAAACCGGTGTAAAATGGCGCTTGCGCTGTGTTTCATCGAGTGAGTGAGGATATCAGAGGCCCATAATAGAGTTTTTCCGATTTAAGAAATACCTAATAACAGCCCGGAGTTTGGAAGTTGGGGTCTCAGCCCGTGTGCCTCGGTGCTCCGTGGCACACGGTTCTGCGCCCGGTCTCTCCCCGGCCATGTCGGATAACCGTCCCATCAGATTGAGGGATCAGAGGGTGCACCTGTGTTTGCACACACTTGTACACTATAATATCTCCTTCACAGTTGGCTGGTCTCCGTTGAGACTGGCCGCCGTGGCCGAAATCGGCTTGGAAAATTTCATCATCACACATCCTGTATATATGCCTACCTGTACCTGTATATTGTGTATATTTAAGTAGGTATGCTTACCTGAATTTGCTCATCAGTAGCTAACTTGATATTCCTAATTTTTTTCATAAATGTGTGGATCGGATCATGCTTTTCACGTATCTCTTTAACCTCCTCACGGGTACGATAGGTCGTGCCCGGATCTGACATCGAGTGGCCAAAATACCTGTATGTTTTACATTCTACTACTATAGGACCTGTTGATAAAAATATTTCATGTTAAGGATATCTTTGAATTTATCACACAGATAGTTTATTTTTAGATATTTGATCCTAACAAAGTGACTATTCTGCCTGATGACAAGCATGAACAAAATCATAGAGTAGCGGTCACCATACTCATTTCGAATGCAGACAAGGCAACAATGTAGCATGGTAACCCACACTAAGGCGGTCTACAGAGAGCTTTGTTGTTGATTAATGTCATTTATCACGTAGAAGATATGACATCTCATTCTCAAGGTAGTAGAGCCACGCTGATTTCAGCACGAACGGGCCGGCTCGACCGAGGCGGTACTACCCTCGCATAGAAAATCAACGTAAAATGACAGTGATCGTGCTGTCGTGTTTCGTGGGTGAGTGCGAGACCGGAGACTCAATGATGCAGAAGCATCACTAGCCCGCCATGGTGTGGATCACCATGCTGTATTGTTGCATTGTCTGCGTTCACAGTATGGTGACAACCACTCTTGGATTCTGCTTATGCTTTCCATCAGGCAGAGTAGAGTCATTTTGGCAGGGCCAAATACATTTAAAAAAACCGTGTGGTAACCGCATATTTCTTTAACCGTTAATATTTGAGAGCGACAGAGGAGTCTCACCATACAGTGCCAATGCATGTACAGCCCTCGATTTCGGGTTCGCCCAGATAAGGTAAAAGTTTCAAAAGAGCGCCAACAGGTTTAGAAATTATAATTTACTTTACTCCAATCGTCTAATTTATATGTTGATTGCAAATACTGATAGTTTTGCGCTTTGCTAGATTCAAAGTCATACTGAACCCATTAGCTTGACCATTAATAACCTCCACTCTTAACCATACAAAAATTGCATCATTTATGTCAACCTATGTAGCTTGAAGATTGGTAATCTGCATAAGGATACATTTTAACTTTATTTATTTATTTAAAACGTGTTGAACTTGAAGTACAAAGGCGGACTTAATGCTATGAAACATTCTCTCCTAGTCGAGTTTCATGTAAAAATGATGCGGTATGTTTAGGTTGATGAGGTGCGGTAATTTTCCACAGTTTTCGACAGTGTGAAGTTTTATTGAATGTCCTATAACATTAGATACACTTGGAAGCACCTTTTCCGCTCGCAGTGTATTCGACGGCAAAACGTGCAGCTTCTTTACAGGCAATCACGTCCATGCCGTCTGCACGAATGCCGGGTATGTAATCACCTCGTGTGTAGAATTCCGTACAAGCTGAAGAACGTTTTACACTCGTACCCAATCCTAAAAAAATAGTTTATAATAATGTCTCATTACAACACATTCAAATGCAAAAAGCTGCAACAGCAAGAACCTTTCCTCAGGACATACACAACGAGTGTGACTCTTATGTTAGGAATTTTCGCTTCCGCTGTCTGATGGCTTAGATCTTATAAACTAGAAAACAGATTTTAATGCAGTTTTCAACAATAGATTAAATGTTTCAGGAGGAAGGTTTATATGTGTAATGTGTATTTTAGTAGAGAAAAGTCGAGAATTTTAAAGAATTCCGTGCGAAGCCGGGGCGTGTCGCTTGTGAGGTGCATTCAGACGTTTTTTCTATAGCTCGTTATTTAAAATATAATAAAACCAATAATTTTACCTACTTGGGCAAAATATTAAAAAAATATAACATACAACACAAGCATTAGCTGCCAAAATTTCAAGATAATAGACCCAGCGGTTTAGGTTACTGCGTGGACCAATGGACGAATCTGTGAGCCCAACAGCAAAAGGGAATTAGTATGTACGGATTAGCCACATATAATCCAGTTAATTGTTTTGATGCTAAACAATACAGTATTGTAGAACATAAAAAAAATATTTATTGAAAATTTATATTTCCTAGCTGTAGCCCGCGGCTCCACTCGCGTGTATGTCGGTTATCGCGGTAAATAGTAGCCTGTGTTATTCTAATGTATAAGCTATATTATTGTAAAGTTTCGTCCAAATCCCCACGCATTCCGTGGGAGAGCCACGCTTCGGCATGAATGGGCCGGCTCGACCGGAGTGATACCACGGCCTCACAGAAAACCGGTGTAAAATAGTGCTTGCGCTGTGTTTCACCGAGTGAGTGAGGATACCGGAGGCCCATACCCCAACCCCTTCCCCTATCTCCCCCATCCCCCAAAGGCCGGCAACGCACTTGTGACACCTCTGGTGTTGCAAGTGTCCATGGGCGGCGGTAATAGCTTACCATCAGGCGATACGTCTGCTCGTTTGCCCGCCTATTACATAAAAAAAAGAAATCCGTCCAGTAGTTTTTGCGTGAAGAAGTAACAAACATACACACAAACTTTCGCCTTAATATATTAGTGTGATTTGTATGCATTTTTATGCATCGACGGACTTAACGCCCAGGGCATTCTCTGCCAGTCAATCTTTGGGTGGTGTAGAAATCTTACGAGGTAGGTGCACATAGGTTACACAATAAAACAACTCAAGTATACATTACACATATACAATATACATACATGTTTACAAACTATATACATTTATATTTCATATTCATACACAATACCTACATATATATTTAAGTATACATACGCAAATATATTATTTACACTATATCATTTACGTAATCTTATGACAATATTTTTCAACTACACCATATCCGTTATTTTCGCAGATAAAAATGCAGGGTAGCTTATACAGCATTGCCATGTTCATCGCCTCAAATACTTGGCCTTGGTTAGCAGCACCATCGCCGTATAGAGTGAAGCACACACCACCATCTGCCCTATACTTATGCGCAAGCGCTATTCCTGCGCCCAGGGGTACCTAACAAATAATGTGGATATTAAATTACTATTTTACCTATACTACCTACTATATTTACCATGCTATTTAACTACATTGACCCATTTTTTGTTAACGAAGTAGAAGATCCTTGTGGACGTTCTTTGCCGTTTGGGGCGAAGCGGTCTGTCATACTCTTGCCAACTTAAAAGCAACCCAACGTGAGGAACGTTCTCAACGAGAATTGAAATTACATTCTGTGTCACTAATTATCTATCTATCTTCAGATCTTCGAAAACTTTCTTTCTATACACAGTGAGTATAACAAAAGACAAGTATCACTTACTTGGGCACCAACAATTCCATTGCCACCATAGAATCTAGGTGCGTACATATGCATAGAACCACCTTTCCCACGAGACCGGCCAGTTTTGCGCCCTGTAAGTTCTGCCATAACCCCCACAAGGTCACCGCTCATTAGTTGACAATAGCCATGACACCGATAAGCAGTTATGAGCGAATCCTTTTGTCGCACAGCCTCGTGGAGACCAACCGCCACTGCTTCTTCACCTGTTACAGTTTAATTAGATACCTGTAATGCTCCATTATATATAACTTTATTCCTAAACAAGAGTAATTACTAGCAGTTGTCCAACGCAATATTTTGATCTAGCGTTATCGATGCCTGGTTTCATTCAGTGGTAATATTTTTTTTATTTTTTTTTGTAAGGAAACTCTCTAAAGGAAATAAAACGGGAAAAACTAATTGTATTTTTTTTTGTATGGGACTAATCCCGCCCACCACTGTAACTCCTGTACACCAGGATCAACAGCGGTGACCCACGAACACACCGAGTTATGACACTCGGGAAGTCCCAGGAAAAATTTAACTGTCTTGGAACCCGCAATGAAATTAATCAAAAGAAAACTGGAGGAGTTGGAAATATAATAAGTCCACTAAAACTGAAATTAACTGTATTGCCTATTAAATTCAAATATAACAGGTGAACGTATATTTGATACTAGCTGACCCAAGCAACCTCGTTTGCGTCCAAATTACCATCCCCCGTTTTAACCCCAAAAGGGGGTTGATTTCTAAAGATACATTATTAGTACACCTCCACACTGTCTATAGAGCATACATTTAAAATTTCAAGTCTCTTACTTCAAAAACATAGGACTTTCATACAAACGTCCAACCCCCGTTTTACCCCTTAGGGGTGGAGTTTCGTAAAATCCGTTCTTAGCGGATGTCTACACCCTATAAGGAACCTACCTGCTAAATTTCAAGTTTGTAGGTTCAAGGAGTTTCAGAGATTTCATGATTAATAAGTGAGTGGTATTTCGCTTTTATATAAAAACTCTCTGCCAAAAAAACACTTAAAAGCGTAAAATAAACTGGTTCTTCATAAATTGCCTATACCTAATTCTTTATTCATTTAAATAGTAGTATTATAATGTGTGCTAGGTACCTAGAATCTGTTTGAAGTCGGTGCCAAGTGACTATCGCTTAGACTTTTGTAATTGTTCGTTTGTATTCTTTTTGGCTTAGCACCGACTTCAAACAGATTTTAGGTACCTAGCACACATTATAATACTACTATTTAAATGAATAAAGAATTAGGTATAGGCAATTTATAAAGAACCAGTTTATTTTACGCTTTTAAGTGTTTTTTTGGCAGAGACTTTTCGTTGGATGTTTTTTGGAAGTCGGTTTTTTTGTTTTTTATAAAAAGTTTTTATTTTTCAGTTTTTAGTGCAAACAATCGTAGGTAAGTAGTAAGTTAAACTATTTCATCAAATTTATCATCAAGAATACAAATGAAGGTCTAAACGTACGTGTAGTATTGAAATCATCCTCTAATTCCTAACTGTTGAAGAGTTTAACCTTCTATCATCAGTTCACCTAAATAACTTGAAAGTATACGACTGAAGGTCTTTAGATACGTATGAAATTGAAAGAATTATCCTCCAATTCGTAACCGTTGAGGAGTTGTACCTTCCACCTTCCATCATCAGCTTACCTAAATAATTTGAAAGAATACGACTAAAGGTAACATATATACATCTGATATTTAAAGATTTATCCTCCAACTCCTAACCGTTAAGGAGTTGTACCTTACATCATCAGCTCATCATCATAAAATGATGACTACCAGACGCAAATACGGGTGTAACTTCAGAAAATATACGAAAAACATACTATGTGATCCCATCATCAGATCCTGATATGCTGGCAATGGGACCACCTCGGAAGCATACCCTTTCGAATACAAAAAAAAAATTTAAATCTGTCCACAACTGACGGAGTAATCGGGTAACATACATAAAAAAAAAGAAAAAAAAAAACATACAGTGGAACATAGAACCTCCTCCTTTTTGGAAGTCGGTTAATTATATAGATTAAATCTGAATAACTTATGTTCAAATCACAGAAGCTCGCAAAAGATCATCAGCATCACATTCGCAATTTTTTACTGCAAACTTCAAGCTTTCAGGGTTTCATAAAATGCTTGCAAACCATCGAACACTTGGCTTATATTTATATATGTTTTATTGGTTACAGTTTTGAAAAAAACACCTGGATATAAATGGCAAAATCCACGAATTACTTTCTGTTTGTACAAATTAGCGCAAGTGTTTTCCATTTTCCGTATAACTGCCATCTTCTCATAAAGTTTAAGTGCATCAACACTGGTAAGGGTAGGTTTCGTAGAAGGACCCTCCTTTAGCTTATGTAATTTAAATGGTGTCTAAAACAAAAACGTTTCTTAAACACTATCAACAACAAAAAACTAGGTTTACTAGGTACTAGTAAGCGGTTCTGTTTAGTGGTCCTCAAGTTTATATGTTTGACTGTACATAATATTGCCTCTCTGCGGCAGGGGCAGCGCAGGCAGCGACGGCTGTCGGGGCTGACCCTTAAGGCGCGTCTCCACCGAAATTTCACAACACAAAAAAAGGTTGACAACACAAAAGTTGCAGCAACTTTTGTTCGGTGGAGACTCGGCTTTACAGAAAATTTTATCACCAACACGCGTTGACAACACAAAAGTTAACAACTTTTGTTCTGTGGAGACTTGGGTTTTTAGGGCAGTTCCTAGTTATCCCCGTTGGTAATAAGTAACAATCTTTTTTCTTAAATTCTAAAGTTTAGTTCTGTCTACTTCTGAATTTTTAAATCAATTCTTTAACCTTGTTTATTTAGCCAGTACCCAGTAGGTACAGACAGTACTAAGTAGCGCTAAGAATAATTGCTTAAATATTCAATATTACAAGCTTTTTATTGACTTGCAATGTATGTATGTATGCTTGTATGTTCGGGTGGAATCTTGCAACTCAATTTTGAAGCAGCTATCTTCAACCGATTTTTCTGAAATTTTGCAAGCATATGTATACAGCGTGACAATACAATATTATAATAACATAGAGCTGATCTGATGCTGGAGCTGGAAGGTGGCCATAGGAATTCTGTAAAGAAACGTCGCAACATCATCGAGTTTGGACTCGTTTGATTCGTCTCGAAGCATTCCAGTAAAAGCTTGTTTTTAAAAAGCTTTTTAATTTAACTTATCTATAATACATACTTCTTCATACCAGTAGGCTCTCCTATAAGTGTAAATAAGCTTTTACTTAGCACTACCGGTGAGGGTAGCTAGTAGGGCTTAGTATAATGGCTTTAGTGTAGTTTCTCAGAAGGAGAAAGAGACATTGTCAGTCTTGATTGCCTGCGGCGCGCACTCCTCAGGGACTAGTGCGAATTTATACTATTGTTTTTTTAGCAGCAGACATATCGCCTGATCGGAGGCAATTACCGCCGCCCATGGACACCCGCAACACCAGAGCCATCACAAGTGCGTTTCCGGCCTTTTAAGAAGGAGTACGCTCTTTTCTTGATATATGTAGTTATACTACATATATTAGATAAAGTCTAACTATATCATGGTTTAATTACATTGTATTTTTTTATGGTGGGCTTTTCAAAGTGACTATAATGCCTGATGGAAAACATTAAAATCCAACAGCAGTGGTCACCATACTCATTGTGAATGCAGACAATGTAGCATGGTGACCCAAAGTTTGGCGACCTATTATAATGCTTCTGCATCCTTCGGTCTAGCTTTCACCAACAAAACACGACAGCACAAATGTCATTGTTTATAGTCGACGTTACATTAGCTACATCATTGTGGCACTTACTTTTTTGGATATTTTTACTTTAACTTCTGTGATATCATCATCATCATCAACAGCCTTTAACAGTCCACTGCTGGTCATAAGCCTCTCCTTAGAAAGGCGAGAACTTTTCTGTGATGTAAGGAAACTTTTCTGTGATGTAAGGAAACTTTTCTGTGATGTAAGGAAACTTTTCTGTGATGTAAGGAAACTTTTCTGTGATGTAAGGAAACTTCTCTGTGATGTAAGGAAACTTTTCTTACAAATCTAAGTAAAGATAGTATGCATTCGATAACTGGAAGGTTAAGAATGAATATTTGAAACCATACGTACCTCTATTGCGTATATTGCTTTAGTACTCAAATACTTAGAAAACATATGTTTAATTATATGTTCTTTCTAAAATTAAAACGTAATAACTATAATAGTTTTAGGTAATATAATAATATAGCAACAAAAGAAGGATAATACACACCCAAGCGCAGACATCACGTAATGTTTTTAGTCTGAAATGGTATTTTAAAGCCATTCTACAAATATTTATTTCACGTTTATTTATTTTATTAGTCCACTCTCAAAAAGCAAATCGTTTAAATTTAATGATTTCTAAAAAATACGCCTAAAATCTAAACTGTGATATCAGTAAACTAAAATTTCTAGTGACAATACAATCATAATGATAGTTTGTCATTTGATTGTTTTTATTTATAATTTGTAATGTATGTCTATTCACAGAAGTTCCATATAGCCAGTTAAACGCCTTACTTTTACAACCTTGTAAAATATGAGTTTTTTCCATTAGCTAAATATAATTTCATAGTACTTTCACAGCTGACATCACCTTTTTTTTTAAATATACTTCAAGTACAAAAAAAACACATTACATGGTGTAATGTGTTTTTGTGTACCTATCAATATTCCAATATTTAACCATTTAACCATTATTTATGAATTACGAGTGAGCCAAGAAGTTCGCTGACTGAAGATTCGCTTTCGGTTTCGACCAAAAAAACGGCCGAACCTTCGGCCGCGCCGAACTTACAACGGCTAACAATAAGTTTTAATAAATATTAAATAAAGCTTTATTTTAAAGTGCCTCGGTAGCGCAGGGGTAGCGTATGCGACTGCTGTGCTTGAGGTCTCGGGTTAGATTCCCGGGCGGACCAAATGTTTGTATGACCTGCAAATATTTGTTGCGATGTTTCTATGTGTAATATGTATGTATTTACAAAAAAAGAAGTATATATGTATTTGTATCAGATGTCTAGTACCCATAACACAAGCTCTGCTTAGCTTGGGACTAGATGGCGTTGTGTGTTAGACTTCCGAAATATATATTTACTAGGGGTTGCCCGCAGCTCCGCCCGCGTATATGTCGGTTATCGCGGCAAATAGTAGCCTATGTGTTATTCTGATGTATAAGCTATATTACTGTAAAGTTTCATCCAAATCCGTTCAGTAGTTTTTGCGTGAAAGAGTAACAAACATCCATCCTTCCATCCATACTTACAAACTTTCGCGTTTATAATATTAGTATAGATTTATTTAGATTAATACATAAGATATTTGTTATCACCCTATTACCGAAAAGAGTTGGGCAGCAAGTATTTGAAGTTCTCCCAGTAAGCTACGAGAATTTAATTAAGAAATTTGACAAACACTTTCTGCCAAACCCAAGTAAACGTGACCTTGGAAAGACACAAGCTTTTTAACAGACGTCAGGCAGCGGAAGAATCTATTTATACATACGTGACCGAGTTAAAAACATGGCTCGACAATGCGAATTTGCGACACTCGAAGACAGTATTATCAGGGACGTCTTTAGTCTGAACTTACATGCGGATAACATGTACATCAACGAGAAAATCCTCACAGATAGACCAGACACACTAGAAAAAGTAATCCAACTAGCCAAAGGCATGGAAGCCACTAAGCAAGAAACAAAGGAGCTAAGCGAGGAAAACACAGTGCTCAGAGTCCATTCAAGCAAGTCAGAAGGCAAAAGTTCATCGGGTCGGGAGCCAAGAGCAAGTCGAGGCCAAGGGCAAGATCAGCGTCGTCACAGTCAAGACCAGCATCTACTAACAAACAGGAATCTTGTAACAGCTGCGGACAAGTCCACCGATATAAGTGTCCAGTATCAGGCAAGCAGTGCAGAACATGTAATAAGAGGAACCATTTCGCACACATGTGTAGAAGTAAGACGGTTAGAAATGTAAACTTGAATAACTCTGATGACACATTAATGCAGTCTAGTCACCGATTCCTGGGGTCTTTTTTTGTAAATAAACTTGTTAGTCAGTCTTGGACAGCAGGTCTTAGTATCAAGAATAAAAATATTAACTTCTTGTTAGACACTGGCGCAGATGCCAACATCTTGTCAGCCAACGCATTCAAGCCATTAGGCATACCAACAACCTCAGTGTCAGTCAGTGAACACAAATTGTCAACATTTAGCGGTGAACTCATCCCAACGGCGGGAAAGTTCACCACACAAGTCAAATTCAATGAGCAGTCACATAACCTCACTTTCTACACTGTGTACATGAACTGTCAAAACATTCTAGGCCGCGACTCATGTAGGCAGCTCAACGTCGTCAAACAGGTTCAACAAGTCCAATTTATCACCATGATCCATACCTGAAACACAACAAAAACTAGCACAAACACATCACTGTTTTCCAAGTACTAGCAATGGTAATACACTCAAGACTACACGTCCTTCGACCTCTAGCGATGCATATTGTAAGTGTTATAATAAAACTATATTACGAAGACCTGAAGACTTTCCTTCCATCTCACCAACTCCCCTGGGTTCTGCACGTCCTCGACGACGAATGGTTGAACAACACCAACCATTGACAGTATGAACCACAAGCCGCGGCTTAGTTTCATATTTTTGGAATCAAGGATGACTCAACTAAGATTTAATACATCATCGCTCATATTAAATCAGAACTAGATCACTAGGTAAATAAAGAACATAATATGTTCTTTATTTACATCGACCGTCGACCGACTCGACCTCGTTCTTTATTTACCGACCTACCGGGCATACCACCACAGGCGAAGGGATCCCATAATCCCTCGTAGTTGCCCCTCCAGTCACCCTGCTCCACCGGACGACGTCCACAAACAGGGGGGGGTGCGGTGAGCCAGCCGAGGGCGCTCCATGACCAGCGCAAATCGGCGAAATCTAGTGATCGGCGGCGAGCACATTTTAATATTTTAAACAGACACTCCTATTTTATTTATTTGTATACATGAATTCGGTCCACTTTGCCATTTTTTGTAGGTACAACAACACGAGCGTCCGACGCAACACAAAAATGCAGGCACGCTGCAAGTGAGGGGTAAGGAAGGGCGCGCGGGACGTGGCTACTCGCAGCCTTAAATAACATTAGAATTATAAATATAATGAATAAATAGAATGTCTGTTAAATAAACAATAGATAAGGAAGATGTTTGGACATATCTGATAGATAAACATACGATTATATTACAGTAGGGCATCTTGCACAATAAACGAGTTATCGTAGATCTTAATCGAAAGATATGGCAATTTGCGACACTAGGAGTGTCACAAATTCAGGAGGAGTTCAAGGATCTTGAATGTGTGTTACTGAACAACATAAAACTTTCCTTGAAATATTATTGATGCCTCTGTTTTAAGTTTTCACTGTACATATCAAAAACTTTGATATCGTTAGAAGACTATCGTGAATTTGAATACGCTTTTCTAAACATAGATTTTTACCTGCCCAACTTTGGAAAAGGTTGGATACCTTTTCCAAAGTTGGGCAGGTAAAAATATAAAATAGACTCAATATAAAATGTACTATGGTGAAAATATTATTTCATGTTACCCATGTTACTGTTTGTATAAAATGATAGTAGTGAAAATATATTTCATGCAATTAATATTTGGTAGGTGTTTTGTTGACTTGTGGTTGTATACGTACAAAATCTATTAAATTATTCAAATCAGATTTAGGAAAATAAGAAAAAGTAGTAATTAAAAATAGTTATTGTTATCACAAGTACAAAGGTCTTGGATGGGTTTGTCTTTAACAGATTAAAGTCCGATACGGTCTAATCTGAATTATAAATTACTGATAACATTTATAAAATCAGTATAAATTAGCTCGCCTATTGAATGACATTATTTCTGGTTCAGAAGCAGATAACAGCATGCGTTTTATTACTCTTTTGGCCGTAGGCGTTGCGGCTGTTGCTGGTAAGTTGTCTTTACTGATTATATTATTTTTAAAGTGTCACCACCTCTATTCCTACCATGTCGTAAGAGTCGACTAACCAGCAAACTGCGAAGGAAAACAGTGTGGTACAGTGGGTCAAAACTGCCTTTCTAAACGCGCGTCTCCACCGAAATTTGACAACACAAAAAAGGTTGAGAACACAAAAGTTGCTAATTTTTCTTCGGTGGAGACCCGGCTTAAGAAGACGCCTACACATGTTTAGCAATGGACGTCTAAAGGTTGTAGATGGTGATGAATACAACAGAGAAGGAAGTTAACAATATTTCAAACCGTTTGTATTTATTTTTCTATGTTCACGCTGTAATAACACAAAATCCAAATTTGAACAACTGTTTTGAATAAAGCATCGGTTTATAAGTTCGAAATAATACTTATGTAAAATTTTAATTTACATAAAAAATCGAAAAATTAATACGCAAAGGATACATGATGAAATGTAATAACTTATAAATTTAATTAAAACAAAATCTTATATTTAAATCAACTAGCTGTTGCCCACGGCTCCGCCTGCGCGTATGTCAGTTATCGATGCAAATAGTAGCCTATGTGTTATTCTGATGTATAAGCTATATTACTGTAAAGTTTCATCCAAATCCGTTCAGTAGTTTTTGCGTGAAGAAGTAACAAACATACACACTCACAAACTTTCGCCTTTATATATTATTAGTGTGATAAGTGATGTGATGATGTGATGTGGTTGTTGTTCGTTTGTTTCGCTAAACAATGAATTTCGAGAACGGCTGGGCCGATTTAGCTGATTTTAGTTTTGAAATGCTTGTCGTAGTTCGGAGAAGGTTTAAACGGTGAAAATTAAAAATAACTTGAAAATCCAAATATCAAGTGTACAAAGTAGCGGGCACAGCTAGTTTTTTATAAAATCAATATCAAGCTACTACCAGCCTTTATTGAGTACGTATATATTTATTAGTACATATATTCTTTGATATGCATCTATAATTTTAAAACCTAAAAACGAAGATCTAGATTTAGATTTAAAAACGTCGTTATTACTTCTTATTTCTATATGATCAGGCAATATCACCTTACTAATATTATACCATACTTGATTAAACACATTCATTTTAACATCCGTTACAAACAGTCCAAAAATCTATGATTTAGGGTTACGCTAACCCTAAATAATAGATTTTTACAGAAGATATATTTATGGATAACCATTAGAAACTTAACACTTGTATCTGAAATTATCCCATAGTATTTATAAATATATTAATAAAATGTTATTTTTTATTTTAGCTGTTCCACAAAGCCCTCTGTCTTCAAGGATTATAGGCGGCTCGTTGACGTTTATCGACCAATGGCCTGAGAAGGCCAATATTATGCTCTTTGCAGGCGGTAATGCCTTTAATCAACATTGCGGTGGAACTATCCTAAACGCTAGGTCTGTTTTAACTGCTGCGCATTGCGCGTTTGGGAGCGATTAGTAAGTATAATCTTCTAGTTTTTTGGCTTATTTGCAAATTACGTGAATTCAAAAAACATCTAACATTTTGTCTTTTTACCCGACTGCGAAAGGAGGGTTATGTTTTTCGAGTGTATGTATGTATGTATATTTCTTTGGCACGCCCTAGAGCCTAAACGGCTTGTCGTATTTTTATGTGAGTGGTGTCAATAGATTCGTCTTAGTCGTAAGAGTGACACTGGATACATAAAAATTTAAAAAAAAAGGATTTTTGGCGCCAAACCGAAATAAAAATCAAAATACATCGAGTGTGGTATCAAAATAAAGATTTTTTTTACGGTGATTACGAATATATATAAAACTTATATGTTTTTATTGTTAAATATTGACGCAGTCGGGTTTTTTATTTTTAATAATTTGTACTTGTTCTAGCAATTATCCACCAAATTGGTTCCGTTTGCGTCTTGGTTCCACGTGGGCTAACAGCGGTGGTGTAGTTCACAACATTGCATTACTGACTACGCATCCAAATTACAGCGTTTGGACTTTGGACAGCGATGTTATGATTATGCGTAGCGCTACCAACTTTGTTTACACCCATGTTCTTAGACAAGGAACAATCGCTAGCGCTAACTATATTCTCGGTGACAACCAAGCAGTTTGGATAACTGGCTGGGGAGCATGGGTAAGTTTATCAGTTCATTAAGATTTCAATGCTTTATATTTTTATCCCTATATGAATCGTTTGTTTTGTATCCTATTTGTATCTTCTCTGTCAAAAAAATTGGATGGAACTGTAAACATTATGGCTATCACTATATGAAATGAAATGATCGATCGATTAACCCGATCTCGATCTCAGATTATTAAAAACCTATTTTCCAATCATATGTTTTTGATTTCTAGGAAGGTGGTAATAGGTCTGTACAGCTTCGTGAAGCCCAGGTCTTCACCATCAACCAGAATGTTTGTACACAACTTCATGGCGGTTCAATAATTACCCCGAACATGCTTTGCACCGGTTTGCTCAATGTCGGCGGTCGTGACTCATGTTATGGTGATACCGGTGGTCCTGTCTTCCATAATCGCATTGTTGTTGGTGTTGTCTCTTTTGGTGCTGGCTGTGGTCATCCAGTACTCCCTCGAGTCAACGTACGTGTATCGCGATTTACTCAGTGGATTATAAATAATGTTTGAACTCCATTAGGCATAAATGAAATTCATGCAAACAAAACAATCTATGTTTCAATAATATTACTAATAATACTGGTAAATATATCATAGTACTAAAATTTTAATACATGTTTCTCCTTTAGCTTCTTTACAATCTATGTGCGTAGTAAGTACAACCTAATATACTGCATTCATTTCAATAACCTGCATGTTGATTACTACAACATTTAATACATTTACGCTTTGCTTCTTAGAATAGTGGCAAAGTCCTGTGCTAAATAATAAATAAGCTATTTAGTATTTAATTACGAGTACAATTTATAAAATAATCTAATCAGCCTGATCCTTGAGAATAAGCCTTAAAATCACAATGTGTATTTAAATTTATCTGTCTCTGTTATATAAAAATCACAATGTGTATTTAAATTTATCTGTCTCTGTTATATAAAAATTCATGACAAGAACTAATATCTGTGTTACTCTACAATTATTGTTAAGTACCTAATTCGGGTGTCCTTTGGATTGTATTGTATTGTTGTGATTACCTGATTCTCATTATTATAAGTTTTGGCATTAACATAAAAAGTCTTTCATTGATATGCCCAGATAAACCTTTCATTGGTGACCCTGACATGATTTGAACACGCAACCAAGCCATTTTTTTGGCAAAGAAAAGTCAAAATGGATGGAGACTGAGTGGAGACTATCATACTTTGAACGTACGCACAGTTGCGGACTAGTCCCTATCCAGTTCAGAATATTGGGGATTACGTCCAGAAATATTTCGGACATCTTACACACAACGCCATCTAGTCCCAAGCTAAGCAGAGCTTGTGTTATGGGTACTAGACAACTGATATTAATACATATATGTAGGATGTGTAAATGGAACGCGAGGTGTGTGTGTGAGCGAGACGTGAAGGTGAGAGCCAGAGGGGATATGAAGAAAGGAAGATGGAGGATTAAGCGCGGGTTGAAGTGTTGAAGTCGTTGTAAAATTAGTTTAAAACGTAAATTAAATCTATATAAGCCGAAATTGTTTCACAAGTGTTTAATTTTGACCAAACAACCCCACACATTTTGGACGCTCGTCCGGGATTTGGTCAAAATAGTGTGCCGACGCCGACGCAACGACGAACCACGTGCCTAATTTTACGACGAAGACGAAAAAAGTTATTATTTCGTGTTTATTTTAAGACGAAACATAAACCAACATGAGCGACTATTAGGGAAGACGACTATTAGGACGACGACAGAGCCGATGGCTACGTACCTCGATAGCGCGTACAGCATGAGCAAGTTCGATGGCGAGAATGATACCTATTCCTCAACGAAGTGGGCCGAGGATATTGAGGATAACGCCGATATTTTTAATTGGACACCTCGACAAAAGCTAATCATCGCAAGAAGGTCACTGTCAGGTACAGCAGCACTATGGCTAAGGACGGAAAAGGTGTTAAAGACGTTGGAGGAGTTGAAGACAGCCATCCAGAAGGAGTTTCCAGAACTTATAAATACGAAGGAAATGCACGAGTTAATATGTCAGCTCGTAAGAAGGAGCCTAACAAAACATATTACCAATACATGATCATTATGAAGGAAATGGGTAAGCGTGCAAGATTTCCAGACTATATATCCACCCAGTATATTATAGAACGCATAAGAGGCACAGAAGTAAATAAAACTATATTGGGCGCAACAAATCACGTGCAGTTTAGAAACTACGCCTCATTTTAATTATAATCGGATATTTTCTCGCTACGAGCGCGACTTTTTAAAACAAAATATTTATCCGGAATCCGGATGTACTTTATTTTTCAGTTACGTTTCTGGAACTTTATCTAAATACCCTGGTGGACACACAACTATATTAAAGTACCTATTTATTAACTTGCAGTGTTTGATAAGTTAGTTCAGGTCAAATCGAATTAGATTTAGAATCAATTCTATCATATATAGATGATTTATTACAAGATCTAATATAGGCCTTGAGACTAGCTAAATTATTGTTACTCTAACTGTTCACCGAAGATCTGGCCGCAAGAAATAGTTCATACGTTATATTTCTGAAAATTTCCAGTATCATTTTATCGGTAAGATTGTTTAAAATATCATTAAAAACAAAATTTGAAAGTTCCCCATCTTTCCCCTGTAAGGAAAAATTTTTATTCAAGGTCAAAGGTAAAAAAATATGGTTTTGCGCGATTTTCAGCAAAACGATAAGTTTTATCATAAAAGTAGTTTGGACAAAATTGTAGATCATAAAAAAATTATAAATATTTTTTTTCTTACGAGCCATCGTTTCTGAGATACAACCATTCAAAAAGTTATAAAAGTTGTTTCGACTGCACGTTTGGCCTAGTGGTTTAACGGTCACCACGCCGTTTCCTACTTCGCCAAGTGTCGTGGGTTCAAATCTCACTTTCCGTTTCATGTATGTTTGTAAAGTCCCCCGCGACACAGAATTTATTCCTAGTGCGGGAGTTGTCTTTGTAAAACAAAAAAAAACTTTTTGAATCGTTATATCTCAGAAACGGAGGCTCGTAGAAAAAAAAGTTTTGACAATTTTTTTAGATATATCAACAATTTTGTTTAAGGTACTTTTATGATAAATGCGTGTATGATAAATGAAAATCGCGAAAAACTATTTTTTTTTACCTTTGACCTTGAATACTTTTTTTTCCTTACAGGGGAAAGATGGGGAACTTTCAAATTTAGTTTTTAATGATATTTTAAACAATCTTACCGATTTTCAGCTTGGTGGGAATTTAGGTAACTTCGAATGTCTAAATTGACCGGACTATTCCTAAGTTTTTCTTTCAGTGAGTACCATGTACAGAGTTTAATAAAACGAAAATGAAAGATGGAATGAACACGGTCAAATCATAATTAACAAGTAATGGCGTGACTAAAGGTAGCGGTACGCGCTGCGACAGAGACAAGAGACCGCGACCGGCACTTGACTATAGGCAATGTATAAGCAACAGTTCCGAGCGAGACCGAGACAGGAGATCCGCTACCTATAAGGGCAATTATATAAGAAATTTTGTGAATGTTATTTTTTACCTTTGTAGTAAATCTTGTGTTATCTATTTAGCATAAGCCCGGAGTAACTTCACGCGGTGAATGCGGTAACAGTTTTTACCGGCAAAACTCCGAAATCTATATTTTAACCTGCGTACTTCACGTACGTTTAAGATGCCTTCGGGCTTATGTTGCTTTCATTGTCTAGTAGTATGTGACACGGTAGTCTACTCGGTAGAGGACCAGAGGACTTAATGCGAGGGAATGGGGAAATCAACCTTCATGCTGGTCAGAGCGTCACATATTATGAAGCTATATGAAGGATAGGGTCGTAGCCGGTTCTCTTAATTTTCCAGGAGGATCCGGAAATGCACAACAATATGTGACTACAAATATTGACTCGATTAGAGAGGAGTTAATAACTTTGGAGATATTTCAATAACTAAAGAGGAATTTTCGCCTATCCTTTCCACATTTTTAAGCAAGTACAACACCAAGTATCAACAATGCAAATACGTCATAAAATTATTTGTTACAAAAAATAAGCCAATAAATGTTACGCGGGCAACTGAAAGCGACAGAATCAGCTTTACGAATTACACCAAAAAGTGAAGCAGTTTTAAATTTGAGTACCCGGCAACAACTTCGATCATGTCGATTTTTTCAGGAATTTTGGATATTGATAAATGGGTTCTTGATGACCTGCATATTATTTTATAGTCTTATTTAGTTGTTTGCGTATTGATGCCGAAAAATTTGATGATTTTTGTAAATAGGTCACACACAAATACGTGAAAACTTATACCTGTCATTGATATAAGTTTTTACGTATTTGTATGTGACCTGTTTACAAAAATCGTCAAATTTTGACTGTAATATTATATAAAATATTGTTACATGGATAAACCCGGCGGACTGTAACATGCCAAGTAATTCTCGAAGCCTAGCTAAGTGAAGCGACCGATTAGGGGCTGTCAAACAAATGTCATCGTACCAACATGCGACCCCTTCAATACCTGCCACTAATGTTTCCATAGTGCGTTGAAATATAGCTAGCTAGCATTCGCCATAACAACAGTAATACAACATAACCATAGTCCATAAACAAGGCGCGTATAATGGTAAGAAAAGGGAACTGTGAGAAAGCAGAACCCAAAGGAGACAGGTGAGCTGGCAAGAGCTGCTTTTGTTTTAGAGTTCTCTAGGAATAGTAGGAATTACTATAAGAAAAGAAGAAGGTGGCCAAACTTGCCTTCCTAGAGGGAGCAGACAGAAGAGTTATGAAGGAGGCTACTGGGGTGAAACACCTTCTGACCCATGGGTTCTTGAGATGTTCTGGTACATACAGACTTTTTAAACCCTTGCATTTGATTATCAAGTTTATACAGCAGATCTTTTATCCGATAAATCCGTCATACCAGGGAGGTCTCATTGGTCATATCAATATGATAGGCAAGCACACAGAACTATACACGGTTTCTTTCCTACAGCCCCTCTTCGTCAGAGTAATAATTTTATTCTACAACTAGCTGACCCACACAACGTCGTTTACGTCTCCTATTGGTCTTAGCGTGATGATATATAGCCTGTTATAGTTATCGATCAAGCTGTTCGAGGCATCGAACTTTTGTGTGGCAAGGAACTTGGTTGGAGGAACTTCCAAGGATTCTTGATCCTGTGGTTATGTCATACACATGACCATATCACAAGTCTTTCTCCTTAGTCGCAAATGCTATCTCATCTCTCTTTCGGTATCTCTTCAGTTGAGCATGAGGCATACCCTCTTTCGGGTTACGAGCTGGAACCTTGCTGCAACTGTTGAGGGCCTAGCTAACGCTCTAGAACCCCTCTTCATATGCGCAGGACCTTCTTTGAGTCTAATTCTTTACCTGGGGCTCGCTGGACTGAGAGATACGTCTTAGAGAACCCTCACAAAGTTTGTCCGGATGGGTGGTCGGGATGGCGTGGTAAACGTGATCTCGAAAGGTATACTTCGTTGTTGACTATGTGTAAAAGCAAGTCAATATCGATCGTTGCTGACATGGACTATAGTCCTGCGGGTAGCGGCTGTTTAGCTACTACTGGTTTCATCGATCAAAACGAGGTTGCTGGCTACATTTCACAGGGTTGGACTGATGAATTGTCCTTCCACGTTCAATATCGCTATACGCGTCTGTGGGATTATCTGGTAAACAGATGTTGAGGGGGGCTCTCGCTCTAACGAGCGAGGTCACTGCTGCTTCTGATATTGGACGAAGGTCTAAAAGTAGTGCAGTAGTTACTCAGGATGTTGACTTAACGTCCGCTTACTCTAGGCTCCTTGCAAATGTCTTGAAGGGATAGCCGAAGGTGGTATTGGGATGCGCAGTATATATCAGTATATATCAACCCTCTACCCCACACCCTGGTTGGGAGTTTCTTCCAATCTTGGCGCGTGAAAACCGCTGCCTTGGGGTTTCCGATTGCAATTACTGTTAATTGATAAAATTATTAGCAATTCTTGAAGTTTCTTCCAATGCTTCCTTCCTTGATAAATGAGCTATCTAACACTGAAAGAATTTTTCAAATCGGACCAGTAGTTCCTGAAATTAGCGCGTTTTAAACAAACAAACTCTTCAGCTTTATATATTACAGTATAGATTTACAAGCCTCGGTCAATAAAGGAACATCAAACTAGACGGTTGTATTATTGTTGCTTAGTTACCTACCTGAAATAGCGCAGATCATCGAACATTTATCTATTTTTGATTACAAGAGTCAAGATTGGGAAATTTTCGATAGTAAGATAAAAAAAAACCGTCAAATTGAACAACATCCCGGCTGAAAATTGGTGTGTTGTGTTATTGACTCACCTTTCGAATGAATCCAACAGGCTCGTGAAAATCCTAGTGCATCCACGTGAGGTTGACAAAATTTAATGGTCGGAGCTTTTGTCGGTGTTGGGCAAGCATTTTCAGCCAAAGAGAGCCACGTTTGCCGACAGAGCAAAATTCTATGAGGCTGCTCGTGCCGACGGCGAAAGCCTCGGGGAGTGAGCGGCGCGCTTGACAGGATTGGCAGTTTACTGTAATTTCGGTACAGAATTAGACACGCTGTTGCGGGATAGGTTTATATTAGGCCTGAAGGCAACTCGTGAGAAGGACTAACTTTTCGAGCAAGATTTAGATACGCTGACGCTCGCTAAGGCCTTGCAAGTGGCTCAGCAGGCGGCATTTGCTCGTGCTGCACGTGCTTGTGCTGGTGATGCGCACATTAAGGAGGAGGCGGTGTATCGTGTTGCTGAAAGCCGCAAGCACGAGCGGACAGCTCTGTGAGCGGCGTCGCCAGGGACTTGGCCGGCATCCACGCCGACGTATACAGCGGCGGTTACGAGATGTTCGGTGTGCGAAACCGCGTAGCGAAGAAGTGTCGTTTCAAAAATGCGTGACAAAATTGTGATGGAAAAGGACATCTTAAAAAAGTGTGTAGCGCTTATAAAAAGGTAGATAACGTGGCAGTGCATAATATCGGAATTGAGGAACACGAGTGCAAAGAATGTGATCTTTTTAACTTGAGGTTAGAAAGTAAGCCTTTTAAAGTAAATGTTCAAATAGATGGTGGTATATTTTGTATAGAACTCGACTGTGGGGCTGGTCGAAATGTAATGTCGAAAGCAATGATATTATATATAGAAAAAAGGTAGATATCGCACTATCGCGCGCTAATTGTTGCAGACAAATTCAGTCAATTGGTGTAATTTCATTTAGTCGGTTAATAGAAGCTAGCGAATAAACACGTTGTCAAAGCGTTTCCATGGAGTGTCTTTATTATTATCAAAATGCCGAGCTGTGTGTTAAGAAAGTGTAAAAACTATGGTTCCAAGGTGAATAAAAATGAAGGAGTTGCATACCACACGTAAGTATTTATATAATATTTGTATTTTGTCATGGATTTGTTTCCCATTTACTGAAATTAATATATGAAATCCTGTATTATTAAAGACACGGCAAAAAAAGGATAGAGAATATGATTGTAACTGCAGTGCGACAAGGACAAATAACGGGCCCTTGGCATGCGTCATAGATTAATGAAACAGAAGGGATATCGTAGGCACAATACATAGCGTCCGTATTAGTATTTTTTTATTTTATAGATATGCTCATATTACTATTATTTTCACTGTTTAGTTGCCTTTGTCTTTCAGTTAATATGATGATTTTATTAATTATAAATAATAGTGTTAGAATGTACATATGTTAGTAAAAAGACAGTGAATATTCTTTTGTATTTTCCAGATTTCCAAGTGATGATCTTACGAGACTGAAATGGGTTAGCATGGTTCAGGTAGAAAGAAGTGAATACGACTGGATGCCTGCGAAAAGTAGTACTATTTGTTCCGCAAATTTTAAGCAGGAAGATAAATACAGTACTTCGAAAGGATACATACGATGATGATGCGACATTTCTTTACACCTTTGGCCACCTTTTAGCTCCAGCATCAGATCAGCTCTATGTGATTATAATATTGTATTGTCACGCTGTATACATATGCTTGCAAAATTTCAGCAAAATCGGTTGAAGATATCTGCTTCAAAATTAAGTTGCAAGATTCCACCCGATCATACAAGCATACATACATACATTGCAAGTTAATAAAAAGCTCGTAAAAGTATGGTATATTATTATTTTGCTTTTGGGATGCTTTTGCGTTAGAGAAACCTAACGTTTTTTGTCAAAAAAATATTAACAGGCAGCACAATTTGTCAGTTAACGGACTTTGAAATGGCACGATTAGTTTATTTTTGCTGTTTTTAGAGTATTATATATATCGTACGGAATTCCTCTTCCAATGTTTTTTTCTTATTCACTTTTTTTAACTTAAAGAAAATTATTTTCTTCTTTTTAGTTCGGCTAGTTTCAACAGCGTGATTTTAAGTTTATTTTTTTAAACAATTACGTATTTTCTACTTTTTAGTTAATAAGTTGATTAATAATTAAATAATTATTATATTGTCATCGGTATTTGACAACTGATAAGTGTGAGAAGTTTCAATTATATATTCTCTAAGATACAAACCAAGCTAATAAAAGCGTCTTAAAAAAGACAACTCCACTCTATCTCTCATGGTAGCATGTCGATGTATTTATGTAAAAAAACTGAAGCAACTACAAAAAGAAATAATTTCAAAATAATAAATTATTATTGATGTGCAACATCTATAGCGGCGGATTTAAATAACAATATAACCCACTTTATCTGTACAAATTTACTGTTTTTATGAAACATCCATATATTATATTGTGATTAAAAATAAATCGAAAATAATTTTCTTCCTTGTTTTATTTTTACTACATACATTTTTTACGGAACACTCATCAAGTCATTACTAATCAGTAGCTATTAGCAAACATGCAAATGGAGATATTCAATGTCATATCTGTAGCAATTCTAACTATAGTCTATAATTTACTAGGTACTTCAAAGTGCAACTCACAAGAGATAGCTATCTCTTTCTCTACCATGCATTCCGTATTATCTGTCGCATTCGTAAACATAATGTATGTAAACACGTACGTCATGTCATTCCGCAACAATAATAGACGCCGTTTAGTATGAAAGTAACCTATCCTACTTTAAATATCATTGGTCGAAAGAATATTATTTAAAATATTTTCTATTGTCTCGATACAAAACACAAAATTGCCTCCCTTGGATATTTTTCTTGTTTTGTATCTTATAATAACATTTAAAAATATGTAGAGTTTTATGTTTTTGAGGTTGGGGGTCCGCCATTGCTAGGGCGAGATTTTATGGCTAAATTTAATATCAGCCTTGTTTCTATATGTAACATTAATAATATAAGTATTAATTGCCTAGAGGAAGCGCAGCAGTTTTAAAAGGAATTTCCTGATCTTTGGAAAGAGGAACTCGGTTGTTTTAATAAATTCGAAATTGAATTGCATTTGAAAGAAAACACGGTGCCAAATTTTTTTAAGCTTCGCCTGATTCCGTTTGCCTTAAAAGCAAAGGTTTATGAAGAATTAGATGTATTGGTAAAGGCGTATTAGAACCGGTACAGTTTTCTGATTTTGCGACTTCTATTGTTCCGGTGTTAAAAGATGACGGCACGGATAAAATTAAGACTTTTCTTGTACCTTGAATAAAGTCTTAAAAATTGACAAAAATCCTTTGCCTCATATAGAAGAGGTGTTTGCGAAGATTGGGGGTGGACAACATTATACTAAACTTGATTTAAGTAATGCTTATAATCAGTTCAGCTTGTCCAATTCATCACAAGAGCTTACCACTATCAATACGCCAAAAGGTTTATTTAAGTATACGCGCCTTGTTTATGGACGCGCGAATGCGACAGCTATATTTCAACGCACTATAGAAACATTAGTGGCAGGTATTGAAGGGGTCGCATATTGGTACGATGACATTTGTTTGACAGCTCCTAATCGGTCGCTTCACTTATCTAGGCTTCGAGAATTACTTGGTTACAGTCCGCTGAGTTAAGGGTTACAAAGTCAATATGTGCTTTTTTTCTAAATAGTGTTACATACCCTGGCTATACTATAGATAATAAAAACTTTTTATAAAAAAAAAACCGACTTCCAAAAAACCATCCGACGAAAACTCCCTGCCAAAAAACACTAAAAAGCGTCAAATAAACTGGCTCTTCATAAATTGCTATGTGCCAATTCTTGTCTATACCTAATTCTTTATTCATTTAAATTGTAGTATTATTATGTATGCTATGTACCTAAAATCTGTTTGAAGTCGGCGCCAAGCCAAATGTAATAGTCGTTACCACACTCGCTTTATTTCGAGACGACCATCAACGACGTCGCGTCAGCCCGCGCGTGTCTGCTCGCTTGGGTTGTTTTATGCTAGCTATCCGGCAGCGGCGAGTGCGGTACCTCCTACAACCTACCAACTAAAGGTCTATAGATACGTATGAAATTGAAAGAATTATCCTCCAACTCCTAACCGTTGAGGAGTTGTACCTTCCATCATTAGCTTACCTAAATAACTTGAAAGAATACGACTAAAGGTAACATACATACATATGACATTTAAAGATTGATCCTCCAACTCCTAACCGTTAAGGAGTTTTACCTTTCATCATCAGCTCATCATCATTAAATGATGACTACCAGACGCAAATACCGGCGTAGCTTCAGAAAATATACGAAAAACATAGTACGTGCCTGAAAAAAATGAGGGTTACCCTCGATTTCTCTGGGATGCCATCATCAGATCCTAGTTTCCTTATCATGGTACCACCGTCGGGACATCTAGTTTCCATTAAAAAAAGAATCATCAAAATCGGTTCATAAACGACGAAGTTATCCCCGAACACACATTAAAAAAAAAAATATACGGTTGAATTGAGAAACCTCCTCCTTTTTTTGAAGTCGGTTAAAAATGGTTTAAGGTGGATGCTATTTTAAGGGCTCCTACCCCGACTAGCGCATTAGAACTCAAGAAATTTATAGGAGTAGTTAACTATTATAGGAATTTCATTCCACACGAGTCCGCTTTGTTAAATTGCCGTTTACAGTGGACGGTGACGTCAAGTTTCTTTCCGCCGATAGCGTTGCGTTTTGGAAACTTGCGAGGGAATTTGAAAAATACTACTTTTAAATCATGAAACTTATTAATGAAGACATGATTATTTGTAAAAATATTTATGTGGGTATATTTCTTTATGAATAAAGATTACATATAATTTTTTTTGACCATTTCTAAATCACATGCATATTGCCATGTATATCCTGATGGTACTGAAGATGACATCATTGAAAGAATGTCTATCACACCGACACCGTTGCACTGTCAGTATACAATTAATTTGCTTCCAGTCCTTCTATTCCTGCACATGATTTATTGGAACCAAATCAAACACATAAATCAGTAAAATCCGGCAATAACGCAATTACGTCAGTATTCAATTGTCAGCCTCATCAAGTGAATGCTCCCCTCCTTGTATTATAAAAGATGTCAATTTAGTATTGATAGGTCTAAAAGGAAGAAATTGAGAAACAAAGATAAATGGATAGATCCAAGACTAGACTTACAAGGTAGTAGAGCCACGCTAATTTCAGCACGAACTGGTCGGCTCGACCGGGGCGGTACTACCCTCGCACAGAAAATCAACGTAAAATTACAGCAGCAGTGCTGTCGTGTTTCGTTGGTGAGTGCGAGACCGGAGGCCCAATTAGTTTAGTCAACAAGTTCCATACTTGGTGACTAGACTAAAAGATGCAGCAGCATCACTAGGCCGCCATAGTGTGGGTCGCCATACTGCATTGTCTGCATACGCAATGAGTATGGTGACCACCACTCTTGGATTCTGCTTGTGTTTTCCATCAGGCAGAGTAGAGTCATTTTGGCGGGCCAAACATAAAAAAAAAAAGACAAAATTACAGTTGAATTCTGGCAAATAACACTTGTCAAGAAATGGTAAAATACAACTCGCTAAATATATTATTTCACCATGTTACATTAAAACACAGATACCAACTTTTAGTGAATAATCACGGCAGTCGAGAGCATGACTTGAGGAAGGTTACTGGTGAACACTGTACTCGCTCGGTGACCGACGGTAGATAATCGTTCCAAGAGCGCATAATAACTATGGTGACGGAACTATGAAAAAACGAGTGCCTTATAGTCTAAACAGTCTGCCGAAGGACATCAGGGATGAACCAAATAAAAATATTTTGAAAAAGAAACTCAAAAAACATTTATTGGATTCTATTTAATAAGATTTTGTTGTACCTCTGCTTAAAAAGTCTAAAAAATAATTTCCTAATTAGTTGTAAAGAGGTGTTTTGTTTTGTTTTCAAAATTGTTAGCTTTCTTTGTTGTTAAGTATTATTATTTTATAAGTTGATAATTGTACGGAGACTCGATCCCCCAGTCTAACCATCAACCAGGTTTTGGGGGACAAATATGTTACTCAGTTTGTTTTATTTTTAATAAATAATAAATAAATGTGATGTTTATAAATTCAAATTTTGTTCAAATATCAAGAAAGAAAAAAAAATTTCAATCGATATCGGGGTCTTGCTAATTATGAAAGGCAATGGGTGTTGATTGGTAAATATACCAAGCGTTATCCAAAAAGAAATTCCCACTGAAAATTATTGAAATCGCAATTTCAATGTAACTTACACACTTCCCGTTGGTTTAGTTAGACAAATCTAGCCTTAGTATCTAGATGTGTAAAAGTTTGCAAAACAATGTTTAAAAACATTGCAACAACAACAGCGCTTTGGATGAATATGATAAAAATACTGTGTGTGGAAACTGTTCCAGGAACTTTAAGTCTACTGTCCCTTGTAGCTGTGAAAAAATCAAACTTCTAAGCCAACATAATCAAAAGATACAGCCGTTTATGCTGCAAATTTCCGACACTCGCAAGGGAATCAAAACCTACGGGGTAGTTCCCGTGGACTGAAAACCTTTAAATTTGGTACGAAGCAACATTTTATAGCAAAGATAAAGGAAAAATTGTAGGTACATCATATAATATACCTACAGGTTTAATAACCCTAGGTGCGCGAGTCCGAGTCAAACCTGGCCGGTTTTTTTTAATTTCATTACAGATGTCATCTAAACGTCGTATGTGGCCAGAAGGTTTAAAATTAAAGTATTCTATTTCAATTGTTATGACAGTAACAGATGAGACTGAAAATCATAATAATAAAAAATAACGATTCTCAGTGAAAAAATCTATAAGGACATAAACGGGAAATCGATCGAAATTCTTAATACCAATAACAGTGTTTCGGAAGAAACGAAACAAAATATCCTCAACAATCGAACGCTGTAGATGCTCCGACCACGCCGCCAAGACTCTTATAAATCAATAACGCAGTTAGTGAACAAAGTAACTCCAACTTTTAGAAATCTTGATATTTTCTCTAGTGTAAAGCTCATAATTTCAGGGTTACAGCGTTTACGCTTTTTAAAGAACAAAAGCTGTTTATTTTCACGTTCATTGCCTATAGGCAAGTTATAACTAGAAGAGGTTATGTGCCCAGAAATACAAACAAAAGAAAAAAACAAGAAAATAATATCAGTGACGAAACTACGTCATCATAAAAAATGGCTACAAAATTAAAATGGATGAATACAATGAGAATAGAATAGAAAAATTAACAAACGGAGAAATATATCATAGTGGAAATTGGAATTAATGACATATTTGTGAGCGCATGGTTTGGAACAAATAACCTTAAAACGAGGAGTTGATGATGAAAAAGGAAATTTCGGATAAATGACGCTAAGGCGCAGTAAATTATATTAAACACATTAGACAGAAAACTGATTTCTTCAATTTTTCATACACTAACAGGACACTTGAAGAAATATTGTAAAATGTGTGGAATCTGTAAAAAGTATAACCACAAAGAAGAAATCTGTGTCTTCAGATCCAATAACAATAAACGAACGGGTGATGTAGTATTTCTCACAACAGAAAATAAGAAAAAGGAGGACTATACACTAAACTTAATAGTTGATTCTTGTTGCAGAGTTCACTTGACAAGTAACAAGAAAAATGTCACTAATTTTATAGATAAGGAATCTGAAAGGAAAGAAAAATGGTTTATACACTGTTGATTTAGAAAGGGATGAGTATGCAGGAAAATCATAATTGACTCAAAACGTTGGATCAGTCTTAGAATGGCATGAAAAACTAGACCATCCTGGCAGGAATGTATTGAAAATTTTACCACATGTTACGGGCGGCAAAAATAATTAATAACAGTAACATAGAAAATTGTAATGTGTGTATCCAATCAAAACAAACCAAATTACCATTTAATACTACAAGGACTAGAGCAAGTAGGCTGCAAGAAATTATACATACAGATGTTTGTGGACCACTTGAAGAGTTAACACATGACGGATATATATATTTTGTAACAGCAATGAATGGTTATAGTCATTTCACAAAAGTTTATTTACTAAAACAGAAAAGTGATTCAAAAGAATGCTTAATAAACTACACACATCAAAAGTGTCTAGGGATCAAGCATTTTTATGCGGATTTTTTGAGATTGAGATGTGGCTTTGGCCCTGGCCTGCTCAGTCGCCAGACTTGAACCCGATTGAGCATGCATGGGATATGCTACAGAGAAGAGCTCTGCCGAATATGGAGGGTATCCAGTCGCAAGAAGACCTTTTTTTGTTGTTGCAACGAACTTGGGCGGCCATTCCACAGCGTGATTTGGATGAACTCATTTTGAGTATGCCAAACCGATGTTCTTGTGTTAGTGTTCGCGGTAGAAACACGGATTATTAATTGTTTAAGTTACCTAATAAAATTTTAAAGAAAACTGTTATTTCAGTCTTTTTTTCGAACTTTAATGTTAGTGGTTCAAATGTCAAAAATCCTTTTATTAGGAAAATGGCAAATTTCTTTATTAATGCAAAGGTGACTTGGTTTATCGTTATTGTGACAAACGAAAACACTTTATTTGATGAATCCTTAAAAAAATTTTTAATTAATATCAATCAGGAGAAAAGTTATTGCAAAAATATATGTTGATCCCTAGACACATATGTTGATCCCTAGACACTTTTGATGTGTGTATGTTGAAGTAGACAAAAATCTGAGAAAGTAGTACACATAAGATGTGACAATGGTGGAGAATATACTACAATAACCTGAAACTATGGTGTAAACAAAAGGGAATACAAATAGATTATACTATATCTTATACACCTCAACTCAACGGTAAAGCCGAACGTTTAAATCGGACCTTAATGGAAAAGGTTGAAGCTTTAATGTTTCAGTCAAAATTAAAATAATGATATGTGGGGAGAGGCACCATTTTGCGCTACATACATCTTGAAAAGACTGCAAATTGAAATATTAAAATATTATTTAATGGTAATATTTTACACCATATGAGTTGTAGAGCAGTAAGAAACCCAACATGTCATATATGTCGGAGTGAGGGTATCCGAATAATAAAAGTGATACAAACATTTGCCACTATCGAACACTACGGAACACTCTATATAAAGCGGCGCGATCGGCAACAGGACACAGTTCTCTTCAGATCTCGCGACGACCATATCTATTATTTGATTTGTGATTTATTGTATCTCTGTGTTTTATATTGTGTGTATGAGGCGATATTTATCAGTGGGGGAATTACTAGCCTAAGTGGTGAATTCCACAGGGCACCGCGGAGGAGTGAGCGTTGCCCCAATCCCCTCGTGGGGGGTTGCTGATAGTGTTTAAGTTAATTCGTATCCGTTTAGTAGTGATTAGTGTTTGGCTATAGTCCAGATTGGCTGTATCTGTGATTCATGTTCTCGTTCATTCTTGTGTCTCCGACATCAGAAGTGAGATCTGAATCTCATTTGCCCACAACGTTTGAGAGTGTAACGGATCGTCAGTCGCGGCGAGCTGTCGAACTACCCTCCGCTCGAAAATCGTACGAGGTGTCATTTGTTAAATTTTTGTAAGCGAGAACGCTCACATAGTGTCAAAGTGTCGGTATAGCCTTTTCGCGTACGAACGGTTTATGAGACGTGCGGCCTACAACAGCGGCAGCGTGCGGTAGTAAAAGCAACGCATCGGTAACTGGGAAGTAACCGGTATGTACGGACAACTCCAACAATCCGGTGAGTCGTACTATTTTTATTTTGTGCTGAGTGCTCTTTAATAAGATAAGTTCTGTCAGATGAATTTCTAGGCAAACGACAATATTGTGTAATTTATACTCTCGATTGTTTGATTGATTGTTGATTTTTGTGTAAACAAAAATAAAATAGTGGAATAAGTAAAAGTGATTTTAATTCAAAAATTGACAATATTGTGCAGTAACATTATTGAGGGTAGGTAATGCCCGCACTTATTGTAGCATCGAAATTCTATGTACAGTTTTAATCCAGATTTATTCATTGCGGTTATTGTTTCATGTAGTACACGATTACTGTATTTCAAACAACATAATTATGGAAGAGATCTGCTTGCATTAGGGTTTTAAGCAGCAATTTTCGAAAAGAATCTTGTTCTTAAAAATAATAAGGTCGTTTCTATTGGTGGCATCGGTACAAAGGTAGTCGATTTAGGAAATTTAGAGTGTAGTATTATACCATAGCAGAAATATGTCAGAAATGGAGCTGCCTGGGATTGAGCTGCCGATTTTGCACATGCTGTTTGTTTATTGTTTAAATTTATTTCTTATTTTTAACCCCCGACGCAAAAAGAGGGGTGTTATAAGTTTGACGTGTCTGTCTGTCTGTGGCACCGTAGCTCGCGAACGGATGAAGCGATTTCAATTTAGTTTTTTTGTATGAAAGGTGAGTTACGTGCGAGTGTTCTTAGACATGTTTCATGAAAATCGGTTGAGTCGTTTAAAAAGTTATGGGGGTAAAAGTGGGGAAGAATAACCGAATGTCTGCAAAACGTGCCAGTATAATCGTTAAATGACAATTGTGTAATTGATAACTTCGACCTGATGCTGCATAAGGGGTTTTTTTATTTATTCAATTTTAAATTTATGATTGTGATGTGATTTTTAGTTTGAGGCGGATTCATCTTTGATTGTAGCTATTAACATTTTTTTAATTATTATTTTGACCAATTTGAGATAGTTGTGACTCGAATTATAATTACCGTTTTTTTATTTTGTGATGAAATGTCGATATTTTCAGTAAAGATAAAAAAAACTGGTCGGACTTCTATTTGGTGTCGGCTATCTCACCAGCAGCGGGTGATTGTAGCTGGCATGTCTATGAAGTTGGCAGATACACGTGTAGGAGTCACAAGGGATAACTAACTGTTACACTTGTGGTGGTCACAGGGATGACCTACGATACTATTTATTTTGATTGCTTTGAGAATTTGCAGCAGTAGTCAATTACTAAAGTTCTTATTTTATGTTGTTTTGATTTTAATAATGATGTTACTGTTTTCTTTTGCTGTTCAGTAGTGTACTGTTTTATTGAGACAGAATAGACAGTGAGGTCAGATATGGCAGAGTGAGAGAGATACTGTGTGTACACGTATGTGACATTTGATAGGGAAAGTGTAAATTAGTAAAGTTTGATCTCAGTAACTTAGTTTTGATTCAAAGTTAAGAAAGAAATTAGACAAAGTTAAATCCTAAGTATAAAGGACCGTTTAAAATTGTAGAGTTGCTCGATGGCGATCGTTATACTTTGAAATCTTCAACTAGTAACAGAATCTACAAATGCGCTTGCGTTCGTATACGAGAGTTTCCTTTAAGTGATATACCCGAGGAGGTAGATTTGTCTGGCATTGATAATAGTGAGGAAAATCCCTGTAGATCAAGTCCCTATTGATGTTGATGATGATAATCAAGGGTTAATTAATGCTGATGCAATGGAATGAAATTGAGTTGTAATTGTGTGGCGAGTAGTCTCTATAATGAGATATGAGATATCCTATCAGCGTGGTGGTTGTTAAAGTTTAGTTAAGTTTTGCGAAAGGCGAGGTGGCCACTGAAAGGCGAGGTGGCCACTGAAAGGCGAGGTGGCCACTGAAAGGCGAGGTGGCCACTGAAAGGCGAGGTGGCCATTGAAAAGTGAAATTGGTAGAATAAGAGGCCATCTAGATATTGTTAATAATCCAAAAATGTGTAACGCGATAAACGGTGAGGTGACTGTTGCGATACTACTTACTGATGTTATTAATTTAGTATGTAGCGAGAAGTCTATTAGCATTCAGATTTGATAACGAAAAGCTTATTATTTTATGAAAATGTCCTAAATGAAGTTGTTCCACAGAAGATAAATGTAATAATGTACCCAATGTCCTTGGTCAGGAGTGGCCGAACAATACAAAAATATCTCTTTCTTTTCTGCGGATAACGATGATGATGATGCACTGCCTTCAACATCACACGAGGACGTGTAATACGTCAGGACGGCCGTGTCGGAGTGAGGGTATCCGAATAATAAAAGTGATACAAACATTTGCCACTATCGAACACTACGGAACACTCTATATAAAGCGGCGCGATCGGCAACAGGACACAGTTCTCTTCAGATCTCGCGACGACCATATCTATTATTTGATTTGTGATTTATTGTATCTCTGTGTTTTATATTGTGTGTATGAGGCGATATTTATCAGTGGGGGAATTACTAGCCTAAGTGGTGAATTCCACAGGGCACCGCGGAGGAGTGAGCGTTGCCCCAATCCCCTCGTGGGGGGTTGCTGATAGTGTTTAAGTTAATTCGTATCCGTTTAGTAGTGATTAGTGTTTGGCTATAGTCCAGATTGGCTGTATCTGTGATTCATGTTCTCGTTCATTCTTGTGTCTCCGACATATATAATAAAACTAGCTGACCTACGCAACCTCGTTTGCGTCCTAACTACCATCCCCCGTTTAACCCCAAAAGAGGGTTGATTTCTAAAAATACATTATTTGTACACCTCCACACCATCTATAAGAGCAAACATTTTAAATTTCAAGTCTCTTACTTCAAAAACATGGGACTTTCTTACAAACTTCCAACCCCCGTTTTACCCCCGTAGGGGTGGAGTTTCGTAAAATCCGTCCTTAGTGGATGTCTACATCCTATAAGGAACCTACCTGCTAAATTTCAAGTTTGTAGGTGTTATAGTTTCTGAGATTTTGTGATTAATAAGTGAGTGGTATTACGCTTTTATATATATAGATTTGTATTTATAACATGTATGAGGCATTTACATCCCAAAATTAAAAAGTTAGACCAAGAAATAAAAAAAATGATAATAGTGGGGTACACAAATAATGATAACGGATATAGACTGTGGAGTCAACGGGAGAAAAGAATAGAGACAGCAAGGGATATACTTAAGGAAGAAGGAAAAGACGAATAAACTAGACCACAGAATAAAACAATAACAAACCTAGAGGAGAACATCAACCTAGAAGAAAACAAGAACTGAACAGGAGAGAAAGGCTCAATTCACACTGGCGCAGAGTCAAAGCGTCGCGACGCGGCGCGAAGCGTCACATTTTTCAACTGTATGTACTAAATTCATCTCTATTTCTCTATAAATACGATACGAATTTGTGTTGCAAAATTTTGAAAACGCTCAACGACGTGCGTCTGCGCGTGATTGCGCGCGTCTTCGCCTGCAAGGGTCACTCGGGTTCGCGAGTCACCGCGCACAGACATCGGACGAAGCCCAATGCCGAACTGCGTGACAAGTGCGCACGTGTTCAAATTCTCTTCGGCTATTTGGTGTATATTATTTATCGTATTTTATAAAATTATTGGATGAAGAAGAAAAAATCATTTACTTAGTTTAACGATACGAATGTCTCTATAATACCAAAGTGAAGAAATACAGTGATAAAAATTCAAAGAAAAATGCCTGGCAAAAAGTTGCCAGCGAAATGAAATTGTCCGGTAAGTACAAATATTAGTAATGTAGGCAACATTTTACGTGCGTTATTCAGTGTCGTATTATAAACACGTCTTCAACATCGAATTATTTCATTTTGCCATGCTACCGCCTCATGCACAGAAATAAAATAAGATCTGAATTTATCTCTGATCTCCATGGACTTTGGCGTGGTTTTGTTCTCGACGGAGCTTAAATTTCGAAACATACTATCACTGGGTACTTCCAAGTTTTCAATTCCATCGTTTTCTTTAATGTAATTATGCAAACATGTGCATGCGAGAACCACGTAATGTTTTCGAAATTGCTGTGCAAACTTCATGTACCACAGAACAAACAGTGCTCTATGCTACTCGATAACTTTGAGCTAGAGCTGGAAAGATAATTGCCGTAGTCAGAAATCTGTAACAAATAAAAAATAATATTTTAAATTAAAAATAAATATTCCATATAAACTCTTACTGCCCAAATTTCACATTAAGTTCAGACATACCTGTCAGAAATGAAAAAAATAAACACGGTAATTAATCAACTGATTGGTTATTTAGTAGAAAAAGTTGTTTTATTTCATTTCAAATAGGTTTGTCTGAAATAAAGTTATTTGTAGTGTTCACTTTATTGAGTTCAAAAACATTTGACAATAATTACAATATTTTGTTTCGTTTTCAGAATCGGAATGTCAGAAGTTGTGGAAAAGACTACGCGATTATTACAAGAAGGCTATAAGATTAAGACAGTTTTATTTATTTATTGAAATATTAAAAAGGTACACACTTTAACTTATATGTAAGATACCACATAAACTCATTCGAGTTTAAGAGTGGTGGTCTAACTAACGAAGACGATCCAACAGATAGTTTATTTCTCTCTCTGTCTAAAACCGTTAAACAAAGGAAGAATTTATTTAAAAGAAAGAATAATGCGTACTCAAATATAAATAGTGGCTATAGTACAACACAGCTAAGCAAGCTAGAAACAAAAAATATTCAGTTACAAAGTAATTCCATCGCCTACTATTTTGACCAGTACTTTTGTCTATCGGAATTCTCGTTGCTTTTGATTTTTGGATTCAGAGTTCGCCTACACTTCGGAAAAAGTTATACTAGTGATAATTAATTCCTAAGTGTGCTTATTACGGTTGCCATAATATAAGGCAAAATATGGCCATGTTTAGATTTCCTGTAGACGACCCTGCCCGTCTAGCACTTTAGATTCGCAATTCAGGTATAATGTTAGTCAACTATAATTTTGCTTTACTTAAATATGCAAATAATGAAAAAATGTAATTCATTTCATTTATTTATTTTAGATTTCTAATAATTTACCTATAATTGACAAATTTTTACATATTATCTTTCTGGTTTACGAAATATCTTATTGGATTCACTCACTGATGACGGTTTGAGAGGTCACTATGTGAGTCCAGCACATTTTCTCCATACAAATGTTCACAAAAACCGTGTAAGGAGCAGACTAGTGGAAACTGCAGTTCCTGTACCTTTTCAACATGTTGAAGATGTGGAGAACACTAATGAAATTTAAGAGTCTGCTAATACTGAGATGGTAAGTTTCAATTCCTTTTATGGTCAAAATAACGAAAGAATAATAAAAAACCATGCAAAATTTTATTAAAATTGGTGCAGCGATGTTGTTATGAAAGTCTGAATTACTTTCGAATTTAAAATAACAAAAAATTCAAATTTCAATGTGGTCCCTCAGCTATTAGTGTCGATGCTTGTTATAATTATATGAAAAGGTGTTGGTTGTGAATGATCAATAGTTAATCTTAAAGTGATATATCTACCTATAATATGTTATAAAAAAAATTTCTCCAGAGGTCCTCAAAGTGAAAACCCCGACGAAATCTATACTAATATTATAAAGCTAAAGAGTTTGTTTGTTTGAACGCGCCTATCTCAGGAACCACTGGTCCGATTTGAAAAATTCTTTCAGTGTTGGATAGTAGATTAATCGAGGAAGGATATAGGCTATATATCATCACGCTAAGACCAATAGGAGCGGAACACAAATGAAGAATGTTACAAAAACGGGGGATAAACTACGGGCAATAGGAGACGTAAACGACGTTGTGTGGGTCAGCTAGTTTTATATAAAACGCACAAGTACAACTGCAAATGAACACGTTAAATACGAGTCGACTTCATCATCGCAGTCATCCTTGTTTAAGAGACCAATAGGGATGGACACTACGCCAACCAAACAGTTGACTAAAAATGTCACTTTCATGGAACTACACTGACCAGAAAATCTCTTTTTCACCAAAAGGTAGATGATTCTCCAAGAACCAGACAATTAAAAACAACTGGTTCGATTTTGATTGATAAAACTGAAGCTCAGAGTACAAATACTTAGATTACGACGAAAATCTAAATGTGATGGCAATAGCATTTTAGAATCCCAAGAGTTCAGAAGCGAGGTTTCTAGAACCTTGGCATTGATGCAGCTACGAAAGAAGAAGGTTATGAAGTGGACAGAAGACGAATAGATTCTGTCTGTCCTTATTTTACAAATCACCTCAAGCTTATTTTTTCCTAAGGCGACAAGGTGTAGTACTTGCCGCTTCAACCAGAATCCGAAAGCGGCTATCAATATCGGAATGTTTGCCAGGTTTTGGCCCAGATGTATTTAAAAAAATAAATCAAAAATTCGAAAATGCATCCTCCATTAAAGAAAAGATCTCCTTTTGAAATGTCAATAATGTGTTACTTGGAATATTCCAAAAAATATGACTTAATTGAGGAATTTGAAGATCTAGGTGGTAACCGAAGGACTGATAAAACTGCGAAATATTGTTTAGTATTCCTTGCCAGTGCAAATGGAAGTACAACTGCTTCTAAAATCCACTATAAATCATTTATTTGATAATGGGCTTCTGTTCAAGATTGTAGATTGCGATCAAGCAACGACAAACCAAACCACATGCAAGAAATTAGGGATATCTAGTTATTTACCTTTTTTATTTTGTAACGGTAGAAAAGTATTTGCTCTTTTTAATCAAAAGTATACGAAATAATTTTATAAACAATAACTTAACAATAACTAACGGCGAAGAGCAAATGTTGTTTCAAGATATTGTCAAAACTTCAAACTTGACTCGATCACTTACAAAATTGACAGATGGGCAGATGAATCCCAATCCTTTTAAAAAATTAAAGTAAGTCTTGCGACTCAAATTGTAGCATCGTTTTTTTTTTTGCTTTCAATGTTTAACAATTTTTGTTTCAGCGCCCTCTCGTTCACTGTAGTTCGAACTACAATTGGATGTTGTGCGCGATCGAAGTACCGGGCTTTTGGTACACCTAGGTGGCACCAGGTGGCGTATGTTTTGAAGGATATTTTTTGTTGACATTCGAACACTTAGAAATAGTGAGTCATTATCATATGTGTATCATACGATTCTCATTACATCTTAAATTGATCGCAAATAAGCAAGGAGAATGGAAGTTGTACGTCCTGTTCGCACATCCAGGAATGGGGTAGGGGTTTTTCATCGAGAATATTCGATGAGAAGTCTATATAAATGGGTGTGTGTGGCAGATAATTTCATTTCTTAAATCTTCTCTCATGAACTCTGAGGAAGCTTTGCTTACTGTGTATATTGATATCCTTGTTGGTAGTGTTTGTGAGTGTTCAAGTCCCACTGTCTGTGGTAAGTTAACCTCAAAAAGGTTTTTTCCTTATTATCTTAATGTATGTAGAATATGTCCTCAGGCTATTTAATTTTGTTTATAGGGTCGTTAGATTACCGCTGAAAATCTACCTACATTTTACCCGCCTTGTGGTTCAAGATTTGTTGCTGAGGAGGGTGACTATTGGCAGCTCACAGCTCACTCCTCAAGACCCATCTGCCCTACCTTGAGGGAAGTTCACATAATCCTTAAATTGAAATTAATTAATATTTTTACTTAGCACCTACAAGTGGATCACTGGTGGACTTCTCCTCAAGCTACCTTGAGCTGGAGAAAGTCTACGGCTGACTACCTTGAGTCGGAGAGGTGACCAGAGGGTGGCTATCCTGTGCTGACCAGTCTACAGGCTTATAGTGTCGAAGAAAAAGACGGAATAATTTTATTTTGTAATTTTAAACTACCTTATAAGTTTCCTTATAATTTTATATTTTTTATTACACAATTGTAAAATAACTTGAATGGAATAAAAGTTTGTATGTGTCGTAAGTCATTTCACTGAAGCCTCCCGTGGACCCTCTGCATCCTCACTTTAAAATTTTACCAAAATTCTTACGGCGCCCTGAGGTCTTATATTCTATCCTGAGTCGAAACCGGTGAGTTTCCACCTGACAAGTTTAGGGGTTACAAAATATTTAGCCATTCTGGCTGCAGCTATCAAAACTGCCAAAAGTACAGGGCATATAACAAGTAAAGAAAACTTTTATAACTTAAGATTTTTTTTCTTTTATGGTTTTAAGAAGCAGGAACCTATTGTTCATTGAATATAGATTGTTAGTAACTACTTTATAGTTGTGGAAACATGAAGCAAACATCATTAATGTATTAGAATCGAATCTGTAATTAACTTAGAGTTAGAAAGGGGATCAAAGGAAAAAAAGTTTTCTTTTGTTACCCCACATATTAAGTAAAACTGTTTAAAATAATTATAAACTTGTAATTAAAAGTAACATTTAAGAATATTTTTAGGTTATTGTGTTAATATAGTAACACATTATTTTTATAACATTCAGCCTAATCTTGTTGTAGGACTGAATCTTTTATTTTCTCACTAAGAAGAACTTAGTGCTTTATATATAAATCTTTTAAATTGTCAACAAATTTATTTTTGAATTTTAAAACATCATGGCCCAGCTGATTAAATGTATTAATTATCTAAAGAAGGATGAACTTATTAACGAGTTGTCTGCCATGGGTGTTTCAGCGAATCCCGATGACACGGTGGTCAGTTTGAGGAGTGAGCTGCGCACTGCGTTGCGGCTTATCCGGCGTGGCAGCATTAAAGCCAGCACTTTCGTCCCTGCTTCTGCTGCTTCTGAGTTGTCTTTCTGCGAGCCGAAGGTCCTGGAACTGGAAGGAGTCCTTTCTTCAGGTGATTTCGTTTCTAATAAGACTAGTCGCCTAAGAGTTTCCTTGAGGGCTAATTATCTTCTCGCTAGGTTAGCAAGGTGTGGTTTTGACTGTCCAGAACTAGTGGGTATCCGTGCCCGGTTAGTTAAAATGTTGTCTGTGTCAGAGGCTACTACCGACTCTGACTCTGATGGATCGGAGAGGGAGATGCTTCCTACACATACTGACCAGATAAATTACACCTCACCTGTGTCGAGGGGGGACCGTTCGACGCGACCCAACGCTGCCACTTCTGACTCACTTCCAACTGTAGTATTAAGGGATAAACCTGTTAATTTAAATTCATTTAACTTAAAATTTGATGGCACTTCTTGCGTACGTGTCTTCATCGAAAGACTTGAGGAGCTTAGGTGTGCTCGGGAGGTCACCAAGGAGAAAATCCTCACAGCTTTCTCTGACCTGTTGGAAGGTCCTGCCTTGTCTTGGTTTCGCACCAACAAGGAGGATTTCACCTCTTATGAGGTCATGTTGGAGGAGCTGAGAGAGAACTTCGATCTTCCTGACTATGATTACCGCCTTCGCAATGAAATCAAACAGCGTACACAGACCCGATCTGAAACATTGGGTAATTTCATTTCTACAATGCAGGCCATGTTCTCTAGACTCTCATACAAGATGCCTAGTGAAGAACAAATGGACATTCTGATGCACAACATCAGACCTGACTACATGAAGGAATTGGCTCTTCATGACGTAAAGTCTCTCTTGGATCTGAAGCGATTAGGAAGGCGCCTAGAGCTTGCTCGTGCTAGAGCTGAGGCATTTCGTGAACCGTTATTGGAAACACTTAGTATCACTGCGGATTTACACCAAGTAAAAAGTAAACCACCACATAAAACTTCTCAACAGGTATCTGGTGTGTCCCGTCCGTCCACCTCGAGTGAAGATAAGTGCTTCCGATGTGGGGAGGGCGGCCACACTACTTTCAGCTGCCCACAGTCGAGAAAGGTGGTGTGTTTCCGGTGTGGACAAAAAGGTGTTCGAGCACCAGAGTGTTCCCGGTGCAACGACAAGCCAAAAAAAACGGGTAGGTCGGGGCCTTGTTAAGAGCTTTCCATGTGACACCGAGCGTTCTTCTCTGTCTGAGAATTGCTCTGATAAGGTCCTGTTTAATAATAATAAACGGGATAACGATATTAGACCGTATTTAGTAGTAAGGATCCTGAACTTAAATGTTTTGGGTTTACTTGATTCGGGTGCAGCCTGCTCTGTGTTAGGTAAGGGTGCACACCGCGTTTTTCTTGAATTAGGGTTTGATCTAGAAAGCATAAGCCCTAACTTTAGTCTAACAACAGCAGATGGATCATATCTGCATTGTTTAGGCTGTATTTTTCTTCCTATAGTATATAACTCTGTTGTCAGAGTTATTAATTTTTATGTTGTCCCAGAAATCACTACTGCCATGATATTCGGTGTAGACTTCTGGCAACAGTTCCAATTAGGGAACAGATTGATCTCTCAAAATATCAATCTCTCCCACTTTGATGATTGTAATCCTGTGGAGTCATTGGCTCTCAACCATGGCCTAGAGGATTACAACAATTTAACCGTTGATCAGAAGCGGATTATTAATAGCATTATTGAAAAGTTCGATACGATCAACACCGACAGGGTAGGCTTAGGCCGTACCTCTCTTGTGCACCATGTCATAGATACAGGTAACAGCAAACCAATCAAGCAACGTTATTATCCGCTCTCTCCCCTCAAACAAAAAGCCTTGGAAGAGGAACTGGACCGGATGTTGGAGATGGGAGTAGTGAACCCATCTCAGTCTGCGTGGAACTCGCCAGTGGTGATGGTGGAGAAAGCGAATGGTGACTTACGATTGTGTCTTGATTCTCGAAAGCTTAATTCTGTATCTAAGAGCGATGCGTATCCATTGCCATACATAAATCAAATCTTAGACCATCTCAATAATGCTAAATACCTAACTTCTATCGATTTAAGTGCAGCCTATTGGCAGATACCTTTTGACTCGCCGCAATCCGCTGAGAAAACTGCTTTTACTGTCCCTAGGAGGGGTCTATTTCAGTTCAACGTGATGTGCTTCGGTCTCATCGGAGCCTCTGCTTCGATGCAACGCCTAATGGACCGCTTATTTGGTCCAGAATTCGACAATAAAGTTTTCGCTTTCCAAGACGACATCATCGCAGTGTCTAGCAGCTTTGAGGAGCATGTGGATCTCTTACATAGAGTCCATCAGCGCCTTAAGGATGCAGGCCTCACGATTAACATGGAGAAATCACACTTCTGTCGTAGTGAGCTGAAGTACCTCGGGTACTATGTTGACAAACATGGCTTACGGACCGACCCGGGTAAGGTTGAGGTTATTCTCAATTATCCGACACCTTCCAATGCTAAGGAGGTGAAGAGATTCCTGGGCATGGCCGGTTGGTATCGTCGTTTTGTCAACAATTTTTCTAAGGGCCGGTTTTTCAATCCGCAGTTAAACGGTCTAATAACTAACAAGGGAATAAATGTATCCAGCTCTTTAACAAGCGAATAAACTTTTTGTGTTTTTCAATCGGGAGTAAACAGTCAGATAGTTACTTGATGGTCCTTCACAGCTATGTTCACTGTAATCATGCGCAAGTGAGATGCAGCTATACAGGTAGTCACACGTTAGATAAGGACCAGAAACTTTTAGACAACATTCAAGTTGACTGTTCTTTTTCTATTTCTTTTTGTCTTTTTTTATGATTGGCGGTTTGGGATATTTAATTAAATGAAATGAAAGCATTCTATTATAATTATTATTTGTCTATAATAGATGTAGTAAATAATAATTTAGTAAAAAGTCGTTTATGATATTCCTGTAGTCGAGTCCATAACAATTATTGAAATCAAAATTTATAAAAATGAAATGTCGGGTTTGCGGGTGGTTCATAGTAATTTTTTAAACGGGTGTTTCTACGTTTAATAAATATGTTTAAAAGTAAAAAGTATATTTGTATTTATGTCAGTTCTCTGTACCTATTGGTGACGAGCAGATTCCCTAGCGGCAAATCGCAGAACTAACGTATGACAGATAAAAATACGTATACACGTTAACATTCCACTTTTAGAATACTGTTTACCCTCACGAAGTGGTCCTAAAGTATATTTTTTACTACTCCGTAGACGTCTATCAATGAAATAATTGTAGAAAGAATTTAAATGGTGACGAGCAGATTCCCTAGCGGCAAGTCGCAGAACTAACGTATGACAGATAAAAATACGTATACACGTTAAGATTCCACTTTTAAAATACGTATTTTTTACTTCTCCGTAGACGTCTATCAATGAAACAATAACAATGCACTCGCTCTGTACATTAAACTGCCAGGTAGAAGTGTCTGTCATACGTTAGTTCCGCAAACGGCCACTAGGGAAATCTTCTCGTTACCAATAGTACAAGCTCTGTTTTGTTTCGAACTAGATAGCAGTGTGTGAAATAAAAAATCTTCATCTTCTCTATAGTATCTATAACCTATATTTCTCTAATAACCCTTTTTACCTCAGAACAAAAAGTCAATCGAGTCAAAAACATCCATAATCTATCAAATATTCAATAACGACAACGTACTTAAACTTTACCACAAATAGGTACAAGAGAAATACACAACGTAAAATCACTATTCTACAGAATAAAACACTAACTGAGGTTTGAAAGCACAGATAAAGTTATCAGTCAGATTACAGCTTTATTCGTCTGATAACTGATGTCTGACTATTGAAAGACCCAAACTTACGCTAACTGAGGAATAAATGCTATTTGACTGTTTATCTGACTATTGAAAAACCGGCCCTAAAATTAGTAAACCCTTGTGTAAGCTAACTTCTAAAAATGTTTCCTTTGAGTGGACGCGTGAAGCTGAAGAGTCTTTCAACCTTTTGAAGGCCGCTTTGGTCACCGCACCTATTTTGAAAATGCCGGACTATTCATTACCCTTTAGGATTCTCAGTGATGCATCATCCTTCTCTGTGGCTGCAGTCCTCACGCAGACACACGAGGGAGTGGAGCACCCTGTCGCGTATTGCAGTCGTTCTCTTAACAAATGCGAGGTCAACTATAGTACCACTGAACGTGAACTACTTGCGGTGATCTTTGCATTAGAACAGTTCAGACAATACGTAGAGGGCCAGAAGTGCACCGTGGTTACAGACCACGCCTCACTTCTGTGGTTCCACAAGCTGAAGAATCCTACTGATCGCCTGGCGCGCTGGAGCATGAGATTGAGTCAGTTCGACTTCGACATAGAGCATAGAAAGGGTAAAGATCATGTTGTGCCCGATGCTCTGTCGCGAATACGGATTGATGCGATAGGCACCAGCACCACCAAGGATTCGTGGTATCTCCACACCCTTAATAGTGTTAAGAAGAATCCTCGTAAATTTCCCAACTTTGATATTCGTAATGACTCCTTATACAGGTTATCTAAAAATAAATACTCTTTAACTTCTGATTTTAGTTGGAAGCTTGTGGTGCCTCTGGAGGACAGGCTATCCCTGCTCACCAAGTACCATGACCACGTTTTGAGTGCCCATGGAGGTGTTTGGAAAACCCACAAACGCCTGGCCCTAAACTATTACTGGCCTAAAATGTATAATAGCGTTAAGGAGTATGTGGGCAAGTGTGAAACTTGTAAGCAGTATAAACCTGTAAACACAGCCCGTCCTGGCCTAATGGGTAATCCAAAACGTGTGTCTAAACCTTTTGAAGCCATCTCTTGTGACCTGTTGGGTCCATTCCCTACTTCCAGCAAGGGAAACGTTCATTTAATCGTGGTCTCGGACTATTTCAGTAAATATGTCATGTTGTATCCTATAAGGATAGCTACAGGCGTTGCTGTTGCGAGATTCATTGAGAAGAATGTTTTCTTGGTACATGGTGTTTGTAAAACCATTTATATGGATAATGGCCCTCAGTTCATTAGCAAACCTTTTAAAGACTTATTAGTTAAATACAATGTGCCAAACATTTATTATAATCCCAGATATCACGCGCAGACCAACCAGGCAGAGCGTGCTATTCGCAACGTCGTTCAGGGAATTTCCTGTTACGTGAAGTCACATCACAGGAAATGGGACGAGAACCTCGTGGAACTTCAGTGTGCCTTAAACACGGCGGTAAGCGAGGCCACTCGTTTCAGTCCTTATTTTCTTGTTCACGGCAGGGAGTTCATAGGGGATGGAGTTCTTTATAGACAGGAAGATATTTCTGCCCATCCTAACTCGGTCACTATTGACAACCCTGTGTCCTTCGGAGAAAGGTTGAAGGAACTTCATCGTATATACGACCAGGTGAGCAAACACTTAGCTGTTGCCCACCGGCGTAACGAGAAGTACTACAATCTCCGAAAAAGACACGTGGAAATAAAAGTGGGATAGTTTGTCTATAAGAGAACGCACTACCTATCCAACAAAGATAAGAACTTCACATCCAAGTTGGCCCCTAAATTTCTGAAATGCATAGTGACCGCGAAACGTTCGCCTTTGATCTATGAATTGTCAGATTTGGATGGTAAGAATCTGGGAGTCTACCATATTAAAGATATTTTGAAACATAGTGAGGAGGAACCACCTTCTGTTCTTTCTCCTCAATGTATTGGTTCTATCTTTAAGTCATTCGTTCTTACGTGAAGTTATACCCTTTGTGTCGAGCGGTTCCTCTTCGACACACACCTTACACTCGGGTGCTCATATATGTGTGCATTATTCCTTGTAATAGGGTGTGATGTCCTTAGAGTAGTTTCACTAGGAGTTAAGTTTTTTTCTTATACTACCTATAATTAATTTTAGATTTAATTCTTACATACTCTGTGTGTCCTAAAAGTTGAGGTCATCACAGCTTTTTCTTAGTTTGTTGCTGTTTTGGTTATTCCCTTCGTGCCCTACTCAGGGAACACTGTGGGGAGGGGGTAACCGTACCCGAAGGACTGATAAAACTGCGAAATATTGTTTAGTATTCCTTGCCAGTGCAAATGGAAGTACAACTGCTTCTAAAATCCACTATAAACCATTTATTTGATAATGGGCTTCTGTTCAAGATTGTAGATTGCGATCAAGCAACGACAAACCAAACCACATGCAAGAAATTAGGGATATCTAGTTATTTACCTTTTTTATTTTGTAACGGTAGAAAAGTATTTGCTCTTTTTAATCAAAAGTATACGAAATAATTTTATAAACAATAACTTAACAATAACTAACGGCGAAGAGCAAATGTTGTTTCAAGATATTGTCAAAACTTCAAACTTGACTCGATCACTTACAAAATTGACAGATGGGCAGATGAATCCCAATCCTTTTAAAAAATTAAAGTAAGTCTTGCGACTCAAATTGTAGCATCGTTTTTTTTTTTGCTTTCAATGTTTAACAATTTTTGTTTCAGCGCCCTCTCGTTCACTGTAGTTCGAACTACAATTGGATGTTGTGCGCGATCGAAGTACCGGGCTTTTGGTACACCTAGGTGGCACCAGGTGGCGTATGTTTTGAAGGATATTTTTTGTTGACATTCGAACACTTAGAAATAGTGAGTCATTATCATATGTGTATCATACGATTCTCATTACATCTTAAATTGATCGCAAATAAGCAAGGAGAATGGAAGTTGTACGTCCTGTTCGCACATCCAGGAATGGGGTAGGGGTTTTTCATCGAGAATATTCGATGAGAAGTCTATATAAATGGGTGTGTGTGGCAGATAATTTCATTTCTTAAATCTTCTCTCATGAACTCTGAGGAAGCTTTGCTTACTGTGTATATTGATATCCTTGTTGGTAGTGTTTGTGAGTGTTCAAGTCCCACTGTCTGTGGTAAGTTAACCTCAAAAAGGTTTTTTCCTTATTATCTTAATGTATGTAGAATATGTCCTCAGGCTATTTAATTTTGTTTATAGGGTCGTTAGATTACCGCTGAAAATCTACCTACATTTTACCCGCCTTGTGGTTCAAGATTTGTTGCTGAGGAGGGTGACTATTGGCAGCTCACAGCTCACTCCTCAAGACCCATCTGCCCTACCTTGAGGGAAGTTCACATAATCCTTAAATTGAAATTAATTAATATTTTTACTTAGCACCTACAAGTGGATCACTGGTGGACTTCTCCTCAAGCTACCTTGAGCTGGAGAAAGTCTACGGCTGACTACCTTGAGTCGGAGAGGTGACCAGAGGGTGGCTATCCTGTGCTGACCAGTCTACAGGCTTATAGTGTCGAAGAAAAAGACGGAATAATTTTATTTTGTAATTTTAAACTACCTTATAAGTTTCCTTATAATTTTATATTTTTTATTACACAATTGTAAAATAACTTGAATGGAATAAAAGTTTGTATGTGTCGTAAGTCATTTCACTGAAGCCTCCCGTGGACCCTCTGCATCCTCACTTTAAAATTTTACCAAAATTCTTACGGCGCCCTGAGGTCTTATATTCTATCCTGAGTCGAAACCGGTGAGTTTCCACCTGACAAGTTTAGGGGTTACAAAATATTTAGCCATTCTGGCTGCAGCTATCAAAACTGCCAAAAGTACAGGGCATATAACAAGTAAAGAAAACTTTTATAACTTAAGATTTTTTTTCTTTTATGGTTTTAAGAAGCAGGAACCTATTGTTCATTGAATATAGATTGTTAGTAACTACTTTATAGTTGTGGAAACATGAAGCAAACATCATTAATGTATTAGAATCGAATCTGTAATTAACTTAGAGTTAGAAAGGGGATCAAAGGAAAAAAAGTTTTCTTTTGTTACCCCACATATTAAGTAAAACTGTTTAAAATAATTATAAACTTGTAATTAAAAGTAACATTTAAGAATATTTTTAGGTTATTGTGTTAATATAGTAACACATTATTTTTATAACATTCAGCCTAATCTTGTTGTAGGACTGAATCTTTTATTTTCTCACTAAGAAGAACTTAGTGCTTTATATATAAATCTTTTAAATTGTCAACAAATTTATTTTTGAATTTTAAAACATCATGGCCCAGCTGATTAAATGTATTAATTATCTAAAGAAGGATGAACTTATTAACGAGTTGTCTGCCATGGGTGTTTCAGCGAATCCCGATGACACGGTGGTCAGTTTGAGGAGTGAGCTGCGCACTGCGTTGCGGCTTATCCGGCGTGGCAGCATTAAAGCCAGCACTTTCGTCCCTGCTTCTGCTGCTTCTGAGTTGTCTTTCTGCGAGCCGAAGGTCCTGGAACTGGAAGGAGTCCTTTCTTCAGGTGATTTCGTTTCTAATAAGACTAGTCGCCTAAGAGTTTCCTTGAGGGCTAATTATCTTCTCGCTAGGTTAGCAAGGTGTGGTTTTGACTGTCCAGAACTAGTGGGTATCCGTGCCCGGTTAGTTAAAATGTTGTCTGTGTCAGAGGCTACTACCGACTCTGACTCTGATGGATCGGAGAGGGAGATGCTTCCTACACATACTGACCAGATAAATTACACCTCACCTGTGTCGAGGGGGGACCGTTCGACGCGACCCAACGCTGCCACTTCTGACTCACTTCCAACTGTAGTATTAAGGGATAAACCTGTTAATTTAAATTCATTTAACTTAAAATTTGATGGCACTTCTTGCGTACGTGTCTTCATCGAAAGACTTGAGGAGCTTAGGTGTGCTCGGGAGGTCACCAAGGAGAAAATCCTCACAGCTTTCTCTGACCTGTTGGAAGGTCCTGCCTTGTCTTGGTTTCGCACCAACAAGGAGGATTTCACCTCTTATGAGGTCATGTTGGAGGAGCTGAGAGAGAACTTCGATCTTCCTGACTATGATTACCGCCTTCGCAATGAAATCAAACAGCGTACACAGACCCGATCTGAAACATTGGGTAATTTCATTTCTACAATGCAGGCCATGTTCTCTAGACTCTCATACAAGATGCCTAGTGAAGAACAAATGGACATTCTGATGCACAACATCAGACCTGACTACATGAAGGAATTGGCTCTTCATGACGTAAAGTCTCTCTTGGATCTGAAGCGATTAGGAAGGCGCCTAGAGCTTGCTCGTGCTAGAGCTGAGGCATTTCGTGAACCGTTATTGGAAACACTTAGTATCACTGCGGATTTACACCAAGTAAAAAGTAAACCACCACATAAAACTTCTCAACAGGTATCTGGTGTGTCCCGTCCGTCCACCTCGAGTGAAGATAAGTGCTTCCGATGTGGGGAGGGCGGCCACACTACTTTCAGCTGCCCACAGTCGAGAAAGGTGGTGTGTTTCCGGTGTGGACAAAAAGGTGTTCGAGCACCAGAGTGTTCCCGGTGCAACGACAAGCCAAAAAAAACGGGTAGGTCGGGGCCTTGTTAAGAGCTTTCCATGTGACACCGAGCGTTCTTCTCTGTCTGAGAATTGCTCTGATAAGGTCCTGTTTAATAATAATAAACGGGATAACGATATTAGACCGTATTTAGTAGTAAGGATCCTGAACTTAAATGTTTTGGGTTTACTTGATTCGGGTGCAGCCTGCTCTGTGTTAGGTAAGGGTGCACACCGCGTTTTTCTTGAATTAGGGTTTGATCTAGAAAGCATAAGCCCTAACTTTAGTCTAACAACAGCAGATGGATCATATCTGCATTGTTTAGGCTGTATTTTTCTTCCTATAGTATATAACTCTGTTGTCAGAGTTATTAATTTTTATGTTGTCCCAGAAATCACTACTGCCATGATATTCGGTGTAGACTTCTGGCAACAGTTCCAATTAGGGAACAGATTGATCTCTCAAAATATCAATCTCTCCCACTTTGATGATTGTAATCCTGTGGAGTCATTGGCTCTCAACCATGGCCTAGAGGATTACAACAATTTAACCGTTGATCAGAAGCGGATTATTAATAGCATTATTGAAAAGTTCGATACGATCAACACCGACAGGGTAGGCTTAGGCCGTACCTCTCTTGTGCACCATGTCATAGATACAGGTAACAGCAAACCAATCAAGCAACGTTATTATCCGCTCTCTCCCCTCAAACAAAAAGCCTTGGAAGAGGAACTGGACCGGATGTTGGAGATGGGAGTAGTGAACCCATCTCAGTCTGCGTGGAACTCGCCAGTGGTGATGGTGGAGAAAGCGAATGGTGACTTACGATTGTGTCTTGATTCTCGAAAGCTTAATTCTGTATCTAAGAGCGATGCGTATCCATTGCCATACATAAATCAAATCTTAGACCATCTCAATAATGCTAAATACCTAACTTCTATCGATTTAAGTGCAGCCTATTGGCAGATACCTTTTGACTCGCCGCAATCCGCTGAGAAAACTGCTTTTACTGTCCCTAGGAGGGGTCTATTTCAGTTCAACGTGATGTGCTTCGGTCTCATCGGAGCCTCTGCTTCGATGCAACGCCTAATGGACCGCTTATTTGGTCCAGAATTCGACAATAAAGTTTTCGCTTTCCAAGACGACATCATCGCAGTGTCTAGCAGCTTTGAGGAGCATGTGGATCTCTTACATAGAGTCCATCAGCGCCTTAAGGATGCAGGCCTCACGATTAACATGGAGAAATCACACTTCTGTCGTAGTGAGCTGAAGTACCTCGGGTACTATGTTGACAAACATGGCTTACGGACCGACCCGGGTAAGGTTGAGGTTATTCTCAATTATCCGACACCTTCCAATGCTAAGGAGGTGAAGAGATTCCTGGGCATGGCCGGTTGGTATCGTCGTTTTGTCAACAATTTTTCTAAGGGCCGGTTTTTCAATCCGCAGTTAAACGGTCTAATAACTAACAAGGGAATAAATGTATCCAGCTCTTTAACAAGCGAATAAACTTTTTGTGTTTTTCAATCGGGAGTAAACAGTCAGATAGTTACTTGATGGTCCTTCACAGCTATGTTCACTGTAATCATGCGCAAGTGAGATGCAGCTATACAGGTAGTCACACGTTAGATAAGGACCAGAAACTTTTAGACAACATTCAAGTTGACTGTTCTTTTTCTATTTCTTTTTGTCTTTTTTTATGATTGGCGGTTTGGGATATTTAATTAAATGAAATGAAAGCATTCTATTATAATTATTATTTGTCTATAATAGATGTAGTAAATAATAATTTAGTAAAAAGTCGTTTATGATATTCCTGTAGTCGAGTCCATAACAATTATTGAAATCAAAATTTATAAAAATGAAATGCCGGGTTTGCGGGTGGTTCATAGTAATTTTTTAAACGGGTGTTTCTACGTTTAATAAATATGTTTAAAAGTAAAAAGTATATTTGTATTTATGTCAGTTCTCTGTACCTATTGGTGACGAGCAGATTCCCTAGCGGCAAATCGCAGAACTAACGTATGACAGATAAAAATACGTATACACGTTAACATTCCACTTTTAGAATACTGTTTACCCTCACGAAGTGGTCCTAAAGTATATTTTTTACTACTCCGTAGACGTCTATCAATGAAATAATTGTAGAAAGAATTTAAATGGTGACGAGCAGATTCCCTAGCGGCAAGTCGCAGAACTAACGTATGACAGATAAAAATACGTATACACGTTAAGATTCCACTTTTAAAATACGTATTTTTTACTTCTCCGTAGACGTCTATCAATGAAACAATAACAATGCACTCGCTCTGTACATTAAACTGCCAGGTAGAAGTGTCTGTCATACGTTAGTTCCGCAAACGGCCACTAGGGAAATCTTCTCGTTACCAATAGTACAAGCTCTGTTTTGTTTCGAACTAGATAGCAGTGTGTGAAATAAAAAATCTTCATCTTCTCTATAGTATCTATAACCTATATTTCTCTAATAACCCTTTTTACCTCAGAACAAAAAGTCAATCGAGTCAAAAACATCCATAATCTATCAAATATTCAATAACGACAACGTACTTAAACTTTACCACAAATAGGTACAAGAGAAATACACAACGTAAAATCACTATTCTACAGAATAAAACACTAACTGAGGTTTGAAAGCACAGATAAAGTTATCAGTCAGATTACAGCTTTATTCGTCTGATAACTGATGTCTGACTATTGAAAGACCCAAACTTACGCTAACTGAGGAATAAATGCTATTTGACTGTTTATCTGACTATTGAAAAACCGGCCCTAAAATTAGTAAACCCTTGTGTAAGCTAACTTCTAAAAATGTTTCCTTTGAGTGGACGCGTGAAGCTGAAGAGTCTTTCAACCTTTTGAAGGCCGCTTTGGTCACCGCACCTATTTTGAAAATGCCGGACTATTCATTACCCTTTAGGATTCTCAGTGATGCATCATCCTTCTCTGTGGCTGCAGTCCTCACGCAGACACACGAGGGAGTGGAGCACCCTGTCGCGTATTGCAGTCGTTCTCTTAACAAATGCGAGGTCAACTATAGTACCACTGAACGTGAACTACTTGCGGTGATCTTTGCATTAGAACAGTTCAGACAATACGTAGAGGGCCAGAAGTGCACCGTGGTTACAGACCACGCCTCACTTCTGTGGTTCCACAAGCTGAAGAATCCTACTGATCGCCTGGCGCGCTGGAGCATGAGATTGAGTCAGTTCGACTTCGACATAGAGCATAGAAAGGGTAAAGATCATGTTGTGCCCGATGCTCTGTCGCGAATACGGATTGATGCGATAGGCACCAGCACCACCAAGGATTCGTGGTATCTCCACACCCTTAATAGTGTTAAGAAGAATCCTCGTAAATTTCCCAACTTTGATATTCGTAATGACTCCTTATACAGGTTATCTAAAAATAAATACTCTTTAACTTCTGATTTTAGTTGGAAGCTTGTGGTGCCTCTGGAGGACAGGCTATCCCTGCTCACCAAGTACCATGACCACGTTTTGAGTGCCCATGGAGGTGTTTGGAAAACCCACAAACGCCTGGCCCTAAACTATTACTGGCCTAAAATGTATAATAGCGTTAAGGAGTATGTGGGCAAGTGTGAAACTTGTAAGCAGTATAAACCTGTAAACACAGCCCGTCCTGGCCTAATGGGTAATCCAAAACGTGTGTCTAAACCTTTTGAAGCCATCTCTTGTGACCTGTTGGGTCCATTCCCTACTTCCAGCAAGGGAAACGTTCATTTAATCGTGGTCTCGGACTATTTCAGTAAATATGTCATGTTGTATCCTATAAGGATAGCTACAGGCGTTGCTGTTGCGAGATTCATTGAGAAGAATGTTTTCTTGGTACATGGTGTTTGTAAAACCATTTATATGGATAATGGCCCTCAGTTCATTAGCAAACCTTTTAAAGACTTATTAGTTAAATACAATGTGCCAAACATTTATTATAATCCCAGATATCACGCGCAGACCAACCAGGCAGAGCGTGCTATTCGCAACGTCGTTCAGGGAATTTCCTGTTACGTGAAGTCACATCACAGGAAATGGGACGAGAACCTCGTGGAACTTCAGTGTGCCTTAAACACGGCGGTAAGCGAGGCCACTCGTTTCAGTCCTTATTTTCTTGTTCACGGCAGGGAGTTCATAGGGGATGGAGTTCTTTATAGACAGGAAGATATTTCTGCCCATCCTAACTCGGTCACTATTGACAACCCTGTGTCCTTCGGAGAAAGGTTGAAGGAACTTCATCGTATATACGACCAGGTGAGCAAACACTTAGCTGTTGCCCACCGGCGTAACGAGAAGTACTACAATCTCCGAAAAAGACACGTGGAAATAAAAGTGGGATAGTTTGTCTATAAGAGAACGCACTACCTATCCAACAAAGATAAGAACTTCACATCCAAGTTGGCCCCTAAATTTCTGAAATGCATAGTGACCGCGAAACGTTCGCCTTTGATCTATGAATTGTCAGATTTGGATGGTAAGAATCTGGGAGTCTACCATATTAAAGATATTTTGAAACATAGTGAGGAGGAACCACCTTCTGTTCTTTCTCCTCAATGTATTGGTTCTATCTTTAAGTCATTCGTTCTTACGTGAAGTTATACCCTTTGTGTCGAGCGGTTCCTCTTCGACACACACCTTACACTCGGGTGCTCATATATGTGTGCATTATTCCTTGTAATAGGGTGTGATGTCCTTAGAGTAGTTTCACTAGGAGTTAAGTTTTTTTCTTATACTACCTATAATTAATTTTAGATTTAATTCTTACATACTCTGTGTGTCCTAAAAGTTGAGGTCATCACAGCTTTTTCTTAGTTTGTTGCTGTTTTGGTTATTCCCTTCGTGCCCTACTCAGGGAACACTGTGGGGAGGGGGTAACCGTACCCGAAGGACTGATAAAACTGCGAAATATTGTTTAGTATTCCTTGCCAGTGCAAATGGAAGTACAACTGCTTCTAAAATCCACTATAAACCATTTATTTGATAATGGGCTTCTGTTCAAGATTGTAGATTGCGATCAAGCAACGACAAACCAAACCACATGCAAGAAATTAGGGATATCTAGTTATTTACCTTTTTTATTTTGTAACGGTAGAAAAGTATTTGCTCTTTTTAATCAAAAGTATACGAAATAATTTTATAAACAATAACTTAACAATAACTAACGGCGAAGAGCAAATGTTGTTTCAAGATATTGTCAAAACTTCAAACTTGACTCGATCACTTACAAAATTGACAGATGGGCAGATGAATCCCAATCCTTTTAAAAAATTAAAGTAAGTCTTGCGACTCAAATTGTAGCATCGTTTTTTTTTTTGCTTTCAATGTTTAACAATTTTTGTTTCAGCGCCCTCTCGTTCACTGTAGTTCGAACTACAATTGGATGTTGTGCGCGATCGAAGTACCGGGCTTTTGGTACACCTAGGTGGCACCAGGTGGCGTATGTTTTGAAGGATATTTTTTGTTGACATTCGAACACTTAGAAATAGTGAGTCATTATCATATGTGTATCATACGATTCTCATTACATCTTAAATTGATCGCAAATAAGCAAGGAGAATGGAAGTTGTACGTCCTGTTCGCACATCCAGGAATGGGGTAGGGGTTTTTCATCGAGAATATTCGATGAGAAGTCTATATAAATGGGTGTGTGTTGCAGATAATTTCATTTCTTAAATCTTCTCTCATGAACTCTGAGGAAGCTTTGCTTACTGTGTATATTGATATCCTTGTTGGTAGTGTTTGTGAGTGTTCAAGTCCCACTGTCTGTGGTAAGTTAACCTCAAAAAGGTTTTTTCCTTATTATCTTAATGTATGTAGAATATGTCCTCAGGCTATTTAATTTTGTTTATAGGGTCGTTAGATTACCGCTGAAAATCTACCTACATTTTACCCGCCTTGTGGTTCAAGATTTGTTGCTGAGGAGGGTGACTATTGGCAGCTCACAGCTCACTCCTCAAGACCCATCTGCCCTACCTTGAGGGAAGTTCACATAATCCTTAAATTGAAATTAATTAATATTTTTACTTAGCACCTACAAGTGGATCACTGGTGGACTTCTCCTCAAGCTACCTTGAGCTGGAGAAAGTCTACGGCTGACTACCTTGAGTCAGAGAGGTGACCAGAGGGTGGCTATCCTGTGCTGACCAGTCTACAGGCTTATAGTGTCGAAGAAAAAGACGGAATAATTTTATTTTGTAATTTTAAACTACCTTATAAGTTTCCTTATAATTTTATATTTTTTATTTCACAATTGTAAAATAACTTGAATGGAATAAAAGTTTGTATGTGTCGTAAGTCGTTTCACTGAAGCCTCCCGTGGACCCACCCTCTGCATCCTCACTTTAAAATTTTACCAAAATTCTTACGGCGCCCTGAGGTCTTATATTCTATCCTGAGTCGAAACCGGTGAGTTTCCACCTGACAAGTTTAGGGGTTACAAAATATTTAGCCATTCTGGCTGCAGCTATCAAAACTGCCAAAAGTACAGGGCACATAACAAGTGATAGTGCTGTGCTGACGGCACAGTAAATTTATTAAAAATTGTCAACAACACGTTTGATGCATTGAACAGTAAACAAAAATTTGATAGGAATTCATACAAACATGCATTGTCTAAAAAAACAACACATGCATTAAATGCGATAAAGCAGGGCAAAATATTGTTTGAAACATTGCATAAAATTTCATTTATAGTGATGAAAAATGGAGAAAAAAAAACAATTAACTCGACCACCTTGCTTTGATGGAATGGTCCAATCTTGTGAAGCAGTACTTCAATTATTTAATGAAGAATGTACTGATCCCTCCATAACATTTCTGATTACACAAAAATTGAATCAGGATATAATAAAAAAAATCCTATGATTTCAGTGAAAATGTAAAATTGCAAGTGCCCAGTGACAATTTATTAAAACTAGTATGCATGGCTGAGGATTGCTACAACACACTTGTTTAATTCCTTTCACCAGCGGCTTCGGCCCTTGGAGTAAGGGAACCTTGATACCAGCCTCTACGGGCCCATCAGATAAAAGCTAGTCAATCGAATATTTTCTTCTTATTAACCTGGTGTATGCTGCGTCGACATCCGAAGCGGAAGCGAAATTTCCACAATTTAATGCGGCCCGCGCCGACATTACCGACCAAACGTGACCGTCCGAAACCAAAGTTCACGGTCACTTTACTTTTATTTTATGGAATAGGAGTCGAACGAGCTGACGTATCGCCGGATGGTAAGCGATTACCGCCGCCCACGGACACCTGCAACACCAGAGGCGTCACAAGTGCGTTGCCGGCCTTTGGGAGATGAGGCGGGGGATGGGGGAGGGTTTGGGGTATGGGCCTCCAGTATCCTTACTCACTCGGTGAAACACAGCACCAGCGCTGTTTCACATCGGGTTTCTGTGAGGCCGTGGTATCACTCCGGCCGAGCCGTCCCATTCCCCTGGTAGGTACCACAAAGCTATCAGGCCCCCTGCGGGCACCACAAACTTGGCCAGTGCCAACGTCCTCAACAACAAACCGTCCGTACGGTGATATTACACTTTTTCGACCCGTCTCCCGAGAGATCCATTACTGAGTGACATGACATTTCAAAATGTCAAATCAAGAAACCACAAAATCATAGTGTTGCTATTATCATATTTAAATTTATACTAGATGGGCGTTTTGGTATCGAAAAACGCTTTTCAATGATATTTTACATTACAAACATGTGAAAAAGAAAATAAATGACAAAATAATGGGCTATCTGAAATGTACAGCTCCTGAATTAATTAATTCCAGTTGTGAATAGCATTTGTTCTTTATAATAGACCACATGGTTTTGGTAAAGATACACTATTATTGCAAAAATAAAAAACACTTGGGTAAAACTGAAACGTCACACGAGAAGTTGAGGATATTGCACAATAAATAATTTGGTCCAATCGTGTGAGTATGTATTTCTGCCACCGGAGGCATATTTGTAGCAGAAGGATTGGCTGACTGGGACGAATAGGATAAAATCTTTTTTAGAAAACTGTTTAATATTTATTTTTTTATCTCTTGACTGGTTTAATGTGATTTTAATATCATCTGTTGTAAAAATTAAAATATAAGAAATAAAGATTATACTTTGCAGTTTAATACTTTTTTTCATTTTATAAAAAATGACATATTTCACGATGGATTACACAATACTTATATCCAAGGTAAAAAAAAGCGGTGTGTAGAACTCACTGTTGAGATGATAATAATAATACATTTTATTGTTTCTCACAGCGCAGCTTTACATTAGGCATTACAAACAAATCTTCATTTGACACATTTCTATGCTCCTATGTGAGACTGGTATATGGACACAAGGCCAGGCCTGTCAGGTAATTGTAAATGTAATTTATAATGGTAAATGTATTGTCAAGGCGATGGAGTGTGTGTAAGTGTGATTGTGTATTGCGTGAACGCACATGTGTGTGTGAGTGTTTGTTGATCTTATGGAAGAGATAGCCTCCCAGAAAACCGAAGAATCTCCTGGAGAACACTATATTCCATCGAGTGGCCATTGTTTCACAGACTGGATGTTTCCGACTCAGGCGCAGAGTGGAACACCGTGTGGTTTTAGTGAGTCCAATCCCGACCCCTGAAGTTTGACTAATTATACTAGCTTCAGTAATGTTGCTCACGCTTTTTATTAACTTGCAATATATGTATGTATATATGTATGTTTGGGTGGCCAAGAGAGAGTCGGTCTATAGTATATTGTGTCATTGAGTCGACGAACAAACATGGCCAGTGACATACATGAATGACGTCATTGTAATTGTGCGCCGTTTTCGCCCGAAGTTTAAACTGTCAGTATAAAACTGCAATTTTTGGCAATAAATTAAAGAATTTAATTTTTTTAATATACTCGTGGGTCTATTCTATATGACATAAAATTAAAGGAACTCCTTTTGACGGTGAAGAGGCAGGTATGCGTTTTTGGGGTGATGAAACTGACCAAGTTTTAGCCGTCAGTTAACGCATGAAGGGGCATCACAAAAGCCTAAGTATGTATGTTTTGTGTTACGATGATTTATTTGGCTTTTTGTTTTAGGCTTTAGCCCAACCGAGACAGATTGAAAAAATCAACCAAGTACCTCTCAATGTGAAGCTTTGGATATGGATATCGATGCGAAGGATTCTTCGGTGTGCATATATTTTTGTAATGATAACATTAATTATTATTTTTTAATAGAAGTATTACTGGTGTATTTATATTAAGATGAATGTAATAATCTTTCACCTTGGCGAATTATCAATGACAGATGACCACTACCATCTGAAGAAATAGCTATGGAAGTAGAAATAGAAAATACCATTGTAAGTTTTAAATGTTTTTTAAGGATGGTTCGTTTATTGTTGTTGTTACATAAATGTTTGTAAACTAGCTGTTGGATGCAAAAATAACTTAGTAGAGCATTTCTAAGTTACCTAATTAGTTTCGACAGCACTTATTAATATCGAAATGATCATCTTAAGTAGGAAATATTTTATATTATAAGCACTATAACTCCCCGAAAGAAAAAGATGATGAAAGAACTGAAAAAATAACAGTGATTGTAGAAAACAGGAAAAAGAAATTGGCAGTTTTACGGTCCAAAAATTGGCGCTTGCAAAAGAAAACTGTAGAATTATCCACAGTCATACAGCAATAAAAGCACGGTCATTAATTAATCAAGAAAGTGCGGATTTACTGTTTTCGATAGATTGGAGTAATCGTGATCGTGCCCGTGTTACGGAAAATCGCTTTAACCCTAAGCCCTAAAGCCTACAGCTTTGTGCGCAAACAGTTTAACATCTGCTTGCCTCATGCACGTACGGTATCGCGATGGTATCAGTGTGTCAATGGAGATCCTAGTTTTTCCTCAGAGTCAATTAAAGCTGTAAAAATATTACATGAAATAAATAAACAGAAAACCGCATTACATAAAACCATGTGTGCCCGTAGCTTTGACGAAATGTCTAGAAGAAAAGGTGTAGATTTTGATAGCAGTAATTGTATAGTGTTTGTAAATTTTGGTAATAACGTTAATAATGACCAATCAGCTAAAGATGCGCTAGTTTTCATGATTACTAGCGTGAACGGATCCTGGAAAATGCCTTTAGTATATTTTATGATTGATGGGATAAGCGCTGTACAAAAGACAAGTTTAGTAAAAGTTTGTTTTGAAATATTAAGTCAAGATTGTGGGATTAACTCTAACTTTCGATGGATGCGCTGCAAACTTTTCCATGGCGAAAATTTTAGGTTGCAAAATAGATGGTGATAACATTGATCCTTCTTTCTCCGTCGGCAATAATACGGTCGTAATATTCCCAGACCCTTCACATATGCTCAAATTAATCAGAAATACTTTAGGAGAAAAAGAGCCAGTTGTCGATTCGCTGGGCCGTATTTTATCCTGGGAATACATTAAATTACTTGTAGACCTTCGGGGTAAAAAAAGGCATTTGGGTATTAAATTTAACAAATCGCATATTTCTGTAAACAAATAATGAAAGTAAAGTTGGCAGCCCAAGTTATGAGTGAATCGGTTGCAAATGCGATTGAATTTTGTAATACTGAACTGAAGATTGGCGCTTTTAAATATTCTGCTGGAACTGTAGATTTTGTTCGAAAAATAAATACCTTATTCGATGTTATGAATTCTAGAAACCTGAAAGCATATTCTTAAAAAAAAAACCATTAACCACCAAAAAATTTACATATATCAAACCATTTTTAGATGAAATGATTGTATAATTGAACAAATTAAAATAAGGGGATATAAATGTAATGGAAACCCAAAAAAAAATATGGATTTTTAGCCTTTGTTGTTTGCATTAAAAGTGTAATTTATCTTAACGAAACTCATGTGGTAAAATAATCTTCAGTTTTATAGCACTTACAAATGTAGTCAAGACAAGGTAGCAAAAGAAGGGCTTAACAATAACCCATCTGCTAAACAATTCTAATCGGCATACAAGAGGCTGATAGTACACGGGAAAATTAAACACATTACGTCTGGAAATGGTGTTCCTTTGGAACATATAAAAATTTTAACATTAACAAAGCCTGAAATAGCAATAAATACAACATTCAATAAAAAAAGATTGATTGAAAATGTTCACGTAAATGATGGTACAGTAAGAACTGATGATCTTTTAGTGAAAGATCATGATTATTTAACTGATCCAAGTATTCTGACAGAATTTATTCAACATATAATTGTACACATTGCTGGGTTTTTTGTAAGCAAACTGAAGAAAAAGCTTCAATGTGAAGAATGTGTGTCCATTATAATATCAGAGATTAAGTATCCAAGCCTACAATTGAAAAAGATAAAGAGGGATTATGTTACCCTTTTCTATAATAAATTAATTTTGTTCAAGGGTCAGTAGTAAGAAGTGCTTCCTGACCTATTTCATTTTGTTTTTTTTTTATTATAACAATTATAGGATCTTATATTGTCTTTTATTATTTCTCCTATTATATCTGTAACAATATTTTTTGATTATCTACACTTCTGTCAAACTTAGATAACTTACCTCCCGATTATGTAGAAACGAGAGCTCAGATAATAGCGCAAGGTAAACTGCAGAGTTTACACCAAAAACGGTGTAAAATTTAAAGTGTGGCAATTTCAAAGCTATAGATATAAGTGAGTTGAACTATCGCTATTTCACACTCTATAAGTTAATTACTTGTCTACCTCTAGTATTCTTTGTCTACGGTTGAAGATCATTGAGGACACTGGGCTTATAAACGCATACATACGTGAGTAGTGAAGTGCAAACTGGACTATAAACTGTGAGTATAATTTCAAGTCTTTATTAGTGACTAGCTGTTGCCCGCGGCTCCGCCCGCGTGTATGTCGGTTATCGCGGCAAACAGTAACCTATGTGTTAATCTGATGTATCTTCTATACTTATAAAATAACATGTCCTGACTGACTGACTGACTGATTCATCATCGCGGAGCGGAAACTATTAAACTTGGGAATACAAAATTTGGTGAGTATGATCGTTTCATTAAGTAGATACCCATTAAGGAAGGAATTTTGGAATTTCTACCCCCAAGGGGGTGAAAGTTTGTATGGAAGTCCGTCTTTTTTAAGTTAGAAACATGAAAAATTATCTTTGGGCTAATAGTTAAAAACGCGTAGATCCTAAGTGTCTCTGGATATTATATCTACCCCTTTTTTTGTGCGGAAATTCCCTCGGATATCACCAACTGGTGGTTATGTCGGACTCGAACCGACTAAAAACCGCACACCGTCTCGGGTTCTAGAAACCAGGGAACCAGAGCGCCATCAAAAGGAAATCCCATAAATGATATTTCTACCCCTAAGGGGTGAATTAGGTGTTGAAATGTCGTAAGTAGATTAGTTTGGAAGTCAGTCATTTTTAATTTAGTAGCCTGAAACTTTGTCCTTAGGCTTTTAAGTACAAATAAATTAATACCTGTATCATCATTTATGGGAATTCTATTTCTAAAGGGGTAAAAATAAGGGTCGAACGTTAGTATGAAATCCTTTTTAATGGGCTATTGATTAAAAATAAATAAATAGGTACGTTTAAAAACATGAATAAATTATTCATACATACTTACACAGTTTTAATTAAATATATTGTAAATAATCAACTTCCACGCGAGCAAAGCTGCGGGCAACAGCTAGTAAGCTATATTACTGTAAAGTTTCATCCAATTCCGTCCAGTGCTTTTTGCGTGATGAAGTAACAAACATACACCCTCACAAACATTCGCTTTTATTTAGTGTGATGTGATAAAATCGAATACGAAAAACAATGTTAAATTTATCACTACAGTTAAATGAAAAATAAGACATAACGAATGAAGCTTATTTTCAAAGCGTAAATAAAACTAAATTAATTAAGTATCTACAACTAATTCAACGAAAAAAATGAAAGGTATCTACAACTTACTAAAAGAAATTAAAACACCAACAAATAAGGCTAAGTAATTAAATATTTGCAACGAAAAACATCTGCTTACCTATGCCTATACCAATAACCTAACAAAATCCTATAAAAAAGTAAATTATAGGTACCTAGGTACCTATGCTATAACCTTACAAAATTCTAAAAATACCGAGAAAACCAATTAGTATCTACAAAAGACTATTTGCTCATTATTTAGGTACAACAAAAATCGCAAAAAATTTTAAAACTTCGTTTTAAAAAAACTGACTTCAAAAACTAAAAAGTATCAGTCAACTTAATTTGCATGTGCTACCTAGGTTTGAAGTCAGTGCCAAGCCAAATGTAATAGTAGGTATCACACTCGCTACATTTCGAGACGAACGTCAACGACGTCACCGACGCTTCAGTTGTTTTGTTCTACGCGAAGAGCAGCTATCCCGCTCAAGGTCACGCGCGGCGAGTGCGGTACCTACTATTACATTTTGGCTTGGCACCGACTTCAAACCTATGAATAGGTAGCACATACAAATTAAGTTATTTGATACTTTTTAGTTTTTTTGGTTCGGTTTTTTTAAACGAAGTTTTTTTTATTTTTCACTTTTTAGTCTTTCTCAAGTCTCTCGTCATCATTTCACCTAAATAACTTGAAAGAATACGACTAAAGGTAACATACATGCTGTATAAAATCGAAAGGACTTCAGGTATTTTTTTGTAATAAAATCTCAAATGGACTATCTTCTATAGGTTACTATAATTCAAGTGATTTGAGGTAAACTGACTATCTGAGGTTAACTCTGATATCGTTAAGACCCGTTTTATATATTATGAAATTAAATGATGTCTACAGAATATGAAGGCATGCAGACAATTGCTTTAAGTTCATTGCAGGCGCTTACATAAATTTGAGGGTTTCCTTCGATTTCCTTAGGATCCCATCATCAGTTCCTGATATGATGGCCATGGGACCACATGGGGAGCATACCCTTTCGAATACAAAAAGAATTTCCAAAATCGGTCCACAAATTGACGGAATAATCCGTGTACATACATAAAAAAAAATATACCGATGAAATTGAGAACCTCATCCTTTTGGCAGTCGGTTAAAAAAAATATACCGATGAAATTGAGAACCTCCTCCTTTTGGAAGTCGGTTAAAAATACAGAAGAAATATTATAATACCAAGTAATATTTATAGTAGGTAGAACAAAAATCAAGTAAATAGTTCCAAAAATAACTTTTTATCCGAATTTACATTCAAGAACTACTACGATTTGGGTGCGTGTGTCGCGTAGGGAGCCGACCGACCGCGCGGGTACTGCTTTTTAAACAATTTGGACGTGTTTGGTAACCTACGCAGGGCAGTACTATGTATTAGTTATTCTGTGGCAGGGCGCAGGCCACGCGCCCGCGCTGCCTTTCGGGTACCTATCATAAAGATGTTTAGTATCATTTTCTGGTAAATTATGATGAACTATTATGTTATATGTTTACTCCTCTTTCAAGTATTTTAAACTTAAAATAAATATCATAATTATAAATGACCATTTAACGTTTATGGCATTCTAGTTTTTGGTTCAGTATCAATAAGAGCATCCTCCCAAAAAATCTAAATTTCTTTAATGTACAGAATTGATCTTATACACTTTTCTTAAGCATTTTAAAGTAATCATATTACGTATCTATTGTAAAGTTAGTTACTTGATTCCAAAAGATGTCGCTGTTTTAAGCACAGTTCGTCAGTGCGCACAGAAACAATTTTCAAGAAAATGTAATTGCTTTAGTATCGATTAGAGAGCCCTCCCAAAAAATCATCTAAATTTCTTTAATGTACAGAACTGAACTGTTACATTTTTATTATACGTTAAAAAGAGTAATCATATTACGAACCTATTGTAAAGTTAGTTACTTGATTCCAAAAGATGTCGCTGTTTTAAGCAAAGAAATTTTTCAAGAAAATTTAAAACAACCCTTTCTATGGAAAGAGAGAACATAAAACAAATACCTACCTATCAAATACTAACTATATACCACATTAATCACAATGCTTGTGCATAAAACGTTCCCACGATTATTTTGAATATTTAAGTCATGCGCGCACAACCAAACACACAGATTCGACGTCTACAGAGAGATATAGATATTCTTTTTCCTATGGATAGAGAGGTTGCGATAAATCAAATACTTAATGCTACACCGAATTATACGTAATACGTTCTACGATTATTCCACGATATATTAATCAAAGTGTTATTAATTACGCATGGCTGGCAATAGATGGCACTACATGTTGTTTTGCGTAATGATAAATTCTTTATAATTTTTTTTTTCCAATAGATAGAGAGATTGTGATAAATTAAATACTTTATGCTACAATCTTCAGAGTATCTCCTTTCTAACAAAAAAAGAATTATTGCGATCGGACTACTCGTTAATGAATTACAATTAATTACACATTTTGACTTTCATCTCCCCTCCCAAGGAAACCGTCCGGAATTTCGGAATAAAAAGTATCCTATGTCCTACCTCGGAGTATGAACTCAAATCATGCCAAGTTTCATTTGAATCCATTCAGTAGTTTCGGCGTGATGCGCGGCCAAGATACAGACAGACAGACAGACAGACAGACAAAAATGAAAAAAAAAATAGTTTTCGTTTCAGTATCGATAACAGAGTGCCCTCCAAAAAAATTTTCAAAATATCTTCAATGTACAGAATTTGACCTGTTACATTTTTATTATAAGTATAGATAGTAAACGAAACTTAGAAATATTAAGGTGGTTGGTTGCTATCAGGGACTTAAAATAGTTTAGATATTTTTTTTTACTGCACTGGACACTTAGAAATATTACATTCAAAACGCTTGTAATGTAAAACTATAAAATATAAGATGGAAAAAAAACTAAGAAAAGTAAAGGATCTTAAAGTGCAGATTGAGGAAGGCTTAATAAACTTTAAACAGTTTTTAAAGGAACGAATTAGTTACCATTATGTGGATACGCGGTTAGAAATTTTGGAGAATAAATTCAATAATATCAATAATATACCAAATATTAGGATTTAGTCGCCGAAGTTGGCTAAGGGGAAAAATTGTTTCGTTATTTTGAAGAGGATTTTATGAAAAAGTTTATGAAATCTATTTAACTATGCATTATAGAATAAAAAAATGCATTGGCTCAATTAAAATTAAGTGGTTCAAATAAATAAGTGTTAACAGCAACACTAGATAGGTCACCACACGGATATGACTTATGTATGTAGATTAATCCAGATTAATTATCTATAAATCACTATATTACCATAGCATAATTATTTATAATTTCTGATTTTAATTAGTGTGATGTAAATATAAGTACTAAAAATATTGTACGTGGTTGATTTTGATTGGTGGAGGGCATAATAATGACAGGAGATTATTATATTGTGTGATAGGTATTGTGCTTAGGACGTTGCTGTTGCTCTGCCTAAATATAATATGCCTAAATAAAAATATAGACTCAGTGTGGAAAAACTAATTATTGAAACCCTTCTCGAGCTTCACATCTCAGCAGTGGGATAGTGTTTAAAATGTCGGGACCTTATTTTCACGGTTTGGGTAAACGTAAACAGAAGTGTAGTGGGCAGTATAGTGAGTCGTGACAGTTTTGATGATGAAAATAGCGACTTTTCTCTGACAACCGTTTCAAATCCAAAACGAAAAACGGCGACACGTTGCTACTATTGCTGCTGAGGTTATTCCTAAATTTAGACCGGAGGATAAAATGCAATTGCGCTTACGGGGTGCTGCTCGAGAATGGTACGATAACCTCGAAAACTATGATTTTTTTAGGGACGAATGGAAGGAGATGCCGAAGCTTCTCCTTCCGTATCGCTTTTGTTCGTTCAACTACGTTGAGAAACTGGTACGTATGCGTATACAAAGGAAGATAAGGAGACGATGACAAAGTATTATCACGGAAAGTTATCCTTAGTAAAAAACTGTAACATCGACGGTGAGGATGCTATTGATACTATTGATACTGTACGTGTTGGGCAAACTGTAAGTGCAGTGAGCAGCTGATTGTATAAATAAATAAATAAATTTCGTGCATAATTCGTGGATTGCCTGCCGAATTGAGTGCCTACGCCAAGGCTTACAGCTGTGAAACGCCTAAACAGTTGTACAATGGCTACCTATCATCATTAGAAAACGTCAAACGAGTGGAAACGTATACATAGTCTACGTGGAGAAGAGGTGTTATCAACAGTACGTCGATTTCGTCATCAGGGCATCAGCCCAACCCAAGAATGTTATTTGTGTCGTCGACCGGGTCACGAGGCTCGCAAGTGCAGACAAAAACAGCGCTGCGAGACCTGACTGAAGACTGAAGAGAAGCCAAGACTGAAAGAAGCGAACACTGCACTCCTTTCTTAATTTTGATCACAGTGGACGCAGCGTCTATTTTCTGTTCACTAAAGTTTACCACTTCGATACCGCGAGTTAAGAAGATATATTCATCCTTGAGAAATATAAGTAACTTATTCAGCAACCTGCAACCCCAATAAGCGTACCAGATTTAAGACACCCATTGGAAACGCACTCCTACACCAAACTGTATAATATTAGGTCTTTACCTATGAAATTGCCGTTTTGTATGCAATAAGTGAAAGTACTTATTTTTTCAAACTTTTTATTTCTGTTATTCGAAGTAATCACCCATGCAATCGACGCATCTTTGTCGCAACGGCATGAGCATTAATGCAGATGTGTACTGTGAAGAACTGGAGAGAATGATGGAGAAGCTTGTACATCTGCAACCAGCTTTGGTCAATCGGTCGTCCCCACTGCTCCTTCACGACAACGCGCGACCCCATTCTGCGCAACAGACAGTCTCCAAGCTGCAAGAGCTGGGGTTGGAAGCTCTCCCCCATCCGCCATACTCACCAGACCTTGCACCTACCGACTATTACTTTTTCCAAAATTTAGACAACTTTTAGTGGGTAAAAAAATCAATTGATTTTTTTACCCACTAAAAGTTTCACGGAATTCCCGAGAGGCACTACAAAATGCCTTTGAAGAGTTTGTTGCCTCCCGTCCAGCTGATTTATACAAGAAGGGCATCAATAAACTGCCAATGCGTTGGCAAAGATGCGTCGATTGCATGGGTGATTACTTCGAATAACAGAAATAAAAAAGTTTGAAAAAATAAGTACTTTCACTTATTGCATACAAAACGGCAATTTCATAGGTAAAGACCTATTACATGCATATAATTCAATTCCTCTTCCACAACACAAACATCCCTGTCACGATTTATCGTAGCTCTATTATTATTATATTTCCGACACTGAGCGAAATTAAGAAAATCCTCCGTGAAAACCACGACATACCTATCGCCGGTCATTTAAGTAATGTTAGGATGTTAAACCGAATACAAGAAAGATATTATAGGAAAAGAATGCGTGGTGATATCGAAGATTATATCAAATCCTGTAAGCTCTGTCAACAAAACAAAGCGTTTCGAAAAATTCATGGAGCAACTATGCAAAATACAACAACATCCACTGCCCTTTTCCAACGCCTGGCAATGGACATAGTTGGGCCGTTACCAGAAGCAGGTTTAGCTAAATTAAAATATATACTTACCTTACAAGACGACCTTACCAAATTTTCATTAGCGTATCCTATTAGATCCACGATAGCCGAAGAAACTTGCGAGTGCCTCCTACAATTTATATCTCTATTAGATACTGCAATTGTTGTTTGTGGACGGGATTGGGAGGATGTTAAAACTAGTGCAGAATCAGCCCTGAATCATGTGATGACCTGGTTAAATCACAACCTTTTGACGCTAAATTTAACGAAATCTGTTTATTTACCTTTCGCACTACGTAGTATTAAAAAAACCACCTGATACGTATACTTTAACAGCACACTCATGCTCAGGTTCTCTAGACCCATGTTCATGTACATTGTTAACGAGAACCGACTCTGTGAGGTATCTAGGGGTTCTAATAGATGATTGCCTAAAATGGGATAATCAGATCAATGCACTCATAAAGAGAACCCTGCGTCTGATCGGTATTTTCGCGTCCCTTCGTAAATCGGCAAACTGGGAAACCTTAAAAATGGTATATCTAGAGTTATGTCAGTCCGTCATAGGCCATTGCATCACAGTTTGGGTGGCGCTCATAAGACATTGCTCTTGGGATTGGAGAGAGCACAAAGAGCCATTCTCAAGACAATGGCAAGTAAACCGTGGAGATATCCCACGGCTCAGTTGTATACAGACTGCAAAGTATTAACTGTACGCCAGCTGTTTGTGCTTCAATCAACTATTAGGCAACATCGCGGTCTCCACCGCCCTGATCCTAAGAAGCGCAGGAATTTACCACAAAGTGTCCGACACAGAACCGCTTTCGCAAAACACCACTACTATATATTGGGCTCTCACATATACAAGCAAATACACAAAGAACTAAAAATACTGGGTTTGAATAGGTACACATTAAAACATAAAGTTACAGAATGGCTTCTAGCGCAGGACTCTATACCAGCACAGAATCGTTGCTGATATATCTCAAATAATACACATTCCACTGCAAGCTAAAAACAACCTACAAGAATAGTAATTTTTAATTGAGATAAATTGTAAACATAGACTATACTTAACTCTAACATCTTAGGTGCAATGAAATGAAAAATGTACGGCTGAACACTGTCTCTTAAGATACAGGTAATTCACCTAGTTTAAGAGGCAGCGTTCCATATCTCAAGCGCAAACTAGAATTAACATTAACTGTGTATTCGAATAATGTAAATCTGTCTGTGTCAATAAACATATATTATTATTATTATTCGGAATAACTAAAACAATTTTGACAGACCAAGGTACCAACTTTACTTCTTAAGTAGGTAGGAACTTTTTAAGAAAACATTACTTGAAAATAAAACAGTTAGGGTCAAGTCCCTGTCACCCACAGACACAAGGCGCACTTGAACGTAGCCACTCAACTCAAAAAGAGTACTTAAAATCAAATATAGACGAGTTAAAATCTTGAATACGTAAACGCAAGGTAGTAGAGCCACGCTGATTTCAGCACGAACGGGCCGGCTCGACCGGGGCGGTACTACCCTCGCACAGAAAATCAACGTAAAATGACAGCGTGCTGTCGTGTTTCGTTGGTGAGTGCGAGACCGGAGGCCCAATTAGTCTAGTCAACAAGTTCCAAACTTGTTGACTAGACTAAAAGATGCAGCAGCATCACTAGGCCGCCATGGTGTGGGTTGCCATGCTGCATTGTCTGCATTCGCAGTGAGCATGGTGACCACCACTCTTGGATTCTGCTTATGCTTTCCATCAGGCAGAGTAGAGTCATTTTGGCGGGCCAAACATAAAAAAAAAAAAAAAAAAAAAAAAACGAGGGGGATATGTGGCCGTTTAATCTTATTTAAAAATTATTTGCAAGAATATAAGGACAATGAAACAGCTACTAGTTTAGAAATTAGAGAAATTTCATTACGGTTAACTCAAATTCAGGATCTAATGGTAAAATTCGAAAATATGCAATTAAGAATAGAAGAGCTCTCACATAATATGGATGAGCAGTTATTAGAAAGGGAGACTACTAAAACAGAATTTTATTGTCAAATTGCTCTGGCCCAAGAAATTATAGAGGCATTAATTGTTTCGGAGTTTGGGTGTTTTCTATGTATAATATGTATGTATTTACAAAATAAAGTATATATGTATTTGTATCAGTTGTCCATAACAAAAGCTCTGCTTAGCTTGGGACTAGATGGCATTGTGTGTTAGATGTCCGAAAAATATTTATTTATTATTATTTATTATTAATAAGTCTAGCTGCTGTACCAACAGCACAATTAAATTGCTCACAATAAATTTGCCAACATTTGACGGAAATTACCTACAATAGTTGGAGTTTAGGGATACGTATCAATCTTTAATTAATGAAAATGCATCAGTAGCACCAATAAATAAATACCATTACTTAAGAAATTCTATTAGTGGTAGTGCTGGTACAATTATCAAATCTATAGAGTTTACTGCCAAAAAATATGAATATGCTTGGAAGGCATTATGTCAATAAATAATATATTCTTAGAAATAATCATCTACATGCTTTAGTTAATATAAATCCTATACATAAGGAATACTTTAAGGCTTTGAGGTATTTAATAGACTAAGTTATTATAAATCTTAATTTACTTAACACATTAGATATTTCAACTGTTGGCTGGGATCCAATGGTAATTTTGGTAATATCTGCAAAGGCGGATCATAGAACTAGCAGCAAATGGGAGGAGTATAAGGTACGTCTTACAACCCTGCCCTCTCTTAAGGAATTTAAAGATTTTTTTAGAAAATATAGCTAACGCTAACATTCTTGAAACTGCGAACTATAATCGCAACCATAATAATAATAAGTCACACAATACATTGGCTGCAAAATCTTTCACAACGGTTGTAGAATTTCACAATAATTCATGTCTTAGCTGTAGTAAACCTCATTTTATACATCAGTGTAACAAATTTAAGGCTTAAGTATTAATGACACATTTACACAGGTTTCAAAACACAAATTGTATATTGTCTAATAGCGGGGTGACAGCAACACTTAACTGTCGGATAAAGGGCTCGTGTCGAATTTGTAAAGATAGGTATAATACAATGTTCCATAAAAATAATAGAAGTAATAATTTAAACAATGAAAAATCTACTGACTCAATTGAATACTCTTCGCTGTTTTCATACTCCATTTTAAATCAATTAAGTTCCTCCAATTTGCAAATATAACACTCAAGCTCCGGTTAACTTGTTATCAGAGGCATTCAATACAGTCAATGCTGATCTATTACGTGTTGGAGAATGGAGTCCCGGGATGGTATCAAGAACTGATTGGACACAGCTGCCACAAATTGAATTCAATAGCACCAGTCTTGAGATCAGTACTACAGTCAAAAATGTAGGGATCTACATAGATGGTTCTTTATGTTGGGGTCCACATATACAGGAAGTCAGCCGAAAAATATTTGCTTCTGCCGGGTCTCTGCGAAGAATACGTAACTTTCTTCCAACTGCTACTAGGGCTGCACTTGCAACATCACATCTCGAAAAAAAAAAAAAAGTTTTTGGTGGTCTTCTTACAATTGAATCCGCTACCCATGGACCCACTATAAAAATATTATATATATCAATTATAAGGATGTTTCAATGCTAGCAAATGAAGCTGTAACTCTGGAAGAAAAAGAAAACTCTAGGTTTCAAGTCTTTCAAGACGTGGCATATAACTCGAGACATTGTGTTAAAAGTATGCCCAGCCAAAAGCTGCCAAGTCGTCTAACAGTAGATGATGTAATCAACTGAGAATGCGAGATTCCGGAGCGACTGTATGATTTCATGTCGATTTAATTAGAGGACCAGATATTTGTCATGATGATTCAAACCACTTGGTTTGAATCATCATGACAAATATTGTTAAGATTAAGTCACTATGTAGTGTCATAATTTACATGAAAAAGGGTCAAGTTAAGCCTCAGAAAAATATAAATCTTGGATTGTCTTTGAAATCTTTGACCAAATCACGCCAAATTATCATAATACTGAACAGATACGGTCACACAATTCGGTATAACTTGGCCGAAGAGTTGGAAACTGAAATAACATACACAGCAGTGGAAAAAAATACCTAAAGTTATTCCATGCGGTATCGATGCAGTTCCTGGACGAAGCGCTCAAAAGACAAAAGAATGTACTTATCAAAGAATGCTTTGAAGAAAATCAGTTTACTTCAGAATGTGTTCCTACAACAAGTAACCCAGATAATGAGTTACAGGAGACCATAACATCCGAGATCATGGGTATAGTAATACAATTTCTGGTGGAATATTTTATACGAAGTAACTACTACACTTGCAATAAAATTTGCAGAAGTTGGCTGTAAATGGCCGCACCAGTTGACTTATGAAATGTTTGGTGACTGGCTGCACTTGCTGCAAGTTGACTGCAAGAAATTATGGGGGTCACGTGCCAGTGGGCACTTCTCTAATAATTATAAAAATATACACATGGACGCATGCTTCCTTATGTCTAATAGTCACACGGTCACCAGTTGTAATGATATGTCAATAATGCTCACAATTTTTCAGTTACAACTTTAGAATCATGTATAATTTGTGGGAGTCGTGAACAGCCCATATCTGTTTATTGGGCCTTATATTCAATATCGAATGATAATTATTTCTATGTCTGTGTTTCCTTACACATAGGAAGAGATGGGGTGGCCATATTCTATTATATGTTAAGTAAAAATGCAGTTGATATTTTTGTATACTATGTCTGTTGGATTTCGAACGTCATTGTACTGGCAACATTTTGATTGTCTCTGGTACGTGTTGACGTTTTGACGTTTGAGGTTAAAAATATGTAGAAAAGGAATTGAAAGACGCGTGTTGAAAACCGCCGACGATTTGTTATTGTTAAAATTAAGTGATAGTAAGCTAATTGTATTGTCCATCGACCCGCGGTCTCTTTAGTGATAAACCGTATTGTGTTAGGTCGTGGACTCGCGAGTTTTGTAGGCGCGTTCCGCGTTAGCTGAAGCGAGTTGTTGTAATTCGAATACCTTGGAAGTTGTACAGCACTTTAGGAGTTTATGTTTGTGTGAAGACGCAGAGCAGAGAAGAATCTACCCAAGAGATATCTCTTGGAACGCCGAGAACAGGACGCCACACAACTCCAGTAAGTGCTTAATGATTTTAGTTTAGATTAAGAACACGGTGAAATCGCCGTAGCTCATCCTTCTTGCCAATGGACCAGTAGCGATTGTATGCCTATCTATGGGCCATAGGTATTATAAACTTCATCAAGGTGATCGCTGCCTTGGCAAGAGGAATGAACAGTTTGGTAGCAAAAGCGTGGTTTACCTCCGGGCTGTGAGCACTCCGTAGTGCACTCAGAAGGTGAAACCTAGTTGTTAGGCAGGTAAATATACTGTTCCACTGTCCACATATCTTTGATGCCACTGATATAGCTATTTAGAATAGTATTTGAAACAATTTGTTAGCATAATGATTGAATGTAGGTAGTTCAAACATTTAATTATTGGATTAATGTAAATCTTATTTTACTAATTGTTTGCTGGTTTGAACTGTGTTGTATACTTGATATTGATTGTATTTTTGTATTTGTAGATTGTATGAATGTATTGGAAAACATTTAATGTGTAAATATTTTATTTTATAGAACCGCTCAAAATGTGTCACGATAAATATACAACAACTGAACCTCTCCTAAGTGCTGAAAAGGCAGTCCAAGCAAATATGAAGATACATTACAGAAGCAAGGCCATCCAGACCAGGATTATTACGAAGGACATTCCTACATCTCACCAAAGATTCAACTTCATCTAAGCATACTTCACCATTTAAAATCACACCATGTCGTCTCTACCCTTCGACTAATATAAATAAAAGTATACATTTACTTGAAGACTACTACAGATGTAATAGTGATCTATCATATATTTTGTCTACTTCTTCATTTAGAATTTCAGACTCTGACACTGCAGTTACAGATACAAATATTGATTTAAAAATGTGCAAAAAAATCCATTGGTAAAGAATAATTTGAATTTTATAAGCAGTTATAAGCAGTAAATCTATGATGTATGTTGGTATACCTTAAGATTGTTACTTTTTAGTCCAATTAATTGTCAAAAAGTGCAATATTGAACTAGAACATCATTTTTTTAAACACTTGATGTGTTTAAAAAATAGGTATAATAGGAGTTTTTCAGAACAAGAGGATAATTTTGGAATTTCATTGTCTTATTGTAGTAAATTATTCTTTAAAAATGTTCCTTTGATTGCAAGTGTATTACGTCCATTTATTGTATAATTAGACAAATCGTTAATTAATAACAATTTACCAATTCCATTCCGACATAATTACTACAATGTAAGTTGCATAATTAACTGTCTTGAAATAGATATACAAAAGCCTCCCAAAGCTCTTAATCAGGCATTAACTGGGTCGGATTATAAAAAAGTCAATTCTGTTAAATCTTTAATATCCTATACACCAAATGGCTTAATTATATTTCATCCGGGTTTGGTGGTAGAGCTACTGATGTAACGAAAGACAGAATTGCGATTTCTTTAATAGTTTAGAACCTGGAACCTGCATTTGCGGGCTGTGTATATACAGCCGCATTTTATAACAAAAGAAAACTCAAGCCATTCAAAATATTTTCCAAAACAACGGATTTTCAAGAAATATTCGCGTCGTTAACGGATCCAATAGATTTATTTATTGACGAAAAAGTTCAGCGGATTCAGGAGTTTACTGTCCTTCTGTATGGGATAAAAAATTGTAGCAATATTAATGTTGCTAGATATCAGCTGTTCCAAAAAACATATGGAACATACAGTGATAAAGAGCACTTCGTGAAAAAAATAAAATGTATGGACTCCAATCTCAATCCACCATTGCTGGAAGTCTCTCCTAAAAAAAATTTGCGCACGATATATGTAAATTCGATGTAGCTTCATGCAACAGATGCAAGCTGTGTCAAATCAAAACCTGAAGATAATGGCTAGTTTTTATATTTGAAACCCAAATGTTTCGAAGGAGATCCCACACCTTTGCAAGTTGAGGATGTACTGCTGTATTGGAGAGAAAAGAACTCGATAAGAAGATATTTTTAACTGATTTATTATACAGATAGTTTATTATTTTTATATTAACAAAAAACTGTAATTACATATTTAATTATAAATTGTTCATAAATAAATGTGTGTGAAAATAATTTTATATTATAGTTAATATTTAATCTGCATTGAATTTAGTATGTCCTAATCTATGTTACGCGCTTATGCAATTATAATGTAATGAGAAAAATCTTCATCAATAAAAACTCGCTCTATCATTGTCTGTCACATAAAGTTGTGCACGCAACGCAGCTTTGTCACTCTCACTACTCGCATTTAAAATTTTACATACGTCTCAGTCAATTCTTTGAAAACTAACTATCGGAAGTAGCTAAAGAAACACCTTCAATCAATGAAATCCGGATCTAGTACAGACGACATATACCAACCTACTTTGTGGTATTTTAATGTACCTACTGTTTTTTTACAAGATCAGGAATCTGCATCGGATTCAGTCTAGTATGGATACTCAATCCTCTATACTTAGTACGGAAGTAGAGAGTTAACACTGAGTGAGGTAAACACTATTCTCGGACTGAACACGAAAATATTGCACAATTCGTAATATTGTGAAATATAATTGATCGTTTGTATTCGAAGCGCCTTTCAATCCTATTGTACAATAAAATATATTGTACAATGTTACTGTAGCGTCTAAGAGCCGCCTTAGACGTTTTCTGTATATATTTTGGAATTGTTGGAACGAGATTGGCAAGCATTTTGTAAAAATCATTACGAAATATTAGAATTAGATATTGTAGAAAGCGTAGAAGCATTAGAATGCATTACGAATGATGTTTATGAGGAGACAGAAGAAATTCACATTGATTATAAGTCTATTCCTGTTTGTAAGAACACCCAAGGCGTTTGTATACCAATGTATTTTGGCTCTTCAGTACGATTACCTGAAATAACTATTCCTACTTTCTCTGCAAAGTATTCTGAATAGACATCTTTTTGCGATCTATTTATTACTTTAAGGCTCATCTTACAGGAGAGGCAGAACAATTGATAAAGTTTGTACCTATAACAGCAGCTAATTATAATCAGTGTTGGTCACAGTTAGAATCTAGATATAACAACAAACGATACTTGTCAAATTGTATTTTGAAAAGATTATTTTGTATGCTCTACGCCCAAATATAACCCACATGCTTTAAGCAGCAGACGTAAGCGTTTTTGCTCCACTGAAGTCTATGGAAATCGATCGTCAGAAATTTCTATCAAAACCAGAATATATTAATTCATGCGATAGCTAAATTAACTTCTGTCGGCTGTTCCGTGACACTTTGGAAGGCATAAATGTGGACACGAGTATAAAAACGGATTTAGAAAGTGCGGATCGAGTATATGCACGAAGAACTGCCACATTTAACAAAGGACATAACTAATACGGATCTTGCTAGTACAAGAATGGTAATAAAAGATTTGAGACCGGTACAAAAAAAAAGATTAATAGTAGCAGTAGCAGCGATCGTGCTGTCGTGTTTCATTGGTGAGTGCGAGACCGGAGGCCCGATGATGCAGAAGCATCACTAGCCCGCCATGGTGTGGGTCGCCATTTTGCATTGTCTGCATTCGTAGTATGGTGACCACCACTCTTGGATTCTGCTTATGCTTTCCATCAAGCAGAGTAGAGTCATTTTGGCAGGTTGGCCCTGCAACATAAAAAAAGGAAATTTCAGTGTTAAATTCAAAGAACCGCGTAAACTAAAAACAAAGACTGGACACCACGAAATTCGTAAGATATAACAGACAATTCTGTTGATCAGCCCACATCCCTCTAATGTGCTACAGAAGGTATAATTATAAAAATAGGATTGAAGAATCGTTGTACAGATATTGAAAACAATGTAACACATACAATTACTGTGAAGGCAGAGGGTCGCCCCATCTCTCTACCTACTCTTCCAAAACTAAGACATCTAGAAGTAGAGCAATTCAAGCAATTTGTTGCCGCAGCCCGTGAGCCATAATGCATTTGAGGAGATTTCCTGATGAACAAATAGTTTTGAACAAGAAATTAACGTCTATTATCGGATCTACTGTTGAAAAAAAAACCGGATTCTTATATTTTTGAAAAAGAAGCAGTAGAAGAATCAGAAATAACTAACATTTTTGAAGATGCATCTCAGTATCAGACGTCAAATATCAGTGATGATCAAGTGCAAAAACGATAGTAAAATTATACAAAGATCCAGCTTTACGGAAAAGCTTGCAAGATATTGCTTTGATCAAAAAAAAACCTGTGGTCTTTAAAACTGAGAAAATTTATTTTGATCAGCATCATTTCCTGCTAATAACCATCTTTCAAAGATGGATGAAAAATAATGAAGTTTGCTAGTTAGTATATTCGAAAACCATAATATCTGTATATAGTAAACCCCGTTTGGCATTCGGTCCAGTAGAGTGTAGAACTAAGTTCGAGAGTGAAGGATTCATTGACTGGAAAAACGCAGTATACCGAGTATCTCAAGCATACATGCTCTTCACGTCATAAGTCTACTGTCCGTAGCTTAAAAACTAAATGTAAAATCGATGGCCGACTTAATAATTTACTGTAGTTCCAATTCGATGAAGTTATAACTTTTTGGAGAAATGTTTTAAAATAATTAAAAAAGTAAAAAAACTACGCGCTATGTCAGTCAATACTTACCTATTGAATATCTTCTTGGGGAGGTGCATGCAAAACCATTATGAAGCCCATTGAGGTAGCACAACGGGCTATCCTGAAAGTAAGTACATTTAAGCCTATCTATTTTCCCACCACCACGCTTTTCCACATGTGCAAGGTATTGACGGTCAGGCAGTTGTTCATACGGAGCATCGTCCTCAAACAACATACCTCTCTAATATATGATCCGAAATTAACTGAGAAGCGTCGGAAATTTACAGTATCTACGACACAGACCAGTTACAAAACCAAATTTAGCAGCCGGTTTATTGGGTTTCTGGGCCCATATTTATATAACAAAATAAACAAAAAATTAAACATTTACCCTCTGACGAAAAGACAATGTAAAGTAAAAGTGAGCCAGTACTTGCAGGAACTTGACTACGAAGAAACAGAAATGCTATTAGTTATAACACAGTAATAAAAATAGACATTAAAAATATATATACAAAGTCACAAGCATCACATCACACGCACCTACACATATATACATACACACCCTCTTAATACACCACTGCATTGGCCTCAAAACACTTACATACATTTCATCACTTACATCATTCAAAAAAAGAGGACTTTTCACACTTTCAAAAGAAAATTACAAAATTTTAATTATATTTATATTTAATTATAGGTAGGTATTGGATTATAAGACTTTATGTTAGTACAACCAGCAAAATATGTAAAATTGTAAGCAATTATTACAATAAAATAATTGGAGCGATTGGTGCTGACAATCGAAATACAGGCTTTGCCTAGTTTGATTGCAGATGCTAAATCAATTGATCTGTAAAATATTGCCAATTTTTTTGTAATTTTGTGTTAAGTTCTTTGTTTGGAAATAAATTATTATTATTAATTCTGAGTTGTTGCAATAGTTACAGACTGTGTTCAAGAGGTCTAGCTTTTAGATGCAAAAACAAAAAGTTTAGTGATCCGCTTAACGAAAATTACTTTATCATATTTACCGATTTGGGAATCAAGGATCAGGGAGCACCATTTACCTTACAAAGACTGTTTGCAATGAATTTATTTTTTAATTTAGTTAGTAGGACATAAAACTGAAAAACTGTTTGCTGCTGTTATTGACGAACTCAAAGTACCGAACATTAACATTACAGACAGTCACATAATAATGTCGATCACATGTCTGGTATGTACAACGGATTACAAGAAAAATTTCTAAACAAAGCACCTTTCGTTTTTAGGTGCCTCGCTCTGACCATGACGTTTTTTTTTTGTAAACTCGACACAACGAATCTATGGAAATTAGAAAATCCATAGAAACAGCTATTAAAAAAAACTGTTCAATATTTCGTTCAATCTTAAGTAGCTCTGTGTAAAAGTTCAAATTTTCTTTTATGTAGAATAACTTGCACGAATATGGCTGGCTTAGGTACAGAGAAATTTAGTGTTGACCTCAATTTTTTTTTTCTTGATATTCGTTGCGTAGTAGGATTAAAAAACTATGTCATGTTTTCAATAACATTAATCAAAGCCGGAACTTTCCAACGATAGAAAAAAATTGGTATGGGGAAGGGAAACCTCATACCTAAACATTTCTTATGGAGGAACGGGGGTGAGTCACCATTGAGCCGTCAAATACCTATGTTGCCACTTTGCCTCTACAGGAATTAACCCAATCTGTTGAGGGATGTTAGTCTAGGCTCCGACCAGCTGACTTAATGCAAGGAGGACAAGAGGGTACCAACCCTCTTTTTGGTATGAGAGTGGTAAATTATGAAGCTATGGATAGCGCCTCAGCCGGCAGTTGTCGGGGAGTTGTCGTAAATATGCTAGGAGACGATATTGTGAAATGTAGTCGGTACAAAGCATATTCAATTTTAGTTCGAGAGGCCAAAAAACATGTATCAAAACATCGCCCATCAGACATGACAATTCAAGATCGCACAAATATAATTGTGGATGAAATAGACTTGCCAGCAATTCTAAAAAATAAATAAAAGACGCTCTGAGCAAATTTACCCACAATTATGCAAAGAAATACAACATCCAATCCATCCAAATACTCGTACAAACAACATTTTTTTTTATTTTAAAAGGAAGCTTTGGCTAGACACATGTATAGCCACGGAATTAATTTGTAGTACTTATTATAGTTAAGGTAGCAACCCTAGTAGTAATAGTCGGTGCGCAAATATGGCAACTCAAATATAGTGGTGTATGTTTAGGCAATAAATGCTTTACTGTTTCATGGATGGTGTAGTTAATTAATTGCTCATCAGTGTGGATGTTAACGGAAATGTATGTAATCCGTCATTGTATACAATTCCTAGGAAATGTATGTAATTCCTAAAATCGCACGGTAATGTGTGAAATAAATTATATTATACTTACACATTACACATTTCCTAGGAAATCTATACATTTCCTAAATAGCAATCGGAAATGTAAAACATTTAAGATATTGGTGGGTAATTATTTTTAGGTTAGGTTAGAACATATGAACATATTATTATTATTTTATGGTATTAAGATAATATGAAGATATTATTATTATTTTACGGTACGACTGTTACCCGATTGTCTCAATAAGTGCTATAATAAAAAAATATTATTAACAACGTGTTTTATTACAGAAAGCATTTAATTTATACATTTCCTAATACGATATTGGAATTATATACAATTCCGAGGAAATTTATACATTTCCTAGGATATCTATGTATTAAATAGTTTTTCAAACAATATTTTCTACATTTCGTAAATAGTATCGGAATTGTACACATTTCCTAGGATTTGTATATAATTCCTTGTTTTCATACATTTCCGGTAACATGGATATAATAAGTGGCGACGAGTCGAACCGAAATACTAAGTGCAACAAAATAATACCCCGGCATGTACCAAACGTTGAGGTTGAACGTGGAACTGGAACGTGTACCGTATGTCACAAAACTCATGCATAGCAAAATATTAACATGGATTAAGCAAGGAAGAAAGACGTGGATTAAAACGAAACGTAAAGAAGAAATCGAGATCGATCGCCAACCAATTAAACGCCGGTACCGTGTTTACAAATGAAAATACAGTTGAAGAGGTCAGAACATTTTTACGAAACTAAGTTGACGTAAACTGCTTGTACGAACAGTCAAAACCAGCAATGACTTCAATCACCAGTTTAGAAGTTTTCTCTGGCGATAACTGGAATGCTTATGAACAGCAATTTGAATGTTTCATATTACTAAATGATATTCCTAGAGAAAAGAAGGTGCAATTGCTCATAACGAAATTGTGTACAAATGTTTACGACTTATTGACTACATTATATACACCAGTATCACCCGTCAAGGAATTTCATGAAAACATCAAAAGTTGAGAAAATATTTTCATCCAGTTAAAAATTGTGTAATTCATCAAGCTAAGATATAATATAATTAGTAAAATAAATAAAGAATCTGTGGCAGAAAATTTGATTACTGTTACTAGTCAAGCAATGGAGCAGGAACACAGTGTACCTAGCAGCTCTTGCGCAAGCAAGGACCAAAGTGAGCAGGAACCTGAACTAGCAGCTCTTGAGCAAACGAGGATCAAAGTGAGTCAGGACTAAGTGCACCTCGTGAGAGCAAAATTCGACATATTGTGCACTGGGTCCACAAAGAAGAGCTCGAAAACGCCTGCTTCTATCATTGGAAGACGAACCAGTCGAAAAGTCTTCAAAGTTTTAGATGAAAAGGTAGAAATAGATGGCGAAAAATTAACCAGAGGCAAGCAAAAGGACTTGGAATTTATATAAATACTAGCATAGCTACACCAACAAGACCAACCAAAGTGGCCAATAAAATTAAAGAGTCGTGAAGTCCATATATAGCGTTAGCTATTTTCATTGACAAAAAATTTACTGTCGAAACATATAACTTTCTACAAAAAGACTTAAAGGCACGCTTTAACGCTTTCCCACCTTATGCCATGATAGGAGACGCTAAAAACGATGCCAACTTGTCAGTGTTTCCACTTTAATGATTTCCTTTCCCCACGCCTCAATTGAGATTTCCCCTTCTCAGGACTTTTTTCCCCTCAAAAATTATTCTGATTTAGTTCTATTTTATGTCACTGCCTTTTTAGGGTTCCGTGCCAAAGGCAAAAAACGGAACCCTTATAGATTCGTCATGTCCGTCTGTCCGTCCGTCTGTCTGTCTGTCTGTCTGTCCGTCCATATGTCACAGTAACTTTTTTCCGAAACTATAAGAAATATAATGTTGAAACTTGGTAAGTAGATGTATTCTGTGAACCGCATTAAAATTTTCATACAAAATTAGAAAAAAATACAATAAATTTTAGGGGTTCCCATACTTAGAACTGAAACTCTTTTTTTTTTTCATCAAACCCTTGCGTTTGAGGTATTTATGGATAGGTCTTCAAAAATGATATTGTGGTTTCCACTATCATTTTTTCTAAACTGAATAGTTTGCGCGAGAGACACTTCCAAAGTGGTAAAATGTGCGCCCCCCCCCCCCCCCACACCCCTGTAACTACTAAAATAAGAGAATGATAAAACTAAAAAAATATGTGAAGTACATTGCCATGTAAACTTCCACTGAAAATTGGTTTGAACGAAATCTAGTAAGTAGTTTTTTTTTAATACGTCATAAATCGTAAACTGCAATTTACCTTTCATTCAATCAACACAAATATAACCTCTTTCCGCCATCGTCCTACGTGACAGCAGTTTCATCCCCATCACTTAGATGGCTGGCAGTCCACAACTGTGCGGTTCTCTAGGAACTTTTTGCCTAGCACAACAAAACTGTGGAATGAACTGTCACCTGCGGTATTCCCGGACCAATACGACCTTTAAACCTTCAAGAAAAGAGCGTAATCCTTCTTAAAAGGCCGGCAACGCACTTGTGACGCCTCTGGTGTTGCAGGTGTCCATGCACTTACCATCAGGTGATACGTCTGCTCGTTTGCCCCTTATTAAATAAAAAATAAATAAAAAAATGCCACAGAAATATCACACCGATCGAAAAAATACGGACAAAGTCACGAGCAAATGCTAATAATATATGTGTTTTTTAAATTTACAAGTATCGCCCTTTCCAATGATACCAAACACGGCATATTTATCTCAAATTTACTTTTGAATACAGTACTTTATGTCGGCTAGAGGGCGCCACATTAGATTCAGTGACACGTCATACAGCCTATAACCAGCGGACGATCAAGACACTTCTAACGATACCTTATTTGTCCAGTTCTAATAAGTAGTTAAGGAGCTATGAGGGAACAGATGAATATACATACATACATACTTACATAGCCTGTCAAAATCATACCCCTCCTTTGGCTTTGCCGTAGTCGTGTAAAAAATATTAAAACAGATAAAAGCAATAGGCTTGATAATGAAACAGTTGGATCAAATCTAGCTTGAAAAGAATAGGAACAACCTCTGTTTTACAACTGATGAAAAATCAGTTCGAAATGCCCCACCTCAAGTTTGTACAGGCCAATGCAACTGCAAGCGAATCCAAAAAAAATTGACTAAGCATGAATAAAGTATAATTTCATTTTCGTATTCTTATAGCCTGACCAGAAATATAATATATAAAACATTAGTATAGTCCATACAAAAATTACTTAAGAAATTTTCCGCAATATTTTAGGCTAGGCTTTATCCATGATTTCCCTCGATTTCCCCTTTTCATCTCTTTCCCCTTTTTCTTCCCCTCTGGACCCTAATTTCCCCTCAAAAGGGGAATTTCCCCTCATTGTGGAAACACTGCAACTTGTGTATAGGAAAGAGTAGCATCAGTTTCATTACAGAGCTTACTTTTACATACGTGTGAAAGAATAATCAATCTCATGATGTGGTCTTTTCACAATACTGCTAGCAAAAAAGCCTCGTACTACTTAATTGTGTGATGGAAGGATCACGGGGGTTTGATGGCAGCACCGGGCAAGCTTTGTATAAGCAACAATTGATAGATAGCTTTAAACTTTTTTTTTGGTTTTTTATCACATTAGGCAGCTGATTATAGATTTTAGCACCTTCGTACATAACGCATCTCTTGCCATAACTCGTTCGTGACTTTAACAGAAATATGTCATTCCTACTTCTGAGACCGATGCTATGCACGTCTATTTTTAGGGTTCCGTGCCAAAGGCAAAAAACGGAACCCTTATAGATTCGTCATGTCTGTCTGTCTGTCTGTCCGTCCGTCCGTATGTCACAGGCACTTTTTTCCGAAACTATTAGACCTATAATGTTGAAACTTGGTAAGTAGAAAAAAACTAAAACTTTTGGGGGTCCCCATACTTAGAACTGAAACTCAAAAAAATTTTTTTCATCAAACCAATACGTGTGGGGTCCAATCTATGGATAGGTCTTCGAAAATGATATTGAGGTTTCTAATATCATTTTTTTCTAAACTGAATAGGTTGCGCGAGAGACACTTCCAAAGTGGTAAAATGAGTGTCCCCCCCCCCTTTAACTTCTAAAATAAGAGAATGATAAATCTAAAAAAAATATATGATGTACATTACCATGTAAACTTCCAAGGAAAATTGGTTTGAACGAAATCTAGTAAGTAGTTTTTTTTTAATACGTCATAAATCGTAAACTGCAATTTACCTTTCATTCAATCAACACAAATATAAAAATAAAATAAAAATTATATTATGTTACTTGCTGCCGCGGAACCCTTCATGGGCGAGTCCGACTCGCACTTGGCCGCTTTTTTTTTGCTGTATAATATTAGTTAGTAATGTTCTTCTATGTAAACAATTATAATATTTGTATGTCTGTACAATAGTCAAATAGTAAAAACCAAAACAATAGTACAAATCTATTGGTGTTCAGTAATTTAAACACTTGAGTGGAATTGTTGAGCGGTTTGTGGAGCGGTACCTACTATTATATTTTGGCTTGGCCCCGACTTCAAACCTATGAATAGGTAGCCCATACAAATTAGGTTATTTTATACTTTTTAGTTTTTGAAGTCGGTTTTTTTAAACGAAGTTTTTTTTTTATTTTTCGCTTTTTAGTCTTTCTCAAGTCTCTCATCATCATTTCATGTAAAATTTATTGATGTCTACAGAATATGAAGCAATGCAGACAATTGCTCTTAACTTCATTGCAGGCGCTCACGTTAATTTGAGGGTTTCTTTCGATTTCCTTGGGATCCCATCATCAGATCCTGATATGGTGGCCATGGGACCACATGGGGAGCATACCCTTTCGAATACAAAAAGAATTATCAAAATCGGTCCACAATTGACGGACTAATAGATGTACATACATTAAAAAAAAAAAAAAAAAAAAAATACCGATGAAATTGAGAACCTCCTCCTTTTGGAAGTCGGTTAAAAAGATACGATCTGTGTATTCATTGAGAATTGAAAAATTTAAATTAAAATTAATTGAATTTCATGTTTTGTGATATTATTGTGAAATATTGTGATTGTGTAAAGACATGTAAATTATTATTACAATAAGTAGGCGGCAGCACCGCGCGGGCGCCGTTTGACGTTGCCGCCATGCCTCTCAGCTGTAGGTACTCGTATGCACGTAGGTTAGTGAACTTAAATTGCAAATGGTGTTCTTATCGGTTTTAATATTTTTAGGCATTTAGTTTGTTTGAAAGTTTCATTTTTTTAATTTCAATTTTCAAATAAATTTAACAATCCCAAAGTCAACAGACATATTTGAATGGCCCGCGGTTTCGTTAAATATCGTTTTGTCATATCCACCCTGTATGTTAGATGGCGTATTAAATTCAATTTAGATACTTGGAGATAGGCGACATCTGTTGAATTATAGTGTTTATACATTTATCGATGTAGTTCCTTAACACGCTCATAGATGGCGCTGGGTGACTTGTTTGGTGTTTGAGTTTGGAATGTTTCTAAATTGTTTAATATATAAATATATGAACATTATTGTGGAAATAGGGCCAGCATTTAGAATTGGATTTGAATTTGTTCATCTTGGATATAGACAAGAAGAAGTGCTAGATTGTCTGTGGTACACAGAATGTTCGAGACGATTTTGAAGGACATGACAGCCATGACAGGAGAAGCGGTTCTGGCTGAGAGATGACGTGGTGAGGAAGAAAAGAGGACAAGGACGTTTTACCAGGGAGAGAGCTACCTGAGGAAATGAGACAAGGATACAAAGGACGGAGAGCGTGACGGAAAATAGTAAATTATGAAAAAAAAAAACAGTGAGCAACTTAGAAAAGTAAATCACAAACAAAAATGACTAACTCTGATTTAAGACCATTTGATGGAACCAACTGGAGGACGCATTTGAGAAACAACTAGAATGTGCGATTTTATTGTGACTTTTGTCAATTTCTAATCACTAAACTATTACCTACGGTCTTTGATAATTTACTAAACATTTCACCTATTTCCCCACTTAAGAAAAGTTTTGCAGAGTTGTGTACTATTCTTAAACAAAAATATGGGAATCATGTGTGGGTGTGTGGGTTCATCCATGATTAATAGAACAGAATTTAGACAAAGAAACCAGAATCCAGGAGAAAGTATTGAATCGCACGCCGCTTTTCAAAAAAATTACGCCATTTGCATCTTCAAAAGGGCTGACGCGCAAAAGCCGCAAAGTCTTTGCCATTACGTGGGTTTGCTTGAAATCTGCAATCTTCTAACATGCCACTGGAAGAATTTTGCTATGTCCCTTAGAATCCTAAGGGACATAGCAAAATTCCTACATATAGATCTATATGACCGCAAATAACCTAGACATGGAGCCAGACACGCGAAAAGTCGCAATTCTTCTGAACAGCATTGGTCAAGATGCGCTCCACATCTTCGATTCATTCGACGTTGATATGAGTCAGGTAACTTTTATAGACCTACTATAAATAATAATAATAAATATTTTGGACATCTAACACACAACGCCATCTAGTCCCAAGCTAAGCAGAGCTTGTGTTATGGGTACTAGACAACTGATAGAAATACATATATACTTTTTTTTTGTAAATACATACATATTATACATAGAAAACACCCAAACTCCGAAACAAGTATTTGTAGATCATACAAACAGGGAATCGAACCCAAGACCTCATGATCAGCAGTCGCACACGCCAACCGCGAGACCAACGAGGCAGTTCCTACTTCACCTACTTCAACGATTTGAACTATATTTCATGCCAAAAGTGAACATAACTGTCGAGAGACACAGGCTCTTCAATCGCAAACAAGCACATGACGAAGACATCGATTCGTATGCAATCGAATTGAAAAATATCAGTCTGCAGTGCGACATCGAAAACTGTCCAAGCCTGTTACGAGACATATTTTCATAGAATACTCATTGAGAAACCAAAGACATTCGAGAATACAGTCAAACTAGCTAAGACAATCCGTACTATGAAGTTACACACCCAAGCGCTATCAAACCAGGAGTCGTCAATCCAAGCCGTACATAGCCGCAGTCGTCCAAATAGCCATAACCGTCAGTCCACTCTCAATCCTTATCCTCGTTGTCCTGCGCGCCCTGACCGCATAATAATGTCTAGGAATACAAATGTGTTAAAAACCATGAATAGTAAAAATGAGGCAAAAGTGGTTGAAGAAAAATTATTTTCAGTACTTACAACAACATAGAATTTATATTTTGTCTAGGAGTGATGATGATCTAGGATAGAATCATCAGCAACTCATAACGCCCCACTGCTGGGCTCGGGTCTCCTGTCAGAAGAGGGTTAAGGCCATACGAATGCCACCACATTATGTGTCTGTCTATAAAAGTCGAGGATGGCAACATTAATATCCAGTTAGATACGAAACTTTGTTTGCCCATAGACAATCGACCATTTTTTTTTAAACATAGACATTGTCACGACAGCGGAACCTTTGAGAAGTCACCTATGTCATCTAGCATTGGCTGTACGACATTAGAAAATAGGCGTTGTGCGTGAATTGAAAACGACTTTTACGAATTACATGGAAGTGGAAGTTGCTTCAAAATTTGAAAGCTTTGTCCCAGCCGATTATTTTGACGAATGTTTACGAATTATTGTAATTTGCTGTCCAAAAACCTTTTACCAACTATATTCCATACACTTAGAATATAACATAGGATAAGGTACGATGGGACTAACATATTACCATGTAATAAAAGTCTCTATATTAATAAAGATTTAAAACAAAATGAAGGCTCCGAGTTGAATATGGTATTTTTTTTATCTAGTTATTGCACTCTTATATTGCACACAGACAAACAAAACGTAAGAGTGGAGAGACAAATGCGCACAATCATGGAGAGTGCAAGATCCATGTTGTACTCTCGTGATATTTCATTGAATCTCTCGGCTGAAGCTGTAAACTGCGCAGTCTATTGCGCAGGCAAAGGATGTATCCCCATATGAGCTGTGGAATGGACAGAAACCAGCCCTTCAACATATAAGAATATTTGGTTCAGAAGGGTATGTTCATATACCTGATGAAAAAAAGAAGAAAACTAGATAAAAAGAGTGTAAAACTAATATTAGTGGTATGTGAAAATGAAAATTATAGAATGTATGACATTGAAAGTGGGAAGATAACAATAAGTAGAAATGTATACTTCAATGAGAACAGGATACCAGTACTAAATAAAAACATCACTGCAATTTCAATCACAGATGAACAAAAACAAAGTGAAGGAATACAAGATATACCAGTTTCACCAGAAGAAGACAGCCAAGATGTTTCGGAATCTAGTTTTGAAAGCGTGGAAACAGAGAACCCCAATGATGTGACGTATCAGCCTTCACAAATAATTTCTGAATGTGATGCAAGACATATTACGCTGAGACCTAGAAGGAACAGGAATGAAGAAGCAAATTTTATTGAGTTTGATGTGCCTACGACATATGAAGAAGCTTTAAATAGTAAAAATAGTAATAAATGGAAGGAAGCTATAAGGCGAAGAATTACAGTCACTACAAGAAAATGTTATAAATGATTTGAAACAAAGTTTTAAGATCAAAGAGGTGAATGTTTCTTGGTATGCAAATAACTAAAAGTGATGGAATGATTACTTTATGTCAAAAACAGTACATAAAACAAATTGTAAGTAGATTCAATATGTCAGATGCCAATCCTTGTAGTACCCCTGCTGATAACAATGTCATTTTAAGAAAAAAGAATAATGATAGTAATATTGATTTTTCATATAGGTAAGCAGTGGGAGCCCTGATGTATTTGTCAACAGTATCTAGGCCTGACATTTCATATTCTTTGAATGTAGTTAGTAGATATTTAAATAACCCCAGTAAAGACCACGTTAATGCTGTTGAACGAATTATTCGGTACTTGTTTAAGACAAAAGATATTTGTATTACCTATAATTGTAACAAAGAACTAGTAGGTTTTTCTGATTCTGATTATGCCTCAGATATTGAGTCTAGAAAATCTAATACGGGATATATCTTCATGATGAATGGTGGGCCTATTACTTGGTCTAGCAGAAAGCAAAATAATTTAGCACTATCAACTACAGAGTCAGAATATATGGCTGCAAGTGAGGCTGCCAAAGAAGTTTTATGACTTCGTCAATTATTAATTTTTATTGAGGAACCACAATTGGTGGTAACTCTATGTATAGATAAACAGAGTGCTATTAAACTCATTCATAATCCTCTTTACCACAAAAGAACAAAGCACATAGACATAAGGTATAATTTTATAAGAGAAAAGGTAGAACAAAATGTTATAAATATTCAATATGTGCATAGTTTCCGAACTATGCACATATTGAACTTGCAGACTTGCCTAACAAAAGCTTTACCTCCTGGTAAGTTTGATCACAACAGAGATCAAGTACTGAATGTACACATGTAGTTGGGTATAATTTTGAATATTTAATTGAAAGTTAGTTTTTTTTTTGTTTAATTTTTGTTAAAAACAGGTTGGTTTAAAACTTAATTTAAGCTTACTATTGTTATATTAAATTCTTAAATTTAGTATAAATAATTCTAAAATTTAAGTGGGAGTGTTAATTGATAAATTTTATATTGTAACACTGACTCTGTGTCTCCTATCTATGACGCTTTGTCTATGCTTTCCTTTCATTTGGATTTGTCATGTTAGGTACAAGTTCTAGTTTAATTAAAATAGAAATCTTACTCAAATATTATTATTTTGAACCTAAAACCAATAAAGGGTTTCAGCGCGAGAGCTCGACACGACATCACAGACTGATCGACCTACAGACATGTGGACGGCTCGTAGTGCTCCATCTGCGGACGCATCTGCCTACGCGTAACGTGTAGAGGAGGCAATAGGCGGAAGCCTAGGGGTCCGTTCACAGAGACCGGCTCGGAGAGCATCGGCCCGCTTTTTTCTTTTCACACAGACTGGACCGTTTACGCTTGGAATAGGCCGGAGCGGAGTCGCCCACTATTTCGCATAGACCAGCTGGAAGAGATCTGCTCGAGCGCAAGCGAGAAAGAGCACGCAATCGGAGCCGCTCGGCTCCTCTTATTATTTCACACGCTTGCTTTTCGGAATTGCTTGAACGCGCTTTGCGGTTATGTTGACAAAAGCGTGAAAAAAAATAAAAATTATGTTATTGTTACAGAAAAACAACTGCGTAAGAAGTGGAAGACCTGCGCGATCAGTGTCAAAAAGAAACTCCCTCGGTCTGTTGACAGTGCCCATGAAATAGAGAGCACATGACCATACTTTCAACTCATGCAATTCATAAACGATGACATTATACCTGAAGTCATGACGGAACATCTGCATGACAGTGATTCGGAATCCCTCAATGAGTCTTGTCAAACTGAGCAATCTAACATCCCTGACGTGATGATGAGTCCAGGTACATCAACCTGCAGCAGTCGACAGTCTCACCCGCTTAGATTCCGAGGCTACACCGTTTTTAACGCGCCCCGTAGTGTAAAAATCGTGTGTGTATCAAAGTGTCTCCGATTTTCAAGTGTGATAGCTTGAAAGTTGCGCCGTCGCAAGACGAACGTTGTGCAAAAAACCGCGTGGATTTTGGACCAGAACTTTGGATTTTATTGGCGAAAAATTTTTCGTCAACAGTGACAGTGTGTGTAAAAGATCTTATATCTCCGGATTAAGATCTGTGACCCCCGGTTTTTCAACTGTGGAAAGTTGCGCAGTGAGTGCCCGAACCTTTTAAGACCCTTCTCGGATTTGTAAGTGACTATTGCCAGAGTTGTGGTGTTTTTTCTCGAAATTTTTCGGTCAAAACAACCACAAAAAGTGAAAAAGTTTTGTAACTCCGAAAAGCGATCTACGACCTCCGGTTTTTAACCGTTAAGGGGTGCGTCTCGCGGGCGCGACATTAAAAAGTGGTAAAACTTGATTTTTTTGTTTTTGACCCCTGTGGTTTCTGTTTTGTGAGGGTGCGTCTCGGGGATACGCATCTCTTGAGACCCCTCTCAAGAATTTTGGACCACAGCTGTGGGAGCTACAACCCATTTTCAAAAAGGGCGTGGCGGTGAGGTCCCTGATCCTGGTCCCTCAGGAGTGTGCTTGTGACTGGATAGTGTGTGAGACACCTAGCGGAACCAGGAATCGCTTACAGAACTAAGATAAGTACTCTAGTTTAGAACTTATAGTGTTTTTAGTGTGACAAATTTTTGACAACCCTAGTTTTAAGGGTGGCTTTTTAACCCCCTCCTTCAACTTTCTTTCCAGTAGAGTAAAAAGTGACAAAGTGATAGAGACCTTCCTGGCTCAAATTGGACAAAAAACGAAGGAGTTACAGTGTCGCAAACTTTTAAAACGTTATGACATAATACCTACTAAGGAATTTAATTATTACGTAAGAGAAAGTAGGTCAACATCAGATTATAGATATGAATTTATAGAATGTGAAAGAAAAAATATTTTGCTAATTTAACAGAAAATGGCGTCAAATAGTGACCAGTCAGAGAAATGTGATGATTATCATTTTTTATGAGTCTCCTGCTACAAAAGTTTTAGTAAATTACAAAAGTTACGCATTCGCACTAAATTACCCAAATCATAATAGACGAGGCAGAAAGGATGCAGTTTTCTCAACCAAGATACGCGAAAAATTATAGAGGATATTCTACTGGCAACAACCCTAATTATATTATTAATGTGGGGTCGCGATGATGCAATACATTGAAATAGTAAATGCATGGTCAGCTAATGTAACATATCGCACGTCGGGCTCGACAGGGCTCCGTTGGAGTCTTCAGTCAGTCCACATCGTCCGTTGGGAGTTGGGACTAGTCAACCTCAGTCAATCCACTCAACTAATAAATGTATAGCAATTGAAGAACGCGAAATATGTTCGGTTTACATAAAATAACCTTTCATTTACATCTACAACATAAACATTTTCTAAAATTAAAACTTTTTTCTTACCTACCTGTTTGATTACTATTTATCTACATATAAATACAAAACTTTTTGTAAAATCTTGACCTTAGAGTTATGAACACTTTTGCGAAAGTTAGTATCTTCTTTTGGGGATTTTAGGTGATATTTTAGCTAGCATGTAGTCAAATGCTGTGACACGTGCAGTCGAATGTACTCAAAGATCTCAATACTTCATGTAAGTTAAAAAAAATACCAGTTATTTCCCACCATCTCTAGTGTTCAACACCGCCCATCTCAGGATCAGACTGTCTAGTAAAATAGCAAATCCTCATTTATAGTTTGCAACACCTGATATACGTTACCGTTACCGTTAATGAATTCACTTTGCCTGGAAGGATGTATACAGACAAATTACAAATTTCTGCAGAAAAATATAGTGAATATAGGACTAAGTTTTGTTCACCGAAAAGCATTATGTAATACTCAAATTTATCCCATAAATAAAATATTGTGCTATGTCGTATAGTTATATGTAAATATATATATTTGTGTTGGTTTATTTATATATGCAATAGAACATGTGTAAACGAGTGAATGTGTATTTATGTATGAATCTCTGTTGTTATTTTGAATATTCTCATCTGTTACTTGTGTGTAACAACGGAAATATTTTAAACAACCGATGTCCATATTATGGTTGTCTGGAAGTGATCGCCGTGAGCGATAAGACCGCCATTTGTTATATTTATGTATATTGTAACACATTTTTTGTATTATGTTGGCAAGAATATAATAAAAAAAATGAGTAAACAGGAAAAACAGATAGGTACATTAGACATGGCTTATGAGCACCATTTTATAGCACATTTCGTTGTAAACTGTAAAAAGGAGCTCATTGTGATAATGAGCACCCTATTTCTAATTACATTTAGGAGTTAGGAAGTTAAATGTCAAATTGTTATTTATTATAAAACCTATATTATAAAATAACAATCTACACTGACGGACTTGTGGCGACTTCCACATACAGCGCAACAGAAATATACTACAGCGCCATCTACCGAAGTTACACTGAACTACGGAGTAACGAAGGAAACTGAGAAACTACCAATCCTGAATCGCACAGTGAAAGTTCCCGCGCCGATAATCATATATACAACATCCCAACATCAACCGTTGGGCAGTTGGCCCGCCAGGCATGATCACCTCGCCTGGTCGGAGGATCCTCCCTGTGTGTTGGTGGGACATGACACCTGTCCCCCACAGACTCATAAACTGCATCAAACTTCAGGATTACTTTGAAATGATTTTTTTAATAAGTATGCAAACTTCTTAGATTAAATTATATAAATATGGAGAGACTGGCCCTTAATCTTAAAAAAAAGCAATATTTAAAAATATAACTGCAGTAAAACAAATGAATATAGCCGGGAAAAGAAAATTTACTCGTAGTATCAGATTTGCGTTTTTTTTAAATTGATTCTTATTGATTTTTTATTCTTTTGAAAATTGAATTATTGTTACCAGCAGAATTGTTGGGTTAGCTTTTTAACTCATTGAGAGTTTCTGAACCATAATATGGATACTTCGTCCGAACAAGCTGCTCAAATTGTAGCATTGGTGCGGGAGGGCTTGGATCAACGAACGATTGGTAGAAATTTAAACCTCTACGGTCTACGGTTTCTAGAATACACAGAAGGTTTGTGGAGACAGGTTCTTACAAAAGGAGACGTGGTACAGGCAGAACTCGAGCAACCACCGGTCGTGATGACCGATTTATTGTTACAACTTCCCAGCGAAATCGTTTCCTCACGTCAGTTAACATCAAAACAGAGCTTAATGAAGTGCGTGGAGTAAACGTTAGTGCACGAACAATAAGAAGAAGGTTAAAGGAAGAGGATATCACCCCTTTTAGACCAGCAAATGGTCCAAAATTGTCTGAAGCTCACAGACAAGCTCGCTTAAGATTTGCGCGTGATCACCTAAATTGGACAGATGAGCAATGGGCCTCCGTATTGTTCACAGACGAGTGTAGGACATGTTTATATGGTGCAGATGGTCGCAGAAGAGTCTATCGTCGACGTGGGGAGCGATATGCTCAAAGTTGCATTAAGGAGCGTGTTCCTTTTGGAGGCGGTTCGTGCATGGTGTGGGGTGGCATATCGATGAACGGGAGAACGTCAAAACGGTAGTAGAGGAAGTCGCTACATAACAGAGATCTTAGAAGATCACGTGGTGCCTTACATGGGATTTATAGGCGAAAATTTTACTTTAATGCAGGATAATGCCCGGCCGCACGCGAAGAGGTTGGGATACGTACAATGAATTGGCCAGCACGCAGCCCGGATCTTAATCCCATTGAGCATCTTTGGGACAGTTTAAAAAGAGCTGTATATGCGAGAAATCCTGTGCCTACGGCAGTGGCACAACTAAGAACAGCACTTTCAGAAGAATGGGACAATATTCAGCAAGATGTTTTAATATCTCTAATCAAATTATAAAAACATAAAAAAATCCTTGCATAAAGCTTGTGTCTATTGTTAAAAACGATTTTTTTATTAAACCAATTTTCTTTAAATTTCTGTTTATCTTCAAAAAAGTTTTAAGGTCCTTTCCAGTACACAAACGTAAACTTAAGGATATGACCCTACGCTGTTTTAAAGTTAACGAACCAATCTAGACGTTTCAATTTAAATCTGGGTAGAAAGTTTGCATACTTGGTTAAAATATTTATTTCAAAGTCGTTTTTTACTTTGATGCAGTTTATGAGTCCGTCAGTGTATTATGTTAAATATCCACAGTTCCTTTTTTATACAGGTACAAATAAAATTCCAGTTAAAGTTGTATAGAAACTGAAATTTTACGTTTAATTCTTTCATCACTTGTAACAATGAGAATGTTAAAGAGCTCCTTTTTTCCTGTGCCCTTAAAAAAACCTTTCTTTCTTTTATCTCCATATGAACAATCAAGGTCAACTTGTCTATCCGTAAAACATGATAATTGCGAAGGCATCGGCTATTAAAACAAGAATTTGATTAATTATATCAAGAACTAGTTAGTATAACACTAAAAACTATACATGTATATACAACATATGCAATGAGTGCAAAAACAAAAGCCCTACATTTGCAACAGAGCAAGACATACTTGAGAAAACTATTATTTGGTGTCAATGGGAACGTCAGGATCATGTATACTCCAAAAAGGGTGGAACCACAGTTCACACTAAAAATACTGTACGAGCTATAAAGACTGACACGTCACAAACATTGACGAAAGAATTAAGCCGCGATTTGATTGCTTTTAGGAAACATCATTATAATAATATTCATCAACAATACCAATATCGTAGAACGATCAATAATATGAAACCTAATGGAGGCTAATATATTTTGTGACTATTCCGAAAATTATGTGAGTAAGTTGACAGAAGAAATACAGCACATATGCATCTTGGAGCATCTAAATCACAAATCAGTCTCCACCCCGGCATGATTTATTTTAAGAATGAATCGCAATCACTTTGCACAATGTCTGACAATTTGACTTACCAACCTCCAGCAATATGGGCTCAATTTTGAATACAATCACAGATAAATATCTTAACATAGAAGTTTTAAACATAAACATAAACCATTTCTATTCAGACGGACTAAGCTCACAGTATTGACGGAAGCATTTTTTTACACTCCCTTTTTACCAGAGATCTGAATCTTTCTCACTCGACATGGTCACATTTTGAATCTGGAAATGGAAAAACTGTTGCGGACGCGATTTTTAGGGGTGCTGATTCCAGTCCCGAGAAATCACAATTCGTCCAAGATGAATTATGATTATATTAATCTTACCGGCGGTAATCGCCAGCGCTACAATGTATATGAGAGTTATGGAAACTTGTTTCCACCTCAAAATAGGGGAGTTCCACGTCCACCAAGAAGAGGACGAGGTCAGACACGCTCCCGGCAGGGGTTTCAAACAGCACGGATAGAAACAAAACGTAGGACAGCAGGAGAGAAAACTCATATTGAAGTTGACGCAATGATTAAGTCTACGTTGTATCCCGGTGCCAAGTCAGGAGATGACGTATTAGCCAAGATCGGCGAAAACCACAATCTAAAATCGATAACGTTATCAATAACAACACGAGGAATAGGATTTGGTTTATGTCATTTGAATTTTATTGCTGTTTCTTACCACGAGATAGTGGTCCCAAACGTTTACGCTCAGTATCGCGTATTCTTAGCAGTATTCGAAGCAAAGCTTCAGAGTTTAAAAGCTTCATACCCCTTGCCTGCCCGTGACACCGATAGAGTGTATGATTATCAAGTGAATGCAGATTTACTGCACGTTGCACAAACTGTAACAATTGCGCCGGAGCCAATTAAAAGAATAATTAATGCAGTGGGCATCATCAATTATGATGAAGGGGTGTATATCCCAGCCGTCGCTAGAGCTGAATTCGACGATAGAGGCAGATTTATCCCGCAGGCCCACAACATATTGTATTCTTCGCTGCGTAGAACAGTTGAAGCGTTAGCTAATCCAGCTACTCCAGATAGATATCGACGCCGTTTTATTGAGAATAATCCAATACCAGGAGCCATTTGGCAAAACCATCTACTTCAGAATCCAGATGAGATAATGCCTGCAAATTTCTCAACTGATAATTTACGTGATGACATCGCACTATTGAGTCCGTATCTCAATAAATTACAGAAACACATTCCGAAGATGGTGGATGGAACTGTAGATTTTAAAAGCACCGGAAGACTATCAGCATTTATTTGCAATAAGATGTCAGATTTACATTTGCCTCCAAGAGAAGTAGGAGAACAACTACAAGATTATTATCGTCGTGCATATCCCATCGGGAATATAAAGGATTTCTACTCCTATGCAAAATTACCGGCAGCAGAAAGACTTGAAGGGCAAATTAATTTACTGGGTGAAATTCCAAAATTTGAGAACCTCGTGTACCCTACTCATGTGATGAGAACGGAACATGTATGTAAATACATAGTACATTCTGATTATAAAGCAATCGCCCAGATATTATACGCATTGTAGCGAATGTGTGTATGAAGGAAAACGAATAACCCGTCCGGCAATAATATACGTAAAATAGCTAATTAATCGTTTACCAACTGTTGCGGACAGGATAGGCGGGACTATTAAACGAATACTTGATTCAAAAGTTTGTCATGGTACGGACATTAAAACCGCCAGAGATACATACGCATCATCATTGTATCTCATTTGACAACCAAATGCAATGTGGTGAGCACTAAAATCACCACTGACGAAGATAGGTTTTGGCAGATCATTACGTAGTCTGTTGAGATGTATGTGTCCACCAGAAGGAGGGCAGTATACCTACACAAAGAATAGTCAAGCACAGTAGATAAGGACAGAGCAACAGTTTGAATGTCTTCATAAAATCTATTGTTTAATACTTTGTACTTTAAGAATGGCTCAATTAGTATTGCTACACCATTATGAGCATTATTGGAATTTTTATTGTAAAATTATATCCAGGTATTCTAAATTTATTGTCTTTAAACCATGTTTCGTTAAGTAAACAAATGTCAATATTTTGTTTTCCTAAGAATTGAATCAATAAAGGTTTCTTACTATTAGCACTTTCAATGTTATACTGAGCAATACGTAGCTTAGACAATGTATGACTTAGATCCATTACTTTAGATTTTTAAGTAGAGTTTCTTTGATACTATTTATGGTAGTGGGCGTAGTATTCCACTTTAGGTGTGTACGAATTGGACGAAAGACATACATCTGATTATCTTGCAGAAATTCTCTTAAAGGTTTACCGAGACTGGAAAAGAGATCTAGAGAATGTGACAGCTGTTGTTACTGACAACGCAGCGAATATAGTTAAGGCCGTCGACTTAGCGTTCGGTAAAAGGAAACACATCCCATGTTTTGCCCATACTTTGAATTTGGTGGCTGAAGGCACAATGATATGTACTGAGTGGAGAAACATTGTTTCTAAAGTAAAAACAATATTTTTTATTTTTTTTATTTTTATTTTTTAGTAGTAGTAGTAACTTGGTTCAAACAGAGTTGCATTGCTAGTGATGAGTTGCGTAAAGCTACCGCTGCGGCTGCGGAGTCTCCTGCTAGGACAAAATTAATACAAAGAGTGGACACTCGTTGGAGCGGCATATACTACATGTTACAAAGATTTTAGAACTCCGTAGTGCTGTAAATGATATTCTTTTCCGCCACCCTAGAGCACATGCAATGCTAACTGCATCAGAAATATCGACTGTTTCATCTGTCATCGTGGTATTGCGACCCTTGGAGGCGGCTACAAAAGAAATTTCGGGTGACAAATACTGCACAGGTAGTAAAATTATTCCCTTAGTTCGCTGTATGCTCTCTAAAATAACTTGCTGTTAACGGAAGAGGTGCAGAAATTTGCTGTTAACGAAATAAATAAAAGAATGGGTCCAATGGAACATGTGACTGCTCTTGCTATAGCAAGTATTTTAGATCCACGGTTTAAAAAGATGCACTTCAATGATGCGATAGCTTGTTCCAACGCTGTATCTAAAATTAAAGACTTAATGAAAAAGAATTTGTAAAGCAATGAGAAAACTGAATCCGATTCTGACAAGTCCGATAAAAACGAAAAGGCCTTTTCATTATGGAGTGATCACCATGAATTAGTGCATCATAACTGGAAAAGTAACAAATCTGAAGATGTCTTGTCTGACGAACTTTCAGTTTATCTCAGAACACCTGTTGGAAGACTGAACGAAAATCCGTTAGAAATCTGGAGGGATTATTAAATACAATTCCCGAAGCTGTACAAAATAGCTTTAAAGTATTTGACAAGTGTTGGCACATACGTGCTGTTACATCCCTATTTACTCTGTCACAGCACTATTTGATATAATAAAATGCTGACTTGCAATTATTGCTGATTTACTTAAATACAATATAAAAAATCAGCAATAATTATGTTATAAATACGCAAGATTTTCCTAAATTCGTTCAGTTGGTTGTTCTTTAGCTAAACTGCTGCCCAGCTACGGACCTGGTTCTTGCCTGCCGGCTGGCTATCAGTGAAAGCTAAGAATATACTCCGGGTCTACTCTGCCCTAGGGCATCGCGCGGATATAATCCAAGTCGCGTATAAGTTATAATTATAAGTAGAAATTCTATATCCGAAAGTGTGTGTGTGAAAAAATTCAGAAATAAATAGTTGTCAAGTTTCAGTACCGTAGTTTTTTTTTATGAGTGCTGAATAGGACAGTCTAACAGTGCCTTCAGAAATACTGTTTTCACAGCAGCCTGTGCTACTAGCCCAGCAACTAGCCCAGCGGCTAGTTATGACTGAACAAAGAAACCGATTAAAGGGAAAACGATTAAGTAAACTTTTGTTTTTACATAGCATCGAAAAAAAACATTGGAATATGTAAAGAAAATAAAGTTGTGTGATTGTGATTAAAATTAATACATACTTTTCCTTGCACTTATCTTGTTTTCTTTAAGTCCTAAACATGACATCATTGCAAAAACAATCGATGTTTTAGAAACATCGATGTATTTCTCAATACATCGTATTATCATCGATGCAACCTACCGATGCATTACATCGGAAAAAACATCAATGTATATTTTAAATGTCCATCGCTAATCTCGCGCACGAATGACGTGAAGAAAGTATTAGTAATTGGAGCAATAACAGCGAAACCTAAGACAGAAGAGCGTCGGCGAAGTCACTGTGTGTTTTGTTGTTTTCAAGCCCCAGAAAGGTGAGAGTAATCTATTAAAAAGGGACAGGACTATAAAATGTGCGCTGTGCATGTTCTACCGCATATACTATGGGGAGTGCTCCGAGGAATTATTCGGATTGATTCTCGCCGTCTCTTTCCGCCATCGTTCTACGCGACAGCAGTTTCATCCCCATCACATAGATGGCTGGCAGTCCACAACTATGTTGTTTTCTAGAAACTTTCTGCCTCGCTCAACGAAACTGTGGAAGGAACTGTCGTTTAACGGTATTGCCCAATACGACCTTCAAACCTTCAAGAAAAGAGCGTACTCCTTGTTAAAAGGCCGGCAACGCACTTGTGACGCCTCTGATGTTGCGGGTGTACATGGGCGGCGGTAATCGCTTACTATCAGGCGATACGTCTGCTCGCTTGCCACCTATTCAATAAAAAAAAAGAACTTTTATAACCGAATTAAATAAGTTTCTTAATAAAGTTATGTATTACTCAATAAACTTTGCCTGAATTATCAGGCAAAGTTTATTATGTTAAGTATTAATTTATTATGTTAAGTATTATTAAGTTAAGTATTAACTTAGGAATATTATATCACGGTAAATGGTAAATTGGTGACCCCGCGAACTTTGAACTAAGTGACGACTCATTGAGTATCGTGCCTGATTTAAACATAAGTTTTTCAATATAAATACTAAATAATTCGCATATCGGTGGTGAATAAATACATCATAATGCCAGCTCCTCATCTCGGACAACCGCAGGCGCCGCCAGCGGCAGCCTCGGCCCCAGGAGTCTCGGTGAAAGAAGAGGCAAGAATGGATATGGCTGCTATTTCAGTGACGTCACGGTTTCCAGAATTTTGGATCGATCAGCCTAGACTTTGGTTTTTCCAGGCAGAGGCTATTCTGTCACCGCAGAAGATGTCGGACGAAGTCGAATTTAACCTCGTCATAACAAAGCTCTCTAAAGAAGCCATCCAACAGGTCATAGACATACCGATGAAGCCACCTGATACCAAGAAGACACTTGTCTAGGAAGCTTATCTACGCGCACATAGTGTAGTACTTACAATCGTGAATTATTAGCAATTTATTTAGCGACTATTCACTTTCGGAAGATGTTCGAAGGTAGAGAGCTGATAATATATTCAGACCATAAGCCATTAACCTTCGCTTTTTCAAAATTGGCTAGTGACAAGTAAACGCCCCGTAGAACTAGGCAACTTATGTACATTAGTGAGTTTAACAACAGACATTCGGTATGTAATCGGTTCAAGTAACATAACTGCTGATTCGTTGAGTAGGATTGAAACAATAACATGTCCGAGTACTTTGGACTTCGTAGAAATTGCGAACGCCCAGATCGACGATACTTACGATGGTGACCGACACTATGGCGGCCTGGTGAGATGCTTTTTCACGCCCCGCTTAAAGGACCCGGGTTCATAGTGGGAAGGAAAGACGTATGCTGGTAGCGAGTTCCAGCTTTTCACCGCTCGGCACAGGAAGGAAGTACAGAAGCTACACACGAACCACAATGGAAGTTGTAACCAAAATGCAACGTCGTAATTAAAATAATGTCAATACCTAACTGCGCAAACGATATATATTGTGAAATGTCGACTGAGAACATTAGACCTTATTTACCGGATCAATTCAGGAAATTAGCGTATAAGGGGCTGAAAACCAAAATAGAGCTAAATAAAGATCGCTTTGTATAAAACCTATCGCTCATATCATTACCAAAATCAATGTCTTTATATTTGAACATGTTCCTGACATAGTGGTTATTTCCAAAACACGATTTGAAAAACTTCACTCGATAGAAAAAATAATCAAAGAAGCCTCCGAAAATACTTGAATTCTGACTTTACACAGTTGTGCTTTAAGTAATGTAAATGAAATTAAGTAAAATTGTCTATCATATGTAACTAAAGAAAATGGTTGAGTTAGATTTTTAATAAAATTGCAACTTTTACCATAATAACGAATTTTGTGGTTTAGCACTTACGCCCTTCTATTCCAAGCGCTCTTTCTCTGTCATTCCTATGGACATCGGCAGTGAGCGTTGAGGCGCGCTGCTAGACGGACCTATGTCGCTCGATTCGCGCGCTGACCCGATATATTAGTCGTCTATTTAGTGTATAGTTTGGTATAAGTGAATCATTTTGTACAGACGAATAGTGTAAATAGATAGTTCTTAATTAATTAACCGACTTCCAAAAAGGAGGAGGTTCTATGTTCCACTGTATGCTTCTTTTTTTTATTTTATTTTTTTATGTATGTTACCCGATTGCTCCGTCAGTTGTGGACCGATTTAAAAAAAAATCTATTCGAAAGGGTATGCTTCCGAGGTGGTCCCATTGCCAGCATATCAGGATCTGATGATGGGGTCCCAGGGAAATCGAGGGAAACTCTCATTTTTTATAGGCACATACTATGTTTTTCGTATATTTTCTGAAGTTACACCCGTATTTGCGTCTGGTAGTCATCATTTTATGATGATGAGCTGATGATGTGAGGTACAACTCCTTAACGGTTAGGAGTTGGAGGATAAATCTTTAAATGTCAGATGTATATATGTTACCTTTAGTCGTATTCTTTCAAATTATTTAGGTAAGCTGATGATGGAAGGTGGAAGGTACAACTCCTCAACGGTTAGGAGTTGGAGGATAATTCTTTCAATTTCATACGTATCTAAAGACCTTCAGTCGTATACTTTCAAGTTATTTAGGTGAACTGATGATAGAAGGTTAAACTCTTCAACAGTTAGGAATTAGAGGATGATTTCAATATTACACGTACGTTTAGACCTTCATTTGTATTCTTGATGATGAAATTTGATGAAATAGTTCAACTTACTACTTACCTACGATTGTTTGCACTTAAAACTGAAAAATAAAAACTTTTTATAAAAAAAAAACCGACTTCCAAAAAACATCCAACGAAAACTCTCTGCCCAAAAAACACTTAAAAGCGTAAAATAAACTGGTTCTTCATAAATTGCCTATACCTAATTCTTTATTCATTTTAAATAGTAGTATTATAATGTGTGCTAGGTACCTAAAATCTGTTTGAAGTCGGTGCTAAGCAACCAAATTGTCGGTGCAAACAATTACAAAAGTCTAAGCGATAGTCACTTGGCACCGACTTCAAACAGATTCTAGGTACCTAGCACACATTATAATACTACTATTTAAATGAATAAAGAATTAGGTATAGGCAATTTATGAAGAACCAGTTTATTTTACGCTTTTAAGTGTTTTTTTGGCAGAGAGTTTTCGTTGGATGTTTTTTATGTATGTATGTATGTGTATCTATGTACCTAATTGTCTCGCTTTTTGATTTCGATCTCGTGATAATCGTGATCTCGTTAATCACAATAAAATAATGTGATTATAATACATAATGTGATTATAATACATAATGTGATTTTTTTTTTTTTTGTTTTAGGTACTTACTTGCTTACCTAATTGTATTTTTTTATCTATAACAATACAAAATAAAATAAATATTATATCACATATTTTCTATTATTTCATAGACAGAAAGTAAACACATTAATAATCCTCATTATAATATTTTTGTAAGGAATGCGCCCATTTTGCGCATGACATTTTTGCTATTTTTATATGCTGCACAAAATTTGATTAGTTGAACCATTATTTACTTATTTAAAATTATGTTTTTTTTTATCATACCATTACGATAGCATTTTTATTTTGACCTATCTGAAATATTCTAAAGACCTGTGTAAAGTGTGGTGAAACTACAAAGCGCCATTATGTTGGTTTTAGCAGAGTGCAAACTCAAAGTGGATTAGTGGTTCTCGGACTCTGTAGTAGTAGCAATAACGAACCGCATCGCAACCGCGGCGCTGCTGTAAGGGGCGTGTCCATTGCTGAAGGTCGTTGGCTGCAGTCAGCGTCTTAATTCAGTGCATAATTTGAGTCACCTGTAGAAATTTACGGTGTCATTATATCCGCAGTTCTGGTTATGTTGTCGTTATTTATACTGTATTGGATATACCGAAAGTGCCACGCACGAACGAAATCATGGATATCGAAACAAGTGAATAAAAGCTAATGTGGAAGAAGCGAAGGTTCTGCGAATTCCACAACCACAGGGTACCACAACCGGTACACAGCGTAAATAGGTAATCATTATAATTTTGTTGTGTCGCTCTTTTAAAGTATAATACAGTACACTTATTTATACAAGTTTTTGTTATTTTATATACTATGTATTTTAAACTTTAATATAATATACTTTGTATTAGTTTAGATACTGTTAACATATTGTTCAATTGCATTCTTTGGCTAGAGAACGGAGCGCTAAAACCCTGCCTTCATCGAATAGGTAATTTGAAGTCATTTTTATGTTATGAAGTCCGGTTGATACGTTGCTCAACGTTAACATATTGTAATTGTTCTCGCCACTAGAGAGACGTCTGCAGGAACGAAAGGTAAATGACAAAGTGACAAACAAGTGACGTTTGCTTAAAAAACTTGAACTTGAAAATACTACGTACCCGGCGCGCGCGCTATTAGAAGTGTTAGCGCTAGTTCAGACACGGCGGGAACCGCGCGATTATAGAATCGCATGGAAATCGCGCGGGTCTTATTTATATGAGTTAGTTAGTAATCGTTCAGACATAACCGCGCGGTTAATCAAGCCGCGCGGTTACCGCAACCCAAACGCCAGAAAATAGAATCGCGCTGCTCCCGCGCGTTTCTATTACTATGGAGTCTTTACTTCGCGTTCAGTTGCGTTGCGGATACCGCGCGGTGAGCACGGCACTGCTCGTGAGTTCGCCATGGATCGTTTCGACACTGAACTATTTATTGATGAGGTGGAGAAGAGACCTGCAATATGGGACATTCAGTGTGATGATTACTCAAATAAAATTATCAAGAACCGAGCTTGGCAAGAGTTGGTGGAGATATATGGAAATTGCGAAGACACGGTGGAAAAAAATAATATTTTAAGTAAGTAGGTTTATTCACCAAAAAAATAATTGACAGAATTATGTTATAATTATTGTTATGAAGCGTATATTATACTCTCCGTATACTTTAGGTACTTAAATAAATATAAACAAACTTCGGCTGCTTTATGCAGACATTTCGAGCATTTTTCAAATGAAGGTCACAACGGTATTACCATATTTCGTTTGTTTACATTTAGTTATGTACCTAAACATTACAAGTACGGTATGTTAGTTGCAGCTATATCTTTGTGTCTTGCCATGGAACACGCCCATCGTTCACAAAGTAATGAGCGAATTTATCTCTGATATTCAAAGATGACGGTGTCCCTCTTCCCGCATGCAAGGTATTGAGATTAGTCATGGGTGCATTATATAAAGTATCTTTAAATTTTAGACCATCTCTAGTCCGCACATAGTTATGTAGAACACAAGAGGCTTTTATTATGTCTTCGGCAAAATCTATGTTTACATTTATAGGTCTATGAAAGATGCGCCATTTGTTCGCCAAAATACCAAAAGTGCAATCAATATTACGTCGGGCTCTCGATAACCTATAGTTAAAAATCCTTTTTTCATATGGTAAACATTTGCCTGAAAATGGGCGCATTAAATTTTCTGCTAAGCCGAAGGCTTCATCTCCAACTATAACATACGGCATTGGTGTTAGGTCTACATTAGATATTGGTTTAGGTGTTGGTATGTTTAATGATTTTCCTGTCAGGCGTTTATAAAAAACCGAATTTTTAAATATAGCAGAATCACTGCTTATGCCATAAGCCCCAATATCAATATAAGTAAAGCAATAGTTGGCGTCGCAAAGTGCTAAGAGCACTATGGAAAAGAAATGTTTATAGTTATGATACAAAGAACCCGAATCAACAGGCTTCGGATATGCTTGCCGTCTATAGCACCAATGCAATTTGGAAGATTTGCATATCTCTCAAAGTCTCGTGCTATTGTCTTCCAGATATCTTCAGTCGCTTCGGGCATAACTATGCTTACCAACTTATTCCACAATGATTTACATACATTCTTCGCGGACAATTCCAGTAATCGTCGATTTTCCTAGACGATAATTGTAGCTAAGTTCTCCAAATGAACAACCCGTACCAAGATATCTGAAACAAGAATATTATTAATAATGTTATTATTTTTAGGTACACAACTCCAAAAAAATGGAAATACATACGAGATTGCTACAATAAAGAAAACAAAAAAGAAAAAACAACTCCTTCTGGTTCAAGTGCTCGTAAAGGAGCCCGATACATGTATTTTTCAAGATTATCTTTCCTGCAGAATAGTGTAAGTAATAAAGACACTACAACTAATATTGAAGAACAGAATGAAAGGCAAAGTGAGGAGACAAGTCAACTAAACGCCAATGCAACCGAAGCCACTGAAATACGTCCCCCTAAACGTAAGAAAACACAAGTGCCAGAAGAAAAAATTGCTGTTTTAATAGAAAAAAGTATCGAGTCACGAAAACATTTTCAAAATGAACTTCAAGAAAATAGTATTACCAAGCAAGATGACGACAAACTCTTTTGTTTGTCGTTATATAAAGAACTCAAAAAAGTACCAGAAAATAGGCGTTTAGCAACCAAAATTGTATTGCTTCAAGTGATACAAAAAGGACAAAGCTTACCACCCCCTGTTCGCTACAATACTCAGCAGATCACACCTACGTATTGGCAAGGACAACAGTATACAAGCCCGCAAGGATATTTTACTACATCTGGATCATCTCCTCCTGTTCCGGCACCGTCACCGTCACCATCGCAATTTAGTTCTGGCTCTCAGTCCTCTACAGTTATAGAAAATATTTATGCTGATTTTGAAGAACAATAAATAAATCTTACCTTAAAGTTATTACGAGTTTCTCTTCCGGTGACACGCTTGGCCTCAAATGCGTTTCAGAGCATGAAACATCTTGCCTGATCAGTTCAATTAGTTCATCAAAAGATTTTATTGACATTCTCAAATAGTCAAAAAATTTGTTATCATACATTCTTAATTTGGGATATAACGTTACGAACTGACCATGTACTAGTCGGTCACGTAATATTGGATGCACCCAATACCGCCTTTTTCTTTTCTTTTTTTTAAGGAGCAACCACAGTAAACACACTTCTTCGTCGACCTCCATTTTGAAACTGACGCTAACACGCACGAAATCGCATACTAACCGCGCGTGTCTGAATAGCATCACAATTTTGCGGTTTCAAACCGCGCGATTCGTAAACGCACGATTCCCGCATGTCTGAACGCAGCCTTAGGGTTCATACGCACTATGCGGTTACCCGCAATGCGGCTAGCCGTCCGGCTGACCGCAAGCACAATTATGTACGTAATATTCATTCCTATGCGCACTGCGATACGGTTACCCGCTCCGGTCGCTCGGAGGGCTTGTAGAGTCTGGCCAACGAAAGCTGTCCACGTATTATTTTCAGAAGTTTTGATATGGCAATAATTTAAGACTGTCAAAATTGACACTTTGACGTTTCGTACTTGAGTCATCTTCTGTTTACGTTGGTTTATGTGCATCATATTTTCATTGATTTTGTTTAAAATAATGCCGAGAACAATTAAAAGTTCGACGAGGAAGCTTCTATTTACTATGATTGACAAATATAAAGACATAAAAAGTGATTTAAATCAGAAATCTGCAGAGAAAATACTACGACTGGATTCAATCCTTTCACTTTCAGGTTAGTTTATTGAATTTCTAATGAAACATTTTGATACTTTTAGACTATTTAAGACAAATCGCAATATTTTTCATGGTGTATCTACTTTTCAGGAAGTACACACATCAAAAGTGTCTAGGGATCAAGCATTTTTATGCGGATTTCTTGAGATTGAGATGTGGCTTTGGCCCTGGCCTGCTCAGTCGCCAGACTTGAACCCGATTGAGCATGCATGGGATATGCTACAGAGAAGAGCTCTGCCGAATATGGAGGGTATCCAGTCGCAAGAAGACCTTTTTTTGTTGTTGCAACGAACATGGGCGGCCATTCCACAGCGTGATTTGGATGAACTCATTTTGAGTATGCCAAACCGATGTTCTTGTGTTACTGTTCGCGGTAGAAACACGGATTATTAATTGTTTAAGTTACCTAATAAAATTTTAAAGAAAACTGTTATTTCAGTCTTTTTTTCGAACTTTAATGTTAGTGGTTCAAATGTCAAAAATCCTTTTATTAGGAAAATGGCAAATTTCTTTATTAATGCAAAGGTGACTTGGTTTATCGTTACTGTGACAAACGAAAACACTTTATTTGATGAATCCATAAAGAAAATTTTAATTAATATCAATCAGGAGAAAAGTTATTGCAAAAATATATGTTGATCCCTAGACACATATGTTGATCCCTAGACACTTTTGATGTGTGTATTAACAACGAGGAGACAAAACTTAAAATTGTGGAAGCAGTAAAGAAATTGAAAACTCTCGAAAAAAATGAAATGGCGACTTCTGAAACACATTATTTAGAAAAGATATCTTCAATGACAGGTATTACTTTAGAAATTATTGATTTTAACAGTTACTTCGAAGAGTTATATAAATTTATGACAATGTATGGATGGCTAAATTAAATAATATAATATTATTGTTTTGTAATAATGTCTTTGTATATTATTATGGTTTTTGACTTTAATGACTGATAATTAATAATATACTGTTACATACATAATTTATTGTATTTGTTATCTTCAGATGTCAGTGTGAAGACTCTAAGAAGAATTAAAATTGAAGGGTCTAAAAATCAAGGACAGTGGAATACTCCGGGGAAAAATCGTCCACATTCAGCAACAGTTTCCAATTTGGATAATTTTGATATTTCAGCTATAAGAAACAAAATAAACGAATTTTATGGAGTTAGAAAACAAGTCCCAACACTGAGAAGCCTGCACAATGAGCTGAGGGAAGCAATTGAATTTAAGGGATGCCGTGAAACCCTTAGAAAAATTTTACACAAGAACGGGTTTGAGTTTCAAAACAATAAAAATGAACGGGCTTTACTTACAGAAAAATATGAAATTGCGGCATGGAGACATAGATTCTTGAGGACAATACATAAAAAGAGGCTAGAAGGTAAACAGATTATTTACCTTGATGAGACATATGTACATCAGAACTATAAAGTTAAAAAATCATGGCAAGGACCTTCTACAAGCGGTGTCACTACTAATATATCATCAGGAAAAAGACATATTATTGTGCATGCCGGATCGGAGGAAGGGTTCGTGCCAGGTGCATTATTGGTATTCAGCACAAAATCCAAATCAGCTGACTACCATGATGATATGAATGCTACCAACTTTATGAAATGGTTTGAGGAAATGTTGATACCTAATCTCACTAAACCTAGTGTAATCGTGATGGACAATGCAAGTTACCATGTGAAACAAGTAAACAAACCCCCTACTATGTCTGATTCTAAAGCTAATCTCCGAATATGGCTTCAAGAAAATAATATTCATTTTGAAGAATATCACACCAAAGCTGAATTAATGTGTTTGGTGAAAGATAATAAACCTGCCGTTGTTTACGAAGCAGAAGTGCTTCTAAAAAAACACAGTCATATCCACAATCACGAAATTTTGTTGCTGCCACCGTATCATTGCGACCTCAATGCTATTGAGCTTGTATGGAGTCAAGCGAAGAGAAAAGTAGCAAGCAAAAATATAGGAATACCAGGGTCTGAAATGCAAAATTTAATAAAAGAATGTTTTCTATCCATAACTGCTGATGACTGGAAGAAGTACACTGATCATGTACTAAATGTGGAAAATCATTACAAATTAAGGGACCGTATTACTGAAAACGAACTTGAACCATTCATAATACATGTTGGGGACAGTAGCAGTAGCAGCGAAGAAAGCAATGAAGCTGATTCAATATCAGGTGTAGAGTTTTTGGAATCCGATTTTAACTATGACTCATAGCTCCTATATTTGTACGGCTCCTCGGGGTCCTCGACTGTACATAAATAATGGATTATTTGAAAATAATAAAAAGACAGAATTAAAAGTAATCTTTAATTTGATATTCTTCATAATACATTGAAAATTTCAACAACAGTTGCTAACAAAACAAAATTTTTACAACTCGAAAAAAATGTACTTGCTGAAAAATAAATAGTATCAACTCCGTTTATGCAGTGTATAGCCAGGGTTAACAGCTCTTGATTTTTTAAAATTCCCGCCTTTTTTCTTGGACAGCTTTCGTTGGCCAGACTCTAACACTTTTTTTTTAAAGATAGAAATAATAATACAGATTTGTAAATAGCGCCCTCTGTTAGACTCGTTATGCACTAATACTATAGGTGCCGTCCATCCAGTGTATTGATTTAATTGCTTGTTCGCCGATTGTGCGAGAGAGGGCGTAATTTTAAGAGTTAAATTAATATACTGTATGATACGTTTAGTAAGTAGCATAGAGCTTTGTCGATGCTTTAATTTGAAGTAGATGTTTGTTGAACATATGTGTCAATGTCAAAGAAGCTGTCATATAGAAATCAGTGGGGAATTTCTGGAACAATCTATGAGAAGATGTATTTAAGGAGATGTTTTGAGTTTCGAGGCCTTTTCTGCTTAGAACTCAACAGGTGTTGTTGTGACTGTATGTCATTAAGTTTATTAATTACTTTGTGTAGATTAGCGCGTTCAATCAAACAAACTCTTCAGCTTTTTAATATTAGTATAGATATGCCGCAACATACATGTTAAACTTATTAAACTCACAATACTCTCCAGTGCACACTAAGTAGAACGGCCAGATTAAGAATGCGTGCGAACTGACGGTATGTTTATAATACTAACTATACCAAGGCTATATAATAAAATAATTATTGAAAAACATTGTTTAAACTTAAATGTATTTAAGAAAAAGTTAAAAGAACGATTGTTACAAATGTTTAATGAATAAATTGAAGATTAAAAGTATTACTACTATTAAATGTATCTCAAAGCCTACTTAGGTTCTAAAAAGTATATTTGATAAAATAATATTATAGTGTATGTAATTTGAAACATATAAATATGCATATTGTTTTCAATGTGTTTACATATTTAATATTGTAAAATGAGCGCACAGTATTCGTGTTATAAGTAACGATTCCAACCTCGTATAAATGCCTCATTTGTTTAAATCTTAATAATTACTAGGCATACAATGAAATATATTATAAACTTATAATTCAATTGGTGATTTTATAAACAAGTAAATAGTTGATTCATATTAATATCTTGGCGCCTTCCGCTTGTCAGCTTCCGGCGCGACTTATATTTCATATCAAATCTTTAATGTTACACAATCCTGTATTATCAAATAATAATTGTATGCTAATAATCATTAGAATATTTATGGTAAACAATATTTATATTATCTACTAAATATGTGAATTTAGTATTGAATTGGGTCAAGCCTGTCAAATACTATAAAAATACCTTCGTTCGAGTAATTTCACGCATTCATATCCCGAACGTTCTACTTGGTGCTAATCGACCGTTACATTTCAGAAGTGGGATCTAGCATTCTCGCGCGTCCTGTTTTGAAAATATTTAAAAGTTAACGAAATCTTTATTTGGATACCCTACGAAATTTTCTTGTTTTCGTTCGAGTAATTGGTGAAGGTGCAGTAAAGTATATCTATCTGTACATCTGGTGAGTACGTTCCAGTTTATTTATAATGAAATTTAAAAGTGTAAACAAAAGTTCATGATTTCCATTTACCTATACTTGTCTGCAATTATATAGTACCTACACTGTGTGATAATACTAAGTAAACAGTTATTTACCGCTGTGTGTTAAATCTTACCTGTAAAGACGGCTGTGTGATCAAGTCTATTTACTTACATTAAGCTATGTTTCCAAATTTAAGTACTACATGTGAATACGGGCGGCTATGTGATCAAGTCCGTGTAACAACTATAGATGTAGTACAAAATAAAATCTGTGTGATGTAGTAAAAACAAAAGCTGTGTGATGTAGTAAAAACAAAAGCTGTGTGATGTAGTAAAAACAAAAGCTGTGTGATGTAGTAAAAACAAAAGCTGTGTGATGTAGTAAAAACAAAAGCTGTGTGATGTAGTAAAAACAAAAGCTGTGTGATGTAGTAAAAACAAAAGCTGTGTGATGTAGTAAAAACAAAAGCTGTGTGAAGTAGTAAAAACAAAAGCTGTGTGATGTAGTAAAAACAAAAGCTGTGTGATGTAGTAAAAACAAAAGCTGTGTGACGTATTACAAACAAATACGAAACTGTGTGACGTATTACAAACAAATACGAAACTGTGTGACGTATAGCAAATACGAAACTGTGTGACGTATAGCAAATACGACACTGTGTGACGTATAGCAAATAAAAGCTATGTGATCTAGGAAAAATAAATAAATTGGTCGGTACCGGTCGGAATTTTAATTAAATTAGTGGCAGCTCTGATCGCCGTGGGACACGGCATGCACAGGATGGCCGAATGTTATAAGTAACGATTCCAACCTCGTATAAATGCCTCATTTGTTTAAATCTTAATAATTACTAGGCATACAATGAAATATATTATAAACTTATAATTCAATTGATGATTTTATAAACAAGTAAATAGTTGATTCATATTAATATCTTGGCGCCTTCCGCTTGTCAGCTTCCGGCGCGACTTATATTTCATATCAAATCTTTAATGTTACACAATCCTGTATTATCAAATAATAATTGTATGCTAATAATCATTAGAATATTTATGGTAAACAATATTTATATTATCTACTAAATATGTGAATTTAGTATTGAATTGGGTCAAGCCTGTCAAATACTATAAAAATACCTTCGTTCGAGTAATTTCACGCATTCATATCCCGAACGTTCTACTTGGTGCTAATCGACCGTTACAATTCGCTAACAAACTGTCATGCAGTTTAGCGAAATCAATTAAGATGTACCTACATGTATCATATTTGTAATAAATAAATAATATATATATAGCCACTTTTCCATATATATTTATATATAAATATATATATTTATGTATAAATATATATATTTATCCTAGAGGAATAGTGGCTACCCCTGAATGAAAAAGTGCATTTGATCTGGCTTCCTCCGCAATTTGACGTCCGCATACCGGACGCCACTTTTCTAAAGGGTTGCACATGCGTCCTTTAGGTCCTAGGAAGGCGTAGAACAAATATCGATGGAAGTCAAAATTTCAGTAAAGTGACTCCAAAAATATAATCTTAAGTTCCCAAAGATTCTACTGAGGCCAGTGGCGCTACTGCAGCCGTGATTTATACGGCAGTCGCGTATAACAGTGATTTTTTCCGACGGACTCGCTTTTTTGACGTCCGCCCAATCGGTACTTCGACAACCGTTTCATTACAATATATCTTGCATCATTTAAATATTGACTGCTTTATAGAACGTACGCGCAGATTGTGTTCCGGTGTCCGGCGCTTGGTTTGGATCATTTTAACTAAAAATTTAAGTTACAAAAATTACTTTGAATTGGAGTAACAAATATATTTATAACTTGTTTTTAGGCATACTTAAAAAATGAGTTACCAAAATCTGCGTTCGAGAAAAATTTTAAAATTAGCTAAAAACAAATGGAGAGTTCCAGGTAAGTTATTTTTTTAAGTCTACCAATACCTAGTACTTATGAAGCAGGTAAGTACCGCACAATTTTTACAAGAAAGTTAGTATGTTCTCTGCACTCATTGTGTGAATACATATTATTATAGTGCTAATGCTACTAAGTGCTACTGAGATTGCATATCAATTTTTCGTTTATGATGGTTGTTTTTTCAGATGTAGACACATTTTTAAATAAAAATTACCTAAAATATATTTTGAAAAATAAGTTTAAGTGGCCGTGGCGTTCATCACATTTTATACTGCAAAACACTTGTATTAATTGTAAAGTAGATATTATTTCTTTCGGAAAACCTTACCATTTCATTATGGAAATGAACAATAGGGCAGATGTGATGTGTTTACTGCGGAATAGTTTCTTTTTCTGTTATGTTTGTGAAAATAAAGTATAGGGGGCAGGTAGCAGTGGGTACCTTTATAAACTGCCAAAGCCCCATAAAACATCCTACATACTAACAATTTAATGGCATAAAGCTGTTTTTTTTTGGTTTTTTTTCACCTATATTAATGAGTTACAATAATCGTGTATATATATTTTTATTTGTATTTTATATGTTATTAACCTATAGTTAGAGAGCTACTGAACCTTTCGACTAACGGTGTGTCTGTAAGGCTAGAAACTCTTGTAGTGATTATTCATAACGTGCTAAGTACGTAACCATCACCTCAGCCCTGCACATCATCATCTTTCATGGTTTTGAAAGTGTAAAAAAAAGAGAAAAAAAAAACTGAAACTAGTGATCAATTCCAACAGCTGCAAAATCTAGCGCATAAATATGCTTTTTAATTTCTGCAGTAATGCTGGGCTCGGGAGAACTTAACCTAGATCAAGCTCCTGGGGACATAAATACCGAAGAGTTCCAACATGAGCGCGCACGTCTGCGGGCGTTCGTAGCTGCAATAGACCCTGATAGTTAAAGAGAGCTGATCAAATCTTGCTTTCTGGGCTTATTTAAATACATTATTGAGTCCAAACTTGAAGATGGCTTACCAAACATAGTTATAATGTTGAGGATTTTTTTAACTTCAGCGGTCAGTAATGCTAGTTGCAAGAGAAGTTTCTCAAGCTTAAGTTATTTAAAAAGTATCTCGGATCGACTATGTCCACATTGAGATTAGCAACTTTAGCTATTTTGGCAATTAATCGAATTTTTACGTAATAGTGACGTAATTATATTAAGAACTAGCTGTTGCCCGCGGCTCCGCCCGCGTGAATGTCGATCTTCGCGGCCAATAGTATCCTGTATAAGATATATTACTGTAAAGTTTCATCCAAATCCGTTTAGAAGTTTTAGCGTGAAAGAGTAACAAACACACACACTCACACACATTTTGTGTTTTGTTTCTGGTAAATTATCATAACTATTAAGTTATATGTTTGTTTATATTAAAAATTATAACTCCTAATTCAAGTATTTCAAACTTAAAATTGATATTTTACATTTTTATTATACGATAAAAAAGTAATCATATAACGTACCTATTGTAAAGTATCTTTTAGAAACTGTTTAAGAACTACCAGATGTGGATGTTGTGTTAGTTACATTGAGATGATAATTTTAGGAACTGGTCACACACACTTTTTTGGAAATATAAATACAATGTAGATTATTTATATATTATTTATTAACTTTATGCACTAAGAATGTACATCGGCGGACTTAATGCCCAGAGCATTCTCTTCCAGTCGACCTTGTGTGAAATCTCATATACATAAGAAGTCCGTTAAAATTTACAATAATCACATCATATTCAACGTTATACATACAAACATACATATATTAGTAGATATACATATACAGATTACGTATACATAAATACAACATTTATACACTAAATAATGGAAAAAAAACCTCGTTTAAAAAACCGACTTAAAAACTAAAAAGTATCAAATAACTTGTATATGCTACCTATTCATAGGTTTGAAGTCGGTGCCAAGCCAAATGTAATAGTAGGTACCACACTCGCTATATTTCGAGACGAACGTCAACGACGTCACCGACGCTTCGGTTGTTTTGTTCTACGCGAAGAGCAGCTATCCCGCTCAAGGTCACGCCATATCAGGAGATATGGTGGCCATGGGACCACATGAGGAGCATACCCTTTCGAATACAAAAATAATTTTCAAAATCGGTCCACAAATTGACGGAGGAGTAATGCGTGTACGTACATACATTGTGACGATGAACGATGAAATTGAGAACCTCCTCCTTTTGGAAGTCGTTTAAAAAGGACGGTAAGCTATAGATTAGATAATTCTGCCAGTTCATTGAGAAAGAGCTCATGTACTTTATTTTTGAATGTATATCGGTTAGTGGACATCCTGATTTCGAGCGGGAGCGCATTCCAGAGTAGTACTGCTTGAACAAAGAAGGAACAGTTCACGAATCGGAGTAATGAGACGGACATGAGAGAAGCAGAGACCGTGGGAGAGCCACGCTTCGGCATGAATGGGCCGGCTCGACCGGAGTGATACCGGCCTCAAACACGGTAAACACACGGAAACACGGCCTCGCAGAAAACCGGTGTGAAATAGTGCTTGCGCTGTGTTTCACCTAGTGAGTGAGGATACCGGAGGCCCATACCCCAACCCCTCCCCCTATCCCCCCCCCCCATCCCCCAAAGGCCGGTAACGCACTTGTGACGCCTCTGGTGTTGCGGGTGTCCATGGGCGGCGGTAATCGCTTACCATCAGGCGATACGTCTACTCGTTTGCCGGTCTATTCCATAAAAAAAAAGCAGATTATTAACTGAGCGAAGATTTCTATCGTGATTAGAGCACAGGTATCGGAAATACGGAGCAAGGTAGGTAGGTAAGGATGGCGAGTTGAGAAATGAAAATAGGAAGGTAAGTGCTCGCTGATTGCACTGTAGGCGAATAGGTAACCATTTTAACTGGGAACACAAAGCAGACACATGGTCATACTTTCGAATATTGAAAATAAATCGAATGCAGTTATTAAGAAGACGGTCAAGCTTGTTAAGGAGGTCTGCATTTAGGTCGAAGTAACACACATCACCATAGTACATTCAGTGTTCCGCAAACTTTTTGGGTTCAAGGTACATCTAGGAAGATTAAAAATTTTGGAGGTACACCATAATTTAAAAATAATTTTAAGTAATAAAAAACAATGTTTCTTATTAGTCACAAAACTATATTTTTATTTTACACTTTAATTGAGCATAGGCGGTCACATCTCTCGTCGATCGTCTTGAGGCGTTCCCTTTTTTGTTTTTTACTGTGGTAAGAGTTAAAAATCCTAATCCACATAACTTTAAATTTTTCTGATCTAGTTTTATGGTTAGGCAGATTTAGACAAAATAAAAAGATCTCAGAAATTACAGAATAAAAAATAAAAAGTCCTCAGAAATCAGAACAGACTTGTCTGTAAGTAAATTCTGAAAGCTGCAGCACATTGAATAGGAAGGGAAGAATAGAAATAGGGCGAAAATTTTCAGGAAAGGAAGAATAAGAATAGGGCGAAAATGTTCAGGAAGGAAAGAATAGAAATAAAGCGAAAATATTCAGGAAAGGGTAGAATAGAATTAGGGCGAAAATGTTCAGGAAGGGAAGAATAGGAATACGGTGAAAATGTTCAGGAAGAGAATAGTAGAAATCGAGCGAAAATATTCAGGAAGGGTAGAATAAAAATAAACTTCGTACCGCCATATTTACATATCTGTCTCAGCTTCCTACAGGCAGTGTACAGTCGCGGACAAAGAAAAATACTTTTCCCGTTATTAAAAAAAAATTAAATTAAAAAAAAAAAAAAAAAAACCATGTCCTACCTCGTAGTATGAACTCAAATCGTGCCAAGTTTCATTTGAATCCATTCAGTAGTTTCAGCGTGATGCGCGGCCAAGATACAGACAGACGTCGCGGACAAAAAAAAAAGACTTTGCCCGCTATCTTTTAATTTTTCTTATAGACAACCCTTAATTTCATTCGTGTAATAATATATGATGCCTATTTAAAACCCTTAATTTAATAAGTGCTTCAATTTGACAGTCAAAAGTTTGACAGGAAAGTTGGTAGAACAGTTTATATGGGCAAAAGGAAATTGTTGTTTTTATTATCTTCCCCGCAATTTTTCCATATTTTCTCACCGTTTAAACCTTCCCTGAACCACGGCAAACATTTCAAAACCTAAATCAGCTAAATCGGCCGGGCGGTTCTCGAGTTTTAGCGAAACAAACGAACAGCAATTCATTTTTAGGGTTCCGTGCGAAAGGCAAAAAACGGAACCCTTATAGATTCGTCATGTCTGTCTGTCTGTCTGTCCGTCTGTCTGTCCGTCTGTCTGTCCGTCCGTATGTCACAGCCACTTTTTTCCGAAACTATAAAACCTATAATGTTGAAACTTGGTAAGTAGATGTATTCTGTGAACCAGTAAATTTTGGGGGTAAGTAGTAAGTAAGTAAGTAAGACCGTGCTCCTTTACAATGACCATTTAACGTTATTATGATATTTTAGTTTTTGGTTCAGAATCGATTAGAGCGTCCTCCCAAAAAAAATCTAAATTTCTCTAATGTACAGAATTAATGTTTTTTTTTTATTATACCTACTTTAAAAATTAATCATATATAGATTATTCGTATATAGGATAGGTACATCCTACTGTGAAGTTAGTGTTACTTAATTCCAATAGATGTCGTTGTTAAGTTTAGAATCAATTTTCAATAAAATTTCATTGCTTCAGTAACGATTAGAGAGCCCTCCCGTTAAAACATCTAAATTTCTTTAATGTACAGAATTGATCTGTTACATCACATTTTTATTATACGTTCAAAAGAAAATCATATTACGTACCTATTGTAAAGTTAGTTACTTGATTCCAAGAGATGTCGCTGTTTTAAGCAAAGAAACTGACAAACTCAACGTCTACAGATTTATTATAAGTGATATATTTATAAATAGATCACGGAACAATATTTAAAGTACTTGCTGTCTAGCAAAAAAAGAATGAATGAAATCACGTGTTATTGAATTACAACCAAGTACATATTTTGACTTTCATCCCCTCTCTCCAGGAAACCGTGCTGAATTTATGGATAGAGAGGTTGCGATAAATCAAATACTTAATGCTACACCGAATTATACGTAATACGTTGTACGGTTATTCCACGATATATTAATCAAAGTGTTATTAATTACGCATGGCTGGCAATAGATGTCACTACATGTTATTTTTCGTAATGATAAATTCTTTATAATTTTTTTTTCCAATAGATAGAGAGATTGTGATAAATTAAATACTTTATGCTACAATCTTCAGAGTATCTCCTTTCTAACAAAAAAAGAATTATTGCAATCGGACTACTCGTTAATGAATTACAATTAATTACACATTTTGACTTTCATCTCCCCTCCCAAGGAAACCGTCCGGAATTTCGGAATAAAAAGTATCCTATGTCCTACCTCGGAGTATGAACTCAAATCATGCCAAGTTTCATTTGAATCCATTCAGTAGTTTCGGCGTGATGCGCGGCCAAGATACAGACAGACAGACAGACAGACAAAAATGAAAAAAAAAATAGTTTTTGAAAAAAATTATATTATATTATATATATTAAAAAAAAAATTAACGTTATTATGATATTTTAGTTTTCGTTTCAGTATCGATAACAGAGTGCCCTCCAAAAAAATTTTCAAAATATCTTCAATGTACAGAATTTGACCTGTTACATTTTTATTATAAGTATAGATTTATAATTTGAATATTTTGTTCTATTCAAATTAATTTCAAGTGCTATTGAATAGAAATAAACGAAAAAGCGCACTTTAGACGTTAATAAACGATCCTTGTTTTTGCCAAATGCAAAGTTTAAAAAGTCAAGTTTTTTTTTTTGTTTTAACAGATTCAGCTATTTGGCTCTTTGTTGGCACTTAAGTTTAAACTTTTTTTTTTATTGCAGCCTTTACAATTTAAATGGTATTTTTTAAATCTGGTTCCATGGGCCTCATGAATATTCTAAATTTTTGTGCTAATATGCCAAATGCACATTCTACTATAACTCGTGCCCTATTTAATGATTTATTATATATTTTTTATCATTGTCATTTATTACTGCGTCTCTAGTGAAAGGTGTCATCAGAAAGGTTTCTAATTTAAATCCTCCATCTCCAATGTATTCATGTGGTTGAAGCTGTTTGAGATCTGGCAAATTCAGATCCCTTCCAAGCTTTAAAAGCTGATAAAATGATGAGATCTCAAATATGGTACTATCAGAATCCTTACCATATGACACTACATCAATGTATGTAAATTTGTAATGTGGATCTACTATAGTCAATAACACAGTCGAAAATCGCTTTTTGTAGCAATAGAATAGTGAGCCGCTGTTAGGTGGAGATTTGATAACAATATGCCGTCAATACTAAGGCAATTAGGGAAACCCCATATTGTTTGAAATGCATCTGCTATTTCCAACCATGATTTAGTAGAAGGCACTGGGATGTACTCTGTTGTAGTATCTTCCAAATGTTTTCACATACTTTTTACTATCTTTGAAACAGTACATCCAATATCCACAAAAAGATGTTGTGTATTTGTCACTAGTTGCTAAAAATCTGAAAATATTATTACAGTTAAAACTATGAAGACTATATAGAGAAATCTGAAGGACACATATAAAAAATATAAACAGAGCCAGCAAGCAACAAGTGGACAAGCCGCGAAGAAACTAGCTAATAGGCAATGTCGTTCATAGATTCTTCCATAAACCTAAGGGAAACTGATAGTACACTAGAAGCCAGCAGGGTAATACTGGATACCAATACTACATCTACAGAGAATGAACATGACGATTCTATAGAAGCCGAACAAGTTTCAAATAACGAACGAGCTCTGAATTGTTCAAGAACTTGAGGCAGTCGAGAATACAACTGAAACTAATCCAACACGTGAAATATCCCGAAGTAAACGACGTGTAAGTAACGACGATCCTGCTGACAAGATTATAAATTATTTTAAGACAAGAAAATCTGGAAATACAGGCACAAACGCTACAGAAAATCTTGTCAAAATAGCGTGTGATCGAATTGATATGGAGTTTTTAGGTTATGCCCATACTGTTACGACATTTTCTCTACGTCAACAAGCTATTATTGAACTTCAAAAAACAAACATTATAACTCAGGCTCAAGTTCAAGAATTCAATAATAGCCGGCCTAATACTAATTTCAGCAATGCTTCATCCTCTGGTACTCCCAATTTTTACTACATTGACAACGACTCGAACATGTCAAGATCGACACCATCTGAAGAACAGCAATCGTATTATACAGAAAATGCACAAAAATACTATCACACAATATACAAACCCTTTCGGAACAGACACATGCCTAATACTGAAACCCAAACGGTCCCCGACACTCAAAATATTTTAACCAATGCACAAATTCAATCGCCCTATATACAAAATTACAAACCCATTCGGCACAGATGCACTTACCTATCACTCAAATCCAATCGGTCCCAGACACTCAAAACCCAAAACCTTTTGATATGAGGTTCACGGAGATTGTGTAAATATTCAAAAGTTTCTGGCTTGATTCTGAAATAAGAAACAAGGATAGAAACGATCTTCAATAGAAGTTCTATGCATAGTTCATTTTCTCCAAGATTCCTTCGTTACTGGTTTATTTCATGCACCCAGATTCTACGCTTTCTCTTCAACACTGACGCAAGCAACAACAATTCTTCCTCTTCAGAATCGATCGAAAAAGCAACATTCTGAAATGACGTCTGCACTCGCAGTCCACGTAAATTACAATGACATTTCTTTGCGAAAAAACCGCTATATACGTTCCGCAGATATTTCGCTACCGCAGTAGTTCCGCAGTGATTCGCTGCCGCATACAAACATGTAGGTGTACTAAAGGCACAATATGGACACAAAGGCGCGTTTCACATGTCTCATACTTCGCGCCCGTCGTCGCAACCGTGCTAGGTTCACAGTGTGAACGCATACGTAGGCTGCACGTGAGGTTGCAGAAACAAATTTGCATCAAGAAGTTTGGTCAAGAGCTAGAACATAACCAAGGAACTTCAAGTCGCACTATTTGGCGTCGTGGATGGATCTGAAAAGTGTCTAGCTTCAACAATATGTGATGAGGTAACGAAATGGCGTAACAAGGATACTAAGGTACAAGGTATGTTGGTCATGCGCATATCAGAAAAAATGGTCTCTCGAATTGCAACCTGTCAAACCGCACATGAGATTTGAAACAAACTACACATTATTTACGAACAGAAAGGGGAATTATCAACGCATATCTTACAACAAAATATTTTCTCACTAAAGTTTGAAGACAATGTCACAGTTCCTTACAAAAAAAGAGGCTATTAAGTAAAAACTACAAAGCTCGATTGCCGGAGTGAGCGACTCCATGATGACTACAAAGAAAAATTATGATAGGTGACGGTAGATCATAGGTATTGTGTTGTTAGGTGCCTATAGCGGTGAAGAGTGGTAGCTCCACTCTTCACTTCTATGGCACCTATACCTAACCTAACCTAACCTTTAGAGTAAATCAGACTACCTAACTTGTCTTCCTGTAAACATTCGTTCAATAATTAAAACATTCTCTAAGCTCGAATTTATACTATTTAATTCAAACAGAAATGTAGATGTTATTGTGCTGCCCGAATTAGGTATATCTGAACGTATAGCTGTTTTTATCACATACCTAACTATAACACTATAACATAAAACACTTCACAAAACCACCACGATTCACACAGAAAGCTTCATGGGCAAAATAACTACAATTTCCAACTTTATAGATCACCAGCACAGAATAAGACTCGATTCCTTGTCGAATTATATAACATATCTACTCAAGAACTATCATTCGGAGGATGTCATACTTATTGGAGACATAAATATAGATCTTAAGTCCAAGACTACCTCAGTACAACTGTACCTGACCTTATTATACGAACACGAACACTTAATGACGAAATTATACTACGAGTATATTCTCTTATGCACCTACCACATCATATTTCCACATCACCTTAAGGTTGACTGGCAGTGAATGCCCCATGGCATGAAGTCCGCCTTTCAATGCAAAATGTGCATCAAATTTAAATAAATAAATAAAACTAAGAAGGGTTCAAAAAACGGAGATTTCGAATTATAAACCAATTTATAAACTATGCATTATAGCTAAAGTATTTGAGAGAATTTCAAATTTCAGAAAGAGCCCTTTTCAGCATGATTTCCTAAGAAAGAGGCTGTTCTACAGTCACCAACCTGGTGTTATTAAATGAATTCATTACCAAATCTATGAAGAAAAGTGGGGGCTGAACGTAATCGGATCACAAGACAACAAGACAACGGAGGACAAGAGATATTTTAAACAACACAGTTTGTGCTGAGTAATAGCTACCGTAGCATCGAAGTGGACAATGTTCTTGCGGCGCAGTTACTCGGTGAGTTACACAAGGATGGAAAAACTTTAATAAGATATAAATCACATTTATTCAGATATACACAACATGCAGCTATGCAAGTTAAAGAGGTTAGTGACAGATTACAAATCTACCAACATCAGTGTCAAATATAAAATAGCTTTACACACATCTATACTAATATTTTAAAGCTGAAGAGTTTGTTTGTTTGTTTGTTTGAAGCGCTAATCTCAGGAACTACTGGTACTGGTGAAAAATCAGTGTAGCCCATTTATCGAGGAAGGCTATATCATCACGCTAAGCCAATAGGAGCGGCGCATCAATGAAGAATGTTACAAAAACGGGAGAAAACTATTACGCTACGGGCAATAGGAGACGTAAACGACGTTGCGTGGGTCAGCTAGTTTAGAAATAAAGGAGTCATAATGTTGAGCTTACCTATTATACAATTAATATTTTTAACAATATCCATGAAAGTTTAACTTGACCAGCTCTTTTCTTAAATGACATTATTTTGAAATATGTATGTAGCGTGGATGTTTATACATGTCTACAATAAATTAATACTGCAAAAAAAAATCTTTAATCTAAGAAAATATATAAAAATAAAGAATAATTTGATTTTATACTTATATTATACATAATTGTATATTTCCAGAGTATACCTACATAAATATATAATCAGAACTAAAATACATTGCAAATTTTTAAGATGTCATCATTTTTTCGATGGTAAAGGAAAGGAGATTTTATCATTTGATTATTACATGAAGAAAATTATTTGCACCAGCTCACATAAAAGCACAGAACAAGGAAGCGTATGATACCATAAAGTCGTCAGGCATATGCAGGCGCCTGTCAAAGTGAAGTTTTGTTTTTGTGAAACACATTTCAGACTATGTTTTTTACGTTTAATTTAAGTATTTTTCTTCTAGCTATAATAATTTTTTTGAGTGTAAACGCCAGTGGCAAAGTGGCAGTGTATGCAGGTCAACCGGCTGCTTCAATTAGTAGCCTCGTCCGATGCCCTATTTGTCCCCAGGATCGTTTTTTTAAAGGTGAGCGAGGCTTGAAGGTACATTTTGGTAAATTTCATAAGTCTCAAAATGTGGTTTCATATCCCTCTGATCCCACACCTACTAGTCCGATTTCAATCAATAGCACACAAATTCCTTTTTGGCAAAAGTTAAGTAGCTTAAAAAATTCTATTCCACTTCTTAAAAGAATCCCTCCAGGTGCAAGGCCTACTGTTGCTGATAATTTAACTAAGTGTGTAGGTCTTGTAGTCCGAGAAAATTCAATATCGGCCTGGGAACAGTTACTTACCTTCCCTTATAGAATTTTATATATAAAAGAAACTAATTGTATCCAAAAATCTTTGACGACCAAAATCAAAGAGAATTGCCTTAACACTACTAATTTATACCCTAAATTATCTAGCCTTTGTTATCATAAACACAATAATTTTTCTTTTGTAGAGACAAAACTAAGGGAGGGTGATATAAGAGGGGCAGCTAGGTTACTTTTTAGCAGCGATGTGGTAGCGCCTTACTCGCCTGATACAGTTGCAGGCTTGAAGAATAAACATCCCACACCTCAGGATGATCTCTCTTTTCCTGACCCACCTACTATTGACAACGAATACCTTAATGTTACCGCTAAGGATGTTTTTTCAGCCATTTCCTCCTTTAAGAGTGGATCTACTGGTGGTCTCGACGGCTTGACACCACAACATCTAAAAGATCTAGTTATTCAAGCGCTGTAGAGGCTGGCGATGCTCTCTTAAAGGAGTTGACGGCTTTGGTGAACCTTATGCTCTCCGGCAATGTGGACGAAGGCATAATCGACATTTTATATGGCGCCAATTTATGTGCATTGCGTAAAAATGATGGTGGCATTCGTTCGATTGCCGTGGGATGTACGTTACGACGCATAGTTGCCAAAATTTGTTGTAAATATTACAGTACTGAACTTGCAGCAAAATTTCAACCAGTGCAACTTGGTTTTGGCTCGAAAGGTGGTTGTGAGGCTGCCGTACATGCTCTGTCCACATATCTTGGCAGCGGGAAAGGGGAGGTGATCTTGAAGGTTGACCTGAGGAATGCTTTCAATTCTGTAAATAGGGATGCTTTGTTGACACTAGCCAAAATTGAAACTCCTAAAATTTATAATTTTCTTTGGCAATGTTATAAAGGGTGTCCGGTGGCTATTTTTACATTTGAAAGTGTTGTAACTTAAGAAAGCAAACAGCTAGAGGGGCGTGGGGTGCGGGGTTAGATTCGTCAGCGTCGTGAGTTGTTTAGTCGTAATGCCGCGTTGGTCGGGAGAGGAGCGTGCTTTCGTGATCGAGGCATATTTAACAAGCAATTTTTCGCTGATTGCGGCGCAGCGGAAATTCCGTAATCATTTTAATCTTCCACGAATAAGTGATGTTCCTCCAAAAACTTTAATTCGTTATTGGGTAGCAAGATTTCGTGCTTCAGGCTCAGTTGTAAATATGCGTCGCCAAGGTCCAGTTGCATCTGTATCGACTGCAGAAACCATCCAACGTGTGAGTGATTCAGTTTTGCAAAATCCACGGATGTCACTAAGAGCACGTTCAGCAGCTTTAGGTATTGCTAGATCAACATTGCACGAAATAATCAAAAAGTAGCTCAACTTTCATCCATATAAAATTCAAATAACCCAAAAACTTAACGAAAACGATTACCAAGCAAGGTTATCTTATGCCGAACAGATGTTAACAACTTTTTCTACGGAAACACGACTGCTGAACGTTTTTACAGTGACGAAGCGCATTTTCATTTAGGCGGTTATGTAAACAATCAAAATTTTCGTTACTGGAGTTCTGAGAATCCAAAAGAATTGCATCAAGAACCATTGCACACAGATAACAGACAGGAATTATTGGTCCTTATTTTTTTGAAGACAATCGTGGTCGGGCAATATCCGTTAATTCAGAAAGATATTGTGAGATGGTCAACGGTTTTTTTAGAGACGAACTACGCAACAGTTCTATTGCTAACAGAAACAGCTGGTTTCAACAAGATGGCGCCACCGCTCATACCGCACACATCTCCATGAATGTTGTAAGGGAATTGTTCCCAGGAAAAATCATCTCTCGGTACGGTGACATCCCCTGGCCAGCACGATCGCCCGACCTAAATCCATGTGACTTTTTTTTATGGGGCTACCTAAAGAGCATCGTTTACCAAAACCAACCGACCATCACTGCTTAACTGAAAGAAAATATCCGGACCGAAGTTTTGAAGATTTCTAGTGATCTCTGCAAACGTGTTTTTGAAAATATGCGTGTGAGATGGGAAGTGTTTGCGCCAAGAGGGTAGACATTTAGAAAACGTTATTTTTAAAAAATGAACCTCACATTAATGTTATTACTATGAGAATAAAAATAATTTAGAAACCTTTTGTGTTTATTTTTTTATCAACCTTTGAAATGTGAAAATAGCCACCGGACACCCTGTAGAAATCCAACAAGATTAATGTATAAGGACCATCTTTTAGACTCTGCCGTTGGATGTCAACAGGGTGATCCACTGGGACCAGTTATCTTCAGTTTAGCAATACATCCCATTATAGAGCAGCTAAAATCTAAAATTAACAGTTGGTACCTTGACGACGGAACTTTAGGAGGTGAAGTAGATACAGTTTTAGAAGATTTAACTTTTATTAAAAATAAATTTAAATGTATTGGCTTAGACCTCAACTCGGACAAATGTGAAATTTTTATTTGTGACAATATAGACAGACTCTCGACTATACAAAAATTTAATTCCTTGGCACCTAACATTAAAGTTTTAGAGAAAAGGTCTCTTCGCCTTCTTGGTTCTCCGGTCTTGGAAGATGGTTTTCAGACATTCATAGATGACAAAATAAAAAAATTTGATGAATTTTATGATCTTTTACTTAAAATCAATAATCATTCGGCTTTTACTATTATTCGTTATTGTCTTTTTGTACCTAATTTTACGCATGCGCTTCGGTCATCACCCCTTTGGAAATATTCATCACTTTTGGAAAAAGTTGATAAAATTATACAAAACACGCTTAGTAAAGTTTTGAATGTGGCTTTAAACGATCGAGCCTGGCTCCAAGCATCCTTACCAGTTCGTTTGGGTGGTCTTGGAGTACGCAAAATTGTAGATGTCAGCCTTCCAGCATTTCTGTCTTCGGTTCATGGCACAGAAGAGTTAACCAGGAAAATTCTTACAAACACACTGGTTGATTCTGAAGTATCATGCAAGGCCAATGCCATAGATGCTTGGCAGATAGCTTGTCCCAGTACTGCATTACCTGTTAATCCATTTTCTCAGCGACAATGGGACTCACCGTTATGTATTTTAAAGCAAAAGATACTTTTAGATACATCAACCAGTCTTGCTGAGCGAGCTCGTTTGTTAGCTGTGGGAGAGTGGGAATCAGGTTTATGGATTCAGGCACTTCCATCACCCAACATAGGTACCTTGTTGGACAATACTAATTTTCGCTTTCCACTTGCCTTCGTTTAGGAGCGCCTTGTGTTTCTCCGCATTTTTGTCACTGTGGAGAAGCTGTTGACAGTTTCGGACATCATGACTTTTCTTGTAGCAAAAGCGCTGGCCGAATATCTCGACATGCCAATATTAACGACATTATCCGTCGTGCTCTTGTTACCGCCGGCGTTCCAGCTGTACGCGAACCAAATGGTCTGGTACGGGACGATGGCAAGAGACCAGATGGTATGTCGTTACTGCCATGGAAGATGGGTAAGCCTTTGGTGTGGGACGCAACTTGCGTTGACACCCTCGCGCCATCTCATCTTCCAAGTACAGCTGTTTATGCCGGCGCTGCTGCTGTTTCTGCGGAAAGCCTCAAACGGCGTAAGTACCAAAATTTAATAGGTAATTACATTTTTGAACCGTTTGGGGTAGAGACGCTAGGTTCATGGGGTCCGAGTGCTCGCGCTATGTTTAAACAACTAGCCAAGCAACTGATTGACGCTTCTTGCGACCAGAAGGCCGGCCTTTTTCTAGCACAGAGAATCAGCATTGCCATTCAACGTGGTAATGCTGCCAGGCTTTTGGGAACGCTACCAGTAGGCGAAGATGTGGAGTTTTTTGACGCTTGTATGTAAATATTGTTATTTTTTTATAAATTATGGTTATGTATATATGTTTCTATATTATGTAATTAACATTAAATACTGCAACTAAAAAGATTCATTTTCTGCATGAATACAACAAGATTATTTTTGAATTAATGGTTGGCTGGATCAAAGGACCAGACAGCCGTGCGTGATAAGACAGAAAGTTTACATTATCTCATTGCAACCAACAATTGATTAGAACAGTTATACTCTGTCCATTAGTTTATTTTCTTTTTGACAGTTCAAGAAATTTCGAAATTAGTGACGCCCTCACACATTACCGATTCGATTTGAAATGAAAAGCGATTATATTTATGAAGAACTTGCAATCGATTTAATTAAATATTTTTAGTTTAAATATTAATTATTCCTTTATTAGTTTTTTAAATTGTGTAAGAAATAAACAAAAATATAAATAATAAATCAGTTAATTAGATGAATGAACAGAGTTATTGTTCTTTACTCTTGGTTTGATCCTAAATTCCAAGATTTCGACTTAATTCCTTGCAAATAATCAATCTTGGAGTCATAGATACTATCTTTATTTCCTTTTTTTATTAAATTTACAGAAAAATTCCTACATGAAGTCAAATTATTTTTATCTTATGATCGATTTATCGTATTTCAAGTACTGTTTAATAGTCTGTGGTTGTTTGTTATGCACAGGTAGAGTAAACTGCAACATACCATTCAAACGACCATAAAATTATTAGTATGAGTTCAATGCATGCTGTTGCAGGATTATTACTATCATGGTGATATATTTAATCGAGTGGCAACACACTTTTTTTCTTCACGACTGTCAAATTTAAATTGATTTTGACAAATCAAAGCCGATCGTAATTTTGGAGCGGATGAAAATTGTGTATTTGCTTTGCAGTGTAATTATTAGGTTTTCGAAGGTACGTTCAAACAAAATTAGTTATTTTACGTAATAATTCATCTTCTTTTCAGTACAATTTATAAGTTATAAAAAAAACTTTTGGTGTGTTCGGAAATTTTGTTTATTTTGTTGTTGTAAATCTGCAACAATATGCATTTACTAGAAATGTCCCTGTTTAGTTACTAACTATCACTTTTAATGGTTTTCAGATGCCATACTTGAATCAAAAGCAAATAGAAGAGTATTTAGCTCTAATAAATGATGGAGAGATTTCGGAAGATGATCTTGAGGACTCGGATACAGAAGGTAATGAGAATTTTTATGAAAATAGAGACGATTTGCTTCACGATCTTGAGAGTCCATTAGAAGAGGAAAATGATGACCCCGATAATGATCCATTCATGGCAGGAGACCCGCCATTGATAAATGAAGCTACAGCAAATGATCAAGTGCCACAGGTTCCATTCCCCTCAACAAGTCAAGCTAGTCGCCGAGCAACTATGAGAGGACTCGTATGGAAGGTAAAAAAAAATGTTTTGAATTCTGACCAGACAGCTTTTTATGGAGGCACTACATACCCACCTGAACTGAAGGATGAGGCTACTACTGGTACTCCCTATAGTATTTTTTCACATTTTATTACATCAGAAATAGTTCAAAGGATTGTGGAAGAGTCTAATTTGTATTCCGTTCAAAAAAATGTGACTAAACCATTAAATTTATCTGAAACTGAGCTAAGAAAGTTTATGGCGATACTGATATACATGTCTGTTATAAAATATCCCAATGTACGGCTATACTGGTCAAATACTGTAGGTTTTCAACCAATCAAGGACATAATGACTGTCAACCGATTTGAGACTATTCGTAGATTTCTACATTTCAACAATAACGAGAAACATTTTCCCAAGGAACACCCACAACATGATAGGCTCCATAAGATAAGGCCTATAATTAGCCATCTAAATGAGAAATTTGCTTTAGTTCCTATGGAACAAAAACTCTCAATTGATGAACAGATGTGTGCCACAAAAGTGGCACACTTCATGAAGCAGTATTTACCTAAGAAGCCCCATAAGTGGGGGTTTAAATTATATGTGATGTGCAGCGTGAAAGGTTATGCTCATAAATTTGAAATATATACTGGCCAAGAGAATGAACGGCTTCCAGATGAACCAGATTTTGGGCCAGTGGGAAATGTTGTAGTCCGGCTTGCTAGAGGTGTCCCAAGGCATATAAATCATATAATTTATTTTGATAATTTTTACACCTCTGTACCTTTAGTTACCTATCTTGCCAAACAAGGAATCTATAGCCTAGGTATTGTGCAATCTAACAGGCTAGTGAACTGCAAACTGCCGGACAAAAAAACAATGATGAAGAAATCTGTTCCTCGTGGAACTTATGAAGAGCAGATGACTGAATTTGACGGTATTGATTTGACAGCAGTTACTTGGAAGGACAATAAAGTTGTAACTTTTCTATCTTCATATGTTGGAGCTGAACCTGTGGGCCAAGTAGAAAGATTTGACAAGGCAAATAAGACTAGAATTAAAATTTCATGCCCACATATAATAAAGGAATATAATGCCCATATGGGCGGAGTGGACCTAATGGATAGCTTTATTGGGAGGTACCGAATTGCAATGAGAAGCCGAAAGTGGTATCTTCGTATCTTTTACCACTTATTGGACATGACGGTAATAAATTCTTGGCTTGTGTATAAAAATTTAAAAACAACTGAAGCCAATTCATCAGTTCTAAACCTATGTAACTATAGACTGGAACTAGCTGAGGTATTAGCCAAAGTAAATAACTCATTTGAACTCTGCAACAAAAGAGGAAGGCCAAGTACCAGCAACAGTGTTGAAATGGAAATACAAGCAAAAAAAAGGAGAGGACCAGCTCAACATATTCCTCCTAAGGACATAAGGACTGATAATGTTGGTCACTGGCCTGGTAATTGTGTTCGCAGCAGATGCAAAATGCCTGGATGCAAGGGATACACGCAAAACAGGTGTGAGAAGTGTGGAGTAGCTCTTTGTCTTACCACAAACAAAAATTGTTTTAAAAATTTTCATATGTAGTTATTGTCTAGTGAGTGCATAGTGTTGTAGTTCTGCAACAAATAATATAAATAATAATAATATAATTAATAAAAATAGCTATGAAAATAAAAAAAAATATTTTTTTTATTATTTTTCCCTAAATCAGCATATTCAAGGCTCCAAAATATATTTTTTCTCGGTCTAAAAATAAAATCATGCATTTAAGGGTTAAAACCGCAAATAAACCGTTTTAAACGGTTGAATACCCGACTGCGCCATAAAAGAATATGTTCAAATTTTGAACAAAATAGTTGCGAATTTAAGCGTATTCTTTTATAAACATTAAGTGTTATTTATAAAATCATAACTTTTTAGAATAGGTCCGTTCGACGACTTATGAAAAAATTGTTCTTAGTAAGAATATGCAGAAAACCTCTTCGAATTCTGAACAACGAATAGAAAAATCAAAGTGAGCAAGATCTGCGAATGCGATACGCGAGTGTAATATAACCAAAGTGGCAACGTCGCGTATGGACTCAAACCTTGCATTGCAGAGTCGGTTAGTTCAGAGATAAAATCAAAGTGGCAACGTAGCACGCACGCGTGTATGCAAGCGCAACGTTGCCATTTTGACTGTACGTCGCTCGCTCGCGTATCGTACTCACAGATATTGCAGAGTCGGTTAGTTCAGATAGCGCAACTACCAGTTGTGGACGTGTTTGTTTTGTTTAAGTGAAGTCGAGATTACTCTTCGTCGTTTTTTTTATTATGCCGCGTCCTACGAGTGCCGTGTGGGAACATTTTTTGACACTAAATGATAGTGACGGTAAAAAACATGTTGTTTGTTGCTTTTGTTCTACACAATATAAATATGCAATGGCAAATAAACTAAGACTACATATTTTAAGTTGCAAAAAATGCCCTAAAGAGGTGAAAATGAAGTTCAAGCCAGAAGATAACGCATCAACATCACAATCACCTCAAAGGTTGACTGTTTCCACATCACCGGCAGCAGCAACCGTATCACTTTCTTTAAGCGCACAACAGGCTAACAGCCCACAAAGTTGTCACGAAAATACGAGTGTGTCTTCGTCCGTTCATCCTACTTCTCCGGATCACGATGATATAAATGTTGCTTTAGCTAGGGCAATATATGCTAGTGGTGTGCCATTGTCTCTGCTTGAATCAGAACACTGGAAACATGTATTTCACCTATTCGACCCGACATATGAAGTGCCGACGAGACACGCCTTGAGCAATAGACTTTTAGATGCCGAATACTCAAGAATAAAAGAAGATATTACTGTTAAAATTAATCATTCTTGCTCTCATTGTTGACGGCTGGACAAATATTAATGGTAAAGGTGTGATAAATTTTATTGTAACAACCCCAGAACCAATATTTTATCATGCAATATACCCAGAAACTAATAGAGAAACGGGTGAATTTATTGGCGGTCAAATTATAAGTATTATCAATGAAATCGGCCCTGCCAAATTTATAGTGGTTGTTACTGACAACGCCAGAAATATGAAAGCAGCGTGGAGAATTATCAAGAGTGAATTCCCTCATATTTCTTGCGTTGGCTGTGTAAGTCACACTCTAAATTTAATATATAAAGATGTTATTAATGAAATTGATGTTTTCAAAACAACATTGGATAAAATTATTCAGGTTATTAAATATATCAAGCAGACGCACGTCGTATTGGCAGCGTTCGAAAACTATCAGACAGAAAAATATGGAAATAAAGATTGCACTTGCACCTTAAAACTGTTTTGTAGGACCCGATGGAGTGGAGCCTATATTACCATGGAATCGTATTTAAAAAATAGGGAAGCATTGGAACTTTTGGCTATATCGCATGAAGTCACAATCACACAAGAAATCAAAACTATTATTTTGAATACCGATATATGGGTAAAGCTAGACGAGATTGTAAATATTTTACAGCCACTTGCGACGGCCATTCTTTCAACAGAGAGAGACACATCTGTACTTTCTGATGTTTATTACACTTTTGAAAATTTAAAAAAGGGCTTGACACAGGTATTGGATGAGTCTGTGTTTTTAGATGCCGAAGACAAAAATCTACTACTAGGTCATGTTAGCAGTCGAAAAGATTTTTGCATGCAATCTATACATTTTGCTGCCTATCTGTTGGATCCGAGACATTGCGGCAACGGGTTGAGTGATGAAGACATTTCCAAGGCAACTGAATACATTCAGGAATACTGTGTGACTAGCGGCTTAGATGTAACAAATGCTCTGATGAACATGGCAGAGTTTAAAACAAAAACAATTTTTTTTCAAGAATCAAAGCCTATTTGGTCTCCAGCGAAGAAGCTACAACCCCGAATATGGTGGCAAACATTTGCCTTAAATCAAAGTGTTGGTGCTATAGCTATAAAAAATTTAAGTGTACCGCCATCATCTGCGGCTTCGGAAAGAAACTGGAGTATGTTTGCTCACACACACACAAAATTAAGAAACCGCTTGAAACATTCGAGAGTTCTCAAACTAATAAGTATCAGGTCGAATCTTAATTTATTGAAAAAGAAAGATGAGAAGATTTTATATAATGATTCTAAAGATGAGGATAGTGAAGATGGCGAGATTGAACATGTGACTACAAGTAAGACTGATCCCCTTGTTTAAATACAAAAATAATAAGAACGAAGCAATATCTTGTTACATGATCAGGAAATTTTTGAACGTTGATTTTATTGTGAAGTTTTGAATTAATATTATTGAAATAATTCTATTTAACTGTTGATTATTATTGATTTTATCTTCTTAGTATATTTCGAATATTATTTTCATTATAGTTAATTATTCTATATCACAAAATTGCCACGTTTCAAAATGATTGTGATTTCATTGTGACAGTAGTTTCTAGTACCAAATTTATATTTATATATATACTAAATTATTATATATTAGAATAAAAGAAACAATTATCAGTCACTTTATTATTTAACTGATTAAACACTAGTAACTCTTAAAATATGATTTTATTACTCGATCGATTTGTTATGATACACCTAAAAAAAATCTGATAAACCTGAAAAAATACCTTTTGGTTCTTCAGGGTATGGGAAACTTGATGACATAATGAATAATGGGATCATATTAATAAAACATAGTTTTCAACCGTTTTAAACCAAAAATTTTGGTTTAAAATGTTTTAAACGAAAAAAATGGTTTTAAACGGAGTAGTTGAATTGGTTTTAAACCGGCTTTACATCTATATGCACAGGCCACTTCACTAAAGTACCGTCACCGTCAATAAAGTACGACATTACTGTAGTACATTATTCCAAGAAAAAAAAACAGTAATTTATAGGCGTGAGCTGTCAAAAAGAAAATAAACGAATGGACAAAGTATAGTAAAAGTATACCAATTTCAGACATGGACGTAATATATAATACTTTAGAACCTACGTCCTCGAATATCATCGAACGCGTTTTGGACGCGTTTTTCATACTACGACAACGCAGCATCCATGTGAAAGTGGAAATGTTGCGTAACGGACGTTACGTGACTGCTGTTTGCAAGCTCGGAAGGGGCCAGAATGGAATTAAAATACAACCTGTCACGTGACTTTAGACGCTTCCCACCGCACCACCGGCACACCACTATATAAGCTAGGACGCGCTGAAGACGGCTCTTTTCTACGCCGCAGCAGCCAGCAAGTGTTTCCTCTCTCTTGGAGTGACACAGCTCGTGGAATATTTCTTAGGACCTCGCCCTGAACTAATCTCATGTCTTCTATATACGCGAAATCAATTTAAGGTCAGGTGGGGTAAGAGGGACGCTGGGGGAAGAGTAACAGTAACTAGTAAAAAGAAAACTATAATATAACGTCGATAAAACAGTATTAGGCGTAGTTCAAATATTCTTGGATAGATGGCGCTGGAACACGGCAACTAAGCGAGTGAAAGAGAAAAAAAATCAGTTGTCAAGCTAAAAAAAACTACCACCTAGCTACTACCTGGTTTAAGTTAATTTTAATATCAAAAACGGTTGTTGTTGCGGTTGATTGCTATGGTAAGTGTAATTATTACGTTTAATCTTTATTTTCTACGTATTACATTGTTTGTAACGTGTGTTTTTATTGCTTTTTCGATGTCAATAAAAACATAACCTTCAAAATGGCAAGGTGGGAAAGAGGAACGGCTATACCAGGTTAAGAGAAACATATGTTCCGCTTTTCCGGTTTCAGGGGTAACAAACATTTTTAAAATCCGCTAAAATATAACACGTTCCGTAAATAGCCATGATTTGCTTAACTATTTATTTGTTACAGAAAAAGCAAAACGCCTCGAACTTACGTAAGAAAGACCTATAGAAGTTCTTACCCGAAAGAAAAACTATTAGAAGCAGTTAGGGCCGTTAAAAGTGGCGCCTTGTCAGGTTATGAAGCCTCAAAACATTATGGAATACCTAGAGCGACTATAATCAATCGCGTTTATGAGCGTAAAGGTATGAAATGAAATACTTTGGGGAGGGCCACGGTTTTATCGCGAGATGTAGAAGAAAACCTTGTCAAAAATTTGCATGCAATGGAGAAGTATGCCTTCGGCTTGACGAGAAAGGAATTGATGGAGACTGTGGGACTATATGTGACAGTGAAAGGTGTAGATAATCCGTTCAAAAACGGAATTCCTGGAGAGGACTGGTTCCATTCGTTTAAAAAACGACATAATATCTCTGTAAAAAAGCCGCAGCCGGTGGAGTATGCCCGAAAAACTGCATGCAGGCCATTAGGCCTGCATCACATTAGTGATATACCCCTATTTCGATTTCTTGGAAGAAACAGTCAACCAACTAGATCTTCGCGACAAACCATCGCATATTTGGAATGTCGATGAGACAAGCTTTAGCAAAGACCCCTCAAAGGCAAAAGTGGTTGGACTGAAAGGATTTACTTCCACAAGAACGATATCATCTCCTGGGAAAGATAACACTACCGTCTTGCTGGGGTGTAATGCTCTTGTAGAAAAAGCTCCCCCTTTAATTATTTACAAGGGTAAAAACGTGTGGGACGAGTGGACGTCACAAGAAGGGTACCCAGGAACAGCGTATGCCGCAACAGCTAATGGGTGGATGGAGAGTGCTGTTTTTGAGGCGTGGTTTGAAAAGGTTTTTCTGCCAACTGTAGGACAAAAGCGGCCCATACTCTTAGTGTACGACGGGCACTCCACCCATGTGGGAATAAATATTATTGAGAAGGCCCGAGCAGCACAAATAACGATATTGAAGATTCCTCCTCATACCAGCGATTGCCTATGTCTATGCCGTCCTATGCTAGGACACACCTTTAAACTTCACCACTTGATGATGATGATTGCAGGCAGATCAATGTCATTTACACAGATTACAGCAAAGTTTTCGATCGAATAGAACTCCTAATTCAAGCTAGATATTCGTGGGGATCTTTAGAGATGGTTGTGTTCTTACATTGAGAATAGATCTCAGAATTTAGCGATGAACAACTATAGATCAAATTGGGTGTCAGTATTCAGTGGCATGCCCCAAGGTTTCCTGCTTTGGCCCCTCGTGTTTGTGATCTATGTGAGCGACACCGGCCAGTGCAAATTGTCAAAGTTACTATGCTTCGCAGATGACATGAAAATTCTAAAAATTGTAGCGAGTAGGTCAATATGATGGTCCGACTAAACGCTCCTCGAAATCACGCCACCCATACTTCATATCGTGTAATATTCAGCACGCATATTTTTGTTCGCGTCGATTTGATTCGATGTCGATTCGAAAAAAAATCGTTACAACTACCCTATGATGGCCCTTATCCTGTCATAGACAGGAATGGATTATTTTTTTATTGCGAAAGTAGCTGGTGACAGGTACAGGAAAATAATACAGTTAGCGATAAGCCTGTGCCTTATATATACAGCTGCTAAAATTGTAAATTATATCAAAACAAGACTCTTACAAGCTCGCTTATTTCCAAAATTGAGTGAAGAAGTGGGTAGTCTTCATTCATCTCTCTTTCTGCATACGGAAGTTCGCTGGTCATCCAGGGGAAAAGTACTGACACGATTAGTAGAATTACGCAATGAAATTATAATTTACTTGGAAGGAAAAACTGAATATATTAAAAATCTAAAGGACGAAGAATTTATACTTAAATTCACTTACGCAGCACGATAAAATTCGAGCGTTAATGACTAATCTTTTGTTGTGGAAGAGATCTATTGAGGATGAGAAGTCTGATTGTTTTGAAACACCTGAAACATACTGTTGAAAACCAAGAGCAGCCAAAGATAAACGTAGTGTCTGAAACCACTCATTTATCATTGTTTAAAAAGAACTTTGACGACAATTTCGGTGAGGAGACGAAAAAACTCGAATTGTTGAATTGGATTTGTAACCCATTTCAGGACAGAAGATTTAAAAGAGCATTTACGCAAAGCCCACTGCATAACTTTACTAGCAGATGCTGAAGCATCTCAACCATGGCTCAATTAATTTTTTTCCAGTTTTGATTCGCTATTTTTTCCCATGCGAAGGCGTGAAAATCAAGGTTTTAGAGTTTCGGGAACAGCCAGGTGAAACATCGGATATTATTGTCAATTATTTAAAGGAAGTATTGTATTTCAATGACTTGAAAAAAAAAATGTTGCGTTTTGTGGAGGCTAGAACAAGGTAGTAGAGCCACGCTGATTTCAGCACGAACGGGCCGGCTCGACCGGGGCGGTACTACCCTCGCACAGAAAATCAACGTAAAATGACAGCGTTCGTGCTGTCGTGTTTCGTTGGTGAGTGCGCGACCGGAGGCCCAATTAGTCTAGTCAACAAGTTCCATACTTGTTGACTAGACTAAAAGATGCAGCAGCATCACTAGGCCGTCATGGTGTGGGTCGCCATGCTGCATTGTCTGCATTCGAAATGAGTATGGCGACCACCACTCTTAGATTCTGCTTATGCTTTCCATCAGGCAGAGTATAGTCATTTTGGCGGGCCAAACATAAAAAAAAAAAAATGGATGTGGAGCCCACATAGTCCACAACGCGATCAAAACTGCCGCTGATTGTCTTCCTGTTGACTTTGTATGCATCATAGTGAAAAGCTTAAGAAGCTTTGAAAGAGTTTTGTGATTCTACCGAGACAAGAGTATCAGAAACTGCTGGGCCACAGTAAAACAAGATGGCTTACGTTAATGCCCGCGCTTGAGAGAGTTATAAAAATGTTTCAGCCTTTGAAAAACTATTTTCTGAGTATCGACAAATGCTCAAATATTTTAAAAACGTTTTTCGAAAATCCCAGCTCAGAATTGTGGTTATATTTTTTGCCCGCACAAGCAGCGACTTTTCATGAAGCTATGTTGAAAATCGAAGGGCAAAATGTGTCGGCCATAAGTCAGCCAAAGAAATTAATCTGGCACTAAGAGAGAATACGGTTTTCCTTCCCCACATCGTCCGTAACTTACTTGTAAAATTACAAGAAAGAGAAGCTGTTGTTGACCAGCAGAATGTAAAAACAGCGGCGGCTGATTTTTATAAAACAAGCAAAGAATACTTGGAGCAGTGGTGTCAATTCAACACAGAAATAGAAGTGTTTGAATGGGCAAATTTAACAAAAGTGGCTATGTGGGAAGATGTACAGAAAGTGCTGGATTTACTGATCACACAAGGATTATTAGCAACAGCCAAGATATGAAAGTCTTTGACGAGTTTTCACTTATTTCAAACTTTGACAACAGATGAAAAAATCTCTGGCTGGAATGCGGAGAATGTTTGTACTGAAAACCGTTGGGTCGAATTATTCCAGCACTTTTGTACCAACAATCTTCATAAAACAAACTTTTCGACAATTATTGAGTACATTATGTGTCTGCCTGGAAGTAACGCACCTATCGAAGGAGTTTTTTCTCAAATGAACAAAATATGGACAAGTGATAAAACACAGTTAAGTGTCGCAGTAATGAAAGCTATTTTGATTACGAAGATAAATATAAATAAACCTTGTACTGAGTTCCACACTTATCTACCTACACTATACTACCTCAATATACCTTTAAGGAAACAATTAGTAGACAGTCTAGTACTATCCAAGTTTAATTACTGTGATGTGGTGTATGGTCCCTGCCTACTAGCCAGAACAAAAAACTTAATACAGAGGGTCCAAAATGCTATCGCTCGATACTGTTTTAATATTCCCAGACGTCATCATGTAACACCATATATAAATGATAATGACATGATAAAGATAGAAGCCAGAAGGAAACTCCATTTAGCCAGCTTAATCTTTGGCGTTGTTTTTTATTTTTTATTTATGTTTATTTATGTGTATCAAATAAAGTTTATTATTATTATCTAAAAACAAGGCCCGATATTTTGAAACAAATTTGTTCAGCCCACAAATACGACTTAGAAGTCACGGCATTACTGGGGCATATTGTCGTGCCTACCTATTTTGTGTTCAGTGCTTTATTTTGTGTTAATCTATCTTCTATATTAAAAAGACTTGTTTAACACAGGTAAAAAAAATAAATGGTCATGTTAAGTAAGTAGGTACTTTTTAACATCAGTGCCAATATTTAGTTATTTTTAGTTTTCTAGTTCAAAGAGATATGTTATGTTTTGTTATTTGAAGAAAGGTTGTGGTAGTTACAGCTTTGTTTTTTATTTATTTTCAATTGTTATGTTATGTTAGTCTCATAGTTTCATTATACAGAAATATATGTATGCAGTTTTTGGATCATAAAATTATTGTTATTTCTATGAGAATCTATTGTTTTATCTAAAATCATCATCAAATCATAAATTACTAATATCTTAAATAATAAAATCATTTTTATTATGAAAAGAATCTCAATTACATTTAAAATTAACAGAATTTTTTCCCAATTGAATATCAACTTAAGCATCATGAGCAAATTTAAATAGCAGAAGAATACACAAGTACCTACCTCGGTAGGTACAATAGTACCTAATATCATAAAAAGCTCTAAAAATAAAAATCTGTTGTCGAATTACAAGAATCAAAACAAAATATATTTTCCGATTAAAAGAAATTGAAATATGAAATAGTTACCCACAAAATATGTACTAATAAATGTACAATGTACTGCTTAAAAAATAAACAGATCTTTTTAATAAAGAAGATCAATATTGAATTACTTATGATATCAGATATCACAGACTGGAGTAATTAAGAAAATTACCTATTTCATATCTTTCTTTTTAAAAGACAACTACCGTATTATGAATATACATCCTGTCTTGCGAGAGATTCTACAAACATACATGAAATGGACACAAAGAACACTCAGATACAATAAAATTAAGATTAAACAATATTTTCAAAATTTCTGCTCTTAGGGAAAATAATTTACCTAGAGTAATAAGCTTAAAGCTTGGTTTTTTTCTTCTATATAAGAGTCTGCTAAAGTGATTCTACTCTGCCTGACAGCATAAGCAGAATCCAAGAGTAATGGGGTGACCATTACTCATAGTGAATGTAGACAATGCAACAATGCAGCATGGTGACCTACCCTATGAAGGCCTATGGAGATGCTTCTGAATCATTGGACCTCCAGTCTCGCACTCACCAACGAAACACCGTTAACGACAACAACGGCGTCCTTTTAGATTGGTCATAGATGAGAGGGGAACAGTAATATCATCGATGGGCTTGACTTTAACTTGGATGATGAGAGAAATTGATATGTGCTGAATGATGAGATAAATTAATTGCTCTATGAAAATATCTAGCAAATCTATTAAATTAAAATAACTTTGTTTACTTAACTTAAATAACGTTGTTTACTTTTAATTAAATATATATGTAACTTAAAAAGTAAACACAGCATTTCCCATGCATAACATTACAACCTGCCTGTACTTTGTTGAGTTCAGGCCATGATCACTTTAACGTTTTATATAATAACATAGTTACATAATTTACAAAAACGACAATTTTAAATTGTATTGCCGTAATTAATTAATCATGCAGTGTTTTTTGGAAACGACAAAGAAAAGGCAATGAATCCCTATCCCGGCCAAAAAAAACGTGTTGAGTATTGACTATTGACATTTGACACTAAGTACTGACAGCCATGACAATACCACAGAGAAAAAATAATGCACATGCACATCCCTTAGAGCATATATATCTAAGGGGAAGCGGAACGGGCGGAAAGCGTGATCGAAGTAGAGAGAGAGAGAGAGACTGAGTTTGAGTCTTAGAGCATATATACGTGAAGGGGCAGTTGAACGGGCTAGAGACCGACACTATACAAACTCAGTCTCTCTCTCTCTCTCTCTCTGTACGCCGATCACGCTTTCCGCCCGTTCGGCTGACACTGTGGGTATATATGCTCTAAGGTTTAGGGTAGTGCCTGTCTCTCTCACGTAAGCTTCTGATTGGTTGGTGTAGTACCTGCCAAATCAGTCATGCAAAATGGAATGTGCGTCCACCAATCAGAAGCTTGCGTGAAAGAGACAGACACTACCCAAACTCAGTCTATCTCTCTACTCCAATCACGCTTTCCACCCGTTTGGCAACCCTGCAAGGTATATATGCTCTAAGGCAAACCGCTGAATTTGTACACAGAACCAATGTCAGATCAGACGTTTGTTCGAAACTCAAATGTCAATTCAATTGTAATTTATCTGTATTAATCTGTGTGTTTGTCAACCATTTCATTTCAAGTTTTCAACACTCTTAAATTCATGCAAAGAAAAATACTTTATTATTCGCATTGCTTTTGTAAAAGCGGACTGGCAGGATTAATAGAGGCAAAGACCATAATGTAAGATTAAATTGTAAACTTATATCTAATTCAAGTAGAATTTAGAATAACACCAATGTCATGTTGATATTTCCGAGTTCCGAATGAAGCAAAAAAAAGCTTTTTTCACCAAGACCAAATCTGATATCAGTTTGATAGCTTTTAATGATGAATACTGATATTTTGACAGTAATTGTATAAATTTTCTTTTATCTCGATTTAAAAAAACGATCAACGAAATGAATTACAATACAATTTAGAACAAAAATTTGTGGAAGTTCTAACAAGCTGAACCGTATTTCGTGATAAGATTTGACACTGCTTTAAATGGGACTAATCCCGCCCACACGCCCACCACCGTAACTCCTGTACACCAGGATCAACAGCGGTGACCCACGAACACACCGAGTTATGACACTCGGGAAGTCCCAGGAGACACTGCTTGTAAAATTCAGTGTTTCTTTAATATTGTGTGTAAGTGCTGTCTTATGGTAAATTAAGGAATACAATTAGAAACAGTTTAAAATCTCCTTTGCTTTCCGTTGTTGTCTTTTGTGTCTCAGTCTATTGATTGTTCTGTTTTTTTCATTTTCTCAAGGCTTGGTTTCCACTTTTTTTTTGTCTTAGTCCGGGTGTCGTTAGTAATACTTGTTCAAAAATCATTTTTTAATCAATGTTGTTGCGAATTGTTGTTGAATGTTTTTATTGAACTCTGTCTTGGGCAATAGTGTTGGGGAGTTGTGATGCAGTGCAATTATTGCGAATTTCTCTTATATGGCTTTAGCATTTAAATCTGTAACCAAACTTTTTTTCTTGAGAGTTTGCATTCAAACATAATTCTGTTTGTTTGACGTAGTAGTAGTCAGAATTGGAAATTTTGTGTTCATAGTTTATTTTTTTGGAGTGATATTTTCATCCTGAGTGGGTAACTGTATATTTACTCTTAATCTTCTATTGCATATGAAAGTGTTGTTAAATTAATATAAATTTAGATTCAGAAAACTAAAAACAACAACAAACAAACATTCATGTGAAACCAATAAAAACATGTTAAAAGAAGTCTTGACTTTCTTGGGTCTTGCCTTCAGCTGCATAGTGATTTAAACAGTCACCAAGCTGGTATCTTATTTAAGTGTAAGGTATATATTACTTTTACTGCTGGGCCTAATAATCAAATAGAAGTATTCATGTGTTGACTCAAATTGAATTTGTTCTCTGAAGGGTTTAGGGAAGAAAAAGACTGGATCGCTTCAATTTAATATTTTTGTTGAAAATAATTGTCTTATTTTTACAGAAGTAACAAAGTAGTAACTTCCTTAAAATTTTGAAAGTTTAGGCATGTTCTTTACTTATTGCAAAGCATTTAATAGTATATTTAAATAAAATACAGTTATTAAGGGTACTTATGTTCTTTTTAAACAAAATTTAAATATTTTAAAAATTATAAACTAATTTAAACACTTTATGATCTATCACATTAAAATAACCTTCTTTGTAGGTGCATAAAAATAGCTAATACCTAAATAATACCTAAATCAACTGCCATTATACCCTTAGGTACAGTAGCCGGCACGTAACATGGCAAGGAATTGGCATAGTGGGGGTAAGTTCGCGCATGGTACACTTAGTTGACTCACTTTTTTGGTGCCACTAAGAGCACCAAAAAAGTGGTCCCTTTTAGTGCTTGTCATTATTCTATGGTTATTGCTATCTATCTCTCTATATCTATCATTTATTTTTAATCATGTCTGTTTATAAGGAACAAACAGAATTCGTGATGTTTATTAGGAGTTATAAATAAAATATATGCATTTAAAAGTATTTTTTTATTTAAAATAAAGTCAAGTTGTCTCGTCATTGTCACTTAAATATCCTATCCCTGGCATCAAATTGAAAGTACCACCTGAGCTGGTGGAAGGACGTGGCTCTACATCCTCGATAAAACTGTCCAATTCGCTGTCATCGCTGGAGGAGTCGCTGTCGTCACTGGCGTAAATAATATAAAAATCCGTGACTGTGTCGACTATGTGTTCACTTTTAATGTAGTCTGCTTCGATTTTTTTTACTTTCTCGCATAATTTAGACCATTCCTCGGCGCCCATTAGGGCCACTTTCTCCTTAATTAGGTCCATTACATGTGACATTCCATTTTGTATTTTTACTGGCTACATAGCTTTAGATTGCCGCCCATGCCATTTCTATTGGATTAAGGTCCGGGTGATAGGGCGGCAATCGCAGAACACTATGGTTGTGTTCTGCCAGTATTTGGTCAATACAACATTTTTTGTATTGATTTTTATACAACTTAATTAATTTGTATAGTTGGGGTTTGAGCATAGTTTCTTCGAATGCTATGCCCTTTTCCGACAACCACTTTTGCATGTCGGCTTTCTTGGCATTCAATGTAGGTGTTGGATCGAACTGCTTATTGTGGTACGATGCGTTGTCGATAATTAAAACCGAATTTGGCGGCAGGTTTGGTATCAGCTGGTTGCGAAGCCACTTCGTATAATTAGCAAAATTCATGTTATCATGATAATCCCCCGACTTTGTTCCAGCTTTGAATATGAGTAGCGCTTTGGGTACAAATCCAACTTCAGATCCAGCATGCACTATGACTACACCCTTTCTAAATGGGGTTTTTAAGCCCTTCAAAGATCCATTTGACCATGCTTTAGAACCTGTAGTAAGAGATATAATGATTATTTTTCATTAGTTTAAATAGTTTATGTCTATACAATTTCACAGCACACAAATATGCGAGAAAAAAGTATAATAATGATTACATACCCGAATGAGACGAATCAATATACGACTCATCAGTTTTAACAATGGGTCTACCTTCTTCTCTATATTTCAACAAAGTCTTAAGGAATTCTATCCTTAGTAACCTGATATTCGATTTTTCTATTAATAATTGCCTGTTGTTTTCGGCTTTTTTCCACCGGAAACTTAAATTATTTAAAATCCTGCGCAGACTGCGCTCTGACCCATTAAAATTTTTGTCTTCTTTTAGTTTTTTTCTTAGTTTTTCAACTGTAGGCAACTCTTTATTTGTTATTTACGTGGGACTAATCCCGCCCACACGCCCACCACCGTAACTCCTGTACACCAGGATCAACAGCGGTAACCCACGAACACACCGAGTTGACACTCGGGAAGTCCCAGGAAAAATTAAACTGTCTTTATTTGTTATATGAAAATTGTGAACACAGGTCCTAACAACTGTCTGGTCGAAAGTGTCGATCACTGTGACTGGCTTTGTTTTGTTCCTCTTTTTTCCCGGTGTCCTAAAGACAGTGAGGAATTCGGAATTTCTTCCTTCCTGGATTATACGTCTAACTGTCCTTTCTGACGTTTTAGTGGCTTCTGTAGTCCGTTTCACAGTCTCTTTTTCAGTAAGAGCTTCTTTCGCTATATAACAATAGACATCATAGACCATTTTTCTGGCCTGTCTGCGTAAAATAACGTTTGGTCTCGGCATTGTAATAACCATAACAAAATAGATTTAAAACAACAACAATTCGTAACAAAAATTTTTTTTTTTTTTTTTATATTTTGGACGTCTAACACACAACGCCATCTAGTCCCAAGCTAAGCAGAGCTTGTGTTATGGGTACTAGACAACTGATACAAATACATATATACTTTTTTTTTTTGTAAATACATACATATTATATATATAATAACAACAACAAACAAAATAATAACAACAACTTATAACAAAAACGAAATTTAAAACAATAACTCGTAACCAAAACTTAACAAAAACAAAGGGGTCAACTTTCGTGCACGCAAGTGTATTCGGGAGCGAACGGGACGTAGACACAATGCGAGGGGCAAGGGTCTACAGATGCACCAATCGCGCGCTCGGCTCGGCGCTGCGTCACACCCCGCGTCCCGCGCGCGTTCTAAAGGGACCTAAAGATTACTTCTGCGCATCAACGACTCTTGCCAAGTTACGTGCCGGGGACAGTAGGACTATTTTTATCTTAGATCAGTCTATCAGTGCTCTTTAGGTTGACAAAACTTTGTTTCAAGATAAAAACAAAATTAAAAAACAATATTTAAACATTGTTTTAGATTATTGTCATGTTAAAACATAATTGGTAAAACACATCATCAAAAAGATACACAGTCCAGTAAGTATGTAAGTTCAGATTATCTTTTTAAAATTCTTAGGCTACAAACCTAAATACAAGTCTACCTAAAGTAGACAACAATCTCTATATAAATTTAAATTTTCATGGGTTTTTTTATTCATTTTTCGACTACTTTACCATGAAAATCGTTTTTGTTTTATTTATTTATTTTGTGTAAGAGTCAATTTCAAAATATGTGTACCTACATTACGAAATTGTCCGCAAACTGTTTCGTTAGGAAATGTCAGGAAATTGTAAAAGTAAGGCTGTATTCAGAATTACTTAGGTAATATTGTAGTAGTTACGGTGTAATTTTATTTTCAGACTGTAATTTGTGAGGAATATCTATATAAACTTTAGTATTTAGGTGCATTGGTAGAAAGAAAAATTAACTGAAAATGAATCATGTTTTATTAAGAAAAAGCTGCATTACTACATTGACCATAAGGTCTATGAAGTCTAAGGTAAATGAAGAAATACAAGCAAAACATAATATATGTGTCTTCCTCGTTGGCTAATACAAACTCCTGACGTTGTTTCGATATTTGTAACAATTTAACATGTTTGAAGGCCTATCCGCACACAACAGTGCCGACACGTGACCGACAGTTCCGTACCGTACAGTTCCGTGATGTGCTATTCATACATGTCAGTACCGACATTGACGAGTGCAGTGAGTTCGCTGCAGTTTCACGTAAAAATGCTTCGATGTTGGCTCGTATTGGCGCTTCCATGATCTTCCATCACAAAAGTTTCAAAGTAATTCGCGTTAGACCTGCTTTTGCTCGTATTGACTTTCCATGATCTTCCAAGTTAGTCATATTAGACTTATTTTGGCTTGTAATGGTGCTTGATTCATACGCATATATTTTCTATGTGAAAGTTCATAAATTACAGGATGTACACGGACCAATTCAATCAACTTTTCGTCCTCCATCTTAAAGTACTGCGTCCGTGTCAGGCAAAATATTTTTCGATCATTCGTATCACGGCGAGCGTCGGCGCAGCACTGACATCACTGAACGTCACTCTCACTGACGAAACAATGAAAAAACAAAAAACATTCATCTTCACTTCACCTTTAGTTTTTACTCTCGGCTCTTTTCAGTCACGCGACTGTTTATCAACATTTGCCCTTCATTTGCTTTTTTTTCTATTCTTTTCTTGTTTACTTCAGGTCATTATCTAAAATCTGGTCGAATTTATCAATGGTGTTTATTTCCAGGTCATTTTCTTCAATAATAAAAGCCTTTATGTGTTCAGCTGTCGTTTCTTCAATGTTTTCAACACAATTTGCATTTATTACAAGTTCTTCTATATCGCGTATCTCTTCAAGCAATAGCATCTTCTTCATAGTAAGTACTCTCATCTAAATCTACATAGTGAATGTCGTCACTGTCATAATCATCGCTGTCAGACGAGTTTGATCTTTTATTGTTTGTGTGATTAAAAGTTTTTTTGGGTTTTCCGCTTTTATTTTGTCTGTTCTCTGATTTATGGGTTGATATTAAGTCGTGTGTTTTTGGTTCATAACCCCTTTATTGGACCACAAAAGCAACTTACGTCTCCATGTAGGACAGAACTTTGCTTTGCAGTTGTGATAATCTGATGAATTCTCATTGTACCTGGCAACGCAATCAACACATCGGTAACTTTTTGTTGCATTTTTCTCATTTCTTCCTCTGCTATAACAAAATGTTTCACCTTTTTTTCTGATTCCTTCAACATCTTAAAAACGATGGTTGCCTTAGGAATGTCTGTACCGCGAGATACAAGATCATCCAAAGTTCTTTTTACTGCTCCACCCACCCCATCTGCCGCCCCTTTCCTGGGATGCTTCAAAAAAGGAACAGGAAGCATAATCTTAAGTCCTCTTTTCAAAATCTTTACGAAAAAGATAAAATATTTTTTCTGTTTCTATTGTGTGGCGGGGCAATCAGGTTACATCTTCAAGAGAAACTGGAACGGACTTTTACATACAAGATGGGCAAGTATTACATACATAGTGACGTCGATATAAACTAGGCCTCATTATTCGTAACTCGGTATTAATCCTTATCCAAATAAATCAATCATACTCAAGGCTATATCATTACCTACCTATAAATTACTTTATTAATTATTCAAATTGGACATACCATTTAAAAGTTATGAAGAGTATAAGTCGAAGCCATTTACTACGACATCGTTTAGAACGACATACCGGTTACACTGACCAAAATCTAAGGTCCCGCCTAAATTCTTTTAAAAACACCGCTTTTTACGACATTGCTTATTACAAAGTATGTATCTCTTTAAGCGCATATACATTTAATTGATATTTTCGGACCATTAAATCTGTTAGAACGACCAGCTGTATTGTAAACATTTGAATAGGTAGCAGTATCCACATCTGGCACACTAAATAGTCATTAAGATCGCAAAAGTAAACATAAACGCGTCGAGTCTAGGGTCTATTGTAATTCTCAGAAACAAAGTACACGTGTGTATAGTATAACCGAAGCCTAAAGCCCACTTTGTCATTTCTAGTTTGTTACATATACTTGAACACAAGACGCACAAAAACATTGTTGAGTTATTCCTGAAACTTTTAACATGTCGCAAAAAAATTAACAAATTATTATAAAAGTAAATCGCATATTAAAGCTTGAGAGTGGAATTACACTCGACGATTTTAACTATTTGAAAAGAGAGAAAAAATTCTAATACTTTTTAGAACAAATGATTGAAAATGAAACGAGCAAGAACAACGAAGCTTACGAATATTGAGGAATTTTTGTTAACGTGGTTTAAATATCAAAGAACAATTAATGTGCCAATAAATGGACCAATATTGTTCAACAGAAAACAAACGATTAAAAGGTAAGGCACAGTGGCGTAGCGTGAGACACTGTCGCCCGGAGCGGAGTAATAATTTGCCGCCCTTTTGACGTCATAAAAATAATAATGTTGGTGTTGGTGAAAAAAAAAAACGTGACGAAATGAAAGACTAAAGCGAGAAATATTTATTTCAAACCCATATTGTACATGTGTAAGTAACATTTATGTGTTAAAAACGTTAAAAATAAAAACTATAAAAATAACGTTTAATAAAGTTTAAACAGTCTTACAGTCTAAATTTCTACTTTTCGGGATTTACGCGCAGCAAATCATTTATCACTTCGTCAAAGTTAATATCGTCTGTCACACTATGTTCTATCGACAAAATGACCAAATTACTAAATCTTATGGAGCTCATGTTAGACCTCGTATTTTTTTTTATTAATTTCAGCTTTGAAAAGCTACGTTCACACGAAGCAGCACTGATAGCTCTAGTTATAAAAATCGAAGCATTATTACGATATTAGGTACGCAGATACCATAGTGGGTCTTCATGACAGCTACTTCTTCATATCTAGAACTCCATCGTGTTTCAATTAGGCGCTTGACTCCTTGACCTGTAACGTCGGTAAGAGTTTTCCAGCAATGAGTAGAAGATGAAAAGAATGTGAAAACCTTCTCCATAGTACCAAAGAAAGTTACTTACGTTACGTACGTTACTGAGTCTATTGTGATTGATGCTGCATGTACACTAGGGTGTCCCAAGACATAAGGGAAAAATTTTTTTTCGCGAAATTAAATACGCATACCCTCTATTTTTATTTGGATTGACCTCATTGACTCAAATAATAAATATTATTGCGATTGGACAACGATAACCCGTGCCGACTTGATGCCAATCTTTTGACATGAAAATTTGTACTGACTTACTGTAGGGGATGGTTTTAGGAGGTCGGATTTTAACTTTTTCTCGATATCTCCACCTAAAAATACCACAGAAAGCTCTATTAACTCTCGATAATCACCTCTGACTATTTCTTTTGTCAGTTCAGTTCGGTAAAACTCTAGCGAGCTAGCAAAGTCTAGCAAGTTGTCAATTTCGAGGTTAGTCTGGTGCTGTGTAAGTTTTTCTCTATAGTTCTGTATTTTATCAGCATTAATACTTTTCCAGTTTTCTCAAAACTTTTTATAGAGCCGAATATCAGGGCTTGTAGTAACTTGACTGATTTTTGCTTCTAATACAAGGGGTATTTGAGACCAATTCATACTCGTGATGTCAACAAGCAAAATAAGCATAGGCACCGTTTATACGTTATTATTTAAAGTTTTGTGTTATTTTAATTCTCTCACCTGTACCCACAGATCAATCTTTGTGACGGGGGCTCTCAAATCTCGCACAGAATGATTTTAACACCTCATATAGAGAACACTGTTACAAATGGCGTTTACAATACACGTTATAAATTCCAGTCTACAATCGCGTTCCAAACTGCATGTGCTTGTCAACTTCCTGTAGAACTTTCTAGCCTTGGTACAGCAATAAGTTGTTTATTTTTTTCATAAGAAATAACTATAGGAAGACGTTCTTCTTTTGATTGCCGAGCATTTAAAGCAAGCAAAAGCTTGCCGTCCCAATGATCAATCACAATTTCCGATATCTTATTTTGGAAATATTTTTTTATGGCTTCAGCCGCGTTCTTTCCGTTTTCCTGTGCGAATTCTTTGGATGGGAGACTTATTTGTCGGAAATTCATCAATATTACATCCAAGTGCTTCAAGAATAAGCACAAAATCTCTCATACTCAATTGACACCTATCTAGCGCTGCTACTAATTTTGGAGTAATAAAATCTCTCCGCAGAGCTGTTTTGCTGGGTTGCGTGTTTCTCGACAAGCTTCGGTACGTCCTCTTGTATCTCTAAGTTTTCATTAGATTCAGATGATATGTCGTCTTGTAACTGTATATAAGATAATGTCGAACAAGTCGGCTCAGACAAATACTTCATCAACAATCAACAACCCATAATGTCCCGCTACTGGGCTCGGGTCTCCCCTCAGGAGAGAGTTAAAGCCATACGTCCCCACGCTGGCCAAGCGCGAGTTGAGGACTGGCAAGACAACGTTGTGGCTACGAATGACCGTTGGATGTTTTTAAGCCGACAAATACTTAGCACGTCGTTTTTCTTCTTCGATAGTTCTGAGCCGCGCTCTTTCCTCTCTATCAGTCAATTTTTTATGCAGTCCTACTAATGACCAGGTCGGCCTTCTCTTTGACGCTGTAAAAAGATTATATCCTCATTTATTTTTATTAATTGAAGCACATCGGCGTATGCTATGTCAATCAAATTTTCTAAATTGTTGACATAGTCTTGACAGCTCTGCTTAAATACGTCACACGTATGCACGTTTTTTTGCAAGTGCAATCTATACTATATAATATTATAAAGCTGAAGAGTTTGTTTGTTTGTTTGAACGCGCTAATCTCAGGAACTACTGGTCCGATTTGAAAAATTCTTTCAGTGTTAGATAGCCCACTTTTGAGGAAGGCTATATATCATCACGCTAAGACCAATAGGAGCGGCGCATCAATAAAGAATGTTACAAAAACGGAGGAAAATTATTACGCTACGGGCAATAGGAGACGTAAACGACGACGTTGCGTGGGTCAGCTAGTCTTGATATAAGTTTACAAGTTTTTCACACAATTAGGCAAACATTTAGTAGGAATACGCGCCTTTTCCCAATAGATAATGCACTTGCGAATAGTGGGATTCGCGTTTTCATAGACAGTTAAAATCACTTCATGGATATTGTAAAATTAGCCTGCTAGAATTTGTCCGTTAAACGGATGTTTTGAACCCGTTATTTGATGTTTTACGTCACCTATTAAAAATATACTCATTTTAGAACTGCGTAATTGTACTGATATGTTGACTGATTGAAAACAATGCGAGTTCTATCACTAAATAACGGAAAATCACAAGTACATCGACACCTTAGGTTGCGTCAACCTTAGACAGCAAGTACTGACATGTATTGATGTAAGTCGGCACGGGTTACCGAGGTCCTACCTTCTTAAACTTTTATTTATAATTGTTTTGACTTAAAAATAAAAAAATAAGATGGTATGCGTTAAAAAAAAAACGACTTTAATTTTTTTGGAACACCCTAATGTACACCCACAAGGTTTAATTAATGATTTTTAAGGCATTTTTATTAACTGCCTTGATACGAATTTGTACACCAGAATGTTTTCCCTATATGACAGCTGCATTATCATATGCTTGTCCACGGCAATTTTGGATATCCAGTCCATCGCTTTGAATTTTGTCCAAAATCATTTTGGCCATATCCTCTGCGTTTTTACCTTTAGTTTCAAGAAAGTCAATGAATGATTCAATCACTTGCACTTTGGTGCCGTCGAGTTTCACATAACGCAATATTTGGCTCGTCTGATCTTTGTGTGAGAAATATGGTGTGCTGTCCAACACAATAGTGTAATACTTGGCTTCCTTCACTTCAGCCAGTATTTTTGTTCGAACATGATTCCCCAAACATTCATTTTAAATTGCAGGTGATAGGTGTTTTTGTGCAGCTTAAGTTTTATAAGGTGTTCACAAAGAACCGGGTCGTACTTCCCAAAAAGATGCACGAGTCCTAGAAAGTTGCCTCTATTTTCAGTGTCATTTACTTTCACGATTTCTCTATGACCTCTGAAAGCCATATTTTGTTTAGCATGAAATCTGATAATACCCAGTATCCTGACCAATACTAGTCTCCACTTTTGCTCTTCCTTGACAATCACATTTTGTGTTTCCTTGTCGATCGTTGCACCAACTTGAAGTCTTTGTTTACGAAACGCCTACCTTCAATGTCACCGCAACACGGACCAATTAACTTTGCGTGCATAGTTGTTAAGTTAGCTTTAAGTTTTTTTAATCGTTGTTCACTCAACTGTCATAACTCTTGTGAAGCACATTAGATAATTTACAAATCTAAGCAGTCTTGTCAATTAACCAAATTTACCTGGACTCACACCACCCATCCCCCCAACATTGATCCTGGACCGCGCCGGATATGGAGCTTTACGGAATTTATGCATAAAGAAGATTTTTGACGAAGATTATTATTGAAGCACGCGTGTCGAGTTAAGGTCAAAGGTCAAGTGGTCTCGATATTTAATTATTTTCAGTGATTAAAGCTATAATTTCCACCCATCACTCTAATTCAGGTAAATTTAAAGAAAAACCTAGCATTCCAATTTTTCAAAATTCCTAAGTGACTGGGATAATATTTTACTGACAAAAAATCACGATTTGTCATTAGAAATAGATAAGAAAGAATTACTGAAGGACACGGCCTGCTCACCGCCCCGATCAGAATGGTTTATTCCGTATGATTCATGTGCATTTAAGATTCTCTATAATCAACGGAAACCTCGTAGTTCAGGAGAATGTGAGCCCCGTGTCTTGGCAAGATACCTGAAAGGAGATGAGGGAGAACTTGCGGCTAAAATTAATGACCAGCAATCATTACATTATAATCATGAAAGAGACGATATCGTACAGCTATGTAGGAAGGAAAGAGAATTGAACATATTGGGGAGAGTCTTTTGCAAGCAGACTTACGAAATGAGGTTAGTGCAAGTTTGTCTTGAAAAATCTTTAAGTGATAATATATTGCCATTCATTCGAGAGCAAACAATGACTAGTACAGAGTTGGAAGTAACCAAACGAATGGATAAATTAGTTTCAACAATATCAAAAGAAGGCAGCTATAATATCAATTTGGATTTATCTAAATAGAATCAGCTATTATATAGTCTCTCAATTGTTTGCTTGATTGTAATGAACCGACAAACAAATAATTAATATCACATGATCTGAATTCAGACATTAAATTACTACTTTGTCTGATGTTTCATCAGTCTTTTTGTTGCCGTATGCTTCTAGAGGATCATGATTGTCAGACTCGTGGAGACGAGTTTGGGCTAGTTTTCTTCCTGTTGCAATAGATATAGCAGCGGTGCAAATTCGAATACAAGGTGTAAAATCAACCACACTAATGCTAGAATCTGGCAAATCTACCATTAACTTACTATCTAATAAGTGCATTTACCGCAGCGAAGAGGTTATTGGATAGGTGTCATAGATTTTGTAATAAAGAGATAAGATTATGTAACCAATATTGGGGCCAAGATAAGATTTTGTAACCAATATTGGGGCCAACGTGTGGAGCCGGCATCAATAAAATCCTCTTTAATCTTTTTTATGTTTTATTTCTTCCTTTAAACAATTAACAAAATTACACCTTTTGCTCTCTTCATTCTTTTCATCAATACAATCTTATGTGACTATCAACTGACATTTTTGCTACAGCCCATAGATTAAACAATTCAAATTTTTAATTGGCATAGACTTCGGATTGAAGGGCGATTGCTACATCAACACTCCCTCAATCGCTTTCTAAATCCGAACAAACACATAACCTAACAATCTCAAACTTCTATCTAGTTACTTACTAATCAAATGTATTCTACTACTCATTAAACACAATGTATCCAAAATTACAAATTAGTGTCACACAGATTTACATTTATTTATACTATCGAAACATATAACGAAACTTTTAACATAACCAAATATTTTTTAATTTTATTTATGTAATTACTTTACTTTTAAATGTAACAATTTCACACATGATCTAAGTATACGCTTTATTATTTTAAGTACATTAAGTTTTAATAATGTCTTACCAATGCCTACTAATAACAATCACTATACAAGTTTAACATTCTTATCAATTTAGTAAATCTTTCTCCTGTTAATGGTTTGGTAAACACATCTGCTATTTGATTTATAGTTGGGATATACAAAACTTTAATCATACCTTCCTCTACTTTTTGCTTAATAAAATTACATTTCACATCTATATGTTTTAATCTCTTTTGATCTGGGTTCATAACTGTTTAAATTGTGCTCTGATTATCTTCATAAATTATAACATTACTTATTTTTATATGAAAGACCGACAATAACTTGATAAGCCAACATGCTTCGACTGAAGCTTCACATAGCGAAATTAATTCTGCTTCAGTGGTACTCAAAGCAACTGTGCTTTGTTTTTTAGATCTCTCAAGTAATTGTATTTCCAAAAAGTTGGAATAGATATCCACTTGTGGATTTTTTATCACTGTTGCTTGCAAAGTCAGAATCAGCAAAACCTATTAATGTTTTACAATTATTCTTAGTATAAATCATATTATAATTTACCGTGTGTTTTATGTATCTTAAAACTCTCTTTAAAGATTTCCATAATTTTAAGCTTGGTCTTGATTGAAATCTACTGAGATATGAGACAGCAGCTGTTAAATCCGGTCTAGTACCTGTCATTGCATACATTAACGAACCTATTAGAGACCTACATTGGTTCTCCACGGTCATGTCTATGTCAGAGTCAGTCAAGTTAAGCTGAAAGTCTTTTTCCATACAACACCTTTACATTATTGCATATTAAATTTTCCTACGACAATTATAAGATATTTAGTTTGATTTAATGAGATATCGTTGTGATCCTTTTGCATGTAAATACCTAAATACATTAAATTATTACTTCCCATATCTTTCATTCTAAATTTGGTTTTCAAGAAATTCTTAACTGAATTAATTGAATTTTCTGCTAGTCCCACAATAAGCAAATCGTCTACGTACAAAAGTAAATAAAGTTCTCCCTTGTTATAGAGACAATAATCATTCTGCGAACGTTCAAATCCATAGCTTGTGATTACTTCTGTAAATTTTTCATACCAATACTTTGGTGATTTTTAAGTCCATATAAAGATTTTGTTAACTTGAGAGCATGTCCTTCTTTAATATTAAGACCCTGAAGTATTTTTAAATAAACTTCTTCTTGTATTTCTCCATATAAAAATGCACCCTTTACTTCCATCTGGTGAATATAATAGTTTTTATTTGCAGTAATACTTAATAAAACTCTTAATGTCCTACTATGTCTCTCTGTTGGAAACCTTTTACTGCTAATCTGGCTTTATATATATTTTCTTCTCCTATTTCTTTTCTGGTAAAAATCCACTTACTATTTAAAAACTTTTTGTCTTTTGGTTTTGCTACTATTTTCCATGTTTCATTTTCATTTAGGGTTTTCAATTCTTCAGATATGGCATTTTCCGAATCAGGTCTATCTCTTCTTGTTTTAATTTCTTCAAAGCTTAAGGGAACATCTATATGATTTGTCAAGAGAGCAAACAATGCTTCATCTTCTTCACTTAAATTTATTTCATAATCCTGTTGCCATTTTGGTTTAGTAATTTTCCTTTTCTCTCTCCCTCTTTCTTTACTGTAATCTTTTCTTCTTGCTCTTTGTTTTCACATTTCTTATCTTTCTTCATTATAGATTTTCTTGGTGTTTCAACACTTCTTTCTTGTACTTCTTCTTCTTCACTCATGCTTTAAAACTCTTCTTCTTCTATATTAAATACTTTTTCTCTATTTTCATATATCGGTATTTGAACTGTGCTACTTTCCTTTTTTCTTTTTCATTAAATATTACATTTCTTGCTACTATTATCTTACCTTACCTTAAAAATCAGCTGGACGGGAGGCAACAAACTCTTCAAAGGCATTTTGTACTGCCTCTCGGGCATTGAAATTTTTACCCACTAAAAAGTTGTCTAAATTTTGGAAAAAGTAATAGTCGGTAGGTGCAAGGTCTGGTGAGTATGGCGGATGAGGGAGAGCTTCCAACCCCAGCTCTTGCAGCTGCTTCACGACAACGCACGACCCCATACTGCGCAACAGACAGTCTCCAAGCTGCTCCGCTATACTCGCCATACTCACCAGACCTTGCACCTACCGACTATTACTTTTTCCAAAGTTAAGACAACTTTTTAGTGGGTAAAAATTTCAATTCCCGAGAGGCAGTACAAAATGCCTTTGAAGAGTTTGTTGCCTCCCGTCCAGCAGATTTTTACAAGAAGGGCATCAATAAACTGCCAATGCGTTGGCAAATATGCGTCGATTGCATGGGTGATTACTTCGAATAACAGAAATATAAAAGTTTGAAAAAGTAAGTACTTTCACTTATTGCATACAAAACGGCAATTTCATAGGTAAAGACCTATTATTTGATAAATTTGATTTTGTTCCTTCCCAGAGTTCAGATGGTGTCTTGTCTCTTCCCGCAGTTGGGCTCCTATATGTTACATATGCTGAAAACAAAACTGCATGTCCCATGAAGCATTTATCAAGTTGTGAATCTAAAAAAATAGTTTTAGTTTTTTTCCATTAGTGTACGGTTCATTCTTTCCGCAACTCCGTTCATCTGTGGATTATATGGAACTGTATTTGTATTCCATTTTCATCACAATAAGTTTGAAATTCTTTTGATACATATTCTCCTCCATTATCTGACCTAAGCTTCAATAAGTTTAAATTAAAATGTCTCGTTACATAGTTATTATAAGATTTAAATTTTTGAAAGACTTCATGTTTATTTGATATTAGATAAATTACAACAAAGTGGGAGTCATCTATAAACGTTAAAAAATAATTATATCCTTCTTTAGTTGCTGAGGTGATGGGTCCACACAGATATGTATGTACTAATTCAAGAGGTTTTTTTGCTGTATAACCCTGTCTGTTGAAAGGTTGCTTAGTTATTTTTCCCAATTCACATGGTTCACATAAGTCGTAACGAGTCACATTATTAGTTTTTAAGTCACCCAATCCAGTAACCATTTGTTGTTGTGAAAGTAATGTCAAGTTTTTTGATACCTAAATGTCCAAACCGTCTGTTCTAGAGCTGTATCATATCATTTTTTTTCAAGGTATAATTACAATTAGCTTTTAATATTTGTGTTTTAATTATGTATAAAGATCCTTCATTATTACCTATTATTGACAACTGATTATACTTATATACTCTAACTTTCCCTTTTGAAAACTCTAAATCCATGTTGTTCCATTTTAGAAACAGATTAGTACATTGTTCACCGAGGGAGGAAAGGGACCGATTACTAGCGAGGGAGCAGTTTGTGGCCCAAAGGCGCAGCCTAGGGCTACAATACTCCCGAGGTAGGAATGGGACTTTCATCCGAGGGCTACACAGTGCTTGAGGAACATTTAAAGACTTGTATTGTAGAAAGTATTTAATAATACGAAATAAAAATTTATTACAAAACACGACTAATCTAATTAAAAGTTATGTTACAATTTGTGCAATTATTTAAAGTAAATGTTGTAGTTTTACCATCAGGATGACTTATACTGGTTAAGATATTTGAGAAAAAGAAGGCGGCCACAATACTCCCGAGGTAGAAATGGGACTTTCACCCGAGTGCTACACAGTGCTTTATACTACACCTGTGAAAAACATTTAAAGACTTGTATTGTAGAAAGTATTTAATAATATGAAATAAAAATTTACTACAAAGAACATGACTAATCTAATTAAAAGTTATGTTACAATTTGTGCAATTATTTAAAGTAAATGTTTTAGTTTTACCATCAGGATGACTTATACTGGTATGAGATATTTGAGAACAAGAAGGTGCCGCTGCTTCCGCCGCACTCGTCGAAGGTTGAGGGCTTTTTAGTTCTAAGACTTCTGTTTATTGTGGTGCGACACAGCCCATAGACGCCGCACTCGTGGAAGGTTGAGGGTCTTGATAATTAATTGACTCTCTAATTTGGTCACTTATGCGTCTTTTATTCTCGATAGAATTGTCAATATAACCTTCTGCGACAGCGGATGACTTCAGCCACCGTGACGTTTAATTGTAGTCAAGTTGGCACCGGAATCTGCGAGAATGGTAGCTGATGTACGGCGAAAGCAATGGCCTGTATATTCTTGTGGATCACGTAAATTTAGAAAATTGGCTATATCCTTCGCAATAGTGCTGACTTTGTTCTTTCCTATGTGCTGTGAGCATTTTTGATTCCTATATTGCAGCAAAAAGCGGTTTGTCTTTGTTCTAACTGGGCGAAGTTCCATATATTTTTTAACAATGTCGTGATATAAGCCTGTTATTACAAATGAACGCTGGATTTTTGTTTTTGTATTAGGCAACTTTACAATTATCACATTTTGTTGTGATTCAATGTTATCAATAGTCAAGTCCGCAAGTTCTTGCGAACGACAAGCGCCGTTTACTCCAAGATTTAATACAACCTGTAAAATACAATGATTAAATGTAATGTTCCTAAAATATGATAGATAATAATTCAGACGATTTGTTGTTAAAAATACAAAATGTTACCTTCATCAACAGATATTTGTCATCAGGGGCATCATTTAAGAAAGAATATACATTGTTTGTAGTAAAAACTCTAGATTTTTTACCATGAAATCCATCTGATTTTCTTTTTAAGAACGCAACAAGGTTTGTATATTTTTTAATATCTATGTCGTGTTTTGTCAGTAAAAAATAAGCTAATAAAACATTTTCTGAAAACGATTGCGCCTTGTTTTTCAATTTCCAAACCATAAATTGGTCATAAGTTTGATTGTATTTTTTCTTCGATTTATCCGGTAGTAGGTTTAAAACAGCTGTTCCCGCAGATGCTTTTAAGTAAGGCGGCGTCATTTCAACATCACTTTCACTGCTAGAAGTCGACATTTTACTTTATTTTTAAAATAAAATCAAAACGTAAGCTACCAAGTAAGACACAATTTAGCTTAGAATTTGACCGATATTACGCGCTTCTTTGATTTTTTTATTCTTCACAAAAGGATGTCAGTGGCACGGAGATTCCATATTTAAATTATATGAAAACTCCTTGGGCAGGCGCGCGCCATAGATAAGATAACACATGAGAAATGAAAATTCATACAACTTTCTCTCCCGCTAAAACACGTTAGAAATGGATTTTCATACATATTTTCCTCCCGCTTATTCAGGTCAAGGAAAAGACTAACGTTCTCTTTTCATTTTCAGGGAATATTGACTACTGTTCCGATCAGCTGTAGTATAAAATAAGTTTTTTCTCAAATCGGGTACAAAATATACATTTTTAAAGTTAAACTCATTTGCTTTATTGCAAGCATATTACTTTAATGTTTACTATTCCTACAGCATTTAAGGTTATGGCATTTTTGGCAGCACAAATACTTTTTGAGTTTTACGGGGGAAACTTATACAGACCGAACACCTTATTGAAGTTACCAGTCTGTGTGAGGATATATTTCAGGTGGTCCTCCAAGGTTTTGTCAGGATAATATCTTTTGACGTGTGATAGTCCATCCTGGGTTATCCCGAATTCTCTGTACCGCTGAGTGAACTTAGGGAGTCCCTGGAATTTGGGTACTAGTTGAATCCCTTTGACTAACTCCGTGACCACTTCTACTGGTGAAGGAGGGTTTTTTCGGCGGTGTACTGGTGCAGGTAAGGTGTTGCATAGGGAGGGCACTGACTCAGATGAATCTGAGTCAGGGGATAGGTATTGGTACGCGACATTAAACACGTACATACCTGCTCTTGCTCCTGCAGATACTTCCACTCTCCCAGGAATAGACGTGTAGAGCTTGATTACTGTTTCGACCACCTCTCTCGTTGTCTCTTGATAATCTCCTTGAGGGAGATAAGAGAGATCCACTTGACCATTCTGTCTCCTAGAGGTGACACGAGGGTCTTGTTTCGAGCCAAGAACTGTCTAACCGAGTTCCGTAGGGTGCCACTTTCCTGATACTCCTCGGCCTGCCCAGCTCGTAGATAGACTTCATCAATATATTCCTCGTCGACTTCGTCGACCTCGGATTCCATGACGATCCCTTCAATCCTGGTGTTCTCTTCTAAATCGGTATCTTCCGGATATGACGAGCCGATTGCAGCAGCCCACTGGTCCGGTTGGTCTGGATTTGAGGGATTTGACTCCTGATCAGAGCATCCGATCTCGGCTGTGGAATCGTCTATAATTTCTGCCGCTATGGCAGGTAGAAGGACGTCCCAGTTTGCTCTCTCCGCACGCTGCTTGGCTTCCTTTAACTTGAGCTCTTCCGTCTTAATGGAAGTTTTTTTCATAGAGGTTGTTTTTTTTAGGTTTACTTAACTCGATATAATCATAAAAAGATTCTCTAGCATTTATTAGATGATCAGAACAACCTGAGTCAATGCACCATTGTAGTAATTCACTTTGATCACAAATGTTATGTACAAGAGTATACATTCTTACTTGTTACAAAGGCGTTGTTGTCCGAAGGCAGGTCAGCCGCCTATGACTGATGTTGATTGCCTCCACTAGTGCCTCCTCCCCATTCCCGGGGTACTCGCCATGACGTTTGATCTCCTCTCATCCCAGTTTGGTATCCTCGGCTGGTTCCTCTGAACTGTCCTTGTCCACGTACATTTGAGATTGTCTGGTAGCCTCTTCCTAATCCTGTGTTAAATTGTCCTTGTGTCCGTCCTTGGTAATTTGTCCTCGAGTGTCCTTGTCCTGGTGTTCCAAATCCTCTGCCTCTGTTTTGCATGCGGCATTGAAACTTTTAGTGTCCTTTTTTCCACGTGTAAAGCATGAAAATGCATTTCTATACTCATCTACCTTACTCTTAGTTTAATTTTTATTTTTTTCTTCCTCTCCTAAAAGTCTATCCTTGATGATATCTAATGTAACGTCCGGTAAAGTTTCCAATGCTGTAACCACTATGTCATATGATGGTGGCATGGATAATAAAATGAAATTAATTTTTTCTTCTTCAGTTACAAGGCTTCCTGAGTCTTTGAGTAGGTTGAAGATGTGAGTCATCGCCTGGAAATGTTCCAATAATGGTTGTTTTTCATTGTATTTCATGTCACTCAATTGTCTTCTCAAGAACAACTTACTCCTCAGTCCCTTTTTCATGAATTGTTGTTCTAATCGTTTCATCATGTTGTACGCCGAGCTTTCTTCTTGTTGTATATAATCAAGGTGGCTGTCTGCAACCGCTGAAATAATAAGCTGAGCACGTGCCTCAAGTTTTTTGTTCTCCGTACTATTTCCAAATGTCGCCTTATGAATGAATGTCTTCATCACAACCATTTTCTTTTAGGATACTCAATAGTCTAAATTTCCATTTAGTGAAATCTGCTCCCGCAAACTGTTTTATAAAATATTTCATGTCCGACGCCGCTGCCATGTCGTATACCGAAACACGAAATTTTTCTCAATAAAATCCAAACGCATCTGCAACCACGGACCTTTGATACCCATGTTGATTTCGGTTGCACGTTTCAATAAAATCCTTTTTAATCTTTTTTATGTTTTATTTCTTCTTTTAAACAATTAACAACATTACACCTTTTTGCTCTCTTCATTCTTTTCATCAATACAATCTTATGTGACTATCAACTGACATTTTCGCTACAGCCCATAGATTAAACAATTCAACTTTTTAATTGGCATAGACTTCGGATTGAGTGGCACTTTCCAGTTTTCAGTATTAGAAACAAGCATCATCACACAAGCTTCAGTTGCTAACCTAATCCAGCGTCAACTAAGCCTAAGGTGTTGCGCCCATTCCAAAATTCTTGGTTCCGGATTGCCATTTCATTGATGACTAAAGTGGCTAAAATCCTTCTAATCGCACTTTTAGATTTTAGCTTCTTTAAAACCTGTTCTCTGAAACCCGGTTCAGCATGATATTTTCATACCATTTAGTGTGCGAGGATGTGGTTAAATATTGTTAAATTTACCTCTAACATATGTATAGCCAGCAGGAGAGTAATAATGTAAAGTTAATGCATTTTTTTTAGAGTTGGTGTAAATTTATTGCCATTTTTAGGGTTCCGTGCCAAAGGAAGGAACCCTTATAGATTCGTCATGTCTGTCTGTCTGTCCGTCTGTCCGTCCGTGTGTCACAGCCACTTTTTTCCGAAACTAAAAGACTTATAATGTTGAAACTTGGTAAGTAGATGTATTCTGTGAACCGCATTAAGATTTTCACACAAAAATAAGAAAAAACCAATAAATTTTGGGGGTCCCAAAAATGTGGTCGGTAGCCAGTCGTCCTCCCCTCGTTCTAGTTGAATCACTTCAATCCATTTCAGAGAATTCCTGTACTGTATAAAAATCTAATGATAGATTTGATAATATAAATTTAAACTTAAGATTGAAGAAAATAAAAACAAAAGTCACTATAACATAGTGAAAGTTATTACAGGTAAATTAGCTTGGAGAAATTTTTGCGTTTGTTGTAGTGTATGGTCAGCAAATAAAAAAAAAACAACATTTTATTTTTAGTTTTTATTTTTTTAAAGGTAATATACGTTTGTGGCTGGAGCACACCAAATGCGTACACGTCTACGCATACGCACTACGTACTAATACGGACGTGAAAATGTGTATCCACTGCATTGTAATCTATGGAACTGTATGAGGCAGACAAGCCAGTTCCAAACATTACAAGCAGTGAATGCCGGTTTTCACTTCAGTGAAGACGTGTATGAATTAGGTGTTCTCCGGCCATAAATGTTTTATTCTAATAATTCATCAACCCCAGGCATATCACAATCATCCCCATCCTCGCTTTCATCAGATGAATTATTTAAATTAATTATGATTCGTTCTGATATTGTGTCTAAAGCTGCGTCTCTACCCTGATATTTGTTTTCCTCCTCAATAGCATGCAGACAAACTTTTCTCCATTCCTCTACAGTTATGGCGTTCGTTTTTTCTTCAGCTAATGACATTATAACCTTCATATTCATTGCGACATTCTTTTTTGCGACATATGTTTTCACTATCCCCCATATATTTTCTATAGGATTAAACTCCGGATGGTATGGTGGTAAACGCAGCACAGTATGACCGTGCTGTCGTAATATTTCGTCTATCTTGTACTCTACAAATCTCGCCTTGTTTTGCAGAATCAGTTCATATAATTGAGGCTTAAGCAACGTGGATGAATGCTCAATGTTTCGCAATGTCAGCCAGTCAATCATTTGCTGTTTTCTAGAATTACTATTCGGTGCAGGATTTTGTATTGAGTTATGAGGTGCGTTGTCAACAACAACACTATTTGGTTGTAAGTTGGGTATTAATTGAGTTTGAATCCACCTTGAATAGTTGTCATAGTTCATATTGTCGTGGTAATCTCCACTTTTTTGGTTGGCTTTAAACATAAGCAATGCATTTGGTATGAAGCCATCCATACCACCGGAATGAACAATGATTAAGCGGTTGCCTTTCGCTTCAAACCTGAAGTGCTTCCATCTGACCAAGATTTCGAGAGGGTATGTGATGTATGTATATATGTTTCGTCGGTGTAAACAATTGGTCGGCGTTGTTCACGATATTCAGCAATTGTCATCAAATAATTAATTCGCAAGTATCTAATTTCGTGTTTTTCCATAAGAAGTTTCCGGTTATCTTCTGTTTGCTTCCAATTAAAACCTAATGACATCACGTGTTTTCGTAACGTGCTGACACAACCTTTATAATCGATATCTTCTTTCAATTTTGCGTGCCAAGTTTCAAAGTGGGGGAACTTCTTTATTTGTGATGTGGAAGTCATGAATTGTTCTTCTGATAACTTGCTGATCAAAGTTATCGATTACTATTGTAGGTTTACGATTCGGTTTCTTTTTAGGAGATTTAAATGTTACTTCCTGATCTGAAGGACGACATTTGCTTTCTGATACTACCTTTCTGACGAATGCTATTGAAATTCCTGTTGATTTAGCAACTAATTGAGTGGGGTCATAATACTGCTCGGGTTGTTATTACACTCATTTTCGAAATATTTGTACAAACAGTACAAAACTTCTTTAGTTTGAGAAGTCAAAGGCTTGCCTCGACCATGTTTTAACACTGGAGCCATTTTGAATTAACAATATACAATATATATATATGACATTGCTATTACGATCTAGTCTGCTGACTAATGAGTAATTTTACTTTGACCTAAATTAATAATACAAAACTATAATAAGATTGTGTCCATTAACACTTTTCTTATTGTCTCTAATTAATTGAGGACACTCTGTTCGCGTGTTCTTATATTACACTGCACTAAAATGGTAGTGTTTTGTTCACTTCGCACTGTCACTTAACTAACTCAAAGGGTTTTATCCTTTTAAGTCTCCTTATAACGTCCGTATTGTCGAGAAGCTGGATAGCCTCAACGTTTACGTGATGATGAAGTCGGCGTTCATGAGCTTCGGCGTACTTCGATATACTGTCTGCGACGAATTCTACTTTGAGGTCCCGATGGAGGTCGTTCACTCGAATGTACCAAGGTGCATTTGCAATACCCCTGAGTACTTTATTTTGGAAACGTTGTATCATCAGTATATTAGATTGTTTGGTACATCCCCATAATGGATACCATAAGTCCATACAGGCATAAGGACTTGTTTATATAACAGTATCTTATTATGTACGGACACTTTTGAGTGTTTACCCAAAAGCAAATACATTTTTTTGTAGCGAAGATCCAACTCGTCGCGTTTTTTTTTTTGACATGGGCTTTCCAGCGAAGCTTGGCGTCTAGTGTCATTCCCAAATATTTGGCAGTATTGACATAGGGTATTATATGACTATTTCTATATACCGCGTGATAGTTAGGCGCTTTATTTGTAAAGTCAATGTGAACCGATTTAGATTCATTTAATTTTATTCGCCATTTATTCGTCCAATCACAAATGGTGTTTACTGCTACTTGAAGTTTATCTACTGCCTCCTTATGTGTAGACCCAATGGCCATTGTAGCCGTGTCATCCGCAAAGGTTGCAATGATATTTTCGTCTAATTCTGGTATGTCAGAGGTGTATAACAGGTACAGGACCGGGCCTAGGACACTTCCTTGTGGTACCCCAGCTTTGATAGGTTTCAGATCAGAATATGCATTTCCTTCTCTTACTCTGAACATTCTATCAGATATTTAGGACTTTAAGATGTCTGCAAAGGGTTGTACTATTTTTCTTAATTTATGCACAAGTCCATCATGCCATACTTTATCAAAAGCTTGTGCTACGTCTAGAAAGACTGTGGAACACACTTTCTTTTCTTCTAAAGTTTTTTCTATGACATTAGTAATTCTGTGAACTTGGTCTATGGTATAATGTTTTTCTCGAAAGCCAAACTGATAGTCGGGCATTAAATGCTTTGATTCTATTATTGGTTTCAATCTTTTTAATAATAGCTTTTCAAATAATTTAGATATTATTGGTAATAAAGAAATAGGCCTATATGAGGTTGCTTCATGAGGTGGCTTGCCAGGTTTTGGTAACATTATTACCTCTGCCACTTTCCACATGTCAGGTACGTATTTTAATCTAAATGTTGCGTTTATAAGCGTAGTAAGCTTAACTATTGCTATTCGTGGTAAATTCTTTAAAACCTCCCCAGTTATTAGATCATAACCAGGAGACTTTTTACGGTTCAGCAATTTAATTTCTCTGCACAGTTCTTTTGGAGTTATAAGTCTTAAGGTACGAGTTGGTAGCGGACTGCAGACAGCAACAGCAGACGACGTGTCGTCGTTTCATGTCGCCACGACACGTCGTTGCGTCTTGTCGCTGCAGTCATGAATTCGAACCCGACTGCAGACGACAACAGCAGATGGCATCCAGTTGGTTCTGAGTGTTTCGTGAAACAAGATGTCTGACGTGTTCGAGAATAGTGATCGCAATTTTTTATATCTTTTATTATTAGAAGAGGAAGAAGACGATGATGATTTGTTTTTGTTATACAGAAAAAGACGAAGAGCCACACGTCCTATGCTTAAATGCAGAGCAAGTGAGGGAACTTATTCAATACTGATCCAAAACCATTTGAAAAGCGATATGAAATAATTCAAAGAGTATTGTCGTTTAAATAAAAAACAGTTCGATTTTATATTAAGTTTAATCCGAGAAGAAATTGAGCCAAAGAAAGTAAATGCCATTAACGCTGAACATAAACTATTTATAACATTGAGGTAAGTCAGTAGTTTACTTATTATTACTAAATGTTTGGTATTGTAAACTTTCATGGAAAATTTAGGACTGTGTCGACAAAATCATGTTCTTCCTCTCGGTCGATTTGGTTGACCCGAAAGGATAAATCAGTGGGTTCTGGCGACCGTATCTCAGTACTCTTGGGAGAATTGGGATATGACGTGTGTACTGGCCCTGGTACATAGCTGGTTGTTCCGGAGGGTCCTGGTGACGCTGCGGCGGACCTATTAGGAGAATATGCTTCAAACTGTAAATTACGTAGTGCATTGCCTTGTCCGGTGAGTTCTGGCAAAACTGTCGTTGTACCAAGAGGAGAGCAGGATCGTATAAAATGTCGACTATATGTTGGGGATGGTGTGTGCAATTCTGAGGATGTCGATGCAGGATCACTCGACGTTGAATTTGAGAGAGATAAAGATGAGCTCCTTCCAGATGAGTGACTCGCTGCCATAATCTCGTAGTCCGAAAGAACTTCACCTAAATGTTTCTTTGCCTTTGCGTTTTCATACGGTGGTAAATTACGCAAAACTTCACCAATATGTCTACAAAATAAATCAATATCATCATCCATCCTTCTGACTATATTTTTATATAGTGTCTGTCTTTGTTCGTCTCTTTGTTTCCATACTGACAAAAATATGTCTTCTTTCTTCTTCTTTTTTTTGGGTGTTACTGCCTCTACAACATTAGGCACCGTTTTAGTTACTTGGGTGCAAACTTCTACTTCCTGGCCAGTATTACTTTGCTCTGCATTATTACTGGATAAAGTCGTGTACGAATCTTGTTCCTGTTCATCAACACTAACATTTTCATTATTGACATCAAGCTCCTGTTGTGATGGAGTTACATTGGTACCTCCGGCTCTGTGGTGTGGAACATTGTCTAAAAACGATAATTGTAGATGTCTGTTTTGCTTAGATTTTTTTAGGGCAGCCGAGCCAGTGCCCAATTTTGAGTTTTTCTTAAATCTCTGATAACTGTCACGAATTGATCTCCACTTCTTTTTACAGTCTATATCTGCAAACAAAAATAGTAAAAATATAACATTTTGTTGTTACAGATTTTTGGCTACAGGGGAAACCTATAAGTCTTTGTCAACGGCATACCGCATATCAGAGTGCTATATATCCCAAATTTTGAAGAGCGTTCTTAAAGTTATGAGACAGAAATTATTGCCTATTTTAATGAAACCTGCATCACAAAACGATTTCAATCGCATAGAACGTGAATTTTGGGAAAAATGGAATATACCAAATTGCGTAGGAGGAATCGACGGGAAGCATGTGCGAATGATATAGTGTGTGTGGTGGTTCATATCAAAAATAGTGGATCATTATTTTTTAATTACAAAGACTACTTTTCAATTGTTCTATTAGCAATCGTGGATGCTAATTATAAGTTTGTAGCAGTTGATGTTGATGCCTACGGAAAGGGATCAGACAATGGTATATTTCAAAAATCATTGATGGGGAGGCAAATAGAAACCAATAATTTTAATATCCCGCCACCAAAAGTTTTACCAGGAACAAATGTAATGCTCCCTCATTTTCTGGTCGGAGACGAAGCATTTGCGTTAAGTAGATACATGATGAAACCCTATTCTAGAAGACTGGCAAGGCTTGAAAGAAACAAAGAAATTTATAACTTAAGATTATGCCGAGGCCGCCGGGTAACAGAAAATGCTTTTGGGTTATTGAGCCAAGTATTCAGAGTATTTTATTCTCCGATTGCTATAGCATCAGATGTAGTTGATGACCTAATATTAACAGCATGTTGTTTACATAATCTTCTTCGGGATGGTTATCTTGAACGTAACAGCGTGCCATTCTATAGCCGCAATGATAGAGATAATACCGAGGATAACATGATAAACTTTGCGCGTTTTGGTGGATTCGCTAGTAGCGACGGTTTCGAAATTAGAGACAAACTTAGAGATTTCTTTTGTAGCGAAAATGGTGCAGTTTTATGGCAAGAAGCCGCTATAGATAGAACGTAATAGAATTTGTCAATTTTTTTTATCCTCCAAAAAGTCATTCAAATAGTAATTAGAACTTTGCCACAAGTATTATTATTTTTCACATAATTATGTAATATTGCAATAAATATATAAAAACTCACTTGTTTATTACTTGTTATTGTTACCTTCATCTAGCTAACGGAATTTCAACTGTATAACCCGTGCGCGATAAGTTGAGACCTGCAACTCTCCACTCGCTACACCTGTCGCATTCCCTCTTGCCCCCGTGTTGTACTACAGGCAACGCAGTGACGTCACCGCACTCAGGTCTCAACTTATCACGCACGGGTAGTACATACATCTGCCTATCTCACTCACTCTCTTTACAATACAACTCGCAACAACTCACGCATACCCTGAGCTTATCGACACGCGTGGCAGATAAATAGTAGGTAACAAATATTTTATTTAACCAGAATAGGTAGAACCACGAATTGCGAACTATTTCTTCTTATAACATTAAGTAGAATTAGTATACCTATTCATGAGTACGGGACACATTGTGGCGATTTCCAATAAAAACAAATGAACATCGTACTCAATACTCGTATCACACACAAGAAAAACTCGGCGTGCGTGACCTCCCCCCGTACCCCTTTACGTCTCGCTGATACCTAAAATTATATTCTGCGCAGCGACAGGCACAATGTTCAGAGCCGGCATTAGTTTAATTCGGGCTATAGGTGACTGTGATTACAATTAATAAATAGAAACAATTAATTACTTACCGCTTTTATTTAACACCTTTCCAACATTTTTCCAAATATTATCTTTTATGACCGTATTCATATAATTTTTGTGAGATGCATCATACAGTGCGGGATGTTGAGCCACCTCGTTTATAAGTATCTCTTCTTCAGAATCGGAAAAATTCATTTTGAAAATTAACTCCCTTTACGTGTCGTCGCCCCGGCGTCAGCGGCACTACTGATCTGCGGTCGGGCGACACTGCCGTCTGCCGCTCGACTACACGTCGTTAGCTTCGTGTCGCTAGCTTCGGAGGGTATTTCATAGAAATACATAGAAACCAGTAGTGTCGCTGCGACACGTCGTCTGCTGTTGCTGTCTGCAGTCCGCTACCAACTCGTACCTTTATACCTTCTTCATAATTTTCAATTCCGTCTTGGCATGTTTCGACCACAGTATTTTGCTACATTTGGACGAAATATTTGCTCTAAATGACCAGCAAATCTGGTAGCTTTCTGTTCATTACTTACAGCCCATTGCCCACTTTCTTCTCTAATGGGTGGTATCTGCGTAACGGGTCTTTTTAAGTTCTTTGTGACCTTCCGTAACGAATAATCTGTATTGCGGTCACTGGTTAGTTCGTTTAGGTAAGTACACATACATTCATCTTTGAACTGTTGTATTACTCGAGTGAGCTTTTTTGTGAGATTATTTAATAAGGTTTTGTCCGAAGGGTGCCTTGTTTGATGCCACCTTTGTCTCTGTTTTCTTTTTTCGCTGATTAAATTTCTAATCTCGATTGGATAATTAGTAGTTCTAATTTTACGTTTTAACTCTGGCGTATTTTGCCTAGCGCAACTTTGAATGTTAGTTACAAAGGTGAGTATTTCTGATTCCAGATGTTGTGGGAGCTTTAATGGGACCTTGAGATGAACAGTAGACGGTCATACTTAAAACTTTCCCAATCAGTGAATTTATTTACTAGCGTTGGGCGGATCTCTCTTTGTGTTGTTTTTTCATTTATTGTTAACATGATCGGTGAATGATCCGAATTCATATCAGAACAGCTTTCTATACATAAGAAGTCAGATATGTTCTTATAGATAAAAAAGTCTATGAGGTCAGGAACTTTGTTCGGGTCAGTTGGCCAATATGTGGGTTTTCCCGTAGATATAACGTAACATTGTAAATCTCTAATTGCGCATAACAATTCTTTCCCTTTTGATGTAGTAAGTCTAGACCCCCAGTGGGTGTTTTTAGCGTTAAAATCGCCTCCAATAATAAATCTGTTTCCCATTTTTTTTAGGAGGTTTTGGTATTGGATGGATTTTAAAGAATATCTTGGTGGGCTGTAGATTGAAGAAATTGTTATGGCATACCTTTCGGTCATAACACATACAGCGACAGCTTGTATTTCAAGCTCTTCGTGCTTGAATTTCTCGTAATGAGATATGTTATCTTTTATTATAACTGCGCTACCACCTCTGGCTGGAATTAACAATATAAAGTTACAACACTTACACACAAATTAAACACTTCAACAAATATTATAACAATAATAACAAACAATAACAACAATCAACAAATACAAAATTTAACAATTAATGTAATAAAAATAATTTTTGAATGAAATGAGTGCTTTATGTTCCAACAGTACCAAGCGACTGACGCCGGACTGCACGTGGCACCTGCGGACAGCGTAAACTGGTTTATTCTGGTTTTGTGCGTGTTTCCACTTTCCACTATCAAGTGACGATTTTTTGCTTTAGATTGAAATATCTCGGAAACGGTGCGTCCTAGGCCAAAAATAACAAAAATTTAGACCCCCCGGAATTTTAAGAACCCAGATGAAAGGAAAAAAAAAAAAACGGTCTCTCCTCTTTGAAGTTTCACTTCTATCGTGTGTGAATCGCACACACACCTTTTTTTTTATAAAGTCAAAACCTTTTTCTTTAAAATAAAAACTTGTTTTTATTGAAAACAAAAATCAGAGTGTTGCTAGGGATAAGTAAGTATAAAATTAAATAGTAATGTTAGGATATCGAAACATTTTTGTATAGGCCAGAACGATATAGTGGAAACGCGCTCTAAGATTTGAGTAATATACACACCTGTTGCGGCTTGGGAACAGTCCTTATTATTTTTCCTATCCAAATATCGTTACCTAACTTCCCACTTCCAACTCCCCTTGCACATGAAGCGAATTCTAATCAGTGCCATCTAGTGCGCGGACACACAAAAAAAGAGCGCTAATGGCCGCGTAGCGCGTTCACGTTGTCGCTCGTGAAAATATCTAAAATCAATGGAAATATACTGATCTCAATTGTGAAAACCGTGTACATTTCGTGTGGAGTGTGATCCCCTGCCTGTGCTGTGTGGGACTCTTGTCTGAACCAACCAAACGTGCTCTGATGAACCGGGTTCGTGGATGTGCCTCCGATTGGTTAGTCCTCCCAACCTTTTCCCGTTTCTGAAGCTGTTCGTTTGTTCCTGGTTGATATCACTGGATTTAGACATACGCTAGAAAGGTGCCCTAGGTTACCGCCCGCTGTGAACCAACCAGCAATAGCTCATTCATCAACATACAACACCACTACATATGCAAAAAATTCTCGTAACTAATTTCACTGTACGTTGTAAGACCGATATGTACTGTATGCCCATGTAGTGCCCTTTGTGCAAGGTGATAAATTAAAGATGTACACACATCAAAAGTGTCTAGGGATCAACATATATTTTTGCAATAACTTTTCTCCTGATTGATATTAATTAAAATTTTCTTTAAGGATTCATCAAATAAAGTGTTTTCGTTTGTCACAGTAACGATAAACCAAGTCACCTTTGCATTAATAAAGAAATTTGCCATTTTCCTAATAAAGGGATTTTTGACATTTGAACCACTAACATTAAAGTTCGAAAAAAAGACTGAAATAACAGTTTTCTTTAAAATTTTATTAGGTAACTTAAACAATTAATAATCCGTGTTTCTACCGCGAACACTAGCAACACAAGAACATCGGTTTGGCATACTCAAAATGAGTTCATCCAAACACGCTGTCAACACACATCTCAATCTCAAGAAATCCGCATAAAAATGCTTGATCCCTAGACACTTTTGATGTGTGTAGTCCGTTCACTCTGGTTTATTCTCACGATAAATATATATATATATATATATATATATATATATATATATATATATATATATATATATATATATATATATATATATATATATATATATATATATATATATCAATTACATAATATTAAAGATAAAAAGACGGCATGGAATAGCAGGACGTTATAAAAGAATATATCAATAAGGAGTATGTATATTCCTAACATCCACCTTCCTTTTTGCTATTCCAGCCATCTTCTTGTCTTCTTGAGTATTTCGATTCTGGGCCCATAAAGTGGTTTGGTTAGCATGTCAGCAATCTGCCTGGCTGCAGGCACCAGGCAGATGGTAATGCTTCTATCCTGAATGCATTCTCGTATGAAGAACGAACGAATCCTTATGTGTTTCGTTCTTTGATGGTACTCTGGTGGATTATTAGCCAACTTAATTGCCGATTCATTATCCACACATAGGGACGCGGGACATGAACATTTATCACCAGTGATTTATTTCATAATGATTTGAAGCCAAATAATTTCTCTGCCAGTTTCACTAGCTGCCACTATTTCAGCCTCGGTGGAGGAAATGGCAACCGTGCTCTTGCGTTTGCTATACCAAGCTATTGGTCCTCCGGCATACATACACAGAATGCCTGAGATTGATCTTCCAGTTTCCATATCACCTCCATGGTCCGAATCACTGTAACATTCTAAGTTATGGATATTTCCTGGCTTGTAAGTGATGCCTTCATCCATTGTCCCTTTCAAGTAACGCAATTATTCTCTTGACATTAATGATGTTCTCCTTTGTAGGTTTATCCAAATTGCATGATGCAACACTGACTGTAAAAGCTATGTCAGGCCTCGTGCTTGTCATCAAATAAGCTGATCAGTCCTCTTGCCAAGGCAGCGATCACCTTTTGATGATGTTTATAATACCTACGGGCCCATGGATAGGTCTACAATCACTGAACTATGCCCTCTGGCAAGAAGGCTGAACCACGGCAGTGTCACCGTGTTCTTAATCTAAACTATACTTACTGGAGTTGTGTGGCGTCCTGTTTTCGGCGCCGTTGATGGGGTACCCCACCGCCTGGTCTGTCCTGGTACGTTTACACATACAGCTCCTAAAATGCTGTACAACTTCCTATGGTATTCGAGCTACAATACACTCGTTTCAGCTTACGCGGAACACGCCTACAAAACTCGCGAATCCATGACCTAACACAATACGGTTTATCACTAAAGAGACCGCGGGTCGATGGACAATACAATTAGCTTACTATCAATTGATTTTCACACCAACAAATAAAACGTCGACCGGTTTCAACACACGCGTTCTTCTTTTTTTTTTTTTTTTTTAACCTCAAACGTCAAACGTCAAAACGAACCAGAGACAATCAAAATGTTGAGTACAATGACGTTCGAAATCCAACAGTCACCCGCTCGAACAGGTACGTACCTGTTCCCCTAATCTACAGGCAGGCGAGATAACGTTGCTACCGCTCGTTTGATTACTGAGTCCCCAACAAGAACCTCTGCGGACCGGGGGGTCCCATCCTTACCATGGAACAAGTTAACAATGCGCCCCCGGCGCCAACGCAGTGGCGGTAGATTAGCATCCTTAACCAGCACGAGGTCACCAACATTAGGGGGACTAGTTTTGTCAGTCCACTTAAGGCGCTGTTGCAGTATGTGCAGATATTCTAGAGACCATCGTTTCCAAAAATTCTGGTAAAACTGCTGCAACATCTGATACCGAGACAACCGAAACAATTTCACATCTTCGAACGGGTGTTCGGGCAGCGCGTTAAGTGACTGACCAATTAAGAAGTGGCCTGGAGTCAACGCCTCCAGGTCATTTGGATCCGAGCTGAGCGGACACAACAGTCGCGAGTTGAGAACGGCTTCTATCTTACAAAACAACGTCGCGAGTTCCTCAAATGTCAGCGGGGTCTGACCTACAATACGCCCTAAATGCGTCTTAGCTGACTTAAGAACGGCTTCAAAAATCCCGCCCCAGTGGGGGCAACCTGGTGGACTGAAGGTCCATTGTATACCCCGACGGGAGAGGGCTGTTCCACTATCCACTTTGTTTTCATTTAAAAACTTAACAACATCTCGTAAGTATCGTTCTGCACCTACGAAGTTGGTTCCGTTATCGGAACGAATCAGTGCTGGCAGTCCCCTTCGGGAAACGAATCTGTCCAAGCACGCAATAAAAGCTTCCGTCGTGAGATCAGCAACGAGCTCGAGATGCACCGCCTTTGTGGATAGACAGACGAACACGCAAAGGTACGCCTTGTACTGTTTCGCGTTCCGCAGCCGCGAGCTTTTTACCAAGAATGGGCACGCAAAGTCTGTACCAACACCCGCCCATGGCCTAGCCTCATTCACCCGATCAGGGGGCAGATCCCCCATGTGAGGCTGCATCGTGGCAGCCTCACATGGGGGATCTGCCACGGGTGCCACGGGTGTCGAGAGGTTTGAGACTGCCCGTATGAAGGATCTAGACGCGAAGCGTCATAAGCGCAAAACCAGACCTAGGATCACGTACCACTATACTCTCAACTCGGACGGCCAGCTCTACTGTGCGCAATGCAACTGGACTTTCAAAACTAAGTTTGGTTTTGCTAGTCACATCAGAGCCCATCGAAGGGAGAACCCAGGCTAAACAGGGGGAGTCGCCATCACCGGATACGGTGTGGATGGGATGATGATAACTAAGGTTATAAATTGCACGAATAGCCCTCTTCTGCAACACAAAGATACTTTGAATATCGGTAGCATTCCCCCACAACAAAATACCATATGACATTACACTATGAAAATAACTAAAATATACTAATCTATCTGTTTCTACATCGGCTAATTGACGAATTTTATAAACCGCGTATGCTGCAGAGCTGAATCTATTCGATAATCCATAAATGTGTGGGCCCCACTGCAATTTTGAGTCCAGAGTTATACCCAAAAACTTGGTGGTGTCAACAAGGCCCAATTCCTTTCCATTTATTTGAACACAGGTTTTTACTTGTTAACGTTGGGTGTAAAAAATCTAATACATTTAGTTTTGTTCTCGTTTAAAAGAAAGTTATTAACATTGAACCAGTTCACGACATTAGAGAGAGCGTCATTCACGTCATCAGTAACAGATTGTTGTCTCTTCAGTTTAAATAAAAGTGAAGTGTCGTCCGCAAATAGCACTATCCCCTGACTATCCTTTATCAAATTAGGCAGGTCATTGATGTAAACTAGAAACAAAAATGGGCTGAGAATCGAGCCCTGCGGAACCCCCATAGTGACCAGAGATCCCACGGATCTATGACCATTAACTTCCACTTTATGGACCCTGTTACCCAAATAAGAGATAAGAAGATCCAAAGCGGTGTTCCTAATTTCATAGTGATACAATTTTCTGACCAATGTTTCATGAAAAACGCAATCAAATGCCTTAGACAAATCACAAAAAACTCTTAATGCATCCAGTTTATCTTCCCAAGCACTAAATACAGTCTCTAATAGTTCAACAACAGCATCAGTTGTTGAGCGACCTCTTCTAAAGCCAAATTGTTTCCTGTGTAGAATATTGTTTTCACTAAAGTGAGTCTGTAACTGACTTAGTATAATTTTTTCAAAAATTTTACTGAAAGTAGGTAACACTGAAATAGGTCTATAATTTGTTGGATCAGACGTGCTACCTGACTTAAATAATGGAATGATCTTACTATGTTTCATTAGGTCAGGAAATACACCACATTCAATGCACTTGTTGAAAATTAAAGCCAACGGTGATGCAACTACGTCAATAATTGATTTAGTAATTTGTACAGAATTACCCCAAAAATCGGCGGTTTTCTTAACACCAAGAGCATTGAATGCTTTAACAATATCTATATCGGTGATATAACTAAATCTAAACTCAGTATTACAAATTTTAATATTCTCTTTCAACAAAGATTCTGCAATAGTAGGGGATGAATTCAATGATTCTGTTATTGAAACTGGTATGTTCGTAAAAAAATTCTCAAAAGCTGTGGCAACCTCTAAATCAGATTCAATTACTTTGTTATCAATAGAAAGGCTGTAATTATTAACTTTGTTCTTTGCTTTTCCAGTTTCAACATTAATTATTTGCCAGGTCATACGAACCTTATATATATAAAATTAATAATAGTTCAAATTTTGAACTATTATTAATTTTAGATCTCAAGTAACCAACCTTTGCAGCATGACATACCTTTTTAAATAAATTGGAATATTCTTTAACATATTCTCGAAATTCCACACTAGTGTTATAATTCCTTTCTTCATAAAGCTCGTAAAGCCCGGTTCTACTTTTATAAATACCTGCGGTGGCCCATTCACTGAAGGTTGTAGCACCCTTAACTGAGAACTTTTTAGGAGTAAAAGTTGATTGAAATTCTGAGCAATACACATTAAAAAAGTATTATATAAGTAATTAGGATCATCACTATAATCTAAGTGGGGTAGTTTATTAAGTAGTTTTATTTTAAAATCTTCCATACGGGCAACAGTTTTGGGCACTACAGTGATATCTCGTGTTACCACCTTTTTGTTTTTCATAGTAAAAACACACATCTGTCCACAGTAATCAGAATGTAGTTTATTTATTATTTCTTTTTTGTGCGGCACTATGTCAGTGAATATATTATCCAGACACCTGGCAGTGGTGGCAGTGATCCTAGTAGGCTCCAAAAAGATGTTATCAAGATTTTATGATCCAAACAGATTCTTAAATCTTAAACTCAAAGATGTATCTTCTAATATATTCACATTAAAGTCACAGCACACAATTAAATTTTTACTGGTTTTACATACTTTTTGCAAGACTTCATTCAGTATTTTTTCAAAATTAATATACGATGAGGATGGAGGTCTGTATACACTCAATACAACAAGTTTCTCTATCTCTATCTCATATTCTCCACACATGCTATTTCTATTATCCGTTCAACAGAGAAGCCAGCAATATCAGTACGGTTTATAAAAGTTAAATTTTTCAAAATCAATGACCCGCCATGCACAGCAAGCTCCCTGCAGAAAGAACTACCTAATATATGATTACTGAAGTTGAACATAAGCTGATGACTTTTTAGCCAATGTTCTGTAATACAAAAAATATAAATTTTGTCACAGCTCATGAACAATTCAATTTCTAGATGCTTACTAAACATACCTTGAATATTTTGATGCGCTACAGTGAAAGTGTTTGCTGTATAGTTTTCTGATACCATGCTACATGGTAGGTCTAAGCCAGAGTTGGCCTCTATTGTCCCTAAATCTAGTTTAAAATATTAGATGTTATAGCCAAGTGCTTGGCCGTATCTATACAAATTGTCTGAACAACTGGTTTAATAGCCAAATTCTTGGCTGTTATGTTAATAAAATTATATAGCGATATTGCTAACTGTCGTTTAGAAAATAAGGAAAGATAACACCTATCTTTCGTCAAATACAAATATTGTCTAACATAAGTGTTAGTGTCAATAATATGAAACTTCATATTATAATTCGATATATTATGTAACTGCATATTTAAATTATATCTAAAGTTATTTTCATTCTCCGGCAAACCTTTACTATATGGCAGTGTAAATATAATAGTCTGTTTTAAGTCTAATGCACAAAGTTTGCTATAATAATATAACAAACTTTGCCTATCCAAGTTTCCTCTATTACCAATTAAAACTATTAAAATTGTATCCTGGTTTATGTTAATATTTGACAATAATCTAATCCAGGCATGCAGAAATTAGTTACTAATAAATCACTGCTCATATTTACCAGCAGCTGACCCATACCCTTACCAATCTCATCACTAAATACTACAATTTTTGTTTTTTTTATAGTTTTTGAAATGTTCTGTCTTGTGATGGACTTATTAATATTGTCTGTATGCAACAAAGAGGTGCCACAAACCATTTACTACTCTACTTGAGTCATTGTCTTTCAGCGATTGACCCTGATTACATTACATGAATGAGAATCCACCAGCTCATTCATTGCCAGCATGTACTCCCTCATTTCTTTCTCAGAACTATTATATTTATTTGTCACAGACACAAGTTTCTCACTAAGACAGTCTAACTGAGAATTAAGTTTTTGTGTTTCTAGTTTATGGTTCAAGTGACATTTTTTTAATTCTACTGAGTACATATCTAATTTTTCAAGTAATAATAATCTCTCTCTATTTAATTGTTTGAATCAACAGTCATAGAAGGATTTTGGTTACTGACAGTGACCTATTTGGGGCCTTAACAACCAGCTCATCAAAGAGACTTTGGTTCAGCTCGGCAGTGGTGCTAAGTTGAGTCATTTCTAACTGTGTGATTTTATCATTTGACTCATGTAAATTACGTTCTAAATGCTGTATACGATCAAGAGCAAGTTCATACTCAGCACTGCACCGGTCAAATCCATCCACAATAAGCTGAAGCCTATCCCGGTCTACAATGGCTTCAGTGTATTGTGTATGTATGTGGGCTAATTCTAACTTTATATTTTTATTGCTTTCTATTAGGCCTAGTGTTGTAAAATATCTACAATACATACTTAGTGCTGCCATCTATGACAGATTGTATAATGTCAGTTCTTTAAAATAAATTCTCACTCGTTCAGTTAACACTGTAAGAAACGTTGTTTTATTTTAGGTTATGGGCCGTTCGCTTATAATCTTTCGCGATTTTGTTGCTTTTTATCCAGTATTTTGCAGATTAGCAAGTGTTAAAAAGACGATTACAAGACGTGATTGAACTGTGTAGAAACGGATTGTCTTATTATCGAAGTGTATCGAAGTTTAAAAATGACAACGAATTATCTTGTCAATGTACCCAAGCTAACAGGACGCCATAATTACAGCGAATGGTGTTTCGCTGCCGAGAATTTCTTAATCCTGGAAGGCACAAAGCATTACGTGAAGCCAGTAGCCGGAAAAGAAATAAAAGTTGCTGACGACGAAAGAACTAAAGCCAAATTGATTATGACAATCGACCCATCGTTGTATGTACACGTGAAAAATGTTACATCTTCGAAAGAATTATGGGACAAACTAAAACAACTATTCGATGACAACGGATTTTCACGAAGAATAAGTCTACTACGGAATTTAATTTCGATTCGCCGTGAGAATTGCAGTTCGATGACGTCATATGTGACTCAGATTATTGATACAGCACAAAAGCTCAGCGGAACAGGATTCGAAATAAATGACGAGTGGACGGGATCATTGCTGTTGGCGGGATTGCCTGATCGTTTTTCCGCTATGATCATGGAGATCGAGCATTCGGGGATTCTTATAACAGCAGATTCCATCAAAACAAAATTGTTGGACATGGATTTAGCAAGTCATGATGAGAGTGAAGTTAGCGGCGGTGCCTTTACCATTCGTTCTTCTAAGTACAAGGGAAAACAAAATAAGAATATGTCTATGGCCGGAAGAAGTGATGTTGGCAACACTGGCTTGTCAAAGTCAAACGTCAAGCAGATAAAGTGTTATCGATGCAAACAAATCGGTCATTACAAAAACCAATGTACAAAAATTTAAAATAACTCGGCAAATCAAAAAATTAAGGATAGAATGGGTTCTACTGTGTTTAGCGCGGTGTTCCTGAGTGGAAATTTCTACAAAGATGAATGGTACATCGACTCGGGTGCGAGTGTACATCTTACAGCAAATGAAGAATGGGTTATAAATGCACAGTATGAACAAAACAAAGAAATTGTTGTTGCAAATAGTGAAAAGGTTTCAGTATTGTGTTCTGGCGATGTGAAAATCACGACAACTACACATAATTGTGAATACGACATCGTAATCGAAAATGTGTTTTGTGTACCAAGTCTGACTACCAACTTATTATCTGTTAGCCAACTGATTGCGAAAGGCAACAATGTCTCTTTCACGGAAGATGGTTGTTCAGTCTCAAATCAAAAGAATGTGTTGGTTGCAACGGCAGTATTGGTCAATGGAGTGTACAAAGTGAATCTGTTAAAACAAGAATGTTTAGCAGCATCAGTTGTGTCAGGAATAACATGGCATCGCAGGTTAGGAAACATCAACAGGGATTATTTAAATCAGATGAAGAATGCTGTGCACGGTATGTCAATTAATGAAAAAGTTGACATAAGCAAGGCGTCATGCACAACATGTTGTGAAGGTAAACAGTGTAGGTTACCGTTTAAAAGCACTGGTCAGCGAAGCAGTAGTGTACTAGATATTGTGCACACAGATATCTGTGGACCTATGGAGAATGCGTCTATAGGTGGTTCAAAATACTTATTATTGTTTGTTGACGATTACAGTCGTATGACATTTGTTTATTTTCTAAAACATAAAAATGAGACTTTGAAGTATTTCAAAATTTTCAAAGCTCAGGTTGAAAATCAAACAAAGAGAACAATCAAGATATTAAGAAGTGATAATGGCCTAGAATATTGCAGTCAAGAATTTGAAGATTACTTGAACAGTGCTGGTGTGATTCATCAAAAGAGCAATCCATATACCCCACAACAGAATGGATTGTGCGAACGATTCAATCGTACAATCGTAGAAAAGGCTAGATGTCTACTTTTTGATGCAAATTTGGGTAAAGAATTTTGGGGTGAGGCCACCAATACAGCGGTGTACCTGCAAAATCGAATTGTGGCAACAGCATTGGATAATAAAACTCCATATGAGTTGTGGACTGCCTCCAAACCAGATATTAGTCATATTAGAATATTTGGGAGCACTGTGATGGTCCATGTAGCCAAAGAAAAGCGCAAGAAGTGGGACAAGAAGGCAATTAAATGTATCCTCACAGGATTTCCAGACAACATAAAAGGATATAGAGTCTACAATCCAGAAACAAGGAAGGTAACGACAAGTAGAGACGTGATCATCATTGAGAAGGAATCAAAATCTGAACATCTCATTGAAGTGCAAGGTCAGAATATTGATTCAGTGGGGGATAGTATTGATGATACACAACTACAAGAAAGTAAATCAACATTTAGTCAAAATATCTCTGGAAGTTCTTTTGACAGTTCTCGAGATGATGATGAGACATATATCCCAAGCGACTATGAGGACGCAGACAGCGCACTGAAGGATGATGAGAAAGAAAGCCCACAGTGCCGACCCAAACGGACAAGGAAGATTCCAGAGAGATATGGGCTGTCAAACCTGTGTGTCGACAGTCAAACATTTGATGATGCAGCTGGTTTGTCTCTTCAGGACGCTTTAAGTGGACCAGAGAAGGAGCAGTGGGAGTCAGCTGTAAGAGAAGAGTTACATTGTTTCAAAGACAATGATGCATGGGAGTTAAGTGATCCTCCGAAAGATGGTAGAGTTGTACAGTGCAAATGGGTGCTTCGCAAAAAAATATGATAGTGAAAATGAAGTGCGATATCGTGCGCGTTTGGTGGCAAAGGGTTTTTCGCAAGTTGAAGGTATGGACTTTACAGAAACTTTTTCTCCAGTGGTGAGACATACAACTTTGCGACTACTTTTTGCATTATCAGTACAACTAGTTTGGATACAACGCATCTTGATGTTACGACTGCTTTTCTAAACGGTTCTCTTGAGGAAACTATATATATGCAAATACCAAAAGGTTTCTCTCAAAGAACAAAAGATGGTCAAGTACTTAAATTAAAAAGGCCATTTATGGGCTGAAACAGTCCTCAAGAGCGTGGTACAAAAAGGTAGATGAATGTTTATTAAACATGGGTTATATTAGGTCTAGAATTAAGGTAGTAGAGCCACGCTGATTTCAGCACGGATGGGCCGGCTCGACCGGGGCGGTACTACCCTCGCACAGAAAATCAACGTAAAATGACAGCAGCAGTGCTGTCGTGTTTCGTTGGTGAGTGCGAGACCGGAGGCCCATATAGTCTAGTCATCAAGTTCCATACTTGTTGACTAGACTAAAAGATGCAGAAGCATCACTAGGCTGCCATGGTGTGGGTCGCCATGCTGCATTGTCTGCATTCGCAATGAGTATGGTGACCACCACTCTTGGATTCTGCTTATGCTTTCCATCAGGCAGAGTAGAGTCATTATGGCGGGCCATACATAAAAAAAAAAAAAAAAAAATAGAATAGAACCCTGTATGTATACCAAAATGCAAAATCAATTAAAAACTATTGTCACATTGTTTGTAGACGATTTTTTTATTTTCTCAAATAATGTTATTGAGACTAAGCATTTAAAGCATGTCCTAGCTATTAAATGCTATGAAATATATTTAGCTTTAATTCCGCGAGACAAATATCCAGCTCTGAAAGCAAGGCACAAATCTCACCGTCCGCAAACTAGCAGCCTTCCGCAGCTATGTCCACCGTTTAATGTCACTCCCACTGTCCACGGATAATTACGCAAAAGAACTCAAAATATTGTATCAAATCGCGACTTCTAACGGTTACACCAAACAAGTTATTGATAATATAATTAAGAAAAAGCAGAATGACCGGGCGCGCTCAGCACTTTATGCATGTACCCCCGAAAGAATTAACAAGAATGTCGGGAGTCTCACTTACATAGGCCCAATTTCAGATAGAATCGCGAATATTCTAAGAAAACACAATGTTTACGTAGCTTTTCGATCGGATCATAACTTGCGTAAACTATGTAACGGTAAAGATAAATTAGAGAATTCAAAAAAATCCGGAGTTTACAAATTAGTATGCAATGATTGCACCAGGGTCTATGTGGGTCAGACAGGCCGTAGTTTCGAAATTAGGTACAGGGAACATGTTGCCGCTCACAGGAATGGCCATCCAGATAAATCACATTTCGCAAAACATTTAATAGACACCGGCCACTCCTTGAGCGGCAACAATACCTATAACATTCTGCATGTTTGCGATAAGGGTTTCCGGCTGAGTGTGTTGGAACAGTTAGAAATATCAAAACATAACAATAATAATGCATATACACTGTTGAATGACCAAACAAACTTAATTCCATCACCACTTCTTAGTATGATTGCAGGTAGTTCGACACAGATGTCTTTATGACATTGTATCGACCATTATTATAGATTCATCGAAACGGTATATAAAGGGCCGACAGCGGTGGCGCGAGCTCATTCGAGCTCAAACGCTCGACGAGTCAACATCTCCTGAGGATGCCCCGTGGAGGGGCGAAACACGTGTCGAGTATAGGTTTGGTTGCATGGCATGCTAATTACTTCTCACTTGTTTTGTATGTGTACATATGCATGATACCCATATGTGCATGTGAGTATGCATGACGGTGGGATTTGTGCCTTGCTTTCAGACCTGGATATTTGTCTCGCGGAATTAAAGCTAAATATATGTGGGGGTCGGTGTTCAGGGAAACAACTGTTTTCTTCCGAAAATCCTCGTTTAATAATTAATACTTGACTTACAATTTTTTGGGTGGGCTCATCACAGCGTTCCGATTTAAAAAGGAACGAACTCACTCATTCAGTTCAAATCATACATTCTTTTTTTAACGTTACATTCTACGCATTCATTAGAACTTACTTGTTAATCAACTACTACTAATCGACTAAATAAAATAGAAACATTTAAAATCCTACAACTCGGCCTTCCTGCTATTCAGTCTGGCCTCAGACTGACTCTACTTTACACAACTGAAAAGAACTACTTATTTTATTAACTATTTAATAGCGACGTTATATAATAAAATTCACAATACTACTGAAATACAATAACTTTTAAACTTTCAATAATAACATCTTTTAATAAACTAAATGGAATACAACTCTTCTGAAACCATGTGTATGTTAACACTCTTAAACAAAACAATTCTTTAAACCCTAATTAAATACAAAGAAATCTTAAACTTAAGGTATTTCTTACACCCACTTCATACCATCTTACAATGTTCTCTGTTTAACTATTAATCTTTATAATTTAAATAAAAAAATATCTTTTACAAGTTTGTTTTATTTGATGCTACATCTACATCTAAAATACTAATCTTTCATGCAACTTACTTTAGTAATTTATTTCATTTACATTTCATCAAAATTGAAAACTTTTAAACAAAGCACTTTTAGTTAAGTAATGATAAATAACAGTTCATGACATCTTGTAGATATCTTTAGACAGTAATAGGTTTAAAATAACCTATGTTCTATGACTTAATTTTACTTACTTATTTTAATTCTTAACTCACAACAATATTTTATTCCTTCCTGACATCATTAAATGAATTTAAAACAATTAACAACTTTGACAGTTTGACCAACAGTTTAGAAAAAAACATATGATTTATCAACTTTTTTTTTTTCTTTGTTTTATCAACATATTTGCTGTCCTGACATCCTGCAAATTGTACTCTTTGTTGTGATAGAAAATAACTACTAGATAAAAACTTTAACTGCAAGTTACATCCTACATGTGAAATACAAAATTTTGAAAGTACTATAAACTGACTCTAGTGAAATTTAGACAGAAAAGCAAAGTTGAACTAAGGCCACCTCTTCATGTAATCCACACCAGTAGTTGTCTTGATGGGACCTTCTTTGCCTCTATCTATCTTCTCAACTTCATACCTGTCCTTTCCAAGCTGTTTCACCACCTTGTAAGGTCCAAAAAACTTTTGTTTTAATTTTAAAGCATTTCCAAATTGAGTTCGTTGGATAGCTACTAAGTCTCCTTCTTTATATGCCTCTCCTTGCTTCCTTTTCCTGTTAAAAGTCTTTCTGTTCTCATCTTGAATCCTTAATATTTGAGCTTTAGCTTCTCTCCGTAGTTCATCTCTTTTTTCTATAAATTCCTGTCTACTTTCTTCTTCTAAATATTCTAAAATCTTGGTATCTTCTTTCAGTCTTAATTTAGTTCCTGTTAATAGTTCAAATGGGGAAGTATTTATAGATCTTTGGTAAGTACTATTTATCACTCTCTGAAGCTTACTGATATACTTGTACCAGTGCGTAGGTTCCTCGATACACATCTTAGCTAATGTTGAGATGATTATTTGATTCATCCTTTCAACTTGTCCGTTTCCTCTTGGAATACCTGCTGTAATGGTAATGTGTTCTATTCCCTCATCTTCACAATACTGTTGAAATTCATTGCTTGTGAAAGCTGTACCCCGGTCTGTCACTATACGCCTCGGGTTACCAAAATCCTTCTGGTGTAGTCTTAACTTCTCGACTGTCTCCTTAGCTGTTACTGTTTTCACTGGATAGATCCAAACAAATTTACTGTAGCCATCAATTACGGTAAGTATGTAGTTATACATTTTCTTAGTTGCTTCTAATGGTCCTATATGGTCACAATGGAGTGTTTCTAATGGTAAGTCCCCTTTCTCAATTGGGTTTAAAAATCCTTCCTTCTTTCCTGACTTTCTAGCTGCTAACAAACATGGTACACATGTTGTAATTACCTTTTCAATCTTGTTGTCTAGTTTGGTGATGTAATAGTCCTGTTCTATTGTATCTTTGACTTTCTTCTTTCCAAAATGTCCCTTATAGTGTGTTCTTCTAATTAATTCCATATCCATAATTTCTGGTATCACCAGCTTCTTTTCTACCCCTTTGTATAAAATCTCATTCTCCAAAAAATAGTCTTCAAACTCTTTTTCTTTCAGTACTTCTTTTATAGCCCTTAACTTCGTGTCTTCTTCTTGCGCCTTCTTTACTCTAGCCTGTAACTCTATATTCACAAAATAAACATTTCTACTAAGTGAGTCAACATGTTTCATCTTCTCCCCTGGTCTGTGTTCTACTTTATAGTCAAAATCTTGTAAATACAGGATCCAACGTGCCACTTTCGCTGATACATCCCGTTTATTGAGAGTTTTCTGAAAAGCCTCACAGTCCGTCACTATCTTGAATGATATACCAATGAGATATCTTCTGAACTTCTTTACTCCTTCAATCACTGCTAGTGCTTCCAGCTCATAGCTACTACAGTTCTGCTGGCTTTCAGTCGTCTTCCTGCTCATAAAATGTACTGGATGTAGTCCTCCATCGATAGGATCTCTCTGTAATAAAACTGCTGCATATCCCAGCTTGGATGCATCTGTATGTAATTCGGTCTCTAGATGTGTGTCGAATATTTTTAAAACTGGTTCACAACACAACTTAGTCTTTAGAGTCTCAAAAGCACATCTTTGCTCTTCTTTGAACTTGAATTCTCCTGATTTCAATAGATCACTTAATGGTTTGGCAATAGCAGCATAATCCTGAATAAACTTACGGAAATATGAAGTTAATCCTATGAAACTATGTACTTCCTTTAAACCTTTTGGTTCTGGAAAATTTCTAACAGCCTTCGTCTTATCGGGAGATGGTCTAACTGTTCCATTTCCGACAATATGTCCTAGGTACTCAACGGATCTCTGAAGTAACTGCGTCTTTTTCCAGTTTATCTCTAGACCGTACTCTGCTGCAACTTTCAATACATCTCTCAGTCGCTGTACTGCTTCACTTTCTTCTATTGCAAGTATAATAACGTCATCGATAAATATGAGAATAATTCCCTTTCTTATAAAATCTGAAAATATAATGTTTATGTATCTTGTGAAATATTTTGGACAAATGGAGAGTCCAAACGGTGCCCGTAGAAATTCATACTGGCCTTCAGGGTTACTCGTGACAAAAGCTGTATATTTCACTGACTCTTCTTCAATCGGCAAGTGAAAAAACCCATTTTTTAAATCTAAGGTACTAAAAACCTTTGCTTTGCACAACTTGTCAATGTGATCACTTATTACTGGTAAAGGATGTTCATCTTTCACCATCTTCTGGTTTATCTTCCTATAATCTATGCATACTCTTGTCTTCCCATCTTTTTTCTTCACTAGAACAAGCGGACTAGCATATTCCGAGTAGCTCGGACGTATGATTCCTTTTTCTAGCCATTCATCAACCTGCTGCTGCACCACCTTCTCCTCAGTCAATGCTAATCGCCGTGGTCGTTGTGATACTGGTATGTCATCTTTCAACACTATCTTCATTTTTATTGGTGCCTCTTTGACCTTCAATGGTTGGTAACTATCAATGATTTCCTGTACTGCTGTCACTTCTTTGGGTTCTTCTAGTGTAGAAAGCATACACAACTGATAAGAACTGTCATAAAAATGCGGCCTCACCTCAACTTCGCCTCTATTCACTATTACAATCGTGTTTACTAAAAATGTTTGACCTAAAATAACCTCAAACGGAATAACTTCATTTGGAACAATATGAAACTGAACTGTGTATTTATGGTTGTCGATTATTAAATCAGCTTTAAACTTACCTAAAGAGTACACTTTGCTGGATCCCAAGCCTGCTAAAGACGTTATATCCAGTTGATAGTCTGAAACATTGCTCATGATTTTGACAAAAAGCTCGTGGGTTACAAGATTCAAATCACTACCCGTATCAATTAAACAATAGACACTTGTACCGCACAATTCCGCGCACTTCACTGCTTTATTTATCGAAATTTCATTAAAATCCGATTTCACTTTGTTTACATCTTGAAAAACGTACCGGTTCATAGATGCAGATGACGTTTCATCAACCATTCGCGCATTCGTTCGCTCACTCGTCGCAGCGCCCTCTGGTCGTTTCGGAGATTGCACGAACATCGCCTTTCGTTCATGCTTTCCACTACCATTTGTACTTTTTACACCCGCCATCTTGCAATCTGTACCTATATGCCCAAAAGCGTTGCATTTGAAACATTTCACTCCTTTCGTACACGAACTGGCCAAATGACCTTTTCCTCCGCATTTAAAACATCGCTGTTGTAAATACGATTTATACACGTCCTCACCTTTCTTTGTTTTATCACTCGCATCTTTTTCACGCGTTCGTTTTGTTTGGATCTTACTTTTCTCTTTAAAAGTCTCGTATAGCGCCAACTTGTCCTTCAGCGTTGCGTACGTTGTAACGCCGTAGAACAACAACTTATTCGATTCGTAATCCGAAATGCCGTCGACAATATATTGTATGGAAACGTAGTCCGGAAACTTCGCACGTTTTCCTAGTTCCTTCATGGTTAGCATATATTGATAAAAGGTTTCATCTGGACGCTTCTTTCTGGCGCTCATGATCTCGTGCATCTGCTTGACATTAACCGCCTCGGGAAACTCTTTGATCAACGCAGATTTTAGTTCATCATATGTTCTAAATGGTTTTTCGGTTCTGAGCCATAGCTCCGCAGTGCCGGCTAGCGATCTTCGTGCAATGATTAACTTTTGCTGACCTGTCCAGCCAAAAATCTCAGCGTTGTCGTCCAAGTCTTGAGTCCATCTCGTTGAGGAGTATGTCATGTCATCACCCGTAAATTTTGGTATTGTATCCACCATGGATTGGCTGTTCCTACCTTCATCCGTCTTCTTATCACCTTCGCTCATCTTCTTTGCGTAGTCTTCGTCTGCGTCGTTACCAAATCTCTTTCCTCGTTTGAGATTATTCTCGTAGTATGGGCCACGCCACCACGCGGTCCGTCGTCGTCGTATTTTCCCAATTCGTCTTAAAACATCCGATCCACACCTGTTTTATATCCCGGACGAGCAGTTGTGGGGGTCGGTGTTCAGGGAAACAACTGTTTTCTTCCGAAAATCCTCGTTTAATAATTAATACTTGACTTACAATTTTTTGGGTGGGCTCATCACAGCGTTCCGATTTAAAAAGGAACGAACTCACTCATTCAGTTCAAATCATACATTCTTTTTTTAACGTTACATTCTACGCATTCATTAGAACTTACTTGTTAATCAACTACTACTAATCGACTAAATAAAATAGAAACATTTAAAATCCTACATATATTTCATAGCATTTAATGTCATGGATTTCCGCAAAGTAACGCCTGATTCCATAACTTATGTCCTAGCTAGTCAATTCAAGATTAAAGATTTAGGTGAAATAAAGAAATGTCTTGGTGTGGACATAACTGTTAATAAATGTGAGAAAACAGTAACATTAAGTCAAAGAGATTATATTGATCAGTTGTTGCATAAATTTAATATGAATAAATGTAAACCTGTTCAGACTCCAATGGAAGCTAAGTTGAATGTATCTAATGATGAACATTGTGTAGGTAATTTTCCATTCCAACAAATAATTGGATGTCTCATGTATTTAGTAGTTTTGACTAGGCCAGATATTGCATTTACAGTTTGGTACTTAAGCCAATTTAATAATTGTTATTCTAAAGAACATTGCGCATATGTAAAGCGGTTGTTAAGATATTTGAAATGTACCAGAGATTATGGTTTAAAGTATACTGCTGATGGAAGCTCAACTATAGAACGGTTTGTTGATGCTGACTGGGGTGGAAACATTATTGATAGGAGGTCATACACTGGAATTTGTTTTTCTTTATCTGGATGTGTAATATCGTGGGAGACAAAGAAGCAGAAAACTGTTGCTTTGTCTAGTAGCGAAGCCGAATATATGGCGATTACCGAAGCATGTAAAGAAGCAGTATATTTGCGAAATTTACAATATGAGATAACGCAAAAATTATATACTATTGATCTTTTCAATGACAATCAAAGTGCCCAAAAGTTAACTGTAAACCCAGTCTTTCACAAGAAAACCAAACATATCGATATAAAATATGATTTTTTAGAGAATGTGTAGCAAACAACATTGTGAATGTAAGGTATTTACCAACAGCTGAAATGCCTGCAGATTTATTGACAAAAAGTTTGTGTTCCATTACACATTATAAGTTTTTAGATAAATTAGGTGTAAAAATTGTCTAATGTTGTGTATTTGTATTGTAAGATATAGTGGGGGTGTTGTAAAATATCTACAATACATACTTAGTGCTGCCATCTATGACAGATTGTATAATGTCAGTTCTTTAAAATAAATTCTCACTCGTTCAGTTAACACTGTAAGAAACGTTGTTTTATTTTACCTAGTAATTTCTTCTCACTATCATTCCTTCTCCCTATCATTCCTTTCCGCCATCAGCTGGTCACACAACTGCTGAGACTCTTTCAATTTGCTTAAAGCCAGTTTGAGCTTGGACTCTTCCTGGCGAGCAGCCAAAGCCCTACGAGTCATCATAGTTGATAGATTGAAATGAAATATGATAAGGATTGAGAAAGATATTATACTATGGAAATTAAAACGAAAAATATAGTGAAGGTGGACAGAAAGATTCAAATAATTTTTCAAAGCAGTTATGCCACCAAACTAATTAACGTTATGTTTTCCAAATTACAATCACTTTTAATTTTTAAAACGTTTAAATACTTACGTTTAACGTTAAAAACATAAACACTCACAATTGTACCTCTGGAATGACAATGATTTACAATTTATTGGCCCGTAACTGTCACAGTATAAACTTCATTATAGCGTTTAAAAAAGGAAACTATTTTTCACTATAATTCTAACTTAAACTATGTATTAACTTTTTTAATCAGTGATGGATTGAATTTTAGGTTAATAAACTGTAATTTAAATAATAACAATCTCATAATTGTCCTCTGTCACCGTCAAATGGGCTACCAGTTCCCTAGGCTCTCCCTTTAAAGCTGATATTAGTTGTGCCATCTTATAGGATTTAGGCAAATCCTCCCTTAAGTGGACCAAACTATCAAATAAATTGATGAAGCTGACCCACTCACCGAGCTCTCCATCAAAACTGGGTAGTTGTATCTGAGGCAGTTTTGATAAGACCCCGCGAGAGTGTGGGCCTTCCACAGCTTCTTCACTGCGGCCAGTTCCGCGCTGGCGCTTTATTTCTGCTACGCGCATCTGAATGTCATCAGCAATTGAGAGGCACTGGTCAACATCAGCCTGCATCGCGGACCTTATCCGATCGCTGACCTTCTCCTCCTCAAGGGCCTCGACTTTGGTAAGCGTTTCCATCATTACCTCCAGCCGGGCTGGCGCATCCAAAGCTCGAGCCAACACTGCATCTTGTCTATCTGGTCGGCCTAGGAGGCCTTGAACCGATGTAAACCATCTCAATTCCGTTTTAATCTTAGCCCGGTACAATGACAACGACATAGCGGCAGAACTTTACTTACAAGTTACAATATTTTATGTATGTAATAAAACTATTTAGTGCTTGTGCACTCACTTAATGTCAGGTATATATCTACCTACAAGTTTCAACTTTATCAATGCCCAATCTAATTGTATTGGATTAATATATTGGACCAAATGTCCTAAACAATTAATATTAAGTTTTACAATTTAACCAATAATCAAATGTGTCACCTACCTACATTTAATCATTATGCTAATAAAATGTTTTAAATACTATTTAAATAACTATTTCAGTGGAATCAAGGATATGTGGACACTGGAACAGTATAGTGACCTACCTAACAACGAGGTATTACCTTCTGAAGCACTACGGAGTGCTCACAGCTCAGAGGTCTTAACCACGCTCTGCTACCAACTGTTCAATCCTTTCGCCAATGTAGCGTTCACCGTGTGAAGTTTGTAATGTCTGTAGGGCCCATATGTACAGGCATTCAATCGCTAAGCTTTTTCACTGGCAAAAGAATTCAACTCAGGGCGATTCACCCTATTCTTATTCTAAGCTAATGTAATATCAAGCACTTACTGGAGATATGTGAATTCCTTGATATCGGCGTTCTGAGGGGCCCCTCTGGTGCGCCCTCTGCTTCTTCACACGTTCACCACTCCTAGTGGTAGTACAGGTTCCAAAGTATTCTAATTTATAATACACCCGTTTTAACTGTCGCGGATCGCGCCTAATTGACGCGACTACTAATCTCGCGTGTCCAAACCAGACCAATCATAACGGTAAACAACGAAAAAAACCGAGTCTGGTGGATAATCAGCTAAATTTCAATTAAACGGCCTCAAAAACTACCCTGGTCCACCGTTAACACAAAGCCTCTCGTAAGTTCTATATTTTAACTTCAAACGTCAAATAAAAACATGACAATCAAAATTTGATTTATTTTTAATATAATAATAATATTATTCGTCTGTAAATCGGGTCTTAATCGCGTGTGTCGAGGTACCGACAGTGCGAAAGACAATGAAAATAAAGAAGACCAAGTGCGGGTAGTTGGTGAAACTCGCACTTCACGGAAGCGGCGCTAAGCTCTCACCAGTCTACCCGTGACCACGATCGGTGCAATTCGATCGAAACGTCGGGTTATCAAAAAAGGTATTGTACCTCATAGATATTATCGCGATTAAGACCCGGTTTACAGACGAATAATATGTATAGTCGCGAAAGTTTAAAAATAATAATAATATAATAATTATTTATTTATATGACCAATATATGTTATGTTACAGTGTAGGTACATTTTATAAAAATAGATCTTAGACAGTAGGTTCGTCAACCCTTACATATAACTAATGCTAAACTAGGGTACCTAATTATATTTATTTGTACGAATGTCTCTACACATGAAAGTATGAAATAAAACTTAGTTCAAAAGCTTTAATCGCTGCCTGCCTGAACTAGAGTTAACCTGTAGGTTAACCTGTTCTCAGGCAATCGCTTGATTAAGTTTTAAACAAATCCCATTTAGATATAAATATTAAAATAATAGCAGATTTATAGAAAACATACTAATATTTCATAGTGTACTAGTGCAAGCCTAATTAAAAGCAATATCATTAAACAGTTATTTCCGTCTTGTTTAATAATTTCTAACGTATTTTCTACTTTAGCTTAATTAATTTAACTAAATAATAATTGTTGTTAATACTGTAGTTATAGTCGTGTTAGTAAAATGTTCGTAGTCAGCACTTATTCCACTTGTTCCAACACAGAAAAAAAATAACTGGGTCACAGAGTAACGGATTAGTCATTAAGAATTAAAATACGATATAAAACAAATAATAATTTTAGGTGCTAACGTTATCAAATCACTGGCGTTCCTAGGCGCCCTCATAGTCTACAGAGTTAATATAATTGTCCTCAGCATATTTCCGTGCCGGACAAGTTGCATCACCAGTTTGGTGATCACTTTTCCGTTTGAATCTCTTACATGTTGCACAAATGGGTGGAGCAGATTTGTTGCTACATTCCTTACCAGAGGGCCCGTACACTCCACAGTGATTACAGGTTGGACTGGTTTCACGACAATATTTAGCAGCATGTCCGAACTGCTGGCAGTTATAACACCTAGTCATCAGAGTGAGGTCTCTAACTGGACAAGAAGTCCAGTTTATGTAAATTCTCCCTTGATTGATGAGCGCCTTTCTAATATTAGCCAGAACCTCAAATACATAGTTGCAGGTAGGAAGACTTTTTTTACCTGATTTGTGGCTGAATTTGATGGTATTAAGACAGGACTCGCGAGAAGCGCTAGGAAACTTGTCTGCCAAGTTTTGTTCAAATAGACATTGAAGGATCTCTTTTTCAGTCAGGGCTACGGGTACACCGACGACAGTGATTCGTGGATTGCGTTTGGCAGGTTCCTCAACTTTGAGACCTGATGAAGCCAATTTCTCCCAGTGTCTTAATTTTTTCAATATTACCTTTGGTTTCGGCGCTAATTAGAATGCCCCCGTTCCTTAAATCGCTTTCTTTCAATTCTTGCACCAATTGTATCTTATAAGGATGCATTTTCAACTCCAACTTCAATATTCGACGCAAAGACGTTCGGGGTATAGCTAAAGTACTCGAACGTTTGCGCGTAGACAAACTGGGATCGTCGCGCACAGACGCGTTTACTTGTGCCACGGTTTCATCGCTCCTCCTGCTCCTTGGCCGCCCTGTATGGTTATTATTTACAGTCGAGCCGGTTGCCTCGAAGTTTGTCAACCACGATTTCATTAAATTAACACTTGGGCACTTATTAATATCGTGTAATTGGTATTTCGTTCGAAACAGACGGCGAACAGTGACGTAAGAATCATTGTTCTTGTAAAATTGTTTTACACAGAACGCACGTTGTTCTCCCGTGAAGCGATTCATTGTGACTAATTTCCCTGAATCGAGCTACTGCTCGTGAATCGTCCCAACCCCACCTCCCGCGCGGTGATCGCGCTATGACAATTTCGTAAGTGCAAAAAATTATGGCCCACCCGTTCCTTGTTATCAGGGCATATACTTTTTCCAGTTAATGATTGCATTAATGCCTCTGTAAATTCCTTTTTTGAAACCTTTTATAACTTTTCATGTTGTTTGTGATCCAAGCGTTTATTATGCCATGCCAAACAGATATTCCATACCCACGCTACGTTAGATCAGCTAGACAAGCGCGCTCTCAGTGCGGCATCTGCGACTGTGGGCCGAAATAGACCCACTGCCGCACTGAGCGGGGATGTATTTCACTGTCAGTGCGCGGTGGGCTAAAAAAGGGCCCACCGTGATATTTGGACGGAAAATACCTACACTTTTAACTACAAGTTGAAATATATATTTTTCTCCGTCGAACTCTTACAAATATGTGAGATAATCGTTCCGCACCACCGAAAGGGGCATAGTTTTCTTCATCCGCACCAGCTGAAGTACCGCGGTGGGCCGAAATTGGGTCCGATACGAAGTGAACGTGTTAAAATTTCTAAATTGGTACGCCGTTTGTATAGTTCGCGAGTCTGTTTCACAGAAATGCATGTTACGACGCACGGTGGATCCTCTACTAGGGACAGTTTGGCCAAAATTATTTAAATAATGTTTTTTTGACTGAAACTAATTTTTAGACGCGTGGTAAAATAACTGCAATTCTTCAAAAACGGATGATTTTATAGGACATTCTATTATAAAATGTTTCCCACAAATAACATTAGATTTTTTTCAATGATATTTTATTTATATAATAAAGCGATTGTTTACTCTAGTAAAACCATGTTTAAAATCTCACTTGGAAGAGTCGTCTTATATTTTCTTATACCCTTGAGCTTGAAATATCGGTAAGAGTGGATTCCAGTCTTTCCTCGAAATTATGCGTGCGTTAAATTCTCAATTTTTTTTTAAATCTTTATTTCTTGCCTCCAGGGCTTCTTCGCTCAAATGACCTATAGGCATTATAGCATTTGATACGATAGAAGGACCTTGTATCAATATTTTATGAACAGTGGTGGACATGTTATACCAAGGGTACAGGCGAGTAATGCGAGTATACAAGTAAGCCGTCTCAGTGCAATAACTTTTAAACTTTTCAACATTGATCTTGTGACCGCTGGCCAATGTCTTCAAAATTATACTGAACCTCTTAATCAACTCTTCGTTAACACCCGTCATTTGAGAAGATTGCTCGGGATTAGAAAAAAAACGTCTGGTTGAATTTCAAGCAAGTGAAGTTTTTATAATTATTGTTTGTTCCTTCCAATTCCAAGTTTTAAAGTAACTTTCTGTACCTGACGATATTGGTCCTTTGTTTTCTGAATGAAAATATGAAAATGATAAATTTAACCATATTCAAAGTCTTACTATTATACTTCTTAATGTTGGAATAAGTGGTGGAAAATAAAATTTCTTTTTTTTTAAATCGAATTTGAATGAATGTTTTGCTGGTAAACATAATTTATCCTGACATTGATATTATCATTAGACTGACTGTATTGAGACGTCTGAAGTTATTTGATGAAGTGACTAGTAGTCAAGTCTAATAAAAGTTTTAAATGACTATGAAATGTTGCATTCGACAATGGAAAACAGTTAGGTGATACAACTTTTTGTGGAGTAAAATAACGCAAACGCCTCAACACACAAGCGGAAACCAAAACAGAATTTTGTCTGAGAGGATTATTTGAATTATACGAACAAAAAATTTCAAGATGTTTGCAGCCCTCTGTCAGTGAATACGAAATGAAATTTTTTAGCTCTTTATAGATGTCACACGCGGCAGCTCGTCTTTTATTTGTATTTTACTTAAAAATAAAATAACATTATCATAATAATTTGAAGTACGCCATTTATTTTAATAAGGCACTAGGAATGGACAGAGCCTGCTAATTAAGAGGTGGATTTCGATGATTTTGATCTTTGTTAAGACTTTTTTCTCTCAAAAATAAAGAATTATTTTATAAATATCACTCGGTAGATTTGTAGACTGATTTATTAAGCAACTAAGATTTTCTTTTGTGTCAAAAAATGAAGTGAGTTCTTTGCCTTTTAGAAAACTATAAGAGCCTTTTCGCGCGTTTTACGGACGCGCCCCTTAAGGGCAAAATCACAGAACTCAAGTCTTTATTTTCATTATTTTAGCTATTATTTTTGTTTAACTATTATAATATTAAATAAAAGTTCAAAAGTTTGGTAACGTTGCAGTTGTTATTTAATTTGAAAAAAATATTTAAAAAGCACTTAAGAAATTAGTTCTCTAGTTCATTTCTTTCTCTATCAATGTTATTTGGAACTTTATAAGTAAATCAACTCTGTGCGGTTCATATTTTAGTTAGTTTATTTAGTTTTCGGTGCTTGTTTTGTTAAGATAAGACCCGAAAACCCTATTGCTGCGGGAATCCGTGAGTTCGATAAATATATCAACGAAGAGTATATCCACCAAACAGAGGACCCACTCCAGTGGTGGTCGTGGTGGAACAGTAGAAAATGTATTAATCCACACCTGTATCGATATAATGTTGAAAAAGTTGTGCATACCTGTTGTAGTTGTGAAGTAACCTACTTCAGTGTCCCGTGAGAGAGTGTTCTCGAATGCGGGTCAAATACTCAATCAACGTAGAACGCTTCTAAAACCTGATAAGGTCTCACAGTTGGTATTCTTACATGCCAACTTGTAAACACCTAAATCTTAAATATATGTAACTGAAATTATTTATGGGGCATTTCACGTCAAGCGGACAAGGAAAAAAAATGAGGTCGTGAATTTTGTTTATACTCTGGTCAGTTATACTTCTAGGAGACGTGGATGTGTACACGCAATATTTTTTTCGTATGATGCTTTATTGCTGAGTTATGAGCTTTTAAAAATTCACTAAAAATTAAATCTGTTATTTTTGGATACTTATTATTTGCATCAATTAATTTGTAAAAAAAATTAAAAAGTATTGTTTCTTATAGTTAAATAGTTGTGATTTTGTTTTTTTTTAATCGAATTCTAAATTTTAATTTTTTTACGTACTAAACCGGAAGTGAACATTTTAAATCGATTTTTGAGTAACTTCGACATTTTTTATTTTTATTTTTTAATCTAGAATTAAAGCTTTATATGTAGTAATTCTTCACAAAAAAAAACGTGATCTCCAATTGATTAATAGGGAGTGAAACAGTATTAATTAAAATGGAGAGTTTTATTCTCAAATTTTTACAATTTTACCATTTGCACTAGCGCTAATGCTTTTTAGACATACATTTTCGTTGGTTGGAAGAAAAGCATGCAGTTTTTGAGTTCCTGGGACGGTGGTAGAAGAAGCAATAGTGACTCGTAGAAAAGATCGCTCTTGTTGAACACTTTCCTTCGAGCAGTAGTATATAGAATGTCATTTAATGTCCAAAAAGACAGTAAAATCAGCAAATGAGAGTTGCTCTTCCTGTCCTGGTTTTAGCGGAATACGGAATAAGTAATGTAATATAAAAGTTCTTGTAGTTCGTTCTAACTTTGATCGATAAATTGCGGTTTGCGATTTATGACGTATTAAAAAAAAACTTCTTACTAGATCTCGTTCAAACCAATTTTCGGTGGAAGTTTGCATGGTAATGTACATCATATATTTTTTTTAATTTTATCATTCTCTTATTTTAGAAGTTACAGGGGGGGGACACACATTTTACCACTTTGGAAGTGTCTCTCGCGCAAACTATTCAGTTTAGAAAAAAATGATATTAGAAACCTCAATCTCATTTTTGAAGACCAATCCATAGATACACACGTATCGGTTTGATGAAAAAAATTGTTTTGAGTTTCAGTTCTAAGTACCCGCTTAATGGGACCCCCAAAATTTATTGTTTTTTTTTTTTATTTTTGTGTGAAAATCTTAATGCGGTTCATAGAATACATCTACTTACCAAGTTTCAACAGTATAGTTCTTATAGTTTCGGAATAAAGTGGCCGTGACATACGGACGGACAGACAGACAGACAGACAGACAGACGGACAGACAGACATGACGAATCCATAAGGGTTCCGTTTTTTGCCTTTGGCACGGAACCCTAAAAATGGCAAGTGATGAAAATTAAGTGACAACGATTCAGTTTGAAAAATGTGAAGGTACAGACCAATACGATAGCAATCCAAGCGCTTTCTGCTGATGATGTTATTGATTGTAGTCCTAAACTATTGGAGATCACGTTTTAATTTTTTTTGTGAAGAATTACTACATATAAAGCTTTAATTCAAGATTAAAAAAATAAAAATAAAAAATGTCGAAATTACTCAAAAATCGATTTGAAATGTTCACTTCCGGTTTACTGTACGTAAAAAAATTCAAATTTAGAAATTGATCAAAAAAAAACAAAATTACAACTATTTAACTATAACAAACAACTTTTTATAAATTAATCGATGCAAATTATAAGTATCCAAAAATAACAGATTTCATTTTTAGTGAATTTTTAAAAGCTCATAACTCAGCAATAAAGCATCATACGAAAAAAATATTATGTGTACACATCCACGTCTCCTAGAAGTATAACTGACCAGAGTATAAACAAAATTCATGACCTCTTTTTTTTTTCGTTGTCCGCTTGACGTGAAATGGCCCTATATTGTACATATCAATATTTTGATTTTTAAATGTGAAATGCTAATATATCCAACGTTGGCACGTATATACAAGTAGAGTCAGTAACTTTTATATTTTTCAATAAGAATATAATACGTAGGGATACAGTTGGGGAGGGGGAGGAAAGGACCGCGTCCTATCCCAATCTGCTGACTTGTAGTGCCACACACGATGCGACGTCTGCGTGCAACTCGCGATCGCGGCCAGCATGTAGGTACTGTATTCCGGTGTTTTTTTTGTTTTTTTTTTTCTCTTTACATAACACCTCCAATATTTATAATTTGGAGTCCTTACTAGTCTCTGCCTGTCATACCAGTTCTCGCTTTTTTGCTTCTCGTACTAGCAATGCCTCATACTGGTTCTTTCTGTCACATTTGCCTTTCAAGCCATACAGGTGGGATGCCTGCTAATCTGATATTAATCTACTACTCTATAGGTATAACTTTATTTTAATCCTTACTATTACACGGGAAAATGATTTGGACACAAGTTTTATTTTACATTGACGACTTATTACTTAGAGCTACTTATTTTATTACATTTTTACCCACATTGATGACTCACCCATACATACTTAGAAGAGCTATTACACTTTTACTTTCCCATTACAATTGTCATAACAACTAACTTATTACTATTACATTTTACTTATCTTACTATTTTATCAACTACTTTTACATTTGTATTTCTTAGGTTTAGTTTTAATACATAATCTTACTGTACTATTTGTTACGTTGTCTTTTTCACTATTTATTATGATCTACATTTATAATGTTACATTATTCGTGATCATACGACTTATACTACTTTATTACGTTTGTTTACAATTTTTATTATATTAATACAGTATTTTAAAAATATATTTCTATGTGTACTATCTATTATTTGACTCATGCTGTTAATTGTGACTTTATACTGTGTTTCTTGTTCTAGATCGTACCTCTGCCTATCAAAAGTGGGACACTCGACTAGTAGGTGGGGAACCGTCTCATTTTTTGCCGGATCACAGATGCAAGATGGGTTCTCCTTACACTTGAATCGCGTCAAGTATTCGGAGAACCCACCGTGCCCTGTCAGTAACTGTGTTGTGTGAAAGTTGGCTTCAAATTTCGCCGTGATCCTGTACGCGTCGATCACATTTGGGAAGAACAGCTTCGTTATCGAAGCGGTATCACCGGACATGTACCAGGCGGTCCCATAATGAACTGGCCTGATATAGTTCTACGCGACATGTCGCTGCATGTTGTGTTGCATTAAATAGTACGTTTATCGTGTACTTAATATAAGAAACACGCATCGACGTGAAATGCTTAGTCTTAGTTTAGCAGGCATTTGAATAACGAGAGTCGCGTATTTTTTCAAAATGTCGAAAACTGAGTATCGAAGTGTCATAAAGTTTCTGTTTAAAGAAGGTTTATCCCCTGCCCAAAAGAAAACAACGATTAGATGGCGTGTATAAGGAGTCTGCCCCCTCTTATAGCACAGTGAAAAATTGGGTGAAAGAGTTTCGCCTCGGGAGAGAAACCGTCGAAGACATTGGCCACGACGGTCGACCTGTGGAAGTGCTCACTCCCGAAACGATTGCTCTTATCGAAGAGGAGGTTCTGAGTGACCCCCATTTGAAGATTAGAGAAATTGCAGCTAGGCTTGGGCTCTCTAAAAGTGCCGTTCATCGTGCGATCCATGAACATCTGCACATGAAAAAAGTGAGTACAATATGGGTACCGAAACTTCTTTCAGCGGTACAGAGACAGGCAAGAGTGCGCTGCGCTTCGGAGTTCTTGGATCTTTGTGGCGAAAATTCAAAGACTGATCGAGCGGCTAGTGACTGGTGATGAAACAATGATCTTGTATTATGATCCACAAAGCAAGCGCGAGTCAATGGAATGGCGTTATAAGGGTGAAAAGCCCCTTAGAAAGGCAAAGGTGCAACAATCGACTAAAAAACTGATGTGCACAATCTTTTGGGATTTTCAAGGCATTTTAATGATGGATTTTAAAGAACGTAATATAGTCGTGAACTATGCTTCTTTAATATATAAATTACGAGACAACATAAAGGAAAAACGAAGAGACAAGCTGTCTAAAGGTGTCCTGTTGCTCCATGACAACGCCCCTGTTCATACCGCTGGTGTTTCGAAGTATGCAGTTCGTCAATGCGGGTTCCCAGAAGTGAAACATCCACCTTACAGTCCAGACATGGCCCCGTCCGAGTATTATTTATTTCCAAATTTAAAGCGGGACTTAAGAGGAAGAAAATTTTCAAGCGATGAAGAGTTGCAGGCGGCCGTCTTCGGTCATTTTGAGGATAAAAATTGTGATTATTTTTATAAAGGTTTAGAGATGTTGATTCACAGATGTCAGAAGTGTGTTAGTATTCGTAGTGATTATATTGAAAAATAAAATTGGTTTCGTTTCATTTCCTTCATTAGTTAATAGTTAGGCCAATTCATTATGGGACCGCCTACGTATCTTCGGTTCCATTCGTCAAGCGAATCCATACGGATTTTTCAGTTGACGAATGATACCGGACAGCGATCATAGTGCGGCTTACATTTCAGTTTTAGCGCTGCTTCTTTTGCCAGCTGGTCGGCCCTCTCATTGCCTTCCAGCCCCGCGTGTGGTGGCCGGCGATAAAAATGCGACTAGTGGAGGAGGAATGTCCGGAGGGCCTGAGGAGAACTATCAACAGCTACTTGGAGGATAGATGTGTGCGGGTGAGATATGCCGGTAAGGAACACACAAAGGGAACAGAGAAGGGTTGTGTCCAGGGCTCTATAGGAGGACCAATCCTGTGGAACCTCCTAATCGATCCACTGCTCAAAAGCCTGGACGAAAGGGGTGACTATGTGCAAGCCTTCGCCGATGACGTAGTGTTAGTTTTTCACGGCAAAACGGCTGCAGAAGGCCTCACGATTGATAGTGGTCTAATATTCAATGCACATGTGGCAAACGTGTGTAAGAAGGTCACTGGCATTTATAAACAGCTGAGTAGGGCGGCGAAGGCAAGTTGGAGTCTTCATCCGGAGATTATACACACGATCTACACGGCTGCGGTGGAACCAGTGGTTCTGTACGCGTCCAACACATGGGCACCCGCGGCTGAGAAATTGGGAGTTAGGAAGAAGCTAGGCTTCATCCAACGCAGCTTTGCGCAAAAGATTTGCAAAGCATACCGTACGGTCTCTCTCCACTCGGCACTGGTGCTGGCGAGAATTCTTCCCCTTGACATTCGCGTACGCGAAACAGCAGCGCTGTATAGTGCCAAGAACCCCTTCACCCACTACCGGGTCTCAGCGGGAGAGAGATCGAACGAGCAGCTCCGGTTACCGAAAACCCACATCCTGCTAAACATATTTGTCTCGAGTTCCTGAAGCTAGAGACTAGTGAGCAACTAGATGAAATTAGTCAAGGTAATGTACAAATTTTCACAGATGGCAGCAGGATTGGGGGGCGGGTAGGGGCTGCATTATCCATCTGGAATGATGGAGCAGAGACCAAGTCCCTCAAACTTAGCTTGCCATCATATTGTACAGTCTACCAGGCGGAACTCCTGGCGATATGTGAAGCATCAAGGGTGATAGTCAACCACAAAGCAAATGCGTTTGCGATCTGCAGTGACTCAACCGCGGCTTTGCAGACAATCGGGAATCCCGGCAGCCTCCATCCCCTAGCGTTGGAAGCTCGACGGAATCTGAAACTTTGCATTCAGCAAAACAAATTAGTTAATTTGTTCTGGGTCAAGGTATTCCGGTGTTTACAGATACGCGGTAACCGGATGAGAAGTCAGCAGAAGGTCCAACAGCGAAGAATTCTCCTCCACTTCTGGGACTCGCGTGGGCATGGTAACCAGTAGGCCTACTCCCGAAAACGATTCGATTTTGTTTTCGATTTTGATTCGAACTCACTTTCGACTCGATCGTGTTCTAACTTCTTACTCCCGAACCAATTCGAATCGTGAAACAAGTTCGACTTACCTTCGAGTGTTATCAGCGTCGTTATGGGTATCCGGTCGATTACGTCATCGAGCAAATGCTTAGTGTCTATGGGCAAACCATTTAGCGTAGATGAATACACCCAAATATAAACGTATTTAGTCATATAAAATGAAACATTTGTGATTTATTGCTATTTTTCAAGCAAAACCATTAAACAATAATAAAGTTCAACAATTATTTCTTTAAATTAAATGAATTCAAGAACTTTTTAGTCTGTGGTATTGTAGTTGAAGTCTGTTCTATATACTCTGTGGTGTGGTCTGTCAAATTGACTAAAAGGCGCTACGGCATCCTAATTCAAAATCGCTCAAGTTGTGTTTGTGAGAAGGAGAGTTAAAATTATATTACTTTTAAATCGTTAAAAACGTTTAAACAAGAAGTAAGTATCTTCGTTAATTGTGATTTTAATGTGTTTGTGATAGAAGCTGTGTTAATTACAAAGATGACTGTGTTTTTCAGAAATATTTGCCTTTTAAGATGTCCCGTCCGTCTCAAATGCAAGTTGAGAAGTTGGTGGAGTTTTTGGAATTGCATCCAGGAATTGCAAGGGGTCATATCCGTACGGCACAAGCTCGCCATCAGACTAAAATTAAATGGGAGGAAATTGCAATCACCCTGAATTCCTTAGGAGGTGCAACAAAGGACGCCAAGTCGTGGGCCAAAGTAAGTGGACGCCACTTAAGTACCTAAGCCACTTAACATTCCAGCTAAAGTAAAGATTTTAGTTTTTTTGTGAATATGGTGTGAAGGGTGTTATTGTAGGATTTGATTTAAAATGATTTCAATGTTTAATGCTTCGTTGTGTTGTTTTTAGTTTTGGGCAGATAAGAAATATGCTTTAAAAAAGCTCGTGGCCCAAAGAAATGCTTCTGCATCCCGCACTGGTGGTGGTCCAGACGAGACTGTCCACCTTTCGGAAATAGATGAACGGCTGATTGCTGTGATGGGAGGTACCCGCTTTGCGGAGGGTGATCAGGAATTAAGCATTCCTGTGAACATCCCCACTGTCAGTTTTGTATTAAATTTAAATAAATGATTGCATAATGTTACATTCTGTATCAATGATAATAAAATAATTTTTCAATTATTAGGAGCGGGAGAATACACCTGGGCCAAGTCAGCCAACCTTGGTAGACTTCTCTCTCCCTATCAACATTTCTCCCCTGCCAATGGCATCGCCCGGTATTGAAGAATCCATTCCAACCAGTGAGTAAAAATTACTCATTTAGAAATCAAAGTAAAAAGTAAGTAAAATATAGTGTTATTGTATTTTGTGAATATCTTGTCTATTATTCCAGCTCCAAGACGCAGCCCTCGTGTACGAGCAAGACAAGCTCGAGTACAACGCAACCAGCTAAACATTGAGCGGCAGCGTCTTATTAGAATTGAGGAGAAGAGAGTGGAAGCTGAACTGGCCAATGCAGCCGGTTGGAAAGGGGCGATTGATGCTGTTAATAATGTAGCCAAAGCAATTTGTGAAATAGCTGAAGTCCTCCGTAATCGACCATGATTACTATTTAAGTTTACTAATTAAGTCATTTATTTTGTCAGTATGTTAAGTAATTTTTATTCATAATATTGCTTTAGTGTATATTTATCTGCTAAAATGTATTTACCAAAGCTTATGTTTATTATTTAGATACCATGAGTGTGTTAGTCAATATATATTATTTATATTATATGTCTGAAAAATAAGGATTATTAATTTAAATCTATACCAATAAGTGCCATAGTCAGTATTTCTTTTCGTGTCAAAATTAGTTTTTTAAGTGTATTATTTTGTTCTATTTTGTATTTAAATATTTTTTCACATGTACATAAATGTTTTCGTATTATATAGTAATAGTTTAGTATTTACACTAGTAATTTAGTCAGTATTTTTTCAGTCATTTCTTTTATCAGTAAGTTTTAAGTAATTATATTTTTTATTCTTAGTGCTTTGTCTATTTATATACCAAAATGTGTTTACCAAAGCTTATGTTTATTATTTAGATACCTACCATTACATAGTGTATTAGTCAATATATTTTTTAAATTATATGTCTAAAAAATTAAGGATTAATAATTTACATCATACCAATAAGTGCTATCTCAGTTTTTGATGTTCATTTGTTGCACTTGAATTACTGTTAAATCTGTAACTACTTTACTTCGTCATGATTCAGCATTCAAAAATGTGAGTAAACCATATTAATGAAATAAAACAACAAAATTATAACATATTTTATTGTGGTCTCCTATTTCTCCACATGCTGGCAATAAGGTACTGCCGTGTAGCTTGCCCTCGTCGCAACTCATCATTTAATAATGGCACACTGTTGCTGATAACGGGAGTTACTTCATCAGTGTCAATTAGGTTAGGCTCTGGGCAATTGTTTTGATTACATAAATTGTGCAGCACACAACATGCATTAATTATTTTGGCTGATGTCTGTGGGTCATAATGCAGCACTCTATGACGCAAGAGACATCTCCATCTTGCTTTGAGAAGCCCTATAGTTCGCTCCACTGTATTACGTGCAGAACAATGCTTCTGGGTATAATATTCCTCGGGAGTTCCTGGTTCAGCATTTAACACGGGGGTCATCATATACTCTCTCAGAGCATAACCAGAATCACCTTTAACAGAAAGAATTAATCATGTCAGTTACCTTTTATTTGTTTGCCTGTTATCAGATGGTTCCTCATGTTAGTTATCATATCAATTTACCTAATAAATAAACAGTTTCTCCGCCTCTAACTAATTGAGCTAAATGTGTCCTTATTGGATGTTGGTTAAAAATGAATGAATCATGAGTAGCACCACCAAAAGTTGCATCTGCACTCAATATGTTCATGTCACTGTCACAGATCTGCAATAAAGAGAATCATTAGAATATGTGATACTGACACAAAAGTATAGAAATATGACATGCATTGCAAACAAAGTTAACTCACAATTTGTACATTCCGAGAGTGATAATGCTTTCGATTGAAAAATCTCTCCTCATGCTGTGCAGGTCTAACAATTGCCACATGAGTCCCATCGCAACATCCAATAACGCCTGGAATATTGAACTTCTCAAAAAATCTGAAATAGAATAGATTCACATGTTTAGTAAACAATAAATAAAGACTTTTATTCATTATGTATTTCAAAAAACCACCAATGTAATAACCTTCTTTTAATAGCATTTCTTTCTTCAGCTGTTTGAGGAAATTTAATATATTTTGTCAATATATCTCGATGGTTAAGTGCTGTGGTTACCTCCCTTATAGCTTTAGATACTGACTGCTGTGATAAGGTCGTGCCGTTGCTTCTGCCCACTATTCTTTGGTAACTGCCAGTAGCATAAAATGATAATGCAACCAAAATCTGAAACAAATCGGAACATTTTATCACTGTGACTAGTGAACAATGAGCTACGCTACGTTGCTGTAAGTCATATGTATTACAGCACAGTACGTGTTTATTCTTAAAAAGGTTATATGTTGTAAAAAAAAAAGTTTATGTTGACATTAACATAATGTATGTATGTATGTTATTAATAAAACTTACCTTGCATTTAATAGAAATATCACTTCGCCTAGTTGGTTGTTTCATATATGGTGTTAAATCTTGCACCAGCGTATCATAGAGATCTTTCGACAAGCGATAGTTTCTTCTAAATTCCTCAAGGTTCATATCTAATGCTCGGCTATTATAACGACTCATTCGTTGCATATTTCTTCTAGCACGAATATCCATACGGTTTGCTTCCTCAATAACATTAAAAAACGACGCTAGGCGAGCCATTATTATGATACAATTACACAATAACATCTACTGAAAACTTTCTCGAACCAAATAAAGTACTATTTGAGCTATCGAGTATTTTGACATTTAATTTCGATCGTACGACTCGATTTTATCTGTCAGAAAGTGTGGGGAGTACGGATTTGTCGATTCTAACGGCGAACTCGATCGAATGTATTTCCGATTTGAACCACAACTTGAATTGGCGCTGGAGTAGAATTCAAGAGTACGAAATGACATTAATTCGATTTGAATTTGAATTCGATGCTGTCGGGAGTAAGCCTGCAGTTGTGTCAGGCCATATGCCAGGACGAAGTCGTTAACAAACAGATCTCCCCGCATGATCCGTTTTACTGGAACTGAGCCACTCGGCGTAGGGTGCGTTAAAATTGCCAAGTACGACGATCTTTGCGGAGGGGATCTGCTGCTGCATGTAGTCTGTAGCCATCTGGATGTGCTCAATGAGTCGGTCTCTTTCGGTATCACCGCTATGGGGCCTATAGAGGCACGCATAGACGCGGGGATGGTCGTCGCTGTCTATACCGAGCCATAAGATGGAGAGGTTCACCTTCAAGATTGCTGAGGCGACGAGAGCTGATATCGTCTCTGACGTACACGCATACTGCGGTCTTAGAGATGATAGAGTGTTCAAGTCCGTACCCAGGGTAAGTGAGTAAGGATGTGTCAGCTGGAGACGATATCTGTGTCTCGGTCAAAAAGAGCAAGGCTGGCTTTTCTGTCTCCAGATGGTGATGGACAGCATCAATGTTATTATGTAATCCCCTGATGTTGCAAAAGTTCACGACCAGGGTGGTAGGGGGTGCCATACTGTTACTGTTACAAGTTAAGTAATAACTTGATTGGACTCAATCCTGTAGCACTGTTAGGTTCACTGTACATCATTAGAAATTTCTGTAATTTATATTGTAAAGATCGTTCATTCATCATTGTTTTAAGTTTATTTTTACTGTTTGGACATACCTTTCAGCTTGACCGTTTGTAGATTACTGCTGTAAATTTTGCTGGAATTCGGTTTTCTTTCAGAAATCTTTGCATTTCTTCAGATATAAATTGTCTTCTGTTGCCAACGCCGCCTTAATTAAGTCGTCGAACTTTGTGGATAAAGGTTCTTGTGTAAGTCTTTCTTTTATTTTAAAGTTACGCAGCCCTCGTATGACTTGTGACTCGCAAGTGACTCTTAAATGTGCTATGTTTGCAATGATTGCAGACAAATTACATTTTTCACAGATTTCCTTCAATCCAGCCACATAATTGGCAATGCTTTCACACTCATTTTGCCGCCGGAGGCAGAATTTGTGTTGTTGTGCAACTTCTCCGGGCTCCAGGGCAATATGATTTTTAAGTAATTTGTAAGTTCTAAGTCATCGTATGTTTTGGTTTCCGGTAAGTGATGTTAAATTTTTAAGTATTTGATAGTACTTAGGCCCGATGCAGTTTAAGAAAATTTGTATTTTAGTTGAAACATTTGTAACAGCTTTTAGGTTAATGTAGTTTTCTAACCTTTGTAGGTTCGAAGAAAATGACTTGTCGTTTTCGTCGTAAGGCTGTAGAGTTATGCCGCTAACCGTAACTCGGTTAGGGTCATTATTTTGTAATGCATGTTGTAGTTGTGTTTGTTGTACTTGCATTCCGCGCATATGCTCCAACATTTGGGACAACTCTTGTGCTAATTGTGCGTCCATAGTAGCGTATTTCGTACGTAAATTAGGAAAATAGTGTGGTCTTTCTTTATTTTAAATGTGTAAACTCTTTTAAATTTAAACATGTAAGATTATGTTGTACATACTTTCATGAAATAATATTTTCTTTTTAACTGTAATGTAGGGACTGTTATAACTTCTTGCCTTGCAACCTATTTAGCCTTAAAAGAGGATGAAAAAATTGTCACAGTTTTAATGCAATATAATGTTATTTTTGTTTTTTTTTTTGGAGAGGGTGGGATGTAGCGTAGAATGAAACGCTTGGTAAATGTCAAACCCCGAGACTGTCAAGTTGGCCTCTTCCTTTCTGATCTGATGTCCGTGCAACACATATTAAAACAAGTGCCTTTTAAACAGTTAATTAATTATTTATTAATTAAATTAATTTAAATTAATTTAATTAAATTAATTAATTAATTAATTAGCTTAATATCAATTAAATTTCGGTTCTCAAAACAACAATCGTCGACCGTTCGCAACACGCGTCTTTTTCGTAGTCAATTTAACCTCAAACGTCAAAACGTCAAACAAGAAAAAGTGACAATCGAAATGTTGCCATTATAATGACGTTCGAAATCCAACAATACGGGTAAATGTTTTATTGTAATAGAACATTAATGCACTCACAATGAACGCGGAAGAAATCTTGTAAAAGCATTTGTTACGTAGTTTCCGTGTTGACAGTTAAGCTGCGTTCGTAAATAAGCATAGTATTATTTATAACAATATTGTTATCAGTATATAGTGTGTGCTACTTGCATGATGTAACAGCTGGTTCGTAATAGCAGTAGCCAAATTTCCGGCACCGTTATGCGCTATTATAACCTCTTGCTCCTTAGATTGCTGCTTGCCCATACTGCCTTTTTGCAAGACGAGAAACTCGCGATAAACAGTCCAAACCAACGAAAGTTACGACAAGTAATAAAAAATCGTTTTTAAGTAATGAAATCATTATAATATTAGTTTTATAAACTGCACAAATGACTCGAATGTTTTCATTAACGATTCCTTTAACGGAACTTTGCGTCGCGCTGGCAGGGTCGCCATATAAGGGTTCGATTCGGGTAAGTTAAGTCAACTTGATACCTTGATGTATGATTTAATAATCCCTTATTTCTAATTGATACATTTATCATGTAGTCTTAATCTAGGAATACCAGGACGTCCTCATCACATGACCATTGCACCATAAGAAGAGTAAGATGATCGATCATTCACAAACACCCTACCTTCTCCGTTATAACCGAGATCCCGAATTGAAAGAACCTTGTGTTGGCACGCAGCTGCCATAAACTTCTCTTGGCGTAGCGGTTGTTCAGTGCCATTTTAATTAATTTAGAGGAGTCTGACCTTAAACTGGGTGGGTAATGTGGGTATACGTGCAATGTAATTGATATCTTCTTTACGTACAGGGTACTTGATATTATTAGGTACAAATCTTCGCTTTAATATTATTTATACAAGTTCTCGGAGTTTGATATTAAAATTCCCTTAATCTCCACATTTTTAGCACGAGACCACTGATCTTTTTCTTGAAGTTCCTCTTTAAACCTTTCAAAATCCATCTTCAAATTATAGATTAACTTGGCTTGAGTTGAGGTGAGACTTTGGTTACGAGAGACCCAATCTTTTCAATGGAATCTTCTGCAATTTTATTAGCAAATTTAACAGAGTCTTTAAGATCTGAAACGTCTTGCTTTATTAGCTTCACATCTTCAACCAACGTAGCCAAAGGGGAAAGCTGTTTCACTATGTTGTCCATGGTTGACCTTAATTCACTTAGTTGCTTGGCTGCTGTAGATTAGTTGTGTAGGTACTATGGTAGTAACTACTTGTCTCGTGTTATCCGAAGTAAATATAATTACAAGTTTTAACAAAAAAAAAACGACTTCAATCTGGACCAAATTTAAATGGGACCATTCGGGAAGCACCAGCTTTCAAATAAAAAAAGAAACATCAAAATCGGTTCACCCAGTCCAAAGTTATGAGGTAACAAACATAAAAAAAAAAACAGTCGAATTGAGAACCTCCTCCTTTTTGAAGTCGGTTGAAAAGAGTTCAACTCACTGTTATTATAATGTATTTGTCCAGCACACGAGAAATAGACAGAAGGTACATTAGGTAGAAATTGTAGGCAACAGGCACAGCACATATAATAGTTTAAGCAGGAAGATAGAAAGTTCAAGATTAGCACAATAGATCACTAGATATGAAGGCAGTATATAAATGATATTTAAGCACTAATTTAACGGTATATAAGCGATAAACAAAACTGAGGTAAGCAAGCGTGCACCGGTGCGTATCTCATGTAGCTATGCATTTAGATAGTGAAAGAGCCGGGGCGATAGAATTTATCGGCAAACATATCGACATACCGATATGTATCGCTGTGAAATCTAATACCTTTAAACGAGCAATTCTTGTATATATATATATATACGTATATAATCTGAATCTCGGAAACGGCTCCAACGATTTTCATGAAATTTTGTATGCAGGGGTTTTCGGGGGCGATAAATCGATCTAGCTAGGGTTCATTTTTAGAAAATATCGTTTTATCTTAAACAGAAAAATATGACTCTTAAGTTATAATTTTTAAAAAACACAATTTATCAACAAAAAAAATAAATACCGAGCGAAGCTCGGTCATCCCGGTACTGTAATATTTATTAATGATGTACTTATATTATAAACGTGTGTGTTAATAATGTATATTATATTTTGTGAATATTTTTAGTGTAGAATAAGTGTAAATATTGTAAATAAATAATAAAATATATAATCATAATCTATGTGTTAATGTTTAGTGTATTTTGTTACATGTGTAAAATGTAGTAAAACACAAACGAAAGTAGGGGGATCCCTACAGTTGTGTCACCGGAGACTGCACTGTTTTTTACTCAGTGCATCGCCAAATACTTCTAAGATTTCCAAGTTACCGCTAACCCACCTCCGAGTTAACGTATAGAAAAAGCACCCTAATTTTCAATCGAAAATTCATCGTCAAAATAACAGCTTTTCTAAAAGTTGGTATGTTTTCTGTTCGAAGAAATCTCTACTTTCCGATGGTGAAAAAAAAAATGTTAATGTAAATCTTCTCAGAAAATGCAAAAAATCGAAAAAAACTCGAATTCGAAATTTTTATTAAAATCATTATTTATATATTCATCTAAAAAGTGTGATTGCTGCAATTTGTTTTAATTAAAAAGTTGATTTATTTAATGCTAATTACATTTATGTCATAGAAATCTCATTTTAGATGAATATAAATGTAAATCGTAGTATTAAATGTAGATACTTTATTCTGATTACGTTTTTCATTACAATATTTTTAAACACAATCACTTATCCATTAGTTTTTGGCTTTTTGATGGCATTTCTTCATCGTTAGATTCGACAAACCTCTCCGATTCTAGTAGATCTTTGAAATCTTTATGACTATCACCTTCTTCCTCTCCAATATTATTTCCAGACTGCGTTGGTTCTTCATCCACAATTTCTTCTGAATCATTAACTTCCTCGTAGGTTTCTTCTTCAATATTGGAGCAATTTTCAGAACCATGACAATTTGAACATAAATTTGTGCATTTCAAACCATGTTTTCGGCAACCACATTTTAAACTGTTACATCCAGTTTCACAGCTGCAGCAAATAGTTTTGAGCAATATTTCCGGAATTAATTCCTTTTGTGTAAATTTGGGCATAATTCCACGTTGATGTTGCTTTCTTTCTCCAAATATTGTAGATGTCTTATTAAATATTAATTTTATTAACTTGTTTGTTTGTTAATTATAGTAGTATATTTTGATTTACAATTTTTTCTTTATTAATGCAACATGTAATCTTACGTTTTCGAGTAATTAAAGTGAAATGTTTCATAAATAGCTCAAAATTGTACATGTCGTAGGATATGGCGAGTAATGATTTTTAGAAAGGGTGGCGTCAGCCTCGCCGACGTCACTGCTTATCTGAATAGTGGCACTCATGATTTGAAGCAATAGAAATCGCTCTCAATCAATTTATTATTACAAACGTAGGTAGTCAGGGTTTATTTACACAACCAAAGACGATATTGAATTCCAAATAGTTTATTGGACATACTAACCTAAACTTATTATGCACACATTTATTATCCATATTATTTAGCTTTTTTTGGATGGACCAGGGGATCCTCTACCTCCTTCAGCAGAGACTACATCATAGGTGGCTTTAGCTTGTAGAGGAATAATTTTAAATTGGCTTATAGCCAATGCTTGAGCTCTTACACTAGCTTGCCTAGTTTGTAAGTCCATATAAGATTTTATCAAAGTTTCTGTCCAAGCCTGCAGGTACTCCACCTAATGCATACTTAGCATATATGACAAAATGATCACTATTGTAATCTTTTCCTTTATGTATGTATTTTACTTATCATTGAATCACGGATATTTTAATCAGTGATTTTCTTTGTTGAAGTAATCATGCATACTATAGCACATGCTAGACTTGAATTTGGAAGATACTGGCCACCAGATGATAGAATAGAATACAATAGAATAGAATATACTTTATTGTACACCAAAAACAAATTATTATACATACGATTTCAAGAAGATATGTACAATGGGCGGCCTTATTACTAAAAGCAATCTCTTCCAGGCAATCTTTGGATGGACATATTGACCGGAGAGAGAATGGGACGAAATATGGGGTAGTGAAGGTGTTTTAAAGTTATGAAGGTGTTAAATAATAAAATAAATATATATATTTATACATACACATATACCTATATATAATTACACACACACACATATACACAATATAAATAAATGCAATATATATCCACAAATAAGAAGCATTTAGTCATGTACAGCTCGTCGTACAAGTCAGTACCTACTTATGGATCTAAGTAGTGATCTTTAACCATATTCTTAAATGACGTTAGTGTTTGGGCACGTCTAATGGATATCGGCAAGGAGTTCCATAATCTGACAGCCTGTACCGTAAAGGATTTGTCATAGAATATGGTAGTGTGGTTAGGTACCGTAAGCTCCAAAGTTTCCGACGACCTTAAGGATCTTAGATGTGTGTCACGGAGGAATACAAAGCGTTCCTTTAAGTAAGGTGGAGTTAATGGATTGAATAAGATACCATAAAGTATAGAAAGAATATGAGAATTCCGTCGGAAGTCGAATTGGGAGCCACTTGAGCAATTTGCGTAAACCAAATATAAATCTAATACAGAAGTTTTGAAGGCGCTCAAGTTTATCAAGCTGCTCCTCAGTGATATCGAGATAACTGACATCAGCAGGGATTCAGCTAGCGCAATTTTAGTAACTGTGGGTAGAAAGTTTCGAAGCCTTCGCAGTGAACTCGCCGATGCAAACACTTTCCTACTAACTTCACGCAATCGTACTATCGATCAGAATTCCTAGGCTTTTGACGCACTTACTGATCGGGAGTACAACGTCATTAAAAGATGATGAACTTTCATTTATAATTTTGATTACTAATGTCTCTTCCAGCCTAAGTTCTTCACTTAATTCTCTAATTGAGTCTCTAGAGAAGATGGCTACACAAAGAGGTGTCATTAATTAGTACCTTGTACCTTATTATAGCAATAATCAATTGCTTTCATTTCTTTATCTGTGTTGTCTTTTCTTTAGGAATATGCATCATAGCCGGACAACCAAAAACTTTCATGTGTTGTAAATTTGGTTTCATGCCTGTCCACATTTCTTCTGGTGTTTTATAATCAATAGATTTCGTTGGCGAGCGGTTAATAACATATGCAGCAGTAGAGACAGACTCCGCCCAAAACTTCTTTGGCAACTTAGCATCTATAAGCATGCATTTAGCACGTTCTACCAATGTACGATTCATTCTCTCGCTCATGCCATTTTGCTCGGGAGAATATGGTATAGCAAATTGTCGCTTGATACCAGATTCTTTACAGAATTTATTAAATGCTTCATTGGCATACTCTTTGACATTGTCACTCCTTAATATTTTTATTTTGGTCTGTAGCTGATTCTCAACTAGTTTTTTAAATTCTTTAAAATAATCAAATACTTGACACTTAGAATGCATGAAATAGACAAATACCTTTCTTGAATAATCGTCGATAAATTTGACATAATATCGAGCACCTGCGAGCGACTTTTCTTCCATTGGACCGCATACATCTGAATGTATTTTATCTCTAGAAGACCAGAAGCCCTTGTGCCAAGATCCTTAAACGGTTGCCGGGTTTGTTTACCTTGTAAGCAAGTATGGCAAGTCACATTCCTCTCTTGATTAATCTTCACATCTACTCCTTCAACAGAATCATTAAGTTTCAATAAGTTCTGGTAATTTATATGACCCATTCGTTGATGCCACAGGTGAGCTGTCGACAATAATGCAAAAGTATCATTATTAACCACATATAAACCATTTTGCATATAACCTGTCATAACTAGCTTTGAGTTTTGGTATATTCTGCAACATTTCTCATCAAATTGTACTTTGCAATTATTCTTGGTTATCTGATGTATTGATAGAAGGTTTACAGATATATCTGGGACATATAATACATTGGTTACCTGTACAGTGCCAATTAATTGCTTGTTTTGTCCATCATAGCTTTGCATATTAACCTTACCTCAGCCCCTCACAGGTAAAGCTTTATTATCTGCAACAGTGAAAGTATTAATTGAAGCGGGTTTCAAATCATAAATCCAGTCTTTATTGTTGGTCATATGCATCGCAGCTCCTGAATCAAGACACCAGCAGCTCCTTTTCACTACAGGTGAAACTGAGAAAGCAGCTACAAAACCAGAAGTGTCATTAGATTTATCATATTGTTTGTTAAAATTTGTGTTTTGATTTGAACTTTTGTTGCGACAAAACTTTGAAATATGACCATATTTGTTGCATTTAAAGCATCTGGGGCCTTTGCCTGAAGGCTTAGAAGCCTTTGCATTATTCTTTTTGTAATGTGAATAAAATGCAGCCGAGTCTTTTATATCCTTGACATCCTGCAGAATTTTTGTTTTCCCTAAATCTGTACTTATGGGGTTACACCTGAGCTTTCCATTGCCATTATCATTGGTTTATATGAATCTGGCAGCCCTACTAAGAGGAGCGTACCCAACCACTCATCATCAACATGAAAACCAATGTTCCTAAGCTTGTGCGCACAAGTAATTATCTTATTTACATAATTTTCATCACTTCCACAGCTTTCTAGATCTGTAGTAATAAGCTCACGTAGCAAACCTACCTTCCTCGTCAGGCCAGAGTCATCAAAGGCCCTTCGCAAGTTAAGCCATACCTCTTTAGAAGTTTTCACCTCTTGAATGTAAATATAATTGATAGAATCTACCAATAACACGATTTTCGTCCTGGCTTTGGTGTCATCGCCTTTAGTAAAGGAGGTTTCGTCATCGTTTTCTATACATTTCCATAAGTCCTCGTGTTCCAGGTAAGTCTTGACGGCAAAGCTCCACGTAGCATAATTTTCACGGCCTTTTAACTTTTCTACGTTAATTAAATTGGAATTTGACGACATTTTTGGTTTTCATTTGTATATTATTTGTGAGATTTGCTGAAAAAAAGAACCCTGAAGACCGAACAACGTTTGACGGAGACCAATGGAAATTATAATTTCAAATTTACTTTTCACACAAAAGAAATAAACTAAATACTGTTCCTAATGGAAAACTAATGAAAACTATTAATTGTATTTGGATTATCTAGATAAATGATAGACAGAACGATGGTACAACGACATACGAGGTTTTATTCCAGAACATTGTAATTTACAATAGACAACTAATACAGATTCACAAATCAAGCGACATCTATAACCAACCATAGATACAATATCTGGCATGAAGGTTGCGTTCACATTTCAACAAAAACAATCGTTTGTTGCCTTTTGGAGTTCCATGGTATGACACCACCTTGGAGCATGAAAACATATCCAGTGCAGAACCATCTTTCTTCAGGACATGATGCCAAATCAGAGTCACAGTATCCTGATATATCTTGTTTCATATTGCATTTATATAATATACTAGCTGACCCGGCGAACTTCGTACCGCCATATTTACATATCTGTCTCAGCTTCCCACAGGCAGTGTACAGTCGCGGACAAAAAAAACTTTTCCTGTTATCTTTTATTTTTTTCTTTCTAGCAAAAAAAGAATGAATGAAATCGGACTATGTGTTATTGAATTACAACTAAGTACATATTTTGACTTTCATCTCCTCTCTCCAGGAAACCGTGCTGAATTTCGGGATAAAAAGTATCCTATGTCCTACCTCGTAGTATGAACTCAAATCATGCCAAGTTTCATTTGAATCCGTTCAGTAGTTTCGGCGTGATGCGCGGCCAAGATACAGACAGACAGACAAAAGTGAAAAAAATTACAGTTTTGGCTTCAGTATCGATTATAGAGAGCCCCCAAAAAAAAAAATTTCAAAATATCTTTAATGTACAGAATTGGACATGTTACATTTTTATTATAAGTATAGATGGAAATCCTTCTGTCAGCTGTCCAGTGTTCCAAGGTTGGAATATTATTATAACGGCTTGTGTATTCACTGCATGACAAATATCTGGCCGTGTACTCTGTGAAATATATTAGAAACAATCTATTGCTTCTTGGTAGGGTATGCGATTTACTATTTTACAGTTTTTCGTTCCAAACCGTTCCAATGTAGCTTCTATATATTTTGTTTTGTTTGTTCTGGTTATCCCTCTGTTTGGATTCGTTGCGTAAGATTAATCATTATTGTGACCTACGCGATGGCATTTCAAACATTTAGTAAGGTGTTTGAGGCATAGAAAGTAAGGGTGTCCCTTTGTGCGGCAATTGAAACAAGTTTTTTTTTGTAGAATTGAAGGCAAACGAGCAGACGTATCGCCTGATGCCAACACCAGAGTCACAAGTGCTTTGCCGGCCTTTGGGAGATGGGCATGGGGTCTCCACACTCACTCGGTGAAACACAGCCCAAGCGCTGTTTCACACCGGTTTTCTGTGAGGCCATGGTTATCACTCTGGTCGAGCCGGCCAATGCATGCCGAAGCGTGACTCTCCCACGGTAAAAAAAGTTACCTAACTTTCGCTTGAGGATGTTGTAGTGTTACCCGGTTGAACTATCATAGTATCGCTGTTTCCTACTGAATGTATTATCCTGTAATATGGGATGTTGGGAGCTTAAAAAATCAATAAGTCTTCTAGTTCGCGACAAGTCAGTGCCTGTGCACTGCTTCTAATTGATATATCTAGTATTCCATGGATAATACAATCGACGGCATTTTAACAAGCTTTTTATTAACTTGCAATGTATATAATGTTCGGGTGAAATCTTGCAACTCAATTTTGAAGCAGATATCTTCAACCGATTTTGCTGTAACTGGCAAGCATATGTATACAGCGTGACAATACAATATTATAATGACATGGAGCTGATCTGATGTTGGAGCTGGAAGGTTGCCATAGCAACTCTGTAAAGAAACGTCGCAACACCATCGAGTTTGGACTCGTTTGATTCGTCTCGAGGAGTACTTTATGTTTTCATAGTATCCTGGGTCTGACGATGGAGCCGCAAGGTGGTCATAGGAACTCTGTAATGAAACGACGAAACCCATTTGGTGTAGAATCATTGGATTCGTCTTGACGAATTCTTTTTAGGACATTCCAGTAGAGGCTTGTTTTTAAACTAATTTATTATTGCCTCTTATTTCACATCTGTTTAGCAACATTAACTTATCGCAGAAGTACGCACGCAGACTTTCGTTACTACAAGTAGTGCAAGCAAACATTTCCTCGAGAAGCGACCATAACTCCGCTGATTTGGGAAAGCTCATGTGAGTTTGTCCTGCCACTCCTATCAACTGTAAACTAGCACTAGGAAGAGCTTCAAACCACTTCTTTACCAGACCAAAAAGCTTTTGTAGAGCGAAAATGTATGGTGTGCTTCTCGTGCCATTCATAGATTACGGCATATTCGTTAAGTTTCCTAACCCAACTGTCAATATTCTGAGTTTTACTTGACGATCAAATTCCAGTACCACAATTGTTTAAAAATATTGTTATTTAAATTACTAGTCTTGCTTTTGTGTTCTTAAAGGGTATTAAATATATCAAGTACCTCTTTAGTATAGACCAACTGCCTCTCTCCCTGGATCGTATCTTCTTTATACTCCGCGAACTACGGGGTAACTCACTGCTGGATGAGGAGGAGCTGGACGACTGCTTACGTCTCCTCTTTGATCGCTCCTTGGTTTTCTTAGACTTCGCTGCTGCTTTGGAGGAGGATCGTTGACGTTTTCTTTGACGCTCATCTTTACGAGTGACGTAAAGTAGACGAGCTTTCAGGAGTCATTGCTTCGTTAGAATTCATACCTCAGAAGAATAGAAAATCATTGTAATTAAGTCGGTATTTATGTAAAGGGCGTAGTGTAGGGCGCCCTGCGGCTTGGTAGACTGACGATCTAAGGAAAGTGGCTGGCAGCGGATGGATGAGGGCTGCCCAGGACCGGGATAGTTGGCGCTCCTTGGGGTTCGGGGTGAGACCTTACGTTCAGCAGGCGTTTGCCGCCGAAAATCTGTTGGTACTCGAAGGAATGTTAAATTTTTTCAAGACTGAAGGGGTTGGAGCCACCATTGCGGATGACGCCCTGACAAAAGCCAAGTTAATTCTAACTATAGATCCGTCTTTATATGTACATATTAAGAGCGCTAAGACTACTAATAAGCTATGGCAGAAATTACAACATATGTTTGATGACTGCGGTTTTTCGAGAAGAATCATGTTATTGAGAAATTTAATATCAATAGTTCTCGAAACTTCAGACTCAATGACGAGTTACATTACTCAAATTATTGAAACAGGGCAGAAACTATCGAGAACTGGTCTTTTGGTAAATGATGAGTGGATTGGCAGTGTAATGTTGGCAGTATATAAAAAAATATTTCCCGATGCTGATGGCCATCGTACATTCCGGAATCGCCATTACGGCGGATATTGTCAAATCAAAATTATTAGACATGTCCGGAATGAAAATTCGACGGAAACTACAGCGTTATACGCTAGAGGGCGCCAGCATGTCAATAAAAAATCGAAGCCATTGAATTAAACCGTTCACTCCGTTCACTCGTACAAAGATGGCGAAACGTCAAATGTCAACAATAGCAAAAACAAAGTAATCAAGTGTTACCGTTGCTACATTACGGTGTTTAAACGCGGATGCGAACGTGGATTACTACACTACTGTGTAAGAGGGTCCCAACGCGGATATGCAAACGCGGTATTCTAAACGCGGCTTCGACACGAAGAGCGAGTCAGCGTTATTCACAATTTAAGAAATGCTGACTCGACACCGCGCATTGCAACAGCCGTGCACCACGTGCTACGAGAATATTAGAATATCACGTCGCATCACCCCTTCCAATAGACCTTACCACGATATAAATACTATACGAGATACAATTAAGATTACTCTCGGTACTAATATCGTCCGATTTTCACCCTTTAGTTGTAGTTAGTTATGTAAGATTTAGATTAACATGACTTTTATCTACTAGCATCGTCCAACTGTCATCTCCTTAGTTATCATTAGTTTAACGTGATTGTTGGTACTCACATTGTCCAACTATCACCCCCTTATTGTAGTTAGTTCTGTAATATTTAAATATTAAATTTAAGGTGTAACTTGGTTTGCTTCGCAACCTCCGGCGCCAAGCCTACGTGATTCCGTTATAAACAGATCGGGCATTACAAAAATAAGTGTACACAAGTTCAAGATATAAAAACAAACAACTCGAATGCTTTTTCTGTAGTGTTTTTAAGCGGAAACTTCAGCAAGAATGATTAGTATTTAGATTCCGGAGCGAGTGTGCATATAATGTCAAACATAAACAATATTCGGAATGCATCAGATAACGTGAGTAAGAAGATTACAGCGGCTAATAATGAAGTAATGCCTGTGTTATTTATGCTCGGGTGATGTTGATATTGTTACGATCACGTCGAAATGCAAATATTCTATCACAGTAAAGGACGTGTTATGTGTGCCTAGTATTGCTACGAACTTGATATTAGTGAGTAAATTGATTCAAAATGAAAACAAAGTTAACTTTCAGAGAAATTGTTGCTATATATATAACAGTAGAAATCAACTGGTTGGAGAGGCCAGATTAGTTGATGGTGATTACAAACTTAATGTTGAAAAGAGACACGACTGTTTATTTACAACATCTGGCAGTGTGAATAGTATATTATGGCACAGAAGAATGGGCCACTTGAATAGCAGTGAATTTAATAAAATGAAAGAAGGTGCAGTTGTGGGTATAGACTTCAAGGACAAAGCTGTTACTGATAAAAGTACATGTTTTGTGTGCTGTCAAGGGAAGCAGTCACGATTACCATTTAACCATGTGGGCACGAGGAGCAGTGAAGTACATACATGCAGACGTGTGCGGACCCGGAAGTACGAAAGTAACTTCAATTGGTGGCCGTAAGATTGTTCACGTCCATCGCTTACAAACGATAGTGAGAGATTGAGCGCTGCGTTCCTGCAAAAAACCGAATAGCATATTACACGATGACACACTATTCGGTTTTTTACAGAAAAACAAAACCGAACGCCGTGTGAACAGATTATTCGGTTCTGCCGTATACGGTAAAAATGCAATTCGGTAAAACGTGTCTCCGTGTGAACGTAGCGTAAGGTTGCCAACTCAACAAAGGGCCAACCCGGGAGACTTTCATGTTTAAGAAATTTATCGATTTATTGAAAAAAAATCATTAATTAATTTTTAAATTTATATTTATTTTGTTTTCGAGCAGCATTTAATATTTTTCGGTTTTTAACACACAATCATAAAAGTTTTTACATGAAAAATCGAACTTTGTTAGTACTTGTAACTCTGCTTTCACTTAAAGAAATACTCATTCGGTTTCTTTCCTTGCGCCGTACTTGCTCCATCATGCTGAATACGCGCTCGCATGAAGCATTAGAGACAGGAATGGAAAGAACAAACGTGACCATTTTTTTGTGACCTAGCGTAAATGCACTCCTTTTTCTTCAACGAAATGTATTTTTTTTATTTATTTTTTTATGTATGGCCCGCCATAATGACTCTACTCTGCCTGATGGAAAGCCTAAGCAGAATCCAAGAGTGGTGGTCACCATACTCACTGCGAATGCAGACAATGCAGTATGGCGACCCATACCATGGCGGCCTAGTGATGCTGCTGCATCTTTTAGTCTAGTCAACAAGTATGGAACTTGTTGACTAGACTAATTGGGCCTCCGGTCTCGCACTCACCAACGAAACACGACAGCACGAACGCTGTCATTTTACGTTGATTTTCTGTGCGAGGCTACGTAGTACCGCCCCGGTCGAGCCGGCCCATTCGTGCTGAAATCAGCGTGGCTCTACTACCTAGAAAAAATGTGGTTGCATCTCACGCAAAAGATAGTGTAAATAAAAGTAATTTTCAATTCATTTCTCCATAAAGTAAAATGGCTACTACACGAAAACGTACTGATATTTGGGAACATTTTAGTGAAGTAGAACCGAAAAAAGCTACATGTGGTTATTGTAGTACAGGAACAGTAGGAAATCGAAATGTCTGAATCAATAAACTATTAACATTTACTCTCGGTCACAGTTCATGAACTCTCGGCTAAATCAATGATACTGACACTACTAATGACAATTCACTGAGTCATAGAGTAGAATGAGTAGCTGCAACTCACAGAGTCACAGAGCGAATAGAACTGTAGACTGATTTAGATGAACTAGTTCATTTTACTGAATGAGATTTGGTGAACTGAATCTTTAATGTGAACTGTGTTGCCCAAGCCTACTGAAAATGGATATTTTTGAAACGCGGATCTAGCAAAGTGGCGGCAGGTACTGTATTGACATTCTCAGTTGTCAGTAAACATTTTTTTATTTCGGCTAGAACATTGTTTTTTAGATTGTCTGCCATGGGCTGTTCAGGTATTAGGGTAAAAATTATAGTATTCAACAGTCTAGTGAGTGGAATAACCTTGCTGCTAGTTACATACTTTTCCCCACATATTTCACGCGTTGCCACCTATTGGTCGTAATATTTCGCAAATTTCATATAAATCAATTATATCTCGGGCAGTTAACATTGGTGGAGCGCTGGCATGACAGTTAATGATTGTATTTATGGCAGGACGCAGTATCAAAAAGTTTTCTATCATATAGAAAGTTGAGTTCCATCGCGTCGACACGTCTTGAATAAGTTTAAGATCTTAGGGCCCAGACAGACGACGCGAAAATTTTCGTGCGGCCGCCACGCGTTAGCCGCGTATTGGTCGCGTACTTGTTTCATTTGATAGCAATTTAAACTTTATTGACTAGACCACAACGTACAAATTCTAAGTAGTGACCAAACCGCGCGGCAGCCCGGCGCCTAATATCGCCCGCGCTACATTGACACGTCTTTCTTGCTTGAATTTTCTTTGTGTTGTCGGTACAAATAATAATACATGCGCTGCGCGCGGTTGCGGCGGTTGCGCGAAATATTTTGTGTCATATGAACGCTCCAGGGTAAAGTGTCAGAACTCTTTTCGTAACTCATCACTTGCGATGACACTGTGTTTATACCATGTCACTATTTTCTTGACAGAATTAATTAAGTTCAGCAAACCGTCTGTTTTTTCAATGGATTTTTGGGCCACTAAGTTTAGCATGTGGGCAAAACACGATATGTGATATTTTTTTCCAAACGCTATCTCAACAGCTTTAACAATGTTAGCTCCTGTATCAGTCACGATTGCCTGTACTTTTTCTGCATAAATACCCCACTCTTCACAACATTGTAAAAGAACACTTGCTACATATTCGGCTGTATGAGACTGGGCTAGGTCATAGACACCTAAAGTTACGGAATTAATTTTATCTACGTCGAAAAAAATCATGGTGACGCTAAGTAAACTTCGTGATTGCATGGTGTCAGTCCAAATGTCAGTGATAAGAGTCACGCTATCAATGTTCATAATTTTGTCTTTGAAATATGTTTGTATAGTTATAAATTTATTTTCTAACATTCTTTACATTGAAGGTACTTTATATAAGGGAGCACATGTTTTCAATAAATTTAAAAAGCCTTCGTTTTCCACTATTCGGAAAGGCTGTGAGTCTTTACACATTATATAAAGAATAGCATTAGTTAATTGGGCACCATTAGTACCAGTTTCAGCGTATGCAGTAATATTTCGGAAACTAGAACTCAGTGTTGACTGACGATGACATATATTTTTCATTGAACTATTACCAGCACTACTTAAACTACTCTCAGATTCACATTCATTTTCCGTCAGCGTCTGGTATAGCAGAACTTGCACTACTTGTACTGGGCTGTGGAGCAGAAGGTGCCCTAAATGTTAAGGTACTTGCCGAGCTAGTAGTATGTGCCGGGAAACACTACCTGCTACTTACTTATTAAAGTTGCATGCATCTTATTTACATGTGCTTACAAATTTGAAATATATCCGCTTGTTTCTTGTCAGTAGTACAAATGAACTACTAGAACGTAAAATAATTGAGCACTGTTAATTTTAATTAACAAACTCCTTAATCTGACAGAGGAACCCTTCAGCTCTGATTTTGCCTTCCACATACCGAAGATCTGTAATCCACACTGAAAAAAATTATTAATATTGGTCGCTGATTTTCCTTACTTGACGCTCCTAGTCGGTGGCAGACCCTGATAGAAGAAACAGTTGCGTTCCTGAGACTTAAATGGTTGTTGATGAGTTGTAGCACGACAGCCTTGCAGTCCTCCTTTTAGACTCTTCGAAACCCACGAAAATCAGCGACTTACGCCGCTGTCTAGTCTCAATGTCGTCAATCTGTCTGGAGCACTCGCCTATTTGCTTCCGGAGCAAGCCTAGCATCGAGAAAATCAGCTCTCGAAAGCTTCGAAATTCCTCCGCGACCTTGGCTACGGTGTCTTTGGCGAGAGCAGCACTTTGAATCTGAGATTCAAGGTTTGACATCTTCCTGATAAAGGTCTCCTCAAGTGTCACTGTGTGTCAAGTCACTGGGAGGCAGGTGTAAAATCTACCAAACATCACCTCAATAGGGTAATTGGTAATTCTACTCTCACTTTTCAGAAGATTACCACAGTATTGGCTCAAATTGAGGCCTGCCTCAATTCGAGACCATTGTCTTACATTGAGGATCAAGACAAATTAACGATTTCGACTCCGGGTCATTTTCTAGTAGGGGTGCCGCTAGTTGTGCCTCCTGACGTCAGTTATGAGACTAGTAACGTAGGTGGGTAGTCTGAAGCGATGGCAACTGCATCAGCGGATGATGAAGGATTTTTGGCGGCGATGGTCGCACGACTATCTTCAACAACTTTTGCGACATCATTTTATTTTATTTATTAATTGATTGAAAAGGTTCAAACTTTAACTTATATGTAACATGTCATAAATGGCAACACAAAATACTGGATCCTTCTATTGGTGATTTTGTTTTAGTCAAGGAGGATAATTTGCTCCCTGGCAGGTGGTTATTAGGTAGGATAGAATCGAAGCATCCGGGATCTGATTGGATTACTCGAGTAGTTAAATTGCGAACAAAACAGTCAATGACAAAGAGAACTACCTCTAAGTTCTGTATTTTACCTGCCGTCAGTTAATTTTAAGGATTGTAATTTAGTTAATTTAAGTATAGATATTGTTAAACCTGTTAAAAGAGTTGTAAACATATTTGTCATAGAAGTTCAAATTGTATTTTTTATTGTTTAAGTTTCTTAAATTAGTGAAAACTCAAATGTCGGTAGTAGTTCAGTGCATTTATTGTTTTTCTTATGATGGAACTAGAGATATAGTGTGATCAGTCTGTTTTTTTAACCCCCGACCAAAAAGAGGGGTGTTATAAGTTTCACGTGCAGCTGTCTGTCTGTGGCACCGTAGCTCCCGAACGGATGAAGCGATTTTAATTTAGTTTTTTTGTATGAAAGGTGAGTTACGTGCGAGTGTTCTTAGATATGTTTCATGAAAATCGGTTGAGCCGTTTAAAAGTTATGGGGGTGAAAGTGGGGAAGAGTAACCGAATGTCTGCAAAAATATCATCGAGTGGGGTCTCAAATGAAAGCACATAACGTGTTTTTTACTTTTTAAAGGTTATTCTAGTTTAGTTCAGGTTATTATATCGGGGTTTTGTTTTGATTTTGAGAATTTATAGTTATGGTTGTATAAGTATTGAGCACTGAATTTTGGTTTTAATGACATTTGTCATAATGTCCTTGGTTAGCGGCATGTTCACGGATTTATAGGCCCACGAAACCGTATCGCGATCATAATAATATAAAACATCTTTCCAACTCTTGGTATTTAATAATACATAAATTCACATTGGCCCTCGATAGATGGCTTCAGATCAAATTAGATCACGCTATGGTTTCGTTACCTTACCATTCATAAATAGTATTTTTTTGGTTTTGAGTATGAGAATTGTTAAGATTCCTACAATGTGTATACACACATACCCACTAATACTCAAGCATTATGATCAACTCCCACACACTTGGATTGTTGAGGATATCAAATTAATCTAAAAAAGCTTTTTCTTCTTTTAAGTTCTCAATAAACACTCATTTAGAAATCTTTATATGAGATGTTAATTATCTCTTTTCATTTTCAGCATTCAAAGAATTTGGTCGAGAGTGCTACAGTCGCTAGTCACTAAATTGCAGGACAAAATCAAGACAAAAAATAAAAAAATAAAACGTTTACAAGAACTAATCAGAAGTATTAAAAAAGTGAAGGAATTTTCCGATGGCATTATAGAATTTGTTGGGGTTATCTCGTCGTTAACGGTACCCCGGTAGTTGATAGTTGTAGTAATAGGTAAAAGTTTACACCAAACCAGTATTAAGCTTTTGCAAGATTTAATTTATAAGTATATAAATGTTAGGCTAGGTTTAGTAATCTGAGTCGTACGTTATGTTACCGAATATTGACACTAGCACGCGTGATGGAGTTGTTGTTACGACTGACTAAAATAATTAAGTACTACTATTTAAAAGGAAACTAAAATAGCTGTATGAGCATTATTGGCTCGTACATGCTCCCGAGGGAAAGATAAACGTACTCAGATCACCAAATTTGTGTTACAAGTTACATATAGTATAAAATTTTATATTTATTAATCAAAGCTTGAATGTCGTCGCTATTGCTGGCTGCGGCCGAGGATTGATCTTCCCGTATCCGTCATCTATTTCTGCGTATCCCGCGGTCTCTTTAAGTTCTATTATGGGAGGGTTGTTCTTGCGTGCGGAAAGATATCTTCTAACCCGCCATACTACGATAGCGATAGCTATTCCTCCTACCATCAAGGTGCTTATCGCGTAGTTGCCAATATCGTGGACACTCAAGTTGCTAGGTAGGATCTCGTGTTCCTTCTGTGTGGTTATCTGATAGTCTAATAATCTGTGTTCATTAGACAAGTTGAGTTTAGGCAGAACAATCTTCGTATTTTTCAACGTATTCCACACATATCATTAGGTGAGTCAATAGTAGGTATTTCCAGTGACATTTTAATGTTAGTTTTGCTACTAAAAACGTTATGTGAGTATATTGTAGCGTCTTTGTATTGTATTACACAATCCTGACCTAGGGCAAGAAGCCCCGTCATTCTTATCAACGGTGTTGTAATTTGATTATTACATACAATCCGTATCGCACATTCGTTGATGCAGTTGTATAACCATATATTAGGCCTCTGTATTTTTACCCACTGGTCAGAACACGGTTGTGGTAACCAATTACATGTGATGTTGTTTAAAGTTTGACTCAGCATTTTAGCTTCGCAAGATGCTGAGTCTTCATGTAAGTTTCTAATAAGTGTGTAGGATTGGCAGATATAGTGGCTCGCTGTTATTGATGTACATTGTTGAAGATCAGTCTCTTCCATCTGTATATATGTATTCTTTACGTAGTTCACTCCAATATACCTTGTTGTTATTGCTACAGCATGACATTCTTTCGTTGTATGTTGTTTAAATATAGGTATATTCTGAAATAACGCATACTCGTCGTCACTTAGTAGTGGAATATGCAATTCAAATAGCAGATATTGTTGAGTAAGCCGAGCTTTGACGTAAATAAGTTTGTAGATGTTTCGAATGTTCTCACTATTAGTGTTTTCAATAGGTAATGTTAATCGTTTTGATATTATGCCGCCAATGTAATTGAGTTGTTTCGATAGTTGCTCCGGGGTATACAGGTTCCTATCAATGTGCCCTCTGTGGATATCAGTTAATGTATCTAAAAGCATTTGTTGGTTCCTACCCAAAGCCGAGAGTAGTAGGCTGGCAGTAACTGCTCCAGCGTTGACATCATTCATTGTTTTCATAATCTGAAACCTGTTTTCTACCATTTCCGTATTACATTTCGTTTCGTTAATATATTGCTGAACAACTTCCAACTGTTTATTCATGAAGTTTTCATTTTTCTTTATAATGTTGTCTTCTGCTTCAATAATAAGTGTTTGATTTTTTATAAGTTGCAGTGTATATTGTTCGTTCATTTTGATTTTCTGTATGTCTTCTGAGTATTTTTCGGCGAATTCGCTGTCTAGGACACCAAATAAGGTTCGTGCAAGATTTCCGACGCCGTTGACGTAACCGCGACGTCTTCGTTGTTTATGTTGAGATAGTAACAATGCGTTGTATTGATTCATATGGTTCATTTCGAACTTAAGTTGTTGAATCGTATAGCGACATGGCTCGTCAGGTATTGTCCCGCATATTTGTGCTAAATGGTTAATGAAACTCTCAACTTTTGTTGTACTTTGCCAGAATGTAGTTAGGTTGTAATATACCAGAAGTTTCCATTCATCATGTATAAGTTGAATATTTCCAACAGGGTCAAAGTACACCGGCTGGTTTTCATTTATTCTCGTTATTTGAAATGGTTGTAGGGGTGTTGCTAGGCCACATGACAGCGTTGTAAACGCTACTAATAAAACCATAAGCAAGCTGTTAACCCTTTTCTGGCTTTTTATAACTCCTTTTTGCTTCTTAGGGTCCTCACTTTCCAAACTCACTCTCTGTGTATTCTCACATACCTCGTTAATAGGTAGTGGGGCTAGCTTAGTTATGGGTCTTTTTAGTAGCCCATTTTGTGTCTTAAGCGTGACTACACGAACTAAATTGTCGGTGCCCGGGTGTAACTCCACGACGCGGCCCATAGCCCATCTTCCCGGGGGTAGATTAGTTTCTCTAACAAGAACCAGTTGTCCCTTCTTTACGTTTTCTTTAGCTTGTTGCCATTTGTTCCGGTTTTGTAATAGATGCAGGTACTCCTTTGACCAGCGATCCCAATAGTGTCGGCGCATGAGTTCAATAAGTTTCCAGTTGTTTCTAATGTCGATGGTTCTCAGTTCTTCAGGCTCATTTAGTGGCAGTGAGAGTGTAGGGCTCCCCGTGAGAAAATGACCAGGAGTAAGGTAGTTCAGATCCTCCACATCTTCTGATAATGGACACAGAGGCCTGCTGTTCATGCACGCCTCAATCTGAGTTAGAAGCGTAGCAAACTGCTCGTAGGTTAGTTTCTGTTGTCCAATTACTCGTTTCAAGTGTGCTTTCATGGAACGTACAGCGGCTTCCCATAATCCTCCAGCCGATGGCCAGGAAGGAGCGTTGAAATGCCACTCGATTTGAAGGTCGTTAAGCTCCCTAAAGAACTCTGAAGACAGCATTGTTCGGTATAGTTGAAACTCTTCATGCAACACCTTTGCAGTTCCGACAAAGTTGGTGCCGTTGTCAGAATAAATATGTTTTGGCGTGCCTCTTCTAGCACACATTCTTTTTAATGCTGCGATGAAAGTTTGAGTAGATAGGTCCGAAACAAGTTCGATATGTACTGCTTTTGTGCACATACATATAAATATGGCAATGTAGCCTTTGCAGGTTTTTATCCCGCGGCCTTTATTTATTTTTACCTCCACATGGCCTGTAAAGTCCACGCCAGTGTGTGAAAATGGCCTAGATGGCGTAATCCTTTCTTTAGGAAGGTTGCCCATCAACTGTTCAGTTCGGGTTGATGCGTAACGACGGCATTTGATGCACTGTCGCAGTGTTCTTTTGACGGTTCGATTTCCACTGATAATCCAGTACTTGTTACGAGTGTAAGCTAGCGTTAATCTTGCTCCACCGTGTAATGTTCGTTGATGAGCCTTTTTAATTATCAACTGCGTCAGTCTTCCCTCTCCTGGGATAAGGATAGGGTGTTTGCTTTCTTCTGGTAAGTTGGAGTGATTAAGACGTCCTCCAACTCTTAGAACTCCGTTCGAATCCAAAAACGGGTTCAGTTTCAGAATGTTGTTCCTGTTAGGTAGTTTTCCGCATTTCTTGAGAGACTTGATCTCATCTTCAAAATAATTTTTCTGTATTGATTTTATAATAATACGTAATGCGTTATTTATTTCACTCAAGTTGAGTTCATTGTACTCAGTTGAACTCCTTTTGTTGTGTAATAATGCATCAGCAAAACGTACAACCCAGGCGAGTATTCTTGTAATACGATCGATGTTACTATATCGCTCAAGTAATGAATTAATTAATTCATTTTTATTCGACTTGGGTTCCGCACTGTTTGTTGAGTAGCATTCTTTTAAAACGCCCTCTTTTGTTGTGAAAGTTTTATTGGATATGAAGTTTGGTGCTTCTTGTTTCTTGAGCCATTGGGGTCCTTCCCACCATAGAGAAAAGCTAACTAGCTGTGTTGGCGATAATCCTCTCGTTGCACAGTCGGCAGGATTTTCGCTACTCTTCACGTAACCCCAGTTTATCGCAGGCACGATGTTTACTATTTGAGTTGTTCTGTTTGTAATAAACTTTTCGTATTTAGCTTGATTTCCTTGCAGCCATGCTAAAACCACTTTAGAGTCGGTCCAGCAGGAGATCTTAAGTTCGTAATCCGCGAGGATCTTAGTGGTTTTTTCTAGGAGTTTCGCTAGCAAGACAGCGGCACATAATTCCAACCTAGGTATTGTAGTTTTTTTTTTGATTGGGGCCACTTTAGTTTTCGCCGCGAGTAGAGTGATTACGTAGGCGCCAGTTGATGACGTAGTTCGACTATATATGACGCAGGCGTAGGCTTGTTCGCTCGCATCACAGAAGGCTTGTAATTCGATTATTTTATTGTTTTCGTTTCTTATCCACCTCGGTAAACTGATATTGTTTATGTTTGGTAACTCAGACTTTAGTTTTATCCATTCCTTTTCTATAGTATCCGGTACTTTCTCGTCCCAGGTAATGTTTCGACAGTTTTCAGACCATAATCGTTGGAAAATCAGTTTGGCTTGAAGGGTCATTGGAGCAAGCCAACCGAGCGGATCGTAGATCTTGCTTATCTCAGATAATAGCCTGCGTTTGGTGTACGGTGTGTATTTGATTAGCTCAGGCGTTTCGCTCAGAAAATGGAACGTGTCGCTTGCGTCATTCCATGCGAGCCCAAGTGTTTTACTAAACTCTTGTTGTTTAAACGTAAACTTGTTAGAGCTACTTTTTTCTTGCACTTGTAGTTCTTTGAGAATAGATGGTTCGTTCGTGGCCCATTTCCGTAAAATAAATCCCCCTTTCTTGAGTAACTCGTAAAGTTCTTTTTGTAGTATCTGTGTGGATTCTATTGTATGGTGTCCCGTGGTGACGTCATCCATAAAGAAATCATTCTGAAGCGCCTTTTGGGCTAGGGGGAAAGCGTTGCCTTCATCTTGAGCCAGTTGTTGGAGAGTACGCATTGCGATGTACGGTGCGGCCTTTGTGCCGTACGTAAGCGTACAAAGTTGCATCTCTTTCAGTGGTTCTGTTACGGAGCACCTCCAAATAATTTTTTGAAGTTGCTGTTGATCTTGGTGGATAAGAATTTGACGATACATTTTTTCAATGTCCGCCGTTAGAACATAATTATAACTCCGCCATTTAATGATCAGAGATAAAATGTCCTTTTGAAGGTTAGGCCCTTTTTCCATCAAGTCGTTTAGGCTGTAGCCGGAGTCTGTCTTCATAGAAGCGTTGAAAACAGCTCGTAGTTTGGTAGTGGATGAGCTCTCTTTTAATACACCGTGGTGCGGTAGGTAGGCATGTACTTGATTGTTGTTTTTTGTTGCTGTTTTCATGTGACCTAATTCAATATAGTCACGTATAAATTGTTTGTATAATTGAGCGAAGTGTTCCTCTCTCGACATTTTCTTCTCTAGATGAAGAAACTGCGCAATAGCTTGGGGCTTCGAATTGCCAAGGTTTTGTTCATAGCCAGTTTTCATAGGCATTTTCACAACATATCGCCCGTTATCTATTCGCTCTGTTGTTTGTGTGTAATATTTTTCACAGTATTCGTCATTCGTGGTAAGTTTGGATTCGGAAGGAATTTCTTCTGTCTCCCAGAACCTCGTGATGTCATCTAGCTCCGTAAGAGTAACTAGACAGTTAAACTGCCTTGTAGCCCCGCATAGTATCCAGCCTAACTTGGTTTGCTGGGCTACTGGCGATTCCTTGGTATGTTTGAGTATACCTTCCAAGATAACGTCGGCGTATATATCTGCCCCTAACAGTAAATCGATCGGGCCAGAGACGTTAAAGTCTGGGTCAGCCAGCTTGATGTTATCGAGGTGTGTCCAGCTCTTTGTATTTATAGTTGAGCTAGGCAGATTGTTGATCAGTTTACGCATTATTAGTGCTTCTGTTTGGAATGTGTAATCAGAATGGATAGATTTACATTCTAATTTAATCATCCCTTTACTACTTCCCGTTATAGAACCGACGCCCGTGACAGCGGCGTTCATCTTGTTCCGGGGTAAGCTCAATCGTTGAGCGGCATTTTCTGTAATCAAGGTTACTTGAGACCCTTGATCAAGTAACGCCCGAAGGATGACGTAATCTCCTTCTTTGTTTTTGACCTTAAGCTGAAGAGTCGTCAAGAGTATCTCTTGTTCACCGTTAATGTGGTTAGATGTTCTCTCAGCCGCCGTTAAGCTGGATGGCCTAGTTTGTTGCCCTTTCAGATTATTATCATGTAGAAGGGAGTGATGCTTGTAGTTGCAAGTGCGGCATCTCTTCGCTGAGTTGCACTTATTATCGTTGTGACTAAACAAACAATTCTTGCACAAGTTTAAATTGCTTGTTGTTTGGTTTCGCGTTGCGACATCCATATTTAAAAATGTAGGACACTGCCTTAGCGCGTGTTCGTTTTTGCAGAGTGGACATTTTTGTAGCGTAGAATGATAGGTTTTTGTATACTTTTCTGTGTCTTTAAAGTTCGTCGACTTGTAATTGTTATTACTTTTATGTTGAAAATTTGTTACGTAATTTTGTTTTTGACCGCTTCTTTTTGTTCGAGATGTTTCCAATGTCATGAACCTTAATTCCAGGAACTCCATAAACTCGTCTAAGTCAGGAAGCTCTCTTGAGTGTTTCATGCTTTCTATGTAGGCACCGTAAGTTACGTCATCCAGTTTTGATGACAGTAAATGTACAATAAGTGGGCCCCACACAGGAATATCGATGCCGACGTTCTCTAGGGCGTTTAAACACTCTTTCGTCGTGTCATGCAGCCTTTTCAAGTTATTTGAACTCGGTTTATCGATAGATAATTGATTGAGAAGCGTATCTATATATGAGGTGAATAGTAATCGTTTGTTGTCGTAACGATGCAGGATAATGTCTAGGCATGAGTCATAGTTCTCCGAGCTCACAGGAAGATGTTTAATTAACTTTTCCGCTTCTCCTCTTAATTTTGATTTAAGGAACTTCATTTTTTGCGTTTTATTTAACGTTGGGTTGTTATGAATAATTTCAAAAAACAAATCTCTAAAGGAAATCCAATTATTGTAAGCTCCGTTAAACTCGGGTAACTCTATTCGGGGTGTAGTATGTTCATAGTGAGATGTTTCAAATATTTTTCTATTTAAGTCGTCCTTTAGGCTGTCGTACACCTGCTCCCAATAATCGAATTTTGACTCATAATCCTTGTTGTTCCCTTGCAGTAAATAGCTTATCTCCCAGTGAATCTTATCGATAGATTCCCACTTGGATACCAATGTCTTTAATTGATCTTGAAGTTGCCATTTCTCTTTTTTGTCATCCTGTTTAGTTTTGGAGACCGTTCGCTGCAAGGCGTTAAAGTTGCACGTTTGGAGACGTAATAGCGACGACAAGCGCTCGTCCGACTCCTCATCTCCTGTTTGTACTTCTGTCCTATCAAAACGCGGTGTTCCTTTAATTTCTGGTGTTTTCGGCTTTGTTATACCCGAAAACCCAGGTTCACTCACTAACTTATCCCGTAATTGAGACATAGATTGCATAGTTTCATCGAACATACTTCGGGTTATATCAAAAATATTCTGCTTGAAGTAGTCATGGTCTCTTTTGGTAGACTCATACTTCTTGATAGTCTCGTGGTTCGCTCGAAATTCATCCCAAAGGGACTGTAAAGCTTCAATACGCTTAGTAAGGTAATCTATGGATTTTCTACTCATAGAATCCTTCTTGTAATTTTTTTGCAATGTTTTGATGTTTTCATAGCTGTTTTGTTGCTTGTTTACAAGTTCCACAAATTGATAGACGTCTTCCTGCGACATTGTTAATAGAAAGTTGTATCCTCACAAAGCTTCTGATAGGTCTGAGTGTTGACTTAGCAGTAGACGTAATTCCCGCTAGTTCTATTGTTGTAGTTTTATTGCAGTAGACGTAATCTCTGCAGTTGTACTGTTGTAGCAGTAGACGAAGTCCCCGCTAGTTCGTTACCAGTTGGTACTCAATGTAGCTTCCCTTCCTTACGTTATGTGCAACGTCTCAATGCCAGTGGTGAGACCCGCTTCTGGGAGGCCACCAGCACCGATTTGCTAACGTAACTGAGAAATACCACAATAAGCACCCTTCCGACACAAATACGCCAAAAGGCTCGAAGGACCAAAAAGATGTTGGGGTTATCTCGTCGTTAACGGTACCCCGGTAGTTGATAGTTGTAGTAATAGGTAAAAGTTTACACCAAACCAGTATTAAGCTTTTGCAAGATTTAATTTATAAGTATATAAATGTTAGGCTAGGTTTAGTAATCTGAGTCGTACGTTATGTTACCGAATATTGACACTAGCACGCGTGATGGAGTTGTTGTATGGAGTTGTATAATTAAGTACTACTATTTAAAAGGAAACTAAAATAGCTGTATGAGCATTATTGGCTCGTACAGAATTAAAGAAAAAACTTATGGAGAACAAATGTCTGTATTATCCAATATACCGGTCAGCAACAAAGATTTTATGGTGAGATATTTAAAAAGGCACAAAGCTCAACTATTGAAAAATCCTATCCACCTGAAGTGAGATCATTTGCCCTCCAGCTGAATTTCTTTTCTGCACGAGCCTATAATTTTGTAAGAGAATATTTTAATACTGTGTTATCTCATGCTGTAACTTTATCGAGGTGGTATAAAAAAATTGGTGCACAACCTGGCTTTACTTCAGAGTCATTTTAAACATTAGAAACACTTGCTCGTAATACAAAATACAAGATATTTGTGAATATATGTATCGATGAAATGGCAATTAAAAAGAATAGGTTGTGGGATAAAATTATAAGTAAATTTAGGGAACAAGTTGATACATGCACTGAGGTTTCCGATGACAGTCTCCCGTTAGCAACTCAAGCTCTTGTAAGGTCCCAGCTATAAATGCCTGTTGAAAATTACCAATTGCCTATTTTTTATATAATCTATGACAGGTGAGCAACGGGCGAATATTGTAAAAAAAAAAAGACTTAAAAAAGTAAAAAGTATAAAATAAGTTTATGCTTTTTATGATCCATGTCATATGATCAAATTAATCAGAAACTGTTTGGGGGATTTTAAAAAACTTGTAGATCAAAATGGCAACCATATAAATTTTGAATATTTATCCTTGTTGGAAAACCTCGCTCAGAAAAAAAGTGTGCATTTGGGCGGTAAAATAAGAAAAGCCCATATATATTTTTAAAACAAAAAATGAAAGTACGTCTTGCGACTCAGCTATTCAGCAAATCTGTTGCAGATGCTTTTATTTTTTGCAAGGACAGTTTACTGTTGGAGAAATTCAAAGACTGTTCCGCAACAATTGAGTTTGTGAATAAAATTAATGATTGTTTCGATATTCTGAATAGTAGAAACACATTGGCGCCTGGAAATAAAAAAGCTCTTTGTGCGCGAAATATTGACCGAACATCACAATTCGTCATGCATGCATGTGATTATCTATCAAATTTAAAATTTTGAATGACAGTAAGATAGTAAATTCTGCCCGTGAAACAGGTTTTGTTGGTTTTACTAAATGTTTAAATAATGTAATGAGCGTATTTAAAGATTTGTATAACAGTGGTGGTTTAAAATTCTTATGTACATATAAAATTAGTCAAGATCACCTAGAAATGTTTTTTGAAAAAATGCGCTCTACGGAAGGGTTTAATGATAACCCTAATGTCGTACAATTTCAAATAGCATATAAAAGAAATTTGATCCGTTACCGAATTACAACTTCGTGAAAAAGGAATTTTAACTGATAGTTGAATACTCAATGTAGGTTCTACTAAATATATTGAGACAATAAACAATAATACGCCGAGTTATGAAAGAAACCAGATAGCGCTGGGCTCCAATGAACGAACAAATTTATTCGTTCATTCAAAATATTTTAACTTTGCCCTTCGATGAATACACTGACCACGTCAGTACCTACATAGCTGGATTCGTAAGTTGGCGTATCTTAGAAAAACTAAAATGTTTTATTTGTCAGCAATTAGTGATTGGGGACAATATGACTTTTTGCTGTCTCTGATTAGTTTAATACTTAAAAGATCGAGGTGGTCTCACATACCCTTCAGTCGCTGTGATAAAAATTGTTAGAAAATGCGAAAACTTTTTAAAACTAAATATGAATAAAAACTTTTTATAAAAAAAAAAACCGACTTCCAAAAAACATCCAACGAAAACTCTCTGCCAAAAAAACACTTAAAAGCGTAAAATAAACTGGTTCTTCATAAATTGCCTATACCTAATGCTTTATTCATTTAAATAGTAGTATTATAATGTGTGCTAGGTACCTAGAATCTGTTTGAAGTCGGTGCCAAGTGACTATCGCTTAGACTTTTGTAATTGTTCGTTTGTATTCTTTTTGGCTTAGCACCGACTTCAAACAGATTTTAGGTACCTAGCACACATTATAATACTACTATTTAAATGAATAAAAATTAGGTATAGGCAATTTATGAAGAACCAGTTTATTTTACGCTTTTAAGTGTTTTTTTGGCAGAGAGTTTTCGTTGGATGTTTTTTGGAAGTCGTTTTTTTTTTTTTTATAAAAAGTTTTTATTTTTCAGTTTTTAGTGCAAACAATCGTAGGTAAGTAGTAAGTTGAACTATTTCATAAAATTTCATCATCAAGAATACACTTTTCCGCTTGCACCAACTGCGAATAGTAGTAATAGTTAAAATTCAAGATGCCAGATGGAGCTACCAGTAGTATTACAGTAAGACGCAAGCGCCTACAAAGAAGGAGCTCAATACAATCACTACCTTGTTCCAGTAGCTCTTCACTTGATAATATTACAGATTCACAATTAAATATACGAAGCCTTGATCTATCTACTGGTATAGATACGTGTCTTAAGATGGAAATGCAAATAGAAATCTCAAATTTAAAAGACCAACTTGCAAGCTTAACTAAAGAGTTGGATGACACAATTATAGAAAATAATGATCTTAAAAACACAATTAGTCATCAAGAATATCAAATAAACGCATTAAAACATCTATGTTCTAGCCCGGTAAAACAACAAAAACATCAACTTATTCTCTCTGCTAGGAAAAAAAATAGACATTCACTGATCGATAAATATCGCATAACCGTTGATGAGGACCAGAGCACGGAAAAACAATCACACCTGACCGCTGAATTAGACCAACGTCAACGTGAGGAAAAGCGGTCTACACCGATTAAGCCATTACATATATCATCTAAAGAATCAGTTTTTAAAGCACAAAACATTCCGGTGGACATCCCTAATCAAACGGATGTTCTCAGAAACAAAAAAACTCAAGATACTTTAAGTACAATCGAGACTGCAGATCGTGATACCAAACGCATATATATATTTGGGGGCACACAATGCATTGGATTATCTTCAAAATTATCTACATCCAGAGAATACAACACAAACTATGAACATTACAAAGTCACTGCGTTTATTAAGCCCGGGACCCGTACCTGGGATATTGTAAATACAGTAAACATTTACAAAATATGCAGTAATGACAAAGTTGTCGTTTCAGTAGGGGAACACGATGACGATCCAATGAAGATTATCATAGATTTATGTTTAATGTTACATCAATTTAAAAACGCAACTGTTCTTATACTAGGTGTGCGTAGAAATAGGTATTTAGATAAAAATGTATTAAATAGTATGCTGAAGAGAATTACTAACCATTTTCCTAATTGTAAATTTATTGACATGCCTGACAAATGTACTTTACAAGATATTTGTAAGAAAATAAATTTTAATATTGACTGCCACGATTACAACTCTAAATTTTTGACATTCAATTCAAACAAACTAAAACATGATTTTGGACTTCGTCGTTCTGTTAAATGCTTGAACGTTCAAGAAGGAGCAACGCCCAGCTCCCTAAGTAAAATTCCTGTCAGGGGCACCATCCCATATTATTTTAAACCAATAACGGTGGAACAAAAAAATTACCATTTTCAAAATGATTTAACTAGAAAATCAAAAAAGGGAACAATTCCATACTATTTTAGCAAAATACAGCATTCTCAAAATTCATCTCGTATTATCTCAAACCAGAATCATTGTTTTCGAACCTCTAAAAACAAATTACTTTAGCATATTGCATCAGAATATAGCAGGGGTACTTAATAAAAAAGATATCCTTGAAGTTACTTTATCAGAACTGAATTTGCAAAAGATTACACCCAGTATATTATGTTTAACCGAAACATTTATCAAACGAGGAAACGAAAATATCCTAAAATTACTAAATTATCGTCTTGCGTCAACATATTGCAGGAGTGTATGTCGTGGTGGTGCATGCATACTGGTTCATAAATATATTGGGTTCTCAGAAATCCACACAATCAAAAACTATGCTTGTAACGGCGTATTTGAATGCTGTGGTGTGGAAGTTCCTAGTATGAAGTTGATAATTGTAACGGTTTATCGGACCCCTAAATCAAATGCATACGCTTTTCTTAGGTGTCTAGATACCCTACTATATAGTTTAACTTCTAACAGGAAAAAGAAATTGATATTAGTTGGGGATATAAATATAAATACATTGAAACCTAACAAAATAGTAACAGACTTAATCGATATACTTAATAGCTATAACCTTATTTTACACTTAAACCAACCAACAAGACAAAACTCATGTATTGACCATATCATTAGTAATATTAAAGACGCTCAAGGTGAGATATTGCCACTGGGGCTGTCAGATCATGACACAGCTCAATTGCTAAAAATACCAACTAAAAAAGCTTTCTGTAAACCTGATACAATTTACTATATGAAGAGAGACTTATGTGATGAAAATATAAAATTATTTTGTAAGCATCTAAACTGCCTTAAGTTTGTAAGAGTTTATGAAGAAAAAGATATAAACAGAGCATTTGATTATTTTCATGAAGAGTTCTGCTTATTCTACAAGCTCTGCTTTCCTAAAATAAAAAAGAGAATTTCGACTAAAAATCAAGGTTTGAGATGGGTAACAAAGGGTATTAGGTGTAGTTGTAAACATAAAAGGTCACTTAGATAAAGTTATTATAAGAACCGAACTCCTGAAACTAAACTTAAATTTAGAAAGTACTCAAAGCTATTAAGCTCCTGTATAGAGAGGTCTAAGAAAATATATAATCACAAATACCTAAGCAATGCAAAAAATAGTTGTAGAGCTGCGTGGAAAGTTATAAATGAGGACGTGGACGATTACCTGAGCAAAGACTTTATAGAAATATTAAACACAAACGACGAAGTTATTACAAACCCGGTGGACATAGCAAATGAATTCAACACATCTTGGATAGAAATGACCAATAAAATGAACAAACAATATATAAATACAAATAAAATTAGCATAAATGACACAATTTTTTTGGAACCAGTGACGCTCATAGAAATTTACAATATTATACTGTCTCTTAATAATTCTAATTCAGTGGGATATGATGAAATAGCAACAAGGGTGTTGAAACACTGTGCAATGATTTTAACCCCTTTGTTAACACATTTAATTAACCTCTCCTTTTCTCAAGGAGTGTTTCCGGAATCTTTGAAAAAGTCTATAGTAAAACTGGTATATAAAAAAGGCAATAAAGAAGATCTGAATAATTATAGACCGATAACACTGATACCAGTGATATCAAAGATATTTGAGAAAGCTATGCATAAAAGAATTACATCATTTATTAACAAACATCATATAATAAAACCCGAACAAAATGGTTTCCAGAAAGGAAAATCCACTCCTTTGGCTGCATATGATCTAACTCAAAATATTATAAGAAGTTTAGACAATAAAAAACATACGGTGGCGGTGTTTTTTGATATGTCAAAGGCATTCGACTTTGTTTCACACAGACTATTGCTGGAAAAAATTGAAAATTATGGAATAAGAGGATTAGCTTACAGCTGGTTAAAAAACTACTTAACAGGTCGTCAGCAGTGTGTAGAAATTTGTAACTTAAATGAAAATCATACCATTGACACTTATAAATCTCGTTACTTAATAAATGAGTGCGGAGTCCCTCAGGGGAGCGTAATTGGGCCCCTTCTGTTTTTATTATACATAAATGATATGCCTGACATTACGAATCACAAATGCACCCTATTTGCAGATGATATAGCGGTAGTTTTGACATCTAATAAATTGACAACCTTAGACATAGAAATTAATAACACTATTAAGAATGTAGTCAATTGGCTTGATAGAAATAAATTAACTATAAATTTAAGTAAAACCTACTACATAGAGTTTTCAAATGCAAGAAGTCAAGAACATACACTTAATATTGTCTACAATGATCACAGGTTACAAGAGGCTGATAATGTAAAGTTCTTGGGTATAACTGTAGATAGATTTTGCAAATGGAAGTCACATGTGAATGAAGTCTGCAACAAAGTAAACAGATTCGTATATGTTTTATCTAGACTCCGTAGGACTGCAGCACTGCAAACAGTATTAATGGCATACCATGGGTACATAGGGTCTGTGTTGCGGTATGGGATTTTAATATGGGGCAACTCCACAGATATAAACAGAGCCTTCTTGGCACAAAAGAAGTGTGTGAGGGCGATGGTAGGCATCCCACCCTATGAGTCATGTCGTCCACATTTTAAAAACCTGGGGGTTTTGACTCTATCTTGTATCTATATTTACGAGATTGCAGTATTTGTGAGAACTCACCCACAAATATTTAACAAAGCCAGGGACATATTTCCACGGAACACAAGAAACAGAGATAGACTGGTTTTAAATTACCAACCAAAAACAGCTTTGTTCCAAAAAAAGTGTTATTCCATGTGTGTCAAAGTATTTAACGTGTTACCAGAAGATATTGCTGTCCTACCTTTATATAAATTCAAAAGGCAGTTGAAATCGTGGCTCATAAAAATGTATTTTTATTCGGTGAATGAATTATTCAATAGAAGCTAATTGATAATGATTTTTATGTAACTTTTATTATTGACATGTTTAATTTATTCTAATTTATTGACTATTAACTTGCAATTTTAATTTATGGATAGATTTGTTATTAGATTAGTGACTTTATTGATTTGACTTTTTTTATAAAAAAGTTTAAATTAAAATAACAATCGCAAACTTTTGCATGTCAGCATGACTAAATGTTAGAACTAAATGTAAATTTTCTATAACAACTTATGTACAACATTTAATGGCAAATAAATTATTCTATTCTATTCTATTCTATACAAATGAAGGTCTAAACGTACGTGTAATATTGAAATCATCCTCTAATTCCTAACTGTTGAAGAGTTTAACCTTCTATCATCAGTTCACCTAAATAACTTGAAAGTATACGACTGAAGGTCTTTAGATACGTATGAAATTGAAAGAATTATCCTCCAACTCCTAACCGTTGAGGAGTTGTACCTTCCATCATCAGCTTACCTAAATAATTTGAAAGAATACGACTAAAGGTAACATATATACATCTGATATTTAAAGATTTATCCTCCAACTCCTAACCGTTAAGGAGTTGTACCTTACATCATCAGCTTATCATCATAAAATGATGACTACCAGACGCAAATACGGGTGTAACTTCAGAAAATATACCAAAAACATAATATGTGCCTATAAAAAATGAGAGTTTCCCTCGATTTCCCTGGGATCCCATCATCAGATCCTGATATGCTGGCAATGGGACCACCACGAAAGCATACCCTTTCGAATACAAAAAAAAAATTTAAATCGGTTCACAACTGACGGAGTAATCGGGTAACATAAATAAAAAAAAATAAAAAAAATACATACAGTGGAACATAGAACCTCCTCCTTTTTGGAAGTCGGTTAAAAATAAGTAATATTCCCAATTTATTTGCAGTTTTATAAACGATGATTGTAATTTAGAATTATTCCACTGTGAATATAAAGATATAAGGTGTAATCATTATGCTAAAACCAATAAAACATCGGAACGAAATTATTTCAAAAGAATTGTAATTTTTTAAAATAAATAAACACTCATCTAAAAGTTTTTTGTTTTTATTTTATTTTTTATCACTTACATAACCCAAAAGGAGAACGTACAGCTAAACAGAGCTCCAGTTTAACAGTAACCACTTTCAATCAGGTGGGCCGTGTGCTTGTCTGCCATCTAAGTAGCAAAGAAAAAGCCTTAACAGACGACCAAATTGTGTGCGTGTGAACTGAGGGACCATAGTGATATTTTTGTTTGAAATTTTTATAAGATTTAGTAGTAGGCTCAAAACAATTGTAGAACAAATATGAGAATTTGTAAAAAGATATATTAAAAACTACAGCCGTTTAAGTGTGGTCCCTCAATCCTCACATACCATCAGCCGGATCTCGGCAAGTATGTGAAAAAATAAGGTATTGTGACTGCAGACATTTAGTAGAGAATTTGTAAAGATATATACTAAATAACTGAGCACAAATCATCAACGATTAAAAAAAATACAACGACTATACTGTGGTCTTTTGTTTAAGTACGTAAAATTTGGTTATAACTTAATGAATGTAAGAAGATTTGTTGGTCCGTACTGTAACGCCCTGGCAAAAAATGCGAATGACTCTGTTTTGTGAAAAAAAGTGCACACACTTAAACAAAAGTATTACAATAAGTTATATGCCTTACCAAGAGCAGGCACTGTTATTGGTTTAGCCGTGAAAGCGTAATAGAGAAACAGACTAAGCCACTTTCAAATTTATAATATTAATATAGATCGCGATAGGTACTATCGCGGACTTTTTGTAAATATTTTACAAAATCCTGTGTTTTTAAATGTTCAATTTTATGTGTTAATAAAACGTATAAAACTGAGCTGTATAAATAATACCACTATGTTACCATAATGGTTTGTAAAATACTGGGGTATTATAAGTACATAAAGCTTCCTTGAAAGCCTAAATGGTGATAAGCGTCTAAAAGCTACTTTATTTCATGCTTTGTAAAGATACGTAATGTAATATAACACTAAATCAACCGTACAACCTTGGGTTTCGACTATTACAATAAAAATTATATTGGTAGTCTACATTTTTTTTCATTGTGTGGTCACACTACTCGTATATCTGTTCATAAGATCACTGAAATGCTATAATCTCATTTTAGAGGTAAGATACACACAATTAAAGATACCTATTATTTTGTAGAAACTTTTTACAAAAAGTTTAATACACTACACTTTGTGATACTTTAGTCGTCTAGCAACTAGACATGCAAGTATGTTTGAGAACGTGAGGATTGAGGGACCAGCTTTAATTATAAATATCTTCAAAGTGCGTCGATATTTTTTTTAAATTTATTTTTTACAAATTGCTTTATGACTTGTTCTAAAACATTATGTAAGAAAATAAAGATTTTATTCCGTTGATGTGATAATATTCAGTATAACCAAATCTTTCGTGTGTGGACTGAGGGACCACAGTATAGTCGTTGTATTTTTTTAATCGTTGATGATTTGTGCTCAGTTATTTAGTATATATCTTTACAAATTCTCTACTAAATGTCTGCAGTCACAATACCTTATTTTTTTACATACTTGCCGAGATCCGGCTGATGGTATGTGAGGATTGAGGGACCACACTTAAACGGCTGTAGTTTTTAATTTATCTTTTTACAAATTCTCATATTTGTTCTACAATTGTTTTGAGCCTACTACTAAATCTTATAAAAAATTCAAACAAAAATATCACTATGGTCCCTCAGTTCACACGCACACGACCAAATTGAGTACGAACCGATCCACCAAAATTGGTACGCTCCGAAACATATTTGTTCGTTTGCGGAGCACTAGCAGTTCACCGGACATGATTATTATTATTATCGGACATATTAATGGGATTTTTTCGGCATGCAGCATAGGCTCATGCACGTGTATTTCGAGTTACAAAATATTAATTAAAAGTGCAATCTTTTATTGCTGAATTTGGCACTGTGTTTTGTGTCTGTGTGAGTAATGTTTGTATATAGTGTAATTGCCACGCATTTGCATGGGTTGTGTTTAGTCTGCTTCTCTTTATACGTCTGTGGTTTGAATATTTATTTACGTAAGGTTTACCAACAGTTGTTACAGATAATTATTGCAAACATAGGAATATACAAGAATGATTGTCTTATATCTAAAACTGCACAACCAATTACAGGCAAACACCACATGCAATGTGTTTTATGTATGTTATAGCTATATGAATTTAAAACTTATTAATTAGGTACACTTAAACTCTAGTTAATTACAATATATATTTGTAAATAATAATACTAATACTACTAATTATATTAATGGCTTATTTTATTTTAGTGCGTTTTATGTGTCTGACAACCGTCGACAGCGAATCAGAGATACATATCAACCAGGTCGCTGTACTCATTTACAACTTTGCACATGCGGGGTATAGGTGAATTAGCACCAAACACTGTATGGCGCAGAGTCGTAACCAGGGGAGTTATCGGTCAGCGAGGCGGTCTGCGGGGTACTCTGAAGTTGAATCTGTTTAATAACTCAGGGCCGTCAATATTGTTGTTGAGCAGCTTATACGCTAATCTCAAATCCAAGAGCTCCCTTCGGGCTTCTAGGGTACTCATGTTATAGTAGCCTAGTTTATCAATATAGAGGAGAGATATATAAATTGCCTACTTTTTGAAGACCCTAAGTGTCGCACAAATCTTTTTTGGACTCTTTCTATTCGCAGCGAGTGTGTTGCATAGTGAGGTCTCCACACTATACTGCAGTATTCTAGGATGGTTCTTACAAGGCTATTGGATAAAACCAGTTTAGTATCGGTAACGGAAGTCTACAGCGGGGAGAGAGTTGAAGTGCGGCCGGCGGGGCGGCGCGTGGACGCGACGGACCAGGCCCCAGACAGCCGTGCGTGCCAAATGATGTACGTACGACGTACTCATTCCTTTGTTTAACTAGGTAAAATACATAGTAATAACAAATCACCAATACACACTCATACATATATAATTTGTGTTTGACGCGGCTTAAGTGGAGATATTAAAATTCTAATTGTTTTTTCCCCTACAACCCGATGGGTCTCTAATAAAAAAACTTCGACTGTACATATTTTTAAATGCATTATGCCATCACCGCGCCCCGTGACGTTGAGCGTAAGCGCGTAAATCTTATTTTGTTGTTTGTTTTTTTACTTAGTAGATTTGTGTTCAGTGCAATTATGAAACCAAAAACAAGTCCCATTTGGAACTATTTCGTTGAGATTAATGACTCAAGTACCAGATGCAAACTCTGTGAAAAAGTGTATTCGCGAAAAGGCCGCACAACAACCGCTTTAAAAAGTCACCTAAAATCGATTCATACCGAACAGTTTGCAGAGTATGAGAATTTAAATGATGCTGTTAAACTTTCATCGGAAACGAAAAAGCAAAAGGTCAGTGAATATTTATTTATTACTTTATAACTTTATCAACTTTGTATAACTTTATCAACTTTGTGTAAGTGAGGCGTATGCGCGCATCTTTCGAGTACGTAGGTTAAGCAAAGTTTGCGCGGTCAGTCCTTGGCTGGGTGTTATAAGTCTTAGTCTAAATAAAGAACCTAATATAGTATTATTTAAATTTGACTGATGCTTGAACAAGACTTTCTGTATTGGTTTGTTTTAGGTGTTGTTTTTTCGTAAAGACTATTTATGTTGTTACAGGTTACTTTAACTCCGGCCGAAAACGCTTAAAGACAATTAACATTACAACAAAGTCTACAAATAAATGATTATTGGGATTTATCGCATTACAAATCTCAAGAAATGGATCGTACGATTGCTGAAATGATTGCCCTTCAAAATAATTTTGTCGAGGGTATAGGATTACGTAGAGTAATGAACGCTGTCCTTCCCAAGTACAAAATGAGAGGCCGTGATTTTTTTTCTTCGTATGTGTGCGACACTTTATACAATAGGTTGGCAAAGAAAACCAAAGATTTACTTCAAGAATTTCATAAGTTATCTTTACAAGCGACATATGGTCATTCTGGTGTCTCATTGCTTAGTTTAACTGCACATGGGATTTCAAAGGATTTTCGCAAAATACTATCATTTTGAAATGTGAACTCATGGATGAACGTCATACAGGCACCATAATATCAACAAAATTTAAAACTATTCTTGAAGAATGGGATATTGACCACCAAACAGTTCACTGCATCGTGATCGTGGTCGTGGATCCAACTGGTTAAAGCAATGGAGTTGTCAGGCTTTGAAGATGTCAGTTGCGCAATACACCAGATTCAACATTGCATACGAGCTGGTGTTGAATTTCAGGAGTGGCTCCTACAACTAATCGCCAAATTGAAAAAAAATCGCCACCCATTTCAGTCATTCCTTGGTTGCACAGGCCGACCTTACAAAAATTCAAAAGGAACGCCTTAATCAATCTCCTCTTTCTGTCATTCAGGATTGCCCTACAAGGTATTTTTTTATTATATCATTTCTAGAATTAACTATTAAACTATGTTAAATGCTCAATGTTGTCACCTGTTTGTATACCTAATTGATGACTAAATCAATAAGTCATTCAATTTGTTTTAATTTCAGATGGAACAGCACGTTCTACATGATGAATAGGTTTTTAAAACTCAAAGATTCACTTGTCTTGTACCTAAGCGCAAATCCATACTGGTGCAGAATAAACAGTATCAGGGCGTACCAAGAGAGAGCGCCACTAAACTATTGGAAGAAAAATAACAAAAAGGTGGCGTTTGGATAGTCCCAATGTTGCCAAAAAACCCATTTAAAAAATAATACCGAGCGACGCTCGGTCATCCAGGTACTTATTATTAAATCAGCAAGCTCTAATACAGGAAGACTTCCTCTATTTCGTCTCTGAAAGTGGACCGAAAACTGAAAATTTTCCTGGCAAATGGTTTAGATTAGTTTTTTAAATTTTTTTTTCACGCCTATAAATTACCAATTTTTTTTGGAATTATGTAGTACAGTAATGTCGTACTTTATTGACGGTGACGGTACTTTAGTGAAGTGGTCTGTGCATAACAAACAACCAGACTATAAAACAGTACTTGAAATACGATAAATCGATTATATGATAAAATAATTTGACTTCATTTAAGTATTTTTCTGTAAATTTAATCAAAAAAGGAAATAAAAATAGTATCTATGACTCCAAGATTGAATTTTTGCAAGGATTTAAGTCGAAATCTTGGAATTTAGTATTAAACCAAGAGTAAAGAACAATAACTCTGTTCATTCATCTAATTTACTAATTTATTATTTATATTTTTGTTTATTTCTTACATACTAAAACTCAAAACTAATAAAGGAATAATTAATATTTCAACAAAAAATATTTAATTAAATCGATTGAAAGTTCTTTATAAATAAAATCGCTATTCGTTTCAAATCGAATTGGTAATGGGTGAGGGCCACTAATTTCAAAATTTCTTGAACTGTCAAAAAGAAAATAAATAAATGGACAGAGTATAACTAATTCTAGGGCTTTTTTAAATATCTATTTAAAAAAGCCGCGTCATTTAAAATTTACAAAGTCGAAGGCTGCAAAAGTCAGTCGGTCAGTTCAGTTGTTTAATAATTATTTATGTCCAGTACCTACTCGATAAAATATGTTCATTCTGAACAAACTTTCCGGATCTGGGAGACGCTCATATTCGCAAAGTTCATCGTCATCATCAGCCTATCGCATACTACTGGCCTCTCCAATAGCATGCCACTTGAAAAGATCGTCAAATGGCGTTAACTTTCCTCTTGACGAGTTTAAGAAAATTCAGGGGTGATGGACCATGTTTCTGCTACACTATTTGCTTCCATTTTTAAATTAACAAATTCATGTCGATACCTTTCCGATTCTTCTAGACAATTTTTCAAACGTTTCAAGGCATTAGAAAGATCGGGCTTCATACTAAAGTGCTTTAGAGGGCTGCATAGGTAGTTTGTAGAATTTGCAATGAAAAACTAACAACATAATAAAATTATAGTTATGTTTAAAATTGTAGTTGCACACGATTTTCTTCTTGAGTGAAACAGCTTCATTTCTTTCATCTGATTTGCAATTTAACAGAATTATTTTCGTTAGCGTTTTATGGACATCAGCAACCCAAATTTTTAAAGCAAGAACAGTATCATAACGTCCATTTAGTAGGGTTTAATGCTTTTAATGTTATTGAAGTTGGAGACTCCCTTTCTTTATCAGATATTAAACTTGATGAAATATTCTATCTTTTGATACTATGCCCAAAACATTTATAAAATTGTTAAAGAGTATTAAAAAAATTACGTATAATGTATCTTTAATAACGAGTGCCTTTGGGATTCCATTACCATCTTTCTCGATAATACAGTAAAGTTCACACATTTGATCAATTTTTGAAATATCTTGAGTTGTATCGAATATGATAAAATAGCATGGAGCGGCATTTCATTTGTTAGTGCATTTTCTACTTTTAGAACAAGGACAGAAATTAGTTTATTTTGTATTTTTGGACTTAAGTAATACTTAACAATTCTTGAAAAATCGGGTCGTATTTACTTAATAACTGAACTATACTCAAAAGTTTCCTTGGGAGCTTGGATCATTGCTATCTGCGTTTTCTGTGTGGCCACGAAAGGCTAAATTGCACGTTGAAAGTATCAGAGTAATATCACGGAGTCTAGAAAATACTTGACGCCAAAAAGGTTTTTCTTTGATCACGGACTCTTGCTCTTCATCAAGTGTTCCGTGTAGCCGTCACTGTTGATACGTGAGATAAGAATCCAGATGAATGTTTGATTTCTCGCGTCGTGTAGATACTTAAGATAATTAAAAAAAAAAATAGTAAACTAAATTTTATGTAACTCAGGATATTTGTTGAAAAAATACTTTCGAGCTCATGGCCTCTCGGGCCGGGGCCCTCATTGGTCGGGGGGCCCATGACATTTTGCCAGCCCTGCCACCCGATAGTTTTATGCCACTGCTTTTAATGGTTTCGTTAACACGTCAGAAGGTTAATTTCTCAAATACATCCGCCCGCTCCGCTCTGCAGCCGCTCCCAAACCGCTAGTTTGTTGGCCTTGAAAGGCAATAGAAAAATCTCAATCAATTTAATATTACACACTCGTTGGTACACTAGGATTTATTAGGACGTTTGAAATTAGGCTAGTTGTGCCTTTTATAGAAAGGCTTTAATAGAGTAGACATACTTGTATTTCAATTATTGTCTAACTCCAAATTTACTAGAACTTGACCCTGGCCTGCCTAAAGGCGACTGTGGCATGGCAACCGATGTCATGATAGTAGAAGATTGTAGCTACCAAGGTAGCAAGTTACCAAGTAGAGAAGGTAATAGTTCAAGGAACTATTACCTTCTCAGAGAGTAGTTATGGCAGACCGGGGCTTTAAACATTTAACACACTTGTTAGCAAACAAACACTGTAATCTTGTTAGACCTCCCTCTGTTTCAATATCTAGACAGAGTTCAAAAAAGAAGTCAAACAATCGAGCAAATTGCAGCTTTAAGAATACATGTGGAATGAGTAGACTAAGAGTGTTTAGTCCTTTCACCAGTGCTAGCGTTCCCCTAGGAAGCTTGTGCTAGCCTTGTAACGATAAAGTCCTTTAGGGGCCAAGAAGGTTTAAGGTGATTAAGGCCTTACGAGGTGGTTTAAGGCCTTAAAGTTAAGATAAAGAGATATAAATTAGACTCGATCAAGATAATTCACAGTTTTAATTGTTACATAAAAACAAGGTTCACATTTAAATGAAAGAAATAGATTACGCGTATATAGAAGACATGAGACTAGTTCAGGGCGAGGTCCTTAAAAGTATTCCACGAGCGATGTGCCTCCAAGAGAAAGGAAACACTTAGCTTGTGGTTGCTGCGGCGTAGAAAAAAGGGACGCCGGGCTGGAGGCCCACGCGTCAGTCTGGTGACCCTGGCGAAGCAACCGAGGGTCACAGCTGGAGAGGCGCCTTGCAGAGGCGCGGGGCTCGACGTTAGTGGCCGAGTCCCAGGCGAGTTGCCGGCGCAGCTGCCGGGCGTAGTAGACACCAGCAGTAAGAGCACAGAGTACATTATATATATAGGAATAGAGTTGTCAGTCATTTTCATTGTGTAGCGACATCTAGTTTTTTGAGGAGGAACTACACCTTCAGTAAAAAAAAAACCGGCTTGTACGTTATATACAATGCTTGTATTTCTATAGGGCAAGATTATTAATTCTGCAATTAGTTAGGTACTGTTCCTGATATGATATATTATTTGGATCCAGGAAACAGTGCTAACTAACCGCAGCATTAAAAATCTTGCAGAGTTCCAATTTTCATTACTATAGTAGTAGTTGGATAAGGAACTTTAGGTTTTATAAGTTTGAAGTTGGTAGGGAATGAATATGACAGGTAAAGTCCAGGGTGGATAGGACCTAATTCAGCAGATTGCAAGTAAAGCGTCAGTTTCTCTAATATCTCAAAAACTTCAGCAAAAAAGACATTAAATACACAATAAATTAAATAGATTTATTTTGCTAATAAGCTACAAATTTTTATTTATTAAAAAGTTTTGTTTTCTGCCAACTTCAATGTTTTTTTCAATCTTGTAGAATTTTTTTCTTTAACGGCATTTACTTTATTAATTTCTTTTTGTAAATCAACAATTTTCTTATTTAAGAAAACCTTCGTTGATTTTTTACTTTTTAGATCTGAAATAGAAATAAATATGTATGTATATGTGTATTGTATTTGGTTTGTATAATCCTTATTTATGAGATCAGATAAAGTAGTGCTACGTCTATTAAATTTCACCACAGAACATAAAGAATAGGTAGAAATGTTATGTGTCTTAATTTACAACGGAACGACTGTCGCCAAACTCAAACAAATGAAAGCACTATTTGATTACTGCACACTACTAACGAATTGTTTTGATTTGATGTTTTTATTTGCTCAAAACTAGCCTACAATACATAAAGTCACACGTTTGATAATATATCTTATCGCGTAATGTTAACAGTTATTTTGCCATAGCGTAAGAAGAACTTACAACGTTTCGTAATCTTGAAAGTAAGAATACTTCATTGCAAGCTATTCAAAAACAGATGGCGTTATTCTAAATGCACGCAATTATAACATTAATCACTATAAGAATAAATTCGATATTTGTGTCATTCTTCGATATTTACCGCTACTCGCTTAGTGTTGTGGCACATATTACAATATTATCAATAATATCGATACCTAACTTTTGTTGTAATAGGACGGAGCAGAATAAAAAACATGAATCATGATATCTGAGGAGGTAACATTATAAAGGTGAAGAAGCTAAAAAATAAGTACTTGCATAATAATGTTTATTAATTTTAAGAATCTGAATTATAATCATATTATATTTAATAAAGACTGTTTAGCCACTTAACAAAATTCAAAACAGTGGTTACATAATTAATATCTGGCACAGTATGTATTCATATTTAGTTTTATAGGAAATACACATGGTATCAATATCATAAATTTTATTGACTGCAATGAACAAAAATGCAATACGTCTAATTGTCGACCCGTTGGTATAGTGTTTAGCGATCCTGACTGCTGAGTCAGAGTTCGGAACAGACAGAGAGACAAACAAAATTTAAAAAAAATGTTATTTTGGTATACGCTTCGACATAAATGGGCCGGCTCGACCGGAGCGATACCACGGCCTCACAGAAAACCAGTGTGAAATGGCGCTTGCACTGTGTTTCACTGAGTGAGTGAGGATACCGGAGGCCCATATCCCAACTCCTCCCCCTCCCCACCCCCCAAAGGTCGGCAACACGGTTGTGACGCCTCTGGTGTTGCGGGTGTCCATGGGTAGTGGTAATCGCTTACCATCAGGTGATACGTCTGCTCGTTTACCACCAGTTCCGTAAAAAAAAAATGTACCGTGTACCTACACATGGCATTTAGTAAAAAGCGGATATAAATATTTAATATTACAAACAGACACTCTTATTATATATATATATTCTTACTATATACTTATTTGTATAGATATTCAATGGTTAAAACAAGTGTTTTTCTTTCAAGGCCACGTAAACAAACAAGTAAAATTTATAATTATTATAGTAAGTAAATATAACACGTTTAAAAGTATGCAAATCGATAAAGCTAACATCCTACCTGGCTACATCACTAATCGAGTAGAATAGAAAATACGAGAATAACGTTGAAAACTGATAAGACCCGATCATACCAGATTGAAATTTATGTGAATGGGATAAGGAAGAGTTTAGCTTAAATCTCTAGTCAATTATCAGTTAAATAAAATTTTAAGATTTTATTGATAAAACATATAAAATTGTACCTACAGATGGTAAGAAACACCTCCATTATCAATCTTTTTCCTTCTGCTATCATTTTTACACTGTATAACAGAACAGTACTGCATTGTGGCGTAAAAAAGAACTTTCATTGGACGACCTATTCAACGCAGCGTTGTAACACGACTATGATACAAAATACCTACAACTCATAAAGGTATGCGTTGCAACGCTTATTAGTGGCAAGCGCGCCACGCCTACTAGTCACTTCTACTTATATCTTTTTGTTTTGTGAATTTCACAGACAAAAAGATTTTAAAGTATTTAAAAAACTACCAAATATACTTTTAATATTTAGGAGCATAAGTACTCATGGATGCTTTCAGTATTCTTTTATTCTTTCAAACTTAATATACATACTTGTACATATATATAATTACTTGTGTTATGTAGTACCAATTTAAAATCAATATTTATATGTACTTCTACTGTTTAAAACAAAACAAAATTATTTTTGATAAATTAATAGCGAGTGTATTATTTTCAAGGAGTATGTATAGTGCTCTGTAATTACTTTAGAGACAGACACAGGGGACTAAAGTTCAACAACCACAGTTGACATTTTATAGGTTATTCGTTTATGATGGCACACTTAAGCTCTGATATTTGTTAACAATAAAATTACTTACGGGTATTGTCACAGCCTGGTGCACAGTATTTTTATCAGAAGGCATCGTCAAATCCGTAAAACGAGAGATAGGGTCCAAAATAAAAAAGCCGGGTCAGCGATTGTGCAGAGATCGGTGTCCAAATATAATGCCACAGGGTCAAAGTATTTCTAACAGGAATAATCGGTGTCCCGGCACGAGCTATATCTAAAGAAAAACCACGAAAATACAAAAAAAAACAATACAAAACTAGAACCAAAACAAACAACATGGTTGACGGGGTGTGTTCAAAAAATTATGAACGAATGACGTATGTAGGACGTAGTATCGTACATTTTGAAACAGTAACTTTGCCTTTAAAACATAATGGACATAACAAGCTGAAAATAATAAAGTCTTGGTAAAAATGTAATTTATAAATACAACATGTCACAAAAGCATGTTAATTTTCCAAAAAAATATCTAATTACTTTACACATTTCCAAATGTGTTTTCAGTCTCACCAACATTTCTGAACGGCACTCGACTGTGGCGCCGCCTTACGCAAGTTTGTTGAACTTTTCTGCAATGTGAATTTTGTACTGGAGTAAAAATATTCAAAGCTTTATCACCCTGAGTAAGAGGCCAGCCGTCGTGCGCTCGTCCTTTTATGTGTTCCCAGCGGTGGGAGACAAGCGTCGATGACGCGTGACAGCCTATAGGCCCATAGAGACCAATCCACTGGTAAAAGGAGTTCAACTTTGAGGCGTTAACACCTCTTTCTTAATTAACAATTACAATGATAAATTTACTCACGGTTTATTTTGTGGTTTTTGTTCTTCAGTCTTCGCTGTGGCGAAGAGGTACCTCTTTTGATGCCACGCAGATCTTGTCACACACCACACAACCGATTCACTTCGAGTACCGCGAGGAGTCCCAATCCTAACCTCTTACATTAAGTTCATACAATCAAACAGTGGCACAACAACATCACTGGGCGTTATAGTACAATTTTATGGCACCGGCCATGATTTCATAACACTATAGTTCGAATGCGGAGTCCCGGCTTATTTATTCCACTTTCAAAGTTACGAGAACAGTCCCGAACGGTTACCTACTCGTTTTACAATTAACCTTTACAAAGGCCATTCCGAACGGCTTATATACGGCACTGACCGACAAAACTTTAGTTCCTTACCAACATACACGCGAACCCTCGCGATTCCCAAATATTTCGACTATCCAAGACCGAAAACTATTCAACAGTATCAAGACATTATTAACAATTGTATCACTTTGACATTTGCCAAAAGACAATCACACAGTTTTGTCATTGCAACATCAAAGTTAATACTACCTCTACAAAATAGTCGATTTGGGATCGAACAAAGAGAGTTCCGTTTGTTTTTTCATTGCCTCATGCATGTATTGACCATAACTTGATAACTGTAATAGACGACAATGAGAATATATAATGTCAGCAATTTTTTTATCTAAATCAATGAACTTGAAATTTGTCATCTCCGAAAGCATGTATGTCTAACTCAGTATAGCCTGAAGAATAAACTTTACCACCGATGCCATTGACTACTAAATTTTTATCAAGCATACATCGACGGGTGCAAAGTAAAAAGAGATATCTGCAAAATAGCTACTTTACAGGAGAGCGAAAAGATCTGAGAAGTGTTTTTTTTAAATGAATATGTTTGTTTAGGTATTTTATTGTTATTTAACGAGATTTTGCAGTTGTTCGCGTCTACATTGTATTATAAATAATACTAATTGTGTGAACTGCCAGTTGGCCGTATATACGAGGGACTTTAAATTTCTTCTGTTTCCATGATAATAACTTGTTTTTCTGTTCTACTGAATTACATCAACAATTGCCGTCGTTCTTTATTCATTTTACTAATTCAAATATATGAAGACTCCAATAAACCCTCGAAATGTCACAGATATCAGACACAAAACCCTCTTTTAACATAAAAACTAAAAAGTGATAAAAATGTAATCAAGCCTGCGAAGCGCGTGTGAACTGACTGATGACCTTTTGTATGCACGGGGAAAGCCCCGCGGCACCGTGTCAATGCGGCCAACGTTACTTGGTCGTATTAACTTCGTAGTATTTGAAAGAACATGCGTACCTGGCTTTTTTTACGTACGAAAATTTATCGAAATATCACCAAAAAAAATGGCATATTGTAAAGCATTGTTTAATAAAAACAATAGTACAATAAACTAAAAATCATCATTTTGTAGATAACTTTATTTACTTTGCACCCGTCGACATACTGACTTTGGAAGTACTTATTCTTTAATAACTGAAATTAATGACCCAGTGTCTAATAATAATAGAACACGTTTCTTACTACCAATATAAAAATTTACAAACTTTGAATTACCTCTACAGGAGAGCACAAAATCATAGAGAACGAAAAATTTTTTGCTATCTGTTTCGTTTGGGTTTAGCCCGTGCCTGAATGTCTTGAACCGAAAAAATAGTTTTGTTATAATATCCCTGAATACCACGTCTGTTATAATAATAACCTGGCCCTCTGTCAGTCAGCACAGCATCTCACTCACATCTCGCGGTCGAGTCAACTGTCCTCGCCCTGAGGAATGTGTACCTAACAGGTCTGTAAGAGTTCTGACGTCTGTTTGAATAATTACTATAATTCTTCTGGAAATGTCCTCTGTTGACACCGTAATTCGGACGTCCACGGCTCCTCTTTAATTCTCGAGATCTATAGTAACGGTTGTTGAACCTGTAGAATTGGAACCAACAACCAAAGTACCATAGACTAATTTTTATCTTTTATTATCTGTGATTGCAACTTTTGTCTCTTCCGGTGTAATGGTGGTTGTGTGCTGTAACTCTGCTATAAAACATTTGGTAAACACCATAAAACATCTTTTATTCCATAATAAAATCACAGTTTATGGGCCCAGAGTGCAAAACCATTAAAATAAACAAGAATTAAAACTAAAACTGTGAAAAAGTGGTTAACGATAGAAATAGTACTTTCCCGGGCACGTGGATAGTAATAAAAAAATGGCTACGTACAACGAAGTGAATAAAATCTTAGGTAAAAACAACTGTGAGACGTTGAGATTCGAAACTAGCATCGTTTTGAAAGGATTAGGTCTTCTTGACATTGTAGATGGTAAATCATTAAAACCTGAAGAAGAAAAAGCGCGAGACACATGGCTGAAAGATAATGCCAAAGTCAATCAGTTATAGTAACTCGCATGGAGTCAGGTCCACAGACTCATCTACTAGCTTGCGAAAACGCACACCAAAAGTGGCGAAAATTAATAGCGGTTTATGACAGGAATTAAGGATTCAGTGTCAAACTTTCTTTCAAAAATTTAAGAGTTGAGGGTGAAGTTGAAAACAAGCAGGAGAGGAAATTTCAGATAAAATGGCAATCACTAAAATTCTTATGTCATTACCAGAGAAGGTCAAGCATTTCAGATCCGCTTGGGAATCTGTCCCGCTGGAGAAACAAAGCTTAGAAGAGCTAACAGCTAGACTTCTGTTGGAAGAAGGGCGATATCAAAATGATGGTGATGAGGTGGCACTAGCAACTAGGGCTATTAAATTCTGTCTTTGCGTTACCAATGGACATATTAAGCGCAATTGCAATAAAAATAAAATGAATGGATGTCAAATATGCAAGAAGTCTAATCACCAAACTAAAAATTGTTTCTTTAGAAAGAAGAATGAAAATAAATATAATAAAAATAATGAGACTACAGCATTAGTAGCGAGTGAAGAGATAAAAGATAGTGACTGTTGGTAAATGGATAGTGGTTGTACACATCACATGTGTAAAAGTTTGCAATATTTTGAAAACTATGAAAATACTGATTACGTCCGCTTCGTTCGTAGGATGTTGTAAACATTAAAATGAGAGCATTCAATGGTAAAAAGTGGTCACTAGTTAACCTTGAAAATGTACTTCATGTTCCTGACATGAGAGCAAATTTATGTATAGTCGTAGTGTTAGCTAAACGCAAAGGAAAGCTATTTAACATAAGCTTTGGTAAAAGTGGCCATTGCTTACTCTACTGTAAACGTCATTCCGGGGTCTTTGAACTCAGACGTCTCAGATGTAAATAAAAATAATTATTGTGAAAACAAGTGTGAGACATTTCAGCTTCATAATAGACTAGCTCATCAAAACTTCACCTATATTAACACATTGCAAATTAAAAATAACATGCATTTGAAAGATCATTTTTGTGAATCTTGTGTACAAGGAAAACATTGTAGAAAGCCACATCCTAGAAGTGAAAATAAAAGTTATAACCCGGGTGAATTAATCCATGCTGACTTGTGTGGCCCAATGGAGGTGACATCACTTGGAGGTTCAAGATATTTCCTATTAATTAAAGATGACTATTCACATAACCGCACTGTGTATTGCATTAAACAGAAAAATTTGGTTTGCTCAAAGTTAAAGATTTTCATTGCTGCATGTAAAAACCAAGACATAAAGATTAAAATAATGAGAACTGATGGAGGTGGAGACTTTGTGAATAACTCAGTTAAGAACATGTTAGACGAGCATGGTATTGTTCATCAAGTCACAGTAGCATACACTCCAGCCCAAAATGGAAAAGTCGAAAGAGACATGAGAACTGTGATGGAAGCAGCAAGAACAATGCTAATTGACAAGTGTTTACCTAAACACATGTGGGCCGAAGCTGTCAACACGTCAGTCTTTATATTAAACAGAAGTGGTACTAGTTCTATTGAAAATAAGACTCCATATGAGTTATGGTGTAAAAAGGAGTTCAATATAAAATTGTTAACGTTACAATTTGGAGCTGTGGGCTTATATATTATGGCTATGGGCACATATACCAAAACAGAACCGTCTGAAACTAGACAGTAAAAGTAAGAAGTGATTGTTTGTCGGCTACGGAGAGACCACCAAAGGCCATAAAATCTATTACCCAAAGAGCAAGACATTCTCAATGGAGAGAGAAGTAGTAATTGTGCTCTAGCTCTGATACTATAGGTGTAAAATCAAATCAAATAATTGAAATTGAACAAGACTCGACAGATACATCCACATCAGGCAGAGTAGAGTCATTTTGGCGAGCCATACATAAAAAAAAAAAAAAAAAAAAAAAGATACAATGAAGTTGCAAGCGTTCTTCTTTCTGCAATCTTTAACTCCTTAATTCTCGTATGTCATTGGCTAATACTTTGTCTCAGATTATTTTGTCTAAGGCGCGAAATACATACAAACGGCGAGGGGTTCGGCGCGGCGCAGGCACGATGCTGCTTCAAAAATTTTGCATACAAAATATGTACTAAGGAGACGTATTGTTAATTACACTCAAGCGGCGGGCACAGGCACACCTCCGCCGCGACGCTAGCCGTCACGCAAGGAGCACGTCGCTTGCCATATGGGATGACTATTATTTATCAGTAACAAAAATGCGTGATGATATAGAATGTGATAAACAGTTCTGCGAAATTCTCGACCGGCTTGGTGCTCTACAATGTGTATGCTGTTTCTGAAGACAGTGTTTTACTTTCGACAATATAATAGGGAACATTCTTGTGAAATTTTATACACTGTGCGAAAACGATCAGGATATTCATGTAATTTGTCCATTATTATAAAATGTCTATACTCTTCTCATAATTTCCACACAGGGTGGATCCAATATCTTCTGTGCTTCTGCTCATTAATGAGTTGCAGCAAAGCAAGCGCATCTTCGTCATCTGAAGAGGAAGACATGCTATCGCAACGAAATCAGCCTGTATAATGACGCATCGTGACGTCGCTTCGCCTCTTCTATATAATTTAAATCAAGTCCGTGTCGTATCCGTTCCACGCCTGCGCCGCGCCTTAAGCCGTTTGTGCTTATTTCGCGCCTAAGATTAGCCAATTACACTCGAGAATTTAGGCGTTTACGATTCCAGAAAGAAGAACGCTTGCAACTTGGCTAGGGGGGCAGATAACCTAAAAGAAACTTTGATAGAAGATAAAAATACCTCTAAAGAAATAAATGATCAGTCAGAACACAAAATAAGAATGAACTCGAAAGTCATGAGAAAGAGATACAAGAAAATCATAAAAATAACAAAAAGCGTGCTGATGAGTACTATGATGCAGAATCAGTATCAACACTTAAAAAATCACAAAGATATAAAAAGAAACCAGTGAGGTTTAAGTTTGAAGAATCATGCTTAATAGCAATAAATCCAGATGAATCGAGTAACCTAAAAGAAGCCAAGGTGTCACCTTATGCTGCTCAATGGATCCAAACCATGAATGCTGAGATGCATTCCCTTGCTAAAAAATAATACATGGTAATTTGTTGACAAGCCAGATACAGTATTGATGGTTTATACCAAATGGGTATATAAAATAAAATATGATAAGGACAGAAAAGTCTAGTTATATGTTTAAAGAATAAGTGCGCTATTTAGCAGTTAGATGTGTATAGTGCATTCCTGTATGTTGATATAAATGATCATAAATGTAGTGTTGAGGGATACCAGTAAAACCAACTTCAAGTAATAAATGGTATATTGCAGTTTTAAACACACTTCTTTATTTTATTTTCAATAACTTAGCAAGCACCTTTCACTTGTTACAACGTATCGCCATCTTCCATATTAGCATTCTATCTCTTTCATTCTTCCCTTCCGCTCCCTCACACATTTGTTCAAAAACAAAACGGTGTTGATTAAATCTATTTTCACTCCTTAATATTATTTATGCAAACTAAATCCTACAGCTCGGCCATTCCTGCCACAATTTCTGACCTCAGAAATGACACTTTAACACAACATACAACCTTAGGCAATATTATACTTTATAATCTTATTATGAAATGAACTTTAAAATTTATAAACATCTGACTCTCAACTACAGTTAATAACTTAATAAAAGATTCTGAATTACTGTTAACAACAAGGTATGTAAATAGACGCTGAATATTTTTATTAGGTAAATAGACAACTTAGGTTTAAATTATGACTTATACAAATTATTCAATATTTAAGTACATACACCCTGGTAAGCAGATGCTGAAATACAGTTTCATCTTAAATTCTTCAGTTGTATTGACCTCGATGTTCTGGTATATAATTCCTACGGTGTCATGTAAGGAATCCTTTCCGCTTGTAGTTTCCACAAAACGATCTAAATTATCATATGCCAAACCAGTAAAAAGTTCAGGATTTCTTTTAATCGTTCCTGGATATAAACTGGATTTTTCGAAAGAAGTATACGTTGTTTCAGTCCCTACTTCCTCGATGCCCTGATAGCTAATACAATGGCCATATCGTTTGATAATATCGATAATTATCCTACTGCTTGTTAAGCTCTTTAAAGTTGTACCTAACGTGATTGTGCTTTGATGTTTTACATGGCCATTTCAAATATTACGTCTTGAGAATAAGAACGCACTTGACGAGCACATTTCAGGCTTTTTTTCGTATTTCATGACATCCACCTAGAAGAGTAAAGTAAAAGTCCAGCAATTGTGGTAGTATCGAAACTTCTCCTGACATTAAATGCTTTATTATTATATTTTTTATCGGTAACTTATTTTTTTCCATTTGCAGTATTAATTTCCTTAAAATTAAGGCAGCTTTTTGCAATGTATATTTATTTTGTAATTTTTCAAATATTGTATCGTCTATTGCTTGTAAGTAATTGGGTGCTATTATTTTTTATGACGAATAGAAAAAAAATATCCTAAGATTTTTCTTCTTCTAGATGGTGTAGAGTAAAAACAGAATTCACTTCAACAGAAATTTCTTCAAATATTTTTTCCAATACATCGTTGTACACTTCATGCAAGTATACTTGTTAATAACAGCGCCCTTTCTTAATTACATCTTCCTCGATGATGCCACTCTTCTCATTAAAAGATAATTGGTGATGTTCCCGAAGAAAATTGCCTGATGAAACTAATTCTGTATGGTAAGATATTTTTGGACCAGATTTTTTTACAAATTATTTAATAATTCTGTGTTCAACCCTTTCAGAACTGACCCCCGTGGTTGATGTTTTTGCAGTGCAGCTTTTTGCTGAGCCCTAGGTCAGGTCTTAGTCGACATATTTACCGCGATACGCGGCTTGAATAAAATTAAATAAGTATACAATTATTGACTCACCCTATGGATACAGCTGAAAGTCAATCACGACAATCATGTTCGAATTACAAGATACAATAAGAACTACTTCTTAAAGTACCTTCCGTGCTCCATATTCACAGATTTAAAAGAATTTGTAACATCGTTTTTTTTGCATTTCAATCTTTTAACAATTTTTGTTTTCAGCGCCCTCTCGTTCACTGTAGTTCGAACTACAATTAGGTGCGGAGCGCGATCAAATTGTTTAGCTGTCTGGTGCACCTAGGATGCGCCAGGTGGCGTTTATTTTAAAGGATTTTTAGTATAGATTAAGCCGCCTAGTAACAATGATACATTATCATATGTGTGTCATACGATTCTCAATACATTTTAAATTTATCGCATAGAAACAAGCAGTATAGTAGTTGTACGTCTTGTTCTCACGTCAAGTAATGAGGAGGGGGTTTCATCGAGAAAGTTCGAAGATGAGACTTTAAAAATAGATGTGTCGCAGATGAAAGATTCATTCTTAATCTTCTCTTTGGAACTCTGAGGAAGTTTTCATTATCGTGAATATATATATCTTTGATGGTAGTGTTTTGTGAGTGATCAAGTCCCACTGTCTGTGGTAAGTTAACCTCAAAAAGGTTTTCATTAATATCTTTAAGTATGTAGAATATGTCCTCAGGTTATTTAATTTTGTTTATAGGGTCGATAGATTACGGCTGAAAATCTACCTTCAGTATACCCGTCTTGTGGTTCGTGATTTATTACTGAGGAAGTTTGATTATTGGCAGCTCACGGCTCACTCCTCAAGATTTCTGCCCTACCTTGAGGGAAGATCACGTAACGATTAACATCCTTAATTATTACTTTTATTTAGCACCTACAAGTAGATCACCGTTGGACGTCTCCTCAAGCTACCTTGAGCTGGTGAGAGACTTCGGCTGACTACCTCGAGTCAGCAAGGTGATCCTGAGGGTTGCTACCTAATGCTGTCCAAGCAACAGGCCTGATTACCTCTAAGAAACTTTATAATTTTTTTTTTTTCTTACCTACCTTGTATATATTTATAAATAATTTACTTACAATAAATAAGTAACTTTTAAATGTAATTTGTTTGACGTAAATAAAAGTTGTATGTGTCTCAAGCTGTTTCACTGAAGCCTCCCGTGGAGCCCTAGTACAGGCACCCTCACTTTAAATTTCTTAAAAATTCTAACGGCGCCCTGAGGTCTTATAATATCTACCGCGAGTCGTAATCGGTGAATAATCTACCTGACAAGTTCAGGGGTTACAAATTTATGATATATATTGTAACCATGCGCTGTGTGTATGTGTGTACAAACATGCGCGAGCCTCGCTCTAGCGGCGCGAGGCGGTTGTCCGCGCCACCAATGTAGTTCTTATTGTATGTTGTAATTCTAACATGATTGCGCAATCATGTTAGAATTACTAGATACAATAAGAACTACTGCGCATAATCTAGTCTAAAGTACCTTCCGTGCTCCATATTCACAGATTTAAAAGAATTTATGATATATATTGTAACCATGCGCTGTGTGTATGTGTATACAAACATGCGCGAGTCTCGCTCTAGCGGCGCGAGGCGGTTGTCCGCGCCACCAATATTTAGTTATAAACTAGTGCTCTCAAGGACACGTCGTTTCATTGCGCCGCAATTATATACCTACATATCACTGGCGACGAGTTTCGACTAACCCACAAAGAGTAAAGTTGAACGCCTTCTTTGGCAATTTGCCTGTTTTTGACCACAAAACTAGTGAATGGCTAATATTCAAAGGCAAATTGTCACAGTGTCACTGTTATGTAAGGAGTACAGAGACACGTAAATGAAACAACTCATAAGCTTAGAGACTGATCTTTATTTCGATAATCGCGGGCGCCTCGCGCCTTCTACCCACATATTATAACATTGATATTCTTCAATAGTAATTACAAATACCTACAACCCCTTTATCAAATAAATTTTATCCCTTAACTTTAAATGAACCATAATCAACGTCCCCAACACAAACATAAGAACAATGTTAACATGCAAAACTAATAATACATTTATCATAATAAAAAAAATTAAGATTAATTAAAATTAATTTCATTCAAACATAGATGTGACATAGCTAAATAGTGTGACAAATAGATGATTATATGAATAAAGATAATAATTTTCATTTCATTATTTATAAATTAATTAACTAATTAGGTATGATTATTTTTTACAACTTCGCCATATTTCAATTAAATTCATTATGAAAAGCTACTTAGTAACAATAAGTACACCCTTATTAACCTATACACTATAAAAATAAAATTAATACATTATTGCAATTGAATTAAATCATAAATACATAATTAATCACATTTTTCATTCATTCAAAATATATTTTATTAAATATATTACATTGATATGATATTGTACAATTTTCTCGTATTTACATTAACATTTTTATTACTGTTCTTATTAGTGACAGTACATTTTAGAACTACACAATGAAATTTTTTTTTTTTTTTTTAATTATTATTATCGTCAGTTATTGAACTTCGGTCACTGAGTAACCCCCCCGATCAGGAGGCCGCACTATCCTGCCAAAACGAGTACGATATGCATTAGAAATGTCATCATCAGCTGACTGCAAAACCAGACCACTGGAGCCAACAGATGCGGACCGAGATGTATCTAAGTTTATGTCGTCGTATGAAAAATTACATTCATTCTGTGGTGATAAGCAAGTGCGGTATGAATCTGCAATTAAATGTCTTCTATTCCGTCTCAAACTAGTTCCGTTATTCAATAACACAACATACGATCGCACTCCGAACCTGCTTTTTACAGTGCCCGAGTGCCAAGCATTGTTCATTCTAACTTTTACTTTCTGTCCTACGCATAAAGGTTTTAAATTCTTTGACCCTCTGTCATAATAATATTTTTGCATTTGTTGACGATTTTGTATCTTTTGAGCCGTGTTGTTATGTAATGTTGGCTGCAATAAGATAGGGTTGCACGGCAGGATGCTACGTAGCTTTCTATTATATAGTAACTCTGCGGGTGATGGTAATTCTTTGCTAATTGGTGTATTTAAATACTCTAATAATGCTAAATTAAAATCTGATTTAACATACGCTGTCTTTCTCATAATTTGTTTTATAGTTTGAATGGTTCGCTCGACCTGACCATTCGACTGTGGGTATCTTGGCGATGACGTAACGTGGTGAAATTTCCAGTTTCTTGCAAACTCAGAAAATGCTAAAGACGAGAACTCTGGGCCATTATCGGACATAATCGTCTCGGGAATACCTTGTCTACCAAATATTGTTTTCAATTTTTTGATAACATTTTCTGAGGTCAATGAATTTACCTGTGCCAATTCTACAAATTTACTGTAATAATCCACTACTATTATGTACGATTTGGAACCTAAATGAAATATATCTATACCGACTTTGCACCACGGTCTATCCGGTATTTCATGAGGAATCAAAGGTTCTTTTGTATTTTGTTTTCTATAGTTTAAACATGCCTGACAATCTGACAAGTAATCTAACAATTGCGTATTCATATTGGCCAATACATGATTTGACGAGCTCGAAGTTTACATTTCTCAATACCTAAATGACTGCTATGTATATTTTTTAACATTTTATAACGCATTGATTTAGGAATGACAACCCTACAGCCTCTCCATACTATTACAAAGTTTACTACTAATTCCTCCTTGCATTCCCAGAAGGGTTTTAATTTATTATCAAGTGTGGTTTTATTTAATGGCCAACCATTTTTAATGGTTTTAATTAATAATTGCAAGTCTTCGTCTTCTGTGGTGCATTTTTGTATTTCCACAAGCGTATCTGTTAGCACATTGCTTGCACTGATAGAACAGACCTGCGCCTGCGCGTCATAGTGACTACGCGAATGAAGTGACTCAACTGGCTCCGCGCTCGGTGCAACCGCACGCGATAGTGTATCGGCTATGTATAAAAATCGGCCGGGCTTATATACTAATGTAAACGTATACGGTTGCAATCTCATAAGCATTCTTTGTAGGCGCGCGGGCGCATTTGCTAAAGGTTTATTTATGATATTTACTAACGGTTTATGATCGGTTTCTATAGTTATTTCTGTTCGACCGTAAATGTATGTATAAAACCTTTCGCAAGCAAACACACATGCATACAACTCCTTTTCTATTTGTGCATACGATTGCTCCGTCTTTGTCAGTGCCTTTGATGCATAACAAACGGGCAAATTACTTTGCAACAAACAAGCTCCCAGACCATTTTTACTAGCATCTACTGATATTACAACCGGTTTCAATGGATCATAAAACTGTAAGACCGGTGGATTCACAAGTGAATGTTTTATTTCATTAAAGCATTGGTTATGTTTATGTGTGCTATATATCTTTAAGAACATGTTTTTTTTGTCAGATAAGTTAGGTATAAAATTACTGACGTACGTAACCAGCCCTAAAAATCTTTCCACATCCTTTACGCAAGTAGGAGTGGGCATGTTTTTTATTGCGATTATATGTGAATCGTCGGGGCTTACACCATCTTTAGAAATTTTGTGCCCTAAATATTTTATTTCGGTTAAACCAATTTTACATTTTTCCTTATTTAATTTTATGTTAATTACTTCACATCTTTTAAGGACCGTACGTAATCGCTGATCATGAATTTCTTTTGTGGGTCCCATTACCAAAATATCGTCGACAAATTGTAATACCCCCTCGATGTCATCTAGATGTTCATACAAACGTTTATGAAATATTTCTGATGCGGACGAGATGCCGTAAGGCATACGTAAAAATTTGTATCTACCGAATGCAGTATTGAACGTACATAAATCTGTGCACTCTTTATGCAACTTTACCTGCCAGAATCCCTGCTTAGCATCTAAAGTACTAAAATACTTGGAGCCTGCTAGTTTGGTAACTACACACATCAAAAGTGTCTAGGGATCAAGCATTTTTATGCGGATTTCTTGAGATTGAGATGTGGCTTTGGCCCTGGCCTGCTCAGTCGCCAGACATGAACCCGATTGAGCATGCATGGGATATGCTACAGAGAAGAGCTCTGCCTAATATGGAGGGTATCCAGTCGCAAGAAGACCTTTTTTTGTTGTTGCAACGAACATGGGCGGCCATTCCACAGCGTGATTTGGATGAACTCATTTTGAGTATGCCAAACCGATTCTTGTGTTGTTAGTGTTCGCGGTAGAAACACGGATTATTAATTGTTTAAGTTACCTAATAAAATTTTAAAGAAAACTGTTATTTCAGTCTTTTTTTCGAACTTTAATGTTAGTGGTTCAAATGTCAAAACTCCCTTTATTAGGAAAATGGCAAATTTCTTTATTAATGCAAAGGTGACTTTGTTTATCGTTACTGTGACAAACGAAAACACTTTATTTGATGAATCCTTAAAGAAAATTTTAATTAATATCAATCAGGAGAAAAGTTATTGCAAAAATATATGTTGATCCCTAGACACATGTGTTGATCCCTAGACACTTTTGATGTGTGTATTTCCTCAAACGTAGGTAGCTTAAAATGCTCCCGCTTGATTGCATTGTTAAGATCCCTAGGGTCGAGACATATACGCAAACTACCGTTAGGTTTTTTGACTACTGTCATGCTATTAACCCAGTCTGTCGGCCTATCAACTTTTGCAATTATACCTTCTTTTTCCATCTCTTCTAACTTAATTTTCACTTGATCTCGAATTGCAACTGGTAACTTTCGAGGAGCATGTACAACTGGCTTAACATCATCCTTTATTTGAATTTTGTACTCGCCAGGTAAACAATCCATGCCCACGAAAACGTTAGGAAATTCGTTTAAAATACTTTTACTAAACTTCTTATCTTGGCTAATTGACATGATTCTCTTAATTAATTGTAACTCCTCACATGCATCTCTGCCTAGAATTGGAGGTGAAAGTGTATCAACAACGATAAATCGCAAAAAGAAAACATTGTTTTTATATCTAACTTTCAAATAACACTTGCCCATCACCGAAATATCACTATCAGAGTACCCTCGTAATTTAATTGATGTTTTCATTAAATCATTTTCTAATAAATTAATTTTTTTAAGAAATTTACGAGGTAAAATATTTACATCGGCACCAGTGTCTAATTTAAAACTAATTATCGTATCATTTATTTTTAATTCTGCTAGCCACTCATTACAGTTATAAGTATTTTTGTTTTTTACCTGATCGGTGTCCTCGTGTACGGAATAAACTCTGCACATTCTTGCAAAGTGATTCATGCGATTGCACTTTATGCACCTTTGACCCCGCGCCGGACACTCGTTCCTTCTGTGTACTCGACCACAGTACCCACATCTTCTGTTTGCGTGCTGATAACGTTGCATTGTCTGGTTAGACATATAAGTTGACGGGATCGCTTCAGACGGACTTTGCCCTGCAGAGGCCGTGTCTTGTCTCGGCAGAGGGTGATAGCGAGAGCGACCGATGGTTGCTTGGTTCGATGATCGTAAAGCCTGCCTGGGCTCCCCGCGTCGCTGCATCCAGTTAACTTCGTGCTCGTTAATCTTATTTTGGTTAATCTCATGAACCTGCGAATCATATTCATAGTTTTCAATTTTCATATTTCTTGCTTGAATGCGTGACATTTCTGCTAATCTGCATATGTCTACTGCTTTTTCCAAAGTTATGTCAGGTTCACGTAGTAATCGTTCCGATAGGCCCATGTCTCTTAAGCCACATATCAGTCTACTGCAGACAAGATCGTCACGTAAATCTTTAAATTCACACATGACCGCCATCTTGTTCAATTCAAACACATATTGTTCTATGGATTCCAACTCCTTTTGGTCCCTTTTGAAAAACTTATGTCGTTCCACGGCTAAATTTTTCTTTGGTATAAAAAAATCATCAAATTTTTTCAATAATTCATCTACCGTGTTCCATTGTTCATGAAATTGTGCCGCCACTTCTCGACATTTCTCACCAATAATGTGTAACAAAATATTAACTTGCGTTTTTTTACTTTTGTTCGACAATTCACAGGCTTCATAATAACTTTTAAATGCAGTTTTCCACTTTTGCCATTCTGTGCTTAGATTGCCGGATGTGATATTGTGCAACCTATTTTCAAATTGAAAGGGGGACGGCGGCTGGAGAACGGATTCCATAGTTTTTCAAGAAATAAATAAAATATCAAAATGCAAAAAATTGTCTATCCGAATTATATTTATCACTACAATACTTTTATTGCGTATTCTATCTAATTTATTTTATTAATCCTACCGGCTGCGCCATGTTATGTAAGGAGTACAGAGACACGTAAATGAAACAACTCATAAGCTTAGAGACTGATCTTTATTTCGATAATCGCGGGCGCCTCGCGCCTTCTACCCACATATTATAACATTGATATTCTTCAATAGTAATTACAAATACCTACAGTCACAGGCTATCAACAATGTGGAGGAGGAGGAGAAGAGTGGATTTCTCTTGGCCCATCTCACAGATGAGTCGTACCGCTTGGCACTCAACCTCGCATTTCCGAAGACACTGGAGACGCCGGGACCTAGTTGAATTACTCGACAGTCACGCCCAAACGGTGTACCTTCGTGGACAAGGTAAATTTTTTTGGTGCCAGCAGGGAGGTAGGCGAAACAATAGGAGACAGGGTGGCGCGATTAAGAGGTCTGGCAATATACTGCTGTTTCGGCACCGCTCTGGAAACGAATCTGTGAGATCGTTTCGTCCTCGGCCTAAGTGCTGGTCCAGAACTGGATAAGTTGTTCGAGCAAAGTCCATCGACGCTTACTCTGGCACGGACAATTGAAATTACTGAACAAGCAGCGTGTGCCAAGGAAGCAAAAGATGTTTGGTACCGGCAAGGAGCTGGTGGCCTTTAAGGAGGAACCAGTGTTTCGCGCGAAATTCCAAAGACAAGCGGGACGTGGGCGTGGCAACGGTGTTGCGATGGCGCGCCATTACAGCGGCGATCGTTGTTCAGTTTGTGGCATGAAAAACCATAATAGTGATAAGTGTTGTTATAAAGCTTACAAGTGCTTAAAGTGCGGTTTATAGGGACATTTAAAAACAAGTGTGTGATAACCTTAAAAGAGTATCGGGCGTCTATCATGTTGATACCAACGAGGACTGCTCTGATAGCCCAGAGCAAGACTCGGCTTGCGATGAATGCAACAATTTTAATTTGAGGTATGTAACTGATAAGCCTAAGCTTTAAGAATTGGAAGCATTTTGAACGCATTTTACTGTCAAAGAGATTACAAAGGTCACAAGAATCTGCAAGGAAACGTGACAATAGACGTGCTCATGACACGGCCGCTCCTCGTCTGCTACGCGAGGACCCTGTATACAGAGAACATGAACGAGCTCGTAACACTGCTGCTCATCGTGTGTTACGCGAGGCTCCAATATACAGGATGATGAGCAAACTTGTAATACATTTGACATCAAGCAGGATTCAGATTATGTTGAACGTGAGAAAGAGACGCGTAATTTTGGAAAATTTTGAAAAAATAAATAATTATCTACGTAAAAAACTTAGAAATTACTGTACAGAACAGAACAGAGAATCACAAAGAGCATTTAAAAATATTACATAATAAAATTGAACATGTGAAAGACTTACAGTCAAAATTAAGCGTACAAGCAACTCGTACAGAGGCTCATCACTTGGTGATGTATGAATTTATCATCGTTTGTGGATTGGCAGCCTGCATCTGGGGTGCCTTAAAGATCAAACGGCGATTCTGGCGACAGGAGCAGGCGATTCATTCGAGCCCGCGGCACTCAACTGTACATATTGAGGAGTTATCAACTTGTAGTGGAATTAGACACGAGACTGTAAAGCCCGTCCATGCTATAAGTTATAGTAAATTTAATAAGGCTACATCGCCTCTAGCAAGTCGTGTTAACATAGTTGTCTAATTTTAAGATTATTTGCCTTTTTTGTTGTTCTTTATGTTAAATCGGCAGCATGTACAAGCAAGCTGTACAAATATTACGTTTTGCTGACATCGCTTTCTTACGCGATGCATTATATTGTAACATTTATATTTAGTGCAATAAACGCTCTTAGCGAGAACGGACAGTTTTATTGTTAACTCCTAGACCTAAACAAGGTCAAGTGTAGGGTCGAACTGGCTTCTTACAGGTATTTTGTAGTGATTTTATAGTAACATGGCCATTAGTTAAGTTTGTTAGTTGTTACGAAACGTTATGTTATTTTGTGTGAATTTAAATGAAGCAATGCCTCGACTCGGTTATACACTTCTACGGCTAGTGAATAATTATAGTTTACTACGGATAAAATATTAATTTACGGATAATGTTCGTTTATCCTACTACCTACCAATAGTCGGATTATTGTACAAACTATCCAGGAGATACGAGAATAGAGATACTGCTCTTACAGTTGTAACCTCGATACGAGATGACTGTGTAATTTAAAAAAACGTGAATACATACTTGTGCTATTTAGCTTATAATAATAATAATAATATCGATTTGAGCGCCGCGCAATGATTATCGATATCGCCGTTCCTCATGACGAGAATCTCGTGAAAGTCGAAAAAGAAAAACAAATAAAATATTTGGATTTATCTCACGAGATTGTCGATATGTGGAATGTAGATTCGGTGATCATTGTTCCGATAGTCGTATCTGCTCACGGATTGATAGCCAAGAGCCTCGACCAACATCTTAAGAGGCTCACGTTAGGGGGCTGGATCAAGGGTCTGATGCAGAAGGCAGTCCTCCTTGACACGGCTCGAATTGTGAGGAGGTTCCTGTCTCTGGAGCCCTAACCACCGGTTTCTTGGTCCCTGTACCCGAAGTCGGTGGTCTACTATTTTTTATATTTTTAAATGTATTTGTTTTTATATGTATATTTAAAAATGTAGATAATGTGTTATATAATAAGTTTAATAAAGAGAATAATAAATAGATGTCAGACGCTCATGTGAGTCTATAACATCTATGGAACCAGTTGTCATTGATGAAGATGATGTAAGTTGTGCAGTCCGTTCATTGCCGAATTGGAAATCACCTGGTCCAGACGGTCTGCACAACTTTTGGCTTAAATGGTTCCGAAGCTCACATGCGTGTCTGGCATCTCAATTCCAGGCAGCATTGGATTCGGGGTCATTACCACAATTTTTAACCACTGGTATTACCCACTTACTCTATAAATCTGGTAGTGCCATGGATCCCAAAAATTTTAGACCCATAACATGTTTACCAACTATGTATAAACTTCTGACATCTATTCTGAGAGTCAAAATTTCTACACATATTAATAATAATTTGATAATTTCCGTTTCTCAGAATGGATGTAGAAGTGGATCCCGTGGCACTAAAGAGCTCCTTATTACAGACATGATCATTAGCCAACAAGTACGTCGTAATCGTAAGAGTCTGGCGACATGTTGGATAGATTACAAGAAGGCCTATGACTCGGTCCCACATACATGGCTTTTGAAGGTGCTGGAGTTGTATAAAATTGATACAACTCTGTGCACTTTCTTAAAGTCGTGTATGGGGCAATGGAGAACAGTACTTCGCTATCCTGGATGTCGGCAGACTGCGGTAAACGACGTACTTATAAATATTGAGCGAGGCATCTTTCAAGGTGACAGTCTGAGTCCCTTGTGGTTTTGTCTAGCTTTGAATCCTCTAAGTACTCTATTGGAGGGTTCAGGGTTAGGCTATAGGTTGCAGAAAGATGATCGAGTTATATCTCACCTCTTTTATATGGATGATTTGAAACTATTTGCCCCCACTAAATTACAATTGACAGCGTTACTAAGGGTTACGGAAAACTTTAGTAATTCTATCAAAACGGAGTTTGGTGTAGACAAGTGTGCAGTCATGTATGTAAAGAAAGGTGTGATTGCGGAATCTGAAGGTATAGAGCTTTCAGATTCCACAAGACTCAGATCTCTGTCTGCAGCCGAAACCTACAAGTATCTAGGTTTTTCACAGTCCTTAGGAATACCAGAATCTGATATGAAACAGTCGTTGCGGGAACGCTTCTTTGGCCGCCTGAAAAAAGTACTTAAAAGTCTTTTATCAGGCGGTAACAAGGTGCGAGCCTACAATGGTTGGGTCATGCCGGTTCTGATGTATTCCTTTGGTATACTTAGATGGACTCAGACTGAATTAGATGACCTATACCGGAGAGTCCGTACATTGCTGACTGCATTCCGAATGCATCACCCACGGTCATCGGTTATGAGGTTGTATATCCCGCGAAAGTTTGGGGGTCGTGGACTATTAAATATCAAGACCCTACACAATCGCGAGATATACAATCTTAGAGAATATTTTCTTCACACTGATGTGGGAGTGCATCGTAATGTAGTTGTAGTGGATACCGGACTCACTCCGCTCGCTTTGGCTAAAGAGAATTGGCGCAAACCTGTAGTACTTAGTACTGATGATCGCAGGGAGGTATGGAAGGGCAAAGAACTTCATGGTCGGTTTTATCGGGCTCTTAATGGGCCCGATATAGACTTCAAGGCCTCAACTTCCTGGCTACGGTATGGTGATCTCTTCGGAGAAACCGAAGGTTTTGTTTGTGCGATTATGGACGAAGTTATCATGACGAATAACTATCGGAGGTATATCCTGAAAGATGGGACGGTCGACATCTGTCGGGCATGTCACCGTCCTGGAGAATCTATCAGGCATATTATTTCTGGTTGTTCTCGTCTTGCTAACGGCGAATATTTGCACAGACACAACCAAGTAGCCAGGATCGTACATCAACAGCTTGCCCTTAAATACAAACTTGTGAATTCAGAGGTGCCATACTACAGGTATGTGCCCGACCCAGTTCTCGAGAATGGTCGTGCTACATTATATTGGGATCGATCTATTATCACAGACAGGACTATTGTTGCCAATAAGCCTGATATTGTGGTGATAGATCGATTAGAGCGCCGCGCAATAATTGTCGATATCGCCGTTCCTCATGACGAGAATCTCGTGAAAGTCGAAAAAGAAAAACAAATGAAATATTTGGATTTATCTCACGAGATTGTCGAAATGTGGAATGTTGATTCGGTGATCATTGTTCCGATAGTCATATCTGTTCACGGATTAATTGCCAAGAGCCTCGACCACCACCTTAAGAGGCTCACGTTAGACGGCTGGATTAAGGGTCTGATGCAGAAGGCAATCCTCCTTGACACGGCTCGTATTGTGAGGAGGTTCCTGTCTCTGGAGCCCTAACCACCGGTTTCTTGGTCCCTGTACCCGAGGTCGGTGGTCTACTATTTTTTATATTTTTAAATGTATTTGTTTTTATATTTATATTTAAAAATGTAATTAATATGTATATAGAAATGAAATAAAGAGAAGAATAATAATAATAATAATAATATAACTTTATTTTGCATAAACACAGTGCACAACACATAACGCAGTTTAAACAGTACATAATGTAAAAGTATGTATTAAAATATAAATAAAAAAGATAACAAACATTTTTTTTCTCTCTGGCTGGTAACATCATTTGAGAATATCAATTATTGTCATCAAATATCAACGACTGGGTTTAAAGGGCTAGAATCCAGAGCCGTAAAATACAGTAAAAAAAAAACAAAAAAAAAGTGTAATCAAATATTGTCTTTTGTCAAATGACGTGGCACTGGTAGTGATGACGTGTCTTCACAATATATAATATACGCCACAAACTAAGCCTCTAAGACAAAAAAGTACTGAGCGATTGAATATGCTCAATGTTGGTTGTACACCGTGTTCAACAAAATGGGTGGACTCTCAGCATTCACTGCGATGGACATGACCCATCCCAGCACTGATTTTCAGTGCCCACCGTAACAGTCGACCTGACGCCGACAGCCGCGGCCACCACTAAAGTATTTGGTAAGTGACTAATAAAGTACTGCGCAATAGTTTGATGTTAAGACAAGTTATACACTATAACATACTTTACACACAAACAGTCAAATATTTTCTGCACATTTACGCTGAACTAACAGTAACCAAGCATGCACAGGATACCATTATTTTCATGAAAAATTATAAACACTTGATTTATTTCAGGTTCAAAGTCTTGAGAGACTAAACAACCAAGGAGAAAAGAAAACGATACAAAAATAGAAATAAAAAATAATTTCACAGGCACTAGTACAAAAAATATGTAGTAATTTTTTAAAATAAGAAAAAAATAATATAAAAAGAAAAATATATTGACATCCTACTAGGACATGCTATACCGGGATGACAGCGCCTGTATGCATAGAATTCCACACACCTATGCTGGAAATAGACTGTTGATGGATCATAAACCTAGAGGTAAGTAGCCATGGTCGTAAGTTGTTGATTTTGCTGTTCTAGGTAGTACCTTTTTAATTTAATTCTAAAGGAGAATATTGATTTCAGGTCCCTAATCGGTGGAGGTATTGAGTTCCAGCATCGCGTTGCTGCATATTTAAAGCAACCACGAAAAGCTGCAGTTCTATGTCCCGGTATGCTGAGTGCCCTAGTTGATGGTCTGATAGAATAGGAGAAGTGGTTATGTCTCCAGTCCATTTTCTCATACAAATAGGTAGGATTGCACTTTTTTATTACACCAAACAGTACGCTTACGTTGATGAAGTAGGTATCTACTTTATAAACCAACGTCGCGCGTCGTTCGGTGCTCTAGGTACAATTTTACGGCCGGGACCGTGCCGCGGCCACTCAGGTTAGTGAACTTAAATTACAAATGGTGTCCTTATTGGTTTTAATTTTTAATATATTTAGTTTGTTTCAAAATTGTGATTTTTTTATATTCGTTTTCGGATAATTTAAACAATCCCAAAGTAAACCAATACATTTAAATAGCCCACGGTTTTGTTTAATGTCACATCGTCATATTCACCTGTATACAGGCCAATCACTATGGGCTTCAATTTCTGGCATGTTTGTGGCGAATCATATTCATTTGAATATTATTAAAATGTAATATTTATTGTTTTGTGTCATCTGTGTTTTTAATATTATATTCTTTCTATCGAGTTAAATTTATATAAACACTATTGTATGTAATCATTTCTAATATCAATATTATAATTATATTATACTTCAACGAGCAAACGGACAAGCGCCCGGGCGCACCATAGTAGGTATTGTTCCCGACCGAAACCGGTTCGTTGGAATGCGGCCGCGCAAGGCCCGCTGTCTCGCCAGTCGGCTCACAAACTCACAACTCTGACGCGCTGCCCGCTATTTGCTTGGTAGTTTAATCGTGCTATATCGCTGTGCTTGTAAAACTTTTCATTCATTTCTCTTTTGCTTTCTCCTGTGATATCTACGCTCCTTCTTTACCTTCGCTAGATCTGTTATCTGCTTGTGCTGTGGATATATATGTGTATTAAGTTTTAGTAAACAACTATCATAACTGTGTAAGTGTTGAACCTTTTATTTACCACACTACCTACTAGCATGTTGATTCAGGGGCATCCATGCACATGACTATGCACCGGGACTGGCTTACTGATATAATTTCTTGGTATAATATATAATTATATAAGGTTGAATGCTGCGGTAATGCTTGTATCAATGTATATGCAAAAGATGGCAGCACCGAATCAATGCGGGTGAGGAATGTTTTATATGTACTAGAATTAAAAACAAATTCGTTATCAGTTAGTTAAATAATTAAAGGTGGAAATAAAATCACATTCAATGAGTAATGCTGTCAAATCCTTAATTCGAGCAATAAGTTAGTTGCAAAGGCTGAATTGATTAATGAGACATACCTATTGAAATGTAAAAATCAAGTCATGATGGCTAAAGGTGCGTATAAATTAAGCGCGGCAAACCATCGAACATTGGCGCGCGCATGTAGACGGGATCGCCGCGCGTGGCGACGCGAACATTGCCGCGCTCGAACGTGCCGCGGGGCGATCCGCTCGCTGTCGGTTTATGAGACCGCGTCAAAACGACTGAAGCTCCTTTGACTCAAAGGAGCTTCAGTCGTTCGCTCGCGCGCAGTGGGGACGGTCGTAGTTTTGGTGATTTGGCTCGCGCGGCGAATACGTAAATATGGACTATTATGCAGTCAGGGTGTTCGGGATAGCGAGGATTAGGATTCAGTAAATAACAAGACGTACCTCGGGTGTCGACGGCCATTGACCAGACATGACTGTTGTCGGTGTTGCCATAGACTATTTATTTAGTAATATATGATCCGTAACATCTCCCCTTTTTATGAAACATTATATTTTAGAACTTTACAACTTTATACAATGACAATTTCTGAACGTAACGCAAACGTCATATTTGTGACAGCTAATGATAAGTGACATTTATACATAAACAAACTGGTTACATTGTTTTACAATACATATTATAGTACAAACTTTTTGTAATTACAAACTGTTCGTAATTTACAAGTACAAACGCTGTGGTGGTTTGATACGCCGACCGAATGAAGAAAATGAAGATTGAGTGTGGTAAGTATTTGTTGTTTCGTTTGTTTTATGTTGTTCCTGATTTTTGTATGTTTCAGGTTCTGCGTGTGACGGTGACTTCTGTGTTGTGGAAGGTGAAGAAGAATGTTGTGAAGAAAAGGAATCGCGAGGTGGTGTCTTCGGCTTTAAGATATGTACACGATTTCTACGAAATGTACCTTGTGGCGATTGGATAGTGTAAGACCTTTGTTGTGAACAAGTATTAGTGTCTGTGACTACTCCAGGTATCCATTCACTGTGTGGCTGTTTTTTAAAATATACATTATCTCCCCTGTTAATAATAGGCAATTCTTTTGCATGTTGGTTGTAATAAAGCTGTGAATAATTATTTCTTTGTGTCATTTTTTCCTTAATATTCTTAGTTATGACTTTAGGTTTTAAAGAAGTGTCAGGCATAGGTAGTTTTGATCTTAGTGTTCGTGACATTAGTAATTGAGCTGGTGAACAAAGACCATCTTTAGGTGTATTCCTATACTGTAACATGGCTAGGTAGGAATCTGTTCCATCTGCGGAGCATTTTCTAAGAATATTTTTGACAGTACCAATGTTTCTTTCTACCATACCATTGGAGCGACTGTGGTATGGACTAGAAGTAGCATGTTCTATCTGCCATTGTGTCATGAAATTATTAAACTCTTGCGAGTTGAAAGGAGGACCATTATCCGAGTTGAGAATTTTAGGAATTCCATGTCTGGAAAATATAGATTTAAGATGCATGATAACACTGTTAGCATTGGAACTAGTTAAATGTGCTAGTTCTACATATTTAGAATAGTAGTCAACAACAAGTAAGTATTTCTTGGAGTTTAAATCAAACAAATCTACACCAACTTTATACCAAGGGATAGGCTTGATTTCATGTGGTAGTAGTGTTTCTTTAGTGTTATTTCGTCTGTAAGTTAAGCATATGTGACAAGAATTAATGTAAGTTTCAATATTTAAATAAATGTTTGGCCAATAGACAGAATTTTTAGCCAAATACTGACAACTTTTAACACCTTGGTGTCCTTCGTGTAGAAGCTTTAAAATGTCATTTCTCATAGAAGTAGGTACGACAATGTTAGAGTTTTTAGACTATTTATTTAGTAATATATGATCCGTAACATGGACAACGAAAACTGCCGTTTACTAATACAATTGTATAGCGCTAAAGAATTTTTGTGGAACAGCAAATCCTCCCAATACCACAATAAATCGCTGAGGTACGATGCGTGGGTAGAAATCAGTAAGAAAATGGATACATATTCCTGCCTTGAAAAAGAAAATGACTACACTCTTGGCGTCCTACAGAAGAGAAAAATCTAGAATAGCTAAAAGTTGTCGTACTGGTTCTGGTAAGTACCTATTTATTTTTCATTTACAACAAAAAATAAAACGCATTTTGTAATAACGTAAATAATTTTAATTTTTATTACAGCCACAAATGAAGTTTACGTTTCCAAGTGGTTTGCTTTCGATGACTTTAATTTCATGAGGGATAAAGATCTACCCAATGAAACATTGGACACAATGTCTGAAAATGTGAGTACAAGTTATAATATCTATTTTGCCAAGATATTGCACCATTGGTAACAAAGTGATGGGCTAGGTGTAAACGTATTTGTTGTGCAAAATTTCCCGCTCTTCTTGGGATATAGTTAAGAGGCAGTAGTGATGGGCAGTTTCATTTCTCCAAGTTCCAGGTATAATTTGCCCCTCTTTTCCTTCACTATCTATACATCCTTGCGGCGTGTACTGTAATCTTGTCAGAGTTCTTTTTCTCAAATAATAGTGCAAATGTTTTTTTTTATTTTTTTTTTTATTTATTTAAGGTCGCTTTTCAACAACAAAGGTCATTAACGACCACTGAGAGTTACTTAAATTAACTTATACATATTAGTTAACTTCAAAAACTAGGGTTTTAATATATCCACCTTGATTTAAACAGTCTTTCAAATTGTCAGGCATGTTACAAATATTTCTCTCTTGTTGGAAAGCTAAACAATCTTTCAACATGTGAGAAACCGTTAAGTCCTCCCCGCATTTGCATTTAAAAATACTATCTTTCGTAATGAGATGAATGTGGGTTAAATTAGTGTGTCCAATGCGTAGTCTTGTTATTGTAACTTGGTCTTTTTTACCAGAAAATGAAGACGGTGATCTGTCGAAAATAAAGTTCGATATAAAGTTCGAAAATAAAGTATCATAAAGTTCGATAACAAAGTGTTTATAGCTTTGTTATCGAACTTTATGAGGATAATAAATAATATGAAGAATAAACCACATAAAATATTGAAATCATCTTTATTCAAACAATAGGTAAGTTGCCACTTGGTCCAATTGTGTGTAAATATTATAAAGTTAACATTAGCAATAAAATATGGCATAACAAGCTAGACTGGTTATCTATCTTTATTAAAAAATAGTTAGTTGTATGGCCACCAAGCATTTTTTTGCAAAGATTTCATCATTTTCGCAAACTATGCACCGTGCGCCAAAATTTTGCAATTTCGCAGCACCGACGTATTATGCACTTCCGGTACCCCGTTGCCGCAGCTGAGAGGTTAAAAGACATAGAAGAGGAAGTAAAGAAATCAGATGAGTTCATAACAAAAGATGCAAAGGTACAAAAATTAATCATTAATTCCGTTGATACAAAGCTGAAAGGTCAGATATTATCCTGCCAATATGCTGCTGATATGTATGAAAACTATGTAATATTGCTTATTTAAAATGACGTCATCTCGTACACTGACAGGCTGTTTCAGTGTGTGTATGTACATATGTGCGTATCGTTTATGCTTGTTTTTGACAATTTAGTCGTCTGCGTGCGTAACGACGTGATCAAAAGTGCATTAGTATGTAATCATTATTTGTGTACGTTCGCCCCCCGCGCGGAAAGTGGCAGACACATTTCGTCTCCGGTTGGTTTAAAGCTCTAAGTGCTCGGCTGTGTACGGATTAGATATTTGGTGCAGAATGCCATTTTTAAGTAGGTTTAAAAATTGATATTTTTATATTCAGTTCCATTATCGCTTCTCAAATATTTTTTTTATCCGATTCATTTCCTAGTCTTTTAAAAAAAATTTAAATACTTTACTTTTATCTATACTTATAATAAAAATGTAACAGGTCCAATTCTGTACATTAAAGATATTTTGAAATTTTTTTTTGGAGGGCTCTATATAATCGATACTGAATCAAAACTGTAATTTTTTTCATTTTTGTCTGTCTGTCTGTCCGTCTGTCTGTATCTTGGCCGCGCATCACGCCGAAACTACTGAACGGATTCAAATGAAACTTGGCATGATTTGAGTTCATACTACGAGGTAGGACATAGGATACTTTTAATCCCGAAATTCAGCACGGTTGCCTGGAGAGAGGGGATGAAAGTCAAAATATTTACTTAGTTGTAATTCAATAACACATAGTCCGATTTCATTCATTCTTTTTTTGCTAGAAAGAAAAAAAATTAAAGATAATTTTTAATAAAATATACATGTACTCGTCGAGAGAAATCGTCAATAAAGGTCACAAAATACCTCCTATAGAAGTATGCTTCATTGGTCCACGTACATCACTTCATGTTGTGTTATGTGGGAAGTAATGAGTTAATATAGTATTATTTTGCTTAACACGTTATTTGCTCGTATGTATTTAACTAATTACTATGGCGGAAGATTTAAAAGGTTTAATTTACGTGGTACAATTAAATCCAGAATAACAACTTTCACTAAATATTTTAATAATACTAAAGCTATCGATCATAAGATTGTTACTAAGATTCAAATTGATGAACTTCAGTTGAAGTTAAGTAGACATCAATCTTTATTGTCGCAATTCGATGAAATTCAGGGAAAGATAGAATTAATCTCACCCGATTCTGAGGAACAGATCGGTGAGAGAGAAGTCGTTGAAGATAACTTTTGTTCATTAATTGCTCAAGCGCAAAATTATATTGAATGTTATCTGAATGTGCATAAGAATACCTTAAATAATTTAGATTCAAGTTCTGACAATTTATCCAGAGCCTCTAAATCTTTCAATATTAAGTTGCCAACTATAGATTTACCTCATTTCGATGGTAATTCTTTAAAATGGCTTGAATAACGCGATACATTTAATTCATTAGTAAATGAAAATGACAATATTCCAGATATAAATAAATTTCATTATTTGCGATCCTCATTGGAAGGGAGTGCCACTGTTGTCATAAAATCAGTTGCTTTTTCAGATGAAAATTATAAAATGGCTTGGGAGCTCTTGTGCAATAGATACAACAATAGTAGACTATTAGTTAACAATCATTTAAAAGCATTATTTTCTTTTTAACCTCTTGCAAGGGAATCTCATCAGTCATTGCGTTACATGATTGACTCTTTTACCAAGAATTTACGCGCTCTCAATACATTGAAGGAACCCAATGATTCGTGGGATACCTTGATAATTTTATATAATAATAAACGCATGGAAGATCATAGATTAAAGACTGGTTTCCAAACATTACAATCAAATTAAGACGACATAAAATCGGAAATATTTTCATTTGTATCGCACGAACAATTTATAGGCAAGCTATAAAATTGTTAGCTGAGCGTAATGATAATACTAATAAGATTGTAACATGTCATGTTAATGCTATTTTGGATATTTTCCCTATAACTAAATAAATGCCCATCGCACGCTTAATACACATTAATTGCTGTCGTCGCTGCGCGTGCAAAAGCAATTATGTGTTTTTTACACACTTTACTGCAGGAGACACAAAAAACAGATTTTTTCGAGAAATGCTCCTAGTATTTAAATAATTTAATCTTATTTTGATAGATACAAAGGAGATGTCTAACTGATCCACTCATGAAGACACCATGCAATACAAAGGAATGTAAAGGACTTACAGAAACGTATATTTCTTCCTAAGGTAACAATATTGACAGAAATATTTTAAAACAATTTAGAAAATCTAATAATGTACGACTAATAACGCTTGATTACTTTTAAACAAGTGATATAATAACACTAGTTTACAAAATTTAACTTTTTGTCTGTTGCCGCGAATTTTGTGGTTGATAATGTTCGCTTATGACTTGTTTTTATCCAATCTACCCTCAAAAAAATTTGATCAGCTCGAGTTTCTTTGTTTTTGATTTTTGTCATTTAAGCGTAATTAATCGATAACAGGCATATTATACCATTTTAAGATTAGTATCTGAAGTTTTTGAGTCATGAGTAGTTCAAGGAGACGTTGTTTAAACAATCCAGATCATTTTTGCTATATACGCGAAGAATAGGTGTTTAAAAATTGTAGAAAAGTTATATCAGAGTTGATGAAAAATACCTATTTTTAGTGTTTTGGGATGCTCTTGGATAAAAATGAGAAGTCTTAGGCTCCTAATTATGTTTGTAAATAGTGTGTGGAATATTAAGGATTGAGTAAAAGTGGTAAAAGAAGCGCCTTTAAATTTGGAACACTGACTATTTGGCGAGAACCACAAAACTCGTCACGAAGCTCGTTTTGTTTTGTAGCGTGAACGTAAACGGTTTAAACACAAAAAATCGAGCTAAATGGCAGCACCCAAGTACTAGGTGTGTTCATCATCCAGTGCAGCGTTCACCTCCCTCTTCAGTGCCTAAAAATATATATCTGAACACTTAGAACAAGACATTGTAGGACCAAGCTCATCACAAAATGATGCTTATTTTGAAGGTATGTCAAATGAGTCATAATGCTTTACCCAAAATGAGGTAAATGATCTTGAAAGAGATTTAAATCTCTCTAAACAAGCTTCAGAATTGTTAGCATCAAGACTGAAAGCAGAAAATTGCTTTGCTTAGATACTAAAATAAGTTTTTATACTGAAAGAGAAGATTTCTCGAAAATCTTCGAATAAAAAATCTGGAAATTATATTGAACTTGCAGAAGACTTTCTGCTACAATAAAAAATATGGGGTGCAATATGAGCATAAAACTCCACTTCCTCGATAGTCACCTGGACAGGTTTCCAGAAAACTCAGGAGATATGAGCGACCAAAAGGGAGAGCGTATGCATCAGGAAATGCGCGGGTTTCTGGGATACAAATATGATGTATGACTATTGTTGGTCTCTGTTACGTCATTTTTCAAAGTCTACACATCAGAAAAGAACTTTAAACTGAAGTGTTTTAGAACTCAATGGTTGATTTTCTTAGTTAATACATGTTCTGCACCTACATAGCTGAAATTCGGGAACTAGAGCTGATAAAAATCTTCTAATTATATTTTTGAAAATAGCATATCATATGTGGTCAGCAACAGCTAAAATTTTAACCACTTATAATAAATAATTAAATTATTTATTATAAGTGGTTACGCCATATTGTCATTTTTAAATTTATCGATAACTGATTGAAGAATGCGTCATCCTCTCCTATCCTTTTCCCACATAACTCGAGCTACGGTTGTGAGAGCGAGAAAAGAGAAACATTCAACGCATCAAATGTCACTTGTGATTTGACAAGTGTCGAAGAAGTCTGCCGCGAACCTCTGAAGAGGAAGGTTGTTGCGTGACCGCATCCTTCAAGGACTCCACAGCACCCGCAGGAACGAACATCATCTCTAACCGCCTTTGAGAACAGTTCGTCGCGCTCGCAAAAAGACTGATTTTAAGTGTTTAAACCCGCATATACCAATTTGTGTTGCAAAGTGTTAGCTTCCGTTACGGACAGTCACGGGCTCCGTGAATCTACCCGCCGCAACTCGCATCACCAGCCAGCATCCACGAGTGAAGATACAGCAGAGAGGTTAGTCCCTACCTATACTTAGAACTGTCTTTGTCATACCCCTGATTTCCCTAGGGCAGTTCATCTCCCTTATTTCGCATTCAGTCAAGCAGTATAGAAACTCCGTCTCGAACCGGATCAACCATATTTGGTCTGAACGAGCTGGATACCGCATCCCATAGTTATTCATTCGAGCACCCAATAAGTGATAATTAATTTAATAATTAATTATTCTAATAAGTAAAATTATTAAAATAATTTATTAAAAGTTAGACACAATAGTTAATTTTAAGAATTTTATCTTAACTATTTAACATTTAGGTCGCAGATGAATCGCAGCTACGGCGGCCAGGTCATGCGGTTTAATCGCGCGACCTGGCCGCCTGATGCGCGGGGGCACTTAGGCCCTAGTAAGTGATTTACAGACCACAAAGTGGTCCCTGGTAAACGTATTACCCAGCCGCCCTTATTAGTATTCTTTCTTAGGCCCTAAGAAGTGATTTACAGACCATAATTGGGCCTTTGTACATGTATTATACAGCCACCCTTATTAGAATTGTCCTTGTAGGCCCCTAATAGGTGAATTTGCAATATTTTTGTAAAATATTTTATATAGTGACATTGCGTCATCCATATTGTACCGCTAAAACACATAGATTTATCGCCGTAATATTTATATTTACGTGTATAAGTATAAGTATTGTATGTAGTTATACACATATACACACATCTTATTTAGGTATTACATTAACCGCAATCTATTACCAAAATAGAACATTATTCTTACATTTTTTCCACCGCATTATACCTTCAATAATTTTTATGCACCCACCTCCATTCGTGAAAGTCACTATTGTTTCTTTGCATAGAAATTATTGTTGCATTTTCTACCGCATTACACCCTCAATACTCTTATATACATCCACCTTCGTTCGTAGAAGTCATACTCATTATTGTTTCTTTGCACATTATATATAACTCGACCAAATTAATACGAGTATTCCATAATGCCACCTAAGAAACAGTTGGGTCATAGTGAGGGCTCAGATTATGAGGACACACGATTCGAAAATGCTTATATTGATCGCTAAACGCAAAGCCTTTTTTGAAATAATTCAGCGTATTTATGACCTCTCTTCAGACCTTGAATCGGACGCCTCGAGGAGGGAAAGTTTCCTTGACGAGAGTTCTAACATCGGTGAATTACGTAGGGAGTTTCTAGAAGTATTAGATAGTTGTAACAGTCATTTATTGAAAACAAATCCTACTGCTAAACCGGAATATAAAAGTCTTGTCGCTTTCGAGTCTTTATGTGGCAGGATTAAAAGAATTCGGTCTCAGTATGCACAACAGAGTTTATCTACACAGAATGTTTACGTACCGCACAAATCTAGGTTGCCGCCTATCGAATTAATGACTTTTTCTGGTGATTTTCGTTCGTGGCCATTATTTTATGCCAGTTTTCAATCGACTGTTCATGATAATCCATCTCTCACGGATGCCGAAAAGTTATATTATTTATTAGGTAAACTGTCAGATAAGGCTCAGTCTGTGTGCTCAGGTATATCACCAGGTAGTTTTGAACACCGCCATATACCTACGAATATAAACCCAACTGACTTGGCTTCAAGGGGAGTTGAACCCCAAGACCTGTCTTCTTCCTCTTTGTGGTGGGAAGGTCCTTCTTTCCTAAAGAAGGAACGTTCGGAATGGCCACCGGATTCGTTCGTAGCTCAAAAATTACCCGAGTCAAAGGTACACACGTTATTAGTATACGACAATAGTTCATTTATAGATTACAATAAGTATTCCAATTTCAATAGATTCAGTAGAATATTTTCGTATGTTTTACGATTTATTCACAATTGTAATAAAAGGAAGCAAAGGTACTCAGGCCCTATAAACTCGGATGAAATAAATAATTCAGTTATGTTATTAATAAAATTTAGTCAATTACAGTCATTTTCGCTCGAAATTGTGTTACTTAAAGAAGGAAAACCATTACCACAAAAAAGTAGATTATTAGAGTTAACTCCATTCATAGATTCAAATGACATTATTCGTGGTCGTTTAGATAACTCTAATTATAGTTTCGACAAGAAACACCCTATAATATTAAATGCAAAACATTATTTAACGAAGTTAATAATGAATAATGAACATATACGTTTGTTTCACGCCGGTCCACAGCTACTGTTAGCATCATTGCGTGATAGGTACTGGCCTGTTGGTGGGAGATGCTTAGCGCGACAAGTGGTTAGACAGGTTAGGCAGTGTGTTGTTTGCGTTCGTATGTGTGCTAAAACGGTGCAACCAATAATGGGTCATTTACCTGAGTCGCGAACTGATGCTTATTTCCCTTTCTTCTCGTGTGGAGTTGACCTTTTATTAGAAAATGCTATCTATGTTTATTTGTATGCCTTAGTACTAAGGCAATACAATTGGAACTTGTGAGTGAACTGAGCACTCAAGGTTTCATTTTTTGCCTGAGACGATTCGTATCACGCAGAGGTAAATGTCATGAGATCTTTTGCGACAACGGTAGGAATTTCGTAGGCGCTAACAATGAATTAGGTAAGCTGCTTCGATCCAACCGTCGGTCTGTCAGTGATTATGCCTCTTCTGAGGGAATCAAATTTATATTTAGTCCTGCTTATTCTCCCCACTTCGGTGGCATATTTGAGGTTGGAATCAAATCAGCTAAATTCCATTTAAAACGTGTAGCTGGAAAGGCTGCTTTGACGTTTGAGGAGTTAGCAACGCTATTTACACAAATTGAAGCGATCCTAAATTCACGTCCGCTGACTCCTCTCTCGTCCAATTGTACTGATCCTTCTCCTCTGACTCCAGGCCACTTCCTAATTGGGAGACGACTTACGTCTATTCCAACGAAGCCCATCACAGCTACCAGGCCAAATAGATACGAGCTCGTCGAGAAGATAAGGCAGCACTTCTGGGAGCGATGGAGCCCGGAGTACATCTCTGAGCTGCAGCAGCGCACCAAATGGCGCGAGGGACAGCACGGACTCATCTGCGGAGACAGTTATTCTCAAGGAGGAAAACTTACCGCCATTGCAATGGCGGCTAGGGCGCGTGTGTCGCCTCTATCCAGGGACTGACGGCGTCAGCAGGGTAGCTGACGTCACTACTTCGAGGGGCATCGTACGAAGGGCAGTAAACAGACTATGCCTACTGCCCTGTACATCAATACGCAAGGATGACCACGAAGCAGAAGGGGCCGCTTCCAGGCTCCCTACCTCGTGCACATCTTGAGAGCTAGGGCTCTCAACGCGCCGGAGGATGTACACGCATGTGATGCGTGTAGCAACAACGGCTGCGGTGCGCGGGCGGCGGGGCGCTCAACTGGTCCCGCGGCCGCGCCAATGACTCGCCCACAGCACCTGTCGTCAAGCGGACGTTTACATCGATCGTTCTAAATATTATATTTGCTGTAACTAATGTGTAATATACAAAGTATTCACCTAAGCGAGTCTATCATTTAATCTCCAACACAGTGTGTTCTACATTGAGGTAAAGTGCCCAACATCTGAAAAAGCCATGGGACGATATGTTAGTGCAGGAAATAAAGTAACTGCAAAATACATGAAAATAGTAGCTTGGAAATAGTTAATGACCAGCTTTATTATTCGAAGTGTATTATAAAAGGTAAAGATTTTAACCTTATATTCTCAGGCCAAATCAGCAAATAGTATTCAATTTAAATCAGAGGTACCACCCCTTAGATAGCTGAGCTAAATCATATAGTGAATGTTTCGCTATCCCACTATAGATAATTTATAGACCCATTGAAAAACTAGTCGATCTGGTTAAAAGAATAGAACAGTTAAAATCTGTCAATTCTAACTCGCCACACTACACTCTATCTACTCATGGCATTCATTCAATACACTATTTGTTACGGCTTACTGAGAGTGGCCGTTATCTTGGCTGCATACTTATTATAGAGGCGGAGATGAGCAGTTTCTGCAGTGGAAATAACTCAAGGTGTGACAAAAAGTGTAGTGTTCTTGCGAAAGCAGAGTATGGCTCACCGAGAGCCGAGTGAACTGAACATAAATATAACTAGTGCGGACTCTTAGAGCAAACGAGATTAAGCTACATCACCTATTGTTAAAAAATATCGCTTTCTCTCAGAAGATGCCTAACTGTATACATTGTACTGTCCCGGGAGCATGTACGATGCAACCTAAGCCGAGTAAGTATTTTACCTTACTCTGCTACTTATTATTAATAATAATTTAATACACGGTAAAGATTAGCGCCCTCGCTCCTTTATAAAATAAATCATTTCGGTCCACTCAATAAATTAGTATAAATTAAATTTTCACCGAGTTATTATATAGCAACCTACGAACTTCTACAGATATAAAACACTTTGATTTAATACGCAACCATCACTTATACGACCTTTACATCCTATATCGGCAAACACAAAACAATAATTACTATACACTAGAGCTAGTAGTAGTAGAACAATGCTGAAGCTGCCTTTATAGTTAATATTGTCAGGTGCACTCTTTGCCAGTGATATGAAATGAAATGATATTTATTTGTAAGTAAATCTTTTCAGATATTTTTACACGTCGGACTTTACAGCTAGAAGAGACCGGCATTTCCTACGACTCACTCTGGGAAGAAATGCCGAAACAAACCACAGAGATGTCCTTTTTTTTTTAGTCCGAGAACATTGATTACAAAACAAAAAATAATCTGTGCGAGTACAGTATAGGATCTGGGTTGGCCTTTTGAAGAAAGGACCATGATTTTGAGTCGGCCTGTCCATACAGACGGCATACGAGCCCCAGCCATCGTGTTACGACCCGAAGCGTGACACTACCGTCAGCAGGACATTTGGGTAGGCCGGGGAAACACTCAAAGCCACCAGAAAGATACTAAATATGAACTTATATTACAAGCCTAGACTATACTCACATTTACATACACAAAAGGAATTCACTTGGTATAAAAACAACATACAATAAAAATATAATTGTCTAACACTTTCACACAAGATACCTACGTAGGTAGATAGTAGTAGTAGTAGATAGTATAGTTATGTGCTTGCTATCTATAGCACTAAGGCAATGGGGGAAGGTATATCAGGAAATAAGGAAGTTAAGTTCCAGCTATGATGAGACGTTGCAAAAATCTGCCAGAATTAGCAGAGGCTGTCAGGGAGATGTCAAAGGCTTTCAACACTTTAAATCAAGTTGTAACTAAAGATTCTCCACGAGAAGATGATCCACGTGAATAATATGGTAAACTTCGTGCAACTAACTGAGGAAATAAACAGACTTTAAAAGAAAAAAAAAATGTTAGTTATATGTAACATGGTGTTAAAGAGACGTCGAAGAGCAGAAATGACTCGTAAATTCATACGTCATTCGTCCACCATCTTCTCAAAGTTCATACCAATCTGAATGATCATACTCGCCCCCTCGCCTCGAAACGAACCATCTTCACCACATACACCACCTTCTACGTATGTTCCAAGTCAACTACTACCTCGCCGAATTCAAATAATTTCCAATGAAGTTTTAGCCCCAGTATAAATATGTCACGACATTCACCCAACCCAACCCATCCACCGTCACAGGATCTGGAATCTCCGTTATGACTAGTATACCAGGTGAATCTCAACATACTATGACTGATCACAATTACACGTGCGAACTGTAAAACTATTCAGAAACTCACTTAATTCCATTACAAAAGATTCTTTATCGAGCATATACAGATACATAAAAAGTAAATTAATTGTAACTTATTTGAGTCAAATACTTGTCAGCCTAAGAGTAAGCGATATCTTGAAATAAATAATCAATTTAAAGTGAAATCTTTGTTAGAATATCAGTGTTATAAGCTGGTATACATTTCTATTTTTAATATGTTGGCAACATCCCTCTTCCCTTTTCCACGAAACCTCTGTAGCTAGCACGACGTAAGTAATTTTGTAATCTATCTATATATATAAACGAAAGTCGTGTTAGTTACACTATTAATAACTCAAGAACGGCTGAACCGATCTGGCTGAAAATTGGTGGGAGGTAGCTTAGAACCAGGAGGCGGACATAGGATACTTTTTACGTAGGTTTTTTTTTAATTTTTTTCCGCGATGGTAACCGCGGTTGTTGTTGTACCGCGGGTAACACCGCGGGGCTCAGCTAGTACTATTATATAAAGCTGAAGATTTTGTTTGTTTGTTTGAACGCGCTAATCTCAGGAACCGCTGGTCCGATTTCAAAAATTATTTCAGTGTTGGATAGTACATGTATCGAGGAAGGCTATAGCCTATATATCATCACGCTAAGACCAATAGAAGCGGAGCACCAATGAAGAATGTTACAAAAACGGGGGAAAATATTTACGCTACGGGCAATAGGAGACGTAAACGATGTTGCGTGGGTCAGCTAGTCTCAAATATCTATGAAAGTAGTAAAACAAATAAGCGTTTGTTTAGCCACGACCTAAAAATAAAATATGGTAGCAGCCCGTGTTTGATTAAATAGGAAAAAGATTTTGAACATATCGCAGGATTAAAAATTGTATTATGTCATACATGTGCTGAGAATTATAATAAGAAAAAAATGGAGCGTAATCAACAAATTGCAATACCTATTTTCAATGGAAAATAATACGCAATTTGGAAAATAAGATTAACAAAATTTCTGCAATTCAAAAAATGTCAAGACGTTATTACGAGAAAAATCCTAAGCACTGATGACAAGGAAAAATGGACAAGTAGCCAACTACATTTACGGTGCAATAACTAATAAACAGTTGGAATATATATCAGAGTGTGAAACGGCATACGATATAATTTGTAAGTTTAATTCTGTGTATTTAAAAGGCTTAACATCCTTACAAATAGTTTACCGAAACAATCTTGAAAATTTAAAGTCAAAAAACTATCAAGAACTAGACTCCTTTTTTGATGACTTTGAAAGATCAGTAAATGAGCTTAAACAGGCAGGTGCCACTATATCAGAAAATGAGAAGTTGAACTATATGTTGAGAGCACTTATTGGATGTGTTGCCAAATGAGGAAAGGACTGTGGAATATCTAACAAATAAAATTAAAATAAAATATTTGGCTCAAGAACCGCAAGAAAAGTCAGAAGTTCTAGACAAATCAAATGCCTTTAAGTCAGAAATCAATGCAGCCCCTAAATCAAATGCATGTTTTATTTGTGGAACTGGAAAAATGTTAAAAGCACTAAGATGTGACAACGGTAAAGAATATATAAACAGTAAGATGTATAGTTTTGCAAGAAAAAAAGGGAATAATGATAAAGGCATGTCCAACGTATGTACATGAATTGAACGGAACTGCAGAGAGATATAACAGGACTATAATGGATATGGCTAGATGTCTACTAGCAGAAGCAAGAGTAAATTAATGCAATTGGCCGGAAGTCGTTAAATCAGCAGCTTATTTGAAAAATAGAAGTTTGGCTAATATTATAGTAAAGAAGACACCCTATGAAATATTCTTTAATAAGAAACCATCAATAAAACAATTGACGTTGAATGGAAGTAAAGTTTATATGAGAATACCAGAAGAAAAAAGGAACTCAAAATGGGATAAAAAAGCAGAATTGGGAATATTACTTGGATATGTTGAAGTTGGCTACAAAGTATTGATAAATAATAGAATAGTGGTGGCCAGACATGTTGATATTATAGAGGAAGATGTCAAGTTTATGAACATCAACGACGATACCGATTCAGAGGAAGAAAGACAAGAAGAAGAAAAGGAAATAATGGAAAATAAGTTACCGGAAGAGACTCAAATAATAGAACCAAGTTTTGATGACAATGTGATGAATGATGATGATAAGGAACAAGGAAGAGTAAAGAGACCAATCAGACGTCCAGTCAGATTTGATGAAGAATTTGGATACTACTGCATTTGTGCAAATTTTTGTGATGCTATGATTCCAGGTACATTTCAGGAGGCGATGCAATGTGATGAGGCAAAACGATAGAAAGAAGCAATGGACTGTGAGATGAGCAGCCTAGTTAAAACCCTTGTGAGTAGACCACAGGGCAAAGAGATTCTGGATGTGAAGTGGGTATGTGAATTATTGATGCTGGGCGAGTTTTTGGCATCAAATAAAGACTTTTGTTCAGCAGAATTAAGAAATGTCAAAACTTCCATGTAAGTATATTAATAATATTTAAAAATATAATAGTTTAAGTAAAAAATAAATATAAATCTGTGCTCAGTAAAAAGTAAAATCTGCCCAGAACATAAAGTCCATGCAAAGTTGTATGGAGTGACTGTAATAGTGGACGACGCAGAAGTGAGGAGCCATCCTGTACATCCGTTGAGTGCTATTGGATGAAATCGAAACTCTCCGGGGTTGGAACTACCTTAAAAAATATAACAGCTAAAGAGTTGTCCAACGGTAAGCCTCGCTTGCCATCAAATGCGTAAAATATTTGAAAGTTTTTAGAGGAAGGGAAGAAACGAAAACTTAACAACTACGAGGTAATCAAATATCAAAATGACGATGTTTTTGACCTAACAGAAAGTTTATCTATGCACAAATTAGTGCTGAAATATAAAGAAAGGTCCTGTGATACATTTTTGGAAAAAGTTGTATTGACTGAGGCTGATATTGATTACACAAAAAGAGACAAGAGGTCAACATGACAGCAGCCTTTGTCACGAGTTAAGATATGGCAGGATAACGGCTTCACGAGCATTTGAGTACAGTCCGTGCAAAACCAGTGATGGCACTCTTAATGCTTTAATAATGGGTGGAAAAAATCCAGACACTGGCCATAAGATGCGGTAGAATACTGGAAGATGAAGTAAGGCAGACTGTGAGTACCAAACTGGGAAAAAAAAATTAACAAGTGTGGTTTAATGCTTTCCAAAAACTATCCCATGATAGCAGGATCACCTGATGGGATCTGTAAAAACAGTTTATTGAAATTAAGTGTCCCATGAGTGTAATTTTTTTTCTCAAACATGCATGGAAATATTGTCATTATTTGCGAAAAAAGAACACGCGAAGTATCTAATTTACGGACAGCGAATAATAAATCCATTGCAGGAGCGTTTTTTGGATTTGGAACATTACAACGCTCCAGCAATGTTGTATGAAACGGCGTGCTGGGGTTATTATATACTCTTAGATTGAATCTCTTTTATCTTTGCTTAGTACAAAGTACGTGGCTGTATGCGTAAATGCGTTTGCCTTTCGGCACAGATGGTAAATAGAAAATCGGCGGCAAAGCTGAAAATTCGTCTTGATTTGTTATTTAAATATTTAATAAATGTAAATTGAATAATTAAAATGTGTTCCAACAGTTCAGAGAGTGAAATGGAAATGTATTGTACTCCACCAAATATAAGATTTTCTTTTAGTAATTGCCCCAATTTGAGTAATGTAACTTTTAATATTAATTAAATTAAATGTGTAAAGAAAACATGATTGTCTTCTTTAAAATTAATGTTTGTATTTGGCGCGCTTCGAGTGTAGACAAATATTCTGTGCAAATACTTGAGAGTGTAATGTCAATGTCAAACGCGATTAACCTAAGCTGTCAGTGTACTTGTCATTATTGAGGAGAACGTGAATCAGCAAATAATATTTTACCTTAATTTTAAAATCTTAATTATTAGAAACAATACCTGGCTTTTAATGTTGTTTCTTTAATTTTTCAGGTGAGTTAATCCTAGTTTTCCAATTACAGCACTAGAGCGCATTATGCGGCATAATGCTTAACGTTGAATGTTTCAACTACAGCAACGCTTCGCACAATCGAGCACTCTCAAAAGTAGTGTTTTTGCGTGATGCGTGCAATCGATACCAACTCAGTGACAAAAATTAACAAGTGTTTTTTCTTTAAGGTGGCATTGATCAAAATGTTTTATTTATATATTATCGTTAGTAATATTATTTATTGTTGAAAAAATTTTTAAAGCTTTCGTTTCGTTGCAGTTTTTTCGAAATAATCAAAGTTAATTCAAACTGTGTTAAAAAAATAAATATAAGTATGGATGAAGGTACAAACATTGACTTTTTTATTTATATTCCACATTTAAAGTGTGAATACAATTTCATTTTAGAATTCGAATCTATAAACAAATTTATTTTACAGAAATATACTTTTATATTTTATACTTAATGAAGCAGGCAATCATCAATGTTTTCGTGGTAAGGAACATATTTATCAACATGAAGAAGACAACACAATCTTATTTGTTAATAATTACGAGAATGAAAATAAAGAAAACCATGAAGAGCAAGTGTCTAACAACGAAGAGTCTGAAGTTCATAATTCTTTATTATCAGGTACAAATAGTTCTTATTGAAATAAAATTTAATGTCTTATAATATATAAAATGGTTTTCACTAATAGATTAAAATTTTTTCAAACAGTAACGTAATAAATAATATTTATATTTCAAATAACTTTTTAATGTTTGAAAATGTTCAATTTTTTTAGCAAGAAGTTAAAAATATTATCTACTGATTAGAACTAAGAGTTTTATTTGTATATTTTAGGTAACACTGCATGTATTGAAAGTGATGAACACTTAAGTCAATCTGCAGATTTTAAAACAGAGAGTAATCCTAAGAAAAGTAAGAATTTAATTAATATTTTAATTTTTCTTAACAATAGTTCATAGACTGTACATTAGATTTTAAAGTTTTAATTAAATTATAATTGTGTGTTGTGTTTCCTAAAATTTCAGATGCTGCGTGGACAAAGCAAGCCACGATGGCAATGCTTAGCTTATACGAAGCAAATATACAGATGCTTATGGATATCGGCAAGAAATCAAAGGTGTGGAAGAAAATATCAGACGGCTTAAAAGATTTATGTATACAGGTAAAAATACTTAATATCATTAATGCTGAAGGTGCATGAAACTATTGATAGTGTGATGATTAGAAATCTTCATTATAAGCATTAATTTATGGTTGTACAGGTAACAGCAGATCAGGTTAAATGGAAATTTAATCGATTATATAACAAATATAAGGAGTGTATCGACAACAACAATAAAAGTGGAAGAGCTCATATGACATTTGAATATTATGAGCAATTCGAAGAAATTTTTCATAAAGAGAGAAACGTTTCCACTTCAAGTACATTTTCTTCTTCGATACTTACTACAGATGAAAAAAAAAGAAAGCATGATATAACCGGATCAAAGAACATTAGTAAAAGTAAAAAATTAAAAACAGATGATACATCCAGCGAAAAGAATCTACCACCAGTTGATGAGTCTCCAAAACTCAAAACAACTCAGGTTGCAGATGTTAAAAAAACTGCAAGAAACCAGCAACGCATTCAAAGTATGGAAATTTTAGGAAAACTTCAAGAAAACCAGAAGGCTAAAGATGAAAAAATGACTAAATATTTAAAAATTAAAGAGAAAGAAATGGACTTAAAGAAAAAAGCAATCGATGTTCGTGAAACTGAAGTGCAAGTTAAAAGAGATGTTGCTAACGAAAAACTAAAGTTTCATGAAAAGAAGCACAAAGACTGGTTAAATATAGAAAAATTGAAATGTGAGCGTCTAAAAAAACTATTAAAAAATCGTACTGACAGCGAAGAGTCTGATTAAGTTTACCAAAAGATAATGTTTAAGAGTTTGTTGTACCTAAAAAGTTTATTTTAACATGTCAAAATAAATAGTTTATATTAAGATCTATGATTAAGATTTTGTTGTACTTATAAGTTTATAGTAACATGCAAAAACAAATAAAATAATATATTTAAATTTTTTTTTATTTTTCATTTCTGTATTTTGTTAAGTACTATCATAACTACACAATTGTGAGTTTTTTTTTATTTAGTTATAAACAGTAAATTACTTATTTTATAAATGTCTATTTTTTATCGTTTTAATTGATTTTTACAATTTAATTTTTACAATTCAATATACAAGTGGTATCGGAAAGTATAGATATATTTTATTTTGAACTTATGCAACTTGTGCATCTGGAAACAATTCTCTGAATAATGTCATTCTACGATCTCTATCATTATTATTATTTTGATATTGTTCTTCATAACCATGTTCCTCTAAATTTATCCCTACATGTATATTATCATCTTCAAAGTTATCAAAATTGTCATGTTCATCGATACAATAATTGTGCAAAATACATGCTGCTGTAACGACCTCGGATACAAATGATAAATTCCTGTACTCAGTAAAAAATTTAATTCGTCGAAAACGGCTTTTCAATAGTCCAAAAGCTTGTTGAACTGACATTCGTGTAGATGAATGCAAATAATTGAATTCTCTTTGTTGAGGAGTTAAGTGACCATTATCTCGAAATGGTGGAACAAGCCATGATAGCGATGGATATGCAGAATCTCCAATTAAAAAAGTATTATTTGGAAATACATTTTCTTTATTATTGTGAGACTCTTCATATAACGGTGATCTTCGAAAAACCCGAGCATCATGTAAAGATCCTGGCTCACCACAATAAATATTAGTAAACTTCATATTAGAATCAACTACTGCTTGAAGATTTATAGAGAAATATTTTTTCCGATTACAATAATCTACTGCATTCTCAGAAGGCTTTACAATCCTTATATGTGTACAATCGATTGCTCCTAAGATATTTGATATATTTTTTTTAGTGAAAAAACCTTCACATGTATTGATTATTGCATGATTAGTCTGAGGCCACTTGATAACATCATCCAATTTCGTTAGAATCCAAGTTATGACACGGCGAATGACTCGGAATGTTGATGAAATTGAAATATCAAATAAATTTGATATAGTCCGCAATGGTTCAGTATTTGCAATAAACCACAAAAATATTAAAAAGCTTATTTCAGCGCTGATGGGTTTCATCCCAAAGGTATTCTTGGGAATAAAAGTCGATGTTTCAAGTTCATCTACAAAAAAAGGTTTCAGTAATATATTAAATAGTATAAATAGTTAAAACTCATAAATATGAATTCTTAAAATACGTACTTATCAGCTGATATGCAGTAGTTCGCGACAATCGAAAATTTTCTTTAAATTCAGCATCCGTCCAAGCTTTTACTACATTGAGATATTTTTCTACTCTTTGCTTTCGACAACCTGTCATCAAATATTTTATCAATGGCTCAAATAACTCATCAGTTTCATTATCATATATATTTTCAATAAATATATCACTTGATAATGAACTAATTGATTGATTTAAACTCGGAGTACTCGATAAATCATCATCACTATCATCTGGGTAAGATGATTCAATTAAAAAGTATATAATTCTTTTAGAACTCATTTAAAAAAATTACTCAAAACAAACAAATGTTAATGTAATTATCAAAATCCAAATTACTTAAAATAACCGTAAATAGTTTTCAACCAATTTTTATGTATACCACTTTGCTTACAAATTAATGAGGTTATTGCTAACTCTGAATATTTTTTTTTTTTTCAACACTGAACTTAGCGCACTCTGCTGGTGCATTTGAAAACTAATTCACGTTCCAATTGAGCATCAGCATAATTCGGCATTGTGCGCCACTGAGTCGCATTATGCTCTGTAATTGGAAAACTACCAATGTTTCTGTTCATGTTACTTTGTGTTTTGTAATAAGTTAAGAACGTTTTGTGAATAAAACTTTAATTTTTCAGAGAAACAGTTTGGCCTTTAATTTTGGATCAAATATCATTATAAAACAACATTATTGCTATTATTCCATACAAGATGGAAAAGTTGAGGTTCGATTTCGCTGTCAAAACAGCAGCAGATGAAAAATCAAACATTATATGCATAACCTCAATAGCAACACCAGAAGGAAAGATTTTCAAAATACCTACAGAATCTCAACCTGTACACTACCATGAAGAAATTTGTAAGACTTCCAATTATGCTAAGGTAAAAAAATCATTAACTAAAAGACACCAAACAAGGAAAATCTGGATAACTTTAATAGAAGGTATATCAAAAATATATTTGGACGATGACCAAAACATACAGTTCAATGATACTTATTTGGAAGAGATTTTCGAAGAAGAAATCAAGGCTAAACCTACACCTAGTAGCTCGAATGTGATGCTAGAAAACTTGTTACAAAAATTACTTATAGATAAACAAACCAAGTCAGAAAAACAAAGTTTGGAGAAAATTTCAAAGGAATTTTTAATTGAAAAATTCAACGGCAGAAGTTCAAATGCTTGCCAGTGGATCGAAAATTTCAATAAAGAGTGTGAACGGTTCCAAATAATTGTATTTGTATTTGTATTTATTCTTTATTGTACACATAGAACATAAAAATATATAAAAGAAATACAAGGAAGTGTCATGTACAAAGGCGTGCTTAACCCAAAATTGAGTTTTCTTCCAGCAAACCCTGAGTGAATAGAGGATAGTAGAAAAATGTAAGGGCATAGTCATGCGTACTTAAGAATCAAAAGAGTAACGAATATAATAAAAATGAAAAAGGTAATAATAGTAATTATGAAGCTGATTTATACCTACAGTTGAATATATTAAACATATTAATACACACATACATATATACATGCTTACATATATACATACATATATACATTTGATACAATAAGGGTCTGGTTATTGTAGGGACAGATAATAATCCCTGGTTCTACTCTTGAACATAGTTAGAGAAGGACTAGCGCGTATCGCACGCAGTAAGGCATTCCATAGCCGACCAGCTGCAACACTAAAAGAGTTATTGTAGCAGCTCGAAGTATGAGAAGGAGTTCGAAGAAGGAGAGAAGAAGAAGATCGACAGGGTTGGCTTTTGGGAATAAAGTGCTCGAAGCGGTCACGAAGATATGAAGGAGAGTTGGGGTTGTGAATAGTGGAATATAGTAAGGAAAGTATATGTAGATCTCGACGCTGCCGAATAGGTAACCACTTCAGTTGTTTCCGGAATTCTGAAACATGGTCGAACTTTTTCAGACCAAAAATGAAGCGGATACAGAGATTTTGTAACCGTTCTAGCTTATTCCAGAGTTCTTCTGTAGCGTCGAGAAAAGAAACATCGGCATAATCAAGAAGTGGAAGGAGAAGGGACTGAGAAAGTAGGACTTTAGTCGAAAAGGGGAGAAAATTTTGAAGACGTTTGAGAGAATGATATGTTCCAAAAACTTTTCTGCTCACCTCTGTAATATGTGTGGTCCATGACATGTAGCAGTCCATAAAAATCCCAAGATTTTTAATTTGTGTCAAATATGGTATGATCGCATTGTTATAGGACACTGGAGGTAGTGAAGTCAGATCGAGGCTATTATACATGTACCTGCCACCAATAATGATGGCTTGAGACTTGGCGGGATTGACAAGCAGCCCAAACGATTTTGCCCATGTATAGATGTTTTGGAGATCATTATTGATGGCAGTTACAGCTTCTGTGACCTCGTTAACCTTAAAATGTCGGTAAAGCTGCAAGTCGTCCGCATAAAGATGATAACGAGAAGAAATTACTTTAGTGATAGCATTTATGAAAATGGAGAAGAGTAGAGGAGATAGTACGCCACCCTGGGGTACACCCGCAGTAAGATTACACCAGTTAGAGGATGACTCTTCCGAGCGAACCAGTTGCGAGCGACCCCGAAGGTAAGAACTGAACCAAGCAATTACAGATCTAGAAACATTCAGAGACGATAGAGTGCCTAAGAGGATGTCAAAATCAACAGAATTAAAAGCGCTGCTGAAGTCCAGTAGAACCAATACTGTCAGCTGTTTATTTTCCATAGCCAGTCTAATATCGTCTGTTATTTTAATTTATGCGGTCGAAGAATGCGGTAAAAGAAAATGAGGTACATTGAGGCAAAGGAAGACTAGATAGATAACTGAGAGTGGATGCTTTATCTGAGACATCGATACAAACCGGTGGAGTGGAAAAATGACTATTCAGCACATTAAGATCAATACTAATTGAAGTGTGATCAATCGCTTTACCAATACCAAGAGATTTAAGAAATCGCCATACCTGACAAAAATAAAATTGAAATACTTAAATTTTTTATGGAAAATTCCAGTACCGATTGGTATAGCTGCACGATGATGAAACTCACAATTGAATCGGCTTGGGACAAATGGGAAAAAAGTTTTACTGAGACTTATGGAAACAGAGGATGGTCACCCAGTAGATACGCCCTGTCATATAAATATCAAGCGGGATCATTATTAGAGTATGCTTTAAAAAAAGAAAAAATATTATTGGAAGTAAGGAAGTCAATTGATACCGAGACACTCATAGATCTCATTGCATATGGTTTACCAAACTATGTCACTGACAAAATAGATAGAGGGAGTTTACAAGGAACTGAAGATCTTTACAATGAAATTGGATAATTGGAACATTTTTCTGAAAAAAAGAAATATGAAAAAAGAAGCATTACTTATAGTACTAACAATACACAAAAACAAAAATATGAAGAGAAGAAACCATGCCCCATATGTATGAAAGAAAAGAAAGTGAAACGCTACCATCCCGAGGACAGTTGTTGGTTTAAAGGTAAAAATCAAACAACAATCATAAAACCTGTAAATAACTCAGAACTTGAAGTTGAATTAAATGAAGACAACCAAAAAAACTAGAAGTGCCACCATTAATAAAAATAAAGTTGCTATTAAATGATGTATTGGAAGTTTCTGGAATTTATGATTCAGGATCAAATGTGTCATTAATACATGCAAAACTACTGAAAATTCAACCAAGAAAAAATACACAAGACCTACAAATAGCAAACTTGAAGACTATTAATGGTGACATGAAAACGAAAGGCACGATAAAACTGAAAATAAAAATACATAAAATTGAATAAGTTATGAATGTTTTTGCAATAGATAATGAAAATTTTAATTATGATTTCCTGATTGGATTAGATTGCATTAGAAAATTCAAACTAATACAGAATGAAGATCTGAAGATCACACAATGTCACAAACCGAAGGAGGATAAAGCAACCTGTTTAGAAGAGACTTCATATTTTAAAAATGTCAATATTCCTGATGTACTAGGTGACAATATTGAAGAAAAGAGTATACATTCCGAGGTATTAAACCAAAATAAATCAATAAATAAATGTGAAATAAATTTCAATGAACATATTAACTTAGCGAAATTTGAAATGATTGTAAACCACCTAGATTTATACCAACAAACAGAAATTGACAAATTAATAGAAGAATGCTAGTATCAGTGGAGTAGGGGCGGTATTAAAACAAGAGGATAAAAACGGAGACAACAAACCAGTTGCTTATTTTTCAAAGAAATTATCTGAAACTCAAAAACAGAAGAAGGCTATATACTTAGAATGTCTGGCAATAAAAGAAGCTTTGAAGTATTGGCAACACTGGTTAATGGGAAAAGAATTTGTTGTATACTCAGATCATAAACCTCTGGCAAACATGAACATCAAGGCAAGGACTGATGAGGAACTGGGGGATATAATGTACTATTTATCACAATATAATTTTAAAATAAAGTATAACCCAGGAAAATCAAACCAAGAAGCTGACTGTTTGAGCAGACACCCAGTTCTAGAACCACATGAAAATAATGATATATATATATATAAAAATAGTAAACCTAATAAGCCTAAACGATATAAAAAAGGACCAACTTAGTAACCTAGACCTACAAAAAGAAAAACATATATTAGAAAATGAAAATTATTATAAAAAAAATAAAACCAGGAAGAAAATTATACTGACAGAACAGTTGAGCAGGAAGCTAATCAAAGATGTACACGAATATTACTGCCACATTGGGAGAACACAAATGATGAATAAAATTCTTCCATTCTACACAGCAAAGAATATCACCACGAACATCAAACAACTCTGCGACGAATGTGAGACCTGTAAGAAAAACAAAACAAGGAGAAAACCAACATATGGCTTAATGTCACATTTAGGCCCTGCAACACGACCATTTGAAATAGTATCTATTGATACTATAGGAGGATTTGGAGGATCCCGGTCAACAAAAAAATATTTACATCTGCTTGTTGACCACTTCACAAGATATGCATTGATTACCACATCGAAAACACAGAACTCCAGTGATTTTATTAAACTTATAATAAAGGTTACTCAAAACTACAAAATTGATACAATATTATCGGACCAATACCCGGGCATAATCTCCAATGAATTTAAAGAATTCCTTAAGAAAGAAGACATTAAAATGATTTTCACCGCTGTGGACACACCGTTTTCAAATGGACTTAATGAGAGGCTTAATCAGACTCTTGTAAATAAGATAAGATGTAAATTGAATGAAAATGGAAAGAAGACAGCATGGAGTACTGTGGCACAGAAGTGTACAGAAAAATATAATGAAACGGAACACACAGTCACAAAATTTGCTCCAAAATACCTTTTAGAAGGAGAAAATGTAAATATTCTACCCATAGAACTAAAAACAGAATATACAAGAGAAGACCTGAAAAGAGATAGAAGAATAGCTTTGGAAAACACAATAAAGTCACACAACTACAATAAGAAAATATTCGACCTCCACAGGAAGGAATTTAAATTTGAAGTAGGGGACAGAGTCTATGTAGAAAACGGAAATAAGTTAAACAGAAAAAAGATGGATGAATTGAGGGTTGGACCATACAAAATTATAAACAAAATTTCAAATTCAATCTATGAAGTTGATACCGGCCACAAGAAAAAGGAGTCAAATTTCTACCACATCACGAAACTACTTCCTGTTGGAGATGATTGAACAATCACCCGTAATTGTTCTCTCCTAGCGGGGGAGATGTAAAGAAAACATGATTGTCTTCTTTAAAATTAATGTTTGTATTTGGCGCGCTTCGAGTGTAGACAAATATTCTGTGCAAATACTTGAGAGTGTAATGTCAATGTCAAACGCGATTAACCTAAGCTGTCAGTGTACTTGTCATTATTGAGGAGAACGTGAATCAGCAAATAATATTTTACCTTAATTTTAAAATCTTAATTATTAGAAACAATACCTGGCTTTTAATGTTGTTTCTTTAATTTTTCAGGTGAGTTAATGTTTCTGTTCATGTTACTTTGTGTTTTGTAATAAGTTGAGAACGTTTAGTGAATAAAACTTTAATTTTTCAGAGAAACAGTAGGGTCTAAGGGGCTCATCCCGCTATCTTCCTAGGCGTATAAAACACACTCTCTCATTGATGGTCAAATTACCACCACAAATTGTTTTCTAATAATAGGTATTACAAGTCTTTAAATAGGTTTTTAACTCCTATTTGGCCTTTAATTTTGGATCAAATATCATTATAAATGTATAATATAAAATTATGTTTTATTTCCCGGCATTCTTTTGTGAAAAGCACTATATATGCCTCGGCGGAAATGGCAATTGCCTGTCTCGTATTAGTGAAGTCCTCGCCTACGGCCCGGCCTTCAAACTCATACTCGACCTGCAGTTGCCTATTTCCCGGCCTATGCAATGATGTACTATTAAAAATTATGTATCTAATGGGAAACCAACCCAGAAGTTTCATGTTCAGATGCAGCTCCAAATATACTTAACAGGATTTAAAAAAGGCTACTTTTGTGTAGCTGATTGCAACTACAGTACAAATAAAAATGTAGTAATAATTAGTGTTATATATGATGAAACATATGTATCAAATTTTCTGAATGTTACAGTCTCTTTACGGAAAGATAATGTATATATCCTTTATTATACCAAAGTACCTTATAATTTTTGTGTACTTATAATTACGCAAAATGACTGCGTAATTATCTAATGTTGGCAAAACGCGAACCGCGCGAACTCACTAGTGTAAGTAGGCGTGCGATCGGTCGCAAAACGTTACCTTATAAGTTAATCCGGACATTGATAGAACATCGAGATTAGAAACTTGTCGCTACTCGCCGCAGAGCGTGGCCACGGGAAACGATGCCGCCCCGCTCTGACCGATGGCGTAGTCTCAAGTAGAAAGGTAATGACGAACTATCTTAACTAGGATAAGCCACTCACATCATAGCTCTGTTCGTGTCATCTCGGATTTATTATAGAAGCCGGAAATGAAAGACAAGCTCCTATGAGCTTCGATCACCTTCGACCGCCGGATGCAGTCTAATTCTAATCACATATAAAAGCGGGTTCGCCAACGGAAGGATTATTTTATTTTTCGGATCACAGAGCTAAGTGATCAGTTAAGTTAATCAGTGAATTTATTATTGGCGACGTTGTGTTGCAGAAGTTCTTAAAAAGGAAAAAATAAGTCGAATCATCGCCGATACATTTTTACAACCGTAAAATCAGTTATAATAGCATCAGTTACCATCCCCTGGTGAGTTTAATATAATTTATTCCAATAGGACTATGTTTGTTGGCTGTTTTAATTTTAAATTACTTCCGCTACTAATTAAGAATGATTCTTCGTTCTTATTAGTGTTAAAGATTTCTGTAGCTACCAATAGTCCCTATAGTGATTTAACAACAATGATTCTCTCGTAAAATGTAACTTTGACCGTTCAAATCTTTCAATAATGTCTTAAATGATGTTTGTTGTCGGTCTATAGCGTAATTATTCGAAAAGTCCCACAGTGCAATATACTCGTATGTAATTTACATAGGTTGGCTGTAATTTTAATTATAAGAATCAATTGTTTTAAAGTAATATTTTGTCAGTTTCCGTACATAATTGCAACTGTTTTATCTAATAGTTATTCTAACTTGCCACCGAAATTAGTATATTTTAAATGACGCTTGAACAAGTAGAAATGTAATTGTAAAATATTGTGTTAACACAATTCATAACTTTGTTTGGGTTCAAGATCATATTTGATGATAGATAGATGTTATTCATAAATTGCATTTCTATATGCTAACTTATAACCATATAATGTATTATAACCACATAGCTGGTAGTTCAATTACTAAAATTAACGTAATATTTAAATAAGAAATAAATTTCGATGTACCGACACATTTTTATTAATAAAAGTAGCTTCACTTTTTTCTGATATTTGTAACCTGTAATTACATTTATATAATATAATTCTTTGTAACTATGGCGTAGTGGTTTGATGACCGTCCGGCAACTAAACCGTTGGGGGTTCAAATCCGGAATAATTTATTTTTTACTTTATTTAATTTTATTATACACTCCACTCCGTGATTTAATTAATTCGTGAAAGACACCGACGCCCGTTCCGGGTCTTGCCTAATGCTGGGTATCGGGTCTTTCGCGCTTCAAATGTCCTGACGGCGCGTTTCAGATAAGGGGATAAGGGGACCAGCTTTGGGGTTGAACCCAATCGACCAGCCTTGGGGCTGATACAATCGACCAGCCTTCAGGTGCAGCAAAAGGGTCCACCCTTCGACCGCAGTTCTTCGTGCTGACCGCAGACAGCGGCCACCGTCTCCAGTACGACCGGTGCGCGACGGATATCGTCGGACACCCATCCACGGGCCGACCTCGTCGAGGTTGCTTCGGTTCTGCAACCCAGGAGATCGACCTGCACGGCCAGTCACCATCTTAAAGACCCCACGCTGCGGGACAGGACTAACTAAATAAGTTGCCTAGGGTTCGACCCAATAAAGACATCCAATGCTAAGACCTCACACCTAATTATTAACCAGTTAAAGTTTATTTATTTTATATATTTTTTTATTTCATTTAAATAAATTGTTATATCTCGTTAGCATAGCAAGATACTCAGTGAAATCATTGCCAGATAAAGTGTGCACCCACAATTCGAAAGCACTAAAATGTGCCACAGTACAAGTTAAAGTTAAAACAATTACAAGAAATCTTTTACAAACATCAAAATAAATAAAAGAGATCAAGACTCTCTAATATTAAAATATTGTTCTATTGAACCCGTGAAGCAGAGAGCGAGTTTTAAAAAAGCAAAACAAACAACAACTAAATATGCCGTATTTGTATGAAATGTTAAGGTGTTAATTTGTTAGAAACTTTTTTCAAGCCTGTTTAATGTCGTCGAAACACAGAGTGGCGTATGTAATGAGTAGATTTTTTCATGCTGGAGATAATTATAATCATTGATGAGAGTCGAGATAAAAAAAAAATTAAAATCTCTGATTTGCTCTTTAACTTCAGTTAACCTACATACTTCAAGTTATTTTATTTAATTTCAGGTGGAAATCGTAAAGAACACTTGTTTGAGGAGGCACAAAGTTTTTGTGTCTCTCTCGTCTGTTTATAATTTTATACAAAAATTACAATGTGTTGAATCTCATTACTGAGATTCAAGAAAATATTTACGCAGTACAAAGTTACAAAGACAGTGAGTATTATAATAGCGCTGTTAAGCAATCGTATTTCCGGCACATTTTTAATTACTGCTACAATTTTGGCCTGCGCCACACATTACGGAAATTCCTTCGCACAGTGGATCAAATTCAAAAAATCATGGTCAAAACTCAAATTTTTGAGTTGTATAATATTCGTCTATATACGTTCAGATCTTGTTTACGGATAGTCCTAGAACAAAATTCCGGACAGGACAGGTATATACCTCCTCTAGGTTCGCCTCGACATAGGTCGACATTCAGCCTACGCTCATTACGCACGCAACAAGTGTACGCTTCGAAAAATTCTTGCCTGTTTTGAAGTGCTGTGAAACTGAAGAAACTATTTCAATTGAAATTTGGCAAAATGGCACCACTTTCTGGAGGTATGTATAATATATGGTTTTGCAAACTTATTGCTGATTTTATGTTTGTAATACACACATCAAAAGTGTCTAGGGATCAAGCATTTTTATGCGGATTTCTTGAGATTGAGATGTGGCTTTGGCCCTGGCCTGCTCAGTCGCCAGACTTGAACCCGATTGAGCATGCATGGGATATGCTACAGAGAAGAGCTCTGCCGAATATGGAGGGTATCCAGTCGCAAGAAGACCTTTTTTTGTTGTTGCAACGAACATGGGCGGCCATTCCACAGCGTGATTTGGATGAACTCATTTTGAGTATGCCAAACCGATGTTCTTGTGTTAGTGTTCGCGGTAGAAACACGGATTATTAATTGTTTAAGTTACCTAATAAAATTTTAAAGAAAACTGTTATTTCAGTCTTTTTTTCGAACTTTAATGTTAGTGGTTCAAATGTCAAAAATCCTTTTATTAGGAAAATGGCAAATTTCTTTATTAATGCAAAGGTGACTTGGTTTATCGTTACTGTGACAAACGAAAACACTTTATTTGATGAATCCTTAAAGAAAATTTTAATTAATATCAATCAGGAGAAAAGTTATTGCAAAAATATATGTTGATCCCTAGACACATATGTTGATCCCTAGACACTTTTGATGTGTGTAGTAACGACGAACCATATCCTCATCTACCACTTTGTTGTCCCCCTTAATTCTGAGGTAATTGTGTAAGCAACACGCAGCTTTTATTACTTGGTTTGCTGTTTCTGTGCTTAGTTCAATTTCAGTCATAAAAACCCTCCATTTCTGAGCCAAAATTCCGAATGCACTCTCTACTATACGCCGTGCACCACAAAGTCTGCGATTGTAATTTGTTTTTCTATGGTCCCGAATTATTAACGTTAAAATTGTATTTGCAATATTTTTTTTTGTACGATTGTTATTTCTTTGCACGAGATGATACTAATATTGGATTATTGCGTTATTATTATTATTATTTGCGTTCAATTTATTTCATTTATTTATTATTTTGTTACAAATCATGATTTTGTGTCGTTTTCAGATACGTTTTTTTTTTTTTTTAATACAACTCCCGCACTAGGAATAAATCCTGTGTCGCGGGGGACTTTACAAACATACATGAAACGGACACAAAGAACACCCAGACTCAGAACAACAATTTGTGGACCACACAAAGTGTTGTCCTACGTGGGATTTGAACCCACGACACGAAACGTGTTTTATGTTCGCATTTTTTTTGCTTAGCCGCCCAATTTTCCTTGAGATTTTTTTATAATATTTTAACTATACATAAATTGCAACTTTCCTCCTGAAAGGTCTCATGAATTAGCTTCGGGGGGGGTGGAGAGGCGTGGTGGTCGGAGAGGCCGCGGTGGTCGTGGAGTTTCACGACCACTGCCCCACCTCGACTTACCACTCACTCGCCTCACCAGGAGGTAACCAGCAAGAGGAGCGCGGTGGCCGTGGCGGCCGTGGTGGCCGTGGCGGCCGCGGTGGCCGTAGCCGAGGTGGCCAAGGAGTCCGTGGGGGGCAAACCGAAGGCGAACCAAGTAGCCATCCCTCCCAATCATTGAGGCAAGTATAATGTGAACAGGTTTTATTGTATGAAGTATTGTCGATTTATTATTTTTGCTACATTATTTGATTGTAACAGTGAGCTGGACGTTGTTCGGGCCCAACGGCAGCTCACACAGAGAAGAGTGGCCGCTTTGCCTGTGGCGGTCAGGCGGGAACTCTTAGTTCGGAAGAGGGAAGCAGAGACGACAAGGAGTCTCCTGCCTGACGCACCACCTCGGAAAAGAAACAGGTAAGTGTAAATTTATTATGTCCAATAATTAGGAATTGAATCAAATTGAATCACGACTACATACCTTTTATTTTTGTAGAGTCGCCCCGTCTCCGGAGCGGGAGGCCTGCGTGATGATGGCCTCCCCATCATCATCATCAACAAGTAACACAATAGTAATTCTGGGTAATGATTGTTTATATCTTTAAGTTGATTTGTATTCTTATCATTTTTTTGTGTTTGATTTGCAATTTTTTTTTTAGAAAACATTCAATTAGTGCCCCCGCAAATCGCCGACCAGGCGCAGCCTCCTACGCCTGGGCAACCTGGTTTAATTGGTACATATTTTGCTACTTATTCAATCACAGTGAAATATGTAAGACTGCAAGATGATTAATATTAATGGTGCAATTTTATTTTCAGCTTTTGCAGAGGGCTTTAGCCTTCATGACCAGGCGCAGCCGTCTACGTCTGGGCAACCTGGTTCACTTGGTACATATTTTGCTACTTATTCAATCACAGTGAAATATGTGAGACTGTAAGTTGATTAATATTAATGGTGCAATTTTATTTTCAGCTTTTGCAGAGGGCTTTAGCCTTCATGACCAGGAGCAGCCGTCTACGTCTCGGCAACCTGGTTTACTTGGTACATATTTTGCTACTTATTCAATCACAGTGAAATATGTGAGACTGTAAGTTGATTAATATTAATGGTGCAATTTTATTTTCAGCTTTTGCACAGGGCTTTAGCCTTCATGACCAGGCGCAGCCGTCTACGTCTGGGCAACCTGGTTCACTTGGTACATATTTTGCTACTTATTCAATCACAGTGAAATATGTGAGACTGTAAGTTGATTAATATTAATGGTGCAATTTTATTTTCAGCTTTTGCAGAGGGCTTTAGCCTTCATGACCAGGCGCAGCCTCCTACGCCTGGGCAACCTGCTTTACTTGGTACATATTTTGCTACTTATTCAATCACAGTGAAATATGTGAGACTGCAAGTTGATTAATATTAATGGTGCAATTTTATTTTCAGCTTTAGAAGAGGGTTTTAGCCTTCATGACCAGGCGCAGCCGTCTACGTCTGGGCAACCTGGTTTACTTGGTACATATTTTGCTACTTATTCAATCACAGTGAAATATGTGAGACTGCAAGATGATTAATGTTAATGGTGTATTTTTTTTTTAGGGGTCAATGAGAAGGGGTTTGACGCTGTGACGGACGAGTGGCTACGATTGACCGATGACCTTAGTGACTGTGACATGGACGTAGACAAGGACATTGACTTGGACAAAGACGTCTTTTTAGGCACGACGAACATACGAGGATTTGCTCCAATTGACTGTTACGACTTTACTTGGACAAAAGACAGAAATGTGTTTACAGGACGACGAGAAACGTTTACCGGGACTGCAGGCCCTACTTTTCCTGTGACTGACCAGACACGAATTGTGGACGTTTTTTACAAAATGATCGACGTTGACTTTATTGACACGATATGTAGCGAGACGAACAGATACGCTGACCAGAAAATTAGATTACTTAAAAGTCTTGATAAATTCACCCCGACTTCACGACTGTACAGATGGACGCCGACGGACAGGGACGAAATTATAAGCTTTTTGGCCATCCTCATTCTTCAGGGTCTTTTCCCTCTTCCGGAGGAAGAATCCTATTTCAGTTTTAATAGTTTCGGCACAATGCCATAATTTTCCCGTATCATGTCATACAATAGATTTCTTTTACTCAAATCCATGCTACATTTCGTTGACAATGAGACGATTACTGAACGAAACAAACTGACTAAAATACAATTCGTGTCCGACTATTTTAATGACAAATTTTCCAGCTTATACTATCCATCACAAGAGATTGTGATCGATTAATCACTTCTGAAGTGTCATGGGAGGATAGGCTTCGCTCAGAAGATCTTGTCGAAGGCTGCTAAAGTCGGCGTCAAGACCTATGAGTTGTGTGAGTCTGCCTCCGGCTATCTTTGGAAGTTTTTCGTATATGTTGGAAAAGACAAGACTACGACTACAACAATGACTGACGATGACAACATTGATGACACAGACGAGACACGTGATGAGACTGAAACGACTGACCAGACTGGCAGTAACGATGCACGTCCCAGCAACGCTACTGCCGAAATTGTTTACGACTTGGTAGAGCCATTACTTCACCGTGGACATACGCTAATAATGGACAATTTTTATAATAGTCCATTATTAGCGCGTTGTCTAAAACGACAACAGACTGACTGCTACGGGACTATTAGACTTAATCGGGAATTCGTTCCCGAATCACTAAAGACTGACAAAGACGGAACTTCGACAAGGGGAAGTAATGGCGAGCTACTGTACTGATTTGGCTATCATTGTATGGCGAGATGCTAATTTAGTTAGCATGATCACGACACACCATGATCTCCAAATCGGTACTCGAGAAAAATATGACCGACTGACTTACAAGCCAAGTGTTGTTCTGAGCTACAACAAATCTATGGGAGGTGTGGACCGGAAAGACCAATACCTGTCTGCACATCCCATAGAACGCACACGTAACAAAATTTGGTACAAGAAAGTTTTCAGACGCCTCTTGAAAGTAAACAATTAATAGTGAAATACATACATATTATTACAATTTTGTGAAATTTAAGTTTTAGTTTTAATAAACAAAACTAAACAATAAACTAAAAAAAAACAACTTCACAAAATATGATGATCAATGCAACTCATAAATACCACTTTCTGTAATTTATTAAAATTACTTGAGTGGGACGGCCTTAGGGCGGCCATTTTGCTAATATTTCGCCTACGCGAATAAGTCGAAAGCGCTAAAATTTGCACGCAAAAATCATGAAGAGTAGGGGTTTTGTCTCGGTTCATTTAGATACTTAGATTTAATTAAATATAATAATTTATATACCATTAGAAAGGGAAATAAGTCTAGTTTGTTGTGAAATTATTTTATTGACAAAAATACAATAATCCTCCTTGAAATGTAAAAAGAAAGAAATGTTTCTTTTTTTTTCTGAATTCTACGTTTAACCCGACTTTACGTATTCTATATAGTAATTTACTATTAAACAATGTAGATAAGTTTATTCTGTATACTTTTACCATCATTTTCATATCTCTCTAATTATTCTAGCTTGCACGGTTATGTAGCTATGTAGGTTTTTATTGCGGCTCAGCTGCAAAGGTCAAAGGCGGTCAAGTGCCGCGAACGGTTGGACGTTAGAGGGGAACCAAGGCGCGCGCGCGGGACGTTGAAGTGGTCAAAAGTAGCAACACTGCGACCGACTATTTCAAGCCAAGAGTAGCAACACTGCGACCGGCTATAAAAGGACGACGGTTGGCGACACTCGTCCATTTTCTCAGCGGTCATCAAGCAGTGTAGTAGCTCTGTCCGAATACTTAGTGATTGTCAGTCATTTTGCCTACCTTGTTATAAATTGTAAATTTGTGTTGGCCGAAGACCATTAAAATCTTTTAAAAATCTTTTCGTATTTCTATTTGTAATTATTACAAATAGAAATACGAAATGAACCATATAATTTATTATAACCACATAGCTGGTAGTTCAATTACTAAAATTAACGTATTATGTGTCTCCAAAAACACACAGCATTGAGATGAAGAAGCAGCTCTGTGATTTGCCTAAATACCCGAATATCAGTGAAAAAACATACCTTTACGCCATTTAGTTTACCAAATTCGTCACCAGAGGCGCTAGCGACGTCTTGTTGCCGCGCTTTTCGGCTGTCAAGTGTCATAGCGTTCTTGTGATTTGCACGAGCAAATCCATTTTTTTTTAATTTTCTTTATTTGTTATTTTTACAGTTGTTTTTATAGTGAAATTGTTATGTGTATGTGGTTTACCCCACACAGCATTGTTTTTTCGTCAGGGTAAGCAATATTTTTCCTTATTATGAAACCAATACAGGAGACGCAGAACAGGCAGGTCGAGAGGATGTTACTTCGGATGGAGAACAGATCTCGACTTCATCAGGGTGTATTTCCTCCACCTCCTCGTAGGAGAAGGAGGGCTTTGCATCGCCTTTGCCTTTTAAGCGTCCAAGAATGTAATCAGGTTACGACTTGTTCGGACCCGTGCGAATAACTTAAGGTCGCAAATGTATTAAATTACCAATTATTGAACTCATTTACCTATTCATATATGTGTACCAACAATAATGATGTTAGACAGTATTGGTTCCAAACAGTTTCTCGCTAAACCTACTCAGTTTGCAATAGATCAAGTCCATGAATCATTAACCTTAGGAAGTCTGGGTACAAACTTTGATAACACTAAAATCATTAAACCTAGTGATAAAGAGCATCTATTAGAACTAAATAAGCTTCAATAGTTTAATTCCCCTGTGTGGAAAGCTATTAGATACAACAAATCAATTTAGCTTCCCCGAGGTTCACTGCATTGAAAGTGAATGATGAGTTATGTACCTATGTCACTTCAACAAGAGTAAAGTTTATCTAGCCTCAACAGAACTTTTATTAGCGGGTCTTTCTAATGAGATATTAGAATAAAGACAATTATTATTGATAAATTTACAGTCTATACTATATTTGATTAATACCCTAATTTAAAAAAAAAAAAAAAAAAAAATGTTTTGCCCAAGGTCTATGAGTCATAATAATTCTGAGACCACTATGCACATTATTTGTTCGTTTTGGGAAACGTTCAGAGTGTATAGAAGTTGGGTGTGACAGATTCTTAAAGGTATAGGTTACCAAAACCTTAAGGCATCATTACATAATGTCATGTCATGTCAATGAGCTCAAAATATCTCATTGATAGGAGGATGCTCCAGACCATCACTCCATATTACATAAAACTTAGAAAACAGAAGAAAATACTGAAACTGTAGTTTTAGATTAAAATGTATATAACATACAATACTTTGGAACACTCTTGTTTGCAATAATAAAAGGCAGCAGCCCTTTCGTCAATGTGACACCAATGAGAGAGCTCCCATCTCTATTAAACAAATATGAGGCTCAGCGGAGTTTCAGAGAGGGGTGTCTGAAATTGACTACAGACAGACGGGAGCAAATCAGTTTAGTTTAAAATCAAGAGCCAATTACCTTTTACTTCTCGGAATAAAACCTCATCTGAGATGCCCAACCCACTCATTTTAAAGGCTTTGGCTACTCAAGTTTCTCCGAACATGACTCAATTGACTCAGCGCTTTATACTCCTAGAACTTCCTCCAAGCAGGAAATTAGTTAATCAAAATAAGACATTCACCATGCCTATTTTCATTAGGCATAGCAAAGACGCGTAGACGTTTCTTTTGAATAATTTACAAGGGAGAAATCCTCCAACTGACTGCCTTATCCTTTGGCTTATCTTCAGGCCCCTGTACTTTGCGGCATTATCGAATTGGGTTGCGGAAACCCTTTGAAGACAAGGTATTTGTGTCAGAGTCTATTCGGACCTGTTACCATAATACCCATTGGCATGTCAGGACATAGCTCATAGCCCAGTTTGCACTCAGTGATTAGAAACAATCACCGAGGGTGAGCAATAACGGCGCGGTCAGTACCTGGATGGGTGACCGCTAGTGGCATGTTGCCATGAGCGTCTCCGTGATTCGGAGGTCACGTTAAGCAGTCGGTCCCGGTTGTTACCATATGATAACAGTCGTGAAGCTTAGTTGGAGGCCTTTGGGCGGCTTAAAAACATCCAACAGCAAGATCACGTAGCCACAACGTTGTCTTGCCAGTTCCCAACCCGCACTCGGCCAGCGTGGGGACGTATGGCCTTAACCCTCTCCTGAGAGGATACCCGAGCCCATCAGTGGGACGTTATGGGTTGTTAATGATGTCAGGACAAATTCAGTTTAGTTGCGCAGGTTGCGGAAACACTGGAGTCACTGGGTTGGCATATCAATTACACAAAATCTGTGATACAACCCACATACAAGGTGGAATATTTAGGCCTAGTCTGGGATACCCAGAATCTAACATTAGTCCTGCCAACTCAGAAAGTCCTCAGTATAAAGTGATCTTTGTGCCAGATGCTGGACAAAGACAAATGCTCTCCAAGGGAGCATCAGAGTGTAGGGGCCCAGGAGGCGATTGTGCCCCAGTGTGCGACAGGAGCTAAGGTGGTGGTTGGATGCAGTAGATTGCAGTCCAGCTCCACTTGACAAAAAAGAAGTGAGTCACTTCTTAACAACAGACGCAGCGGATGCGAGCTGGGAGCTCATTTGAACAACAATATACTTGTTGTCAGGGAAATGGGCTCCAAATCAGAGGTCTTGGCACTCACACCTGGTATTACTAAAGTTTATTCTATGTTATTCTATTCTTGTGCTCTGGGTCATTATTCAACATAAGTAAAAGAAAGGCCTTAATATTGTTATTAGCATCTGGTCATAGATGGCATGATCTAACCCTTCTGGAGCTCTCTAGTGTTAAGTTTATAAGCACTAAAAATAGTCAACATTCTGGCCACAATTTGGTTCTAAGACTGATACAGGAAATCACAGGCAATCAGGATGATTGCTAACCAAACATAAAGACCAATGTATCTGCCCTGCAACTCAGGTGCGAATGTTAATTTTGGCTAGGTAACAGGCCTGTAGATCCTGAAGAGAGGTAAGTGAAAATGTGTGGAAACATTTTAAAACCCTAAAGCTCGGTTTCCACCGCGAGCGGAACGGGCCCATTAAGGACTCGGTCTAACTCGCAAGAGTAAACTGCATACTTGTATTCCCACCAACAAATAGTCGGGCGGAAGTTCGCTCGGTTCTAGGGAGCGGAACGGAGTAATTACGGAGTCCGTTCAACTCGCAGTGACAAATTACATAGTAGCGTTTCCACACAGAAAGTGCTGAGCGGGGCGGATCGAACGAGTAAAAAGTGATTGAAACGAGTCCGCTGTGGCAAGGTCTCGCCGACTAGTTTGAAACGGACTCGCTCGCTGTTTCCATCACCCGCGCTCCTTTCCCCGCTCCAACCGCCGCCGGCGCCGAGTCACGCCACGCATTGTTGTGGTTGTGGCAGCCGAGTGACACGTGTTGTTTTGAAATGGAGCGGTTTATAGAAGCTGTACGACAATATCCCTGTTTATGGAACGTATCGAGCAAAGAGTACCGAAACATTGATAAAAAAGAAGCTGCATGGAAATCTATAGTTGATAATTTGAATTTGGCCGAAATAAAAGACGGTAAGTAGATGTCTTTTTCAATCAAATTTATTAAGTTCAAACAAGAGAATCTTGAAAGGCTATTCTACCGGAGTTGTTAAAATAATCGCAATATATATTACGTACTTTATAAAAGCTTCTCGTGTAGCTCGCAGTCTGTCAAAGGCCATGTTGTTGTTGGGTCGTGGATCATTATAATTTTGATAATCTGCAGCCGATGTGGGTAGTGACGATAATTGTACAGATAAATAATTATGTAACACGCATGTTGCTTTTATTATATGATCGACCGTCTGAAGTTTACATTCTAGTGGTCGCCGATAAACACGCCATCTAACGGATAAAATGCCGAATGCATTTTCTACAACATTTCGAGCTCTGAAACTCACTGAATCGCCCCAACGACCCAACATCAAACAAATGATTATAAAACGTAATAATATTTTTTATAGTTGTAAAATTTACTTCCTGAATGTGGAGGGCGTTTAATGGCCACGTGTTTACCATCAATGGCCCCGAGGCAATTTTTAAAGTGCCATATATTTTCAAAAGCTTCTGCTATATTTTCCCAATCTTGCTTTCTGGGTTCTTTCATATGAATAGGCTGTAATTTTTTCCAAATGGCAATACATGTATCGTGTACTATTCTTGAAACAGTGGCTGTACTCATGCGATAATTGTAGCCTATTGTTTTGAATGAGTCGCCTGTAGCCAAAAACCTGAAACAAAAGATATACATAATTAGTGACAAATATTATACATAAAATAAATAGTTGTAGGTACAGGTAAAGGTCAGGTTTCTTGGGAAAAGTTGTACAATTTGATGAATAAGAACCGTAGACAAAATATTTGTAGGCGCCTAAATTACACCCTGTCTGTTATGCGTATTAGATTAGATAAATAATTAAAATAAATATATTTAAATATGTAGTTTCTATTATTGTTTTTTGTTTCAGTCAAGGAAGCGAAATCCGAGTGGAAAAGGTTAAGGGATAACCATAGAGATAGTTTAAAAAGAATGAAAACCACCAGATCTGGGCAAGCAGCTACAAACATCAATACTTGGAGGTATGCGGAGTTGATGGAATTTTTACTTCCATATATGAAAAATCGTAGTAGGTCTACCAATTTAAATTCTACAAATACACAATCATCGGCAACCCCTGAAACTTCTGAAGTGCAAGATGATGAAGATGCTAATAGTTCCGAAGTATCAGTATTTTCGAGAAACGATACAATAAATAATGCGGAGGCTGGTGCACCTCAAGAAGGTAGAACTGAGACAAGGAAACGGAATGCAGAAGGTGATTTCATAGAATTATTGAAAGAAATGGAGCATAATCACCAAAAAAGACAAGAAGATAGATATTTAAGACGCACAATGACGAATGCACAAAAAGAAAAAGATGCCATTCATTTGTTTTTGGAGAGTATGGCGATCACTACTAAAACGATGCCGACGTGGATGCAAAATCGTATTAAGAAAAAAAAATTTCTCATCGTTAGTGACGCCGAGGAAGAACTAGAAAATTATAGTACATGCATTACACCAGACTCGATAAACAATACCTTGCCGGCAGTACCAGGATCATCACGTCCTGTCAATTATGGATACACTACGTCGGGAGAGACTGTGAACAACACCATGCCGGCAGCAGCAGGATCATCACGTTCTACCAATACGATCTACCACGGATACAGTAGGCCGGAAACATTTGAGCCATCGCCGTTACATGATTCATGATACATGATAACTAAGTATAAATATTATTTTCTTTATTTTTCCCTGCTTTGTTTTGATTCTGAGTAAAGTTTAAAATAATTATGAACAATGTTTTATTTCTTACCTTAGGCACACAGCTAGTTTCTTTTGAGGTGAAATAGCTTTCCTGTAGTTAGTATTTTGTTTTAAAATATCGGCCTCCACAAATGACAAAAGTTCTTGAAATTGTTCTCTACTAACCCTGTAATAGTTATTAAAATTTTCATCGTCTAAATCGTAGAATAGCCTATATTCCCCTTTCAATGTTCTTTCTCGAATGTGCTGGCATAACCAAAATCTCCGTCTTGCACGTTTTTTTCACTGTAATCATAATCACTGTCTTCACTTGATCCCGTGTCACTCGACAACATCGCAAATTCGCAACAAAACACTACCGCACGCAACCAGTTCAAAACTCCAACTGAACTCGCTCTCTGTGTAAACTGATTGTTCATTTTCCATTTCTCATTTTCCGTTCAGCTCGCTCCGCTGATTCCTCTCTCTCATTTTCCTTTTGCAGTGGAAATCAACAGACAAATCTCTTTGTTGGTGGAAATGTAAACCTATTTCATTTAAAAGGAGTCCGTCCCGCCTAACCATTTCCCGCTCATTACCCTTTCGCGGTGGAAACCCGGCTTTACTGTTGAGACATGAACAGATCTAGTAATGATTGTGATGATTTGTTATATGATAACTTCAAATCTGTTAATATAAGATATGTACTTTTTAATATGAGAATGTTAAAACTTTTATTTTCGATTCAGTTTTAATTTTTATTTGAATGTTATTTGAACTTAATTTTTATCCTTAGAGGATAAAGTTTTGTTTTCATTTAAACATAGCTTCAAGACTACTAATTAGACTACTGTGTCTTGATTACTACTCTAATATATAAATAGTTAAACAAATAACGAATAAGTAGAATGTTTTACATTTACACCTTCAATAATATTAATCAATGATTGAAACTTATTTGTACATCACATAGCGTTTTGTGCATATAATTCTGGTCACCAGCAGATATCAAACAGGTCTTCATCTCAATGCTGTGTGTTTTTGGAGACACATAATATGACTGTTTTGCACAAAAACAAAACAGGTATTATGTGTAGAAGAAAACACACAGCATTGGTTCAAGGGGCTTGCTGGCAATGAAGACACTATGACACTTGACAGCCGAAAAGCGCGGCAACAAGACGTCGCTAGCGCCTCTGGTGACGAATTTGGTAAACTAAATGGCGTAAAGGTATGTTTTTTCCCTGATATTCGGGTATTTAGGCAAATCTTCATCTCAATGCTGTGTGTCTTCTTCTACACATAATACCTGTTTTGTTTTTGTGCAAAACAGTCATAATATTTAAATAAGAAATAAATTTCGATGTACCGACACATTTTTATTAATAAAAGTAGCTTCACTTTTTTCTGATATTTGTAACTACCTGTAATTACATTTATATAATATAATTCTTTGTAACTATGGCGTAGTGGTTTGATGACCGTCCGGCAACTAAACCGTTGGGGGTTCAAATCCGAAATAATTTATTTTTTACTTTATTTAATTAGATTAATATTATTTCCGCTATTTCCGCTGGGTCATCACTCCACTCCGTGATTTAAATAATTCGCGAAAGACACCGACGACGCCCGTTCCGGGTCTTGCCTAGTGGTGGGTGGGTATCGGGTCTTTTGCGCTTCAAATGTCCTGACGGCGCGTTTCAGATAAGGGGACCAGCTTTGGGGTTGAACCCAATCGACCAGCCTTGGGGCTGATACAATCGACCAGCCTTCAGGTGCAGCAAAGGGGTCCACCCTTCGACCGCAGTTCTTGGTGCTGACCGCAGACAGCGGCCACCGTCTCCAGTACGACCGGTGCGCGACGGACATCGTCGGACACCCATCCACGGGCCGACCTCGTCGAGGTCACTTCGGTTCTGCAACCCAGGAAATCGATAATCGACCTGCACGGCCAGTCACCATCTTAAAGACCCCACGCCTATGGGGCCGTTGGGTCATTTTCATGTCAAAAATCTATAACTTCGCTGCCTTAAAAGCTAAACGCCTGATTTTTTTTATGTGTTAAGTTAGATAACTAGGCTTTTAAATAACATTCACTTCATAATGTTATACATGTTATTTATATGATAAAAAAATATGAAAATACAAACTTTGGTTAATATTGCGTTTAACATAAATTTTTTCTCTTATTAAAACCTAAATTAAGAATATGTTTTAAAAAAATATTAAGTGTTATTTTACATAATAATTTTCCTCTATAACTTCTAATACTTCATCAAAAATTTTGAGGGATTTCCTCTGATATGGTTTTCTGAAACTCGTTATATATGGATCCAAAGTATACAAAAGTGTATGTAGAACATCTTCATTGGTTGCTGTTTTAGAGCACTTTCTAGCATGATGAAGACTATATCTCTTATAGACTTTATTCCGTGATTCTTGAGCATCCTCCGATAACTGCCCAAAAGGCATCTTCTGACTGTATTACCGTCATTCGTGTTGCCACTAGACAAGCTAGGTGTATCAATATTTAAACCCAATTCTTCTCTGAATCGTTCTTGCACGTAAGTTTTCTTTTCTTTTTTATTATCTTTGTGTTCTTATGTCTTGGCAGACCATTTTACACAACTTAAATTGTAGGAAATATGCAACACTAATTCCATAAATGTGATACAAAAATGTAATGTTGATTGACCATTATTGATACCTAAGCACTTCCATTAGCAGGCTTAGATGTTACTTTTCCAAATTGTTTATTGCTGTTGGTTTTGCACCACAAATATTACACACAGAACTTGACGAGGTATCTGTAATAACTTGAGTTATCTTTTCTTCATTCGTTGTTAAAAATAATTCTTGCATTATTTTGACGTCTTCATTATTTTTATTCAATAAAGGCGTTAAAGTGATAATTTTATTATTAACATCATCAACTATACTTTAATTTTTCACGGGAGTTTCTTAAGAAAATTCAAATAACAACAACAAAAAACAAGACAATGTGTTATCGATGAAGAAGACGAATTTTGCAACAAGGTTTCATTACTGTCTACATCAATAAGCTTCAGAGGCACAAAAGAACATATAAACAAATTAGAGTCAGAAATCTATTCATTTTCTACCAATAATATTTGCTTATATTCACTCTGACCACTAAATCCGTCACACCCCCATTTAGAATATAATTTATGATGCATTGAACTGGTTTTATAGACACCCGTCAATTTTTTAAATCCGGGCTACTAGTATGATCCAAGATGTCTAGTTAATGTATTTTAGCATTGATATTTAATATTTCGATGATTGATTTTTGCTGTATTAGCATCAGATATGTCGTGAAAATTGTATCGAATGTAATCACTAATATTAGAGACATAATTTTCACTGCTAATCAGAACAAGAAATGTCACGTCTGGTACAAACGAACTCTGCCGTGATACCACGATTTAGACTTGTATTAAAAATAAAATAATCCAATAATCACTGTGCATATTGACATGAAAACATACTATTTATAGTCAATTAATGATGGGGAACGTGTGTAAATAAAAACCGTAAAAACCAATAAACTCTCGATCTCTCTCAAGGAACTCTCATGAGATTTTAGCTATCAACCCTTTTCTTATCAAAAACGTATATGGGAAACAATACCATTTTTAAATCACACCAACAATTAATGAGACATACAAGACATACATCGTGTGCAGATTGAACAGTTTAATTGTAAGATTTTGCATCATGTCGAATTTTGTCAAAAAAAACTCACTTACGCAACGAAACTGCAAATAATTTTTGTTTGCTGATAAAGAATATAAAACTACCTATTAAATAAAATAAATTCTAGACTGGCGGCAAATAGCGCTAACATTCAAAACTCAAACTGAAAGTAAGATAAACGCAAAATCGATGTTCTCATTTATGACCACCCTGTACCTATATAGTTACAAATATATTTTCAACAAGAATTTTAAAAGGAAGTAGATAATATGAGCTTTCTAAAATGGTATAACACTTCCATGGTATCCATTGTTTTTATAATAAAAATTGTTGCTGAAAATAGTAATCCAAGGAACTATTTTGAACACATTTATTTACAGCATGTTTGAATGCTTTTTTGTAACAAAAATTGTTTGCAAACTTATAAATTAGATTATAATTATTAAAGATCCATTCATAAGCTACAAAATAAGGTATCTTAGACTAACCCTATTAAACTTTTGCAAAAACTATTTTTGACATGTTTCTCTTGGGCGGCGCCCCATAGTGCCACGCTGCGGGACAGGACTAACTAGTTAAGTTGCCTAGGGTTCGACCCAATTAAAGACAGTGTGCTAAGAACTCACACCTAATTAATAACTAGTTAAAGTTTTTTTTATTTTATATTTTTTTTATTGCATTGAAATAAATTGTTATATCTCGTTAGCGTTGTATTATTTGTGCCCGCTGTAAGGCGGCCGTAGCAAGATACTCAGTGAAATCATTGCCAGATAAAGTGTGCACCCACAATTCGAAAGCATTAAAATGTGCCACATTACAAGTTAAAGTTAAAACAATTACAAGAAATATTTTACAAACATCAAAATAAAAGAGATCAAGACTCTCTAATATTAAAATATTGTTCTATTGAACCCGTGAAGCAGAGAGCGAGTTTTAAAAAAGCAAAACAAACAACAACTAAATATGCCGTATTTGTATGAAATGTTAAGGTGTTAATTTGTCATAATCTTTTTTCAAGCCTGTGTAATGTCGTCGAAACACAGAGTGGCGTATGTATGAATAGATTTTTTCATGCTGGAGATATAATCATTGATGAAAGGCGAGGTAAAAAAATATTTTTTTTATTTTAAATCTCTGATTTGCTCTTTAATTTCAGGTAACCTACATACTTCAAGTTATTTTATTTAATTTCAGGTGGAAATCGTAAAGAACACTTGTTTGAGGCACAAAGTTTTTGTGTCTCTCTCGTCTGTTTATAATTTTATACAAAAATTACAATGTGTTGAATCTCATTACTGAGATTCAAGAAAATATTTACGCAATACAAAGTTACAAAGACAGTGAGTATTATAATAGCGCTGTTAAGCAATCGTATGTCCGGCATATTTTTAATTACTGCTACAATTTTTGCCTGCGCCACACATTACAGAAATTTAACGTTTGATAAGTATCGTTATGGTGTGATTCCACAATTGTTTTGGGGTGGTGCGTATACATCCAACTTTGTTGAAGACATTTGTGCAAAACAGAGTGGTTGAAATCAATGATTTGACTTCTGGTTGCACGTTCAAGGTGTACAGAAGCCAGCTGATTTGTTATCGCGCGGAGTGAGCGTAACGGAGCTCATTGGTAACGAGTTGTGGTGGAACGGTCCAAGGTTCACTCACGGCGCTCATTATGAATGCAGTTCAGATGTATCCATGAATAATTTACCAGAACTCAAATCACAGAAATTAGTAGCTTTGAATTCTTTATGCAATACATTACCTTTGATAAATTTTCGTCATTTCTTGGTATATTACGTTCGGCTGCGTATAAGTTGCGGTTTATTCACAACACTAAGTGTAAAATTGAACGTAAGCAGGGCGCGTTATCTGTGGATGAACTTCGTAATGCTTCTTTTTTACTTGCACGTTTATCTCAAATTGATTTTTTTCCTCACGAGTTCAATTCGTTATTAAATAAAACTGCAAATCTTAACTTTTCGCGTAATGTGGTTGGTCTTAATTTGTTTTGTGATAGCGATTCATTGATTAGAGTGGGAGGTAGATTAAATAATTCTAACGTTTTTATATACAATAAGAAGCACCCCATTCTTCTCTGTAGTAAACATAAAATGTAAAATACTTTTATTTCAACACAAACATAAATATTTTTCGAACATTATTAAAGGATCTCACGGACATCCTCTAATAGCTTGAAAACTTATCCGAATATCTTCTTAGATCGTCGTATACGTCGGAATGAGGGTACCCGAGTAATAAAAGTATTACAAACATTAAAAAAAAAATTGGCACTATCGAACGGTTCCATGAGTCAGGCGAGGTGGGGATGAAATCTATATAAAGCGGCGCGATCGGAAACCGGACACAGTTTCTCTTCAGATCTCGCGACGTCCATATCTCTTGATTGTGACATGGGTCACTCCTCAGTCGTAGTAGTTTTCTATTATTTGATTTGTAATTTATTGTATTTGTGTTATTTACCTGTGGGGGAATTGCAAGTCTGGTAACGAATTCCACAGGGTAGCGCGGAGGAGTGAGCGTTGCCCTAACCCTAATGGTGATGGTGCTGATGGTGTTTAAGTTAATTCATATCCATTTAGTAGTTTAATTGCATTAATTAGTGATTGGCTTTAGTCCAGATTGTCCGTATCTGTGATTCATGTTCTCGTTTATTCTCGTGTCAGCCGAAATATATGTTGACGAATTGTCCTTTCTTACAGCGATCGGCTAAATAAGGATGAACACACCACTGCTTCTTTTTCTCTTGAACTCTCTTTTCCTACGTACATACAGCAGTAGTGATATCTCTTCGAGGTCCATTTTGATACTGTCGCAGCATGGTGTGGCGACTCTGGTGTATAGTTTGGTAGCTTACGGACTGCGGAACATTATTGTTCCTTTTCTTTTCTACGTCGTCGATGTGTGAGCTTTGTCCAGTTATCATTTTATTTAATTAGTTATCAAAATCGTTAATTTCATCTACTATTTTGATAAATCAAGTGTTGTGAACATACACAATTGATTCCACGGTTGCGTGTTCACCCTGGTTAAGTGTCCAAAGCTTGGGTGTTGACAACCGCGTGCTTGCTGAGTGCTGCGTAAGTTCAAAATAAAAGTGGCGTTGAGAATCAAAATCTGACTGGAAATCTTACAAGTGATGCGGTTCGTGCCAAATTGTTCCAAGAAAACTTACGAAAAGAGAAAAATGGGAACAGTACGACTTTTGTAGCTAGCCAGAAAGAGAAAATTGTCTGCAGATGCTGTCGCAAACCGAACCATACAGAAAAAAAAGATGTTTTAAGCGGAAAAGAGAGTTGATACAAAAACAAACGGATGGCAAGAAACCGCAGGAGCACACGTTTTTTGCAGCTGCTGCTGAATCTTCACTTCCTTTCTGAGAATTTATCATCGATATTGGGACGAAAACGCACTAACGCACTTGTGCAAGGATTCTTACATGGTAAAAGATTTTACATAGACTAGGTATGGTACACCAGTTGCCTTTGGTGAAAAAGTGCATAGTGCAGGCCCGGGCAGTTTAGTCTTCATTTCTAATACTACAAATAAAATTGATTCAAAAATGTACTAGTTGGTCCTAAATTATCTTGTAATTTATTTTCTGTTAGAAAAAATGTTGAGGGCGGATACACAGTTACAGTGGTACATCTTTAATTAAACTGGTTGTTCAATTTATGTAAAGTCACTGGTAACCCTATTTTGTTTGCAAGTTGTGTGAATGATTTGTATAAGGTTTAGCAGCATATACCCGAAGGAGAGACATGTTATTCCATGCTCATGCAACCGAGACATGAACCAGTGAGTACCCATGCGGCTTTTCCGACTGTACAGCAATATTCAGCAATTTTATCCCTCATTACCTGGGCCGACAAAGAAGGTCTGCGTGGGGTATTCGCGATAGGCAATAATGAAGTTATATCGTTATTTTCGAGACGCCATCTTCCCATTGTTACTGACCCTTATACTTCACTTGTGGTGGTGCATAAATTTTAGCAGAATTAGTACTTTTTCATCACAATCAGTTGTGCCGTTTCAGGTTGGAGTAGCATTGGCTTTCGTAGTACTCTAAAAACACTAGCTGAAATGCCAAAAGCATTTTTAACCACTCGTCGAACTTAGGATGCACACCTGGATATGGCTTCATAATAATATGGATACCTAACGGGAATGCACTGTCTGCTACAGAATAGTATGGTATAATGCTATTCGTTCCTTCTAATAGTTTCGGAGATGGAAGATTTAATGAGTTGTTTGAATTTTATTCCTTGAGAATGGAATCATTAAATACACCTCCATCGGAAATTCTCCCTTGACACCCTACATCGACAAATATAAATTTATATGAAGCATCAACTAAAGCGAACATAACAATACTAAAAAAATGTGTTTATAATTATAAAACTCCGATCCGCTATTGAAAGGTGCCTGCAACATGATGTAGCACCAACCACGTGTGGAAGATCCCAACAGTTTTGAAACTTATAACTAATTTCCTCCCATTCTTGATGCGATGTAGGCATCTCTGTAACAAATATATTATAATTATTTTATTTTGCTTGCAGGAAGTATAAGTTTTAATTTTGACGGGCCTGTTGCTCTAGTCTGACTGCTGAACGCCTCAGGTCGTGAGTTCGATACCCACCTGTAACTAGTCTTTGGTGTGATGAGCACGATAGATAGTTCTGCGTCTGGGTCTAATTTACTTATAATATGTATGTGTTTGGAAATTTGTTTGTCAGTTGTTTGGTTGCCTTAGTGCGGACTTAGCCTGGTTTGGGATCGGACGACTATAAATGTTCAAAGACATATGTTGTAATGGCTAGCTACACGTGTTGGTTAACTGCTGTGAGTGTAGTGAGCAGTTGATATAAATAAATAAATGAAAAAATCAACAAGATTTTACAAATATATATATACCAGAATTAAAACAGAAGGATATTATTTCTGTGCCCATTCAAATTGAAATGAAATGTGTTCTTAATTTCCACATATTTTCCTCGCATAAAAGATTGCAACGCGCTTGCGCTTATATGTTCCGTTTTATTCATAACGCACAAAATAAACAAGCAAATTCACTATTGACCCGAGCGCTATTTGTCGATGAGTTACAAAAGCCACTTGATTCTTTAACGAAAGCTGCTCAGTTAGAATTATTTCCGAGTGAATGTCCAGCATTGGTTACCAAATCAAAAATAAAATTATCACGCAGTTTAACATGGTTAAAGGAGAATAGCAGGTTTGTATGTGACTTTTGTGCCGCTTGGCGTATGTCATGGTAGGATTGTTTTTGTATTTATTTGGCTGCTAATATCACCGACAATAACATTTTAAATCCCTAGATTTACAACATAGCCTTAAAAAGTTATTTTAGTTTTTAGATTACAACTAAATACATGGATCACAAATGAGTTGTTATTATTGTCAACAAGATGGCGTAATATTATATTTTTGAAAGCAAAATCATTCGTCTACAATTTACTTAATGCGTTAATAAAATGTTGCTTTTACTAAATCACCAGTAAGCTCATTAATAAATATAGATTCAATTAAGTAATCGATTTTTTAAGAAATATATATGTCGGAGTGAGGGTATCCAAATAATAAAAGTATTACAAACATGTGCCACTATCGAACGCTTCCACGAGTGGGGATGAAATCTATGTAAAGCGGCGCGATCGTAAACAGGGGACAGTTTCTCTTCAGATCTTGCGAGGTCCAAATCTCTTGATTGACATGGGTCACTCCAGAGTCGTCCTTCTATTATTTGATTTGTGATTTATTTGTATTTATGTGTTTTGTATCGTGTGTGCTAGTACCGACTAGTTTGATCCGCGTGAGGCGATATTTACCTAAAGGGGGAATTGCAAGTCTGGTGACGAATTCCACTGGGCAGCGTGGAGTGAGCTGTGCCCCAACCCCCTCGTGGGGGTTGCTAATTACATTGATTTTGGCTTTAGTCCAGATTGGCTGTACCTGTGATTCATGATCTCGTTTATTCTCGGGCCAGCCGATATATATTTTAAAATAATGTAAAATAGTTTCGGCAATCTGATACACAACGCCATCTAGTTTTCAGACTAAGTAGACTTTAATCATGGCGTGTTTAGAATACGTAGGAATGCGTTTTGTTAATGCAGTTGTAACAACTTTATGAGCAGAATTAAAATTCTTTTAACAGTTTCAAAAATATAATAAATACATGAAAATAATTAGGATGATTCACCTAAAAAACGGTATAAATCTCATAACCATTCATAACATATTGCCAGCGGTACAGGATCTGCCATTCTCCTTTGTTTGTTGACGAGCATCAAGTTATCCGTGTCGGTGATAATCACTGACGGGTAATTTTCCTACTGAAAGACTACAGTCAGGTTTTCCATTTTTACGCTGCGGCGTGGATTATGCAGGGCCTTTTCTTATACTCAACAAAAAGGGCAGAGGTTTTAAATTGATAAAATGTTATGTTTATTTGTTTGTTTTGCAACTCATGCATTGCATTTGGAACTTGCCACTGAATGAAATTATGTATGAAATTATGTAATGGTATTGAAATACTTTGTTTCTCGTAGAGGGAAGCAGATTTTTACGGATAATGGTTGGAATTTTGTGGAGACTTTAAAAGAGTTTACTGAATTTATAAATAAACATTTATAACCTGTGCTTGAATTTATATAATATCTTATAACGACATTGATTTTAAATTCATACCTCTTTACGCTCCACACTTTGGCGATTTGTGGGAAGCATGGGTGAAATCGTGTATCATTTAACACGAACTGTAGGTAACGTAAACTTGAAATACGAGGAATTCTTTACTGTTTTGGTACAAATTGAAGGAATCCTGAACTCCCGTCCGTTATGTCCTCTCTCCTCAGATCCGACCGACTTCGCGCCACTCACGCCAGCGCACTTCCTCATCGGTCGACAACTTTTTTTATTTTTTATTATGTATTTTTACTGTATTATTTTTACAGCCAGCGAAGACACGATACCTTTCCTTTTAGAAGGAAAAGTGAAAGTGAGTATAAAGCTGGGTTAGTGGTTAGAGGTTTCCAACAAAATGATTGTATTTATTTATTTATTTAGACAACCAGTTGTTGTTACATTATATCTTATGTATATAAGAAACAGTAAGTTCACTAACTCTAGTTTAAATGCACAACATTTCAAGGTGTCACAACATGCACCAATAGAAACAAGTGAATATAAAAATCATATAAAAATAGATAAAAAAATGAACCGAAACAACTAAAAGAACATATTAAAAACAGAAATAAAAAATACAAACATATTTAAGTAGGGAGATTGATATACTGATATATTACTATTATTGATGATATTGATACCAGTATTGATGATACATACTTTTTCCCCTGTGGCTAAGATGCCAACTATGGAACTTTTATTATCTTACTGTTGTCAAAATTCTTTAGAAATAAATCAAAATGAATGTAGAAACACCATTTTTGAACGGTCAAGTTTGTCTGAGGTTGATGTAAAACAGCCAAAAGGCTACAAAGATGGTACTAACAATGTTTAGAAATTACATAAGTCATTGTATGGTTTAAAAGAGAGTTGACGTGCTTGGTACGAATGTTTTAATATTTTTTTAATTACACTTGGTTTTCAAATAAGTAGGTATGATTATTGTTTGTATGCAAAAAAGGAAAACAACTTATTATTTATATTTTACTATTTGTAGATGATCTTTTGATTTGTGTTAGAGACAAAAATGTTATAGCTGACATTAAAAACAAATTGTGTAACAAATTTAAAATGAAGGATCAGGTAAAGTCAAAAATATATATATATTGGTATAGACTTTGAGTATAACTATAATATTGAAAATGCAAAATTGTATTAAACTCCCATGGAAGTAAACTTAAAATTAGAGAAATCTGAATTGAATATTTAAACATAGAAACTTAATAGGTGCTCTATTATATTGGTTCAGGTACCAGACCTGACATATGTTACAGTGTAAATTATTTAAGTCGTTTTCAAATGTGTGTTGAAAATGTAATTAGTTGGAAGTCTAAAAAACAAAGTAGTGTAATATAATCCTCTACATTTGCTGAATATATTGCATTGTCAAATTTGTCAGATGCTGTAACAGAAAAAAAAATGTCAAATGATGTCTTTACTATAATTGATAAGCCAGTAAAAATGTTTGAAGACAATTCAGGAGCAGTAGCAATAGCTAAATATGAAAATTTTACAAAGAATTCTAAACACATAGAAGTACATTATCACTTTATACATGAAAATGTTAAATTGAAAAAGATGAAGTTGTTAAAAGAGAATCTGATAATAATTTAGCAGATATATTTACTAAATCTTTGGGAAATGTAAAGTTCATTAAGTTCAGGGATATGCTAAACAGTAAAGAAGACAGAATTTTGTGCAGTTTAATTCGATATATTAACAATTACAGTACCGAACTTTTAGCAAAATTCCAACCAGTGCAACTTGGTTTTGGCTCGAAAGGTGGTTGTGGCTGTTATACACGCTCTGTCCACGTACTTTGGTGGCGGGAAAGGGGAGGTGATTTTGAAGGTTGACCTAAGGAATGCTTTCAATTCTGAGGGATACCTTGTTGACACAAGCCAAAACTGAAACTCATAAAATTTACAATTTTCTTTGACAATGTTATAGAAATCCATCAAAATTAATGTATGCCTCCATTTTGGCCTGAAGAACCAGCTTTATGGTTTTCTTAGGTCGAGTGTCAATTTTTTTCATCAAAAATCACCACTGACGAAACCAAATTCAGCTACTTGGTAGCACAACTAGTATGCCATCGAGGTCAAAGATAGAATAACTGGACCTCCCGAAGAACACAAATATGAAAAGCTGAAGACCGAACTTATAAGGCGACTTTCGGCTTCACAGGAAAAGCGTGTAAAACAATTGCTCATGCATGCGGAACTCGGCGACAGGAAGCCCTCGCAGTATCTACGCTACTTAGAAAGTTTGGCGGGACCATCGGTGCCCTAAGATTTTTTTGCGACTTTATGGACTAGCCGTCTTCCTCAAAATATTCAAAAAGTTATTGCTTCACAGAGTGACCCTCCTTTACAAAAGTTGGGAGAGATAGCGGACAAAGTACATGAAATTGCTTCTCCCACATCGCAGATCGTCATGGCGAGTACCTCCTCTGGCATCGCTTTATCTTCAACGCTAGAAGAACTAACTAGACAGGTCAGTGAGTTAACTAAGCAAGTAGCCGCCCTTACTTCTATAAACGGTAGAGATTGCCCACGTCCGCAGTCTAGATTCTTCAGAGAACGTTCACGCAGTCGTTCGAAACCCAGACAGCCACCGCCAGATCACCCGCACTGTTTCTACCATTACACATATGGCTCTGAGGCGTATAAATGCAGGCAACCTTGCACATTCCAGACGGGAAACGAGCAGGGCGGTCGGAAGTAGCGTCCAACGACTGCCCACCATCAACAGGCTGTCTTTTCATAACCGACCGTGTCTCGAAAATGCAATTCCTTGTCGATACTGGCTCAGACTTATGCGTTTTCTTACGATTAGCTGTCAAGACGCCCTGTACTCGATCCAAGTACGATCTCATTGCAGCTAATGGCAGTATTATTCACACCTACGGTCTCATTCAGGTGCATCTCATTTTCGGACTTCGAAGCGATTTTTTGTACAGCTTCACGGTTGCCGATGTGTCGAAGCCCATAATCGGCGTGGATCTGCTTAGTTATTATAATCTTCTGGTCGACTGCAGAAACCAGCGCCTGGTTGATGGCGTTACCACACTATATGTAGCAGCAGTTTCGGAAAACACAGGAACTACCGAGGACATCTCTTCTATCAAGGCATTCAACGGTGATACAAAGTTCCACGAGATCTTGCGTGAATATCTCAAAATTACCAGACCTGCAGGTATGCGTGGTGCCTCGAAGCATACGACAATGCACTAGATTAGAACCACGCCAGGACAGCCAGTTTCATGTAAGCCGCGACGCCTCGATCAAGCTCGCACCTGGTCAAAAAGAAAGATGACAGTTGGAGACCCTGCGGTGACTATAGAGCACTTAACGCTAGGACTATACCTGATCGATATCCAATCTGCCACATCCAGGATTACCGTATTCGGTTCATGGGGTACAAGTGCTCGCGCTATGTATAAACAACTAGTTAAGCAACTGATTGACGCTTCTCGTGACCAGCCGGCCTTTTTCTAGCACAGAGAATAAGCATTGCCATTCAACGTGGCAATACTGCCAGCCTCTAGGGAACGCTACCAGTAGGCGATGATGCGGAAGAATTTTTTGATGCTTGTATGTAAATAGTGTTATGTATTGTTTCTTTTCTATAATTATTTCCTAGTATTTTAATTTCATTTTAATATAGTCACAAATTGTTTAAGACTGTTTTAAAGATGTAATAAATGTCATTAAATAAATAAAAAGAGGGGAGAGCCACGCTTCGGCATGAATGGGCCGGCTCGACCGGAGTGATACCACGGCCTCACAGAAAACCGGTGTGAAATAGTGCTTGCGCTGTGTTTCACCGGGTGAGTGAGGATACCGGAGGCCCATACCCCAACCCCTCCCCCTATCTCCCCCCCCATCCTCCAAAGGCCGGTAACGCACTTGTGACGCCTCTGGTGTTACGCGTGTCCATGGGCGGCGCTTATCACTTACCATCAGGCGATACGTCTGCTCGTTTGCCAGGCTATTCCATAAAAAAAAAAAAAAAACTTATGACATTTTTTAACATCCAATAACAAATTTTTGTGAAATTTATTTTAGTGAGGTGAACAGAATTAGCACCATTATAAATGTATTAAATTATTGATTTATTTATATAATGTGAATGTGGTGCAAAAACCAAGAATGTCAATGACATAGATTGTTTATGCTATGGAGTATATCACAAGTTACTGACTTTTCCCAAAAATTACTAATTTAAAAACTTTAAGTGTATTTTTTTAAGTTACTATAAAGAATAGGTTTACATAGTAATGACTTGTTTCAATATTTGTACAAAAGAACATTAAATGAAAGAAATATAGACTTTTAAACTGTAAAAAGTTGAAAAACGTCAGGCAAAACAGAGGTATGTAGTACCTTGAAATAGTGATCGCGTTAATTCCCGTAAAAATAATAATAATTGTAAAAAGTTGGTTTTTCTCTCATTAATCATTTTTTGACACTCATTGTTTTTACCGTGGGGTCTTCATACGTCAAGATAATATTATTGAAATTAAGTGCCCCATAAGCGAAAAAACTTATAAAAACTTGTAGCAAATTCTACGCCCAGATGCAGAAACAAACTTTTGAGTGGACTCAAGAAGTATTATTTTTATGTGGCAGACCCTAATTATAGTACTTATAAAAATGTTGAAGTTTTATGTGTTACGTTTGATAAAGCTTAAGTGTAATATTCTTCAAATCATCATTACATTTTGGAAATCCCATATTTATAGAATACTACATAAAATTACAGAGGAAAAGAAAACAATGCGTCCAAAAATCAAACCCAGCCACAAAACCTTAACCTAACAAAAGTGGAAAGGAATGATCTAGAAAGAAGGACAATCTTGCAATCAGAATCCATGAAATGGATGCAAGAAAGAAGACAGCGTCTGACTGTAAAAGAGGTCTTGTAAAAGTTGTAAACAGTGGACCTCTTGTAAAAAGTTTGCTTCGTAGAGCGAATTTGGAAAACGTCAAAGGTATACAACATGGAAAAGACCAAGAAAATATTGCGCTAGATGAGTTAACAGTTTTCTTGAGTGGTATTAACGATTCTCCCTGTAACATACACAAATTTTGGTTATTTGCAGATGTAAAACAACCCTATCTAGGACTTAGTCCAGACGGATTATTTTTATAAAGACAAAATTATCGAAAAAAAGTGTCCATTCGTGTGCCAATATGACTATAAAGATTGCTGGAAACGCAGTCCAATAGGAGACCTGATAATAAATACCAACCACGACTGGTATTATCAAGTTCAGGGACAGCTACATATTGCTCAAAAAAGGAATGCATTTTAATAGTTTGGACCAGCGTGGACATGAAAGTTAAAAAATAAGAAAAGGTGATGATTTCTGAATAAATAAAATGGAAGAACAATTAAAAATGTTTTACCTTGACTGTATGCTCACTGAAATAAAAGATTCTAGATTAGATAGGAAAATGGAGGCTAGAGATTGCTGCACATTAGGTCAGTATGGGAAAGTGTAGCTGGGGGGCAAGTGTGACTGCTCTTTATAATTCGAAAACTATTTGTAGTGTAGCTGGGGGGCAAGTGTGACTGCTCTTTATAATTCGAAAACTATTTGTTGTTATGAGTAAAACAAATTTCAATTCACAGAATCTTAATCTAGATGGCAGTGTGAAACATTTTTGAAACTGTCGCCATTTTTAAATCTGTCACATTTTTTAAGACGAGCTCTAGTTCACATGTGTTATTTCAATCTATAAAAATCTTGGTGATTATGAAGAATTTGTGTATTTTGTACCGATAAGTTGTTTTTCTACTATCCAAACTTTCTATTTTGTTGAAATTGTTGAAAATAAGAGATTTAAGTCCATTACAAAAATCTAACCTCAAAATTTTATGGCTACTTTGTATGAGGCAAGTGTGTCTGTGTGTCACACGTGCCCCTAGTCAGGTATTACAAACATTTTGTCTGATATTAGTGTTTTATCATTGTGTTTTGACATTTTGTCTTTTTAGGCTTCTGTATCCCAAAGGGAAAATATAACCCTTTATCCAAAGTGCAAAATAAGTACCGTAAAATGGGGCGAATAGAGTTCCAGGGGTGATTCGGGTGACAGCTGAGAATTTTTTTCCCATTGTAAATGGTTATACGCTGTGTTGGATACAATATGGCAACATTTATTACTGTTGCAGTCAGCGCTTGATCCACAAAAGCCGTCAGTCAATTATCCGATCTTACAATCAATAAGAAAAGTACCATAGAATCAGATGGAATATGATCCAACATGTCCTTCGATAACACCGGTCGCCAAACAACCCAGATAACCATATAGTGTGTCACAAGCAGATTTCACCGCAGAAGAAATGTCTCCAGGTATATTCACCTACTTCATTATGATCACAAGTTATCTTCAGCCGTAACAACGTCTCTTGTTACATAATTTTCAGATGGTGATAAGTCATCCTTTACTAAGTCAAGTAATTTGTCAAAAGTATCAATTGTCATTCGGAAATAGTTGAAAAACTTTTCATTGTGTTGTCTTAAGTTTGGGTACAAAGTTATAAACATGCTGTGGGTAATTCTATCGCGTAGAATTGGATGCACTCTAAACCTTCCGTTAATATCCTTCCAAGGCTCTTAATCAGGCATTAACTTGGTCGGATTATTAAAAAGCCAATACTGTTAAATATTTAATATCTTGTACACCAAATGGTTTATTAATAATTATATTTCCCCGGGTTTGGTGGTAGAGCTACTGATGTAACTATATTACAGAATTGCGATTTTTTAAATAGGTTATAACCTGGAACCTGCATAGACGCTGACCGAGGTTTTAAACATATTGAAAAAATACTGTTAAGTAAAGGTATAAAATTGTTAAGGCCACAAAAGTATAAAGTTGTTAGCACTGGTTCAAAATTAATCAAGGCTAAAGTTAGACAGACTAAAGTTATTGTGAGTCTACGAATTCATGTTGAACGGGTTATATAAGGCGTGTAACAGAGTTTCATATCGATTGTGATGATAACTTTTCCGAATATGCTGAGGGTCTTGCTCAGATAAGTGCTATTATTGAAAGTCTTGACATAGAATTAGGGCATGCAACCCGGTTTTTCGGTTACCCGAATTAACCGGAAACCCGGCCGAATTGAAAACCGAAACGGGTTTTTCGGTTTTTTTTTGTTATAATAAAAACAACTAAAAAACATTTTTTTTGTACTTTTTATGTATTAATTAATAAATATCTAATGTTGCTATTTGTGATTTATTTTGCAACAGAAACACATTTCCAATATTCAGTTTTGTGCTACAGTGTGATGCAGTTTCAGAGTTGAATGTGATTAAAGCTTCTGTTGGCGGGAGAAACAAAAGTTCTCGTTAAAGTATTGCCCTGTCAACAGAGAACATCTATTACCGACACTAGACCCTCGGTTTCAAGAAGTATCTGCTGATTCAAGTTTTTGCCCTGTCAGCATCTACTCACACTCGGACTTGACAGTTTTCTCTCCTTGACGAAGATGAATGCTCAGAGAGACAAATTTTTAGCAGGAATAGCCTCTTGGGTGGTAGCACCACTACCACAGGTTGGATCCAAAAGCACTGGTCTCGCGGTTTTTAAAATGATTCAAACTCGCAAAGCTTTGGCACGTCAGGAGGAGGCCAAACTCCAAATGACACTAAAAGAACTAAAAGCTACCAAGGAGAGGTGTGATCAACTGATGAAAGAGAGGAATGACAGTGAACAAACACTCCTAGATACTTTGCATGAAAACGATAATCTAAGACTTCAGCTATCTTCATTGCATTCACAAAATGTTGAGATTACCAATGCTCGGGACAGACTACAGCTCCTTGTTGACTCATTCGACACATGCAGGGATGAGTACGAGCAAGCTCTGAAACGCATCAGGGTTTTAGAACGCCAACTATATGAAGCACACAGCACCATAACATCATTTGAAGACTTCAAGGACAGGATAGTAGCTGCATCAAATCAGAGTCTGTACGAGGAGCTGGTCGCTCCCAATTCACCATTGGTGGTTAACAACCATTCAGCTCTCATTATAGATCTAACTAATGACAACGACTCCTTCAGAGTTAATCATTCTCAAAAAGTCATCAAATGTAGCAAGAATAAATTAGATTAGATTAGATTAAAGTACCTTCGTGTTAAAAGATTTATTACAAAAACAAAAAAGCTTATTTATAAACATAAGTTCTTCATAGATAGTGTAGCATTAAATAAGCAGAGGCTGCATTTAATTGATCAGGTTAATATGTACTCCATAGAAGTAGATAACATGTCTTCACAATACTTTGATGACACACAAGCTCTTCAAACAGAAATTAAGAAACTTGAGGAGCAACTGAGAACTATTAGTGGTAAATATGAGATTTCACAAAAACAAAGTAGGGAACAAGTTTTGGCAATAGGTAAGTTAGTTAATTCATGCAATTGTAGGAATGATTCATTGTTATTTTCGGATAACCACAATGAAACTATTAGTTCTTTAGACAGTTTACCTGTAACATGTGCTCCTAGAGCAGCAAATAACAAGAGTGTAGTTAATTTACAGAATAGCAATACAACTATTCAACATCAATTATACTGTACCAATAGTAATGTAATAATGTTTAGCGATGAAATTGGTAAAGGTTTAGGTATGTTAATGGCAAACTCAAATAAAGAATATGCATTTAGCAACTTCTGTATGCCAAACCTAGCATATAATAGGATTCTAGAAAATGCTATTAGTGCAACTTTTGACAAAAATACTAGTCTCATAATTTATAGTGGCAATAGAGGTAGTGTAAATAAAAAAATATTTATAAAATACTTTGAACAATTATCGGAACTCAATGCAAATAAAATAGTACTATTTACACTGCCCATTAGCAAAGGGTTGTCTCAACACGAAAAAAATATTAGGATTAGTTTAAACATGACTATGTTTAATTTGACAAGCTAAATTAATGGTAGATTTTATCATAAATTTCATTTAATTGACATTAATAGGATTGTCTATGATAATGTTTTTTTGAACACAGATAGTTATTATCTGCCCCATTATTATAAAAGACAAATAGCTGTTTCGCTATCATATTATTTTAGTATAACAGCCAAGAACTTGGCTAACCTGACAGCTCTTATAGAGCACCCCTTAGTATGTAAGAACACTGTAGCCCCCTTAGTATGTAAGAACACTGTAGCCAAACATTTGGCTTCACATATTGCTCCTTCTGAGCTAATTAATAATGACTTTATTAATATTAATTCAGGCAATAGCCTGGCCACACATGGTGACATAAATTCTTTAAATTAATTACTAAGACAAAAGAGCCTATCTCTTGCATATCAAATCATTTACTCAATAATAGTATTGTTAGTAGAAATCTAAAAATAAATAAAAATTGTATCAATAAAGTGAAAAAAATAATGACCATAAACATAGTACATCAAAATATTCAAGGTTTATCTAGGAAAGACTTAGAAGTATAATTATTTTTTGATAAACATAATGTCGATGTGCTCTGCATCACAGAGCACTGGCTTCAGGCTCACCAGTTAATTCTTGATAAAGAACTTTATTCTGCTAGAAGTGTGTATGTAAGAAAGAAGTCAATCCATGGAGGGTCCTTAATATTTATTCGTAATAGTATTAAGTCTAAAGAACGGAAAGATATTGTAAATTTGTCTACTGAGCGCACTGTAGAGCTTTCTTGTGTAGAACTGGAACACCATATTGTAGTTAGTGTGTATCGGCCACCACAGAGTGACTTTAGCATTTTTGAGATAGTTATGGAAGAAGTATCGAAACGTTTATGTGTCAGTAGTAAGATTTTGGTAGTTTGTGGAGATTTTAATATTAATTTATTAGAAAAGTGTCCTATCAGTATACGATTAGTAAGCCTATTTGAATCATTTGACTTGAATCACTTATTTTCTGAGCCCACAAGAATTACTTCTCACTCGGCAACTTGCTTAGATAACATCTTTTGCAATGGGGAATATTTAAATAGGTCAATTTCAAGTGATTTAACATCTGATCACTGTGGGCAATTTGTTACATTGCCTTGTATGAGAGAAAATAAAGTAAACAAAACCATATGCAGGCCCATTACTAGTAACCGATTATTAAATTTTAGTAATAACATTAAGGATAAGGTTTCCAATTTAGATTGGACTCAAAGGGATCCGGATAAGCTTTACGGCTACCTATTCAACATGATAGAAATCGAATTTACCAGTATATTTAAGACAAAAACAATAATGCAACGGCCCAAAATGACGTTCTGTGATTGGGCGACAACAGGAATATACAAAAGTAGGGAAAGGCTGTATGATTTGTATGCTGTGAAAAAGGGTAATTTTGACCCAAAATTTCATGAATATGTAAAAAATTACTCAAGGATTTTTAGGAGAGCCTGTGGTGTGGCGAAGTCTTTGTATATAAGTGATAAAATTAAGTCTTCAAATAATAAAATAACAGCTACATGGAACATTATTAATAATGAAACGGGACGTTGTAAACCTCGAGATAATGATTTAAAATTAAATATCAATAATAGGTTTATAACAAACAATTTAGACATAGCTGAATCTTTTAATACCTTTTTCACAAGTGTACCAGTTAGCACAACGAGTACCTTGAATTCTTGTGCGTCCGGGTCTGAACTGTTGTTAAGGGCCAATGTAAATGAATGTAAGAATCTATTTAAATTTGAATACATAAACCCCACAGATATTATAAAAACGTTTAAGTCTCTTAACTCTAAGAAAACAGGGGACTTATGGGGGATTTCAGTTAAATTAATAGAAACTATTATAATTGATATAGCACCATTTCTAGCAATAACATTCAATCGATGTGTTGATTCTGGGGTTTTTCCTAACCTGATGAAGTATAGTAAAGTAATACCTTTATTTAAGAAGGGTTGTACAACCGAACCAAGTAACTTTAGGCCAATCTCAATCTTACCGGCTATTAGTAAAATTTTTGAAAAAGTCATTTTGCAACAACTAGAAAGCCATTTTAATCTAAATAATTTATTTCACAAAGAACAATATGGCTTTACAAAGGGTCGTTCAACAATTGATGCGGGTGCAACTCTATTGAGACATATATTTAGTGCATGGGAGAATTCGCAAGATGCGATAGGTGTATTTTGCGATCTTTCAAAAGCTTTTGACTGTGTAGAACATAACACGCTTTTTCTTAAACTTAGGCATTATGGTGTTAATGGTATTGCTTTGGAACTAATCGTTTCCTACTTGAAAGATAGAATTCAACATGTAGATGTCAATGGTGCGAGGTCATCTGGATTACCTGTTACTATGGGCGTTCCGCAGGGCTCCATACTGTGTCCTCTACTTTTTCTCATATATGTAAATGACTTACCATATTATTTAAAAGATCTCTGTGATATAGTTCTATTTGCTGATGATACGTCACTTATTTTTAAAGTCGATCGTAAGAAAACAGTTTTTGACGATGTGAATAGGGCACTAAATGATGTATTGAATTGGTTTACAACGAATAATCTCCTACTGAATTCAAATAAAACAAAGTGTGTGAGATTTACTATGCCAAATGTAAAACAACTAGGCACTAATCTAACTATAAATAATGAAATCATAAGTATTGTAGACTCAACAGTATTCTTAGGAATTACATTAGATAGTAAACTTCAATGGGGAGCCCAGATAGATAGCCTTGCGGGTAGACTTAGTTCGGCAGCTTATGCAGTATGGAAGGTACGTCAGCTCACTGATACGGACACAGCTAGGTTAGTTTATTTTAGCTACTTTCATAGCGTCATGTCCTATGGTATACTACGTTGGGGCAAGGCGGCTGATATTGAAACGATTTTTATTCTACAAAAACGAGCCATCCGCTCAATGTACAATTTAGGTGCTAGAGTCTCTCTTCGAGAGTTGTTTAAAGATAGAGGTATTTTAACTGTTGCATCACAGTATATATTTGCTAATATTATGTTTGTTAGACACAACATTAATGACTATAAGAAAAACAGTGATGTACACAATATTAATACTAGAAACAAATCTAAACTCATTGGTACCTATCATCGATTACATAAGGTACACAACTCGTTCGAAGGTCTTGGTGTACGTTTTTATAATAAAATTCCTATACATGTAATCGACCTTCCTGTAAATAAATTCAAGCTAACTGCAAAAAATCACCTTATTAGGAAAGCCTACTATACGATCAACGATTATCTAAACGACAAACAGTCATGGGCTTAAGGTGTCATTAGAATTTAAATAGATACACACAAACTTCTTTGTCTTTTAATAAAGCTAAATATTAACAAACCATTGTTAGTTGAAAGTAATGCGTGGCGATTATCATGGTAATTTAATTAGTAGTGATTTTTATCAGTATCTAGACTATGGTTTGTCATGCTCACTAAAATGTCATTGCTTGCGGTGTCGTCGTGGGGTGGGTCGTTTCCTTCCCTCTGATATGGCGAAGGAGATGATGGCTGGTCCATGCGTCATACTCGTGAACGGGTGCTGCTTGGGGTGACTGGTCGGCCTAGTCAGCGATTCTTTAGACAATACTATTATTCTGGTTCGTTCAACTGCAACCCTAGCCTCTTAAACCAGTCACGAATTATTTTCAACAGTAGATTTTGCAACTGAATGTAAGTGGATGTGCACCTTGTTTCTATTTTGTTCTATGTTTAATAGACTCAAACCTTCAACGTTATCACTGAGTGTTTTTTGTTTGTTTGCGCGTTAGATTTTGGAGCTTTTTAATAAAAGGAATTTCAGGTGGCAACAGCTTGCATACTGTTTACCTTACATGTAATACTAACACTATTGTACCTGAAAATCAGATTTTGAAAAAGAGTAGCCATGAGTTTCTTTGCCAGTATTCTTCTCATGAGCTCTACGCATTTTGGAAACTGGAAGTTATGGATCGACACAGGCAGGCAGTAGATTTTGGTGTTTTCGCGTAACTTACCTCGACAATACAGCACATGCTGTGGCCTCTGTTTGTGTCGATCTATGATTTTTAACTATAGCTTCAATTTGACGTTCATAAGTGTCACTTGGTGTCTTAGATGAATAAATGATTTTGATTTGATTTGATTTGGTTATCAATGTACTGTTGTGTAGTGTTATAAATGTCTGTCGATATTAAATATTCAATTGTGTACTGTGTGCTTTATAGTAGAATGTCCGTCATTAGTAAATCCTTATTTATGTACCGTTTTGTAGTGTAAATGTATTGTTGAATTAGTTGCTACCCGCGACCTCGTCCGCGTGATAGCGTGATAATATTTCCTGACCTCTTACTAACACTCATGCAAGGTTTGAATTGAATCTGCATAAATTTAATTCAAACTTTGTTTTAATTCAAATGTGGTTTTTGCGTTTTGCCCGGAAATACATACCGACAAACAGACAAAAACTCTATAAACTACTTTTTTGGACTTGGTATTGTTCTGGAACACGCATAAAGTATTCTTTCAAAAAAAAAAAATATTAAATGTACCTACCTACAGTTTTTACTTTGTTACGATTTTATTACCTATATTTATGTTGAGAATAGTATTGGTGTATGCTTATTTTATAATTGGTTTGTTGACTGCCTCATCATCGACACTATCACTTGCCTATCACGCCTACTGCCCTTGCTTAATGCCTAGTGTGTGTAATTGGTCTCGGTCGTGATGTTGCAGTCAAACTATATGAATTGACTATTCATAAAATGGCTGGCATAAAACTTATCAAAGGATCTCACGGACATCCTCTAATAGCTTGAAAACTTATCCGAATATCTTCTTAGATCGTCGTATATGTCGGAATGAGGGTACTCGAATAATAAAAGTATTACAAACATTAAAAAAAAACATTTGCCACTATCGAACGGTTCCATGAGTCAAGCGAGGTGGGGAAGAAATCTATATAAAGCGGCGCAATCGGAAACCGGGCACAGTTTCTCTTCAGACCTCGCGACGTCCATATCTCTTGATTGTGACATGGGTCACTCCTCAGTCGTAGTAGTTTTCTATTATTTGATTTGTAATTTATTGTATTTGTGTTATTTACCTGTGGGGGAATTGCAAGTCTGGTGACGAATTCCACAGGGCAGCGCGGAGGAGTAAGCGTTGCCCTAACCCCCTCGTGGGGGTTGCTGATGGTGTTTAAGTTAATTCGTATCCATTTAGTTGTTTAATTACATTAATTAGTGATTGGCTTTAGTCCAGATTGCCCTTTCTTACAGCGATCGGCTAAATAAGGATGAACATGTTTTGTAACACCACTGTTTCTTTTTCTCTTGAACTCTCTTTTCCTACATACATACAGCAGTAGTGGTATCTCTTCGAAGTCCATTTTGATACTGTCGCAGCGTGGTGTGGCGACTCTGGTGTATAGTTTGTAACAACTTTTTTTCTAGAAAACAGAAATTATTTATTCCAATACCGTAATCATGCCATCTGTTAGAATCATTTCGCACTGATACTATAGATGGCGTCCATTCAGCATATTGATTTAATTGTTAGTTCACCGATAGTACGAGAGATGACGTAATATTGGGAGTTGAGTTAATGTGCTGTATGGTTTGGTTATTAAGCTATAGATGGCGTTCACGATACTTTGATGTGAAGTTAGAGTTGAGTGAATATAGTCATGAATGAGGAGATGCCTTGTCAAAATTTTGGGAGGGGTATTGATTTAATTCTGGAAGATTCGATCAAGAATATATAAAATAAGATGTTTTGTGTCTCAAGGTTCTTTTCTGTTCCTGTCTTGAAGAAGTATTGATACCTACTGTCTGTAATAATGTAGACTTTTATTATTAACATACCCGCTACATAGTGGTAAGTTCAGTTTGATTTTGTTATATTAGGCTGTAGAAGTCTTTTTTCTTTTTAGAAACATATTTACAAGGGTCCAGCCAATGGTTCCCACTTCAAGGGTCTGGCTATAGGATCCAGCTTCAAGGGTCCAGCTAATGGTTCCCGCTTCTAGATTTTAGCTTCAGGGATACCACTGATGGTTGCCGCACCATGTATCCTGACCATGGGTGCGTCATCAGGTGTGCCAGACGGTTGTGCCGCATGAGGGTACGTCACGGTGGCACACGGTTTTCCTGTTTTGCACAACCTTCCTTAGAAAAAGGTCATGTATTTTTTATTATTTATTAATATGAAGAGATAATGGTGAAGTCGATCCCCAGCTACCTCGAGCTGGTGGGGAGACACATTTGGCATCAAACCACAAGCTATCTCGAACTTGTGGGGAGATAAAATTTATACTATAATTAATTATAATTTCTTAGAACATGTGATTGTATACTTACCCACTTTTAATTTTAGGGTGTTAGTTTTTTTAAGATAAAACTATATTATCTATTAATGTACCTAATGTTGTTTTTAATGAAATATATACTGTGTTTAAGCTTATTGTTGTTTTCTCTGAAGTGAACCTTAAGGAACCCACCCACACACACATCTATCTCTTTAATTATATTCTTATTCTCTTTTGTTGAGAAAATTAGTATTTTTATTTTATAACGGCGCCCTGGGTAACTCATGCTCTTCTGACTGACTGGGTCTAACCGGTGAGTGGCACCCCCTGTTCAGGTTTAGGGGACTGCAAGGTTCGAATCCTCCTCCATGGTAGGTCTAGGGTTGCGACATGACATCTGCATGGTTCGAATCCGCCTCCATGGTGGTCCATGGGTTGCGACTTGTTCCCCCCTGATGGCTTTAGGTGTTACAAGTTTGGTTAACATTATTGTTACTTTTCTTTTCTACGTCGTCGATGTGTGAGCTTTATCCAGTTATCATTTTATTTAATTAGTTATCTAAATCGTTAAGTTCATCTACTATTTTGATAAATCAAGTGTTGTGAACATACACAATTATTTCCACGGTTACGTGTTCGCCCTGGTTAAGTGCCCAAAGCTTTGTGTTGACAACCGCGTTGCTTGCTGTGTGCTGCGAGAATCAAAATCTGACTGGAAATCTTACAAGTGATGCGGTCCGTGCCAAATTGTTCCAAGAAAACTTACAAAAAAAAAAAAATGGGAACAGTACGACTTTTGTAGCTGGCCAGAAAGGGAAAATTGTCTGCGGATGTTGTCGCAAACCGAACCATACAGAAAAAAAGATGTTTTAAGCGGAAAAGAGAGCTGACACAAAAACAAACGGATGCCAAGAAACCACAGGAGCACACGTTTTTTGAATCTGCTGCTGAATCTTCACTTCCTTTCTCAGAATTTATCATCGATAGTGAGTCAAAAACGCACTTGTCCAAGGATTCTTACATGGTAAAAGATTTTACATAGACTAGGTACACCAGTTGCCTTTGGTGAAAAATTGCATAGTGCAGGCTCGGGCAGTTTAGTCTTAATTACTGATTACCCAAAAAAAAAATATTCAAAAATGTACTAGTTGTTCCTAAATTACCTTCTAATTTATTGTCTGTTAGAAATTTTTTTGAGGTCGGATACACAGTTACAGCGGTACATCTTTAATCAAACTGGTTGTTCAATTTGTGTTAAGTCACTGGCAACCCTATTCTGTTTGCAAGTTGTGTGAATGATTTGTATAAGGTTCAGCGGCATACACCCCAAGGAGAGACATGATATAATTTTAATGCGCGTTTCCATGCTCATGCAACCGAGGAATGAACCAGTGAGTACGCATGCGGCTTCTATACCAGCCAATTTGCGGCACAAGTGTCTTGGCCATTTGACGTCATCAGGTATGGATGTTCTTAATGGTGGTGGTCTATGTTCTGGTGTCGTTTTTAAGAAAGAAGATGATTCGCAAACCGTTGCGTTCCTTGCCTAGTGGGAAAAATGCAATCCAAGCCATTTCCCATCCATTAATAGCGATGTCCGTGGACCGATGCAAGTCACGAGCTGGAGTGAGGCGCGTTACCAGTTGTCCTTTACGGATGATTGCACAAGAAAAATCTTTGGCTACCATATGAAAAACAAATTTGAGATGTAGTTTGCTCTCCCATATCCGATGAGTACTGCACTGGCGAGGTTGCTGATAACTACTGCTGCTGGACCTCCGTGTACTACAGATCCAGAGCCACGTCTGTCGCCGGCACCTGCGCCTGGAAGAGGTGTGTCTGGTCCAGGCACTCCTGTGACTGCTACTGACTCTCGTCCTATTCGTAGCACCCAAGGTACATTGCTGAAGAGGTATGTAGATTATGATTTATCTACTGCGTTGGCTGAACAAAATAAACCTGAAGATCTATCTTTGACAAAGCTAACCTAATCAATAGCCCTGCATTCGTCAGGTTCTGCTAAGCATTGAGGTCTTCTAGATTGGTAGCTCAGCCAGCCCTTTTCACTTCCAACATAGGGTTCTATGTATAAGTACAAGTTTGTACAATATCTCTATGAACAAGACAGAAACCAGAATAAAAGATTATAAGTACCAAAGATTATAGGGTTATAAGTTTATGCACTGGTAACACTATCACTTTTCATTTGGTGCCCAACGCTTATGAAGTTAGCTACAAGTGTCAAAAAAATAAATTGACTTATTGTAAACTACCCTCTATTTTTGAGAAAAACTACCCGTGTTTGAAAAGCTTTATAATGTCTGAATCTAAAGATTTGCCATCTCATACAAACCAGCAGTTAAGCGATATACTAAGTAAACTATGTATAATTTAAAGCAATGGCTACCAAGAATGGAGGAATTTTTCGCGAAAATAACCGTATTCAAGGTGGACAAAATTTCCGACGAAGACGCTTTGCAAGGACTGTCCTTGGTACTCACAGAAAAAGCTGCAACATGATGGATAGGAAATGGAATGCCGCACTACGAGCGATCCGGTCTTCAAAAAAGCCCGCACGATATCTATCAAAGAAATAACCAATAGATGACAAATTCATCTGAAAAAGAGCTTTATTGGCACAGTTATCCCCGAAGCGTCACAAAGAGAACAAACACTTACACATGGTCTACGACTTACTGAAACTCCATCATAAAAAGTACATAGCACGAGAAGACCTACACTCATTCGACGAGACTTTACAACGTGGTCGACAAATAGAAAATCTACTGAAAGAAGGAGAAGAGGCAAGTTTTCAACATAACAAGCCTTTAAGATGTAGATTTTGTGGCAATAAGGGTCACGCAGTTAAAGTTTGTCGTAAAAAGCTTGGCAAAACACAAAAGGAAGTCATCGCAACCAACAACGCGAGTGCTAAGGACCAAATTAAATGTTACGGTTATGTATGGTGCGCCTGGGGTGTAAGAAGCAGATGTGAGACGCCACCTAAACCGGTAGTATTTCATACATTGGAGACAACGACAAAAATGGGTTCTTTCAAATTGACAGTGCTGCCAAAACTAGCACGGCAGGTACACAATTGTATAGAAAGTGGATACAAAAGGGCACACAATTTGCGGAATGCACAGCACAAATTATTTCAGCTGATGGCCATAAAAGGATATCTAAGCTACTGACTGCATAAGTGACAACGTACATTGCCAATAACATTTACCGTATTGCTCGAGGCGAATGATAACAGAACTCTTTTAGGCATTGATTTTCTGGAATCAGCGGGAATGGTACATAACTTGCCCTCAGAGGTATTGACATTTCATAGGTGAACCAGAAAAGATAAATTTAAACTAAACTAAAATTAAAACTAACTTGCTTTATTAACCTATCTTTATTCTTACTGTCGAGAATTGAACCTCGATCCTCGACATCGCGGTGGGCCAGTCCTTTCAACCGGTTGAACCGCTAGCGAACGGCGGTGACGGGGACGCAAGGAGAAGCGGGGGCGCGGGCGCAGCGGCTCCCACTACATCGTGTTAACGACACTAGCTTGAAAACATAGTTTGAGATCACTACTCTGTACAACCTTGTATGTATCCTTGTAGACATTACAAACCAGCGCAAAATACAGTCCGCTTTTTCTTTGTCTACCATCACCAGGACCCTTACCTATACACTTATCATCCAGACAACATTTAAAAGCTCAGCAATGCATTTAGTGCTCACTAAAACTGAAGTGGATAACGTTTCGCAATACTTAAAGCATAAGGAATTTAATAGAAATTCATAAATTAATTCAAAATATCAAAGTCAATTTACTAAAATTAAGTAAAGTAAAACACATCAAAAGTGTCTAGGGATCAAGCATTTTTATGCGGATTTCTTGAGATTGAGATGTGGCTTTGGCCCTGGCCTGCTCAGTCGCCAGACTTGAACCCGATTGAGCATGCATGGGATATGCTACAGAGAAGAGCTCTGCCGAATATGGAGGGTATCCAGTCGCAAGAAGACCTTTTTTCGTTGTTGCAACGAACATGGGCGGCCATTCCACAGCGTGTTTGGATGAACTCATTTTGAGTATGCCAAACCGATGTTCTTGTGTTGTTAGTGTTCGCGGTAGAAACACGGATTATTAATTGTTTAAGTTACCTAATAAAATTTTAAAGAAAACTGTTATTTCAGTCTTTTTTTCGAACTTTAATGTTAGTGGTTCAAATGTCATAAATCCCTTTATTAGGAAAATGGCAAATTTCTTTATTAATGCAAAGGTGACTAGGTTTATCGTTACTGTGACAAACGAAAACACTTTATTTGATGAATCCTTAAAGAAAATTTTAATTAATATCAATCAGGAGAAAAGTTATTGCAAAAATATATGTTGATCCCTAGACACTTTTGATGTGTGTAAATAAATATTTAGAAGCAAATGACTTATATTTATATAATAAATATATTACATATCGTAGTGGATTAGATATAAAGTTTAAGTACCGTAAACACCATGACTGAGTTTGACATGAAAACTGCATCTTCTCTTCTACCTGTGATGACAGGAGAGGAGGAGTGTACGGAAAAATTAATAGATGCTCTCGAATTTTATAGCCAAAACATTAAGAAGTAACATGAATCTTTATTAATATCTTTTGTCCTTAAAATTCGCATATCCCGACATGCCAAATTACGTTTGGCATCTAAGTATGATACAGACCTTATTAAGGATATGAAAAATAATTTGCTGACGAAGCAGTCTGCCACGGCGCTTCAGTTGGAGCTATTGCAGTCTCGACAAGGCTCCCAAAGCATTAAGGATTTTGATAAGAAACTTGAGGTTTTATTTGTGTAATTGACTATATCTTAAGCGGGTGGTAAAGAAGATGCGTTTAAAGTGTTCAGACCTGTCAATAAAAAACTAGCTATTCAGCGGTTTACGCAGGGCCTGAGAAATGGTCGATTGAGTACCATTTTAGCGGCCAGAGATTATTCCGAGCTGCAGGATGTTATACGAGCGGCTAAAGATGAGGAACGCGCGCACCAAGGTCACAGCACATCAGCGGAGACAGTCTTAGCGGCTCAGCATCAAGGTAAGTATAACCAATTTTATAGGGGACAAAACCGAGGACGTATTTATATTCCGAGTGGCACCGGGGGGCAAGCATTGGCACTGTTGGGGCGTATTTCTCGCCCAACAGGAGCCTCGCTGACTTCGAGATCTGGGGATCCATCCACAAACCGTTTTATGTTCAAAAAGAAGTTATATATCTCCTACTCAGTGAAACGGCAGAAATTATTAATCGATAGTTGCTTCACCTTATATTCGGGTTGTCACAGTGTACGAACATAATGTATTTGTGTAAGTATCTATATATATAAAAGAAAGTCGTGTTAGTTATACTATTTATAACACAAGAACGGCTAAACCGATTTGGCTGAAAATTGGTGGGGAGGTAGCTTCGAACCAGGAGACGGACATAGGATACTTTTTTTCTCTCTTTATTTATTTTTAAGGGACTTTTACACTATTAGGGTATGCCAGTCCCATAAGGCCTTAGCTTAAACAAGTATCAATTTAAATATTATATGCTAGACTATACAATTTAATAGCTTTTTTTGATGTCGGTATAGCCGTATAGGTATAGATACTTTTTACATAGTTTTTTTTTATTTTGTCCCGTGGCGTTAACCGCGGTTGTTGTTGTACCGCGGGTAAATCGCGGGGCTGAGTAATTATATATATGTAAATATATATGTATTTATTGCGTGTGTATTCTTTATACTATATGTATATATTATTATTTTTTGTGTGTAAAGCTAGCTAGATTGCTACACCACCCTAAGGTTAACTTGAAGAGAATGCCTTGGGCATTAAGTCCGACAATGTACAAATGTGCATGAAGTTTTAAAATAAAATAAATTAATAAATATTTTAAAGATTAGATAGAAAAGAAAGTTTATGTAATACATTCAAAATGAAAGACCTAGGAAATGTAAAGAAATATTTAGGTATTGAAGTAGAACAAGATCTTGTGATGTGATGTACATATGTATCTCAAAAGGATTATTTAAAAGATTTAATAAGAGAGTATGGGTTAAGTAAATGTAAACCTTTATCTTTACCTATTGATAGGAATATAGGAAGCAGCAAAGGGTGAAGAGATACGAGTTTAAGTGTAAACAGTGCCAAACAGATTGGCAGCCTACTGTATGTAGTGTTAGGTTCAATGGTCCGAGAGCTGGTACCATTTTTGAGTAGGTATTTGAGGCAAGCTGAAAACTTGTCAGACCTTTCATTATACCCCAACACGGAACTGCAGACCTGGCTGGTGAGTAGCGGTGCTAAATCAACACCCCCGCCCCCACCCCTCTGGCGAGGTCACGTGACTTACAATAACCATGGTATAACGATTTACTTCGCCAGTAATAGCACTCTGAGGAACAGTGCTCACGTGGGAATCACAAGCCTACGTCATCATTACTATCGCTGGTTGTCAAAAATTTACCTACTACAAGGCCAGATTTATGTGCTGTATTAACAATTTTAAGCAGATTCAAGGGTAGTAAACTGTTATTTAAACTGTTGTTTAATATTTTAAAGTATGTTAAGGGGTCATTGGATCTTTGCTTAATATATTATAGAGTTGGGGACAACACGGTGTCAGGATATGTTGAAAGTGATTGGGAAGGATGTGTAGACCGTAAGTCAATAAGGGGGTGTTGTTTTAAAGAGTTTGGATGTACTGTCGTTTGGTTTACTACAAAAACAACAATGTGTGGACTTATCCTCAACTGAGGCTGAATTTATTGCTCTGTCGAGAGCGGCAAGTGAGGCTTGCTGGTTGAAGCAAATACTTGTGTTTTGGCATTTTTATTGGTCCTTTAAAAATGTATGAAGACAATCAGTCCACTATAAAATTAGCACATATTGTAAATTCTAGGATTAAATACTTAGAAATTAAACAGCAGTTTGTCAAAGAAAAAAAATTATAGTGGGGTAATTGATCTAGAATATATATGTACCAGTGACCAACTCAGTGATAATTAACCAAATGTCTTGGGGGTATACAATTTAGAAAACTTAGGGGAAAATTGTTTGAATTTTAATGTTAGAATATAAGGTTGTTTAGTTTATAAAAATGAAAAATTTAAGTTTAAAGAGTTTTGTTTATCAAAGGAGTTCTGTTTAAAGGGATGTTTTGTAAAGATGATTTTAAGTGATAGAAATATTTCCTCGAGGGGTGGTGTACAGAGCAATAAAATATTTGTCTGTGGGTAAAATAAAAAATTAACTAGATTGGTAAATGTAATATTCTATTTTTTGAATTTCGCGCCTATTTGTGCAGTTGCGCTATATCTAATATATAGCTGTCTCTCTCTACTCTGTGACATCAAGCGACCAGCACATCACTCTGTATGTTCTTACTAATAATTAAATAAATAGCGATTAAAACCTGAGCTACGTCATTTAATTCAACATAGATATTATCTATGGCTCCGCCATGTTGCTTCCCTTCTCGCTTGAGTGTTCCAAGATATCGGTGTGTACGAATTAAATTTTCACATTAAACAGAATATTTCACATTACAATCATTTATTTTCAAGTCCTATTAACAGATCTAAACATAAAAAATGCCATAACGGGGAACAATAGATAACCTGATTTTTCTTCAACAATCAAATATATAAAATCAATGTACATCTAGCGCCATCTATCGCAACTCGAGCGAACTACATTAAACTATACTGGAGTAAGGTGCAGTAAAACAGTATCAGGGCGTACCAAGAGAGGGCGCCACTTAACTTATTTTTTTTATTGGAAGAAAAATAACAAAAGGGTGGCGTTTGGATAGTCCTAATGTTGCCAAAAAACCTATTTATAAAAAAAAAATACCGAGCGACGCTCGGTCATCCAGGTACTGTATGTATTATCATGCGTTTCTCAGGTTATCTTCAACAGTAGCTACAAAGCGTATATTTTATTTACTTCACTGTTGTTCATTAAGATGTAACTAAGCCTGCTTTTATTTCCCTATATGAGTTTGTATGCAGTCTTAGTTAGCGTTTCTCAGGTTATCGTTAACAGTAGCTACAAAGCGTATATTTTATTTACTTCACTGTTGTTCATTAAGATGTAACTAAGCCTGCTTTTATTTCCTTATATAAGTTTGTATGCAGTCTTAGTTATACCCTACCGCAATTTACAAGTTCCCATGTTATACTTATTCTCCTACTCACCCAGTGATTGCCTGGATTATAGCATATCACGATAAAGTCGCTACTTATACAACTTTATAAAAATTAGTTTATTTATTATTTGTTGTAACTGGCCTTGGATCACAATACTCACAAATTTGTACAAATCATACTATTGCTATCTCTTTTTACTTTTAATGATAAAAAAATAAAGATTTGATTAGGACTACATATTTATTATATTCTTATTTTTACTTATTAGTGCTATATGTTTTGTACATGTATCAACAGCGTAAATCTTAATAAATGTAAAGAGTTTTTTAATTTTGGTATTCCTTTTCCTCGTCCATGATTCTAGGATGGTTTTTATTTTGTATATTTAAATATAACATTATTTTACACATATATCAACAAGGTGGCAACAATTTTATACAAGCCTTTTTCGTTTAGTGATGAGCTATTATGTTCAGTTTCAGGTAGTTCCTGTGCCAGAAGACCAAGCGGTAACCAGCACAGGTTGTATTACAAGACACAACAAATATTCAATTGAATGACGCTTCTGCCATAAACATGTTACCAGAAGTAACACCACCACCATCTTCAGAAAAGACTACTAGAAAGCTGTCGTTTGAACCCCAACCTGGACCTTCACATATCTTCACATATATGGATTACAATATATGTGATGTCACATCAAGTGCGAAACCAAAAAGTTAAATATTATCTTCTTCTCAAACTGTAAACCTAGCAAGAAGTGATAAAGAAATAAATGCTTTAGAAATTGCAGAAGACATATGAATAAAATTTGCAAACTGAATGACAGAATAAAAAAATTAAGATTAAGACTTCAAGAGATCAGTGCAAAAGAAACTGTACAAATTGTAATGCAAAAATTAACAACACCTACATTTGCTCTGTTGCTTCAAGCATAATTAAAAAAATAAAGAGGAAAGCTAGAGGACGAAGATGGAGTACAGAAGAGAAAATTACAGCATTAAGATTATACAAATCATTACCGACTTGTTATCGACTGATGAACAGACTATTCTGCTTGTCTGTCCCATCCACGTTAAAAAATCTGTTTCGTGCTTTCCATTTGTATGTGGGTATTCATCAACAGTCCACAGCTGGACATAAGCCTCTCCTTAGAAAGGAGGGTTTGGCCTACTATAGCACGCTGGCTTGGAGCTCGTCACTGAGCTCACTAAACAGGCTTATATGGCTGCTTTAAACCGCTTTAAGCATATTCTCCGATAATGGAACAAACTTTGTTGGTGCTGCTAATGAGCTTTCTGCCTTTTTACAGGAACCTGACATTCCGTCGGACCTCGCCATGGAAGGTATAGAATTTTCTTTTGTGCCTCCTTATTCTCCCCATTTTAATGGCATTGCGGAAGCGGCGGTCAAATCAACGAAGTACCATTTAAAACGTATTTTACAACAAAGGCACTTCACTTATGAAGAGTTGGCAGTCCATTAATTTATACTCCTTCCACACCAACAGTGGTTTAAAGGAATCACACAAACAAAAAAAAACACCAACCCGTCAGGTTTTTTTTTATGGAAAGGGCGGGCAAACGAGCAGACGTAACCCCTGATGGTATGAGATTACCGCCGCCCATGGACACCTGCAACACCAGAAGAGACACAAGTGCGTTGGCGTTGCCGGCCTTTTGGGGATGGGAGGAGGGTGTAGGGGATTGGGGTATGGGCCTCCGGTATTCTCACTCACTCGGTAAAACACAGCGCAAGCACTACTTCACACCGATTTTCTGTTAGGCCGTGGTATCACTCCGGTCGAGCCGGCCCATTCATGCCGAAGCGTGGCTCTCCCACGCTTATGGTATAGGGTTTGATTCAAGTTTTCCTTCTCTTTGCAGTGATGTTGTTATGTGGGTATTAATGATAAGATTTTTAAGGTTTTAACAAAATACACGGAAACATTAAAACCGTCTGACAGTGAATTCGTACACATGTTGAATGAAATGGTTATAAAAAAGAATCTCACTTATAACAAAAGAAAAGATCGCTTAAAGGATTTCAAGACCACTGTACTCGAGGCAGAAGTGCGGCAATAGCAGCATATGCCTTGGTATTTATGGTGGCTGGTGTGAGAAGAAAGGTTAAGCAACCCATTGCTTACTATTTATCGGGGAGCTCTGTCACAGCAGAAACCTTAGCTGTTCTTATAAAAGAGGTGTGTAAAAAACTTTCACACCTTTTTCAACGACAATCTATGTACGAAACAAAATTGACTGTTTGTAAGGTAAAAGTAGCTGCTTATTACGAGTACTAAATGTTAATGAATGTATACTTTTTTTGTATTGTATGTATTCATACACAGTTTACCTATACAAAGGTTTTTTTTTGCCTGTCCGTGCGTTTTGCTTACTATTGTAGCAATTTTGACTTGACTTTCACTGGCAGATTTCTGATATTGTGACCTATAATACTCCACTTTAGGTTATTTCTATTTTTAACCGACTTCCAGAAGGAGAAGGTTCTCAATTTCATCGTATTTTTTTTTTTTACATAACCTTCTGACCGTCACTTGTCCGCATAAATGGGGAAACGGGCGTGGAAGCTAGTTATACGTAAAATCTTTAAAACTTTAAACTTACATTTCAGAAAATACGTCAATGCTTCCAAGCTGGCCTGTCCAAGTTTGTGATATGAATGGCGTTAAAATAATGGCCTAGGGAATTTTATTCCGATATTTTTTTATAAAAAAAATATATATATTTTCTAAATTAGAACATCGAATCGTTCGCATCGACATCGCTATTGGAAGTTCTTGTTGACACCACTAGTTGTAGGGGTACGGTACCCACATGCGTTAAAATTTATTTGCAACTATATATATATTATCCTATATATAAAAATCGAAGAAAGAAGAAAAGACGGCTGGGCTGATATTGGTTTTGAAATGTTTCTCGTAGTCCAGGGAAGGTTTAAACGGTGAAAAATTAAAAATCACTTGTATTATAGTAACTTTGGAGAACAGTTCATTTGAGATTTTATTTCAACAATTACCTGAAGTCCTCTCGATCCTTACATGGTTCTCGAGCGCGTCAACCGAATTTCACGCTAAACATTGTAGTGATTATAAGAAATATTATAAATTTCAGCGCTGGATTGCTTACCGGAAAAATATAAACCAGCACTGGGATGCACTGAATCCAGTTATGCCCGGTTTACATTATTCCAGTCCAGCGATCTAGTCCAGTACTGGTTACTGGAAAAATGTAAACCGGCACTGGAATGAACTGAATCCAGTAAGCATTCCAGTCCAGTAACTGGATTCGCGGTCTACTTTTGAATCCAGTGCGACCAATCCAGTGCAACTGGAATAATGTAGACGGCCAATCCAGTGCCATTCCCGTGCTGACGAAGTACACACGTGTTGGTTGTTTTTGCGGACTTTTTTGCAAAGAAAAAGGATTTAACAATGGTGAAGAAGTTATCTGAAGACGAAACTGTAAAGTTTGTCACTATATACAGAGAAAATCCGTGTTTATGGGATATAACATCAGAACATTATAAAAACAAACCTATGCGCCAAACTGCTTTGCAAAATCTGTGCATTGGTATGGAAATTGAAGGACTCACACCGGAAGATGTGAAAAACAAAATAAAAAGCATTCGTTCGACATACTACCTTGAACTAGACAAGATTAAGAAATCATCCACATCTGGTGCTAGTGGCAATGTTTACCAACCCAAAGTGAAATGGTTCGCCGAATTCAATTCATTTATTAAAAATGTGATGGTGAAGCGTAAAACACAGGTAAATTTATTTTAAGATTTTTATTTATTTTTATTTTAGTAGCATATTATTTGTTAAAACACACAAATTTATCAATGTATCATATGATTTTGCCATGGTACTTTTCCTTCGTTCACAAAATAATTAGTAAATTGAGTTCTTTTTTCCCTAGCATGTGTTGCTGAGTTGTTACTGCCCTGCTGTATGATACTATCTAAAGAGGTTATTTCGGATCTCCATGTTCCATTAATCAAATGATGGTCGTTGTGATCGTCATGGTCTACACAAGAAGTAGTCATATAATTGCTTGACTTTTTTCTCAACCAATTGTGTAGAGAGCAAGCTGCATACACAATGTGATCCACAGTATGTAACTTAGTTGAAATAGCTTTTTCGAAAATTCTGAATCGACTTACTAATATTCCAAAAGCGTTTTCTACAATGCGTCTAGCACGGGACAGCCTGTAATTATATATTTTTTGTTCAAAAGTTAAATTAGCCCCAGGATATGGTTTCATTAAGTATGTTTTAAGTGGAAATGCTGCATCAGCCACAATCACTCCATCTTCTGGAATAAAACTGCCATTTTCTAATTCAGTAAAAATGGAACAGTTTTTGAAAATACCACCATCCGAAGCGCTTCCATTTGCAAAAAGAAAGTAAAAATATTTTATTTTCAGGAAAATACTGATGATGCTCAAATAAAGAAAATACTGACAATACTCAACCTAGTGACCAATGTGGGACCAACCCTTCCCATACAAACCCAGAAGTAAGTCTATCAGAACCGCGAAAGAAAAGAAGTAAAATTTCACAGCTGTCTACAATAGTCAGTAGCATAAAAGATATGCAATACGATTTATCCAAATCAGAAACAGTGGAAGATGAATTCGACATCTTCGGGAAACACATTGCGATTAAGAACCCTTTCTACAGAACAGGCTATCCTAGGCCAAGAAGAAATACAGAGTGTGATAACAAGATGTCGACTACACGATTTGAATAGTCCTATAAAACCGAATAGACCAAATTACAATTATGCGTCAAGACCAAGCACGAGTAGTAGTACTTATATGCCATTGAATAGTCCAGCGTCTGTAGATACACAAACCACCGAGGACTCGTTAAATGTAGTAAGCGATGACCCAGAATACATTAATATAATCATGAATGCTTTCAATAATGCTTAATTTGTCATAGATATGATACTTAATAAAAAAAATATTACCTTGATGTGGTCTTTTAATGCCCTTTTAACAGACAGACTTCTGGTATAATTTTTGAAATAGTTGGTTTTGGCAATCGAAACATACGACTGAGGCTTCTGTAACTATCTCCAGTACTTAAGAAAGAGTGACTTCTAATTTTAATTTTGCGGGTATAGCATCTCTGAACAACGTATTCTTACGCTGGATATTAATCGAAACTAATGATAACAGTTCTTCAAAGTTTTCTGCTGTCATTCTCAGTGCCAGTCTATATTCATTGGGATCTTCTATCTTCAGTTGTTGCAAAAGTATTGCTGACCCTCCTTTTTGATCTCTTTCGCTGATCCAATTTCTCACCCAAATCCGTTCCTTTTTTTTTAGTTCCTTATCAACCTCATTAATAACTTCTTGTAGCAAGAGTGATTGAGCACGTTTGAAACATTTTCGAAACTGATCTCTTCTTGAAATCATTGTTATAGTGTTCACACTTCAACGGCTTCTAAATAACTGGAATAATGTAGACGTTACAGATCCAGTCCAGCACTGGACTGGAATCTCGCTAGATCACTGGACTGGAATAATGTAAACCGGGCATTAGCATTCTAGTCCAGTAACTGAATTGGCGGTCTACTTTTGAATCCAGTGCGACCAATCCAGTGCAACTGGAATAATGTAGACGGCCAATCCACTGCCATTCCAGTGCTGACACAGTAAACACGTATTGGTTGTTTTTGCAAATTACTGCGGCGAAGAAAAGATTTAAAAATGTTGAAGAAGTTATCTGAAGATCAAATTTTAAAGTTTGTCAGTTTATACAGAGAAAATTCTTGTTTATGGGAGATATCATCAGAAGATTATAAAAACAAACCTATGCGCCAATCTGCTTTGCAAAACCTGTGCATTGGTATGGAAATGAAGGTTTCAAATGAATGAATTCGACGTTTTCGGGAAACATGTTGCAAAGCAATTAAGAACTCTTTCTACAGAACAGGCTATCCTAGGCCAAGATGAAATTGAGAGTGTGATAACAAAATGTCGTCTGCGCGATTGAAATACAGAAATATGACAATGTGTAGTCCTGCATACGTTGCAGACAAACAGGCCAGTGACGATTATGGGGCAAGACAAATTAAATGTGTCGGTTTTTGAACACAAATCAAAGGAAGCGTGCGCTCGCCGCTTGCTACGTGTTTACACGTTAGCTTGAGGTTAGTGCTGCTCACGAGTTTGCACCGTATGGTTATATTTTATGCTGCGCTAAGTAACATCGCGTGTCGCTATGAGTGCATGGTCAAAGGAGGAAACTATGGCCTTATCGAGGCCTATCAAAGTGAACCATGTATATGGGACCCCAAAGACAGAAATCATAAGGATAAACACAAGTAGCAGATGCTTGGTCTCGATTTAGTCAATCATTTAACAAGCTAGTAAAAGAACTGAAGGTGAAAAAATAAATACTAATGTCAACGTTTCGTAAGCATTTCAAAAAAACAACAATTCAAAGAAACGAACCGCATTATGTTCTACTTCAAGTAAGCATTAGCTCTCGAGACGGGAAATTCCCACAGAACTGGGAATAGATTTTAGATCACTATTATTTGACAAAATTGAGATGTTCATATAGCATATTCTTTGTTTACTGTAAGCTAACTTTGTAAATTGTAATGTTGCGGATAATATTAGGTGCGCTTATAACTTTATATTTGAACTATTCCCACGACTGGTACCAAAATGTTTAAAAGAACAGCAACAAATCGACGATCAATGGAGAAAATTACCCAGCCTGATAAATACAGTTGATAGTAGTCGAGAATCTAATTTATTTTGGAACCAGGTATTATCTGTGCCATTAGGTACAAAATCACGTTTGTTGTATGGAAGCCCCTTAAAGATTTATTTTGTGTTTTTTTAGTATTTGTTGTTATAGCGGCAACAGAAATACATCATCTCTGAAAATTTCAACTGCCTATCACGTTTCATTAGATACAACCTGGTGACAGACGGACGGACAGACAGACAGCGAAGGCTTAGTAATAGTGTCCCGTTTTACCCCTCGGGTACGGAACCCTAAAACAGGTTAATTACAAATACTATTCAGGGTAACATTTTAGCGCGCCAGTTCATTTTACGAAATTTATCTGATTGTATAAATTATAATCCAAATGAGAAAATGATGAAGGCTTTTACGGACAATATTTATAAAAATGAACCCGTAAGTGACAGTGACACAGATAGTCATTGATAAATTATAAATGATTTTTATTAGTGATTAATAAATACATTGACAATTCCAATAAAATTAGTTTTTTTTTTCACTGTAATGAGTTATATGATTTATTGTATTTTCCAACAGATCTACTGTAGTTTTACATGCGAAACACTGTATTTTTTTTACTCAGACCTGGCAACACTGCCCTCAGCATACACCCGTACAAGAAATCTTTGAACAAACTACTACGCCCTCCACAAAATCAACGAATTTGTCAATAAACGTGATTGATAATCAGGTAGTAATGTTTGTAGAAGGAAAAAAAAAATGCGAATTTCGATCGTTAGGTTAGGTTAAGTTATTGCTAACAGCCGTTCATTACCATAACAAATGCCCACTACACACCTTGCTAACTACCTATCTACATAACCCTAGGGGCGGGGTATGGCACGTGGGACGTGGAAGTGTATAAATACGGTGTATCGGGACTAAGCCATTAATTACCTATTTCATTACCATTACTACGCGTACCATATCATCATTTCAATAAACGTTGAGGATGATGCTGACTTAAAACAACACCGACTTGGAGCACTACAGTCAACTCCAGAACGAGGAGTATAGTCCAGCGGACGACGAACCACAGGAGGAGATGCAGAACGAGGAAGCTCTGGACGACGAAGAATTAGAAATGACTCAGATAGCGGAACAAGAAGAAATCGAAATGATGAATCAAAGTAGACGACGACGCAGTAGTACTTATAGTGAGTCAGAATTCGCCGGATTCGCCGACCCGTTTCGCCACCCGTCGCTGGAACCAGCATAGGCAGAGGTACCACCGACCACAATGACAATGGCTCTGAGAAAACGTCAATTGAAACTGAAACAAGCGCCGACGAAGAGAGAAACGATTGAAGGAAGAAGCCAAAGGGAATAAGAAGAAGAAGTTGCAGGCGATTCCACTCTGGATTATATAATGGACCCAAGACAACTTGCTATCCCAAGAGTTAAACTATCTCCTTGGAAAGTCATCGCTAGTTATAACCGAAAAAGGCGAAACCATTACCACATCATTTACATATCAACCGCAAAAAACTGGGGGCATAATTCACGGTTTGGAAAAGCTATTAGAGCAAAAGAACATAAATGTAACCAAATTGCATGCGTTCAGTGCCTTCTGGAGTACATTACTAACGGCCCTAATCGTGCAACACTTAAACAAATTCTCACCCCAAGTGATAAAAAGATGGCAATGTGCGTTGCTCATTCGCTGGGACTTAATTCTAGGGAAAACGCGTATAACAAGAAGTACCGCAGGGCGAAATAATCTACTTCGAGTACAAAGCGCAGAACGAGGAGCAATTCACGGACGAATGGATTAAGGAACTTTTATTAGTCAAAATACTTTTAAGTCAAAAGTGAGAATGTTGTTGTTGACATTGCAGAAATCCGGGGCTTTGTAGAGTTTGTAGTGCTAAATATGTTCCTCTCACTATAGTTTTTAATCTGTATATTATTATGTTCATCTTATATATATACAATATATCTTATATATAAAATTCTCGTGTCACAATGTTAGTTACCATACTCCTCTGAAACGGCTGGACCGATTTTTATGAAATTTGGTGTGCATATCGGGTAGGTCTGAGAATCGACCAAATGTCGATCGATCGATCGATCGAGTCTAGTGTATGGAATAGAGATAAATCAACTGCAAAATCAGGAATCGTCTAGCTCTTGTCGTTGAGGAGTCTCAGTTGGTAAGTAGTTTTTAATGAAACGAGTTGTGACTGTAGCGTAGAATGTCACCGAGACTGTTAAGTTTGCCTCTTCCTTTCTGATGTGATGTCCGTGCAACACCGAATAAAACAAGTGCCTCTTAAACAGTGGTTTATTTTCGAAATAGAAGACCTTACAGTGACATTTTGTTATAAGCTTTAGCTATGTTTTGTTGGTTGACAGGTATATCAACTAAAAGAAATGAAACATTGATGCAGGAAGAATACTTTTTAACATTTAGGACAGAATTAGTGATGGCAGTCATGACACTGATAAAGAACAGTTATCTTTTCAAGTGGGAGCTATAATTGAAAATGTATCTAGTCAAAGGTGAAAATGTATCTAGTCAAAGGGTATAACGAGTGTCTGCCTCTACAATTGAAAAAGTCATTCTAAAAAATAATATTAGTGATGAGATTGAATTGGAAAATGACTTTATAGGAAAGATGATGTTATAACTTGCACTCAAGAGAAATATTTACAGCTTATACGATCCTGAGAAAGAAGAAGCAAAGAAAACTTTAATGTACAATAAATTTCATAATAATAATTATTCACGTTCTAATAAAACTTTCTTTTATTACAGTTAAGATTCAAGAGAATGTCAATACTCTTATTGAAAGCTTGATACAGGTTTCAGACGGGTCCAAACGGGTCAACAGAGAACAGAAACTTGGAGCAACAGTTAAATATAATAAAATCGAATAGACCACAAAGGAAAATAAAGTTTGGTAAGTCTTATATTGATTTTATTATATAAAAGCTCCCAGCAACACATAATATCAATATTGCCGCAGTAAGATTAAGATGTACATTTAAGGTTGTGTGCTTTTAAGGTTAAATTAAGAGAAGATATTCAGAACGACTTCCAACAACAATGTAGTGCTAGAAAAAATTTATTTATTTAGACGAAGAAGTGTTAAAATAGTGATTTTGTATTGTTATTGTTTATGGTTCTTTTGAGTTTGACTATGGTTGTCGGAGGTAGGTGAGATGAGAACCCGAAAAAATTGGTATGTCAGTATAAAATATTAAGTTGTGCTATAAAGATAGATTCTAATAAGAAGAGAGAAATAAATGCTGAAAATGTAAGATGGAGTTTTCATTAAATCAAACCAATAATATTAACATGTTAGCAGAGCGTGGTTTGTTACGAGCAGCATTACGAACACAATTACTGAAAAATTGACGGAAAAGAGGAGCTACGATTGCAAATATTTAACGGCGTGACAAATGGAAATTCCGACTAAAATTGTACCTACTAATGAAAACTGTAATGAAGTCATAGAAAAGGAAACGTCTACGATCACGGAAGACGGGTAACACGAAGGAAATCAAAGCTGAAAACTACATAGTAAATAGCGTTGACGATACGAACTGATCTTAAATGAAGAAACTGCGAGAGAAATGATTCTAAAGTTTGACAGTATCAACGGAGTGCCGAGCAAGAGTTCGGCAAATAAATTACATACTGAGTAAAAGACGCCTTTTAGAACTGAACATGAACGAGACTGAAAACCCAGTTCTTAAAGAAATTTTAGGCCCATCTAAATGATCTCATACGATGTGGGGAGGTAGTGACGAAGGAAGACAAACTCAATTATTTACTGTTATCCTTACAGACACACTTCTAGAGCATAAAAAATCAGTGGAATACGTAAAATTTAAATTTTTTTTTTTTTTTTTTTTTTTTTTTTAAAAAGACAACTCCCGCACTAGGAATAAATCCTGTGTCGCGGGGGACTTTACAAACATACATGAAACGGACACAAAGAACACCCTCTCCCTCACCCTCCAATTGCTCTTAGAACAGACGAAAAGGAAAACAGGCAGAGGGAATAGGACATCCAATACCCGGACTGATGAGAGAAAGTGTTACGAGTGTGGATAGACAGGACAACTATAACAATACAGATGTGTAGGGGATGAGACTGCTTGGAGAACAAATCATAATGCTAGAGGAGGGACGAGGACAGTACAGTGGCCGAGGTTAGTATAGAGGTAGAAGTCAACAGCGAGGTTGAAGACACAGAGGTTCATGGAGAGGAATGGCAGGCACAACACTAGTACAGCAGAACAGTATGAAAACACCTTCAACGTGGAAGTAATGCAGAGAGAAGCAGCATGTGGTGAGTCATGTGAAAACAGACAAGAACTTGTATGGTTTTTGGACAGTGGTTGTTCTGATCATATTGTGAATACAGATGATTATCCAGTGGATATTAAAATCGGCGATGGTTTTGCATTAAAATCTAATAAAATAGGAAACATTTTTATATATTATTTCAGTATCAATGGTCAGTTATGTAAGTCATTGTAACTTAACAAAACCAGCAAATTGTGTATAATTTTTTAGAGTTTACGTTACCATGTCTTACGAAAACGAAGAAAGACGACGCCTAGGTTTTCAAATTCATCCAAACGCTATGATCGGTGCAAAGACAATTATGAGACAATACATTGTGGAGAGGCCTTTAAAAATATTGCGCTCTTGTGATACTCGTTGGCTGTCCATTGAAGAAACTGTGGCTAGAATATTGTCTCAATGGGAAGAACTCAAATTATATTCCTCTTTAAACAAAGATAATTGCTTTACAGTAGAAATGCTTCATTCGATGTATGCCCATGAGAGGAATCGTCTATATATGCGTTTTCAAGGAGCATCTCGAATTATGTCGAAATTGGAGTTAAGACTGTTGAAAGTGAAGACTCCAATCCAGTTGCCCTTCTGAGCACGTTAATGACATTGCTTCGCTCTATTTGCAGTAGAGTACTGATGTCGATGGCTGCAACGACTGAGATTATTTGTCCATTCAAATAGAAGCTCATTGGAATTCGCTACTGTATTTAGGATATCTTTTTGAGTCACAAATACAAAAGACCACTTAACTCAATGTTTTTTTTATGGAATAGGGGGCAAACGAGCAGACGTATCGCCTGATGGTAAGCGATTATCGCCACCCGCCATACCAGAGGCGTCACAAGTGCGTTGCCGCCCTTTGGGGGATGGAGAAGGGGATGGGGGGAGGGGTTGGGGTATGGGCCTCCGGTAACCTCACTCGCTCGGTGAAACACAGCGCAAGCGCTGTTTCACACCGGTTTTCTGTGAGGCCGTGGTATTACTCCGGTCGAGCCGGCCCATTCATGCCGAAGCGAGGCCTAATCAATGCAGTCTGAAAACGTTGTATTGATTTTACAGCCAAATTAGGAAAAGAGATTCAGCAAAGACTTTCTTCTAACTACATTTTTTTATGACATATTACATGAGAAAATGTGTCAATTTAGTGTGGAAAATACTCTTTGCCAATGCAAAGACAACAAAATAGCAGATCTTGCCGTGGAACTCGGCTTTGATGACGAAGCAATAGACAAACTGTTACAACAGTAATGGCATGGTATAAGTTATGTTAAATGGAATGCTACACATAACGTCATTGATTTCTGGGCTGAAGTGCGAAAATACACGAATGCTGCTGGAATAAATCTTTAAGGAGTTATCTGATCTCGCCATATCCACAACATTGTCACTTCCTCACTCAAATGCTGAAGTGGAAAGGACATTTAGTGCTATGAACACTGAACATCGTAAATAGCAAATTAAGAAGCAAAATGACTGTAAACACCCTCAATAGCATTTTTTTATAAGAAATCAATTGAAGATATTGAATAAGAACTATTATAGTTATGAGCTTCAAATTACCTAGCTAGCTGTGTGTGTAATGCGCTCCTCTTATTTAAAGCTGGAACAAAACAATCTGATGACTTTTAAGATAACATGAACTACGATAACTATACCAAGTGGCTTCACAGCCAATTAATGCCTAACCTGCTGTCGTACCACAATAAGCAATATGATCCTGCGCCTACCTCGAATGCCAAGAAAGCAGACATGCTGAGATGGTTGGTGGAAAAACGAATAGCATACGAAGAGGGTATGCTAAATGCTGCTCAATGTTATGAATGCAATGAAACGGAACACAACTTAATAAAAAAAAGTAATATGTCATCCGTGTTGTGTGGCAACACAGACCGCTTTTTAATAATGTATTTTTCTAAGTCTTATTAAATAGTTAATTACAGTAGTTCTTGACAATAGTAATTCAATATTCCCTTCCTCGAGACCCTTAAACGCTAACAGGTTATAAGCCAAGGCAAGGACAGAGTGCGAATTGGAATACTGCGAAAACGAGTCGAGCACGCCGCCAATCGCCGCCATTAACGTCGCTAAGCGTTAAAGAAGTTTTACAGATTAAAATGCCAAATACATCGAGAAAAATGACTACAGACAGAAGAGACGGAGGAGTATTGAACGACAGCAATTGGGCTCTCCTCTATGGAAGTTCCAAACCACCATGGTTCTTTAGTCAAAGGATTGGTACGTGGACGTGTTGTTGGCGGAACCGGCTTCTACAGAAGATAAGGTATAGACAAAAAGATACAGGTCAACCTTAACTCGTGTTACTCGTGTTACTATAAACGCGAGTTGAAGAAAATATTCGATCTTACTTGCTACCATGTACATCAGCGCATCAAATGTAGATAAAACTACAAACTGTGTTCGATGCAAAATTCAGAGTTGGTATCCATCTTTTACAACAGAAGTTTTACAATCTAAAGTTCGACAATGTCATGATAGGCTTCATTTTACAGATAGAAGATTTGGTTATCAAACTAAAAGCACAGGGTGAGGAAATATCTGAAAAGATGGTTATTGCAAAGATTTCAATGAGCTTCCCGAAGGAATACAAATAGTTTTCTTCAGCTTGGGAATCAGTACCAACAGATGAACAAACTTTGAAAAATCTTCCGGCAAGACTACTAATAGAAGAAGAAGGGACACGGAAGTCTGTTTATTGTTCACACACAATAAACAGACTGCCTCGTTGGTCTCGCGGTTGGCGTGTGCGACTGCTGATCATGAGGTCTCGGGTTCGATTCCCGGGTCGGACCAAATGTTTGTATGATCTACAAATATTTGTTTCGGAGTTTGGGTGTTTTCTATGTATAATAAGTATGTATTTACAAAAAAAAAAAAGTATATATGTATTTGTATCAGTTGTCTAGTACCCATAACACAAGCACTGCTTAGCTTGGGACTTGATGGCGTTGTGTGTTAGATGTCCGAAAAAAATAAAAATAATAAAAGGGGACAGCAAGGGCATAGAAGTAACAGAAGTTATGAACAGCATAGCAACACTGGTATGTGTGATAATAGAAAAGATAGGGTGGAGTGTTTTGAATGTGGAAAGATGGGACACATGAAAAGTGAATGTCGCTTGCGAAAATGTAATTATTGTGGCAAAGTGGAACATCTTTACAAAGACTGTCGACAGCGGCTTAACAAAGGAAAAGAAAGCAGAAAGAGTGAACCAAAAGCCTGTGGCACCTGTGATACAATGCTTGCATTAGTAGAGGTGTCATCGACATATAAACTTGATCATGCTACATAAAGTTGTGAAATATATTTGAAAAATTTTTTGGTCAAGTATATAAATAATAATTATTATTACTAATGAGTAACACTGTTTGAATAGATTACGTTGGTATCGAAAAACTCACAGTTGAATATATCACACAGAACATTAAAGCTACTGAGCAACATCAAACATCTTCAACATCATCAATTGGAAACGAAAAAATAATAATGTACTTTTTACATGAAATATATATATTAATACTTTGATTCAATATGCTGCTTTTTCTATTATACTAAATACATCTCTATCTCACAAAAATAAAAAACTAGGCCGACTTATTAAACTCACTAAAGAGTTAATTGTACGAAGATTTCATTTAAGAAAAACAACGACATTATTGCTATTACAAAACAGAGTGCCATATTTGAAATATGATATGGACCAGAAAACTGTATTTGAAGTATGATATGGACCAGAAGACTACAATTAACTTTATTGCTAAAAAGATGTACCTAAAATATTATAATGTAATTGGTTCAGGGTCACATCTTCAATCAACAACTGTTGGTGACATGAGTCCACAGTATGTAGAATGTACACCGTGTAACTCATGCCAATGCACTTTTATATAAATGTTTACAAAATTCCCTACAACAGAGGCACAAGAAAAACAATTGCTTTGGATTTTTACAAAATACCCTGATTTCCAAGAGTGAATGGTGCTATTGACAGTACTCATGTACAAAATACAATCCTGGAGGTCCAAATCCCGAACTCTATCAGAATAGGAAACTTCTTACTGTTAATACAGTGTGTTGCCGAGGCCAATCCAATATTTTTGGATGTTGTTGTTAGGCAGGTTAATAACTACATACAACTACTTGTAAGACTGATAGTTTAAGCATAGCTCTGCTCATAACTGATATATGTAATAATTGTACTCTCAAACACAATTTTGAACAAGGCAAGTATAACAACAAAGTTTTACTGGGTGCCATTGGCTATGCTCAAACAAATTTGATGATTGGTACCTGAAAGATCCAACTCAAGAGAAGACAGGCTCTATCAAGTGTGCCAAATTAAAACAAGGTAGGTGGTGGAAAGACCATTCGACATAATGGATGAGGTTGCTAACAAATATAATAAGGTGGAATAAATATAAATCTACATAGGATATCATCCCCCTTAATCAAGTTGAAATTGTTTGGCATTGATATCTTTCTACAACTGCTAACGCTCCTATCCTCATATAGTATTGGCAATATTTTAATGTAATTATTTATTTTGGGTTTTAGGGTTTAATTCATTGGAGGTTAGGAGAGATATTGATTAGCATTTGATAGTTTGTAAAACCCTTTGTGAGGGAATCGACTGTCGTGAACTTCACAATCTTTTTTGTAGGCTATATGTGCTCCTTAACTAATATGCACATTGTCAAAGCCGCTGAGGCAAATTGTTCGCTCAGCCGGTATGTCACACAGTTGCTAGAGCAGTCTACTGTGTGTCGTACCCTCGAGGAACTCAATACCCTCCTGATTTAATTTTATTTTGTTTTCCTTTTATATTATTATTTTCTATAATTTTTTCTTGTTATTGACATTTATTTCATCGTTGTTGTTTTGTAATTTTTATGTTTCTATGTTAATTAAGGTAATTGGTTTTTACTGTTGTAATTAACTATAAAATAAAATTTTGTTTTGACTTTTTTTTGCTTAGCAATAAGCAATGTCATTCCCATAAATTTGTTACTTTTCTATTAACATTTATGTTTGTAGAATGCAATTTGGCTAGGGGAGGATGTAAAATAAGGTCTACAGCTGTGCTGAAAAATTTGATGAAAATGTGCCTTCTGAAGAAAATAAATACCCAGTATCCATTGAAAGTGATGATTCGGCTCACATCACTCAGCGAGGAGGCAACAATTTACAACGAGGAATACACATAATACTAGAGTACAAACAGACCTAAAGGGTATAATTATAAACCATCTATAAAATAAACATAGAGATACACGTATAAGATTAATACAACTAAACAATTTATGTTCTGTAATGTAACCATCCGAGCTTACAGCTTTGCTTCGATAAGGTTTAAACAGATTATGGGAATAACATAGAAAACACCTTTCAATAAATATTTAACATCATCCGATTTTCATAACTTCTCAATCGATAGAATTTCTCAATCGAAACATTAAACGGAGGTTAGAATATCATGCATGCATGGTGCGTTTATTTTTTTGTTAACTATAAATATGTTAATAAATGGATTTGCACTTGAATCACTTGAGACATTGGCAATTTCTCTCACGCCTTCAACTATAATGTTAAATATGTACGTGTTTTAAATATTCGTCAATAAATAACATGTCAATTGTCTCGTCAATACTAAGTAAGGCCATTTGCAAAGACTGCAAAGAGTAATAAATCACTACGTTACAGCATAGTTATAATGCGTTAGTTACAGCCACAGCCATTAGATTTTTGTTGCGACTTTCTATATTAACAATGTACTCTGTGGTTGCGACTGCGTTTTGACTTTTTGCGTTGCGTCAGTTGCATTTTTTTTTTAACAAGATTTTACGGCTCTGGGTTCTAGCCCTTTCAAGCCCGTAGTTGACATTTGATTGGAGACAGTTTGATGGAGAGCTTTCTTTCAAGTTTTTTTCCACAACATTTCACAGTTCACTTCACACACACGCGTCACTCTGAATTAAGTTGAGTCTGTTCAGGTGAGTGGGAATGTATCAATGGCCAAACTTTAGTCTGTTCATAATGTTAATGAACGTTCTGGTGTCTATGTTTTTGTTCTTGTAGAAGCACCAAGGTTTGGTGGGCGGGCTGCCCTGGATCGTCGCGTACCATATTTTCCCTTTTGTGTACTAGCATATTCCAGTATTCATGCCACAACCTTTTCAGATCATGGGTGATCACTGCTTGGTAGTCAGTGTGCAAAATCTTCATAGAAGCAGAGTGATCAACATCAAACCTATTTCTCGCAGCGTGGTCCACAGTTTCATTACAGATAATAAGACAATGAGCTGTTACCAACAAGAAGGAAATAATTTTAGCGATTGTACCTAGGAAGTGGGCTGTTATTAAATTAGATTACAGAATTACATCATGTAGGATATTATTAAACTTAACGTACACAATACTGTATACGTACCGACCGAATTCTCCAGAAACAGTCTCTTATAGCCAGCTTTATGGTTTATACACTTTGTAGAAGTCTTCATCGTCTGCTGCAGTGCCGGGATTTTGGTTCGGTTTTTTTCTTTTTTTCGTTCCCCCGGGTGGGTCTTTGCCCATTCCAGCATTATTAATATTTTTATTATTAAAAGACTATGAAATTATCAGAATTAAAACAGCTTGCGTGAGAGAGACAGACACTACCCAAACTCAATCTCTCTCTAACTACTCCGATCATGTTTTCCGCCCATTCGGCTGCCACTGCAGGTATATATGCTCTAAGTTTGACACAGATACCGGGGAAAGTTCGAAACTCATCCCAAAATGTACACATTCATGAAATAGACTATGTCCAATACCTGGCGATTCTTCGAAAATTAAAGTGATTAACGAGTAACGCCGCGGGGCGTAGCTAGTCTAAAAAAGTAGCCTAAGTTACTCCTTATCTAATCAGCTACCTATTGGTGAAAGTCCCGTCAAAATCGTTCCAGCTATTCCAGAGATTAAGCGGAGCCCGGAACAAACAAACAGATAAAAATAACAAAAATAAAAAAATTGGTATATGTACCGTGTCTACATACATCTGCATAAAGTAAAAACCGTTTATTTTAATATTGAATTTAGGTATTCTTTAGAAGTAAGATGCACCAGAACCACTCCAGATTTTTTTATTCCTATCTTTGACGTAGGTTAATCTTGTTGCGCGTCCGCAACGAAACCGCTGCGCATGCGCGGCGTGTTCGTGGCGCGCCCGTAACGTATTCGTTGCGCGCCCGTTACACTTCGAGGACGCCCGCAATCCACTAGTATGATAAGGCCCTAAGTCACTTCACACGTAGGGGAAAGCAAAGTAATGGGATATTGCTTATATGTATAAATTGATTTGAGTATCAGCAATTTCCTGAGTCAGCCAGGGTTCTAACCTGGAACGCGTACCAAATGTTGACAGGAAGTCCTGGACTGAAGTCCAGCCAGGTTACAACAATGTCTGCACTAAATTTGACTTCAAATTAGTAGAGTTAAAGTCATTACATTTCTTAACAAACCCAAGCTCCGCCCTTGGAGCCATGTCGGCAACCACTTGACATTTTATGAGCCTTACATTGTCTGCATTCGCAGTATGGTGTTCACCACTCTTGGATTCTGCTTATGCTTTCCATCAGGCAGAGTAGAGTCATTTTGGCTGGGCCAAACATAAAAAAAAACTCCAAAAAATCATTTACATAATATTGTCTTATAGAACCTGACTGACACCATATGAGAACTATTCCGATGAATCATTCATACAGTAATAATAAGCTAACAGCTTATATGCATAGAGATCTGTGCAATAAAATATACAGCACCTTTCGACGAAAAATAAATATTTATTTACTCTTAAATTAAAAACAACATTAACGAGATTAAAAATAATACAAAGTGGTGTAATTCTTCACTATCGCCTTGAAATTATAAAATGCTCTTGTATAATATATATTTATATACCTTTAGTCTATTATAAATATTAGTCTTATTGAAGTTCTACGTTTTTAAAATGAAAGCAGTTTTGAAAAAAAAACACATTTACTACTTAAATTACATTAAAAATGGTTGTCTGTAAAGTTTAGTTTAGTTTATTTAGTTTCTGTTTACGGACGATAGTTTAACGTGACAACGGCGGCGCATCTATCTCTCGCTTGCACTTCAAGCCTTAAATGGAACGCCTCAGAGCGAGGTAACGCCGCATGACGGCAGGTAACGTTTTTTTTGTGCGTGCAGCCGGGTCCATCGAATTATAAGACGTTGTCACGTCAAAAACCCGCTGTGAATTATATACATCATTGTATTTCAAATATACATAGCACCGTACAAGACTTATACCGTACATTACTCATGGTAACAAATCAATATCAATATATGTAATAAAATCGTAACTTGTCGCTGTTTGTATATGGAAGTGATATAAAAAAGGTATAATACACTATAATATATTAATGTTTTCTACAATTTTAAACCTTAAGACCAAGTTTTAAGGTCAAATATCAGACCTACAATGATTGTACTAACTCAGGATACATGTAGAAAAAAACAAAATTTTATGTAATTAGTCATTAATAGTTTCATAACAAGTGTCTAAAACTAAATGAAACTCGTCTACAATTAAAACGTAGGTATATAATAAAAATCTAATTATAACTTTCTCGTTAAAACATACGTTAATTCCTTGTGTAGTCTTTAATAAAAAAAATGTAAAATGCACTGTATTTAACTATTTTCCTATGATATTATTAAAACTGTAACAATTAAAAATAAATCTAAACCCAATCTAGTAAGGTCTTTAATCTATATATATATATATAAAAGAAGTAAGGTGACTGACATACCCAGAGATCAACGCACAGCCCAAACCGCTGAAGCTAGAATCCTGAAATTTTGCATAAAGGTTCTTTATATAACATAAGTGAGCACTAAGAAAGGATTTTTTGAAATTTCACCCCTAAGGAGGTAAATCAGGGGATGAAAGTCTGCGTGAGCGAAGTCGCGTGTAAAAGCTAGTTCCTTATATTGCTATATAATTATAAGTAGGTAAATATACATAATATGTGTAATTATATATTATTTGAATTTTTGTGTTAATATGTATTATTCACAAATCACAAATGTTGGGATTAGATCGTTTATATATTTATTTTATTCCGTTGGAGGCAGAATATAAAGTAATGGTCACCATACTCATTGCGAATGCAAAAATGCAGTTTGGTGACCCACACTATGACGGCCTATTGAGATGCTTTTGCATCATTGGTCTGTATAACCAAAACTATATTTAAAACTCGCGTGTCTAAAAACAGAACTCTATGGATTCTCGTATCATGTGCAAACATCTTAGTTGGCTACTGCAATGTGTTTTAGAGGAGTGTCGGGGTTAATTCCTCGGAGTAGATTGTCAGCTTCCAAGCACTGTTTGTAGACATCAGCGGAGAGTTCCTCGAGCCCGATCTCGGGGTCGCTCTTCGCTGCTGAGTTCGCCACGTCTACCTCCTTACGTACTTTAGTGTCGAGTTCCTGAAATATAAAATTATCGTAATGAAAAAATGGTGGCTCAAGAGCCAAGAGAAATGTAGATAGTATTCACCAAATACAAGTATTCGGTGAATACTATGTACATTTATTTAATACTAGCTGTGCCCGTGACGTGGAATTTTATTTTCAAGTTATTTTTAATTTTTCACCGTTTAAACCTTCCCTGGGCTAAACAAACATTTTAAAACCAAAATCGGCCCAGCCGTTCTCGAGTCCTCGAGGCAAACGAACAGCAATTGATTTTTATGTACAAGATATAAAATTCTCCGACCGATTTTTATGAAATTTAGCATTTTGAATTTTTTTATTGCGATGATAACAACCGTCGCTCGCTGTCATTTTGTTTCGTCCAAATGTAAAGAACAGTAAAAACGAATATTATTAAGAATGTTCATTACTTAATTCAAATAAATCATTTCTATTCTTATTATATACATACGTATACTAATACATTTACGAGAATAACACACACATGTCAACTAGAACGGGTATTTCGTTAGATGTGTGTACAATATCAACATTCATTTCTTCTTTTAGATAAATTTTCTTTAGTCTTATTATAACTCAGGAATGGCTGGACCAATTGGCTGAAATATTGGCTTTCGGTTTTGAAATACATATAGAATCCCAGAGAAAGTTTACACAGTGGGAAAATACGGATATTTTGTGTCGCGTGGGACATTACAAACACAAGAAACTGAGTCAAGTAATACCACGACTCACAAAAACACTTTGTAGATCACACAAAGTCCCATGTGGAGTTTTGAACCCACAACACAGAGCGGCGTGGCGACCGCTTAAATCCGCTCCGCCATCCATCAGTCATCTTGACCGGCATACCTTAAGTTGATCGGCCGTGACGAGTCCAGCGGTGAGGATTTTGTCCTTGAAGGAGGTTATAGGGTCTCGGGTCTGGCGAACTTCCTGGATCTCCTCACGTGTGCGGTATGAGGTTCCGGGGTCCGACATGGAGTGGCCGCTGTACCTGTACGTCTCCATCTCCATCACCAGGGGACCTATCAAACAAACAAATTTTATATATATAATTTTAACAAAAAAAAACCGACTTCAAGAACAGGACCAAATTAAAATGGGACCACCATGGAAAGTATCAGCTTTGTAATAAAAAAAATCATCAAAATCGGTTCACCCTATCGAAAGTTCTGAAGAAAAAAACTGTCGAAATTTGAACCTCCTTTTTTGAAATCAGTGAAAACTTTGCTTAAATATTTTTGACATCTAATACACAACGTCATCTAGTTTCAAACTAAGCGGAGCTAGACAACTGATATCAAAACATATATTTTAATTTAAATACATATTGTACATAGAAAACACTCAAAATCCGTAACAATTAGTCTAGTCAACAAGTTCCATACTTGTTGACTAGACTAAAAGATGCAGCAGCATCACTAGGCCGCCATGGTGTGGGTCGCCATACTGCATTGTCTGCATTCGCAGTGAGTATGGTGACCACCACTCTTGGATTCTGCTTATGCTTTCCATCAGGCAGAGTAGAGTCATTTTGGCGGGTCAAACATAAAAAAAAAAAAATTGCATATCATACAAATATTTTGTCCTACCCGGAAATCGAACCTGAGACCTTAAACACAGCAGTCACAAACATTACCACTGCGCCACTGAGACAGTCAAAATGAGATTTTATTTATTACGAACATTGTCCTGTTTAACTGAACAACAATTGTTTTTAAGTTCCACAGAATGAGTGGTGATTCTGACTGGTTTCTCTTACAGCCGACGTATACTTGAAGTCAACTGTTTTTGGGATACAAGCATTTTCAGACGAGATAGAGGAAGAAGGTGAGTATAAGACAAAAGTGTGTTCGCAAGCACAGGTGCACTCTCTGTTCCCTCACAGACGGACGGCTATCCGACACTACCGGGGCGAAATCAAACGCAGGACCAAACGGTGATGGCTTTACATGCTCTATGAGGCAACCGAATTAATATCCCAACTTCCAAACTCCGGGCTGTTACTAAGCCTTTCTATTATCCGAAAGATTTCTGGTTCGACCCGGAAATCGAACCTGACACCTTTTCATCGGCAGTCTCATACCCTAACTGCTATACCAAGGTAGTAATTTCACCAGACGAAGGTTAAGAATATTTTTTTAATTAGGTATTTATAGCTGCCGAAATGACTACTCTGCACGATGGAAGGCCTGAGTAGAATCCAAGAGTGGTGATCGTCATCCTCATTGCGAACGTTTACATTGCAGCATGGTGACTCACTATGGCGGCCTAGTGAGATGCTTTTTCAGGCCCCGTTCGTCCTGTCGTGTTTCGGAGGCACAATGATGCAGAAGCATTACTAACCCGCCATAGTGTGGGTCACCATGCTGCATTGTTTCATTGTCTGCATTCGCAATGAGTATGGTGACCACCCGTTTTGTATTCTACTTATGCTTTCCATCAGGCAGAGTAGTCATTTTGGCAGAGATAGTATTATCTATACTTTTTTTATGTATGGCTATGTATGTATGTATATCTATACAGAATACCTTTTCCGCTAGCACAGTAGTCGATAGCGAATCGTGTGGCCTCCCTAGTCGCGACCACGTCCATACCGTCCACCCAAATGCCGGGCACGTAGTCACCGCGGGTGTAGTAGTCCGGGGAGGCGGCAGCGCGATCAGCTGATGTACCCATACCTGCAATACAAGGATATACATATTGTTAACTGATATAGTTAGTTACTGTAACTGAATGATGAAATATCAAATACCAATCTTATGCTTTAATCCTGTATTATAGTGTACAACCGCGGATGTCTAATCTATATTAATATTATAAAGCTGAAGAGTTTGTTTGAACACGCTAATCTCAGGAACCGCTGGTCAGATTTGAAAAATTATTTCAGTGTTAGATAGCCCATTTATCGAGGAAGGCTATATATCGTCACGCTAAGATCAATAGGAGCGGCGCATCAATGAAGAATGTTACAAAAACGGGGGAAAATTATTACGCTACGGGCAATAGGAAACGTAAACGACGTTGCGTGGACTAGTGTCAAAAAAAGTCTAAAACAAAGTAGCCTAAGTACCGCTCCTTCTGACGCAGTCAGGTAAAAATAAAATAAAGTCACATGTGATACACGACTGTCTGTTCCCAAACTAGGCAGAATCTGTGCTATGGTAGTGTTATTTACATTTTTTTAATGTGAAACGGCATGTGGACACCCCGATTTGGAGTTGGAGAGTTACAAAAAGAACTTGATTGCTGAAAGAACGTACGTGACTTAATAATACTAATAATTCTAAGGCACATAAAATACTAGCGATACTACAACAACAGATACCTCTTAAATTTTGCTACATAGTACCTAGTATTTCCTTAGATATGTCTAGACATGAAACAATAAAAATACCAATTATACATACGTCTTACCCGCCGGCCGAAAGCATAATAAAATCGTAATATGTATTTTTGTAGGTACTATATACATAACATCCTATATAACATACTATATACAAATGTCCATATATACACAACTAATATTATAAACGCGAAAGTTTGTAAGTATGGATGGATGGAAGATGGATGTTTGTTACCCTTTCACGCAAAAACTACTGAACAGATTTGGATGAAACTTTACAGTAATATAGCTTATACATCAGAATAACACATGGGCTACTATTTGCCGCGATAACCGACATACACGCGGGCGGAGCCGCCTCTTACGACACCCATGAGATGAATAGGGGTAGTGACAGCCCGTTTTCCTAATCCCTCAGCATTTTTTTTTATGGAATAGGTGGCAAACGAGCAGACGTATCGCCTGATGCCACAGAATAATTAATAGTACTGTCGTACAGAAGTTTCACTCTAGAACAAAAGTCAAGTTTAGGCATAAAAAGTTATCAACTTTGTCACTTTGCACGCGAATTTGAATCTTGTCGTGTGACTCGAGCGTTCATATTCCGTTAGACACCGCTCGATTTACTACAAGAGCACGGGGCTGCCGCTTGCTGTACATTTAGGTAAATATTAAAATTAATTATAAAAATATAACAACTTTAGTAATGAAGAAGAAACATTTTAACAAACAATAATCATGTCTACGTAACGTACTACTCGTTCTGGGTACCTTCGTGATAAGTTACAGATTTTTGTATTGACAAAACATGTATATCATAACATAGTTTCCAAACAAGTAATTAAATAATTTTGTTGCTCACTACAATTTTGTACGAACAATTAGTGCGTTTTGAAGTCATTTTTCGCAGTAAGTAATATTCAACTTATTTACGCGCGACGCGGCTAGCGTGCGAGCCTAGCGCAGAGTGGCAACCATTGCCACATAGTTCTTCCCGAGAGGCGCTCGGCGAAATACACCTAAACTGAGAAGTGAAACCCCCCTGCTGATGCTAAGCGAATACCGCCGCCCATGGACACCCGCAACACCAGAGGCGTCACAAGTGCGTTGCCGGCCTTTGGAGGATGGAGAGGGGAAGATGGGGGAAGGGATTGGGGTAAGAGCCTCCGGTATCCTCACTCACTCGGTAAAACACAGTGCAAGCGCTGTTTCACACCGGTTTTCTGTGAGGCCGTGGTATCACTCCGGTCGAGCCGGCCCATGCATGCCGAAGCGTGGCTCTCCCACGGTCCTATATGAACCGCGTGTTTCCATCGAGACGACAAGAGGTGTAGTGAAGTCGGTCAATATAATAGGAAGTAGGTCATTTGAAAGGCATAATTCAATCATCTTACGGCCTTATCTATTCAAAATAAATCTCTATACAGACATGTAGGTATGTGGTTTATTGATTAATCGATATTAATCTAAGTAGAGACACATTCACAAAATATTTCAAGATAAATCTATAACAGATTGGTTTACTTATAAGTTTTTTTTTTTTGTACATTCAGTCACTAACATAAGCCGGTAGAAGAACGTGTGTGGATTGTGTCAGACTTATATTCTGTCACACCTTAGTTAACCTTAGCATTTAATCCAGCCTCTCCCGAAAAAACTTGTTAACGCCCCAGCGTCCAAACTAGTCCTAGAGGGGTGAGGGGAACATCATGACTTCATGAACCCCGCGAGTGCGGCCGGCGGGTCCGCGCGCAACACACTGCATCCAACCTCCGCCTCAAACATACCTACATTGAACCTATACCTTTGCTAAAAGTTCAAATAAATTATAGTAAAATACATGAAGCAGCAGTTTTCTTGGAGAGACAACCCCTCAGCTGAGCTGTACTTAAATAACAGCTTCGACAAAACTTGTGTTATATTGTATTACATATTGCCTAATCTATTGCTTGTACTAATATACACACATCAAAAGTGTCTAGGGATCAAGCATTTTTATGCGGATTTCTTGAGATTGAGATGTGGCTTTGGCCCTGGCCTGCTCAGTCGCCAGACTTGAACCCGATTGAGCATGCATGGGATATGCTACAGAGAAGAGCTCTGCCGAATATGGAGGGTATCCAGTCGCAAGAAGACCTTTTTTTGTTGTTGCAACGAACATGGGCGGCCATTCCACTGCGTGATTTGGATGAACTCATTTTGAGTATGCCAAACCGATGTTCTTGTGTTAGTGTTCGCGGTAGAAACACGGATTATTAATTGTTTAAGTTACCTAATAAAATTTTAAAGAAAACTGTTATTTCAGTCTTTTTTTCGAACTTTAATGTTAGTGGTTCAAATGTCAAAAATCCTTTTATTAGGAAAATGGCAAATTTCTTTATTAATGCAAAGGTGACTTGGTTTAATGTTACTGTGACAAACGAAAACACTTTATTTGATGAATCCTTAAAGAAAATTTTAATTAATATCAATCAGGAGAAAAGTTATTGCAAAAATATATGTTGATCCCTAGACACATATGTTGATCCCTAGACACTTTTGATGTGTGTATTTTGTGAAGAGAGAAATTACTAAATGTTATTATTAAAAACTCACCATATCCGTTATTCTCACAGACGAACACGCAGGGCAGATCCATCAGCTTGGCCATGTTCATAGCTTCGAATATCTGGCCTTGGTTGGCGGCACCGTCTCCGTATAAAGCAAAGTTCACGCCACCGTCACCAGTGTACTTGTGAGCGAATGCTACACCAGCGCCCAGAGGAACCTAGAAAACATTGGTGATTGTAAAGCTGAGTCTACACCGAACAAAAGTTGGCAACTTTTGTGTTGTCAACACGTGTTGGTGACAAAAAGTTACTTTAATTTCCTTGTGTTGGCAACAAAAATTATCAAAATGTTGGGAACAGTGTTTCCGTTTTTGGCGGTAAACGTCAAAAGAATACGCTTGTTGCAAATATTTATTGGCTCTGTGGTGACGCTTAGTTGGAATGTTTTTCAAATTGTTGGCGACTCGGTGTAGACACAATGGAAACAAAAGTTGGCGATTTTAGAGTGTAGCCGATTTCATATTATTCAAAGTGTGTGAAATCCGTGCCGACCCGATACGATGCGAGCCTTTCGGTGATTACTAAAACTGGTTGTTTAAGACTTGAGTAACAGCCAGTCAGAGTTATAGGTACGCCTGATCTGCTCGTATTAGCCGTTATTGCTTGTAATTAACCGACAGTAAATAAAAGATAAACTTAATTGCAAAACAAACACCGTCAATAATTTATTAAGATGCAATGAAACATTTGTTAACGAATGAGGCCCTTATCGCAAGCTGCGATCTTATTACAATGTTTTGCAAAATTACAACCATTGGGTGGATTATGCTATGATAGCTCTTTTGCCCGGCTTTACTCACGTTTATCTATACATATTCTGAAAGTAGGTATTCTGAAAGGAGGTATTCTGAAAGGAGGTATTCTGAAATCATAGAGATTTCAGAATACCTCCAAAATTTTGTTTGACATATTTCATTTTAGTCAAACTTAATTGTTTGAATGGTCTTTATTTTGTTGGTGATATTTAGTTTTTAGTAGTAATGAGTTGTCGTCCAACCCATAGCACATCGATGCGTAGCACCATTACCTAACCCGGTTACATATAAGTAGAAATGCACACATGTTATTAATCATCATAGGCAATGGTCAGATTGTTAAACAAAACCCCTAAACATGCGAAAGGTACTTACTTGTGCACCAACAATGCCGTTGCCTCCATAAAAGTTGCGTCCGTACAAATGCATAGAACCTCCCTTACCGCGAGAGCAGCCGGACCTCCGGCCGGCTAGCTCGGCCAGAACGCTTAAAACTGTGCCACCCATCAAGTATGTCCAGCCGTGACAACGGTATGCTGTGATCACACTATCTACGTCACGCATTGCTGCTCGCATACCCACTGCTACTGCCTCCTGACCTGTTAAACATAACATTAATAAAATAAAATTCGTTATGAAACAAATATCATTTAAAAATATACATATAACAAAAAAACCGACTTCAAGAACTTGACCAAATTAAAAGTGTGCGTGTGAACTGAGGGACCATAGTGATATTTTTGTTTGAAATTTTTATAAGATTTAGTAGTAGGCTCAAAACAATTGTAGAACAAATATGAGAATTTGTAAAAAGATATGTTAAAAACTACAGCCCTTTTAGTGTGGTCCCTCAATCCTCACATACCATCAGCCAGATCTCGGCAAGTATGTAAAAAAATAAGGTATTGTGACTGCAGACATTTAGTAGAGAATTTGTAAAGATATATACTAAATAACTGAGCACAAATCATCAACGATTAAAAAAATACAATGACTATACTGTGGTCCCTCAGTCCACACACGAAAGATTTTGTTATACTGAATATTATCACATCAACAGAATAAAATCTTTATTTTCTTACATAATGTTTTAGAACAAGTCTTAAAGCAATTTGTAAAAAATAAATTTAAAAAAAATATCGACGCACTTTGAAGATATTTATAATTAAAGCTGGTCCCTCAATCCTCACGTTCTCAAACATACTTGCATGTCTAGCTGCTAGACGACTAAAGTATCACAAAGTGTAGAGTATTAAACTTTTTGTAAAAAGTTTCTACAAAATAATAGGTATCTTTAATTGTGTATATCTTACCTCTAAAATGAGATTATAGCATTTCAGTGATCTTATGAACAGATATACGAGTAGTGTGACCACACAATGAAAAAAAATGTAAACTACCAATATAATTTAATTATTATATATATTATTAATTATTATTATTATTATTTAGTGTTATGTTACATTACGTATCTTTACAAAGCATGAAATAAAGTAGCTTTTAGACGCTTATCACCATTTAGGCTATGTTTCAAGGAAGCTTTATGTACTTATAATACCCCAGTATTTTACAAACCATTATGGTAACATAGTGGTATTATTTATACAGCTCAGCATTATACGTTTTATTAACACATAAAATTGAACATTTAAAAACACAGGATTTTGTAAAATATTTACAAAAAGTCCGCGATAGTACCTATCGCGATCTATATTAATATTATAAATTTGAAAGTGGCTTAGTCTGTTTCTCTATTACGCTTTCACGGCTAAACCAATAACAGTGCCTGCACTTGGTAAGGCATATAACTTATTGTAATACTTTTGTTTAAGTATGTTCAAGTTCAATTTTATGTGTTTATAGAACGTATAAAACTGAGCTGTATAAATAATACCACTATGTTACCATAATGGTTTGTAAAATACTGGGGTATTATAAGTACATAAAGCTTCCTTGAAACATTGCCTAAATGGTGATAAGCGACTAAAAACTACTTTATTTCATGCTTTGTAAAGATACGTAATGTAACATAACACTAAATCAACCGTACAACCTTGGGTTTCGACTATTACAATAAAAATTATATTGGTAGTCTACATTTGTTTTCATTGTGTGGTCACACTACTCGTATATCTGTTCATAAGATCACTGAAATGCTATAATCTCATTTTAGAGGTAAGATATACACAATTAAAGATACCTATTATTTTGTAGAAACTTTTTACAAAAAGTTTAATACTCTACACTTTGTGATACTTTAGTCGTCTAGCAGCTAGACATGCAAGTATGTTTGAGAACGTGAGGATTGAGGGACCAGCTTTAATTATAAATATCTTCAAAGTGCGTCGATATTTTTTTTAAATTTATTTTTTACAAATTGCTATAAGACTTGTTCTAAAACATTATGTAAGAAAATAAAGATTTTATTCCGTTGATGTGATAATATTCAGTATAACAAAATCTTTCGTGTGTGGACTGAGGGACCACAGTATAGTCATTGTATTTTTTTAATCGTTGATGATTTGTGCTCAGTTATTTAGTATATATCTTTACAGTCACAATATCTTATTTTTTTACATACTTGCCGAGATCTGGCTGATGGTATGTGAGGATTGAGGGACCACACTTAAAGGGCTGTAGTTTTTAACATATCTTTTTACAAATTCTCATATTTGTTCTACAATTGTTTTGAGCCTACTACTAAATGTTATAAAAATTTCAAACAAAAATATCACTATGGTCCCTCAGTTCACACGCACACAATTAAAATGGGACAACACAGAAAGCACCAGCTTTCAAATACAAAAAAAAAAACATCAAAATCGGTTTACCCAATCGAAAGTTCTGAGGCAACAAAGATAAAAAAAATACAGTTGAATTAAGAACCTACTACTTTTTTCAAGTCGGTTAAAAATCAAGATATTTTCCTTTTTGGGAGTCAAACGGCCAGATGGATCACGTCAGGGTAAACAACTACCAGTGCTCATAGTCATAATGTGTTACCAGCCTTTTACGTAAGAGTACCTATACTTTTTTTTGACCTACTACAGTCCTTAAATTATATCTTGATCTCTGTGAAACATTGCTACAAAACCGACAAAGTAACTTTGGACAAATGATTTTATTTTGTATCACCTATATTTTCATTCTTTACGCGTCAGTTTTCCAGTGCAATTCATTCTAATTATAAATATTCACAAATGCACCTAGGAACTTCTAAAATACACTAGTGAAAACTGTCACAGAGATCAATATATAGATTGTAAGGACTTTAATATATAAAGTGCATGGGAAATGATACCAGAAATAGTCAAAGTAATTATAGACTCTACAACAAGAACCAGAGTGTTGACGACGGTCCTGGGTAGCTTTACAAGGGTATCATTTTGATCAACAATCTGAAGAGATAATCATACTGCTGTTTCGATAAGAGAATGAAATATGAGCAGACAGATAACAGTTTTAAATGGCTTCGAAATTACTGACTTGTCATTTCGACCATTTTGCACTAGCTGTTGCCGTTTTACTTGCCATTAAATGAGAAGTTGAATTAGACTTGACAACTTTGTTGTGCAGAAATCTTTTCGGATACCACCTATTGAAGTTTATGTCGGACTCGAACCGACTTAAAACCGCACGCCGTCTCAGGTAGTCTCTGGTAGCCGGAAAACCAGGTGTAGCCCTGCACCCCGATGTACCTTGACTTGACACACCCAAGGTATCCTAAACGATAAACTTGTAAGTTATTTTATTTGCTTGGTAAGTTCTCACCTGAGTACAAGTGACAGAAACCACGAATAACTTTCTCCTTATACATATTAGACGCGGCAGTTTCCAGCCGCCGGAGAATTGTCATCTGTTCGTACAGTTTAACAGCATCTTCAGACGTCAATGTGGCCTTGGTAGACGGGCTATTTTCTAGTCTGTGCAGCTTATACTGTTGTTTGAAAAATATTAATTTAAATAAAGAAACAGTTGGAAATTAAAAAAAGCTTATTTATAACCGTCAACGCGGTTGAGACTACAGACTTGCGATACAGTCTATGAAAGTGAAAAGCACTTATAAAAAGCAGCAATGAGAATTCCACGAATGACATGCAATAATAATAATGTCAATAACATGTCACACACAACCGTTTGATCCCAAACTGGGCAAAGCAGTATAGTACCCATCCTGCTAGTAAACCTATGTCTCTCTGCGATCTGTTTGATCTTTTGATAGGCCACGACCCCTACTTTCTCCTTTACTTGCTGTAACAGCAAGTAAAAGTGTAGTAGTAGTATTTTTACTTGCATATTTCTAAATACATATAAATATTTATAAAAATAAATATATTTTTTTTTTTTTTTCATTTAGTATTTGCAATCGACTAAAAGTCATAATCAAATTTTATCGCGGGCTATAATTCACTTGAGTTGAACAGTGCTTCATTAAGCAAAGTCAAAATTATGTAATGACACTTCACAGTCTTTTGTCAATATCAAGGATATGCCACTTCTTTAGGCGTGTTGATTCTGATGTCGTCAAGAGGGCTCTTGCCAAGGTGTTTTTGTGTTCTTGTAATCGTTGCTTATATTTGCTGCAGCATTTTTTTTGCTTCCTCTTTAATAGTTGAGATCTGTAGGTATTCATGTATTTCAGAGTTGCGGCTGAACCATGGTGCATCAGTTATTGCTCTTATTGCTTTATTTTGGAATCGCTGCAGAATTTCCAAGTTGGAGTTAGATGCAGAGCCCCATAGCTCAATACCATATGCCCAGATTGGTTTAATTATACACTTGTATATGATTAGTTTATTATCCAGTGAAAGTTGAGATTGTCGTCCCATAAGCCAATATAGATTTTTAAACTGCATGTTGGCTTCTTCTCTTTTAGCTTTAATGTGTTCAGACCAGGTGAGTCGTCTGTCCAGTCGGAGGCCCAGATATTTGACACTATTTTTATGTGGTAAAGTTTCTCTTCCCAATGTAACAGGCTTGCAGTCTCCCTTACGAAGAGTGAAGGTTATGTGTGTGGATTTAGTTGCGCTGGTTTTTATTCGCCATTTTTCAAGCCATCTGTCTATTTTGTTTAAATGATCCTGTAATCGGCTGGATGCTTTATCTGGACTTATGTCACTCGAGAGGCATGCTGTGTCATCAGCGTATGTTGCCGTTTCAACGCCAGTCGTTAAAGGCAAGTCTGCCGTATAAATGGAGTACAAAACTGGCCCGAGCACTGATCCTTGTGGTACTGATGCTTCGATCTTGTAGAGCTGTGACAGTTCCTCCTCATATTTCACTAGAAATTTACGCTCTCCCAAGTATGATTTCAATATCATATAGAGACTATTTGGTAGAAGTGTCTTCAATTTATATAAAAGTCCCTTGTGCCACACCTTGTCAAATGCTTGTTGAATATCCAGAAATACTGCTGAGCAGTACTCTTTTTTCTCTAAAGATTGTCTAATCTTATGAACAACTCGATGAGCTTGTTCAACTGTGGAGTGTAGTGGTCGAAATCCAAACTGGTGATCTGGGATGACATGCTTGTCTTCTAGTTCTGGTTTAAGTCTGCTCAGCAGTATCTTCTCGAAAACCTTTGATATGATAGGAGGGAGGCTTATAGGCCGATAGGAACCTAGTTGAGTAAGTGGTTTGCCAGGTTTGGGAATCATTATTATTTGAGACACTTTCCATAATTTTGGGTAATAGTGCGTTCTGAATACCGCATTAAATAGCATGGTGAGGTAAACTATTACTTTCCTTGGTAGGTGCTTTAAAGTCTCTCCAGTAATTAGATCGTAACCTGGGGCTTTTTTATTCTGTAGGCTATTAATAGTTCTCCACAGTTCTTTGGGAGACACTGGCTTGAGAGGCAAGGTAAGTTGTTGATCACTATTTATTATATTGTCCACTTCGTTTTCAAATTCATCCATTGCGGATTCCTTTGGAGTAAAGACTTGCCTAAGGTGTTGGGCAAATATCTCTACTTTTTCTCTAGGTGTTCGCGCCCATGTACCATCAGAATATCTTAGAGGTGGAATGTGTTCTTGGGATTCCTTGATACTCTTTGTCATTTTCCATAGGGAGTAATTGTTTTGTTTGGTAGCTGACAAATTGATCAATTTTTGATGTAGCGTCTCATTCGTTATATTTTTTATGAGATCCTTCAATTCTCTTGCTGCTCGGTTAAATGCCGTTTTATCTACAGATAAAAAAATAAATATAATAAAAAAATCACACTATGTAATCAACAACCATGTCGTCTGATCCCAAACTAGGCACAGCCTGTACCTGACTGTTAATACTAAATTTATGTATTTTTAAACACATACATATAATAAAAAAATCACACTATGTTATCAATGAACATGATGTTTCCCTAAAAAAGGGGTTTTTAAATATTACACAGTAACCAAAATAGACAAGATAAAATGAGTTTAAAATGCAAGCAGGAGTATTCTGATTGAACAATGTTATACTCACGGGCTGTCATGATGTTCCCAGCAAGATGAAACAAAAAGATAACATATTATTGAAATTGATTGCTATATACAAACATCTTCAGATTTGAATATCAGTTAGTTTGTCATCAATCACAGTATAGTATGATTACACCTTTAGAAAGAAACAATGAACAAATAAATAAAATTGATGTATCTGTTTGAAATTTCAAATTAACAGCTTTACATTAAATTTAATTTTTAAAATTTTTGGCTGTCTGTTTGTACTGGCTAATCTCTGGAATGGCTGGAGCAATTTTGATGTAACTTACACCGGTAAATAGCTGATGATATAAGGAGTAACTAAGGCTACTTCTTTTAAACTAGCTTCACACAAAGTTAAAAGCTTTTCTTTTGTATAAACAAATTATAAGTAAACTACTCAAACATATCATTATAAAATAATAAATTTTATACTAAATAACATTTACTATTTTTATTGAAATAGATAGTTTGGAAAAGAAATCATTGCCCAGTGTATCATTTGGAGTAGATCTGGTAACACTGAATAAGAATTAAAAAGTTTTCATGTATGGAATACAGGTAGACATACAGGATCTCTGCAGTTCTTGTTCTTTCCACTATATATCAGTTTACTAATAAGAAATCACTGAAAACCATTCTGAAGGTTAGGTTACATAATTAATATCATATCATAAAATCATATTTTAGAATTATACAAATTACGTACTAACACCGGCGCCAATAGTACACTATCAAAATGACCTTTGTGTACACTTCTGACAAATCTATAATAAGTTAATTGAAGTATAGGTACCTTAATTTCAAACGTAGCTTCATTCTTAGTACTATATTTCGCTCTAGATGCGGTTGCAGCCGGAGCAGCCAATTTCTAAAAACAATAAACCTTATTTTAATATACCTGTACCACACTTGTTCCATAATTAACTGCAATATTTATAATTAATAACACATTAGATTAATAACAACCAACCGTGACACTGTAGCTGCCTAATAATTTAGCTGCTGATGGGAAAATTTGACTCATCTTGACTAACAATTTTTCTATAAAGCCCAGTTTATTTTGTGATCCTCGACCAGGATCACTTTGAATATACCTATTGATATAAAATTTCAAAGTCAAGACCAGTCACCCCACCGGACACCTGAGGAAATTAAAATTGACGAAACGAACTCACTGAGAGCATGACATTTGATTGAAAACTTGACGCCTGACGTTTGTTTGACAGTTGGAGTAACGTTCGGAGTAACAATCGGATTTCATTGGATTTTTATATTATTTTTCATCATTAATTTTATTTCATTATGACGACTAGATGAAGATATTGGCAGTAATAGCTAATATTTCATGACTGGTTGACCTGTCATCTAAAGATTTCACACTCAATCTTGTATAAAAAACGATCTGATTAGCAAAATAAAAACACATACAGGTAGAGAAAGTATACATAGCACTTGGGAGTATTATGTTGTTAATGTAAGAATTTACTGCGTATCTTTAGGCCAGTTTTATAATTGCCGCGGTGGCGCAGTGGTAGCGTATGCGACTTCGGTAATTGAGGTCTTGGGTTCGAATCCCGTAGGTGCGCGCGGACCGAAGGGGAGTTAATTCCCCCCAAAATCGTATAAGTCACTTTTTTTCCAGCTGCTACTAGAAGCTGGATTTTTTTGTCTTCTTAGTTTTCATAATATTTCAATCGAGATAAGAAATCAATATCAAAATTCAGTCATTATGGTTCATAATCATAATAAATGACTGACCAATAGTCTTAGGCTGAAATTTATAAAGCGTGCTTAGACTTTGCTCAGACTTTGCTTACGCTATACTTACTTAAGTTCCTGCTCAGTGTAATCTTAGCGTTCGAATTTATAGTCCTTTGGGCTAAGTATTTACTGAGTGTATGCTAAGCAAGAGCTCAGGAAAAAAATGTTTAACGTTTCAATTTGCATAGCATATTTATTTAAATTATATAGGTATTTCAAACACATATTATTTTTAAAATAGCTGTATTAAACTTAAATATTAGTAATTTTATAATCTTTATCGTATAATTGTAGATCAATCAATTTAAACCGTTATTTTTTATTGATTTTAAGTGAAAAAGGGCCAAAATAACACATGTACAAGTAAAATAGAATGTATCTTTGACTTGTCATCAAAAAAAAAAACGGATTGACACCGTGGGAGAGCAACGGTTTGGCATAAATGGGCCGGCTCGACCGGAGTGATACCACGGCCTCACAGAAAACCGGCGTGAAATAGTGCTTGCGCTGTGTTTCACCGAGTGAGTGAGGATACCGGAGGCCCATCCCCCAACCCCCTCCCCTCCCACCCTAAAGGTCGGCAACGCACTTGTGACGCCTCTGGTGTTGCAGGTGTCCATGGGCAGCGGTAATCGCTTACCATCAGGCGATACGTCTACTCGTATGCCCGCCTATTCCATAAAAAAAATTTGTCAACAATTATTTAGATTGTCTCGATTTCAATTACATAAAATTAACTATCAATTTCTAGAACGAACTTTTTACTTTGACCCTGGCATGCCCTTACGGACTTCTGTTATAAAGTTTTCAAACTAGATTACGGTTTTTTTACCTGCTCAGTCGAACCATCTTTACGAGCGCGTAAGTATTCGCTAAGTCAAGGATTTCGCTGACTTAGACTATGCTAAGCATTTGCTCAGCTTGAGCTAAGCATAATGACTATAAATTTCAATGCACACTTAACTCGTGAGGTAAGTCTAAGCAAAGCCTAAGCACGCTTTATAAATTTCAGCCTTAGTCTTTCTGCGGATACGATGACCTTGTTCAGATTAGGCATTTCTATGTAAAAATCTGAACGTACAGGACATCTTCATTATGTAAAGAAAGTACTTATCAGAATGTTATTCCTATGCCTTGAGTACTTCTGCTGCCACTGGGGGAATTCGATGAATACTTATCCCATGCATATATTATAAATGAATAAATCTACGTACCTATACACTTTGCGCTATAGCATGGTGCGTGGTGGTTTCTTTTTAATTTACCACAGTTATTAATGATATAACGGATACACGCTCAAGTATTAATCACTGTAGTAAATTAAATTAAACCACCACTCACCATGTTACAGCGCAAAGAGTAGGTATAATTTATTGTGTGACTTTCGCCTGCAGGGAAAGTATTTCGGCTAGCCTACCTTATTAAGCGGGTTTTTATATCTAGTCATCCCAGTCGATGGGCTGAGTTTACTACTCGTTACTATTCAACAATGATACATTGAAAAATTATGTCATCAGGATTATTATTATAATAAATAATCCTCGACAGTATGATTATTATAATAGTGATGCAAATACTCAAAAGTTGTATACCTAGTATATGGCATGGTCTAAGAAAACAATTGTTATACCATGGCATATGGGATTGTGGAGCATTGATATTGTTGTTGTTATTTAGTCCAGTATAATATTAGTATAGATAGATATAGATTAATTATCAGCGTAAATATGATCGAAAAAAAAATATTTTTGATTGAACTAACGATAACTTTATGTTAGATTGATTGAAAAAAAAACGGTATAGATACTATATTTGTCGGCGCTAGGGTTAGGCCAAATTTTTGAAAAAATAAAAAATAAAATAAAAAAATTAACTTTCCCCCGCCAACTTGATAGAGCTCTTATGCCGCGTTTACATGCGTGGCACGCCTCGACAACCTCCACATACACACTCGTGTAAACGGGGTGTTTGGCTTGGGTTGCGTGAACTTGCGTGAGGTTGTGATAGCTTGTTGTCGACCCGGACCCGAGTCGGTGTCGGTTTTTGAACACAGATCAAAGGAAGCGTGCGCTCGGCGCTTGCGACGCGTTTACACGTTGGCGCGAGGTTGTTGCCGCTCAGTGCAGAGTTGCCGGGTCTTGTCAGAAGTTACCTGAGTTATTTAAAAAAAGCTGAATAATAGGTCTTTACCTATGAAATTGCCGCTTGTATGCAATAAGTGAAAGTATTAATTTTTTCAAACTTTTTTATTTCTGTTATTCGAAGTAATCACCCATGCAATCGACGCACCATACAGCGCCATCGATCGGACAACCCCCGTGTACAGGAGTCGCGTTGCGACGCTGGCTCCACCCAAGTTGGGCAAAAGTCGCCCAAGGGCGGAGGCAGCGCCGACCAGCTTTGGACCAAGCTGTCGGAAGTGCTCGTCGAAGAGCCACCTACCGTCGAGGATCAGGCCCAGATACCTCATCTGGGCCCGAACCGGTACGAGGACCGAGTTGACTTCTATGGAGGCGCTGGGGGGCGGACCACGACGGGGCCCATGAAATAATAGGGCCTCCGTCTTGTCCAGGGCCACCCGTAAGCCCAGCGCCTCGATGCGCCTGACCACCAGAGAAACACCCCAGGTGGCCAGGCGCGCCGCCTCTTGGAAGTTCACACCCCGGGCTGTGACAAGAGTGTCATCGGCGTAACAAATTACGCCCAGCCCAGGGGGCAGACGGCTTCGAAGGACCCAGTCGTACCCCACGTTCCACAGGAGTGGTCCAAAGACAGACCCCTGCGGAACGCCGCACGACATGGGTCGTCGTCTCAAGTCGTCTCGGTCCTCGTACACGACGGTACGCTCCTCTAAATAGTCTGCCACTAGCCGCCTCAGGTACTTTGGCACTCCGTGGTAGTGGAGTGCTTCCCTGATGCAGCTAAATGGCAGACTATTGAAGGCGTTGGCGATGTCCAAGGACACCGCCAACACCACGCCGCCACAGCTCACTGCCTCTTCGGTCACGGCCGTAAGGCGCATCATGGCGTCGACCGTCGAACGCCCCTCTCGGAATCCGCATTGGGCGTCCGACAGGTCGGGCCCCACCTCGCACAGGTGCCGGACGATGCGGGCAGAGAGTATCCTCTCAAAAAGTTTACCCGCCTCGTCCAGCAACACCATGGGCCTATAGGCCGCGACCGAATCAGCAGGCCGTCCCGGCTTCCTCAACAGGACCAGCTTCCCGCATTTCCAGCACTCAGGAAAGCGTCCGGACGCCAGGCTAGCGTCCAACACTTCCCTGAGGCAGTCTGACATATGGTCGAGGGCTCGGGCCATCACTTGAGCTGGTATCCCGTCCGGCCCAGGGGCGGTGTTCTTGGAACGGATCCGAACGCTCCGATTCCCTAACGGGCGGCACATCGTCCTCTCTACCCCCGTCGTCTTCGACCGCGTAGGCCATCGACGGGGGTGTGTGCTCCGCCCGCTGCGGGAAAAGGCCCTCGAGTCTTGGGGCACCCATCTATCAAGCTTTTTTACCTTGCCAATTTGTCCTGATGCTTACATTAAAAGCTGCTGCTAGCTCAGTGGGAGATTGAGTTTGTTGTGCGTTCGTTTGAACAGTTCTCTCCGTAAACGTTTTTGATGTTACGTGCCGTTTGTGTCGCGTTGGTGCCACGACGGAACTCATTTTCCATAATTACACAATTTTTAAAGTATCCATTATGACGAAAAATGTTCAAATGTAATGAAAATACAACGCTAATCAAAAAACAAAAGACTGAGTTTGTAAATAGAATGTCATGATTTTAAAACAAAATTAATTTGAATTTAGAATACAGAGCCATTACAAACTTTTTTTTATTTGAAATGTCCAGTACTGAAGAAAGGCAATTTCATAGGTAAAGACCTAATCTTAAAAGAAGTAAATATAACTAGATATTTATAAAAATTACCTTATTGTTATTAACGGGTAGCATGTGTAAAGATTTGATAATTATGACATTCGATAATAATCTTATTGTAATTTAACTTGACAGAAATGAAATTATTGTATGCCCACTAGGCGGGACGTGCTGATCGCAATGTATACGAAACATCTTTAATTATATACCTACCTATGATCCACAATAAAGATATATTCAATTGAAGATACTTAGTGGATGAGTGATCGCAAACCTGCGCGTCTCAAGGACTCGATGCGGGAGCGTCTGCAACGCGAAACTTAACGTGCACATCTGCGCGACGCGTGACTGCGGCCCGAACCGCGAACTTCATTTACTAGTGAACAGCCACTAAAGCTGCGCGTCTTTATCTGGTATAACTACTTAATTGTTATGGTAATGTCATTATGGTACTGACATCCTCGTACTTACCTTCGGAATCCCACTTATTCTTAAATTGGTTTCGGTGCCGATACTTTACTTGCATTCAAATATCGAACATTCAACTGTGCATGATTAGGCAGTAAAACACTGTATGATATTATTATGAAACTCGCCTACTCACACTCATGTTTTAATTGCCTCTCATATGCAACAGTCTATTTCCATTTGAAATTTTGGACCGGGATATCCTCTCACTGTTTTGATAAACACCTCTGTATTATCTTCTGTGGAACGAAATAATTACATACTAATATTATAATTATTAATTTGACGGCACAGTTGGCCTAGTGGTTTTAGCGGTCGCTACGCTGTTTTCTACTGCACCATGTGTCGTGGGTTCAAAGTTTCAAACCCCACATGGGACAACAACAAACAAACTTTGTGTGATCACGAAATTGTTGTTCTGAGTATGGGTGTTCTTTGTGTCCGTAACATGTATGTTTGTCAAGTCCCCTGTGACACAGGATGCATATTCCTAAGGCAGGAGTTGTCTTTTAAAAAAAGAAAGATAGCTTTCTCGCAAGTACACATACTCAAATGACCACTAGACGCGTGCGTCCTGCTCTGCGGACGCTGCCCAGTCCCGCTTTGTGGTCGCGTAGGTGTGCAAAGCGCCATATAGTCAGGGCCGTCTTAATCTAAGCTGGGGCCCCTGGGCACAGAAGAATTTGGGGCCCTTTTAGAAAGTAAAGAAAGCATACTAACATTTTTCTACTATGATCATTCATGATCATGGAATAATGTATGCTGTTAGTTTTTGGTTACAGTTATGGTTTCTTTCAGGTTCTTTGTTAAGAAAACCCTTCTATTTATTAACCGACTTCAAAAAAAGGAGGAGGTTTCTCAATTCGACCGTATGTATATATTTTTTTTTTTATTACGTGTTCGGGCTCGACGAATTTGAGAATTAAGCCTTCTGACGAGTAAAAGAGACTTTACTACTAATACTCTTAAAACCACAGAATACCTCATAAAAATAGTCCTTAATGACCGCCGTGGTCGCTCTGTTAATCACTTACATCACTCAGATATTTGACGCACTGTAGCTCAGACTAAAATGCCTTTTTATACTAGATGCCTATGCCTATCACTAGATTATTCGGAAAAGTTCAGCAGCCTTTCGAAACGCCCGGTTCCGAAAAAACGCTGTCGTATGTAAACAAGCCAACCGCGTGACACTCAGTCTATATTCGACGCTATGTATATTCACTTTATTGTTCTGTGCCTCAAGAAACCGACTAGAACTTTGGCTAAACCGATTGACAAGTCTTTTTCTGGAATGCTCATTTTTCGTAACACTGCCATTTTGCTCGACCCGAGCAACGCTATTGCTACCACGATATTTAGCCAGGCGGTCGATATGCACTATTTTGTACGGATCCTCCCATTTCGTCTGTAGTATAGGGGCCCATTCCGTTTTAAAGTTGCTGGTTTTCATGGTTCCGCATCTGTGGAACTTTTTACAACAGTACAAGTAGTACATTTACGGCACCACTACGGCACCAATCTTGTACATCTTGCCGACACTTCTTGACACTAGGATGGCGTTCTGATGCTTTATTGTAAACTTCACGTAGAACGTTCGGCACCTTAGCTCTTGGCACAATTATCTGCAGGTTGAACTCTCAGCCGTTGGACTTCTCCCATTTTCGGTAGGCCCAATAAACTTAAGTAATAGCGCTTGCAGATGAGATAATACTCCAAGCAGGTTTATATCACCCTGTGCTTACCATGTCATAGTTTCTTTAGGTCAACGTCATCCCCCTGTGCTATCTTCATTGTTTCATCTTCACATGGTCCCAAAAGTCAAGCCTGTTGATTTCAAGTGTGGAGTCGGAGTACATTTTCTCAGCGAGAAATATTCTTTGCATTGTCTTATGATGTCACCTTTTATCTTGCTGTCATGTTTTCCCAGTTCGCTGCGTTGAAACTTGCGTCTTGTGTGCATCTTCTTTTCGCAACGTTTTCTCATCAGCTCCTACAGACAGTCCTTTATTTTTTTCAACCTGGACATCTGCGAACTCATTAGCGGGCAACTTAGCTGTAGATGACCTCTCTCACCATTCTGTAGCACATGATCCCAGATCCCCTCTAAAAAAAGACTTGACTGTCTTTGATTTCCTCTGAGACATAGCTTGTGGGTCGACCGGATATCCTGTCGAACCGCTTCGACCTCCAGTGCATATGCCAGTGCTTTCCTTAGTGAAGCATGTTGGCCAAGCTTCACTGCAGCTCTAACCTACAAGTCATTGATGCCGTTTATGAGAACCTGCACGATGTTTGCTTTTATCGTCTTCCCGTCAGTCGAAAGGTTCGCTTTCCGTACGAGGTTCTCAATTTTCAACGCACATTGCTGCTGGCCTTCTCCTGAGCCTTGGGCTCTATCGCGTAGCTGGGAGCGGAAATCGTGTTTCAGATGGCGTTTCCCATATCTCGACTGTAGCGCTTCTAACAATTCCTTATTATACGCTACCTGAACCAGGCCTGGTTGCAGCAACCGTTGTCAATCCTAGAAGCACTACCTGGCCAGGTAGTGCTTCTAGGATTGACAACGGTTGCTCCCTAAGCGCAACAGTAAGGGCACTGTTCATCACTCCACCCGCAATTTTTCCATGCGGCCCACATCTCACGACTTCCCGCGACCTTCCTACCAAGGGGGGACTTTGTGGCCCCATCGGCTTTCGTTTTTACGAGCAATGTGCCTTGCCCACTAACACTTAAGTTACTTATTTTCTTACACAATTTATAATTATAATAAAATAACATTAGCGATAGAGCATAATTGTATATACAGCAAGCACATTATCTCAATGACGAACATTTAATGATTTTAAGATTTTTCAACTACAATTAAGCGAATCCTAAGACAGATAAAATAATATTGAATTTAAGATTTAACTATCGTAAAGAACACCTTTACGATCGTTAAATCTTAAATTCAAAAGAGTCACAACTCTATTGTACGCTTTTATTTTATAACCGAAAAAATATAAAAATTGAAAGCCTAGTTTTCGATTATTTCATATTTTAATGTAGGTACCTACTATATTTTTTTGTGAAAAAGTGTACGAAAATTTATGACGAGAACATTTTGTCTGAGATAAAATTCTCGGTTCCTCGGGGCCCCCTTGAGAATAGGGGTCCTGGGCACTGGCCCCGTGTGCCCTTATGGTAAAGACGGCACTGCATATAGTACGGCGGCAGACGCTCCCGCTTCGCAGTCGCTTAGGTCGCGCAGGTGTGGCCGAAGCTTTAATCCTTTAATCTTTGCCTTTTGATTTTGACAGATCATCATATCGTTGTGATTTTGTGATTACTATTTGCGAAGACAGTTACGATTTTTAAAACGATAGCGAGCACGAAGATGACTTACAACGAAACAAATACATAAAAAAAAGACATATTATAAATAATATAATGAACTTATTATATAAGTTATTTTATCAATGAACTTTCACTATTGTTATATGAAAAATATTTTAAAAAAAACAGTCGAGAAAGTACCCGAAACATTTAAAGTCGTCAAATCAAAACTGTATTTGCAAATGCATGTTGTCAAATGAGAACTAAGAAATGATGTTTCATCATTAGCACGTATTTTTTTACATTTGAACTAGAACTGAATGACGAATACTGTTGTTGTAATAGTTTTGCAATATTGCGATATATAAGTGTTAACAAATTTGTGGCGTCATTAGATTGATTTCGTGAGTGCTGTGCTGTGCATACTATCCAAAACCAAACTAAGTCAGAAGTAAAGTTAATATCAAGAAAATGGAATTCCCACATATTGGAAAGAATTGTTCTTACAAATCTTGCAATAAACTAGGTAAGTTTATATTATAATAATCACAAATTCGTTATTATAGTTTATCTAAACATATAATAAGTGTAAGTACAGTACTTACCTATACAAAACAAAAACATTTTAATAAAATACATGTGCAATTAAAGCTTATCCTTGAAAATGTGTGGGTAGTTCTGACAGTAAAAATATATTATTTGTTCACTCTAGTTTATAATAAGTGTATGTAAGTGACAAAACTACAAAATTTTGCAAGACTCAATATTTTTATGTTTTCTTAACATGAAGGGTCCTAAGTTGTTGTTCTAATACAAATAAAAACCTTCATTGTGAACTTGTTTGGTGAGCAAAAGTAAAAAATATTTTTGGTTATTTATTACAAATATTAGATGTAATATATTATTACTTATACTATAACGCCGCCGACAGTCTGGTACGTGTCGTCCGCGAGGTGGGTTATAAACACTTAATTGAACTCGCGGGCCGGGTTTCCGCAATTCGACGACTCTGGTGCGCCTATTTTGCGTAGTGGGTCGGCACTAGTGGTGCCATCCCAGTTCCTCCAGGAAGCCTAGCAGACCCCTGGCGTTGCCGACGACCTCCTGAAGTGACCTCGGCGATCCAAGGTGTTTCGCCCGGTATTCTGCCACCCCAGGACATGCCAAGATGACATGGGCGGCTGTTTCCTCCTCCTCCATGCATGCTCTGCACAGAGGGCTGTCCGTTACCCCTAGAGTAAAAAGATGTTTGTTTAATAGTGCATGACCAGTCATTGCTCCGATCAGAAGTCGAAGCGGCGGCCTCTTAAGTTGTTTCAGCTTCCGTGACAATCCGGGGTTGATCGTCGGGAGGGCCTCCTTGGTCTGCCTGCAGGTACAAAGGTTGGACCAATAAAACTGGTGTTCTACCTTGGTGTTCTGTTGCAGTGTCCGTCGTAGCCAAGCAGCTGGCAAGGGGTTATAAACACTTTCGACCAAAGAGCACTGGAAGCAAGTCGAAGCTCAGCAGCGAGACTCTTGATCTCATGAGGAAACGACGAGAAGCACTAAACGCCACACCCTCTGAGCGACAGGAACTGAACAGGCAGATAAGAAGGCTGGTCAGACAAGACGTTCGACAGTCGAATACTCGAGTGATCGAGGATGCGATTGCTCGGAACAAGGGTTCAAAAGTCTTTGCCAAGCCTAAGGCCTCCTGTTACCACCTGTCCAAGCTCAGAACAGCACAAGGCACCACCGTCACCTCTGAAACGGAGATTCTCGCTGAAGTCGAAAAGTTTTATGAGGATCTATATTCCTCACGAACCAGTCCACCCGATACCCACAGCGCGGATGACCCGCGTGCTAGACTGACACGCCACCTCACAGACGAGCTTCCCGACATCGATCTGGGTGAGATTAGAATGGCACTCGGACAACTACACAAACAAAGCTCCGGGCGAAGACGGAATTACAACAGAGCTCCTAAAGGCTGGTGGAACTCCTATATTAGTAGAGCTCTCACAACTATTTAATTCCGTATTCATACCGGCACTACACCGGAGGCATGGGGTAGGAGCGCGGTAGTGCTTTTCTTCAAGAAAGGAGACAAAAGCCTACTGAAGAACTACCGCCCAATTTCACTCCTGACCCATGTGTACAAGTTGTTTTCGAGGGTCATTACGAATCGTCTCGCCCAAAAACTCGATGACTTTCAGCCTGTGGAGCAGGCTGGGTTTCGAAAAGGCTTCAGTACTGTGGACCACATACACACTCTAAGACAAATTATCGAGAAGACAGAGGAATATAATCAGCCTCTCTGTCTAGCGTATGTGGACTACGAAAAAGCCTTCGATACCATTGAGACCTGGGCTGTTCTGGAATCCATGCAGAGGTGCCTAGTCGACTGCCGATATATCGAGGTGTTGAGATGCCTCTATGAAGCTGCAACGATGACCGTCCAAGTACAAGAAAAGAGCACAAGACCAATCCAAGTGCATCGAGGAGTAAGACAGGGAGATGTTATATCTCCAAAACTGTTTACTAATGCCTTGGAAGACGTCTTCAAGACGCTCGATTGGAACGGACAGGGAATCAATATAAATGGCCGATTCCTCTCACACCTGCGGTTTGCAGACGACATAGTCATTCTGGCGGAGTCTCTGCAGGACATAGAAGAAATGCTTAACAGTCTGGACGACTCTTCTAAACGAGTGGGACTAGGGATGAACATGGAAAAGACGAAAATCATGCATAATCGGCATGTGTCCCCGAGTCCCGTGACCGTTGATGGCGTCACTATCGGGGTTGTGCAAGAATACATCTATCTTGGCCAAACTATCCAACTCGGCCGGCACAACTTCGATCGGGGGGCCGATAGAAGAATTCGTCTCGGCTGGGCGGCGTACGGGAAGCTACGTCATATCTTTGAGTCGCCGATACCGCAGTCATTGAAAACCAAGGTTTTTAACCAATGCGTCCTACCCGTGATGACATACGGAGCCGAGACGTGGACACTCACCATTGGACTGGTCCACAAATTTAAAGTGGCTCAGCGGGCGATGGAGCGTGCGATGTTGGGTGTCTCTCTGTCTGATAGAATTCGCAATGAGGCTATTCGACAGAGAACTAGAGTGACCGACATCGCACGGAGAATCAGTACGCTGAAGTGGAAATGGGCCGGTCATGTCTCTAGACGTACCGATGGTCGATGGAGCCGAAATGTGCTTGAGTGGAGACCGCGACTAGGCAAACGTAGTGTAGGGCGCCTTGCGGCTCGGTGGACTGACGATCTAAGGAAAGTGGCTGGCAGCGGATGGATGAGGACTGCCCAGGACCGGGATGGTTGGCGCTCCTTGGGGGAGACCTACGTTCAGCAGTGGACGGCGATTGGTTGATTGATTGATTGATTGATTATTACTTGTGATGCCTCTGGTGTTGCAGGTGTCCATGGGTGGCGGTAATCGCTTACCATCAGGTGATACGTCTGCTCGTTTGCCCCCTATTCAATAAATAAATAAAATACGTCAGAATAATTATCAATTAAACAGCTTTCTTAAACTTATTGTGAAATTGAAAGACTTAGAGCAGTAATATTACTAAGATAGACAATTTCTAAAACATTAATAAAATATACAAGTACCTACTAACTCATATATTTTATTAATGCAACTGCCTCTGTGGCGCAGTGGTAGCATATGCAAATGCTGTGCTTGAGGTTTTGGGTTCGATTCCCGGGTCAAACCAAATGTTGGTATGATCTGCAAATATTTGTTTCGGAGTTTGGGTGCTTTCTATATAATTTACTCAAAAAGTATATATGTATTTATATCACTTGTCTAGTACCCATAACACAAGCTCTGCTTAGCTTGTGACTGTGGCGTTGTGTGTAAGAAATATTAATTTATTATTTATTTAACTATTTAATCCTATCTTCCTAATATTCTAAATGTGAAAGTTGTGATGATATATGGATGTCAGTTACTCTTTCACACAAAAACTGCTGAACGGATTTAGATGAAACATTGAATTAATACATAGGCTTCTATTAATCGCGAAAACGCGAATATACACGGGCGGAGCCAGAGGCAGAAAATTGTGTTTTAATATAATATTTTCATAAGGGATGTTCAATGTTATTAAATTCATTCACGTTTTCTTTTTTATAGATTTCCTGCCGATGAAATGTGGGGCCTGTAAAGATGTGTTTTGGTAAGTAATAATCTTATATATAAAATTCTCGTGTCACAATGTTAGTTACCATACTCCTCTGAAACAGCTGAACCGATTTTTATGAAATTTGGTGTGCATATCGGGTAGGTCTGGGAATTGAACAACATCTATTTTTTATACCCCTTTTTTTTATGGCAAAACAACTTTGCCGGATTAGCTACTAACTCTATACGAGTATAATATTTCTGCACATTTCACACACGGCCGTCTCATGTGAAACAGATGGCCAATGCAGAGTGACAGAGGAAGATGGTAACTAAACTAGACTGCTTGTAAACATACTTATATACATATATATATAATATTGTTACACTCTATGATGTGAAATAAAGAACATTGCATTTTCTGTAAGAACAAAGACAATTTATTTATAAGAGGGTTATTTTAAATACAAGTTTTTCTATCTCAAATGATTTTCACTCACCTGTAAGAACAAAAAACAACATTGAAAGTCATTATTTCAGTGTAGATTTATCTTCCAATACTTAACAACGTTATAAAATCAATTCCTCACAACCTTTTTAAATTCTCTTAGATGTCACTTTTTGAAAGTCACATCTATAGTATCTACTAGCTGACCCGGCGAACTTCGTACCGCCATATTTACATATCTGTCTCAGCTTCCCACAGGCAGTTTACAATCCCGAAAGAAAAAACTCTTTACCCGTTATCTTTTATTTTTTCTTTCTAGCAAAAAAGAATGAATGAAATCGGACTGTGTTATTGAAGTAACACTAACCATCCCTTCTCTCCAGGAAACCATGCTGAATTTCGGGATAAAAAGTATCCTATGTCCTACCTCGTAGTATCAACTCACATCATGCCAAGTTTCATTTGAATCCGTTCAGTAGTTTTGGCGTGATGCGCGGCTAAGATACAGACAGACAGACACGTCGGACAGACAGACAGACAGACAAAAATGAAAAAAATACAGTTTTGGCATAAGTATTGATTATAGAGAGCCCTCCAAAAAAAATTTTCAAAATATCTTTAATGTACAGAATTGGACCTGTTACATTTTTATTATAAGTAAAGATGGTCGAGTTAATTTAAAAAGGTAAAGAAAAACCATAAGAATATTTTCTTTACATATATATAACTTAATACATACATATTGGACTGTTGGATTGTTTAGATGATGATGACATAGATAAAGTGGTCATCATTCAGTTATTTGTCCTGGATGAGAATTGAACCCATGACCTCTGGCCTAGCATTCAGTCAGTTGTGATTAAACATTTATTAACAGCTGGTTGTAATACTTACTAATTTATTTGTGATAACATTAGGTAATTTGATTAAAGTTGCTATGTAGGATAAAGGTATGATAAAAATTCATGTTAAATCTCATAAGCAAAATCCATGAATGAAAATTAAAAAATCAATACATGTTAATAAAATTGAAGTGTCTGTTTGTAATCTATCTATATATATAACAGTCTATATATATAACAGAGTAATGTGACTGACTGACATACCCAGAGATCAACGCACAGGCCAAACCGCTGAACCTAGAATCCTGAAATTTTGCATGTAGGTTCTTTATATAACGCAAGTGGGCACAAAGAAAGGAATTTTTGAAATTCCGCCCCTAAGGGGGTAAATAAGGGGATGAAAGTCTGCGTGAGCGAAGCCGCGTGTAAAAGCTAGTTTCATATAAACAGCATTTCACTTAATGCTGAGGAAAGTATGTAAAATATTAACATCAAAAAAATATTTCGTTTTAAATTTTTGTCTGTTTGTTCCGATTGGTCCGATTTTACCGGGATTTTCACTGGCAGATAGGTGATGATAAACTGGATTAATTTAGACTACTTTTATTTTAGATTAGCTGACCCACATAACCTCGTTTACGTCTCCTATTGTCCGTAGTGTAATAATTTTCCCCCGTTTTATAATATTCTTCATTGTTGCTTCGCTCCTATTGGTCTTAGCGTGATGATATAGCTCATAGCCTTCCTAGATAAATATTAAATTGGATATCTAACAATGACTGAAAACTAACTGATTTTTTTTTTCAAATCGGACCAGCGATTGGAGCGTTCTACTAGCTGACCCGGCGAACTTCGTACCGCCATATTTACATATCTGTCTCAGCTTCCCACAGGCAGTTTACAATCCCGAAAGAAAAAACTTTTTACCCGTTATCTTTTATTTTTTCTTTCTAGCAAAAAAGAATGAATGAAATCGGACTGTGTTATTGAAGTAACACTAACCATCCCTTCTCTCCAGGAAACCATGCTGAATTTCGGGATAAAAAGTATCCTATGTCCTACCTCGTAGTATCAACTCACATCATGCCAAGTTTCATTTGAATCCGTTCAGTAGTTTTGGCGTGATGCGCGGCTAAGATACAGACAGACAGACACGTCGGACAGACAGACAGACAGACAGACAAAAATGAAAAAAATACAGTTTTGGCATAAGTATTGATTATAGAGAGCCCTCCAAAAAAAATTTTCAAAATATCTTTAATGTACAGAATTGGACCTGTTACATTTTTATTATAAGTAAAGATGGTCGAGTTAATTTAAAAAGGTAAAGAAAAACCATAAGAATATTTTCTTTACATATATATAACTTAATACATACATATTGGACTGTTGGATTGTTTAGATGATGATGACATAGATAAAGTGGTCATCATTCAGTTATTTGTCCTGGATGAGAATTGAACCCATGACCTCTGGCCTAGCATTCAGTCAGTTGTGATTAAACATTTATTAACAGCTGGTTGTAATACTTACTAATTTATTTGTGATAACATTAGGTAATTTGATTAAAGTTGCTATGTAGGATAAAGGTATGATAAAAATTCATGTTAAATCTCATAAGCAAAATCCATGAATGAAAATTAAAAAATCAATACATGTTAATAAAATTGAAGTGTCTGTTTGTAATCTATCTATATATATAACAGTCTATATATATAACAGAGTAATGTGAATGACTGACATACCCAGAGATCAACGCACAGGCCAAACCGCTGAACCTAGAATCCTGAAATTTTGCATGTAGGTTCTTTATATAACGCAAGTGGGCACAAAGAAAGGAATTTTTGAAATTCCGCCCCTAAGGGGGTAAATAAGGGGATGAAAGTCTGCGTGAGCGAAGCCGCGTGTAAAAGCTAGTTTCATATAAACAGCATTTCACTTAATGCTGAGGAAAGTATGTAAAATATTAACATAAAAAAATATTTCGTTTTAAATTTTTGTCTGTTTGTTCCGATTGGTCCGATTTTACCGGGATTTTCACTGGCAGATAGGTGATGATAAACTGGATTAATTTAGACTACTTTTATTTTAGATTAGCTGACCCACATAACCTCGTTTACGTCTCCTATTGTCCGTAGTGTAATAATTTTCCCCCGTTTTATAATATTCTTCATTGTTGCTTCGCTCCTATTGGTCTTAGCGTGATGATATAGCTCATAGCCTTCCTAGATAAATATTAAATTGGATATCTAACAATGACTGAAAACTAACTGATTTTTTTTTTCAAATCGGACCAGCGATTGGAGCGTTCTACTAGCTGACCCGGCGAACTTCGTACCGCCATATTTACATATCTGTCTCAGCTTCCCACAGGCAGTTTACAATCCCGAAAGAAAAACTCTTTACCCGTTATCTTTTATTTTTTCTTTCTAGCAAAAAAGAATGAATGAAATCGGACTGTGTTATTGAAGTAACACTAACCATCCCTTCTCTCCAGGAAACCATGCTGAATTTCGGGATAAAAAGTATCCTATGTCCTACCTCGTAGTATCAACTCACATCATGCCAAGTTTCATTTGAATCCGTTCAGTAGTTTTGGCGTGATGCGCGGCTAAGATACAGACAGACAGACACGTCGGACAGACAGACAGACAGACGGACAGACAGACAAAAATGAAAAAAATACAGTTTTGGCATAAGTATTGATTATAGAGCCCTCCAAAAAAAATTTTCAAAATATCTTTAATGTACAGAATTGGACCTGTTACATTTTTATTATAAGTAAAGATGGTCGAGTTAATTTAAAAAGGTAAAGAAAAACCATAAGAATATTTTCTTTACATATATATAACTTAATACATACATATTGGACTGTTGGATTGTTTAGATGATGATGACATAGATAAAGTGGTCATCATTCAGTTATTTGTCCTGGATGAGAATTGAACCCATGACCTCTGGCCTAGCATTCAGTCAGTTGTGATTAAACATTTATTAACAGCTGGTTGTAATACTTACTAATTTATTTGTGATAACATTAGGTAATTTGATTCAAGTTGCTATGTAGGATAAATGTATGTATATATGTATATTTACCCCTAAGGGGGTAAATAAGGGGATGAAAGTCTGCGTGAGCGAAGCCGCGTGTAAAAGCTAGTTTCATATAAACAGCATTTCACTTAATGCTGAGGAAAGTATGTAAAATATTAACATCAAAAAAAAATTTCGTTTTAAATTTTTGTCTGTTTGTTCCGATTTTCACTGGCAGATATGTGATGATAAACTGGATTAATTTAGACTACTTTTATTTTAGATTAGCTGACCCACATAACCTCGTTTACGTCTCCTATTGTCCGTAGTGTAATAATTTTCCCCCGTTTTATAATATTCTTCATTGTTGCTTCGCTCCTATTGGTCTTAGCGTGATGATATAGCTCATAGCCTTCCTAGATAAATATTAAATTGGATATCTAACAATGACTGAAAACTAACTGATTTTTTTTTTCAAATCGGACCAGCGATTGGAGCGTTCAAAAAACAAACTCTTCAGCTTTATAATATTAGTATAGACTACCTTGTCCTCGCACTGTTACCCTCACAGCTAGCTATTAAATACAAGGCCATTGTTAATTATTTTGCACTTACAACAAGAAATTTTGTCACTATTAACTACCTAACATATTTCATCTACACAATAAAATGTATATAATATGAGCCTGCACAGTGACTCTGCCTGATGGAAAGCATGAGCAGAATCCAAGTGTGGTGATCACCATCATACTCATTGTGAACACAGACATTACAGCATGGTGACCCACACTGTCTAAAATGCTTCTGATTCGTTCACACAGACCGGCTCGGAGACGAGAGCAGATTTTTATCACGTTTGAGTTTTGAGTTATTGTAGTAAGGTTTATTTTTGCATGTGCTCTTCTTATGTCATTCAGAACGCTTAAACGCGCTTCGTGTGAAATATTAAGTAGAGCCGAGCGGCTCCGATAGCGAGCTCTTTCTCGCTCGCGCAGGTCTCTTCCAGCTGGTCTATGTGAAATAGTTAGCGGCTCCGCTCAGGCCAATTCCAAGCGTATACGATCCGGTCTGTGTGAAAAGAAAAAAGCGGGCCGATGCTCTTTGAGCCGGTCTGTGTGAACGGACCCTTAGGCCTCCGGTCCTGCACTCACCAATTAAACAAAGCACGAATGCTGTCATTATAGGTTGGTCTTTTGTGAGAAGATAGTACCGTCCTGGTCGAGCAGGCCTGTTCATGCTGAAATCAGCGTGACTCTGGCTCTACTACCTGTTCTATTGTTAATCTGCTTATGTGAATAAGCATCAGAATATTTCTATTCTGATGCTTATGGGGGGGTAAAAAAAAAATTAAAATTCTTCCTATACAACTACTGAATAGCATTAAGCCGAGTCTCCACCAAACAAAAGTTGCCAACTTTTGTGTCGTCAACACGTGTTGGTGACAAAAGTTTCTGTAGTTTCCTTGTTGGCAACAAAATTTGTCAACAATGTTGGAAACCGTGTTTCTGTTTTTGGCGGTAAACATCAAAATAATAGGCTTGTTGCAGTTATTTATTGGCTCTATGGTGTGGTGACGCTTAGTTTGAATGTTTTCAAATTGTTGGTGACTCGGTGTAGACACAATGGAAACAAAAGATGGCGATTTTCTGAAGAGTTGCACACAGTTGGAAACACTGAAATTGCCAACAATTTCTGTGGATACGCGCCATTACACGACATTAGTCCGATTCTTTTATTTATTTTATACGCCTACATGTTTATAGTAATTGATGAATATTCTCCATCTTTTTCAGTTCTGATCACTTTGCATATGCCAAGCATGAATGTCCAGAACCTAACACTCGCAATGTACAAGTCCCGGTGTGCCCACTATGTGGTGCACCTGTTCCCGGTCGACGTGGAGAGCCCCCAGATGTTGCTGTCGGTGCTCATATTGACAACCAATGCACCTCAGACCCTGCTAGAGAAAGACGTAAGAAGGTATGATAAAGCGTACTATATATGCGTAAATCACTAACGAAAATGACTGCCATGCTTAAATGCAGAAGTGTCTCAATAGGCCGCAATAGTATGGGTCACCATGCTGCATTGTTGCATTGTCTACATTCGCAAAAGGTATGGTGACCACTACTCTAGGATTTTGCTCATGCTTTCCATCAGGCAGAGTAGTCACATTGGCTGACTTGTATAAAATTTAAAAAAAAAACAAAATCAAGATTAGGCAGGAAACTGTAGCATTGTCTTGCATACTGTGAATTCTGATTAGAGTTCATTTTTATTTTATGCAGATAATTGGCTCAACTGGGGAACCTATAAAATGGTATTTGTGTGACTGATTACTGCCAAATTGTTGTCTAACGGCGTAAATCATAACCTTTAGGCGGGTCCACACAGGCGAGGCATTTGCCGCGCGAGGCTTCTCGTTCTATGTGAACGTGCCTCGGCCGAGGATAGCGCGCGCGCTTCCGCGGGCGAGCGACCGAGCGCCCGAGCCATCCAGTGTCGGTTTTTTGTTTTGCTTAGGTGCCTCAGTAGGCGGGTCCACACAGAGGTGAGCAGCCTCCCGAGAGGCTTTCTCGCGCGGCAAGTGCCTTTCTCGCGCGGCAAGAGCCTTTCTCGCGCGGCAAGAGCCTCGCGAGGCTGCTCGCTTTGTGTGGACCCGGACTTGCTTTGAGTTAAATAACGTTTATGAAGAAGGTCGCCATTGATAACTGCAAATTGTCTTTGAAAGCATAGTATGAAATTCTTCATCCGATCTATATGAAATAGGACCACTACCGAATGAAAGAAGCCCATCTCCAGCAATGGTTTCTGATGATTTCGTAATAAATCCTTTAGTTTTTGCCCGATTATACATAAAAAAATATTTATTACCCCCACCTTTTTGAAGTCAGTTAAAAATAAGTTTAACTAAGAGATTTTGCGATATGTCCAGGTGTTTACAAACCGGTGTTCATTCAAAGGCTGCAAAACGAAGGAGATGGTGCCGCTGGTGTGTGGCGAGTGCACACTCAATTTCTGCTTACGTCATCGCCACATGACTGATCATCTCTGCGAGGGCAAACTGGCGGCAAAAAGAAGACAAGCAGCGTAAGTACTCAAAAAATATAATTTTCAATTACTTTCTTAGTTAAAAAAATTAAAAGTTGCCTGTATGTTTGTAACGGAATCTTAACTTCATTTTCACCTACTTCTAGGAGTCTGATTAACTTGAAAATTTGCACAAGGGTTACGGGCCGATGACAATACAATAATTTGAACTCTTTTGAGACATATATTTAATGCATGGGAGGATTCGCAAGATGCGATAGGTGTATTTTGCGATCTTTCAAAAGCTTTTGACTGTGTAGAACATAACACGTTTTTTCTTAAACTTAGGCATTATGGTGTTAATGGTATTGCTTTGGAATTAATCGTTTCCTACTTGAAAGATAGAATTCAACATGTAGATGTCAATGGTGCGAGGTCATCTGGATTACCTGGTACTATGGGCGTTCCGCAGGGCTCTATACTGGGTCCTCTACTTTTTCTTATATATAAATGACTTACCATATTATTTAAAAGATCTCTGTGATATAGTTCTATTTGCTGATGATACGTCACTTATTTTTAAAGTCGATCGTAAGAAAACAGTTTTTGACGATGTGAATAGGGCACTAAATGATGTATTGAATTGGTTTACAACGAATAATCTCCTACTGAATTCAAATAAAACAAAGTGTGTGAGATTTACTATGCCAAATGTAAAACAACTAGGCACTAATCTAACTATAAATAATGAAATCATAAGTATTATAGACTCAACAGTATTCTTAGGAATTACATTAGATAGTAAACTTCAATGGGGAGCCCAGATAGTTAGCCTTGCGGGTAGACTTAGTTCGGCAGCTTATGCAGTATGGAAGGTACGTCAGCTCACTGATACGGACACAGCTAGGTTAGTTTATTTTAGCTACTTTCATAGCGTCATGTCCTATGGTATACTACTTTGGGGCAAGGCGGCTGATATTGAAACGAATTTTTATTCTACAAAAACGAGCCATTCGCTCAATGTACAATTTAGGTGCTAGAGTCTCTCTTCGAGAGTTGTTTAAAGATATAGGTATTTTAACTGTTGCATCACAGTATATATTTGCTAATATTATGTTTGTTAGACACAACATTAATGACTATAAGAAAAACAGTGATGTACACAATATTAATACTAGAAACAAATCTAAACTCATTGGTACCTGTCATTCATTACATAAGGTACACAACTCGTTCGAAGGTCTTGGTGTACGTTTTTATAATAAAATTCCTATACATGTAATCGACCTTCCTGTAAATAAATTCAAGCTAAAAATCACCTTATTAGGAAAGCCTACTATACGATCAACGATTATCTAAACGACAAACAGTCATGGGCTTAAGGTGTCATTAGAATTTAGATAGATACACACAAACTTCTTTGTCTTTTAATAAAGCTAAATATTAACAAACCATTGTTAGTTGAAAGTAATGCGTGGCGATTATTATGGTAATTTAATTAGTAGTGATTTTTATCAGTATCTCGACTCTGGTTTGTCATGCTCACTAAAATGTCATTGCTGGCGGTGTCGTCGTGGGGCGGGTCGTTTCCTTCCCTCTGATATGGCGAAGGAGATGATGGCTGGTCCATGCACCATACTCGTGAACGGGTGCTGCTTGAGGTGACTGGTCGGCCTAGTCAGCGATTCTTTGGACAATACTATTATTCTGGTTCGTTCAACTGCAACCCTAGCCAAGAGGCTGGGGTTGCAGTTGAACGAACCAGATTAAGAAATCCAGTCACGAATTATTTTCAAAAGTAGATTTTGCAACTGAATGTAAGTGGATGTGCACCTTGTTTCTATTTTGTTCTATGTTTAATAGACTCAAACCTTCAACGTTATCACTGTTTTTTTTGTTTATGCGTTAGATTTTGGAGCTTTTTAATAAAAGGAATTTCAGGTGGCAACGGCTTGCATACTGTTTACCTTACATGTAATAAATACTAACACTATTGTACCTGAAAATCAGATTTTGAAAAAGAGTAGCCATGAGTTTCTTTGCCAGTATTCTTCTCATGAGCTCTACGCATTTTGGAAACTGGAAGTTATGGATCGACACAGGCAGGCAGTAGATTTTGGTGTTTTCGCCTAATTTACCTCGATAATACAGCACATGCTGTGGCCTCTGTTTGTGTCGATCTATGATTTTTAACTATAGCTTTAATTTGACGTTCATAAGTGTCACTTGGTGTCCTTGAATAAATGATTTTGATTTGATTTGATTTGAAAAAAAAAATTAAAAAAAGAAATAGTTTTAAAAACTAAACAAACACGCTTTTACAAATATGCCAAACTAAAAAGTTAAAAATAAATGATAGTTTAAAATAACTAAAAAACACGCTTTAATAGCAATTTAACTAAAAAGCAGAACATAATTTTAATGTAAAAAGCGTGGGGTGCTTTCTGAAAATATTTCAATAAAGTCGCCCCACGCTTTATTTTTTAAAACTCTAATATTTTCTTCATACTGCTCTGACTGCCTCGTTGGTCTAGTGGTTAGCGTAAAGCGACTGCAGATCAAGAGGTCTCGGGTTCGAGTCCCGGTCGGAGCAGCCCGGAGTATGGAATATGGCGGTATTTCCCGCCCGTGCCTCGGAGAGTGCGTTAAGCCGTCGGTCCCGGTTGTCATGAACATCAATGGCAATCGTTATTGGGAAGTCAGTGCCCTCAAATGTACTGACGACTAGTTCAACCTTCGAATTCAGTTCATCCTCAGGGTTGCGAAGGTCATGCCATGCCAGTCGCTCCGTGTAAAAATGATATTCAGGTAAAACTGGTTGAACTAGTAGCCGACCCCAAATCTTAGGAATAATAAAGGCTAGGAAGATGATAATATTTTCTTCATAGTCCTTGTCCTTGAATTCTACACATTTCTTCCAACAATCCACAACGCGAATGCAAAGATGCAATACTCCGTTCACTAGATTTTATTAACGAATGATGCTATCTTCACATTGAAGTCGGAAACATTTTAGACCACTCCGCGGTGTTGGAGCCCTTGGCCGCGCATCACGCCGAAACTACTGAACGAATTCAAATGAAACTTGGCATGATTTGAGTTCATACTACGAGGTAGGACATAGGATACTTTTTATCCCGAAATTCAGCACGGTTTCCTGGAGTTGGGATGAAAGTCAAAATATGTACCAACTTAGTTGTAATTCAATAACACATAGTCCGATTTCATTCATTCTTTTTTTGTTAGAAAGAAAAAAAAAAGATAACCAAGGAGTTTTCATATAAATTAAATATGGAATCTCCGTGCCACTGACATCCTTTTGTGAAGAATAAAAAAAAAAAACAAAAGAAGCGCGGAATATCGGTCAAATTCAGTCAAATTCTAAGCTAAATTGTGTCTTACATGGTGTCTTACGTTTTGATATAAATACTTTCTACAATACAAGTCTTTAAATGTTTCTCACAGGTGTAGTATAAAGCACTGTGTAGCACTCGGGTGAAAGTCCCATTCCTACCTTTGGTGTACAAACTGTTCCCTCGCTAGTAATCGGTCCCTTTCCTCACTCGGTGAACAATGTACTATAGGCTATGTTATTTGGGAGTGACATAGGCTATATAATAACCCGAAAACTGGAAAGACTTATTCGTGGTAGCTGAATTTGCAAAGTAAGTCGTAGAAAAAAATGTTTACCGCCCAACGAAGTGGGAACAGATCAGCTAGTCTTTATCTATATAATTCTTCTGTGAGTGTGTATGTGTAGAATTACGATAAACCAAGAATATAGGCTTTTATTAGCTAAATGACACTAAGATTATTAACAGTAAATAATAAGTCAATATATTGTCAAACTAAATCTATGGTATATAAAAACTCTTTGTCACCACATTCTTCCTGCCTTAAAAGTTCCGACTCTGCATCGTCTCAATTGAGAATATAATCCTCAAGATGTTGTGGTAGACGATGCTCCCTTGCTGTTCTCCGAGGCTGTTCTTCCGGGCTAGGTAGCTCTACTTCGTTATCAGTCTCAACTCTTTGTTGGCTGTTTGTAGAGTCAAAAGACTCATTTGTATCGAAGAAATCATCATCGCTCATTGATACTCTCGTTTCATTTAGTATATCTGGTATCTCTTGGACTATTTGACCTTCTCCGTCTTGTCCTAAAGGCGCTAAATGGCGATTCGACACCGTTGATTCACGTCCATCAGCCAGTCGAACATAAGAGTACTCTGGATTAACGTGAATTAATTCCACCTCTTCGACGATAGGTTGATATTTATTCGTCCTGTTGAATTTCCGCATGAGTACTCGCTCTGACTCGGTTAACCAAGTAGGGATGGATACTCCGTTTGCCGATCTCCTTACGTGACTAAACATTCGTTCGTGTGGCGTACAATGTGTTGCCGTACATAATAATGATCTTATGGAATTTAAAGCTTGTGGAAGGACTTGTTCCCAATGTTCTATTGGTTTATTAGCAGAACGAAGAGCTAATTGTATCGCTCTCCATAATGTTCCATTTAGGCGTTCTACTTGACCGTTACCTCTGGGATTATAAGGGGTAGTTCTGCTTGTGGCTATTCCAAAAGAGTTCAAAAAGTTTTTGACTTCCGCCGACATAAAAGACGTTCCACGATCTGAGTGCAAGTAAGATGGTAAGCCGAATAGCATAAATATTTCATTTAAATGTTTTATTACTGTCGAAGCACTCATGTCTGGACATGGGAACGCAAATGGAAAGCGTGAATATTCGTCTATCACCGTCAGAATATACTTATTCCTTGTATTCGAAGGTACAGGTCCTTTAAAATCAATGCTTAGTCTTTCCATTGCTGACGTAGCTTTTATCAAAATTGGATCATTTTCATTTCTAAAGAATCTAGGTTTGATTTCAGAGCATATTCTGCATGAATTTGTCATCTCTTCAACTTCTTTGACAGAAAAAGGCAAATTTTTGGATTTTATCCAATGACACATACGTCTTATTCCAGGATGACATAGGGCTTCATGTAAAGATTTTAATGTTTCATTCCGTTTAGGCAATGAAGCACATACACGTGATAGTGCATCAGCAACGTCGTTCTGTTTACCTGGGCGGTATATAATATCATATTTAAATGGTGCCAACTCCAGACGCCATCTTTGTATCTTTTCGTTCTTTATTTTGCTTGTCACTTTATTATCGAACATAAATGAGACAGATCTCTGATCAGTGATAAGCCGAAATGGTATGCCAATGAGATAATGGCGCCATTTCTTTTAGGATTCCACAATAGCGTAAGCTTCCTTTTCTATTGCTGAGTGATTAAGTTCGCAATTATTCAACATCCTTGCAAAAAATGCCACCGGTCGACCAGCCTGTGATAATGTAGCCGCGATTGAATGTTGAGAAGCATCTGTTTCTACTGTAAATAGTGCATTATGATCAATAGAATGAATAGTAGCCTTGGCAATGTCAGTTTTAAGTTCCTCAAAAGCTTTAATTATGTCGGCTTTCAGAGGAAACACTTGAGTATGAGCAAGGGCATAGATCTTCTCTGAAAATCTTGGAATCCATTTGCTGTAATGCGCAAACATTCCAATCACTCTCCTCAAGGAAGGTAAATCAGTTGGTGGCGGCAGACTCAAAAGAGGACGTAAACGCTCACTATCCGGTCGTATAATACGATCTTTTATGTTATATCCTAATATATTTATAGAATTCTGACAAAATTTACTTTTTTCTTTATTTATTGTCAGGCCGTATTTCTTGACCGCGGCCATAAATTTCCTCAAATTTTCATCATGTTCGCTCTGGTTCTTACCACATACAGTTATATCATCAAGGTAAGCATAGGTCCCTTTAAGAGTTCGGGTCCGACACACCGCCCCGCCGCAAGCCCCGGCGCGGGTGACGGTCCGAGGGGATTTCCACACGTAAAAAAAAAAAAAAGGTCCCTTTAAGATCTTTTTTACGAATTACCCAATCGATGGTTCTTTGAAAACTTGAAACCCCATTTGTAACTCCAAATGGAATTCTTCGAAATTGATACAAATTTCCCAAAGCTTGGAAAGCGGTGAAATGGCGTTCTTTAGGGAGGATTGGGACTTGATGATATGCGCTTTGTAAATCGATAGCACTGAATAAATTGTATTTAGAAATTTGTGATACCATTTCTTCCATATTCGGTAATGGATAAGCATCAAGTTGTGTATATCTGTTTATGGTTCGTGAATAATCTATAACGAGTCGTTTCTTATGATTAGGAGTTTTCGAAATCAGAACTTGTGCTCTCCAAGGAGAAGTGCTCTCTTCAATTACCCCATCATTCAAAAGTTTTCTTATCTCTTCTTCGATAAACTTCTTGTCCTCTTCACTGTATCGCCTCGACTTTATAGCAATTGGTTTGCAGTCTGGAGTTAACCGGAACAACGGTACTGCTGGAACGGAAGCGGCAGCCACACTGCAAACTTTGAATGGCTCTTTCAATCCACCAAATGTAAGCTCGAGGGAAGAATGTTCATTCAAAACATCATGACCAATGATAAGATCAGCGCATAAATTGTTAACAATGAGTAAATTGAGATTTTTGTATGTATGACCTCCAATCTCAGCTGCAACAGAAGTTTGACCATCTACTTCTGACGTCAATGAAGTCGATGCCATTAATATTGTTTGCTTGCAAGGCTTCTTCTTTAAATTGCAATGTTCGAAAAAAAAATTGTCGATAAAGCTAACAGAACTTCCAGTATCAATAAGTGCTTGTGCGCGAATTCCTTTGATGTAAGCTGTAACCGTTGCCTTCTTTAAAGATTCTGGAGAAGCAGCTACAACTGTGATACAAGCTGAGTTGCTTTTATTCTTGCTTATATAGTCAGACGCCACAGTCTTATTATGTTGTTTACTGCGACATACCTTTGCGAAGTGTCCCTTCTTGTTGCAAAATTGACAAGTAGCTTCAAATGCAGGACAGTATTTTCTTGCATGTATAGAGCCTCCACAGAAAAAACACTTTTTATTTGATGAAGCAGCTGCAACCGTCTCTTGTTGTGATTCTTGTTGGCTTTGGACAGCATTCAAATTAGGATTAGTAAAGCTATGTGAACTAACTTCAGCCATTTCCTGAGTTAACGCTTGATTATATGCTTCCTCAAGAGTAAGTGTAAAATTTTCTAACAAACGTTGTCTAATTTTGTTTGATTTGATACCAGAAATAAAAGCGTCTCTAATACAGTCATTTTGATTCGTCTCTGCGTCTACCTTCTGAAATTGACAGTCTTTCGCAAGTAGTTTTAATACTCGAATATATGTATTAACATCTTCACCACCATCTTGTTTCCTTGTCGCAAGCAGATGTCTAGCATGAATGATATTCTTTGGTTTGATATAAATTTTCTGAAGACAGTCGATAGCAGCTGAATATGAAGTACAGTCACTAATAAATGCATAAACATTCGACGATAAATGGTTCGTTAATAAATTTAGCTTTATTTTTTCATCTTTGGCAGATTGTTTTATTTCGTCACTGCTTGTAAGAAAATTTTCAAATGTCTTCTTCCAATGTTCCCATGCTTTTGAAGCGGAACTATCTGCTGGATCAATGTTCAATTTTTCTGGTCGGAGATATTTGTCCATATTTAGAAGTAATATTTTAGCTAATAAAATTGTAGAATTACGATAAACCAAGAATATAGGCTTTTATTAGCTAAATGACACTAAGATTATTAACAGTAAATAATAAGTCAATATATTGTCAAACTAAATCTATGGTATATAAAAACTCCTTGTCACCACAGTATGTCACTGAACTTCTCTCAAACGACTGGACCGATTTTGATGAAATTTTTTTGTGTGTGTTCAAATGGATCTGGGAATGGTTTAGATTCACAAAAACGTAAACGATGTTACGTGGGTCAGCTAGTAATATATAAAGTACAAATATATTAAAGATATTAATAATATATTTAACTTTCGATTTCAGAGACGCAGCTATGTCGCGTTTAAAAGCAGCCGAGAGTAGAGTGCCTCGGAATAATACGGTCTTCGCATCTCCCGTATCCACATTCGCTGACGTACAGGGGACAATGGTTAGTATTGGGATTGTACCAAGTTACTTTGTGATTCAATGTTTAAAATCATATTTCTCACCTCACTGTAAATTCTGCTACCCTGATACAATAATACTTTTAAATGGATCAGTAATGACTGCCAGCACCAACGGGCCGGCCTGACCGTTGCGGTACTACTCACTGAAGACCAACCTAAAATATTATTTTATTTATTTATAAGGTATACCAACAGCACACATACGACATACTTATAAAAATATTATACTAAAATATTATCTAGTATGCATGCCCATTAGCCCATTATAGGTACTCACAACATTCCACATATGAGGTAACACCTAACAACACAGTGTTAGGTGTAAGGTAATAGTTACAAAAAACAAAATACTAAAGGAACTTAATACTACTTACTTAATTATAAATTACAATTACAATACTCTAATTAATATAATGCATTAAAAGAAGAAATAATGTATGAGGAAATTGAAATTGAAAAATTAGAGAGGTAGTAGAGCCACGCTGATTTCAGCACGAATGGGCCGGCTCGACCGGGGCGGTACTACCCTCGCACAGAAAATCAACGTAAAATGACCACATTCGTGCTGTCGTGTTTCGTTGGTGAGTGCGAGACCGGAGGCCCAAATAGACTAGTCAACAATTTCCATACTTGTTGACTAGACTAAAAGATGCAGCAGCATCACTAGGCCGCCATGGTGTGGGTCGCCATACTGCATTGTCTGCATTCGCAGTGAGTATGGCGACCAATACTCTTGGATTCTGCTTATGCTTTCCATCAGGCAGAGTAGAGTCATTTTGGCGGGCCATACATAAAAAAAAAAAAAAAAAAGAAATAACAAAAAGTAAAAAAGTATAAAATATTAAATTTGGTCAGAAATATCAGTATTCTCAGCTACAGAGCGTCTAAACTTATCTAGAGAGCCTCCTCTAGCCTATGTTAGCATTAGTGCTGTCATGTTTCGTTGCTGTGTGCGAGAATGGAGGCCCAATGATGCAAAAGCATCTGGCAGCTTGCTGCAACCTTGGTGACAAAGTCTTAGCGTATGCGACTGCTGTACTGAGACTTCGGGTTTGAATCCTGGGTAGGACCAAATGTTTGTATAATCTACAAATGTTTGTTTTGGAGTTTGGATGTTTTCTATGTATAATACGTATGTATTTACAAGTATTCTATCAATCAATTTAAATGAACAGTACAAGCACAGAATAAATAATAGTACTTACGTACAGAAGTTCCACTGTCGAACAAAAGTCAAGTTTAGGCATAAAAAAATTTCAACTCTGTGACCTCGCAAGCGACTACCTACAAACATAATAATTATTTCGTTTCGTAGTCATTTTTCTTGTTTACGCACGACGCGACGCTGCTAGCTTGCGCAGCGTGCGAGCCGAGCGCCGAGTGGCAACCATTGCCTAGTAGTCCTTCTCGGAAGGCGCTCGGCGGAACATACCTTAACTGAGAAGTGAAACCCCCCTGGTACAAGCTCTGTTCAGTGTCCTAATACATATTTATGTGTTCACAGAGCGAGGACGAGGCGCTGGCCCACGCGCTGGCGCTGTCGCTGGCGGAGGCTCCCGAGGCCGCGCGGGGCGAAGGCCGGGGCGCCTCCCTGCCGCGCGCGCTCGCACGGCAGAGGGTCGGAGGGGAGCAGAGCTCGCGCTGTTCCGTCAGCTAGCTCCCCTGCCTGCGGGACAACAGACCGGTGTGTGACCAGAGGCGTCTCTAGCCCATGAAACGCCCGTGTGTTATCATTACTCTAGCGCCCTTTTAAGTGCGCAGATTTATTAAAAGCGTCCGTGTGTGACTGCGACATTGTGTATTCAGTGATGGTGTACGTGAGAGTGTGAAGTCCATTCGTTTAGATAGTGTCGGTACACCCGCACGCAATTGTGGTTATTGTTGTGAAATACCAATAATATATATTAATTTATACAAGTAAGGTGCTTGCCTAGGTAATAAGGAAGTCGGTTAAAGACAAATTACATGAAAAATAAAAACATCTCATTTTGCTAGCCTTTATTAAAACTGTTTCTGTTTGACGTTAGAAGAGTCAACAAACACAACCATTCACTACACTGCTTCTGTGTAAACTGACAAATCATATTTTACTTGTGGGTGTACGCCGCTGGCGGCTCCTTTGATTTCGTGGCGGCTTTCCTTTGAAGCGGTAGCGCGTCAAAGCGACCGTATCTAAGCGAATGAACTATAATACATATCGAGTGGCTATTGGTTGAGCACGTACCAATTTTATTTTTAAGTGCAACCTTTTTATAAAAGTGATCACATAAAACTTCTTACAATTTTTATAATATTTTATGAGTGATAAAATCTTACTAGAAAATATTGGGTCTGCTGGTTTTGTAAATGTTACGTTAATTTTAGTAATTTGGGTTTAAACACTATAAATATTATTTATTTTACAGCATTCTAAGAAATGTACCCAAACTAAAGATTTACAATTGACTGTGTTAAACTGCTCAGGTAATACTGCAATGTGTTAATATATTACGTAAATTTGATACAAGACAAAACATGCTGATAATTGTATTTATATTTTCTGTTTGTATGTAATCCTATTGTTCACATTAATTTAGCTTTAGTATGTTATTAATTAACACACAAACATTACACAGATTGACATTATAAAACAATAAAAAAAAAAAATTACAACCAATATTCTAAAAAGTACTTCCAAATTAGATTGATAACTCTAACAGAAATATATAAATACAATTAATACTGTATGTTGTTTTAAATATATGTATATAGAATATTTTGACAGAATCTAATAACCGACGGACATAGGACTACATGGGCCACCGAGTGGAGGGAAGTAGGTTTTGCTTTAAGAAATCTTCACACATACACATTTTAGACTAACATACAAATACAATCTCTTCAAACAGACAACCGCAAACAAAAACAGCCCGTGACTACAAACTCATAGATAACAAGCTAAAATTCAAAATTTGAAAAACCCCCTACTCAAGCACTTAATCGAGTAATCATACGCCAATGATATTTTTGCAGACATTCTGTTATTCTTCCCCACTTTCACCCCCATAACTTTTAAACGACTCAACCGATTTTCATGAAACATGTCTAAGAACACTCGCACGTAACTCACCTTTCATACAAAAACAAACTAAATTGAAATCGCTTCATCCGTTCGCAAGCTACGATGCTACAGACAGACAGACAGACACGTCAAACTTATAACATAAATATTTTTGCGTCGGGGGTTAACAATCAAAAGAAAACATTCAGAATTTTACGCACACAAATACATTCTGTGTCATAAAAGTATTGCATAGGCCCATTTGGGCTTATAATTTGACAGAGCAGAACGCCTGCCTATGGCTACTCCCTACCATGTTGTTCTATACCCACGGAAGATATGTGTGGCCTTACATTTTATTTATAATATATGTTTACTGTTAATATTAACCAATAGTAGTAGCTGTAGTGACCTCACTTGTATTTAATTTTTTTCACATTTTCAAAGTTTTGAAGGAAGGTATAATATAGGCGGGCATACACGTTCAAGTATACTTGCGCGAGTATACTGGATCGTGTATGCCCGCCTTTAGTTGCAATCATTTTACAAAGGTATATTAGCAATAGTACCTACGTAAAGACTGACAGATTATTATGAGTGTATATTATTCACAATAGAGCAGAATTCGTTTATTAGGCGGAGAATTATAAAAGCAATATATTTCACCGTCTTAAAATGTATTTCTTTAGACTGGTTATGAATTTCTAATATTGTTACATCATGTTTTGTATCGATTATAAAACAAAGTCCTCTGCCGCGTCAGTCTATCTGTCTGTTCGCGATAAACTCAAAAGCTACTGCACGGATTTTGATGCGGTTTTTTTCCAATAGATAGAGTAATTCTTGAGGAAGGAATATTGAGTATATTGGTTAAAATTATAACATAAGTTATGGAATCAGGCGTTACTTTTCGGAAATCCATGACATTAAATGCTATGAAATATATTTAGCTTTAATTCCGCGAGACACATGTCAATATGACACAATTAATATTTAATTTATTAATATTTATATATTAATATTTAATTTATAATATTTATTTATTAATATTTAATTTAATTAATATTTCATAGCATTTAATAAAATTATAACAATATTTTCCTTCTCGGGGTAACAACATAGGCTATATTATATTTTCCGTAAAGAGCCCGTGCGAAGCCGGGGCAGGTTGCTAGTGTTTTGTAATATCGTTTTTTCTGCAACTAAGATAGCGAAAAAAGGCCCAGTTTTTTTTTAGTATTATCTAAACAGCGCTAGCTTCGAAGCACTGAAGACAATTTTACTCATATTGCAACTATATTTACAATTACTGTTTAAAGCCTAATTCGTTTTCATTGAAACAGTTTACCTCATTTACTACCAACAGATACTTCATTCATTAAAATCGGTTTAGTAGTTTATGCGCTACGGTGGAACATACATACATACGCGGCCTAAACTATTACCCTTCCTTTCGGCTTCGCCGGAGTCGCGTAATTAAATACCAAAGACAAGTACTTTATGTGTTTAAACCTAGTGTCCCATTTTCTAGAAAAGCCGGTATGTAAACTCTGGGAAAACAAATTGAAATTATAAAAAAAAAAATTGTGACTATGTAAAATCTGTCTGTGCTTTCTATAAGTTCCGAATCTGCTTACTTTAGTCTTTTTATAAATATCTGATCATTAATTATTTTAAAAATACAATTTTGTCTCAGTATCACTTTGAATTTTGAAAGAATTCATTTCAAGATCTTTTTTACATGTCATTTTTCATTCTAAAAGCTCCAAATTTGATTACTTTGGTATTTATACAAACATGTGGATATTATTCTCAATAATCACTTAATTTTGTCGCAATATCGCTTTGAAGATTGAAGGAATTCATATCAAATAGCTTATGGCAATATTACACCTAAGAACAGTAAGAACTAGTATAAAACTGTACTTTTTCTTTTTACAACCATTGTACTTTTATTTTTAAACACAATAAATTATAATATATCCGATGGTCCCTACTAATAATGTCGTATCTGCAAAAAGACTAGTTTTTTAACCGACTTCAAAAAAAAAAGGAGGAGGTTCTCAATTCGACTGTATTTTCTTTTATGTTTGTTACCTCATAACTTTCGAATGGGTGAACTGATTTTGATGATTCTTTTTTTATTTGAAAGCTAGTGCTTCCCGTGTGGTCCCATTTCAATTTGGTCCAGTTATTGAATTCGGTTTTTTATTTTTGTTGAAATATGTGATTATAGAGCAATTCAAATTTTGTTTCAAAGATAAAAAACAGAACTGTGGATGTTCAAAATTTTCAGTGACATAAAAACAGTCAACAGAAAAGTAGTAGTTTTGCAGATCCGACATTGTTAATAAGGACCATCAATATCACTGGGCTTTTACACTGTTTAACAAAATTATACTATTTCGAATATAAGGTTTAATATAGAATATATTTTTGAGATAATTATAAATGTTGACATACATTATTGTTTTTTCTTTATTATTTATGGAATCCCATAGTTGAATAGCCTCATGGTATAACAGTCCAGGTATGACATTCCGAAAGCTACCCAGGGTGACGTCACTATCCAGTTACCACTTTATAGCAACATAACATGAAATGATGGAAACATTTTCAGTCACCATTCTATTTAAAAAAATGTAAAATGCATTTAAATTGTTGTTTTGTGTACATAATCAAACAAAATATTTGAATTTAAATATATGATAACGTAAATTTTTTGTTCTTTTTTGTTGATTGTTCTATCGAATTAATAAGGGTAATAATCGTGGTTGGGGAGTTATTATTTCACACTACTGGTAGCACTGAACCAGCGATAGTGATGATGACGTCATATCGTCCTCTATGTATTTCGGAATGCAATACCTGTATTTTTATATCATGAATAGCTTTTTGTTTAATGTGAAACAACAAAAATATATGATAATTATTAGTTTACGGGAATTAACACGATCACTTATTTAAAGGTATTACATTCAGCCTGTGACCACGGCCAGTGTAACCTGGTCGAAACGTCAGGCATGTCAGAGGTATGTAATACATTTAAATAAGTGATCGCGTTAATTCCCGTAAAAATAATTATTATATAATGGAACGCGAAAGTTTAAAAGTTAGTATAACAAAAATATATGAACTATATGAGTATGGTGACCATTACTCTTGGATTCTGCTCATGTTTTCCATCAGCCAGAGCAGAGTCACATTGGTAGGCTGACTGCACGTTTGGCCCAGTGGTTTAAGCGGTTGCCACGCCGTTCCCTACTTGGCCAAGTGTTGTGGGTTCAAATCCCACACGGGATAGGACAACACTTTGTGTGATCCACAAATTGTGTCTGCGTGTTGTGTCCGTTTTATGTATGTTTGTAAAGTCCGCTGCAACACAGGAATTATTCCTAGTGCGCCAGTTGTCTTTTGAAAACAAAAAATGTATAAAAAGCACGAATAGGTACCTACAATGGCGAGTGGCGGCTAGCCCCTGGTTAGTGATTATATTTTTGCTAAACCAGAGGTTGTGAGTTCGAGTCCGATCAAGGGCAAACAGTTATAAATAATTTATAATAAATATTTTCGAACATCTAACACAACGCCATCTAGACCCAAACTAAGCAGAGCTTGTATTATGGGTAGGTACTAGACAACTGATATAAATACATATAGTTTTTTTGTAAATACATATACATATTAAACATAGAAAACACCGAAACAAATATTTGTAGATCATACAAACACTTGTTCCGACTCGAACGGGAATCGAACCCGAGACCTCAAGAATAGCAATCGCATACACTACCACTGTGCAGAGTTACGTTATGAGCGTCAGTTTTTTTCTTCATTTTAAAGACAACCCCGCATTAGGTACATATTTACGTTCTGTGTCGCGGTGGACTTTACAAACATGCATGAAACGCACACAAGGAACACCCAGACTCAGAACAACAATTTCAGGATCACCAAAGTGTTGTCCCATTCCCATGTTGGATTTAAACCCAACACAGTTTCAGCGTACGAGCGCCACAAGGACTGTACCAACAACAAGTTAAAACGATCCTTTAAGGTCGGGAAAGAAAAAATACAACCGTGTAGTGAATTGCAATATGAAATAAAACATAATTTTTTATTAATAAATATATTTCCAACAAAAATTGGTCATCTGTAACAAATAAACCTCTAAGTGTACATAGCATCATGTCATATCACAGAATTAGAATTAACAGTACTTAAATGTTTCCATAAATTATCTTTTGGTATATCTACTTTGGCATATGTACTAGTTGTTTGATCTTATACACAAAACCTATAAAATGCTTTTAATGCTTAGTGTGGTTGGAAGATTTTTTCTTACTTACGAATTCCCAAAACTAAACATATCTATACTAATATATAAAGAGGTAAAGTTTGTGACGTTGTAGGGGGTAATCTCTGGATCTACTGAACCGATTTTGAAAATAATTTTACCAATAAAGGCTACGTTATTTGTGAGTAACATAGGGTATATAATAACCCGGAAAGTGGAAAGACTTTTTCGTGTTAGCCGGATTTGCAAAGTAAGTCGAAGAAAAAAATGTTTACCGCCCAACGAAGGGGGCACGGGTCAGCTAGTAATTAATAAAATTTTAGTGTCTGTTTGTAATTTGAAAATCACTTCTACTATACTCTTTGCGCTGTAGCATGGTGCGGGATGTGTGTGGCGGCCTCCACATACAGCGCAACAACAACATAACATACTACAGCGCCATCTACCGAAGATACGTCGAACTACGGAGTAACGAAGGAAACTAAGAAACTACCAATCCTGAATCGCGCAGTGAAAGTTCTCGCGCACATTAACATATATACAACATCCCAACATCAACCGTTGGGCAGTTGGCCCACCAGGCATGATCACCTCGCCTGGTCGGAGGATCCTCCCTTTGTGTTGGAGGGACATTACACCCGTTCCTCTACATGTGCTTCGATTTTATTTGTAGACTAGAAAATTCTGGTTGGTTTAATTTAATTTACTACAGTTATTAATGATTTAATATATTGCGAATGTGGTACAGCTGAAATACTAAGTCATAATTTCTAATCGCGGCAACTTTCAAGAGTGAAACGAAATGTTACTGAAACTGTCACGCACCATGCTACAGCACAGATTATAGGTAGTTACATCAAAATACAATTTTTGTCTGTCTGCCTGTCTGTTACGGCTTCGATTTTAACGGTACTTTCACCGGCAGATAACTAATGATATAGGGAGTAACTTAGTCTACTTTAAAATAGCTTTGAAGCAAGCTAGCTTTTGATAATGTATTTCTTACATTTTAGTATAAGGATTGTAACCATGTAGTGTACATATGAACGTGTCAACGTGTCTGAGAAAGGGATATAGTAATGCTTCGAGAAAAGGACCATATGAGAAAGGACGTTTCTAGAAAAGGACGACATGAAAAAGGACGTTTCTAGAAAAGGACCACATGAAAAAGGACGGTTCTAGAAAAGGACCACATGAAAAAGGACAGTATGCGGTAAGACGACCTCTCTCCTATATCAGTCATCTCTCTATAAGTTACTCAAGAGTGCTTTATTATGCAGTGTTCTGAACTTATGGTTGTCGTTAAGGTAGCTGGTGATGAACTCCGGAGGGTTCCTCGCCAGGAACAGTTCCATACTCATGTATCTCGCGGCCGTCAAACGTTTACGTTCTGCGTTCGACCGACATAAGTTCTTATGCGCATGAGCTGCGAAACTAGATGCAGTTTTTTCGACGAGACTTGCTGTGACTTTCTGTTTAGGGTCATCTTCAAGAGGTGGCTGCAATTAAATGAATATAAATAGTACGTTTATATCATATTTTATGATACATTGTGTTTTTTTAAATTACAATATTGAAGACGAAAAGACGATCCCTGACCTGGGTCGAATTCGTATCATTTGGATCAATACGTAGGCCGTAGCCTCGTTGGTTTGTTCTACTATTTTCACTACGATCCATGCTGCCCTACACACTGCTCAAGATAGGAACAGGTGGCGAGCTATCACTTGCAGAATAAAACTAAATAGGGGTCACGACACTCAGAATTGAATACAACGACACAAGAAGGTCAAATTCGTACGATTTTGAGTAAGTACCTAATAAAAGTTATGCTAATCATGACTCCTGAATATATATAAACACAAGCCCACTCGTCCCACTCCTCCCGGTGCCTGCAACCCGCAAGTTCAAAACAGATATTTTTTGGGCTTCAGCTGAAAATCAGTGCTGTGGTCACCTTCAGGACCGTAGCATAGACTGAACTGCAGGGCCTTGGGTCCCACAACCAGATTTCCTAGTTTCTTTATATTGTTGGTTTTGTTATTTGTTTTTTTCTTATGTTTATTTTGTGTGACTAATAAACGTATTCTCTTTGTTTCTATATTAAGTCCTCTTAATTATTGCCCAATGATGCATCCTTAATATGCCACCATAGTTTGGGTCACCATGCTGCATTGTCTGCATCCGCAGTATGGTAACCACTACTCTTGGATTCTGCTCATACTTTCCATCAGGCAAGGAAGAGTCATTTTCACCCATACATAAAAAAAATACGTGTGGCACTCAGGGACTGCCGCGGTAAAGCTATTGCATAGCATTTTTTATCAACTTATGCAATTATAATTATTTACCTATTTGTTTTATTTTGCCAGTTTCTTATTCAATATTTTTCAAAACGTATTTAAGTAATAGAGTGCGTTAGTGTACCTCGTAGTTGCGAAACAGCTCAACAGATGGAGCTGACTGGTTTTTATACACTTCGTGCGTGACAGAGACAGACAGATTTCGGAGCCGCTCGTCTCGATCCGTGCGAGCTTCGGGTGTCAGGTTTTATTTTCGTTACGTTACGGAATTTCTTGATTCGGTCGCCGCGCTCAAAGGCCTCAAAGCCCGCGATAATAGCTATGCAATAGCTTAAAAAACAGACAGTAACAGTTATGTAACAAGTAAATTACCGCAAATCGAATCCACTGCCAAATCTGGAACCTGGATATTTCAGCGGTGGCAGAATCCTCAACGTTACCGCTGTAGAAGAAATGTCCGATGCCAGCCAGCCAGTAGTAGATGAAGAGAATAGATATAGCTACGTTGTGCTTCAACCCCTGGAGAGTGACGCCATCGCGCGGTATACACAGCAGGTCTTGAGGCTTTATGTTCACTTCAAACTTTCGCCATATTTGGTTCGGTGTTGCACCACTTTTCTTCCAGAGCTGTTTATAATAAATAATTGGTTGGTTACTATTTATACAAATAAATATAATGTAAATGTCTGTCTGTAATTTAAATTTAAATGAAAGTATATACGGTACAGAGATCCAAAATATCAATTTTTAATTTATTGGCTGTTGTTGATGTTCTAGCTAATCTCTGGAATGACTGGACCGGTTTTGACGAGACTTTTACTGGCAGATAGTATATAGCAGTAACTTAACGACGTTATTGTTATACAACATCATCCGCGAGTAACACCGCGGGGCTCAGATAGTCTTTACTATGTTATGATAAAGTTTATGTGTTTTTAGGGGGTAGGTAACCTCTGGATCTACTGAACCAAATTCATAATTTTTCAATTCAAAATCATTCATTCAATTAAGACACTGTAAAATTTTAAAAATCCTTTACCAATAGAAGGCCACATTATTTGTGAGTGTCATCCTACTAATATTATAAACGCGAAAGTTTGTAAGTATGGATGGATGTTTGTTACTCTTTCACGCAAAACTACTGAACGGTTTTTTTTTATGTTTGACCCTGCCAAAATGACTGTACTCTGCCTGATGGAAAGCATAAGCAGAATCCAAGAGTGGTGGTCATCATACTCACTGCGAATGCAAACAATGCAACATGGTGACCCACACCATTTGGATGAATCTTTACAGTAATATAGCTTATACATCAGACTAATACATAGGCTTCTATTTTGCAGCAATAACCGAGACACATGCGGACGGAGCAGCGGGCAACAGCTATTAGGCCATATATTAAACCGAAAAATAATTACCGCGATATTTTTTTTTCTCTTTAAAAGATAACTCCCGCACTAGAAATAAATCCTGTGTCGCGGGGGACTTTAAAAACATACATGAAACGGACACAAAGAACACCCAGACTCAGAACAACAATTTGTGGATCACACAAAGTGTTGTCCTACGTGGGATTTGAACCCACGACACATGGCAAAGTAGGAAACGGCGTGGTGACCGTTAAACCACTAGGCCAAACGTGCAGTACGTATAACACACTAGCTGACCACTTCGTTGGGCGGAAAACTTTTTTTCTCCGACTTACTATGCAAATCCGGCTACCACGAAAAAGTCTTTCCACTTTTCGGGTTATTATATATCCTATGTCACTTACAAATAACGTAGCCTTTTATTGGTAAAAGAATTTTCAAAATCGGTTCACTAGATCCAGAGATTACCCCCTACAACGTCACAAACTTTACCTGTTTATGTAATAAAGTATAGATACAGAGCGGAAACGCAAGTTAGTTTAAAATAAACGAGGCTACAGGAAACCTTAGTTTAATTATTTTTTAATGCTCACATAAAAATCGTTAGCCGACCTGTTTTTATTTAACCTTATCTTGATTAACCGCTTTATGGTAAATAAAAACTCAATTTACTTACAATGAGTTTCTTGTATTTTAATGTAAATTAACAAAAAATAAATCAATTATTTTGTTTACTGTGTTTTTGAAAGTAGCATAATACTGCTTTCGCAGTATTTTATTTACATACTAGCGTACCCACGCAACCTCGTTTGCGTCTCCTGTTACCCGTAGCGTGATAATTTTCCCCCGTTTTTGTAACATTCTCGGACCAGCGGTTGAACGCGCTAATCTTAGGAGATTAGCGCGTTCATACAAACAAACAAACTCTTCAGCTTTATAATATTAGTTTAGATGTAAAATATACACACATCAAAAGTGTCTAGGGATCAACATATATTTTTGCAATAACTTTTCTCCTGATTGATATTAATTAAAATTTTCTTTAAGGATTCATCAAATAAAGTGTTTTCGTTTGTCACAGTAACGATAAACCAAGTCACCTTTGCATTAATAAAGAAATTTGCCATTTTCCTAATAAAGGTATTTTTGACATTTGAACCACTAACATTAAAGTTCGAAAAAAAGACTGAAATAACAGTTTTCTTTAAAATTTTATTAGGTAACTTAAACAATTAATAATCCGTGTTTCTACCGCGAACACTAACAACACAAGAACATCGGTTTGGCATACTCAAAATGAGTTCATCCAAATCACGCTGTGGAATGGCCGCCCATGTTCGTTGAAACAACAAAAAAAGGTCTTCTTGCGACTGGATACCCTCCATATTCGGCAGAGCTCTTCTCTGTAGCATATCCCATGCATGCTCAATCGGGTTCAAGTCTGGCGACTGAGCAGGCCAGGGCAGGACATTGATGTTAGCTGCGGCGAGAGTCTGTCTTACAACTCTTGCGGTGTGCGGTCGTGCATTATCATGCATTAACTGAAATAAGGGACCGATTTGCACTTGTAGAGTAACGATGACGTCTGATACAATCGTCTCAGCATAAATTTGAGCGTTGAGGTTGCCTCTGATCCAAATCAACTCAGTTCTTCCGCCGATCCAAATACCCGCCCATACCATGATGGTTCCACCACTATAAGGATGGACTTCCTGGCAGGATTTTAATCGCTGTTGGCGTCCAGGGGTTCTCCAGTGTCGTATACGTCTTGTATCCGGTCTCATACCAAAACGAGACTCATCAGAAAAGCACACGAAACGCCATTGTTCTTCTGCCCTATTTCTGTGTTCAAGAGCCCATTGATATCGAATCCTACGATTGTGCATTGCTATAGGTGGTACCCGTAGCGGTCTTCGGGAATGAAGGTTCACTTCATGCAAGCGGTTTCAGACGATTGTATCACTCTTCAGGGAACTTAATTAGCGACCAAACAGTCCGAAACCGCAGCGATTAAAATCCTGCCAGGAAGTCCATCCTTATAGTGGTGGAACCATCATGGTATGGGCGGGTATTTGGATCGGCGGAAGAACTGAGTTGATTTGGATCAGAGGCAACCTCAACGCTCAAATTTATGCTGAGACGATTGTATCAGACGTCATCGTTCCTCTACAAGTGCAAATCGGTCCCTTATTTCAGTTAATGCATGATAATGCACGACCGCACACCGCAAGAGTTGTAAGACAGACTCTCGCCGCAGCTAACATCAATGTCCTGCCCTGGCTTGCTCAGTCGCCAGACTTGAACCCGATTGAGCATGCATGGGATATGCTACAGAGAAGAGCTCTGCCGAATATGGAGGGTATCCAGTCGCAAGAAGACCTTTTTTTGTTGTTGCAACGAACATGGGCGGCCATTCCACAGCGTGATTTGGATGAACTCATTTTGAGTATGCCAAACCGATGTTCTTGTGTTAGTGTTCGCGGTAGAAACACGGATTATTAATTGTTTAAGTTACCTAATAAAATTTTAAAGAAAACTGTTATTTCAGTCTTTTTTTCGAACTTTAATGTTAGTGGTTCAAATGTCAAAAATACCTTTATTAGGAAAATGGCAAATTTCTTTATTAATGCAAAGGTGACTTGGTTTATCGTTACTGTGACAAACGAAAACACTTTATTTGATGAATCCTTAAAGAAAATTTTAATTAATATCAATCAGGAGAAAAGTTATTGCAAAAATATATGTTGATCCCTAGACACATATGTTGATCCCTAGACACTTTTGATGTGTGTATTTACAAAAAAAAGTATTCTTATATATAAAAATGAATTGCTGTTCGTTTGTCTGGCTAAAACTCGAGAACCGCAAGGCCGAATTAGCTGATTTAGGTTTTGAAATGTCATAGTTCAGGAAAGGTTTAAACGGTGAGAAAATATGGAAAAATTGCGAGGAAGATAATAAAAACAACAATTTTCTTTTGCTCATATAAACTGTTCTACCAACTTTCCTGTCAAACTTTTGACTGTCAAATTGAAGCACTTATTAAATTAAGGGTTTTAAATAGACACCATATATATTATTACACGAATCAAATTAAGGGTTTTAAATAGACACCACATATTATTTATATATTATTATCGCGTATTTTAATATTATTATTTTGATGGTTGTTATTGTTGGTTCATTCAGAAATTTTTGTCATTGACATATTTTGATGGTTGTCACTGTTTAGAATGCAAGTATAAAAGTATTTATTGTGCCACATCCATAGAGGTCATATCACAAACAAAATAAGATAACACTGTTAATAAAATCAAAACGCTGTTTTGTTGGAATGCGAAAAATATATTGATGTCAATCGTCTGTCGAACGTTAGACGAAAGGTTATAAATACAGGCTATTTTTTAACCCCCGACCAAAAAGAGGGGTGTTATAAGTTTCACGTGTCTGTCTGTCTGTGGCACCGTAGCTCCCGAGCGGGTGAAGCGATTTCAATATATTTTTTTTGTATGAAAGGCGAGTTACGTGCGAGTGTTCTTAGACATGTTTCATGAAAATCGGTTGAGCCGTTTCAAAGTTATGGGGGGTGAAAGTGGGGAAGAGTAACCGAATGTCTGCAAAAATATCATCGAGTGGGGTCTCAAATGAAAGCGCATAACGTGTTTTTTACTTTTTAAAGGGAACTCAGGTTATTATGTCGGGGTTTTTTTTTTATTTTAAGAATTTATAGTTATTGCACCTATGGCATATAAAGTACCTGTCATTCTATTCCCGTTATTAAAATCCTCTATCATCAGTTTCTCAGTGTGTGAGAATTTTATTTACTACTAGCTGATCCGGCAAACGTTGCTTTGCCATAAAAAAAATGGGGTATTAAAAATAGACGTTGGTCGATTCTCAGACCTACCCAATATGCAAACCAAATTTCATAAAAATCGGTCCAGCCGTTTCAGAGGAGCATGGTAACTAACATTGTGACACGAGAATTTTATATAAAAGATTACTGTTTGAAAATGCCAAGGCAAAGACGAACTGACATAGGTCGTCGAAGTCAATCAGATGTGCGACGAGCTACCTCACGTGTAATCCGCACTGATGACCAGCGAGAGACGGATAATGATAACATTCGTATTGCTATGGCAGAATTGCGTTCTATAGTGAATAATAATGACATAGACAGGCGGCTCCGTCCACTTAGATCCCCTGGGGAATCCATGGGGAAATTTCGTCCACACTGATCCCTTAGGGGATTTACTTGGATTTCGATTCCATTTTGATCCCCCAGGGGTTTGATTTGGAAGATTTTCGTCCACTTCGATCACCTGCTTAAACCGATAAGGGATTTATCTGTATTTTTATCCACATCGATCTCCAATGGAATCTTTTAGAATTTTCTATACATTTTAATTATGAATTTAGAAGTTTTTCATAACAAAAGTTCCATAAATATTCATACTTTTATACGATTAAAATTTTTTTTTTAATTAATGGATTTAATACTAGGATTTTTAATGAGTTTTAAGTTATGTAAGTAATCTTTGGTAATCTATAGGCCATAAATAGTCATGCCACACAAAAAATATTCAAAAAATAGGTTTAAGTAGGGAATCGAAGTGGACGAAAATCTTCCAAATGGGGGATCAGTGTGGACGAAATTTTCACATGGATCCCACAGGGGATCTAAGCAGGGGATCAAGTGGACGGAGCCGCTTAGAATGGAACGAGTTGCATTCCACTGCAATCCGGAAGTAGATAATTGTGCCGACAAATCCGTGACAATTGGGGAAATGTCAATTATTTGTCAATATTGTAAAGCGCTAAAATACATTTGTATCACAAATAATCATTTAACAAGATAATTGCAGATACAAGGACAATTTAACACAGACTGGGAGCACTGTTGCCACTGCCAGATGTGGATCATCAATTTTTACAAATTTATTTTATGGGCAATCAAGATGCGTTGTGCTCACAATCCAACATCAAAACGAACCATTGTCCAAGAACTGCAAACGTTTCTTCATCAGAACAATAATTTAGTCAAAATGTTCAAAATGGCCTTAGATCGTATGCCATCGGACAGCCATAATATTGTACTCAGAGCTGACAAAACACCTGCTGATGAGTATGCAAGGAGGTTTAATTCACCGACAATCGACGAAGTGTCTATGGTCGTTGTTGGAGAAATTTGAAGTCTAGAGATATTATGGTTCAACGTCGGAACAATGAATTGAAACGTGTGTCTGAAACGCATGTGTTATGACGCGTTACAATATCTATTAATCTTCTGGCAGGGAGTAGATGGATATTATTTTAATATATCAAAATGGTTAATCAAGTAAATGGTAATGATATTAGATAATATTTTTAAAATTCAGTATCAACCTAATATCTATTTATATAAAAATGTATGGCCGAAATGTATGTACGCGCATAACTTCCGATCGAGTGCACCAAATTAAATAATTATTTTTTTATGTATTCCTTATTGTTTGTGTATAAGAAAAAAAAAACCGACTTCCAAAAAAACATCCAACGAAAACTCTCTGCCAAAAAAACACTTAAAAGCGTAAAATAAACTGGTTCTTCATAAATTGCGTATACCTAATTCTTTATTCATTTAAATAGTAGTATTATAATGTGTGCTAGGTACCTAGAATCTATTTGAAGTCGGTGCCAAGTGACTATCGCTTAAACTTTTGTAATTGTTCGTTTGTATTCTTTTTGGCTTAGCACCGACTTCAAACAGATTTTAGGTACCTAGCACACATTATAATACTACTATTTAAATGAATGTTGAATGATGAAAAAGTTTTTATTCTTCAGTTTTTAGTGCAATCAATCGTAGGTCAGTAGTAAGTTGAACTATTTCATGAAATTTCATCATCAAGAATACAAATTAAGGTCTATACGTACGTGTAATATTAAAATCATCCTCTAATCCCTAACTGTTGAAGAGTTTAACCTTCTATCATCAGCTCACCTAAATAACTTGAAAGTATACGACTGAAGGTCTTTAGATACGTATGAAATTGAAAGAATTATCCTCCAACTCCTAACCGTTGAGGAGTTGTACCTTCCATCATCAGCTTACCTAAATAATTTGAAAGAATACGACTAAAGGTAACATATATACATATGATATTTAAAGATTTATCCTCCAACTCCTAACCGTTAAGGAGTTGTACCTTACATCATCAGCTCATCATCATTCAAAAAATATACGAAAAACATAGTATGTGCCTATAAAAAATGAGGGTTTCCCTCGATTTCCCTGGGTTCCCACCATCAGATCCTGATATGCTGGCAATGGGACCACCTCGGAAGCATACCCTTTCGAATACAAAAAAAAAATTTAAATCACAACTGACGGAGTAATCGGTGAACATCCATAAAAAAAAAAAATACATACAGTGGAACATAGAACCTCCTCCTTTTTGGAAGTCGGTTAAAAAGATAGCGGGAAAACTCTTCTTTTTAGTCAGCTACGGGAAGCTGAGACAGATATGTAAATATGGCGGTACGAAGTTCGCCGGGTCAGCTAGTATATATATATTTATTTGTATCAGTTGTCTAGTACCTATAACACAAGCTCTGCTTAGCTTGGGACTAGATGGCGTTGTGTGTAAAAAAAAAACAAAAAAAAACTTAAAACTGGACATAGGTTAGACTAGTAGATATATTAGTACTACACATACCTCGTTTACATGCGGCACTACTCTAGCGTCGTAGACCATGAACCCATCCACGCCCAGTTCTATCTCTTTCATCTTACTTTGAAGGATATCTGTTATAATAACCTTGGACCTGCAACAAACCATACTTTATGATCTAGAATTATATTGACGTGTGAATTACTTTAGCAGTTCGTGACTCTGACTGTTAACTAGAGGTCGGTTCGATTCCCAGAATGAACAATATAAATAAATACATACTATACATAGAAAACACCCAAACTCCGAAACAAATATTTGCAGGTCATACAAAGATTTGGTCCGGCCCGGGAATGGAACCCGAGACCTCAAAGCACAGCAGTCGCATACATTACCACTGCGCCAAAGAGGCAGTCAAATAGCAATATAAATAAATAATCTGGACATCTAACACACAATGCCATCTAGTCCCAAGTTAAGCAGAGCTTGTGTTATAGGTACCTACTAGACAACTGATATAAATACTTCAATACATTTTTTTTTTGTAAATACATATCCTGGGCTTAATGTGTAAAACTGCTAAATCCATTTTTGACCGTTATTACGATTTACCTACCATTCGAAAGAGAAAAAATAAATACACACGCTAGAAAATACAGCTACTGCCATTTTTGACGTTAAATTGCTAAAAACGTGTGATGAGTAAAACTGCTACATTATATTGGCGCCAAAAGTGCGCAGCTAACTCCATATATACCGCCATTTTGTATGAAGCTTTCGATGACGACGCATATGCTCTTACAAATAATTTATTTAGTTCGTTTTTACTGGTGTAAACCGAATTATGAATTGAAATATTGCAAAGGTATGTGTTTTTATTATTATTTTTCATATTATTTATCAGAAGACCAATCGGAAAATTATAAATTTTGCTATTTTAAAGTAACTTCACCTGCAATTTAAACAAACCGGAGTTAGCAGTTTTTATTTAGAGAAAATCACATAATTATTTCATTTAGCAGTATTTTTTATTGTAATTAATAATAATTTTGTAGCAATTTATTAGCATTAAGACTAGTAAATAGCCTTTTATCTATTTATATAGTACTTATATTATATAAGATAAATGATTAAAAAAATAATTATCAAGTATTCGACTAATATTATAATATGAAATTTTCTAGGTTTGTTGCTTACGCTACATGAACGGCTTAGCTTATATGGATAAAACTTTGCAGAAATCAAAATAACATAGAATTTAAATTTTACTTTACTTTTTAGATGTCATCACTGATTCATTCGCGAGGGAATAAAATCTCGGACGTATGTAATTTTAATAAAATAGAACAAAATAAAAAGAAAGAGCCGGAACCATCTAATACGCCAATCTCCGAATGGTCTTTAGTTCAAAATGTTGACGTTGAATATATTTATTCTTTGATTATGAAACTTCATCTGATATCTTTAACTCAAACACGACTAACATTGAAAATACAAGGCACACTAATCTTATTCATTGCAGTAGTCTCCCACAGTCAATGTCGACTGTGGAAGCACTGGAAGATTCTATTATACTTGCACCTAATAAATTGTTGTCAGTTTTTGATGAAAATAAAAATACAGAAGAAGTTCAATTCAAAAATAGCAGTGTACTTTCCTTTTTAACTTTAAATTCATCCTCGCCTTACTTTACTACAGCTGATGAGCAATCTATTTTCGAAAATAATACCTTGCCTGGTTTAACAGATAGTATTATTCCTATTTTTTCAAACCTATCTAACCAAATGGAAGATCTTATATCAGATGAAAGTATACAGGAAGGCTTAGTACCCTATAAAATTGATTCTGGATCGGAATCTGATTATGAAAACTACCCAAAGAAAAGTATAAAAAGAAAGAAACGGGTTCAGGTTCAAAAATCAAATTAGTTCGCTGAAAAAAATAGAAAGTGGAGAGAAAATGGAAAAAGAAGCTATTATGGCTATAAACAAGGATTGCTATTGCTATTTATGGAACGAAACCGAAGGAGGTTTAAACTCTGAAGAGTTTGCTAGTATATGGGTCAGTTTAATTGAGAATAAGGTGTTACGACCAAATGAACAAGACAAACCAAATAAAATATTTTTTTATAGCGATGGTTGCACCTATCAAAACAGGAACTGTGTAATGTCTAATGCAATGCTATTGACGGCTATAAACCACAACATAATCGTAAAGCATCATGGATGCGAACAGCATTCATTCCTCTGTTGAGCGAGCTCTTAAGCACAAAAATATCAATGTTCCTGCCGAGTATATATCTATTTGTAGGTCAGCAAGAAAAAACCCTAGACCTTATGATGTAACTTACTTAAACCATACTTTTTTCAAAAGTTTTGATGAAGTAAATTTTTTTAAAAGCATTCGTCCTGGACGTAGTAGAGGTGATGCTAAAGTAACTGATATTCGGGCTCTTCAGTACACTCCAAACGGTGAGGTATTTTTTAAGTTAAGATACACTAATGAATGGAAAATACTCCCACAAAGAAAAACACCTGCAGTTATTGCATTGCCTTTTGATTCCCTAAGAAATCAATTTCTAACAAAAAGAAAAATCACCAAAAGGAAGTTTGAAGATTTGCAATATTAAAAAAACACTTTACCCGAAGACTATCGTGACTATTATGATAATTTACCTCATGATTAGGCGCTCCTATTCACGAAGGTTATTTAAAAAAAGACGAGGATCGAGTAGTGACTCGTATTGGTATTTGTTAAGACTGATTGGTGCAATCTTAGTTATTTTTTATTTAATTTCGAATTTAATTAAGTTTAGAAACTTTCATAATGCTAAAGTTACTTTTTGTTAAAGAGAGAATGGTAAGAGATAATTTTGTGATAATTTTCAAAGACACAGTCTAATAATAATTAAAATTTAATTCTATAATATTAAAATATTATATTAAGATACCTGTGCCTAATTTAAACCAGAAATTTAAAACATTTAATGTCTTTAACTAAGTTAATATTAGGAATGAAAAACTGCTAAATCCTATTTTGAAAATGTTACTTCATTACAAAAACCTGTTAAGTCACAAAAGTGATAATTAATTATTAAATATTGAAATAACTTACTCTTTGTTTATTTTATATTATAAAGAATAACAAAATACACCATCTGTATTTAAACCGTTTATTAAAATTAATTTCCAAATATTTAAGAATATTTTTTGTCTCTCCTGTAAAGTTACCTATGATGTCGTTAGCAGGTTTACACTTTAAGCCGACGATATGTATTATAATGATGCTGAAGCATCACTAGGCCGCCATAGTGTGGGTCGCCATGCTGCATTGTTGCATTTGCAATGAGTAGGTATGGTGACCACCACTCTTGGATTCTAACGTGGGAGAGCCACGCTTCGGCATGAATGGGCCGGCTCGACCGGAGTGATACCATGGCCTCACAGAAAACTGGTGTTAAACAGCGCTTGCGCTGTGTTTCACGAGGATACCGGAGGCCCATACCTCAGCCCCTCCCCCTCCCCCAAAGGCCGGCAACGCACTTGTGACACCTCTGGTGTTGCGGGTGTCCATGGGCGGGGGTAATCGCTTACCACCAGGCGATACGTCTGCTCGTTTGCCCGCTATTCCATAAAAAAACCTAAACAAAATTCTGCTTATGGCCGACCCGACCCCAGAATCGAACTCGAGACCTCAAGCACGGCAGTTGCATACACTTCCACTTACTCTTTGTCAGTACCGTCGGTACCAGGTTTGAGCATTGCGGCTGCCATTCCTCCTGTGGCAGGAGCATCCCTAGCGTGGCACGTACCCACAACCAGTCTCAAGTAACTGTTTAAGAAATGGCGTTCCATGTTCACATATTTATTCCTATCAGGAAGCAGGAAATTTTCTCGATCGCCTAAAGAAAAGAAGATTTTTTACATTCAAAATAGGCAACAGATTTTAATGCGGTTTCCATCAATAGATAGTTACTTAAGAAGGAAATATGTACGTACAAGACATCATAATAATAGGTTACCTATGAAATTGCCGTTTTGTAAGCAATGAGTGAAAGTACTTATTTTTTCAAACTTTTTTATTTCTGTTATTCGAAGTAATCACCCATGCAATCGACGCATCTTTGCCAACGCGTTGGCAGTTTATTGATGCCCATCTTGTAAAAATCAGCTGGACGGGAGGCAACAAACTCTTCAAAGGCATTTTGTACTGCCTCTCGGGAATTGATTTTTTTACCCACTAAAAAGTTGTCAAAATTTTGGAAAAAGTAATAGTCGGTAGGTGCAAGGTCTGGTGAGTATGGCTGATGAGGGAGAGCTTCCAACCCCATCTCTTGCAGCTTGGAGACTGTCTGTTGCGCAGTATGGGGTCGCGCGTTGTCGTGAAGGAGCAGTGGGTACGACCAATTGACCAAAGCTGGTTGCAGATGTGCAAGCTTCTCCATCATTCTCTCCAGTTCTTCACAGTACACATCTGCATTACACATCTGCATTGCTATGGTGAATCACACCCGCACTAGACCACCAAACAGTGACCATCACCTTTTTAGGGGTCATTTTTGGTTTAGGGCATTGCTTTGGTGCTGAACCAGGGTCTAACCAACTTGCTGAGCGCTTTCGATTGTCGAACAGAATCCATTTTTTGTCGCACGTAACAATTCGTATCGAAATTCCTTCATTTCTTTGCCAGTTGAGCAGCGCAAGGCAGGTCTCGACGCGTACGTTTCGCTGGTGATCGTTAAGGTCGTGGGGCACCCATCTATCAAGCTTTTTTACCTTGCCAATTTGTCGCAAATGGATCAATATTGTTTTGATGCTTACATTAAAAGCTGCTGCTAGCTCAGCTGTAGATTGAGTTTCGTCAGCTTCCACAACCGCCTTTAATTCATTACTGTTAACCAAAGTCTCCGGACGACCACGAGCTTCATTTTTCAAGTCAAAATTTCCAGAACGGAACCGGGAAAACCAATAACGGGTACGTGCGTTCGTTTGTACAGTTCTCTCCGTAAACGTTTTTGATGTTACTTGCCGTTTGTGTCGCGTTGGTGCCACGACGGAACTCATATTCCATAATTACACGAATTTTTAAAGTATACATTATGACGAAAAATGTTCAAATGTAATGAAAATACAACGCTAATGGGTCGATTGCATGGGAGATTACTTCGAATAACAGAAATAAAAATGTTTGAAAAAATAAGTACTTTCACTTATTGCATACAAAACGGCAATTTCATAGGTAAAGACCTATTATTTCGACACACAACGCCATCTCGTCCCAAGCTACATTCCATGTAAATTATGTTATACTATTATCTGTCAGTTATCCGAAACTTATCTGTAACCGGTAAATATATCGACTAAAACTTGACGAGTAAATAATGGGAAATGTTACCAAAAATACAGATTAAAATATTGTGATTTTGAAAAAACTTGATACTATAAAGTACCTAGAACCAAACGAGACAAAACAAATTTCCTAAAAGCATCATCTTTAGTTCCCTGAGAGTCAGGCAGGGTACTCTCCTTAGAAAAATAGTAACGGGATTCTACCACACTGGGGAAACAGGTAAAAAGTTGTAACTATCATATTAGTGACACTTTAAATTCTTTGAATACATGAAAACCGACGATAACTTCGACTGATGGTGTAGTCGTTTAAACGGTCACTTCGACGCTTCCTACCTACTTCCTACCACAGAGTGGGTATGATGATTTCCCACATGGGATAACACTTTCTGTGCTTTACAAATTGTTATTCTGAGTCTGGATGTTCTTTGTTTCCGTTATATGAATGTTTGTGAAATCTGAGTACTGTCTGAGCCTGAGTAGTCTTTTAAAAGAAGAATAAATACTTACCAAACTTAGAAATAATCGATGCACAGTAATCCCAAATTCCACAATTCAGGCCCAATGAATGCTCCCTTAGCGCATATAATATTTCGTCAAGTTCAAAACTTGAAATTATATTCTCAATAAGAACACAAGCCTTTATTGTCCCTTGAGGCAAACCAAGTTCTTCTTGTGCCCAGGTGAAGATGTCGTTCCAGAGTCGCGCCTCAGATGCACCTTCTAATTTGGATAAGTAGAAGTAAGGACCACTGTTTGCCTCGTGAAGTTTCTTTGCATTATGATACATCAATATCGCAAAATCCACCAGGGGACCAATAGCTTCTTTGCCGTTTATCTACAATAGAACCAAAAGCAGAAAATATTCAAGCTTTCTGATGGTAAGTGTTTATCGGCGCCCATGGACACCTGCAACTCAAGAAGAAGGAGCAGAGACTGAAAGAGCACAACAACACACTTATGACAAGTGCGTCGCTGTGCCTCAGGCCCCTGCCCTGGGTTCCCCTGGGTAATCTCACTCACTGAAAAGCAACAAAAAAAGTGCACAGCACCATTTTCTGAAACTAGCAAGAAATAGTCAGATATCGACATTGGAGTTGCAACAAGTACCATCAGTCAACAGTTCAATAAATAAAATAAATATTATGGACATCTAAAGCTGACTCTCCACAGAACAAAAGTTGTCAACTTTTGTGTTGTCAACACGTGTTGGTAATAAAAGCTTCTGTAAAGCTTTTCCGAAATTTGACAACACAAAAGTTGCCAACTTTTGTTCGGTGGACCTTTACACACAACACTGTCTAGCTTCAAACTATGCAGAACTTGTGTATTTCTTTCTTTAAATATATTATATTATCTATGATCAAACAAACATTTGGTTTGACTCAGGAATCAAACCCGACCGGTGGTAAATACCACAGAGGTAGTAAATAGTTAACATTATAACATACCAAAATATTATGTTCCATCATATTCCAAGCTCTAGGTCTCAGCATTAATACAGGACATGTAGTTATCGTAACAGGAGCACCGTGAAGCCGGCCATTGACAACCAACCAAATGTTGTGATATGCCTGAAGCTGGTTTCTCCAGGTTGGACAGTGACCATCATCAAAATCCACTTGGATACCTTGTACATCTTCAGTAAGGGAGGACACAAAATGTGCCGTGTTTGATGCTGACACATCTCCTAAGTCTAAGTGTCGGTTTCTATAAAAAAAAATGGTTGTCTGTAAAGTCTGTTTACGGACGATAGTTTACCGTGACAACGTCATAACGAAACATTGAGCCGCATCTATCTCTCGCTTGCACTTCAAGCCTTAAATGGAACGCCTCAGAGCGAGGTAACGCCGCATAGCGAGGTAACGCAAAGTCAAGTTTTTTCGTGTGTGCAGACGGCTCCATCGAATTATAAGACGTTGTCACGTCAAAAAATTGCAGCATTTTGCATCAAACCCATTATTTTCTTCATTTATTATATTACTAGCTGTTGCCTGCGGCTCCGCCCGCGTGTACGTTGGTTATTGCTGCAAATAGTAGCCTAAGTGTTATTCTGATGTACGAGTATAAGCTACATTACTGTTAAGTTTCATCCAAATCCGTTCAGTAGTTTTTGCGTGAAGAAGTAACAAACATACACACAAACTTTCGCCTTTATATATTTTTTACTTTATTTTAAAAGACAACTCTCGCACTAAGAGTAAATCCTGTGTCGCGGGGGAATCAAATCAAATCAAAATCATTTATTCATCTAAGACACCAAGTGACACTTATGAACGTCAAATTGAAGCTATAGTTAAAAATCATAGATCGACACAAACAGAGGCCTCAGCATGTGCAGTATTGTCGAGGTAAATTAGGCGAAAACACCAAAATCTACTGCCTGCCTGTGTCGATCCATAACTTCCAGTTTCCAAAATGCGTAGAGCTCATGAGAAGAATACTGGCAAAGAAACTCATGGCTACTCTTTTTCAAAATCTGATTTTCAGGTACAATAGTGTTAGTATTACATGTAAGGTAAACAGTATGCAAGCTGTGGCCACCTGAAATTCCTTTTATTAAAAAGCTCCAAAATCTAACGCACAAACAAAAAAAAAACACTCAGTGATAACATTGAAGGTTTGAGTCTATTAAACATAGAACAAAATAGAAACAAGGTGCACATCCACTTACATTCAGTTGCAAAATCTACTGTTGAAAATAATTCGTGACTGGATTAAGAGGCTAGGGTTGTAGTTGAACGAACCAGAATAATAGTATTGTCTAAAGCATCGCTGACTAGGCTGACCAGTCACCCCAAGGAGCACCCGTTCACGAGTATGAGGCATGGACCAGCCATCATCTCCTTCGCCATATCAGAGGGAAGGAAACGACCCGCCCCACGACGACACCGCAAGCAATGACATTTTAGTGAGCATGACAAACCATTGTCGAGATACTGATAAAAATCACTACACATTAAATTACCATAATAATCGTCACGCATTACTTTCAACTAACAATGGTTTGTTAATATTTAGCTTTATTAAAAGACAAAGAAGTTTGTGTGTGTAAATTCTAATGACACCTTAAGCCCATGACTGTTTGTCGTTTAGATAATCGTTGATCGTATAGGTGCTTTCCTAATAAGGTGATTTTTTACAGTTAGCTTGAATTTATTTACAGGAAGGTCGATTGCATGTATAGGAATTTTATTATAAAAACGTACACCAAGACCTTGAAACGAGTTGTGTACCTTATGTAATCGATGATAGGTACCAATGAGTTTAGATTTGTTTCTAGTATTAATATTGTGTACTTTTTACGTATTAATATTGGGACTTTACAAACATACATGAAACGGACACAAAGAACACCCAGACTCAGAACAACAATTTGTGGATCACACAAAGTGTTGTCCTACGTGGGATTTGAACCCACAACACTTGGCGAAGTAGGAAACGGCGTGGTGACCGTTTACCACCACCACTAGGCCAAACGTGCAGTCATATTAGTGTGATTATGTGAAGTAAAAACTTTATACCCCTGTTTACGAAAATTATGTGCAGGAGCACATAACATAAAGAATAGGTAGAAATGTTATGTGTCATAATTTACAACGGAACGACTGTCGCCAAACTCAAACAAATGAAAGCACTATTATATTACTGCACACTACTAACGAATTGTTTTGATTTGATGTTTTTATTTGCTCAAAACTAGCCTACAATACATAAAGTCACACGTATGATAATATATCTTATCGCGTAATTTTAACAGTTATTTTGCCATAGTGTAAAAAGAACTTACAACGTTTCGTAATCTTGAAAGTAAGAATACTTTATTGCAAGCTATTCAAAAACAGATGGCGTTATTCTAAATGCACGCAATTATAACATTAATCACTTTAAGAATAAATTCGATATTTGTGTCATTCTTCGATATTTACCGCTACTCACTTAGTGTTGTGGCACATATTACAATATTATCAATAATTTCGATCCCTGACTTTTGTTGTTAGGACGGAGCAGAATAAAAAACATGAATGGAAGGATACCTGAGGAGGTAACATTTTAAAGGTAACGGTATAAAGGAGAAGCTAAGAAATAAGTCCTTGCATAATAATGTTTATTAATTTTAAGAATCTGTATTATAATCATATTATATTTAATAAAGACAGTTTAGCCACTTAACAAAATTCAAAACAGTGGTTACATAATTAATATTTGGCACAGTATGTATTCATATTTAGCTTTATAGGAAATACACATGGTATCAATAGTCATAAATTTTATTGACTGCAATGAACAAAAATGCAATACGTCTAATTGTCGACCCGTTGGTATAGTGTTTAGCGATCCTGACTGCTGAGTCAGAGTTCGGAACAGACAGAGAGACGGACAAAATTTAAAAAAATGTTATTTTGGTATACGGCCCGTGCCTGCAAATTTCGCAGAGAAAAGAATCACGCTTCGACATAAATGGGCCGGCTCGACCGGAGTGATACCACGGCCTCACAGAAAACCAGTGTGAAATGGCGCTTGCACTGTGTTTCAATGAGTGAGTGAGGATACCGGAGGCCCATATCCCAACTCCTCCCCCTCCCCACCCCCCAAAGGTCGGCAACGCGCTTGTGACGCCTCTGGTGTTGCGGGTGTCCATGGACAGTGGTAATCGCTTACCATCAGGTGATGCTCGTTTACCCCCTGTTCCGTAAAAAAAAAATAGTACCGTGTACCTACACATGCAGATGCATTTAGTAAAAATCGGATATAAATATTTAATATTACAAACAGACACTCTTATTATATATATATATATTCTTACTATATACTTATTTGTATAGATATTCAATGGTTAAAACAAGTGTTTTTCTTTCAAGGCCACGTAAACAAACAAGCAAAATTTAATATTTATAATTATTATAGTAACTAAATATAACACGCTTAAAAGTATGCAAATCGATAAAGCTAACATCCTACCTGGCTACATCACTAATCGAGTAGAATAGAAAATACGAGAATAACGTTGAAAACTGATAAGACCCGATCATACCAGATTGAGATTTATGTGAATGGGATAAGGAAGAGTTTACCTTAAATCTCTAGTCAATTATCAGTTAAATAAAATTTTAAGATTTTATTGATAAAACATATAAAATTGTACCTACAGATGGTAAGAAACACCTCCATTATCAATCTTTTTCCTTCTGCTATCATTTTTACACTGTAAAACAGAACAGTACTGCATTGTGGCGTAAAAAAGAACTTTCATTGGACGACCTATTCAACGCAGCGTTGTAACACGACTATGCTTCAAAATACCTACAACTCTTAAAGGTATGCGTTGCAACGCTTATCAGTGGCAAGCGCGCCACGCCTACTAGTCATTTCTACTTATATCTTTTTGTTTTGTGTGCAGGAGTATGAAATTTGGCATAGTTCAAGTTTATATATATTGAGAGGTGTGGGGAACAAAAACTATATTAAATGAATTATGGTTGAATCTCAACCACTGAGTGACCACTTGTAACTTAAAATGGATAAGAAAAGATAGAATCAAAAGAAACAGAGCAACCAATGTCAACATTCTTTTATTTCATTTACTTACTTAAAGTTTTTTTACAATTCTAAGTATTTTTTGCCCTACATATTGTATTGGAATGTATTAAATTATATTCATTTATTTACTAGCCGACCCACGCGACGTCGTTTACGTCTCCTATTGCCCGTAGCATAATAATTTTCCCCCCTTCTTGTAACATTCTTCATTGATGCGCCGCTCCTATTAGTCTTAGCGTAATGATATATTTTAGCCTATAGCCTTAGTCAATAAATGAGCTATCTAACACTGAAAGAATTTTTCAAATCGGACCAGTAGTTACTGAGATTAGCGCGTTCAAACAAACAAACTCTTCAGCTTTATATTATTACTAGCTGACCCACGCAACCTCGGTTGCGTCTCTTATTGCCCGTAGCGTGATATTTTCCCCCGTTTTTGAAACATTTTTCATTGGTGCTCAGCTCCTATTGGTCGTAGCGTGATGATATATAGCCTATAACCTTCCTCGATAAATGGGCTATTCAACACTGAAAGAATTTTTCAAATCTGACCAGTAGTTTCTGAGATTAGCGCATTCAAACAAACAAACTCTTCAGCTTTATAATATTACTAGCTGACCCACGCAACCTCGGTTGCGTCTCTTATTGCCCGTAGCGTGATATTTTCCCCCGTTTTTGAAACATTTTTCATTGGTGCTCAGCTCCTATTGGTCGTAGCGTGATGATATATAGCCTATAACCTTCCTCGATAAATGGGCTATTCAACACTGAAAGAATTTTTCAAATCTGACCAGTAGTTTCTGAGATAAGCGCATTCAAACAAACAAACAAACTCTTCAGCTTTATAATATTATATAATAACTAGCTGATCCAAGCAACGTCGTTTACGTCTCCTATTGGCCGTAACGTAATAATTTTCCCCCGTTTTTGTAACATTCTTCATTGATGCGCCGCTCTTATTGGTCTTAGCGTGATGATATATAGCCTATAGCCTTCCTCGATAAATGGGCTACCTAACACTGAAATAATTTTTCAAATCGGACCAGTAGTTCCTGAGATTAGTGAGATCAAACAAACAAACCATCTCTTCAGCTTTATAATATTATAAATAGTATAGATTAAATACTTAAGTCTCGGTAACACTTATTATCATCAAATAACTTTATGTTTACTTACTGTAGTCTTGGAGGTAAAGGCGCTATCTTCCACGTCTTATCATTTCTTTCAAATGAACTCTTGAAGTCCAAAGTCGAGTTTAATTTCGTTGTCGCCGTATGTTGTAGACGCTCTTTGTATAATTGTTCGATGCGCTCATCGAATTTTTCATGTAATTTGCTTAAAAACTCTACAGCTCCGTTACTAAATATTGCTTTCTGTATCTCTTCAAATTTTGGCGGTGGAGATTGTAAAAATAAAACTTTTGACATGTTTATAAACAAAAATTAAATAAACAAATTTCATAGATAAATTAAATACAGTTTGAGTTTTCAAACAATTATTTTTCTGTTACAATTACACTCCTGTTAACAGTTGCTAATATCAGAATCAGACAAACAAATCAAGAATTTGAGCCTATGTTTTTATTTATCTTGATTGACCTTTGCTGACTTTGACGAATTTCCGATTATACTTTTTTTTATAATTAGATTTTACGGCGTTGGGTTCTAGCCCTTTTAAGCTAGTCGCTGATACCCTTAAAGCATATATACCTGAAAATGCAGTCAAACGGGCGGAAAGCGTGATGGGAGTAGAGAGACTGAGCTTGGGTAGTGCCTGTCTCTCACGCAAGCTTCTGATTAGTTGGTGTATTTCCCGCCAAATCAGTCATGCAAATTGGTACGTGCGTCCACCAATCAGAAGCTTAAGTGAGAGAGACAGACACTACCCAAACTCAGTCTCTCTCTCTTTACTCCGATCACGCTTTCCGCCCGTTTGGCTGCCCCTGCAGGTATAATATATGTTCTAAGTTGATATTTGATTGGAAACAGTTTGATGAAAGAGTTTTGCTTTCAAGTTTACATTTATAAGTACGAGTACTATTGTGGGAAAGCCATGCTTTGGCTTGAATGGGCCGGCTTGATCGGAGTGATACCACGGCCTCACAGAAAACCGGTGTGAAATATGCATATTAAAATAAAATTATATATTTAATAATAATAGCACTCGCGAAGTATGAAATCTGCCTTTTTACTTAATCTACTGTTTTTTATTGGTGAGCTGTTGTTTTCTAGTTTCTTGGGATTGGCAACACTGCAAACGACATACTTGATAAGTTTTGGCTTAAAGGTCTTGTTACCAGGCCATAAAAATACAAAAAAAAAAAAACTTGACAAATTCAACATTTCATTTCATTTCAGAAAATAGTCAACGCTTGCTGACAATTGAAATTACAATTAATTTATATTATATAATTTTAGTCACGTTGGGAATCAAAATTAAAGTTTAGTTCAGTTCACTGTGGTAGTGCCAATTTATTTTATTTCGTAGTTGTTTTGTCTTTTTATAAGATCATTATTTTGTTTACACTCGAATCGAAACTATGCACAACTCGGATGAGGGTTCTGAGAGTAACGAATGTAAGGAAATTAAGTTTAAACCAAAAAAAAGGAAGAACCTTCGTCAAAGAATCAAGGAGGTCGACGATTCAGAGGATGAAGAGTATATCTTAGCTAAACTAGAAGAGGCAAAAGTATTACAGAAACTTCGAGAAAGACCTAACGGCGTCAGTGTTGTCACTCTTGCTACTGGACAAAAGGTTACGTTAGAGGAAGAAGTTACTTGTAAAGACCCATTTAAAGTCAAATCCGGGGGAATGATAAACATGCAAGCGCTGAAAAGTGGTACTTTAAAGCAGGTTGATGACGCTTATGACACAGGAATCGGGACTCAATTTTCTGCGGAGACCAATAAACGAGATGAGGATGAAGAAATGATGAAATACATTGAAGAGCAATTAGCTAAACGAAAAGGTTTGTTTTATTTATATATATTCATAACTAGCTTTTACACGCGGCTTCGCTCACCCAGACTTTCATCCCCTGATTTACCCGCTTAGGGGTGGAATTTCAAAAATTCCTTTCTTAGTGCTTACTTACGTTATATAAACCTACATGCAAAATTTCAGGATTCTAGCTTCAGCGGCAAACCGCATCAACGATCAATGCACAGCCCAAATTCTGTGCGTTGATCTCTGGGTATGTCAGTCAGTCAGTCGGTCACATTACTCTTTTATATATATAGATACATTTTATTCCTATGGAAATAACCTAATAGAAAATGAATTCTCCCTTATTTTTAAATAATTCCAATCAAAACTTGTGATCTGTTCTGTTTAGGTACTGGTGTGGCATTTTGATATTAGTGGTTTTTCATTTTTGTACAAAACATTATTTCTATTTTATAAGCACTAGTGAATGAGTAACTCCTGGTACATTCTTTTTAGATTTATATCTTGTTTTTATTGTCACATTACTTGTTTTAAATATTATTGTGAATGTAATAATACTAGGAAGTTCTTAGATTTCCTCTACTGTAATATGCCAGCCTGTATTACACATAAAACATCCTCTTAAATCATTCCATCTATTGCTGCAAACTGCATTGAAATTTGTCGAGTAGTTTAAAAGCAAACAGCATTTATTGATGTAGTTTGCAAACAACAGTTATAAATTTCTTCATAATGTGCTAGACTATTTTTAATTGACTTCAAAAAAGGAGGAGGATAAGGTTTTTTTTTATATTTGTTACATCGTTCGACTGGGTGAACCGATTTTGATGATTCTTTATTTATTTAAAAGCTGGTACTTCCCGTGTGGTCCCATTTCAATTTGGTCCAGTTTTTGAAGTTGATTGTTTTTTTGTTAAAATTTGTGATTACTATTAACCAGGACAAGTGAAAAAATTAAATCTTAAGTATTCTAGGGTATATCTCATTTAGAGGACTGTTAACTGTCAATAAACAGCTAAAAAAACACGAATCAAATTTTAGAAACACAGTTGTAATGTTTTTAAGCAGTATTATATTTTTGTTTTTTATTACCTTACCTATTTACCTACTATATATAATCAGTTACTAAATATATGCTTTGTGTTTGTTACAGAAGGACACAGTAAAGACGCAAAGGACTCTGACCATAATGATTCTTTGAAATATTTATCACCAGAAGAAGCTGCGTTACTATCCTTACCTGAACATTTAAGAGTGTCATCAACACACAGATCAGAAGAGATGTTATCAAACCAGATGCTCAGTGGTATACCGGAAGTCGACTTAGGTATAGATGCAAAAATTAAAAATATTGAAGCTACAGAAGAAGCAAAAATGAAACTCATGTGGGAGAGGCATAATAAAAAAGACTGCCCTTCACAATTTGTACCCACAAATATGGCGGTTAATTTTGTTCAGCATAATAGATTTAATATAGACGGAGAAAATGCAAAGAAAAGAAAAGTTGCAAAGGTTGAACCCGTTAAAACTGAGACTAGTGTTATAGATGATAGTGTAGATAAATTAGTTAAGAAAGCTAAAGGTGAGAGAGCTACAGACGATTATCACTATGAGAAGTTCAAAAAACAGTTTAGAAGATACTAGGTATGTAAGGTAAAAATGTACTGTTGTGGTTTTTACAATATTATAAATAAAACTATAAGTAAAACATTATAGTTAATCGTCAGGTAATGATGAATAATAAATGATAACTGCCTCGGTGGCTTAGTGGTAACGTATGCGACTGCTATGCTTGAGGTCTCGGGTTCGATTCCCAGGTCGGTCCAAATGTTTGTATGATTTGCAAATATTTGTTTCGGAGTTAGGGAGTTTTCTATGTATAATATGTATTTACAAAAAAAAGTACAGTAGTACTAGTACCCATAACACAAGCTCTGCTTAGCTTGGGACTAGATGGCGTTGTGTGATAGATGTCCGAAATATTTCTTTATTATTTCTGCGAATATCATGAAATAAAAAAAAAACAAAAAAAAAACAGTTTTTATTGAATAGAAAATTATTGTAGACTGTTCCTGTTTATTTTAAATATTTGTATGTAAAATCAAATAATAATAGAAAATAGGCAAGTTTGAAATGAAGCAATTTAAGAATATTAAAAAGAGACAAAGATCTACTATCATATAAATATTGAGTTTAAATATACAGAAAACCAACAAAAATGAGTTACCCCAAAGCCATACTCTTTTTTTTCCTAATTTGTATTGTTAGATATACTGTCGGATAAATCTGAAGCCAAAAATTCTAGGTACAGCAAACAATAGACAAGAATGACAGGAAGCAAACATGCTTCCTGTCATTCTTGTCTATTGTTTTCAAGGTGTGCAATCACCTTAAGTCCAAAAAAGTAATCAATTTTATTCTATCTTCGTCAATGACTGTATCATCCTCTGGCACATCACCATTTTACAGTTGCCACAATAGTTCTATTCTGCTGTCATCCATCATCATTGGCCTAAAGTTTATAAGTTTATAAGTTTTTTTTTATAAGTTTATGTCATAAAGTTTATGTTGGCAAGATTCATATCTTTTGACCACGCAAAAAGACGAATTATATAAAATGAATGAAAAATAAAAAATACATACACATACATAAATAATACATACACATACATAAATAATACATATATAATAATAAATAAATAATACATACATAAAAAATAAAAAAATAAAAAAAAAAAATTTAATTCACGCAAAATTAAATATTAATTAAGTACCAACACAAGAGCAAATTTACAAAAACATGTGAGAAACATAAATTTTCTGTTCCTTACATGGCATTTTTTTTAATAACATTGTCATCATCCAGCTTGAGGGTTCGGTGAAACTTCGATAGATAAAATTGAGGGCGCTGAAAGTCTCTCCTGTATCATTGATCTCCTGAGATAATTTTTGATTTTAATATTAATTGGTATAATATTGAAAAAATCAAAATTATACTTACATAGGTATATCCTTGTCTTCATAATCGAATATAGTTTTTTCTTGGCTATTCTTTGATCCAATCACAGAATGTATGATGACAGTCAGATGAATATTCAAGCCGTTTTTGCTAGCTCCCTAGTTTTCTATTGAATTGTCCTTTTGTACTCTTGTTGAACTTCACAACAGACTTCAAAAAAAGGAGGAGGTTCTCAATTCGACTGTTTTTTTTTAAATGTTTTGTTACCTAATAACTTTCGACTGGGTAAACCGATTTTGATGATTCTTTTTTTATTTGAAAGCTAGTGCTTCCCATATGGTCCCATTTCAATTTGGTCTAGTTCTGACATGTCATCCATGAGAAAACCATATTAGTCTTCAATTAGCATTAAGTATGTGTGCGACAAATTGACGAATAACTCAATATCACGACAGCCAATTTCGATGATTCTTTTTTTATTTGAAAGCTGGTGCTTCCCGTGTGGGCCCATTTCAATATGGTCGTTCTTGAAGTCAGTTTTTTTTGTTAAAATTTTGTATTATTCATTCATTAAACAAAACTAAACACAGCAACATAAAACTAATAAAGTAGAAATGAATGAGTTAATTATCGTAACATGCATTAACCTAAACCAGAATAACATAGGAAATAAGAATCAGTAATATCGCACCTTTAATACTGTGCTATAACAAATATTTCTGAATAATACTTTTTTAATTCTTAAATTGCACAGGTATTTTTTTAAATAAAAGAATGAATTCGTTTTCTATTTATAAAGTTTTATTATTGAAAAATAAGTTATTCTTGAAAAACTATCAAATAAAAATATCTTATAGTGCATAAACTACTCATGTGAATTACTTCGAAGAATTTTCGGTACAACAATATAAAAGTAGTACTTTAATTAATGTAAGTAGTTATTTCTAATTACCAATCCAAAGATAGCAAAAACTGAATTGTTTTTAAGATCTCCTGAAAACTTGTTATTCTTAAATCTGAAGTCTTTCCGAAATTTTCAAAAAAAAAAAATGTAATTAATTAACAAAAAAATATAATAATTAAATCATTTTTCACAAAAAAAAATATTAGCTTCTAATCTTACAGACTTCTTGTTATTAAACCCAACTGTTTTGGTTTTATTATCACACTATAAAGTGGTGAGAGAGCCACACTTCGGCATGAATGGGCCGGCTCGACCGGAGTGATACCACGGCCTCACAGAATACCGGAGTGAAATAGTGCTTGCGCTGTATTTCACCGAGTGAGTGAGGATACCGGAGGCTCATAACCCAATCCCCTACCCCTACCTCCCCCCCATCCCCGAAAGGCCGGCAACGCACTTGTGACGCTTCTGGTGTTGCAGGTGTCCATGGACGTTTGCTCGACTATATAATGAAAAAAAAATTAAGGTTATAAATAATTTACCACAAGTATGTTATTATAAAACGCCGTGTAAAAAGACGGAATTGATGCCTTTGAAATCAGTTCCCTTAAGTCTTTTTTCTTATTTTCACTTTAAATTGTAAGCGGTTTTTAAAATAGGCCCCTTGAAGTGCTATTTTTTATTTTTTTTATTTATTTATTTATGGTTACATATAAGTTATGTTCAGTCCTCTCACCAATGGAGCGATCACTTTGTGATACTTGTAATACCTATAGGACCCATGAGTATAAGCATTAACTCGCTACTAGTCCATTGGCAAGAAGAATGAACCACGGCGATTTCACCGTGTTCTTAATCTAAACTAAAATCATCAAGCACTTACTGGAGTTGTGTGGCTTCTTTGTTCTCGGCGTTCCAAGAGATCTCTTGGGTAGTTCCTCTCTGCTTTGTCTTGGTACGTTCACACAAACATGCTCCAAAGTGCTGTATATCTTTCAAGGTATTCGAATTACAATAAACTCGTATCAGCTATCACGGATATTTGAATTACAACTCACTCGCTTCAGCTATCGCGGAACGCGCCTACAAAACTCGCGAGTCCAACCAGACCTAACAAAAACGGTAAATCACTAAAGGGACCGGGTCGATGTACAATTAGCTTAATATCAATTAATTACGGTTCTCAAACAACAATCGTCGACCGTTCACAACACGCGTCTTTCTATTACTCTAGTCTTAACCTCAAACGTCAAACACAAAAAAAACTACAATCGAAAAATGTTGCCATTACAAGGACGTTCGAAATCCAACAAGTTACAAAATAACAAATTAGTGTTGGGAATCTCCTTTTAAGCTAGGATTGCTTGTGTCAGGAGACCCCACTCTTCCATAACAAAACATAGTAAAACTTATACATATTTATACATGCTAGGTTGTGTGTATGTGTGTGTGTGTGCGTGCGTGCGTGTGTGTTCGTAAGGGTGTGCGTGAGTGTGTGTGTCAACTTTGGGATAAGTGGATGAATGAACCACTAGCATACGTGCTGCAAAAGCATTTCAGTGTCGTCATAAGACAATGTCTTAATCCAGCCGATCAGTTCTTTTTTGCATTTGGTGTATAGCATAGTATGTATTAATAGCTTTTTATTAATAATGTTGTATAATTGAGCAGAACATTTAAGGTATTGTCTGCCAGCAAAACTAGTTTTTGTGGCAGGGGTATCAGCCACATTATACCTCCTTCTTTTAGAGATGAGGCTTGGACTGAAAGGTAAAGGTTTTTTATGCATTCTCAATACTGTTTGTGTAATATATAATTTTCTTACAGATAAAAGTTCACAGATTTGATAAAGAGCGGTGGTAGGGAATGTGATTCTTTTGAAGTACATCACCTTTAACAACATACGTTGTGCTCTTTCTACCTCCAGGAATTTTGTTTTGCAGGCGCCACCCTATATGGGGATGCAGTACCTATATCAAAACTGACTGCACAAGAGAAAGGTAGATGTCATTCAATACGTTACGTGATGTACGTGTGTTCTCTCTGTGACATTTCGGAACTACGTGTCTGAGTGATCTAAAAATCCAGTTGAATTTTCTTATTCTGTTAGTGACACTTTCCAGTTGTGGGTGCCAGGATAATTTCTGATCGATGAGTACGCCAAGATATTTTGATTTAGTTACTCTATTTATAAGTATTTCTGTTGTTGGTTTCATTTTCTTTCTTTTGTTTCTTACATCAACCTCCTTGTTGTCTTGTATGATGTCTTATAGAAAAATAAGGTAGGGTTTTCTTTAGTAATTTTAAAGTAATGCGATTTAACCTTTCGGATAGAATTAATGTGCTTTACGATAGCAGTACGTATTTCGGAATCAATTTTCTTATGGTTTCAAACTGGTGCTTTCCTTAGGGCTTTTTTGAAAATGTCCCCAATATTACAATTTGTTTGAACATAAATTAATTTTACAAAACCCTTTTTTACATTATATCTATAATATAGTGATATTTTATATCTACATGTTTAAGTATTTTATTACCGTCGTTATTTTCTGAAATATTTATTAAACTTTGATTATAATCCTCATAGATCCTAAAATTTACATTATAAATAACCATAAGTTTCTTAACCATACAACTCTAGTAATAGTATAGCTCAAGGCTAAATATTCTGCTTCACAGGATGACAGTGAAACACATGATTGTTTTTAGTACCCCATGAAATAGGTCTATTTCCAAAGTAAATTATATGACCGATAGTAGATTTCCTGTCCTAAATGTCTCATTATGTCTCCATCCCAATCTGCATCACTGTACCCCTGTATGTTTAAATTGTTAAACCAGCAATTTTCTAAGTTATTTCCTTGTTTATGACACTTGTTACAGTACTTTACGTTATTGTTTTTAACACTGTGTTCGTTTTGCACTCTGACTTGAAGTGCCCGAGTCTTCCACACTTAAAACACTTTCTTGAAGTCTTTTGAACCTTGAAAGCTTTCACTGTGATTTCTTCACTCTGTTTATTTCGCTGTTCCTCTATAATAAACCTTGCTGTTAGTTGGGTTAATGTTTTAGTCTCAGTTGGCACCGAGTCCCAAGCAGATAAAAAATGACGATATTTTTCGCCAATAGATGACACTATTTTAGTGATTATCATGCTTTCAGGGACGTCGCCCTTTGCTTGTCTTATTTGTGCGACCAAATCTTCGACTGTCGCTATAAAGTTTGCGATATCTTCTCCTTCAGACAATTTTATTTCGTAATTTTTTTGTTGCAGAATGTGTAATGACAGATTTGACTTCTGTTCGTAGATTTTGGTTAATTTATCCCACATCTGTTGGGCTGTGTCACAATTTTGAATTGGTACAATTATAGCCGGCATAATTCTTATAATAATTATACCCTGCGCTCTTGCGTCAAGTAGCCGCCATTCCACCACCTTCTGTCTCAACTTCCATGTGTGGAAGTTCCTTGCTCCCTCTAATTTCAGCGTGCTTCCCTGGCTGATAAAGCGCCATCGACGTCCATCTTAGTAAAATCACGACGACGCGACCGCGTGTTAGCCCCTTGACCGCAGCTTTTTCCACTTGACCGTGGGACAGTGTTAGTTACTTCTGCAATACTTTCCTTATTCGTCTACTGGGCCCATAACCTTGGAGGTTTTGATGATGTAGAAGAAAAGGCGATTGCGGTGCGGTTTATTTGGAAATTAATTAGCACACGTATAGTTTACACACAATGGTTAGAAAACAGAGTGAGTTTTTTTATTAGGATTATCATACAAAAAATATCCGTTGTTTAACTTAATACTAATTACTTGCTGAAAGAAAAGGAAATTTATTATTATTAAGAACGGCAAACATTGTTTTTCTTTTACAGAGCCCTAACTACTGGCTAAAAAAATATTACTCACTTTTCGTCTGTATGACTGTTGATATAGAGGTGTGTTTTTTATAATGTCATCATAATCTGTTTCATCAATAATAACATGAGGTAGTAGGTGAATGAGGGTTAGTTGAACTTGATGAAGATGATTCGAAAGATGATATGCTAGACAAGGAGGAGGAGGAGCTCGCAGATGACTTTGAGGATGAAGACCTTGATGAAGAAGTAGGTCGAGAAATTATTGTATTGTCTTCCTAATCAGACATGGTTATGTCACTATCACAACTCTGTTTCGACTGACTGTTTTCAAATTGAGATTTTTGAAATTAATTACATTATTTGTTCGGCAGTACGGCATTCGTTAGATCAGCGGTTCGCAATCTTTTTTGGTGACGGAACCTTTTTGAAAAGCTTTTGAAAATAATTGACGTAACCAACCCTACAATAAAACAATAGTTTCTAAAAGTGTTTCATTATTAATAAGCATAATAAAAGTACAGTGTAACAGTTACTTATTACTTACATAAATAACAAGTATAATAAAAGAAGATCTTAAAAAGAAAAAAAAACTAAAGGGAGGTATGAAACTGTTTTTTATTTTTCATCAATTGGTTTATATCAGGTTTGATAGAAGACAATTGAAGTCTCATATCAGGTTTGGCGTCTAGTCTATTGCGGTATTTTGTTTTCGTGGCTGCATAGGTTGAGAATCCTGTTTCGCACAAATAGGTATGTTGTTGGGAACGCAAGAAGAATATTTAGAGCTATTATGACAAACATTGGATATTCATCATGGATGCTGCACCATAATCGTTGAGAGGCCTCGTTTTGAACAATGACTCCATACTTGTGTCTGATGACATTTCTAAAAGAGATTCATATATCTCGTTTGACATACTTTCGGACTTTTGCAAGTTAAAAGCAAAAATGTATTTGCAAGTTAGGTAAAAAAATATTATGTTATGAATCAATGAATTCAGTTTCATTTTTGTAGTCTGTTCTTCGGGAAAATACTTCTCAAAAGATGCGCGCATCGAAGTGAGGTATTGAGCCGATTCTTGAAATACATTATCGTCATCGCTAACAATCTCTGAGTGACGTAAAACATTATATTTCTCTCTTACCAACACAAAATATTTAAAAAATCAAATTTTCTTTTGAAGGCCGTTATTTTGTTACAGGCCTAGAACACTGTTGTCTGTTTACCTTGCAATGATACATTTTATTATTAAATATGATGCCTCCATCGCCTTTTCATTGATAGTTTTGGGTTACCTGCATCATAGTTTTTTGACTTTCGAATAACTGTTCTTTTTTAGGTACAAAAAATTATTTGTATATAAATGTCGGCGCAACTTGGCAGGTGCCATGAAACTATTAGGAAGCAGTGTACTGCATATCATGCATAAGAGGTGAGGTGTTGGAATCAACAAATCCGAAACTTACATATGATTCATCATACTTCCTTTTTTTCGCCTTTGAAACCGTGGAACTTGACGTCTTTAGATCATCGTTTGGATAATTGCTTTCGAACCGCGTCTTTCCGCGGAACTTTCCGCGTCCGCGCGTGCTTTTAAACATTCGGCTTCTTTAGAAGATGTTGTTGCAACACGTTTTACGGCTTTCCCAGCCAACGTTCCATTCTTATAATTTTGTATGTCAGGATGGTGGGGTCAAAATAAGACTGCGTAGAGGAGTTTAGTCCAAAGAAGAAATATAAAAAACTGATACAATCAGAAAACAGCAGTAAAACAATAAACAATTCGTTTCTAGCAGGTAGGTACGTAGGTACTTATCGCTCCGGACGCTAATCGTCGACTAAGTATCGAGGAGCAATCGTTATTGATAAATAAAGTTATTGAAATAAAAATATAAAACAAAATGTGTAAACAATCTCGACTTTCTTAAATTTAAATTCTTTCGGGAACCCCTATAGGGGTGGCTGAATTAGATTATAAAAGTAATATAGTTTTTAAGTTTATATCTACTTGCTTTACCCAAAATGTCAAATAAAAACATTTTTTTTACGTCAAAATTTTTTACGTGTTCCGTGACACGTAAAAAAAATTCGATGGATTTGAGTGTAAAAGAGACTTTATTAAAAACAGTCTTAAAATCACAATATCGCTTAGAATAACAATCCGTAATTGTCACCGAGGTCGCAAGATTAATCATTGATATCACTCCAATATTTATCGCACTGTAGCTCAAACTGAACTGAACTGCGGCCCGCAAGATATCGTATTTATACCCATTGTTACTATTACTAGCGCATTCGAGAAACGTATCGTACATACGGGATCACAACTACTGAACATCTCGTCATTTTGTTAAATTCGTTTAAAGTGAACTAGTGTTCCTCAAAATTAACAAATTGTGACTGAGGCAACATAATCAAGCAGATGAACTATAAACTTAAAATATAATTTTCTCTCTTTCCTTTATAAGATTAGCCTAGATATGTATTATTTAGGGTGAAAAAAAACATCACACATTTCTAATAGTATATTAATCAACCATTCATTGGCCAGTAAAATGTAACTATTTGTTTAAAACTTGTCGCTTTGATAGTTTGGCTTTAGCATTCTATGTTAAATGATGAATTCTAACTGATGATGAAATCTTTGTGTACTTTTCCATCACGGCTTTTAGTAGTATTATCAAATGGTTGTTAATTGGCGATTGGTTGAATTCGTGAAAATTAATTAAATGAGAAATATCCATGCCAATGAAATGCGGCAAAGATTTTGCGATGAGCTCTTGCCGTTTATTTTCGACGTGATTTTTATCTTATCGTGTGTGAGAATCGAAGTTTTTATTATTATTTCAATACGTTTGCATATTTTAGTCACATCCTAGGATGGAAATATAGGACCACCTTTGTCTTTTAATTTTATGAACATAAGATGCTTGTCGTTAGTCATGTCAGCGATCAAAGCACCACAGCATGTATCGCACTTTTAATCCTTCAGCAAGCTATGTTCTATAAACCCTGCTATGTATGACACTACTTGACTACTAAATTCTGATATGGCCTGTAGACAGAGACATACTAATTTCTTCGTCAAATTTGGCTTGTTCGTTCAACAAAGTCATCTCATCGTTATCATTTCTTTCGTCTAATTTGTATGGTTCGATTGTCAGATTTATATTTTGAACTGCAGAAGAGCATGTAAGAAAGGAAACTTCCTCGAGAGATCTACAGTTTCTTTGGTATATTTCTCTAAGTTCTGATTTTACCGAGACCTTCTTACATATGGCTTGAAAATGTCGTGCTGTAGGGTTAGTGCTACATTCACCGTGAGCTCTTATGTGCCCAAACATAAGCTTTAAATGATTTGGCTTATTTTGTACATAGGAAGGTACTTTAGTTTTTCATCCTATTCACAAGTTGCACTTATATACCGTTGAGGCTTTCAATGCATACTAAAAAACCATTGTACCATCTAGAAGTTTGACTGACGAAAGATAGTGTTTAGCTTTCTCCAAGAGCTCAAATATCACGTTTTTATTACCTGGGAAAATCGGTTTTTTAAAGTGAAGCTGAGTCATATGTTTAGAGTTCAACACATCAAATCAAATTATTGTCAATTTTCAAATATTCCACAGTGCCTTCTACTTATCAAAACCAGCCATCCCAAGATCAGAACAAAATTGTATAGCATCTGCAACACTATTGCTGAACAACTGTGAAGCTAAACGCAGTTTTATTATCTGGTCCTTGAAGTAAATTTGACCCTTTCGCAGTTTATTTGCTAAGTGCAATTTTTCTTTCTCACGAACTTCATTCAAATTTTTAATGGTTCCATTTTATGAATCGGTCTGAATAATCTGAAACAATCATAAGCTTCGAAGGCATTCCTTAATAATTTCAGCATATGGCATAGGTCGAAGAATATATATACTGGTTGACTAGTGACGGGGTGTGAAAAAGAAGTTTTTAAATTTTTGACGCCAAAAGTGGTTAGGGGCAAGTCATCCCAGTTCAAAACTGGGATCAGGGATCAATGCCACCCTTTCTTATTTGAGGAGGTGCCAAACAATAATATTTCAAGAACCAAAAAGTGAAATTTCAGGAGACACAAAAACAACCCTAATGGAAAAAAAGAGCAAAGCAATAAAATAAGAATGTTTAATCAAATTATAATTTATTATTAATAATTTAACAAATCTTTTGTGGTTTGTCAATACAAGGAAATAATTTTATTAAAAAAAAAATGAACCTAACGTTTTAAGTGCCATTGCCATGAGGTAGTAGAGCCACGCTGATTTCAGCACGAACGGGCCGGCTCGACCGGGGCGGTACTACCCTCGCACAGAAGATCAACTTATAGGCGGTACACACTACAACGATTTATCGTAGCGATTTAACTGTGCAGTTCGTTTGTGCAGTTTTATCAATAGTGTGGACGGAAATTGGCTCAGATATTTCTCAAAAAATCTGAACCAATTTCCGTCCACACTAGCGATAAAACTTTTTTTTTGCTAGCATTTGCAATATGCGCAATAAGGTCTTTTGGAATCAGTGGCTTTTCACATTTTTCGCTTTTTCAATGATCGCAAAATCACGATCGAAGGCGAGAAATGTATGACCCTTAAGAGGAAATGAGTAATTTCCGAAAAGAAACCTTTTGCAATTAAAACGAGGAACATAGCAAGTACAGGTTGGTTCTTGCTTTGTCCACCATAGTTATCTGACCACAAAATAAAATTATTTTTATCTGTAGTGTATCCTATTTCACTAAAAGTGAAAAACTTGTGAAGACAGGAAGCTATCTCGTTAGAACCCCTTTGGTCAACAGTTTCATTCCAGAAAAACATGATGCCATTTTCTTCGTCCTCCAAATGAATTCCCATATTGAAAAACGCCAGCTGACGACTGTAGTACATCTGGGTATGGGTTAATGTTGGGAAGTATGGATAGTGAAATCCACGAAGACGCGCCCCACTATTCCTCTTAACCGTTTACGCCACAAGTAAAATTTTAACAAAATAAAAACCAAATTCAAGGTTTGACTCGATTTCTCTTCGATGCCATCGTCAGATCTTAGTGTCCTTATCATGGTACCACCGTTGGGATATCTCCTTTCCATTAAAAAAATAATCATTAAAATCGGTTCATAAACGACGAAGTCCGCGAACACACATAAAAAAAAAAAACATACGGTCGAATTGAAAACCTCCTCCTTTTTTGAAGTCGGTGCTAGTGACAATTTTGTTATTTATCCATGCCACTACAGCCACGTCAACGCCACTGCAGTTACCGAGCTGTTCTATTGGTGATTCCTTTTTAAAAACTTTTTCAGCTACCAGCTTGCAATTGGGAATTCGGTTTTTTCTTATTGTTCATTTCTCTCCTGACGTCAACGTCAACCTGCAGGGCCCGAAATTGGTCCGTTAGGCTTTGCATCCTTTCTCCCAACAAGAGCAGCTCCGGACCAAGTTCCTGTCCTGCAGTGCTATTCTCTAAGAGACAATTTCTCGGCTGTACTCTTCATCAACAGCATCGTCGCATGTCGTCATCGTCATCATGTTATTTTTATCCATACATGTATACATATAAATAAAAATGAAGTGTGTGTCTGTAGTTCCAAATTAACAACTTTTTACTAAATCTACACTATTATATAAAGAGGTAAAGTTTGTGTGTTTGTATATGTGTTAAATTGTAAGTGATAATCTCGGGATCTACTGAACCGATTTTGAAAATTCTTTTACCAATAGAAGGCTACGTTATTTGGGAGTGACACAGGCTATATAATAACCCGAAAGTGTAAAGACTTTTTCGTGGTAGCTGAATTTGCAAAGTAAGTCGGCGAAAAAAATGTTTACCGCCAACGAAGTGGGCACGGGTCAGCTAGTGCATAATAAAATTTAAAAAATTGACTTTTTAAGTAAATACCGTGTAGTACTTACTTAAAAAACTTTTTTTTTTAATTTTCTTTGTTTGTTCTGGCTAATCTCTGAAACGGCTGGACCAATTTTAATGGCACTTTCACTGGGAAGATAGCTGATGTTTTAAGAAGTAACTTAGGCTACTTGAAGTACAAATTACGTGCAGGCGACCGCTAGTTTATAATATAGAACGTGCTCTCCATAACTGATTGACCAAATGTAGTCTGCTCATTTGGCCGCTCACAAAATCATCTTGTAATCGTTCCTGCTGCTGCTGTCTTAAGGTTCCAAGAAGCCTAGCCTCTTCATCTACTTCTCTTTGTTCAAGTGTGGGAGCTGGTAGTCCTGCCCGATTACATATGTTGTATTGAGAACACAGCATGCTATCACTATTTTGCCCACAGTCACTGGATCATAGTGCAATACCCTATGTACTAACATACACCTGAACCGTCCTTTTAACACACCTATAGTCATTTCCACAGAATTCCGGGCACTGCTGTGTTTCTCATTGTAATACTTTTCTGGAGTCCCGGCTGCTGGATTAGGAATAGGAGTCATTAAATATGCTCTTTGAGCATATCCTGAGTCACCAAGTAAATATACCCGTTCATCATCATTTTTAAGGGTTTCTAAATTATTTTTAATTCTTGTATTTGAAAATCAAAACTGTCATGGGTTGCACCCCCAAAAGTGACATCCACATGCAGTATATTTAAATTGGCATCATTAATAATGAGGACATTTCTAGCATGATAGCCTTTTCGACAGTAGTATCTCTACTCATACTCTTTTGGACGGATCATGGACACCAGGGTGCCATCAATACAGCCAAGCACCTCAGGAATACTACATTTCTCAAAGAAGCTGGCTTTAAGAACTTGTCGTTCACCATTATTTTGAGGGAATCGTATGTACTTATTGACTACATTTTTTTTTTTTTTTTTTTATGTTTGGCCCGCCAAAACGACGCCTGATGGAAAACATAAGCAGAATCCAAGAGTGGTGGTCACCATGCTCATTGCGAATGCAGACAATGCAGTATGGCGACCCACACTATGGCGGCCTAGTGATGCTGCTGCATCTTTTAGTCCAGTCAACAAGTATGGAACTTGTTGACTAGACTAATTGGGCCTCCGGCCTCGCACTCACCAACGAAACACGACAGCATTGCTGCTGTCATTTTACGTTGATTTTCTGTGCGAGGGTAGTACCGCCCCGGTCGAGCCGGCCCGTTCGTGCTGAAATCAGCGTGGCTCTACTACCTTGTTCTAATAATATCTACTAATAAAAATATCTACAACTTAGAGCTTCCACCACTTGGTGGATTGCTCTAGAAGCCGAAGATTGAGATACATATGTATCTACATTTTTTCCAATAATTTTCTGATAACTTCCATTAGCTAAAAATGATAAAGTAATTAGAATCTGAAATAATACAATTAATGATTAATTAGGAACATTTCATAATTTGACCAAAAACATCACATGTTCATAAAAACAAATACTATATGTAGCTAATATTTATCACATTATTCTAATGAAAACAAACAAACCTTGAGCCTATATTAGTAAAGCCACCTCTACGAAAGCGAGGTGGCATAAATGGTACTAAATCATTCTCCAATATATTAATTAGGTCCTCAGAAAGCCTGTATATATGAATATAATTTACGTCTCGCGAAATTGTTGCGAATTTTCTCAATTTTTTTTGCTTGTCGAGCTTTCTTTAAATTATCACTTTTTTTTGCTTCTTCAGATAAATAGAGCATTATCATCACACGAGCAGACATAATTTATAGGTTAAGCACAAAATAAATTAAAAGTAGCAACTACAAATATTAATTGAATTAATATTTGACTCTGAAACAGCGTTAATATTGTAGGTTTTTGATTTGACAGATAAAAGCGAGGCTGTCGTTTAAGTTGTGAGCGATCTCGACGCTGTTTTTTGTTAAGGAATACCAAAACCTATGGAAGAACGTCAATTTGCTCGTCGTAGAGTAACTCCGCTCCCATCCGTCACAGCCTTGAGCGCTAGTGTACCTTCAGTGAATACGAACATCAAGTTTCGACGCTGGCACAGCGCTGCGCGCAAGGCTGTTTGCTTAGAGAATTGCATAGCTGGAGCGAGTCTCCTGCACCTGGCTCGGAAGGCGTCCAGCCACCACTCTGTAGCTCCAAATGGATGCTACCAATGGTCTTTATTGGTAGCATCCATCGCAACCCCGCTATGAGGTACTGGGTCTCAGACACCCTTTCCACTGTCTGGCTACTGATATCAGCGAGCCTTCGTGTGTGCGCCCTCTCCAATCGCACCTGTTCTATTGCGGCGCGCTCGCGTTCATCCTCCAGGGCGACCCGGTGTCGGTTTCGGGAGTTCGCAACTCTCAGCACCGTCTCGTAGAGCGCCTGCAGACATTCCAACGCTTTAATCTTGCAGTCTTCGCGCATGTTGGAAGCTCTCTCAAAGGCGTCTTTCCCGTCTTGGATTAGCTTGTTGGCTCTCAGTGCGGCCAAGTCCATAACGATTCCGACGAATCTGCCCACGAGGGGCCACATGCTGGCCTTCCCACTCCTCCAGCTCCTGTGACTCTCCAGATCGGAGAGCGCCTCGTCGGTGTCGCCGTCGCTCGCCACCGCCAGCCGCTCCAGTTTCGGTCCCAGGCCCGCCACATCCGGACTCTATGTAGAGCCGAAACAAGCAGCCAGGCAGATAGCCCTCGCGGAGCCCTTCTAAACGAACCCAAACACGACTCTACCACTCCAAAAGAGTCCAGAGATAGAGGGGTTAAAAATTGTGGTTGCCGCCAAGATGGTTGCCACAGAAGTAGGTACACCCCCCTATCTCCGGAACCAGTAGGCCTATTCTATCCGTGCTTGGGCTCTTCCGACTCGATTTTTCGAGCTCTACCCCGTGACCTATTCGAGCCCCAAAATTCTATGGTCTCCGATTTGCCCAGAAACCAGTTTTTCGTTCTCTGGAGGCTATCGGGGCCTCCAACGAAAACCCCGACTCGCCTAATTTAGGATGAAGTGTCTGCTTTATTATGCTACCGTGGGAGAGCCACGCTTCGGCATGAACGTGCCGGCTCGACCGGAGTGATACCACGGCCTCACAGAAAACAGGAGTGAAATAGTGCTTGCGCTGTATTTCACCAAGTGAGTGAGGATGCCGGAGGTCCATACCCAATCCCCCTACGCCTGCCTCCCCGCCCATCCCCAAAAGGCCGGCAACGCACTTGTGACGCTTCAGGTGTTGCAGGTGTCCATGGGCAGCGGTAATCGCTTACCATCAGGCGAAACGTCTGCTCGTTTGCCCGCCTATTCCATAATTTTTTTTTATTAGAAAATGTATTAATGGCAAAAGGATTGGCAGAATCAGTAGCATCTGGTTTTGCGTCCTGTAAAAACTCCATCGTTATATTTTGACTATTTAGTAGAAGTTGGTGTCTAGAATTTGGGGGATTAGAGGTGATTGTAAATTTTGGGAGAACTGGATTTGCTTGTGTCGTCAAACTTGAAAGTTGAATTGATGTATTCGAAGAATTGTATCCAACAGTATAATATCCCCTTGGATGTTGATGCAACTGACCAATGTCTGCTCGAATGAATACGTCTAATAATGCTTTTTTCACATACGGTACAATTTGCGGATCATATTTTCGTAACTCATTAGCTACACGGTGTTCAAATGAGTCATACTGGTACATACATAAGATTTTTCACTTGTTTTTTTTTTTTGCGTTTGATTGGTCGTTTTGTCCTCGTTATATTTTCTGTATTATCACTGGAATTTGAAGGTGCCTCACTAACGTCTAAATTAAGACCAGAAGTACGAATTGATTGTGAGTTTTGAAGCAATACTACTTGCATATGTGGGCGAAGCCGAACCATCTTGAATTTCCTCATTCGGACTTGGGAGAAAATTCTGAAACAATAATTTTAGTACGCATTACGTTTATACCTTACCCAAGTAATGAAAATACAACGGTTTTTTTTCAGTTGCCTTCCTCTGAAGAAGAGTGGCGAGTTGTTGAAGATGAATTTGTTAGAATTTGGGATTTCCCCCATGCATTAGGTGCTATGGACGGGCTACATATCATGATCCAAGCACCTTTTAGAAGTGGTACTGAATTTCATAACTATAAAAAATCAGGATTGTCCTCTTTGCGTTAGTGGATGCCAATTATAATTTTCTAAATGTTAATATTGGAAGTCTTGGCCGAATATCTGATGGCAGTGTATTTATAAACACACGTATGACACAAAATTCTTTGATGAGGCCTTACAACTGTTTTTATTTCTTTAAGTACATCGCGTAAATCTTTATCTGGAAAGGATTATTTTACATAGTCGATTCCTAGATTATCATCAATAGCATCGCAAGATATTGGTAATACTAGAGTAGGAATTTTAGTAATAGGTTTTTGTGTATCATGCGGTTCCCTTATAATAGCGTCTTGATAGTATTTATCGAATTCAACAAAAGTTTCACTTTGTGATTGGCCTATGGCATGGCTTAGTCTACTAAGAGCATCAGCGTTAACATTGGTTTTGCCTGCTTTGTGTACGATATTATAATCGTATTCTAATAATTTTAACCTCCTTCTAATTAATCAAATCAAATCGTTTATTGCACTCCGAATCTGCTTGATGGATCTTTACAATTTTGTAACCATATTAATGGTTTATGATCCGTGACCACAGTAAAAGTTCTACCGAACAGATAGGATCAGAAATGTTTTATCGCGCCAACCGAAAGGAACTGCTCCCTATAGTAATATAGCGAGCAGTTCCTTTTCGGTTGTACTGTAATTTTGTTCGGCTTTATTTAATGTTTTTGAATAATAAGAAATGGGTTGATCCTTGCCTATGGTCACCTTGGGAAAGAATAGTTCCGATGGCTTCATTTGATGCGTCCGTAGTTAAAAGGAAAGGTTTTTCAAAATTAGGGAGTATGATATTTTCTGATAAAATATTTTTTAATGTTTCGAATGCTTTTTGTGTATTCCCGTTTCATTCGAGTTTAGCATCCTTTTTTAAAAGTTTGATAAGGTGTTTCGCTGTACTCACAAAATTAGGGATGAACTTACGATAATAACCTACTGGTCCTAGAAAGGATTTAATATCTTTAGGATTCTTTGGCGTTTTAATATCCTTAATAGCTTTTACTTTTTCTAAATTAGGATAAATTCCATCTTTGGTAATGACGTGACCCAGATAAACTATCTGGTCTTTAAGAAATTCACAATTTTCTGGTTGAAGCTTGAGATTATATGATATGACTAAGCCTAAGATTTTCATTTAGTACACTTGATGTATGACTAGTTTTAGGGCTATCATTTTGTTTTATATTATTAATTTGATTATCAAATTTTAAAGGAATATCATCAAGCGTAATTTCATTATTTGAATAATCTATTTTAGATTTACATTCTTTTAAAATATCGTCCCCTAAAATTCCGTCAAACGGCGTTTTTATTTTAGCGGCGTTAATGATATGATATTTAGGCTTGGACACGAATTTATCTTATTGTAGGTTTACGTTAGCCTAAGGTTGATACCGACTGATTAGGGCCCTTATTAATAGATAGGTCTCAAACGTGATCTCAAGACCGGCATCAATTGATACGTTCTCAAGATGGGACCAGCATCTTAATGTCGACACTAATTAATAAACCCATATCAACAGCATCTCAGATGATACCGAGCTTAAGACCACGATCTTAAGATTCGTAATTCGACACCCAATGAAATCCTGATCTTAAGACTTACTACGTCACAATGAACGAACTATTTCATCTTTTGTTCATTACGTTTAGTACTTTCTTAGTAGAAGTATAATGTTTAACTCTGTGTGTGCCCGAATTAAATTTCTTCTTCGGTTTATATCGATTACATTTTTAGAAAATTTTATCGCATTCATACTTTTAATCTTTAAACACTATAAAAAAACACAATATTATCAAAAAGTATTGAATTTTACAAGGCAACAAAACGCATACCTATGCCTGTCATTGCGCGTCACATAATTATAATCTGTGGTTGTACCAGTCAAGTGTTTCAAGTGTTTCGTATTTGTATACTTATAACTTAACTAAACTCATTAAATACTTGAATAAAATGGATTCGAAAAAACATGTATTTAGTCCGACAGAAAAAAGAACTTCTTAGAAATATGTAAAAAGTTTAGTATTATTATAGAAAATAAGGACACAGATGGAACTTCACACAAAAAACGAAGAATCGTATTACTGCCGAATATAATGCAAGCATGTTTGGTAGACTTACTTGAACATTAATGGAGAAATAAGATTTTCTGTTGCGATAAACTTCATGGTGCTGACAACCTGGTGTGTTGACAATTTTAATGTGGGTGCAATCAATGGCTCCATCTATACCTGGTAGCCCAGGCCAGCGTCCATGACTTGCCAAGTCCTTAAATAATTGCCTATTTATGCTAGCTTGATCTCCTGTTGGTATTTTAATATAGGTATTGTGTAGTAGTGCTAGCAGTCACGATACTTTTGTAATTATGTTTGACACTGTAGGCTGAGATAAATTAATGAGATCCCCGCAGACCAGCTGAAAAGGTTTTTGTGATTATTAATAAATCGTTTTACCAATGTTTCACTCAGATATACTCATATTTTCATGTTTACAATTAAAGTGATGAAAGTGGTATAAATAGGTAGGTTAACCTACCTGAAAGGATGCTGTAGCGTAATACCTCAAAGTTAACAAGACGGCTATTTCTGCCGCAACTGGTAGCCCTCTGTTATTACTTTTCACCAAATCATTTCTTATCAACGATACAATATATAGCACTGATTCTTGGTTAAAACGAAATCGTTTTTTAAAGTTTTGCGGAGGTAATTCGAAGGGATTTGTCGCGTCCCTTATATAAACTTTAGGTAATCGAATTAGAAAAGGCCATAGAATATCATCATAATAGTCTAATTCATCGTAATATTTAATTTCGGAAAAACTATTTTCGACGTCCATAGTTCCCGCCACTACAAGTTCACGATCTTAAGTCACGAATCGACTGAACTCAACTATCATGATCTTGAAACGCATCTTAATACCGCTCTTGAAACTCGAGTATTGTTTATTAAACAACACGATCTCAAGTGATGACAGAGTATTAAACCGCATCTTAAGTTTTGTTTATTTATATGCCTGGATCTCAAACCGGGTCTTAAGATCTTACTCTTACGCTGATATCGATTTATTAATACGGGCCTAGGTATAATACCGTTAATATTTTCTTTTTCTTTTATATTACGGTAAGTTTTTTTTGATTAACGGCTGTATGTTTGATTAACGATATGGAAGCTCCGGTTTCCACCAGTAACTGAATCAGTTTATCCGAATTTTCTGATTGAAATGTTAAAGTTTTACCATTTTTATTTATGAAACAAATTTGAGTATGGAAATTACTCACAATTTGTGAATCGTCATTATTAGATACTTGGTTCACGTTTATATTTACGACGCCTTCGTCGATCTCGTGACCCTTTACAATATTTACTAAATTTATTTGGGTCGTAGGATGATTTGTACTTCTGGAAGGTACTAGAATCATCCTTCTTAATAGGTTTCTTACGACATTCGCGAGTGGTATGTCCCGTGCGTTTGCAAAAAATTGCAATAATTTGAGAAAATTTGTCTCTCGGGTTTTTTAGTTGGGTTGAGTTTCATTAGTTTTTCCTCGGTTTGCGCTATCGAAAATGCTTCATTTAGGGTTTTGACGTCACGAGCCCTAAGCATTTTTGAAATTTCAGGATGGCAGTGAAGTATAAATCTTCGAAGTGCCGTTTTTGGAATAGAGCGTTTAAGAGAAAGGACTTCGTCAGGACAATCGGTTTTCTTCAGCCGTAATACAATCATTTTTAATTCTATCTAGACGTTTAAAGAAATCAGTGACAGATTCATGAGAGAATTGTCTAATCGTTTCCAATTCCTCATGGAGTTGGGAGACATCTTTAATTGTAATAATTTTTGAGAGTTTGTTTCAATTGCTCCCATGAAGTAATTTCACGCATATTAATTTCATTAACAACATTATAAGTGTTTATGGCGATCACATGTGATCATATGTTTGTACCTCGATAGATGGCGTGTGTGTCGATTTACATCGCGCTATCGTTTGATTCAAAGCAGTTGTATATAGTAGTAAGTAAAATTTGTAAAAATAAGATCAATAAACCAGCTAGATCAGATTACAGATGGTGTTTTTGTTATTTAACAAACCCTCTAGTAAATCCTATTAGGGAGCAGTTCAACATTAGCTTAGTTAGCTAACATTTTGGTCCATTCGATCGGATCTTTTTGAAATAAGTGGTCTTGCGTCGGACCACTAACCCCGTGCTCGCAGTGGATCGCTGCGGCAAGGTACGAGGTTCAATACGCAACGGCGTTGAAGAAGGCAGCGCCGTATCACAGAGGTGATCTTGGAATTGAAGTGCAACCAGACGTCGCGGAGGGCGCCACCAGTCACTTGAATAGTGACGCAGTTCAACCATCGTTGGAAGTGTGAGTTTAAAGAAGTGCAACTGTGAGTACATTAATTTATTTTTTATTAAGTGCGAGTTATGAATTTCAAGAGATTTTGAACCTTATTTTCTTCAAGATTGGTGATTGTATTACAATTTATTTCCGCAAAGAACAAACAGAACTTTATGAGTACAAGTTGTTCAAGTGATTTTGAACTTTATTTACCTTAAGAAAATAACTTGAAGTGTTGTTGATTAAAAATTTTGGACTTAGAAAATTTATTGATAATTTAGCATAAGACAACAAGGACTTTGTAGAATAAGTTTAGTTAGTAGTTAAATGTGCATGCTTAGGACTTAGAATAGTTTTATAAAAACGGGGGAACGGGGAACCTATGCTCGATCTCCGCCGATAGTAAAAGTTATCTCAAAAACTTGTAAAATTTTGCCATTTTTCAACACTTGTAATATTTTTGTCTTTTATACCATATACACTTAGAGTGTTTAACGTATGGCTGTTGTTGTTTTGTGTTTGTATTACACGTTGAACTAATTCATATAAGTTTCATAAGTTAGATTAAAACTATTTACAAAAAAATTATATAAGATGGAGGGCTTAGTTAATGTAATGAAAGATCTTAAAGGAGTTATTGAAAGAGGTTTGATAAACTTTAAAAAGAGCCCTAAAGATAGATTAACCTTAGAGTACATAGAAACAAGATTTGAATTGTTGGAGAAAGATTGGGAATTGTTTAAAGACAATAATACTAAACTGCACGAACTGTATAAAGCTCAAGACGTTACTAAAGTTATTGAGTTATACGATAGCACTGAAGATACGTACATCACTTATAAATGTCTGATTAAGTCAATGATTAATAAAATTACGGTAGCGAAAGGCGCCGAAAAATACAGCAGTTCATCAGGTAGTGAATCTAAGCCTCATTTAGGTACATTTGTTAAGTTACCAAAAATATCTATTCCGACTTTCAGTGGTAAGTACTCGGAATGGACAACCTTTCGAGACCTATTTGTATCGCTCGTACATAATAACACATCTTTAGAGAACGTACAGAAAATGCACTATTTAAAGAGCCATCTTATCGGTGAGGCTGAACAACTTGTGAGGCAAACACCAGTGACTGACTCGAATTATATTCAATGTTGGAGTCAGTTAGAAAGGAGATATAGTAATAAGAAATATCTTGTTAACTGTATTTTGAAACGTCTTTTTGGTCAAAAAAGAATTCTAGTTGAGTCAGCTCCGTCTTTAAAGGATCTACTCGATACCACAAATGATTGTCTTAACGCATTGAGAAACTTAAAGGTGGATGTGACTACTTGGGATGTCATCATCATTCATATAGTCACTTTTAAGCTGGATCTCGAAACGCGGAAGCATTGGGAATTAAGTGTAAGTACTCAAGATTATAATGAACTGCCTACCTTTGAACAATTTGCCACTTTTATAGAGAATCGATTCCGCGCCTTAGAATGCATCGAGCCTAAACGGTCATTTGCTCCTCAGATGAATAGTTTGCATACACCGAAGTCTATGGTGGCTGTGGACTCAAATACATTAAAATGTGAATATTGCAACGAAGGTCACAAGTTATGTTATTGCAAAGGTTTCGCAAAGCAATCAGTCGACAAACGACGTGAGTTTGTGGCTAGCCATAGGATTTGTTTTAATTGTTTAGGGGGAAATCATACCGTTGCCTATTGTAAAAAAACAACTATATGCAAGCTCTGTCAAAAGCGTCACCACTCCTTGCTTCATGTAAATTCAGCCAGTGCGACTAATAACAAAGTACAGAAGCCGGCAGCCGTGAACGCTAGTCCGTCGACAAGTATTGCGTCAGTGGTCTCTTGCTTATCTACAGGTACAAATAACATACCCATGCCCCAACAGGTTTTACTAGCTACAGCGCTAGTAAAGGCCGAGTCCAAGGCTGGGAATTATCAAATTATCAGAGCTTTACTCGATCAAGGCTCACAAGCTTGTTTTGTAACTGAAGCTACGGTTCAATTCCTTAGGTTAATAGCCCAGTCATATTAGGGCTTTCACCTCGGAATGAAAGATAATAAGCTGCAAATTGGTATGAACCTTTGTTTTGTCATTCTAAATGTTGTCTCAAAAGTCACAATCGTTATCGTGTCCGCGTCTCAAGATATTCAAGGTCAAAGGTCACAAAAATCGTTTTTTCGCGAATATCTGGCTTCCTATCGGTTAAATGAGATTTGCATTTATTATAAAAGTTGTAGGCTATAAAATTCCCTACAACTTTTGTTTAAACTTTTTTTTCATACGACCAACCGTTTTGAAGGTAGAGTGCGAAGTGCACATCGTACAGTCATATACGGCCTAATGCAAGGTCAAGCGTGAGTTATGGTTATCAGTACGTTATAAAGTCAATTATTTACTTGGAAATTATAATTATTAAACAATGCCTATTATTTATGTACTAACTATTAATTATTTATATTTAATTAAAGTAAGTAACTTGATTATTTATATATAATTATTCATATTTAACTATTTAAGTATAAAATATTATTAATTCTGGATTATATATTTTAGTTTTATTTTAAGTTAAAATGATAGTAAGAGTATATATTTTACACATATTTTTATTTATTATTAAATACGGCATAATATACATTTATCAAAATGTGAGTTCAAATATCAAAAGTATCTTTGTTGATTTTAATTGTAATGAAATTGGAAATGGAAGCTAATTATCTTCTTCTTCGTCTTCTTCTTCTTCTTGTCGCTCAAAAATGTTCGATTCATTGTCATCATCCTCATTATCTGTCATGTTCATCTCCAAACCTTCCAGAATATCGGGATCATATGTATTTTCTTCATCGGGATTACTTGGATACAGTGAAGCGTTGAGGCAAGCTTGTCCGTTGCACTGGCCGCAAGCTAAAGAACATTGTAGCCCTGATTTTCTGCATCCACAGCGGGAACCACAACCATTTTTGCAATTGCAAAATATTACGTTTAGTAGTTCGGCTGGTGCTGGAGGTAATAACGTTCGTATGGGCTCCAGGATTTCATTTTCAAGCATCCAGCCCCATTCTTGAGGTTCTAAGTCCTTCCCTAACCACGTTTGAATCTGGTAGTAGACACGTTTTATGTGTTGATGAGCTGCTACACTTGTTGGTGGAAGTGTTGACAGTTGTACAGGTTTATTTAGTTTTGTAAATTTGATGAATTGCGTGTAGCGGAAATGATCAATGTTGTCCTCAGATTTTGGAGCATTATATAATGCCAACAAGATGTGAACTCCATTTTCTAATAATGTTTGTTTTGGGCAGTTTTCTTGTTGAAATACTTCCACCAGTTTATCTAAATCAGGAATTTTTTCCAATGCTCTAGTAACAGTTTTTTTTCCTTTTTTAAATAGCGCAGAAGTCGTGTCACAGCCACTGAATGCGTGTAAAAATAAAATGTGCTTTTTAGTACGAGGATATTGGTCAAAACTTTTAGTAGAATATATTTGTGTTTTGACATTGCCTTTGCCAACTTTTTTCAAAAAAATTTCCTGATGATGTGACTGAGTACGTCCAATTAAAATAACGAGCAAATCGATATCTTCTCCTATGATGACAGCAGTCTTTTGATGTTCTGATAAGGCAATAGCTGTGTCAATGATGAGAACATCAGCATCATCTCTGGCTTGTTTTGTTGTGATATTAACAGTTTTAAATTTTTCAACAAGCATGTCGATAAATTTTTTTTTATTAGACCGATTTGATAAAAAAAATTCTTGACTGATTGGCACAACCATTGTTTCGTCAAAACAAACTTCATATGATTTTGAAAGTGCAGCAGTTCTTCTTCGTTGTTCCAGTGCTTTAATATTTTTACTATAGTCCGAATATCCGTCAAATACAACAACAATTGCTGAGCCATAATGTGTTTGTAAATATTTAATGTACTTATTTAAAATAATAGAGAAAGTATCGTCTTTGCTCCATACGACGCGATGCAGAAGAAATACACCATCGATGATGTATGTTACATTATTTTCATCAAGATCGATAACGACAGGCATCATATTGTCATATAATGTTGCTTTCGTGGTTTTTCTCATGCCATTACTATCAAATAAAGATGTCGGATACGGGCTTAGTTCATACTGAAGATATTCTTGTAAATTACTTTCAAATTTTTTGCTTACAGTTATTCTCTGGAAAAGTAACATTGGATCTATAGAAACTTTACAATCATTAATTTTGACAGATTTGTTAATGGCTGAAAGCGGTAAAACCTTATCGACGCGTTTTAACTTTATTTCGTTGAAGTTCAAACCAGTTATCTTTACCATAGATTGCAATCCGATTTCATGGGCTCGGTGACAATTAATTTGGTCATTTCCAACGATTCCTGAAGCTAAGGATACCAACTGATTCGTATTTGGAAAGGGATTATGAAGCGTAAACCAACCAACCAGTTCATTTACATCAGTATCATCCCTTTTTATTCGTGAATCTCTAGCATCAACATGTTGGTCCACAGAATCTAAAGAAATGTTACAAAACCGTTCAATTTCTTCACAAATTGTATTCGTGGCATACATAGCATATACCCACTTACATAGAACACTTTCTTGTGTACTTCGGCCTCGAGATACTCCTCCTTCTGTCTTCATAGATTTCATCAGACTTTGCTCGATTACCATGTCTGTCCATGTACCAGAATTGAATTTTTCTGTTCGTTTTACAGTAAAGAATCCGTTTTTAAAGTTCTCAAAAGCCTGTTGATCCATTGTCTCCTCAAGTTTTAACATATCTTGAAGATACAAATGAGCTGATTTCGCATATAGGAAATGACCACCAGCATGAAAATAGGGCAGCATTTTTCGCACTGCATCCAAATGTTCTTGAAAAAGTCCCAGCCTTTCAGCGCGAATGAAATCTAGGGCTATTGATACCATTTCAAAATATTGCACCCATAACTGTGCCGTGGGACCTCGAGCTTTTAATTCTTTTAGTTTATCCTGAAATTGATCAATTAACGAGTTGGAGCTGCTCGTACATCCTTCAACATCTTCGTAGGAAACATCGCGACTAGTTATCTGTTCAATTAACTCATCTAACACACAATTTTCAATTTTCATCTCTTCAAAAATCTTTATTGATAATGCAAGTCGTAATAATATATGGCCTCTGATACTTCTTGCATAAGCGTGACCATTCAACATTTTGTCGACCGAATTTGTAGCATATATTTTACTTAAAGCTTCCTTGAGACCACTACCGTCCATTACATGTCCTATGCATCCAAGAAAAGACATGAGCACATGAAATCCTCCAAGTTTAACAACTGTTTTAGACAAGTCTGAGTTTGCATCTGACGCAGCAACCATTTCACGTGCTTTTGAGTACAGGGGCTGATCAAATGTAATTATGCACGTTTTTTGTTGATGTGACTTGGCAATATTTATAGCACTATGTAAAGTTGTATAAATTGTGTCTAAATTACTGGCAGGATGATCAATGAAAGGTAGAAATATAACCTGAGAAGTTGAAAAATTTTGATTATTTTTCGTAAGTTGTTGAAGATAGCCATTCCACCCTGGCAACGGTGAAAGATTCTTCCATTTTCCGTATAACCACAACAAATCAACTGCATTAATTTTTTTTTCAATCAGTACTTGATCATCATGTAGATTTTGGACTTGAATCTTGCTGTACCCAGGTACAACTGGCTTTTCATATGCTAAAAGAGATACATGTGATATTGCTGCTAACTCTTTTGCACTCGGTTTAGTTGTACATTTTTTTATGCGATCATCATAAATTACAGCATCTTTCGGAGTAATTATTTTTATCATTCCCATAACGTGAAGAGTATTATTACCGTCAAGAGTACTGACATTAATATCTGCATTGTCTCCAACATATTGTACCAACGCACCAGACTCTGATGGTAAAATACGAGGTTGTGGATGGTAAACTGATGCAACTTCATACTGTATGGTATTACTATATGATGCAGCAAATCCTAAAGATGATAAAACATCCAACAATTTTTTGGACCCATATCTTCTGTGAAGAAATACGGAAAGGCCCAACAGTAGCTGTGATGAAAATGAACGTTCTCGTATCGAAGCCATTATTGCGTGGCTAATAGATGTGCATTTCGTTTTTAAATGATCTACTTGTCCTTTTCTATTTTTTAATATCATTTCTTCCAAAAAATGTGATAATGTTTTTGGTATTTCTTCATTAATACAATCTAGCATTTTATTCGGAGGTGGATACGTTTTTGTTTCAACTACAGATGATCTGATGTCTTCCCTAATAATAGCCGCAGCAGCTTCTACAATCCGTAGACGTTCTTCTACAGGAGTACTTTTTTTATTTTCGTACCAAGCTTTTGATAATACGTTAAGCTGTGTATCACGGAAAGATATAATTGTAAATGATCCAATTTTTTTTGTGATTATTATATCAGTTAAATACTTTTGTTGTAATTTTGTAATAATTGTCTTATCGTCAGGTATGTATTCCGTAGGGGCATCTTTAAGTTCTTTCAAAGTAAATTGAGAATCTTCATTATTTTCTATATAATAAAAAATCTCCTTCATTGCTTGAGTGACTTGATCATCTTGGCGAGGCTTTTTATCTGCAGATGGTACTCGGGTTAAAAAGTTGGTATAGCAAATAGTATGATACTTTGCTTCAGCAGCGATCAAATCATACTCGTAATATATACGTTCCTTTACTAATTCTCCTAAGGAATCGTTTCGTTCTTCTGCTCTCTTAATTACGTTGTCTTTGAATGCAAGAGTACTTACATTACTTATTGTCCGTCTATACTTTATTTATTTTTTCTTTTCTGCTATTTCATCAGCTTCTTGGCCACAAAATAAGCATAACTTTCCAAAATCAAAGACTTCATTTCGTTTTTTACGAGGTGCACTTGACGTTGAAGGTTCACTCTCATCTGTGCGTCGTTTTGATGCAATAATAACATTTTTACTCGTGTACACTTTTCGACACTCGGAATGCACATTTACAGAACTTAAAGTATTTAAATAGTCTATATGTCCATCATTTCTTTCAATACTTGCAGTTTTTAAAGTTTGTAAACCACGTACGACATTCACAGAAACACCTTCTGAAAGTTTCTTATCACATATAAAACACAAATCAGCCATAGCTCTTAAAACCGTACGTCCGTAGTTGCAACGGTACAATTTCAAACTAACGAATAATCTTGACTCATACAAAGTGGAGAGAGTGGCCTTGAATACTATAGAACATCTGTCCCGGCAATGAATAGAAAAGGGCATAGGGTAGGGACAAGTATTTCCAGGTATATAAGTATTGAGAAATTTACGCGTTTTAAAGAAAAGATATATAATGTCGTGTTAACTTAAAATAAAACTAAAATATATAATCCAGAATTAATAATATTTTATACTTAAATAGTTAAATATGAATAATTATATATAAATAATCAAGTTACTTACTTTAATTAAATATAAATAATTAATAGTTAGTACATAAATAATAGGCATTGTTTAATAATTATAATTTCCAAGTAAATAATTGACTTTATAACGTACTGATAACCACGCTTGACCTTGCATTAGGCCGTATATGACTGTACGATGTGCACTTCGCGCTCTACCTTCAAAACGGTAGGTCGTATGAAAAAAAAGTTTAAACAAAAGTTGTAGGGAATTTTATAGCCTACAACTTTTATAATAAATGCAAATCTCATTCAACCGATAGGAAGCCAGATATTCGCGAAAAACCGATTTTTGTGACCTTTGACCTTGAATATCTTAAGACGCGGACACGATAACGATTGTGACTTTTGAGACAACATTTAGAATGACAAAACAAAGGTTCATACCAATTTGCAGCTTATTATCTTTCATTCCGAGGTTGACCCCTTTTTTTACCTAATATGACTGGGCTATAACCAAAATTCCGGTGAAGGGAATAGTGTCAGGCTTAGGCAACAGGTCAACAAATGCAAGGTACACGGTTGAGTTGAATCTTCAATCCTGCATCGATCAAAGTTTCAACCTAATAGTACATGCCTATGTCTTAAGTAAAATAACTACTTATTTACCTGATTACGCGATTAACACTGACAGTTTAGAGTGGATCGATGTTAAACAGTTTGATTTAGCAGATCCTCAGTTCAACAAACCCGGAAAAATCGACATTTTATTAGGTGCAGATGTATATGGCAGCATTATGAAGGAAGGGACGGTAAAGAGTATATCTCATAGCCTAATTGCCCAAAGCACGCGCTTAGGATGGATCCTTTCGGGTGCAGTTAATAGGTCAAATGAAGTTCAAGAAACTAAACACAAAAACATTAGCGTATTGCTTGCAAAGGTCAACGAGGATGAATTACTAAAGCGATTTTGGGAAATTGAAGATCAACCGATTTCAAATAAAATATTAACACCAGAAGAAGAAGCCTGTGAAGAGTTTTATAAGACAACCACAAAACGAAGAGACGACGGTCGTTACGTAGTAAAGCTCCCATTTAAAGAAGCTAACCCGCGTTGTCAGTCGGGTAATTCTCGGGTCATAGCTGAAAGGAGATTGAAGTCGTTAGAGAAAAGGTTAGGAAGAGATGAAGATTTAAAGAGGAAGTACACGGAAGTTATAAAAGAATATATGTATTTAGGACACTTGAGACCTATAAATAAAGATGATAGTAAGCAGGAAGTAGCGGTTTATCTGCCACACCATGCAGTTATTAGAGATGACAAATCCACTACAAAACTTCGTGTAGTATTCAACGCATCCGAGAAAAACAATAAAGGGGTTTCATTAAACGACACGCTTATGGTTGGGCCTAAATTACAAGCCGATTTAAGACACACTGTGCTTAGGTGGCGACTGCATTATATTGGACTTGTAGCTGATATTGTTAAAATGTATCGCCAGGTTAGAGTAGCCGACGAAGATGCTATGTTTCAACGCATACTTTGGCGGGATAATCCTGAGAGCGAGATTCGTGACTATGAATTGGTTACAGTTACATTTGGAACAGCATCAGCCCCATATCAAGCTGTCAGGACACTTCATCAGTTAGCAGCGGATGAAGGTAAAAAATATCCACAAGCGTCAAACAGAGTCATAAATAGTTTTTATATGGACGATTTAATGACTGGATGCGGTAGTGTGGAAGAAGGTATTGAAATTTATAAACAGATGACAGAGTTATTAGAAAAAGGAGGATTTTCTTTACAGAAGTGGAGTAGTAACAGTCAGGAGTTAGTTGATAAAATACTTACATTAAATAATGAATCACAAATAGTAAAAAAGGTTAAAAGACGCGATAGTATGAAGAACAAAGATGAATGTAAGGAAAGGCATATACAGGAAAAGGTTACAGACATAAAGATAGAAAACACCATAAAGATTTTAGGACTCACCTGGAACCGCCGCGATGATTTATTCCAGTACACTGTAAATCTCCCACCAGTGACACCAGGTATTATAACAAAACGAGCTGTACTATCATACATAGCTCGTCTATTCGATCCACTAGGATGGACGGCTCCTGTAGTGATACTGGCGAAAATCTTTATCCAAAGATTGTGGCTAACAGGTCTTGGTTGGGATGAAGAACTTACAACTGATTTAAAGCTAGAATGGTGTACTTATCGGGAAGAGTTATCCCTACTTACTAGTGTTCAGATACCGCGTTGGCTTAGTACTAAAACAAGGGATAACTTGGAACTTCATGGTTTCTGCGATGCCTCTCAAGCAGCTTACTCTGCTGTCACATATTTGCGAGTAACCGATGATACAGGTAGAGTTACGGTATCCTTATTGAATGCGAAAACGCGAGTAGCTCCTATCAAACAGGTTAGTCTTCCTCGATTAGAGTTGTGTGGTGCAGTCCTGCTTTCTAGACTGTTAAATGAAACCGCAGAAGTTCTGATGATTCCAAAGGACAGAATTACAGCCTGGACGGATTCCACAATCGTACTAGCTTGGTTAAATAGCCACCCAAGCAGATGGAAGACGTTCGTGGCCAATCGTGTAGGTGTTTGTAATATTAATACTGAATAATACTATGTGGGTAGGAGTCGCGAGGCGGCGCCCGTAATGAACGAAATAAAGGTCAGTCTCAAAGTGGTACATGCTGTTTCATTTACGTGTCTCTGAACACCTAACATAACATGGCGCAGTCGGTATAAAATAAATCATATATAAGTATATAGGAAATATAAGTAGTGAAAAATAGTATTCGGTTAGACAATTTTCATTTTCAGCATCTTTAAGATTTTTCTCGAAAACCAATGGAATCCGTTCTCCAGCCGCCGTCCCCCTTTCAATTTGAAAATAGTTTGCATAATGTCACATCCGGCAATCTAAGCACAGAATGGCAAAAGTGGAAAACTGCATTTAACATTTATTATGAAGCTTGTGAATTATCGAACAAAAGTAAAAAAACGCAAGTTAACATTTTGTTACACATTATTGGTGAGAAATGTCAAGAAGTGGCGGCACAATTTCATGAACAATGGAACACGGTGGATGAATTATTGAAAAAATTTGATGATTTTTTTATACCAAAGAAAAATTTAGCCGTGGAACGACATAAGTTTTTCAAAAGGGACCAAAAGGAGTTGGAATCTATAGAACAATATGTGTTTGAATTGAACAAGATGGCGGTCATGTGTGAATTTAAAGATTTACGTGACGATCTTGTCTGCAGTAGACTGATATGTGGTTTAAGAGACATGGCCCTATCGGAACGATTACTACGCGAACCCGACATAAGGTTGGAAAAAGCAGTAGATATATGCAGATTAGCAGAAATGTCACGCATTCAAGCAAGAAACATGAAAATGGAAAACCATGAATATAATGGCCGGGTGCATGAGAATACCCAAAAGGAGATATACGAGCACGAAGTTAACTGGATGCAGCGACGCGGGAAACCCAGGCAGGCTTCGCGATCATCGCACCAAGCAACAACCGGCCGCTCCCGCTATCACCCTCTGCCGAGACAAGACACGGCCTCTGCGGGGCAAAGTCCGTCTGAAGCGATCCCGTCAACTTACATGGCTAACCAGACAATGCAACGATATCAGCACGAAAACACAAGATGTGGGTACTGCGGTCGAGTCCACAGAAGGAACGAGTGTCCGGCGCGGGGTCAAATGTGCATAAAGTGTAATCGCATGAATCACTTTGCAAGAATGTGCAGAGTTCATACCGTACACGAGGACACCGATCAGGTAAAAAACAAAAAATCTTATAATTGTAATGAGTGGCTAGCAGAGTTAAAAGTAAATGGTACGATCATTAGTTTTAAATTGGACACTGGAGCCGATGTAAATATTTTACCTCGTAAATTTCTTAAAAAAATAAATTTATTAGAAAATGATTTATTGAAAACATCAATTAAGTTGCGAGGGTACTCTGACAGTGATATTTCGGTGATGGGCAAGTGTTATTTGAAAGTTAAATATAAAAGCAATGTTTTCTTTTTGCGATTTATCGTTGTTGATACACCTTCACCTCCAATTCTAGGTAGATATGCATGTGAAGAGTTACAACTAATTAAGAGAATCATGTCAATTAGCCAAGATAAGCAAGTTAGTAAAAGTATTTTGAACGAATTTCCTAACGTTTTTGTGGGCATGGGTTGTTTACCTGGCGAGTACAAAATTCAAATAAAGGATGATGTTAAGCCAGTTGTACATGCTCCTCGGAAGTTACCAGTTGCAATTCGAGATCAAGTAAAAATTAAGTTAGAAGAGATGGAAAAAGAAGGTATAATTGCAAAAGTTGATAGGCCGACAGACTGGGTTAATAGCATGACAGTAGTCAAAAAACCTAACGGTAGTTTGCGTATATGTCTCGACCCTAGGGATCTTAACAATGCAATCAAGCGGGAGCATTTTAAACTACCTACGTTTGAGGAAATAGTTACCAAACTAGCAGGCTCCAAGTATTTTAGTACTTTAGATGCAAAGCAGGGATTTTGGCAGGTGAAGTTGCATAAAGAGTGCACAGATCTATGTACGTTCAATACTGCATTCGGTAGATACAAATTTTTACGTATGCCATACGGCATCTCGTCCGCATCAGAAATATTTCATAAACGTTTGTATGAACATCTAGATGACATCGAGGGTTATGTTAAATCACTTCTAAATGTATTAGTTTTGCATGTTAATATTATTCGTATCTTTCTGTTGGGGATATTGATTATGGTTTATATAAAGTTGAGATAAAATTTATTTGAGAAAGGGGTTGTAGGTGTTTGTAATATTAATACTGAATAATACTATGTGGGTAGGAGTCGCGAGGCGGCGCCCGTAATGAACGAAATAAAGGTCAGTCTCAAAGTGGTACATGCTGTTTCATTTACGTGTCTCTGAACACCTAACATAACAAATCGCACGTCTGAAATTCTGAGTTCTATGAACAGGTCACAATGGAATCATGTGGTTTCAAAAGACAACCCCGCAGACTGCGCTTCCAGAGGATTATTACCCAGTACCTTTATACATACAGTACTATGGTTTTCTGGGCCTCCATTTTTAAAAGAAAATGTAATTATTTACAACAGACCAAAGGCCTTAGAAACACAAATAGAAAAAACGGTTAAAACTCACGTAGCGTTAGTATCAGATAATCATGATGATTTATTCAAAAGATTTTCCTCGTTACAGAAGTTGTTAAGAGTGATATCTTACTGTCGTAGGGTTTTACCGAATAGTACAAAGGAAATATATTTACACAAAAGAGAAATAGAGGAAGCATTAGTATGTAGTATAAAATTTACACAAAAATCAGAATTTTCAATAGAATATTTACAATTACAACAAAAGGGTTATTTACAAAAAAAAACAAGCAAGCTTAAGTCATTGTGCCCCTACTTAGATGACAAAGGAGTCATAAGAGTACAAGGTAGACTAGAAAAGTCACAACTGGATGAGCAACAGAAACACCCAATAGTCATTCCACATACATCGCATTTCACGCGCCTTTTGATAGAAGACGCTCATCACAAAACTTTACATGGTGGTCCTCAAATGATGATAAACTATTTGAGAACCGCTTACTGGGTCATAGGGGTAAGGAACCTCGTGAAGCAATGTGTGAGAAAATGTATAACTTGCATTAGACAAAAGGCTAACATTAATAACCCAGTAATGGGTTCCCTCCCTTCTGTTCGCTGTTCACCCGCCAGACCATTTTTGAATAGCGGCGTTGATTATGCAGGCCCAATAAACATAAGAACGTCGAAAGGTCGAGGTCACCGCTCCTATAAGGGCTATATATGTTTGTTTGTGTGTATGTCCACCCGCGCAGTACACCTGGAACTAGTTAGCGATATGAGCACGCAGGCTTTTATGGCTGCTTTTAGGCGGTTTGTGTCTAGACGAGGTCACTGCAGTAAGCTGTGGAGTGACAATGGCACCACCTTTGTTGGTGCTTCAAGAGAATTGCAACAACTGGTAAACACCGACAATGCGATTACAGCTTATTTGGAAGCAAATGGCACGGAGTGGCATTTCATTCCTCCCCACGCACCCAATTTTGGCGGTTTGTGGGAAGCAGGGGTGAAAGCCACTAAGTTTCATCTTAAGCGTGTTATTGGCGAGTCTACCCTTACGTATGAGGAACTTAGCACTCTTCTTACTCAGGTGGAAGCGTGTTTAAACTCAAGACCGATGAGTACCTTAAACTTAGAGGACCCTGGAGAACCGGTCCCGTTAACCCCAGGTCATTTCTTGATTGGGGAACCTTTGATATCGGTTCCTGATTACAACCGTGAAAGTTCATCCGTAAGTTCTTTGACCAGGTGGCAATTCGTTCAAAGGATGGTACAGTCATTTTGGCGACGTTGGTCACAAGAGTATTTAGCTAACCTAATGAACAGATACAAATGGGCTTCTAAAACTCCTGAGCCGAAAATCAGCGACGTTGTTTTGATCAAGGAGGACGACCTCCCACCTAGTCGTTGGCTGTTAGGTCGTATTTTAGAAAAGCATCCGGGTAATGATGGTGTCACTCGAGTAGTCACGTTGCGCACCAAGTCATCGAAGATTAAAAGACCAATCAACAAACTTTGTATCTTACCAGTTGCAGACCAGTGAGATATTTAATATTTTTTTCATATATTAATCAGTTTATACTTTCTCATTTTGTGTTTATTTACATATTTACGTGTATTAGAGATAGTTCATATTATTTATTTGTTAGATTTATGGTTTTGGTTAAGTATCGTATCAATTGTTTTTTTTGTGTCACATCACTATCACATCATGTATGTTGCAGCCTCATTGTATTGAGCTCAACCAAGTTGTTGCAATATTTTTGAAGGACATTCCGTCACTAAATGTCCTTGGTTGGCGGTATGTTTATGACGATCACATGTGATCATATGTTTGTACCTCGATAGATGGCGTGTGTGTCGATTTACATCGCGCTATCGTTTGATTCAAAGCAGTTGTATATAGTAGTAAGTAAAATTTGTAAAAATAAGATCAATAAACCAGCTAGATCAGATTACAGATGGTGTTTTTGTTATTTAACAAACCCTCTAGTAAATCCTATTAGGGCAGCAGTTCAACATTAGCTTAGTTAGCTAACAATAAGAGATTTGCGAAATCACATATCGTAATAAGATTTCGGTTTGATTTGGGGATGGCGAATGCACTATTTGTAGTAGTTATAAAATGTTTAAGATTCTTACGATCCCCATCGAATTTTTGAACAAATTTGAATAACGTATTTATGTTGAGCCTTTGTAGGCTTTCTGAGACTTCTTCTTCAGTATCGGATTCTGTGAACCGTGGGTCTTGAATTGGTTTGCTTCCTTTAGACATTTTGTAGAATTATGAATTTAAGAGAAATTCAAAGGAATAAGGAATCAATCGGTCTACTCACCTAGTGTTGAAGATATTTAGTCTGCTTGGCTGCAGTAATACTAGTATTCACATATAGTTGACCTTTGCGGGATCTTGTAGTAAAGAGTTAAAACTCGCCTTCCGACTCTTGAAGTCTAGAAGTCTGCAGACACCGTCCTCGTACCGGGATGCGACTGGTCGTAGATCAGGATCACTCGAGCTCTTGAGAGGTTTCTGTCCGTAAGTAAGTAAGTCTCCGACTCTTGAATTCTTGGAAACACGACGATGCCCGTATAGGATCAGGAACTTTCGAAGAGGTTAATGGTGTACACGAAGATGCTACGCAGCTGACAATCCCACGGTGTTTTTGAACTTTCCACCGTTGACGAGACCTATGACGTTCGTCACGCGGTGCCGTTGACTATCCCACCGCTGTCACCAAAAATGTGAAGGGCTTACAGGAACAACACGATGGCTTTCGCCGCTGTCAATAGGGCACACCTTTTGTGGAGAGATGTCCGCGAACTCTGGATGATAATTCTTGAAGATCGCGAGCACCAGCCTCTCCTTCTCTCCTCTCCTGGTCACTCTGGAAGGGCGCTGCAGCACGCTGATTGGCGCCACTGACGGAACCCTTATGTTTGTGCGAGTCCCAGTCCCCTGGATCCTGGATACTCTAGAAGGGTTGCTGCAGATGGAAGGTGTGATGCACGTCGAAATGAGAGAGTCTTAATACTCTTGAATATTGTAGCTTTATTTGCTTGAAAGATGTACACTAAAACCTTTACTGTTTTTGGTTTTGGTTACCAACTATCTTGACTTGCGTCTGAATTAAAATCATCGAAGGCGGATGGGTGTTGTGTTTATATAGGCCTGGCTTAGCCTTGAGGAACGTTCGCGATATTGCGTCGTAAGATTTAGTACTCATGGTGTTTTGATGTGTAGAAGGACATACTTGTTTATGTTATCTGATACCTTGTTTATATTATAGGAACCATAAGTACATTCGAATTTCTTCCATTGTTTACATTAGTGATGCATGTACTTGTGCAATATTGATAAAAAGAATATTCTACGCCTCGTTGAGTATGCAACAATATATAGGTATTATTATTATTTGTTTATTATAAAAAATAAATAAATTATGTCATAGAAAACAAATAAATTTTCACTTTTACATACTAATTATGATTCTTTTTTGTTCAATACAAACATATCCTCAACTCTATACATAAGTAAAAAAAAAACGTTAAACAACAATGATCAATTGTTCAAACTAAACAAAAATACTTTACCTATATTTGTATCATGTAATTATATTAATCACAATCTCTACAATTTTGGTCGATCAAAGTCACGTAGATTTATTACTGTATGAAATTGAAATCAATATTTTCAAAGTGAAGATTAAGTTTGGCATCAATACTTGGTTCAGGCAGGACTGCTTTGATACAGTTCATGGGAATCACCTCTCTCTTTCGTAACTTTGGCTACCCAAATCCACCTGGCACTTTTTTTTAGAACTAATACATACATTATCACCATATATTCCAATTACCCAACCTATCTGATGCTTTTTAGCTCGGTCTCTCTTTTTAATTAAAACCCAATCGGCGACATTAATATGCAACAATTCACCACTTATACTCGAATTATAAAGTTGTTTAACATTTTCTCTAAAAGTTTGTAGACTACCTAGACTGGTTGCAGGCACTAATTCATCAAAATCAATAAAGGTACACAGGCAAGAATTAGATGTTGATGGGGTACTTAGTGTAACAGGATCAATATTAGATAATTTAGTAAAAACAGCATTAAATTGAGTATCATAAGAAGTGGTGGCAACCGTCAGACAAATAGGAATATTAGCGCACAAATGTATCGCATTAGCTAATGTTGTAACCTCGACCGTATCTGTCACATCAGGTACGCTAAGGAACCCTAGATGTGCACCGTGTTCGCAAGGAACGTTCGCCTCGCAGATAAAACAACTAAATTTTCGGAATTTAAGATCTTGACCACCAAATATATTCCATAAAACTGGATGCACATCATAAAGCAACTACTACTACTAGAGTCAGAACTTACCCATAAAGCTTGAAAAAAAGTTTCAGCGCCTCCAGTGTTTGAGCGGGGAACTACTTTATAATGGCGGGTAATTTGAACCCAGCACTATTTCCGAGGTAGTTACGGGATTTACGTTAAGCGGAGAACGAAAATGAAATATGTAATGTAAAATTGAATTCTAAACATAAAAATAGATCAGGCCTCGCTTAGTAGATGAAAATGATAAAATATAGTTAATCTGTACTATTGTGTTTTATAATAGTTATTTGTTTCACATTAGGAATTTTTTCAATATATTTATTTTTTAAATGTTACAAGATGGTAAAAATTAGGGCTGTAACGATACATATTTTTGCCGATACGATACTGATACCGATTTAAAACGAAAATAATCGGCGATACCGATACAGATACAAATATTGCTTGCTTAGTAGTTAAGTGCTTTATGTATGTTAAACAAATTTGAAGCAAGTTAATAAGATATTGACACTACATAATACATAGACGTACACCTGTCTCCCTTAAAAGTTATTTATTTCCTAAGTATGAAACACCATATGTATTAAGGTCCTGAAGACTGAAGGAAAAATACAGAATTAATAAAAATTCAGTAATTAGAATGGAAAAAAATCGTTTATTAGTTTCAAATAAAATCAATCACATATTTATTAATTAGACACCTAACCTTTCGGCCAACCAAAAACAGATCACGATATTAATGTGGCGTACTCGTTGATTCGACGAAAGTTAGGTGTCTAGGGTTAAAAAAGATAAGTCAGTAATTAAAGTTTACTTTTGGTAGATTTTTGTTAAGAAAACAAAGTTTATTCAAATTATCAGCAGATAATCTGTTACGTAAATCATTTTGTATCAGGCCTGCAGTTGAGAAGAGACGTTCTGAAGCAACTGAGCTCATTGGGTAAGACAAGTATTTTTGTGCAAGCTTTTTTAATTTTGGATATTTATCTTCTTGGCGCCAATAGATCTTTGGATCTTGTTTGATTGGAATGTTTGGAAATCTTAAATAAGATTCTACCTCTTCTTGCTCAGGCTGAATAGACATGTTTGTTAAAGGCTCATCGTTTTCGGCTTCTTTTATCAAACTATTACAAGCAGACCAGATACCCGAGAAAATCTCATTTTGATTTTGTCGCGGCGCCTCTGTAGAATGAGGACTCTCTCTGTCTCTGTATGTACTATTTGTAATTAATGAAATTAGCATTCTTCTCGCATTCATGGTTGTAGTTTGCAGAGTGAACGTTCGCAACGATCTAGTGCTGTTGCTAACATAAATGTTTCATCATTCTCTAAATAATCAAATCTATCATTGATCCCAGCTATCAAATTCAGTATAAAAGCATTATATTCAGGGCTATAAGCATTATCATCCATAGCCGTGGTGTTCTTGATACGTTCTAAGACTCTTCGCAAACTGTTGATCAGCGGTATGGCGTCAGACAAGCAAGCAGACTCTTGACTAACGGACTTTGTTGCTTCTTCAAAATAAGTCAACGCTGAGACAACATGTTCCATTAGTACCCACTCTTCTGTAGCCAATTCAGTTCTACATTTCACATGGGGTAAAGATGCTTGAACTGCAACTCGCTGCTCAAGAAGCCCCTAAGTGCGTGAAGGGTAGAATCCCAGCGAGTGACGACATCCTGGATGAGCACATGACAAGGAACATTATGGGATTTTTGCATTTCAGTAAGGATTTTACGACCTGACTTAGAATGACTGAAGTGAACAATTATAGACCTCGCCTTTGTAATCATTTCATTTATTTTCTCTTCTCCCGAAAACGCATCCTTCAGCACTAATTGTAAAGAGTGTGCCATACATCTGATACGTTTCGCACCCACTTGTGTTAGAGCAAGCCCCATATTCGGTGCATTATCTGTTACTACAGCTCGTACCTGTTCGTCGATACCCCAAATCTTGAAATAACCGACGTAAGTTTTCAGCTATGTTTTCACCGCTATGTCTTTCGCCTTCAAAAGGAAATACTGCTAGACAGTAGTTCTTTAGCTCAAAATTGTCATTCACTCCATGAGCAGTCAGACTTATAAAGTCGTTCACGAATGCAGAAGCGTCGCTAGTCCATAAGTCAGTCGTAACAATTATGTGCGGAAGTTCTTGCAAAAGTTCTTTTATTTTCGTTTTCACGTGACAGTAAATGTCTGGCTGGTATCACATTTTCAGAGATATGTGGACGGGAAACCATTTTGTATTTCGGGCACAACTGCTTAATGGTGCGTTGAAACCCCTGTTTATTTACTAAATCGAACGGCTCCATATCTACACATATTTGTTCAGCTATCGTTTGAGTGATCGCTTCTGCTCTGGGGTCATCAGTATCATACATAACATTTTTGTCCATGTTCTGAGCGCGTTTATAGTAATGATGAGTGCACATTTATATTTGTTACTGAGAAAAAATAAAAAGCCACGTCAAAGAAGATGGTGGATGACGACACATCATAAAACACGGAATCAGTGAGTAAAGATCTCTTATACACTTTACCTACTACTACATTTATTACACGCACCTATTCTAATAATATCAACAACAGACTACAATTGTATCAACAGTTGTTTACAGACGCTGTAATATTAAAGTACCTATTTATTCTATATTTACATTTTCTTTCTTTTTTAGGTATGATGGAACCCGATTATTGAGTAATTTGATTCAAGAGCCATCAGGACAGTTTGATAACTTTTGTCGTATGTCTTCGATAGATTTTGAATACCTTTGACAGTTGATTGGACCAAAGATAAAAAAGCAAGATACAGTATTCAGAGGCTCAATACCAAGCAAAGTACGCCTTGCTGTGACACTTAGATTTTTAGCGACTGGAGATTCATTCAAAAGTCTTCATTACCTATTTAAGATTTCTCCCCAAGTCATATCATTGATCGTGCCGGAAGTATGTAAAGCACTATGTGAGGCATTGCGTACTTTTGTAAAAGTAAGTAGTTAAAATATATAAACATATTTTGTAAAATAAAACCATAATAATAGTAATCAAAAACACGTTTATTGAGAAAAATAATTAAGACAAAGTAATTGAGTCCTTGCATTAGCATTCAATTGTTATTTTGTATCTGAGAAAGAGTAAATGCCTGAGAGATAATGTCATTTGATATAATTGTCACCTTTGGAGTAGATGTGGAGGTGGATGAACCTGTCACATATTCTGCATTGCTATGATTTGGTGATACAACTGTATAATCACTATAATCATCAGCAACGTGATATGACGGGCTTGGCATATGAAACTTCATATTATAATTTGATATATTATGTAACTGCATATTTAAATTATACCTAAGGTTATTTTCGTTCTCCGGCAAACCTTTACTATATGGCAGTGTAAATATAATAGTCTGTTTTAAGTCTAATTTACAAAGATTGCCATAATAATATAACAAACTTTGCCTATCCAAGTTTCCTCTATTACTAATTAAAACTTTTAAAATTGTTACCTGGCTGAACTTAAAATTGGAAATTTTTGTTAGACAATAGTCTAAATCCAGTCATCCAGAAATTAGTTACTAATAAATCACTGCTCATATTTACCAGCAACTGACCCATACCCTTACCGATCTCATCACTGAATATTACAATTGTTTTTTATAGTTCTTGAAATGTTCTGTGTTGTAATGGACGTATTAATATTGTCTGTATGCAACAAAGAGGTGCCACAAGCCGGGTCAGAGTGATCTGGTGAGCATGTAATACTACTTGAGTCATTGTCTTTCAGCGATTGACCCTGATTACAATAACATGAATGAGAATCCACCAACTCATTCATTGCCAGCATGTACTCCCTCATTTGCTTCTCAGAACAATTATATTTGTTTGTCACAGACACAAGTTTCTCACTAAGACACTAACTGAGAATTAAGTTTTTGTGTTTCTTGTTTATGGTTCAAGTGACAATTTTTTAATTTCAAGTAATAATAATCTCTCTCTACTTAATTTGACACTCTTAATAAAAAACCTCTACCTATGTATCAATGTTTGGGTTTTTCTAATATATTTTTTGATTTTAACATATTTTTTGAGTTTATTTTTACTATATTTAACATTCCTACTCGACTTATTTATCACATTGTTTGAATCAACAGTCATAGAAGGATTTTGGTTACTGACAGTGACCATATTTAGGGCCTTGACAACCAGCTCATCAAAGAGACTTTGGTTCAGCTCGGTTGAGTAATTTCTAACTGTGTGATTTTAACATTTGACTTATGTAAATTACGTTCTAAATGCTGTATATGATCAAGAGCAAGTTCATACTCAGCACTTCACCGGTCGAATCCATCCACAATAAGCTGAAGCCTATCCCGGTCTGCAATGGCTTCAGTGTATTATGTATGTGCGTGGGCCAATTCTAACTTTTTATTTTTATTGCTTTCTATTAAGCCTAGTAATTCTTTTTCACTATCATTCCTTTCCGCTATCAGCTGGTCACACAACTGCTGAGACTCCTTCAATTTGCCTAAAGCCAGTTTGAGCTCGGACTCTTCCTGGCTAGCAGCCAAAGCTCTACGAGTCATCATAGTTGATAGATTGAAATGAAATATGAAAAGGATTGAGGAAGATATACTATAGAAATTAAAACGAAAAATATAGTGAAGGTAGACAAAAAGATAAAGATAATTTTTGAAAGCAGTTATGCCACCAAACTACACACATCAAAAGTGTCTAGGGATCAAGCATTTTTATGCGGATTTCTTGAGATTGAGATGTGGCTTTGGCCCTGGCCTGCTCAGTCGCCAGACTTGAACCCGATTGAGCATGCATGGGATATGCTACAGAGAAGAGCTCTGCCGAATATGGAGGGTATCCAGTCGCAAGAAGACCTTTTTTTGTTGTTGCAACGAACATGGGCGGCCATTCCACAGCGTGATTTGGATGAACTCATTTTGAGTATGCCAAACCGATTCTTGTGTTGTTAGTGTTCACGGTAGAAACACGGATTATTAATTGTTTAAGTTACCTAAAAAACATTTTAAAGAAAACTGTTATTTCAGTCTTTTTTTCGAACTTTAATGTTAGTGGTTCAAATGTCAAAAATCCTTTTATTATAAAAATGGCAAATTTCTTTATTAATGCAAAGGTGACTTGGTTTATCGTTACTGTGACAAACGAAAACACTTTATTTGATGAATCCTTAAAGAAAATTTTAATTAATATCAATCAGGAGAAAAGTTATTGCAAAAATATATGTTGATCCCTAGACACATGTTGATCCCTAGACACTTTTGATGTGTGTAATTGACCTTTAAGTATGGACGTCATTTTTTTTTAACACAACTGTGGACGTAGAGTCTCACAGGTTCCTATATATATGCATATTGTTTTTCAAATTACAATCACTTTTAATTTTTAGAAACGCTTAAATACTTACGTTTAATGTTAAAAACATAAACACTCACAATTGTACCTCTGGAATGACAATGATTTACAATTTATTGGCCCGTAACTGTCACAGTATACTTAAACTATTATTATATCGTTTCGAAAAAAGAAAACTATTATTAACTATAATTTTAAATTTAACAATGTATTATCTTTTTTAATCAGTGATGGATTTAATTTTAGGTTAATAAACTGTAATATTGTTGTTCCATGTCAATAAGAAGTAGCAGAAAGCGGCCTCTCCTCGAGTACCCCCACCACGGCTGGTCCCCGCGGGGGTAAAAGACCACAACCCTCGACTCCAACCACTCTATGTATACACATTCAATGCTAGATCTCTTTTGTCTGACGAGAGACTATTGGACTTTAAACAAGCCTTATCAAAAATTTATTATGATATAATAGGCCTTTGTGAAATAAGAAGATATGGATATAATATTATAGAAGACAATGAACATATATTCTTGTATTATGGTGAGACTAAAGGACAATATGGCGTTGGTTTCCTTGTAAAAAAGAAATATAAATTGAATATTGAGAGCTTTATCGGAATATCTGAACGCATATGTATATTAAACCTCAAATTTGAAAATATGTTTTTAACAATCGTTCAAGTACATGCACCCACTACTGAAGCGAGCGATCTAGAGATTAAGATGTTTTACAACCAAATCCAACAAGCTCAAACATATTTTAATAACTATCTAATTATTATGGGTGACTTCAATGCTCGAATTGGTCAACGGTTGTCTGGCGAAGAAAATATATTAGGTGAATATTGCTACGGAAAAAGAGATAAAAGAGGCGAAACCTTGCTCCAATTTTGCTGGGGAAATAATCTATATATTTTGAATTCCTTATTTAAAAAGAACAAAAAGAATTTATGGTCATGGCTCTCACCAAAGGAGAACAAAAGTCAATTAGATTATGTACTAACCAACAACAAAAAGATCTTTACAAACATGGAAATTTTAAACAATCTATCATTTCCAAGCGATCATCAATTTATAAGAAGTACATTAAAATTTGTTAAACCTAGAAGAAGTAGAGTAAAATACAGAAAAAATAACATAAAATTAATTACAACAGAGAAAAAAGATTCGTTCACTGAAGCTCTAAAATCCAGGATAAACTTGTTAAATTTAAACGACAATGTAGAAACTCTCTGTAATGAGATCAATAATGTAATATTTGATAGCTTGAGTTGTACTAAATTAGAGTCCATAGAAAAACAGAACAAAATCCCGAGATATATTCAAAATTTGATCTCTAGAAGAAATGAGTTAAAAAGTAAGAAAAATTTAACAAAAGAAGAATAGAAAGAACGAAGCTTTTTATATAAGCATATATATAGACTTTTAAAGAAAGAACGACAAGAGTATAGAATAAACGTACTAAAAGCTCAATTGGAAAAATCAGGTAGCCTAAAAAAAGGATATAAGGCACTCAGTAACACGAAACAATGGATACCTTGTTTAAATAAAGATTCATCTAGCGAAAAATCTTACTCAAGGCCCAAAATAATAGAAACAGCAACTAAATTTTATGAAAACTTATACTCATTAAAAGAGAGTGACCAACAAACCCCAATGCTACCAGAGAACTTGACTTGTTTGAAAAGATTTTCTACTACAGACATCTTGAAAGCAATTGAAACCTTAAAGCTCGATAAAAGTGTTGGGCCGGATGAAATCTCAAACGCAGCAATCAAAATAGGCAGATTTTTACTCGCATCACCCTTAACTACATTATTTAATAAAATCTTGGATGAACAGAAAATACCAAAAATATGGGGAGAATCATACATAATACTCCTTTACAAAAAGGGAAATCCAGCTGACATTGGCAATTATAGACCTATTAGCCTGCAATCTAATTTATACAAACTGTTTGCATCATGCCTAGAGAAACGTATTGCATTTTACACTGAAAAAGAACAACCCCCAGAACAGGCAGGTTTTAGGAAGAACTTTTCTACCACTGATCACATTCACACACTTAATCTCATCATAGAAAAATATAAAGAGTTTAGGAGACCACTTTATTTGGCTTTTATTGATTATGCGAAAGCTTTTGACTCTATTTCTCACAACAGCATGTGGAGAGTTCTATATGAGTGTGATGTGCCAACAGAGACCATTTGTCTTATGAAAAATATATATGAGCAAAGTATAAGTCGTGTGAAAATGGAGAAATTCGGGCCGGATACAAATATACAGAGGGGCGTTAGACAAGGCGACCCCCTCTCACCAAGAATCTTTACAACCGTACTCCAAAATATTATGAAAAACCTAAATTGGGACACGAAAGGTATCAATATACAGGGCGAATACCTAAGTAACCTGCGTTTTGCTGATGATATTGTGATATTTTCAGAAACAGCAACCCAGCTCGAGAGCATGGTGAATGAACTCAATACTGTTAGCAAAGAAATCGGCTTGGAATTAAATACCATAAAAACAAAAGTTATGACTAACTTTGAACCGACGCCTATTAAAGTCAACAATGGAGTACTAGAATACGTACAAGAGTATATTTATTTGGGTAGCTTAATTTCATTTAAGAGCAGTAGACATCAGGATGAACTAAACAGACGAATTAGTGATTCATGGAGTAAGTTCTGGAGCCACAAAGAAATTCTAAAATCAAATCTCCCCGTGAAACTAAAGAAGTTGGTTCTGGACACCTGTATACTACCATGTCTAACATATGGCTGCCAAACCTGGATATATAACATGCAAACGAAAAGTAAACTACAAGTATGTCAAAGGTCAATGGAACGCAGCATTTTAAATATAAAACGGAAAGACAAGATTAGATGTACAGATATAAGAAAGTCAACAAATGTTATAGATGCCTTAAAACATTGTAAAAAACAAAAGTGGAAGTGGGCTGGCCACATAACTCGGATGAACAAACAAAAATGGACTAAAAAAGTTACAGTTTGGAATGGACCCGTTGGTAAGAGAAGTAGAGGAAGACCACAAGAAAGATGGATAGATGAAATAAACAAGGCGGCAGGCATGGACTGGTTTACTAAAGCAAAAGATAGAGAATATTGGAAAGAACTGGAGGAGGCCTTTACTCGTTGAGAGGTCCTTAATTAAAAAATAATTCATAAAATGAAATCAATGGAATAAATATAATATATAAGCAATTTTAAATAACTATCTAACATAAAAATTATATAATATTGTGCAATTTTAAATTTTTTTTTTTTTTTTTTTTTCAATGTATAATTTTATTTTTGTATTGTATTATTTTATGTGATTAAGAAAACTGAAATTATGATGTAATAACCAAATATTAAGGATATAAAAAGGCTATAAAATAATAAAAAAAACTGTAATATATATAATTAAAACAAAATCACTAGGACAAAATTTTAATCAGCTGTTGGTCGAGTTTGCCAGAGTTGAGTTGTAATGTAACAGCTTCCTGTAGGCTATGTTTACATTACTCGAAAGCTAAGTTCGCCTCCTCTGACCATGCAATTTTCCTCTTGTCTTTCTTCTTGGCTTTGTGCAAATACCTATTTAATACAGATTGACATGAAATAGCATTAGATATATGTGATCGGTAAAAATTAATCATGCCTAGAAAACTATTGGATGTTGAGTGGTTATCTATGGATTCGTTAAGGGCGACTGCTCCGACGACCCAGAGGACTGCGCCGAAGGCGAGGGCGTTCTTGTAACATTGCCATGCCGTCGTAACATTCTGAAGTGGACTCTAATTGTATTAGCATTGACATGTTAACCTACGATTTCTGCAATCTGCTCAAGGTGTATTCTGACTATGGAATATGGACCTATGTATCTAGGCTCCAGTTTACTACTGCGACCGCTTTGCGCAACTTGTTTGTAAAATTTGTCTCAAACCTGCGAATCTGTGTTTCTAATATTCGTTTCTATCACTGTTTGCTGTGTTCCGACAATTTATTAGCAACTAATTTTTGTACGTTTTCCATGATTTGTTTATGTTTAAATAAAATATTTTTGGTAGAACTCCTGTGGAATCAAAGGGCGTAAAACCGGTCGCTGAATGTATAGTAATTTATGTATGCGATTATAGTGTATTTCATTAGATTTGTAAGTTCATTTTTATCTGTTATTCTTTAAATTCGAATCATTTCCACTAATGTAGAATGTAATCGTTCTATAGGAGAATTAGAATTTGGGTTGTACGGGGAAGTAAAATGAATTTGTATGTTGTGAATAGCACATACTTCTGCAATAACTTCATTATCGAATTCGGGATCAGAATCGGTTGTAATCTTAGTTGGCACACGGTAAACGTTCGTTATTCTGAAAATTAAAAAAAAACTATATTTCCGTTTTTAACTTTAAAATTTGACTGTTCTCTAGTTCTTCTATGTTATTACTTTCTGGCTCTGGTTCTGGACAATCTTCTTGGAAAATTTCGGTATCTGACTTAAAGTTTATGGGCACATAGGGCGCGGGTTTCAAAGGTCTATTATTATTGTTCGAAGTACCAGGTTGCGGTGCCGGATTATAATAATTAATATAATATTCTGTTGTCTATTATTTATAGATTTTGTATCATTTGTGAACGATATCCTGTAAATCTACTGCTGAATAAGGGGCTGCTACTAAACTGGGCCTGCTAGTATTTGTTTTTACTCTGAATTTGGATGCTCTCTTATTTTTTAATTTGAGCTCCTCTTGTCTGGCAAGGACTACCGTGTGCTCTAAAGAGTCTGAGTCGCGTTCATAACGCGAACACAGAGGGCTAAAACTGAGTCTGTCTAGGTAAACGTTTGTAGCCATCTTCTCGTTTTTTACTCGTATTTTTACTCAATATCCTTTTAATATGACTGCACGTTTGGCCTAGTGGTTTAACGGTCACCACGCCGTTACCTACTTCGCCAAGTGTCGAGGGTTCAAATCCCACGTAGGACAACACTTTGTATGATCCACAAATTGTTGTTCTGAGTCTGGGTGTTCTTTGTGTCCGTTTCATGTATGTTTGTAAAGTCCCCCGCGACACAGGATTTATTCCTAGTGCGGGAATTGTCTTTAAAAAAAAATATATATTCAAAGTTCTGGTGAGCTAGTTTCTCATGCCACTCAATTAAGCTACTATTTGGCTTTGCAACACTAGCTATATTAGACTTGTAACGAAAATACATGTAATAAGACTTGCCTATTCGTTTTGCAAGTGCACATATTTTATTTTTCTTGTAGGACTGACAAGAACTGTTATCTGTCACTATAAGATAACATCTGTCAGACGCACAGTTGACTGAAAACAGATTTGTTTTGAGTTCTGGAACAAACAACACATTGTCCAAAGTTGTGTCTATCCACTCAGTTCCATTAGAAACTTCTACTGTTATTTGTCCACAGCCTAGCACACTGATAGCAGCACCATTACCTATTATCACTCATTTTTGTGATGTCATATCTGATAAAGTTGTATACAAACTACGGTCACAACACATGTGTGCGCTAGCACCAGAGTCAACTAGCCACTTGCTTTCTCGATAATGTTCCTGTAAATTAGACACTACGTATGCATTGTTCTTTTTATTATGATTAGTGTATTTGTTCCTTTTAAACCAACACTTAGATTTTATATGTCCAGTTTTTCCACAGTAAAAGCACTTGTTATTGTTAGAGTTGACATCACTGTTTTTGTTTTTATTCCTACATTCACTTTGAAAATGTCCAAACTTATTACACTTGTAACATTTAATATTTTTCTTATCTTTAGCAACAAATGCAGACGAAGAAGTCTCTCTTCTTCTACCAGAAGTCTTGCAATCAAGTTATCCATAGTTTGTTTCTCATCTGGGGCTGACTCCCAAGCTGATACAAAGTGTGTGTACTCATCCGGCAAACGTCTGTACGGCTACGGTCCGGGTTCCGTGGAACACCAAACAGCACTCGTACGTGTTACACCGAAAACCTATCTAAATACAACCTAAGTACGTGTACCGAGCGGGCACCGTGGTGAACCGTTCAATACTCGCACGTAACCTACGCCTAATTACCTAAATCCCTAATTCCCTATATCATCCTCCTACTCCTACCAATATACGGACCCTGCGGTGAGGGTGTATATACATATATAGATAGTGCGGGAAGTCTGTTACCGGGAGACCTAAGGCAACAGACGAAGACGAGAAGGGAGCCGGGTTTAGGAGATGATTTTCGCACTGCCGGTCGAGCAGACTCACAAGACCGATCTACTGACGGCTAAGGGTGTCTTGGCCACAGTGAGGGGTAAGGGTTATGAGTCAAAGTCGGATTAGACAAAATGACTGATTTTATTTACATAATTAAAAGGTTATATACTAATCTTACTCTAAGTACACATGTATGGCCATTTACTTGTGTGCCATCCGTGTGCTGTGTCGATGCAGCTGCCTTAATGTCGGTCATGCCTAACAGTTGACAGAGTGCGATGCAAGCACTGCGTGCGACATAGATTTGATGTTGCAGGTGTTGCAATCATGTTCTAGATTGAACATTCTGGCGCCTCTCAGGAACGGCCTGAAGTTCGTACAACTCCATCTCCTCCGTCACCATGGCTGCAGGTTTGTTACTGGCTTCTTCCGTAGACGGTTGGATTGACCGTCGAATTGGTTAGCTGTAGATCGGGTTTCGCCTGGCCGGTGGTGGACGCCTTTCAACTTCTGTTGGGGCATATCGTGTAGGCGACGGTTCCCTCTCCGGTTGGGCTCGTGCTCTAACGAACCTCACCACCCTTGGACCATAACATAAACTAATTATAATAATAATTAAAACTAAGATAGATGCTGAGAAACTAACTAAGTACGTATGAGAACTGATTTGGTTCCATAACGTGTTATCTAATTCGGTGCGTAACGAGTTTTCGTTATTGGTTAGGTGTTGAAAGAAATCTCGCGAACTGTCTAATACCTCTTCTTTAGTAATCTGGCTACCGTTACTGGTTTTAAACAGCTGGTCAACAATGCAATTATTATTTGATTGCATGTTCTTGGCCGCCCCAGGAAACCAAATAAGCCGAACACTTTTCTGTAAACACGATTTGAACTGTTCCCTACTTAAATCGAAATATACTTCATTATTATAATCTAAAGCTACATAGGCTTTTGTCAATTCTATTATTTGAAACGAGTTGTCAGCATTCTTTTTTGGAACTGCTGTAACATGAATCAACGTATTTGTTACAGCGTTTTGAAAGTCACTAGACTGTGTTATTTCTAGTAATTCTTTGTATAGGAAGTTTGCCGCCCCCACAAAGTTCGTAGCGTTATCACTGTACATATGTGATACTGGACCTCTGTGTGCCATAAATCTTCGTAGTGCTGCTATGAATGACTCTGTAGATAAGTCACCTACTAACTCCATATATATAGCTTTTGTTGACAGGCACACAAATATAGCTATGTATCCTTTGTAGGACTTAATTCCTCGTCCTTTCTTTGATCTTACTTGTACCGGACCTGCGTAATCCACCCCAGTATGGGAGAACGGGAATGACTCTGTTTCTCTAGCCTTTGGTAATACACCCATCTTTTGTATATTCGTGGAGGCCCGGTATCGTATGCATTTTACGCATTTTCTTACATAGTTTTTGACTACCTGTTTGCCTCCCAGAATCCAGTATTTCTGTCGCAAAAATATGCTGCTAAGGTTAGATTATTGCCCCCGTGTAACGTATGTAGATAAGCATCATGAACTATTCCTGACGTCACATTATGGTCGTGGGGCAATAAGATTGGGTGTTTCTGATCATGTGACAGGTTAGAGTTTTGAAGTCTCCCTCCAACTCGCAACAACCCATTGTAATCTATAAACGGGTCTAGACACAACAACCTACTGCTTTTCTTTAATGCTGACCCGCTTTTGATCGTTTTGTATTCTTCGGAAAATACTTCCTGTTGAACAAGTAATAATGTTTTATTCGTAGTTTTACATATTTCCGTTACACTTAAGGGTTCACTGCTCCTTATTCGGTTTGCGAATCTAGTAACAGTAGGATAGTACTCGTACCATTTTCTTGAAACTTAAGAACCTGTCCCAGATTGAGTTTCGTGGGGTTACTGTTGTATGATAACACCGTTTTATTTCTTCACTTATCTCTGGAATAGTTTTTGTAATTGTTATGACATCATTCTTTAGCTTGTAAACTTCGGAAACCTCTTCTAATTCCCAAAATTTGGTTAGTTGTTGGATTTCAGCAGTTCTAGTTGTCATGCTAACAATCTTCGTATAGTTATTAGTCATGTCGGAGTTACTGCATATCTCAGATAGAATCCACCCTAATTCTGTGTTTTGAGCGATAATTCCGGCCTACATTGTTTGTAACCCTTGTAGTAATAAACTACTGTATTCCCGAGCGCCTAATATTGTGTCTATTGGGCGTCGTTTGTAATATGTTGGATCTGCTAGAATAGTGTTTTCTATGCAGTCCGAATGTAGTTGCGGTATGGTTCTTTTTGGTAAAGAACCGGTAAGTTTCGGTAGTATTATAAGCGTTACTTACTGGTAGCTTATAATGACTGGGAAACCGTGGTTGTAGTTGGACATCGATACAGTAATTCGATGTCTTTGGTTTCTCGTCAGCAATCCCGGAAATTTCGGTTTGTATCTTGCTGCGAGGGTATGACAGTAGTTGTGCTACTTCTTCGGTGCAAAACGATGCCTCAGATCCTTGGTCACATAACACTCTTAGTAGTTGAGGTGTGCCGTAGTTGGATTTCGCTTGCACTAAGGCTGTAGCCAGTAGCGTTGTTGTAGGCGTATTTTTTGTAGTTATAGAACTGTTCGACATAGTTTTACCCGCCACTTTGCTTGTGGTCGGCTTCATCGAACTGTTATTTTCGGGCTCCTTGGAATCTCTATTTTTATTATTATACTCCATATTGTGTAACAGAGAGTGATGGCCTCGCTTACCACAATATTTACATACTTTAAAACTGTGGCACTGTGTCAATAATTCATGCATTAAGCAGTTTTTGCACATACGATTTTTTATTGTGTCTATATTAGGATGTTGCGCTGATAATGCTAAACATTGCGGGCAATTATAAATTAAATGTTCTTGATGACACAGCCAACATGTAGTATGGTTTGATACTACTGTTGTTACATGGCGTGGCCTGTTGATTTCTTTTCTGAAATAATTATTAGATTCCAGGCACTTCACTCGTTTCTCCAGGAAGCTCATCATTTCCGTGAACGATTGAAGTTTGTTCGGCTCTTCTAACTGAGTTTCGTATTTTTCATCAGTTTCGGAATCCTAAATTCGACCCAATATTCTCGTAAGGAATGGGTCCCACGAAGAAATATCTATTTTTTGGATTTTCAACGCTTCAAGATTCTCATTCACCGTGTCGTACAAGGTTCTCAAGTTAAACACATCGCCCTTTTTTTATTTGTGGAACGTTTAGAATATTGTCAATACGTTTAGTGACAATTTGCCTTTCGTTTTTATATCGTTTTATTAATAGTGACCATGCGCTTGCGTAATTAGTATCACAGACGGTAAGGTGCTTAATCAGCTTTGCGGCGTCTCCGCGTAAGTGGGTCATTAGGTATTGCATTTTTTCTGTAGCTGTTAACGATTTATTTTCATGTATTATTGTTAAGAATAAATCCTAAAATGAACTTCAAGAATCATAGTTCCCGTTGAACGTAGGAATGTTTATTTTGGGAATATGTACTGTTGAGCTATGTGTGGTATTTGCCGACTGTATTTTCTCACATAATTTGTCAATAATGTTGTCGTACTCCGCTCTTATCGTGTCAAACACTTTGTCTTGGAAGTACTGATGCTCGATAGCGCCCTCTTCCTCGAACAAATCAAAATGAGTTTCCTCGATCTTCTGCCATTGTTTTTGTAATGTTTCAAGTAACGTGCTAAAATGCGACATGGGTTTGTCTTGCCCCAATGAGTGCACTATTTTTTGTAAATTTTGTTGTATGTGATTGTCGCGATACATCTGTAACTGTATTCTTCCATGACTTTGTGTTTGACGTGGCTCTGCGACTTCCGGTTCGTACAACTGTTGAAGTCCTTTGTTTTCACACTTCTCTAGGTACTCCATAGCTTCGGTGTAAAGATCTCTAATGACACCAAAATAGTCGGTAGTGATATACCGATGGTTACTCAACAACTCTTGGTTTTCAAGGCGGTTGTTGGAGGCTTCGGTGAATATTTCTGTGAGTCGTGCTCGTCTTTCTGAAATATATTTCAAATCTTCACCAACATAAAGAAAGACTCAGCAGTCTTTCTTTATGTTGGTGAAGATTTGGCTAATATTTTTGTAGTGAGCTTCTTGGCTTCCTATGAGTTCGTTTATTTCTTGAATCTCCTTAGTCTTGCTGTCCCTTTTCTATCTTATCCTGGCCAACCTAACCAATAACGGGCTTGTATATCGAACTTAGATGCGCTCTTCCTTCTCGATACGGTATGTGCGATGTCTCGAATACCGGGGCGACTCGCTTGTGGGAGACCGACACCTGATTCGCTACCGTACGAAGCAACTAAGTTAGTCAGTGCTTTAACGTACAACAACGACTAGCGCTTGTTAGGTATACTAGCCTGTAATACGTCAAAGTGTCAGTCAGTCAACCTACGGGGACAAGGGGACCGCGATTCAACTTTGCATGAAAGACTGAAGGTCTTTTCAAGGGTCGCTGATTCTAATTACTTTGCTCGAAGGACCAAATGTCTTCACAAGGTTCGCTGATTCTAATTACTTTGCTCGAAGGACCAAATGTACGGCTACGGTCCGGGTTCCGTGGAACACCAAACAGCACTCGTACGTGTTACACCGAAAACCTATCTAAATACAACCTAAGTATGTGTACCGAGCGGGCACTGTAGTGAACCGTTCAATACTCGCACGTAACCTACGCCTAATTACCTAAATCCCTATATTCCCTACTCCTACCAATATACGGACCCTGCGGTGAGGGTGTATATACATATATAGATAGTGCGGGAAGTCTGTTACCGGGAGACCTAAGGCAACAGACGGAGACGAGAAGGGAGCCGGGTTTAGGAGATGGTTTTCTCACTGCCGGTCGAGCAGACTCACAAGACCGATCTACTGACGGCTAAGGGTGTCTTGGCCACAGTGAGAGGTGAGGGGTAAGGGTTATGAGTCAAAGTCGGATTGGACAAAATGACTGATTTTATTTACATAATTAATAGCTTATATACTAATCTTACTCTAAGTACACATGTATGGCTATTTACTTGTGTGCCATCCGTGTGTTGTGTCGATGCAGCTGCCTTAATGTCGGTCATGCCTAACAGTTGACAGAGTGCGATGCAAGCACTGCGTGCGACATAGATTTGATGTTGCAGGTGTTGCAATAATGTTCTAGATTGAACAGACATCAACACCTTTATAATGACAAACTTGTCTGATACATCTTATCCCATTTGTGTAAGTTTGTTTTGCATCTCCTAAATTTTAGAGAGGCACACAGACATGCCAACACCGCGTTCGTACTTGTATTGAAAAAAAGAAACAATGAATGCTTGTTTCTGTTCTTTGTTCAAACACGCTTAGCAGTTACGACCACATGTCTGCTGACGTAGTACATGAAATTATGTGAAGCATCACATTTTCGGACATTCTAGTAACCAATAGCGTCTGCACCTTAGCTACTAGCTTAATCACGTTGCCGTAGTTATTCTCCATTGTAGCCTGCCTTATTCACAATTGCCGATGAAGCAAAAAATGAACAAGTAATGTTCTTCTTTTTCGACGAAAACTTTCTTTCAATTTTCTTCGCGGGATTATGTGTATTATTATCGTATTTAACTTTGTTATTAAGAGGATACACAGTTTTATAACTTGCAGAATAAAACCTTGGCGCCATTACATGCATTAATTTTATAAGGGACGCTTATAGATAAAAGTTGCCAGTACATAAAAAACGAAACTAAAGAATTAGTCAAATTATTGCATTGTTGCCATATAATTTCAACAGTTTGTTTATCCTCGGGGACACTTTCCCATGCTGATATGTAAGTACTTATACTTTTCTGGAAGAGTCATGAAGATTTTTGTCATGGCTAATTTTTCTAAAACTGTTTCTCCAACTGCTCTTATTTGATGAACGATATTTTCCATTGTAGAGAAGAAAAGTCATTGGCTCTTCATATTTATATTAAACAACTTTTGTTGTAATAAATGTGCACTTAGTTTTGATGACGGCTCGTATAATGTACTTAACTTGTCCCAAATTTGTGTGCTTGTAGTGCAGGTAATAATATGAGAGATTATATTTTCTTCAAAACTAGTTGTTATTATTTCTTGTGCTCTGTTATCCAACTCTTCCCACGACTTTCATTTTTTCTCACTGCTATCGAATGGTAATTCGACCTTTCCTTCCACTATTTCCCATAGTTGTTTAGATTTTAATATTACTCTCACCTGAAATTTCCACGTTTGATAATTCTTTCCATTTAACCTTTGTATGGAATCCATCTTGATGACGACGCGACGACCTTTTTTTTTTTTTTTAACGTGTGGAAATCCCCTCGGACCGTCACCCCACCGGGGCTTGCGGCGGGGCGGTGTGTCGGACTCGAACCGACTAAAACCACACGGTGTGCCACTCTGCGCCTGTGAAGGGAGGAGTCCGGGAACTGCAGTTATTAACACATCCGGACCCCTCCCAGCGCCTGCCCGCACAGAAGCGGGCACCGTCTGCTGGTAGACTCTCAATTAGGCGACGTACGGCACACGCGTACGTCGCCCCCTCGCGGGAGGCCACTAGAGCGGATGGAGGGGAAAGCCCGTCCCGACCATCCGCGGCCACACTCAGGGCGGCATGAGGCGCTGATAGGCGCGCCTCCGCCGCCCGGTTCACCGGCGGCGGATTGGGTCCGAGTGGACATCGTCCTCCCGTGCCTTCTCCGCCACCTCCTTCTGCGAGATTACATGTTCGCAGAAGGTTGCGACCGCGGTAAAACTGCTATCGCTACCGGCCATGGAGCGTATGACGGCCGGTAGCGATAGATCTCCTCCGATGACTGCAGTGAGGGCCCGGCGCTGCGACGCCCATGCAGGGCAGATCGCCAGCGTATGCTGGGCCGAGTCCTCACTGCAGTCGCAGTGGTGGCAGGCGGGACTCAATTCCCTCCTAGCGACCGAGTGCAGGTACTTCCCGAAGCAACCATGCCCGGAAAGGACCTGCGTCAGTCGAAAGGAAAGGGTCCCGTGCTGCCGCCCTGCCCACTCGACGACGCGACGATCACAACAACCTCACAAACTCTCGAATTGTTGCTGTAGTTTTTGTTTAATATTTCCTCGACCAGCAGCAATATTATATTTTTCTTCAGATTTCCTCACAACTTCACGACAAGATCTTCCACGACTTTTGTTTTTACGAACAAAATTGTGTCGCCGGTGGTTTTGTTCACTGTAGTTTTTATTTTTCTTCTCTTTTTAATCTTCAACACCTGGGCTCATAACCTTTTATCTTTAGGTGTAGTCGATAGGCGGACATGAAGAAAAGTCGTGGTATTGTGTTTAGGTATATATTGGAATAACAACTCACATTATAGAAATACAGAGTACAGCGCAGTTTCTTCTATCATCTTGTAACAACGATATAGTGTGACCATAGATAAAAAATATGATTATTGCCTAACGGTATGAAACACATATTTATCTAAAATAGAGTGGCCCCTAATTATTTTTTGTAAAATTCCAAAGCCTTTGATACTTTTTTTTGATCTGAAAATGATATGTGCCGACACGTCAGTTTATTAGAAAAGTGAAATGATTCCTGATCTTGCAAAGTATGCAAATCTGAAAAATGTTGCCATTTTATTTGCATTGCATAAATTTAGCACCATCATTTAAAAAAAACTTTTTGCTCTTTTATGTGTTCTGAAAAAGTTTAAACATGTGACATGTATCTAAAAAAATACCACTTTTTGGCCTGTAGCAGAATGCAAAAATGTTGTTTTTAAAATTTCAGGGCTGTCGAAGCAACAACCAAGCAACTTAGACATGCAATGTTTGATGGGTATCCATCAAACGTAATCGATACGACTTCAATACCAGCTTCATGGTAATTTCCTAAGCACATGCTTACTAAATTTGCCTTTTGTTCTGCTGAATTGACAAAGAAAGAGGCTACTGGTCACGCCAAATATGTTTTTGAAAGGCTTCGATAATTTTAGTAGACTGAAATGGTTCATTAAACAAATGGAACACTATTTGGTAAGGATAATGTAGTACTTAAAGGTGTTAGCAGGTAGGGGAGGGTGTAGTACTTAAAGGTAGCAACCGTAAAATAGTAATAGTTGGTGCACTAATATGGCAACCCAAGAAACATAAGTGTGTGATTGCTGTTTCCTTTTCCGTGCAAATGTATAATTGTCGTGTACTCATGTCACTTCTTTTGCAATAAATGTTTTACTGTTTTTCATGGATGGTATTAATTAATTGCCCATCAGTGTGGACATAACAGATAAGAAAGGAATCACACATACCCTTCAGCTGCACAGCGGCTCCTCTGTGTCTCTCCAGTAGCGGGCCCGCCACTGACTCTGAACCAGGGTATCTCCAGGTGTTCCACTTGCAGTAATTCGCGGCAAGGCGTCACTCATAAGAAATAATTACAAAGGCGCAATGCCGTAGATTTATATTAACAACGCAGAGTTGTAAGCTCGCGTGGCGGATTATTTAATTTTTATCAGATTGTGTAATTTCAGTAATTAACACATACGACGTGAAGATATTTTAAGTCTTCAGCGCGGCGGTTCGATTTGAGTACTAGTTTAACGTAAATTTTAGTAATTTACATAAATCAATGCGGAGCTGTAAACTCGCACGGCGGGAACTTTAATAGCACTAGAAAATTCTTCTAATCTGTCTTCATTATCCGCTAGGTGCGCTGTCCTAGCGCGGGGTGTGTGTATAAAGGTATATAGGTATGTGGAACGGAACGTTCCATTAAATAATTTGTATAACTAACAATTTGGCGTAACCAACCATCATTTAAAAAAAACTTTTTGCTCTTTAATGTGTTCTAAAAAAGTTTAAACATGTGACATGTATCTAAAAAATACCACTTTTTGGCCTGTAGCAGAATGCAAAAATGTAGTTTTTAAAATTTCAGGGCTGTCGAAGCAACAACCAAGCAACTTAGACATGCAATGTTTGATGGACATCCATCAAACTTAATCGATACGACTTCAATACCAGCTTCATGGTAATTTCCTAAGCACATGCTTACTAAATTTGACTTTTGTTCTGCTGAATTGACAAAGAAAGAGGCTACTGGTAACTTCCAACTCTCGTTGATAGCAACCAGTAAAAATACTAAAGCCTGCGTTGCTAGCTCGTTGACGCTACTAGTAACTCCTGCACCGAAGTCTACGTAACCATGTTTGCCTTTTGTTCTGCTGAAACCCCGTTGACAAAGAAAGAGGCTACTGGTAACTTCCAATCTCGTTGATAGCAACCAGTAAAAATAGTAAAGCCTGCGTTGCTAGCTCGTTGACGCTACTAGTAAATCCTGCACCGAAGTCTGCGTAACCATGAACAGTATTTCCATAATATTCTTCTAATTGACAATTTGCCATTACATCAAATATTAAACTACAAATTACTTTGTTTTTTTTTAATTGCATAGGGGACAAACGAGCAGACGTATCGACTGATGGTAAGCGATTACCGCCGCCCATGGACACCCGCAACACCAGAAGCGTCACAAGTGCGCTGCCGGCCTTTTACGAAGGAATACGCTCTTTTCTTGAAGGTTTGAAGGACGTATTGGTCCAGGATAGCGCAGGCGACAGTTCATTCCACAGTTTTGTTGTGCGAGGCAGAAAGTTCCTAGAATACCGCACAGTTGTGGACTGCCAGCCATGAAGATGAAACTGCTGTCGCGTAGGACGACGGCGGAAAGAGGTGGTAGTAATCAGTCCGAACAATTCGTCGGAGCACTCCCTATAGTAAATGCGGTAGAAGATGCATAGCAAAGCCACATCTCTACGTCGCGCCAAAGAGGCCAGCCGAATTAAAATTTCTGGCAGTCGACGATTCAAGTAGTTCTCTCCGTTGAATGCGGTCCAGAGGGAGGAGCTGGTACTGGGGTGCCGTCGCCCAAAGATGAGGACAGTTTCCATATGAGGCCGAACCTGCGCCTTATAAAGCAGAAGGCGTTGGGCCGGAGTGAAATACTGTCTCGATCTGTTGAGCACACCAAGCTTCTTCGAGGCCAATTTGGCCTTATCCTCCAAATGGCCACGGTACTGGACTTGACTCGATATCTCGACACCAAGTATTCCAATGTTGGCTGAGGCAGATAGGGGAGTGTCTTCAAACCGAGGACATACGACCCACGGCACTTTTTTAGCGGTGAACGCGCAAATTTGTGTCTTTGTGGGGTTAAAGTGGACTAAATTGAGTCTACCCCAATCTGAAACCTTTTCTAAAGAGGTCTCAATTTGAGAAACAAGTTTTCCCGAGTCGACTCTCAATGACGTTTTCCCGAGAAATATTAGCGCGGTCGGTGTAGAGAGCATCGCCGTAATGTCATCCGTATAGCAATGAATGTCGCTAGTTTGCAGCATGTCATTGATATGGAGGAGGAACAGAGTAGGCGATAGCACATAGCCTTATGGGACACCAGCATTCACAGGTATGGAGTCAGAGTATTCACCGTCGTCTACGACCTTTATGCTTCTACCTGCTAAAAAGCTGGTGACCCATTCGCATAGTTTCTGGGGAAGCCCATAGGAAGGGAACTTCGAAAGAAGCGCTTTGTGCCAGACCTGATCGAAAGCCTTCGCAATGTCCAAACTAACTACCAAGGCTTCCCCCTTAGTCTCAATCGCCTGTGTCCAGCGATGTGTCAGGTACGCCAGAAGATCACCAGCTGATCGACCCTTACGGAAACCGTACTGCTGGTCGCCAAGCAGATGATGATCCTCTAGGTACCGCAAGAGTCGATGATTAATGATGTACTTCATTATTTTCGAGAGGAGGGAAGTTATGGCTATCGGCCTGTAGTTAGATAGATTTGAGCGGTCGCCTTTTTTAGGGATCGGGTGGACCAATGCTGCCTTCCATGATGTCGCGACTGCGCCAGGAGTGTAGGAGAGCCGGAAAAGACGCGTTAAGACCGGTGGCAACTCTGGAGCACACATCTTCCACACAATAGGAGTGATTCCATCTGGGCCACTCGACTTATGTAGATCAAGGGACAAAAGTACTAAGCGCACTGAGCGTTGGTGGAACTGGATTTCCAGCATACAGCTCTCGCACCGCAGTATGGTAGGCGGCTCCTGTTCCCCGTCATCCAAGGTCGAGTTGGACGCAAAGTGTTTTGCTAGAAGATCGGCTTTCTCCTTTGCGTCATAGGTCAACGGATTATTACCTATGTGCAGAGGTGGAAAGGGTGGCTTACAAAAGTTGCTTTCGATAGCCTTAGCAAGAGACCAGAATGTCCGAGTTCCCGAAGGAAGACGTTCAAGCCTCTCGCCAATTCTAGTAACGTGCTCCGACTTCGTCCTTGCAATGTCTCTTTTTAAGGGGCCTGGGGACAAAATTGTACTCCTTTTTCAGAGCGCTGGTATTTTGATCCCGTAACGAAACCGCGTCAGCCCAGGCTTGGCAAGCCTCCTGCTTTATGCGAGAAGCTTTTCTGGAAGATGGACCAAACCAGGGCCGACACTTGCCACCAATGGGGACCACAGTGGATGGGATGAAGAGCTCCATACCCTGCAGCACAACATCAGAAACAAAATCAGCAGCGGCGTAGGGATTATCCGGCGAGAAGCACAACTGTCTCCAAGAGTAGGACGCAAAGAAGGACCGCATCCCATCCCAATCTGCTGACTTGTAGTGCCACACACGACGGCTGCGTGCGACTCGAGATCGCGGCGAGGGTGTGATAGGCACTGTACTCCGGACAAGGCAATGGTCTGAGAAGCCAGGTGAGCCAGGTTCTGCCGGTAGATCCATACCCATTTGCGCATCGGTTTCCATCAGGCAATACTCCCGCCATTCTTTGACTAACTTTTTGTAGTCTAACACATCTTTTAAGATTGGAAATCTGTCTATTGCTGGTGTCAATTCTGGGTAATTGAAATTTGTTCTTGTGGCGGGCTCTACAATTGGTAGAATATTAAATAACGCATTGTCAGAGAAATCAAATCTAGTCATAATCTGATTGATTGCTTCAATGTAAAACTGCATGCAGTCAAGGCGCGCTCGGTCTAAACGCTGAACGCTCCAAGAACCCTAACCCACTCCCGGCCAAGCACAAAGGATGTTGATTTCCCGCAATAACAAATAATCTTAAGTTTTGTTGAAATTCACTATACACAGTAGCAGAAATTCTTATATAACCTATGACATCTAAATAATTGTTAGAGTAGGTAGCTAGTTTAACTTTGGTGTCCATTATCTCACAATCACTAAAGTAATTTTTATAGTCCTCTACACTAATAATGGATACTGCAGAACCACTATCAAATTCAAACTTAATTCCTTGTAGGCAACCATGAGGTGTGACACTAATCTACAACTTGCTGTTGTCTTCAGTGGAGTTATTATTATCGACATACATCACAGGGTCCTCTTGATCATCGTCTGATTGTGATTGTATCTGTACTGAATAAGTGTTCTGGGCATTTATTTTAAACACATCTTTTTGATGTGTCCAATTTTCTTACAGTGGCCACAGACCTCCTTTGCCACAGGACAGCGGTTTGCATAATGTTTCCCACCACATCTGAAACACTTTATATATTTGAGAGCCGATGTACCAGATTGTAAATTGTGGCCTGTGTTCCGCCCCACTGCACCTGGTGGCGGCTTGGCCGACCTTTTTTTCTTCATAGTGTTATAGTTCACAGTGTTAACATCTGTCATATTAGAGTAACTTTGGTTTTGCAGACTTTCCATGGCAGTAGCCACTTCAAATGCTTTTTCTAAGGTTAAAGATCGTATTTCCAATAGGCGATCCTTAATTTTCCTTGAACGAAAAGCCACACACCAACTGGTTCCTTAACGCTGTATTCAAAAAATTGCTAAAATTGCAAGTAGACGCCATTTTACGCAGCGTGGCCATGTATTCTTTCACGGACTCGCCTTCAAGCTGGGTACGGTGATGAAACTTGAAATACTCTGCTATTTCTAGCGGTGTCGGATCAAGGTGTTTTACTAACGGTTTGACATTTTCTTGATACGTAAGGGCGCGTACACATAGAACGTCGGATATTACAGGATCCGTTTTAATTGATCCGTCGGTACTGGAGTAGGGATGCAACATCGTTCATAAAAAACATCGATGTTAGGATATCGATGTTTTCAAAAGTGAAACATCGATGTCAAAAATATCGATGTTTATGAACGATGTATCGATGTTTATGAACGATGTTTTTAACCAACTTCAAAAAAGGAGGAGCTTCTCAATTCGACCGGAAATATGTTTTTTGTGGTTTCGCGGATAACTTCGTCGTTTATGAATCGATTTTAGTTATTCTTTTTTTAATGGAGAGGAGATATCAGACAACGGTGGTACCATGATAAGGACACTAAGATCTGATGATGGCATCCAAAAGAAATCGAGTCGAACCTTAAAGTCGGTTTTTATTTTGTTAAAGTTTTACTTGTTATCACCATTTATAAATTAAACTCCTTGTTCCTGTAATGCAAATAAAACATCGAAGTATCGCTGAAACCATCTTAGCTCAGTTTTCTTAATTCTTGCTTTCACAAACATTATACTTTAAATCACTGTCACTACATATTTTAAAGGAACATACTCCTCATTGCTCTCATCATTACTAAATACTATGTTTATTCTATTTTTATTTATATCTTTTACCTTACCCAACATTCACTACCATACTTACTATTCAACAGCGTGGGCGCGTACTAAAACATCCCTACTGGCACCATTTAAATGTACATCTAAGTAAAATAGTAATTTGTAATAGAAATGAAACAAATAAGTTAAACAATAATAAATAATTATAAAAAGTATAATAAATAAAACATATAATATTAAATTCAAAATTTAAAAAACCCCCTACTCAAGCACTTAATCGAGTAATCATACGCCAATGATATTTTTGCAGTCATTCTATTATTCTCCCCCACTTTCACCCCCATAACTTTTAAACGACTCAACCGATTTTCATGAAACATGTCTACGAACACTCGCACGTAACTCACCTTTCATACAAAAAAAACTAAATTGAAATCGCTTCATCCGTTCGTGAGCTACGGTGCCACAGACAGACAGACGCGTCAAACTTATAACACCCCTCTTTTTGCTTCGGGGGTTAAAAATAACATGTAATTAAATATTCATTAAATTCAGACTGTTATTTTTAAGTGGAATTTAAATTAAAGAATGGGCATTATTATTAATGAATTGATAAAACATCGTTCATAAAACATCGTTCATGAACAACGATGTATCGTCGATGTTATAGTTTCAACATCGATGTTTATACAACGATACATCGATGTTTGAAAAACATCGATGTATCTATCACTTTGTTCAATAATCTGATCAAGTTTTTCTTCATTTTCTTTTTTACTTTCTTCTGTTTCCGTAATGTTGTCTGAATTTGTTTCATTAGCAGGGACGTTTTCGTGTGTTTCACCTGGGGTGACCACTTTTTTTTAAAATAACATTTGATTGTGATATTTGTAAGGCTTGGTGTTTGAGGTAGCAGCTCCAGATTTCTTCAATTTCTTTTTTTCCGTCAATGTTCTATCCAGGCATCTCTAGTCGAATTACATTTTTTTATTACATACTTTCCTGAAACAAGTAAATAATAATATAAGATGATTCTCAATAACTTAGTACTAATACTCAATAACTCAATAAATGATAGGTATGCAGCATCTGGGTGTACATTTCAAGAACTTTATTACGTCTTTCGTGTCGGTGTGTCAACTATAAGCAATATTATTAAGGAAGTTACACGATGCATATGGAATAATTTGAGTGACGAGTTTATGCGACTTCCTAGAACATTGAGTGAATGGGAGCATATAGCAAATGGATTCGACAAAAAAGCAAATTTCCCCCACTATTTAGGAGCAGTAGACGGTAAACACATCAGACTTCGAAAACCAGCAAAAAGTGGCTCAATGTACCTAAATTACAAAGACTTTTTTCCATCATATTATTAGCGATCGTAGACTCTGATTATCGTATTCTATATGTTAGTGTTGGGTCGTATGGAAAAGAATGTGATTCATCAATATTCAAAGACTCGACATTTTGGAAAATGATGCTAGACGCCAGTTTACAAATAGCAGAACCTTGCCCATTAACAACAGACTCAGAAACGAGAGTTCCCTACGTCATAATCGGCGATGAAGGTTTCGGTTTACACTAAAGTTTAATGAGGCCATTTACCGGGACGCATTTGGACATAAATAAGCGAATATTTTACTATCGTTTGACCAGAGCTAGACAATACGTTGAATGTGCATTTGGTATTCTTGCTAATAAGTGGAGAGTATTCCACCGGCTGTTAGACGTCAACACAACAACAGCTATATGGATAGTTAAGGCATGTACCGTTCTACACAACTTTGTAAGGGAAAAAGAGGGTTTAAACGATGGCTATACATTCGAATCTGAAGCATTTCATTTCAATAGCTTACCTGATGATGAAACGCTACGGGGTGGTCGAAATGCAAATTCAGTTCGAACGGAATCGAAAACTATTTCGTGTCCGAATCTGGGTCAGTTTCTTGGCAGAATGAAGCTATTTAACAGACCAGTTGCCATTATGGAAATATATAACCGTACAGTAATTTTAGCTCAGGTGTTAATTGGGTAAAATGTTACCAATATGGCGAGAATTTGAATAATTTAAATTTATGGTTTTAAATAATAATAAACAATAAAAATATAATGATGTATTATATTACTCCATAAATAATAATTGGGGATTAAACGAACTTACCTGTAAGTGAAGTTCTATCCTAATTATACGAGTGATTCGTTTGAAGATTTTAGCATAAGACATGTAGTAGCGCCCCTCCTCCTCCAGCCTCCGTGCGTGGCGGTAGTGCACGCGACTGCTACGCACGGGGCGTGGGTTCGATCCCTGATGAATATGGCTATTTGCACTGGTCTGGTCGTGCCCCGGAGAGCACGTTAAGCCGTCGGGTCCCGGTTGCCATACAAACATCTATGGCAGTCGTTACAGGTAGTTGGAGCCCTCAAAAGTCCAAGTCTAACTTGGAACTTCGATATCGCCATTGGTCATTGGACCATTGGTTGTGGAGGTCAGATGGCAGTCGCTTCACGGAAAATATCGAAGTTCAGCCGCATCACAGTTAGACTGGAAAGCCGACCCCAACTGAGTTGGGTAAAGGTTCAGAGAATGATGTAGTAGCGACCTCTAGCGATCACCATTCCACACTATTATAATAATTTTAACATAGGCATACCTTGTTTTTCCGGCTGTGATTCCGACAAACCTGAAGTTATAACCAACCAGAGGAACTGAAGTGGTTTCGACTATGGTCAATGGTGACGATGAAGGCAAGCACCGTCACTCGCGCGCCAGTTTTTTATCTAATTTCCTAATTTCTCGTTCTATACGATCACAATTATCATAGCCTTTGTTACTTTAGGCATATTATTATTAATTTATTATTAACTAATAAACAGTACTGAAAGTAATAAAAGTTCGCCATTTTTGACGAACGAGATGAGGAACGGCTAAGCACTAAAACGCGAATGAGGTTGGCGGGGTGCAATGATATTAGCTAAAGTCGGGGTACCATCAAAATAAAAAATCTCAAAATAGTGTGGAATGGCGATCGCTAGAGGGCGCTACTACATGTCTTATGCTAATCTCGAGAACGAATCACGAAGTATAATAACCATATCTCCATTACAATATAAAATAAATACTAACCAAATTCTTCTTTCTTTTTGTTCCATAGCTTAAATTCTCCTTTAGAATGACACATATTTCACGCCAAGCTGCGGTTTTTGCAATTTTATCTCTATAAATCTCCAGTGTTTTGTCTCAAAGAACTGGTCTACTTTCAACACAATTAATAAGAACTTCTTGGTCAATATATTTTTCAAATGCCATGATTATGAGAGCACTGAACACGTGCACTACTATAGCAATGAAACCGGCAAATGGCGGCTGTTTGCAGCACGCCGCTCCCCGCGAACCCCCGTACGGAGTCTCGCGCGGTTTCATTCCGATAAAACGGATCAGTATTTTCGTTGCGGGTGGGATTTTTTACTGGATCCAGAATACTGTAGTCTGTGTGTACATTGTCCTACAACTACATAGGCTAATAACATATAAGTTTAAACTGACCTGTAAAACGGATTCCTGCTTATTTTGTCGAATCGGCATTTTTTACTGGATCCGGAATACTTACTGCATTCTGTGTGAACTCGCTCATACAACTACATACGCTAGTAACATATACGTTTAAACGGACCGATAAAACGGACTTTCTATATGAACGCGCCCTTATCAAGCTTGTTTACTATTAAATTAATATATCTTTATTTTCGTTTCCGTCCCCCCGTAGTCGTTATTGTTACATTCTCTGACACTTATTCACATAAATTTTCATCTTTGTTTTCCTTATTCTCTCTCCACCACTAATTTCTTCTGCGTTCTCCTGAAAATAATTAATATTTATTTATTTATTATTTACACAGGTACCTGAAAATGCTGATGACTGGAAAATAATAGAATACGGATTTAGAAGAAAATTCCTGGATGTTGTGGGGCTATAGATGGGAAGCATGTGGTACTTAAAGCACCACCCGAAGCAGGAAGTATGTATTATAATTACAAACATACCAACAGCATAGTTCTAATGGCTTTGGTAGATGACGACTATTGCTTCAGTTAGATAGATCTGGGTTGTAATGGAAGAGTTTCAGATGGCGGAGTTTTCAGGAACTGTAATCTAAGTTTTTTTTAGAAAATAACTTGCTTCCAGAAAATCATCTTATAGTGGCTGATAACGCTTTTCCTTTAAAAACGTATATAATGAAGCCATATCCGGGAAATAATTTAACTCTAAAACAGAAAGTTTTTAACTATAGCCTGTCCCGAGCGCGGCGTAGAGTCGAATATGCCTTTGGAATTTTAGTTGGTAGATTTCGTATTTTTGAAAGACCCATTCCAGTCAGACCCAATAATGTTGACAAGATTGACAAAGCCTGTTGTGCATTACATAATTGGCTGAGAAAAATAAATAGCAATGTGAACACACCGATAGTAGACTTTGAAGATACTTGTCATGGCAACATAGTTTCAGGTAGTTGGAGAGAAGTGCCTTCAGAAGCACTAACTGATTAGCCGGATCCACACCGTACGATCCAAAATGGATTGGCGATCCCGCGATCCGAGATCCAAGATCCAACTAGGTCGATCCAACAGCAATCTTTTGCAATCCTGACTGGCTGCTCCAACGCGCTCCTGCCGATCTATACTGAATCAGTTGAATTTTGTCTGGCTGACAAAAACGAAAAAGACAGTATTGGGTTAAAACAATTTTTAAAAACCGGTTGGAATACGGGACTCGACTTTACAAAGAGTTAATTGATGATGGAGCTGAAGCTAATTTTGCACGAATGACTGCAAATCAATTTGACTTATTGTGTTCACTATTGGTGAACAAAATAAGAAAGAATGATACAAATAAACTATCGTGATGCCATAACTGTTAAGGAATTACTACTTATAACATTGAGATTTTTAGCAAGTGGAGATTCTTACGTCAGTCTACAGTATCTTTTCAGAGTGTCCAAACAGTCAATTTCAAAAATTGTTCCTGAGGTTTGTGAAGCAATCATCGACGTTTTGAAGGAGTATGTAAAAGTAAGTGAAATTATATATTTAAAAGATTAAACTCTTTATTTCAAACTTAGCTTAAACTTAAGAATATATAAAAGTTACATAAGTAAATAAAATTGGTATTGTGGTGACGGAGAAGGCTGCCAAGTTGTCGAAGTAGTAGATGTTGATGGAAGCTGTGTGTGTGTCGAAGTGATTCTGAAGGTCGTTCTGCATGCAATGAAGTTGATGGAAGCGGAGTCATTGTTGATTCTGAAGGTCGTTCTGTATGCAATGAAGTTGATGGAAGCTTAGTTGTTGTTGATTCTGAAGGTCGTTCAGTATATGATGAAGTTGAAGAGTAATATCCATAATTTTCTGGTCTGTATCTGCCTGTGTCAACTTCATAAATAATTTGAGATATGGCATGTTTTACATAAGTTAACGTTAGATGATCATATTTTCGTAGTTCGGTAGCTATGTATTGTCCAAAAGCGGTGAATGAATCTATCTCTGGTTGTTGTGGTTGAGCACATTGATGAAGTAGTTGAAATGCTTCCGAAATGGATTCATCTGTTATCATAATATCTTCGGAACCGTGTGAAGATGTTTTTTTTTCTTCTTTTATTTTGATTCCTTTTTTGGGTTTGAACATTGTGTTGGGTGTTTTGCACATTAGATTGGGCAGCAGGTTGTTCAGATGGTACAGAAGGTTCAGTTGTTATACTCTGATCATTCATATCTTTAGATATATCTTATATTATTAGCATTCTCAGTTGTGTGATTGTCTACGTTTTCTAGAGCATTTTCATTGATAGCATGTTCTCCGCTACCAGTGGTGCTATTACTGTCTTCCTATAACAACAACAATAACAAAACATATTAATCATAGTTACACTTTTTTCAGATACCATCAAATGAGGAAGAGTGGCTCGCAGTGTCTCAGGAATTCGACGAAAAATGGAATTTTCCACATGTATCCGAGCAATGGATGGTAAACATGTCGTTTTGCAAGCGCCTTTTAATAGTGGCAACGATACTATAAATTGTTTCCAAGTATAGTTCTTTTTGGATTAGTAGATTCAAATTATAGGTTCCTTTATGTGAATGTTGGGAGTAAGGGCAGAATATCAGATGGAGGCGTGTTTAAAAGCACAAAGCTATATGAGAAACTTGAAAAAAAAAGGAGCTAAACATCCCATCGGCAAAAAATTTGCAAGTTCCTTATCAAATTGAAGTGCCCTATTTTATACTTGGTGATAAAGCTTTCCAATTAAATGAGTATACATTGAAACCGTATGAAGGTGATCCAGAAAGGGGTTCGAGTGAACGAATATTCAATTACAGATTATCAAGTGCACGTAGAGTTGTAGAAAACGCGTTTGGAGTACTAAGCTCAAGTTACAGAGTTTTGCGTAAACCAATGCTGTTGGTCTCAAGGTGGCGTTGGGTTTCTGGTTAACGAGTCCCTATCTAGCAACGTTGTGGAAATGTCTAGTGTGTCGAACAGGGTAGCGTACCTCATTATCAAGCTCACCGAGAGGTATAGCCTCAAGGTAGTGCAAGTGTACGCACCGACCTCGGCCCACTCGGACGATGAGGTGGAGTGTATGTTCGATGACATATCGAGGGCCCTCCACTTCACTACTAAAACCCACTACAACGTTGTTATGGGTGACTTCAACGCCAAAGTGGGAGTACAAAATTGCAGCGAATCGGTAATAGGATCCCATGGATTTGGAAGCAGAAATCATAGGGGGCAAATGCTCGTCAACTTTCTCGAACGAGAGGGGTTGTTCTTGATGAACTCATTCTTTAAGAAACGGCCCCAAAGGAAGTGGACGTGGCGAAGCCCCGACGCTATGACTAAAAATGAGATCGATTTCATCATGACGGACAGAAAGCACATATTCAGAGACGTCTCAGTGATCAGTAGGTTTAACACCGGTAGTGATCACCGACTCGTCCGAGGCTCTCTGAATATCAACTTTAAAGCTGAACGTGTCCGATTGATGAAATCCAGGCTCCGACCAACTCTGCTCCAAGCCGCAATGGGATCTGAAAAGTTCCAGTCAAATCTGGAAAACCGATTTGCTGCTATGGAAACCACAACAGGCGTGAACCAGAACCTTGAAAATGTGGTTCGAATCCTCAGGGAAGAAGGTACGAGATTTTGTGAAATGCAGCGTAAGGGCAGGAAATCTAAGCTTTCGGAAGGGACCCTAGGGCTAATGAAGGAACGACGTGAAAACCCACTTCTCACTTCGTCGGCAAAACGGACTCTAAACAGAGAGATCAGCAAACTAGTACGACACGACCTCCGATGCTCCAATACTCTTTCGATCGAAAGAGCGATCGAGCAGAATCGGGGGTCAAAGGTGTTTGTACAATCTCTCGGAAGAAGCCACCTGACGAAGCTGACTACAGCAAGTGGAGAAGTCGTTACCTCCAAGCCGGTCGTCCTTTCGGAAGTGGAACGTTTCTATGGCGGTTTGTACGCTTCGCATGCATCTCGACCTGATCCCGAAAATGAGGACTCTAGAGCCACATTAACACGCCACTACACCGAAGATCTGCCAGAAGTCAGCATTGACGAAATCGAGATGGCTCTTGGACAGCTTAAAAATGGAAAAGCCCCTGGAGAGGACGGCATTACAACAGAACTGTTAAAGGCTGGAGGTAAGCCCGTACTGAGGGAGCTCCAAAAGCTTTTTAACGCTGTACTGTTCGAAGGGAAAACTCCAGAGGCGTGGAGCAGAAGTGTGGTCATCTTGTTCTTCAAGAAAGGTGACAAGACCAGGTTGAAGAACTATCGACCCATTTCGCTTTTAAGCCACGTCTACAAGCTGTTCTCAAGAGTCATCACGAACCGTCTTGCGCGAAGACTCGACGAATTTCAACCACCAGAGCAAGCTGGATTTCGGAGCGGATATGGCACCATAGACCACATCCACACAGTGCGGCAAATTATACAGAAGACAGAGGAGTATAATCAGCCCCTGTGTCTAGCATTCGTGGACTATGAGAAGGCCTTTGACTCGATCGAGATCTGGTCTGTTCTGGAGTCCCTGCAGCGTTGCCAAGTGGATTGGCGATACATCCAAGTGCTGAGATGTCTCTACGAAGCCGCGACCATGTCCGTCCAAGTACAGAATCAGCAAACAAGGCCCATACCATTGCATCGAGGAGTGAGACAAGGGGATGTTATTTCCCCGAAATTGTTCACAAATGCAATGGAGGATCTGTTCAAGACGCTACACTGGAAAGGACGTGGCATAAATATCAATGGCGAATACATCTCTCACTTGCGATTTGCGGACGACATCGTCATTATGGCAGAGACGCTGCAGGACCTACAACAGATGCTGAACGACCTGGCTGACTCTTCTGTGCGCATCGGCCTACGGATGAACTTGGACAAAACCAAGGTCATGTTCAATGAACCTGTACTACCGGAACCGATCGCAGTACACGGTGCCGTTCTCGAAGTTGTTCAAAATTATGTGTACCTCGGGCAGACTTTGCAGTTAGGTAGAAACAACTTTGAGGATGAGGTGAACAGGAGAATTCAGCTGGGTTGGGCAGCGTTTGGGAAACTTCGTCGGGTCTTTTCATCGTCGATCCCACAGTGCCTTAAGACGAAAGTCTTCAATCAGTGCGTCCTACCCGTCATGACATACGGAGCCGAAACGTGGACACTTACGGCACGGCTGGTCCACAAGTTCAAAGTCGCTCAGCGTGCTATGGAGAGGGCTATAATGAGGTAATCCGGCAGAGAACCAAGGTCATCGACATAGCCCAAAGGATTAGCAAGCTGAAGTGGCAGTGGGCTGGCCATATTAGCCGCAGAACTGATTACCGTTGGGGTAAACGGGTTCTTGAGTGGAGACCGCGTCTCGGCAAACGTAGTGTAGGACGTCCACAGGCCAGGTGGAGTGATGATCTGCGCAAGACGGCTGGCACGAGCTGGATGCGAGAAGCCGAGGATCGAACCAAGTGGCGCGCAATTGGAGAGGCCTATGTCCAGCAGTGGACTGCGATAGGCTGATGATGATGATGAATGCTGCTGGAGCCAGAAAAAGCAACTTAAGTCGTGTTAGCGACAGTTTACCTGTATAACTATTAGGTCTTTACCTATGAAATTGCCGTTTTGTATGCAATAAGTGAAAGTACTTATTTTTTCAAACTTTTTTATTTCTGTTATTCGAAGTAATCACCCATGCAATCAACACAGCTTGGAAACTGTCGCGCGTTGTCGTGAAGCAGCTGCAAGAGCTGGGGTTGGAAGCTCTCCCTCATCCGTCATACTCACCAGACGTTGCACCTACCGACTATTACTTTTTCCAAAATTTAGACAACTCTTTAGTGCGTAAAAAATTCAATTCCCGAGAGGCAGTACAAAATGCCTTTGAAGAGTTTGTTGCCTCCCGTCCAGCTGATTTTTACAAGAAGGGCATCAATAAACTGCCAATGCGTTGGCAAAGATGCGTCGATTGCATGGGTGATTACTTCGAATAACAGAAATAAAAAAGTTTGAAAAAATAAGTACTTTCACTTATTGCATACAAAACGGCAATTTCATAGGTAAAGACCTATTATTTACGAAGTAATTCTAATTTAAGATCACCGGTATCTTTTGATACCATACAGGGGAATGGAGAAATAGTTCCTGGAAGCTGGCGAACGGAACAGGCACCAACATCACTACTACCGATAGATGCCATACCACGAAGAGCATCACAAAATGCCAAAGATATTCGGTCCCACTTAGCAAGACGCTTTATAACAAACGGGGCCATTGTTTGGCAAAATGAGTACCAATAAACTTATTTATAAGTTACTTGCATTAAGAGGAATATAATGTAGTTCAGTTCATTATACTTTAACCAATTAACTATGTATTTTATTTAAAACTAACCTCTCCCTAAGTTCTAGATTATAATAAGAAATAAATTTTATTACAAAAATGCAAATATTGGTAGGTACTTTATTGACACCAAAAGAAAACATTACCTACACAGATAACAGAAAATAATAGAAACAAATTTAAGCCAATAATAATTATTATATTAGTACGTCTACTGCTATAACATCTACCTTTACTTTAAGAATTATAATATTCGCGGATCACGCGATTCTAAATCACAACCGTCCAGACCGCGCGCGCGGTCTACACTTCACGCTCCGTGGAGCGCGCTCCATGCCGCGCGCGATCGGAGCGCTTTGGATCGTCCGGTGTGGATCCGGCTATTTACCTATGAATTTGCAAAATCATTCATCTCGTGACGCACGCATAATTCGCGATAGTTATCCTGATTATTTTGTCGGTGAAGGTTCAGTTAATTGGCAGAGCAGAATGATACACTAATAAATTCATACAAATGCCTAGGTACCTATGTAAGAAATTAAAATGTACAATATTATTTTGTGTTTTTCTTATGTCTGTAATATTAACTGATCTTAATGTTTCATCCATCAAATTAAACCATTTTAGATAAGGTTTGTACAAATCATTACCTGGTTGTGAGGCCATACTGCGCTTATTTCCGTACCACTATCATCATTATCACTATCGCTTTCGGTTTCAGTGTCACTTACCAATTCAATAATAAAAGGTTTATCTTAATACAAATCATGTTTTAAGTATTCTTCTTCTAACCTGCGAACGTGTTTACAATGCAGTACCCACTTATGAACTGTAATAGCGTCAAAAGCTTCTCTAACTAGCGGGGAATTTTAGCATTTTTGTGCTCAATATTTACATCAGCAACTTTTCATTGTGCTCCATATGAGTTCAATGGGATTGAGATCACAGTGATAAGGTGATAAATATAAGCATTTCTGTCTGTTGTCTTCTATTTTTTTTTCAATCTCATGTACAGGTTCAGGCTTGTTTCTCTTAATTATTTCTAAAAGCTGAGGTTTAGTCAAATTCTCTCCGTAGTCGATTTTATTTTGGGTCAACCATAATTGCATATCTTTTTTTAAAGAATTCGTATTTGGGACTTAATTCACACAAATACGGTGATAAGGAGCATTATCCATCACTGTTATGGATGGCTCTCGTAAACTAGGCACAAGTTTTTTAATAACCCACTTTTTAAAGTTGGTACTATTCATCTCGTCATGATAATAACCACTTTTTGATTTAAAAACAAGTAGTGCATTTGTAACAAATCCAGTATCTCCTCTCGCATGAACAATAATATATCTTTTCCCTATCGATACAGGCTCCATTACTCCGTCTTCACCCTCTCCTTGCCAACATTTACCCAATATATGCGAAGAGTGAATTCAATCATTTTCATTTCTAAAACTGAAGTTACATTTATTCATTACACTTTGTACTTGCACCGTATATAAAGTACCAACATTATTTTCTATCAACAATAAACATTTCTGTTCATATACTTTAATTTTTTCATTACCAAAAACTACTTTCAAACCTGCATTTTCCATTTTGAAAACACTTAATAAGTTTTCCTTGACTCTGGTACATAATAAACATTTTTTAATAGACAGTAATTTTACTTTTTTACCAACCTTACATGAGATTTGTATATTACCAATGCCTATTGCTTCTAAATGCACACCACTTTTGGCCGCTGTAACTCTTCTTGGTGTCCTCAGCTCCATGTAGTCCATGAAATGATCCTTAGTATTTATGAGATGATCTGTACACCTAGAGTCCACACAAAACTCGATGAAGACGCCATTAACCTGTTCATCAATTAAAAATGCACTATAATTATTATTTCTGGACACAAAATCCACACTGTTATGCTTATTTCAGTCTCCTCCTCTTGATATGTTTCTATTACTGTAACTATTTTGTTGAATAATCCAGTAATTTCTATGTTGTTGTCCTCGTCCTTGAGTTCCTTGACTATTATAATAACCTTTTGCTGGCCTTGTATTATATCTACATTCAAACTTTTTATGTCCTGCTTTTCCACATATATAGCAGTTGAAGCTTGACGTGACCATTCTCTCCTTAATATTTCTATTCCTTCCTTGGAATCCCTTTGTTATTTCATCTTCAGCCAACAAAGTACTTTTCACTTTATTTATTGTTAGGTCATCTATGGTTTCTAAAGCTGTAACCACTGAATCATACGTTCTAAGCAGTGATAGCAGGATGTAATTATTTTTTTCTTCTTCAGAGATAACTGTACCGGCCTCTCCGAGCTGCGTACAAATGCTTTGCAATACTTTTAAATGTTGTTGAAGAGAACTCGACTCTTTATATTTTATTTCATTAAGTTTTCTTCGTAGTAACCACTTCTTACGAGTTCCATACTCGTTGATGTTTTTCTTCTTAGTTTTTAAACATCAAAAATGCGCTTTCTTTTCTTACATACTCGATGTGACTATCTACTACTGACGCAATGATTATGGCCTGCGCGCGAGCATCTTTGCTTTTGTTGGACACCATTTGTAATTTAAGTTCAGTAACCTGAGTGGCACGGCGCGGTCCCCGCGGACGGGCGGCCGTAAAATAAGTACCTAAAGCAACGAACAACGCGCGACGAAGATTTATGAAGTAGATACCTACCTACTTTATCGACACGTAAGCTAAATAGCACAAGCATTATGTTTTCACGTTTTTTTAAATTACACAGTCACCATAATAATCACAAAAAAATCGAAAACCAAAAAAAACAAGGTTTTAAATTAGGTCATCTTATCGAGGTTACAGCTGTAAGAGCATTATCTCTATTCTCGTATTGATTAGTTTGTACACTATTCCGACTATTAGTAGGTAGTAGGATAAACGAACATTATCCGTAAAAATATATTTTATCCGTAGTAAATTATTCACTATCCGTAGAAGTGCATAGCCGATTCGAGGCATTGTTTCATTTAAATTCACTCAAAATAACATAACGTTACGTATCAACTAACAAACTTAACTAATGTGTCACGTCACTATAAAATCACTACAAAATACCTATTAGGTAAACACAGGGCTCTCGCGTCGATGGCAGCGCGCGGTGGCGGCGGCTGGTTCAAAGGGAGCGCGTGCGATGGCGCGACCCGGCGACGATAGGTAACATCGGTCATTAACCTAACAACATCGTGTAGTAAAATTCAAAAACGGAAAATAGTGTCCTATGGCTAAATTACTGAACCAATTTTTTTGGAAATTTTGTAGGTGGAATTGTAACCTGTGCAGGTAGGTCTAGTTCAAATTAATGTCGTGTTGTCATATCCACCCTGTATAACCTATGACATCTAAATAATTGTTAGAGTAGGTAGCTAATCACTAAAGTACTTTTTATAGTCCTCTACACTAATAATGGATACTGCAGAACCACTATCAAATTCAAACTTAATTCCTTGTAGGGAACCATGAGGTGTGACACTAATCCACAACTTGCTGTTGTCTTCAGTGGAGTTATTGCTATTGACATATATCACAGGGTCCTCTTGATCATCGTCTGATTGTGATTCTATCTGTACTGAATAAGTGTTCTGGGCATTTAATTTTAAACACATCTTTTTGATGTGTCTAATTTTCTTACAGTGGCCACAGACCTCCTTTGCAACAGGACAGCGGTTTGCATAATGTTTCCCACCACATCTGAAACACTTTATATCTTTGAGAGCTGATGTACCAGATTGTAAATTGTGGTCTGTGTTCGGCCCCACTGCACCTGGTGGTGGCTTGGCCGACCTATTTTTCTTCATAGTGTTATAGTTCACAGTGTTAACATCTGTCATATTATAGTAACTTTGGTTTTGCAGACTTTCCATGGCAGTAGCCACCTCAAATGCCTTTTCTAAGGTTAAAGATCGTATTTCCAATAGGCGATCCTTAATTTTCCTTGAACGAAAGGCCACACACAAACTGGTTCCTTAACGCTGTATTCAAAAAATTGCTAAAATTGCAAGTAGACGCCATTTTACGCAGCGTGGCTATGTATTCTTTCACGGACTCGCCTTCAAGCTGGGTACGGTGATGAAACTTGAAATACTCTGCTATTTCTAGCGGTGTCGGATCAAGGTGTTTCACTAACGTTTTGACATTTCCTTGATACGTAAACTCATTGGATTTTTTCGGCGACACTAAATCGCAAAGTGTATCAAACATCTCACCGCCGATGAAGTGTGTGAAGTAAGAATTTTTCTTTTTCTCATTAGCTGTCGGGTCGTGAATGCCTAACGCAGTTTCAAACCTCTGCACCCACCGGTCGAAATTTGTTTTCGCGTCGTAAAACTCAATGAAATTGGACGGAAGCGCCATTTTGTTGCAGTTTGAAGAGTTACGGGGTGGGTTTAGAAGTCCTTTTAAAGAAACAAATTTAATTAACACTGAATTATTATTGAATTAAAAATCAATTACATTACAAAAGTATAGAATAGAATAGAATAATCTTTTATTTGGCCCAACGCCGAGAAAGTATAAACAACAAAAAAAAGTATAACATTTCGTATAAACCTAGTGCCCTCAACGAAATCGGAAATAAGTCTGTTTTTATATGTTAAAGTATCGTTTAGCATGGATTGCGTCGCTTACGTCAATGCCAACGATAGTTTTGTTTTATATTGAAAGCCGGGGTTGCGACATCGTAAAAGTACGCAGTAAGATGTGTCGTCTTGAACTCTTGAAGCTTGCAGATTCTTCCGTAGCTCGTCGCCAGTGTTAGATCGCTCATTTTCATGTAGAAATCGGGAAGAACTTGATATCGAAGGAATTAATTAAACAGCAAATCTTGGTATTCGTAATGTATTATAATCCAGATTCCAAAGACAAGTGACAAGTCAATTGCAGACAACATAGACACAGGTGTCATAGATCAGGTAAACTTATGACAGAAATAGTTACATAGAATAGGTAATAGAAATGTACATAACAAAAACGAACCCCACAAATTGGTTATTCTGATGATGAAGAAACTTTCATTTTACAATCTGTTAAGTCTACATACGATGATTCCAGTTAAACGATAGTTAAACGAGTTCACATTGGCTCGCAAACAATTTTACATCCTACTAAAGCACTCTCGGAATCTAATACCCATTAAACGAACCGAACCAGCATCTGATATGAAGAAAATGATAACAGATGCACCTACTATTTCATCAAATATTAGTGTCGATTATTTTCTTGATGACTTAACAAACTTATTAAAACCGAAACGTTACAACATTTCGTCAAATGATTAAACTAAAGATTTTCCAGAAATGGTTGGTTTTAGTTCCTTACCAAACATACAGTGAGAAGAAGAATCATGTTCCTCTAACTCAAAAGAAACAGATATTATAAACTTAAGGTTTTTTTTTATCTCAGTGACAGTGATGAAAATTAGGTCAGTAGGTAGTTGTAGAGTGAACACAAAACGTGACAAGAAAGATGTTAAAGAGTATTTACTACAAATTACCAATCAACAAATATAAAATATAAAAACACCAGGACAAACTTTCACAGAACACAGTACTTATAAATATTAACAACGAAATTTCACTATGGGATCAACTCTAGAATATAAAAAAAAGTAGTTCCATACAAAATGCAAAACCTGCACCATTAAAATGTATCATGGAATAATTGAAATTATTTTTTCACATTGATTACAGAGTTAGTCCCATAGTAAATGTCTGTTTTTAGGGTTCCGTAACTCAAAAGGTAAAAAAAGGATCCCTTATAAGATAACTCTCTTGTCCGTCTCTCCGTGTGTCACCACCGATTTACTCAGGAACGGGTGGACCTAGCAAGTTGAAATTTATACCAGATTCTGAGATCGGAATTACCCGGTTTTGGGTCGAAAACCTATATGGTAGTTGACGATGACCTAGAATAACGAAACTTGACAAAAACCAAGGTCTTACAACAGCACAAATAAAAAAATCTCCCATAATCTAGATGCATCAATATCATATTTTACTGTTGTATCGTTTGCTGACACACCGGAGCTTAGTAGCTCAATGAAAAATGATGTTTTAGGTGATAATACTCTTTGATGCAGTTCTTCATATATTTTTGTTGTTGTTTGAAGTCGGTGCTAAGCCAAAAAGAATACAAACGAAAAATTACAAAAGTCTAAGCGATAGTTACTTGGCACCGACTTCAAACAGATTCTAGGTACTTAGCACACATAATAATACTACTATTTAAATGAATAAAGAATTAGGTATAGGCAATTTATGAAGAACCAGTTTATTTAACACTTTTAAGTGTTTTTTGGCAGAGAGTTTTTGTTGGATTTTTTTGGAAGTCGGTTTGTTTTGTTTAGATAGAGCACTCTTGATTCCTTAGGACGTTGTCATGTCGAATATTAGAAATGGTGATAGTGTTTAGTAGAGAAGTAGTATTGTTTTTGTAGGATAATACAACGTTCAATGGCTGTATCAAGTAAGTACACAAAAATAAATATTAATGCGGTACACAAAGTATAAAATAATAATTATTATCAAAGTACCGACAATTTGATACGCCTGACAAGTAAAAAAAGGGAATCCCAAACTTCAGAATGCTACAAAGTTAAGCTGAGGCGCAAACAAGTGTTAAAGCTTCAAGGTTTTCATAAAAACATCCAACTTCATGTCTGTTAAATCCTTTTGCCCTTGCAACCGATGTTGCCTCTGGAGTCATGAGGGATATTTGATCATGACGAGACAAAAATGACGATAGCCAATCATCTCTAGCTTTTTCGTACTTGTCACAGTTATTCGGGTAGTTCAAATTATTTTTCTTGGCGTAGATGAACGAAATTTTTGAATTCATCTCGAGTCAAGCCAAAAAATACAGAATCCATATCTTTGAGATATGTCACCAACTCTATTTCCTGATCTTCAGTGAAAACAGGACGGAATCGACCAAGTTTTGAAGCAGCGATGCCGGTTTGACATGCCTATTTAAGGTTGCATAAGCCAAACCATACTTTATAGCTATGCTTTTTATTGATTCTCCAGCTTTGCATAAATTGATAGCCGTTTGCATAGCATTTTCATCCCACGTCCCTTGCTTAGTTTTTTTTTATATTTATTCACCATCTGAAACAAATAAAAGATATTTTTTGATAATAAGTCTTCAATGAGAAATAGCGGGGATACCATATCCGCTTTGCACGACTAGGTAAGTTTTGAGGTTAACACATTTCATACAAAAACTAATAATTTTGACTGTCTGTTATATATAAATATAACGAGCCGGGTATTAAATAATTAAAGATAGTCGGTTGATTACCAAAAAATAACACACTGTTTATTTACAACCCTTTTTACAATAATAATTCGCTATGTTACTTGTTAATCGCACTAGAAGATCGCTTCGATGTTAACTCCGCTGTATCGTGAACAATACTGACTCGTACGGGTAACTCAATCCGCTTATAATATGGCTTTGAAATCCCTAGAAATATCTATAATATTCGATAGAACATTCTACGCTAAAAAGAAATTTCCAGAGTGAGTAATCTAGCGTCGAATATCAGAGTTACTCCACAGTTGCGCGCTACTCGACACTAGATGGCACCTTCCTCAATTCTCGCGACTTGTAGATTGTTCCAGACTATTTTTCTCGATGGCGCAACAATACCAAAAAAACCTACTTTGATATGCTACCGAATTAAGACATTCCTAAAAATCAACAACTAGTAATACAGGAGAATTGATCAATGTACTTACCGCGTTACGGTACGTTCACACGGAGCCACGTTTTGCCGAATCTTATTTTCATCGGATCTGGAAAAACCGAATGTTGTATTCACACAGCACATCTTGCATTGCCGTATCCGTCGGCCTCGTATCGAGATCCCGTATGAACACACCATCCGGTTTTTTTTTAGCAAGAGCGCGCACAGTTCCTCACTTTGATTTGGAAGTGATGGACGTGAACAGTCTTGCTATAATATACTGGTATTATCGCCGTCAGCGTCGTGGAAAAAGATTGTGATTAAACCCAATAATTCAAAGGTAGTAGAGCCACGCTGATTTCAGCACGAACGGGCCGGCTCGACCGGGGCGGTACTACCCTCGCACAGAAAATCAACGTAAAATGACAGCGTTCGTGCTGTCGTGTTTCGTTGGTGAGTGCGGAGACCGGAGGCCCAATTAGTCTAGTGAACAAGTTCCATACTTGTTGACTAGACTAAAAGATGCAGCAGCATCACTAGGCCGCCATGGTGTGGGTCACCATGCTGCATTGTCTGCATTCGCAGTGAGCATGGTGACCACCACTCTTGGATTCTGCTTATGCTTTCCATCAGGCAGAGTAGAGTCATTTTGGCGGGCCAAACATAAAAAAAAAAAAAAAAAAAAAAACGATCAACAGTTGGTGCCTTTACAACTCTAATGCAACAGTTAAGAAATAATCCACAAACATTTTTTAACTACTTCAGAATTTTTTGATTCATATTATAAATTTACATACATCAGTGTGGGCTCGTATGGAAAAGAATGCGATTCGACAATATTCAAGGAGTGTACTTTTTGGAAAAAACTAATAGATGGTGATTTTCAATTGCCGGCAGCATGTCCACTGACAAACGATTCAGATTTATCGATTCCGTTTGTAGTAATAGGTGATGAAGGTTTTGGCTTGCATCAACATTGAGACCTTACGGCGGAAACCATTTGGATAGAAACAAAAGAATATATAACTACAGATTAACCAGAGCTAGACGCTATGTTGAGTGCGCCTTTGGAATATTAGCTAATAAGTGGCGAATATTTTATCGTCCACTGGATGTTGATACCAGCACAGCAATTTCGATTGTAAAGGCTTGCACTGTACTTCATAATTTTATAATAGATATGGAAGGTGCACTGTCGAACATAAAAACAACAAGCAACGAATCATCAGTGGTTTTTTGTCCCATATAACTGGCCGATTTTCGACAAGAGAAATTAAAAATTCAACGTCTATATTTTTCGTCGTCATAGCGAGAGAATAGCGAGCTGTTACACCCCACTAATGTAAGCAGTCGACCTGACTAGCAATCTCTCGTTTGCTGAGCCAGCATAAGTAATCCTGAGGTAGGACATGAACGCAGGGGAGAGTCAGTCTACTTTCAAACTCGGTTCGGGTCGGATCTCTAGTTTATTTCTAATTCATTTTCTAATTCATTTGTACTTCTAAATCTAAATACTACCGAATAAATATAACCTTCAAGTAATCAAATAGTTTTGTTTTTAAAAAGCTATCTGCACGGTCCCGTGTAACATTTGGTGGCAGCGGTGGGATACCGAAAATCCCCATTTACCCAAATACGTCTCCGAAACAAACTCCAAAGTGTGGTGGCAAACAAGTGGTAATTATCAAGTGCCCAAAAGTGATTAAATTAATGCTCAAAAATCAATCATCCAGTGTAAAAAGCTTGTGAAAGTGATCTGCGTGAAATTCATCAATCTGAACACGGAAGGTCCGTGTTAGTTGGCTGTGTGCTAACTGCTGGCTGGCCGCTGTTCAAGAGACACCTCATCATGATCCTGTTCTTAAGTCTATTCCTCTAGTGAGTCAAACGTTTTCTGCTAAGAACATGATAAAAGTGACAAACCAAACTCAAAGCCACACTTAGTATTTCATATAGACCTAATATTAATATATATTAGCTTGTTCATGTCATAATACTTCTATTTTATTCAATTCAATATTCTCAATACTTTATATGTTAGTTTATGCGGTTCAAAACTTATAGACTAAACATTGCAATCACATTGTTTATATTAACCATCCGGACGACGAGACACATAGATAAACTCGCCGTGCCTAATTCCGAACAAGCTAACTTAGTATAGAGACGACTTCTTACATTTATTTTATTTTAAGTTGTGTTTTGTATTTGATTTTTCTGTGTTCTATTCGTGTCTTAGTGAATTATTGTAATGCCGAATAAAGGTGATTCTAAACTAGAAAAAACTGAAAAACCAGAAAAGATTACCAGTGTCCCCAGCGACGGTTCTACATCACGCGCAGAGATGACAGAAAAGATAGAATTAAATGTTTTACTTAAATTTATCAAACCATTTGATGGTTCTAGAGACAAATTAAATCCTTTTATTTCCAATTGCCAAAGCGCATATAATTTAGCTAACACATTTCAGAAACCGATATTATTCAAATACATACTAAGTCAATTGACAGATAGGGCTGAAAGCACGTGTAGTATAAAAGAATTTGAATGTTTTGAACAATTCATTGAATTTCTGAAACAACAATTTGGAGACAGGAAACATTACACTCACCTGCTCTCTGAATTACAAAATTGCAAACAAGGTACAACCGAAACAGTTACTCAATATGCCCTTAAAATTGAAACGATATTGTCTAAATTACTCAGTGAAATAAAAATGTCTATCAAAAAGAAATCAGAAGTAACAGGTCGCGTTGCGGCCATGGAAGACCTCGCATTACACACTTTTACCATAGGTCTCCATCCGCGACTCTCGCAAATAGTACGTTGTCGTGACCCTGACTCCTTAAATTCGGCTGTAGGATTTGCTGTAGCCGAAGAGAAAATATTATCAGCATCATCGAGACCGACTCAACCAAACTTCAGCAACGCTGAAAGATTTAAATTCATCCCTAGGCGCGAATTTCAAACTCAATCATACCGTCCTCAAATTACACAAAGTGCGCGACACGATTCCCTCAGGAAAGTCAACACGGGAGACTTAGTCTGCCGTTACTGCAAAAATGTAGGACACGCAATTGAAAACTGCCGAAAGCGACAGTATAACAATAGCCGTTATCAGCCCGGCGCTTCAACATCAACTTATCGTCAAAATAATACATCTCAAAACGCGATTCAAAATCCACCCCACAGAACCTTTGCCGTTGACTACTCTGATGATAAGGGAGTTGACGAAGTTGACAATACAGAATATTTAAACGAGTAAAATTCCCCGCTAGGTATCGCCCGGGAAATTATCCTTACAAAATCAAAGTCGATACTACAAATCTCACTGTATCCACTGCATCCTGTAAACAGAAAAAAATACTTACTACATCCTCTGAATCTAATCCTCTGAATCCAAACATCACTGTATCCAGTGCATCCTGTAAACAGAAACAAATTCTTACTACATCCTCTGAATCTAATAAACCTTTGAATCCAAATATCACTGTATCCACTGCATCCTGTAAACAAAAGAAAATACTTACTACATCCTCTGAATCTAATCCTCTGAATCCAAACATCACTGTATCCACTGCATCCTGTAAACAGAAACAAATACTTACTACATCCTCTGAATCTAATAAATCTCTGAATCCTCTGAATCCAAACATCACTGTGTCCACTGCATCCTGTAAACAAAAGAAAATACTTACTACATCCTCTGAACCTAACAAAATCTCTGAACTACAAACGACTACTTATTCCCCTGTTTCTACTAAAACAAAATATGTTAGCTATGCTCAAGCCGTTAAATCCTCTCTGAATCCTAATACTCCGTATCCAGAAACCACACTTACATGTCCGCGAATTCCGAAACAAGAAGGAAACAACGTTAAAATTTACGAAATAAATAAAAATACAGAGAAAAGATACTTACCACACGTGGTTATCCAAACACCCATTTCAGATAGACCTCTGTCCTTTCTAGTAGACACTGGTTCTTGTGTAAGTTTGGTGAAATCAAGTTCCATTTCTAAAATGCCCAAACTAAGCGATGTAATTATAACACTTAAAGGCATTGACCCTGGTGATGATGTGACACCCACATTGGGGAGTTTTACAATGCACATGTTTAAAAACTCAACGAAACTTCACGAATTCCATGTCGTTGAAGACATAAGCTTAAGTCACGATGGTATAATAGGAAACGATTTATTAAAAAAATTCGGCTGTCAAGTTGATTATCGTAAAAGAGTATTACAAATAGGAAGTGACTCAATCAGTTTAAACTTCTCTGAACCTCTTTATGCTATACCCCCTCGCACAGAAACAATAATTGAATGCACAGTCAGTAATCCCGACCTCGGTGAAGGAATAATTGTAGACCAACATATCTCCAAATCGTTACTAATTGCAAATTGTATTGTAAGAGTAAAAGAAAATAATCGCATCAATATAACAGTTGTTAATATCTCAGAAAAACCTACAGTTCTTCATTCTGACCTTAACCTCACCTTAGAACGATTAGATATTCGATCCTGTGTAGTTCCTTCTAAAATATCACTAAATCCAAACTCCTTACCCAGAACAAACGAAGTCCTGAAACAATTGAGAACCTCCCATCTGAATCGCGAAGAAATAGAAGCCTTGTTACAAATCTGTTCCGATTACTCCGATATTTTCCACCTCCCAGATGAACAACTTACCTTTACCACGACTACTGAACACAGAATCAGAACAAATACAGACATCCCAATCCAAACTAAATCCTATAGGTTTCCAGAATGCCATAAAAAAGAAGTAGAGAACCAAATTAACAAGATGTTAGAACAAAACATAGTGACACCATCGGATTCACCTTGGTCCTCGCCCATCTGGGTCGTACCTAAAAAACTAGATTCATCCGGACAACGAAAATGGAGAGTCGTAATCGACTATAGAAAGTTAAATGATGTTACAAAAGGCGAAACTTACCCCATTCCACAAATAACTGAAATTCTAGATCAACTAGGGAAAAGTCAATATTTCACAACATTAGACCTGGCATCTGGATTCCACCAAATCCCTATATCCCCTCAGGACGCAGAGAAGACCGCCTTCTCAATTCCTCAAGGTCATTTTCAATTTACAAGAATGCCCTTTGGGCTGAAAAACGCTCCTGCAACTTTCCAAAAACTAATGAACACATGCCTATCAGGTCTTCAAGGTTCTCGCTGTTTTGTATACCTTGATGATATCGTGGCTTACGCACCAGACCTCCCCACGAGTATACAGAACCTTACTGCCATTTTCGAAAGACTTAGAAAATATAATCTTAAATTACAACCTGAAAAATGCGAATTTTTACGTAAAGAAGTTGCATACTTAGGACACATCATAAATAATGAAGGTGTTAAACCTAACCCAGAGAAAATAAAAGCCATCACTGAATTCCCAATACCAAAATGTCCGAAAGATATTAAATCTTTTCTCGGATTGGTTTCTTATTACAGACGTTTCATCCCAGACTTTTCTAAACTAGCCAAACCTCTTACTTCTCTTCTAAAAAAGGACGTACAATTCACCTGGGAAAACAAACAACAATTAGCTTTTGAGACCTTGCAACAGAAACTCACTACCTCACCAGTATTAGCGTATCCCGACTTTACACAACCATTTATACTTACCTGCGACGCTTCAAATTATGCAGTATCAGCTATTCTATCCCAAGGTCAAATAGGGAAGGACCGTCCTATAGCTTACGCCTCTCGCACACTCAACAAGGCCGAATGTAACTATAGCATTACTGAAAAGGAGTGTCTTGCAATAGTTTTCGGCACAAAAGCATTTCGTCCCTACCTTTATGGTCATAGGTTCACTATAGTCACCGATCACAAACCCCTTCAGTGGCTATTTAATTGTAAAGACCCTGGTTCAAGACTCATTCGCTGGCGTCTGAAATTAGAGGAATTCGACTATAACATAGTGCATAAAAAGGGCAAAATAAACTCTAACGCTGACGCTCTATCCCGATTCCCAGTCAACCCAGTAGACAGCGAACTATTGTTCACTGACCCAATACCAGATAACCCGTTAGAAGATCCTCTTTTAGAATTGCCTTCCCATATCCCTTTCACTTTCGACGGTGAAGTTACTAAGTGAAAACATAAATCCTAATCCTATATCAAATCCTATTTAAGACTCTACGGTAAACCCATACCTGAATCCTATCCCTGGTACTGCAAGTACTGCTTCAGACTTGCCAATAGCCCAAGAAGGAGAACCAGACCTTATAGATCTAGGCCCTCTGGAACTAAGCCCTCGAAGTGCAGACCTTGACATCGATTTTGAAAACCTCAACATTCCCTCACCGATAGATCCAACCTCACATTCCCATTCTAACCTAAATAACGACGACTATTCCAAATTCCTAAAAACTATTAGTAATAAGGAAAACACTTTCGACACTATTATTAAGGAACATAATGAGAACCTACTAAAATCCCCATTCCAAATAATTCTAATCCCTACCTCCATTGACCTAGACGAATCCAATCCTTACATCCCTGAAATCCTGCTTAACAACCCAAGTCGAGACGAAATTATCAACGCTGAAAAAGAACCAAACTCATTCCTTAAAACTAAATTCGAAGACAAAGAAATATATCTAATCTTTACCAAAGTACACCATTTCGACGAATCATCTTACCCTGTTATATACGATAGCTTGAAACGAGTCAGAGACAACATTTTACAATCAGGACCCGTAGCACATATTGCAATTTCAGATTTTAAAAATCCCTTCGATCAACATTCATATACAAAAATTTACAACATACTTACTTACGTATTTCATAGTTCCAAAACCTGCATACATATTTACCTTAATAAAACAATTTACCCAACTCTCAGTGAAAGACCTAAAATCCTACGAGAGAATCATGACATCCCTGCAGCAGGTCATTTAGGTTCGACACGCATGTACAACAGGATAAGAGAACAATTTTATTGGAAAGGAATGAGGGGAGACGTAGAAGATTACGTCAAGAAATGTAAAATGTGCCAAGAAAATAAAGCATTAAGAAGACTTAACAGAGCACCTATGGAAATCACTACTACTTCAACTGCTCCATTCCAAAGAATTGCATTAGACATAGTAGGCCCTTTACCTGAATCCGGCACTGGTAAACTTAAATACATCATGACCTTACAAGATGACCTTACCAAATATTCCATAGCTTACCCTTTACGTAGCACCACTGCAGAAGAATCAGCAGATTGCTTAATTCATTTCATTTCCCTCTTCGGCATTCCTAAGTCCATCCTTACCGACCAAGGCACTAACTTCACTTCAGACCTCTTTAAAACTACGTGTCAATTCTTGAAAATTAAACAACTATGGGCATCTCCTTATCATCCTCAAACCCAGGGTGCTTTGGAGCGGAGCCACTCTACTCTAAAAGAGTATTTAAAATCTTTCGTAAACGAAAATCAAGACAATTGGCCGACATACGTGTACACTGCTATACTTACATACAATACAACAATACACTCTACTACAAAATTCAGCCCATATGAGTTAGTTTTTAGACATAGCCCTTAATACCTAGTTCAGTATATGAGAGTAGCACTGGTACTACTTACTCTGACTATATCCGAATGCTACAACACAAATTCAAACACACAAGGGAAAAGGCCCTTGAAAACATACTGAAATCCAAACAAACTTCGAAAACCTACTACGACTCTCGCACTAAGAGACCGCCACGATACAAGGTTGGAGATTACGTTTATCTTAAAAATCATTTAAGACTTAGAAAGGCCTTGTCTCCCATCTGGAAAGGCCCGTATAAAATAATAAAAGTTCACAACAACAACACTGTCACGCTCCTAATTAATCGAAGACACGTCAGACACCACTTTGACGAAATCAAGCCTACAGAAATTTCACAACCTTCTACTTCCACACTTACTAACTAAAACTTTGAAAAGGGAAATATTTATTTATTTTATTTTCCTTTCAGCGCCGCAACTAATGCGCATCCGGACTTTATCAAGCCACACCCTTCTAATTCCGGCATCTTCTTCGACAGCATAGGCAAACTTAAAATCATAAAAGGTGAATTAAATATAGTCAGTTATGTAGATATCTCTTATGTTAATCCGCATTTAATTAATCTAAACGAAATTATAGGATCAATAAGATTTATGTGTCAAAAGACCGATGACCCTGAATGTAAAAACATACTATCTCCGTTGACGGTGCGTTTTAAAGATATTCAACGCGAATACGATTCTATTTCCCATTTAATTTCTAAACGAAATAAACGATCGGCATGGTTTGGCGGTATAGGTACCCTATTTAAACATGTATTCGGCACTCTTGACGAAGATGATGCTTTAAAATACGACTCTGCTATCGAAATTGTCCAACAAGACCAAAAGAAAATCGCCGAACTGATGAAAGAAAATATTTTAATTACTACTTCCACTCTAGAATCCTATAAACAAACAATTAATACAATAAGAAATAATGAAGTAATTCTAAGCGAGTCATTAAACAATATTTTGATAGACATACATAATCTCACTGAAATAACTAATACTTTATTAATTCAAAATAAAGTTCATTCCATACTTGCCAACCTCGAGAGTTCTTTACTAACATTATCGTTCCAGTTAGAGGACTTGATCAATGCAATAATTTTGAGTAGCCAAAACATCCTACACCCAAACATTCTAACTCCGGCTCAATTACATAACGAACTCGTTAATAATGATAGATACCTACCTGCGGACACCGGGATCCCTATACCTTTAAGTCTAGATAACATACATATAATATTAAGTATATCCAATGTTGCATGCTTTTATTATAATAATGAGTTAGTTTTTGTATTACAAATTCCTCTAGTAACTAATGATGATTTTAACTTGTACCATAGCATAGCCTTGCCTACTCCGCACGGAGTAGATAACTCCAATACTTATAGTCTTATAACTCCTTCAACCCCTTTTATTGCTATTTCTAGAGATAAGTTAATTTCCTGTAATTTAGAAAATTTAAATAAATGTAAAGTTGTGAGCTTTGAGTTTTACCTCTGAAATACCTACGGTGTTGTTGACAAGTAGCAACCCTTCATGTGAAAGTGAGCTGCTAATTAAAACAAACAATGTCGTTCCTGTGCAGTGCAAAACAAAAACGATATCCGGTGAACTCGATATTTGGAAACCGATTACCAATGATCGTTGGATCTTTATACAATCGCGACCAAATAAGATCACTATAGAGTGTGGTGTCTCCGAACTAAGAGAAATAACAGTGATCGGTACCGGAATTCTACAAACCCCTAACCAGTGCATAGTGTATACGAAAAGTGCAAGACTTATTTCACCTATTAACCGCATTAATATAAGTATCCCTATTCCTAATTTAGATTTTAGTATAATTAATGATTCATGTTGTAGATTAGATAATGTAACTGGTGGATTACCAAATAATGTGATTCCAATTAAGTTAAATAATGTTGATTTAGATGATTTAACTATAAAAAATAACAATGATAACCTGTTCTCAGAACTAAACAAGATTATCGACAAAAAACCTTTTATCTTAAAATACGGGACTCACTATTTCGCATTCACTTCAATAATTTCTATTATTGTAATTACTTATATAATATTTAGGTTAGTGAAAATTGTTAATAGATATAAGACTAAGTTTAACATGTCATCTTCAAATAATCCGACCTCTACCGACGATGATAATAACTCACAAATACACAGAGATTCCCCTATACCATTGCCGCGATTGAGGGAAGTCGCTTAATTACTAATAATTCCCTGAACTTCGATTTCCCGAACTTCAGTTTTCCGCGGGGGGTTGTTACACCCCACTAATGTAAGCAGTCGACCTGACTAGCAATCTCTCGTTTGCTGAGCCAGCATAAGTAATCCTGAGGTAGGACATGAACGCAGGGGAGAGTCAGTCTACTTTCAAACTCGGTTCGGGTCGGATCTCTAGTTTATTTCTAATTCATTTTCTAATTCATTTGTACTTCTAAATCTAAATAATACCGAATAAATATAACCTTCAAATAATCAAATAGTTTTGTTTTTAAAAAGCTATCTGCACGGTCCCGTGTAACGGAGCGGTCAGTCGAAGCGGGCGAAAATGACTGGCGACTGGCGAGCGCGCGCGCGGTGTGAAACTCCCGCCCACCCCTCTTTCCCCGCTTATGCGATCCGACGACGTATTCGGATTCAAGATCCGGCAAATAACCGAATCTACGCCTGCGTGTAACGTATGAACGCATGTATTGAATGCGCTATACCACTGCACCGGATCTTACATTTTGCAGTACGGCCGGATCGGTTTGTAGTCGCAAAATCGGATGTCAACTTCAGCAAGATTCGGTTTTTTTGCCGTGTCTTGAAACTGAATGCATGTGTGAACACATTCATTGAAATACTGTTGCCACTAAACCGAATCCTGCAAAAAACCGATTCGGTAGAGAAACACTCGACGCCGTGTGAACGTACCGTTAAATCAATCTTTTAATTACGAAAACACAAATCTCCACTCCGCGGACGGGTCGTGACGCGGCCCCTCGCTTTGATTTTTGCCGCGTACTAACAAAGATGGCGGATTGGCCGAACGTAACAGTGGTGCCGTGTTGAATGAAAAACAAATAATTTAGGAGTAGTGGGGAGTATTCGCTTTGCCCGGGGTATTAAGTTTGCCCGACCTTCCCCTAAGTGCAAAAAAATGGAAGGACTTTAGAATCCATACAATCGTTTTCGGGGGGGGGGTAGGGGAGGGGGAGATAGGTAGCCCCCTTGAGGGGGGGATGCGATTCCTTATAGTTTTTTTTATATGATGTAGGTTAGGATAGAGCAGTGATCACTCAAAAGAAAACTAAAAATTTTCAACACTCAAATCGATTGTATAGATTCTAATGGTTAGCAAAAAAAATAAACATATTATAAATCATAAATAACTTCGTGTTAAAGAAATGAGAAGAAAAATCATAAAAATTAAAATTACTTTATGTTCTGATAATAAGAGCGTAAATAAAAAACAAAGTATATCAATTGTATTGTCTGACAACTTATTCCTTATACTACATATATAATCGGCTGCAGAAGATGACAATGTCCTCTCCGCTTCTACGCTTGTAGGGCTGATAGTGCTCAGATAATTGTGAACAAGGGATAAGTATTTATCTTTTAATCCCCTATTTTCATATATTTTCATACCCTTTATTACCAGCAATCACACTATAGACACTGACGGTTGAGAGCGCACAGAGCAGACGTGTTACAAATTTAAATTAACTTGTGGATTTTTGAAGCAATCAATATTAACAATTGTAGAAAAAAATGCACTTGTGTAGTTACACTGTTATAAAACCATCGTTATACACAGCGAGCAGCGCCCTTCACATCGTTGAGTAAGAGACATAAACTATTTGTTACCTCTTTACACCTACCTCCGACATAATATTGGCAAAATAATTTAAAGATAATGCCTAACATGATAAGGTCTCCTCCAATGAGTGGATCGCAACCTGACCTATCAAAGTTAACAAATGTCCGAGATTTAAACATTACACAGCGCAAATGCAAACATCCAGAGACGGATTGCAAATGCAGTACGGAAATGGCGGAGCTTCGCAAGGAAATAAAAGATCTGTTTCAAGTTATTGTAAAATCCCAAGATGAACATTTCGACATATTACGCAAGTATATATTTCAAATAGTAACAAAAGTAGATAATATCCAAGCTACTACCGACCATATCTTATTATAGAAAACAAGAAAATTCTGAATGAAGTAGCCGATTTAAGAACAAAAAAGCGTAGACACCGATGAAGTTATCACTGAAACTGAGTCAAAAGATCCAAATGAGCGACAAGCTCACGATAAGAGGGAAGTTAAAAAGCAATTGGTATGTGTGACTGAGAAGGAAATACAGCCATTAAAAATAAGTAGACTTGGCAAATATAAGCCTGGTGGAAATCGCTCGCTGAAAGTGTTTTTTAACTCTGTGGCGGAAACGAAAGAAATCCCACAAAACAGAGGCAATCATCATCATCATTCAACATAAAAATATATTCGGACAAACACCGGCTCAACACAAATACATGAAAGATCTGCAATAGGAGTTACTTCACAGACAAAAATTAGGAGAAAATAACCTTCAAATAAGGTATATAAGGGGAGTTCCCAATTAATTAAATATTAATATTTAATTAATTGGGAACAATTACTAATCCAAAAAACTACAATACTCAAAAACACATAATAGTACTTGCAAAAGAGATAAGGTAGTATAGCAAATTCTACAAAACTATGATGATCTAGAAACCGAAAAGTTTTCTTTTAATTGTTTTTACACCAACGTCAGATGTATTGTAAAACCAAGAAAACTTGACGAATTGAAATGCATTTTGAAATCCCTTAGTAGGCAAACCATGTTGTTCTCTCTCTTGACAGAAACCTGGATAAAGTCTAAAGAAGAGGCAAGTTAAATACAGATTTCTAATTATTTACACTATTATAACATCAGACCAGACCGAAGAGGCGGAGTCTCAATTTTCATTCACAATAGTGTAAAACATTAAGTCAAGAAATACATAAATTTGAATGGAAGTAACTATCTGTGGATACATACAGAAAAGTACAATTTGGATATTGGACTTGTGTATAGGCCTAGAGGTACAAATCTGACAAAGTTCGAGGATGAATTTGAAGTTACTACAACAGAGAAAAAGAGCGATCATATTTGGGGACTTAGACAGATCCAACATATTCAACGCGAACAACGGCGACTAAACACAGTATTCTCGAGCATATCTCGAACCTAAAACAGAAAAGCTTCCAAGTAGCAATGATAGATTCAGCAATTTCAGACCATCAACAACTTGTATTAGGATTAAAAAATTGCTAGCCGGAACCTACAGCAGCATTTGTTTACAATACCTTAAACTACGAAAACCCTTATCAGCACGCCAAATCCATTGATTTCGGTACAGACAGCCGCGACTTTAAAATCTTAGAACGAAATATCAAAGCTTTAATAAAAGAAAACACTATTCAAAAACTAAACTACAAAATCTTCCACGCAAAGACTAAATCAAAAAAGATATAATATCTAAAATAAATTCGAGGAATGAACTTTGGAGACAAACAAAAGAAGACTCTTTAAAAAAATACTTCAATAGAACTCTATAAAAAAACAAAGAAACTAAACTAGGTACTGGTATTAAAAGTTAAAACCAAAAAAAAATTATTTCAAAGCGTTCGAAAAACTTTAAAATAATCCTTAACACATATGGAAACTTATTAACTTAACAATACAATTAAATCTGGCTGCAGACCATCAACACTTCTAACAACTTCTGGTTTAATTGCGGACGGTGATGAAATATGCTCAGAGTTTAACCGTTTTTTTTCCACAATAGGTTCCAAGTTAGCGATCAGTCCGAGGGTCGCCTAAAACATAGTATAGTAAACCACAGAGTACAATGTATAATAGATAGAGAGTCTTCTTGGCTCTGTGAACTGTCCCCGATGTTTGGCGCTATCTATCTATCTATTAATCCTAACCCCTAAACTACATTACATGTTTAATTCACATATACGTAATCTAATCTTTGTGTGCTACAACAATTAATTGGTTTATGTATGTCTACTACTTACTAATTCTTATAAAACACTGTTTTTGTTTGTAATAATCTACTCGCGTCAATTAAAAAAAAATGACGTCTATTAAATAACAAAAGCTGCGTTTTTAAGAAGTAGTGTAGATTACAAAAAAGTTATGTCTGTAGGTAAATAACTTATCTACATGATCTTTTAAAATTAATGGTTTCTTTCTGTCTAGAAAGAAAATTAGGCTTTGCAGATATGTAGCCATATCCTCCTCACAGTTAGCTTTGATCGAGAGTGAGAAGGAAAAGTTACTTAATAATAAAGATTTGTATGCCCCTTCGTAACCTACACAATTCGGGGCTACATTTCTAGGACCTAAATTTCTTATGTTTCAAAAAAGATTTCAATTGGGTCCTGATTGAAATTTCTGCACAACATCAAATCAAACCAAAATCATTTATTCATCTAAGACACCAAGTGACACTCATGAACGTCAAATTGAAGCTATAGTTAAAAATCATAGATCGACACAAACAGACGCCACAGCATGTGCTGTATTGTGGAGGTAAATTAGGCGACAACACCAAAAATCTACTATCTGGCTGTGTCGATCCATAACTCCTAGTTTCCAAAATGCGTAGAGCTCATGAGAAGAATACTGGCAAAGAAACTCATGGCTACTCTTTTTCAAAATCTGTTTTTCAGGTACAATAGTGTTAGTATTACATGTAAGGTAAACAGTATGCAAGCTGTTGCTACCTGAAATTCCTTTTATTAAAAAGCTATATAATCTAACGCACAAACAAACAAAAACACTCAGTGATAACGTTGAAGGTTTGAGTCTATTAAACATAGAAATCATTCAAGGTGCATTCTACTTACATTCAGTTGCAAAATCTACTGTTGAAAATAATTCGTAACTGGATTAAGAGGCTAGGGTTGCAGTTGAACATTCTAGAATAATAGTATTGTCTAAAGCATCGCTGACTAGGCCGACCAGTCACCCAAGCAGCACCCGTTCACGAGTATGACGCATGGACCAGCCATCATCTCTATCGCCATATCAGAGGGAAGGAAACGACCCGCCCCACGACGACACCGCAAGCAATGACATTTTAGTGAGCATGACAAACCATAGTCGAGATACTGATAAAAATCACTACTTATTAAATTACCATAATAATCGTCACGCATTACTTTCAACTAACAATGGTTTGTTAATATTTAGCTTTATTATAAGACAAAGAAGTTTGTGTGTATCTGTCTAAATTCTAATGACACCTTAAGCCCATGACTGTTTGTCATTTAGATAATCGTTGATCGTATAGTAGGCTTTCCTAATAAGGTGATTTTTTACAGTTAACTTGAATTTATTTACAGGAAGGTCGATTACATGCGATTACATGTATAGGAATTTTATTATAAAAACGTACACCAAGACCTTCGAACGAGTCGTGTACCTTATGTAATCGATGATAGATACCAAGGAGTTTAGATTTGTTTCTAGTATTAATATTGTGGACATCACTGTTTTTCATATAGTCATTAATGTTGTGTCTAACAAACATAATATTAGCAAATATATACTGTGATGCAACAGTTAAAATCGTATCAAAAATAGGCCCAAACAGTCTAGTCAACAAGTTCCATACTTGTGACTAGACTAAAAGATGCAGAAGCATCACTAGGCCGCCATGGTGTGGGTCGCCATGCTGCAATTGTCTGCATTCGCAATAAGTATGGTGACCACCACTCTTGGATTTTGCTTATGCTTTCCATCAGGCAGGGTAGAGTCATTTTGGCGGCCATACATAAAAAAAACATGTTTTTTTGGACAATATTTTCCAAATTGCTTGCATACCTTGAATGCGTAGTCTTAGTGACAAATGTAGCAGGCCGCCGTCCCGTCGGGATATCTCCTTTCCATTAAAAAACGAATTATTTTATTTCTTTGTTTTAACAGGTCTCCACAGTCAGGACAGTCTCCAAGCTGCAAGAGCTGGGGTTGGAAGCTCTCCCTCATCCGCGATACTCACCAGACCTTGCACCTACCGACTATTATTTTTTCCAAAATTTAGACAACTTTTTAGTGCGTAAAAAATTCAATTCCCGAGAGGGAGTACAAAATGCCTTTGAAGAGTTTGTTGCCTCCCGTCCAGCTGATTTTTAAAAGAAGGGCATCAAAAAAAATGCCAATGCCTTGGCAAAGATGCGTCGATTGCATGGGTGATTACTTCGAATAACAGAAATAAAAAAGTTTGAAAAAATAAGTACTTTCACTTATTGCATACAAAACGGCAATTTCATAGGAAAGACCTATTATTATGTTTGTGTTTGTTAAAATGTTCTTGAGAGGCATTTTTCACATCGTCATTCCCTTCATACACAACTTTTCCAGATAAAATTCGGTTAATTGTAGAACACCAACTATAAATTAAAATATTGATGACCGCATCCTCAAACATTTCCTTATAATCGATATTGTTTTTTGCATTTTAAAATAAAATTATCGAGTAAAATGTCATTTAGTATCTTGATATTTAATTTAGTGTTCTGAATACCCATATTATTTTTTAAGGATTCGGTATTTATTTTTTTATGTCATAAAAATAATCAATTAGTTTTTTGAAAGGATACTCTAAAATTATTTGGTTAATAAGGCACCATTGTCGCTGTCATTTGAAAGTAACTCAAACCTACAGGTTTCGCATGATTTACAAACTCGAGACAAACATTTCTTCAGAAACCAACCGCAAATATAATTTCTTATTTCTAAACCTGCCTCTCGCATTTCATTATCATTATTGAAGAGTTCGTTGCTTAGTGGTATTTCGAGAGGCAGGTTATTTACACGATCTTTTAAAATTTATGGTTTCTTTCTGTCTAGAAAGAATATTAGGCTTTGCAGATATGTAGCCATATCCTCCTCACAATTAGCTTTGATCGAGTGCGAGGAGGAAAAGTTACTTAACAATAAAGATTTCTATGCCCCTTCGTAACCTACACAATTCAGGGCTACATTTCTAGGATCTAAACTTCTTATGTTTCCAAAAAAGTTTTCAATTGGGTCCTGATTGAAATTTCTGCACAACATCGTATCAAAACCATGGTTTTTTGGACAATATTTTCCAAATGGCTTGCATACCTTGTGTCCAAATTGCAATAAGATTTGGTGACGGAACTATACCGCAATTTGTTGTCATTCACTTCGATAGATGGCGTTGTACCTAAAATTTGACTGGCGCTATGGTTTCGTTACATGCGGCCTTATAAATAGGCATATGTTTTGTATGTTAGGTGAGCAATACCAATCCTTGGATAATACAGTGTGATTAACAAAGTTCAAGTTGTATTATTTAATCCCTTCGACCTCGGGAAATAAGAAAAGTTTATATTCATGGTCCTTCGGAGTCGGATTGGCCGGGAGTGTTGTGGCAGTCTCCAGTGGTAATAACCACTCTTCGCGTCTATACTGGGCAGTGGATTGCTGTCCAGAGCATCCCCTTTAGTGGGGTACCAGGTGAGAGGTACCTGAAGGAGGAACCGGAAGGAGCCGGGAGTACCTGGTGGTGCTAGCAGCATTGGTTGCGCAGCGTCACTGGTAGGCGGTGGCTTTCGGAGGAGGCGCGAGGAAGGCAAGACGGTTCGGGAACGAGCTGGCAGAGGGCGCCACTTGTATGGTGCAAAGCAACGCGACGTTATCTAGCAAGTTTCAGTGAGTGAAGTGAGTACAGTTTCATTAGTAAAATTGTGTAGGTCAAATTCATTTGTGAAGAATATTTAAAGTGTAGTGGAATTTCAACCTTATTTTAAAGACTCTAAAAACTTAGTATAATTTTAATGGTGTTAGGCACTTGGTATTAGTTTTAAGACAAAAGTGGTTCAAACGTGGAACCTACGCCCGATTGAAATTAGAATTTAGCTTTAAAAGACTTGTAAAATTTTGACTTTTTACAGATTTGGCTACATATTTTATTATAATATAGTTCTTATTTTGGTTTGTGATTGTGAAAAGAACTTCTATTCACAATGGATCTGTTAAGTGATATACAAGATGATGTAAAAGCCAAAATTGAAAAGGCATGGTCAAACTGTAAGAAATGCCCGAAAGATCGGCTAACGGTGTCATATGTTGAAACACGGGTTAGAAAGTTTAGATCAGTTGTGGCAACTATTTTCGAAAACTCATGTAAAAATAATTAGTGAAGTTAAAAAGTCAGAATTAAGTAGTTCCAAATATCAGAAAGACGGTGTTTATGATGAAGTGGAGGAACTATATATTTGTTTTAAAAGTATGCTAAAAGAAATTATTAGTAAATATAACATAAATGTTCCTACTCCAGGCACTAGTGTTGCTAAAGAGGATTTTAGTAATTTTCGGTTACTGGAAATTAAAATACCTATGTTTTCGGAAAAATACAGTGAATGGTCAACCTTCCGTGGTTTATTTGTTGGTTTAGTTCATAATAATAACAAACTAGATGATTCGCAAAAATTATATTATCTTAAAGGTTATTTAACCGGGGAGGCGGAACTCCTATTAAGAAATGTAGATATAACATCGGAAAATTATTCTACCAGTTGGAATAAATTAGAAATAATGTACAACAATAAAAGATTTTTGGCAAATGGGATAGCAAAACGTTTGTTAAGTCAAAAACCTTTGGCCAGTGAGTCCGCGATAGACATTAAGAAATTATTAACCACAACAACCGATTGTTTGGAAGCCGTGAATAACTTAAAGGTGGATCTCGCGTCATTGTTAACGGTACATATAATCACTGAAAAATTAGACAAATTTACCAGAAGGGCTTGGGAGTTAAAAATCGCATCGGATCCAGGGGATGAAATTCCAACGTTTGATCAACTAAAGGATTTTTTGTTGGGTAGATTTCGGGGCTTGGAAAATGTTGAGTCGAGGGTTGATAGAGCTCCAAGGGCTAATACACATGTACTTCACGTCATAGGGGATAGAAAGGTATCATGTGCGTTTTGCACAGGTCAACATCGAATAAATTCGTGTGACAAATTTAAAAAAGAAAATGTTGAAAATCGGCGCATCTTTGTTCAACAAAATAACTTGTGTTTTAATTGCTTGCTTAGTAACCACGCTGCCAGGTTTTGCAAAAACACTCTAAAGTGCCAGGTATGCAAACGTCGCCACCATTCGTTGTTACACCCTTCGGGTGCGGTCGGGTCGGAGGTTGGTAAAGGTAGTAGTGCTGCTCGCACGGAATCCTCATCGGTAAATTATGGGGAAATTAAAGCCGCAAATCAAGCGGAGGTGTCGGATAAATTGGTCTCATGTCTTGCGACAGGAAGCAGTGCAAGCACTGTCTTATTAACCACAGCTTTAGTGAAGGCTGAGTCGAAGAATGGGACGTACCATATAGTGAGAGCTTTACTGGATCAGGGATCCCAGGGTTCCTTCGTGACAGAATCCATGGTTCAGTATCTGGGTCTAAGAAAAATTCCGGCGAGAAATACGGTATTAGGCGTGGGTGGAGAAATTAGGGCAACTTCAACATCCATGGTAGTGATGAAACTTAGGTCAAGAGTGAATCCTTCCTTCCAAATAAAGGTTAACGTTTACGTGCTGAGGTCTGTAACAGCTCTTCTCCCATCTGCTAAAGTAGCTAGGATCGAATGGGCAGACTCGAGCGATTATGATTTGGCTGATCCTGATTATTACAGGCCCAATAAAATTGATGTTTTATTGGGTGCTGAAGTATACAGCCAGGTCATACAGCACGGCGTCAGGAAGAATGTGAGCGGAACTCTCTTGGCCCAAGAAACAACTTTAGGTTGGATTTTATCGGGTGCGTTGGAAGTTGACCAGGATATACATTCTCACTCAAAAATTACCGTGATGCATACCAGTGTCCAAGATAATGAATTATTAAGAAAATTCTGGGAACTTGAGGAACCATCTGGAACAAAAAGGATGCTCACGGAGGAGGAAACTAAGTGTGAACAGTTATTTATATCATCTACACGTAGGAATGAAGACGGTAGATATATAGTGAGGTTGCCACTTAGGGAAGCAAACCCGATTGATGGGTGCGGTGAATCCAAGGGGATAGCTGAAAAAAGGCTTAAAGGCTTAGAAACAAGATTATCAAAAAACATTAAATTAAAAGAAGAATACGCAAGGGTTCTAGAAGAGTATTTAATGCTTGATCATATGACAGAATTAACAGAGCAAGAAAAGAATAATAAAAGGAGTGTCATACATGCTTACCAGCATGATGGAGAACGAGTATTAATAAACCTGTGGTATGAGACTACAGGAGCGAGAGGATCTCAAGAAGTCACGTCGTGTTTGTATTTTTACTTAAAGAATCATATTGATGACCATGCAACAAGGCTAAATCTATTTAGCGACTGTTGTGGTGGGCAAAACCGAAACTGGAATGTTATGTTTTTTGTGATGTTTATGGTAAATGCTTTACCAAACATTAGCGAAATATGTGTTCATTACCTCGTTACGGGCCATACATATTTGCCAAATGATGGTGATTTCTCATTCATAAGTAGGGCCCAAAAAAAAGAAAGCCATGTATATACACCTAATGAGTGGCATGAATTGATAAAAAACTGTAGAAAACATAATCCGTTTAGTGTTAATAACATGGTGGGAAAATTTGTATCATTTGATCAACTGCAGCCAATATTTAAAGAGTATCAGAATTTAGTGGCTCAAGGTGCTATGATTTCAAGAGTGAGGAAAGCTAAGTTTGTAAAAAATCAATCTGAGATGTATTATAATGATGATTATTCTGAAATATATAAATCAGTGGACTTAAAGAAACCTACTGTAAACTTAGAAGAGTTCTTGGTATTTTTGCGGAATTTCGAACCAACTAATGACAGTGACATTCGTGCCTTGTCATTTAAAAAATGCAGGATATTAAGAAAATGTTAAAATTTGTACCAAAGGTTCATCACCCTTTTTACCTCAACCTTCCCCATAAAAATCGTAGAGGTGAAAATGAAAATGAATCACAAGATGCTTTGCCAGCACTTCGTGATGACAGGCAGGATGATAATAATTAACAATAACACCTGTCATCACGAAATGCGTGATTCAGTTTCACCTCTGCGATTTTATTAATAAAGGTTTTTGATCAATATGACCAATTTTTTTATTTTAATCGTTATTTCCCCTTATGCAATTTGGGGTTTTCTAAATTGCCATAGTTCTAAAGTGGTCTAAAAGACAACTTTCCTTATTTTAATTTATTTTTTGTCGTATAATATCCTAATTATCACTAAAATTACATATGGATAGCTAAGTTATGTATTTAACTACAGTATAAATGTTTAACATCAACAGAACATGCATTCATAAGCACATTGTAACTTCAAACGCGTTTCGTTTGATTACAGAAAATAATTATTTTGTATCATAGACCACTTTAGTACCAGGTCAGCCAAATGTCAACTAAAATGTGACTCTAATACTGTAAATTTACATGGCAAAGCCAATTTAAAGAGATAAGAAACATTAAATGTTTTGAAGGATGACACCATAATTGGGTATGACAAGGGCCCATCATCAGGATTGGGTTCTTTCATAAGAGAAAATGCATGGTCATTTTTCCCAACAGTGTCAATAAGTGGTATGATCATGTCATCAGTAGCATATTTAGTTTTAAGTATTAATAAGAAAAAAATAGCTAAATCAATTTTACCTATAAGCATAACTGATAAGTTTGATTAGAGATAATTTAATATGATCTAGTTAAGTGATGATTAAGCAAACAGTTTTAGTTTACAATAGAATAAGATAAGGTTTAGGTTGCATTTTGAGTGTATTTATCTTAGTTCAAATATAATCCTTTTACATTCATAAGTTAGGTTAAGAAGAACTGTCAGTGAGCTGACTTCTTTATTTCTTTAATTTACAGAATAATGAGAATTTTCCAATCATCCTGACCCTTACCCTATCATATTTATATTATTCAGAAAATGAGCCGGTATTTATGTAAAAATTAAATAAAAAAAAAACAACAGAACTCCTTGGAGAAGTGCAGACCAAAATGACAAAGACATTAAGAAAAATCAACGAAGTTTTAATGCTAATTAGTCTAAATGTAATATAAATATGTCAAAAATGACGTGGTGATTAGACAGTAGATGCACGTCACATATGACAAACAACAGACAATTATTTATAAATATTTCCGAAGATGCTGGTTATGTAAATTTGGCTTCAGAAGGCCAGAAAACCTCAATCAAAGGAAAAGGGACGGCACAGGTGAGCCTAAAAGAATACTCATGCAAGCTACATGAAACACTATACGTGCCAGATCTGTCCACAAACCTACTTTCAATTGGGAAGATCACTGACAAAGGCAACAAAGTTGTATTCGAAAAATACAAAGCCTACATCGTAGATCCTAATGGCGATATAACGGTGAAAGCACGTAGAACTGATAGCCGGTATTTCATTCAAAATAATTCCAAAGAAGTGACAAACTCGGTAACAGTCCACTCCGAAATTATGTAAAAAACTAGGTCACATCAATGAGAGAGACTTGAAAAAGATGGCTAAAGACCAAAAGTTACGAGGATTGAAAGACTTCAAGGATGAAAAATTGGGCACATGCGAGACATGTATTAAGGGCAAAATGACCCGGTTACCACTTCCTAAGAAAGATTGCATAACTAGCACTCTACCCCTGCATGTCATATACAGTGACGTCTGTGGCCCATTTGGAAACGGAAACAGTGGCCGGATCAAAATATTACGTTACATTTATTGACGATTATACGAGATACAGCTACGTCTTCTTTACGAAGCAGGTTCAAGTTCGAGTTCAAGGAAGAAGTTGAGAACTACCATAAATAAAAAATTAAAAATCTACAGTCTGATAATGGGATGGAATATGTCAATAAAGATTTTAATCAGTACCTGGAGGATAACGGAATTAAGCGACGACAAAGCGCACCGTACACGCCTCAACAAAATGCCGTGTCTGAACGAAAGAACCGATCCCTACTAGACAAAGCTAGATGTTTGTGCATAGATGCAAACGCGCCCTTAAAAATGTGGGCTGAAGCTGTAAGTACTTTAAATTACCTTGTAAATAGAAGTTCAACCAAACTACAAAGGTAGTACACCATATGAGATGTGGGTGGGGAGACCGGCATTGGGAAACCATCTCCACGTGTTTGGAAGCAAAGCGTTCGTTCTGCAGAAGACACGACGAGGAAAGTTGTCACCTAAAACCACAACTGGTGTGTTCATGGGCTACGCGTCAAATGCCAAAAGTCATAGAATTTTCATTCCCGAGGAAAACGACGTGACTATAAGCAGAAACGTGAAGGCATTGAAAGAAATGTACTACAATAATACAAACACAAAGTACGACAGTCTGATCGAAAATGAAAATAAAGAAAAAGTAACGAATGAGACAATAAGTAAGAGCTTTCTGTCTCGCACATCAAAACTGTGAAATGAACGGCGGCGGTAATCGCTTACCATCAGGTGATACGTCTGCCCCCTCATTTATCAAAATGATTTGAATTAAAAGATATGGGCAAACCAAAGAAACTCCTCGGTATCACCAATGAAGGTATCAAACTATGTCAAGAGACATACATCGAAAAAGCGCTCAAAACTTTCGGTGTGAGTGATTGTAAAGTCTCAAAGACTCCAATAGAGCCTGGTATCTGCCTTGTTAAGAACGCCAAGAAAGAGGGGGAGAACCTACCGTATAAAAATCTTATTGGTACACTGATGTATCTTGCGGTAGCAATCGGCCAGATATAATGTTTTTAGTAAGCTACCTATCACAATTCAATGATTATTACGGAGAGGAGTACTTCAAATGTGCAAAAAGAGTATTAAGATACTTACTTGAAAGGAACTAAGAGCAACAGGACTAAATTATAAAAAGATAAAGATTTAATCGGAATGGCTGACGCAGATTGGGCCGCATCCAAAGATGATAGGAAATCCTTCTCAGGATACAGCTTCACTTATGCTGGAGCAGCGATAAGTTGGGCTTCAAGGAAGCAACGATCAGTAGCACTTTCAATGGCCGAAGCTGAATATGTATCACTGACGGAAGCTGCCAAAGAGGCAATTCACTTACATTCGCTACATAAAAGTCTTAAACTACGGCGAGAAAAGCCAGTAACTATTTATTGCAATAATCAAGCAGCAATAAAATTAGGGTCCAGCCCCATAGTATCTGCAAACTCCAAACACATTGACATGAGTATACATTTCATTAGGAGACTGTGTTGGCGAAAAGAAAATAGAGCTGAAATTCGTAGGGTCAGAAGAAAACTGATAAAAACAGATGTTTCCAGCAGTTATTTTTGAGGATTGTTATTAAAACCAGCGAACCGTCTTGACTCATTTATTGGAAAAGGGAAGAGACATTACAGTATACTTAGATCATAGACTACATATTGACATTGACAGATCATTTGGTGCGTTCCGTTTCAACACCCCCCCGTTTCAACAAATATTTTCTGACAATGTCTTTAACATATCAAATTAAAGCATGTTTATAACTTAAACCATGTTTACATACACTGATCTTAAACCTGTACTTATCATATACATCTTATCATATACATAACTGAGAGGAAAACATAACTAGAATGACCTAGCTTTTATTCACTTATATAAAACTTGAAATATCTGGTACTCTAACCAATAAGAATTTTCTTGTACTATATAAAGATCAAGTTATCCTAAAAATTAAATTAACAAATTTATTGAACAGATTTTTCCCTAATGGCTTTGTTAATATATCTGCTAAGTTGTCTTCAGTTTTAACATATTGGATTGATACAAATTTATCCTTTACCTTCTCAATAATGAAATGATACCTGATGTCTAAATGTTTTAGTCTCTTATTATTTTCATTGTTTTAAGCTAATTTAATTACAGCCTGATTGTCCTCAAACATTATCACTTCATCAGTGAGGATATCAAAATCATACAACAAATATTTCAACCAACATGCTTCTGTGATTGCCATACTAAGAGCTATATACTCAGACTCTGTGGAAGACAAAGATACACTCAATTGTTTCTTAGAACACCATGCTACTGGATTATTAAAGATTTTAAAAATGTATCCAGAAGTTTTTACTTTCTGTCTATCTCCACACCAATCAGAATCAACATACCCATTTAATACAAAATTTATAGTGTCACTACTGTCATATACCAGAGCATAGCTTAATGTACCCTTTATGTACCTCAAAATGCGTTTTAAACACTTAAGAAGCATCTCACTTGCGCAATGTTGATATTTACTCGGAAAAGTGACTGAAACACACAAATCTGGCCGTGTGCCACATACAACGTACACAAGACTACCTATCAGTTGTCTACACAATTTCTCTAGTTCTGGACTTTCTGAACACTCTCTTTTAAGCAATTTAAAGTTAAAGTTTTGATCAATGGGTGTTCTTACAGGTTTGCAATTTAACGTGTCAAAGCGCTGTAGTACTTTTATCAAATATTTTTCTTGGCTTATCACTGTTTTTCAAGTTCCTTGCTTTAAATCAATTCCTAAGTAACTTTTAGCTAGACCTAAGTCTTTCATATTAAATTGTTTACATAAATTGTTTTTGAAATCCTGTAAGATTTTGCCTTCAGTACAGAACATTAAAATATCATCAACATATAATAGAACATATATTTGTATCTCATTCTGCTTTCTGAAATATAAACAATGGTCATTTTTAGATTTACAAAAACCTTCTTTGTTCATGAAATCATCAAAGGTTCTATTCCAATATTTAGGGGATTTTTTTAACCCATAAAGAGATTTGTTCAAACAACAAAGTTCACCTGTAGGAAGTTTCAAATATACAGTTTCATCAATTGTACCATGCAAAAATGCACCTATCACATCCATTTGATGCACAGGAAGTTTAAATCTATTTGCTACCGCTATAAATACTCTAAATGTTGGTAACCTAGCAACTGGGGTATAAACCTCAAGATCACAATCAGATTGTTCAAAACCCCTAGCTACAAGCCTTGCTTTATATATAGTTTCATTACCTACATGTTTTATTTTAAACATCCATTTACTGGAAATCACCTGAGTTCCTTCCGGGACACTTTTTATCTTTGTCCAAGTTTTGTTTGACTCTAAATTGTCTAACTCAGTCTTAATTGCCGCTGACCACTCTTCTCTCTTCTCAGAGTTCATAGCCTCGTCCAATGATAATGGTTCATCATCTATTGCAACAAATAAGGAATCACAATCAAATAACCGACGTGGTTTCTTTACTTCTCGACCTGACTTAGTACGTGTGACCTTAGTTGATGACCTTATATCTGGTTGTTGACTTTCAGCTGGTCTTTGACTCCCTAGCTGTTGAGTTTGTTTTACAGGACGTATAAAAGACTCACACTCACCTAGCTGAGTTGATGTTCCACTAGCTCCAAATGTATCTGCACCAGGATTTATATCAACAGCTTTCAATAGGCGTTGAATTGTCCGAACACTTGGCAAAGGCATTGTATGCTGTAGGAAACGATATGTCTTAGGTGACCTTTTAAATATCTGCAACGCAGAAATTTTATTCTTATGATTCCATCGCTTTCCAGTAGGTTTCCGGGCTTGATTTTTTTAAGAGTCTGAAACTCTCTGAAACATTTTTCAGGCAATCGGAATCTATTTTTTCTAAATTAACAGCTGTTTTTGACAATGATTTTAATAAATTCTGTGACGTCAGCAACTTTTTCATGAGTTTCTTTTTACGTGGAGTCATTTCATCACTGCGGTAGCCATATTTTAGCTGTGTATCATCAGCTGTAACAAACAAAGATAAGAATTTATTTAAACTTATAATATCAATTATAGACGTACGCAAACACGCATAGATGGGTTGGGGGGATGGGGGGGGGGTAGAAGTGGAACGTGTGACCGCCTCTGTAAACCGTACTTTACTAACCTGTTATTTTGTTTGATTTTTTGCATATTATCTGTTTAGATGTTGATGGTGCACAATCTGGAGAGTTATTAATTTTTTGTTCCTCATTTTTCATGGTACACGACTCTTGTGTGTTATGTTCAGTGTGCAGTCGTTTCAAACATTGAGAATCATTTCAACTAAAACAAATTTTAATGGATTAATAACGAACAGTATAATAGATAATAAAAGTGTTTAAAAGATTTACCTCCGTGTTTTCTTTTTATTCCAGTAACTTCGCCTTGAACTTCAGCAGAAACATCTGTAATAAAATCAATAAGTCAACTCAAAACATAAATTCAATTCGAACAATAATTGCGCCATCTTAACGACGAAAGGATTTCATCAGTCAGTGGCGTATTAAGATTTAAAGAAGGTATGGCATTCCTTTTTAACCTATTTCCGTTTGTATTAAAAGCATTTCTTGGAAAATGATTTCCACATATGAATTTATTTTCGTTTAGTCTTTGAATAGGTAAGTACGCCAAATCTTCATTACCAGTCAACTTCACCCATAAACGGCACCTAAAATAAAAAGATTATCGATACATTTTACATTTGCTACTTCACTATTTGTATTTGTGCCATGTATGATTTTTGTGAAAATATTTCAGTATAAGAATTTACATGATATCAGATACTAATATGAGTAAAATCAACTTACTAATACAATCTATAAAGTAAATTATAGTATTGAAATACAAAGTTTTACCTGGCTGGGTCAAGTGGAAATCTGGCCAAAAATATGTCGGAATGTCTTCTTCTGACACGCCTGATGCCACAAACTTCACATTTCCTCAGAGATTTTCCTCCCATAGTGCAATAACACCCGAGAAGGCTAAAACCACGCATAAAACAATTTTCGAACACGAATTACACAACGAACGATGCAAAAGAAAATGTAAACAAACCACAGATTATAATAAAACAACAAGCTTACCAACATTAAAAAAGGTATAATGCGTCTAAATCAAATAATCCTTATTACACGTGCTACCCAAAGGAATCGGTACGCGTTTTAATTTAGTAAGATTCTTCTTATTATAATGTTGGTACAAAGTACGTTCATAATTGAGTTTTTAGGCAGTGTCGATGAACTGACTAAGTCTTCGGCCTCTATTTCTATTGGTACATTCATAATTGGGGCACTTTCTGGATCATCAACAATTGAACTCTGAGTACTTATAATGGAATATGAAGGGGATAGAATAGATATTCTGTGAAAATTTGTGCCAGTTTTAGTTAAGCTTGAAATTGGTGCGTAACTGTTAAATAACAGACCAACTGCATCGGCTTTTTTTAATAACCTTATCCATGTCATCTTCAGACGGTTTGATCTTTTTAGATGCAGTAGGTGTTATAGATGGTGGTTCTAGTTTAATGGGCGTAGATATAGGAGAAGTTTCAAAAAGACGCGTAGGGGATGTCTCGATAATATGGCGCGCCTTGTGATTCGGCTAATAGCAGCGGCGTCTCAGGTGAGATAGGCGTGATAAGCGACTAAGTCAGATCCATCATATCTGCGGTGGTTTGTGAACTATGAGGAGTTTCGGTCGGTATCAAAACATTTGATGTTGATGGTCGGTATTCTGTGGTACAATCTTAAAACTTTAGATAGGGAGTCCAAGGCCAATTTACATATTTTCTTTTTTGGACCGTTGTACCCTTTACTTCCCTTTAATATTTTGTATAACAGTCTTTAAGGTTTTCCATTTATTTATGGTCTCGTCACCTGTAACATTTTTTTTACAGATATTTGACAACCGGGGATTCATTTTCTACAATCGCATTTTCCTATCGTGTTGGGTGCAGTACAATCAGCACAATAGTAAAACAAGTTTCACAAGTAAATTGGGAAGTATTATACAGCCAATTTATTTACCCACACCCACAGAAAATATATGGCGAGAGTCTGAAATTGGCTATAGAACGATATGGAATTTTCCAAACTGTGGGCAGCATTGATGGCAAACATGTAAAAATTAAGTGCCCCAACAACAGTGGATTAAATTTATTTATTATAATTATATAAATTATTAGTCGTAGGCATCAGTAGCTATGGACGTCACAGTGATAGTGGAATTTTCGAAAAATCGGACTTTTACGACTCGTTTCTGGTTGGGAAAGATTTACATCCACCGAAGCCACTGCCTAATACAAACGATGATCCCATACCACATGTGATTACTGGTGATGAAGGTTTCGATTTCAAACCATATTTAATGAGACCTTACCCAAGAGCAGTCTCAGTGCAAGATAAAAGAAAACGAAATTTCAATTATCGCCTGTGCCGTGCACGGCGTCTCGTGGAAAATGTGTTCGGACAACTGACACACAAATTTTAAGTCTTTAAAGGTACCATGCAATGTCATGTGGAATTGTCCATATTTTTTTTTTAATCGTGGGGCATACGGGCAGACGTATCGCCTGATGGTAAGCGATTACCGCCGCCCATGGACACCCGCAACACCAGAGACATCACAAGTGCGTTGCCGGCCTTTGGGGGATGGGGAGGGGTTGTGGTATGGGCCTCCGGTATCCTCACTCGGTGAAACACAGCTCAAGCAAACTGTTTCACACCGATAATTTCACCATATAAATGATTAAAGCAACGTGCTGCCTACACAATTTTATTAAAACAAAGCATCACATGGAATCTATACAAGACGAGTCGCAGTCACAGATGGAAGTCAATACACTTCTTCCAATTCCACGTACAAATCAGAGGTCGTCCACTACGGCTAGTGAAATAAGAGAGAATGTTTGACTGTTTAATATATAGGCAGGTTTTAGACGATCAACACTAATGATTTTCTCTCGGTCTGCCTGTAGTATTTTCAAATATTTTCATGTTTCTCCAGAACTTATGGGTCTGAATAAGGTGACGACAACGACCTTTTTACTTTGTCATCACGGACATACATGCGTTCAGGTTTTCAAGTCATCGTGAACAAAAATTCGATCTTGACATCTGTCTCTCCTGGGTACTGCGGCTAAATTTGATATTCTTTTTCGCAATTCCTGGATAAAGTAATCATTCTCAGAAATGTCTAGCGTTGTAGTCAAAAAAATAAAGTTTTCATAACACATTCTTCTTGCGTACTTCTTATGTGGTCCAGTATGTCGGCTACTGTGAAAGCTTTCTTTGTACGCGAAAGGTAAAATGTATGAAATGGAGTCTGCCACTTGCAGTCTCCTACGGGTTTGCAATATTCCTCGAGTATTACTGTATTTATATCTATTTTTCTTTCTGTTAAGTACGTCGTCGAAATACGTCGATCTTTTGACTCATAGGATAGATAAGTCTTTTTGAAAGGTTGAATAAACCATTTCTTGAATTCTGTCACATCCTCTCCGCTAACTAAGTCAACTGTGAAAAAATCTCTCTGTCTGCTGGAAGATACTTTTAATTCCACAAGATCTTTTATAGTGTGAAGCCTTCTTTACGGCTAAGGCTTCTTTTTATAGTTGCAAAAGCTCTGTCACTTGGCAGAAAGGAATGACCACGCATTGGAAAATTTGTTTTATTTTTCTGAAATGTCCACTGTCAGCAAGGTCTATTCATTCGAACTACTGTATTATTTTTATTCTGCCATGCAGAGTTATCTGAAAAGAGTATCAATTCTGTCATTTTGTCGTCAAAATACTCTAAAAATATTTCTTGCACTGGGATTATTAGCAGCGACCGACACATTTTGCATGTAATCATGGCAAATGCCTTATAACGTTTCATCTTCTTGGGATCCTTTGCCTTGCTTCTTGAACTTCTTTGCTCTTTTTGTGTATTTGCTTTTCAGCCAAAGCCACCTTTTTAACTACATCGTTGAGAGTTTTTGAATTTATTCTGAAGCCCAAACTCTCACAAAGGCAGCACGTATCTCCTGCCGGTCGTCCAAATCGAAGAGCAAAGTTTTCCTTGAATATTTTTCTCAAAAAACCAAAACATTTTCTTTACAGATTTTTTTTTCGGACATCTAACACACAACGCCGTCTAGTCCCAAGCTAATCAGACCTTATGTTATGGGTACTAGACAACTGATACAAGTACATACTATACTTTTTTTTTGTAAATACATACATGTTATACATAGAAAACACCCATACTCCGAAACAAATATTTGTAGATCATACAAACATTTGGTCCGACCCGGGAATCGAACCCGAGACCTCATGATCAGCAGTCGCACAAGCCAACCGCGAGACCAACGAGGCAGTTCATATCATAAATCATCATGTAGGTATTTTATTATCCCAGAAGAGTACTGGCTCTCTTTTACTGGATATCTGGATACATGGGCAATCACCTCAGAAATGTAGTCAGCAAGCATGGCATTAACAGTTTGCGATTTCCCTCTCTTGTCTGCCGGTAGTTTGCCCAAGACCAGCAAGTTGCAATACATTAACTCTCTCTGCAACTTATGCATTCCAAATTGTTCCATCTATACATACGCCGATGACACAGCCCTTCTTATCCACGGCCCTAGCTGGTGTAAGACGTTCTCTTCAGCTGAGTTTGCTTTGAAGAGTGTGATGGTATGGCTCTCGAACAATCGCCTAACTATTAACGTAGATAAAACCAAGTATCTGACCTTTACACCCACCTCTAGTACGCAACCTGACTCGGAAACATTTGTATTAAGGGCTCACAGCTGTCAACCTAATATTTATGAATCTTGTAAATGTCCAACTCTGGTTAGGAGTGAATGCATTCGATATCTCGGTATTTTAATAGACAATCACTTAAATTGGTATGGACATATAAATAGTTTGACGTCCCGTGTTCGCAAACTCATATGTGTGTTCAAAAAACTTCGTCACTCGGCTGAACTTGACGTTCTTAAATTGGTTTATTGCTCGCTCTGCCAGACTATTGTAGCATACTGTATATCTGTTTGCGGAGGTGCTGCTAAAACGATCTTACTGCCGCTTGAAAGGGCACAAAGAGCGGTTCTCAAAGTCATGACTTGTAAACCTTTTAGATACCCTACCACTTGGTTATACAACGAATGTAAACTCCTCACCGTTCGTAAAATCTTTGTGCTCCAAACGGTATTACGTAAACACAGAACCCTGCAATATAATCCGGAAAACCTAAACACACACAGACCGTATACTGTTTGCCCAAGTGTCACTTTTAGAACCGCACTTGCAAAACGTAATTTTCGTGTTATAGCGGGACATCTTTACAACACCCTTAACAGGTACTGTGGTATATATAGTCTCTCGAAATATCAAATTAAAATTAGGATAACTGACTGGCTACTTGAGCAGGACTATGAACAAACGGAAATGCTGCTCAAACTGTACTTCATTTTGCGTTACTAAAATATATTATAATTATTATATTATAAATACAATATACATATAATACAATACAATTATAATGAATGACACACGTTAAGTTATTTTGGGTATAAAGTAAGGAAATGTTGCCAGAAAATTTCCATATGGACCAGAAAGGTAAAGAAACGAACAATTACGTTTATTTTATAAGTCTTTTATGTATGTTAGAATTAATATCAAAATACTACTAGCGCCATCTCTTATGTACTGGTGTAGTTGTGTACCTACCTTCAAATTTTCTACTAAATAAAATATCAGTATATGCAAAGCCCGCACTCTGTGCCTAGAATTTCAAAATTTCCATTATTCTTAAGTGGTTTTGTGACTATTGGGTCTCTTATTGTTATTTTGTGCTGTCCTATTGGTCGAAGCTGCTGTCCTATAAGAGCTCGTCATGACTCGAAATACCTCCCGACCCGCCCGACTCACCTGAAAATCTAAACTCATCTACTCCCCTTTTCAATCCTACTGCTTTTTTCCCTAATTATCCCTCATCCCCCTTTAATACTTTGGAGCAGTTCGTAAATGAGATATGTAGTGCAACGGAGCAAGACAATAACAACACAAATGTTTTAAGCTCTCGGAAACGCCCTGTCAACGATGAGGTCAGTACAATCCTTCCTCCAAAACAGATGAGAAGCCAGATCGCGCGTGACAAATACACGCCTACTGACAACGGCCCTTACATTATCCAAATTTCCTGCGACTAGAGCCAAATAGGCTCTGGAACAACTCTCCATTCTGTATCTTTCGGTCTTTTTCTTTTTAAAAATAATATTAACAAATTCTTAGAGATGGTGTAAAAAAGGTTTGAAGAAACAGGGTTTCTGTACAGTTTGCGTCCCCCTCAGGATGCAAATTCGTTTTTAATCAACCCCCTACTAAATTCCCGTAAGTACACCGCCAGCATCCCCACCTTTAATATAACTAGAATCGTTCGTCTAGAAAGGCGACCAAATTAGATAATGTGGGCTCCTTTTTTATCATGGCTAGACATAATTTGAAATTCCCGGCTACACAAAATGTCAAGTTTTCTTTACCATACTGTTAATACATGTTTACATTCACTCCAAGGTTTTGCAATGAGGCTAACTGTTGCTTTACGTTGGAAACAAATTACCTAAGGATTGTTGCTGTTGATTTGGTTATTGATGGAATATCTAATAAAATATTTATGTGCTCACTATTAATTAAAAACTCATTATTCATAAGATAATACAACTTTTGAATCTTCTCTAAACTATTGTTGTTATTTATGAGAGAGTTAAACAGACCTGGTTTTATACTCAAATTTCGTTTGAACAAATACTTTGGTGTTAGCAATATCACTGGGGGTGATATTCTGAGTATCAAGTTTCACTAGTAACTGTTTTATTTTTATAAGAGTTTGAGTATATTTCTCTTCAACCTTGCCATCATCCTCTAAAGAGGGGTCTAAAGCCATTACTAATTGAAATAATAAATTTTCGTAAGTCAAAAATAGCGATCGTAGACGTTCCTCTTTAACTTCAAGAATAACTTTAGAAGTTGTGGTTGATGCCAAGGTTTCTACTTCATTGTGTATTCTAGTTATACAGCTTTGAACACCTATTTTCTTATTTTTTTATAAAGAGATTTTGTCGGTACCTCTTCCGTCGTCAGACATCTTGTATGTATTTGAATAATCTGAATAGGCTAGAGAAATTACAAACAATATGCACAGTTCTGTACGTATTAACACAGCGAAAATACTTAAATATCACGCAAATATAAAATAAACGCTAAGACACAAACTTCAATGATAGAAATGGCGGTCACCGCCGGCAGGCGAGACTCGATCGACGCATACGCGGGAACACAGGGGCGATCCTGATTGGTCCGTTGGAGATAACGCGATGTGCAGCGTAGACTCGGCGGCTTACTATATGTTGAAATGCTGGACGTTTTGAATTTGATGTGGTGGTGGTTTCGGTTTGTCGTAACAGGAAACAAAATGCTTGATGTAAAAATAATAAATATTTTGGTTTAACTCACACTTTTCACAAATGTCGATCTTGCAGAGAAGAATGTTAATCTTAGCGTAAATATCGTCTTCCCTGTTTTGAAGATCTTTCGGTGCTTGATATAACTCGTACTGCGGCAGCAATATGGCGACGGATTGTATATCCTTGAAGATCGTTACGATGACAGGCGAAGGACCATGTTCAGAAGCCTAACTTGTAGGGCTAGTTAATCGATCATAACAATAAAACACCACTTTGCACTGCCACAGTAATTATTTTAATTGTATTGTAAAAACAAGTACAAGAGTGTTGACACACTTAAAAATTACATATTTAATGTTGGTGTTCCCAACATTTGTTAAACTATCAAGACTTCTTTTCTTCGTTTACATTATAATGTTTTTTTATTTCTGTATGAATAAAAAAATCCCCCCCCTAAAATTCGCCGCCCTAGGCTCCAGCCTACTCAGCCTAGTGGTAAATCCACCATTGTGCGAGCTCGCAGATATTTGCGATGCGTTGCGAATTCGCAGTCATGTGTGGGAGCCCATAGAGTTACACCTATAACTTGGAGAGTGGACTGTATCTTTGGAATTTTGAGATTGTTATGTAGCGTGTCTAGCACACTAACATTTAAATTCATTTTTTTAATACCTTAAAATATTGTCAAATTTCAATTTGTTTAAAACCCTTTATAATATACCATACATTTGTTAGTACTACTTAGTTTTCTGTAAATCCAAAATTTTGTTTGTATAAAATAAATAATTTAAATTACATACATCGATATGATTTTGGTAACCGAGGGTAGATCGGTGTCGGTGCGCTCGGGCAGTGAGATCTTTACCGACGAGATATCAACAACAATGTTTTAACATGTGTTGTGAAATTAATATATGCCCTTAAACCGTTACTTGAAAGAAACTTGTAAACCTAGTGTTCATGTGTAGTGATAATATACAATCAGAACAACTGTGTGAAACTTTTATTTGTGGTGACAAACAATTCCGCTCAGCTGCATAATAAAAGGTACAGTCAATATTCAACACTACAGTTACATAATGTTTCTGCAACAAAACGATGTTAGCTCCCGCCGTCGAGAAGAGCCCGAGTTGTGTGATATTTGTTGTTCTTATCCGCGATCTTAACTAATGCAGTCGATAATAATACTTGATTATTAAAGTAATGCGTGTTTATATTATTATTATCGACGTCTTGATATGTGTGTTTTGTGAGTCGCGGTTTGTGTTACCTGTGTGTGCTTGATGCCTGTGCTTATTCTTGGTTCTGGATGAAGCGGCGTTTGTGTATTGTGTGCGACTTTGGATGCACCCTTGTCGACAAATTCACCGTGTAGTAACGTATTGTACTTCTTGTTACAATGCTTGCACGGTTCGTACCAACATTCGGTAATTGCGTGACTACTGCTCAAACAATTAGTACACAGTTTTTTCTCCTCAACCAATTTTAGTTTATCTTTAAGCGATTAACTAAGAAAACTCTCACAAGAATACAATGGATGGTTTGAGTTGCACATACTGCACTTATAACGTTGAGTGGATGGGCTAGAAGATTTGTTATTGTTTTTGTGTGTAATGATGACATGCATGACTGTGTGATTTTACGAACGACGATTTTTCATGTTAGTGTTTTGAGTGTACTGTATGCGTGTCTGCTGTTTGTTTGTTTTGCGATGGTTTAACCGTTTCTAGAAAATCGGCCCTATCTCATTAAATCAGACAACGAAAACCTTTTATCGGAGGAGGCATTCGTGACAGTGCTTTTGTGAAGCTCCCATTCACGTTTAGTTGTCGAATTTAACTTAGAGACATTAGAGTATCCCACGTATCGGTAGGTTCGCCAAGCGTTTTTAATGCACGAATTTGCGCTGCCGACTCTTTGCTGATTGATTTGTGAGAGACAATTAAGTGATAAGTTCAGGTTATGAGTAACATCCCCTTTAATAGGAGCGGCATAACACGCCGGACTCCTCCACCTACGACTCCTCGACAATGTACGTCTGAGCCCTCTGACAACATGGAAATAATAACAACCTGTGAGATACAGGAATGGTTGGGATCAATTGAGCAGTGTCTAAATGAAGTTTGTTCTGTTTGCATATGAAGGCAAGTTGAACTCAGCCCAAAAAATGAAGATAAATACCCTTTGCCGTAAAGTAGCATCCGGAGTAGCTCAAATTACTGTACAATATCAGTCACTCAAGCAAAAAGCCCTTCAAGCACATAGTTCTTTGCAACATGCTGTGAAAACAGAGGAATTAATCGAATCCCTAGCGCAGATCAAGCAGGCCATCCAGGAGTCAAGTAAAAAACAGGTACCACCCAGCGCTTCTTTTGCTGACATGGTTAAAAAAGGATCTAGCAACTATATTTATCCCAGCAGTCTCAGTTCGGTTGTTATTTATCCAAGCGATAACTCTAAATCTAGCGAAGATACCAAGACCATGGTGCAAAAATAATAATAATAATAATAATAATCTTTATTGGAAACTAAAAAGAGAGAAACAGTAACAATATGTGCGAGAATGTCTGCATAAGTTAAAAACTGTGTCGCAGCCATTAACGCCTCCTCCGGTCCGAGGCCGTCAGAGTTACACAAAAATACAATAAAGAAAGAATACAAATTAAATGGAATTAAACTACTTAATAATAATAATATTGCTGACAACAGATGTTGTGGATACAAAATTTACTAAATTTGTATGTGTATTATGAGTATGTGTAAGATACAAGGAGAGGTGTATGTCAATTTTATTATTTGTGTGTATATGTGTGTAGTGAGTGTGTGTGGTATGTGTGTGTGGTGTGTGTGTGTGTGGTGAGTGTGTGTGGTATGTGTGTGTGGTGTGTGTGTGTGGTGTGTGTGTGTGCGCGTGTGTGTACTACTGTGGGGCTGAAAAGTATTGGAGGAAATCTGCAAGAACTATCTCCAAGCATGCGGTTTAGCCATGACTTCCAGCTCTGCGTAGCTCAGAGTGTGCAGCCATTCGTTCGTAATCATTTTACAATTCTTACTTGTAAGGGGATAAATATTCAGTATTCTATTCACCCTGTTATATACAGTAGGACCTATAAAATAATATTGGCGCTTAAGAACCTCTAATCGAGCTAATTTAATATGGCACACTCGGTCTGACCTCCGCACCCGGGAAACAGATTCCGCGTCAAATGGCAATTCCGAGTGCTTACGCAATATAGTGTTCAGTAAATATGTGTGTCTCACTGTGGGTACCTTGCATAAAGCATACAGCTGTACAGTTGGGAAACGAATAGGTTTACGTGACATAACCTTCAGCACAGCCCGCTGTGACCGCTCCAAGGGTAATGTTGAGGACTTCACTGAGCCACCCCATGCAACAATGCAGTAGGTCAGTACAGAGTGGGCGAGAGCAAAGTAGACTATTTTCAGTGTTTGTAGGTCGGCTGCTGTCCGTAGGTGTCTGAATACAAATATTAATTTTCGGACTCTTGGTACCAATGAACTAATTTGCTCCCTCCAGGACATCGTACTATCCACGTACACCCCAAGGTATTTAATAAAATCATTTCGCTCAATACTGATACAGTCACAATTTTGATCCCAGTTGCACCGGTGGGCAATAAGAGCAAAAGAAGAGGGCGGCTGTGATGAAGTTCTTGGAGAGAACGTTATAAATTTTGTTTTTTTTTAAATTTAGCGTGAGAAGGTTAGTGGTTAACCAATTCATGGTGGTTTGAAGTGCAGATACCGCAAAAGAACGAGCCTCCTCCCAACTCCTACCCCGAATCAGTAACACTGTATCGTCTGCATAGGAAATGATTTTAACGTTAGGTAGGGACAGGCGACACAAATCGTTTATGTAAATAAGAAACAGGGTAGGTCCAAGGACACTACCCTGAGGAACGCCGTAGTCAAGATGTTCCAGTCCACTTGTGTAACCACCAATAGTAACGCTCTGAGTTCGATCTGCTAAATAGCTTTCAAAAATATTGAGAGGTAGACCCCTAATGCCAATACGTTCAAGTTTCTTAAGTAAGAGTGGGACAGAGACAGTGTCAAATGCTTTTGAAAGATCGAGGAAGATACCTATTGTTTTCAACTTATCATTAGTATCTAGAGCAATATTATTTACCAAATCCAAGACGGCGTCTTCAGTATTTTTGCTGCGCCTGAAACCATACTGATTGTTTGCAATTATTTTATTAGTGTTTAGGTAACTAAGGAGTCTATTATTTAATATTTTTTCTAAGATCTTGGAGAGAGTACTCAAAACTGAAATAGGCCGATAGTTGTTAACACTATCTCTGTCACCACTCTTGTATATTGGGTGAACTAAGGCTCTCTTAAATACAGTTGGGAAAATACCGGCAGTCAAGGCAAGATTAAAGACATGACAAATAACAGGCCTTAAAACATGACTAGAAGCCTTAACCAGGGAGGTAGATATGCCATCCCACCCCACTGAGCTATTTGTTTTCAGCCCTTGAATAAGAAGTTCCACTTCCTTGGTGTCCGTATTCAAGACACCCATAGAATTCAAAGGGGAATGTGAGGGAAAAGAGTCCGTGGATCCCAAACAATCTAATGACCCTGGAGAGATTTTAGATGCCAGATTTTTACCCACATTTGCAAAAAAGCCATTTACAGCGTCAACTGAGGCGGAGGGGTCGCCAGACAGGGAGAGAAGGTCGTCCGCTGTGGTCTTTTTCTTTTGCATATTGGTGATATTTTTAATTAAGTTCCACGTAGCCTTGGGATTTTTGTGGCATTTCTCAAATTCACTGCGCTCATACTCCCGTTTAAGTTTTTTGAGTAAGTTGTTACAAAAAGTCCTGTAACGTAAGTAGGCAACCTTCTGTATTTCAGTACAGGAAGCCTTTTTTGTTCTATGGTATAAATTATCGCGATGCCGAATGCATCTCAGAATGCCAAGTGACATCCAAGGTTTTAGAAGTCTTTTTTTACTTGGAGTACTAAGACTACGTGTATTGTCAGTAACAATTTTAGCAATCGTAGTGACAAGTTCCGAAGCAGCCACATTAGCATCCTCACACTGAAAAATGGTTGAGAAATCCGTTTGCTCCAGAGCTCGCACGCATGCCCCTAAATCAAGGTGACGTTTTTGTTTTGTGGTTGCTGAAGTACCTGGTATAGAGCCACAAGAAACAATCACAGGGGCATGGTCCGTAATAAAAGAGTCGAGTATCAAAGTCACAACAGCTTTGTTAGACTTAATGGCCGAATGATCAATACATCTCTCTTCACGAGTAGGAAAGAGATGGCCAGGTAATATGCCATGAAATGCAAGTGTGTCAAGATAAAAACCAGAATGCCTATCGCCATTTTTAGGTGATATATCTATATTTATATCACCAATTAAGACAATAGTTTTAAAGCCCCTTAAGGAGTTTAAAGTAGTATCTAGGCTATAAATGAAATTTTGTGGGTTTATGTGAGATGGTGAACGATAAATGGCCACAAGAGCAGTCTCATCTCGCAGTTTTACCACGAGACAATTCGCGTCAGCTACCACTGGATACTCAACAGCAAAAGAAACATCTGATCGCACATAGACAACAACTCCTTCATTCTGGTTGTTAAAATCAGATTGATATGAGTCAAAGCCGGGTATAGCAGGAAGGTGGGGACTTTTCGATAACCAGCACTCTGATAAGACTATAATGTGGAATTGCACCTTTATCCTATTTAATAAAATTAAAAGGTTGCTGAAGTTGCAAATGTTACCGATACTACGGATATTGACATGAAAAATATTTAAACCGTTAATTGTATGTTTTAAGTATGAATCACATTGCTCGGGCGAGCAATTATAGGAATCTGAAGTGGATAACTGTTCAATATCATCAATAATATTGGAATTGTCATCCATTGGGGCGAGCAAATATCAAAAAATTACCCATAAACACGACCACAGTATAGATCGCACGGTATCTCAAAATAGTACGCACCAGGCACCGAGCATCATCCAAGCATAGAACTAGTAATAGTATTTTTGGAGTAAGGTTAATCTGTAGAAGAGTTAAAAATTTCATCCATGTAGTGTATTGTAATGTGTGTGTGAGTAAGACTGACCATAGTGTCATTGTATTGTGTGAGAGTTTAGGGTAAGGAAATGTGCATGTTAATAGTGTGAACGGTAGTGGCATAACAATGAACGAGAGATAAACAATAAAACAAATATAGAAATATCCTAGTCACTTTTTAGGAAAGTCTGATTCTGACTTAATTATAATGTGCGAAGCTCCTTCCTTTTCTCGCAGGTATATTTTGCCATTTGTTACCCAGCAGTACCGGTATTGGTTGGTACTTGCAAAGTCTCTGGCAAGGAAAAATAGTCTCTTCATTTTCGGTGTTAAATTTTCTGATACATACACAGCTTTTGGCGGCCCACCCAGTTTCAGGTGCTCGGTGGACAGTTTGCTTTCTTTATTAAATTTTCTATGCATATAAATGAACTTTTCCTTAACAAGATTAGTAGAAAACTCCACGATCACCGGCCTACTTTCAGCATCCTTAGAGCGAATGCGGAAAATATCCTTCACATCATGAGACCGCACCGGTACATTTATGATTGAACCAATCTTGGTAACCACCGAAACAAGAGACTCTTTGGACTCTTGAGGTTTGATAGGGATGTTTCTTATCTCCACGCATGCAGACCTAGCGCCCCGCTCCATTTTTTCCAGTCTGACCTCCAAATTTTGTAGAAGTAACAAGTTAGATTTCCTTTCCGCCTCAAGGTTTGACTCTAATTGAGTGATTTTGTTCTGCATCGCATCGTAATTCAGTGATAAGAAAGCGACCGTGGCTTGAATAGATGTGTTTTGGGTTTTAATCTCCTCAATTGAAGCGTAAATCTTCTCAATCTTCTTATTCTGTTGTTCTTTAAATTCAAGAAACATGGTTTTCATTTCAGACATAAAGACTGACATTTGATTGTCATTTTGGGAATCGAACTCCAAACACTTACGTTTATTACGCTGTGTTATGTTAAGAGAGTCAAGTTCCAACCGCTTCTCGCGCACCTCGCTAGTAATATTAGGCGCGGACGAACTATGTTGCAACGGGGTTAACAGAGGCGCTGCAAGCGACAACGTTGTTACAGGCGTAAGGGGAGGCGATTTATTTATTGGCATCTTGAAATACAAGTACCAGGGCGCCTAAAGTTGTAAGGAATATGTAAACAAATGGTTATTAGGTGTGGGGTCAACAATACCGGTCGCCGATCGACGGGTTAGTACAAACTCGCTATCCGTCCAGTTCAACGAGACCCCTGGAGCAAAACACCGGTTCGCCACTTGATTTGCACTGATTATGTTTCTTCAAGTGCGAGGAGGACAGAACACAGTCTGTGAAAACGCACACCGATGATCGATGTCCGTACACCACAGTCCACACTAGTATGCAACAGTAATATCGTGGCAAAGTAACTCACGCGCGTGTGTGTTTAGGTTCGGAATGCGAATTCCACTCCTTGAGCTCACTGCACTCCTATTATATGCAATCTTTATAACACCTCCAAATTAATAAAATAAATAAATTTAACGAGACACAACACAACCAAATACACGTCTGAGCACCACAGAGATCCGAAGGGAGGGGGTGAGAAAGTGAGAAAAATAATAAGCCCTGAAGCTATGAAACTCCTCGTGCGAGGAGTCCGAGAGACTAGAAATGGTGGTGTTGTCATCAGTACTGACCCAAAAAAGATATTGAGAAGCTCAAGCAAACTGTCCAACTTGCTGAATCAGGACTTAAGGCTGGTTTTAGTGTCACGCGGAATGTTAGTACGGATCGCTCCGCGCGTACATGATCCGCACTGATCGTCCGCGTATACCGTTTTAGTATCGTCCTGACCGCCACGGTGTACAGACGCGCGCAATGCATTCAAAGTGGCGTGTGTTATTAGTTATTGCGCTATATTACTCAAGGAAAATAGAATTGAAGCGAAGAAAAAGACTACATGTTCACCCTTTAATAGAGCAGAGAGCCATCGCGGGAGAATTCGTCACATTATACGGCAATTTAAGGGATGACGAAACAAAGTTCTTCAACTACTTTCGTATGTCTACCAGAAGTTTTGACGAACTACTGTCAAAGACAAGAAATAAACTGACCTGTTGCAGCTTACGACGCCTGCCTATACCACCGATTGAGCGCCTGATGGTTACTTTTGAGGTAGGAAAAAAAACATTTCTCTAAATAGGTAACATAATATATTTATTTATTTGTACTTGAGTTCAGTAAAAGTACCACTTTGTCAGTTGATGATAAGGTTCATTTCCAAATAAATCTTCATGGCACTAGCGTCTTATCAATAACTGACAAAGTGATTCCTATTGCCAAAAAACGTCATAATAGGGAATGTAATATTTATTACAAAATAATAACCAACATGCAATCAACATAAAAGGTAAGGTCCTCTATTTAGAAATTAACAAACATATTTTAATCTTCATACAATATTCCTTAACAAATATTTAATTTTTATCATTATTGTCTGATTGATACCCTGTTGTTTGATAACCTGTTCGAGTTTCATACATATAGTTGTAGACTGACGATGTGCCAGCAGCATAAGGATCATATCGCGGTGAAAATCTTGAGGTAGATGCAGAACTACTAGGGCTATTACGCATATTTTTAATTGCAGTTGCCTCGCGCAGCACTCTTGAGCGAAACTCTAACTTTTGTTCTAAATCAAAAGTATTTAAAATTGAACCCAAGGAGGAAAAAAATGCCAAGTCATCAGCGGCAAGATCTGGTGTCTGGTTAGACAGCAAAGTTAATAACTCTTGTTCAAACGGTGAACTTTCTTGATTTGTTTGTCGCCGTCTATATTTTCTTTTTTGGGTCCATGGATTTTGTAATCCAGAATTACTAGCACGTTGTGTATTTTCTAAAGTTACTGTGTTTTCTGGTGATGCAATATTCTCTGACAATACTGCTGGAGACCTTACGTTTTCTGGAGATGCAATATTTTCTGCTAATTCTGTACTTTCTGGAGACGTTACGTTTTCTGCAGATGCTACATTAATTAGGGGCGATGATATCATTGACTCGTCAAAATCATTTTCAGCTGAAGAATTAAGGAACATTAATTCATTGTAATAAATATACTTTTTATACTTCCTAGCAGAACTTCCAGAATGATGATGTTTCATTGTAGCCTTTGTTTTGAAGAACGCATCTCGGGCTGTTCTCCATCTTTGCTGAAGTATTTTAACTGTAATGATAAATATATTTTTTTTAGATTCCTGGCTACGGGTCGAACATATACAGACTTGCACTAATCATTCAGGATGGGAATAACAACAATAAGTCAAATTGTGTACGAAGTGTGTATGGTAATATGGAAAACACTACACGATGAATGCATACCAACAAGAACCCCTGATATGTGGCAAGATATAGCTGATGGATTTATACAAAATACCAATTTTCCAAATTGCATAGGAGCTCTTGACGGCAAACATATACGAATAGTAAATCCAACTGGCGGTGGCTCAATGTTCTACAATTATAAGAATTTCTATTCCATAGTCCTCTTAGCTATGTGCCGATGTCATGTGGCAAAAACTCCGACTCGTCTATATTTCGAGACAGTTCTCTCTACAGGAGCTTAGAAAATAACGATCTTAATGTTCCGGAACCAAAGCCATTGCCTGGAACGAATTTGCCAGTTCCATATGTGATTGTAGCCGATGGTGCTTTTGGAATATCTCAAAAAGTTATGAAGCCATATGTGAGAACTAATATGACCCACAAGAAGAAAAATTTTAATTACAGATTGAGCCGCAGTAGACGCTACATAGAATCGACATTTGGTATAATGTCAAATAAATTCAGAGTGTTTCATACACCTGTAGCGTGTCTAGCACACTAACATTTAAATTCATTTTTATTATACCTTAAAATATTGTCAAATTTCAATTTGTTTAAAACCTTTTATAACATACCATACAATTGTTAGTACTACTTAGTTTTCTGTAATGAATTCGCAGTCGCTGAAGAAGATATCCCAAAAACAGCCATTACCACTCCATTTGGACTCTGAGTTCCCATTCATGACCTTCGGGTTAAGGAATGCTGCGCAAACGTTCCAGCGCTTTATAGACGAAGTACTGCAAGGCCTGGATTATACTTTCGGATATATTGATGATATTTTAATATAATCACACCTGGAACACCTGGAGACCGTATTTACCCGTCTTAGACAATTTGGTATACCTATTAATACTTCCAAGTGTGTCTGGGGCGTGAATGACATCTCATTCCTCGGATACCACGTATCTTCAAAGGGTGTACAACCTCTTGAAGAAAAAGTGAAAGCCATACAAGAGTTTCCTGTGCCAAGAACCGCAAAAGAACTTCGACGTTTTCTGGGAATGATAAATTATTACAGACGTTTTGTCCCGAACGCCGCGAGAATTCAAGGCCCCCTCAACACCGCACTGTCAGGTCCCGATGTGAAAGGATCGACGCCCATAAACATGACTCCAGAGCTACTACGCGCTTTTGAAGACTGTAAACGGAGCCTAACACAAGCAACGCTCCTGGCTCATATCGATTGTCGTGCTGAGCTAGCCATCTTCACCGACGCCTCAGATGTAGCTATTGGCGCGGTCCTGCAACATAAATCTGTCTCTGGAGACTGGCAGCCACTAGGATTTTTTTTATAGAAAACTCACCGACGCTCAAAAGAACTATAGCTCCTATGATAGGGAGCTGCTGGCCATTCATGAAGGAATTAAATACTTTCGCTACATGGTTGAAGCGCGAACATTTACGGTGTTCACCGACCATAAGCCTATAACGTTTGCCTTCACTACAAATCGTGTCAATTGCTCGCCTAGACAGCTGCGATACCTTCACTACATCGCACAATTTACAACTGACATCCGTCATGTCGCAGGGAAGGACAACATAGTAGCGGATAGCCTTTCACGTGTAGAATCAATCGTGAACATCGTTGATTACAAGGAGCTCGCAAAAGATCAGGATACGGATCCAGAATTGCAGGCCCTTCTTACCAACGGTTCTTCTCTGAAGCTACAGAAGGTCGCCACCCCGGAAGCAACTCTTTACTGTGACGTCTCAATGACGAATCCACGTCCTTATGTCACACCAGCGTACAGGAAGCAGATATTCCTCGGTCTCCACAGACTGAGCCATCCCGGCAGATCAGCTTCAGCCATGTTGGTCGCTCAACGGTTCGTCTGGCCTGGCGTACGCAACGACTGTAGAGCCTGGGCTAAAGAATGTACAGACTGCCAACGTTATAAAATTACCCGTCATACCCGTGCTCCTCTGGCTACATTTACTGTGCCGTCTCAACGATTTTCACACGTTCACCTGGACCTAATAGGTCCTTTACCAGTCTCATGTGGATACAGCCATTGACCGTTTTACTCGCTGGCCTGAGGTGTACCCAATCACAGACATCACTGCGGAAACCTGTGCCCGCGCGTTCGTGTCGGGCTGGCTGGCTCGCTTTGGCTGCCCCCTTAAAATAACCACAGATCGCGGGAGGCAATTTGAGTCCCAGCTATTTCGATCCATGGCAAGTTTCATCGGTGCTAAGCACTATCCAACCACAGCTTACCATCCAGCTGCTAACGGACTTATGGAGAGAATGCATCGGCAACTGAAGGCCGCAATCATGTGCTACAACCACTCAAACTGGTCAGAGATCCTTCCCTTAGTACTCTTGGGAATAAGGAGTGCATGGAAAGAAGACACCAAAGCTTCAGCGGCGGAGTTAGTATACGGGGAACCACTGCGCTTACCAGGTGAATTTTTCATGGCACCTCGTTACGATCTACCTTTAGACCTCACAGATTTCGCCAGTCGTCTTCGCAATCACGTCAGCAGATTGTCTCCAGTACAAACGAGTACTCACAATAAAAACAGGACTTTTTACTTACCTAAAGACATATTTACATCGGATTATGTGTTCTTGCGGTTGGGTCCTGAACGAGGGTCGCTTCAGTCGCCATACTGCGGACCCTACAAAGTTCTCGAAAAAGGACCTAAGACCTTTAAATTAGAAGTTCAAGGAAAAGATGTTACTGTGACGATCGACCGAATCAAACCAGCACATATGACTAGAAATGATGACATCATCACCCTCACGGACACCACCACACCTACTCCTAACACACTGGACGCTCCAAGAAGATCTAGAAGCGGGAGAATAGTCCGTTTTCCCAATTACTATCGACCTTAAAAAGGTCTCGGTGGGGGAGTATTGTAGCGTGTCTAGCACACTAACATTTAAATTCATTTTTATTATACCCTAAAATATTGTCAAATTTCAATTTGTTACTTAGTTTTCTGTAAATCCAAAATTTTGTTTGTATAAAATAAATAATTTAAATTAAATCAAATCAACATAAAGTCAAACCTCTTGCCTAGGGTGTACATCGATATGATTTTGTAACCGAGGGTAGATCGGTGTCGGTGCGCTCGGGCAGTGAGACTTTTACCGACGAGATATCAACAACAATATTTTAACCTGTGTTGTGAAATTAATATATGCCGTTAAACTGTTACTTGAAACAAACTTGTAAACCTAGTGTTCATGTGTAGTGATAATATACAATCAGAACAACTGTGTGAGACTTTCATTTGTGGTGACAAATAATTCCGCTCAGCTGCATAATAAAAGGTACAGTGCATATAATACACTACACACCCATTAATGTGAGTTTCAATGTTGCAAAGAACATTGTAAAAACATGCTGCGTGTTGAATAATTTTATAAGAGTTCGCGACGAGTATAGTATTGAAGATACACTGACAATTGAAGGTATGGCAGATATGTCAAATAATTTACCTACAACCAGGTCTGGAAATGCTTTGCGTGACCATTTTGCGGAGTACTTTTTAAGCCCAGCCGGCAGGGTGCCCTGGCAAAACTCGCGTATATTTTAATTGTTTTATTCAATTAATTCATCATTACAAGCGATGTGCATTACAAAAAGGTGTTAATAGCAGGTAGTCGGTACATGACACTCTGATAGGGCACAGAATGCTAAAGTTACTAATTCTAGCGTAATATTTCATGCTTCAAATACTTATGTAACTACAAACTACTTTTTTGTTGTAGTCTAAATTAATACAATAATACAAATACACAAGTACTTACCATTTTGTTTTTTTTCGTTTTCCTCTATAATATTTTCAAAGAGGACGTCAGCGATATCCTCCCAAGCTTTATTTCTCGCGTCTTTGTTTTTGTATAGAGGATCAGAGGTATCCCACAAACATTTCCTCAAACGAACTTCATCGATCACTCGACTCGTGTCAACATTTCGATATTCACGACTCGCCATGCATTGTACTGCGCCGACGCGTGCGCTCCGCACGACACTAAAACGCCCACTGCAGGTAGGGACGCGCGGGCAACGGTCCGCGCGGATAGCTCCGTGGCACGGACGCGCCATGCGGACGGCTGCGGAGCTGTCCACGCGGACGACCGTCCATGCGGACCCGTCCGCATAACTCTAAAACGCTCCTTAAGCTTAATACAGATCGGTCTATACGGAGCGATCCGTACCGACGATCCGCGTGACACTAAAACCAGCCTAAGGTTGATGAACCTTACAAGCGCAAGCCTCGTATTATTATTATTATTGGAGTTCCTACAATAATGTCTGAAATGAGATTTTTGAAGGGAGAAAATTCCCTGAACTGATGAAGAACTCTTTTATGACCTCTATAAAACTAAGAGCGTCGCATATTTGCTTGTATATATTAGATCTACCTTTAAAACCCTTATGGATATTAATTTATTTACAGAAATATGTAGATAACGTTTCTGTTTGTAGGTATGGTGTTGTAGTTTGTTACACGATATGGTCCTAGATATTTAGGCTTGAATTTCATGTTTGTACCAAATTGCGTCCTCTTTATAGCCACAGTATCACCTTCTTTGTATTTCAAACTTTCCTTTCTTATTATAATGTTGTTGATTTTCTTCTTGATTTAAAAAAAAAATGTTGTTTAGCTTGCGGCCGGAGTTCTTCTCTTTCTTGACTGAAACATTCTCTTCCTTCCTGCAATATTAAATCGTAGATCTCTATATCTTTTTTGCTTCTCATTTTTGTGCCAATAAGTCTCATATAATGAACTGGGTGAAGCCCGTCATCATATCTTTGTAGGAGAATTGCTGAATATGCAATATTCGAAGCATTAGTATGTAGTTCTATCGGTAATCCTAATTTAAATATCCTAAGAACTGGTGGACCACTTAGCTTTTCTTTCAGCAAGTTGAATGCAAATCTTTGTTCCTGAACTAATTCAAATTCTTTATCTTTCTTTAACAACTCGGGCAAAGGTCTGGCAATGTGAGCAAAGTTCTTATTATACTTACGAAAATAGGATGTCAGTCCGACAAAGCTATGCAGTTGCTTTATAGTTCTAGGTTCTGGATACTTCAGAACAGCATCTGTCTTGTCAGGTGAGGGTCGCACTTTCCCATTTCCAATCACATGTCCCAAGTTACTCGACTTGACGGCTTAACAGCTTTGCCTTCTTCCAGTTCATTTGTAGTCCATACTCCTCTGCCACAGCTAACACTTCTTAAGTCGGTCAATACCCTCCTGCTCATCACATGCTGGAATTAATAAATCGTCGATAAATATAACGAGACTGTTCTCGGCTATCAGTTTCATGAAGATCATTGACACAAACCTCATAAAATACTTTGGATATATTGACAATCTAAAGGGAGCACGTAAGAATTCATACAGTCCCTGGTGAGTTACTTTCCTCTTCACTAACACTACAGCATAGTCTGAGAAACTTACCCTAATGATACCGTCTTCTAAGCATTCAGTTACCTGCTCTTCAACTATTTTCTGCTCAGCCAACGACAATCTCCTTGGGCTTATGACATCCGATTAAATCTTGCCCAATATCACATCATACGGCATACTTTCATTTGGAAAATGTGCGTGGTATTGTTTTTATACCTAAGTTTTCTGTAATGCAAGAGCATGTAAGTGGTGATAAGAGGAATAAATATACTTTTCAGTTGGATAAGGATTGTGAGAGTGAATGTGATGATGAAGTTGTCAAATTGGACAGTTCTAGTGATTTAATATCAGAAGGAAGTTCTGAGAGTATTCCTGTATGTGACAGGGGGGGTCAGTTAGATGAAGAGAGCAGAGATGTGATAAATACTGGGAAAATGTGTCCAGTATGAGATATAAGTTAGAAACGAAAAATACAGGTACAAGTGAAGTAAGTCCTGGTAGAGAAGCTAGTGAAAGACATGTGTTGAGAGATAGGTCTAAGATAAAAGTCTTTCAGCGATACTATGATGAAGTTGATTTTGCCTACATGAGTGAGAATGGAGAACCTCAATCCTATCAGGAGGCTATGACCTCTCCTGAATCAAAGCTGTGGACTGAAGCGGTGAATAAAGAAATAATGGCCTTGGAAAAAAACAATACATGGAAAGTTGTAAAATGTTATGAAGGTAAAGTAATAGATACTAAGTGGGTTTTTAAAAAGAAATTAAACAGTGAAGGAAAGACATAACTTTGCAAAGCACGTTTAGTGCGCGAGAGGCTTTCAACAAAAAGGAGTTTGTTGCAAGGAGTCTATGCACCAGTCATCAGTTTTACCATACCAGGTAAGATGTCTTATTTCTATTGCGGTACACTTTAGTTGGAAACTGTATCAAGCTGATATTTGTAGCGCTTTCTTACATTCTAAAGTAGATTATACATCATATTATTATATTATATTATAAGAAGATATTAGGTCTTTACCTACGAAATTGCCGTTTTGTATGCAATAAGTGAAAGTACTTATTTTTTCAAACTTTTTTATTTCTGTTATTCGAAGTAATCACCCATGCAATCGACGCATCTTTGCCAACGCATTGGCAGTTTATTGATGCCCTTCTTGTAAAAATCGGCTGGACAAACTCTTCAAAGGCATTTTGTACTGCCTCTCGGGAATTGAATTTTTTACCCACTAAAAAGTTGTCTAAATTTTGAAAAAAGTAATAGTCGGTAGGTGCAAGGTCTGGTGAGTATGGCGGATGAGGGAGAGCTTCCAACCCCAGCTCTTCCAGCTTGGAGACTGTCTGTTGCGCAGTATGGGGTCGCGCGTTGTCGTGTCGAGTGAGACGCCGGACTCCTCCACCTACAACTCCTCGGCAACCTTCAACTGAGCCCACTGACAGCATGGAAATAATAACAACCTGTGAGATAGAGGGATGGTAGGGATCAATTGAGCAGTGTCTAAATGAAGTTTGTTCTGTTTGCATATGAAGGCAAGTTGAACTCAGCCCAAAAAATGAAGATAAATACCCTTTGCCGTAAAGTAGCATCCGGAGTAGCTGAAATTACTGTACAATATCAGTCACTCCAGCAAAAAGCCCTTAAAGCACATAGTTCTTTGCAACATGCTGTGAAAAAAGAGGAAATAATCGTCCCAGCAGTCTCAGTTCGGTAGTTATTTATCCTAGCGATAACTCAAAATCTAGCGAGGATACCAAGACCATGGTGCAGAAAATAATAAGCCCTGAAGTTATGAAACTCCACATGCGAGGAGTTCGAAAGACTAGAAATGGCGGTGTTATCATCTGTAGGGACAACATGATTACACAATATTTAGAGTCAGCATATTTGTGTGAGCCGAGCCATAGCGCGATGGGCGCAAGGCAGTCGCTCTCGGTCCACTCGTGGACACTGGTCGTGTCATGATCTTTATGTAATTATTACCGAGAGTCAATAAATAAGAGTGAACGGACTATACATCTTTAATTTATTACCATGCACAAAGGGCGCTACTAGGACATACGTAATAACACGGTTTTACAATCAGTACTGAGACCAAAAAAGATATCGAGAAGCTCAAGCAAACTGTCCAACTTGCTGAATCAGGACTTAAGGTTGATAAACCTTACAAGCGCAAGCCTCGTATTATTATTATTGGAGTTCCTACAATAATGTCTGAAACTGAGGTCTATAAATGTTTGCACGAACAGAATATAGATATAGTCAGAATAGCTGAAAAATTCCCTGAATTGACGAAAAACTCTTTTATGACCTCTATAAAACTTAGTCACAAATCAGGCAAGAAAAACGCTGAGACCTGCAATTACATTATTGGGGTGTCAGCCGCAATACGTAAAGCTCTTATTACCCAGAACCAGATATTTATTAACTGGACGTCCTGTCCGGTCAGAGACTTCACGTTGGTGACTAGATGCTACAAGTGTCAGCAATACGGACACGCAGCCAAGACGTGCAGAACGGCTACTCCTAAATGTGGACATTGTGGTGAAGACGGTCATTCCGTCCAAGACTGCACAAGAAAATTAGAGCAACCTAAATGTGCAACGTGCCTACGCTTCAAAACGCCAAGTAACCACCAAACGGGAGACGCTGATTGCCCAGCTAGACAAGCCGCTGAATCTAGGTACATAAGTTCCGTAGATTATGAGGGCACGTAGGAGCGTCGCATATTTTATTGTATATAATCTAATATTATTTCTAGATAATATTATAATTCTAATATTATAGATCTAATATTAGATCTACCCTTATATTATTTTATAAGAGTATATTATCTTATGGAGAGAGGTCGCTACTGCTCGCGTTTACTTCGGCTCCGCTATATAATTTCATCAAAAGTTTAAAAAACTTACAAATCAATGTGAAATAACGCTGAAAATAATAATAATTAATAATAATAATTTATTTATTTTTCTCCCATATACATTATTAATTGTACAATACACATTGTTTATTGGGAGACTGGTTTCCAAACTAGGTGAGAACCTGTAACATGGATAACCAGGCTTCCATTACACAGACAAAACATAGAATGCTATACATTCATGTAGGAATCAAGAGGGAAAAACAAAGAAAATTCAAACAAAAAAATAATAATATACATATCTAATTTGGTGTGTGTTTGAGCGCGCTTTTGTGTGTGTGTGTGTGTGTGTGTGTGTGTGTGTGTGTGTGTGTGTGCGCGCGAGTGCTTACGTGTGTGTGCATTATGTGTGCGTCATATCTAGGCTATTATTTTTGTACAATTAACAGTTTCTCTGTTTCCTCATAGTCTAGTTTAACTAAAAATTTATATACCTCCTCTCTCACACATCCTCTAGTCCTTGGGTATATTTCAAGTTCCTTGTTAAGTTTATTATACAGATAGCCGCCCAAAAAAGAGAAAGATCTGTGAGAAAAATCAGAACATGCTGGGGTTATACAAACGCTGTACTTGCGGCGTCTGGATGAAACTGTGGTGTCAAAGGACAACAGCGAATGTTGTTAAGTACAGCATACATAATAAACAACTGTCGAACTGTGAGTAAGGAGCTACCCCCATACAGTTCCACAGTAGGGAAGCGAAAAGGTAAAGAAAGTGCTCGTTTCAATACTGCTCGCTGTGCTCGTTCCAGTTTTAAGAGTGAGGTTTTAAATGTGCCTCCCCAAACAATTACACAGTAAATCAATAATGATTGACAAAGCGACTCGTAAATCATTTTGATTGTAGCGTTGTCAGCAACCCCACTCAAGCATTTGAATACATACATTAACTTGCGCAACCGTCCCGAAAGTAGTTCGATGTGTTCATTGAAGCTTAAATTGTGATCGATAAGAACACCAAGGTACATTATTTTATCGACATTTTGCAATCGAGGACAGCTGCACGAGCATTCAACTTTTCGCGGGTGGGTGCAACAGTGAGTCACAATTGTCCAGGGATGTGGCGGTGGGCAGCCTCTTTTTGTGAATGTCATATATTTTGACTTGAGGGTATTTAGTGTCAAGATATTTTTGTCAAGCCAATCTGTGACACAATTGAGGCCAGTTTGTGCATGAGCAAAAACCTCCCCCCATGTCGGAGCACTAAACACTAACGCAGTATCATCTGCAAAGGTGACGATAGCACCATTTTTGAGTTGCAAATTGCAGAGTTGGTTGATGTACAGTAAAAATAGAGTAGGACCCAAAACACTACCCTGCGGGACACCATATCGCACAGTCAGTGGTCCACTCACGCTGTTACCAATTTTTGTACTTTGGGTTCTATTGCTCAGATAGTCATTGAACAACTCCAATTGAGTTCCTCGCACACCAGCACTTTCAAGCTTACCCAGAAGTATTTCGATAGAGACCGTGTCAAAAGCCTTAGCTAGATCTAGAAATACCGCTATGCATTTCATGCCCCCATCCAGGTTTTTAAAAACATAGTCGGTAAGGGCATGGACCGCATCCACGGTAGATTTTCCAGACCGAAAACCGTACTGGGAAGAGGACAGGATTTTTTTTTCCTCTAGGTACTTCATGAGCCTGTTATTCATTATCTTTTCCAAGACCTTAGACATAGCAGGTAAAATAGATATAGGTCGGTAACTACTGACACGGTCTCTAGGGAGGCGTCCTTTGTGTATTGGGATTATTAGAGCCCGCTTAAACACATCCGGAAAGGTACCACTACTGAGAGCCAAGTTACATATATGCGTGAGAGGCGGTACAATAACTTTTTTATATGTTCTTAAAATTTTAGCGCTAATACCATCAGAACCCATAGCATCACTTTTGAGCGATAAAATGAGCCTTTCCACTTCGAGGGAATCTGTGGGTAGGAGCACGAAAGAGGTATGATTATTAATACCCGTATGTCTATCGTGGTTAATAACAGAGCCGTTCTTTAGAAATTTTTCAGCCAAGCTCCTGCCCACGTTCACAAAGAACATGTTAATGTCATTAACCGCCATTGAGTCACTGGAGTAATTGTTCATGAGTTCATTGGGAATAGTTGAAGTTTTTTGTCTATTTGTCATAGTATTAATCGTTTTCCAAAGCAGTTTGGGATTGTTCTTCACTCTATTGAGTTCTGTGATTTCATAGTTTCTTTTTACCTTTTTTAATAAATTATTGCAAAAATTACGGTAGCGTTTATAGGTAATCATTATTGTGACATTGTCGGGATGTTTTTTAACTTTTCTGTGCAAATTATCCCTATTATGCATACATTTTAGGAGACCAGGTGTAATCCAGGGCTTTATAATTGTCTTCCTTTTAGGCCGAGTAATTTGTTTCGAGTTGATCTTAATGGCTTCAGTAATAAACGATATTAATAAGTCGGTCGCAAAATTGGTATCGTTTAAATTATAGATTGGACTTAAATCGATATTATTAAGACTTTGTTCGAGGCCCACATGATCAACACTTGAGGATATAACATTATGAACATGATTTGATTTATACTTTAAAAATAGTAGTACAGTTTCGTGATCAGTCAGTGATGTTTGAGCTACAAACGTGTGTGCCTGAACCTTCGTTTTCAGTAGTACATGGTCCAGGCAGCTATTTATTCGTGTGGGCAGTGTGTGGGCGGGCAGCAAACCGTGATACGCTACAAGGTTTAAGTAATCCCGGACTTTGTTTTCCAATACATCTCCATTAATTTTGAGGTTAAAATCACCAGTCAATATAATTGTTTCACAGCTCGAATATGACGTTAATAAATTATTTAAAGATGCTAAAAAATTTGAAATATCATTATATGATGGCGAACGGTATATGGCTATTATAACTACATTTGAGTAAATTTTAGCTACTAAACAATTACCATCCAAGAATACCGGTTCCTCTATAAGGGTAGGAATACAGTCTTTGATGTACAATACTACGCCATCATTTTGTATTACATTTGATGTTGTGTAGAAGCTGTTATAGCCACATAGGGCTGGTAGGTCACTGTTACCACGTAGCCAGCATTCGGTCAGTACAATGACATCCCAGCTCACACGTGTCCTAGCTAGTAAGGTTTCCAACCCCGCAAAATTGGCGGATAAACTACGTATATTTTGATTTAAAACTTTAAGAAAAAGATTCGGGCCATGGACCAAGCTCTGACAGTCCTCAATATTACATATGGCTGAGTCAGAGATAGTAAAGGAATCTATACTAGTTTGAAGTTATAGACTATCGAATTTTAATGTTACGATTTTGGACACAGCCCAGTGTCACTTTCAAATAATAGAAAATATATATACCTATTATCGATTTAGCTATGAAGATCCGTAACCCGATAATATGCAGTTCAAAGACAATTAAAAGAAGTGTACAAGTGTATAACAGTGTATGTGCAAGTGCGCATATAAATATCACAACGATAATTATAATCATTAAAATCATTAAATCACTACTCAATACATAATATGCTACTCCAAAGCTAAGTCTCTGCAAACAAAACATATCACAATTTCTACATAGTACTCTAATTAACAAATCCGGACTCATAGTGTGTAGGCTGTGTGTTTTCTGATAATAAATGCTTAAGTAATTCATTGACCACCCATGATAACTAAAAAGGTAGGTAAGCACACAAAACATTAACGCTGCGCCGCCGTGAATGTTAACTTTGCAACATATATAGTATTCAAATCGTTCTCCAGTGATATAACAGTCCTTACGACTTACCATATACACAGCTACAGTAAACAATCTACTATATAACTGAGACAAGACGTTAGCAAACAAAGTTAACACACAACCACACCCAATCCACCAACAAAAATTACATTTTATTGTAGATCTGTAAAATAACAGGAATAAAATCACAAGAGATTCATTACATTGGTACTCGCTCAAGACGCACCACTCCAGACATAAATTATTACACAACACAGTTCCTAATGCCCCATAATACTTTCCATCTGTACCCTTACCACTAATAATAACATAAGACGCAACTATATAGTAATAAGTATTCGATATGAAGTATGCGTCTACTATTTTAAGACTAAAAGTGAAGAATGTTTAATATTAAATTACAGATACATTTGTAACACAATTTTAATACGACATTAAAATCATCGTATTGTATCTAAAACCTCACGGCTACGAACTAATACCACTTCTGATGATTCCGTCTTCTTCATATATATGCGACCGCCTCGCACCCAAACAAACTTGTATTGGAGCTGTTTGCCGCGCAGACGTGCTGCGGCATGAAGGGCTTTATTCTCTGGCGATAAGTTTTCAACAACATAAACTGCAGCCTTATCCACGCCGAAACCCAGATCGCTAGTGTTCAGTTTGTCCTGGGGGTGTGTCTTGTTGTGAGCCACAACGGCCGCTAGCAGTGAGTCTCGGGTACGCGGGGAGTTCATTTTAACTAAAATAGATCGCGGACGAGCACTGGAAGGGTTCATTTTTGCAGTACGTGCACAGTATTGAATATCGTTTTCATTAATATTGCATTTAACGACACGACAAATCTGTTGAAGTATAGACACAACGTTCTCGGATTTATTTTCGGGGACGCACAGTATTTCTAAGTTACTAGCTCGTGACAGTTGGTCGATTTGAAATAGTTTGAGAGATTGTTTGTTAAGTTCAAAACGGAGAAGCTCGTTTTCCTTTCTCAATTCCCTCACCTCCGTCCGACATTCTTCATTGTTCTTCTGCATGTTGTCAAACTGATCGCTAATAAAAATTATAGTGTCCCTAAAGCTATTTATATTCTCCCGAATTTCACCTAACTTTTCATCTATAGTGCTTTGCATTTTTTTCATACATTCCTCGACCGCACTACGCATTTCTTCACGTATAAGATCTCTCAGTTCCAAACGTGTCACGGGTTCCGACGCGATGGAAGATGACTGTGACTGTGAGGTTTCAGCCTTTTGCTGTACTTTACGGCGTGTAACATTGAAAGGCGGCGTTGATGAACGAACAGGTAGATTCATATTACCACCTTTGGGTTGCTTGCTAAGGCACCTGGGACATAGCCAGCATTTTTTTTTCCTTCGGAGTAAGCGATTCCACCTCCTCGCGAGTCAAATTCACGCATAAATAGTGATAACTATCCTTGCATCGTGAGCAGTCCATGAACGCCTCATCATTCAAATCATAAGTACACTCCGCAGCACACTGCCTCATTGTCGTCAAGTTGAAAAATATATCCGGTTTTTTGCACTGGCGTAGAAAGAGAAAGCAATTATGACGACTATCTTTTTTAACTTTCCACGTGATCGTTAGACATAGGGACCAGCCGTAATGGCAGACTCAAATTCTACAATAGAAAATGACAAGCAGCAGCAAAGCAGTCAGAAGGACAAGTCCGATGACAGCAGAGAGAAGAAGAACTTCCCACGTCCGAAGAATAAGACATCAAGGCATGTACCAAAGGCCAGTAATAAATCAACAACAGAATCTAAATTAACTAATGATCCTTTATGGCAAGATGCCTTTGTCATCGACGGGGAAACCGGATTCATTTCCGAAGAACCAACCCGAAATTTTCATCCAGACGCAGCAGGCTATGTCAACCTTGTAGAAAGTGAGTATAAAGCGATTTCAGACGTCGACAAATACTACTCGAAGAGTGTTCCCGCCTCAGCGCACGCTTATTTCCATTGCATTATGTTCTGGTATAAGCTTGCATTAGCAGCACAGAAGAACGGCACCTCATCGAACGCCCAAGAGCGACTTGTACAGTTCGTTCAAGGCTATTCGTCACTTGAAGTCGCAGCAGGAGCAGGCAGCTATCTTGTGGGCATGGGTGATTACACCGACACCACAGGAGTAAAGCACATCCTTACGTCTCATGAGCCGAACGACGCTGGCCATTTTGGTCAAGCTACGGCGGAGACTCATGGTTTCTACGAAACCTTACCTGCACCTAGCATTCTTTTGCACCGTGTCGCAGAAGACATAAGAACAACGGTGGAAAACGCGGACCCTGACGACATGTGGGTACCCCCAGGTATCGCGCCACGCATACCACGACTCGAACAGGCAGTCCAAGCACAAGCTGCACCACAACAGCGCCTACGCGCACGTGCAGACTTTGAGGCAGAACCTGAAATCCCAGGAGCTGTCATGCAAATGGAGCCACCAGCACCGATCGAAGAACAACGTCCACAGCAGGCAAGACCAACAGTGAATTTGTTAGGGTGGAGGCCATCACGCCGTCTAACCGCCGCACAATTCAACGAAATGTCTGAGTTGATAGACGTAGATGACGTCAACGCAGGTCTAGTTAACACTAGATATTGCGTCAACCGCAACGTATTTGAGTTCGTCGAACGCAGACTACGTGAATGCAAGAATTATTCGACAACGAAGGTTGCACCATCCGTTTCCGGATCTATAGCTCAACAGGTTATCTGGAAACCAACTGAATACGTCACACAACGCACCGTCCAAGCCATCGTAGCGGTGAGGTATGAGGGCACCCCGCTCGCTGATTATTGACGCGACAGATATGATCAACAGAAATGTATCTTATTTTGACGCACCACGAAAGCACACAAAAATAACCTTTTTGATGTAAACCATCACACTTATTTTCCCGTATTGGTTCCAATATATTTAAGGATTAGAAGCGAAACACGTCCACTATGAGCAACGGCGCGCGGAGGAGAAAAGAAAAGAAAAGGTTAAATAAACTGTAAATTCATCCTAAAAATGTTATGTGCTTCACAAATACGGTATTTACGTAAAAATACTCGAAATATCTCCGCAGATTGAAATCTGTAATAAACGTTTGAACTTGAACCCTTCTAAGAAAACAACCCTTACAGCGAAACATCAAGGCCAAGGCAGTTCTTCTCATAATCCAAGTAAGGAACAAGTGCAAAAGCTCTTTGGTAGTTAATTAAGTGTGTATTATAACCTCAAAATATAATACCTACACAAAAGAGCAAAATCACGATCACCAAAAATTTGCAAGAGCGCCATCTAGCGAAGTACGGCATAACCACCTACGTAACCACAAGTTAAACTCCTGCGCCACTTACGAACACCAAATAGTTTGTTGATTGTTGCGATAGTTTCTCGTTAGAGGGCGTGAGAAGTAAGTTACAATGGAAGAGGTGTTTAAAATGTTACAAAAAATACAGGATCACCTATTGAAAAACAAGCAAGATATGAAAGTGATGGAGCTAAATATTAAGGAATCTATAAATAACAACATAGACGAAAAATTCCTTCGTTTGGAAAACAAAACTAAAGAATTAGACACTAAAATTGAACAACAACAAAAAACCATAGAAATCTTGGATAAACAAATAAGAAGGAAAAATGTCATATTTTTTGGGATCGAAGAACAAGAAAAGGGATATGAAAGTTTACTGTCTATAGTCCTAGACATAATCAATAACAAAATGGGAATACCTTGTCAGAAATGGGAAATCGAACATGTCACTAGAATGGGTAAAAAATCAGCAAGAATTAGACCAGTGGTGGTCACAATTACAACAATCAGCAGGAAAATTGAAATTCTCAAAAATAAAAGAACGCTTGAAGGTACTAATATCTACCTGAAAGAAGATTTTTCTCTTAGTGTGTTACAAAAACGGAAAGAATTACAAGAAACCCTTCAACGCGAACGAGAGTCAGGTAAAAGAGTTGTTCTACGTTATGACAAGATTGTGACACTAAAAACACGAGAAACTGAATCATATACAAATTCACCTCAAAATAGAAACACAAACAAGCGATTAATGTCCACTTCACCTGAGGAAACAGAGAAAGAAATTCTAAAAGAACGCGGCTATAACAAACTTTCTACGTTCATCGCAGTTGAATATTAACAACCGAACAAGGCCAAACGACATATTGGACGATACTCAAAAAGTAACTAGCGCCTCCTCAACCTCTCTACCTTCTCCAAGCCGGCTGGTCACCGTGGAGGAGTCAGACCACCACCTCCTAAATCAAAAGAAATCGATCAATTTTAGCAACAATAGTACCTACTAACAAGAGAGACTACTACTTAAAATATCTCTGTGATATAGTTCTATTTGCTGATGATACGTCACTTATTTTTAAAGTCGATCGTAAGAAAACAGTTTTTGACGATGTGAATAGGGCACTAAATGATGTATTGAATTGGTTTACAACGAATAATCTCCTACTAAATTCAAATAAAACAAAGTGTGTGAGATTTACTATGCCAAATGTAAAACAACTAGGCACTAATCTAACTATAAATAATGAAATCATAAGTATTGTAGACTCAACAGTATTCTTAGGAATTACATTAGATAGTAAACTTCAATGGGGAGCCCTGCATATGTACATGCTTTGCTTAGTTTGGGATTAGATGGCGTTGTGTGTTAGATGTACAAATATTATTATTATTATGTGAAACAAGAAGAGAAAAGAAACAATAGAACATGCCAACTTAATCCTATTTCATACATCTGGAACGCATGGAAGAATGGAGTTGGGTTAATGGTTTAGGAGAGGCCTACGCCGTACTACTACTGCGCTACTACTACAAATAAAGTTGTATCTACAAATAAAGTTAATTTAAGAATGCATCTAAACATTCAGCTATATTTTATACTGTTAAAACCTATACGTGTTATGCAAAAACTTGTAGTAGAGAATAAAGGCTATTTTATTTTATTTTACTTTATATTATCTTATGGATATTAATTTATTTACAGAAATAGATTCAAACAGATTTTTTTCTTTTATGGGTCCATTTTTATATGATAGGTTAAATATAGAAATAAGTATTTATAAACTAAATTATGTTAGTTGTAAAAACACAATACGCAATTGGTTACAAATTTTATCGTATGAGCAAACTAAGCAGTTACTTGAAGTACATATGTAAATAAAATTATTTTGCTAAGCTGCCTTAGCGCATTATTTTTTGACCCACTTATTTCTAGTACTACAAAATTGCTATGTATGTTATTAAATTATATTGTTACTTTTAGCACTAATTAGGTATGTAAATTTAAGTGAATTGCAATTGTTTTGTAAGCATTTTCTCCGCACGAGACACAGATTCAATCTAGTTCGGGCAAATAACAATTAATGTACTTTATTTATAAACTGTAAGAATTTTTATTGTAAATTATTGTACCTTTTTAACTAAATAAATATTATTATTGTTATATTATACACACATCAAAAGTGTCTAGGGATCAAGCATTTTTATGCGGATTTCTTGAGATTGAGATGTGGCTTTGGCCCTGGCCTGCTCAGTCGCCAGACTTGAACCCGATTGAGCATGCATGGGATATGCTACAGAGAAGAGCTCTGCCGAATATGGAGGGTATCCAGTCGCAAGAAGACCTTTTTTTGTTGTTGCAACGAACATGGGCGGCCATTCCACAGCGTGATTTGGATGAACTCATTTTGAGTATGCCAAACCGATGTTCTTGTGTTAGTGTTCGCGGTAGAAACACGTATTATTAATTGTTTAAGTTACCTAATAAAATTTTAAAGAAAACTGTTATTTCAGTCTTTTTTTCGAACTTTAATGTTAGTGGTTCAAATGTCAAAAATCCTTTTATTAGGACAAGGCAAATTTCTTTATTAATGCAAAGGTGACTTGGTTTATCGTTACTGTGACAAACGAAAACACTTTATTTGATGAATCCTTAAAGAAAATTTTAATTAATATCAATCAGGAGAAAAGTTATTGCAAAAATATATGTTGATCCCTAGACACATATGTTGATCCCTAGACACTTTTGATGTGTGTAATACATCCACTACCATCACTGTTGAGCTTTAGAGCTAATTCTTGCCAAGCCGCTCGTGTACGATCTCGGGCATGTGATGTACGCGCAAGGCCCGTGGCAAGAAAGCGTTTTCCCTCTAAATTGTTTAGGAGCATCTCCACTTGAGATGAAGATGGGACAGCGCTTCTTGACATTCTATAAACAGTATTTGTAGTAAGATACAAAGAGTTAAAATTATGATTTAAAAAAACATTATATTTACCACAATATTTATGACAGAAGACAATATGATAGTTACCTTTAAGTTTATTTAAACAAATACACCACAGTTATAGTTTATTAAAACGTAGTGACACTTAAACTTACACTTCTTTGAGTTACACAATATAAAAAACCAAGCACATAGAATAGGATCAAAGTTTGAAAACAAAAAAGTTGTCAAATGGTTTTAGTTTTTTCACTTAATAGACCAGTGCAGAAGCCTTTAAAAATTATAAAAAGTGAAAAAAAAAAATAGTAGGATGAAACCCATTAGAAAAGGAGGAGAATATTATAAAAAAGAAAGGAAAAATAATTTACGGGCGACCTGAGGTCGGGAAGGGGATGGGGGGGGAGGTTTTAAGGGTAAAAAACGGTTTTTCTCGATTTCCGGCAAAACTAAAAGTCCTATGGAAAAAAGTCAAATGGCAAAGTTGTAGGTAATAAAAAGATGTAAACTTTTGTATTTACATTTTTATCACATAACCTCAAAATTTATGTGAAAAATTCAAAAAACCAAGTTTTTTGGTTTTTTATTTTTATCTTTTACAATTTTCTTTTTTTTCACGAAATTTGGTGAAAACTTACCTTTTTATGTCCCAAATACGCTGTAATTTATTTGATTAGAAATATTTATTTTTTCACCTTATATTGAATTAATATCGAAAAACATCCTAATTTTCAATTGAAAATTCACCCGTCAAAATATCAGCTTTTTTCAAAAAGTTGGTATGTTTTCTATTCGTTGAAATCTCTACTTTCCGATGGTGAAAAAATATATATATGGTACGATAGTAAATCTTCTCAGAAAATGCAAAAAATCGAAAAAACTTGATTCGAAAAAAAATTTTTAATCATTATAAATAATTTCATCAAAAAAATGTGATTCCTGCAATTTGTTTCAATTAAAAAGTTGATTTATTTAATGCTGTGCTACATTTATATCATAAAAAATCTCAATATAAATGTAAATTGTACTATTAAATGTAGATACTTTATTCTGATTACGTTATTCATTACAATATTTTAAGCACATTAATATTACCATTCATAAATATATGAAAATCGGCCAAAAGTTTGTTATTAAAAATATATTTACGATATTTAATTTATTTTATATATATTTTTATATTTTTTATACATTTTTAATATATTTTTATGTATTTTGAATTTTTTTTTCATGGGGGTAACTAAATTTGTTTGTGCAAAATTAAGGAGATTATTATTTTTTAATCTTGTACTAAAATATCTTTCAATTTTAATCTTTAGGTTATGTTACGTTAAACATACTATTTTTTAAAGAAAATATTACTATTTTTATGTTTCAGTTGATTGATACAGATAAAAATAGAGATAGTATTTTACCTTCCTATGCAGATTCGAATAGTTTTTTTTTTAAGTAAACTTGTCACAATTATCTTAAAGAAACGCAGCGTGCACGTGTATTTTTATAAACTACTAGCTAGGCTAGCTTATACACGCGGCTTCGCTCACGCAGACTTTCATCCCCTGATTAACCCCCTTAGGGGTGGAATTTCAAAAATTCCTTTCTTAGTGCTCACTTACGTTATACAAAGAACCTACATGCAAAATTTCAGGATTCTAGCTTCACATAAATTTTGAGGTTATTTGATAAAAGTGTAAATACAAAAGTTTACATCTTTTTATTACCTACAACTTTGCCATTTGACTTTTTTTCCATAGGACTTTTAGTTTTGCCGGAAATCGAGAAAAACCGTTTTTTACCCTTAAAACCTCCCCTCCCATCCCCTTCCCGACCTCAGATCGCCCGTAAATTATTTTTCCTTTCATTTTTAGAGTTGAGTTACTTGATTTTCTATTGACTATAACCACGGATGTGAGCGCGAATGGCTGCGTCACAGTTATAACTATTGCGGCCATCAACGTATTTTTCTATTGTATCAAAGATGGATTATCAATAAACAATTTATTATTATTATTCTTATTAACTTTGATGTATTTGTTGGCAAATTAAATTTAGTTAATCTTTATTTTGGCATATACAAATAAAGATACATAAATCATATTTTTAAAAGTCACCAAACTTGAAGTCGAGATTTATTGATTATGCAATGTAGTAATATGTGTCAATCCTTAACTCGTCTAATAAACAGCGACGAGTAGACACAGCCTTGAGTTCGTCGACGAGATAAAGTTTGTTGATGAATACCGTTTCAAACATCGATATGCTCTAGGGCGCTCGCAAGGCTGTCTCGACGTTGGGCTCGTCGACGAGTACAGCCAAGAAATTGTCTTTTAGAGAATAGCACTGCAGAAACTATAATGAGCGTAATGGATCTGGTGGTGGAACCAACTGTGCCAATTTTACTTTACCACCAGAACAACATAATCCAGTAGATTCACCGTTGTATTTTAACGCTTTACAATATTGACAAATAATTGTCATTTCCCCAATTGTCACGGATTTGTCGGCACAATAATCTACTTCCGGATTGTAGTGAAATGCTACTCGTTCCAGGTTCACAGGAGCACTGTTTTTGCGGCTCGCCCGAACTCGTTCCATTCTAAGCCTATGTCATTATTATTCTAATTTTGTGTGTAGTTTATTTCTAAGGATAAGTAGCCAGTAAAAAATATTTATCTTGTGTAATGAAGAAAAATGCAGTTACAAAGTACGTGCGCTCATCCGTCGTTCGAAGAAAAAGAAGGGAAGAAGCCGCAGTAAAACAGGGCGACGAGTGAGGCGCGCGGTTGTACCGACCGATGATAACAGCCGACGACACCAGGCAATTCGAGGCGCAGCTGATAGAAAGCGTTACTCAATATTCCCCCGGCATTAGAATAAATCGATGCAAGCAGCCGACGACATCAGACGGCGGCCGCTCGGCCTCTATTAAAAAAAGACTATAATGTTGAAACAATGTTACTATATCCATGAGGACTATGACACTGCCACAGTTGAGGCTCATGGGGCAGAATATCGAGTGGTCCGCGACGGTAAGATACCTTGGCGTGATCATCGACCGCACCCTCTCCATGAAGCCTCACGTCAACAACGTCGTTGCCCAGGTTCGTGCCGCATGTTCCCTTCTGCGGCCTGTACTATCGTCCCGGTTGCCGCTCCGCCCCATGCTCGGGTTCAATTTAACTAGCGTAGCCCCCCAACCCATTCAACCCAACAGATTGGTCATTTTCTGACAAAGCTCATAATCAATCACATTAAAATAATTAAGAAAAATACTGCTAAAATGGAAGACTTGAAAACGACTTTGGAAACCGCCGGACATTGCAACAATGCAACCTATGCCAGCATAGCAGCAAGAGACACGAAGAGGCAACCCCAAGAACAGACTACTCTCTACTCCATAGTTATCGCGTCGAAGGACACAACGGAGTCAGGAGAGGAGGTACTGGGCCAAATCAGAAAAGCCGTAAACGCCAAAGAAGGATGGGTGACGATCGATCGTGACAGAAAGGCCAAAGACAGGAAAGTAGTGGTTGGGTTCAGGAGGGAACCTGATCGTGGAGGATATTAAAAACAAAGATCCGCTGCTCGCCTTGAAGGATGTACTGAAGTACAACTCAGACGACGACATTATAAAGGCGATTAGAAATCAAAACCGTGACCTCTTCCACGACCTCAAAAAGAAGACTAAAGACTAGAGGTCAAGTATGAAAAAAAGACGAGGAACCCGACACGCATCACGTGGTGATTACAGTGTCGCCAAAACTGATTTAAAAAAAAACCTGTTCGTCTGCGCTGACGGATCGCAAGCCCGCTTCCTGCGGGAGCTCGCGCCCTACCATCGGCGACCGCTGGACAGGTATGGCCTGCCACGAGATCTCGTCTCCGTGGCAACCCCTCCCTAACCATTCCCAACACCCGACCTAGTGCTGGCTGACGGGCGCTCCTCAGGGTCCACATCCTTAGGAGCTCGACCTCGCCAAGCAAAGGTCACCACACTGGACAAGACCCGGGCGTTACTAGCAGGTCAACTCGTTAGTTACGCCTCTCCCTACCGGACCAACACCCCGGGACTTCCAACGGGCTAGCGGGCCCAACCCAGTAACTCACCTGTAGTTGCAGGCAGCGCGGAAAATTACCGTAACAGGCCGAAAACCTGGAAAAGTTACCCCGAGACCCCACAGGGTCTACGAGAAGAACCACGAGAGAAACGATGTTAAAATCAACTACACACAAAATTGAAAACAGACCACATTTTTACATTGGTGTACCCAAGAATTGTTTATTTTTTTTTAGGTTACGCAAAACAAACTCTCTATGCCATGGTGGTCGAATGAGCTCGCACAACTAAAGAAAGATATGGTCACCAAGAAACGAGCAGCACCGGATCGAAAAGAGAGAGTTGTCAGTCAATACCTGCAGACTAAAGAGACATAAGAGTGCCAGGATAAGGAAGGAGTATCGGAGGGGATTTATAGAGTTATTGGTAAAACCGCAAAGCGGCAGGAGGACCTGCCGCTAAGAAAGGACGGTGTGTACCTAGACCCAAAGGAATCAGCTGCCTTACTAGCCGCAACATTCTTCCCCGAGGATGCTGCAGAGACGGACACTGAACACCATCTTGGCGATGGTGTTCAGTGTCAGTGTAAGAGAAAAAGCACAAGAGACAAGCGCCCCGGGTCATAATGACCACATTGATTCGCTGTTTACCAGAGACGAGGACTAAGGACCGCGATGGTGAGTTTTAATCCCAAGAAGGCTCCAGGAGCGGACGGCTTCCCGGCGGACATCTGTTGTCGAGCAATCTCCCAGGATCCGGACGTGTACCTTGCCCTTTACAACAAATGCATAGAGATAGGCTATTTCCCGGGCATCTGGAAGGAGGCCACAGTAGTGGTACTGAGAAACAGTACGGGCAAGGACGATTATCAGAACCCCAAGGCCTATAGACCTATAGGTCTGCTGCCAGTCTTGGGGAAGATCCTGGAGAAGATGATAGTAGCAAGGGTAAGGTGGCACCTAGTACCGAGGATTAGTACTCGTCAGTACGGCTTTATGCCCCAGAAGAGCACCGAGGACGCCCTCTATAACCTAGTGAACCATATCAGGGCCAACATAGAGCTGAAGAAGCTCGTAACCCTAGTCTCACTGGATATAGAGGGGGCCTTCGATAGCGCATGGTGGTCGGCCATAAAAGTCAGACTGGCTGAGGAAAAGTGTCCGGTCAACATAAGGAGGCTACTGAATAGCTATCTCGACAGCAGAAGAGTTGGTCTAAGGTACGCTGCGGAGGTACACACACAAAGAACACCCAGAAAGGTTGCGTCCAAGGATCAATCAGCGGACCGATGCTCTGGAATCTGCTCCTCGACCCACTACTGCACGAATTGGAACGACGAGGAGTATACTGTCAGGCTTATGCGGATGACGTGGTGTTCTAGTGTTTTCGGCCGACACGGCCCTCGATATCTCGGGACGAGCGAACGAGGCCCTCTCCTATGTTCAGGACAAATTAAAGTTCGCACCGCACAAAACGAGTGCTATGTTGCTTACGCGCAAACTAAAACACGACACTCCGCAGCTGAGCATGGGAGGGGTCCCCATTAGCATGTCCAAGGAGGTCAAGATCCTGGGTCTTACCATAGACGACAAACTAACTTTTAATACGCACGTCGCCAATGTATGTAGAAAAGCCGCAAACATCTTGCACAGAAACTGTGCAAATCGTACCGCACGGTTTCTTTAAACTAAGCGCTGGTGCTAGCCGGAATACTGCCTCTTAACCTTGAGAGTACAAGAAGCAGCCGCTCTGTACGAGGCGAGGAGAGGGTCGTCCCGGCTGGTAATGGCTGATAGGGAAGCGCGCAGTCGCGGAGGTCCCTCATCCGGCGACACATATGGCACTAACTTTCGCACAACGAACAACGTGCAGGCGGTGCGAATCTTCACCGACGGCAGCAAGCTTGACGGCAAAGTCGGAGCGGCGCTTTCCATTTGGAACGGCGAAGCTGAGACGAAAGCGGTCAAAGCTCAGACCCGGGCGTTACTAGCAGGTCAACTCGTTAGTTACGCTCCTCCCTACCGGACCAACACCCCGGGACTACCAAAGGGCTAGCGGGCCCAACCCAGTGACCCACCTGTAGTTGCAGGCAGCGCGGAAAATTACCGTAACAGGCCGAAATCCTGGAAAAGTTACCCCGAGACCCCACAGGGTCTACGAGAAGAACTACGAGAGAAACAATGTTAAAATCAACTACACACAAAATTGAATACCTGTAATACCTGAAAATACTGGAATTTCTGTTCCTCACATATTATTGAAATTAAAGAAAATAAGATTAGCAGAATCCAAGAGTGGTGGTCACTATGCTCAGTGCGAATGCAGACAATGCAGCATGGCGACCCACACCATGGCGGCCTAGTGATGCTACTGCATCTTTTAGTCTAGTCAACAAGTATGGAACTTGTTGACTAGACTAATTGGGCCTCCGGTCTCGCACTCACCAACGAAACACGACAGCACGACAATTTGCAATAACTGTACCATATGTCTCTAGAATTTTTAATGGAGATGTATCAAAAATAGTTCCAGTGATGCGGCCCTTTTTTGTTAAATTAAATAAATCAGGAATAAAAAGATGTTTGCCAATAATAGCCTTTAGGAAAAAATATTTAAGTGTTACAAGTATTATAGATTGCCTGAAAATTGAGATACAGAAACCCAGCAATGTTTTATACAATGTAAAGTTGGTCCGAGTACAAAAAGGCAAACACTGTAAAGTATCTTATTTCCAGTACACCAAATGGACTAGTTTATTATATATCTCAAGAGTTTGCAGGCGGAATAAGTGATGTTTGTCTAGTTGAGAAATGTGACTATTTGAACTGCTTACATAGTGGTTCACGTGTAATGGCCGAAAGAGGTTTTCAGCATATTGAACCTTTGCTACTTGGGGTTGGGTGTCAGTTAGTACGCCTACCTAGTGTCGAATCAGGCAGTAAGCTATCAAAAGAGTAAGTCAGAGAAACCATGAAAATTGCTAATTTACGGATTCATATAGAAAGGGTGATTAGACGTCTTAGAGAATTTACCATGTTGAAACCATAATGATTCAACATGGTAAATTTGTTTGATTTCAACGCTCAAATTATTACTTAGTTCATAGATTGTAATAGAGATGTTGTATTAGGAGGCAGGAAAATGTGAGTTATGCTTCTCAAGTCGCCGCTGATTGAGGGATGAGCTGGACAACCAGAAGCAGAATCTTTTTCTTCTTTTTAGTCAGTTCACGATCCCAGTCGCATAACCATTTGATAAAAATATCAGATGTCATCCAGACTTTGCGATTATTCTCGTAATCTACAGGCAGAGTTTGTATATTTTTGAAACAAATTGGGTTCTTTGACTTGCCGATAATTAACAAGTTCTTTTTTATCGTGCCACTCATGTAATAGCCGCAACCAACACAGTTATTCTGTCATTCGAAAGTTTTCTCCTAAACATTTTTCATTTCTAAATTGTAATGTTTTATCTGGCGTTCGTTTATAGAATAATCCAGTTTCTTCTGCATTAAATATTTCTTCGTCACTAAATTTTGCTCGCAAATTAGGCCAAAATTTTGTTTACCACATCGCTCTGTTGAACCAACAAAGACTCCCTAGCAATTTTTCCGACAACAATATTGTGTCTACTCTTGAAACGGTTAATCCACCTGGCCGAAATTAAGAACTTTTAGCTCGTAAGCAAAAAAAAATGCCTTTTGTTGAAGCATAGGCCCATTTACGGGTATTTCTCTGATTACGTTGCAGCTGAAACCATTGTAAAAGTGACACTTCAACTTGTTCTTGAAACGACACCCTCACGCGTTTAGATTTTAATACATTCGCATTGAACAAAGGTTCAGGTGTTTATTTCTCTTAATTGTAGATATTGTTAAATGATTTATACCGAATTTCTTCGCAATCATTATATTCGACTCGCTAGCTTCTAACCGTTGTATTATAACACTTTATTCTTTCATGGAAACACTTTTTCGTTTTGTAGAAACCATTTTTGTACGCGTACTCACTCATTACCCGCAAATTAGGTACTGCCGTAAAATAAATAGTCGCATCGCAAACAGCGCAGCAGTTTGTAAACGGACAATTATATGTGAATTCTGTCGTTAAAAGCGATCGGTCGTTGTAAACGGACTCGTAATAAAAGATTGTCCTTTCATTTAAGCTCTTTCTTAAACCAAACATACGCCTATACTTGCGTCGCTAAAACGGTTGGTTGCTATATGCGAAGTCGTACAAAATGGACTACACTGTATTAAGACCTAGATGTTATTATGTGTTATGATGATACACTGTATTAATACGAGTACTACTATGGAATCTAGATTCACTAAAGGGACTTCCAACTTCCAAAGATAGATTCTTTGATGGTGGCAAACTTTATTGCAAGAAACAAAGACTTTTGTGGTACAGAATTCAGAAACGTGAAAACATATTTGTAAGTACAGTTTTATGTTTCATCATCATCATCAGCCTATCGCAGTCCACTGCTGGACATAGGGCCTCTCCAATAGCGCGCCAGTGTTACGTTTAATACTATTTACCTATCTACGAATACATAGATAACAGTCAAATTTATTTTATCGTATTTAGAACTTCGTTTAAATCACTGTCTACAAAGTTAGGTTAAGTGCATAAAATAATAAGTTCGTAACAGCTCGTTTGGTTGGTTGTTTCAGATCTCCAAGAGAATCTTATGGCGATGGTGCTGTTGGATATGTTAAAATAAAAAGAGACCTAAATGTGTGTACTATTAAGTGTCGTGTATAAGCGATACGCAGTCACTGTTATTGCAGACAAAAAGAATGATGCTGTTATCAGTTCAAAGTGCCATGATTGTGCGGTATCGGCAGGTGGTTGCAAGCATGCCGTTGCTTTTTTGATTTGCATGGAGTAGCGAAGAAACTTCATGAACACAAGTTGAGTGCTATTGGAATAAAATCAACATTATATAATATAACCTCTCCCCCCATCCCCCAAAGGCCGGCAACGCACTTGTGACGCCTCTGGTGGTGGTAATGGGCGGCGGTAATCGCTTACCATCAGGCGATACGTCTGCTCGCTTGCCCCTATTCCATAAAAAACCAGAGTTGGTACATCAAAAATTTGTAACGGCCTTGAAAATGGGATCAGGAATAGCTTCAACACCTGAAGATACCTATTTATGATAAGTTTGTTGAAGAAACTACAGCTAAAGGTATCAAAAACTGTGAGCTACTAAAATATGTGCAAAATATTCCGAAGGATATTCATACAATATCAATGTACCAGTTAGCTCTAATGTATCGTAGATAAAAGAAATAAAGATTTTCAAAAAAAAATATCTTCATCATTTACTATAGATATTTTAGTAAAGGCAGAACAAAATACGAGAGATCAGGCCGAAAGCAAGTTATGGCATGAGCTAAGATTCGCTAGAGTAACGGCATCAAACGCTTATGAAGTTAGTAAATGTCAAACTAGTGACGGTGGTTAAGGGGGGCTGATCATGGGTGGCAAAATGCTTGATACACCAGCTATAAAAAAGGCTGAGTTTTGAAACAAAAAGTGCTTCTTGTGTTTTTTCTTCTGCAACTTCGAGAACGGCACCGTGTCCGCTACCGGTACATGTTCATTGAACATGACCTTGGTCTTATCCAAGTTCATCCGTAGGCCGATGCGTACAGAAGAGTTAGCCAGGTCGTTCAGCATCTGTTGTTGGTCCTGCAGCGTCTCCGTAATGATGACGGTGTCGTCTGCAAATCGCAAGTGAGAGATATATTCGCCATTGATGTTGATGGCGCACCCTTTCCAGTGCAGCGTCTTGAAGAAGTCCTCCATTGCTTTAGTCAACAATTTCGGGGATATAACGTCGCCTTGTCTCACTCTTCGATGCAATGGTATGGGTCTTGTATGCTAATTCTGTACTTGGACGGACATAGTGGCGGCTTCGTAAAGACATCTCAACACTTGGATGTATCGCCAATCTACTTAGCAACGCTGCAAGGAGACTGCAGACCAGATCTCGATCGAGTCAAAGGCCTTCTCATAGTCCACGAATGCTAGACACAGGAGCTGATTATACTCTTCGGTCTTCTGTATAATCTGCCGCACTGTGTGGATGTGGTCTATGTTGCCATATCCGCTCCGAAACCCAGCTTACTCCGGTGGTTGGAATTTGTCGAGCCTTCGCGCAAGACGGTTCGTGATGACTCTTGAAAACAGCTTGTAGACGTGGCTTAGAAGGGAAATGGGCCGATAGTTCTTCAACATGGTTCTAACAGCCTTTTTCTTAGAATGTTATCAAAATGAGTATTCCAAATAATACTAACGCGATCTGTTGTATGTAATGATGTAAAGATCAGTGAGTCTTGTTGCGGCTAACGTGTTTTATTAGGTTATGGGCCTAGTCCTATTTTATCGTTTAATAAAGTGTTTTTTTGTGAAAAAATGTTGTCAAATAATATAGTTAACGTTCCCAAGTTGAAAGGACGGGAGAATTATGACTATTGGGCGTTCGCAGTGAAAAACTTGACTTTGACTGCACGTTTGGTCTAGTGGTTTAACGGTCACCTCGCCGTTTCCTACTTTGCCAAGTGTCGTGGGTTCAAATCCCACGTAGGACAACACTTTGTGTGATCCACAAATTGTTGTTCTGAGTCTGGGTGTTGTTTGTGTCCGTTCCATGTATGTTTGTAAAGTACCCCGCGACACAGGATTTATTCCTAGGGCGGGAGTTGTCTTTTAAAAAAAAAACTTTTTGGTGTTAGAAGGCATTGATCTTGACAACATTTCGTCGACTTGAGTGAAAGTGAGCAAGCAAAAGCCAAACCAAGCTAATTATGACCGTCGAGCCTTCGTTATGTGTATGTATCAAGGCGGAGACTATGGTTAGCGCGTTGTGGAATAAATTAAAGAAACTATTTGATGACACAGGTTTCACTAGAAAAATTGGTTTACGTAGAACATTAATTAACATCCGTTTAGAAAATAGTGTATCTATTATGACGAGTTATGTGACTCAAGTAGTAGATACAGCGCAGCGTTTGAAAGGAACAGGCTTCGAAATCAGTGAGGAGTGGATTGCATCATTGCTTTTGGCCGGGCTACCAGAAAAGTTCGAACCAATGGAAATGGCGTTGATAACTGCTGACGTCATAAAGACTAAACTTCTCGATATGTCGCCTGATGTTGGCAGCAATCGAAATAGATCAGAGACAGCTTTATGGTCGAATCGTCGAACGAAAGATGGCAGCACTATGCACTCCAAACAGAGATAAACGTCAAAGTCAAATCAAAATATGTCAATGTCATCGGGAAGTAAACAAATAAAGTGCTTTAAATGCAAAAGAATAGGACACTATTAAACCAATGTCCGGAACTAAAGGTTAAGGAAGCAGGTGCCTTCAGTGTAGCTTTTTTTTTTTTTTCTTTTTTTTTTTTTTTTTTATGTTTGGCCCGCCAAAATGACTCTACTCTGCCTGATGGAAAGCATAAGCAGAATCCACGAGTGGTGGCCACCATACTCATTGCGAATGCAACAATGCAGCATGGTGACCCACACTATGGCGGCCTAGTGATGCTTGTGCATCTTTTAGTCTAGTCAACAAGTATGGAACTTGTTGACTAGACTAATTGGGCCTCCGGTCTCGCACTCACCAACGAAACACGACAGCACGAATGCTGTCATTTTACGTTGATTTTCTGTGCGAGGGTAGTACCGCCCCGGTCGAGCCGGCCCATTCGTGCTGAAATCAGCTTTTCTTAATGGAGAATTCAGTGCGGAAGATTGGTATTTGGATTCAGGCGCAAGTGTCGTATGACCGCGAACCGTAACAGTTTATTGAAAATACGTAAACACACGATAAATGAAATAGTTGTTGCGAATAAAACAATTATGCCAGTTATATGTGCTATAGTTCTAAGACTTCTGTTTTTTGTGGTGCGACACAGCCCATAGACGCCGCACTCGTGGAAGATTGAGGGTCTTGATAATTAAGATAATTAATTGACTCTCTAATTTGGTCACTTATGCGTCTTTAATTCTCGATGGAATTGTCAATATTACCTTCTGCGACAGCGGATGACTTCCAGCCACCGTGACGTTTAATTGTAGTCAAGCCGGCACCGGAATCTGCGAGAATGGTAGCTGATGTACGGCGAAAGCAATGGCCTGTACATTCTTATGGATCAGGTAAATTTAGAAAAGTGGCTATATTCTTCGCAATAGTGCTGACTTTGTTCTTTCCTATGACTTACTGTGTGCATTTTTGATTCCTATATTGAAGTAAAAAGCGGTTTGTCTTTGTTCTAACTAGGCGAAGTTCCATATATTTTTTAACAATGTCGTGATAAAAGCCTGTTATTACAAATGAACGCTGGATTTTTGTTTTTGTATTAGGCAACTTTACAATTATCACATTTTGTTGTGATTCAATGTTATCAATAGTCAAGTCCGCAAGTTCTTGCGAACGACAAGCGCCGTTTACTCCAAGAATTAATACAACCTGTAAAATACAATGATTAAATGTAATCTTTTTTTCTTTAATTCTTTAAATCTTTTTTTTCTTGTGGCAACTCCCGCGGTAAACAGCTGATTTGAATTGCTCCCGTATATTTTTTTAATTTAAATAGTATATTTTGTGTAAAATATTCTTTCAATACCAATTTCTCACTAAGCAAATAAATAATACTTACATAAATTAAAATAGGGATAGTTTATAAGTGTAACTTTAGTAAAATAAACATAATTTGCAAGTGACGGTAAGGTTACCGGTAAGTCACGAAAAACTATAAGTGTTTTAAAATTGTGTTTAGGATTTATTGTCATCGCTTTACAGGTATCGTTACTTGATTTATTTATTATTTTATTCAATACAATATAGGTAAAGTGTAGCTTATTCATAATAAGCCCATACTGACACTACTCAACTTACCCTCCACTGTGTGATGTCAACTCTCCTTGGTGATAATCTAGTCAAGGTTTGCCTTTTCGCAAATTCACCATGGTTCAGACACGCAATGCCTTAGCTCGTCAATTGGAGTCCAAGCTTCAACTGACTTTGAGCGAATTGAAGGCAACTAAGGAGAGGTGTGATCAACTCATTGGAGAAAGGGATGACAATGAAAGGGAACTCCTTGAGATATTAAACGAGAATGAGAAACTCAGAAAAGAAATGTCTCTGTTACACGGTCAATATACAGCGTCTGTTGATGCCCGGAACAAGCTCCAGCTCCTTGTTGACAGCTTTGATTCATGCAGGGATGAGTATGAGCAAGCCCTGAATAGGATTAAGAAGCTAGAACTCCAACTACACCATGCAGAAGAAGAACTATCAAGAGTTGATGCTCATAACCACAACAAGTTAGTGGTGTCCAACCAAAGCTTGTTCGAGGAGTTGGTTGCCCCCGTGCTGGATCAGGCTGTAGTTGATAGTCTCCATCTTTCCATAGTAATAGATCTCACAGGTGAGGATGACACTAGTACTAGCAAATCTAGCAGAATTGTTCAATGTAGCTTGAAAAAATTAAAAAAATACCTTAAATTTAAAAAATCATAACAAAAACAAGGAAATTAATTCACAAGCATAATTTTTTTATTAATAGCATGTCACTTAACAGACAGAGACTTCATTTGATTGATCAGGTGTCTATGTACTCAATTGAACTAGACAACATGTCGAGTCAATATATAAAAGATACAAGAGAATTACAAAGTGAGATAGACCGTCTTGAAGATCAACTTACTAACATTACATATAAGTATGAAATATCTCAAAAGCAGAGCAGGGAGCAGGTGCTGGCTATTGGCAGGTTGGTTAACTCATGTAATTGTAGTGATTCAGTGCATTCTATAGACAGCCCCAGGACAGCACATGCACCTTCCTCGCTGCCACCACAATCTAACACAACTTTTGTACCTGAGATCAAGGATTCCCCTATACAAAACAACAAACTGTACAATAATTATAAAATAGCAATGTTTAGTGATGAAATTGGAAAGGGCATGGGTCCCTTAATGTTAAATACACATTTGGGACATTCAGTCAGCAACTATTGCATGCCTCAATCATCTTTAAATCATATTATGGAAAGAGTGTTAAATTCCAAATCAGAATTTAATGCAAATACTTCATTAGTCATTTTTGTTGGGAACAGAGGAAATGTAAACAAAAGGAAATTCTTAGGGTATTTTGAATCAATGTTAAAGTTAGAAGTAAATAAAATTGTATTGTTTACACTTCCTCTTAGTAAAGGGTTGTCGCAGGAAGAAAAAAATATTAGACATAATTTAAATATAATGATGCACAATTTAACTTGCCAAATAAATGGACCTTATTATAACAAACTACATCTAATCAACACTAACAAGCTTGTTAGTAATAATATTTCATTGACAAAAGGTAGATATTACCTTTCTAATTATTATAAGAGACAGATAGCAATTTCGCTATCATATTATTTTTCGATTACAGCCAAGAACTTGGCTAAAACTATTGCTTCTATTGAGCAAATTGAGACTACCCATAGTGACTTTGCCAATTCGTTGGCAGATATTTCTTTAGACATTTATAATAATTTAAATGACATACCTAATAAGTTATCTAATGAGATTGACATTTCAAATAATTTAAATTTACTGATAAGACAATAGAGACTACCTCTTGCACTATTAATTTGAACACCAATAAAAAGATCAATCATAGTAAATTAATTAAAAATAATAAGATAAATAATGTCAATTTGGTGCATCAAAACATTGGAGGAATGATGGGCAAAGACTTAGAGGTGGAACTGTTCATGAACTGCAATGCGATTGATATTTTTTGTATCACTGAACACTGGCTTAAACGGGATCAGTTCATGTTCAATTTTGATTACCACCAGGTAGGCAGCTCGTTCAGCAGAAGTACAGCAATACATGGTGGCACTATGATACTCATTAATAAGCAACTTAAGTTTAAAGAGCGCCATGACATTGTTAGTTTATCAGTTGAGCGAACTACAGAAATAGCCTGTATAGAACTAAAAGGTTTCATAGTATTATGTGTATACAGACCTCCTTCAGCCGTGTATGATTGTTTTGAACGTGTTATGGACGAAGTATTAGTTAAAGTAACAAGATCAAAAAAGAAGGTCATCATCTGTGGTGACTTTAATATTAACCTATTGGAAAATTCAAATATAGTTACCAAGTTCAAGGCACTTTTTCAATCATACAATCTGAAGAACTTGTTTTTGGAGCCTACACGAATCACTGCAACCACTGCCACATGTTTGGACAATATATTCACAGACATTGTAATTAAGGACAAGAAAATAATCAATGAATTAGATTCTGACCACTGTGGTCAATTAGTATCTTTCTGTGATAGGTATGAAAAGGTGGCAGAAAAAAGAATTGTGGTGATACCTAAAACCGCTAAGCGTTGTGGAAACTTTAAGGATAAACTTAAAGCTGTTTTTAATAGTTCAGTACTTTGTGTAGAGAGTAACCCTAACACTTATTATAATAGTTTTTTTGAAACTTTTTCTTCAACATTTAACACCATTTTTACACCTAAAACGATAGTGGTTAAAGGTAACGCCACATTTAGTGAATGGGCTACCCCTGGCTTACTCAAAAGTAGGAAAAGGTTATACGAGCTATACGATGAGAGAAATTATAATAAAAGTGAACAGTTTCATAATTATGTTAAAGAATACTCGAAGCTGTTTAGGAAACTTTGTAAATTGGCTAAGTCCCGTTTTATAAGTTCAAAGATTAAAAGTAGCGATGATAGGATAAAAACCACATGGAAAATTATTAATAGTGAAACTGGTAAAAATCAATACCGTGACAATGAATTTAATTTAAATATAAACAATAAATTTATCACATCAAATGCTGAGGTTGCTGCTGCATTTGAGAATTTTTTTACTAACAGTCCTGTATCAACTACTAAAACTTTGAACTCCTCACCATGCCTTGCAGAATCAATTTTAAAAGAGAATGTTAGTAGGGTTGATAGTGAATTTAAGTTCCAATATGTTTCCCCCTTTGAAATTATTAAAGCCTTTAACACTATTAACGTTAAAAAAACAACCGATCTATGGGGAAACTCTGTATTAATTACTAAGACAATTATATCTGTAGTGGCTAATCAATTGTCTTTTACATTTAATCAATGTGTTGATAGTGGTGTATTTCCTGATCTTATGAAGTCTAGTAAAATTATTCCGTTATTCAAATCTGGTAGTACATCTGACCCAACTAACTTTAGACCTATCTCAGTACTACCAGTATTTAGCAAAATTTTTGAAAAAATTATGTATGATCAATTGCAAAGCTTCTTTAATAATAATAATTTATTACACAATAGACAATTTGGTTTTACAAGGGGTCGCTCCACAACTGATGCCAGTGTTGAGCTAGTAAAACATATATTTGATGCCTGGGAGGATGCCCACGATTCTCTAGGCATCTTTTGCGATTTATCTAAAGCATTTGATTGTGTTGTGCATGAAACGCTGATCAGGAAATTACAGCACTATGGTATCAGAAATAAAGCACTGGAACTTCTGGCTTCATATCTGTATAATAGAATTCAGCGAGTTGATATTAATGGTGAGCGTTCTCCAGGCTCTGTGGTAGAAATGGGCGTTCCGCAGGGTTCTATTCTCGGCCCTTTCTTATTTTTAGTATATATTAACGACTTACCTCACGTTGTCAAGGACAGTCTCGAGATTGTGTTGTTTGCAGATGATACATCACTATTATTTAGACTAAAACGGACACTTACTAATTTCACAGACGTAAACGGCGCCATTTCGAGAGTGGTTCATTGGTTTGACATCAACAATCTGCTTTTAAATGAACAAAAAACTAAGTGCATACGTTTCACAATGCCAAACGTCAAGCCAGTGAAAACTACAGTGGTAATTAAGGATGTCGGGTTAGATCTTGTGGACACTACGACATTTTTGGGTATAACACTAGACTCTAAGCTACAGTGGGGCCCACATATTGATAAATTATCGAGTAGACTCAGCTCAGCAGCATACGCAGTAAGAAAAATTCGAGAGTTGACTGATGTTGATACAGCACGACTTGTTTACTTCAGTTATTTTCATAGCATAATGTCGTACGGTATTCTACTGTGGGGGAATGCTGCCGACATTCAAACTATTTTTGTACTGCAAAAGAGAGCGATTCGAGCACTCTATAATTTAGGCAATCGTTGTTCATTAAGGCAGAAATTTAAAGAAATAAACATAATGACAGTGGCAAGTCAATATATCTATGAAAATGTAATGTATTGTAACGGTCGATTAGCACCAAGTAGAACGTTCGGGATATGAATGCGTGAAATTACTCGAACGAAGGTATTTTTATAGTATTTGACAGGCTTGACCCAATTCAATACTAAATTCACATATTTAGTAGATAATATCAAATATTGTTTACCATAAATATTCTAATGATTATTAGCATACAAATATTATTTGATAATACAGGATTGTGTAACATTAAAGATTTGATATGAAATATAAGTCGCGCCGGAAGCTGACAAGCGGAAGGCGCCAAGATATTAATATGAATCAACTATTTACTTGTTTATAAAATCACCAATTGAATTATAAGTTTATAATTTATTTTATTGTATGCCTAGTAATTATTAAGATTTAAACAAATGAGGCATTTATACGAGGTTGGAATCGTTACTTATAACATTCGGCCATCCTGTGCATGCCGTGTCCCACGGCGATCAGAGCTGCCACTAATTTAATTAAATCTGGTACTGACCAATTTATTTATTTTTCCTAGATCACATAGCTTTATTTGCTATACGTCACACAGTTTCGTATTGGCTATACGTCACACAGCTTCGTATTTGCTATACGTCACACAGCTTCGTATTTGCTATACGTCACACAGTTTCGTATTTGCTATACGTCACACAGTTTCGTATTTGCTATACGTCACACAGTTTCGTATTTGCTATACGTCACACAGTTTCGTATTTGTTTGTAATACGTCACACAGCTTTTGTTTTTACTACATCACACAGCTTTTGTTTTTACTACATCACACAGCTTTTGTTTTTACTACATCACACAGCTTTTGTTTTTACTACATCACACAGATTTTATTTTGTACTACAGCTATAGTTGTTACACGGACTTGATCACATAGCCGCCCGTATTCACATGTAGTACTTACTTGAATTTGGAAACATAGCTTAATTTAAGTAAATCGACTTGATCACACAGCCGTCAGGTAAGATTTAACACACAGCGGTAAATAACTGTTTACTTAGTATTATCACACAGTGTAGGTACTATATAATTGCAGACAAGTATAGGTAAATGGAAATCACGAACTTTTGTTTACACTTTTAAATTTCATTATAAATAAACTGGAACGTACTCACCAGATGTACCGATAGATATACTTTACTGCACCTTCACCAATTACTCGAACGAAAACAAGAAAATTTCGTAGGGTATCCATATAAAGATTGCGTTAACTTTTAAATATTTTCAAAACAGGACGCGCGAGAATGCAAGATCCCACTTCTGAAATGTAACGGTCGATTAGCACCAAGTAGAACGTTCGGGATATGAATGCGTGAAATTACTCGAACGAAGGTATTTTTATAGTATTTGACAGGCTTGACCCAATTCAATACTAAATTCACATATTTAGTAGATAATATCAAATATTGTTTACCATAAATATTCTAATGATTATTAGCATACAAATATTATTTGATAATACAGGATTGTGTAACATTAAAGATTTGATATGAAATATAAGTCGCGCCGGAAGCTGACAAGCGGAAGGCGCCAAGATATTAATATGAATCAACTATTTACTTGTTTATAAAATCACCAATTGAATTATAAGTTTATAATTTATTTTATTGTATGCCTAGTAACTATTAAGATTTAAACAAATGAGGCATTTATACGAGGTTGGAATCGTTACTTATAACAGTATGTTCAGAAAAACAAAGATAGCTTTTTGAAAAGAAGTGATGTACATTCTTTAAATACCAGGAATAAAAATAAACTTTTAGTACCAGCCACTAGGCTCCAAAAGATAAACAAGTCTTTTCGAGGTCAATGTGTCCGATTTTATAATAAAATCCCAAATAATATTCAAGATTTAAGTATTAACAAATTTAAATCCGCAATAAAACGTGGATTGTGTAAGAAGGCCTACTATTCAATTTTGGATTATATAGAAGATCAAAATGCTTGGGATTAATTGACGCAGGCTATTTCTTAAGGAAAAATGTGGTGTTGGCTAGTGTGTTTTTTATTATTATTATTTTTTTCTATTTTTTATGCTACATTTCATTTTCTCTTTTATTCGTTTTTTTTTTCTTAATCTTGTTTTCTCTTCATTGTCCTTTTACCTTTTAGTACTTAATAACGGACATACTGGCACACATCAAAACAATGTTGTGGTACATGTAATAGTGCCATCTATCTGTAATTTGCAAAAGAGTGGCCATGAGTTTGTTTGCCCTTTCTTCTCATAAGGCTCAACTCCTTGGAAATGGGCGGTTGTAGATCGGCACAGGCAAATACTCGTAATAGATTTTGTATGAGTTTAATTTTTATTAAGCTTATTTGCTTGCTATTTGACAAAACAGAGATTGTTGCTATTGTGTGTGTTGATCTATGACTTTAGAGTCTACATAAAAGACGATTTCAAACAATTTAAAAAAAATTATGAAATAAAGAGAGTTTGAGTTTGAATGTTTCTACAATATGATAGATAATAATTCAGACGATTTGTTGTTAAAAATACAAAATGTTACCTTCATCAACAGATATTTGTCATCAGGGGCATTATTTAAGAAAGAATATACATTGTTTGTAGTAAAAACTCTAGATTTTTTACTATGAAATCCATCTGATTTTCTTTTTAAAAACGCAACAAGCTGTGTATATTTTTTAATATCTACGTCGTGTTTTTTCAGTAAAGTACTTTTCAGCATGGAGTACATTGACCACATCGTGCTTGGCTTATACATAGTAGATTTTTCGAAAAAATAAGCTAATAAAACATTTTCTGAAAACGATTGCGCCTTGTTTTTCAATTTCCAATCCATAAATTGGTCATAAGTTTTGTTATATTTTTTCTTCGATTTATCCGGTAGTAGGTTTAAAACAGCTGTTTCCGCAGATGCTTTTAAGTAAGGCGGCGTCATTTCAACATCACTTTCACTGCTAGAAGTCGACATTTTACTTTATTTTTAAAATAAAATCAAATCGTAAGACACCATGTAAGACACAATTTAGCTTAGAATTTGACCGATATTTCGCGCTTCTTTTGTTTTTTTTTATTCTTCACAAAAGGGTGTCAGTGGCACGGAGATTCCATATTTAAATTATATGAAAACTCCTTGGGCAGGCGCGCGCCATAGATAAGATAACACATGAGAAATGAAAATCCATACAACTTTCTCTCCCGCTAAAACACGTTAGAAATGGATTTTCATACATTTTTTCCTCCCGCTTATTCCGGTCAAGGAAAAGACTAACGTTCTCTTTTCATTTTCAGGGAATATTGACTACTGTTCCGATCAGGTGTAGTATAAAATACTTTCTTCTCTTTGTTGATGACGCCAGTCGAATGTCATGTGTAAATTTCTTGAAAGTATCATGCATTGCAGAATTTTAAGGAGTATAAAAAGTTAGTGGGAAATCAAACCGGAAACAAAATTAAAGTGCTGAGAACAGAGAATGGAGGAGAATTTTGTTCCAAGGAGATGGAAAATTATTTAAAAATAGAAGGAATAGTTCATCAAAAAACTAACCCGTATACTCCGGAATAAAATTGCCTACGTGAGCGTTTCAACAGAACCATAGTTGAACGTGCTAAATGCTTAATCTTTAAGGCTAAATTAGACAACCAACTCTGGGCAGAAACACGGCAGTTTACCTACAGAATAGGTCGCTAGCACAGGACTAGGAAATATTTCCGTTTGAGAAATGGACAGACAGAAAGCCCGATCTGAGCCATATTAGTCTTTGGGAGTCCTGTTATGGTGCATGTGCCCAAGAACAAAAGATAAAATGGGACAAGAAAGCAGTCAAGTATATCTTAGTTGGTTACCCAGATATTATAAAAGGGTACAGGTATTACAACTTAGAAACAAGGCAAAAAACTATGAGCAGGGATGTGACTATTACGAAAAAAGTAGATATCCCAGATAATACTCAGATAGTAGTGCAGGAAATGACTGATTTATTTATTAATTAGGTTTACCAACATTTGTTTACACTATTACATGAATAATACATAACTTACAATTAATTCAAGTGTAACAAACAATTACAGGTAAACACCATATATCTAATGTACAGGAAAAAAAAACAATAATCATAAAAAATAACATTTTGCACTTACAATGAATGATGCACAGTATGATTTATAATCAGAGCGACCTCTGATTATAAATCATCGACAGGTCGACACAACTGTTTTAGACCCAATTGTCCTGAAACCGAAAATTCGAGCTCAACCTCAGAAGGCTCATACGATACAGTAAGCGAAGAAGATGATAGATTAAAAGCAGAAAAAGTTCCTGAGCTACCAAATAAACGAACAAGAAAACCTGCAAACAGGCATGGCGTCTCAAATCTCAGTATTGCTGATAAGCAGGAGTCTTGGGAGGTGACGAAGGGGCCGGATAAAGAAATGTGGAAACAGGCAATGGAGCAGGAGCTGAAGGCTTTCGAAGAAAACCAGGCTTGGGAATTAGTGGATAAAAGGAGGCAGACGAGTGTTACAGTGCAAGAGGGTGATCAAAAAGAAATTGGAAAGTGATTCAAAAGTGAGATATAGAGCTCGTTTAGTAGCAAAGGGCTTCAACCCAAAGAGAAGGCGTGGACTATAGTGAAAGACACCTGTTCTTAGATATTATACTGTAAGATTGTTGTTCGCATTAAGGCTGAAATTTATAAAGCGTGCTTAGGCTTTGCTTAGACTTACCTCACGAGTTAAGTGTGCATTGAAATTTATAGTCATTATGCTTAGCTCAAGCTGAGCAAATGCTTAGCATAGTCTAAGTCACCGAAATCCTTGACTTTGCGAATACTTACGCGCTCGTAAAGATGGTTCGATTGAGCAGGTAAAAAAACCGTAATCTAGTTTGAAAACTTTATAACAGAAGTCCGTAAGGGCATGCCAGGGTCAAAGTAAAAAGTTATTTCTAGAAATTGATCATTAATTATATGTAATTGAAATCGAGACAATCTAAATAATTGTTGACAATTTTTTTTATGGAATAGGCGGGCATACGAGCAGATGTATCCCCGAATGGTAAGCGATTACCGCCGCCCATGGACACCTGCAACACCAGAGGCGTCACAAGTGCGTTGCCGACATTTAGGGTGGGAGGGGAGGAGGTTGGGGGATGGGCCTCCGGTATCCTCACTCACTCGGTGAAACAGCGCAAGCACTATTTCACGCCGGTTTTCTATGAGGCCGTGGTATCACTCCGGTCGAGCCGGCCCATTCATGCCGAAGCGTTGCTCTCCCACGGTGTCAATCCGGTTTTTTTTTTGACTGACAAGTCAAAGATACATTCTATTTTACTTGTACATGTGTTATTTAGGCCCTTTTCACTTAAAATCAATAAAAAATAACGGTATAAATTGATTGATATACAATTATACGATAAAGATTATAAGATTACTAATATTTAAGTTTAATACAGCTATTTTAAAAATAATATGTGTTTGAAATACCTATATAATTTAAATAAATATGCTATGCAAATTGAAACGTTAAACATTTTTTCCTGAGCTCTTGCTTAGCATACACTCAGTAAATACTTAGCCCAAAGGACTATAAATTCGAACGCTAAGATTACACTGAGCAGGAACTTAAGTAAGTATAGCGTAAGCAAAGTCTGAGCAAAGTCTAAGCACGCTTTATAAATTTCAGCCTAAGTGTTAAAATGAATTTTTAAAGTTATACATCTTGATTTTTGACATTTAAGTGTAGTTTTTTTTTTTTTTTTTTTTTTTTTTTTTTTTTTTTATGTTTGGCCCGCCAATATGACTCTACTCTGCCTGATGGAAAGCATAAGCAGAATCCACGAGTGGTGGCCACCATACTCATTGCGAATGCAACAATGCAGCATGGTGACCCACACTATGGCGGCCTAGTGATGCTTGTGCATCTTTTAGTCTAGTCAACAAGTATGGAACTTGTTGACTAGACTAATTGGGCCTCCGGTCTCGCACTCACCAACGAAACACGACAGCACGAATGCTGACATTTTACGTTGATTTTCTGTGCGAGGGTAGTACCGCCCCGGTCGAGCCGGCCCGTTCGTGCTGAAATCAGAATCAGTTGTTAACTACACTTAAATGGTAGTCTGAATGAAAATGTATAAATGCCGCCTAACTTAAATTGTAAAAGTAATAATGTCCTTAAATTGAATCGCTTATACATATGCATACAATAGTAGTAGACACGCGGTAATCCGACAAACGTTTTACACAGTAGTGTCGAACTACCGAATTTGTCCGATTATAGACTACTGCCTGAGACCCCTAATAGTTGGGATTTTTTTACAAGCGAGTACTTTGTAATCCGAGAGATTACAGAACCAATGATAAGATATTATGTTATTTATGCATACATACTCTGAAGTACTAATCATACTTTATTTTAAATTTTACTGAAAGATTCATTACAATTTAGGAGGCCTATAATATCGCATTTCTTTTTCTTTCATTGTCAGCGTTTTGTGTTTACGTTTTTGGACTTGTGACGACATTACTAGGTACCTGACCTAAGTTCTGCCATCTGATGTAGGTGTTAGGCTGTTTCCTATGCGGACGATACCCTAATACTGACTAGAGGGTCCCGTTTTTGAGGAGGTGCTTCTGCTCGCCGAGCAGTGGGAGGCTTGTGTTGTGGAAAAAGAGCTGGGACCTCGTCGACAGTCGTCAGACGCTCTCAAGCTAAAGCGTCTTACGATCCATGGGCGATCTTTGGGGTGCCTGTCTGGTCGAAAGACTTGGCGGGTTCCTCCCGCTGCTTGGCTCTACTCTGAGAGAGAGAAGTCTGCAGCGGCTGATGGCCATACGGGTCGTACGGAACTACCTTACGATTTCGTTCGAGGCAGCGACGGTCCTGGCGGTATCCCCCCTTCGACATTCTGGCCGACATGGACACGGTGGGGTACGACCAAATTCGTTCTGTCGGTCGGAATGACGAAGAGACCCAGCTAACACGCTGTCGGAGTCGTTCTCAGGTATTTGGTATTTGGCTTCATTTCGCGGCGCGCCTGCCCCGCCTACATAACATGTCTACCTTATATTCTCTATTCTGTGGTATAGACTGTAGAACCCTGAAACAAATGACATTATAATATCAAGAGATGTCAAATTCGACGAGTCTAACTATAAATATGAAAACAAACCCAATAATTTAACAGAACAGACATATACTACAGAAAATTATGAAGAAGTAGAATACTTAGAAGATACAATTAATGAATAAGAAAAAGTAACAGAAGAACAGGAAACCCAAGATAGTGACCAAGAAGGCGTATACACACCAGAATATTCAGAAGTACAAAGAAGACCTAAAAAGATTAACGAAAATACCAGAAAAGTTGAATGATTATGAGGTAGATTTATATGCAGCTTACGTTTTAATATCAGAAGATCTATAACCATATGAAGAGGCTTTAGAAAAAGACTGGAAAGAAGCAATAGATAAAGAAATATTCATTAACAAAACTGTAAGTGTGGACCAAATGTAATTTACCAAAAATAAAGAAAGTTATTGAAACAAAATGGGTATTTAAAACAAAACAAGATGGTACTAAGAAAGCAAGGTTAATCGACAGATTGAGACGAATGGAAACTGGCCTTGGAACGAGCGTTTCTCATAACCGTGGATTTTCCAGACTGTTTGGAAAAAATGCTGGCCCGGACGAAATCTAATCAGGAATCTATGATAACATATTTTCATGACAAAATGGCGTTGTTAAAAAATTACGAATATATGATGAAGGTGCTATTTCCGCGTGATCTGCGGTTTACCGTATGAACTTAGACCCAATGCTAAAGCTTTCAGATGCAGTTCTGCTGAAGAATTGTATTACGGGTACTTGTCTTCGCTAGAAAATTACAAGAAAGTCCAGTCAGCCTTAAGTCACAGCTACAGCAATGCGTCGGAAGCTACTACTTGACATCGCGGGGCTAATGCGCTTCTAAGGACCTGTCTATGTGCTGGAGCAACACCGCAAACACGGTAGTGCAAACCTTTGAAACTTTCGATATTAGAGAAGACTGTTACAGAAAAATAGTTTAGATTAACGGTAGTGAAATTTACGCACACGGGGACGTTGAATATAATTACAATAAATAAAATGGGGTGAATAGGGTAAAGGCCAGGAAAAGTTTTCAATGTTAGATAAAATTGATAAAACATTGCAGTTTTCTACCATTTTTTTGGATAATTATAGTACATTATGACGTTAGAAAATTATAGGTTCATAAACTTTGCTGTGTAACGTTTATTTATACGTGTATGAAGGAGTGAGTCTTATACGCACATTATTTATTTTTTCTCTTCTGTACAACATCCTATTCAATCCACTCACTCCACGTTACCTAAAATGTCGGTGTAACTTCCTATTTGATACACATTACAAATCGTTGAGATCGTCAGAGAATTTGAAATTAAACATGCCAGGACATACCACCAAATTTCTTGACCACTCCTTCTCTGTCCAAGCAGTTTGCTTGTGGAACGCCTTACCAGTCGCAATAAGACGTGCGAAACCAATAACTGCCTTTAAGAGACTGGTAAGGGAATATTACTTAAGAGATGTCATTGTCCCCTAGTTTACTTTGCCATACTCGGTAAGGTCAATTATTTGTATGTATTTATTCAATCTTCCAGTCCACATTGCGTGTTGCTATTACCTTATATATAATGTATTAATTCTAGTATAATTTCCTTTTTCTATCCCTTTTCTTATAACTACCCTATACTTCTCATCCCTGCTCTTTCTTTTCATCCCACGGTCGCCTGTAAGAGATTGCCTCCGGGCGATAAGGCCGCCAATTGTACTTTCCTAGTTTAAGTTTTATTATTTAAGTTAAGCTTGTTAATGATATGGTACAATAAAGATATTTATTATTATTTAGTTCTTGGACCATCGTAATCATTCAAGGTAAGTCTCAAATGTTTTTATCATTTTGTCATTTTTGGTGACTTATAAAAACTGAAAAATAAAAGCCGCTTTACATAGACATGTGACAAAAAAATGAAATGTCAAGAATATATTTGCATAATGAAGAGCAGCGTAATTCACATCAAACAATGGATACAAAAGAGACAGAGCTCTTGTATTCAAGTGACAAATACAAAAAGCGACCAAATCAAAATGAAAAACTTGTGACAAGCTGCAGAAACTGTGGACAAACTCACCGAATTAATCAGTGCTCAGCATATGGCAAAACATGTTTTCAGAAAAGGAATCATTTTAGTAAATTGTGTCGCAGTTTACAGGTTCAAGGGAAACAAGTGAATGTAGCGAAGACTCTTAATGAGGCTGATGAAGCAAGCTCTGATTTCTTTATTGGAGTGTTCGACAACAACAGGTAATGAGATCTTGCAGGATATTGAGGTTAACAACAAGAAAATGACAGTTAAAATTGATACAGGAGCGGCTTGCTTGCTTGATAAAATGCTTGGTGTAAAGAAATAAGAAATTCATCCATGTAATAAAAAGTAATACAATTGGATGGCAAAAGTGTCTCTGTATGAAGAATGTGTACGTTAGAATTTTTTTGAAGTTATTTGGAGATCTGCTCCAGCTGCCACCAGTGCGACAACTTTCGCCATTCGAAGATATGAAGTCGTCTGATGTGCAAAAATTATTAGATTCTCTTACAGAATTTATGGAAACAACTATTTTCATACGACGAATTAACGATTAACATGAGACAAAAAAACGACCATCTCTTCGGCGAAATGTTGAATCATATAAGAATGGGTGTAGTAACGACAATAGATTATCATCATACGTTAGCTCATAGACTCCTAAAATTAACTTCCCGAAATCAAAATGACCGGCTTAATGAAATTATTGGCTATTTTAAATTACTACCCGATAATACCGTTTGTTTATTCCCTACTAAAAATATGTGCAACCAGTAATAATGCAATGTTGCAAAGTATGAAACAACCGGAAATTAAATTGAATTCAATCGATGAAATAGACTGTCCACGGTATTTAAACAAGCGAGCAAAGGAAGTGTTAAAAAAGAACGAGGATGATTCATCATTAACCGCTTTATTAGAAAATGTTATCACGATCAAATTGGGTGCGCGAGTTATGTTGCGTAGGAATATAGATGTTAGTAAAGGGCTAGTGAACGGCTCTATTGGAGTCATTAAGAAAATAAACTCGGATGTCGATAGAAACACGTAAAATTATTATCAAATTTAATAATTTAACTTATGAACACGTGTCAGACTAAGTTTCAGATATTAAATAATGTATATGTTCACCGGGAACAGTTCCCTATTTGCTTGGCTTACGATACTATCGATTACTTGACATGTATATTGCATTGATTTAGATGCTTTCGACGATTTAATGTATATTCTAATAATGAGAAGTTCGTCGTGTTAGGACCTACCAAGTGTGCTCAGACACATTTTTACTCGCACTCCAGTGCTATCTTTCTCCTCACCTGTCAAGGAAATGTGCTAGCCAGCACCTCCTGTCATTGTAGCTACTTTCTTTAAATCGCTGAGACAAACATATATATAAATTGACTGCACGTTTGGCCTAGTGGTTTAACGGTCACCACGCCGTTTCCTACTTCGCCAAGTGTCGAGGGTTCAAATCCCACGTAGGACAACACTTTGTGAGATCCATAAATTGTTGTTCTGAGTCTGGGTGTTATTTCTGTCCGTTTCATGTATTTTTGTAAAGTCCCCCGCGACACAGGATTTATTCCTAGTGTGGGAGCTGTCTTAAAAAAAATGACAAAAAATAATAATTACAACTTTACAGAATAAGCTTAATTTTCATTGATGATGGAATTACACACCTTTCGGTTCGCCTGGCAGGTACTTGTGCTCATCGGAATTCTTCGGAATCGCTTGTCATTTTGTTTTTGAATTTAACAATAAATGAACTAAATCCTATAAAAATTTCAGGCTTACACGATCAAGTTTTTTTTTCTCATTTTTCTCATTACTTGATGATGTGCAGGGCTGAGGCCTGCCAGGCGGTGCCAGGCGATGGTTACCGTACTTAGCATGCTATGACTCATCACTACAAGAATATCTAGCCTTACAGACACACCGTTACTCGGAGGGTTCAGTAGCTCTTGGTCTATATCTGAGAATAAGAATATGGTTACATATTAAGTGTGTATGCTCCTTATGATTAAACTAGCTGAGTCCCGCGGTGCTACACATGGTTATTGTTGTACCTTCACAACCGCAGGTAACACTGCGGGGCAAAACTTTTAAAATCACCTGCCTGCCAGTGAAAGTCCCGTCGAAATCGGTTCAGTCGTTCCAGAGTTTAGCCGGAACAAACAGACAGACAAAAATAGTAAAAAAATTTAATTTAGTATATGTATCGTGTATACATACATATGCTTTTAGTAAAATGCGGTTATTTTAACATAAAAAAAGACACTTTAATTTTATTTATTTGTATAGATTACCTATTAAGTATTCTCCTTTACATTGGTATTGTATTTTGCTGATCGTACAGTTTACTTATGATGCGCATTATTAGTGTAATTAACTCAATAAACTACTTTTGTACGTATTGGCTGTCTTCTTCAATATCTCGCTAGGAACCCCAACATGACATGGCGACTCTGCCATCAAGGAATGCCAAGAGGCTTCCGTAAAGTGTATTTACTAATTTTGTAGTTAGCTATGTGTCGCTCATCGGCAGAAAAAGAGGAAGTATTCCTGAACCAGAATGCTGATGATGGAAGCAAAGACGTCATATTGAAGGACATTGGTGGACACGCGGAGCGGCTGAGCGCGATCACAATAGTAATCCTCACCGTAATTGCTATTTTGGTAATGTACTTCGCCGTAAAATTGTAACAAAATTACCATCGTCAGCGTATTCAGGTAGAAAATGGACTTAACACGATGCAGCGTATCCGAGCTTCTATGAGAGGACGAGTGGAAAACGGTAGCTGTGATCGTGATTGGAAAACAGTAGCTGTGATCGTGAGTGATAAACTGATAACGTATTCGTGTATTGTATATATACTAGCAGTGTATAAAATTCATATCATTTATATCAAATTTCATTACGTAAATAGTATGAAGCATCTACAATCGTGCACAAGTTATCAGTTATCACGATACCGAGCGCACAAAGTTGTAACGTATATATAGGTGTAGAGGTAAAGTTGACGAGAATAAGGCGCAGCGCAGACGACAGACTATCCGTGACGCACTTTTTAGTCTGTGATAATAGAACCTATGCAAATATATGCAGTAACGCACACGACGCGCAAAAAATCCGGCGCTCAAAAAATCCGTGTAAAGGTCGATTTATATCTACAGACATTGAGTGTGGCAGACACGTGCCGTGGCAGACAAAATGATATTCTTCCATACAGTAACTATTAACGTATTTATATCTATCGTAACACGGCCGTACAGACGCTTACAGACACGTGTCGTGCCCGGCCAGTATTCTCGGAAAGAATATCTTGTCTGCGCGGTTCATGTCTGTACGTGTCTGTGGCTCCTTGCCGGGCAGTGTGAATAGAGTATCGGAACTGCGTACACGTGCTTTCTTTTTTATTTTGCATTTTTACAATGGATAACGAAAAGCTCATAGAATTTGTACGATATTACAAATACCTTTATGATTTAAGTGATAAAAGGTATAGTGACAATCAGAAAAAGGATCAGGCGAGGAACGAAATAGGAATAAAACTTAATAGTAATGGTGAGTACATATTTTATTTTTTTATAATGTATTTTACACTTTTTTTTTTAAAGATCTTTATTTAACCTAACAATATTAAAAAATATTATTTAAAAAATATACACAGTCACATAATATAATTTACTTAATTTTAATTTGACTTGACAGGCTAATGACGCTTTTATTAGTCTTTCAACAACAATAGTATGTTGGGTTTTTATTAGATAATATTTTTTCAACTTAAAATTAGTATAGTTATGGTCAAACGACAGGACACCGATATAATCACCTAGTAGTTTAACGCTCCTTCGGGTGAATCGAAAAACCTAGCAAAATTCTCTCTGACATTAAATGCGGCTTCCTGATGATTTCCACCCTGTCTGGGTAGGTTTGACAAAGAATATGATGCAATAATGTCTTCTTCATTATGTGAATGCTGAGAACCACCAGATTTTATATAATTATGTAAGATACACGTCGCCATAATAACATTGTCTGCATTATCTGGATCAAGTTGTATTCTCCTGTTATAGATACGAAATTTTTGAGATTAAATCCCAAATGCATTTTCGACAACTTTTCTTGCACGAGATAGTCTATCGTTGAATATATTTTTTCTTTGGTCACCTAGTTGAGGTTTAGGATATGGTCTCATTAGATAAGTTGTCAAAGGGAATGCTTCATCTCCTATGATAACATATGGCGCTGTAATTTCAGTGCCAGGTAAATTTGTGCTTTCTGGAACGTTAAATGTGTTTGAAATTAATGCTTTTCCGATGTTTGAATTTGAAAAAATACCTCTGTCACTGTTTTTTCCATAAGCGCCGACGTCGACATATATAAAATTGTAGTCAGCGTCCACAATTGCCATCAACACGATTGAAAAAGTTTTTTTATAGTTAAAGAACTGAGATCCAGAGTTTGCCGGAGCAGTTTTTGAACGTGCTTGCCATCAATGGCTCCTATACAATTTGGAAAATTCCAAGTATTCCAAAACTCCTCTGCGATTTTTTGCCACTGTTCTTTTGTAGGGACAGGCATTGTTTCACTCATCAGCCGTTCTATTACTGCACTGCAAACCTCTTTCACTATCTTGTGTACAGTGCTTACTCCTAGTCTATAACTAAATGCTATAGAAACGAAGGAGTCCCCAGTAGCCAAAAATCTGCAAAGAAAAACATTATGATATTATGATTATGATATTTGTTTTTTGTTTCAGGGAATGAATGTAAAAAAGCATGGGCACTGTTGCGAGATGCCTTCAGACGTTCTCATAAAAAGAAAAAAGATACGAAAAGTGGACAGGCTAGTGTTCGTGAAAAAAATGGAGGTACGAAGAAGAAATGTCTTTTTTGTCACCGTACATGAAAGAAAGGCCGACTAAATGTCCAATTCCACCTGCACCCGGTTTTAATGATTATGCACACGAGGAAGAGATTGCTCAGTCATTTGAGGTTGAGCAACAAACGACTGACACAATTACACCTGAGGTTAGTCAACAAACAGTTGGTACATTGCCAACTACACCCTCCCCAGTTCAACCTCCAAAGCACCCTCAGCCAAAGGGTAAACGAGGCCAAAAAGCAACTGATGAAACACCTAGTACTGTACTAATGAAGTATATAATAGAGAGTAAAAATAATACTCCATCGCCGGACGACATCGAACAAGTTATGGCTGGAGTTGTAACTACATTGCGATCTTTTCCGCCCAGAGAGAGGGCTATTGCAAAAGCAAAGATATTTAAAATAGTATCTGACATGGAAATAGACATACTGAGCAGGCCAGCAACGAGTTCTACGGTATCCACGCCATCAACATTTGACACTTATGAAGACAAATACTCCTATGCCAGAAACAATACAAGATTTTTACCAAGGTTTTCAGCCAGACCTTACCGACTAAAGGGTGTATCGGCACTTAGAATAGTATTCCACTTTGTTTACACAATAATAAATAATTCTGTAATAAATCTTACCTGAGACATACTGCTAGTTTTTCTTTTGGTGACAAGGCTTCCTTAAAAACTGTTCCTTGTTTAGTTATCAGCAATTCAATTTTGTTTAGTAAAATGTCAAACTGATACCGGCTCATACGAAAATATATGAAAAATTTTTTTCATCGTCAACAAGTTCTTTAAAGAGTGTCCAGTATTCTCCTTCTAATTTTCTTTTCTTAAGCATAGGATGTACAGCCATGCGTTTTGCTCTTTTTTTAGTTTTATCTTCTTCTTCTAACAATAATGCAATTATGGACAAATCTTCAATAGAGAAGTGTTTGAACATTTTCAATAACATGCTTTTTCTTCTAAAGCTATGCAGTAACTGCCAGTGAGAGCGGACGCCGATGACGGTGTCTGTCGGTATCCGGGGTGTCTGTCACGGCACGTTTCTATACGTTACATATAAATAAATGGTGTCTGTCAGTGTCTGTCACGGCACGTGTCTGCCACACTCAATGTCTGTAGATATAAATCGACCTTAATTCGGACAGACGGCACCGCGCCGCGCCGCTCCGCACAAAATGTGTGCGAAATAATTTGAACGTTTGCTTCAATGCGCGCTACGCAGACGGCGCACACCGCACACCTTAGTATGCAATCTGCATTTGTTAGGGGTGGACGTAACGCACGCGATCTTTTAGCATGGCGCCAGAGTTCGATATCTTAATTCAAGAAATACAAAACAGACCAGCAATTTATGATACTTCGAAGGCAGAATATCATGAAAGACATTTAAAAAGAAAAATGTGGGAAGCAAGATGTGAGTTAAAGCATGTCTTTAAATAAATAGCAACTCATTAAATGTAGTAACAGACATTTCATAAAATAAAACCGGGTGTTGTTTCAGAGTTGAATGTTTAATATGGAACTGTCCCTTCAGTTTACTTTCCGAAAGTATGTGTAGTAGTATGTACCCAAAAATCTCTAGTTCTTCTTTTTTTTCTGTACTTTGAAAGGATTAACAAGACTTATACTGTTGACAAAACTAAGATAATACCATAAATACTATTAAAACTAAATATAAATAATGTCAGGAATCACGTAAGTATTTTTTTTTGGATATAATGCGTTACTTGCTACTCTTGCTAGCAAACAAAGATATATTCACGTGTTATTTTATTTTTAGAGACCGCCGTACTATCTTCTGCAAAGACGAATCGAATTAACTTAAATATGTTACTGCTGAAGGAATTCCCTGTCATTGTATGCAAAAAAACTGACCATACAAGCAATAAACAAAAGGCTGCTGCTTGGAAATTACTTGCAGATAAGTTTAATGCAGATGCAACAAGTTATCGCAGTGTAAAACATCTACAACAAAAATATAATAACTTGAAAAAAACTGCAAGAAAGGTTTGTTATTTGTTATTATTTAACCGACTTCCAAAAGGAGGAGGTTCTCAATTTCATCGGTTTTTTTTTTTTTATGTATGTACATTGATTACTCCGTCAATTGTGGACCGATTTTGAAAATTATTTTTGTATTCGAAAGGGTATGCTCCCCATGTGGTCCCATGGCCACCATATCAGGATCTGACGATGGGATCCCAAGGAAATTGAAGGAAACCCTCAAATTTACGTGAGCGCCTGCAATAAAGTTAAGGCAATTGTCTGCATGCTTTCATATTCTGTAAACATCATGTCCGAAATATTTATTTATTATTCTATACAGTATGTTGTATGTTACCTTTAGTCGTATTCTTTCAAGTTATTTAGGTGAAATGATGATGAGAGACTTGAGAAAGACTAAAAAGCGAAAACTAAAATAAAAACTTCGTTTAAAAAAACCGACTTCAAAAACTGAAAAGTATAAAATAACTTTATTTGTATGTGCTACCTATTCAAAGGTTTGAAGTCGGTGCCGATCCAAAATGTAATAGTAGGTACCGCACTCGCCGCGCGTGACCTTGAACGGGATGGCTGCTCTTCGCGTAGGACAAAACAACCGAAGCGTCGGTGAGGTCGTTGACGTTCGTCTCGAAATATAGCGAGTGTGGTACATACTATTACATTTGGCTTGGCGCCGATTTCAAACCTATGTATAGGTAGCACATACAAATTAAGTTATTTTATACTTTTCAGTTTTTTAAGTCGGTTTTTTTAAACGAAGTTTTTTTTTTTATATTAAAACTCACAGATGATAAAGCAATAATACGTAAAGCGTGAAGGAGCAATAAACATACACACTTACATACAAACTTTTGCATTTATAATATTAGTAAGACTATAGTTAATAACTGCATTCTATAAGATATCAAAGTAGAATGGTTTATCATGTTTATATTATTTTTATTAAATGGCAGCAGAGAAGTATGGTAGACGTAAAACTGGTGGTGGGCCTGCTCCACCTGCACCATCAGAAACCTCTCAATGGTTGAACCCAATTATGGGGAAATCCATTTCAGGTTTACCTCAATAATGACAGTGATGCATTAGGTATCTATATATTTCATACTTTCCTATTTCATATAAAGTTTCTATTCACTATTACTTTTAAAGTACCTTTTGGTGTTATCTTAATATAAACACGGACTTTACTTATAAAATGTGTCTAGTAATAAATTATGATATTTTCTTTACAAATGCTGCTAAATTGCCTATTATTGTTGACGGTTATCTTTCGTCTAGAGACTTGGGTATTAGGCAAATAAGCGGGCAATGGAATATCTAATTCTCTTTAATTTGGAAACTGATACAAATCTGATGCTCTAAAGTTACCGCCATCACTCTGTTTACCATAGCCCCCGACTTCTACCATTACAAATTTATAATTGGCATCGGCTACTGCTTGCAGTACCACAGAAAAATATTTTTTATAGTTGTATAACATAGATCCAGATTTTTTTGGGCACAGAACGCGCACATGTTTACCGTCTATACAACCTATGACGTGAGGGAAATGCCAAATATTATTGAAATCATTAGGTATTGAATAAAATATATCTCTGGTGGGTGTAGGCACATGTATGGTATACAGTTCCTCCCATATTGCTAGAACCGTCTCTTCTATATTTTTTGTTAGTGTTGTTGTTGTTGTGAGTGACTCCTATTCGAAAAAATTTTGAAAGCGATTTGAATGATTCTCCAGTTGCAAGATATCTGAAAATAAAAAACACATTTAACTATTACACCCTGAATACAGGATGTAAAAAAAGCAAAAATTAACGCTAAATCTTGGGAGGGATGATTCTGCTCATTATTTTATGAGACAGTCAGAGGTCAAATATAATTTTGTTGTTGTAAACATCAGGTTAAATTAATTTAAAAATACTTATTTCTTGCCAGGGTTCTATATAAGACCCAACCTGATAATTGATTTAAATAAATAATTATTTTTAAATTGATTGAACTGGAAAGAAATAAGAATTTTAAATTTATTTACCTTGATATTTACAACAATAAAATTGTAGATATTTGACCTCTGTAGGATTTTTTTTTTTACATATCAGTACTTTTTAGTTTCAGAAAGTAAAATAAGAAAAAGATGGAGATATCTAAGGGATCAATTTGCGGTAGAATTAGGAAAGATTGCACCTTCTCGGTCTGGAGATGAGGCAACTACAGTATATCCCAAATGGCCATTTTTTAAACCCTTACTTTTTCTCAAACCTATGGTGAAGGCGCGGCTAACCACTGGAAGTTTGACGCGACAAAAATCTCATTCAAATAGTGCTGTGAGCCTTGATAGTGAAACAGAATACACCGAAACTACCAATGACAATGATTGTTCTCTTTCACCTTGACCAAGCAATATGGAAGATAATGATGCGAGTGACCAACCAACAGTGTCTCCTGCGATGCCTGTTTCAAAAATCGCTTTGAAAAGGTCGAAGAGAACAATCAATGACAAATTATTGGACATTGAGCATCAAAAACTTAAATATTTTTTACAAGATAAGGAAAAATCCCGACAGAATAGAACAACAGATGCAGACTACGAACATATTTTATTTTTTAAAAGCCTCATACCACACATTGAAAAAATTCCACAGCACATGCTACTTTCTTTTAGAAACCGCATTCAAAGCGTCGTCGACGAGTTCGTGTACCAATCTTTGCAATATGGTATTGCTCTTATAAGCAACCGATTAGCCACAGAAGAATATGAAGAATCCACCTGCAACCGTCTAGCTGCAGACGAATGCAATCAATCTAATAGCCACTGAGTATCTGCAGAAGAAAATAATGAATCTACTCAGAATGATCAATCTCTTGCCGAATTTTATAGCAGATACCAATTGTGAAATCTTCGATTTGATTTTGGCCCATGGGGTGCCAAAAACCAAGGTTTATAGCTATAACTTAAACACAGCATTTTTATAAGGTTTGTTTGCTTTAAATTACCCATTTGGAGTTTTACTTTAATTATAATTAAGTACTTATTATTAATTTAATTTTAAGTTGACATGTAAGTCATTTAACGTATTGTATGTTTTGCCTCTCGCTGATTTTGGCTAATAAATAACATTCACTTATTTGAAATTGTATTTCGGATATTTTTCATTGTGCTTAAAACTACTTACAAATAAAACATACTAGCCTACTGAATGAATAAAGGTCAAGGATTTTTTTTGAAAATTAGCTGTGGACACCCCGATTATAAGCGATATAGAAGACATTTCATATTACGCATATTTTTATACTAACAATACTCCTACCTTATACCATGGCAAACTACACAAATCATGTGGTTGCAAAGGTTCAGGGGGACTAGACTGCTTGTATTTTAAACAGACAGGACAAGACTCAATTAAATTCTTAATATCTGCTGACATAAAAGGCCAAAATATGACACCTCTAGCAAATGATTTAGATTTTTCTATACCAAAATGACCACTATGGATTATTTTTAATATATCAGACCTTAAGTTTTTTGGTATTACAATACTATTACCCTTAAAGAGCAAGTCATATTCTGTATGTAGTTCATCTTTAAAACTCCAATACTCTTGGACCTTATAATCACAATTTTTTTTACATGAAGGTCATCCTTCTTTGCAGTAAAGATTGAGGATTTGAAGACTCGAATCATTATTTGTGCCTTCTTATAACCACTTTAAACGTTCCTCTACGGGTAGAGACTTATATAACAAATTGACATGAACAACGACATCTTCATCGAGATCATCTGACTGTGTTACTGGCAAGGGGGCTCTAGAAAGTGTATCAGCAATATACATTTGAGTACCTCTCTTGTATACAACCTCAAGACTATAGCATTGTATTTTTAACATCATTCTCTGCAATCTAGCAGGAACTTCGACTAAAGATTTTTTAAATAAAGTTATCAATGGACGATGATCTGTCTCTACAGTTATTGTCTGACCATAAATAAATTGATGAAATCTGATACATGCAAAAACGATTGCATATAGCTCTTTCTCTATCTGTGCCATTCTTTGTTGAGATGTTAGAGTCTTTGATGAATAAATAGGATGATTATTTTGTAGTAATACTGCACCGACCGCTGTACTACTGGCATCAACAGACAAAACTATTTTTTCTTTGACATTAAAATGACCTAAAATTGGTGTATTACAAATTAAATTTTTAAGATGTGTGTAGACTGACTCATAACTAGAGTTCCAAACAAAACAGCTGTCCTTTTTAAGTAAATTTCATAAATAAAGTAAATTTCGGATCAAGACATACCCTGAGTTGACCATTCTTTTTCTCTACTAAAAGCAATGAACTTACCCATTCTGTTGGCTCAGTGATTTTTGCAATGACTTCCATGTCTATCATCTTATCAAGCTCTTTTTGCAATCTGTGATGAAGTGCAAATGGAACTTTACGTGGAGCATCCACTTTGGGTAGCACTTCAGGTTTAATTTTACTTTTATATTGACCTGGTAGACAACCCAAACCTATAAATACTGATTGGTATGAACTAATTAAATCATTTAATTTGTTTTTTGACATGACTGAATGTTATCATATGACTTTGACGTTTTAAACTGTGACATTGACATAACTCTATTGTGACTTGACTGTTCTGTATTACTATTACAATTAGCCCATGTTCAGATGACGAGCGCTCAACGCGCGTTTTGTTAACGCGCGTTTACAACTACATGTAATTTGTTCTAAGAGTACACATGCTAACGCGCGTTTTTACATGAAGTTGTTAACGCGCGTTGAGCGCTCGTCATCTTAACATGGCCTTATTATTATTATTATTTGACAAGGAGATAAGTTAATTAATTTAAGCATTTGATAAGTATCTTTTGACATCACATTTATGTCACTTCCCGTGTCTAACAAACATTGTATGTTCTGATCATCAATATTTAGCTGAATACACCACTTATTGTCCTTATTTCCTTGAACATGAATACTACCAATAAAAAGTGACTGATTATTTACCTCTTCTTGACACGTACCCTCATTTGATTCCATATAAAACCTTAGGTTTTAACAAAATAAAAACACTTAATATTCTTGTTATAAAACACTTATTTACTGTTTCACTCCTCGACCAAGACTACCTGCTTCCCTGGCAGCCGATCTGGACTATAGCCAAACACTAATCACTACTAAACGGATACGAAGTAACTTACATACCATCAGCAACCCCCACGAGGGGGTTGGGGCAACGCTCACTCCTCCGCGGTGCCCTGTGGAATTCGTCACCAGACTTGTAATTCCCCCACAGGTAAATATCGCCTCGTACATACGATATAAAACAGAGATACAATAAACCACAAATCAAATAATAGAAAACTACTTACGACTCAGGAGTGACTCATGTCACAATCAAGAGATGTGGTCGTCCCGAGATCTGAAGAGAGACTGTCCTGTTTCCGATCGCGCCGCTTTATATACTACCTCGCCCGACTCACGGAACCACACTTTTATTATTCGGATACCCTCACTCTGACAAGTTCAATAATATGTATTCAATACTCCATTGCATCTAACTATGCGATGTTCCGGAAGTCAACTGCACAATCACAACTGGATTTAGAATTACCGCTAACACATATATCTGATATTTTTAAAACGGCAGACCACAGCAGAGTGTCCTATTTTCTTGCAATTTTTACACTGTGCATGCTTCGCAGGACATTTGAATCGATGCACCTGATTACACCTTGTGCATTTCCCTTGGGCAGAGTTGCTTCTTGACCTTGATATTTGTTACAAAAAATTTCTACACACCTTTCTCCTATACTGTGCAAAAATATTGCTACTTTTCGTTTTTCTGGTTCATCATCCAGCACTGTAGCTCGTAAATATGTATATCTTAAAATTTTGAATGAACTTTTTCCAATTATATGCCAACTCACCGCTCAGCGCCACAGCACGTCATTACGTAACTTTTTTTCAATAGACACGGCGTCGGCTTTGTATTTTCGGTTTTTGAACCCATGAGTTTACTTCAGACACCATGTATCAGTGGTGATTGGAATTAATTAAAGACTTGTTTATAATAATGACTTTTAATATATGACTCTTCACAGTTCCATGTATGAACGTACAATATAACAACATGGCTGACTGGCCATCGACCACAGACCATAGACAAAGTATTGACTCATAGATCTCTCAACAAACTGTATGAAAGTCCTTGGTTGCAAATTCGATAATCATGCAGACATGAAGACTACTTTTAAACATCCTTGCTGCTGATTACGAAGTTGCTGTTTTGTTAGATGCTTGTCACATGGTCAAGTTAGTTAGAAACACATTGGAATCAAAAAAGGAAATATATGATGACACTAATAACATCATCAAATAGAACCATATTGTACGTTTGCACAATTTAAAAGAAGAAAACAACCTGCATTTGGCCAATAAGCTGACTCCGCGTCATATCAACTTCAGAAACGAAATAATGAAGGTAAAACTAGCCTCACAGTTGCTTAGCAACAGCGTTGCAAATGCGGTCGAGTTCTGCTCCAAGGAATTGAAAATAAATAGATAGATAGAAACTCTCTACTTGTTTGATATATTGAACTCAAGAAACTTTCATTCTTTTGGATTCAAAAAGCCCATGAGTCCCGAAAATAATCAAAAAATTATTTCATTTTGTAAAAGTGCTACTAGCTATCTCTTATCACTAACAACAAAAGTAATGTTAAAAACTAAAAAAGATTCGCGAGTTGAATACCGTAGTGAGCAGGTGCCGTTACATAAAGGGAGATTGAATACTGGAATAATTGGGCTAATCCTAATCATCTGTATGAATAGTCTGCAGCATTTATATACCACGTTGATTGAGACCAACATAATGTCTTATTTGACTATGTACAAGTTTAGTCAAGACCACATTGAGATATTTTTTGGCAAAATTAGAAGTCAAGATCGTCATAATAATAATCCAAATGCCAGACAATTGAAATCGGCATACAAAAGCTTTTGTCGCACATGTAACTAAGTTCAATTTTTTCTGGAAACTGCTTACCACTAGAAGATATTCCAATTTTGAATAACACCACCAAAACAATACAACGAATTAACACCAGCTCAATTAGTTACAGAAATCAAGATGAAGAAGAGAATGAAGAAAATACGAGGGTAGATTGATAAGTTTCCGGCCTGACCAAGAGATGGCGCCACTAGGCCTACCTTAAGGTGACATTCTATAGTACCATCCTTGGATAGCTTGTAGCTATAGTTTCAGCCCGATCGCCTTGCTAGTGTAGGTTTGAGAGCACGCTGAACAAGACGCCTCTGTGTTTTTCGTAAAAATGGAAAAGCAGGAAAATCGTGCTGTCATCAAATACTTTTATTTGAAGGGGTTAACGCCGAAGGAAATTAAAGAAGAGATGGACTCAACACTGGTGACATCCTCCCCGTCATATTCAACCGTTAAGCAGTGGGTTTCCGAGTTTAAAAGGGTCGTGTGAGCACCTCTGATGAGCCTCGCTCAGGACGCCCCGTTGAGGTCACAACTCCAGATATGATCGAAAAAATTCATCAAATAGTGCTGGGAGACCGCAGATTGAAACTGCGTGAGATAGCTGAGACCTATAAGATATCATATGAACGTGTGCAACATATTTTGCACCAACATTTGTATATGGAAAAGCTCTGTGCAAGATGGGTGCCGCGTTTGCTAACAGTCGACCAAAAATTGATTGGAAAAAACATTTCTACCGCAAATTTGTCATTGTATAAGCGTAATCCAAGCGAATTTTTGCGTCGATTCGTAACCGTTACGAAACTTGGGTCCACCACTACACTCCTGAAACCAAAGAACAGTCTAAACAGTGGATTGGACCAGGGGAACCAACTCCAAAGAAGGCAAAAACAATTTTTTCGGCGAACAAAGTTATGGCTACTGTTTTTTGGGATGCAAGAGGTATTATATACATTGATTACCTTGAAAAGGGTAAAACTATCACTGGTCAATACTAAGCAGACTTATTGCAACGTTTGAGCCACGAGGTGAAAATTAAACGACCTCATCTGGCGAAGAAAAAAATCTTGATTCATCACGATAACGCACCAGCACACACGTCAATCGTTGCGACGGCTAAAATCAACGATCTAAAGTTTGAATTGATGCCGCACCCTCCTTACTCTCCAGACCTTGCCCCGAGTGACTAGTTTCTGTTCCCTAACCTCAAAAAATGGCTTGGCGGTAAGAGATTTGCGGACAATGAAGAAGTAATCGAAACTGTAAATGGTTATTTTGAGGAGCTTGACGAATCAGTCTATAGAGATGGCATTAATAGACTGGATCACCGCTATGAGAAATGTATCAGCCTTGGAGGAGATTATGTTGAGAAATAAAAAAAAAAAAAATAACCTTGTTTTTCTTAGTCAGGCCGGAAACTTATCAATCCACCCTCGTATAGCTATGATATTTATTGAAAATCAATCAAGAAGAGATGCAAGAAAAATATATAAACAACTGTGATCACTTGTCGAAATCGTTGGAAGGAGTGAATGAAGTTACTAAGCAAATAATTGTGTATATTTCGGGTTTTGTAATTTATCATTTATTAAAAAAATTGCACTGTGATGATTGTAAAAATCATTTACTTGCCACTGAAAAGAAATGGTTTCATAAATTAGTAGATATTAAGGATATGGGAGGATTATGTTTTGCTTCTGATGACGTATTCTTGATTGTTGTGAAACGGAAAAGTGTGTTAGGGGATTAATGAACGTAAGTGGTGGCAAAACTATTTTTAGGCAGTACAACAAAGTATTCATTACCAACAAAGTCTTGAGATCGCTAGTGAACATTAATTTATTTACACGTACTGCTGCCCACAACAAAGACCAGTTTAATCATATGTATGATTTAACAAAAGCAATTATAGAAAAATATATAGATGTCCGTTTACATTAAGTTTGCAAAAAAGAAAACCAGGAAAAGAAAGATAATTCAAAGAGACAAAAATACAACAAATTGAACCTTTTTCACGGAACGGAACTAAGCATTTTGAATAGATCACATTATAATTTTAGTGCGACGGGATCATCGTTATTTTCTTAATTAAACTATTATACGTGAAAACTCGACTTTTATTTCATAACTGCTCTGTTCCTATGATATATCTTGTATAATCTCCCAGAAGGTTAGGTAGTTATAGTGAATACAATAAAGGGTAACTAATTAAAATATTATCGTTCAAATAACATTATGCCAAAAAAGTATATCTCTAATGCCAATCTTACGAGTTGATAATACGTTGTTTGATTAACAATAAAAATGTTTTATCAAACAAATGACGAAACAAAATAAAAAAACATAAAAAACTTATAGGAACAAACCTACTCCTTTGCTTTCGTGTTCCCGTCAGCCCACCATACCGAATGGAGCTGAAAGTCACCGATTCTAACACTCGAGCCGTATAATCCGAATGAATTACAAAGCACTACGTGCCGCTATAGATAATATAACGGCCAGATGTCTAGTGTATTAGACGGGTTGAAATACATCGATATACCGATTTGTAGGAATGTATAGTTAGTTGGTGACAAATTCTCGCCTTGTTTTTGTATGACGCGTTCTGTCTACGGCTAGTGGTAAATCAATGGCTAACATACGTCATGATAATGCCGCTGAAATATTCTCATCTGGCGAACGTACTGATGTGTATGGTGTACCTCGAGGAAGAAAGAATACTAAGGCCTTCTCTATTTACACTTTATGTTAATGATTTTCCTAGATCTATTAAATACCGTAAACTGAGGTTACTTTGAATCGTGGGTTGACTTTGATCGAAACCTTCCGCTCACATAAAAATGCAAATTGCGTGAAACGGAACGCAATTTGTTTGTTTATTTATCTACTATGGCAACATTGGTGAAGTGACAAATCCTTTTCTGTCGGAGCAGTAAGAAAGAAATCACCGCGAATTTACGGAAAAAAGGTAACTTAATTATATTTTTTAGTTTTTAAGCAAAATATTGTGCTGCAAAACTTTATATGCACCTAAGAGCGTGTGACAGTTATGAAGAATTGAGTGAAATATCATACATATGATATGATATTTTCGAGTATCCAAACCAACGATTGCTTTTGTTTTAACCTCAAAACCGCCGCCATGACGGCCGATTTTTCTACGTGGTGTGTCTTTGATCGGATACATGGGGTGAAATTGATCAAATGATCAAAGTCACCACATTATTTGCTTCTTTGTGTTATTATTTTTTAATTAATATTTTGTTAACCAGGGACCATGCCGAGACTTTTCACAAGAAAGCCAGGGAGTCGGCAGCACGAAAATTATTCAGAACCCCGACTCGATGAGGCTCTTAGCCAAATTGTTGAGAAAGGAATGACAATACGAGCCGCTTCTGAATTATTTAAAATTCCTTTTGGAAAGCTATACAATTAATATAAAGGCTTACATGGAAAACCACCCGGAGCCCAGCCAATATTCAGTTCCTCAGAAGTAAAGGCACTGCCCAAATCAGCTGCTAAATGCGTGATTGGGGATTATCTATCCTTTATCTATTCTTGATCTGAGGTTTCTAGCAAAGGCATATCTCGATAAGCAGGGACGAGTAGTAGCTAAATTTGAAAATAATCTTCCTAGAATAGAGTGGGCTCAAAGAGTGTCTTCCAATAAAAAAAGAGCGAGAGCCAAAGCTTCTCACGAAAGCATTAATAAATATTTTGACAATCTCTCATCTGTTGTAGAAGATCTGCCCCCATCGAACATTTTTAACTATGACGAGACAAATATGAGTGACGACCCAGGGGAAAAACTAGGTATTTATAGGCGAGGGGTAAATACCCTGAAAAGGTGATGAACCACTCTAAGAGTGCAACAACAGTGATGGTATGTGGGTCGGCAGATAGCGTGCTCATTCCTCCTTTGGTCGTTTATAAAAGTATCCATCTCTACTCGATTCTCGTTCGGGTCGTTTGAGCGAGCGGTCGCGTCATTTACGAGCTCCGTAGTATTTTAATGTAAAAAAAAATAGACTTATTGCTCATCACGAACAATAGTTATCATTAGTCTATTAGTTATCTAATTAGTCCAATTACTGTATCTCAGTACAGTAGCCACTTGTCTTTTTGAATTTTTGGTGTCTTTTTATCTTTATATTATTTGTTAACACCTAGATGAAGCTTTATGACTGCGATTGGAAATGATGTGTATAGTTTTAATTGGACTTCAGATTTGAAATTGTATATTGCTACTTATTATTGTGTGTTACAAACATAAATACCGAATGAAAATATCCATTATAAGGAAAAAAGAGTGCATCCCCTGTTTTAATCATCGGCATTTTAATGATGCGCGGCGCCTTGTTGTCGGCATCGTAGAAGATCAAGATACAAGCGCCAGCGGCTGCTATTGATATCGCATATAAACAATTGTCGCTGCCACGCCGCATGCACAACATTTGAGACTGTTTGATTGCCGCCACAGAACAGAGTAAAGTGTTCCAAAGAATAAAATAAGTTTCCGGGTGCTCAAAATGTACGCGAATACAATACATCATTGAGATTGAGTACTAAATGTACAGTAAGGTAGTTAAGTAAAATTTTAAATACTTATTGAAAGTTGGTCTTTTAGTTTAATTTTGTTGAATTACAGTATGTGGGTTTGAAGCTCAATTTAAGCTTACGATTGTAATGATTCAAAAATTTAAGTGGGAGTGTTGAAATTTTTATTTGTTAGACAGGGCGCGCACTAGTGACTTTTGTGTGTGTGACTTCAGCAATAAAACCGTATCAAAAACCTATACTCAGTTAGCGGTCGTTATGAAAACAGATTTGAATCCAAAACTTAGTATATTGGCGGAACGTTTCAAATTTAGGCAGCGAGTGCAAAGAGCAGAAGAAAGTATCGCTTGCTATATGACTAAGCTAAAAAGGGTAAGCAAAGATTGTGATTTTACGTCGGAACATTTCACGGCAAACTTTTTTTTTTTTTTTTTTTTTTTTTTTATGTTTGGCCCGCCAAAATGACTCTACTCTGCCTGATGGAAAGCATAAGCAGAATCCAAGAGTATTGGTCGCCATACTCACTGCGAATGCAGACAATGCAGTATGGCGACCCACACCGTGGCGGCCTAGTGATGCTGCTGCATCTTTTAGTCTAGTCAACAAGTATGGAACTTGTTGACTAGACTATTTGGGCCTCCGGTCTCGCACTCACCAACGAAACACGACAGCACGAACGTGGTCATTTTACGTTGATTTTCTGTGCGAGGGTAGTACCGCCCCGGTCGAGCCGGCCCATTCGTGCTGAAATCAGCGTGGCTCTACTACCTTGAAACTTCCAGAATTTGAAAATTACGAGGGCATAAAAATAATTAAAATAAGAAATTATTAATTGTAACTTGGGAAGAATAACCGTATTATTAGACATGAATTAGAGATAAAGAATTCTGTAAAAGTAAAACATGCACACAAACACTGGACACATACACAAACAACTAGATAGAACACGTACACAAACAACTAAATAGTAAACAGTCTAAGAAATAATCCTGCAATAAGAAATTGCAATAAGTATATATAACAGAGTATATATATATATATTATTGACAAAGAGAACAATAGAAATAATATGAAAAATAGCAAGATACACCGAGTCATAAATGTCCCGATCCCACAGACTAAGAACTAGTAACTAGAGGGAAATCTTGGAGAGATTAACATCGGAAGGAGCCATAAAAATAAGTCGAGAGCATGTTAAGGTAAAATACGCACACAAACACAGGACATGCACACAAACAACTGAATATAAAATAGCCTAAGAAATAAGTTAGCTTTAGATATAGCAAAATAACATTGTACTATAGTAAGGTAGAAGTTAAGAATAGTTATAATTTCATTGCATTGTATGATATTGCTAAGCAGAAGAAATATGTAGTAACACCATGGTTACAATAAATAGTCATGTATGTTTAACAAAAATAAAAAATAGCATGAGTAGCGGGAATCTCACCTGCAAAGAGTGAAAGTTGATGGATGAGAGGCACTTGGTGCGAGAGGTATCTAAGAGATAAATGACATGAAAGTAGTAATTAGAATAATAAGGTCCTGTCGTTATTATAGACGGGAAAAGCACATAAAAAAAACATACGAGCGCGAGCGGCAGCGGTCTCCTGGTGAGTACGTGCAGCTGCGAGCGTGCAGACCCGCCATCCATCTCGCTCGCAAGCGAACTAATCAATCACACAAGTAAACTTAAAGGTTAACTGTAAATGCCACATACTTAACTGTACAAAATATGCTTTAAAGGGAAATAAGATTTGATGTTGAGTTTTAGTATTAAAAGTTACTGGTGAATTTACAGCTTATGCCAAACTTACAGACACATTTCGTGAGATTTTACGCCATGTTTCAACCAGGGGGCTGTCTCTATTACCAACGATAGAGCGTTGCTCTCTACTTGACCAGCTTTGTGGGCATATTGACGAGGGAGAAGAAGAATGCAGTACAATTGCTTGGCAAGCATTAAGGACGAAAACTTTGTGCTAATGTTACTTTTTACACAATATTATGCAAATTTTCAATAATGACATTCAAGTCCTCGAAAGCAATTTTGTTACCTGCACAGAATTGTACGATATTATGCTTGAAATCCGCCAAAAAATAACAAACAGATAAAATACAAGTTTTATGGCAGTTCAGTTAAAGAACATTTAAAGAAACTGAATGAAACGTATAAAGCTAAATTCGTATAAGAGGCTGTTGTAAACGTGTTTTTTGAAGGATGTTTAGATTATTTGAACAAATGGTGCAATTACGAAAATGTTAAGTTCAGTCAAAGAGCGCGCCTGGCTGAAATGGAAAACGTACAAAAACTTCTCCGATTATTGTTACTTTTCTAGCTATCGTAAGCTGCTGCAGAGGGAAATAGAAACCTGTTTTAATCTGTAGAAGATAGTATACCAAAGAATGTCAAACATTTTTGGTCATACATAGCAAATAAATAGCAGGACCAACTTCCCCAATACTTATGCGTTTTGAGCATTACTAGCGTAGCGTTTCGAGGGAGGTTTAAGATAGTATTGTTGAGTGAAATAAAAAATGGATTTAAGATAGGCAAAATTTTTCTCAACAGTTGAAAACGGAAACGCATTAAAGTAAATAGAAAAATAGTTTCTTTTGTCAATACCTGTATCAAACGCTGCTTGCGAGCGTGTTTTTAGTATTGTATTCGATATATGAACCTAAGAAAGAAACCGCTTGAATGAAGAAAATTTTAGGGCGGAAATCAAAACTTTTTTCAATTTTAACATGGACTGCAAAGAGTTTTTGAATTTTTTTACTTAAGGGCCAGATGTTTTGAAGTTCGTGCGCTCAGAGGAAAAATAAATTCAAAAAAATAAAAAGCAGTCGCTGTTTTATTTTCTCCTGGATTTTTAATCAGAGGTGGCAACCCTAGCTATGGACCTATAAGTATTAACTACACAGTCGAACTGTTCAGTAAAAACGCACGTGTGTAGGCAAACTGGAAACTGTACAGTTGAACTGACAATTTAATTGAAACATCATTATATAAAACTGCTCAGTAAAACTGTGCAAGTAAAACTGAAGGTGTGTAGCAAAAACTAACTAACCATATACGTTACGTTAACCGTCCACTATAGCCATTAAGACTATATTGTGTTTTAGTTTTTTTAATTAAAATATTGTTAGCGCCATCTATCGGCGCTGTATGTTATACGACAACCATCGTGAAGCTTACACCTCAAAAATTAATAGACCGGCTCAAATTAAGAGGAATAATAATATTTATTGATTCAATTTTAAATTTTAAATTTTTCAACCCTGTAACTAGGTAAACTATATTTTACCTATAATTAATTTTAAGACTAATATAAATTGACACACCCCCCTATACAGGGTTAAACACACATTTGCACACATTACACATTGACAATTTTCCCCGTACACACACGACACAATACACTAAATTCTCTCTCACAAACACATAAAACATGTACAAAACGCCACCCACATTTGGCGCAGCCAAGGCACAAGCCACTCCCGGCATCACCACCTCACCATCGATAGTCCAGGACGCCGCCAAAACCTTCATAAGAAGGCCGGAAACTAAACGAAGGTCACTCGACAACATGGACTACTACAAGAGGCAGCAGACCAACTACGCTAGCCAGTCGAGTGACCTTCTACTCCAGGAGGTCATGAAGACCTTTGAAGACATTCCCGTCAAAGTCGCACAATACCCCCAAATGCGGCGGGACATAAAGGTCTTCCTGGAGTCCCAGTCCGACAAATGCATCCGCGTGCTCTTTGAGCTGAGCAAGCGGATGAAGGAACTGGAGACGGCGGCGCCTGGGGCTGCTACGACATCCTCTGGTAGTGAAGGGGTGCTACTGGAGAGATTGAGGGTGATGGAGCAAAACATCTCCACGAAACTTGGTCAGGTGGAAGCGGACCTTAAAAACGGAATGGAGAACCTCAACACAGGCAATGACGAGCGGGGCGCCGACGTCATTGATTATATCTATAAGAAGGCCGAGGAGTCCACGCAAGCCATGGAGAAGGCGGCTGAGGGGATCGTGGAAAGGGTCTTCCAAAAGGTCGAAGAGACCCAGGTCGACATCGACCAGGCGACCAAGCTGATGGTTGCGCGAGCACAGTCCCAGCTCGAAGACCTGGTAGGGACTGTCGCTAGAGATGTCGTCATCGAGACCCAGACGCACATCAGCGCAGCCATCAAGGGGCTACCAACTGAAAGAGTCCCGGACCCGATTCCGATCCCCATGACATATGCCAGTGTCGCAGCAGCCAGACCCGGGCGCCGACCGGCGCTTCACTCGGTGGCGGTGACCTCAACGGACAGCCAAGAGACTGCCGATGAGGTACTCGCCAGGGTGAAGAAGGCGGTCGACGCCAGGGGTACTGGCCTAAAAGTTTGTAAAGCCAGAAAGGCAAAAGGTGGCACGGTCATCCTGGGCTGCGACACGGAGGTGGAGCGGGACAGGGTGACCGAGAGGATAGCTGGGAACTATGGTGGGCTTGTGGTAGTTCCCATGAGGAACAAAAATCCACTCGTCGTCCTCAAAGACGTCTTCGTGGACGGTGACGACGACGAGATGGTGAGGGCCCTCTACACCCAAAACGACAACATCTTCATGGGCCTACCACAGGAAGAGAAAGAGCTAAGTGTTAAATTTAAGAAAAGGACCAAGAACCCGAAGACATCGCACATAGTACTGCAAGTAAGGCCAAGGGTATGGCAGAGGATGACGGAGACTGGTACCCTCTACCTGGACCTGCAAAGGGTCAGAGTGGAGGATCAGTCTCCGCTCATCCAATGCACGAAGTGCCTTGCATTCGGCCATGGCCACAAGTTCTGCACCGAGAGTGTGGACAGGTGCAGCCACTGCGGAGGCCCGCACTTGCGCGGGGAATGCCCCGAGTATGCTAAGGGAGCCGAACCGCGGTGCTGCAACTGTTCGCACTCTGGGCTGCGGAGCCTCGGCCACAACGCCTTCAGCGCCGAGTGCCCAACCCGCCAAAAATGGGACTATTTGGCGAGATCCAACACCGCATTCTTATGACTCACTCACACAAGTACATACACACACTACACAGATACACACACACACACACTGATTTGATAAATATATCATAAGTATATATGGACACATCAGAACATGCATACAAACATTGACATACACGTAAATAAAAAACATAGTTCAGAAAATACACAATGAAGTGGAAATAATTATATATATTTTGGTATAATATATATATATTGTTACAAAGATAGGAACAAAATTTTGATGGAATTAGACAAATAAACACGCACATGAACACTAAACCCGTACACAAACAAAATACATAGAGTCATAAGTATCACGATCTCTCATGTTGGTAAACAATGGCTGTGTGAGATGTCTTCGGGACATAAGTATCAAATAAGACAGGAAATATAAAATTGCAAACACTAGAAAATTATACCAGGTTAAAATTATTATATTAAGATATGCTACATTATAAAATAATTAAAGTTAGAGATAAGTAGATAAAATAAAAGAGAGTAAGATATAAATTAAGTTTGGAAATATTTTGTAAAATAATATAACATAAAATAAAAAATTTGGCATCAAAACAATAAACGTAAACAGTTAATAGAAGAACAATATATGAAAGTAATAGAAAGCCTTTAGAAAAATATAATATATAATAAACAGTGTTAAAAATAAACAAATAGTTATAATACCGGGAATCTTACCCGAAGAAACAATATAGACAAAAGACAGTAATTGGTCTTCAGAGTAACAAGGTCCTGTCGAAACCTGGGACGGGGAAAAGCAGAGAGGTCCAAAAGACCTCACAAAAAAAAAAAAAAAAAACCATCGTGAAGCGCGCTCTCTCGCGACGCGACGAACTTCACAACACAGGGCTCCCACACATTAACACGATACGACGTCGCGTCATGGAAATCTACGACACGACGTCGTAACGTGTCGATGCACGATACGACGTCGTGATGTTAGAAACTCACGATGCAATCCTGCGCAGTTGTCGAAATTCAAAGATGACGGATGGTATTGAAGTCGATCATTTAATTACCCTAGTCGAGCAGCGTCCCGTACTATGGGACAAAACATCTGGAGAATACAAGAATAAAAATTCAAAAACAACAGCATGGAAAGAAGTGTGCGAAAATTTATTTCCTGGTTTTCAAGAATTAAGTAATCAAGAAAAAACAAAATATGGTAAGTAATATCCTATATTTTATTTAGTTGCCAACTAAGAGCTCCCACCTCACTGTTAAAGTAATCACAAAATTCATTTCTTATGTCGGTAGCTCTTGTTCTACCCTCCTGTGTGGACTGTTGTAGTTCATTAAAAGAATCATTTAACATATCTTCAAGTGTTTCGGCTCCTTCACGGTTTAGAATGAAATTATGTAAAACACAGCTTGCTTCCACTCAACTGTCCATGGTAACGCGCGTTGCCAAAATAAAAACCGTCTCAAACGTCCGTGGCAACGCGTGTTGCCGGCGCGCGCAACGGCGCACAGTTGAATTTAAATCGTATCCTCTAAGTACTGTTTGGTAGATTTTCATTGTTTCAATGTCAAGCTAATAAACTAATTCGAGTAAAAAACACCAGAGGGCCGTGGATTAATTTGATTGGACCTGAGATTTGCCGGCCTTCAGTTGACTCATGGTACGCTTAGAGTTCGTGCGTGTGCTTCAAATACCATTCCGAAAATATGTCGTAAGTACTATAGTTTTATTGTATTTTCTTCCAAGTGTTATACATCAAAACAAACTAGACGAATTGGGTTTCCCGATGATGTTTACATGTAACAGTTGTATGTAATAAATCTAGTTTATTTTTAGCTTTAAACTATTGATGCTTGAACAAAATGGAGGTGCTTTTCGTGTTGACCAGTTTTAGTGTTGTTTGCACATATTTTATACCCAACTATATACAAAGTATCAAATTAGATTTCGTAATTAGCAAAATAATATCTATATAACATAAAAATATGTTAAATTCATTGAAGATTCCTCAATATTATATATGTGTTCCTCAGGTTTTAGGCGTGGTACCACTTGTTGCCACGGACGTTTGAGCAAACGGTACAAATAAGGTTCGCTATTAACGTTTAAATTGTATTTGCAATAATTTTTTTGTACGATTGTTATTTCTTTGCACGAGATGATACTAATATTGGATTATTGCGTTATTATTATTTGCGTTCAATTGATTTCATTTATTTATTATTTTGTTAAAAATCATGATTTTGTGTCGTTTTCAGATACACGTTTTTTTTTTTTTTAAATACAACTCCCGCACTAGGAATAAATCCTGTGTCGCGGGGGACTTTACAAACATACATGAAACGGACACAAAGAACACCCAGACTCAGAACAACAATTTGTGGACACCACAAAGTGTTGTCCTACGTGGGATTTGAACCCACGACCCGAAACGTGTTTTATGTTCGCATTTTTTTTTGCTTAGCCGCCCAATTGTCCTTGAGTTTTTTTTAATAATATTTCAACTATACATAAATTGCAACTTTCCTCCTGAAAGGTCTCATGAATTAGCTTCGGGGGGAGTGGAGAGGCGTGGTGGTCGGAGAGGCCGCGGTGGTCGTGGAGCTTCACGACCACAGCCCCACCTCGACTTACCACTCGCGTCACCAGGAGGTAACCAGCAAGAGGAGCGCGGTGGCCGTGGCGGCCGCGGTGGCCGTAGCCGAGGCCGTGGCCAAGGTGGCCAAGGAGTCCTTGGGGGGCAAACCGAAGGCGAACAAAGTAGCCATCCCTCCCAGTCATTGAGGCAAGTATAATGTGAACAGGTTTTATTGTATGAAGTATTCTCGATTTATTATTTTTGCTACATTATTTGATTGTAACAGTGAGCTGGACGTTGTTCGGGCCCAACGGCAGCTCACACAGCGGAGAGTGGCCGCTTTGCCTGTGGCGGTCAGGCGGGAACTCTTAGTTCGGAAGAGGGAAGCAGAGACGACAAGGAGTCTCCTGCCTGACGCGCCACCTCGGAAAAGAAACAGGTAAGTGTAAATTTATTATGTCCAATAATTAGGAATTGAATCAAATTGAATCACGACTACATACCTTTTATTTTTGTAGAGTCGCCCTGTCTCCGGAGCGGGAGGCCTGCGTGATGATGGCCCCATCATCATCATCATCAAGTAATACAATAGTAATTCTGGGTAATGATTGTTTAGTATCTTTATGATATTTGTGCAAAGATCGAAAGAAACATTTAGTGGTCGATGAAATACCCTCCACCTGTTAGCCAGGATACCGAACGCACATTCTACAAATCTTCTTGCTCGGCTCAAACGATAATTAAAAACTCTTTGTTGTATCGTCATATGTTTTCCTGGGTATGGGCGCATTATATTATTTGTTAACGGTAAGCCTTCGTCTGCAACAAAAACAAAAGGAAGAGGCGTTTGGGAAAGGAAGTTGTCCTTTTAAAAGTAATTCATTCAATTTTGAATTATTGTAAACGGTTGAGTCACATTCCTTGCCATATGCTCCAATATCAACATATATAAGGCTATGTTCAGATGGCTGAATTGTGACGCGCGTTTTCAAATCGCGCGCTAAGACATCCTAATATATACCTAGCAACCGTTCACATGCGCGCGCGTTAACGCGCGTCAGCGAGCGTCAACACGGCGCTCAGAGAAAAAGTTTCTAGACGTAGACAATCGTGCGTTGACTCGAGCGTTGATATTAATGTAATGTCCGTTTGCTGTTCAGTTGAGCGCGCGCTATCATCGCGATCGCATGTAATTTTGTTAATCAACCATCAACCGACTTCAAAAAGGAGGAGGTTCTCAATTCGACTGTATTTTGATTTTGATGATTCTTTTTTTATTTGAAAGCTGGTGCTTCCCGAATGGTCCCATTTAAATTTGGTCCAGATTCAAGTCGGTTTTTTTTTGTTAAAACTTGTAATTTTTTTTGTAATTATATTTTGTTTTCGCATTTAAAATGAGTGAAATTGAAGATATTGACATCGACTTACTAATCGATGAAGTAGAAAAAATGCCAGCAATTTGGAATATAGGTTCGGAATCCTATAAAAACAAAATTTTGAAACGACGTGCTTGGGAATAATTGGTATTAATTTTTTGCGATGGAAATGACACTCAAGATAAAAAGCAGAGTATGGATAAGTAACTTTATTAATAGACAATCGAGTAATAGTCTAAGAGCCAGCAAAAAAATGCTTCGAGTCACTAAAGGTGGTATTTTGCTAGTTGGTTATAGTAGTTGGATGGACATACCCATATTGCGATAAGTCAATTATACTGTAGAACAGGCGTCAGTTACATGCTAGACGGGAGTTGTTACATGATACGGTTGACTGACCTTTTTATTTATGATTAATATACAATCAAGTATCTACCCCTACACAATTTTTTAAAATTTAATAAATAGATTGTAAGTTATTTATCTATTTTAGTGTACATACACTTGGGCTGACTGACCAGCTCTGTTCCCACATATCACTGACTGACTGACATAACTATTATACCGGGTGTCCCGGAAAGGGGGTATAAAACCGGATATATGCCATATATAATATGTAAAACAATTTTTAGCCTCGGTAAGTTCATATTATGCCCCCCGTATCTAACCATGAAATGTTTGAAAGCAAGTAGGTGACGCCTGTTCTACAGCATGCTTGACTGACCGCAATATGTTTGTGTACACAACCTCTACAATCAACTGTCAAAATACCATCTTTAGTAAATGCAATTTTTTTTTGCTAGCTCTCCCTCTATAAGTGTGTATACGCATAAGCACGCGCATGAGTGCGCTTGTCAATAAATATTTATATCATTCGATCCTGATATTCTATTTTTCCTTCATTAATAAAATAAATTGTGAATATGGTTCGGATGTTATCCGCTGATGAAGTAGCTCGTCCATTGTGAGTAATAGATATGCTAGATAGATTTCCTTCTATTATCTCTTCAGGTCTAAATCCATCTGTGACTCGAACATAATTATGGAGTACCGTAATTGCCTTTACAATCCGTTCGGCAGAATCCACAGCGACATCTATTGGGCGATGCAGTATTCTCCATTTATTACTGGCTATTCCAAAAGTACATTCGACATATCGACGTGCTAAAGTTAGCCGATAGTTGAATTTTTTTTTTTCGAACATAAGTTGCTTTACACCATAGGGCCTCATTAAATTTTCCATCAGTCCAAACGCTTCATCACCTACAATTACGTAAGGTAGTGCCGTATCGTGGTTTTCTGTTAAAGGGCATGGTTTTGGTATTTCCAAAGACTTTTCAGTGACTTTTTTGTATAGGACAGATTCTCTAAAAATTCCGGAATCACTATCCTTTCCGTAAGCACCAATGTCTACCCAGATGAAGCGATAGTCAGAATCACATAACGCTAGTAGAACCAGAGATGAATAATTTTTATAATTAAAGTACGAGAAACCTGAGTGCTCTGGTTTCTTTATTCTGATATGTTTACCATCGATTGCGCCGATGGAAATTTGGCGGTCTGCTCAAACCCTTTGGATATTCCAATCCTTTTTTTTTTAATCAGGTATTGGCATAACTATGCCTTTCAATTTCATCCAGATAACTTCACATACTTGACGAATTATACCAGATATAGTCGACTTCCCAATTTTGTATGAATAGTGTAGCTCTGCCATTGAACACCCGCTTGCAAGATATCTGGAATAATTTACTTCAATTTAATTTAATTGTATATCTTACATTTTAATTTCATTTTCACAGGTAATTTGTTGCAGAAGAAGTGGAAAAGCTTAAAAGATAATTTTATGAGAGCGGCGAAAAAACGAAAATCTGGGTCTGGAGCGTGTAAAAACAACTACATACATTTTAACAGGCTCCTCTTTTTGAAATCTTCCACACCAGGAAAAGAAAAGCACAGTAATTTCAGTGAAGATAATGAAACTTAGGCTGATAATAATGACAATGATAATGACGCTGAAATGCCACCACCTTCCAAGCCAACTGCTAAAAGAGTCAAATCCAATGACAGTGATAACAAATTTATTAAAATTCTAGAAAAGAGTATTGAACAGAGACATACTGAGTTTATCGAATTAGCAAGGAAAACACAGGACGTGAGGACAAATTATTTTGCTTGTCTTTAGTAAACGAAATAAAGAAAATACCCGAACATAGACGCCTTGACATGTATAATTTAATAGCGCAATACCAAAACCCAACCACTGATGATTCAGCATCTAATTACTCGTCTGAAAATTATTGGCCCTCACAACAATATTCGTCTGGTTATGGTTACACAACGAGCGGACGAGACATAGCACCTGGGACGCCGTCATCAGTTGCCACCAGCAGTGATGATTCTCAACTAGAATTTTTTACAGATTGTTAATTATCAATATTAATAAATTTTACCTTAAAACAATTATTAGTTTTTCTTTGGGTGAAATACAATATCTGATGGCGTTCGGAGCTGCTGTAATGTCCTCTTGGATGAGTTGAAGCAAATTGTCGAATGACTTTATAGACATTCTAAAGTAATTAAAGAATTTAGATTCATGGTCTCTTAGATTCGGATATAGTGTCGCAAACAAACTGGGTCTATTTTTCAAAATTTCATCCAGAACCCAATGTGTACGTTTTCTTTTTCTATATTTTTCTTTATAATATAACCACAAAATAATAGCCTCTTCCACGTCCATTTTCTACGTTCTACCGAACTAGACTGACGAGTACTCTCGCAACGCGCATTAGCGCTCATCATCTGAACTCTCTTCAAATTTGATCGCGCGTTGACGGGCGTTAACGCGCGTTACATGTGAACATAGTCTAAATCTGTATTTAGAATCTACGAGAGCCAACAACAATACAGAATAATAATTATAATTGTAATTATAATGTTGTTCTCAACTTACGAAATATGTCACATTATGACTACAGAAAACCTACATTTAAAGGAAACAAAGTCAAAATGTATACTTTGGATCGGGTTCAAATTTACATCCAAAATTTCCAAATAAAAGTGTCACCAAAAGGAAAAAAATCAAGATGGTCGATTTACATTATAACGCGACCTTTATAAATCAGTACTGGAATCAAATGTAAGCCTAGTTTTATTGCAGAGTTAATCAACGTATTAACCTTAAAATATCTTCAATGTTTAACGGTTCTACCAACCTACAAACTTAACCAAGATCATCTGGAAATATTTTTAGAATGTGACAAAATGCATTGTAGCCATAATAATAATCTAAACGTGAAAAAGTTTAAGGCGTCTCGTCGAGTTACGCGTACCGATGTACCGCGCCGCCTGCGCCCGCGCGAGCCCCTTGGCGCCCGGCGACCGTTATAGACAGTTAAAATCGCTGTCGTTCGGTCGCGGAGAGCAGTCCGACGGCGAACGCACGCGCAAATTGTATACGATAAAATCGCTCTTATAACTTACGCACAAATATCTCTGTGTAAAAATTAACTTTAAATCTTTGTTTGTTAAACTTCTTCTTTCTACTAAGTTCTTGTGCTACTACTAGTTTACGAATCCAATTGTATTGTACATATTAATAGCGTATTAAACGGTGTACGACGAGAAACCATATAGAAGAACTTTTTATTTCACTGCCACCTCCCGAGCAAACTACAAGGCCATAAAGCTTTTAACTAAATTAGAAAGAGAAGTTTAGAAACTGGCAATAGTATTCCTGAGGAGACCATTGCGATATTGTCTTGTACTTGTACTTCCAAATCACAAGTTATTAATGGTTTAGTCTGCCAAAGATTCTGATAAGCATTTGAAAAAATATTTAGTTTTTTAATTTTGTTTTTTTTTTAATTATATTTGTTTTAAATATTTAAATGGGCCAATTTTCAAAGATTTCATTTTTTTTTATAAAAATCAAGTGTTGTGATATATTAAGAAAATATCAAATGTGGACCTTGCTTGATACATCTAGTCTACGGGAAAACAAGATTTTCACAAATTATTTGACCTGAGAGACAAAGGGGTTTTATTTTTCCTTCTATAGCCACTTGTGAAGTTCTTGGAATCCCTAAAATTATGATCAGTAAAATATTAGAAGAAAACATTTTAATTAAAACACAAGAACACTAGGCACATATATATAACATCACAAATTGTAAAGAGTTTTAATTAAAAAACAAACGAATCTTATAATATAACTGAATCGATTACAAAATGACGGTGATAAATTTCCGAGAACTTCACAGTTCTTGGAATCCCTAAAATTATGATCAGTAAAATATTAGAAGAAAACATTTTAATTAAAACACAAGAACACTAGGCACATATATATAGCATCACAAATTGAAAAGAGTTTTAATTAAAAAACAAACGAATCTTATGAAATTAGGAGGATAATCATCAATATAACTGAATCGATTACAAAATGACGGTGATAAATTTCTTAATAGATAAATAAGTATTCAATGGCACAATTGCGCTGTATAGAGAAACTAGAAACGAATTATCGATATTTAAACGCTAAACGGCCATATCGTAAAAAAAGTGCAAAGTAAAGATTTCAAAGTATTTTGTTTTGTATGTGACAGCAATTGAAATAAAAACAATAATATAATTTAATGATATTTTCTAGAACTAAATTCACTTGTATTTATTTCACTTACCACACCAATTAGCGGTTTCAACAACTTATCCAAAACTACGAGGTCTTACCAAAATATTAATCAACCAATGCGATTACCAGGTAACGATATGCGACACGTGCTATTATATTTACCGAATACAAAAAATATATGGTATAAACTATGTAGTAGTATACAATGCAAGATACGAGGAAATGACAAACCTGTTTTTATGTAAAAACAATTATATTCTTGTGTAATCACACGGTGCTACAGTTTTGTGTAGAATGATTGACATTTGTAACAATCTTGTGGAAATGAAAACATATAAGTAGAAAAAAAAAGGACTACGTTCTATTATAGATAAATGTCTATGGGCGTAGATAAGTGTAAAATGTATATAGTTCCTCTTTGTATTACATGTTTCCATGATTACCATAAAAAAAATATTTGTAGGCTTGTTTAAAGAAGTAGCCTTAGCCACTCCTTATATCATCAGCTATCTGTCAGTGAAATATTGCCAGTATTTAAAGAAATTTATAATGATAAAAACAAAGAAATCATGGAAATGAAAGTACTACTGGAAAATGATTTGAAGAATAGGTTCCACGTGAAACATAACATCACTATTAGGTTTCAATTATTATTAGAATCTCTAAAAAATTCCATGAGTGATGACGAGAGGGACAGTGGCAAAGATGAGCTACAGAACACCTCCATCGATGAAGACAATACAAGACAACAGAAACAGCAACACAAAGGATGACAGGAATTTTTAGCAACGCTGCCAACATTTTGCATCAAAGTGACAGGTCAAGCGTAGCTCATGAACTGTCCTACTATGCGCTACTAGTGATAAAGCGTAGTAATTACTCATTTCACTGGCCTAGAGCCGCAATAGTTCTAGATATCATGACATGCCTGGCATCAAGTTTATCATCTTCGTTATCCTTCGTTAAACCTCAGGTGTATGGAAATGTTTTGAGAAAGTGAACGACGATAAAATAAAGTGCAAAAACTGTGACTCCGTATTTAAAGATTTCAAAAACACAACTAATTTGTTAAAGCACCTAAAAAAATCTCATCCTATTATTTACTCGACTCAGATTGAAAATTCTTTAACTATTCCCCCCGCTCAAAGTGATTCCGATTTATTAAGAGTAGCTTCTGGTTCTGGAGATCAAACGCCAGTCAACGAGGACAAGAACTCCAATCTATCCCAGTCAATGATAAATGGCGAAACACCAACCGCTTCAAGTCGTTGAAAATACAGGTTTTCAAGAGTATACTCGTGCGCTTAACCCTAATTATGAGCTACCTTCGCGAAAGATTCTTTCGGAAAAATTAATTCCGGAGCAATATTCTTTGGCAAGAAAGGCTACGCAAGAGATGCTTAAAGTAACAGATTACATTGCTTTGACAACAGACTTGTGGACCTCCGATAGCAGCAAAAGTGACCCTGACGATTCTGAGAATTCGCAAGATGCGATAGGTGTATTTTGCGATCTTTCAAAAGCTTTTGACTGTGTAGAACATAACACGTCTTAAACTTAGGCATTATGGTGTTAATGGTATTGCTTTGGAACTAATCGTTTCCTACTTGAAATATAGAATTCAATATGTAGATGTCATCTGGATTACCTGTTACTATGGGCGTTCCGCAGGGCTCTATACTGGGTCCTCTACCTTTTCTCATATATATAAATGACTTACCATATTATTTAAAAGATCTCTGTGATATAGTTCTATTTGCTGATGATACGTCACTTATTTTTAAAATCGATCGTAAGAAAACAGTTTTTGACGATGTGAATAGGGCACTAAATGACGTATTGAATTGGTTTACAACGAATAATCTCCTACTGAATTCAAATAAAACAAAGTGTGTGAGATTTACTATGCCAAATGTAAAACAACTAGGCACTAATCTAACTATAAATAATGAAATCATAAGTATTGTAGACTCAACAGTATTCTTACGAATTACATTAGATAGTAAACTTCAATGGGGAGTACATTTTTGAATTAAATCACTTGTACTTATTCCACTATTTTATTTTTGTTTACACCTGACCGGTTTCGCCTTATGGCATCATCTATGGTTACGGTTACGGCTAAGGTTACGAAAAAAAAAAAAAATTCAATGGGGAGCCCAGATAGATAGCCTTGCGGGTAGACTTAGTTCGGCAGCTTATGCAGTATGGAAGGTACGCCAGCTCACTGATACGGACACAGCTAGGTTAGTTTATTTAAGCTACTTTCATAGCGTCATGTCCTATGGTATACTACTTTGGGGCAAGGCGGCTGATATTGAAACGATTTTTATTCTACAAAAATGAGCCATCCGCTCAATGTACAATTTAGGTTCTAGAGTCTCTCTTCGAGAGTTGTTTAAAGATATAGGTATTTTAACTCTTGCATCACAGTATATATTTGCTAATATTATGTTTGTTAGACACAACATTAATGACTATAAGAAAAACAGTGATGTACACAATATTAATACTAGAAACAAATCTAAACTCATTGGTACTTATCATCGATTATATAAGGTACACAACTCGTTCGAAGGTCTTGGTGTACGTTTTTATAATAAAATTCCCATATCGACCTTCCTGTAAATAAATTCAAGCTAACTGTAAAAAATCACCTTATTAGGAAAGCCTACTATACGATCAACGAGTATCTAAACGACAAACAGTCATGGGCTTAAGGTGTCATTGGAATTTAAATAGATACACACAAACTTCTTTGTCTTTTAATAAAGCTAAATATTAACAAACCATTGTTAGTTGAAAGTAATGCGTGGCGATTATTATGGTAATTTAATTAGTAGTTATTTTTATCAGTATCTCGACTATGGTTTGTCATGCTCACTAAAATGTCATTGCTTGCGGTGTCGTAGTGGGGCGGGTCGTTTCTGTAGAAAATGTAAGATTATGTTGGCAACACTGCTGAGGTGCCCGCATAGATGGAGGCTAGCCTAAGAAACTATATAAAAGATATCTGTGTTAATCCTATTAAATTATAAGTGCTTCTGTGGTTATTTAATTTAATTATCTTCTAATGATAAATACTACATGGCGCAGTCGAAGAAGTAACCAATTCTCCAGGGAAGTAGAACTATACGTCATAAATTATAACCTCTAGCGCATGCGGCGTAGTGTTTGCTAAAATACATAAAAGTAAAGAAAAATCAGAAAACCAATAATACATGTCTATTAAAGAATCATATCAAGAAACCATAATGTCGGGTGTCGAATATAAGATGCCATATAAGATCCCCTCAATCTGGATAACCTAGAAGACCTATTTGCACAATGGCAGAGGTTTATATCAAGCTTCAAGATTTTTATTTCTGCAGCGGGTTTAAGTCAAGTATCAGAAACAAGGAAGGCAGCGATTTTATTAAATTGTATTGGACAATCGGCACAAGAATTGTTCTTCAACATCGTTCAAAGTAATCACAATGACACATTAAAATTAGAACAAGTAATAAAAGCTTTTGAAGATTATCTCAAGCCCAAGACAAATGAGGTGATCAATACTTTCCATTTTAATCAAAGAGTTCAAGGCGAGGGTGAGGCCTTTGACAACTTTTATACTGATTTAAAAAAAATTGCAACAAATTGTAACTTTGGAGAACATAAAGAGAGAATGCTTCGGGATAGAGTGGTTTTTGGTGTGAGAGATAGGCGAGTGCAACAGAAACTCTTAGAATTAAAGGAGCTCTCCTTGGAACGTGCGCTGGAAGTCAGCAGAGCGGCGGAGCTGTCTAACCAGCATGTACGAGTATTAAACAATTTACAGTTTACATCAATGGTTGATGTTGTTCAAGCAAAAAAATCTCAGCCGGGTGCTTCACATTCATATAAAGCTAAGTACAAAAATAATAACAATGACACCTATCTTTGTAAAAAATGTAATATCACACATGGCCCCAGAAGCTGTCCTGCATTTGGCAAGACATGCTCATTATGTAAAAAAATTAATCACTTTGCTGTTGGTTGTAATCTGAGAAATAAAGTTAATAGTGTCAATGAAATGCATGATCCGGATACAGATGTACAGGATTTATGACTCGTACGAGTCTGTAATTCAATTAGTGCTTTTGATAAAGAGTGGACAGAAACACTAAAGATTGAGACAAATAATTTAAAATTTAAGTGTGACACGGGTGCACAAATAAATGTATTGTCCTTGAGAGATTTGCAAAAGGTTGTCAATGATGAGAATGTTAAAATGACTGAGACAGCAGTAATATTGGAAGTCTATGGAGGTACACATATAAAACCAATAGGTAAGAAGAGTTTAATATTAACTACAAATGATGAAAGCATTAAGACTGAATTCATAATAGTAGATAAAATTGTAAGACCAATTCTTGGTTTGCCATCATTAATAGAACTAAAACTTTTAAAATTTAAAAATAACAGTGTAAACCAAATCAATGTAGATGACAAGGAAAACATAATTTATAAATATTCTGTACTTTTTCAGGGTGTAGGGCAATTTGAAAAGCCGTTAGAACTACACATACAGCCGGAAGCACAGCCAGTAGTGAGACCCCCACGGAGAGTGCCAGAGGCACTGAAATCACGCTTAGAAGAAAAGCTAAGGTCGCTGGAGGACAGACAGATCATCTCCAGGGTCGAACATCCTAAGAGTTTTGTGAGTAACTTGGTTATTATTGAGAAAAAAGATGGTACCCTTAGAATTTGTCTAGACCCTCAAGACCTTAATAAAGTTTTAGTAAGAGACTATCACTTAATACCTACTCTGGAAGAGATTTTACCAAAATTATGTAATAAAAAGTATTTTTCTGTGCTTGATCTGTCAGAAGGCTTCTATAATATAAGGTTAGATGAGAACTCAAGTGAGCTTTGCACTTTTAATTCACCATTTGGATGTTATAAATTTAATAGATTGCCTTTTGGTGTATCAATTGCACCAGAAATTTTTCAAAAATATAATGAAAAAGCATTTGGTGATATTCCAGGTGTAGCAATATACTGCGATGACATGTTAATATGTGCTAACACAGAGAAAGAACATGATGCAATATTTGCAAAAGTTATGGAAAGAGCACTTAAATGTAATGTTCGTTTTAATAAAAATAAACTTCAGTACAAACTAAGAGAAGTTAAATATTTTGGTCATATCTTTTCAAAAGATGGCATGAAAATAGACCCAAACAGAGTCCTAGCCATAACAGAAATTAAAAGTCCTAAGAATAAAAAAGATTTGCAGATTTTCCTAGCAATGGTTAATTATTTGAGAAAATTTGTTCCAAACTTGGCTAATATTGCATCACCGTTACAACTGTTACTAAAGAAAAATAATGAATGGATTTGGACAGATGTACATGAAAGGGCATTTATAGATATGAAACAGAATTTATGTAAGGCACCAGTGTTGCAAAATTTTGATTTAAATTTGCCAATAGTAATTCAGTGTGATGCATCTAAAGATGGTTTAGGTTGTTGTCTATTACAGAGGGATAGACCTGTCAGTTTTGCCTCTAGAAGTCTAACTGCTTCAGAACAAAATTTTTCACAAATTGAGAAGGAACTATTGAGTGTAGTGTGGGCCACTAGAAAGTTTCATTACTATATCTATGGTCAGAAATGTACAATTTTGAATGATCATAAGCCATTAGAATCGCTTCTTAAAAAACCTATACATGAAGTACCATCACCCAGGTTGCAACGATTAAAATTAAAACTTTTAAAATATGATTTGGAATTTAAATATCTAAAAGGAAAATACATGTACATTGCAGACTTATTGTCACGGTCATATATTGAAGGCTCATTCATATATTGATGATTCCTATATGTATGAAGTTATACATTGCGTAGGTTTAGCAAAATATTTACAGTGCACTGATGATCAAAAGGAACAGTTGATTACGGCAACTAGTCAGGATGATGAATTGTCATTGTTAATAGAATATACTAAGCAGGGTTGGCCAGAAATTCAAAAAAATATTCCTGATCACAGTGCACAGGCCATTATAAACGTGCTCATTGATATATTTTGTAATTTTGGTTCACCAAGTGAAATAGTGTCAGATCATGTTCCATTTGACTCTAAAGAATGTAAGGAGTTTGCTCAACAATGGGGATTTAAGTGGACATTTACCAGTCCAAGATATCCTCAGTCTAATGGAATGGCTGAGCGGGCAGTACAGATTGCAAAAAGAATTTTATTAAAATGTAATGAAGACAAAACAGACTTTAGAATTGCATTATTAAAATACAGAGTATCTCTAGTATGTGGTACTAGCTTTTCTCCAGCTGAGTTAGTTATGAGTAGAAATCTAAAAACAAAGCTACCTATTTCTTATCAATATTTAAAGCCCAAATTAAATAATGGAAACATTGTACAAACTGAGTTTCAAAAGAGACAAAATAGAAACATTAGTTATTTTAATCATAGAACTAAGGAACGCAAAGATTTTTATATTGGTCAAAATATTGTATTTTTAAAAGATGTAACCCAGAATAAATGGTTACCAGGGACTATATATAAGAAAAATGGTTTAAGGTCTTATGACATTCTAGACAGTAATAGTGTTAAATATACCAGAACTTCTTATCATGTTCGACCAGCTTGAGGGTACTGTGTGTTCATCAATGTATTGATTGCTCACTGCAGGTGTGTGTGTAGTTGTAACGAAGCTTGGAATAATTTGTATATTATTATTTATTTTAAAAAGAAAGTTGTATTTTGTTTTTCATATTAATTAAGTAGCCGTTACTGTTATTTTGTTTAATTTTTTTTTGTTTTTGTCACGAAGGGGAAAGTAAAGACACAATTGTATTTGAGAGGGGAAAGATGTAGAAAATGTAAGATTATGTTGGCAACACTGCTGAGGTGCCCGTATAGATGGAGGCTAGCCTAAGAAACTATATAAAAGATATCTGTGTTAATCCTATTAAATTATAAGTGCTTCTGTGGTTATTTAATTTAATTATCTTCTAATGATAAATACTACAGTTTCCTTCCCTCTGATATGGCGAAGGAGATGATGGCTGGTCCATGCGTCATACTCGTGAACGGGTGTTGCTTGGGGTGACTGGTCGGCCTAGTCAGCGATGCTTTAGACAATACTATTATTCTGGTTCGTTCAACTGCAACCCTAGCCTCTTAATCCAGTCACGAATTATTTTCAACAGTAGGTTTTTGCAACTGAATGTAAGTGGATGTGCACCTTGATTCTATTTTGTTCTATGTTTAATAGACTCAAACCTTCAACGTTATCACAGAGTGTTTTTTTTTTTTGTTTGTGCGTTAGATTTTGGAGCTTTTTAATAAAAGGAATTTCAGGTGGCAACAGCTTGCATACTGTTTACCTTACATGTAATACTAACACTATTGTACCTGAAAATCAGATTTTGAAAAAGAGTAGCCTTGAGTTTCTTTGCCAGTATTCTTCTCATGAGCTCTACACATTTTGGAAACTGGAAGTTATGGATCGACACAGGCAGGCAGTAGATTTTGGTGTTTTCGCCTAATTTACCTCGACAATACAGCACATGCTGTGGCCTCTGTTTGTGTCGATCTATGATTTTTAACTATAGCTTCAATTTGACGTTCATAAGTGTCACTTGGTGTCTTAGATGAATAAATGATTTTGATTTGATTCATTTCATTTATGACGGCAAATTTAAAACTTTAACGTTATCCACCAGGGAAATTAAGGATACCCATACATCAGAAAATTTAGCTCGAGAAATGAAAGATATATGTGAAACTGAATGGAACATTTTGGACAAAATCATTTGCGTTACAACTGATAATGCGGCTAATATAAAAAAAGGCTGTTGTTGATATTTTGCAAAAACGTCACCACAGTTGTGCAGCTCATACTTTAAACTTGGTGGTTCAAGATACCATCAAAGACAATGAACTATTTATTAATTGGATTGATTGAAAAGTGTTGAGCAATAGTAGCCTATTTCAAAAGAAGCAATAATGCTGCTCTATTTTGTTGAGTATGATGAAATATTACCAAATTATGAATCCGTCAAAGATTCTCTGTATAGAGCCAGAAAGTCACACCTTAATGTACGGGCTAAGGTATTCAAGAGAAAGATGATATAGAAGATGTTGTTTTAAGTGAAAAATTGACAACAGATTTTTTACTTAGTGACGAAGGTACTTAAGTCAACATTTTAATATTTTGTAGTACCGAGTGTCAAGAAGTAATTAAAAATATCCGACATTTCTTTGCCAATGGCACATTTAAGTCTGTTCCGCAGCCATTCAAACAACTCTACACAATTCATGGACTAACTTCAAATCGCAATATCACTCCATTGATTTATTGTTTATTAACTAGCAAAGAACAATATATTTATGAGAAGCAATTTTTTTTTTTTTTTTTTTTTAAGACAACTCCCGCACTAGGAATAAATCCTGTGTCGTGGGGGACTTTACAAACATACATGAAACGGACACAAAGAACACCCAGACTCAGAACAACAATTTGTGGATCACACAAAGTGTTGTCCTACGTGGGATTTGAACCCACGACACTTGGCGAAGTAGGAAACGGCGTGGTGACCGTTAAACCACTAGGCCAAACGTGCAGTCAAAAAATTTTAAAAAATAAGAGAATGCATACCGGATTTCCATCCAGAAATATTTCAAACCGATTTTGAAATTACAGCTATGAATGCAGCTCAAATCATATTTCCTACAACAAGTATAAAAGGATGTTTTTTTCATTACGCACAGGCTCTGCAGAAAAAGGCAAAACACCTGTCAAAATCACCTTCTTAGATCGGCCAAACTATAATTATTATTATTATTTTGTCACATGAATTACTTAAGATATTTTAAAATTGTAAACAATTGTTTTATCCTTTAATTGTTACTTATATTAAAATAAAATACAAGTCAATTAAGTTCATACTTATTTACACTTGTTTTTTTTTTTAAATGAAGTAATTTTGTTCAAAATGGTCTTAAGAAATAATCTTATCTAATATTTGTCAATTTGCTACAATAGGCATAGTGCGATCTAATGTATGAAGATTTAATAAAGTCGGCATGATGCTACTGATTGTTTAAAATTATGCTGAAGTCGACAAGTGCCATAGTAGGCATCGTGCTACTAAACCTTTATGTATGCTATGGTTGTATATGATTTTTGGAATATTAAAATGGTCAGCTACTTTTGAGGCTGACTGTACATGCAATCTTGCTTTTATTATTAACTAGCCTACCCGGCAAACTTTGTACAGTCATATTTACATATCTGTCTCAGTTTCCCACAGTATACAGTCACGGACAAAAAAAAAAGACTTTTCAAGTTATCTTTAAATTTTTCTTGGAATACAGACCTTGTCCTAACATTAATGAACACAAAAAAATTGGTGTAGCCGATCGGAAGTTATACGCGTACATACATTTCACCGATTCATTTTTATTTATATAGATTATAGCGTGAATAAGTTTGGTTAGCATAAAAAAGGTTTTAGTGAACCAATCTCAAAAGAAAGACGTATGCTGTCGCGCTAAAATGAAACTCCATAGTCTACAATGCTTGCCCACAGTAGCAACTACTGGATGCATGAAAACTACTCCATCAGCCGCATTAGAGTATCTCTTGAACTTGAGACCTATAGATCTGCTCATCCAGCAGAAAGCGATAGCAGCTGCTCTAAGACTAATATCAAACGGACTGTGGAAGATGAACGCACGCAACGCAAAAGTTCTGCTGGGAATCCTTAAGGAAATTCCACTACTCGAGGTACCCACGGACAGAACTACATGTCAACACGTCTTCGATCGAAGAAATTATATCCCACCAATCGCAGAAACAAAAGATAGCTCTAGCATCGGCAATGTTAGGATATATACAGACGGCTCCAGACATACCAGCGAGCAACTCACCAGACATACCAGCCAACCGTCTACTCTTTACCAAATATACCAGATAGGATTCAATTTGTAATACCTTCAAGCCGAAAAAGAGTTGAAAAGACACTACCTCAACATATCACTAATACGATCAAGAAACTTAAATCAATTAAAAATCAGGCAATAAATGGTAGAGAAATCAAAGACGAGTTCCACCCATTTTGGCAGAAATTTGCCATCTTTGCACAATGCCATTACTAGATGATCTGAATGTGCAATCCGACATATTAAATGTAAATAAAATGAAAAGACAATCCACTTCTCTATCATTATCAGAATCACTATCAGAATACTATACTATTTAAATACCAGAACCAGAAGATAATATAATTATAAACCCCACCCATACACATGATACCATGTTGGAGCAAGCAATAAGAAGCATCGGTGGTTCAAGCCAAACACAAGACGAATAAATTCAAATTATTTAGTTACATGAGACCTAATTTATTCCCAAAGTATTTTTTATTACAGGCATATTTTTATACAGGCAGACTGCCTCGGTGGCGCAGTGGTACCGTATGCGACTGCTGTGCTTGAGGTCTCGGGTTCGATTCCCGGGTCGGGCCAAATGTTTGTGTGATCTGCAAATATTTGTTTGCAAATGCAAATGTTTGTTGTTATATATGTATTTGTATCAGTTGTCTAGTACCCGTAACACAAACTCTGCTTAGCTTGGGACTAGATGGCGTTGTGTGTTAGATGTCAAAAAAATAATAATAATTGATCCTTTGTTCATGTGATAGTTTGTGGTTAAATTATCTATGATTGTAATCTGTGGTCAGGATATACTCTACTCGTGGTGTTGTGTGAATCGTGAGGCCAGAAGAATTGACAAATTCTATGTATAAAAATCTTTATGTCATAGCACTAGAGCTTACAAATAAAAGGATATTATAAACTATGACTTAAATGTATGCTATAAGCCTGGAAAAAAATTGTTATTAGCTGATAGTTTATCTAGAAACAATGTTGATTCAGAAGGTAGCTTATTATATGAGCAGATTGAAGCCCAAATAGGCATGCTCAATTCGTATATACCACTATCAGATGTTAAATTAAAAGATTTAAAATCTGAAACTTATAGGGATTCTGAACTCTCACTACTGAAAGAATACATTGTTAACGGGTGGCCAAATTTTTCAAATATTGATGATTCAACACTAAAACAATACTATACGTCTAGAGAAGAGTTATCTAAATTTAACGGACTAGTTTTTAGAAATAACTGTGTTATAGAGTACCACAAAATTTAAGAAATACTATGCTAGAAAAAATATATTTGAATCATTTAGGGTTAGAAAAATGTAAAGTCAAGTATATTATGGCCACATATGTTAAAAGATATTGAAAAGAAAGTTAATAATTGTAATGTTTGTGATAGGTTTAGAAAACAGAAATGTAAGGAACCAATGTTAATAAGAGAAATGCCTAATAAGCCATGGTCCATGTTAGGATGTGATGTGTTAACATACAACGATGAAGGTTATCTAATTGTGGTTGATTACTATAGTAAATATGTAGAAGTCGTTAAATTGAAAGACTTGTCTGCCTTTACAACAATAAACAGTTTAAAACAAATGTTTAGTAGGTTTGGAATACCAGATGTACTGTTATCTGATAATGGAACTAATTTTTCCAGTCATATGTTTCGTGATTTTGCTAAGTTTGAAATTTTGAACACAGAACTAGTAGTCCAACAGGACAGGACTGTGGATAACAGTCCAATGAACTGGCAGAAAGATACATACAAAAAGAGAAAAAAATATTTAAAAAAGCCGATTTTGAGAACAAATTAATATAATACGGCTAAACTCGCATGTGCCAGAACTCGAGGTGGAACTAGAAAAAATTACATGGCATATTTTGAGGTTATGTGAAGACCGAAGAGAGGGGGAGGACGCCATAACACTTGACTCAGGCCATCTCATGTACTTCCGTGAGGGAGACCAACAATCTCAACAAGGTGGCGTTGGGTTTCTGGTTAACAAGTCTCTGTCTAATCCTGTATGTTGTGGAAATGTCTAGTGTTAAATGCTATGAAATATATTTAGCTTTAATTCCGCGAGATAAATATCCAGGTCTGAAAGCAGGGCACAAATCCTGGACAGGTACTAATCGTCAATTAGATATTTTCGTAAACAGGCTCAACACTCACCACCCCAAAATTAAATTCAAATTAGAATTAGAATCAAATCAGTCCCTTAATTTTTTGGATCTAACAATCACAAGAGTCAATAACAAACTCGATTTCCAAATTTATCGAAAGCCCACACACACGGACACAACGATTCCCGCTTCATCCTGTCACCCACTACAGCATAAACTAGCAGCCTTCCGCAGCTATGTCCACCGTTTAATGTCACTCCCACTGTCCACGGATAATTACGCAAAAGAACTCAAAATATTGTATCAAATCGCGACTTCAAACGGTTACACCAAACAAGTTATTGATAATATAATTAAGAAAAAACAGAATGACCGGGCTCGCTGGGCACTTTATGCATGTACCCCCGAAAGAATTAACAAGAATGTCGGGAGTCTCACTTACATAGGCCCAATTTCAAATAGAATCGCGAATATTCTAAGAAAACACAATGTTTACGTAGCTTTTCGATCGGATCATAACTTGCGTAAACTATGTAACGGTAAAGATAAATTAGAGAATTCAAAAAAATCCGGAGTTTACAAATTAGTATGCAATGATTGCACCGGGGTCTATGTGGGTCAGACAGGCCGTAGTTTCGAAATTAGGTACAGGGAACATGTTGCCGCTCACAGGAATGGCCATCCAGATAAATCACATTTCGCAAAACATTTAATCGACACCGGCCACTCCTTGAGCGGCAACAATACCCATAACATTCTGCATGTTTGCGATAAGGGTTTCCGGATGAGTGTGTTGGAACAGTTAGAAATATCAAAATATAACAATAATAACGCATATACACTGTTGAATGACCAAACAAACTTATTTCCATCACCACTTCTAAGTATGATTGCGGGTAGTGCGGCACAGATGTCGTTGTGACATTGTATCGGTCGTGATTACAGCGTCATCGAAACGGTATATAAAGGGCCGACAGCGGTGCGCTAGCGCATTCGAGCTCAAACGCTCAACATCTCCTGAGGATGCCCCGTGGAGGGGCGAAACACGTGTCGAGTATAGGTTTGGTTGCATGGCATGCTAATTATTTCTCACTTGTTTTGTATGTGTACATATGCATGATTGCATGACAGGGATTTGTGCCCTGCTTTCAGACCTGGATATTTATCTCGCGGAATTAAAGCTAAATATATTTTATATTTTATATATTTCATAGCATTTAATGTCATGGATTTCCGCAAAGTAACGCCTGATTCCATAACTTATCTAATGTCTAGTGTGTCGAACAGGGTAGCGTACCTCATTGTCAAGCTCACCGAGAGGTTTAGCCCACTCGGACGATGAGGTGGAGAATATGTTCGATGACAAATCGAGGGCCCTCCACTTCATTACTAAAACCCACTACAACGTTGTTATGGGTGACTTCAACGCCAAAGTGGGAGTACAAAATTACAGCGAATTGGTAACAGGATCCCATGAATTCTTTATCGAACGAGAGGGGCTGTTCTTGATGAACTCGGTTTTCAAAAAACGCGTTCATCAAGAGGCGCGCAATAGGAGAGGCCTATGTCCAACAGTGGACTGCGATAGGCTGATGATGATGAATTAATATAAGCGACAAGAAAAGTGTACTAATTTGTAATAAAAATAGTTTGATCTCTCAAATTGTTTCTAAATACGTTTGTCACGCGGCACTCACATGCCCGTTTCCACACCCTCCAAGCCTCACCCCCGCGCGCCTGCGAGGACCGTCCACTGCCGAGAACACCCCGCACCTCAAGCCTCAGGGGATATAAAAGGAAGCGCGCGGCGTCACAGAGCCTTTTTCTCATCGCTGCGAACCTACAGTTAAGTGCTCCTTGTCTGGAGGCACTGACTGGTCGAATCTCTCAAACCTACGCCCTGTCTGTACATCTGTCTGTTTGTGTTATGCTCATAAATAAATTGTTTAAAGTTTAAACTTCAGTAAATAAATAACGTTTAAATTGTTGTTGTGAAGCGTCTAATTTCATCATCATCAGAACCTCGTGGCTTCACCACAACCTTCAAGGCTCCTAAAGCCACTACGTGACACGTTAAATTGATTTTTATATTTACTTAAATTAGACTGGTTGCACCCGCCAATAATTAGATGTTGCACCCGCGATTAATTCAAAAGTGAATAATTAATTGTTTGTTTTTGTTTTCTTTAGAGTTTTATTATTATATAATTGGTTACTTGAATATCTTACGAAATATCACGGTATTTAAATGTATCATAATTAACAGATTTATGCGTTTTTTGTCTATGATCTGGATGGAACAGTGGGGCCAAATTTGTTGCACCCGCAATGGCAATTTGAATCTTCCCCTTACCTTTTAAAATATTATTTTAAAATCCTTGTAAATTAATTTAAAGTGAACATATTAAAATGTAGTATTTCAAACTTTAATTTAATTACAAAAGTTATTCATTTAATTTTATGAAACTAAAGCGTCATTTACATGATACCATTTTTTTGTACATACCAGAGCAATAATTGAATGCAATAAATTAGGCGCAATAATTGATCTTCAAGAATTATAAGCAACTGTTTACACGCTGAAGATTGCATGCAATTATTGAATAACAGTTTTGACGTAAAATAATTGCAAATGTCTTTTGTTTACACCAATAAAACTATGTTAAGGAGATTATTACTTTCAAGATTTGATATGTCTAAACACAGGCTTGTATGAGCGTATACCATTTATTGGCAGTTTTCTTCAAGTATTGTACGTATTTGCGTCGGTGAATTTTTTATTTAACTATTGAACGTGTTAGAAAAGGCTTGTTCACTAAAAAATATGAGTCAGAAAGTGTGGAATTTTGGGTCTGCTGATTTAATAAAGTTTATTGAGATTTATCACACTCATGACTGTTTATGGGACATCGATAAAGTGAATTATAAAAATCGCGATGCACGTAATACTGCATTAGCAGCATTTGCACAAGAGTTTGAAGTTGACGGTTTCGGACCTAATTAAATTACAAACAAAATAAAAAAAAAACTATATATATGTATGTCATTTCAATATAACATACATATATATAGTAAATTATACTGGTTTTTTCTAGATCAAAAATCCGGGCATTGACGGTGGACAACACGCCAGGTGGTTCTTTGAAAGTAACAGATAAATCGCTAACTGTCCAAAGGACCTCCTGGAGGAAGTCATCGAGCAGTCGCGGATGAAGTACCACTTTGGTGAGTTTCTTTGTAACTTATACTTTTACAATTTTTATATACAATAGGTGGAATGTTAATTACATTTTTAGGAATTAAAAGTACAAAACTAGCTACCTTCTCAGAAGGCAAAGTAGCAGTGTTTCAATTCATGTTTTCTTAAAGTTGGTAAAGGAAAGAGTGGAGGCGATGGACGTGTCCGACGAGGAGGCGGCAGAACTTCTGCAAGAAGCGCCATGGCAAGTCCAGAGGTGGGTGAAGGGCGTGGAAACTGCAGAAGAGCTTAATGACGTCATCTCCGATGTTCATGTCATTCCATCATCATCGGGGATACCGTCAATAAGGCACAGAACAAACGTGATTGTGAAGGTGGTGATTTGACCCTGGTGTCCTATAATCGGTATATTTTGTTGATAACTGATGTAAATCAGAATGTATCCCAAAATGAAGAGATTTCCTCAACAAAATAATCTAAACGCCTTTTTAAGTTACAGCCCATACTTCAACACCTCGAAAATAAATTCAGTTCCCTTTATAATTTAGGGCGGAACATCAGTATTGACGAGTCTTTGGCCTTATTTAAAGGTAGCTTGTCCTTAGATCTAGACTATAAGGTCAACTCCATTCCAAATTTACACTGGAAAGTCGGTAGGATCGTACATTACGGATTCATCATTAAGTGTCGATCTGGGAGGCAAAAGTAACAAAGTTGTTCGTGAGCTTTTGCAAGGCCTTGAACGTCGAGGGCATTGTGTTACGATGGATAATTTTTATAACTGTCATCGTTAGCACGATAACCTTAAGAGTTCAGGCTTTGATTGCTTTGGGACTCTGCCGACTATTCACAGCACAGCATACCTTCCCACGTCCCTCAGCCACCGCGCCGCACTCCCGCATCTGGCAGCACCAGCCACACGTAACCGTCCCGCGCTTCCTCAAGCACCACCTCAGCGGGCTATAAAACGGCGTCCTCGACGAGACTCAAGCTTTTTTCCACCTCACCAGCAGCGCCGAGCTAAGTAACTACTTACTTGGAGGACCGCGGCTGATCGAACCTATAAAAGCAAAAACAATAAGCAAAAGAAATAAGTAAAAATGGAGAAGAAGGAATTATAAGCAGAAATAAAGAAGCAAACAAGCAAAAGATTGAAACCAAAACTCAATCGAAACTTAACAAAAGCCAAATTTAATTAAAGCACACTAAATACTCTTGTTATGCAAGAGGAAGACAAAAAAAAACTCTCAGGATCCTCACCCTGGGATCAATATCTGTGTCTATTTCTATTCTTCATCAAATCGTTGAATTTAATTGTAATTGCTCGCTTTAAATAAATAGTGTGTATATCTTCGTGCTATCGTGTATAATTTATCTTCAATTTAACCTTGTGGTCTAACCACCATCAGCTCATGGCTTCCTAAAAGCCCATTAACGTGACAGTGCCTAGTGACATCTCGAAAGTGCCGAAAAACGTGCCAAAGGGGACTATAATCTCTCGCCAATGTGGAGATTTTTCCATCGTGTCCTGAAAAGACTCCAAAATGGTGAGTATTATATCCACCTATCACGATGACAGCACTTTCGTAGTGATTAAGCCTGTGTACATAAAGGACTACAACAATACCATGGGGGTATTGATCTTAAAGATCAATAACTCTCCATGTACTTGTTAGAGCGAAAGAGAGGTGTGAAATGGTACATACAGATGTTTAAAAGGTTATTGAATGTGAGCATTCATAATTCATTTATTATGTACGTGAATTCTTTGAGACGTCGCAACAAACTGTCGGCAACCCATCGTGAGTTCCGTTACGAACTTGCTCAATCTCTCGTTGAACAGCATCGCCCCTGTCAACTAAAGATTAGTGAAACCGTAGCTCAACTCATGAGGCTGCGGCGGGATGTTATTCACGTTCCAAAGTATAAGACTGGAAGAAATGCAAGAAAGAGATGTGTGATTTGTTTCCGGATGGGCACTAACAAAACGGTTCGCTCACAATGTTCGACTTGTGATGTTTTTCTGTGTTTTGAGAAATGTTGGGAAGAGTGGCATTTCTCTAAACATCTCAAAGGACAACAAAAACGTGGGCGAAAAGGAGAACGTGAATGTATGGTGATGAATATAAGAGTAGCATTACGACGTTAACTCCCTTCCGGCTGACCCCGTCATTGCTGATGTTTTTTTTTTATGTTTGAGCCTGCCAAAGTGACTCACTATATTGACTCATAAACTAATTCTGTAACTCATTATTGACTTTATTGACTCACAAAAGACAAAGGAAAGAGGAGGTGAAGGGAAACAAAAAAGGAAATCAGCTTATGTATGTTGTAACCGAACAGTGAGCACACTGTTACTTAACGGCATTTTCTTTAGAGGACATTGCTTTGACTTTTTCAAGGTCATTTAATGTATAGCGATCCCTACTTATGAGAAAAAGGAAAGAGGAGGTCAAGAGAAACAAAAAAGGAAATCAGCTTGTATATATATGTGGGATGTAGCTCAAAGCAAAATAGATATCGTAAATCAACACTTTATTTATTTTTTCACAGAGTAAACATCTTAACATATTAGTCTCACAGTCTCATAACTCATACTACTCACTTTTTGACAGCTACACTTTGACATTTACTATTAACTACAATCATAACACGGCACAAAACAAGAAAGGTGAATTTGACAGTTTTAAAACAAAATATCAATAAAAATAAATCTAAACCACACGGCCATCCTGTTTAATCATCTGTCCCAGATGAATCTTCATCTTCTGGTGCAATCCACGGCTTCATTAAATCTGCGGAAGTCGAAGTATTGATGGGTCCTTCCCCATTTCCTACCTTCTTGACGGTGTATTTGTCATTCCGTTTTTTAGCGGTCACTTCATACGGTCCAAGAAATTTTGCAAATAATTTCGAGCCTTGGGAGAACTGTGTCTTTTTGATTGCGACAAGGTCACCAACGTCGTAGACATTCGCTTCTTTCCTCTTCCTATTATAATTTTTTGTATTTTCCTCTTGTATCTTTTTAATCGATTCTCTTGCTCTCTCTCTAAGTTCTTGTCTCTTTTGATTAAATATTTGGATTTCTTCTTCCTCTATTAGTCTTAGTAATTCCTCATCTCTATCTCTAATCTTCACTCCGAACAACAATTCAAATGGGGTCATTCCGATACGTCTTTGGTAGGTTCCATTTATACATCGTTGCACGTTAGATATAAGGATACATTCAACACAGTTACTAATAACTTTTCTAATCTTTCCTTGTAAATGATCTATGTAATAGTCTCTACTAATTAATTCTTCAGTCTTTGCAACTCCAAAATGACCTCTTTCATGATTCCTCCTAATTATTTCAAATTGCATCTTCTTTGGTACAACTATCACTCTACTACCATTTTTCTCTTTGTATAGTATGTCTTTATATAAAATATAGTCTTTATAAGTTTCCTTTTCTAAAACCTTCTTTAGCACTTTTATGTGTTCGTCTTCATCTTGGGATTTTTTAATGCGAGCTGTTGTTTCTTTTGCTTTATCTTCCGTTACACTAGTCTTCATTACTCTTCCTTCTATCACACTAGTTTCTTTTACTCTTTCTTCTGACACACTATGTTCCTTTACTATTTCTTCTGTAGTATTTTTTACATTTACATGTTCTTCTTTTAATTCATCTGCTTTTACTTCTTTTACAATGGTTTCTAATGGGTTTTCTTTGGGTACAAGAACTTCAGATGTTATGTCAGTGACTTGCAATATCTCACTCTTGTCTGAGTTTATTATAGTTTTAGCAGCAGATAAATCTTGCACGCTGTTGAAATCCGTTTCACACTTCTTCATTTCAAGTGGTGACAAACGTCTCGGGCTTTGTAAAACAGGGTCTTCATCAGTCAGTAAAATTCTCAGTTCCATATTACTACTCTTCTTTTCCTTCTTGGAGTCATACTCTTTGCACATCTTATAAACTTCTTCTTCATACTTAGTTTTTTCTATATCGTGTTCAGGGTTAACGTCAGTTTCATCATTCATAATCTTTTCCACAAAAACACCATCGGGGTTAAACTGTATCTTAAAGTCTTCGAGTATAGGATTACCAATTAGCATAGGTACAGGTAAGTCGTGGTCTTCTACAAGATGGAACTTCATTTCTGTGTAGTACTGATCAATTTGTACCTTAGCTGTGAACGTTCCTTCGGTATCAAGCTTATTCTCCGCTATACCTGCTAGGCATGTTGATTTTTCTTCGTAGTCTTTAATACTATCTTTAATTTTTTCAAATTCTGTTTTTGTAATAATATTGACGTCACTACCGGTATCTATTAAAGTTTTAAATTCTATTCCGTTAATCTTTATCTTCTTGTAAGGGGTCTTCTTTTGTTGATTCATAGTCTGCGTATTGAATTCTTTTCCCATGTTTTGGATATTCAGCGTCTTCTTCTGTTGATCGGTAGTACATTCATTAGATTTGTGTCCATAATCGTTACATTTAAAACATTTTAGTCCCTTAGGGCAAGACGGTGACTGGTGTCCTAATTCTCCACACTTGAAACATCTTCTCACATAGGATATCTTGCGAGGCGAGTGGTGGACAGCTGCTTGCTGTACAGGTCTGATCGGCATTTTCTTTCTGAATTCACTATAAATGTTTAACTTTTTTCGAAAATCTTTTATATCCGAGGCACCATAAAGGATAGTTTTGTTAGTCACTAGATCGCGGATACCATCAATTACATATTCCATCAATGCAGCATCTTCAACGTTACCATGTAGCGCCAATTCTTTCATAGCTAGGAAATACTGTTGATAAGTTTCGTCACTTGACATCTTACGTGCGGCAAGCTTTTTGTGTATTATTGCGCTATTGATTTTCGGACCAAATTCTTCTTTGAGAGCTGCCTTTAAACTTGCATAGTCTTGCACACGTCCCAAAGTCCTCAGGAAAAGTTTGGCAGTACCATCTAATAATCGTTTGGCGTAAATCAATTTCTCGATCTTAGTCCACTTCATAAGCTGAGCAGTATCTTCGAATTCCTCAATAAACGTCTGAATAGGGTAGGTGTCATCTCCAGTAAAAACAGTCATTGATTTTTCCAAATCCTTGAAAGAAATCTGAACTGAAACATCTTCGTCTTCACTTCCTTTTTCGTCTTTCTTCGGTGGCATTATGGCGGTTTACCTCCTCTGGTTAGTCGTTATTTATTTTAATTATCCCTTTTTTTTTATTCAAAATCCGAATCAACGTCTTTAGTCTTCATAAAAAATAATAATTTAAAGTCTTCTAAAAAACTACCATCTTAGTAGATTTTTTTCTATGCTGGCAACATTTTCTTCCAAACGTACTTCAGGTTGATCGGCTGAATGCACTGGCGTTCAAAATGGCGACATAAGCAAATATGAATCGGCACTAATTATTCTGATGAATCTTCGTTAGTCTTCTTTGATTTACTTCAAATATGCTTCACATCCCGGACGAGCCCCCAAAAAGTTGTGGGATGTAGCTCAAAGCAAAATAGATATCGTAAATCAACACTTTATTTATTTTTTCACAGAGTAAACATCTTAACATATTAGTCTCACAGTCTCATAACTCATACTACTCACTTTTTGACAGCTACACTTTGACATTTACTATTAACTACAATCATAACACGGCATAAAACAAGAAAGGTGAATTTGACAGTTTTAAAACAAAATATCAATAAAAATAAATCTAAACCACATATACTAGCCAAAACAAAATAAGGGCCAATAGTTTATTTTGACGTTCGAAGCGATTTAATAAATTTTAAGCTATCGTAACCGGTTAGGTTTTTTTGTGGCGTTAGATTAGTGTTAACAAACATTGAGACACATTGAGACACACAACAAGTGGGTAGAATTGGACATTTTTTTGAAGCCACTTAAAATTACCCCGTTTTAAGACGATAATTTTATGTCACTCAAACTATTGTGTTCTTTGTGAATGGTAGAAATTTGCCTTGTTAATGCGTCATTGTCATTTTAAAAGAATAATGTTAAGAATTCGAAGACATATGGACCTCCAAACCTCGACCAGGGCCATAACACTGATTCAGGAGGGCCATTCGCAGCGTTCTGTAGCTCTGCAGCTGGGTTTTTGAAGGCGAGCAATACAGAATGCTTGGATCCGATTTCAAGAGACTGGGAGAGTTACCAGAAGACGAGGACCAGGCAGAATTCGAGCAACCACAGTACAGGAAGACCGCTACATACGACTAACAGCAGGCAGAGAGGGAGTCGTCACCGCCCGCTCTTTACAAAATCGCTTGCGCTTGCGCCTGGCGACGGGTACCCGCGTAAGTGACCAAACGATTACAAATCGGTTGCATGAAGACCAACAGTTTTCTAGGCGACGAGTAGTGTGAAATCCATTGACATCCGAGCATCGTGCAAGGCGATTATCATTCTCAAGGCAGCACTAGGCCTGGAGCATGAATGATTGGAGCAAGGTATTGTTTACAGATGAATGTAAAGTTAAAGTTTTTAGTGATGTCCGTCGCATCAGAGTTTGTAGAAGAGATGGAGAGCGGTTTTCCGATGCTTGCATCCACGAAAGTGACAGATTCGGGGGTTCCAACGTAATGGTGTGGGGCGGAATCTCACTATCGGACCCGACCGAGCTCGTAATTCTCAACGAAGGCACGGTTACGGCTCAACGATACATTGAGCAGGTCATAAGACCCCACGTAGTGCCATTTGCATAGAGAATAGGTGCAGGATTCAGATTAATGCACGACAATGCCCGCGCTAATACAACCAGATCTACTATAGAAGTTCGAGAAGAAGCTGAATTAGAAGTATTACCGAGGCCCGCCAATAGCCCGGACCTTAATCCCATTGAGCACATGTGGAATTTATTTAAAAAAGCGTCCGAGACACAAATCAACCCGTCAATAACGAACGAGGCAGCTTATTTTTATTTTATTTTTATTTTATTCAATAGGTACAGATACAGATAACAGATTGAAAAAATACAAAAAGCAGTTTTAACAGTACATTATAGTAAACCTGCCATCCAGTTACAAATGTACACAACTTTGGCAGTAGACAGTGCTTCGCTTTGGCATAGGGTTAAATATTATAAGAAAATCAACGTGCTCAAGACAAGTTGGGAACAAATTCCACAGGAGACAGTTCGACACCTGGTGGAAAGCATGTCTTCCAGGCTTGATGAATGCATTCGAAAAAGAGGACACATACGTTGTTGAAAAACAAAAGAAAACTGAAAAAACTTCAGTTTTTTTTTATTTAGACTCAAGTTTTCACATTGTAAATTTTTACGAAAAAAATCGGTTTTTAAAAAATAAATAACAAGCTATATTAATTTTACCGTAAAATCGTTTATCTGATGGTCTTAGATCTGTCTTAGTCTGGAGATATTTGTGCGTGCTTATGCAAACTTAGAAATGGCCTATACATAGTCATGATAGCAATTTACAAATTATCCGAATCCAAAATTAGACGAGGTAGAGCTTTTTATGAATCGCACTTTACTGGAGTATACTGAAGAAGGGTCGAAAATACTTAGTACAAATGGTAATAAATTTCCACTTATCTTGGCTGGCGATTTCAACATCAACTTCGCTGATAAAAAATCAGAGCGGTAGTTACGTTGGCATAACCTAACGCACCGCCAGCACCATGCAACGCATCAAATTACACCTATTAGTAATAAGATAAATTCAACCTATGTAATCCTTTAGAAATAAAGTTAGTTCTGTTCTAAACGTCTCAGCGGACAGTAGTCCTGCGTTTTACTTTTTAAAAAGCCTCCTGCCGGATCTTAACTGGCGCAATCGGTAGGATCGCGCCTGATTTAACGGTGCGCATATAATTGAGTAAAAACCTCTAAAAACACAAAATCCGCATGCGATTCAGCAATCCTGTTCTCCCGAGATTACGGCACAGAAGAGAAGCGAAGAGAAGAGAAGACCAGATGAGGCGTGAAGATAGAACTCAGCCTAGCATCGGCATGCTCGTGGGGTAAGCATTAAACTCTGTTGCTCTCGAGATTCCCATTTTCCTATTCAAATCACTTAACGGTGTCTATACATTGTTTTATTTGTACTGTATTATTTTAGTGTGCTGTATTTTGTTATTTTGTTAAATTGTTCGGAGATTAAAATGCCCTGGCGTAGAATACCGTGTTGACGATAGGACGAAAGGAAGGATTATTATAAAAGACGTATTTATTCCCATTAATGATACAGAACAACAAATAATTAAGTTTCTTAAAGAACATACCATACCGGATAGGATTTTCATTGCTATTTTTATCACGAGGAGTTACTTCCCACATTTTGCAAAGTAGTTAAAACAGTGTTTAGCGATAGAGGACCTAAACTAGTACGTTGCAAAACAAGAGTTACTTTAGTAGAAAACAAAACTGAGCAAGTGAACCTAATTAAAAAATACCACGCAGGCAAAACCTTACATCGAGGTATTCAAGAAACTTACAAACAAATACATAAAAATTACCATTGGCCAAACATGCTGTTATCGGTTCAGAAATTTATTAATCAATGCGATAAATGCCTCAAATCCAAATACGAACGTAACCCATTAAAATTACCATTATCCCTGACGGACACGCCTCACAAACCTATGGAACATATGTTTATGGATCTATATAGTAATGGCGGAGTAACGTTCCTTACGGTAGTAGATAACTTTTCTGAATACGCGCAGGCGATACCGCTATCAGCAGCTACAAGCATACACATAGTAGAAGCCTTACTTAGCCTCCTTTCAACAGTTGGCGTACCAACTAAGATTACAACCGATTCGGATCCTAATTCTCCTATAGAACGGTTACACTCTACATTAGCGGAAATGATTCGTATTCAAAGAATAACCGATAAAAATGAAACTACAAACTTAATGAAATACGCTATAATCGCATACAATAATACTATACATTCAGCGACCGGTTTTGCACCCTTTGAGTTATTATTCGGTCACACTAACAGTAGAAACCCGCTTGAACTATCCCACAGGAATACTATCAAGAATATTTGATTTAATACAAACAAATCATGGAAAACGTACAAAAATTAGTAGCTAATAAAATGTCCGAACACAAGCAAACAGTGATAGAAAGGAGTAATAAAAACGCAGATTAGCCTAATTTCAAAGTAGGAGACAAAGTTTATAAACAAGTTGCGAAAAGCGCTCGCAGTAATAAACTGGAGCCTAGATATATAGGTCCATATACCATAGTTAGAATACACCCTGAGCAGATTGCAGAGATCGTAGGTAAACATGTCAACGCCAAGACAATCAGAGTCCACTTAAGAATGTTAAGACGGCCTGGCAATGTTACAGGAACGCCCTCGCCTTCGGCGCAGTCCTCTGGGTCGTCGGAGCGGTCGCCGTTATTCAACCCATAGATAACCACAATGGGGTCCTGGTTTTTAAGGAGGCCCCAGCTCAACATCAAACAGATACATTTAATTTAGTTGTAGTTTATAATGTTAGTAAGATACGCGATATATACATAGAAGTAAGCAGAAATTATTATACTTTTAGGCTAACTCAGAATAACGTGTCTAATTATAAACACGATTTAGTTATTGGAGATCAGGTGGAATACCTCATAGATTAGATTGAAAGCAAGTTAGTTTATTTAGTATCTAAGGAAATTAGTGTAGGCAGAACATTTATCCCTAGGAATAAGAGAGGTTTAATTAATTGTTTAGGATCAATAATCAAATCTACTACGGGCAACTTAGACGAAGAAGATGCAGTTAGATTAGAAAATCAAGTTCAAGAAGTACGAAAATTAGCAATTGGCAAACAAAATCAAACCCTAGGATTAATGTCAGATTTTATTAACGAATATCATAAAAATTTGGAAACTATGATTAAGAATCAAAAAGAGTTAACTCACACAATAGGTCAATTATCGGAACAGGATAGAGAATCGAATAAGTACGATGCAAGTATATAACCTAATAGAAATATGTTTACAACAAGTATATGATAGAGTAGTTATTTTAGAAAACGCGATAACTTTTAGTCACTTAGGTCGACTACATCCAAGCATAGTAGATGCTAACCACCTTATTGTCGAACTAAAAGGCATGTAAAAGGATATAGTAGCAAATAATATGCAACTACCACACGCACCAACAATTAAAAACATACATTTATTAGAGAAGTCAATTATAGTTAAAGCTTACAGTACAATTGAATCAATTAACGTTGTACTAGAAATCCCTCTCGTAACCAAATACCCTTACAATTTACTCCATCTCTATCCAATCCCGAATAAAAACAACGCTATCCTCATTCCTAAGAATCCCTACCTTATCTTGCTCAGCAACGAGATCGCATATCCGCACGAGCCATGCGCTATCATCACAGAAGACAACGTTATTTGCCGACACGTCGAATGGCGTCAGTTGAAGAACAGTCAACACTGCATTACACAGCTATTAAAACACAAACAATTACACAACTGCACCTACGCTGCAGTAGAATACCACAAGAATATAAAATAAATCAGATCCAAGAAAACGCTTGGATCGCAATCCTGAAACAAGAAGAAATTTAGAAAACAACATGTGGAAATTATATACATTACCAGCGCAGCAACGTCGTAATACTAATTACAATCAATAACGAATGCACCGTCGAAATAACTGGAAGAGTACTAAACACACACAAGAGATTCACCCGCGTCAGGGAAAGTATCCCGCTGCCACAAACCCAGTACGCCACTGCCGAGAAGAATTCACCGATCACCGTATAACTCGAAGACATCCACCTCGACGACCTCAATAATCTTATAAAGAAAACTAAAATTCTACAAGAAAATGAATATCTACAAGTTCTTACTGTAAGACCAAGATGGCCGACAGTATGCCTGTATTTATGAATAATTATGTCCGTCACAAGCTGCATCATTTTCAAATATCGTCAGCACAAAAGGGGGAGACCAGCAACGCCGGAAGTCAAACCGCTCCAGTTGCAAGAATCTTCACAACCGCTTCATTTTGGGCACGTCACTAATATCAATGATAGGTTCATTAAGCATATTTTCCAAATTTGAAAAAAAAAATAACTACAATTTAGAAATATCTGAGGAACTAGACGAATATCAAGTTACTGAAGAATTTGTTTCTGTGATTGATTCTTTAGTCAAGTCAAATTTTCAGCGAGATTTACTCAGTTCAGAGAATTATCGGAAATAGGTAATACAAGTGAAATTAATACATTTTCAGTAACAAAATTTTGGAAACATGGAATGCGTTACCAGACACATTTAACTCTTTGAAGAAGCTAGCTTTTAACTAGGTAGATTCTAACAATTTTTTCATGAACCTATGCCTGCGTGTCATTATTTTCAGAGATGATTAACCAGAATAACATTAAAAACTTCGTTCGAAACCGTTTGACAGATGACTCCAGTTCAACAACATTCTGCTAAAAGTAACATCTTACAACTATAAGTGTCACCTAATCTGCAACAACAGATGTCACACTAGTTTTACTTTAAATTAAATTATACGTATATATCATATATTCTTATTCGTATATATTCTTATTTTTAAGATCGTAAAAATGTTGTCATGAAGTAATCCAACGTGAATGACACATACTCGTATGTTTATCGTATAGTTGACGAATCTGTCTGTCTCTGTCAGTCCCTGTCACAGACAGATTTATTTGTTGATTCGTCGTTCGAAGCAGCTCGTCTCGATCCGTGCGAGCTTCAGAGAGATTCGTTGATTCGTGCGAACTTCGGGTGTCAGGTTTTGTGTTACGTTACGGAATTTCTTGATTCGGTCGCCGCGCTCATTATGCCGAAAATCGTAAGTGTTTCATAAAATCTTTCATTAGTCGTGTCTCTGTCTTTGTTTGGTCTTTTGTTTGATGATACCTATATCATTTTGTTAACAGCCGAATCTCCTTGCATTTGGTAAACATTGTCACAATTGTGGAAAGTGGATGCAGCGAAGGGCTCTTCGTAAAGATGGTGAGTAGTATTTTAGTAAGTATGTAGGCTGGTTGTGTTTTTAAGTGAAATTTGTTTTATGTTTTCTTCTAAAAGTGTGGATTGTAAGACTTTCTGCGTTTAAATAAAATATGTACTTATTTACTTCAAGTGGCATGCAATTTTTGTAATTACAAAATATTTGCAAGAGACTGCAAGCAAAGTCGATGTGTGGAATGCGACAACATTACACTCGGTAAGCGGCTCAATATTTTTCTCTATAACCCGACAAATAATAATAAATGTCCACATGCATAGCCTGTGTTGAGGTGTCATGAACACATACAGAAACAGACGCGATTTTTTTACCGTTTTTCTTGATAATGGAATAGACCCCTTCATGCGCAACTTCAACTTGAACTTGGCTGGTTCTTATTATACAATTAGACATTATTATTTGTATAATATATTTTTGCAGATAATTTCAATTATTGCGAGTGTTGTGGCCTAGGAACAATTTAGCAGTTAAGAATAACCAAGGCTCGGGCACTTTCAAACCTTTTTCCAAAAAATCAATCTGCTCCTGTTGCATCTGTTAAATCACTAGCTGCCCCTACAATACAACCTGACAAATCCCATGATTTATTTGATGACTTTCGGGTAAGTGCAGGTGCAGGTCATCGAGTATAGTAAAATGAAAAATAATACTTATTACCAGATAGAGGTGTGAGGATATACCTACATACATACACAATACTTAGTATTATTCGAATATTAGTCTAATATATTTTCTCCTTCCGTCGATAACGAAGAGTTGACGCTAATCGAAGAGTCACTGGTGACTGATGATGTTTCTTCAGACAACGAGAAAAAACAAGAATCAATGCTGTCAATTAGCAGTGATTTTATTTCTTTAAAAGAAGAGGAGAAAGAAAACATATTAAATGTCGAGAAAATCCCCGGTCTGCTTAAAATTTATGAGAGTTCTTACGCTGTGGTTGAGGACGATCGTAATGATGTTTTAAACAATCCTGTAGAATTCCTAAATTCTATAACGCCTTCAGGGCTACCACCACACATTCTAAAATTAAAAGATGGGTTTAGGAGTTGAAAAAGTATTTTTTTTAATTTGAATTTAAAAGAGAAAATTGATTTTAGATTCCTAATTGGAAGTGGTATAGAGTTCCAGCATCGTGTCGCTGCATATTTAAAGCTACCACGGAATGCAGCAGTTCTGTGTCCCGGTCTGCTGAGCGCTCTAGCTGATGGTCTGATGGAATACGAGAAGTGGTTACCCTCCAGTCTATCCTCTCATGTAAATAGATAGGACTACCTTTTTTGATTACACCAAAAAGCAATGTGGCTAAATGCAGCCTTCTTCTGGGTTCCATCTTTAAAATGCTATGGTCATTTATAAATGATGTTACGTGATGACGTCTGGGGATATGAAAACAATAACGAGCGCAGGCATTCTGGACCTTTTGTATTAGATTTTTTGTTCTGGCTAGTAAGCATGGACCATATACCACCAGTAGTTAAATGTGGATAATACTAGAGTGTCCACTAATTGCTTCCTTAATGGTATACTGAGGTAGTCACGGATGTTATATAACAATTTGAGTATATAAAAACAATTTCTGACCGTGTTATTTACATGAGCTTCAAACCTCAGCTCGGGGTCTATTAGCAGTCCCAAATTATTAGCTTCATGTACCCTTGAGATTTCAAAAATAACTTCAGCCAAAATGCACCTACTTCCTATTTTCTCTGTATCACCCAAATGTTGACTGGTAGAGAATGCCTTAGGCATTAAGTCCGCCAATGCACCTAAAGTGCATGATGTATAATAAATAAATAAATAAAATAAACCACCCGACATGAATTCCAGAAAACAGGTGATGGTTGAGTGGCTCCAAGCTCACAACATTGAGTTTTCAAATAATTGCACTAAACCGGAGTTATATTTATTAAGAAAAAAAACGGCACAAACCACCGAAAAATTATAAAATCGACAAATTGTTGGCTGACAATGGCCATGAAGTGGTAATATTGCCACCATATAACCGCGACCTCAATCCAATCGAATATATTTGGAACCTAGTCAAACAAAGAGTTTCAGAAAAGAATGTAGAACAGTTAGAAAGTAAAATTGAATCTTTGATTTTGGAGGAGTTAACGTCAATAACTCCAGATGATCGGATTGAGTATCGGATCGAACCCAGCGGCGAGCTCGTAATTCTCAACGAAGGCACGGTAACGGCTCATCGATACATTGAGCAGGTCATAAGACCCCACAAAGTGCCATTTCCACAGAGAATAGGTGCAGGATTCACATTAATGCACGACAATGCCCGCGCTCATACAGCGCTCACAGATCGACTATAGAAGCTCTAGAAGAAGCTTTATTTGAAGTGTTACCGTGGCCCGCTAATAGCCCGGACCTTAACCCCATTAAGCACACGTGGGATTATTAAAAAAAAAAGAATGTCAAATGTCAATTCTAAGTTTAACTTTATTATCTGTTGATTTTGGTACCAAATTTTGGTTTTTGAGAGAATTTAGTTAGTTTTATATTAACATTGATCTCCATTGAATCTCAAAGTAAGAGGTTTGTAAGAATTTATTTTTGTTTAAAATTTATTTTTGACTGTAAATGTTAACTCTATCATGAACAAAGTTTGTCTGTTGTTCTTGATACAAAATTTAAGTTTGTAGACAGTTTTGTACTTTTAAGAAGATTTAACAGAGATAGATGAGATTGCTATTGTAGTAATAAAAATGTTTTATTTTTCCCTTGAAAATTAAATAATTTTGATTGTATAATGTACATAAATAAATAATATTTTTTTATGTTATATGTGTAGTACAACCCTATTATAATTAATTTGTCCTATGCAAAGAAAATAGTGAAAATCCAAGTTTATACACCAAATTTTATTTTCATTAATTTTCCATGTATTCTTGGACCCTAAGTAACAAACGATATAAACATTTATAAACAAATTCCATAAATCATCTTTCTGGAGTCAGGAGGTTAAAGAAATCTCAGGATCACAAAACAAAGCCTTTGGGGCTCTTTAATTATGGACGGAATTTAGAAGTGTCGACAAATTTCAACAAAAAGAAAAAACCGACTTTAAGAACTGGACCAAATTGAAATGGGACCACACGGGAAGCACTAGCTTTTATAGAAAGATAGAATAAAAAAAGAATCATCAAAATAGGTTCACCCAGTCGAAAGTTATGAGGTAACAAACATAAAAATAAATAAAAAATACAGTCGAATTGAGAACCTCCTCCTTTTTTTGAAGTCGGCTAAAAATAACCTTTTGGTGACTTAGTAGCCTATTCTCGAGCAATAAATAGGATAACTACTTCAATTTTAGATGTTAAATAAAAATAATAGTAAAGTGGAAACAGAAGGTACTGACATGGAAACAGAAATTTGGGATATTCATAAGTTGCTTGTGAAAAAGCAACTCTACATGTAATACACTTGTACAGTTTAGAATGGCACTTTATCAAACAACAATGTGAATATAGTATTGAAAAAGCGATTTTACCATTCTTAAAGGAAAACTGTGCCCCAGTTCCAATTACAAAAGTTAGAAATAAGAAACTTAGTGTTCCTCCCAGCAGGTCTGTGACAAGTATTGACTTCAAGGATATAGTAACAGCATATAGGGCCTTTAGAAGTAACACTATCTCTCAATCACGTGTCATGAAATACCAAACCAAAAATAACCATTGTTCATGAGATATTTGTGACATTAGATGGCATTAGATTTGTGTCTTGCTTCCTGAACCGAACACCTGGTTGTAGCTGATGAACAAGTTGGAATATATGAAGATGATGATGTTAATTTCAGAAGATGGGTTACCATCATCAAAAGTTTTATAACCCCATCTTCAAAGTTGCCTCCACAGAGACACACTTGTCTTTAACAAAGCATTATTTACAAAACTTTCAGATTCTAGTCTTAAGACCTATAACGCAGACATATTAAAAAAAGTCAACTCCTACTTACTAGCAAGATTAACAGACTCAGCTTTATTTGTTCATAATGTCAACAAGGAATATGATATTAGCCAGTTTAATTTGACAAAGCATCCAGGATCCAGCTTTCAGACTAGCAATAATGAAGAGCACCAAGTTTTCCCTGAAGTAAATTGCACTATTGTAGATCACATTCTCAAGGGATAGGGGTTCTTCTTAAAACCAGGCCAAATTATATCACAAAATGCAGGTGTGTAATCTATATACTAATATATAAAGCTGAAGAGTTTGTTTGTTTGAATGCGCTAATCTTAGGAAGTACTGGTCCGATTTGAAAAATTATTTTACTGTTAGATAGCCCATTTATCCAGGAAGATTTTAGAAAAATGAGTCAAAAAGTGTGTTAAAAATCAGATGGTACTTGATCTGATTTTTTAGTACAAAATATAATACTTAACCATTAACGAATTGTTAGTTTAAAATGAATACCATTGTATCTATGAGTAAGCAGACATGCATTCAATTACATTTCCTTTAAACCACATTCTCTTTTCTCAGAAAAATCAAAATTTGTAATACAATGGTTAATTTTAGTCCTTTTTAAGGCATGTGATACTAAAAATTTGTGCTACAAGGCGCTGGGATCACACAGAGTTCTCATCTGACTTCTTAATCTCAACACAACTCTGACATTTGTCATTATGTCAGCACATGAATTTTAAAAATAAAATAAATAAATAAATATTTCGGACATCTAACACACAACGCCATCTAGTCCCAAGCTAAGCAGAGCTTGTGTTATGGGTACTAGGCAACTGATACAAATACATATATACTTTTTTTTTGTAAATACATACATATTATACATAGAAAACACCCAAACTCCGAAACAAATATTTGTAGATCATACAAACATTTGGTCCAACCCGGGAATCGAACCCGAGACCTCATGATCAGTAGTCGCACAGGCCAACCGCGAGACCAACGAGGCAGTCAAATCATCAAAAAGGCGGTTTAGAGTGTTGCGAAATACTTGAGACTTTAAATACTTGACATTGGCAGAAATGCTGATCCGGCTGGTTGTCATCTGATCTTCTTCAAAAGAAGAAGAAAGTGTTTTGAGCCGTTCTCACGATTGAGCAGTGGATGATATCGAAATAACATCGTCTTGTTGTGCGATTTAAAAAAAAAGATCTCGACAAAAGAAAATCAACAAATAGCTACAAAAGATCGTGCTACGGAACAAAGTGCTGCTACAGCTTCGAAAAAACAATTACCATTTTTTACCGTAAATAAGAAGCAATATACTAACTTTTCCGCAATCATAACATCAATCTTTTACAACTTTATAAATATTGTTTTGCAATGGGCATGGTTCTTTGGCAATTGACATGTGCAGTGTTGCCAGCTCGGATTGAAAAAAATGTAGTGTTTTGCATGTAAAACTACAGCAGATATCTATCTATCAGTAGAGATTCGGTGCGGTAGGAAAATATCTTAGAGTATCTATTTCCTATAGATACTCTAAGGAAAATATAGTAAATCCTATACCGCGTTTACATGCGTGGCACGCTCGACAACCCTCCAAATTTTTTTTTTTTTTTTATGTAATAGGCGGGCAAACGAGCAGACGTATCGCCTGATGGTAAGCGATTACCGCCGCCCATGGACACCTGCAACACCAGAGGCGTCACAAGTGCGTTGCCGGCCTTTGGGGGATGGGGAGGAGAATGGAGGCGGGGGATGGGGGAGATTGGGGAAGGTGTTGGGGTATGGGCCTCCGGTATCCTCACTCACTCGGTAAAACACAGCGCAAGCACTATTTTACACTAATTTTCTGTGAGGCCGTGGTATTACTCCGGTCGAGCCGGCCCATTCATGCCGAAGCGTGGCTCTCCCACGCTGTAAAGCGTATATCCCATACACAAGCGTGTAAACGGGGTGTTTGTCTTGGATTGCGTGAGGTTGTGATAGCTTGTTGCCGACCCGAGTCGGTGTCGGTTTTTTAACAGAGATCAAAGGAAGCGTGCGCTCGCCGCTTACGACGGGTGTAGTTTACACGTTGGCGCGAGGTTGGTGCCGCTCAGTGCAGTGTTGCCGGGTCTTGTCAGAAGTTACCTGAATTATTTAAAAAAGCTGAATATTAAAGGAAATAAATATAACTAGATATTTATAAAAAATAACTTATTGTTATTAACTGGTAGCATGTGTAAAGATTTGATGAATAAGACATTCGATAATAATCTTATTGTAATTTAACTTGACAGAAATGAAATTATTATATGCCCACTGGGCGGGACATACTGATCGCAATGTATACGAAACATCTTAATTATGTACCAACCTATGATCCACAATAAAGATATATTCAATTAAATTGAATGTAAGATACTTAGTGGCTGAGTGATCGCAGTTATAGTAATAAAATTAAATTTTAAAAAACCGCTAGAAAAATCCACCAGCCACAAAAACAAATATTTCGGCACTAAATGAAGGATTCAAACCACCAGTCTTAGTGGAAAATTCACTAAGTTGGCAGCACTATCAACGTGTGAGTGCATGCGAGCGCTTGTAGTTTGTGAGCGACTGCCAAGTCCTCGCTCGCGTGTAAACGTAACACGAGCATTTGTGAAGGTTGTAGTTTGAGAGCGACTGCCAAGTACACGCACTCATGTAAACGTAGCATTAAATCTCATTACAGTACAGTGTTTTACAGTGAAAAAATAAACCAGTTTTATTGGAATTATCAATGTATTTATTAATCACTATTATAAATTATTTTAATTATAATTTATCAATCACTATTATGTGTCGCTGTCACAAATACATATGGATTCATTTTTGTAAATTTAATATTGTCCGTATAAGCTTTCATCATTTTCTCATTTGGATTATAATTTATACAATCAGCTGAATTTCGTAAAATGGACTGGCGCGCTAAAATGTTACCCTTGATAGTATTTGTAATTAATCATTCTGCTTATATATAAGTTCTCTTTTTTTCGAAGTGGAGGGTCCTTCGTCGTCGTTTTCAGGAGCCGACATTTTTAACAACAATTATTTATGTAATCCTAATAAAAATACAATTAATCCGAACTATTTAGCCACTACTTTATACGGGGAATCAATATCAATGGCCGATTCCTCTCACACTTGCGGTTTGCAGACGACATAGTCATCCTGGCGGAGTCTCTGCAGGACATAGAAGAAATGCTTAACAGTCTGGACGACTCTTCAAAACGAGTGGGACTAGGGATGAACATGGAAAAGACGAAAATCATGCATAATCGGCATGTGTCTCCGAGTCCCGTGACCATAGATGGCGTTACTATCGGGGTTGTGCAAGAATACATCTATCTTGGCCAAACTATCCAACTCGGCCGGCACAACTTCTATCGGGAGGCCGATAGAAGAATTCGTCTGGGCTGGGCGGCGTACGGGAAGCTATGTCACATCTTTGAGTCGCCGATACCGCAGTCATTGAAGACCAAGGTTTTTAACCAGTGCGTCCTACCCGTGATGACATACGGAGCCGAGACGTGGACACTCACCATTGGTCTGGTCCACAAATTTAAAGTGGCTCAGCGGGCGATGGAGCGGGCGATGGAGCGTGCGATGTTGGGTATCTCTCTGTCTGATAGAATTTGGAACGAAGCTATTCGACAGAGAACTAGAGGGACAGACATCGCACGGAGAATCAGTACGCTGAAGTGGAAATGGGCCGGTCATGTCTCTAGACGTACCGATGGTCGGTGCTGGTAGTCAATCACATGCGTGGTGCAGTGCGTTATTGATAATGTGCGCAGAGCATCCCACACCAACTATTTTCGAATTCAGATTTTGTTTTAACTTATGGAATTATAAAACATTGTTGGTTCCATGGCGCTCTATTCCACCGAAGTTCGTATTACAATTATCTCCAGAAAATGCAACACATTTAGTTAAAAGATCATGCTGTTGAAGTTGCTTTATTATAAGCTCAGTAATTATCTCAGATCTGTCATTTCATTTCGATTTGGTTTTCTGGTTGTTTTAAAAGTTCAATCTAAAGGAGAGCTAGTTTATCTGTTGGCAACACTGTTCACGGTTTTACCGTAATGTGTGCGCTACGGGCGGTTTTGCGGTTTGGTGGTTTAACCGCTGGCTGGAAAAAACCGTAGTGCGGCCTCAGCCTGATTTGAAGGAACGTTTTGTTTACAACGGTGACACACATTCAAGATCCTTGAGGTCATCCGAATCTCTTGAACTGGCAGTACCAACTCATTGTACCAGATTTTACGACAAGTCGTTTACTGTACAAGCTGTCCGACTATGGAATGCTTTGCCAATGGCTATAAAGCGTGCTAAATCTCTGCCTAAATTTAAAAAAATGGTCAAAGAACACTTCTTATCTTCGTAACTTATTACCTGCCTAAAAATATTTTATCATTTGCATTTCATCATTATGAAATTGTGGATATTGTGCATTGTTTTATATGTTTTTATTTGTTTGTAATAATGTGTATTAAAATCTCTGTATTTTTATTTATGTAATTTTATCTCAACTAAGTCAATTATTTTCGTTATTTATTTTAAACACTAAAACTACCCATGAATTTGAGTTTCTACAGTCGATTTGTCCATCCAAAGGTTGCCTGTAATGTAAGAAATTGCTTTTTAGCGATAAGGCCTCCATTTGTACATGGTCATTATATTGTTAAGCTTCTATAAACAACTGTATCAATTGGTGGTCAAAACACATTTTTTTGCACTTACATTGCAAACGCTGGCTTAAAAATACGAAATAGATCAAAATAATCTACTATAGTATTGTACACTTTAAAAGGTGTACAAAAAAGTCGTGATGGTATATGTCTACCTCTTAGGGATAACCCGCCATGACCATTTTTATTCCTTTCTTTTTACGAGAAATAATGGCTTGTTTACGAAGCTATTTTAAGCAAAACAGTATTAATCCCTATTTAATTAAATACCATATGTAATTTTAATCAAAATATTCGAAGATGTTATAGATTTCAAATGCACGAATCGTGTTGTCGGTTGCTGCATCTGAAATTTACTCGTGCGAAGCCGGGGCGGGTCGCTAGCTTGCTAGTTTACATTAAATTAATGTTCTCGCGGTTAATCATCTGGCGGTGGGCGTAACTAGCGACAAGTCAAATTATTTATCTGGCAACTTTTACGTAATTGAAGCGCAGTTTATCAACGACTGGCTTAAAAGGGCTAGAACACAGAGCCGTAAAATCTATTTATAAAAAAATGCAAGCGCAGTCAACCCGTCAGCAGGGTTGCCAATTTGTGGGGAATTCCCCAATCTGCGGGGAACCTCAAGTTTATTGGAGATTTATTGGGGATTGGCATTATGTGGGTAAAGTGCGGGGATTTTGACATCTTATTCATATCGGTAAATATTTCTTATTTTTTTTTATTTTTTTTGCCCGCCAAAATGTTATCCAGTTACTTCATCATCATTAATTATAAATTTCGATATTTTTTTGATTTATTATGTATGGCACATCCCTAGCTTGTCAGTTGCTTATGATGACGGGAATTCCCTTTTTTCCCTCTTTAGTAAATGTTTTGTGACTGATGCCTACATGTAATATGAATTAAACATAAAACTGATACTGCTTTTTTCAAATGCATCGGTCGAGCGCAAATTTAGATATACATTTAATAAATAAGTAAATAATTTATGGCTGCAAGGGAAGGGATTAAAAAACTGGGCGGCAGTGTCAGGTTTAACCCTTCGAACCAAATGCTTTCGACACAAATATAGTTTTTTTTTTAATAAACAATCAAAATTATCTTATTAATTTAAAATAGTTTCATTTCTTAAAAAAACTTTTGAGGGGAATTTGTGGGGAATCAGCGGATTTATGTTCCCAAATATGATGCTACGTTTACATGCGTGCGAGGACTTGGCAGGCGCTCACAAACAACAATTCTTCACAAACGCTCGTGCTACATTTACACGCGTGCGAGGACTTGGCAGTCGCTCACAAACTACAAGCGCTCGCATGCACTCACACGTTGCCCCAGTGCTGCCAACTTAGTGGATTTTCCACTCAAACTGGTAGTTTGAATACTTTGACTCCTTCATTTAGTGGCGAAATATTGGTTTTAGTGGCTGGTGGGTTTTTCTAGCCGTTTAAAAAATAATAATTTTAATTACTATAACTGCGATCACTCAGCCACTAAGTATCTTATATTCAATTGAATATATCTTTGTTGTGGATCATAGCTAGGTACATAATTAAGATAATAATAATAATAAATGGACAAAGTTATCATGACAATTAAATATCGTAAGTATATCCTGAAAGATGGTACGGTTGATATCTCTCGGACATGTCACCATCCCGGGGAATCTATTAGGCATATTATTTCTGGTTGTTCTCGTCTTGCTAACGGCGAATATTTGCACAGTCACAACCAAGTAGCCAGGATCGTACATAAACAGCTTGCCCTTAAATACAACCTTGTGAATTTAGAGGTGCCATACTACAGGTATGAACCCGACCCAGTTCTCGAGAATGGTCGTGCTACGTTATATTGGGATCGATCTATCATCACAGACAGGACTATTGTGGCCAATCAGCTTGATATTGTGGTGATAGATCGATTAAAGCGCCGCGCAATGTTTGTTGACATCGCCGTTCCTCATGACGAGAAGAGAAGCTCGTGAAAGTTGAAAAGAAAAACAAATGAAATACTCACGAGATTGTCGATATTTGGAATGTAGATTCGGTGATCAGTGATCATTGTTCCGGTAGTTGTACCTGTTCACGGATTGATAGCCAAGAGCCTCGACCAACACCTTAAGAGGTTCACGTTGGACGGTTGGATCAAGGCAGGCAAGCAAGATGCAGAAGGTAGTCCTCCTAGACACTGCACGTATAGTCAGGAGGTTCCTGTCTTTAGAGCGAGAATATTATAAGCGCGAAAGTTTGTAAGTATGGTTGGATGGAAAAACTACTGAACGGATTTGGATGAAACTTTACAGTAATATAGCTTATACATCAGAATAACACATAGGCTACTATTTGCCGCGATAACTGATATATATGCGACCGAAGCCGCGGGCTACTACTATTAAATAAATAATTACAGATGGCGCTATACATTTTTTATTATGATTTTTATCAATAAAAATAAAAAAATAAACTAAACTAGTGACTTGTGCTGCTACCTAGTAATCTCTACTGAAGCGAGTTCTGTCTAGAGTTACTCCGTACTTGTTACATACAACTTACAGGTTATTGCGCTATACAAATTTTTTAATTTACTAAAAAATAAATATTTCGGACATTTTTTTTTGTAAACACATACCTACTATTATACATAGAAAACATCCAAACTCCGAAAAAACTAATATTTGCAGAACATAAAAATATACATAATTCGACCCGGAATTCGAACCCGAGATCTCAAGCACAGCATTCGCATACGCTACCACTGTGACACCGAGGCGTCCATTTTACGTTACGGACGCTTTTTACCGGCTAGGGTAACCCTCCGCAACGCCCCATAAGGAACTTCGTTCCAATAATAAATAAATATTTTGGATATCTAACACACAAGGCCATCTACTCTCAACTAAGCAGAGCTTGTGTTATGTGTATTAGACAACTGATATAAATCCATGTATACATTTTTTTTGTAAATACATATTATACATAGAAAACACCCAAACTCCGAAACAAATACGTATTACTAGTTGTTTCGTATACATTGCGATCAGCATGTGTCATACATAGCATCAGTGGGCCAATAATTTCATTTCTGTCAAGTTAAATTACAATAAGATTAGTATCGAATACCTTAATTATCAAATCTTTACACATGCTACTAGTTAATAACAATAAGTTAATTTTTATAAATATCTAGTTATGTTTACTTCTTTTAATATTAAATTTTGTAAGAGAGGATGACGAATGAAAATTTTTGTATGGAAGTATTGTATTTCAAAATGAAAAACAATGTAATAATTACCTACAAATTTTAACAAAAAAAAACCGACTTCAATCTGGACCAAATTTGAATGGGACCATTCGGGAAGCACCAGCTTTCAAATAAAAAAAAGAATTATCAAAATCGGTTCACCCAGTCAAAAGTCATGAGGTAACAAACATAAAAAAAAACAGTCGAATTGAGAACCTCCTCCTTTTTTAAACGACTTCCAAAAGGAGGAGGTTCTCAATTTCATTTGAAGTCGGTTAAAAGCGTGAAAACGGGCTGTTTGGCTTGGGTTGCGTGAGGTTGTGAGGTGCGTTTACACGCGTGCCACGCCTCGACAACCCTCCACATACACAAGCGTGTAAACGGGCTGTTTGTCTTGGCTTGCGTGAGGTTGTGATAGCTTGTTGCCGACCCGAGTCGGTGTCGGTTTTTGAACACAGATCAAAGGAAGCGTGCGCTCGCCACTTGCGACGTGTTTATACGATGGCGCGCGCGCCGCGCGCTACGCTTAGTACACAGATCTGTGATCCGCGATGAATGCACGTCTAGTTCTGTCTTCAAAATGAGTGGCTGGTCGAACGAAGAGAGGATTTAAAAATTAGTTAAAACAAACAATTTATTACAATATAAAATTTAATGAAATTTGAAGTTGGGTATCAAGGAATAGGTATGAGGCTAAAGCATTAATTTTAGTGTTCCGTACCCAGAGGGTGAATACGGGACTGAGCCTCCGATGTCTATCTGTCCGTCCGTCTATCGTAGAGTTGGCTAGTTGACGAAAGTTACATTAAGGTGTCCTCTACCACGGCAAATAATTAATTTGAAAATGTTTTCAGCCTAAAATCTCTCGATGGCGCAGTGGTAGTGTATGCGACTGCTGTGCTTGAGGGTTCGATTCCTGGATCGTAACACATGTTTGTATAATCTGCAAATATTTGTTTCGGAGTTTAGGTGGTTTCTAATTATAATATGTACCTATGTATTTACAAAAATTAAATTTGGATTTATATCGATTGTCTAATACCCATAACTCAAGCTCTTCTTAACTTGGGACTAGATGGTGTATGTGTGAAATGTCCAGATTATTTATTATTATTATTATTTTACCTTTTTTTTCGTATTTTTGTAATGTTTTACAAACCCCTAATTTGGTCCCGGATAAAAAAGTAACCACATGAAAGCGAAAAACGCTAGCGTGTAAATGACTTCCAAATGCCAAACGAGATTTGTGAACGCTTAGGGCTTGTGGATGCTTGTCTAGCCTTGGCAACCATCGGCGATTTTCTCGCTCAAGAAACGTACAATAAATATACATTCCGTGTAAACGAAAGAGATGCATATATTAATAGTTGCTCTCTGAATGTTCACACTGCCAGCGACGACTTGCTTTACTAGTTTTGTCGCTGATCGACAAGAGCTTTCAATTCAAAGATAAACTCGTTCAGCGATACTCGCTCGCTTGATTTTTTCATTTCAGTGCGGCTTTGAAAGTATACGTATGGATATCAACAAATCATAAAACTCTCATTGTTGTCTAGTTCAGACAACGATGATGTGTGTTACGATAGGGATATTATCGGGCACATTCAATAAGAAAAAGGAGAAAGGTCATCGTTTCTTCGTTTGACTATGCACTCATAGCGACACGCGATGTAAATATCAAAACTAATAAACAATATGGTGCAAATCAAAATCATGACCGGCGTCCGGCAGGTGCTCCACAGATACCAAGATAGATACGCATTATGCTGTTTGTAGTTGTTTGTTGTACGCAGTGCTCTAGTGCACAGTGTTGCCACAAGGTTTTTTTTGTTTGTTTCCTCAATACTTTCGACCAGGTGAACCTTAGAACATATATATCTGAAGAGGCATCTGAACGGGCGGAAAGCGTGATCGGAGTAGAGAGAGAGAGACTGAGTTTGGTTACCGTCTGTCTATTTCACGCAAGCTTCTAATAGCTGGCTCTACTACTAATAGGTAGTAGAGCCACGCTGATTTTAGCAAGAACGGGCCGGCTCGACCGGGGCGGTACTACCCTCGCACAGAAGATCATTGTGAAATGACTGCGTTCGTGCTGTCGTTGATGAGTGCGAGACCGGAGGCCCAATGATGCAGAAGCATCACTAGCCCGCCATGGTGTGGGTCACCATGCTGCATTGTCTGCGTTCGCAGTGAGTATGGTGACCACCACTCTTGGATTCTGCATGCTTTCCATCGGGCAGATTAGAGTCATATTGGCAGGGCCTAAAAAAAACCTCTAGTGGATAAAAACGGCTTTTGCACTCAGTTATCGAAGAGCAATAGTTATTTGTTATACAAGAGTGCAACCTTGCTTTTTAACCGCGTGCTCAATTTTGATGACCGAGCAAGCGAAGGAATCTAAAATTGAATAACGAGCGTAGCGAGTGATTAAAAAATTAGAATCCTGAGCGTCAGCGAGGGAATCAAAAGAGCACGAGGTGAAAAATCTTTGCACTCGAGTGCAACAAGTAACTTTTCATTCCACCTCAGCGAGGAAACAACTAAATGCAAAAAAAGCATTAACAATCACAAGATACTTTTATTTCAGTTTAGGTATTAATATTTATTAGGCACTACATTATGATAGGTAAGTATTACAGATTTATTTTTAAATTATTTCAAAAATGCTTAGGTACTCGCTCAACCCCGCGGTGTTACCCGCGATTTTTGTCGTACCGCGAGTTACACCGCGGGACAAAGCTGGTCTAAAAAAAGTATATCCAGAGATAACCCGGAACAAACAGACAGACAGACCGACTGACAGACAGACAATGTAACAGAAATTGTAAAAAAATAATATTTTAGTATATGTACCGTATACACGGTATACGGTACATATACCGTACATATAAAATGCATACATATGTATTTTACTAAATGCATATGTATGTATACACATACATATGCATTTAGTAAAAAGCTATTATTTTAATATTACAAACAGACATTTCAATTTTATTTATTTGTATGGATGTATAGATAAATTAAGAAAAATTTAAAGTTACGTTGCTATAGTTACATAAGAAGAAAATGGTGCATAATGGATATGGACAATGGAAATGGACAATGGTTCATAAATCAGAAGAAACAGACCAAAAACACAGCCGAGTCAAGTAGGAAATAAATAACAAAATAATATTACATCTACCATGGACCAAAGAGTATATATATCACGTTACAGTCGTTCCAGCTTGAACTCCTGCTTGTCAATTTCGACAGATACGTCGTGTAGATTATATTTAGTGTCGTCTGGATTTAATAATCTAGCCGGCGTTATAAAAAGCTAACTTATCCGTTAAACTCTATAGTTACTAAAAATGCTCACGAATTTCTATAATGATTATATTTAACGACAAAACCACCTTTCGTCTGAACTCATTTTCACATCACACAAGTTAGCATCTCTAGGTCCGTCATCAAAAATATGCCTTCTTGCTATGCGCCTCTAAGGTTCTATGGAAATTCCAACTACCTTCACACAAATTTTTTGCATAAAGGTTTTTTTTTAGTTCTGAATAAAAATATAGCACCTGATCGATTCAGAGAATTGATATTTCACCCTACAACATCAAAGTTACATTTTTTTTGGTATTTGAAATATGGAAGGTTTCTTTTTACTCAATAATTTAAGTAATTCAACTTTTTTAAATAATTCAGGTAAACTTCTGACAAGACCCGGCAACACTGCACTGATCGGCACCAACCTCGCGCCAACGTGTAAACGCGTCGCAAGTGGCAAGCGCACGCTTCCTTTGATCTGTGTTCAAAAACCGACACCGACTCGGGTCGGCAACAAGCTATCACAACCTCACGCACGTTCACGCAACCCTAGCCAAACAGCCCATTTACACGCGTGTGTATGTGGAGGGTTGTCGAGGCGTGCCACGCATGTAAATGCGGCATGAGGAATTTCATTCGAGTTTTTGGGGAATTGGATAAATTAGCATTGGCAGCCCTGCCCGTCAGGCAGGCGTAGGGCGCAGGCGTCAAATTCAAGGGCTTCAACCAGCATCCAAATATCGATCGATCGTTTCATGCGTCGTAAAAGTTCAAATGGCAGCAATTATATTGTTTGATAGTGTAACAAATAGAAAGTGAAGTGATTTATTAGTCCTATAAGTTAAAAATTAATAGTTTGTCTCTTATCTTTCTTTTCTTGATAAAATCAACTGGCAACTTAACAAAAACTACTACCCACCCACTTATTTAACATTGTGCAGTAGCATACTTTTTGTAATCCAAGCAGTGAATATTTAACCAAATGATACTAACAAAAGTGAAAAAATCATGCTTCAGTACACATGGGCCGCCTTGACCAGAGTGATACGACGTCTACAAGAAAACTGTCCAAAAGCAATTCATTTGCTACATTTGTCCTATTGTCTTAGATCGAAGTTAGTGGAGGCCTCCATTCATTATGAGTTGAACGACTCTTAAGGCTCACAACCCAGTTGCGACTCTTTGAGCTTCTTGTCAATTACACTTGCCGTGAGGTGACTCTTTTCAGCCTGTCACATCAAGAAAGGTGGTTTTGGCCTGCTATGGAGGAACTATTATTCTTTGAAACTTTAAACAGCATTGTGTGTGCTGAAGTAGTAGCTACTTACTATTTTTATTCTGTACTAGCTGACCCCAGTTTGTGTCTCATATTGCCTGTAGCATGATAATTTCCCCCCTGTTGTTGAAACATTCTTCATTAGTGCTCCGTCCTATTGGTCTTAGTGTAATGATATACAGCCTATGGCCTTCCTCGATAAATGGGCTATCTAACACTTTTTTCTATGAATTTTTATTTGTATTTCTCTGATTTTTTACTGTCATTAGCAGATTACAGAGCTTTTTTTCTGTTTTTAAAATAGCCTATGTGTTAATCCAGCGTGTCGGCTTCCTGCATACTAAATTTTATCCAAATTTGTCCAGCCATATGCGCGTGAAGAAATAACAAACATACACACTCACAAACTTTCACCTTGATAATATTAGTGTGATACAGGTGCTAAAAGAACATATCAATTTAATGTAAGTTTGCACCTCATTGTTGGCTGTGTTGTACAGTAGGTAAAAATAAAAAAACACATTATGCCAGTAGTCATGCAAATATAGTTAGTATTTCATATAAAAGTTACTTAAAACTAAATGATTTGTTAAACAAAATAATAAATAATCATCTAAATCAAAATCTAATAAAGAAAAATACTAAGAAAACAAAAAATAAAATAAATGTACTAAGTTCTCCTTTGACAACTCTTCGTATGATACTTGTATGATGTAAATCATTTCTTATCCAAGTTCACATATTCTCTGAAATAAACATAGTATATAAATGTTAAAATACATAAAATAATAATAAAAATAGTATAATTATAATTTAAATTAATAATTAGTATAAGTTTTTACCTTTGTGAAAGAGTAATAAATAAATAAAATAAATTGAAGTGGTAACTTATATGAACTGTGTACATACACCACACACTAATTTATAAATATAAAAATAATTTTCAAAATCGGTCCACAATTGACGGAGTAATCAATGTACATACATAAAAAAAAAAAAACAAAAAAAAAAAAAAAACTGATGAAATTGAGAACCTCCTCCTTTTGGAAGTCGGTTAAAAACTGTTGTATCCTGACAGGTCAACTATTATAATAAAAAACATTAAATTTTTGCTTAAGTTACTTTGCAAAAAAATAAAATAAGTATTCTAATTTGAATATATAAATTTCAATAATAACAATAGATAAAAATGAGAATTTAAACCGATAAATTATCTAATAAAATATTTAAATAATTAAAAAGATTCAAATAAATTGTCAATTGTCTTCCAGTTTTTACCAGCTATTATTTTTATTATATCTTTATCCCAACAAGTTGCCAGTCTTCCTTTCTTTCCAATACCTGCGGGTCATCTGTTATACATGTTAATTTACCTTACAATCAGAGTACAGTTGGATTATTTTGTTGGTATTTAGTTAAGAAAAGTAAAGAGAAAAGGTTCCACAGGTAATGTCAGGGTCATTGTGGTCACTTTCATTATTACTAGGGAATGGATAAATATGTATTAAAAAAAATGAACCAAGTGCATATCGCACCCCCGGTGCGAGACTATCACTTATGCAAAAATACAATTTTCAGGAAAAGTATAAAAAAATTTGACGTCTCTAAAAATAATGATTTTCACGATTTTAACGAGACAAATAGCTTTAACTACAACGTCAATTTTTAACTTACTTTTGAATAAATAACGACCACTTATTATTTAAAAAAAAGATACAAGATTATTTCAAATCTTCCAACCCCCTCAGAAGTAATGTTGAGGCACTAACGAAAAATAATAACTGTAATTATGTCACACTGAGTTAAACAAGAACAAATTGTTTCCTTAGTTTTATTTTAAATCACAAATATGTATCACAAAGTGAAGAAAAGTTCAAAGATAAAGAATGTGGCTCTTGCCAGTAATTTTTTGCTCAATTTTTTTTTACACCTCTTATTCGCAAAGGGAATATATTGAGTACATGATATCCGTAATAATTTATAGTTTCTTCTAATGGTAAAAGTGAGGATGGATTCTTAAGTGATATAAAGAAAACTAAAATGAAAATAATATTTTTTTTATTTACAAAAATTAAAAGTTAAATATGAAAAATCTGCGAATTCAAGCTTAAATTACTTAAAGTAAATAAAACAATACTCATTTTTATTTTATTGCAGGGGATCCCAACTTTTTCTTAGTCAGGGACCACTTTTATATTATTCTTGTTAGCAGGGACATCAATGTAGGTAGGTATAATAAAATAAAATAAACTGGAATAATTAAACTAAAACTAATTAAAAACCTATTCAGTTTTAAGATTACATTAAAAGAAATATTATTTTTAAGATAAACTTCTGTAATTTTGTATTAATGTGATTTCTGAACTTACATCTTCAAGGTGGTTTCAAAAACGACTCAAGTGAATTCAATTCTAAAGCATCCTTGCAGTTTCTGTCATTCCGAAATTCAATGACTTCTTCCTGTATTCTTTCAGTAACTTCACCAGCGTCCGTGCTATAAGAGATTATTTTCGGTTCGCTTTATCCTATTAGGATACTAGATTTTCAAATCCGACCACCTCTCATATCTATTCTTGTCAGTTGTGAACTGTTGTAACATCCTCCCTATTCTACTTGAAGTGGTGACTATAATCAGCATCGAATGAGGCGTTGTCCAGTAATTGTACAAGAACAGAGTGCAGATGTTTTGCATAAATATATCGTCTGCTGGCAGGTGAATCTGTATGGTCTTGTACCCCCTATCAAATGAGTACTGGCAAAATTTTCGAACAGGCGTAAGATTCTCGCTAAACTGTATGATAACCTTGTCTCTGTCAACAATAACACTTTTGTTTGGATCTCTCATCAACTTCACTACAAGAGTCGCCATGTAGTCCCCAGTATCCTCAAAATTGTCGTCCAGTAGAACCACTTTTTCGGTTTTTATTACATTACTGTCATCGAAGGTAATTGTATCAGTCTTCTCGTTAAGTCACTGACCAATTCCTTTAGCTCGTTAACACATTGACTGCCATGTAGGGCACCGGTGACCGGAGGCGGTCTTGTATCAAGGCGCCACGTAGGACACCGGTGACCTCACGGTAAACCTGTTTTCAGAGTTTATTTACGCGCCGTAGGACGCGTTTTCTATAGATTTCCTATTAGTAAGTGACCGGAATGGCGCTCAGGAGTAATACTTTCGCATGGTTTCTATGTAACGTAAAATATTTTGAATTATTGAAGATAAACCTTCAATAACGTTAAAAATCCCAGAAATTAACATTTTTTTAAAATTCAAACGTATTTATAAATGGTATGGGAAGAATAATAAAACGAGTAGTAAAATTAAACTTTTTTACCTTTTAGTATAAAATTGCCCACTAATCTGAAAAAAAAACAAAAAAAGAAAGGAAACAATATATATGAAAATGAAGTTACAATTACAAATACCGATGGCACTTATTAAAACATTAAAGACCAATGGTGGGGTAGTCCAGGAGATTCAGGACAATAGGTTGCCACTTTTTTTGCCTTGTTTTTAGCGAGTCTTGATCCAAACGTCGTGACACTGGTTTTGTAGCATTCTACACAGAAGCGCCTGGATTGCCTTACTTTGCCTTCCTTTGCTTTTAATGCATGTTTTAGTCTTTTAGGTCTCTTAGAAATAGATTCATTTTCGGTTTCATTTTTACCAGAGTCTACTAGATATTCCACTAATTGACGTCGGAATTCTACAATTCCTTGTTGAGTTGTATTTTCGCAAAACATGATCCAGGCATTTACTACAGCCGTATTTAAAATTAATTCGATGCCTAATTTCTTATACCATTTTATGGTTTTTCTTAATGGTGATGAATACGCGCTCATCTGATCGCTCATGTCTACAGATCCTTTTGCTTTATTATATGCTATAACCATCTTCGGTTTTCGAATCACTTTTCCTTTTTTATGCACACTAGCACATCCTTTAGAGTGTTTAGTGGAGAGCATGAATACACTTTATCCTTCCAGTGCAACACTGTTATTCCGCGTTCGTTTTCCATTGCTACAGATTCGCCTGGTTTGAGTTTTGCATCAATAACTTGTTTGGGCAGGCCCTTTCTATTTTTTCTCAGTGTGCCTGCTAAATGAGTATACCTATCTAGAAGTTCATTGGCTAAATCCAAACTCGTATACCAATTATCCGTAGCTACGGTGTGCCCCAAATCAAGTATTTCTTTACACAGTGACATTACAACGTTTTTAGGCGTTGTATTCAGGTGTTCGTGGTTTTTACCAGCGTAAAGTTCTAATTTACAAGTATAACCTGGTATTGTGCACAGTTTGAACAGCTTCATTCCATATTTGTGCCGTTTGCTCTTATTATATTGCCTAAAGATCAATCGCCCGCGGTAAGGCACTTGACTTTCGTCGAAACAAACTTCTTCTTTAGGCGAGTACCGTCGAAATGAGTTATTTAACGTATCTATCAGACTGCGTATTTTATAGATTCTATCGGTGGTATCTGCAGTTTCGTTGTCAACGAAATGCAGATTCTGCAACAACAGTTCGAATCTATTACGACTCATGATCGAAGGTGCAAAATATTGTTTGAAAACTCTGTCTGTGCTCCAATATAAACTTATTTTTGGGAGTTTGATTAGTCCCATGTACATAATAAGTCCAAAAAGAGCCTTGACTTCATTTTTGTTTGTTGGCTTCCAACTATTCAAACGCGATGACGGCTTTGAGCTTTCGCGTCGCTCAGCATACAAGTTGGTTTGCACAGCTATTTCCTCAAAAATTTCGTCTGAGACTAATAATGAAAAATAGGCTCCTGGGTCTGCATTTCGTAGTTCAATATCATACGGTTTCTTGATACCTAGAACAAATCCGTACTTTGGATAAAAAAGGACATAAATAGGCAGTAGACTATTTAAAAAGAGTAAAAATATTCTTGACTGTTGAGCATTAACCATAGAAAACATACAGGTGAATTGAGAACCTCCTTTTTTTTTTTTTTTTTTATGTATGGCCCGCCAAAATGACTCTACTCTGCCTGATGGAAAGCATAAGCAGAATCCAAGAGTGGTGGTCACCATGCTCACTGCGAATGCAGACAATGCAGCATGGCGACCCACACCATGGCGGCCTAGTGATGCTACTGCATCTTTTAGTCTAGTCAACAAGTATGGAACTTGTTGACTAGACTATTTGGGCCTCCGGTCTCGCACTCACCAACGAAACACGACAGCACGAATGCTGTCATTTTACGTTGATTTTCTGTGCGAGGGTAGTACCGCCCCGGTCGAGCCGGCCCATTCATGCTGAAATCAGCGTGGCTCTACTACCTTCCGTTTTTAAGTTGGTTAATGAATAAAACACAAACTTATAGCACATAATTGATATATTATTATATTAATATCATTATAAATACCTGTTGGCTCCGTAAATGCAATCACTGATGGTTGGAATCCTCTTGGTTCTCTCCATTTTTGTGGCCTACTTGACGACATAAGAGCCACATTTTGAGCGACAAAATTTTCCACCGAATCACATTCACTTTCCGAATCGCTTCTTATATAAAGACGCATTCGATTTTTTGGGGGATGGATATTCTCATCCCCACTCTCCGTACACAAATCTTTCTCTAAATCGTATACATTGTCACATAACGTGTCTATACTTATCCAACAATGACTTTTCCAGTAAATAAATTTCATATAAATTATCCTGGGTAAAAAAGAAGTCCTCAGAGTTTATATCTAACTCGGACATTGTTTACTAAGTACGTACGACAAAAGAAAGTGGTAATCGCAAAATGACATAACGTAACATCCGTTCCGTGATAGCGCGTGTAAGCGACTGAGGTGCGCGGGTGCCCGGAGAGATGACCGCACGGCGCCTTGGTAACAGAAATCAACATAATTACTTCTGTGCGCCATGTAGGGTACCGGTGACCTCGTGAAGTTTTTTTTAATTTTCTACGGAACCCTGCCTCCGATTGACCCCAAAATTTAATACTATGTATATTTAGACCTATAACATCAATTGGCATAATATTTTTTTTTTGTGAATTTTGTCATTATTACTCTGGCAGTTAATGTGTTAATCACGTTACTGTTACTGCGTCGTGTTTTTATCATACAGACAATCTCTTAATAACTGATATTTCTTCATTTGACTTGGTCTCGCTCCCTTCGATTAGGGTTTCCAATAATTGCGGGCCCAACTGCCTAACCTTTTCATTAAAATACTTGTCCTCTACAAGTAGTTGCATAATGCGTGGGTTATCCTTCGTTAGTTGCACCAGGCAGTCGTCGAACCCTTCATCGTCACTGTCGTCTTCGGTCATCGTATACTCAATTGGTGTGTCTGTTCTTGACAACAGGAGTACTTCGATATCGTTCTTTTGGCCGACAATATTGTATATACAGTCCTTTATATGTATAATTTCAAAATTATCTTTGCGTGAAGATTGCAGACACACAGTCTCGTCCCAGTTGGGTTGCGATAGCGTCCCCGTTTAGCCAATTCGTAAGTAAACAGAGTTGTTTTGCCTGATCCTTTTGGTTCCTCTAGTAAATAATAATAATTCTCTTTTGGCAACTTCCCTATAAATGCTTCTGCTGCACAATTTTTGAAGTGCTCATGCATATCTGTCTCCCTGACTGGCACGCCAGAAATTTGAGTCAGGCCTGCCAGCTTCAACAGGCCTCCGCTCACGCTTGGCACCTCATCTATGCACCACCGTCCGCTACCGTATATGCCCACTATGTTATTCTTTGAGGTGGTGGAGGAGAAGGGAGTGGTGCTCTAAGATCACAAACTGGTGCTGTTCTGTGCAGCTCATATTCTGTTGCAGAGTGCACCACCTCCCTTCTCTCTTGCACACGAGGACTCTCTCCCTTCTCCAGCCCCTCTCTTATTGTTGACAGGATAGCCTCCTTAAACCTCATTGATAAGATGGTGTCTGGTGAGTCCACTTCTCTCTTTCCCTTCTCCTTCCTCCTGTCAACACCAGGTATTACACACTTTGATTTTCGTGTGTGTTTTGATGGCACCAGTACTTGATATGATGAAGTCGTGCCTGATGCCTTGCTCCGACTTCTCACACGTTTGGGTCATACGTGCCAGATGACCCTGCTGCTTGAGTCTCTGATGTTTGTATGATCTTGTATGTATTTACAAAAAAAAAAGTATATATGTATTTGTATCAGTTGTCTAGTACCCATAACACAAGCTCTGCTTAGCTTGGGACTAGATGGCGTTGTGTGTTAAAATGTCCGAAATATTTATTTATTTATTTATTTAATTTACTATTGGCGACCCTGAAGCCCCTGGCATTCCTTTGAAGTGGGCATACTCGAAACCAGTCTCCGTCATTTCAACTGCCCTAAAGCTCCTCAAACCTGTTTTGTCAGACTAATACAGACAAGATACTGTCCCCAGTTTATTAAAGGATTAAGAGCTACGCAAACTTCTCCCATGGTGACGTCGGCCAATTTCATGTCCGCACAATTATAGCAGATTATATCACTTTCTTTATCAACGAGGGTAGCGTCAGTCCAGCACATAGACTGTTCGCCTGCCGTCCATATTACTTGATTGCCCTTAGTTGTTACCCGGTAGTTGCTGGTTAAGCTGCCCTTTGTGCCGAAAGCACTTCCCACTGAAACAACAGTTTGCACTTGAAGTATGTATATTCTGTCGTCATAGGTATCGAAGGTTTGCCAGGGAACCTGCACGCTCTTCTGTATTCTGGGGTTGGGCTCGCGGTTCCACGTTGAAGAATGTACCCGCTTCCAAACCCTGACACTTTGCTGCCTTATACTCTTATGAATTTGCGTGTTGAAGGAATAAAATAAAAGATAATTTAATACACAGCACTAGGTATATATTCCCCTAAGTGCGTGTCGGTTCGGCGTTACAATGAGACTGGCGACTGGCTGTACTCTCTCAAACTAATTCGACACCCTAATGCTAAATAAGCATTGCATTGTTTTCTATGTCCCTACAGTGCTAAAGGGGTTACGAATCAGGTTTTGATCAACTTCAGATTCTTCTGTATATTCTGGGCAGTAACGATTGAATTTTATCATTTATCATCATCAATCAACATTTGCTAATTAGTCTTGATGTTTTCTTGTATATTTGATTTATTTTGTCTTTCATAAGGCTTTTAATGTACCAAACACAATTTTTTTTTCTTAATGCTTACGTAATAACAACTTAAGTTTGCAAATAAAAGTCTGAAGTTTATCTTCAAAAATGAATATAAGTGTGTGAAAATATTCACAAAATAAGCCAAATTCCTCTGACATGCTGGATTAGTTATTTTTGTCAACCAGAAAAATATCAACCTCTGCTCGCAGTTCATATAATCTTCCCCAAATATTTATCTTTCGATAGCCATCGAACTTCTGTGTGAAAGAGAAGTACCCCATGATCAGAGTCCATTTCAGTGCATTTAATTTTTAAAAGGAGTGTATTTTTAATGGCCATTTGTAGTGTATCACTAAGGCATCCAAGAAGAGTCTTAGCAGCTAATGCCTGGCGATGTATAATACAGTGCGTTGTTATTGACTTTGGATTTTTCTTTTTAATACTAAAGTCACCAACCCGGACCGTGATCCCAACATTGCCCGTGAAATCAATAATTCTTCTTTAATTATAGTGCCGACCAACGGCTCACTGACCGCTAAATTTAAAATCATTCGCGGACCATATTTTGGCTTCTGCGGACCACAGGTGGTCCACGGACCACTAGTTGGGAACCTGATATAATGATATACAAATAATTCAGATTTTTTGCAACTACAAGACATTGTGCGACAATTTGCAGAACATTTACATGGTGGAATTAATGACTCTGGTAAAGACGGCTTCGTCATTTGTCGTGGACGTAAATCACCGTTCAGCTTTTCATAACCAAATGAAAAATATCGATGCGTGATAATTGTGTTTAATGAGAATTTTTCCATATAAACGTTTGTACTGTAGCCCTTAGTAATTGCAAAGCATCTGATGTGCATATCACGTTTATCAAATTGAAATCGAAACCTATATTCTGAGATATCACTTTATATCTGAGTTCATCAGCAGATACATTTTTCTTTGAAAATAAATATGTGCAATTTTTTGCGGCGGAAGCGAACCGACTATTACGACACGGTGTGCCACTCTGCGCCTGAGAAGGGAGTGATCCGGGAACTGCTGTGTTAACACATCCGGACCAAACATATTTACACCATGTGCCAAGTATGTTACGTGTATCATTTTCGTATATAAAACACTTCAAGTGCATTTGCAGCTTTCATCAAGTAAGGAGCTGCACCAGTAAGTATTATGAAAAGTTGTTCATGTTTAAGTCCACCAGGCCACAAAACACTCAACATCATAGCATCGTTTAATAGCTTTACAGATGTCTGGTGGTTACATTTACGAAGTTCTGTATCTCAATAAATAGGATTTGCTAGGTCTCTTTAAATAGACCTCCGATATTCACGTTGCCAATGCAACAACCTGGAGTGTCTGTAGTTTCATCAATTGCAACCCATATAGGGCCATCTTTTATATCTTCACGAATCTTAGCTAAACATTCTTTATAAATACCGCCTACAGATTCATCGAGAATTGTTTTGCCTAAGTATTATCTAAGAAATCTTTATAAGTCGGATTGTTCAATTCCCATAAAGATATGTCTGCACATATCATAAGCATTACACAATTCCCTTGAGAAAGTACAACTTTATGAATCTCTTGTCATCGCGTCAGGAAAAAAAAGTTGCTTGAATTTGATCCTCGCAGTACTTGCCGTATATTTTGCAGTATATTAAAAAAGGCTGCTCCGAAGAAATAGATTTTTCACAGGCATGACATACAGTACTTTTCCATTTGTACTTAGGGAAATCTTCGATGTATTTTTCCAATTTGAAACGCAAAGGTTGTTGCCTTGGGAATTCGAAATTAAACTGATAGGTGTTGTGTTTGGTTGCTTGAACAATATATACATACACCAACACACATGCTTGAATAAAAGATGTATTCAGGATGTATTTGGTTTATTATTAAACGACTATTACACAATGCGGAACACAACGCAGCCGGAACCAATCTGTCCAACAACAAAAGTAAGTGGCCTTCCATGACACTCCTAGTGACGTTCTATATACTAATCACAATTAGTAACATAGAGATGCGACATCCTAACACCTCCCTTGTTGAATTAAAAAAAGATCGTTATCCCATATTTGATAAAACTGCTCTGCTGAAAACTTGGCTGGCATGAGTGGCATGTTTAACTTTCATTTTCGAAATACGTTGTGGAAGTACATGGTCATCAGAGAGGTTTGGTATCAATTTAAAGCCTTTATAGGCTGGATTTTCTGAATGTAGCAATACTACATGGTCCCATTTTGCTGTCCTTGCCTCACCATTCACCACATAATTCAAGCTTTTATTTAACACATTTTTCTCATAACCTTTAATAGGTGAGTGAGAGGGGCATCGAATAATAGTATTAATTTCTGATTGTTTATTTATAATTATCACATTTTCAGTGCACTCCATGTGTTGTCCGCTTGAAAAAATATTTCCTCTGGTTTCATTTATTATTATTTTGAGCGCCTGTCGATTGTTCGTGCCCTGGTCACAGACTGTAGCCACTATATGGAGTCCAGCTTCTTGAAGACTAGTTATTACCACTTTTATTTATGCAGCCAGCTCGTACCCTTTAGTAGCCGACTGAGAAAACGTATAGGCTGCTTATAGTTTTTTTATGAGTCCCCGTATCATAAAAACCTGGGCATGGTCGACCAATGACAATATCTTTCCTTCCAATATATGTTACATTAGCTTTTAGACACATTTCATTCAACAATCTATACTAATATTATAAACGCGAAAGTTTGTATGGATGGATGTTTGTTACTCTTTCATGCAAGAACTACTGAACGGATTTGGATGAAACTTTACAGTAATATAGCTTATACATCAGAATAACACATAGGCTACTATTTGCCGCGATAACCGACATATACGCGGGCGTAGCCGCGGGCAACCACTAGTAAAACATATTTTTTCTTCTTGTTCTCTCTTTTAATTGGAGAAATATAGTTTTATTGAATGCCTGGCTTTATATTGGCCTGGTTTAATAATTTTATCAATATTTGCTGAAAAGGCAAAATAAATATTTTCTCAAGAATCTTTAGGCTTTGTTTGAGCAACGCCAACAACTTTTCTTCAAGAGTGAATCGTCTGCATTTTTCTTTCTTTTTGATTTCCCGCACGATTGGTAGTACTTACCAAACTATTCATGATATTTATAAATTTTGGATTTTCCATTAAATTTTTCGCAGCCTTTATTATGTTAAGTTTGTTACGACACTCCCACAATTAAATTCTAGTCGCAACCAATTTTCGATGCAGTTCTCTTTCGCTAGTGGTCATTTTCACACGTTAAAGAGTTGATTAAACTACTATTTAATTCGTACCGAAATCGAATCAGTTTAAGTTACCTAAATATAAAATAGAAATCTGTAGGGCCTTTATTGCCTGATAACCGAACCAAAAACATCGAAACAATAATTAATTATTTATTGAATAAGTTGGACGAATAATCATAATAAAGAAGATATGAAATACGGAATGGTAATGAAAGTATAAAATTAATACAATAAAAATAGTCTAAAAAGTTAAATTTTAGAATTAGCCACATGACTGGTTGTAGCATTCTCTACACAAAGTTTTTTCGCATTTATCGCAAAATGTTTTTATATTTTACGTTCTTGGCTGCTTCTCGACTGCTTAGACTTAAGCGTAGCTTGTCATAACAACCTACGCAATATATATTTTTTTTGCCTATTTTCAGGCTATATAAAAGAACTACTAAAAATCGGTTGGTTTCCAAATTTTCCTGTAGCGGAATAATATTTTTAACAGGCCTGATAGTTTTTTTTGTTAACTGTTCTATGATCTTCTCTAGAAAGTCTTTCTTTTTCATTTTGATGCCTTTGTTTTGGTTAAACTATCAGCGCATTTACTACTGCTGTTCCAAATAAAATCTCCATCATAAGTTTTCGATACCATTTGAGTCCACGTTTTATCGTTGAGTAATATGAAAATATCTGATCGCTGTAATCAGTTCAATTTTTATGTTTATTATACCATAAAATTTTTGCTGGTTTAGTACTATACAAGCAGACAGTACTGTTTCGTTATGGCTCGCATGAACCACAAATATGTTTGATTATCGCGCCTAGCCAAAAGCGCTTTTGAAGTTTCCTACATCGAAACAGGCTAAAAGATGAAAAGTGAAGGAATCAGGTACTCACAGGATGATGAGAGTCAGGAGATCACCGCACAGCATCACTTCAGTAGTATTTCACGATATTTTGAGGTTTCTTCACACGCGTGATTGGTTTTCTTGCCAGCTGGCAGTTGAGTTTCGTTCGAACTGATTTGATGATTCTTCGCTGTCACTTGACACACTCACCACATGGATTTGGCGAGTGCGCGGTGGCGGGAGATTTAAAACAGAAAGGAAATGTAGGATTTTGGGAAAGCATCCCGAAGCCTGTTCAAGTACTAAATATATATTTGTCACTTTAACTCTGTGGCTAGCCAAAGTTATGATGCCCGCACTAGCGAAAAAACAAGGAATTTGTCAGTTGTAGGATAATTGTGCGTAAGGCCATTTCAGCCCGATGCCACAGTCAACATGTTACTCTTTCTTTTTACGAAAATTATGCAAACGGAAGAGTATGAAATTTGGCATAGTTAAAGTTTTTGTGGAGATAAAGTCCACCATATCATCATTCCGTGCTACATCTACATGTAAACTGTACATTTGATGATAAGAAGCTGGTGCAATTTTAAAAGTACCGTAGCCATATAAGGTTTCGATAAATTCTTGAACTAACCTATGTGTCAATTTACATTTTTTCGAGTCAGATGCTTTTAAACTGTTCATGTTTAGAAAATTCTTACCGGTTGTATGTAAACAATCGCATTTCATACTCTTGAAATCACGATTCATGAAATGTCTTTCGAAAATTTTCAGTGCTGATTCAAAGTTATTGCATACCTCTTTTTTGCAATCGTCCATAACTAGAATCATAGGTGTGATGGGCGGGTCTCATGATCTCAATATTGATTGATCGATTATGCAATGTCATTATTAGTAGTTAGTGTTATGGAGGTGTGGCAATCTTTTGCTTCGAACACCGCCAATGCGCCGTTCCACACTTATTAAAAAAAAACAAAATACCTATAACCTCCATGTAGTAATACTGGTTTATTTTTATATTTTGTATGAAAGAGTTTCATATATTTCTAGTCAGGCTATAAATGAGAATACAAATGTTAAAATTATACTTTATTAACGCTTAGTCTAATTTTTTTGGATTCGCTTGCAGTTGCATTGGCTTGTTCAAACTTGAGGTAGGGTATTTCAAACTGATTTTTCATCAGTTGTACACAGGTTGTTCCTGTTCTTTTCAAGCCAGGTTTTAAGCAATATGTTTACCAAAGTTTAAAATTTTAAATTTAAAAATCTAAGTTGTAAATCACTAGCAGCATTAGAAAAAGGCAGTGTCATAAAATAGTTTACCGAAATTAGCAGTTAAATGAATTTGCGTCTGCCCTCTACAGTTTTTGGTAAAAATTTCGAAATACGTCGCCATTTTAATTGGTTGTGAGTGGTTAGGGGGAGGGGTCCGATCCACCCCTCACTATTTTCACCTGCCGGAAATACTTGGTTCCCTTAGAAAAATAAAAAACAGAAATTTGTACCAAAATTGTTTATTCCACTTTATAAACGTGTTTTATGGCTTTTAATAATTCCATGAATGGATCTTTCTTGTATTTAACATTATTTCGCCGCCACTAATATTCAAAAATAACATCTGCTAAATTTTCTGTGTTATTAAAATTGTCCTTCCCTCCACTGGGACTCAATTCGTTGAGTATGAGTCCCATCTTCAGCTATGAATGGGTTGTCACGATCCGAGTGGTTGAATTTTTTGTGTATGTAGCCATGTTGTGACAAGCAATCATATGCTCTCCAAAAATCAGTGTGGATGGTGGTGCCAACTTCCACATTCTTCAATATAAGTGGAACCAAAACCTCAGCAGAGCGAATATTTTCTGGGCACACTTCCAACCTCAGATCTTCAGATCCATCCTCAATCATACCGAGAACCCAATGGTCCTCAATATGGTGACCTATAACAAAATATATATATAAACTGGCTTCAATTATGAGTCGACGCTGGGCTCCTGTTTCTGGGTAGTTTAAAAAAAATAACCACGATGGCTAAGGCGGGAGCATAATTACCTCGATTGTATTTTCTTTTTCCAAATTAAGATTCATCGGACTATTTTTCCGGGTCACCAATCTTTCTAACTACTTCATTTTTGTCCATTTGGTATGCCACAATGGTTTCTCGGCTATAATTATACCAGTCACATATGGTGACCCGGCCCAGGCACCTTTAAAAATTTTAGGGATCTTCATTTATGGCGTCGTTGTAGCTCCATTTTTTTGAAGCATATAGCGCCGTTGTTGCGTGGTATTTTAGATTTAGATTTACAATTGCCTTTGGTGCAACACCAAGAACCAAATGACCTGTTGGTCGATTTTGCTATTTTCATGGGAGTCCGATGTGTTCTACATAATTTTTGAGTCTGCACCAATCCATTTTCTTCGGCGAATGCCACACACTGCTCATTGGTGCCCAATTTTTTTATTATTCTCGCCAAATTCCACATCATAAGCACCTCTTCTGTGTAGAGATGTCGATCGAGAGTGGGCCCGTCGTCCTCGAAAACATCTTAATATACTGCCGATGCTCCACCAAGCCCCGAACTCGTAGACGGTCCTGGTTTCAGGTGTCCACTTCCACTACTTCCAGACGCCATTGCAAGCTGCGATAGCGTTATTTCAGTGTCCAAACAGAATCCAAGAACGTAGCCAAGACGTAGAAAAAACACAAATCGATACGGAAGAACACATTCACTTTTATACTCGAAAGCAAAGAAATGACGCACAAATTTGACATCACCTGTCAATATCATACATCCAAGATTTTGGTTGTGTTTCGTTTCACGTTTTTCACATAAAACCTAAAAATTACATTTGAAAAACTGTACTAAAGCATAAAAGTTACGTTCCGTTTTGCATAATTGCAATAATATATATGATTTTTTGGAAATTGTTTAAAAATAATTAGACGCAACTCCGGCAGCCAAAATTACTTTGCGGGGATTAAGACTAACTCCCTTAAGCCCCCTACACCACCTATACCCTCAAATTCAGGTTTTTTTTTTCCTAACTTTTTTTCAATATCCTACAGTATAAATCGTTAGAATCTATTTTGGAGACTGTGATTTCTCCATTATTTGTCCTGTTCTGTTAAATCCACAGTAATGTGTGAGAAATGTATTTTTTTGCGATTGCGTACAATAATGTAGGTGTCAAAACATTGGCATTTTTCTGTTTAAAAAAGACGAATCATTGTGCACATCTTCAAACACAAATCAACACATCACAGTTTTCTCTATCTTCCACCTCTTTTAATAAATGGGTTGCATCCACACCTAAATAAATACGTTTCAGTTCAAGATGTTCTTATTTGTCATAATTTCTATTCATGCAATTTAACGCCAATGTCTTCAATAATACCTTAGTTTGAGTCTTTGATTCTGAGAATTTTAGAGAATCAGCTTGAAACATGTAATTAAAATCATTAAACAGTCCAAGAGCGTAGTCTACGAAATGCATTTGCTATTTTATCAAAGGGTAAAGTCAGGACAGTAAAATGTCGGTGTTGTACTCGGGGTCTAGTCCAATGCCTTTGTCGTCGCTTCAGTCATTCAGTCTAGTTCGTGCTGTTATGAGACTTGGTTCCGTTGTTAGGTCAATAAGTCAGTGAATTTTTAGGAAATCTTCAGCCAAGGTTGTTCTAAATTCTGTGTGTGAAATTTTTTGATTACCGGATTAAAAAATAATAAAACTATTGAAAATGGCTGTGTTGAAAAAGCGACGGAAAAGTTTTTTGGTACAAAAAACTTTTCCGTCGCTTTTTCAACACAGCAATTTTCCAGATTTTGATGCAAACATTATTACTATGTTACACCACTGTTTTAGACTGGTTGACATATTCATTGTCGAACGTAGGTGTTTCATATCTATCTTTTTCAGTGTCATATTTCTCTAATATTTCGGTTGCTTGCACAATAATATCGCAATGAATTGGCACTAGGGCAGCAAAAGTCACTTAGGGATGGGTTATTTGATGATTTTTTGGGGTTATAATCAATCCAAAGTGATTATAACCTAATAAAAAATATTATAATTTTTATGATATCTTGTTCATTAGCTCATATAATACTCTGAATAACTAACTAAATATTAAATTAAAAAAATACCTTGACTTGTATTGGACACGCCGATCGAGCAACTTCGTCTTTAGGTCTAAATGGTATAATGTAGTGGCAGTGAACATTTGTGTCCGGACTTACTTATCCGCCTGTGAAAGGAGAAATATCATTAGAAAAGAATTGCAATATACCTAATTATCAATATTGATAAATGATCAACTAAAATTTTAATAATTATTAATTACCCGTTGGAATGTTCCCGAAAACATTTTGCCAATTTTCTGCGCAAACAACTGCGTGTAGACGCCACCAACGTTCTTCACCAGTGAATCAATAAGATATAGTATTAGTAGCTTGCCGTCAGGATGAACCTGCAGAAAAAAATGAAATGCCAAGCTTCAAGTTCAAGATAAACGAAAGGAATATGGTAAGTTGTATAAAAGTTACCTTCTCTAAATGTTTCTCCACACTTTCAATGATTGCTTCAGCGTGGTCGATGTTTTTTTCCGCCAGGTAAAAGTTAAATTAAATATCCGAGATTGGCTATAGGTTAGACCAGATATGACGCATACTGCTCTGCGCTACTTGTTTTGACAAACACATTTTGGTGGTATACAAAATACACTCACAGTCACAATTCGCTTAAGTGAGTACCGTGCCGCTTAACGCCTCGACCTCAACTGTGCCTGATATCCTGAAATAAAAACACTGACTAGGAAGGATGTGAATTTAGTTCAACACTAAGTCGGATCAAAATAGACTATCGTTGCAGGAATGTTGAAAAAGAATTACAAGCATATTTACCAAAACTTTGTACACTCTTTGAACTGAAATTGCAGTATTGAAAAAGCGACGGAAAAGTTTTTGTACCAGTTTTTATTCTTAACGCGTTCCAAAGGATGTGCGGACAAGTACTGATCTTTTCTTTGACTTTTCTATGCAAACATTATTACTATGTTACACCTCTGTTTTAGACTGGTTGACATATTCATTGTCGAACGTAGGTGTTTCATATCTATCTTTTTCAGTGTCATATTTCCCTAATACATATTTTGGTTGCTTGCACAATAATATCGTAATGGATTGAGCTTAGGGCAGCAAAAAAGCCATTAAGAGATGGGTTATTTGATGATTTTTTTTGGGGTTATAATCAATCCAAAGTGATTATAACCTAATAAAAAATATAATATTTTTTATGATACCTTGTTCATTAGTTCAGACTCAATGCATAAAAGAGCTAAAGTATTTAGCTTTCATTGATTAACTAGCTGACCCGGCGAACTTCGTACCGCCATATTTACATATCTGTCTCAGCTTCCCACAGGCAGTGTACAGTCGCGCACAAAAAAAGACTTTTCCCGTTATCTTTTATTTTTTTTCTTTCTAGCAAAAAAAGAAGGAATTAAATCGGACTATGTGTTATTGAATTACAACCAAATGCATATTTTGACTTTCATCCTCTCTCTCCAGGAAACCGTGCTGAATTTTGGGATAAAAAGTATCCTATGTCCTACCTCGTAGTATGAACTCAAATCATGCCAAGTTTCATTTGAATCCATTCAGTAGTTTCGGCGTGATGCGCGGCCAAGATACAGACAGACAGACAGACGGACAGACAGACAGACAGACAGACGGACAGACAGACAGACAGACAGACAGACAAAAATTAAAAAAATTACAGTTTTGGCTTCAGTAGCGATTATAGAGAGCCCTCCAAAAAAAAAATTCAAAATATCTTTAATGTACAGAATTTGACCTGTTGCATTTTTATTATAAGTATAGAAGTAAATCGTAGGTAGTTAGTTCTTCACTCCGCTTAAAGCAAGAAAAGGTTCTCTCACCCGAACACTTTGTTGCTGGTGTACATAGAGCCATGCGAAGTGCTAGCTAGGTATATCCAAGTTTGGATAAACGTTCTCTAAATTCTGTTTACGTAAGAACGAAGATAGTCTGTTTAGTTGATCCAGTATCTGGCTTAATTGAAATTCTTTCAGTCGTAAGATGACATCAGTAATGTATGCACTTGTGAACTAAGTCCATTTCCAAATCATCTGTATACACTTCTAGCAAAGAAGTGTTTTTTTTCTATGAGGGTCAATGGCACCAATTCACTTAATTTTGTTAGAGGTGAAAACTTAAGTGATGCTCTAGTCTGAAAATTAATGATTTCTTTTCTGAGGTACTGACACCATGATGACATATACAAAGCTGATTGCATAAGCAGCTAGACCTGGACTATTCAATTATATTTTTGAACTATCGTTAAGGTAACTAGCTGCCCGTCCCGGCTTAGCAAAGGTGGTCTTTTTTTGCTACTAGAGGAATACTGTTTATTATATTGTCCATCATGATACATAAAAGTTAATTTTAACTAACTTTGACGTTGTGTAATCGTGATGATCTAATGACAGTTTCAGAGGTTGATTATGGAGCACGTCGTACGAGAGGGGAGCTACCACGGCCAAATCACCGAATAGACTGTGAGAAGAATTAAATTGAGTACGTTTTTAATCTAAATATGATTACATAATCAAAACAGAAGTAGCATTAGTAGGGTGGTCACTTGTTGCTTCGTCAGTCATGTCAGTCTCCTCAGGTCTGCTCTCTAAGTTGTCAGCATTAGTGGCGTCATTAGTTGTCGCCGTTGCAGTGGTCTCATCCTTCCCAACATAAACGTAAAACTTCCAAAGATAACCAGTGGAAGACTCGCACAATCGTAAGTTTTAACGCCGACTTGGGTAGCCTTCGCCGAAATTTTTGTCCTAGCCTACCGTGCTACCTTAGAAGTGATTCGTCTATTACCATTTCCTGAGAAGTATAGTATAAAATAGAACATTTATTGGTTGAATTTTGGACAGCTTACTCATTTCTGGAATATTGTTATTGTCAACAAAATGTAGTAATGATTTTAGTAATGAAAATCTGTTGTAGGGAATTACTTTACGAAAGTAATGCATAGTTCCGAAACCATTGAAAGAAAAGTAAGATTGTTCGTCTGGGAATGTAGGTTGGAAGGGGATATAGGCCTTGTAAAACAGTCAAAGCTAAAAAACTAATCATCTCGTTACGCTGAGTTTGTATCCAGCGATACAGTCGGGAAGTTGGAAGGAATTTGTTTTCATCTTGTAGCAGTTAAATATTTTCGATCAGCGTATCTATTCGTTCCAGTACAAAAATTGTCTACAAAGTCAGTGTCAATCATTTCATAAAGACGGAACCTGCGATAACATCAAGCAGTCAGTATCAAATAAATGTTGTGAACACACTTCCTCGTTTGTACAGACCCTTATTTATAATTGATGTTGTTACGTCCGCGCGTCCGTGGACTCCGCACAATCCACATGTAAAAACCTGAAGAACACATTGATAGTATTTGTTAATCCTATATTATTTTTATAATTTTTTACTAAAATATCTTTGAGTATGTTTATCTTAATCACTATTATTTCACTGAATAATACGTAAATCAGTCGTAAAAAAGACAAAAGGCGACTGTGACCTACAAATACTACATCCTTGTTTTCGAAACAACGATATTTTGTAATCCAAATTACAGCTGATTTAGCGAGTGAAACTTTATCAACTAATTATCAGCATATAGTGCAGATTCTAAAGTTTATTTTGATGTATAATAGTATTACAATTAATTTAAAAAAAGGTTTAGGTAAGTCGGCCATGAGTTGATAATTGCTTGTTGTTTTGAAACGGTAGCATCTAAACACACTTGTTCACTTGATTTTTTACTGTCTTCATACCGCCAAGAATCTAATATCGATTTCAAAGATGGGCCAAGGTCAATCTGGCACCACCATGTAGAGTAGTTTCGTGAGCTTGATCAATAACTCAGCAAGTGTATGTTTGTAAGACAAACTAATAAGATGTTTTCGTGATTCGCACAAGTTTGCACGTTCTAATCGGCCGCCAACCCTTATAATATTGTTCTGGTCCAAAATAGGGTTCAAACTTAATATTTTACTTGTCCAACGCACTCGTTTATCTTTCTCTGCTCTGCACTCGTCTTCTGCAAGTCGAAAATTTCTTGAACAAAGTCTCTGTACTCTGCAGTTTTTATTATAATATTGCGAGCTTCTTCTATGTATTTATTCGTTAAGTGCATAAGTCGGATAGCCCTAGGACATAACCTCAGTGGGGAAATTTGGCCCCGCGCGCCCAGTAAAGTCCTTTTGTGTGCTTGATTAATGTGCTTTTAAATACCTCGGTGTCGTGAGCCCAATCAAATTGCAGCATATCCTCCTGACTGGATTCTCGCAGAGCACAATAATCCTGCCTGTCAAGTGACGCGACGATCTCGTGGACTTCCCCGGATAACTCCTCCACCGCGAACTCCCTGCCGTGTCTCCTGCGAGAACAAGGATGCAGGCAATCTTCTTCGTCACTGCCAGGAGTTAGACCCGCAGAACATTCTCACTGCAGAATTTCATCCTGCAGGTCGTCCTCATAAAGCATAGGTTCTGAAACAAAATATATTAATAATAAATATATGAAGTTATATTTACCTATGAGCTGCTTTGCTCTCATGATGATCATCCAGATCATCATCACGAGAAATAAACATTATATATATATACATCAGAATTTGCAACTTTGCATACTCTGCTATTGGACCACAGAGACATAGGATGTTCTATTTGACTAATTGACTGTGATTGTCTCATCTTTGGAGCAACATGTATTAAAGAAAATAGGTATGATGTCTGTAAATCAAATGTTCCAAGTTCATAGAATTTCTCAAATAACTCTTTTTGTTGAGAAGGTGTGGCATTTTTGTACACAAAGACATGGTTGATCAACATTGATTTCTTTTTGAGGAACTATATTTCCTTTGGTATTTATGTATTGTTTACCTTTAGCTCTGTTGTCTTTCCGTACATTCTTCTTCCATTTCTTTGGTTCACGTTTACGTTTCCTAGTCTTTTTCTGAGGTACCAATTTCTTGCACATTTTCGGGTGCTGGAGGGATGTTTTCGTCACCAAGAAGCTAAGCTAATTCTAGTAAGGATGGCGACGGGCTTTTTGACGGTAAATACGCAGAACCTGAGTCCTGAAAATGCTCGTCACTGTCGAGAAAGAAACCTACAACAAAGAAAGTAAATGAAATGAGAAGAATGATTTTAAAACATAGTAGGTTTTCCATAGATTCAATATGATTGATGAATAATTACCTTCCATTTGTGCCTCCACACTTGTTTCTTACTTACGGCTGGTACTTGGTTCCCCTCCGTTCATTTTTACGTTTTAATAAATAAATAATCCACAACATTCGCAATTGTAACAATACTGACAATAAGTTTTTCGCGCCGTTTGTGGACGTTTTGACAATCATTGTGACAGCAGTCATATTGACAATTAACCTAAGTTGTCAAATACTAGTCAAGTTTTTTAAATGTTACCAGTGCTATAATGGCCTAATCCTTATAGGCCACTGTGGCACTTTGAATGAAAGCCGAAATTGATTTGTACTGTCATCTATGTCGTGTCGGGCGGGACGAGCGCTACGACGGCCACGGGCGGCGCCCGGCCTTCCGCTAGCCTGGTCTCCCGCACCTTGTTCACCAGCTGTAAATGTAGACAACGTTGAACATTCCTCGAACTTGTGCACTAAGAGCAATGCTCTGAATATTTAACTAAATTTAAAATTAAAAAAAAAAAAAAAATATCTTGACTCGTATTGGCCACACCGGGTCGAGCAAACTTCGTCTTTACGTCCAAATGGTATAATATAATTATTATTATTTTTACGGGAATTAATGCGATCACTGCCTGTGACCACGGCCAGTGCAACCTGGTCGAAACGTCAGGCAAATCAGAGGTATGTAATACCTTTACATAAGTGATCGCGTTATTATATCATGGAACGCGAAAGTTTAAAAATGGTATAATGTATTGGCAGGAAACACGCTACGCCATGATTTTCGCAAATTGAACATTTGTGTCCGTACTTTCTTATCCGCCTGCCAAAGGAAAAATATCATTAGAATAGTCTTGCAATATACCTAACTATCAATAAGGATAAATGATCAATAAACATTTTAATATTGATTAACTAACCGTTGAAATGTTCCCGAAAACATTTTGGCAATTTTCTGTGCAAACGTCTGCGTGTAGACGCATTTATTATATCATGGAACGCGAAAGTTTAAAAATGGTATTATGTAGTGGCAGGAAACACACTACGCCATTATTTTCGCAAATTGAACATTTGTGTCCGTACTTTCTTATCCGCCTGCCAAAGGAAAAATATCATTAGAATAGTCTTGCAATATACCTAACTATCAATAAGGATAAATGATCAATAAACATTTTAATATTGATTAAATAACCGTTGAAATGTTCCCGAAAACATTTTGACAATTTTCTGTGCAAACATGTGCGTGTAGACGCATTTATTATATATCATGGAACGCGAAAGTTTAAAAATGGTATTATGTAGTGGCAGGAAACACACTACGCCATTATTTTCGCAAATTGAACATTTGTGTCCGTACTTTCTTATCCGCCTGCCAAAGGAAAATTATCATTAGATTAGTCTTGCAATATACCTAATTATCAATAATGATAAATTAAAATTTTAATATTGATTAATTACCCGTTGGAATGTTCCCGAAAACATTTTGCCAATTTTCTGTGCAAACATCTGCGTGTAGACGCCACCAACGTTCTTGACCAGTGAATCAATAAGATATAGTGTTAGCAGCTTGCCGTCGGGGTGAACCTGCAGAAAAAAATGAACTGCTAGTTCCAAGCTTCAAGTTCAAGATAATCGAAAGAAATATGGTAAGTTGTCAAAAAGTCTTCTCTAAACGTTTCTCCTCTGTTTCAATGATAGCTCCAGCGTGGTCGATGTTCTTTTCCGATGGGTAAGTTAAATTAAATATCCGAGATTGGCTAGTGGTTAGACCAGATGTGAGCATACTGCTCCGCTACTTGTTTTGACAAACACATTTTGGTGGTATACAAAATACATTTACAGTCACAATTCGCTTAAGTGAGTACCGTGCCGCTTAACGCTTCGACCTCAACTGTGCCTGATATCCTACAATAAAAACTCCGACTGGGAAGGATGTGAATTTTGTTCATAAAAGGCAAACATTACATACGGCAAAATAACAACGATATCAGTTCTTCTTCTTGTCTAAAAAAGTGTTGATTATTGTAACATATATGAGTGTGTGTCACATTCTTAGACTCCTTTTCATAAAAGTATTAAATGGATACTAAGATAGCCAAGTTTGTGTGTTATGTTAAAATCAGATAGATTGCGCAGATATCGAAAAAACATCATCACGCTGCAAATTTAACCAGCATTCCCGAATTTTCCGTTAACTCTAAAATCTTCCCAACATAAAACTTATTAGTTTTATGACCTCTAAAGCTAACGAGAAGTAAACTGTTAATTTGTTGCTCTACCATATTTTCTGAAGAACTTTGTGTTGTTTTTTCTAAATTGTGCGTTTCTAATTCCTCTACTGTATCGCTTTCTTGTAATGTAGAAATAAAAGTTCCATCATCAGAAGACTGTGAATGAAAACTCATCATCACTGTCCTCATCAGTCTCTTTTTTTTTCCCTTCAACTTTCCCCGTGGAAGTCGATGCTACCGGGTTGTAATAGTCAAATAGTTTTAAATCAATTTCTGGTTTGAAATAAGACCGTTTCGGTGTGTGTGATAGTGATTAATATATATAGTGAGTTTTATCTATTACATGCAATTGCAAATTACTTTTTTTTCAAATCAGTGTAATCACGATTATATGGACTTTTCTCCACCTGACTTAGATGTAGAGTCGAATTCTGGTGTTTGATTCATAATAGGTTCTGGTAAAGGTACTGGGTTTTGAAATTCGCATTCTAATCCAGATGTAGTATGATTCAGAGCCTCAGCCTTCAGTTTCTTTATTAGACCTTTTTATTCGATTTTCTTTCTTCCATTTGGTTTCTTTGACATCAAGTTTTCTATTTCTTCAGAAGAAACTGATGCACCAGGTTCAACAATACTGACTTTTATATTTATAGTTTTCTAAAGAGGATTTACAGACCGGTTAGCTTTTAGATAATCCAAAAGTGCGGTGTCTACTTTATATTTGTGTTTAAATAATTTATTTCTCGTAAGGACTAAGAGCTAGTTCACTTATAATGAGATACATATTAATAACTTATGATTTATTTTCTTCATCACATTCAGGAAGTTTCCTTAAAAAAAAATCAGTGTTAAACTCAAACTTTAACTAATAATGGGAAATGGGTTTTAATTAACTGACTTTCTGATGGATTTTCATATTTGTAAGAAGTTAAAATAGGACGCCATTTTTTTTAAGTGGCCTCAAAAAATGCGACATTTAAAAGTTGTGTAATGTGCGTAGAATTAGGCGGCAGAAATGTGAACCTTATATTTTTTCCTTCACATAGGCGTATTATATAAAGGTTCTTTCTGCAACCAATCTTCAAAAACAGTGGAATCGAAGCAGCCAGATTTAGTTCGATTATAGCTGCTACCGTTTGGTCCATTTTGACACCATGACGTCCACAAATGCTCTGCTTTATAAACAATATAAGTTGGCAAGAGTATTCCATCTGCTGCCGTTGCAAACATAATCGGTATACTACCCTTGCTGTGATTGAGAACTCTTTCAAGATATTTTATTACGCGCTTAAAAATGCATTTTGACAATCCGGGTTTATCTCAGAGATTTATTTCATCGTAATTTAATATATTACTTGCAGTTATGTCTTTTAAGGTATCTTTTAGATTTGCGAAATAGTAAATTCATCGACAGTTTTTGCAGCGCGAACTTTTTTGATATTTTGTGCCGCTCGGGTTGTTAGTTTATCCTTATGGCGAGCCAGAAAATTACTTATCCACTTTTACCTGGCGGTTTGTTATTAAACATGTGTTGTTTATTGTTTCCTTTCAAGTAATTAAATACAATAAAACTTAAATCTAATCGTGAGAGGGGAGCGCCAAAATCACCTACTGCTATTAAAACATTTATTATCTGTTTTTCTTCAGAATAGGTAAGTCTTTGTTGGCCCCCTGGCTTTTAATCATGTTTATTTTTTACTTTATTTTCGATAGTTCGCCGTGGTATGTGGAATCGTTTTGAGGCTTCCAGGGACGAAATCTTTCTATTTTTGACTAGGTCTACGGCAACTTCTAACATTTCGGTCGAATAATTTTTAAAAGTAGACCGATGTGTAAAACTGTAATCTTTCATGTTCTAAAATAATAAAAACAAATACATGAATTTTATGTTTGATTGCGTTATATGAATAATAATTTTGTACGCGACCCACGTATATTGAACTTTCAATAAGGCACGGGCATAATTGGCAAAAAAAAAAATAAGTATGCCAAAGGAGACAAAGACGCATAATAACAACATAACGCATAAAAGTACGAAGGTGCGATATGTTTTGATATAGTTCGTCTAAGAAATTAAAGATTTTAATTCTGAATTAACATATTTTAGCTTCAAATTTACTTTTACATAAAAATTCGCAGAATAACCTAATCTATAAAAATAATAAAACTATTTATTATTAAAAATGTGGCAGCCCTAATCTCTCACTAAATATGGCAAAGTTAACATCACGTACTGGTTTACACTGGATGTTGAAATTGCCAACACTAATTACGAATTTCTTGTAGCTTGCAGTACAGCAAATCAATATGATTTAAATATAAAAGAACCTTAGTTCAATGTAATATTAAAAATATAGTTACGTAGACAAAGTTTATCCTAATTATTTTAATAAAAGTTTGGGAGCACTTGATTGTAGATCACTGACGCACGAAAAATTAACTGACAAAAAATACATCGAAACGACGTATAGGGTTTCCATAAATAATTTGGTGTTGTCATTTATAAATTCAATTTTGACATAAAGGCATCCTACCCTTAAAAAACTATATTGAAGTCATTCTAATGTCTTTTTTGTTATGGCAAAATTAGTAGCCATTTGGCAAAAACAGCAGATTTACGATTTACGGTACATCGTTTCGGCCAGATAACAGGTAATGATTTACAATATGAAAGCAGTTTTAAATTAGCTTGTATTTTTAGTTATTTTTACCTCAGAGCTTTTATGTTTGGCCCTGCCAAAATGAATCTACTCTGCCTGATGGAAAGCACAAGTAGAATCTAAGAGTGGTGGTCACCATACTGCGAATGCTACAATGCAGCATGGTGACCCACACCATCGCGAGCTAGTGAACCTTCTGCATCATTGGGCCTCCGGTCTAGCACTCACTAACGAAACACAATAGCACGATCGCTGTTATTTACGTTGATTTTCTGTGCGAGGGTAGTACCGCCCCGGTAGAGCCGGCCCGTTCGTGCTGAAATCAGCGTGGCTCTACTTCCTAGTGTGTTACTTATAAACTACTAACACTAAAGATGAAAAATTAATTTACAAAATGTGTATGTTGTGAACTTTGAACATAGTAGTGAACTGCATAATATGTAACCTCTGTGCAACTACCTTATAACTTATAAGATTTTTACACTACCTAAAGGTTGACGGAAAAAAAATGCCCTGGAAATTAAGTCCGCCTATGTACAAATTTAGTGCATAAAGTTACTAAATCAAAAAAATCTGACTAGAGGAATACTGTTTATTATAGTCCATCATGTTACATAAGAGTTAATTTTAATAAAGTTTGACGATGTCTAATCGTGATGATCGAATGACAGTTTCAGAGGTTGATTATGGAGCACGTCGTACGGGAGAGGCGCTACCACGGCTAAATCACTGAATAGACTGTAAGAATTAAATTGAGTACGTTTTTAATCTAAATATTATTACATAATCTTAACTGAAATAATAAAAAAGATATTTGAAAAGTACTTACACATCAAACTTATCAGTTTTAATTTTCTTTGCTTTCAGTTGTTGTTTTTCAGTACAATGTCTCTTCTGGGCAACACACGTAAATTTGTTGTTTTTGTTGGGCGTCGCACTATGGGACGAAACCGTGCGTGCCGTCTCAAAAATCTGTAACTTTGTTTTTAATTACAATAACTAGCTGAAATTTGGCACGTAACATCTCTGATGTATACACTATCAAGTAAGGGTACATTCGTTATTATTTTTTAAATTTTTATTATGTATAAAATAAAACAAAAATAAAATTTCACATTTTCGTACCAAAACCTAGTTTACTTAACATATTAAACGATAACTGTAAATTGTTATGATAATATACTATTATTTAATATTATTCTTAATACTGAATATAATATTATCATATCGTAAACGTAAACAATTCCGTGCGCACTCACGCACCCACATGCTCACATTTAGAAACACACACACACACACACACACACATACACACACAAACATAATATATGTATCTAATTAAGTAAATCATTGAACTTTATAGTGCCCGGTTTTTGTAAAACTGAATGGAAACATATCTAGGGGGGGACACCTGGTGTCCTGAAACACAAGGCTCGAGCTTAGCTTAGGCACCAGTCTTCCACAATATAAAAAAAAATGAATTATATGCATGTATATTTTTTATTGTAATGTATACTATATTGTGGCAAGAAATAAACTATTTGTTATTATTATTATTATATATTAAATGACATAAATGTATAAATATATTATATAAAATCAGAAAAAATATTACATTACATCTATAAGTACATTAAATTCAAATATCTAACAGGTTCTTGGCTTCGTCTAATAATTTTTGGACACAGTGATTGATGATTTTCTGATTCTTGATATATATGGATCTGATGTAAATAGAAGTCCGTGAAATACATCTTCATTCGTTGCGGACCTAGAGCACTTTCTAGCGTGATGTAATCTGATACTTTTGTAATCTTTATTACGAGATTCCTCCTCCGATAAAAGACCAATAGGCAGAACAGCAAAATGTCTAATTATACTTTCCCCGTGTATTAATATCTTATGTACCGATGAAGGCATGTTATACCACATATATTTTGTAACATAGAATTGTGCAGTAGCGTAAGTATATTCGCCGATTTTTTCTGGATTTACTGCAAAGCCGAATGCCAAAGTCTGAAGGATTATATAGAATCTTTTAATAAGATCCTCATCAACTCCTGTAATTTCTGAAGAGCAATAAATAGTAGTTCTCAAAAAATCGTCGAGCTGTATTGCCATCATTACTATTTCCACTTCCTTGTCGGGGTTTATCAACATTTAATCCCATTCGGCTTCGAAATAAACTTTGTACAAGTTTCTTCTTGTCTTCTTTAATTTTTAGAACTTTAACTATAACTTTAACGAAAGATTATATGAAATATGTAAAATCAACTCCATGCACCTAATCCACGCATGCAGCGTAGATAAACCGTACTCGTAAGCACTCATACTATCTGGCTTTGATTCAATTTTTTCCAAATTATTCATTTCGCTTGGTCTAGCCCCACACACCGTACACACAGCTCCAGAGCTCGTATCAGTTAGAACTTGTGCGACTTTTCCATCCACCATAGTTAAGAATAGCTCGTGACTTATATCAATTACCATATTATCTTTGCGCATCTTAGATGTTTCCAAATTATTAATTTGACCACGAATATCTCCAACCACCGAACGAATTTTTTCTGGCGTTTCTTTTGCAAATTCCATCAAAATTGGTCGGCAGTATCGAAAAGAGGAGCAAGCTGGATTTTACCAAAGAACCTCATTTGTTTCTATATCAGTCAGCTTTATTGGTACCAGAGACGCTATAAATAAGTTCGCATCTGAGACTAGGTCACTTTCATCCGTTAAAATTTGTTTGTATTCTCTTTGTCCCGATGAACCATCACATCCCCATTTGGTAAACAATTTAAGATTTCTTCTTGTTGGGTTGTAAACATTCTCAATTTTTAAAATACGGGATGTAGTATGATCCAGCAAGTCTTGTAGTTTTACTTTAGCGGTTGTATCGGTTACTTCAATGCTTGAGGGTGGAGGATAACACAGTCTTTTTGCGTTTATCAATATATTATAAGAGGGCAATATATCGAAGTTTTTGTTAATCAAACTTGCTCGAAGTAATCCGTATTGTGATTTCGAAAGATATAAATCAGCAAAAAGACTTAAAGCTTCATTGGCCGTAAAACTGGCTGCAATGCGAGGTTCCTGCAACAATTTTTCTTTTGCGATTACTTTTTGATTTCTATCCCAATTCCGGAACATTTCAACAACAAAAGCTTCTTCAAGTTCTCCTCCAGACCGCAATCCTTGGACATATGCGTTAAATATATAGTCGAGTCCATATTCTTGAATCAACTCAATATTCTTCCTTTTTTTTCGATTTCTCCGATAGATTTTCATAACATTTTGGTGGTCTTCTACGTTCCCCAGATGTTGTAGGGTGTGATATCCATTGGTACTTCTTCAAGTTGTACCTTAAATTCACCGTCCAACCACGTTGTATTTTTAATTAAAAGCGGTCTTTAGTTCGGTTAGATTTGGTCCAGCGATCGTTAAAAGCTGTTATAAGATTTTTTTGAATACTTTTCATAACTAGTTAACTTTTAGAAGAGAACAAATGATGGTGTTCTTCTAAATATTGTTTAATATCTTCTGATTTAGTTCCGTGGTCAATGAAAAATATGCATAACACTCGCCGAGGCACAACAAATTCAGTCATTCTGTTGTTAATATTGTTTTTACCGAGGATGGCAAAGACTGTATGTTGAAGCCCAATAAAGTACTGGTAAATAACAATGAAAATCAACAACTTTTATAGTTACATTTCGTGAGAAAAATGTTATTATCTTCGAGCGTCTAAATTTTTAACCACTTTGTTTTAACCACTATCTTTAAAATTGGTTAAGTATTGATTAGATATGCAATATCAACAGTAACCACAATTTCCTTCCTTTTTTTCACCTAACTCAGTGGTGAAGTACATGCACTACATGAGAATTATTTAATTCACAAAGTGATAATAAATATAAATGTTTGTATGATCTACAAGTATTTGTTTAGGAGTTTGGGTGTTTTCTATGTATAATATGTATGTATTTACAAAAGAAAGTGTATATGTATTTGTATCAGTTGTCTAGTACCCATAACACAAGGTCTGCTTAGCTTGGGACTAGATGGCGTTGTGTGTTAGATGTCGAAATATTTATTATTAAATATTAATTACATCCGAACGAATGACAAAAATTTAATTAATATGTAACCCAGGAATTACCACTTGTCCTTAACTTTAATTTAGTTATCAGTTAATAATATTATTTAAAAATAAAGCGTCAATAATAACCCTTTTCCCCAAAAATCTTCTGAATGTAATGTTAAAATAAATTTGAACATTTTTAGAATTTTTCGCGATAAGGCTTTTTGCGTCTCATTTAAAAGGGGGCACTGACTTTTGTATGAGTTGCTTTAAGTGATGCTATTAAAATTACGACATCGGCAGACAGCGCTAACTGTCAAAAGTCTATTTGAAGTTTATAAAAAGGATTTTTTTAATTGTAAAAAAAAAAGCTGTCCAGCCTTGGGGTATAGGTCTATTCAAATATTTTTTTGTAATAGAATACTAAATTACCTTTCTAACCATATATCACACTTCTAGATATGCATTGAAATTACTCAAAATATGACCATGTAAGGTAGTGGAATTCTGTTCTACATAATCGACATTAATTTGAGCATCAACTTGCTAGTGAAGTTTTATTTAGAAAAAAGTGATGTAATTTATTTTACATGCTAAAAGCAATTACAAAGCAGTCAGCTCTTGATAACAGATGACGTGCGTTAGCAGAATAATGGTATCGGCTGAATCCAAAAAGTTGTATTAAGTCCCAGAAGCGACTTACAATCTTACCTTGATTACAATCGTAATATCGAACTACCACGCACATAGTTTTCACCACTGCAATATCGGTGCTTTCATCTATGAGCACTGAAAACTTCAATCTTGTAAATCGCGAGCCAATGTATCCTTTTCGCTCCTGCCAACCACATTGTTAATGACCGCTTGGGCTTTCGTATGTTACAGCTTAATTTTTTTTGCAACTTCTGGATCAGTAAAAGTAACCGATATAAGATCACATGAATGGTCTGCCACTTGGTGAGATATCTTGTGTTCAGCTATGAAAGCTTCAAGTTTTATTGCAGCTACTTTATATATATTTTCATCAAGTGTCGTTCGCGCCTTATTCAACGCACTTGGTAGGCTTAACAGAGGATATTGACTGACAGCTGACCAAATACGTGTTATCCGATCAGAAGACGATATTAAAAGATGGGCTCAAGAGATAAGTAACAATAAGCTGTAAGTCCGTATTCTTCTCTTTTACTCTCTTCTCTGTTGCTTCTTGTCCTTGTTTATTATTGCATACTACCGTACTCTAATTCTCAATGCGTAGTCACACATCCAATAATATTGATGAAAGAAATTTTGATAACCGGAATGATTACATAAATTGTTTACTAAACCAAAAGCAGACAATAACAACGTTACATGTCAACATTAGATCGCTAATACTGAACTTTGCACAAATTGAATTACTGATAGCTTCGAGTCCTCGACTAGTTGATATTGTTGTTTTAACAGAAGTGAACATAGGAGAACACTGTTCGAGTTTATTTGAGCTCAGTAATTATAATATGTACACCAACTTGAGAGCACATAGAAAAGGTGGAGGTGTTGTTCTTTACGTTCATAAAAGGTTAAAGTTCACAAGAACGCCCATTAAATCGTATTTCAGTGAAATTATTATGGGTCTACTAGAAGTAAACAATGAAAAAATATCCATTGTTGGCGTGTATAGACCACCTGACCTCTCAATCACGAGTTTTACGAAGGAAACTGCATATCTAATTAAAAACATAGCCGAGAAGTGTAATATTGTGTTCATTGGTGACATGAATATCGACATCCTGAAAAACTGTAAGACAAAAATCGATTACATGAACACGTTAAGTGAACTGGGCTTAATAAGCTGCATTAATCAATATACACGGGTTGAAAAAAAAAGTAACATAATAACAAAGTCATGCATAGATCACATCTTTGTGCGAAGCACCTCGTCTATAACAGCGACAATCTATTCAGCGGTAGTAAACGAGTCGCCAGCAGATCACTACATAACGGCGTGCACATTAGTGAATGAGCGGCCGACTAGGCACGATGTAAACAAACGCTGTATACTTACCTATGATAGTGATAGACTGGTGACAAAGCTGCGCCGCGCGGATTGGAATGCACCTCTGTGTTGTGCTCCTAATGATGTTTATAAAAAAATGCACTCGATCTTCACAGACGCGTATGATAGATGTAAGCACAGTAAAATTAGGTTGAATAAGTATAAATCGAACACATGCAATTGGGTAAACAAAAGAGTTATAGAAATGTGTAAAAAACGAACTGAACTATTAAAACTGTGGAAAAAAGTACCAACAATAGAAAATAAAATAATTTATAATAGGTATAGAAACAAGACCAATAAATTTATTAACTACACTAAAAATAAATTCTACAAGAAAGAAATTGTAAGTAATTTTAATCATTCTAGAAAATTGTGGCAATTTATAAACGAATTATGTGGAAAGATAGTTGTCTCAGTCGATGAAACGATTCAAAAGTATTTTTCTTTGTCCGATCATGATGCAGCAAGTATGTTTGCTGTGGAGTTTAAAAAAAATATAGATATGCTTTCCAATTCATGTAATAAAAAAATATTAACGGCGCCAATAGCTAACATCAAAAAAGAGTTGGATGTGTCGATGAGATTGCCAAAGATAAATAATGAAGCAACATTTAAAATTATCAATGTACTGAAAAATAACAAAAGTCCGGGATTAGATGGAATAAGAGCAACCGACATAAAAAAATTGAATAAAGAAATAACACCCGTAATTACACATTTGATCAATAGATGCATCGACACATCGTGTTACCCAGACGATTTAAAACTGGGACTAGTGCGCCCTATCTTTAAGAAAGGTAATCATGACAACTGTAATAACTACCGCCCTATCACTATACTGTCCTGCGTTGACAAGATAATTGAGAGGTATTTAGGGGACCAACTTAGCCATTTCTTACGCTCGCAACAAATTATTCACACTAAACAATATGGTTTTCAAAAAGGGAGAAGTACCACTCAATTATTGTGTCAATTCACCAATGAAGTTAACGAGCACCTGAATGATAAACGTCATGTGCTCGTTATCTTTGTTGATTTCAGCAAGGCATTTGATATGCTCCAATATGAGGTATTGTATGAAGGGTTGGAGCGGGCTGGTATACGTGGGCCACTGTTACAACTTTTTAAAAATTACCATCAAAATCGATACACGAGAGTTAAAGTGGGAGATAAGTATAGCAATAAAATGATCACAGATAAAGGTACTGCACAAGGCTCAATAATTGGTCCAAATGAATACATAATTTACGTAAATCAAATGTGCAACTTGTTTGAACATGGCTCCGTATATCAGTTTGCTGATGACACTTGTCTTCTGGTGGCTGACAAAGACATTAAAACCGCTGAGCTAAAACTGCAGGATAATTTTAATAGAATGTGTCAATGGGCGCACGACGTTGGCTTAGTGATAAACGCTCAAAAAACAAAACTTATGTGTATTAAATCCTCACATAAAAACAGCTGCCACACGCCAAATATTCTAGCACACGATCATGAATGTCTGCATAACAACTTTATGTGTAGGCAGAACAGTACGTGTATTACATTAGAAACAGTACAGGAGCACATGTATGTAGGACTTATAATAGACAATCGATTTAACTGGGGTGCACATATAGACCACGTCTGTAAAAAATTGCGAGCTATACTGAGTAAACTGTATATACTAAGGTACAAAATGCCATATGAAACTTTACGCCTCTTATATCTGGCACTGGCAGACTCAGTTATCAGTTACGGATTGTGTAGTTACGGCCGAACTTACAAAAGTTATGTCGAAAAGATATACAATTTACAATTAAGAATGTTAAAAGCTATTGTGCCACCAAATTAAAATTTAGATTTCAAGATAATTATAAGCAATTATTCCAACACTGTAATGTATTACCAATACAATGTAAAATTAAAATGGCTATTATGAAGGAAGAAATTGCGAATATAGATCAGCTCTGTGTACGAACACGTAATTGTAACTTGAGACAACTACCAAATTTAAAAAAATATACCTTGCCAAAATTTAATAATTTATATGGCACCAGAATATGCCGGTACATATTGCCTGATATATTAAATACTATACCAGAGCATATAGTACAAAAATATATAACAAAGGATAATTATAAAGAAATAACGAAGAAATTCCTATTGGACAGCATAGCTTAGCATACACACGTGTGTGGGTCTTATTGTGTTGTCTATTAGTCTTTGTATATGCGCTTGCCGTCCCTAACCTTATTTGTGTTTGTGTTTTGTGTATATTTTGCTAAACTGTTTAAATCTGATATTGCTAAGTTACTTATTGTTTACTAATGGACCAACTCCCTCTCGCCTAAAAACCCCCGTGGTTTAAGCGGGAGATTCTGTTTTTTGTATATCTGTAGATATGTTTTGATCAATAAATAAATAAAAAAATAAAAAAAAAAAAAAAGTTATTAGCGTTAATCACTGGAATAGATTAAGCGCCTTAATACACTGATAACGAAAACTTAACAATAGAAAGGGAATGTATATATCCTTATGTGAATAAAGGGCAAAATATCATCAGGCCTTGTATTAATAGCAACATACATCAAACTACCTACCTATGAGGCAGCATAGGCGTTATAACAGGATTACAATTTGTCATACCATACATTGGTAACACCTTTTCTATGTATGTCTTTTGATGAATATATATTTTATCTTTATCTTATTGTTCAGACGCCACAGTGCATATGTTGCGTCCGGGTATTTCTTAGTAAAAGAAAATTGTGCATCAAAAATGCACGGGCTATATTCCGTGGCTGCCACGGACAACAAATTGTTTTATTTTGTATCTTTCACCGATATACCTACTTAGGTAGGTACCTACTCGTATAAGGTTTTTTATTGCCTCTGCAAGTAACGGTATTGGAACCAGAGCTTGCAGCTAAACGCTTACATACGCAATTTTGTTTAACTCTTACTCTTAATTCTTTCTCTTAGATATTAGTTTTATTATTACGCTTTATTTAGAGGAAAAACCTCTAGGCCGGGGGGAGTTGTCTATTTCTTGCTCACGTGTTGATATTATAATATTCTCATATTTATGTATTTCACAATCAATCAGTACACGTTTCTAAACGCATAAAACACACTCCTTTCCCCCCCTGCCCCGCATCTTACCTATTCCCGCGTCCACCTCTCAGACTCCTACTCTGTTGGTTTTCCTCGTGCGTAAAGACAATCACGTAGGTATAATATGAATGATTTATGGGAAAGTTAAGAAGTATGTGATGGTAAGTTCGATATTCGTGATGTTGTGGCGAGCATGTAAGAACGATGGGTCTGTATGGATGTAAAGCATTTGAATGACGTGCATTAGCGAGCATTTTATTTGGACAAAGGTGTTAATTTTCATCGGGTAAAGTTGGATGCTCTTTTTTAGTGAAACACGAATGGCGTCCAAATTTAATAGTTTCGGATCGTATACAATTTTGATATAATTATTATTATTTATTATTATTCTTTCATTGTCGATTATAACTTTTGATGATGAAGGTCCAGGTTCTCCGCAAACGTATGGCAAATATGCTACAGCGCGGTTCATCATGGATAGTATTTGTGATCCTGGGGTTTTTTCAAACCACTCAGGATACAGCACGCTTAATTTGCCCGATTTCTTATCGACAATTTGAGAATTGCCTGTTGCCGTCTTAATATACAGTTCACACGTCACGGTTCCCGCTATATAATGAGGCACTGACGACACGTACAAGGTGGAATTTAGATGAGATATTTTTATCTTCTATATATTGTCCACGAAAAAAAGTACGTACGTTAAGTCATTTGCTACTTTGAGCAAAGTACCAGTAAACCTCTTTGAGAAACTGGTTCAAATTTCGTGATAAAGTACTTTTACTAGCATGACTTACAGTTAAAACATTCGTTTCGCGTGTTCTTCGATTAAACGCACATTGCATATCGGTGAAGCGGTACTATCACTACTCGGAGTAAATTTATATTAATAACAGAATGTGGTTTCAATAATGCAAATTGTCTCACTTCCCTTATCACTCTTTCAACATTAATTCGGAAACTTGCTATTTGTTTTGTTTGTCTTGCTTCCTTTTTTGATAATTTTTGTCCACTTGGCACACTTGAAGGCTTCAATAATCGAAATCCTTTTTTAAATAAAAGCTGTTCTAGGTGTTTAAAACCTTTATCGGTTAATATACAAGTACCAGGTTGTCTTGTATCCAAAAAGTGTAGAATTTTCTACACGCATTACATCGCTGATTCTCCCTCCACAACCAGATCAGATATAATTAATAGATGTTCGTGACGACGGCAAGGGCTCCGGCTGCAACAGATGCAGATATGTTTGGGGTGTGGTTTAGCCTTTAGTGTAGATTTTAAAGTACAAAGTAGTTATATTAATGGCACACAACGCACGCTGGCGCACGACCTCTCCGCGTCGCCGCCGTAGAGAGAAGGGCCGGGCGCCGCGCCGAGCCGAGGCGGGGCGGGTCACGTGGCGCCGCGCCGCTTTGCCCACACGTCCCCCCTCATGCGTTTACGTAATTAACATTTCCCCAATCTCCCCCCCCCCCCTTGGGATTGTGGGGGACAGGTGTGTCATGTCCCACCAACACAAAGGGAGGATCCTCCGACCAGGCGAGGTGATCATGCCTGGCGGGCCAACTGCCCAACGGTTGATGTTGGGATGTTGTATGTATCTTAATTGGCGCGCGAACTTTCACTGCGTGATTCAGGATTGGTAGTTTCTTAGTTTCCTTCGTTACTCCGTGTACCCAAGGTGGTCATGAGATTCTAAAGGTGAGAGTTTGAAGACGAACCTTTGGATGATTCCGTCTTTAGTTAATATATCGACGACTCTGCATACTCCATCCGCGCCTGGGTAGAGACGATGAATCCGGCCCAGTAGCCACTTCATGGGCGGTAGCTGCTTGTCAATAATTAAATGAATGAATAAATGCGATTATTGTGTGATTCTGATTTCTTTTCTTTTGAGACTGTTTGATTGTGTTTTCTTTTGAGACTGTTTCATATACATATTTGTATTTAAGTATCGTACTAAGTTGACAGGAATTCTAACGATGACTGAGTCTCAATGTTTTGTTTCTTAATGCCCTGTGTGATACATAGAAATTTTGCTTCTTGTTTCTTCTGCATATTACAAAGGATCATATATCAGAGTTCATAATTTTCCATGCACATGCCAATCATCTTTATCAATGTCGTCTTCAACACCAACAAGCTTCTGATATTTCTAGAAAATTTTCATATTTTGGAGCTACCTTCTCTTCATTAATATTTTTAAATGCTTTGAATGGAGCGTTTTCGTAGTCGAACCACTTTTTCAAATAATGCTCTGCTATTTTATTCGCAACTAGAGCCTTCGCATTTCTTACCAACTACCTCACTCAGTTTCTGCATTTCTTGGTTTGGTTTTGCTCCAAGAAAGCAATCAATTTTCCGTGCTTCTATCATCTTTAAGTGACGCCATAACATCATATACATCTGGCGGAGTGATGTACTAGGATTCTAGAATCTTAATGCGTTTTATAAATAAATTTAGAAGATGGTTCACAAAATAAATGTAGCACTCAGGCAATGCACTGTTTTCATTAGCTACGAAGGACCAAATGATCTTATTGCACTCGTTTCCACTCTCTTCACGAAAATATCTTTTGATAGCATTCCAATCAAGCAATAGTCTTTCCACAGCTGGAAACAAAGTGGCCAATCGAACTGTTATCTGGAGAAGCACAGCATGACATTCTTGGTTAACTTGGTTGAAAGCTAAGTGGAGTTACGGCCAGAAGACTTGCCGCCTCACCTGGATTGTTCTCTTCGTGTCTAAGAGCATCATAAGAATCACAGAAAGTCACAAAAAGTTCCTTTATAATACCATTATGAAAATATCGAAATGATAAGCTCAGTTGTGAGATATGTGTTTTATCTGTTTCATCGATCAGACTTGAAAAAAATAGCTTCCCGCATATTCTGTAAAATGTTTTCCTGAATGATTTCTGCGCAAACATCTATCGACTCATTTTCTACAGTCTTGCTAATGTAGCCATGGATTTTGAAGATTCTAAATGTTGCTGCAATGCAGTATGTCCAGAATTTTTACAGAATTTTAAAAGGGCTCTAAAATTCCCTGCATCGGCTACTACGCTGTCATAGCTCTTCAATTTACCATCTTTGCGATGGTTTCGTATCGTAATGATATATATAAACGTTCACTATTTTCATTTATTTGTGTCAGTCTTTGACTGCTTACTTGTTTCATTATATCAATTTCCGGTTTGTGAAAAGTAAAAAAAAAGTTCTTCCCTGCTTCACACCTAATTCGTGGTATTTTTTTCGCTGATGTGTTAGCAGAACACCATTTTCACCAAACAAATAATCAAAAGCTTTTAACGGTTCTTTTACGAGACGACATAAAGATGTTTTGTCTGTATACGAGTATCACCTTCTACATTTTCCGTAGACGTTTGCTCAAATTAGTGAAAACTTACCGTCACGAATAAATCAATACCAAAAAAATGACTCGGTACTTTTTTTGCCGTTTTATTATGTTAAAGTCGTGGGATTTGTTTGCAATGTATTTAATCAAAGTTTCAACCCTTTTACAAATTTAGTGACATCTGATGGCCATCTTTATAATTAATTACATTTAATTACCGTTGAATGTTCTAATGTATTCCACTTTGACAGTAAAGTTACGACATACACTTCACACCTTAAGAAGCTGACAACAAATCCGGCTTTATAACATATACACAATGATTTCAGTTGAGAAAAAGTTCACTGGTGCATTAAAAATGGATTCTATGATATTAAGTTATACATGTTCAAACACATGGAATATAGATTGAATATTATCAATTGTAGGTGCTAATGGCAATGATGTTTTTTCCAACTCAGGTATGTCATAAATAGTTATAGTCTTTCCCATAGGACTTATTTATTAGTCTTCCTTTTGTATGTTCGCATGGTCCTGAAACACAATTTTTTGGATAAAATTAAAAAAATGCTGACCGGGTTGGTTGACCCCTTTTTAATTTTTAACAACGTCTTCACACTCACATTCTTTTACTTATTTTCTCAATTCTGAGTAGAAGCTATCAAATTTTTCAACTTCCTACTGTGCTCTTTTGTTAAAATTTTGCTGGCCAAGTTATATTGTAATAAATATTTTGACCTTCCAGGGCTAAGCAATTCAATAAAATGACAACTTTTCTAGCTTCTGATACCTTTTCCAACCCTGCTGCTAAGAGCATGACTCGAGACTGCAAAAGCATGTCTTCTAATGAGTCAAATTGTATCATTTTATATTCGTTTGCAGAGCCCATGAATTCTTCTTTTTCTTCTAAAAGAGCTTTTGTTCCTGTACTTACTAAACTTGGCTTCGATTCCATAAAAAAAAATTTTGAGGTTGGAATTATTTGATGTTGGTTCTTCGTTGTGATCGTTAATAAAACAACGGTGAACTGTTTTATAAACTCTAATGTTCTTAGATATCTTTTACAACTTTTTCACTTTTATGTCAAGTCAGCCGTTTAAGAATCTTAATATTGTTTCACGTCGAGATTATTGAAAACCTCCAAAACTCACTATCTATTACTCGCAACGCGAATATAATATCCGCAGCGCAGTATTTTATTTGCTATACTCCCGTGTAACCACGCTATATTACAATGCTTTTAATCTTGTTATGTGGAGTAGACTGAACAACTTTGTTTTGGCTGAAAAACTTGATCAGAAATAATACGAACAAAAGTTGAGGAAGTTGTACGTCTGGAAGCTCTTGGAAATTGGGAACTACTAGGTTGAATGATATTAAGTGACTTGGAACATTTGTAAACTTCTTATGCGCACATCTAAGGAAGGAACCAAAGATAAGTAAAAGTTTGATCGTCATCTTCTAATGTCCGACCGAAACTGGTTTTTACGACCGAAACCGAAACCGAATTTCGGCAACGGTCTCAGTTTCGGCCGAAACCGAAACTTTCTTATAAGGATCATGTTTTCAGAGAAAAATAAAGAAAACTTATTATAATCAGTTAGTTTTAATTTTTTTTTCTTTAAATCACATAATATATCACACAATATAATTTATTGCACTGTTTGCACTTGGCTTTAGATGAATCAGACGAACTTTTCTCGAAAAATTGTCAAATGCTGTTTTTTAACGACATTGTTCTTTCATAATAGATGATTCAATACTACAACAAAAGAAAGGTTCTCTATTAGGTTAATCAGTAGGTACTCAATGTATTTTAAATTATTTATTTATATTCGTGAACTGTTATGGATAAGGTTTCAAATTGAAAAACAGAAATAAAATAAGTTTAAGTGTTAGTTTTATACGGATAACCAAGTAGGTATCTACTCGTTTAATTATAAGTGTTAATTTGTAAAAAAAAAACAATTAATATATTGGTACCTACTTAATAATTATTAAATTGAACGCGAAACTCTAGATCCTTAATATTATCACCACTAATGCACTATGGTAAATACCATGTACCTAACTAATGTTTGTTTACATATATTATAGTATTAGCGAAAGAGTTAAATTAACCACAAAATGTTTAGATTTTTTTTAATGGTAAACTTGATTCTACTGTAATCTAGTTACTCCTTTGTTATATTAAATTACTTTTCGAGGTACTCATAAATTATATCACATGATAAAACTTACCGAATTCAAAACATATCACACGAAAACTCACAAAAAACAAAATGCACTGCAAACAGGTTACGACATGATTACGCACGTGGACGCGGCCAAATGTCATCGTCGCTTGGATGTCATTTACCGCGCCGAACACAGCGCGGAAACTCTCGAATGCAGTTTCGGTTTCGGTCGTAGTTTCGGCAGGTTTGCTGCCGAAACCGAAACATAACCGAAACTCGTTTTTTTGCCGAAACTCGACCGAAACCGAAACCGAACATTCGGTCGGACACTATCATCTTCATTACATTGAAGCGACTTTATTATTTGTTCATCAAAGTCGCTTTGTTTAGTTCTCCGTTGCCGTTGCGGGTATGATTGTGCGTCTGATGAATTAGCGTCATCCTGGTTTGATTCACTGTTCTCAATACTCTACCTTCAGTGGGTGCATTCCATGCATGGTACTAAGAACAACATGCGGTCAAAGTAAACATATGGGCGCCGTTTTGAAGCTGCTTGTCCAGATTACACAAACTTTTGAGCTTTCATTTCTCTAGCGAAGCATGTCCGCAAGTTATTTCAATTTTTTTGGATTTCATGACCTAATTTCTTTTTATGGTAGTCGCAATTACAAAGCAGTCAGCCAGTGATAACAGATGACGTGCGTTAGCAGAATAATGGTATCGGCTGAATCCAAAAAGTTGTATTAAGTCCAAGAAGCGAATTACAATCTTACCTTGGTTAGAATCGTAATATCGAACTACCACGCACATAGTTTTCACCACTGCAATGTCGGTGCTTTCATCTATGAGCACTGAAAACTTCAATCTTGTAAATCGCGAGCCAATGTATCCTTTTCGCTCCTGCCAACCACATTGTTAATGACCGCTTGGGCTTTCGTATGTTACAGCTTATTTTTTTTTGCAACTTCTGGATCAGTAAAAGTAACCGATATAAGATCACATGAATGGTCTGCCACTTGGTGAGATATCTTGTGTTCAGCTATGAAAGCTTCAAGTTTTATTGCAGCTACTTTATATATATTTTCATCAAGTGTCGTTCGCGCCTTATTCAACGCACTTGGTAGGCTTAACAGAGGATATTGACTGACAGCTGACCAAATACGTGTTATCCGATCAGAAGACGATATTAAAAGATGGGCTCAAGAGATAAGTAACAATAAGCTGTAAGTCCGTATTCTTCTCTTTTACTCTCTTCTCTGTTGCTTCTTGTCCTTGTTTATTATTGCATACTACCGTACTCTAATTCTCAATGCGTAGTCACACATCCAATAATATTGATGAAAGAAATTTTGATAACTGGAATGATTACATAAATTGTTTACCAAACCAAAAGCAGACAATAACAACGTTACATGTCAACATTAGATCGCTAATACTGAACTTTGCACAAATTGAATTACTGATAGCTTCGAGTCCTCGACTAGTTGATATTGTTGTTTTAACAGAAGTGAACATAGGAGAACACTGTTCGAGTTTATTTGAGCTCAGTAATTATAATATGTACACCAACTTGAGAGCACATAGAAAAGGTGGAGGTGTTGTTCTTTACGTTCATAAAAGGTTAAAGTTCACAAGAACGCCCATTAAATCGTATTTCAGTGAAATTATTATGGGTCTACTAGAAGTAAACAATGAAAAAATATCCATTGTTGGCGTGTATAGACCACCTGACCTCTCAATCACGAGTTTTACGAAGGAAACTGCATATCTAATTAAAAACATAGCCGAGAAGTGTAATATTGTGTTCATTGGTGACATGAATATCGACATCCTGAAAAACTGTAAGACAAAAATCGATTACATGAACACGTTAAGTGAACTGGGCTTAATAAGCTGCATTATTCAATATACACGGGTTGAAAAAAAAAGTAACATAATAACAAAGTCATGCATAGATCACATCTTTGTGCGAAGCACCTCGTCTATAACAGCGACAATCTATTCAGCGGTAGTAAACGAGTCGCCAGCAGATCACTACATAACGGCGTGCACATTAGTGAATGAGCGGCCGACTAGGCACGATGTAAACAAACGCTGTATACTTACCTATGATAGTGATAGACTGGTGACAGAGCTGCGCCGCGCGGATTGGAATGCACCTCTGTGTTGTGCTCCTAATGATGTTTATAAAAAAATGCACTCGATCTTCACAGACGCGTATGATAGATGTAAGCACAGTAAAATTAGGTTGAATAAGTATAAATCGAACACATGCAATTGGGTAAACAAAAGAGTTATAGAAATGTGTAAAAAACGAACTGAACTATTAAAACTGTGGAAAAAAGTACCAACAATAGAAAATAAAATAATTTATAATAGGTATAGAAACAAGACCAATAAATTTATTAACTACACTAAAAATAAATTCTACAAGAAAGAAATTGTAAGTAATTTTAATCATTCTAGAAAATTGTGGCAATTTATAAACGAATTATGTGGAAAGATAGTTGTCTCAGTCGATGAAACGATTCAAAAGTATTTTTCTTTGTCCGATCATGATGCAGCAAGTATGTTTGCTGTGGAGTTTAAAAAAAATATAGATATGCTTTCCAATTCATGTAATAAAAAAATATTAACGGCGCCAATAGCTAACATCAAAAAAGAGTTGGATGTGTCGATGAGATTGCCAAAGATAAATAATGAAGCAACATTTAAAATTATCAATGTACTGAAAAATAACAAAAGTCCGGGATTAGATGGAATAAGAGCAACCGACATAAAAAAATTGAATAAAGAAATAACACCCGTAATTACACATTTGATCAATAGATGCATCGACACATCGTGTTACCCAGACGATTTAAAACTGGGACTAGTGCGCCCTATCTTTAAGAAAGGTAATCATGACAACTGTAATAACTACCGCCCTATCACTATACTGTCCTGCGTTGACAAGATAATTGAGAGGTATTTAGGGGACCAACTTAGCCATTTCTTACGCTCGCAACAAATTATTCACACTAAACAATATGGTTTTCAAAAAGGGAGAAGTACCACTCAATTATTGTGTCAATTCACCAATGAAGTTAACGAGCACCTGAATGATAAACGTCATGTGCTCGTTATCTTTGTTGATTTCAGCAAGGCATTTGATATGCTCCAATATGAGGTATTGTATGAAGGGTTGGAGCGGGCTGGTATACGTGGGCCACTGTTACAACTTTTTAAAAATTACCATCAAAATCGATACACGAGAGTTAAAGTGGGAGATAAGTATAGCAATAAAATGATCACAGATAAAGGTACTGCACAAGGCTCAATAATTGGTCCAAATGAATACATAATTTACGTAAATCAAATGTGCAACTTGTTTGAACATGGCTCCGTATATCAGTTTGCTGATGACACTTGTCTTCTGGTGGCTGACAAAGACATTAAAACCGCTGAGCTAAAACTGCAGGATAATTTTAATAGAATGTGTCAATGGGCGCACGACGTTGGCTTAGTGATAAACGCTCAAAAAACAAAACTTATGTGTATTAAATCCTCACATAAAAACAGCTGCCACACGCCAAATATTCTAGCACACGATCATGAATGTCTGCATAACAACTTTATGTGTAGGCAGAACAGTACGTGTATTACATTAGAAACAGTACAGGAGCACATGTATGTAGGACTTATAATAGACAATCGATTTAACTGGGGTGCACATATAGACCACGTCTGTAAAAAATTGCGAGCTATACTGAGTAAACTGTATATACTAAGGTACAAAATGCCATATGAAACTTTACGCCTCTTATATCTGGCACTGGCAGACTCAGTTATCAGTTACGGATTGTGTAGTTACGGCCGAACTTACAAAAGTTATGTCGAAAAGATATACAATTTACAATTAAGAATGTTAAAAGCTATTGTGCCACCAAAATTAAAATTTAGATTTCAAGATAATTATAAGCAATTACTCCAACACTGTAATGTATTACCAATACAATGTAAAATTAAAATGGCTATTATGAAGGAAGAAATTGCGAATATAGATCAGCTCTGTGTACGAACACGTAATTGTAACTTGAGACAACTACCAAATTTAAAAAAATTAACCTTGCCAAAATTTAATAATTTATATGGCACCAGAATATGCCGGTACATATTGCCTGATATATTAAATACTATACCAGAGCATATAGTACAAAAATATATAACAAAGGATAATTATAAAGAAATAACGAAGAAATTCCTAATGGACAGCATAGCTTAGCATACACACGTGTGTGGGTCTTATTGTGTTGTCTATTAGTCTTTGTATATGCGCTTGCCGTCCCTAACCTTATTTGTGTTTGTGTTTTGTGTATATTTTGCTAAACTGTTTAAATCTGATATTGCTAAGTTACTTATTGTTTACTAATGGACCAACTCCCTCTCGCCTAAAAACCCCCGTGGTTTAAGCGGGAGATTCTGTTTTTTGTATATCTGTAGATATGTTTTGATCAATAAATAAATAAAAAAAAAAAAAAAAAAAAAAAGTTATTAGCGTTAATCACTGGAATAGATTAAGCGCCTTAATACACTGATAACGAAAACTTAACAATAGAAAGGGAATGTATATATCCTTATGTGAATAAAGGGCAAAATATCATCAGGCCTTGTATTAATAGCAACATACATCAAACTACCTACCTATGAGGCAGCATAGGCGTTATAACAGGATTACAATTTGTCATACCATACATTGGTAACACCTTTTCTATGTATGTCTTTTGATGAATATATATTTTATCTTTATCTTATTGTTCAGACGCCACAGTGCATATGTTGCGTCCGGGTATTTCTTAGTAAAAGAAAATTGTGCATCAAAAATGCACGGGCTATATTCCGTGGCTGCCACGGACAACAAATTGTTTTATTTTGTATCTTTCACCGATATACCTACTTAGGTAGGTACCTACTCGTATAAGGTTTTTTATTGCCTCTGCAAGTAACGGTATTGGAACCAGAGCTTGCAGCTAAACGCTTACATACGCAATTTTGTTTAACTCTTACTCTTAATTCTTTCTCTTAGATATTAGTTTTATTATTACGCTTTATTTAGAGGAAAAACCTCTAGGCCGGGGGGAGTTGTCTATTTCTTGCTCACGTGTTGATATTATAATATTCTCATATTTATGTATTTCACAATCAATCAGTACACGTTTCTAAACGCATAAAACACACTCCTTTCCCCCCCTGCCCCGCATCTTACCTATTCCCGCGTCCACCTCTCAGACTCCTACTCTGTTGGTTTTCCTCGTGCGTAAAGACAATCACGTAGGTATAATATGAATGATTTATGGGAAAGTTAAGAAGTATGTGATGGTAAGTTCGATATTCGTGATGTTGTGGCGAGCATGTAAGAACGATGGGTCTGTATGGATGTAAAGCATTTGAATGACGTGCATTAGCGAGCATTTTATTTGGACAAAGGTGTTAATTTTCATCGGGTAAAGTTGGATGCTCTTTTTTAGTGAAACACGAATGGCGTCCAAATTTAATAGTTTCGGATCGTATACAATTTTGATATAATTATTATTATTTATTATTATTCTTTCATTGTCGATTATAACTTTTGATGATGAAGGTCCAGGTTCTCCGCAAACGTATGGCAAATATGCTACAGCGCGGTTCATCATGGATAGTATTTGTGATCCTGGGGTTTTTTCAAACCACTCAGGATACAGCACGCTTAATTTGCCCGATTTCTTATCGACAATTTGAGAATTGCCTGTTGCCGTCTTAATATACAGTTCACACGTCACGGTTCCCGCTATATAATGAGGCACTGACGACACGTACAAGGTGGAATTTAGATGAGATATTTTTATCTTCTATATATTGTCCACGAAAAAAAGTACGTACGTTAAGTCATTTGCTACTTTGAGCAAAGTACCAGTAAACCTCTTTGAGAAACTGGTTCAAATTTCGTGATAAAGTACTTTTACTAGCATGACTTACAGTTAAAACATTCGTTTCGCGTGTTCTTCGATTAAACGCACATTGCATATCGGTGAAGCGGTACTATCACTACTCGGAGTAAATTTATATTAATAACAGAATGTGGTTTCAATAATGCAAATTGTCTCACTTCCCTTATCACTCTTTCAACATTAATTCGGAAACTTGCTATTTGTTTTGTTTGTCTTGCTTCCTTTTTTGATAATTTTTGTCCACTTGGCACACTTGAAGGCTTCAATAATCGAAATCCTTTTTTAAATAAAAGCTGTTCTAGGTGTTTAAAACCTTTATCGGTTAATATACAAGTACCAGGTTGTCTTGTATCCAAAAAGTGTAGAATTTTCTACACGCATTACATCGCTGATTCTCCCTCCACAACCAGATCAGATATAATTAATAGATGTTCGTGACGACGGCAAGGGCTCCGGCTGCAACAGATGCAGATATGTTTGGGGTGTGGTTTAGCCTTTAGTGTAGATTTTAAAGTACAAAGTAGTTATATTAATGGCACACAACGCACGCTGGCGCACGACCTCTCCGCGTCGCCGCCGTAGAGAGAAGGGCCGGGCGCCGCGCCGAGCCGAGGCGGGGCGGGTCACGTGGCGCCGCGCCGCTTTGCCCACACGTCCCCCCTCATGCGTTTACGTAATTAACATTTCCCCAATCTCCCCCCCCCCCCTTGGGATTGTGGGGGACAGGTGTGTCATGTCCCACCAACACAAAGGGAGGATCCTCCGACCAGGCGAGGTGATCATGCCTGGCGGGCCAACTGCCCAACGGTTGATGTTGGGATGTTGTATGTATCTTAATTGGCGCGCGAACTTTCACTGCGTGATTCAGGATTGGTAGTTTCTTAGTTTCCTTCGTTACTCCGTGTACCCAAGGTGGTCATGAGATTCTAAAGGTGAGAGTTTGAAGACGAACCTTTGGATGATTCCGTCTTTAGTTAATATATCGACGACTCTGCATACTCCATCCGCGCCTGGGTAGAGACGATGAATCCGGCCCAGTAGCCACTTCATGGGCGGTAGCTGCTTGTCAATAATTAAATGAATGAATAAATGCGATTATTGTGTGATTCTGATTTCTTTTCTTTTGAGACTGTTTGATTGTGTTTTCTTTTGAGACTGTTTCATATACATATTTGTATTTAAGTATCGTACTAAGTTGACAGGAATTCTAACGATGACTGAGTCTCAATGTTTTGTTTCTTAATGCCCTGTGTGATACATAGAAATTTTGCTTCTTGTTTCTTCTGCATATTACAAAGGATCATATATCAGAGTTCATAATTTTCCATGCACATGCCAATCATCTTTATCAATGTCGTCTTCAACACCAACAAGCTTCTGATATTTCTAGAAAATTTTCATATTTTGGAGCTACCTTCTCTTCATTAATATTTTTAAATGCTTTGAATGGAGCGTTTTCGTAGTCGAACCACTTTTTCAAATAATGCTCTGCTATTTTATTCGCAACTAGAGCCTTCGCATTTCTTACCAACTACCTCACTCAGTTTCTGCATTTCTTGGTTTGGTTTTGCTCCAAGAAAGCAATCAATTTTCCGTGCTTCTATCATCTTTAAGTGACGCCATAACATCATATACATCTGGCGGAGTGATGTACTAGGATTCTAGAATCTTAATGCGTTTTATAAATAAATTTAGAAGATGGTTCACAAAATAAATGTAGCACTCAGGCAATGCACTGTTTTCATTAGCTACGAAGGACCAAATGATCTTATTGCACTCGTTTCCACTCTCTTCACGAAAATATCTTTTGATAGCATTCCAATCAAGCAATAGTCTTTCCACAGCTGGAAACAAAGTGGCCAATCGAACTGTTATCTGGAGAAGCACAGCATGACATTCTTGGTTAACTTGGTTGAAAGCTAAGTGGAGTTACGGCCAGAAGACTTGCCGCCTCACCTGGATTGTTCTCTTCGTGTCTAAGAGCATCATAAGAATCACAGAAAGTCACAAAAAGTTCCTTTATAATACCATTATGAAAATATCGAAATGATAAGCTCAGTTGTGAGATATGTGTTTTATCTGTTTCATCGATCAGACTTGAAAAAAATAGCTTCCCGCATATTCTGTAAAATGTTTTCCTGAATGATTTCTGCGCAAACATCTATCGACTCATTTTCTACAGTCTTGCTAATGTAGCCATGGATTTTGAAGATTCTAAATGTTGCTGCAATGCAGTATGTCCAGAATTTTTACAGAATTTTAAAAGGGCTCTAAAATTCCCTGCATCGGCTACTACGCTGTCATAGCTCTTCAATTTACCATCTTTGCGATGGTTTCGTATCGTAATGATATATATAAACGTTCACTATTTTCATTTATTTGTGTCAGTCTTTGACTGCTTACTTGTTTCATTATATCAATTTCCGGTTTGTGAAAAGTAAAAAAAAAGTTCTTCCCTGCTTCACACCTAATTCGTGGTATTTTTTTCGCTGATGTGTTAGCAGAACACCATTTTCACCAAACAAATAATCAAAAGCTTTTAACGGTTCTTTTACGAGACGACATAAAGATGTTTTGTCTGTATACGAGTATCACCTTCTACATTTTCCGTAGACGTTTGCTCAAATTAGTGAAAACTTACCGTCACGAATAAATCAATACCAAAAAAATGACTCGGTACTTTTTTTGCCGTTTTATTATGTTAAAGTCGTGGGATTTGTTTGCAATGTATTTAATCAAAGTTTCAACCCTTTTACAAATTTAGTGACATCTGATGGCCATCTTTATAATTAATTACATTTAATTACCGTTGAATGTTCTAATGTATTCCACTTTGACAGTAAAGTTACGATATACACTTCACACCTTAAGAAGCTGACAACAAATTCGGCTTTATAACATATACACAATGATTTCAGTTGAGAAAAAGTTCACTGGTGCATTAAAAATGGATTCTATGATATTAAGTTACACATGTTCAAACACATGGAATATAGATTGAATATTATCAATTGTAGGTGCTAATGGCAATGATGTTTTTTCCAACTCAGGTATGTCATAAATAGTTATAGTCTTTCCCATAGGACTTATTTATTAGTCTTCCTTTTGTATGTTCGCATGGTCCTGAAACACAATTTTTTGGATAAAATTAAAAAAATGCTGACCGGGTTGGTTGACCCCTTTTTAATTTTTAACAACGTCTTCACACTCACATTCTTTTACTTATTTTCTCAATTCTGAGTAGAAGCTATCAAATTTTTCAATTTCCTACTGTGCTCTTTTGTTAAAATTATGCTGGCCAAGTTATATTGTAATAAATATTTTGACCTTCCAGGGCTAAGCAATTCAATAAAATGACAACTTTTCTAGCTTCTGATACCTTTTCCAACCCTGCTGCTAAGAGCATGACTCGAGACTGCAAAAGCATGTCTCCTAATGAGTCAAATTGTATCATTTTATATTCGTTTGCAGAGCCCATGAATTCTTCTTTTTCTTCTAAAAGAGCTTTTGTTCCTGTACTTACTAAACTTGGCTTCGATTCCATAAAAAAAAAATTTGAGGTTGGAATTATTTGATGTTGGTTCTTCGTTGTGATCGTTAATAAAACAACGGTGAACTGTTTTATAAACTCTAATGTTCTTAGATATCTTTTACAACTTTTTCACTTTTATGTCAAGTCAGCCGTTTAAGAATCTTAATATTGTTTCACGTCGAGATTATTGAAAACCTCCAAAACTGGTGCCTCACTATCTATTACTCGCAACGCGAATATAATATCCGCAGCGCAGTATTTTATTTGCTATACTCCCGTGTAACCACGCTATATTACAATGCTTTTAATCTTGTTATGTGGAGTAGACTGAACAACTTTGTTTTGGCTGAAAAACTTGATCAGAAATAATACGAACAAAAGTTGAGGAAGTTGTACGTCTGGAAGCTCTTGGAAATTGGGAACTACTAGGTTGAATGATATTAAGTGACTTGGAACATTTGTAAACTTCTTATGCGCACATCTAAGGAAGGAACCAAAGATAAGTAATAGTTTGATCGTCATCTTCTAATGTCCGACCGAAACTGGTTTTTACGACCGAAACCGAATTTCGGCAACGGTCTCAGTTTCGGCCGAAACCGAAACTTTCTTATAAGGATCATGTTTTCAGAGAAAAATAAAGAAAACTTATTATAATCAGTTAGTTTTAATTTTTTTTTCTTTAAATCACATAATATATCACACAATATAATTTATTGCACTGTTTGCACTTGGCTTTAGATGAATCAGACGAACTTTTCTCGAAAAATTGTCAAATGCTGTTTTTTAACGACATTGTTCTTTCATAATAGATGATTCAATACTACAACAAAAGAAAGGTTCTCTATTAGGTTAATCAGTAGGTACTCAATGTATTTTAAATTATTTATTTATATTCGTGAACTGTTATGGATAAGGTTTCAAATTGAAAAACAGAAATAAAATAAGTTTAAGTGTTAGTTTTATACGGATAACCAAGTAGGTATCTACTCGTTTAATTATAAATGTTAATTTGTAAAAAAAAAACAATTAATATATTGGTACCTACTTAATAATTATTAAATTGAACGCGAAACTCTAGATCCTTAATATTATCACCACTAATGCACTATGGTAAATACCATGTACCTAACTAATGTTTGTTTACATATATTATAGTATTAGCGAAAGAGTTAAATTAACCACAAAATGTTTAGATTTTTTTTAATGGTAAACTTGATTCTACTGTAATCTAGTTACTCCTTTGTTATATTAAATTACTTTTCGAGGTACTCATAAATTATATCACATGATAAAACTTACCGAATTCAAAACATATCACACGAAAACTCACAAAAAACAAAATGCACTGCAAACAGGTTACGACATGATTACGCACGTGGACGCGGCCAAATGTCATCGTCGCTTGGATGTCATTTACCGCGCCGAACACAGCGCGGAAACTCTCGAATGCAGTTTCGGTTTCGGTCGTAGTTTCGGCAGGTTTGCTGCCGAAACCGAAACATAACCGAAACTCGTTTTTTTGCCGAAACTCGACCGAAACCGAAACCGAACATTCGGTCGGACACTATCATCTTCATTACATTGAAGCGACTTTATTATTTGTTCATCAAAGTCGCTTTGTTTAGTTCTCCGTTGCCGTTGCGGGTATGATTGTGCGTCTGATGAATTAGCGTCATCCTGGTTTGATTCACTGTTCTCAATACTCTACCTTCAGTGGGTGCATTCCATGCATGGTACTAAGAACAACATGCGGTCAAAGTAAACATATGGACGCCGTTTTGAAGCTGCTTGTCCAGATTACACAAACTTTTGAGCTTTCATTTCTCTAGCGAAGCATGTCCGCAAGTTATTTCAATTTTTTTGGATTTCATGACCTAATTTTTTTTTATGGTAGTCGCAATTACAAAGCAGTCAGCCAGTGATAACAGATGACGTGCGTTAGCAGAATAATGGTATCGGCTGAATCCAAAAAGTTGTATTAAGTCCCAGAAGCGAATTACAATCTTACCTTGGTTAGAATCGTAATATCGAACTACCACGCACATAGTTTTCACCACTGCAATGTCGGTGCTTTCATCTATGAGCACTGAAAACTTCAATCTTGTAAATCGCGAGCCAATGTATCCTTTTCGCTCCTGCCAACCACATTGTTGATGACCGCTTGGGCTTTCGTATGTTTCAGCTAAATTTTTTTGCAAAAGTTGTATTAAGTCCCAGAAGCGAATTACAATCTTACCTTGGTTAGAATCGTAATATCGAACTACCACGCACATAGTTTTCACCACTGCAATGTTGGTGCTTTCATCTATGAGCACTGAAAACTTCAATCTTGTAAATCGCGAGCCAATGTATCCTTTTCGCTCCTGCCAACCACATTGTTGATGACCGCTTGGGCTTTCGTATGTTTCAGCTAAATTTTTTTGCAACTTCTGGATCAGTAAAAGTAACCGATATAAGATTACATAAATGGTCTGCCACTTGGTGAGATAGCCTCTCGCCCTTGCCCACAATCTAACTGGCGCAGTCGGTACGTCGCGTTATTGGTAGCAGTGTTCGAATAAAAGTAGAACTCTCGTTTCCATCGCGAACAAAGAATCTACAGTGGGTGCAGAGTATCAAGATCAGCAAGCAGCAGAAGCAAGAAGATGATCGAACTCAACGAGCCTACATTTCGGTAATGCTCGTATGCTTAACTCTGTGTAAACTAAACAAAAAATCAACATGAAAGAAAACGTTAATATCTTAAATTCAGCTTGAAAATAAATGTCAATTATAATTAAATTACAATCATAGCACCATTTATGGCATGTTAATTAGAATAAAAACAAATGAAAACTTTGCAAGATCAATGGAACATCTCACGCTGAGGAGCAGGAACATACAGACAGATACATAACAGTTAGGTCAGCTTACTCTGTCTGATGAAATATGCCTTTAGAAAAACTAAAGCATTTATAGCTTAATCAGACAGCCGGTTTCTTATTTTATTAACTATATTTTCTGAAATTGAAAACACTTTCATTTTCAGTTGAAGTAGGCGGCCTAACTGAAAGCAATGCTTTGTACATCGATTCTAAATTTGGTGACCTCTTCCCAGTCTGTTCAAAAAGTAAGAACTCTTTCTTTACTATAGATTTTGACAGTGCCACTGCACTTGTCTCCTCATTTGTTGAAATGCCTTTCTTTAGTTGCTTTTTCTAATTGATCGGCACGACCCCTTAAAAAGCTAAAGAAGTCATTAAGCTATCATTATCCTCCCCTTTGAAATAAGTACTACTGTGAAGCTTTCCTGCGACAATATATATAGTCAAAACATCCCATTTATCAGTAGGTAGCCCGAGTGTACTTAATGCACTTAAATTTGTAACATGGTCAATAATGAACCGTAACGATTTGTCACTTTCCTGTACGTACTCAATACTAAACAACGACTTTAGGTAATTATTAATTAATTGGCGATTATTGTCGTAACGCTCACACAGTAGCTGTCAGGCTTGTGTATATTTATTACGTGAAACTTCTAAATTCGAAATGACTCGAGCGGCTTCACCCACCAATTATTAATTTAAATAATGAAATTTATGAATGCTTTCAATCCTATCATTATTATGAACACCCGATACAAATGTTTCCTTGAACTCCAACCAATTGAAGTATGTGCCGTCAAAATCAGGAATTTATATTGAATTGAGGAAACCTGTTCTAGTTGCACTCAAAGCGGCACAGTCGATGCATCGATGCACGTTATTAGCGTGAATCACTGGAATAGATTGAGCGCCTTAGTGCTTGTTCACGTAGGAACGCGCGGGCGCGGTATACGTTGCCTGCTCGTGTTCACATTGGCCGCCAGGCGTTTCCGCGAGCGATAAGTTCAAAGTGGTTGAACTTACCAGACGTCTCGAGTGAATCGCGCGCTCCGCCGCTAGTTCGACGTGAACACACCCAAGCGTCTCTCGCGTTTGATATTGCCGCGAGCGCGCCGCGCGCGCCATTCGCTACTTTGCTCGCTACTTCGACCGCATATGTTTTATATTTCGTGACCGCGCCCGCAACCGCGCCCGCGACCGCGCCCGCGAGTCAACGTGAACAAGCACTTAATACACTGCTATCGAAAACTTTATAATTTTGTTTTTTACTTTATTTTAAATAGGAAGGCCATGTATAATAGGTCTTTACCTATGAAATTGCCGTTTTGTATGCAATAAGTGAAAGTACTTATTTTTTCAAACTTTTTTATTTCTATTTTTCGAAGTAATCACCCATGCAATCGACGCATCTTTGCCAACGCATTGGCAGTTTATTGATGTCCTTCTTGTAAAAATCAGGTGGACGGGAGGCAATAAATTCTTCAAAGGCATTTTGTACTGCCTCTCGGGAATTAAATTTTTTACCCACTAAAAAGTTGTCTAAATTTTGGAAAAAGTAATAGTCGGTAGGTGCAAGGTCTGGTGAGTATGGCGGATGAGGGAGAGCTTCTGTCTCCAGCTCCTGCAGCTTGGAGACTGTCTGTTGCGCAGTATTGGGTCGCGCGTTGTCGTGAAGGAGCAGTGGGGACGACCGATTGACCAAAGCTGGTTGCAGATGTGCAAGCTTCTGCATCATTCTCTCCAGTTCTTCACAGTACACATCTGCATTAATGCCCATGCCGTTTTGTAAAAAGCTGTGGTGAACCACACCCGCACTAGACCACCAAACAGTGACCATCACCTTTTTAGGGGTCATTTTTGGTTTAGGGCATTGCTTTGGTGCTGAACCAGGGTCTAACCAACTTGCTGAGCGCTTTCGATTGTCGAACAGAATCCATATTTCGTCGCACGTAAGAATTCGTTTCAAAATTCCTTCATTTCTTTGCCTGTTGAGCAGCGCAAGGCAAGTTTCGACGCGTACGTTGCGCTGGCGATCGTTAAGGTCGTGGGGCACCCATCTATCAAGCTTTTTTACCTTGCCAATTTGTCGCAAATGGATCAATATTCTTTTGATGCTTACATTAAAAGCTGCTGCTAACTCAGCTGTAGATTGAGCTTCGTCAGCTTCCACAATCGCCTTTAATTCATTATTGTTAACCAAAGTCTCCGGATGACCACGAGCTTCATTATTCAAGTCAAAATTGCCAGAACGGAACCGGGAAAACCAATAACGGGTTGTGCGTTCGTTTGTACAGTTCTCTCCGTAAACGTTTTTGATGTTTCGTGCCGTTTGTGTCGCGTTGGTGCCGCGACGGAACTCATATTTCATAATTACACGAATTTTTAAAGTATCCATTATGACGAAAAATGTTCAAATGTAATGAAAATACAACGCTAATCAGAAAACAAAAGACTGAGTTTGTAAATAGAATGTCATGGTTTTGAAACAAAATTAATTTGAATTTAGAATACAGAGCCATTACAAACTTTTTTTTATTTGAAATGACCAGTACTGAAGAACGGCAATTTCATAGGTAAAGACCTAATATATCCTTATATCCTCATGTGAATAAAGGGCAAAATGTAATTGGCCTTGTATTAATAGCAACATACATCAAACTACCTACCTATATTTTTTTTTAGATATTTTGTCATACCATACATTGGTAACACCTTTTCTATGTATGTCTTTTGGTGAATATATATTTTATCTTTATCTCTTTTTATTTTCAAATTCAAAGCATATTCCATGGGACCTAAATGTTTTAATTTAAATTATGTATGTTGTAATAGCTGATTTAATTTCATCATTACATGCTTAAATTAGTGCTTATTACATTATTACAAACATTGGAAGTTAACAATTCATAGTACAACAAATAGATATTATTACAATTTTATAAAATTTAAGTTTTAGTTTTAATAATATTATTATTTATGTCAAAGTGAAAATTAGTTGTAGAGTAATTGTAACAGATACTTTCAACGTGTCGCTAAGGTATTCATCAACACTGTAATATGCCCTGTTATATAACTATAATAACTGTTATAATTCAAGTAAGATTTTTTTAAGCTCACACTGAAATCCCCTAATACTATCTAAGCTCAATAGATATTTTGGGAGATGATTATATATAACCGTGGCCCCATACAAAATACACTATTATTAAACATGGCAGTTCTATGGACAGGACAACATTTTTTTTGATTCAAACGTTCAATTTTGTAGTTTTTAAACATTGTTAGATGCGTTCGTACAAAGTTAATAACTTCGTAAATACATAAAGTCATTATTTTAAGCAGCTTAAAATAGGACATACATACATATTTTCTGTGTTTTAAACACATTCTTTTTCGACAGATTGTCCCCAAAACATAATTCCATATCTGAGTATTGATCCGAAATATCCATGGTATGCTGCGAGCACTGCAGTTTCGCTCACTTTTTTTGTAAGCATGAAAAAGGCGTTTGAGTGTTGGTTCAATTTTAAGCAGAGATTCTCTATATGCATTTGCCAGTTAAGGGAATTATCTATTGTTGATCCTAATAACTTCGTTATGTCTACTGCCAAAATTTGACGGACAAAAACTACGGTGCAGACATCTGCGAATACGATTATAGGAGGTTCAGTAGCTTTCAGAAGATCATTTATATAGATATTAAACAATAAAGGACCCATTACGCTTCCTTGAGGAATTCCCATTTTAACATCTGTATTCTGATTGGAATTGGTGTACTTACCTGCGTTTAGGGCATAGACGAGCTACGAGCTATCTCTGTGCACTGTTTACGATTTGTTAGGTAGGATTCTATGAGATCGAGTACATTTCCTCTTATCCCGTAAGGTTGTACCTTGTTCAGTAATATTTTGTGATCTACATAATCAAATGCCTTGGTAAAGTCCATGTACAGTGCACAGACAGGTATTTTTTTATCGACACAATCCATAACTAGTTTAAAAAAAATTATAAATGGCTAAATTGATAGATTTGTTTTTACTAAACCCTACTTGTTCCGATACTAGTATATTTTCGGAGGGCATGGACTCCCAAGCGTTCTTAAACTCCAAGTACTCATTAACGGCCTTACCAATAAACTTTTATACACGACGTATAACAGGAGTTTAACAAAAACGTTACCAATAAAACAATATTTGACGTTTCGGTTGTATACATCTGGTACACAGATGTTTGGAAACAATGAGATTTTAGACAATCGTTATTCAGCCCTCGGCCCTTGTTTAGCGAACGTGTAACTTATAATAATTTGTTGCTTACGTTATTTTAAGTTTGAAAACCATGGATTATTTACATTATTTCGATATTTTTGATGAAATTGACAATGAAGAACCACCAAGAAAAAGAAAATGTTACAAAAATCGATATGATCCTTTCTGTTTATCTGAAAACGAGTTTCGGTCAAAATATAGGTTCAGCAAACGATATGTCAGAAAAATTTGTGAATTAATTAGATGCGATATTGAACAGCAAGCTCGAGGGAGTGGACTGTCAATAGAACTTCAAGTTTGTACTGCTCTCAGAACATGGGCTCGACAAGAAGTTCAGGATGATGCAGCGGGTTTTCATGGACTAAGCCAGCAATCCATCACGAATGTGTGCCGCAGAGTAGCTTTAGCCTTGGCTAATAAAGCTTCAGCATTTATATATATGCCTACAACAGCAGCAGAACAAGCAGAAGTTGTGTTAGGCTTCAGAAACATTTGTGGTTTGCGACAAATAATAGGTGCTATTGACTGCACCCATGTGAGAATAAAAAAAGTAAGTGGAGATAGCGCTCAATACTATATTAACAGAAAAGGCTTTTCATCACTGAATGTCCAGGTAGTTTGTGATTCTCATTTACGGATAAGAGATATAGTGGCGCGCTGGAGAGGCAGCACCCATGATGCAAGAATATTTAGAGAGAGTAGATTACGACAACGATTCGAAAATGGAGAATTTAATGGCATTTTATTGGGTGATTCAGGCTATGGCTTAACAAACTATTTATTTACACCACTACAAAATACTTGTAATGCCAAGCAGGAAGCTTACAATCGTTCTCATATATTAACAAGAAACACAGTTGAAAGATGTTTTGGAATTTGGAAGCAAAGGTTCAGATGTCTTTTACATGGATTCAGCATATCACTCGAAAATGTTAAGTTATATATAGTAGCACTTGCTGTATTGCATAACATTGCTATTGATATGAACGAAAATATGGATTTTCCAGAACCTGACACAACTGAGGATACTGCGAGACAGAATGCGCCAAGAAATATACTAGACAGTGTTACTGGTCAAGAATCAAGGCGGATATATATTGAAACACATTTTTAATTATACTTATTTATTTTTATAAATTGTTTTTACTTTTTAATAGTGCTATCTCCAATTTTAGCTTCTGCATTCAAAGCTGACTTTCTTCATTTAATAAATTTTGAATTTTCTTTTGTATTTCAATTCTTAAATTATGCTCCTCCGTTGCAAATCTATGGATTTTCATAATATTTTTCATCTTGAGCTCATGTTCCTCTCTAATACAACTAAGAAGGACATGATTTCTTTCTTTTGCAAACTCTTTGTGCTAAAACAAATACAGATAATTTATTAACATTCACAGTTCAGGGTACCGAATGTTGCCTCCAGTTCTTTGTTGGAAAGGAAAAATAAAGTATTACACCATAAATCAACATCCAATCAAATGTTATTAGTGTATAGAATCACAAAGTGAATATTAATTGAACATCCCTAACAAGAGAGATTTACTTATAGGACCTAAACAAAAATAATAGCTCCGTTATACTACGCTTCAGTAAATTCTGAAAAAAAAAAATATTAATTACGTTTTAAATTAATATTATGTTGTGAACATAGCATACTTTTTGAAAGAATAATCTTACCTTTTCTATTTGATCCCAATTAGCAGATCGTTTTCTTTTAGTTTTTTCTTTAAAGTTCATGAAATTATTTGTATTATCCATTAGTGTCGAATATATTTACCGTGCTTAACTTAGTTGTGACCGCAAAAACCTCCGAAATATCGATGCGATGCCAGAGATTGATTTTGACAACTCACATCAGTTGCGTTCTAAAATTGTATGTAGGTATGGAACGAGCGAAACAACATTTTTTTATTTATTTTTATTGTAATAGACCGTAAAAACAATATATTTGGAGATAACATGATGTATTCAATAATAAATACATTTTATATAGCCTTATGTATAAAGTTGTGAGCGTATTTTCAAATGAAATAAAGTCATTGAATTAACGCCGTACGAGTTTCGGAACGCACCTTTTAATGTTGCCAGTGGTTTTTGTTATACGTAGGCGGTAACTATCCATTGTTTACACACTGTTTATTAGTAAGGGTAATGTGTAACGCCTATTCACTGCCTATACATTGTACAACTAAACAGTTGTCAAACAGATGTGTAACTTATTTTTATTAGTAAGGCCGTAAGAATTTAAAATATTCTGTTTAGTAATAAAGAATCTGGTAACTCACATTTTCCGTTTTTTAATTCAGCTTTTAACTGTGTAAATATTATTTGTAGCTTACTGACGTACATTGCAATGTTATCTTCCTCCGCCTTTCTGTAGGTGAAAAGCTCACAGTAAAGCATATCTAAATGCCGGTCGTTCTTTTGTTCAAATACGGCATGCAACACGGCCCACATTTCGTATGCAGTTTTACATGTGAGAATATGTTGCTTGGGTTCGGGGCCCACGGACGGGCCGATTATTTATTTGGCAATTGATTCTTTATCTGCATACAGTTCAGTTTCAGCTGCATCAGACTTTTTTGTGCAAAGTAATCTGAAGATTCATGTCGAATTTCCATGATGTCCAGTTGGAATCATCTATTAAAACATTCGTTCAAGTTGCAATTTAAATAATCCGTGTGTTCTTGTAGGGTCTTCTTCAATGAAATCCGTATTAGAGATAATTTAGTTTTATTACTTGAAGGTTTTTGGTAATATATAAAACAAAGAGCACATACGTCACTGTATGCGTCACACGGCCAAGTGCCGAGCCAGGGGCTCGGGCGTGGGGGGAAACGCTGCGTTCCGTTCTTGTTGCCTAAACAATCTCCGCCTCCTTGAAAAGTGAAGAATGCTGTTCGTCTCCTTAGAGAATGTCTACAAGCGGACAAATTCGGTTGATTGCTCGCCGTATGATTCCCTTGCTTGTTCTGATGTCTGCTACACGACAGGCATCATCAGAGCCTTTGTAAACAGCAGTTATTCTTCCTAATGGCCACTTCATAGGCGGGCTACATTCGTCCTTAATAAGAACCAATTGATTGGGTTCGAGGTTAGGTTGTCTGTTCTGCCATTTAGTCCGCTGCTGAAGCTCGCATATATATTCACGGCTCCATCTGCTCCACATGTGCTGCCTTGCTTGCTCAATAAGGGCATATCTGTGAAGACGGCTTGGATTAACAGTTTGAAGATCAGGGGCAGGTAGTGACGTGAGTGGTCTCCCTACGAGGAAGTGCCCGGGGGTTAGTGGACAAAGGTCATTTGGATCAGAGGACATTGGCATTAGCGGCCTCGAGTTCAAAATAGCTTCTACTTGGCAAAACAATGTCGTGAGTTCCTCAAATGTGAAATGAGCGCTACCTACAACCCTCCTCAGATGAAATTTTGCTGATTTCACAGCTGACTCGTACAATCCACCAAAATTCGGTGCATATACCGGTGAAAACTTGAATTTTATACCTTCACTGGCAAGATCTGACACAGAATCGGAACAATTTTTGACAAGGGCAGCAATTTCTCGGCTTGCACCGACAAAATTGGTGCCGTTGTCACAAAATATCTCACGAGGCTTGCCTCGACGAGACATGAAGCGTCGTAAGGCCAATATAAAAGCTTCTGTGGTCAAGTCGCTTACCAATTCGAAATGGACAGCTTTAATCTTAAAACATATAAAAACACAGAGATAACATTTAATTAGACTGGCGCCACGACCCTTCCTGTTTAGAATTAAAAAAGGACCTGCATAATCTGTTCCAGTTATTTCAAAAGGAGATCCTGGTGATAACCTGACAGAAGGTAAGTTACCCATGATTTGTTTTGCAGCTGCTCCTTTCATTCGTTTGCATGTCAAACAGTTATTACACACTCGTCTTGCCAAGCATCGGCCGCCTATGGGCCAGTATTGTTCTCTTACGACTGAAAGAAGCAGCTGCGGTCCTGCATGCATTAATTTGATGTGATAATATTTCATCATTAACTCTGTATACCGATGTTTACAACTCAAGACTATTGGATGCCGTTTTTCATAACTATAGTCGGAGTTTTCTAGCCTCCCCCCAACACGAATCAGGCCTGTCTGTTCATCAACAGTGGGGGTTAACTTATGCATTGCAGGCAACGATCTAAAGTTTTTATTATAAATAGAAAAACATTCTATTTGTGAAAACTGAGCTAGCTTCAACTCGCTACTCTCTAATTCCTCGACGGTCAAAGGTCCAGTTATTTTTACATTATTTTTACATATATTATTAATAAATCTACCAACATACGCGAAAGAACGACGTAATCTTACAAAATTAGAATATCGCTCAAAGTCAATAATTGACTTCGGATTTGCATCAATATTTGAAAAGTGAACTCTCACTTCAGGTAAGCTCATCTGTGAATCAACGCGCCGCTGGTCAGGCCACTGATCTTGTGCGCGTTTTAGGTATGTAGGCCCATCCCACCACAACGAAAGATGCAGTACCTCCTCGGGGTACACACCACGTGACGCGAGATCAGCTGGATTCAACGATGAAGGTACGTACATCCACACACAATTATCTGCACACAAATCGTTCACCTCAGTTACGCGATGTGACACAAACGCACTCAACTTGTGCGGAGGTGTATTCAGCCAGCCCAGTACAACATTCGAGTCGCACCAAAAAACATTATTATCTACTGAACAACGTAATGATTCTGTTACCTTTTTGAACAGGCGAGCGGCTAACACTGCTCCACACAATTCCAGTCTAGGTATAGTAGACGTTTTCAGAGGGGCTACTTTTGATTTTGCACATAGTAGCCGTACTGTTATATGCCCAAACGCATCTATCGAACGTACATAGACGCAAGCTGAAAATGCGCTCATTGACGCATCTGAAAATGTATGCAATTCAATTCTAATAGGATTGATACAGACAGCCTGGCGCGGAATGGACAGATGCTCAATAATCTTTAAATTATTAATTACCTTATGCCACATATCTGAAATATCCTGAGGAATCTGTTCATCCCACCCAATTTGTTGAAGCCAAAGCTTCTGTAAAATGATTTTACACGATATAACGCATACACTTAAGAGTCCTAGTGGATCAAATATAGTTGATGTCACTGATAGAACTAAGCGCTTTGTAATAACATGATTACATTGTTCATACAATTTGGATGATTTTTCAACCGCGATAATAATCGAATCAGAATTAGGATCCCACTCGATACCTAGTGTGTTAGTTACAGTAGAAATTTTCAAATTATCTTGTATATCTTCAATATTAGATTCTTTTGAGATTAAATTCACTAATGAAGCAGAATTACTTTTTACTTTACGTAAATTGAAACCGGCTGATGCAAGTTGTGCTGTTACACATTTATAAACATTACACAATTCGGTTTCACTAGAATGACCCGTTATCAGGTCATCAATATACAAATCATGTTTCAATATGTCGCTTATCAACGGATCTTTGCATTCAATCGCTAGTTGCACGACACATCTTGTACTTAAATACGGGGCGGAAGAGGTACCATACGTCACAGTATTTAACTGTAAGTAATTTATGGGTTCCCACTCGTTTTCTCGCCATAAAATTGTTTGCAGATGTCTCTGGTTTTGTTCAATTAAAATCTGCCTATAAAATTTCTCTATGTCTCCTGTAAAAATAAACGCATGCTGTCTCAATCTGATCAAAATAGAAAAAATATCATCTTGAAGAGTGGGTCCTACCATCATTAATTCATTTAGTGAGAGACCGGAAGTAGTTTTGCACGAACCATCAAACACTACCCTACACTTTGTGCTTTCACTTTTTTCTTTCAATACCGGGTGATGTGGCAAAAATACAGCATTTTCAGGTCTCTCGACCCTTGACAGATGTCCGAGAGCTTCGTACTCGTTTATAAATTTTACGTACTGGATTTTTACGTCAGGTTGCCTCCGAAAACGTCGCTCTAATGATTCAAACCTTTTACGTGCTATATAATACGAATCTCCCAATGTTTCTGGCTCCGCTTTCAAAGGCAACGTGACGCAGAACCGGCCGTCCTCAAGCCGTCGAGTATGCTGCTCGAAATGCCGCTCACAATCCATCTCTTCTTGAGACATGACTGGCTTTTGAGGAACTTCCTCAAGTTCCCAAAATTTATTTAGTTGTGTTCGAATTTCCTGACTGAAATTACATACAAATTTAGTGGGATTATTATCCTTATCGCTACACATGACTGGTCCCGATATTAACCAGCCAAACATAGAGTTTTGTAAAATAGGTAAGTTGAAACCCAACTTTATTTTTTCAGAACATAATGTTTCCCAAAAAACATCTGCTCCTAATAACAAATCAATTTTCGATGGTTTGTGATAGTTATAGTCAGCAAGAGTTAAATTTTTTGGCAACTTTATTTTTGATACATCCACTTCATGACTTGGAAGTGAACTGGTTATATCTTTGATAACAAACGCATTGACGATAGTGCTAAATGCATTTGTTCGCGACTGTACTTGGATATTACAACGCTGTAATGCTTCAAAAGAGATACTGTTAATTCCTGTAACGCACACTGAGTTCACATTTTCAGTTTGGACGCACAGTTTGTTCCTTAGATCTCGACTGCAAAAAGAAGACTGCGACCCGCAATCAAGCAAGCAGCGTGCTTCAACAAAATTATTTGAATTAGTACATGATACCTTGACAACAGCTGTCGATAATAAAACTTGATTAGAAATGCAAGTTGATAACGAAATTGGGCTTGAAACCAACTGCTTATTCTCGCCAGTCGTTTTCTCAAAATGCAACAGCGAATTGTGTTTATGTTTACATAATTTGCAAGATGTAGACTTACATTGACGTGCCAAATGTCCGCTACGGAGACAGTTGATACAATGCCTATTTTTTACGATCAAATTGAATCTGTCTGCCGGTGACATGGCTAAAAATTTTTCGCAATAGTAAATTAAATGCTCACCATTACATACAAAACACTTTGTAATGTTTTTGTCATTCTCACAAGTAGCAGCAACAAACGACCTTTGTTGTTTATTCATGCGCTTATATTGTATAGGCTGCGGCTGCAGCTGCAGCTGTTGCTGTGATTCCTGCGGCTCAAAACTTTGCTTGCTGCTACTTGCTACTGTTGCCTCGAGAACATCCGCTCTCAGACGCAAAAATGTATAAAAATTTTCTAAATTAGGTACGTCAGTTAAAGACCCTTTGTATTCCTCCCATTTTGTGCTAGTAGCACTATCTAACTTCGCTGAAAATAAAAATATAATCAGAGTATCCCAATTCTCAGTTTTTTCACCTAGAGTATGTAACGCTCTCAAATGTTTCGCAATATGGTCAACAAACATACGTAGATAAACTCCACTGGTATTCGGCGCGTCGAACAAGGCCTTAAGGTGAGTAAACACTAGCTTACGCTTATCATTAAAACGGTCACACAGGAGTTTCCAGGCGACTTCATAGTTACGGCTCGAAATTTCTAAACTAGCGATCACAGTGGCAGCGGAACCGGTAATTGCACCTTTCAAATATTGATACTTGTTTATGCTTGCAATAGACTCGTTATTATGAATCAACGAAGAAAATGTATCGTGAAATTCTAACCAATTTGATGCGTCACCAGAAAAATTAGGAATTTTAATTTGTGGTAACTTAATATTCGTATTTTGTACATTTGAACATGAGCTTTGTACTTCAGTCTCAACGCTAGAATTGTACCTTTCTATGATCTCTTGCGCCTCAGCAATACATTTATAAAACCTATTTTCACTAGTTTCCCTCTCAATCTGATTTTCCGAAATTGCCTGCTTAATTTCTATACTAGTTTGAATTAAATCATACTCCTCAAATAGATTTTCTAACTTTTTTAATCGTGTTTTTGTTTCTAAACATTTAAGCTTAGTAATATTAATAGATAATTTTAGTTCCTCTATATATTTCTCAAAAGTAGTTAGTCTGCCTTTTATAGAAGACCTTTTAGCTTTTATATCTTTTACTTCATCTGTGCCAGTCATTGCTATCTATGAAGATAAATTCAAGTGTATAAATACCTTTACTCAACGCAAACCTTCGAATCAGCTGTGACGTCGAGCGATAACAATAGAAGATAGGTCACCGACACCGAACGATTGTAGATAAGAGTGCAGTTATAAGGTCAATAAGTAGTGATTGCGCTTGCACTCGTTTGAGGAACCTGAAATTGATATAAGTTGCAATTAATTTCACTTGTAAAACTTAGTTCACTGTTTAGAATAGGGGAAAGTTATTTTATTTTTTTTATTATAAGTAGGTACCTTTTTATTTTTGTTAATACTTATGCCAAAATATTGTTTAAATTTGCAACTGCAATAACAACAATATCTGTAAATAAGTATCTGCAATAAGCCTGCAATAAATGGTGGCAAGCTGATTGATAAAAGCAAGCATAAGTATAATTATGCACATTAAAATAACAAAATGTAGGTAGGTTTACTTAGTTTTATAGAAACGAAAATGTTTTTGCACTGGAATGTATAAAAGATTTCGATGATGCTTTGTTTCTGTTATGTATGACACAATAAATATGAAAATGATGCTTTGCTAATATTTACGTGTTAATAAAAAGTATATTTATAGTTTGACTTAGCCGGGAAACTCAGCACAAGCACGATTTCGATGGATGCCTTTGCGATAAAAAAAACAAAAATATTTTTTGAACTCGAGCAAGCTAGACGAAATCTAGGATTAATAGATATAGGAATCAGCTAAGGAACGAGCAAACCTCCTTATCAGAAGCCAACTTCACTTTTCACACACTGCATTTCCTGTAATTCCTTTGTCTTGTATTAAATCCAATCGCCGTTGTCGGTCCAAAAAGGACGTCGCAATCTTGTCCAAACGAAAAAAAAATGACGTGTTGATTGCAAATTCGTTTTCTTCAGTCAACGGTCGCCAACATGTTCTTGTAGGGTCTTCTTCAATGAAATCCGTATTAGAGATAATTTAGTTTTATTACTTGAAGGTTTTTGGTAATATATAAAACAAAGAGCACATACGTCACTGTATGCGTCACACGGCCAAGTGCCGAGCCAGGGGCTCGGGCGTGGGGGGAAACGCTGCGTTCCGTTCTTGTTGCCTAAACACCGTGTCTATTCGAATTGACTTACTTTAAAAAAAATCGGAAAATATAATTAAAGACGGATTATTTAAATTGAATTATATAAAATAAAACACAAGTACTTTATTTAGTTTTATATTTTGCACGAGTTTTATAATACTTTAAAGCATCGTGTTTTTTATTTTGTCGTTTCTATTAAATTTTGTGATTTTGCCTTTTAAAATCTTATTGACCCCTGTACATCAACTGTAAATAATTATTTTCATTGTTAATGAAACAATAAATTTCTTTAATATAGAATCGTGCGCTTTACATTTATTTAATATTTCAAATTCACAACAAATGTCAACATTTTAATTTAATGGTATCCATTATTAATCTAGACTCCGGTGATTCCTGTATGCATCTAGCTATCAAGCGAAAAATGTCTTTCATTATAATTGAAAACCCAGTTGTAGGATAAGTTAAAGACTTTTTTGTGTAATCCCTTTCATAAAGATATGATGATTCTTGGTTTTCTTTTGCTATCAGATTTTCGATGCATACAGGACAGTTTTTAATTTTTTTTGTTCTCGCTTTCTTTAGTACCAAGCCTGCCAACATATTTTTTTGTTTCACTAGAAATGAAACCTTCAATGTCTTGACCAGGCTCGGTACGAGTCACCAATTCTTCCATGGATACATTTATTGGTATATTTTCATTATTATTTTTATGAGCGCAAGTTTCGCTTAATAAAAATTGTTCCATGGACTGTAAAATACGTCCCTTCTCATCTTCACATTTGGCGTTTACAGAATGAGGGGTGGCAAAATAATTTATCAATAAAGTTTTGTAGGCATTAATGAATTGGTCACACTTTGGGTTAACATTTCGCATAACATTGCTACTTATATTACAAAAAAAATTATTCAAGGGGTCTTGGTTAAAATTTCTTGACAAAATGCTCGTTATCATATAATTTTCGTGTAAAAACGTCTGCCGAATAATTTCTGCCGATTTTATTTTAAGTAACTAGATCCTTAAAATTATTAAAGAAAATAACAATGAGGAACTATCATTAACCTAAACCGTACTTTAAATTATGTCAAAATGGACATGTTCTCTGGGTAGTCGAGACTCGCTAGAGTCCTGTTAATTGACCAACAATTAACCATTTGCAATATAACTGCCTCTGATAGAAAAAGAAAAGAAGGATAGTGTAGTCACTATCCTGCAGCAGTGATTAAAGAAAGTAATTGAAGTTAATAAATTTATATTAACCATTTTAATACCTTTATTGAAGTTGGTTAAAATTGTTTTATTTTGGAGGTTCTTAATTCGACCGAATCTCCTTATGTCTATATGCGATATCCTCGCCATTTGTAAATCTGTTTCATAGATTTTTTTTTTAATTAAATTGGGTGTACTCACGGTTTAATCCTATAAACATTAGAAGAAGATATTTCACTGTTAAGAGTGGTGATTAAATGAGAACCAATACAGCGTAATACAATGTATTATGATTTAGGCGCATTTTTGTCGGTTGGCGGTGAAAGGTTATCTGGCAGAGATCACTATTAGCAATAAGACCACCCATTGTATTCTATTTTTAATATGCAGTACTGTTTCAACTGTATGTTATTATTCGTCTACAATATAAAATATTGTATCTATACTTTTTTTAAAGATAATTACATATACTCCTTGACAATTTTTTTTATGTGATAATTAGAGGATGAATAATTATTATTGATCTTGCATGTATTTAATTCTATAAATTTAACTATAATATATTGATAAACTAATTTAAATAAACATCTTGTATACACACCACCTATGTTTCACCATAAACAATTTTGATTTGATTTGAGGCCCAAATAGTCTAGTCAACAAGTTTCTTACTTGTTGACTAGACTAAAAGATGCAGAAGCATCACTAGGCCGCCATGGTGTGGGTCGGCATGCTGCATTGTCTGCATTCGCAATGAGTATGGTGACCACCACTCTTGGATTCTGCTTATGCTTTCCATCAGGCAGAGTAGAGTCATTTTGGCGGGCCACAAATAAAAAAATAAAAAAATTGATGTCAGTAGTAACACTTACTTGTGTAAAATTTTATGGCAGCTGACAGCCTTTGGCTGAATACCTGCGCAGTATATTTCACCTTCATTTTTGGGATCTTGTCTTTTACAATGTGTGACTCTGTCAAATGGTAACTAATCGGAGTTCATCCTCAACAATGTCTTTTTCCATGAACATAATTAAGTGCTGCCATTTGGCTGTCTTGATGACTCCATTTTGAATATACCGTATATTCTTGACTAAAAAAATGTTTCTAATTCCCTCCAGGAGATATGGTGGATCGAAGAGTGAAAAAATTTTAACCCAATCAACTTCAAAGCCATTGCTTTTAAATTCTTCACCTCTTCTTAAATATTCCTGCACAGTGTCTTTTAGCTTTTAATTTTTGACTGCACGTTTGGCCTTGTGGTTTAACGGTCACCATGCCGTTTCCTACTTCGCCAAGTGTTGTGGGTTCAAATCCCACGTAGGACAACACTTTGTGTGATCCACTAATTGTTGTTCTGAGTCTGGGTGTTCTTTGTGTCCGTTTCATGTATGTTTGTAAAGTCCCCCGCAACACAGAATTTATTCCTAGTGCTGGAGTTGTCTTTTTAAAAAAAAAAAAACTAATCAAATTGTGTTCATATTTGCTGATGACTGATCACACACTGTACAAATAATTTTTAAATCAGTAGATGTTATAGCTTTTACAGCCTCTTTTATAATAACTTTTAATTTCTCTTTTTTGTTGCACTTTGGCAAAACGTGAAAGAAATGGGCTGTTTAAATCTTCCCTTAATGCTTTTGACACTAATGCATGATCAGCAATCTTGTTGGTTTTTTTGTAGCCGAAATCTTCAAACCCTATAATTTCGAGGCCTGGTGCCAATGAGACTAAACGTCAAACGTCGTCAAAGATTAAACTGCACAGCCGTTTTTCCAAGTGTAGTTTTTCTACCGATTTTTTTAAATTATTTATAACATGTTCATTAATCCCTGGCCTTTAATACCCCACAACTTTAAACTTTCTGTAATGTTCTTTTAGATGGTAGAACAAATTGATTCTTAAGAAGGGTAAAGGCCTTGGGACTTTGTTTTAAAATGGTTAATGCCAGTATTTTCTCTTTAAATGTATATTTCCGGCCCCTTGGTGTTTTTGAGTGTTTCAGTTGTAGATTTGTAAACATCTTTATAGGTACAGGCAATTTTATCTGCCATTCTAATTTTCATGGACTGAGATTTGCATTTATTCCTCAATCTTAAATGTTTTTGCTTTAGCAATATAATTATATTTATGGAACCTGAAAATAAAGTGCAATTAGGTTTTCATGTAATTTAATAGTTTAATATGCAGTCGTGGTCAACTAATTAGGGACATTCAAGATAGTGGTGAGCAATAACCGGTTATGTACGAATAAATATAAAACCCTGTTTATTTCACAGTAACTAATATTTGCATAATTTGGTCCGACTATTTTGCTATATATGGCTGTAAATAATATATTAAATAGAAAAAAGTGTTTAATATCAAATGTTAACCATGTATTAAATTTAAGGTACAATTCTGTAGCTGGACATTTAATAAAGAACGGTTAAGTAAAATGAACAATAGAGTTAAACAAAACTATTAATATTTATTTCTGTAACAACTCAATTTTATTACTAGTAAAATCAGTACCCAGTAGCAAAACCTTTGTTAATAATTACCGCTTGACACTAATGTGGCATGGACATTATCAGTTTCTGACATATTTCGACAGAAATGTTTGCCCATGCCTCACAAGCCTCATTAAGCAAAAAGCTAAAATAAAAGCATAATTGTAACACCAATGGCGGCCCGCCATACAACCAGCATTCAATCGACGCCTCAGCAAGTTTACAATTTAAGATTATACACAAGTTGTATTTCAGTTATTAGTGCTAAAAAAAGTCAGTACAGTGATCCACATGTAATAATTGATTTCAGTGAAACTATTTGTTAATCTTGCATATACTTATTCATGTGGAGGTACATTAATGTAAAGTAATACACAAGTTTGTTATAAAATAAATAGTATTAATTAAGTTATTAGTGCTAAACGTCAATACATACAGTCACCTAGTTGTGTTAGGGCCAAATAAAAGATGGTATTTATAATAATTGTAGTGGACTGTATACAACTGGTATAAATAGCATTTAGTGCAACTAATACAATGGTGGTAAACTGAATGAATGTGACAACGAGATCACGTGTGTCGTTAGACGATGCCTCGTTCGCTGTGAAGCGGCCGGCAAACATGGCGCCGGCGACGCGTTGTCCCCATTGGTCAGCGTGGAGGCCTCCCATTGGCTGGAGAAGGCGTGCTAGTGGTGTGGTGATTTGTGTGTCATAGACATGCTGCCGGGCCGCAAGTATCCGGTTGAATGCCCTTCTGATGGTGCCTGTGCTTGTCTGGATGTCAGCCACTCTAGTGACTCCGTCTGATCCTGGATGCAGCTCTGTTACTCGTCCAAGAAGCCAGCGAGCAGGTGGAAGGGCGTCATCCGTCGCGATGACTAAGGTGCCTAGTCAGCTGGCCCGATGACTTCCTCCATTTGGACCTGATCTGGAGCTGAGAAATGTATTCTTTGTAAAATCTGTTCCAAAAGTGTTGACGTAGTAGCTCTATGCAATTGTATCTGGGCAGATGCATAGAATTGCAGTCAGCCAGGTGGATGAGGTAGTTAAAAAATTCGTATGTGTTTTGTGTGTTAAACAATAACATTTCATTTCTGACTTTTTAATTGATAGTTTTATTGAGACGCTCAAGATTGTAACTAGATATTTTTTTTTTTTTTTTTTATGTTTTGCCTGCCAAAATGACTCTACTCTGCTTGATGGAAAGCATAAGCAAAATCCACGAGTGGTGGCCACCATACCCATTGCGGATACAACAATGCAGTATGGCGACCCACACTATGGCGGCCTAGTGATGCTTGTGCATCTTTTAGTCTAGTCAACAAGTATGGAACTTGTTGACTAGACTAATTGGGCCTCCGGTCTCGCACTCACCAACGAAACACGACAGCACAAACGCTGTCATTTTACGTTGATTTTCTGTGCGAGGGTAGTACCGCCCCGGTCGAGCCGGCCCGTTCGTGCTGAAATCAGCGTGGCTCTACTACCTAGTAAATAATTTTCGCGCTGACACGTGCAATAGACGGAGCAAAAATGAAACGTGCGCTCGCGACGGTAGGCGAGCGGTGACTGAGCGTCCTAATCCTAAATGTTATTACACCCATCCTATTTAGTATCCGATTTAGTATTTAGAACGTCGGAAACCATCATTGTCCTAAATGGGCTCCTAAATTGGATGCTACTATTCCTAAATGCGATTTAACTTCCCTGAATTCAGGAACGATATCGAATCAATATCGGATCCTGAAGATGGTATAATACCCCCTTTATTGCCATGTTTTTTAAGTTGACTCACTGAAAATAAATTAGTGAATAACTGGTCAACACTTTTAGCTTCTTTAACTGTCATGTCATAGTTGCATTCTTCAGTAGAAGTTGTAATATTAACATTTCCACAACACTCCACCGGAACCTTATTCTGATTAGCCACCATGATTTCTTTAGTAAACCCAGAATAACACGCGTCGATAATCCAATGTTTGTTGCTTGTCAAATGGAAACTAGCACCAGAGTACCAAACATTCCAAAACAAAACATTCCAACTAAAGTACCTAACATTTCAACCAAAGTACCAAACATTCTTGTCGCATGCACCATTAAAGAACACGGCACTAAACGCGTTAGAAGTTTTTGTAGATTTCTTTGAACTTTCCGTATTATTATAAGATTTATCTATGTTAATGCACTGATTGCGATAGTGGCCATATTGTTTGCAACCATAACATTTGACAGTTGACTTTTCTTTGACGGATGTCGATCCACTTACGCCATCTTAATTGGCCATAGGCTGTGGCTATCCACAAACCAACAAACAATCCAAAGTCTATACTTTAGGTACAATTACTAGAAAGTTCGAGCTAGACGCCATGATAGTCGGTCACACACTCTCGAATCAGTTTTGCAAAAAAGGTTACAGTTCACTTAAGATACACAGAGATTATTGTTCATCACACCGAATATTACAAAACTATACGGTTCTGGGTTCCATAACCTATAATAAAATAAAACAACGTGCGTGACTTGGCTGATAAATAATAATCAGAAACGACTGTTATTTATTCCAGAAAGAAACAGTACTCAATAGACAATACAGTAGTTTGAAGACATGCGTCACTAGATGGCGTTAGTATTATGTGGTCTCATTTTGCTAATTAGAACAGTACTTTTGCCCCGTTTCTGAATTGTCAACTACTGTAACTAAAATGGTGTGATTGTGCTCTCAATAAATGATTAAAATAAAGAAAATGTTTTTATTAAAAGGACAATATATATACTAATATCTAAACAGCAGAGCGTGGTTGATCAGTAAAACATAAAATATGCCGTTGGCGAGTAATTCGGTTCCAAAAGCGAGTGATGGCGGCGGTTTCTCGAATTGGAAGTTTCGAGCGAAAATGCTACTGGAGGAAAAAGGCCTAGTCGATACCTTATTACGCTAAACAAAATCTAAAAAAGAAGACGATGCACGAGGGCGTTCAATGATAGTGCAGTGCCTATCAGACACTTAGAATACGTCAAGAAAAGTACGACTGCGGAGTAAAAGTGTTTTTAACCTACGTGTTGTTGCCTACGTAAAAGGCTAAGGAGGAAAAGCTTCAGGACCACTCCCTGAAATTTGATACAATGATTGCATAGTTAGAGAATACTGGAGCAGCCTTAGGTGAGAGTGATAAAGTTTGTCACTTATTGCTTACTTTGTCCAACGATTACGTGACGGTGATAACTGCACTCGAGACAGTAAGTGGCGATAAGGACCTATCATTAGAGTTCGTCAAGTCAAGGCTATTAGATGCTGAACTGAAAATAAAAATAGAAGAAAACAGACAGAATGTACATCAGATGGAATCAAGTTTTATAGCATGTTACAGATGTGGTGGGCCATATATCCTATAAGTGTATATAAGGAGCATCAGAATAATACGCAAAGCTGAGGCAGAAGTCGTGGCACGCAGATCTAGAGGCCGGAGCTTTAGAGTAAGAGGTATGAGAGGATCATCAGCAAGCTATGCAGGACAAGATCACGACCAGGAATGCACATTTATTGCCTTCCTTATCTGCCGAAAATAGTTTACAACAAGAACTATTTGTCATTGACTGTGGAGCCACACACAATTTTATAAATATGGATCATGAAGAACTCATGGATGATATGAGATTAATTTGATGCACCCAGTGTCACTCTCACGACTAAGACGAATCTATTTGACACCATTCACATAAAAAATACGACAAGCCGTTTAGGCTCTAAAGGCGGCACATTAAGAAATATACACACGAGTGGAAGACATACGCTCTCGCACTTTAAAACCTCTAACTCACTACCAGCGAACGTGTTTCCGTCCCACTATGATCCCGGGTCCTTTAAACGGGCCGTGAAAAAGGCTTTGTTAAATTTGCCATTTAAAAACACCGCACTGAACGCATTACTATGTTTACGTTGATTATAATTCTCACTATTTGCGTTATTTGGACAATTATTCTTGTAATGCCCCATTTGCTTACACCGATAGCACTTGACATGACATAAATGACTTTTACCGCCAACATTGACATTTGGTTGTGTTTGTTTTTTCGCATTCACCACAGACAATTTATTATTTTTCTTAAGTTGCCACTTCTGTGCGCCACTCGCGAATGCACCGCTAACTTCACTCGATTGATTATTTCCATTCACTTCCGTTTCCATGTCCATCAATTTCGTTCTAATGGCGTCGGTCGTGATTTGAATGCCAGAATGTTCTATTGCCATGATCATCGGCATGAATTTTTCAGATAATCCTGCTAATAATAAACAGCCGATCCACTCATCACTGATATTAAATCCTGTGCCACTTAGTTTTTGTCCCGTATCGACTATTTGCGTTACATATGATTGCATAGAAACACAATTTTCTAGGCGTATTGAGATTAAATTACGTAAAAGAGATATTCTTCGTGTAAATCCTGAATCGTCAAATAATGCCTTTAATTTGTTGCACAGCTCCAACGCGGTCTTCACGTCCTTGATATGCACATACAACGCACTATGGATAGCCATGATCAATTTTGCTTTGGTTCTCGCGTCATCTGCGGCTTCTACTATCTTCCCAGAAACTGGCTTGATGCAGTGCACCATGTCCTCCAGGATGAGAAAATTCTCCGCGGCGAGGATCCACTCGTTGTAGTTTTCCCGGCCTTTCAGTTTGGGAACATTTACTAAATAATTAGCCGTCATTCTTGCAAACCTTTATTGCCTCCACTGAATAACACGTTATTATTTATTTCACAACTATACTCCGAGAAAAAAACTACTTGATATATTAGAAAACTTAATTCTGTGCCCATAACCTATAAAGGAAACAACGCTTTCAGTGATACGACAAGAGTGAATTTATTTTAATCTATATGACACAGACATTCATAGATTCATCCTTCGTTAGTCAATAAAAGACAACAATAGATGGCGTTAGTGGTATTCAATTTACTTTTGATACATGTAATAACAGAAGGAATGCTAAATAGCCGCCCTCTCTGTGTTCTTAGCACAGACCCGTCGAGTATTAGCGCATTAACTCCTAATCATTTTTTAAATGTAACTCCGCCGCTTAAATTTCTACATGCAGAAGATCTTTCTGAGGTACTTGATAGCCGCTTAACTCGTTTTCAACTCATATCAAAACTCACTCAAAGTTTTTGGCGTCGCTGGAGCCAAGAATATTTAACTTCTCTTCAGCAGATAGAGAAATGGCTCACTCAATCACATCCTTATAGAATTAGGCACGGTGGTGGTAACTAAGGATAATAACGCGCATCCTCTCTGCTGGCCGTTGGGCGCAGTGGAGGAGATTAATCCGGGAAAGGATAAAGTAATTCGCACAGTTAAGGTTCGCACTGCTACTAGTAGCTTTATTCGCCCAGTAGTTAGAGTTCGGCACTCTTCCGCGTCAATAAATAATTAAAAATGATAATAAACGCCTACATACGCAATTTTGTTTAACTCTTACTCTTAACTCTTACTCTTAGATATTAGTTTTATTATTACGCTTTATTTAGAGGAAAAACCTCTAGGCCGGGGGGAGTTGTAAACGCCATTTACGCCATAATTAAATCTATTTATTGCTCACGTATTTATATTATAGTATTCTCATATTTAAGTATTTCACAATCAATCAGTACACGTTTCTGAACGCATAAAAGACACACCTCTCTCCCCCCCCCCCCCCTGCCCTGCATCTTACCTATTCCCGCGTCCACCTCTCGGACTCCTACTCTGTTGGTTTTCCTCTTGCGTAAAGACAATCACGTAGGTATAATATGAATGATTTATGGGAAAGTTAAGAAGTATCTGATGGTAAGTTCGATATTCGTGATGTTGTGGCGAGCATGTAAGAACGATGGGTCTGTATGGATGGTGAAGCATTTGAATGACGTTTAGCGAGCATTTAATTTGTACGTATGTGTTCATTTTAAGTGGGTAAAATTGGATGCTCTTTTTAATGAAACGCGAATGGCGTCCAAATTTAATAGTGTCGGATCGTATACAAATTTGATATAATGTGGTTTTTTGATGAAACCTATATATATATGTCGGAGACACAAGAATAAACGAGAACATGAATGACAGATACAGCCAATCTGGACCAAAGCCAAACACTAATCACTACTAAACGGATACGAATTAACTTAAACACCATCAGCAACCCCCCATGAGGGGATTGGGGCAACGCCCACCCCTCCGCGATGCCCTGTGGAATTCGCCACCTAGGCTAGTAATTCCCCCACTGATAAATATCGCCTCATACACACAATATAAAACACAGAGATACAATAAATCACAAATCAAATAATAGATATGGTCGTCGCGAGATCTGAAGAGAAACTGTGTCCTGTTGCCGATCGCGCCGCTTTATATAGAGTGTTCCGTAGTGTTCGATAGTGGCAAATGTTTGTATCACTTTTATTATTTGGATACCCTCACTCCGACACGGCCGTCCTGACGTATTACACGTCCTCGTGTGATGTTGAAGGCATCATCATCATTATCCGCAGAAAAGAAAGAGATTTTTGTGTTGTTCGGCCACTCCTGACCAAGGACATTGGGTACATTATTACATTTTATCTTCTGTGGAACAACTTCATTTAGGACATTCTCATAAAATAGGCTTTTCGTTATCAAATCTGAATGCTAATAGACTTCTCGCTACATACTAAATTAATAACACCAGTAAGTAGTATCGCAACAGTCACCTCACCGTTTATCGCGTTACACATTTTTGGATTATTATTATTAACAATATCTACATGGCCTCTTATTCTACCAATTTCACTTTTCAAAGGCCACCTCGCCTTTCAGTGGCCACCTCGCCTTTCAGTGGCCACCTCGCCTTTCAGTGGCCACCTCGCCTTTCAGTGGCCACCTCGCCTTTCAGTGGCCACCTCGCCTTTCGCAAAACTTAACTAAACTTTAACAACCACCACGCTGATAGGATATCTCATATCTCATTATAGAGACTACTCGCCACACAATTACAACTCAATTTCATTCCATTGCATCAGCATTAATTAACCCTTGATTATCATCATCAACATCAATAGGGACTTGATCTACAGGGATTTTCCTCACTATTATCAATGCCAGACAAATCTACCTCCTCGGGTATATCACTTAAAGGAAACTCTCGTATACGAACGCAAGCGCATTTGTAGATTCTGTTACTAGTTAAAGATTTCAAAGTATAACGATCGCCATCGAGCAACTCTACAATTTTAAACGGTCCTTTATACTTAGGATTTAACTTTGTCTAATTTCTTTCTTAACTTTGAATCAAAACTAAGTTACTGAGATCAAACTTTACTAATTTACACTTTCCCTATCAAATGTCACATACGTGTACACACAGTATCACTCTCACTCTGCCATATCTGACCTCACTGTCTATTCTGTCTCAATAAAACAGTACACTACTGAACAGCAAAAGAAAACAGTAACATCATTATTAAAATCAAAACAACATAAAATAAGAACTCTAGTAATTGACTACTGCTGCAAATTCTCAAAGCAATCAAAATAAATAGTATCGTAGGTCATCCCTGTGACCACCACAAGTGTAACAGTTAGTTATCCCTTGTGACTCCCACACGTGTATCTGCCAACTACATAGACATGCCAGCTACAATCACCCGCTGCTGGTGAGATAGCTGACACCAAATAGAAGTCCGACCAGTTTTTTTTATCTTTACTGAAAATATCGACATTTCATCACAAAATAAAAAAACGGTAATTATAATTCGAGTCACAACTATCTCAAATTGGTCAAAATAATAATTAAAAAAATGTTAATAGCTACAATCAAAGATGAATCCGCCTCAAACTAAAAATCACATCACAATCATAAATTTAAAATTGAATAAATAAAAAAACCCCTTATGCAGCATCAGGTCGAAGTTATCATTTACACAATTGTCATTTAACGATTATACTGGCACGTTTTGCAGACATTCGGTTTTTCTTCCCCACTTTCACCCTCACAACCTTCAAATGACTCAACCGACTCTCATGAAACACGTCTAAGAACACTCGCACGTAACTCACCTTTCATACAGAAAAACTAAATTGAATTCGCTTCATCCGTTCGCGAGCTACGGTGCCACAGACAGACACACGTCAAACTTATAACACCCCTCTTTTTGCGTCGGGGTTTAAAAATAAGAAATAAATTTAAACAATAAACAAACAGCATGTGCAAAACGGGTAATTCAATCCACCTCCATCACAGATATTCTGCTATGATATAATACTACACTATACTTCCGAAATCGTCTACCTTTGTACCGATGTCACCAATAGAAACGATCTTATTATTTTAAGAACAAAATTATTTTCGAAAACTGCAAATGAAAACCTTAATGCAAACAGATTCTCATTCTTCTCTTTAAATAATTATGTCGTTTGAAATACAGTAATCGTGTACTACATGAAACAATAACCGCAATGAATAAATCTGGATTAAAACTGTTCATAGAATTTCGAGGTTACAATAAGTGCGGGCATTACCTACCCTCAATAATGTTACTGCACAATATTGTCCATTTTCGAATCAAAATCACTTTTACTTATTCCACTATTTTATTTTTGATTACACAAAAATCAACAATCAATCAAATAATCGAGAGTATAAATTACACAATATTGTCGTTTGCCTAGAAACTCATCTTACAGAACTTAGCTTATTAAAGAGCACTCAGCACAAAATAAAAATAGTACGACTCACCGGATTGTTGGAGTTGTCCGTACATACCGGTTTCTTCCCAGTTACCGATGCGTTGCTTTTACTACCGCACGCTGCCGCTGTTGTAGGCCGCACGTCTCATAAACCGTTCGTACGCGAAAAGGCTATACCGACTCTTTGACACTATGTGAGCGTTCTCGCTTACAAAAATTTAACAAATGACACCTCGTACGATTTTCGAGCGGAGGGTAGTTCGACAGCTCGCCGCGACTGACGATCCGTTACACTCTCAAACGTTGTGGGCAAATGAGATTCAGATCCCACTTCTGATGTCGGACAAATGACACCTCGTACGATTTTCGAGCGGAGGGTAGTTCGACAGCTCGCCGCGACTGACGATCCGTTACACTCTCAAACGTTGTGGGCAAATGAGATTCAGATCCCACTTCTGATGTCGGAGACACAAGAATAAACGAGAACATGAATGACAGATACAGCCAATCTGGACCAAAGCCAAACACTAATCACTACTAAACGGATACGAATTAACTTAAACACCATCAGCAACCCCCCATGAGGGGATTGGGGCAACGCCCACCCCTCCGCGATGCCCTGTGGAATTCGCCACCTAGGCTAGTAATTCCCCCACTGATAAATATCGCCTCATACATACAATATAAAACACAGAGATACAATAAATCACAAATCAAATAATAGATATGGTCGTCGCGAGATCTGAAGAGAAACTGTGTCCTGTTGCCGATCGCGCCGCTTTATATAGAGTGTTCCGTAGTGTTCGATAGTGGCAAATGTTTGTATCACTTTTATTATTTGGATACCCTCACTCCGACATATATATAACAATTCAAAAAGGTGTCAATATCGTTGTCCACAAAGCTGTCTGCCACGAAGTACATAATAGTATTTCTTTTATTGTCGATTATAACTTTTCATGATGAAGGTCCAGGTTCTCCGCAAACGTATGGTAAATATGCCACAGCGCGGTTCTTCATGTATGGTATTTGTGATCCTGGGGTTTTTTCAAACCACTCAGGATACAGCACGCTTAATTTGTCCGATTTCTTATGGACAATTTGAGACTTGCCCGTTGCCGTCTTAATATACAGTTCACACGTCACGCTTCCCGCCATATAACGACGCAGTGACGACACGTACAAGGTTTACGTGTTGCCAGTGTTTCGCAAGTAGTATTGGCTATCACTAGCTCTAATAAAAACATGGTTCAGACGCCACAGTGCATATGTTGCATCCGGATATTTCTTAGTGATAGAAATTTATGCATCGAAAATGCACGGGCTATACTCTGTAGCTGCCACGGATAACATGTTGTTTTTTTTGTATCGTTCACCGATATACCTACTTAGGCAGGTACCTACTCGTATAAGGTTTTTTATTGCCTCTGCAAGTAACGGTATTGGAACCAGAGCTTGTAGGTGACTTACTTGGAGGTAGAATGAGGGAGGAATTGTAATCCAGTTGGTGGCCAATTTACAGCATGCTTAATTTGCCCGATTGGTTATCGACAATTTGAGACTTGCCTGTTGCCGTCTTAATATTACAGTTCACACGTCACGCTTCCCGCCATATAACGACGCAGTGATGACACGTACAAGGTGTACATGTTGCCAGTGTTTCGCAAGTAGTATTGGCTATCACTAGCTCTAATAAAAACACGGTTCAGACGCCACAGTGCATATGTTGCGTCCGGGTATTTCTTAGTGATAGAAAATTGTGCATCGATACTACACGGGCTATACTCCGTAGCTGCCACGGACAAAATATTGGTTTTTTGTATCTTTCACCGATATACCTACTTAGGTAGGTACCTACTCGTATAAGGTTTTGTATTGCCTTTGCAAGTAACGGTATTGGAACTAGAGCTGGTAGGTGACTTACTTGGAGGTAGAATGAGGCAGGAAGTGTAATCCAGTTGGTGGCCAGGCACGTATTTTGGGTGCCTGCCTTTCGGGTCGTTGGTTCGGCGCAGTCACGAACAAGTCGATTTTGGGCGGATTAGGAATATAGGAGACACTCGCGGTTTCCTATTGTTTGACTCGCGGTTTCAATTGGTGTATTTTACACTTGATATGCGTAGAATTGAGGAGGCGTTGCGTGGCGAGCGCGCAACAATAAGAAACCGCGAGTGCCTCCTATATCCCTTATCCACCCAAAATCGACTTGTTCGTGACTGCGATGATCCAACAACCTGAAAGGAAGGCACGCAAAATACGTACGTGCCTGGCCACCAACTGGATTACAATTCCTGCCTCATTCTACCTCCAAGTAAGTCACCTACAAGCTCTGGTTCCAATACCGTTACTTGCAGAGGCAATAAAAAACCTTATACGAGTAGGTACCTGTCTAAGTAGGTATATCGGTAAAAGATACAAAAAAAACAAAATGTTATCCGTGGCAGCTACGGAGTATAGCCCGTGTATTTTCGATGCACAATTTTCTATCACTAAGAAATACCCGGACGCAACATATGCACTGTGGCGTCTGAACCATGTTTTTATTAGAGCTAGTGATAGCCAATACTACTTGCGAAACACTGGCAACATGTACACCTTGTACGTGTCGTCACTGCATCGTTATAAGGCGGGAAGCGTGACGTGTGAACTGTATATTAAGACGGCAACAGGCAAGTCTCAAATTGTCGATAACCAATCGGGCAAATTAAGCGTGCTGTAAATTGGCCACCAACTGGATTACAATTCCTCCCTCATTCTACCTCCAAGTAAGTCACCTACAAGCTCTGGTTCCAATACCGTTACTTGCAGAGGCAATAAAAAACCTTATACGAGTAGGTACCTGCCTAAGTAGTTGTTATATCGGTGAAAGATACAAAAACAACAATATGTTATCCGTGGCAGCTACGGAGTATAGCCCGTGCATTTCTGATGCACAATTTTCTATCACTAAGAAATACCCGGATGCAACATATGCACTGTGGCGTCTGAACCATGTTTTTATTAGAGCTAGTGATAGCCAATACTACTCGCGAAACACTGGCAACATGTACACCTTGTACGTGTCGTCACTGCGTCGTTATATGGCGGGAAGCGTGACGTGTGAACTGTATATTAAGACGGCAACGGGCAAGTCTCAAATTGTCGATAAGAAATCGGACAAATTAAGCGTGCTGTATCCTGAGTGGTTTGAAAAAACCCCAGGATCACAAATCCTATACATGAAGAACCGCGCTGTGGCATATTTACCATACGTTTGCGGAGAACCTGGACCTTCATCATGAAAAGTTATAATCGACAATAAAAGAAATACTATTATGTACTTCGTGGCAGACAGCTTTGTGGACAACGATATTGACACCTTTTTGAATTGTTATATATAGGTTTCATCAAAAAACCACATTATATCAAAATTGTATACGATCCGACTCTACTAAATTTGGACGCCATTCGTGTTTCACTAAAAAAGAGCATTAAATTTTACCCACTTAAAATGAACACCTATGTCCAAATAAAATGCTCGCTAAACGTCATTCAAATGCTTCACCATCCATACAGACCCATCGTTCTTACATGCTCGCCACAACATCACGAATATCGAACTTACCATCAGATACTTCTTAACTTTCCCATAAATCATTCATATTATACCTATGTGATTGTCTTTACGCAAGAGGAAAACCAACAGAGTAGGAGTCCGAGAGGTGGACGCGGGAATAGGTAAGATGCAGGGCAGGGGGGGGGGGGGAGAGAGGTGTGTCTTTTATGCGTTCAGAAACGTGTACTGATTGATTGTGAAATACTTAAATATGAGAATACTATAATATAAATACGTGAGCAATAAATAGATTTAATTATGGCGTAAATGGCGTTTACAACTCCCCCCGGCCTAGAGGTTTTTCCTCTAAATAAAGCGTAATAATAAAACTAATATCTAAGAGTAAGAGTTAAGAGTAAGAGTTAAACAAAATTGCGTATGTAAGCGTTTATTATCATTTTTAATTATTTATTGACGCGGAAGAGTGCCGAACTCTAACTACTGGGCGAATAAAGCTACCAGTAGCAGGGCGAACCTTAACTGTGCGAATTACTTTATCCTTTCCCGGATAAATCTCCTCCACTGCGCCCAACGGCCAGCAGAGAGGATGCGCGTTATTATCCTTAGTTACCACCACCGTGCCTAATTCTATAAGGATGTGATGGAGTGAGCCATTTCTCTATCTGCTGAAGAGAAGTTAAATATTCTTGGCTCCAGCGATGCCAAAAACTTTGAGTGAGTTTTGATATGAGTTGAAAACGAGTTAAGCGGCTATCAAGTACCTCAGAAAGATCTTCTGCAGGTAGAAATTTAAGCGGCGGAGTTACATTTAAAAAATGATTAGGAGTTAATGCGCTAATACTCGACGGGTCTGTGCTAAGAACACAGAGAGGGCGGCTATTTAGCATTCCTTCAATCTGAACGAGGACTGTGTTGAGTTCCTCGTATATGAGTACTTGAGTTCCTATAATTTTATATAGGTGAGTTTTAACACAGCGAACATTAATTTCTGCGAGACCATTAAAATGCGGTCCGTACGGCGGACTATGTTTAAATTCAATGCGTTGCTCAGCCAATTGATTACCTATGTAATTTTTATGTGCGTCAGAATCTAATAAAGCGTGTAGTTCATGTAATTTGCGTTGAGCTCCAATGAAGTTGGTTCCTCCATCACTATATAACATAGAGACGGGGTCTCTTCTACTAATAAAACGTTTAAACGCTGCAAGGAACAAATCATAACTAAGGTCCGAGACTAATTCAATGTGAAGCGCGTTTGTGGTTAGACACACAAAGATACAAATATATGCCTTTTGACTTTTGATTCCGCGGCGTCGAATATGCGTGACAAAGTACGGACCGGCGTAATCCACTGCGGTGAATGTGAAAGCCTTGGCTTCAGTTACCCGAAACTCTGGCAAATCTCCCATGAAAGGAGTAAGCGATTTAGGGTCGAGTCGGAAGCAAATATTGCAAGCGTGAACTCTTTGAAGCACTGGGTTTCTAGCGCCAAGAATCCAAAACCTTTGACAAAGCAGTGCGATCAAAAGCGTAGGACCTGTATGTAGGTTAGAGTAATGATAGTAATCAGCGAGCATTTCGGTGAAGCGGTCTTTGGAGGGGAGCAACGGGGTGCGTTTAGGGGCGTACGTGTACACTCAGTAACGGCGCTGAGTTATCGGCATGGACGCTCAAGTGCTTCTCACACGTCCACGTCTGACCTGTATCCGTCGACACACGGGCAGGGAGGAACCTGCTTCTTCTCGGAGTGGGTCGTGCACCCTGGAAATGCTGGAGATCCGCAATATGCGAGGGGAGCCGCAACACCTATCCCGTTATCTCCAGTAGCCAAGTTGAGAAGGGCCATTGCCCGGCTGGACATTACCACCAGTCAGGTATAACCCACAACCCTAATCCCATGCTCCAAACTACCCCCTTGCCACCTATCCTTCCCCAACCGACCTAGCATATTCCCGTCTAATGTACTAACTCCCAATCCAACCACACACATCAATCATTCAGTCACTAATTCACTCACCTACACACTCACCCATTCATTCATCTATTTAGTTTGTCATACAGGTCCACCAAGGCCAGCAGGCGACCTCGGAGGACTATCATGCCTGCCTGCGCTAGTCCTGCGCAGTCGAGCGCCGTAAGCCAGGATGAAGAAGTCCTGGAGGTTTGAGCTGATTGGGGTCGGGGTTAGATACCTCCATGAAGCAATACCCCTCTTTGGTCCGAAATTCAGGCGAAACGGTAACCCTGTAGCTAGCCACCACAGGGTAATGGACACGCGTCCCGTACGGATGAGGTGGTACGGTCAGCAGGCGAGGTTCGGGGGGGTGTTCTCCGGGAGAACACTGGGTCTCGGCCATGCTGGCGGAGCGAGCATGAGCATGAGCCCCAACCCAACCACCCTGTACCTCTCGGGTATTCCTGGTTTCCTAAGGGTCATCCCCAAAGGTGCGGGCTCCACGGAGGGTGGGAAGCTCGAGAGGTGAAATATATACATAAATAAAAAATGGACTTCACCAAAACAAAAACCCCAAAGGTGGACGGTACGGCAGCAGCTGCACCGGACACCCCATAGGTGCTTACGGCAGCAGCTGTACCAGACACCCATGGAAGAGGTCCAGTAGGACCTCCTTCCACCTTTGGGAGCCTTCAAGGAAGCTTCGGCGACCCAGGAAGGCAAACACAAAAAAGTCTCGTGTCGGCGCCGCTACGGTACCGACACCGAAGACAAAACCAACCGCGGAGGGCAGAAAAGTCACTGGCAAGCCGGTGACCAGGACGCCTAACGCGAAAACACCCGCTGGACGGGTACAGCCTTTAACGAGCTCCATGAGCTGAGGGCGGACCCAGCCAGCCCCCGCAGCTGTTCCGGATGTGGCTCGACCCACTAACCTGGAGCAGACCGCGGGGAGGAGGTCTCAACAAGGCGAACCAGACACGGACCCTAGTCTGGTCCGGTTGGCAGGTCGCCATGTCCAGGAAGAGGAAGGGGAAGCTGCCTTTTGTTTGCTGCCAGGTACTGCCTGAAGTGGTGTCTTTGACAGATTTAACAACTTCTTCCCTTCGCGGCTCTGTGCGATTCACGTGTGACGTCGCGTTTTAATAATTTAAATATTGTTTTTGTGAATTCTTGCGACTGTAACCCGGTTTGTGGGCGGAATAAGGTTCTGTATAGTGTTTCTGACAAATAATCTGTAAGTTTTACGCCTTATGAAGTCCGTAGACGGTCAAAATTGCTTGACAAGCATTTACGTGCTTGACAAGCATGCTTGACGAGGCCACGACATCAAATACATTCTTGTCAAGCATTCGCATCATTTTTTTAGAGTGAGTTGAGTTTTTTAGAGTGTTGAACTTGCGCTAAAACAGAAACATTTGCAAAGTAGTAGAATGTCTCTAGATGCAGATATGGCTTTTCTTGCTCTCACAATTGCTTTGTTGAATGAAACAAAAAAGAAACGAACAAGACGATGGTCTAAGCAGTGGTATTTGTTAAGAGATAGATTTACCCATGAGCATTTGCAAAAGATTCTACAAGTGACGGAGCCCAAGGATTTCAAAAATTTTTTGAGGATGGATAATGAAGCATTTGACACATTATTGGAAATGGTTAGGCCAAACATTGAAAAACAGGACTCTAACATGCTACAGGCGATTCCAGCTAGTCAGCGATTGTCTGTGACTTTAAGATTCTTGGCTACTGGCATGGATTTGGAAGATTTAAAATTTACTTGTGCACACATTAGAAGGTATAATAATGGAAACTTGTGAGGCTATCATAGAGAAATTAAAAGAAAACATTGCGGTAAGTAGAAATTAACACTTTATTTAGGTAGTTATCGTAATTAACAAAAGTATTAAGGAATTTTATTAAAAAGATGAATGTTCTAAGAAATTCGGCTGCTGTTGTATCTTCGTTGTTGTATTCCTCCAATATATTGGACTGATTAGAAAGGAATTGAATTTTATTGGAAGCGGAAGATTGTTGGACGTTGTAGGACTGAGTAGAGGGCGACTGATAGGGCAGAGGTGATTGAATGAGAGCGGGAGATTGCTGAATATTGTGAGATTGATGAAATGGTGATTGATATGGCAGAGGTGATTGAATGGGAGCGGGAGATTGCTGAATATTGTGAGATTGATGAGACGGTGATTGATATGGCAGAGGTGATTGAATGGGAGTGGGAGATTGCTGAATATTGTGAGATTGATGAGATGGTGATTGATATGGCAGAGGTGATTGAATGGGAGCGGGAGATTCCTCGGAAATAATAGGTCTATGAAATTGCCGTTTTGTATGCAATAAGTGAAAGTACTTATTTTTTCAAACTTTTTTATTTTTGTTATTCGAAGTAAGTACCCATGCAATCGCCGCATCTTTGCCAACGCATTGGCAGTTTATTGATGCCCTTCTTGTAAAAATCAGCTGTACAGGAGGCAACAAACTCTTCAAAGGCATTTTGTATTGCCTCTCAGGAATTGAATTTATTAACTACTAAGAAGTTGACAAAATTTTTGAAAAAGTAATAGTCGGTAGGTCCAAGGTCTGGTGAGTATTGCGGATGAGGGAGAGCTTCCAACCCCAGCTCTTGCAGCTTGGAGACTGTCTGTTGCACAGTATGGGGTCGCACGTTGTCGTGAAGGAGCAGTGGGGACGACCGATTGACCAAAGCTGGTTGTAGATGTGCAAGCTTCTCCATCATTCTCTCCAGTTCTTCACAGTACACATCTGCATTAATGCTCATGCCGTTTTGTAAAAATCTGTGGTGAAGCACACCCGCACTAGACCACCAAACAGTGACCATCACCTTTTTAGGGGTCATTTTTGGTTTAAGGCATTGCTTTGGTGCTGAACCAGGGTCTAACCAACTTGCTGAGCGCTTTTGATTGTCGAACAGAATCCATTTTTCGTCGCACGTAACAATTCGTTTCAAAATTCCTTCATTTCTTTGCCTGTTGAGCAGCGCAAGGCAGGTCTCGACGCGTACGTTGCGCTGGCGATCGTTATGGTCGTGGGGCACCCATCTATCAAGCTTTTTTACCTTGACAATTTGTCGCAAATGGATTAATATTGTTTTGATGCTTACATTGAAAGTTGCTGCTAGCTCAGCTGTAGATTGAGTTTCGTCAGCTTCCACAAGCGCCTTTAATTCATTATTGTTAACCAAAGTCTCCGGACGACCACGAGCTTCATTTTTCAAGTCCAAATTTCCAGAACGGAACCGGGAAAACCAATAACGGGTTGTGCGTTCGTTTGTACAGTTCTCTCCGTAAACGTTTTTGATGTTACGTGCCGTTTGGGTCGCGTTGGTGCCACGACGGAACTCATATTCCATAATTACACGAATTTTTAAAGTATCCATTATGACGAAAAATGTTCAAATGTAATGAAAATACAACGCTAATCAAAAAACAAAAGACTGAGTTTGTAAATAGAATGTCATGGTTTTAAAACAAAATTAATTTGAATTTAGAATACAGAGCCATTACAAACTTTTTTTTATTTGAAATGACCAGTACTGAAGAAAGGCAATTTCATAGGTAAAGACCTAATATAAGAATGGTTGGAACTAGGTGAGCTATATCTGAACATTGGCAATTGAGATGAAAGTGGACTAGGCAAAGGATTTTGTAAAAAAGTAACACCATGTCTAGTTAATGTGCCCATTTCTCCTTCAAATAAAACATCGTTAATTATCTTCTCAGCATATCGGCGTTGATCTGCAGCTAATCTTCTAATCTGGACAGCCCAACCTTTTGCGATGACATCAGCGTCATCTTCAGTACGATTCTTGAAATAGGAAGTAGCAGCAGAAAATAATTCCGATGTTTCACAACTATCTTCTTTTTTTTTCTTCCTTGATGTGGTTGGTGGTGGCATTTTCTGAAACATATTTTTTATTTAAAGGTACCCAGATCTTCAGAAGGATGGAAAAAGATTGCAAAGGAATTTGAAACTCGATGGAATTTCCCTAATGTGATCGGGGCTGTGGATGGAAAACATGTTCGAATACAGAAACCTTATAACTCCGGATCATACTATTTTAATTATAAACAAACACATAGTATTTTTAATGGCTATTGTAAATGCTAACTACGAGTTTATAATGGTGGATGTTGGAGCAAATGGCAGAATATCTTGCGGAGGTGTTTTAAAAAATACAGAATTTTGGTCAAAATTCACCAGCAGTGACAATTGTTTGAATCTACCTGAACAGTCAGAGTTACCATCAACAAATAAAAAAAAGCCATACGTTTTAATAGGCGATGAAGCATTTCAATTAACTCCCAATTTCATGAAGCCCTACAATAAAACTGTTTTAAACGATGAACGCAGAATTTTCAACTATCGATTATCACGTGCCCGCAACGTTGTGGAGAATGCCTTCGGGATTTTATCATCACGTTTTAAGATATTTAAGCGATCTATTAATTTAGATCCACAAAAAGTCAGTAAAATAGTTTTAGCATGTTATCACTTGCATAATTATCTGTCAAAGTCAGAAAAAAACCATTCGAAATAATGACGTTGATTTTGAAAATATTAATACAGGAGAAATTAGGCCAGGCTCGTGGAGAACAGAATCACAAGAGTTGATCCCTACACCAAGGTTAAGGGGAAATCCTACTATTGAAGCCAAAGCAATCCGAGATGAGTTTTGCGAATATTGTATACAACAGGAGCAGTTCCATGGCAAAATAGATGCTTAAATACTGCGTAGTACATAATAGTGTAACATGATAAGAAGGGGAACTTACTTGTGATCCTGATTGAAACTGATTGTTGGCGAGATTTCCGTTCCGTCTGCTATGAACATTAAGTCGTTGTAATAAAACAATTTTGGGCTATAAACTTCACTTGCTCCCATTCCAGACTTAATAGAATTTTTATATTTTGTATGTTCTCGATTAAAATTTGTTCGTAACTAATTAATTTTTTTCTTCAATTCCTCAATGCTGAAATTACTCTTATATCTTTTAAAAATATCCACCATATTCGTGAGAGCCATATTCTTTTTATTTTTTTCTTTATAGTCCCGAGCCTTAATGTCCCACAATATCGTCGCATCTTTGTATAATGATATCAACAACGTAAAATCACGATCACTAATTGCGCCGCTGCCGCCATCATCACCGCTGGCGCCGGCGCTGTTCGTGTCGCGTGGTCTCTCCATAACGTTCCGTAGTACACTGAATGTGTTGCTTGACAAGCATGTTCTAAACGATCAAGCATGTTTAACAAGCATTGCAAAAATATAATTTTTCATCAAGCTTCATCAAGCATCGAGTTAGCTTGTCAAGCACATCAAGCTTCGTTCTAGACGGTCAAAATTGCTTGACAAGCACGTTAATTTAACGTGCTTGTCAAGCAATTTTGATCGTCTACGGACCCCTTTATAAATACAAATATTGTGTTAGTTTCTTTTACTACGGCTGTCGGTAAGTCAATTTATTTTATTCTTAAAGGTAGGTAGGAGTAATATTTTGTTTGTATTAATTTTCTTTTCGTGTTTTTTGAGTTTGAAGTTGTTTTTTATTGATATTTCTTTTGTCTGGTGTGTCTTTGTTTGGCCATGTCGGTTGTTGGCGAGTTGCCGGATCCCGGTGGTACAAATGAATTTCAAACCGGAAAGGGATTGTTTGATAGAATGTCGCCATCAAATTTATCGTCAAAGGAAAGTAGAACTGAACGAATTAGGGCTCCGGACTTGGGCGAGAGTGTTTCGTCTCTTAGTGGTCGTGATACCTGTGGGGAGTATGATTATTTTGAGTTGGTGTCTCAGGCAACCGAATATTTGGCAAAAATTAACGAATTGGTAAACGATCAGGGGTCGCGAATGAATGTGGGGAATAGGACCGCTATTATGGACGTAACCCAGCGGATTACCGGTATCGTCTCATTGTTGGCAATTAATCTGCTAGCAATGAAACGAAATTAGCGAATCTCGAGCGCCAGGTGGGGGTGTCGCCGTTCAACAGCCGGGCTTGACGTTTTGCACGGCGCTTACGACATTTTGGTCGCGAACTCGAACTTTCACCCATACTTATTTAGCGACAAACGAGATCACTTAGACTATTTTAAAAATATTATACATAAATACTCAGAGCATGTTAGTTTGTCTGTTCTTATAATTCTGCAGAACAAAACTTATTAACACTTGGTCAGCATGAAGTGTGCCGGGTGTTTGAAGACTATCAAGGACCCTCACCTAGTTAGATGTATGTCTACTGTCTGTGATGTACGCAATGTATTAATGTGACGACCCTGACTGCCGACCGCAAAAAGCAGTGGAGGTGTCTTGATTGCAGTGCCTCGCAAAAAAAGGGTGGAGACAACAGTCTTACACCAGTTCGAGTTGTCTCTGACAATGTTACCCTTCGAAAAAAATCTGAACTAACTCCAGAATCCACGGAACCTGATCTGACCAAGCTCACCGATCAGTTGCGAGCAATGACCGAGGCTTTTTCCGCACTTAAGACACAATTGGAGGATGTGACGGTTTCTCTGTCTCACTCATACGAGCGATTGGATGAGCTTGTAATAAGACTCAGTGACGAGCGGTTGAAATATCTAGAAAAGCGAGAGGCAGAGGTTGTTTTTTTACAGGCTACGGTAACTCAGTTAAAATCTGAATTAGAAGCGCAAGCACAATCTAATCTGCGTAACTAAATCGAAATAGTGGATATACCTGAGATTGCCAATGAAAATGTACACCACATAGTACTAGTTGCAGCCAAGAAAATAGGGATCAAGCTTGAGGATAGGGACATTGACTGGTCATCAAGAGTGGGGCCACGCCGCCCCCGGGTGACGACATCGCTACCGGAGGATGCAGCCAGGATGCCAAGACCAGTAGTTGTGAGATTTTTGCGCCGTTCAGAGCGGGACGGATTCCTTAGGGCTACTAAGTCACGGAGGAACCTTAGCAGTTCTGATCTGGGCGTATGTGGTACACAAACACGAAGAGTTTTCTTTAATGAACGAATAACCAAAGAAAACAGAGTTTTATTTCGTTCTGCTAGGATTCGGGCCAGGCAGCTTGGTTACGCTTTCTGCTGGTGCAGTCAAGGCACTATCTACGTTAGGCAGAAGGAGGGCCGCCCAGCCGTCCAAATACGGTCACCTAATGACTTGGAGCGTCTCCTTTCACCTTCTACAGCGACTGAAGAGTTTGGGAGGGAGGAAACGATGCCTGCAGTTGCCTCGAGTATCCCCTAAACCTTTTCGTCTTAGCATAAATCAAAATTATTTACTTTTCTATATTAAAAACAGCTGTTTCCTACAGTACGATTTTATTAAAGTCTTTATTTGTAACAGCATAAGACTGAATATAAGTCCGACCATACATATGTTTTGTTACATGCTGTTAGCTATCTTGTCATTGTGTATTTTTATTGCTACTTTGGTGCTACTACACTCACAATTACACACATTATCTAAACACACTACTGTAAAACTACTATTGGCAGACAATGTAAGATTGTGCTCGCTGATTTGGATCAGTTATCACATAGGTACATATTCATGTTTGTTATTAAGTTCTAGAAACCAAAACTTAATCTCTGTAGTAACTAAGTGTATAATAACATATGCCGGTGTCAATACAAACGTATTCATACTCCACTTTCACCTACACATAACATACACTATCTACACGACAATACGTCTAATCGTAAACTATTATACTAAAAACTACATACAGACGTGCACTGTTGGTCTGGTAAACAAAACATTCTATAGACACATCTTTCATGTTGCCATTACTACCCACTATAGGCAAATAATTATTTAATATTTCATGTAACAATCTTTATGACATCAACAGTCTATTGCAGATATTAAAAAATGAAACTACCCCCTTATTGCTACTGAATCGTGACCTACAATTTATTTATAAACCAAATTTAATCAATTACATACTACAGTAGTAAATGACGTTGACAATGATACTATTGAATGTAGAAGATTAAATGAGCCTTTACACTGTATACAATTCTTGTCGTTCTCCGAAAATAATTCTCTATTGATTCTGACTGTAAACATACGAAGTATAAGTGCCAACTTTGATATTTTCCTCATGTTTTTAACTCAATTTAATGTAAAGATAGATGTTTAATGTTGACAGAATGTTGGACTAATGAACAATTTATACCGCCATCTATTAATGATTATAAAATGTTTAGATCGAAAATAAAATTAAATCCGAATGACGGAATTGTAGTGTACGTTCGGGAGGTATTTGAGGCAACGTGTAAGGAACCAGTTTGTGCTGAAGGCAATTGTATCGTGGTTGGTCTTTCGAATAGAGTATACATTGTCTGTACATACCGCCCACCTAGTTTTATAAACCCGCTTAGTTATTTAAACTCTTTGAATTGCATTTTAAATACATTAAATAGAAATAAAACTTGTGTATAATGTGTATAATGACTGGTGATTTGAATCTAGACATTATGCCTAATAATCTAAGCGCTAATGCTGCTATATATTTAGACTTAATGGCTAATCACGGGCTTAGGCAAGGAATTCATTGTCCCACTAGACAAACTACGTGCCTTGATCATTTTATGATCAGAACTCCTTCTAAAGTGCGAACGTATGTCTTTGATGAACTGACCGGTGATACACTCACCTATACTATTGCACATTGACAGTACACCTTTACCAAAGCAAACCGTATACGTTAGCAAAATTAGCATTAACTTCGATTCTGTTGGTGATTGTTTGGAGAAGGAACCATGGAGTGATTTATATTCTACAACCGATGTCGATCAAGCTGCACTAATATTAACAACAAAACTAGGAAATATCATCGACGTCAACACTATTGAAAGAAAAATCGCCAAGCGATATAGACCTTTAAAACCTTGGATTACTATAGGGGTAATTAAATCAATAAGAAAACGAGATAAAATGCGCAAAAAAGCAAAAGTAAATTGTAATTCAAATGACAGAAATATTTACATTAATTACAGAAACCTATTAAAGAAAATCATTAAAAATTTTAAACAAAATTACTACAAAGAAAAGTTAAACAAAAATAAGGGAAATATAAAGGAAACATGGAATATTATAAAATAATTATGTAATATGAACAAATCAAATACGTCATCAGCGGAATTACTCGACATTGAAGTGACTACAGCTGATTCTCTTTGTAAAGTTAATAGGTTTTTCACATCTATTGGCCCAAGTCTAGCAAATCAAACTTTACAAAAATTAAATACAGATGAGACAGCACTAGCTCAAAAAGCGAAAGCCATTAATTCCCCGCTTAAGTCCATGGCACTATATCTGTCAGACCCCGTTGAGGTTAGCGAAGTAATCAGTGGCCTGAGAAAACGTAGTGCTCCTGGCATAGATAAAATCACAGCGTGTATTCTACAAAAGTTTCGCCATTGTCTTGCGGGGGGCCCACAAGTCACCTAATTAATTTAAGTTTTGAGCGGGGTGTCTTCCCTAATATATTTAAACGCGCCGTTGTATGTCCTGTGTATAAGTCAGGCGATAAATTACTACCAACAAATTATCGTCCAATTTCTCTCTTAAGTAGTATTTCTAAAGTTATAGAAAAGGTTATGAACAGACGGCTAATTACTTACCTAGAAAGTAATAATATTCTATCGGAAAACCAGTACGGGTTTCGCCGAAATCGCTCTACTGCTGATGCTGTTCTACAACTTACTTCCAAAATTACATCATACCTAGATCAACAGGACAAATGCATAGGAGTATTCTTGGACTTACAGAAGGCGTTCGATACTGTATCAACTAAAATACTAATTACTCGACTGGAAAACATAGGAATTAGAGGAAACGCGCTTCTGTGGTTCAAGGACTACCTTACGGATAGACAGCAATGTATCAGAATTGATAATCACGTAAGTGACTACAACACGGTGACGTATGGGGTCCCGCAGGGCAGTACCCTTGGTCCAACGCTCTTTTTGGCTTATATAAATGACTTATGTAAGCAACAGATCAGGGGCGCAGACATACAAAAGGTTGCAGATGACACTGTCGTACTATTCCACAGTAGCTCTTGGAACCTTGTGCAACAACTAGCAGAAGAAGGTATGTCTGTTATTACAGCATGGCTTGAAGATAGTTTACTATCACTAAATACCACTGATCAGTCCTCTTGCCAAGGCAGTGATCACCTTGTGAAGTTTATAATACCCACGGGCCCATAGATGGATATACAATCACTACTAATACCACTGGCAAGAAGAATGACCCACGGCCTGTGTCACCGTGTTCTTAATCTAAACTAAAATAATTAAGCACTTACTGGAGTGTGTGGCTTCAATGTTCTTCTCGGCGTTCCAAGAGATATCTCTTGGGTAGAATCTTCTGTGCTCTTGCGTCTTCACACAAATAGTGCTGCCAGGTGCTGGTTATTTCTCAAGGTATCCGAATTAATCTCAATAATCAACTTTTCACAGATATTCGAATTACAATACACTCGTTTTAGTTCTCGCGGGACGCGCCTATCACGTATTACAATTCTCGCGAGTCTAATCACAATTCACTTAATTTTCACAATAACAAATAAAAACGTCGGCCGGTTTCAACACGCGTCCTTCAAGTTCCTTTTTAACCGACTTCCAAAAAGGAGGAGGTTCTTACATATATAATCGTCTCACGCTGGCATACAGCGAGCCTACAAGTATGTTAGCCTAACAAAACCCACGGTGTAATCAATCTCACGCGGAAGCTATGCGAGTACTACCAAATTAACAATCAAATTATTCACTGCCCGCCATTGGCACAAGAATTCTATCACAATCTTTTTCACATATTAACCTCAAACGTCAAAACGAACCATAGACAAACAAAATGTTGCCAGAACAATGACGTTCGAAATCCAACAACCACCAAAACAAAGTTTCTCTGCTTTAGCAAAACAATGGCCACAGCGCCTAATAATTATCAGATTCGAGTACACTGTTATCCTTGTAACCGAACTAATGCTTTGCCATCACATGCTGTGTTGCTGTCCCACATTATTAAAAAATACTGACATTAAATATTTAGGAGTAAACATCGATGACAAATTAAATTGGAAGAAGCATATAAGTATGGTCAGTAGTAGATTAAGTAAGCTTATTTACATATTTAGAGATTTGAGACTGATACAAGATACTACACTTTTGGTTCAAACTTACAAAGTATTGGCTGAATGTGTAGTCACCTATTGTATATGCTCATGGGGCTCAGCGGCCAAGACACATTTAATAGAATTGGAAAGGGCTCAACGCGTCATCCTTAAAGTCCTACTTAATCTACTATTCCGCCACCCTACACATTTGGTCTATAAGATGGCTGATGTTCTTACAGTGCGGAAGCTATTTGTCTACCAGGCTGTACGCAGATATCACAAAACAACTGTTCCACATTTAAAACCAACGGGTAAAAGGATAGAAAAGTGTCCAGTTCCAAGAGTGGCGAGCAAATTTGCCCAACAGCAATATAATTATCTCGCACCAAGACTGTATAATCAATTAAATTTAACCTATAAAATTAAAAACTTAAGCAACTTTAAAATAAAACAAGTAATTAAATTGTGGCTTAGCGAATTGGCACTTGATAATGTTGAAAATCTACTACAAATAGTGAAATGATGAATACTTGAAAAATGTCACACACAGCACAACACACAAATCATATATGTCATAACCTCAAATACACAGCAAATTCATACACATTCACATCCCCACACTGAATGTACACAGCCACACACAAACATATTGAATTATATAATCTAAATAAACATATACTTAGTTAAGAGTCTACTATTGTAACTATTGGTTTGTTATTTTTGCCTGTGATTAGGAACTGACTCCCAACACACAGCTAACGCTACTTTGGGAGTCAGGGCTACACAGTGATTTGTAATCCATTTCTTGTTACAATAAAGATTTATTATTATTATTATCTTTATTTCATTTATATATACATATTAATTACATTTTTAAATATAAATATAAAAACAAATACATTTAAAAATATAAAAAATAGTAGACCACCGACCTCGGGTACAGGGACCAAGAAACCGGTGGTTAGGGCTCCTGAGACAGGAACCTCCTCACAATACGAGCCGTGTCTAGGAGGACTGCCTTCTGCATAAGACCCTTGATCCAGCCCTCTAACGTCAGCCTCTTAAGATGTTGGTCGAGGCTCTTGGCTATCAATCCATGAGCAGATACGACTATCGGAACAATGATTACCGAATCCACATTCCACATATCGACAATCTCGTGAGATAAATCCAAATATTTTATTTGTTTTTCTTTTTCGACTTTCACGAGATTCTCGTCATGAGGAACGGCGATATCGACAATCATTGCGCGGCGCTCTAATCGATCTATCATCACAATATCCGGCTTATTGGCGACAATAGTTCTGTCTGTGATAATAGACCGATCCCAATATAACGTAGCACGACCATTCTCGAGAACTGGGTCGGGCACATACCTGTAGTATGGCACCTCCGAATTCACAAGTTTGTATTTAAGGGCAAGCTGTTGATGTACGATCCTGGCTACTTGGTTGTGCCTGTGCAAATATTCGCCGTTAGCAAGACGAGAACAACCAGAAATAATATGCCTGATAGATTCTCCAGGACGGTGACATGCCCGACAGATGTCGACCGTGCCATCCTTCAGGATATACTTCCGATAGTTATTCGTCATGATAACTTCGTCCATAATCGCACAAACAAAACCTTCGGTTTCTCCGAAGAGATCACCATACCGTAGCCAGGAAGTTGAGGCCTTGAAGTCTATATCGGGCCCATTAAGAGCCCGATAAAACCGACCATGAAGTTCTTTGCCCTTCCATACCTCCCTGCGATCATTAGTACTAAGTACTACAGGTTTGCGCCAATTCTCTTTAGCCAAAGCGAGCGGAGTGAGTCCGGTATCCACTGCAACTACATTACGATGCACTCCCACATCAGTGTGAAGAAAGTATTCTCTAAGATTGTATATCTCGCGATTGTGTAGGGTCTTGATATTTAATAGTCCACGACCCCCAAACTTTCGCGGTATATACAACCTCATAACCGATGACCGTGGGTGATGCATTCGGAATGCAGTCAGCAATGTACGGACTCTCCGGTCTAGGGCATCTAATTCAGTCTGAGTCCATCTAAGTATACCAAAGGAATACATCAGAACCGGCATGACCCAACCATTGTAGGCTCGCACCTTGTTACCGCCTGATAAAAGACTTTTAAGTACTTTTTTCAGGCGGCCAAAGAAGCGTTCCCGCAACGACTGTTTCATATCAGATTCTGGTATTCCTAAGGACTGTGAAAAACCTAGATACTTGTAGGTTTCGGCCGCAGACAGAGATCTAAGTTTTGTAGAATCTGAAAGCTCTACTCCTTCAGATTCCACAATCACTCCCTTCTTTACATACATGACTGCACACTTGTCTATACCAAATTCCATCTTGATAGAATTACTAAAGTTTACAGTGACCTTTAGTAACGCTGTCAATTGTAATTTAGTGGGGGCAAGTAGTTTCAAATCATCCATATAAAGGAGGTGAGATATAGCTCGATCATCTTTCTGCAACCTATAGCCTAACCCTGAACCCTCTAATAGAGTGCTGAGAGGGTTCAAAGCTAGGCAAAACCACAAGGGACTCAGACTGTCACCTTGAAAGATGCCCCGCTCGATCTTTATAAGTACGTCGTTCATCGTAGACTGCCGACACCCTGGATAGCGAAGTACTGTTCTCCATTGCCCCATACACGACTTCAAGAAAGTGCTCAGAGTTGTATCAATTTTATACAACTCCAGCACCCTTAAAAGCCATGTATGTGGAACCGAGTCATAAGCCTTCTTGTAATCTATCCAGCATGTCGCCAGACTCTTACGATTACGACGTACCTGCTGGCTAATGGTCATGTCTATTATAAGGAGCTCTTTAGTGCCACGGGTCCCACTTCTACATCCATTCTGAGAAACGGAAATTATCGAATTGTTATTAATATGAGTAGTGATTTTGAGTCTCAGAATAGATGTAAGAAGTTTATATAACGTTGGTAAACAAGTAATAGGCCTAAAGTTTTTGGGATCCATGGCACCACCAGATTTATAGAGTAAGTGGGTTGTGCCAGTTGTTAAAAATTGTGGTAATGAACCCGAATCCAATGCTGTTTGGAATTGAGATGCCAAACACGCATGTGAGCTTCGGAACCACTTAAGCCAAAAGTTGTGCAGTCCGTCTGGACCAGGTGCTTTCCAATTCGGTAATGAACGGACCGCACAACTTACATCCTCTTTATTGATGCTAACTGGTTCCATTGGTGTTATAGACTCACATGAGCGTTCGACATCCCGACACCAATCACCTTCTGTATGAGTGGCAGGCACTGACCAGATGTTACGCCAAAATAAATTAGTGGCATTTTCATCTGGGAATTGCCTATCACTCACACACGGACCCGGATTCTCCCATTTCCTGTATACCCACTTCTCATTTCTTTGAAACATGCGATTCTGACTATACCTTATTATTATTATTATTATAATAGTTTGAATATAGTTTGCATCCTCTATGCACTTGATATAATATATTTCTTAGTACATACTATGTACATTTCTAAATAACAATGTTTGTGTCTCGGTGCTTAGCACATCTTTAATTTTGCTTTATTTGCTTCGCTTACGGGACCACCCTAACACTTTTCAGGTACGTAGTGACCACTGCCTCTCGGTTCCTGTCGTCGGAACGCGTTGAATTGATACCTAATCGTCACAGCGCGGTGAACCCGCGCGTAACCTGCGTTGCACCCGAACAGCTGATCGCGTCAACCGCCGCCATATTGCCGTAGCTATTGTGGCCTTACATGGTTTGGCTATTCTTATAATTTTGCTAACTTTACGTACCTACTTGGATACTTATAAATAATTTTATTATTTTCTTTTGCGGTTTGTTCAGTTAGTTACTAACTTTGTTTACAAAGCTTACCATACTTTTAAGCTGTTGTTTGTAAAAATTATTTCAATATCGAGGCTGAATTAAAGGCTCTTAATCAGCAACGCAGTTCTATAAGAGGTAGAATAACTACCTTTTCTAAATACTTGGATTCAATAAAACTGATTGATCCAAAAGACTTTACTAAACAATTATTTCTTGAACTTGAATTAAAATTGTCGAGATTTAGGGATCTCTTTGATCAGTTTGATGAATTAAAAAAATAAAATTGAGAATTTGTCAGTTGGAAGAAAAAAAAAAAAAGTGATTTTTGTTCAAATGTTGCATTTTCTCAAAAGATAATTAATGATATTACTGCTAGTTATATACCTGTAAATTCTACTTCTAGTTCAACATGCAGTGGCCATCATGGCAACCAGAACTGTAATATAAAACTTCTAACTATTCAGTTACCTTCTTTTGGTGGAAATTATCTTAAGTGGATGGAATATAAAGACACTTTCGATTCTTTCAATAAATAAAAATGATTCTATTCCGGACATAAACAAATTCCACTACTTACGGTCCTCATTAGAGGCAAGCGCTTCTAATGTTATAAAGTCATTTGAGTTTACTGCTAGTAATTATAAGTTGGCTTGGAGTTTACTTGTTAGTCGCTTTGACAACAAGCGAATTTTAATAACATAACTTCTTCTCCAACAGTCGATGAATTTTATAAATTCTTGCGAAATTGTTCTGACGTTTTGGAAACCTTACAGTACAGTAGAAATGATTTTACTAACACACACAGTCATATTATAAATAAAATAGAAACACAAAATCTTTTGTTACTTCGTTTTATGCGAACAATTCAAAATGTGTTGTATGTTCACAAGATCATCTACTATATAAGTGTGACAAATTTAAGTCCATGTCAGTTGATGCTAAATTCAATGTAGTCTCGAAGCACAGACTGTCGAAATTGTTTGCATCCTGGTCATTACTTTTCTCATTGCAAGCATCATCCTTGCAAGTTCTGTAACAAAAATCATAATTTATTACTACATAAAGTATATCCTAAAAACAATACTACACACTTACCTGCGGGTACTTCTCCTGTGACCTCACTTTCTGAAGTGACTGCTCGGCCACAGGTATCTAATGTAGGTATCTAATATAGCTTTCTACTAATACTATTTCTAGAAATAGTATTAGTAGAAAGCATAGTGCTGACTGAGTGGTACTAGTACCACTCAGTCAGCACCTGTGTCACTCTCTGCTGCCATGTTTGGGCAGGTTCTTCTGTGCACTGCTGAGGTTGAATTGGTGGATAATGAAACCAATAGTACTCATCTTATTAAGGTTCTTTTAGACAGTGGAAGTCAGTCTTCTTTTATATCTGAGAAAATACAAAGGAAACTTAATCTTACTTGTTCTCAACAAGGGTATCAATTTCTGGTATAAATGATAAATTAACTAATATTACTGGAGGGGCAAGACATACCTTTTTCGGCACGCGCTGGTGATCTGCTTGTCTCCGTATTTGAGTTCAAAATATCACCACAAACACAGCACTTGTAGTTCACTTGTATGTTGGGCGTATTTGACTATATCGCAAGAGTCCTAGGGGAACTCCTTGCAGCGGGTTTTGAGTTTTATTGAAAGTTGGCACACTTTTACATGCGCGCGCGCGGAGCGTTCGTATCAATTTTTGTACTACACTGAAGGTATATGGGAGCGGGAAGCGGATGTAGGAAAAATGTGTTGCCATGCGTGATATATATATAATAAAAAGGGTGCGTTTGAGTAGTGTGGCTTTGAGTGTTTAAAAATAATAATGAAAATTATAACTAATAAAAACTATCACAATCGGCGTAGCCAGCTTCAGGGCGCCTAGAGGTTTCCTCTACATTGCGTTGATAATAAAAAAAATCTTAACTATGTTTCTTAGGAACTAAGTGTATACATTTAAATTAAGAGTTAATTATTGCGTAGGTAACGGGCAGAGCCGAGTTACTGGGCGGATATAAGTTCCTGAAGAAGTGGTCACTTTTGCGACGCGAATTATATTATCTTTTCCCGGGAAAACCTCAGAGACAACAGCGAGAGGCCAGAACATAGGATGTGCGTGATCATCCTTGATGACAACAACTGTTCCCACACTTATAGGTTTTGAGGGCGAGTTCCATTTATTGCGTTTTTGCAGGGAACTAAGTTATTCCATTCCATGCTAAAGCGTTTCCAATAACTCTGAACTATTTTATTTAAAAGCTGATAGCGAGTGAGTCTATTTTCTGAGAGAGTAAGTGCGATATTTTCTGCGGGTAAAAATTTGAGCGGAGTAATATTCAAAAAATGACTGGGAGTCAAAGCGGTGGGTTCGGACGGATCCGATGATAATACACAAATTGGACGACTATTTAAAAGTCCTTCAATTTGCACTAAAACTGAATTAAACTCTTCATATGTAAGAATTTGACTTCCGATAACTTTGTGTAAGTGCGTTTTAACCGATTTGACATTAGTTTCACTCAAGCCATTAAAATGCGGACCGTAAGGCGGACTGTGTTGAAATTTGATTTTATGTTGAGTGAGGTAATTACTCAAATAGTTATTATAATCAGTGGACTGTATAAGCGGGTATATTTCATTTAATTTGCGTTTTGCGCCAATAAAATTGGTACCTCCGTCGCTATACAAGATTGAGACCGGACCTCTGCGTGAAATAAAACGCTTAAAAGCGGCGAGAAATAAGTCCGTGCTCAGGTCGGAGACCAACTCTAAATGGATCGCTTTTGTCGTTAAGCACACGAATAAACATATATAAGCCTTCTGGCGTTTAATTCCTCGACGGCGAATATGAGTGATGTAGAATGGACCACCGTAGTCGACAGCCGTGTATACGAATGATTTTACTTGAGAGACTCGAATAGCGGGGAGATCACCCATAAGGGGTTGAGTAGATAGCGGTTTAAATTTAAAGCATGAGTTGCATCTGTGTATCGTTTGACGAATAAAGTTGCGAGCGGCGAGAATCCAATATTTTTGTCTAATTAAAGCTAACACTAACTCCGGATCGGTGTGTAAATTAGATGCGTGATAATGTTCTACTAAAAGCGACACAATTCTACCGTTAGCGGTCAACAATATTTGATGTTGTTGATTAAAATTCAATTGAGAATTGTTGAGTCTACCTCCTACTCTTAAGAGACCGTAGTCGTCGATGAAAGGATGTAGTTTTAAAATTTGTTTATTTGGACAAAGCTTATTATTCTTAATAGCTTCGATTTCACGAGAAAAATGTTTTGATTGTTCATAGCGTAAGGCGCGGCGTTCTGCCGTTTCGAAATCGTTCGGAGTTATGATGCCTTGTGATTTTAATAATTTTAAAAAGCGTAACAGATATATGAGTGAGCGTATAAAATTCCAAGTGGAACATCGTGTTGCGAGTTCTTCAATTGGGTGAGTGGGTTCCGTCGTAGGTATAATTTGTGCGTGAAGCGTTGTGATTTTAATTTCCTGTAACTCTTCCTTTTCATTGTTATTAATTTTGTATTCCTTAACAGGCCAAGTGTTAACAGGAGCGGACAACCATTGCGGGCCGTGGAACCAGAGCGAGTTATTTACTAATCCCAACGGTGTTGCAGGTCGTGATACAAAATTGTCAGCAGGGTTCTCTACGCCACGAACGTGAAACCAGTGAGTTGCGGGTAAGTATTCATTTATTTGTTCTATACGATTAGCTACAAAAGTATGATATTTATAAGCGGGCGAATGAATCCAGGTAAGTGTTACAGTTGCGTCAGAAAATGCGTATATTTTATTGATAGTACATCGCTTACTAAGGACATCGCGAACTGAATGTACTAATTTAGCGAGTAACACGGCAGCGCAGAGTTCTAAGCGAGCGAGGGTTTTATTAGGGTTTGAGACTTTTGATTTTGCGGTGAGTAATTTAACAGAGTTTGCGGGTGAGTTTTCATCTGAGTCTACGCGGACGTATACAGCAGCGCCGTAAGCACTGCTGGCTAGCGTCAGCGAAACCGAGTAATGTTATTCGAGTTGTAGACGTTATGCCTATATGACGCGGTATATTAATTTCAGATAAATGCGTGAGTTCCTGGTGGAATTGTTTCCATTTGGCCAGGATATAATCAGGGTCTTCGTCATCCCATTGGAGTTGAAGTTTAAAACATTCTTGTACAAGTAGCTTCATATAAGCTACGATCGGGCTAATTAAACCTAGCGGATCGAACAAGCGTGCGGTGACATAGAGAATAGAGCGTTTGGTACACGTTTCTGGAAAATCGATATTTGTTTTAAAGTGAAAATTATCATCAGTAGGTTGCCATTGCATGCCTACGATTTTAGTGTCAGCGTTTGGATCATCATCGAATTTTACAATGAGTGGATTCTTATGAGTGGATTGTATTCGCGACATGAGTTCGCGACATGAGTTGAGTGTCATTTGAAATCCATTTTACTAAATTGAAACCTCCCGATTTGAACATAGCGACCATTTCTTTATATATTTTTTCAGCAGTATGTATATCATCAATCGAGCTAACATAGTCATCTACGTACATATGGTTTTCGGCTTCATACGCGGCGAGCGGATACGCGTCGCGACTGTCGGCGGCAAGTTGTCGCACGACACGCAGAGCTAAATATGGCGAACTTGAGACGCCAAAACAGACCCTATTGAATTGATAGATATCAATCGGCGATTTAGGATCGAACCTAAATAAAATTCGTTGAAATGAGTGATGATCTTGAGTAAGTTTCACTTGAAAGTACATTTTTTCAATATCTGCGGATATTGCGATTGAGAACATGCGGAGATTGAGTAGCAATTCAAATATATTATTTTGCAGGACTGGACCCACATAAAGTAAGTCATTAAGAGATTTGCCTGACGTGGTTTTACAACCAGCATTCAGTACAATGCGCGTTTTCGTAGTTTCTTTGTCTGGACGATAAACAGCTCTGTGTGGAATGTAATAAACATCTGAGTTTTGAAAAGCGGTGTTTCGCTGCAGAATAAGAAGAACCTAATTCGGCAGTTGAGTGCTTGAATGGGAATGCAACAGTGTACGTACTGTCGTCACTGCGAGTATAAGTGGATTGAAATATTTTTTCACATGCTTCGTCATCAGGACTAACGTGTGTTTTATTAGGAACATTTTCTATTTCCCAAAAGCGTTGCGTTAATTGATCAAGAGAGTGCGGTTGCGTTTGACAAAAAAGTGTTTTAGCTAGGTGCGGAATCACTTCGGGTTCTTCAGGGCTAGAGTGAGCGTTGAGTGAGTGAGATTCGTTATTGAGTGAGTGAGAGAGTAAGAGGGCCCTTCCCCCGGCGATATATCCGAGAATAGTTTCAATACCTATAACTCGAGAGGTAGGTGAGGTTATTTTATTTGATCCGATTAAAATCGGGAATAATTCATTGCCGATTAAACAGTCAATGTCACCAGGTAAATAATATTCGTCATCAGCCATGGGTAAATATTGTAAATGAGTTAAATCCGTTCTATCTAATTCAGCGCAAGGTAAAACGTCCGTAATTTCATTCATTACGCGAGCGCACACTGTATATGAACAGCGCGAGTCGAACCGAGAGTGCATTGTGAATTGCGTCACTCCGTAGGAGCGATCTTTAAGTTTACCTATACCGTTGATTATAGCGGGCGCGGGGATTACTTGCAAATTTAAACGTTCACAACAAGCCTTACTAATAAAATTATCACCGGCGTCAGAGTCTAAAAATACGCGCATACGGTGAGCCTTATTGTTACTATACACGTTAACAGACGCGGTAGGGCATAACACTAAAGTATTAGCGTTTGAAGTTGTAGCGGGAACCGATACTGATAACGAGAAGCTATTATACGACGCGTGAGCGGGCAGTGCTGTGTGAACATCGTGCGAGTTATTAGTACTTGCTGTAGACGGGTGCGGCTGATGCGGCGGGAGCGAGCGAGACGGCTGATGCTGCGGGAGCAAGTGCGAATGCACCGGCTGTCTGGCGGAAGAGTTGTTTACATTCTTATCAACTAAAAAATCAGCTGATCGCGGGAGTTGCGTTGAGTTTGAATTAGATTCATAATGTAATAATGAATGATGTTTTCGGTTGCAAATCGAACACCTGTTGGTCGATTTACAAGCACTTATGTGATGGAAACCTAGACAATTTATACAGAATGTATGTTTACGAACGATATTGTTACGAGTTTGAGTATCTTGTTTTAAGAAATAATTACATTTATATATAGGATACGAGTATTGATAGTTACACACTTTACAAGACCGAGGTTGAGTTATATTGTTATCAGATCTATAAGATTTATTATATGTTTGAGGTTGAGGTACGGTTACTTGAGTACAAAATGTTTTTATTTTATTTATTGGCGGTGCGGGTTTATTAAATTGAGAGCGAGAGTTATTATTATTATTTTGAATGTGAGAGTGCGTAGTTGTATGGAGTGTTTGAAGCTTACTTTGTTCAGATAAAAACCTTTTTAAATCACTAAACTTAGGAATATCAATATGGCTATGAGCCTGTTCAAATAGATCAATCGTAGATTGATTCAGTTTGCTGATGCATGCAATGTGAGTAATCATGAAATCTGATAAGCTATCAATCTTTAAGCGCTGTAACGCTGCTTCAGCGGAACAAAAGTTGTCAAGCATATTATCAACGGACTGTCCAGTCTTTTGGTGTAGCATTTTATCCAAATAGACTGTAGCCTGTACCCTAATATCTTGGAATTTCGTTAGAAGAGCTTGCCATATGATATCATAGTTTTCAGAGGTAGCGGTTATTCCGGAGCACACATTGAGTGCCTTACCAGAGAGACATCCCATAAGGTACTGAACCTTTTCAGCATTAGTGAGGCGAGTATTAGTGTGTATGACACTGCGGAAATTCTCATAAAATACTGGCCACTTAGTGGGAGCACCATCAAAACTTACAAGTTGAAGCGGGGGTAATTTTGTATTAAAATTATTATTTTTCTTTTGATCCTCAAGCTCTTGTCTCAGAGTGATTTCCGTTTGTTTTATGAAACAGTACAACTCATCAAATGTGTTATAAATGCTATAACTCGGCTGAGCCTCAGGATTTATTTTAAGTTTTTCAATCATAAGTTTATCAACAGTATCAATATAATCTGAGCGCGTTTTGTCAGCAGATTGAGCCCTAGATAGGAATAGCGTGCGTGTAATATCGTCGGAAACCTTTAGGCTTAAGTTACAAACATCTTGGATAATTTGAAATAAACATTTTTGTTTTTGTTCTAAAAAAATTAACATAACATTTTCGTCACTTGTCTTATCAATTTTAGGAGGCATATTGTAAAGAGTATTTGTATATAATTATGTGTATTTAAGTATTTTGAGTCGAAAAAGCTAAAAGTTAGCGGCGGTAACAAAATAATACAATATGGCGAGTAGGTAGGTATTTGCGTAAGCGGCGAACAATATTTCTAGAATAATTTTCTGAAATATGCACAATATAACAAAATATTATTAGAATCCTATAGAATGAGTATAATAATTGAGTTTTGGAGTGTAATAATTGCAAAATAACAATACATATGCGTAATGCGACTAAATAAAGTTTGTAAGTGTAGCGGTGCGGTAGCGTATTTTAAAAGATTTTTTGAGTAAATGATAATTGTGTGAGAGTAATTAGCGTGTATATATATATGAGTGGATGAATGGAGGATCAGATTTGGATATCCGAATCGTCAGGATCAGATTTGTAGATCCGGATCGTAAGGACCAAAGTTGGAGGGGCAGGACATACCTTTTTCGGCACGCGCTGGTGATCTGCTTGTCTCCGTATTTGAGTTCAAAATATCACCACAAACACAGCACTTGTAGTTCACTTGTATGTTGGGCGTATTTGACTATATCGCAAGAGTCCTAGGGGAACTCCTTGCAGCGGGTTTTGAGTTTTATTGAAAGTTGGCACACTTTTACATGCGCGCGCGCGGAGCGTTCGTATCACTTTTTTGTACTACACTGAAGGTATATGGGAGCGGGAAGCGGATGTAGGAAAAATGTGTTGCCATGCGTGATATACACACATCAAAAGTGTCTAGGGATCAAGCATTTTTATGCGGATTTCTTGAGATTGAGATGTGGCTTTGGCCCTGGCCTGCTCAGTCGCCAGACTTGAACCCGATTAAGCATGCATGGGATATGCTACAGAGAAGAGCTCTGCCGAATATGGAGGGTATCCAGTCGCAAGAAGACCTTTTTTTGTTGTTGCAACGAACATGGGCGGCCATTCCACAGCGTGTTTGGATGAACTCATTTTGAGTATGCCAAACCGATGTTCTTGTGTTGTTAGTGTTCGCGGTAGAAACACGGATTATTAATTGTTTAAGTTACCTAATAAAATGTTAAAGAAAACTGTTATTTCAGTCTTTTTTTCGAACTTTAATGTTAGTGGTTCAAATGTCAAAAATCCCTTTATTAGGAAAATGGCAAATTTCTTTATTAATGCAAAGGTGACTTGGTTTATCGTTACTGTGACAAACGAAAACACTTTATTTGATGAATCCTTAAAGAAAATTTTAATTAATATCAATCAGGAGAAAAGTTATTGCAAAAATATATGTTGATCTCTAGACACATATGTTGATCCCTAGACACTTTTGATGTGTGTATATATAATAAAAAGGGTGCGTTTGAGTAGTGTGGCTTTGAGTGTTTAAAAATAATATTGAAAATTATAACTAATAAAAACTATCACAATCGGCGTAGCCAATTACAAAGGTGTGTGATGTGAAATTGAAGTCAAGAATGAACTCGTTTCACATTGATGTTTCTTGTCTTGTGATACCTGAGATTTCAGGTGGGCTACCTAGTGTCAAGGTAGATCCCTCGCGACCTATTATTCCTGAATATATAAAACTAGCAGACCCAAGCTTCTATCGCCCTTCTGACATTGATATCTTACTAGGGGCGGATGTTTTCTGGAATATTGGGCTAATATCTAAACTGAGCTGGCTTGTGTCAGGCCCTACGGGTCAGGGTCCTACTTCCTACGTTCCAACTTATTCTAACTTTTGTCCTTTTCATTATCGAAAACAAAATAAGTTTAAATACTAAAACCCTACTTAATTCTAATGTCATACTCTTTAATAAATACTATACAAACTACAAAGAGTAATTTTATTGCTTATGTACTAAGGTTTATCTACAACACTAAAATAAATGGGGAACTTACCTGTTTGGAATTAAATAACTCACTTACCTTACTGGCTAAAGAATCACAAAAGGAATCTTTTGCAAATTAAATTCACTCTCTTGAAACTGTTATTGAATTAAGCCGTAAGTCACGAGTTATTTCTTTAAATCCATTTCTTGATCAAAATGGTATCTTACGTGTCGGGGGTCGGATTGACAACGCGTCCTACTGTCCTTATAACAAAAGACATCCTATTCTATTAGACCCCCCAAGCACACTTTCACGAAACTTTTATTTGAACGAGAACACGTTCGTCTTCTGCACTGTGGTCCTCAACAACTTTTAAGTAGCAATCGTGAACAGTTTTGGCCCATAGGTGGCAAAGTACTGGCTAGTGCTACTTGTCAGAAAATGTAAGACTTTGCTGGTCCTTTCCTAATTTTAAATCGTAAAGGTCGTGGCTGCACGTTTGGCCTAGTGGTTTAACGGTCACCACGCCGTTTCCTACTTCGCCAAGTGTCGTGGGTTCAAATCCCACGTAGGACAAACTTTGTGTGATCCACAAATTGTTGTTCTGAGTCTGGGTGTTATTTGTGTCCGTTTCATGTATGTTTGTGAAGTCCCCTGCAGCACAGGATTTATTCCTAAGTACGGGAGTTGTCTTTAAAAAAAAAAACAAAAAAAAAAGACCTCAAAATGCTATTTATGTATATTCGTTTGTTTCAGTACAAAGTCTGTTCACTTAGAAGTGGTCAGCGATCTAAGCAGCAATGCATTCATACTATGCTTACGTAGATTCATCTCACGGCGTGGGAAACCACAGACAATTTATTGTGACAATGGTAAAAATTTCGTAGGCGCTAGTAACGAACTGTACAAACTGTTTAAATCTTGTAACAAACCAGTCAGCGATTTCGCGTGCAACGAAGGTATTACTTTTAAATTTCACACAGTGTATATTTCTCCTGCTTATGCACCGCATATCGGCGATATATGGGAGGCAGGGGTTAAGTCGGCCAAATTTCACTTGAAACGGATCGCAAGCAATTGTAGTCTAACGTTTGAGGAGTTATATACACTGTTTGCGCAAATTGAAGCTATTGTGAACTCACGTCCATTTACTGCAATGTCAGCCGATCCATCAGATCTATCTCCTCTTACACCGGGGCACTTCCTTGTGGGTCGATCTCTGACTTCACTGCCTTCACCTGTCACTGAGCGAGTCAGCATAAACAGATGTCAGCTGATTGAACGCTTGAGGCAGCACTTTTGGTCTCATTGGACGAGGGACTACTGGTTCGGCGTACTTTGACCTTGAACACTACGAAGCGGCCCGGCGTTTGGAGCCATATATGGCTGCACTTGAGGTGCTTTAAAACGGACGCGCTGACTCGGTTTCTATGCGTTAATATTCTAAGGGCATGAGTTTATTAAATACTTACCAGAAATCACCAAAATTGAAATTCCTCGTAGAGTGTTGTGTGATTCATGTGTTAAGGTAGAATTGCACGCATTTTCTGATGCCTCCATTAAGGCCAACTCTTCTTGTATATATATACGCTCAGTGTCTGACACTGGTTATGTACAAGTACATTTGCTACTTGCAAAGAGCAGAGTAGCGCCACTCAAGCAGAGATTGACTATTCCTAAGTTGGAGCTTTGTGGTGCAACTCTCGCTGCAAGGTAGATGAAAAGGTAGGTAAATTCACTGCGTTTAAAAGTTGACTCTGTGTTTTTTGGTGTGACTCAAATATAGTGCTGGGCTGGATAAAAACATGCAAGTTAAAGCTAAAACAATTTGTTTATAATAGAATTAATGAGAATACAAAAATTTATGACCCTAGTTCATGGAATTATGTGCCCACAGACATGAACCCAGCTGACATAGGTTCTCGGGGGCTGAATACATCTCAACTTCAATCTTCACTTTTGTGGTGGGGAGGTCCACACTTCCTTCATCAAACACACATGCAGTGGCCCACACAACCACAGAACATGAATAGTGCTAGTTTGCCAGAAATTAAACATACATGTCATTTGTCTACAAAATGACCCACGTTATCACAATATTAACTATTTTAATAATTTTTCTGAATTTAGTTACAACGAACAACGAACTATAGCTTATTTCAAAAGATTTATTTTTAATTGTAAACATTCAGGCAATAAACAATTAGGTCCTTTGACTGTCACAGAGCTAAATATCGCGTTAGTTAACTTCTCAAGGTAAATCCATTTATTGACAATTCAGGTATAATGAGAGTAGGAGGCAGATTGTCAAACTCACACTATGATTACAACACAAAGCACCCTATCTTACTTGATGCAACTCATCACATAACCAAAATATTAGTCACACATTATCACAAAATTCTTTTACATGCTGGACCACAGCTGTTGCTATCAACATTAAGACACAAATTCTGGATAGTCAACGGTCGTAATCTTTGTAGAAAGGTTACTAGAAATTGCATTATCTGCCCTTAGATTTGTAGGCAAGACTTACCAGCCTATCATGGGCAATCTACCTCTACAAAGATTGCAAGCAGACTACCCTTTTAGTAATACAGCGGTGGACTATGCCGGTCCCATTATGATAGCGAACAGGAAAGGTCGTGGCTGTCAGCTCAAGAAAGCATACATTGCAGTTTTTGTTTGCCTAGCAGTGAGAGCTGTACATATAGAACTTGTTACCGATCTTAGCTCTGAGGGCTTCATTGCAGCCTTAAATCGGTTAATTGCCCGCAGAGGTAAACCGGCAGTGATCTACTCTGTCAATGGAACTAATTTTGTGGGTGCTTACAACGAAATATCTAGATTTCTAAAGAATCAATATGATGATATTACATTCTATAGAGCTAAAAATGAAATCAATTTCAAATTTTACCCACATTTTAACGGTGTAGCAGAAGGTTCAGTAAAATCTATTAAAAAACATTTAAATCATGTATTGTCAAAGGCACATTTAGATTATAAAGAAATGAACACAGTCTTGGTTCAAATAGAGGCAATGCTCAATTCTAGACCTCTCACTCCAATTTCATCTGATCTATCAGATTTTGTTCCGCTTACGCCAGCGCATTTCTTGATTGGACGTACACTCACAATGTTGTTCAAATGCACCCCAGGTTGATCAGGCTCCTGTTCATACACTGTTCAGATATAACAGGATACAATTATTAAAGACACATTTTTGGAATCGGTATTACAAGGAGTACATTTCAGAATTGCAGATTCGAAACAAGTGGCGTACAAACAAGGGTCAACCACAGCCAGGAGAGATGGTCCTTGTCAAGGACGATCGGCTGCCGCCGAACAGGTGGCTATTGAGACGGGTCACCACCGTCTACCCAGGCACCGATGGTGTCAACCGGGTGGTAGATGTCACAACCACTTCAGACACCTTGCGCAGAGCCTGGAACCGGCTCTGCCCTCTACCATTGAAATTGGACCAGGATGCTGCTCCTGCTCCAAGGGGGCCAGTTTGTTACTGAACGAACGAGAATCCCCGCCGTGACGGCGCGCGCGTCGCTATAAAGCGCGCTGTCACAACTGTCATCGCCGGCGCCGAACAAATGAACACACGATAGACAATCTAATATTACAATATACGTCTGAAACCAACATGTGTCATCATTTCAAAACCTCGCTACCACTTACATTATTTTTAAAAGAGATTAGATTAGGAAAGGAATAATAATCTACAATACATCATAACTTAAATGATAGAATTTATTTAATACACACATCAAAAGTGTCTAGGGATCAACATATGTGTCTAGGGATCAACATATATTTTTGCAATAACTTTTCTCCTGATTGATATTAATTAAAATTTTCTTTAAGGATTCATCAAATAAAGTGTTTGTCGTTTGTCACAGTAACGATAAACCAAGTCACCTTTGCATTAATAAAGAAATTTGCCATTTTCCTAATAAAGGGATTTTTGACATTTGAACCACTAACATTAAAGTTCGAAAAAAGACTGAAATAACAGTTTTCTTTAAAATTTTATTAGGTAACTTAAACATTTTTTTTTTTTTTTATTTATTTAAATTATAAAAATAATATACATTAACAAACATGAAACACCCATAAAACCCGTATAGGTTAATTAATAATCCGTGTTTCTACCGCGAACACTAACAACACAAGAACATCGGTTTGGCATACTCAAAATGAGTTCATCCAAACACGCTGTGGAATGGCCGCCCATGTTCGTTGCAACAACAAAAAAAGGTCTTCTTGCGACTGGATACCCTCCATATTCGGCAGAGCTCTTCTCTGTAGCATATCCCATGCATGCTCAATCGGGTTCAAGTCTGGCGACTGAGCAGGCCAGGGCCAAAGCCACATCTCAATCTCAAGAAATCCGCATAAAAATGCTTGATCCCTAGATACTTTTGATGTGTTTAGTATCCTAAGTTTATCACAGATAATTCTATGTAATGGAGCCATGAGCCGATCCATCATTTCGATTTAACGACGTCCGCGTTCATCTCGGTGGATTCCACCTGTTAATGTTCTACGTGGGCTCTATTGGATACATAATGCAGGGAAGTGAGAAGTGAGTTAGATCTACGCCGAAAACAGCGTCCAACATATCATGTCTGCATATAATAGAGCGATTTAAGCACATCTTATAACAGACCTGGCATTAACGAAAATTGTGTTGGAAAACATTGAAGTTACCGAAGAACGTAATCAGATGGAGAATTTTGAATCGACCCATCGTACTCAACGCACATGAACGCACGCTTCCTTTTTCTACGCTAGTGGACATTCAGCGCACCTGTACCTCCAGGACATGCTGAAATGCAATGCCTGCTGATGAGTTCGAAAGATTTACCTCGGGACATTTCACGATTCGGCGCAGCAACAAGTTCTGGGCAGGCATTATGACGGATCAGACGATAGAGCAATTACTGATGTGATCCTTTACGGTAGTTGGAGGACTCACGCTACGACATATCACAAAAAGTTCTTAAGCATCGAGGATACTGGGTATGATTAGTTTGCACAATATTTGCGAATCGATTGAACGTTTTGCCGGAATTTATTGTGAAACTAGTGAGCAACACATTGGACATGCGGCCAGCGCGTATCAAACGGGACAACCAAGACGTCGAAACATTAGATTTGTGGCTTACTGAGCACAATCCATTCCTTGTGACTGATCACCTACATTCCACTGGAACAGGCGTTGTTGGATCATCTGATAGAAATTGCTACGAAGCTGAGAAAGTTGTAAAAGAGATGATGTCTTTAACAATCAACAAGAATTTGCAGAAGCATCACTAGCCCGCCATTTTGTGGATTTCTGCATTCGCAGTGAGTGTGGTGACCACCACTCTTGGATTCTGCTTATGCTTTCCATGAGGCAGAGTAGAGTCGTTTTGGTTTTGATATGTAAGAAATGTTATGTTAATGTAAGAAAATAAAGATTTTATTCCGTTGATGTGGTAATATTCAGTATAACAAAATCTTTCGTGTGTGGACTGAGGGACCACAGTATAGTCGTTGTATTTTTTTAATCGTTGATGATTAGTGCTCAGTTATTTAGTATATATCTTTACAAATTCTCTACTAAATGTCTGCAGTCACAATACCTTATTTTTTTACATACTTGCCGAGATCCGGCTGATGGTATGTGAGGATTGAGGGACCACACTTAGAGGGCTGTAGTTTTTAACATATCTTTTTACAAATTCTCATATTTGTTCTACAATTGTTTTGAGCCTACTACAAAATCTTATAAAAATTTTAAACAAAAATATCACTATGGTCCCTCAGTTCACACGCACACGAAGACCCAGATTTTCTAAGAAATATCTTGTGGACGGATGAGTCCAAATTTGATAAAGATGGCATAACTATCACAACGCCCATTACTGGGCCCCAAAATAACTAAGGAATCCCAATAAGAAAAGAATGAAGGTGTCCCAACGAAGATTCAGCGTGAATGTGTGGATGGGCATTATCTCCAATCAGATTGGACCTTACTTTCTCCCGGATAATCTAAATGGGGAAAGCTACGAAAATTTCCTGAGAGCAGACTTGAGTGATTTGTTGGATGATCTGCCACTCAACCTGATCAGGGACATGTGGTTCCAACACGATGGCTGCCCTGCCCATTGTCAGGGACTGGCTGCCCTGCCCATTGTCAGGGACTGGCTGCCCTGCCCATTGTCAGGGACTGGCTGCCCTGCCCATTGTCAGGGACTGGCTGGACACAAATTATCCAAACAAATGGATAGGACGAGGGGGGCCGTTGCCATGGCCAGCAAGAAGTCCGGACCTAACCCCCATGGATTTCCATGTGTGGGAGTGCATGAAAAGTCTTATGTACAGCGAGCCGAATCCAGTTTCGTCTGTGGAAGACTTAAGAGAAAGGATTGTGGATGCAGCAAATAAAATGAGGACCACGTTGACCACTGGAGTAGTGAAGACTGGTCTCCGTAGAAGGATGCGACAATGTATCAGAAATAGAGGCGGCCATGTTGAACATGAACTGTAGAATAAGAAAAAGTTGTGTGAAAACCTTTAATAAATGACATTTCATGCTTAACTATTGTTTTATTTTACTTTTTTGGGCTAAGTATAAATTTTCTTCTCTACTGTCGCCTATGAAACTAAAGTTTTTTTAATGCATTTGAATAAAACCTTAGATTATTATACCTCGTTAGACAGCTGATGAAACGTAGATATTTTAAAAAACATCTGCCGAACAATTACCATAATATTTTTTTTGGATATCCGTTAGAGAAAAATCATTTTCTAATATTTTTTTTATTTCTTTACTTTCACTTGTCTAGTACGGTCTATTCAATTAACTTATGCACAATTTTAATGATCGACATGTAAAAATGCAATAATAATAATAATAAGATACGCAAAATAAACAAAAATAAATGTAGTAGCCTAAAAATCGGCAATTTTCAATAAAAAAATTAAAAGTCGAATATCTCGAAAAGGGTTAAGTTTAGGGTAAGGTGTTTCATAGTGAAATAAGTCAGAAATGATGGGTACACCACGCCCTTAACGGATCTAGCACGATTCTTCTTGTAACCCTGTATAACATGCTAAATAGACTCAAACAATTAAAACTAATTTGTGACGATGTATCTAACTTGATAGACGAAAATTTCTGGATGGACGTTAGTAATATCTTAATCAGTTTACAACCATCTGCAGAAGCTACCTGAACAACTAACATTAGGTGATTTTTATTCAATCTGGTTTATTTGAAAATCGAGCTGCCGCTGGAGCTTCGAGGAGCATTTCGAGCGGATGATCCCCCGAGTTCGAGGGGTGGCGGGCTCCCTACAGAGGTTATTGCCTAATCTAGGGGGCCCGCGGGAGGAAATTCGCTGCCTCTACGGTGCGGTGATACGATCCATGGCCCTTTATGGAGCGCCGATATGGGCCAAGCGCCTATCGGCCTCCTCCCGCTGCAGAGCCAAGCTCAACCAAGCGCAGCGGGTAGCGGCCATTCGGATCGTACGAGGATACCGCACCATCTCGTCGGAGGCAGCGACGGTCCTGGCTCGTTTCCCGCCCTTTGATATCCTGGCGGATATGGACGCGAAGGTCTATGACCAGTCTCGTGCCATCCGCCGGGGTGAGAGCGGGGAAGAGCAGGACGAGCTCGAAATGCGGCGGAACGCTCACCGACAGGCACTGGCACAGTGGCGTGCACGGCTGGAACAGCCGCAAAATGCGCGCCAACGCGCTGTTGGTGCCGTTCTGCCTAACCTCGAAGCTTGGGTAGGTAGGGAGGGAGGTCGCGTCACCTACCGACTTACGCAGATACTCACCGGGCATGGTTGCTTCGGTGAGTATCTGAATAAGATCGGACGCGAGGAGACGGCACAATGCCACCACTGCGCAGCCGACTTGGACTCCGCCCAGCATACGCTGGAGGACTGCCCCGCGTGGGCGTCTGATCGTGAAGTCCTGGTCGGCCAAATCGGACGAGACCTGTCCCCGTCAGCAATCATTGCTGCCATGCTGGAGGGTGAGGAGGGCTGGGACGCAGTGGTCTCTTTCTGTGAGACTGTAATGCTCCAGAAAGAGACCGCTGAACGGGATCGGGAGAGGGCCGATCCCGAGCGTAGGCGACGTCGCCGGCGACACCAGCCGCCGACAGGACCGCAAGCTGCCAGAGAGTGGGGACCTCTGGTAGCTGATTAGTTGATGCGGTCAGCAATAGGGGGGCGGCCGGGTCGCAAAACTGCGGTCAGGCCGCAACATATAATATAACGGTTGGGCCGTCAGGCCGGGGGAAGCCTAGGCTTCCTCCAGGATAGAGTCTATAGACGCGGCGTCGTTCCTGGGGGGGACCTGAAATAATATGGTCCGGGTCCTCCTCAGAGCAGGGCGCCTGAGACCGGCCGCCGGGGTGGTTTTTAGTGGAATCACCACATACCTGGCTCCTCAGTCCCCGAGGAACCGGAGATCCGCAGGGATTTTCCACTCCGTCTCTGCGTTTTGTTATTCCTTACGTTATTCGTTTTAAACTTTTTTCAAACTCTCAAAATAGTTTTTGTGTAATTTTTTGCTAAATTAATTTAGTTTTTATTGCAATACACACCGAAATATACGAAAAAATACTTTTCGAGTATTTTTTTATATATTACGTTTTGATATTCACTTTTAATAAAGGACATATTTTCTTAAAAAAGGAGAACCAAAACGCAACACTAATGACGCAACGCCATTTCAATTATAGAACTACAACAACTTAGCAACACCCTAATGTTTTTGTTAGTGGCTAACTTTGTAGTTTAGGTTTGAGTTGTGAATTATATATATTATGTGTTATAGGAAATGTATAAGAACAGGATATAATTCTTAGGTAATTAATAGCAATGTATTACTCCGAGTTGGCACAATCCTTTATTAGGTTAGGTTAGATGCAAGAAGGCGGGAGCGCAGCGCAGCGAAGCTCCCGCCTTAGCCATCGTGGTTATTTTTTTTATAAACCACCCAGAAATAGGAGCCCCGCGTAGCGGGGCTCCGTCGACTCATAATTGAAGCCAGTTTTTATATACATATTTATATAATAAATAACAGCGATAAAACATGTTTATTAAGTGGAATATACAAACAATTTTTGTACAAATTTCTATTTTTTCTAAGGGAACCAAGTATTTCCGGCGGGTGAAAATGGTGAGGAGGTGAGGAGGACCCCCCAAGTAAGGGGTATCCCCCACCCCCTCCCCCCAAAATCTATTGTATATATTGCGAAATGCGTCCTAACCTATAAAATTTTCAAAAATTCATATAAAAAAAACTATGAGGAATCGCAACCCCCCCTTCAAGGGGGGCTATCTACCACCCCTCCCCCACTTCCGCCCCCGAAATCGATTGTATAGATTCTAAAGTCCTTCCTAAATAACTAACATACAACAGTAAAATAATAAGTTTCAAACGTAATATTGTAAAATATTTCTTGGTATATTCATTTCTCAAACTTGTGAGGTAGAAGGTAAAACTTTACTCTGCCGGTAAACGTTTCTTGCCTTACAGCACAAAATAACTAATACTACCTACGTACATATAGTCTAGTAGTGTTATTGACTGCGCAAGTTATCTGAATGAACCTATTTTATCATTAATTCATACATTCATCGTTCATCGAATAGGTTGCTTTGGGCTTGCGTGGCGGGTAACGTAGTGCTTATTACTGTGCAATAGGGTCGTAAATGTTCAATACATTTTCACTCGTAATATAAATCGATCTTTGTTATTGTTTACGTTCCGTTATCATTTATTGGAACTTTTATAGTTTTTTAATAAGATTTACGCTATAGAACTTTATCAATTAATCAACAATGTCGCTTGTAGGTAAACATTCCACTCGCAAACGACCTTTTCTAAAGAAAACGAAATCAAAATCCGTAGAAGTTGAGTATACAACTCAGGATTTATCTTCCTTGCGTAGAAAGCGGACTATCGCTTAAAAACGTTTATCTAAGGCTTTAGAAATAGGCGTTTTGACTACGGGTGATGCTTCTCAGCGCGACTTATTTTTGTCTTATCACCAAGAAGTGAAACAAATTGCTTCAACGTTTGAAGAATCGCACTTCGCGATTTTGGAACTTTTGGATGACCCTGAAAACGAGGATAATGAGATCCAAGAACGTTTTGATGAAATGTACTATCAAGTGTTATCGATACATCGTAGTTTATCGAGATGTGAATCGTCTCAATCGCCCAGTGGTTCGTCATCGAATATTCGTCTTCCGAAAATCATACTTCCGTCCTTTTCCGGAAATATCTAATCATGGCCAGAGTATTTTGATACTTTTAACGCGTTGATTCACAACTGTACTTCTATTAGCGATACGGAGAAATTTCATTACTTGATTTCTTCGCTCAGCGGCGATGCGTTATCGGTGATCATAGCGTTTCCTAGGACACACGAACATTATCACGATGCATATCAAGCGCTTGTCGCTCGCTATAAAAGTAAACGTACCCTAGCTTTTACATGTTGGCGGGATATTTTGAATATCGAATTTAAAAGCAATAACGCGCATGAGTTTCAAAAGTCGCTTGACCTTTTCGAGGAGAACTTGAGTATTCTAAAAACTCTCGAATTACCGATTACACATTGGGACTTTGTTTTAGTTTATCATATTTTATCGAAACTAGACAAAGAATTACGCCGTAAGTTTGAAGAAAGTTATTCAAACGTCGAGTTACCGTCTTATGAACAACTTAAAGATTTTTTGAGATCCAGATGCGAAGCTTTATTGCGAGATACTCATTTTTCCGACTCGTTAAAATCAAATAAGGCTGTGCTCACGTATTTACCAACCCAGACTCAATCAAAGCGAGTCAGCACACATCACGCTCTTGTCGCGGCGACTGACAATAATCTTTCAACTAGTGCTAGTAATAACAAAATCGTTTCTTATTCAAGTAAGTGTTCTTATTGTAACGAATCACATTCAATATTATCGTGTCAAGATTTTCAAAAAAAAACGGTTGACGAACGTATGACGATAGCTAAAGATAGAAATTGGTGCTTCAACTGCCCGAAGCAATCACATCAATTGAAGAATTGCAATTCAATATTTTCGTGCCGCACATGTAAACGTAAACATCATACCTTACTCCATCGCGATAAATCTAATATCGTATCAAATCAAATCGTATCGTCTTTGGTTTCAAGGTCACAATCGAACTTAACCGTGTTGCTGGCTACTGCAATCGTGCAAGTTCAGGATGCTTCAGGCAAGATGCAATCTTTACGTGCTTTATTTGACACCGGAAGTCAAAGTAATTTCATAAGTGCATCTGCAGTAAATCGTTTAAACTTAACACCGGCTAAGACAAATGCGAACGTTAGCGGACTGGGAGAGGAGGCTGCTCCGATTGTTGGTGACGTCACTTGTTCCGTCGGTACAAACAATCGTATTTTATTCAAATTAGATATGCACCTCATTTCAAAAATATGTGGCGATCAACCTATCGCACATTTGAACACATCGGGATGGTCACATATTAAATCGCTGCCATTAGCTGATCCTGGATTTGATATTCCAGGACCAATAGATATTTTATTCGCTGCAGATGTTTTCGCGGATTCCATCCTTAATCAACACATCAAGGGAGGTGCCAACCAACCTACCGCTTTCAATTCAATATTCGGTTGGCTTCTCTTAGGCAAAACTAGCCTTTCATCTAGTACTCTGCTGCATACGTTGCCAGATGTAGATAACAAAATCAAACCTTCAGATCGGCCATGTACTAAAAGTTCTATTCTCAGCGAGATCGCTAGAATCTTCGGCCCGTTAGGTTTTTTATCCCTTGTCACAATTCAAGCTAAATGCTTAATCCAAAAGCTTTGGATTCTCGGTGTTGGCTGGGATCAAACTCCCCCTGACGGCGTCATTCGTACATGGAACACATATCAGGACCAATTAACGTTATTATCGCAACTAAAATTACCTCGGCAACTTACTTGTACCGATGCTAAATTGTACGAAATACACGGATTTTGTGACAGCTCCGAAATGGCATTCGGAGCAGTTATTTACCTACGCGTTATCGACGCAGATGATCAAACCCACGTATTTCTGGTCTGTTCTAAGGCTCGAGTAGTACCTCTTAAACGTATTTCTCTGCCTCGACTCGAACTCTGTGCCGCAGTTCTTCTCGCGGATCTATACGAATTCGTTCGTGACACTTACCTCTCTCGTATCAAAATCGATGCTGTTTACCTGTGGTCAGACTCCTCCACCGTTGTGCTCTCATGGCTGCGATCACATTCTTCCCGTTGGGCTACGTTTGTAGCCAATCGTGTCAGCCACATACAAGACATTGTCTCTACCGAATGCTGGCAACACGTTGCTTCAGGCGATAATCCTGCTGATATCTGCAGTCGTGGTCTACATCCGAGTGACATCACTTCACAACAGGCTATGGTGGGCGGGGGACCACATTGGCTATCTGAAGATCGTGAATCTTGGCCTATAGAATCAAATCAGCTATCGCACGAGGAGGAGGTAATTGTTGACGCTGAAGTCCGAAAATCAGTCGTTTTAACTTCCACCAATAGTCACAAAACCGAACCTACACTTTTCGAAATTCTACTGAATCGTTTTTCGTCTTTGCCAAAACTAGTCAACGTACTGACTTACATTTATCGTTTCATTGGCAATTGTCGCAATGCGAATCAGGCTAATCGTAACAATTATCTAAATAACTTTGAACGTCAAAATTCATTAATGCAAATAGTCAAACACGTACAAAGGAGCACCTTTGCGGAGGAACTTAATAGCTTGAGAACAAACAAACCATTATCGAAACCGTTTCGCAAACTTAACCCCTTCATTGATGCTCTGGGTATTCTCAGGGTGGGCGGCAGGATCTCACGATCAGGTTTAGAATACGAACAAAAGCATCCAGCTTTCTTACCGTCTGATCACCCTCTCACGTTCTTAATAATCGATTTTATTCATCGAAGCTACTTGCATCCGGGCATTAACACAACTCACTTTCTGCTTCTACAGCAGCAGTTCTGGATCGTTTCCGCCAAACGCACGATTCGTCGTCGTCTCGCCAAGTGCGTCCAATGCTATCGAACTAATCCCCAACCATTGCAACCGTTTATGAGCGATCTTCCGTCGTACCGCGTCAATCAAATCAAGCCTTTTTCAATCATAGGCGTGGATTACGGTGGTCCCTTTCGTATCAAACTCGGCCCGCATCGTGGCGCTAAAATTGACAAAGCGTACCTATGCTTGTTCGTCTGTTTCGCGACCAAAGCGGTCCACCTAGAGGTGGTTTCAACGTTGTCGACAGACGGATTTATCGCAGCTCTGCGGCGCTTCGTAGCGCGTCGCGGTCGTTGTAATGAGATACACTCCGATTGTGGTACCAATTTCATCGGTTGTAGGAATCAGCTATCATCTCTCATGCAACAAGCTTCTAACGCGGAGCGGATTGATTTCAAATTCAACCCTCCATCGGCCCCGCACTTTGGTGGTGTGTGGGAAATTCAGATTCGTGCCTCAGAATCTTTCCTGCTTCATGCAGTAGGCAATCAAGTTCTAACCTTTGAAGAGCTTACTACACTCTTCGTGCAAATCGAAGCTATTTTGAATTCGCGACCTCTTTGTCCGATCAGTTCGGATCCTAACGATCTGTCAGCTTTAACGCCAGGACACTTTCTCACTTTGGAGCCCCTAACGGCTGTCCCCGATCAAGATCTACCAAATGTAAACGTAAATCGGCTTAATCGGTGGCAGCTCATACAAGCGTTTCAACAGAATTTCTGGTCCAGATGGAAACACGAATATCTCAACTCTTTAACGCAACGCGCCAAATGGACCAAAGATTCGAAACCGCTGCAAATGGGTTCGCTGGTGATTATCAGGGACGATAACCGCGCTCCACTTCACTGGCCTCTCGCGAGAGTTGTAGATCTTTTGCCTGGTGCTGATGGTATAGCTCGGATTGCAGTTATAAAAACAGCAAACAATCACATCATTCAAAGACCGTTGGTTAAGTTATGCCCTCTCCCTATCGAGGACTAACTTAAATCGTTTTAAACTCTATCGTATCAAATCACATCATTTATTATTTAATTTATCTTATTTAAGTATCTTTATGTATCATTTTATCGTTATCTAAACGCATATCGTACTCTCAATATCGATCCTTGTCCTCCAAACCTTTTATCGTTTAACCAGAAAATTACCGTAAAGTTTAGATAAATCGTAATTTTAATGCAACATTTCAATTTTCAATACTGGCAATAATCGTAGCAAAGGGTAGCTAAAAAATGGCTACGATTGCAACACTTGCTCGTTACAGATCTGGAGCGACGGGTGTGTGTGAAAAAACCTCCGGTGCGCGCGCGACATATATCGGTCGTTTTCCTGCTGGAATAACGAATCTTCTTCTAAACCTCGCGTGTGACGCCTACAAGAACCGTAATCCCTGGATTTAGTCGACTCCTGAACTATCGAAGGTGGAAGCTCAACGAGTGCCCGTGGCACTCCAAGGTAAGTGCTTGCATTTTACTTTGCTACGGCCTATGTCGAGTTATTGAACATCGAAATTAAACGTATACGAATTTTCCCCATGTAGTATCAAAGCCACCCGCTATTTAGGCTTGGTGCGTATGCTACATATTATTAATTGAAACCTTCGCTAATTTAAACATTAAAAAACATCGGTTCCATACAATTTCAATACCTCTTTTAATACATTATGTGCAACTACGTACAAAAATCATGTGACGAGGGAGAAAAATCGAGGGTTGCAACCACCTCCCCTTCACCTGTACTTAGTTGGACAGCTTACAAGTGACGGCATAGTGCTGAATGTTATTGTTTTATGCCCCTGTATCTTTCTAAAAAGGTCTCCTGGTGGTTCAGACGTAGAGGGTTTTTTCAATGATTTCGAAAAATCAATCAACGAATTATAACAAGCGAGTGCTGAAGTCATAGAATCGGAAAAACTAAATTACATGTTAAAAACATAGCCCAAAGAATATGCACTGCACATATTGGAGACTTGATTTATATTTTACCAGAAACACAAAAGAATGTTGATTATGTAAAAAGTAAAATAAAAATGAAGCAAATACAAGAGCAAAATGAGAAAGGACAAGATGTCCAGTCTTTAAAGTATCAAGGCCATCATCAAAAAGCAACAACATTAAAGATCTAATCTGTTACACTGCTGGTAAGAAAGGACATAAAAGTATTAATTGCTGGTTTAGGTTTACATAGTCGTACAGGGAATAGAGGAAACAGTAATAGAGACAGAGGTAATGCAGGAGGAAGGAGGTTCAATAATTCAAGTACAAGTTACCCACAAAATTTCAATGTGCAAGTCATGACGCCATATCAAGTAACAGAAAAAGAAAATACTTATGAAGTTAAAGGTTATTAGATAGTGAATGCTCTTACCATATTGTGAATGAAGATAGCTACTACAATGAATGCTCAGACTTACAGAAACCAGTGAAAATAAACGTAGGAGATGGATTTTCTTTAAACGCAACCAAAACAGGTAACATTATTATGTATTTTGTAGTTAACGGTAAATATATATGAAAGTAAGTAAACATTCCAAATGTAAATTATGTTCCTAGTAAGAAAAAAAATCTGTTCGAGTGTGTCATGTATAATTAGTCGAAACAATTCAATTTTTTTTAATAATGATGGTGCATGTTGTATATAACTCAAAACAATTGTTAATAGCTGTTTCATTAAAGAATAATAATTTATTTGAACTGACGGGCAAGGTAGAATTAAATAAAAATGTGAAGGAATCTTACACAGGCATAGCTTATATATCTGAAAAAGCAAAATGGCACAGAATTGTTGGTCATACTAATTAACCCTTTACCGCATACCGTGCCAAATTTGGCACACTAACATAAATTCGTTGCAGAGGAATAGTGATGCCATCTATGTTTTATGTTCGCCACTAATTTATCAGTTCATGGTCTATTTAATCGAAACATCAACAGATGGCGGTTCTATTGTACTGTTATGTCACTATAATCGGTCGGTAAAACAGGCAATTCCGCCATTTTGCACTTTCGTGAGTTTGTGAAATTACGAAGAGAGATATAAGCCATTTGACGCATAAAATAAAATAAGTAACAGACTTCAGATATAGTAAAATGGATCCCCAACACTTCTATGGAAAGAGACGTAAGTAATGACTTGAATATCTTGATTATATTGTATTTCGATTTTTGGGTTAAATATGGAACAACATGCAATAATGTGTTATATTTTTTTTCAAATATGGAACATGATGCAGTTCGGTGAAAATATATATTAAAATTCATAAGGTCATATTTGGAACATCATGCATTAGGTAACTTGTTTATTTTTTATTTACAGACAAAATGTCTACTCGACCTCGTGGTGTTGTCTTCGTCCCAGACAGTAGTGAGGATAAAGATATGTCAGATGATGATGAGTATGTAATTCCTAAGCCATTAGAACGAGTTTATTTACCAGAAAGTGACGTTACCAGTAGCGATATTGATTCTGATGCTGAAAGCGAGACAGAGGAACATGTTATGAGGAATCAGCCTTCTTCTTCTAAAACATCTTCGACAGTAAAAAAAACTAAAAAGGTTAAGGCAGTGTGGACAGATGAAGGCATCGAGTATAATGAATCGAGTAACGTTTTTCTTGGATGTGAATGCCTGCCAGACGAAATTATGCGGCTAGAAACACCCATGGATTTTTTCAAGTTTCTTTTTCCATCGTCAGTAATAAACTTAATGGAAACTCAGAGTAATGTATATGCAGCTCAAATTGCACCAAAAGATCCGAAAGAAGTGACCCATGAAGACATCCGCAAATTTATTGGAATATTAATTTATATGTCAGTAGTACACCTTCCTTCGACGCGTCATTATTGGAAAGAAGGGACATTGATTGAAAAGGTGGCGTCCGTAATGACATGCAATAAATTCGAGGAGATAAAAAGATTTTTACATTTTTTTGACAAAAATGAAGAGCGGAAGCCTGATGATCCCAACTTTGACAAGCTACAGAAAATACGCCCGTTCTTAAATATATTACGCGATAGGCTTTTAAAAGTGCCAAAGGAAGAATTCTTAGCTATTGATGAGCAGATGATCCCCACTAAAGCTCGTACTTCAGGAATAAGACAGTACAATGCCAAAAAACCACATAAGTGGGGTTACTTGAATTACGTGTTGAGCGGGGCTAGTCGATTTAGTTATGACTTCGAAGTGTTCTCGGGAAAGCATCCTGGGCCACCAGAAAACTGTTCAGATCTAGGAGTTCCAGGAAATATTGTTCAAAGGCTATTACAGACCGTTCCAAATAACTTAAATTATAAAATTTTTGTGGATAACTGGTACACAAGTTTGCCACTTATGGCTACATTACATCGAAAAGGTTTCCTTCCTTTAGGAACTATACAGCTGAATAGAGCACCGGGTATTGATTTGCATAAAAAAGCCCTGATGAAAAATGAACGTGGTCATTGTGTGGAAAAATCTACAATCGTAGATGACGTTCAACTATCGGTTACTACTTGGGTCGACAACAAGGTAGTTAGCTTATGTTCTTCATACGTCGGCAAAGAACCAATGGCGACAGTCAAAAGATTTGTAAGAAAAGATAAGACTAGAATTGATGTTCCTTGCCCCAAGTCTATATCAATTTATAACAAATACATGGGTGGTGTCGATTTGCTTGATTCAATGTTAGGGTTTTATAGAATAAAGGTTAGGAGCAAGAAATGGTATCACCGATTATTTTTCCATTTTATTGACCTCGTCTGTGTTAACAGTTGGTTATTGTGGAGAAGACGCATGAAACAGAAAGACGACCAAACTTATTTGCCTTTATTAGATTTCAAATTAATCTTGGCGGATATTTTAATGCATGAAGATGTAAGAGTTTTTACACCAACTACACGTAAACGAGGACGTCCTTTGAACCAAGATGTTGAGAATATAATGAAAGGAAAAAGACGACGACGCCTAGAAATGCCTCCAATCGAAGTTGCCGTGGATGGGTTTAACCACTGGCCCGAGTGGAAGTCTGATCGACAAAGGTGTAAGATACTGGGATGCAATCAGAAATCCCAAATACACACATCAAAAGTGTCTAGGGATCAACATATGTGTCTAGGGATCAACATATATTTTTGCAATAACTTTTCTCCTGATTGATATTAATTAAAATTTTCTTTAAGGATTCATCAAATAAAGTGTTTTCGTTTGTCACAGTAACGATAAACCAAGTCACCTTTGCATTAATAAAGAAATTTGCCATTTTCCTAATAAAGGAATTTTTGACATTTGAACCACTAACATTAAAGTTCGAAAAAAAGACTGAAATAACAGTTTTCTTTAAAATTTTATTAGGTAACTTAAACAATTAATAATCCGTGTTTCTACCGCGAACACTAACAACACAAGAACATCGGTTTGGCATACTCAAAATGAGTTCATCCAAACACGCTGTGGAATGGCCGCCCATGTTCGTTGCAACAACAAAAAAAGGTCTTCTTGCGACTGGATACCCTCCATATTCGGCAGAGCTCTTCTCTGTAGCATATCCCATGCATGCTCAATCGGGTTCAAGTCTGGCGACTGAGCAGGCCAGGGCCAAAGCCACATCTCAATCTCAAGAAATCCGCATAAAAATGCTTGATCCCTAGACACTTTTGCTGTGTGTATGTTGCCAAAAGTGCAAATGTTATTTGTGCTTAAACAAAGAACGTAATTGTTTTACGCAGTTTCATACTTAAATAAGAACTACACCTATTTTGTTACTTTTTATTAAAATTATGTGATTTGATTTTTTTTTTTATAGTACTTACCTTACCAATTCCAAATCATACTGCATGATGTTCTGAATCTGGAACTATCATTTATTTATGCAGTGTTGCATGTTGTTCCATATTTGGAACTAACGGTTTTTCGACTGTAACTTTTCTGAAAGTACCTAATTCTTTTTTGTACTATTTTTCTGAAATTGTATTTAGTCTGTAAAATATCATATATTTTTTTGAAAAAGAAAAAAAAATCCATGCGGTAAAGGGTTAACATACTTTAAATAAATTATGTCAGTATAAATTATTGGAAAATTTATTTTACTTTCGTTCTTTAACAGACCCTGAAAGTATCAACAGAGGACAGTTTCTTTACGTTTTTTTTTACCACATGTTAAAGATATGTCAGAACCAGAGGAAATACAGCTACAAATTGGACCTTCTATCTAATATACAAAAAATAAACAAAACCTGGTCCTTCATCAACGAGTACAATCACCATATATATTCTCGTCTCCTGCACCTACATACAGTAGATCATATCCTAAACATGGCTATTCGATTTATAGCAATTCAATAAACTCTCCGTCACCTATATCACTCACATCACCTTCACCCACAAACAACTCTTAAGTTGATGTACCAAGCCCACAATCAGTTGTAGTCCAACAAATATCGACTCCAAGCAACTATTGTGAATCGGTTACAGAATCCCGTACTAGCTCTCAGCATTTTTCAATAAATATTCCAGTCTATCAGTTTGCCTTGTCCTATGTTTAGTTTATCATTACCTGTTCCATTTTGATTATAATACTTTGAATGAAAATACCTGTTTATGATTAAAATATTTATTATTATAGTTAAATGATAATATTGACACCACATTACATATAGAGAAAGATTAGATTAGAAAGATTATACATATATATAGAGAAAGTTCCGCCATTCCAGGCGCCATATGGCAAGATAATTTGTTAGCTAACGCCAATGAGATAATGCCTGAAGATCATGATTTTGAAACGGGACTGAGAACCGATATCATAAAGATTCTTCCTCATTTATCACGACTCCAGAAACACGCTCCCAAGATGGTTGGAGGCCCACTAGAAAATAAAACAGTGGGAAAAGCTTCAATGCTTTTAAGTAATGAGCTAGAAACGCTTAGATGCCCAGAGCGATTAGTTAATGAACCATTAAATGATTATTATCAACGTTGTATAGAAGGGAATGTTACAGAGTATTCCTGTTTAGCTAAATTGTCAGCTGCCGATAGAGTCGAAGGGCAAGTAAATTTATTAGGAGAGCAGCCGGCATTAATGAATCTGATGCGCCCAATTTATTTACTTCGAGATAGTGCCATTCATAGTTACATTATGCGCTCAGACTTTAAATCTGTTTGTCAAGTGATGTATGCTCTTTAGCATCTCACCTATTCGAGAAAACGATATGAACCCGTCCGGTTAAAATAGACGTAAAATAAAAAATAAATATAAATAAACAAAGGCGGTCTTAGTATAGCAGATTAACGACCTGCAACCGCACTGCAACTCCAACATCATTATGTATGGTGGCCAGTGTATCAAGCTAGATTAGCTCACTAGCATTCTGCGCCTCGTTATGCTAAGGGTAATTTTACAACTATTGTGTCCAGCCTGATCTGCTGCCCACTAACATACATGGCAGCGTTGAGCACCAATAACAAACGATAATGATAGAAATTAATGATTTACAAATAAACACGATTAATATAAAATAATAAACATACCTTAATGTCACAGCCAGCGTTTTTTTAGGCCCTACAGCCATTCATGTCTTGTTTCTTGAGATGAATTAGCAAATAATCGAATGTGGATTTACTCATACCAAAAGTTATTAAAAAAACTTACTAGGTAGGTTTTAAAGCTCGCTAAAAGGAGTATTAAATGCTCCCTCTGAATATCTAGCTTCCACAATGGGATGTATCCAATACTTTCTTTGTACAGATATTTTTTTGCGTCTCAAAAATAATAGATACAGCAGATAAAGTTTTCTTTTATAACTATTAACTATGGCATATAAACTATATGGCAAACTTGCCATGATGACCTGCCCGCATGAAGCTATCGAGCAAATGGCCTAATCGGAACGATTTTTTCGGAAATATGCGAAAACACCACAGTCGTGGTGTCGGCTCTCGGCGGTTGGCTATCGTCGTACGACACCGACATCGGGCCGGATAATCTGAAACAATCCTTTCACTTACCGGTTAACCTATTTTAACAATAGTGACGTGTGGATTGGATGTCTCCTATTAGCCGGATTGCCTGGAAAATACATGCCAATGATCATGGCAATCGACCATTCAGGTATAGGTGTCACAGCGGTCGTCATTACACACACATGCCGTGAGGGGAGTGCGTGAAAATGATAACCTAAGAAAAAAAAAGAGTCTATTGCCAATGCTAAGATGGTGACTCATAAGAGTGAACTGTAATGAAATATTATGACACCGTACTAAGAATGCTATTTTATAATGTACTGCGCAGTTAACCTTAGTATAAGTAATTTTACTATATAAGTATTAAAGGCATTCCAATAAAAAACGCGAAACAAGTAACATGTTTTATTCTGCACTCCTGAATAAACAACATATTACATGGCGACCCTGCCACTGGAACCGAAATTAGAGAATTGAAGTAAAAAAAAAACTACAAGACAAATACAGAAGATTTTGGAAACAGGTGATGTTGGGGTCGGTTGAAATGATACGTCCAACTTGTATGATGTACTTCAAAGCATGGGAAAATAAGCTTCGAAAGAGGAAGTCGTAATTGCACAAAACGCAAACGGAGCAGCTTCAGCAACGTCTGCCCAATACCAAACCGCAAGATTCCAGTTATTAGAAACTCTAATAACCACAACCGTTATTATATTGGTTATTGCTGTTATATAACAAGAAAGAAGAAAGAAGGTTTGGAGGTGTCCAGGGTATAGCCCGGCCCAACCCCTCAACACGCAACTACAGCGAAGTCTCCAAAGGCAACGCCGAGACGCCGAAACCACGCAAACTCCACGTCACCACTAGCCACGTGTCAGCTGCTACAAAGAGAAAAAACCAGCTAAAGTATGTTATCTTCATATATTTTAATTAAGTTATGTAAGATAGCTTTTATTTTATTAGTAATTATTTAGTTATTATGACAAGTTTGATTTCAAAATTAAATGAGCTCCATACTTCATTAAATTACCTTAGAGAATAGTTCGTTAAATTAGGACCTGAAAAAAGGCAGCTTAGAGCTTGGACAGAATAAGATAGAAGAAGCAAAAAACTTGTATTCTTCTTTAAATAATATTTTGTCGCTTTTGCACTTAGAAATTGAACGCGAAGAAATAAGTACAAGCGATATAACCGCTGTTCATAAAATAATAAGTAATATTCATACTTTATACAATAAAATTATTAATTTATCCAATCCAAAAGAGATTAAGCAAATAAAAATGCCTACAAAGAAGGAATTTGACTTAAAAACTGCTATATCTTTATTGCCCGTTATGACTGGACAGGAATCTGTTACAAAGTCTCTTATTGATTGCATTGAGTTGTATAGCAAGATGATTTCGGAAACGTCTACTCACGGGTTACTTGATTTTGTTCTTAAAACCAGACTTTCTGAGAGTGCTAAATTACGTATGAAACCAAAATACGATACAGTCGAGAACCTTTTAGTTGATATGCGCAAACATTTAATACAAAACAAATCCGTAGCTAATCCGTAACAAAGTAGCTTTACAGTGGAAATTATACAACTGTAAACAAGGTAATAGTTCAATCGAATCATTTAGTATTGAATTAGAAAACTTGCTTGTTAATTTGACTATTGCCCAATCAAAAGATAATCCCGATTCTTATGAAATTTTTAAAAAGACAAACGAAAAAATTGCTTTGAGACGTTTTGCTGATGGTTTAATTGACCGAAGACTGAGTACCGTCTTGGCCGCCAGAAATTTTCAATCTTTACCAGAAGCTATTAATTAGGACTGCCCTAGACAAACAATCCTTGTCTTCATCATTCGAAATTATGAATATAAAGAGTCATAATTACTCAAAATGCGGTAGTAATAGATATAATAACAGTTATCGTGGAAATTATAATACTAGTTCTCTTAACAATAATTTTAATTCGTCGAATTATTCACACGGTAACGTGATACAGTCGGCATCAAGAAGCCTGTCGTCGCAGCGCGGACGCTATACTCGCGGTTGCGATAGAACTTATTATAGAGGTCAAACTAACAGACAGTATAATATTAAGACCAATAAACCCCCTATACCAGTCCAGTATACTGCTCAGGAGCCGTTGAGCAGCAGTTCCACAAATATTAATTCGAGTGAAATAGTTACTCCAAACTACGCAACCAATGATTTTTTTCGTTAATAATTTAAGAAATTATATTTTTAATTTTAATAATAGTAGTACAGTAAATTTTTCAGTAAATAATGAAATAATTACCCTTTTAATTGATAGCGGGGCCAGTCTTTGCGTACTGAGTACGAATGGTTAAGTAAATATCCTCAATTAATGCAACAATTGCGTTATGATAAAATAACTACTAAAGGCGTTTGCGGTAGGTTAGAGTCGGAAGGCTACATTTTTTAAAATCTATCTTATAACAATGAATTATTTAGTGAAAAAATTTATGTGTTTAAGAATATGTCTTGCACAGCAAACGGAATCTTAGGAGATAATTTTTTAAAGCGGTATGAAGCTATTATTAATTATAGAGATAGTATTTTACAACTTTATAAGAAAAATAAAACGATTTCTATTGAAATAAGTTCTAATGCTAGGTATAGACATTCGATACCGCCTCGATGCGAGGTTATACGGTTTATTCCAACCTCGTCGAGTTGCGATTGTGTAGTTTTATCAAAAGAAGTCCAGCAAGGAGTTTTCGTAGCTGGCATGATTTCGAAACCAAATAATGGACGCATACCATTAAGAATATTAAATACTACGGATAGCGAAGTAGAATGCGATTTTCAAGATTTTACTATTTATGACATAACTTTTTTTGACATTTGTAAATTAACAAAAAATAAGGTAAATCGAGTAAAAACATTATTTGAGCTATTAAATCTGTCAAATATGAACCCAGATGAAAAACGTAGTATCGAGCAAAATATGCTGACGTTTTTCATCTTCCAGGTGATAAGTTGTCAGCAACAAATATTATGACGCACACAATATCTTTAAAGGATTACGTTACACCTAGCTACGTTAAGCCTTACAGAATTCCTCATTCCCTAAAACAGGAGGTACAAAAACAACTTGACGAAATGTTAGCTAACGACATAATAATAATTTATTTAGCACTTACAAAATATTTAGAATTACAATTTATGCTTATATCTACTTACATATTATATACACAATCTCATTATGTATAAAAGTATTGTAAATCTAACTTTAGGTGGCTCCTCTGGCACTCAAGCTAAGATTAAACTTGTGTTATGAGTGCCAGGGCTCCCTCTTAACATTGTACATAAATGTTTTAAAATTACACATGGACTTTCATATAACTGCTTCAATCGTCCCAAAAAGTGCAACGATTAAATTAACAAAAATTAACAGAAAAAAATAATTATTCAAAAGTTTAAAATTGAAATGAGAAACAAAAATAAAACAAAAAATAAAATAAAATGAACAACTTTGAGTACTTCAGACGAGGTGTATGTGTATGTGAGTGTGTATGTGTGTGTGTGTATATGTATCTGTCCGAGTGATTATGTACGTGGTAGTGCGTGAACAAGCTTTACAGCTTCACATTCCGTCTCTGGGCTTCATTGAGAGCAGACGCTTGTCGGATTGTTCTTCAAATTTATTGCAAGTTTATTTAAACTTGACTCGTCATTGGTTGAGGCGCGTGAGTCGGCGGCTCTCGTTTCTTCCCGACGGGTTCTTACGAATAGCTCCTCCTAGTGGGCGGCGAGAGTGAGATACAACATACACGGGCGTGGCAAAGGTTCAAGACCTCGGTGGGGACTGGAACTGGTGAGAAATTATTACTATTCAACAACTACTCGAAACATAGCAAACTTCAAAAAGTGCTTTGGTGCTCTGCCAGGTTTGGAGCTTGCGACTTGTCGTTTCGAGATTGGCGCCTCGACCGCTTGGACAAGAAGTCAGTTACGCTGATTGACGAAATTTGGGTTACCTTTGTGGCGTGTGTCACAGCGACATCTTCTAGCTACACGCAATAAATAAATAAATAATTAAATAAATAAATATTTCGGACATCTAACACACAACGCCATCTAGTCCCAAGCTAAGCAGAGCTTGTGTTATGGGTACTAGACAACTGAAATCAATACATATATACTTTTTTTTTGTAAATACATACATATTATACATAGAAAACACCCAAACTCCGAAACAAATATTTGCAGATCATACAAACATTTGGTCCGACCCGGGAATGAACCCGAGACCTCATGATCAGCAGTCAGCGCAATATAAGTATATTGCGCTGTTTTAAACAACAGGGTAGTTCATCGTTCGGATAATAGATGGCGTCGAAAAATATTTGTTCTGGCTGTCGAAACGTGGTGGACGGCCGCGAATTTTTAAAATGCAATAAGTGTTCTATGATTTATGATTTGCCATGCGCTAATATACAAAACAAAAAGCATTACAGTTCCATGAGCCGAGAACAGAGGGTTAAATGGACGTGCCAGGAGTGTAAGAGTAAACAACCAAAAATAGGAAATGTCAATACTCCAGTGCGTAATATCAGGGAGGGTGAGGTGGAGTTGTCCTGTTCTGATCCTGAGGAGGTTGCTGAAAATGTTACCACTAGAAGGAAGCAGAGTACCCAACGAAAAACACCCTGTAGTAGCCCCATAACGAGCAGTTTATTGGACTACAAAGATGAAGCTTTTATATCGGCGATAAGTGAGAGAGTTCTTTCGGCAATTAAAACTGAGCTGCCTGGCATAATATCTGTGATTCTGCAGGCGGAATTGGCTCCAGTAAAAAGCGACCTACAGGACTTCCGTGAGTCGCTAGATTTTTTAAGTGAAAAACACGATGATATGAAGAGATCTATTGACACATTGGTTACGGAAAATACTTTTCTATCGAAAGAGAATAAACAACTCAAAACTACAGTGACGGCACTGTCTGATCGCCTAAACAATCTGGAACAACATCTGCGTGAAAACAACTTAGAGATGCAGGGTGTGCCAGAGTACCGCAATGAGAACCTAGCCACTATCCTACAGCAATGTGCCCAAGTCATAGGCTGCGTTGTCGGGGAGGGTGACGTGGTCAAGTGTACAAGAGTAGCAAAGTTAAACAAGGAAAGTAAACTTTCTCGCAGTATAGTGGTCAAATTTCGAAGTGTAAGAAACCGGGATGAATTTTATTCAGCAGTGCATAGATACAATAAGGCGAACCCTGATGAAAAACTACATACATCACTACTAGGCTTCGCGGGCGATAGAAAACCAGTGTACGTATCTGAGCATCTCTCACCAGCGAATAAACTTCTACATGCTGCAACGCGCAAGAAGGCGAAGGAGCTCGGATATCAATTTGTATGGGTGAAAAATGGACACATATTTGCGAGAAGGGTTGTCGATTCCAAATATATTTTAATAAGGAATAACGAGGATCTTAATAACTTAAAATAATTGTGTATTGTTATTTTTTTGTGCGGAATCATTTTATTTGGATACATACTAACCAATTAAAATGTATTTATCACTGTACTACCAAAACATAAGAGGTGTTAAGAGCAAGGTCATTGATGTTTACAATTCAGTTTTATGTAACAACTTTGATATAATTTGCTTAAGTGAAACTTGGCTTGACGATTCTGTATTGTCATCGGAGCTGTTCGAAATAGATATTGTGTTATACGCAGAGATCGAGACGCTGCATTTCGCTCTCAGTTTAAGAAGAGCCACGGTGGGGGCGTACTGGTCGCTTATGCAAAGAGACTCCAAGTATTAATTAGGGATGATTGGCAATCGGCTGATCTCGAAGATTTATGGTTACAAATTAAAGTAAACGGAATTTATACAGTAAATTTATGTGTAGCCTACCTGCCCAACTACTTTACCTGTGAAAGTCGTAACCAACTTTTTTAAAAGATGCAACGTAGTACTTAATGAGTCACCACAACACTTGACGTGTATTTTAGGTGACTTCAATCTGGGCGACATTAACTGGTCGAAAGAAAGTGGCTGTCCTCTAAATTACAATTGCGAAAAATCTAAATCTCTACAGGAACTGTTCCAATTAACGACCATTCGACAACTTAATCACAGTGTAAACTTTAACCGCAGAATTCTTGATCTTGCCATTACTGACTGTCCGGACTTATTCACTATCACACCCACGTTACCTATGAGTCGAGTCGACTCACATCATCCACCTTTCGAACTCACATTGCGAACTACTCTACCGGCGCTCTCGGTTAACTCGACAATTAAAAAACTCTGTTATCACAAAACTGATTACGAAGGCTGTAGGAGAGAAATAGCTGGGATCGACTGGGGGCGGAGCGCTCTGAATTTGAACTGTGACGATTTTGTGAATTTTTTTTACAACTGTATATACTCCATTATTGAAAAATATACACCAAAAACTAAATTCACCAGCAATAATTATCCTGTATGGTTCTCGAAAAATTTAATAAAGTTATTAATAGACAAACACAAAGCCCATTCTAAATTCAAAAAGTATAATAATCCTAGGGACTACGACACGTTTTCTATGCTCAGAGCCAGGGCGAAGGTAGTCATCGATCAGTGTTTTAGATCGTATATCGAACAAATAGAAAATGATCTTAAATTTAATATTAAAGCATTTTGGCGATACACAAAGGGTAAACGTATTACAAATAATTATCCTAGCAATATGTATTACAAAGACAAAACGTGTAACTCTGGTGAGGATATTGCCAACCTTTTCGCGAGCTATTTCTCGTCAGTTTATTCTTCTACTTCATCCAAAAACAGCGTCCTCAACTTCCCTTCATCTAATTATACCATAGGTAATATATCAATTTGTAAAACGGATTTGTTGAAGAGATGAAAAGTGTTGACCTAACTAAAAGTGCTGGTTTTGATGGCATTCCACCCGTGTTCATTCGGCTCTGTGCAGCAGCATTGGTCGTGCCTGTATCTATTATTTTTGAAAAGTCATTGCAAGAAGGTATATTCCCTGAGATCTGGAAAATTGCCAAAATTACACCTATTTACAAATCCGGCAATAAGAGCGAAGTAACTAACTATCGTCCTGTTTGTGTACTCTACTGGTTTGCCAAGATATTTGAGGGTTACGTCTATAGACACATGTATAACCACATAAAGCACATATTGAGTCCAATACAACATGGTTTTATAACCGGCAGGTCAACTAACACCAATCTCTTGTGTTATACAACTTATTTATGTGAATCTTTTAATGCAAAGCAGCAGGTGGACTCGATATACACTGACTTTTCGGAAGCATTCGATCGGGTTGATCATTTTTTACTACTTCAAAAGTTGCAGCATGTAGGAATACATGGAAATCTGTACAGATGGCTCACGTCCTACCTGCTTAATCGTACTCAACTAGTTGCCCTTAGCGGCTATGAGTCTGTCCCCTTCATAGCGTCATCAGGTGTTCCACAGGGTTCAAACTTGGGACCCTTACTATTCCTATTATTCATTAACGACTTGTTAGGCAAAATTAATAGTGAATGTCTGGCTTATGCAGATGACATTAAAGTTTTTAAACGAATTTCTAATTACACTGACTGCGAAACTCTTCAAAGTGACATCGATACAATAGTGGATTGGTGTGAGGATAATTCAATGTCTCTAAATATAAAAAAATGTCAAGTTATATCATTTACTAAGAACAAAAAAGTAATCGACTATAAATATCATATTCAGGGGACTGCAATAAACAGAGTCACTGTGGTTCGTGATCTGGGGGTCATATTTGATAGTGTCATGTCGTTCCGACCTCATTATGATTATATTTGTAACAAAGCCCATCGTATGCTGTCATTTATTCTTCGAAACGGAAAACCATTTAGACAAACCAGTACTCTGCTGATATTATACTACTGTCTAGTAAGAAGCATACTCGAGTACTGTTCACCTGTGTGGGCACCAATATATGGAAATCACACCGATCGAATAGAGGCTGTACAGAGACGATCTGTCAGGGCTTTGTGTGTAAAAACCGGCTTAAGACGTACATTGCCAGACTATAGTGACCGTCTACGAGAATTTAAAATAATGAGCTTGGAAAAGAGGAGGTGGATAAGCGACTTGTGCAATCTACACAAAATTATCAACGGTTCTTTGGACTGTGAACTTGTTGAGAAAATAAACCTTAAGATACCGTCTCGATCTGTGCGTATACCACAACTCTTTACCATACCCAACTCTAACAATAATGTGTCTCAGAACAGTCCAATCTCAAGAATGTGCACTAGTTACAACCAAATATGCTCCAAGGTTGATATTTTTTTCAACTCATTTAGCGAATTTAAAACCTTGATAATTAAGGAAAACATCTGAAGAACAGAATATGTAATCTGATGTGTGGTATCTTTTCCAATGAAGCATTACAACATTGAGTGCTGTGTACGGTTGTAATTGGACTTCAGACCTACATATTGTAAACTGCAATTTATAGTATTTGTTTGTTTTTGGTTTGTTGTCTGTTTCTGTACCTAATAAATAAATAAATAAATAAACAACTGTTCCGTTTCATCATAGGTCAGGGTCATAATCCATTTGCTAACCAATTTCTTACACTGGTGATGATTAGTCTTATATATATGACATATATTATTTACTTTATTATATATGCGACTACCTAATACTCGAAAATGTCTACTTGCCATAGTCGATCTATGACGCTCTGCAGGACATACATTTGCAGATCTGCGCTTTGTAAGATGATCTGGGCTATACTCCAGGGTTGCATGTTTGCGTAGAATTGTGTAAAGCACAAATAACTGTCTGACGGTCATGACTTGACAATCTTTATATAATTGTGTTGTGCCATACCGGAAGTGTTTGTGAGTCATGACCTTAAGGACTGCCCTCTGTGCCCTCTCCAGTTGTAGAAAGTTTGTTTTTGGAGCTCCACCCCAGACAGTTATTCCAAAGGACAGTATTGATTGGCATAATTCAAAATATACCATCCTTAGAGTATCGAAGTCTGCGCAGTCACGGAGATTTTTAAAAATTGCAATGAGCTTTCTTACTCTACCCACCAGCCCCCTGATCTGGTCCCTCCATGAGAGTTGATTGTCAATTATGATGCCAAGATAACGAACATTTGTCATTCTAGATAGTGGGGGACAAGAACATAGATTTGAATGTTCTTTTTTACATACATGTGCTCTAACATTAAGTGATTCATCTGGATGTGACGAAGAATTCATGGAGAAAGTGATGTAATTTGTCTTTTCTACATTCAGAGTCAAAACGTTAGCGGATAACCAAGACATAACAATATTCAATGCCGATTCTGCTCGGTCTCGGACTTCTAACCAGTCCTGACCACGTATTAAGAGAGCTGTGTCATCCGCGTATGTATAAATATTGCAATTGGGAATGGATAGATCACACAAACCATTCACGTAAATCATAAACAGAGTTGGTCCCAGGATAGAGCCTTGAGGAACACCGAAGGACAGCAGTCGCTCATCACTTATATGCGAGCCGATCCTAACGCATTGGGTTCGGTCTGAGAGGTAACTCTTAAAGATTTCAAGTTCAGAGCCACGAATTCCCATGCTATCCAGCTTTGAAATTAGGATAGGGACAGAAACAGTGTCAAACGCCTTCGAGAGATCTAGAAAAATACCTAAACATTGACTTTTCATCGAGAGTTTTAACAACATTGTCAATAAGAGCTGCAACAGCGTCTTCACACGATTTATCTTTACGAAATCCATATTGATTTTTAGATAAGATGTTATGAGTTTCTAAAAAGTTTACTAGACGGTTATTGATAACTTTTTCTAAAATTTTTGACAATGATGGCAGGACTGATATAGGTCTAAAGTTATTGACACTGCCTCTGTCCCCACTCTTGAAAACCGGGGTCACAATGGCCTTTTTTAATGCTGTAGGAAAAGTTCCTGTCGAAAAACATAGCCCACAAATATGAGTAATGGGAGGAACTAGGGTATTCCGACTAAGTTTTAGCATCCTTGAAGTAATTGCATCCCAACCTGCAGCAGAATCAGTTCGAAGATTTTGGATTATTCTGTCAATTTCAGTACAGTCAGGTGCGAGGAGAACAATGGCAAGTCCAGTGCGTGCGAGTCCGAGCAACCGATTCATTGTCTCGGACGGAATCAATATGCCTTGTTGCCAGTTTTTTTCCAATATTCGCAAAGAAATCATTAACCAGATTTGTAGCAGATTTGCCGTCAAGTGCAGAAGCAGACAAAAGTGCCTCTGGAGAAGTTTTTGAAGTTTTATTGTTCACTATATTGTTAATTACACGCCATGTTTGCTTAGGATTATTTTTTGATTTCATTATTTCATTCTTTTCATGATTTCTTTTTAGTCGATTTAGCAATTTATTACAAAAATTGCGATATCTTAGATAGGTAATCTTTAAAGTATAGTCATCAGGTGATTTTTTATGTTTCTTATGTAAACTGTCTCTATTACGTATACATTTTAGCAGCCCTTGAGTTATCCAGGGCTTGACAATTCTTGACCTGGATGGGGTACGAACTGTCAGAGTGTGTTTCTTAATGATAGACATTACCGTACTCATCAATAGATCGGTAGCTAGATCAGGATCATCCATGTGCATAATGGAACTAAAATCTGCACAGTTAATGTCCGACACTACTTTCGTTTGATCAATTTTTGTGATTATTTTGTATTTTTTTGGTGGTATTAATTTTTGTATGCATAACAGAACTGGTGCATGATCCGTTATTTGTGTTTCTAATAGTAAAGTAACGACGGGGCTTGGGACTTTAATCAAAGCGTGATCCAGACAGCTGTTTTCCCTAGTGGGAGAGTTGAATGCCGGCAATAGTCCATGTGATGATATTAGTTCAACATACTCATTATAATGGGGAATAATAGAGGAAACGACATCAGAATGGTCCAGCCCAGTCTTACTTGTGCCCAAAAAGTCCGATAGATCTAACGAGAAAAAGTGGAGATTAGTTATTGATTACAGACAGTTAAATAATAGGATTAAAGATGATAAATTTCCGTTACCAAATATAACAGATATTTTAGATTATCTCTCAGGTAGCATTTACTTTTCAAAATTAAATGCTACCTTCACTTACACACATTAATTCTTTTCAAAATCTTTCACAAAGTTATTACTAATCTTTGGAAAAAAACTCTAGGAAGTATACAGCATTTAGTGTAGATAAAATGTACCAGTTAGAATTAGATTTAATTTAGTAGTTTAAAAGTGATTGAAGTGCTATTCTACATCATTTCTATCATGGATGGATAAGCACTAAACATTTATTAATTGTTACATTGTGTTGTAAACAAAGATTTCGGTGAATATTGATACATTTAGCAAACCTTGTTATGGCGGCGTGACTTCTACGTAAATCATATAATTACAGTGAAAAATGTTATTGAGTTTGCAATTTATTGTTTATAACGTAAATTACATATATATTTACTTATGTAATAAGCATTAATTGTGTGTAATTTGGTGAAAAAAGTTTAAATCATTTCACAAAAACTGCAAACTCTCGACGCCATTTTATTGCGTTTCTCACACCGTTTTTTTTTGGTGAATGACGTCATAACGACCGTTTTACTGAAGTGTTCGAGCGACGTGGACAAGACTTGTGACTTGTAGATTTTAACATTATTTATTTTTGTGTTTTTTTGTGCAATATCAAGCATGGTGTTTTTTTAAAAGCATACGAATGTTTTTTTTTTGCTTACGTATGTTTTAAATATGTATATTATTCTTTTATATATTTATTTAAATATGTGTACATTTACCACGCATATACCACGCAACCTCATTTGCGGCTCCTATTGCCCGTAGCGTGATAATTTTCTCCCGTTTCGAAACATTCTTCATTGGTGCTCCACTCCTATTGGTCTTAGCGTGATGATATATAGCCTATAGCGTTCCTCGATAAATGGGGTATCTAAACACTGAAATATTTTTTTAAATAGGACCGTTTGTTCCTGAGATTAGCGCGTTCAAACAAACAAACAAACTCTTCAGCTTTATATCTATTGGTCTTAGCGTGATGATAAATAGCCTATAGCGTTCCTCGATAAATGGGCTATTTAACACGTGAAAGCATTTTCCAAATCGGACCGTTTGTTCCTGAGATTAGCGCGTTCAAACAAACAAACAAACTCTTCAGCTTTATATATTAGTATGCTTTATATACATGTGCCGTGGTACTAACTTTTTTTTTGTTTGCTTTCAATTGCGTTTAGTGAATTTGAATTGCGGCGACGGCCACGTACCCGGGGCCTGCGACGTGGCAGAGGCGTGAGGACTCGAGGGGGCAGGGGTGCAGCGCTTCAGGGTGTGAGGGTTGAGGGAGAGAGGGTAGAGGAAGAGAGGGTTGAGGGGGCAGGGCCTCACACCATTGATGAGTGAGCTTACTTTTTAACTAACGCTTTTTATCTACTATCAGATTTGTTTTTTTATTGATTTTTTACGTTATGAAACGTAAATCAAACACCGAGGCAGGTAACTGACTGGTTTATTATGTGCGGTACACAGTACTTAAAATAGTTACAAATACCCTACACATTTCTCCCCTAAGAATAATAGTCAATTAAGCAAAGCTAAACAAAACAATCACACTATCTAACTATAGTAGAACATCTGGTAGATCACAATACATATTAGACAATAAGTTGTTAATTACGAGCCTTATTATGAGCGCGTGCATATGCGCGAAAGGCACGGGCCGTGGCCCCCGGAAGCGGCGGAGTCGGGGAGCGTGGCGCCGGCGCTCTCGGTGACTCCCCACTGCCCGTCTCCACCGTAACCTCATTAGATGCGTCAAACGCATCTTCAAAATGCTCATCTACATCGCTAGACCCCTGTCCTCTCTTCTCACCGACACTTGCTCGCGATAAAGAAAGGCGTGATTTATTCTCAACTGGTAAAATTTGGTCTCGATGTCTACGCCACTCGACACCATTACCCATGTTAACTCGATAGGATACTGGGCCAGTTTGCTTAGTTACTGTACCGGTGGACCACTTATTTTTACACACGGAATAATCACGAGCGAGTACCGGTTCTCCTAAGAGAATCGAGGGTTGGGGCGTGCCCCCTGCATCCGCTATCTGGCGCTGTTGCGCTTTTCGCGCCACCTGAGCGACGTCCGGTCGTAACGCATCTAATCGCATCCGCATACGACGTCCAGTCAGCAGCATTGCCGGGGACACACCCGTTGAGGCATGTTCACAGTTACGATAGTAAAATAAAAATTTATGTATGGCTTGCAAAACATTTTCACCTGTATGTACTGCCCTTATTATTGCCTTCTTTACAGTCTTTACCGCATTTTCGGCTGCACCATTAGCCTGCGGTCTATACGGGGCAGACGTGACATGTCTAATACAGTTATTCATACAATAATTTTTTAATTCCATAGACAGAAATGGAGGTCCGTTATCCGTAACCAGTTGCGAAGGTAAGCCGAACCTACCGAATACCGACATCAAGGCCGTTATCGTCGACTGTGCATCCGTGCGAGCCATGGGTAGCACTTCGATCCACTTGGAATGCGCATCCACTAATATCAAATATCGTTTACCTAAATGTTCAGCGAAATCTGCGTGTACACGTTGCCACGGAAACAATGGAAATTCCCACGGATGTAGCGCGTCGCGCGGGGGTGCGTCCCGCACCGTGCGGCACGGCTCGCATGAACGACACATATTTTCTAAATCAATGTCTAAGTTTGGCCAGTAAACATAATTGCGTGCTAATGTTTTCATCTTATTTACTCCCAAGTGACCTTGATGAAGTTCCTGTAACACTTTATCTTGTAGACTTACAGGTATAACGATACGATATTTATAAATTAAGCAACTAAAATCAACTGTCAAATCATTTTTACGCACAAAATACGGTTTCTCGGCTTCACAGCTGGGTACAGATGGCCATCCAAATTTTACATATCCCACAATTCGAGACAATAATACATTTTTATTGGTTTCTTTACCTACTTCCATAAAATTAACAGGTAAGCATTCCTGGACTAAATTAATATAACTGACTGCATCACTAGGACGGCGCGGCACCTGTGATAACGGTAAACGAGACAGCGCGTCTGCCGGGCCGTTTTGTTTTGATGTAACAAATTTAATTGTAAAGTCATATGCGGCTAATCGCACTGCCCAGCGCTGCAAGCGGCTAGCAGCTGTTTGTGGTATGCCTACCTTAGGACCAAAAATATAACTTAATGGTTTGTGGTCCGTCCTTAGTTCGAATGTCCTACCATAGAGATATTCGTGATGCCTAATGACGCCGTAAAATATTGCTAAAGCCTCTTTATCAATTTGACTATAATTACGCTCGGCCTGATTGAGTGTGCGCGACACACAGCTAACGGGCCGCTCACTGCCGTCTGGGAACCGATGCGCCAGTACTGCGCCGAGCCCATACGCGCTGCTATCCACCGATAACACTAAGGGCCGCCCCTCCTCGTAATGCGCGAGCACCTTCTCGCCAGACAATGCTCGTTTTGCTTCTAAAAAAGCCTGATTACACTCACTACTCCATTTCCAACCGACTCCCTTTTTTAAAAGCTCGTGTAACGGGTGTAACAGTGTACTTAATCGAGGAATGAACTTGCCGTAATAATTCAATAAACCAAAAAAACTTTTTAACTGCGTTACGTCCGTAGGGGTTGGTGCATAATTAATGGCATCCAAATTGTTTGGATCAGGGTGTAACCCCTTTTGGTCAATTATAAACCCCAGATATTTGACACTCGTCTGTAAAAATTTACATTTATTTAGTTTGACTGTTATTCCCATATCTTTTAATCTAATCAAAACCTGCTTTAGATTATTTAAATGTTCAGATCTCGAGGATCCCGTGATACAGATATGATCAAGGAATACTACCGCTCCCGGCACTCCCCGCAACGTTTCCTTCATCAATTTTTGAATTTTTTCTGGAATGCAAGACAAACCAAACGGCGTACGACGATATACGAATGTTCCGATATGTGTAGTTATAGCTGTACACTTTTGCGAATCCTCATCTAAAACGGTCTGTAGATAAGCATGAGTCAAATCAATTGTTGAAAACTCCTTTCCCCCACTCAAAGTTGCAAATAACTCCTCAATACGGGGAAGAGGGTAAAAGTCACGTTTTAATTTTCGGTTGATAGTCACTTTATAATCGCCACATATAGTATGTCGCCGTTTGTCTTAATCACCGGCACGATCGGGGTGCCGTATTCAGAATGTTCAACGCGGTAAATAGTGCCCTCGGTCTCTAGACGCTCGAGCTCTCGTTGGACACGTGCGCGGAGCGCCAGCGGTACTGTGCGCGCCCGGACATACACAGGTTCATTATCGGTCAGTTGTAATTGGAGCAATTTCCTACATTTACCCAAATTATCCGTAAACACCTCCGGAAATTCATTAGCTAAACGATTTATACATGGATCGGTACTAATATCATTAATACTTATTTGTTTGATATTAAGGGCCCTTAGCCAATCCCTGCCCATAAGTGGGCGTGCCCCATTCTTAATCACGTAAAATATCAAATCTTTGGCGACGACGTTACCTAACCTAACAGTAACCGTTATGTAACCTAACGATTCTATCGGCGTACCCGAATAACATCTTAACAATAAATTATCAAAATGAATAGTTTTGTGTGAAAACATTTTCTTATAAAAGACTTCACTAATCGCCGAGATGCGGCTACCGGTGTCAACTTCGCACTCCATCACATAATCATCTATATTCACTTTAATAAAGAAAGGCTTGTTACCTTTAGACGCCGCCAGTTCGATGTTAAACAGACCTTCGTCCTCAGAATATCCACTTACATAATTTTGCCTATCCGAACGATTAGCTTGCACGTCAGGACACATCACTTTCAAATGACCTCGCTTGTTACACTCATCACAGTTATAATTAATGTAACGGCACCTATCCGGCCGGTGTGCCTTACCACACCGCCAGCATTGTGTGGACGTCGACGGAGCTGCAAACTTAGGCCCTTTTGCCCCTGTGCCCGCTGCTCTCGAGCCGCGGTATCGGCTCGTTCGGCCGCCATCACTTGTGCCCGCGGATCCCGCGCGGTTGCTGTGCAGGCCTTCAGCCGCGCTTGCACCTGAGGCCGAGACTGCGGTCGTCGCCGCGCTCACCTCCGCGTGCCGTTCTGCGGCCTCCAACGCCAGAGCCAGTTCCACTGCCTCCCTGTATGTTATGCTTTTCTCAGCAAAAATACGAGATCTCATCGCGCTGTTAGATAGACCTGACACGAACTGATCCCGAAGGTTCTCTTCCAGCGTAGTTCCAAAATTACAAGTAGTTGCCAGATGTTTAAGATCTTGAAGGTATTCCGTCATGGATTCACCGTCCCGCTGCCTACGTAAACGATATACGTGGCGTTCCGCGATCTCCGATCTTTGTGGCTCAAGATGCTCCAATACTGCCTTTATCAATTCATCAAAAGATTTTTCTTCCGGGTTTTTAGGCGCACATAAATCACACATCAACGAATAAGTTTGTTCACCCACTACCGTAATAAGTAACGGCACACGTAATTCATCCTTTATTTCGTTGAGTAAAATATATTGTTTAACGCGCCGAATGTATGCCGGCCACTGTTTCGAGTTACTATCGAAAGGTTCTAGTTTACCGATAGGCATTTTAATAGCACTTTGCACACTACGATTCGATCTTTTTTAAAAAAAAATATACCTCGTCGCCAATGAAACGTAAATCAAACACCGAGGCAGGTAACTGACTGGTTTATTATGTGCGGTACACAGTACTTAAAATAGTTACAAATACCCTACAGTTTAGTATTGGGTGTGCTCTTGGCTGATTGAATGTGTATATTTTTAGGCTTTTAGTTGAACACGTAGATATGCCCAGCGGCAGTGGTCTTGAGGGAGAGAGGGTTGAGGAAGAGTGGCTTGAGGAAGAGAGGAGAGAGGGTAGAGGAAGAGAGGGTTGAGGGCTGATGACACGCCCCGCACCTCTCTCCTCACCGCCGTGATCCAACCAGTTGAGTGTATGACTCAACAATCAATGTAAATGTTTGCCACGTTTGAAACGTCAACCCTTTTTATCATGTGTTACAGGAAGCGACTGTAGTTCCGGTGGTGAGAGCGCCGACGAAGAGGAAGAGATGCCGGGTTGGGCATGCCGCGGTCGGTCACGAGTATGTGGGACACGCCATTCGACGATGAGGACGGACCGGTCGCTGATGACATACCGGTAGTTATGAGTTTTCCTGATGCCAGTACCGTAGATGTAGAGCTAGATGTAGATCCGATGGCTACGGACCAGCCTAGGAGCTTTACTGATTTGAATTGGGAAAGGTTTCCTAGCGTCGCCATTCCACCTGAATCGAGACGTGAACACTTTTGCAACAGTGATGTAGGTCCGATAACTCCAATTGCCGACCCATATGACATCTTTGTGGCCAGATGGGACAGGCACATTGCCTCTGAGACAAACAGATATGCTCAGCAGTTAGCCCACCAGATGATTCTTAGCAACAATCTCCATCCCAGAAGTCGCATCAGCCGTTGGTCTGATACCACGGCTGATGAACTGTATGTTTATTTTGCAGTTATTATGGCGATGGGGATTGTTGTCAAGAATCGATTGGGGGACTACTGGTTGGCTAACTCTGACATATTTAGTACGCCCGGTTTTAAAGCACACATGTCCTTGGAAAAATTTTTGTTACTCAACCGTTGTTTGCATTTCACCAACAACCAGGACATGCGTGCTTCAGAACTGAGCGTCTCAGAGGCTAGATTATTTAAAATAGCACCAGTTTAGACACATCTAAATAAATTCTAAACAATGTACCGGCTCAATCAAAATATCTCACTAGATGAGAGTCTTCTGATGAGGAAAGGTTGGTTAAATATTAGCCAATTAGTTCCCAATAAAGCTGCCACGGTGGGGATCAAGAGTCATGAGGTATGTGAGTCTCAAACTGGCTACCTGTGGCGGTTTGAGATTCACTCTCATAATTCCAGGTTATCTTTATCTTGTATGTAGACGATGCGTTATTGTTGTCAAAAAGTAAAAGTATACTGTCACATGGCATAAATGATTTGAAACAAAGTTTTAAGATCAAAGATGTGAAGGTGAATATGTTTATTGGTATGGGAATAACTCAAAATGATGGAATGGTTACATTTTAAGTCAAAAGCCGTGGGAGAGCCACGCTTCGGCATGAATGGGCCGGCTCGACCGGAGAGATACCACGGCCTCACAGAAAAACCGGTGTGAAATAGTGCTTGCGCTGTGTTTCACCGAGTGAGTGAGGATACCGGAGGCCCATACCCCAACTCCTCCCCCTATCTCCCCCCCTATCCCACAAAGGCCGGCAACGCACTTGTGACGCCTTTGATGTTGCGGGTGTCCATGGGCGGCGGTAATCGCTTACCATCAGGCGATACGTCTGCTCGTTTGCCAGCATAAAACAAATTATAAGTAGATTCAACATTTCAGATGCCAATCCTTGTAGTACCCCTGCTGATAACAATGTAATTTTGATAAAAAAAGGATAATGAGAGTAATATTGATTTTCCATATAGGGAAGCAGTGGGAGCCCTGATGTTTTTGTCAACAGTATCTAGGCCTGACATTTCATGTTCTTTGAATGTAGTAAGTAGATATTTAAATAACCCCAGTAAAGAAAGACCATGTAGATGCTGTTAAACGAATTCGGTATTTGTTAAAGACAAAAGATGTTTGTATTACCTATAATTGTAACAAAGAACTAGTAGGTTTTTCTGATTCTGATTATGCCTCAGATATTGATTCTAGAAAATCTAATACGATATATATCTTCATGATGAATGGTAAGCATGTTACTTGGGCTAGCAGAAAGCAAAATACTGTAGCACTGTCAACTACAGAGTCAGAATATATGGCTGCAAGTGAGGCTGCCAAAGAAGTTTTATGGCCTCGTCAATTATTAATAGATATTAAGGAAGCACAATTGGTGGTAACTCTATGTATAGATAATCAGAGTGCTATTAAACTCATTCATAATCCTCTTTACCACAAAAGAACAAAACACATAGATACATAAGGTATAATTTTATTACAGAAAAGGTAGAACAAAATGTTTTAAATATTCAATATGTGCATAGTTCCGACCAACTAGCAGACTTTCTAACAAAGGCTTTACCTCCTGGTAAGTTTGTTCACAACAGAGATCAAGTACTGAATGTACACATGTAGTAGAGTATAATTTTACAAGCTTTTTATTAACTTGTATGTTCGGGTGGAATCTTGCAACTCAATTTTGAAGCAGATATCTTCCACCGATTTTGTTGAAATTTTGCAGGCATGTGTATACAGCGTGACAATGCAATATTGTAATGACATGGAGCTGATCTGATGCTGGAGCTGGAAGGTGGCCATAGGAACTCTGTAAACAAAGGTCGACACATCATCGAGTTTGAACTCGTTTGATTCGTCTCGAGGCATTCCAGTAAAAGCTTGTTTTTAAAAAAGTTTTTATTTTAATTTATTGAAAACTTAATTGAAAGTAAGTTTTTTTTTTTTGGTAAAAAAAGGTTGGTTTGAAACTTAATTTAAGTTTACTATTATTACATTAAATTTAATATAAATAATTCTAAAATTTAAGTGGCAGTGTTGAATGATAAATTTTATATTGTAACACTGTCTCTGTGCGGACCCCAGCACTAAGCAGGGAAAACGCTAGGCCGAAGAAGAAGAACACTGTCTCTGTGCCTCCTGTCTATGACGCTTTATCTATGCTTTCCTTTCATTTGTATTTGTCATGTTAGGTACATGTTCTAGTTTAAATAATATAGAAATCTTACTCAAATATTATTATTTTCAACCTAAAACCAATAAACAGATAGATGAAATAATAGTTGCAAATAACAATAAACCACAAGTATTATGCACCGGTGATATAAATACTATTACGAAGACGGATGAATCTGAATTTGAAGTGCCAATAAATAGAGTAGGTACTTCGGAAGATAGACTTAAGGAAGATAAACAAAGTTTTATTGCAGCTTTTTCAGTATCTTCAAGTCAATGAACCATTGCCATGCACATGACCAATAGATGTGATTGGATTTATGATGTAACAAGTTCACTGATACCTACCATAACAGTTGCCAGTAAGACACGGCTACCTGGGGAAAATATAGGAAAGGTTAATTTATTAATAAATGGTAATGATCAAACTAAAATTCAGGTAAACATAACTAAACTTGCTGCTAACCTCTTGTCTGTAAGTGCTATTATGAAAAATGGCTGTAAAGTAAATTTTAGAGACAAAGGTTGTGATATATATAAACAGAATAACAAGTTTCTGTGTTCAGCCACACTAGTAAACAGCCTATATCAGTTATAGTTTGTCCGATCTAAGAAGTTGATAATGACAGGTGAAACTGACGTTCCGTAACGACAGAATGCAACCACGCACTATAGTTTGTCTAATTTAAGAAGGTGATTTTGACAGTTGACGTTTAGTGCTTGGGTTTCATTAAGCCATAGTGAAAAAAAACGATAACGATTACAAATGAACGATCATCAATATAATAATATAATATAGGAATTGAAATTTTTACCTACTAAAAAGTTGTCTAAATTTTGGAAAACGTAATAGTCGATAAGAGCAAGGTCTGGTGAGTATGGCGGATGAGGGAGAGCTTCCAACCCCAGCTCTTTTCAAGCAATTCCCGAAAGGCAGTACAAAATGCCTTTGAATAGTTTGTTGCCTCCCGTCCAACTGATTTTTACAAGAAGGGCATCAATAAACTGCCAATGCGTTGGCAAAGATGCGTCGATTGCATGGGTGATTACTTCGAATAACAAAAATAAAAAAGTTTGAAAAAATAAGTACTTTCACTTATTGCATACAAAACGGCAATTTCATAGGTAAAGACCTATTATATGAAGCATCGTTAATCGTTTTAAAATTGGAATAAATTATTCTCTTATTTTTAAGAATTATGTTACATAAACAATATATACATGTTGTATTCCACAAATATAGTTAAGAACCGCGGGTGTATTTCTCAAATTGAGCTAAAATTAAACACTATTATGGCTACGTATTAGATTCTGGAATAGAAATTGATTTGGAATATGTCTAGATATAACATCGCGCTGCAAAAGATAAAAAAAGAGGCCAAGTGCGAGTCGGACTCGCCCATGAAGGGCAGCAGCAAGTAACATAATGTAATTTTTATTTTATTTTTATATTTGTGTTGATTGATTGAATGAAAGGCAAATTGCAGTTTACGATTTATGACGTATTAAAAAAAACTACTTACTAGATTTCGTTCAAACCAATTTTCGGTGGAAGTTTACATGATGATGTACATCATATATTTTTTTAGTTTTATCATTCTCTTATTTTAGAAGTTACGGGGGGTGAGACACATTTTACCACTTTGGAAGTGTCTCTCGCGCAAAATGTTCAGTTTAGAAAAAAATGATATTAGAAACCTCAATATCATTTTTGAAGACCTACCTATAGAACCCCACACATATGGTTTTTGGGAAAAACATTTTTTTGAGTTTTAGTTCTAAGAATGAGGACCCCCAAAATTTATTGTTGTTTTTACATTTTTGTATGAAAATCTTAATGCGGTTCACAGAATACATCTACTTACCAAGTTTCAACATTCGGAAAAAAGTGGCTGTGACATACGGACGGACAGACAGTCAGACGGACAAACAGATATGACGAATCTGTAAGGGTTCCGTTTTTTGCCTTTGGCACGGAACCCTAAAAAGAAAGTAATTACTTGTCGATCATTGTATGTTCTAAATTGTGTTTAGTGTCGATACTAATTCTTATCCAAACGTCTTGTTCTATACGTGACATTAGTTTTTTTCACACACATTTGACCTCAAACTAACTCAAATAAAGTGACGAAAAAATAGGTATTTAATTTTAGAAATAATTCAATGGCTTATAATGCTGAAACAGATATGAAGGAATGATACTTTCGGATAACGCATTAATATTATTTAAATTGTCCTTTAATATAAAAATGAATGATAGAAGTAATAATGTTTGATCACTTCAGTTTCATTATACGAAAAGCATAAAATGAAAGTAAAAAAAATGAATGAATAAGTATTAGCTACTTAATTATAACGAAAATGATTACTGGCTAGCAAGTCGATTACATCCGATTTGTAAATCGAAACGATTATTCTTAACCTCCGCAACGATTAAAATGTCACTTCACTAAATTTAAAAATAAAAATCATAGAATGTAAATGTAATGTGTTTTAGGACACCATGCAGAAGTGAAGAATCACGCGACTATTTAATTTAATTTGTGGAAATTTAAACTGAAATACATTCATTCAACTCATTAGTATAAATTATTACATTTATAAAATTTATTTGACTTAAATAAACATAGATTTATGGTCACTTCCATTAGTGCATGGTTGCATTCTGTCGTTACGGAACGTCAGTCTCACCTGTCAAAATCTACTTCTTAGATCGGACAAACTATAATGGAACTTACAGAATACCTATTCTAATTTATGTCAAATAAATTTTACAAATGTAATAATTTATACTACTGAATTGAATTAATGTAATGAAACATATTTCAGTTTATTTTTTTTTAAATAATATTAATTAATCGGTTATTCTGCCTCTATTACTCTGTTACTCTGCCTTAACTGCCTCGTTGGTCACGCGGTTGGCGTGTGCGACTGCTGATCATGAGGTCTCGGGTTCAATTCCCGGGTCGGACCAAATGTTTGTATGATATACAAATATTTGTTTCAAAGTTTGGGTGTTTTCTATGTATAATATGTATGTATTTACAAAAAAAAAGTATATATGTATTTGTATCCGTTGCCTAGTGCCCATAACACAAGCTCTGCTTAGCTTGGGACTAGATGGCGTTGTGTGTTAGATGTCCGAAATATTTATTTATATTTATTATTATTTATTCTTCATTTCTGCAAGATGTCCTAAAACCGCTACATTCTATGATTTTTATTTTTTTAATTTAGTTATGTTACATTTTAATCGGTGCCGAGGTTAAGTTTAATCGTTTTCATATAGAAATCGGATGTTTTCGACTTGCTAACCAGTGATCATTTTCGTTATAATTAAGTAGCTGATTCTTTTTTTTTACATTTGTCAGATATATATGCTCTAGAGAAATGTATGCTCTATGGTAGAAGTATGTCTTTGGTCATGTAAGAGTCGAAATGTCACGATGACGGTAGAATAGACTAGAACTTTTAGGAAAAGTATTAGAATATATTTGGAAATATTAGTTATTACGAATGAAATGGCGCGGATCGCCTCCTAATTAGACAGTGGGAGCTGTTTTGTGTAGAATCGTCGATTAGTTTCGTGGTTATTTTTTCATTCATTTTCACTTCATTCATCAATTCATTACCACAATTTTTAACCACTGGTATAACCCACATACTCCATAAATCTGGTAGTGTAATGGATCCCAAAAAATTTAGGCCTATAACTTGTTTACCAACTTTACATAAACGCCAAGCGGATATAGAACATATAGTTACTACCCCATATCATTCACAGTCAAATGGTCAAGCAGAAAGTTCAGTAATAATTGTCAAAAACATGCTAAAGAAATGTAAAGAAAATAAGTCAGATCCATATATAGCATTGTTACAGTATAGGGACACTCCTAAAAAAACCTTACCGTCACCAGCTCAATTGTTAATGTCTAGAAATTTAAGAGATACTATTCCAGTGTCATATAAAATCAAAACCTAAAGTTGCGTCATTTAAGGATCATAAAGTCAAAATATTACAATAAGAATGCTAAGTCATTATCTTTATTGTACCCAATGATTCATGTCTACTTCAAAAGGAAACCTGATAGCAATTGGCAAAAAAGGTATAGTCAAATTAAGATTGTCAAACAATAGGTCAATGGAGTTAGGTATAAAAGGAATAGAATTCACTTAAGGTATAAGTACTCTAGTACTTTTAGTAACCCTCCTATGCAATCTAACTTTACGCAAGGGAGAGAGGAAGGTGACAGCCAGGAGTCGAAGCCCCAAGAATCCACTCAGGAATCCTCACAGTATAGTACAAGGTCAGGTCGCATTGTAAAGCCAAATCGAAGGTAGATTGAGGAAATTGACTAGTTTTATTTAATATAATAGGGAAGATGCAAAAATATTATTTATCAATATTTTGTACCTAAAATGTAAGAAAAACATTAAAGAAAGGCCAGTGCAACGTTTTTATTTAATTTAATATTGATTTTCTACAAAAATTACGAATTAAAAGTACTTAAAACGGAACGTGTTTTAATACACCAATCAGCGTCTAGTGACGTCACCAATGTTGTGACAACAATTAAGGTCATAATCGTGAACGTAAACATTGTTTTATTGCAAAAAGAAATTAAGCTCACTCTAAAACTAAAAATGGTTCTCTTCTGAACAAAACTTGGGGAAACGATTAAAATTAACTTCCATTGCAATGGATAGAGGCAAAAATCTAGAAAGAGAAGTTCTTAAAGTTATGGGCAAAAAAGAAAAGGTAATATTATAATTTTTTTAGTGTTAAAATATATAAAATACATTTGTGATACCTGCTTCAAGAGTTATCTGGTAATCAGTAACATTTTGTTTTCTACATTCCAGATTAAAATTGAAAAAGCCGGACTTCTTAATTCAGATTATCCTATTTTTGGTGCAACACCTGATGGGCTGACTGAAAATTACACAATAGAGGTGAAATGTCCTTCAACAAATGCTGCCATTCTTTCCTATGTGAAAGATAATAAAATTACACCAAAATTCTGGTCACAAATCCAACTTCAAATGTTATTCAGTAAAAAAAATTGCAATTTTCTGTGTAGCTCAGCCAAATTTTGAACAATCAAAAGAAGTAGATGTTTATTATATTCTATTTTGACATTCAAAAATGTTTTTCAGAAAAAGATTTCCACCAAAAATTTTAAACTTTATCCAATTTTCGAGGTCTTTCTCCAGCTGTAAAATACAAATAAACAAACAAGTTGAGTAAATTGGTAGGTAATTTCTATCATATCTCAATAACTCAAGACTCACATCAAAATGATCTTCACAGCATCGAATGACAGTTTTTGAAGAATAATTGTCAACCCTGTTCGCAGCTTGGAACCACTTTTTTCTCAATTTCGGGCCAGACGGTCCAGTTAAGGATATTTTATTTGGGTACTTCGTTGAAGTCGATGGACACAGAGGCACAAAACACAAATCAACACGCCTTTTTTTTGGAATATTAGTGGCATCTTTAACTAATGTTGATTATAGTCCATATTTACAGTAGCTTGATGCATCTATTATTCAAAAATCACGAGAGTCCTAAATTTATGCAACAACGAAAGCCAGCACGAACAAACATGGACAGTCACATTCTGACACACACACTGATGACGTCATCTAAATTGTGCGCCGTTTTCGTTCAAAGTTTAAACTGTGAGTTTTAAAACTGAAATTCTTTTTTCTGACTTATGTCAATATTTTAAACTTATAAAAAAACAAGAGATTAGAAAATTTAAAACTATTTTTTTTATGGGCCAATAATATTAATTTTGTCAATGACTTAAAAAAATTAAAGGAAAAACTCACTAGTGAATCAGATGTATCTAATGATATTAAAGAATGTTGTCAACTAAATGATCTAACGCGGACACTGAGTTCAACATCGATATCAAGTACTGATTCATCGAAAAATAAAGAAGAAATAAATCTCGATAATAAACTACTTATAAAACATAACAATTACGTATTTTTAAAAACAATTAGAGTCGGTACATCAAATTTTCAAATTCATCATCATCAAATAAAAAAAAACAATATTTTTTCTAAAGATTTATTATTTCACGTTTTTTTACGAAAAAACTCACCAAAACTGTATGGAGTCAATTGTCTTCTGATATTTCATGGCTTGGAATTTGATAACAATGAAAAATTTAGAGATTATGCGCACTGTCAGCAGCCTCTTTGTCATATCAGATTGACGTATCATGGAAATATCGATGGTTTGAATACAATTATCAGAATTTCGATAACAGAAGACAAACCTGAGCACGCTGAACCTTTAGTGTATGAATTAAGAGGCTCTCAGCGCGAAGATTTAAAGCAAATACTCGTACAATATCTGAATAACGAATTCACTTAATGTGACTGCGCGTGAATGTGCGGGTATTTGAGTAAAATTTTACTTATATTTAAATTAACAGCGACTAAGCACTTTAATAGCCCTGGAACGGAATAAGGTTATTTTTAAATATGGAAGTTAAACTTACCGAAATATATTCGGATCACGTATACTTAAACAATTAAACAATCTCAAAATCAGCACGAAGACGGCAGTTCGGTAGTGGCTCGTTAAATTTGTAGCAAGAAAAAAAATATATAAAAAGGGGGATGTGCGCAAGCCGCAAAAGAAAGAAGAATTCCGCTGCCAAGTCAAAGGAGACCCTCCTCCAAACCTGGATCATCGGGCTCGGCCAAAAAGAAGAAGGTGGAAGAGGGCGCGGCCGGGACATCCAAGATGAGGAAACCTCTGCCCAAAACCGCTAGCGAGACCTCGTCCCCGGGGCGAAGAGGCTCGGCCGCCTTTCGGGAGGAGGAGTGGACCCGGATTATGCCGGAAAATCCGGCGATTCTACGAGAGATGGAGCATCTCATTGCGGAAAAGAGTCTGCAGGAGATGGAGCCAGCTTTTTTTTAGTAGGTTTTAGTGTTTAGTTTTTCTCAGGCCTCATCGGCGGCGAACGTCGGAGAAAAGTGATTTTTTTTTCATAATAACTCATCAATAGCATCATAGTGCCCAAACCAAAGGACCCTACGAATTGCTGTGGCAGTGGACAACGCCGTGACAAACAATGTTTACATGTTTGCCGTCTAGTGCCCCACAGCAATTGGAGAAGTTCCAGTTATTTCTAAAACCATTTTCCGACTCTTCCCAGATTGCAGTTGTAGGTTTTGGCATATAAATTGGACCATTTTCTTCCATATTGCATCGCAAACCTCTTGTACTATTCCTACGGTACTGAATCCCATTCGGTAGTTAAATCCTAAAGAACTGAATGAAGTACCCGTAGCTAAAAACCTGTAAAATATTTAGTTAACCAAGAAAATGCAGATATATTAGCATCAATAAATCCCCAGAATTAAGATTTTTTAAGGCCCATGAAAAGTAAATTTACACCTGAGGTACGGAAATTGGCATTTTAGAAGCACACGGGCATGCAATTTTTTTTGGAGACAATTTTAACACTTGCCTTTCACACACCCGTACTTTGGCTCGCTTAATCAACAGTGTCAGGTGGGCAGGGGTCAGATCTGATGCCTATGGGTTGGAATGCGGAGTAAGACAAGGAGGGTTAACATCGCCCACGCTCTTCAACCTGTACGTGAACGAGCTGATTAAGGAGCTTAGCAGCACTAAGGTGGGTTGCTATATAGATGGCGTGTGCCTTAATAATATAAGTTATGCGGACGACATGGTGCTGCTAAGTGCATCGCCCTGTGGCCTCAGCAAGCTGTTGGGGATTTGTGAAAGATATGCAACACAGCATGGACTTATTTACAATGTAAAAAAAAGTGTGGTTATGGTCTTTGAGGCCGGCGGCAGCAGTGTTCCTGTTGCAATGCCCACCATTAAACTGAACGATGTTCCTCTAAGGAGAGTAAACCAATTTAAATACCTAGGGCACAATCTTGCCGCCGACCTCAAGGATGATAACGACATCGAACGGGAGCGAAGGGCGCTGTCTGTACGTGCCAACATGATACTGACTGTTCTCGTGAGGTTAAAGTAACTTTATTCCGTGCATATTGTACTTCTTTCTATGCCTGTAGCCTGTGGGCTCATTTTAAGTTAAAGGCATATAGCGCCCTTCGAGTCCAGTATAACAACGCGTTTAGGGTGCTGATGGGGTTGCCACGATTCTGTAGTGCTTCAGGGATGTTTGCTGAAGCCCGCGTGGACTGTTTCTATACTATAATGCGTAAAAGATGCGCATCCCTGGTACGCAGGGTGCGGGGCGGCACCAACAGCATCCTAAAGATGATCTCTAGCCGACTGGACTGCGCAATTGTAAATCGGTGCTGCAGACTCTCTGCTGGAACTGCAGCGTAATTGTGTAATTTTTTAAATATATTTTACTAACATAGATATAAGTTAAATTGTTACTAACACAATGAGTTTTATTACTCGAATAAATGAAATTATTATTATTATTATTAATCAAAAACAATCCAACAAAAATATTTAAATGCAGCCTATATTTTGATGAAATGGCTCTGCGGAAATCTGTACCGTGGAATGATAAAAATTATGTAGGATTTGTAAATATTGGCAACGGCCTAGAAAATGATACATTGCCTGTTGCCAGGGAGGCAACTGGTAATGTCTTTATGCTCACCAATGTAAACAGTAGTTGGAAGCTTCATGTAGATTTTTTTTGTGATAGCTTCATCGCTGAACAAAATGCATCACTAGTACAGATGTGTATAAATATATTCAGTGAATATGGGGTTGAAATAGTAAATATTACTTTTAATGGCTGTCCAGTAAATTTTCTATGACAAAACTACTAGGGTGTCAATTAGATAGTAATGATATTAGGTATATATTCGTGCATAATGGTAAAAAAATATCAATATTTCCAGACCCCTCGCATATGCTGAAGTTAGTTCGGAATACTTTGGGGTGAAACATCTTTTATAAGATGCGGAAGGTGCATAATATATATCGTGGGAATACATAAAACGATTGGTAAAATTACAAGAAAATGAAGGATTCCATCAAGCTAATAAACTTAGAGAAGCTCATTTGAATTTCAATTAACAAATCATGTAAGTCAAATTGGCTGCGCAATTATTGAGTGCATCAGTGGCTGATGTCGTGACATAAAAGCAATTTAAGAATTCAAAAATTCAGATGCTACTGTACATTTCATTCGACAATTTAACGCACTATTTGATATTATGAATTCACGAAATCTAAATTCTCGTGGATACGAAAAGCCTCTTACGTCAGAAAACTTTGAACTCGTAAAAACATTTTTGAACGGCATGTTTAATACATAAATTCATTAAAACTGGATGATATAAATATTACTGTCACCAGAAGAAAAACTGGCTTTCTAGGATTTTAAATCCGTACAAAATCGTCATTATTTCTTTATGAGGAGCATGTACTGATGTATTATAAACATTAGACATATGATATTGTAAACTAAGACGACGACGACGCGGCGCGGCGGACACATGCGGCACTTAAGTATTAAAAGAGCTCACGCATTAAACGGATGTTTCATTGTTTACTCACCTGTGCTCGCTTACCTTAGATACCTTACAAGTACCAACGAACTGAAGAAAAACGTGTGTGACGGTATATAATGGCGAATTATATTGGGAATATGCAAGTTTTCGACCATAAAAATCAAGATTGGTGTATATTTTTAAAGTCGGCTAACGCAATTTCTATAACTCAACAATATATCCGATAGCAACAAAAAAGCGCGGTACTGCTGACACACCTATCTGATGAAACGTATCGGCGAGGGATTTGGTACATCCAAAGAAACTAGAGGAGTTATCGTTTGACGACTTGACTAAAGCGCTTGAAGGTCATTTCACACCAAAGAGGTCGACATTTGCCGACAGGGCAATGTTTAACGAAGCTGTGAAACGTGATAATGAGAGTATCGAAGATTAGGCGGCGCGTCTCAGAGGGCTCGCTATTTATTGTGAGTTTGGGACGTCGTTGGATACCTTATTGCGAGACCGCTTTTGAGCCTGGGTGCGGGCGTGGTCCGAGACCGTCTATTCGAACAGGACTCGAGTTCATTGACCTGAGCAAAGGCGCTGGAAATTGCTCAGCAAATCGAGTGCTCACGATGCGCTCGCAGCAGCGTCACGGGGGTCGGAGTCGGAATGGAGTCAAGCATCAAGGAGAAGCCGGTACCGATACCGCGTGAGTGAACGCCGAGCGTTTCAGGGAATGCGGGGCGCAGTCCACGCCCACTCTGGCGCCGATGACCACTCAAGGTGTTCATGTATGTGGACTCAAAAATCATGATGCATCGAAGTGTAAAGCATACTATACACTTGTAGTTCTTATAACGACACGACGACGGTGAGAAGGGGCACTAAAAGAAAGTGTGTAAAGTGCAACGGGCTAGTGCGGTTCGGTTGAATAACATCGACGCGGAACCGGATCAATACGCGGATAATGAGAATGATTGTAAGGAATGTCAATTTTAATATGAGGTATTCAATTCAATTCAAATTCAAATAGTTTTTTGGACTCCATAATGTACATATAGGTTGTAACATAGCGGCCTCGATGCTATATGGGAGAATTAGTTCGAACAGACATAGTGTCAGAGGTTCACCTCAGTTCGCCCTAGATGGCGCGGGGATTTATCGATTTATCAATAAAGTATGTAGTATTAAATAATAACTTAAAATAGTAAAGAAATAAAGATAAATAATATTTATAAACTAAAGTCAAATAAAATTAAGTATAAATATTATAGTGGAAATTTTGTCTTTGAAAATGTAAAAATAGAAGTTGTGACTTTAAGGTCACACACACACACATCTTTGGATAGGAGTTTCGAGATGGTTCTGGAGCTTTGAAGGGACGTCAAAAAATATCAGGAGATTTAGAGATATAGAGATTGAGATTAGAAAAGTTTTTTTTTACAAAGGGGACGTGGACGAAGCAACACATATTGTGTGCGTGTGAACTGAGGGACCATAGTGATATTTTTGTTTGAAATTTTTATAAGATTTAGTAGTAGGCTCAAAACAATTGTAGAACAAATATGAGAATTTGTAAAAAGATATGTTAAAAACTACAGCCCTTTAAGTGTGGTCCCTCAATCCTCACATACCATCAGCCAGATCTCGGCAAGTATGTAAAAAAATAAGGAATTGTGACTGCAGACATTTAGTAGATAATTTGTAAAGATATATACTAAATAACTGAGCACAAATCATCAACGATTAAAAAAATACAACGACTATACTATGGTCCCTCAGTCCACACACGAAAGATTTTGTTATACTGATATAGATCGCGATAGGTACTATCGCGGACTTTTTGTAAATATTTTACAAAATCCTGTGTTTTTAAATGTTCAATTTTATGTGTTAATAGAACGTATAAAACTGAGCTGTATAAATAATACCACTATGTTACCATAATGGTTTGTAAAATACTGGGGTATTATAAGTAGATAAAGCTTCCTTGAAACATAGCCTAAATGGTGATAAGCGTCTAAAAGCTACTTTATTTCATGCTTTGTAAAGATACGTAATGTAACTTAACACTAAATCAACCGTACAACCTTGGGTTTCGACTATTACAATAAAAATTATATTGGTAGTCTACTTTTTTTTTCATTGTGTGGTCACACTACTCGTATATCTGTTCATAAGATCACTGAAATGCTATAATCTCATTTTAGAGGTAAGATACACACAATTAAAGATACCTATTATTTTGTAGAAACTTTTTACAAAAAGTTTAATACACTACACTTTGTGATACTTTAGTCGTCTAGCAGCTAGACATGCAAGTATGTTTGAGAACGTGAGGATTGAGGGACCAGCTTTAATTATAAATATCTTCAAAGTGCGTCGATATTTTTTTTAAATTTATTTTTTACAAATTGCTATAAGACTTGTTCTAAAACATTATGTAAGAAAATAAAGATTTTATTCCGTTGATGTGATAATATTCAATATAACAAAATCTTTCGTGTGTGGACTGAGGGACCACAGTATATAGTCGTTGTATTTTTTTAATCGTTGATGATTTGTGCTCAGTTATTTAGTATATATCTTTACAAATTCTCTACTAAATGTCTGCAGTCACAATTCCTTATTTTTTTACATACTTGCCGAAATCTGGCTGATGGTATGTGAGGATTGAGGGACCACACTTAAAGGGCTGTAGTTTTTAACATATCTTTTTACAAATTCTCATATTTGTTCTACAATTGTTTTGAGTCTACTACTAAATCTTATAAAAATTTCAAACAAAAATATCACTATGGTCCCTCAGTTCACACGCACACACACATATTTAGAGACAAAGTTTATTCTGGTAGTTTAAATCCAGTAAAATTATTACAAGGCGCAGCAAGAGCTGTCTTGGACGTACGACTCTGCGTGTCAGGTCCCATATCTAAGTATCATTTGCCTCATTTTTTTTTTTTTAAATTAAAAAGACAACTCCCGCACTAGGAATAAATCCTGTGTAGCGGGGGACTTTACAAACATACATGAAACGGATACAAAGAACACCCGTTAAGGGTCCAGACCCTACCCTGAATGTAAATACCGACTGGAGCTCTTAACCAGGGCAGACGATTATCCAGGGGTGCGGTTCATCAGATAGTGTAGATGTAAATGATTGTATATTTTAGATGTAAGGTGTAATTCTATAGTGATTAAAATACAAAAATTAATAGTGATAACAACCACTGAGTTTTTTTTATTTGTAAATTGAATCCACCTGTCTCTCAGACTTATATTTTGTGACGGAAGCCCTCAACCAACGCACAGGTTGCTGGTCATCACACCCACTACAGGGCTCCCCGTTACAAGGTGTTAACAACTTATTTGAGGAAACAATTATGGACCCTGTTGGGCACGGCAACTGGAAGAGAAGACGAAACAATCAATCACATATCAATGAAGCACATAATTATACTTTAATACTAGTCTATTCAGATACGCTAGAACTACATTATTCTTTGACAGAACTAGAGAAACCTTGATGATATTGATTATTTATTTCAAAGTTATGCGACTTCTATGAAAAAAATGCCGACTCGCATGCAAAGTATGCTCAAATTAGATATTGCAACATTTTTTGCAAAATATGAAATGCAAATGCAAGATAATATAAATATAACTCCAGTCAATTAATTCACCATCAACTAACTTGTCTACTGCAGATTCTATATCATATAAGTATTCATCCGAAGACAGTATGTTACAAGATGTTGAAGATCTACAAGGTCTGCCAAGGTAAGGTATGTATTGTCATCACACGACATGGATGAATTATTACATGATACACAACATGTTAAGTCAAATGAAGAAAATCAAGACCAAAATACATCTGAATTTTCTGAGCTTAGACGGTGTTATGAAGAAGCCGCTGAAGTAATTAATAATGTTAATGAATAATGCTTAAGAATAATAATATACATTTATTTGTTTAAGGAATAAAGTAACTTACCTCAAACATACCACCAATCTTTCTTTTGCTGAAATGGCTTTCCTCCAGTTAGTATCTTGTTTAACTAAGTCATGTTTAATTTTGTCATACAGTTCATTGAAGGAATCGATGTCCATCCGAAAAGAATTGTAAAAATTTTCTTCATCATTAACCCATTTAGAAAAAAGTCTATGAAATTCTCCATCTCGTTCTCTATCCTTATTTACTGGGCGCACCCAGTGTTTTCTTTTCCGTCTTGACGCTGATAATGACCACAAAATCAATAATTTGTCTTCCGATGAAGAACTATCGTCAAAAAACATGGTGATACTAGTGGTAGCGCGTCGACCGTTCAAAAGCGGGGTTCGTGAGCAATTTCACGCTCGAACGCAGAACGCTTGACCGCGTGGCCGCTCTCTGTCTGATAGGACCCTAATAATATTATTAGTCAAGGTCCAGATGAGATACAGCAATTACTGAATGCATTCCCAGAAGTATGGAAAAATGACCTAGGTTGTTTTAATAAATTTGAGATCGAACTGCATTTAAAAGGAAATGCAACACCAACATTTTTTAAGCCACGACCCATTCCTTTCGCTCTTAAAGAAAAGGTTAATGCGGAAATTGACCGACTGGTAGGACAGAGCCTGTAACCTTTTCTGAATATGCAACGCCTATTGTTCCGGTTCTGAATCAGAACGGTGAAGCTAAAATTGCTAGGGATTTTTCTTGAACTTTAATAAATTTTTTTTAATTGACAAGTATCCCCTGCCTCGGATTGAGTAAGTATTTGCTAAGATTGGTGGGGGCGAGTATTATTCTAAATCAGATTTGAGTAATGCATATAATCAATTCAAACTAAAAGACTCATCACAATCATTTACAACCATCAATACGCCAAGAGGTCTATATAAATATACGCGTCTTGTGTACGGACTCGCGAACGCTCCCGCTATTTTTCAACGCACAATGGAAACGTTGTTATCTGGCATAGAACGCGTTAGTTGCTGGTTGGACGATATTTGTATTACGGCACAGTCGAGAACAATTCATAAGGCTCCGTGAACGGAAGTCCTTAGGAGAACGGCTCAGGTTACAAAAAAGAGTTTACATTTTTAAGCGCTTATATTTTTAAGAGTTTATATTTTTAAGCGCATTTAAATATAATCCCTTCCATTTATATAAATGTTGTTGCAATTTGTACTTAAAGGTGTTCTTTATGTGAAACTAGCTGAGTCCCGCGGTACTACCCGCGGTTACTGTCGTACCGCGCGTGACGCCGCGGGGCAAAGTTAGTCTAAAAAAGTGGCCTCTTTATATCATCAGCTACCTACAAAAAAATCCCGTCAAAATCGGACCAGCCATTCCAGAGATTAGCCGGCACAAACAAACAGACAGACAAACAGATAAAAAATGTAAAAAAAAGTATTTAGGTATATTTACCGTGTATACATACATGGAGAAAGTTACAGCAGAGGTCGAGGTCAGTACAAAAGAGGAAATTACAGGGGAAACTTTAGAGGAAATTACAGAGGTGGAAATAATTTAGCCACACATGAGAATGGAACGATCGTGGCTTTTTTAATAGAAAACAACAGAATGGAAAGGCGGAGCGTCTTAACAGAACATTGATGAATAAAACACGGACAAAGTTTTCAGATACTAATCTACCCAAGTATCTTGTGGGGCTATGCCATACAGGCCTCAGCTTATGAACTAAATAGATGTCCAACAGTCGCTCTAAATAGAGGAGTACCTGTTAAAATTTGGTATGGGCATGTCGACTATAATAAGATCAAAATATTTTTTTCTCTCCGTAAACGTTTTTGATGTTACGTGCGGTTTGTGTCGCGTTGGTGCCACGACGGAACTCATATTCCATAATTACACGAATTTTTAAAGTATCCATTATGACGAAAAATGTTCAAATGTAATGAAAATACAACGCTAATCAAAAAACAAAAGACTGAGTTTGTAAATAGAATGTCATGGTTTTAAAACAAAATTAATTTGAATACATAGCCATTACAAACTTTTTTTTATTTGAAATGACCAGTACTGAAGAACGGCAATTTCATAGGTAAAGACCTATTATTTGGATGCCGTGCATGGAAGGTAAATATGCCTAAAATATAAAAACTGGGCCCATAACCTGTTAAGTTCTTCTTTCTTATCTTTTAGGTGTGCGCAGTGGTTACATTACAATAAAACTTGTTCTTCTAAACACTTTATTTTATTAACGTTTCCACAAAACCATGTTACAGTCAGCCATATTCCCACAGAGAGACATAGAGACAATGTAGATCAGCTAGTGCTAGGATACGCTGCTTGCTAGTGATGTGCTAATCGATAGTCTTACATTAACAAGCAGTAATAATAAATCATTTAACAAACGATTCTTTGTTCTTTGTTTTACAGCGATAAGGAGAGTAGAAAGCTGATGCGAAATAATGTTAGCATTCATGTTAGACGCAATAATCAGTGAATTCTTAGACTCTACAAACTCTTGAAAATGGAGAGCGAACCGTTACATCCCTATTTACTCTGTTACAGCATTATTTGTTATAGTAAAATGCTGACTTGCAATTATTGCTGATTTATTTATATACAATATTAAAAATCAGAAATCATTATGCTATAAATACGCAAGACTTTCTACCGTGGGAGAGCCACGCTTCGGCATGAATGGGACGGCTCGACCGGAGTGATACCACGGCCTCATAGAAAACCGGTGTGAAATAGTGCTTGCGCTGTGTTTCACCGAGTGAGTGAGGATACCGGAGGCCTATACCTCAATCCCCTACCCCCCATCCCCTACCCTCCCCCCCTATCCTCAAAAGGCCGGCAATGCACTTGTGACGCTTCTGGTGTTGCAGGTGTCCATGGGCGGCGGTAATCGATTACCATCAGGCGATACGTCTGCTCGTTTGCCCGCCAATTCCATAAAAAAAAACGTTCAGTTGTTTGTTCTTTAGCTAAACTGCTACCCAACGACGGACCAGATTCTTGCCTGCCGACTGGCTATCAGTGAAAGCTAGGAATACACTCCGGGTCTACTCTGCCCTTCACTAGGGCATCGCGCTGTTATAATCCAAGTCTCGTATAAGTTTTAATTATAAGTCAAAATTCTGTGTCCAAAAGTGTGTAAGAGAAAATTTCAGTAATAAATAGTTGTCAAAGTTTCAGTTCTGTGTTTTTTTATTAGTGCTGAATAGGACAATCAAACATTTGGTGTCAGAAGAAAAGGGACTTCTGAAGTCCCTCGGGTCGCCTACTCCTGACGACGACCAGCTCCACACAGAAATCGGTCCAGACTCGCGATCCTGAACTACCAAGTTGGCCACCTGCTGTCCCTGCAGTCTCTCTTGGTACCAACCGCAAACCCTGCACATTCCATCACCTCCGCCGCGTCACTGCGCCGCCGTGCCATCATCCGACACCGATCTGCCATCATCCGACACCGATCTGCCTGTTTCCATGACATCGCTGTATCTACTAATAATACTGTGAGTGTTGTTTATTCGATTTCTGTTGATTTATTTTTTGTCATTTGCATGATTTTGCGTGTGGATTTTTAATAATATACTTATATTATACTTTTAATATCATACTCCGTTTCGTTATATATTTGTTCTAATTCACGTAATTAATTATTTTCATCCTTTAAAATGGTTTATGAAGGTGGTAAACTTGAAAAGAAAAACGTTCAGTCTTGTTCAAGTTTACAGACTGTAGACATGGAGGAATTGAATTTTGCAATTCTCACTAAGTTTATTAAGCCATTCGATGGCGCTAGGAACAAATTATCACCATTTCGTTTTTGACAATTAAATACCACAATACTGTGATGAACAATAACAAGAACAATAATCGTGGAAACGCATCTGCGCCACGTGGCAGAGGCCAATCCGGCGGTAACCGCCGTGCAGCCCGCGACGCGCAACGTGGATACGCCCACTACAATGAACGTATGGAGCAAGAAAACTGGGCATACGAACAAGAAGCTTATGACCCAAGGCGAGAGCGGAACCGCCAGCCGACCTAGCGTTCGCAGGCTTACAAGCAACAGCAGCAGCAACCTAAACCAGCGCCAACAAAAGTACCTCCGACAGTAAGTGCCAGCACAGCTGAAGAACCTCCGAAGGATAAACCCCTATATGACATCGGGCCCCATTCATCACTAATTCCGGAGCGCGACAAATACTGTCAAAATTTTGACATGGGTGGAGCAATCCCCATAATCAATCAGACGTACGACCAGCTTCGTGGTGTAGATCCCCGACTGGCTGAGCGCCTGCCATTGAGCATGTTCGTACATGCCAGGGCTTTACATATAAATCTAGAGCTATTGGAGACAGCTCGGCGCGCAGGACAAAACGTCCTTAATATTAAAACTGATGTGCGAGAGATTCTGCCAGACTCTGCAAATTATACCGCAACCAGTAGTCGACTATATTTCACATATCTGTTCCGTCATTACTCAAGACGGCAAAGAAGTCGCATTGAACCTCCCAGATATTGCTAACCCACAGGGACCACTTGTTGAGAATGGAGTAGAACTAGCTCCAAGTGGGTCTTTCGGGAGGGTTGAGGCCTTAACACATAACGCGTATGAAGCATATCTTTGTCCATTAGTGACGTCTCGACGCGTTGAGGCATCAGCACAGAACAACCCAAACTACGCTCCACTTCCAGACGCCATAGTACCTGGGAACTTAGTGCCAAACCGCAACCTTTTAGGATATGATGCCATTGATGTTCAAAATAATGGAGCGACGTCTCGTCTCGCGGGTATCATCTTCCCAGACGATAACACTATTGAAGGACGCTACCGATATTCGTTTGTAAAAAAAAAAAACTACTGCGTCGCAGCAGATTATTTATTTTAATACATTATTTCCCAACTAGAAGGCAAGGCTGAGTCCGCCTGCTCTCTTAAAATTTTTGAAACCTGGTCTGAGCTGAAACAGTTTTTGAAATCTACATTTGGTGAAACCAAACATAGGGTTCACTTACTTTTAGACTTACAAAGTTGCAAACAAAAATCAAACGAGTCTGTCACACAGTATAGTTTACGCATAGAAACATACCTCATACGTTTACAGACAGACATTACACATTCCACTAGGGACCCTGGTGAATTAAGAGGTAGAATCGCCAGTACGGAAGACGTGTCGCACCATACCTTTTTAATGGGTTTTCCTAGCCACATTTCAAATATCATAAGATGTCGTAATCCTACCTTTTTACAGGAGGCTATAAATCTCGCTATCCAAGAAGAGAAACTACAAAATTAAACGTACGTACGCCTGGAAAAAAAAGGAAAGGGAAAAAGAGAGTCACAGTTATCGAATCGATAACTGTTGTGACATCTACAAGGGATAATGAGCCACTGCGCTGCGGCGTTCGGCGGAAATAACGGGCTGATTGGGCGGGAGGAGGGACCGACCGCCAGCACTCTCTTCCTTGTACGGACGGTCCGGCTTTCATTATTACTTGTACTTAGTACGCATGGAAGGTACCTAGCGAGAAAGTACAGTCCACTGCACTCCATTTTTATTTACGTCCGCCCCCTTGGCTAACTTAGATCAAGGTATGATCAAAAGATGTGTTTACAATTTTGACATCAATGAAAAATAATTACCAAACCTTAAAAGTATCAAAGATAATTAAAAAGTGATATCAACTTTAACCTGTCTATTAATAATTTAAACAGAATCTTAAAAAATACAGGGTTTCAATGGAAAAAAAAACAGAGAACAAAAGAAAGTTTTAATTGAGCACACTAATATTCGTTTACAAAGAATCGAATATCTGGAGAATATTACAAAATATCGAGCTGAAGGCAAATCTATTACATATAGAGACGAATCATGTATTGATTCCACTTACAGTTTATCCAAGGCGTTGGGTGATTACTCTGAATAAGGACGAAAGAAAAAAATCTCCAAGGGACAACGAGCTAGTCTTCTGCAACTTGATTGACTGCCTCGTTGGTCTCGCGGTTGGCGTGTGCGACTGCTGATCATGAGGTCTCGGGTTTGATTCCCGGGTCGGACCAAATGTTTGTATGATCTAGAAATATTTGTTTCGGAGTTTGGGTGTTTTCTATGTATGATATGTATGTATTTTAAAAAAAAGTGTATGTATATGTATTTGTATCAGTTGTCTAGTACCCATACACAAGCTCTGCTTAGCTTGGGACTAGATGGCGTTGTGTTAGATGTCTAAAAATATTTATTTAATTATACCCAATGCCCTATTAATATTTAAAACAGAAACCAAAACCGGTGACGATCATGACAACGTGAACTACAAAAATTATTAAAAATGGGTCAGATACCAGTTCATGTCAAATTTACCAGCCAACTGAGTTGTGGTAGACAATGTCAACAAACTGGAAGTTCCTGCACTAAATTCCAACAGTGAGAAAGCTAATATGGAGTCTTTGTGTCGAGAAAAATAAATCTTTTTTAGACTCAATGTTAAATTTGCAGCTATACAAATTAATTACTGCAAATAAAGATCGCTTCAAAAATGTTATATGCTTATTGTTGAGGAACGGGTGTCATGTGTACCTCCAACACAAAGGGAGGATCCTCCGACCAACGAGTTTACACTTATTTCACACTATAAATACTATTTACAAATACATATGTAAGCTTTGTGTTGACGTTGACACAGACATTGACATTTGAGTATGCACCTATCAGTTTAGCGACAAGAGGGAGGCACCAGTGGGAAGAATGTAAAACGCATGTTTTTTCTTTGTTCCAATCGAATAGTTACAGATATTTAGTAACAAATATTTTTTTATAACTTCTTTGAAATTCAGTTGTGTTTGTGAATTTGCTTCAATTTAAAAGTGCAAAAGACGATTCAAGTTTTTAGAATAAGAATAGTAAAACATGAACATTTAATTGTCGATCCTCAGTTTAGGTTAGTACCTACCTAATTATTTAATAGTGATATTTGTTATGTTAAACTTATCAGTATTTAATAAATAAAACTCTGTTTTAGATGAATCAAATTGTGTCATGCTTCAACAAGAAAATAACTCATGGTCTTAGACATATATACATTATTTGTACACATTTATAATGCAAATACATTACAAATAAACATTAGATATCACAGCGATCCATATCGGTTTGTCGATGATATCTTTGCCTATAACTAAGTTTGCCAACTGTCTCGATTTAATCGGGATGTCCCGATTTTAGGCCCCCGTATCCCGGGTCCCGATCACAGTACTGGCGGGACGTTAATTGTCCCGATTTCTGACATATACAAATTTGTTTCCGAATTCGCGCCCTAAAGTAGCGCGCGCTCGAACTGCCTGCGACGAACGGGCGACGGATGCACGGGCACTAAGTACAACGGGAAAATGCGAAACAGACTATAAACCAAAGAATAACCGACAACTTTTTTGGATTTGCCAGTACTAACATTTTAAAAAAGATGAGATGAGTTGAGTGAAAGAATTCATCGAAAGTTCTTAAGTGGTATCGCACTGCTTAAAAATACATTGTGATTCGCTTTGATTTTACGAAAAATAATAAACTGGCCAAATTAAGGTTGTTTAATTTGGAACAAGAGTTTGGTTTTGATGACTTGACTAGATACTTGTTTTGACAAAATGTCAATGTCCACATCAGAAAGTAACCTTGATATGGAACAGTTATATGAGGAGTTTTGTGAAATAAAAGAAATACAAAATATTTTAATTAAAGAAAAAAAGAAACTGACAATCCTATCTCTCCTTATGAGCAATGGCATAAACTTTTTACTAAGAATAAAAGCTTGGTGAATTTCCTTAAAGTATTTCAATACGTTGCATCGATTCCGCCATCAAATGTCCACGCAGAAAGAATTTTCTCTTGATGTGGTAAAACTTGGACTAATGAAAGGAACAAATTGACGCCGGAACATGTTAAATCCGAATTGCAAATAAGGGTTAATTTTAGTGAATCATGTTCTGAATTTTACGTTTAGGTAATTCAAAATAAAAATCTTTTGAAATATGCTAAATCCCAAAATAAATATTATTTTAAGAACAATAAATGTAATGTATCAACCTAGTAATTATTTCATTGACTATCTGATTCTGAGTCTGTGTATTGTGTGTAGTGTAGTGTATTAATTTCCAGTAGGATTTTTTTTTCTATAATTAAAAATGTTTTAGAGAAGTCCCGATTTTAATTTGCCCGTCCCGATTTTTTCCTATGAAATCCCGAAAAACTTATTAGGAAAGTTGCCAACTTTCTTAATAAGTTTTTCGGGATTTACCTATAACTTTTATCAACACCTCTCCCTCGCTAATTACGACGAGCGAAACCTAAGATCCGATAGTGTGGATTAACCTCGATCATCGTGTTGCACCGTCAGCGAACTGCCTCGTGAACGCAGCGTCAATACAACGACACCCTAGTAAATTTCCATGTGAACTCGTTCACTTTACGCTATCGATAGTAGTAGGAATATAGATTTAGAAGATTGTAATAGTTTAAAATTAAATCAATTACCTAGAGTTAACATTATGTCGGAGCGCACCCCGGACATAATTTTTAAGGCTTTACGCCCTGTGCCGGACTTCGACGGGTACGTACCCACATATTCTTACCCGATTTATTAAGTTGTGATCAGATAGTATATACTTACCTTAGTACGGTACCCTACGAATAATTATCCAACCTTTGTTTGTTAAACGGATTTTTAAATAAAATCAAGGGTCCGCCGCTAGTATTATAAACGCAAGTGTCATTCCTGATAATTGGCTAGACGTTCAGAATTAATTAATTAATAATTGTGGATGAAACTATCCTTTATAATTACCTCTCTTTAGCCAACCAAGGACAAAGATCGCCACATGAATTTTATGTATATGTCAGACACTATTTAGTACAATTATGACATATATTAGCCTTCACGAGACAATAGTCACTACTATCGAAGCCAATCGCATCTTATACAGGAAACTAACTATGGAAGCGTTTGTAAGGAGTTTACAGGAACCTTTTGGTTCACTCATTAGGTGTATGAGACCTAACGCGATTGAGAAAGCTTTAGAATATGTTCAGGAGGAGATGAATATCTTGTACTTGCAGCAGCGCAATGACGTAGCTAGTAAATTACAGCCGACCACTAAGGCCACGCACTCTACTCCTGTACATGCCCCAAAACTTTCAAACAGCCCAGCCATAGCCCAGCCGCAGCAATTGGTGACACACAGGCCGCCACATCAGCCGTCGCAACCTTTTAGGTTTGTACAAGCGTTCAAGAAGAATCCTATGCAGCACCAGCCCACACCTTCGTATGCCTTCACACAAACAACACATGTTTAGTGCTAGGCCTCCAAATTACAATCCTTGAAGTAATACGTTTAGGATGACACCTAGGAATCAACCCAGCCAGCCAGCGACCGATGAGTGGTATACAACACTTTAATCCCAGGTCGATGCTACCTTTAGGAGAAATCCGCTAAAATGACTTTTTTTTATGTTTGGCCCTGCCAAAATGACTCTACTCTGCCTGATGAGTAATAATAGAGTACTCCTACGAGTATAATAACTCATACGATAACCTTGCGAGTGCCAGTTAAAATTTTCGGACGGATCGGAAATTAGAAAAGAGATATCATTCAGATATCAAATCATTCCCATTCAATCAACTTAAGGAATTCTTGGGATGTTAAACTTTTATCGCCGTTTCATTCCAAGCGCAGCTACCTTATACCTACCAGGCACCGTTAAATACTCTCCTCGTTAGCTCACCAGGCACCGTTAAATACTCTCCTCGTTAGCTCTGTTAAAGGTTCACACCCAGTTAATTTTTCACCCGAGGAGGGAGGCATTCCAGAACTGCAAGAACAGCCTTTGCCGAGCAGCACTGTTGGCTCATCCTGACTGCAACGTTAAGTTGGCGTTAGTCACGGATGCTTTTGACAAAGCTATTGATGCAGTCCTGCAGCAGCTAAAAGCAGGAACATGGGTGCCTCTGGCTTTCTTCTCACGGAAGCTGAGCGAGGCGCAGGTTAAGTACTCTCCTTACAACCGCGAGCTGCTCACTATTTACGAGAGAAATGTCTCTGACACACAAATCACCACATCACTAGCACGCCGTCTCCAGCCAATGGGAGGCCTCCACGCTGACCAATGGGGTGAACGCGTCGCCGGCGCCATGTTTGCCGGCCGCTCCGCATCGAACGAGGCACCGGCACTGCTCCAGAGAACGCGGCACGCTACACACTCGATCTCGTTGTCACATTCACCATTATTATAATTGTTAGCATTAAGCACTATAAAGCCAGTTACCTATCTTATTATACAGTCCGTTGAAGTAATTACCATCTTTTATTTGGCCTTAACATGGTCATTCGAGGTTTATTGGTATAGTGCAGTGCAATTAACATTGAATATCGTTAAGTGAAGAAGAAAATACGCGTCACGACCGTAGCCCGCCGCCATTATAGAACACAGAACTCAGACAGCGGTATGCAGTCACGTGAAGCGTGATCACAGCGTGTCAAGCTCTTCATCCACAACGATACATCGTGCAACAGGACCATCACAGCAATGGCATTTTCAACGCAGCCTCAGGAACAGTCAGATAATATACAGACATTCAAATAATTGAATTAAAAGACAGGCTTTCAGAATGCAAATCACTTCACACAACATTTTGTGATATTCAATTATTAATTGAATTAAACATGGACATTTCAGACACTGATAAGCCAGACTCGGAAAGTGAACAGTTTGAGAACGACTACCAGTTGATGGTGGCTCAGGCTTCTCAACTGATCCAGTCATCGATCGTAGATCGTTAGATGGGCCGCTCCATATTAAAGAGCGTACAATATTATGTCATTACTCAAAGAGGTGCACGCACAACTCTTATCTTAGTACGAAACAAGTGCATGCTGTGAGTGGACGCGGACTTAAAAAACTATTTTACTTTTTATCTTGTTTAATCATTTAATTATACCTTCGTGTTCATTTTGGAAGTGTAAAAACACAAGCCGAAACACAAATAATGATAATTTTGTTACTTTTCATGCGTAACTATTTGTAAACAATTTAATTTATTTTAAACACACGTCTCGAGCGGTTTAGCGGGACGAAGGAGAGGTGTGAGGGGTGGAGAAGCGGCCGGCTGCCAAAGATTATACTAAACAGAACGGTTAAGGTTCGGCAACGATCTCTATACGGCACTTTTGCTTTTAGTGTAACTGGAATTGAATACTTTACTAGTGTTAATGAATTAAGTATTATGAAGTCACTTATAGTCATTTTAGCACACCGATATTTTTCAAATATTAGATGACCATTTTAGAGAACAGCCAGCCACTTTCAATCAATAAGTTTTAATTATAAAAGCGATCATTGATGACTAAATGAAAGTCAGACTTCATTACTTGCATAAAAAACAGAAAGTACAAAACGCCAAAAATTTAATAAATTGGTGCTTTTTGACGGACTTGTATTTTATTAAGATGATTAAGTAACTGTGCATAATAATTTCTCACAGATTGTTTTGTTTATATTATATTATTAAACATGTTCTAAATGATTTTATTTCATTACTTTATTTTTTTATTATTATTATTTTTTTTTTTTTTATGTTTGGCCCGCCAAAATGACTCTACTCTGCCTGATGGAAAGCATAAGCAGAATCCAAGAGTGGTGGTCACCATACTCACTGCGAATGCAGACAATGCAGTATGGAGACCCACACTATGGCGGCCTAGTGATGCTGCTGCATCTTTTAGTCTAGTCAACAAGTATGGTACTTGTTGACTAGACTAATTGGGCCTCCGGCCTCGCACTCACCAACGAAACACGACAACACTGCTGCTGTAATTTTACGTTGATTTTCTATCATTCTTCTTAACCTGATTCCTTACAGTACTGTGTAGGTATATATACTTCAGAAATCAGAACTTTATCACTATTGATCAATATTCTATTTATTCTATGACGAGTAATGACGTACCCAACGTGCGAAACTAATGACAAGTCCGCGACGCGTAAGGGCCTATCTAACGATCTACGATCGATGGATCCAGTTGCATGACAAAGCGGTAACCAATCCTGAGTCAGTCAAGGAGCATTCAGGTGGGACCCAATCATTTATTAAGTTTCCTGCCATTGACTTGCCACACTTCTCCGGTGAATATCATGATTGGCTCATGAACAGAGACACATTTCAGTCACTCATCACCAGACACAAAACACTAGATAACATACAGAGGTTTCACTACCTACGCTCCTCGTATCGGGCAGTGCAGCATTAGTTGTCAATTCCATAGAAATGACGGGTGACAACTTTGAAGTAGCATGGAAACTTTTGTGTGAACGCTATGACAACAAACAACAACTAATAGGTAATCATGTTCATGCATTATTCAACATAAGTCACATTCAGAAGGAATCTTCAGTGTGTTTGAGACAATAGGCTATTTGACTGATTTTTGGAAATCGTTTTAAATTATTCTTTATTACGTAATAAGCACACTGCGTTAATATTTGCGGAATTTCTACTGTATTAGGAATTAAAATTTAAGATAAAGTTCAAGTTTGACAACCGCGTCAAAAAACAACATTTCTTTAATGGCGCTGGTCACATGACACTTTGACGTCACACGCTAGTAAACAAATTCACAAAACGCGAACAATACTCAGTCGAGGAATAATTCGTTTACTAGCGTGTGACGTCACCAGTGCAACAAATCACAAGGCGTTCACGTTGCAGAAAATATTTCAAAAAATTGTTACAATTTATTTCGTGCAATCTGCGAAAAAATCACATTATTTTGTTTAATTCATAGTGAAATATGTCTTTTTAGGCTATTATCTGATAGGATGACCACAATCCATAGTTTATTTTCAATATTGTCAAATAGCCTATTGTCTAACACACAGTACAGAGACACCTTAGGGCATTAATCACACTAGGTGAAAAAACAGACTGCTGGAATACATTGATAAAGTACTTAGTAGTGAGTAAATTAGACTTAAGGACATAAACACATTGGGTAGAACATACAAATAGCTTTCCAGCGTATAAAAGTCACTACTCGAGAAATCACACTGTGGAGGAACGGGTGTCATGTCCCTCCATCGCAAAGGAAAGATCCTCCAACACAGGCGAGGTGATCATGCCTGGCGGGCCAACTGCCCAACGGTTGATGTTGGGATGTTGTATGTATCTTAATTGGCGCGCGTATAAAAACGTATTAGACTTAGAATTTAAGACTTTAAATTTGAATTATGAGTTATATACTGATAAATTCAGACAGTTTAGGACTTCAGATACTATGAGACCAGTTAGTCTTAGCGTGTTTAGGAGCATTTTTTTAAACATTTGATTTAAAATTTAAAAAGCCGGCTAATAATACATGCAAAATGTGCGATTCATTTGCTTTAAAGATAAAATCGGCTACCACAGACGAAGATAAACTAAAGCTGGAAATAGAAAGAAATCAACATCAGGGGAAAAAAACAATCACAAATTGATTTCTAGTCAGTACAAGTACTGTCGCGTCAGTACTGACTTCAATATTCCCGCTTCATATTTTTCGTCGTCAGTCCGCTGCCCCGCCACCCACGCCAGCGCAACTTACGCCGTGTCAATGCCGAAGTCAGTCGCTGTCGCTTTATTGTACGGGCACCACGCTGCGTTGCACCACATCATTAAATGACGCGAAAACTGAGCGACACGAAGAAATTAAAGTATATTCAACTATACCGCGATAATGAATGCCTGTGGGATAATAAATCACAAAATTATATAAAGGTAGGTAGTAGAGCCACGCTGATTTCAGCACGAACGGGCCGGCTCGACCGGGGCGGTACTACCCTCGCACAGAAAATCAACGTAAAATGACAGCGTTCGTGCTGTCGTGTTTCGTTGGTGAGTGCGAGACCGGGGGCCCAATTAGTCTAGTCAACAAGTTTCATACTTGTTGACTGGACTAAAAGATGCAGTAGCATCACTAGGCCGCCATAGTGTGGGTCGCCATACTGCACTGTCTGCGTTCGCAGTGAGTATGGTGACCACCACTCTTGGATTCTGCTTATGTTTTCCATCAGGCAGAGCAGAGTCATTTTGGCGGGCCAAACATAAAAAAAAAAAAAAAAAAAATATAAAAATAAATAAATAAAAAAAAAAATATATAAATATAAATCCGCGTAACAGCATTACATAATATTGCATGGGAAATAAATTTAGAAGGGTTTGGCCCTACCGAGATCAAAAATAAAATTAAACTTGAGGGCAACTTACAACTTGGAACTGGATAAAATAAAAAGTCCTCAAAATCAGGCGCTGATGAAAATGTCGATACTCGAAGACTGATAAGTCTAGATCAGGAGCTTCGAAACAATCATCTTACATGCATTATAATGGACTACGATATCTTCAAGCATGCAAAGGCGACAAAGATGCAGAAAGTACTTTCGATGCAGATAATTCATCAGCTTCATTAGAAGTTGCTGACGTAGAAGTAAGTTCTGGCTTTAAAATTCAAATCTATTCCAAAACAAAAACAAAATCTAAGTGTTATATATTTCTGTAATTTGCAAGCATATTAGAGAAAAGTATAGCACAGAAAAATGTTTCTAAACCAAAAGGCGATAATGATGAAGATTTGGCGGATATAGTCACCGCTTTAGGAGTTAGGCGTTGTAGAAATAAAATATCGATCGTAAGTTGTTACTGAGTAAATGCGTGTATTTATTGTAAAATGGTTCGTATTATATACACAATTTGTCTGTACACTTGGCGGTGGAAGTACGGAACATAAAGATCGTGTTGTCCAATCACAGGGAATCCAGGACTTCAACATTATCCCCGATGCACGGCGAGTATATAAGCTGCGCTAGACGGCCACTATAAAACGTCACACTCCGATTTCGTCCGTCATCCCGACCGGACGCATACCTATCGCTCGCCGAACCATCCCGCTGGGCGCTCCAAGCCCGGCGCGACGCCCCGGCCTGCGAGCCCGGCCCGGCGCCCCCGCGCCAAGCCATCCCTTCGCTACCTGCGACTCGCTCGCCGCCACAGCTCCGCGCCCCGCACCCGGCCAGACGCCCCGTCGCACCCCTCGTCTCCGACTTGGGACTCGACCGTCGTCTTGGGTCGCGGTGCCGCCAGCTACCTGCCGCACCCCCCGCGCTCCGCACACCCCCGCGCTCAGCTGTACCCAAGCGAAGCTACGACCCAAACACAACCAGTGGTTGCATAATAAACGAGTAGTGTTCTTATAGGAACGCGAAAATTATTACGCGACTCACCGCGCATCGTCTAGACTCGTGTGATTAACGTCGTATTTTCAAATACGTACGTTGGTTAGACGTGTCGTAGTCATAGCGTACGTTTCTATTGTACAAAACGAAAGTCCTTATACCCCTTCAGGGAAAACCCTTTCTGGTCCTCGGTGGAAACCTAGCGGTGTTAACTAAACCGAGTGGGCGGCGACCCGACCCGTCCGCTTCGCCCCTTCAGGGTAAAGCAGAAGTCGGCTGGGGCTAGATCACTCGGCCTTGGGGGGACTCCTAGTCGAGCCTAGCTATCACCCTCCCGCACCCTCCTCCTCCTTTAATCCTATTCCCCGGTGTTTGTTTGGGTGTGCCGGCCTACTAAGGCCCATACCACCCCTACACCTGGGCTGTTAGGAACCCTTTCGCACATTGAGACTGGCAAAGGGAGACAAGCTTAGGGCTCACAAAAAATTAATTCAACCTCCCGACCTATCCCGGTTGGGAGGGTGCATTCACCCACACACCCCCGGGCCCTCTCGCCCGGGGTCTAAGACGTATCAATAGCAGTAGCTGACAAACGCCAAGATGGCCCCCCAACTAGTAATGGAGGACCTACTAAACGATCTACTCAAGGACAAGGAGATATACGCTCTCGCGAAGAGCCGTTTTGGGGACAGAATCCCGAACTCCCCGGCCCACGACGATCACGACCAAGTACAGAAACCTTGGCCATCCCCCAGCGAAATGGAGATCGCTGAATCCGACAGTGCAAACAGCACAAACAACGAAGAAACCACGGAGGCGTCCGGCACCGACAGCGAGTCGGAAAATACCTCGACATCGGAGAACGACTCCGACTACACCGTCGTTTCCTCGAGGAAACGAAGCAAAAAATCGAAGGGAGGTCCCAGCAAGGCCCCCAAACCCAACGAGGCTAGACCGACCGACAAACCGATGTCGGCTACCTCATCACGCCCCTCTACTTCTAGGCCCAAGTCGCCCCCCGCCTCCTCCTCCGGAAAACCCCTCCCCCCAGCGGATCGCAAGATCCCACGCCCTCCACCACTTTACATACAAGAAAAAGCAAAGTGGACCTCGATCTCCAATTGGTGCAACGAGCGTCGTATCTCGTACCATCTAGCCCACAACTCTCAAGACGGCATCAAAGTTTGTGTGCCCACCCCAGAGGACTTCAGAGCCATAACAAAGCTCCTGAAGGAACGGCAAGTGTACTTCTTCACGTACACCCCCTCCGAAGACAGGCTATTACGGGCAGTAATCCGTAACGTGCCCAAAGAGCTCTCTCCTACAGAAATAAAGGAGTCCCTCATCAGCCAAGGCTACCCGGTGCACGAGGTACACCGAATGCACAAAGGCCGAACTCAGACCATATACGACATGGTGATAGTGTCGCTGGACAACACCAGCGCGGGGAAGGACATCTTTAAGATGACCTCCGTCTGCGGGCTATCAGGGATAGCCGTAGAACCTCCTCGCCGCAGAGTAGGCCCCTCACAGTGCCACCGATGCCAGCTCTATGGCCACTCGGCGAGAAACTGTTTCTCCCGCCCCAGGTGCGTAAAGTGCCTGGAAGACCACGCCACGGCTGACTGTAAAAGGCCCAAGGATGTGGCCCAATGCACAGCGCCAGTTGCGTGCGTCTTGTGCGGGGAAAAGGGTCACCCCGCCAACTATCGAGGCTGCCCGCGAGCGCCTAAAATCCCCAAGGCGAAAGGCCCTCAGCCTCCTCGCCCAGCCCCCCCTCCCCGTGTAAATGCATGGGCCACTCCCAGAAGGATGGAAGAGGCTTTCCCGCCTCTGCCTGCGAGGGCAGGTCAGGCCCCGCCTCCTCCCTCACAACCCGCAAAGGCAAAGCCTGCCTGGCACTCAAAGCCACAGGAGCTTGAACCTCACACAACCCAGACTCATACCCCCCGCCCTGTTACCCAAACCTCCACTCCCAACCCCCCTCAAACCCTCCCCCCCCGCCAAATGGGAGACCCGAACCTAGAACTTGCAGCTAGGTTCACTAACGTAATAGACTATAGCGAACTACGCGAGCTCGCTAATAGCATTAGACAAAATGAGGGCAACCCCGCCGCTCTCATTAGCATCGCTAGCAGACACGAGCGCCTGATCGAGACGATCCGCTCCTTCAAACTTAACCCTTAGTTATGGATAACACACCCAAAGGCAGAGTCAAACCACGATCCCTTAAACTAGGGTTTTTCAATGCAAACGGCATTGCAAAACAACGCGACGAAATAGGTGATTTTCTTAGGGAACACCAACTAGACATCTTGCTAGTGCAAGAAACCTTTCTCAAACCATCTAGGAGAAACCCTAACATCGCAAACTACTGTGTAGTCCGCAATGATAGGCAGGACACCCCCTTAGGGGGAACAATCATATACTACAGAAGGTCATTACACTGCATACCTATGGATCCGCCCGAGCTGGCATGTATTGAAGCTTCCATCTGCAGGCTAGGCATGACCGGACACCAACCTATCACAATAGTCTCAGCATACCTATCACCGAACTCGGCCACAAATAGTCAGCTACTCGAGGGCGACCTCAGGGCATTATTCGGGCTGAGTAACTCGGTCATCATCGCCGGTGACCTCAACGCTAAAAACACCTTGTGGAACTGCCACAGCACAAACACGAGAGGTAGAGCTCTAGAGACACTCTCGAGTAAGTTAATCTTTGATATCATCACGCCCTTAGAACCAACACACTATCCGGCCAACGTGACTCACAGACCCGACATCTTAGACATAGCTCTTCTAAAGAACATAAACTTACGTCTATGTTCCTTGGAAGTGTTACATGAACTCACCTCCGATCACAGGCCTGTAGTCATAGAGTTCGCCTCACGACTAGGTCCCATAGACTCAGGCTTCACCCCAAACAGGATGGTCACAGACTGGAACCGCCTCGGGAAAGAACTCGAGTCGACCTCGTCTGTGTACCTAGACAGAATACCGGATCACATAGTTACCAGCGAAGACACCACAATGGCGATTGACTCTCTCACTGAACACGTGCAATCGTTAATTAACAATTGCACGCGGGAGGCACCAGCGACGAACGATCGTCGATGGAAACTACCCGACGACATACGTGAACTGTTGAGACAGAAGAACGCCGCCGTGCGCGCCTATGATAGATACCCTTGCGAGGATAACAGGATTAGATTACGCACTCTAGAGAGAACGGTCAAGTCGCGCATCAGAGAAATGCGTCAAGATAGGTGGGACGAAACTCTAAAAAACTTAGAGCCCACTCACAAAGCCTTCTGGCAGCTATCTCGGTCCCTTAAGAAAGACATAGTCGTCACGATGCCCCCACTAAACAGACCAAACCTACCGCAGGCATTCGATGACATTGAAAAAACGGAATGCTTAGCGGACAGCTTGGAGCGACAATGCACGCCCAGCTCTCTACACAACGACACCAACCACATTGCGAAAATCGATGCAGAAGTGGAACGTAGAGCTTCACTACCGTCACCACCCATGACAAACGAGCAAGACATTCCGGCAGTCACCCCGGATGAGGTCAAAACGATCGTCAAGAGTTTACACGTTCGAAAGGCACCCGGCTCGGATGGTATCACAAACAGGGCTATCAAATTATTTCCTGACAGGCTTATGGTCCTTCTGACATTCATATTCAATGCAGCGCTAACCAATAACATCTTTCCTCATCAATGGAAAGAAGCCGTGGTCATTGGAATACCCAAGCCCGGCAAACCAAAATCCGAGCCGTCTAGTTATCGTCCGATAAGTCTGCTTAAAGGTTTAGGTAAAATCTATGAGCGCTTAATTTGCAATAGGCTGAAAGCATATGCCGACAAACACCACCTCATCCCCAACGAGCAATTCGGGTTTCGTTCCGAACACTCGTGTATCCAACAAGTCCACCGCATCGTTGAGCATACCAGCGATCGGTTCAAACTCAACCTATTCACAGGAGTCCTTTTCTTCGACGTAGCGAAGGCGTTTGACAAAGTATGGCACAACGGCTTACTCTACAAGCTATTCACTTTGGGAGTGCCCCACAGACTCGTGCTCATCCTACGAGACTACTTGTGGAACCGTAGCTTTCGCTACCGCGTGGAAGGGTCACTGTCCTCCCCTCACCCCATCTTCGCCGGTGTCCCGCAAGGGTCGGTGCTCTCTCCCCTCCTGTACACGCTGTACACCAGCGACATCCCAAAACAACGGCTAGTGCATACAGCACTTTTCGCAGACGACACAGCCATCTATTATACAGGCAGAGACCCCTCGTCTATAGCCAGAAAACTCCAGACCGCAGCCAACAAGCTAGGCGCATGGTTTAAAAAATGGAGGATAGAGGTCAACCCCGAGAAGAGCCAGGCTGTGCTGTTTCGCAGAAGACGCCACAACCCGATCCCCTTGGAGAAGATCCCTCAGATCAAAATGTTCGATAAGTTTATTCCTTGGGCCAGGCAGGCCAAATATCTAGGCATCACACTCGACGAGCGTTTAACCTTCAGCCCCCACATAGAGACAGTCCGAAAACGGGCTGCCTTCGTGTTAGGGCAACTGCATAGCTTGCTAAACGCACGTTCCAAGCTATCGTTGAAAAACAAAATCCTATTATACACATCATGCGTACGACCGATCATGACGTACGGCAGCGTAGTATTCGCACACGCTAAAAAACACAAGATCCATAGGCTCCAAACATTACAAAATAAGTTCATGCGCCGGGCTACGGGAGCACCGTGGTATGTGCGCAATGCCGAGCTTCACATCGACCTGCGATTGCCGACCATCAGGCAATTCATAAAAGAGTGCTCCCTTAGCTACTTTGACTCTGCTCCGACACACCCCAACCCGCTAGTGGTTGCGGCTAGTGACTACACACCACGTACAATCTCACGAGTACGTAGACCCAAACACGCACTTAGGGATCCGGACGACGATATCACTATCGCTCAACGCAGAGCGTACGCGGCACGCGCCACCATGAATCGCCCACGGTTTCGACCCCGCCGCCGGGGCCGGAACACGCGTCGCGCCTTCCTCCAGAATGCGGGCCCCAGTCGCCCTAGCATGTCAGTAACACCCCAAGCCGAGGTCCGTACCCCACAGGGGGTGCCCTTGGGCGAAGTTACTTAGGTATCCTAAAAGAGACCTTGATCCCTGAGTTTGTTTCGTCCTTTCTTCTCAGGGCTAGTCCAGCCAGGAAAGGCCGAACTCATCTGCTCACAAAACAAAATACCGGTTGAGAGCCCACAGCGCTCACCAAAAAACCCGCGTAAAGCTGTAGCGGTTATCTGAGACCACCAGCTATAAATCAACAAAAAAAAAAAAAAAAAAACACTATAAAACGTAGCGGCCGCAGAAATCGGATTCAGTATGCCACATGATTCCAAGCAGGAATGTACTTCGCCGCTTCGCCGGCGCCGGCGCACACGCTGTCTCCTTCGTGCGCGCGCTCTCGCTCTAACAAGCGGCGGCGCAGCCCTAGCCGTGCCAGTACAGGCCAAAGAGAAGAGTAATACTACGGGAAAAGAGTGACCTCTCGCGGGATATTTATGCCAACCGAATGATAGTAGCGCCTCTACATTTCTGCACCCGAAACTAGTTCTATATATACCTATAGCTACCTACAAATATGTATACCTATAGCTACCTACAAATATGTATACCTATAGCTACCTACAAATATGTATACCTATAGCTACCTACAAATATGTATAACTATAGCTACCTACAAATATGTATACCTTTAGCTACCTACAAATATGTATACCTATAGCTTATTTCATATGGTTATTTTGTTTTAATAGAATTACTGCAATATTGTTAATGTAATGAGAACGAAATAGATTTTCCGTTGTCATTACAATTAACAACGCTGCAATAAGTCTACTAAAACAAAATACCTTACTTCTTTTGCACAAGAACGATTGTATAATAAAGGTTTTAAAAATAAAACAATTCAAATTCACAGACTCAATTTAATTCACCACGTAACTACCACCACCAATACCACTTTCCTACTGTTAAACATATTTGTCTCATCAGTTTTACAATGTTATTTTCTATTTTTATAATCTTGAAATTTATTATAATATGCTTGAGCTGCCATTTTTATTTCATTCTCACAACACAATGAATAGCGTTCGTATCGCAATACCAGTGTAATCACTCATTTGGACGGAGGGGAAGATCTCAACTCGACGTCTGATAGCTGTAAAAACACCAGAAAAACACAAACTTATCCGAAAACAAAAACTAACGCACACGCAAGCCAAGATGACGATCAATTTGTGCAGCCATTTTGTTTTGTTCACAAACTAGGGATGCCGATTCGAGATCGATTAATCGAAAATCGATTTTTCAGGCCTAAAGATCGATATTTTAAATCGATATACAGTTTTTTTTTTGTTTTGGTACAAAGTACAAACCATTTTATTTACAATTAGTTAAATGTATCGGTAATAATACGGTGTTACTGATTAAAGGGTTGAATAGTCAAAAATTTGAGAATTGGCGGTATGCCTAGTTTCCTTTGTCTCTCTTTGTTCCTTGTGAGCGCCTTTTTTCAGTTGCCGATTATCGCCAATATCGCAAGTGTTAAGGCTAGGGCCGCACTACGCTAGCAGCATTTGCCTTCCGACTGTCGAACCTTCAAGAAAAGAGGGTACTCCTTTTTAAAAGGCAGGCAACGCACTTGTGATGCCTCTGGTGTTGCGAGTGTCCATGGGCGGTGGTAATCGCTTACCATCAGGCGATACGTCTGCTCGTATGTCCCCTATTCCATAAAAAAACACAGCGTACTCTAAATATAGTAGATAAAAGATTTAACCTCATTCGCTCAGTCCCCTTCTTGAAGTCGAATTTTTTCTTCAAATTTATGATTATGAAAATAAATGTCTTCTTTCATACCTGATCTGACTTTGATATATAAATAAATAAAATTGAAGTGTTTGTTTGCAATTTCAATTTAACCCTGGACTAAAAAAAACGATTTTACTGATAGGAGATCATTTATAATGCTATCTTTCTTGTTTTTTATAAAATGGATTTATAATTTTATAATAAATGAAAACTCGAAAAAAAAATTTTTTTTTGAAAATCGATCTTTTAAACCTTGATTTTTTTGTGAATCGATTTTTTAGGTTTCGATTCAAAGCGATTCAAAAAACGATATTTTCTGGAAAGAATCGACATCCCTTACAGTGATAAAAAAAAACAATTATACGTTAGAATTATTTATTAAACGGTTATTATTAATAAATTATTTTTTTAATAAACGTAAAAATTAATTATTAAATTAATTTGTTAATGTATTTAATAAAAGAATATTAATGCGTCGATAGTGACATCTACCGACACTCTTTACAACTTGATTCAGCTTAAGTTTTATGGTTAAGTAGTGTAGATGGCACAGCCTTCTTTTTTGAATTGCGTCATGTATGAAAGTGTCACAGCCCTGGTACAGGCGCCGGCCTCGTTGCGGTCGGACATATGTAGCTGCGTATGTAGGTCGCTACAAAGACAAGCTGTTTTATTTGTCACTCGTTAAAGATTAAAATATCCCGGAAAATAGACGAATTCAAACTAAAAGTAGCATTTATAGTCTAATCTTGCAAAATAAAAATTTCCTTCAAGAACCGCAACGTCAGCCTTATGGAAATCAAAATTATCGTAAGCCGTTACCACAACGAAGAAACTATTTGTCGCAAGAGCAGCGTAGTCAAGCATCTATTGAAGGCTTTCAATGTCATGATTATATCAGAGCAATTTAGTGCGTCAAATAATTTAGCACATTATGGTTATACTACAGCAATGGATCAACCAATGCAAGCACTGAATCGGAGTTAGACTTATTCGGAAGGTAACAAGATGTTTTTACTTCTTTCACGTTTTTATTTCCACATATACTTACGCAATTTCATCTAATCTATTTCTAATGCATCTAATAATCTTATCTAAGAGACGCCTCGCCAGAGACATATCCACCTCAGACGTTCACGAACTAAAAAAATTTTAAAAACTGACAGCGAGATGAATAAAGTTATACATTTTCTACAAAATAGAAAAAAACAAGGGTATGATGCCATAGATCACCTATACCAAAGTTATGCTCAAACATTTAAAAGTTTTTCCTAAAAAAGACAAACAGATAAAAGTTATTTGCAAGCATAGAAGCAGAGGAACTGCAAGAAGACGTCCAGATATGGAGCAATTCACCACATTATTCTATTATAAGTACTGAAGACTCCGTCGCCTATGAAGTAACCAATTCTGGAGCCGAAGATGTATCACCGGTTGCTTTTATAGATTTGTCTAACATTGGTTCTTCATACCAGCCTGCGCAGCTAAGACAACCACTACGCGAAATCGATATGCTACATGTGACTAATTTTGGAACATCAACATCTTCAATTTATTTTCATAATGATAACGCAATAAACATCATAGGATAACTTAGCGGGTAATTTTAAAGCGTGATTTGCATCTTAAGACTTATAAGATTCAGTTTGTCCAGGAGTTGAAACCACAAGATGCGAATAACGGGCTTCATTTTGCCAATCAGATGCTCGATCGGTTTAACAACTTAAACAAAGTAATATTCAGTGACGCGGCGAATTTCCGTTGACACGTTAACGAACAAAATTCTCGGTTCTGGTCCGAGACTAATCCACAGCGCTTACACCAACGTTCACATCGCAGTCCTAAACTCGTCGTGTGGGTTGCAATAACATCAACGGGTGTCATTGGGCCATACTTTTTTGAGGACGAACGAGGGCAAGCGGTGACTGTTAGAGCCCATAATTATTGTGAAATTGTGGAGTATATAACTAGTATGTAATATGTAACGAAATTGCATCATTATTGGATTCCACGTGTAACCTCAATATTATGTTATTCAATCAATCTTTATTATTGTTTCGTAACCATTAAATTCGTATTCATAATTTAATAGTATCGTATTCCACTCCTAAAATAAATTAGTGCCTTTGCACCAAAAATCGAAGGGGCTAGCCGACGTTTAAGTTTTCCGTTTCCGGAGTTTAAGCTTGACCAATGGCAAAGCGTGAAGACTGCCCTCATACGTCTAGTTCAATTGCGGGGCTTCATTGGCCGCGATCCCCTCACCATCTGCATCGGCGCCAAGATGAAGTGAAGAAATCGCCGGAGCACGGTGAACGTGCTATCTTAACAAATAAATCTACAAGAAGGAGCATTTCCCACGGTCTGAAAATTAACCCATCCAAGACCCAGGTCATTGTCGTTGGAAGCTCAAGAATGAGATCTAAAATCGATTGGAAATTACTGCCTCAAGTCTCTTGTGATAGCACACCCATTTCGTATAGTGACAAGGTAAAAAACCTGGGAATCTACATCGACAGTACCTTATGTTGGGGTCCTCAGCAGCAGGAGCTGAGTCGTAAAATGTTTGCCGCTGCAGGGTCCTTGCGCAGACTACGCAACTTTCTACATATCTCTACCAAGATTGCTATTACACAATCCCTTCTTTTTCCTATCCTTGATTATGCTGATGCCAGTTATTTAGATCTCACTGAAGACAAATTTAATAAGCTTGATAGACTCCAAAACCTCTGCATAAGATTCATATTCGGATTACGGAAATATGATCATGTCTCAGATTATCGTAAAAAGCTTAAGTGGTTGCCCATCCGCCTTCGCCGGAATGCACACGTCCTTTCTCTTCTGTATAACATTCTCTTTAACCCTCTTACCCCACGCTATCTCAAATCACGATTTACTTTCTTACACGACTCACATCCCAAATTACTGAGGTCGTCGGAGAATCTGAAACTAAAAATGCCTGGCCATTCTACAAAATTTCTCGATCACTCCTTTTGTGTCCAAGCAGTTCGGTTGTGGAATGCCCTACCAGTAGCAATTAGACGTGCACAAACACTAACTGCTTTCAAGAGATTGGTAAAGGAACACTACCTAGGAGACATCAATGTCTCTTAACCAGCTATTTCATTTTAGTCGGTCAATTGGGTCACACTACCACATTTAAGTATGTAATTAACTGTATATTTAACTTATTCCTTGTTTGTATTTATTTCATTAAATCACACTCTTTTCTTCTTCTTTTTTTTTCTCTTTACCTAGTTTTACACCAGACACTACCCCACAATTTCTCATAATCATGTTTTTCTCTCCATCCAAGGGTTGCCTGTAAGAGATTGCCTCCGGGCGATAAGGCCGCCAATTGTACTTCTCTAATTTTTATGTTAAACTAGGAACTAATCTGGTGTACAATAAAGAGATTTATTATTATCCTTGATATTTTGTGTGTGTGATTAACTTTTAGTGATTCTAGACCTAGGACATAAACTATTTAAAGTGACCCGAACAGGACGCGTCGTGGAAACCTACTCCTGCAGGAACTCAGACCAAGAAGAGGCGTACGCTGCCATAAGGTAGGCTTTCATTTTTTGGTGGCGGATTCTTGAGCATCTCCTAATATAATCCCGCACATGGCGACCCTGCCCAAGCAGACGACCATCCAGCGAGACTCGGCTTATACGATATAGTGCTGTGGGTGCGTTTATTATGGCGCAATCAGAATATATCTGTTTTACGTACAAGTTAGTCGTTGTTTTGTGTGTTCCGCGATGGGTAACGTATGTATCTAATTTAATGTCACTGTCAAACGCATAGTATCGCTAATGTATTCTAATGTTCTCAAAGGAAGAAACCCTGTTAATGTTACTTTACTACTATGTGGTAAATGTCGCTGATGGCACAATTATTCATACTTTTATGTAAATGTCCTTATAACCTTGTATTGTGTTGTTGTTTATTTACCTAAATAAAAACAAAAAAAAAAAAAAAAAAAAAAGTAACCAAAAATCACAAGATCTGCTGCTGGAGGTCAAAATTAGGCTACTACGGAGGAAATTCAGCAGCATAATTCAACAGCAAAATTAATATTTCAACATCTTTTTATGCATGTTACTTGGTGCGTTGTGGTTAGCGTGCAAATTATATAAAAATGTCACCAGCGATGGATCACTAGCCAAATACATCGCGCGGCACTGAGGGATTTCTTTTTCCGGCCGCCACCTGTGGTTGCGGGACGTCGTGATCGTGACCTTGATGGGGGTCCGCCCACCCAGAGTAACTTATACACTGACGTGGTATAAGTGAAATAAAATAAAAAATAAGTGCGCGGTCTCGACTAAGTGCGAAAATAAATGCGTGGTCTCGATAAAGTGCGTTACTAATACTCGGTTCGGTTAAAGTGCCTTGTTACACGGAAAAATGATAAAACATATATAAGGGACATATTTAGTGGACTTTAGTGTTATTAAGAGTAATAAAAAAATAATTCTGTAAATTAATATTCATACATATTACATATTTAGCCAAAGCAATGTTTGTTCAACGTTTAAATGGTAAGTTATGGCTATTGTTTTACAGTCGTTATATAATGAATTTAAAAAATCAGAACTTTCTTAATTAAGATAGGCTCAAAGAGAAGACAAGGTTGTATATTGATAAATAAATTAAGTGAAGCGAATAAAGTACATCCGAAATATTTAAATTGGCTAGATGACTATGATTTTAATTTAAGCAAATACAAGGGTGATGATTTGATTATCCGTAGTTTTTGTGGAAAGTTTATTACATTATATAATGAAATTGTAGATGATTATGTCAAAGTGAAGGTTCTAGTTCCAAAAATATCGTAACAATAACTACTTTTGACCTAAAGACGGCTTTGAACTTATTACCCTGTATGACTGATAGGTACAGAGGCTAATACCAAACAATTAATTGATAATATTGATTATTATAACTCTTTATTGTAAAAAGGACCATGTAAAAAGAATTTGATTAATTTTATCTTAAAGAGTAGATAGCCTCAAGCTGCAAAAGTAAGGTTGAATACGAGTTATTCCAGTGTAAATGATTTAATTGATGATATGAGAAAAGAACTTCTACCTAGGAAGGCTGCTATTGCAATTTCAAATAAATTAGAGCATATTAAACAAAATAATTTATCCATTTCATATTTTGGTCGACACTTGTCAGAATTATTCGTGGACCTTACGATATCGCAAGCAAACGGTAATTCGGAAAATTATAAAGTTTTAAAGCCACTAAATGAGAGTATAGCGATTAAAAAATTCGCTGATGGCTTGCGCAATCGTAGGCTTGGTACGATCATCGCAGCTAGGAATTTCAGCACGCTGAAGGGCGAAATTTGGGTATGAATGAAAATTATCATTATAATTTTAGTGGTACACGGTATTTAAGTCGAGGACAACGAGGGCGACACAACACCCAACATCTTTCATACGGTGAGAGAGGACACATCTTTCATACAGTGAGAGAGGACGGGATTTTTGAGGAAACCGACGAGGATGGAATCATCAATTTTCAAACCGAAATACTTCGAGGTCATCAGTTCAGAGGTCAGCAGTATAGAGGTAAGTCCAGAGGAAACTAATGGATAAGCCAACAATTAGAGAATTCTTGGTACCGGCTTTATAGGAATATCGAGGCGATACCTCGAGGTTGTGGATCACACAAAGTGTTGTCCTACGTGGGATTTGAACCCACGACACTTGGCGAAGTGGGAAACCACGTGGTGACCGTTAAACCGGCCAAAGTTAAAATGGCCAAACGTGCAGTCAAATATTCAGTATATCTGAGAATTATATGGAGCAACTGGCTACATTCATGGGCCATACAAATCAAATACATAAAAAGTCATATAGATTGCTGGATTATGTATACCAAACTGCTAAAATATCGAAACTTTTTATTCTTATGGAAGATGGAAAAGCAGATGCTTATAAAGGAAAGTCGCTCGAAGAAATTGATTTAGATATGAATGAAGAGCTAGGTGAACCGGTTCTTGAAAACGATCAAATTCTGGCAAATGACTATGAACCTACCTTGGCAGCCAACTCTCATAACCATCAACAAATTAATAAAAAGATTTTTTCTCAGGCTGAATTATCTCACACTAAACACTCATATAGGTGGAAGCTGCTTGGCTGGTAAGCCGAATACAATAATACAAATAGTATTCGGCACCACTCTGAATTCAACAGTAGATGGTTGTAAAGTTTGTACAATAAATGTAATATATTCAGAGCCTTATACAGAATTGGTTCCGATATAAGTTTGTATGGAGGCGTGAACTTGCCTCCAATGTATGTAAGATATACGGTAATATTCAGTGTATTACAAAGGTCTAAGAGTGAACAGAGGCGGTAAACAGACGCGGTAATGTAACCGGAAATGATTAAAATCGAATATGAACATATATTATTTAAATGGAATTTCGCGCTCACTCCAGATATGATACTGATAAAACTGACCTACATATGCACTGAAAACATTAAAAATCCTGTTACATACAGTAGACGCTGCAGGGTGGTACTTTGTAAAGACGCAAGAAGTCTTCAGCGATTTAAATATATATGTATATAGTGCCAAAGATAAAATAATAAATATGTGACTACGAAGTTCAAACCATGAGCTCAGCGCTCTCAAAATGTACGTGTCATTCATATAAAAAAAGCATTTTATTAGATGTATCTAATTTATCACAAAATAAAAGAGATTTAGAACTGGATGTCCCTTAACGAGAAAAATATTAAGGTATGTACTAAACTAACTAAACACGGAACAGAAGTTACGAACAAGTATATTGTGCCAAAAAGTGGCAAGCGGTACCTCTCAAATGGCTGTAGAATATCAATCCCTCAAAATAAAAGCCGTTAGCGCTAGCACCGTTGCCCAAACTCTTCAGGACCACTTTATTTCGACCTATTTAAAATTCTTGACGACCTTAAGGAATGCACCATTAAGGAATCATCCAAACATACACCCTGAACATCATGCGCCGATAATTCAGTAACCATTTATCGCAATGAGAAAGGTATTTCAAGCGATGATACCGAGTAATTAGTACAAAAAAAATTCTGTCTCATGAACAAATGAAGTTGCAAGCGGTGGCGTCATAATCCGCACAGATGCGAAGGGAGACATTGAAAAATTAAAACAATCAGCCCAGTTTAAGAGCTCGTGTCTTATAATTGACGACCAACATAAAAAAAACCAAGAGTAATAGATATCGGGATACCAAATATCATTGAGGAAAAGGAAGTTTTTACCTGTATATACTATACTCGTGCCACCAAAACCTAGAAGATAAACTACAGGACTGCAGCCTATTTTTTTTCCTAAACTCAGGTTAATCCACAAGTCAGGTAAGAAAGATGCTGAGACCTACTACTATGTGATCGAAGTATATTCGTAAAGCCCTGAAAATTTCGATTTCGCTAGCAGCGTTCACTCTTATTGGCAAAGTAACAGAATAATTAAATAGAAGAACACTAGTGGCAATCATATATCTTGATGAGCAGGGCTTTTGAATTTTTGGATCATGAAACGCTACTCAACAAGTGTGAAAGATACGGCATCAGAGGCGTGGCCTTGGACTGGATAAGAATCTTTCTCAAAGACCGGCAACATGTTGAAAGTAAGACCTTATAAACGAAAATTTTGAACTGCAGATAAGCTACTCCTCATCCAAAATAGGTGTTCTGCAGGGAAGTGTGGTTGAGTTTCTTATTATACAAGAGTATAAGAGGACGCTTTGATAACGTATATAATCAGGTAAATAAATTTATCAAAGCCTCTTTTGCTGACGATATGTGGTCATGAGGCATAACCACTACTCATGAAAGTAACATTAGTGAAATAGTACAAACAGTATTGAGATGGTTACTGTTGGAATATACTCGTAATGTCATACCTACTATAAATAAAATAGAATGTATCATTTATAGTCTGTGACATGAATGACACACAGATAATATTCGAAAGAAATAAAAAAGATGGCGAACGCGCCTTGCTGTATTGTAAAACTTAAAAACTAAGAAGAGGTACTAAATGTAGATTGATAAAAATAAAAGGTCTCAATAACCTCCATCTCCTCATCAGTCACAACAGAGCAACCTTACAGTAGGTACAACATGAGGCAGGGTAGATCATATACTGTTTCTTCTCCTGCACAAGTAGTATTCAGTCGTCCTAGCACGATCCACAGTGTATGCCGATCAACACCATCACCTGAATATGTAGTGTACTCCCCCCATTCAATTCCGTCACCGCCACAAAATGTGATGAACCAACAATCCGAAGTGGTTAACGTTATATTACAAAAAATACTAGTACCAGAAACAAGTAGAACGTGTTATGAAAGCTATGGAAATATGATGGATAGTATTAATACTGATAAACAGTAATTTTTAGGGTCTGTTTCACAAAGTCTGAATAAAGTATTGATTAACTAATTGACAAATAAATTATCTTGCACATATAAGTCCCTGCTAAAACAGTTTGCGTTTCACAATCGTCTAACCGGTAAGTTTATGTGTCAGTTTGTTACTTGTGAGTTATAACTGGCAACGTCGCATTTTGACGTTTCAGTTTACGAAACATAAAAGAACATAAAATAGTTTTTGATTAAATCAATCTCAAAAGTATGTTGAATGCATTTTTTATGCATTATTTTGTGATACGTAAGTAATATATACTTTATATGCAGTGTACAAAAAATTTATTGATACAAATGAGCAGTTTTAGAAATCGGTTATTTTTATGTGTAACGAAACGTGAGGCAAATGTCACAGTCACAGAAAAATACACTTGAATCTTTCTTTGGCTTGTTTGACTTCGTTGTTTGTAGTTTCCTTTTAACATTATTTTTGCCTCAAACAATGTCTCAAAAACGTGAGAGAAGCATTAATTTTACGCGGGAGGAGGTCGATATTTAAATTAAATTGGTGGAAACGAATAAAAACGTTTTAGAAAACAAGAAAAGTGATGCAGTAACTTGACATCAAAAAGCAGAATGCTGGAAAGCAATTGAGGTTACTTTTAACGCTGCCAGTGGGAGTACACATCGCACTGCAAAAAATTTGCGGTTAAAATACGAGAGCATAAAACGAGAGACTAGAAAAAAGTCGCCCTAATACGCGCTGAAACTTACCGCACAGGAGGAGGACCCAGTACGGCGCCGGTTTTGACCCCCAGTGAATCAAAAGTAAAAGATATAATTTTGCTCTCCGTTGATGGTATGGAGAGCAACTTTGATTCTGACTGTCTACCAAATACAGTTGGTAAGTTATTGCTTACATACAACTTACAAATTGATTCATTATAATTTATTACCAATGAAACAGGCTACTAATTTATTTAATTTTGTTTCAGTGTCTTTGCCAAAACACGAAGGCCCTCCACAAGATCAAGTTTTGCATATCAATGTTATCGATGTTATGGATACACGTAATCTAAATAGTAGGTATTAAATAAGGTCAGTGGTCTGTTGGTGATATGGATAAATAAACAATTTATTTCATGTTTTTTGTAATTGTTTTAGAAATCAATCATTCACCACACCCAGACAAGAAGAACGAAGTAGAGAGCATGTTGAAGAAACGCCTATTCGTCCAGTAAAGAGATCCTTATGTGAGTTTGTAATTTCCTTTCTTGCACTTCAGATTGCAAATATTTTGCCAAACTTGAGGTCTAATACTGCCGTATATTCTTATATCAAAACAGCTCTTTTATTTTACAGTTGAAACTCAGAATACAGCTGATTTAGGAGAAGCAGGTTCCGAGACTGTCACAAAATGGTCTCATTGGAAACCCACCTCATTGAGATATAGGAAACATCCTGCTTTATGTAAGTTTATAGCGTATAGTTTGTTTATTGTATCAGTCAGAGATCTGTAGGACAATTATCCTATTAGTGCAGTGTGGGGCGTCCAACCATACAGTGGACAGATAACCAGGGCCCCTAGTCTGCTAACATAGTTCAGTGACCGACCACTGAACTTCAAGGTAAGTGTTCTATAGCTGATTTCTTGGAGACCAATTTTTAACAGAATCAATGGTGTATGAGTCTTCAGTGTCTGTACAGTAGGCCACTAACATTCAGTGCACGCTTGTACAATATCACTGATCTATGTTAGGAGACTACGGCCCCTGATAATGGTTGTAGGGAGCTGCTGGGTGCAGGTCGCTTCTAGTCAGCCAGACTTGAAATCATTGGGGAGACCTATTATCAGCATTGGACGATATGATGTGGCTGATGATGACATACATGACTTTTGTTCTAGGTAAACCAAAACCTAAGCGGCCATTTGAAGAACTAGCAAATTCTAAAATGGAAATAGCTGTACTGCAGAAGAAGATTTTAGAAGAGGAGTATGAAAACAAAAAATTTCAATGGGCCTGTGAAGAAGAGGAAAGGCAGCATAGGAGAGATATATATGGATCATATCGTACTTTTCCCAGATCTAACCTGGCTTATATTCCAGGTGCCATCCACGCTATCTTAGTTTTGACTGATTGTACCACCTCGTCTGCCCCAGACTCCATCCGAGGCATGGGGTATGAAATCCCGGTAGCCAGTGCATATAGAAGGGCAGCAGAAGGAGCGCCACTACCGGCTGCTACTCGTATCGACGATCTGATCAGGGTATGGTGGGTGCCTTTCAATGCTGCAGCTGGTGGCTCTGACATCGTAACGGCCATAAACGAAATCGAAAGTAAACTGGCGGTCAGTGGAGTAGAAAAACGGGCCAGTAGCGTGGCGGCTGAGCTCCACGGCGCGCAGTATCCGCCTATGATGGTGTCGTCGGATGGTGTGGGATATGACATCAATGAACCGCTCAGAGGAGCTTGGGTGTTGGGAGGCGACCCACATCCAAATGTATACCCACAATCTGAATACGCAGCATCTCGTATGTTGGTCGACAACGACTTAGTGCAGTCGCGGCGTTTAATGGTCGGGTATAATTTTGGCGCTATAAGTCCCCTGGCGAGACCGTATTCGGGATTCGCTAATACGGAAGGGGTACCATCTGTAGTGTTGGAGAGGCATAGGGGTAGGCGTTGGTCTGCTTACAAACCTGCGCAACACGCACCGGCGATGACTCTAAAGACCATGGACTCCATGTCCCGAGTGGCTACCTACATGGGGCTGGTCGTGACCGAAGACATACAGAACGGTTTCACTTCTGCCGAGGGAACAAGATCATGGTTTAGAATGTTGGCTATGGCTATAACCTTACAAACATCGGTCTTGTTTGCTCGGTCGGATTTATCCCTTCGGGTGTGGACGGGGTACGAAGCGGGCGCCTTGGATCTGACCACTCGTAATACATACACCCAATCATGTTTACGACTCCAAGGGTCTGCCAGGTGTGATCCGCAATAAAAGACTTGAAACTATCCTAAATCTTTATTGGGTGTGGAATCGAACTCAAACAAATGTTCGACAAGTATAAGTATGCGTCGCCGATACAAATGTAAGCGTGATGTACAAAATAGTGACCACGCCATCTATCGACACTTCTTCAACTATTAACGAATATACATTTACAGTGGGCATTGGAAAAAGAGTTATTAATTTAAAAAAATAATCAATAAAAACAATTTTATATATTAAAAGCTGAATTTTATTTCATATATAACAAAGTTCATATATACTACAAAATTAACACTGTTACCTTAGCAAAGATTCAAAATAATCATTTATTAAATTGTTTCTAACAGTATCATCTTGCATGTTTCCATTATATTCTGATTCCACTTCAATGTGTGCACTGTCCTCATATGTATCATTTTCAAAATGAGCATCCTTCATTTCAATTGCAATATTATGCAACACCGCACATGCTACAATTACAGACTGACAGAATTACAGATTTTATGCATTGGGCACTATGCTAGTGTCTGTTGTAGATTTTATCGGAGTATTTATAGCATCTGCTAGTCGTATTGTCTCTGATGTATCCAGAGCCATAGCAAGATTATACCCAAACTTTGTTAAATCACACTCAACAAGAGTTTTATAATATTGCTAGATTCCCCAGAGTATATAGTGTCATAGATGGCACCCATATATTAATACAATCACCAAGTATGTACCTCATCTCATATTGAACTATCTCATACTTCTATTTAGGTGCTGGTCAAACTTAACTTTTTGATATTTTCATGCTATCTGTACATACATATTAATACTGTTTTCATATTATTTACAGACTCAAATATTTGAGAAGAATTAAGAAACAGGAAAGGAACATTCTCTATCAATGTACAAGTTGTGTGTAATATTGTGCATTATTTCCTATTCATCCCATTTACATTTACATCCCATTAGTTCCTATTGCTTAAAATACTGATATATAATATTAAACTTGCAGATTATTGTGAACAAGATGGACTTGGAAATCACTGGCTGCTTGGTGATAGCGGCGCTATCTGTTGACAGCCCTACTTAACCCAAATACTCCATCAGAGCAATGTTATCATTATAACATTGCTCTGATGGAGTAAAAAAATTCATTAAGCGCACATTAAACCAAGAAATACTTTTGTTTCAGAGGTTTGTTTTGTTTACTAAATACTAGATGCATGTTAAATGGTTTAAATACACTATTAATACTATGGCGACTTAAGCCTTTGTAGCCTACTTATTACATACATTTTATTTACATATATTAAAACTATTTACAACATTTAATATTATTTATACACATATATTTTTATATACATATCACATACATTAAACATAAACATTTATAACAAGTATATGATTCTATTATTCATATCGTGTATTGGAAACGCTCCGTCGGCTCGCCACCAAAACCGGTTTCGTTGAATTCCTACAGAGACTCTGCGCTCGCGCCGCCGCCCGCGCCAGTCGATATCTGCCTTTGTCACGCGAAGCTCATGTCGCTCGCAGCTCGTTCGGTTGTACGTACTACTTACGCGGACGGATATAATATTGTAATTTGTGTTATTCTCTTGCTATCACTATCATCTTTCATACTCCTTCATTTCTATTTTCTATGTACTTTGTGTCGTGTGTTATGGAACTATTTCTTTTGTGTTGCTGTGCAAAATAAACTAACTTTCTTGTGCTACTTGCTTGTGCTTCATTTACAATCACACTTTCACCTCACGACCAACTATACCTTCATGGTGCAGATATACGACCTGCACGTCACAATACTGGCAGGTGGAAAGTCCTGTTTGAAATGAAGATTCTTTATTTTGAATTATATAATTTAAAATGTGGATTTTAAAAATGAAGATAGAAGAAATAAGAAGATTCATGTCAGCGGCCGTGAAGTCAAGACGCCCTGGCTGTGAATTATAATAAATTGTATTCTTATATTGTAGAACAGCTATCTGAAAGTAAAAGAAACGTACAAAGCGTGTGTTCGTATCGTTATTTCCCGAATTTCAGGCGCCTTGATCCTCTGACTACATTAAACCCCCACAATACCTACTGTAATATTGCAGATGCATTGGAGTTTGGAAAAGAAGATTCCCCATACTATCTTTAAAAATGAGGCCAAATTTAAACTGGAGACAGGTTATTGAAAACCGCCGTAAATTAACGCCGATAGATGGCGTTAACATGGCCCCGCCTTTGGAAGCAGCAGGCTTTCAAAATGTCAAGGGTTGACCGTCTTGCTGTGTTCTATCTCCGGCGGCAGCAATGGTACAGGACAGATTTTCGAAGTGGCGCTTCGTACTAGGCCAGCTGTTTGTTGTCAGGATATCTGCTACTCGTGATACTCCGTCCTTGCCAGGGTAGGTGTGCACGACGCGGCCCAATCGCCATTTGAGGGGTGGTAAGTTCTCCTCTTTGACGAGCACTAGAGTGTTCAGTGCGATGTCAGCTTGGTGGATCTTCCACTTGGTGCGAGTCTGAAGCTCAGAAACATACTCCTTCGACCAGCGCTGCCAAAAATGTTGCCTCATTTGTTCTATGCGGTCGTATCGCATCAAACGGGGCGCTGCAATCGTCGTCAGGTCTTCGCACGGTGGAGCGGTCAGAGGCCGGCCAATTAGGAAATGACAAGGAGTAAGAGGAAGGAGATCGTTGGGATCAGAGGATAAAGGGTGCATAGGACGAGAATTTAGTATGGCTTCGACTTGAGTGAGAACAGTGCTAAATTCCTCATACGTCATATTACTATTGCCCAAAACCCGTTTAAGGTGGTATTTGCATGATTTTACCCCCGCCTCCCATATACCCCCAAAATGAGGTGCGTATAGTGAATAAAAATTAACTTTATGCCATCATTAGCGGCATAATCAATGAGTTGTTGACTATTATTTTGCAAAAAAGAGGACAATTCCTTTTCTGCACCTACAAAAACCCTACCATTATCGCTAAATATTTGAGTAGGTTTGCCTCGACGAGAAATAAATCGTTTTAAAGAAAGTAAATAATCGTTTGTACTGAGACTCGATACTACTTCTAAGTGTTTTGAGCGCGTAATAAAACAAACGAATAAACAAATGTAACATTTTGTAAGCTTAGCTCCCCTCCCTTTACGGCTCAGTATCATGAACGGTCCAGCGTAGTCTACCCCGCAGCGCATAAAGGGATAGCCAGGATCCAAACGTTCAGAAGGTAAATCACCCATGATGGGTGTTAGGGTTTTCCCTTTCAGACGTGTACACATAATGCATTAACGATTTACTTTCCTAGCAAGTTTCTACTAGACAGCGGCCACCAGGTTTCACGAATTGTTGAAAGTAGTAAATGTAGCCCTGCGTGAAATAGCTTTATATGTTCGTGTCTAAACAACAGTTCACAAAAATCGCATTTAAAAAAGAATCGTTTATACATGCATACATTAGTAACTGGTATGTTCGACCGTGCATGGAAAACAATAAAACCAAAAAGTTGCTGGCGTGTTCCTGATCCTGTGTCATGGAAAATAAATGTAGCTAAAAAAAGGCGAGCAGATGGACTACCTTACTCGTCCAAAAAAAAGTGTTTACCACCAAAAGTACCCAAGCCTGTTGATTGTACAAAATGCAAACTTAGTTGTACTTCCAAAATAACTGAAGAGGATCGCATGATGCTTTGTCGAGAATACTGGAAATTTGATTTTACTGCAAAGAAGAACTTTCTGTTAAAAATTACTGAAGTACGCCCAAAAAAGACCATTTTAGTTAACAGAAAGCGTGCGACTCGAAGGAAGAACACAAAGAAGTACTACTTTATTACTAACGGAGAAAGAAAGCAAGTCTGTAGTACTTTTTTTCAGAAAACTTTGTGCATTTCAGCATCTGTTATTACAGACGCCGTAAATAATTAGAATCATTTGGTACTTTACACAAAAGATATGGATCCGCGTGGCCGTCATGAACCTCCTAATAAACTACCAGAGGAAAAACGTCAGGAAGTCCGAAATCATATTAATTCATTTCCTAGAATGGAAAGCCATTACATACGGAAAAAAATACGACGTCAATATTTGGACGCTAATCTGTCCTTGGCAAAAATGTACAACCTTTACGTTGATGACTGTAGAATACGAAAAACTGATCCTGTTTCGGAGCCCTTTTATCGCAAAGTGTTTTGTACAGAATTTAATTTAGGTTTTTTTCTACCTAAAAAAGACCAATGTCTTATTTGTGCAAAATACGAACGCACAAACGCTGATAATAAGGATAGTTTGAAAAAGGAATATGAAGAACACATTGCAAGAAAAGAAGCGTGTAACGAAGAGAAAAGAAAAGACAAGGAAAGAGCAAATAAAGATAAAAACTTCATTTCAGCCACGTTTGTTTTTTTTTTTTTAAAGACAACTCCCGCACTAGGAATAAATCCTGTGTCGCGGGCACCTTTACAAACATACATGAAACGGACACAAAGAACACCTAGACTCAGAACAACAATTTGTGGATCACACAAAGTGTTGTCCTACGTAGGATTTGAACCCACGACACTTGGCGAAGTAGGAAACGGCGTGGTGACCGTTAAACCACTAGGCCAAACGTGCAGTCATTACATCCGTTACATACATTTACAATCCGTTTTGCAAATACCTAGTTGCGAAGTGGGTCTTCTGTATTATTCCCGAAAGCTCACAATTTATAATTTATGCATATACGAAAATGCTTTCCCTAATGAAGCCTATTGTTTTCCATGGTCTGAGGTAAACGGCAAGAAAGGAAGTTCTGAAATCGGGTCGATTTTGTTGATGTACTTGTCTGAGTACCCCCAATGTTGAAGAGGTGGCTTATTTTTCCGACACTTGCGGAGGGCAAAACCGCAATCAGTGTGTGGCTGCGTTACTATTTTGGGCGGTCCAGAAGATTGAGCACATCAGAATTATCGAGCACAAGTTTCTAGAGAGTGGTCACTCCTATATGGAGGTGGACTCAATGCACAGCAGCATTGAGTGTGCCAAAAAGCATACTTCAGTCTATTCTATGACAGAGTGGGTTAACATTTTTCGTCGGGCGAGATCTACAAAGAAAACAAAGAGCAAGATTCAAAGGCCTTACAATGTAAGAGAATTGAAGTTTGGCGATTTTAAAGATTTAAAAGAGCTAGCTGAGAGTGTGATGGGGAATAGAGCACAGAATACGGAAGGAAACCGTGTGTTTTGGTTAAAAATAAAACGGATGAAGTATGTGAAAGGAGAAATGAAATTACATTACAACTATGACATGTCAGAGAACTTTGTCTCCATAGACATCCAACCAACAAATGCCAACGAGGTCAGCATTTCTGTAAATCGACCAGTATATCATCAGTACTCAACCAGAAAGTCTAAAATGCTAGCGGTTGACGATACAGTTAACGTCGTTAGAACTAGGGACTCTGCCACACTTCCTGCGGAGTTGTCACAGCTCTACCACGATAATTTAAGCATCTCTAAAGCCAAAAAAGCTGATTTGCTCAAACTTTGCACCAAAGGAGTTATTCCTGAAGAATATCATGATTGGTATAGACAATTAAAGAGCGATACTATCACCGATCGATTACCAGATGTAACTGTGTCTGATGAAGATACGTCTGAGAATGAGTAGCTTACTTTTTATATAATTATAGGCTATCAGTCTTCATTAATTTGATTTTTTAATAATAAATGGATATTTTATACTTTTTGTTTTCATATCTGAGTAATTAGATGAACAACTAAAATAATAAGCTCAGCACATTGCACAGACCGAGGCCTCGGTCTGTGCAAATGTGCTGTAAATTAAAACGTTAATTATGATATTTTCCTTACTGTTTAATTTATTAATGTAATGCCCTCGCGAGGGTCATACATAACTTAGTAAACAGTAATGAAAATATCAAAATTAACCTTTTTGTTTAGTAATTTTTAATTTATTTAAAATATAACTCAATAATACTCTTATTAATAGAATGGTAAAAACAAACGAAATTTCAGATTATTTCAAATAAATTATTTAATATCGATTTTACAGATGTATTTTAATATGAGCTATTTAATACTTAATAAAAGTTGACATAAACAAAAAATAATACTTTTGAAGGTGTCTTATTTTCTGAAATATTCATGTTTTTCGGTTCTACTGGTAAAAACAACTAATTGGGGGGTTTACACGACTTTTTTCAATTTGGTGGTATTATTATACATTTGGCGAACACGATATTTAGGTAATCTGAAATGCAAATATTTGTTCCGTATTAATTTCTGAAGTTACTTGCGTTAGAGTTTATTTTATAAAAGATTTTCTCAACCGAACTTTAAAAATTAAATTACTCGTTTTGGGTGTTTGGCTAGATAGTCGGTTTTACCTCTAAGGGGACGATATATGCTTAAAGTTCTATTCCATTGTAACCGTAATAGTGAAATGACATTTCAAAGACAATCACTTCAAAAAATGACACCATAACTTACATTTACTTAGAGCATATATTTCACATATTATAACATGAACGGGCGAAAAGCGTACTTAGGATCGAACACTGTGCTTTAATAAGTACGAAGATAGGAGAGTGTGGTTTGTATATCTCTGAAGTTACCTCAAAGCTATATTTGCCTTGCTATATCTCTGAGATGATCTCAGAGATAAGAATATTTTATAAATGATGGCGAAGGTAGGCGCAACAATTTTTATATTAGACATAACACAATGACTGACAGTTTGCAAAAAATGTCGTGGAAAAATCAGTGGAGGTCAAAATAAAACATCTTAACTCTTTTGCCATCTCATAATTGTCGGAGGAACTCAACGAAATTCTATCTTTCACAAAAATCAAAAAACATAACGAATTTGTATCAGACGTATTGTATTCCCCAACAAGAAAACAATGTCGTTTAAAGTATTTTGTGCTTGGTTTCATAAACATTTTAACATTGGGTTTCATATCCCTAAAACTAAACTAAACTTCCCTTCGCGGCTCTGTGCGGTTCACGTGTGACGTCGTATTTTAATAATTAAAATATTGTTTTTGTGTATCCTTGCGACTGTTACCCGGTTTGTGTGCGGTTTAAGGTTGTGTATAGTGTTTCTGACAAATAATCTGTAAGTTTCACGCCTTATAAATACAAATATTGTGTTAGCTTCGTTTATTACGGCTATCGGTAAGTCAATTTATTTTTTTCTTAAAGGTAGGTAGGAGTAATATTTTGTTTGTATTAATTTTCTTTTCGTGTTTTTTGATTTTGAAGTTATTTTTTTTATTGATATTTCTTTTGTCTGGTGTGACTTTGTTTGGCCATGTCGATTTTAGGCGAGTTGCCGGATCCCGGTGGTACAAATGAATTTCAAACACCAACCGGAAAGGGATTGTTTGGTAGAATGTCACCATCAAATTTATCGTCAAAGGAAAGTAGAACTGAACGAATTAGGGCTTCGAACTTGGGCGGGAGCGTTTCGTCTCTTAGTGATCGTGATAGTTGTGGAAAGTATGATTATTTTGAGTTGGTGTCTCAGGGAACCGAATAATTGTCAAAAATTGATGAATTGGTTAACGATCAGGGGTCGCGAATGAATGTGGGGAATAGGACCGCCATTATGGACGTAACCCAGCGGATTACCGGTACCGTCTCATTGTTAGCAAATAAATCTGCTAGCAATGAAACGAAATTAGCGAATCTCGAGCGCCACGTGGGGGGTTTTGCGGTTCAACAGCCGGGTTTGACGTACGCGGACAAGCTTAGGCTTCGCTTACCACCTGGATCAGCCCCGTGTCCTGTGTCCGCTGAGGCGCGCGTATCTAGACCGTGTGTTATTGCGTATCCTACTACGGAACGTTCAGCGGACTATGCAACTTCGTCAGCTACAAAAGAAGCTCTCATGAAGGCTATTAAACCTAGCGACGAAGGTTTTTAAATTGTAGGCGTCAAAAAAACCGCAAAGGCAGGCGTCGTGTTGCGGGTCGCAAATGAAAGGCAGCTTAAAAAACTAGAATCAATAAACGCCAATAAAGATAGCCTGCTCGTCCAAAAAGATATGGAAAACATTGAATAGTGGTGTATATCTAATAGCATGACCCTTAACGCTCAAAAATGCTATCATATACGGTTTTCTAGAATGACAAAATCTATTCTCACCTCGTACAAGTTTTGCGATACGACATTGTCAAAAGTGGATGAAATACGAGATCTGGACGTTAGAATAGACAGTGCCCTCAGTTTTAAGCCCCATATAAATGAAATTGTCAAAAAAACGCCTCGATAATATTTTTGTATAATATTTTTAAAAGTGTGTCGTATGTGTGCTGTTGGTATACCTTATAAATAAATAAATAATGTCAGTAAAAGCAAAACTGAAAACCATGGAAGTGTTGGGTTCACTAAAAACAAGGTAAGATTCAAAATTAATAATAACAGGAAAGAACGTAAACGGTTTATATAAAATAAATTTGAATGAAGAGAATGTAGAAGAGAAGACATTTTTAATGAGAGAAAGTGGAACTGCTTTAGAATGGCATCAAAGATTAGGACATCCAGACTGTGATATTGTTTTCTTCAAGTTATTTAACAGCTTTATGAAAGTTATGTAAAAATGGCTTACATAATGCAAAAATATTTGAACTTGTAATATTTTATCACAGTTTTAGATGTGTATAATATTATGTCGACTTTAAAATCAGCGCTAGAACAGCGAAAAAAAAATATTTTTTGGTTATGAAACAAAAAAAATGTTGTAAATTCTACAACTAAAATCATACAGAAAGTTGTGAAATGCAAAAGATTTTTTTGTAATTTATTGATAGATGTTTAGAGTATCTTAATCAATGGTTTGACTATGTTGAAAGCAATTGGTTATTCAAAATTTATAGACATAGCCAATAAGTTCGGGATTCCCGCAAGTACATTGGCTACAATTTTAAAATTTAAAGATAATTTTTCAGGAGAAAGTGTTTTGAATGTAAACAGTAAGAGATTAAAATCATGCGAGTTCAAAGACGTAGAGGAATGTGTGTTAACGTGGTTAAAACAGTGCCGAGACAAAAAAATCCCAATCGGAGGCCCTATTCTTCAGGAAAAGGCTCAGCGGTTTGCAGTAGAATTGGGACATGAAGGGTTCCGTGCTAGCAACGGGTGGCTTCAAAATTTCAAAAAACGATAGAGGTTGTTTTTTGAAAAATATGCGGTGAATGATTGGAAAGACAAACTGGCAGAGCTGACGACCACCGGATACGATCCCGAAGACATCTTTAACGCCGATGAAACTGGACTATTCTATAAATGTTTACCTGACAAAACCTTATCATTCAAAAGCGATAAATGAAATGGTGGGAAAAACAGTAAACTTCGCTTAACAGTACTGCTGGGAACAAATTGTACTGGGACTTACAAACTAAAGCCACTCATCATCGGAAAATATCAAAAACTGCGATGTTTTAAGAATGTCAATAATATGCCAACAGATTACACGTCCAACCATAAGGCTTGGATGACCAGTGATGCTTTTTGCAATTGGCTTAAAAGTCTGGATAAAGAGATGAAGAAAAAAAACAAGAAAATTCTAATGTTCATCGATAATTGTACTGCACACGGAGAAATTCCTAACCTGAAAAATATAAAAATAAAGTGCTTACCTCCAAATACCACTTCAAAACTACAACCACTGGATCAGGGCATCATCCAAAGCTTCAAAATGCATTATAGGAAGGAAGTTGTCAGACGATTTCTTGCTGATGTTGAACGTCAAACACCAACTACAATTGACGTTTTACAAGCCATGTTGGATGATCGCCAAAGCTTGGAATTTAGTCACTGAAAAGACCATTGCAAACTGCTTCAAGAAAAGTGGGTTTAAAGTAACATGCGAAGATGAGGAGGACGATTTACCAGTCGCAGAACTTGCTAGGACCTGGCAAAGAGTTCAAGAAGAATTACACCTTCAAGAGACTGACTTCGAAGACTTCGTTACCTTTGATAATGATTTGGCCATCTGTGGAGAACTAACTGCTGCTGACATCGTCACATCTGTGTTGCCAGTTACTAATGCAGAAGCGGATGAAGACGAGGAAGAAGAGGGTGAAATTGATGAGCATAACTTCACAATAAAATATGCTTATAATGCTTTGAATACAATAAAATCTGTGTTTCTCAAAAAGGGAGGTTTGAGTGACGATGTAGTGAAATCAATCACGAAATTAGATTGCGCTTTGGATGTCATAACTCATACCGGTGGTAAACAGACACTATCAATGACTTTTTTTCTAATCAATGAACAAAATTGAGATTAAGCTACTATATAACCACATTGTTAATTGTTTTTGATTATTAATGTAAGAAAAAAAAATTATTATCTACCTAATTGTTTTTAAATACATAGCAAATACATATAGTAATTTGATAAAAATGTGTTATCATTTATTAGTAGAAGTTGTTCGCTATAACAAGATAAGTACGTAATATTGAGGTGAATAAAACTATTCTTTTACCTCTTTATAACGAATTTTAGACCAATCTACCCTTAACATAACAAACCTCAGTTCAACGAATTACTTGATATTACGAATATTTTCTTGTTCCCCTCCGATTTGTTATATCGAGGTTGCACTGTAATATTATAGCCCTACCCATCTTTATGGTGGCTCGGAACATCGTGCGTGTCGATGCGCAGAATACACTTTTAGGTATCAGCGGGACGTATATGTGTGTGGAGAGATCGAGACACGCCGCACCTTCCTTGTGTGTGTAAGTTGTATCCGTACACATGCTTTATGCAATAGCTTTTAATTGTTTCGTAGTCTACTTGTTTTGTTACTTTTAACCCCCGACGCAAAAAAAGGGGTTTTATAAGTTTGACGTGTCTGTCTGTGGCACCGTAGCTCGCGAACGGATGAAGCGATTTCAATTTAGTTTTTTTTGTATGAAAGATGAGTTACGTGCGAGTGTTCTTAGACATGTTTCATGAAAATCGGTTGAGTCGTTTAAAAGTTATGGGGGTGAAAGTGAGTGCTTGAGCAGGGGTCTTTTTTAATTTTGAATTTTAGCTTGTTCCTTACTCGTTTTATTATTGACTGAACACGAACACGACTAACTCTCACTTTGACTGCTCGGTTAATGGCTTAAGTGGTCGCCACGCTGCTTTCTTCTGCGCTAAGTGTTGTGGGCACAGAATAATTAATAGTACTGTCGTACAGAAGTTTCACTCTCCAACAAAAGTCAAGTTTAGGCATAAAAAGTTTTTAACTTTGTCACCTTGCACGCGAATTTGAATCTTATCGTGTGACTCGAGCGTTCATATTCCGTTAGACACCACTCGATTTACTACAAGAGCACGGGGCTGCCGCTTGCTGTACACACTGACGAAATATAACTAGTATATTGTATATTGTATTGTTAGTATATTGTGTCATTGCTGTACATTTGGGTAAATTTAATATTAAAATTAATTATAAATCTTCCGGAATTTCGAAAAATGATAATATAGATTCATTGTTCTTGCTTTTATTACCCGACTACGGCAAAGCCAACGGAGGGTTATGATTTTGACAGGCTATGTATGTATGTTCATTTGTTCCCTCACAGCTCCTTAACTACTTATTAGAACTGGACAAATGAGGTATCGTTAGAAGCGTCTTGATCGTCCGCTGGTTATAGGCGTGTCACTGAATCTAATGTGGCGCCCTCTAGCCTACATAAAGTACTGTATTAACCTCTCCACTGCCTAAGTCAAGGATCAGCGTGAATTTTGAAAATCCGTATAATGCTTTCGCCCAGATCCTTTATTTATTTATTTTGGGTATTAAAATTATTACAATTAAGTCTAAAATGGTTTGATAAGCATTTCCGATAAATAAACAAACTTTAAAAAAAAATCGTTTGCCAAGTGACGCTTCAAGAGCCGTTATAAAACCACTTCAAATTCGAACGTTGACGAAGACGCATCGCTGTCTCAAGTGCTTTTTTAGAATTGTGTTTTTGCTGTAAATTTATTTTATAGGTAAGTTTATTCTTATATTTTACTTATTATATTTATTTTAGGAGTGTTATATATCACGCCTAATTTTGAATAGTGTTACTCAAAAAGTTACAGTGTCTAATCACCTATTGAAAAGAGCTTACTCATTTGAAGGTTTTTACGCATTTATTATTATGTTTATATTGATATAATGATATAATTGCGATGAGGATCTTATATAGAATAACAACAAAAATGTGTTATAAAAGCTAAATATTTAGATAAATACTTCATTTTTTGCCCGACGAGCGAAAATAGACGCACACATACACAGGGCAAGATGACGACATGGTGTATGCCTATACTAAGTCGACATTACTGTTCTACAGTATGGTTTTATTTATTCCGTTCGATATACTGTAGAATGTACCAAATTTATAAGCTATTTTCTGGTTTCACGTGTCCGGTTGTCTGTCTGTAATCAAATTTGACGCACTGTCCGGTTTCTGAGTTACCTGAAATTTTGTATGCATATGTATATGGTGTGACAATGCAGTATTATACATGGAGCGATCTGATGATGGAGCTAGAAGGTGGCCATAGGAAGTCGGTAATAAAACGACACAATGCCATCGAGTTTGGGCTCGTTTGATTCGTCTTGACGAGTTCTTTGCCCGTAATTGAAATTCAGGGTCTGATGAATCATAAATACGAAAAGTGATAGGTATCGCAAACCTAGCAGGTTTTTTTTTAAGTTGATAATTTAAAAAATATTTTTGTTTCAAGATGAATTCCATGCCAAATGATGCTAACTCCCCCACTGATGCTGGGCCGATTATTCGGGCTCTACAAGTAACTCGAACTCCTCAGGGATCCATCCAGCTGGGAGATCACGAGTTACTTGTAGAGAGGACTGGGTCTGGAAGACTTCGTGTAAGTATTTTTGAAAATCAATATTTTATATGTATTTTTCTAGGTGTATCACACTAATCACACTAATATATAAAGGCGAAAATTTGTGTGTATGTTTGTTACTTCTTCACGCAAAAACTACTGAACGGATTTGAATGAAAATTTACAGTAATATAGCTTATACATCAGAATAACATATAGGCTACTATTTGCCACGATAACCGGCATACACGCGGGTGGAACCGCGGGCAACAGCTAGTGTGTACTATAACTTTACACGTACAATGTGAATTAAGTTGTATTAGTGTATAAATCTCATAAGATGTTTTTGAATATTTTCATCATAATGTGTGTTACTTGGGTTTGCAAACTACCATAAAAAGTTGTTAATACCGAATGTATTATTTTACCGCCGATAGTTAATTTTCATATTTTGTAACTCATATTTTCTCGTGTTTTTAACCGACTTAAAAAAAGGAGGCGCTTATTAAACCGACTGTGTTTTTATGTTTGATACCTCATATATTTCGACTAGGTGAACCGATTTTGATGATTCTTTTTAATTTGAAAGCTTAGTGCTTGCCGTGTGGTCCCATTTCAATTTAATCCAGTTCTTGAAATCGTTTTTTTTGTTAAAATTTGTGATTATGTTTTATTTATCGAATAAAGATAATAAATAGTTCAGTGTATGTATGCAAATCAAAGTCTGGGGCTAGTGCACCGCAAGAGTTTACACTATATTCACAATAAAAAGGATGATACACACACTAAAATAATAATGTAAAATTTATTATTGTAGCCGTGGCGGCCATCAAATATTGCCGTCGCCGACAATATCGAATTTCTGGATGCACCACGCCCTACACTACGAAGGCTTTTTGATGATGACAACGTAAGAATTGTCTTTTTGTTTTAATTTATAACAGTAAAATTTATTTTGGTGGTGGTTGCCTCTGTGCTATGTTGCTATGCCAAAGCCTTTTTATTTACTTTTTATAACAAAAGGTTACAGCAAGTTATGTTTAGAATTTGATGGTCATGGAATTACTTGAATGAAATGTTAAACTCATACACAACAACGCAACTTTTACCAAATACAAAACCTGAAATAGTTTGTTCCTATTCAACAACAAAAACTAGTACAATAGTTTTCAAGCCATGTTACACTTTATTCGTAACTTCAATCATTTAGTAAATAAGACAAGGCCGGACGGCAACGGCCCAAGTAGGTATCATATGTTTTTGATACTGGACGCGTGCAGCGAGCGGTCATTGACCCAGTCGTCAATATTTCCACAGGGACTACGACGCAACCAAATCAGCTGATGGCTTAGTGAGGCTTATTATTTCTTTTTTGTTTTACTTTTTTTTGTTATGATGATGATGTTTGGAGTGTTTCGGCTTTTGTACTATATTATAATAACCTTGTATATAATACATACTACATACATATACTAAATCTCGTTGTGCATGTTGTTTTATACTAACACTTGGTGTGCATGTTGTCTGTGTGCATGTATATATATGCTTTGGTGGGTGGCCTCTTACAGGACGACGAAATGTTTGAAGACGCGGTTCCTAACCCTAACGTGGACTCGGGGAGCGAGGAGGACGACGATGAGGCGCTCAGTGATGAGCAATTGATCGATATGTTGGAAGAGCCAGTCGAAGAGGAGCCACGGGAGGGGAACTTCCAGTGGAGCGAAAACTATCAGACTTTTTCGGGGAGGAGAGAGGCCTTTATGGAAGAGGTTGGTTCCAAAATTGCGGGCACATCGCCCTTCGAAGTCTTTTGCCAGTTATGGGACCAACCTCTTCTAGAGTCAATTGTGGAGGAGACCAACAAATATGCTTGGCAGACAATTGCCCAGGCGTCCGAAACGGGCATCCCTACTCATTCGAGGGTTAACGAATGGGTGGAGACGTCCGTTTCGGAAATTATTCGACTGATTGCAGTCCTAATGTTAATGGGCATTTGTCTGCGAAGCAGGGTTGATGAATACTGGAGTACCAGAGTCCTGGGAATGCCAGGATTCCGGTCTATTATGAGTCGGGACCGATTCTTGCTTGTTTTAAAATTTTTGCATTTTACCGACAATGACTGCATTGACGATCGAGGTGACAATCGCTAAGTTGCAAAACTAGCACCAATCATTGAATACCTTAATAATAAATTTCAACACGCTTACAGCCCTCGCAGAGAACTTTCAATAGACGAATCGTTGCTGCTTTGGAAAGGCCGATTAAGCTGGGTGCAGTGCATCCGAAGCAAAGCAGCACGATTCGGCATCAAAAGTTACGAACTCTGCGAGGCTGTTACAGGATACGTTTTAAATATGTTTCTATACACGGGGAAAGAGTCGACACCATCACAACAAGTTGATGGTTTCTCCAGCTACACAGCAAAGGTCGTACTGAAGTTGATTCCCAATTTTGTGGGAAAAGGTTATACCTTATTTATGGATAACTACTATAATTCGATCGAGTTGTGCAGATACCTGAAAAGGCGCGCAACCGATGTAGTGGGTACCTTAAACAGACGCAGAGTCAACACACCTGCGGATGTTAAGGTCTTAGATGAAAAGAGGGTCGAACGAGGAACGGCCGTGAGTAGGCACTGTGGTGATATTTCTGTCACCGCATGGAAAGACGTGAAGTTGGTTACCACAGTGTCAACATACCATGGTGACCATCTTGTTGAGGGCAGACGAGCTGGACGAGACATCCTGAAACCTAAAGTTGTAGAAGACATACAACAAGTACATGGGGGGTGTCGACCTTAAAGACCAAATGCTATCCATGTACATCCTCGAAAGGAAACGCGGGGTGAAATGGTACATTAAAGTTAAAGTAAAGTTAAAAGACTAATTCATATATTATTTACTGCTCCAACATTGGACAAGGTAAGAAACTATCACATCGGCAATTTCGATATGCGCTGGCCGAGGAACTAATTGCAAAATTTGGTAACTTTTCTTTACCACGAACGCACTCTACCAGCGGCTCATCCTGTACCGACTTGACAAGTCGAAAGACCATTACCCGTACCATGTCGAGGTACAGGGTGAACGTGTATCTGCAAAGCAGAATAAATACAAAATAGGAGGGTGCGTTCGATGCATGACTGCAAAAAAGCGCTCGAAGTCGAACACATTTTGCAACCATTGCAAAGTTTTTCTCTGCATTGGCCAATGTTGGACAGATTATCATAACATTGAAACACTTTAATTTTAACTTTTTGTTTTGACTTTTTTTTTGCCAGTGCCCACTACTTATCCATTCAAATAAGGTATTAATTTTGCTACAATGCAGTTTCTTGTCAGATTCTTCTCCATGAAGGGTAGGCTTGGAACTGGCGACTAGAATCACTCAATTTTTAAATATTAAATATTGACTATTCATAAGTGCCTGTAAAATTAGTGCCTATTTGAATAAAATCTTTTTGAGTTTGAGCTATTTTAGGTTGCTGCATACATAAATAAGTGTATAAAAAATCTTTTTTTTAGAATAACATGTGCAATTATTGGTTCTTCTCCATAAGAATGACATTTTGGAACTGAGCAACTAAAGTCATCAATGTAACGTTTCGAAATTGTCTGAAAAGGTCTACTTGAAATTAAAGTTTTTGGTTTTTTGATTTTCATTTTGTAAGTATTGGTTCAGTCTAGAAGTTCAATTTTCAAAATCTTGTAACATCGTCACTTCGATCGTTAATGCAGTCATGTGGTACCTAACATTTTTATTAAAAATACATCATCTAACTTTGTAACACTTTTTTTTGAAGATAGAAACTATTTAATAGGGAATCAATAATAACGCCATCTTTTCGAATTGGTTTGCATTAATACTGTAAGTACCAGGCGTGATCCAGTATATTGATTTAACTGCTCGTTCGCCGATGATGCGCGAGATGGCGTATTATTGAATGTCAAGTTGATATACCGTCTAGTATGTTTTTAGGGCTGCAGATGGCGTTCTTGATGCTTTTCTTTGAAGTATGATTAATTGAACTTAGTTGTCAATGTCAATCTGTCTGTCATGTCAAAATTTAGGTGGGATTTATTTCTAGAAGTTTCGATGAGAAATTATATATGAGAAGAGATTTATAATCTCGAGGTCCTTTTCCGTTCCTGTCTTGAAGAAGTGTATTGTAGAGTCTGGCCAACGAAAGCTGTCCACGTATTATTTTCAGAAGTTTTGATATGGCAATAATTTAAGACTGTCAAAATTGACACTTTGACGTTTCGTACTTGAGTCATCTTCTGTTTACGTTGGTTTATGTGCATCATATTTTCATTGATTTTGTTTAAAATAATGCCGAAAACAATTAAAAGTTCGACGAGGAAGCTTCTATTTACTATGATTGACAAATATAAAGACATAAAAAGTGATTTAAATCAGAAATCTGCAGAGAAAATACTACGACTGGATTCAATCCTTTCACTTTCAGGTTAGTTTATTGAATTTCTAATGAAACATTTTGATACTTTTAGACTATTTAAGACAAATCGCAATATTTTTCATGGTGTATCTACTTTTCAGGAAGTATTAACAACGAGGAGACAAAACTTAAAATTGTGGAAGCAGTAAAGAAATTGAAAACTCTCGAAAAAAATGAAATGGCGACTTCTGAAACACATTATTTAGAAAAGATATCTTCAATGACAGGTATTACTTTAGAAATTATAGATTTTAACAGTTACTTCGAAGAGTTATATAAATTTATGACAATGTATGGATGGCTAAATTAAATAATATAATATTATTGTTTTGTAATAATGTCTTTGTATATTATTATGGTTTTTGACTTTAATGACTGATAATTAATAATATACTGTTACATACATAATTTATTGTATTTGTTATCTTCAGATGTCAGTGTGAAGACTCTAAGAAGAATTAAAATTGAAGGGTCTAAAAATCAAGGACAGTGGAATACTCCGGGGAAAAATCGTCCACATTCAGCAACAGTTTCCAATTTGGATAATTTTGATATTTCAGCTATAAGAAACAAAATAAACGAATTTTATGGAGTTAGAAAACAAGTCCCAACACTGAGAAGCCTGCACAATGAGCTGAGGGAAGCAATTGAATTTAAGGGATGCCGTGAAACCCTTAGAAAAATTTTACACAAGAACGGGTTTGAGTTTCAAAACAATAAAAATGAACGGGCTTTACTTACAGAAAAATATGAAATTGCGGCATGGAGACATAGATTCTTGAGGACAATACATAAAAAGAGGCTAGAAGGTAAACAGATTATTTACCTTGATGAGACATATGTACATCAGAACTATAAAGTTAAAAAATCATGGCAAGGACCTTCTACAAGCGGTGTCACTACTAATATATCATCAGGAAAAAGACATTATTGTGCATGCCGGATCGGAGGAAGGGTTCGTGCCAGGTGCATTATTGGTATTCAGCACAAAATCCAAATCAGCTGACTACCATGATGATATGAATGCTACCAACTTTATGAAATGGTTTGAGGAAATGTTGATACCTAATCTCACTAAACCTAGTGTAATCGTGATGGACAATGCAAGTTACCATGTGAAACAAGTAAACAAACCCCCTACTATGTCTGATTCTAAAGCTAATCTCCGAATATGGCTTCAAGAAAATAATATTCATTTTGAAGAATATCACACCAAAGCTGAATTAATGTGTTTGGTGAAAGATAATAAACCTGCCGTTGTTTACGAAGCAGAAGTGCTTCTAAAAAAACACAGTCATATCCACAATCACGAAATTTTGTTGCTGCCACCGTATCATTGCGACCTCAATGCTATTGAGCTTGTATGGAGTCAAGCGAAGAGAAAAGTAGCAAGCAAAAATATAGGAATACCAGGGTCTGAAATGCAAAATTTAATAAAAGAATGTTTTCTATCCATAACTGCTGATGACTGGAAGAAGTACACTGATCATGTACTAAATGTGGAAAATCATTACAAATTAAGGGACCGTATTACTGAAAACGAACTTGAACCATTCATAATACATGTTGGGGACAGTAGCAGTAGCAGCGAAGAAAGCAATGAAGCTGATTCAATATCAGGTGTAGAGTTTTTGGAATCCGATTTTAACTATGACTCATAGCTCCTATATTTGTACGGCTCCTCGGGGTCCTCGACTGTACATAAATAATGGATTATTTGAAAATAATAAAAAGACAGAATTAAAAGTAATCTTTTATTTGATATTCTTCATAATACATTCGAAAATTTCAACAACAGTTGCTAACAAAACAAAATTTTTACAACTCGAAAAAAATGTACTTGCTGAAAAATAAATAGTATCAACTCCGTTTATGCAGTGTATAGCCAGGGTTAACAGCTCTTGTTTTTTTAAAATTCCCGCCTTTTTTCTTGGACAGCTTTCGTTGGCCAGACTCTAGCTGTCTGTCATCATGTAGACTTTTAAATTCTGTGAAATTAGTACCCGCTTATAGTGGTTTATAAAATCTTTTTTTATTTATCTAGTCATGTCTTTGTTTCTTTTGAAAACATGCTTAGATGGTCTATTTGTTTGTAGGGTTCTAGGGTACCACTAAAGGTTCCCGCTCCAAGTATCCTGTTCATGGGTGCGTCTTCAAGTGTGCCATCCGGGTGTGCCGCTCGAGGGTGCGTCACGGGGGCACACGGTTTACCTGTTCTGCACTGCCTTGGAAAAGGTCATGTAATTAATGTTTTTTTACTATTTATTTATGTAGGGAGATAAGGGTGTGGTCGAACCCAAACTATCTTGAGTTTGTGGGGAGACGATGAGGTGTAGTCGAACCCCAGCTACCTCGAGCTGGTGGGGAGACACTAATGTTAAGTCAAACCCAAGCTATCTCGAGCTTTTGGGGAAATAAGGAGGAAGACTGTCAAAATTGTCGTTTTTTTTCCAATAAAAGTAGCCTATGTTACCTACTCTATAAAACATCAGCTATTTGCCTGTCTAAGTCCCGCTAAAATGAAATCAGGCTTACTGAAGATAACAAAATTCCGAAACAGACATGATTTAAAAAAAAATGTTCTCAAGTAGCACTCTCTAACTAACTACACCCCTGAAACAACACATTTTATTACTTAACCAGCTAAAGGTAAGGATACACGACGACACCAGACACTAGACACTCAGTGTATTCATCGACTGTCTGCGTGTGTCCACCGCCGCGACACTTAGTTGCAGATGTAGTAGTGTTATCGCTCAGTGTCCGTGTCGCCGCCGTGGAGACAGCACGTGCGCAGTGTCCGACATAGGTGTCGCGAATTTCGGAACCTGTTCGAAATTTATAGCTAGAGCAATGACGTCACGCACGTGGACTGCAGAGAAAATAAAATCTTTGATTTCCTATTATGAGGCGCTGCCAGAACTGTGGCAAACATCAAACCTCGATTATAAAAATCGATTAAAGAAAACAGCAGCAGTAGAAAGTTTGGCAGAACAATTTGAAACTACTACATTAGAAATAAATCGAAAATTGCACAACTTACGGACGCAATTTAATAATGAATTAAGAAAACTAAAAAAGAAGAGGAGCGGACAAGGCACAGATGAAAATTATGTAAGCACGTGGGAACATTTCACAAGTTTACATTTTTTAACGTCGAGCACCGTTCCAGCAAGTGAAACACAAACAAATTTGGTGAGTTCTTTATTCATTTCAACTTATGTATCGGTACTGCCAACTTGCCTAACTTCACCTTCGGGAGATACAAAATATTATTTATATTCCTCACGAATTTCTTTACTTTCATTGGACATGCTGGATCCCTGTGGTCTATCTGAGAACAATACATTATCCGGAGAGGTATCTAATCTCCAACTGCCAGGGATCATTACACCATTAATTTCCTCATCGAAGGTGCCTTGTGGTGCATAAATATGTCTCGAATTCCGTTCTAAGAGGAAATTATGCAACACGCAGATTGCACATACAATTTTAATAACTTTTTCAGGACATAGTTCTATAGGCTTCCTTAATATTCTAAATCTGTTTGCAAGTATGCCAAACGCATTTTCTACTACACGTCGAGCCCTCGACAATCAGTAGTTATAAACACGATTAGGACCTGGTTGATTACGAAAAGGATAAGGTTTCATAAGATAAGGCTTTAATGGAAAAGCATCATCAGCAATAATGACAAGGCATATTTTTTATTCTACCAGGTAGTGGCTGTGGTGGTGGTATATTAAGCATACCCTCGCTTAAAGCATTTGACAGTGAACAATTTGCAAACACGCCTCCATCGGAGATTCTCCCATTGCACCCACTGTCTGTGTAAATAAATTTGTAATTGGACGTAGTTAACCGGAAAGGGTCCAACCCACACTACGATCGAAAATGAGTTGTGTATACCAAAACACTCTTTGTAGTTAAAACTTTAATATCACAAAAACAATCCAAGTAAAATTCCAGCGCATCATGTTTTAATGAACATATGTTACCAACCCACATGAATGGCAGGTCATTCGTTTTTTTATTGATAACGCTCCAAGCTACTTAGATCGTTATTGATAAAATCATATTTACGGAAGTATTCCAAAACACAAATAACTAAAACGATCCAAACTACTTGGATCATTGTTATTCTAAAAATATAATTAAACGAAAACAATCCATGTCACATGGATTGTTTCCGTTTTATTCAATATCATAACCTAAATTAACTTAGTGAAACATCGATAACGATCCATCCTGTATGGATCGTTATCGTTTAATTCAATAAATATAACCGAACTAAACATTAATAACAGTCCAAGTAACGTGGATCCTTTTATTCCTTTTATTGCAGTTCATTGTGTGACTAGATTAAAATATTGAATCGGAAACAAGGCGCTTAGATCCTGTTATATTTTAATAATATCTTATTAATATTAACATACACACATCAAAAGTGTCTAGGGATCAAGCATTTTTATGCGGATTTCTTGAGATTGAGATGTGGCTTTGGCCCTGGCCTGCTCAGTCGCCAGACTTGAACCCGATTGAGCATGCATGGGATATGCTACAGAGAAGAGCTCTGCCGAATATGGAGGGTATCCAGTCGCAAGAAGACCTTTTTTTGTTGTTACAACGAACATGGGCGGCCATTCCACAGCGTGATTTGGATGAACTCATTTTGAGTATGCCAAACCGATTCTTGTGTTGTTAGTGTTCGCGGTAGAAACACGGATTATTGTTTAAGTTACCTAATAAAATTTTAAAGAAAACTGTTATTTCAGTCTTTTTTTCGAACTTTAATGTTAGTGGTTCAAATGTCAAAAATTCCTTTATTAGGAAAATGGCAAATTTCTTTATTAATGCAAAGGTGACTTGGTTTATCTTTACTGTGACAAACGAAAACACTTTATTTGATGAATCCTTAAAGAAAATTTTAATTAATATCAATCAGGAGAAAAGTTATTGCAAAAATATATGTTGATCCCTAGACACATATGTTGATCCCTAGACACTTTTGATGTGTGTATATTAAAGAGGATTGTGATATTGCTAACAGATTATAATTTAAGTAGTCATAGAATTTATTTGAAAAGTAGAATTAAGAATAATTAAATAAATAATTTTGAAGATATTTTTTGGTGGAAATGGAATATACGAAACTTTGCAACACTGATTCCTTTATTTCATTCAAGTTCGTACACGTTCGTTGTCTTGCCTGCGCGTGAGTAGATTGTGTTCTCGGGTTTTTTATTTAATAATTTCATTATTTAGCTAATATGAAAAGGATTGAAAAGATTATAAAGAACGCGTTGAGGGATTCAAGTATGCACACAGAACTAAATACGTGTAAGTAAAAATAATAAATTAACCTCAACTAAATACATTGTTATACAACTTATTGCTTTAATGCGTATCCTTGTTTTAGCTATCAATAACACAATGGTGCGGTAACACAAAGGCTACTGCATGTGTGGCTCGAAGGTGAAGCTGGCCGAGGGGCTCAAGAAGTTGGGTCTTGTCTCATAAATTTCATAAAAAATAAAATGGGTCCCAAAGAACACCTAGTTTTTTTTATGGAGCGATTGCTGTGGGGGACAAAACCGAAATATAAAAATGGTTTTAATGATGAAATCCGTGCTAAGATCCCACGCCACTCTCAAAACTATAACACTAAAGTATCTGGAATCGGGCCACACGTTTCTCCCGAACGATACAGATTTTTCTAAAGTTGAGAGTCAGCTCCAATATTATGATAGAATTTATACTGCTGAAGAGTATTTGAATGTTATCAAAAGCTGCAAGAAAAAGAAACCATTAGAAGTTTACAGAATGAAGTCAAACGACTTTCTTAGCACCAAAAAAATAGAAAAAAAGATAGTAAACAGAAAAATAAATGTAACTAAGGATAAAGTCAACTGGCTAAAAACCAAAGAAATACAAATCAACAAAGAAAAACCATACTCTATATATATGAAGACTGCAGAGAGTGAAGAGTTTCAGGAGTTAAACATAGAAAAGAGAGTAAAAGGCAAATCTTTAGAATTTTTCGAAGATGATTTCATTTTATTATGGCCAAATGGTAAAGAGATTCCACAAGCGAAATTGGATGACCTTAAATCAATGTTTGATTTAATACCAAAAGATTGCTTATCTTTTTATAAATCACTTACAGGCAATAAAAATATGATTGATGATGTTGATGGTTATGGGGATGGGATTGATTTTTCAATTGAATATGAAAGTGATGATTAAGTTAAAACAAAAAATATAGAGTTACTTAATTTTGAAGTCATATTTGATATTTTTTTTGAGTTACGGGTGCGCATTTGCAAACGGTTGTTTTTCATAAATAAACTTCAAGAACTGCTCTTTAATTGAACAATAAATAAAACGAGTTTTAATTGATATTATTGTTTTTATTTAACATCTAAAAACGAAAATCATTCTGAGACACCCTTTAGTTAAGAAAAGTGCGGATAGGTTGTCACGCGTCATCGGCGCTCGCCTCCCACCGCTGAGCCGCTGTCCCTACCACCGCAGGGACACATAAAAGGACGAGCACACTACAGCTCGACCTCTTTCGCCCGGCGTCTACCACGCCGGACGGCTGCGCTGCCCTCTATGGGGGGTCGGCCTCTAAAGCCGACCCCAGCACTGCACTCTTTCGCCCGGCGTCCACCACGCCGGACGGCTGCGCTGCCCTCTACGGGGGGTCGGCCTCTAAAGCCGACCCCAGCACTGCACTCTTTCGCCCGGCGTCTACCACGCCTGGTGGCTGGGCCGCCCGGCCTACGCCGGAGCCCCAGCACTGCACCTCTTTCGGCCGGCGTCTACCACGCCAGTCGCCTGCGACGCCTCTACGGGGGTCGGCCTCTAAAGCCGCCCCCAGCACTGCACTCTTTCGCCCGGCGTCTACCACGCCGGACGGCTGCGCTGCCCTCTACGGGGGGTCGGCCTCTAAAGCCGACCCCAGCACTGCACTCTTTCGCCCGGCGTCTACCACGCCTAGTGGCTGGGCCGCCCGGCCTACGCCGGAGCCCCAGCACTGCACCTCTTTCGGCCGGCGTCTACCACGCCAGTTGCCTGCGACGCCTCTACGGGGGTCGGCCTCTAAAGCCGACCCAGGACTGCACCTCTTCCTTTTCTCATCGCTTCGACCCAACAGTTAAGTGCTCCTTGTCTGGAGGCACTGACTGGTCGAATCTCTCAAACCCACACCCTGACTGTACATCTATGTTTGTGTTATACTCATGAATAAATTGTTTAAATTGTTGTTGTGAAGCGTCTAATTTCATCATCATCATCAGAACCTCGTGGCCTCACCACCACCTCAAGGGCTCCTAAAGCCACTACGTGACAAGGTTTATTCGTCCGAGAAATATAAGTTCTCTAGCTATCTATACTAGCGATAAGACCAAAACTAGTGAAGATACAAAGTCTCTGGTTCAAAAAATTATGTCACCTGAAGAACTAAAACTTCATGTAAGAGGCCTTAGGAAAGTCAGCAACGGGGACATTCTAATTAGCGCCGAAACAAAAGGTGATATTGAGGCAATCGGAGAAATTGGCTTCATCAGGTCTCAAAGAAGAACCTGCCAAACGCAACCCACGAATCACTGTCGTTGTCTACCCGTAGCCCTGACTGAAAGAGAGGTTCTTCAATGTATATTTGAACAAAACTTGGCAGACAAGTTTCCTAGCGCTTCTCGCGAGTCCTGTCTCAGAACCATCAAATTCAGCCACAAATCAGGTAAAAAAAGTCTTCTTACCTGTAACTATGTATTTGAGATTCCGGCTAATATTAGAAAAGCGCACATCAATCAAGGGAGAATTTACATAAACTGGTCATCTTGTCCAGTTAGATAGAGAGAGCGTTCTTGTAGAGCTATTAATTAACTATTATTATTTAATATATAATTTAATTAACTATTAAACATTTGTAACTAATAAGTGAAGATCTGACTTTTGAAAAGAGTGGCAATGAGTTTCTTTGCCAGTATTCTTCTCATAAGGCTCTTTTAGCATATATTATTCTTTTGGAAACTCGAAGTTATGGATCAACATAGGCAGGTAGTGGATTTTGGTGTTTTCACCTAATTCACCTTGACAATACAGTACATCTGTGGCGTCTGTTTGTCTATGTCTATGATTTTTAACTGTAGCTTCAATTTTATTTAACGTTCATTGAATAAAGGATTTTGAATATGAATTTGAATTTGTGTTGTTTTGTTGTGTAAATAAATCCGAGTGTACCAACGAGTATAATAATGGATTGATTGAGAGCGGTTTCTATTGCCTTTAAATCATGAGTGCTAGTAACAAGATAAGCAGTGACGTGAGTGAGGCTGACGTCACCCTTTTTAAAAACCATTCTGCGCTTCATGCTCCGTTATATACAAAAACATTATTCACCACCGTTTTAATTTTTTTAACAATAGAACGGATTGCTAATTATCCAGCTAAATAACTGAAAAAACATGCCGCTGATTTGAGTATCAAATATTCAGCAGATATTAATGTTACTTAATTTTGGGCTGAATTTAGACACTTTAAAGGGTCAAGGTGAAACGACTATATTAATTGATAAATGCGACCGTAGTTCAAATCTGGGTCTTCTTAAAGCTATAGTCGAACTAGATTTAAAAGAGATTTTTCCCAATGTAGTAGGTCCCTATAAAAAAATGTTTTAGAATGCCAGTGACTGTAGCTTCCTGCGAAAGATCATTCATCAGTATGTTGAAATTAATAAAAACTTACTTGCGCTCGACGATTGGCCAAGAAAGGTTGACCGGCCTAGCGGTTTATGGCTTGTTTTAATAAATCTTTACTACCTGAACTCATTCATTTGTGTGTTGTGTAGTTGTAAATAGCCTTGTACATATTTTAGAACTTATACTTGAACGCAATTTTTATTATGCTATCATATTTATTCATAACTCTACCATACCAAGTACTTAAAATTAAATTAATTTACAATTTACTGAAAATTTGCCGGGTGTTATTTTTAAGCCACTTCAAAAACAGGAGGAGGTTTCTCAATTCGACCATATTATAAAAGTACGAAGACCAAAGTGACCCAAAAGTTAAATCAAGCATCAGGGTGGATAAAGCATTTGCACTAGTCAACTTGCCGTCGGGTTATAGTGAGTGAGACACAGTGGGTGGTATAGAGAACGTGCAAGAACTATATGTGGCAGAACAAAATTGACAAAAGCGACACTATGCGGACAGTAAAGGAAACTAATCAGATATGTCATCGTGCTTTAAATATGTAAACAAAACTAAATGAAAAAAATGAGGCTGTGATAACTGACAAAATTGTCACACAAACTAAAATATTCAATGGTTACGACGTGAAAATAATGGTAAAAAAATTTCTGAATTACCTTTTCATTTATGTATTAATTTTTCAAAGTAAGTATACGTTAATTTCATTCATGTCTTCATTTTTTCAGCTAGACTGCAACAAAAACATTGCAAGTGCCTTTTTTAAATGCAAGGCTGGCCTTTCGGCGAAATGCAGGCACATCTGCGCCTTATTTATTTGTGTAAATTCTCCTGAAAGCGGCAAATTAAAACTAGCGATGCCGGTCTTTTCGGCAGTTATTGGGTTACGATAAGGGACTGAAAATGTCCGAGTTATTTCTATCACCAGTCAAAAAACCTGAATTTATAATAGATAATAAATTTTTCTTCCAAAATATTAGATACTTGGTCCACCTAGGTCCTTGTGCTTTATTTTATCACCTTGAATGAAATAAAGTACGCCTGACCTATACATAGCATTGCTCTAGCTAGGGTACCTTGTAATATCTAAAAAAAAAACAAGGGCGCAATTATAGAAGCTCACAGAGCGTAGAAAAGGCTGTTTACAACACTGCTTTTGCTCAACTTAACATGGCGGAATTTAATAATATGCAGTTATTTTTTTTTTTTATAAATACATTTATACTCTATGAACCCCATTTCTTCAGATAAATACATATTTTTAGTGGTTCTTGGTTACTGTCATCATGCCTATTGTGTTCGCACATGCTCATAATGAGTACTTAATACGCTATCGCAGCCGTCGAGTGCCGGATGTGAGCGTGTTCGACGAAGTTTAAAGATAACTTCGCGAAACTGGCTCCGTTTCAAAACGACGTACAGACTTGGGAAGACGCGTGTGATTGATGACGACGAAGAACAAGACAATGAAATATTGGAAGGATTTCGATTCGATCAAACCACTTCCTCTAATATTGTTGCCCGTGATCTGGGAGTTGGCACTCTTGCAATGAAAAGTATGGTTTACCGTTCATACAGCAGGTCTATACCCATATCATTATACGCCGGTACATAACAACAAAGAGAGAGATCCCGCGAAAATATTGGATTTCTGCAGATTCATGTTAAATGCTAATGACGAAGATCCGAGTTTTCTTAAAAAAATCTTGTGGACAGATGAGTCGAATTTTGATAAAGATGGGATTATCAATTATCATAACGCTCAATTATTGGACGTTATGTTAATTGTAAAGGGGTCACAACGGCGATTTAATCTGAATGTGTGGATGGGCATTATTTCTAATCATTTGATTGGGCCTTACTTTCTCCCCGAAAATTTAAATGGGCAAAACTACGAAAATTTCCTACGAGGAGAACTAAGGGACCTACTTAGAAGCTTTGCTACTCAATCTGCTTAGAGATATGTGGTTTCAGCATGATGGTTGCCCTGCACATTTCAGGAGAAGTGTCCGAGAATGGCTGGACACAAATTATCCAAACAAATGTATTGGGCGAGGTGGGCCTGTACCCTGACCAGCAAGAAGTCCAGATCTAACCCCTCATGGACTTTTATGTGTCACATGAAGAGTCTCGTGTACAGTGAGCACAACCCAATTTCGTCAATTCAAGTATTAAGAGACAAGATAATTAATGCGGCGAGTGAAATAAGAAGAACTTTTACTACTGGTGTAGTAAAAAGTGGACTTCGTAAAAAAATGCGAAGACGTGTGCAAAACAGAGGCAGACATGCATGAAATTTACTACTACTGACTTTATTTAGCTTTTTTGCCTCCCCTGTGGCCTATAAAACTAAGTTTTTTTTACAAGTTTTTGATAAAACCCTAGAGATAGCTGATGAAACGTAGATATTTTTAAGCACATCTGCAAAACAGTATGTAGTTATTTTTGTACAAGTTTGTGTTAAACTTAGGCGGCCTTATTACAAAAACAGGTTTGGTTTTTACCTTTAGACCACGGCTTAACAAAAATGATATTACAAATCGTGGTTTTTCTACAAAACCATAGACTAAACCTCGGTGACCCCTAGTTTAACGATGGTCTAAATCGTATCTGTCAAAGTTTTTTAAGTTATAGCATCATTTTCCGCGTTGTTGTTTTAACCTGAAAAGGGATAATAGCATGGTTGATTAAATTGATATTGAGGATATTCAAGCCGCTGAGTTATTGGGAACGCCACGCCAACACCATAGAAATCGTGTTAGAGTGATAAATGCAACATTAGCTTTGAATCCACTTACTTCATGTCGAGCCCAGCTTCGTGATGCGCAAATCACTTGTATTTCGACGAGTTGATCCCTTCGTCGCATAATCCGATGAAGATTTCAGGCAAAAGTATAGGTTTATTAATCGATATGCTATGTGCCTACCGAAATACAAGTGATTTGCGCATTACGAAGCTGGGCTCGACATGAAGTAAGTAGATTCAAAGCTTATGTTGCATTTATCAAAACATTGGTTGCAATTTGTACAAAATTATGTCTTAAGTTCTTATCTAATATTTAAGTTATTGTTTTAATAGATCCAGGATGACAGCCGGTTTGCATGGTGTCTCACAACCATTAATAAGTCAGATATGCAAAAAATTGCAGATGCCATAGCAAGAAAATCACCCAGATTTATAAAAATGCCCGCTACACTGACAGAACAAGAAAAAATTCGAAGAATTGCAAATTTTCCAAAAGTGGTGCAATTGACTGTGCACATATCAAAATAAAAAAGATAAGTGAAGATGGTGGTCAACTTTACAACAACCGCAAAGGATTCCCATCAATATCAAAAAATTAAATAACCCTTGGTTTTAACCTGTACATCATGTCCAGGCTTATCTGCAGAACCATGGTTTAAAATGTTACTTATTACAAAAAAATGCCAGCTTATATATTACTCTCAAAAATGCTGTAAAATGTTTTAACCTAATCAAGGCCCGTGCCACAAACTCTAGAATTTTTGCAGCTATTTGCAAAGAGCTTGGCAGTGAACACGAGACCCTGTTGTTACATACTGAAGTGCGTTGGCTGTCCAGAAGAGTTGTTTCGGGAATGTTTGAGTTAAGACATGAAATTGAGTTTTTTTTGGTCGAGCAGGGACACGATGAGTACAGATGCTGACTGACTTTTTGTGGGTGCAAAAATTGGCTTACTTGTCAGATATCTTCACAAAATTAAATGAGTTGAATTTGGGACTACAAGACCGTGATACAACCATATTCACTATGCAGGAGAAAGTTGAGTCCACTATAAAAAAACTATCTCTCTGGACATCTTTGATTGAAAAGTGTAAATATGACCAGTTTCCAAATCTTAAACGTTTTTTGGATACAACTTCTTCGACACTAAATGAAGATTTAAAATCGGACATAAAATGCCACTTGCAAAATCTGTCAGCGCCTTTACGCCGTTACTTCCCAGAAATATCGCCGCAATGGAACTGGGTAAACAATCCTTTCGCGAACCATTCCGTCGACCACCTACCCATCTCTGATCAAGAGGAATTAATAGACATCTCTTGCAACAGCAGACTCAAGAGTTTTTTGCAGAGCAATCACTGGGTGACTTTTGGGCTAATTTAAAAGATATTTATCATATCAGCGAATCAGCATTAAAATCTTTACTGCCATTTTGCACTACCTACCTTTGCGAAAACGGATTTTCGGCCATGACGAACTTAAAAACTAAACATCGTCACAGACTTCAACTTGAAGACGATTTAAGACTGAAGCTGACTGAAGGACAACCAGATTTTCAAGAGCTGTGCAAAGAAAAACGTGCACATTTGTCACATTAGAGTCTTCGCCAATACATCAATATGATGTATTTTGATTTTCACTATTGTACTGTAATTTGAAAATAATAAATGTTATTTAAACCGACTTATTTTTTTTATTTATCACTAGCTGTGCCCCGCGGTGTTACCCGCGGTTTAAGTAGCCTATCTGTTAATCCAGAGTGTCAAGTACCTGTATACCAAATTTCATCAAAATTGGTCCAGGCGTTTGAGCGTGAACAAGTAACATACATACACACAATTACAAACTTTCGCATTTATAATATTAGTGTGATTGCTTCAATAAGTGGTACGCAGGTTTGAGGTCTTTTTTGAAGTGGTACGCAGCAAAAACTAATTGGGAACCACTGGTCTAGAGAACTGGACGACCCACTTCAAGGAGTTGGCTGCCAAGATCGGACACCCGCCGAATGGAAGGCCGTTCAGAAAGCGGTTCCGGTTCCTGCCCAAGAGCGACGACGAGTTTAGGGCAATCCAGGCCTACCTCGACGACCTTGAACAGGACAAGGCACCCTACTACGTGGTTGCACCGCAGCACCTCAGGCCTCTGGAAATGGCCATTCGAGGCCTACCCGCCGACACCCCCACTGAGGAGATAGTGGAGGACCTGACCGGCAAAGGTATGCCGGTCAATTATGCCAAGCACATCCGGGCCCGGACTCGAAGGCCCGGATGCATCTTCTTCGCGGAGGTGGAGAAGACGTCGGCCGCCACCAAAGCCTACGGCCTCGACGAAGTCCTGCTCATGCCGGGCGTGGTCATCGAGGCATGGAAGGGAAAGAAGGGGCCCTCGCAGTGTCATCGCTGCCAAGGCTTCAGACACAGTTCCCTTAACTGTCACTATCCTCTCGCCTGTGTTCATTGCAGAGGCGACCACCCGGCGCGCACGAGTGCCCAAGACCGAAGGACCAGCCGGCCACTTGCATTAACTGCAAGGGCCCCCACCCAGCTAAGAGCGTTTCGTGCTTCGTATTTAAACGGGAGGCGCGAAACAGGAAGGCCGGTCTGGCCCCCTTGAGGACAGGCCCGGCCCAACTCATCGCCCAGCCCAACACCGTCAAGGATTCCTCCCCGGCCACACTCATGGCCGAGGCAAACCCGCCCAGCACAGCCCAAACAAGGCCTCGCAAGAGGCGCAGAAGGAAAAAAGCTGCGCCTGTGGAACCGCCTCAACCACCTCCAATCAATAAGGTGTCGGAGGATCCCGAGAGGAATCAGCTCGCCGCTCTTTTCACGCTGTTCGCGCAGCGCGTGAAGGACGGCGAGTTCAACATTACGGGAATGCTCGCACAACTTCCTTCCAATGTATAAGCCATTGTTCATTGGAATGCGGAGTCTCTGAAGGGCAAGATAGGTCTTTTGCGCCTCTTTCTCGGAGAGCAGCGAGTTGATGTTAAGCTGATAAGCGAAACGTTTCTCAAGGACAGTATCCCACTCAAGATCTCGGGATACTTCGTCTATCGCCAAGACGAGAAAACACCGAGCGGAGGAAGCGTACCGTGGACTTGCTGTGCTGGTGAGGAGGACGGTGGTACATCAGCCCGTCCAGCGGAGGGATCTCCACACCTTTCTCCTGTAACCACAGAACCACCTTCTATAACTATAGAATCACCTCCTGACTTCAGTGAGGTAGTTAAAGATATAATAGACCAAGGTAAAAATAATAATTCATCTATAAATTTTATAATCGTAATCCTTTAATTTGCCTTTTTATATTAAAAATGTATATAACACGAATGTAAAGGATATATACACTTCGTCTAAATGTATAATTTAAATACTTTCAGGTACCTCAAAGGTAAATGTGAGAACTATAGGTAAACCGCCGTAAGCGTGGCCTTCCTGATGGTCTGCGGGGCGCGGGGCGGGAGCGCGCTCAGCCAATCAACTAGTCTGCCGGTGTCGGCCGGCAGTGACTGACGTGAACGCCAGTCCGCGCGTGAAATTTTTCTAGCGACTGCTACACACGATAATATTAATCTTGCGACATGGATCAGGATAACCTACCTACTCTGCGTAATAAAAAATTAAATAGACAGTCAAAAATTATGTTATTAAATGTTGCCAAATTTATTAAACAAATGAAATTAGACCAAGCTGCATCACAAGGTAAAATTACTAATTATTAATTATATAGTATTTATTGTCTCATCATTTTAAAATTATAGTAAAGCTAGACATTTTTTGACGAACATTTTTTTTTTGTTCAGGTACAGACATGAATGTGAATAAAGCTATATCAGAGGCGACCACTGTTTCTTTGTCAACCGTTAAAAAGGTATTATCATTGAGTCGATCTTCACACAACTTAGAAGAAGTAATTAAGTCACCGAGCAAAAGAAGAAAACGAAATCCAAAAATAGAAGTAGATAGTTTTACCGAAGGTATCTAATAATTAACTAAAATAATAAATTAAATTTCAATTTCTTCTGTAATTTTATCTTATTAGTAAATAATTAATCAATATTTATTTGCAGGCGTTGTAAGGCGCAAGATTCATGGATATTATGCGTATAAAAAAGAAGTACCTACTATAAAAAGACTTACAAAAGAACTTAAGGATGAGGGAATTTTATCTTGTGGTCGCGAATATTTAAGAACTTACCTTCATAAAATCGGATTTAAATGGAAAAAATTACAATCAAAACGATTATTGTTAATGGAAGATATGGATATTTTAAACAAGAGGCAAATGTATTTGTTGAAAATAAAGAAACTGAGAGAGGAAGGCAAGAACATTGTTTACGTAGACGAAACGTATGTAAATTCTTCTCACACAGTTTCCAAATGTTGGCATTCTAGAAAACATAAAGAAAGAGGGCACTTGAAAGAAATAGGAGCAGGGCCACGACTAATATTCGTTCATGCAGGGGAACAGGAAGGATTCGTCAATGGTAGTCTTCTCATATTTAAATCTAAAAGTAAATCGGGAGACTACCATGACGATATGAACTTCCACAACTTTAAAAAATGGACCGAAGAAAAGTTAGTGCCCAACTTGCCAGCAAATTCAGTTGTATTGGACAATGCTTCGTATCACAATGTTGAAATTGACAAAAAGCCTTCCAAATCAGCATTAAAGAAAACAATGCTTGATTGGTTACAAAAGCACAATATTGAATGCAGTCCAAACATGTATAGACCACAACTGTATAATCTGATCCAAACTACAAATGTCGAAAAAAAAATTGTTATTAACGAAATTTTAAAAAGTCACGGGCATGAAGTGTTGCGACTTCCGCCATATCATGCGGATTTGAATCCCATAGAGTTGGTATGGGGCCACGTCAAAGGTCAACTTGCTTCATTAGATCTTTCTACCAATTTATCACATAAGTCGGAAAAATTGGAACAAATTTTTTCTGCCTATACTCAAGCTCAATGGGCCAAATGTGATGAACATGTGATTAAAATAGAAGATGAATATATGCAAAAAGATAATCTAATAGACAAGACCTACGATGATATGTATAGACCATTTATTATTGAACTGTCGCAAGATACGTCATCGGAATCTTCAAATGAAGAAAGTTCATGTGATGAAGAAAGTTCTGATTAATGATAATATGTATATATTTTTCTATTTCCTACTTTCAATTATTATGTCTGTGATAAATAAATAAAATAAATAACGACCATTGTTTATTAATATTAGTTCTAATAAATGTAAAAATAAACTTTAAAAAATACTTAAAATAAAAAAACTCATTAAAAATATATCATAGGTGTAAATATGTATATCAATCTTAAGATCAATTAAATCTCAAGATACGAGTCATTACGTCGTATCGTGTATAGCCGGTTGCATCACCCGCCCCGCGCCCCGCAAACCATCAGGAAGGCCACGCTTACGGCGGTTTACCTATAGTACACCAAGAAAGAAAGGGAATATTAATAAAAAGGGTCCTCAAAACATGTAGGCAAGATTATCTTACAGTATAATATTCATAAAACTTGCTAGTTTAAAGTACAGGGTTATCCATTTCGCGGTAGGAAAAGAATAACCCTGTCATTTGACATCTGTCTGAGTTAAATGTCATCCAAAGCGTGTTTTTTTTAGTTGAAGGTTTGCCTAAATGGCAACATGGATCGTTTAACAGTTCAAGAACGGTTAAAATTATTAAATTGTATTATAATAACTATAAATTCTCAAAATTAAAAAAAAACCCCCGATATAATACCTGAGTTCCCTTTAAAAAGTAAAAAACACGTTATGCGCTTTTATTTGAGACCCCACTCGATATTTTTGCAGACCTTCGGTTACTCTTCCCCACTTTCACCCCCATAACTTTGAAACGGCTCAACCGATTTTCATGAAACATGTCTAAGAACACTCGCACGTAACTCACCTTTCATACAAAAAAAAAACTAAATTGAAATCGCTTCATCCGTTCGGGAGCTACGGTGCCACAGACCGACAGACAGACAGACACGTGAAACTTATAACACCCCTCTTTTTGGTCGGGGGTTAAAAATGGTGATTCTGCTGTAAAAGGAAGGATTGGATGTCTATGGTTTCGATACTTCCAATATGAGTAAGGTGTAAGAAATTATACTGGTTGTTATAGAGAGTAAAGTTAATGTAATGGTGATTGTACCAAGAGGGAACTGTGTATTAATATTAAGAAGAAGATAATAATAAAGGCCTGTTATGGTATGTGAAAGAATCTTTTATTAACAACATTATAAAAGAAATATTATTAGAGGCGACTGTAGATTTGTAGCGACTGCCGTGAAACGATAAAATGTCGTCGCGATCCAATGGGAACAGCTAGATACGATAGTCGCTAAACGATAAAAAAAATTGACGACAAACAATCGTAATAATGGGAACAGAAATTTACTGTGAGTGAATACCACAAGAAAGTGTTAAAGAATTGATTTAGAGCATTCAAAACAGACTCAGTACTACTCGTACACACTCTGTGCACGTAGCAGAGGTGGACCCACCCGTTACTGAGGGTACCCTTGTGTGACTATTCGTTTATAGAATAACGACGAAAAAAGATTCTTCGTCAATAGATATTTTGGTGGAGAAGGCAAAATACTTTCATGAAAGGCTTTGGCGAGGAATTTTCTGCCAGTAAAAGTTAGTTGGAATTTAAAAAGAGACACGGAATACGTCAACGTATAACCGGCGAGAATATTTTATAAATACACCTTAGAGAATATTTACATAGAGGGGGTGCTTAACCAGCGTGGTCGGAGTGGAGAGAGAGAGACTGAGTTTAGTTACAGTCTGTCTCTCTCACGCAAGCTTATGATTGGTTGGTGTATTTTCCACCAAATCAGTCATCATCACATCACCCAATCATTTGATTTAAATTTGAAACTTCAAAAACAAGGACAGTTAGTAAATGATTTGTACAGCCATTTGAGAGCGTTTCAGATCAAACTAAGCTTGTGGGAGTCACAGATGCTGATTGGTGACAGTTACCATTTCAACACGCTCTCTGCGTATCAAAATATTGCTTATGCTCAACATGCTGAAGAACTCACGTTACCGTCGGAACAGATTTAACGACTTCAAAAACATGGAAGACTGTTTCAGCTTATTTGCTACTCCTACAAAATTTAATGAACAAAATGCTCCAATACACTTACAAATGGAGTTGATCGAGATTCAAGAAAACTCACTCCTAAAATCCAAATATGAAGACGTAGAGTGATTTCTACAAAAAATACCTAGAAGACAATTTTCTGCAGCGAAAATTCGCAAGAAGATTGATTTGTGCGTTTGGCAGTACTTATAAATGCAAACAGTTCTTTTCATTGATGAAAGTTGAAACACATCGTACAAGACTGACAGACGATAATCTGGAAAAAAAATTACGTCTTTGTATCCGTGGAATTCATCCAAATATCGATGGATTAGTTTCCCAAATTCAAGCTCAAGTGTCTCATTGATTTCGGTGTATTTAACTTTCGAAGTTTGTAACAATTTCAAAGGACATCATTCAAAATGTACCCAAAAAGTAAAGTAAAGCCGGCCAGTAAAAAAAACTGTGTCATCTTACGGTAAACATTTTTTATTATTACAACAAACATCTACGACCAACTTTTAGACCCAAAATGGATTTACGAAAATCATAAAATGAGCATTTAGTCTGAAATATAGATAGAACGTAAAGTTAATTGTCACCGCGTATGAATTACTAGTCCTAGTTTAAGCATACCCACTTACTTGTGTAATTTATTATTTCGTATTGTGTGCATTTTTTGTTTTTGAATATTGTAATTGTGTCGATTGAGTACATTGACGAATGTTAATGTACGAACAAACCTTTCTGGTTTTTGTAACACTAATTAGTTTAGATTAGAAAATGTAAACTTTGTGATTAATTAAATTTTAAAAAAAATTATTAAATTTATGTATCAATTAACTATTTCTGAATAATCAAAAACCTACACAACGCAAGACCATCGAAATGAGCATGTTACAACCTGTATCGAAAGGATCGGCCAATGGGATCGGCCAAGTACTCTGTTTCTTTCCCTCCGGTTACAGTTAACAGCAGCTTGTCTCTTTCTCTCTCGTTATTGTTACCTGCTAAGTTCTATTTGTTTAGAACCAATCTTGTAAGTTAAGCAATTTAGTTATCCATGCGACTTTAGTTACATCGGACGGCTACTTATTTGTTTTGCGAATAGTGTGTTTTAAAATACCTAATAATGGCGGAAATACGGTGTACAAGGTGTCGTGAATCTGTGGAGAATCGACGGAGCTACACTTGGATTTCTCGAGAAGAGAATCATATTGAAATAGCCCAGATTATTATTCAAGAGCTACTAGATCAGTAGGTACGCGTCAAAAATGTTTTATTTTTTAAAATACATACATTTCACTGATTCAGTTGAACTAGCCGCCTCTATCTCATATTTTTAACTATTGATGTAATGGTTTGATAATATAATTATTACTGTTTTTACTTTTCAGGCGATGCCTACGGATTTAATTTGCCGACCTTGCTGGCAACGAGCGGAGAGAACGTACCAGAGAATCTTACGAGAAGAAGATCATGCTGAGAACGTCGAAGATAATTTAGAAGCAGATCCAGTTGACGATCAATCTTCTACCTCTCAGCCCTCGCAAATGACTTTACCTGGATTTGTACGTAGTCCAGATACAAGAAGAACTTGCGTTTTTCAGCATTGTAAAAATAGTACTAGGCATCGAATCCCTGATAGCATTGTACTGCAATGCTTAGCCAGTACAATTTATTATTATCAGAAAACAGTCGTGTTTGTGGTGAATATTTGCAGCAAGATTTATGGCATTTGCTTGCTGTACAACAAAATAATATTGCCGCATTTACAGCGAACCATATGGTTCGAGCCTTATCTATATTAAAAGCTCATGTGACTACAGCAGTCTTAAACTTTGAACACTACTAAGCCATAAATGATAATGAGTTCCATGCTTGGACAGGTCTTACACATGCTCAGTTTGCTGACTTGCTGTCTATAACAACCTGTCTAGATAATAATAATATATAATAATAATACTAATAAAATAATATACTTATATAAAAAATATAAATAATAAAACAAATAATAATAATATATATATATATTAGCAGCAGTACTAGTGAAACTCAGAACTAAAGATTCTAACGCTCGATTAGTGTCGATATTTAGAGCAAGTGAATCCACTTTTGCGCGTATGTTAAAAACTGGCCGTGTGGCATTGATGGAAGATTTTGTCCCGCTGCACCTAGGGTTTGACCATTTAACGCGAGAGGATGTAGCATAGAGAAACCTCACATTATCAGAAGCACTTTTTGGAAATCCCGATAGATCTATCTGAACGAAAGGCAATCGCAATTTGTGATGGTACCTATATATCTGCAAAAAAGTAGTAATTACTTTTTTCAAAGAAAGTCATACAGCCTGCATAAATTTCGCAACTTATTAAAACCTTTTTTGATAGTCTGATGTGAGGGACACATTATTGACGTATTTGGGCCTCATGATGCTACCACATCCGATGCCCAAGTTATGAACGACATTATTACTAATGAAACTGACAACGGCGATGGTGTTTTTAATTGGTTTTTTGACAAGGTGATGTATTTATTTTGGATCGCGGCTTCAGAGATGCCATATCACCAATGGAGTCACTGGGATATTCTGCACATATGCCTGAAGCTAAGCTCTCAAATGAAACCCAGCTGACAACGATGCAAGCAAATACAACTCGCTTTGTAAATATCTGTCGGTGGATTGTGGAGGTAGTTAATGGGCGTTTCAATCTGGATTTTAGATTTTTGAGACGTGTCAATATAAATCGTGCTGTTCCTCATATGTTTGATTATTTTAAGATAGCGGTTGCTATAATTAATGCATACCATGTACCAATAAATGACAATATTCATGCCCAATCCTTTTTGGCCATAATAAACCATAGAATGTCAATCCCGAACACGCTGGCTGATATAGTTGTAAGGCATAATTATAATAGAAGACGAGCACAATTTCAGCCGATGTCCGCCGATATGCCGGAGTTCGATGATTTTCCAAGGCTCTCAGAAGAGGATTTAATATTATTTAGTTTGGGTATTTATCAAATAAAACAAGCTAAAAGCTATTACGGCGAGCACATCAATCCAAATGGTGTTTTTACGGTCGAGCTTGGCAACAGACTTTTAACAGAACACGTCAGAGAATTGGGAGAAAACATAATAATTATAAGAGGAAGAGTACAATCTCAGCATGTTCGGGCCAGAGTATATTATGTTTACATTGGCATCGACACATATTGAGTGGCCGAGATGCCATACCGTATTATTATTGCTCATGCAATTTTGGCAAAAGAACGGTGGGCTACTGTTCACACACTATGTGCATAGTGTGGTACATGACGTTCGCGAGGCACCAACAACCTCCCATAAATCCACCTGCATTAGGTTTAGAAAATGTTATCGTAAGACCTGCGGAATTATAACATATGAATAAAGCCACGTAGGTAACGAAATGAAGTCTTTTTCTTTACATATATTTTATAAGGGGTTTGTAAGCTTTGTTTTTTTGGCATGGATACTGCCGAAATTCACAGATATCAATAAATACTTTCAAAGTGAATCGACGGTAATAATTGACATGCACGATAAGATGGCGCAACTTTACAGAGAACTGCTCACCTCGTTCATACTGCGATATTATGTACAAGCAACAAAACTCGACGATATAGATCCAACAAATAATACCCATTACCTGAATTTGGAAGATGTTTATCTGGGACTGGGAGTTAGTAGGCAGTTGGAGTTGCCAGAAACTTTTGACAAACAATATGTTTTGCAAAAGTTCAAAATGAACTGTAGAAAATTTATCGTCACTGCCTGTGTGGGTATCAGAAAGAGGTACAGTCTCAACGACCCAGTGCTGACTGCTTTGTCTAAATTGCGACCAGAATTGTGTGTGTCGGCGTCGGCTGATGAAAGATTATCTACACTATCGACGTTATTTAAAATTTTGCCACGCGTTAGTCCTAAAACACTGGATAAAGAACAAATACCAGATGACGAATGGAGAAATTTTCCCAGGCTGTAACTGTAAAAGCTGATGTATTTTGGTATAAGGTTACTTATTTTAATTTAATTGTTCTTTATTGAATTGGTTTGGACATAACTATTACTACGTACTATTAAATATTTTTTTCCAGATTTTAGAGCTTAAGGTAAATACGGAATAGCACAGACGGAAATAGCAAATTCAAGGAACTTCCGAAATTCATGATGGGCGTGCTTTCGCTGCCGCATTCAAATGCCGAGTGCGAGCGCGCATTTTCAGCCAAGTCAATGACATCAAAACGAAAAAAAGAAACAAACTTCTAACCAAAACAATGAAAGGAAATATTTTCACCCAGCAATCAATTAAAAGAAATGGCAAAAACTGTGTGGATTTCATGCCAACTAACGACATGTTGTCAAAAATGAATAAATCCATTCATGAAAACGACACTGTCGTGCTAGGAGAGTCTGATTCAGAATAATAATAAGTTCCACTTGTTACCTAAAAAACAAATATATTCAGACTTGATTGATTCATAATATTGTTTTTTCTTTTCTTTAAAAAATTACACGGTAATTTACACGGTACACTTTTAGCAAATTCGCCGTATTTTTTTCTAGAAACACCGTATTTTTACCCTTGCAACGCGGTAGCTCTCGATTTACATATGGAGACACTGATTCACACAGTAGAGATATCTAATTCTACACTATCAAACATGTTGAAATGTTCGCGTTTGTGTGCGTGATTCCCGCTCCTACCCACGGCGTACACGCGGGGCGGGGAGTCAGTGCGGCCTATGGCTTTGACGGAGCAAGTCGATACGTGTTTTCGTTCTACGTAAGTTTTTTTTTATTAATCTTTCAACACACTTTATTGGTATAAGTAATGATCGAATGATAAAAGTGATTTATTATAGTTTATGCATTAAAATCATAGTTTTATATGTTAATTATCAAATTAGCCTAACTATAATGGTTGTTTTTATTTCGAACTAATTTGTTGATTTCTTGGGGTAGCTTAGTGCAGATATGAGTGGGTCCCCTGAGCGGGCGGAGCACACACCCCCGTCGATGGCGTATGCGGTCATGGACGACGGGGGTAGAGAGGACGATGTGCCGCCCGTTAGGGAATCGGAGGTTGGGGCGGCTGTTCTTCGGATCCGTTCCAAGAACACCGCCCCCGGGCCGGACGGGGTTCCAGCCCGAGTGATGGCCCGAGCCCTCGACCATATGTCGGACCGCCTCAGGGAGGTGTTGGACGCTAGCCTGGCGTCCGGACGCTTCCCTGAGTGCTGGAAATGCGGGAAGCTGGTCCTGTTGAGAAAGCCGGGACGGCCCGCAGATTCGGTCGCGGCCTATAGGCCCATCGTGTTGCTGGACGAGGCGGGTAAACTTTTTGAGAGGATACTCTCTGCCCGCATCGTCCGGTACCTCAGCGAGGTGGGCCCCGACCTGTCGGACTCCCAATTCGGGTTCCGAGAGGGGCGTTCGATGGTCGATGCCGTGATGCGCCTTAGGGCCGTGACCCAAGAGGCGGTAAGCTGTGGCGGCGTGGTGTTGGCGGTGTCCCTGGACATCGCCAACGCCTTCAATAGTCTGCCATTTAGCTGCATCAGGGAAGCACTCCACTACCACGGGGTGCCAGAGTACCTGAGGCGGCTAGTGGCAGACTATTTAGAGGAGCGTACCGTCGTGTACGAGGACCGAGAGGGCGTCTTGAGACGGCGACCCATGTCGTGCGGCGTTCCGCAGGGGTCTGTCCTTGGACCACTCCTGTGGAACGTGGGGTACGACTGGGTCCTTCGAAGTCGTCTGCCTCCCGGGCTGGGCGTAATTTGTTACGCCGATGACACACTTGTCACAGCCCGGGGGGCGAACTTCCAAAAGGCGGCGCGCCTGGCCACCTGGGGTGTTTCTCTGGTGGTCGGGCGCATCGAGGCGCTGGGCTTACGGGTGGCCCTGGATAAGACGGAGGCCCTATTGTTCCATGGGCCCCGTCGTGGTCCACCCGCCGGCGCCTCCATAGAGGTCAACTCGGTCCTCGTACCGGTTCGGGCCCAGATGAGGTATCTGGGCCTGATCCTCGACGGTAGGTGGCTCTTCGACGAGCACTTCCGACAGCTTGGTCCGAAGCTGGTCGACGCTGCCTCCGCCCTTGGGCGACTTTTGCCCAATTTGGGTGGAGCCAGCGTCGCAACGCGACTCCTGTACACGGGGGTTGTCCGGTCGATGGCGCTGTATGGGGCACCGGTGTGGGTGGCGGCTCTGACTGCCCTAAATAAGGCCCGCCTCTGGCGGCCTCAGAGGGTATTGGCAGTCAGAGCCATACGCGGATACCGCACGGTGTCGACCGAGGCGGCGTGCGCCTTGGCCGGAACACCCCCGTGGGATTTGGAGGCGGAAGTGCTCGCCGAAGTTTATCGACGGGTGGCTGAATATCGGGCGGAGTATGGCTATCGCCCTCCGCCCGAAGAGGTACGCGACTGGCGTGAAGCCGCCCGTCGAGCCACGATGGCTAGATGGTCGTTCCGGCTGGAGACTCCACGCGCTGGCTTTGCCGCCGTGGAGGCTCTCCAGCCGGTCATCCTCGAGTGGGCAGGGCGGCAGCACGGGACCCTTTCCTTCCGACTGACGCAGGTCCTTTCCGGGCATGGTTGCTTCGGGAAGTACCTGCACTCGGTCGCTAGGAGGGAATTGAGTCCCGCCTGCCACCACTGCGACTGCAGTGAGGACTCGGCCCAGCATACTCTGGCGATTTGCCCCGCTTGGGCGTCGCAGCGCCGGGCCCTCACTGCAGTCATCGGAGGGGATCTCTCGCTACCGGCCGTCATACGCTCCATGGCCGGTAGCGATAGTAGTTTTACCGCGGTCGCAACCTTCTGCGAAGATGTAATCTCGCAGAAGGAGGTTGCGGAGAAGGCCCGGGAGGACGATGTCCACTCGGACCCAATCCGCCGCCGGCGAACCGGGCGGCGGAGGCGCGCCTATCAGCGCCTCATGCCGCCCTGAGTGTGGCCGCGGATGGTCGGGACGGGCTTTCCCCTCCATCCGCTCTAGTGGCCTCCCGCGAGGGGGCGACGTATGCGTGTGCCGTACGTCGCCTAATTGAGAGGATACCAGCAGACGGTGCCCGCTTCTGTGCGGGCAGGCGCTGGGAGGGGTCCGAATGTGTTAATAACTGCAGTTCTCGGACTCCTCCCTTCACAGGCGCAGAGTGGCACACCGTGTGGTTTTAGTCGGTTCGAGTCCGACACACCGCCCCGCCGCAAGCCCCGGTGGGGTGACGGTCCGAGGGGATTCCCACACGTTAAAAAAAAAAAAAAAAGATATGAGTGGGTAGATTCGTGCTGTACGAATCCTCCCCACTTCTCACTGTGTAGCTGCAATAAGATTGTACACGAACAATGTTATTGTTACATAATCATGCCGTGAATATATGTGAAAAAAGGGACACAAACGGGACTGGTAGATGAAGATGCAATGAATTCTGCGATAAAAGAAGTCTTAAACAAAACTTTATCTATTACGAAATCCGCACAGAAATATGGAGTCAAACCCAGTACCGGCGTTAGGGTAGGGCGCGGTTGGGCGACCGCCCAGGAGCGCCGGACTTTGAGGGGCGCCGTTAAGCGGCGCCCCTTTATATTCCCATCTCTGTAAGCGAAAAAAAAAAAACGATGTGTTGGCAACACTAGAATGGAACGCAGTGCTCAATCCGTTCGGTCGTAGCACTACATACATACAGTTTATTTTACTGGGAATCCCCGACCACAGAGAAACACATTATCTATCTCTTTTTAACATTTTAGTTCAAAAGAGTTGGCGTTATTTTTGATGGAGCGGAACACAGCTCATTCTTATTCATTCAATCGGTGCACGCACTTAAAAACAGTTATCGCAATTACATATTTTAAAACAAACAGACGCAGTAATCTGGCGGTCCACGCTAAGTTACGAAGTGCATGTTTTTTCTTTTTGTCGCCGACTACAGAGTAACATAGGTTTTATCCAAAAAGTTGAAATACAAATAGTGTTTAAGTAGGTATTTGCTTTATGACGGATTATTTCACTAATTAGGTAAGTACAATTTTATTTTAACTATCTTTACTTATTATACTAAAGAGGTATCATTTGTTTGTTTGTTTATGTTATGTTTGGAGTGGGGTAATCTATTTAAAGTAAATTATATATTATAAAATATCTCTGGAACTGACTATATAATGTTGATGAAATTTTAACACGGAGATAATAAATGAATGTCGAGGAGGTACGGTCAAGTGTAAAAGTGGATGAACACTGTTCATTCGTAAGCCTTTGTGTTAAAGGTGAAAAGTGTCCACCGACTTTTGCATCTGACTGTACATAGAAGTCATTTTTTCGGGAACGAGTGGATGATCGTGATTTTTTTCATACAAATCTAAGCACTATCACGTAACACAAGCTTTTAAATATAACATTTCACAATTATTCCGCTGCCATGACAATATTACCTTACCTAGATTTTTCGATCGTAGTTCACGTGTATGCTAACGCTTTCCTGAATATAAAGCGTTTTTGGTCGTCCTCACTCAATAGCGTTATATTTAATTAATTTATAGAAATGATCGGACTTACGCAGATTTAATTTGTTGCAGATTTGATTAGTACAAAATGTCTGAACACGTTGATCCTTTCAAAAGCAAACCATCTGGGTCAAAATATAGAAAACGAAAAGCAGAAAAAGAAAAGGAATTTGAAAAAACAAAAAAGTTTATGAATATAGGCAAATATATTATCACAACAAAAAATCAAGACCTTAATGTGGCATCTACATCTGAAATACAAGCGAATGCATCGGTAGTGGAGTCTCTGTCTGACAAGTCAGATCAGTTAGCTGTTGAAGAGATTGTGGACGAAGTTTCCCGAAGTGAGGAGACAAGTTGTGTTACAATTACAGATGCTGCTCAGGATGACACTATTGGTGATGTACAACAAATACAAATTCTAGATGACGTTAGTTCTCTTGTTCCAAATATATCGGATCCAGCCACTTGGCCACTCACTCGAAATAGCAAAATTATTGATCATATAATAACTAATGGCCCAGTGCAAACTCACATTGATAATTATCCAAAGAATGATACAGGGCGACATTTCTCAAATTCTCATTTTACCAAAAAACTTGCAAACAATGAAATAATTCAGCGTCGTTGGTTAATATACTCAGTTTCTAAAAATCGAGTTTACTGTTTTTGTTGCCGGCTATTTGATAGCAGCTCAACGTCGAATTTAGTATCTGAAGGATATAACGACTGGAAACACTTATCAGAAATGTTAAAAGTTCATGAAAGTAGCACTTTTCATAAGAAGTTTTACCTCTCATGGATTGAGGCTGAACTAAGATTAAAAACGGGAAAAACAATAGATTGTCAAGAGCAACATTTGATTAGAAAGGAAACTACAAGGTGGAATAATATTTTGTCTAGATTAATGCATATTACACTGTATTTAGCTGAAAACAATATGGCGTTTAGAGGTACTTCCGACAAACTATATACGCCAAATAATGGAAAGTTCTTGGGTTTAGTACAACTACTAGCCAAATTTGATCCAGTTATGGAGGAGCACTTGCGATTAGCTGTAAAGGGTGATGTTTCTGACCACTACTGCGGAAAAGACATTCAAAATGAATTAATAGAGCTGATGGGTGAAAAAGTGAAGTCAGAAATCATATCACGTGCAAAGAAATCGAAATATTATTCTATTATAGCTGACTGTACTCCGGACATTAGTCATATAGAACAGCTTTCACTGACAATACGATTTGTTGATTTATCATCAGATGTCGATAAAATATCAGTAAAAGAGCATTTCATAGAATTTATACCTGTTAATGAGTCGACTGGTGAAAGGCTGACTGAAGTTATTATTGATATTTTAAATAAATACGGACTGGAATTGAACGATTGTAGAGGTCAGGGCTATGACAACGGAGCAAATATGAAAGGAAAAAATATTGGAGTTCAAAGGAGAATTCTGGACATAAATCCTTTAGCTGTATATGTACCGTGTGGCTGTCATAGCTACAATCTCGTACTATGCGATGCCGCTAAGTCATCTGTAAAATCTGTCACTTTGTTTGGAGTACTTCAGAGGTTGTTTACGTTGTTTTCAGCTTCTGTTCATCGATGGAAAATTCTGACCGATCACTTGGGATTGTACACTATAAAAAAACTCAGTGACACGCGTTGGGAAGCAAGAATTGGCAGTGTTAAAGCAGTCCGTTATCAAATTAGCGCCGTCCATGACGCTTTAATCACTTTGGCTATTGAAACTCAGAAAACTGATGTTCAAGTCTCTCATGAGGCTACTACTCTAGCCGAACAGCTAAAAGATTTCGGCTTCATAGTTTCATTGGTTGTCTGGTATGACATACTTTTTCAAATTAATGTCGTTAGTAAATCTCTACAATCAACAGACATGGATCTCGGTAAATGCACAGACATGTTGAAAAAATGCTGCAATTTCTTGGAAGAATATAGAAATACAGGCTTTAAAAGCGCCATTTCAACTGCGAAGGAATTGGCTGAAGAGTTAGAAATAGAACCTGTGTTTAGAGCGACAACAAGAATTCGACGTGTTAAGCGCCAAGCTGGTGAAACTGCCCAAGATGAGCCTATAACTTCTCCAGAAAAAAAATTTGAGGTTGAATTTTTCAACTGTCTTTTGGACACGACGTTAACTTCACTCAACGAAAGATTTGAACAGTTATGTGAGTACTCGGAATCTTGGTCTTTTTTGTACAATTTAAAACAGATTCCAGAAAAACACGACCTTATCAAACTCTGTAGTGATCTTCAATTGAAATTAAATGTAAATTCCAAATCAGATATAGATGGATGTATGTTGTGCGATGAACTCGTAAGTCTGAAATCGTTTTTGCCTGATCAGAAAGTGGTTACTCCTGTTTTTGTTTTAAATTTTATCAAAGACCGCAACTTACAAGAACTATATCCAAATGTTTGGATAGCATTACGAATATTATTAACTATTCCCGTAACGGTTGCTAGTGGAGAGAGGAGTTTTTCTAAGCTCAAGCTGATAAAAACCTATCTGCGATCGACAATATCTCAATCTAGATTGACAAACTTGGCAACTTTGTCAATCGAAAATGAAATTGCTGAAAACATCGACTTTGATAACTTAATAAAAGAGTTCGCCGATAGAAAGGCTAGAAAAGTAAAATTTTATTAGTTTTTTTAATAAATGTTTATTTCTTTTCATAAATGGTTATTTCATTATTATCCTTCGCCTTTTTTCGTATGGGTTTGAATTGCAGTTAGGGGGCGCCGTAGAAATCTCGCCCAGGGCGCTGTTAGTACTAAAACCGGCACTGGTCAAACCGACGATACTCGAAAGTCGCATGACAAAATTTCATAAGCAGCAGCTGCCGTAAAAGGAGATAATATACCGGTACGTGTTTTCAGTTCAAAATTTACATGAAATGAGTGTTTACTATTGAAGAAGAGACTCTTAAAAAAAGTACATACTTGAGTCCTCCAGAATACACTATGGGTTGACGAATGTTCAGGCAAGAAGACTGGCGTACGAATTTGCAAAAGTAAATAAGCTACATTATCCTCCTAGATCCTATGATGCCAACATAACAATATGGCAGGAATGGCTGGACAGAGTCCGCAGCCGTAATCTAAATTTAAGTCTTAGAAAACCAGAAAGGACAAGTGCGGCAAGGTCTATTGGCTTTAACAAGAGGCTGTACATTTCTTGCAAAACCTAGAAAATGTCTTGACAAAACAATTTCACTGCTGATAGCCAAATTTTGCGAGGACACACTTTGCATATCAATGTTTTATAAAATGTATCCAATGTACCCGCCACAGGTTTCTGGCTTCCAGCTCGCGGCAATCGAGGTGGAACGTCACTCCTAGAGATGACGCCCGCCTAGAAGAGCACCGGGTCAAAAAGAATAAAGAAGATGCAAACAAGATCGAACACGCTATTGCTAAGATGAAATGCGGTGTATTAGACCACGTAATCAAACAGGCTAGACTGTCCGCGCACTGCTAATAGAATTTATAATTTCGATGAATCTGGAATATCAACCTGCCAACCAGCCTGGAAATTAGTTTTTCCAACAACTAAAGATGAAGGGACCGTTTAGTTAACAGATGTGGTATGTTTATTGTCGTCATCAAAACCTGCTTCGACAGCAAGGACTGGCCATATAATATATAGTTTTGATAAAGACCTATCTATGTACAATGTTGGATAATTAAAAGTTTAAGTTTGTTGATTTATTCTGTTATTTTTTTTTTTTATTGTTATGTTTCTTAAATATAAAAAACAATCTGATTATAAAGTTCATTAGTTCCTAAGTAAAAAGAGAAAAAATATAAGTGATTTTTATGATAACCTTTAAGTAACAATTGTACTTTGGATACCATTTTTTTTTAATTTTATTAGGGCTGAATTTGTGTTAACTTTGATCTCAATAAATGACTATTAATAATTATTAATACATCGTTTTTCAACATTGTTGTTGAACAAAGGTTCCTCAGTATGTACGAATGGGCACATTCGTACATAGTGAGCAACCTTACGGACACCCAATGGGCAGGGTAGTTTCGTACGTTTTCCATTTTTTGAAATGTTAACATAACTTTGCCATGATAATTTCTAACTAAATGGTACTTCTTTATTATCAAAGCCAGATAAGCAAGGTATATAATCAGACTGAAGTTAATATTAAACAAGTAATTATTTCTCTTCTATATGGCTTAAAGTGAAAATTGTAAGAATCCTACAAACTCTCACCTCCCCTACAATATTGCATTACATTTTGGTTATTCCATTTATTCTCTTCCTGTCCAGAGTTCTGTTCCCTAGTCCAAAACTACTCCTACAGCTATACACACAGTTCAATCATATTTTGAATTAAGGAGCTATTGCTCAGCCATGCTGGTTTAATTATCTGTTTTGCATGGATTCTTAGTAGGCAGGGATAACTGACAATATAAAACCAGACTAAATACACCCCTGCATGTGGCGAAAGGGTTCCTTTTGAGATTTTAAAGTTCAAACTCAATATTCCAATATCTCACTTGAAGTTACAATGGTTGGATTCGGAGAACATATCAAAACGTACAGAAACAGTACACTATATGAAAATTTCGCCAATGGTTCCTCCAAAATCTTGGTTTCATACCAATGTAATGCTCAAGAGAGGCACATTTATAATTTGCTGTAATTGGCTGGATCATTGCTGTAGCTTCGTTCACCTGAAAAAAACGAGGACCAGATATAGTTATATCTATGAATGTGTTTCGTAACATACATAACAAGTAATATTGTACTAGAAGATGATAAAATGCTAAATACATATATGTATTTTTGAAATGTACAAGTAACTCCCTTTCCAATGATACCAAACACCGCATATTTATCTCAAATTATTTTTTTAATACATTACTTTATGTCGGCTAGAGGGTGCCATATAGATTCAGTGACACGTCATGTAGCCTATAATCAGCATACGATCAGCAGTTCTAATAAGTAGTTAAGGAGCTATGAGGGAACAGATGAACATACATACATACATAGCCTCTCAAAATCATAACCCTCCTTTGGCTTTGCTGTAGTCGGGTAAAAAAGTGTCTGAACAAGTATGCATTGTGCATTCTATGGAGAAATATTCAATGATATCTAGTAACACTGAGCTTTTGAATTGAATTTAAATTTTAAAGATGATCCAAGGTACGTCAGTCATGACAGTAGCCTGGACCATCTTGCACATTAGCCCTGGTATTCTCAATATTTTATTGGTTACACGCATTAAGTGCCAGTTGGGGTGAATATTGACTAATTCCTGAACAAGAGCTCATAGTAATGTCTAATGTGACGGAACAAAGTTTGTGTTTATATACATTCTGTTATGATCTTTACATCATATGAAATAAGGTTCCTTTTTCTTTCTGTTCACTTAGATCTTTAAAGCTACTAAATGGATTTTAATGCAGTTTGGCGCAATAGACAGAGTGATTCAAGAAGGTTAATATGCATATTATAGTAGTAGACATCAGAGAATTTCACGCAAAGCCGAGCTGCTAGTTTATACTAATATTATAAACGCGAAAGTTTGTAAGTATGAATGGATAATGGATGTTTGTTACTCTTTCACGCAATAATTACTGAACGGAGTCGGATGAAACTTTACAATAATATAGCTTATACATCAGAATTACATAGGCTACTATTTGCCGCGATAACCGACATATACGCGGGCGGAGCCGCGGGCAACAACTAGTAGAATATAATACTATGCCCAATTTGTTATGCTTTAAATCAAAATGTGTCATTATCTGATTTTGTAAAATAATAGGTACCTACTTTGTTCACTTAAAGGGGTTATAAAAATAATAGGAATATGAATTATTAGATACAGTTCCAGTCTCAAAATTACTTCGTTGAGTCATCAAAATCAAGGTTAAACGATTAACATGCTAAGAAAGGATACGTATCATATTTACTGACAAAAAATGTGATCTATGAACTAAATACTTTAATACAACCATATCTAAGCGTTTTCTGAAAGGGAAACTTTAAGTTTGTTCAACATACACAAATAATTTTTGAGTTTGTTTTTTTTTTGTACAAATTTTACTAAGTTTCTAACTCAGTCTTATATTTTAACATTGGTGCCGCTTTCGATATCTGCTTAAGTGCATAAAATATCTCAAGAAACTTTTATGTCAAAATTATCGTAAATGCAAGTACTTACAGAACTCATTTTCTTTCCTATCGGTGAAATCACGAGTCAATTAAAAATATATCACACACAAAAACTCTATTTCCTTTCTGAATCAAACTAAAATATTGAATTTAATTTAATGAAGATTATTTAGGATTGTGGGGTTGGATCCGCGGTAGGCTTGTTGAAAAAATATCGATACATCGATATTATTTTTACAATGTATCGATATTTTTGAGCGATATTTAATATTTCGATATATCGATGTATCGATATAAAATTCCAAGTATCGACAAGGTATAAAAATCGATATTTTTCTAGACCAACTTTATTTTATACTAACAACTTAAAAAAAAAAAAAGATCACAATAACCCGAGTTTCCTTTAAAAAGAAAAAAATTATGAAAGAAACTTAATCTTAAAGTACCTATGATGTATGTACTACTGATATTTCAAAAAAAATACATCGTGTTATATTATACTTTAATATTTGTGATTGAATTGTAAGGTTTGGAGCGGTCCTCTACGCGATGTATTTTTTTTAGAATTATTAGTACTCGTACATACTTATGTACTTTAAGATTGAGTTTCTTTAATTTAATTTTTATTTTATATTTTTTATAGGTACACACCGAAGCTAAGAACACCCTCGATTAAGATTAAGTCACTTTTAGCCCCATTAACTTCAAACGGCTCAACCGATTTTTTAAATACATTTCATTTATTTTGATTATTAATTTTGTAAAGAGCATGTGATGCTATTTCATTTGCGACCCAAACGGGGTAAATTTGATGACATTGGTATTTCCATCCCCATTTTCTCCCCACCACATATATTTGCAGATGTTGGGTATTTTCCGCACTTTTACCCCCAGAGTTTTTTCAGGGCTCAACCGATTTTCATTGAACATATTATTTTGTAATGTGCACGTGATGCGCTTTAATTTGAGACCCCACTTGATTATATTTGCAGACATTCGGTTATTCTTCCCCACTTTCACCCCCCACAACTTTGATTTTCATCAAACATATCTAAAACACTCGCCCGTAACTCACCCTTCATACAAAAAAATAATAATTTAAATCGCTTCATCCGTTCGCGAGCTACGGAGCCACAGACAGACAGACACGTCAAACTTATAACACCCCTCTTTTTGCGTCGGTGGTTAAAAAGTATTTTTTGTTTTTGCTCGATTTGCTGCTTTTTAATTTGGTTTGTAAAGCTCCAAACAAATTATCGGACGCGGCTGACGGACGCGGCTTACAGCCGCAATCTGGAGTATGAATTTACATTGAGGTGTGCAAACTATCGGACGTAAGTCGCGGACGTAACCTTTGACTGACCTTGAGCGTTCGGACGTCCGAAAGGAATCTGGAACGCTGGATGTTTTTGTTGCGTCCGTGTCAGTGCTGCCAGAAGGTTACTTTCGTAAACTTAAAACTTAAATAAATGAAAAATTTACTTTTTAATGACTTTACGAAAATTGTGGAATTATCTCAAATTCTTACATTTATGTGATTATCCATACAAATAAATAAAATCGGAGTGTCTGTTTGTAATATTAAAATAACCGCTTTTTATAAAATAACATTTTTTTTAAATTTTTGTCTGTCTGTCTGTTTATTCCGCGTAATCTTTGGAACGGCTGGACGGCTGATGACACAAGGAGTGACTCAGGCTTCTTTTTTTAGACTAGCTTTGCCTCGCGGCTTTACTCGCATTTACAATTACATGTGTGGAGGGACGGGTGTAATATCCCTCCAACACAAAGGGAGGATCCTCCGACCAGGCGAGGTGATCGTGCCTGGCGGGCCAACTGCCCAACGGTTGATGTTGGAATGTTGTATGTATCTTAATTGGCGCGCGAACTTTCACTGCGCGATTCAGGATTGGTAGTTTCTTAGTTTCCTTCGTTACTCCGTAGCTCAGTGTAACTTCGGTAGATGGCGCTGTAGTATATTATGTTGTTGTTGCGCTGTATGTGGAAGTCGCCACATCACTCCCCTCCAAGACCGGAGGTCGATACATTGTTGAGTCAGCTGTCTATGCTCTGTTGTGGAGCTTGCCAGTGCCAGGAGTGAGTAGTTCCAGTGAGTCGGAACTGAATGCCGCAAGTTCCAGTGAGTCGGAACTGAATGCCGCTAGTCCCAGTGAGTCGGGGCTGAAGTCCGCTGATCCCAGTGAGTCGGGATTGAGTGCGGTGCGCGGTGCTGCGGTGAGGTCCCCAGTGAGTCGGGGCGGTTGCTGCGTAGTGGCTGGCTGCTGCGTAGACGGGAGAGATATGCTCTGCTTACATGGACCGTAGGTGCAGTGTGCTGTGCCTAGAAGCTGATGAGGCCGTAGGGGTAACCAGGCTGGAGCGGTCGCTTCCTGCGTGTGGTTTTATCCCTGTTGAGGCCGAGATTTCTAGCTGGCTGTGAGACTTGCTGTGGGAGTGAACATGATGGTGGCGTGCTAATGCTGCATCGAAGGCTGCTTCCAATCACGTCGGGGTCACCACTGTGGAGGGACGGGTGTAATATCCCTCCAACACAAAGGGAGGATCCTCCGACCAGGCGAGGTGATCGTGCCTGGCGGGCCAACTGCCCAACGGTTGATGTTGGAATGTTGTATGTATCTTAATTGGCGCGCGAACTTTCACTGCGCGATTCAGGATTGGTAGTTTCTTAGTTTCCTTCGTTACTCCGTAGTTCAGTGTAACTTCGGTAGATGGCGCTGTAGTATATTATGTTGTTGTTGCGCTGTATGTGGAAGTCGCCACACATGCATTTACAATTGCATTTACAACAATAACCGCGGGGAACACGGTGGGGCTCAGCTAGTATATTTACTAAAACTAACGACGCGGGACATTACTATAAGGTTCTGGCACTTTACTTTCTGGTTTATTGTTATCTAGTATCATTAATGCGCCTGGTATTATGTTCTTAAAATCAACTTCAAATACTTCTGCTGGTATTTTTTCTTCATCTTGATCGATTATCTTTGTGGATGTAGATGTATCTTGATAATTTAAATATTTTCAAATATGTATAAACATAGTAACCTTACAACAACTTGTTTTTTTCGAGTATATTTAGGGCTAAAACCTTAAACAGTCTTAAATTTGCTGCCAATCTATTGTACCACGACTTGCTGTTGCTAGTTCGACTCTTTAGTAAGTTTATTGTATGTCTAAAGCTACGTTCCAAAACAGGTTGTTTATACTCGGCAAAGCAAAGTGTACATTTTACTAAGCCAAAACATATAACATGGCCTTTACCGAAGGGTAAAAAGGGTTGGAAAATATGTATTTTCTAAATTCATTGAGATACTTTAAATGTATGTACCTACTAAAACTCATTATATAATTTTTCAGTGTTTTTTTTTTAGAATATCTCTGTCTAAAATCACTAAAGTGGCAACACTGAAAACGTCCGCAAGCAACGTCCGAAGAGACTGTGCACATTATCAGCCGCGGCTGTAAGCCGCGTCCGTCAGCCGCGTCCGAATAGTTTGTTTGGAGCTTAAGTTGGCAATTCTCTGTCAAATCATACCGATATCTCGATATTTTTTTATAAAAATATCAATATCGATATTGATATTTTCTAAAAATATCGATACGATATAAATCGATACTTTTTTACATTTCCGACATCCCTAATCCGCAGACGCGACCACAGATTATTTAATAACAATATAAGGTATGTACTCTGTGCCACAGATTCAAGTCTAGTATCGAATCAAATGCCAAATCGGTAGATCTGAAAAGTAAAAAATTAGTATATTTGCTTCAAAAATCGCCGTTAAGAAACAAAAGAAAAATAATCAATGTCTATAGTCAAAATAGTTTTAGGGACTATTATTTCAGTTTTCTTTGAAACTAATGACGGTGTAAATAATTATCACAGAATTTAAGATTAATATTTACTTTTTCGGGACAGCAGAGGGGCTTGCTGACCCGTGAGGTTCGTAATAATCACTGGAAGTATCGTATAAAGTTAGTGAAAGCACAGCTATCACCAATGTATCTCGTTTATTCGATGTAGGCGGCGATGTAGGCAAAACCCAAATTTCCCTCTTAAGATTTTTTTTATTTAACTAAAGCTCAATGCGATAATTTTATACAGTTTACTTATTTGTAATAATAAATCTTGCTTAAGGCTGTCATTGTGAATCCACACAGTAAACAATAAAATAAATCTACCTCCGCTAATAAATTGAGGGTACGCAGCGAGTGTCAGTGGCGTTTCGCTCATTGCAAGAATTTTTTGTTGTTTTCGCTCTAAAACACTGTTTGATTTATTCTAATTATAAAATTTGTTATACCATTGTATAGAATAAGTCTTAACGCGTAATTTGATGTATATATTGTAATAGTTTATAAAAGGATTTTTACAAATAAACGCTTTTAAAGGGTTCGGCTCAAGTAAAAAAGGGTCAAATAAGCAATCAAATTTACGTGGTCGCCGATAAGGGCGAACCGACCGCCTTATAAAGCGGGCCGTTTGTCGGTTCGAGTCAGTCGCAGCATAGCCACCGAAAAGGCAACAACACTAAAAGGAAGCTGAACCCTGAAGCTTTAGTAAAAAATAATTATTTTTTATTTATTTATCCCGTCATATCAAGATTAGTATCAAGTTTCCTCAAGATTAGTATCAAGTTTCCTCAAGATTATTATCAACTTTCCTTTAAGTCAAGTCCCTTCAAAATACGCATTCAGGGGTGCATGGGACGTGCGTCACCAGCGCAAAAACAAACGTACGTCAAACAAGTGGGAGAAGTCCCAGACTGCTAGGGAATAAGTTATGGAATCAGGCGTTACTTTGCGGAAATCCATGACATTAAATGCTATGAAATATATTTAGCTTTAATTCCGCGAGACAAATATCCAGGTCCGAAAGCAGGGCACAAATCCCACCGTCATGCATATGTACACATACAAAACAAGTGAGAAATAATTAGCATGCCATGCAACCAAACCTATACTCGACACGTGTTTCGCCCCTCCACGGGGCATCCTCAGGAGATGTTGACTCGTCGAGCGTTGGAGCTCGAATGCGCGCAAGCGCACCGCTGTCGGCCCTTTATATACCGTTTTGATGACGCTATAATCACGATCGATACAAAGTAGTGCGTACAAAGATACAAATGCGGGTAGTTCGGCACAGATGTCGTTGTGACATTGTATCGATCGTGATTATAGCGTCATCAAAACGGTATATAAAGGGCCGACAGCGGTGCGCTTGCGCGCATTCGAGCTCCAACGCTCGACGAGTCAACATCTCCTGAGGATGCCCCGTGGAGGGGCGAAACACGTGTCGAGTATAGGTTTGGTTGCATGGCATGCTAATTATTTCTCACTTGTTTTGTATGTGTACATATGCATGACGGTGGGATTTGTGCCCTGCTTTCGGACCTGGATATTTGTCTCGCGGAATTAAAGCTAAATATATTTCATAGCATTTAATGCTAGGGAATAGCCCGACAGTCGCAACAAAAATTATTCCAGGGTTAGATAGGCCAGTTATCGAGGAAGGTCGTAAACTATATATATGCTATCACGCTACGACAAAAAGAGCGGAGCATCAATAAAAATGTGGCCAAATTATTCTGATAATAAATAATGAATTAAAATAATTAAAAACAATGTAAGTCAAAAATATTCTTAAAAATAAAGCAAAAGAATTTTCTCATAGAATCTCCTAAAATAAACGCTAAATAGCTACCTATCAGACAAAAAGGTACCTACTGCCAAAATAGTTTTTTTTTTTTTATATTTTAGCTGCCAAAATGACTCTGCCCTGCCTGATGGAAAGCACAAGCAGAATCCAAGAGTGGTGGTCACCATCCTCAATGTGAACAAGGACAGTGCAGCATGGCGACCAGCACTATGGCGGCCTAGTGAGATGCTTTTTCACGCCCCGCTTAAAGGACCCGGGATCATAGTTGGACGGAAACACGTGCGCTGGTAGTGAGTTCCAGGTTTTAACCGATCGGCACAGGAAAGAAGAACCGAATCGATGAGTGCGAGAGCGTATGTCTTCCACTCTGAGGCGGTGACTTCTGAGGCTGGCACGTGTTGTCCTGTAGAGGAAGGGAGAAGGCGGGACTAGTTGGAAGAGCTCTTCAGAACACTCCCCATGATAAAGACGATAGAGGACTGCCATGGAGGCGATATCTCTACGCATCTGCAGAGGCTCAAGGGACTCGGTGGCTTCAGGACTGTCGACAATTATCATTACAATCATAATTATGAAGGTTATGCGGTAACTCAGGGGAATGTACCGTAAAAAAACAAATGAGGGCGCGTTCCCACTATATCGTAACGATTAATTTATCGTTTGACGACTGTCGTCTCTAGCTGTTCCCATTATAACGATTGTTTGTCGTCAAATTTTTTTATCGTTTAGCGACTATCGTATCTAGCTGTTGCCATTGGATCGCGACGACATTTTATTGTTTCACGGCAGTCGCTTTGTCGTTTATACATCACAAGCTACAAATCTACAGTCGCCTCTACGTTCTCTTGGAGATCAGTAGTGCGTTTATGCTCCTGAGTACAATGAACGAAGACGAAATTTTAATAATGTATTATTTTTTGAAAAAAGAAAGATGATGCAAGCAAAGCATAGAAAGTATTGAGTACATCCAGTGTTATTGAAAAGAATTCCATCCGTATAAACGACGAGACGATATTTTTAACGTGGCTACGATAGATTTGCCGTCACGATTTAGTCATAACGATTTTTATCGTTTTACGACTGTCGTGCTAGCCGTTCCCACTGTCATGACAATCTGTCGTCACCGCAAAAAATGGCGTAGACGACAGCTAGTCGTGTCGTTCTTCATGTGAACACCTCCATTTAAACATAAGCCACGACACTTAAAACTTTGAAAAATTGCTTCAATTCGGTAGAACAGACGCCATATCGGTAGAAATACCGAATCTGTAGGCTCGAGATCACTTTGTGTTTGCAGTACTTATAGCATTTAAAGTATCGATACTTTCCTTTCGATACTTTTATGAGTACGATACTTTTTTTCGATACTACTCATGAGTACAGTATCGATACTTTCTATCCGATACCGTGTCCCTTACTCGTGGCCCTACAACGCTACAAACTTAATTATTCTCTGTGTAACACCTTCCCTCAGATACATGACATGGTTTCCTTCGTCACCAATCTATATTGACTAGTTATAATTTCAAAGGGTATACTCGTATTTCTCAATTTAAACCTTGTGAGAGCCACAAACAAAACGTTACAATTGTCCCGAGTAAGGGCGTATTCCCACTATGTCGTGACGATGAATTATTATCGTGTTGTTTAAAGCGTCGTGACTTATGTTTTAAAAACTCGTCGGACTCGAGCACCGAGTGCTCCGTACAAACCTGTAGGTATATTATATATGATATAACTAAAAATTTATGCTTTTCGCAATGTTTCCTTTATCTGTGCTATAAGACGTTGCTTCGTACCAAATTTCAATGTTCTGAGTTCACAGGAAGTACCCGGTAGGTTTTGATTCCCTTGCGAGTGTCGAAAATTTGCAGCATAAACGGCTGTTTCTTTTGATTGCGTTGGCTTAGAAAGAAAGAATACATTTATTAGTCACACGTAAAAGAAAAATAAGACATTTAACTTAGATTAAACATTAATACTTAGATTAAGATTAAAAATAACAATCAAAATTTCTAGCCGTGTGACAAAAGGGCCGCAGCTCAGCTTATGCTGCGGTCCTGGAAGTGACCACAGCGCTGATTTTCAGCTGTAGCCCAACGTAACACCTCACGGACGCGTTACAGTTACAGTTTCAACAATAAAACATATAAAAATAGTTACAAAAATACAATAAACACATAAGAATAACACATGTGGAGGAACGGGTGTCATGTCCCTCCAACACAAAGGGAGGATCCTCCGACCATCCATCCGGCGCGAGATCTTTCACTGCGCGATTCAGGATTGGTAGTTTCTTAGTTACTCCGTAGTTCGACGTATCGTCGGTAGATGGCGCTGTAGTATGTTATGTTGTTGTTGCGCTGTATGTGGAGGTCGCCACATCACTCCCCTCCAAGACCGGAGGTCGATACATTGTTGAGTCAGCTGTCTGTGCGCTGTTGTGGAGCTTGCCAGTGCCAGGAGTGAGTAGTTCCAGTGAGTCGGAACTGAAATGCCGCAAGTTCCAGTGAGTCGGAACTGAATGCCGCTAGTCCCAGTGAGTCGGGGATGAAGTCCGCTGATCCCAGTGAGTCGGGATTGAGTGCGGTGCGCGGTGCTGCGGTGAGGTCCCCAGTGAGTCGGGGCGGTTGCTGCGTAGTGGCTGGCTGCTGCGTAGACGGGAGAGATGTAGGTGCAGTGTGCTGTGCCTAGACGCTGATGAGGCCGTAGGGGTAACCAGGCTGGAGCGGTCGCTTCCTGCGTGTGGTGTATCCCCGTTGAGGCCGAGGTTGCTGGCTGGCTGTGAAACTTGCTGTGGGAGTGAACATGATGGTGGCGTGCTGATGCTGCATCGAAGGCTGCTTTCAGTCACGTCGGGGTCACCACTGTGGAGGAACGGGTGTGTCATGTCCGACCAACACAAAGGGAGGATCCTCCGACCAGGCGAGGTGATCATGCCTGGCGGGCCAACTGCCCAACGGTTGATGTTGGGATGTTGTATGTATCTTAATTGGCGCGCGAACTTTCACTGCGCGATTCAGGATTGGTAGTTTCTTAGTTTCCTTCGTTACTCCGTAGTTCAGTGTAACTTCGGTAGATGGCGCTGTAGTATATTTCTGTTGCGCTGTATGTGGAAGTCGCCACATCACTCCCCTCCAAGACCGGAGGTTGATATATGTTGAGTCACTGAGGTAATTGAGGTACAGAGAAAGAAAGCAAGGGCTCAAACTAATTATAAAAAACACCCGACGGAATCAAACTGGGAAAAATTTATGCTTATTAGAAATTTCTGCAATAAGATGTGTAGGAATGCACAGCGCCGACATATCCACAAATCTGTTGAAGATGGTGACCCAGCTAAAGTCTGGAAATTTCTTAAGTCGTTGGGGATCGGCAAGTCACGTCCTAATAATACTTCAAAAGATATTGATATTGATTCCCTGAACTCACATTTTTCTGCTTCTTCCAGTTATGGAGGAACTACTAAAACTGCGACGCTAAATTATCTTTCTTCTTTGTCGACCCCTAACTGTTCTCCATTTCTTTTCAGTCAATTTGCTGCATGTGATGTAAAGAGGAGTATAATGTCAATAACCTCTAATGCCGTCGGAAACGACGGTGTCAGCCGTAATATGGTTCTTCCTATCCTCGAAGAAATCCTACCCATAATTTGCCATATTTTCAATTACTCCATATCTATTAATACTTTTCCATCTGCATGGAAAATGGCTAAAATCATCCCTCTCCCAAAAAAAGCAATCCATCCTCCATTTCAGATTACCGTCCCATATCTATCCTTCCCTTTTTCTCCAAAGTCCTCGAGCGTCTTATTTATACGCAAATGACCTCATTTCTTTCAAGAAACTGTTTCCTTAATTCTTTCCAGTCAGGTTTCCGTCCAGGCCATAGCACTACCACAGCTCTTGTCCATATTACGGATGACGTTAGGTCGGGGATGGATGAGGGAAAGCTAACAGTCTTGGCCTTGCTAGACTTTAGCAATGCGTTCAACACCGTTGATTTCGATGTTTTGCTGGGCATACTGCGCTCTCTTAACATATCTCTATCGGCAATTGACTGGTTTCGTACCTACCTGTACGGTCGCCAGCAGTGTGCTTGTATTGAAAATGTTTACTCCTCTTGGCGTACAACATCTGCAGGTGTACCTCAGGGCGGCGTGCTATCCCCTTTACTTTTTTCAGTTTTTATTAACTCAATTACAAACCAATTACTATCTTCCTACCATCTTTATGCAGATGATCTCCAAATTTATTCACAAGCTACTCCAGATAATATAACACAAGCAGTGGACGTCATTAATCAAGACCTAATGCAAATTTGCAACTGGAGTAGGGAGTATGGGCTAAATATAAATCCAACCAAAACACAAGTCATGATAGTGGGTAGTTCCAGGCTGCACTGCAAAATTAACTTTCAGCAGATACCAGCTATATGTTGCAGCGGGACGGTTATTCCATATAGTGATAAGGTGAAAAACTTGGGGATCTGTATGGATAAGTACCTATCCTGGCACCCTCAGATTGGGGAAGTCAGTCGCAAACTTTTTGCTGCAGCAGGATCTCTGCGAAGGCTACGGAATTTCCTTCCAACTAATACTAAAGTTGCGCTCGCACAATCACTTCTACTCCCCATCCTTGACTATGGCGATGTCAGCTATCTGGATCTCACCGAAGACCAATTGAACAAACTTGAGCGACTTCAAAACTTATGTATTAGATTCATATTTGGATTACGCAAATATGATCATATCTCAGAGTTTCGTTCTAAGCTCAAGTGGCTACTAATACGCTCTCGCCGGAATCTGCATATTCTTACTCTTTTATACAGTGTTCTGTTTAATCCTCACACACCCCCTTATCTCAAAGAACCTTTCAGTTCTTAAAAAATACACATTGCACAGACCTGAGGTCATCGGAGAATTTAAAACTAAAAATGCCAACACATTCCACTCAGGTTGCAGACAAGTTTTTTACTGTGCAAGCGGTAAGGCTTTGGAACAACTAGTTGGCCCGCCAGGCATGATCACCTCGCCTGGTTCGAGGATCCTCCCTTTGTGTTGGAGGGACATAGCACCCGTTCCTCCACAGATTCGTCATGTCGGTCTGTCCGTCCGTATGTCACAGCCACTTTTTTCCGAAACCATAAGAACTATACTGTTGAAACTCTGTGAACCGCATTAAGGGGCTGAAAACCAAAATAGAGCTAAATAAAGATCGCTTTGTATAAAACCTATTGCTCATATCATTACCAAAATCAATGTCTTTATAATTGAACATGTTCCTGACATAGTGGTTATTTCCAAAACACGATTTGAAAAACTTCACTCGATAGAAAAAAAAATCCAAGTAGCCTCCGAAAATACTTGAATTCTGACTTTACACAGTTGTGCTTTAAGTAATGTAAATGAAATTAAGTAAAATTGTCTATCATATGTAACTAAAGAAAATGGTTGAGTTAGATTTTTAATAAAATTGCAACTTTTACCATAATAACGAATTTTGTGGTTTAGCACTTACGCCCTTCTATTCCAAGCGCTCTTTCTCTGTCATTCCTATGGACATCGGCAGTGAGCGTTGAGGCGCGCTGCTAGACGGACCTATGTCGCTCGATTCGCGCGCTGACCCGATATATTAGTCGTCTATTTAGTGTATAATTTGGTATAAGTGAATCTTAAATGGAGTTGGAGGATAAATCTTTAAATAACAGATGTATATATGTTACCTTTAGTCGTATTCTTTCAAATTATTTAGGTAAGCTGATGATGGAAGGTGGAAGGTACAACTCCTCAACGGTTAGGAGTTGGAGGATAATTCTTTCAATTTCATACGTATCTAAAGACCTTCAGTCGTATACTTTCAAGTTATTTAGGTGAACTGATGATAGAAGGTTAAACTCTTCAACAGTTAGGAATTAGAGGATGATTTCAATATTACACGTACGTTTAGACCTTCATTTGTATTCTTGATGATGAAATTTGATGAAATAGTTCAACTTACTACTTACCTACGATTGTTTGCACCAAAAATTTAAAAATAAAAACATCCAACGAAAACTCTCTGCCAAAAAAACACTTAAAAGCGTAAAATAAACTGGTTCTTCATAAATTGCCTATACCTAATTCTTTATTCATTTTAAATAGTAGTATTATAATGTGTGCTAGGTACCTAAAATCTGTTTGAAGTCGGTGCTAAGCCAAAAAGAATACAAACGAACAATTACAAAAGTCTAAGCGATAGTCACTTGGCACCGACTCGACTCGATAATCTATTTTAGAGTGTTTCTAAGACGTAACATAATAAGAAAATGTCATCGCATAATAATATTATACCATTTATACATAACAGAACATACTTATTCTCTAGTGCTAAGTTTATATAAAAATTAAAGTCAAATTAAAAAAATCATCTTACAAAAACAATAGGAACATGTGTAAAACTGTGAAAACTTAGTATCTAAATTAGATACGGAATTGTAGTAAATAAACCATGTGTGTGTAGGGTTGCCAACTTTTTTTGCCAGAAAAAACGTATAAAATGACTTCAATGGGAAAAAAAAAGTATTTGGAAGAAAAAAAAAGTTTTTTTCAATTTTTTTTGTCTTTAATGCCATAAAAACCTATTTTTGCGTGTTTTAGCACATGCTAAATTTTTTTTTGCTCTATTCAAATGTTTCAAAGCCTGTTTGACAATCAAAATTTAAATAAACAATTGGTTCCTATTTAAATTTATTGACGCTCTATTTCTTTCTTCTCGCCATTTTAGATTCATCACTGAAAAAACTCTTTCAGTGAAAGATAAAGTGGCGGATTTTTTTTACATTTGGTAAGCTATCAGATCATGCATTTTAAAGTAAATATTTCCATTTGTCAACTGTACTTTTCTTTTGACATAAGTGTACCGTTATTAATACCCATAATGAGTGATTTGTTTTACGCATCATTTAAAAGTTGGAAATAAAGTATTTTCATATACTTTATTTGTATGCAAAAGTATAAAGTATAATTACCAAAAATAAAGTAGGATACGTTATTATAAAGTATCGTTGGCAACCCTATGTGTGTGTGAAGTGTATGAGCTGAGGGACCTTGGTAGTATTTTGTAATAAACATTTAGTAGTAGGTATAAACAATAAATGTGGGAATTTTAAAAGCTAGTAGAACCACGCTGATTTCAGCACTACCGGGGAGGTGCTACCCTCTCCCAGGAGACCAACCTAAAATGACAACATCATGTAGGTGAAAGCGAGACCAGCCCCCCTAGCCAAGTTGCAAGCGTTTGTCTTTCTGCAATCGTTAACGCTTAAATTCTCGTGTTTCATTGGCTACTACTTTGTCTAAGATTACTTTGTCAAATATTAGCCTATGACACACGAGAATTTAGGCGTAACGATTAAAGAAAGACAAACGCTTGCCACTTGGCTAGGGGGCAGAGGCTCAAAGATGCAGAAGCATTTCTGTTTGCCATCAGGCAGAGTACCTAGTCACTTTGGCAGACCCATACATAATAAAAACTAAAACCCAACTACGACAAAAAACGACGCTGAAAAAGTATGAAACAAGTTTCAAAAGCCGTAGTCACGTATTACGTAGAAATGTACCATAACACATTAACAACGCGTGACTACGGCTTTTGAAACTTGTTTCAGACTTTTTCAGCATCGTTTTTGTCGTAGTTGGGTTTTAGTTTGTACTTTTTTTTTATTTAATATGTTTTGGTGCCCCTAACAGGTACCATAGAAATATCACAATTATCGAATAAATACGGACAAAGTCACGAGAAAATGCTAATAATATATATATTTTTAAAATGTACAAGTAACGCCCTTTCGAATGATACCAAACACGGCATATTTATCTCTAATTTATTTTTTAAGACAGTACCTACTTTATGTCGGCTAGAGGGCGCCACATTAGATTCAGTGACACGTCATATTACCTATAACCAGCGGACGACCAAGACGCTTCTAACGATACCTCATTTGTCCAGTTCTAATAAGTAGTTAAGGAGCTATGAGGGAACAGATGAACATACATACATATATAGCCTGTAAATACATAGCCTGTCAAAATCATAACCCTCCTTTGACTTTGCCGTAGTCGGGTAAAAATCATAACCTTCCTTTGGCTTTCCGTAGTCGGGTAAAAATACACCCCTCTTTTTGCGTTGGGGGTTAAAAATAAGTATAAAATAGTTTTAAACAATATATTTTGTATTCAATATGTACGTATCTGCTTGTTTTCCGTTTGTTGTTAAATCACCTTAGAAGGCCTTTTAAACGTAGGTACATTTTGATTTGAGCAAAACGATATATGCATATAGGTACATATTAATTTGTAATGTGCTAGCCAAAACCTTTCTTTTGATACCACACATGTCATGCGAGACATGAAATATTTAATTATCAATTTCAGCTTACTCTTTTTCGAGGTTGGAATCTGAGGACTAAATTCTGTCAAAAAAAAAATCAAAAATAATCATTTCGAAAATAAATTTATATCATCAACCAGTACCTCAAAAGGAAAAAAAGCTGCCAAGTGCGAGTCGAACTCGCCCATGAAGAGTTCCGTAGCACTAAGTAACATAATATAAAAGTTCTTGTAGTTCGTTGTAACTTTGATCGATGTATACGATCTCAAGGTAGTAGAGCCACGCTGATTTCAGCACGAATGGGCCGGCTCGACCGGGGCGGTACTACCCTCGCACAGAAAATCAACGTAAAATGACCACGTTCGTGCTGTCGTGTTTCGTTGGTGAGTGCGAGACCGGAGGCCCAAATAGTCTAGTCAACAAGTTCCATACTTGTTGACTAGACTAAAAGATGCAGCAGCATCACTAGGCCGCCATGGTGTGGGTCGCCATACTGCATTGTCTTCATTCGCGCAGTGAGTATGGCGACCAATACTCTTGGATTTTGCTTATGCTTTCCATCAGGCAGAGTAGAGTCATTTTGGCGGGCCACACATAAAAAAAAAAAAAAAAATGTTTTAATAATAGTGTATTTTTTGCGGTTTACGTTTTATGACGTATTAAAAAAAAAACTACTTACTAGATCTCGTTCAAACCAATTTTCGGTGGAAGTTTGCATGGTAATGTACATCATATACTTTTTTAGTTTTATCATTCTCTTATTTTAGAAGTTACAGGGAGGGGGGGGAGTGACACACATTTTACCACTTTGGAAGTGTCTCTCGCGCAAACTATTAAGTTTAGAAAAAAAATTATATTAGAAACCTCAATATCATATTTGAATACCTATCCTATATAGGTTTGATGAAATTTTTTTTTTGCTTTTTTTCTATTTTTGTGTTAAAATCTTAAGACGCTGACTGCAGCCAACGACCTTGAGCAATGGACACGCCCCTTACAATGTTCGATAAAGCAGCGCCGCGGTTGCGATGCGGTTCGTTATTGATACTACTACAGAGTCCGAGAACCACTAATCCACTTTGAGTTTGCACTCTGCTAAAACCAACATAATGGCGCTTTGTAGTTTCACCACACTTTACACAGGGCTTTAGAATATTTCAGATAGGTCAAAATAAAAATGCTATCGTAATGGTATGATAAAAAAAAACATAATTTTAAATAAGTAAATAATGGTTCAACTAATCAAATTTTGTGCAGCATATAAAAATAGCAAAAATGTCATGCGCAAAATGGGCGCATTCCTTACAAAAATATTATAATGAGGATTATTAATGTGTTTACTTTCTGTCTATGAAATAATAGAAAATATGTGATATAATATTTATTTTATTTTGTATTGTTATAGATAAAAAAATACAATTAGGTAAGCAAGTAAGTACCTAAAACAAAATAACAAAAATTTTAATCACATTATGTATTATAAGCACATTATTTTATTGTGATTAACGAGATCACGATTATCACGAGATCGAAATCAAAAAGCGAGACAATTAGGTACATAGATACACATACATACATACATAAAAAACATCCAACGAAAACTCTCTGCCAAAAAAACACTTAAAAGCGTAAAATAAACTGGTTCTTCATAAATTGCCTATACCTAATTCTTTATTCATTTTAAATAGTAGTATTATAATGTGTGCTAGGTACCTAAAATCTGTTTGAAGTCGGTGCTAAGCCAAAAAGAATACAAACGAACAATTACAAAAGTCTAAGCGATAGTCACTTGGCACCGACTTCAAACAGATTCTAGGTACCTAGCACACATTATAATACTACTATTTAAATGAATAAAGAATTAGGTATAGGCAATTTATGAAGAACCAGTTTATTTTACGCTTTTAAGTGTTTTTTTGGCAGAGAGTTTTCGTTGGATGTTTTTTATGTATGTATGTATGTGTATCTATGTACCTAATTGTCTCGCTTTTTGATTTCGATCTCGTGATAATCGTGATCTCGTTTATCACAATAAAATAATGTGATTATAATACATAATGTGATTAAAATTTTTGTTATTTTGTTTTAGGTACTTACTTGCTTACCTAATTGTATTTTTTTATCTATAACAATACAAAATAAAATAAATATTATATCACATATTTTCTATTATTTCATAGACAGAAAGTAAACACATTAATAATCCTCATTATAATATTTTTGTAAGGAATGCGCCCATTTTGCGCATGACATTTTTGCTATTTTTATATGCTGCACAAAATTTGATTAGTTGAACCATTATTTACTTATTTAAAATTATGTTTTTTTTTATCATACCATTACGATAGCATTTTTATTTTGACCTATCTGAAATATTCTAAAGCCCTGTGTAAAGTGTGGTGAAACTACAAAGCGCCATTATGTTGGTTTTAGCAGAGTGCAAACTCAAAGTGGATTAGTGGTTCTCGGACTCTGTAGTAGTATCAATAACGAACCGCATCGCAACCGCGGCGCTGCTTTATCGAACATTGTAAGGGGCGTGTCCATTGCTCAAGGTCGTTGGCTGCAGTCAGCGTCTTAAGATTTTAACACAAAAATAGAAAAAAAGCAAAAAAAAAATTTCATCAAACCTATATAGGATAGGTATTCAAATATGATATTGAGGTTTCTAATATAATTTTTTTTCTAAACTTAATAGTTTGCGCGAGAGACACTTCCAAAGTGGTAAAATGTGTGTCACTCCCCCCCCTCCCTGTAACTTCTAAAATAAGAGAATGATAAAACTAAAAAAGTATATGATGTACATTACCATGCAAACTTCCACCGAAAATTGGTTTGAACGAGATCTAGTAAGTAGTTTTTTTTTTAATACGTCATAAAACGTAAACCGCAAAAAATACACTATTATTAAAACATTTTTTTTTTTTTTTATGTGTGGCCCGCCAAAATGACTCTACTCTGCCTGATGGAAAGCATAAGCAAAATCCAAGAGTATTGGTCGCCATACTCACTGCGCGAATGAAGACAATGCAGTATGGCGACCCACACCATGGCGGCCTAGTGATGCTGCTGCATCTTTTAGTCTAGTCAACAAGTATGGAACTTGTTGACTAGACTATTTGGGCCTCCGGTCTCGCACTCACCAACGAAACACGACAGCACGAACGTGGTCATTTTACGTTGATTTTCTGTGCGAGGGTAGTACCGCCCCGGTCGAGCCGGCCCATTCGTGCTGAAATCAACGTGGCTCTACTACCTTGAGATCGTATACATCGATCAAAGTTACAACGAACTACAAGAACTTTTATATTATGTTACTTAGTGCTACGGAACTCTTCATGGGCGAGTTCGACTCGCACTTGGCAGCTTTTTTTCCTTTTGAGGTACTGGTTGATGATATAAATTTATTTTCGAAATGATTATTTTTGATTTTTTTTTTTGACAGAATTTAGTCCTCAGATTCCAACCTCGAAAAAGAGTAAGCTGAAATTGATAATTAAATATTTCATGTCTCGCATGACATGTGTGGTATCAAAAGAAAGGTTTTGGCTAGCACATTACAAATTAATATGTACCTATATGCATATATCGTTTTGCTCAAATCAAAATGTACCTACGTTTAAAAGGCCTTCTAAGGTGATTTAACAACAAACGGAAAACAAGCAGATACGTACATATTGAATACAAAATATATTGTTTAAAACTATTTTATACTTATTTTTAACCCCCAACGCAAAAAGAGGGGTGTATTTTTACCCGACTACGGAAAGCCAAAGGAAGGTTATGATTTTTACCCGACTACGGCAAAGTCAAAGGAGGGTTATGATTTTGACAGGCTATGTATTTACAGGCTATATATGTATGTATGTTCATCTGTTCCCTCATAGCTCCTTAACTACTTATTAGAACTGGACAAATAAGGTATCGTTATAAGCGTCTTGGTCGTCCGCTGGTTATAGGTAATATGACGTGTCACTGAATCTAATGTGGCGCCCTCTAGCCGACATAAAGTAGGTACTGTCTTAAAAAATAAATTAGAGATAAATATGCCGTGTTTGGTATCATTCGAAAGGGCGTTACTTGTACATTTTAAAAATATATATATTATTAGCATTTTCTCGTGACTTTGTCCGTATTTATTCGATAATTGTGATATTTCTATGGTACCTGTTAGGGGCACCAAAACATATTAAATAAAAAAAAAGTACAAACTAAAACCCAACTACGACAAAAACGATGCTGAAAAAGTCTGAAACAAGTTTCAAAAGCCGTAGTCACGCGTTGTTAATGTGTTATGGTACATTTCTACGTAATACGTGACTACGGCTTTTGAAACTTGTTTCATACTTTTTCAGCGTCGTTTTTTGTCGTAGTTGGGTTTTAGTTTTTATTATGTATGGGTCTGCCAAAGTGACTAGGTACTCTGCCTGATGGCAAACAGAAATGCTTCTGCATCTTTGAGCCTCTGCCCCCTAGCCAAGTGGCAAGCGTTTGTCTTTCTTTAATCGTTACGCCTAAATTCTCGTGTGTCATAGGCTAATATTTGACAAAGTAATCTTAGACAAAGTAGTAGCCAATGAAACACGAGAATTTAAGCGTTAACGATTGCAGAAAGACAAACGCTTGCAACTTGGCTAGGGGGGCTGGTCTCGCTTTCACCTACATGATGTTGTCATTTTAGGTTGGTCTCCTGGGAGAGGGTAGCACCTCCCCGGTAGTGCTGAAATCAGCGTGGTTCTACTAGCTTTTAAAATTCCCACATTTATTGTTTATACCTACTACTAAATGTTTATTACAAAATACTACCAAGGTCCCTCAGCTCATACACTTCACACACACATAGGGTTGCCAACGATACTTTATAATAACGTATCCTACTTTATTTTTGGTAATTATACTTTATACTTTTGCATACAAATAAAGTATATGAAAATACTTTATTTCCAACTTTTAAATGATGCGTAAAACAAATCACTCATTATGGGTATTAATAACGGTACACTTATGTCAAAAGAAAAGTACAGTTGACAAATGGAAATATTTACTTTAAAATGCATGATCTGATAGCTTACCAAATGTAAAAAAAATCCGCCACTTTATCTTTCACTGAAAGAGTTTTTTCAGTGATGAATCTAAAATGGCGAGAAGAAAGAAATAGAGCGTCAATAAATTTAAATAGGAACCAATTGTTTATTTAAATTTTGATTGTCAAACAGGCTTTGAAACATTTGAATAGAGCAAAAAAAAATTTAGCATGTGCTAAAACACGCAAAAATAGGTTTTTATGGCATTAAAGACCAAAAAAATTGAAAAAAACCCTTTCATTTCTTCCAAATACTTTTTTTTTCCCATTGAAGTCATTTTATACGTTTTTTCTGGCAAAAAAAGTTGGCAACCCTACACACACATGGTTTATTTACTACAATTCCGTATCTAATTTAGATACTAAGTTTTCACAGTTTTACACATGTTCCTATTGTTTTTGTAAGATGATTTTTTTAATTTGACTTTAATTTTTATATAAACTTAGCACTAGAGAATAAGTATGTTCTGTTATGTATAAATGGTATAATATTATTATGCGATGACATTTTCTTATTATGTTACGTCTTAGAAACACTCTAAAATAGATTATCGTTCACAAATGCACCGAGTTCTTAAGAGAACAATATTATACAGTCATAAAGGTTCATCAGGTTCATGTCTAGTCTGAAACCGATTACATTCAAGCAATCCAGTAACCCTACCACATAAAAGTGTTTATCTTACTGGAATTTGTTAAACACCATAAGCGTATATAATTTGGCCGGTTCACATAGTCTAGCGAACTACAAGTACCTTCAAAGTGAAGGTAAAGTAACGATCACAACCGAATGTATCCGAACGGCTTCGGCTCTCAGAGCTTATAAATAAACCCCACTCGGAAAATTGCTCGTTAGTACCTTTTACACGGCGCGGCGGCGTGTTGAGAGAGTACGCTTTTCCAGACGACTCGCGCCTTCTTCAACAATAACATTGCAAATTGTTTTATGAAAGACACTCTCTTACCAAAACAGTGAAATGCCTACAGACGTAATGCCGAGCTCTTACCGCAGTGAACATTTTGGTCAAAATTTGAGTAAAAAAACTGGGGAAAGTGAAATAAAATCGGGATTCTTAGTGCTTCTGGGTCCCGGCGGGATGCGGCAGGACGTGAGGGTTGTAGTGTACAGGACATCCCTTGAGCATTTCGCCGTTATCTACCCGAGGAAGAGGGTATCGAAATCTATTGGAGTGGTGAATTTAAGGAACACGGCTGTAGAGCAAGCTGAGTCGAACAGTGGCTTCATTGTCCGACAGAAAGGCTACGATAACACAATTTCCGCGAAATTCATGTGTTCCGAACGAGATGTGGAATCTTGGATGTCGGCGTTTACGTGCAGGGCTTCGCCCCACTCGGCGCACACGAGTCTACCGGTTCTAGTCGAGACGGAGGAAAGCTAACTTAATAGATTATCTAACCGGTAAATGGTCAGATTTATCTTCGAAATTTTGACGGGCTACGTCAAAACGAGGTTATGTTTGGTTTGCAATGGGATGCGAAAGTGAAAGTGCGTTTTTTGCAAGCGCTTGAAAGTGTCTCTCAGCGGCGAAGCTTCGTAAAGACAAGTGTTACCTACGTCTTCGTGTGACTCATGTAGGTTAAACCATGTAATTATGATCTTTGGAAACTAAACGTGTTATTTTATGAAGAGAATGATTCAGTTACGAAAGGAAAAAAGAGGTGGATAACTTGGCAGTTACAATTATTATTTCCGATACACAAAATATTCGTATACATGCTAATAATAATTAAGTAGTTACTATAAAGTAAATTAGTTTTGTACTTATACAAGAAACACTTAATTTTAATACGCAGACCAGCTCTTCAGGCAACACTTAAATTACGTTAATTTGCACAGAGTAATATTACTTGAACAGGAGCCAATATAGTCATTGCACCTTGCCAAGGTCGTAAAATAAACCTTAAGTCTTAAGGCTTACAAAAGTTGAAACAGTTGGAAAAGAAGAATTTTTCTAATTGTACCAACATTAAACCTTAAATATTTTGTTTACTGTCTTTATATGCCAACGGTTTTATTGCACACTAACTGTTGATGTCGGTTATTGCGGCAAATAGTAGCCTATGTGTTATTCTGATGTATAAGCTATATTACTGTAAAGTTTCATCCAAATCCGTTCAGTACTTTTTGCGTGAAAGAGTAACAAACATCCATCCATCCATACTTAAAAACTTTCGCGTTTATAATACATATTAGTAGGATTTCCACCTGCCTTGTTTACGCTTCCAAACTTGTAGGTAATTATACTACTGAATAGGTTATGCCCAAGTATGTATGTTTAAATAGACAGAATAACATCTTAATGAGGATCCATTAATTGCTTATAATTATTGATAATAGTGCTAGAAACTTAGAAAGTTACCTATTAAATTTTTAGTTGGATGTCTGCGACCGGGTGATTAGGCCTTAATTAAGGGCTTTCGCCGTTTTGTTAACAAACTGCAAAGTTTTGTGTGAAAAGTAAAAAAAATAAAGGTCATTTAAAATTGACGATTCGGTGGGATATGTATTTTTTTTTAATTAAAAGTCGGAATCTTGCTCCAGATACAAAAATGTTAGGTGTGACGGTTTATGGGAATTCTGTCAATTAAGCGTTAATTTATTTTTATACGGTAACTTTGACTATATGTACAGAATAGACGTATTCCTATTGTCGTAATTTTGTACTAGTTGTATTTTTTTTTACTAAAGAACTACTAAAGAACACCTATAATAATTACTTTTTTATTCACAACCAAGTTAAGCTGACATCATTTTACATTCTAATTTCTTAATCTTATATATTATTTTTAGAACTATTTTGCTTCATCTAACTAATTACAACGTATTTATGTTCTAAATAATAATAACTTAATAAATATTTCGGACATCTGACACAACGACATCTAGCTTACGTGCTTAAAAGGTTACGGGTATAAAAACCGTAAATATATATATTTTAATGTACTTATACATATATTTACGTACACAATACTAATCAAAATATTTGCCACCTATTTTTCGATTTCTTAGTTCATAAAATACTTTCTGATTAGTATTTTAAGCACATAAAAAGAACACACAAACTTGATTTAAATAGTATATGGGACGTATTATAAACTGTGACATTTAAAAGCATAGATGTTTTATTTATTTTTTTATTACCGCGGCTCCAATTATTTATGTGTTCATTTGGGCCTAATTTGTAATTAAAACTAGTAAGTGAAATACGTTACAAAAACGAGCGCTTGTAATTGTGAATTGCGATATTTTTGTGTAAGACTATAAATCGCACACGACCTTTATAGTGATTCGTGTTTTCTGTTGAAACTCCGTAAATCCGTTCTGTCTGATTCGAAACCTGTTCCTTGCGCTAAATATCGGTGGTGCACGTGTTAAACTCTAGGATCTACTTTACTTCATGTCCTTTTTACCCGATTATAGTAAAGCCAAGAGGCTGGGTAATAATTTTGGCAGTCTATGTTGTTTCGCCATAGCGCCTAAGCGCCTGAATTGATTTTTGTGAATGAGGTGTCGATTGATTCGAAATAATGACTCGGGTCTTATACCCCTATATTAATCAAAAGTTTTTACGTAGTCGAGTTATACTTCTTTTTTTAAACAGTATGTTACTGAAAGAACTCAAGAATTGCACCGAAAAATACAGTTGTACTTATTTCGCCTATAACGGTATTTGTTTCGACTACACTATGGCTTGAACCCAAAAAAAAATATGAACGTGAAAAGTCCACTCACGTTCACTGTGGGAGATCAACGCATCGGCAAGCTTGGGCAGGCTCAACCGGAGTGATACCACGACCTCACAGAAAACCGGTGTACAGCACCTGCGCTGTGTTTTACCGAGTGAGTTAGGATACCGGAGACGCATACCCCAAACTCTCCCCCATCCCTCTCTCCATACCCCAAAGGCCGGCAACGCACTTGTGACGCGGGTTTCTATGGGCAGCGGTAGTCGCTTACCATCAAGCGATACGTCTGCTCGTTTGCCCCCTATTCCATAAAAAAATCCATTATTGTTTCATTTCTCCAACTGCCAAGACATCAATAACTTTATTCATACTATCTAAAAACCATGATTTTTCAAAGCAATTTTATAAAAGCAGGGAATAAGATTAAAACTTTAAAATATTAACCAAAGCAACACCTCGTGGCCAATGTAACCCGACATTACAGTACACTTATCAGTATTTCTTTCTAAATTATGTCATTAGATAAAAAAAAATTAATTTTCACCTCTTTGGTTCACATTAACTGAGTACTTGTAAAACGGATGTAAATCAATGTAAACATTTCCTTATTTCCCACGCTTACGTTTATGCAACGAGCTCTGAAGAGATAAAACGTGGATAAAACCATAAAATTCTCATGACAACATTTTTGTTGTCTCCTTGTGTTGAAAAAATTATACAGATGTCATACTCTCAAACAATAACTATCATTCGTATTATGTTATGTAATGTTTAAATACATTGACTATAAAATTATTAGTAACTTATTTTTAAATGAAATAAAAACCGGCCAAGTGCGAGTAGGACTCGCGCACCGAGGGTTCCGTACAAACCTTTATGATGTAACAAAAAAAAAATGCTTTTCGCAATTTTTCCTATATCTATAAGACGTTGCTTCGTACCAAATTTCAAGATTCTGAGATCGCTGAAAGTACCTGTAGGTTTTGATTCCCTTGCGAGTGTCGAAAACGGATCAAAAGATTGCGTTGGCTTAGAAGTTCGATTTTTAACCGACTTCCAAAAGGAGGAGGTTCTTAATTTCATCGGTATTTTTTTTATTTTTTATGTATGTACATTGATTACTCCGTCAATTGTGGACCGATTTTGAAAATTATTTTTGTATTCGAAAGGGTATGCTCCCCATGTGGTCCCATGGCCACCATATCAGGATCTGATAATGGGATCCCAAGGAAATTGAAGGAAACCCTCAAATTTACGTGAGCGCCTGCAATAAAGTTAAGGCAATTGTCTGCATGCTTTCATATTCTGTAAACATCATGTCCGAAATATTTATTTATTATTCTATACAGTATGTTGTATGTTATTAGTTATTACCTTTAGTCGAATCCTTTAAGTTATTTAGGTGAAATGATGATGAGAGACTTGAGAAAGACTAAAAAGCGAAAAATAAAAAAAAAAACTTCGTTTAAAAAAACCGACTCCAAAAACTGAAAAGTACAAAATAACTTAATTTGTATGTGCTACCTATTCATAGGTTTGAAGTCGGTGCCGAGCCAAAATGTAATAGTAGGTACCGCACTCGCCGCGCGTGACCTTGAGCGGGATAGGTGCTCTTCGCGTACTTATACTATTACTTAGTAAAGCTTTAAAGCAGTAAAGAGTTTTTCTTGAATTGACTATTGTTATTGTTATATTATATGTATAAATAAATAAATATTTTGGACATCTAACACACAACGCCATCTAGTCCCAAGCTAAGCAGAGCTTGTGTTATTGGTACTAGACAACTGATACAAATACATGTACTTTTTTTTTGTAAATACATACATATTATACATAGAAAACACCCAAACTCCGAAACAAATATTTGTAGATCGTCATTTACACTAAAAAATAAACTTAAAAAACATACATTTGAATTGAGAACTTCTTCCTCTTTACAAAGTCGCTTAAAATGACTGGTAATGACGGCATAAGTTGTCATTTAGAATTATATCTCGACAGTGTTTCCACAATGAGGGGAAATTCCCCTTTTGAGGGGAAATTAGGGTCCAGAGGGGAAGAAAAAGGGGAAAGAGATGAAAAGGGGAATCGAGGGAAATCATGGATAAAGCCTAGCTTAAAATATTGCGGAAAATTTCTTAACTAATTTTTGTATGGATTATACTAATGGTACCGAAATAAACAGTAGCGAAATTGGCAGCCCACCACCAGTGCAGGTTTTAATATTTCTGGTCAGACTATAAGAATACGAATGTTGAAATTATACTTTATTCATGCTTAGTCTAATTTTTTTGGATTCGTTTGCATGTCTGCATGCCTGTATAAACTTGAGGTGGGGTATTTCGAACTGATTTTTCATCAGTTGTACAACAGTTTCAAGCCAGATTTGATCCAACTGTTTCATTATCAAGCCCATTGCTTTTATCCGTTTTAATGTTTTTTACACGACTACGGCAAAGCCAAAGGAGGGTTATGATTTTGAAAGGCTATGTATGTATATATGTTCATCTGTTCCCTCATAGCTCCTTAACTTCTTATTAGAACTGGACAAATAAGGTATCGTTAGAAGTGTCTTGATCGTCCGCTGGTTATAGGCTATATCACGTCTCTCTGAATCTAATGTGGCGCCCTCTAGCCGACATAAAGTAATGTATTCAAAAATAAATTTGAGATAAATATGTCGTGTTTGGTATCATTGGAAAGGGCGTAACTTGTAAATTTAAAAAATACATAAATTAGCATTTGCTCGTGACTTTTGCCGTATTTTTTCGATTAGTGTGATATTTCTACGCTATGCTTATATGTTCCCAAATTCTTTCTAAACTACTAGTCAGAATAAGACATGAGGTATCGTTAGAAGCGTCTTGATCGTCCGCTTGTTAAAGGCTATATGACGTGTCACTGAATCTAATGTGGCGCCCTCTAGCCGACATAAAGTACCTGCTGTATTAAAAACTAAATTTGAGATATGCCGTGTTTGGTATCATTCGAAAGAGCGTTACTTTTATATTTCAAAAATATATAAATATTATTAGCATATTCTCGTGACTTTTTCCGTATTTATTCGATAATATTGTGATATTTCTATGGTACCTATTTTAAATATACTTTGGAAAGAGGCACCAACATTTTAAATAAAAAAAACTAAAAACTAAAACTATTTATAACTATTTCTACGTAACGTGTGACTACGGTTTTTTAAACTTTTTAGCGTCGTTTTTTGTCGTAGATGGGTTTTAGTTTTTTAATCACTAGTAGCCGTTCTACGGCAACATTGAAAGAAGCGGCCAAGTGCGAGTCGGACTCGGCCATGAAGGGTTCCGCAGCAGCAAGTAACATAATATATTTTTTATTTTATTTTTAAATTTGTGTTGATTGAATGAAAGGTAAATTGCAGTTTACGATTTATGACGTATTAAAAAAAACTACTTTCGTTTAAACCAATTTTCGGTGGAAGTTTACAAGTTTACATGGCACATGTACTTCATATATTTTTTTTGTGTGAAAATCTTAATGCGATTCACAGAATACATCTACTTACCAAGTTTCAACATTATAGTTCTTATAGTTTCGGAAAAAAGTGCCTGTGACATACGGACGGACAGACAGACAGACGGATAGACAGACATGACGAATCTATAAGGGCTCCGTTTTTTGCCTTTGGCACAGAACCCTAAAAAGGCAGTGACATAAAATAGAACTTAAGCAGAATAATTTTTGAGGGGAAAAAAATCCTGAGAAGGGGAAATCTCATTTGAGGCGTGGGGAAAGGAAATCATCAAAGTGGAAACACTGTATCTCGATGTACCATTTTCAAATTTGATATATTTTTAAAAGCCTTTTGTTTTTTATGCTTTTTTGAGAATTAGCGCGTAATTAAATTTAAGTTTGGTGTAAATAAAAGATCTATTTTGTGTGTCGGAAATAATTAAGCCAAAAGGTGATAAGATATGAGCTTAGTCATAAACAATTATTCAAATGTACCTACTTAGTGTTGGGGTTTATTACATTGTGTAGTTAAAAAAATGTAAATACATTCATAAGTCTAGCTACCTACCATATTTTAGGTATAATATAATGTCTTAATTAACACCATTTGAATACCAATTAATTACTGAGAAAATAATGAGTACGAACTGTATACTGAATTAAATATATTAAAACCAACTAATGACTTCGTTTCATTTATAATTGTTTACTTCTTATTGTTTTTGAAATTAGGAGAACCAGGCCGGATTAAAGTAGGTGATATACTTTATATTATTATTACTCTATATTAAAGTAATGAATGCAACAGATTAATTAAATAAATTTCGTTTGATGACGATTGAGTGTCACCCCTGTTCATCACGTGGGTGTCGTAAGAAGTAAGAAGCGGATAAGGGAGCAAACTCCACAGGGCAACACCACTGCAAAGAGAAGGAAAACTTAATAAAAACTGTACCAACCCGTCTAGACTCTAGACAATCATGATGAATCTATACTATGTATTAAGTCTTTACCTATGAAATTGCCGTTCTTCAGTACTGGTCATTTCAAATAAAAAAAAGTTTGTAATGGCTCTGTATTCTATATTCAAATTAATTTTGTTTTAAAACCATGACATTCTATTTACAAACTCAGTCTTTTGTTTTCTGATTAGCGTTGTATTTTCATTACATTTGAACATTTTTCGTCATAATGGATACTTTAAAAATTCGTGTAATTATGGAATATGAGTTCCGTCGTGGCACCAACGCGACACAAACGGCACGTAACATCAAAAACGTTTACGGAGAGAACTGTATAAACGAACGCACAACCCATTATTGGTTTTCCCGGTTCCGTTCTGGAAATTTTGACTTGAAAAATGAAGCTCGTGGTCGTCCGGAGACTTTGGTTAACAATAATGAATTTAAGGTGATTGTGGAAGCTGACGAAACTCAATCTACAGCTGAGCTAGCAGGAGCTTTTAATGTAAGCGTCAAAACAATATTGATCCATTTGCGACAAATTGGCAAGGTAAAAAAGCTTGATAGATGGGTGCCCCACGACCTTAACGATCGCCAGCGCAACGTACGCGTTGAGACTTGCCTTGCGCTGCTCAAAAGGCAAAGAAATGAAGGAATTTTGAAACGAATGCTTACGTGCGACGAAATATGGATTCTGTTCGACAATCGAAAGCGCTCAGCAAGTTGGTTAGACCCTGGTTCAGTACCAAAGCAATGCCCTAAACCAAAAATGACCCCTAAAAAGGTGATGGTCACTGTTTGGTGGTCTAGTGCGGGTGTGATTCACCACAGCTTTTTATAAAACGGCATGAGCATTAATGCAGATGTGTACTGTGAAGAACTGGAGAGAATGATGGAGAAGCTTGCACATCTGCAACCAGCTTTGGTCAATCGGTCGTCCCCACTGCTCCTTCACGACATCGCGCGAACTCCATACTGCGCAACAGACAGTCTCCAAGCTGCAAGAGCTGGGGTTGGAAGCTCTCCCTTATCCGCCATACTCACCAGACCTTGCACCTACCGACTATTACTTTTTCCAAAATTTAGACAACTTTTTAGTGGGTAAAAAATTCAACTCCCGAGAGGCAGTACAAAATGCCTTTGAAGAGTTTGTTGCCTCCCGTCCAGCTGATTTTTACAAGAAGGGCATCAAAAAAATGCCAATGCGTTGGCAAAGATGCGTCGATTGCATGGGTGATTAGATTACTTCGAATAACATAAATAAAAAAGTTTGAAAAAATAAGTACTTTCACTTATTGCATACAAAACGGCAATTTCATAGGTAAAGACCTATTATATATATATCTATACTTATTATTATATATAAAGCTGAAGAGTTTGTTTGTTTGTTTGTTTGAACGCGTTAATCTCGGGAACCGCTGGTCCGATTTGAACAATTCTTTCAGTGTGGGATAGTACATTTATCGAGGAAGGCTATAGGCTATATATCATCACACTAAGACCAATAGGAGCGGAGCAGCAATGAAGAATGTTACTAAAACGGTGGATATTTTTACGCTACGGGCAATAGGAGACGTAAACGACGTTGCGTGGGTCAGTTAGTTTATAAAATAAATCAGAAAAATATCTAGGATGAGAGTGTTAGAACTTACCAGCGAGGGTCAATTCGTTTCACAATATTGATGCCAAATAAGTTACGATACTGCAACATACGATAAGTCGATATTCAATACGATATAATATAAAGAGTATCCCTTAACATAAGATATGCTTCGTATTAAATTACAAAATTATTAAGAGTAGGTATATCTTATACTTATATAAATCTTATATATAAAATTGTCACTACCTACAGCTTGGCAGTCAGGGTCCGTGCCCTATTGGATCAGATAAAAGACAAGTCCTTCGACACCTACATCCCACGTATATACTCCGAAATCCCACCCGTATGCAATTATTACTCTAACCCCCTTTAGTAAGGGTAACGCACTTCAGTAAGCCTGCCCGGGTGTAATTATTACTATAGCGCCCTTTAGTAAGGGTACCGCCCGTCAGTAAGCCCGCGCGCGTGCAACTACACACATCAAAAGTGTCTAGGGATCAAGCATTTTTATGCGGATTTCTTGAGATTGAGATGTGGCTTTGTAATAAATTTATGATTTTATAAATTTATATGGATCCTTTTTGGTGCATCTCATAATTGGAATCAGGAACTGTCAATCAAATTCGAGTAAAAGATGAAAATCAGCTGTCAATATTTTCCCTATAAAAACATACAACGCATTGAAGACATTATTAGTGCTACTGTTTCCCTACTACTGATTAAAACCAACGTTATTATGGAGCGGCGACGTCATTTAAGCAGGGAAGAAATGCTCAGAGCCGTGGGAATGATAGAAGCTGGTTCCCGGCAACGTACTGTTGCTTTAGCTCTGAATACAAGTCAGAGTGTTATCAGTCGACTTTGGACACGTTACCGAAGCACTGGTACCGTGGCTGAGCGCCATGGAGGACGGTATCGCTGCACCACACGGAGACAAGAACGATACATTCAAATCTTAACTCGAAGAGCTCCAACAATAACCGCCATGATGTTAGCCGTGAGGCTTCATCACTCTTCAGGGAACTTAATTAGCGACCAAACAGTCAGAAACCGCTTGCATGAAGTGAACCTTCATTCCCGAAGACCGCTACGGGTACCACCTATAGCAATGCACAATCGTAGGATTCGATATCAATGGGCTCTTGAACACAGAAATTGGGCAGAAGAACAATGGCGTTTCGTGTGCTTTTCTGATGAGTCTCGTTTTGGTATGAGACCGGATACAAGACGTATACGACACTGGAGAACCCCTGGACGCCAACAGCGATTAAAATCCTGCCAGGAAGTCCATCCTTATAGTGGTGGAACCATCATGGTATGGGCGGGTATTTGGATCGGCGGAAGAACTGAGTTGATTTGGATCAGAGGCAACCTCAACGCTCAAATTTATGCTGAGACGATTGTATCAGACGTCATCGTTCCTCTACAAGTGCAAATCGGTCCCTTATTTCAGTTAATGCATGATAATGCACGACCGCACACCGCAAGAGTTGTAAGACAGACTCTCGCCGCAGCTAACATCAATGTCCTGCCCTGGCCTGCTCAGTCGCCAGACTTGAACCCGATTGAGCATGCATGGGTTTTTTTTTTTTTTTTTTTTTTTTTTTTTTTTATGTATGGCCCGCCAAAATGACTCTACTCTGCCTGATGGAAAGCATAAGCAGAATCCAAGAGTATTGGTCGCCATACTCACTGCGAATGCAGACAATGCAGTATGGCGACCTAGTGATGCTGCTGCATCTTTTAGTCTAGTCAACAAGTATGGAACTTGTTGACTAGACTATTTGGGCCTCCGGTCTCGCACTCACCAACGAAACACGACAGCACGAACGTGGTCATTTTACGTTGATTTTCTGTGCGAGGGTAGTACCGCCCCGGTCGAGCCGGCCCCTTCCTGCTGAAATCAGCGTGGCTCTACTACCTCTAGAGATATGCTACAGAGAAGAGCTCTGCCGAATATGGAGGGTATCCAGTCGCAAGAAGACCTTTTTTTGTTGTTGCAACGAACATGGGCGGCCATTCCACAGCGTGATTTGGATGAACTCATTTTGGGTATGCCAAACCGATGTTCTTGTGTTGTTAGTGTTCGCGGTAGAAACACGGATTATTAATTGTTTAAGTTACCTAATAAAATTTTAAAGAAAACTGTTATTTCAGTCTTTTTTTCGAACTTTAATGTTAGTGGTTCAAATGTCAAAAATCCCTTTATTAAGAAAATGGCAAATTTCTTTACTAATGCAAAGGTGACTTGGTTTATCGTTACTGTGACAAACGAAAACACTTTATTTGATGAATCCTTAAAGAAAATTTTAATTAATATCAATCAGGAGAAAAGTTATTGCAAAAATATATGTTGATCCCTAGACACTTTTGATGTGTGTACTATCCTAGTGCCCGTTAGTAAAGTAGCGCCCTTCAGTAAGCCCGCCCGTGTGCAATTATTACTCTAGCGTAGTAAGGGTAACGCCTTTCAGAAAGCCCACCTGTGTGCAATGATTACTCTAGCACCCTTTAGTAAGGGTAGCGCCCTTCAGTGAGCAGACTCATTAAAAGTGCTGCGGCCGGCACCCCTAACACCGCTGCGCCTACCCACCCCTACCTACCTACTTACCCTGCCCTATAGGTAAAGACGCTCCTGTCCACCATTCTAAAATACATAAAATCAATACAAATAAAAATCATTTAAATATGGTAATGTTATGGGTAAAATGGTCGTTGCTAGACTTGGCAATAGTTACAATGGGGAATGAACAAAGCCCACAGATACATTTGTGTTATTGCCAAGTTGAGGATGCCAGCTTACATAGACATTGTAATAAACTAGGTTTAAACAATGTTATAAGTCTACTCGCCTTTTGTAGTTTAGTAGATCCGCCCCTGGTTTATAGAGGAGGGGTTAAATGGGGCATATCTATACTAATATTATAAAGCTGCAGAGTTTGTTTGTTTGTTTGTTTGTTTGAACGCGCTAATCTCAGGAAGTACTGGTCCGATTTGAAAAATTCTTTCAGTGTTGGATAGTCCATTTATCGAGGAAGGCTATAGGCTATATTTTATTTTCAAAAAAATTAGGGATCCGTAAGAAAATTGCTAACTTCTAACCCAAGGTGTGAAATCGAAAACCTATTTTTGCGTGCGCTGCAAAGACTATTGACAATAGAACAAAATAATGTATAACGGGTTTGTAGGGCCCATTAAGATCTACAAAAAAGTCCGCGAGAGCATATATCTAACTATCATGGTTTAGTCACAATAACCGCTTTTGTGTTCGAAAAAAATATTAAATCGTCTGAAGAAAGAAACTACGTTAAATGTGTATCGTAATATTAACCCTTATCCAAATTAAGCATTACGTTATCAAGGGTATTTATGTAGAAGTAAAATACTTTTTGTTTCATCCCAATCCGACATTTCGTTTAGAAGTTATCACGAGTATAAGACGCTAAGAGTTGGTACCTAATAATGAGTTATTTGCCAAAGAGTTTTTATCAACATAATGCCTAATATTAATCTTTATCTAAATAATTGTGTTGTTTATTATGAGTATTAGATCTTAGAAGAGTATAATAAATACATCTATACTAATATATAAAGCTGAAGAGTTTGTTTATTTGTTTGGACGCGCTAATCTCAGGAACTACTGGTACAATTTGAAAACTTATTTCAGTGTTAGATAGCCCATTTATCGAGGAAGGCTATTCATACATCCATACTTTATATTATAAATGCGAAAGTAACTCTGTCTGTCTGTCTGTCTTGCTTTCACGGCCAAACCGCTGCACCGATTACAATGAAATTTGGTACACAGATAGTCTAGAGCCTGAGAAAGGACATAGGCTACTTTTTATTGCGAAAAAAAGGTAATAAGGGGTTGAAAGGGGGGATGAAAGATTGTATAGAAGAGTGGTGGTTTAATCGCCACACGCCTGCGCATAACCTTGGTGACACCGCCCGGTACACCGGACACTCTTTGCAACGAGGTAACAAGGATGTCAAATTCATTAAAAATATTTCTCCTTTTCAACGAAGACTTAAATTAATATAATAATAATAATGTAATAAATAACATACATTCATAAATATGATTTGTATGTTCATTATATTAATAGAAATAAATAAGACAAATTACAAAACAGTGTATACAGTATCGTCATTTTAAGCTAAAATCTTAAATTTTATTTTTTAGGTTGTTGATTACATATAAATAAAAATGTCATTTAAATTTCGTAAAAATTTTAAGATCAAGGGGGTAAAATAACAATAGGGGATGAAAGTTTGTATGGAAATATGCAAGGTTTGTGAAGGCAAGGCCTATGTCCAGCAGTGGATTGCGATAGGCTGATGATGATGATGCAAGGTTTGCAAAAATGTTTCATGAGTTTGGGACAGGAGACAAAATATTAGAGCTATTCAGATGTAACATTTACTGAGTTATCACAATATGCCTAAGTGTGCTTACCCGAACGGGCAGACATGTGAGGGCAGACGACTGTGCCGCATGCGGATGTTGAATTTTGCTACTACAAATTCGTTATTATTCACTAGGATTCGATTTGTTAACATGATTTTTTGTTTATTCAAATAATTTTCTTCGTGAAAAAATCCGAAGGAAAAGTATCCGGCGGGATTTAAACACAAAAAAAAAGCAAAAGGGGTACGCCGCAAGATGAAATAAATGCCTGTATGAAACATATGTATTATGGGTACATGTTAAAAAGTTTATCCATAATATCGCCCATGCACTGTGCTATCGTCTGCATGGCAATGTATATTGCCAAGGGCTAATATGTCATTGACATGCAGAAGAAACATCTTGGGCGACAGGACCGAATTCTGAGGTACGCTAGCGTTTACCTCCAGAAAAACAAGGGCCGCGCCGTCCGTCGCAAAGAACCCGAATGCGAAGGCGCTGATGAAGAAAAGAGTAAATCTAGAGATGACTCTAGGAGGCAGACCGAATGCTTAGAGATCGGAGAGAAGCGAACGGTGCAAGAACAGGTTGAAAGCCTTGGCCATGTCGAATGTCGAAATAATTTCATACAAAATACTTTTTATTTTATGTACTTATATAAATACTTAAATATGTTTTTAACAGTGAAAAGTGTGTCTTATTTTTAAAATAATATTAGCCTTAATAATTAAAACTGCTACCCAAAGTCACTGTTCCACGCGGACGAAGTCGCGGGCGCAGCTAGTCTATACTAATATTATAAAGCAGCAGAGTTTGTTTGTTTGTTTGAACGCGCTAATCTCAGGATCTACTGGTCCGATTTGAAAAATTATTTCGGTGTTGGATAGTCCATTTATCGAGGAAGGCTATAGGCTAAATTTTATTTTCAAAAAAATTAGAGATCGGTAAGAAAATTGCTATTTCGTAACCAAGGTGTGAAATCGAAAACCTATTTTTGCGTGCGCTGCAAAAAGTATTGACAATAGAACAAAATAATGTATTACGCGTTTGTAGGTCCGCGAGAGCATATATCTAACTATCATGGTTTAGTGACAATAACCGCTTTTGTGTTCAAAAAAATTATTAAATCGTCTGAAGAAAAAAACCACGTTAAATGTGTACCGTAATATTAATCCTTATCCAAATAAAGCATTATGTTAGCAAGGGTATTTATGTAGAAGAAAAATACTTTTTTTTCATTTCGTTTACAAGTTATCACGAGTATAAGACGCTAAGAGTTGGTACCTAATAATGAGTTATTTGTCAAAGAGTTTTTATCAACATAATACATAATATTAGTCTTTATCCAAATAAATGTGTTGTTGATTATGAGTATTAGATCTTAGAAGAGTATAATAAATACATCTATACTATACTCTGTCCATTTCTTTATTTTCTTTTTGACAGTTCAAGAAATTTTGAAATTAGTGACGCCCTCACCCATTACCGATCCGATTTGAAACGAATAGCGATTTTATTTATGAAGAACTTTCAATCGATTTAATTAAATATTTTTTGTTGAAATATTAATTATTCCGTTATTAGTTTTTTATATTATGTAAGAAATAAACAAAATTTTAATAATAAATCAGTAAATTAGATGAATGAACAGAGTTATTGTTCTTTACTCTTGGTTTGATCCTAAATTCCAAGATTTCGCCTTAATTCCTTGCAAAAATTCAATCTTGGAGTCATAGATACTATTTTTATTTCCTTTTTTTTATTAAATTTACAGAAAAAATACTTACATGAAGTCAAATTATGTTTATCATATGATCGATTTATCGTATTTCAACTACTGTTTTATAGTCTGTGGTTGTTTGTTATGCACAGACCACTTCACTAAAGTACCGTCACCCTCAATAAAGTACGACATTACTGTAGTACATAATTCCGAAAAAAAATATGGTAATTTATAGGCGTGAGCTGTCAAAAAGAAAATAAACGAATGGACAAAGTATAATATATAAAGCTAAAGAGTTTTTGTTTGTTTGAACGCGCTAATCTCAGGAAGTACTGGTCGAATTTGAAAAAGTTCTTTCAGTGTTAGATAGCCCGTTTATCGAGGAAGGCTGTAGGCATTATATCATCACGTTATGACCAATAGGAGCGGAGTACCAATGAAGAATGTTTCAAAAACGGGGGGAAATTATTACGCTACGGGCAAACGACGCGGCGTGGGTCAGCTAGTGTGTATATATGTCTCTTGTGTTGCAGGTGTCGGTAGTCACTTAACATAAGATAAGGTAAGGTTGCCTGGAAGAGACTTTCGGCAATAAGGCCGCCCTTTGTACATTATACATTCGCAATTTTCTGTACTTTATTTTAAACTAGCTGACCCAAGCGACCTCGTTTGCGTCTTCGCGTCTCCGCGAAAATTATCACGCTACTGGCAATAGCCAGTAGCGTGATAATTTTCCCCCGTTTTTGAAACATTTTTCATTGGTGCTCCGCTCCTATTGGTCGTAGCGTGATGATATATAGCCTATAGCCTTCCTCGATAAATGTACTATCCAACAGTGAAAAAATTTTTCAAACAAACTCTTCAGCTTTATATTTATATGAAGCTGAAGAGTTTGTTTGTTTGTTTGAAACATTGTTTTGACTATACTATAAAGTATAGATCCGTAATACGGTGTACAAATAAAGAGTTTTCTATCTTCTATCTATCTAACCCTTTTCTATCTTTATGCAGAAGCATAAAGATGGAAAGGTGTGGGTCACCATGATGCCTGTCTGCATTCGCAGTGAGTATGGTGACCACGACTCTTGGGTTCTGCTCATGCCTTCCATCAGGCAAAGTAGAGACACTTTGGCGGTGTGTAAAAGTTCCTCTTTCAAGTTACTTTTTATAAAAAAAAAACATGACAATGTATGCTTCTTTGTCCTCTTATACCTCCCGTAAAGAAATGTCATGAAAAAATAAATATAAGTATTCCTCATTGGTAATATTTAAAAAAAGTGTTATCCTAAGTAGTTTTCTGATCAGAACATTCGAAGATATATGGCGGATGTGATGGTTCTAGTGACAAAAAGACGAAATTACTAGCTCAAGTCCCGTCCCGTCAAATACCGTCCATCCGTCCCAGAGATTAGCCGAAACAAACAGACAGACGGACTAGAAATTAAAAAAATAGATTTCTTGATGTAAGTAGGTACCGTATGATACACTACACTTTCATAGGCATTTAGAGAAATTTATTTTATATGATATTAGAAACAGACACTTAAATCTTATTTATGTGTGTAGATTATTTTGAGACTTAAGATAACTTTAATAGTTTTTAACCGACTTCAAAAAAAGGAGGAGGTTCTTAATTCGACTGTATTTTTTTTATGTTTGTTACCTCATCACTTTGGGCTAGGTGAACCGATTTTGATGATTCTTTTTTTATTTGAAAGCTGGTGCTTCCCGAATGGTACTATTAAAATTTGGTCCAGATTGAAGTCGGTTTTTTTTTTTTTTGTTAAAATTTGTAATTATTTGTTCCTCGAAGGTCTTGGCTTCAATTGTATGATATACAGACGTAGGCAGGGCTTCAAGGGCAGCTATTCATTTGGCAATCTTTTGTCTCGTATCATAATGTTTGACTGCACTGCTGTGCCGAGGTCTCATGTTCAACATTTCTTAGTTTGTGTATGTTATGTTTATGCACCATGACGCCTAAACTACTGAACTGGTTTTAATAAATGAGGTGTAAACAGTAAATCGCACGAACGGGTTTATTAGTCTTTATGTAATACTAGCCGAGTCCCGCGGTGTTACCCGCGGATATTGTAGTAACTTGACAGCACCGCGGGGCAAAGCTAGTCAAAAAAGAAGTAGCCTAAGTTACTCCTTATAAAATCAGCTATCTGCCAGTGAAAGTCCCGTCATAATCAGTCCAGCCGTTCCAGAGATTAGCCGGAACAAACAGATAGAGAATGTTATTTTGGTATATTTACTGTGTATACATACAAATGCATTTAGTAAAAAGCGGTAATATTAATATTACAAACAGACGCTCCAATTTTATTTATTTGTAGTACCTATGGATAATAATAAATGCATCGAACAAATATGTATACAAATTGTTGTTCTGAATCTGGGTATACTTTGCGTCCGTTTCATGTATCTTTGTTAAGTCCCCCGCGACACAGGATGTATTCTTAGTGCAGAAGATGTCTTCATAAAAAAAAACGGAAATTTATACAAAGTGTAATATATGTATATATTTATAAACGTCAATAAGTCAACATTCGCATTAACAAACAGACTTACATTCGTATTCAGAATATGAGTTAGAAGTACTTTGAGACATAATTATAATAGCTAACTTGCTAACCAGCTTACTACTCCAAATGGTCTGGTACGGGACGATGGCAAGAGACCGGATGGTATGTCGTTACTGCCATGGAAGTATGGTAGGCCTTAGGTGTGGGACGCAACTTGCGTCGACACCCTCGCGCCATCTCATCTTCCAAGTACAGCTGGTTATGCTGGCGCTGCTGCTGCTTCTGCGGAAAGCCTCAAAAGGCGTAAATACCAAAACCTAATAGGTAATTACATTTCAGAACCGTTTGGGGTCGAGACGCTAGGTTCATGGGGTCCGAGTGCTCGCGATATGTTTAAATAACTAGCTAAGCAACTGATCGACGCCTCTCGTGACCAGAAGGCCGGCCTTTTTCTAGCTCAGAGAATTAGAAGGCATTGCCATTCAACGTGGCAATACTGCCAGCCTTTTGGGAACGCTTCCAATAGGCGATGATGCGGAGGTTTTTTTTGACGTATATGTAAATACTAGCTGACCTACCAACCTCGTTTGCGTCCAAACTACCATCCCCCGTTTTAAACCCAAAAGGGGGTGGATTTCTAAAGATACATTATTAGTACACCTCCACACCATCTATACATCAAAAACATAGGACTTTCATACAAACGTCCAACCCCCGTTTTACCCCCTTAGGGGTGGAGTTTCGTAAAATCCGTTCTTAGCCGATGTCTACACCCTTTAAGGAACCTACCTGCTAAATTTCAAGCTTGTAGGTGTTATAGTTTCTGAGATTTCGTGATTAATAAGTGAGTGGTATTTCGCTTATATATATATATAGATTGTCGTTTCCCCATTTTTATTATTATTTCCTTTATAAAAAATAAATGTGTTTTCCAGTAATATAAAAAATAGCTAACTTTAATAGTTTTTTCTTAGAAATAAATAAATAAATAAATAAATAAATAAATATTTTGGACGTCTAACACACAACGCCATCTAGTCCCAAGCTAAGCAGAGCTTGTGTTATGGGTACTAAACAACTGATACAAATACTTATATGCTTTTTTTTTTTTGTAAATACATACATATTATACATAGAAAACACCCAAACTTCGAAACAAATATTTGTAGATCATACAAACATTTGGTCCGACTCGGGAATCGAACCCAAGACCTCACGATCAGCAGTCGCACACGCCTACCGCGAGACCAATGAGGCAGTCAATTGCAGCAAAGAGGCAGCCAAGAAGGTCTTGGCTTGAATTGTATTCTATATACACGTAAGCAGGGCTTCAAGGGCAGCCATTCATTTGGCAACCTTTTGTCTCATCTATATGTATAAAAGAGGAAGGTGACTGACTGACTGACATACCCAGAGATCAACGCACAGCCTAAACCGCTGAAGCTAGAATCCTGAAATTTTGCATGTAGGTTCTTATAACGTAAGTGAGCACTAGGAAAGGAATTTTCGAAATTCCACCCCTAAGGGGGTAATCAGGGGATGAAAGTCTGTGTGAGCGAAGCTGCGTGTAAAAGCTAGTTTTATAATAATGTTTAACTGGCTCCTCAGTGACGGAGTTGTAGAGTATGCGACTGTTTCTGAGGTCTCGTGTTCGATTCCCAAATCGTATCAAATGTTTGCATGTAAATATTTACTACGGGGATTGTGCGCGAGGCGGGTTTGATAATCTTTAAGAAATATAAATGCCACTAACAAAAGTTTTTATTATAACAATAAAACATATCCCGGTGCAGTGTATTCTTCTGAATACTTCTGTCTGTCTGACTGTCTGACTTAGGCAGTTTGTAGACTATAGTCTACAAACTACTTATTGTAGACTATAGTCTACAAACTACTTAAGTCAGACAGTTCTAACGCTATAGTATTTTCTTGCAAATTGGACTGGCATCAGACCTCCGCAACCCTGAGGGTGAACTAAATTCGAAGATTGAACTAGTTGTCAGTATATTGAGCGCACTGTCTTCCCAATAACGATTACCATAGATGTTCATGACAACCAGGAACGACGGCTTAACGTGCTCTCCGAGGCATGGGCGGGAAACACCGCCATCTTCCATACTCCGGGCTGCTATTAAGAATTTCTTGTAAGAAAAACCCAACAGCAGTCCGACCCGGGAATCGAACCCGAGACCTCTTGATCTGCAGTCGCTTACGCTAACCACTAGACCAACGAGCCACAGTATCGTGTGAGATTTATTAATGCTCTTATTTGTTGCACACACGCTCTTACCAAGCGACCGTTACAGTTAATTGTTTTAAAATATAAACCACGAGAAGTTGGTATGCGGAACGACCTGCTTTTAAATATTCTTTTTATAAACCACTCGTAAATATACATATACTTACGTAGGTACATGACATATACATACACGCATGTTATCTATCTATCTATATCTATAAAAGAGTAAGGTGACTGACTGACTGACCGACTGACATACCCAGAGATCAACGCACAGCCCAAACCGCTGAAGCTAGAATCCTGAAATTTTGCATGTAGTTTCTTATAACGTAAGTCAGCACTAAGAAAGGAATTTTTGGAATTCCACCCCTAAGCGGGTAAATCAGGGGATGAAAGACTGCGTGAGCGAAGCCGCGTATAAAAGCTAGTATAATATACACACACCTATGCAACTAAATAAGATTCAAGTGTCTGTATGTAATTTGAAATAAACAGTTTTGCACGAAATGCATACTTATATGAAAGTATATGGTACCTACTTGCATACTTGCAAAAAACATTTTTAAAATTGTTGTCTGTTTGTTTGTTTCGGCTTATGTCTGAAACGACTGGACCGATGTTGACAGAACTTGCGACGCCGAATAGATCTCATTTGAGTACATAGATATATTTATGCATACAATATTTTTCTTCTGAAAAATAGAATAGGAAAAAAAATAACAGTGCTTTTATAGTATTGAATTAAGTTCAAAATGTGAATGTACAAAGCTATCAGTTCAATGAACTTAATTTACTTTTAATTAGAAAGTGTTTGTCTCTGGTACACATTACTTTTACTTGTAATTTTTATCTGTGGTACTGGTATAGGACGCGTAACGGACGTAACGGTACGATTAATACTTTGTTGCTTTGGAGAGAGCTTATTTTTCTATAAAACAATTTAAATGTGTGATTTTTGATTAATTGTTTTATGGACAGAGTTACTTTAAACTTAATCGATATACAATGCTTCATTAGTAACTCAGTAGACTAGGACCCTCCAATTGTACGTCACTTGGTTTGGTAATCGGCTTCTTGCACCATCTTGCGCAATTAGTCACTCCACCTGGAATGTAGTCGACTTAAGACGCGGTCTCTACTCATTGTAGGCGTCCTACACTACGTATGGTATGCTCAGACGCGATCTAATAAAAATGCTTTTTAACACAAAAATAAACAAAAAATCACAACGGAGGGCTGACCCAACTCGCCGGTGCGAGGATGACGACACAAGTTTTTTTTTTATAGTATTCATTTCTTCGGGATTATGTCTAGGCTTTGTGTTATTTTATCTGTTGAATTTTCTGTTGTATCTGTTGTATCTTCTCATGCATTGTGAGTGCACGTAGCTACAAATAATTCTAGATAACTGTAAAATTTGAATAACAATTCATAATTATGCAATAAATATTGATTAAACAAACGTTAGTTGTTGCTGTTCGATAAAAAAATAATACGTTATACGCCTATACTCGTATTATGTCAAAATGTTAACTGTTACAAATGAAAGTAGGTAGGTACATTATACTTAACCAATTAAAAGCCATAAAAACACAACCTATAATGTCCCACTGACTCGGGTCTCCTCTCAGGAGAGGGTTAAGGCCATACGTTATAATTAAAAGCTTGCGACGTTATAATGCGGAAATTGACTTGAAAAAACGAAAACTCTCTGCCAAAAAACACTTAAAAGCGTAAAATAAACTGGTTCTTCATAAATTGCCTATACCTAATTCTTTATTCATTTCAATAGTAGTATTATAAAGTGTGCTAGGTACCTAAAATCTGTTTGAAGTCGGTGCCAAGTGACTATCGCTTAGACTTTTGAAATTGTTCGTTTGTATTCTTTTTGGCTTAGCACCGACTTCAAACAGATTTTAGGTACCTAGCACACTTTATAATACTACTATTGAAATGAATAAAGAATTAGGTATAGGCAATTTATGAAGAACCAGTTTATTTTACGCTTTTAAGTGTTTTTTTGGCAGAGAGTTTTCGTTTGATGTTTTTTGGAAGTCGGTTTTTTTTTTTTTTAAGTTTTTATTTTTCAGTTTTTAGTGCAAACAATCGTACGTAAGTAGTAATTTGAACTATTTCATCAAATTTCATCATCAAGAATACAAATTAAGGTCTATACGTACCTGTAATATTAAAATCATCCTCTAATCCCTAACGGTTGAAGAGTTAAACCTTCTATCATCAGTTCACCTAAATAACTTGAAAGTATACGACTGAAGGTCTTTAGATACGTATGAAATTGAAAGAATTATCCTCCAACTCCTAACCGTTGAGGAGTTGTACCTTCCACCTTCCATCATCAGCTTACCTAAATAATTTGAAAGAATACGCCTAAAGGTAACATATATACATATGATATTTAAAAATTTATCCTCCAACTCCTAACCGTTAAGGAGTTGTACCTTACATCATCAGCTCATCATCATAAAATGATGACTGCCACACGCAAATACCGGTGTAACTTCAGAAAATATACGAAAAACATAGTATGTGCCTATAAAAAATGAGGGTTTCCCTCGATTTCCCTGGGATCCCATCATCAGATCCTGATATGCTGGCAATGGGACCACCTCGGAATCATACCCTTTCGAATACAAAAAAAAATTTCAAAATCGGTCTACAACTGACGGAGTAATCGGTGAACATACATAAAAAACAAAAAAAAATACATACAGTGGAACATAGAACCTCCTCCTTTTTGGAAGTCGGTTAATAATAATGGTCGACGTTATTACTTGCATCTGAGAACTGTCTAGGAAATTATGGTCCCACGAACTTTGAACAAGGTAAGGTTGAAATGACCAAAAGGCAATCAAGATTGCCTGTTAATATATTTTTCTATTTTTTGGGGAATTTCATCAAAATTTATACTGGAACTTTGGAAAGGTGTTCAGTTTAGTATACGAGTATATTGTTTTTCCCATTCCGTTTTTATTAATGACACTCTTATTTTTTTTGTTAAATTATTGATCTTTTGGAACAAACAAAAACACTATCAATAAAATTTTCAAATTGCATATCATAATTAATAAAACACTTTTACATATTTCAAAGTATTTCATTAGTATCTCAGCCGAAAGACATCCAATGCTAGACATATGTCTCCCAAAAGCTCCCGACTACAACGAGTCCTGTGCTGCCTGCATCGATCGGTTCCCCGTTACATTCACCAGGTCGTCGGACCACCTTTTAGGGGGCCTACACACGCACCGTCTTCCAGTACGTGGTCATCACTCAAGAACTCTTTGGCCCCATTGGAGGTCGTGTCTGCAAGCAATGTGCCCCGCCCACTGCCACTTAAGTCTGGCAATTCTTCTTGAATCTCCTCATTCCTGATTTGATCACGCAGATAAACTTTTTTTGTTTAAATCAACTCCGCACTAGGAATAAATCCTGTGTCGCGGGGGACTTTACAAACATACATGATACGGACACAAAGAACACCCAGACTCAGAACAACAATTTGTGTGTGTTTTAAATTTATACTCGTAATAGTAAAAAATAACTTATAATTACACTGTTTGATTTTGCGTCACGCGGAACAACAAATACGTGAGTATTCTTACGTCAATAAAACGTCATTCATTAACATGACTGACATTTCACGGACATTTGCAGCATGACAACTGGCCACTTTTCAATCCATCTATATAACCAAATAAATAAAATTGGAGTGTCTGTTTGTAATATTAAAATAACCGCTTCTTACTAAATGCATTTATGTATGTATACACGGTACATATACCATTTTTTTTTCAATTTTTGTCTGTCGGTCTGTCTGTCTGTTTGTTCCGGCTAATCTCTGGAACAGCTGGACCGATTTTGTCAGGACTTTCACAGGCAGATAGCTGATGTTATAAGGAGTAACTTAGTCTACTGTTTTTTACACTAGCTTCGCCACGCGGTGTTACCCGCGGTTGTTAAGGTACAACAATAGCCGCGGGTAACTCCGCGGGACTCAGCTAGTATACAATAAAATTTTATTGTCTGTTTGTTATTTAAAATTTACAGCGTTTAACTAAATGCATTTGAAAGATTAAACGGTACCACAAATCAATTTATGAATTTTTTGTCTGTCTATTTGTCTGTTTGTTCCAGGTAATATCAGGAACGGCTGAATCGATTTTGAAATGACTTTCACTCGAAGATAGCTGATAATATAAGGAGTGACATATGCTATTTTTATTTAAGACTAGCCTTTTTAGTGATATTGTTATAAAGATACAATAACAACCGCGAGTAGCACCGCAGGGCAATGCTAGTTAATAATAGAACTGTCAGTGTTTTTAGGAAACTACCTATTGAAACCGTTCAACATTTCAATTTAGATACGGGCCTTATGCTTATTTCTTTGTTTGTCGTATCTCCAGTGGTGGATTTACCACTAGGCTGAGTAGGCTGGAGCCTAGGGCGGCAAATTTTAGGGGGCGGCAGAATTGGCCCAAATTTTTTTTTTCTTACAGAAATAAAAATTGCATAACGTGTGATAAAAAATACGGATAAAAGAAGTCTTGAAAATTTAACAATACATAAGAACCAAACAGTGTGCCTATAGTTTAATCTCAACTTAAAATAATCGCGGCGACTGAATCATAACCTTCTCCTTTTTGAAGTCAGTTAAAAAGTACTAAACACTTCGTTACACATATCTTCGTGAATATGGATTTTTAAAATATTGCAATAGGTGTAGATTAAAAGTAGTACTTTTAAATTTTTACTATCTTATAATCACCACTCAGGGTGGCATGAGGCCTTGGAATGAGTGCCTCCACTATCCGGGTCGCCAACGGCTAATTGTGTCTGAATGGAAATCTTCCTTTCGAGCCCTCTTCGCCGCCCCCTTTCGCGAGATGACATCTTAGCAGAAGGGTCTGATGACTGCAAGGAGGAACAAACGCTGTTATTTATAAGCTGGGAAAATTAAAAGTCCTCACTACAATCACTGTAAGAGTAAATGCAATGGGTGGTTCTGGGGCAACGCACACGGTGCCTCCGTAGATACGTTGCGGTAACCGCGTATGGCGCTAACCGCTGATACCGCTCTCTGAGAATGCCATATACGCGACCTTCTCTGTACGGTCAGAGCTACAGTCAAGACCAGTGTACCAGCGACCAGTTTTGGAGCAAGCCATAGAGGCAAAATATCGCCTCTGTGGCAGTCCTCTGCCGCCTTTAGAATGGAGAGTGCTCTAAAGAGCTCTTTCAATTTGTTTCTATGGAATAGGGGGGCAAACGAGCAGACGTATCACCTGATGGTAAGCGATAACCGCCGCTCATGGATACCCGCAACACCAGGGGCGTCACAAATGGAGGTCACTTTGAGGATGGGGAGGGGGATGGGGGAAGAGGTTGAGATATGGGCCTCCGGTATCCTCACTCACTCGTTGAAACACAGCGCAAGCGCTGTTTTACACCGATTTTCTGCGAGGCCGTGGTATCACTCCGGTCAAGCCGGCCCATTCATACCGAAGCGTGTCCCTCCCACGGTATCCCACCTTCTCCCTTCCTCTACAGAACAACACGTGCTGGCCTTGGAAGTTACCGCCTTAGAGTCATAGAAATACGCTCTCGAACCAAACGGTTTGGTTCCTCCTTCCTGTGCCGAGCATTTAAAAACTGGAACTCACTTCTAGCGCATGTGTTTCCTTCCCACTATAATCCCGAGTCCTTTAAGCGGGGCGAGAAAAAGCATCTCCGCGTGCATTGTCTGCTTTCGCAGTGAGAACGGTGGCCCCCACTGTTGGATTCTGCTTGAGCTTACCATCAGGCTGAGCAGAGTATAAAAAAAAATCATTTCCTCCCAGCGACGAGTGAAGTGCGAGAGAGGAAAGGGTACCGTACTGCCTCCTTGTCCAGTCGACGATGACCGACTGCATTTCCATGGTGGGAAAGACACTACGTGGTGCCTTCAGCCTGAACGACCAGCGCGTCATCGTGGCTTGACTAACGCACGTAATCACTCGTGGTCATTTGACTCAACACTGCGACCCTCACAGCAATGGCAGTCGATGCGGGTCGAGAGATGCTCTCAAACAAAATATGTGAGAGAGAGTAAGATATGGCGATTCGCAAATTTCCCCAGCTGGGTGATGGTTTAGCGTCCGATAAGTCAAGGGACGGCTGAAAGGATACACTAGTACATATTATGGCGGTAAGACCCGACACGGCACCCTCTTGTACCAGCTAAACATACTTTGGAGATCACGTCCGACTGTAACAGCGGGTATAACAGAACAGTGTGAAAGAGAGAGCGGAGTGGGATTGAATGAGGTTTAGAACCATCTTAGTCCACCAGGCCCGGGAATGGTCCAGGTTCTGCACTCAGTTGAGGCGCTGGATATCGCTAAACGACCTCGAAGTCTAAAAGCGCAGGCCTGGAGGTAGCAGCAGAAACAGGTTAGGGTGACAGAGACAGGACCGGACAGGTCACCACACACATACTGTTGTAGGAAAAGGCTGTCAACCACTTCCTGCAAGAAGCTGGATATGCGAGGCTCAGAAAGAGGGAGGGGTGGGATGCGCAGAGACGGAGCTAAGGGGATATCGAAAGGGGATATGAAAAGATCAGGGAAATATAAAATTTTAGGTTAGTAGGGGCGGCAAAAATTTAATAGCCTACTGGCGGCAAATCTGTAAATCCGCCACTGCGTATCTCACAAACCGTGAACCATAATCATAACTTTCGACTGGGTGAACCGATTTTGATGCTTCTTTTTTTAATTGAAAGCTGATGAGTGGTGTTTCCCGTGTAGTCCCATTTCAATTCAGTTCTTGAAGTCGTGGGTTTAGGACTATAAGTCTAGTGGTTGGCGTCCCTGGCTGCTGAGTGGTGGGTTCTATTCCCACCCAGGACATTTTTTTTTTGCGACAAGCACTGCATCTCTTCTCGTTCTGCATCTAGTTGTTATTCATCTATACTAATATTATAAAGCTGCAGAGTTTGTTTGTTTGTTTGTTTGTTTGAACGCGCTAATCTCAGGATCTACTGGTCCGATTTGAAAAATTCTTTCAGTGTTGGATAGTCCATTTATCGAGGAAGGCTATAGGCTATATTTTATTTTCAAAAAAAATTGAGATCCGTAAGAAAATTGCTATTTTGTAACCCAAGGTGTGAACTCGAAAACCTATTTTTGCGTGCGCTGCAAAAAGTATTAACAATAGAACAAAATCATGTATTACGGGTTTGTAGGTCCCATTAAGATCTACAAAAAAGTCCGCGAGAGCATATATCTAACTATCATGGTTTAGTCATAATAACCGCTTTTGTGTTCAAAAAAATTATTAAATCGTCTGAAGAAAGAAACTACTTTATATGTGTATCGTAATATTAATCCTTATCTAAATAAAGCATTATGTTATCAAGGGTATTTATGTAGAAGTAAAATACTTTTTGTTTCATCCCATTCGGACATTTCGTTTAGAAGTTATCACGAGTATAAGACGCTAAGAGTTGGTACCTATTATTGAGTTATTTGCCAAAGAGTTTTTATCAACATAATACCTAATATTAGTCTTTATCCAAATAAATGTGTTGTTGATTATGAGTATTAGATCTTAGAAGAGTATAATAAATACATCTATACTAATATATAAAGCTGAAGAGTTTTTGTTTGTTTGAACGCGCTAATCTCAGGAACTACTGGTCCAATATCAGAAATTTATTTTAGTGATAAATAACCCGTTTATCGAGGAAGTTTATCGAGTTTATCTATATCATCACGCTATGACCAATAGGAGCGGAGTACCAATGAAGAATGTTTCAAAAACGGGGGGCAACTATTACGATACGGGCAATAGGAGACGCAAACGACGTTGCGTGGGTCATCTATACTAATATATAAAGCTGAAGAGTTTGTTTGTTTGAACGCGCTAATCTCAGGAACTACTGGTCCAATTTAAAAATGTTCTTTAAGTGTTAGATAGCCCGTTTATCGAGGAAGTTTATCGAGTTTATCTATATCATCACGCTATGATCAATAGGAGCGGAGCACCAATGAAGAATGGGGGAAAATTATTACGCTACGGGCAACAGAAGACGCGAATGACATTGCGTGGGTCAGCTATCCATACTTATATTATAAATGCGAAATTAACTCTGTCTGTCAATCTGTCTGTCTTGCTTTCACGGTCAAACCGCTGCACCGATTTGAATGAAATTAATTTATTTACACAGATAGTCTAGAGCCTGAGAAAGGACATAGGCTACTTTTTAATGCGAAAAAGGGGTTGTAAGGGGTTTAAAAGGGGGATGAAAGGTTGTTCTGGGGGTTCACTCGCCACACGCCTGCGCGTTACCTACGTCGGGCGTCTTGACAACGAATAAACAAGGCTGTCACAATCATAAAAAATATTTCACTTTTTCAATGAAGACCTAAATATTAAGATATTAAGTATATATTCGTCAATCTGATTTGTATGTTCATTATATTAATAGAAATAAATAAGCCAAATTAATATAATTAATTAACAGCGTTTCTTAACTTCAAAATTCTCTACAGAAGTATCGTCATTATACCTACGCTAGCTGTTGGTTAGATATGAATGAAAATGTCATTTAAAGTTTGTAAAAATTTTACCCTCGAGGGGGTAAAATAGCAACAGGGGATGGCAGTTTGTATAGAAATATGTAAGGTTTGTGAGTTAGTTTGCGACAAGAGACAAAATATGTATTAGAGCTATTCTGATATGACATTTACGGCGTTATCACGGAAAAGATAGTATGCCAACTGACAGTAACGACATGATTACACTGAGACGTGGGTTCTGGTTTAAGATAGCACAGATGATTTAAAAATAATTTCGATCCTGATCTGCTGACTAATGAGATAGTTATCAATTAAACGAACGGATCATGTCAGGCGTGGAGGGAGATGTTGTCGAATACTTAAAGTCTTTAGAAATATCAGGAGTGCCTTCCCATAAGTTGAGGGTGCAAGTTAATGTTCCAGTACTATTAAACGGGACTACTACTATTACATCTTCCAAGCCGGCTGGTCACCGTGGAAGATCGTGACCAAAACCCTCCAAACAACCCTCCGAAAAACGAAACAACCCCACAAAAAACATTATACATTATGACATATAACGTTAAAACACTTTCATCATACGAACGTTTGATAGAGCTGGACGAAGCTCTGAAAGAAATTAAATACGACATATTAGGATTAGCTGAAACAAGACGCATCGGAAACAAAATCGAAGAGCATAAAAACTTTATTTTCTGCTATACAGGCCACACACCTGGAAGACATGGCATAGGTTTTATAGTTAAATACCATCTTAAAAATAACATACAAAGCTACCTTGGGCTTTCTGAAAGAGTAGCTATATTGAATCTGAAATTCGAGAGTACCAGCATATCCATAATTCAAGTCTACGCCCCTACTGCACAAGCAAGCGAGGAAGAAATCGATAAATTTTATGCGACAGTAAATAGGGCAATAGAACTAGCACACAAAGACTTCATACTAATGGGCGATCTAAATGCTAAAATCGGGATACCAAAAAATGAGGAACATTTAATCATGAAAGCACACGGATATGGAATCAGAAACGAGAGAGGACAAAGATTAATCGAATATGCCAGTGAAAACAAATTGTCAATTATGAACACTTTCTTCAAAAAAAGAAACAAAAAAAAATGGACCTGGCGATCACCGGATGGAGCCAACAAAAATGAAATAGACTTTGTGTTATCAAACCGACCTCATCTGTTCAAAAACATAGAAGTACTGAACATTAACTACCCTTCGGATCACAGGCCAGTAAGAGCTACAATATCATATGATACAAATTTAAAAAAAAGCAGAACAAACTTTACTAACTGTCAACATAGCACCATAACAAGCGAAGAAGAAATAATCAAGTTCAAAGAATACCTAAACTTCTACATATCGAACGATCAAACGCTCGCTGAGAATAGTATCCCAGTCCAGATAAATTACGATAACCTAATCAGAATCATCACATTGAGCTTGCAAAACGCCCGAGCAGCACAAAACCCAAAGAAAGTTCACAAAATATTTTCAGAACACACGTTAAAACTTTTTAAAAGAAGACAAGACCTGCAAAAAAGTTCAAAAAAAACTAGAGCAACAAGAAACGAAATCTCGGCCCTTTACAAACTTGTCAATAAATGCATAAAAAAAGACTACGCCAATTACAGATATAAAACTATTGAAAAACACCTACACCAAACTGGAAGCACGAAAAAGGCATACAAAGAGCTGAAACCAAATAAAACCTGGATCAAGGAGCTAAAACGAGACGAAATAACCAAAAACAACCGCCGCGATATCATCAGCGTAGCAACAGAATTCTACAGAGATCTCTACAGCACAAAAGAGGCAGATGACACCAATCACGAGAACCAAAACAACAGCAACGACGGGGACATACAAAAAAGTTTCCAAATTGAAGAAAAAGACGTCATAGAGGCTTTGAACAAACTGAAACTAGACAAAAGTCCGGGGTCGGATAACCTAACAAACGATACTTTAAAAATGGCTACCGCAACACTAGCTACACCCCTTACAAACTTATTCAACTCTATCCTCGAATCTGGAGAGACACCCACTCAATGGTCTGAATCCAACATAATTCTGTTATATAAAAAAGGCGACCCAAAAGACATTGGGAACTATAGACCTATAAGTCTGCTGCCTAGTACATATAAGCTATTTTCTACAATCCTGACCAAAAAAATTAACTCTACACTAGAAACCACACAACCCGTCGAACAGGCAGGATTTAGAAAAGGCTTCTCTACCATCGACCATATTCATACACTCGAACTTCTCATCGAGAAATATCAAGAGAGAAGGAGACCACTGTACTTGGCATATATCGATTACAAAAAAGCATTCGATTCGGTGTCACACAACTATATCTGGGAAACTCTGACAACTCAAAACGTGGAAAATGAATACATAAGAGTAATCAAAAACATATACAGAAAGAGCAAAAGCAGAGTTAAACTAGAAACCACCGGCCCTTGGTTCCCTGTAAGGAGAGGCGTAAGACAAGGGGACCCACTGTCACCTTTACTATTTATAGCCACACTAGAGTCGATAATAAGCAAGCTTGACTGGAATGAATGCGGTATAAAAGTAAAAACTAAACATTTAAGCCACTTGCGCTTTGCCGACGACTTGGTGCTGATATCAGAAAATGGAAAAGAACTACAACACATGGTAGAGTCACTAAATAAAGCCAGCAAGCTCGCTGGGCTAGAAATAAACCTCTCTAAAACTATGGTAATGACCAACAGCAACAAGGTGCAAATATACGTTGACAACGATCCTCTCCAATATACTGACAAATACATTTATCTAGGCAAGCAAATAAGCTTCGACAGATCAAATAACTACCAGGAGATTGAGCGCAGGGCCCAGTTAACATGGAATAAGTACTGGAGCCTTAAAGAAATATTTAAGAGCAACATGCCAATCACACTCAAGACTAAAGTTATGAATTCTTGTCTTATTCCATGCTTGACCTATGGTTGTCAGACATGGAGGTTTAACAAAAATGTCATGAATAAAATTAAAACGTGCCAACGCGGAATGGAGCGGAGTATGCTAAACATAAAAAGAATAAATAAAATAAGGCATACAAAAATACGCAACATCACAAAAGCAACAGACGGATTAGCACAAGCTCTTGCATTAAAATGGAAGTGGGCTGGACACATAGCACGCCTGCAAGATCAAAGGTGGACAAAAAGAGTTACAGAATGGAAGGGGCCAGTAGGCAAAAGAAAGAAAGGGAGACCTTGCAAAAGATGGGAGGATGAAATTAAAAACACAGTGGGTCCAAACTGGATGCAAACAGCACAATCAAGAGAAAACTGGCACCATTTGGAGGAGGCCTTTACCCGCAAAGGGGTTCCTACAGAATAATTACACTATAATATTAGAATATCTAAAATTATTTTCATAAAACTGTTACTAACAACCACTAAAACTAATAAACTATAAATTTTTGATACTAACAAAACTAACTTTGTAAACTATTATTCTTCTAGTAGAAATAAAAGGCTTTTTTATTTTTTATTTATTTATTACTATTAAATGAGGTATCTTGAGCGCCAAAGCAATGTAATAGTACATGGCTAAATATTACACAACTGGGGTACGATATTGTAAAAACTACAATTATGACGCATGGCATGGAAGGAATGGCAAAAGAAGATAATGTTTTAATTCCACGTATTCCAATAATTCCAACTTATTTGACATTTTAATTTAAAAGAATGCAGTTTCCGCTGAATGCATGAAAACAGCATTTCCAATAACAATATTAACAAAACCCAAGGACAGATGCTTAAAGATACAGTAATTTTTTTTCTCATGGGCAGCATACTCACGTACCTATATCAAATCCGCAAAATCTCCATATTTTGGCAAAATATGGCAAAAGAAAAAACGTAGTTATTAAAATTGTACTTTTTTTTTGAAGCTGCCAAAGTGACTATGGTCAGCCTGATGAAAAACTCAAGCAGAATCCAACAGTGGGGGCAACCATACTCACTGGGAAAGCAGACAATGCAGAATTGCGTCCCACACTATGACGGCTTAGTGAGATGCTTTTTCACGCCCCACTTAAAGGGCCCGGGATCACAGTAGGAGAGAAACACGTGCGCTGTAAGTCAGTTCCAGTTTTTAGCTGCTCGGCACAGGAAGGACGAACCAAACCGTTTGGTTTGAGAGTGAACATGTTATTCTGCAGAGGAAGGGAGAAGGGGGACCAGTTGGAAGAGCTCCTCAGAATATTTCCAATAGTGTGGGCGACAGGACTGAACCCTGAGGTACGCTAGCGTTTACATCCAGAACATCAGAGGCCGTGCCGTCGCAAAGGCCAATAACGCGGCGCTGATGAAGAAAAGCGTCAATCCAGTGACATAGTCTAGGAGGCAGACCGAATGCCGAGAGCTTGGAGAGAAGCGAGCAGTGCCAGACCCGGTCGAAGGCCTTGGCCATGTCAAATGTCGAAATAAGCTCATATAAACACTTTATAATTTATGTACATATATAAATACTTAAATAAGTTTTTAATAGTAAAACGTGTGTGTCTTATTTGTAAAAAAAATCGAGTGGTGTCGTGGGACATCAGATAGGAATGAGTTCCATATCAAAAATACAGATGGCGCTATACTAAATTTTTCGTTCACGAAATAAATAAATCATTACAGATGGTGCTATACTAAATTTTTAGTTTTCACAAAATTGTCTTAACCCCTTTATTTTATTTAAACTGATTTATAAAAATATATAAAAGTTCTATGCGAGGTAAAGAAAATAAAACTATTCAGGTACCGATACATTTTGTATTAAGGTTTTTATCGATAAAAATCCTACCTATATTAATAACGCGAAAGTTTGTTAGTATGGATGGATGGATGTTTGTTACTCTTTCACACAAAAACTACTTAACGGATTTGGATAAAACTTTACAGTAATATAGCTTATACATCAGAATAACACATAAGCTACTATTTGCAGTGATAACCGACATACACGCGGGCGAAGCCGCGGGCAACAGCTAGTCTGAAATATGTATGTATTTAGAATTATACAAACCGTCCAGTTCGAATCTGTGTGTGGACTGTGGGGTATCTCAATTTATATTATTGTTTTAAATATATTTACCTATTAATAAAAATTAATTAAATTAAAAAATAATAATAAAATAAATGTATTAAAGTTTTTCATACAAATAACATGATTTTTCATGAAAATAAATATAGATTTTTACTAAATAATCCAATCTTTGTAATATTTGTTATTTTATTTTTCGGGTTATAAATTTGAATATTAATACGTGAAACAAGAACTTTGTGATCACTAGTACCTACTAAAAAAAAGCGGCCAAGTGCGAGTCGGACTCGCCCATGAAGGGTTCCGCGGCAGCAAGTAACATAATATATTTTTTATTTAATTTTTATATTTGTGTTGATTGAATGAAAGGTAAATTGCAGTTTACGATTTATGACGTATTAAAAAAAAAGTACTTACTAGATTTCGTTCAAATCAATTTTCGTTGAAAGTTGACATGGTAATGTACATCATATAATTATTTTTTTAGATTTATCATTCTCTTATTTTAGAAGTTAAAGGGGGGGGGGGGGGACACTCATTTTACCACTTTGGAAGTGTCTCTCGCGCAACCTATCCAGTTTAGAAAAAAATGATATTAGAAACCTCAATGTCATTTTCGAAGACCTATCCATAGATAGGAAACACGTATTGGTTTGATGAAAAAAATTTTTTTGAGTTTCAGTTCTAAGTATGGGGACCCCCAAAATTTATTGTTTTTTTTTTATTTTTGTGTAAAAATCTTAAAGCGGTTCACAGAATACATCTACTTACCAAGTTTCAACATTATAGGTCTAATAGTTTCGGAAAAAAGTGGCTGTGACATACGGACGGACAGACAGACAGACATGACGAATCTATAAGGGTTCCGTTTTTTGCCTTTGGCACAGAACCCTAAAAAACGATCTCCATGCACAACTTTATTACGAAACTAGCAGACCCACGCAACCCCGTTTGCGTCTCCTATTGCCCGTAGCGTGATAATTTTCCCCCGTTTTTGAAACATTCTTCATTGATGCTTCGCTCCTATTGGTCTTAGCGTGATGGTATATAGCCTATAGCTTTCCTCGATAAATGTACTATCCTTATAACTCTTATATAACTCTTCAGCTTTATATATTAGTATATAGATGTTCATTATTATTAGTAGATATCTACCTACATCCAACAAGAAAAACAAACAAGAAATAGCAACTGTCACGGCCAGTCATAGACCTTAAGCGGCGACACGAAGCTTTCTACAGCCATCGTTTACACGACTAAACCTACGTAGAATCCACCTACACATCGGTGCGGCGAGGGTTCTGCCTCTGACATTCAATTCTCCGAACATAATTTTATAAAATAAACTAGAACATTAGTCAACGCCACTCTCCACTAAAACGTTGGTGAATTTGTATTATTTTAATGATTTTCAATTAATTTAAGTTTATTTTTCATGTGTCTCAAAAATATATGCAGGTAGGTACAGAAGTTTTTGCAACTACTATGAAGGTTTTTTTTTAAACAACTCCCACATTAGTAATTTATCCTGTAGTTCATTCTCAATTTTATTGGGCTCTAAGTAGGTATTAATTTAACTAAAATATTTTTCTTATGGCCTGGTTGCTCAAATGCTCTGGGCATCTGACTAAAATTCCGTCTATATAGGTAACTCCAGGAACACATAGCACTGCACTTTATCTATCAGAGCAATTGACCCAACTTTACCTCTTACTTATCGTCCAATATTTCCTAACGAGCAAAAATCTGTTTACTTGTAACATAACAAGGATTACGTGGTGCTAACAGCCAATTAACATCCACGACGTTAGAGTGAAATGAAAACTTACAACAAACGGAGGTCTGCGCAAAAGCGGGCGCATGCTAAAATGCCGCGTTCTATTACCAACGTCTTCGAAGCAATATTATTCATTTTGTTCAGTACGGCATTTTATCTGACCATATCTTTTACTCCTTTAACGAAAGAAGAGCATATTGAACGGTACGAGAAAATGACGGACGATGTGGAACCGTTCAGAAGGAATTTGACTGAATGTGCGCGCCAAGTCAAAGCTGAAATGATTGATGTTGAAAAATTTTTGAAGAGGATACCGCAGTCTTCGATGCAAGGGAAATGTTTCGTTGCCTGTATTTTAAAGCGAAATGCTATTATAAAAAATAATAAGATAGATAAAGGACGCCTATTAGAGTTGAATAGAGAAGTATACGGTGAAGATAGCGAGGTGATGGCGAGGCTGAAGGCTGCAATAGCGGAGTGTTCAAAAGCCGTTGAAAATGACGGTATTTTCGAGGTTTGTGAATACGCTTCGGTGTTCAACGACTGCATGCATATAAAGATGGAGCATATCTTGGATCAAGTTATGATGGAAAGACGCTTGGAGGCGATGTCGAACGTGGCTTCGGACCCTAAGCAGTGGACCGACGAAGAAGACGAAATATTGAAACTTGTGCGAGACGAACTTTGAGTTATATACATTACATATAATTTAATAAAGTAAATGTAACAGTTGTGACTTTTAATAATTCTAGTGAGTATAGACATCAAATTCGACCATTATTAACAAAAATTTTGAATAAAACTAAATTCAGCCGAGATTAGTGTAAAAAACTATTTTTTATATGAGTTTTTCAACTCAACTGTTGCGTGTCGCGATGTCTTTGTTATTTGTGAACCAACGTCAATAATTATTTTTAAAAGTGGTACCAAATAAAGTAAGAGAAATATTTCACAAACAGGTTCCAACAGGATCCGCGGAACAAATTTTACAAGACATTTTACAGATGCTGTCGCGCGTTTTGTTAACGCCCAGCAGTATTGCTACTAACGCGTTTTTGTCGCATTTGTAACGCGCTTCAGAAGCGATACCAACGCGCTACAGCATCGCCACTATGTCGCGGTCATGCAAACGCGCGACCGTGTCGGACGAAATCTGGGGAAGAATGGAGGCAGCTTTCGTTACTGACGCTCCGGCTGCTTATGTAAAAGCAGCACCAAAGACTGCTTGCCTAATGTTACCGCAACAGAGACCATCTTGCAACTGTAGCGATAGTAAGGCATTTTTGTGCCATTACTGAATCGCGTTTGCAGCGCGACAGAAGCACAACAGTATCGCGACTGAATCGTGGTTATGTGGGTGAGGGCACTTAGCTAGCGACCGCATTACGACTGTTTCGATGCGTTTAAATAAGTATTGCGGACATCTGCTACACAATGCCATCTTGTTTCAAACTGAGTAGAGCTTGTACTATGACAGCTAGATTGACTAATATGACTTATTTACATTTTTTGAAAACACGTACATAGAAGACACTTAAATTTAGAAACAAAGATCATACTTACATTTGGGCCGACCCGAGCATTGAACCCGAGACTTCAGCACAGCAGTCGCATACGCTACCAATGTGCCATCGAGGCAGTTAATAATTTGCCCCCTTATATTACTATACCTACCGTAAAATATTGGTATATAGGTATTGATTAAATAAATAAAAAGACAAGTATATTACGAAGAAATTTTAATTCTTTTCGAAATCACCTATTTATAACTTCGATATGATTCACTTAAAATATATAATAGAAGCGCACATTATACAAAACACATTGGACACAAATTTGTTCCACAAGTCCTCTCTATGACAGACATAATACGTCACACAACAATACGTAAAATATACAATAGTCGACTCAATGGTCGGCATTTTTTACACTTGCAACATCGAAGTGTCACTCGCCAGTGTTGCAAGAATAAAAAAACGGTAGGTGTTATAAAAATACAAAAAATTGAATAGGTATTTAAAGTTAAATTTACGATAATTACAGAACAATATTTGTGTCCCAGTTTCAGAGGAGAGCGTCCAACAAACTTTCGTTGTTACATAAGGTACTTAGTGTCTAAGGTACATATAAAATAAATACGTTTAAAAACCAGTTCACAACAAATTACTTAAAACATTATAAAGAATTTTAATGGCGTCAATGTGGAGTTAAGAAAGTATTTACAATCAATAATCGGTTCTAATTCGGTGCGATAGTCGCTTTACGTGGGTGGGTTGAGAAGTTTCCGACCTAACCATGATACAAGGCATTTTTCCTTACAGAGTGAATTGTGCCAAATTGACTCTACTCTGCCTGATGGAAAGCATAAGCAGAATCCAAGTGTGGTGGTCACCATACACATTGCGAATGTAGACAATGCAGCATAGTGACCCACACTATAGCAGCCAATGAGATGCTGTCCTGGGATTATATTGGCTGGGAAATACGTGCGCTGGTAGTGAGTTCCAGGTTTTAATCATTAATCTACAAACTCTCTGGCAACTCTTCCAGCGATGTACAATACAAATTCAAAGATGCATAACTACGTTCACTAGTTTTTATTAACGAGTGCTGCCATCTTCACGATGAGGTTGGAAACTTTTGAGTTCACCCTAGTATGTCTATGTTACTATTATTACGTGATGGGAATTCTCTTTTATACAAATAGACGACGTTCAATGAACAATTGTTTTTATATCAATGTGTTTAGCAGCAACACAACTGTCCATTTCTCCTTGCTGTTGAGTATTTTGTTGTATGTCTGAAAACAAATTTATATTGTACTAGCTTTTACACGCGGCTTTCATCCCCTGATTTACTGCCTTAGGAGTGGAATTTAAAAAAAATCCTTTCTTAGTGCTCACTTACGTTATATAAAGAACTTTTATGCAAAATTTCAGGATTCTAGCTTCAGCGGTTTGGGCTGTGCGTTGATCTCTGGGTATGGCAGTCAGTCAGTCAGTCACCTTCCTATTTTATGTATATAGATGTATGTGTGTAGCAAAAAAAAACTCGCATTATTACTGTTTATTGACTCATACATAACACACAGTTAGCGCTACTTTGGGAGCCAGGGTTGTTCAGTGCTTCGTAATCCACTTTAGTTAAAGCAAGGTAGTAGAGCCACGCTGATTTGAGCACGGAAGATCAATATAAAATGACAGCGTTCGTGTTGTCGTGTTTTGTTGGTGAGTGCGAGACCGGAGGCCCAATGATGCAGAAACATCAATAGACCGTCATGGTGTGGGTCACCATGCTGCATTGTCTGCATTCGCAGTGAGTATGGTGACCACCACTCTTGGATTCTGCTTATGCTTTCCATCAGGCAGAGTAGTCATTTTGACAGGCTCAGACATAAAAATAAATAAAGAATTATTATTATTACTCTTTGTAACACTTTACTGTACATTGTATAAAAACACATCGGGCCACAAAAAACGAGCACAGTACAATATTTGTGTATTAACCTTATTATCTAAGTTATCAAAACATGTGGATTCATTACGAAAACTCCTAAATAGTCAATACATTTATAATTTGTACCACACGATACCGTTACAAAGATTACTACAATACATCATACAGTCTTAATTTCATCAAAATAAATCCTGAAGTTTATTTCTATAAATAACTATTTACTATAATATAAATACTTTAATAATCTATTCCCCTTAATTAACTAATTTTAATTATCTACTTAAAAACATCTACTGTACTTACAGCTAAAAAAAAGAAATATAAAAAAGTGATAATATGGCAGTGTCTTAAAAATAAAAATAATGTTAAAAAATAGTAAGCGTAAATGGAATCCTAATTAAAAAATATTTAAAAGTATAAACAGTTAGTTTAAACTACTTCGATTCTAGGACATGCACTTGCTTGCAATAAAACTAGCACAGTCTGAATAATAATAATATTTCGAACATTTGACACACAACGCCATCCAGTCCCAAACTAAACAAAGCTTGTATTATGGGTACTAGCAATATATATAGAAAAAACTCTCAACCAAATATTTGCAGATCATACAAACATTTGGTTCGACCCCGGAATCAAACCCGAGACCTCAAGAACAGCAGTTGGACTACCACTGTGCCACCGAGCCAGTCAATTAATAACATAATATAAGGTGTAGTTTACATGCACGCAAGTGTAATATTAATAATATGTTATCAACGCTAATGTTACAAAAGTCATGGCTTTTATTTTCAAATAAATCGATCAATAACTTCATTATTGTAATAGTCTTGTATGGATAACGTTGTTCTTAAATAAAATGACAATAAATATTACGTACTATATAGGATCGATAAACGAAAATCATAAGTTACCTTTTTACCTGACTACAACGAACGCAAAAGGAAGGGTAATGATTTTGGCAGTCTAGTTAAGTTCCACCGTAGCGTTTAAACTGCTGAAGTGATTTCAATGAATGAAGTGTCAGTAGATTCGAAATAATGGCGGTGACATTTAATATTTAAATTTTATTAAAAGTTTTTTTACTTTTTCTTGTTATTGCATTTCTTATAAGTTCGAAAATTAAATTTCGTCACAGTGTCATTAGAAACAAAATATGTGACGTCATATGTTATATTATACACCGATTAATGAACTCATTCCTTAAGCCGAGTCTCTACAGAACAAAAGTTGTCAACCTTTTTTTGTGTTGTCAAATTTCGGTGGAGGCGCGCCTTTAGAGCAACACTGTAGGGAGTAGCCATACACAGACGTTCCACTCTGTTCAAGTATAAGCCCAAATGGGCCTACGCATACACTGTTATGTCGCAAAATGTGTTTGTGTGTGTGAAATTATGAATGTTTTAATAGGGTAGTTGACGGTATGGTAAATAAATACCGATCTCTCCTTCCTTAAAACAAATATTACAAAACATCTCGGAAAATATAATTATTAGTTTTTCATTTCTATTACAAATTTTAATCAGTGACGTCACAAGTTTGTATTCAGTACAATCATTTTTCATACAAAGTTATCGTTTTGACAGATGATAAAAGTAACTAATTTGACTAAGGTTTAAACTACCCTATTGTTACGTATGAGTTCGTAGTGACATTCGATTATTTTTGTATGTGAGTCTAAAATGCGTATGTGTAAAGATTTAAACGCAAAAAATTACAGACTGTTTTGTACATAGAGCTATTATAAATAGAGTAGGGCAGACATACGGCTGCCTGTAAACGGAAATGTCCAACGGTTAAAAAGGTACCGCGATCGTCTCTCTCTTACTTACCAAGGGACGGCTGGAGGCCTGGCTCCCCTTTTTCTTTTTTTTACGAGTGGAAACCCCCTCGGGCCGTTACCCCACTGGGGTTTGCGGCGGGAAGGTGTGTTGGAATCGAACCGACTAAACCACACGGTGTGCCACTCTGCGCCACACGGTGTGCCACTCTGCGCCTTAGACGGGAGGGATCCTGGAACTGCTGTTATTAACACATTCGGACCCCTCTCAGGGCTTGCCCGCACTGAAGCGGGCACCGTCTGCTGGTATAACTCTCAATTTAGGCGACGTACGGCAGACACGGCTCCCCTGCTCTATCTATAATACCTCTATGGTTTTGTATCGAGAAAAGACCGCCACTCCCCTCCGGTCAAACGACCTGTATTACTCCATGACGCATTCCAATAACATAAAATGCTACAAGATAGCCTAGTACCAGTGGCTAATCCATTATATACATTAATTTTAATACTACAAAAATACTTTTATCATGGACTCTATTTTGGCCCACATTGTTCGTTTTAAAAATATAGGGTTTCAACGTAGATGTATTTACATAAACATTGTGTGGCAGTAAGGTTCAGTCACAAGAGAATTAACTAAATTAAAACTAGACCTCAATTTTACAAGATTTTTGACAGAAACAAAACAAGAATTCATCTGCTCAATAAATTATTTTATTTCATTTCATTCCTACAACTCAAGTGTCGGTCAGTATGATACTTTCCCAAGAATCAGGGCAATCATTTGGACACTAGTATTTCACTCAATGAATAGCTAGAAAACAAATGATTGAAAACAATTACAGTTAGTTTTTGAAGTTGCTAATAAAGTTTCAGATAGTTATCTGCCATATAAGGCTATGTAACAGGTAAATGTTGCTGATAATATACGTATATCTCATATACATGTCTTTAAGTAAGACTTGTGAAACCGAAATCTGTAGTTACAGACAAATTGACCTTAGGCTCTCAGAGACTTTATTGGCAACGTGTGAAACTGGTCCTAACATTGACAGTCGCTTACAGAAAGTAGATAATTAATTATTTGAAGTCACAACTTATTTAGAAAAAAGTTGCACTTGCCAGAATTGGGTTTTCTGGAATGTTCTTCAACATTCACGATTATTGATTTTACTTTTTTTTGTATAGTGGTTGTTGTTAAAAACGGAATTATAAATAATTTTAAATTTTGGTCGACAAATAGTGGTTTGTATTTCGACCATTAAGCGACCACAAGATATCTTAAATTTATACATTATTCTAACTAAAAACCAATCGGTCTAGTTTTCCGAAATTTTTCTACAATCCAAATATTTTATCTAATAACAATTAATATAATTAATAAACTTCACTATTGGTAGCGAAAAATATAAATTATCTATTAGAGACAAACCCTTGTGACTTACAGTATTTTATCACATATGCACGCTCCATTTTTGTTTTGATTCAAGTTCATACCAGGGCAGTAACCCGAGTTTACCTGTTTAATAGGGTAGTTGACTGTATCATTGAAACAATGTCTGCTTCATTGAAATAAATATCACAAAATAGGTCAGAAAAAAAAATATTCCAATCTTTAAAACTAAAAAAAAAAAATATTGTTCAATAGTCTAAAATGTGACGTCATAATTTGGCATACAATACATTTTTCATACAATTTTTTTTTAATTTGATAGATTTAATTGCCTGGACTTAGTTAATTTGTTAGCAGAACAAGTGAAACAAAACACAGTCGGTCTCTTTCCACTACTTTCCAAGTTCCATGGACTACTGTAATATAACCAGTGAGCCAAAACTCAATCGGACTCTTTCCACTAATTCCCACTAATTCGACTGTGTCAACTACCCTTTATAAAACACGACAATTGTATTTGTCAATTTATCCAACGTTAGGTAGGTAAGGCAGAGCAAGTTCACTCGAGCTCCAAGTAGAGGTCACGACGGGGTGTTGGGGTGGTGGGGAGGAGGTTCAGGTGGAGGTGGGGGGCGGCTGGCAGCTCTGCACGAAGGAGGCGGGGAAGAGGCCGGTGCGGCCGGTGCGCTGCAGCGTGCCCTTGTACCAGCCGTCCCCGCGCTTGCGCGACACCACCACGATGTCGTCCACCTTCAGCTCCAGCTCGTACTCCGAGTTGGGCGGGTACGGCACGATGCACCGGAACCTACGGGCAAGCGAACCCTCAGTTGATAGCCAGGAACTTACCAGCCTAAACCATAAAATACGCCAGCCACACACAGTTTTGCAACACCTAAAGGTTTGACTGGAAGGAAATGCCTGTGGCATTAAGTCTTAGTTTGCAGGAAGTTTGAATAAATAAATAAATAAGGTCATCATTATCATCAACACAGCTTATGCAACAGTCCACTGCTGGACATTGGCCTCTCCCCAATCAATATAATAGCCTAGTTTGTTTAATAATATTTTAATAAAATTAATAACCTAACTTTCTTTGTTTTACTTTAGGCTAATCTTATTTTTAAGACAACCCATTACGAATATATTTGGTATTGCCAGGACTTTACTAACTTACATGAAACGAACACAAAAACACCCAGACTCAGAACAACAATTTGTGGATCACAAAGTGCTATGTGGGATTTGAACCCACAACATTTGGCGTACTAGGTCAACTATGCAGTCATTGATAATAAGATCCTGAAAATCGTAGACCGCTGTCCTCTACAATAAAATATATGTATAAGATTACATACACTTTTTACTTTCATGTTGATGTGATTGTTAATATTTTCATACCCATTTCAAAATTAGTCGATATTCGAGCAATTTGAAATGTGAATTTAAAAAGAAAAACCGTATTAAGAAACTATTTTTATGTTATAACAATAATTATTTTTACGGGAATTAACGCGATCACTTAGTCAGCCTGTGACCACGGCCGGTGCAACCTGGTCGAAACGTCAGGCAAATCAGAGGTATGTAATACCTTTTAATAAGTGATCGCGTTAATTCCCGTCAAAATAATTATTGTTATATCATGGAACGCGAAAGTTTAAAAAAAAAAAACTATTTTTATGGTTATAAATTCTTAAGTACATAAATAAAGGTCATTTTCCTGCTTTATCCACTTCTCTGATTATAGAAAGGGCACAAACACAGGTCTCATCTAAGCATATCAATTAAGAATTACTGTGTTTCTAACTCTTCCCACTATGTATTTCTTAATCAGGTGGCCTAATTATATTAAAGAGGTATTCTATTTTAGTTAACAAAATATTACACTGAGATTTAGTAATTAGAAATGTATTGGGTATATTATCTACTGATCAGACCAGCCCCCCTAGCCAAGTTACAAGCCTTCTTCTTTCTGCAATTGTTTTCGCCTAAATTGTCGTGTGTCATTGGCTAATCTTAAATAAAGTAATCTTTAAGACAAAGTATTAACCAATGACACAAGAGAATTTATGCGTTAACGATTGCAGAAAGAAAAACGCTTGCAACTTGGCTAGGGGGGCAGATTTCGTATGGAAATCTTTTAAATTTTCGAATTGTCCCTACTATAATATGTATGTATTAGGTATTTAAACCTTCTTTTTTAATTATTCTATTCAATTTTTGAAAATTGCTTAAAAATGGGATTTTAGTAAATAAAAACTACCCATACAAACAGGTACAAACGTCATTAGTAATCTTTTTTGTTGTATGGCGGTACTTATTCGCTATAAAATATATATTTTTATTTAAGGTTCCTTCATTTTCCGAAGTTTCAAACCCGGGCCAATCCAGTTTGAAACGTCAGGAAATAGAAGGTATCGTAATCTATTAACTAATTGTATCGCAAATCCCGCTATACGAAGAACCATTGTGAGTAATTACTGCGAAAGTCTTAAAACAGAGAGTACTAGTCAAACTTGACGATAGGTCAGAAAGAAATCAATCTTGACGAAAGAAAAATCATCATTTTACAACGTTTTATTATAGATATTGGTACAACGCAATACATCAAATTAATGAACATGACAACTTTATCTTATATAAGCAACTTCTCACAGGCAACCTTTAAACTCAAATCGACTGTAAATAGACGAATCATGAATAAATAAACAAATGTTAAATATAAGGTTTTATCTAATCTTTGACAACTCCCGCATCAGTAATATAACATGACCTGACTATACAAATATACATAAAACGGACAAAAGAAACACTCAGACTCGGAACAACAATTTGTGGATCACACAAAGTGTAGTCCCATGTGGGGTTTGAACCCACGGTGTGGCGATTGCTTAAACCACTTCACCATTCGTACAATTACCTACTACAATCATTGCTGTATTACATATTACTATTTAACATATTATATCAAGTTTCCTAATACTGTATCTTCTTACTTATCTTTCCTATAAATACACCTAATATTCCTATTTTACACCTAAAGTCCAACGTGACGCCAACAGACTAGCTCTATATTACGTGATCGGGACTTATTTTAGTCCCCATCACGTAAAATATGGACTTTTTTAAGTCCCTCTCTGTCTACCCCGTCAGGTTATAGGTGTAAGTGTTTGTAATATGGTGCATAAATTAACTCAAACATGGTTAGTATATATATATATATAATACTTATATATTTCCAATTTCATTACATATTAAATTAAAATAATAAACTTTAATCGTAATTTATTTTAAATTAACAAAAAAAAAAATTTAATCTCAAAAATAATACCGACACCAAATAAAATATAAAACTAATTTACAATAAAATATATATTCAAACAATATAATAATGTACAAGAAATAAGTTTGAACAAGTATTACTTCTCTTTAACTGGTTGCGAGTGATGTCGGTCTCGCCTCGACGCTGTCACGTCTAGGGACTGCGATTTGCGATGCTGCGATTGCCAAGGATTCTCCGTCGGTGCTCTGAAACATACACACATTCATATAATTTTACATATTTAATGCAATGAAATTACTGCTAAATAATTTCTAATATATAAATACTAGCTTTTACACGCGGCTTCGCTCACGCAGACTTTCATCCCCTGATTTACCCCCTTAGGGGAGGAATTACAAAAATTTCTTTCTTAGTGCTCACTTGCGTTATTTATAGAACCTACATGCAAAATTTCAGGATTCTAGCTTCAGCGGTTTGGGCTGTGCGTTGATCTTTGGGTATGTCAGTCAGTCAGTCACCTTACTCTTTTATATATATAGATAGATTTAGTAATATAAATATTTAGTAATAATAATAACCTAATACATGTCGTTAACAATTAATCGAAGAGCCACTAAACATGTCAATAACAGTTTAATTTGCAATGCAAAACATAAAGTTAGTCAAATTAGTGGAAGTGAAAGTGAATTGAATGACATTTTGCTCCAACAAACATCCATACAAATAAATAAAATTGGAGTCTCTGTTTGTAATACATATTAAAATAACCGCTTTTTACTAAATGCATATGTATACACGGTACATATAACAAAAATGTGTTTTTTTTATTTTGTCCGTCTGTCTATCGGTCTGTCTGTCTGTTCCGGCTAATCTCTGGAACGGCTGGACCGATTTTGACGGGAATTCCCCTTATAGGTAGCTGATGATACAAAGAGTTACTTAGGCTACTTTCTTTAGACTATCTTAGTCCCGCGGCGTCACTCGCGGTACGACAATAACCGCGGGTAACACCGCGGGACTCAGCTAGTTATAAATATGAAAATAACGATTTGATGGTGATTTAGATTATTTACATTATGTTGTTTCATGCGAATTAATTTTCAAACTGTAAAAAAACAAACAAGCTAAACTCTGTATTTTTAAGCGTGTAAGTTCGTACAAAGCTATACATGTAAACATATAACCCTTATCAAATTCATTATAAGAACCATACATTTTGATTCCTATTGGGCCTGTAACAGTTAGCAACACAATGGGGCAATACTAACAACCCTCGGGTATGATTGAACGATGAACAAGATGTTTTTTTTTTTAAATAGAGATTTGATTTCGATAACATTTATAAGGAAAAATATATTTTTGGTGATCTAAAGGTCATGGTAACGCAAGTTTATTTTACATCAACTCTATTGTCGACCTCAGAAGATGTAAAATGTATTTGAAATAATGTGATTGAGTTGATATATTGAACAACATGTTGAAGTGAAATGATTTAGTCGATGTTAAATGTCCTTGAAGTGAAGGAATTTTGTTGATGTTACATGTCGTTGAAGTGAAGTGATCGAGTTGATAAAGTTGTTGAAGTGTGGTGATTTAGTTGATGTTAAATGTTGTTGAAGTGAAGGGATTGAGTTGATGTTACATGTCGTTGAAGTGAAGTGATCGAGTTGATAAAGTTGTTGAAGTGTGGTGATTTAGTTGATGTTAAATGTTGTTGAAGTGAAGGGATTGAGTTGATGTTACATGTCGTTGAAGTGAAGTGATTGAGTTGATAATGTTGTTGAAGTTAAGTGATTGAGTTGATAATGTTGTTGAAGTCGAGTGATTGATTTTATGTAAAATGTTATTGAACTGATTAAGTTGATGTCAAACGTCGCAGCGTTCGGCAAAATGAAACCTTTCACCAATAGCAACGTCTCCCACGGTTGCTGCTAACATCGAATTGACGTTTAAAATAAACTCACACTAGACCTCAGACCTTAGAATCAAAACCCCCACGTTAGCACAATTCCTTATAAATATAATCGCGACACATGGCGGGAGTGTTAGAATGTGCGGTGTAAACATAAGCGGCATACAACCTGTGGTGCAGGTGGTGTTCGTGCGAGGCGTGTGCGAGGGCTGCGTACTGCAGGACGGAGGCGGCGCGCTCCTTGTGTCGCGCCGGGAGAGCTCGCAGCAGCTGCGACGGGCACGAGCCCGACCTAACCACACACCACACACACACCGTCAACACGATCCCAATATTGCATATTCTAATATTATCTCAATCTACTCATTCAAATCTATATTAAATAAATAATAATAAATAAATATTTCGGACATCTAATTATCTTTTCTTCATTTATATTACTTTACGGTTTTCTATCAAACGACATATTTATTAGAATAAATAATTTCATATTTTAAACGTAGGTACTGTCGTGATTTTTGAATTTTTATATGTATTTCTTTATAAAATTGTAGTACGTGTCTGTATGTATGGCAACAACTTGAGTATACATTGAAATCAGCGTATACGAAGATTAAAGTATACGTATACATTGAAATATTCGTTGAATAAATTGAGTCAATTCTATTTCGACTGATATACTATAATCATAAAATTAATTCATATCTTTATGTGTCTGTTTACTGCAGTCTTAAAACTATTAGAATCGTGTTTACAGTTGAAAACACAGCTGGACAAATGCAGTGATAATGGGTGATGTTAGAACAACATATATTAAAGCACACAAACACAGGTTAAAACATTCAATAAACATGTTAGACAGGCGATGCACACAAACATAAATATAGGGGTTATATATTGAAATCTCTCTGTACGATAGGATTAACCATTTCGATACGCCAATCCGCCGCCTAAGATCACTGGATTGTGTGATACTTTCATCTCATTTTATGCTCCACCAGTTGATCGAATAGTACTAAGGTAGTTTGACAAGATCCACCAAAGATCCCAGATCCACTGGTGGATCTAGATAGGGGTTTTCAATGAACAGATAAAATTTAAAATTTTGAACCAAGGAAGAGCTATGCTTTAACATATTTGGACCAGCTAGACCAGACCGGATACCATAGTCTTAGAGAATATGTCTTTGAAGTGTGTAATTTTTTGTGGTTTTCCACAGATTGAGTATTACACTAAAAAAATATTCTAGATGGGAATCAAACCCACGAGCTTAGCAATCAGAAACACTAACCGCTAGACTAAAGAGGCCCATCAATTTTTATATACACACTACTATTATGTGTGATATGTTTATTTGAAAAGTATTTTGATCACGTAATAATAAACTTGCAATTATATGACTTAGTCTCGCATTTCTTGAGGTATAAGTGTAGTGGGACTAAAGAGACTAGTCTCGCATTTCTTGAGGCCTAAGTGTTGTGGGACTAAAAGACTAGTCTCGCATTTCTCGAGGCCTAAGTGTAATGGGACTAAAAGACTAGTGTCGCATTTCTCGAGGCCTAAGTGTAATGGGACTAAAGGGACTTACCTGACGTGCACAGGATGTCGTTGCTGAGCTAAGTTCAGCATGAGTGAGGTCCCAGGTCCATCTTCGAACACAGGATTGTCCATACTGTAGCCGGCCGGAGGAGGCGACTTGCATTTCTTCATGGCAGCCAATCTCTTCATGAGGCTTATTCCACTGGCTGACATCGATGATTTCTCCGATTTTGATTTATCTTTTGGCTGTAAACGAGAAGTATTATACAAATTTATGCAAAACAATTTTTCGAGTTAAATTTATTTTTCTATGTCAAGGAAAGGATAATGAAAATACACGGCTTTTTTTGTTTTTTTGTCTTTGCCTTAACCATATGTACTAATAAGTACATTACATTCTTAAATCAAAAATATATTATTATTAAAAATAATAAATATAACAAAAAAGTGTTAAAGTCTAAATATTTGATTAATGACTGTTGAAAACTTTTAGGGATGTAGCATATATTTTGATATGGTTCCTGTTCGAAACCGATCGTGGTATAAGTAGTATGAAATGTAATTTGTAATGGCAACACTAGGTCATGTCAAAGTGACATTTTGGGTTGGGTCAAAATGATTCGCTAAGTAGATCGAAGTCTCGACATGGACTGCCTTTGGATAAATTAACATGTGTAGACGTGTCCCTTTTCGGAGAAGGAAGGCAGGGCCTAAGAATTGTTCCGGTGTTTAGTTTAGTCAACGAGACTGTTAAGCTGTTGTCTTATTCGGAAATTATCTTGGCGCGGGCCAACCTTGTGGTGCCTACTGGGGGCCTATCATTGTGGAGCTTCAGTGTGTGAATAGTTTCGGCCACTGTTTTGATAGCCTTAATATATGAACGAGTGGTTTGTAATCACGTCATAATTGTATACGTGCTAATCCTCGCACCGGGCGTGTAGTACGGTTTCTCAAATCCGCCCCGGGCTTCTGGTTTGAATTGTAAAACGGAGTGGTGTGCATGGAATGCGTAGAAATCGACAGGGGATCCCCTCTCCGCAAAGAAGATTTGGAAGCCGTCACTACCGTGAGTAAATTTACTATTTATTGTTTTAAAAGAGGTGAATCGCCTCTGTTGACCTCCGTTCACCAGTGATCGGTCTGTGAAAGTTAGCTTATATATATGGGCCGTATAAGTCTATTTACAAGGGTTCCTCTACTTCAGGGGGAAGCAGACTACAAGGTTTTAAGGTATAAAAGTATAATTTTAAACACCTCGGATCGCCGAGGTCACTTCAGGAGGTCTTCGACAACGCTAGGGGTCTGCTAGGCTTCCTGGAGGAACTGGGCTGGCACCACTAGTGCCGACCCACTACGCAAAATAGGCGCATCAAAGTCGTCGAGTTGCGGAAACCCGGCCCGCGTTCAAGTTCAAGTATAATTTTCTCTATACAATGACAGTTCTTGATATTATTATAGCGATCAAGCGATTTAAAGTAATGCAAAATAGTGGTTTATAATTACCTTTTCCGTTCTAGGGGTGGTTTGTTGAGGTTGTGCCGACGTACCCCACGAGAAAGACATCGGTTGAGCTGTAATAATATAATTTTAAATAAATAAATATTTTTGGACATCTAACACACAACGCCATCTAGTCCCAAGCTAAGCAGAGCTTGTGTTATGGGTACTAGACAATTGATATATAACACACAAATGCACCCTGAAACAGAACAAATGACGTGGCACATAACTATTTGTCTTGAATGGGAATCTAACCCATGACTTCTGGGTCATCAGCCAGGGTCATTAATTGAAATGAAATGATATTTATTTGTAAGTAAATAAATAAATATTTCGGACATTTTTAACACGCAACGCTATCTAGTCCCAAGCTAAGCAGAGCTTGTGTTATGTACTAGACAACTGATATAAATACACATTTATATATTTATATATATATATATATGTACGTACTGGCCTAGTGGTTTAACGTCCTACGTAACGTATCCCACGTAGGACAACACTTTGTGTTGTCCTACGTGGGACACGTGTCCTACCACAAATTGTTGTTCTGAGTCTGGGTGTTATTTGTGTCCGTTTTATGTATGTTTGTAAAGACCCCCCCGCGACACACGATTTATTCCTAGTGCGGGAGTTGTCTTTAAAAATATATATATATATATATTTATATATATAAATAGAAAACACCCAAACTCCGAAACAAATATTTGCAGATCATACAAACATTTGATCCGACCCGGGAATCGAACCCAAAACCTCATGCACAGCAGTCGCATACGCTATCACTGCGCCACAGAGGTAGTAAATTTTTATGATAAATCTTTTCAGATATTTTTACACGTCGGACTTTACAGCTAGAAGAGACCGAGAGAATTACTAAAGCAAAGGGTCCGGTTTGTGCAAAGTGTGAGTCTACCTGTAGCGCTGGCGGGTGGGGTGCGTTCCCGGGGCGGGGCGTCCGGGGCGGGCGTCCCACTCGGGGCGGGCGGGGCAGGCGCTGGGGCTGGGGCGGGGGGCGCTGGCGTCGAGCTCGCCCCACTAGAGGGCGCTAGCGCAGTCGCAGGACCCTGGTAACAACAGTTACTCACACTTTTAACACCAAATTAATCACTATTAAAGCGAAAATCTAACTTGAAAAGGTCGATTTTGTTAAAAAATATAGTCGCTACACGAAAAATTATTCAACATATTTTTTCAAAGTTAAAATTATTGATTGAACGCTAAATTCGTCGGTCTTACGTAAAATGGTATCTATAGTTCAAAGATCATCAGCCAAACTCCAAAAGGGAAAAATTAAGCCCAGTCTCCACCGAACAAAAGTTGGCAACTTTTATGTTTTCAACATGTGTTGGTGACAAAAGTTGTTGTAATTTCCTTGTATTGGCAACAAAAATTGTCAACAAATGTTGGTAACCGTGTTTCTGTTTTTGGCAGTAAACATCAAAAGAATACGCTTGTTGCAGATATTTATTGGTTCTGTGCAGACGCTTAATCAAAATTTTTTTTCAAATTGTTAGCGACTGTAGACACAATGGAAACAAAAGTTGGCGATTTTTTGAAGAGCTGCCAACAGCCTTTATAATGAGAAAAGAGAAAAGAAATGATGATAAAATGTAGTACCTTGTCGTGTTTGTTCCTGGCGAGGGGGGCGGGGGTGGGGGCGGGCGCGACGTAGTTCCCCGGGAACACACCGCAGCGCTGCGAGCGCTCCGAGCAGCCCTTGTACCAGCCGTCGCGGCACCGCTCCGTCACTCTGTACACGCCTAGCGACAACAATGTACTCTTTGATTAATCACTAATTCATTTTACTGCCACAACATTTTTATGTATTTCAATCTAAAGTTGTGAGATATTTTTTCAACATGAAATCGATTTACAATCACAAAAATACATTACATTCGGTAACAAACGAATAAATAAATATTTCGGACATCTAACACACAAAGCCATCTCGTCCCAATCTAAGCAGAACTTGTGTTATGGGTACTAGGCAACTGATACAAATACATATATACTTTTTTTTGTAAATACATGTAGGATTTAGTTTTCATTAATATTACGGAATGAAAGCATTTTACATAATAGCAACACCGTTGTGTTTTTGAACGGATGTGTGTGAGAGAGAAACGAAAGAATGAATGAGATAGCAAAATTTAAAAAAGATGGCGATACGTGGTAACAAGTGAAAGGTGCGCTTATGTTGTTTAAGTTGAAAATAAATTGTAAAAGGTGTTTAAAGTTGCAATATATCATTAATTCAGTAAAAGTTGGTTTTACTAGTATTCCTCAACACCACATACATATATACATTATACATGGAAAAACACCCAAACTCCGAAACAAATATTTGCAGATCATACAAATATTTGGTCCGAGCCGGGAATCGAACCCGAGACCTCAAGCACAGCAGTCGCATACGCTACCACTGCGCCACAGAGGCAGTCGGCATATGTATAGCACAGGTGACTCACCTCCTTTCTTGAGCTCGAGTTCGTCAGGTTTCTGCGGCTTGTAGGGGTAGATGGCGATGTAGTCGGCGGGGAGCGGTCGCTCGTTGCTCTTGGACCGACGCCGGCGTCGCTCGCGGACGTCGCGGTTGTCGCGAGTGTCGCGAGTGTCGATAGTCGCGTCTAACAAACTAGTCGCGACTATCTCCGCTGAGTGTCTGGAAATAAATTAGTATATATTATAAACGCGAAAGTTTGTAAGTATGGATGGATGGATGGATGTTTGTTTGTTACTCTTTCACGCAAAAAGTACTGAACGGATTTGGATGAAACTTTACAGTAATATAGCTTATACATCAGAATAACACATAGGCTACTATTTACCGCGATAACGGACATATACGCGGGCGAAGCCGCGGGCAACCACTAGTACTCCATAAAACAAGTAAAATTTTAACAATAACAAAAACCGACTTCAATGTTCGACTCGATTTCTCTTGGAATTATCAGATCTTAGTGTCCTTATCATGGTACCACCGTTGGGATTTCTCCTTTCCATTTAAAAAGAATCATCAAAATCGGTTCATAAACGACGAAGTTATCCGCGAACACACATAAAAAAACATATATACGGTCGACTTGAGAACCTCCTCCTTTTTTGAAGTCGGTTATTTTTTTTTAGTAAGTTCTAATAGTTTAAAGAGAATCTATCGTGGGAGAGCCACGCTTCGGCATGAATGGGCCGGCTCGACCGGAGTGATACCACGGCCTCACAGAAAACCGGTGTGAAATAGTGCTTGCGCTGTGTTTCACCGTGAGTGAGTGAGTGAGGATACCGGAGGCCCATACCCAGACCCAATCCCCCTATATCCCCCCCCCATCCCCCAGTGTTGCAGGTGTCCATGGGCGGCGGTAATCGCTTACCATCAGGCGATACGTATGCTCGTTTGCCAGCCTATTCCATAAAAAAGAATCATTACTATATCCAAAAACTTGTGAACAATTCAATAAAATAAAGATTACATGTGTTAACTTACCTGTTTTGCGTATTGTGGTTTGCTTGCAAATGCGTCGAGGGCGTCAGACTGTGTCTCTTTTCTCTGTCTCTGTGGTGGTGGTCTCTATGCGCTCTCGTCACCATGTAGTTCCCGTCCTTGCCGTGAGAGGGCGACAGCGCAGCTTGCAGTCCGAGACCGAAATTCAACAAAGAATCCGGCCCACTGGAGCGCAAAACAGTCTTACTAGACGATGGTCCATCTATCCTCGAAGGTTCACTATTGCTTGCACCTTCTTGAGCTTCAGTTTGACTTTGCGACGTGTTACTAACATTAGACGCATTCAATTTTGGACTCTCAGACGGAGGCAAACTAACGTTCAACGACGTGTTCGTTGCTGTTGAACTCTCGTTCAAACTCAGCACTCCCATCGAAGTGTTGAGTGACTCGTTGTTTACTTCTTCAGTTTGATTTTGAGTCGTATTACAAGCGACGACGGTCGCGTTTCGCTCTGTATTGTTATCAGGCGAGCTGGGCAAGCTCGGCTCTGCGCTCTCACAAGTACTAGTGTTCGAACTAGTGTTAGGAGTCGTGGTGGAGCTGACTCCGACTGAGGGTGTGTTCATACTAGAACTGGAGTCCGACGATAGGTTGCTGGTGTTGAAATTGGCCACAGACACAGGAAAGTGTTCGTGCGTCCTGACATTCTGATATGTGGTTTCGACCTTATGTACTGGCGTGGTGTTGTAATTGTCGTATTTGACTGTTCGAAGTCGATCGTAATTCTCGTTGATTCTTGAAACGCTTTGTATTCCCATCGTTCCTTGTTGGGACTTGTTGTGCATGTTTGTGAATTGTATTAAATCTAATGAATGTTTCGTTTGACTTGGCTCCATGATGTTCCTCGGTACGGCTGTAGTGGTCACGAGACCGCCGTGAGAAATAGAGGTGATGTTGGCGTGTTGGTTGACTGGGACCAATATTTGCGATTGTTGTGATAACATTTGCTGTGTGGCGTGGTAGTTGGGATGAGACTGGCTCATCGTGGCCATGTTCTGATAATTGCTTTGACCAGTCGTGGGGGTAGACATCGACATTTGTTGGTATCGATGATTGTGCTATAAGGAAAACAAATAATACACTATCAGTATACAAATAGTTTATAAAATGTTATTTAAATAGAAATATTTTAAATTTATTTCATTTACTTCTAGCAGTTGCCAATTTATGTTCTGTCCTAGCCTCACCATAAAAACAACACCATGGCTAAAGACAGCTGTCATCAGGAAAGTAATCGGGTACAAAAGAAACCAGCAAAAATTTAGAATATTACAAAATAAAAAAGCACATATGTATATGATAACAATTTAGATGCATAATTAGATATTCTTTTTGGACTAATGAACTAATTCTAGACTGCAACTAACTAGTAAGATTCTAAGATATATCTTGTTTTCAAAAAGAAATCAGTAAGCACCTGGGCGTGATGTCGATGCTCCGAGTGCGAAGGCCGAGCATGATCTGGTACTGGAGGCACGGCACGGTTCAGCGATATACTGTGAACATTGAGAATATTTTAACAGCCTTAAATATAGTCCATTCGCTTATATACGGTCAACTTGATCGCAGTGCCGTCGCACGTGCGGCAAGCCACCATAAAATCAAAGGGCCCACCTGCGGCGTACACCCACAAGCAAGTATGGTTTGTCGGTTAACGCCGTTGTATGAATTAATTAATTTGTATTTCACAACAATAACCACAATTGCGTTCGGGTGCACCGACACTATCTAAAGTCTAAACGAATGGACTATACTGGATATGGGCCTGTAGTTGGAAAGGAGGATTTTTACCATTCCACGCTGGCCAGACGAAGGTTTGATGGTTTATGTCAAGGTGTCGTTTAGAAATTGTTATTGAGTTTAACTGCTCGGAGTTTGGAAGTTGGGGTCTGAAACTCTGATCGGTCCTGCGCCTGCTCTCGCCCCGATCGTGTCGGTTAACCGTCCCATCGGATTATGAGAGAGAAGGAACAGAGAGTGCACCTGTGTTTGCGCACACACTTGTGCACTATAATATCTCCTACGTAGTTGGCTAGGAGAACATTACAATTATGTCAAGATTTTATTCTTTGCTGTGCTGTTCTCCCGCTTAGATTGCACTCTTATAGGCCTACCACACGCGCAAGTATCACCACAGTTATAACTGGGCAGGTAAAACAGTGGTGATACAGTTGTTTGGCGCGTGATACAGTTTAGCCAACCACACGCACGGTGTTCCGTGTACAAGCCGGCCTGCGCAGGCAAAACTGTGGTGATTTAATTAGATCTGCCAACTAGAATTGAATGCGCTAACTGACTTTCCGAACTTATTCACAACCAAACCTAACAAGTTCAAAGATGTCTTATCGCATTCGTGGTTTAATAGTTTTACGACGGATTAACGAATTTTTTGTGTTTATTTTCTTTCTTTTTGTTCATTCTCAAAAAATTGTTTTGTTATTAAATTAATCAAGTTTATTACATCTCTAAAGTAAGCTTTAGACATTTATATGTGAAAACGTTTAAATGGTGTATAGCTGTTTATATAGTTGTAATCGATCAAATATAATATCACTGTATGTTTTCCTTACATAAACAAAATCAATAAAATACTTGCACGTATATATACGGCTCTGATGCTACCCAGGGGATTGAACCTCTAGAAACTTTCTGTCTCGCACAACAAAACTGTTGAATTAATTTTCGCCTGTGGTATTCCCGGACCAATACGACCTTCAAACATTCAAGAAAAGTGCGTACTCCTTCTTAAAAGTGCAGCCTCTGGTGTTGCGGGTGTCTTTGGTGACGGCGGTAATCGCTTACCATCTGGCGATACGTCTAATCGTTTGCCTCTATTGTTTTTATTTTTTGTGTGGCCCTGCCAAAATGGTTCTACTCTGCCTGATGGAAAGCATAAGCGGAATCCAAACATTGGAGGTCCAATGATGCAGAAGCATCACTAACCCACCATGGTGTGGGTCACCATGCTGCATTGTCTGCATTCGCAGTATGGTGACCACCACTCTTGGATTCTGTTTATGCTTTCCATCAGGTAGAGTAGAGTCATTTTGGCAGGGTCAAACATAAAAAACTAACAGGGGTGGTGAAGTAGTGAAACTGTATTATCACAGGGATTTATTCTAGGGTTAAATACTTTAGATAAAATACCTGTTCATGAGTTGTCGTGCGGACTGGTTCAGCTCAACGAAGGCTATGGGAAAGATGCCGACGCGCTGGTCCAGCCGCCCCTCCGCCCAGTTGTCGTCCACGCGACGGTGAACTGTTATTATTGCACCTTCAAATTTCAAAGTAAACACTTATGTAATGCTGGCAAATCAGTTTCTTTTGTCTGCTGTTGATTAATCGATTTTACTTGTTTTCGTTACCGAATAGGGTAGTTGACTGTATCGTAAATAAATACCGGTGTCTCCTTCATTAAAACGAACATTACAAAACGTCTCTAAAAAAAAATTATTACAGCTTTTCATTTCTATTACAAATTTTAATCAAATAAACATTGTAATATATTGAGTTGTGTAAAACAGTGACGTCACAAGCCAGTTCTTAGTACATTTTTCATACAAAGTTATCGTTTTGACAGATGATTAAAAGTAACTAATTTGACTAAGGTGTCAACTACCCTATTGCAACAAAAGGAATGTTTTATGTTTTAGAGTGTATGTGTGATGTATGTTTATATTTCTTTAGCACTGTCTGTAGCGTTTAGGATGCGGTTAGAGTGTGGGACTGGCAGTGGATATTACAAAATTATAACTATTAAATCGTCTGTCTCTCAATTTTTTGTTTTTTTTTTCCGAAATTTTTATTTATGTTGGATGATCAATGATCATTGAACGTTCACATACAATCGTGGCGGATAAATAAGAGTGAGTAAAACGGAGTAATACTGTACCTTTGTCAAACGCCAGACATCCTTCCTCCTCTGGTGCGGACATTCGGAAGTCGTAGAGTGCTTTGCACAGCGGCGTGGCCACAGGTATCGGTATTACAACCTGCAATATTAGATTTACTACATTTAGATATAATTGATGATTTAAGTCTAAAAAAAATCGACTTCAAGAACTGAATATAACGACTGATACTGACGACGACGAACTGATAATAACGAAAAACCCAATACATTACTTTGGCCCGACTCGGGAATCGAACCCGAGACCTCTTGATTGGCAGTCGCATACGCGAACCGCCAGACCAACGAGGCAGTCAACAAAAACATCGATGTACTATAGAAACTTAAGTACCTATAATTTAGACAAAGACACGTAACAGTGTATGCAGGAAACACCAATACAATACCTATAAGTACACACATCAAAAGTGTCTAGGGATCAAGCATTTTTATGCGGATTTCTTGAGATTGAGATGTGGCTTTGGCCCTGGCCTGCTCAGTCGCCAGACTTGAACCCGATTGAGCATGCATGGGATATGCTACAGAGAAGAGCTCTGCCGAATATGGAGGGTATCCAGTCGCAAGAAGACCTTTTTTTGTTGTTGCAACGAACATGGGCGGCCATTCCACAGCGTGATTTGGATGAACTCATTTTGAGTATGCCAAACCGATGTTCTTGTGTTAGTGTTCGCGGTAGAAACACGGATTATTAATTGTTTAAGTTACCTAATAAAATTTTAGAGAAAACTGTTATTTCAGTCTTTTTTTCGAACTTTAATGTTAGTGGTTCAAATGTCAAAAATCCTTTTATTAGGAAAATGGCAAATTTCTTTATTAATGCAAAGGTGACTTGGTTTATCGTTACTGTGACAAACGAAAACACTTTATTTGATGAATCCTTAAAGAAAATTTTAATTAATATCAATCAGGAGAAAAGTTATTGAAAAATTTATGTTGATCCCTAGACACATATGTTGATCCCTAGACACTTTTGATGTGTGTATTTCACAGAATTATATTTGTACTTAACGCTGAACACAATAGAAGCAGTATTATATTACTGCAAGTTTCCTTAGCAACAAACGAAGCGCATTCAAGCCAAACAACAATTAACGCCTCGATGCGACTCGAGAAGTACTTCGCTAAGGGGCCGTCTCTACAGGCGAGAGAATCGCGACGGATCCGCGTTTCTATCGTCGTGTAATCTCTACGAAAGAAGGACTATTTCTCCAGCGTATCATTGAAACTAGTAACCAATTCGCTAAGTGTATAGAAATATATGGCACAACGATAACATCGGCGCGATTCTCTCGCCCGTGTAGACGGCCCCTAAACCCAGTTTTCACACACCATTACCTGCAAAGTAGGTATTTTGTAACGGAACAGTAGTCTTTTATTTTTCATTGACATGAACAGCTATTGACGTCTTTAAGTATCTGCTGTTCCAATAATATCTGTTGCACTAGTGGGTTCGATTCCCATCTAGGACAAATAATTGTGTGGTCAGCAGCATCAGTTGTTCTGTGTACGTAACTGTTTTGTCTATAATATGTACGTACGAACGTAGTAATTCACAATAATTTTTATTAGCAGTCTGTTTGTACATCCATATTTCATTGAAATCGGTGCAGCGGTTTAGCTGTGAGAGCGTAACAGACAGAGTTACTTTCGAATTTATAATGGAAATGGATTAAAAAAGAACTCGGTGGTAGGCTTATATTTATTTCGATTGTGTCACGGCGTTCCATCAGAAACCCCTGTGAAATAAAGATCCACGGTTTCTACACGCACAAAAAAATGATTTGGTTCTAAGATCACATCTATAGTGCCGGAGAACCCGCCTCACCATTACGATACTGGCTGGTGAATTTTGCCTAAGCTAAGCTTGTAATTTTAATTACAATATGCAAACAAATACGAACCTGTACATAGGCGATTGGGAACATGCCAGTTCTACCCGAACACTCTCCCTGGTACCAAAACGGATCCAGTTTCTTTTGAAGCAGAATCGTTTCGCCTTTCTTGAAGGACAGGTCTCTGAAAATAAAAATGTCAAGTTATAATATGACATTTAAAAAAAGCCTTTATAGTTCACTGCTCGGCATAGGCCTCTGAAAGGTTATGGGTTTACTATATCACGCTGGGCAGACTTACTATTTGGTATCTCTTTTTTTTATGTATGGCCCTGCCAAAATGAATCTACACTGCCTAATGGAATATGTAATGTAATAAATTAAATTAAAAATCTTTTTACAAACAAGCTTTTACTGGATTGCCTCGAGACGAATCAAACGAGTCCAAACTCGATGATGTTGCGACGTTTCTTTACAGAGCTCCTATGGCCACCTTCCAGCTTCAGCATCAGATCAGCTCCATGTCATTATAATATTGTATTGTCACGCTGTATACATATGCTTGCAAAATTTCAGCAAAATCGGTTGAAGATATCTGCTTCAAAATTGAGTTGCAAGATTCCACCCGAACATACAAGCATACATACATACTTACATTGCAAGTTAATAAAAAGCTTGTAAAAATAAGTAGAATCCAGTGATGGTCACTATACTCATTGCGAATGCAGACAATGCAACAATACAGCATGGTGACCCACACCATGGCGGGAAGTGATGCTTCTGCATCTTTTAGTCTAGTCAACAAGTATGGAACTTGATGACTAGACTATATGGGCCTCCGGTCTCGCACTCACCAACGAGACATGCTAGCACGAACGCTGTCATTTTACGTTGTGCTGAAATCAACGTGGCTCTACCCTTGATAATCACAAATTTTAACAAAAAAAAACCGACTTCAATCTGGACCAAATGTAAATGCGACCACACAGGAAGCACCAGCTTTCAAATAAAAAAAGAATCTTCAAAATCGGTTCACCCAGTCGAAAGTTATGAGGTAACAAACATAAAAAAAACAGTCGAATTGAGAACCTCCTCCTTTTTTGAAGTCGGTTAATAATAGGGTTTGTTTCAAGTTTTCTTTCTTTTGCAGTGATGTTATCCTGAGTAATTTGCTCCCTTAGTCGGCTTTTACGATACCCAACGTATGAATAGTTTCAATGCTGAAAATAGGTCTCCCCTTATGAAGCTTTTCCTAGTATACCACGCTGGCCTGACGGATTAATTTGCTCCCTTAGAGCGCTTACACATTATCCGATCCGATATCGATGTCGGGCGCCGATACGATAACACTTTACTTCCTCCGATATCGTATCGGCGCCCTACACCGATATCGGATCGGATAATGTGAATACGCTCTTAGTCGGCACTTACGACACCCATGGAATGAATAGGTTAATCTACTGCTGGAAATAGGCGTCTTCTTAGTAGAGAGGCTTTTCTACTATACCACGCTGGCCACACGGATTGGTATAGGATTTGCTCTTTGCGTGTTGTCGTGCATACTTTACTCCCAAGTCGGCTCTTACAACACCCATGGGATGAATAGGGGTGCTGACACTCTGTATTCTTAATACATCACAACACAGAAAATCCTAACCCTGAAACTTCAATGTGCGTATCATCTGTATGCCGATGATCTTCAGCTCTATTCGCAAGCTAAGCTTGAAGATATTTCGCTAGCAATAGATAAGGTTAACAGCGATCTGGAATCGATTAATACATGGTCCAAAAGATTTGGCTTGACTGTAAATCCATCAAAATGTCAGGCCATTATAGTTGGAAGTTGTCGACTGATGAGCAGGATAGTCACCGAAACTCTTCCGGCTATAATTTTTAATGGGACGACTATACCTGTGTGCGAGTCTGTCAAGGATCTTGGCTTGCACATAGATTGCACATTGAGCTGGCGTAAGCAAGTTACAAACCAGTGCCAGAGAGTTACTGGCACTCTTCGGGCGCTTTATCGCTTGAGAAATTTTTTGCCTCCAAAAACTAAGACTATGCTTGTGCAAACCCTTATCTTTCCCATAATCGACTATGGTGACGTGTGCTGTTATGACCTGAATGCAGATCTTCTCGATAAACTAGACCGTCTTCTTAATAACTGCATTCGATTCGTTTTTAATCTCCGTAAATATGATCACGTTTCTCTTTTCCGTTTGCAACTCAACTGGCTACCTATTCGCTTACGACGAGATCAACGAGCTCTCACTTTCTTGTACTCAATTTTAAATAACCCATCTTCACCACACTATTTAACTTCCTACTTCCAACTTCTTTGCAGCAACCACAACAGAAACCTTCGGTCCACTAATAACCTCCTTCTTCGTAGTCCCTCCCATACGTCTGAGTTTGTTGGCTCATCTTTTGTTGTTCAGTCCATTCTACTTCGGAATAAGCTCCCTCTCGAAATCAGGATGGCCACCAACACCTTTTCTTTTAAGATAAAAGTAAAGCAGCATCTTATAAGACAACTTGCAGAATCAACATCGACATAATTGTCATCTATTATTCCTAGTATTCGCGTATTTATGTATCTATATAAGTTTATATGTATTTAGATGTATGTATAGTATGTATTAGTTCTTGTATGTACGATTAGCTTTTATATATTATTTGTATTTGATTTATTGCCAGACCTGTTTATTTTGATACATTTCTTTTTACAAATTGCACCTACTTTTTGAATTCTCTGCATCACCCGATGGTTGACTGGTAGAGAATGCCTTAGGCATTAAGTCCGCCAATGCACCTAAAGTGTATGATGTATTAAATAAATAAATAAATAAATAAAATCACTACATAGTATAAAACAAAGTCGCTTTCTCTGTCCCTATGTCCCTTTGTTTGCTTAAATCTTTAAAACTACGCAACGAATTTTGATGCGGGTTTCTTTAATAGATGGAGTGATTCAAGAGGAAGGTTTTTATGTATAATAAATGCATAATATAGTATGGGAACACTGTTAATTTTCGAGGTTTCTAATGTGATGTAGCAAATAAACACATTTTTTTGCGCTTACATTGCAAACGCTGATTGCACCCGACGAGATAGATCAAAATAATGTACTACGGTATTGTACACCTTAAAAAGTACTACAAAAAAGTCCGCGACGGTATATGTCTATCTCTTAGGGATAACCCACAACAACCATTTTTTATTCCTTTCTTTTTACGAGAAATAATGGCTTATTTACGAAGTGACTTTAAGCAATACAGAATGAATCCTTATACAATTAAGTAAATGAAATACATTGTGCATTTAATATAGATCAAAATGGCCCTTTACAGTATCTAATATAAATGAATATATTCGAAGATATTACAGATTTAAAATGCACAAATCGTGTCGTCGGCGGGGGCATCTGAAATCCACCCGTGCTAGCCGGGGCGGGTCGCTAGTTTATTTATAAAATAAAACTATATAGGTAGTAGAGCCACGCTGATTCCAGCACTGTTTAGCCGGCTCGACCGGAGCGGTACTATCCTCGCACAGGAAATCAACGTAAAATGACAGCGTCGTCCGTGCAGTCGTGTTTCGTTGGTGAGTGCGAGACCGGAGGCCCAATGATGCAGAAGCATCTCTAGCCCGCCATGGTGTGGGTCACCATGCTGCATTGTTTGCATCCGCAATGAGTATGGTGACCACCACACTTGGATTCTGCTTAGGTATGCTTTCCAACAGGCAGAGTTGAGTCATTTTGGATTACCATAAAGAAAAAAAAAAGAAATCAATGTTTATTGTTAATCCGAAATGCACCTGACAATGCAAATTCTTATTCGAATCTCGCAACAGGTGATTTGAGTAACTTTATTACGACGAATTTGTATGACACACGCCCTTAATGATGGTCCAATAAGAACACAGTGGGTACATTCGGCACGAGATGACTCATCGAGACAATGGAACTTATTTATACCAATAGAAGTTAAGTGGTTCTCACACTTCTAACTATCCTTTATCATCGATATATGTTGTCTTATTCAGAAAAATGACTCACATTGAGAATGTAGTCGTGTGTTAGGGCTTATTAAATACTTGAGACTAAAAATGTGGCTTGTTTGTGGTATTGAACTCGAAAACAGATGAACCTATTCGTATAGGACGTAGCGTAAACTGAGTTGATCGGATGGAAACACGGGCCCAACGATTAATTTTTTTTGTCTGATCAATGCCTTAGATTGATGAAGGAGAGGGATGTGATGACTGGAACCTGGGACCTACCAAATTATTTTTTAGCTTTTAGTTAATAAAAAAAATCATTTTTTTATTTTAAAATTTTTAGTTTTTCATTTTCATAGTGAACTGTGTTCTACTAGTCAAGGCTTTTCATTTAATACCCATATTGAGGTAGTCGTGTCAAAATTTGTAAACCGCCATTTTGTAGCAGCGGCCATCTTAGATTTACAATGAAACAGAATTTATTTATACCAATGGTTTGAAACAAAAATAAAGTCAAATTTATTAATGCAACTGCACGAATGGTAGTTAGATCACCTCGGCCTCGCCATTCTCTGCTGTGGATTCAAACTCCACATGGGACAATACTTTGTGTAATCCACTAGTTGTTGTCCTGAGTCTGGGTACTCTTTTTGACAGTTTTGTGTATGTTTGTAAAGTCCCCCGCGACATAGAGTATAATTAATACTATTGCGGGAGTTGTCTCACTAAACAGAGAAATATTAACTAGAATAAATGTGTCTTATTGACTGTTCTCACAGTCGTTGCCCTATTACTCATATTACGTACAACACAAACATACAGTAGTATCAAACAACACGTTCACATTAATTACATAAAACATGATAATTTTTGTGAATAGGATACTACGCGCCTACATTCATGTACCGCGGTGATAACATTATTTTATTTACTTTGTAATTAATTTATTTGAATATCTATACTAACACTAGCTGACCCATGCTACTACGTCTGTGTCTCTTTTCAATCAAGCTCGGCTCCAATTGATCTAAGCGTGATGTTATGTACAACGACGAAACACACAAAAAAAAAAAAACTAAAAAACTTTTTATAAAAAAAAACCGACTTCCAAAAAACATCCAACGAAAACTCTCTGCCAAAAAAACACTCAAAAGCGTAAAATAAACTGGTTCTTCATAAATTGCCTGTACCTAATTCTTTATTCATTTAAATAGTAGTATTATAATGTGTGCTAGGTACCTAGAATCTGTTTGAAGTCGGTGCCAAGTGACCATCGCTTAGACTTTTGTAATTGTTCGTTTGTATTCTTTTTGGCTTAGCACCGACTTCAAACAGATTTTAGGTACCTAGCACACATTATAATACTACTATTTAAATGAATAAAGAATTAGGTATAGGCAATTTATGAAGAACCAGTTTATTTTACGCTTTTGAGTGTTTTTTTGGCAGAGAGTTTTCGTTGGATGTTTTTTGGAAGTCGGTTTTTTTTTTTATAAAAAGTTTTTATTTTTCAGTTTTTAGTGCAAACAATCGTAGGTAAGTAGTAAGTAGAACTATTTCATTAAATTCCATCATCAAGAATACAAATTGAGGTTTATACGTACGTGTAATATTAAAATCATCCTCTAATCCCTAACTGTTGCATAGTTTAACCTTTTATCATCAGCTCACCTAAATAACTTGAAAGTATACTACTGAAGGTCTTTAGATACGTATGAAATTGAAAGAATTATCCTCCAACTTCTAACCGTTGAGGAGTTGTACCTTCCACCTTCCATCATCAGCTTACCTAAATAATTTGAAAGAATACGACTAAAGGTAACATTTTTTTTTTTTTTTTAATCTTTATTAATTTAGAGACTTTTATTACATGGTAATATGTTAGTCCCATCGTACCTTATCCTATGTTATATTCTATTTTATAATAGGTCAAAGCTTTTGATGCGTAAATATTTCAAATAATTCAAGTGCAGCATTTGAGGTTGGGTTTCCTAAGATGTTAATAAACATACCAACATCATAATCATTTAAGTCGTATTTACGCACCAACGCCTCCCTTTGTGTTTGATACTTGACACACTCCGTCAGCAAGTGTTGGACATCATCAAGAGTCCCACATATCTCACAGTTCGGTGTATCTACTTTCTTCATAAGATGTCCAAACTTCCTAGACGGATAGTGTCCCGAGCGAAGTCTATGCGCCATAACAATAATATGTTTGTTCACTTTGCTATTAATGAACCAGGGTACGCGAGAAGGCTGATGCTGGATTGTTTTAAACCAAATACCCTTTTCTCTACTTCTTTCATCAAAATATTCTTTAAATTTATCATAACATATTTTTTTCACGTTGCCAAGATGATCCGAATACAGTAATTTAATATTATAATCAATACCTTCTCTAGCTGCTTGTTTAGCTAACTCATCAGCCTTCTCGTTACCACGAAGCCCTATATGCGAAGGTACCCATTGCAGTCTCAAGGTTTTCCCATCGTTATTAAACGAAATAATTTGCTTTAATATTTCATAAGCTATCGGTGCACCTCTGAATCCAGAGGCGCATCGAGCTAGATGTTGTAAAGCACTCCTACTATCCGTTAAAATTACTATTTTTTCGCTATTTCGATTCATAGCCTGATCAATGGCTTTTGAGACTGCAATAAGCTCCAATGCCATAACTGTTGGTTGTAAACCAACAGTTATGGTTTATTAACTTATATTTACTTATTATTACTTATTACTACTTACTACTTATTATTAATTAATAATATATTAACTTTAAAAATAGCCGACGTCATATAGCATGCGTCAAAGTATGCAGCCCCACAACCATAATCGCTTTTTGATCCATCGGTAAAAATCAGGTGCCAGCCACTATATTTGGTATGAATCTCATCAGTAACTTCAGATTTTAGCGATGTTGGTTCCATATTTTTTTTGACTTTTTTGTGAGTAACGTCCAAATCTTATTTTACAATATCTTCTAATTCTATATAGTTAGTCCATATGTCAAGACTAAACATTTCTAAAGGGTTTGATGATTGTAGCTCCAACAATTTACAAGTATCGTAGACAGTAGTCAGCAAAGGCACTTTCTTACGTTGCCAGTATACATTCAATCTTAGCATGCTAAGGCTTTCTAAAAGCGTTATTGTTATGTTGTTTGTCCAGGACATACTCTTTAAGCAATATTTATAGGCGAGGTACAGTCGTCTTATGTGAACGTATGTACATATGATATTTAAAGATTTATCCTCCAACTCCTAACCGTTAAGGAGTTGTACCTTACATCATCAGCTCATCATCATAAAATGATGACTACCAGACGCAAATACCGGTGTAACTTCAGAAAATATACGAAAAACATAGTATGTGCCTATAAAAAATGAGGGTTTCCCTCGATTTCCCTGGGATCCCATCATCAGATCCTGATATGCTGGCAATGGGACCACTGGCTGGCTAAAATACATACAGTGGAACATAGAACCTCCTCCTTTTTGAAAGTCGGTTAAAAAAGTTATATATATGGAAGGTATTATATTAGATATATTACATGATACCAAATTAAATAATTAGGCAAACGTAGTGTAGGGCGTCCTGGGGCAAGACAGATCAACGATTTGAAGAAAGTATAGTACTATTTTTCTTTATTAAGAACTAAGTGAGTCCTGTTGTGTTACCCACGGCACAACAACAACCGCAGATAACGCCGCGGGACGAACTTGTCTAAAAAAAGTCGCCTAAGTTATTCCTTATACCATCGGCTATCTAAAGTCTCGTCAAAATCGGTCCAGCTGTTCCAGAGATAGCCGGAACAAATGGACAAAACATTTAAAAATTGCTTTTTGATGCAAGTACCGTATACCTTCATATGTGTTCTAGAAAAATCTGATAATTTGAAATTACAAACATTTTATTTTTTGCTTAGATTTATGACGCTACGCCTTTCATGGCATTATTTCAAGAACATGGAAGATATTAAGTGTCTTACCCAGGCTCCTTAGATATGTAGTCGTATAGGGCCCTTCCGTGTGGAGGAAGCTGCTTACCGTCCCGCCCAGCTAACTGCACACCTTGCTGGACCTTAAATATAAAACAAATTGTTCATCATCTGCAATTATTTAATCTATATCTATACTAATCTAAGTAATCTATACTAATATTATAAACGCGAAAGTTTGTAAGTATGGATGGATGGATGGATGTTTGTTACTCTTTCACGCAAAAACTACTGAACGGATTTGGATGAAACTTTACAGTAATATAGCTTTATACATCAGAATAACACATAGGCTACTATTTACCGCCATAACCGACATATACGCGGGCGGAGCCGCGGGCAACCACTAGTATTATAAACGCGAAAGTTTGTAAGTATGGATGGATGGATGTTTGTTACTCTTTCACGCTAAAACTACTGAACGGATTTGGATGAAACTTTACAGTAATATATCTTATACATCAGAATAGCACATAGGCTACTATTTGCCGCGATAATCGATACATACACAGGCGGAGCCGCGGGCAACCACTAATATTATTATAAACGCGAAAGTTTGTGAGGATGGATGGATGTTTGTTACTCTCTCACGCAAAAACTACTGAACGGATTTGGATGAAATTTTACAGTAATATAGCTTATACATCAGAATAACACATTGGCTACTATTTGCCGCGATAACCAACATACACGCGGGCGGAGCCGCGGCAACAACTAGTAATGTATGAATACGCAAATGGACTATTATGTTCAAGACATTTTGCTTCTTACCTGTGAATGTCCGCTCCTGGAATTTCGTTGTCCTGTGATGATTTTCCTCGGAGCAGAGTTCTTCATGCCCTCGAGGATCCTCATTAGGAGCACGTTCGGTGGCAGCTCCTCCACCTTGGTCTCCACTAGAACTCTGCATTCTGGACAACGGAGTTCTTTGTGCGACTCGACTATCACCTGAGAAAATAAAAAATTACAATTACTACACAAAAAATCAATAAAATATATTTCACAATAGTAAATATCCCACATGGGTTAATTGAATTGGAATGATTGGATAGGCAGGGCATATCAAAATGTGTGCGTCGAATAGAAGTCACTCTTGGCAGTACCACAGAATAACTATTAGTACTAACATACGGCATGTACGTATAACGTTGGCAGAGTACTTTTCATTTAATTGTGCTGATTGAATAGTATAAACAAGACTAATGAATAACAACTAGATAAAGTAATAATTAAGGAAGGTTATAACTATGAAAAAAGTTGTCAACTTAAACTCGGTTCTATGTCCTGCTTTCTTCGTATTTTTTTTCTTTTTAAAAAGACAACACCCGCATTAAGTATATATACATCCTGTGTCGCGGGGGACTTTACAAACATAAATGAAACGGACACAAAAAACACCCAGACTCGGAACAACAATATGTGAATCACATAAAGTGTTGACCCATGTGGTATTTGAACCCTAACACTTGGCGTAGTAGAAAGCGGCGTGGCGACTTCTCAAACCTGACCTAGTAGTGCAGTAGTATGAGCAGTGTTGGACTTTCAGGACTATAGCAGCTCAGGGACTTTCTAGCTCAAGGTCATTAGGCTTACCAAAATCCTTATAAAGATTACAATTTAAGTAGGTCGTATAGATTGCGATATTTTACTAGTAATGTATGCAATTGATAATATTCTTCTTTGTACATTAATGAAAACAGACAATGGAAATAATTGTGTGTTATGTTCTGACGAATTTTCAATTCGTCAGAACATAAAAATTTAATATAAAAATTAATTAAAATTACAATTCTTCAATTATCAATTTTTAAAAGAACATGTTTAATGTACATAATAAAGCAAAGTATAAGTAGAGCTCTCGGCAGTTATACCTATACATTACAAACTTATTGTAGATGTACCATAGCTATAGATATACGCACCTATATTATAATATATGAGTCATATACTATTTATTATTACTTATTTTCACATTTTTCACATAATAAGTTGTAAAGAATTTAAAAAATAACACACATGTTAAAAAACTATGTATGTTTTTTTATATTTCGTTTATAATAAAATAAGTGATAATAAACTTTTAAAAAGCTTTTAGATGTCTACTTCACTTTTGGGGGGGGGGGATTTTGGGGGTTTTTAACCCAAGCTTTAGGGATAAATAAATCTGAGAGTTGGCAACACTGATCCGAGTGCGCGTGCTCGTGTACATGTGAGTGACAGAAACAGCATTTATTTACACTAGTCAGTAATTTTGAACTCCAATTTATTATGACCATGAGCACTTTTTGATAGGCAAGTGTTCATAGGCATATTTGTTCATAAATTTTATTTGATAAAAATACGCCTCATCTGGTTATCAGATCGGTGAAGGTCGATGTTCCACCGTCTCCTCTGCTAAGACGCGACGAAGAACTTGACAAGTCGCTCAACGTTTAAAACAACTCAACGGATTTTGATATTTTGATGCAGTTTTTAGCAATTGGTACAGTGATTCAAGGGGAAGGTTTCTATGTGTAATCCATACACATTATAGTGGTGGAAATCTGAGTATTTCAAAGACTCGCGCGAAGTCGGATCGGGTCGCTAGCAGCTTTTAAAAAAACTTTTTACGACTCCACGATTTCTCCTATTTACTGACATTTAATCAGCGTTTTCTATTTATAGTACTACTGTTAGCAAAACAGTTGTAACTAACCTCTGGGTTTAAAAGACTGTTAAATATGGTGACACTTAATAAACTGTCACTAATAATTCAAACATATTGAGAATGTGGATGTGGCTTTCGACTAATAATAGTATCTATCGCCCTCTCTTCGTTAGGAGTTCAGCGCTACTTGAACGGAAGAGACGTTTATATTCTCAGTTGTAAATTAGTTATACATTCCTGCGTCTGGTCTGGGGTTACATTGGACATGCCCACCGTCTGGGAAGTAACTCATCTTAACTTGTTTTTTTAACCCACTGTTGAATACGGGCACTGTTTAGATTTTCATACCCTTTTTTATCTTGCGGAAATCCTCTCGGATACCACCCAATTTCAGCTCAATCGAAAATCGGGGAGTGGATCAAATTTAACTAGCAAGATTTGATTACAGACAAACATCGGGACAGGTGAAGCTAAATAAAAGCCTGTAAAAACATAGAATCAAAATATGTAAACGTTTTAGAAACGTTTTAATTTATAAACAAAGATATTTTAAATTAAAACATTTCTAATTAAAAACCAGAAATTGAAACAATTAGCTTGACCTCGCCTTCAATATTCTGATCCATTTCCTAATATTGTATGTAAGCATTTAATGACAGATAAGATTCAAATAAAGCATTACATCGTATGCCTGTTATAGGCCTAGCTCCGCGAGAACCAACGAGTCTAAAGGCGTGTCTCCTGCTCCCAAAAATAACAAAACAAACTAAGAAATGTTTTTGCAATGCCAACATAACCATGTTATCAGACCATTGCCGTCTCCTGCGACTTTAAACAAACGTCACACACGAACATCAAACATAGGGATGCGGTGTCGATTAGAAGGTATCGATACTGTACTAGTATCGAAACGGAAGTATCGATACTTCAAAGTATTGAGTACTTTTCTTACCGAGGCCTAATAGCGACCTTTTTAGAGTTCTGTAGCCAAATGGCAAATAACGGAACCCTTATGGATTCGTCATGTCTGTCCGTCCGTCCGTATGTTACAGCCACATTCATCATCATTTCATCAAGCCCATACCTGTAGGGTATCTATGGATAGGTCTTTAAAAATGATATTGAGGTTTCTAATATCATTTTTTTTTCTAAACTAAATAGTTTGTGCGAGAGACACTTCCAAAGTGGTAAAACGTGCCCCCCCCCCTCCCCCTGTAACTTCTAAAATAAGAGAATGATAATGGCTCATAGTGCTAATGTTAGATAACCTTTTAATATTATTTAAATTGTTCTTTATAGTATAAATGTGAATAATATTAGTATGAGTTCAGTTCAGTTTCATTATACGAGAAGCATAAAATGAAAATAAAAAAAAGTATGAATAAGTACTACTACTTAATTATAAGGAAAATGAGCACTGGTTAGCAAGTCGATAACATCTGATTTGTAAATCAAAACGATTAATCTTTACCTCCGCAACGACTAACGGTTATTGCACAACCCTATGTTAGCAAATGAAATCGCCCTCCCGCCCTTGCAGGCGAACACGGGGATGTTTTCCGTCCGCTTCGGATAACGCGTTTGCTTGTTAAAAATAACAAAACAGTTAGGCCACGCCCATATTGTGATAAATATGTGATGTTTGGTGTATAAAAACATTAAACAGTGTCGCAGGAGACCCGGCTTAATGATATTATTAAAACAAAAGGTAATGTTAATGCATAATCATCATAAGTATATAGCGAAGGTTATCTTCGATTTATCTAATCAATAAGTTATCGTAAGTTTTGTGAGTCAAGGTTGTATTGTAAACAATAATGTAAGTGTACTTTTTTTTACTTTCGCAATAAGATTTTTACAATTTTTATTTATTACTGACCCGGCTAACTTCGCCCCTCGCCATACTTTTTTTCGTGAACATTTTTCTAAATTTCCGTGATTTTTTTTTAAGTATTTATACCTCATTTTCCCAAGATTAGTGTACAGTGGGGAACTTCGAAAATATAACACTTCCAGGTTTCTTTTAATTTTCTTCTATACAAACCTTGTCCTAATAATAATAATAAACCCATGAAAGAAAAAAATATTCAATTTGGTGCAGTGGATGGAAGTTATGCGCGTACATACATTTCGCTGATTTCTTTTTATTTCTTTATCTTTTGATTTGTATAATTATTGTGATTCAAAATCGGTCCATCCGTTTGAGAGCTACGATGCCACAGGTAGAGACACATACACACAGACACGCAGACAGACAGACATCGACGTCAAACTTATAGCACCCCTCTTTTTGCGTCGGGGGATAATGAAACGTATGGTACATAAAGAATGAAAATATAGGTGATACGAAATAAAATCGCTGGTTCAGTCACATCGTTGGTACTTGGTCACCACAGAGATCAAGTTAGGTACATTTTCAGGACTGTAGCAATCAATACAATATTTTTTGGAAAAAAATATACTGGAAAAGGCCTGATGTCCTCGAGTTTCGGTCACGTTGTAACTGTAAGCAATTACTGTTTTCGACAACTAAATCAACCTTGTTTTAGTACTGATATTTTTCGGTTTCAATTCCATAGGAACAAATCAGAAATAAAAAAAGGTTTTAATCAATACGAACCCTATACGGTACTTTTTTGACCTAAAAGCACGATAGCAAGAAGCAAGGTCTCACACAAAATTAAACTACAATTTATTGAAGGCATTATGAAAGAAAATTCAGACTGCTCCGAGACAAATCATTTGTTACTACGCTATTTGTGAGTCAGGCGTTAATGGAGTTCTAATCAATTTAGTGGAACTAAATAGACGTGAAATACCCATTGCTTGTTTTAAAATTTTGGCAATTAAATAGGCAATTTGTTGATAGATGAAGTGATGTTATACTAGCTTATAGCCGCTGTTTCAGTGTTTGATGTCAATCAACTTTCCTTGATAAAAAGTAGCCTATGTACCATTCCAGACTCTAAACTTTGTCTTTCATTCAGATTCTTTCAACTGTATTTGCGTGATTTAGTAATAAAAAAAAAAGGACGTGTGGCACTCGGGGACTGCCGCGGTAAAGCTATTGCATAGCATTTTTTATCAACTTATGCAATTATATTTATTTATTTATTTTTTATTTATGCAGTAGTGTATGGCATGGCTACCATGAATAATTTTAAACATTATATGACATAATAAATCTTCGTGTCCAAGGCAACGAGCATTCGTTCCTTCGCTTAATCGGTCAAATACCGATACACCACACAAGCTCAAACCCCTGTGGGTTGCCGGCCCGAGGGGGTTACTATAGTTTTAAAAAAAGGTGATCGGAGGAGTAGTAGTTTAGAGGTCTTTTACCTCTAGTAGCAGGTGGGTTATCCTGGACATCAACAATGTAGATTATCCCGGACACCAAGAATTCAAAAACACAAATGCAGTACCACTATTTGAATCCTTCTACCACAATGAGAAAAGGGGTTTGGCCTTCGATAACTTCACGCGGGTTTCTGAGGCCAATATCACTCTTTTCGAGACGACCCATGAGCACGAAATATCTCTAGCTTTCGTATCGAAAGAAAACACGTTTATTAGTCACACAAAATAAATAGGAAAAAAAATTAAAACATTTAACAAGATCAAACAACAAAACAAACACTTTATAGAAACAATGACATAATCTTGTTGTGTGACCAAAGGCCAGACAGCTCAGCCTATGCTACGGTCTTGAAGGTGACCACAACTCTTATTGATTTGATGAAGTCCAAAGAAAAAGACCGTGTACATATCCCGATATATTATTATTTTCTGGTTTAAGAACATTTATTTCTCAAAAGAATACATTATTCGCTTATATGAGAACTTAAAACTATTAATGGTAATTTACAATGTCACCCTAAAGAGCGTACTTAGCATGAAAATAAAGGTAAATAATTAAAATTATACATACAATATTGATGTTAACAAAATCAATAAATGAAGGTAGATTTGTGTGATAAACAGCCCGTCGCACAACTCCGCATTAACCGACTGCCACAGTAGTGATAACCGGCGGTATATTGTGCACCAAGCGTAGCGTGTATAGTCATTACTGGATGAGATTATGCTATGATGTAAAATTAATTTATGTTAATAGTTCTTTTTTTTTTTTTTTTTTTTTTTATTGTTCTTATTATTACTTATTACAATTATATTTAATTACTGTTATAAGATCTTTAAATTTCTAACATAGTGTTTAAGTGATTTTTTGAACGTTTTAAATGATTTTGCTTCTCGGATATCACTTGGTATTTTATTATATATCTGTGCCCCTTGGTACATAATGTTTTTTTTACCATAGTTTGTTCTGGGTAAGTCAAGTTGTATATTATTCGCTCGTCGCAATAATCTTTTCTGGGTATTTATCTTTTTAGAAAACGTGACTTGCGAATGAATATCTTTGTGCAATATTTTGCGAATTAATATGCATGTGTTAAATATATATGTTTGCTTAATATTCATTAGTTTTGTTTCATTGTATAGCTGAACGGTGGGTGTAAGGTAATCGTAATTAAAAAGAACTTTGAGCAATTTATTTTGGGCTGTCTGAATTATGTTGAGGTTAGTTTTAGCTGATGTACCCCATATTTCAATCAGGTAATCAATGTGTGGCTTTACTAGCGAATTATAAATTTGATAACGTACTCGCCTTGGCATACATCCAGTAATTCCACGTAGGGCTCCCATTAATGATGTCAATTTACTTTTCAGCTTTTCCAGGTGTGGTCTAAACGTTAGATGACTGTCCAGTATAAGTCCTAGATATTTTTCAGTACTAGTTTTGTTTATGGGTTGATTGTTTATTGTTAAGGGTGCATAATTCTCAAGTTTTTTATTTTTTGGCATAAATATCATATAGTTAGTTTTGCTTACATTAATTGTTAAAAGATTACACTGAAACCAATGGTTAAGTTTATTCAAATCATTTTGAGCGTCGTCGATTATTGAGTCAATAGAATTACCATAGTACATAAGGCAAGTATCGTCAGCATATAACATTATTTCACCCTTAAGGTCTAGCTCGTGTACGTTATTTATGTAAATTAAAAAGAGTAGGGGGCCCAAAATAGAACCCTGTGGTATGCCGTATGTTATTTTAGCTGGACTGCTGAGATGTTCTCCAAGTCTCACAATTTGGTAACGATTGGTTAAATATGATTTCAGTATTTTGAACGCGCTATCAGCAATGCCAATACATTGCAATTTGTTTAAGAGCTTGTCGTGACTCACCGTGTCAAATGCTTTTTTTAGGTCAATAAATATGCCGACAGCAATTTGCTTTTTGTCAATTTGCAGCTTAATTTTCGTAACAAGATCAACCGTTGCGGATAAAGTATTAGATTTTGGTCGGAATCCATACTGTTTATCATAAAAGTAATTTATTGACTTTAAATAATCAGTAACCCGGGTATAAATTATTTTCTCGAAGATTTTAGAAAGAACGGGCAAAACCGAAATTGGACGATAATTACCAGGATCTGCCCTATTTCCTGATTTAAAAATTGGACTTACTTTAGCTATCTTTAGGTTGTCCGGAAAGTAGCCTATTTCAATGCAATTATTGATACAATGAGTGAGACTTGGGACAATTAAATTCTTCACGCATTTTATAGTTTTGCTAGTAATATCATCTATTCCTTTAGATGTATTAGTCTTAAGATTTTCAATTATTTTAGATACCTCTTCGTTCTTTACCAAAGATAGTTTAGATAACTTATTATGCATTTGGTTAAATTTTAAGGTGTATGTTTGTGTGTAATGATAAGTAGCAGGAATATTATTTGCCAAAATTGCGCCAATCGTCGAGAAATAGTCATTAAAGCAGTCAGATATCTGTTTTGGATCCGTTATATTGCCGTTTAGAGTTGTTAATATAGAAGGGATGCGAGTTTCTTTGACTTTATTAAGCGACAAACTATTTATCAATTCCCACATTTTCATAGGTTTATGCTTACAATCATTGAAAGCTTTTAAATAATATTGTTGTTTTGCCTTTTGAATGCTTACAGTAACTCCATTTCTTTTACGAATAAAATCTTGTTTCAGGTGTTCATCATTAGGTAGTGTTTTTTGTAGATTCCATAGTATGTTTCTATCGTTTATATCTTTTATTATGTTTTTATTTATCCATTCATTGCGTGGAGGATTTAAGATCTTTGTCTTCATAATTTGACTATACTCAATGCTTTCTGTTAATATGTTGCATAGCTCACTGTATCCAATATTACTACAATCTGCTTTTTCGATCTTTTTATATAATGAGTTATAATCCAAAGCCCTATATTTTATTTTTCTTCTAGATTCTGGTTTAAAGTATTCTACTTCTAAGTAGATTTGCTTGTGGTCGGACAGTGATGAGTCAATAATGGCAAGATGAAAAGTATGGTGCTTCAAGTTTGTGCTTACATGGTCTAAAATGGTTTTTGAAGTCGCAGTTTCACGGGTACAGTATTCAGTAGATATTTTGTTCAGTAAAATAAAATCACTTTCCTTCAACATTTCTTTATAATCACTAGACGATCGATCTGCGTGCAGTAGATCAAGGTTGTAATCACCGAAAACGATTGCTCTTTTCTTCTTCTGTAACTGCATTGAGTACGTTTCTAGAAAACATTTCACATTTGTGCGGTCTGGCTTATATAGTACTCCTATATCTAAAGAGTATTTTTCTATGTGTATCCAGAGATACTGTATTCCGTCGGTACAGTGCTCCTCCACGAAACCATGTTTTAAATTATCCCTGACAAATATGGACACTCCACCACCTTTTGAGCTTTTTCTATAATTATAATAATGAGTGTAACCAGGTAATTGAAGACGGCGAGCTTCCTCATCTGTCTTTATCCACGTTTCTGTTATGAGAACAACATGTATAACAGTTCCGAAAGATTCTACAACACATTTTAGTTCATCGAATTTAGCCGACTTCACTATGCTTCGTGCGTTTATGTAAAAGAACTTCAAAGATTTAGCATTGGACTTTACATCTGTATAGTTATTGGTTATTTGATAAGATATTTTATTATGGTGTATGATAAGATATATTATTATATTTTATTATTTTTATAATAATAATGTTCTCCTAGCCGATAACGGCCAACGGAGACCAGCCAACTACGCGGGAGATGTTATAGTGCACAAGTGTGTGCGCAAACACAGGTGCACTCTCTGTTCCCTCTCTCTCATAATCCGATCGGACGGTTAACCGACACGATCGGAAAGAGATCAGGCGCAGGACCGACAGCTTTACTTGCTCTCCGAGGCACGGGGGTTCAGAACCCCAACTGCCAAACTCCGAGCTGTTATTAAGTACTAGCTGACCCACGCAACGTCGTTTGCGTCTCCTATTGCCCGTAGCGTAATAATTTACCCCCGTTTTTGAAACATTCTTCATTGGTACTCCGCTCCTATTGGTCACAGCGTGATGATATAGATAAACTCGATAAACTTCCTCGATAAACGGGCTATCTAACACTGAAAGAACTTTTTCAAATTGGACCAGTAGTTCCTGAGATTAGCGCGTTCAAACAAACAAAAACTCTTCAGCTTTATATATAAGTATAGATGACCCACGCAACGTCGTTTGCGTCTCCTATTGCCCGTAGCGTAATAATTTCCCCCCGTTTTTGAAACATTCTTCATTGGTACTCCGCTCCTATTGGTTATAGCGTGATGATAAAGATACACTCGATAAACTTCCTCGATAAACGGGCTATCTAACACTGAAAGAACTTTTTCAAATTGGACCAGTAGTTCCTGAGATTAGCGCGTTCAAACAAACAAAAACTCTTCAGCTTTATATATAAGTATTGATGACCCACGCAACGTCGTTTGCGTCTCCTATTGCCCGTAGCGTAATAATTTCCCCCCGTTTTTGAAACATTCTTCATTGGTACTCCGCTCCTATTGGTCATAGCGTGATGATATAGATAAACTCGATAAACTTCCTCGATAAACGGGCTATCTAACACTGAAAGAACTTTTTCAAATTAGACCAATAGTTCCTGAGATTAGCGCGTTCAAACAAACAAAAACTCTTCAGCTTTATATATTAGTATAGATGTATTTATTATACTCTTCTAAGATCTAATATTCATAATCAACAACACATTAATTTGGATAAAGACTAATATTAGGTATTATGTTGATAAAAACTCTTTGGCAAATAACTCAATAATAGGTACCAACTCTTAGCGTCTTATACTCGTGATAACTTCTAAACGAAATGTCCGAATGGGATGAAACAAAAAGTATTTTACTTCTACATAAATACCCTTGATAACATAATGCTTTATTTAGATAAGGATTAATATTACGATACACATTTAACGTAGTTTCTTTCTTCAGACGATTTAATAATTTTTTTGAACACAAAAGCGGTTATTGTGACCAAACCATGATAGTTAGATATATGCTCTCGCGGACTTTTTTGTAGATCTTAATGGGACCTACAAACCCATAATACATTATTTTGTTCTATTGTCAATACTTTTTGCAGCGCACGCAAAAATAGGTTTTCGATTTCACACCTTGGGTTACAAAATAGCAATTTTCTTACGGATCTCTATTTTTTATGAAAATAAAATATAGCCTATAGCCTTCCTCGATAAATGGACTATCCAAAACTGAAAGAATTTTTCAAATCGGACCAGTAGATCCTGAGATTAGCGCGTTCAAACAAACAAACAAACAAACAAACTCTGCAGCTTTATAATATTAGTATAGATTTCTATAATCAGAAAAACTCGTTAACACATTTGGCCCGAACGATTTTTATAATATCTCGGGAATTAAATAATCAAGAGACTATCTAAACAAAGAAATGCATAAAGTTATCGAAACTTAAAGCCGGCCTTTCTATTTATCATATAGACTGAAGGTGTGTAAATATCAGATAGAAGAAAAGATAAAAACGATAAAGTAAAGCATATTCATGTATTTCCTTTTTCGATATGTCTACATTTTGTTATCAATGAACGTGACAATTGTTCTAGAAAACAGTACTAAATGCTTGCAAGTCAAAAATTGACCATAATTCATAAAAAAATTAATGTTCATTTTTATTTAATTACTTGTATACATTCTTGGTATCTCTGGTACAATAAGCAACCCTTATTATGACTCCCACACACGATGCCCGTAGGATTTGCCGCGCGGGTATGCCGGCGGCATAAACAGGAGGCCGACGCGACGGCACTAATTTGCAGTTGGTGTCTAGTTTGCGCGGCATGGCAAGCGGCTAACTACTCGCCGGCATGCATAGCGTCTAGGAGCTTTTACACAAGGAACAATTTCAGAAAGCTATAATGACTGCACGTTTGGCCTAGAGGTTTAACGTCACCACCGGTCACCACGCCGTTTCCTACATCGCCAATTGTTATCTACACTATTATATAAAGACGTAAAGTTTGTGACGTTGTAGGGGGTAATCTCTGGATCTACTGATCCGATTTTGAAAATTCTTTTACCAATAGAAGGCTACGTTATTTGGGAGTGACATAGGCATCACTACATAGTATAAAACAAAGTCGCTTTCTCTGTCCCTATGTCCCTTTGTTTGCTTAAATCTTTAAAACTACGCAACGGATTTTGATGCGGGTTTCTTTAATAGATAGAGTGATTCAAGAGGAAGGATTTTATGTATAATAAATGCATAATATAGCAAGGAAACACTGTTAATTTTCGAGGTTTCTAATGTGATGTAGCAAAAAAACACATTTTTTGCGCTTACATTGCAAACGCTGGTTGCACTCTACGAGATAGATCAAAATAATGTACTACAGTATTGTACACCTTAAAAAGTACTACAAAAAAGTCCGCGACGGTATATGTCTATCTCTTAGGGATAACCCACAACAACCATTTTTTATTCCTTTATTTTTACGAGAAATAATGGCTTATTTACGAAGTGATTTTAAGCAATACAGAATGAATTCTTATACAATTAAGTAAATTAAATACATTGTGCATTTAATATAGATCAAAATGGGCCTTTACAGTATCTAATTTGAATGAATATATTCGAAGATATTACAGATTTAAAATGCACGAATCGTGTCGTCGGCGGGGGCATCTGAAATCCACCCGTGCGAAGCCGGGGCGGGTCGCTAGTACTTAATAACCCGAAAAGTGAAAATACTTTTTCGCAGTAGCTGAATTTGCAAAGTAAGTCGGAGAAAAAAATGTTTACCGCCCAACGAAGTGGGCACGGGTCAGCTAGAAAATTTAAAAAGACGGAGATATTCCTCTAATGGTAAGTAATTACCGCGGTCCATGGACATTTATAAGAGAAGGAAAACTTGACAGAAACCCTATACCAACCCATCTGGCCAGCGTGGTATAGGTATAGAGGCCTGTGTCTCGCAGTGGACTATTGTTGACGATGATGATGGACATTTTTAAATCACAAGTCCCATTCTTCGAATGACTGCTCGCCAGAATAAGTAGCGATAGGAGTGTGCCTTCGGTACATCGGAGACAAAAGAAATAATAACCTGATACCGGTTTCGTGTAACGCTGTGGTGTGATGAAACATTTGTGAAAAATGGGCCAACTTTATCTGACAGAATCTGCCCATGTTTATCGAAGCATGGTTTTGACATGGTTCTTATCAAGAGATAGCCGAACGTGAGAAGTGCCAAATTATCACTATCATTAACAATAGTCACTCGAGAAAGCATACTCCAAAAAGATCACATCCACATTTTTTTTTTCTAAATATGCCTGCCATAGTGACTACTCTGCCTGATGGAAAGCATGAATTTATATTTAGAAATAACTGCTGTACTCTGTCTTTTAAAAAACCGGTACTTGTGATTCTTTTACTTAACAAAAAAGTGCCTATGTTTAGCACGATGAAATGAAAATAATAAAAAAAACCAAGGACGGTTTAAAGTTGTGTCGTTTGATCAGTCTGATTGTACCAAAACAAATTCATTTGACACAGTATATAGTAGATTCGACTTTTTGAAGATCACGAATATATTTGTTCTTAGAAGCGCGACAATTACATTAAACAATTGGGTATTAAAATAGGCACGTACAGACGTCCACGTTTTAAACCAATAATTTGACACTTATAAATTAAAAATCATAAAAACGTGACATTAGAACCTTAGAACCCCGTTGAATAGCAATTTTCTACTGTGCCTAATTTATCTAGGTATCTAAATCATACATGAATCTACTCTAAGGTTCCGTTTAACATTATGCCGGCGGCCTGGCACGGATATGCCGTCGTCAACAAGCCCGGCGGTAAACTTGCCACCGACGCACGCGACCTAATGTCGGCGGCATACCCGCGCGGCAAAAACGTGTGTAGGATCATTACAACAAAATCGATTTAATTTTTTATTTCGATTTAAGTGAACTTTAGTGGCATTCATACAGCCTTTAACTCTCTGTAGAAAGGAGGCTTTAACTTACTATGCCACGATTCCATACATATTCTTACATGATATCACACTAATATTATAAAGGCGAAAGTTTGTGAGTGTGTATGTTTGTTACTTCTACACGCAAAAACTACTGAACGGATTTGGATGAAACTTTACAGTAATATACCTTATATATATTATCAGAATAACACATAGGCTACTATTTGCCGCGATAACCGACATACACGCGGGCGGAGCCGCGGGCAACAGCTAGTTTATTATATTTGTTAGTTTTTTTGACGTAACACAGGTCTTTAATTTTCTGCCTGAGAGAATAACTTTTCTTACACTAATGATTTCTTATATTTAGAGTAGATCAAACACATACACCTAAATAAATAGTTAAACAAGAGTTATAGAATTTATTTGTATTTTATAATCCGCGTGTAAGACATAAAGTTATATACTCACGCTTTGAAAGTATAAGTGACAGTAATGGCCTTATAACACGCGACCGAATGAACACACACATGCATTGTATTATTATGTATCTGGCGGTTTTACAACTGCTCCGTTTCTTCAGGTCGCAGCGTGATGGTACATAACCTGAAGTTGTTAATTTAGACTCTAAAACTCAATCGTTCTGTCCGTATATCCGTATTTATAAAGTTTCACGTAGGTATACAATATTAATTCGCTAGAGGAAATTGGGAATATTGAAGTGAAATTCCTTTAGGCGCGTTGAGAACTTTTTAGGTAAACAAAATTTCCATTAGCTATATATTATGTATACTGTGAATATATATGTATTTTTAAGGTAAAAAAAAGCGTAAAACTCGCGTCATCGTCACCGCATGCTTCCTCGACGATACAATTGACAAGTTACTTATTTTTCACTTCTATCGGCAGTCCTTAAAGACTGTCCCGCATTTTATTTTTTAACTAGCTGACCTACGCAACGTCGTTTACGTCTCCTATTGCCCGTAGCGTAAAAAAATTCCCGCGTTATTGTAACATTCTTCATTGTTACTCCGCTCCTATTGGTCTTAGCGTGATGATATATAGCATATAGCCTTCCTCGACAAATGTACTATCCAAAACTGAAAGTATTTTTCAAATCGTACCAGCGGTTCCTGAGATTAGCGCGTTCAAACAAACAAACAAACTTAGTAATAAAAGTTATATTTATTTCACTTAATACACCTAGTGCCTATGATTAAAAAGAAAAACAATGCTAACACTAGGAATGCGGTTGTGTACACTGACGGTGGGGTACATTTGTGGGGTGGGGATACACAGTTGTGAGTGTTGTGACTAAAATAACAACAAAAACATGTCCTACTTTTTGAAGTTCTTACAAACGGACAGAACAATTTACATTCTACATTTTCTTACGTCTGTCGTCAGGGAGAGGCTCGCTGCTTAGTAGAAAACGAGTACGTCAACTCATTGCAAAGTTAAGAAATCCTAGTCAGGTCATTTCATGGATGGGTGATTATTTGTAATCAAATGGAAACCCCTCCGTGTCTCGGAGAACAAGTGAAGCCATCAGTTTGTTGCCATACAATTATCTGCGTCTATCATTATGGGTAGTTTAGTTAACAGTATTTCGAAAGAACTTATCTACAATGCGTTTCATTTAGAATAGGATTGGAAATTTTGCCCTGCATTTGTAAACAACTTCAGATATATTTGTATGGTGTGCAAAAAAAACGAGAAATTACAATGCGTTTCAAATAAGAATAGGACTGGATTTTGTGACTGGTAATTGTAAATTCTCGTTTTTTTGGGCAAGATTTCCAATGCTATTCTTATTTAAAACGCATTGTAAGCTTAGTACTTAGGTTGTGGAAGTTTGATGGCAGTTGTTCCGCGTTCAGCCGTATAGTAAGTAGACTTAAAGCCGACCGCAGCCCGGTTTGGGTACAAGATTTTTTTTAAAAGATTATAACCCGGCAACGTAAAAATTGATGATAAAATTATAGGCTATGTCACCCGGGCCACTATTACTATTTTATTGACACTTCATTCATAAGTTTAAAACCGGTTCATTAGTTTAGGCACTACTGTGGAACATATCAACGACTGCCTCGTTGGCGCAGTGGTAGCGTCCGTGACTGCTGTGCATGGGTCGGACTAAATGTTTGTATGATTTGCGAATATTTGTTTCGGAGTTTGGATGTTTTCTATGTATAATATGAATGTATTTACAAAAAAAAAGTAGTACCCGTAATACAAGCTGTGCTTGGTTTGGGACTAGATGCTGTGTGTTAAATGTACATAGACTGGCAAAAATATTACTCTTCTTCGGTAAAAAAAGGCTCGGATGAAATTCCTTTACGTCTCTAAAAACAATTTAACAAAATGGATCTGTAATGAAGACATTTGTTACTCTGGTTCAGTGACAGTCCGTTCCATCAACCTTAAACTGAGCCGTCCACAAATAAGCACGGCGCTTCGTCTTATACAAAACACATAAATAAATAATCACGACTGAAACTCGAAATGGACTGAGACGAATGTAGTAGTGATGTATTTGTTTAAAGACTGTTGCATTTGGGCATTTTCTTAGGATAAAGTAAATTTGCTTACTTAAAATGTAGATAGTTAAGTTACAACAAAATAAAAACCTCGCATTATGAATATATGGTCGAAATTCGATTATATATCTTTTTTTTTTTAACTTTCTGCATGCCACGAAATAAACATTAACTGTGTGCCATATTTCATACTAGCTGACCCACGCAACGTCGTTTACGTCTCCTATTGCCCGTAGCGTAATAATTTTCCCCCGTTTTTGTAACATTCTTCATTAATGCGCCGCTCCTATTGATCTTAGCGTGATGATATATAGCCTATAAATGTACTTCCTCGATAAATGTACTATCCAACACTGAAATAATTTTTCAAATCGGACCAGAAGTTCCTGAGATTAGCGCGTTTAAACAAACAAACAAACTCTTCAGCTTTATAATATTAGTATAGATTCTTCCGTTCCAAATTTTCGTAAAAAAGGGTACAAAGTTTTTGCTTTACGTATTCATATATAGTTACGCGGGAGGGCTTACCAAACATACATGACACCAACACAGATAAATCAAACATAGAACAACAATTTGTAGATCACATTGTCCCATGTGAGGCTCGAACCTATAACATTCATGACAGTAGGAAGCAGTAAGTGGACCACTAAAACCACTACACCAGTCGTGCAGTCAAATGAATATGTATTACGAAACAAAATTCTAAAACCGATTATAAACTACTAAAAATGTAGCGGTATTTATGATCTCTAGATTTAGATAAGATTTATTTTTCCCATTAAATCTCCTACATCGAGGAAAGATTTCACATTCCTCTAAAATGGGACACTGCACTAAAGAGTATCAATTTTTTTTTCTAAAAACCAACTCCCGCACTAGGGATATATCATGTGTCGCTAGAATATACATATTTATTATAAGTAGGTATACAGACTGTTAACTTTTTTACCTAACTGCAATAAAAAGTAACACATTTTTATTTACTTTTTGATTCTTTATGAACAGTCTAGCTGATCCACGAAACCACGAAAAAAAGTAGCCTAGTCAGCTATCTGTCAGTAAAAGTCCCGTCAAAGTCGGTCCAGCCGTTACACTGAATAGACGGAACAAACAGACAAAAAAATAAAAAAATGGTATTTAGATGTAAGTACCGTACATACTCGTATAGATAAAGATGTTTATTAACAGTCCGGTTAAGTGGTTACCATAGTACAGGCTTTGCCTAGTGTAGGATCAGACTGCCTTGTGGGACATGTGTGTAGTTATTTTTCTACCTAATACCTTTAAACGATCAATTCACAATCTCCGAAATAGCTTCAACGAGTTTCATAAAAAAAAAATGCATATAGGTTTTGAGGGCGATAAATCGATCTGATCTGGCTAGGATTCATTTTTAGAAATATTACCAATAATAAATCGATCAAAGATCGGGTTTTCAGGTACTTCCTATTAAATGCCCAGTTCAGGTACTAGGTAATAATATTATACTTTAACAATAGAATGAGTAACACTTGTGGTTAAGCTGTCGATCTCATGACGTGGGGTTCCTTTAAAGTGGACGTCGTTGACAACGGCCTGAGCGATAAAACGAGTCTCCCTAAGTAGGACAATTAATAATCAATAATGAACACCTACATTAACACTCGTATTGGCTGAACCGAACTGATCTAGAAAGTTATTGCGTGTCTGATTGTAGTGTTTTTATGCAGGTGAGACTTAAAACTGGTTTACTAAGAAACTGTCACGCTACAGGAATTTAATCCATACTTATATTATCAATTCGAAAGTACCTCGGTGTGTTACGCTAGCAAGGCTGAACCGCTGTATTAAATTTAATGAAATTTGGCATAGAGATAATTTAATTCTTTAGGAAGGACGTTGGTTAATCTTTACTGCGATAACCGACATACACGCGTGCGGAGCCGCGGGCCTAAGCTAGTAATAAATCCTACTAATATTATAAACGCGAAAGTTTGTAAGTATAGATGGATGTTTGTTACTCTTTCACGCAAAAACTACTGAACGGATTTGGATGTAACTTTACAGTAATATAGCTACAGTAATATAGCTTATACATCAGAATTACACATATGCTAATATTTGCAGCGATAACCGACATATACGCGGGCAGGGCAGCGGGCAACAGCTATTAAATAATATTCCACCATATTCACACAACGCCATCTAGTTTCAAACTAAGTGGAGCTTGTACTACAGGTACTTACTAGATATCTATATAAATAAAAATGAATCACCGAAATGTATGTACGCGCATAACTTCCGACCGGCTGCACTAAATTGGATAATTCTTTTTCCTATGTTCGTTATTGTTAGGACAAAGTTTGTATATAAGAAAATTATAAGATAACCTTAAAAGTTCTTTTTTTTCATTACCTGTACGAAACTGAAACGAAGTTTTTCAGACATTTAGAAAATACTAGCTGTTGCCCGCGGCTTCGACCGCGTGTATGTCGGTTATCGCTGCAAATAGTAGCTAATGTGTTATTCTGATGTATAAGCTATATTACTGTTAAGTTTTATCCAAATCCGTTCAGTAGTTTTTGCGTGAAAAAGAAACAAACATCCATCCATCCATACTAACAAACTTTCGCGTTATTAATATATGTAGGATTTTTATCGATATAAAATCATGATACAAAATGTATTGGTACCTGAATAGTTTTATTTTCTTTACCTCGCATAGAACTTTTATATATTTTTATAAATCAGTTTAAATAAAATAAAGGGGTTAAGACAATTTTGTGAAAACTAAAAATTTAGTATAGCGCCATCTGTAATGATTTATTTATTTCGTGAACGAAAAATGTTGTATAGCGCCATCTGTATTTTTGATACTCATTCCTATCCGATGTCCCACGACACCACCCGTTTTTTTTTACAACTAATACACACACGTTTTACTATTTAAAACTTATTTAAGTATTTATATATGTACATAAAATATAAAGTGTTTATATGAGCTTATTTCGACATTTGACATCGACCGGGTCTGGCACCGCTCGCTTCTCTCCAAGCTCTCGGCATTCGGTCCGCCTCCTAGACCCTGTCACTGGATTGACGCTTTTCTTCATCAGCGCCGCATTATGGGCCTTTGCGACGGCACGGCCTCTGATGTTCTGGATGTAAACGCTAGCGTACCTCAGGGTTCAGTTCTGTCGCCCACACTATTTCTTCTGCATATCAATGACATGTTAGCTCTTGGCAACATACATTGCTATGCAGACGATAGCATGTGCACAGTTCATGGGCGATATTTTTGACACCGTTCAGCCAAGCTGGCAGACGTTGAGGAAAATCGACAGAAGCTTGTCGCTGAGCTCGACCGGGTTTTGAACCGCATTTTACAATGGGGTGATAAGAATCTGGTCGAGTTCAACGCTACGAAAACACAGTTGTGCGCGTTCTCTACCAAAAAGTCTCCATTCCTTTCCCTCCCCACTTTTCAGAGCACTCAACTGCCACTACGGGGTAAGCTCGGTGTCCTGGGCATGGATATTTGCCGGGACCTCGAGTACTGTTCTCATCTTTGTGATGGATCCGCGCAGTATTTACTTGATGCTTTCGATCGGTTGCAATGGCGAACAGTCCGCTTTACCATAAGTCCCGAAGCCACCGAGTTCCTTGAAGCTCTGCAGCTGCGTAGAGATATCGCCTCTATAGCAGTCCACTACCATCTGTATCATTGGAAGTATTCTGAGGAGCTCTTCCAACTGGTCCCCCTTCTCCCTTCCTCTGCAGAATAACATGTTCACTCTCAAACCAAACGGTTTGGTTCATCCTTCCTGTGCCGAGCAGCTAAAAACTGAAACTCACTACCAGCGCACGTGTTTCTCTCCCTCTATGATCCAGGGGCCTTTAAGTGGGGCGTGAAAAAGCATCTCACTAAGCCGTCATAGTGTGGGACGCAATATTGCATTGTCTGCTTTCCCAGTGAGTATGGTTGCCCCCACTGTTGGATTCTGCTTGAGTTTTCCATCAGGCTGACCATAGTCACTTTGGCAGCTTCAAATAAAAAAAGTACAATTTTAACAACTACGTTTTTTCTTTTGCCATATTTTGCCAAAATATGGAGATTTTGTGGATTTGATATATCAAATCCACAAAATCTCCTAAGGCATACTCACGTATACGTGAGTATGCTGCCCATGAGAAAAAAAAAAACTGTATCTTTAAGCATCTGTCCTTGGGTTTTGATAATATTGTTATTGGAAATGCTGTTTTCAGCGGAAACTGCATTCTTTTAAATTAAAATGTCAAATAAGTTGGAATTATTGGAATAAGGGGAATTAAAACATTATCTTCTTTTGCCATTCCATGCGTCATAATTGTAGCTTTTACAATGTTGTACCCCAGTTGTGTAATATTTAGCCATGTACTATGACATTGCTTTGGCGCTCAAGATACCTCATTTAATAGTACTGGAACATTAACTTGCAGCCTCAACTTATGGGTAGGCACTCCTGATATTTCTAAAGACTTTAAGTATTCGACAACATCTCCCTCCATGCCTGACATGATCCGTTCGTTTAATTGATAACTATGTCATTAGTCAGCTGATCAGGATGGATATTATTTACATTTTTATTCATATCTAACCAACCAACCAATCTTTAGCTTATAATGACGATACTTCTGTAGAGAATTTTGAAGTTAAGAAACGCTGTTAATTAATTATATTAATTTGGCTTATTTATTTCTATTAATATAATGCACATACAAATCAGATTGACGAATATATACTTAAATTCTTAATATTAAATTTTTATATATATAATATCATTGCTATCATTTTTAAGTCTTCATTGAAAAAGTGAGTTATTCGTTGTCAAGACGCCCGACGTAGGTAACGCGCAGACGTGTGGCGAGTGAACTCCCAGAACAACCTTTCATCCCCCTTTTAAACCCCTTACAACCCCTTTTTCGCATTAAAAAGTAGCCTATGTCCTTTCTCAGGCTCTAGACTATCTGTGTACCAAATTTCATTCAAATCGGTGTAGCGGTTTGGCCGTGAAAGCAAGACAGACAGACAGACAGAGTTACTTTCGCATTTATAATAATAAAATTTTTCAAATTGGACCAGTAGTTCCTGAGATTAGCGCGTTCAAACAAACAAACAAACTCTTCAGCTTTATATATTAGTATAGCTGACCCACGCAACGTCGTTTGCGTCTCCTATTGCCCGTAGCGTGATAATTTTCCCGCGTTTTTGAAACATTCTTCATTGGTGCTCCGCTCCTATTGGTCTTAGCGTGATGATATATAACCTATAGCCTTCCTCGATAAATGGGCTATCTAAAATTGAAAGAATTTTTCAAATTGGACCAGTAGTTCCTGAGATTAGCGCGATTAGCTGACCCACGCAACGTCGTTTGCGTCTCCTATTGCCCGTAGCGTAATAATTTCCCCCCGTTTTTGAAACATTCTTCATTGGTACTCAGCTCCTATTGGTCATAGCGTGATGAAATATATATATATATATATATATCATCACGCCGATAGCCTTCCTCGATAAACGGGCTATCTAACACTGAAATAACTATTTCAAATTGGACCAGTAGTTCCTGAGATTAGCGCGTTCAAACAAACAAAAACTCTTCAGCTTTATATATTAGTATAGATGTATTTATTATACTCTTCTAAGATCTAATACTCATAATCAACAACACATTTATTTGGATAAAGACTAATATTAGGTATTATGTTGATAAAAACTCTTTGACAAATAACTCAATAATAGGTACCAACTCTTAGCGTCTTATACTCGTGATAACTTCTAAACGAAATGTCCGAATGGGGTGAAAAAAAAAGTATTTTACTTCTACATAAATACCCTTGATAACATAATGCTTTATTTGGATAAGGATTAATATTACGATACACATTTAACGTAGTTTCTTTCTTCAGACGATTTAATATTTTTTTTGAGCACAAAAGCGGTTATTGTGACTAAACCATGATAGTTAGATATATGCTCTCGCGGACTTTTTTGTAGATCTTAATGGGACCTACAAACCCGTAATACATGATTTTGTTCTATTGTCAATACTTTTTGCAGCGCACGCAAAAATAGGTTTTCGAGTTCACACCTTGGGTTACAAAATAGCAATTTTCTTACGGATCTCAAATTTTTTTGAAAATAAAATATAGCCTATAGCCTTCCTCGATAAATGGACTATCCAACACTGAAAGAATTTTTCAAATCGGACCAGTAGATCCTGAGATTAGCGCGTTCAAACAAACAAACAAACAAACAAACAAACTCTGCAGCTTTATAATATTAGTATAGATTTACGAAAGAAAATTATGGCAGTACGAAGTTTGCCGGGTCAGCTAGTTTGATATAAATATATACATATATGTATGTACTTGTTTTTGTAAAGACACATATTATACATATAGAAAACATCCAAACTCCGAAACAAATATTTTCAGATCATACAAACATTTGGTCCGACCCTGAAATTGAACCCGAGACCTAAAGCACATTTCATACATACACTTCTTGTAAGGGTATTTCAATTCAGGAATCGTGCCAGGAACTTTGTTTTCTTTTTTCTATTTGGGGTCCAACATAAATAAAAAGTATTTTATTGAAAGGTGAAATCCGGGACCGCGGTTCCGGTTCCGAAAGTCCCACGACCCTTTCTGGGGCTAAAACTTTTAAACTTTTTTAACTGTCAATTGTATCACAGAATGGTTTACTGTTTATAAAAAAATATTTGAATTTTAAGTGAACTAAACTACAAACAACCTATCCACGAATAAATAATATTGAATAGTTTTTTTTTTTAACCGAGTTAAAAAAAAACGAGGTTTCTCAATTCGACCGTTTTTTTATGTATGTTCGCGGATAACTTCGTCGTTTATGAACCGATGTTGATGATTTTTTTTTTAATGGAAATGAGATATCCCAACGGTGGTACCATGATAACGATAAGGACACTAAGATCTGATGATGGCATTCAAGAGAAATCGAGTCGAACCTTGAAGTCGGTTTTTATTTTATTATTTTTTTTTAAAACAACTCCCAGATTAAGAATATTATCTTGTGTCGCGGGGGACTTTACAAACATACCCGAAACGGACACAAAGAACGCAGGACTCAGAACAACAATTTGTGGATCACACAAAGTGTTGTGGGATTTGAACCCACAACACTTGGCGCAGTAGAAAGCGGCGTGGCGACCGCTTAAACCACTAGGTTGGCCTAGTGGTTTAAGTGCCGTGCAGTCGACATATGAAAGTATATACGGTACTCTTACATAAAAACAATATTTTTAATCTATATACATATATTATATAAAAGCGAAATACCACTCACTTATTAATCACGAAATCTCAGAAACTATTACACCTACACACTCGAAATTTAGCAGGTAGGTTCCTTATAGGGTGTAGACATCCGCTGAGAACGGATTTTACGAAACTCCACCCCTAAGGGTAAAACGGGGGTTAGACGTTTGTATGAAAGTCCTATGTTCTTGAAGTAAGAGACTTGAAACTTAAAATGTATACTCTATAGACTGTGTGGAGGTGTACTAATAATCTATCTTTAGAAATTAACCCCCTTTTGGGGTTAAAACGGGGGATGGTAGTTTGGACGCAAACGAGGTTGCTTGGGTCAGCTAGTTATTGATATAATTTGAAATTGACCAGTTTTGTACGCTGGACCAAGGAATTCTATTGAAAAAAAAACAACTAATGCCAACATCTAGTATGGATATTTAACAAATCTCGATGTTCATTGATGATTAAAATTAATTAATGCACATCAGTAATGTAATCAGTATACCTATAACGATTCCATTAGCTTATTAGTTTTTTCTTTTTCGTTATCGGAACATCTTTTTTCGAGCCTGGAGAAGTATAAACACACCATTTAAAATCTGGAATGTTACGCATCATGTTAGTTTTACATGACTCATTGATCAGTGGGTCCAAGCACCAATCTACAGAATAATAGGTGATGGAAGAATTTTCAAAGATTTTTATAATGTCGGCATTGTTTTTTTTTTTTTTTAATCTAAAGCAAGTTAATTGAGACGGCGTCTCGGCAAACATAGGGTAGGACGACCACGACCACAAGCCAGGGGGAATAACGACTTGCGCAAGATGGCTGACAAGAGCTGGATGCGATAAGCCCAAAATGGATCAGAGTGGCGTGCAATGGTAGAGGTCTAGCAGTATACTGTTAATAATTGAAAAAAAGCAGGGCTGCCTGAAATTGTTGGGTATTTAAAATTTTCTGTGAGGCCGTCGTATCACTCTGGTCTAGCCGGCCCATTCATGCCGAAGCGTAGCTCTCCCACGCGCACGGTACTAACGTACGTATGCTATACGTAGTTGATCAGATGGTAGCTAGATCAGAATTGATCCAACAAGCAGATGACGGTAAATGACTACAGTTACCCATACTGGGATACCTGAGCCCTAAAGCAAGAGAGGGAGTAGTACTTCCTCTAACTTCTCTCAACTCAGTAACAATGGAAGTGGTTATCCTCTTCCACCATGTTGTCGGAGTAAGAAGTCTTTTCGTAATTTAAAATCAATACCTCTTGGACCGATATGGTACAAGAAAACAGCTGAAATTAAAACAACCTGAGCACCAGTTACGCACGTTTATCGTACGCCCGGGTGACATCATACTATGCGAGAACACCGGTCTCGATCGCCAGTGAAAGTGAACTAACAGCACGCAACATAGCGATCGATAAAGTTTGAAATAAAACGTTGTTTACCGCTGCGTTTTGTGTAAAGCACTTCAACGACTTCCCGCCTTTCGTAACTTTTATTTCTGTGGTATTTGTTTGTCGTGTTTTAAAGCGATTAACGAAGAAAGTTGTAAGTGAGAACAGGCAATCATTTAATTATAATATAACGAGTGAAGTGTTATATAATAAGAAAAATTTACGTTTAAGTGCATTTGTTTGCTTATTCTTTTTTAAATTTAAATTGACACATATTGACCAATAAATATATTGTTTTTCTGCACTTCCCATAGTATGAACAGGTAATACTACCAGTTATTATGCAAACTTTATGGGCAAGACGAAAGGACGAATGAACAAGATGAAATTTATAAGGGTTCCGTTCAAGCCATTTTAATTACGGAACCTTAAAAAAGAGCGAGTACCTATTTTTTCATACCCAAAGCAAGTACTCTAAGAATGATTTCTTGAAGATGGCAGTTTGGCAATGGCTTTAGTTTAAGTTTCTCACAGACAGACAGACACGTCTGTTGAGGAGCAGAACATTAGGTATCATGTTCTCTTCACATCTATGAATGATCACACCCTACAGTAAACAATATTTATCAGATTAAAATCTGCAAACGTCAAAATATACTAGATTAGATAAATTTTCCGTAAAAGTTGAATCCAAAGAAGATTACTGTTTTGTTACATAAAGGTAAATCATTCTGTAACTAAGTGCGATACATTTCTTTCTTGGTTGAAATTTGAAACAAATCTAGAGTTCACCAACCTAAAGTAAATAATATAAAAATAAGAAAAAATGGTGACGTATTTATTATACCTATTCTGGTATTCTTGATGGATATAATGGGTATGGCTTTTCATGGTTGCGATGTGACTAATATGTTGTTGGAGGTTGTTTAGGATTCCCCAGAACTCTTCATCCGCGTGGCCAGCCACGAAGGGGCGACATACGCGTTACGCGTGTGCCGACGTCGCTAATTAGAGAGTTTATCAGCAGACGGTGCCTGCTTCAGTGCGGACAGGCGCTAGGAAGGGAGGGGTCCGGATGTGTTAATAACAGCAGTTCCCGGATCCCTCCCTTCTCAGCCGCAGAGTGGCACACCGTGTGGTTTTAGTCGGTCCGATTCCGACACCCCACCCCGCCGCAAACTCCTGTGGGTGACGGCACGTGGGGGTTTCCACACGTTAAAAGAAAAAAAAAGGATTCCCCAGAACTAATCCACACTATACTAATATTGTAAATTCGAAAGTAACTCTGTCTGTCTGTCACGCGTAAACCGTTTTATCGATTTTAATGAAATTTAGCATGAAGATACTTCTATTCTCGAGTAAGGACATAGGCTACTTTTTACCGCGACAACCGACACACACGCGGGCGGAGCCACGGGCAAAAGCTAGTGTAGAACTAATTTCCTGAACCATACAAGCATCTCCATGACGGCGTGTTCCGGTATCAACACACCTGTTGCAATACTGCATATATTACGATAACCTTTCACAATTTTGCACATACAAAACGTACAATCACGACTATTTCCCCGAACTGACTGACTGGTTTAATCGGTTGCCACACCGTTTCATGAATGTTTATTAAGACCCCCGCGGGCAGCGACACAGGATTATATACCCAATGTGGGAGTTGTCTTCTAAAGAAATAAAAATGCCCACATTTTGCAATGGACGTTGACTGTGAAGTGACTCCACTCTGCCTGATGGAAAGTATGAACAGAATCCAAGAGTAGCGGTCAGTGGTCACTATACTTATTGCGAATGCAGACAATGCAATAATGCAGCAGAGCATGACCCCAGACTATGGCGACCTAGTCTGGGGTCATGCTCTGCTGCATTAACAAACATACATGAAACGGACACAAAGAACACCCAGACTCAGAACAACAATTTGTAGATCACACAAAGTGTTGTCCTACGTGGGATTTGAACCCACGACACTTGGCGAAGTAGGAAACGGCGTGGTGACCGTTAAACCGCTAGGCCAAACGTGCAGTGTACGTACGTACGTTTGTTTATGCGTAGGCAGCATCGTCATTGTTAAATAAAATATATTACGATTTTAAATAAGACGTTTAGTTCTGAGAAACCATTGCGTATCAGGCTTGGAATAGACCTCTATCTAGTAACTCGATAGTACAGTAGTGTATTTTAGTTTGTTTGCAATAGTCATTTCTGGCGTATTTTTAAGGCGTTTTTTTTTTAATTGATCGTTTTTGTCTTTTAAAAGACAACTCCCGCATTATGAATATACATCCTGTGTCGCGGGGGACTTTACAAACATACGTGAATTGTACACAAAGAACACCGTGACTCCGAACAACAATTTATGGAACTCACAAAGTGTTGTCCCATGTGGGATTTGAACCCACAACACTTGGCGCAGTAAAAAGTGGCGTGGCGACGGCTTAAACCACTAGGTCAACCGTGCAGTCAAATTGGAACTGTCATGTACACTATAGAGCTAAACTACATACTATTAATATTAAGTTTTATTGCTTTAGTGTGTTTGTTTTTTTTATAAGTTTTTTTTTTAATTGGTACGCTCGGATACACCTCATCAATTTTAAAATGCGTACCTAGTATTGACCAGGTATTTAATATACCGATTCCGATAATTTTGATGGATATAACGGTAAGGTTTCTTATAGCTGTGACTAATATTAATCAGTAACATATACAGGTTTTATAAGCTACTTCGATATTTTAACAGGAAATGGCATAAGTTCACGATAATGCAATAATACCATAGTGTATTTTATTACTTATAGCTTTTGGTCGTAAAATCACAAATGTTAATTTCTATGTTTGTACCTGGAGGACATTATATACTTTACTAGCTGTTGCCCGCGGCTTCGCCCGCGTGTATGTCGGTTATCACTGCAAATAGTAGCTTATGTGTTATTCTGATGTATAAGCTATATTACTGTAAAGTTTTATCCAAATCCGTTAAGTAGTTTTTGTGTGAAAGAGTAACAAACATCCATCCATCCATACTAACAAACTTTCGCGTTATTAATATAGGTAGGATTTTTATCGATATAAAATCATAATACAAAATGTATCGGTACCTGAATGGTTTTATTTTCTTTACCTCGCATAGAACTTTTATATATTTTTATAAATCAGTTTAAATAAAATAAAGGGGTTAAGACAATTTTGTGAAAACTAAAAATTTAGTATAGCGCCATCTGTAATGATTTATTTATTTCGTGAACGAAAAATTTAGTATAGCGCCATCTGTATTTTTGATATGGAACTCATTCCTATCTGATGTCCCACGACACCACTCGTTTTTTTTTACAAATAAGACACACACGTTTTACTGTTAAAAACTTATTTAAGTATTTATATATGTACATAAATTATAAAGTGTTTATATGAGCTTATTTCGACATTTAACATGGCCAAGGCCTTCGACCGGGTCTAGCACGGCTCGCTTCTCTCCAAGCTCTCGGCATTCGGTCTGCCTCCTAGACTATGTCACTGGATTGACGCTTTTCTTCATCAGCGCCGCATTATTGGCCTTTGCGACGGCACGGCCTCTGATGTTCTGGATGTAAACGCTAGCGTACCTTAGGGTTCAGTCCTGTCGCCCACACTATTGGAAGTATTCTGAGGAGCTCTTCCAACTGGTCCCCCTTCTCCCTTCCTCTGCAGAATAACATGTTCACTCCAGAACCAAACGGTTTGGTTCATCCTTCCTGTGCCGAGCAGCTCAGAACTGGTACAGACTTACAGCGCAAGTGTTTCTCTCCTACTGTGATCCCGGGCCCTTTAAGTGGGGCGTAAATTAAGTGGGGCGTGAAAAAGCATCTCACTAAGCCGTCATAGTGTGGGACACAATTCTGCATTGTCTGCTTTGCCAGTGAGTATGGTTGCCCCCACTGTTGGATTCTGCTTGAGTTTTTCATCAGGCTGACCATAGTCACTTTGGCAGCTTCAAAAAAAAAAGTACAATTTTAATAACTACGTTGTTTCTTTTGCCATATTTTGCCAAAATATGGAGATTTTGCGGATTTGATATAGGTACGTGAGTATGCTGCCCATGAGAAAAAAAATTACTGTATCTTTAAGCATCTGTCCTTGGGTTTTGTTAATATTGTTATTGGAAATGCTGTTTTCATGCATTCAGCGGAAACTGCATTCTTTTAAATTAAAATGTCAAATAAGTTGGAATTATTGGAATACGTGGAATTAAAACATTATCTTCTTTTGCCATTCCATGCGTCATGATTGTAGTTTTTACAATATTGTACCCCAGTTGTGTAATATTTAGCCATGTACTATTTGCATACATTGCTTTGGCGCTCAAGATACCTCATTTAATAGTACTGGAACATTAACTTGCACCCTCAACTTATGGGAAGGCACTCCTGATATTTCTAAAGACTTTAAGTATTCGACAACATCTCCCTCCACGCCTGACATGATCCGTTCGTTTAATTGATAACTATCTCATTAGTCAGCAGATCGGGATCGAAATTATTTTAAATCATCTGAGCTATCTTAAACCAGAACCCACGTCTCAGTGTAATCATGTCGTTACTGTCAGTTGGCATACTATCTTTTCCGTGATAACGCCGTAAATGTCATATCAGAATAGCTCTAATACATATTTTGTCTCTGTCGCAAACTAACTCACAAACCTTACATATTTCTATACAAACTGCCATCCCCTGTTGCTATTTTACCCCCTCGAGGGTAAAATTTTTACAAACTTTAAATGACATTTTCATTCATATCTAACCAACAGCTAGCGTATAATGACGATACTTCTGTAGAGAATTTTGAAGTTAAGAAACGCTGTTAATTAATTATATTAATTTGGCTTATTTATTTCTATTAATATAATGAACATACAAATCAGATTGACGAATATATACTTAATATCTTAATATTTAGGTCTTCATTGAAAAAGTGAAATATTTTTTATGATTGTGACAGCCTTGTTTATTCGTTGTCAAGACGCCCTACGTAGGTAACGCGCAGGCGTGTGGCGAGTGAACCCCCAGAATAACCTTTCATCCCCCTTTTAAACCCCTTACAACCCCTTTTTCGCATTAAAAAGTAGCCTATGTCCTTTCTCAAGGACTATCTGTGTAAATAAATTAATTTCATTCAAATCGGTGCAGCGGTTTGACCGTGGAAGCAAGACAGACAGATTGACAGACAGAGTTAATTTCGCATTTATAATATAAGTATGGATAGCTGACCCACGCAATGTCATTCGCGTCTTCTGTTGCCCGTAGCGTAATAATTTTCCCCCATTCTTCATTGGTGCTCCGCTCCTATTGGTCATAGCGTGATGATATAGATAAACTCGATAAACTTCCTCGATAAACGGGCTATCTAACACTTAAAGAAATTTTTGAAATTGGACCAGTAGTTCCTGAGATTAGCGCGTTCAAACAAACAAACTCTTCAGCTTTATATATTAGTATAGATGACCCGCGCAACGTCGTTTGCGTCTCCTATTGCCCGTAGCTTAATAATTTTCTCCCGTTTTTGAAACATTCTTCATTGGTACTCCGCTCCTATTGGTCATAGCGTGATGATATAGATAAACTCGATAAACTTCCTCGATAAACGGGTTATCTAACACTGAAATAACTTTTTGATATTGGACCAGTAAGTAGTTCCTGAGATTAGCGCGTTCAAACAAACAAAAACTCTTCAGCTTTATATATTAGTATAGATGACCCACGCAACGTCGTTTGCGTCTCCTATTGCCCGTAGCGTAATAATTTCCCCCCGTTTTTGAAACATTATTCATTGGTACTCCGCTCCTATTGGTTATAGCGTGATGATAAAGATACACTCGATAAACTTCCTCGATAAACGGGCTATCTAACACTGAAAGAACTTTTTCAAACAAAAGAACATCATAAAAGGTGAAATTGGACCAGTAGTTCCTGAGATTAGGGCGTTCAAACAAACAAAAACTCTTCAGCTTTATATATTAGTATAGATGTATTTATTATACTCTTCTAAGATCTAATACTCATAATCAACAACACATTTATTTGGATAAAGACTAATATTAGGTATTATGTTGATAAAAACTCTTTGGCAAATAACTCAATAATAGGTACCAACTCTTAGCGTCTTATACTCGTGATAACTTCTAAACGAAATGTCCGAATGGGATGAAACAAAAAGTATTTTACTTCTACATAAATACCCTTGATAACATAATGCTTTATTTAGATAAGGATTAATATTACGATACACATATAAAGTAGTTTCTTTCTTCAGACGATTTAATAATTTTTTTGAACACAAAAGCGGTTATTGTGACTAAACCATGATAGTTAGATATATGCTCTCGCGGACTTTTTTGTAGATCTTAATGGGACCTACAAACCCGTAATACATGATTTTGTTCTATTGTCAATACTTTTTGCAGCGCACGCAAAAATAGGTTTTCGAGTTCACACCTTGGGTTACAAAATAGCAATTTTCTTACGGATCTCAATTTTTTTTGAAAATAAAATATAGCCTATAGCCTTCCTCGATAAATGGACTATCCAACACTGAAAGAATTTTTCAAATCGGACCAGTAGATCCTGAGATTAGCGCGTTCAAACAAACAAACAAACAAACTCTGCAGCTTTATAATATTAGTATAGATTTCTGTACTCCTCTCACAAAACGTGTTAATTTCATAAATATCCCATAATAGGTAGGAGATTATGTGAACGAAATCACTGTATTTTTGAAAATATTTGATAAACATTAGAGGTAATAAAAAATTAAAATTGAAAGTATAAATAATAAATAACAATAAATATTTTTGGACATCTAACACATAACGACATCTAGTCCCAAGCTAAGCAGAACAATTTATATAAATACATTATATACATTTTTTTTTGTAAATACTTAACATACATATTATACCTACATAGAAAACACCCAAACTCCGAAACAACATTTGCAGATCATACAAATATTTGGCCCAACCCGGGAATCGAACCCGAGACCTCAAGCACAGCAGGCGCTTACGCTTTTTAACTGGATTACATATAAAACTATTTACTTGTTGTTTTTGATCTGCATAGGGTTCAAATCCACAACATTTAGCGCTACTACAAAGTCATTGCCAGCCAATACACCACACATACATCGATTGTACTAAGCACAGCCCTAATATCGATTACCACTATCGATGAAATGATTAATATGATACGTAAATATAAGATAGAATATCGAGATTTAATTATTTTACTTTAGTGTTATCGCAAAAGACGTATGATATATCAGCTATCGGTACGTCACATTTGATACACATCTACCATTGGACATGAACCTCCTTTCATTTCGTATCGGATTTTTAAGTGTTTTATCACTACTTTCTGCGAAAGAAGATTATTCTATAACAATTTTTAGAAAAAACAAGTTAGCTTTATTCCATACTAGCTGTTGCCCGTGGCTCCGCCCGCGTGCGTGTCGGTTATCGCTGCAAATATTTGCATATGTGTTATTCTGATGTATAAGCTATATTTGTGTCAAGTTTCATCCAAATCCGTTCAGTAGTTTTTGCGTGGAAGAGTAACAAACATCTACTCGCGCTCTACTAAACACGACAACACGCGACCCCATACTGCGCAACAGACAGTCTCCAAGCTGCAAGAGCTGGGGTTGGAAGCTCTCCCTCATCCGCCATACTCACCAGACCTTGCACCTACCGACTATTACTTTTTCCAAAATTTAGACAACTTTTTAGTGGGTAAAAAATTCAATTTCCGAGAGGCAGTACAAAATGCCTTTGAAGAGTTTCTTGCCTCCCGTCCAGCTGATTTTTACAAGAAGGGCATCGATAAACTGGCAATGCGTTGGCAAAGATGCGTCGATTGCATGGGTGATTACTTCGAATAACAGAAATAAAAAAGTTTGAAAAAATAAGTACTTTCACTTATTGCATTTTTTATTATTAGTAGGAAGATTTGTAACATATCTCTGCTATCATGTGACGATAGACAAGCACCATCCGCGCTCGTCGAAATCAATTACCAGCGTGCTTCACTGGCTTCCCGTAACAGACTTCCGTCCCTTTTTACGAAATTACTTACATATTCTTTAGTATGAAAGTGAGAGGAAAGATTACTAGTACTATGCCTTACTAGTTTTTGCTCGTGGCTCCGCCAGCGTGTATGTCGGTTATCGCGGTAAATAGTAGTCTATGTGTTATTCTGATGTATTATAAGCTATATTACTGTAAAGTTTCATCCAAATCCGTTCAGTAGTTTTTGCGTGAAAGAGTAACAAACATCCATCCATCCATACTTACAAACTTTCGCGTTTATAATATTAGTAGGATTCTTGTCTAGGATACATACCGAGACAAATAATTCGTACTTCAATGTTCATATCAATGAATGAATTTTAAAGTGAAAACGTCTTTAGCCGCGTTGAGCACTTTTTGGTAGGGTAAAATCATATTAGTTCGCCTCATCTCGTCACCGACATGCTAACGTCAGAAATTTAAAGTGAAAACTTCTTTAGCTGCGTTGAGCACTTTTTGGTAGGGTAAAATCTTATTAGTCCGCCTCATCGCGTCACCGACATGCTGACGTCAGAAATTTAAAGTGAAAACTTCTTTAGCTGCGTTGAGCACTTTTTGGTAGGGTAAAATCTTATGAGTTCGCCTCATCGCGTCACCGACATGCTGACGTCAGAAATTTAAAGTGGAAACTTCTTTAGCTGCGTTGAGCACTTTTTGTTAGGGTAACATCTTATGAGTTCGTCTCATGGCGTCACCGACATGCTGACGTCAGAAAACTTCTTTGGCCACGTTGAGCACTTTTTGGTAGGGGAAAACCTTATGAGTTCGCGTCACCGCGTCACCGACATACTGACGTCTCAAAACTTCTTTGGCCACGTTGAGCACTTTTTGGTAGGGGAAAATCTCATGAGTTCGCGTCACCGTGTTTACCGACATGATGATTGAATTTTAACGTTAGGAAATTTCTGATTTTACACATTAATTTTACAAAAAAAACATTCTTACTTATAAGTTTTCATTTCTAACGGCAGTCCTTATGACTGGCATTTTTTATTTTACATCTTTTTTTATTGGAAAATAGTTACTTCCCATTCGAAAATCTGAAATCAATTTTTTCTCACTAAAAGCTTGGTACAAATAAGGTAGATAAGTCATCCTATATTATAAATGTGAATGTAAGTTTGTTTGTTACGCTTTCACGCGAAAACTACTTAAGCAATCATGATGAAACTTTGTACACATATTCCAGGAGGTATTAGAAACATAGGGTACTTTTTATTAAATGCGGGCGAATACATACATATAAGCATCAAGTTAAAAGCGTTTATTTTAATATTACAAACAGACACTCCATTTATTTGTATTTATGTACAGATTGACACTATAAAGCTGAAGTGGTGGTTCAGGAACCACTTCTTCGATTTGAAGACTTCTTTAATGTTGGATAGGCCATTTATCGAGATGACTATAGGCTATATGACACAAAGCGTACGATGAATAGTAACTGAACATCAATCAACAACTACGACAAAAAACGACGCTGAAAAAGTATGAAACAAGTTTGAAAAGCCGTAGTCACACGTTGTTAAAGTTATGGTGCGTTTCTAGGTAACGTGTGACTACGGCTTTTCAAACTTGTTTCATACTTTTTCAGCGTCGTTTTTTGTCGTAGTTGGGTTTTAGTTTTTACTTTTTTTTTATTTAAAATGTTGCCGTTATTGATATATAATATATATATTTTTCTTACAAGTAACGCCCTTTCCAATGATACCAAACACGGCATATTTATCTCAAATTTATTTTTTAATTCATTACTTTATATCGGCTAGAGGGCGCCACATTAGATTCAGCGACATGTCATATAGCCTATAACCAGCAGACGATCAAGACGCTTCTAACGATACCTCATTTGTTCAGTTCTAATTAGTAGTTAAATAGCTATGAGGGAACAAATGAACATACATACATAGCCTGTCAAAATCATAACCCTCCTTTGGCTTTGCCGTAGTCGGGTAAAAATGCTGCAAAATCGGGGAAAAATAATTATTTTTGAGAGACAGACCAAGTTGTGCGGGTCGGCTTGTATTGTATTATTAGTAAAAATAATATCTAACAGCGATTTGTTATATATCTATTCGAAGATTCAGGTAAATCGTATTAAGTATAATTGGTATCCGAACCCTTAAGTGCCTACCGTTGACAAGCCCGTCCCTACCACTCAAGGTCTCTGTGGCCTTGTTCTGAGAACTATAATACAAATATAGAATATAGATTTGCCCCTCAAGGCTTTTCGAAGAATTAAATGTCACACGTATTATTAAACTTAAAGGAAGATTACCTAATATATTAATAACCTATACGTATTGTATTGTCAATGTGGTGACGGTTAAAGAATACAGATCGTCACAACACATTCTATATATCTACTACTAGCTGAGTCCCGCGGTTATTGTTGTACCTTTACAACCACGGGCAACACCATGGGACACAGCTAGTTGGTAGATCAGGACCGACAACTTTACGTGCTCTCCGTGGCACGGGGGTTCAGACGTCAACTTCCAAACTCCGAGCTGTTATTAAGTATTTCTTTAATCAGAAACACCCAATAGCACTTTTGCCCGACCCCGGATTCGAAACCGAGACCTCCGGATCGGCAGTCGCAAACGTCAACCGCTAGACCAACGAGGCAGTTATGTATTTAGTACGTGAAGAGAAATATTTGTTCAAACTTACTAACTATTGCTAACTTATTGAGAGGAACTGATCAAACCGTGTCATTTTCAAAAAGAAATAATTTGATCATTAAAACATTGTTTGAGGCATTTTGAAATGTATATGGATAAAAGTTAAATACGCTACGCTATATCATAACTAATCATAAGACACGACCATCATAATATGTAACCGTCATCGCGTCAGACGAATCATAAAGTGGTCAATTGTAAGATCTAACCACGACATAATATGTTTGACCTGTCATAGTCCGGATGATCATACAATCCCAGTTCAATTTATAATGGTCAATGAAATAAAACGAATTCATTTTAAACTTATTGTAATAATGAGTTATAAAATATGCATTTATAAATAGGTACATAAAACCGCAGATAAGTCTTCTTGCGCAGCATAAGTACATAGTTTATTCAATTGACGTTTAATTTTGATCAACGATCACAAATATATTTTCAACTGGCTTTTGACCGCGGTTCCGGCCTCGTGTATGTCGGTCATATCGACAAAATGTAACCTATGTGGTTCTTCAAGGTTCAATCTATCTCTATGTCGAAATACATCCAAATCGGTTCAGCAGCTGAGCCGTGAACGTGTAACAGACAGACACTTTCGAATTTTGACTGTACGGTTGGCCTAGTGATTTAAGTGGTCGCCACGCCGCTTCCTACTGCGCCAAGTGTTGTGGGTTCAAATCCTACATAGGACAATACTTTGTGTGATCCACAAATTGTTGAACTAAGCCTGGGTGTACTTTGTGTCCGTTACACGTCTGTTTGTAACGTCCCCCGCGACACAGGATGTATATTCCGAATGCGAGAGTTGTAAAAAAAAGAAAAAAAATAATAATAACATTAGTATGGAAGTATGGATAGTTGAAAAAGTCAGTGCTATTAGAAAAATCAGTTAGCAATGTAACGATAATTTCACTACAATAATAACTACAAAAGATTAAATGGTGCATGATTGGTTCTCAAACACGCAAGAACAGCTGACATTTCTTGATGAAATTTCACAAACAAATAAAATATCTGAAATAGCACATAAGGAACAAATTGTTAAATTGATCCGTAGTTATTTATTGAATATTGCTGTAAAACTTAGTAAGAGACGGAGATTTTTAGTTCAATTCCCACTTATTCCACAAATATATTATATATGTATATCTATATATATAAAAGAGTAAGGTGACTGACTGACTGACTGACTGACTGACTGACATACCCAGAGATCAACGCACAGCCCAAACCGCTGAAGCTAGAATCCTGAAATTTTGCATGAAGGTTCTTTATGTAACGTAAGTGAGCACTAAGAAAGGAATTTTTGAAATTCCACCCCTAAGGGGGTGAAATAGGGGTTGAAAGTTTGTATGGAAGTTCGTCATTCTTTAAGTAAGAAACATGAAACTTTACTTTTTGGCTACTGATTAAAAAAGAGTAGATACGTATTTAAGCGTTTTTGGATATTCTTCCCCTAAGGGGTGAAATAGGGGTTGTTATTTCGTATATAGGTCAGTCTGGAAGTCCGTCATTTTTGAAGTTAGAAACATGAAACTTTATTTTTTTACTGCTGATTAAAAATGAATTGATACGTGTTTCAGCGTTTCTGTATATTCTACCCCAAAGGGGGTGAAATAGGGGTTGAAAGTTTGTATGGAAGTTCGTCATTTTTTAAGTTAGAATCATGAAACTTTACTTTTAGGCTACTGATTAAAAAAGAGTAGACACGTATTTAAGCGTTTTTGGATATTCTACCCTCAAGGGGGTGAAATAGGGGTTGAAAGTTTGTATGGAAGTCCGTAATTCTTTAAATAAGAATAATGAAACTTTATTTTTGGGCTACTAAATAAAAATGATTAGATACGTATTTAGGAGTTTTGGATATTGTTCATTCCTCTCGCCAATGCAGTAATCACCTTGTGACGTTTGAAATACCTATAGGCCCATGTTATAAGCATACAATCACTAAACAAGAAACCACTGGCATGAGAAATGAACCACGGCTGTGTCACCGTGTTCTTAATCTAAACTAAAATCATCAAGCACTTACTGGAGTTGTGTGGCTTCCTTGTTCTCGGCGTTCCAAGAGATCTCTTGGGTAGTTTCCTCTCTGCTTTGTCTTGGTACGTTCACACAAATATGCTCCAAAGTGCTGTATATCTTTCAAGGTATTCGAATTACAATAAACTCGTATTTAGCTCTCGCGGATCGCGCCTATTTGAACGTGACTACTAAACCTCGCGAGTCCAACTAGACCACTCATAACGGAAAACCACTAAAGGGACCGAGTGGACAATTAGCTAAATATCAATTCAATTAACTTAAAACCGGCAGTCAATTACGAAGCTCTTGCTCGACCGATTTTCAAGAAGCCTCTCAAAGTACTAACTTAACCTCAAACGTCAAAACGTCAAACAAGAAAAATGACAATCGAAAATGTTGCCATTACAATGACGTTCGAAATCTAACAGATATTATAAAGGGGTGAAATAGGGGTTGAAAGTTTGTAAGGAAGTCCGTCATTTTTTAAGTGAGAAACATGAAAATTTAGTTTTGGGCTACTGATTAAAAATGAGTAGATTCGTATTGAAGCGTTTTTGGATATTCTTCCTCTAAGGGGTGAAATAGGGGTTGTTATTTCGTATATAGGTCAGTCTGGAAGTCCGTCATTTTTGAAGTTAGAAACATGAAACTTTATTTTTTGGCTGCTGATGAAAAATGAATTGATACGTGTTTCAGCGTTTCTGAATATTCAACCCCTAAGGGGGTGAAATAGGGGTTGAAAGTTTGTATGGAAGTTCGTCATTTTTTAAGTAAGAAACATGAAACTTTATTTTTGGGGTACTGATTTAAAATGAATAGATACGTATTTAAACGTTTCTGAATATTCTACCCCTAAGGGGGTGAAATCGAGGTTGAAATTTTTATGGAAGTTCGTCATTTTTTAAGTTAGATTCATGAAACTTTATTTTTAGGCTACTGATTAAAAAAGAGTAGATACGTATTTAAGCGTTTATGGATATTCTACCCTTAAGGGGGTTAAATAGGGGTTGAAAGTTTGTATGGAAGTCCGTAATTTTTTAAATAAGAACTATGAAACTTTATTTTTGGGCTACTGATTAAAAAAGAGTAGATACGTATTTAAGCGTTTCTGGATATTCTACCCGTAAAGGGGTGAAATAGGGGTTGAAAGTTTGTAAGGAAATCCGTCATTTTTTAAGTGAGAAATATGAGAATTTTTGTTTTGGCTGATTAAAAATGAGTAGATACATATTTAAGCGTTTCTGGATATTCCACCCCTGAGGGGGTGAAATAGGGGTTGAAATTTCGTTTACAGGTTATTCTGGAAGTCCGTTATTCTGGAAGTCCGTCATTCTTGAAGTTAGAAACATGCAACTTTATTTATGACTACTGATTAAAAATGAGTAGATACATATCTACTCATTTTAAGAACATTTCATGTACGAAAATGTTCTACCGGAACCGGTTGTGGTTCACGGTGCCGTTCTCGAAGTTGTTCAAAAATATGTGTGGTTCCTCGGGCAAACTATGCAGTTAAGTAGAAAAAACTTCGAGGACGAGGTGAACAGGAGAATTCAGCCGGGTTGGGCAGTATTTGGGAAACTTCGTCGGGTCTTTTCATCGTCAATCGCACAGTGCCTAAATACGAAAGTCTTCATCACATACGGTGCCGAAACGTGGACACTTACGACACGGCTGGTCCACAAGTTCAAAGTCGCTCAGCGTGCTATGGAGAGGGCTATAATAATAATAAGGATTTATTTTTCTCATCACAAAAGCTCAACGTTTCTCTAAGGGATCGCATCAAGAATGAGGTGATCCGGTAGAGAACCAAGGTCATTGACATAGCCCACAGGATAAGCAAGCTGAATTGACAGTGGGCTGGCCATATTAGCCGCAGAACTGATAACCGTTGGGGTAAACGGGTTCGTGAGTGGTGACCGCGTCTCGGCAAACGTAGCGTAGAACGTCCACAGGCCAGGTGGAATAATGATCTGCCCAAGACGGCTGGCAGGAGCTGTATGAGAGAAGCTGAGGATCGAACCAAGTGGCGTGCAAATAGAGATGGCTATGTCCAGCAATGGACTGCGATGATGATGATGAGATACGTATTTAAGCGTTTCTGGATATTCTATCCCTAGGCTAGACAGGAAGTACGTCATTTTTTAATTTAGTAGCCTGAAACTTTGTCTTCAGGCTTTTGATTACAAATAAATGAATACTTATATCAGCATTTATGGGAATTCTATTCCTAAATGGGGTAAAATAAGGGTCGAAAGTGTGTATGAAAGTCTATTTTAATGGACTATTGATTATAAATAAATACGTTTAAACACATGAACACAGTATTCATAGATACTTACACAGTTTTAATTAAATACATATAATCAACTTCCACGCGAGCAAAGCCGCAGCAACAGCTAGTATATTATAAAAATATGATTACACTTTAGTAGAGCCACGCTGATTTCAGCACGAACGGGCCGGCTTGACCGGGGCGGTACTGCCCTCGCACAGAAAATCAACGTAAAATGACAGCGTTCGTGCGGTCGTGTTTCGTTGGTGAACGCGAGACCGGAGGCCCAATGATGCAGAAGTATCACTAGCCCACCATGGTGTGGGTCACCATGCTGCACTGTCTGCATTCGCAGTGAATATGGTGATAACCACTCTTGGATTCTGCTTATGCTTTCCATCAGGCAGAGTAGAGTCGTTTTGGCAGGGACAAACATAAAAAAAAAATACAAATGTTTTGTGCGCAGAACATGATAATTTGGGCTCCGTCCACACTGATCCCCTAGGTTATCTTTTTGGATTCCAATTTGATCCCCTGGGGGATTCATTTGGAAGATTTTCCCAATTCTTTGGAATCCCCTGCTTAAACTGATGGGTGATTTATTTGGATTTTTTGTCTACACCGATCTTCAATGGAATCTTTTAGAATTTTCTATACAGTTTGATCATTAATTTAGAAGTTTTTCTAAACTAAAGTTCCCTATACCGTCGGAGAGCCACGCTTCGGCATGCATTGGCCGGCTTGAACGGAGTGATACCACGGCCTCACAGAAAACCGGCGTGAAACAGCGCTTGCGCTGTGCCTGTGTTTCACCGAGTGAGTGAGGATACCGGATTGTTAGATAGCCCATTTATCGAGGAAGGCAATAGGAGCGGAGCACCAATGAAGAATTTTACAAAAACGGGGAAAAATTATTACGCTACGGGCAATAGAAGCCGTAAACGAAGTTGCGTGGGTCAGCTAGATGTGAATAAAATTAACTTGACCAAGTTATTTTAGGTCATACTATTGCAAGATCTGCCTAGCTAGCAAACTTCTACCTAGCCTGTCTAGCTGACCTTCCCCATAGCAAGAAAGACATAGCAATGAAATCAAAGTTTAACAAAGGGTGACCTCTTGTGTGTAATCGACGAATGCGCACACGCATAGTTCGTTTAAAATAGATTTGGCACATATAAAACATGCAGCACATAGTGATAGCGGGGCCAGGGTCATACGTCAGTCAGCAAATAAAACTAGTACATATTTATGATGAGGGGATAATGCAGGACGTGCGAATCGAACAATATGTGTCAGGTGTGATACGGACGCTAAACGTATCGTCATAGGCAGACTTAAAATGTTGCCTAGTTGTAGAATATGGAGTGATTTTTTTTGGTTTTTTTTTTTATAGAAAATCAAACTTAAACTGTCAGTGTACAGTTTTGTGTAAAAAGTCTAAAAACATACTAGACTCGAATAAGTTTATGTAGCTATATTTACATAATTTTTAACCTCATACTGTTTAGAAATGTTGACTTTCTATACAAGAGAAATATCAATTTTATCGCTTAGAGCAAATTTAACGGGCTTACTTTGGATGTCTAAAAATACAGTAGAAGAAACGTGTACAAATTTGAACTCATTATTTTACTATAGAAAGAGCCCATATAAATTGGGGGCATTTACATTTTGACAGAGCATTGCGGCCTTCTTGGCTCATCATGCAGCTGTCAAACTTGACAGGAATATTTATTTATTGTTGACATTTGAATTAGGAACGCAACACAATTCAAACATTAGTAACCAAATTATGTACTTCAAAATGTTTCTTCTTTGAAATATGTTTCATTTTAACGATGCATCTGAACGACGCCTCTAAAGTCTACGTAACTTAAGTGAAGAGTTTAGCCAATTTGCCTTATTAAAAAAATGCCTTTGAACATTTTTTGAGTGAAAGATATCATAAGGTAGTTAAGAGCCATAAGGTACCTAGGTAGAAGTTATAAAAAGCTTAGAAAGTTCATAAATTATTCATCAGTTTTGTCTTTTGGTGTAAGTAATATGGTGAATGAAATCGAGACTTGTACCTTCATATGAGAGAAACTATTACAGAAACAAAACTTAAACCAAATAGGTAGATATTATGCCAATAATGAAGGAAGCCAGAGTTCTCCAATTGAGCTTTGAAAAAAAGCCTTAGGAAAAAGTATACATAGGTAAATGCAGAAGCATCACTAGGCCACCATGGTGTGGGTCAATCCGTCTGCATTCGCAATGAGTATGGTGACCACCACTCTTGGATTCTGCTTATACTTTCCATCAGGCAGAGTAGACTCATTTTGGCTGGACCATACATAAAAAAAAAGTATACTTGATCGAATGAACCAATTTGCTTTTGTTTCTTCGAAAGGTGAATTAAGGTGAAAGATGGGAGTTTTCCTAGCTATCTATATACTATTATATAAAGCTGAAGAGTTTGTTTGTTTGTTTGTTTGAACGCGCTAATCTCAGGAACCGCTGGTCCGATTTGAAAAATTATTTCAGTGTTGGATAGTACATTTATCGAGGAAGGCTATAGGTATCATCACGCTACGACCAATAGGAGCGGAGCACCAATGAAAAATGTTTCAAAAACGGGGGAAAATTATCACGCTACGGGCAATAGGAGACGCAAACGAGGTTGCGAATGCGATGGTCGGCTAGTGTGATAAAAACAGTTCAGCCGTTTGAAATGTCCCCGGAGTAGAAATGGAATTAAAACAACGAATGTTCACAAATATCCCCTAATGGGATTTCAAATGAAAAGGCGTGATGACAAAAGTGCTAGTTTCATTAAAATCGGTCTAATTATTGTAAAGATATAAGACGCGATAGGGACGTCGGTGGTGAGAAACGTACAACAGGTGCATCAACTATTCCGAAACATCACTGTTTGGTGTGAATTTTGGTCCGGCTGTATTATCGGCTCTTATTTCTTGGAAAAGGCTAACGGTTTCTTAACCAGAAGAATTTGACTGGTCACATGTGTTAATAAGAAAATCATATAGGTGTTAACGATACAAAAATACTGCTAGTAGAAACAAAAAGAAAAACAAAAGAGAGCGTATCAATTTCTACTTACCATTTTATTGGGACTAATTGCTTCTTCAGCCCCGTACCGTAAGGGAGGAATTCGTCTAAATTATATAACAAGATCAATAACACAGTTAATAACGTGGACAAAAAGTCGGTTCTTCAGCGATTTTTTTTAACCGCTTCAAAAAATGGAGGAGGTTTCTCAATTCAACCGTATATATGTTTTTTTTTTATGTGTGGTCGCGGGTAACTTCGTCGTTTATGAACCGATTTTGAAGGATCTTTTTTTAATGGAAAGGAGATAGTCCAACGGTGGTACCATGATAAAGACACTAAGATCTGATGATGGAATCCAAGAGAAATCGAGCCGAACCTTGAAGTCGGTTTTTATTTTGTTAAAATTTTACTTGTATAGATAGCTGTCAAAATGACTTTACTTGATGGAAGGCATGAATACAATCCAAGAGTGGTGGCCACCATTCTCATTGCAAATGTGGACAATGCAGTGCATGACCCCCACTGTGGCGGCCTAGTGAGATGTTTTTTTAAGCGCCGCTAAAAGGACCCGGTTTCATAGTGGGAAGGAAACACGTGCGCTGGTAGTGAGTTCCAGGTTTTAATTTCTCGGCACAGGAAGAGCCGAAACCTAGAAATATTAAAAATCCACACAGTTAAAGAACTGTCCCAATATAGCCCACACTATCACAGATTATAATATTATGTTTAGTAGCAAATATTATAAATCACAGACAATCGACTAGGTACCATCCTGCAAGTAGTTCCATGAATCATGTCCAAACTAGATTAGAAGCCCTGACCGTACCGAAAATTCCCGGAACCTTCCCGGAAATGCGCAATCAACTCACTTGTGATCGTATAAATGACATAGACACGTATAGAAGACAAATAATAACTTCATTTATATTCAACTTTAATATTTATTGTGTATCTTAACGTTGATAACATTATCCTTTAGCAAAATCACTGCTGGCAATAGAACCGACCCTCGAGACCTCTTTAGCAAAGGGGTATTGGCGTACTATACCACGCTGGTTAGACGGGATGGGTTCAAAAACAAATAGCTTTTATTTCAAACTAGCTGACCCACGCAACCTCGTTTGCGTCTCCTATTACCCGTAGCGTGATAATTTTCCCCCGTTTTTGAAACATTTTTCATTGGTGCTCCGCTCCTATTGGTCTTAATATATAGCCTTCCTCGATAAATGTACTATCCAACACTGAATGAATTTTTCAAATCGGACCAGCGGTTCCTGAGATTAGCAAGTTCAAACAAACTATATAGCTATAAATATAAAGCTGAAATATAATAGTATAGATAGGCCTTTATAAGGTTCGCTATTAACGTTAAAATTGTATTTGCAACATTTTTTGTTTTTTGTTTTATTTTATCGCGTGTAGATAGGACCTTTTTACCGTTTAAAGTCATAATATATATATGTTATCGATCTTCTTTCTAAAATAATTCTGTTTAAAATACACACTGTGACTTTTTTCAACAACAGATTACGGGAGTAGGACGGCCTTAGGTGCGGCCATTTTGGTATTATTTCGCTTTCGCGAATAAGTCGAAAGCGCTAAAATTTGCACCCAAAAATTATGAATTATTATATAATATATAAATATTATTTAAATACTTAGATATAATTAAATATAATAATTTATATGCCATTAGAAAGGGAAATAAGTCTAGTTTGTTGTAAAATTATTTTATTGACAAAAATATAACAATCCTCCTTGTAATGTAAAAAGAAAGTTTTTTTTTTTTTTTTTTTTCTGAATACTACGTTTAACCCGACTTTACGTATTATATATAGTAATTTACTATTAAACATAGAGAGATAAGTTTATTCTGTATACTTTTAACTTTCTTTTCGTATCTCTTTATTTATTCTAGCTTATACGGTTAAGTAGCCATGTAGGTTTTTATTGCGGCTCAGCTGCAGGGGTCAAAGTTGGTCAAGTGCCGCGAACGACTGGACGTTGGAGGTGTGACCTAGGCGCGCGCGGGGACGTTGAGGTGGTTAAAGCTCTTTCGAAACGTTTTATTAATGACTAGCTTTTATACGCGGCTTCGCTCACGCAGACTGTCATCCTCTGATTTACTCCCTTACGGGTAGAATTTCAAAAATTCCGTTCTTAGTGCTCACTTACGTTATATAAAGAATCTACATGCAAAATTTCAGGATTCTTGCTTCAGCGGTTTGGGCTGTGCGATGATCTCTGGGTATGTCAGTCAGTCAGTCGCATTACTCTTTTATATATATAGATACATAGATAGATATAGACTATGGTTGCGCGGTACCAAAATATCATTTCTATGGAAAAGAATCGGCAAGAAACTCCAACTTCGGTTGGAGACACCGTTTGGTACAGTTTGTTTTATAAACTGTACCAAACGGTGTCTCTAACTGTTTTGCATCTCTTTGCAGTGATGTTGTCCTGGGTAGTTTACTCTCTTAGTCGTCTCTTACGACAGCCATGGGACGAGTAGGGGTGGGGGGTGACACTCTGTTTTCTTAATTCGTCACCAGAAACATACAGTAACATTTTTTTTATAGAATAGGGGGCAAACGAGTATACGTATCACCTGATGGTAAGCGATTACCGTCGCCCATGGACACCCGCAACACCAGTGGCGTCACAAGTGCGTTGCCGACCTTTGGGGGATGGGCAGAGGCATGTGGGAAGGGGTTGGGTTATGGGCCTCCGGTACCCTTACTCACTCGGTGAAACACAGCGCAAGCGCTATTTCTGTGAGGCCGTGACCATTCATGCCGAAGCGTGGCTCTAACACGGTGAAATTGATATACTATTAAAACGGGTCATCTTTAAAGGAAACACTTTGGCCTGTTATGGTATGGAAATTCTTTACAACGACAGTTATTTTAGAATAGTGAACGAATTCTGATAGCCAGGTGATATTTGGATAATTTAAATCTCTATAAGTAATCGTGTCTACGACGAATGATACCATACCTTATTTAGATAATTTTCAATTTAAAAATTAAATAGAGATGAAAGTAGCTTAGTATAACTAACACTTATTTATTGCTTGACTACTAACGGCTTTGCCATAAATACAAATTTAAAAAAAAATTAATTCTAAACAATGAACTTGGATTTACAAAAAAAAAATAGCATAATTTTTGTATAATAATACTAGCTGATACAGCAAACGTTGTTTTTCCATAAAAAATGTGGTATAAAAACTTTTTATATAAAAAAAAATCAGACTTCCAAAAAACATCCACCGAAAACTCTCTGCCAAAAAAACACTTAAAAGCGTAAAATAAACTGGTTCTTCATAAATTGCCTATACCTAATTCTTTATTCATTTAAATAGTAGTATTATAATGTATGCTAGGTACCTAGAATCTGTTTGAAGTCATAATGAAAAAAAAATTTCAAAATCGGTCCACAACTGACGGAGAAAAAAAAAAAAAAAAAAAAACAGTGGAACATAGAACCTCCTCCTTTTTGGAAGTCGGTTAAAAAATAGATGTTGGTCGATTCTCAGACCTACCCGATATGCACACCAAATTTCATAAAAATCCGTCCAGCCGTTTCAGAGGAGTATGGTAACTAGCATTGTGACACGAGAATTTTATATATAAGATTTAAGAGAGTGAACTACATACGTGACACAACAACACTACAAAGGGCTACACACATAACAGCAAATTCGCATCGCATCGCACATATCTGCGAGCTCGCACGAATGCACCGCACACTTCACGCCGCATCGCATCGCAGTTATGTGTGGGAGCCCTATGACAAGGAAAACACAAACCCTATACCAATCCCTCTGGCCAAGATGGGTAAGTAAACCAAACCCACTTTCTAAAGACTATGCTCAGCAGTGTAATTTAAAAAACCATTTCATGTGTTTAAAAGAAACTGTGCAGCATGAATATAATAGATTTAAAATAAATTAAATTAAAAAGCTTTTTAAAAACAAGCTTTTACTGGAATGCCTCGAGACTAATCAAACGAGTCCAAACTCGATGATGTTGCGACGTTTCTTTAAAGAGTTCCTATGGCCACCTTCCAGCTCCAGCATCAGATCAGCTCCATGTCATTATAATATTGTATTGTCACGCTGTATACATATGCTTGCAAAATTTCAGCAAAATCGGTTGAAGATATCTGCTTCAAAATTGAGTTGCAAGATTCCGCCCGAACATACAAGCATACCTACATACATACATTGCAAGTTAATAAAAAGCATGTAAAATAGTTTGTCGTAACAATGTAGATGGCTGCTCACTGCTGTCTACCAGCAGACATCCCAGACATTGTTTACATCATGCTGCCCTAATTTAAAACCAACGACTGTTACGTTTCCCCTTACATCAACTAACAGTTTTTTCAATACGCTTATTTTTAAAGTTTGTATTTGTATCAAAATTGATCACTCGTGTTTTTTTTATGGATAAGGAGGCAAACAAGCAGGCTTGTCGCCTGATGGTAAGCGATTACCGCCGCCCATGGACACCCGTAACACTCGAGGCGTCACAAATGCGTTGCCGGCTTTTGGGGGATGTGAGGGAGTGGGCGGGGGTTGGGGTATGGGCCTCCGGCCCATATTCATACCGAAGCGTGGCTCTCCCACGGTAAAAGAAATTGTGTATAAAATAGATTGTTTCTACGTGATTTCGACAGTCCTACACCTATCTATACAAATAAATAAAATTGAAGTCTGTTAGTAATTTAAAATGAACAGCATTTCACTAAATGAATACGGCAGTTTAAACGGTAGTTACATAATATTAAAAAAAGTCTGGCGTGACCGATTTTGACAGGACTTTTACTGGCAGATAGCTGATGTTATAAGGAGTAACTTAGGCAACTTTTATTTTAGAAAAAAAGGGTTACTTACGCGAAAACAAAATGGAAACCAATTACAATATTCGATTTAAACAGCTTCAAAAATCCAAATAAGGATACAGAATTGGGTTTCACTTTACTAAACCTTACTACAACTTTTCCCACACACTAGCGTAAAAAAGGTTTTGTAGAGTTATTTATAGGTCGACATTATAGACTACTAGTTGTTGCCCGCGGCTCCGCCCGCGTGTATGTCGGTTATCGCTGCAAATAGTAAACTATGTATAATTCTAATAAAAAAAACATTACTATTCCATTTCTAAATAAATACAGACATGTTAAAGATAGCTTAGCCAGAACAAAACAATCGTGTTCACCTCACAATATCTCTCCCGGGTCACCACATACCAAACCACTCAACCACGGCCATATACCTTCAGAGTATATATATAAGAGCAAAGTATGAACTCAACAAGAACGATGCATAGTCGATCTTCATATGTTCACGACCCTATTTACTAACAGCAGCTGAAACACATGTTTATCGTTGATTGACAACATTCAATACACGGCACAAAGTGTACCTTAATGCCATACACATAAAGTCTATAGTTAAATAGTTTTTTTAATATTTATTAATAACCCACTCAATCAGCGGCCGTATTTAGGAACGGTTCAAGAAATGCATAGCAAATATTTCTGTTTGAGACTGCTCCAACATAGATATAGGTGTCTATTAAATATTTAGCCTTTACAAATAAATAAAATTGGAATTTCTGTTTGGAATTTTAAATTAACAGGTGTTCACGAAATGCATATAAAAGTAAAAACTGTACTTACATCATAAACATTTTTTAACATTTTTGTCTGTCTGTTTGTTCCGGTTAATCTCTGCAACGGTTGGACCAATTGTGACGGGACTTTTACTGGCATATAGCTGATGGTATAGCAGTTAAAGCTAACTTGGCCCCGGGGCGTTACCCGCGGTTGTAGATTAGACTGTCTCAGTGGCGCAGTGGTATAGCGTATGCGACTTGTTTTATTTTTTATATTTGGTCCCGCCAAAATGACTATACTCTGCCTGTGGGAAGCATAAGCAGAATCCAAGAGTGGTGGTCACAATACTGCGAATACAGACAATGCAACAATGTAAAATGGTGACCCACACCATGGCGGGTTAATGATGCTTCTGCATCATTGGGCCTCCGGTCTCGCACTCACCAACGAAACACGACAGCACGATCGCTGTCATTTTACGTTGATTTTCTGAGCGAGGGTAGTACCGCCCCGGTCGAGCTGGCCCGTTCGTGCTGAAATCAGCGTGGCTTTACTACCTTGTTCCTGCTGTGCTTAAGGTCTCGGGTTCGATTCCCGGGTCGAACCAAACGTTTGTATGTTTTGCAAATATTTGTTGCGATATTTGGTGTTTTATTTACGCTAAAAAGTATATATAGTATTCTATCAGTTATTCTAGCTTTCAATACACAAGCTCTGCTTACTGCCAGTTGTCTGTAATATTTATTACTATATATTAATAGTCAATAGGTTATCTTGGCTGACAATGGACCATTATTTCTCATAAACATAAGGAAGAAGGCCGGGACTGGAGACGAAATATTAAAGTATAATTAATGGTCTGATAACTAGGGCCATATATTAGTAGATAACTATGATTCAGATGTATCCAGCAGTACAATAAAATAGGCTTGATAGTGCAGCAAGAACATATATTATTAACAAGCTGTGCCCCGCGGTGGTACCCGCGGCTGTTGTTGTACATTTATAATAACAACGGTGGGTAGGCGAAGCCAGTGTTAAAGTAACTCCTTACACCATCAGCTCTCTGCTAGTGAAAGCCCTCTCAAAATCGGTCCAGCCGTTCCAGAGATTAGGAGGAACAAACATTTTAAATTATTTTTTTTGATCTAAATAAAGTCTACACTTTCATATGCATTTAGTGAAAAGCTGTTAATTTGATATTACAAACAGACACTTAAATTTGATTTATTTGTATAGATAATATAAATATTCATGATAAACTATAGAAGGACAATACTCCTTCCTCTCAACTTTATAACTCTGAACCAGATTTGACAATTTGACAAGTGCTCTGAATTTTTCTTTATGCCATAGGGGTAAACAAACACAGGTCACAGGCCTGCCTTTCAGTACGTCCTCCTCCCAAATAAGGAGAGGTTTGGGCTCCAGTAAGACCTGTAACCTCACTCACTGGATGAAAACCAGAAAAGAAATTGCTTAAAACCAGATTTCTGTGATGTGAACCCATATAACCACCTTGCCTGGCTCATAAGCGCAAGGCTTTCCCGTAAAGAATCTCGGTATTTGTAAAAAGCAATCAATGTGTACTTGTGTGTTCAGCTTACCTTTAAACATTTCAGGCAGAAAGTGTGCTGACACGGCAGCACCCGGGACGAAGTATCGAGTCGCTCCAGACACACGGAGCACTCGAGTAGATCATTCAGAAGACCTTCATCCATGCCGGTTGGGGCACTGTGAACAAAACAGAAACATTGTTGTAAAAATTTAGATAAAGCTTGTTCATTTAATGTTACTTTGATCGCGCCGCGCGCCGGTACCCATAGTACAAAGTCTACTTAGTTTGAGACTAGATGGCGTTGTATGTTTTTAGATGTTTCAAATATATTATTTTTTAATTTAACAGTCCAGAACTGCATTGAAAAGTCCACCACAGCCTTTAATATTCTGCTGCTGGACTTAACAGCTTTTTTTATCAGTTGTTTAGTACCTAGTACAATCTCTTCTTAGTTAGTTAGTTGTCAATCTGAATATACTTTCTTTTTTATTGTATGTTTGTAAAGGCATCCATAATGTATTGTGTTCATTACGGAGTTCTTTGAAACAGTGTAAAGCATACACACAAAGACCAAGTGTTTGTAATCATGCAAAAGATACCTGTTTCCATAATAAAGTACATTGTCGTTTTTTTCACAATAAATGAGTAGAACTAAGTAATTATTAAATTTGAGTGATTGCATCTTTATTCAGTCACAACACTAGCAAAGCAAGAGCAGAATTTAAAATTTATCAAGATTTTTCGTACATTATTTTTGTTTATTTATTTCAATAGAAAACCAGAATATAGTAAAGTACTTACTTAACATTATAAAATTTAAACAAATTCTTCTTTAATTTATACATCTATACTATTATATAAAGCTGGAGAGTTTGTTTGTTTGTTTGAATGCGCTAATCTCAGGAACCGCTGGTCCGATTTGAAAAATTCTTTCAGTGTTGGATAGCACATTTATCGAGGAAGGCTGTAGGCTATATATCATCACGCTACGACTAATAGGAGCGGAGCACCAATGAAAAATGTTTTAAAAACTGGGGAAAATTATCACGCTACGGGCAATAGGAGACACAAACGAGGTTGCGTGCGTCGGCGGCTAGTACAAAGATATAGTTGGTTGGTGATTTAATCAATTACATAACTTAATTGAAAAGTACATTTAGGTATATAAAAGCATTAAATTAACTATAATTTTTTTTTTTAAAGTTATTTTGATATATTAAAACATATTTTTGTGTAAAGTACTTAAGTAGTTACTTCCTAATAATAGGTCTTTACCTATGAAATTGCCGTTTTGTATGCAATAAGTGAAAGTACTTATTTTTTCAAACTTTTTTATTTCTGTTATTCGAAGTAATCACCCATGCAATTGACGCATCTTTGCCAACGCATTGGCAGTTTATTGATGCCCTTCTTGTAAAAATCGCCATACTCACCAGACCTTGCACCTACCGACTATTACTTTTTCCAAAATTTAGACAACTTTTTAGTGGGTAAAAATTTCAATTCCCGAGAGGCAGTACAAAATGCCTTTGAAGAGTTTGTTGCCTCCCGTCCAGCTGATTTTTACAAGAAGGGCATCAACAAACTGCCAATACGTTGGCAAAGATGCGTCGATTGCATGGGTGATTACTTCGAATAGCAGAAATAAAAAAGTTTGAAAAAATAAGTACTTTCACTTTTTGCATACAATACCGCAATTTCATAGGTTATCACCTATTATAATTTACAACATTAAATCTTAATAGTTTTTGATTCATCATCAGCCTATCTCAGTCCACTGCTGGACATAGGAATCTCAGCAAATGTTGTGTACGATGCCTATAGGCCAGGTTGTGATGACTTGCTTAAGATCGCTGGAAGGAGCTGGTTGAAAGAAGTTCATAAACAATACGAGTAGCATGCAATGATAGAGGCCTCTGTCTTGCAGTTTTTGATTAAGAACAGATTAATAAAATAATTATATTAATCTCTATAAAATACTAGCTGACCACGCAACTTCGTTTACGTTCCTGCCCATAGCGTAAAAAAAATCCCATGTTTTTGTAACATTCTTCATTGGTGCTCCGCTCCTATTGGTCTTAGCGTGATGATATATAGCCTATAGCCTTCCTCGATAAATGTACTATCCAACACTAAAAGATTTTTTCAAATCGGACCAGCGGTTCCCGAGATTAACGCAAACAAACTCTTCAGCTTTATAATTTACTTACAAATATATTTATTAATATAATAGCAACCCGCCCCGGCTTCTTACGGGCTCTTTAAGGAAAATATAACATAGCCAATGCAATGTTACCCCGAGAAGATGAGAGGCTTCATTTTTTCCAATGGCAACGTCATCAACATAATATTGTTATATTTAAGCCAATAAACTCACAAATTATATATGAACACTATCCTCAAGAATCACTCTTGGTAAAAATTTGCATCAAAATTTGTGAAGTAGTTTTTGAGTTAAACAGACAGACATGACAGAGGACTTTATTTTATAATATGTAGTGATAATATGCTCCCTTGCATCTTGAAGTAAATAAAAAAAAAAACTATCTATACACAATGACAGAAGTGTATTATAAATGTGTATAGAATCTACTAATTAAGTATACAATAGGTAATATGACCTCAATTTGATATCAGTATGCTTATATTTAAACCTCCTTTCAAAGAAGAGGCCTTTGTCCAGCAGTGGACTATTATAGGCTGCTGGTGACTTATATTTCTCAGTAATATTAATTTATTTTAAACTAGTTGTTGCCCGCGGCTCCGCCCGCGTGTATGTCGATAATCGCGGCAAATAGTAGCCTATGTGTTATTCTGATGTAGAAGCTATATTACTGTAAAGTTTTATCCAAATCTGTTTAGTAGTTCTTGCGTGAAGAAGTAACAAACATACACACTCACAAACTTTTGCTTTTATATATTAGTGTGATGTGAAGTGTGATAGTGTGATGTGTTTTCTTTGTATAATATGTATATATATCAGGGTTCGAGGATATATATCAATGGACTAGCTGTGCCCGCGACTTCGTCCGCGTGGAACAGTGACTTTGGGTAGCATTTTTAATTATTGATGCTAATATTGTTTTACAAATAAGTGTCTTCGCGTTTTAGTATTAAAAACTTATTTAAGTAATTATTACTTACTTATTTATGTATGTTACATAAAATATAAAGTATTTATATGAGCTTATTTCGACATTCGACATGGCCAAGGCCTTCGACCGGGTCCTGCACCGCTGGCTTTTCTCCAAGCTCTCGGCATTCGGTCTGCCTCCTAGACTCTGTCACTGAATTGACGCTTTTCTTCATCAGGGCCGCATTAGGCACATTTGCGACGGCGCGGCCTATGATTTTCTGGAGATAAACGTTGCTGTACCTCAGGGTCCAGTCTAGTCGCCCACACTATTTCTTCTGCATATCAATGAAATGTTAGCCCTTGGCAAAATACATTGCTATGCAGATGATAGCACAGTTCATGGGCAATATTTTGAACACCGTGCAGCCAAGCTGGCAGACGTTGATAAAAATCGACATTAGCTCGTCGCTGAGCTAGACCGGGTTTTGAACCGCATTTTACATTGGGGTGATGAAAATCTGGTCGAGTTCAACGCTACGAAAACACAGGTTTGCGCTTTCACTACCAAAAAGTCTCCATTTCTTTCCCACCTTACTTTTCAGAGCACTGAACTGCCACTACGGGATAAGCTCGCTGTCCTGGGCATGAACATTTACCGGGACCTCAAACCGCGTAAGTACATCGAGAGCATCACCAAGGCGGCCTCGCGGACACTTGGCGTACTGAACAGGATGAGACGGTTCTTCGCGCCCGAGCATTTGTGTCTTCTTTATAAGACCCAGGTTAACTCGGGCGTTCTCATCTTTGTGATGGATCCGCGCAGTATTTGCTTGATGCTTTCAATCGGTTGCAGCGGCGAGCAGTCTGCTTTATCAACAGTCCCAAAGCCACCGATTTTTTTTTTTTTTTTTTTATGTTTGGCCCGCCAAAATGACTCTACTCTGCCTGATGGAAAGCATAAGTAGAATCCAAGAGTGGCGGTCACCATACTCACTGCGAATGCAGACAATGCAGTATGGCGACCCACACCATGGCGGCCTAGCGATGCTTCTGCATCGTTTAGTCTAGTCAACAAGTATGGAACTTGTTGACTAGACTATTTGGGCCTTCGGTCTCGCACTCACCAACGAAACACGACAGCACGAACGCTGTCATTTTACGTTGATTTTCTGTGCGAGGGTAGTACCGCCGCATTCGTGCTGAAATCAGCGTGGCTCTACTACCTATAGTAGTAGCCAAGTATGTTTTTTTGAACGCACTAATCTCAGGAACTACTGGTCCGATTTGAAAAATTCTTTCAGTGTTGGATAGTCCATTTATCGAGGAAGGCTAAAGGCTATATATCATCACGCTAAGACCAATAGGAGCGGAGCACCAATGAAGAATATTACAAAAACGCTTTTTTTTACGCCAAGGGCAATAGGAGACGCAAACGACGTTGCGTGGGTCAGCTAGTAATACAATAAAATGATAATATGGCTTACAAAATTGATATACTTATATCAAACTTGATATATATCGGATATATATCATAAATATCCGATATTTTGATATTTATTATAAATTTCGGATATTTTCGAACCCTGATATATATATTTACGAAATAAGAAAAAAGAAGTATATACTTAAGTAAGTATCCTATCAGTCAATTTAGCTGTCATAGTACAAGCTCAACTTAGTTTGAAGCTAGATGGCGTTGTGAATCAGATGTCCGAAATATTATTAACTAGCCTTTGCGCGCGGCTCCGTCTGCATGTTTGTCTGCTATCGCAGCAAAGAGTAGCCTATATCCTTCCTCAAGAATCAAAGTATCTCCATGCCAAATTTCATGGAAATTGGTGCAGTGGTTTGGCCGTGAAAGTGGGGCAGACAGACAGTTACTTTCGCATTTATAATATAGGCATGGATTGTTTTCCAGATTAGATTTCCCAATAGATTTACCAATAAAAACAAAAGATATCCATTTGTTTTTACTTAATGTGTGCAATAAAGTCTAATTTACTTACTCAACTTAAATTGATTATATTATTAGTGACCCTCCAAAATTTCAGGCTGCGACCGCTCCTGAATACAGTCAATGAGTATGAGCACTAAACTTATATACTTGAATACCCTGTATGTTTAGTGGTTAGTGATCCTGACTGCTAAGTAGAGGTTGTGGGTTTAATTTTCACTTACAACAAATATTGTATGATCATCATAGTCCTCACACCATAGGAGTTACCAACACTATGGATACTATATTATAGACTGCCTAGATTCAGATCAGAAAGTAGGTTTTGTAAGGTTTTGTTTGTAACTAGCTGTGTCCTGCGGTTCTACCCATTTTATACGATAAAAAGTAGCCTCTGGTATAATATTCCAGACCAATAACATAATCTATATTTTTACAACCTTATTTTATGAGAAATATAATAATAATAATTTATTGATCAAAATATTTACAACAGTAAAACATAATAAACTCTAAATGTTTACAATATCATTTGCTAAACTTCCATTGGTTTTACATAATTGCAATTCCAAAAATTTGAGCATTGTCTCTTAAACTAGGCAATGCCTGTATCTTAAGAGACAGGAATATTGTTTAAGTAAGAAAATAATATGTTTTCTCATTTATTAAAAAACCTTTTTGTTTTGTTTACATAATAATAAAAAAAACAAGAAATTGATAAAAAATACAAAGAAACTAACACTAAAATATGTTCATACTAATTAAGATTAATGTCTTCAATGGGGACTATCGTTTCTTTACTCACCAGTTGGCGCCACTGTTGACTAAGGTCCAGAGGTATAGCTGTCAAAGGCGACTTTACAGGATCGGCGCCGAAACAAAGTTTGAAATCTTGGATCGTAAGTTTATTAATTATAAATAACTGTCATCATATCGAGTAGCTATGTCGCAATGTTGTACAGTTCCGTTTTGTTCGGAAAAAAAGAAGGAGACATGTTTCTAATAGATAAAACTTTTCTAAACTGACTAGTGGCGATTCGCAGGAATTACTATAATCCGACTAAACATTCTCGTGTTTGTAAAAAACATTTTAACCCCGAGGATAAATATTCTGAGTAATAAGTTACCAATTAGTTTGGTAAGTCTTGTAGGAAGAATCATATTTTTATGCTTACCAATTTCAGAAAGAACATAATGTAAATAAGGTTTCTGAGGAATTATATAGGTACTTAATAAAAAAAAAAATGTCTAATCTTTTGTTTATCCTTCCCTTTCCCTTTAAAATACACTGCTATACCAATAAATATTAAACATTGTAAATCCATACAATGAGAAATGGTTGAGTTGTTTGTCGAAACTAATAAACAATGGTAGATATTAAGTGGTGCACCCTGCTAAATAACGGACGAGGCTCTGGCGACCGACTCATGGCGGTATAACCACACCACTGCGGAAATCACTAAATATCGATACTGGCGACGGGCAGCAGCGTCACCAGATAAATGATTCCCGCCACTGCGGTCACCAACCCGCCTGCCAAGCGTGGTGACTATGGCAAATTCCCCCCCATGGACAGAAACCATATTCTACGGCCCCCAGTTCCCGGCAGTCGCACTATTCCTGGCCAAGGTACCGGTCATGGTAACGGTGCGGCAGGGGGTGCGAAGAATCCCCGGGTTACGGCAGGGTACCACCGACGACTATATCTGGCGACGTATAATGGACGCACGCTGCGGCTGGACGATCGCCTTTCGGAATTAGAGGCGGAGGTGAACAACATAAACTGGCATATTTTGGGGCTATCAGAAGTCCGAAGACAGGGTGAGGATATGATAGCCTTGGATTCTGGTCACCTCCTCTATTTCCGACAGGGAGACCAACCATCCCAAGGTGGTGTCGGATTTATGGTCCACAAGTCGCTCAAGGGCAGCGTGGAGGAGGTTGGCAGTGTATCGTCAAGGGTAGCTTACCTCGTCTTAAAAATAAACAAAAGGTATTCCTTGAAGGTTGTACAAGTGTATGCACCCACATCCACACATCCTGATGATGAGGTTGAAGCCATGTACGAAGACATATCCAAGGCCCTGTCTCGTAACAAAACTTCTTTCACGGTTGTCATGGGCGATTTCAATGCGAAAGCGGGAGTACGAGATTATGGCGAGACCAGAGTGGGACCGTTCGGCTATGGGCGCAGAAATCACCGAGGTCAAATGCTGATAAACTTCCTCGAGGCTCAGGGGCTCTTTCTAATGAATTCCTTCTTCCAGAAGGGGCCCCACAGGAAGTGGACCTGGCAAAGCCCAGACAGCGCGACAAAGAACGAGATCGACTTCATCATGACAAACAAACGCCAAATATTCAGGGACGTCTCTGTGATCAATAGATTCAACACCGGAAGTGATCACCGACTCGTAAGAGGTACCCTGAATCTAAGCGTCAAAAGAGAACGGGCGCGCTTGATGAAGTCGACTCTTAGACCAACTCTGCCTCAGGTCGAAGCTGGATGCGAAAGCTTCCAGTTGGAGCTCCAAAATCGGTTTAGCACGTTGGAAACCGTGCAGGACGTAAATGACGCCGCCGACAGTCTGGTACGTGTCGTCCGCGAGGTGGGTTATAAACACTTTCGACCAAAGAGCACTGGACGCAAGTCGAAGCTCAGCAGCGAGACTCTTGATCTCATGAGGAAACGACGAGAAGCACTAAACGCCACACCCTCTGAGCGACAGGAACTGAACAGGCAGATAAGAAGGCTGGTCAGACAAGACGTTCGACAGTCGAATACTCGAGTGATCGAGGATGCGATTGCTCGGAACAAGGGTTCAAAAGTCTTTGCCAAGCCTAAGGCCTCCTGTTACCACCTGTCCAAGCTCAGAACAGCACAAGGCACCACCGTCACCTCTGAAACAGAGATTCTCGCTGAAGTCGAAAAGTTTTACGAGGATCTATATTCCTCACGAACCAGTCCACCCGATACCCACAGCGCGGATGACCCGCGTGCTAGACTGACACGCCACCTCACAGACGAGCTTCCCGACATCGATCTGGGTGAGATTAGAATGGCACTCGGACAACTACACAATAACAAAGCTCCGGGCGAAGACGGAATTACAACAGAGCTCCTAAAGGCTGGTGGAACTCCTATGTTAGTAGAGCTCTCACAACTATTTAATTCCGTCATTCATACCGGTACTACACCGGAGGCATGGGGTAGGAGCGCGGTAGTGCTTTTCTTCAAGAAAGGAGACAAAAGCCTACTGAAGAACTACCGCCCAATTTCACTCCTGACCCATGTGTACAAGTTGTTTTCGAGGGTCATTACGAATCGTCTCGCCCAAAAACTCGATGACTTTCAGCCTGTGGAGCAGGCTGGGTTTCGAAAAGGCTTCAGTACTGTGGACCACATACACACTCTAAGACAAATTATCGAGAAGACAGAGGAATATAATCAGCCTCTCTGTCTAGCGTATGTGGACTACGAAAAAGCCTTCGATACCATTGAGACCTGGGCTGTTCTGGAATCCATGCAGAGGTGCCTGGTCGACTGCCGATATATCGAGGTGTTGAGATGCCTCTATGAAGCTGCAACGATGACCGTCCAAGTACAAGAAAAGAGCACAAGACCAATCCAAGTGCATCGAGGAGTAAGACAGGGAGATGTTATATCTCCGAAACTGTTTACTAATGCCTTGGAAGACGTCTTCAAGACGCTCGATTGGAACGGACGGGGAATCAATATAAATGGCCGATTCCTCTCACACCTGCGGTTTGCAGACGACATAGTCATTCTGGCGGAGTCTCTGCAGGACATAGAAGAAATGCTTAACAGTCTGGACGACTCTTCTAAACGAGTGGGACTAGGGATGAACATGGAAAAGACGAAAATCATGCATAATCGGCATGTGTCCCCGAGTCCCGTGACCGTTGATGGCGTCACTATCGGGGTTGTGCAAGAATACATCTATCTTGGCCAAACTATCCAACTCGGCCGGCACAACTTCGATCGGGAGGCCGATAGAAGAGTTCGTCTCGGCTGGGCGGCGTACGGGAAGCTACGTCATATCTTTGAGTCGCCGATACCGCAGTCATTGAAAACCAAGGTTTTTAACCAATGCGTCCTACCCGTGATGACATACGGAGCCGAGACGTGGACACTCACCATTGGACTGGTCCACAAATTTAAAGTGGCTCAGCGGGCGATGGAGCGTGCGATGTTGGGTGTCTCTCTGTCTGATAGAATTCGCAATGAGGCTATTCGACAGAGAACTAGAGTGACCGACATCGCACGGAGAATCAGTACGCTGAAGTGGAAATGGGCCGGTCATGTCTCTAGACGTACCGATGGTCGATGGAGCCGAAATGTGCTTGAGTGCAGACCGCGATTAGGCAAACGTAGTGTAGGGCGCCCTGCGGCTCGGTGGACTGACGATCTAAGGAAAGTGGCTGGCAGCGGATGGATGAGGACTGCCCAGGACCGGGATGGTTGGCGCTCCTTGGGGGAGACCTACGTTCAGCAGTGGACGGCGATTGGTTGATTGATTGATTGATTGAGATATTAAGTAGATTGTTTTAAAATTTTTAGCGATAACAGGTATCATGTAAGGTCTGTGATAAAAAGCAGTTATTTTTGGTATAATAACTTCTGAAATATGCTTATCATTTCTATTTACATAAATTCTCTTTTTATCTTTATTTGTCCAAACATAAAAATCACAATACTTTATTTGAATAAAGAACAAGGAACTGTTTGAATTTAGTAATCACAAATTTTAATATAAAAAAACCGACTTCAATCTGGACCAAATTAAAATGGGACCACACGGGAAGCACTAGCTTTCAAATAAAAAAAGAATCATCAAAATCGGTTCACCCAGTCGAAAGTTATGAGGTGACAAACATAAAAAAAATGAAAAATACAGTTGAATTGATAACCTCCTCCTTTTTTTAAGTCGGTTAAAAATAGTAGAGGCTACTATCTTTCAAGCAATATTCATAATTTATCATTTCTATGTGCTTTTATTTATCCAAACTGATAAACTCATCTTTACAGAGAAAGGACATTTCACTTCCAATACTGTTAGTTATACAATTATTCCGTCCGTGCGCCTCCTTTTCTTAATTCCGCTTTCAAAGCGTTTATATTCATTGCCAAATATTCAAAATTTTCGATAATTTCATGAAGGAGATCACTTTTCAACAGATAAATTAAATAAATTATAATTTACGTCACCAAGCCCGCCACAACCAGTGAAAAGCGAATGTTATTGGACCTCACGCGACACAAGCGACTCTAGTGGCAAATTCACACGCGATAGCCCCCATTGGTTAAAAATAAAACAAAAAGACTTATAGTAAGTTATTTTAAAAGCCTCAAAACTTTTAGAGCATAACAGTGATTAAATTTTACAAGCATTTACTTAAATATGACTTATGAAACTACATATATAAGATATAATATTATTATACATATTTAAAAAACTTACACAAAATTTCACTAGGAATCAAAAAACACTACATATATCATGCATGTTTGTAGGTAAGAAAGTACTGATAAGTATATCAATATTATCTTAAGTACCTATGGCACAATAAGAAATTTAAAAAAAATGTTTCTTTGCCATAATATTTGAAAATACCAATTAGATTTTAAACAAACTATTTAACACATCCCTATGAACCTTATGAGAGGCCGCAGTGACCATAAACAGTGAATCGGCCAGTAATATGGTAAACAGGTTAAAATTCATAGAAATTATTTTTGGTTACCTACTGAGTTGGAATGCATTTTTTAAAAGGTGTGCTGTTGTGATTCAAGTTTCAAGTTAGACCAATGTTTGCTCACATGCCATGTGTATGGTTTAAAACAGACCCACTCCAATTAAATACATAATGACATAACATATGAAGACTATTTTACAGTCTACATAATAAGATCTGTTAAAGTTATAGCTACGACAGGGAGAAACCCAAAATTTTAATTAAGAAAGTTGAAATTTCAAATTCGTCTTAGCATTCTTTACTGCATACGGAAATCTTGGTAAAATAGAATGTTGATAATATTAAAAATAGCGCCACTGACATCAACCGAATAGACTATAGATCTACAATGTTTTCTTAGTATTTTTAGATCTACATACATAATCTCGAGCGATATACATCAAAATACGTAAACGTTAAATTTCAAAACGATGATGACTCACCGAATGTTTTAAATTCCAACGATGTTAGCGGGAAGTTTGTCCATTATTGCACTGCACAATGAAATAAAATCCTCAGGATACCACCCCAAACCATTCACATAATTTTTTTTTGACACATAACTATTTAAAACTACACACACTGAAACACTTTCTATGGGATAATTGCACAAAAGAACTAAAGGTCGAAGGGTGAACTTGCTGCTGTGAGAAATATGCAGTTCTTCACATAAAAACTGATACAATTTCACGCACAAATGCCATTCTCACCGTGTCTTCGTTCGACCGGACGGTGAAGCGGGGGCGGGAGTAAGCGACTATCACCGCTTTTGGGGTTTACAACCGCAATTAAAAATACTACCATATGAGATTATTTTAGGTAAATTAAGTTCAAGACATGTTATAAAGTTGATTTTCTTGTGTCTAAACTAATAAAGGTTTTAATTATCTGACTAATGCGTTTCAAAACCCTTCATCATCAATTATTCTCAAAAAGCTTAAAACAGAGATTTTCATCTTTCACTTTTCTCATTTACGAGATCGAGAAGTTACACATGTTCATTTTAAAATATATTGACCAGGGCATATTTTCTGCTTTATTGAAACAAGGGTTTAATTTATTTAACTTATAATTAATTTGGAACAAAGCAAGTTTTCTGGCGTCAAAATGTCAATGTTTTCGTATTATTACACTTTCAATAAAAACTTGCGAGGAGGAGCCATTAGCACATCGAGTAAATCTTCTTCTTCTTCTTATAATTCAATGGCTCTATCCAATATCGATGATTTTGCCAACGTCAAGGTGGGCGGTAGATTTATTAGTTTCTTCTTTCTTTCTCTTAGAAATGGCAAACTATGCCGGTGTCGACAATTCTGCCAATGTCAAGTGGGATGGAAATACACAGAGTACATTGTTAATATAGAAATGGAAATACGTGGCGTGGGTTATGAGAATAACAGTAAAATAATTTAGAATTTTGTAGCCGTCCGAAATGTTTCCAAAATTAGCAGTGGACTGAATGTGGGGCTTTCTTTTGTGGTTAGTAGACTGAAACAAAAAGACAAATACGGATAAATAAGATATGAATTAATTATATATAAAATAATAGACAAACACAAAATAACATTGTAACATTCATAGGAGCGCAGGTCAAAGTTTGATGTTATAAGATCTAATAAAAATCATTAGAGCTTGAATTAGCTTAGGGGATGAGAAGGTAAGTAGGGATGGAAAGTTTATAGGGATGGGGATTTTTAATTTTGGTAGATAAGAGTAGAGGTCTAAGGATGGGTTATTATTGGAGCAATTGAAGAATATGTGGTTCAGACTGCCTTCATCCAAATCACATTCGCATAGAGAAGAGTCCCGTATCCGAATTTTGTGCAAAAAGACAGGTGAGCAACAATGGCCTATGCGGAGCCTGCATATACAAGTGATGGAAACCGTGGTATTTTAAATTTAAAAAGGTGTCCAACCTTTTTAAATTTAAAATACCACGGTTTAGGGGTAATGCACGGCTGTATTGCATAATAGTGTCGACCCTTATGCTGAGACGAGCTGTCCCATTCCAGCTGCCAGGATTTGACCAGTTCTTCTTGGGGCAGCCTTAAAAGGACATAGTGCTGATGGATCAGGTGTTTCTGGTCAGACACAACGGAAGTAACAGCACTTCTAGCCAATGAGTCTGCACACTCATTGCCCATAATGCCACTATGGCTGGGAATCCATACCAATTGGACCATTCTGCCGCTTCTGTAACTCTTAAAAAGCCTTGATTTGGAGGATTAGAGGGCTGTGAAGTTTGTTATGAAATGGGTCTTGCAGCAGGGCTTTAAGGCAGCTAAGCGAGTCCGTGAATATAACTGCCTTAGAGATGTTATGACACTCGACGTACAGGCATGCCTCCAAAATAGCGACCGATTCGCCCGTAAATACTGACGCCTCTTTCGGGCACTTGAATTGTAAGATGATTTTAGAGTTTTGATAGTACACCGCGGCTCCAGTATAACTATCACTAGACAGTTTGGATGCGTCTGTGAAAAACCTCTCGAACCCAAGCCAGTGAATGTCCAAAAGAGAATTGAAAGTGGAAACAGCAGAGGTGGAGCCTTTAGAAATTCCAGCATCCAGAAGAATATTAGGTTTAAAGCAGAGTATACTGTATTGAAAGGAGAAAAGAGGAAGTTTGTCAAATTTTACAGCAGAATTCAGAAAAGGAAAGAAGTGGCGAAAAGATTGTAGGATCAGTGGAATTTGTTTGTGAGTCCAGTATGAAGAGGAATTACACATAGTGTCTAAGTCAGTGATTTTTTGAAGAAGAGGGTGTGAGGATTTACATAAGAATTTTAGAATAAAACGAGAAGCGAAGTATTGTCTTCTTAATGTTAAAGGTGGGTCAGCACATTCAACCTGTAGGGCATTAATAGGGGATGACTTCATGCAACCAGTTATGATTCGGAGACACCTAGATTGCAGTCGATCAAGAGTTGTTAATGCAGTTTTATTGCATGGGATCAATAGAAAAAGGCCATAGTCCATAATACTGCGTATTAAGGCGTTATACACTAGTTTCATGGTGTAAGGGTGGGCTCCCCACCAGACTCCAGCTAGGGCCTTTAAAATTGGAATGACCCGTTCACATTTTGAGGCTAGATGGTTAATGTGATGAACGCCGGTCAACCTAGAATCTAGGTATACTCCTAGGAACTTGAATCTATTAACAAGGGGAACTTCCTGCAGCTGTACGTGGACATCTATCTGTGGCAGAGTCTTCTTTCTTGTAAAGACTACGACAGCACTTTTCTGAACAGAAAGGCTTAGTCCATGGGCTGATAGCCACTGCCACAGAGAATCAAGGGAGATGGAGAGTGATGTGGCTGCATCTTGGATGGAGTGGTGGGTAACATACAGTGCTAGATCGTCGGCATACTGTAGTATACTGCAATTGCTATTTAGGCATAAGCCCATGTCAGCAGTGAACAGATTGTACAGTAAAGGGCTCAGTACGGAGCCCTGTGGTAAGCCCCTCCAAGTCTTTCTCTGATCAAACTCTGCACCTAAGATCCTTAGGATTAGAGTTCGAGACATAAGCATAGCACATATGCAATGAATCATCCTCACCGGTAGTCTCAGCTGCTGCAGTTTCTGCCTGAGAATAGGTAGTAGGACATTATCATATGCAGCAGTTATGTCAAGAAACGTTGTTACAACAGATGCATTTTGAGACAGAGAAAGACGGATATCAGTTACCAATACCGCAACACTGACCATGGTACTGAGCCCTTTGCGGAACCCAAACTGGTAATTTGGTAACAAATTCCTTGACTCAACGATCCGTTCAAGGCGGTTTTTAATGAGATGTTCAAACAATTTAACCAGGACTGATGAGAGAGCAATTGGCCTAAAACTGTTCGGATCACCAGCATGTTTGCCTGGTTTTAAGATGGGGATGATAATTTGCGTTTTCCATTTATCTGGGATCCAACCATGGGTGTAACAGAAATTTTAAATATTTAGGAAGTAGGATTTAGTACTGCGCCCAGCATGGACTAAAAAGGAATAAGGGATTCCATCAAAGCCAGGAGCCGAGTCTCGCACGTTGTTGAGGACCGTGTTCAGTTCTTCCACAGAGAATGGGTCATCATGGGAACATAGCGATTGGTGCGGAGTGTCTGGAAGAGTGACTTCATTATGATGAGGGACATAAGGAGGAGCAATTTTGTTGAAGAAGAGTTCAGCTGTGTTGGGGGAGATAGAAGAGGAGACTGATTGAGAACAACCAGATCGGAATCTATTTATGTTCTTCCACACAGTTGAGGATGGAGTGGATGGGGACAAAGAGGAACAGAAATTAACCCATCCAGTACGCTTTTTGCCTCGAAGGAGTCTGTTTGTGGAAGCGAACACATTTTGGTACTGCAGAAGATTTTCAGTGGTCATGTTGGCCTTGTATCTTCTTTCGGACTCCTTTCTTTGCTTGACAGCTCTGGTACATTCACTGTCCCACCAAGGAGGTGATGGTATTTTGCCTCTGCTAGAGTTTTTAATTTTGAAGCAGCTGTCTGCACTCGACCCAATCGCCCCCACAAATGCATCACAACAGTCCATCACCAGGTAGCGATCATCATAGGATAAGGATCTGAGGTCTAGGCTGGGGAGAGAATTAATAGAGTTTTCGAGGGTTTGGGAGTAATTTTGCTAGTCAGCTTCCGAGAGAATATATTTTAGGAGAAGAGGGGGAGATTTTTCCAAATGAGTTGAACTAGGGAGGGACACTAAGATTGGATAATGATCGCTACCATGGGACAAATCTGTGCACTGCCAGCTAGCAGCTGCAGCAATGCCAAGTGAGCAAAAGGTTAAGTCCACACAGCTTCTATTTTGATCAGGAAGAACTCTACGAGTAGAGCAGCCGTTGTTAAGTATGCAGAGGTTCAAGTCATCAAGGATCTCGACTAAACCCAAACCAAAAGAGTCACAGTGCTCGGATCCCCATCTGAAGTGATGACAGTTGAAGTCTCCCATAACCAATATTGGGCCCTGTAAGTCCTGAAGAATGGCTCTCAATACAGCCAGGAGACCATGATGGGGGTGGGCCATGTAGATGGAGAGAACGGACACTCCACAGATTTTCGCTGCTACCATGCTGATGTCATCTGGGAATGGGGGCAAGGGTAGGGGGAGTAGGGGGATTTTGTAGTTGATAAGGAGGGCGACACCTCCGTAGCCATCCGGCCTATCACCTCTAAGAATGTCATAATGTGGGACATGAAAGTTGAGACTTGGTTGAAGCCAGGTCTCCGCAAGAGATATAGCCAGAGGCTTGTATTTATTTAGCAGGAATATGAGGTCGTGTTTCTTATGTAAAACACTCCTCACATTCCATTGTAGGAATACTGGATGGGACGCCATTATTAAGATTGGTTAGTAGGTTTATTAGTGTGTTAGCAGCGTTGGACGGTATAGCAGAGGGGGATGAAGGTGAGTTGGGGGTTAGAAGAGAGGTAAGTAATTGTATTATAAGATTAATAGTTGAAGGCTCAAGGGGTGGGTTGTTAAGAGCGCAGCCGTTAGGTTGCGAAGGTTTGGGAGAGTGAGTAAGGGATTGGTGAGCAATTTTGTCGTAGGATTGAGAAAGTGGAAGTCGAGGTTTAGGTTGACGAACAACTGTTTTACGGTAGGATTAGGTGTGTTGAAGTGATTGGGTAGACTGGGTAGAGTGATGAGTAGGTTGTGAGGATTGGGGTGGCTGTGTGGTTTTAAGGGTGTCAGCATATCGGCGTGAAGGCGAAGGAACAATCTTGCTGGCTTCCATATAAGACATGTTTCTTTCCGCCATCATGGTCTTAATGGCCCTCTGTCTACCATACTCCGGGCAAGCTTTGCTGTTAGCAAAATGCCCACCAGAGCACAGGACACAGAAAGCTTCCCTTTCTGTAATGTCGCAGCCATTACCAGGATGGTCATGACCACATTTGTTGCAGCGTGGATTAGACCTGCAGATTGATTCTACGTGACCAAATCTACAACATTTTCTGCATTGGACAGTGGGGTAAATATACTGCTGTACTGGAAGAGAGTTATAACAGCAGTACACTCTTGTAGGAAGAACCTGGCCATCAAAAGTAAGGACACAAGTTTCTGATGGCTTCCATTCCAATACACCTTCAGTGAAATTTTTGCGGTTAAGGCGCCTGACTTTTATAATTTGCCCACAGCCCTGTGGTACTGTATCAAATTTCATAACCTCTTCATCAACCATATCGGTGGGGATGCCTGATACTACACCCATTCTGGTTATATTAAAGGTGGGGATGTTGGCGGTATACCTATGGGAATTTAGCAGGGGGTTAATTAAAAACGAATTTGCATCCTGGGGGGATGCAAACTGTATAGAAACCCTGTTTCTTCCTACCCTTTTCACACCATCTCTAACAATATTTTTAATATTATTCTTAAAAAGAAAAATACCGAAGGATACGGGATAAGGAGTTGTTCCAGAGCCTATTTGGCTCTCGACGCGAGAAACGTGGATAATGTAGGGGTTATCAGTAGGTGTGTACTTATCCCGCCCAATCTGGCTTTTCATTTGTTTTGGAGGATGGATTGTACTGACCTCATCGTTGACAGGGCGTTTCCGAGAGCTTGAAACATTTGTGTTGATATTGTCTTGCTCCGTTGCACTACATATCACGTTTACGAACTGCTCCAAAGGGTTAGAGGGGGTTGAGGGATGTTCAGGGAAAAAAGGAGTAGGATTGAAAGGGGGAGTACATGAGGTTGGATTATCAGGTGGATCGGGCGGGTCGGGAGGTTTATTTCTAGTCATGACGATTAGACGAGCTCAGTTTAAACACGCACAAACAACACACCTTTACCAATAGGACAGGACAAAATAACAAAAAAGAGACCCAATAGTCTCAACACCACTCAAAATAATATAAAATTTAGAAATTCTAGACGCACGTGCTAACCAATCGTAAGACGCGGCAAGAGATTTATGTTAATGATAGGTTGAAAATATTTGGAATACCAAGCGGGAATTGTTGTAATTTCAACAGTTTCTGTTTGTAGTTCTGTGGTACGAGAGAAGGAAAAAAGCGGCCAAGTGCGAGTCGGACTCGCCCATGAAGGAAGCCCATTTTCGGTGGAAGTTTGCATGGTAATGTACATCATATCCATCATCCTTCTCTTATGAGTTTGTAATTCGAATAAATTACTGTGGATGACCCTTACTATAATTCGCAACTCCCTCCTTTCCTGTATATTTTATCCCTTATTCCATCCAGCGGTTGCCTGGAAGAGATGGCAGTCCGCGATAAGGCCGCCATTTGTACAACTTTTTTATTTTGTTTTATATTGTAATTTTACAAACTGTAAATGTATCTTTGTGTTTATGTACAATAAAGAGTTATCTATCTATCATATATTTTTTTTAGCATTATCATTATCTTATTTTAGAAGTTACAGGGGGGGGGGACACACATTTTACCACTTTGGAAGTCTCTCGCGCAAAATATTCAGTTTAGAAAAAAAAAATGTTAGAAACCTTAATATCATTTTTGAAGACCTATATAGATACCCCAGACGTATGGGTTGGAAGAAAAAATTTTTTTTGAGTTTCAGTTCTAAGTATGGGGACCCCCAAAATTTATTGTTTTTTTTATATTTTTGTGTGAAAATCTTAATGCGGTTCACAGAATACATCTACCTACCAAGTTTTAACATTATAGGTCTTATAGTTTCGGAATAAAGTGGCTGTGACATACGGACGAACAGACGGACAGACAGACAGACATGACGAATCTGTAAGGGTTCCGTTTTTTGCTTGGCACGGAACCCTAAAAAGGGGGTATAGTAATAAAAGTATAGAGTTGTAAAAGTATCAGAAAACATTATAAATTTATTTTATTTATACGAATATAATCACAAATTTTAACAAAAAAAAAACCGACTTCAATCTGGACCAAATTCAAATGGGACCATACGGGAATATTGAGGTATTCGTTAATTTTTCGCGTACATACATAATGCAAATTGAAGACTTATATGGTTTTCTCATGGATGACAAGTCAGAACTGAACCAAATTTAAATGAGACCATTCGGGAAGCTCCAGCTTTCAAATAAAAAAAGAATCATCAAAATCGGTTCACCCAGTCCAAAGTTATGAGGTAACAAACATATAAAAAAAAATAAAAAAAATACAGTCGAATTGAGAACCTCCTCCTTTTTGAAGTCGGTTGAAAATTGTAGAGGATCTTAGCAAATGGGATATGTACTAGAGTTAAGAGATAAGCCAAATTAACGGGTCGGGATATTTGTTGGAGTAAATCTTAAATGATATGAAAATATTTACTGTTTTAAAAGCAGCCATGTAAATCATAGTCATTGAAAAAAACTAAAAAAAAATCTTATAAGACTACATAGGTGTTGTAAGAAAATCTCTGGTAAAGATCCTAAAGAAAAACCTTAGAGCATACAATTTATAGGAGCGTTGAACGAGCGGTAAGCGTGATCGGAGTAGAGAGAGACTGAGTTTAGGTAGAGTCTGTCTCTCTCACGCAAGCCTCTGATTGATTGGTGTATTTCCTCTACCTGAACTCAGTATCTCTCTACTCCTATCACGCTTTCCGCTCGTTAAGAACTCCCTCTATATATTGTATGCTCTAAGAGAAAAACTTATATGGTACGTACTGACAACACCGTTTTCATTTTCCTGTCAGTTTAGTGCTTTTCTTGCTTTGTCAATCCGATAAATCTGTCATGATTGTCATGAACCAACCGATCTGTGCAGGTTTCTTGCGTAGTAATTTTATTTCGTAAATCTGTTAAAATGTCTCGAGATAAAAGCGTGTGGTTTGCTGAAGAAATATTGTTAGATGCCAAATTAATTAACTTCCAATTGGAAACAGGAGAATGGGACGCTGTGGAGGAGATGTTAAAGGCTGAGGCTCAACTTTCGAGAGATGCCGAGACCGGACGGTTAAGACCGTAAGTAACCATCAGATCAGCTTTTAATAGTCCACTTCTGGACATAAGTCTCTCCTTAGGAAGGTTTTGGCCTGCTCTAACACCCTATAGACCAGATAGTATATGGTTTGTATCAAGTTTTCCTTTACGATACGATATGATCACATCACAGTCGATGTAAGTAACTGTATATCAATGTTTATTAATTCTGACTGCTCTAAATATATTCATATGGATTAAAGTTATTCTTGAGCTGTGAGAATTGGTTTTAGAAAACTTTACTAACATTAATAATCAATTTATTTTAATAGTTATTAATTTAAAGATGATAAAGATTTTTCCGGTTCCGGTGTTCACAAATGTTAGACGCTTGTCAGAACGCTCTCCAGTTTATAATCGAAAAATTGTGTCAATACCGCAAAACTACTCACCTGAGTGCTTTTATAAAGTTTTATATGTGAAAGTGTATTGAATAACAGTTGAAAACCATCGAAAATATAGCAGCCGAGCCTAAAATTCAAGTAAGATTCGCTTGATATTTGTCTATTAAGGAAGATTGAGGGTAGCTGTCGTAATAAAAGTGATACAAAAGATAACGACAACGAAGTGTCATTGTTACCAACATAACAATAAAACGCTGCATTCAGAAATCTAAATATATTTCTCGACTACTCCATAATCGATTATAAATATATATTGAGTATACGATTCTACGTTTAGTTTATGCAAGATGACTTCAGAACTGTCACCAGAGATGTCACTGCTTTTAGCAAAAGTGACTGAACAACTAAATATCCAAACAAAGACTATATCAGAAACTATTACCGCAAGTGTGTTGCTAAAAGTTGAAGAAAAGATTAATCCTATTATTGAGGAAAATAAAAAATTGAAAATTGAAGTAGAAAACTTAAAAAATAAGATTGGAACCATTGAGATGAATGAGAAAAGAAACAATGTACTAATCCACGGGGTTGCAGAAACAATTGACGAAAAGTCAGAAGATTTGAGCAAATTGGTAATGTCTACGTTATCGGAAATTGATGTACAACTCAACCAGGGAGAAATCAATAGAATTCAACGACTGGGTAAAAAAGAACAGGAAGCTGGCAAAATTAGGCCCATCCTTCTCGCTACTACAACCTTACAGAAAAAAATTCAAATTCTAAAAAACAAAAACAAAATGAAAACTGGATCTTACATCACTCAAGACTTGCCAAAGGACGTTTATATAAAAAACAAACAAATTAAGTGCAACGAAAAGAAAGAAAACGAGAAAAGAAAAAGGTCAGATACTCCAAGCCCACAAAACCCAAATAGTAAGGCTAAGAACGAGCCCAAAATGCAGAAACTCGATGCCTTTCAATACCTTCGAGGAAAATCACTCACCCTATCGGAGAAAACTAAAACCAAACATTAGAAAACGAGCACCGAAAACCGGACAAGGACAAGAAAATAAAAAACAACTAGCAAAAAAATGTCTCCCACTACGGCTGGTCCCCGCGGGAGAACTAGACCAATACCCTCTAACCAAAAGACGCGAAGTTCTCAATATAGCCACTCTCAACACGAGAACTCTCAGGACACCCGAAAGTTTGCTAGAGTTAAAAAAAGCCCTAGACTATGTAAAATGGGATATTCTAGGCATTAGCGAAGTGAGAAGACAGGACGAAAATATTGAGGAACACGAAGATTTCATTTTATATCATAAAGGAGGTATATGCGACCGAAGAGGCGTTGGTTTTTTGATTAAAAAATACTTAAAAAGCAATATCGAAGAATTTATTGGAATTTCGGATAGGATAGCGGTACTTAATATGAAGCTGCCGGGCTACAAAAAGTTGTGGTCCATTGTTCAAGTATATGCGCCAACTGAACAAGCTGAAACTACAGAGTTAGAATCTTTCTATGAAGCTATGTCTCATACACTAACAAACAATGCTAAGAACTACATCATCCTAATGGGAGACTTCAATGCTCAAGTGGGTGTCAAGATGAACAATGCTGAGTACGTTCTGGGAGAATTTGGATACGGCACGAGAAGCCGTAATGGTAAAAAACTAGTCGAATTTGTTATGGAGCACAATTTAACTATATCGAATACGATATTCCAGAAAAGATGTAAAAGTAAATGGACATGGCTCTCTCCTGGTGGTGCATACAGAAATGAAATCGACTACATTATAAGTAACTGTCCGAAAACATTTACAGATACTACTGTCATATCCAGACTGAACTTTAATACAGATCTCCGTATGGTTCGCAGCTCTTTAAGGACACATCCACACAAAACGTCTCGAACTTTCATAAACCACAAAAGATCATGCAAACCAAGACACCCACAAAACATAAGTAACACTGAGTTTATAGAAGAAATAAAGAATATAACTGCAGATACAAATATAGAAGCTACACAAAAATACAATAGATTGGAAAAGCTCGTGCAGAGCCACATGACTGAAAAAAAGGATAGAAATACTAACAAATACCAATCAAGCAAAGAAACCTTGCAACTAATTAATGAAAGGAAAGAGCTATTCAAGAAGGAAAAGAATAAGGAAAACCTAAAACACATAGCAGAAATAAGTAAGAATATAAAAACAAGCATGAGAAAAGATCGGAAAACCAAAAGACTGCAAACCCTAGAATACCATATACAAAGAACTGGAGCTGTGAAAAAAGCACTAAAGGAACTTCGAGAGGAAGGTAAAGAATGGATACCAAAACTCAAAAGAAAATCAAAGACTGTCACGCAAAGAAAGCGTATAAAAAATCTAGCAACCGACTTCTATCGACATCTGTACGAAAAACAAAACCTGAACACCGAACTATCGCACATACGGCAAACATCCACAGCCAATCTAGACCCAATCCCTACAATCTTACCTTGTGAAGTAGAAAAGGCTATCACAAGCCAAAAAATGGGAAAATCGCCCGGACCTGACAACATTACGAACGAACTGCTGAAAGGAACAATGGAAGAACTAATACCTGCTCTTACACACATCTTTAACGAGATACTTAGAACATGTACTATCCCAGAGCAATGGTCGACGTCGCACATCATTCTGATCCACAAAAAAGGCGACAAAGAAGATATAGAAAACTACAGACCTATCAGTCTGATGTCTAATGTGTACAAAGTATTTGCAAAGGTGCTATTAGATAGAATCAGCATAAAATTGGACGAACAACAACCAAATGAGCAAGCAGGATTCAGGAAAGGGTTTTCAACCATAGATCACATTTACACTGTTAAACAGGTCATTGAAAAGTATAAAGAATACAATAAAACTTTATACATAGCGTTTATTGATTACGCAAAGGCATTCGACAGCTTGAGCCATGAATACATAGGGGATACTCTCATACAACAAGGAATACCAGTAACATACGTAAATATCGTTAAGACCATCTACGCAAATAGTAAAGCTAGAATCCAATTGGAATCACTGGGCAAAGAATTTGACATAAAAAGAGGCGTGAGACAGGGAGATCCACTATCCCCAAAATTATTTTCAGCAGTTCTCGAAAACATATTTCGTAAATTAAACTGGGAGAAATTCGGCTTGAACATAAATGGGTCGAGACTGAACCACCTCCGATTTGCCGACGACTTAGTACTCTTCGAAGAAAATCCAGCTAACCTTCAAGCCATGATCCAAAGCTTAAGTCAGGAGAGTCAGAAAATCGGTCTCGGAATGAACACTGTCAAAACCAAATTAATGACCAACTCAAAGAGAGTAGAGATAAGAATAAAAGATGAAACTCTGACATACGTGGATAGTTACATATACCTTGGTCAAATTATCTCATTCAAAGACCAAATTGTACAAGAAACAAATACGAGGATTGCAACAGGATGGAAAAAGTACTGGTCCTTCAAAGAAATCATGAAGTCAAAAGACCTAGGAATGGCACTGAAAAAGAAAACCTTCGAGTCATGTATACTCCCATGCCTGACCTATGGGTGTGAAACATGGGCACTGACCAAATCTCTAAGAGAAAGACTTGCCAAATGTCAAAGGGCAATGGAGAGGAGCATGTCAGGCTCAAAAAGGAAAGATCGAATTAGCAACATCGATCTTCGTACCAAAACAAAACTGACTGACATTTTGGAAAGAATAGACCAACAGAAATGGAGATGGACTGGGCACATGATGCGTGATACGAGGGGAAAATGGAGCCAAGCAGTGACGTAATGGTATCCAAGAGACGGAAAGCGTAATCGCGGAAGACAATTAACCAGATGGGAGGACGAAATAAAACTAACAGCAGGTCCAAACTGGAGAAGGGTCACGCGCGACAGAAATCAATGGAAAAAGTTAGAGGAGGCCTTTGCCAACCGGCACGCCGAGATCAGGGATATCTTGTAAACCTAGTTGTAAAAAAAAAAAACAAAATGTAAACCTTGTTTTCGGAATAAAGGGCTTATTATTATTATTATAATTTAAAGATGTTAAGTAAGTAAACCAAGTATGGATAATACATATATATTTTAAAGGAAAGCAGATCTATCTTAGAGAGAGAGAGCCTATCTTAATGAATAACAGTTAATATTTTTTTCTAAATATTAATTGAAACACATTCAATACTTGACTTCTTAGGTTCATAATATGACATTCGCATTAGTTAATAGCCTCCTTAATGAATCATCATTACAGCCAAAAGACATCCACTGCTGGACATAGGCCTCTCCCAAGGCTCCCCATAACAATCGGTCCTGTGCTGCTTGCATCCAGTGGTTTCCTGCCACCTTCACCAGGTCGTCGGACCACCTTGTAAGGGGCCTACCCACACTACGTTTTCCAGTATGTGGCTGCCACTCCAGAACTCGTTGGCCTTAACGGCCATCTTGTCTGAGAGCAATATGCCCTGCCCACTGCCGCTTAAGGCTGGCAATTCTACTGGCCATCCATGTCATTGACCTTGAATTGTCTGCAGATCTCCTCAAGCAAACGCGAAGCATTGATCTCTCTATTACTCTTTTTTTTATTGCCTTTATTCTTATACATCTAATTTAAAAAAATCTTATAGTAAAACTCCAAGTTTATTAGTATGTGATCTCATATTAACAAAAAAAATAATTCTAAATAGCTATTGCCCTTTGCAATCATTACAACTAAAAGCAGTCTATGTTCTTCTCCAGGGTTCAATCTATCACTACATCGAAATACAGCCCTGAAAGCATAACAGAGAGACATAGTTACTTTCAAATTTATAAAATTAGTATGTATTTGACTGATATTAAATCTCTTTTCGAAAGAGAGATTTATGTCTAGTAGTGAAAAAGATTGTTGTGTGTGAAATAGCTAATATGCAGAAAATCAGGTTTATAGAAATAAACAAGTTTTTTTTTTTTCTATTTGTGTAGATTTTTTTATGGTAAATGGGGCTGTTAAAAAATTTAAACTTGAAATACTTCTCAATAGCTTGTTTTATTACTGAAAATCCTGTTTTTAAACATTTTCACAATTTTGCTGCACAATTTTCTACACCACAATACCATCCTTATTTTTATATGAATAGCACAGAGCAAAAACCACAGAGGTTTTACACTATTTTTTTCGGACATCTTCTAAGACAGATGTGGTTGATCTGCCCCTTAGCCTTACACACCGTTCACACTTGTCGTGTGTCGTGTCTGAATATTAATCGCGGGTTCCAGTGGCAGAACATTTTATATGAAGCTATTCACACTTGTCGTTGACCGATTTTGTGTCGTCCACGACAGTAAATGTCGTGTGTTTTGCCAGCCCTCTACGCCCGGAAAAAAACCTTGTCGCTGTTCACATTTGTCGTGTGTCGTGCCGACACTGCCGACTGCTGGTGTCCCCCGCTACCCCTTGTTCCGTCCGTGCGGACGTCGCTGCGATCGCACACACACAGCAGAGTTGTTGTATTTTTATTGGAGTTATGGTTTGTGGACGACAACCAATTATTAACCGTAGAGTAAACAGAGGCGCCGACACCCGATTAATATTCGGGCACGACACACGACAATTGGGAACAAGCTCTTACAGTTATTTATTTTGTGTTTGTTCCACACTTATTTATTAAGAAGTTTCTGTATGCTCTGGTTTCAGGAAAAAAGCATCTGAATATACTTTACGACTTATAGCTGAAGTACTACACATAATGAGGCTTGATGTAGAACAAGCTTCGTACAACCGGAGCACACTTGCCGTCGCAGAACAGTGCCTCCGTCTCGTTCGCTCCTGTGCTGCAGCTGGCACCAAAATGCAAACATATATATCTAAGGAACTCTCCATATTGGACTCCATGTATATCCTAGCCACAGAGTATCAACATCCAAGTGATTTCATTAATGAAGAGTTGCAAAAAAAATTTGAATCATGCATGACGGTTCTCATGCAAGCTCTAGGAAATTTAGTCGTCAACAATCCGTTCAATCAAATAATGATTTGGAATAAATTTGATACTAATATTTTAAACAGCCTTGTTGATCAGAATGATAAAATTGCAACTGCTGCGGCAATGATTGTATACAATATTTTGTTGGGACAACCAAATGTGTTGCAAGATGATGTGACACTATTAAACTCTTTGGCATACATGTACAGTAATGGCAACACTGAATACCCACATTTAATTATAGAATATTTAATCGGAGTTGAGAATGCTTATATAGAAAAGTTGTATTCAAAATTAGAACCTGAATGTAGGATGCTAGTGTTGAATTTAGCTTACAACATACTGATGTCATCTGAATCTCAAGATATCAATGTGTCCGTGAACTTCGTGAAGTTTATGGCCCATGAGTTTAAAAGTAAATCAGATTGTATATTGAAGACGGTAGACAAGTATGTGAATAGCATTGAGCCACAGGAGGTGGTTTTCTTATTGGAAATAATTGCGACTGCGTCGAGTATGGATGCGTATATGGACTGTTTGCAGTCTGATACTTCTCTATTTATCAATTGTGCTTGTAAGTATGTCTGTCCTATCTGTCTAGAGAATTTTAAAAAAATAACAGAGTTTTATTTGGTCTATGATTTACTTTGTCCAATACAAAATAAAAGTTAGAATCTTATTGGCAGTTTCAAAGATTCTTTCTTTGAAACAAACATTTTGATGTGTAACTGATGAGGGCGCTGTTTTAGCATAGGCAGCCTTAACCATTGCGACGCTCCAGGTGGGTAGACCATTGCGAGGCCCCGATCGGGTATATCACGAGGTTTAAAATAGGCGCAAATTTAAAATAAACGTATTTAATTTCTCGCACGTACGTATTTTTGAGGTAGAGGGGGGGGGGGGGGTCACTTACAAAGGTCGTTACGTCATCTCACTTAGGACTTAACTTGTAGGTGTCCATGAATGATAGTAGCGACTTACTATCAGATGATTGGTCTGCTTATTTGCTCTTAACAAAAAGTTACACTAAGCCATGATCGATTATTTTCTTATTCAAAAAGCAGAGCTGTGACCTAATTCACTTTTGTCATTTCAGTTCTCTTGCGAGCTATACATAAACTCGGAAAGGAGAGTCAAAACTTCTTTTCATCCATTAATAAGTTGTATGCAGCTACGGGAAAAACTCTTATAAATGATGAAAATAATATCCATCCAACGGGAGAAAGTAAGTACCTAAGTCTTCTATCCTCTTTTATAACAAATGCGAAAGTTTGTTAGAATATATGTGTGTTTTTTTTTTCTTTATGTATGGCCCGCCAAAATGACTCTATTCTGCCTGATGGAAAACATAAGCAGAATCCAAGAGTGGTCGTCACCATATATTTCAACCAATCGCCGTCCGTCCTGGGCAGTCCTCATCCATCCGCTGCCAGCCACTTTCCTTAGATCGTCAGTCCACCGAGATGAGTGGTCACCATACTCATTGCCAATGCAGTATGGCGACCCACACCATGGCGGTCTAGTGATGCTGCTGCATCTTTTTGTCTAGTCAACAAGTATGGAACTTGTTGACTAGACTATTTGGGCCCCCGGTCTCGCACTCACCAACGAAACACGACAGCACGAACGCTGTCATTTTATGTTGATTTTCTGTGCGAGGGTAGTACCGCCCCGGTCGAGCCGGCCCAACCGTGCTGAAATATATAGAATTATTTTTATCATCAGTCTGTCTTCCTATCTTATAGTCTCTCTCTGCGAAGTTCATTATATTGTCATCATCTTCCCAGCCTTTCTCTGAAAAATCTCCCGTTTTTGTAACATTCTTCATTGGTGCTCCGCTCCTATTGGTCTTAGCGTGATGATATATAGCCTTCCTCGATAAATGTACTATCCAACACTGAAATAATTTTTCAAATCAGAACAGCGGTTCCTGAGATTAGCGCGTTCAAACAAACAAACAAACTCTTCAGCTTTATATATTAGTATAGATAGGATGCCTTAGAAAGGAACTTTTGACCAATTATACCACGCTGGCCAGACAAGTTGGTACAGGGTTTGTTTCAAGTTTTCATTGCAGTGCTGTCGTCCTGTTAAAGATAGCCCAGAATTCCTCCCTGACTAAATTACCAATTATGCGTACAAGTAAATTAAATATAATTCACACGCTAAAACACAAAGTAACCAATAAAATAATAAAACATGTTTTAATAAAAATATATCTGTGAAATAACTTCACGGCACTAAAAGAAAACCGGTGTATCAGTACACCATGTAATTGTAAATCACTGACTAACGCTGGCTGCTTGTACTGTATAACTGAACAAGTGTTACTAATTGCTGTGACTAAAGATGGCGGGAGCTTTGTTACTTGATTGCTTATGATGTCGCGTTGAGGTCTCATAGTTATTTGTTATACAAGAGTGCAAAGTTGCTTTTAAACCGCGTGCTCAATTTTGATGACCGAACAAGCGCGAGCACGAGGTAAAAAATATTTGCACTCGAGTGCAACACGTAATTTTTCATCCCACCTCAGCGAGGAAATGATTAAATGCGAAAAAAGCATTAACAGTCACTAGATACTAAATTAAGAAAAGTAGGCACACCAAGAAGGTTCCGAATCTTTACAAATTAAAAAAGGATGTATGATAAATTCGGTACCATGGAGGTAAAAGTAAATAGGTTTAATCGCTGACGAAATATATACTAGACCAACACTCTGCTAGGCGAGACCTGTACGCAGATTTATAGTAAGCTTAATGTTCCCTAGATGTCACTAAGTGCATCAAATCGTGAATTACAACGATATTTTCTGACCCCCAACACCAATACGAACCCAACAGTCAACTGTCAAGTTTATTGTCATTGTATTATTGCGAAATGTACCACTAGATGTCGTTTTATAAATAATGAATTATATTAGTACCTACTTAATCTAAGTAATATTTTATTTTATTGTCAGAGAGATCTACACAAATAAATAAAATTGAAATGTCTGTTTTTAATATTAAAATAACCGCTTTTCTCTTTTTTGAATCTTGTAATTATAAAAAGTATATACAATAATATAATCTTCTTTTTTTATAAATAAAAATTGATGAAATAATAAAATACAGTTGCATGTTGCAGTTGCAATTCCCGTCCTTAATGACACGTGTCTAAAAACAGTTTTTGGCGTTTATAAATGTTGATCGTGAATGTATGCAAATAAAATTTTTGATAATTACGATTAGATAATGTCGAGAATTGCTTGCACATATTAATTTATCAACTGTAGATGACAAAAAGGTGTAATTAAGGATTTTCTTTCGGTTTGTGTCTTATATATAATCCTAATGTTAAAAATGCGAACGTAAGTTCGTTTGTTACGCTTTCCGGCGAAAACTACTTAGCTGATCATCATGAAACACATATTCTTATAGAGGTATTAGAAGTAACATAGGATACTTTTTATTAAATGCGAACGAAGTCGCGAGCGAAACCTAGTTATTAATAAAACAATCATAAGAAATGTTTTTGGAACGAAGTTCCTTATCGCGCTTTTCGCGCCAAAAGTTGTAGCGACACTTTTAACATTGAGTTGACGTCATAGTGCTGGATACTCAACGTTAAATATAACAAACTGATTGCCAACGTCCATACTATGTTGAATACACCGGTTCTCGTCCGATCACCGAAGTTAAGCCACATCGGGCGTGGTTAGTAATGTGATGGGTGACCGCCTGGGAATACCACGTGATGTTGGCTTTTTGCATTTATTTACAGAAAATATATTGTTTTATAGTACCTATATTTTGTAAAGTTTGATTATTTCTAAAATAATTTGACAAATGCCTTACCGGCCTTTGGGGCATAGTGGAGTGGGATGGGGGGAGAGGTTGGGGTATGGGCCTCCGCTATCCTCACTCACTCGGTGAAACACAGCGCAAGAACTTTTTCACATCGGTTTTCTGTGAGGCCGTGGTATTACCAGGGGCAGGGGTCATATTACGTTGCGTCGCGCGTAACCAAGTTAAATAATATCCAGAAACGAAGATAAAGTTTCATGTTTCTAACTTAAAAATGACGGACTTTCGTACACACTTTCAACCCGTATTTCACCCCCTTAGGGGTAGAAATTCCAAAATACCTTCCTTACGGGATGTCTACTCAATAAAACGACATCCATTTGAATAACTGAAAGAATACAAATTAAGGTCTATACGTACGTGTAAAAATCATCCTCTTATCCCTAACTGTTGAAGAGTTTAACCTTCTATCATCAGCTCACCTAAATAACTTGAAAGTATACGACTAAAGGTCTATAGATACGTATGAAATTGAAAGAATTATCCTCCAACTCCTAACCGTTGAGGAGTTGTACCTTCCATCATCAGCCTACCTAAATAATTTGAAAGAATACGACTAAAGGTAACATACATACATATGATATTTATAGATTTATCCTCCAACTCCTAACCGTTAAGGAATTGTACCTTACACCATCAGCTCATCATCATAAAATGATGACTACCAGACGCAAATACCGGGTTAACTTCAGAAAATATACGAAAACATAGTATGTGCCTAAAAAAATGAGGGTTTCCCTCGATTTCCCTGGGATCCCATCATCAGATCCTGATATGGTGACAATGGGACCACCTCGGGAGCATACCCTTTCGAATACAAAAAGAATTTTCAAAATCGGTCCACAATTGACGCAGTAATCGGTGAACATACATAAAAAAAAATACATACAGTGGAACATAGAACCTCCTCCTTTTTGGAAGTCGGTTAAAAATAAAATACAGTCGAATTGATAACTACCTTCTTTTTTGGAAGTCGGTTAAAAATAAACATTCATATTAATTAATCTGCTTTTTAGAGCTTATTTTGAGCGCCATCTAGATTTAGTTGAACTTTTCTAGCTTTTTACGGCGTACAGTATTGGCCAAGGGAGGGACGGTCTATAGTATATTGTGTCATTGGTTTAATGATGTTTTGAATTCACAAACTTAGTGCACACGATGATTGAAATTCAATTTACTTTATCCTCTAGCGGATAAAAACGGCTTTTGCACTCAGATATCGAAGGGTAAAAATACTCTTTTCGAGGTGGGGGGGTTAAAAATATCTTTACCCGGCTATGGCAAGCGAAAAAGAATTGTAATAGTTTTGAAAATCTATGTAGGTATGCTATGTTCCACCGTAGCGCATAAACTTCTGATCCGATCTTAATGAATGGAGTGTCAATAGATTCGTAATAAGAGCCTAGATGTCATGGTTTATATAAGTTTTATTAATAGTTTTTACATAATCGAATTATTGTTTTTAAACTTACTTTATTAGTACATACAATACATAAAATTCATAAAACATTACGTCAACTCTTGAAACTGTATGTACTGTCTCAGACTTCTAATCATATTTAAACACCACTGAGCCATAAATTGAAATTACTATGTACTGTAACTGTATCAGTCCAACCAAGGTGTAAGTTTTTGCGTCGATTCTGTTTCTACAATCGCCTCTTTTATAATTGGCTAAAGTTTTGTTTAAACCACGAGATGACGTCATACCCATACATTTGTTAGCTATAATATTTACGTTTGTAGAATGTCAACTTAGCTTCTTATTAATAGTTATATTACTATTTATAGATCCACTGCAAAAAAACGACTCCGCGGACAACATGTTATCGTGTAATGAAACTACATCCGAATGCACAGAATCCGAAAGTAGTGAGCAGTATTTCGAATGCAACGACATTCCCAATTACATAGACAAAGTAGAAGCATTCGACAACATGGTCCCTTTGAAATCAGAATCAACACCCAACGTATTAAACGGACGGAATAACACCATTAAAATGGATTCAGAACTCTCCAAAGTCGCTTACAAGAGAAGTAGTTCAGTACCGAAAACAGAAGACCGAGTCCCCCTTCCGATTAGACGGATTAGTTTAGAACATAAAATTGACATCGGTGATGATACCGAACCACCTTTAATCATCGATTCTACATCACCAAACGGCAGCATGAACACCATAGCTGAAGTCATCCCCGTGGCTTTACAACCTAGGCTCGATTTACAACCGACAAGCTGTACAGAATCTCAAGACAGCTCACCAAATGACCCACCAACGGAAATTCACTTCCCAAAAGAGGAATTGAAGAGCGAAATTAAAGCATCTCCTAGCGAAATATCCCCTCCTCTAGCAGATAGTGTTCCAGAAGCAGAATCACAAAAACAATCGCCCGATACTCCAAAGGAAATAAAGAAAAGTCAGAATCTTTCGACTGACTTTGACTTAAGTGAGCAGTTGCAGAAGATTCTTGGTATTTCGTCGGAAAAGACGCGAGGAGACGGTGGCAATGGTGAGAAGAAGTTAGAAAGTTCAGTGGAAGGGAAGGTTACAGAAGAAAGTTTAACAGTGAAAAGTAGCAAAGAAGATATAAATGTAAATAAAATACCTTCCGTGCAGATTGACTCGCCTGACACGCAGAAAACAAGGTTAGTTATAGTCCTATGAATGTTGAGGTAGTTCCATTATTTATATCTCCTGCTAGAAATAGAAATTGAGTATAAATGTACCGATTCGATCAGAGTATATTCCTCTGGCCTCACAGAAAACCTGGTTTAAGCAATTCCTTCCTTGCTTTTTAGGGTTCCGTACCTCAAAAGAAAAAAACAGAACTCTTATAGGACCACTTTGCTGTCTGTCTGTCTATCAAGACCCTTTTTCTCAATGACGCGTGGAGGTATAAAGCTGAAATTCATATCAAATACTCAGGTCTACTGTTCCTTGGAGCTGTGAAATAATCAAAGTGATTTTTAGTTACATCATATTACCTACAGGTTTGTACGGAACCCTCGGTGTGCGAGTCCGACTCGCACTTGGCCGGTTTTCAACCGACTTCAATTTTTTTTTTTTTATGTTTGTTACCCCATAACTTTGGACTGGGTGAACCGATTTTGATGATTCTTTTTTTATTTGAAAGCTGGTACTTCCCGAATGGTCCCATTTAAATTTGGTCCAGTTCTGACATGTCATCCATGAGAAAACCATATAAGTCTTCAATTTGCATTATGTATGTACGCGACAAATTAACGAATAACTCAATATTCCCGTATGGTCCCATTTAAATTTGGTCCAGATTGAAGTCGGTTTTTTTTTGTTAAAATTTGTGATTATTTCTTAAGTTGTGACCTTACCGGAGTCTCAAGTCAGGGTTCCCTCATTCTCAAGCAGCGACGGACTTATAACTGTCAGTTACAACTTTGCAAGTGTAAAATGCTACCGTAGTAATCGAGAGGGCATTAAGTCAAAGGTGGCCATTTTAAACCGACTTCAAAAAAAGGTTCTCAATTCGACTGTATTTTTTTAATGTTTGTTACCGCATAACTTTCGACTGGGTGAACCGATTTTGATGATTATTTTTTTATTTAAAAGCTGGTGCTTCCCGTGTGGTCCCATTTCAATTTGGTCTAGATTGAAGTCGTTTTTTTTGTTAATATTTGACATTATTTAGTTGCTTATTTGGAATATACGTGAAATGAGAATTCTTTCTGTCTAGGTTTCATACATGTACGTAAATTAGGAATGCATTTTCTTGTTAAATAAAGAGCAGTTACTACAGTAATAAAGAAGTCGGTTACAAAACTTGCGCGTTCTTTTCTGACTTACTGCCTTCTCGATATCACCGCCGCAGAATGGATACCGATATTCATTTATCATTGAGTATTCTGCCGGACCCTTTGCCCCCTTTAGCCCTTTAGTATAGATGTTGAAGTGGAATTGAAACTTTTAATCACAATTTCAGGCTAGGTGCTATAGATCTTACCACTCCAAAGAAAGCTGTGACAAGCGTGGAGACCGTTGAACGGCACGTCGCTTTCGGGTTCAAGGCGGCGCTGGTCAGGATACTCGCCAACCTTTGCTGGAAGAGTCAGGAAAATAAGAAAATGGTAACATTTTTTGACGTGATAACGTCTTATTAATCGATTAACGCCGGCTTTACGCACAACGCGTGACTCATTGTCATGTTCCGACTGAGCCGAACGTGCGAGCGAGAGCGCGGAACTAGCGATAGAAAGGCACGTGAGGCCTAAAGCCGCGTTTTCACAATAAGAGTTGGCTCGGACCGAGTGCACTCGGATGTCTACTCGGACGGTACTCGTATTATGTAAACACCTAATCCGAGCGCACTTAGACGCCGGCATCAAATCCGAGTAGACTCGGACACTGCTCTATTTTTCGAGCTCACTCGGATCATTTTTATAAAAACAAAATGGCGACAACTAGTGGTGTGTGCTACTTTTTATAATAAATACTCAAATTGTGCGTTGTTTAATCGCAAATGATTTTTAAACGTGTTTTGATCTTCCTCTTCACTTCGCGACGAAAATTATTTGATCTTCTACTTCACGAAGAAAATTATTTGATGCACCCTGTTGGTCATGTCTTAAAACCCATTTCCGTGTCCAAATGTTTTCTCTTTTCGTTTTTCCCCTTTCGTGATTTTGAACTTCCGCTGTTAACATATCTGCTACAACATCTATACCTCGCAGCAGTAGATCAGTCGATGACATCTTGATTGTGCAAGGAGACAAATGACCACAATACGAGTGCACTACTATCGTGTGTAAACCACTATCCGAGTGCACTCGTATGAAGCCGACTCGTACGAGTGTACTCGGTCCGAGCCAACTCTTATTGTGAAAACGCGGCTTAAGCGTTCGGCTATTTTTCATTATGACGTATATTTTTCATCAATGTTTTCTTATGACGTTATCACGTAAAATTATCGTCCGTAAACCGACATTACAGACAGCCAATTTTTTTTTTTAAGACAACACTCGCATTAATGATAAAATCCTGTCTTTACAATCAAATAAGAAATGGATATAAATAACACTAGGACTCGCAACAACAAAAAAAGAAACAATTTTTGTTAAAGATTTCTAATATTTATTATACTTCATTTGGGGCAAAACCCACATAGGAATTGGTATTTACAAAAAAAAAGTTTTCTATCAGTCGATCTAGCTTTGTACATACTCTGGTTTGAAGCTCGATGGCGTTGTATATCATAAGTATATCTGAAGTATTTTAATTTATTAATCATTATTAATTTCAGATCCGAGAATTAGAAGTGATCCCAGTACTGCTAGATTGCTGTAACATCGACGCTCGTAATCCTTGTATCCTTTTAAAATAGAAAATCCATTACATTAAACGGTATTATAAGCCAGTTTAAGTGTTAGAGCTATTAAAGCTTCCATATCCATTATATCCTTGGACTTGGAGGCTTCTACACTCTATGCTGGCTGCCTGGTGCCCATGCTGGTGGCAGGCTTACGCGGCAAGGTCGGCTTGATTACATGTATCGATGAGTGCCGGTAATCACTAAAATAAAAATTTTAACAAAAAAAAAAAAAACGACTTCAAAAACTGGACCAAATTGAAATGTGTGTGTGGTCCACACGGGAAGTACCAGCTTTAAAATAAGCAAATATAATCATCAAAATCGGTTCACCGACTCGAGAAAGTTCTGAGGTAACAAAATAAAAAAAAAAAACAGTCAAATTGAGAACCTCCTCCTTTTTTGAAGTCGATTAAAAAAAGGAGGAGGTTCTCAATTTGACTGTATTTTTTTTAATATTTGTTACCTCATAAGTTTCGACTGGGTGAACCGATTGTGATGATTCTTTTTTTATTTGAAAGCTGGTGCTTCCCGTGTGGTCCCAATTAAATTTGGGCCAGTCCTGAAGTAGGTTCTTTTTTGTTAAAATTTGTGAATATTAACTCGCCTGCTCGTTGGCCACCTGTGCTATAAAAATATAGTTACAAAAATGTTCATTGCACACCATATCATGCAATAAATTCCTTATTATATTACAGTAATAATGCAGTGGGTTATTTTCGCGATGCGAAATTTATGCGAAAACTGTCCGGAAAATCAGGTACGTTATTGTTTTTTTAATTTGTACTATAAGTAAGCCATAATTTAAGGATTTTACATGTCGACTGAAAGACGTTCCTTGTATGCAGTTACTAGAAAGTTGCTATTAATTTGTTTAAAATTCAAGTTTATTAAACGTACGTAAAACTATAGGAACTAAAATATAATAAACTAGCTATACCCCGCGGTGTTACCCGCGATTATTGTCGTACAAAGCTAGTCTAAAAAAAGTAGCCTAAGTTACTCCTTATATCATCAGCTACCTATGACCTGTGAAAGTCCCGCCGAAATCGGTCCAGCCGTTCCAGAGATTAGCCGGAACAAACAGACAGACCGACAGACAAAAATTGTAAAAAATGATGTTTTGGTTTACATAACATACATATGCATTTAGTAAAAAGTGGTAATTTTAATAATACAAACAGACACTTCAATTTTATTTATTTGTATAGATAATAGCTCAAGTTATACTGCCTCGTTGGTCTTAAGTCTAGCGCAATGCTAGCATATATAATATAGCATGCAATTCGATTCCCGGGTTGGGCTCAAAAGTTATATGGGGTTCTTCTTACAAGAAATCCTTTATTAGCCCGGAGTATGTCGGGTTGCCATGAACGTCTAGGGCAATCGCTATTGGGAAGGCAGTGCCTTTAGTAGATATACTCACAACCAGTTGAACCTTCGAATTCAGTCCGCTCTCAGGATTGCGGAGGTCCGATGCCTGTCGCTCCGTAGAAAAACTGATATTCAGTTGAAACCGGTTGAGGCAGCAGCCGACCCCAAATAATATTGAAAATAACAAAGGCTAGAAGTAAGAAGTTCAATTTATGCTGGTTATGTAATAAATAAGACACGAAAACCTGTCGACCCATAGAGTTATAGAGTAGGGGAGCCTAGCCTCCAGCCGTCCCTCGGTTAGAAAGAGAGAGACGATCGCGGTACCCATTTGTCTCTCTCTACTCGCGCATGCGCATAGCAGAACGATTCGACGGTTAATTGTTGTGATTGGATTACCATTATTAGTCCTTTACTGCGCATGCGTCAATAGAGAAAGACAGACGGGGTATCACGATCCTATCTCTGTTTCTAACCGTTGGACGTTTCCGCTTACTGTCAGCTGTATGTCTTCCCCACTCTATCTATAATAGCTCTATGTGTCGGCCTCGAATTTTATAAAATCCGTCTGTGTCCAAAAATCACTCGTGTCTATTAGTTATAATAATTCTTTATTAAATCAATTATTTCACAGGAAGTCATATCAAAGGTAACTCTCCAAGGTCCCGTCGACAATGAGGTGTTGCAAGAAATGGGTCTCACTCTCCATACCGACAGTCAAGGCAATAACATCAGGGTAGTACCCCTACAACGCAACTAGTCTGATTATAAACGCAAAATAAATACATTTTTATTTTACCTAGCATCATTTACCTTTTCCTATTATATCTGTAAAAAAAAATCCTAGCTTATTACGATTGTAATATAATTTAAGAGTATATTTAGCATTTGTCAATAAATGCAATAAATTCATAATAATAGTACTAGTTTTCATTGTGCTGTCAGGTCAGCTAATTGCCTTTAAATACTGGTAGTTGTTGCTCAGTATTTTGTTTCGGTAAATTGTCTAAAAATTTATCGTAGCTAGATCCCCCAAACCCCTTGCATACCAAATGTCATAAAAATCATTGGAACGCGAAAGTTAGTAAGTATGGATGGATGGATGTTTGTTACTCTTTCACGCAAAAACTACTTAACGGATTTAGATGAAACTTTACAGTAATATAGCTTATACATCAGGATAACACATAGGCTACTGTTTGCCGCGATAACCGACATAAACACGGGCGGAGCCGCGGACAACCACTACTATATTATATCTTTATATATATAATTCTTCTGTGAGTGTGTATGTCACTGAACTTCTCTCAAACGACTGGACCGATTTTGATGAAATTTTTTGTGTGTGTTCAAGGGGATCTGGGAATGGTTTAGATTCACAATTTTGTCCGCTGGACAATGTTTTTTTAATTAATTTTTGAAATTTTCAAATTAAACACGTGTAGACAGGACAAGGTCTGTCGGGTCCGCTAGTAAATTTATATAAAAATGAATTGCGAAATGTATGTACGCGCATAACTGTCCATCGGCTGCACCAAATTAAATAATTCTTTTTTTTATGTGTTCGTTATTTTGAGGACAAGGTTTGTGTACAAGAAAACTTGAGATAACTTAAAAGTTTTTTTTATTTCGCGACAGTACACTGTACTGTCATCGTCAGTCCTCTTTATTAGAACTCCAAGCTTTTAAACACGCTGAAAACTACCGAGTTATGCTTCTGATTCCTAAATAATTCGTTTATCTTAAGCGTACTTCTGATTCTTTTAATCATTTTGAAGTTAATGATCTGGCGTGCTCGTGTGGACCAAAGCTCCTTCCGATTCATTAGAAAAAAGTAACAAAAAATACAAAAAAAGTTTAAATTTTCAATCTGTCACAGGCAGGACCCGTACCTACTACAATTTTTTTTAGATAGGCTACATAAAATAAATGGAAGAAAAAATTATTTATAAGGCTTTCGAATCTGTGGACTCGAAAGTGGATATTGTGGAAACTGTTGATTCGAGACTGGAAAGAGTAAAAATGTGAAATGTGCCTCACGCTGCCTTCCATTAGGATTGTTATCACACTTATCACTCATTTAAGGAATCCTTATATTATTATGTAGTAATACGGGATTGATTAAGATTGAGAATAGTTGAGATGATGCTGACATTGCTAAAAAAAGAAAAGTCCATAAAATTAGGATTATTTTTTGTATGTCTGGTTTCTACTCAGATTAGTAGAGTTCAGGATGTGATGTGGCAACTTATCCTGACAGATGCTGAGATGAGATGTCACAATCTGAGTGACGTTGTCTATCTGACATTTGACATAACAAAATATTTTTGGTTGGTTTGGTACTGGCTGGTACTTCACTGTACTTGTGGTGTTGATATTGAGAAATATTAATTCACACAGCCAATAAACATGGTTAAGATTGCTCTACAAATCAGAGCGACATTAGACCACATTGAAAAGTTATATACTAATCATCCACACTACCGTTGGTTCTTAAAACTGAAATGTGGAAGTTGCGGCGAAGTGAGTGAAAAGTTTCATGATCTCACGGAATCAGAAAAAGTACCTCAAAAACATAATAGGTCAGAAACCAATTTGATAATAAAATGTAAGCTGTGCTCAAGGGAAAATAGTATAGATGTTGTCGAAGGATCCAATGGCAAGTATTATAACCTAAATCTTAATTTAACATATCTCCGGCTGGATTTTAATACTGTCCTGGTAATCGAGAAGGCAGTAAGTCAGCAAAGGCAGTTTCCGTACTTACTACTCTTTATCTAACAAGAAAATGCTCTCCTATGTAAAGACATACATGTATGAAACCAAGCTCCATTCACGTACATTCCAAAAAAAAAGCAATTCGCTTTTGACTTAAGTACTTCCCTTTCGACTACCAATGCAAGACATTCCATTATAGATTGGTGTGTGTGTATGCTTTCAAAACTTAAAAGTTCTACACCAATTGTTTTGAAATTTTGACTCAATATAAAACCCAGTGCAGGGATTAATTTCATCTATTTCTTGTGTTGGCATTATTCCTCATTTTTCAATAATGCAACCACAATAGGACAGAAAAAAATATATAATCTAAAGGATGTTTCAAAACATTGAGGAATTGCATGGTTAAAGTGAAAGATTTTAAGTTTATGTGATAATAACAAAAATACAATATGACTGCCTTGAGTGGTAACATATGCGACTGCATGCATGCGAGTCTTGGGTTCAATTCTGGGGTCGGACCAAATGTTTGTATGATCTACAAATATTTGTTTCAGAGTTTTCTATGCATAATATATATGGGTTTCCAAAATATATTATATGTATTTATATTAGTTAATTACTTAGTACCCATAAAACAAACTCTGTTTAGTTTGGGACTAGATGGCGTTGTGTGTTAGATGTCCAAAAACATTTAGAACTATGAATATTACATTGTTGCCAATGTTAACAGTTTGTTTTTTAATTTCCAGGTGTATTCACAAGCGAAGATATCAATAAATATAAAACTCTAGTAATATTTGACTGCCGAGGGATCGAGCCCGTTGACTTCGAACCCCAATCAGGTTGGATTGCAGTAGCTGATGACAATGGTTAGTGGACTACAAAAAAAAAATATCAATTAGTATTCATAATTTTTCATTCAAATCTTTTCTAATAGTTGCATTGCCAAGCTGCTATATTACTGTTAGTACTGTATAGTGTATATACAAGTAATCTATATTACTGTTAACTTAACAGTAATATAGATTACTTAACAGTGTAAAGTTTCATCTAAATCCATTCAGTAGTTTTTATGTGAAAGTTAAACAAAAATCCATACGAACTTTTGCATTTAATATTAGTAGAATATCATCTGTTTGCCCTTTTCCCAAATTAAATTAAGTTGGTATAATGAGTTTGCTTTTGTTTTTTCTAAATAAGTGAATTTTCTTTTTTATACCCCGTTGGCACAGTGGTAGTGAACGCGACTGGTGTGCATGAGGTCTCGGGTTCGATTCCCGGATTGGATCAAATGTTCATATGATATGCAAATATTTGTTTGGAGATTGGGTTTTTTCTACGTATAATACGTTTGTATTTACAATATGTATTGAGTCACATCACATCACACTAATATAATAAAGGCGAAAGTTTGTGTGTATGTTTGTTACTTCTTCACGCAAAAACTACTGAACGGATTTGGATGAAACTTTACAGTAATATAGCTTATACATCAGAATAACACAGGCTACTATTTGCCGCGATAACCGACATACACGCGGGCGGAGCTGCGGGCAACAGCTAGTAAATATATAAATACTATTTATATCAGTTGTCTAGTACTAGTACCCATAAAACAAGCTCTGCTTAGTTTGGGACTAGATGGCGTTGTGTGTTAGATGTCCGAACATATTTTTTTCAGGAAAAACATTTGAAGATGTAGATTTGTCTGAAATGGAATGGGTGGACTATGATGAGAAGAACAAGAATTCAGTTGGTGTATTCGAATTGGAATGGCAGTTTGTGAAAGTCAAGTAATGGGTTATTAAAAAGGTAATTTATTGCAAGGATATAAATTTTTGTACTAATACACATGTCACTCAGTAGTGGCTTTTAATTATTTACCTGTTGTATTTATATAAATTAAAGATCATAAAAACCCCCAACGAAAAATGACTGAACCGATTTTAATGAAACTTACACTTTTGTGATGTAGATGTGGCGACTTCCACATACATCGCAAAACAGGCACACACTAAAGCGCCATCTACCGCAGATACACTGAACTAGGGAGTAATGTACTACACAAAGAAACTAACAATCCTGCATCGCGCAATAGAAGTTCTCGCGTCGATTAACATACATACAACATCCCAACATCAACCGTTGGGCAGTTGGCCCGCCAGGCATGATCACCTCACCTGGTCGGAGGATCCTCTCTTTGTGTTGGAGGGACACGATCACCCGTTCATACACATTATGACTTTTCATTTGATATATATCCTGATATATATCCCACTTGAGGATATTCGGTCTCGGGTTCGATTCCCGGGTCGGACCAAATGTTTGTATGATCTACAAATATTTGTTTCGGAGTTTGGGTGTTTTCTATGTATAATATGAATGTATTTACAAAAAAAAGTATATATGTATTTGTATCAGTTGTCTAGTACCCATAACACAAGCCCTGCTTAGCTTGGGACTAGCATACCATTCGTTTTTTATTTCCATTTCTTTTAAATGGCTGAAGCGTTTTTCATCAAACATATCTAAGAACAGTCTGGACTAATGCACCTTTCAAACAAAATCAAAATCGGCTCATACGTTCGGGAGCTGCGATGGCACATATAGGTACACAGACACTTCAAAGTGAATAACATCAGTCGTTTCGGTCGTTTTTGCGTTGGGGGTTATTAAATAGCTAAATAAGTGTAGTGTGTATCAAATTATATTGATCTTGTGACATTGACAGATGTCAAATTTAATCAAAATGATGACTGATGCTTAATGGATTTTACAACAATCAAATAAATGATCTATTGTTAAAAGAAATTATTAGCAGCTCTAATGTTTTGATGTTAATTAATACTATTTTGCTGATCTTAAATGGTACAATTAATTTTTACATTTGTAACTATTAATATGAGACTATAATAATAAATTTGTACAAAATTAAGTTATTTAAAAGTGTCAGTATATATGTATATATTCTTGCTCATCTGCTGATACCATTTTTGTATGTTAAATAAGACCCAGTTATGGCAACACTGACAATCCATCTTTAATAAAAGTCCTATTTTAATGTACCTAAAGAACTGTACTTTTAAAATAATATTTTTCTCACAATTTATACCATTTATAAGGTAATTTTAATATTTACAATAAATTTAGGTACTTTAATTTAAATATGAAAAGTTGTGCAATACCTAAATATTTAAATAAATGTTGTATTTGTTCCGTGAAAAATTTCCTCTTTTTGTTTCCTTATATCTCTGGGAATCATTTCGTAAATAGATCCCCGACGTAAGTGTATAACAAGGAGTAGGCAATTTTATTTGACCAAAACTTGTCATCAAAATTGTATGAACCTAATATTTTAATTGCCATAGACCATCTCTCATACTGCGCCTCTTGGGAAAAGAACGACTATTCGTTGTTTTGAGTAGACTTTCAAGGCGCTAAATAGCCAAACAATAATTGCTAATCACACTAATACATATATAAATGCGAAAGTTTGTGTGTATGTTTGTTACTTCTTCACGTAAAAACTACTGAACGGATTTGGATGAAACTTTACAGTAATATCACTACATAGTATAAAACAAAGTCGCTTTCTCGGTCCCTATTTCCCTTTGTTTGCTTAAATCTTTAAAACCACGCAACGGATTTTGATGCGGGTTTCTTTAATAGATAGAGTGATTCAAGAGGAAGGTTTTTATGTATAATAAATGCATAATATAGTATGGGAACACTGTTAATTTTCGAGGTTTCTAATGTGATGTATCAAATAAACACATTTTTTTGCGCTTACATTGCAAACGCTGGTTGCACCCTACGAGATAGATCAAAATAATGTACTACAGTATTGTACACCTTAAAAAGTACTACAAAAAAGTCCGAGACGGTATATGTCTATCTCTTAGGGATAACCCACAACAACCATTTTTTATTCCTTTCTTTTTACGAGAAATAATGGCTTATTTACGAAGTGATTTTAAGCAATACAGAATGAATCCTCATACAATTAAGTAAATTAAATACATTGTGAATTTAATATAGATCAAAATGGCCCTTTACAGTATGTAATTTAAATGAATATATTCAAAGATATTACAGATTTAAAATGCACGAATCGTGTCGTCGGCGGGGGCATCTGAAATCCACCCATGCGAAGCCGGGGCGGGTCGCTAGTAGCTTATATATCAGAACACATAGGCTACTATTTGCCGCGATAACCGACATATAGGCGGGCGGAGCCGCGGGCAACAACTAGTAGGTTTATAAAGCGAGATTTATGCGCGACAGAATTGACTGCACGGTTGGCCTAGTAGTTTAAGCGGTCGCCACGTCGCTTTCCACTGCGCCAAGTGTTGTGGGTTCAAATCTCACATGGGACAACACTTTGTGTGATCCATAAATTGTTGTTCTGAGTCTGGGTGTTCGGCGGTTGACGTATGCGACTGCCGATCCAGAGGTCTTGGGTTCGAATCCCGGGTCGGGCCAAAAGTGTTATAGAGTTTTTCTAATTATAGAAATTGTACCTACTTAATAACAGCTCGAAGTCTGGAAGTTGGGGTCCGAACCCCCGTGCCTCGGAGAGCACGTAAAGCTGTCGGTCCTGCGTCTGATCTCTCTGAGAATTATGGTCGAATTTCGACCACTGGGCGACCCCTAGTCCTATTAAAGGTTATAAAGCGATGTCGTAATCGACATGTTTTGCTACGTTCTTAACGTTTTATTCTGCAAACGTAAGTGTACGATATACCTAATGTCGTATTGCATTTAATTAGTTTTCGCGCGCCAACTCAACTGTGAATCTTCACTTTCGATCATTATGTGTTTCCTGTTCCGCGGTAAGCTACAATAATTAAGACTGTTTTAATTATTAGTTCTTACCATAGGCTTGAAACAAGTCATTTTATAACATTACTAGGTAGGTACCAATAGTTTTGTTAGTTTTTAATTCTTGTTGATGAATCTGTAGTAGACCTTACAAGACACTTATAGACCTGGCTTTTTTCATTGAACGTCAAAATTCACTTACTGCGACCGAAGCACGACCAAGGTGGATTTTAAAAAAAAAAAGGTTTACAGCCCAATAGGTATATTGTATGTAGTCAAATTCTCAGGGATAAAGGCGTTAGTTGCTTACACTCAAGACGTGAGAAAACATAAGTTCCAGGTACTTCCGAGACTTTCGTTTCAGGTCAGTGTCCTCGGTGATGGCAATAATTTTAACCCAGAGAGCAAAAAGCGCTCGTGCTTAATAAATCAGAGTTTGTGTAAATACACACATCAAAAGTGTCTAGGGATCAAGCATTTTTATGCGGATTTCTTGAGATTGAGATGTGGCTTTGGCCCTGGCCTGCTCAGTCGCCAGACTTGAACCCGATTGAGCATGCATGGGATATGTAACAGAGAAGAGCTCTGCCGAATATGGAGGGTATCCAGTCGCAAGAAGACCTTTTTTTGTTGTTGCAACGAACATGGGCGGCCATTCCACAGCGTGATTTGGATGAACTCATTTTGAGTATGCCAAACCGATGTTCTTGTGTTAGTGTTCGCGGTAGAAACACGGATTATTAATTGTTTAAGTTACCTAATAAAATTTTAAAGAAAACTGTTATTTCAGTCTTTTTTTCGAACTTTAATGTTAGTGGTTCAAATGTCAAAAATCCTTTTATTAGGAAAATGGCAAATTTCTTTATTAATGCATAGGTGACTTGGTTTATCGTTACTGTGACAAACGAAAACACTTTATTTGATGAATCCTTAAAGAAAATTTTAATTAATATCAATCAGGAGAAAAGTTATTGCAAAAATATATGTTGATCCCTAGACATATATGTTGATCCCTAGACACTTTTGATGTGTGTAGTTTTATGTACGACTAATTGATTTGTGGTGTAACAGCATGCGATTTGGATAAAGTTAACGATTTACTATCTATCTTTATATATATAATTCTTCTGTGAGTGTGTATGTCACTGAACTTCTCTCAAACGACTGGACCGATTTTGATGAATTTTTTTGTGTGTGTTCAAGAGGATCTGGGAATGGTTTAGATTCACAATTTTGTCCGCGGGGACAATGTTTTTTTAATTAATTTTTAAAAAATTTCAAATTAAAGACGTGTAGACAGGACAACGTCTGTCGGGTCCGCTAGTGTATGTATATGAATATCGATTGACACATCTTGTAGCTATTCCAGTACATAATATAGGCTCCTGTGTTTGTGGTGAATTGTATTGTAAGAAAACATTTAATTATATCGGACCAAACTTTTTCTTTATACATATTTTCAATCTATCAGATAGCTAGGTAATAATTAGTTTTGCAGTGTATTTACATGCACCAAGCTGTAACGTGCAGGGTGATTGACATCACAATAAAACTGTAATTTCTCGCTAGCTCAGTTACGCCCATCGAGTTTGCCATTGAACTTTATCGATTCGCTATGTGAATCGTGAGTCAATAGTTTTAAAGTTCATTAATTTAAAAAGTAGCTGTAATAATATTAGTCTTATATGGACTAAATATAAACCCATTTTAGGCTCATATATTATACTAGCTGACCCGGCGAACTTCGTACCGCCATATTTACATATCTGTCTCAGCTTCCCACAGGCAGTGTACAGTCGCGGACAAAAAAACACTTTTCCCGTTATCTTTTTTTTTCTTTCTAGCAAGAAAAGAATGAATGAAATCGGACTATGTGTTATTGAATTACAACTAAGTACATATTTTGAGTTTCATCCCCTCTCTCCACGAAACCGTGCTGAATTTCGGGATAAAAAGTATCCCATGTCCTACCTCGTAGTATGAACTCAAATCATGCCAAGTTTCATTTATATTTTTATTATGAGTATAGATACCTACCTATTTTTTAACACTAAACTAAGTATATATTTTTCTCTTGGCAAATATAAAAAAAGGTTCCTTACCTACATAGATGTGCCTGAAGTGTTACCAAGTAAGTTAAGTTTGATAGTTATATACGTATTTCTCTTAATTTCTGAACATCAGCGTATTTGAAGCTGCGATGAAGACTCTTCTTTGTTGTTGCATACGTACTACTTATTTATATGTAAATTTTCGGAGCAGTAAAATCAAGATTCGTCTAATAAAACAAAAACACCTTTCATATCACAGAACCATTCATTTACTCAATAAACTTTTTTTGCAACTACCCACACGCACATCACAATACTTGCACATCATCAAAGTACCTATATACAATAATTTAATTTAAACGCAATCTTAAGACTAAAGTTCACTTATTTAGGCTATATTGATTAACTGGCTGGTGTAGTGGCCGGTGAGTTGGTTGGTGTTCCTGGTGTCGTTGTGTCGGCGGCAGAGTCAGAGCGAGATTGGAACCTATTGTAGCCAGTGTTCCCGCGTATATGGACTGTAGGCGAAGTGCTGGAACCATAACGATCCATGTCCTCATACTCAGACGTGGGCTGATACTGATCTTCAGCATACATCTGAACCTGTACTGGATGATGAACGTACACCGGAACTTCCACGGGAACTTTTACTGGCACTCTTACAGGCACTTTCACTGGATAAGGTACTTTGACCGGATAAGGTACCTTTTTTTCTATTGGGTAAGGCTTAGGAATGTAGACTGGTACCCTTTTTTCAACTTCTACTCTGTGAGGAACCATTACTTCTATAGGTACTGGCACCTTCGTTTCTATGTTAACTCGATACGGTATTCGTTTCTCTACGGGAAATGGTATTGGATGAGGTATTTTGATTGCATACGGCTGCGGATACGGCACTCGAATTGGTACATGTCTTACTACTTCTATCGGTTCTCTAACTTTCACTTCAACCGGATAAGGTACTTTAGTTTCGATTGGGTACGGCTGCGGGACGAGAACTTTGTAGGGTACGGGATAAGGCACTTGCTTTTCAACTCTCACCGCTACCGGGTAAGGCCTATCCACCGGTACAGGAACTCGGACTTCTATCGGAAAAGGCACTTTTTTCTCCACGGGTATCGGCATAGGTTGTGGTACTTTCACTTCAACATGTTTCACCACTGGCACCTGTTGTACTACTGGGTACGGTTTCGGTACATACTCCTTCTCTACAACTTTCACAGGATATGGATGTGGTATTTTTATTCCTATTGGAAATGGAACATTTTTCTCAACCGTTACCGGGTAAGGCACTCGTTTTTCCACAAATTTTATTTTTTCTACTGGTACTGGTACTTTTTTCTCGACTTGAACAGGGTAAGGTTTCGGAACTTCGACTTTGTAGGGCACATTGACTTTTTTCTCAACAGTTTTAACATATCTGTGATGATGATGGTGATGGTGGTGTTTAATTTTTGTCGCCCCGTTGGCTTGAATTTGGTGTTGATGTCTGCGACTTCCTTCGGCTTCTAAGTCCTCGTATGCGTAGTGCATTTGTGAAGGTGTGCGGCCCGGCCGCCCAGTGTAACCAGAAGAATGATGTTTCAATTGAGGTTTACGATGGATTACAACCGTGTGTTTTCTATCCACCTCAGGTTCAGAATGTTGAGGTGCTGGCATTTGGACACGTCCAAAAGTTTGTAAATAAAACTGTTGATTACCTGAAGGTGCAGAAGGATTCATGGAAAAATAATCTGAACGTTTACTAATGACTGGAGTTTTTTTCAATCTAGCATAATGTGAAGGTGGAATTGGCACCCATTCGTTAGGTTCGGGTACCGTAAAATTTATGCGAGGTAAAGGTGTGGTAGTTTTTACTTTAACCTTTCTGGTGACAGGACGATAAACTCGCGGCGTTGACGGTCGGACTGTAGTGGTTCCAGCGGTAGAGTTTCTGTAACCATATGTGACTCGACGGTTACTCTCTGAAGTCTCGCGATCAGTCTCATCGTCAGTCATGTTAGATACAGTCGTATTGTCTTTCGTCAATGTCAGGTTGTGTAAAGTCATGTTCATTTTGTTTAGAATTCGTTTTGGCCATATTCGTTTCGTCCTCAAAGCTTTTTGTGTGGTCGTGACAGTTGTAGCTACCGTGGTTGTGGATGACGTCGATGTCGTCTTGTTAAAAGATTGTGGTGGCTTCACAATGTCGGAGCGAATGCCATTTATCACTTGTGGTAAACTGAACTTAGGGCTTTTTGCAACTATTGGAGATGCAGTTGAAGCAGCGATGCCATTTATCACTTGTGGTAAACTGAACTTCGGGCTTTTGGCAACTAATGGAGATGCAGTTGAAGAAGCGTAAGTTAGCGGTCGTGTCGTTTTTATATAATATGGTCTGTGATATTTCTGTATAGGAATAACGCTAGGGTACTTGTAGAGTGAATTAGGTGAATACTTGTACTTCAAGGGCTGTTTAGGATAGCTTCGTGGTGGTGGCAGTAAGTTCTGCTTTTGGCCATGGAGAGGTCGAAGGACGTCGACGTAATGGTTCGTTTGCACTGGTTTGTCTATGATGTTAGGCGGTTTACTTGGTAGTCTTTGTAGAGGTTTGTAAACTGTAAAGTCTGGCTTCGTCAATGATTGGTTGGTTGGTTTCGTTTGCGCTACGTACTTTGGATTATGTACAACAGTTACAGCTCTGTTTTTGGACTCAATCGCAAGTAGCTCATCATCTTGAGCCGCCACGCCACATCTTTGATTGACGACGATTGCTAATGAAATTATCAGGAATGCCGTCTGAAAAGAAAAGAAATCATTGAAACGGCTGGTTACGTGTGCGTAAGTTATTGGGATTAATAAACAATAAATATAGGTATGTCGGTGTAGAGTAGACCGTGTGACAATAAATTAGTGAATACAAAAAATCTTAGTGGTATTTGCATTATAATACTTTTTCCGTAAACATCGTTCCGTCGCGTTGGTGCGTGCGGAAAGCTGACACGCGATCCTTATTTCCGTAATCATCTATTTTACGAAACCGAACTTAACTATTTTATAACAAACACTGAGAAACTTTGTAATTTGTGGGCAACTTTAAATGGGATAGCAGGAACTAAGTTTATCTAATTGCCGGTATTATGAAGTGACTGGGGAAGCTATAGGGGTAAATAATGGTCGATTGTAGTAGCGTCGTATAAAAACTGTTGGTTGTAAACTCACGTAAAAGTGAAATTACGCGGTATGTAGTTATGAACGACGTCGTCTGTGTGGTGACCGATTAAGAATACAAAATATCACCACAGCCATTCATCTCGTTCGACTAAAGGGAGCAAACTACGCACGACGACATCAGTGAACATACATGATGGCTGCTGAAGAATGAAAAGAGGAAGAAGAGAAAAGTTGAGAAATAAAAAAATTAAAAAATATTTTGGACATGTAACACACGACGCCATCTAGTCCCAAGCTAAGCAGAGCTTGTGTTATGGTTACTAGACAACTGATATAAATACATAATTATATTTTACTTTTTTTGATTATATAATACATAAATACATACATATTATACATAGAAAACACCCAAACTCCGAAACAAATATTTGTAGATCATACAAACATTTGGTCCGACCCGGGAATCGAACCCGAGACCTCATGATCAGCAGTCGCACACGCCCACCGCGAGACCAACGAGGCAGTAAATAAAAAGGAAGTCAACTAGCAAGTAATAACTTTTAATACAAGAGTGATAAAAGTTTAATCCACAGTAATTGAAAAGGCTCGTTAAAAAAATAGGTGCGCAAAACATATTTAAGACTTCAAAACAGAAAATTCTTAATTTGTTTTTTTTTACTTCAGAACTCCTGTGATTCCGAACCAATTTAGAAATTTTCATTTCGGATAGGTATACGAGTAGGTACCTAGTTCCCATTTGATCCTTCCAATTTTTAAGAAAAAATATTACCAGTGGTGGAAAATAAGGAAAATGCATTACAATGTGTTCGCATATAATAGTCATTGCCTATTTTATAAGGTATTGGTTTTACGCAACATTCATTGAAAACTTTAATAAAATTATAATATTTAATTTATTAAATGATAACTTCCCCACCTAGATTACTTTAAGATCCTGTGTTGCGTAAAGGCGCGTCTCCACCAAATTTGTTGGCAATTTCAGTGTTTCCAACTGTTTGCAACTCTTCAGAAAATCGCCAACTTTTGTTTCCATTGTGTCTACACCGAGTCGCTAACAATTTGAAAAACATTCGAACTAAGCGTCCACACAGAGCCAATAAATATTTGCAACAAGCTTATTCTTTTCACGTTTACCGCTAAAACGGAAACACTGTTCCAAACATTTGTTGACAATTTTTGTTGCAAAAGTTTCTGTAATTTCCTTAATTACAGAAACTTTTGTCACCAACACGTGTTGACAAAACTAAAGTTGCCAACTTTTGTTCGATGAAGACTCGGCTTAAGACAGGCAAAGACTAAGAACGAAAACAAAGAACATCCAGACCGGAACAACAATCTGTGGATCACACAAAGTGTTGTCCCATGTCCACAAGAAAGCACCGAAGTACACTCTTGGATTCTGTTCATGCTTTCCATCAGGCAGAGCAGAGTCATTTTGGCAGCTAAAACAAAAAAAGTGAGCGCTTAAATCACTACTTCATTTGTGCCGTCGCGTCAGTTTGTTTTATAACTAAGTAAGTACTTGCTAGCTTGTGTTACTCCGTTTATATTATTGTTTTTAACCGACTTCAAAAAAGGAGGATGTTCTCAATTCGACCGTATACATATATCTTAATATATATATTTCTTGTGCGCGTGTGTATGTGACTGAACTCCTCCTAAACGACTGGACCAATTTTGATGAAATTTTTTGTGTGTGTTCAAGGGGATCTGGGAATGGTTTAGATTCACAAAAACGACTGGACCGATTTTGATGAAATTTTTTGTGTGTGTTCAAGGGGATCTGGGAATGGTTTAGATTCACAAAAACGTAAACGATGTTACGTGGGTCATAAATATGGCGGTACGAAGTTCGCCGGATCAGCTAGTGTAGGTATATATTTTATGTTTGTTCGCGGATAACTTCGTCGTTTACGAACCGATTTTGATGATTATTTAGAATAAAGTTTCTTTAGAAAGAAGAAAAGATAAAGTAGATATCCCAACGGTGGTACCGTGATAAGGACACTAAGATCTGATGATGGCATCCAAGAGAAATCGAGTCCAACCTTGAAGTCGGTTTTTGTTATTGTTATAATTTGTAAATAATTTAAAAAAATAACAAAAAACCGACTTCTATCTGGACCAATTATTTATTAATTATTTAAATGGGACCATTCGGAAAGCACCAGCTTTCAAATAAAAAAAGAATCATCAAAATCGGTTCACCCAGTCGAAAGATATGAGGTAACAAACATAAAAAAAAGAAAACAGTCGAATTGAGAACCTCCTCCTTTTTTTGAAGTCGGTTAAAAACAAAACTTTAGGTGGTATTTCCGAGACACAGAAATCTTTCCTTCTGTCTGCGATAATTCAACAAAGACTAGCACCCACTACAGTCTGAATGTTATTCTAATTATGTAGATACGATTCTATTTTAATTCAAGTGTAAGAATTACATTCGAAATAGTATCTGCCCCCCTTGCAACTTGCAAGCGTTCTTCGTTCTGCAATCGTTAACGCCTAAATTCTCGTGGCTAACACTTTGCCTAAGATTACTTTGTCTAAGTTTAGCCAATGACTCACAATAATTTAGGCGTTAACGATTGCAGAACGTAAAACGCTTGCAACTTGGCTAGGGGGGCTGATCTCTGAATAGAAAATGTATAAATAAATGTTTAGAGTATTGGATGTACTTAACTTTAAAATTTCCCTTGATATACTAGCAAAAGGGTAGATGACTGTATTGGAAATAAATACCGATATCTCCTTCATTAAAACGAATATTTTATAACATCTCGGAAAATCTAATTATACCAGCTTTTCATTTCGATTACAAATTTTAATCAAATATGAGACATGACGTCACATGTTTAGATTTATTAAATTTTTCACAGAGTAATGGTTTTGACAGATCATAAAAAGTAACTAATTTGACTAAGGTGTCATAAACCCTATCCGCCCCGGCTTCGCACGTGTTCATTGAAAAATATAATTAGCATAAGTTTCTCTTGGATGTACTTTTTTTTTTAAACAAAAACCGTTATATCTTAGCCGATATACTAAAAATTTTAACAAATTATAAACGAAAACCTTTCTCAAGAATCACTCATATTTAGGTACGCAAAACTGCTTAAAAATCCGTGCAGTAGCTTTTGAGTTTATCGCGAACAGGCAGACACGGCGGAAGACTTTGTTTCACAATAAGTAGTGATTGGAACATTACGTACAATTTTGGTGCATTGGGGCGCACAAAACATACTCACATACCAAGTTGTACTAAAACTCATATCCCAGTAACTTTTTTAACTTAGATAGCACTAAAATCACATTATTACACAAAACACATGTAATTTGATAATTTAATATCACTTTTAAAATTTACACATTACACCTTTACCCGCCAAAACACTAATTTGTACAATCGAATTTTATTGGTTCTACGTTCCGTTTTTCATTTTTTTTATTTACCTACCGAATAGTGTTGCATATTGCAGCGCCTTCGGCCAATTGTAAACGTAATGGTGTATGTAAGGAAGCGCCGCTCACTTATATAGCATTCGCGTAATGGGTGGTTGAGTTTCAGGATGATTACTTTCTCTTCAATTCACAATTTTTTTTGTATTATATTTTACAGAAACGACAATTTAAGAGAGAACGTCTCGCATCTTCTTTTTACAATACAGATAAATAAATTAGTAGATCAGTATCCATAAAGATTTTAAAGAAAAAATATATCCTATTATACCTAAAGGTAGCCATAAAGTCTTTACTGGCTAAGACGTTAAGTTCGTTTTCTCCTGAGAAATCCAGTATGGAAAGATTTTTTGTCTAGTTGACTGCTTCATTGGTCTAGCAGTTGGCTTATTCGACTGCAGATCAAGACTACTCGGGTTCGATACCCAGGGTAGCCCCAAAAAGTATTGTTGAGTTGTTCTGATTATAGAAATGCTTAATAACAACCCGGAATTTGGAAGATGGCCTTAGTGCTTGTTTACGTAGGAAAGCGCGGGCGCGGCGGCGGCTGCTGGCGCGGTATACCTGCGTTGCGTGCTCGTGTTCACATTGGCCGCCAGGGGTTTGCGCGATTGTGACGTTTTGTCAGAGGTTTTTTACTTTGCCAAATCGGAGTTCTTGCCTGAACAGCACTAATAAACTCTTCTGTATTAAAAGACATGATAAATAGGTGCTATCATTTCGAGCGATAAGTTCAAACTGGTTGAACTTACCTGACGTCGCGACAAAATCGCGCGCTCCGCCGCTAGTTCGACATGAACACACACAAACGTCTCTCTTGGAGAGACACACTTGGATATCTCGTCATATGTTTGATATTTCGTGACCACGCACGACACCACCGCACCCGCGAGTCAACGTGAACAAGCACTTAACTTCTGTGCCTCGGAGAGCACGTAAAGCCGTCGCCCACGTTTTGCCCGCGTGTATATTGATTATCGCGGTAAAGAGTAGGTAAGCTATGTCCTGCATCAAGAATCAATGTATCTCCATGCCAAATGTCATTAAAATCCGTGCAGTAATTTAGCCGTAAAAGCGAACCAAACAGACAGACAGAGTTACTTTAGAATTTATAATATTAGTATGGATGCAATAATAAAAAACACATTCTTAATGATATCCTGTTCTTAGCACTCTATTTACCTTCCAGCCCCTACGTAAGGTATTCCCTTAAGATGGGTGCCTTAACCTATTTGTTATTCAACATGTAGGATACACAGTATTTAAAACGATCTGTTGTTCCTGTTTCCGCTTTTCTACACGCACCAATTGTTTGTTACACAAACGGTTGCTATATGCAATCGTATTAATAGAACACGCAAGTGGGTTAGGAGGCCTTTCTTGCTATTTGTAACTACGGTCATTGCGTTTAGATAACTGCATGATATTATTTGATAGCTAGTTTTCTACTTATAGCGAAAAAAAAATTTTAGGAAAATACACGGTTCATCTGGCAAGAGTTCATAAAGTTTCAAGTTTTGTTTTTTTTGTTCAACAAGATTCTCAATGAAATTTCCACATACTGCATAAACATATTTCAGCGCCATCTAGGCAGGACAAGGCGAACTATATAGTAACTACTCATTCTGTATAACACAATGAGAGTTCTCAAGCCAATCAGATTCTGTAAAAAAAAAACAGAAGATCCTGTCATCAGGAGGGACGTAGCAATAGGCCGTAGTATTACTATTCTCTTTGGCAATAGGTTCTTTATAAATCTGTTTCAAGTATCAAATGCACACATACCCTCCAAAGACCGTATTTGTAATAACCCTTGATTTAATCAAGGGTTATTACCAATATGGTTCCCTTGATTACATCTTGATCAGTTTTATAAATAATAAAAGAATAAAACGACTTATAATAAACAATCACTGTATTTCTTTTAATATCCTAAGCCTATATTTATCATCGGGGAATCTCATTTTGACAATTTGCCGGACTTCCTCGCAGCTGTAACCCTGAAATTGCTCCCTGTCCTTGTTCCACAAGTCCGATATCTCCAGCAGTTGAGCTCTTAGCAGATGCGGTAGTTTGGAGAATTTGGCCCATATGCTTATCTTTGATTCGAAGTGAATTGGTTCCTGAAACAAACATGTATTGTGAGAATTAAAATTTTAGTACATAATTTTTTTTTTTTTTTTTTTTATGTTTGGCCCGCCAAAATGACTCTACTCTGCCTGATGGAGAGCATAAGCAGAATCCAAGAGTGGTGGTCACCATGCTCACTGCGGATGCAGACAATGCAGCATGGCGACCCACACCATGGCGGCCTAGTGATGCTGCTGCATCTTTTAGTCTAGTCAACAAGTTTGGAACTTGTTGACTAGACTAATTGGGCCTCCGGTCTCGCACTCACCAACGAAACACGACAGCACGCTGTCATTTTACGTTGATTTTCTGTGCGAGGGTAGTACCGCCCCGGTCGAGCCGGCCCGTTCGTGCTGAAATCAGCGTGGCTCTACTACCTATACCTGTGCAGGAAAATGTGTTTTTTTAATACTATTCGGAAAAGATTCGGGCAAATCATTAATTATTCTCGATCTATAAGTAAAATTAATAAGCGACGGGTTTTCGCTCCACATTTACAGGAATACATGACTTCGCTTCTTATTAACCGAAATGGTGGAAAGGCCACCATAGCCGTCGGAAGCTATATGTTTTATTAAAATTTCAACGCCTCTATATACCTTTACCTTCGTCTCACTTTAACATCTGTCCTAAACCAGAACAAACAAATTGCACCTTGGAAATCTAACGGCTTTCAGACTGAATATGAGGAGAAGGATTAGAGGTGAAAGCAGACTGTGGTAGCTGGAAGAAACCAGGGTACTCTACCTTTGTCAGGACAGCATTAAGATATTAAGTTTACCAAACAAAGGAGAGAAACGTCATAAACATTTTTCCACTTAGTACCTTACCTCAAATAAAGTTAAGACATCAGTGAGAGTGTCGTCTACCCTCATAGCCAGCATGTACACCAGTTCTTCACTGACTGGCTTGATGGCCGCGAGCATCCGGTCTAACACTGACTGGCATAGCACTTGTACCAGCGTACACATTGACATCTCATACATTCGATTCGGCAGAACGTTGTACCAAGAACATTTTAGGTCTTTTAATAACGATAAAGCGGTGTTGATTGCGCAGTCGAATTGCTCGTAGGAGTCATGGGTCCAGGGTGATCCTGAAAATATAAAAATTGCTGAGCATCTGATCGCACCCTTTCCTTTTTAATAACCTTGCATAGGTTCGTAAAAAAAGACCCACTAAAGGGGCTGGGAGCTCGTTAGCTGGATAAAGGGCTCCCACACATAACTGCGATGCGATGCAGCGTGAAGTTCTTGCGGTGCATTCGTGCGAGCCCATATACAGTATACTTCTGCATTATGAATTATTATGAGCAAATTAATCCGAGTAGAGATAAAACAGCAATGACTCACATAAATATATATATACAATCCAGCTAGCTTGCTTGCTTTCTACTTATAGCGAAAAAAAGTTATTTTTAGGAATTTTAAATACAAGGTTCATCTGGCATGAGTTCATAAAGATTTAAGTTTTGTTTTTTTGTTCAACAAGATTCTTAATGAATTTTCCACATACTGCATAAACATATTTCAGCGCCATCTAGGCAGGACAAGGCGAACTATAGAGTAACTACTCATTCTGTATAACACAATGAGAGTTCTCAAGCCAAAATTACGACTAGCTGCCGTTATATTAGGTCTTTACCTATGAAATTGCCGTTCTTCAGTACTGGTCATTTCAAATAAAAAAAAGTTTGTAATGGCTCTGTATTCTAAATTCAAATGAATTTTGTTTTAAAACCATGACATTCTATTTACAAACTCAGTCTTTTGTTTTTTGATTAGCGTTGTATTTTCATTACATTTGAACATTTTTCGTCATAATGGATACTTTAAAAATTCGTGTAATTATGGAATATGAGTTCCGTCGTGGCACCAACGCGACACAAACGGCACGTAACATCAAAAACGTTTACGGAGAGAACTGTACAAACGAACGCACAACCCGTTATTGGTTTTCCCGGTTCCGTTCTGGAAATTTTGACTTGAAAAATGAAGCTCGTGGTCGTCCGGAGACTTTGGTTAACAATAAGGAATTAAAGGCGATTGTGGAAGCTGACGAAACTCAATCTACAGCTGAGCTAGCAGCAGCTTTTAATGTAAGCATCAAAACAATATTGATCCATTTGCGACAAATTTGCAAGGTAAAAAAGCTTGATAGATGGGTGCCCCACGACCTTAACGATCGCCAGCGCAACGTACGCGTCGAGACCTGCCTTGCGCTGCTCAACAGGCAAAGAAATGAAGGAATTTTGAAACGAATTGTTCGTGCGACGAAAAATGGATTCTGTTCGACAATCGAAAGCGCTCAGCAAGTTGGTTAGACCCTGGTTCAGCACCAAAGCAATGCCCTAAACCAAAAATGACCCCTAAAAAGGTAATGGTCACTGTTTGGTGGTCTAATACGGGTGTGATTCACCACAGCTTTTTACAAAACAGCATGAGCATTAATGCAGATGTGTACTGTGAAGAACTGGAGAGAATGATGGAGAAGCTTGCACATCTCCAGCTTTGGTCAATCGGTCGTCCCCACTGCTCCTTCACGACAACGCGCGACCCCATACTGCGCAACAGACAGTCTCCAAGCTGCAAGAGCTGGGGTAGGAAGTTCTCCCTCATCCGCCATACTCACCAGACCTTGCACCTACCGACTATTACTTTTTCCATAATTTAGACAACTTTTTAGTGGGTAAAAAAATCAGTTCCCGAGAGGCAGTACAAAATGCCTTTGAAGAGTTTGTTGCCTCCCGTCCAGCTGATTTTTACAAGAAGGGCATCAATAAACTGCCAATGCGTTGGCAAAGATGCGTCGATTGCATGGGTGATTACTTCGAATAACAGAAATAAAAAAGTTTGAAAAATTAAGTACTTTCACTTATTGCATACAAAACGGCAATTTCATAGGTCAAAGACCTATTATGTAGATGCTCAACACTACTAAACGATACTAATTACCACCAAAGACATAAACTAATCTTTATATTAGCACCGCAAACAATGACACTTGCCATGGATACAAAAACTCAAAAACTGAATGCGTTTAATCGACTTGCGTGCAAACCAAATTTGGTTAGTTAATTTTTTGTGCAGTGTATAGTTTTTTAAATTATACACTGCACAAAAAAGTGTTGACTGATGTGGAAAGCTGGATGTTCCATTTTTAGGCAGCTTTTTCTTTGATGTATCGGACTGCTAAAGCGACTCTACTCTGCCTAATGGAAAGCATAAGCGGATTCCAAGACTAGTGGTCACTATACTCATTGCGAATGGAGATAATGTAACAATGCAGCATGGTGACCCACCTAGTGATGCTTCTGTACTATGGATTTAATCGGCTCGCGATTAATCGCAATTCGCGGTAGCATGAGAATTATGAGAAATTACTACAACACTTACTGCGCAAGCGACACTAGGCCTAAGTAAAGTTGTAATAGGGGCATTTCACGTGAAGCGGACAACGAAAAAAGGGTCAGGATTCCGATTTCGTTTATATTTAAGTATGTTATACCTGTACAGTGAATTGACTATTCATATGTGCCTGTATATTGACTATTCATAAGTGCCTATATGAATAAAATATTTTTGATTTGAGTTGAGTTTGAGTTTGTACATATCCTTGACACAGATACGAAATATTTTTGCATTTGCAAGCTTAATTTTTAAAATATAGGTCTTTGAAGATTTCAGAAAACGTGAGGTATGCACTACTTCGAATGTCAGTATCAGTTCAAAAATAGTAATTTTGGGACAAATTGAACACTGAGTTATATACTATATTTAATAACCTTTATGTCCTCAGAATTCGAATTTTTATTTTCATTTTTAATTGCAAAAAAAATAAAAGATATATATTTTTTCGTTTTTGACGAAGTTCGCATTTTTTTAAAAAATTTTTTGATCATAAGAATAAAGATTATATTATGTTTAAGCATCATGCCAAGTTTTATAGTGGGCCGCGCAGTCGTTTAGGAGCTACATGTATAATAATGACGAAGCGCGGTAATGTCCCCTTCTAGCGTCTAGTCAGTTAGCGAGACTTACTGAAATATTTCTTTAAATAACAGGTAAATAACACTGTCTCTGGTATATCTTCGCTTACATAAGGCAGTAGTCCCACCGCCAGCGAGAAAACGACTAACTATCGGATATTTTTTGCTCAAGAAACTAACAATAGATAAACATTCCGTGTAAACAAAAGAGATCATACATTTATATTTGATCGCTGACTGTTTACACTACCGGCGAGGACGCTCTACTAGTTTGTCGCTGAGCGACAAGCATTAACATATTCATAGATAATACTTTAAGCGATACTTGCTCAGCGATGCTCGGTTGGCGCTCAGAACTCGGTACATTTATCATAATATCATCACGCTAAGACCAATAGGAGCGGAGCAACAATGAAGAATGTTACAAAAACGTTGGACAATTATTACGCCACGGGCAATAGGAGACGTAAACGAGGTTACGTGGTTCAGCTAGTAAATAATAATAAGCAATATCTTCTCATCCAACCAGAGTCAGAGGGAGGTAGGAACACACAAGATTCCTCTTAAGTTAAACCATGTTCATGTCGCTTTTTGTGCAACATACAACAGAAATAACTAATGTATTACACAAAATGTCTCATGATGGGATTGTACCCAAACTAAGCAGAAAGAAACCGGACAACCTAAACCACTTTGCTGTTTTCCCCAGTTAAACAGAAGTCCTTACCATCAGTTTCCATGCTCTGTATGATATTACTCTTCTCTCTCTGCAGATACAAGGAGATCTTCTCCAGGCCCAACACCCTGAGATCTTGAATGCATTCCAGGAGCATTATATTCAGCTGGTTAGCCATATCCTTAGGTAATGTGATACACCATGGGGGGCCCAGCAAACTGTGAGCCAGATAAAAGCAATTGTTGAAGAACAGAGCTGAAAAGAAAAAAAATGGTTAACAGCAAGTTATACACAGAAAATAGAATGATTAATTAATATTATTAGAATTCATAGGCCTGTTAATCTGCCTACCCTTTCGGGAGTAAAGGTGTATGAGTGTATTTCATAATTAAAAGATATTAATGGAACTATTAATTGCACATTTAATTTTCAGCCAGATAAATTCAGTGACATTCAACTCATATTTACAATGAAAATAATTTTTTTTTAATAATCCATATCCAATCAGATTATTTTATTACCCTACAGTATGGCAGTTTTTAGAATAATTCATGTTCCATACGATGTGTTTAGACCTGGGTTGATATGATTTAAATCACTTGATTTAAATCAGTGATTTAAATCATTAAATTTTTTACTGCAACCAAATCGGCCAAAAATTGTCTAGGGACTTCTCCCAACATAGACAACGGCGCGCACACGTGCACAATGCCGTGCGAGCGAGCGATAACTGACCCGTTTCGGGATTCCAAATGCTATACAGGACATGTTCTAAAAGTTATCAAATATTTCAGAAATCATTTCGCGCATACTATTCAATGCAAAGCGACAAGTATCCTATTTGAGATAGTGTACTCATCTGGAAAGAATTAGAATATGTACTTTAATGAGTTGCTAAGTTAATACTTTCCTTGTTATTTTTTCAACACTACTGTTTTTTAAATTGTTGATTCTAGTAGAACTTGTTAAATTACCATGTAATTAATCTATTAATTCAATTTAAAAAATACATTTTTTTTTTATTTAATAAATAACTGACCATTAAAGTAATAAAAAGACAAGAAAGTAAAATAATCAAAAAAATCTGATTTCAATCAAAAAAATCCGGTTTAAATCAAATTAATCCGATTTTTATGATTTTTTTAAAAAAATCATGATTTTTATCAAACGTGGTTTAGACATACATTTAATATTACATTCTTATAGATGTCCTTAAAGAGGCTCATACATGAAAATGAAATAGATTGAAAACATATTATTTACCAATATCCGAGGGACAGCACTCCAAGTTAATTTTAAACTTCTTAGGCACAAAGCTCTGATACATGATCCCAATGTCTTTGATATAAGTAATGAGCTGTTTACTGTATTTCTCTGGCAACTTAGCGCTTTCCTCCAAATGTTCAACTATCAATGACACAATTACTTTAACGTTTTGAGAGATCAAACATCTCGGTAGAAACAATGGTTTATTTATATCCCAAATAGCACTGTCATCAGTGACATCTAATATAGAATCATTCTCGTCCATCGATTCAGACCCTACAGCAATAGTACTGTAGGATAGACTTTTATTAAGCAACTTACGGACATCAGACAATAGTTTATCACATTTCTTATTGTATAACACACATTCGGTATCATCAATATATTTATTGAGAGGAGATTCGTCTGCTTTTACGAATTTCAGATCGACCAGGAATTTGTTAAACGAATCTAATTCGATTACAATATTCTTATAATACTGGTACGTGCTATCACATGATGGTAAGTTCATCCGAATGCAGTCTTCTATAATTTTAGTAAAGAATTTCTGTCTCAATGTATCTGCAAATATTTCTATAAAGGATTTTTCACTTTCAAAGTGTGAGCCTAATGTTGACTGTAGGAACTCGAAGATGGCTGTTAAATTATTGAAAATTGTTTGGTAATTGGGCTTCTTGGGGTCATTTAGATTGACTTTTATATTAAATACTATAGCACCAATATGGTCTTCATTGAAAATATCACAATTGTGTCTTATAACATTGTGTAGTAAGTTATTAATGAAGAAATTGGAAAATAAACCGATTTCAGCGTAGATACGGTCTGTGATAAATAAAGTTTTTAATATTGTTTGTAGTAGTATCGGGTCGCTTTGTTGCACAGAAAGAGAGTAGGTCAAGAATGTCTGACCTTTCTTCTCTGACCATGTAAAAATATTCTCCCACTCAATACTCAACTGAGCGATAAACAAAGCAAGCTGGTTCTCAGCTTGGGCATTGATATTACTTAAAGCTTTCACCATTTTTCCCTCGAATTTTAATCTGTTTAAATCAGTTTTCAACTGTTTCACGGCTAATATTGCTTCAGTGTAATTAAAACGCGCACATTCGTGGTTTGCCTTCTCTAATATACGTTTACCATCAACAACAGTACATAAATCATTGAAAATATTAAATGATTTGTGTAATTTATCGCAATGATTACGAAAATCTTCATCATTGGTAAACATTTCTTTAATATTATCTAGTTCTTTGATACATTTTGAGTGGTCTTCTAGAATCTTAGCTTTTCGATTTTTGTAATTTAACTGTTCTAAACTCTTTGTTACAGTAAAATTAACGTAAGTATCAATAATATTTTCCTGTAATGCCCAAGATAAGAGCTGTAGTCGTTCCGTAAGGTCTTTAACTGTTGGTAATATTTGATCACGATGTCTCTTCAAATCATCCGTATTAACTTTATTGGCTTCTTGTAACACAGCACTTAACAAACTCATTTTAAAATTTCCCAGCTGTTGTAATGCACTGAAATAAATTTGATTTTGTTTTAGTGAAAATTGAAATGCGTTAGGTTTTACAAGATTCAAATTTTGAATCTGACATAAAATTTTTGTTCTGAAGTTTTTGAACTTGGAATGACAGATTGGAGTACGTTTAAAAATTGGTATATTGAATATTTTTTTGCTCAAAATGTCAATTTTTATATTTTATAAATTCTCTTATTCTAAACTGTGCTTAGAGCATTAAACCAACCGGAGACAAAATGAGCACCAAATATATATGCTAATGATGTGTCTGCCATTTTCCGCCTTAGAGCATGGATTAATGCTCTAAGAAACTGTGTTAAATTGATTACTTTATTTATGGAATTGCATAAAAATAAGTCGTTTTTGTCCCTTTTACCGGGTCAATAATCCCGAGTCGGTCAGATCGTTGACGTTGTTGCCAAAATGCATACGCATACTACATTTGATGTTACAAAAACAAAAATTTGACTGCACGGTTGGCCTGGTGGTTTAAGCGGTCGCCACGCTGCGCTGCTTTCTACTGCGCCAAGTGTTGTGGGTTCAAATCCCACATGGGACAACACTTTGTGTGATCCACTAATTGTTCTTCTGAGTCTGGGTGTTCTTTGTGTATGTTTGTAAAGTCCCCCGCGAGTCCCGCGACACAGGATGTTTATTCCTATGCGGGAGTTGTTTTCTAAAAGAAAATATATCATTAAATTCTACTAATATTCAAACCCGAAACTTTAAAAGCTAGTAAGAATATTTATCAAGAAGTAATATTATTTTCGACTTTATGTTTCTTTAATTGTTTAGCCTTACTTGTCCTAAGTGGGGATACGCATGTTATGTGAACCTGACCTACAATAATATTAAGGATATTTTGCAACGCTGGTGAACCCTTCATGTATCGCATTGCTATTAAGAAAATTAGATGCAAATAAACAATTTCGAAGGTTTAAATTCCTGGTACATTTGGTCGCCATCGTCTTGTTTAATCAATCGAGCCTAAACTCAAGGGCATCGCTGTGTTCACTACACATTCTGCAATTTCGACAGTAAATATTTTTGACACTGGCTAAAATTCCTATTTAATATAATAATGAACGACAGTATTGAAATTGATACACTTAAAAGTGAATTAGAACACGAAAAAACTTGCAGGTGAGCATTGAACTCTGCTTTCATTTAATCTCTGATATTTAGAATGACTTTCAATGAATGTGCAATGATTGTTTGTAATTAATTTTATGAGAAACATTAAGTAGGTCTACTTTCCTTCTGATAATATATTTTGTTTTACCAATTCAAAATGCTTCATAGTTCTTCTCTTAGAGTTAGGAGCCGTTCAAGTATTACGTGAGCAGATTTATTACAATTATTTACACCCCCATCCCCCTTGTCAGCAAAAGTAAGCAAAGCTCTTACCCCCCCCCCCCCTATGCTTACTAGTCCCAAAGTAAGTAGAGCTTGTATTATGGGTACAAATGGGTTGCCATTTTTTTTTACAAGAAATAATGTATATTTATGTCTGAAAAGAATATTAAACAGTATATTAGGAAAATTAACAGTATTTAATTTATTGTTCACTAATTTCTTGGGCACGCCGTTATTGCGGCGGTAAGACCCGTTATGGAGGATTGGCTCGAGAGGCATCACGAGCCTCTCATACCGGCTGACACAGGTGAACACTGGGAAAAGATACTTTGGAGAGCACCTGTGTCTGATCCGCAAGGAGCCAACGTCTGAGTGCCACCACTGCGATGCCCAGACCGTGGACACGGCGCTCCACACCTGGCAGAATGTCCGACGTGGGGCGAGGCCGTCTCTTTCTGCGAGCAAGTTATGCTTGCGAAGGAGATGGCGGAGCGGGACCGGGATAGGTTTAGAACTCTTCCTTTTCGACAGGCCCGGGAACGGGCCAGGTACCCAGGATCGCAAAACGATCAATGTCCTCCGTAAGCGCAAGCCTGGGGTGACAGGTGAGGCCACCAGTCACCCTAGCAGAAGCAGGCCGGGGTAGTGGCGCGAGCTCTACATAGTGCTCGCGCCCTTTTCTAAATAGAAAAGGAGCATCAGGGTTCCTACACAGGAGGGGGCCATCTACAAACCATAGGTGGCCCGATGAAAGTCGGGGTTCCTTCCGAGGGTGCACCTGGTTCTCCGGCTTCTAGTACCCGAGACGGTGTGCGGCTTTTAGTCGGTTTGAGTCCGACATAGCCACCAGTTGGTGGTATCCGAGGGGATTTCCGCACAAAAAAAGGCTAATTTATTTCTGCACATTTTTTACCTTCGTAGTTGTATGAGATTTTTTAAAACTTTCTATTTTTTGGTATAACTTGTATTTGTCTATTTGAAACGACATCTTTATATGAAACAATTAAACTTTGGTGAAAGAGGATCAACGCATAAGCAAAGCAAATTAATGTTTGTGTTACAGACAAACATTAATTTGCTTTGCTTACAATACGCCCCATGTCATCAAGAATAAGCAAAGCTAAGACCCCCCCGCCCCCTATAGTGTTTACGTTATACTTGAACGACCACTAACTAGGGATAGCAGCCTAATGCTCTTTTGCATGCAGAGATTCAGCAGCCTGGCAAAATGGTGAGCTTGAAAAACAAATTGCATCCATTCACGATGAGCTACGGAAGAGCGACTATCCATGGGATCACGACGATGACCTGAGGAAGGAGAGTGCCCGATACAAAGTATACTTAGATACCATCGAGACTCTGCGAGCACAACTGCCGGGCCTAAAAGACAAGATCAGAGCAGCCAAAATTTGTGGAGCAGGTGGGTTTCTTTTTTTTTTTATAAATATTTCGGACATCTAACACACAACGCCATCTAGTCCCAAGCTAATCAGAGCTTGTGTTATGGGTACTAGAAGACTGATATAAATGCATATATACTTTTTTTTTGTAAATACATACATATTATACCTATATAGAAAACATCCAAACTCCGAAACAAATATTTGCAGATCATGCAAACATTTGGTCCGATCCAGGAATCGAACCCGAGACCTCAAGCACAGCGGTCGCATATACTACCACTGCGCCACAGAGCCAGTTATTTGCAGTTTCGTCATTTTATTACTCGATTTTCAGGCACCTAGTGGTTCCAAGTACAGTTACAATCAAAATACATAACTAATTATTTTTCTATTCCAGATTGTAAGTTGAAACATGACGATCTCAACATCAATTTGGATTTTCTTACTCCTGTAAGTATAATAAATACTAAACAAGCATCTGGTTACTAACTGGTTGCAAGTCCTCTCAGTTACGTGAGCATTGTCAACCTTGGTGTTCTAAAAGGCGGTGATAGACAATAGAAATTTAGAAAATATTAAATATAGAAAAATTGTTAAAAGAAAGTAAAGCCAACTATTTCATTTCGTGTCGATATGATAGACTACGGTCTTTTCAAATTATAGAACGTAATCCCACTATATTTAGATCACGCATTTAGATTTAAAAAAATCAAATTATTGATATTTTTTAAATCAGTTTCTCTCTCTCAAAGTATGATAAAAGACCGACCGACCGAAAGAGTGATATTAATAATAAATAAATGTACATAGGTGCTACAAAGTATACTGGGTCATCTAGTCTTAATAATTCAAACGTAATCACTTTTACATTTGTGTTAACATTTTCTTACATTACTCAGTGGCGGATTTGCAGTCTCGGCCGCCCTAGGCCCAAAGCCATCAGCCGCCCCTTTCTCAGCATCCACCATATACTCGTAGACTACATAATGAAATTACTTTATTGCCATTTTTATCTAAATAGATTTAGAAATGTAGGAAAAAAATGTAGTTATATTTCGGAAGAACATGGTACATAAGTTGTTACAACTAGTTATATAACATACTCTGCCAACTTGGCATACTTGGTTATGATAACTTTTACACGAGTGTTATCAACTTTCAACACTTAATTGCGAGTTAAATATTTGAATATCTAATTAAACACAATTAATTTGTACGGAACTACTTGTTTCAGGAATAATTACACATTTAAATAAAACATTTAAACGGTTTTAGGTTTATTTATTTGAGTACAAGATAAGATATAATAAGTGTTATACAATGTGTTACAAAACTCGCCTGCACTTAAGTGCAGCAAAATCATTAATTAAATCTTCGCAATCCAATTTCCTTAAAAAATCAGCTTCTATGTTAAGCAAAGCAAGATCGTTTAACCTTTGGTCCGTCATTGTTGTGCGCAAATAATTTTTAACTCGTCGTAAACAAGAAAACGATCGTTCTCCAGAACAGTTACTGGCGGGAGTACACACTAACATACGAAGAGCAATATCCACGTTTGGGTAAATGCTTTGAAGACCTTCAGTTCGTAACCATTTCAACAAACTGACAGCACTGTTCCGATCCTCATTTTTTATAGTGCAGTGAGCACGAAAATGGAGACATTCTTCTGAAAAATCGTCTTCTAAGTCAGTAGAATAAATTATTTGCAATGCTTTGGCCTTTTCTTTGATTTCCGACGGGTTTAATTTTGTCAGATTAATAATAAAATTAAATTTATTGTTAAGCACTGTATATGCATCTTGTCGTTTTTTTAATTCTACTGATAATCTATCAATTATGACCAAAAAAGTATTAATTCTAAAATCTTCGCGACCATTTGTTTGTTGCATCTCTTTATCTAAAGTCTCGCCAGGAAGTAGCTTACGCTTTTTATTGCGTCTAAAATCTCTTTCATATTCACAAGAAATGGACAGTTCTTTGGCGTTGTTCTCAAACTCATCAAAATTATTACGTGTTTCGCCAATAAAATGTATTAGTACCTCATAGAGTTCTATGACAACGGTAATGTCAATTTCCACACTCTGAAGCTTTTTACTTGTGGCGTTAATGCGATCCAGTAAACATCCCCAAAAAACAGTCATAACGGCCGTTTCAAAACGTTCCAGTTTCAAACGAATACCTCTTGCTTCGCATATAATGGCTCTCTTCTGTTGTGGATCATTTTCGATGGAAACTAACGCTTTATGGATTTCATTCCACGATTCGCGTAAACTTTTGCATGCGTCTGCACGAGCTGACCAACGAGTGGTTGATAAACTTTTGATAGTGAAATGGGTTTGAAGGAGTTCCCAACGCCGAGTTGACGCTGCAAAAAAATTGTACAACTCTTGGAGTAAAGAAAAGAACGAACAAGCCTCTTGGCTGCTTTCAGCTGCACATTCACCTACTAAATTGAGCGAGTGTGCTGAACAGGGAACATACTCGGCAAGGGGAGAAATTTCCTTTATTTTAGCTTGTAGGCCGTTGTATATGCCTGACATGTTAGCTGCGTTGTCATAGGATTGCCCTCGGCAGTTTGAAATGTCAATTCCCAATTCACTTAAAGTGGAGGTAACAACATTTGTCATTTGTTGTGATTTATGGCCTGTGTTTGAAATGAACTTAAGGAAACGTTCTACAGGTAATCCATTAGGCAGGACATATCTGATTACGTAAGTGAGCTGGTCTACATGAGATATATCCGGCGTCGAGTCAATTATCAGAGAAAAATATTTTGCTCTTAATATTTCCATAACAATTGTCTTCAAAACTTTGTTTCCCATAAGCCGAATGAATTCTTCGCATGTTGTGGAAGAAAGATAACTCGTATGTCCTGAGCCTGGATTCCCATAACGTGAAATATGTTTGGCTAAGAACGGATCGAACTCAGCGATAAGCTCTAAGGACATCAATTAATTTCCATTATGAAATGAACCAAATTTCTCGTCGTGTCCTCTGAAAGGCAATCCACGTGATGAAAGCGCTTTTACACATGCAACTACTCTTTTCAAAATGTTTTTCCAGTAATTTATTTCATCATCGAATTGCATTGTTAATGCGTGGTCAATGCGACCTAAATCGTTACTTCGTTCGTTCATACGCAGGACAGATAATTTGTGAGTAGACGAATTCTCATGAGTTGATACTCGATAATAGGAATTTTTCCAATCATTGAAACCTTCCTTTTTGTCGAACTGACTCTCCCCAGCATTAAAAAGAAGACAAGGTCCACAAAAAACACATCCAGTACTTTCGGAATAAATCAGCCACTTTCGCAAAACTTTTTCGCCATTTAGAAGCTGACGTTCAAATAAATGTTTCGACAACTGTCGCGCCTTATCTTTGTAAATACGCTCACTCTTAGGAAAATCATTTTGGATGTTTTGATTGGCTCCGTTCTTACAAAAGTAATCACGCGTGAATTCGTCGATTGTCCATTTGGCTGGATCATTGCTGATTTTGCACCGCTCCTGGTCCAGATTGAGATACACTCCTGGTACTAATGGGACATCTTCGGCTTCTTCCTTTGATCCACTTGCCACAACGATCAAAGTATCTGCACTTGAAGACACTGAAGAAACATCAACTGACGTAGCACTCCCACTACCACTTGGAACGTCACGTGTTGGATCAATGATATAATCTTTAGAATATGGTTTCCCAAAGAAATCGTCTAATTTTCGCGTTTTATTAATCACATCCTTTTGTTTATCATCTTTTTCTTTGGCTCGCTTGCGATACTCTGCCCCACTTAACCTTTTCTTTCCATCCATATCTAATTATGTAACTTAACACTTTTTACGGTTATCGGTCTGTAAAATATTCATGAGCTGTCGACTTTAGTTATTATAGCAGAAAATATACGTCGCGTCGCGAATACCGATACGAAATTAGTCAAATTAGTAAAATGATCTTCCACTCTCTGCAGTTGCTATAGCACAATACACTGCACTGGACTGTCACACGTGCGGGCGAGCGGTTAGGGGACAGCGATGGGGCGCGGGGGCAAGTTTGTTTTTATGACTCGCGCGCAGCGAACAAAAAAAACCTAGAAGAGTATTTAACACGTTAACTGTATATATATGACTGACAAAGCCCAAACGAAACACAACATAGCCATTGCGCCATGTAAAGCATTTTGTCAGCCACCGTCCGCCGGCCGCCAATTTATTTGCGCGGGAAATGCACTCGGTGCAGCACTCGGCTGTTAAACAAAAGTACCTACGCGTGTCGTAATTCATTCCTTGCAGGTTGCAACCTGTCCGGAAGTAAGTGCGCGAACCCGTCGCTCTAGTTTTTTGAAGTTTTTGTGTGACGATAGCTATTGCAATCATGTCAGTTATTGATAATACGTGTGATTTTGAAATATGATTGGTAGATCTGCAAGCAATTGACGAACTAGATAAACAACTGACTCAAAGAGATTTCCCGCTGGTAGAAATTCCATGTTGTAGTGAAAGGATTGGGGCCGCCCCTAAATCTGGCCGCCCTAGGCCCGGGCCTACCGGGCCTTAGGGTAAATCCGCCACTGACATTACTCTGTTGCTTGTAATAATCAATTAAAGTATGTATATTAAATTCTAATGTAGATTATGTTTACAGGCTGAATTGTTGCGTACAGTTAAAAGATTTGAACGTCTTAAAACTGACCTGATCAGCACCCTGCGCAGTAAAGAATGGCGTCTGGATTCAGAGTCGAAGGTGCGTTTCTATAATAAACAGTGTTTTCCGCCCATTCATGTAGTTTTTTTTAGCTATAATAAGTTTGAAACACTACTACTACTACTTTCACTTTGTCTTTTGTATTGTTAGAGAACATAATTATGAAATTGGTTGGAGTTATTTCCGTTTTACTTTTCCCGGTTGTTTTTTGGAGATCTTTAGATAGTAAACTATTTTTTTTTAATATGATTGAAAGCATGGGTACCTTTGCGATTACGTCACTTGCCTACTTGATTTATATGTATATATATATATATATATATATGTGTCATACGCACAATAGTGTGGGCGATGCTTTATTATTGTTCATAAAAAATCGTATATATCGATTACTTGAAATGCATAATGCATTGATTTAGATGCTTCCGACAATTTAATGTTATTTATGACTAATAATGTGAAGTTTGTCGTGTTAGGACCGACCAAGTGTTCTCAGACACATTTTTAATTGCACTCCAGTGCTATCTTTCTCCTCACCTGTCAAGGAAATATGCTAGCCAGCACCGCCGTTCATTGTTCCTACTTTCTTTAAATCGCTCAGACAAACATATATATATGAATTACAACTTTACAGAATAAAATGTATTTACATTGATGATGTAATTGAAGAAAGGTGTGTCTTTCTGTTCGCCTGGCAGGTACTAGTGCTCATCGGAATCGCCTGTCATTTTGTTTTTGAACTTAATGAATTATCTAAATCCTATAAAAAATTCAGCTTTACAGGAACAAGTTTTTTTTTCTTATTTTTTTACACTTTCAAAACCATGAAACATGATGATGTGCAGGGCTGAGGCCTGCCAGGCGATGGTTACGTACCTACTTAGCACGTTATGACTCATCACTACAAGAGTTTTTAGCCTTACAGACACACCGTTAGTCGAAAGGTTCAGTAACTCTCTTACTATTTCATTACAGCAGGAGAAACAAAATGAAATTTCTCGATATCGATCGAATCTAATAATTATGTATTTATTCATTGTAGTTGTTCGTGCGAGTGAACGACCAAAGAACTTATTTACAAAACGAACTCATGATCTGTCAGAACAACATCCTGAGGCTTCAGAAGAACGGCGGTTATTGGCAGTAAGTATCTAATAAGTATTTTACAATTAATTTCTATATTGTGAGAGAAGGTACAGTCAAGCGAGTCAAACTAAGCAGAGCTTGTATTATGTGTACTAGACAACTGATTTAAATATATGTACTGTTTTTTGTAAATACTTACATATTATACATAGAAGACACCCAAATTCTGAAACAAATATTTGCAGATCATACGAACATTAGGTCCGACCCGGGAATCGAACCCGAGACCTCATGCACAGCAGTCGCGTACGCTACCACTGCGTCAACGAGGCAGTCAAATAAAATTAAATTATTGATGTTTACTTATTCGTACTACCGATGTGAATTTTCAGAAACGTCGCCAGAAAGAACGACGAGCGAGTCTTGGACCCCAAGCGAGGACCTATAAAGAAGCTCTTGGGGAACGAACGACTTCCACCGATTGCCACCTAATTATAGTACCACACATTATTTTCATACACAAAGATATTATATTATTACATTTAAAATTAGTACATTAATCTAACTAGTTAAATAACTACTTGAATATTTCTTTCATTGTACACCAAGTAAGTGTAGGCTGGTATCTCATGGCCCCTCCAGACTACTCGCGAAGTTACTAGACGAAGTACTCGGGAAAGTTGACCGAGGTCTGAAGTACGTCGATACACACTCGTTCAACTTCGCGAAGAACACATTCGCGTTTTTCAAATCCTTGACTCGGGCGCAAAAACTGACAGTAAATAGAACTTTTACGAAGCCGCGGTTGTACGAAGTAAATCGTAGTGCCTCTCCACACTATCGCATTCGCCTAACCTCGTTCAACTTCGCGAGTAGTGCGGAGGCTACTTTAATTATATGTACAGAAAAATGAATGAATAAATAATGTATGTAATAATTTTTACCCACTAAAAAATTGTCTAAATTTTGGAAAAAGTAATATTCGGTAGGTGCAAGGTCTGGTGAGTATGGCGGATGAGGGAGAGCTTCCAACCCCAGCTCTAGCAGCTTGGAGACTGTCTGTTGCGCAGTATGGGGTCGTGCATTGTCGTGAAGCAGCTGCAAGAGCTGGGGTTGAAAGCTTTCCCTCATCCGCCATACTCACCAGACCTTGCACCTACCGACTATTACTTTTTTCAAAATTTTGACAACTTTTTAGTGGGTAAAAAATTCAATTCCCGAGATGCAGTACAAAATGCCTTTGAAGAGTTTGTTGCCTCCCGTCCAGCTGATTTTAACAAGAAGGGCATCAATAAACTGCCAATGCGTTGGCAAAGATGCGTCGATTGCATGGGTGATTACTTCGAATAACAGAAATAAAGAAGTTTGAAAAAATAAGTACTTTCACTTATTGCATACAAAACGGCAATTTCATAGGTAAAGACCTAATATCTCTATACATATATTCAATATCTATAACTGTTAACTAGTAAAAGTAATTCACATTATGTATTATGTAGATATTGTTGTAGATGAAAATAAAACAAATACACATTATTTTGTAACTTTTATTTCAATCTGACATACTAAATAATTTAATGCCTTATAAACCTAAGTATTGACACATAACACAACTGATATTGAATAAACTAAGTACCTAAGCTATTTATTTCTATACTTCGTGTATTTAATCGGAAAATCAACTGTAGTACTCATGTAGTCTGGTTCTATTTCGTCAAAGGGTTTTCGGTATAATGACGCTGAAACAAAACACGTAAGTTTAGCATTGTATAACAGTGAATTAGTTTAGGTATAAGAGTAATTCTAAGAATAAAAGTAATTCTAAGAATAATTCTAAGAATAAGGGTAATTCTAAGAATAAGAGTTATTCTAAAAATAAGAGTAAATCTGAGAATAAGAGTAATTCTAAGAATAAGAGTAATTCTAAGAATAAGAGTAATTCTAAGAATAAGAGCAATTCTAAGAATAATTCTAAGAATAAGGGTAATTCTAAGAATAAGAGTAATTCTAAAAATAAGAGCAATTCTAAGAATAATTCTAAGGATAAGGGTAATTCTAAGAATAAGAGTAATTTTAAAAGTAAGAGCAATTCTAAGAATAATTCTAAGAATAAGGGTAATTCTAAGAATAAGAGTAATTCTAAAAATAAGAGTAAATCTGAGAATAAGAGTAATTCTAAGAATAAGAGTAATTCTAAGAATAAGAGTAATTCAAGGAATAAGAGCAATTCTAAGAATAATTCTAAGAATAATTCTAAGAATAAGGGTAATTCTAAGAATAAGAGTAATTCTAAGAATAAGAGTAATTCTAAGAATAGGAGTAATGATAGTTTAATTAATGAATTTACTAAAATATTATCACCACACTTACTCATCCCATGGGTGTCGTAAGAGACAACTAAGGGAGCTAACTGCGAAGGAAAACATCACTGCAAAGAGTTTTACAGGTTGTAGAGCCACGCTGATTTCAGCACGGTTGGGCCGGCTCGACCACGGTGGTACTACCCTCGCACAGAAGATCTACGTAAAGTGACAGCAGCAGTGCTGGCGTGTGTGGTTGGTGAGTTCGAGACCGGAGGCCCAATGATGCAGAAGCAACACTAGGCCGCCATAGTTTGGGTCACCATGCTGCATTTTTGCATTGTCTGCACGAGCAATGAGTATGGTGACCACCACTCTTCAACTTGGAGCAAACCGTATACCAATAAATCTAGTCAGCGTGGTAGAAAGGTGGCCAAAGCCTCCTTTCTAAGGTTTGTGTCCAGCATTATCCTATTAACAAATGAATGTAGAAATTTGAGTTTGAGTATCTACGTGCTGAACGTATAGATTCTGCAGCCGGATCTTAGACTATATGCAGCCGGATCTTAGTCTATATGCAGCCAGATCTTAGACTATATGCAGCCGGATCTTAATCCATATGCAGCCGGATCTTAGACTATATGCAGCCGGATCTTAGTCTATATGCAGCCGGATGTTAGACTATATGCAGCCGGATGTTAGACTATATGCAGCCGGATGTTAGACTATATGCAGCCGGATCTTAGACTATATGCAGCCGGATCTTAGACTAGATGCAGCCGGATCTTAGACTATAAAGAATGTTCGGTAGGTACTCACGTGTAACGCAGTGATGCTTGTCGAGGTGCAGGCGCAGGTGCCGGGGGCAGGCGCACACGTAGCCGCCCGCCGTGTTCACGCACGAGAACTCGCACCCGTCAGACTCCAGCGTGCACTCGTTTATATCTGGACAACCAACATTTAATTGTCATATCATCTCTTTGCGTCCGTCTCAAGGTTGTTTTACAAGTGAAATGAACGTGGTGGTGGTATATGAGGGAGGGTATAGTGTACGTACCGAGACACCTCTGTCCGGCGGCGAGCGCGAGGTACCCGGCGGGGCAGGAGCAGCGGTACCCGCCCGCCGTGTTCGCGCACACCTGCGTCGCGTGGCACTGGTTCTTCTCCACCGAACACTCGTCCACATCTACAATAGATAAATAAACAATGTACATTATAATATTAAATTGGTTTGCGCCATCATCATTATCGAAGCTTTTAACAATAAACTGCTGGACATTATGATGAACACGAAGCCTCTCCTTAGGTTTTGGCGTACGATACCACGTTGGCCAGGCGGGTTAGTATAAAGTTTGTTTCAGAATTTCCTTTTCTTTGCATTAGTTACCTCCCTTAGTCGGCTCTAACGACACTCACGGGATTAAGAAAGGGGTGGAGGCAATTCATATTTTTAATCCATCACTACCACACTGGTTTAATATGTATACGCTTCAAAAACTAAAAAGTTCAAATTTCGACATGATAAACAGATAGCTTCAAAGATAGTTCATCTACGTTTCTATCAGTTTTATTTCTCATCAAAAAAACAACAATCAGGGCAGTAAGAAAACAGTGTCTGATTACAGCACTTACCGTCGCAGGTGTTAGTAGCTATGTTGTGTCTGTACCCAGGGTCACAGGGACCCTGCACACTGCCGTCCAAGTTCTCCTTCACTTCTACGTCGTAGAACGCTGTTGGGGACTGAGCACCTAAGTCACAACATTTAAAACACTCAAATTAGAAATATATTTCTAAAAGAGATTTTAAGATTCTTATTATGTGCCTGCCAAAGTGATTCTACTCTGCCTGATGGAAAACATGAGCAGAATCCAAGAGTGGTTTTCACCATACTTATTGCGCATGCAAACAATGCAGCATGGTGACCCACACTACAGCGGCCTAGTGATGCTTCTGCATGGGTCACATAGTACCCCATAATACATAAAATGAGTATGCAGAAATATACATTTGAACCCGACACATGACAGAATGATTTCGGGTTTAAATTTGCTGTCTACACCGAGTCGCTAACAATCTCATCAAAATGAAGCCACTCACGAAAAATTAGTTTGATAGTAATAACTTGTAAAATTGGCTCCGGGTATCCCGGACTATTATGACTAATGCCTGATGTAACTTGATCTTTACCTGATGCGCTATAAAATTCTTCTACGTCAGGTGAATAATGTGAGTCTATGACTTCAGGTTCCGACTCAAAAGTGATGTCTGGTATGAACGGGTTCTGTGGATACAGCAACAAAAATTATGTTAATTTTATTTGTTAACTAGTGCTATTGCCCCTAGAGGTTTTACCCGATTTGCTTAAAATTTTCGGTCTTTATATACGGTTTTCACTCAGTTCAAGCTAAGTTTGAATATTTACATCATAAATAATAAATATTTTTCTTTTATTCTTTATAATATTTCTTCTATCGAGCTTCTAGGAAACTTTACACAATATAAATATTAATAACTAGCTTTTACACGCGGCTTCGCACACGCAGACTTTCATCCCCTGATTTACCCCCTTAGGGGTGGAATTTCAAAAATGCCTTTCTTAGTGCTCACTTACGGTAAAGAATCTACACGCAGAATTTCAGGATTCTAGGTTCAGCGGTTTAGGCTGTGCGTTGATCTCTGGGTATGTCAGTCAGTCACCATCCTCTTTTATATATATAGATTACAGAAAAAATCTAAATTGTAATATAGAGTAATGAACATATTTCTATTAAAAATTGAGGATCATATGTAACGAAGAAATAAGTAGGTAATTGATTAGATAAAATATAGTTTTTAAAATTAAATAACAATAATCAAAATACAACATAGAATATAATTTATAAGTGTTTTTAGTCTATAGTATTTCTATACTATTGCTAGTAAAAAAAAAAATGAAAATTTTACAGATTTTTTACACTACGTGATAGTTTTAGGTGTGTGTAAAATAAAATAAAGTTTTGAAATAGAGAAATATGAAAATAGCACTGCTAATATTTAGCGTTAGGTACTCACAGAGCTACTGATGTCCTCGGAGCTGTCAAAATCATTAGTATCACCTGAACTGGCTACCGGACTGCACACAGGCAAGTCTGTACACTTTTTAATCTGAAAATAGATAAACCAATAAACTAGTTTGTTATTGATATCTATGCTTATTATATTGTTGGCCGACATCCTCAGAATTATTACCCGCTGCAAAATTACAAATAGAAAGTTCGACTGTATTTTTTTTTTTTTTTATGTTTGTTTACCTCATAACTTTGGACTGGGTGAACCGATTTTGATGATTCTTTTTTTATTTGAAAGCTGGTGCTCCCCAAATGGTCCCATTTAAATTGGTCCAGATTAAAGTCGGTTTTTTTTGTTAAAACTTGTAATTATTTTTAAATCTCTCTCGTAAACCTAACAATATTTATACTACTATAATATTTATAGAAGAGAAGAAATAAAACCAAAAATAAAATGACATTAAATAAATCATTTACAACAAACATATAAACAAACGGTTGTATGAGAAACATATTTTGAGAATATAATAAAAAAATGATTTCTACTTATTCTGAAGCAGGTAAACTATAGCGCGATTTACAAAACCAATAACGCCACCTATTGAAATAAACACAAAACTACTGAAAAAAATATTCTGAACGAAGACTAATATGTTCAAATGAGTTGTATTTTTTTTTTTATTTTTTTTTTTTTATGGAATAAACCGGCAAACGAGCAGACGTATCGCCTGATGGTAAGCGATTACCGCCGCCCATGGACACCCGCAACACCAGAGGCATCACAAGTGCGTTACCGGCCTTTGGGGGATGGGGGGGGGAGATAGGGGGAGGGGTTGGGGTATGGGCCTCCGGTATCATCACTCACTCGGTGAAACACAGCGCAAGCACTATTTCACACCGGTTTTCTGTGAGGCCATGGTATCACTCCGGTCGAGCCGGCCCATTCATGCCGAAGCGTGGCTCTCCCACGGTCAGATTGTAGACTCACTTGTACGTTATCTCCTATGCATTTAGCCTTGGTCTTGCACTTCCTCGTCCTAGCTCGTGAGCCTGTACCGCAGGTCGTCGAACATTCGGACCACTGGGACCACTGACTCCATCGGGGCTTCGAATTATCCTCCTAAAACGAAACGAAGATGTTAGAAAATAAACTTAATAGAGTATGTGTTAAAATGAGTAGGCTAGATGACACCTCAGTCAAATTATACTCTTCGCGCTGTAGCACGGTGCGTGGTGGTTTAATTTAATTTACTACAGTTATTAATGATTTAATATATTGCGAATACACGCTCAAGTATTAATAATTGTAGTAAATTAAAGTAAATTAAATTAAACCATCACGCACCATGCTACAGCGGAAAGAGTATAGTTACTTTTTATCATGTGCCAAAACGATAACTTTGTATAAAAAACGTACTAAATACAAACTTGTGACGTCACTGTTTTAGACTACTCAATTGAGCAATATATTTCAATGTTTATTTGAGTATTCAAAATAGAAATCAAAACTGTAACAATTGTAACAGCTTTTGATTTCTATTATTATATGTATTATATTATCGAAGATATTTTGTAATATTCGTTATAATGAAGGAGACATCTCTGTATTATCGGTAAAAAGGCTCGAAGAAAAAACCCTTCTGTTTAATAGCGACGGCTTAACATGCTTTCCACCAACTTCTATACTCCGGGCTGTCTTGTAAACACTTTTGGCCCGACCCGAGAATCGAACCCGAGACCTCTTGATCGCCAGTCGCATATGGTAACCGCTAGACCAAGCGGGTAGTCTACTACTGTACTATAATATTATTAGTTAATGGGTTGCACTTACTTGACAAGGAGGCATGTGACATTTGCGTCTGTCGTCTGAGGGACCCTTACACGCAGACTCGTCTAGAACTATAGTCTCTGAGTTGGATGACCTATCTGAAACATTCACAAACAGAATATACTGTATAGTTTTCTAATAAAATTATTATTGTGTAAGTGCTACCTAAATTATGGCGGTATTTCCTTTGTCGCAGAGGACTTTAAAATATACATGAAGTTGTATCCGAGAAAGAAAACCCACGAAAGCTGTTACTGTTAGGTATCCGCTGAAAGTACTACACATACACCCATAAACTCTAGTGCAGACAAATTAAGCTAAAGATTGGGAAGGCACAATGTGAGTGAGGATACCGGAGGCCCATACCGCAACTCCTTCCCCTATCTTCCTCCCCCCATCCCCCAAAGGCCGGTAACGCACTTGTAACGCATCTGGTGTTGCCGGTATCCATGGGCGGCGGTAATCGCTTACCATCAGGCGATACGTCTACTCGTTTGCTCGCCTATTCCATAAAAAAAGCAGTTTCCTTGACGGATTTCATAAAATTAGATTTTGATAGATTTATATTTGTATAGAACTATGTTAGGATAAAAAAAACTAGGAAATTATCTTGTAATAATCTGTTCACTCATGTACAAAACAGTGGGAGAACTGTTATTGCGCGATGTAAGTACAGAAGTTTTCAGATAGCTTAGTCTTTACTAGATGGCGCTGTAGCAAATTTTATGTTCACGAAGATATTGCCACAGGTTCTTATAAAATAATATGATACGTCATACGAACAAACGTGTTCTTTTATGCATGGGCCTGCCAAAGTGACTCAGTCATAGTAAACTAGTGGTCACCATACTCATTGCTCGTGCAGATAATGCAACAATGCAGTATGATGACCCACACTATGGCTATTCAGAAGCTTCTGCAGCATTGGGCCTTCGGTCTCGCACTCATCAACGAAACACGACAGCATGAATGCTGTCACCTTTAGGTACCGCCCAAGTGGTGCTGAAATTGCACGTATGGCCTAGTGGTTTAGCGGTCACCACGCCGTTTCCTACTTCGCCAAGTGTCGTGGGTTCAAATCCCACGTAGGACAACACTTTGTGTGATCCACAAATTGTTGTTCTGAGTCTGGGTGTTCTTTGTGTCCGTTTCGTGTATGTTTGTAAAGTCTCCCGCGACACAGGATTTATGCCTAGTGCGGGAGATGTCTTCTAAAAAAAAAATCGGCATGGCTCTACTACCTATAATGTGTGATTAGAATAAAATCTCCCAAATATAAATCACAGTAGTGTACCATAAGTGTTGTTGCGTTCGTCAATATATTGGCACAGTCTGGATCTGGTCTGGTGTCCCAGCCCGCAGGTGACGTTGCACAGCGACCATGATGACCAGACACTCCATTTCGCTGGAACTGTAATTAAACACCTTATACACCATACTCAATCAGTTTTTTTTTTTCATAATAATGATTTTTCGGACATCTAACAGACAACGCCATCTATTCGCAAATTAAGCAAAGCTTGTACTGTGGGTACGAGACAACTAATATAAATACAAATATATTAACATTAGTTGTTGCCCGCGGCTCCGCCCGCGTATATGAAGGTTATCGAGGCATAAAGTAGCCTATGTGTTATTCTGATGTATAAGTTATATTACTGTAAAGTTTCATCCAAATCCGTTCAGTAGTTTTTGCGTGAAAGAGTAACAATCATCCATTAATACATACTTACAAACTTTCGCGTTTATAATATTAGTATAGATTACACATAGAAAACGCCCAAACTCCGAAAAAAATATTATATTATTGTTATTTCCATACAAAATTTGATCTGACCCGCCACCGAGGCAGTCAATAGATATAATTGTGCTTAGAGGTGGCTGCGTTCATGTTGTCACTCGTTGTGTCGTATCTCTAGTTAGAACTGGAGATAGGTTAGAGATAATGGCCGTTAGAGAAATAGTAGTATAAGTATTTGCGCTGTGTTTTACCGAGTGAGTGAGAATACCAAAGAGTCCTACCCCAACCTCTTCCCCATCCTCCTCCCCATCCCCTAAAGGCCGGCAACGCACTTTTGTCTGCCTCTGTCACATCAGGCGATACATCTGCTCGATTCTCGTCTATTCTATAAAAATAAGTAGTTAAGTAAATATCGTACCTTGTACAGCGACGTTGTACCTCCTGTGAGCGGAGCCGGCCAGGTTCTCTGCGAGGCAGATGTACTGGCCCGCGTCCCGCGCCTGCACGCTCCAGATGGCCAGCAGGCTGTTGCCCAGCACGCGCTGGATGTTCGACACGCTGTCGCTCAGCAACTGAGTGTCCTGGAAAGTTCATCATCATCATAACAGTCAAAAAGGAAAAAGAAAAGAGTTTCTCCAAGAACAAGCGAAAGACGGGGTAGGACAGAACTAGGTTACGCAATGTAGGACGTCCACAGGCCTAGTGGAATGAAGATGCTGGATGCGACTGGCAAGACTAAGTTGAGGCACGTCATCTTGCTGTTAAATGTTTTTAAGCCACCCAAAGGCCTCCAACTAAGCTTCACAACTGTTATGCTATGATAACAACCGGGACCGACAGCTTAACGTGACCTCTTAATCACGGAGACGCTCATGATATCATGCCACCAGCGGTAACCCATCCAGGATTGACCACACTATCGTTGCTTACCCTCGGTGATTGTTTCCAATCACCGAGTGCAACTGGGCTATGAGAGATTCTTTTTTATATAGAATTCGAATCTCGGAAACGGCTCCAACGATTTTCATGAAATTTCAGAGGGTTTCAGGGGCGATAAATCGATCTAGCTACTTTTTATTGATCTGTCAAAATGACTACTCTGTCTGATGAAAGACATCAGCAAAATCCAAGAGCGGGGGCCACCATACTCATTGCTCGTGCAGAAAATGCTACAATGCGGCATGGTGACCCACACCATGGCGGGCTAGTGCTGCTTCTGCATCATTGGGCCTCCGGTCTCGCACTCGCCAACCACACACGCCAGCACTGCTGCTGTCACTTTGTCACTTTACGTCGATGTTCTGTGCGAGGGTGGTACCGCCCCGGTCGAGCCGGCCCAACCGTGCTCACATCAGCATGATTCTACTACTACCTTTAAAGCTAGGATTTATAATTTAAAAAAAATTAAAATACCGAGGAAATCTCGGACATTCAGGTACTCTTACCTTTAACCAAGTAATTTGGGGAAACGGATGACCATCAACTTCGCATTTAAGTACAATGCTCCTTCTCAAGGGCACCACGTGTCCCTCGACTATGTTGGTCCCTACATTGCCGGCAATGGACGGCCGCTTCCGTACAACCACTTCCAACATCACTTCAGTGGTGCCAACCTTGTTAGTTAGAATACAGGAATAGTTGCCGCTGTCTGAGACTACGGTATTGTTAATTATCTGAAATAGGAAATATTACATTTCAGACATATGACACACAGCGCCATCTAGCTTCAAACTAAGCAGAGCTGGTACCACAAAATATAGATTGAATGATAGACTACATTTATACTTTTTTATAAATATATAAACATTATAAATAAAATCTTTTAAATAAAATTCTTGTGTCACAATGTTAGTTACCATACTCTTCTGAAAAGGCTGGACGGATTTTTATGAAATTTGGTGTGCATATGGACCAACAACAATTTTTTATACCACATTTATTTTTTTATGGCAAAACAACATTTGACGGATGAGCTAGGAATAAATAAATATTTCGGACATCTAACACATCCCAAGCTAAGCAGAGCTAGTGTTATAGGTACTAGACAACTGATATAAATACATTTATACTTTTTTCTTGTAAATACATACATAGAAGAGACCTAAAATCCGAAACAAATATTTGCAGATCATACAAACATTTGGTCCGACCCGGGAATCGAACCCGAGACCTCAAACAGTAGTTGCACACGCTACCACTACGCCACTAAGGCAGTTAACATTATACAGAGAAAATAGAGACAGAAGTATCACATAGCACGGAATTGAATTACATAGCTATGGGTTTACAGATTAGAAGGGGGAAAGAGATATTATTAGTTGCCTAATTCATACTCCATACTAATACAATAAATTTAAAACTATCTGTCTATCTGTTTACGCTTTCAGAGCTAAACCACCAATGAAATTGGCATAGAGATACTTTAATTCTTGAGGAAAAACATAGGCTTTTATTACTCTTTACCACGATAACGGACACACACTTGGGCGGAATCGGCAAAAGCTAGTGACCTCATAAATTCCTCCAGTAGCCAATAGATTTGCTGCCACTTTAAACTTATTTTATTTTAAATCGGTTAAAAATGAAGTTACAAGTACATATTTAAATTATTTATTGTTCATCTCTCCCTTGACTGTTTCGGTTGCGCAACAGTAGCGTATGCTATTGCTGTGCTAAGATTTATTTACGTTTGGCCCTTCCAAAATGACTCTACTCTGCCTGATAGAAAGCATAAGCAGAATCCAAGAGTGGTGGTCATCATACAGTTGAGAACACCAACATTAAATATGTAATTTTTAAGTGTGTCAACACTCGTGGTACTTCTTCTTCCCTTGCAGCTTGTGAACGTAAAACAAACATGTTTTTACTCTACTATTAAAATAATTATTGTGGCAGTGCAAAGTGGTGTCTTATTGTTATGATCGATCAACTAGCCCTACAGTCCACTAGGAAATTACTCAAATTAGGTCCAGAACAACTTCTGTACATGGTCCTTCGAGCCGGATATGAACCAGCGACCTATGGATTCATTGCGAATGCAGACAATGGCACCATGAAGCATAGTGACCAACACTATGGCGGCCTGTTGAGATGCTTCTGCATCTTTGGGTCTTCGGTCTCGCACTCACTAACAAAACACGACGGCACGAATGCTGTCATTTTACGTTGGTCTTCTGTGAGAGGTAGTAGATCTCTCTCAATTCTCGGGTTCGATTCCCGGATCAAATGTTTGTAAAGTAACTCACCATGGTAAAATTGTCGTCTGCAAACGAGATCCTGTTGTCAGCGTTGATCTCACTGTAAGGGTGCTTGATCCACATGACGTTAGGGCGGGTGCCCACTGACGGACATTCTAGCACCAACTCCTTCCCGAAAGTAGCTACGACTTTTCTAGAAGATTCCTTCGGTGATTTTGGAGGTACTGAAGCAAAAAGACGTCTTGTTGTGACGGACTGAGTGTTCAAAATTTCACCAACATGATTCATCCCGTGGGTGTCGTACGACCCGACTAAAGGAGCAAATTACGTAGCACTTAGATGCAATATCATTTTGTTTATTAGATGGTCAATCCTTTATTTAGTTTTACGATTAAGGACATACTTTTTACTTATTATGCTAATTAACTAGTAAACATATTCCATACAGTTAATAAGCTTTTAGAAAAGTAATTATACAATTATTGTTATTCAGCATCATCATCATTTTAGAGAAAATAGGTCCAATGATGGACTATAGACCTCCGGCAGGTTTCTCCACGGAATCTAACGGTTTGCTGCTTTCTATAATCTATATATATAAAAGAGTAAGGTGACTGACTGACTGACTGACATACCCAAAGATCAACGCACAGCCTAAACCGCTGAACCTAGAATCCTGAAATTTTGCATGTAGGTTCTTTATATAACGTAAGTGAGCACTAAGAAAGTAATTTTTGAAATTCCACCCCTAAATCAGGGGAATAACGTCTGCGTGAGCGAAGCCGCGTGTTAAAGCTAGTTTTGATTATAAAAATAAATACAATTGAAATGTCTGTTTGTAATTTCAAATTTCAAAACAGCTTTTCACTGAATGCAAATGAAAGTAGGTATATACGACACTTACATCCAAAAAACCAATTATTACATTCACTGATAGGTAGCTAATGATATAAGGAGTAACTTGGGCTACTTTTTTAGACTAGCCGTACTGCAGGTTACACCGCGGGGTTCAGCCGGTATTAAATATTATTTATCAACTTACCTAAAACATCAACCAGGTAAGTAACGCTGGTATTGCCAACTTTGTTCCTGGCAACACAGGTGTAGTTGCCAGACTGTTCTTCCGAAGCTTCCTTCACAACTATAACCTCGCCAAATTCAGTAGACACCATCGTGTCATCGAACAGTTTGAGAGGAACGTCGTCTCTGAACCAATAGACTTCTGGGAAGGGGTTCCCGTACGGATGGCAGTGGAGGTAGTACGATTGTCCAGATATGACCTCAAGGTGGACTTCTGAGGAATGGGTGGCTTCGAATAATGATTGGAATATTTTTGGTGGTTCTGAAAAAAAAAACATTCAATAACAATGATGGCGATTTTGTAAGCTATTGCATAGCTTTTATCGTGGGCTTTGAGCGCGGCGACCGAATCAAGAAATTCCCTAACGAAAATAAAACCTGACACCCGAAGCTCGCACGGATCGAGACGAGCTGCTCCGAAATCTGTCTTTCGTGCGTGACAGAGACAGACAGACAAAAAAGTCAAGTACTCTTACTCTATTTAGTATATAGATTTATTTACAAAAATAAATATAATTTTATATATTTTATTGTAAATACATACATATTATGTAATTTATACTTTGGATTGTTGGCACTTGATGGAACTTGTTGCAATACATTCTAGAATCAAACTCACTTGTACATATTCCACTAATTTATTTTTGTTTACACCTGATCGGTTTCGCTTTATGGCATCCTCAAAGGTTACTGGTTATACAAAATAAAATCTTCACATCAAAAACCCAACAACTGCGGGTACATGGAAATATCAGTGTGTACGTGTAAGGAATTTTCCCCGAAATTAGGGAAATTGTATTTATATCCACCTACGCTATTTGTTATATTAGTAACGGTCAGGTGTAAACAAAAAATAAAATAATGGAATAAGTACAAGTGAATTTAATTCTAATATTGTACATACATATTATTGTACATAGAAAACACCCAAACTCCGAAACAAATATTTGCAGATCGTACCAGCGTTTGATCCGACCCAGGAATCGAACCCAGGATCTCAGCACAGTAGTCGCAATATGTACGCTACCTATTTAATCACTGTTACTATTTAAAATTATCACCAATACCGCTGCTTTCAAACCTCCTTCCAAAGGAGAATAAATAATAAATAAATAAATATTTCAGACATCTAACACACAACGCCATCTAGTCCCAAGCTAAGCAGAGCTTGTGTTATGGGTACTAGAGAACTGATACAAATACATATATACTTTATTTTGTAAAACATATTATATATAGAAAACACTCAAACTCCGAAACAAATATTTGTAGATCATACAAACATTTGTTCCGACCCGGGAATCGAACCCAAGACCTCATGATGAGCAGTCGTACACGCCAACGGCGAGACCAACGAAGCAGTCAAAGAAGAAGCTTATGTCCAGGAGTGAACTATTTAAGACTTTTATGATGGTGATCACTGCTTACAACGCAAATCTACTAAATGGCCCTTCCGGGATATAGTGCTCATCATCATCATCATCAGCCTATCGCAGTTCACTGCTGGACATAGGCGTCTCCAATCTCACGCCACTTGGTTCGATCCTCGGCTTCTCGCATCCAGCTCCAGCCAGCCGTCATCATCACTCCACCTGGCCTATGGACGTCCTACGCTACGTTTGCCGAGACGCGGTCTCCACTCAAGAACACGTTTACCCCAACGATTATCGGTGCTCAAAACCTATTTATTTATACCAGTTTTTTTTTTATGATATAGGCGCCAAACGGGCAGACGCATCGCCTGATGGTAAACGATTACCCGCAACAGCGGCGTCACAAGTATGGTGCCGGCCTTTTAAGAAGGAGTACGCTCTTTTCTTGAAGGTTATTGGTCGTATTGGTCCGGGAATACCGCAATCGACAGTTCATTTCACAGTTTTGGTATATCTTCTACAAGCCTCATGTACACAGACCTTAAATAAAAAAAGCAAAGGGTAGGTAGATGATACTTACCCAACACATCCACGATGATCCTTCTATCATCGCTCCCTCCCTCGTTGCTGGCGACGCAAGTGTACAGGCCTTTGTGAGTGGGGTCCACTCCAGCCAGGGTCAGGTCCGCGTAGTGAATGTCGTATCTGTTCTGGCCGACAGCCCGGCCCTGGCGCAGCCACCGTATGTCCGGGACGGGGTTCCCTGATGCCTTGCATGCTACCCTCACGTTGGAGCCGCGCTGAAAGAAGAGCAAGTCAGAACGCATATGATGTGCAATACGTTACGCTGATTAGCTGAACAATTTTTTTTACCAATGAGATTTATTACATAGTATGTAATGTTTGTGTGTTTAGTGGCGCGCAATTGGATTAGCCTATGTCCAGCAGTGGACTGCGATAGGCTGATAATGATGATGTAATAAATCCCATTGGTCCAAAATTTTTAAACGTATACGTACGCAGGCCTATATAAACGTATTTTGTCTAAATAAACCTGTCAAAGTGACTTTACTCTGCCTGATGGAAAGCATAATCAGAATCCAAGAGTAGTGTTCACCATACTCATTGCGAATGTAGACAATGTAGCATGGTGACCCACACCATGGTTATTGAGAAGCTTCTGCATCATTGGGCCTCCGGTCTCGTACTCACCAACGAAACACGCCAACACGAATGTTGTCACTTTAGCTTCGTCTTTTGTGAGAGAGGAGTGATGTGTAAATGACACATGCGCTAATATGCCAAAGTATGTTTTAACTAATGATATTTGTTATACGGGTCCCTTTTTATAAAACCATTATCACCATTAGCGATAAGGGAGTGCAAAAATCTAAAGATCAATAAATCTCTTCAGTATAACCACTGACGAAATATATGCTTATTGTGTCATTGGTCTATCTAACATCCCTAAATACTCGAAAATATATATATAAACTTATATATTATATATATATTAGAGATGCCACGAATATTCGGCAACTATTCGGTATTCGGCAATTCAGCCACTTTTTTTCGCTATTCGGTATTCGGCCGAATATAGTAAACTATTCGGCCGAATACCGAATAGCAAATCATGAAAAAAAAACTTAAAATATTACTCACAAAGATGTTCATTTAACAGATAAATTAACATTTTAATATTTAAAATCTTCGAGTGGTAAGTTATGATGAATAAGAACATTTTTTCAGCATTTATAGATAGCAGACGATTTCGTTTGTCCTCATAAATTATTCCTGCTTCTGAAAACAGCCGCTCACTATATACACTGCTACCAGAAGATGATAAATAAATCTGAGCAAATTTTGAAAGAGTTGGATATTGTTTTGCGTTTGCTGACCACCACTTGTAAGGGTCTGCTGTACGATCTAAGCGAACAGATGCCATATAAAAATCAAGTTCATTTGCAACCGATTATGATTTTTTATTAAATGGCATCAGTTTGTTTTTGTCAAACAAATGGTGAAATTTCTCAAGGTAATCAATCACTTAAAAAGTAATATTTAGTACACAGTACGCGCAGTATGATGCACCAACATAAACAAATAAAGCGTGTTGTGACACGACTGCGACCTAATCACCAATGAAACAAAACTGCACGCGCCTACGTACTACTTCAGTGATGCAAGTTTAAACTCGTAATTTACGAGTCGTGACTAGTTGTGACTTGTCACCCACGGAAAGTACTAAGTGTTGCCGAATATTCGGCAGCCGAATATTCGGCGCTTCGGCCAAGAGCCTCGCCGAATATTCGGTATTCGGCCAAATAACTATTCGTGGCATCTCTAATATATATTACATAAAAGTCAAGATACGTGTGTCCCTACAGATACTTTGACCTGACTTATATTCTTTTTTTTTCCTACAAAAAAGACAACTCCCGCACTAGGAATAAACCCTGTGTCGCGGGGAACTTTACAAACATACATGAAACGGACACAAAGAACACCCAGACTCAGAACAACAATTTGTGGATCACACAAAGTCCTCCTACGTGGGATTTGAACCCACGACACTTGGCGAAGTAGGAAAAGGCGTGGTGACCGTTCAACCACTAGGCCAAACGTGCAGTTTGTTGTTTTCGTCGTTTTTAAACAAATACTCACGACAAGTTCCAAGGTTTTCCCAACAGTGGTCCCTTCCCCGTTCATGTAGGCCACGACTTCTTCCACCCGGGCTGCAGTGACGACCGAGACTCGGTACACCAGGTGGGTCGAGCCCGCTCGACTGGTCGCGTCGCAGCGGAACAGCCCGCCCGACTCGCCTGACATGTTGGCCGACCAGAGAGACGTACCTTCCACGTGCCAGTGAGGATTACTGACAAACAAATATAAACATTAAGAATTATCCATACTAATATAAAAAATTCGGAAGTATCGATTTAATGATAATGATTTTGATTCTTGAGGAAGAACATTACACATTGAGACCGCTCCATGCCTCGAAGAGCACATTAAGCTGACGGTGCTATGAAATGTACAGTCACCAGTATAAATATACGCATGGCTGAATAAAAACCAGTAAAACGGTGACGGATTACAAAATGGAGTGTCCTCATACCGTTCATCCGTTGAGCGTCGTAGTAGTTGACTAATTACACACGATAGCGACAATGTAGGAGAGCCTCGTCATGAATGGGCTGGCTCGACCGGAGTGATACCACGGCCTCACAGAAAGCCGGTGTGACCGACTGAGTGAGGATACCGGAGGCCCATACCCCAACCCCATCCTCCCATCCCCCTCACCATACCCCAAAGGCCGGCAACGCACTTGTGACGCCTCTCGTTTCCATTAGGCGAGACGTCTGATCGTTTGCCCACTAGTCCATACAAAAAAAAATGTAAAAAGAATGAAAATTTCAAATAAACCTTGTACCAACTCGTCTGGCCTGGTCTGGCTTCTGGTGGTATAGTATATCGAAACCTCCTTTCTAACTTGAAGTAGGATATGGGCTAATCTTTACTGCGATAATCGACATACACGCGGGCGAATTCGCAGGTAAAAGCTAGTATACCTATAACTCCATGTAACGTTAGGCGGAGGAGTCCCTCTAGCGTTGCACTCGAGAGTAGCGTTGTCTCCTTCCTTCAGCTGAACATCCATCATGTCGAAGTCAGATATAAAAGGAGGCTCTGTAATACAAAACTTTTATGATACAGTCAATAATAAACTTTATAAGTAGATGCAAACAGTAGAAAAAACTTTTTTTTTTTTTTTGACATCTAACACACAATGCCGTCTAGCCCCAAGCTAAGCAGAGCTTGTGTTATGGGTACTAGATAACTAATATAAATACATATATACTTTTTTTTGTAAAGACATACATATTAAACATAAAAAACACCCAAACTCTGAAACAAATATTTGTAGATCATACAAACATTTCGTCAGACCCGGGAATCGAATCCGCATACGCTACCACTGCGCCATCGAGGCAGTCAAATACTGTAATTTACACTCAGGTCATCGTCTATCATCAGGAACGACAGTTAACGTGGTATATTATTTTAATTTTTCTTCAAAATATAGCACTAAAAATATTTAAAAGAAACCTAAGTTGTCAGGAGAAGTGAGAGATGTAGGGAGAATGAGTGGAGAGGAAGAAGAGGGAACGAAACTTTTTGTGGTTTCGCTTTACTATAATGCATTATTATGGTGTAGGAGTTGGAACATTTTATAGTAGGAGGTAAAGCAAGCGGTAGAAGAGAAGATGGCGAAGAGAAAGAGAAATGAGAAAGTTTTTTTTTCCCCGGCATTTCACACACAACGCCATTTAGTCCCAAGCTAAGTAGAGCTTGAGTTATGGGTACTAGACAACTGATATAAATACATATATACTTTTCTTTTATAAATACATATATATTCTACATCGAAAACACCCAAACTCCGAAACAAATATTTGTAGATCATACAAACATTTCGTCCGACCCGGGAATCGAACCCAAGACCTCATGATCAGCAGTCGCACACGCCAACCGCTAGACCAACGAGGCAGTTAAATAAGAAAATATACGACATGTAAGTATGGTTGTCTGTAGATATCTAAATAATATAATATAACGCTAGTGTAAACCTTCAAAGTTTAGGCTGAGAATTAAAACTGTATTTAAAGACCTTGTGCATAAGACTTAATATTGTTTTAAGAACGCATTGACTCACCTAACACCTACAACAGAAAGTCCCTGACGTTTTGAACCATAAATACCTCATTCATAAGATTCAATATTGTTTTTTTTTATGGAATAGGCGGGCAAACGAGCAGACGTATCGCCTGATGGTAAGCGATTACCGCTGCCCAGGGACACCTGCAACACGAGAGGCGTTACAAGTGCGTTTCCGGCCTTTGGGGGGAAGGGGGGGAATAGAACGAGGGGGGATAAGGGGAGGGGTTGGGGTATGGGCCTCCGGTATCCTCACTCACTCGGTGAAACACAGCGCAAGCACTATTTCACACCGGTTTTCTGTGAGGCCGTGGTATCACTCCGGTCGAGCCGGCCCATTCATGCCGAAGCGTATCTCCAACTGTAACGGTTGCTTAAAGAACTCCTTGCCTCATCGAACACCTTCAATATAAAGTTCCTGACATTTTCCACCATAAATACCTTTTGCATAAGACTCAATATTGCTTAAATTACCATTGACTTACCTAACACTTTCAGTACAAAGTCCCTGACAATAGTGCCGTGTACGTTGCTGACGATGCACTTGTACGTGCCGGCGTGTCGGAGTTGCACGTTCATTAGCTTCAGGTAACTCTTGTCTTCGAACACCAGGGGCTTCGAGTTAAACAACCATTTTGTCTGCCAAAACGAGATACTCAATTTATAAATCTAATATATAAAAGTCTCGTGTCGCGTTATTTGTTACCAAACTCCTCCGAAACGGGTGGACTGATTTTAATGAAATTTTGTGTGTACAGTGGATAGGTCTGAGAATCGGCCAACATTTATTTTTCATACCCTTAAACGATAAGGGTGACCCACTCCAATTTTTTTTTTATGGCAAAACAACGTTTGCCGGGTCAGCTAGTTAATTTATATTTTCGTAGTAACTTTTTCTGATGGCTATGTTTGCATGTATGTCAGTTATCGCGGTAAAGAGTAGCCTATGTCCTTCCTCAAGTATCAAAGTATATCAATGCCAAATTTCATTGAAATCGGTGCAGCGCTTTAGCCGTGAAAGGGCAACAAATAAATGAGTAACTTTATGCAGTCACTGCTCTGCTACCAAGTTACCGTGGGAGAGCCACGCTTCGGCATGAATGAACGGAGTGATACCACGGCGTCACAGAAAACTGGTGTGAAATAGTGCTTGCGCTGTGTTTCACCGAGTGAGTGAGGATACCGGAGGCCCATGCCCAACCCCTCCCCTGTCCCCCCTCCCAACCCCCAAAGGCCGGCAACACACTTGTGACGCCTCTGGTGTTGGGGCCTCCGGTATCCTCACTCACTCGGTGAAACACAGTGCAAGCGCACCGGTTTTCTGTGAGGCCGTGGTATCTCCGGTGGAGCCTAAGTTCTTACCTTAGCACTTGGCTTAGCATCGACATCACATTGTAAGTAAGCGTCATCTCCCCTCAAATTCTCTATCTCTCTCTTCCCTTCTTGCAGGAACGTTGGCGCCCACACCACTACGAGTTGCACTTTGGCGTGAGCTGAACCGACTGCGTTGGCTACCACGCAGAAGTAGGTTGTCGCGTTGTTCCGAGATACGTTGTACAGGTGCAGAGGTCCTGTTGCTATCAGTTTGGCGTTCTGGAATAAATATTTTTGAAGTGAATTTTTTTTGGTAGGGGCTAATCTGACGAGTTTGCGTCGTCGCGTCACCAGCATGCTGACGTCACAAAACATCTTTGGCCGCGTTGATCACTTTTTGGTAGGAGAAAATCTTATGAGGTCGCGTCACCGCGTCACCGACATGCTGTCGTTACAAAACATCTTCAGCCGCGTTGAGCACTTTTTGGTAGGAGAAAATCTTATGAGGTCGCGTCACCGCGTCACCGACATGCTGACGTCACAAAACATCTTTGGCCGCGTTAAGCACTTTTTAGTAGGGGAAAACCTTATGAGTTCGCGTGACCGCGTCACCGACATGATGATTTAATTTAAACATTATGAAATTTCAAATTTTACACATTATTTTTACAAAAAACATTCTAAGTATTTTTTTTTTACTGGTATTGTCGGAACTGTGGTCACTCGGATGTGGGTTCGAACCCATTTTTATAAACGTGTCTTAGTTACGTAGATTACAATTTTTATCTTAAGTATTTTGACTACTTCTGTAGCTCAGTAGTAGCATATGCGACTGCTGTGCCGAGGTCTCAGGTTTGATCCCCGGGTCCGATTAAATGTTTGTATGGTCTGTAAATATTTGGTTCGAGTGCTTTTTACGTAGAATATGTATTTATTTACAAGAAAAGTAGATAGATACATATTCTATCACTCGATCATGCTTTCATAGTACAAAATTGAGTTAAAACTAGATGGCGTTGTGTATCAAATGTGAGAAATATTTATTATATTATTTGTGTCTATCGGCTAGGGTATACATGTAAATAAGTATGTGCTATAGCAACATCGAACCTTATACCATTTGAGTGAGTGTGAGGAAGCTCGCACTGGACACTCGATGACTGCGTCACTTCCCTCTTCTACAGTCACTACTGATGGCTTCCCTTCAGACTGCGTGTACTTCGGTATCGCTGAAGAAGCAAATTATATTATTAATTATATGGAGTGATACCACGGCCTCACAGAAAACCGGTGAAAAACAGCGCCTGCGCTGTGTTTCAACGAGTGACTGAGGATACCGGAGGCCCATACCCCAACCCCTCCCCTTATCCCCCCAAGGGCCGGCAACACACTTGTGACGCCTCTAGTGTTGCGGGTGTCCATGAGCGGCGGTAATAGCTTACCATCAGGTGATACGTCTGCTCATTTGCCCTCTAGTCCATAAAAGAGCGATGAATTTGGGAGAACTAAACACAGCTAGGACTGTGCTCTTTAGTACGTAGATACATGGGCGTAGCCAGCCATGGGCTCAGGGTGGGGCAGCAGTCTAAAATAATATGTAACTAGCAAACAATACCCGCGGTCTTACCCCTACTGATTCGGTCGCGGCCTATAGGCCCGGCGTGTTGTTGGACGAGGCGGGTAAATTGTTTGAAAGGATACTGCCCGTATCGTCCGGCACCTCTGCGAGGTGGGGCCCGATCTGTCGGACGCTCAATTCGTATCCCGTTCAAGTGGCATTCGACGGTTGATGCCGTGTTGCGTCTGAGGGCCGTGACCGAAGAGGCAGTGGGCTGTGGCGGCGTGCTGTTGCGGCGGCGGCGTCGCATTCAATAGTCTGCCATTTAGCTGCACCAGGGAAGCACTCCACAACCACGGGTGCCAGAGCACCTGAGGCAACTATTGGCAGACTATTTAGAGGAGCATATCTTCATGTACGAGGACTGAGAGGGCGTCTTGAGACGGCGACCCATGTCGTGCGGTGTTCCGCAGGGGTCAGTCCTTAGACCACTCCTATGGAACGTGGGGTACGACTCGTTCCTTCGAAGTCGTCTTCCCCCCCGGGCTAGGCGTAATTTGCTTCACCGATGACACTTTGGTCATGGCCCAGGGGGCAAACTTCCAAGAGGTGGCGCACCTGGCCACCAGGGGTGTCTCTTTGGTAGCTGGGCGCTTGGCCTACGGATGGCCCTAGATAATACTGAAGCCCTGATGTTCCATGGGCCCCGTCGTGGTCCACCCCCCGGCGCCTCTATCGTGGTCAACTCGGTCCTCGTACCGGTTCGGGCACAGATGAAGTATCTGGGCCTGATCGTCGACGGTAGGTGGCTCTTCGACGAGCACTTCCAACAGCTTGCTCCGAAGCTACATGGGGATTGTCCAGTCGATGGCACTGTATGGTGCACCGGTGTAGGTGGTGTCCCCAGAGGAAATTGGCTGTTAGAGCCATACGTGATTACCGCATCGTGTCGACCGAGGCGGCGTGCGCCTTGGCCGGAACTCCCCCGTGGGATTTGGAGGCGGAAATGCTCGCCAAAGTTTATCGGCGGACGGCTGACTTCCGGGCAGAGAACGGTTTTCATCCTCCGCCCGAAGAGATATGAGAGTGGCGTGAAGCCGCTCGTCGAGCTATCGTGGTTCGCTGGTCGTCTCGGCTGGAGACTCCACCCGCTGGCTTTGCCACCATCCACTTAAGTGGCCAGCCGCGAGGGGGCGACGTACGTGTGTGCCGTACGTCGCATAATTATTAGAGAGTCCATAAGCACAAGGGCGTCGCCAGCCCTTGGCTTAGGTAGGGGCAGGTTACCACCGTCGATGGCCTTCTCGGTCGGAGACGACGGGGAGTAGGAGAGTGATGTTCCGCCGTGAGGGAATCGAAGGATCAGGGCCAGATGATGTATCTGAGGGTCTGATCTTCAACGGCAGGTGGCTGTTTGACGAGCACTTCCGACGGCTTGCTTCAAAGCTGGTCGATGCTGCCTCGGCCCTGGGGTGACTTAAGCCCAATTTGAGTGGGGCAGCGTTGCGGCAAGACAGCTATATACGGGGATTATTCGATCAATGACACTGTACGGTGCACCGGTGTGAGTGGCTGCTCTGACCACCCAGAATAGGGCATGCCTCTGGCGTCCTCAGAGGATATAAACTTTGAAAGCCATATGTGGTTACCGCACTATGTCGGCCGAGACAGCGTGCGCGTTGGCCGGAGCTACGCCGTGAGATTTGGAGGCGGAAGTGCTCGCTGAAGTTTATCGACGGACGGCTGACTTCCGAGCGGGGATCGGCTTACGGCCTCCGCCGGAAGAGGTACGTGAGTGGCGTGAGGCCGCTCGTCGAGCCACGATGGCTCGTCAGCAACCTGCCTCTCTGCTTAGCGTATGTGTGTTCTACCACCATCTAAATCTGGGCTGTCCTGGAATCCATGCATAGATGCCTGGTAGACTGCCGATATGTTCAAAGGCCTTTGATGTCTATAGATACGAAGTCGCAATGATAACGCCAAGTACAAGAATAGAGCTCAAGACCAATTCCATTGCATCGTGGGGCAGACAAGGAGACATTATTTCTTCGAAACTGTTTACCAATGCATTGGAAGATGTCTTCAAAACACTCGATTGGAACGGACGGGGAATCAATATTAAGTGTAAACACATCTCATACTTGCGATTTGTAGACGACATTTAGAACCTGGCAGAGTCTCTGCATGATCTCGAAACGCTCAACAGTTTCGACGATTCTTCGAAACGAGTGGAACTTCAGATGAACATTGGCAAGACCAAAATCATGCATAATAAGCATGTATCTCGGAGTCCCGTGGCCGTAAATGGCGTTAATATCGAGGTTGTGGAAAAATACGTCTATCTTGGCAAAACTTTCCAACTAGGCCGGCACAACTTCGATTGGGAGGCCGATAGGAGAATTCTCAGCAGCATATGAGAAGCTTCTTCATATCTTCCAGTCATCGATCCCGCAATCACTGAAAGGCAAGGTTTTTAACCAGTGCGTCCTGCCCGTAAAGACATAAATATGGAGCTGAGACGTGGACACTCATCGTTGGACTGGTCCACAAGTTTAAAGTCACTCAGTGTGCGATGGAGCGTGTGATGCTGGGTGTTCAACAGAGAACTAGAGTAACCGATATCACATGGAGGATCAGCACGCTGAAGTGAAAGTGGAAGCCGACAAGTGTTAGAGTGGAGACCACGATTAGGCAAACGTAAAGTAAGGCGCCCTGCGGCACGATGAACCGACTACTTTAAGGAAATAGCTGGCAGTGGATGGATGCGGACTGCCCAAGACCGGGATGGTTGGCGCTCTTTGGGCGAGGCTTTCACTCAGCAGTGGACGACAGTTGGCTGACAACGTACAGGTAGTAGAGCCACGCTGATTTCAGCACGAACCGGCCGGCTCGACCGGGGCGGTACTGCCCTCGCACGGAAGATCAACGTAAAATGATGACGTTCGTGCTCTCATGTTTCGTTGGTGAGTGCGAGACTGGAGGCCCAATGATGCAGGAGCATCACTAGGCCGCCATGCTACATTATTGCATTGTCTGCATTCGCAATGAGTATGGTAACCACCACTCTTGGATTCTGCTTATGCAATCCATCAGGCAGAGTAGAGTCATTTTGGCAGGGCCATAGATAAAAAAAACCAGAGGTGATGAGAGAGATGTTTTTGTAAGTTTTTTAAACGTGTTTTGATGAGTTTATCATCAGGACCAGACCATTAAGAGGACCTTCCCTCATAGTGCCTCTTAGCCAAGCTTTTATTGCTGGCTATAAAAACTGTTCGAAGAATAAATAAATTGTGGAACCAGCCACGTGGAGTTGGAAGGCACTTTTTCGAATTGGGTTATTTCCTCCGCAAGATAAATCGGAAAGATATAGATCCAGGATCTATTTTTATTATTTATTAAGCAAATTTTTCGTGAGTATCTAGCTTCATTTTGATAAGACGCCGAACTTTTACTCTTACAAAAAATGTCGATTGTGGTAGCTAACAGAGGTAGTAGGGATAAAATATGTGGGCTTGACGATTCTTAACACTTCTAACTGTGGGTTTTTAAATTAAATCTTAAGAAAATTATTAACATTATTAAAAAAAATGTATGGTTTGACCAAAGGAATTTCCTTACTTCCAATATGTATCAATAACGAATCATCAACAATTATTACTGTCTGTTTTTTTTTTTGACAGTTGCTTTGTTAATATTTATATAATTAACAGCCTTGTCCCACAAATTGCGTAGTACATTATCCAGGTCATAAGCTCAAAAGTTGGGAAAACCAATAGAAAAACGATTATGATAATAATTCTTGTCTTGTGTGTTATATATGTACCTGTTTTCGTGTAGAACATTGCTTCATTTGGACAGAAAACACTTTAACCTATTATTTAATATTTTTGTCCTACTGGACTGGAAAGTAAAAAAAATATGGTCTTGAGGTATTAACAATTTCTGAGCGTAGATCTGTTAGGATGATCTGATTTCGAATATCGATTGATTTATAGCTGGCATTATTTTTTCCATGCTCAATATGTTTCTTTAAAATCAAATCTCTAGGGTGGGGGGGGGGCAGCTGCCCCCACTTGCCCCCACTTGCCCCCACTTGCCCCCCTTGGCGACGCCCTTGCATAAGCATACGGTGCCTGCTTTAGTGCGGGCAGGCGCTGGGAGGGGTCCGGATGTGTTAATTTCAGCAGTTCCCGGATCCGTGTGGTTTTAGTCGGCAGACTCCGACACCACCCCGCCGCAAGCCCCGTTGGGGTGACGGCCCGTGGGATTACCAGACATAAAAAAAAGTACCTTACAGGTCAGAGCCAGGGTGGGGCACCCTGCCCCACCGTGGCTACGCCCCTGCGTAGATAGATATTGTTTCATCCGACTAAAGCGAAACCAAAAGGAAAGGTAATAATTTTGACAGTCTGTGTATGACCACTGTAGCACCTAAACTGCTGACCCGATTTAAAATCACGGTGTGATAAAAGATTCGTAATGGTGGTCACGGTGGCATACCTACACTATATACATTTTTGACTTTTTTTTTACTTAGTTGGGATTATTTTTAACCGACTTCAAAAAAAGGAGGAGGATCTCAATTCGACTGTATTTTTTATTTTTATGTTTGTTATCTCATAACTTTTGACTGGGTGAACCGATTTTGATTATTCTTTTTTATTTGAAAGCTGGTGCTTCCCGAATGGTCCCATTTAAATTTGGTCCAAATTGAAGTCGGTTTTTTTTGTTAAAATTTGTAGGTAATTATTTTAAAACTTTTTCTTGTTAAAATTGTTTATAAGCAATAATCACAAATTTTAACAAAAAACCGACTACAATCTGGACCGAATTAAACGGGACCACACAGGAAGCACCAGCTTTCAAATAAAAAAAGAATCATCAAAATCGGTTCACCCAAACATAAAAAAATACAGTTGAATTGAGAACCTCCTCCTTTTTTCGAAGTCGGTTAAAAATGATCTAAAAGAAAAAACAACCCAAAAATTGTGGAGACTCGGCTTAAGACTCACAGTATATTTGCACAGCGACAGTCTTGTTGTCAGTGCCCACGCTGTTGGTGGCGAGGCAGGTGTAGTCCCCGCTCATGTCCTCGCTCGGAGACTTCATGTGTAATGTACCGTCCTCGTCTAGCGAATAACGAACATCTGCAAGGTATAAAATACCATTTATATCATTCTCTTTAAAAAAATATATATAAATATTTCAGACATTAACACACAACGCAATCTAGTCCCAAGTCAAGCAGAGCTTGTGTTACGGGTACTAGACAACTGATATAAATATCTATCTTTTGTAAATATATATTATACATAATAGCTGATCCCGCAAACGTTATTTTGCCTTAAAAAAAATCGGATATAAAAAATAGATGTTGGTCGATTCTCAGACCTACCCGATATGCACACCAAATTTCATAAAAATCGGTCCAGTCGTTTCAGAGGAGTATGGTAACTAACATTGTGACACGAGAATTTTATGTATAAGATTATACATAAAAAACACCCAAACTCCGAAACAAATATTTGCAGATCTTTCAAACATTTGGTCCGACCCGGGAATCGAACACGAGACCTTAAGCACAGCAGTCGCTTACGCTACCACTTCCGCCACCGAGATATCAATCACACGGAGATATTATAATTACTACTTTTACTAACATTTGTTCATGGTTCTGCCAGCGTGTACCTACGTTAGTTACTGTCGTAAAAAATATCCTATGGCCGTACTTCCCTGTCAAAGTATCTCCAGGCTAAATTTCATTAAAACCGGTTAAGCACTTTAGCCGTAAAAGCATACCAGATAGAGTTATTTTTAATATTAGTGGGGATAGTTATTTTTATTACCCGACTGCGAAAGAAGGAGGGTTATGTTTGGCACGTCGTAGAGCCTAAACGGCTTGTCGTATTTAACGTGAGTGGTGTCAAATGATTCGTCTTAGTCGTGAGAGCTGGGTACATCATAATTAAAAAAAAAAAACAAAATTAAGGTTCTTTGGCGCCAAAAAGTAACCTCAAAAAAAATGTTTTCAAAATACATCGAGTGTGGTATCAAAATAAATCATTTTTAACGGTGATTACGTATAATGAAACTAGCTTTTACACGCAGCTTCGCTCACGCAGACTTTCATCTCCTGATTTACCCCCTTAGGGGTGGAATTTTGAAAATAGTGCTCACTTACGTTATGTAAAGAACCTACATGCAAAATTTCGGGATTCTAGCTTCAGCTTTAGATTTGGGCTGTGCGTTGATCTCTGGGTATGTCAGTCAGTCACCTTACTCTTTTATATATATATATAGATAGATAACATGTATGTTTTATTTAAAAAAACTGAATTTAATAAAGATGACAGATATTGACGCAGTCAGGTTTTTTATTTTAAATAATTATACTTACTTGTTTCCAAAAGACAAAGTCAAACTAACATAACACAAATACCTTATATAATGAAGCAAGTAACTTACCCCTGTTCAAATAAAACCCGTCCTTAACCCACATGTAATAAGGTGTAGGTTTGCCTGTAGAACGGCACGCGATGCTAAGCGCTGTGTCGGAGTCAGTAGCGATGTATGGGCCCGTGTAGTTGTCCTCCATGATCTTTGGCGGCTCTTGAAAGAAGGAATAATATTTCAACGACAGTAAATATACATCACAATGCAATACAAATAATAATAATAATAAATTGTTTTTTTATTTCTTTCGCACGCAGAATAATTACAAAATCAGCTCTTAAACTACGTGTTACAGCGGATTCTCTATGGATACTGATTGGGGCTTGAACTCACAGTCACTTGTCAGTAACTGCGATGCTAGAGCTATTAAACTTACAATATACCATAAATGTTTTTTTTCTTTACAAAGACAACTCCCGCAATACAAATATATATCCTGTGTCGCGGGAGACTTTACAAACATACATGAAACGGTCACAAAGAACACCCAGACTCAGAACAACAATTTGTGGATCACAGAGTGTTTTTCCTTGTGGTACTTGCGGCGTGGCGACCGTCTGAACCACTAGGCCAACCGTGCAGTTCTTATTGTATCTTTAATTAATTACTACTTACCTAACCCCCTACTAACTTAAAGGGGAGGGGGGATAGGTTTGACAAATGGCAGCAACGTGATGAGGGGAAACAGATAGTCATGTAGTGACGAATTAAGAATATAGATTGTCTATAGCTCTATGCTCTATACATCGCGTGGGGGTCGTAAGAGGTGACTAAGGGAGCAAACAAAGACAACAGATAGCATTATGAACTTTCAAACACCAACACTTCACTGTCCGTGTGGTAACTAATTAAGAATATAGAATGTCTCCAGCCCTATTCATCCTATGGGTAATAAAACAAATTTTAACAAAAAAAAAACGACTTCAATCTGGACAAAATTTAAATGGGACCTCACGGGAAGCACCAGCTTTCAAACAAAAAAAAAGAATCATCAACATCGGTTCAACCAGTCGAAACTTATGAGTTAACAAACATTAAAAAAAACAGGCGAATTGAGAACGGTTAAAAAGTGCTAACTATTCGTTAATCTATAGTCAGAACAACAGCACTGCAAAGAGTGTTCCTTACACTTGAAACAAACCAGCCAAGACCAAACCAGAAGCCAAAACTTCCCTTCTCACCCTTCAGTGGAGAGTTAAATGATGATATTTACCGTTGACTTTAAGATAGAGAGAGCGTTCGTCAGCGCCCCCGAGGTTGTGTGCGAGGCACGTGTACGTTCCTTCGTGCTCCAACTGCGTGTTCGTTACGTATACGTTACCCACTTTGTTGAAACTGTAACAGAATAGAAACATTGAGTTTCTTGGCGGTTTTTGGGGCTCCCACACATAACTACGAATTCGCAACGCATCGCAAATATCTGCGAGCTCGCACAAATGCACCGCAAAAACTTCACGCCGCATCGCATCGCATTGCAGTTATGTGTGGGAGCCCTTTCTCCATAAGAATAGATTGAAAACTCTTTATTTGTACAACATAATATTACCCAGTTACAAGAGTGTTTATTGTTGCAGCGACTATAGTATTTTTTCTTCCAAAACATACAATTACAGTAATACAAATCTTAACCTAAATACAAAAACCAAAATCCGTGGGAGAGCCACGCTTCAGCATTAATAGGCCGGTTCGACCGGAGTGATACCACGGCCTCACAGAAATCCGGTGTGAAACAGCGCCTGACCATCCCAACCCCTCCCCCCTCCCCATCCCCAGAGACCGGCAACGCACTTGTAACGCCTCTGGTGTTGCGGGTGTCCATGGGCGGCGGTAATCGCTTACCGTAAGTCGACGCTAGTTGAGTAGATACATTCAGATAACTTTAAAATAGGTGATTTACTTGCTGAGAGTATACAAGTCAACATTTTACATCTACCCTCCCTATTAGAAATGTCTTTAAGACATTGCGTGAGCCGTGATTTCAATACGTTTGGAGGTAATAACAATTTATAAATTTCTTGTAGAAACGATTAATGTGTCATTGCGAAACTGCCTGAAAAGGCCTACTTGAAATACAAGCAATTTAATTTTGATATTTGACATTCATGAAATAATACATAGAAGAACGACTAAGGTCTGAAAATAACTTTACATATCTAATACACGGTGGTCTGATCATTTTAATGATTTGTACCTGGGAATCGAACTCCTGAACTCAGTCGGCCGACTTGGTGGTCAAAGTCACGAGGTACTAGACCAATAAACAATTTAAGTTTGCGGTTTCCAATTCATTGCTCATCATAAAGGAAAACTAAAGGCGACTCCCGCATTATGAATAAACATCCTGTGTCACGGGGGACTTTACAAACGTACTTGAAACGGACACAAAGAATACCCAGACTCAGGACAATCATTTGTAGATCACACAAAGTGTTGTCCCAAGTAGAAAGCGACTGGCGTATGGCGACCGCATAAACCCCTGTCAATCGTGCAGTCAATTGTTTTTGTTTTATTGTTTTATGTAATAGGGGGCAAACGAGCGGACGTTTCGCCTGATGGTAAGCGATTACCGCCGCCCATGGACACCCGCAACACCAGAGACGTCACAAGTGCGTTGCCGTCCTTTGGGGGATAGGGTGGGGTATGGGCCTCCGGTATCCTCACTCACTCGATTTGTTCCAGATCTTTGTGTGTGAAGCAATAAACAAACACACACATTTTCGCTTTAATAATATCAGTGTGATTATTGGATACTAAATATTACCTCACATGGGTGGTATTTTCTTTCAGCAACTCTTCATTAAATTTCCACTGCAATGTGGGTAGAGGGAACCCGATGACGTCACACTGGAGGGTCACATTTGACCCCACTAGGGCCTCTTTTACAACCGTTGAATGTGGTTTTATGTATGGTGGAACTAGAACCAATTCATAATAATATTAAATTCATGATAATATTAAAAAATAATAGTAATATAATCGATTAGAGCGCCGAGCAATGATTGTCGATATTGCCGTTCCTCATGACAATTAAAATATTTGGATTTAGCTCACGAGATTGTCGATAAGTGGAATGTGGATTCGGTGATCATTGTACAATGAACATGGAATCGAACCTGTGAACTCTATCGTGCTGGTCAAGTACACTAGCGACGCACCAATATAGTCAAGTCATAATAAAATACATACTAAAGTACAAATAAAGTAATTACCCCAAACATGCAGAGAATAGGAAATGGAAGCATTTCCATGTATATTGGTCGCTGTGCAAATATATTCGCCGAAATCTGTCAAATTAGCTACAAACCTGAAAATAAAAATTCTGTGTTATCTTATTAAAACTACTTAATTTCATTTCTACATCATCAAATTTATATCAATTACAAAAAAAAAAAAGAAAAAATAATGATCAAATTAGAAAAAAACAAAAGAGAAATAAGCTAATGTCTTTGTTTTTGATGTGAAACATCCGTGTGAAGGGTCAGACCAGCTATTGGTTTGGCGACGTATGACCACGGTATACGTAGCCACGCTGTGTTTAACATAGCGTGGCTACGTACCTCTATCTATTATTTTACATGTACTGGCGTGTTTAACTTAAATTGTTTGAAATCTTAAAGCAGCATAGAGGATATACAGTTGTCTGATCCTAAGCAATTCTGCCTCAGCGCATAGTTGATTAGTGGGATATCAAAACGGCCGTTTATATGCCACTTTTAGATGAACTCTTTGCCCACGTTCCACTTTTAATAAGCAAGGACTATATTAATTAGTTGTATACCTTAATCCATGTTCATCAAGGTATTTCTCAAGACTAATCGGCTCGTCATTTAACGTCCACTCCACAATGGGAGTGGGGATACCTCGAGCGGTACAGGGCAGCTCCGCCAGCTGGCCTTCCAACACTTCAAATAGGGAATCAGACTGGGTTGATATATTTGGTGGGTCTGTGGATATAAGCGTATTATTATAATTAAGAGTCTTTAATAATTTGACTGCCTCGTTGGTCTCGCGGTTGGAGTGTGCGACTTCTGATCATGAGGTCTCGGGTTCGATTCCCGGGTCGAACCAAATGTTTGTATAATCTACAAATATTTGTTTCGGAGTTTGGGTACCTTCTATGTATCTATTTACAAAAAAAAGTATATATATGTATTTGTATCAGTTGTCTAGTACCCATAACACAAGCTCTGCTTAGCTTGGGACTAGATGGCGTTGTGTGTTAGATGTCCGATATTTATAGATATTTATTATTATATTATTATTATAATGAACTAGCTCTTACACGCGGCTTCGCTCACGCAGACTTTCATCCCCTGATTTACTCCCTTAGGGGTGGAATTTCCAAAATTCCTTTCTTAGTGCTCACTTACGTTATATAAAGAACCTACATGCAAAATTTCAGGATTCTAGCTTCAGCGGTTTGGGAGTTTGTCCTTTTGTCAAGTTTTCCTTCTCGTTGCAGTGATTTTGTTCTACATAGTTGCTGCCTTAGTCAGCTCTGGTGACACCCACAGGTTTAATAGGGGTAGAGACAATCCGTGTCCTTAATACGTCATTACTCGGAAAAATATATTAATTAAGTAATATTATAGAGAAACATTAAACCTCGGATCAAATTAAGGATCAATCATTTAAAAAACTAAAGTGGCGATTCAAGATTTGTTTTGAGTCTACACTATATTTCTTTACAATGGTTTCGGTGTAAGGTGAATCGGTTGATTTTTAACCCCCGACGCAAAAAGAGGAGTGTTAAAAGTTTGACGTGTCTGTCTGTCTGTTTGTCTGTCTGTCTGTCTGTGGCACCGTAGCTCGCGAACGGACAAAGCGATTTCAATTTAGTTTTTTTTGCATGAAAGGTGAGTTACGTGCGAGTGTTCTTAGACATGTTTCATGAAAAAGCGGTTTAGTCGTTTAAAAGTTATGGGGGTAAAAGTGGGGAAGAATAACAGAATGTCTACAAAAATATCATTGGCGTATGATTACTCGATTAAGTGCTTGAGTAGGGGGTTTTTTATAAATTTTGAATTTTAGCTTGTCTGACAAACTATTTGAATCGATAGCATGTTTATTTCTTTTTTTAGAATTAGATTCTATAATTTTACATCTTAATAGTATTGTTTACAGCCTTTTTAAATGAAAATACAAAGTGAGAGACAGAGAGATATAGAGGGAGAAAGAGAGAGATTGGCTCTGATCGGTAGAAAGAGAAGTCAAAAATACTAAGTGTCTTGATCACTTACCATACACTTCCAGAGTGAAGTTCCTATGAGTGGAGCCCACCGAACTGGTGACGTTGCACGTGTACGTGCCCGCATCATATGCGGACGCGGCGTCTATCACTAATTCACTACTGTTCGTAATGTACCTGAAAAATGTTCAAGCGTAACGTTTTAAAGCGGCATCGCCATCTAGCAGCAAATAGCGAAACCAATTTATAAGTGACACTTTTAACCAACTTTGCCAAAACTTTTTTATTAAATGATATATGGGGTTAAATGAGCAGGCGTATATCCCTGATGGTAAGCGATTACCACCGCCCATGGACACCCACCCCACCAGAGACGTTGCAAATGCGTTGCCTGCCTTTGGGGGATGGGGTATGGGCCTCCTGTATCCTCACTCACTCGGTGAAACACAGCGCAAGCGCTATTTCACACCGGTTTTCTGTGAGGCCGTGGTATCACTCCAGTCGAGGCCTATGTCGACAAGTATACCGATATAGGCTATTGATGTGATATGAAAGCTATTTTTAACCAACTTCCAAAAAGGAGAAGGTTCTATGTTCCACTGCATGTATTTTTTTTTATGTATGTTCACCGATTACTCCGTCAATTGTGGACCGATTTTGAAATTTTTTTTTGTAGTCGAAAGGGTATGCTCCCAAGGTGGTCCCATTGCCACCATATCAGGATCTGATGATGGGATCCCAGGGAAATCGAGGGAAACTCTCATTTTTTATAGGCACATACTATGTTTTTCGTATATTTTCTGAAGATACACCGGTTTTTGCGTCTGGTAGGCATCATTTTATGATGATGAGCTGATGATGCAAGGTACAACTCCTTAACGGTTAGGAGTTGGAGGATAAATCTTTAAATATCATATGTATATATGTTACCTTTAGTTGTATTCTTTCAAATTATTTAGGTAAGCTGATGATGGAAGGTACAACTCCTCAACGGTTAGGAGTTGGAGGATTATTCTTTCAATTTCATACGTATCTAAAGACCTTTAGTGGTATACTTTCAAGTTATTTAGGTGAGCTGATGGTAGAAGGTTAAACTCTTCAACAGTTAGGGATTTAAGGATGATTTTAATATTACACGTACGTAAGGACCTTAATTTGTATTCTTTTAGTTATTCATATGGATTGTTTTATTGAGTTGACACCCACTAAAGAAGGAGTTTTGGAATTTCTACCCCTAAGGGGGTGAAATATGGGTTGAAATTTTGTACGAAAGTCCGTCATTTTTTAAGTTAGAAACATGAAACTTTATCTTTGGGCTACTGATTAAAAATGAGTGGATACGTATTTAAGCGTTTCTGGATATTCTATCCCTAAAGGGGTGAAATAGGGGTTGAAAGTTTGTGTGGAAGTCCCTCATTTTTAAGTTAGGATCATGAACTTTATCTTTGGGCTACTGATTAAAAATGAATAGAAATGTATTTGAGATTTTCTGGATATTCTTCCCCTAAGTGGGTGAAATAGGGGTTTAAAAAGATTGTATAAAAGTTCGTATTTTTTAAGTTAGAAACGTAAAACTTTATTTTTGGGCCACTGATAAAGATGAGTATTAACGAATTACGTAGCGTTTCTGGATATTCTATCCCTAATGGGTGAAATAGGAGTTGACATTTAATACGTCTTTTTAAACCACTAAAGTTATTTGCATCAGCAGTAATTTTATGAAATAGTTCAATTTACTACTTACCTACGAGACTGTTTGCACTAAAAACTGAAAATGAAAAACTTTAAAAACAAAAGAAAAACCGACTTCGAAAAAAAAATCCAACGAACACTCCCTGCCAAAAACACTATAAAGCGTACAGTAAACTGGCTCTTCATAAATTGCTATGTGCCTATTCTTGTCTATACCTAATTCTTTATTTATTTAAATAGTAGTATTATAATGTGTGCTAGGTACCTAAAATCTGTTTGAAGTCGGTACCAAGCCAAAAAGAATACGAACGAACAATTACAAAAATCTAAGCGATAGTCGCTTAGCACCGCTTGGAAGTCGGTTTTTCCTTTTACTTTTTGAAGTCGGTTTTTTTTTTTATTTTGTTATACTACAGATTTAAAAGTGATCTGGGCAAAGCATACTCACAGGTGGTCAGTAAAGATCAGAGCTCGTCCGTGTTTGGTCCACACAGTGAGGGGCGGAGGAGTTCCGCTCGCCTCACACGACAACCTCACCGACTCGCCTAGTTTCACCTTTCGTTGTTCATCACTCACCTTTGTAGATTCTAGAAGTTTCGGCGGATCTGTATGGTAATTATGAATGTCATAATGTATTTTTTTATAGACTATCTGATCTTAAGCTAAGCAGAGACTGTATTATGGATTGCAATCCGGAAAACCGGATCCGGCTTAAATATACGTCGACCGAACCCGGTACTATTAAACCAATCCGGTGTCCGGATCCGGTAAATTTGTATTTTGGCAAAATAATCGAGCAATCTCGAATATAGGTACTTTAAGCGTATGCTGTTTACACTACCTGTGCGAGTCGTGCGTCTCGTGCCTGCAGGTTACATTTGCAAGCTCTATTAAGTCGATTGGGATATGATACAATTAACACAAACTGTTTCTTAAGATCGTTGTTTCAAATCAATAGTAATTATATTTGTTTACAAGCTAAAGAGTTCGAACACAAACCTGACAGACATTTAACTAGACATCTAAAGAGCATATATTTTCGGATTTTTCATATTAAAACTCCAGTTCAAAAGCCATCAAAATGACTGCTCTCCATGTTTCATACTATTTGACACTTGAAGAATCTACTACTAATTATATGTCAGGTCGGTGAGTTTAAACATTACAATTACCTGCATGACCGAAAAATTTGAAAATATAGCTGATTAGGACTCTCGCAATAGCCACTAATGATAATGACATAATGATGAATTTTTGATCTTACTTAAGGTTAATCATTACGTTATGTTAAGTTAGTTTCATGAAGTTGATTAATATTTCATTAATCTGTAAAAAGTAGACTGTATCACCAGCTACGTTATGTAGGTAATAAAGATAAATACGTTTTGATTAGAAATTAGGGTTTTCAATCAGCGCTCGCTTTCACTGTTTTTCAAACAGATTTTGGTTACAGTAGAAATATAATGTTTACATTTTGACACAGTCGAGTTATTCGACTGCACGGTTAACCTAGTGGTTTAATCGGTTGCCACGTAGCTGTCTACTGCGCCAAGTGTCGTGTGTTCAAATCCTACATGAGACAACACTTGTGTGATCCACAAATTGTTGTCCTGAGTCAGGATGTTTCTTGTGTCCATTTCATGTATGTCATTTCATGTACATAAAGGCCCCCGCGACATAAGATGTATATTCCTAATGCGGGAGTTGTTTTTTTAATAAAAAGATATGTGCTATATGCTTACCATATACGGACAGTGTGAAATTCCTTTGTATGGCTCCGGCCGCATTAGATACCTTACACGTGTACGTGGCCGAGTCGCTCGCGGATGCTGCTGCTATCACTAGCTCATTGTTCTTCGTTATATATCTGAAAAATGTATTAATCTTCATTTTATAATGGTAGGAATTTAATCTTAATATTCCTTAAATAGCTAATCTTGTTTCGTAATACTTTTTCAGTGTGTTGACAGTTCATTAGTTTTTTTTCTGTGTCGCGGTAGATTTTACAAACATACATTAAACAGGCACAAATAACACACAAACTCATGCCAACAATTCGTGGATCACGTAAAGTGTTGTCCCATGTTAGGTTCGCACCCAAAATACTTCGGTATAATATGAAGCGAAGAGGCGACCGCTAAAGCTACTAAGCCAACCGTGTACTTAAATCAAGTCAAATCAGATCTTTTATTAACTTCAATATGGAAGTTCTAGCAGAAATTTGTGTGTGTATTGTTAAGTTATTTAGGCAGTGGTCCCACCGCCGACGACGAACGAGAAACTATGAACGAGTTGACGATCAGCGGGCAGCGAGTGTGTAATTTCGATAGTTGTATCGCTGTAAGCGAGTGTTCAACTGCGATGAGCGATTACTCGCGCCAACACCACATTCCACGACACTATGAGTTTTTTATTGAATATGTCTGACAATATCTCTATCGTAAAATACGTCATCGTCGTCGTCTGAACCAGACAACAATGAGAGTTGCAATGATTTGTTGATGCGTGTACTTTCAAAGCCGCACTGTATAAAAATGATCAAGCGAGCGAGCACCGCTGAGCGAGTATCGCTGAGCGAGTTTATCCTTTTTTTTTTATGGAATAGGCGGGCAAACGAGCAGACGTATCGCCTGATGGTAAGCGATTACCGCCGCCCATGGTCACCTGCAACACCAGAAGCGTCACAAGTGCGTTGCCGGCCTTTTAGGGATGGGGGGGGAGATAGGGGTAGGGGATTGGGGTATGGGCCTCCGGTATCCTCACTCACTCGGTAAAACACAGCGCAAGCACTATTTCACACCGGTTTTCTGTGAGGCCGTGGTATCACTCCGGTCGAGCCGGCCCATTCATGTCGAAGCGTGGCTCTCCCATGGTGTGATCATCTTTGAAAGTTCTTGTCGCTCAGCGACAAAACTAGTAAAGCGAGTCGTCGCCGGCAGTGTAAAGAGTCAGAGAGCAACTACATATTACTATATGTATCTTTTTCGTTTACACGGAATTTATATTTATTGTACGTTTCTTGAGCGAGAAAATCACCGATAGTTAGTCATTTTCTCGCCGGCGATCGGATCACTGCCTTATGTACAGTTTATTTTACACTTACTTACTTTACTTTACAGTACAGTTTACTTTACAGTCTGCTCGTTTGCCCGTCTAATTCATAAAAAAAAACGTGTGGCACTCGGGGACTGCTGCGGTAAAGCTATTGCATAACCTTTTTTATCAACTTATGCAATTATAATTATTTATTTATTTTTTATTTATGCAGTAAGTATAATATGGTAAATGAAAAATACTTAAGTATTTTTCAAATGCTCCATCGCATTCGAAGTACACCGCCATCTATATATTTAGTGTCATACTGACAACAAACAAATGTATGTTTGGAATTACCGGGCCGTTAGAATTTATCAAGTAGCATAAGAACAACAATTTTAACATCTAGTATTAATGAGTTCTTGGCTGGAAGGTGCAGGAGTATTATTTATGACGAAGGTGCCTCGAGTTCAAATCTCAGCTGGCCGTTGTCGTCTTTTTGTGAATGGTTACTGGATATTGTGGTAAACATTTCAGATTTTATAATATACGAGTAAATTTTCTTGTTTTTAAGATCGTAAAAATGTTGACATGAAGTAATCCAACGTGAATGGCACATACTCGTATGTTTATCGTATAGTTGACGAATCAATAATCGAATAAAATATTGCTTCGTAGTTCGAAGCAGCTCGTCTCGATCCGTGCGAGCTTCAGACAGATTCGGGCGAACTTGGTGTCAGGTTTTTTGTGTTACGTTACGGAATTTCTTGATTCAGGCCTAAAAGCCCGCGATAAAAGTTATACAATAGCTTAATAAAAAAGAAATACTCACAGCTTGTCAGTAAAGATCAGAGCTCGTCCGTGTTTGGTCCACACAGTGAGGGGCGGAGGAGTTCCGCTCGCCTCACATGACAACCTCACCGATTCACCTATTTTTACTGTTTGAAGCTTATCCTTTGTGTTGTTCAGAAATTTTGGTGGATCTGGAGAATAATGGCAACCAAAGAAAAGTTAGTTTTAAATTTATATGCCAATCTGAAGATATGTAAGAAGCCGATCTGCGGAAATTCCGGAATGTGCAATGGTGCAGGACCTCTCAATAGGCCGCCACAGTGTGGGTCACCATGTTACATTGTCCGCATTCGTAATGAACATGGTGACCGACAATGTGGCGGCCTAGTGAGATGCTTTGAAATTATTTCAAAAATGTCTGTATTTACCTAAAACATTGAGTTTATAAGAAACAGTTGCCGTTCCATGTTCATTGGTAGCCGAGCAAGTGTACTCGCCCGAGTCCGTGACGTTCGCTACGAATCTAAAAACAGTTGTACATATTTTTATCATCTTTGTGTAGAAGTCATCAAACTCATAACTTCATAAACACAGTAACTAATATATCGTTTATTCATTTGCATATGGGTAGGTGGCAAATAATATGATTATGGCTTCTGGTTACGCCATGCCTTTTGTAAATTAACAAAAAAAAATAACAAAAAAACGAATTAAAAAGTTGGACCAAATTGTGATGGGAACACACGGGAAGCATCAGCTTTCAAATAAAAAAAGAAACATCAAAATCGGTTCACCCTGTCGAAAGTTATGAGGTAACAAACATAAAATAAAATACTGTGGAATTGAGAACCTCCTCCTTATTTGAAGTAGGTTAAAAAGGTCGCATCTCGTCATCAAGCGTAACAGTAGATCATCATCATCCTATCACAGTTGCATTGCTGATCATAGGGCTCTCGAATAGCATGTTACTTGGTTCAATCCTCGGCTTTTCGCATCCAGCTCTTGCCACCCGCCTTGCGCAGATCATCACTCCATCCACTCAAAAACCCGCTTACCCTGGTTCTCTGGCGGATCATCTCATTCTTGATACGATCCCTTAGATAAACGCCGAGCATAGCCCTCTCCATAGCACGCTAATCCACTTTGAACTTGTGGACCAGTCGTGACGTAAATATCCACGTTTCGGCTCGGTATGCCATCAAAGCCCATAGCTATAACGGGTTAATTAAAATCTACCTATAATACGTACCTCAGTCCATACCCCTCGACGTATTTCTTTTTGTCCATCGGTACACCATTTAGTGCCCAGTGCAGTAAGGGTGAGGGTAGACCCTTTGCGTCACACGGCAGTTCCACCTGCGACCCTTGGAACACCTCGCGGGGAGGGGTGGCCGTGGACAATATTGTTGGTGGATCTATAGAAGCACAAGTTATGAATATACAGAGGATTCATATTTCACAAAGGGGGAAAATTTTCGCTGTAAAATTTTGGGATACATTAGATACTAGCTTTCGCCCGCGGCTTGGCTTGCGTGTATGTCAGTTATCATGGTAAATAGTAGCCTATATGTTATCCTCTTGGATAAGCTATATTACAGTAAAGTTTCATCTAAATTCATGCAGTGGTTTTTGCGTGAAAGAGTAAGGAACAACAACAAGATGAAATGTTGGTTCCGAATCTTTGGTATTATTTAAGTGTCTGAATACGAAGATATGGTTTATTTGTAATGCACATGGACTCATTAATACAGAATACTAACCATAGACAAGTAATGTGTAGTTCCTGTGAGTAGACCCCACCATGTTGGTCACGTTACACGTGTATGTGCCAGAGTCGTCTGCGGATGCTGCTTTTATCACCAGTTCACTTGTATTTTGCACATATCTATAAAGAAACAATGCCTAAATGTGTATTTATAACGTGTATAAATTTTTAATATAAATTTATAGGTAGTAGAGCCACGCTGATTTAAGCATGATAGGGCCGGCTCGACAGGGGCGGTACTACCCTCGCACAGAAGATCTACGTAAAATGACAGCGTTCGTGCTGTCGTGTTTCGTTGGTGAGAGCGAGACCGGAGGCCCAAATAGTCTAGTCAACAAGTTCCATACTTGTTGACTAGACTAAAAGATGCAGCAGCATCACTAGGCCGCCATGGTGTGGGTCGCCATACTGCATTGTCTGCATTCGCAGTGAGTATGGTGACCGCCACTCTTGGATTCTGCTTATGCTTTCCATCAGGCAGAGTAGAGTCATTTTGGCGGGCCATACATAAAAAAAATACTTTCAAATTATCAACAACAAAGTATGGTATGTGATCAGGACATCATATACTTACAAGTGTTCAGTAAAGATCAGAGCTCGTCCGTGTTCGGTCCACACAGTGAGGGGCGGAGGAGTTCCGCTCGCCTCACACGACAACCTCACCGACTCGCCGAGTTTCACTTGCCGTGGTACACTTTCTTCCTCCGTTTGTTTAAATAACTTTGGCGGATCTGGATGGATAAACTATTATTTATAATAATATACATATTATCGAAAAGTATAAAACACCACTATCTTAAATGATACTGCTTGATAAATTTACATTTGGAATAATAATAATGCCCGTGTGGTGATGAAATAAGAAAACAGAGTATAAGAATCTTGTGTCACGGACGACTTTACAAGCATACATGAAAAGGACACAAAGAACACTTAAACTCAGAACAACGTGCGTGAACAAGCGTGAGTTGATTGGCGTCTTTTTACAAGCTTTTTATTAACTTGCAATGTATGTATGCTTGTATGTTCGGGTGGAATCTTGCAACTCAATTGTGAAGCACATATCTTCAACCGATTTTGTTGAAATTTTGCAAGCATATGTATACAGCGTCACAATACAATATTATGATGAAATGGAGCTAATCTGATGCTGGAACTGGTAGGTGGCCATAGGAACTCTGTAAAGAAACGTCGCAACATCATCAAGTTTGGACTCGTTGCATTCGTCTCGAGGCATTCCAGTAAAAGCATGTTTTTAAAAAGCTTTTTAATTTATGTAACCACAAATGCTGGTTTGGTAGAAGGTCTATAAAACTATCATTAGGTCCTCTAACATGGGTGTAAAGCGTGGCCAGTGCTGGAGTGACACAAGCAAGAGCTGCGCGTCACGGAGATGAATATGCTGCGGTGGATGTGCAAAGCCACGCGAAGGAATCGTGTGAAAAACTCCCGTATTCGCGGCAGCCTGCTTGTCCGTAACATCGCAAGCAAACTGAAGAAGGGTCACCTGCACTGGTGCCACGTTTTGCGGCAACCGTCTTCCTACGAGGAAAACAAATGTGTGGCCATGTCACCTTCACCTGGGCCCCGTATAAGGGGTAGACCCAAGAAGTGCTGGTTTGACGTCAAAAGGAGTGGACTCACTACCAGGGATGCCAGAGACCAGATAAATTAGAGAAGAAAGAGCAAGAAGCGGGCCCCTAGGCTCCGTCTTAGCTTTGGAAGCAACCGAGAACACGCTAAAATTATGGTGACCATATATAAGCTTAACGGCGCGAAAATTTTTATATCGCGATTCAGGATTATTAGTTGCACCGTAGTTCGTTACTTCGTAGTTAAGTGTGTCTTCGATAGATGGCACTGTAGTATGTTTTTATTGTAGCAAAAAAACTGCTATTTTCTCGGCCCTAGATGATCATAGATACTTACCATAGACAGCTACACTGAAGTTCCTGTGAGTGGAGCCTGCAGTATTAGACACATTGCAAGTATATTCGCCCGAGTTGTGTGTGGATGCTGATTCTATTGTCAGCTCACTAATAGTAGTGACTAAACGGCTGGTCGATACATGCCTGTAAAACATCAACATATTCGTATAGATTTTTTTGGAAATGATTGAGATTTTGCTAAAGATATGTCCCGTGGGACAAGTATGCTCCGAGATGAGGAGCGAGCTTACCGGATCGTTATACTAACAGCCTCACAGGAAACCGACATTAACCAATTTTCTCGTTACGTTCGTGTTTGCGTCTATTTAGTTATCTCACTCAGTCACGCATTCATTCATTAACTCGCTCATTGTTATGTTTGTGAGTAAAAGAGTAGGAAGTATTATGTGAATTCTAGCGCACGTGTGCTCGAGACATAGTTTAGTCAACTGTGAGCGGAGGTGAGTGGGCGCGTGTGTCTAAGAGCCTACAATATATGACGCTGTACTACACTACACAAAGTTTGTGGTTTTACAGTAGTTAAAAAAAACGGACAAGTGGAAGTCGGACTCGCAGACGAAGGGTTTCGTCAATTACTATCTTTACATTTCAAGCGTATATCTGTTTCCATTATTAATATCGAGAAACTACGCCATAAAACACGTTTATTGTATGGGAGACCCTGAATATATATTTTTTCTATTTTAAGTATTTGTTGTTAAAGCGGTAACAAAAATACATGATCTGTGAAAATTACAAATGTCTAGCTATAACGGTTCATGAAACACAGCCTGGTGTAGACAAACAGACGGACAGCGGAGTCTTAGTAACAGGGTCTCGTTTTTACCCTTTCGATGCGGAACCCTAAAAAATCAAATGTTATTTATTTCTAATCTTTTTAATAGCTTTATTAATGTCAAGATTATTTGGAGCTACCAGTGCCGCCCCAAATAACAAAAATTATGTTTATATGTTTTTATGTATTACTAGCTGATACAGCAAACGTAGTATTGCCATAAAAAATGGGATATAAAAAATAAGTGTTGGTCGATTCTCAGACCTACCCGATATGCACACCAAATTTCATAAAACTCGGTCCAGCCGTTTCAGAGGAGTATGGTAACTAACATTGTGACACGAGAATTTTATTCAAAAGATGTAAAATTAATAAAAAGAAACTATGTATAATCCTTTTACTATGAGAATGTCGATATGTGTCAAATAATTAAAAAAACGATTTATTATTATTTTATTAAGAGAATGGTGTTTAGTTTATCTCTTTACAATTCATTAATCTAATTCAGCTTTAGGTTTAATTTAATAATTAAATCTAAAGCTGAATAATAATAATAATTTAATTTAGCTTTATCTCTTGTCACAAACACTCCAATAAAACTGTTGATGAGTTTAAATACACACTTACAATTTGTCAGTAAAATTGATAGGGCGGCCATCTTTAGTCCACAAAATGATAGGCGGAGGAGTTCCGTTCGCTTCACACGATAAAGTCAATTCATCTCCCACTTTTACTTCTTGGAGCCTCTTCTTCGCAGTATTTAGTAACTTTGGAGGGTCTACACAGTAATAAATACTAAATTAATGTCCCTAAATGGAGGGGGCTTAACTAGGACTACTAACACGACAATTTCTTCCGTGTCTGAGGGTAATCTAGGTACCTATATATTTAAACAAATAAATAAAATTGGAGCGTCTGTTTGTAATATTAAAATAACCGCTTTTTATAACCGATAAATATTTATTTATCGGTAAATACAAGTATCCATTTCTAGAATTTTTTACTTGTTCAATTCTATATTTTATCATGGGTAACACTACCAGCGGTTTAAAATAGCCTATAAGTTAATCCAGGAAGTTTGCTACCCGCATATGAAGTTTCATCAAAATTGGTCTAGCCCTTTGATCGGGAAGAAGTAACAAATACATTCACAATCTTTCGCGATTATAAGATTAATGTGAACTACTTCATTTTAACTTTGCTTTTGAACGGGATTACCTCCTATATTTTATGTTCACTTGTTTCTATAAATGTTTTACTGATAGTGGAAAGTTTTAACTTAAATTTTGTCAAATGTCAAAAACAAACCTACAGGTGAATCTAATAAAAGCATGTTGAAATATCGTGGGAGAGTCACGCTTCGGCATGAATGGGCCGGCTCGACCAGAGTGATACCACGGCCTCAAAGAAAACCGGTGTGAAATAGCGCATGCGCTGTGTTTCACCGAGTGAGTGAGGATACCGCAGGCCCATACATACCCCAATCCCCTACCTCCCCCCCCCATCCCCAAAAGGCCGGCAACGCACTCGTGACGCTTCTGGTGTTGCCGATGTCCATGGGCGGCGGTAATCGCTTACCATCAGGCGATACGTCTGCTCGTTTGCCCGCCTATTCCATAAAAAAATATATATAAAGAAATAAATAAGAGGGCATCTTACCCGAAACTTGTATTGTGTAAGACAGTGTAGCATTGCCGTATTCATTCCTAGCTGTACACTTGTATTCACCAGAATCTGCCACGTTCGCTACAAACCTGGTTAATATAAAGGTACATTATAGATGTTTTAATCAAATATATTTATGTAAATTTAGTTAACTAAACATATGAGTCATCATCAACACCTCAGTGGCACAGTGTTTGCGATTGCTGTGCTTGAGGTCTCGGGTTTGATTCCTTAACAATAATAATAGGCATGATGACTAATTTTGAAAAACTGTTTTAAAGTGTTCGGAAATATCTCCTATTGTCAAAAACAGTTATATTTCTACAAAAAATAAAGTCTTAGTAGGTAAAATTGCGATTTGAATTTTAAAATTTACGCCAAATCGCTCGGTGGTGTCATGGCGTCTCTGTTTGTGCAGACGTGACGTCACCATTTGTCAACCAGTGTCAATTATAGCTCCTAAAGACAGTAAAGTGATCGTCGAATATATCCGAACAAAGTGACCTTTTTTTTTTTTTTTTTAATATTTTGGACATCTAACACACAACGCCATCTAGTCCCAAGCTAAGCAGAGCTTGTGTTATGGGTACTAGACAACTGATACAAATACATATATATACTTTTTTTTTGTAAATACATACATATTATACATAGAAAACACCCAGACTCCGAAACAAATATTTGTAGATCACACAAACATTTGGTCCGACCCGGGAATCGAACCCGAGACCTCATGATCAGCAGTCGCACACGCCAACCGCGAGACCAACTAGGCAGTCATAACCTTTATACATAAGTGACGTAAATCGCTCTGATTGGTGTTCAACTTAACATGGCGGATTGCTGCATTTTGTAGTTTTATACTTTATGAACCCCATTTCATCAGAAAAATACATTATTTAAGTGGTTCTTGGTTACTGTCATCATGCCTATTCCTTTGAATCAAATGTTTGTATAATCTGGAAATATTTGTTTCGGAGTTTAGGTGTTTTCTATATTTAATACTAGCTGTTGCCCGCGGCTCCACCCGCATGTATGTCGGTTATCACTGCAAATAGTAGCCTATGTGTTATTCTGATGTATAAGCTATATTACTGTACAGTTTCATCCAAATCCGTTCACTAGTTTTAAACATCCATCGCGTTAATAATAATAGTAGGATGTATGCATTTAAAAAAAAGAATACCTATAAGTATTGTATGAGTCTAGCTTTCATAGTACAAGGTCTGCAATTGGCGGGAGAATTTTTATACCGCGATACAGGATTAGCAGTTAGGATTTAGTTCAGTGTGTCTTCGGTAGATGGCGCTGTAGTATATTTTTTGTTGCGCTGTATGTGGGAGTCGCCACAATATGAAAAGAGCAATCAGTTCTAGTTCTTTACATTTACACAATGTTTTTATACGTACTTTAGTCCATAGTTATCGTCATGTTTTTTAATTTCAACCACCTGGCCATTTAGTGTCCAGTGCAGTAAGGGTGTGGGCAGACCCTTCACGTCACACGGCAGTTCCACCAGCGACCCTTGGAACACCTCGCGGGGATTAGAGAGAGGAGACAATATTGTTGGTGGGTCTGTAGGAGCACAAAAAATGAATATCAAGCTAAGAAAGTAAAAAAACGAAAATAATACATACTAGATTTCGCGGCTTCGCTCTCGTGATTATTTCTTACTAATTGTTGTCCGCGGCTCTGCTCGCATATATGTCGGTTATCGCGGCAAATAGTAGCCTATGTGTTATTCTGATGTATAAGCTATATTACTGTAAAGTTTCATTCAAATACGTTCAGTATTTTTTGCGTGAAAGATTAACAAACCATCCATCCATCCTTACTTACAAACTTTCGCGTTTATAATATTAGTATAGATTTCATACAAGCGTTCACGCAACATTTTACCCCCTTTACAGCGAAATTTCCGGAAACTCTTTCTAAATATAAGTCCATCTTAGAATCAGCTACCAAAATTCGCGTTCCATGATATAATAATTATTATTTTTACGGGAACAGTCGGCCGAAACGTCAGGCAAAACAGAGGTATGTAATACCTTGAAATAAGTGATCGCGTTAATTCCCGTAAAAATAATAATTATTATACCAAAATTCGTTCAAGCTCAAATAGCCCCAGTGAATTTGGATCTGCATTGAGGAACATGTCAGTCAGTCACGGTAAGTATTTTTTTATGTATGGATATTACTATAGTTCCGTGTGGTGATGAATTAAGGATGCAGAGCGTTACCACACCCATTCATCCCATTGAAGTCGTTAGATATTTTTAAGCTATTGCATAGCTTTTATCGCGGGCTTTGAGGCCTTTGAGCAGAAATTCCGTAACGTAACGAACACCCGAAGCTTGCACGCATCGAGACAAACTGCTCCGAACGACGAATCAACGAAGCTGATCCGAAATCTGTCTATGTCAGAGACAAAAAAAACAGTCTGGGTTTGAGAAAGTATATAGGTGTGTATAGGTATCTATCATATCTTTATAATGCCACACTCACCGCATGTACATAAGTATACATGTTCAAAGAAAAAAAAAACTGCATAAATAAAAACCGATCAGCGCCATCTGTTAAAGCTGATTCGCAACTACGAAGTACACTAACGCCCTCTCTATTATTTAAATACTTTTTTAACAATATTAAATGAGAAACTGGCAAAATAAAAAAATAAAAATTAAACGCTATCTGTTAAAGCTGTTTCGCAACTACGAGGTACACTGACGTCCTCTATTATTTAAATACTTTTTGAACAATATTAAATGAGAAACTGGCAAAAAAAAAAGCACCATCTTATCATCACCAAGTATTTATTGTATGTAATAGGGGGCTAACGAGCAGACGTCTCGCCTGATGGTAAGCGATTACCGCCGCCCATGGACACCCGAGGCGTCACAAGTGCGTTGCCGGCCTTTGGGGGATGGGGTTGTAATGAGAAGGAAAACTCGACACAAACTCTATACCAACCCGTCAGGCCAGCGTGGTATAGAAGGCCTAAGCCTAGACCTCCTATCTAGAGAGAAGCCTATCTCCAGCAATGGACTATTAAAATATGTTGTTTTTTTTTATAGAAAACTCCCGCATTAGGAATATACGTTCTGTGCCGCTTTGAACCTTTAACAAACATACATACATGTAACGGACACAAAGAACACCCAGACTCAGAACAACAATTTGCGGATCAAAAAAGTGTTGTCCCATGTGGGATTTGAACTCACAACGAAAAGCGGCATGTCGACCGCTTAAACCACTATGCCAATCGTGCAGTTTTAATTTAGTTACCGTGCAGTGCAGTCTATATTATGATGATAAGATTTTACTTGACGGTTTGTCTTACTTTCACTATGTCAAACTAAGGGAAATTTCAATACATATTAACAAATGCACAATACTAACCATAGACAAGTAATGTGTAGTTCCTGTGAGTAGATCCAACGGTGTTGGTGACGTTACACGTGTATGTGCCTGAGTCATCCGCGGATATATCTTCTATCACAAGCTCACGCGTATTTGATAGTGATCTAAAAATTACGAATAGACAGATGATAAAACGGATCAACTACGTAGATGGTGCAGTGCTTTAAGCACTCGCCACGCCGCTATGAACTGCACAAGGGACAATAATGACACAAGAGAATAAGAGACCCAATTGATGCAGAATCATCACTAATCCGAAACAGTGTGGGTCACCATGGTACATTGTCTGCATTCGCAATGAGTATGGTGACCACCACTCTTGGATTCTGTTCATGTTTTCCATCAGGAGAGTCTGACCTTAACCCTCTCCTGAGAGGAGACCCGAGCCCAGCAGTGGGACGTTATGGGTTAATGCTGGAATGAAGCAAGCTATTAAATAAAACATACTCACAGCTTGTCAGTAAAGATCAGAGGTAGTCCATGTTTGGTCCACACAGTGAGGGGCGGAGGAGTTCCGCTCGCCTCACACGACAACCGCACCGACTCGCCTAGTTTCACTGTTTGAGGTTTGTCACTAACCTTTGTGGCATTCAGAAACTTCGGGGGATCTAGGGGGTAATATAAACTATGTTATGCTAATTTTTATTCTATCATCCTATTCATCTCGTAAGTAGGTATCGTAAGAGCCGACTAAAAGAGCAAACTACGGAAGACAACGTTACTGCATAGAGAAGGAACTTAAAACAAACCCTGGACCAATACATCTGGTCAGCGTGAGTCAAAACTCCCTTTCCGAAGAGTGGTTGTTGATTAAATATGACGTGATTAAAATCGCGTCTCCACCGAAGAAAAGTTGGCAACTTTTGTGCTTTCATCCTTTTTTTTTTGTTTTGTCAAATTTCGGTGGAGACGCGCCTTTAGTTTTGACAATTTATCCAGACATTATTTAAGATTTTTCTTATTTTATGACATAACTTTAAGAATTATGAACTTCTGTACAGCCGTTCATTCCTTAATTAACCCTTTAGGGTAAACACGCCCTATCTATCCTTTCTTAGTAGATGCTTACAACACAAAATACATCAGCTGGCAAAAGTTTATAAAAGTGACTTTATTAAAAACAATCTCAAAAGCCCAGAATAACTCGGAATAATAGTCCTTAATTGCCGTCGAGGTCGCTAGATTAATTACTGATATTACTCTGATATTTGTCGCACTGTAGATCAACTGAACTGAACTGCGGCCCGCGAGACACCTTTTTATATTACGTGCCGTTATTACTAGTACATTCGAGAGAGTTCATTGCGCCGTTGAATGTAATCAAACCTACCACGCAACATTCAATCTATATTCGACGCTATGTTTATTGATGTAAGGTTCATTGTTCTGTGCTTCAAGAAACCAACTAGAATTTTCACGATGTTTAGCCGTGTCGATCTGCTTTTTCTGGAATGATCTTTCTTTGTAACAATATCAATAATCTAATACTATAATATAAGAGTATTAATAAATTTTTCGGTTAAAATAAAATCAAAGACCAACTTACATTGGACAACAAGAGCGACATCATAGAAATCTTCACCAACTTCATTATGAGCCCAACAACGGTAGACCCCTGCATGTTCTTTGGTGACTTTAGGTATAGCCAATTCAAATCCATCGTTACTTATGACCACTTTTTTCAATGGTGTTGAGAATTCAAAAGACCCATTGATCCTGTACTGCCAAGTAATTTTAGGTTCTGGAGAACCCTCGAGGACCCTAGAAAGAGAATTCAGTGCTATTACATTTATTTTTATTAGAACATTTATTGGATATTGCATATTTACATTACATTTAAGTTGAACTGTTTCGTTAGCACAGTGGTAGCGTAAACGATTGCTGTGCTTAAGGTCTCGAGTTCGATTCCCGGGTCGGATTAAATATTTGTATGATTTAGACATATTTTGTTTTGGAGTTTGAGTGTTTTCTATGATTAGTAGGTATGTATTTTAAAAAAAAGTATAATTATATGTATTTATCAGTTGTTTGGTATCCATAGTACAAGCTCTGCTTAGTTTGGGACTAGATGGCTTTGTGTGTTAGATGTCCGAAATATTTAGAAAAACAAAAAAAAAATCGAAAAAATAAACAAATTTTTAAATTTAAAAGAAACACTTAAATATAACAATTATAGCGATACACAATCTCACCTACATGTGATTATAGCAGGGTGTCCTTCGCTCGCAGTCAGGTTCCCAGCTCTTTTATATAACACCGGACGCGCTGTAACAAATAAAAACTATCAAATTTGATAAAAATGTGTGAAATAGTGTTTCACAGGGTGAGTGAGGATACCGGAGGCCCATACCCCAATTCCCTACCTCCCCCCCCCATCCCCAAAAGGCCGGCAACGCACTTGTGACGCTTTTGGTGTTGCAGGTGTCCATGGGCGGCGGCAATCGCTTACCATCAGGCGATACGTCTGCTCATTTGCCCCCTATTCCATAAAAAATAAATTAGTAAAATCATCGCCATAGTGTAGGTCACCATGCTGCATTGTCTGCATTCGCAATGAGTATGGTGACCACCACTCTTGGACTTTGCTCATGTTTTCCATCAGGTGAAAGATTTAAGGTTAGCTTTAAATAAAAACAACTCACCTAACCCTTCCACACTAACCGTGCCTTTAACTTCCACTTTCTCATACTCATTCTCCACCTCACAAACGTATTCTCCGAGATCATTAAAGTCCACCTTCATCAAATACACGGTAGTGTTGTCCTCAGATATTTGAACGCTGTCATTAGGCACTAGTGATGTACCGTTGTGGTACCAATGGGTTCCTCCAGAGGGATAGGAGTCCACTACGCAATGTAGCTCTGTTTGGTAGTACAGCTGTATTGCTTGATCTGAAATGGTCAGAGTAAATAAGTTTCGTCGATTTGAATCTATACAAATACATAAAATTGGAGTGTCTGTTTCTAATATTAAAATAACAGCTTTTTAATAAATGCATATACACGATACATGTACCAAAATAATATTTACTACAATTTTTGTTTGTTCCGTGTAATATCTGGAACGGCTGGAACGATTTTGAGGAGCCTTTCACTGGCAGAAAGTCGCCCGTGACACAGGATTTATATTCCTAATGCGGCACTTGACGTATTTGTTAAAAAAAATAAAGTTTGTGAAGAAAAAAAAAAGTGAAGAAAACTACAATTTTGGTAAACAAAAGTTCAATATCTCAAATATGGTTTGGGATTTAAAATACCATTTCACATTGAAACATGTTAACGATAACTAGCTAACCAGTGGGCCACGGTGTTACCCGCGGTTGTTCTTGTAGCTTTACAAAAACAACAGCGGGTAATGGCGCGAGGCGAAGCTAGTCTAAAATAAAATTTTAATAAAATAAAAACCAAGGTTCGAAATCGAGTCGAAACTCGATTTCTCTTGGATGCCATCATCAGACCTTAGTGTCCTTATCATGGTACCACCGTTGGGATATCTCCTTTCCATTAAAAATAAAATCATTAAAATCGGTTCATAAACGACGAAGCTATCCGCGAACACAAATAAAAAAAAAGAACCTATATACGGTCGAATTGAGAACCTCCTCCTTTTTTGAAGTCGGTTAAAAAGTAACCCAAGTTATTCTTTGTATCACTAGCTATCTGCCAGGGAAAGACCCGTAAAATCGTTCCAGCCGTTCGCAGGTTAGTCGGAACAATCAAACAGACAGACAGACAGACAAAACGAGGAGAACAAAAGAAAAGATGTCACTGTCAAGCAGTGGACTGTCAAAGTCTGTTGAAGATGTGAACCGTCTGTTCGTTTCTCCCCATATCATTATAAAAACGATCTTGAACTCTTACCAGTGAACCCTTTAACTAGAGTCATCTTCCTTCTGACATTGACAGTAACGCTGTCGTGGTGAATTCCTTCTGTGTTCTCCCCGAAGCAGAAGTACGTGCCGTTGACGGACTCAGCGCTCGAGTTGAGGGTTAACACGCTCTGGTATACAGTCGGTTTTATCGCTGTTATCTAAAATAATTATATTTTAGTATATTTCTATAGTTATCTCATTTAAAATATCAAGCCAATAAAATAATACCACAAGTACACACTATGATATCAGATATGGTATGAAAACTCTCTATACTCCATTCGCGTTAAGAAAATAGTGACGTATCGATCTAGCACCGCCCTTAACCAATAATGTTGACTGCCTCGTTGGTCTTGCGGTTGGCCACTGCTGATCATGAGGTCTCGGGTTCGATTCCCGAGTCGGACCAAATGTTTGTATGATCTACAAATATTCGTTTCGGAGTTTGGGTGTTTTCTATGTATAATATGAATGATTTACAAAAAAAAAAGTATGTATGTATTTGTATCAGTTGCCTGGTATCCATAGCACAAGCTCTGCTTAGCTTGGGACTAGATAGCGTTGTGTGTTAGATGTCCAAAATATTTATTTATATTTTTATTTATTTAATGTTAGCTTTTGCACGAGATAATAATTTCTTGGTATCTGATTGGTCCATTAATTTAGTATTATCAGTTGTCTAAGACCGATGGTACAAGCTCTTACACTTTTTAAGCCCAGAAGGGGTAGGCAGAAGCATAGTAAACTGGTAATTTATGTTAATTATATCTTGCTTAGGAAATTGCGGACTACGGTTGACAGGAATAGACTTGATTGCCGTCAACCGTGCAGACACATATTTCTAAATAGATATTAGGTCTTTACCTATGAAATTGCCGTTCTTCAGTACTGGTCATTTCAAATAAAAAAAAAGTTTGTAATGGCTCTGTATTCTAAATTCAAATTAATTTTGTTTTAAAACCATGACATTCTATTTACAAACTCAGTCATTTGTTTTTTGATTAGCGTTGTATGACAATAATGATTAAAGGCGATTGTGGAAGCTGACGAAACTCAATCTACAGCTGATGCATGCATAATGTAAGCATCAAAACAATATTGATCCATTTGCGACAAATTGGCAAGGTAAAAAAGCTTGATAGATGGGTGCCCCACGACCTTAACGATCGCCAGCGCAACGTACGCGTCGAGACCTGCCTTGCGCTGCTCAACAGGCAAAGAAATGAAGGAATTTTGAAACGAATTGTTACGTGCGACGAAAAATGGATTCTGTTCGACAATCGAAAGCGGTCAGCAAGTTGGTTAGACCCTGGTTCAGCACCAAAGCAATGCCCTAAACCAAAAATGACCCCTAAAAAGGTGATGTTCACTGTTTGGTGGTCTAGTGCGGGTGTGATTCACCACAGCTTTTTACAAAACGGCATGAGCATTAATGCAGATGTGTACTGTGAAGAACTGGAGAGAATGATGGAGAAGCTTGCACATCTGCAACCAGCTTTGGTCAATCGGTCGTCCCCACTGCTCCTTCACGACAACGCGCGACCCAATACTGCGCAACAGACAGTCTCCAAGCTGCAGGAGCTGGAGACAGAAGCTCTCCCTCATCCGCCATACTCACCAGACCTTGCACCTACCGACTATTACTTTTTCCAAAATTTAGACAACTTTTTAGTGGGTAAAAAATTTAATTCCCGAGAGGCAGTACAAAATGCCTTTGAAGAATTTATTGCCTCCCGTCCACCTGATTTTTACAAGAAGGACATCAATAAACTGCCAATGCGTTGGCAAAGATGCGTCGATTGCATGGGTGATTACTTCGAAAAATAGAAATAAAAAAGTTTGAAAAAATAAGTACTTTCACTTATTGCATACAAAACGGCAATTTCATAGGTAAAGACCTATTATTTATACATTTCTTTATGCGTATCGATCCGTGTAAAGATCGATTAAGAATACAGTGTCACCGTCTCTATTTATCCCGTGGGTGTTGTTAAAGCTAACTACTAAACCTTAGATGGCCCTAGGTACGTCGAGGTTCCAGGGTTTTCTTTTCTAGCGTTCTCCTGGTTTCCTGGTTTCTAGTACCCGAGACGGCGTGTGGTTTTAGTCGGTTCGAGTCCGACATAGCCACCAGCAACGTGGTATCCACTGTATCCAACGGGATATGTGCACAGAAAAAAAGGGAGCGAACTACTGGAATGATACATACTTTGTATTCTTAATCGCTCATCAAAAGGACATTAAGATGTAAGTTATTATTTTCAAGTGTGTTTTAAATATATGCTTAGAAATACTTACAGTATTGTTCAAGAATGTCTCAGTTTCCCGATGCCAGAGTATTCTTGGCGCTGGTTTGGCCTCGACGAGGCAGGTCACTTCTACCACAGTACCGTTCAGCACTGTGATATTCTTTTCTCCGACTATTTGCACCACGGGCTTTATCAATACACTCACTTTTACAGAATCTGAACCTGCAAATGTATTATTAGCTGTCTGAGTCCCGCGGTGAAACTCGTGTTTGTTGTTGTACTCTGGATAACGCTGCGAGTCGAAGTTATTTTAAGAAATGTAGGCTAATTTACTCCTTATAACATAGGTTATCTGCCAGTGAAACTCCCGTCGAAATCGGTCCATCCATTCCAGAGATTAATGGATACAAACAGACCGACTGACAAAAAATTTCAAAAGTGTTTTTTATGTAAGTACTACGTATATTTTCACACGAATTTATTAAAAAGCTCTTATTTGATTTTTTTTAAATATTACTTTGAATGTTTCTTTATTCCGACTAATCTGTGTGAGACCAGTTTTGACGAGACTGTCACTGGCAGATAGTTGATGTTACAAGGAGTAAATTAGGCTATTCTTATTCAAGAAAAAAATATAGAACACCATTAGAGCCAGTGAAATAGTAAGCCACATCCGATTTAAAATTAACAAAACCCGGGACGTAGCTAGTATAGAAATACAAAAATTATGAATTTCCACATACTCCTAGTATACCACCGACTACGCCTTCATGAATGTAGACATGAGTATACAGTTATTGAAATATTTGTCTCACCTTTCTTGGACCCCCTCAAAGCCGTGCAAGTCCAGGTGCCATCGCTAGTCACATTCCTGACCCCGAGGACATTGTTATGACTCCCGTTGACAACAACACTCTTGACCACGGTGTTGTTAGGGGCGCGCCACACTATCAGGTTGGCGTTGTCCACCGCACACACTAGCTGAAGGTCTGAGTTGATGACCCTTGATAGTGTGTGAGGGCCTAATATTTGAGCTGTTGGGTTCTTTTTTATTTTTATATGTGTCGATTGTTCTGTTTTGCCTCCTAAAACATAAAAGTTATGTGATATAGTGTGCAACGTATTACAGAAATGTTTATGACAATGACAATTTAAGAAAATTTTTATGGAATAGCCGGGCAAACGAGCTGACGTATCGCCTGATGGTAAGCGATTACCGCCACCTATGGACACCTGCAACACCAGAAACTTCACAAGTGCGTTGCCGGCCTTTTGGCGATGGGGGGGAGGGGAGAGGTAGGATTAGGGGATTGGGGTACGGGCCTCCGGTATCCTCACTTACTCGGTGAAACACAGCGCAAGCACTATTTCGCACCAGTTTTCTGTGAGGCTGTGGTATCATTCCGGTCGAGCCGGCTCATTCATGTCGAAGCGTTGCTCTCCTACGGTCAAACGTTTTTTTTCGAAGACGCTTGAAATGAGTGATTAGTTTTTTTATAGAGATGTTTCGATATTTTATTGTATATAGTATATTTTGTGTATTCTTGAGAAAAAAGTTGAATGGGGGTCACTACGCTACAATGCGTACGTATACGTTACGTACACGTATACGTACCTACGTATAAAGTGAAACATACCTCGGTTAGCGGCGACACAGGAATACTTTCCTGTTACATTTTCACTAACGTGTAATTTTTTTCTGTATGTATACAGGCCTTCTAAGCTCGGTTCCTTGTTTAAATTTATGGCTGAAAATAATCATTTAAATGTTATTAATTAGAGCTGTAATTACCCACTTCTTAACGACACATTATGGTTAGAAAAATTGTCTAAAACCATTTTAAGTTTATTTTATACTAGCTGTTGCCCGCGGCTTCGCCCGCGTGTATGTCGGTTCGGTTATCGCGGCAAATAGTAGCCTATGTGTCATTCTGATGTATAAGCTATATTACTGTAATGTTTCATCCAAATCCGTCCAGTAGTTTTTGCGTGAAGAAGTGTGATGTGATGTGATGTGACGTATCAAAATTTGGGTTTTATCGGTGCAGAAGCGTACTCAAACCTATTCAACATTTTTATATCTAAACTAGCTGACCCGGCAAGCGTTGTTTTGCCACAAAAATAAAAAAAGTGTAGGGGTACGTCACCCTTATAATTTAGGGGTATGAAATATAGATGTTGGCCGATTCTCAGACCTACCCGATATGCACACAAAATTTCATAAAAATCGGTTCCGCAGTTTTGGAGGAGTTTGGTAGCAAAAACCGAGACACGAGAATTTTATATATAAGAGCTTTTGTCCGCGGGTCCATCCACCTCCCTTGTATGTCGGTTATCGCGGTAAACAGTAGTCTATATGTCCTTCCTCAAGGAAAAAAATTCATTAAAATTAGTGCAGCTGTAAACAAAATACAGACAGACAGATTTGCTTTAGAATTTATGATATTAATATGGATAAACAGTGTATTTTTTTCAACTTGACCCATTCTTGAACTCGAGTAGGTTGAGCCTGTACTGTAGTAATTAGACTACAGAATGATTGATAGAATACTTGTATATTTATATATTAAACACAGGAAATATCCGAATTCCGAAACAAATATTGGCAAATCCTACAAACATTTGACCCGAACCTGAAATCGAACCTCAGACCTCATCACAGCAGTCCATACGCTACCACTGCGCCACTGAAGCAGACAAGTCAATATAAAAAAATATCTTAGTGTTACCATCATAGAACAAAAGAATATACTGTGGTTACCATAATGAGTTCGTGTTCCGTTAAAGAGTAGTTTGTTCTCGAGGAGTAAGGCTTCACTGTAGACGGTGCAGGTGATGGTGACGTCACTTCCCGCCTCCACTGTAGTGTTGCGAGGCTCTATCGACACTTGCGGAGCGTCCACTGAAATTACGGAAACATTCCTCACTTATAAGGAAGAAATAAAATAATCTATACAAATAAATAAAATTGAAGTGTCTGTTTGTAATTAATGATTCACAGCTTTTTACTCAATGCAAATGAAATAATATAGGATACTTCCATCAAAAAGCGAATCTTAGAAGAGGTTCATGTCCAGTAGTGGACATCTTTCATCTAAGATACGCGAATCTATATGTATAAAAGAGGAAGGTGACTGACTGACTGACATACCCAGAGATCAACGCACAGCCCAAACCGCTGAAGGTAGAATCCTGAAATTTTGCATGTAGGTTCTTTATATAACGTAAGTGAGCACTAAGAAAGGAATTGACTGCCTCGTTGGTCTCGCGGTTGGCGTGTGCGACTGCTGATCATGAGGTCTCGGGTTCGATTCCCGGGTCGGACCAAATGTTTGTATGATCTACAAATATTTGTTTCGGAGTTTGGGTGTTTTCTATGTATAATATGTATGTATTTACAAAAAAAAAAAGTATATATGTATTTGTATCAGTTGTCTAGTACCCATAACACAAGCTCTGCTTAGCTTGGGACTAGACGGCGTTGTGTGTTAGATGTCCGAAAATATTTATTTATTTATTTTTTTATTTAATTTTCGAAATTCCACCCCTAAGGGGGTAAATCAGGGAATGAAAGTCTGCGTGAGCGAAGCCGCGTGTAAAAGCTAGTATAATATATTTCTTTAGATTCCCCAATAAACGAATAAAATTACAACAGCAGATCAGATAGTTATAATTATTCATTTTTATATACTTTAATTTTTACATCGGGATATAAAGTTAAGAGTTGTCTAACTATCAATAGAAGAGGGACATGGAGAAAAAAAAAACATGAACCTCTATCTATTGCAGTCGGGTAAAAATGCTAAGTATCTTAACTTTTTTTTTTGCGGGGAATGCTTTCTGCACCATACTCCTCATAAGTGGGACACACGAAGAGCGTGTGTGGGACTCCCGACGAGTCGGTCTACCCATTAAACTCCGCGGCGGCCTACCTCGGCAGTCGGGAGGAGCTCCAGGAACGCATCAGCGGCTTCTGGAGTCCCACATGCCTTACCTCAGGACTGAGGTACATCCCGAGGTAACCAGAGTCACCCCCGGGGCGGGTCGGTGTTCCGCCTCTCACCGAGTAAGAGTCGGAACTTACAGGTAAGTATCTTACCTATAATGGTAAGTTCAGTGGTAGCCTTATTGATGCCAGCCACGTTCCGTGCGACGCAGCTGTAAGTACCGACGTGTTCTTCTTTCATATCTTCGATCACCAAGTCTAGCGAGGTTGTTTGTCTACGAAATAACATACAATACAGAATGAAACTTAAGGGATAAACAATGTTTCTCATTCGTTTTCGGTAACTGAGAGAGTGAGAGAGGGAGATAGATAGATAGGGAGATACAGAGGGAAAGAGAGATATATAGATAGAGAGGGCGAGAGAGATATATAGATGGAGTCTAAGAGCCATCACGATTTCATCAGTGCTGACTTCTGGCAGATATTCGGCGTAGTGGCGTGTTAATGTGGCTCTAGAGTCCTCACTTTCGGCATCAGGTCGAGATGCATGCGAAGCGTATAAACTGCCGTAGAAACCTTCGACTTCCGAAAGGACGGCCGGCTTGGAGGCGGCAAAATTGTCTGCCGCCCCGGGCGGCCGACACCCACGCTACGCCACTGCGCCATCGGCCAAGCATTTTTTTTAAATACAACTTACATTAGAAATATACATCTTGTGTAACGTGGGACTTTAGATCCATAGGTATATGAAACGCACATAAAGAACACCTATTATATGATTTAAACCTACAAAGATGTATCGATAGATAGATACAGAGAGATAGAGCGAACGAAAGCGGACAGAATAATTGTCAAGTACTCACAAGCTAGTAGTTTGTTGGTTGATAATAGAGGTGTCCTTAGTCCACATCGCGGCGACGGGAACCAAACTCTCCACCTTACAAGTTAGACCCACCCTCGAGTGGGAGTGAGCCTGCACCTACACAATCAATTTTAATCTATTTGATCTATCGATCCAGAACTTTTTCAGTTTAATAAGCAACTAGTCATTTTTTATATCTGTGGTGTTTGGTAGAACAATGATAACTCCATTTTTGTAGCTTTTGTGTTTAGTACATTGTCAATATTTTTTTTTCCTATATTTTCAATTGGTATATAGATGGTAACTCCAAGTCCTACAGAAGTATTAGAAATGGAATGGTCAAAAAATGATATGTCCACATTTCTAAGATTACGTTTAGTATATTTCTGTTAACTTTACTTATCAGAAGTGGACCAAATGAATGACTGAATTATATTTGGTCCAGATAATATGATACGTTACACTTGTCACATTTGTACCCAAAAATTATGATGTAATCCGGTTATGTGTCTTTTGTGGTTAAAGACATTTATTTTCTCAAAAGATTACAATAATCACTTACAGAGAAAAATATATTGAGAACCTGAGAATTGATGAAATTGAGAACCTCCTCCTTTTGGAAGTTGGTTAAAAAGTATTGTAAACGTAACGAACAAATTTTAATATTATTAATTCATTGCGTATTCAGTAGATGGCGTGGGTCTTCTTTACATTGGGAACACTGATTATTCTGTCATAAAAGTTTTCAAGTCGGTCAGTTAAGAAAAGTTTGTGAATCGGTACAACAGTTATTTATATTCAAACATGGAAGAATCATTATCTGATTCAGTAAGTTACAGTCATCATTTAATTAATAATAATGTTAATTTGTAACAGTAGATGTAATAACAATTTTTTGTCATTCTTCACAGGAATTTCTTCCGTTTCTCGCAATTATTAAGTACTCATTTCATAAAAAGGAACGTGGACACCGACAAAAAATATTTTAATTGGAATAGTGTATTCTGGTAAATTCTGGTTGAAGTTTGAAAAGGGGAACATGGATATATCGTTCAAATACGAATTAGATGCAAAAGAGCCATTTAGGTTTTACAGTGTCTTACGAAGAGGAAAATCAGTCGATTTGGGGAAGATATCGCCACAATTGGCTTACAACAAGCCTTTACCCATAGATACCAAAAAATATAAAGACATTTTGGATCTACTCCCATATATTGATTCAGTTTACCACGATTTTTATAAAACTTTAAAAGTAACTTATTCTCCGCAATCAAATAATGTAAGCGATAGTGAAGAAAACTACGAATAAATGTGATCTAATATCCAATACATAAGTTTCGAATTTTCTAAAATTGTTTTATTTCATATATCCCTTTGCATTCTCGTCTACGTAGACCTCTACATTCCATTTTTTTATTTTTAATATGGTACGTATATGATAACTTAACAGATGACATCATTGGATTGTCCAATTTTGGTTTGCTATATATATGTTAAGTGCCACTATTTCCCGAATTAATTAACTTATTACAATAAAATCCCTAGAAAATGAATTTCTATTGCTATTAAATACCGGTGACAGAGTGACATTTCATCTAAAGTATATTTCCTATTTACAATTTTAAGTTAAATGTTTAACAGCTTGTACTGTAAAAAATGATTTTTGGAGTTAACATTGATCTACCAAACACCACAGATATATATTTTGATTTGAAATAAGATATCTAATTTGCGCGTTCTAATTGTATGAACGCTGTTACCTATTCTTAAATACATTTAAGACTATGACTAATATAAATTTATGCATAAAAACAAGATGATGCCCATGGCCTAAGGAGAGTATAAAATTTTAATAAGTATTACTCAAAACAAATTAATTTAAAAAAAAACTGCCTTAACAGTAGGCATTTAATACTGTTTCGAAACGTCAAGAAAATTCTAGAAAAAAATTAAGTAAGTTCTAATAAATAATTGTAACACAGAACAATGAACCTTAATGTAATAAGCCTAAGGTCGAAATGTCAAAAATGGATCGATTGGGCTTGTTTACATTTCTAGAAAACGTCAATGTCATGTTCGAATGTTTTGTGGCTGCTGCGTGTTGGAACTAGTACTCGTAGCGTCTAATATAAAAATGCGGTTCAGTTTGAAGCTACAGTGTGAAAAATATCTGAGTGATATAAGTGAATAACCCAGCGACCTCAGCGATCGTTAAGGATGATTATTGTAGGTTAGTTAAAGGTTTTAAGACTGTTTAAAATAAAGTCTGTCTTAGTCGTCGTAAGGCTAATTTTTCAAGTTAATCGAATCCAAACAGTAATAATACATATAAGTATATAGCCGACCCACGTAACCTCGTTTGCGTCTCATATTGCCCGTAGCGTGATAATTTTCCCCCGTTTTTGAAACATTTTTCATTGGTGCTCCGCTCCTATTGGTCGTAGCGTGATGATATATAGCCTATAGCCTTCATCGATAAATGTACTATCCAACACTGAAATAATTTTTCAAATCGGACCAGCCGTTCCTGAGATTAGCGCGTTCAAACAAACAAACAAACTCTTCAGCTTTATAATAATAAGTATAGACAGTCGCTCACCTTTTCCGGGGCTGTTAAATGAGGAACGTCTGCAAACAAAAATAAAATAAGAACTTTAACCTGATAGTAGAAATATACTTTTTCGTATTATAGGGGGGTAAACGGGTCATACGATGCCAAGTGGGTGCTCGTAGAAACGCACTTGAAGCTTAAAACATCATAAGTGCGTTACCGCATTTTTTCTATACGTAGTTTTACGTTATTAAACATCTTTTTTTATATTTGGGTCTATCAAAGTGCCTCTATTCTGCCGAAAGTATGAGCAGAATCCAAGAGTGGTGGTCACCATACTCATTGCGAATGCAGACAATGCAACAATGCAGCATGGTGACCCACACCATGGTGGGTTAGTGATGTTTCTGTATCATTGGGCCACCAACGAAACACGGCAGCACGAATGTTGCCACTTTAGGTTGTATCACAGATACACAGAATAAAACATACCTGGTGACTTGGGCTGTACTGCAGTCGTTCCTATTCGCCTCAACTCTTGGTTGTGTTGATCACGACCATTTATCTGTAATTTAAAGAATTCACATCTACAGCACTATTTTCATCAGCAAAAAAAGTATATTTGTATTAATAACAGTTGTCTAGTACCCATAACACAAGCTCTGCTTAGTTTGGGACTATTCTTAATACGCATAGTATTATTTATTACCCTGAAATTATCATTATGTACACTGAAAATAAAATAAAATACATACGATTATGAAACATATAAATGTATATGTATATGGTATATATAAGTAATCATTTAGAATTTTAGACAATACACTTATAATTCTTAACTGTAAGACCTAATATTCAATATCATTGAATTGGTACTTACGACGTTCTACCACAAGAAAGTCACATAGAAAACTATACTCACAGCTATATAGAAAAAATCGTCGGGAGGTATGAAAGGCTCGGCCGCGTATACTTTCTTGGTACTGTCTATTTCTTTGAGCGGCACTTCGAACAGTGTTCTGCCATCCAGCGTGAGGATCTCCGCGTACTGGATGTCAACCGTCACGTTGGTTTCAGTTAGAGATATTCGCATGTGATTGTAGGCTCCTGAAAAAATAATAAATAATTTTACCATTTCGGACATGCAACACACGTAATTTAAGTCCCAAACTGAGCAGAACTTGAATTATGGGACTTGAAACTTATACAACGGATATAAATCCATACTTATATTATAAATGCGAAAGTAACTCTGTCTGTCTGTCTGTCTTGCTTTCACGGCCAAACCGCTGCACCGATTACAATGAAATTTGGTACACAGATAGTCTAGAGCCTGAGAAAGGACATAGGCTACTTTTTATTGCGAAAAAAAGGTAAAAAGGGGTTGAAAGGGGGGATGAAAGATTGTATAGAAGAGTGGTTGTTAACTCGCAACACGCATGCGCGTTGCCTTAGTGACACAGGGCGTCTTGGCAACGAGTAAACAAGGATTTCAAATTCATTAAAAAGATTTCACTTTTTAAACAAAGACTTAAATTAATATAATAAATAATAATCTAAGATTAATACATACATTGATAAATCTGATTTGTATGTTCATTATATTAATAGAAATAAATAAGACAAATTACAAAACAGTGTTTCTAAACTTCAAAAAAAAACAAATACATATATACTTTTTTTTGTAAATACATACATATTATACATAGAAAACACCCAAACTCCGAAACAAATATTTGTAGATCATACAAACATTTGGTCCGACCCGGGAATCGAACCCAAGACCTCATGATCAGCAGTCGCACACGCCAACCGCTAGACCAACGAGGCAGTCGAAGGCAGTAAATAGAAGTACAGCTTTAATTTCGATATATTTTTTTGTAAGTAAATCTTTGAAGCAAACCTGTATGCTTTCCTTTTCCAGTTATGTGCTTCTCTAAACTAGAGGAAGGGACGAAGGTCTTCTAATACAGTAGTTAACATTCTTTACCATATTTAATATTACTAACAGACACTCCAATTTTATCATTTGTATAGATTACCCTTTAAAGGTCTGTAGCTGGTTTCCTGCATGGATTTCGGAGCGTGGACGGAAAAACCGTGGTTAAATGTTAAGTTGGACAGCCCGACCACCTTCACGGAGTAGTCCTCGGCACTTCCCACTGTTATGAGATAGTTGCCCGTCTCTGGCTGCATCACTTTCACCACCTGGGTTACAGGAAAATAAAATTACATCCATACAGACAAAAGACAAAAAGAATCATCAAAATCGCTTCACCCAGTCGAAAGTTCTGAGGTAACAAACATGAAAGAAAATACAATACAGTCGAATTGAGAATCTCCTTCTTTTTTTAAATCGGTTTAAAATGAATACGAACTGTGTTGCTCACTCAGAACATCTCCTGTTAGATAAACAAGTTAATTATTAAACAAGGAAAAGTTTCAAAAACTATTATCCGACTATGTAAAAACTTTTGATCAAATATATAGCCTATGTCAACAGGACCATTCTTGCGTATTTTTTGACACCTCATTCATTATAATCAGTTCAGTATTTTAGATGTTACGATGGAACATGCAAACATTACTGTCAAAACTATTACATAACGTTTTGGCTGTTTCAATATTCATTTACATATACAAATTGTATTATTTAAAGACAAATTTAACAATACCTCTCAAGTCAAAATCAATCAAGTCATTTAAACTACAGAAGAAGAAAGTGTTTTTAAATACCTATCTATCTTTCTTTAATGTGATGACTAACCATAATCTCAGAGAGATCCAAAGTCGTGACTAACTTTGGCGGGCCTTTCAACTCTTCTCCCTTAGGGTCCACCACGGTGATCCTAGGCTTCGCTCCCGACACAGACACCGTCACTTCTCCCAACGTGCTGTCGACTGGGATCTGGACGACACGGTCAAATATTACACTAAAATATGCATCTGATCAATTGGCTATGCCTTTTTGCAGCAATGCCGAGAATCTACCTGGGAAAAATCAAACACTGAAGTAATAATTATCCACTAAGTGGGCTATCTCTGACTCTTCTTAGGCTTCTTTCTATCCTTTATTAATCGCAAAATTATTTGAGGTCGGTTACTAGTTCAGTCGGTTTTACATGAATATTAGGTTTTCCTCGGATCAACTACCATCAAATCTCCATCCGCACTATGAGAGCGAATTGATTTCTAAGGTTGAAATATTCAGTATATTTGAGAGCTCTGACTTCCCATCATCGGTTCATGGAAACCGAGATCGAGGGCTGAACGTGCTCTCTGAGGTTGAATTTTCAATAGAATAAAAGTAGAATCAAGTACTGGAGGTAGCTTCCAGGACCTTTATTTCAATTACTCTAACTGTCCCTTAGACAAGAAGTGGGAGAGCCACGCTTCGGAGCGATACCACGGTATCACAGAAAACCGGTGTGAAATAGCGCTTGCGCTGTTGAGGACACCGGAGGCCCAGGCCCAACCCCTCCCCATCCCCCAAAGGCCGGCAACGCACTTGCGACGCCTCTGGTGTTGCGTGTGGCCATGGGCGGCGGTAATCGCTTACCATCAGGTGATACGTCTGCTCGTTTGCCACATATTTCATTAAAAAAAGAAGGTATTAATGGTTATGACAGTAACGTCTTTAGATCATGCTGCACAGAAAATATAAATGTATTCGAAAAATGTTACGTAAATATGGTAAAAATATTCACTTTAAAAAATTACCTCTTTTGAATAGTTATAGCCAGCAGGATTCGTAGCAGAAGCAAGATTGACGGTCCGGCCTTTGATGGAACTTTTTACAAATTCCAGCATCTGGTAATTGGGAGAATTATTATACTTCAAGAGTCAAGCTACAGTTATTAAGTCTTACTACATACTCTAAATGGTAAAAATAAATATTTTAAATCCTATTTATTTTTTAAAAAGAGCAACAATGGAGTTTCTTCCCAGATTCTTCTCCATGAAGGCTGCACTTGGAACTGGCGACTAGAATTACTCGATTTTTTAATATTGATTATTCATATGCCTATAAAATAAGTGCCTATTTGAATAAAAATCTTTTTGACTTTGACTACTTTGTATTTCATACCATGTCATATAATATTAAAATTCAAAATTTAAAAAACCCCTACTCAAGCACTTAATCGAGTAATCATACGCCAATGATATTTTTGCAGACATTCGGTTATTCTTCCTCACTTTCACCCCCATAACTTTTAAACGACTCAACTGATTTTCATGAAACATGTCTAAGAACACTCGCACGTAACTCACCTTTCATGCAAAAAAACTAAATTGAAATCGCTTTATCCGTTCGCGAGCTACGGTGCCACAGACACACAGACAAACAGACAGACAGACACGTCAAACTTATAACACCCTTTATTTTTGCGTCGGGATTAAAAGGCGTCTAAGCAAATTACGCAAGACAACATCACTGCAAATAGTAAACCAATTTCTTCTTTCTAAGGAAAGGCTAGTGCTAGGTCGTGACTTCTTTGACATGCTTGGTAACAGTATTGAATCAGAATACTTCACTCCTCCCTACCGGACCAAAACTCCGGGACTACCAACGGGCTAGCGGGCCCAACCTAGTGACCCACCTGTAGTAGCAGGCGGCGCGGAAAATTACTTTAACAGGCCGAAAACCTGGAAAAGTTACCCCGAGACCCCACAAGGTCTACGAGAAGAACCACGAGAGACTATATATTACCTTATGTACACTGGCTTTCTTCAAGTTAAATATTTGACCAGAGCTGGCAGCTGCTATTTGTTGGTACACTTTGTACGAAGGCTTGTCCAAATCGTTGCAATGGCCCGTCAAGATGAACACAACCTGAAAATAATTTGCTTAATATGGCTATAAATAAACTACACATTAGCAGCTTTGCTCTCAAATTGGGGTCTGAGACAATATTTGTTACACTCCTAATGATGTGATGTTGTATTTTTAAAGGGATAAATTTGTCAGAGAACTATGAATGACTTGATAAATTATTATAAACGGGATCTTTATCATGTTCATTTTCGAGTATTAGTTTGTGCGGCAATCGAATGATGTCCCCTTGGGAGTAGCCTACCGCAGGAGGACCTGATAGCTGCCACCAACTACGCAGTCAAAGTGGCCGCGTTCTGGACTGCCGATATATAATTATACCAACGCGGCACCGCAACGTTCACCGTCGAAACGCTAAGATGAGAATTAGATTCCCATATTTTGCCACCGCTGCAAACGCCAGGATTACGAGTGAACTATCCTGTTCTTTGTAAATATTCCGTCTATAATAACTTAACTAGTGAAAATGACCATGGTGGTCAATAAACCAATAATGAGTTGGCAAACCCTAGGTGGTGCACTGGAGTTGACGGCTACTGATACATATCATCACCATCATACTTTGACAGTCCACTGCAAGACATAGGTTTGTCGTTAGATGTCTTTAAACATAATTATAATCAAGAAGGATGCCTTTTACATCTACGACATTTAGTAAAAAAAGATGAAAAATTACTTGACTTTGCTTATTCTGAATCTCATCCAGCACTTTGGCAACGGTCCTATGGTCTCCTGCCGTAGCATCTGTGAACACGTATAGGAACGACCTCGGCCGGCTGACGTTCAGCGCGAGCTGTATACCAGTCAAGGACTTCTCGGGGCAGTCGCCTCCTCCATACACGTGAACTGCGCTTAAAGCTTGCTTGAAAACTTTTTTACTGCGTGTCACGGTGACTGGACCTACCGCTGTAACAGATCAGAGAGAAATTGGAAAAAGTGCTTTGCTAGATGTGGAAATTTATTGCGAAATGGTAATTGGAGATAGAACAAGCGCAGTGTTATAAGAGGCCTCATTACCGTTCAGAACAAATCGTTGGGTTAAAGAAAAAAACAACTGTTTTGGTGAGATAAGCCAATCAAAAACGTTGAATAAGCGGCTTGGAAAACTTTAGATAAAAAATGAAGTCATTAGTTTTGAAACAATGGCAGTCGTATGAGTAAGAGCGTGTTCTATGACTATCAAAGTTTCAAATAGTTACAATTTACATGCTAAACACAAACTTGTAATGTTTAAAAAAAATAAAAATCAAGTGCACAGTCGATTGATATATTAAAGTTAAAAATTTGAAAATTATACATAATCGGTTTTGCCTTTAACCCGGCGAAATCATCATCGTCAACAGACTTTAATTTAATAGTTCACTGCTTGATATAGATCCTTCGAAAGGAGGTTTTGGGCAAATATACTACGCTGATTTTACCCTACATGTGTAATTATATGTATGTATTCAGTTTAAAAAGTACGTAGTAAGTCGTACGTAAGTCTAAGTCGCAACTAGCCGACTATTCCATCTAGTGTTTTCACCATTTACTTTCTCAAAGCATTATCTCTTTAAATACTAGAAGAAAGACGTAGTGTGTGCTAAACTTAGGTTTGTAATTTTTTTACATTCCTCACAATAACGATGTTAAGTACTTAGTATTTTACAGACTTATGCTAAGTATTTAATATGCGTGGAACAAAAATTGGTAACTGGACTAGTGTAACTGAGTAGCTACTGTTTTATTTAGTTATTTGTTTATAAATTAAATGATTTTTTGTCGGTCTGGTAAAATTATAGTCTTGAAATTTCGTGTTTTCCTAATTAGGCTAATAAACAATATTAAGGTTAGTACTTACCAGGATCGTGGAACGGGACGAAAACAAAATCTGCAATAACATTGCTTTCCTTGAGCGCCGTGTTCAGAATCATTTCAGCACCTTCTCGGAGTTGCCTCAAATCGTTTTGCATTGACCCTGTCACATCAAACACGAAAGCCAGGCTACTCTTTCCTAGCTCATCTTTTGGTGAACGGGATTTTCTTTTTATTTTACATTCTAATAAACTTACGAATACAAAATACAATAACAAAACGCACTTCACTGATCTTACCATATTTAGTTCATTATGTTTAATTGTTGTTAAGTTTTTTTCGTAATGAGCGGGATAGTTCGTTATTAATGTGTTATCGTCAACCTCTGACCGGAGTAATCAATGTGGGTTGGCGTGAGGAAATAATGTACTTGAGTGTATTTATGTCAAGACTGGGTGTACATAAGCTAACAATTGTTAACTATTTTATTGATTTATTATACACTAGCTGACCCGGCGAACTTCGTACCGCCATATTTACATATCTGTCTCAGCTTCCCACAGGCAGTGTACAGTCGCGGACAAAAAAAAAGACTTTTCCCGTTATCGTTTATTTTTTTCTTTCTATCAAACAAGAATTAAATAAATCGGACTATGTGTTATTGAATTACAACTAAGTACATATTTTGACTTTCATCCCCTCTCTCCAAGAAATCGTGCTGAATATCGGGATAAAAAATATCCCGATGTCCTACTTCGTAGTATGAACTCAAATTATGCCAAGTTTCATTTGAATCCATTCAGTAGTTTCAGCGTGATGCGCGGCCAAGATACAGACAGACAGACAAAAATTTTAAAAAATACAGTTTTGGCTTCAGTATCGATTATAGAGAGCCCTCCAAAAAAAATTTATAAATATCTTTAATGTACAGAATTTGACCTGTTCAAGAATTGTTTCAAGCTAAGTCGAGGGACAAAATTGGCAACATGTAGATGGTATATACACCTAGTCCTATGGCAGTCATCTATCGCCTGTATCATGGGGAGTTTTTCTTCGCAGTCACCCTTTTAGAGTGGAAGACATACGCTCTCGAACGCAAAGTTTCGGTTCTTCCTTCTTGTGTCGAGCGATCAAAACATGGAACTCACTACCACCGCACATGTTCCCTTCCCATTATGATCCCGGGTCCTTTAAGCGGGGCGTAAAAAAGCATCTCACTACGCCGCCATAGTGTGGGTCACTATGCTGCTCTGTCCACGTTCACATTGAGGATAGTGACCACCACTTTTATGGGCCTCTGGTATCCTCACTCACTTGGTGAAACACAATTACAATTTACAATTTCCACACTAGATATTTCGTCTTTTTAGTAGTAGGTTAAATCGTAATTAAAATACTGTTTCTTTTATAATTAAAATCTCTTTATAAGATTTTTTTACTCTGAGTATGACGGAGCGTGCTGGTTTAAACATAACTAGGTAGGTACCTACTATATGTGTCGACGAAATGATATACTGTATTATGAACTAGCTTTTACCCAAGGCTCTGCCTGCGTGCCTATCGGTTATCTCGGTAAATAGTGGTTTATGTGCTATTCTGATATATAAGCTATATCACTGTAAAGTTTTATATAAATCCGTTCAGTAGTTTTTGCGTGAGAGTTACAAACATCTATAAATTCTCACAAACTCTCGCTTCGTCACGCGGTGTTACCCGATGTTCACTTCAAGGCAAGATCGTGGCTCATATCAAGGCAAAACTCGTGTCGTACATGGATATTATTTATTTTTACTTACATTTTATTTACATTTACGTTAAATCTACTGTGGTATTCTTATCAGTTTAACTACATAGTAATTTTGCAGTGACCCCGGAAAAGATCTCTATTGCCTATTTATACATCATTAACAAGATTAAAATAGTATAATAAAGTTTTATGATTTGAAAGAAACAGGCTCATACCCTATTTTAAGAGTGAATGAATGCCTCATTGTCTTGTGGTTGACGTATGCGACTGCTGATCAAGAGGTCTCGGGATCGAATCCCAGGTCGGGCCAAGTGTTATTTAGTTTTTCTGATTATATAAATTCTTAATAACAGCTCGGTGGAAGTTGGGGTCTGAACCCCCGGGCCTCGGAGAGCACGTAAAGCTGTCGGTCCTGCGCCTGATCTCTCCCCGGTCGTGTCGGTTAACCGTTCCATCGAACTCTGATAGTGAGGGAACAGAGAGTGCACCTGTGTTTGCGCACACACTTGTGCACTATAATATCTCCTGCGTAGTTGGCAATTATCGGCTAGAAGAACATTATTATTATTATATGAGTGAGACTGCTATCATAGTCGGCAAAGGATAACATCTCCGGGTTGTGACGCATGAATACAGAGTATAACCACCCTTATTCATCCCGTGGATGTGTGACTGACGACTGAGATATTGTCCAGAAGGGGCGAATTCGCTGCGAAATACTTCGCGCGTATGCATTCGCGCGTTAGCGAGATACTAGAGGATACTAGGCGCCAATACATCGCGTCCACAAGCATCGCGCGTAAATCGCGTGCACTTCGTCAGACTCTCGACTAGCGCGTATTGCGCGCCAGTCAATATACTAGAGACGCCTGTTATTTTAACGCGCGAACTCCAGAGCGAGTGCACTATGGAGGGTAAACGCAAGTACCAAATACTCGCGCGTTGGTATCTCCTTCTGGGCGCAACAGAGAGAATCGTGGCGAATTCGCCTCTTCTGGACAAGCTCTAAGGCAGCAAACTACGCAGGACAACAGCACTGTAAAGAGAAAGAAAACTTGAAACAAATCCTATACCGACCTGTTTGGCCATCTTGGTATTGTAAGCCAAAACCTTGCTAAAGAGCTAATATGTCCGGCAGTGGCCTGTTGATAAAAGGGTAAGCGCTTAATAGCTAACATAGAGGCCTGAGCTGAAACCGGAGGCTCATACCCCAACCCCATCCCCGCAGGTGTGAGTGAGTGAGGATACCGGAGGCCCATACTCCAACCACTCCCCAAAAGCCCGCAACGCACTTGTGACGCCTCTGGTGTTGCAAGTGTCCATGGGCGGCGGTAATCGCTTACCATCAGGCGATACGTTTACTCGTTTGCCCCCTATTCCATAAAAAATAATACGCTTTTCGCGGCGTAAGTCACATACCATCAAGTGACCCTTCTTCTTTTTCCGTTAAATTCGGTTAAATAACAATATTCTATCACATTCACACAGCGCCATCTATCGTCCCCAGAGTATATCCTGATCTCTGTGACAGATAGACACGAAACAGAAGATTGTAAGTACCTACAATGCGTTTCAATTATGAACAGGATTGGAAATTATCTGATCTAGGCGGGAATCGAACCCCAAACCTCGTGGTCATCATTTAGCATGACTAACGACAATGCCAAGAGATATTCCAAATATAATACCAGACAGATCAATAAAGGGTAAAATCAGTCTGGTTGCCCGAGTACTAGTACCCGAGACGTCATGTGGTTTTAGTCAGTTCGCGTCAGACAAGCCACCACTAGGTGGTATCCGGTGGGGATTTCGGCACATAAAAATGGTAAAATCAAATACATTATTAAAAATAAAATCTTTATTAAAATTCACACATCTCTATAGAAGACATTCTGTTGGAATTAAATACGAAAACAACCAACTATCACCTAAAACTATAGCTCAAAATGTACTCTCTCTGATTCTATTACATACGAACTGCGTTGTGAACAAGTACACCACAATATATTTTAAATAGCTTAATCTATACTAATATTATACGCGAAAGTTAGTAAGTATGGATGGATGGATGTTTGTTACTATTTCACGCTAAAACTACTGAACGGATTTGGATGAAACTTTCAGTAATATAGCTTATACATCAGAATAACACATAGTCTACTATTTGCCGTGATAACCGACATATATACGGGCGGAGCCGCGGACAACAACTAGTGTAAATATAAGAACAATAACTTCTCATTTTAAATCTATACTATTAATATAAATTCGAAAGTAACTTGGTTTTTCTGTTACGCTTTCACTGCTGAACCGATTTGGATTAATTTCGGTATAGAGAATTATTTCTAACATATTATTTTTAAACATCAAGATTCTTTCTATGACACTTGGAAGAGTTTGTTAATAACTAAAATACAGAATGCATAACCTATTTTTAAGTCGGTTAACAAAACTTTAAATTTTAAATATATTCAAGATACCAGCCCCCCTAGCCAAGTTGAAAGTGTTCTTTTTTCTGCAATCGTAAACGCCTAAATTCTCGTGTCATTGGCTAATCTTAGACAAAGTATTAGCCAGTGACACACGAGAATTTAAGCGTTAACGATTGCAGAACGAAGAACGCTTGCAACTTGGCTAGGGGGGCAGGTCGACCATAGGACTTATTCTATAGGAAACTAGCTACTGGGAGCGGTTCTGAGCGCGTATATGTTGAATGTCGCGGTAAAATGTAGTCTATTACTTTCATAAAATCCGTTCAGTAGTTTTCGCGTGAAAGGGTAACAAACATCCACACATCTTAACAAACTTTCGCATTTCTAATATCAGTAGGAAGTAGGATTTTTGACTGAAATTGTATTGCAACAGTTAGGGTGTCAGGCCTAAACCAACAGTTATACATATAAAGTTAATTAATGGCAATTGTTTTAACAAATTAATTATATAACATTGTACAGTAATACTTATAACAATTTATTTGGCACCTTTGAACATTGTACACAATCACAAAGCTTGAAAATTGTACTCAGAACTGTTGGTTTTAATCGAAGATGTAACAAAATATTGAATTTATTGTTATATGCAGTAATTTTTCTCTTAGCCGATTACAGCCACGGCGGCCAGTCTCCAGAGACCAGCCAGCCAAGAGATATTATAGTGCACAAGTGTGTGCGCAACCTCAGGTGCACTCTCTGTTCCCTCTCTCATAATCCGATGGGATGGTTATCCGACACGACCGGGGAGAGATCAGGCGCAGGACCGACAGCTTTACGTGCTCTCCGAGGCCCGGGGGTTCAGACCCCAACTTCCACCGAGCTGTTATTAAGAATTTATATAATCAGAAAAACTAAATAACACTTTTGGCCCGACCCGGAATTCGAACCCGAGACCTCTAGATTGTTTTTTTTTAAAAAGACAACTCCCGCATTAGGAATAAACATCCTGTGTCGCGGATGACTTTACAGACATACATGAAACGGACACAATTAACACCCAAACTCAGAACAACAATTTGTGGATCACACAAAGTGTTGTCCCGTGTAGGATTTGAACCCACAACACTTGGCGAATTGGCAAGCGGCGTGGCGTCCGCCTAAACCACTAGGCCAACGGTGCAGTCGCGTACTTCAACCGATAGACCAATGAGAAAAATTACTACATTATACCAATATATAGCCTATACTCCTTTCGAGAAAGACGATATTATTTTGACATTGTGAATTACTTTATAAGTGTACTATACACAACGCAGTATTTAGGACATGATTAGTGAAATGCTGGCATACATAAACACTATAACATGTTTAGGTATTACACAATATGCTGTCAGCATTCCTCGTACTTCAGGGATTCATTCCTACTTGTAGTGTCGTTTTAGTAATATATGCAATGCAAAAGAACCCTTTTTAATACAAATTATCGTAAATATATGTACTATACAGTGTTATTTGAGGAATAAAAATGTAGGTAATATTAAAAAACAATGGCCAGTCATCTATTTATTTTTCACGTTACGTTAAGGCCTTTAGGAGTGAAACTGTAATAAACACAAGTAAAAATCATTGAAGGCAGTATGACAGCCATCATCTGAGGGCCTAGTGTGAGTTTATTTCACATCAACTAGACTGTCACGGTGACCGCGTGAGGCATTGTGATTGGCCTGCACTGAAATCATTCACCAATCGCAAGACCGAACCCGCTTTTTGACGAGAGCGACTTGATCTGAAATAAGCTCACACTAGGCTCTTGTTTCACTTACGTACGCAAATAAAACAACACATACAAGTAAGGAACTATTACTTATGAAGAACAAGAGATCTTAAAATACTTGTCTTTATATTTGAGCATCATTAAACTATACAATATAATCTAAAATATTAAAACTAATAAAAAGAAAAATATTCAAACGTATTGCAATACCAATCCATACAAATAAAATAATAATTAAATTAAATATAATCAAAACAAATTAATATTAAATCGATGTCAGTCAGCTTCAAGCTAAGGTTTATTTTGAGTTATTTTTTAAGCCTCTACAAAAATACGTCATTGAGTATTTCACTCTCTCTTTAAACTACTTTTTAACCGACTTCAAAAAAGGAGGAGGTTCTCAATTCGACCGTATATAATATATTTTTATGTGTGTTCGCGGATAACTTTGTCGTTTATGTACTGATTTTGATTATTATTTTTATAATGGAAAGGAGATATCCCAACGGTGGTACCATGATAAGGACACTAAGATCTGATGATCCAAGAGAAATCGATAGATTTGGTTGTTCTTGAAGTCGGTTTTTATTTTGTTATTTTTTTTTAAATATGAGCCTGCCAAAGAGACAATACTCTGTCTGATGGAAAGTATGAGCAGAATCCAAGAGTGGTGGTCACCATACTCATTGCGAATGCAGACAATGTAACAATGCAGCATGCTGACCCACACTATGGCGGCCTATTGATATACTAAAAATATTCGTAAATAATATGATTTAATAAAAAAATCCAACTTTTCATTGGAAAAATCTGGATAAGTTCCGATATGTGTATGTAGATATACATAGCTCATTGTGGCCAATCAATATTGTACGTTATTTCGAAGCCTCAAGAATTGAAAATAATTTAAATGCATAAACCATTTATTGTACAATGAATTCATCCATGATTTTAATTCCGTTCAATGTGTGGGTGTATTATTTTCTTAATGTCCACCTTTACTTGAAGATGACAAACGTGTCTTACGTCTATTATGATGTTTTTCGGTGGTTGCTGAAACTTCTCAAAATTCTATGTGAAATAACAGTCGATTAATAAAAATAGGGGCCCGACCAAAAACATACATGTTTAAAACTAGCCTGTAATCAGATCTATATAGAATGGGTATTATGGAATCAGAAAGTATTCAGAACTATGGTCTAACTGTACTCTATTGGGACTTAAAATAGCTAAATAATAAAATAACATATAGTTAAGGGTCCTTTCATAGTATATTTCTAGTCGGGCAAAGCAAAATACGTTATTGTTAGTAAAAACACTTTAGGAATAACTTTGGCAAGCATATAACTACATAAAAGTGACATTTGTACTTATTTTGCAACGTTAGTCATGGAAGATAGCGGTAAATCCTGACTGTGTGTAATTCACACATATATTTGATAAAGTAGATTTTTATGTGTAATTATTGCAATGGAAGTAGAAAGTATAAGTATTTAGACGATCTAGTAGAAGACAATTGTTAACAGTTCATTCGCGGTAAAAAAAATAGTGATGCGTTGACTAAGACTTCTGTCCAATCAGATTCGAAACTTGCGTACGAAACCATATTTTTTTTATCTGCCCACTTGTCCAAAATGCAAGTAATGTAAGAATGTATTTCTACAATCGCTAACGTGTCTATTCTCTTGGCTAATTTTGTTTTGACCACGTGACTTAGCGTTGAAATGGCGTCATACCCATACATTCGTTAATTTATTAGTACTACTGTTTGTAGAACGTTAACTTGGCTAGGGGGCGGGGCTTCATCGGTGCGTCGCTATTATTTTAACGCGAATAAACTGGTATTTTTTGACCTGGATTCGTTTATGTGTAATTGTTTTCTATGTTTCAGAATAAACTATTGTCAAAACTCATCTATTATTCAAATTATTTAAAAATTGAAATTGTATTTATATATGTATTTGATGTAAGAATTAATATTAGCTGAGCTCGATTTACGGCTAGCAAATGTCGAATTAAACTTTAAGCAACTGTGCCGTGCTATTTTCAACTTTAAAGTTACAACCTTTAAGTTAAAAATAGCACAGAACCGTAAAGTTAAATAACGTTTATCTACGCCCATGCTATACATTCTCTATAAAAGTTTCTGAAACAGTTAGCTTATTGCCAACATTAAAACAACCGCTGTCATAATAACCATTATATCATCCAAACGAGTGTTTTAACGTTGTACTATATTACATTATGCACCTCCTTTTTTAAAAAAAGAACATTGTCACGCATGCGCATTTCACTACCACAGCGCCGTATTTAAAAAAAGAACTGTTATTCGAATTCACGTCCGATCCCGCCATTGTTGTTCGCCATTTAGCTAGCTGTTTCAGAACTTTTATAGAGAATTTATATCATGGGTGTAGATAAAATATTGTATGCAACTGTACACAATTAGGTATTAAAACACTCATGTGATACTATTATCAACCCACACTCGTGTTTTAATACCCCTTATTATACAAGTTGCATAAATAACTATTATGAACAAGGCTGTACTATGTTAGTATCTTTAGTCACATCATTACCTACAGCTGACAATACTTGAATGCCTCTTGGTCCTTCTTCTTAAAGGGACTTGTCATCCGAATAGTAATAAAATGCTTTATACCCTATTCAACTTCCTCTAAGACAAATGGTAAACAAAGAAACCAATGTTTCTCAAACTAGTTGATCGAGAGTAAAGATAGCCGGTGTATCCAAACTAATTAAAAAATTTCACATTTCTACGTAAATTATTTGCCTTATCACTACTCTTCAATTTAGTAGTGTTATAATGCGTTCAAAGTTTGGGAACAGCTACAATTTTAGGTGCTATTAATATCACTTTTTAGTCAGTCCACTGTGAACTCGAAAAATTTGGACAGTTGCAATTATTTTATTTTTTAACACACGTATTTCCGTTGTACTTGACACTGGCAGAATTGACGACATCGGCATAGTTTGCCATTTTCCAAGAAAAAGATAGAAAATGTAACTTTTCTTATTGATTCTAGATGCATATAAAATTTGACCGATTAAAGAACCTTTTTCTGGTTTGTTTACCTTTTGTCTCAGAGGAAGTTGAATAGACTATAGTTATCCTCTTGAGTCTATACCTACTTATAATATATACACTGTGTCCCAGTTACATATGTGTTAGTTCTTTAATATTAAACAAAAATCTGTTATTTTAATCCTTTTAGCAGTCTAAAAGGAAGTCTCCAGGCCTGGGCCAGTTTCACCAGTTGCTGAAGATAAATGTCAACTTAACTGTCAAATAACCACAGATTTCGGTTTCACAAGTCTTGGATAGCAACATATCTGTCAGATATACATATATATGTCAGAAACTTTTAACTAAAAAAAAACCAATCAAATTGAGAACCTCCTTTCGGAAGTCGGTTAAATAGTGTTATATGGCAGACAACTAACTGAAACTTTATCAGGATCTGATGAAACCAACCCTTAGTCTATTTTAAACTTTAAAATTAAATGCATTTTCAAAAAATAATAACTTGCTGGTAAAATAATTATTAAGATGTATATGTATATTTTATTATTGAAAATTTCTATTACGTATATTGTACATAATACTAAGTTGTATAATTATTTGATAATTCGAACACATTTGTATGGGGCGAAACTCCCATAGAGTCGTAATATTAATTTAATAAAAAATACTATTAATAATATCTTCGAGTAGATTTTCGAGTCATTTAAATAAAATCGCGAATGTCAAATATTCGTAATTTTCCTATTGCATATCGTTATCTGAAATGGCGATATTTTACATATGGTAATACGTTTATTCGAAAGGTTTAGGTATGTAACTAAAGGTAATATGTAATTTCTATTTATATTCTTGTATGTTAAGATCTTTCAAACTGTGCAATGGATTTTTAATCCCGTTTTCATCAACACAGAGATACTCTAGACTCTAGAAAGAGTCTCTAGAGTCTAGAGACTCACTCTAGAGTCTAGAGGAAAGTCTATATGCATGTACATGCATATTACACTCACATCATATAAGTATCTATAATATACGCGAAGCCGGGGTCAAACATTAGTCAAACATAAATTTAAAATTTGTTATTCACTAACTTTAATCCTTCTTTCTAAGGAGAAGTCTATGTCCAGCAGTGGACAGTTAAATGCTATTGATGTGATTCGTTAACTTGAACTGTAAGGAAAGTAAGTTTTCAGCTATTAAAGTGAATTTTTAATTACATTAGAAACAATGTATTTGAAACAGTAAGGTGATACTTAAAATAGGTCGATTTATTTGTCTATATACAATATATTTACTATATATAAAAATGAATTACCGAAATGTATGTACGCGCATAACTACCGATCGGCTGCACCAAATTAAATAATTCTTTTTTTTTATTATGTTAGTTATTGTTAGGACAAGGTTTTTGTACAAGAAAAATTTAAAGGTAACGGGAAAAGTCATTTTTTTGTCAGCGACTGTACACTGCCTGTGGGAATATGGCGGTCCTAAGTTCGCCGGGTCAGCTAGTTGTTTATATTTAGTTAATTACATAAACCTTTCGAGGAACAAATATAAAGCATAGACTGATCAATCTAGTTCACGGTCTATAATCTGTGGTTGCGAGTAGACGGTGTACACAATAATGTACCTGATGCGTGGTCAGGAAGACGTCAGGTCTACTCCAGGTCGTCGGTGCGGGGTGGGGGAGGGGAGGAAGATGCTCGGCGGTACAGAAGTACATTTTCCCCCACTTCACCCTCCGGGAACTGGAAAAAGATGTTTGGGTGAATATTTTTACTGGACTCAAAACTGCATAAAACAAGATATGGTAGTTTTTTTATATTAATATCTTCATAAATATAAAATTAAATTGCTGTTCGTTTGTTTCACAGAAACTCGGGTACGGCTAGTCCAGTCTTTTCTTTTCCTTTAAAAGTGACGAAAATACGTTTCTTGCGTTTTCCGTCGAGCAGATTAATACATAAAAGTAATGAAAACATATTATAGTGTCACGAATTTTTGATTTCTCGCATCGACTGATGGCCGAACACTTATGATATGGAACGTTCCCTAGACTCGTTTTCACAATTATTTGAATACTAGCTGTTGCCCGCGGCTCCGCCTGCGTGTATGTCGGTTATCGCGGCAAATAGTAGCCTATATGTTAGTCTGATGTATAAGCTATATTACTGTAAAGTTTCATCCAAATCCGTTCAGTAGTTTTTGCGTGAAAGAGTATCAAACATCCATCAATTCATACTTACAAACTTTCGCGTTTATATTTTTTTTATGGAATAGGCGGGCAAACGTTCAGACGTATCGCCTGATAGTAAGTGATTACCGCCGCCTATGGACACCGGCGTGTGTTACCGGCCTTTGGGGGATGGGGAGAGGGAAGAGGAGAGGGGTTGGGGTATGGGCCTCCGGTATCCTCACTCACGCGGTGAAACACAGCGCAAGCACTATTTCACACCGGTTTTCTGTGAGGCTGTGGTATCACTCCGGTCGAGCCGACCCATTCATGCCGAAGCGTGGCTCTCCCAATTTTAGTAGGATTTAGTTACCTGTGTGTGAGGGATCTCCTTCAGCAGCTGGTACCCGTTGAGCACAGTCTCGATCCTGCCCCTGAGCGTGTCGAAGAGCACGAGCAGTGTGGGCGCTTGCCTGGCGGCGTGTTCAGCTCGCCACCAGCGCAGCGGGTTGTTGAAGAAGGCGGCCGCCTCGAACGTGTCGCCTGACCCCGACAGCGGCGGGTCACAGTTCAGGAACCGCGTCGTGATGTTCACGTGCAAGTGGCTGACACACACGTTTCAAATAATAATAATAAATAAATATTTCGGACATCTAACATACAACGCCATCTAGAAGTTATGGGTACTAGACAACTGATATAAACACATACATATCTCTCGCTTGCACTTCAAGCCTTAAATGGAAGCGAGAGATAGATGCGGCGCAAGCGCAAGCTCTCATCATTTCATGAATATTTCGTTTTGACGTTGTCACGTTAAACTATCGTCCGTAAACAGACTTTATAGACAACCGTTTTTTTTGTAATTACATACTTATCACTACATGGTATAAAGTAAAGTCGCTTTCTCTGTCCCTATATCCCTATGTATGCTTAAATCTTAAAAACTACGCAACGCATTTTGATGTGGAACGACGAATTTTTTAAGAGTGATTCAAGAAGATGGTTTTTGTATATAATAAATGCATAATATAGTTTTTTTTTTTTTTTTTTTTTTTTTTTTTTTTTTAAGTTTTGGCTGCGCCAAAATGACTCTGCTCTGCCTGATGGAAAGCACGAGCAGATTCTAAAAGTGGTGATCACCATCCTCAATGCGAATAAGGACATTGCAGCATGGTGACCTACACTATGGCCGCCTAGTGAGATGCTTTTTTACGCCCCGCTTAAAGGACCCGGGATCATAGTGGGAGGGAAACACGTGCGCTGGAAGTGAGTTCCAGGTTTTGACCGCTCGGCACAGAAAGGACGAACCGAAGCGATGAGTACGAGATCGTATGTCTACCACTCTGAAGCGGTGACTTCCAAGGCCGGCACGTGTTGTCCTGTAGAGGAAGGGGGAAGGGGGGACCAGTTGGAAGAGCTCCTCAGAACACTCTCCGTGATATAAGCGATAGAGTACTGCCATAGAGGCGACATCTCTACGCAACTGCAGGGGCTCAAGGGACTCGGTGGCTTCAGGACTGTTGACAATGCGGATTGCTCGCCGCTGCAACCGGTCGAGAGCGTCAAACAGGTACTGTGCGGCACCATCGCAAAGATGAGAACAGTACTCTACGCACGAGCGAACCTGGGTCTTGTAAAGAAGACACAGATGCTCGGGCGAGAAGAACCGTCTCACCTTGTTTAAAACACCTAGCTTCCGCGAGGCCGCTTTAGTGACACTCTCAACGTATTCGCGTGGGTTGAGATCTCGGCAGATATCCATTCCCAGGATATCGAGCCTACCTTGTAATGCCATTTGAGTGTTCTGAAAAGTGGGAAGGGGAAGGAATGGAGACTTTTTGGCAGAGAACGCGCACCCCTGTGTTTTCTTGGCGTTGAACTCGACCAGATTCTCACAGCCCCATTGAGAAATGCGGCCCAGAACATGGTCGAGTTGAACGACAAGCTCCTGTCGTTTTTCCTCGATATCTGCAAGCTTGGCTGTTGGATGTCCAAAATATCGTCCGTGAACTGTACTGTCGTCTGCATAGCAATGAATGTTGCCAAGGGCTAACATGTCATTGATATGCAGAAGAAACAGTGTGGGCGACAGGACGGAGCCCTGCGGTACTCCGGCGTTAATCGACTGAAAATCGGAGGCCGCACCGTCGCAAAGGACTCTGATGCGGCGCTGGTGCAGGAATGCGGCAGCCCAGTTGCAGAGTTTGCGGGGCAAACCGAAAGCCGGTAGCTTGGAGAGAAGCGAACGATGCCAAACCCTATCAAAGGCCTTGGCCATATCAAGGCTAATGGCCAGGGATTCCCCATGCCTGTCAATAGCCTCACCCCAAAGGTGTGTGACATACGCTAGAAGATCACCCGTGGATCGGTTCGGTCTAAAACCATACTGACGATCATTTAGTAGGGAGTGATCTTCCAGGTAGTGGACCAGTTGTTTGTTTATTATCCGCTCAAACACTTTGCAGATAATGGAGGTGACGGCTATCGGACGGTAGTTGGCCGGGTCGGAGCGGTCGCCTTTTTTGGGGATGGGTTGAACATTCGCCTCTCTCCAAACCTCCGGTACAGTTCCCGAGGAATATGACAGGCGATACAGACGATAGGAGATATAGTATAGAAACACTGTTAATTTTCGAGGTTTCTAATGTGATGTAGCAAATAAACACATTTTTTTGCGCTTACATTGCAATCGCTGGTTGCACCATACGAGATAGATCAAAATAATGTACTACAGTATTGTACACCTTAAGAAAGGTCTACAAAAAAGTCCGCGACGGTATATGTCTATCTCTTAGGGATAACCCACAACAACCATTTTTTATTCCTTTCTTTTTACGAGAAATAATGGCTTATTTACGAAGCGCTATTAAGAAATACAGAATGAATCCTTATACAATTAAGTAAATTAAATACATTGTGCATTTAATGTAGATCAAAATGGCCCTTTACTGTATCTAATTTAAATGAATATATTACAGATTTAAAATGCACGAATCGTGTCGTCAACGCAGCGGGGGCATCGTCGCTAGTTATACATAGAAAACACCCGAACTACGAAACAAATATTTGCAGATCATACAAACATTTGGTCCGACCCGGGATCCGAACCCGAGACCTCAAGCATAGCAGTCGCATACGCTACCAAGCGTCTTGTAAGTAAGACACTGACTTCTGTGTTAAGGGTAAGGAAAGATAAAAAATAAAGAACCAACCTGTACAAGGGTGTAGAGTGGCACGGCATGAGGAAGGTGACGGAGCTCCTGTTGTTAGGAATGGCGTCTCTCAGCTCGGCCATGACCTTGACCGTGCCGGCCTGGTGGACGGTGCCGAAGTACGCGGCCGGGACCGCGTTGCCCAGCAGCAGGGCGCCTGCCACCAAGTACAGCTGCCACCTAAACACGTCACACAACATTATGATATGCGAACTGATTGTATATGTATGATTACTGTATATGTATGACTGCACGTTTGGCCTAGTGGTTTAACGGTCACCACGTCGTTTGCTACTTCGCCAAGTGTCGTGGGTTCAAATCCCACGTAGGACAACACTTTGTGTATTCTACAAATTGTTGTTCTGAGTCTGGGTGTTCTTTGTGTCCGTTTCGTGTATGTTTGTAAAGTCCCCCGCGACACAGGATTTATTCCTAGTGCGGGAGTTGTCTTTAAAAAAAAAAAAAAAAATTACGACAGAGTAAGAAATTTTATCTCCACAAATTACATCAAGTATACAGTTGACACATTTTTTATTTTACAAGGAATTCGTAATTTGTGGGAGATCTGGAGTCTAAACTAAGCCGAGGCCTATGCTTTACCGTGGGAGAGCCACGCTTCGGCATGAATGGGCCGGCTCGGCCGGAGTGATACCACGGCCTTACAGAAAACCGATGTGAAATAGCGCTTGCGCTGTATTTCACCGAGTGAGTGAGGATACCAGAGGCCCATACTCCAACCCCTCCCCATAGGCTGGCAACGCACTTGTGACGCCTCTGGTGTTGCAAGTGTCAAAGGGCGGCGGTAATCGCTTACCATCAGGCGATACGTCTGCTCGTTTGCCCGCCTAGTACATTTCAATATGTGAGAATTGATGTACAATTCTCACATGTTGACAATCTATTCAATGTTATGAATTGGGGGCCTGGAGATCTTTTTTTTTATGTACTTTTTTTGTATTTTTTTCATTTTTGTCTGTCTGTCTGTCTGTATCTTGGCCGCGCATCACGCCGAAACTACTGAATGGATTCAAATGAAACTTAGCATGATTTGAGTTCATACTACGAGGTAGGACATAGGATACTTTTTATCCCGATATTCAGCACGGTTTCCTGGGGGGAGGGGATGAAAGTCAAAATATGTACTTAGTTTTAATTCAATAACACATGGTCCGATTTCATTCATATTTTTTTTGTTAGAAAGAAAAAAATTAAAGATAACGGGGAAAGTCTTTTTTTGTCCGCGACTGTACACTGCCTGTGGGAAGCTGAGACAGATATGTAAATATGGCGGTACGAAGTTCGCCGGGTCAGCTAGTAATTAATATAACTTACTTCTTAGCTTTCCTGCTCCAAGGTACGATGACATCCTGTGCGAGGTACAGCAGAACTGGCAGCAACGGTAACATGAATCTAAACTCTTTGTGTGGTATGAAACTGTAACAAATATTTACATTTTCTTGTCTTATTTATACTCTTTGCGCTGTAGCATGGTGCGGGTGACAGTTTCAGTAATATTTCGTTTCACTCTTGAAAGATGCCGCGATTAACAAATTATGACTTAGTATTTCAGCTGTACCACATTCGCAATATATTTTCTTATTTAAAAGACAACTCCCGCACTAGGAATAAATCCTTTGTCGCGGGGGACTTTACAAACATACATGAAACGGACACAAAGAACACCCAGACTCAGAACAACAATTTGTGGATCACACAAAGTTGTTGTCCTACGTGGGATTTGAACCCACGACACTTGGCGAAGTAGGAAACGGCGTGGTGACCGTTAAACCACTAGGCCGAACGTGCAGTCAGTCAAAAAAATATTAAATCATTAATAACTGTAGTGAATTAAATTAAACCACCACGCACCATGCTCCAGCGCAAAGAGTATAGGCTTTAAAATGTCTTAAAAAGAAGTGATTACGATATAGAGCACAACACGTCAAAGTTTTACGGTCGCAATCGATAGATATGTAATAATATTATTGTTGTATAATAAAAACACCTGGGTCGAATATGGCTAGCCGGAATATTCAAGTCATTAGTCCAAGCACCAAAATTTTTAATAATCTAAACGCGACCATAAATTATCGCTAGTGTCGCGTGTCACGGAATGGTCTCCCTGTCAATCTTCCCGCGCGCCTTCTAGTCTCTTAGCGTCCATTAAAGTGAAACATACTGTTGAGGTAAAACAAATCTTGGAAGATAATCTATATTAATATTATAAAGCTGCAGAGTCTGTTTGTTTGAACGCGCTACTCTCAGGAACTACTGGTCCAATTTGAAAAATTCTTTCAGTGTTAGATACCACATTTATCGAGGAATTCTATAGGCTATATATCATCACGCTAAGACCAATAGGAGCGGCGCATCAATGAAGAATGTTACAAAAACGGGGAAAAATTATTACGCTACGGGCAATAGGAGACGTAAACGACGTTGCGTGGGTCAGCTAGTTATATTATAAACGAACCGGAACGCATTATTAATATTGACGAAAAGCGTTGTCAGCTTAAGAAGTTTTAGCTGAACGTGGATCCAAGAAAGAGTACATTTAGTAGCACCAGAACATGCTGAAAATGACAAACCTTAAGGTGGCCATATTCGACCCAACTACATTATTTCAAAACACTTGTAACAACTAAATATGTCAGACAATCACAACTTTAGGTATTAAATACACACATTAAAAGTGTCTAGGGATCAAGCATTTTTATGCGGATTTCTTGAGATTGAGATGTGGCTTTGGCCCTGGCCTGCTCAGTCGCCAGACTTGAACCCGATTGAGCATGCATGGGATATGCTACAGAGAAGAGCTCTGCCGAATATGGAGGGTATCCAGTCGCAAGAAGACCTTTTTTTGTTGTTGCAACGAACATGGGCGGCCATTCCACAGCGTGATTTGGATGAACTCATTTTGAGTATGCCAAACCGATGTTCTTGTGTTGTTAGTGTTCGCGGTAGAAACACGGATTATTAATTGTTTAAGTTACCTAATAAAATTTTAAAGAAAACTGTTATTTCAGTCTTTTTTTCGAACTTTAATGTTAGTGGTTCAAATGTCAAAAATCCCTTTATTAGGAAAATGGCAAATTTCTTTATTAATGCAAAGGTGACTTGGTTTATCGTTACTGTGACAAACGAAAACACTTTATTTGATGAATCCTTAAAGAAAATTTTAATTAATATCAATCAGGAGAAAAGTTATTGCAAAAATATATGTTGATCCCTAGACACATATGTTGATCCCTAGACACTTTTGATGTGTGTATGTAATGTAAATAATATGTATGTTTCTTTTAAATGAGTGAATTATTAAACATCTAACGCTAACTTTAACTATTTTCATTATTCTTAATTAAAACAACTTTGTGTGTGCAGATATTGTATTAAAAGTGAGTCCAGCATAATATACATTGTTTAATATTTCTCATGTGTTTATTTCCTACGACATAAGTTTTATTAGTTTCAATTGCTTGGAACAAACATACCTGAACATCGCTAGGTATGCGGCCACGACAGTTAACAGCAATAATCCGACTCTGTTCTCCTCAGGACGGCGCAGGATGTTGAATGTAGCCCACAGCACAGGCACCAGGTGAATGCCTAGTACTGCTGGAAGACCTTGGGTTATGTACCAATACCTGGAAATGTTAAATATTGTCAAGATTGAAGAGAAATTGTCATCAACCGTGGGGGAGCCACGCTTCGGCATGAATGGGCCGGCTCGACCGGAGTGATACCACGCTCACAGAAAACCGGTGTGAAATAGCGCTTGTGCTGTGTTTCATCGAGTGAGTGAGGATACCGGAGGCCCATACCGCAACCCTCCCCCCATACCTCAAAGGCCGGCAACGCACTTGTGACGCCTCTGGTGTTGCGGGTGTCCATGAGCGGCGGTAATCGCTTACCATCAGGTGATACGTCTGCTCGTTTGTCTCCTATTCCATAAAAAAAACTAAGAAAATAAGTGACGAGTCCAATACTGCCTGCACTGAACTCTTCACCATAGTAAGTGTTAAGCCGAGTCTCCATCTAACAAAAGTTGGCAACTTTTGTGTTGTCAATCCCTTTCCCCATCCCCCAAAGATCGGCAACGCACTTCTAGTGTTGCGGGTGTTCATGGGCGGCGGTAATCGCTTACCATCAGGTGATACGTCTGCTCGTTTGCCACTTATACCATAAAAAAAACAATGTGTCATCAAACCGCGCCGGACGACGGCACAGCAAAGAGAAAGATTTGAACCTTTTTGAAGTGAAAACTTCTTTCGGCACGTTGAGCACTTCTTCAAAATCATTGAACTCGCGTCATCATCACCGAGCTATATTCTATTAATTCTTTTTATCGCACATTTTATTAAAGAGCTGTTTTTATAGTTTTGAGTTTTCACTTCTGTCGGCTGTCCTCATTTTGCTGTTTTTTTTTTAAATAAATTAGCTTGGGGTAGTGTTTCCGGATTAGACCGACTAAAATCACACTATGTGCCACACTACACCTTAAGGTAGGAGGGATTCAGAACCAGCTGTTATTACTTGAAATAAACCATATACTGACTGGTCAATGTAGTGTGGGGCATAAATCTCCTTCCTAAGGAGAGGAGAACTGTTGATAAATGACAACAAAAATGAAGTTAGGGATGGCTAACCATGGATGTTGTCCGTAGAACGAGGCAATGTCGTGAAGCACGTTGAATCTGAAGAACTCCCACGGTGTAATGATCAGTCTGCCGTAGTAATAGGAGTCCAGGCCGACAAGAGCACTGCCAACCATGACGCTGTAAAAACGCAATAAATTGTTGTTTTTTTTTAATTTTTTTTAAAGACAATTCCCGCATCAGGAATATACATCCTGTGTCGCGTGGGACTTTACAAATGTATATGAAACGGACACAAAGAACACCCAGACTTAGAATAACAATTTGTGAATAACATAAAGTGTTGTCCTATGTGGGATTTGAACCCACAACACTTGGTGCAGTTAAAAGCGGAGTGGCTACCGCTTAAATCACTAGGCCAACCATGCAGTTAAGTACATATAAGCATTTTTTTGATATGTATAATTTTATTTCCCAATTTTTCTTATACATCAGACATCTGACACAACACCATCTTCAGACTAAGCAGAGCTTGTACTGACAGCTAGATGGACTGATAGAATATATAGAAAACTGTCAAACTACGAAACAAATATTTGCTGATCATGCGAAGTGTGGACAAATAATAAAAAAATAATCTCACAGGGGATCTTAGCAGGGGATTCTAGTGGATGAAGCCAAATTACCTGATTGGTACGTAAGTCCTCATGATGAGTCTCAGCCGTCCCTTGTTGGTATTGAACAGATTGTATGCGCCGAGCACAACCCATATAGGCGCGGATGTCGGACGTATGAACACGCATAATACCGCCAACCATATCCATAGTGGACTTTCTGAAATTAAGTGTATTTTTTCCGTGTGTTCAAGAAAACTCAAGCTTTCGTCGAATTTTTTTTTTATGGAATAGCGGGCAAACGAGTAGACGTATCGCCTGATGGTAAGCGATTACCGCCGCCCATGGACACCCGCAACACCAGAGGCGTCACAAGTGCGTTGCCGGTCTTTGGGGGATGGGGGAGGGGTTGGGACCTTCAGTATCCTAACTCAATCGGTGAAACACAGCACAAGCGCTGTTTCACACCGGTTTTCTGTGAGGCCGTGGCATCACTCCGGTCGGGCCGGCCCATTTATGCCGAAGCGTGGCTCTCCCACAGTCAAATGGTAAATGTACCATCTTTTTAATATGAATTTTGTAATTTTTTTATCAATACATTAAATCAACATAAAATAAAAAAGTATTTGCCAAAAGCTAGCTATTGATGTCACACTACAGTATTTCTTAAAAAAGGCTTTGTCATAACACTTTTTTTACCCAACTGCGTCTGAAGGAGGGTAATAATAGCTTTTTAAGTGTTTGTTTTTTTCTTTTTTTAAAAGACAACTACCGCATTAGGAATAAATCTTGTGTCGCGGGGGACTTTACAAACATACATGAAACGGACACAAAGAACACCCAGACTCAGAACAACATTTTGTGGATTACACAAAGTGTTGTCCTATGTGGGATTTGAACCCACGACACTTGGCGAAGTAGGAAACGGCGTGGTGACCGTTAAACCACTACGCCAAACGTGCAGTTTGTATGTATGTGGGTATGTATGTCCATTTCTTTGGCACACCTTACAGCCCAAACAGTTTGACTGTTTTTCACATATGAGGTGTCATAGAATTTATCAAAATCGTGGTAGTGACATAGGCTATATACATTTTCAAAATGGCGCCTGCAAATATGAAAACATACAACACATACAAACATACATAATCTTCTTTATGGCTTCGTAATACTCAGGTAAAAATAAGAAGCTACTAATTTGACAACAATAACTACCAGATACCTATACCACTATACCAGACAACTATAAATTTCCAACATTAAAAGCTTAGACCAATGTCTATGCTACCATTTCACTTACCATGATCATAATATCCACGTTTTCCGCTCTGAAATGGGAAGGATGACAGAGCAATACAAACAATTGCTGTCTCCAAGGTCTGTAGCAATGTTCTACCAGAGGTATAAAACCAGAACCAGGAAGTTAGTACCAAGAACAATGCCCATTTACGCCCGCCTGTCCATTTGTAAAAGCTATAATCTGCAGCAGTGCTAATGGCCGCTTGGAGAATGCGAGGCAGGAGAATCTATAAAAAAATATTTTTATAAAAAAAAATTTCAAACACTGGCATTTTGAATTAAAAATCTAGCATCAAGAGCATCATATTTCTGCAACACCTGAAGGTTGACTGTTAAAGAATGCCCCATGGCATTAATCTTCTATACAAATAAATAAAATTGGAGTGTCTGTTTATAATATTAAAATAACCACTTTTTACTTAATGCATATGTATGTATATACACAATACATAAATACCAAAATAATGAAAATAACATTTTGTACAAAAAAAATATCAATTTTTGTCTGTCTGCTGTTTGTTCCGGCTTATCTCTGGAACAGCTGGACCGATTTTGACGGAACTTTCACTGATAGGAGTAACTTAGGCTACTTTTTTTAAAACTAGCTTCGCCCCCCAGCTAGTCAGCAATAAATAGAGTGATTCAAGAGGTATGTGTAGTACATGAATAATATAGTAGAGGAACTCCGAGAATTTGAAAGACTTCCATGAATGCAGTCTGTTTATGGCATGCTAAATTTCAAATTATTAAATTAACCACAAATTAAAAAAAAAAACAACTAAGAACTCAACCAAATTTAAATGGGACCACACACACGGGAAAAGAATCCTCAAAATCAGTTCACCCAGTCCAAAGTTATGAGGTAACACTCATAAAAAAAACAGTTGAATTGATAACCTCCTCCTTTTTTATGCTGGTTAAAAAGGAGTAATGAAATGAATTAGTGAAACTTACATGTTAATAGTAAATAGAATAATGATAGAGTTGATATTGTGTTTAATAATCTAATTAAATCTATCCTGTATAATTATTATTTCAGTGATTTAATAAAACATATTCTCATGAAAAATAAAACTGGTTATGTAAATATATTTAATGGTAAAAGTCATGAACAATAATATTGACATCATTTTCCTCTATGCTCTAGGTTCAACAATAGTAGGTAAACAGCAAACTGTTTACAGCAGTTTCATATAAGCTTTTAAGGGTAATCCTACTAATATTGTAAACGCAAAAGTTTGTAAGTATGAATGGATGGATGTTTGTTACTATTTCACGCAAAAACTACTGAATGGATTTGGATGAAACTTTACAATAATAAAGCTTATACATCAGCATAACACATACTATTTGCAGCGATAACCGATATATACGCGGGCGGAGCCGCGGGCAAAAACTAGTTACAAATATATCAGTTCGATAAGAGGATAAATATTTAAGTTTACTTACCAAGGCCTCAGGATGATCAAGTCCAGTATATTTCAAAATCGTATACAAGGCGGCTATCACGCTTGGGTACAGATAACTCCTAATACCCTTCTGCCACTCCCAGGTCACTGCCCCATACCCAAACACTTGCTTGTGGGCAATTTCTAAAGTCTGCCAATACTCGTCAGGAACATACCAAGTCTGCACGAGGAATACTGACAAAATTCTCACGAAGAATATGAGAGAGACCACCTGTAGCGGCCTCAGGCCCTTTGCCAACACCATTCTCCCGCCTAAACCGAAAGAGGTTACATATGAATCGTCTATAAATAGAAAGATTATGTAGGCTCAATATAATATCTCACAAAGTATGACTACAAAACATAATAAGCACTGCACCTATTGTTAAACAGCTTCAAGTCGAAAACTTGAGGCTGAACACTAAACCAAACGAAACAAACTTATCTCAAAAAAATGTCAACTACAGCGTCTCTATAATTAACGACAAATATGACTGAACAGTGGTATTTTAAAGCAATATAATTAAGCAGCACTATTCCATAATTGTATTTGAAATAGTAAAAGCGTTTGTCTTTGCTAAAAATAAACATAAAATCATTTTTTTCATTATTTATTCACTAACCTCAACAAAATCCGCCGCCACCGCGTAGTAGTGCAGCGCAAATCTTTTTTGAAAGGTATGTGTGTAAACTAGTGTGTGAGTAAAGTAAATAAAATGTTATATTTGAAATTATTTAAAATAATAAAATGTATCTTATTTCAGTAAAATTAAATATTAGTTTTTAATAATAATATACGTAATCGACTACAAAATCGTTAAATCGAAACAACAAAAAGAAAAATATGCTTCTCACTCAATACGTCAGTTCAGTTGTGTTCAAAAGCTATTATAAAATATATCACGCTAAAAGCCTGTGGATAATTTGTTTTGATTTTCGATTTCCGCCAAAGCACATGCAAAGCACACAATTTTAGTAAAATCTTGGTTTACTTTCATCTAAAGTCATTTGTACCAAAATTTACGTAATATAGAGAGAAGAGTAATTAATGAATGTACATTGGATTCATCATGAATTTATACGTTTTTTATGTTTGGAACGTCAATTTACAAATGTTGATTTGCGAATGAAGTGATAGATAAACCTAAAATTCGTTCTAACAAATAAATAAATAAAACATGTTAGAATAGTCCAAAAATGGGTACGTTTAGAACATATTGAGAGAGCTTGACGTGAAACTTTTTACTAACTTATTATTTGTTGACAGAAGAGACGAAAAAAGAAACTGTGGACCTTTCGAGGCGTGGGTTGAAGAAAATAGAGAAAGCGCCCGTAGAGGAATCTAAGACGATTATTAATTTGATCTTAGATCAAAATGAACTACAGCGGTTGGACAATATTGACACTTACAGCCGTATTGAAAACGTAAGTTTAAGCTAAACTGCTGAGCTGAACCTTGAGCGGTATGTCAATTTTCGGCTTTTCATATAGTACTTGCAAATGAAAAATACGCGGCATACTTACATTTTATATCTTGAACTTTTACACGCTTTATATTAAAAGAAAATTCTATGTAATAAGTGTGTTTTCTTTAAGAATATTAAGAATATGCCAGTCTAATAATATACTCTAAATTTATATTATACCAATTACCTACCTACAATATACTTAAGTTTCGTTTATTTCAGCTATCAATATGCAACAACTTTTTAGTCCGCATGCATGGAGTGTCCCGCCTGACAAACATCCGCATACTGGCACTCAGCAACAATGGCATTTTACAAATAGAAGGACTCAAGGATTTAATTTATTTGAAAGTGTTGAAACTGGCTGGTAAGTAAATTATTTGCAGTGTTTGACTACAGCAATAAAATTCTATCTTTAAAAATTAAGATTAAAAAAAAAAATTGGAATTATTTTGCAATAGAGAATTGACATTCTATTTTTAATATAGCTCCATATTTTAATATGCTATGCCTGTGATTATAAGGTAAGACTATTTTAGATTAAGTTTTTCATCTCTTTAGCATTATTATAATAATTAAATGTATATAAAATGTATTAATGTAAAATAGCCCAGGAGAATTCTTGTTGGACTAGCGAGACATACCTGTTTTCTTGTAGGACATTGTTTCTTTTATACAGAGAATACACTAACCTTATTCAATATTTTTGTCCTGCAGTTAGTAATAAAAAAGAAGGTATTGTCTTGTCCATTTCTTAGCACAAGACTGATATAATGTACCAAGCAATTTATGGGACAATGTGGTTGTTAAATGATATATTTTATATATATATCAATAAATATTTCAGACAATAAATAAATATTTCGGACATCTAACACACAACGCCATCTAGTACCAAGCTAAGCAGAGCTTGTGTTATCGGTACTAGACAACTGATATAAGTACATATATACTTTTTTTTTATAAACACATACATATTATTCATAGAAAACACCCAAACTCCGTAACATATTTGCAGACCATACCAACATTCGGTCCATTAGGGAATCGATCCCAAAACCTCAAGCACAGCAGTTGCATACACTACCACAACGCCACCGAGGCAGTTCAACAAAATTACGGCGACAATGAAATTGACATATTTAATTCCTGTAACCTCCGTTAGCTACCACAATCAAGAATTTTTGTAATAAAACAAGGGTGTCTATCAAAATGAAGCTTGTGACGAAAAATTTGCTTAATAATAGTAATAAAAAGTTAAAATAGAACAGGGTCCTGGACTAAAATATAAAATTAATTGCAAATCCAAACATTTTTTTTTCTGTATCTGGGTGTATTTTTTATCTACAATATTTTCATTGTGCGTGCAAAACTGCAATCGAGTAGTTTGTAAATACCGCGTCTCTGCTTTGGTACGATTTTACTGGAGGTGACAAAAACTGGAAATCATTTGACTATATTTTACGAACCAAACTAAGTAACTTGTTTCCAACGTGATAAAAATCTGCTCTCCTCTCCGAGCCGGTCTGTGTGAACGGACTCTTACGCAGCATTAGCAACTGCTCTTCCGCGGTATTGCATGCGTGTCGACGATATGTATTTGTTTAATAAAATATAAGTATGTTTATCAAGAGTCTGGTTACTATAGTACAGGCTTTGCCTAGTTTGGGATCAGGCGCCATGTGTCATAGTATATATAGTTATTATATATAACTAGCTGATCCGGCAAACGTTGTTTTGCCATAAAAAAAAATGGGGTACAAAATTCTCAGACCTACCCGATATGTACACAAAATTTCATAAAAATCGGTGAAGCCGTTTCAGAGGAGTATGGTAACGAACATTGTGGCACGAGAATTTTATATATATGATAATAAATGAAAGTAGAAAGTTATATCTATAAATATAAAAATGAATCGCCGAAATGTATGTACGCGCATAACTTCCGATCGGAATTAAAATATAATGGGAAAAGTCAATTTTAATGGGAAGCTGAGACAGATATGTAAATATTGCGGTACGAAGTTCGCCGGGTCAGCTAGTTATACAGAGTGAATTTTTTAAAACAGGACAGTAAGGGCAGGTACCTTAACCTTTATAGTTACAAGAATACGCTTTTAGGAGACTATCCATATATTTTTAAGATATTCTGAACTGCATTTACAGATTTTGTAAAAAAATTACAGTCAGCAAGAAAATGGTCATTTTAAACAAAAACTTTTTTTGATGTCAATCGATCCTGTTTCTTATAAGGATCGAAAGTCTCTACTGGACCGACTGAGGTTTGAGTACTAGAAATGTCAGAAATCGCAAAAACTTTTCCCATACATTTGTACGGAAATACAGGGGGCATAAGATAATTACGGTTTTTGTCAAGCTGGCCTTGAGGCTGTTCTTATAAGCAAAAGCGCCTACCTAAGTAGACAATCATCATAGTTGCATCGTTAATCTTCTACAACATTAGAACCAAATCAAGTAATAATTAAATAAATCATTTTAATATGTATTTTAGACACAGACAAACATAACTTACATTTAGATAATCTACTAAATAAATTGCTCAAAATATCCGCCGTTTTCACGAAACATAAGTTCACTCGTTTTTGTACTGAGTTAGTAGAAGCCGATAATTTTCTTGGATGGATATCATTTAAATTCCTTGTTAATGCATCTTTCAGCTCCTGAATACTGTTGTATTTCTTTTTTTATACTTCGTTTTTAGGTAGCCCTACCGAAAAAAAACGAGAGGCGTTAGATCGGGGCTGCAAGGTGGCCACTTAATTTGACCATGTGTACCTATCCACTGTGACCCGAACTGCCTATTCTAACTGGAACGCGGCTGTTGTGTAGTGGAGCGCCATCTTGCTGAAAATAAACTTTTCGCAATTCTGACAGGAGCCATTCATCCAACTGGTTTTGGAGATTCTCTAAAAAGACGTCGTTATACACGGCATAATTAAGAGTACCTTCATAAAATTCCACCATTACCACTCGGTTTGACATTACACCACACCAACAGTTAAAAGAGAATCGAAATGTAAAAAATGAAAATGAATGAAATGTAAATGCGGATTATGGCGGATCTACATAATAAAGAGATAGGCTAATTTAGAGGTTTGACTCTTTTTCCGTAATGTATGGGAAAAGTGTTTTGCGATTTCTGACATTTCTAGTACTCAAACCTCAGTCGGTCCAGTAAAGACTTTTGATCCTTATTAGAAATAGGATCGATTGCCATCAAAAAAAGATTTTGTTTAGAATGACCATTTTCTTGCTGACTGTACATTTTTTCCAAAATCTGTAAATGCAGTTCAGAATATCTTAAAAATTTATGGATAGTCTCCTAAAAGCGTTTTCCTGTAACTATAACGGTTAAGGTACCTGCCCTTACTGTCCCGTCTCAAAAATTCACGCTGTATTATAGAACATAATGTGTTGCAGGCAACAACATCAAGTCAATAGAACATCTCAACCACAACATGCACCTGGAACATTTAGATTTATCAAATAACCAAATTTCTTTTATTGCTGACATTTCTTATTTGAAACATTTAAAGGTGAGCAGATTTGTATAGCATTTTAAGGTTAACTATTAAAATAGATACCTAACTAAATATCAAATTGAATGATACCGTCGAATCGAGAACCTCCTCCTATTTTTGAAGGCGGTTAATAAATTAATTTACAAACAAAAACTCTTATATAAAAACATGAATATTGTTCAAATAAGAAATTTTAACCCAACTTCAAATAAGAAGGTTCTCAATTCAAATTGATTTTTGTTTCGTTTTAACTCTTAACTTCTTGGTGTAGTTACTGATTGATCCTATTTGAATTTGGTAAATTTTCAGCATTTGAATTTGGAAAGAAATCGAATAATCGATCTACGACAATGCGACCGCTACCTGCCATCAAATTTGGAACACTTAGGGCTGGGACACAACAACATACAAGATTTAAATGAAATAAGTCATTTAGTACATTTGAACAAATTGGAGAGTTTTACTATACAGGGCAACCCTTGTGTGGCCATGGCTGGTAAAGACAAGTTGTATCCTTTTTAATACTGCAATAAAAAAGTACAAGATTGACATTATTGGATGTGTAAGAACAGAAGATTATTAATTTATGTGTTGGAAATGTGGATTTCTTTCTTTTTAAAGACAAATCTCTAACTAGAAATATATCCTGTGTTCAGTGAGCTTTATCAACATTCATGAACGTATTTTCATGATTCATTGTAAAGCCCTTTGCCCTTGGGACAACACTTAGTTCGACACACAACAATTGTTGCCCCATATGGGGATCGACACCACGCCGCCATGAAGTCATCAATGTCATAATTACATTTTTCCTAAATATGGTAGTTATTAAAAACTTTCCTATTATTCATATAACTTAACTTTTTTTTTTTGAAGAGGGTCTCGTAGCTTGTTGGTTACCAATAAGGTTAATACATTGCAAAGCTAAGCAATCCTAGTCAGATCAATCTATGATGGATAACTTTGATTGCCACATGGACCTCTTCTGCAATCATTACCAGTATTTGGAGCATAAAAGTTCGCAAGATTTTTTCTACAGAATTTTGATGTCGCGAAAAAAACAAATTTCAGCCATATTGTAGTGGACTTTAAGTCGAGTCCAAAGAATTTGCCTAAAAAGCCTTGGAGAAAATTTACAATTTTTTTTTACAAACGCCCAAAAATATGGAGGTAAGACGCCTCTTCAATCCTGCAAGTTTTACTTTCCTTACACAATATCTCAGTGGATTCGATTACCGTCCGTTTGTTCTCAATTGGATATTGAGCGTCAAATCCATTGATGGATTCGTTGTCAGTGCAATAGAAAGGTAAGTAACGACCTTGATATATTCTATGCATAATCCTACTAGTCCTACTTCCTATCCTACTAATATATAAAGGCGAAAGTTTGTGTGTATGTTTGTTACTTATTCACGCAAAAACATCTGAACGGATTTGGATGAAACTTTATAGTAATATAGCTTATACATCAGAATAACACATAGGCTACTATTTACCGCGTTAACCGACATACACAAATTAGCACAAAGTTTGATACGATAAAATACAACCTTCTTCAAAGAATTAATTTAATAAAGTAATAATTATATTTTCCAAGATGTTTTGTAATATTATTTTCAACGAAATATCCAGTTATCTACCATATTGTTGCATACCGGAGGCCCATCCCCCTCCCCATCCCCCAAAGGCCGGCAACGCACTTGTGACGCCTCTGGTGTTGCAGGTGTCCATGGGCGGGGTGTTGCAGGCGATACGTTCCCCCCCGTTCGTTCGTTTGCCCCTCTATACCATAAAAAATAGATTTAGTTTAAGTTATTCATAATAATAATAAAATTAACACCATATGATATATTTCCAGTTTAAAAGCTGAATGGCTGTACAGTCAAGGAAAAGGCCGTCACTTCCACTCTGGTCAGCATCAGGAACTGTGCGAGTACCTGGCGTCCACTTGCCCCCTGACTGCGGATGCGCTGGAAACTGAGGATCAAAGGAAATTGAGACTTATACTTAGTAAGGTAAAGACTATATTACAAATGTAATAGAAACGACCTATCTTCATACATTGTCTGTAGACTACAGGCCCATGTCGAAAATTGATGGGTCATGTGAACCACCAGGAGACCTTTTTAGAAAGACACAGTTATATAAACGATAATTTGACTGCACGTTTGGCCTAGTGGTTTAACGGTCACCACACAGTTTTCTACTTGCCAAAGTGTCGTGGGTTCAAATCCCACGTTGGACAACACTTTGTGTGATCCACAAATTTTTGTTCTGAGTCTGGGTGTTCTTTGTGTCCGTTTCATGTATGTTTGTAAAGTCCCCCGCGACACAGGATTTATTCCTAATGCGGCAGTTGTCTTTAAAAAAAAAAGGTAACATTCAGCAGTATTCCGTCATTTGTAAGTATACCATTGGTTTCATACAATTCCAATACTTCTACTACAATCTTCTAATCAATAATTCCGCAACGCCATATAAAAATCACGCGACTAGGGAGAAAAATCGAGGGTGCTACCCCCTCCCCTTCACCAGTACTCAGTTGAACAGCTTACAAGTGACGGCATAGTGCTGAATGTTATTGTTTTATGACCCTGTATCTTTCTAAAAAGGTCTCCTGGTGGTTCAGATGACCCAACAATTTTCGTCACGGGCCCGTAGTCTACTGCTAATAATATTAGAACATATATAAAAAAAAAGATTCAGTAGAACATAGAACCCCTCCTTTTTTGAAGTCGGTTAATTAATGCGAAAGTGTGTGAGGAAATATTGATGTTTGGTAATCTTTCACACAAAAACTACTGAACAGATTTAGATGGATTTTTACAGTAATATAGTTTATACATAAGAGTATCAAATAGGCCACTATTTACCGCGGAAACCGACATATCCGCGGGCAAAAGCTGCTACTCAAATACATCCCAACTAAAATACATACAACTAAAATTGTAATGTGAATGTCAGTTTGTTTTCAATAATCTAATAATGTATGTCTACAGGCGCAACATCATCAGCAACAGTTGAAGGATCACAACCACAGTCCTTTGAAACCCAAGTTGCAGTCTCCGAGAATGCAATGTAAGTAGTGTATAGTTTTAACAACTCCAACATTGGGAATAAATCCTGTATCGCCAGGGACTTTACACATACCTGAAACGAACCCAAAGAACATATAACTACAGGACAACAATTTGTGAATCACACATAGTGTTGTCCCATGTCGTATTTGAACACTTACCACTCAGTTGACTCAGTTGTAGGGCTCCCATCTCTAAAATATGGAAACCAGGACAAAAAGTACAATTTCCCCAGATTTTGGACTTTAAAACTCGGATATTTCAAGTTTTTTTTAAGTAGTAGGGGCAAACGAGCAAACATATTGCCTGATGGGGGATGGGGAGGGGTTGGGATATGGACCTCCTGTATCCTCACTCACTCGGTGAAACAGCGTAGGTGCTGTTTCACACTGGTTTTCTGTGAGGCCGTGGTATCACTCCGGTCGAGCCGGCCCATGCATGCTGAAGCGTGGTTCTCCCACGGTAAATTTAGTCAATGTAAAAAAAAAAGATCAAATGGCCTTAAATTATTTATTTGATCAAACATTTGATTATTTAAATTTATTTACCTTAAATTTAGATTCCATTAGGTTTGAATTTTTTCTTGTTTTTGGTTGGTAGTTTGCGGTTAGTGTTTAACCCGAATTGCAAATGAAACCCCGCTCGGACGCTCCCCGGACACTCTCTAAACAAGGACAAATCCGGAAAAATCCGGACTAATGGCAGCTATTCCGTAGGAAGCTATGTGGCGATCACTTTAACCACTTCGCTATAGTGCATTAAATTTTAAAAAATAGTGTGTTTATTCTAGCCCGTATAACACCACGACATATGGGCCGGTCACCAGACCGTCTGACATCCAGCTACCACTCAGCGCTCTCCAAGACCAGTTCACCATCACACCAGATGTCCTCGTCCCTGTGCGGAGACCTCCCCAGTATACCGTCGGTTATGAGTCAGAGCTTCGACTCGCCAGGCCTTATGTATGCGACAGAGAAACGGGACAAAGAGAGGGAGAAAATACCAGGTACGTGACTTCTCTATGACATAGAGACAACTGCAATGTATCATGTGTCGCTAGGGACCTAACGTACTTCTTGGAACCGAGCACCAGAATTTTGAATCACACAAAGTGTTGTCCCATATTATGGAGATCGAAGCCACTACACTACACTGTGGTGAGGTGACCGGTGAAATCACTACACTAAACGTGCAATATCGTGCTAGAATGTCCTTTTGCTCATAAGCACTTAAAAATATACCTTTAATGAATAGAAATAATACACGAAAATATAGCGGTTATTTCATTAGCAGAACTCATAAAATATTTGTACAGTGTAAATTATTAAAACTATAACACAAAAAAAAATATGTAAAAACTAAAACCCAATTACGACAAAAAACGACGCTGAAAAAGTATGAAACAAGTTTCAAAAGCCGTAGTCACGCGTTGTTAAAGTGTTATGGACTATGGTACATTAAACTATATGGACTACGGCTTTTAAAACTTAGTAGAAACTTGTTTCATACTTTTTCAGCGTCGTTTTTTGTCGTAGTTGGGTTTTAATTTTACTTTTTAATTAATTGTCTCCGTTTTTGCAATATTTTTCACTAAGCCTATAGCCTGCCTTGATAAATGACCTATCTACTACCTAAAGGATTTAGTAATTTCTGAGATTAGTGCATTCAACAAAACAAACTTCACATTGCAAGTGAACGTATATTAAGTATCAAATTATATTGCAGAGCCAGTGCCCCAACCAAAGCCCATGAATCATTCACTGGAAGCAGCATCCAAGATGGTTCCAGTGCCGGAGTCTTTAATGAGTCCGGATTACCAGGACCCCATATACGATATCCAAAGAAGCATACCAAAGCCGGTGAACCACTCTGTGAACAGTATTTCGAATACGTCATCACAGTCCAGTAACAGCAGTATCCATGAAGATAAACCTAGACCTGTAAGTATTTGAATAATAATCACTCATCTAACTAGCCTTTATTATTCCCAAGATTTGGGGTCGGCTACTAGTTCAATCGGTTTTACCTGAATATCAGTTTTTACACGGAGCGACTGGCATCGGACCTCCGTAACCCTGAGGGTGAACTGAATTCGAAGATTGAACTAGCTGTCAGTATATCTGAGGGCACTGACTTCCCAATAACGATTACCATAGATGTTCATGACAACCGGGACCGACGGCTTAACGTACTCTCCGAGGCTGGCCTGAATAATAATCACTACCTATTATAAAACAAAGTCCTCCGCCACGTCTGTCTGTCTGTTCGCGATAAACTCAAAAGCTACGGCACGGTTATTGATGCGGTTTTACCAATAGATAGAATGATTCTTGAGGAAGGTTTTCGTGTATAATTTGTTACATTTTGAGTATATTGGCTAAAATATAACGATATTTGTTGAAGACGTCACACATCTTCTCAGAGTAACAAACAGTCTAGCTAGACGGTTTCAGTTTGCCTTACAGGGCATGCTAAAGAAATGAACATACATACCCACAGGCATACAAATGCTCGAAAAACATTACCCTCCTTCTGACGCAGTCGGGTAAAAAGACTGTACGTTTGGCCTAGTGGTTTAACGGTCACCACGCCGTTTCCTACTTCGCCAAGTGTTGTGGGTTCAAATCCCACGTAGGACAACACTTTGTGTGATCCACAAATTGTTGTTCTGTGTCTGGGTGTTCTTTGTGTCAGTTTCATGTATGTTTGTAAAGTCCCCTTTTAGTTCTTTTTTAAAGAAAAAAAACTAGCTGCGCCAGGAGGGTAATGTTTCCCGTGATGTTACCCGTAATTTACTGAAAACTTTTTAATCGGCCTATAGTTCAATTGGTTTTATTAATCAGTATGATGATGGATGGGAGTGCGCACATTATAACGATTCGGCATCGGCTGACTAATAAGCCTAAAGCCAACCCGATCAAACTATTGCCGATTAGAGAGTTTGTAGTCTGCGGGGGCTCTTAAAGGTATTAGACACGGGTAGTGTCACTGCAGTCCTAAAATATAGCTTGATATGTGTGACAGATAGGCTGAAGAAACTTTTCATTTATCGAACATATCAAAACAGTCAATGAAAAGTCTAAAAAGAGTTTCTTTGCACTGACGAGGATATCAACTGCGACATGGGGTCTGTCATTCAATACACTAAAGGTCATATATGGAGCTACTTATTTGGGTTCTATTTGCTATGGTGCTCCTGTATGGGCCGATAGGGCTACTGTAGGTGCTGTCCGTCGCAAACTGTCACGATTTTCTTGTGCAAGGCATATAGGACGGTTAGCACTGAGGCTTTACCGGTGTTGGCGGGTGTTCTTCCGGTCGATCTCGAGGTGCAAAGACGTGCTGCCATGTACTATTCTACACTACAAAATATGGAATGCGATTTTTTGGGCGTACGCGACCGCGATAAAATCATAAGATTGTTACAACAGCAATCCAATGTTTATAACGACCTCATGGATGAATGGCAGCAACGATGAGACGAATCATCTAAAGGGCGCCACCTCTACCAGTTCTTTCTTTCTGTTCGCGAACGGTTGTCGAAGACATGGCTCGAGGTAGATCACTGTGTCGCTCAATTTCTTACAGGCCACGGTAACTTTAAGAGCAAACTACACTCATTTAAATAAGTCGATTCACCGTTATGTCAATGCTCAACACCTGATTATAGCTATGAACAGTCGGCTCATCATATCCTCTGGGAATGTAGTCTTTGGTGGAATGAACGCAACATGATGCTAAATAGCTTAAAAATGACATCTGGGGCGGTATACTATGGGGATCTTGTGTCGACTGCGGTGAATTTCCGTGCGTTTAGGCGATTCTGCCATACATACTATAGTAATCAAATATAGCCCACTTAGGACCCATAATATTTTATCCGTGGTGCTTCCCGTTTTGAAAAAGGTGTATGCCTATTTTGACTTCATTTTGTCTCCCGCTTTGCTAAGGAGGGAAGTGGACTTATAATATTTCCAACTCCTCCAGTTTTTCTTCCGATTAATTTCGTTGCGGGTTCCAAGACAGTTTAATTTTTTCCTGGGACTTCCCGAGTGTCATAACTCGGTGTGATCGTTGGTCACCGCTGTTGACCTGGTGTACAGGAGTTGCAGTGGTGGGCGTGTGGGCGGGATACAAAAAAAAGATAGGCTGGGTGACTAAAGGCGCGTATCTAGCGTAGCGTAAATTGTTGGCAATTTCAGTGTTTCCAACTGTTTGTAACTCTTCAGAAGATCGTCAACTTTTGTTTCCATTGTGTCTACACCGAGTCGCCATCAATTAGAAAAATATTCCAACTAAGCGTCTCCAAAGAGCAAATAAATATTTGCAACATGCGTAGATATTCTTTTGAGGTTTCCGTCAAAAACAGAAACACGGTTCGCATCATTTGTTGAGAATTTTTGTTGCCAACACAAGGAAATTACATAAACTTTTATCACCAACACGTGTTGACAACACAAAAGTTGGCAACTTTTGTTCTGTGGAGACTCGGCTTAATGGAGCAAACTGCGCAGGACCCACATGACGCACAAACAAACCCTATACCAATCCGTTTGGCCAGCCATAGGCCAACCTGCCTCGGTGGCGCAGTGGTAGCGTAAGCAACTGCTATTCTTGAGGTCTCGGGTTCGATTCCCGGGTCGGACCAAATGTTTGTATGATCTGCAAATGTTTGTTTCGGAGTTTGGGTGTTTTCTATGTATGATATGCATGTATTTACAAAAAAAAGTATATATGTAATTATATCAGTTGTCTAGTACCCATAATACAAGCTCTGCTTAGTTTGGGACTAGATGGCGTTGTGTGTTCGATGTCCGAAACATTTATTTATTTATTATTTTCTAATTTCAATTTTTTTTTTCTTTTTTAACTTCAACAGGCGAAGAATTTGAAGGGTTCCCCTAAATTACCAAAGAGTGCGACGTCATCCCCAAAACTAAAGACTAAAATGGACCAAAGAAAAGGCAGCTTAAGTAAACTTGACTTCAAAAATGATGAGAAGAAATTAAATGGTATGTGTGTTTAACTTTTTATATTACTGGTTCTATGATGTCTTTTCTTTTTTTTCTTTTTTTTATATGGAATAGGCGGGCAAACGAGCATACGTATCGCCTGATGGTAAGCGATTACCGCCGCCCATGGACACCTGCAACACCAGAACCGTCACAAGTGCGTTGCCGGCCTTTTGGGGGAGGAGGGGGGTGGAAGATAGGGGGAGGTGGGCCTCCGGTATCCTCACTCACTCGGTGAAACACAGCGCAATCACTATTTCACACCGGTTTTCTGTGAGGCCGTGGTATCACTCCGGCCGAGCCGGCCCATTCATGCCGAAGCGTGGCTCTCCCACGGTCGATTTGCTCACAATGTCTGTTTGCATGTGTGTTTTTATCATTTAAACTCCAAAAAGATGGATCAGTTTTAATCGGTTGTACTATAGTTCACTTTTAAGAAGAATCACCAACTTCAACTACACAATAATGAACTACGGAAAACTGCATTTTCAGTGCTTAATTTCTGAACCATTAGGGACGATGTTTATTAACCGACTTCAAAAAAGGAGGTTCTCAATTCGACTTTATTTTTTATGTTCGTTTTCCAGAACTGTCGACTGGGTGAACCGATTTGGATAATTCTTTTTTTTAAGCTTATTCTTCCCCTGTGGTCCCATTTCAATTTGGTCCAGTTCTTTTTTTTGGTAAAATTAGATTGATGTTTGACATTTTATACATTTATTTTACACAACAAAACAAATAATTTAGCTACTATGTCTAGACACGGAGTTTACATTGAGTTAATCGTTCGGGAACGTAATTTTTATAAAATAAATAAAGCTATTAATTCTACTAGTGTTCGCCCAGTGGTCGAAATTTGACCATTATTTGTTTTTTTTTAAAAACTTTATAAACTTATACTATGCAAAATTTCATAGTCTTTGCATAATTTTAGTAAAAAATATTACAGTTACTTACATCTAAAAGTCCAACTGCAAATCGTATATTTGCTAGCTTCATTTTTGACCCCCGACGCAAAAAGAGGGGTCTTATAAGTTTGACGTGTCGGTCTGTCTGTCTGTGGCACCGTAGCTCACGAACGGATGAAGCGATTTCAATTTAGTTTTTTTTTTGTCTGAAAGGTGAGTTACGGGCGATTTTCATGAAACTAGGTAGGTTTAGTAGGTAGTAGAGCCACGCTGATTTCAGCACGAATGGGCCGGCTCGACCGGGGCGGTACTACCCTCGCACAGAAAATCAACGTAAAATGACAGCGATCGTGCTGTCGTGTTTCGTTGGTGAGTGCGAGACCGGAGGCCCAATTAGTCTAGTCAACAAGTTCCATACTTGTTGACTAGACTAAAAGATGCAGCAGCATCACTAGGCCGCCATGGTGTGGGTCGCCATACTGCATTGTCTGCATTCGCAGTGAGTATGGTGACCGCCACTCTTGGATTCTACTTATGCTTTCCATCAGGCAGAGTAGAGTCATTATGGCGGGCCATACATAAAAAAAAAAAAAAAAAAAAAACATGTCTCAGAACACCTTAGACATGTTTCATGAAAATCGGTTGAGTCGTTTAAAAGTTATGGGGGTGAAAGTGGGGAAGAATAACAAAATGTCTGCAAAAATATCATTGGCGTATGATTACTCGATTAAGTGCTTGAGTAGGGGTTTTTTTAATATATAAGTTATTAAGTTATATTTAATTTCAATTTATAATGAGTTTCAAATCCTTTTAGGTTTGACAAACGATAACACCGACCAAATGGGTGATATAATGAAATTGGCCTCGAACCAGCGACGACAGAAGAAAATGAGTGTGGAGTCCATGGCTGCAGTTACCATTCAGAAGATGTGGAGGGGCTACAGAAGTAGGAACTTGAATAAGGACACTTTGAGGATTCTGCACGCCATACAGGCTGCTAGAGCGAGACAACATATACAGTAAGTATAGAGATACTTTAACTAATATTTAAAATATTTAAATCTAATGCCATCATCAGATCTTAAGTGTCCATATCATGGTAACCCCATGGGATATCTCCTTTCTATTAAAAAAAAAAGTTGAGGGTGTCAAGGGACACCCGGATGGAACGAAGTTTATATATATACTAGCTGACCCACGCAACGTCGTTTCCGTCTCCTATTGCCCGTAGCGTGATAATTTTCCCCCGTTTTTGAAACATTATTCATTGGTGCTCCGCTGCTATTGGTTTTAGTGTGATGATATATAGCCTATAGCCTTCCTCGATAAATGGGCTATCTAACACTGAAAGAATTTTTCAAATTGGACCAGTAGTTCCTGAGATTAGCGCGTTCAAACAAACAAACAAACTCTGCAGCTTTATAATGTTAGATAGATATATAGGAATCGAACCCGTGACCTCAAGCACAGCAGTCGCATACGCTACCACTGCGCCACCGAGGCAGTTATATAATATGTGATTAAGAAAAATAATCCTAGTATCTAACTATCCTTTAATCTAAATTTTAAAGATAACTCTTTGTTTATGTTCTGTAGGCGGTTAACTTGTGACATGGAAGCTACGAAGGCAGCCTTGGAAAGTGAGAGGAAGATTCAGCAACTACAGATGCAGGCCATCAATGCGCTCTGGAAGAAAGTCTCCACATTGCAGGCTACCGGTAAGTGCTAAATGTCAACCCTTCCACAATCGTCTAGCGGTTAGCGCATGCGACTGCCGATCAAGTGTCGGTTCCCGGACCAAAGACCGTTATTGGGTTTTTCTTACAAAAAAGTCTTGAAAAAAAAAAGTGCGGGAGTTCACTAGTTCATCCTGTGTCGCGGGGGACCGACTCAGAACAACAATATGTGACTCAGAATAAGTGTTGTCCCATGTGGGATTTGAACTCGCAACACTAGGCAAAGTAGGGAATGTGTAGTCGTCCATGACGTCACTATTTCAATGTCAATAATTTGTCCTTGTTATCGCAGATTAAATGTCTAAGTGAAATAAAACTTATATTATGGATTTTTTAGATAACCAAAAACCGAGGATGTTGGATCCAGAGGACAACTCCGACGTTTTGCGGCAGCTAACTGAGACGTGTTTCAGTTTACAGGCACAGGTTCGTAACGTTTATTATAGACTAGTTGTTGCTCGCGGGTCCGCCCGCGTATATGTCGATTATCGCAAAAAGTAGCCTATGTGTTATTCTGATGTATAAGCTATATTACTGTAAAATTTCGTCCGAATCCGTTCAGTAGTTTTTGCGCGAATGAGTAACAAACATCCATCCATCCATACTTACATACTTTAGCGTTTATAATATTAGTATAAATAAAATAGGCTTGTAAGAATAATTCGTTGTCTCAGGTTGTGGACTTGCAGAGTTGTATGCAGGAAGTATTGAAAGCCGTATCGAATAAGAGCCAAGCGGAGGGTGTCGCCACACAGACAGACATCACAGCCATCCTCACACCACAGGTTAATACACTTAACGAATCTCAAGGTAGTAGACATCGGGGAAGGGGCGGTACTACCCCTCACAGAATAACAACCTAAAGTGGCAACATTCGTGACGTCATGTTTCGTTGGTGAGTGCGAGACCGGAGGCCCAATGATGCAGAAGCATCTCAATAGCCATAGTGTGGGTCACAATACTGCTTTGTCTTTTTTGATCGGATAGAGGGCAAAGGAGCAGACGTATCGCCTGATGGTAAGCGATTACCGCCGCCCATGGACACCCGTAATAGCAGAGGCGTCGCAAGTGCGTTGCTGGCCTTTTAAGAAGGAGTACGCTCTTTGTTTGAAGGTTTGAAGGTCGTATTGGTTTGGGAATATCGCAGGCGACAGTTCATTCCACAGTTTTGTTGTGTTAAGCAGAAACTCTTGGATTCTGTTTGTGTTTTCCATCAGGCATAGTAAGAGTCACTTTGGCGGGCTCATACATATAAAAAAAAAGGATACTGGTTTATGCTCACACTGGTGCTAATTCTGTTGTTGCGTAACAACTCTAGAATGTCTCTAAAATTATCTTCTTAGATTCTTTTATTTTAGTGAAGCTTTTCCAAAATGCAATTTATTTAAGTATGTATGTATTTAGATAACTTCTATCTTTAGTGCGACAAATCTAATTTTAGTCAACCTTTGACACTTAGAACATCGTTTGACGCAATTGATCTCGTTTTTAGCGATTTCAGTTTAGTAAATGTTCGAACAACAAATCTAGCACCATTATGGTAGTTTTTAAGTACTTTTAAATAAAAGAAGTAAAATAATTCATCTCCCAAAGATATTTTTTTGCTGGTTATAAGAAACTAGCTGTACTAAATCCCTATTTTGGCAATATTTTTGGGCATCCAACACGGTAGGAATTTTTAAATTCGAACCGTTTGTTCTTGAGATTAATACACTGAACTCAATAAATAACCAGTTTTACTTTATAATGCTAGTACCAATTTCTTATTTTCAATTTTGATTTAATTATCTCTTGTGGCCCATTTTTACCGGTAGTAAGGTATTTGGTGTTCTTTCTCGTACCTGGATACTTGTTTGTGAAACTTGATGATCATATAAGGAGATAGCCGCGTAAGTGTAAGTCATAATATAACTGTTAGTCGCATAAGTGCAAGTCGAACAAGTGCAAGTCGCACAAGTGCAAGTCGCAAGTCGCACAAGTGCAAGTTGCACAAGAGCAAGTCGCATAAGTGCAACTCACATAAGTGCAAGTCGCATACGTGCAAGTGGCATAAGCGCAAGTCGTAAAAGTGTCAGTAGTGTAAGTGTAAAGTGTAATGCTATGATATGTTCCGTGTTGGGCCAGGAGGAGCGCGGCTCGTGGCTGCGGCGGCCGCAGTCGCTGCCGCTGTCCGTGGCCGAGCCCGACCCCGACCCGCCACTGAGAGCGCGGGAAACCGACCGAGCGTAAGTATTTTATAACCGACTTCAAATAACAAGGAGGTTCTCAATCCGATCGCACTAGGATGACTAGGAACATATTCTGTGTATCCTGGGCCTTTATAAACATCTGTACTCAGAATAACAATTAAAACTCCCATGTGGGGTTGGAAACAATCTAGTATTTCGCAATGTATAAGTATGTTTATCGGCAGCCTGCTTACAATAATGCAGGTTCTGCCTAATTTGAAATCAGACTACCGTGATTAACATATCTGAGGTTTTATTTTAAACTGAGGTTCGCGGTGTTACCCGGCGGTACTACAACTACCGCGGCTATCGCCGCGGGGCAAAGCTAGTCTAAGAAGTAGCCTAAGTTACTCCTTATGTCATCAGCTATCTGCCAGTCAAAGTGCGGTCAAAATCGATCCAGCCGTACCGGGGATTAGCCGGAACAAACAGGCAGACAAAAATAGTAAAAAATGGTATTGGTTTGGTGAGTAAAAAATATTAATAAAAGGCGATTATTTTAATATTACAAACAGACACTCCAATTTTATTTATTTTTATAGATGCATATAAGATTTGAGAATAAGCTATTTATTTAAATTCACTGTACCTTAATAGTACATAATCAAAAATTTTAACAAAAAAAAAAACCGACTTCAATCTCGACCAAATTTAAATGGGACCACACGGGAATATTGAGTTATTCGTTAATTTGTCGCGTACATACATAATGCCAATTGAAGACTTATATGGTTTTCTCATGAATGACATGTCAGAACTGGACCAAATTTAAATGGGACCATTCGGGAATCACCAGCTTTCAAATAAAAAAAGAATCATCAAAATCGGTTCACCCAGTCCAAAGTTATGAGGTAACAAACATAAAAAAAAAATACAGTCGAATTGAGAGCCTCCTCCTTTTTGAAGTCGGTTGAAAAATATATATTAACTTTAGTTTTACCTTTCAAAATCACCCTATGATATAAAATAACAATTTTAATCTATATATATAAAAGAAAGTCGTGTTAGTTACACTATTTATAACTCAAGAACGGCTGAATCGATTTGGCTGAAAATTGATGGGGAGATAGCTTAGAACCAGGAGACGGACATAGGATACTTTTTACAAAGTTTTTTTTTACTTTTCGCCACGGTTTTAATCGCAGTTGTTTTTGTACCGCGGGAAACACCGCGGGGCTCAGCTAGTTAATAAATAAAACAAAATTAATTCCAAAATAAAAGGACAAGATCCTACTGATCTTGTTGATCTAGGTCTTTGATGACAGTCAAATCAAATCAATGTTTGTTTATTAAACTTCAATATAGCCATTGTCAAATCCCTTTATCGGTTTGTCTACCTGTACAACACCCAGGGATGAATAGGGGTGGTGACAGGTGAAATATTTTATTTTAAACATAGGAATGTACCCTATTGCAGTGAGAAGTCAAGCGACTCGGCCACTCTGGGTATAGAGCGGACCGAGTCGGTCATAGAAGAGCAAACAGAGCCGACGGAAAACACGATGCACGGTGACGTCATCGTCCACTGATGTACATATATCGGTATTCAAATATTCAGCCGAGGCAAGGTACCTACAGGCTATTGGCTTTAGTTCATTGTTAAGTTTGTAAGAGACAGTGTACGAAAATTATTATTTTTATTGAAGAAATAGGATAGCGATCGTGTATTCATGATATAATCTCAATAGGCTGCCGTGGTGTGGGTCACCATGCTGCGTTGTTACATTGTCTGCATTCGCAATGAGTATGGTGACCAGTACTCTTGGATTCTGCTCATGATTTTCATCATATGAATAAATGTAGATACTGGAAACAGATCCGAGATTCCGGCCACAGTGACGGTAGTTCACTTTCACTATCGAGTTTTATTTCAGTTGTTAACCTAGATTCTTTAGGAACTTGTATTAATTGTAATGTCAATACATGAAACACAAAGTGATTACTTCAACAGTATGTACTATTTCTTGTGTGTTATAGTTTTCTGCACGTTCACGGTTTATGTACACTATCTCTTAGAGTCAGCGTCGACGGATGGAATGGCGGCAAAGACACTTATTCAAGTAATAATTTAGATTCAAACTCCATATCATAAATAAAGACATTCTTTTAGTGGTAGACATATGCGTTCGAACGCAACGTTTCGGTTCTTCCTTGAGTGCTGTCAAAACCCGGAACTAACTACCACCACACGTGTTTTTTTGCCATTATGATCCCGGGTCCTTAAAGAGGGGCGTGTAAAAGCATCTCGCTAGGGCGTTATAGTGTGGGTCACCTTGCTGCACTGTCCTCGTTCACGTTGAGGATAGTAACCACCAGTCTTGGATTTTACTCATGTTATCCATCAGGCAGGGTAGTCATTTTGGCAGCTAATACAAAAAAAGCCATACTCTCTAAAACTGACTATAAATCATTATCCGGCGGATTAACAACGAAACTACATGACGTCTAGGATTGAAAATGTTTTTTATTGATAAGGAAAAAAACGATAATAGTTTTTCAAGGTCAACAAACTATAAAAATTCTTGATTTTTCTTTATTGTTATATTCTTCTATACTGTAGTCTGTAATTTCATTAGTTTATGGTGTCTCTTGATCTTTAAGATTAATTTCCATCATTGTTTTCATTTCTGAAATTTCCAAAGAATTCCAAGTATTTTGCACAATGTTGTTCAGAACTCTTGGTTTGTTTTTATTGTCATACCTAATCTTCCATATCGTAAAATGAAGTTTCATCAGTTTCATCACTTTGTGGTGTCTCTTGACCTTCTAGATCTATTTATTCCCATCATTGCATTGTTGTCATTTCTGTGAAGAAGACCAAGTGTTATGCTCAATGATGTCAGGAACTCTTGGTATGTTTTCATTTTCATAATCTTGTACATCGTAAACTGTAACTTCATCATTGTGTGGTGTCGCACCGTCATTTTATTTCGCTGCATAAAAACAGTTGTATTCTAAAGGAATTTAGGTTGAATTTAAATTACTGAATAAGTCTCTTCGCCCCCACTCTGTCCGTCTGCGCTGACCTTAGTTGTAAAACATTCTCAGGTTTATATAAGGATCGTGAAACTGTAGGTCGGCCCACAATGCAAATTGAATCTATTCGTATTAGTTATAAGGTTCATATTCATGGTACGCTAAAGCAAAGCTTGGTTTGTAAAGTAGGCTTGTTGTTAAGGTGAGCTGTAAGTGTGTAATAAAATTGGATATTTAGTTATTTAAGTGCAGATGTTGATGTTGAGGGTAATAATATAATTTATTTTATTGCTAGTTGCACGGTATTATCGATTTTAAGATACGAATAATTTGCTTTATTTGAGGTATCAGTCGAGGATTTTTTTTTCATAATTTTATGCACGCGCTTTTTGAAATCTGTGTGAATATAATTAATGGGATTTTTCGTAAACAATCAAAGAAGTTTCTAGCCAATAACTTAGTGACTTTCTATGTACCCCGCTGTCTCAAAAATCAATCCAAGACGGTAGAGGATATTAGAAAAGCACCGTGATATATGCAGTCTATACAACTTTAAATACTTTTTAACCGACTTCAAAAAAGGAGGAGGTTCACAATTCGACCGTATATTATATGTTTTTTTTTATGTGTGTTCGCGGATAACTGCCTCGGTTATGAACCGATTTTGATGATTCTTTTTTTAATGGACAGGAGATGTCCCAACGGTGTTACCATGGTTACCACCGTTAGGACATTAAGATCCCAATCCAAGAGAAATCGAGTCAAAACTTGAAGTCGGTTTTTGTTTTTGTTAAAATTTTACTTGTACGAGTATAAGGCTGCTCTAAAATATATACCAAACATATTCTCGAATACATCACTTTAAGTCACAACTGGTTCAGCCATCTCACATAATCACAAAGACATACAAACACAATGTAGTTATATTTACTTTTGTTGTCATAAAGACACTTTTGCTTTAAAAATTGAAGACAGTATTTAAACATTAAAATTAATTAATACCAAAAAGTACTAAAATATTTGTTAGGCTGGTAAATAAATGACAATTCGATCTAAAATGTTAGGCATAAGTGTTCGTATATTTTCTTGTTAAGTGTTATCTATTTTGTTTATATATTGCCGAACTTGAACAATTTGCCAATTGTACACAAGACCAATTCAAACAAGACTGTGGAATTACGAATAACGTTTTTTTTAAGAAAACCTTGCCATTCGTATTCGGAAAGCGTATTATTTTTTATAACAATTTTTAATTTTCGAGTTTTTTTTTAGTTAGAAATGATCCGTGTTATACAGAAATGATTAAAATCACCAACGGGCTAAAATTTTAATGAAAATTGTCTGTATGTATTTAAAAATCTTCAGAGAAATACATGTTTTTATTAAACTAGACACGACATCCACACCAGGTCGAAACGTAAGGCGGCTTAGATGGATGTAATTACTATTACCTGATCCCTATTTGATAGTTGATTCCTATATACTTAATAATGTAATTTCCAATAGTTCCCATAATATTCTATAATTCCTATAATTTACATGTCGTGTAATGCGAATAGCCTAACGGTTGATGTTTTTATTTGTATATTTTTATATCGCGATTCAGGATCAGTAATTACTTCGTAGTTCTGTGGGTGTTCGCTAGATGGCACTGAAATGTAATCTGATGCGTTGTGTATGAAGGTCGCCACAGACGCTTTATTAAAATTATGAATTTCATCATCAGTTAGTGCCTGTTCAGACACGGCGGAATCCGCTCAGATTCAAACCGCGCGGTTCCACCGCGCGGATCTTATTTACATTAGCGCCTATCACACTATCAGACCTGTGCGCGCGGATTGTCGCGGCTACCGCCACTCGGCCGCTAGAAAATGAATACGCGCGGCCGCCGCGCGGTTCTATTTACTCAATGTAACCTAGAGGCCTTCAGGTGCTGCGCGGAAGCCGCGCGTATTGGACGGTGACAATGGATCGCTTCGACACCGAGCTAATTATCGACGAAGTTGGGAAACGACCAGCTTTGTGGAACATATGCACATGCAGTGCGCAGAGTATTAATAAAATTTCAAACACGGTACTTGGCAGGAGTTAGTGGACATTTTTGGCGAGAGCGAGGATTCGTTAGAAAAAAAGTGAAAGGCAAAGTTGAAATGAAGCGGTTGTCACCCTACCGCACTCCTCACATTTACCACGCGTGTCTGAACACTTTTCGATCCTCGCGGATTGGAACCGCGCGGTTCGCATCCGAGCGGATTCCGCCGTTTCTGAACAGGCACTTAGTGTATTAAATCATTTCTGTCTATCGGAGTTTGAATCATTTCTATTTATTTTGTTTTAAACTGTTGAAAGGAAAATGCATAATATAATGCCCAAAGGAAGTTGTTTATTTGTTCATTAGTTTTTGACACATGGAAATGGTCAGTACTGTCTACTTTTAAGGCTGACTGAACATTGTATACAAAACCGTTAATTAAAATATTAAATTAAGATAATGACATCAATTTCGTCTTTCATAAATCTTGCTTGTAATAAATGTGCTTGTTGCATTTGCCACAAATGACAATTGATTATATTTCTTACACTTAGATTCTATCCTAATTGTAGACAGACGCAAATCATATTTTTGATTTTGATGACGAACGATTAATGATATTAATTTTTGCATTTGAATTACATTCCTTAAAACTGTGACATCACTTTATTCTCTATTTTTTGACGTGACAACGTCTTATAATTTGATGGAGCCGGCTGCACGCACGAAAAAACATGACTCATGCGGCGTTACCTCGCTCTGAGGCGTTCCATTTAAGGCTTGAAGTCTAAGCGAGAGCGCTGAACGAGCGACAAAAGAGTGTTGTAAATATATGTAACAATTATTATTAACCATTAGCAAAACAGATAAAAAACATAATCTTAACCAAATTTACTAACAAACAGTAAGTCTATAAAATAAAGGCATAGAAATTGGTTAGTTTTCTCTTAAGAAATGAAAATAAATAAAATAAATGTAATTTGATCAGGTTACCTTTCTCTGTATGGTTATTGGCTTATTTTTAGATTTGGATGTATTTCCAACTAACGGATTTCACCCTAAATGCGACCGGAATGTTTTGTGCATTGAACTTCATGTCGTGATAATTTTTATTTTATACAACTATTGTTTTTCAGTGTACCTCTTTACTAGTTAACGAATCTCTACGCTTGATTTATTTTTTTATATAATTTAATTGATTCATAGTTTAAGGATCGTGGTTATTTGAATTGTACTCAGTTTGAATTATATAATTTACACGTTACAATTTAAAGGGAAATTTAAAATTATTTTCGAAAAGATACTGTTAATACGTTCACGGTTCTAGTAACTTATGTTAGTGACTAATAAAGTTAGGGACCGAAGAAAATATACCAGTGTACTAATAAGTTGGATCTGGGTCTTTGAAAGTTGGGTTTATGACCCATATGTCATTTTGGAATGAACAATTCGAGTAACCACAAAATAATGCAATTCTATTAGGCCTCCTACACACAGGGTGGGTAACTGTGCCGCCGGCCTTGGCCGTTCAGAGATGTCGCTAGCACGGCCGCCTGGTTGTTCGTAATTGAAATGATGCTCTGAAGCCTTTGCCAATGGGCAAAAAATGTCCGCGACATTCCCACGCAGTTTTACACTTAAGCCATGTCGCCGGCATGAAGTGTAGGAGGCCTTACGCTAAATACTAGTCATTTTTAACAACGCATTGTCATATAATTCTAAGTGTTCGGTGCAATTAATTTTAGCTTCGCAGTACATGACATTAATGTGTTCACAAACATCTTCATAATAATATATTTATTATAGATAAGCACAGTTAGGAACAATTGTAAATGCGTTTTTACTGGATTAATTACAACACCTGGACTGTGGGATATTAGGAATGCTAAAAACTATGAAAACATTGCCGTCTGTATATTTCTATTTATTACTATTATTACTATTTTTCTATTTATTTCAATTTATTTTTCTAGTACTATTTGGTAAATTCTTAGCTACCCACATTTGTAAGTATAAAATTTCTTACAGTTGTAATAACAGTAAAAACGCCATAATAAATACAATATATAGTAACGAATGTTATATTATTTCTAACAGTTTTCTGTGTAAGCATATGATAATGTAAATCTGTTTGTCTTCACATTTGTCCTACCAGGTCTTTTCTTCTTAAACTGTTTTCTTATATACATCTTGCTACTGTAGCATATAGGCTAGGCGCGCACTACGATTAAAATTGGTGCGAAAAAATATCGCAAATCTGGGAACAATAGAAAAACACTACAATCCGTGCACTACGAAAATAATCGTTTGCGATTTAAAATCGCAGATGCAAAATCGTATGTAAATAAATCATACTGCGCGTAGAAACTATTGTCGTTTGCGATATTATTTCGCACTTTAAAAATCGCTACGAATAAAAATCGTAGTGCGCGCTTAGCCTAAAGGCCCGTATTAACTTTGTATAGTGCGAGTGCAGGTGCATAGTGCGGGTGATCGGTGATTGGTGGAAAGTACGTGTGGACCGCGAATTCACCATCCACGCATATTTTCTGCCAATCATTGATCACCTCACTTCACACCTGCACTCGCACTAATCAAAGTGAATACGGGCCTTAAGGGCTCCCACACATAACTGCGAATTCGCAACGCATCGCAAATATATGCGAGTTCGCACGAATGCACCGCAAGAACTTCACGCCGCATCGCATGCCATCGCAGTTATGTGTGGAAGCCCTAAGTGCTAACAGTTTATTTTCAGTACACATTGTGAAGACAGTACCAGATGTCTAAATATTTGCCGTCCTGTGTAATTTCAAGTTTATCACGTACCCACCTATTTGTTATCCATTACGTTATAGCCTGTATTTATTATGTTTTATAAAACAATTTTGAAACTTCAATAGTTTTATTTCTTGGTATAATCATCAAATGAAGTGGTGACTGAAAAAAGAATGAATATTATTACACTTATAGGCATATCGGAACTCTCGCTCGCACTCCTAGAGTTGTGCGTAACAATAAAAAAGGGATTTGTCGATAGTCATGAGGTTTAGGAAAAATGCAAAATATGGTTTAGCATGAATTTTTTATATCTGTCTCTAAAACATATAATAAATCTATGTCTATGTTATCTTCTGAGCAGTCACTGTCATCTTCGTGTATTATATATTATATTATATATTCGTTATTATATTTCTTATTATCAAAGTCTGTATTCTCTGATCTCTTAAAATTGCCTTGGCTAAATCCCGATCCTGTAGCTCCTCTGCATGCCTCACACATTTGACCCAGTCATCTTTAGATACATTCCCGATAGGTTCATGTAGAAGGATCTCGACGTCTGCTATTTTGTAGGTATTGTTTTTTGATGCCACATTGCCCCTTACTTGTGCCCATACCAATTCAATGGGATTATATTGGCAGTGATACGGTGGCAGCTGAATAACTTCGTGACCGTACTCAATTGCCAGTCACTTGCATATATCTTTTTTGGGTTGCTTTGTTTTACTTTCATTATTAATTCTTCTTTTATGTCGGCATTCGAAAATAGAATGCTTTTCTTTTTGAGCCATTCCTGTATGTAATTTTTTTCTAAGACATTGTCGGTATGGGTTCTAATTGCTTAGAATGGTCGCTGGCATTATCTATAACGATATTGGACGGTTCATTCAAAACTGGTAAAAAGTCCTTAAACCACGCCATATATATTTCTGCATCCATTTCAGTATGGTAATCGGCGTTATTGGATTTCACAGCTCTAATAACTAATTTTGCTTCTGGTACGAAGCCTGTCTCAGCGGAGCCGGCGTGACACACAATCAAACGATGCCCTTTCCCCACTGGCTGGTTTTTGAAGCTACCTTGATCATTTTCTCCAAGCCACATTCGCTTTCTGCAATGGTTTTGATTGACCCGGGTCTCGTCCAGATAAAACCGCGGACGGGTATCGTTTGTCTTATTTAATGTATCAAGTTTTCTTAAAAACTCAAGTCTAGCGCAGACAATATCAATTTGTTATATTGTTTGGTATCAGATTGAAGTATTTCTTTCTTGACTGTGTCAACAGTTCTCGTACTCCACAAAGAAGCACCGTAATATCTCGTGGTTTATTTAAATTTAAAGAAGATATCTTTTCCGGGTCACTTCGTAATTCAATTCGAATTAACACACAATAAACTCAATTCGTAAAACACTGTCAACACATTATGAATTACTGTACGAGTTTGGGCGTTAATTTTAACAAAGTTAAGTTGGAGAATAATGCGTCCATGGTACGCTTGTGATAGTCTAATGACTACTAACACACTATTTACTACTATTTTATCTACATTAGTCATAACCGACCGCGTCGTCCTAGCTACCTGCGTCCTAGTGGCACCCCTTTATCGATAACGATTGGCGTGGCATCACATTCCTATGAAGTAATGATTTATGACTCAGTTCGCACGTTTGTAATGGCCCTGAATATGAATTTGTCAGTGTTTTTTACTTTTTCTGAAAGCCTATCAAACGCTTCTTGTGTAAAACCTGGTCCTACTTCCACACTTTTGTGCCAGTCATGTAACGTCAGGATTGCCACCTTTTGGAAAAATAAATCGGGACAATCGATGGTTATCAGAGAAAGTCTGTCGGATTTCATTCCAATTCAGGTCATCAAAAATAAAAACTTTGAATTTATGTGTATTTATTTTTCCATGCATGTTTCTTATTGCTACGTGCCGCGTTCATTAATTCCTTGTTATTTATATATTTATTTATGAACGAACAAAACATGTCTATGTTTAGCGAAATTTGCAATTCTGGTTTACTAAATCTATCGAGCAACGATTTCGGACACTAGACAATTTTATTGTCATTTAAAAATATACGCACAACATAAGCATTTGAAGAAGGTATCAAAGCACGTGATGCAAGACCAAATAATGCGTTTAACCTTTCCAGTAAATAAAACCAGAACTCTGCACCAAAGTTGTCTCCAGTATTGACGCACCAGTATCACCTGTCGTATTCCTCTGGGACTGTTCCGGAGGCTTGGAGAGAGGCGAATGTTCAACCCATCCCCAAAAAGACGATCGCTCCGACCCGCCCAACTACCATCCGATAGCCGTCACCTCCATTATCTGCAAAGTGTTTGAACGAATCATAAACAAACAATTGGTCTACTACCTGGAGGACCACTCCTTACTAAATGATCGTCAGTATGGTTTTAGACTGAACCGACTGAACGAAATTTCAATCGCCATTCAGTGATAATTGTTCAAATTTTTCAATGGATTGGATGCAATTCGGTAAAATTCTTTGAAGTTTGATAATCATTCTCTGCGCGGTTTCATTCCAATCCAAAAAAGATTTTCGTGAATTCTTGTCTTTCTGCGAAATCTGCTAAAATTTTGTATAGTTGGGTCCAATTAGTTGACGTATTTTGTAACATCATGCTCAAGCCATCTTAAACACTGTGCAAACATTGACACTTAAAAATGATCAAACTCATCTTGCTGAACATATGTGAATCTATGTCGCTTTCATCGTCTGTTGTTAGACAAAGCAATGTCTTTATTAGTTTCGGGCAGTCACTGCCTATTAGATAGTAGAGATTTTAATTGAGCGATTGTCACATGATATAAAAAATCGGGACATAATTAATAGGCCGTCGGGACGATATCATCGAAATCTGGACTGTCCTGGCAGAATCGGGACGGGTGGCAACTCTGTGTAACGTATTCGCATGAAGTAACCAGTTATTGTATAATATGTAGAAGTGTAATGTCAACGCAAATTTTCAGACCTCTGGAGGATATTTTGAACATCACTTCCTTTTTGTTCCACTGTTTAAAAAAATACAATTAAACAACTCAGTTGGTTGTAGATGAATTGATAGATCTTGACATGTATTTGAATCTAAATGATTTTTTTTCCTGAAAACTGTTATCGCATTCTTTAGTGAAATGTTCGTCTTAACAATTCTAGTTTTTTTTTCTTGAATTGTCTATGACTTTTTCCGTGCTGAGTTATCTTCGTGGTAGTGAGTCCAAAATTGAGTCTATGCTTAGAGAAGTAGTGGGAGATTGGAATTGTTTTCTATTATCTAAATCAAAAAAGGAACTCGCACGACAAACTTCAATATCACCGCCATTATCCGGTATCATCATCATCTCGTCTTCTTCATTGTTACATACAAAATTACGGTCATCTAGTGTCTTAACCTAGAACAACATAGTTAACATATTCCTGTAGGCAATCTCATAAGTGAGCAATTCTACATTTGACACAATTTCTGTTTTGTCTTATATTACGATTAGTAGGTAAGGTAAGAGCACTAGTAGATGACCACTTAAGGGCACAACATTTCCTTTTTTCCTGCTTTACCTGAATTTTATTCCGATTTCAATCAGTTTATATTTGTAAATTCTGATAAAGTATTTTTATCTAAGCATGGGCAATGTTTTTCTTGTACATTTATAAAATAAATAATAATAGAAAACAAAAAAATAATAATTTCAGTTAGTAGTTGACCATGTAAAAACTAGTAGATGACCCTATTTAGCATCAGTAGATGACCGTCCAGATGTCCAAGTTACAGTTGCAATTTATATAACAAAGCAATTTATATCAAACTCAGTGTTTTGTTTATAATATTAAAATATATTTCAAGAAAAAAAGTTCGTTAGGTTACATAAACAATTCTATTTCTGGAACACAAAAGACATTTCTTGTAGAACTTGTCTTTTTTGGTTCCTCTATAAGAGTAACCACTGCATCCCAGGGATACTCAAGTACGTCCACTTGACCCCGCCATTGCCACAATCGTCCATTTGCATTTGTCATAGATGAAATTGTAGCAGCTGTTGCCATAGCTTTAAGTACTTTTCCTGGATAAAAGTTATTTTCGTATTTAAATATTACGTATTCACCATCAACTCTTTGGGGGTGTTTTAGACCTGGGGGGGTGTTTTGTGTGTTAGAATCTTGATCAGTGTCATATTCTGCTTCACATTTTCTCTTAAAAATTTCGTTTTGTCCGAGTCTGAGCTTGTTGAAGAGCTTCGGAGATTTTTCTTTACCCGTTTTACTTTCGTAGTTTTTTTTTTTTCCCAGTCTTTGCTCTCTTAAGAGATACCTTGAGAAAAGAAATGCCCTTTAAAGGGACTGGGTATCATTACTTGATGCATCGTCATTATCAACACCAGTGCTGGTTGATGGTTTTGGGTGCTTTTCGAGAACTCTGTCAGGATCTGTGGTGTTTACTTGACCTAGAGTAGTTGATGGTTCTGACTCAAGCACACTGTCAGCAGCTGCGATGTCTAATTGACCCAAAGTGATATCAAATGTAAAGCCAGCAAGGTAAATTTCTGGTGATCCCGGCCATTCACAGATTTACTATCAAATTTACAATTTACAATAAAATTATATAAGATTTCATCAGTAGTTAACAATGGTCTATTACTAAAAAAATATGGTAATTTTGAGTTAGTAATAAACACCCCACCTGTTGGCTTTTCAAAATATTTTCTTTCATATTTTAAATACCTTGTTACCTTAAGTAATCCTAAACAAATGAGAAAATCACAATAGTTACCATGAACAAGGTCACTGAGTTCCTATTTTTTTACTTTTAAATAGTGTAATTGTTATGGAAATTGGTAAAAGTAATCAAAGAATATGTTTACGCTGGGTCACTCAACATAAAAATGACAGCCGTGTGTAATATTACAAAATGACAAATGTAAAATTAGCGCGCTTTGATACACAGAGTGCAGCATTGTTTTTTAAATATGGAATCAGTTTAAAAATATGCCGCGACTTTTTATTTTATCGGTTTATACGTGTGAGTGGTCAACTACAGGTACATGGTCAATTACTAGTACTTTTACTTTACTATGTTTTTAGTTTCAATTTAAACATGGCATTTTAGCAGTTTTAAACAATTATCCTATAGAGTAAAAATGGCAACCAATAATATTTAAACGTGACTGACACTACACTCTTTGTGTACCTAGTGTAAAAGTCAGTATTTTTACACGAAACCTTAGAATTTTAATCACAGCGCATAAATAGGAACTCTAAAATTATTTGAAAGATACAATAGTGTAATTAATGAACTCGTTAAAATGCTATTTTTGAACATAAACACCACCTAAACGAAATCACTAATAATATGTTAGAAACCCACATTGAAACTAAAATAATTAAAAAAAAACCTTTTTAGAAACAAGAAATATAATTATTTAAAAAACTTACACAATTTCTATAACAAAGTATAAAATCTTTTAAGCCTTTGCAAAGACATCTAGACATTTTGGAAATTGCCCTTAAGAATCAGACTAGGATTAGGGTAATATCTCCAGTTTGTCATCAAAAACACATAAGATAAATAAATATTCCTCATCAGCTTCAAATAAAGACGCATCGTTATTTGTTACTTTTAGGCTCATAAGTTTGACTTTGCCCTGTTTATCTACATCACTTTGGCAAATTGTGACGTAACGATACGTATGACGTTTGTTGTTTGTGGCAAACTGTGCCAGTACAAACACACCATTTCGAATGTTAGTAGCAGTAAGTTCTAAACCACTGGGGCGAACGTCTAATATTGGAGCATTATTTTCTTTTTCGTCTGGTGATTTATCAGGCATTAGAAGATCTTTTTCATCATCGTCTGCCGATTCATCAGAAAACACTTCTTCATACGTTGTTTTTTGCAAGCGATATAGTTGCAGGGCTTTGACATAATTAAACCTATTTACTTTTTTGTGCATTTTCTCTAAAACAGCCATAGCTTTCTCAAAAACCGTACTTATGCTACTAGGTCTTCATGGCATTTACTAAAGTCCTCATCATTTATCAAAATGATTATAGTCTAAGATCCCGCTATACAACGACCTTCACCGAGATGCTTATTTAATGAGACGTATTTTTTATGTTATTAAATATGCCAATAAATATATCCTATATGGGTTGCCTAACAAATTTCAGTCCAGAGTATTTTTAATTAATAATTAAAAAAAAAATTTTTTTTAAACATTGCACCGGTGTGATTATTAAATAAATTTGATACCAATCGAAAGTTTGAAGCCCATAGAATATGCAAACGTTAGGTTGCCTATTTTTTTCCGGTCACAACCACGGGTTGCCAGGTGTAAACAGGTAAATCTATACTAGCATTTTGCAACGGTCTGATTATTGAATCAAACTTAGATAAAATGAAAGATTATTTCATAAGGAACACGGTGGTATAGGGTTGCCTGCGAAAAATCAGTCCCGAATTACGGTTGTCGAATTTTAAATAATAAAATATCGCTGCGAGTGAATGTGTGTGAGAGAGAGGTCCCAGACCAACCATCCCATGCGGTAGAATAGGACGCAGCGTAGCAGCTGTTTAAAGTCCGCCCATTTAAAGAAGGAGAGTGCGCATGCTATTTGTGCTTGGAAATGAAAAGGATAGCGATAGACTCGTATATGCTGTGCATTATTTTGGAGTAGTTAATTATTAATATACAGAAATAGTTATTTAATTTTTTATTTTTTAATCAATTAATTATTTATCTATGTTTATTGTTTATGTGACACTAAAGTATATACACATCTTTAGTAAAAAAGACAGTTAGAGTAAAACATATATATTACTTATCTGGCAAATTTTATCTTTATTATTGGGAGCCGAAATAAAAAACAACAATTAAAAGAATACTTCTGTTTATTGAAAAAAATTTAAAATACAAAATTTTTTAAAATTATTCAGGTTCCGAGTCATCGGACATATAACTGTGATCTCCAACTTCTGAATCTTCTTCGTCATCACTCTCCGTTTCAGTTTTTTCGACAATGTCTTCTATTTTTAAAGGTGTATGATCCCCAATGAATCCTACTGGTTTTAAATATTCATCTAAGAACCAACCGCAGTTCTCAGGCTGAAGTTTCACGCATATTGGATCCGTTGCATTAAGCCACATGGAATTTACGAAAATAGTTCGTAAAATTTTCTGAGTTAATGAAATCCAGCATGGTGGTATGGAGTTGGAGTCGAAGACTTTTATTTTTTTTAAAAAGTGCTCGCTGTCTTCTTTTGCAGAGTAATTCTTCAAAAAAATACGATGTCTCGCATCATTCACACTGGTACAGTTCTTGATACCATACATACTAGACGTAAATTCTTGAACAGTCTGCATTTTTTCACCAATGAAAATATCAGCAGCATCTGTTAATGACGCAAAAACTGTTTGATATTTTTCATTTTTTGAAAATTGCTGAAAAGGTTTTACTTTCCCTTTGTTGTAAAATGCTGCCGTGTAATCGCAACCTGTAAATGCATGGAATGCTGGAAGACTTTGGCATAATTTAATTCCTAACTCCAACGCTAAATCGGTGCAATTAATACAATCAACAGTTTGATTATTACTCTTTTTTGTAGCTGAACTGGCAAGCCAAATTTCTGATCCGATAAGTTTGTGCATATTTCCTAACAAAATAATCAAAACGTCAGTATCAGAGGCTTTAATTAAAACTCTTGAGCCTGGTTCCGCTTTAGAAGCATGAAAAATAATCCTTGTATCTTGCCTCTTCGTGATGACATTCATAATTAGTTTCTTCAGTTTTTTTTACGGAATTTTCCTGAACTTGAAAAGGGTAACAGTGATGGTCGACGGTTAAAATTTTTTTTTTGTTTTGGATTATCGTTACCAAATTGTCGTTTTGCCAATAATCAGCCAGAAACTGCACCAGAGCCTCTTTAAAGCGATAATTTTTAAGGCTTTGCAAAAAATTTTTTGGTCTAGTTTGCTGAGGTCCTGAAATTTTGTACGGAATATCGAATTATTTTCTGCTTTCACGTTCGGAATCTTTGATTGACGGTGATAAGTAGCGATCAAAAATTAAATGTATTTCTGTCGCGTTTGTTGAACATATTTTTATGAGTATTGACTCGGCAATTTTATCAAAAGTTTGAGCTATAGCAGCTCCGATTATATGCAAGTAATAAAAACCATCTATTATTTCAACGTTGATATGAGTTGGCTCAACCATTTTAGTTTTGGATTTCAAAACCTTTGCTAACGTTGATTTTGAAGTTTTTAACATCTCTCCAGTACATGCAAAAAGAGCAGGGGGCAATGGTGCTAGTGGAAAAGTTAGGCAAAATTCGAGATTAATTTTTTTGTTTAGACTTATTGCCAAAAGTCGCCCAAATACATCTCGTTCCATTTTCAACAATACTTTCTTGTTCTTGTCTTTGGTACTCAAGACTTAAGTCATACATTGAGAAGCAAAATTGCAGATTTTGTTTCGTTTTATTGATTTATCGAATCTTCCGGGAGTTGAAGAGCATTCCGAGATAAAATTTAATTTTTGTTGAGAGCCTGCTGTTTTTACGTTCAGCAGAAAATCAGTAACTTCTTTCGATGCAGCTTTACCGGTTGAAATGTTGAATAATGTATCTTTGTCAATAGTGTCATCAAATGGATTCATCGTACATTTTATTGCTTCAATGATACTCTGAAGATTTTTCTTGTCTTTCTTAATTTTACTTCGTTGCAATGATTGCGAAGTATCATCCTCTTTCGTTAATCCGATTTTTGTTTGATAGATGTTAATATCTTCGTCCTCATGCTATGACTGAGTGCCCATCTTTGACGTGCAGATATTGAATCCGCAGCAAGGTTATCAGCCAATTGATTGCTAGCATCAGCATTGATGGTTTGCTCTAGCGTCAAGTCAACCGGTGATCGAGCGAAATTCGCTGCAGTTCGTCTAATTCCAAAGGCACCTCGACGAAATTCAGCCACCAAAGATGAATTATTAGTATACAAATTGATTAAATTGCTCAAATATAACAAGGACCATCTGGCATAATTGGGCTGGTTTAACGCAAAAAAAATATCAGCCATGTTGAAAATCGAGTCCACGTACAGTTCAAAGTTACTGGTGCGGATACTTCTGGAAAACCGATGGTATAAATTAATTAACTCACAGTACTGGTAATAAAATTGAGCAGTTTTCCCTTTTTCTCCGATTAAAGTCTGATTGCAGAATTCTTTATAACCGTTAACAATTCGACTCAATACATCTGGTAACTCGATAGTTTCGTTGGCGTCATAAGCAGTTTGATTTGATGCATTCTGTATTTGCGTTTGCAGCAGTTCATCCATCGCCTCAAGTGTAACATTAGTTGTCGATAAATACTGTTCAAAATGTAATATTTGTAATGCGGCAGCGGTTAGCGGATGTAAGCGCTTGCAACGATTGAAGTGCTTGCTGTCCAAAAAGCTATTCATGGAGCCGCCGGCTAATACTTCAGCTTGCACCAGTATTTCCACTAATCCACTGGAGTCAATATATTTTCCGATGGCTCTAAAAAATGCCATCTCTGTGTGAAACGCTTGGGAGCGTTTCACACAGAGATGGCATTTTTTAACATTATTATATTACATTAAATATAACATTATGTTAACAAAAATTTTATTGTATAGCGGTTTTTCTTGTTCTTGAATTTACATAGCCATTTTTGCTATCGCTAAATCATATGTCACAATAATTTCTGGCTGCTGACATTTTTCAGCGATTTCTTTAGCCATGTTTAATGTTTCATTGACTACTGCATACGACGTTGGTGATGAATTTATGGGAGGCAAATATTCAACTCTTTGCTTCTCACTGTGGTCTAAAGATATCATACAGTTATAACCCAACCACATAGGAACAGAATCAATTCTTGATAACGACATTATCCATAATAAATCTTCATCTGTAGCTATTTCTGTAGCACCTTTGCATAACTCGGTTGTATTGGTAAACGAATCTACAGTAATCAGCTGCATACTTGCCTTAGGTTTCGAATAATATGGTCGAATTTCTCGTGATATTTCATTGAAACGCCTTCTCTTGCGGGTAGGCCCTTCTTCATTTGTGTTGTCCTTTACTTGAGGCGCTAGTGAAGTTGTAGCTTCACCATCATCAAAATTATCAGTTCCATTACTAGAGAATTGATAAATAATGCCAACTGTGTCGTGCATAGTGTCCTTTCCAGAAGTTGTGTCAACGAAGCGGTCGAAATTATCGAACGCTACGTGGGTGCTGTGTCCATTTGCTGCAGTGATGCCTTTTGGTATAACTTTGTTATCTTGGATCGATGTATACGTCATTTCGGTTTCCAATTCTTCTGCCAAATTATATCCAATTGTATGGCCATACCTATTAAGTATCGTAATTACTTGCCTAGAGTTGGTTAAAGACTTTACTGCCAATCCAAGAGATAAACTTTTTGCGGGCTTACATGCACCCCTAGTGACAGCATAAATAACGTCACTACATATTGACGTTATTTTAGCTTTCAGTCCGTTCGATACTTCATCAGAATGATTAGGTCCTTCAATAAGGTTTCGCATAAAATCTATTAATTGCTTAGGAATGTCACATTCTCCACGAATGACATCATCAGCAGTTACGTTGCGAGAAAGCGGATGAACATCTATATTTTTAATGCAACTTCTCAAATAATATGCTACATTTTCAAACTCATAATCATTTCTTGTCTCCAAAAATTTAAAATTGTTAGCCATTACAGAAACGTCCATGTCTGTTTTGTACACAATTTTTTTGTTACGTATTCCCATTGACGCTTCAATCGTAATAAGATTACCAAATTTCTTCATTAAATTTTTTTGCAAGGTTTCACATCGGTAATCTTGAATATCATCGAAATCAATTTCATGATTTCCAAACTCTAGCAATAAAGCTTGGTATCTTAAAAATAATTGAGCCAAGTACATAACTTGGTTGTTTTCAATTATTTCTGTCTCAATAAAATTTGATATGGATTGAAAAGCCAACTGATGTAACTGTCGATATTTACTATACGTGGAATCGGTAGATTCTTCCCGGGACCGCTTATTTTTCGATTGATACAGTGCGTAACAAGGCAGATGGTACGCGATAGTTTGATGTTGAAGTTTGGAGAGAATCTCCGAATCGCTTAAATTTTCGGCGATATTTTTGATCTGTAGTGGTACTTTGTCACCTTTAGGGAAAGTAAGATTAACCAGCTTCTTTCCAAATCTTTTTTGGCTGTGGTCACAAAAAAGACAAATAATTGTGCTTGATGTCGATGCTGTTGATGTCGTTGCTGTTGATGTCGATGCTGTTGATGTTGACTGCTCCTAAAAGAATTTAAATCATTCTTTGAGTAAAAATGGAAGAAAACAAATATAAATGAAAATACAAGTTCAATTAATAAATTTTCATGTCACTTTTTTAAAAAAGCTTAAAAAAATAATAATTTTTTATTACCTTGTCAAAGCCCCCAGAAGTTTGAGGCAGGTCTTCAACATTACTCGTTTCATCCTCAGCAACTGTAGCACAGGAATCGACACTAGGATTCAACTGTTGTGGTTCTTCTTCAGTAGTAGATACATCGGTATGCTCCTAAAAAAAAAAACAATTTTTGCGTTTAAATGAAAATGTTTGATTATAAATTTTAAAAAATTTTTGATAAGAATAGTTGATTTAAAACATCCTCATTTAATTATTCCAAAAAAAAAAAGGAAATCAGAACATTTTCTTGTTCAATTTTCAACTACCGTTTTTTAAGTAAATTACAAAAAAAATATGTGTGTCGAAAATTATCAAAACCATAAGTGAGTTTTACTAGCAATTACTTCAACATGACAAAAATATAGAAGATGTATTAGCTTAGATAATTTTAAAGATTCAATTATTATGTACTTACTGTATATTCAGCGATAAATTTAAGAAATTCTTCGTTATATTTTTTATTCAAAACAGTCACTTTTTTGTAGCACGTGGTATGATAACCTACAAATTGGCGTGACGCACTGGGTAGCTCAACAAAATTGTATTGAAATTTTTTTTTTTTTACGAAAAGCTAACTTTAATGCACAGTTTTCAAAAGTTTCATTATCAAAATCAATTATTCCGTCATCCGAATCACACAAAAAACACTTTTTGGCCATTTTTTCCAACAATAAATAGCAGCACGTTTTTTCACTTGTATCTATAGCGACAATCTACTCCAAAATAATGCACAGCATATACGAGTCTATCGCTATCCTTTTCATTTCCAAGCACAAATAGCATGCGCACTCTCCTTCTTTAAATGGGCGGACTTTAAACAGCTGCTACGCTGCGTCCTTTTCTACCGCATGGGATGGTTGGTCTGGGACCTCTCTCTCACACACATTCACTCGCAGCGATATTTTATTATTTAAAATTCGACAACCGTAATTCGGGACTGATTTTTCGCAGGCAACCCTATACCACCGTGTTCCTTATGAAATAATCTTTCATTTTATCTAAGTTTGATTCAATAATCAGACCGTTGCAAAATGCTAGTATAGATTTACCTGTTTACACCTGGCAACCCGTGGTTGTGACCGGAAAAAAATAGGCAACCTAACGTTTGCATATTCTATGGGCTTCAAACTTTCGATTGGTATCAAATTTATTTAATAATCACACCGGTGCAATGTTTAAAAAAAAATTTTTTTTTAATTATTAATTAAAAATACTCTGGACTGAAATTTGTTAGGCAACCCATATAGGATATATTTATTGGCATATTTAATAACATAAAAAATACGTCTCATTAAATAAGCATCTCGGTGAAGGTCGTTGTATAGCGGGATCCTATACTATTAGTACCTTTGAGTTTTTGTTAACAGCTTCAGAAAAATCGCTTGCATTTCACAATTCTCTCCCCTCTTTACTCTCCTCCTAATTACTAAATTTCGTACCCGACGTTTAAGGGCACCTCCTCCATTTTTAAAATTATGTCGTTTTTCCATACTTGGAAGAAAGATAGCCGTCAATTTTCGTCTTTCTATTCATACCAGCTAATTTCCCTATCTTTAATGAAACAAGTAGCTTTTTCTAATTCAGATTGCATCATAGTTTTACATTTTGTACACTTATCACAACAACACGATGTTGTTGATGCTTCACAAAGAGCAGTTTTTGTCGTACCAGGGAAGTCACTGCAATTTTGAGACAACGCGTTGTTTACACCTAATATGTAATTTTCATGATATTTGCGACCGGAAAATGACTGTGGACTGCGACTTTTGTTGCTACAATTACTGTATTATCACCTAGTTTTTTTTACATTAGCGGGTGTTGATAGATCAACATACTCATAAAATATTGATCTGATATTACTACTAGTCAATACATCCACTAAGAGCCATTCAATACATTTCTTTTCACTAATTGTTGATTCACAAGAGTTACAATTATTAATGCAAATAGGAAATAAATCAAGATTCTGAGATTTAATACATACTTCAGTATTAGCAGAAAAACCTCAATTATTTCTATAATAATTACCTCTACTATGATTTGATCCACGATAACCTATGTTGCCATTTCCACGGAATCTTCCTTGCCAGTTTACTTTAAAGTTACCACCAGTATTCCTAGAATTCGGTCCTAGAAGTCGGGTGTTTTGATTGTTTTGTTGTTTTGCGGTGATATGTGCTGTTTGTTTTTATGTGATTTGTGACTGTATTTGTTCGTGTTATTGTTAGAGAGGTAACATGAGTGTCAATTTTAATGCTGCTGTTGGATGTCGAGAAGGTATTTTTTATATCTGGTACTGAAGCTGGCAACTGTCGTTTGGATAGTACTAGTGATTCGCAGAGCATTATGCGCATGTTGATGGAAATGTAGGGACGAATCCTATAGAGCAGCTTAAGGCGGTAAAAACAGTTGCATACTGCTTCTCGCACATGTGTTTCAAACTGCAGTTGACCATCCAGAACCACTCCAAGGTTGCGAGCTTCGGTGACACATTCCAGTGTATTGTGTGCCAATGTTAATGCTGGTTGTTGGTTGGAGTTGCTTTCTTTCTATCAATTTTGGACGAATATAGTCAACAGTTCTCTCTTTTTCGGGTATCTTATCAATAGTTTCAATAGTATGACGACAACTATCAGGTAAACATATTATTAAATAACTTAATTTTCTTCTTCTACTGGTATCACCACCAGCATGATGCAATTCAATAACGTTTCTTTCAAATTTTTCAAAGAACTGTTCAGGATCTTCACCATCTGCATATTTCAATCCGCTGTTTGACTCCGATTTACACGTGTACAATTTATCCAATTTGTCAACTTGCATTGGTGTGTCGCTATTTACCATTTTATCCGGTTTAACGGCTAATGATAGAAAGTACATAGCCTTATTACTTGTCTGCTTCCAGTCTTCTGCCTTGACAGTTTCTGGCCGGTCTGCATGCTCGATAACATCAGAGCAATTCTTATACTTCATCAAATACATAAACTGCAACCGCCATTCATCATTACTATTACTGACCGAGCCATCAAACTTTGGCACAGGTACAAAGTTTTCGTTGGACATCGTATATTCAAACTTTATCAAACTTACAAATGAGACATTTACTGTTCTGCTACCATCTTAAATTTGCTGGAAGGATCTTGATTTGTTGAAATAACAAAATACGCTTTCAATTACTGATACTTTAATTTTTCATTTTCACAATCACATTTCTTTAACATCGTCCATTTTTCTTCTTCCCCCTAGCTAGACCATATCTTTACTCCCACAGATTAACAATTATGTTACCATAGACAGTTAAATTTATTTTTGCTTGTCGCATTTCTTATCAGAGCTTCCTTTCTGCAGCTGTTTTCGCCTGTCATTTGTCTGCATTTTGCCAATCTCCGCCAGCCGAAACCGTGTGATGACCTGGTCTAGTTGCATTTCACCTTCTAAAATTATTTTCCTCAGTTTTTTCAGATCATTTGTTCCAAAAACCAACCTGTCTCTAATAGCTTCTTTCTCACTACTTTTAAACATACAGAGTCCTTAGATAGCTTTAATACGTCTGTTAGGAATTGATCAAATGGCTCTTCTGATTCTTGTTTTCGAATATAGAACAAAAATCTTGAGTGAAGAATGTTTTTGTTCGGATTACAATATTCATTAAACTCGTGTATGACGTCATCATATTTCAACTTTATTCCAAATTAAAATTATCGAAAATCTTCAATCCATCTTCGCCTATAATATTTAACAAAATAGCTACCTTTCTCGCGTCTTCGCCATCCTTCAAACCTGTGGCAACTAGATAAGTTTCTAAAGATTGCTTGAAATTCGTCCAGTTTTGAACGAGATTCCCTGAAGAAACCACTAACTTGTCTGGTAAGTTAAATGTTTTTCTTTTGCTTCAAGACTGCGCCATGTACAATGTGATTAATTTAAAAATAAAAGAAACGAGTTTCCTTAAAAGTTGTATCAGTGCCATCTTGAGTATGCCCGCACGCTTTTGCTTGTCAGAAGATGCGTTCGGAAACGCTAACTTAAACGATACAGGATCCTGAGCTATAATTACTGGAAGGCGATACATAGGACTATACATAGGTAACAACATCGGAATTATAATGTTTTCACTAATGATCTGTTGTACCGTCTCTGGTGTCGTTTCTACATAGTCCTGTTTAATACATATGCTGCAGTGTGAACTGCTTCTGCCAATAACTTCATGGGTAAACTTTTTGCACACAACATTGTTCTTGCGACTTCAACTAAGGTTCGATTCGCTCGCTCTACTTTGCCGTTGTTCCGGGGTATAAGTCCCTGTGGTTTGATGTATAATACCATGTGTAGCAAACAGGTCTCGCACTCCTTTGTTCACGAACTCCAATCCATTGTTACTTCTAAAGTATTTTATCTTATTGTTGGTAATATTTTCTGGTTTATTTATGAAGTTGTCAATATACGCCTTCCCTTTATCCTCCCCTATAACAAGATCTGTGTAAGGTAATGGACCTATAATGTTCAGATGGATGTGGCGGAAACGCTTTAAGATGGTAGCAAAATTGCTTAGAGTTGAATTATCGTGTCAATCGACTTTGCTGCGTTGGCACGCTTGGCACAAGCGACCCCAGTTGCGACAGTCTTTTGCATGAACTTCATTTATTTTGGTGGAATCATACCAATATCCGTTTAAAAACTTTTTGACGTGAACTGTCCCAACACCAACCACTTGTAGCTCTGATTGATACTCAAAACAGAAATAAGTTTAAAGATTGCTTAAAACGTTTCTTTGGTGTTCGGCATTCTTTAGCATAGTGCCCCTTCTTGCTACAATTGAAACACCTAAAATTATTCTTTGTTGATTTGATTATTTAGTATTATTACCAATGCAACATTGTCTTTATTATTGGACGTAGCTTCTTCGTCTAAAAGACGAGCTGTAAGGTTATGCATAGTATTTTTTTTAAAGACAACTCCCGCATTAGGAATAAACATCCTGTGTCGCGGGGGACTTTACAAACATACATGAATCGGACACAAAGAACACCCAGACTCGGACAAAGTTTTGTACCGCGTGGGATTTGAACCCACGACACTTGGCGCTGTAGCAAGAGGGCGTGGCGACCGCTGAAACCACTAGGCCAACCGTGCAGTCCTTTACTTAGCAGTTTGTTTGCTTTCTTCCATTGACAACCAAGTTTGGCGTACTACCTGATATTTGTCTGTAAAGAGCTCAATATTACTAGTGCGATCGACAGATCTGATATGATTGTCCCTGCATCGCGAAGTTGTTGCACCATATTTTCTACGTTGGCAATATGTGCTGCCACGTGGTCGCTGAGCGACTTTTGTAACTGTTCATGTACCTAACAACATTTTAGTAACTGTTTCTTTGAGGAAATGAGACTCCAAGTGCTTTGTTGAATACAGTCAAAACATATAGGTATCTAGTAACTGACTAAATATTCATATAAAAAAAATACCACCTTCTAGTTTTAAATGGTACTTTCTATAATGATATCAACATATCACCCAGGTCTGAACCCCCCCCATGTGTCTGTTGTACTCCCCAACAATTTGCGGACAATCAACATCAATTCTTTGTTTGTGCTCTTTACTATAACTCTTTATTTTTTTTAACAGGTTCAGATCCAACAAATGAGTTTATATTCAAATTCAAAATCGTTTATTCAATTAAGACACTAAGTGACATTTATGAACGTTGAATTGAAGTTTCAGTTAAAAATCATAGACCGACACAAACAGGCGCAACAGCATGTACTGGATTGTCAAGGTAAATTAGATGAAAACATCAAAATCTACTGCCTGCTTGTGTCGATCTATAACTTCCAGTTTCCAAAATGCGTAGAGCCTTATGAGAAGAATACTGGCAAAGAAACTCATGGTCACTCTTTTTAAAAGTCAGATCTCTTCAGCTACAATAGTATTAGTAAACGTTGACAGTATGCAAGCTGTTGCCACCTGAATTTCATTTTATTTAAATGCTCCAAAAGCAGAGTCAGAGTATAAGAGTCACTGGTTTAATATCATTCCAGTGTACAATAACTTATTTATTTTTATAGCTAACAACTAGGGAATACGCGCCGTTTTGTTTTTATTCATTGACTTTTAGTCTGGTAAGATATTTTCGGCTATTATTATCATAATACTTCGTATAATCCCCAAACCAAAGATACCATACTTTTTTTTCAATATACACACATCAAAAGTGTCTAGGGATCAAGCATTTTTATGCGGATTTCTTGAGATTGAGATGTGGCTTTGGCCCTGGCCTGCTCAGTCGCCAGACTTGAACCCGATTGAGCATGCATGAGATATGCTACAGAGAAGAGCTCTGCCGAATATGGAGGGTATCCAGTCGCAAGAAGACCTTTTTTTGTTGTTGCAACGAACATGGGCGGCTATTCCACAGCGTGATTTGGATGAACTCATTTTGAGTATGCCAAACCGATGTTCTTGTGTTAGTGTTCGCGGTAGAAACATGGATTATTAATTGTTTAAGTTACCTAATAAAATTTTAAAGAAAACTGTTATTTCAGTCTTTTTTTCGAACTTTAATGTTAGTGGTTCAAATGTCAAAAATCCTTTTATTAGGAAAATGGCAAATTTCTTTATTAATGCAAAGGTGACTTGGTTTATCGTTACTGTGACAAACGAAAACACTTTATTTGATGAATCCTTAAAGAAAATTTTAATTAATATCAATCAGGAGAAAAGTTATTGCTAAAATATATGTTGATCCCTAGACACATATGTTGATCCCTAGATACTTTTGATGTGTGTATTATAAAAGAGCTCTGCTAATGAGAATCACAAAATATTGTTGCTGGTTTCTTTTGAATATACTGACTCAACGCTATAACTATTTGTGCTCCGAATCCAAGTGAAGCTTCTTGCTCCGTAAAGTTGTGTGAACGAAAAGTATCTTCTTCTGCATATAAAACGAAATCGTAAATCATTTCACTTACACCTGCTCGTCGTAAGTTTTAAACCCCCATTTATTCGGCTTGTCTTTCATGCACTGTTTCCCGCTTTCCTGCCCTTGTACGGGATCATCATCTCGTAAATACTAAATTTATTCTCATTTTGTTGCTGTAAACACTAATGTCACTATGCTATTTGACCATATCGAAACCTATTGCTCCAATAATCGAGATAGCAAGGCATTTCAACATTTCCCATCAGAATCTAAATACCGATGAAATCTCGCGTCTCATATAGTGAGATTGTATGGATCTACCAGTTTGTTGGACGGAATAAAGATTGGTTTGGTCTACTAAATTGGTAAATATGTATAAAGAAAAAAATTAATATAGGTATATGTCTAAGGAAAAAAATAAATATAATTATTCAAGGGGGTCATCATCCATCATTTTGTTACTTTTGTCGTATACCACACGGTGACGATAACTAGATTTCTTCCATTTATATGTAAGTGTAAATTTTAGAACTTTCTTTGGTCTCTTGACAGCTGGAACAGGCTGTCTTTTGGCTCTGGTTTTTCTAGTCAAGGATTTACCGGGTGTTTGTGATGCTACCTCTGAAGGAAGCAATATTATGGAAGATAGTGAAGGAAATTTGGTTCTTGGTGAATGGGATACTAGGGCAACTGGAGTCAACTGAAGAGCTTTGGAGTGATACAAGTAGAATGGTTCTAATAGCTGTGCATCATCTGTATGAGTTTTTTCAGGTTCCGGACTACTATTTATGTTTATTAAGCGAAGGAATTTATGGAAGGTGGAGAAGATGAAGCAAGGCTTGGAGAAGGCGGCGGCAGTTTGTTGTCCCTGTTAGAACAGGGTTTGCCACTAGTCAGAAGGTGCATGCTGAACAGGAACAAGTGCTAATATTCTATCCGTAATGTATCTTGTTAACAAGCAGAAAACCACACGGAAGCCAAATAAAAACCCACCACATTAAAGCATGCTATTCGTAATAAACTTTATACCTAATTTGACAAGGTTCATCACAGTAAACATATCAAATTGAGAATATTTGTTCGAGTATTTGGCAGTGTTCACTGTGAACGATCTTAGACCTAGCTATGGCATCCCATTTTTGCCTCTGTGGGCAGTATTGGTGGTGTACCAGATGGTCGGCTTCTTGGGGAGTGCTCGTAGATTTAGCGCTGTTTTCACAGTTTATACAACGCGGAGCTGAGTTGTTATATTATTGGCATTACATGTAAACTACACAAGATACACAACTACAAATCGCATATTATTGAAAGTGCCAGGTTCGTCGTTAAGCAGTGTTTATTCAGTGATATCGCCCAAAATGAGAACATCTTAGGACACATCCCTAAGGAAGCTAAATGCATCAGGCTCTGCTTCAAAAAAAGGCACGAAACGACCAAACGCGCCATCCAGTACTGGAAGTCACAACCGACGTCCACCGCAGACTAGTAGAGGCGGGGACCGTTTACATCGGGTTACAAAGGAGTACTGGACTTCTCACCGTTAGTACAGTGCGGCACATACTTTGCATACAGACACACCAGGGCGCACTGTCAGGATAAAAAGAGTAGATGCGGTAACTGCTGCGACCATCACAATTGGAACGGTTTTATTTTCTTCTTCTTCTTTAAAAGACAACGCCCGCTCTAGGAATAAATCCTGTGTCGCGGGGGAATTTACAAACATACATGTAACGGACACAAAGAACACCCAGACTCAGAACAACAATTTGTGGATCACACAAAGTGTTGTCCTACGTGGGATTTGAACCCACGACACTTGGCGAAGTAGGGCTATGATTCTGATGTCATCTGGGCTCTTAAACTTCTTCAGGCCTGGCTTCAAGCTTTGCGTCTCCTCAGATATAAGAAATCGATCTCCTTGATGCGTGTCGATTTATTTCATTTCTTATCCATTTAACGTGACAATTCTTTTATATTTTATACATATAGTAAAGTAGACCCAGGAACAATAACGTCAAATTTAAAAGTAGAATGTAATTGGTTGTACTTGCGTGGACTTGGAGCTGTTCTACTCCCGGACCACTGCTGCCACCTGTTGCGGTTTGGGCCACAACGATTTCCTCTCTAGTTCGAGTTGAACCTATCACGATAATAGATTATAATAATAATTAAACCAATAACTCTCGTCGAGTACAGAGGTCGAATGCAATACTTCAAATGCATCGCTAAGCGCGTGTCATTATATGGATTAAGGAATTTGTAAACACCGGTCGCGGGCCATCATGATCCAGCTTGCCTCTTCTAGTGTGTTCAAGCCAAACCTCATGCTACTAATCTTACTTTGTAAATTTCTATATGTGCATCTTTCTTCTTCTTAAACACCCATTTACTGTCAATTGCCTTTTTCCCTTCAGGTTAGTATGTCACTATCCATGTATTATTTGTATCTAAAGCTTCCAATTACTTATTTATTGCTTCTTTCCACTTAATCCCATCTTTTCCTTCTATAGCTTCTTAATAACTTAGTTCTACTTCTCCTTTTATGAAGAATCCCACTTCATAATCATCCATCCACTTAGGAGTCTTCGCTACTCTTCTTCTTATTTCTCCTTTAGTTTTCCCTTCCTCCATTTCTACTTCATTAGCGCTCAACCAAACTCTGTTGGTGAATTCAGCTCATACTCTTCATCTGGCTGTTCCTCAGGTGAAGGAGATCACTAGTTCCTATTTCCTATTTGTGTCTATTCCATAGCCCACAAATATAAATGACCATGGTATTATAAAGATGGAAGCCAGAAGGAAACTGCATTTAGCCAGCTTACTCTTTGGTGTAGTAAAAATGGTAGTCCTACCTATTTGAATAAGAGAATAGACTGGGGGTATAACCACTTCTCTTATTCCATCAGACCGTCAGCTAGTGCACTCAGCATACCGGAACATAGAACTGCTAAATATGCGGGCGACACGATGCTCGAACTGCATACCGCCAATTAGGGACCTACGATCAATATTTTCTTTAAATTAAAAATTACCTACTTGAACAACAAAAACAACAAGGTATGACCATTGGTACTTAATCTTATGTTTATGATCCACGGACAGTACATTGCTATCATGGGTATTTTCTTTCCTCATCACTGATTAACTCTCCCAGAAAGGAATTGTATAATATGGCTTTAGGAGTAATTGATAATTGTGATGATCTAATATCGTCGGCGTCAGTGCAGGACCTTCTTAATGCAAAAAAGTATTTTGTACAGTAGACGATAAAAACTTTCTTAAAAGCGATGCGAACAATTTAATACAACTTTTTTCACATTATTCGTTTATTTATTTTATAGCCATGTTATAAATAAGGATTTGAGTTGCAAAAGCAAATTAAAGAATTTAATAATTCACTTACATGGAAATGCAGTAACTAAATTGATAGAATTCATGTAGATACAAGGTAATGTGTTACTCATAGAAATAAAACAATATTTTTTTAAGTAATTTTATTATTAATGAAAGAATATGAACACAATTAAATTCAATCTAATTTAAGTAACTTTTTTAATAGCGATGGGGTAGAGACTCGTAATATGGCCAACAATCCCTGGGGATCACATTTTTAATCTCTTGTAAATCTTTAAACTTCCTCTCAGTAACTGACAAAGGAGCAGAATGTAATTTTGGAAATTCAGCGTGAGCAAGGTCTATATTTTTTGGTATTTGTGGTAACAGACGGTATTCTTCATCGAATTGCAGTTTGTAAGATATGCCCTTACTGGTGTATTTTACATGTTGAACAACCACAGGATCTCCAACACTTCGACCAGGGCGTATCGATGTATGCTTTAACAGGGATTTCTATCCATAATCACGAAAGAAATCAAAAGTTGGCACGAAAACCTCATACGGATTTCGTTTTCTTGCTTCCTGAGAAATACGGTGATAATCACTGGGCAAATAGATGTCACGATTTTTTAACGCACTTTCAATAGTACTATGGACGGAGTCGCACTCCATTTGAGTGTGTCCTTTGGTAAGGTACTTTTGAATTATTTCAACATCATATTTTTCGGCAAGACTTAATAGTGCATTGGACATTATTACATTTCGGTTCTGGGCTGTACAACCATCAGAGTATATTATAATAGGGCGATTATCACCCTTTCCCAGAAAATTGGATTCCAAGTAATGAACCAAAAAAGTAGCAAAAGTTGATGCTGAGCCGTCACTAACAGTTTCATCGAACCAGTTACATGTTGCATCACTTGTGGAAAGATTGTAGATTGTAAAATTGTGGTTACATAGCTTAGTCCGATAGTAAAGAGCATTGGCTTTCGTCATCGGAGACAATTTAACAGCTTGGACATCCATGGTTAAGACATTCACCCTCCAAAGCCCTGATTTTATCCTTACTTTTTTCGTCTCTTGCTTTCTTCTTCTCAGCTTGATGAATCTCGTACTCATTTTCTGGTAAATGTCCGTTAGTATAGGCCAGACACACGTCACATTGGTCTTTACGAGGCTTGAACAAAGAAACATTCATTTCTGAAAGTACATCTTTCATTTTGTTAATGGTTAGGGCATCTATGCCTTCTTTTTCACAACTAGACTTATAAACATTGTAAAGCGATTGATAAGTAGTAAACGTCTGTTCCATGTACAATTTTTTTGTTGATTTTCGACGGTAATGGCTGGGTAATTTATTGAGAAGATTAACGATTTTTTTTAGAAACTCAAGCTTATCAGTGTTCTTGTTTTCTCTAGGGGCTCTGGAGGCCACAGCTGTTGAATGTTGTTCTATAACACCATGCTGTCTTTTTGCCGACCAATCTGCAACTGACCACTGACCCAGTCCAGTTGTGTTTAAGTACATGGTTTTACAAACAACTAATAAATTATTCCTTATTTGCAAATGGTAAGCTAAAGAATGACTACGTCTGCCTTCGATCAAATATATTATAGATGCACAGTTCCATACAAAAGTAAACAAAATACTGTCCACGCTTCTATACGTACTTAGGTATATGTATACCACTTGAGATATAGCGAAAAAAGTCCTGAACTGGTATACACCTTAACCTAATTTTGACTTTAAGCAATTGACGCACGGACGGAAATAAATCCATATTAAATTCACTACATATTACCTTTTAGTTTGATGTCAGGATAGGACAATAAAATTTTATGAATTTCAAAAATCAGAAATAAAACAGCACATGCCCAAAAACAAGTGTATTGAAAAATTAAACTTAACGTATTACAATAAAGCACATAATAGTACAAAGAATAACGAGAGTTACATTCCACTGACATTAAATCGTGTGTTCGCGTCTTATCGCTTCTATTTGGAACATGGACAAATGGAGTTGCTTTTTGATTTAAAAAACATACGGTAGTTGGATGGACCAACAAATACTTAATTCGTCATACAATTTTTATTTCTTCTTTTGATTCTGATAGCTAAAAGTTTGAATAGAATTTTTTTATTATAAATGATAATAAGTATTAATTTAATATTGATTATTCCACTCAGATATTAGACCTTCTATAGGTATAGAAGGTCTAATATCTGAGTGGAATAATATTTGAAAAAATATCTGTATTTATACATATTATATTGCACTATTCCATAAGTTGGACTATACCTAAACTATAATCATCAAATATATTTTATATTCCAACTTAAATGTTTTTCAGATATTTACGAACGGACGGATAATTTTGAATTTTGGTAATCACGTTTAGAATCTGGTATAGACCAACATTTATAAACAGTTTGCAATTTTGTCAAAAAAACATACATGCAGATCGAATTAATAACCTCCTTTTTTAAAGTCGGTTAAATATTCTTAGTAGAATATAATACCTACCTGTGAAGTTGGTAAGGCTGTCTTTTTTATTCTCCTGAATATGTAAATTTCAAAAAACTAAAACAAAAACAAATCTTCAATTAACCTAAAAACATTGTAACGGCGACTCCATCATTATCCTACTGACTTTGTTCGCTAGCACTAGGCTTGTCTTTTTTTCTCTTATGAACATCGCGCGTGAGTGTGAAAGGGATGGATGCGTACATTAGAAGCCGTTCTAAATCACAAATTTTATCAAAATACTAATAAAATTAGCTTTAAAGCATAACGAAAATACACCAATATGTTAGATTAAAGATAGACTTACTGAAAATATGATATTCCATCCTTCTTTTGCACTTTTAGAGTGTAATTTTTAAATTTTTTTGTGTGTAAACACGAGCACGGCCACCAAGCGAATGAGAGCAAAACAAGGCATGTTGTTGTTTTATGCCTTGTTTTACCGGTGCCACTTTTTAAGCGGCAACAGTGCATCTATGATATATTTGATCGAAGACGTCTGCTATTTCCTTCAGTAGTCTTACGTTTAGCTTCACGGTTGAAGACGGTGTTAGACACGAAAACTTTTCTTTGATCCCAGTTCATTTTAGACCATAGATTTGTAAATATTTCCTGTCGATCTGCTTCGGTTATCTCATAACATTTCTTCGTCGAATTTGTGACTTTAGTGTCTTTTTTGCTGCAATTACATCTGGGTAATAATTTTCTTTCGCTTCTTTCTGTATCATTAAATGTATTTTTTTGCCCTCTTGGTTTACGAAACCCCACATATTTCTGGCCTTCCATTCTTTTCTTCTTATTAAGGACTCTTTGATTTTCTTTGGAGCGCTTTCTTTTTGTGGGGTTCTCGGTCAGCATTGTCCCACTTATACTAGGTTCATTGTCAGTGTCATTTGTAGCAACACAATTTTCATTTGCTTCTTGGGTCGGTGCCACAGAAGAGGGTATTTCGATATTGATGGGTGCTTGTTTCTCTTCTGAAGCATTTTTTCTCTTGGTTCTATTTTTTCAAAGCTATCGTTGATATTATCTAGTAAAATTGTAGGTTCTTCGGTTACTTTTGTATTATTATTTAGTATTTCCTGACTTGTAGTTGTATGGTTTGTTAATTTTACATTGTCATTGACATTATTCACTGTAGAAACACAACATTCTAAAATAATTGTTTGTTCAAATGTTGGTGATTCAACAAAAGGATTCTCTATTGCGGTTTGTTTATTTCCTTCTGGAACAGGCACTAATTCTGTTAAATTGTGAGTGGATATCTCTTCTAATGTATCAAAACTATCGCCAATCAATTCTGGTAACACAAAAGGTTCTTTATTAACGTGTACTTCAGTTAAATTAACATTGTTATTATAATTATTTATCACAGGGAAAAAATTGGACATGGGTCAAAAATTCTTCAACAGGAGACAAAGTATTCTGCTTATTAGTTTTACAAGTAATTGACGTAATCGTATTACTCTCATTCATAGTATTTTCTTTTAATAACACCTTTCTCTGTTGGTGACAGTTTTGGTTAATTTGTGAATCACATTGAAGAGCCATCAGTAGAATCTTTTTATTTATTGATTTTTCGAAGTCTACATCGTGTTCGTGACTGTGGACGAAAGAAATGATGTTGTATTAGTAAAAGTATTAAATCAGTGTATTAACTACCTTGTTGCTGTTCATTTATAAATAAGATTCGTTCCTAGATATATAATGAGTAACTCAAACAAAACCAATTTAGGTATAACAACCGAAAGGCAAAAAAGTAAGAACAACTTGAACATACTTTTCATAAAATTCAGCTGTATGATTACTATATTATATACATTAAGTTTTAAAGGTCTATTTTTTGTTTTAAAATAACAACATTTACGTAAGTATAATCTAGTGTTTCTTTTTGAAATCTAACGCAATAACTTCTAACTTTTAAGACTTTTTTAAAATACCTAATGCATTACCTTCTAAGTACACCGCAAAACCAAACTAAAATACACTATTTATTTGTTCATACCAATTTTCGTAAATCATAGGCGTTTCAAACAGTCACAATGTTATATTATGTCATCAATATAATAACTTATTAAATTATATTACTTACATGTCCTTTTTTATGCTGGAACTATAATAAAAACAAAACTTCACACTCTTCTAACTAACGAATTGTTTTAAACTGCAGTTACAAGGTGCTGCACTAATATTTTTGAATTGTCATTTAGAAGGTACTAAATTGTACTGCTTTACCGACCAAGCGTGCTTACAACCTAGTTTATCGTTTCATCACTAGATGGCGGGATACTTAATTTAATCATTTTGACGAAAAAAAATGTTTTCACCAAAACATGTAGTTAAAAGGTCCTGCACTGATGCCGACGATACATATGTATTATACATATGTATTTGTTAAAAGAAATGATGATGAAATTAAAAGATAGCAGATACTTACCAATTTATAATTCTTATTGTATTTTTTTAAAAGTAATGCCTGTGTTAGGAGCAAAACAATACTAATTTATCATATACCATAACAAAAAAGAAAAAAAAATAAAACACGATGTACTTACAGGTGTATGATAATATATGAAGTACAAATGTAAAACCATAAGTAAATCTTTTAAATTTAAGAAAATAGTTTGCCAGTGTGTATTCAGTGTTAGGTATGTACTTACTAAGGTAGAATGTTGTGTATGATGGATTGAATTTATGTTGCATGCGTGTGAGTGTGAAGATGCTGTAGTAGTGTAAAGCCGGTTTAAAACCAATTCAACTACTCGGTTTAAAACCATTTTTTTCGTTTAAAACATTTTAAACCAAAATTTTTGGTTTAAAACGGTTGAAAACTATGCTTTATTAATATGACCCCATTATTCATTATGTCATCAAGTTTCCCATACCCTGAAGAACCAAAAGGTATTTTTTCAGGTTTATCAGATTTTTTTTAGGTGTATCATAACAAATCGATCGAGTAATAAAATCATATTTTAAGAGTTACACTAGTGTTTAATCAGTTAAATAATAAAGTGACTGATAATTGTTTCTTTTATTCTAATATATAATAATTTAGTATATATACTAGCGGACCCGACAGACGTTGTCCTGTCTACACGTCTTTAATTTGAAAATTTTAAAAATTAATTAAAAAAACATTCTCCAGTGGACAAAATTGTGAATCTAAACCATTCCCAGATCCCCTTTAACACACACAAAAATTTCATCAAAATCGGCCCAGTCGTTTGAGAGAAGTTTAGTGACATACACACTCACAGAAGAATTATATATATAAAGATAAATATAAATTTGGTACTAGAAACTACTGTCACAATGAAATCACAATCATTTTGAAACGTGGCAATTTTGTGATATAGAATAATTAACTATAATGAAAATAATATTCGAAATATACTAAGAAGATAAAATCAATAATAATCAACAGTTAAATAGAATTATTTTAATAATATTAATTCAAAACTTCACAATAAAATCAACGTTCAAAAATTTCCTTAAGATCATGTAACAAGATATTGCTTCGTTCTTATTATTTTTGTATTTAAACAAGGGGATCAGTGTTACTTGTAGTCACATGTTCAATCTCGCCATCTTCACTATCCTCATCTTCAGAATCATTATATAAAATCTTCTCATCTTTCTTTTTCAAAAAATTAAGATTCGACCTGATTGAGAACTCTCGAATGTTTCAAGCGGTTTCTTAATTTTGTGTGTGTGTGAGCAAACATACTCCAGTTTCTTTCCGAAGCCGCAGATGATGGCGGTACACTTAAAATTTTTATAGCTATAGCACCAACACTTTGATTTAAGGCAAATGTTTGCCACCATATTCTGGGTTGTAGCTTCTTCGCTGGAGACCAAATAGGCTTTGATTCTTGAAAAAAATTCGTTTTTGTTTTAAACTCTGCCATGTTCGTCAGAACATTTGTTACATCTAAGCCGATAGTCACACATTATTCCTGAATGTATTCAGTTGCCTTTGAAATGTCTTCATCACTCAACCCGTTGCCGCAATGTCTCGGATCCAACAGATAGGCAGCAAAATGTATAGATTGCATGCAAAAATCTTTTCGACTGCTAACATGACCTAGTAGTAGATTTTTGTCTTCGGCATCTAAAAACACAGACTCATCCAATACCTGTGACAGGCCCTTTTTTAAACTTTCAAAAGTGTAATAAACATCAGAAAGTACAGATGTGTCTCTCTCTGTTGAAAGAATGGCCGTCGCAAGTGGCTGTAAAATATTTACAATCTCGTCTAGCTTTACCCATATATCGGTATTCAAAATAATAGTTTTGATTTCTTGTGTGATTGTGACTTCGTGCGATATAGCCAAAAGTTCCAATGCTTCCTTATTTTTTAAATACGATTCCATGGTAATATAGGCTCCACTCCATCGGGTCCTACAAAACAGTTTTAAGGTGCAAGTGCAATCTTTATTTCCATATTTTTCTGTCTGGTAGTTTTCGAACGCTGCCAATACGACGTGCGTCTGCTTGATATATTTAATAACCTGAATAATTTTATCCAATGTTGTTTTGAAAACATCAATTTCATTAATAACATCTTTATATATTAAATTTAGAGTGTGACTTACACAGCCAACGCAGGAAATATGAGGGAATTCACCTTGATAATTCTCCACGCTGCTTTCATATTTCTGGCGTTGTCAGTAACAACCACTATAAATTTGGCAGGGCCGATTTCATTGATGATACTTATAATTTGACCGCCAATAAATTCACCCGTTTCTCTATTAGTTTCTGGATATATTGCATGATAAAATATTGGTTCTGGGGTTGTTACAATAAAATTTATCACACCTTTACCATTAATATTTGTCCAGCCGTCAACAATGAGAGCAAGAGCCAAAGAATGATTAATTTTAACAGTAATATCTTCTTTTATTCTTGAGTATTCGGCATCTAAAAGTCTATTGCTCAAGGCGTGTCTCGTCGGCACTTCATATGTCGGGTCGAATAGGTGAAATACATGTTTCCAGTGTTCTGATTCAAGCAGAGACAATGGCACACCACTAGCATATATTGCCCTAGCTAAAGCAACATTTATATCATCGTGATCCGGAGAAGTAGGATGAACGGACGAAGACACACTCATATTTTCGTGACAACTTTGTGGGCTGTTAGCCTGTTGTGCCCTTAAAGAAAGTGATACGGTTGCTGCTGCCGGTGATGTGGAAACAGTCAACCTTTGAGGTGATTGTGATGTTGATGCGTTATCTTCTGGCTTGAACTTCATTTTCACCTCTTTAGGGCATTTTTTGCAACTTAAAATATGTAGTCTTAGTTTATTTGCCATTGCATATTTATATTGTGTAGAACAAAAGCAACAAACAACATGTTTTTTACCGTCACTATCATTTAGTGTCAAAAAATGTTTCCACACGGCACTCGTAGGACGCGGCATAATAAAAAAAACGACGAAGAGTAATCTCCACTTCACTTAAACAAAACAAACACGTCCACAACTGGTAGTTGCGCTATCTGAACTAACCGACTCTGCAATATCTGTGAGTACGATACGCGAGCGAGCGACGTACAGTCAAAATGATCTTTGATCCTATTACGCTGGCGTATCGCCGCCTCTATCCTTAAGTTTAAGAAAAAACAGTCCGCGGCAGTATAAAAAAACACGAAGAGTGATCTCAACGTCACTAAAACAAACAAGTCCACTACAGGTGATTTTGATTACTATGTTACGTTATGTGAATTCCGACTCTTCAATGCAAATTCTGTAACAACGCTACGTGCGAGGCGAGATGCAACCAAAGTGGCAACGATGCGCTTGCATACACGCGTGCGTGCTACGTTGCCACTTTGATTGTATCTCTGAACTAACCGACTCTGCAATGCAAGGTTTGAGTCCATACGCGACGTTGCCACTTTGGTTATATTACACTCGCGTATCGCATTCGCAGAACTTGCTCACTTTGATTTTTCTATTCGTTGTTCAGAATTCGAAGAGGTTTTCTGCATATTCTTACTAAGAACAATTTTTTCATAAGTCGTGGGACGGACCTATTCTAAAAAGTTATGATTTTATAAATAATACTTAATGTTTATAAAATAATACGCTTAAATTAGCACCTATTTTGTTCAAAATTTGAACATATTCTTTTATGGCGCAGTCGGGTATTCAACCGTTTAAAACGGTTTATTTGCGGTTTTAAACAGTTGTTTTACAACTCTATGTAGTAGTGATAACACCCAAAAACATTCTCAAACTTCTGCATGAAACAATTTTATCTTTCGTCTCACTCTTATACTTTAGAAAATAAACATACCTGTAACCGCTATAGTCATCCTTCAGTAAGAGGAAGTAAGTAGAACCACCAATCGACTTTGTCTCCATAGGCCCTGAATGGTAACCTATGCTGTTTACCCTGTATACAAGACGTACACTGATTAATCTGCATTTCATATTTTACATTATTTTATTTTAAAACATCTTTATGTGGCATGTAGCCTGTAATTTTGATGTTCCAATATCTTATGCCATGTCGAACTGACTTATAATCTTAAAATCCATAAAATATAAACTGCCTATTCTATTGGCTCGAGCAACACATTAACCCTCACAAATGAATCGACAACATTATTCATCACAAACAGTTGTGTAACCGTGATCTATTGCACAAGATAGTGAGAATAAGTTTGCACAGAAGGTGTATATACTTTAGGACCGTCAAAAGCTAATATTTGAATTTCTTCGATTCCTTCCACATTTAATTCTACCTGCCTACAACCACCTTTTTAGATATGACTCTATAATTGAACCATCAATTGGAAGAAGGGAATAAATCCAAAAATGAGGAACGGAGATAATCACAAAAAACCTTCTAATTTTTAAAGTATGAAACTGAGCCCCTTGTGACATATGGATGAAAGAAAGATAATATTAATAACGATTAATTACTGTTGTTCCCAAGTGACAAAAATTATTAGTTATTTATTCGTATAAAAGTCGTGGATTTATTCCCTTCTTCAAATTTATCAAGTTTAATATAGAGAATCTACTCAGAATAATCACAAATGTGTATTTATTTATTATAAATATTGAAACAATTAGCTGCCAATCTATTCTTCATCATAATCATTCGCCTCTGATGTATGTATGTAATGTAATGTATTACGTATTCTTTTTAATGTCATTCATTTTCTTCACATTTATCGGTATTTTAAAAGCATATGCTTTTGCCACTGGTATTATTGAGTAAACAGAGACTTTTTGAAGCAAAACGTAGTTTTCACTAAGCCATCTACGAGTATAAACTCAGAACATACCAGGTACCTCTTATGACTTCAGCTGTACCCAAAACTTCTATATTGTGAGATCTTGAATGTACTTTTCATGTCTAATGATTTGCAAGTTTTCTTGAAAAATCTTTCCATCAATAATAATAATAATAAAATATTTATTTAGTTAACAAGTACAATAATTTACAATTAAATTCTTAAATTTTATAAATAAAGTACATTATTTGTTATTTGCCCGAACTAGATTCAATCTGTGTCTCGGGCGAAGAAAATGCTTACAAAACAATTTGTATACACTTAAATTTACATAATCAGCGCTTACAATATAATTTAATAACATACATATCAATTTTGTAGTACTAGAAATAAGTGGGTCAGAAATAATGCGCTAAGGCAGCTTAGCAAAATAATTTTATTTACATACTTCAAGTAAATGCTCAGTTTGCTCATACGACAAAATTTGTAACCAATTGTGCAATGTGTTTTTACAACTATCATAATTAAGTTTATAAATACTTATTTCTCTATTTAACCTATTATATAAAAATAGACCCAGAAAAGAAACTATCTATTTCTGTAAATAAATTAATATCCATAAGATAATGTAAGGGTAGATCTAATATATACAAGAAAATATGTGACGCTCTTAGGCGCCCTCATAATTTATGGAATTTATATACCTAAATTCAGCGGCTTGTCTAGCTGGGCAATCAGTGTCTCCCGTTTTGTGGCTGCTTGGCTTTTTGAAGCGTAGGCACGTTGCACATTTTGGTTGCTCCACTTTTCTTGTGCAGTCTTGGACGGAATGACCGTCTTCACCACAGTGTCCGCATGTAGTAGTAGCCGTTCTGCACGTCTTGGCTGCGTGTCCGTATTGTTGACACTTGAAGCATCTAGTCACCATCGTGAAATCTCTGACCGGACAGGACATCCAGTTAATAAATATCCGGTTCTGGGTAATAAGAGCTTTACGTATTGCGGCTGATACCTCAATTATATAATTGCAGGTCTCAGCGTTTCCTTTGCCTGATTTGTGACGAAGTTTTATTGAGGTCATAAAAGAGTTCTTCGTCAATTCAGGTAATTTTTCAGCTATGTTCTGTTCGTACAAACATTTATAGACCTCATTTTCAGACATTATTGTAGGAACTCCAATAATAATAATACGAGGCTTGCGCCTGTCAGGTTCATCAACCTTAAGTCCTGATTCAGCAAGTTGGACAGTTTGCTTGAGCTTCTCGATATCTTTTTTGGTCTCAGTACTGATGACAACACCGCCATTTCTAGTCTTTCGGACTCCTCGCACGTGGAGTTTCATAGCTTCAGGGCTTATTATTTTCTGCACCATGATCTTGGTATCCTCGCTAGATTTCGAGTTATCGCTAGGATAAATAACTACCGAACTGAGACTGCTGGGACGAATGCAGTTGCTAGATCCTTTTTTCACCATGTCAGCAAAAGAAGCGCTGGGTGGTACCTGTTTTTCACTCGACTCCTGGATGGCCTGCTTGATCTGCGCTAGGGATTCGATTATTTCCTCCTTCGATTAATGCCTGCCTGTCTTCACTATTGAACTGTTGTGTAATTTTTTTCTTACAGACACAATCATTTTCAGTATTAGACTTGGATGGCACTAACTTTCCAGTAAGGTACACACATAAGGTTGACCAAGTAAACGCTGTGACTTATGCTTTTTTTTGTATGGAGAAGTAGGTTTCTTTCAGTAGGTAGGCTCTACTTTTCTTTTCTGGTGTCTCTTCAACAAATGAATCACTAGAACCACTGTCACTTGTCATGTTTAAAGAGAATTTGATAATATAGGTTTAATACTCGTCACTGTCTCAAATGCAACTAAAAATGGGGGACACACAATTACGCATATTTCAACACAAATGCACTATTTGAAGGTATTTTTTATTTGAATATTTATCATACAAATATGAACTTTATTACTTTGGAAGAACGCGTGTCAGTTGGAAGAAGCAAATAAATCCCGGATTTGTTCCCTTCTTCCAACTCATCGTTATTCCAATGGCATGAGACTATATGAAATTGAAGTGATTTATTCCTTCTTCTTTCTTTCTTTTGACGCACACGGTGCGGTTACCTATAAAGTACACAATGACATGTAAAAATGAATTTGGCCAAAATAGTGTTTATTCCCTTCTTTCCATTGGTGGTTCAATTACTTTTAATTCTAAAGAACTTTTTTATTAAAGGTCGTGTGTTCACTGGTTTCTGAACCCATGATAAACTCAAATTTTATGTTTACACTGGGGTCTTGGACTATAAAGGCATTATTACATTTTTTTATTTTAGATAAAGTACAATCTTTAGCTAGGTGACCTGTCTTATTGCACTGGTAGCACTTGGATTGTTGATTACATTTTACAGCTATGTGACCTACTTTATTACACCAAAAATACTTTTGGTTTCTACAATCCTTTTTGAAGTGTCCTACTTGATTATACAAATAACATTTCCTGTCACTTATTCCCGCCACTCCCACCTTTTCCTTGTCCTCTTTGCTCCTTCCCACAAATGCTGCAGATCCACCCCCAGGTTGGTGTACATCATCTGACCTGCTCTGACTTGCTTCTCTTCTACTAGTAGACTCGAAGTTAACTCTTTCAGGGTCTGTTGGCTCTCCGGAACAGACTGCCATGCACTCACAAAATACTTGTATTTGTCAGGTAGTGTTATCAATATCTTTGTCATGAGCATCCTGTCAGATGGCGCCTCATTGAAACCTCTCAATTGACTAGCAATTTCCTTCAGTTTAGCTATAAATGTCATTACAGGTTCCTTAAAACAAAGATTGAAAAACCGCTGATGTACCAAATGGACGCTTACCTGCGATGATGGCTCATACATTGTTATCAACTTTTGCCACATTTCGTTGCTCGTAGTGCAAGCCAATAAATTCGACAAAACCTGTCCGTCGACTAGCGTGATAATTATCATTTGCGCTTCGTAATCGCGCTCCTCCCATATTGTTTTGTCTTTCTATAACGCATCCACATCACACAGCTCTCTGCCGCTGACTACTTCAAACAACTTCTTAGCTCATAATACTATACTAGTTTGAAATTTCCATATCGTCCAATTCATTTAGAATGACGCACTTGTTCTCCCTGCTTGACTCCATTGCTTCGCACAGCTGAAGCACGCCGCAATTACCGCCAGTCCGTTTTTTTCCAATGTTAGTTTGACTTTAATTAATTGTGTTATTATTCGTTTTTTTTATCACTGTCATTTAATTTGTAAAGGTATGTGTTGGTAGGTAGTGTGGTAAATAAAAGGTTCAACACTTACAGTTCTGGTAGAAGTTTACACTACACAAATATATAAACAGCACAAGCAGATAACAGATCTAGCGAAGGTACAGAAGGAGTGTAGATATCACAGGAGAAAGCAAGAGAGAAATGAATGAAAAGTTTTACAAGCACAGCGATATAGCACGATTAAACCAACAAGCAAATAGCGGGTAGCGCGTCAAAGAGTTGTGAGCCGACTGGCAATGTACTCTGTGGCCGACGCATTCCAACGAATCGGTTTCGCTCGGGAACAACATCTGTTAGAAGCAACGTTAACTACTGTGACGCGCCCGGTTGCTTGTCCGTTTGTTGAAATACAAATTAATTTAAATATTAATATTAGAAACGATTACATACAATAATGTTTATATAAATTTACTTCGATAGAAATAATATAGTATTAATAACACAGATTACACAAAACAATAAATATAACATGTGAATAATATTCAAATGAATATGATTCGCTACAAATTCATCATCTAATACAGTATTGTTCACATTCTTAGAATGGTTTCTCTTGTTCTCATAACCATCAGTTTGTTTAAACCAGCATTTTTCGCGTTAGGTTCGGGTTGCCAATAACATTACGAATATGATATTTGCAAGACCTTACTCCTGCCTCCCACAATCCCCCAAAATGCGGTGTGTAGGGTGGTATGAAATTAAACTTTATATTATCATTGGCCAAAATTGTGTAATTTCTTTAATTGCCCCAACAAAGTTCTTACCATTGTCTGAAAATATCTCAGCCGGTTTACCCCTTCGAGACACAAATACCTTCAGTCGAACGTTCGCTCGACACCGGGGAGGGAGCCGGAAGTTGCTGCGTTTTCCTTCGATGAGGCTTTAGAACCATACCTCCAAAGGAAAAGAGTAGCTCAACAGGAACAGAAATCAGCAAACAGGTGTTATATTTCAAAAATATTTTTTTTATTGTAAGGTAAGTATTTAAGCTCTTTATGCTAATATCTTTATTATTCAAGTATTGCAGTGTTTCTAACACAGCGGTGCTGCAGTAGATCCCGTATTTGCGCCACTTGCAATAGTATCAGTATCCTCTAAAAACGTGTGATAAGATTCATCTCTTGGACTTTTTTTTATATCTCCCTCGATACTGTCTAAAGCCTCCGACTTTTGTTTTTCAGATCGATTCATTTTTCGTGTTTTAGTCAGGATAACTTCTTTTACATAACCCCTCCGCTCTTTTGGTTTCCATTTCATTTTAAAGAACGGATGTGATACTGAGGCTAAAATTGCATCATTTACTGCAGGCTCCAGCTGCTAAAACATACATACATATTTCTGTCCTCCAGATTGTCGTTGTCGCGAAAAATAATTATTTATATTCTTTTAGACATCTAATTAATAGCAGAATAAAATAAAACTTACGCTTCATCTTCACGATTTCGAATCTCCTAAAAGCTATTTCTTGACAACATACAGAAAATGACCGACTTCAAATTCAAGCATTCATTGATGTTTATTGCATATTTATGACATTAGTAGAATGGTATTCTTTATCTGAATAAAAACAGTCGCCGTCTATCATTGCGATGTTGGACTAATAATGACACGTTTAGTTTTACACATTCATTTTATAAATAAATGTCTACTAACATATTACTTAAAGTATTTTATCAGAAAAAGTATTTGTAAAATACTAGGATACTAAACAAAATATATTGCATGGAAATATATTTAGAAACAAAATTAATTTTTAAAAAGTATTTTAAATACAAGATGGAAATACGTATCTTGTATTTCAGATAATTGTATTTTCGATAAGTCCCATCTCTGTAGATAAGATGCTTTTAGTCTCTGTACCCATCTTTTGAAACTTGTTTTTGTATAAAACATTTAAAAAGTGATTACAATAAGTACACAGTTTAGTCTTTCTAGAACACAATACCAGATCACAGATTTGACTGAAATCTTTTAGGTTCATTATGGATACTATTGAGCCACTGTAAAACTCCATTGACACTTCAGACCCATTGATTTTAACTTTAATCCAAAACTTATTTATATTTATATCTCCATTGCAATTATTGACATACACCACCTCCTCGGTATTTTTATTCACTAGCCTCATTACATCCACTGTATTTACTCTCTTTAACCGGAAACATATCTTCCTAAGGTGTCCTGTTCTCAGACAGTAATTACATTTGTTGTTCATCATCGTGCACATGCTGGCATGGCAACGAAAATTATGTTGCTGGCCCAGATTTAGTTCCTGTATTGAAAGTATTTTTTTTATTTTAATTTATAGTAGTGCTCGCCTTAGTTTATGGTGATAGAGCAAATGAAGATTTCTTCTTAATTATAAACACTGCTTGTACCTCACTTTCAACTGTTTCAGTCACCTTAGCTTGAGCACTCTCTATCCCCATAGCAATACTCACTGCTTGTACTAATGTTAACTTGCTTGATTCTAGAAGTCTGTCCCGGATTTTTTGTGATATGACACCACACTCAAACTGGTTTCTTAAAGCTGTATTTAAAAAAGTACCAAAATGGCAAGTCGCTACTATCTCATGCGATCTTAGTGACGCTAAGTATTCCTGGATTGATTCACCTTCTTTTTGGTGACGGTGATGAAATTTTAAATATTCAACAATCTCCAGTGGGTCTGGGTCCAAATGCTTAACCACAATATCGACATTTTGCTTATACGAGTTTTGAGGTTGGTTCCGCTGGCCAAGTCACATAAAGTGTCATATAGGTTCGCCCCAAAGCAGTGAAGACGGTAGGAGTTTTTTTTCACTTTCCACTGTGATTTTATATAAAGATAAGGCACTTTCAAGTCGCTGCACCCATCTTTGAAATTAGTTTCTCGAATTGTAGAATTCTATTCAGACATAGTTACCAATTCTCGTCGCCACTATTGTATGTACTTGACTGTGTAGACGTTGATTTAGCAATAAAACACCATTAATGCTGTATGGCTCTTGTTATCGTGTTCACACGGTAGAATTTTTGTATCAACATCAGTTTTCTATACTCCTGATACCACCACTAAAACAAAACCACAGATTATAACATCATCAGCCTATCGCAGTCCACTGCTGGACATAGGCCTCTCCAATTGCGCGCCACGCACGGCTTCTCGCATCCAGCTCCTGCCAGTCGTCTTGCGCATTATAACATTGTATTATAACATTCTATGAAATTATGTGGTATTGCAGTCACATGATCCGAATCCGATGACCGGAACCGGTGGTAGCAATTTTTGGCAAAATAATAGAGCTGTTGCATGAGTATGCTGGTATTGTGTTCATTGTATGAACGTTTGTAAAGAGCCAGATACTTAAAGAACCAAATCTCCGACCGCAACCTTTTGTTTTTCATTTGTTTTTTTTTGTTCTAAGTTCCAACAGTTTTTTTTGCCCGTCCACCACCGACTGTGCAGGAGCACCATCTAGTTGGTACCACGTTTGGTTACAGAGATGTACCAATTAGTACTAAATACAAATGCTTTTCTAATATACTATTTCAAATGCAAAAGCAAAATACTTTTGCTTTTTGCATTGAAATAGTAAACGCAAAATAAGTATCCATTTTCAAAATACTTATTCAAATAATATCACGAATGTTCATAAATAACTATTTTGAAAATATTTTAACCCTTGGTTTGACCTTTTGTACATAGTTTGGACCTTCCTTTTGACCCAAAAATTGGAAAATGATCTGATTGATCATAGCGAACATCTGAAGATGGCCGTGCAGCAACTGATGTCTTTATAACTTTTGAAGGGGTAGGACCCAGTACGTCTGCAGATTGCTTTGGGATAGACCGATTATGGTGTAATAAATTCTGCACTATATTGAACCTAATTTTTTTTAAACTCATAGTTTTCCCAATGTGATGTCTGCGGTACAATATCTAACTATTGGTTACGCAAATGTCCAATAGCTGCGAAACTAAAGGAAGGTACCAACGGTGCCCCTTCAACTTAGTTCTTTAAAGAGCAATTAGCATATCAGCCAAATCAACACCGCCCATATGAGCATTATAGTGCTTAATTATTTCAGGGCATGGTACAGCGGATCTCTTCTTTTTTTCCTTATCGTATCTTAGGATTGTGGAAACAGGCTGTGCATCAACATAACTGCTTACAGTAGTTACACACTTATTGTCATACCACTTAATGACACACACCTTGTTATTATTGCACACCATCTGTGAATGGGAACCTCTTGGTTTCTTCTTCAGGACCTTGCCAATGTTAGAATTTTTTCAGCGCCACGCAATCTATTGGCCCTTGGTGCCGAGTGAAAAACTGCCCAGCTCTTCTCATAGGTAGTGAATTAATTCATGGCTTGTAAAAAACTTATCAAAATATACTATTTTACAAGCTGGGTCCGGTATGGTTTTATATAAAGCCACTACGACTTTAGCACCCAGTCCAAAAGATATTTCTACCGTTGACAAATTTGCTAAACGAAAAGTATCTTAGCCGCCGTATATAATAAAATCATACACAAAACCAGATACTCCAGCTCTTACAAATATCTTGTCGCCCCACTTCTTTGGCTTATTTTTCACATACTGCTTACGATTACCAGCTTTTTTCCCTTTATAGGGTACCATCATCTCGTCAATGCTAAATTTGTCTTCGTGAGGAGTTTTCTAAAAGTTTGCACGTAGTTTTTCTACAAAAGGTCTAATTTTAAAGTATCGATCACCGTCATCAAGCAAATTATTGTTGAAGTGGATGTTTCGACGCAGTTGTTAAAAAAAATTAAGAGGCATAATATCGGCTATGGGACTGTACCTGAACTCTCGGGACCATTAATCTGTATATCTACAATTCCCATAAGCAAATTTTTTGCAAAAAAATCTTTTATATCCTCGATAGTAACATTCAACGACTTGTTAATAAGTTTGTTTGTTCTGTAATGTAGTCTAGAATATCATTCGTTACAAAGGTGGTAAAGTACTCGTAAGGAGTCTTAGAACTGTCTTCTAATGGAAAATTATGAGTCTCTGTTTCAGCTCTATGTGCAAATTTCTGTCGAGTCCATGGAAAGTTGTCTGGGTTGTCGAACTTTAGAGCGAGTTGAACTCAACGGAGATCCAGGAAATAGTGGAATGGCTGGCGATTGCGGGATGTGTGGTACAGACTGTGAAGATCGCAAGACCGCTGGAGATAGTGGCTGATATTGTTGACATGGTGTTAAAGCAGAGGGGTTTTTTTTTTTTTTTTTTTTTTTTTTAATCTACACCTCCAACGTTATCGGAGTCTATATTGGGCTGATTCACTTGCATGCCAGTTCTCACTTTTGTGCTTCTCGCACTTTCATGCTTCATACCAGTTCTTATCTATCTTTTCTCTTTTCATTCTTACGGGTGGGACTCCCGTCTAATATCCTATTCTATCTAATCTATCTTTTCTATATATCTTTATTTATTTTGTCTATATATCCAATCTTAACACGGGGAAAATAAGGTAAGTACAACTACACTTTTTCTTTTACAGTACAGCTACACTTTTTTCTTTTACAATATTTTCTTATAACTACTTATTATTTAGGGTACAACCATTTATTACATATTTTCATCTTATTTAGAGTACAGCTATTTATTATATGCTTAAATCTTATAAAGGGTACAGACTATTTATTATATTGAATCTTATACATAGTGCAAATTTTATTACATGTTTAAATTTTTAATCTTCTAGTTTCTTTTTCTTTATTAATGCTATTTTTCTTCTTATATCTAGTACATCTGTTCTTATTACAAAGCAAAGTACAGTTTTTAAAATTATATTCTTATAGATACTTCTTATTGCTACTTGCTTATTTTCTATTGACATTTTTCTTTTATGCTTATCACTAATATTCTTATAATATTGAGTAAACATAATTTCAAACGCTGTTTTTGTTTCTCAGTATAACTATTTTAGCTATTTTGTTGCAGTAGTCTAAAAATGTATGCCTATGCTTGCTTTCAATAATTTTGGACAGATTTTCTTGTTTAATTTCGATATCAATTTTGCATTCGTAGTTGTATCGCTCCAGAGCAAATATAGGGCAGCTACACAAAATATGTGGCACGGTTTCTCTCTCACCTGGGTCGCAGGTGCACGATGGGTTCTCCTTACACTTGAAACGTTCCAAGTATGCGGAGAAACCACCGTGCCCCGTCATTACCTGTGTTAGGATGTTCGTAATTTTTATTTTCTTGATAATTCTGTACGCCGCCACTGCGTTTGGGAAAAACAATTTAGTTATACCTGCGGTTTCACCCGCGCTGTACCTACAGTTCCATTCTTCCAGCGTCTGCGCACGCAGGTTACGCTTTATGAACGAAACCGGGCACAGGTCGTAGTCCGGTTTTTTCTTTGCTTTCTCCGCGGCCTCCTTGGCCAAGTAGTCAGCACGTTCGTTCCCCTCCACCCCTGCGTGGGCCTTGACCCAGAACAAAGATACAACTTTGCCCTGGAGAGACTGGGATTTAAGGTTCTCTCTGGCCTCCACTGCCAAGGGATGGAGGCAACTAACCTGATAGACAAACCTGTCAAGGTTTTGTGATGTTTTATAGATAACACCTGTATTATATATGATTTTTGACCGACATCAGTGCTGCCATAGAGTCGCTGAGGATGCCAAACGTTGATGATCTATTCTTCCCTATCTCCCTAGTGGCAACGCAAATGGCCAGGAGCTCGGCCTGGTAGACCGTGCAGTATGTCAGTAGTGCTAATTTAATGGTTTTTATTTCCTTGCTTTTGTCCCATACCGACAGCGCTGCCTTGCAAGCAATTTTGCTGCCATCCGTAAAGATGGTTATATCAAAATTGGTTTGCGCTGTGAGTTGTTCTTGGTCCACCAGGGTCCCGAACTCCAAGTCAGTCCGCTCTGCTGGGTGTGGTGCCAATAAGGCAGAGTGTTTTTGCTCCACCTCCCTGTCCCCCAGAAATCGCTGCGGCATCCCTCTCCTAGCCTCGTAGAGTGACGCCGCCTCGCGTACTCGGAGGTCGAGAGGAAGCACCCCAGCAAGCACCAGCGACGAGTTCAGGGAGACAGTTCGGTAAGCCTTACACAACTTTTGTGCCACTCTTTGCACAGCTCCCAGCCGCTTCTTGATGCTCACCTTATTCGCAGCCGGAGCCCAGACACTGGCCGCGTACAGAATAACCGGTTCTATTATCGCCGTATAGATTATGTTGATGACTTCAGGGTGTAAGCCCCTTTGATTTCTCTGGCCATAGAGATGCTGATCCCGCCCATGCTCAGGCGCGGGGTATCAAATTTAAGCTTCCGAGTTATGAGCATGGCGCTAGTTTTCTGAGGCGCAAATTTTAACTTATTTTTGACCCCCCACGCCAGAACGTGCGTTAGTGCAGCATTGGCCTGATCCTCTATTTCGTGTGCCGTCTCACCGTCAAATACTAAGACGACGTCATCCGCAAAAGCCTGGCAGTAGTTGCCCCGATCCTCCAATTCCTTTAGGAGGGGATCCAAGAGGAGGTTCCACAAGATCGGTCCACCAATGGAACCCTGCACGCTCCCTTTTTCAGTGCTTTGCCGGTGTTCGGCTCCAGCATATCTCACCCTGACTCCTCTGTCTTTCAGATAGCTGTCTATGGTGCGTCTCAAGTCCCCAGGGCACTTTTCCTCAGCCAACCAGACTAAAGCAGAGGGTTGCAACGGAGATGCACTAACCGCTTCTTGAACAGGAACAATTTCGTCATCCGAGAGTAAATTAACCCGTTAGGCGCCAATATTTTTTGCGGAGAAACGCTAATGTCGACCTTGAGACGATTAGCAAAATATTTTGGTAGTAGTCACCGAAAAAGAAGTTTTTTTCGTATTAAAATGTAATTATAACACATAATATGCACATCATTGTCACCGTTATAAAATTTGCCGTGTCGTTAACTATTTAAATTATCAGGAAATACTTACATATTGGAGAAATCATGTGATATATTTGTATGTTATGATATTTTCACTTACTTGATGTCCATATTTCCATTCATATTATAAAATATATAACTTTTACACATACACTGACACTTATAAACTTTTCACACATGTGTTTGTGGACATAATACACAAAACATTCACTTACACAACACAAAATTGTCACAATAAAACAAATATTTACATTTAACAATAACAAGCCCGCCGGGAGATCGTTTTTTGTTTTTTCGGAAGACGGTCCCCATTTCATCTCATCCACATTTTTTATATTTTTTATCATTAATTTCATCATGACGAAGACTTAAAGACTTGAAGACTTATTATATGAAGACTATAAACACTTGACATTGGCAGAAATAGCTGATCCGAGAGATCCGGCTGGTTGCCATTTCATCAAAAGAAGAAGAAGAAGAACAAGCCCGCCATTTCGCAGGAATGCGCGCGTCATACCGGCCGGCGACGACACCTGCACGCGTGACGTAATCAATTACAATTACTGCTATTGGTCGATACTAATTTATGAGTATTTATAAGTACAGTCGAGTTCATATTTATTTGCACAAAACGTAAATACGAAGGTGAAATTATTATTTACAATTTTTTTGAATAAATGAAATCAAGCTGATTATATTATTATTTGGCTCTTATATTGGTTATTTTTTTTTTATTTATCACTAGATAATTATGCAATCATCTCAATTGCTAACAATTTTTTACGTAAAATAGTAATTACAAAAGTGTGTTATTTATAAACTAGGTGGGCAATTGTATGCATCTAAAATATGATTATAGTAAAACTACTTTGTAAAATATAGAAAAGGTTTTTCTGTTATTTATTATTTTGAACTACAATGTGTAGTGGTGATAAATAAACCTTGTCTAATATTCTAAATACGTAAATCGGTCTGTTAGGTTTTCAAATCTAAACTACTAAAACTATAAAATTTTGGAATGTAATTTTATGAAACAGTAATATAACTTAGGTGAATTCCTTGAATTTCAAAATGAAGAAATTATGTAATTTATCGTTAAATACTTTCTGTTTGTGTTTTATATTCAAAATTTCGTCAAAAGTAAAATACTGTGCCCGACCATACTGTATTGTGATTTTTTTGCTCCATTCTTATCTGATGTTTATATTTTAAATAGTCCTTGAAACTTTACTACACCCGACACCCAAACACATAAATCAAGACATTTAACGCGTGGCTTTGAAACACTTGAAACTTTGTTATTGTTTTGGAATGCTCGTGTCAAACTAAGTCGACTACAATATAAAACATAAACTGAACATAAATGAGGTTTAAGTGTCAAAATATATGTGATATTATCTTTTTTCTGATATGTATATAAATATATATAAGCGTATACGTTTCTGGAGGCAGGGAAGGGGAAAGAATAATATTTTCTTCATTAACATACTGGCGATGCTGTGACTGCTGTGAGTAACAGTTAGATCAACCTAATATTGTAATTGTGAAAGTAGACTGCCGGTATGTTACGTGACACACATCAATTACTGAACCGATATTCATGAATTTTGTTGAGAGATAAACGGGATCTCGGGTAAGACTATTGTATGTATTATTCTATTGTACCTGTTGGTCTCTTGGTTAGTGATTCTGACTGCTAAGCCATAGGTCGACGATTCGATTCCCATCCAGGACAAATGTTTGTGTGGTTAACGTGATCATATTTCTTTGTTTGACATGTATGTTTGTTTTAGAAATATATAAGTACTAGCTGTTGCCCACGGCTCCGCCCGCGTGTATGTCGATTATCATGGCAAATAATAGTAGAGTGTTATTACGATGTATAAGCTATATTACTGTGAAGTTCCATCCAAATCCGTTTAGTAGTTTTTGCGTGAAAGAGTGAGAAACACACACACGCATACAAATCCTTACAAACTTTCGCATTTATAATATAATATTAGTATGATGTCAATCACCAGTCTGGTTATAATAATACAGGCTTTGCCTAGTTTTGGAACAGACAACCGTGTGTAAAATGTATTAGGATGTGAGGATATACAATACATATCATTATAGGCCCAGCCACTTAACTCATATGATAGCGTCAGCTACGCTTAAATGTTTACTTGTGAATATACTGGTTATAACGGCATGACAGGGCGCCTTACCACCGACACACTGTGACCTACGAACAGAACATGCGCTCGCGTCTAACGTCTATACGCGATGTGAGCAAACTTTGAATGAAGCCAACTCCGAGTACTCCGACTTCTCTAGCGCGCGCGTAGCACATGTACCTAATTTGGGCATCAACACTCGACAGCGTGTCGTTAAAATTAAATGTTCCTAAGTACTTACTGTCCTGTCCCAAATGCATTGTTACATTAGCCAGATGGCGTAGTTAGGCGTAGCCCAATAACTGCATAAAAACCTACGAGTCAGTAAACCTAAAGGCTGTCCCGAAAGGTATATTCACAATTGTTCGAAAAGTACCTTACCAAAACTTCTTATACTTACGTATTTGTACGTAGCTAAAACCATTTTCGTCTATTTTTTTACAAAAGAAATTAAACACGTGCTTAATACATTTGTTTATTATTTGCTAAAACATGATTAGTAAAACTATTACCTATATTACGTTATGACGTTACAGACATGATATATATGAATACAATATTGTTTTATGTATTTTTGTCTGTTACAAATGAATTCATTCAAAGTTTTAGTTACACGTTATAATACACATTTACACAATTTAGTTTACAATTTTAAAATCTTTGACTGAGAAAAAAATTTAAAATCAATAATGCTCACTGATTGGTCATCACAATATATATATATATATAATTATTTATATACACAATTTATATATACAAGCTGATTTCTTATTTAGTTTCCCTTGACATCCTCTTTTCTTTATTGTTTATGAGCCAATAAAGTAGGGTTCGCTGTACATCAAGGTAGGAGAGCCACGCTGAATTGAGCACGAACGGACCGACTCGACCGGGGCAGTACTCTCACATAAGACCCTAAAAAGACAGCGGCAAAAGAGCGCGTCGCGCGTCGACGACTGGTTTCGTTGATATCACGACGCGTCGCCCCGGAATCGATGTCTCAGACTATCCAAAATAAAATATAGATATCTAAAATAAACATTTATTATATTTAAAAAATATATATTATTAGTAAGTAAATAAATCAATTTTAATTTCTTGTTATAAGAAATCACTCAATTTTTTATTGTGCCTATCTGTACTTCAAACATGGCGTTCGCACCGTTTCGGGGAATTGGCGAGTCTTGCTATACGAAACATGATTACACCTGAATAATGTAATAATGCAAAAAACTGATATTATGAAAGTGTTTGTAGATAAATAATCTAAAAACTTATGTGCATATCAGAACACTGAGAAGCTGATTTATATAACAAATGTGACAAAATATCTGTCCCACTTACGTAAAAGTAAACACACTATAAAAGTTATTTACATTTTATTCTATGTTCATGCTCTTTCTCAAATGAATAACACAGCATAAATTAATTTACCAGTAATTCTGTATAAGTATCATAAAAAAACACTCACCGTTTCCTTCTGATAATCAATAATTTGTACAATTCCATATCAGCACTCGACAGCAGTTTTTGAAAGATGGCGCCTTTCTTGTCACTTTGGCGATTGGCTAAATGTTTTTTATTTTTTTGTGTTCGTTCCGTTATTGCGAGTTATAAAAAATATTAAAGAATATAGATTACAAACTAGGCTAACGCATTGTGAATTTGGTTTGTGTCATAAATGAATTGGAACGTAAAAAATCGACGACCAATAGGAGCGGGTCGCTTATGCACACCCGTGTGTTCATACGACGCGTCGAGCCGCTATTTCTTATGCAGCCGACGTTTGACGAGTTAACACGTTAGCTGCGGCACCAATTTTTGCATACTTTCCGTTCCTGCGGCACGAGGTATAATCGGCCCGTACCGTGACCAGACGTTAGGGCGACACGCGGTCTATTAGACCCCACCTCCTTTTACAGACTAAAATCCATTTTCTGGCGCGAAATCAAAGATAAATGAGAATTTTGGTCCTTATTGATATAGACAGTGAATTGATGAACCCTAATCCACCGTCGCCCCGGGATCTGATGGCTAGTTTAGGAATTATTAGCAAAACAAAATATGGGATCTTATACACCTCGTAACGCACTGAAATAGGGCAAATTTTCGCTGCGATTAGTAATGGTTAAAATAATATCGACGTTTTTAAACTGTCTTAACTACGCAACGACTTGACCGATTTTGATCAATTATATCTTATTAGATCGTTTTAAGGGCAAAACCTGGCAAAACAACACAAAGCTATCAAAGGATACATTTTTTTTTAAATAATCTAAATTGTGCTTGAAGGCGCCATAAAGAAAAAAAAAACCGGCCAAGTGCGAGTCGGACTCGCGCACGAAGCGTTCCATTCTATACCATTAAGAGGCACCTATTACAGACTTATTATTGGAAAATAATGGATTACGGTTTATGCATAAGGTTTATCTTTCTATTTGTATATGAAAATCTTAATGCGGTTCACAGAATAGAAAAAAAAGGCAACCAGAAGTAGAAAAGAAACTGTCCTATTTATTCTGCCTCGGGCTTTAAAAATACAATTATTAGAACTTGAATTAACATTAAAAAATCAGTATCAATATACTTTTTTTATAAAAATCTCAATATATATGTTGTACTTATTTATGAGTGTTTTTCATTGAAACAGGGTAGACAATAAGATTTTTTGCACTGAGTGCACTGAGTCAAAATCTTTTTGGATTTTTTATCAGCTTCACGAGATGGTAAAAATGTGCGTAGTTTTTGGTAACAACCAACACATCTTCTCCTTTTTTCACCCTTTTCGAGGCAATGGCGTGCGCTTTCAGGTGCTGAAAAATAACAAAAATGTAAAGATAACGTAATAAAACTGACATTGTTACTTAGGTTAGATCGTAGATGAGAATAACAATGATAATGTAGGTATAACTGCATCAAATGAATGTGTTTGTTTTATACTTAAAATGTTGAAAGAGTAGGTAGGTAAGGTAGCTTAAATTCAGAATAATTAAAAGGAAACAATAATAAATAACTTAATAATGACCAAATGTTAAGCTTAGTTTATGAAAGCTTCAACACGTTGACTGTCAAGAAATATATCTAAGCATTACATTACCTGGGGTCTCATCGATTTCCTTTTTTATTAAAGATTCTATAAGTTTCTCCACAAAGAGTCTTTTTGGTAACTTTTTTCCATCAGTTTGGATTGAATTAAACACAATCCAGGCATTAATTAGCGCCGTACCAAATATTAGCTCCATTACAACTTTTCTCCACCATTTGATTCCTCTCTTCAAAGTTGTATAATAAGAAGACATCTGGTTAGAAAAGTCAATGCCTTTTTTTGTTTTATTGTACAGCAAAACACATCCCGGTTTTTTTATGCATTCGTCGGTTCCTCTCTTCTTTTTTCCAGTATCTATCAGGTTATCATCGTGATCTTTGCACGTAGTCAACATCAAAACATTCCGTTTATCCATCCATTTCATTACCTTTACGCCCTTTTTGTTCATTTTTCCAATAATTTCGCCTTTCTGCAATTTGTAACTAGTAACTTGCTTTGGCAGATATTTCCGTATTTTATTAAGTGTTCCACATAAAAATGTTTTTTGTGATAGAAGATCTTCTGCCAGGCCCAACGAAGTGTAGTAATTGTCTACTATTACGATTCTACCCATTTCTGTCAGATTTGTCATCAATCTTAACACTACTTTTTTACTGTGTTCTAATTCTTTTTTCTGATTTTTTTTCCCTGTATAAACCTCTAACTCAGAAGTATAACCTTCGGGAGTGCAAAGCTTATAAAGCTTTACGCCGTACCGGTGTGATTTGTTTTTTATGTATTGGCGAAAACCTAGTCTTCCTCTCCATGGTATCATGGTTTCATCGATTACCACATACTTTCCAGGATTTGCAATACGTCGAAAGTTTTCTGTAATCTTTGTGAACATATTTCTAATTTTATATAGTTTGTCAGTTTGGTCTTCATTACTTACATCACTGACATGCCAGCATTTAAGTAGCAATAAAAATCTGTCTCTTGTCATTACTGAAGAAAGAAATTCGTTTCGATACAATTTGTTTCTGCTCCAGTATAAATTTAAATTAGGAACTCTACACAAACCCATTGCCATCAAAACAGCCAAAAATGTTCTCATTTCCTGAGAACTGGTGTCACTCCATTTTGTCATGCGTGAATTACGTTTCATATTTTGTTGATTTATTTGTATATACTTTTGTGCGTAAGCATTTGTTTCAGATACCATTATATCAATCATCTCATCTGTAACAAACATCTTGTATATATCTTCAGGTGTAACTCCCACAAACGGGGGTAAATTAAACGTACATTCTCCAGCGAATTCATTAAAAGTTATGGGACTTTCCGATATATTTTCCCACTCATCGTGATCTTTAGCTTGCGTGCCGGGTAATGTTTCGTCCGTGACTAAAATGTCATCTTCTGTAGCTTCTTCATATTCACTATCTGGAGATAAATCCTGATCTGAATGAACGCAATTTTCCATTGAAGCATACTCTTCCGAATCACTACACTCTTCCTCCGAAGGACTATAATCATTGTCAGTACCGCTAAAATTATCATCTTCCATATTATTACTCTCATCCAACTCAGGTGATTTTCGAATATTCTGCACACTGTGACATATTTTGTTTGTTTGTATTATATTATTGTTTTCGCAGTCTATATGTTCAATAATATCATATTCGACAATATCAGGTGATTTTAGAACAGTTGGCAATTTGTTATTCATGTCTCGTTTTCCTTTAACATTGTCATCAGGAATATTTTCTATAATTACAGAGACCTCTATTTCATGACTTTTTTTGGATTTGGACGGATTAAAGTCTTCTGAATATGTACATTCGGATGTAACATTTTCTCTCGGTCTTTTTTGTGTCGGAGTACGAAGTAATTGTTGAATGTTGTCCTCATTAAGTGATATATTACAATCCAGTAAATTGGAGCGTGAGATTTCTGACAAAGATCCAGCTCTGCTCTCCGTAGTTATATGAGGAAAATCTTTTAAAGGGGAACCTATAGGATTTTGTTTTTTTATTGGTGAGGTTGAAGCACTAGAAGCGGACAAGCGAACATTCTGCAATATTTGACAAGTTTTTCCGGTACTAGGACTGAGATACACTGTTTCTTCTTGTGTTTTGAGTTGAATAGTTTTTCGGATGTTTGGACTGAGGTTAACTGTTTCTTCTGGTTCTTTCACTTGATCAGGATAAATTGAATTTTTTTTAGTGGCAGTCTGAGCACGTGTTTTTGCTTTGTGTTGTAATGTTCTTGTATTTGCAATAATTATAGAGCTTGGGTGCCCATGTAAGAAAGTATATTGTTTTGTATTGTCATACTGTTGTTTATCAATGACACATTCTTGTTGTGAGCTAAATTCATGTAAAGGTACGATTTTTTCAGTTATATTTGGTTCAGTAGAAAAATATGTTTTTTGACGTTTATTTGTTGGAAAAATCTCTTCATCACTCTCATCGTCAAACACATTTTCAATTGGCAATGTTGGCCGATTGGTTGGTTGGACATCACTTCTCGGTGGACTCTGAAAAAATGACTCACATATTGTATTTTGCATAAACAGGCAGTTCTCAGCCACCAGTAGCTATTTATTGAGTGTACTGATCAAAACACGGTAAAAAAATAGAATAGAAATGACAAGAAAAAAAAACGATACGCAAATAAAGCTGTGTGGTGCCGGCGGCGAATAGTACCAACCCATTTCATCCCGTGGGTGTCGTAAAAGGCGACTAAGGGAATAAAGGAACACAGAAGACGGGCAGCAGCGTCTCTGAACCGTTTGACATCTTACTGCGATCGCCAACCCGCCTGCCAAGCGTGGCGATTATGGCAATTCCTCCCAAATGTTTGGGAGAGGCCCTTGCCCAGCAGTGGGATCCCTACGGGCTACTAAAAAAAAAAAAAAAAAAGCGGGCTCACCGACTAGTTTAGGTATTATGATATTCAAAGTAGGTACTTTTCTTTATAGACTATTTAATAGATTGCCAAAAATGTCTCTAAGTTCAATCATTTTCATATAAGTAACCAGGTTTGTAAAATATCAAAATGTCTTCGTCATAGTGACAATTAAAAATACAAAGTACCTAATTAAAAATATTGGCTTTGTATGACCGGTACACTTGAAAATAGAATTAATTAATAAGCTGCTAGAGAAAGCCTTTGCTTGGTGATAGTTTAAACAAAGTGTTATTCTTAAATGAAAACCCTCTTTAGGTGGTGATACAACTCGTGAAAGTAAACAAGTTTCATAAAAATAAAAGAAAGAAAAAATATAATACTTCCTATACAAAGTCCCAAGAGTAAGTTTTGTGTGACAAGTTAATTTTATTACCAATAAGTATAGGTATCATAATTAAGGCAACCAGTTGGAACAACTGATATTACCTGTATACAAATTTTCTTAAAAAAGTATTTTTACAAACGATAAAAAAGTATTTTTATCGTTTTCTTATGAAAGTTGTTCTATTTCGCGAGTGGTTTTACAACCTAGGAGGGTTCGCTTTATTAGATGTTATATTATTATTCATGTAAGTGGTGCAAAATATAAACAGCAGTTTAAAAATAGAGATGAATTTGGCATGCTTATTCATTACAAAAAACAAACTCACACACACACACACCACACACTTTTAAAGAAAGTTTTTAAGATTTGTTTTACAATAAATACTTAGAATCCCAGTCCCACTCCGTAAACGCTTTATTCATGAACAGATAGCAGATTTAATCGAGACGCATTAAGCCTAGATTTCGAGTGAAGACTGAAGCGAGTGAAGCTGCGGTATATTATATATAATATACTGTCATTTTATACCAAATAGTCTGTATGCTATATCTTTCTTCTCAAGCTTTATTATGGTCCAGATTATTTACATGCGATTACATTTGGCAGCACCTTATGTTGTTGAATATTATGTTAAAGGTTTAATATAAAAACGGTGTATTAGTTAGTGCAAAATTAATTCTCGTATCAAGCTTTTCACACAAGTAATCTTATAGATAAATGTTAGAAATATCATATCCACGCATGCTTATACAAAACGTACTTACAAACACTGTAATCCTTTATTTAAGATGGCTAAAAACAAAACATTTCATATTAAAATATTGAGTTTCTTAAATTACTAACACAATAATTTCTGTACTTTTACCATCGTACAATAATATACTCCGCCTGGTGCTCTCTTCCGACCACGTGACATATATCGTAAAATTTACATAAGTCGAATCTAACACACTTAACAAACTTGGTGATTAAAAATATCCCTTTACATAGGTATTTTGTTGTTTTTAACTTTTTAGTATTATTGTAATAGCGGCCTACATAATTTGAGAAAACTTCAACTATCTATCTATCGCGACAAACGGACAGACAGCGAAGTCTTAGTAATAGAGGGTCCTGTTTTTATCCTTTCGATACGGAACCCTAAAAATCTTTAATATTTATATACCTACTTTCAAAACCTAGACAAAGAACTACTGAAATATTAATTATATTACTTACCTGTTTTGTCAACGGCTGCTTTGCGTTTCTTGTGGAGTTTTTCACTACCTACAAAAATATCAATTAAGTGTTAAGTCCTAATAATAATAACATTATTATCACGATATAGAATAATAGGTAATTCTAGATATGTTGCGAAGTATTAGGTACGTCAATAATCGTTATTACCAATAATATCTTTAGGTATAATATACTTAAGTAATAATATCTTACACTTACTTTAGGTACATAGCTACCAAGATAAGAAAAAACTAGGTACTTACTGAAGATTTTTTCATTAAAAACTTACCTGTTTTGGCTCTGTTTCTGGGTTTTTTAAAATTAACTTCTTCCGACATCGTTTAGACATGTTCGGCGCTGTAAAAGGACGTGCTCTCCAATCGACGTGATGCACAACACTGGTCGCGGGAAGCTCGCGTTGAGTGCGGTACGAGGTCAGGGGGTATATGGGGCGTTTTAGCCTCGTTCCGCACTGCATTAAAATTATATTAATTCAGTGCGGCACGAGGCCTAAGACATCCGGTACCAAGGTAGGTACACCACCGAGTCCGGAACCATTAGTGATCTCAAATATATATTTATCTCTTTCCTACACTGGACCAAACCAAAGCTATGCCATTCGCACGACAGAGAAATTCACTTTTTTGCTTGCCGCACCACAGGGAAGTTGCATCAGGGGTTATTTAGGCCTCGCTTCGCACTTAACGTGTTAAGGTTTTCCAATGATGATGGTAATGAAGGCGCGGGTGACGAATCATCGTCTACCCTACGTAAAAATGGAAAGTCAAAGTTTCATTACCAGACTCCAGACCAGACAGTTCTAAATAACAAAAACCACATGCACCCTATATAATAAAATGATTTTTTAGTTTTTATATAATTTATTCTAAATAATTAGTGTAGTTGGCAGTTTGCACCACAAGATACACTTCATTAAAAAAAAAAAAAATAGTGAACATGGCAGTGTGCACTACGAGATACATGTCATTTCAGAGTTAGTTTCCAATAAATCTTACGTTTTTACTCGAAAAATCTCTATCCTTACACTAACCACACATTGTAGTTTATCATGCCATGTACAATAAATACTTGATTGAACAAAATAAATAAAAAATGAATTATTCTTACCTTTTACCCGGAATTGCATTCAGTCCGTTCGGCATTTTGAACTATTATGAAGTAACCGTTACTTCAACAAACGTCAATTTGACGAAGAAGCGTTCGGAAATAGTGTCACTTTTCAAAAAATAGTAACGTTTAATTCCACAAACAACTGTTTTTTAAAAACGATTTTTCAAGGTTGACTATCTGTGCAGATACACCGTCAAGAAAAGGGTTAATCAAATAAAATACTTTCAGATAAAATAACTAATGTTGCTTATTTCTTAAAGATTTTAACATTACAAGCTCTTCAAAAAGAGTATCAGACATGTTGCGTCTGCCACCATGTGAAAATAATCGTTCTACTGGTTAAATGCTATGAAATATATTTAGCTTTAATTCCGCGAGACAAATATCCAGGTCTGAAAGCAGGGCACAAATCCCACCGTCATGCATATGTACACATACAAAACAAGTGAGAAATAATTAGCATGCCATGCAACCACTAACTACTACTAATTTGTAAACTCCGGATTTTTTTGAATTCTCTAATTTATCTTTACCGTTACATAGTTTATGTTTGCGATAAGGGTTTCCGGATGAGTGTGTTGGAACAGTTAGAAATATCAAAATATAACAATAATAATGCATATACACTGTTGAATGACCAAACAAACTTAATTCCATCACCACTTCTAAGTATGATTGCGGGTAGTTCGGCACAGATGTCGTTGTGACATTGTATCGATCGTGATTATAGCGTCATCGAAACGGTATATAAAGGGCCGACAGCGGTGCGCTAGCGCGCATTCGAGCTCAAACGCTCGACGAGTCAACATCTCCTGAGGATGCCCCGTGGAGGGGCGAAACACGTGTCGAGTATAAGTTTGGTTGCATGGCATGCTAATTATTTCTCACTTGTTTTGTATGTGTACATATGCATGACGGTGGGATTTGTGCCCTGCTTTCAGACCTGGATATTTGTCTCGCGGAATTAAAGCTAAATATATTTCATAGCATTTAATGTCATGGATTTCCGCAAAGTAACGCCTGATTCCATAACGTTCTACTGGTGCCGAACTAGGGAGGCAGGTGTTGTATTTTCAAAACACTTTTTTACAACGATTGAGACAGGTGATATGGTATGAACAATAAAGTTCATAATTAATTCATCCAAATTAATTTTGATATTCAAGCCAAACATACGGCTTTCCATATACAAAAGATGTTAGCCTAGTTCTTTTTCTACACTCTCTTTGAAAACACAAGGCCTTTCTTTATGAATTTTATCATCATTTGAAATTTTGTTACTTCTCTGTAAATGCCGCTTAAGTGTTGGTTTGCGCACTCATTCAGACCGATAGTTTTAGCTCTTAAAGCCCTTAGAGCTGCCACTAAATCATCTATGTTCCATGATTAATATTTTCTTTTATCCTTATTATTCTATATATTATATATCCATCTACAAAAATAACAGAGTTCAATTTAAGTATACCGGAAATTTTCGCGTGTTCTTCGATTAAACGTAGATTGCGTATCGGTGGAGCGGACTGACTGCTGAGCCCGGGTCTCGACGTGTTACATTAGCTGACCATGCATTTACCATTTCACCTGTGGCGACTTCCACATACAGCGCAACAAGAAAAACACACTACAGCGCCATTTATCGGATATACACTGAAGTACGGAATAACGTACAATACGAAGAAACTACTAATCCTGAATCGCGCAGTAAAAGTTCTCGCGCCGATTATCATATATATAACATCCCAAATCAGAAAACGCCTGTCGACTTGCGGCGAAACGGGATTAGCGTATCGCTCGACGATGTGTCGTAGGTTAGAAAAGAGTATGCCCAGAACGTTATCGTTGGGGCACTTAACATAGTAGGCTTCACCCTCATAATCAAAACTGCCTACGCCTGCCAATAAATTAGTTATTGGCGAGAAAGTCACAACCATCGCTCGGATGACGTCTCTCTCCTCTATTGTCAATCTAGGACGGTAAAACAAACCGGCTTCAATTCCCAGCGTATTAACTTGGGATACGCGTGCGCAAATGAGTCTATACTCAAACTGCGCTAATGCTACGCGATAAAACGCGTAGGGCGTGCACTCAGGGATGCGATTAGGCCGACGGCCATACAATTCATAGACACTTTTGAACACCCACTGTGTGTGAAATCCCACTGCCCGGGTAGTAACAGGGACTACGGCGGCGGACTTTTGGATTGAGAAATCAACTGCCTTTTGAGTTGTCAGTGCATCGTCTTAACCAAAAAAGAGTTGTTTGTTTATTAGCTAACTCTTGTTCAAATTTCTTCTTGGTTGGGTTATTTTCACGGTGCTGGTCGCGGCGCTGCTGGTCTCTTTGTTTCTGGTTCTGAGAACGAGAATTCCTTTACCGGGGCTGCTCTTGTTGGAGTGCGTCATGTCCTTGATCATTTCGCGATTGATCAATTTTTCATTTTGTCGGTTGTTAGGGAGGGGATGACGGCGGTCATGCCTGCGGTCATATCCTGGTTGGTAGCTCATGGTTACTTTGTTCGCGGAATCCAGCGAAAATAGTATATATACAACATCCCAACATCTACCGTTGGGCAGTTGGCCCGCCAGGCATGATCAACCTCCCTTAGTGTTGGAGGGACATGACACCCGTTCCTCCACAGTGGTGACCCCAACGTGATTCTTCGAAGCAGAATTAGACGCCACCATCATGTTCACTCTCACAGCAAGTCTCACAGCCAGCCAGCAACCTCGGCCTCAACAGGGATACACCCACACGCAGGAAGCGACCGCTCCAGCCTGGTTACCCCTACGGCCTCATCAGCGTCTAGGCACAGTACACTGTGACCCGCCAGGCATGATTACCTTGCTTGGTCGGAGGATCCTCCCTTTGTGTTGTTAACATTGCCTTTATAGTCTTCAATCATCTTAGTAATCCTCTTTGCAATTTCTTTGTTTTCACGAAAGCACTCTTCACAAATAGCATGTTTTTCCGTCAGTGGAGTTAGGTAGGTAATCTTTTCAAATGAAATGCCAGAGGCGGTAAAATAATTACAAATTCTTTATTTTTGTTTTATTTCATCGGGGAACTTTTAGCTAAATTAACAATGTACATATAATATTGCTTTTCTATATGCCAATTAAAAGCTTCCGCATGTAGAAAGAAAACAGTGCTGTAGAATATAAATAGACTGAAATCAACTGTAAAATATGACATAATATAGATTACTAGGACAATATTTCTGGTTCACATGAGACAAGGCTTTTCATACTATTTTTGCTGTTGTAGAATACATCTTTTTGCTATTGTAGAATAAATCAATGTGTTTAAAATGATTTAGCTCATTAAATAACCTGAAAACTCGCGGTAGGAAGTTATTATACCCATAATTACTGTGGCAAGATACGTGGAAGTAGGTTTTTGGAACGTAAATTTCTAGTGGGCACATAAAATTTAATTTTGCAAAGTAAATCAGAACAATCTAGCTTGAAGTTAAATGCATTGTTGTTATCAAGATGAAGTAATTTGAATTTAAAGCCTAAATGTTAAGAGTAGGATTCCCAAATATAATACTGACCGGTATATTGTCATCTTGTACAACATGAACTTCCATTTCAGTAGAATAATCATCAATCACAACTTTAACTTTCAGAAGGCCTAGGGTACTAAGTTTTATCCCAACAATGCCAGTTAAATTTATTTATGTTTGGTCATTCTAGTTAGCTTTTTCTGATATAACTTTTCCAACAGACTATATAATTAGGTTCTCATCACTTCCAGTATCAATTAGTGCTGATATTTCAACATTATTTATCTTTATCTTCTTGTATGGGGTTGTCAACTCTTTGTCTCCTTTATAAACTTTCCTTTTTGAATATTTATTTTGAATGTTCAACATCTTTTTAATTCTGTTGCTATACTCGGTTTCTTTGTGTTCAAACTCATTGCATTTAAAACACTTAATTACCCTTTGTACAGTTTGGTGCTTGATGATCCATTCCAGATCGCAAAAGTAAAGCATCGCTTAATCCTGTTAATATTGGTAGGAGCAATAGTTACACTGGGTAGAGTGAGATTTTTTCTTTAATACTTTTGTAAATATCTAACTTTCTTCTGAATTATTTAAGACTAGCTTATGCGCGCGGCTCCGCCCGCGTGTTTGTCGGTTATCGCAGCAAAAATTAGCCTATGTCCTTCCTCAAGAATCAAAGTATCTCCATGCAGCACGCAATCGGTGCAGCGATTTGGCCGTGAAAGCAGGACAGACAGACAGACATACAGAGTTACTTTCACATTTATAATATAAGTATGGATATGGATTTAACGCCCCATACAAAATGGATTTATTAGTTTCACTGTAACATATAGACATGAGTGCAGCATCTTCAATGTTTCCATGTAGTGCGCATTCCTTCATATGAAGAAAATACTTTTGGTATGTTTCATCTTTTTTCGTAAACTAAGTTTCTTGTGTATGACTGCACTATTTAACTTAAATCCAAATTATTCTTAAATTTTCTCTTGTTCAAATTTTTTATACTCTGACAACTCCAATTGATAGAAACAGTTTTGATGTTCCACTAAGGAGTCTTTTAGCATAAATCAATTTTTCTATTTCGGACCAGTTCATCAACAACGCCGTGTCTTCGAATTTCTTCGAAACTTCGAATAAATCCTGTGTTGCGGGGGACTTTACAAACATACATGAATCGGACACAAAGAACACCCAGACTCAGGACAACAATTTGTGGATCACACAAAGTGTTGTCCTACATGAGATTTGAACCCACGACACTTGACGTAGTAGGAAACGGCGTGGTGACCGTTAAACCACTGGGCCAAACGTGCAGTCTTTCAACCATGTACTAATTCTTAAAACAATGTACTAATCGGGTTAGTATAGTCCCCACTAAATGATGTCATAGACTTCTCCACATCCCCAAACGAGATATAACGTGCGGTATCTCGTGATTCTCGCTCGTCTCCATCTTTAATATCTTATATTATATATATCCTGGATATCCTGGTATCCATCTGCAAAACTTTTTAAACGCTCTCTCTTCCACAATAGAATATGGCTGCAGACTATCGGTGCATAGATCCAATAAATCCTAATTTATTTGTTTTTTTGTTCATTGCTAATCTTTTTTTGAACACAAGTATCCATAATTTTTTGACGTTTTACGTACTGGGTTCCGCTCAAGCCAAGAATATTTTCATTCTGACTCGTAGTAGTCGCAGGACTTGTACCTGGCAGACTAGGTAAAACTGTGTCAGGTGTCGCTAAAGATACTCATGGTGAATGAGTTTGCATATTTGATTGCTCCCCTATAACAGTTGACGACAGCGAAGACAATATTAAAACATGTTTTCTTTTTAAATGGCTTTTTAAATTTGCCGTAGTTGACTTATACGACAACTTATCTTTACAAATGTTACAAATAGCTTTTCCGCTATTAGCGTCTTTTTCGAAATGATGCCACAATTCACTCCTCGCCGACATTATTATAAAGTTTTCTCTAAAACTTAACACACTTTAGTTAAATATTATAATAGGTCTTTATTATATTGGCAAAGATGCGTCGATTGCATGGGTGATTACTTCGAATAACAGAAATAAAAAAGTGTGAAAAAATAAGTACTTTCACTTATTGCATACAAAACGGCAATTTCATAGGTAAAGACCTATTATTAATTTACTGCCTCATTGGTCTAGTGACTAGTAAGTGACTGCGGATCAAGAGGTCTCGGGTTCGATTCCCGGGTCGGATTGCTGTTGGGTTTTTCTTACAAAAAAATCTTAATAGCAGCCCGGAGTATGGAAGATTGTGTTTTAGTGTTTCCCGCCCGTGCCTCGGAGAGCACGTTAAGCCGTCGGTTCCGGTTGTCATGAACACCTATGATAATCGTTATTGAGAAGTCAGTGCCCTCAAATATACTGACAACTAGTTCAATCTTCGAATTCAGTTCACTCTCAGGGTTGCGGAGGTCCGATGCCAGTCGCTCCGTGGAAAAACTTAAACTGATAAAAAAAACTGATATTCAGGTAAAACCGGTTGAACTAGTAGCCGACCTCAAATCATGGGAATAATAAAGGCTAGGAAAAAGAGAGAGATTATATTAATTTACACTATTTACAATTGACTATTAACAATAAACAAGTTAAACAAAACATTAAAATTTGCCCAATAAAATACTAAAACAAACTTATCAAACGAACTTAACAAACGTAAAACCTTGCACCCGTGCAGTCAGTAGTCACAGACTGGCATGCCGTCATTCAAAAATCGCATCGAAAGAAATGAATAAAGTATTTCATTAATTTCCAGGAAGTCTAAACAAAATAATATTTTGAGTGGCCAAATAAACTGGTTCATTCCGCCTTAATAGACCTATTAATAAAACGACAGTGTGAGTTAAAACAACAGAACAGACTAACTATATATTTAATTCTCGCATTTTACATTCCATACATGGTTACACTACATCAACACAGATGTCGCTACTTGTAGCAAACATTAACGAATTACAATATTTTGATATTCTTGCATAATATTAACTCGTCAAACGTCGGCTGCACACACGGGTGTGCATAAGAAATAGCGGCTCGACGCGTCGTATGAACACACGGGTGTGCATAAGCGACCCGCTCCTATTGGTCGTCGATTTTTTACGTTTCAATTCATTTATGACACAAACCAAATTCACAATGCGTTAGCCTAGTTTGTAATCTATATTCTTTAATATTTTTTATAACTCGCAATAACGGAACGAACACAAAAAAATAAAAAACATTTAGCCAATCGCCAAAGTGACAAGAAAGGCGCCATCTTTCAAAAACTGCTGTCGAGTGCTGATATGGAATTGTACAAATTATTGATTATCAGAAGGAAACGGTGAGTGTTTTTTTATGATACTTATACAGAATTACTGGTAAATTAATTTATGCTGTGATATTCATTTGAGAAAGAGCATGAACATAGAATAAAATGTAAATAACTTTTATAGTGTGTTTACTTTTACGTAAGTGGGACAGATATTTTGTCACATTTGTTATATAAATCAGCTTCTCGGTGTTCTGATATGCACATAAGTTTTTAGATTATTTATCTACAAACACTTTGATAATATCAGTTTTTTGCATTATTACATTATTCAGGTGTAATCATGTTTCGTATAGCAAGACTCGCCAATTCCCCGAAACGGTGCGAACGCCATGTTTGAAGTACAGACAGGCACAATAAAAAATTGAGTGATTTCTTATAACAAGAAATTAAAATTGATTTATTTCCTTACTAATAATATATATTTTTTAAATATAATAAATGTTTATTTTAGATATCTATATTTTATTTTAGATAGTCTGAGACATCGATTCCGGGGCGACGCGTCGTGATATCAACGAAACCAGTCGTCGACGCGCGACGCGCGACGCGCTCTTTTGCCGCTGTCTTTTTAGGGTCTTATGTGAGAGTACTGCCCCGGTCGAGTCGGTCCGTTCGTGCTCAATTCAGCGTGGCTCTCCTACCTTGATGTACAGCGAACCTTACTTTATTGGCTCATAAACAATAAAGAAAAGAGGATGTCAAGGGAAACTAAATAAGAAATCAGCTTGTATATATAAATTGTGTATATAAATAATTATATATATTTATATTGTGATGACCAATCAGTGAGCATTTTTGATTTTAATTTTTTTTCTCAGTCAAAGATTTTAAAATTGTAAACTAAATTGTGTAAATGTGTATTATAACGTGTAACTAAAACTTTGAATGAATTCATTTGTAACAGACAAAAATACATAAAACAATATTGTATTCATATATATGTTGTCTGTAACGTCATAACGTAATATAGGTAATAGTTTTACTAATCATGTTTTAGCAAATAATAAACAAATGTATTAAGCACGTGTTTAATTTCTTTTGTAAAAAAATAGACGAAAATGGTTTTAGCTACGTACAAATACGTAAGTATAAGAAGTTTTGGTAAGGTACTTTTCGAACAATTGTGATTATACCTTTCGGGACAGCCTTTAGGTTTACTGACTCGTAGGTTTATGCAGTTATTGGGCCCCATAAACTACGCCATCTGGCCAATGTAACAATACATTTGGGACAGGACAGTAAGTACTTAGGAACATTTAATTTTAACGACACGCTGTCGAGTGTTGATGCCCAAATTAGGTACATGTGCTACGCGCGCGCTAGAGAAGTCGGAGTACTCTACTCGGAGTTGGCTTCATTCAAAGTTTGCTCACATCGCGTATAGACGTTAGACGCGAGCGCATGTTCTGTTCGTAGGTCACAGTGTGTCGGTGGTAAGGCGCCCTGTCATGCCGTTATAACCAGTACATTCACAAGTAAACATTTAAGCGTAGCTGACGCTATCATATGAGTTAAGTGGCTGGGCCTATAATGATATGTATTGTATATCCTCACATCCTAATACATTTTACACACGGTTGTCTGTTCCAAAACTAGGCAAAGCCTGTATTATTATTAAACCAGACTGGTGATTGACATCATACTAATATTATATTATAAATGCGAAAGTTTGTAAGGATTTGTATGCGTGTGTGTGTTTCTCACTCTTTCACGCAAAAACTACTAAACGGATTTGGATGGAACTTCACAGTAATATAGCTTATACATCGTAATAACACTCTACTATTCTTTGCCATGATAATCGACATACACGCGGGCGGAGCCGTGGGCAACAGCTAGTACTTATATATTTCTAAAACAAACATACATGTCAAACAAAGAAATATGATCACGTTAACCACACAAACATTTGTCCTGGATGGGAATCGAATCGTCGACCTATGGCTTAGCAGTCAGAATCACTAACCAAGAGACCAACAGGTACAATAGAATAATACATACAATAGTCTTACCCGAGATCCCGTTTATCTCTCAACAAAATTCATGAATATCGGTTCAGTAATTGATGTGTGTCACGTAACATACCGGCAGACTACTTTCACAATTACAATATTAGGTTGATCTAACTGTTACTCACAGCAGTCACAGCATCGCCAGTATGTTAATGAAGAAAATATTATTCTTTCCTCTTCTCTGCCTCCAGAAACGTATACGCTTATATATATTTATATACATATGAGAAAAAAGATAATATCACATATATTTTGACACTTAAACCTCATTTATGTTCAGTTTATGTTTTATATTGTAGTCGACTTAGTTTGACACGAGCATTCCAAAACAATAACAAAGTTTCAAGTGTTTCAAAGCCACGCGTTAAATGTCTTGATTTATGTGTTTGGGTGTCGGGTGTAGTAAAGTTTCAAGGACTATTTAAAATATAAACATCAGATAAGAATGGAGCAAAAAAATCACAATACAGTATGGTCGGGCACAGTATTTTACTTTTGACGAAATTTTGAATATAAAACACAAACAGAAAGTATTTAACGATAAATTACATAATTTCTTCATTTTGAAATTCAAGGAATTCACCTAAGTTATATTACTGTTTCATAATAATTACATTCCAAAATTTTATAGTTTTAGTAGTTTAGATTTGAAAACCTAACAGACCGATTTACGTATTTAGAATATTAGATAAGGTTTATTTATCACCACTACACATTGTAGTTCAAAATAATAAATAACAGAAAAACCTTTTCTATATTTTACAAAGTAGTTTTACTATAATCATATTTTAGATGCATACAATTGCCCACCTAGTTTATAAATAACACACTTTTGTAATTACTATTTTACGTAAAAAATTGTTAGCAATTGAGATGATTGCATAATTATCTAGTGATAAATAAAAAAAAAATAACCAATATAAGAGCCAAATAATAATATAATCAGCTTGATTTCATTTATTCAAAAAAATTGTAAATAATAATTTCACCTTCGTATTTACGTTTTGTGCAAATAAATATGAACTCGACTGTACTTATAAATACTCATAAATTAGTATCGACCAATAGCAGTAATTGTAATTGATTACGTCACGCGTGCAGGTGTCGTCGCCGGCCGGTATGACGCGCGCATTCCTGCGAAATGGCGGGCTTGTTATTGTTAAATGTAAATATTTGTTTTATTGTGACAATTTTGTGTTGTGTAAGTGAATGTCTTGTGTATTGTGTCCACAAATACATATGTGAAAAGTTTATAAGTGTCAGTGTATGTGTAGAAGTTATATATTTTATAATATGAATGGAAATATGGACATCAGGTAAGTGAAAATATCATAACATACAAATATATCACATGATTTCTCCAATATGTAAGTATTTCCTGATAATTTAAATAGTTAGCGACACGGCAAATTTTATAACGGTGACAATGATGTGCATATTATGTGTTATAATTACATTTTAATACGAAAAAAACTTCTTTTTTGGTGACTACTACCAAAATATTTTGCGAATCGTCTCAAGGTCGACATTAGCGCGTTTCTCCGCAAAAAATATTGGCGCCTAACGGGTTAATACCCCCACTATATCAAAATGTTATACAGTAAATACAACATACTAAGACACTAAATTAATTACGTGTATATTGCACCCCGATCAGTTCCAAAAACTTAATAATGTTTTACACAGCTTCAAAATTTTGTTAGAACATCTGCAACCATATCAGCTGTTGGTAGGTACTCTACTTTAACAATGTTATTATTAATACACTCTCTTCCAAAATTATATCTAATATAATTTTGATTTACAATGAACGAAGAAAACAGCATTCTTCGTTTTCATCAAGCTATCACTGTTCACGTTTTTCGATGCCAGATGTGACCTGAGGTGGTGGCCACAGCTATCAACCTCTCTTGTGTGTTCAATCTATAAACACCATTCAACAATGTAGCAGTAGCAACTAAATCTTCATTTCTGTTGTGTATAAGACAGCCATCCTTATTGGGATACACTCTATTTCCTTTTTCTATCAATATGCTCACGGAAATGAGGTTAGTTGTCAATTCTGGCACACAAAACACATCTTCGATGTTGATGTCGATTTCACTGTCATTCACTGTAGTTATTATCATAACATCGCCAGCACACGTAACTGAAACAGTTTCTTGATTTGCAACTATGATATCTTCTTGAACTTTAAGGTATCGACTTGCTATCCAATCTGTGTTAGCGGTTTAATGGACGCTAGGACCGGAATCGATATACCAGTCCTTTTTATTAAACCCTTACGCTTAGAAATACAGCTGAAAATGCTTTGGTTTGTTTACGGTCTTCGTTTTTATTGTTTAAATTCGAGTTATTTGGACATTGAGTTCGGTAGTGTCCGATTTGTTTACAACGATAGCATTTGACATTGACAGTTTGGCATTACTTGTCTTTGGCAAATTCGAGGTCGAGGCACCATCTTTATTTAGTGTTGTAGATGCCTGTTTCCTTTTGCGCTGCCATTTTTTAGACACGGCAAATGCACCATCTTCACTACTGTTTTCGTTTCCTGTCTCCATATCTAGAAGTTTGCTTTTGATGGCGTCCGTTGTCACTTGAAACCTGAATTGCTCTATCGCCATGATCATGGGAAAGAACTTCTCTGGTAATCCAGCTAGCAACAACGAACCAATCCATTCGTCATTAATTGTGATTCCCTTTCCACAAAGTTTCTGACCAGTCTCAATTATTTGGGTGACATACGAGGTCAAGGAACTGGAATTGTCAAGACGGATAGAAATTAAATTTCTCAGGAGACTTATTCTTCTGGTGAAACCGGAATCATCAAAAAGATATTTAAATTTTTCCCACAACTCTTTAGTAGTCTTGGCTATCTTGATGTGCACGTACAACGATGCATCTATAGTTAAAATCAGTTTCGCCTTTGTCTTGGCGTCATCCGCGACTGATGCCATAATTGCCGCACCACCGACGTCCAACTCTGGTTTGATGCACTTCATCATTCCTTCAACTATAAGGAAATTTTCAGCTGAAAACGCCCACTTGTCGTAATTTTCCCTTCCTCGTAACTTAGGCTTATTCACGATATAGTTATACTTTGTCCATTGGTTTATTTTCTTTTTGACAGCTCACGCCTATAAATTATCTTATTTTTTTTCGGAATTATATACTACAGTAATGTCGTACTTTATTGACGGTGACGGTACTTTAGTGAAGTGGTCTGTGCATTACAAACAACCACAGACTATAAAACAGTACTTGAAATACGATAAATCGATTATATGATAAAAATAATTTGACTTCATGTAAGTATTTTTTCTGTAAATTTATAAAAAAAGGAAGTAAAAATAGTATCTATGACTCCAAGATTGAATTTTTGCAAGGAATTAAGTCGAAATCTTGGAATTTAGGATCAAACCAAGAGTAAAGAACAATAACTCTGTTCATTCATCTAATTTACTGATTTATTATTTATATTTTTGTTTATTTCTTGTATAATATAAAAACTAATAAAGGAATAATTAATATTTTAACAAAAAATATTTAATTAAATCGATTGATAGTTCTTCATAAATAAAATCGCTATTCGTTTCAAATCGAATCGGTAATGGGTGAGGGCGTCACTAATTTCAAAATTTCTTGAACTGTCAAAAAGAAAATAAAGAAATGGACAGAGTATAGTCGCCATTACAGTGATATGCAATAGCAACCGGCTAACTGTTCGTAAACGGATTCAAAGTCTAATACGCGAAAATTAGCCTGACTAATTGCGAAAAACACTAACGTGTCGAGCTGCAACTTTTAAACACAAGTTACTTCGCGAAAAACTAGTCTTATGGCCAAAATTCTGGTCCCATAACCTATGAATAAAATGACAGTGTGAGTTCAAACAACAGACTAACTATATATTTAGTTCTCGCATTTCACATTCCATACATGGTTACACTACATCAACACAGATGTCGCTACTTGTAGCAAACATGAACAAATTACTATATTTTGATTTCCTTACATAATATTAATAAGACCATTCGGCACGTGCAGCGTCGGAGGCCGGCGCTCTATTTCTTTCACACTTTCTGAAGTAATATATATCGTCATCTTCTTCTACGATGATAATTAAGTTGGTGTACGTTGCTTAATGACATGCATTTAAATATCAACGTAACAATAGTAATAAGGGTTTAAATAGATGAACTATTTAGCCGTTGCAAAGAGGTTATTATACGGCTATTTAAACGCGTTGTTGAAGAGTTGAATGTTAATGTGAACATCTCCACTCTCCGTTTAGCCGTCTACGAATTCAACTAGTCGATCAAAGAACGATGAACAGTTGAAGCGCTGATTGTATGTAGACGGTTGATTTAACGAGTTTGTTACTTCAACGCACATCTCTCTTAGCAGAATCATAGATTTGATATCCAAAGTCAAAAAGATTTTATTCAATTAGGCACTTATTTTACAGGCACTTATGAATAGTCAATACATTATATTTAAAAATCGAGTGATTCTAGTCGCCAGTTCCAAGTGCAGCCTACCCTTCGTGGGGAAGAATCTGGCAAGAAACTCCATTGTTGCTCCTTTAAAAAAATAATAGGGTTTACAATTATTTTTATACTAAGAGACTTGAATGACCACGAAGTCGACCAAAGAAAACAAAACACAAAGTTTGGAGTCATTGCTGCACTAAGGAATTTGGATGAAACTTTACAGTAATATAGCTTATACATCAGAATAACACTTTAGGCTTCTAATTGCAGCGATAAACGACATACACGCAGGCGCAGCCGCGGGCAACAGCTAGTGGAAAATAAAATCCAAATAGCACTTTCACTCACAGTCAAATTTAAAAAGATGTAATATGTCCTCACAATAAACTGCATACACGTTGCCACCACTGCCTTATTGTTGTAAGACAAACCTGTAACCGCACCACCGCTTCGCTGACGTCACTCCTTAACTAATTAATATAATTCACGATTTATGGGCAATATAAACAGTTCTCAATCAATTCATTACCACCCCCGTCGGTACACTAGGATTTATTAAAACAACACAACTCAGGTTCAAACTAGATTTCATCTATTTGAAGCTACAGTTAAAATCATAGATCAGCACAACATTGTCAAGGTCGATCTATAACTTCCAGTTTCCAAAATGCGTAGGATCTTTATGAGAAGAAGAATACTGGCAAAGAAACTCATGGCCACCCTTTTAAAAGTCACATCTTAACTTCTTAGTTACAAATGTTTAATAGTTAATTACCACAATTAAGAAGCCTATATACTTAGCTTATTTACAGCTGTCCTTCCTTGTACACTGCTCAAACTAAACTGCAAAGAGGATATAATTCACTACGTTATACGAGTCGGCACTTTCATACAAACTACTGAACGGAATTATGAACGTACTTTGTACCAACCTGGCAAATATAAAACTAATACCAATATTAGAAAACCAACTGCACACAGTTTGATAGTAGGGCTTGACAAAACACGAATCATAATTTTCTATCGATAAATATTCAATTTATCGTAGCTGCCTACTTTTTAGGGTTCCGTGCCAAAGGAAGGAACCCTTATAGATTCGTCATGTCTGTCTGTCTGTCCGTCTGTCCGTCCGTATGTCACAGCCACTTTTTTCCGAAACTAAAAGACCTATAATGTTGAAACTTGGTAAGTAGATGTATTCTGTGAACCGCATTAAGATTTTCACACAAAAATAAGAAAAAAACAATAAATTTGGGGGGTCCCCATACATAGAACTGAAACTCAAACAAAAATTTTTCATCAAACCCATGCGTGTGGGGTATCTATGGATAGGTCTTCAAAAATGATATTGAGGTTTCTAATATCATTTTTTTCTAAACTGAATAGATTGCGCGAGAGACACTTCCAAAGTGGTAAAATGTGTGTGTCCCCTCCTGTAACTTCTAAAATAAGAGCATGATAAATCTAAAAAAAATATATGATGTACATTACCATGCAAACTTCCACTTAAAATTGGTTTGAACGAAATCTAGTTGTTTTTTTTAATACGTCATAAATCGTAAACTGCAATTTACCTTTGATTCAATCAAAACAAATATATAAAAAAAAATTTACTTGCTGCTGCGGAACCCTTCATGGGCGAGTCCGACTCGCACTTGGCCGCTTTTTTATAATGAATAAATGAATTATTATCATTATTAATACTGGACGTACGAAAATAAAAATGCGCTATAAAATTTCGTTTATTTATTAATTAAGCTAAGAAAAAATCTCAGCAGCAATCAGCATCGCTTTTTTTCAGGTCGTGGACCTGAAAAAAGAGATCGAAAAAGAGGTCATGGACCTGAAAAAAAGAGATTTTTTATGAGATTTTCACATACCTGTTAATGTATTAGCACAAATATTATTAAAGTTGAAAATACATACATTACTTAGCAGCACTTCGCAACTGAGCAATTTTCAAAGCATTTGCCGAATGTTCTTCTGATTTTATTGTTTCTTCATTTAGGAGTTGGCCTCCTGATCAAAATTTTTGCAATTATACAGTATAATTGTTTTTTCATTACAACCTGATGAAGTTTGCATGTCCACCAGTTTGTAATAGGTCTTCTACCTATGAAATTGTCGTTTTGTATGCTTAAAGTACTTATTTTTTCAAACTTGTTTATTTCGGAAATTCGAAGTAATCACCCATGCAATCGACGCATCTTTGCCAACGCATTGGCAGTTTATTGATGCCCTTCTTGTAAAAATCAGCTGGACGGGAGACAACAAACTCTTCAAAGGCATTTTGTACTGCCTCTCGGGAATTGAATTTTTTACCCACTAAAAAGTTTCTAAATTTTGGAAAAAGTAATAGTCGGTAGGTGCAAGGTCTGGTGAGTATGGCGGATGAGGGAGAGCTTCCAACCCCAGCTCTTGCAGCTTGAAGACTGTCTGTTGCGCAGTATGTGGTCGCGCGTTGTCGTGAAGCAGCTGCAAGTCTTCTACTTGCGGCGATGTGTAGGAAGTACTACTTTTTGTATTTTAATATATTTATTTGAATAATAGTATGAATGACAGGTAGTCACCCTATATGATAGTATGAATAACTTTCTAAATAATTTTAGAAAAATCTTGAGAAAATAATTCTCCAATAGATTGTATTTGTTGCTGAGGTGTGCATGAACTGCTGGGTTTCATGCTGGGGTGAAATCAGTTGGTTTCCTTGCTGAGGTGTGAACTGCTGGGTTTCATGCTGAGGTGAAATCAGTTGGTGGAGGAAGTTACCATGAGCGCTAGGTGCTCGACCACGACAAACGCCTGCGGTTTTTAAATCTGCGAAGCAATTGCATAACTTCGATTCTAAAGTCAAACCTATCATCGTCGTTCAATTCTTTGACGGATGGCAGGAGAGATAACATAAATGCACGGTCATCGTCAATTAATTCAGATTCCGATTCCGCGGGATTTGCCTGTATAATATTTCTACATCGACCGCATTTAGCCTTTTCGTTTCCCTTCGAATCGTGGTAGATGTGGATGGGGAAGGTATTGATTGGTCGAGGTGACTATGTGATGTTTGTTGGCTTTCGGGACGACTTTCAGAATCATTTATGAGTTGGTATGCTTGAATCAGTTTCATCGGGTGTTACAGTCTTGAGTAGAAATTGTAGGTTATCACTGTAAATATACTTTTTTTTGGGGCTTGTCCTGTCTTAGTCTTAGTGCTCTGCCTCATTAAGACGCCATGGCGACGTCGTCAGCGACGCAGGCCTGGCTACTTCTGGCATCCGAAGGTCGCCAAGTCGAGTGGCCATGGCGTCTCGACAGTCAGTTCGTTTACGTCGTCAGGAATGGATGTAGAAGAAATCGCACTTCTTTGTTATATACGTCGTAAAAAAATAGAAAAAAAAAGAAACTATGGGGTCATCCTTTTATATCAGATCGAAGTCGAAGTGGTATTTTTTTTAAACTGTATGGAGATTTACGAAAATATCCTGAAATTTTTTTCAATTACACGAGAATGTCAATAGCATCGTTTGACGAATTATTGAACTTATGTAGAAATGATTTAACTAAACAGGATACGATATTTAGAAAATCGATAAGTCCGGAAGAAAAACTATTTGTGTCATTCAGGTAAGTAGAATTTTAATCATGAAAATGAAACATCTAAAGTTAATCATATATATCTAAAATAGATGAATCTTCTGAAGCATTTGTCATATTTGGAGGTGGTGTGCTAAATGGTGCACTAGATAATGACTCAGTGTTGTAGTCCATCACGGGTAGGGTTTCTCCGCGAACAGTAGAATATCCAGGGTGATAACTTCGTGACGGCGGCGGTTCTGTTTGTGACCAGAAGCTTTGACGGTATAATGCACTATCATCAATGTTGGGCACAGAGCGGGTTGCTTCTTCAAGAATAGTCATTATTTTAATTTTGGTTGCCATTTTATTTTGAGGAGGCACTTTTTTTAAAGTGCTAACTAAAGACATCATGAATAACCTGTCTTCATCTTGATTTCCAACTTCATATTGTTCTCTACTTTTGATGGATTTGTTAAGGACTTCTAAAAATTTGTCATCTTCAGGTGCAGTCTTCTGTTTCTTTTTCATTCTTTTCGGAAAACGATCTTGTTGCAAGTCTGGATCTGTAGCTTCAATATCAGGATCTGCTTCAGACTCTTTTGATGCCACAACTTCAGGCTCTCTTAATGCGACAAACTTCTGTAGAAACAGAAGTTGTTTAAAAAAAAATATTCGCTTTTACGTGGTCCACGACCCGATCCGGACTTCATAGATTTTTGCCGGTTCAGTTCTCGTGTGAAGCAACCACGGATACTTTTCCACCTTTTTTGTAAAGTATCAGCTGAAAATAATAAAGAAGTTTAATATAACCATTCATCATTCAATCAAACAGCCTATTGCAGTCCAATAATGATGTTATCTTTTCTTTTAGGTATTTTGCGTCAGGGTGTTCACTCATGGACCTTTACTACAACTACAGACTGGGTCATACAACAATTTGCACAATAATTAGGGAAGTGTGTAGCATTATATGTCAATATCAAGAAAAGTTTATAGTTCTTCCAAAGACAGAAAATGATTGGGCAAATGTTGCAAGAGGATTTGAAACAATCGCAAACTTCCCCCATTGCATTGGCGCCATTGACGGAAAACACATGAGAGTTATTAAACCGATGCATACGGGATCACTATACTTTAATTACAAGCATTATTTTTCTATTGTATTACTTGCTCTGTGTGATGCTAATTACAATTTCCTATATATTAGACGTTGGAGCGTATGGAAAAAGCAGCGATTCAGCAATTTATAAAGATAGTGCTTTATACACTAATCTCATTAACCAATCTCTACATGTTCCTGCGGGAAACCCATTGACAGAAAACGGTGACAATATTCCATACGTAATAGTAGGAGATGAAGCTTTTGCGTTACATGAAAACCTCGTGAGACCATACGGAGGACACAATCTTTGTTACAAGCAAAAAATATTCAACTACCGATTATCAAGAGCACGCTGATATATCGAATGTACATTTGAGATTTTATCTAACAATTGGAGGATTTTTCACAGGCCAATGAATGTACATATAGATTTGGCAAAAGCGATTGTAAAGACATGTTGCATATTGCACAATTTTGTACGTTCCAGAGATGGCTATTCTTAAGAAGGTACTCTGATGGTGACAGGATTTGAACCAGGTACAAGTCGAAATCGCGATAGAGGAGGAAGAACGGCACTCACAGTTCGAGACAAACTTGCAGATTATTTTGTAACTGAAAATACATTACCACGGCAAGACAAATATGTATAAATAAAAGTTAATAAATGTACACTTACTTACCTAGTTGTTTTTTTTCTTGGTTTGTCATTTCGTCTTTTTCTTTAAATACGTTTACTATTTCGTCCCAACCTTTAATTTTTAAGTTACGATCGGAATACTCATTAGATGAACTATCCCATATACAAGGACGGTTTTGAATTTCTATTATAAATTTTTCAGTATCGAAACTCATTATTTACAACATCAACTACTCATTTAACATTACTATATTTCGAGTGAGCGTCCAAAATGGCGGCTGACTGGTGACTGAGTGAGCGAGGTCCTGTTTACCGTCTACATTATAGTGGCAACGTCGCCAAGCTGCCAGAGTATCCAGAAGCCACGCAAAGAACTGTAGCTCGTGGCCACGCTTCCAATTTGGCGACGTTGCCAAACAGTCGCCAAGTGAGTTAGGTACCATACATTTCAATATTAACTGTTTGGATACATACGTAGCCAGCGACGTCGCCATGGCGTCTTAATGAGGCAGAGCACTTAAGGGACTTGCAGCAAATGTGTCTCGAATGTTACTCCACTTGTTCATGACAGCATTTGCTGAAACAATAAAATTTAACAATTAACTTTTATTACAGATACCTGCAAGCATGCAAGTGGAAATACCTTCACCGATATGTCATATACCTTCCAACTGGGTATCAAGACTATAAGCAGAATAGTGACACAAGTATGTCACCAAATATGGACTATTTTAAGTGGTGAACACTTGGCTGCGCCTACTACTGAGCGATGGTTATTAATAGCGGAAGGATTTAAACGAAGAGCTAATTTCCCGAACTACATCGGTTGTGTCGATGGAAAACACATATGGATTGTAAAATTTCCGAAATCTGGCACTATGAACTTTAATTATAAGGGATATTTCTCAATTGTACTTCTGGCAGTAGTTGATTCAGATTACAGATTCGTATATGTTGATATCGGTTCATACGGTAAAGACTGCGACTCCGCAATTTTTCAACGTACAAATTTCTATCAACTACTCACTGAAGGCAGGTTGAGTATACCTCCACCTGTTCCACTGCCCTCATCTCAAAATAACAGAATGCCACATGTTATACTAGGCGATGAAGCTTTCCACTGAACATTTATTACGTCCTTTTGGCGGTAGCCATTTAGATGTGAAAAAACGTATTTATAACTATAGACATTGTCGTGAATGTGCATTTGGCATTATGGCCAATAAATGGCAAATATTTCATCGCCCTCTAAATGTAAACAAAAAACTTAGCAAAACAATAATAATAAAATAAATAATAAAATCTTTATTTAGGTAAATTACAAAATTAATGCATAATGTCCAGTTGATATACAAGATCTTACAAGGGGCAAACAGCGAGTCGCCTCTGACCCTCAAACTAGGTATAAACCTGTGTGATGAGTCGTCAGTGGTTAGTCGCTCTGGCCACTTACTAGGTACAAACTCTTAACCCAGATAAGCCTGAAACTAAAATTTTCTGAAAATTTTGAAAAAAGTTACATTATTTAGTTTATTAGATCTTATGCAACATAAAAAAAATTATGAAAAAAAAATTAAGTGTAAGGCTTTCAGGGAAACAGCCGTCCTATATGTAGGACAGTAGGATAAAAAGAGGAAATAAAAGACCATTTATGACAAAACAGAATGTAATCAAAAAGTGTAGTTTATTAGATAACTATTGATTATATTACCCATTGTTATATGTAATTTACTAGATTAACACTATTTATGAATGATATGTTTCAAAACACTGGACACACACTCCAACATCACATTTCTTGCAACGTGTCAAACATTTTTTGTGACATTGACGACAGTGTGTTTGCTTCGATTGAGGAATAACCAGATGATTCATTTGGTCTTTACGACTATCAGCATGTTCATGATGGGAGGGTCGGCTAGGCCCTCTTTTGGCATTTTTTCTGTTTGATTCAATCAAAGCAATTGCTACCCTTCTGCGAAAGCCAAGATGATCCAGTTTTCCATGATTTATTTTATATAACTGCCATGCATTATGTTCGGCAAGATCAATCATGTGTGTGAGCAACGGCATGTACCATTTCTTACCTCGTATACCAATTCGGTAATGTGAAATATTTTCATCAGACCGATCCACTCCTCCCATATATTTGTTATAGATGGACACCATATGTGGTTCTTCTATGACAATGTTTCTCTTTTCACTTTGTGAGAAGCGTTTGGCAGATTGTTTAGGATTTATTCCTACAGCATTAGAAGCAATACTGAATATATTATTGTCATGCCATTTAGCAATAATGAACGTGTTGTCATGTGTCGTTCTGTAATCGACAGCACCACGTTCCTTTTTTTTCAGTAACTTCGATGTAATCAGAGGACAACTAGATGTCCTGTTTTCTCGAACTGTCCCAGTGCAACGAAGGCCTTTCTTTGTTATCTCTTCCAGCAAGGGCGTCCCAGTAAAAAAATTATCAAAAACTACGTGGTAAGGAAGGTCGAAGCCACGTGAAATCAGCACATCGCAAAAAGTGATTCCCCATGAATGAACCCAATTCTTTATATATTGGATTGCACATAGTTGTAGCACCTTGGTATGGTTCCATCCATAAAACATACCCTAACCGTGTAGCACCAACCCAAGCTTTGAACCCGTACCTAATAGGTTTACCTTTTATGTGCTGTTTGCAGCCATGTCTACCATAGTAGGGGATCATGGCCTCATCTACACTGTAATGCTCTTCAAGAGGAGAAAACTCTAAGAACTTTTTATTTAGAAGTGTAACTAGGGGGCGTACTTTTGTGTATTTGTCTTGCAAATCCAGATTATCATTGACATGAAGGTGGCGAAAAATAAAGTCAAATCTATCCCTAGTCATAGCCGAGCTGATCAATTCATTCTTTGTATCAGGGGAGTTTTTCCAATACATTCTTCTACGGGGGAGCCATGAATAACCACTAACCAACAATATGCCGATGAAACATTTCATATCTTCAGTGGTTATGTCTCCAGGCAAATTCTTTTTGACAGCATATTTATTGCTCTCTGACACCAACAACGAAATAACATCTTCATCTAAGAAGTTTTCAAACCACTCAATTGGGCGCTTATCTTGGCAAGCGCCTTGAACATCTGGCCAATTCACGGGATTTTTTGCCAAGTCCCGTTTTCTCCATGCGTAGGTACGCCTACGTTTAGTTCGACCTGTAGAATCAGAAGGTTCTTCTTCTGTATCACTCACCATAATCTGCCCTTGAATCATTACTTCAGCCGGTTGAAGCAGAATGTTTCGTGGCAAATTATTCAAAGTTACATTATCTTCTTCACCCGAATCTTCGTCAGTGAGACAGTCAGGATCAACAGGAGGAGGTAGAATACATATCAGTCGTTCTCTATAATCTTCTTCATTATCAGAAACATTTTCTAAAGCATCTAAAATTTCATGCGCAGCTAACCGTCTGTAAAGAAAAAGTTGTATTATTGTACTAAAATCATGTATATTACTGTCCTATATATAGTACGCTAGTATTTGTAACAAGTTATACGTAATTTATTTATATTATTTTGCTAGAATATTTATTTAGTACAAAAGTTAAGGTTATCAACTAGATATTAACACAGATAAAAACAACTCACGAGTAAAATATAACTTTTTATACATACCTGTCATTTGCCATGTCTGCAACGCACTTTTATTACACACTTATAAGGTAAAATATAAGGTAAAAACTGTTAAAATAACTGTCTTTTTATTTTTTCTAATAAAGCTGACACGTTTCTTACTGCAAATCATAAGACTAAATAATCTTAGATAAAGAGGGTATTCTGATATTTTTTTTTATTTCTACTGTCCTAAATATAGGACAGTAGAAATCAGGGGTTGAGATCGCTTCCATTCGGGCTTTGGACGTTACGGTGTGGTGTATCTGAAGACATTAGGGCGGGTGAAGCCGTCGGGGCGGGTGAAGCCGTCGGTGCGGATGAAGGCGTCGGTGGTGGTGTGCGGGCGATTCTATTACTCCTGCCAAATGGACGGCTCGGGTGCATCATACGCAAACCATATTGGTTTGTACACCTCATCTTCACCGGCACCCGATGTATAAGAATCTCTAACCATAATTCTATATTTTCTGTAGCTTGCGAAAAGAGATTCTTTCTTTTTTTTTATTCTGGAACGGGTATATTCATTTTTTCTTGAATACGATTCCACGCGTCGTGATTCAAGCTTTTATCTTTATAACTCCGATGCTTGACATCCCATAATATAGGTTCAGCTTGAAAATTTTCAATGAAAGCCATTTCTAGCTCGTTATTCCACATATTTCTTCTATAGGAATAATTATCGAAATTTAAAATAACTCACTGCACTAACTAATCGTAACGTAAGTAGCCACAGATAATGCACATGAACACACGTCCTGCCGGTAGTCAGACATGCGTTGATCTGAGACCGAACGAGAATGTGATACTTTTCTCGCCCGAGACACCCTTTGATTCGGGTCAAAATACCGCCACCGATCCGAGAACAAGCGAGCGCGGGAACGAGACGGGCGAGCGATGGATCTCATTCACGCTGCTCGGGTGTTCTCGGCGTTCTGGATGAGGTATTACACTTGCGACCTTAAATTAGAAGTTTAAACTCTATAAGTGAATGAACTAAACTATAGTTTTAAAACAAATATTTATGCTTACTTATACATCTACAAAACAATATAAGTAGATAACGTATATGACACAGTCAGTCCTGCCACCAGGAAAGAAACAAGTACCAAGCAACTTCAAATTACAAATGTTAAGTACCTTTGGTAACAATACCTATGTATTATAAAAAAATAATCTAATTTAACAAATTACTCATTTTAATTGAGTATGCACCTTATCTTTATATATATAATTCTTCTGTGAGTGTGTATGTCACTGAACTTCTCTCAAACGACTGGACCGATTTTGATGAAATTTTTTGTGTGTGTTCAAGGGGATCTGGGAATGGTTTAGATTCACAATTTTGTCCGCTGGACAATGTTTTTTTAATTAATTTTTAAAAAATTTCAAATTAAAGACGTGTAGACAGGACAACGTCTGTCGGGTCCGCTAGTTGTCTAAGTAACCCTAAAACAATGATCTGTTCTGACATTTAAACATTCCTCTCTTCCTTCTTGTGTCGAGCGATCAAAACATGGAACTTACTACCACCACACGCGTTCCCTTCCCATTATGATCCCGGGTCCTTTAAGCGGGGCGTGAAAAAGCATCTCACTAGGCCGCCATAGTGTGGGTCACTATGCTGCTCTGTCCACGTTCACATTGAGGATAGTGACCACCACTTTTGGATTCTACTTATGCTTTCCATCAGGCAGAGTAGAGTCATTTTGGTAGCTTAAATATAAAAAAAAAAAAACATTATCATTGTCTACGGGCAGTAAACATACCTTAGTGATATACCGTTTATGAGTTTTACCATTAGAGGTCATGACTTCCACTACTCTAACCCTCTTATCAGTAGTCCCTGGAAAGACTTAACTCTGGCCATAGGCCAATACAAAGGGGCTAGATTATCATTCTTTAATATAACAAGAGAGCCTATCTTAATGTTAGGATGAACATCAGTCCACTTAGGGCGAGATTGTAATATATTAAGATAGTGTTTACTCCATTGTTTCCAAAATGGATGCCTAAGATTGTTACAAACGTTCCAAGACTCTAATCTAAAAATGGATGCATTTTCTTGTTCAGGATATGAATTTAGAGGTGATCCTATGAGAAAATGTCCAGGGGTGATACATGAAAAATCATTTACATCTGCAGACAATGGCATGAGAGGTCTGCTGTTTAATACAGCCTCTATTTGACACAAAAGTGTATTAAGTTCTTCATATGTAAGTGAAGAAGTTTGCATAATTTTCTTTAAATGATATTTCATACTCTTGACTCCCGCTTCTGCGAGTCCAGCAAATGTTGGTGAATAACAAGGCAAATAATGAAAGTTAATACCCTTTTGCGCAGCAAAGTCATATACTTGTTTCTGATGCATTTGACAATTTTTTAATTTATACAGCTCATCAAGCTGTGTATTAGCACATTTAAATGTTGATGCGTTATCTGAATAAATATCAGTAGGTAGTCCTCTACGAGAAACAAACCTTCTCAGACAAGCAAAAAAGGTTTCAGTTTTTAGATCTGAGGCTAACTCAAGGTGTATAGCCTTTGTCACAAAACACACAAAGAGGCAAACATAACCCTTTGTAATGATTGGCTTTCTGATTCTAGCTACCTTAACTGAAATAGGACCTGCAAAGTCCATGCCTATTTTTTGAAAAGGGCGACAGATATTTACTCTATTTGCAGGTAAACTGCCCATCAGTTGTTTGGCTGATTCTGCCTTTAATCTAAAGCAAGTAATGCATTTATGTAAAACATTTTTTACCTGTCTCAGTCCTTGTACAATCCAAAACCTTTGGTTAATCGATGACAATACTAGTATAGGTCCAGCATGCAGATTTTTAACATGTTCATTTTCAATTATTAACTCTGTTATCCGTGACTCTCGAGGTAAAGAGTATTGGATGTTTCTGGGAATAGGAAATAGAAGAATTATGTAACCTGCCTCCTACTCGCAGAAGACCACTGGAAAGTCTTCGATTGGTTTGGGACTTGAAATTATAAATGAATCGGTTTTAACATTAAAATTTATACCTAAAGTTTTAAAGGATAAGTTATTTTTCTGTAAATCAATGTCATCAAAATGTTGTCTTGAATTGTTGTCTTAGGAATATCATGTAATAATTCAGACAAATTAGAAACCCATTTATGTAAGTGAAAACCCCCTTCTAAAAGACCACAGTTGCTCCTTTGCTTTTATCAAAAGCTCTGGAGAACCTTGGGAACAAATGGCGTCATCTATACAGGGTGTCCCAAAATTCAACGATAAGCGGGCGCCTAAAGGTAGACCTGCTAATGAGTACATAAGGAAAAAAAATAAAAAAATATACCTAGTTTTTTTTTTAGTTACAAGAAAAATTTAGAATTTCTTTGAAAATTTATACCTTTAAAAATTTATACCTTTCATGATATTTTGAACGACCACGATGACAATTTCTCAAATATGCTTAAGATTTTTTTTATCTTGTACCTAAATAGTGCTACTATTCACCACAACTCTTAAAAACACCAAATTGCCCGCAGTTTTTACACAAAAATTGTCATCGTGGTCGTTCAAAATATCATGAAGGGTGTAAATTTTCAAAGAAATTCTAAATTTTTCTTGTAACTAAAAAAAAACTAGGTATATTTTTTTTATTTTTTTTCCTTATGTACTCATGAGCAGGTCTACCTTTTGGCGTCCGCTTATCGTTGAATTTTGGGACACATGGTATATGTACAGTTATTTATGATAAAAGTAGCCAGAGGGAATTTTTCTCCATACAGGCTTACTAGTTCCTTTAAACACCTTGTGGATAAGTAAGAAGAAGACTTCATGCCATAAGTAACTGTATTCATCTGAACATATTGCAAACCTTGTTCTGGGCTGTCCCGCCATAGAGTGTTTTGTAAGGGCCTATACTTTGGATTTAATTCTACACATCTGGACATACTTCGATATCAGTTACAGAAATATATTCATCTACTCTAAACAGCAACAAAATGTCTATGAGTTCCTTTTGAGTAACAGGGCCATTAAGCAATAAATCATTTAATGAAATTTTATTCGTAGTCTTCATAGATCCATCAAAGACAACTCTGCATTTAGTGGTTTTTCTATCAAGTTTTAAGACATCTTGTCTGGGGATGTCTTGGAAGATGGGGCAAAAATTACACAGGATCTTTTTTGAGGTCATATTGATTTATGTCAATTATAGTTCCATGACCTCTTTCAATATATTCATGAATAAATTTCTTAAAAAGACTATACAAAAGAGGATATTTTTTAAATCTAACTTCTAAGTTGTGAAATCTTTTTGAAGCTAAATACAATGAGCCTCCAAGGGTCTCTCTGATATAATGTAATGGCAGCTTTGAGGGCAAGGCAACTTGAAATTTCTTACTTTTTGTATCTAATTTGAAAGTTTCACAGAAAAGTTTTTCACAAGTATCATGTTCACAAAGTTTTTCTGGAAAATAATCAGGGACCTTTTCTGCTTCAAAAAAGGTTTTAAAATTTTCATTCAATGTACGAAGGTAATCTTGGGATTTACGAAAAAGTGTTACCGGTATGTGTGAATGAGCAGTGTGGGTAGGTATGGTGCCAGCAACAATATGACCGAAGACAGTATTTAACACAGGTACTGTAGACTTAACATTTTTTCTTATATCTTTCCCGGAGTTGGACTGGAACCCATTTGGCTCAGTCGGTAGTAGCACCTGGAAGAAGATGTCAGCTCCTAATAGAATATGTATTGTACTGGGTTCATTAAAGGTGTTGTCAGCTAGTGTTATGTTTGGGGGAAGCAGCAGACCCTCCACACTGAATTTAATCTAAGGCAGTTTAGTAGTGATAGAATCTAAAAGATAGCAATTTACCTTTATTTTATAATCCTGGATAAAAGAGTGGATGTCGATGTTAACGCATTTTGATAGCTTAGCTTTGCTATTACCTGTGTTAATTGATTTAGGCTGTAAGTCAAGTAGGCTGCAAGTTCAGTTGTAATGAATGACGCTTGAGAACCACTGTCAAGTAATGCCTTTACATGCACCTCCGTCCCATTTTTAGCAATAAGCTTTATTTTAGCCGTAGGTAATAATACCTGATTGCTTGCTTGAAGAGCCAAAATAACTGGTGATTGTGCCTTATAAACATGAAGTAGTGTGTTGTGACCTTCCTTGCAAATATCACACTTAAAGTGAAACCTACATTTATTATTATGTTTGTTGAGGCACACCTTATACAAACCATGCTCTTCTGTAAATTGAAGCCGTTCTGATGCATTTTTTAATTTAAATTGTGTACATAAAAAAAGCTTGTAAGCAGACTTACATATTAAGCAGGCAGGTTGAGATGAAGTGGATGTTGAAGCTGGAGGTTTTTCCTTCCTACCTTTTATCGATATATTAGCTACCTTTGGACGATCCACCACTGGTTTCTCCACATTCTCCAATGCTTGGGCTCGCTTATCTAGAAAATCCAACAAATGTGCTACTTTTGTTTCCTTTTCCCTAATTAATTGAAATTCCCTATTGCAATAGGTGTCCAGCTTCCTTGTGAGTATGCATAACAGAATAGCATCCCACTGATCAACAGGCATATTTAAGTTTCTAAGAGCAGCTAGTTGTTGCTTAATAATTGACAAAAAGTTTCTAATATTATGTGCCGTTGACCTTGTTATGGGATTTATAATCTAATAGTGAACTGATTAACTCATTTGTGATTTTATATTCATTGTCATATCTATCATGTAGAATAGACCTAGCTTCCATGTAATTTTCACTAGTAACGGTTAAATGTTTAATTAAATCTAAGGGTTCTCCCTGTAAATAACTCCTTAAATAAAAGAATCTTTGTACATTATCAAGTCTGGTACTATTATGTATTAAGCTATCAAATAGTTGAATAAATGCTTTGAAATCCGAATATTTACCATCAAAATTAGGTATGGTTATATGAGGTAACTTAGTTTGTATATTTTGACAGGAGGGCTTAGTTCCACATTCAATATTTTCTTGTTTATCTAATTTTTCGAATAATTCTATGATTAGTGAACGCGTATTTATATATGTATTTTCTGTAGAATCAAAGTCTATGTCGGATTTACTAGCGTCTAAACCACAAATGTCCAAATTATAATTTTCATATTTATCGAAGGTGGATTTTAAGCGTTCCTGCTTTTTTCTTGTTTATCTAATTTTTCGAATAATTCTATGATTAGTGAACGCGTATTTATGTATGTATTTTCTGTAGAATCAAAGTCTATGTCGGATTTACTAGCGTCTAAACCACAAATGTCCAAATTATAATTTTCATATTTATCGAAGGTGGATTTTAAGCGTTCCTGCTTTAATACTAATGTCTGTTTTGTATAAGCTAAATACACTGTTGAATCACTGAATGTAGAAGCAAGTTTAGTAAGCGAACCATTTATAGCGCCACGTTTCCTTATGAGCGACTGCATGGCGTCACCTTCCTTTTCTTCTAGTACCATTTTTACAAGATTTAAACTTATATTACGATAAAATTATACACACACTTAATATTAAGTGCAACAATATTAAGCAGAACACAGTTTACAAAATTTCGCTTCAAGTTGTCGTCGGTGGCAACATGGCGTCCGCGGTCCGAACCGCGCCAGCGCAGCGTACAGGAAGTTTGCGTTATGTTGGCTATAGTGCGATGCTCGTCCAATCACGGTGCTACATGCGTCATCCGCCCGGCGAACAAAATAATAAGTTCTACCCTCGGAAATACACTCAATCCAATAATGAAATGATATATTTTTTACCTGAAAGGCTGAAAAAACAATAAGCTGAGACAAAATATACGTGCGGAATGCGTTGATTGCTCCACTGCAAATTCCTTTTGTCTTTCGTTTTACGATAAAGTTGTCTTGCGCAAGGTGGATAAAATTATTGAACACGAGATTGCGTAGTTTACTGCAAATCTCGGTTTTTTATCCTCCCTCTTTGACCCAATCCAAACTGAAATTCCTTTTTTTATCGAGACAAGTTCTTCGCCGAAATGTCGTTCAAAATGGCTGCTTCTTGAAACGTGGTTGAAACAAAACACTGTCGACGCGCCGAAAACCAGAACTGTCACGGTAACACTCGCGATACTTGAGGTGAGATAAGTACCATATGTTGATTTGGACTGTATAAAGGTAATTTTTGCTGGTCATTTTGCTTTAAGGAAACCACGAGTAGGAATTATATAGTTGTTTACTGCAGATCGGTCAGAGCGCAAGTGATTAAACCAAGATGTTGTGTTACCAACAGTAAATAAGTCGCTTTTTTAATGAAATTTCATCAAAGAGCTAAGGGCAAATTTTATTGGCTGGTAACATTTCCGAAGTGTTTCAATTGTTTCAAAGTTGATGTATTTAGACCAGGAATTATATCAACAGCTTTCAATAGGCGTTGAATTGTCCGAACACTTGGTAAAGGCATTGTATGCTGTAGGAAACGATACCTAGGTGACCTTTTAAATATCTGCAACTCAGAAATTTTATTCTCAAGATTCCATCGCATTTGTAAGACTTTCTTTGTATTTCTGTGCGAGTCTTTATAATTTCGACTGTGAAACGTTGTCTTTTCCCCGCGGCTCTCTCATTTGAAGGTGGATCGAAATACATATTGTGCAGTTCAGTTGCAGTCTCTGAAATGTACGTATATATTTGGTAAAAAATAGATAGTTTGGACAAGGACAGACAGATCCATAGTCTCTAGTTAATATTTAGCGGATAAATCTCAAAGTACTCCAATACTTTAATGTTTTTTCGTAGATGCTCATGAATAAAAACTATAATTAATATTGAGTAAGATTGTAACAAAATGTCAACAAAGGGATAAAAGGAAAGGACATGCTAACCGAAAGGGGGTTAAAAAATCAGTTGTTTTATACTTTTGCCGCACGTCAATGAATTCTTAGCCCATGTTTCAGATGACGAGCGCTCAACGCGCGTTTTCCTAACGCGCGTTTACAACTACAATAACTACACGTAATTTCGTCATGTAGCTGTTAACGCGCGTTAGCAAAACGCGCATTGAGCGCTCGTAATCTGAACATGGCCTTAGTATGTAGCAGCTGTTTTTTTACGCGATTACAGGGTTCGAACTCACGGTAATAGTTGTATGTATTCCTTTTTTGATAACCCTGTATAAGCATGCAATTTCACTATGTCCACATATTGTGACAGTGTTACCTTTATTTACAGAGCTTCGCTGTATACTATATTATGTGTAATGCCATTGGAACAATATACGAACATATTAGCAGCGTCACTCACCTTCGACAGAGCAACATAGAACTGTCCGTGGCTGAAACAGTTTGTGGTGAGGTCTACGCCTATGGTGTGCAACGTCTGACCTTGTGCCTTGTTTATCGTCATCGCAAAGCATAGACTCACCGGAAACTGCAAGCGTTTAAAGCGGAAACGGAAATTATTGGGTATAAGTGGGATTCGGGAATGAAAAACTTGTTCCCCAGCACCACACCCAGTCAAAATTTTCGCTTCAATAATATTTTGTTGCAATTAAACTACCCTTAGCCGAGTTCCGTTGCATAATTTAGGCGGGCTTAAATTGCGCAGTAGTATAATTGGCATTCCAACTTTGAAAATTTATTGTGAGCAAGGGCAGTCTAAGGACTGATAACGAATTTAAAAATTCGATTGGGTAAGTAGTCGCCTCATATTGTTCCACCACCCGATTGATAAACTAAATTATGTACTTACAACTAATTCAAATAAAACAATGGAAGGTATCTACAAGTTACTAAAAGGAAATAAAACACTAACAAATAAGGCTAATTAATTATTTACAACAAAAAAACACCTGCTTACGCCTATTCTATAACCTAACAAAATCCTATAAGAGAGAGATGTCGCGGTTTTAGGCAAAGAAACAGACAAACTCAACGTCTACAGATTTATTATACGTGATATATGTATAAATAGATCACGGAAAGTTTTAATTATTTGGAAAGACACTAATTACTTCTACAATACACTTTAATTATTTCTATATTATTTCGATAATAATTATCTAGAAGCAACCGCACAGTTTGAAGGATGGACACGAACTGGCGAAGACCACTGAACGAGTAGAGGGCTTGGAGAGGAGAGCTGCTGACTAAGCATAGTAGCAGTCTGGGCAGCACTTAGGGGTGCATATCGCAGATATAACAGTTCGATATCAGGATATACGGCATCTATTAAACATTCTAAATTATGAACTATTCGGCCTAATAATTTATCTAAAAGGACATCATAACTACTGCTTAAATTTAAAGAGCAATAAACTCCTTCTCCATGTTTTAGAAGCTCTTGTGGGAAATTGCTATCAATATTTTCACGAAGATGAGCTCTCATATTTGTCCGTAAGTTTTATTTTTTAATCGATGCCCATAGGATAGACGATTTCAAGTATTCTTTAATATCTGCACGCGTTCCTCTATTAATAACGGGAAGCGTCTGTCGGAAATCGCCCGCAAATATAAAAGTAATTCCGGTAATACGGCAGAGGAGTTTCGAAGATCCTTTAAGGTTCTATCTACAGCCTCAGCATGTGCTCATGGTGCATTCATCCCATATTATAAACGAAGCTTCTTGTAGTAATTTACCAAGAGGTCCATTTTTGCAAATCTAAGGTCTTAAATTTACTAATAATGTCTTCTCTGTGCCTCAGGGCGCATCCAAAAAAAAAAAAAACTGTCCTTTATTATTATTTATTGACGCTATCCACTATAGACTCTAAAGCAATGATATTATATATAGAAAAAGGTAGATATCGCACTATCGCGCGCTAATTGTTGCAGACAAATTCAGTCAATTGGTGTAATTTCATTTAGTCGGTTAATAGAAGCTAGCGAATAAACACGTTGTCAAAGCGTTTCCATGGAGTGTGTTTATTATTATCAAAATGCCGAGCTGTGTGTTAAGAAAGTGTAAAAACTATGGTTCCAAGGTGAATAAAAATTAAGGAGTTACATACCACACGTAAGTATTTATAAGTTACGTAATATTTGTATTTTTCATGGATTTGTTTCCCATTTACTGAAATTAATATATGAAATCCCGTATTATTAAAGACACGGAAAAAAAAAGGATAGAGAATATGATTGTAACTGCAGTGCGACAAGGACAAATAACGGGCGCCTGGCATGCGTCATAGATTAATGACACAGAAGGGATATCGTAGGCACAATACATAGCGTCCGTATTAGTATTTTTTATTCTATAGATATGCTCATATTACTATTATTTTCACTGTTTAGTTGCCTTTGTCTTTCAGTTAATATGATGATTATATTAATTATAAATAATAGTGTTAGAATGTACATATGTTGGTAAAAAGACAGTGAATATTGTTTTGTATTTTCCAGATTTCCAAGTGATGATCTTACGAGACTGAAATGGGTTAGCATGGTTCAGGTAGAAAGAAGTGAATACGACTGGACGCCTGCGAAAAGTAGTACTATTTGTTCCGCACATTTTAAGCAGGAAGATAAATACACTACTTTGAAAGGATACATACGATGATGATGCGACATTTCTTTACAGAGCTCCTATGGCCACCTTTTGGCTCCAGCATCAGATCAGCTCTATGTGATAATAATATTGTATTGTCACGCTGTATACATATGCTTGCAAAATTTCAGCAAAATCGGTTGAAGATATCTGCTTCAAAATTGAGTTGCAAGATTCCATCCGAACATACAAGCATACATATATACATTGCAAGTTAATAAAAAGCTTGTAAAAATATGGTTTATTATTATTTTGCTTTTGGGATGCTTTTGTGTTAGGGAAACCTAACGTTTTTTTGTAAAAAAAATATCAACAGGCAGCAAAATTTGTCAGTTAACGGACTTTGAAATGGCAAGATTAGTTTATTTTTGCTGTTTTTAGAGTATTATATATATCGTACGGAATTCCTCTTCCAATGTTTTTTTTTCTTATTCACTTTTTTTAAAAAAGAAAATTATTTTCTTCTTTTTAGTTCGGCTAGTTTCAACAGCGTGATTTTAAGTTTCTTTTTTTAAACAATTACGTATTTTCTACTTTTTAGTTAATAAATAAATTAATAATTAAATAATTATTGTATTGTCATCGGTATTTGATAACTGATAAGTGTGAGAAGTTTCAATTATATATTCTCTAAGATAAAAACCAAGCTAATAAAAGCGTCTTAAAAAAGACAACTCCACTCTTTCTCTCATGGTAGCATGTCGATGTATTGATGTAAAAAAATTGAAGCGACTTCAAAAAGAAATTAATTCAAAATAATGAATTATTATTGATGTGAAACATCTATAGTGGCGGATTTGAATAACAATATATCCTTCTTAATCTGTACAAATTTACTGTTTTTATGAAACATCCATATATGTATTATATTGTGATTAAAAATAAATCGATAATAATTTTCTTCCTTGTTTTATTTTTACTACATAGGTACATTTTTTACGGAACACTCATCATGTCATTACTAATCAGTAGCTATTAGCAAACATGCAAATGGAGATATTCAATGTCATATCTGTAGCAATTCTTACTATAGTCTATAATTTACTAGGTACTTCAAAGTGCAACTCACAAGAGATAGCTATCTCTTTCTCTACCATGCATTCCGTATTATCTGTCGCATTCGTAAACATAATGTATGTAAACAAGTACGTCATGTCATTCCGCAACAATAATAGACGCCGTTTAGTATGAAAGTAACCTATCTTTCTTTAAATATCATTGCTCTAAAGCATATCTTTGGTCTGCGACCAATTTGGGCACATTTACGTTAATAAACGCTGTCAAGTCATTGACAGTGTTTGTAATGTACTGACTTACCGTAATATTCCGTCGCTAACCCAAAATTACTTAAATTTTTATCGTTTAATTCCATTAACTTATTTTCTATTTGTATGAAATCCTTGTTATAAATATCTTCACTGAAAGCTAAAGTGAAGTCTTGATGTTGCTGTCTAATTCTGTGTCATAAGTTTTCACATAAATCATCTTTGAAAGTATCCTACAATTTCAATGGCTCTGAAGGCTCACAAAACAAAAGTATGACTACAAACAACTCTCTCAGTTTTCTTGGACATTGCGAAATAGAAGCTTCTCTCAGCGTATTTTGCCAGTGATCATCGCTTTCAAGCAATCTTCTTTCACGGCAAGCGGCTTGAAAGGTCTCTTTGACAATTACAGTCCGTTTACAGTTTTTAAGTACTCGAATGAAGTATGTGATGTAGCAACATTCTAAGGTAAAAACACTCTGATTGGGAAGGATATATGCATTCTTCCTAAAGCGGCGTCTTTTTAATGTCTGGATGACCAACAACGTCCTCACCACGTCTCCTTCTGGTAAATGTATTATTGGCCCATGTGTAATATTTAGAGACTTCGTGGTATAGAAGAGTCTTTGCGAAATCATCTCTATTACAAAGATAAAAAATGCAAGGAATGTGGTGTTGCCAGGATTTTGAGCTACTTGGTGAGCCGTGCGTTGTAAAATATACCCTTAGGCCATTTTCTAAATGAACGGCCAAATGCATGACTGTAGAGTACCGCTCATGAATTGGGAATTCTAATAACCGCCACACCGCGGTGTGGCGGACCGCTTCAGTGGTGCTTAAACACCGCCCATTCAAATACTTTTCCACTTCATCATTAGGATTACTAACACCGAAGGTTGCCTGGTCTGAGCCTTTATTTTTGTACTTGCAAATGTATTTGATTGCTTGAACAGAGTGACAGTACTCCACATTTTGGTGGACATAAAAAGTTTTATATAGTAGCGGAGAATATGGAACAACCCACATATTGTCTATGGTGACTGTACTTCCTCTGATATTCAAGTTACAGCTTCTACCTCCATTTTCTGTATTTCGACAACGATAGACTGGTTACCCATCGTCACTAGTCTGAGTGTTACTGACAAAGCGTCGAGGGTATTTTTTTGTACAGATACCGTTTTTCATACATGGGACTGATTAAGTTATGTTTACCGCACGGTCCATGTACCATATTTTTAGTCACAATATCGTACAATACCGGGTCATTTTTCGTTCAGGTAGTTCAGCGACTATGACAATAACAATTTCGTCTGGTTGGGTTTTTCTTTCCAGCCAGAACAACAAACGACAGTGTAGTAATCCGCGCTTCTGCCACTCAACACTGACCATGTAACATAACACTTTATCGAATACTTAATTTTTTGTAAAAAAATTAATGAATTTTTTCATCGTTAAATAGAATAGACGCGAAATTATATCATGACGGTCGAATGACCTTTGTCCAGGTAATAGTGCAAGTTTAATTTCAGCCCATTCTGTGTTGCATGTAATTGTTACAAATAAGTCGGGTCTTCCAAATTTCGAACGTATTGCATCCTGGGTTTTTTCATGCAAATAACGCGGAGAGCCTGTAAATGAAGATGGCAAGATTACCTGTTGACCAATATTTAATGGATCAACTTTTGCGTCTTGATTTAGCATCCCTGAGATGAATATATTCTTCGGCTCTCAGTCGTTGTTAATCAACGTCAAAATCAACAATCGAGATATGTAACATAATCTTTCTGATATAATTTTAGCCATCATATCAACACAATATTGACTAAATAAGTCTCTGTAAAAGTGGAAAGCATTAAAAGAGTTAGCCCTTATTCTTTCCTCTTTATAATATTAGTTTCGATACTGAGTAAAGAATCATTAAAAAGAACAAACAGGCTTTGCACACTACACAGGAAAATAACAAATAATATTAAGCATGCTACGAAGTAGGTGAAATAAAAAAACATTGTTTGTCATTCATTCTTCTCTAAGTCAGCGAGTGACTTTTCTGATTTGAATATGTTTAGCTCCCACTTCCTTTCTCAAGTAATCATTGCCATTTTGGTGGATATAGTCAGTGCTGTAGGAGTTAGGCGTTGTAGAAATAAAATATCAATCGTAAGTTGTTACTGAGTAAATGCGTGTATTTATTATAAAATTTGTTCGTCTTATATATACAATTTGTCTGTATACTTGGCGGTGGAAGTACGGAACACGAAGATCGTATTGTCCAATCACAGGGAATCCGGGACTTCGCGAGCATTATCCCCGATGCACGGCGAGTAAATAAGCTGCGCTAGACGGCCACTATAAAATGTAGCGGCCGCAGAAATCGGATTCAGGATGCCACATGATTCAAAGCAGGAATGTACTTCGATGCTCCGCCGGCGCCGGCGCACACGCTGTCTCCTTCGTACGCGCGCTCTCGCTCTAACAAGCGGCGGCGCAGCCCAGCGCAGTCCAGTCGCCGGCCTCGTTGCGGTCGGACATATGTAGCTGCGTATGTAGGTCGCTACACCATGTTTGGTCCAGCAGAACATCATAATATATATATATATATATATATCACTTTATTGTACACCAAATGCATTCCAAGGTAAGCTTAAAATTAGAGAAGAACATTGGCGGCATTAACGCCCGAAGGCAATCTCTTACAGGCAACCATTCAGAATAGAAGAAAATATAGTTATTGAGCTTAGAATATTCTGTAGCCTTAAAGAATATTTGGCTTAAGCTTGTGGGAAGTTGGGCACCAATGTAAAGTGCTTTAGGAGTGCCCAGAGTAAGAGTATTTAGGCATTGATCCTTGGGCCGACTCTTATTGAAGTTGCAAGCAGATGTTGACAGCTCGGATTTAGTGAGGACACTAACGAACTCGGTTACTATCGGTCTAGTAGTACCTGGCTTAACAGGGAGTCGATAGACGTCCCGTTTGTGTGAATCAGTTAAGGTGACGTTGAGAGCCGCTCTTATCTTAGTGACTCTCTTATCCTCACTCACTTGATGAAACACAGCGCAAGCGCTGTTTCACACCGGTTTTTTGTGAGGCCGTGGTATCACTCCGTTTGTGCTGGCCATTCATGACGAAGCGTGGCTCTCCCACGGCCACTAAACACGTCTGTATAGGCAGTTTTGTGTTTTTTTGTTTTAGTATTTAAAGTAATATTTCATCGTATCTTCAGCAACCTATTTCTTAAAGAGTTGGTAGCTTGCGCTAGTAATGGGTCTTCTATTAATCCATTTCCGAACCCATACTTTTTTTTTTGGTCTTGCAAGTTCAGGTTACACCTTCTCCAAAAGTTCTTAGGTTTCAGATACCTCCGCGTTTAATACTTCTTTCAGTACTCCTTCCAAATTGCAAGCACGCTTCTCGATGTTCGTCCATACTTGCTGGTCGACGGCTAACAGCTGAATTCACTAAACAGAGCCATTAAACAAGAATTGGACACTACTCGCCTGCACTAAGGCACACCGGCCTTTACAAGTAAGTGTACAAAGTACAAGTAAATAGTGAGAGAAGTGGCAATGAATGGTGATAATTAAAATACTGAGAGTAAATTGTAATTGTAGTGCTACTTGTTTTATTTAAACATTTAAACGTGGGAGAGTCATGTTTTGGCCTGTATGGGCCGGCTCGACCAGATTGATACTACGGCCTCACATAAAACTGGCGTTAAACAACGCTAGCGTTGTATTTTGCCCAGTGAGTGAGGTTACCGGAGGCCCTTATCCCCCTGGGTCCGGATGTCTTAACAACAGCAGTTCCCGGAACCCTCCCTCCTCAGGCGCAGAGTGGCACATCGTGTGGTTTTAGTCGGCGGGTGACGGTCCGAGGGGATTTCCACACGTAAAAAAAAAAGGCCCTTATCCCCCTTCCCATTTTTATTGCTCAGAAAATTTTGTGATTTGTAGGCAAACCATTTACTTTGATAAATTTCGTCGGTACCCGCGCCGGATTTATTAGAACTATCTACTTTTGTCTTTTCGCGATAATAAAGACTTGTTAATTTTTTTACTTTTCTCTCCACTTCAGTAACGGATGTAAATAATTCAGTCGCAATATCATAAAAAGCGTCGTGGCGTTTTGATCGCCTTTTATAGTCATTGCGTTTTGGGTCCCATAGTACCTAGTTGTTTTAAGCGATAGAGGTCTATTAGTTTCATTACTTTTTCGTCGTCCCATTCCATGATGATTTTAGTTGACAAAAATACTGACACGTCACTATTCCTTGAAAGCCGGTAGGCAACTGAATGAGCGGAGGCGTGCCGCCGCGCCGGGTAAAACGCGCCGGCGCGCGCGCGCAAGGTCTTTTCAAGATATTGATTAGAAAACACCAAAATCTACTGCCTGCCTGTGTCGATCCATAACTTCCAGTTTCCAAAATGCGTAGGGCTCATGAGAAGAATACTGGCAAAGAAACTCATGGCTACTCTTTTTCAAAATCTGATTTTCAGGTACAATAGTGTTAGTATTACGTGTAAGGTAAACAGTATGCAAGCTGTTGCCACCTGAAATTCCTTTTATTAAAAAGCTCCAAAATCTAACGCACAAACAAAAAAAAACACTCAGTGATAAGATAATGTTGAAGGTTTGAGTCTATTAAACATAGAACAAAATAGAAACAAGGTGCACATCCACTTACATTCAGATGCAAAATCTACTATTGAAAATAATTCGTGACTGGATTAAGAGGCTAGGGTTGCAGTTGAAGAATAATAGTATTGTCTAAAGAATCGCTGACTAGGCCGACCAGTCACCCCAAGCAGCACCCGTTCACGAGTATGACGCATGGACCAGCCATCATCTCCTTCGCCATATCAGAGGGAAGGAAACGACCCGCCCCACGACGACACCGCAAGCAATGACATTTTAGTGAGCATGACAAACCATAGTCGAGATACTGATAAAAATCACTACTAATTAAATTACCATAATAATCGTCACGCATTACTTTCAACTAACAATGGTTTGTTAATATTTAGCTTTATTAAAAGACAAAGAAGTTTGTGTGTATCTATCTAAATTCTAATGACACCTTAAGCCCATGACTGTTTGTCGTTTAGATAATCGTTGATCGTATAGTAGGCTTTCCTAATAAGGTGATTTTTTACAGTTAGCTTGAATTTATTTACAGGAAGGTCGATTACATGTATAGGAATTTTATTATAAAAACGTACACCAAGACCTTCGAACGAGTTGTGTACCTTATGTAATCGATGATAGGTTCCAATGAGTTTAGATTTGTTTCTAGTATTCATATTGTGTACATCACTGTTTTTCTTATAGTCATTAATGTTGTGTCTAACAAACATAATATTAGCAAATATATACTGTGATGCAACAGTTAAAATACCTATATCTTTAAACAACTCTCGAAGAGAGACTCTAGCACCTAAATTGTACATTGAGCGGATGGCTCGTTTTTGTAGAATAAAAATCGTTTCAATATCAGCCGCCTTGCCCCAAAGTAGTTTACCATAGGACATGACGCTATGAAAGTAGCTAAAATAAACTAACCTAGCTGTGTCCGTATCAGTGAGCTGACGTACCTTCCATACTGCATAAGCTGCCGAACTAAGTCTACCCGCAAGGCTATCTATCTGGGCTCCCCATTGAAGTTTACTATCTAATGTAATTCCTAAGAATACTGTTGAGTCTACAATACTTATGATTTCATTATTTATAGTTAGATTAGTGCCTAGTTGTTTTACATTTGGCATAGTAAATCTCACACACTTTGTTTTATTTGAATTCAGTAGGAGATTATTCGTTGTAAACCAATTCAATACATCATTTAGTGCCCTATTTACATCGTAAAAAACTGTTTTCTTACGATCAACTTTAAAAATAAGTGACGTTTCATCAGCAAATAGAACTATATCACAGAGATCTTTTAAATAATATGGTAACGTGGTTCGTTTGAAAAGGTAATCATTTCATCATTAGTAACATATGTTTGTATTCCCTTTTTTATGTATGGCCCTACAAAAACGACTCTACTCTGCCTGTACACTAATATTGTAAAGAGGTAAGATTTGTAACGAATGACAATTGTGTACTGCTTCGGAATCTACGTAACTGAAATAACGTTGATTTTTCTTTTATTCTTCGGTTCCATAATATTTATGCTACCGTAGCACATTTCTTTTAATAAATTGAAAACAGATTTATCAATTGCATCTCTTACCATTTCATTGTTTACAGTTTCTTGCGGTAATCTTGCTAGGACTTCATTTGGATTTAAGGGACTGATACCTAAAAGAAGGAACAATTATAAAAGCTTACAAATTTTAATATCTCGATATCTTATTACTAGCTGAGCCCCGAACTGTTATCTTTGTGTGCGCTAAAACGTTGCTTCATGCCAAATTTCAAGATTTTAGGTCGACTGGAAGTATCCTTTAGGTTTTGATTCCCTTGACAGTAGTAGCGAGTTTTCAAATATGGGGCTTAAATTGCTGTTTTTTTAGATTGCGTTAACATAGAAGTTTGATTTTGTAACAGCTTAAAGGTATTATAGACCTGAGTATTTGATATGAAATTTCAATTTATTACCTCTATGAGTTCATAAGGAAAAGGGTGGTAAGTTTAATTTTTTTAAAATATTTTTATTAAATGATGTAACTAAAAAAATTGCATTTCGCAATTTTCCCTTTTTTTGTGACGTTGCTTTGTACCAAAATTTCAAGATCCAGAGTTCTCGGGAAGGTACCCTGTAGGTTTTGATTACCTTGCGAGTGTCGCAAATCTGCAACATAAACGGCTGTACCTTTTGATTGCGTTGACTTAGAAGTTTGATTTTTTCTCAGCTCCAAGGGGTTAGTATACCTGACTATTTCATATAAATTTCAGCTTGATACCTTCACGCGTTCCTGAGAAAAAGGGTCTTGAGAGACGAGACAGACGGACAACAAAGTGATCCTATAAGAATTCCGTTTTTTCCTTTTGAGGTACGGAACCCTAAAAAAGAGAAATTTAAAAAAATACTCTCGACTACGAGTTAAATTATTGCGTCAATCGACGGAATCTTCGGACGGAAAAGAAGAAACTTGTGTATTAGATCTTAGTCGAACATTGAGTAACACATCCATCTCACACTCCGATTCATCTGAGAATCCGAACCCGCGTGCGATAATGATAAACATCAAGATTACTGTATAGACATTTTTCTACGTTTAAGCATGTGTAAATTCAAACACCCGTACATTACACAATATCTTCTACCATTTACCATCTATTTATCGATCCCTGAGCAAGTAACATTATTGCATAATCACCCTAACATCACTTTTTATTTTTTACGCTACAGGATCTGTTGTTAGGAAACCCTATCCTGGGTCAAAGAGAGTTTATTATTATGCGGGGATCACTAATATTGAGCATAAATTATATCCAATATTAGAAATGATAACAAATAATCATACCGCTGAATCAATTGGCAATCGTTTGAAGTTTTTTAAGGGAATCTGAACTGAGGGTAACGTTAAATGGCCACCGTTTAAAGATGTGACTACTCACTGGTCTTGGGCGAGATTCAATGCCTTACTTCGGGAATTTAATCATTTATCCGTACGTGAGTATTTCAATGAAGTCCATCAGGCAATTATTTTTAATGAAACCCCAAGCTTTTCCCCGTGCACGTTTGTTACCCAAAAAATTAAGAAGCTGTTATCAAGACAACTACAAAAACGACAGGTAGAAAAACGATTGAGGGCTTTCATCTTGGAAATAATGGCTAAATTAGTCCGCATAGAAGACTACACAATTTTGAAGAAATGCTTGCAGTCAATATTTGTGATATTTTTATATCCAATAGAGAATCAAGAACTGCTTGCTTCTCTCCAGTTCTTATCTGATCTGCCTGATGCTCCTGAAATTCTCGACTCTGATGATGATAAAGAAGATGATCCTAAAGATTTTCTCGACTGTGAATCGGATGATGAATTGTGTGATGAATCTAATAAGGATAACGGCCCTGAACCTGAAAAAAGACGAAAATTAGATCAGAAGACAAAACCGGTTTACAAGTCAAGCCCGTTTTATTTAGATGCTCTATCAGTGAAAAATGAAATTCACGAAAAAGCCAAGCTCGGCTGATAAAAGAAAATAAATTGAAAGATAATGCTAATTGCTGCAAGACTTTCGTCGAGTATGCAATGATGCGAATCATTCCTTTTATTCCTCTCTGGTCACTTTCTGCACGGAAAGAGAAGAAACACTTAAGTAATGCGTCCGTGGAGAACTTTAAAAAAATGTTAAAATTGAAAAAAAAAATTGCTCTCAAAGCTGGGCATTTCGTAGATAAATGGTGGTAAGCAATTTCAACTCGGCATAAACAGTTAGATTTACTGATACCGAAAGTTATTACATTACGAAAGCGACGTGTTGTAAATGAACCGGATAACATGAAATCAGAGGAAGCATGGAATCGTGACAAGTCGAAACAAGCTCCAAGGATTCCTTACCAAGAATAAAAAAGGTTGAAACGAGTTATCGACAAGTCAAAAGTTCCGGGCTGCAGTCTCGACATAGATAGCGATCGTTAAAGATGCGAATTCGGTAGCTAATTCATATCGATAATTTTTTGACGATATTTGGTAGCCTCTACCGTTGCAACTTTCGATTTTCATCGGTATCGTATCGAATTCGCTGTCAATTTAACGACAATCGCAAACCGCTTATCGAGGCATTTTGACAGCCCGCTAATTTGATAAGTATACGAAAAGGATCGTTAACTGTGAAATATTATAAAAATAGAAATTGTATGAAGATACATATTATCAGATTGTAATAATATCTTTTGCAAGTGCAAGGTATCACCAGCTTCTTTTCTACCCCTTTGTATAAAATCTCATTCTCCAAAAAATCTCTATATTCACAAAATAAACATTACCACCAAGTGAGTCAACATGTTTCATCTTCTCTCCTGGTCTGTGTTCTACATTATAGTCAAAATCTTGTAAATGCAGCATTTAACACGTTTATTGAGAGTTTTCTGAAAAGCCTCACAGTCCGCCACGATCTTGAATGATATACCAATGAGATATCTTCTGAACTTCTTTACCCCTTCAATCAATGCTAGTGCTTTCAGCTCATAGCTACTACAGTTCTGCTGGCTTTCAGTTGTCTTCCTGCTCATAAAATGCACTGGATATAGTCCTCCATCAATAGGAGCTATCTGTAATAAAACTGCTGCATATTACAGCTTGGATGCATCTGTATGTAATTCGGTCTCTAGATGTGTGTCGAATATTTTCAAAACAGCTTCACAACACAACTTAGTCTTTAAAGTCTCAAAAGCACATATCTGCTCTTCTTTGAACTTGAATTCGCCTGATTTCAATAGATCATATGTACTTCTTTTAAACTTTTTGGTTCTGGAAAATTTCCAACGGCCTTCGTCTCTTCGGGAGATGTTCTTACTGTTCCATTTTTGACAATAATATGTCATAGGTACTCAACAGATCTTTGAAGTAACTGCTTCTTTTTCTAGTTTATCTCTAGCCCGTACTCTGCTGCAACTTTCAATACATCTTTGAGTCGCTGTATTGCTTCATTTTCTTCTTTTGTATAATACGTGTATACACGTATATACGTAATGTAATATAATTACGTCAACGATAAATATGAGAATAATTCCTGAAAACATAATGTTTATGTATCTTGTGAAATATTTTGGACAAATGGAGAGTCCAAATGGTGCCCGTAGAAATTCATACTGGCCTTCAGGGTTACTCGTGACAAAAACTGTATATTTCACTGACTCTTCTTCAATCGGCAAGTGAAAAAACCCATTTTTTTAATCTAAGGTACTAAAGACTTTTGCTTTGCACAACTTGTCAATGTGATCATTTATTACCGGTAAAGGGTGTTCATCTTTCACAATCTTCTGGTTTATCTTCCTATAATCTATGCATACTCTTGTCTTCCAGTTTTTTTTCTTCACTAGGACAAGCGGACTAGCATATTTCGAGTAGCTCGGACGTATAATTCATTTTTTTCTAGCCATTCTGCAACCTGCTGCTGCACCAACCTTTTCCTCAGTCAATGCTAATCGCCGTGGTCGTTGTGATACTGATATGTCATCTTTCAACATTATCTTCATTTTAATTGGTGCCTCTTTGACCTTCAATGGTTGGTAACTATCAATGATTTCCTATACTGCTTTCACTTCTTTGGGTTATTCTAGCGTAGAAAGCATACACAACTGATAAGAACTGTCACAAAAATGTGGCCTCACCTCAACTTCGCCTCTATTCACTATTACAATCGTGTTTACTAAAATGTTTGACCTAAAATAACCTCAAACGGAATAACTTCATTTGGAACAATATGAAACTGAACTGTGTATTTGTAGTTGTCGATTATTAAATCAGATTTAAACTTACCTAAAGAGTACACTTTGCTGGAACCCAAGCCTGCTAAAGACGTTATATCCAGTTGATAGTCTGAAACATTGCTCATTAGTCTGAAAAATTGCTCATGATTTTGACAAAAAGCTCGTGGGTTACAAGATTCAAATCACTACCTGTATCGATTAAACAACAGACACTTCTACCGCATAATTCCGTGCACCTTACTGCTTTATTTATCGAAATTTTATTAAAATCCGATTTCACTTTGTTTACATCTTGAAAAACGTACCGGTACATAGAAGAAGATGACGTTTTGTCAACCAGTCGCGCATTCATTCGCTCACTCGTCGCAGCGCCCTCTGGTCGTTTCGGAGATTGAACGAACATCGCTTTTCGTTCGTTCTTTCCACTACCATTTGTACTTGATTTTACACCCGCCATCTTGGAATCTGTACCTATATGCCCAAAAGCGTTACATTTGAAACATTTCACTCCTTTTGTACACGAACTGGCCAAATGTCCTTTTTCTCCGCATTTGAAACATCGTTGTTGTAAATAAGATTTATACACGTCCTCACCTTTGTTCTTGTTTTTAGGACTTAAAATAAAACTTTCAATGAAGAGAGGATTGGATTTGCTTTTATTTATTTGCATAGCACATTAACACTCGAGCAAGAAAACCTTAAGAGTAGCCATATTTTTTCTAGCGAACGAACATTAGAACTAAATAACTGTTATGGATGCATTCACATTATACCACAATATTATTGCGATCACAATACCTCCCCTCAATAATATTATAAAAAGGAATGACAATATATAATTGCACAATAACAGGGCAACTTCAAAGAAGTAATTAATTACAAAACAACTTCTCTCTAAGAATATTAAATGTTACACCACCAAGTGGTTTAGTTAACATGTCAGCTACCTGGTTACTGGAACTTATATATTCGATTCTAATTATCTTTTTATCAATTTTCTCTTTAACAAATTTAAGTTTTATATCTAAACTAGCTGACCCGGCAGACTTCGTACTGCCTCATCGATAAATAAAAGACCTAATCTTTTGTATAAAATGATTTTAAAACAAACAAAATAATTATTAATGAAAAAGCATTTATTGAATAAAGCATGAAGTTTTATTATTATTTTCGATACATCATGTTGCTTACTTAGAAATCAGAGTTTTCCTGAAATACTGGCTATTTATAAGGTTTAAATTTGATATTCACAGACACACACTGTGAAAATACAGTCTGTTAATTAATTTAAAGCTTTCTCATAAACTATATTTTTTGTTTTGTTTTGTGGTGCGTAAATAAACAAAGAAGACGGTTTTCCGACGCGCGAACACGCGACGTATAATTGTCCATGCGCGAAACAGGGAAACTCCAAGTTGATTCCACAAACTTCTAAAGACTGTCCTTGCGATTTATTTATGGTCATCGCAAAGGCCAGACGTACTGGAAATTGTAAGCGTTTAAAATCGAATGGTAAGTCCGTTGGAATCATCGGTATCCGCGGGATCAAGACATCCTCTCCTTTGTATTTTCCTTTTATGATTGTCGCCTCAATGACGTTATTCATCAGTCTTTTCACAGCCAGTCTTGTTCCATTGCATAGTCGAGGTTGATTAATGTTACGCAGCATGATGACAACTGATCCTACTTTTAACTGCAAATTGTGAGGTGGTAATCCAGGCAATTCCAGTGAATTTAAAAACTCAGTGGGATAGTTGATTACGTCATCCTGGTTCATTACGGTGTCGACTGATTTGAAGGAAACCAACTGTCCTGGAAGAAAATTCTGAATGGTCGCATTAAGATCCTCTACATCATTATTTTTCGCTGCTAATATTGCTCGTTCACCCAGCCAATTATGGTTATTGAACTTTTGCGCTATATCTGGGAAAACTCGCTGAATAAGCTCCACTTTTGAGTCTGTGATGTGACAGAAATCTGTAGGTAATGTGATGAATCCGGTCGAGGTGTCCACTGCAACTTTATTATTTCCAATGTCTAACAACTGCTTCGCAAACACATTAGCAGTTTCATCTTGTTGCAAAAATACTCGCATGTTAGTTGTTAAGTGGAGTGTCTTTACGTACTGCCACAAATTTGATGATTTTAGGCATGCATTTAGTTCATCAGCAACAGTTGATCGGGGAATAACTGGAAGAGTCTGACGAAAATCACCTGACAACAGAATCATGGCCCCACCGAAAATATTTTGGTTGTCACGAAGATCTTTCAACGTTCTGTCCAGTGCCTCCAGTGACCTCTTATGGGCCATTGTGTATTCATCCCAAACAATTAATTTGCATACCTGTAGGATCTTGGCCATTGCGCTATTTTTGGCGATGTTGCAAATTGGTGTTTCGGTGATTTGCATGTTTAGTGGTAATTTCAAGGCAGAATGTGCAGTTCGCCCGCCTTCGAGCAGAGTTGCAGCTATTCCAGATGAAGCCAACGCTAGAGCAACATCATTTCGCGATCTTATCCTCGCCAAAAGCAATGAAATTAAAAACGTTTTTCCGGTTCCTCCGGGAGCATCAAGGAAATAAATTCCACCAGATCCACTGTTCACAGCTTCTATCAAAGTGTCGTACGCAATTCTTTGTTGTTGATTTAATTGTGGAACATTTGTACGAACTGTTTCGGCCAATGCTTCAATGTCGTACTGATGTTCTCTTTGCAACTCGTGGTTTAATGCATCGTGCATATGACGATTGGGTGCTGTCATTCCCAAACACGACAATACTTTATTTGCCATCAATAAACACATATCTTCTATCATGATCAATGTGTCATTGTAAATTTCTTCAGTCATTTGTAGTGTAGGATTCAAAGTTTGACGGCGCACACGATACAAAACATCCTCAGACATGTCATCTCTATACTTAACCCACAAATCTTTTGGATTCGAGGGGAAACATGTCGATATGATAATCGCAAACAATGTACGAATTTGATGCGGCGACGAAGATATTACGGAATCCTTGAGCGTATCATCCCAGTGCGAATCGTTCTCAAGTAAATGTAATAGTTGACATGCCTCACGGTAAGTCGCACACAGCTGTCCATTAACTGTTCTCAGTTGTTTAAACGATGTCGGACCACGAACATTCACCAACAACAACCGCAAATAATAACATTCATCGTTATTTGGATGTACTGTGTAGATGCGACCCAGAGCATCTGAAGCAAATACATTTGGATGTCCTTCAACTGGTGTTCCTTGTTTTCGACGCTGAAACGATTTCGATGATGCGTTCCATGTGTAATAGCGTGGCATGTCAGCATACAGCAAAGTGCGAGCAAAATCATCAGTTTGACAAACTGTGAAGAAACTTGTTAATGTTGTCGACGGTGGATGTGCCGCCCTGTCTGCCGCGTTAGATTCATTAAAATAAACTCGTTGACCATTTTCTAAATGGACTGCCAAATGGACTACTGTAGGGTGTCTTTCATGGATCGCAAATGAAAAGATACGCCAAATAGCTTCGTTGCTACTTACATAGCGACCCATCTGGTACTGTGATATTTCATCATTTGCATTGGTTACACCGAAGACAGCCATATCACTACCTTTATTAACATATTTACATATGTACTTTATCGACTTCACAGAATTACAATATTCCACATTGATGTGAGTCTCAAAAGCTTTGGACAATATTGGCGAGTATGGCACAATCCAACGATTGTCTACATCAACATTTTGTCCTCTTACCTTCACAACTACCGATCGCCCACTGTCCGCAACTGATCGCCGACGATACAATGGGTATCCATCATTTCCCGTTATGGTTTCAGCAAGCAGGTCTCTTGGGTATCGTTTGGAACACCTACCGTCGACCATACAGGGTGAATTGTAGTTGAAATGTCCGCAAGGTCCATGTATCATGTGTTTGGTTACTACTGCATGCAATTTTGGGTCAACTATTTCATCTGGAATTTCAGCTGAAATTATAGAATCAATCTCATCTGGCCTTATTTTGTCCACTAACCAGACTAAAATGTGCGCATGTGGCAATCCACGCTTTTGCCATTCTACAGAGTACATCCAACAACGGACTCGGCCATACACACAATGCTTTATTAAAAAATTCATGAGAGATTTTAATTTTTGTTTAAAAACTCTGGCAGTTATGTCATGTCTATCAACTGGTGTTTGGCTATGTAGTAATTCCTTCTCGATTTCGGACCATTTTGGGTTACATGTGAATGTAACAAATAAATCTGGGCGGCCATAATGCCTAACATATGACATAGCATCCTGAGCATATTCATGCATGTGACGTGGGCTTCCTATATAAGTAGCTGGCAAAATTGTCATTCTTCCTACATTATTCACATTGCCATCAGCATTTATAGCATCGCGGAGATGGATGTATTCCTCTGACCGTAGCCGTCGTTGGTTCAAACGGATGTATGTCAATCGTTCAGTCTCAATTTTGACATACATGTCAACTGCAAACTGATGAAAAAGTCGTTGACACATCAAAATATGATTTACTTCACCTTGACGGATCATGAGTCTGTATGAATAGAAATTCATAGCACTAACTTTTTTGTTGGTTTCAGCACCTGCGATCAAAAATGATAAACGTTTAAATTGTTACTTAGATGTATTGAAGTTAAAAATATTATTTAATCTTGTTCAATTCATTTACCTGTTACTTGATTTACCATTTTGATATTAAAATGGTATCCATCTTCCCCTTGCCAGAAGATCAAAGGATATTGTAGTGCATCATAACTCCTGTGTGTTTCAGATACACGTTTTAACTCACTATTCCGACGATGAAGCACAATATCTCTAGATTGTAAATTTTCGCCCACAATGACAACAGCCACTTCATCAATGGTAGGTGAATTGAACCTCCTTGTGTGTTCACCGGCAGGTGTTTTGTCAGCTCGAATAATAATATTATGGCTATCAGATGGCATCCGATCCAATGCTATTTTGAACATGTTTACTAAATTGTTATTCTGATGAAGAAATATTTGTAATTGTTGGACAATGGTTCTCTTCACTGTTGGATTGTGAGCACAACGATTATTAATTTCCGCATCTGAATTGCCCATAAAATAAATTTGTAAAAATTGATGATCTGCATCAGTTAGTGGTAACAGAGTTCCCAGTAAGTGATAAATTTGTCCTTGAATCTGTAATTTTTAAAAATTTGTCCATTAATAATTTCCGATATATATATTTTAGTACAAACTTGAATAATATAAAAAAATATTCTTATATAATACCTTGAAAGTGGGCATGAAATTGTCTTGTATAATATGTGTAGCACCGAATGATGTCATCTGGAAACAGTTGTTATATTTCTGAATGTTGGTCAAGAAGTGCTTAGAATCATTTCCAATCCCAGAAACCAAAGAGCGTAAAGGATCTGGTGGTGGGACCAATTGTGGCAATTTTACTTTGCCTTCAGCACAACATAATCCAGTAGATTCACCAGTGTATTTTAACGCCTTACAATATTTACAAATTGTTTTCATTTCCCCAATTGTTACCGATTTGTCGGCACAATAATCAATTGCCGGATCATAGTGGAATGCAGCTCGTTCAAGAATCACAGGAGCACTGCGTCTGCGGATTCGCTCAATTTCATTATGTCTAGCTTGCTGTTGTTGTGTTTGATGTGCACGAACTCGTTGCATTCTAAGCCTATCTCCTACATTGTCACTCACCAAAGAACGCAATTCTGACATAGCAATACGACTATTTTCTTGATCTGTCTGTCTCTGGTCATCAGTGCGGTTAGCACGTGAGGTAGCTCTTCGCACATTTGATTGACTACGACGACCTAAGTTAGGTCGTCTTCTCCTCGGCATCGTAAATTGTAATTAATCAAAGTGAGAAAATTTCCCGCTCATTTAGCAGTAAAGTGTCACTATCACAAAAAAGAACACATTACTTGGAATGTCACTATCACAAAGGATCACCAAAGTAAAGAAAGTTCTCGCGCACGTAGCCACAAAGATAGATATAACGATAATATAATTTTTTCAGTGATCTGAAATGCGACAGGATGGAATGACATATCAGTTGGTTGTCAAATCTAATGTCAAATACATATTGAGATTGCGTTCAGAATTTAACTTAAGATTTATAATTTAATTTGTCTTTATTATTATTGATTTATCTTTCGATTTCTATATAGTCTTATTAAAAAAATAATCGGACAGAGTAACAACTTAAGTTAGCTAAAATAAAAAAATAATCGGACAGAGTAACAACTGAAGTTAGCTAAAATTGTGTTTATTTATGTACTATGTATTTTGAGACTATGCAATTTTGTCGCGTTCGCGATTCACTTTCACTTTTGTTGAGTTTCAGAACGCGATATTAGGTCCTCCAACGCGCACGCGAATTTGAACTTTATGCAGCGGTAATAAATTACAAATTGACTCTCCATTTTATTTAGAAAACGTTTGTATGGGAAATAGAAAAATGCTGTTTTGAGGATTTTCCCGGCAATTATTTATTTATTTTTATTTATTTATTTATTTAAGTCTTCATGCATAATTGTTGCACAGGCGGACTTAATGCCGTAGGCATTTTCTACCAGTCGACCTTAGGGTGATGCAGAGCCAAGAATGGTAGATGCACAATGTTCAGAAATGTTAAATAAAATAATTCCACTATAGTATATCATATTTCCAGAGAGAGAGAGAGAGCTTACAAATATAAATTACTTAATGATTTTACATTATTACTTATATCATTAGAATATTAGTACACATAATATTTAAGTAATTATATACTCACACATATATACATATATACACACATAATATACATATACATACATAATACCTTATATATATTTTTGTTGTGAAGAGGATAAAATTTAGGATCGTGGTGTTAATATTTTTGTGAAATGTTTCCGCAACAAGTATTTAAAGGCTTGACGTGTTTTCGCCATCCTGATCTGGAGAGGGAGCGCATTCCATAACAGGACAGATTGAACCAAGAAAGAAGAATGTACAAAATCCGAGCGGTGAGAGGGACAATGAAGAAGTAAGTTGTTTGACGATCTAAGGTTTTTTGCGTGATTAGCACCTACATATTGAAGTTGGGAAGTTAAGTAAGAAGGAGAACTTGGTGAGTAGAGTAAAGAGTATAAGGTGGTTAATGCTCGTACCTCTCTGCGCTGGCGAATTGTAAGCCAATTCAATAGGGAGCGATACTGTGACACATGATCATATTTACGTAAATTGAAAATGAATCGAATGCAATTATTGAGAAGACGGTCTAGCTTATTGAGCAGATCTGCATTCAGGTCAAAGTAGCACACATCACCATAGTCAATTATAGGGAATATTAGAGTCTGAACAAGCATTACTTTTGTTTTCAGTGGCAAAAAGTTTCTAAGTCTATAGAGGGCGCGCAATGAGCCTGTGACTTTCTGGCACACAGTTGCAATTTGTTTACGCCAGCAAAGGGTTGTGTCCATATGCAGTCCGAGGTTCTTCACACTATCACAGTATGGAATGACCATACCATCGTAGGTGAGTTGCGGAATTATAGTGGGGTCGAGCTGGCTAATACCACGGTTGCTACCAATTATGATGGCCTGACATTTATTTGGATTCACCGAAACACCAAACATGTCAGACCATTGTTTTATAGCTGTCAGATCGCTATTTACGACTGAAACAGCGGATGATATATTGCACAGCTCAGTTTGATAGTATACTTGCAAGTCATCAGCATAGAGATGATAGGAACACTGAAGTCTTGGGGTGATAAGATTAATAAAGATGGAAAATAGGAGAGGAGACAGAATACCGCCTTGTGGGACCCCAGCAGTGAGGTCACACCAGTTAGAAGAAGAATCTTCCACAGTGACTGCTTGCTGACGGTCCCGAAGGTAGGAGGAGAACCAGTCCAGTGTTTCACGAGATACCGAGAAATGGGATAGGACAGCAAGGAGGAGGTTATGACTGACGGTATTAAAGGCATTGGAAAAATCAACCAGTACTACGGTTGTAATCTTAGAATCCTCCATTCCCACTTTAATATCGCCAGTCACTTTGAGAAGAGCAGAAACCGTGCTATGGCCTGGTCGAAAACCAGACTGAAAGGGACTAAGTAAGTTGTTGCAGTAAATGAAGTGGGAAAACTGTTTGTGGACGCAGGCTTCTAGCACTTTAGAGAGGAAGGGAAGGATAGAAATAGGACGAAAATGATTTGGAAGTGACGGATTAGGAGTTTTAGGTAACGGGCGTACATACGCTTTCCGCCAAAGAGAGGGAAATGTGCTGGAAATGAGAGAGAAGTTTACAATATGGGAGATGGCGGGGAGGAGGTAGACTAGCAATATGGTTATCATTTTTCTACCAATGCCATCACTACCAATCGCTTGAGATTTAATGGACAGAATAATTTTCTTAACTTCCTCCTCTGTGACTGGACTGAAGTGGAAAAGGTTTACTTGAGGGCGCGGTAGACTATTAATATAACTAATGGTGTTCGTTTCAGACAGACTATCCAAGGTGGAAGAGGTAGCAAAATGTTGATTTAAGGTATCGAGACTTATGGATTGCGGAAAGTCTACATGTCGCGATTTGCCAATACCAAGAGTTCCGAGGAACTTCCAGATATCCGCAGGAGATGAAGAGGAAATATTATCTAGAACATGGCGGCGTTTAGCGTTCCTTATCAACTGGTTACACCGATTTCTTGCAATCTTATACCGTTCCCAATTGACCTCGACGCGGTCCCTCTTATAAGTCTTAAAGGCACGATTTCGACATTTCATCGCCAACTGTATATCCTTGGTCATCCAAGGCGCCGGTGGCCGCTTGACTCTTATCATCTTAACTGGGGCATGAGTATCATACAGTTTAGTTATTTCTGCATTAAATACGTGCACCTTATCATCGATCGAAGTGGAATCAATCAAGGGTGCCCAGTCAATCCGTGAAGCATCGTCATTCAATTTCTCCATATCCATTCGCCTAAAGCTACGCCTGTACAGAATCTTAGGTTTAGGTTTAGGAGGTTTGAGGACATAGGAAAGGAAAATCAGGTCATGATGTGAAAATCCGGGAGCGTCAAGTTGACCATGAGAGGAAACAAGGGAAGGGTTAGAGGTGATGATTAAGTCGAGCCAAGTGTCCTCGCCGGTATTATTATGGTGAGTGGCATGTAGTGGTAGAACACGAAAACTGACCGACTCAAGGAGGAACTGGAGCTTGAGGGAACGAGGGGAGTTTTGAGCTAAAAGATTGGTGTTGAAATCTCCCATGATGATGTAATGAGCATACTCTGCACCCAAAGATTCAAGAACTGATTCGAATTCAGTGAAATAGTCAATGGAAGGGGGACAATAGACAACGCCAAGCACAGTTTTGGCGCCCCTGACACAAACCTCCAGGAAAAGGAATTCAGCAGAGGCAACATAATTAGAATTAGAAGGGGAAGATGATATAATTCGATACGAAAAGTCACTGCGTAAGTAAATCGCTACGCCACCTCCCCCCTTCCCCATCCGGTCATTCCGGATAAGAATGAAGCCAGGCAGCAGATAAGAGGTGGAAGGCAGATGTGGCTTGAGCCAAGTCTCGGAGATCAGAACGGCATGAACATTGGTATCACAGAAAGCCTCGTACAGTTCAGCGAAGTGGCTGGGAACACTTTGTGCATTTACATGACACACATTGAAGAGCAGATTGTTACTGTTACCATTAAATTTGCTGCGTAGAACACCACCGAGAGTATCCGTCACTGAGGAGAAACTTTCATCACTCGAAGAAGTTTCCAATTCATGAGCAGAAACATAACATTCACTGTCAGAAGACATCAAAACAAATAAACTATAAATATAAGTAAATACTACGAATAAATATAAAAAATATAATAACAAGAAATATTAATAAATTACGTGCAGATATTCTGGTACACCGTTATTATCTCTGCACCACCCGCCAGCTTACATCACTAGAAAAACATAAATGGAACAGAAAAATTACAAAATTAAGTTACAGTTCAACAGATGTAGAAAACTTAGAGCAGAACAATAAATATCGCGCAGTGTATCCGAACGTTAGTGACCGAAACGATTGAATGACTCAACATATTTTATCTATGTTACACACAAATGTCACTTCAAAACAAAACAATAAAATTTTAATTGGTAATGAAATTTTAACTTTGTAGTAAATAAACAAAATTAACACAGTGCAAGTAAAGACAATCTGGAAGAATTTGTTCACAGAGGGAGCTATCTATACTTAAACTCGTCAATATGTGGTAACAATGGTAATGGCAACAGGTAAAAGGTAAATGTAACAACTAAAATATGTTTGTTTACTTATTTACGAGACCTGATTTCTCCCACAGGCCGGTCACTAGACCCTGATGTAGCATTATGGACCCTAGGATATCTGTTCAGCAGCGGGTCCAGCTCCTCGCTGGTCGTTATTTTATGCCTAATACCACCAGGGACTTTGATGACTATATAACCGTCTTGAGTCCAGCACGCAGAGACGCCGAAGTGTAACCTGGCCTTAGCGAAGATGGATTGCCTATTTTTAGTCAGGAACTCCCTAATGGTAATGGAAGAACCCTTTAGTCTAGATTTGGCCTTCCATACTAACGATCTGTCATCCACAGTGGAAAATTTGATAAGTATAGGCCGCTGACGATCTTTGCTCGACACTCCAAGACGGTGGCACACTCTGATAGAGGAAGCAGAAATATTCTTGAGGCCTAAGTTGTTGTTGATGACTTGAATTATGACATTATTGCAAGTGTCCTTCTCAGTCTCCTCGATGCCCAAGAAGATTAGCGACTTTCGCCGCTGTCTAGTTTCCATCGCATCAACCTGTTTGGAGCATTCATTAATTTGCTTTCGTAGTAAGCCCAGCATTGAGAAAACTAATTCTCTAAAAGTTCTGAACTCCTCTGCAACCTTGGCCACGGTGTCTTTTGCGGGACCTGCACTTTGGATCTGAGCTTCCAAATCAGTCATCTTTCTTGTGAAGGTCTCCTCAAGTGTCCTTTGCGCCGATAATATTTCATTTATTTGTGACATTCTTTAGTTGTATAAAGTAATATATGTGAAATAGTTATGTCAAGCACTGTAACGTGATGCGCCGGCAGGTGGTGTTGATTAGGTGGCTTATTATCACATTAAATACGCTCCAAATGTGAGTACCAATACACTAACTGTGTTTTATTGTCCAAAAATACTTAATTAAGCAAAATATATAACAAATTAAAATATTACTTAAATTCCGAAACTCACGACACGTCTATACTTTTCCACATCTACCGCCAAAAAAATTATTCGAATTTTTCTCACCTTTTAAACCTTCCCTAGACCTCCACGAATAATTCAAGACCAAGATAAGATAAATCCGTTCAGCCGTTCTCGAGTTTTAGCGAGACTAACGAACAGCAATTGATTTTTATATATATAGATGCTTTACTCTCGTGTTTCCAGTAGCCATTTGAGCCATTTTAATAGTAGATTGATTATCCTCATGTATAACAATAGGCCCCACATTTATATCAAAATCACTCAATATTGACTTAGGCCAACATATTCAGATTCCGTTGATGACAAAGTCACTGACTGTTGTTTCTTTGAAACCCATATTACACTTCCTCCAAACACTTTAAAAGCATAACCTGTGGTAGATTTCCTGTCAGCACTCCCACCCCAGTCACTATCAACAAAACCAGTAACCTCATCAGAACCATTCCTATAATAAATTAAACATAAGTTCAAGGTTCCTTTAATGTATCTTAGAACATTTATCAACAGCTTATATAAAAGCTTAGCACAGTTTAGGTATCTACTCAACTTGCTAACCGCAACACACAAGTCTGGTCTAGATCCAGTTAAAACAGAACTCTACACTTCTGTTCATATATTGGATCTGAATAACCCTGTTTCAGTATTTAAAATTTAAATTTTTTATCCACTGGCAAAGATAATGGAGAACAATCATACCCATAACTTTTCAAAAATGCCTATTAAATATTGTTTTTGACTTATAGTAGTAATGCCTTTCTCTAAATCTTGTTTAATCTCCATACCCAGAAAGTTATTAACAGGTCCAATATTTTTCATTTTGAACGCTTCGTTCAATATTTTTCTCAAAGCGTGAACCTCTCCTTCAGATGTACTAAAATACAAGATATCGTCAACATACAGTAATAAGAATGTTTTAAAACCTTTTTCAATTTTTGAGTACAAACAATAATCTTTATCTGAATTTTTAAATCCATTTGCTATCATGACCTTATCAAAAGTTTTATTCCAATATTTTTAGTGAGCGCTTCAAACCATAAATAGATTTATTTAATTTATAATATTTATACTTGGTATTTAACCCTTCCGGGAGCTTTAGGTACACCTTTTCAACAATCTCACTATTTAAAAAAGCATTACAAACGTCCATTTGTAAAATTTTACAATTTAATTTAGTAGCTACTGCTGTGGAAATTCTAAATGTGTTTAATTTTACTACAGGAGCATACAAGTCGTTCCAATCATTCTCACTCTGTTGAAAGCCTCTAGCAACGAGCCTAGCCTTGTATATATCTTGCCCTTCTTCATTCTTCTTCAACTTCAAAACCCACTTAGTACTTATGACTGCTTCACCTATTGGTACCTTTTCAATGAGTGTCCATGTGTTCTTTTCTTCTAACTGGGATGACTCTGTCTCTATTATGCCTTTCTCCAGGAATCAGAATCCTCTCCTTTCATTGCTTCCTTATAGTTTTCAGGTGTTTTTTCTGCTGTGACCAATCCAATATAATCAGACAACCATCCTGGTTTCTTGACAACTCTTCCAGATCTTGTTCTTATTTGGTCATCTTCATCAGATGATTCCACATTTTGATAATCACTTTGCTCATTTTTCTCACTTTTGTCATCTCTATGTACCGTCAAATGTTCATTAATCTGGTTCTCACTATGTATCTGTTCCTTTTCTATTTCTGTCATTGGTTTTTCATCGATAAAGTCTAACAAGATTACTTTTTCTTAAGATTTCTCTTTACAACCTCATTCAGGCGTTGTCTTCAAAAATACAATGTCTCTTTTAGTCTGTTGGATAATAAATTCTAAATTCTTTCGAACCATCATAAAACACAAACATAGCCTCTTGACCTTTTACATCGAGTTTCACGTTAAAGTTTAATGGTATTACAACGTATAAAGATCATTAATGCCTGAATGAGTTCTGGAGATGAATGGTTTAAAAGAGAAGAGAAATTAATAGGGGTGGTGAAGGAAGAAGACATAAATCCAGCGACGGATTATTTTTCTTGCAATAAAAAAATATGTGGTCCAAACTGTCTTCGTCTAATCCACATGTTGACGCATATCGTTGAGTCCCTGACCCAAATTTTATGCAGGAAAACGGGAGAGCAACAATGGCGTATACGAAGCCTACAAATATGTAGTTGAAAATATAGGTTTAGACACCTTTTTGTATGTAAAGAACCAGGGTTTTTTTTATGTATAGGCCTGCCAAAATGACTCTACTCCAAAATGAATTTTAAGATAATCCTAGAGTCTTGGTAGTAAACTTCAGCACCCCCAGAGCTTTCATTATAGAATTTTGATGTATCAGTGATTTCTTTTTATTAAATCCTTCCATTGTTCTGAAGAACAATGGAAGGATTTAATAAAAAGAAAACCAATGCGTGCAAGGTTGAATTGGCATGATCAGTATCTTTACAGATCCCAGAGTTTAAAATAACATCTGGTTTAAAACACAGAATGTTATAATCGAAGTAGAAGAGAGGAAGAGATTTATATTTTACTACACTGCTAATGAAAGGTTTGTAGTCCTGAAAACATTGGAGTATCGTTGGGATTTCTTTATTTGCCCAAAACCTAGATGTGTTACAAACAGTATCCAAATTAGAAATAAATTTTGAGAGAGGATGATGGGGTTTACAAATCACTTTTAATATAAAGCGGGCACACAAAAATAATTTCCTTATTATTACTAACGGGGGCTCAGAACATTCTACTTGCAGGGCCTTGATGGGAAAGGACTTCATACAGCCAGATATAATACGAAGACACTTAGCTTGAACTTTGACAAGAACTGCTAGAGCCCTCATTACAAGGAGTAAGAAAAAAAATCATAGATAGTCAATGACACTGCGTATTAGGGCATTGTAAAGTAATTTCATTGTGTATGAGTGGGTCCCCACCAGACACCAGCTATATAACCTTTAATATCGGGATGGTCCGCTCACATTAGGAGATCAAATAATTTATGTGATGTTATAACCAAACAGTTTAGAGTCTAAGTAGACACCTAGGAATTTAAACTTTGGAAGAATAGGAATGCTATATTGTTGAACTTGAACTCATATTCCAGAAAGTATTCTCTTACGCGAGAAGATTGCAACAGCGCTTTTGGTGACAGAAAGGTACAGACCATGGACAGATATCCATTGACTTAAAGAGTTCAATAACAGCTGTCACTAACATATAGAGGGCCAGGTCATCAGCTCATGTAATATTCGACAATTGTAGTTCAAATATAAAACAATGTCATATGTGTAAAGATTAGCAACAAAAAAATTTTTTGGAAGAACCTGACCATCAAAAGTAAGAAGGTAGGTTCCGTGGGATTTTACTCAAGAATACCATCTCTAACGGTCTTCCTATTGATTCGCGTACTTTTAAGATCTTATCGTATACAGGTGGCACAGTAATGTTGTTGCATATGTTCTCCTCTGAAATGTCGCTCGGAATGCCTGATACACTCATTCTTGTTATTAAATGATGGGATAGATGTTACGAATTTATGGCTAGCGATGAGAGCATTGAGTAGAAATAGATTTGCATCGTGAGGCGTTGCAAATTCAACAGAAACGCGATTTCTACCGACTCTTTATACTCTTTGACGACATTGGATATTCTTCTTCTTTAAGTATAAGATATACTAGCTTTTATACGAGGCTTCGCTCACGCAGACTTTCATCCCCTGATTTACTGCCTTAGGGGTGGAATTTCAAAAATTCCTTTCTTAGTGCTCACTTACGTTATATAAAAAACCTACATGCAGAATTTCAGGATTCTAGCTTCAGCGGTTTGGGCTGTGCGTTGATCTCTGGTTATGTCAGTCAGTCAGTCAGTCACCTTACTATTTTATATATAGAGATTATTATATTTTATTGTTAAAAAGGAAGAGACCGAAGCACACCGGATGAAGCGTTGTGCCTGCGTTCGATTGAGGCTCAATAAGCAATGCGTGAACAATGAAGGAACCATTATATATATTTAATGGTCCCTTCATAGCTTGCGTTATAGCTCTCACGGCTTACTTGGGTTTTTATTTCAGAAAAGCGGAGGTTGACATTTTCGGATTGCAAATTATTAGAAACAACAAACGGCGTAAGAGGGTTCGAAGGGGAACGGGGTAGACCAAAAGAGTAAGAAGACGGGGAAAACGAGGAGTAAATGGGACCGTTTTATCAGGAGGTTCAGTCCATTGTTTGTACTTGATAGCCTGTTAATCGTGACACAAACACTTGCTTTAGCCAGCCTTCACACTTGAAAATTTTGTCGTTATTGTTTTCTGTGCAGAGTTCCGTAATATCAATTCAAGATCTGTTATCCACAAAATTATAATTATTCATATCTGCTATTTGACTTCTTCTTAACATCAAATATTACTTTTCAATTCTTCTACACAAGGAAAATTATCTAAATTTATTACATTATCTCGCGTTAATTGTATCTTTCAACACATTAGTATGTAATATCAAACAGTTTAAAATCCACATAAATAAAATTTTCGCTCAAAATCAAAGTGTTGTTCGGAGTCTGGGTGTTCTTTGTGTCCGTTTCATGTATGTTTGTAAAGTCCCCCGCGACACAGGAATTATTCCTAGTGCGGGAGTTGTCTTTTAAAAAAAATGTTAAGTGAAATAATATTAAATTTGGACAACAAAGTCTTTCAAACGCGTACCAAATGTCAGAGTTTGTTTAGCAAATGACTTGCTGACCTTGAAAATAAGTTGCACGCGGTAAGGGACAAAAAATGTTAGGCTCTGTCTCTTTTCTTTACTCGCATACTGTATATTTTCATCCTTTTCTTTTGTAAGTGAGTAAGAAGACGTCCAGCAGTCTATACTATTCTCTGTCTACGCTTTACAAAGCATGCATTTAAATACACACATCAAAAGTGTCTAGGGATCAAGCATTTTTATGCGGATTTCTTGAGATTGAGATGTGGCTTTGGCCCTGGCCTGCTTAGTCGCCAGACTTGAACCCGATTGAGCATGCATGGGATATGCTACAGAGAAGAGCTCTGCCGAATATGGAGGGTATCCAGTCGCAAGAAGACCTTTTTTTGTTGTTGCAACGAACATGGGCGGCCATTCCACAGCGTGATTTGGATGAACTCATTTTGAGTATGCCAAACCGATGTTCTTGTGTTAGTGTTCGCGGTAGAAACACGGATTATTAATTGTTTAAGTTACCTAATAAAATTTTAAAGAAAACTGTTATTTCAGTCTTTTTTTCGAACTTTGATGTTAGTGGTTCAAATGTCAAAAATCCTTTTATTAGGAAAATGGCAAATTTCTTTATTAATGCAAAGGTGACTTGGTTTATCGTTACTGTGACAAACGAAAACACTTTATTTGATGAATCCTTAAAGAAATTTTTAATTAATATCAATCAGGAGAAAAGTTATTGCAAAAATATATGTTGATCCCTAGACACATATGTTGATCCCTAGACACTTTTGATGTGTGTAGATTAGACCATGGTTGGACAACTTTTCTGTGGTTGTGACGTAACGCACTCCGATTGGCGTTTGCAGTCACGCCAAAATAATTCAGAATTATTTTCAACATTTTTAATTACTTTTAGTTAATTTATTAAAAATATTTACATCTACATAATATGATTTTCAGAAGTCATTATATTCCCTGCTATGGCAAAAACATAACTTTTCATATATTCGTTATTTATGTCAACATCCCTATTGTATCAAACTGGGCCCTTATTTCTTGCGTACAATTGTGAGGGTCGTACGTTTTCTTCTTGGTATTAAATAGAATGACCATCAAAGTGTCTGCTCCTTCTAATTTTCTTTTGATTAACTCTTTCTTTAGCGGCATTAAGGAAAATAGCTCGAATTAAAAAAAAACTGCCTTTTGAGAGTGTATTGGCCAAGCGTAATACCACAGCAGCACCAACTCCAAATTTCTCAGAATCCGATAAGTTGGCTGTGGACCCTAGATATATTTCGAAGTCTAGAACTTGTCCCTTGTAGGTAGTTAGCACGAAATTCTTCAATCCTGCTGGATGAGGTTTTTTATGACTACCTTCAAATCGCACCGACCTACAAAATATATCAATTTGCTTATCAATTGAGTACTTAACAGCATCTCTTAGCAACTGCAAGCAACATCGCTTAAAAGCTTCCACATGGTACGGAAAACTGTGGAAAATGGATAATCATTAGAAACTTAAAATACGCATAAGATAATGTAAGGCCCATGTCGAAACAATTGTGTCAAAATAGTTCGTTAAGCCGTTACGCCAATGCGTTTGGTTGCTAATAGTAACTGTTGTCACAAAAACAACCAGTGTTTATTTATTTATTTTATTTTTTTATTTATAACTTTATGCACTTTTGTACATCGGCGGACTTAATGCCCAGGGCATTCTCTACCAGTCAACATTAGGGTGGTGTAGAAATCTTGTGAGGTAGGCGCGCATAGGTTTCGTACTTAACTAAATAAACATTACACAGCATTACATATATAGGTATGGCAAATACGACAAATACATAAACACTATAAATATATACGATATTACTTATACTTCAAAACATATTTACATTACATTAGTACACCATGAATAACAAGAAATGTGTTGGAGTTGGAGTGCTATCGTTATGATGACTCTGCCATGCCAGTGAGAAGGAGGTTATGTACCTTCTTTTTAAATATGAGACGGTTAGTGGACATCCTGATCTCAAGTGGTAGCGCATTCCAGAGCAGAACTGCTTGAACGAAGAACGAAGAGTTTACAAAGTCAGAAGTGTGGGAGGGACATAAAAGAAGCAGATTATTTTCTGAGCGAAGATTTCTGTTGTGATTGGAGGACAGGAAACGGAGGTAGGGATCTAGGTAAGTAGGTGAGGATGGGGAGGTTAGAAATGAAAATAGAGAGGTCAGAGCTCGCTGATTGCGGCGTTGGCGAATGGGTAACCAATTCAGTTGGGAACGTAAAGCAGACACGTGATCATACTTGCGAAGATTGAAAATGAACCGAATGCAGTTATTAAGAAGGCGGTCTAGTTTGTTAAGGAGGTCTGCATTCAGGTCGAAATAACATACATCACCATAGTCGATTAACGGAATGATCAAGGACTGCATAAGCGTAGTTTTGGTTTTAGGAAGGCAGGAAGTTCTTAAGGCGATATAGTATCCGCAGGTTTCCAGTTACCTTCTGACTCACGTGGGTAACCTGAGCTCGCCAATCGAGAGTTGAGTCAATGTGTAGACCCAGGTCCTTGACTACAGGGCTAAAAGGAATCGCTGACCCGTTGAATACGATTGGTGAGATTGACGCAGATAAAATTTTTTAATCAATAACTCGTATATTACTAGAATTACAAAATAAAGCAATAGTAGATACTTACTTTCGCCAAGTCGGGAACGCAATCAGTCATAAACTGCACAGGTTGAAACCTGCCCGCCGACTGCGTGTCGAACAAAATATGCGCGGGAGTTAAAAGTTTATGTGTGTTAACGTAAAACGAATGAGCTATACTCGACTTTGTCACCCGCACAATTGTATTGGAGGGGTCCGAAAGGGATAGAGTTTCTTGTAAAAGCGTATACATTGTCCCATGAACGAGTTGCCTACTCTGTGGAGACGAGTGACGTGAACACTAAGATTATGATTGTTTCTGGTATTTACTGAGTATTATATATAGTATTTACATCACTGATTTTAGGAAACTTTGATATATTTCTTTGAATATAAATTAAATTTTCGTATATATATTGTGAAGATACAGTCAGAATATTCATCTCTTTAAATTTGGAACGGAAAAAAACTCGAGGGCCTAATTTATAAATGGCTCGTACGGCGCGTTTTTGTAAAATATGGCATTAATATCTGCACAGTTACCCCAGATTAGGATACCGTAGCTCATTATGCTATGAAAGTGACTGAAGTAAACTATTCTAGATGTATCAACATCAGTTAAATGTCGAATCTTTTTTACAGCAAAAGCCGCTGAGCTTAGCCTACCATGTAACATGCCTAACGTTTGGTGTATAGTGTTGTTGTTTTAGTGGTTGAATAAGAATACAGGTTTAACAGTTAATGTTTATTAATAAATAAAGGATCACAAAAAAAACACTCGGCGCCATTAAAAACCAGCAAGATAGAGAGAGCGGGTTGCCAGAGTTATAGAACTATTCCTACGAAAAAATGTTGCCAACACATAAATAACACTAGCTTACAGTAAATCTGTTGCCGAAAAAATTTTAGCTGTTGCTGACTACATATGATATGCTATTTTTAAAAATATAATTAGAAGATTTTTATCAGCTCTAGTTCCCAAGATTCAGCTATGTGGGTGCAGAACAGAAATAAACATGTATTTACTAAGAAAATCAACCATTGAGTTCTAAAACACTTCATTTTAAAGTTCTTTTCTGATGTGTAGACTTTGAAAAATGACGTAACAGAGACCAACAATAGTCATACATCTTATTTGTATCCCAGAAACCCTGATGGAGCTCTTCCATCACGCGCATTTCCTGATGCATACGCTCTCCCTTTTGGTCGCTCATATCTCCTGAGTTTTCTGGAAACCTGTCCAGGTGACTATGGAGGAAGTGGAGTTTTATGCTCATATTGCACCATATATTTTTAATTGTAGCAGAAAGTCTTCTGCAAGTTCAATATAATTTCCAGATTTTTATTTCCGAGAAATCTTCTCATTCAGTAGAAAAACTTATTTTAGTATCTAAGCAAAGCAATTTTCTGCTTTCAGTCTTGATGCTAACAATTCTGAAGCTTGTTTAGAGAGATTTAAATCTCTTTTAAGATCATTTACCTCATTTTGGGTAAAGCATTATGACTCATTTGACATACCTTCAAAATAAGCATCATTTTGTGATGAGCTTGGTCCTACAATGTCTTGTTCTAAGTGTTCAGATATATATTTTTAGGCTCTGAAGAGTGAGGTGAACGCTACACTGGACGATGAACACAACTAGTACTTGGGTGCTGACATTTAGCTCGATTTTTTGTGTTTAAACCGTTTACGTTCACGCTACAAAACAAAACGAGCTTCGTGATGATTTTGTGGTTCTCGCCAAATAGTCAGTGTTCTAAGCCTAAGACTTCTCATTTTCCAAGAGCATCCCAAAACACTCAAAATAGGTATTTTTCATCAACTCTGATATAACTTTTCTACAATTTTTAAACACCTATTCTTCGCGTATATAGCAAAAATGATATGAATTGTTTAAACAACGTCTCCTTGAACTACTCATGACTCAAAAACTTCAGATACTTATCTTTAAATAGTATAATATGCTTGTTATCGATTAATTTATATGCTTAAATGACAGAAATCAAAAACAAAGAAACTCAAGCTGTCAAATTTTTTTGAGGGTACATTTGATAAAAACAAGTCATAAGCGAAGAACATTATCAACCACAAAATTCGCTGCAACAGATAAAAAGTTAAATTTTGTAAACAAGTGTAATATTTAGCATTGCTAACAACACCCCTTCTCAATGTAACAATATTATTACAAACTAACATATTTATATTATTGACTGCCTCGTTGGTCTCGCGGTTGGCGTGTGCGACTGCTGATCATGAGGTCCACAAATGATTGTTCTGAGTCTGGGTGTTCTTTTTATCCGTTTCATGTGTGTTTGTAAAATCCCCGCGACACAAGATGTTTATGCCTAATGCGGGAGTTGTCTTTTTAAATAATAAAAAAAAAAAAGTGTTTACAAAAAAAAGTATGTATGTGGAGGAACGGGTGTCTTGTTCCTCCAACACAAAGGGAGGATCCTCCGACCAGGCGAGGTGATCATGCCTGGCGGGCCAACTGCCCAACGGTTGATGTTGGGATGTTGTATATATGATAATCGGCGCGAGAAGTATCTGTAATAGCTGCACTTCATTTTTATTAAAATTTGTGTTAATGCGGTGATTCCATCCTTCGACGCTGTTGTTGGTGCGATGGCGCAGTCCATGCACGCACCAGATTTTATAATAGCCGTCGTTCATACAACAATTTTCAAAGTACTTTACAAATCTATTCAGTTCGCTCTCTGCGTGCGGTGAAATTTCATTTTTGATGTAATCCCACCCATCTTTGATTAAATTTTATGGGAGTAAAGCCAGTTTACCACATAACGAAATTATTCTTTTATTTTATCCATTTAGTTTTATGCCTAAAGCTTTCGCTTTACGACTAAGAGAATTACAAAAATGGTAGTAACAGCCATGTATTTCAACATCCATTTTTGATAAGGCATACGTAACTGCTTTTTCAAAATCAATCATAATTTTCTTTGGCTGCCACTCTGGAACCTGGGCTCTAATTACATTGAATAGAATTATGTATGCCTCTGTTGTTTGGTGTGTCATAAATTCAAACACCAACGGCACTACGTTGGTGCTGTTGGAGTCGCTGCCTATATCGGCTTGAATTACATAAATTTGTCGAAAAGGTGTTGGGCAAGGTATGTTCCATCCATAAAGACCTATTTCTTAGCGTTCCATGGATTCACCGTGCGGGTGCCGGGTCCATCGCGTGATAGATGGGGGCAACACATGCGACTTCGACAGTGCCTGGGAATTGCGACCCAGGTTTAGGTTTAAGGAGCACTCCTTACGACACGTCAACGCTCACCTCCACTGTCCGCCGTGTTACCCCCTCTACCTAACCATATTTGAAGTGAGCCTAGCAATGCCGCTTTGGATATTCGTTCAAGAAAAGAGCTTACTGAAGCTCTTGGCAATCCAAGGTCTTTAAGCAGGTTATAGAGCTTGGCTGTACCTATTGCCGCATTGCACATCGTATAAGCCTTTTCTGTAGCTTTTCCCCACCTTACTAGGTTGCTTTGATCGGGGAGAGTTAATTGAAAGGCGTTGTGGTAGAATTTTAACAGGGCGGGTGACCAATCATATAAAAGTGTGCGCCATTTCAAAGCTGGTGGGATACAAAATTCTCCTAGAGTTAACCATTCATTCTGCATTTCAAGGTTCATTGCGTGCACCTTGTAGGTCTCGTTTTCATCTTGTTGTATGAAAGATTTTGTTATCTCTTTGTCGGTCTGTCTTCTAGCATTTCCCAATCCAACTCTACTGGACTGCGTACCCACCATGAATTTTTTGTGGAATTGGAGCCGTGACTCTAGCTCTGATGAATTTTTGTCTTTTGGAAGGGATCTAACGATTTCGTCTTGGGATTTTGACAAGGCATGCATTTTGGTAACTCTTAGGTGTTTCTAGAGTTCCGAAGGTTTTTTTAATTTCATTCCAAAATTATTCGAGCTCCTGTACAACGTTGACGGGTCTGCAGATGGTGCTAGCCCGAGCCACGACTTCAATGTCTTAGTGACTTTCGCGTCTACTACTTAGATGTTTTAGACATATCTGTGCGTCTTTTGAAGAAAATACAATTATTCGCATATCTTGATGCGAGTAATCTGCAAGAAGAAAATCTTTATACTGGTTAGGTACTTCTACCTCCTTTGCACTTTTTGTGCTAGTTTTCTTTACTTGAGCTAACTTATTTCGTTGACGATATATCCAAGATTTCTTTTCATCGAATGTAGGTACTGGTTTGTTAGATGCTAAATGCCATCCTTTGCTTTCTATATAAGAAAGTGCCTTCTTATATATGCGAGGAGCAGGTTCTTTGCCAGAAATTGCTTGTTCGCCGGAATTACTTAATGTACTTTCTATAAAATTCTGGGCAACGTCAGGAATACAGGCATCACAGTGGGGTTTATGTTTTACAATATTTTTGCCCTAAAATAAAATATGGATTTAAAAATAGTGGGAATAAATCGAAACTTGGTAAATATATCATACTTGTAAGGGGTATTATACAGGTAAAGCAATCACTCACCGAATTTAATGTTACAGATCCAGGACATTTTAATTTTGATGATTTATAGTTTTCGCAACGCCAGAGACTAGTGCCTCTTTTATATACCACATGCTTATGGAATCTATTGCCCTCGTTTAAAAAGACTATACCTCTAATACTTTTAATAAATTTTAATGCTTCGGTCTCACTTATTTTCTCTAAACAATTATTTTCTGCACTAAACTGCAATGTCATATGGTCGACATTTATAACTTATATTTTCAATCACAAAATCTTACCATGCAGGTTGAATGGCAAACAAAATATTGATATTATTAATTAGTCTGGCTTATGGAACTTAAAGAACTTCTTAGTACCTAAATCCACATGCTGAAATCTAGATCTAATGAGGAAAAAAAAATCTCACTAGATCCATCATGGATCTGGCCTTCTACCTCTACCGAGAATGAACCTTCAAAAATCCTTACATTAAAGTTTTGATCCATGGGTGTTGCCATTGGCTTACAATTCTCCATTTTAAATCTCTTTAATACATTTTCGAAATAATATTTTTGATCTAATATAGTTACACCAACACTTATGTTTTGTTTTATGTTAATTCCTAAGAAATTATACAAGTCCTAAATCTTTCATCTTAAATTGTGTATTTAATAGTGACTTAAGGTTCATTATTTCGTTATCATTTGAGCCAAATATTATTAAATCGTCTACATACAACAGTAAATATGTTTTGCTATTTTTATGGCATTTGTAATACAGCAAGGGTCATTTAATGATCTTACAAAACCTTTCTTCGTTATAACATTATTAAATTTCTCATTCCAGTACTTCAGTGACTTTTTTAACCCATATAACGACTTATTTAGTTTTACAATCTTACTTTCCCCAATATAAGCCCCTTCTGGCAATTCTAAAAATACATTTTCTTGAATATCTCCATAAAGAAAAGCCCCTGTGACATCCATTTGATATATAGGCAATTTCAACAAAGTAGTTACTGAAACAAACAATCTACATGTTGTCAATTTTGCTACAGGTGGTAAATCTCAATTAAATCTAACACATTTTGTTGAAAACCTCTAGCTCCCAACCTAGCTTTATATTGTAATTTATTATTGACATTTGTAACTTTAAAAATTCATTTACTACTTACAATATTTTCCTTAACTGGAGTATCACATGCTGTCCATGTATTGTTGTCATCTAATATTTGTAGTTCTTGTTGTATAGCTTCTTGCCACTTGTCAGAATCTACACTCTGCATAGCGTCCTTATAAGATTGGGGTTCATCATATTCCGTCAACATCAGGTTGCAATTATAGAACGAAGTCTACTTTCTGACACGAGCACTCCTTTCGCGAGGTTGTACTTCTCCATCCTCTTCTCCACTGTCTACATCACTAGTACTTAGTACAAACGTAGGATCATCTTCAGCCTCAGTAAAGGATTGTTCATCGCTCTGTGTCACTGATGGTCTCTGCTCCAGCTCCTGATCACCTACTTCATCTATATTACTAATTTGTGTGTCATTATCCAGGCTAATAATTTCTTCCTTTTGGTTACATTTTATATCTTCTTCAATAAATACTATATATTTCTTGACTTCTACTATATTTGTTTCTGGATAGTATATCCGATATCCTTTGCAATGTTCCCCATAGCCGACCATAATACTTTTTGTGCCTTTCGAGTTCCTTCCACCACTTCCTTCTTCTTTCTTTCGGGATATGCACATATTGTCCAGACCTCATATGGAGTTTTGTGCTTTCAAAGCTTTTGCCTGTTCTGTTCAACACATATACTGCGGTGTTGACAGCTTCTGCCCATAGTTTCTTGGGTAGAGCCTTAGCGCACAGCATAGTTCTGGCCGCTTCAATAATTGTTCTGTTTTCACGTTCCGCTTTGCCATTTTGTTGCGGTGTGTATGGCACTGATGTTTGGTGGGAGATAGCTGAAATAAGAAAGCAAAACCTAGGGAAGTTAGGTTTTATTCAACATAAAATTAAACGTATTTATAAGACAGACATTGAATTAAAGCAATGTCAAGTTTTGACAAAATAAGATAAATCACGTCGTCTACTGCCTGCGATGCATGCAGCACTGAAGGAGGTTGAATATCATATCATTCTCCCACACTGTAATCTTCAAGGTAGCGGGGTAAACGTCGAGCTCTCTCGGATCTACGGGGAACATCCTCTAATGGAGGATGCGGCCGTGAAGGGTGTCGACGAGATGAAGGAGAGGAGGTTGTAGGTTCTCCACGAGGTGATGCGTCTCTCAGTGACTGTGGACGTGAGATCGGAGGGTCATCACAAGGCGGAGTATCCGGTGGAGTCGTATAGGTCAACGAGGAATCATAAAGGCCTGAAAACGGCTCTTCTTCTAGCACTGATTCTTGGCCAGGAAGATCCAGTATCTCTCCTTCTCCAATTGGGGCGAGATGTCGATTGGATACTGTGGTCTCCGTACCATCTTTGAGTTTAACAAACGAATAATCAGGGTTGGCTTGCAATATTTCCACTTCCTCTACGAGCGGCTGGTACTTATTCTTCCGATCGAACCGTTTCATCAAAACGTGGCCTGATTCAGTTAGCCAAGAGGGTATCGTATTGCCATTTGGAGATCGGCGTATGTGTAAGAACATTCTTTCATGAGGAGTACAGTTAGTCGCAGTGCATAGCAATGATCGAATGGAATGTAGAGCTACCGGTAAATATTGTTCCCATATTTCAATAGGCGTTTCGTGAGACTCACAGGCCAGTTGTAGAGCTTTCCAGACTGTCGAGTTTAGATTTTCTACTTGACCATTTCCTCGGGGATTGTACGCGGTAGTCCTGCTAGTTGCGATGCCCCTGGAGTTGAGAAACTCTTTAACTTCTGCAGATAGAAACTGAGTTCCTCTATCCGAATGGACGTATGCGGGCATTCCAAACATCATGAAAATATTATTGAGGTTCATGATCACCGTTTTGGCACTCATGTCACTGCATGGGAATGCGAAAGGGAATCGAGAATATTCATCTATTACCGTAAGTATGTATCGGTTGTTAGTGTTCGAGGGTACTGGTCCCTTAAAGTCAATGCTAAGACGTTCGAAGGCTGTCGTAGCCTTTATAAGCTTAGGCAAAGGCTCATAATTTTTATAGTATCTCGGCTTAATTTTAGCACATATCTGACATTCACGAGTCATGGATTTTACGTCGTCAAGAGAGTAGGGCAAGTTTTTAGATTTTATCCAGTAGAACATCCGTTTAACCCCTGGATGGCAAAGAGCTGTATATAGCGATTTTAGTCTAGCGGCTCCCGTAGCAGTCGTTGTGGCGCAGGAGCATACGCGTGATAAAGCATCCGCCGCTTGGTTGTCTTTTCCGGGGCGGTACACTATGTCGAACTTGTACGGTGCTAATTCCAGTCGCCATCTTTGTATTTTTTCATTTTTGATCTTGCTTGAATGTTTGGTGTCGAACATAAATGTGATGGATTTTTGGTCAGTGATGACTGTGAATGGCTTTCCTATTAGAAAATGGCGCCACTTTTTCAAGGATTCAAAGATGGCGTACGCTTCTTTTTCGACAGCAGAATGATTCAGTTCGCTGGAATTCAAAGATCTTAAGAAAAAGGCCACGGGGCCTAGAATTTTGGCATAAGGTTGCGGCAATCGAATGTTCAGAAGCGTCAGTCTCTACGACTAAAGGCACGTTTTTATCGATAGTATGAACAGATGACTTTGCGATAGTAGCTTTTAGATTTTCGAAACACGATGTAGCTGCTTCGTTTAATGGAAATCTGTCAACATGAGCTAGTGCATGGATTCTTTCAGAAAAGTTAGGTACCCATTTCGCGTAATGAGCAAACATACCTAGCACCCGTCTGAGCGATGCAGTATCATTTGGGGGCGGCATCTTCAGCAGGGGTTGTAATCTGTCAGCGTCAGGCTTGATGTCATGATCCGGTCCTATTGTGTAACCCAGCAAGTTTATTATTGTTTGATTGAATTTGCTTTTCGATTCATTAAGGGTCAAGTTGTACTTGTCGGCAGCTCTTAGAAAATTCTCAAGATTTTCATCATGTTCACTCTTCGTTTTACCACAAACAGTTATGTCATCAAGATAGGCGTGTGTTCCTTTCAGGTTTTCTGTGCGTTAGCCAATCAACCGTACGCTGGAAGCTGGCCACGCCATTTGTTACGCCGAACGGGATGCGACGAAACTGGTATAGGTTCCCAGCCGCTTCAAAAGCTGTGTAAGTCTTTTCATGGGGAAGTATAGGAACCTGATGGTATGCACTCTGTAGATCTATCGCACTGAAGACAGAGTATTGCGATACTTTGGACACCGTTTCTTCAATATTTGGGAGAGGACAGGCGTCGAGTTGGGTGAACATATTGATCGTCTGGGAGTAATCAATAACAAGGCGTTTCTTGCGAGTCTCACTTTTCGTGACGAGTACCTGCGCCCTCCAAGGAGATTGACTTTCTTCGATAGTTCCTTCTTCGAGCAGCTTCTTGATTTCATTTTGAATAAAAATCTGTTCTTCGGCACTGTGTCTGCGTGACTTTATCGCGAGTCCGTAGAGAGATTTGAAAATAATGGGTCGGCAGGAACGGAGGCTTCAGCAACATTGCATACCTTAAATACCTCTTTAGGTCCTCCGAAAGCAAATTCCAGACTCGAGTGGTTACGTAGGACATCATGGCCAACTATTATGTCAGCACAGAGATTTTTAACAGCAAGGTAGTATTGGCATAAGAGTGATTACCTATTTTAATGTTCTGGCGGGTAAGACTTTTTACTTGAGAGGTATATGATAGAGAAGCCATGGAAACAGTCTGTGTGCAAGGATCTCTCTTGAGGTTACATAAATTAGCGAAATCTTCATTAATAAAACTGACAGAACTCCCAGTATCAATGAGAGCTTCAGCACGGACGCCTTTGACGAACGCAGTGACGTTGGCTTTGCGCAGTGAAGTAGGCGTAGCAGCAATTATGCAGGCTGTGCAGTGATCGCAAGACGCACTAGTGTTCTTGGAACGACAAACCTTCGCATAATGGCCTTTCTTGTCACAGGATTTGCAAATGGCCTCACGGGCTGGGCAATTCTTCCTTGGGTGTAATGAACCGCCGCAGAAGAAACACTTGCGTCCTAAATGTCCTGATGAGCCAGAGGAAGAGTTAATGGCAGCCGCCGCGTTGTTTCTTTCGGCATCCACAGGGGTGTGTGTCGATTCAGATTTAGATGTGCCGGGTACTGCGCTGATAGTTGGGTGTTGATTAGTAAGCTTGAGAGTTAAGCTCTGCCATTTCCATCGAAATAGCAGTGTTATACGCAGTGTCTAATGTCAACGTCAAACTTTCCAACAGTCTCGATCGGATCTTGGATGATGTCAAGCCAGCTATGAAAGCTCCTCGTATTGTATCATTTTTATTGGTTTCGGCATCTACGTCAGTAAAACTACAGTCCTTTGCCAGCTGTTTCAGAGACAGTATGTAAGCGTCCACCGTCTCGTCTGCTTGTTGACGTCTAGTAGTAAGCATGTGACGGGCGTGGATGATATTAGACTCTTTGATAAAGATTTTGTCGAGAGCCCTTATAGAATCTACGTAGGTCTTGCAATCACTTACGTAGGCGTACACTCGTGGTGAAATGTGATTAATTAGCAACTGCAGTTTGATTTTGTTGTCGATGTCTAGGGGTTTTGCATCCTTGGATTTAGTTGCAGCGGGAGCAGTTTGTTGAGCTGCCAAAAAAATTTGGGAAGTTTGTTTCCAATGGCTCCACTCCTTTGCCGTAGACTTTACCGTGGGATCCCCGTCGAACCTCTCGGGTCTTAGATACTTCTCCATTATGTTGAATAAATTAAAATAAGAAAGCAAAACCTAGGGAAGTTAGGTTTTATTCAACATAAAATTAAACGTATTTATAAGACAGACATTGAATTAAAGCAATGTCAAGTTTTCACACAATAAGATAAATCACGTCGTCTACTGCCTGCGATGCATGCAGCACTGAAGGAGGTTGAATATCATATCAATACCCAGCTTCGAAAACATATCCTGCATCTCTTTATTAATAAACTCGAGCCCATTGTCACTTCGGAAGTACTTTACTTTCTGTCCTGTTATGTTTTCTGCTTTCTTAACAAAATCAAACACAGTTTTTTATTTCATCCTTGTTCTTCACAAAGTACACAGATCTGTATTTCGAGTAATCGTCTTTTGGCACCACGAAATACTTGGAACCGCCGACTGAGAGTTCCTCCATAGGCCCGCATGTATCAGCCACAATTAACTCATATGGCCTCGACGTTACGCCTTCGCTTTTTGTGAATGGTATACGATGTATTTTACCGTTCAAACATGCCTCGTATTTGACATCACAATTGGTATTTATACTGATGTTTTTATTTTTAAGAAATCTCTTTACGTACTGAATGTTTTGATGCCACATACTTAAGTCGGAATGCAGCCGTGCCGCGTTTACTAAACTGCATTTATAGCGCACGTCCATGTAATACATATTTTCTACTCGATTAGCAACCGCACAAACTTTCTTTTGAGTTTTATTTAGAATTTTGCACGCATTATCGTCAGTCACCATAACATAACCTTTATCTGTCAATATGTTTACCGCAAATAAGTTCGTCTTTAAATCTGGTACATAAAGCACATTATTCATTGTAGTGTTTATCCACTCTTTTCCGTTGTAGACTTGAAGCGCCACCTGGCCGCAGCCTTTCGCACTAATAGACGTTCCGTTACCAATTATTACTGATTCATCGCATAAATCTTTAAAAGAAGAGAAGAGTTCCCTATTTCGACACATGTGTTCGCTTGCACCCGTATCCACTAACCACTGTGAATGTTCAGAATGTCTATTTGACTGTACCTGCAGTACCACGAACGCATTTGTTTCTTTATTTTTCTTGAACCTACATTCACTCTTGAAATGTCCAATTTTATAACAATAGAAGCACTTTCTGACTTGTTTATATACACTTTCACGATGATTATTAAATTTGTCAACTTTGTTATTACACTCATACTGGAAATGTCCCATCCTATTGCACTTATAATACTTTACATTACGCTTATCTGTCGTTTTTGCAACAAATGCCGACGTTTGTTGTCTTACAAAGCCCTTTTCAATCATTCTTTCTTCTTCATCAACTTGCTGTGCACTATCATGGGTTGGGGGATGGGCCTCCGATACCCTCATTCACTCCGGTTTTCTGTGAGGCCGTGGTATCACTCAAGTTGAGCCAGCCCGTTCATGCCGAAGCGTGGCTCTCCCACGGAAAATAAAAGAAAGAATTTTGCATTAATGTGTTAAGGCACATAACATCTTAATGCTAAATGTAACAAACCCTTCAGCAATTTAAGCATCAACCATTTTTATGCTCTTTCTATTTATTAATGGATTACATACACAACTATAATGTGGAATACATACATGGATACAACAAAAAAAATTATACCGCATAACATTATTTTGTTGTATGCGGTATAATTTTTTTTATATATTATATGTTAACATAAGCGGAAAAAGAAGATTGTTCTCAAAAAAACTTTAACAGCCGATTACTCAAAACTAGCTCGGTGTGGGTTAACACACGAATGCTTAACAGCGTCCAAATATACCTCCATCGGAAATTCTCCCTTGACACCCTACATCGACAAATATAAATTTATATGAAGCATCAACTAAAGCGAACGTAACAATACTAAAAAGTTGTTTATAATTATTAAACTCCGATCCGCTATTGAAAGGTGCCTGCAACATGATGTGTTTCCCGTCTATAGCACCAACCACGTGTGGAAGATCGCAACAGTTTTGAAACTCGGAACTAATTTCCTCCCATTCTTGATGCGATGTAGGCATCTGTAACAAATATATTATAATTATTTTAATTTGCTTGCAGGAAGGCCAAGACCGCGCTTTGAAGGATAATACATCTGAAACTGAGGAAAATGACGACATAGGTGAAGATCATGATCAGTCACAAGATAAACAACCCTGTTCCACCGCGAGCACTGAATCGGACAAAACAACCGATAATGCAAAGAATTCATCAAAATCGCAATTCAAATCTCCACTTCCGAAAAAGAGAAAATACGTCGCGAACCAGAACCCAATGTTGCAATCGGCATTTGATTTGCTGACATCATCAGCTTCGGCTGCTAAAGCGGTAGCTACTGCTTTGACTGCACCTGCTACTGGATTAGACCAGTATCAGCTATACGCTAATTATTTGGCAGGCAAAGAACAATGGCGAAATAATAGTTCATAGAATTATTGAGCGTCTACAAATGTCTTCATTATGCATGAACACTAAATAATTTCGTACGTTTTTTTCAATTATGTTTAAGAACTGAGTAAGTCTCGAAACAAAATGCATATTAATAAAACTGTATTTGATTAATTCATATTTTACTTCCTTATTTCCAATACAAACGGTGTTGCCAGTTATGTTGAGACTAAAAAGTCTGAACGCCAGCCGTTTTTTTATTTACATATATTTTGTAATTATACTTATGTTTACGAATCATAATGCAGTAAAAAATCTTGTTTATATTTTCCGAACAGTACAAAAGTATTAATATTAAATAATATCATAGAATCATGATAATTATTTAAAACAAATGAAGTCTGGCAATGATGAAAACGGAAATCGTCTTTTGACTCTATTGACTATTGACAATTGACAATGTTATTCACAATGTTACTGTTATATTCGTTGTTAAATGTATTTGAGTTGGACTGCATATGGACTGTTTTGTTGTGTGTGCATCAATTGCTTTATCAAGATGGGAAGTCGTGTAAGACGTATAACGTGTGCCAAGCCAACTGCAACATTTTGACTGCCTCGTTAAATCTCGCGGTTGGCCTGTGCGACTGCTGATCATGAGGTCTCGGGTTCGATTCCCGGGTCGGACAAAATGTTTGTATGATCTACAAATATTTGTTTCGGAGTTTGGGTGTTTTCTATGTATAATATGTATGTATTTACAAAAAAAAAGTATATATGTATTTGTATCAGTTGTCTAGTACCCATAACACAAGCTCTGCTTAGCTTGGGACTAGATGGCGTTGTGTGTTAGATGTCCGAAATAGTTATTTATTATTTATTTGCATCAATCGTTTGCGCCGATACCCTGCCCTGCATTGGAACTTGAACCATGATGAATTACTGGGTCATGGGTTTATTATGCAGCTGGGTATTTCCTCACACTGTAAGTATTATTTGCTATATTATATGAAACAGACCGTAGTATTTGTATATCACAAAACTGCATAACAGAACAATTCTGACATCATTCTTAGACATTGGCAGATGCATTGCTAAGCCAATGGAGTTAATATTTTAGAATATAATTACTTAATTGAACATGAAGAATCGTGTAGTTGACATGTGAATCATAAATCATTAACGTAATATTATTAATAACTAGCTGACCCGGCGAACTTCGTACCGCCATATTTACATATCTGTCTCTGCTTCCCGTCGCGGACAAAAAAAAAATACTTTTCCCACTATCTTTTAATTTTTCTTATACTCAAACCTTGTTCTAACAATAAGGAACACATAAAAAAAAATGATGCAGCCGATCGGAAGTTATGCGCGTACATACATTTCGGCGATACATTTTTATATAAATAGATATATGTTGATACTGAATTTTAAAAATATTATCTAATATCATTACCAGTTACTTGATTAACCATTTTGATATTAAAATAATATCCATCTACTCCCTGCCAGAAGATTAATGGATATTGTAACGCGTCATTAGACCTATGCGTTTCAGACACACGTTTCAATTCATTGTTCCGACGATGAAGCATAATATCTCTAGACTGCAAATTTCTCCGACAACGACAATAGCCACTTCGTCGATTGTCGGTGAATTAAACCTCCTTGCATGCTCACCAGCAGGTGTTTTGTCAGCTCCGATTACAATATTATGGCTGACGGTGGCATACGATCTAAGGCCATTTTGAACATTTTGACAAAATTATTGTTCTGATGAAGAAACGTTGGAGTTCTTGGACAATGGTTCGTTTCACTGTTGGATTATGAGCATAACGCCTTTCAACTTCCGCATCTTGATTGTCCATATAATAAATTTGTAAAAATTGATGGTCCACATCTGGCAGTGGCAACAGTGCTCCCAGTCAGTCATAAATTGTCCTTGTATCTGCAATTATCTTGTTAAATTATTATTTGTGATACAAATGTATTTTAACGCTTTACAATATTGACAAATAATTGTCATTTCCCCAATTGTCACGGATTTGTCGGCACAATAATCTACTTTCGGATTGCAGTGGGATGCTACTCGTTCCAGGTTCACAGGAACACTGTTTCTGCGGTATCGCTCGATTTCATTGCGTCGTGCTCGCTGTTGTTGTGTTTGGTGTGCCCGAACTCGTTCCATTCTAAGCGACTCCGACCACTTGATCCCCTGCTTAGATCCCCTGGGTGATCCATGTGAAAATTTCGTCCACATTGATCCCCTAGGGAATCTATTTGGATTTCGATTCCATTTTGATCCCCCAGGGGATTCATTTGGAAGATTTTACTAACTGGAAGATTTTGGAAGAGTTTAATACAGATAAATCCCATATCGGTTTAAGTAGGGGATCGAAGTGGACGAATATCTTCCAAATGAAACCCTTGGGGAATCAAAATGGAATCGAAATCCAAATAGATCCCCTGAGGGATCAGTGTGGACGAAATTTCCACATGGATCCCCCAGGGGACTATTCCATTATTCACTGTAGAACGCAATTCTGCCATGGCAATACGAATGTTATCATTATCTGTCTCTCACTGGTCATCAGTGCGGATTGCACGTGAGGTAGCTCGTCGCACATCTGATTGACTTTCGACGACTTATGTCAGTTCGTCTTTGCCTTGGCATTTTTAAACAATGTGTATATAGTATATGTAGTATATGTTAGTGTAAGTAGGTATATGTAGATGGCTTTATATGTTATAAATAACTTAGATCTATTAGTACACCGCCGACTACCCAAAATATCATTTTATAATATCCGTACAAAGGTTGTATGGAAGAGATCGCCGTGAGCGATAAGACCGCCTATTGTAATACCTGATGTTGATCTCCGTATATGTATCTCTGTAAAAATGTTCACTGTAGTGGTGTGCAATAAAGTTTAATAAATAGAAAAAAAAAAACTTATGTATAAAATTCACGTGTCATTCCATTGGAGACCGATGTGGATAAAAAATACAGATAAATGCCTTATCGGTTTAAGCTGGGGATCGAAGTGGACGAATATCTTCCAAATGAAACCCTTGGGGGATCGAAATGGAATCAAAATCCAAATAGATCCCCAGAGGGATCAGTGTGGACGAAATTTCCACATAGATCACCCAGGGGACTATTCCATTGTTCACTGTAGAACACAATTCTGCCATGCCATATAAAATTCTCGTGTCACAATGTTAGTTACCATACTCCTCTGAAACGGCTGGACCGATTTTTATGAAATTTGGTATGCATATCGGGTAGGTCTGAGAATCGACCATCATCAATTTTTTGTACCCCAATTTTTTTATGGCAAAACAACGTTTGCCGGATCAGCTAGAAAATTAAATTAAATTAATTAAATTCTCACACACTGACAATAGAATATTTTAATAACGGTAATTGAATGACAGGTACTTTATATGCCGTAGGTGCAAAAAATAGCCTGTATTTATAATCTTTCGTCTAACGTTCGACAGACGATTGACATCAATAATTTTTTCGCATTCCAACAAAACAGCGTTTTGATTTTATTAACAGAGTTATTTTATTTTGTTTGTGATATGACCTCTATGGATATGGCTTTTTTATTTGCATTCAACAACAATAATATTCCAACAATAACAACCATCAAAATAATAATATTAAAATACGCGTAAATAATATATTAATAATAAGTGATGTCTATTTAAAATCCTTAATTTGATTTGTGTTTAATATATATGGTGTCTATTTAAAACCCCTAATTTAATAAGTGCTTCAATTTGACAGTCAAAAGTTTGACAGGAAAGTTGGTAGAACAGTTTATATGGGTAAAAGGAAATTGTTGTTTTTATTATCTTCCTCGCAATTTTTCCATATTTTCTCACCGTTTAAACCTTCCCTGAACTATGACAAACATTTCAAAACCTAAATCAGCTAAATCGGCCCGGCGGTTCTCGAGTTTTAGCGAGACAAACGAACAGCAATTCATTTTTATATATAAGATGTACCACATAAACACAACACTATCTAGCCCAAACTAAGCAGAGCTTATACTTGCATGCTTATGCAGGCTTGTAAGCAGAACTTATATATACATTATACCTACTAACATTGAAATTATTCATTACATAAAATTATATTCTTGGGTCCCTATAATTTTTTTATATAATATAAATTGTTTTATCTGTCCTTTTTAGATTATGGAAGAAGACTATGTTTGTGAGGCATGCCGAGATCTTGCTTTTACTGCAGTTAATGATAATTTACACACAGGTGGCCATAAGATGCCAGACCAAGTACCACAGGTCGCTAAAGATGTGTGCCTGTTATGTGGCTGTTCAATTCGCCAAAGACAGCGAGATAAAATCTTAAGGGACAATCCTTCTGAGATACAACAATCTAAATTAATATTATAGAAAGCAGAGTAGTTCCTCGTGAGGTTTGTATGATATTTTTACAATTGAAGTATGCTTAAAATGCCAAAGAGTTTACTTAGGTTAGCAGTACTTAATTTTAAAAATATCTTAAAACTTGTAATCTTTGATAATAATGGTTGTTTATTTTTATGATAAAATATTAACTAAATAGACTTCAAATATTAAAAACTTAAAGTTTTTCACATTTGAAGATTTTAATTTAATCTTTTATTTTCAGATATCCTCATCGGACCATGTATGCCATGCTTGTTGGTTATGTACTAAGCGAAAAGTTATTCGTATGAATCAGCAAGATGAAATAATACCTCAACCTGACATATGAATTAAGCTGGTCGAGCTAGAATCGTATTGTTGTAATTGTTTAGTTAGAAGGCAAACTGTTGGATGTTGCGAACATGTAATGACAATTGTGTAGTATCTTGGATGGGCTAGACACCAACAAAATATTATAACACCGGCAGGTTACCTAGACAACATTGTTGTAAGAGATGATGAACAATAAATAATTTAAGCAAATGTATTGTTTTATTTTCAAATAAAATCTATTTTTTTATTGCTTTCGGAGGCAGACGAGTCTGCAGCCCACCTGATGGTAAGTGTTAGCCTCCGTCCATGGGCAAGGCTGTGTTATATTAGCATTGCAAAAGCAGCATCAAGAAAACAACGAAGCTGCTGGCTACTGTGGGGAAGTAGCAAGAGGGAAGGAGAATGAAATGGGCAAGGAGAGAGTAATCAGGTCTACGAAGCTCACTCACCGAAAAAACCACGATAAATGTGATAGTTTTACTTTACTATTCAGTAGGAGAGTACCTAGTAGGTACTTCCCCGGTCGAACCGGGCTATTCATACTGAAATCAGCAGGACTAATATTAACAATAGGGTCAACGCACTATATAAAATATGGTAATATGAAAAATACCGTGCAATTATGAAAAGAACTATTAGTTTGTGGAATATATAACCAATCTGCTTCTTATAACTGGGTTATTTAGCTACTTAGATTCCACTTTATTTTACTAAGAGAATGCAAACGCAGATGTAAACACATCTTAGAGCATACAATATATAGAGAGAGCGCTGAACGAGCCGAAAGCGTGATCGGAGTAGAGAGAGAGAGACTGAGTTTAGGTAGTGTCTGTCTCTCTCACGCAAGCTTCTGATTGGTTTGTGCATTTCCCACTAAATCACACCAACCAATCACGGAGACTGTGAGAGAGATAAACTCTCAGCGCTTCCTCTATATAATATATGCTCTAAGGTTTAACTTAACTTTAAATTGAAATATCTTTAGTTGTCGACTTCTAAGACTAATACTGTCTAAGACAAAATTGTTCAGGGATTTCATCTGCATATTTTAATATTTTTTTCATTGCTAGACGCTAAAAAAATACTTCAACAAAATTTTGTTCGGGAGTTCGCCATTGTTCTTTAGGGGTTATCCCAAGCAAAGCTACATGACTGTGGAACATCAAATAAACAACACCCTATATAACGCTGATTGTGGACAATATGAATATCAGCGCGGGTACTCCACTCCGGCATCTACATATCCCATGGCTGAGACTACAACTCCACAAATGTCTGTAAATTCTTCTTATTCAAACAGAGCACAAAGTTTAGCCCCGTACATGACTGAAAATAAAGCACATTTTCCAGTGACTCAAGTGGATGATTCGTCGATGGATTCCCAAGATTCTTTTCGTGATTTGATCCATGACATCAATTATTATTAGTAATAAACAATAATTATTTATAAACTTATAAATAATTGATGACATGGATCAATAATTATTTCTATAATAAAAAATATCCTACCTTGATGTTGTCTTTTAATGCCTCCACGATAGCTTGACAGGTCTCTGGCACTATAACACTTATCGATTGATTCGAAACTCTGATTAAATATTGTAGGCTTGTATAGGAATCTCCGCTGGCTAAATATCTCAAAGTGATACTTAATCTTTCTTCAACAGAAATTGCTTTCCTGTATGTAGTATCCGTTTTTTTTAATTTTGTGGCCAATCAAATTTATCAAATATTCGAAGTCACTAGCCAAGCCATACGGGTGAAGTTTTTGTATTTACCACTTATGTGTTGAAATCTTAGGTCTCTCATCAAAGCTCTTCCTCCAAGTCTGTTTCTGTTTCTAAATAATTCCGTTTGCCACCATCGTCTCTGTTTTGGTTTTGAGGTTAGAATGTTGTGAATGACAATAAAACAGGCACATGAAATTGCTAAATTCTCGTACATTTCAACCAACTGCGACGACATGTTTGATCGAGAGCAGAAACTGAACTGGGCAATTTGATACGCGATCATGACTATTGTGGAGATACGGATACGGAGCAAATCGGAGGCGTCCACAACTTGATACGGGGCTTGATACAATACGCAGATCCGGATACGGTGATCGGATACGGTGATAGGATCGGTCTAAATATCATGTCTGGACCCGTCTTTTGAAGCATTAGCGAGACCAGATGGTGACTTATGGCAAAAAAGCGATAGATTGTAACTTTTTTTTTTGATGATAATTAGGAATCAATAATAACGCCCTCTTTGTATTGGTTTGCATTAATACTGTAGGTACCAGGTGTGATCAAGTATATTGATTTAACTGCTTGTTCGCCGATGATGCGCGAGATGGCGTACTTTTGAATGGCGTTCTTGAGGTTTGTCCGTGAAGTGATACGATTGGTTGAACTTGGTTGTCAATGTCAATCAGTCGGTCATGTCAAAATTAAGGTGGGGTTATTTCTGGAAGTTTCGATGATAAATTATATAAAAGGGGAGATTTTGAATCTCGAGGTCCTTTTTCTGCTTCAGACTCAAGAAGTGTGTAGTGTAACTGTCTGTCATTATGTAGACTTTTCTTTTACTTGTAGTGTAGCCTGTACCCGCAATATGTGGTAAGCTAATGATTTTTTTTCGTTAATCTTTTACATGTCTAGTTTCTTTTGAAAACATGCTTAGATGGTCTATTTGTTTGTAGGGTCCAAGTATCGGGTCCAAGTATAAGGGTCCAAGTATCCTGTTAAGGGGTACGTCTCCAAGTATCCAAGTATCCTGTTCATGGGTACGTCTCCAGGTGTCCAATTGTACGGTTAGGAGGTTCCCGTTCAAGGGTACATCTCCCAGTGCACACAGCATACCTGTTCTGCACTGCATGTCTTGATAAAGGTCATGTTATTTTTAGTGTTATTTTCTTATTTATTTATGTGGAGAGATAAAGGTGTGGTCGAACCCCAAACTACCTTGAGTTTGTAGGGAGACGAAGAGGTAAGTCGAACCCCAGCTACCTTCAGCTGGTGGGGAGACACGGATGAGGAATCAAACCCAAGCTATCTCGAGCTTGTGGGGAGATAAGGAGGAAGATTATGTATTCTTGAATAATTAACTTTATTTTTTATAACATGTAAATGTAGACTTACCTCCTTTTATATTTAATGATGTTAGCTTTAATATATTGTGTAAAAAACTGTATATCTCCTTGTGTTTTTTAAATGAAATATATTAATGTGTTACTGTGTCTGTGTTGTTTCTCTGAAGTGATCCTTAGGGCTCCCACACACACACATCTTTCTTCTCTCTTTTCTAAATTTATTTTTTTATATCTCTCTTTAATCTCTTTTAATATTTTTATAAGGCGCCCTGGGCTCATGCAAAACTATCGCTGAGGGTTGCCGGTGGGTTGTGGTGAGTGACACGCCTGATCGGGTCTAGGAGATCCTGTTGTAATAATACTGGCTTTATAGTGTTTTTATAACGTATTCAAAATTCTTCCTATTCTATGTAACTAGGTTACCATATACTTCAATAAAATAACAACTAGATGAAACACATCTTTTATTTTCAAATACAAAAATTACAACAAATCGTTATCAGCACGAAGTCTCTAGTATTTGTTTATAAAGAAAAATAATGCGTGTTTTCATATTAATTCATTGAAGTGATATTTGTGTGATTTTATTTTTTTGGGTACGAAACATAATAGTTCTTCGCATACTCTTCTGAGATGGCGAACCCAAATGGAGACACAAATGAGCGAGGTATGCGTAGTTCCTCTATTCCAATGTTCACCCTACATAATAGAGAAGGGTATAGTACGTGGAAGTTTAAAATGCGTAATTTCCTTATACATGAGGAGTTGTGGGAAGCGATCAGTGGCTACCCAACAGGGATGAACGTTTCCAATGTCACAAAGATGAGGAGCGATCAGAAGGCATTAACAAAAATTTGTCTTACCCTGGAATTATCTGCAATTACGCATGTCCGAAGTGCAACTACTGCAGCGGAAGCATGGAAAGCTCTACAAAATGCTTATGAGGACAAAGGTATGGGTCGGCGTTTATATTTAGAACGGAATTTATACAGATTGAGACTTGAAGATTTTGATAATAATATTGAGTCGTATATCAATGCTGTTATTTCCACTGCTCAAGATTTGGCGGATATAGACAAAGTAATAGATGATACGTCCATTGCTGCTATTCTATTGGGAGGTCTTACGTCGAGATATGACCCATTGATTATGTCTCTCGAAAATAGTAATGTTATCGTTACCACTGAACTGGTAAAGTCCAAATTACTGAACGAAATGTCCAAGGAAAGCTCGATAAAACTGGAAACAGCTATGAAGTCAAAGGTTGATGCCTCTTCTCTTAAATCAAAGGCAAAGAAAATTGTGTTCTATGGTTGTGGAGAACCAGGTCACAAGAGACCAAACTGTCCTCTGAAGAAAAATAATGTCATGAAAAGGAAGAATCCCACTAATAAGGACTCGACCTCTGTGTCTGCTTTAGGAGCAACAAATAATTATGACAGAGACAAATGGTACATTGATTCGGGCGCGACCAAACACATGACTTCAAGACGAGATTGGTTTGTAGACATAAAGCCTATTGATAATAAGGTAACAGTTGCAAACGGGACGAAGATTGACGCTGAAGGCATCGGTAAAATATCGATAAATACCGAAAGCAACGTCAATACAATTAATGATGTTATGTATGTACCTAACTTGCAAACAAATCTTTTATCTGTGAAGACAGCAGTTGAAAAAGGTTTTACTGTAATGTTTGATAAGTCGGGTTGTAATTTATTTAATTCAAAAACCTTCTCCTTTACAGGTGATGCGGTTCTACATGGCTCGCCCAGTGGTGGATTGTACACACTTGATTGTGACGTAAATATTCCCCAATTTAGAGCCTATGACGTGCACTCTGATTCATTGTCTAAGTATCAGGTATGGCATAAGCGTTTAGGTCATTTATGTCGCGTCGGTATGAATCTGCTGAAAAATAGTCATAAGGTTATTGATTATAAGGATGTGGATAAAAATCCATGTGTTGCTTGTGTTCAAGCGAAACAAGCTCGTAAACCGTTTAAACCGATTACTTATAAAAGAGCAACTTCAATATTAGAACTGATCCACTCTGACCTTTGTGGACCAATGTCAGTTAGCTCTTTTCAGGGTAATAAATACTTTTTAGTTTTTATAGACGATTTTTCGAGAACTATATTTGTGTATTTTGTTTCTTTTAAGACAGAGGTAAAAGATAGATTTTGTCATTTCCAGTCTATGGTTGAAAGACAAACTGGGGCTCAAATTAAAACAATAAGGACGGATAATGGAAAGGAATTCGTCAATAGTGAATTCTCAAGTTATCTTAGATCTTGTGGTATAAAGCATCAAACTACGGTACCATATAGCCCTCAGCAAAATGGTGTTGCCGACCGTACTAATCGCTCAATTGTAGAAAAGGCACGCTCACTTATGGCTGAAAGCGATCTTTCTAAAGTTTTTTGGGAAGACGCTGTTCGAACGGCTGTATACCTAAAGAATAGATGCCCACAACGTGCCTTAAATAATAAAACTCCCTACGAGTTGTGGAATGGTTGCAAACCAGACCTAGGTAATCTCAGAGTTTTTGGGTGTAGAGCTCTTATACATATACCTTCTTGTCACCGTAAGAAATTGGATCTCAAGGCTGATGAAGCTGTATTTGTAGGCTATACAGAAGATCCTCATACGTATCTTTTTAGAAAACCATCTTGTCCTAGCATCTTACAAAAGTCTAGAGACGTTACATTTTTTGTAGATTGTTTTTCTAGTTTAAATAATAGAAATGTCAACAATACTAAGACTTCTACTGAACCTTTAGTACTGTCTAATAGTCTCCCTATACCGGAAGAAATTCTTGAAACTGATCAATTCTTTGAAGCAATTGAGGAAGAAGTAGTTTCTACTAGTCAAAATGATGGACATAGATATCCATCACGAGATCGAAAACCTCCTAATTACTTCTCATACCAAGTGTCTAGTCAAGTGTCTGATGAGCCTAGAACTTATAATGAGGCTATATTGGCTGATGATGTTGATAAGTGGCAGATGGCAATGACAGATGAATATAATTCATTGATGAAGCTGAAGACATGGAAATTGGTTAACAGAGAAAACAAGAAAGTTATACAATGTAAATGGGTCTATAAGTTAAAGAAAGATCCAGCAGGAAATGTTGTGAAGTACAAAGCAAGATTAGTTGCTAAGGGATTCACCCAGACGCCAGGTGTAGACTATTTTGAGATATTTTCTCCTGTCGTGCGGCACTCCTCTTTACGTACTCTACTGGCTCTCGCAGCTGAATTGGGTTTGAAGATGTGTCACTTGGACGTTGACACTGCATTTTTAAATGGGGATCTGCTAGAGAAAGTCTACATGGAGCAACCTCAAGGTTTTAAAGTAAAAGGTATGGAGAACAAAGTGTGTCTCTTACAAAAATCCTTGTATGGACTTAAACAAGCTCCACGTGCCTGGAATATAAAGTTAGATGAAACTTTATCGTCTTTTGGTTTTGTGAAAACTCCATCTGAACCATGTGTGTATACCAAACTTTTTGGAAAAGAGTTGGTTATAGTTGCAGTCTTTGTCGATGATATAATTCTTTTTTATAGAAATGACAAGACGTGTGACATTGTCAAAAATGACTTGAAAAAATGTTTTTCAAGTCAAATGATGAAATAAAAGTACATCAGAAAAATTATATAAATAATCTTTTACAAAAGTTTGGAATGGAGAACTGTAAAACTTGTACAACTCCAATATCTGGAAAACTAGAGGTCAGTACCAGCAATGATAGTGATCATAATCTAGAAGTATATCCCTATCAAGAATTAATTGGTTGCCTCATGTTCCTGAGTGTTAATACTCGTCCAGACATCGCATACGCGACTAGTTACCTGAGTCAGTTCAATACTCGGTACAACAAGACTCACTGGTTAGCCGCGAAGAGAGTCTTACAATATCTAAAAGGCACTTTAGATTACTCGATTTGTTATAGAAAATCAGATATGCCACTTGTAGGATTTTGCGATGCCGATTGGGCAAACTGTGATATAGATCGCCGTTCTTATACGGGTTACTGTTTTAAATTAGCAGGCAGCCCGGTTTCATGGGCTTCAAGGAAGCAGCAAACCGTAGCCTTGTCCTCAGCGGAAGCCGAGTATATGGCAATAACTGAAGCTACGAAGGAAGCGATTTATTTAAGGAGATTTATCACTGAATTAATTTCAGATCCTATGGTAAGGCAAAAGTTATTACATAATACCATAACTGTTTGTACCGATAGTCAGAGTGCACAGAGTTTGGCTTTAAATCCGGTACACCACCATAGGACGAAACATATAGATACCAAATATCACTTTATTAGAGAAAAGATTAGTGATAATTCGGTAAACTTAAAATATATCAAATCAAGTGATATGCCCGCTGACATCTTAACTAAACGATTGCAGCGTGTGGCACATGATAGATGTGTACTAGGCTTAGGTTTAGTGTAAATATATTTTACACGTTTACTTTGGTACTTAGTATACATTTTCATACTGTTTTCTTTTAATTGATATATTTTGAGTTCATTTTTATGTTTTATTTACTCTAGAGAATTTTGATTAAGGGGGTGTGTTGTAATAATACTGGCTTTATAGTGTTTTTATAACGTATTCAAAATTCTTCCTATTCTATGTAACTAGGTTACCATATACTTCAATAAAATAAAAACTAGATGAAACACATCTTTTATTTTCAAATACAAAAATTACAACAGATCCACCTTGGGAACCGCCTGATAGGTTAAGTTGTTACAAAATGATGAACTTATGTCACTAAAGGAGAACCAGACTTGGACGTTGGTGGATCTTCCAGCTGATAAGAAGCCTATCCAATGCAAATGGGTGTTCAAAATCAAGAAAGATAGCGATGGCAAGGTAACGAAGTACAAGGCTAGACTTGTAGCAAAAGGTTTTACACGGGTATGTGGTATAGATTATACCGAGACTTATTCTCCTACAGTTAGAAGCAGTACTTTAAGATTGTTGTTCTCGCTAGCTGTTGAATACGGTTGGTTTATGTGGTTTATGGATCAGTGGGATGTCACAACTGCCTTTTTGTACGGTAAAATTAAGTTGGGAACATTTACATGCTCCAACCAAAAGGAGCAGTAGTCAAAGGTCAAGAAACCAAGGTATGTAAACTGCCGCGTTCTTTGTATGGATTGAAACAAGCTTCAAATGCTTGGTTCAAGGAATTGGATAAAGAAATGTTGAATTCAGGCTTTGTACAATCAAGAATAGAACCGTGTTTGAATCAAAAGCAGCTTAAAATAATAAGAAATTGGTTGTCGTTATTTACGTAGATGACCTTTTTTTATTTTTGGAAATTGTAAACAAGAAAAGCAAAAATTAAAAACCGATTTGCTTGACAAATTTAAAGTGAAAGATTTAGGGCCGGCTAGGCAGGCATGTTTTGGGAATGAGGCTGAGGAGAGATAAAGATGTTATTTGTCTAGATCAGCAACAGTTTAATTCGGACATTTTGAATGACTTTAACATGACACACGCTAAGCCAGTTTCGACCCCAATGGAAGTCAGTATGAAATTAGAAAGATCAACAAATTCTCATAACAATCTTCCTTATCAAAGCTTGATAGGGTGTTACTATTTGGCTTTTAATACGCGACCAGACATAGCACATGCGGTAAAGTGTACTTTCACAATTTAATTCCTGCTATGATGAAATACACTTTAAATGTGCGAAACGGGTCTTAAGGTATTTAAAAGGTACGTCTAACCTTTGTCTCATTTTTAGAAACTAGGGAGATTTAGACTTACGAGGCTACGTTGATGCAGATTGGGGATTTGATAGAATTCACTTGATAAAAAGTCTTTCACTGGGTTAATTTTCAAGATAGGTAAAAATATAGTGTCATGGGAGAGTAGGAAGCAAGCGACAGTATCCTTGTCCTCCACAGAGGCAGAGTACATAGGATTAAGTCAAGCTTCGAAGGAAGCTCTTTATTTACGTAGTTTACTGAATAGTTTGACAGCTGTGGATAGTAAAGCGGTAGTAATTTATGATGACAATCAGTCGGCGCATAAAATTGCAGCTGACAAAATGATGCATAATAGGACAAAGCATATAGACATCAAGTATCATTTTATTCGTGAACTGGCAAACTTAGTTGAAATAAGGTACATTTCAAATGATAAGATGATAGCAGACATTTTAACTAAAAGTGTTCATAGCCCGAAGCTTAGAGAATTTTTAAATGATTTATCCTTGTCAAATTGTTCTATTAAGGGGGCGATGAGTAGTTAAATGTTTTGATGTTATAGGTTTTCTAGAAGCGCTTTGTGTAATAGATAATTTTTTAAATGTAGTTTTGTTATGCATATTTTATTTTGTTAGATTTCTTCTGTTTTTGTACTGTACTTATGGATACAGCGCGGTACAGTTGAACACAGAACTGTTAGTGATATATTTGGTTTTATGTATCGAGTACTGACAAGTACAAAAGTAACGTTATGCATGTGTAATAGATTCAGGGGGCGTATTGGAGGTCGCATATTTATATGTTACGTACTGGCCTGTAATCATATTGAACACATGTCTGTCACTGATTTAAAATTAGCATAGTTACGGTTGTTTATGTTCTTATATACTTTTGTAACTTGTATCTTGTGAACCACGAATAAATATACTCTAGGACACTGCTGCTCTTATTCTTATTCCAATACTATCCAACACTGAAAGAATTCTTCAAATAGGACCAGTGGTTCCTGACATTAGCGCGTTCAAACAAACAAACTCTTCTTTATATATTATATATTAGTATAGATTTATAGCGCAGCCGGAGTAGAAGGTCGCTCACGAAGCCGTCTGAAGAAGAATCAAGATGCCTAAAAACCGCATGGCCGCATGGTCGCTATAGCGGACGTAATTTTTTAGTCTCAACATAACTGTCAACACCATTTACATTTGAAATAATGCAAGTAAAATATGAATTACGATAATCACATATAACACATATCGTCACTCTTCGGACGTTCATGCCAAGACATTTCAAAATTCGTTAGAACTAAAAACATTTTTAATTTCAAAATTCACGCAACCACTAGCGGCTTATTAACCGACTTCCAAAAGGAGGAGGTTGCCAATTTCATCGGTTTTTTTTATCTTTTTTTTATGTATGTACATCGATTACTCCGTTAATTGTGGACCGATTTTGAAAATTCTTTGTATTCGAAAGGGTATGCTCCCCATGTGGTCTCATGGCCACCATATCAGGATCTGATGATGGGATCCTAAGGAAATCGAAGGAAACCTTCAAATTTACGTGAGCGCCTGCAATGAAGTTACGAGCAATTGTCTGCATGCCTTCATATTCTGTAGACATCATTAAATTTTAAATGAAATGATGATGAGAGACTTGAGAAAGACTAAAAAGCGAAAAAAAAAAAAAAAACTTCGTTTAAAAAACCGACATCAGAAACTAAAAAGTATAAAATAACTTAATTTGTATGTGCTTCCTATTCATACGTTTGCCGCGCGTGACCTTGAGCGGGATAGCTGCTTTTCGCGTTGAACAAAACAACCGAAGCGTCGGTGACGTCGTTGACGTTCGTCTCGAAATACAGCGAGTGTGGTACCTACTATTACATTTGGCTTGGCACTGACTTCAAACCTATGAATAGGTAGCACATACAAATTAAGTTATTTTATACTTTTTAGTTTTTGAAGTCGGTTTTTTTAAACGAAGTTTATTTTTTTCAGAACTTCAATCTACGTGGCAACCCCCAAATTAAAATATCTCAGATTATTCCCTTTGAGTAGATTCATGTAGTAAAATTATAGAACAACTAAACATAAAATTTTCGGATAAAACACTGATAGGACGTCGCGCTGCCGTCGAAAAAAAAAACACGGATAACGTGTTCGTAAATGGACTTAGTCGTTATATGGAAAATAGGCTTCAAGTAAGAGTGTTCGCCATTCTAAAATAAGCAGGTAGTTTTGCTTTACAGGAAGGTAAAATACGTGTAGTAGTCACTGCTGGGAAATCACTATTCAAATTCAACAGCCCGCGTCGTTCATCGTCCCACGTAACACAACAAACTGAACGCTACATAAAGCAACCACAACCATCAGCGCATGCTGCTTGGAATAATAATTTTAATTCCAATTAACAGGGTACAATAATCTGTTACTTCGTATATTGTAAAAATCCTTCGCATGTCCGTACCATAAGAGAGCGCACAATAGTTCTCTCGCAAATAATCGAAAACAGCACGAATTTGTTGCCTCCCTAGACCAAAAAAAACATTTAAAATCAGATGCAACAAGTAAGACGAGTAACTCGCGGGAAATAGGCTCAAGACTCTGCTCAAATGTCGTACTCAACGTAATGTCGTACAAACTGACGGTAAATAACGACCATCAACCATCTATATACACCAATCAGCGTCTAGTGACGTCATCAATGTTGTGACAACAATTTAAGATCATAAACGTAAACATTGTTTTATTGCGGAAAGAAATAACGTTTTTCTACATAAAATGGAACTTGGAATTCTAAAAGCAGACTCCAGAAATCGTAGAACAACTGTCAATTGAGAAACATCAAACCAATCAAATTTCTACAACTACCAATATTACTGGATTCGATACTAATTTCGAAATTCACAGATAGGGTAGACTCCAGCTTAAAATCGAGAGTTTAGAGCACCAGCTCTAAACTCTCGATTTTGTTACTAAATTCATTGATTTCTCTTCCACACATCAACTTAATTCGCTAAATATACAATATCCACTACAATAACACAATTTACATTAACTAATTGTTCTTGATTAACCATTAAGAACTCAATAACTTTATAACGAAATTATTTTATCACATCATGTTAGAACAAGTAAAAAATTTAATGCACCTGCTACTGTATATAATTTGCATAGGTACTATTATCTATCTATCCAACATCCTAATCTTTCTTTTCTTTTTCTTTTATATATACCCATATTATTCCTAATATACCCACCCTATTGTACCACTATCCTTCTCGAGCAAGTTTACTTCACCACAAACCGAAATGGGCAATAACACAACCAAGCACGATATGAAATAAGGTTAGCAGTTCAATACGAAGAAATATGTCTGTAAAATCCATATGACTCCATAGCAAGTATTCTATGTGAAGATGAACTCCTATTTCACCTAGTGCACCGAACCAACAATAGCCGAGAACTGCACTACAACAATTATGCCGCTAAATATAACAGATTATAACCACTAGATGACAGTCAATGGCACTTCATATTGGGTAAAGAAACATCATCAATGCTATGTGTGAATGAAATTTAACGGGTCCGAAAATTCACTATTCCACAAAAATGGAAATTACATATGGAATACAACATCATCTGAAAATTTATTTATTATTTATCTAGATAAACAGGCCGACGAACTTCAGAAGATTTGTTGCAACAAAGCAGCTTTCTTTGATTGCATCTAGAAATTGGTACAACGAAAGTAGGAGGTATTTTAAAATTTTTGAAAAAGCAAAATTTTTGAACCGCTGTTCCAATAGCTTTATAAGGAGACGAGGATCTTCATCCAGTTGCATCCAAATCCTGAACAATTGTTTCGACTGATCATCAACACGTCGGTGCTACCTCAATCGCAAACCAAATGTCCAACATACGTCTGACATCAAGGACCTCAAGAAGACACTTATCTGAACTCATCTCTCTCCTTTAATTCAAAGATCTGCCATTAATGTTTAATCTTTATTGTAAGGGAAGTATTACATAATGGTACCTAACCCTATGTTTTGTATTCTAGCTTTAAGATTGTTGATTGTAGGTTTTAGATTGTTTATTCACTAGCCATATCCTCTTATCCGTCAGGTGACTGCTCTAAGGAATGTATGTGCAGATTGTGTTCCGGTGTCTGGCGCTCGGTTCGGATGATTATAATTAAAAAATTAAGTTACGAAATACGGTATTTAATAACTTTGTCGGAGGTAAGTTCAAAAATGAGTTTCCAAAATCTGCGTTCTAGGTTTTTTATTAGTTTGTTGTCTCTATTGGAGAGTTACAGGTAAGTTTTTTTAACCTACCAACTTTACCTAGTATGAAGCAGGTACCGCAGATTTTTGATGTGACAACGTCTTATAATTCGATGGAGCCGGCTGCACACGGCTGACTCATGCGGCGTTACCTCGCTCTGAGGCGTTCCATTTAAGGCTTGAAGTGCAAGCAAGCATCATTTCATCAATGTTTCGTTATGACGTTGTCACGTTAAACTATCGTCCGTAAACAGACTTTACAGACAAACATTTTTACCAGAAAGTTTGTATGTTCTCTGCATTCATTGTGTAAATACATATTGTTATAGTCTCAGATTACTAAGAAAGCCAGATAGACCGTAAAGAACACGACAATGAATCTACAAAGTAAATATGAATTAGAAAGCGCATACATTCTCGCGGCAGTGTTTGACAAACCACCATATTGTGTAAACGTCTCGAGTGATTTTTATTTTATATTCAAAATGCCGTCTTGCATCATTAAACACTGTAACACTAGTTCCCAAAAACAAAAAAAAAGAAGATGGAATATCTTTTCACTGGTAAATGCAGATTATTTTGTTGCTATAATTATTTATTTACCCGATAATTATATTGTTGTGTCGGAACACAAAACCTCAACCGTAGCTCGACTGTGATACCAATTTTTGTCTATTTTTTTCCCCTCCAATTAGGGAGATTACTTGTTAGTCCAGACATTAGTGAACCTCATTTCTATATTTAGGGACTTGGTTCCTAACCTCATCTGAAAGTATTCTTTGGTGATACAATTATTTCTGATAATTATTACATACGAACAATTTGTGGATGTTTTATGTCTTTAACTTGTGCTTCACATCATAATTGAATGATTGAAAATAATCGATAGTACAAAACTTATTTCCCAGGTTTATAAACCTACCGTTTATCCGCAGAATATTAAACAAATATATTAATCATACATTACAAGTACTTTTGGTAAAGTAATTTATTTTAGCTTTTTATAATTTTTACACGAAATTTACACGCAAAACGACCATATTATAAAAAGTTAGTGCAAAATAAAGGTTGCTGAGAGTTTGCATGGTATGTAACAGTAACTGAAATAAAAACCATAATATTTAAAGTTCTTTAATATTAAAATATCCTTTTTTCAATCTTAATATTTATCAAAAAAATAGGGAACTTTTTACTGCGTATGGTATCATTACACACACAAAGATTTCCGTGTTCCTACAGAGTCGCACCGACTGTCATGCACACTAAAATAAATCAATCGGCGTCATGTTATTTGACAAGAACGTTCCATCTGGCTTTCTTTTGTAATCTGAGGTTATAGTGTTAATAGATCAACTGAAACTGAATATCATAAAATAAAAAAAGGAAGATCGTATTAAATGGTTCTTTGCAGATATAAACACATTTTTAAATAAAAGTTACACAGAATATATTTAAAAAAAAAGCTTTTTAAAAACAAGCTTTTACTGGAATGCCTCGAGACGAATCAAACGAGTCCAACAAGATGATGTTGCGACCTTTCTTTACAGAGTTCCTATTGGCCACCGTCATAGGAACTCTGTAAAGACACCACCGACATTATATCATTATCATATTGTATTGTCACGCTGTATACATATGCTTGCAAAATTTCAGCAAAATCGGTTGAAGATATCTACTTCAAAATTGAGTTGCAAGATTCCACCCGAACATACAAGCATACATATATACATTGCAACTTAATAAAAAGCTTGTAATAAGTTAAAGTGACCGTGTTGTTTATCACGTTTCATATTGCAATTCACATGTGTTAATTGTGAAGTAGATAATTATTTCTTTCGGAAAACCTTACCATTTCATTATGTATGTGAACAATAGGGCAGATGAAATTTGTCTCCTGCGGAATAGTTTCTTTCGCTGTTTGTGACTATTTATAGTACGATCATTACCCAGCTGACGAGTGTGATATGTGTGCTGCTTTAAACAATTAAGTAGGTATCTATTACTTTTGCCTTCAATCAAGCTATTAGTTTATCCAGTGCCTTTTTTGAACTGGTTCGCAAACCGCTAGTGGCTCTTCGAGTCATTTTTAGATCGACAATAATTATAGTGAGTCTTCTGTACTTAAATAAGTTACTTTTCTAGTTCGTAATTTATGGTTGTTTTGACTTTCGTAGATCTGACATTGTGTAAATGCAGCAGACTGAAATGCTTTAATATATATACCTACACGTATTAATTTATTAGTAATTAATGAAGTCATTATACATAATATAACCTCAATGTAACGACCCTTAGTATAACGATTTCCTCGATTTAATTATTTTTTTGAAATCCCCTAGAACTGTCCGTAAGAGCAAATACAAAATTTACCTTTACATTACGAATCATTTGTTCAAAACCTGTACATAAATTTAGTGGATAAATGGTGATAGAAATGCCGAAACCACGTCACTATTGTGCAATAGATGGTGTGAAAGTCAAAAAACAAAGGAAAATTTGTCGTTTTGTCCCGAGTGAATATACAATCCAAATATTTAATTTGGTTTTTCCCCTAAATTTGAAGATCGCATTTTAAACTTTTTGGAAGCAAAATTGAAGTCATTGCCAAAAAATGCAAAATATTGCACATTATGTATAGACGAAATGAAGCTCAAACAGCACTTACATTTAAAATACTAAGTGGAATGAACTATACTCTTTGCGCTGTAGCATGGTGCGGGTCACAGTTGCCTGTACGACGTTTAATTAAATTTACTTTATTAATGATTTAATTTAATGCGAATGTGGTCTTATGTTACAGCGCAAAGAGTAAAATTGACTCACATAATATAAATGGCAAAGTCAGCAAAGAAGTAGCTTTACATGGCTGTGTGGTAATGCTTCGAGGTATAGTTGAAAATTGGAAACAACCTATTGCATATTGCTTTTTAGCTTCACCTAAACATTATAAAGAACTAGAAGCGTGGTTGGATGAGGTGATTTTATAATGATTTGACATAGGGATAGTAAGTACAGGCAATCATTTTAGACCAGGGCTCAAATTTTGCTAAATATGCCAAAGAATTCAAAAAATTCACATTAAGCCGTAAAGCCGTATTTCATGCTACGAGAGAGAAAATGGTTACTACATATTTGACGTTCCCCGCTTGATAAATTGTATCAGAAACAACCTACTTTCAAAAGATTTTATTTATGGAGGCAAATGAATTTCGTGGAAATACATAGAATAATTATATTCTCGACAAAAGCAAAAAGACTTACGATTGATTCCTAAAGTGACTGAGAAACATATCAATCCTAATAATTTTCAAAAAATGCGGGTGAAGTACGCGGCTCAAATATTTAGCCGATCGGTTGTTGCTGCTATTAGCGTTCTTGTCAGCAATCATAGGTTACCCTGAAGAGGCTCAGTATACCGCAGACTATATACTCGTAGAAGACATCAATAACATATTTGATGTGGTAAACTCAAGCAAAGTTTCATGTCCTAACAAATATCAAAAAACATTTGCGATGAAACAGTATCAGATCGAATAATTAGAAGAAGCTGCAGCAACGTTTAAGAAAATTATAGCCATAGACAAAAAGACAGGAAGAAATAAAACTAACCAAATTCAGTATACAAATTAAAATTTTTTAAAACATACAAATTACTGTTAGATCTGTAAAAATGTTAAGCAACAGATATTTACAGGAAACGGGAATATTTTTTTATATATAATACACGACGTTTAAACAAGAGTGCCTGGAAAACTTCTTTGGAGCTGTCAGACAACAGGGAGGCAACTGTAGAGTGAACCCCACCCCTATCCAGTTCACAAGAGTGTTTTCTAAATTATTCATCAGAAATATGTTGCAAAATTCACGTACGTCGCAACATTATACATCCGACTCCTCAGAGGAAGATGATCCTCGCTCATCTGTAAAATCCTTACCTAATTTAAAAAGAAATACAATTATATAATAGTTACATAACGTTATATGAAACAACGAGATACTGCTAGTTCAACGGACTATGATAGGAATACTTATAATATATTTTGATGTTTTAATTGTAACATCTCTTAAGCGCTTAAAAGTTAAGTAGATAAGTATAAAATTATGTTGTAATGATTATCCATTTCTGAAGCCCATGGTGACCCTGTTTTAAGTAAATGCATTGATCTTTACTTATTCTGTAACGATCAATAATCAATCACAAAGACTAGTGCCTGATGTAGGTCATAAAATACAGGTGATATATATTTTATAACCTACATCAGGCACGAGTCATTCACAAAGGTGGAATCCGAAAGCCAAGTAACTATTGTACCTATTAATAAGCCCTACATTTGTGAAAGAGAATAAACTTTATTATAAACTTTGTTTTTTACGAATTACGATGTCGCAACCCTGGCTTTCAATATAAAATAAAACTGCATCGCTTGCATTGACGTAAGCGACGAAATTCATGCTAAACTATATTTTTTTAATATAATGACAGCAGACCTATTTCCGATTTCGTTGAGGGCACTAGGTTTATATTTTTGTAATTTTTAGTTTAGATTTTTTTTATAAATAATATTTCAGTGTTAATTAAATTTGTTTTTATTAAAAAGGACTTCTAGAGTCACCCCGTAACAGTACTCACAGACCAAAGGACTATCAAGAAACATTTGCACCCACTGTCAGATATGATTCGGTCCGCTTATTACTCTCAGAAGCTGCCCAACACAACCTTCAAATAATACAGTTGGACAACAGAACAGCTTTTCTGTATGGTGAGCTTGAGGAGAACATATATATGACCGTACCCGAAGACCGTATGTAAGCTCAATAAATAATTATATGGCCTAAAACATCTCCCAGATACTGGAACTCTAAATTTGAATGTGTTTTAAAAAGTTTGGGCAAAGCTGATCTATTTGTGTATGCGGGCACCATTCATGGAGAAAAATGTTATCTGTGTTTACATGTTGATGATGGACTGATATTCTCTAAAGATAGGTCAACTGCAAAATCATTAATTATTGACTTACAATTAATATTTGAAGTAAAAACGTGTCAATTCAGAAATTTTGTTGGTATGGAAATAAAGAAATTTGATAATTACATTTTCATAAATCAAACTATATTGAAAAACTATTAGAAAATTTTAATTTAAAGGATTCTATACATAACAGCAATTCAGTTGATCCACATACAATATCGGGAAAAGGAGAAGGTGAAATGGAAAAAAACATTCCATATCGGGTAGCCGTTGGGTCATTGATGCATCTCGCCACAGTGAGCCGACCTGGTATTTCTTATGCTGTAAACCTGGTGAGTCTATTTTTTAATTCTTACAATGAATCTCATTGGAATGTTATGAAGAAAATTTTCTAGTATCTGAAGGAAACTAAAGATTATGGTCTGTATTACACACCATCGTCTGAGCCCAATGTTGTTGGTCTCCGACCTAACAACATTCACGTTTTTAGCAGCATTACGTACCTGCTGCTCGAAAGGTACTCCTCGTCACATTTACAGCGATAATGGAACAAACTTCTTGGGGGCAAACCACGTATTACAGCAGCAGTTGCAAGAAGTGCAAAAACGAGCTTTGCCTGGAATTACAGATATGGAAATAGAATGGCATTTCAAAGCACCGTCTGGCCGTCAGCGGGAGGACTCTGGGAAGCTGGTGTCAAAAGCCTCAAATATCATATGAGTGATTGCTGAACAAAAGCTCACATATGAACAATGAACCACCATCTTAACGCAGATATAGGGCTACTTAAATTAAAGACCCCTTTGCCCCATGTCCAGAGGACCTAGAAGATCTTGATGTTCTAACTCCGTCGCACTTTTTAGCTAGTGGACTGAATCTTACCATTTACGACACCGAAACTGACCTTCCAATAAGGTGGCAATTAGCACAGAAAATATATCATGACATTTGGAGTAGGTGGCAATCGGAATACCTTAGCCAGTTAAATGCTAGAAGCAAATGAAAACAAGTACACAGTGATCTGAAAATCAATGACGTATTAATACAAGACACAAATTTACCCCCAGGCAAGTGGGCTATGGGCAGGGTTATGGAGCAGGACAGGATGGCCACATAAGAGTAGTATCCGTTAAAACAAAAAAAGGAACTCATAAAACGGACCATCCGTTTTTAGGTATCTGTCTTACCTGTTCACGAGCAATCTAACATCAAACAATTACACAAACAACATTATACCAAAAGCAAGGAATCGAATATTCATATACACAATATCGAAAGCAAGGAACAGAAATCCAAATCATTCAAATATGGATAAGTCTTCCAAATCTTATCAGACAGCTCGAGATCTTGATAGGCTGGGATTCTCTGAATTCCTTAAAACAGAGGCACAACTTTTTGTTGAGTCTGACACCGCTCCCGAATCATCGGAAATGGGGGCTGTATTGGATGTAGCACAAAAGAATGTGACGTCGGGTATGAATTGGATCCTAGGCAAAACTGAAGAAGAATCAGAAGAGTATGAGGTGACTGAACCCGAAGACAGCCCTAAAGAGAACCTAGCCCCCTGCATGTCATTGACGATCCAGAAGTATCTCAGGATCGCGCTATTGCAGGATTGGCGAAACAATCTAGTCTAGTCAACAAGTTCCATACTTGTTGACTAGACTAAAAGATGCAGTAGCATCACTAGGCCGCCATGGTGTGGGTCGCCATACTGCATTGCCTGCATTCGCAGTGAGTATGGTGACCGCCACTCTTGGATTCTGCTTATGCTTTCCATCAGGCAGAGTAGAGTCATTTTGGCGGGCCATACATAAAAAAAAAAAAAAAACATATAAGGGAATCAGTGAGGGCAATCAAAGAAACTTATATCACTTCGAATGCACCAATATTCCGCATTAAGATTATAGATGAGGAATGCTCTGGATTCAAGTCCTTCATCAATTGGACCAATCAGACATCCGGATCAAAGTATTCAGCTGTAAGGAACAACTCGGGGGAATTCGTGGTAACAAAGGTGATGTCTGCAGTGGATGAGTTTAGTGAGACTGCATCAGTAGCGATGACTGAGTTCACAACAGACATGACACATGAGATCACTCGTAGTGACAAAGAACACAGTACTATCGGAGATCAGTGCGCCTATCGAGAACCAGAAGACTTGCCCGCACACTGCGTCAGTTCCGGTGCCATGGCACTAATAATCCAATTATGAAAGGGGATTAGGATACCTCCAAAACGGGCAAATAAGAAATCCCGTATAATCAAAATCGGATCATTAGGGATCAAAGAGTCAGACGTGAATGAAGTATGGATGAAGCATCACCAGTATGATATGAAGGATCTACTCAAAGCTGTTCTCACTAAGACAAAACAGTGGACCTTACTTAATATGAATAACACAAATAATAAATAAAATAACACATATGACATTACAAAGTTTGAAGTCTTGGAATAACAAATAAGTTCATTTAATCAATAATAATTTTCTTCTCAATCATATATAATATTACAACTCGTAAGAAATATGACTTCAAAACAATGGCTATAACTTTATTACTATTTTAAACCAACTTCAAAAAAAGGAGGAGGTTCTCAATTCGACTATTTTTTTTCAGGTTTGTTACCTCATAACTGTCTGGATGAACATTCGACTGGATGAACCGATTTTGATGATTCTTTTTTTATTTGAAAGCTGGTGCTTCCCGTGTGGTCTCATTTGAATTGGTCCAGTTCTGACATGTCCAGTTTGTCCAGATTGAAGTCGTTTTTTTTTGTTAAAATTTGTGATTATTCATGACATTAATAACGTCTTCGGAATGTGCATACAACATTAAAAGTTTGCCTGTAAATTCATCTTTATATTTAGACAAAATCAGTAAGATGCATTTGATCAGGGATGAATGGAATTTAGTGGTTTATTTCGATATGGATCCTTACTGGGACGGTATGATGGCATTGTCAAAGAATATTGAGTACTTAGAAACAATGAGTACTGAAATAAGCAAAGTATCACATTGGGAAGGAATCCTCATTCAACTACGTCACGGTTACCAGGAAATACAACACTACAACCGTATGTTGTTGATCAGCAGTTTGACGCGCGTGCGAGACGTAAGCGCGGTCTCATTGGTGTGTTGGATGAAAGCTTCGCAAAAAGATATGAAAAGGACATCAAAACATTAAAAAGTAATCAAAATCATGGATTATGGATATTTATCATGGCAAGTTTAACTTGCACTTTTGCAATCAGTATCATTAGCAATTAATCATATTTTATATCATATCAGATCAATATAGTAGTAAAACATTTGGGCTCTAAGTCTCGTATCATTTTAGCATAAAATATCATAGCATCGAAAGTTGTGTGGTAACATACCATACTACCATACCATACTACAGTTGTACAAAGATATAGTGATGCAGACTATGCTAATGACCCTAACGCGAGACGTTCAGTCACAGGATATGTTTTTATCAAAAATGGAGGAGCAATAACATGGGCCTGTCAGAGACAACAGACAGTGGGTTTATCAACCACTGAAGCAAAATTCATGGCAGCCTGTGCCGCTACCAAAGAGGTCATGTGGATTAAACAGTTATTAGGTGATATTGGTGAATTTAACCAAAAGTCTGTGTGTTTGAATTTTATAATAAGTGCTGTCAGTATAATGAAAAACATATTTTTTTACAAACGATGCAAACACATAGACTTAAAGTTCCATTTCATTAAAGAAAAATACAATAATAATATTATTCAATTGAACATGTGTGCAATGGTGAAAACAATATGCTGATATTTTTACCAAACCTCTGTGTACAGCTAAGCTTTGTCATTTGAGAGATAACATTGGAATTAAATCTAGAAATGTAGTTAACAAGGGTTAGTTACTTATTGTTTCAGATCTTTTGTTTTGACTTTGTTTAAAAATGTAAAATGTTTTTGAAAGCTTAAATTTAGGAGGAATTTATTGCTCGCGATTAATAGCCTTGTGAGACAGTAGAATTCAGATTATCTAGATTCATTCGTCTTCGACACATGTTACTACAAGTTAATTTTCGCCTCCGACCATGCTCCCGCACCCATTTTTTTGATAGCGTTTAAGTGATAGGCAGTGGTCCCACCGCCGACAATGAACGAGAAACGAGTAGAACTAGAAACTATAAACGAGTTGGCAATCAGCGGACAGCGAGTGTGTAGTTTCGATAGTTTTGTCGCTGGGCTGTAAGCGAGTGCCATGAGCGATTACTCGCACCACTCGCCCGCAGTCGTTGAGTCTGCCACTACACAAACACTATCGTAAAATTCATCGTCGTCTAAACTAGACAACAATGAGAGTTGCAATGATTTGTTGATATTCATACGTATACTTTCAAAGCCGCACTGTATAGAAATGATCTAGCGAGCGAACATCACTGAGCGAGTTTATCTTTGAAAGCTCTTGTCGCCCAGCGACAAAACTAGTAAAGCGAGTCGTCGCCGGCATTGTGAACAGTCGGAGAGCAACTATTAATATATGCATCTCTTTCGTTTACACGTAATGTATATTTCTTGTACGTTTCTTGAGAGAGAAAATCGCTAGTCGTTTTCTCGCCGGCGGTCGGACCACTGCCTTAGCTATATTTAAAAAAAAAAAAGTTTTGTATTGAAAATCAAAAATGGCCAAGCGAAAAAGATTAGTGCTGTCTCTTAAAGTAAAAGTAAAAAATGGTGAATCTGGAAGTAAGTTGGCACAAATGTATGGTGTAGAAATTTCTACGATATCTGACCTTAAAAAGATTTCTGATTCCATAATGAAATTCACCTGCGTGCTTCAAAAAGAAGATGGAAGCTCGCAAGTTATTTTCAATTAAAATTTTAAATTAAATAGGTATTAGGTATATAATTAATTTTCGTTATAGCTCGTTTTTGGTATTTTGTAGCATCCAAACGACGCATATAAAACCTACATCATAACAAAAAATTATTAAAATTTAAATATTGTTTGATTTGACTTCGAAATCGATTATACAAATTTTCGATTATACGAAATTAATACTGGTTTTAATTGTTTCGGATAATCGGGATTCTACTGTATTTAAATTTGGTGCCTTCTGCTTAACTTACAATTAGCTGCCATTCATTTCACTTTCTCTACTCTGCGAACATTACTAGTCGGTACAGTGTATTATAAACCATATAAAGTTTTTGGTATTTTTACCGTTAAAACTACTTGTTTTCATTAAATTAATAAATATTATTGAGAAAACGGTATCACGATTCGAGAAATTGGTTTCAATATAGTATCACGATGCAGACAACTGTCCCAACAGTATTATGTTGGCATGTACGTCGTCAAAGTTGAAATCGAACGGTTACGTTACCATATCTTTAAATCAAAGCAAATTAAAAGCGGAGAACTACATTCATCTTCAAGATGCTGTAGCAAATTACAGTTATGTTACATCCTAATGATTTAGGTAAAATTGTTATTTTACCGTCTTCGTTTGTAAATAGCCCCAGGTATTTGCATGACTAAACTCAAGACGCGTTTGCTTAAGTACAGTATAAGGTAATCCAATTTGGGCTGAAATAGTTGACGAGTTGCTCTCGGGATTAATCTTGAGATTGAAAGTTAGAAAGCTAATTACTAGGGAAAGCATTATATGCATTTGCATACCCTCGGTAGCGTTGTTTTGAAAAATCAGTAAAAAACAGATAATCTAGATAAGTACATGTACTTTGTGATAAAAACCCTAGTGTGGGTTTTTATGTAATTGAATACCGTAAACTACCCTAACTTTGCCTCGCGTCCTATGTTTGGCTAAAATGAAAAAGATGTTATATCTTTTTCATTTTACTTGTATGGCAATCGATAAATTTATATTTTTTTTAGTATTAGTATATGGTAACACAAAACTGGTGACGTTAGATTGGTACTATGCATAGGATTCTCTGGCGGGAACTTTTGAAAAGCGCGCGCGGAAAAATTTTTAAAATTACATTTTCAAATAAATATTTGCTATTTTTTGCTAAAGAGGTGATTAATAGCAACTACTAGGTGGACTAAATAGTAACAATGGTGGGAAACGAGGGGGGCGGGGATAACCCGCCCACCTCACATAAACGTCCTCGGCCTGAGGTCAGAGACGGAGGGACTAAGATGGACTGCGGTGATGGCGGCGGTGCTGGGCTGGTGAGCGTTCTGACTATTCACCAAACATTAAACCCAACTATAAAAGACTATACCCAGAAAATGGCACCTATCTAGACTTTAAAGTGTTTATTGAAGCTACCAAATACGGATAGAATAGGCAATAAGAGTCCTATCTACCTCAACCATATATTTTCCAATGAAATAAAAGGGGTGACGGCGATTCAACGCATTAATGCAAATAAAATAGCAGTAATATTTAAACAGTATTATACAGCCAATAATTTCATCAGCAACATGGCTTTTCTCAACAAACACGGCTTTAAGGCATTTATTCCAGCTGCGGAAATAGAAAAAACAGGTAATTTGTACCAGCAAATATTTCGAACAAAGAATTATATACAAAACTATCATCAATCTATGAAATAGTAGCTATAAGAAGATTCACAAAGAAGGTTGGGGGAGAGCGAGTACCACTACAAACAGTTAGCATTACTTTTCTTTCGAACACACTCCCAGACAATGTACAATATGATTTATTTTCATACCGAGTTTTTGGATATATACCACCATTACAGCAATGTTTCCGTTGCTTTAAATTTAACCACTCTGCCAAAATATGCAATGGTAAACAAAGATGTTCCATTTGTGGAGGTGAACATTTATATAAAGAATGTGATAAACCAACAGAGCTCTGCTGTGTCAATTGCAGTGGGCTTCATCTTGCAATTTCTAGATTATGTCCAATTAAGTTAAATAAAATATTCGAAAAGAAAAATAAGATAACTTTTGCAAGTGCTACATTAGAGAAACGACACATTAGTAATGATAATACACAATTTCCACCTCTTTCACCTCCAAAAATGAAAATTTCTACTGTAAATAAGCCTGGACATACATCAATAAATAGGCCTGTACATTTATCTCTAAATAAACCCGTATCTGTAAATAACCCTGTACATAATGTAAATAAACCTAAAGATGTCCCTCCAAAGGTAGACATCAAAGCCCAAATAGTTGCCAACAACGATGTACTTATGGCCCTAGTACAGACGTTGGTGGAACTGGGTAATAAGGGGGACACTAAGCCCACTACCATAAATAGTATTAAGGGAACTCTACTTAAAAACTAAAGTAATGGATCCAAGTCATACACTGTCTAAGCTACGTGTTGCTCAGTATAACATTCAAAGTGCTAATAGTAAGAAACCTCTATTGATTCAATTCTTAGAAAAACAAAATATTGAAATTTGCTTACTTAACGAAACATGGTTAAAAGACAATCAATTTAGAATACCTGGATATAATATTTACAATAAAAAATCCAATAATGCTCATAATGGTGTAGCAATACTAATTAAGACATACTTAAAATACAAACTATTAAACACTAGATTTTATGAAGACATTCAAACTGTTGCTCTGTCCTTATCTACTGTGCATGGTAGCTTGACTATTCTATGTGTATACTGTCCTCCTTCTAGTGGACACATACATCTCAACAGACTACATAATATAATTAATGATCTGCCAAAACCTATCTTTGTTAGTGGTGATTTTAATGCTCACCACATTGCATTTGGTTGTCTATCCACTAAGAGTAGAGGTCAGGATTTATTTAATATCATAGACGACTTGGATTTATGTATTTTAAATGATGGTAGGTAGTTTTACAACTTGTAATAGCCCAAGACGAAACCCATCTGCAATTGACGTTAGCTTTATTAGTGCTAACCTCGCCTCAATATGCGAGTGGTCTGTGCATGATGAGGCCATGGGCAGCTACCACTTCCCTACAATAACAGAGATTTCACTATATATAGATAAATATCACATTAATCCCCCTGTTGATAGGTTTGTAATAGGTCTTTACCTATGAAATTGCCGTTTTGTATGCAATAAGTGAAAGTACTTATTTTTTCAAACTTTTTTATTTCTGTTATTCGAAGTAATCACCCATGCAATCGACGCATCTTTGCCAACGCATTGGCAGTTTATTGATGCCCTTCTTGTAAAAATCAGCTGGACGGGAGGCAACAAACTCTTCAAAGGCATTTTGTACTGCCTCTCGGGAATTGAATTTTTTATCCACTAAAAAGTTGTCTAAATTTTGGAAAAAGTAATAGTCGGTAGGTGCGAGGTCTGGTGAGTATGGCGGATGACGGAGAGCTTCCAACCCCAGCTCTTGCAGCTTGGAGACTGTCTGAACTGACATCATCATTTGGTACAGTTCGTCCACGCCATTTCTTAATTGGTCAGCCACTTAACGCGCTGACCGAAGGGGTGAAGTTGTTTCGGTTGTCTCGGTATCAGATGTTGCAGCAGTTTTCACAGAATTTTTGGAAACGATGGTCTCTAGAGTATCTGCACATTCTGCAACAGCGCGCGCGTGGACTGACAAAACTAGTCCCTCTAATGTTGGTGACCTCGTGCTGGTTAAGGATGCTAACCTACCGCCACTGCGTTGGCGCCGGGGGCGCATTGTTAACTTGTTCCTTGGTAAGGATGGGACCCCCCGGTCCGCAGAGGTTCTAGTTGAGGACTCAGTTATCAAACGAGCGGAAGCAACGTCATCTCGCCTGCCTGTAGATTAGGGAACAGGTACGGACCTGTTCGGGCGGGTGACTGTTAGAAATCGAACGTCATTATAATGGCAACATTTTGATTGTCATGTTTTTTGTTTGACGTTTGAATTTAAAAAATAGAAGTTACGAGAAGCTTTGTAAAGACGGTCGACGATTGTCGTTTTTGGGTTCCGTTTAATGGAATTTAGCTGATTGTCCATCCAACTCGGTGTTTCGTTGGTTACCGTTATGATTGGTCTGGTTTGGACACGCGAGTTTAGTAGTCGCGTCAATTAAGCGCGATCCGCGACAGTTAAAACGGGTGTATTATAATTAGAATACCACCTGTACAGCCACTAGGAGTGTTGAATGTGTGGAGACGCGGAGGGACCACACCACAGGGGCCCCTTGGAACGCCGATATCAAGGATTTCCCACATCTCCAGTAAGTGCTTGATTACATTAGCTTAGAATAAGAACAGGGTGAAACGCCCTGGTTTAATTCTCTCGCCAGTGAAATAGCTTAGCGATTGAATGCCTGTACTCATGGGCCCTATAGGCATTGCAAACTTCACACGGTGAACGCTGCATTGGCGAAAGGATTGAACAAGTATGCTTAACATTCCTGAGGTTAGGATTGTCACAATTATCTTTATTTTTAATGATGGACTCGTGACCTTACTTTGATATTATTTCATATTTCCTTGCTATTTTTTTTCTTGCTATCCGACGTAGTAATGTAACAAAGAAAGTTAACAAATACTTTTTCTTTTTTTAAAGGACTGTCCAAAGGAACAAGCGACGATACAAAGATTATTCTGACGATTTACTTACAATTGCTGTTGGGTTGATAGAAAATAAAAACATAACCTCCTACGAAGCTGAAAAACAGTTTTCGAGATACCTCGTCGTACGATTTTAAATAAAGTAAAACAAAAACACATGATATTGGATGTTCTACCAAACTGTCACCAGCTGATGAACAGAAAATAGCTAGTTGTTTGATTCTTTGTGGAGAGTATGGATATCCTCTTGCAAGTCTGGAATTAAGGTCGATCGTACATGATTATATAGTAAAAAATGGACTAATTCATATTTTTAACAATAAAATGCCAGAAGTGCGTAAGAAACTTTTTGAAAAGCCATAAAAATACGGTACGTACTTGACGGTACGTTCAACACAGAATATAAAGGAATCTTGAGCCAGCAATACCATGCAGGATTATACCCAATGTTTTGAAAATTCGAAGACGTCGCTGCTTAATGTAAAATCTGAAAATATTGTGAATCACGATGAGACTAACTTTTCGGATAATCCAGGGTCTCAAAGAGGTATATTTAAAGTCGGAATTAAACATCCAAAAAAGATGTTAAAGAATACTAAGACCGCGATTTCCGTTATGTTTTCAACTAAGGCGAGTGGAGAAATTTTCCCACCATATGTAGTCTACAATGCTGACAATTGGTGGACTAATTGGTGTGCTAATGCACCTGACGGGGCCAGGTACAAGAACTAAACTGGTATAATACTATAATTATCCTATGGGCAGTAAAAACATCAGCTCCTAAAGTTTTAATTAGAGATAACTTACCGTCGCATTTGAATATAAATATTATTACTAAATGTGAAGAGAACAACATTAGGTTTTTATTTTTTACGCCCAATTCAACGCACCACACCCAACCATTAGATGTTGATATTTTCCGTCCCTTAAAGCGAGGACAGAGACAAATATTGACCGACTATAAAATGCGACACCCAAGTCTTGACTTAAGGTCCTATGTCCCCTAGATGGGGCAGAGGGCGTCCACAGTGCATCGCCATCCCGTTCTGTCTTGAGCGTCTCGCTTGAATTCGCCCCAGGTCTTGCAAATGGCCTTCGCTTCATCGATGATAATCTGCCGCCAAGTTTGTTTTGGACGCCACGCTTTGGTTTTTCTTAGAATTCCAGTCTAGGGCTTGCCTCGGGATGTGGTTGGAATCTTTTCGGAGGGTGTGGCCTATCGAGCCCCATTTGCGTCGTTTGATCTGTTGGTCGATCGGGACTTCATCGCAGCGATGCCATCGATCACTGCGACACCCAAGTGCGAACACATTAAACAAACAAATATTTCCTGAGTTGTTAAAAACTGTATGAGGGACAACTAAATTAAATCATACCTAAAATATAGTAAGTGGCTTTTGTGCTGCTGGCATACATCCTATAAATCCAGACGCTGTATTAAAAAAATTGCCCGACTATCGCACACTAACATTACTAATGACGAGACATTTGTCAATTGTTTGAAAGAATTGAGAGCCCTGACAAACCGGCAAATAAGAAAGGCAAATAAAAAAGTTTCCATAGAATCTGTAAAATTTGTAAGTGTCAGTGATCTCGTTAATTAAAAAACAAAAAAACGAAAAGCACCAGTAAAAACTCCCAGTAACGCAGAAAGACCAAATTCCAACAAAAAGAAAGCAATACCTACAGCTACTTCATATGATCATTTAGATACGTTAAATGAGTAGTTAAATGTCCTCGTTAAATGAGTGTGCGCTTTAACTTGGTAACGTTGTAAGAATCAGAGCTGTAAAAACTCAATTACGCCGATGTGTGCGGTGCCATCGATTTAATACTAACGAAAACTACCAGCTCATGGCCGATCTTCCTTCTTAACGCGTGACACCTTGGCGTCCCTTCACTCACACGGGGGTCGACTGTACAGGCCACGTGGATGTCAAATTAAACAAAGGGAGAGGCGTTAAAACATCCAAAGGATATATCGCCATCTTTGTTTGTTTAGCAACGAAGGCAGTTCACATAGAACTAGTCTCTGACTTGGGCACTGAAACTTTCTTCGGTGCTTTTCAGCGGATGTGTGCAAGACGTGGCACACCAATACACGTTTATTCTGACTGCGGGACAAACTTTATAGGGGCATCGAAGATGCTAAACAACGAATACGAGTTATTTAAAACAGAATTATCTCCCGGCTTTTTTGACAAAATGATTGACATGAGAGTGCAGTGGCACTTCAACGCAGCTGCTTGGCCAACGGCTGAAGTACATATAAGACATGATGTGGAATGGTCTGATCAAGAATATACCAAAATTCTTAACAATATTCAACCAGGCGTTATTGTGAATATCGATCAGAATTTACGCATATCTAATAACCGGAGTTTGTTCAAAGATATTTCAAATGTTGGTGTAACTTCATCAAATGATAATATAACGAAGAGCCTAATTCTGTCCAATAAAACAATTAAATCACCAGGTGGGGTCTCATTTGATGATAACTCACATATTGCATCAGACAGCTTTGTTAAGTACGAGAGTGTATTTCCGAAAAATAGAAGCAATCGAATTCAGACCGTTCTGAGTTGTAGTTCATGATTCAATATATGATGAACATCCTACCATTTCTGAGTGGCACGAAAACTTACCTGGCAGAAATAAATGAGGAACTAAACTTATAATGAAATGTGAACATGTATGGGCATTTATTGCATGCAGGGCCATAGTTGCCTCTGACGTTAGGCCACGAGAGATTCTGGCCGTTAGGTGGCAGGATTTTGGAATACGTACGTACTTGAATGAAAGGCCAGACTGCACAACCCCTAAGGCCCTGTCCGCACTGCGAATTTTCACCGGGCGGATTTTTTCTCTCAATTCTATAATACATTGAATCTCCTTTATGAGTATCCGCACTGGCGATAAAAAAATTGCGCGGAAAAATAATTTGTGATCTGATGCAAGATGAAACGGTGATTATTTTGTGTGTGAAGTAGTAAGACTAGGGCCGCACGGCGAAATAAAATTCGCGCGATTCGCTCAGTCGTGCACTGACAACGGTATTGACAAGATGTCGCGCGCTTCATCTCCCGCCCGATCCGCAGGCGAACTGGAGTTAGTAGAAAATGACGACATTGAAATATAATAATTAATCACTCTGATGCATAGAAGACCTCCCTTGTGGGACAAATTTGATCCTAAGTACTGAAAGCAAGATTGTGGGAGGAAATATATAAACAGATATATTTTACAAGAGAACAATGCAGTGTTGATGAAAGAAAACAAAAAGGTATGTTGAGAAGTATGAACGCCTACGCTGACTTATATAATGGCAACACACGTGACGCGTATGTCTGCAGTCTGTGGTGAAGAGTCTCTTCCCGCTTATCATTGTACACTGTCATAGTTCGCTCTGTAATTTATTAATATAATAAATAGTGAAACTGATTAATCGTTCTTGCTTTCATTCCATTAGGTTATGGGCCGTCCCAAGCCTACCGTTTAAAGTTATTTTTGAAAATTGTATAGTAATTACAAAGTTATAGTAAAAAGAAAAAAATGCAAGCATAACCTACCTCACATATGTTTACCGGGCTCGCGAGTGTTTTATTTTTCTTTTTAGGTCATTAAAGATATTTACAAATTGTATAATACAATATAAATATGGCTGGAAATCATTCAATGATGTCAATTGAGAAGTTAACGGGTCGTGATAATTGGGCAAACTTCTTGTCAAACTTGGAGTTTTGCGGTTAAGGCCTACTTTCAACTCAAAGATTTGTTCGGCTATGTTTTAAAAGAACCAAATACTAGTGATCCTAACTCAGTCAGGCAAGACATCAAAGCCAAGTCGAAGTTAATTCTATTAGTCGACCCGATTTTATATGTACACATACAAGAAGCCCAAAATACAAAACAGGTATGGGACAATTTGGCAAGAGCATTCGAAGACAGTGGTTTAACCCGGAAAGTTGGTTTGTTAAAGGCGCTTATTAATACCAATTTTGAAAATAGTTCATCTGTCGCAGAATATACACACATCAAAAGTGTCTAGGGATCAAGCATTTTTATGCGGATTTCTTGAGATTGAGATGTGGCTTTGGCCCTGGCCTGCTCAGTCGCCAGACTTGAACCCGATTGAGCATGCATGGGATATGCTACAGAGAAGAGCTCTGCCGAATATGGAGGGTATCCAGTCGCAAGAAGACCTTTTTTTGTTGTTGCAACGAACATGGGCGGCCATTCCACAGCGTGATTTGGATGAACTCATTTTGAGTATGCCAAACCGATTCTTGTGTTGTTAGTGTTCGCGGTAGAAACACGGATTATTAATTGTTTAAGTTACCTTATAAAATTTTAAAGAAAACTGTTATTTCAGTCTTTTTTCGAACTTTAATGTTAGTGGTTCAAATGTCAAAAATCCCTTTATTAGGAAAATGGCAAATTTCTTTATTAATGCAAAGGTGACTTGGTTTATCGTTACTGTGACAAACGAAAACACTTTATTTGATGAATCCTTAAAGAAAATTTTAATTAATATCAATCAGGAGAAAAGTTATTGCAAAAATATATGTTGATCCCTAGACACATATGTTGATCCCTAGACACTTTTGATGTGTGTATAAACAAAATAATGACAGCTGCACACAAGTTAAGAAATATAAAGTTTAATGTAGATGATGAGTGGTTGGGCACTTTAATGTTGGCAGGTTTGCCAGAAATATACAGGCCAATGATTATGGGCGTTTGGCCAATTGATCGTTAATCAATTAAGTAACGATCAATGAACAGCTTATTTTAGAACGATGTTTACGTACAGATGTGATCTCTGTTTACCTGAGACAAGATCAATCTAGTCTCAAGTGGTAATTTCTAAGGCGTTTTAAGGGAAACTTACATATTTTATAATGATTTGTTTCCGAATAACAACGAAAAATTTACTTTACCTTACTTTATTTACGAAAGAACTACTTATCATACACATTTCAATTCACTTTAATTAACATTATTTGATATTCAATACACTTAAAACACATATTTAACCATTTGTTTCAATTAATACCACCCACAACCTTTTGATTTATGACAAAAATATATTATTTTTGTAGATTTAAAAACCAAAACATAGTTTGACACTTCAACATGACAAGTATTGATAACAATTTGAACGTTCCGTTTTAAGTAATATCTAACCATTTTTATTTTAATATTTTAAAATTTAGTTAAGGGCGAGTTGCTTGTTATTATAATGTTTACATTGATACACTAACCAATAGTGTATTATATATACACTAATAACCAATAATATATAAATTATGTTTGTTCAATATATTTTGTTTATTATAATTTGATGCGTGATACGGAACAATAATTTCGATAATGCAGAAACGTAACTCAGAACATACTGTGAGTTGAGATTAGATATTGAAACTAGTTTCAGCTGAGTAGAACTCAATTCTCATTCTATAATAAGAGAGACGCTTGAGATTTGATGAGAACTTGAAACTCGTTTCAGCTGATCAGAGTTCAACGGATACTTGAGACGCCTTTTAAAATACGGGCCTTAGTTCGTCCAACCACCTTCACTGGAACTCCTTCCTCTATGAGAGATTCATTTTCTTTTTCTGACACAGAGTGATATGAATCACCTTAACTGCTCGATGAGTCACAGATATGAAGAATCATTTATGTTTTCCACTGTTTTCTCTAATGAACTGTCTTCTCTTTCTGAGTCTTCTTCTCTGTCTTAGTTTCCTTCTCTCTCTGACTTTTCTTCTTTCTCATTTACTACCGCCTGAGCCGTGTCCAAGTCTTGCTTTTCCATAACGATGACATCTCTGCTCGTAGTATTTTTTCTTGTTTTTGGGTTGTACAATCTGTATCCCTTTACATCATCTGGATACCCAACTAGAATCAACCTATCAGCCTTCTTATCCCACTTCTCTTTGTACTTTGGGAACATGCACCATAACCTTACTGCCATATATTAGGTCTTTACCTATGAAATTGCCGTTCTTCAGTACTGGTCATTTCAAATAAAAAAAAGTTTGTAATGGCTCTGTATTCTAAATTCAAATTAATTTTGTTTTAAAACCATGACATTCTATTAACAAACTCAGTCTTTTGTTTTTTGATTAGCGTTGTATTTTCATTACATTTGAACATTTTTCGTCATAATGGAGACTTTAAAAATTCGTGTAATTATGAAATATGAGTTCCGTCGTGGCACCAATGCGACACAAACGGCACGTAACATCAAAAACGTTTACGGAGAGAACTGTACAAACGAACGCATAAGCCGTTATTGGTTTTCCCGGTTCCGTTCTGGAAATTTTGACTTGAAAAATGAAGCTCGTAGTCGTCCGGAGACTTTGGTTAACAATAATGAATTAAAGGCGATTGTGGAAGCTGACGAAACTCAATCTACAGCTGAGCTAGCAGCAGCTTTTAATGTAATCATCAAAACAATATTGATCCATCCACGAATTAGCAAGGTAAAAAAGCTTGATAGATGGGTGCCCCACGACCTTAACGATCGCCAGCGCAACGTACGCGTCGAGACCTGCCTTGCGCTGCTCAACAGGCAAAGAAATGAAGGAATTTTGAAACGAATTGTTACGTGCGACGAAAAATGGATTCTGTTCGACAATCGAAAGCGGTCAGCAAGTTGATTAGACCCTGGTTCAGCACCAAAGCAATGCCCTAAACCAAAAATGACCCCTAAAAAGGTGATGGTCACTGTGATTCACCACAGCTTTTTACATGAGCATGAGCATTAATGCAGATGTGTACTGTGAAGAACTGGAGAGAATGATGGAGAAGCTTGCACATCTGCAACCAGCTTTGGTCAATCGGTCGTCCTCACTGCTCCTTCACGACAACGCGCAACCCCATTCTGCGCAACAGACAGTCTCCAAGCTGCAGGAGCTGGAGATGGAAGCTCTCCCTCATCCGCCATACTCACCAGACCTTGCACCTACCGACTATTACTTTTTCCAAAATTTAGACAACTTTTTAGTGGGTAAAAAATTCAATTCCCGAGAGGCAGTACAAAATGCCTTTGAAGAGTTTGTTGCCTCCCGTCCAGCTGATTTTTACAAGAAGGGCATCAATAAACTGCCAATGCGTTGGCAAAGATGCGTCGATTGCATGGGTGATTACTTCGAATAACAGAAATAAAAAAGTTTGAAAAAATAAGTACTTTCACTTATTGCATACAAAACGGCAATTTCATAGGTAAAGACCTATTATTCTGACAAGGCTTAGGACTGGTTTCTTACCTGTCCACTTCTCGAATGGTGTCATCATGCCTAAACTAGCGGCTGGCGTTCTATCCTTTAAATATACTGCAGTATGTACTGCTTCAGCACAAAAACATTTGTCGAGATCTGCTTCAAACAATAAACATCTAGACCTTTCAACAATAGTTCTGTTGAAACGTTCTGAGAGACCATTCTGCTCCGGAGTGTGTGGGTTGGTCTTCTAATGGATGATATCAGCTTCTTTCATGAAGTTCTCTATCTCTCGCGAGCAATATTCCCCTCCGTTGTCGGTTCTCAATATCTTTATTATATTTCCTGTTTGATTCTCAACCATAGCTCGAAAGAATTCTCTGAAGCGCTGTAATACCTGGTTCTTTTCTTTTAAGAAGTAAACAAAAGTCATTCTGTTGGCATCATCTACAAATAGTAGAAAATATTTTGACTGACCTAGCGAATTTGTCTTCATCGGTCCGCATAAATCTAAGTGAACTGTATCCAATAGTTTTGTTTTGTTTGTCCTCACAACATACATCACAATTCTGGATCAGTATGTAATCTTTCTTGTTAAAAGTAACTCCTTCTACAGCACCTTCTTTCATTTTCTGCAAAAAGAAATGCTGCTAATTGATAAGGAAAATGTTCATACCGCAAAGATATCTTTCTTCAAATATATGATTGTGTTAAAGACAGACATTACACTTACCTAGGTGTTGCCAAAAGTGAAGTTGATGAAGAAGGAGACGTCAAAATTATGTTTTACAAGACAGTAGACAAAGCTGGCAAAAGATTCAAAGCTGTAGAGACTGATATTTCTTACGAACCTTACGATAACTTCTTACAACTTGCTCCTAACCCCAAAATTGTCGTGAAAATTACCATAAAATGTTTTTGAAAAGTAAGACTGATTCTAAAATGCCTCATTAGTTTATTAAGTAGGGTTATTTTTCTAATGTTAACTAGTTCCTTACAAATATTGACGTGAGCAAACGTTATTTTTTGTACTGAATTAGCTAAATGTTTACATTAATCGAGTTATTTTATTTATGTCGAATCACAAAAAAGTTAAATTTTATTTTGCTTCGTCAGGTATTGCAGCTACGTTGTTGGAAGGCGGTCGAACAGCTCATTCCGCACTCAAGTTGCCGTTGAGCATGCAAATAAATGAAACACCAACTTGCAACCTTTCGAGAAATTCTGCGATAGCCAAAGTGTTGCAGCAGAGCAAATTAATAGTTTGGGATGAGTGCACGATGGCACACAAAAAATGTTTGGAAGCATTAGAACGCACATGCAAGATTTACGAAAGAATCAAAACCGGTTTAGTGGTGCAATGATTTTATTGGCAGGTGATTTTCGCCAAACACTACCAGCAATACCACGATCAACGCCAACCGATGAACTTAACGCATGTTTGAAGTCATCCATTTTATGGAAAGACGTTAACGTAACGTAACGCTCAAATTTTTTTACGGTGGGGAGCCACGCTTCGGCATGCATGGGCCGGCTCGACCGGAGTGATACCACGGCCTCACGGAAAACGGGTGTGAAACAGCGCTTGCGCTGTGTTTCACCGAGTGAGTGAGGATACCGGATGCCCATACCCCAAAGGCTGGCAAGGCACTTGTGATGCCTATGGTGTTGCGGGTGTTCATTGGCAGCGGTAATCGGTTACCATCAGGCGATACGTCTGCTCATTTGTCTCTAATTCCATAAAAAAATATGAACATGCGAGTTGAATTGCAGAACTGTTCGTTTCTCGAGAGATCTGGGGAAGTTTTTTCCAAACAATTGCTCGATATTGGTAATGACAAAATACCTGTTGACTCATCGTATCGATACGTCATATTTTCTACTAATTTCTGTCAGTTTACTGATACTAAGACCGAACTCATCGAGAAGTTTTTCCCAAACATTGCTCAAAATTACAAAGATCATGTATGGTTATAAAAAAGAGTTATATTGGCTGCAAAAAACGTTAATGTCAACGAAATGAATTTTCATATTCAAAATAAGATAGCTGGCAAATTAATGACATACAAATCGACTGATTCCGTTACTAACCAAAATTATGTTGTCAACTATCCAACGGAGTTTTTAAATTCGCTGGATTGGAATTGCCTGGATTGCCTCATAATCTATAATTAAAAATCGGATCGGTAATATGTTGCGGAGTATACGCAGCCTCGTCTTTGTAATGGCACCCGACTTGCGGTGAAGAAATTAATGAAGAACGTCATCAAGGCCATAATTTTGAATGAGAAGTACAAAGGCGAAGACGTTTTGATTCCACGGATTCCTTTGATTCCAAACGAAATGCCATTCGACTTTAAACGGTTGCAATTTCCAGTGCGGCTAGTATTTACAATGTCGATAAATAAATGTGTTTGTGGCATCAATTTTGCAAATCCATGTTTTTCACATGGCCCGTTATATGTCGCCTGCCCCCGTGTCGGAATACCAACAAAACTATTTATATACGCGTAAGAAAGAAAAAAATAAGAATGTTGTATATCATAAAGCATTAGAATAGTAAACACTTTTTTTTTATTTATTATACCAATTCGAATTCAATATTCATAGTTAAGACAGAACAACGTCTGTCGGGTCAGCTAGTAAATAAAATAAAATTTGCGTGTCGCACTCAATAATATTTCAGTGCCAAAGTGATGTTAAAGTTGTGAACATACTCCCTATCTAAATTCTAAGTATTCCAGATACGTATGTCGCTCCTCTGCTGTTAAGGCTTTAGTTGTTTTAAATGCTAACAAAACAACCAATTTAGTACGGATTTATATAAAGCATTGCGTGCAAGTAATATTCCCCTACATAAAATTAACAATCCTACCCACAAATAACTTCTGAAAAAATTATGCTTAAATCAAAATGTACCGGACGAATCAATATTGCGTAAAAATTATATACCAACAGTTTAACAACCATGTTATGGAAGAAAGAAATACGTTATGAACTCAAAAACAACTTCATTTGGATTTCATTCATCATTTAGGACATGCTTGCAGAGATAGGTGTGGGTTCCTCAGTAGTACTGGATCTAGTATCAAAGCTGCCGCGAGGTAGCTAGTTTTTATTTACACTTCTTGACGAGATACATAAAAATGGGTCAAGATGGAACCTTGGGGACTATGCTATTAAGTGGTCGCGTCCCTGCTGTTCAGTATATTAGTTTAATGTCATCACTAGAGCGTGTCATGTTGACACTTCCGCTGACTGTAAGAGAGATTGATTCTGGACAGCTAAGCGAATACATTGTGTGTACTGTGAACCCTAATAAACCAAGTCAATTCTGAGGACGTGTTTCATTGAAGCCTCGGAACATAACATGGTGTCAGATCATCGTCTGGTAAGAAAAATAAAAAATTTACAAAATTATATCAGTCGTCGTCAAAAAATACAAAATGGAGGCAGGTATAAAAAGATTTCAAATTTCGTCTGATTCTACAGACAATAATGCAGAGGCGTGGAAAAAGTGGTATCAGCAATTAGACCTGTACTTGATAGTCACAGGATTAGATAAGATGCCCGAGAAACGCAAAATAGCGATTATGTTACATCACGTCGGAGAAAGAGGGTTAGAAATGTTTAACACCTTCAACTTCACTATTGATAAGTCCAGGACATTTTTTTTTCAATTTTCTCGAGCCAAGAAAAATATAACAATGTATAGGTACTTGTTTTTCATACGTTGGCAAGGTCAGTCTGAGAGCGTAGCAAGGTCAGTCTGTGAGCGTAGAAGACTTCCTCACAGACTTAGACAACCTAAGAAAAAATTGTGAAATCGACAAGCTCAGAGAAGGACGATTCTTCGAGACGAGTGGGACTCCGGATGAACATTGACAAGACCAAAATAATGCATAATATGCATGTACCTCTGAGTCCCGTAGCCGTTAATGGCGTTATTATCGAGGTTGTGCGGTAATACGTCCATCTTGGCCAAACTTTTCAACTCGGCCGACACAACTTCGATCGGGAGGCCGACAGAAAAATCCGTCTAGGCTGGGCGGCATATGGGAAGCTTCTTCATATCTTCGAGTCGTAGATCCCGAAATCACTGTTAACCAAGGTTTTCAACCAGTGCGTCCTGCCCGTAATGACATATGGAGCCGAAACGTGGACACTCACCGTCGGACTGGTCCACAAGTTTAAAGTAGCTCAGCGTGCGATGCTGGGTGTTTCTCTTGTCGATAGAATTCGTAACGAGACAATTCCAAAGAGAACTGGAGTAACCGATATCACACAAAGGATCAGCACGCTGAAGTGGAAGTGGGCCGGTAATGTCTCCAGGCGGACTGATAGTCGCTGGAGCCGACAAGTGCTAGAGTGGAGACCACGATTAGGCAAACGCAGTGTAGGGCGCCCTGTGGCACGATGGACCGACGACATGAGGAAAGTGGCTGGCGGCGGATGGATGCAGACTGCCCAAGACCGGGATGGTTGGCGCTCTTTGGGGGAGGCCTTCGTTCAGCAGTGGACGGCAATAGGCTGATAGACAGAGAAGGGTTAATCCGAGACAATTCATTGCTAATCTCAACATAGATTTGTCACATTTTCGTCAGAGATTACTGCTGGAACCGGATCTAACATAAGATGCGAGAGCTGGAAAGGAAACTCATAGTCGCACAGCAAGGATGCTGAAAGAATACAAAAGCATGAGTCCCGTGAAAATGTCATGCATCTCAGTTGGGTGAGCCGTTGTCGATGGGATGATAGTCGACAGCGAGCACCCAGTCATCAAAAGTCAGCATCGAGTTAGAGGTCACAGGAACGTCGGTCAAGAAAATCTCCTAGTCCAAGGCAGTCCCGTCTACTCGCTGTGGACAATGTCATCGCTTCAAGTGTCTAGCGAAAACTACATAAACAAATGGATTTCTAATTTAGTCACGACGACAGAACCTCTTAAACAAAAACTGAGACGGAAACTAGGAAAGAAATCCGATATTGAAGAACACTTCAAAGACGACGACATTATGATAATGGAGAATTGGGAAAGCTCAAAAAATTTTCATCTAAAATAGCAACTTTGGGATATAAGGTTAGAATTATTTATTTCTCAAAGATTACAAATCACTTAATATTATGATGTAAAAGACAGGACACAGGTAATAGCAGACGCAAGCCCTGTGGGACTAGGAGCAGTTTTAGTACAGATCGATAGTAAGGGTCATAGCATATGGAAATCGAACACTTAGTCAATACGAAAAAAAAATTTACAGACAGAAAAGGAGGCCCTTGCTCTACATATCGCTATCGCTCATTCATTCAGCTATCGAACATTTTAATATTTTTCTATTGGGGAAGGAACTTGAATTGATAACAGATCACAAGCGATTGGAGTTACTGTTCAGTCCAAAATCAAAACCATGCGCTCGAGTCGAGAGCTGGGTTTTGCGCCTTCAGGCGTATCGTTATAAAGTAATATAATAACCAGGCAATACGAATATTGCGGACCCATCATCAAGGCTACGTGCACATACTGATCAGCTAATTCATTCACTAGAAGAGAATTACGTATATCAAATAGATGAGTTTGCATGACCTTGTGAGATATCAATGCAACAGATAATTAAAGAGACCGATTAAAGAAACCGAAAGTAATCAAGAAATCACAAAGGTTAAAAAGTAGTTACCAATAACCAGTGGGAAGAGTCCATAAAGTCACATAGAAATATTTTCAGATGAACTGTGTTTCTATGAGAATGTTCTGTTGAGGGAAAACAGAGTAGTTATTCAGCAAGGAAACTTCAAATAGGTTTTACAAGCAGCACACGAATGTCACCCAGGTGTAGGTACAATGAAAAGTCGCCTTTGTTCTAAGGTCTGGTGGCCTGGAATTGATAAAGATGTCGAGTCAATGGTAAAGAGCTGCAAAGAATGCACCCTAGTTAGCTGACCAGATCCACCAGCACCAATGAGACGACGAGAACTTCTATCTGAACCCTGGGTCGACATAGCGATGGACCTACTAGGTCCGTTGCCCAACAATGATTACATCGTAATCGTCGACTACTATAGTTAAGAAGATCAACAGAACTATAAAGAGCCCGCAGATTGTTAAAATTCTAAAAGAACTCTTCAGTTGACTAAGCTTTCCACTATCGAAATTATTTTTCAATGAAATGAAATTTCTGGCCGCAAGAAGTAAGCCACCATCACAAAACGGCTAGTTGTGGACTCTAGTGTGTTGGAGTGAATTTCTCAAAAAATGATTAAATATAATGTACATACGTTGTGGTTTATTAGAAGGCTTAGTAAAGATTCGCTCGAAAACTGTTTTTGGTGCAAAAGAACAATTGTGGATGTAATCCTAACCCCACATCAGTTCAATTTGTTGCAGCGTTAAAAACTAGCATAATTACTAATTTGATTAATAATATAACGGATACAAAGTCTAGTTTGTTAAAGAGGCTGACTGTTTCAAGAGTCTTTTTAAGAAAATGGTTAATGATATTCGGTGCGGCTGCGGTAGTGACCTCCTGTTTTATACTGTACAAATATATAAAACAATGGGCGCGGGCGGCCGAACAGATGAAGCGGGGGAAATGTATTCTGTGCAGGATCCATCCTAAAGAGGTTAAGATCAACAGATGTGGCCACTTTTTTTATTTTATTTAATAGAAGGGCAAACGAGCAGGCGTATCGCCTGATGGTAAGCGATTACCGCCGCCCATGGACACCTGCAACACCAGAGGCGTCACAAGTGCGTTGCCGGCCTTTGGGGGATGGGGGGGGATATAGGGGGTGGGGTTGGTGTATGGGCTTCCGGTATCCTCACTCACTCGGTCAAACACAGCGCAAGCACTATTTCACACCGGTTTTCTGTGAGGCCGTGGTATCACTCCGGTCGAGCTGACCCATTCATGCCGAAGCGTGGCTCTCCCACGGTCACAGTTTTGTGTCTGTAACAAATGTGCAAGAAACATTGAAAATTGTCCCGTTTGCGGCATTATTATTGAGTCCATATGCGACACTTAGTAGACAACTAGACAAGTTGCCTATATTTATCATCAGTTATTTTAATTTCGCTTTCGTGTAGATGGTCTTAACTATATATAAATATTCTACTCACAGATTTATGAATAATGAAGTATTCTTAATCATCAGTGATACTCCAACTCTAGACAAATCCGATAACATCAAGGACCAATTCTATGACGAACAATTGAAATGCCTTGACAATATAAACGCCAAAGAGCAAGTAATACTACTAGACGACTTCAATGCCAGGGTTAGACGAGACGATGAGGCTTGGCCTGTAGTCCTAGGTCGGCACGAGAAACTAGAGACGAAGCCCTTAGTCTGTCCAGACAAATGAAAAAACTAGAATATATTATACTAACCGAAATTTGTAACTGTATATTGGAAAGAATAGACAAAATAAGTAATTATCTTCAGAAAGAAACAATTACGCTGGACGTTGCAACTAATATGTTTACTGCACTTAATGATTTTATTATTAACCTCAGGGATAAATTTGATTACTTCGAATCGTCTGCCAAAGAAAGAAACCCGGAATCTGACTACAAGGACCTATCTCAAAGAACAAAACGCAGACGTTCTCGTCAGAGTTTTTTTGATGGCTCTGCGCCGTCAGTCTAACTGAATGGAAGAGAGAAATTTAAAATAGAAACCTTTCTTCCCATAATTGATACCCCCAGCATTCATTTAAAACAGCGATTAAGTTCGTATAAGAATATCAGTAAACGTTTTGATTTATTTTTTCGCTTGAAAACTCTGAATTCTGAAGAGTTGAGACAAAGTTGCAAAGCATTTGCTGAATTTTATTATGAAGATTTTAATAAGAAAGAGTTAGAAATAGAATGTTTACATTTAACAGAATTCTTAAAAATTGTTATTACTTTTGAGGATTTCGTCGCACAGTACAATGACCTTCAAGATAGGTTTGATAAATTCACGAACAGGCCGTTATTAGCGAAAACTTCTGTTCAAGATAGTCTAAATGTACCAAGTAGTCGGTACGAGAGGAGGGAACCAACCTACCCAAATACGGAAGTAGTTTGTGATAAATAAGACTTCGCTCACGGAAATCATAAAAACAAAATATGACGGTAAATCTTGAGTACGCGTCTTTATCGCTCGCTTGGAAGAGCTCAAGCTAGCGCGAAATATTTCCGACGAACGGACGATGCGTTTAGCGCCAGAAATCTTCACCGGGGAAGCCTTGCATTGGCTCAGAAGCGTAAGGGATGGTATAAGTTCATGGCAAGAGCTGCTATCGCCGCTAAGGTCGGACTTCGACACCTTCGACTTCCGACTATAAAATGATGAACGAGATCCGATCGCGAAGCCAAGGTGAAGAGGAAAGCATAACTATTTATCAGGCGATTATGCACGGTATGTTTTCGCGACTTTCCGGACCGGTGCCAGAGGCGGAAAAGTTAGAAGTAATTCTACACAACATTAGGCCGTGTTACGCGGGAGTCTTGGCAACGAATCCAAATATTTCTAGCATTGCCGATTTAAGAGAAGTCTGTAGAAGCTACGAAAGAATTAACGCTCGGTATTCAAATTTTAAAGAAGCTTCGTGTAACCCTGGTTGCTCTTTAGCACCAGAATTTAATTACCTCTCAGTAAAGACAAACAAAAATCAATATAACTCAAATAGTATATACCAATAAAAAATATTGTTTTAAATGTGGCCTTCGGGACCACATTACTTTTACTTGCCCTAGTTGCAATCCAAAGAAAAAACCGTTCGTGAGTCCCTTCCAATGTTATAGGTGCGGCGAACGCGGTTATAAAGTTACAGATTGCCCTAAGTGTAAGGAAAAATATACTCCGCCTTCCAAAAACCCTCACTATAAAGATAATAGTAATAAATAATTCAAAAAACTAGCTAGGGTAAGTTGCAGCCAGCTCAACTTCAACCAGGAGGACTGGGCCAACTGGCTGACGACCATAAAAAAAAATTCGTGCATTTAAAATGGCTCCTCCTTACCTTATGTTACCTCCTTATCCTCGTCCTTATGTTACGGTTTCAATTACTGGCTATACTAAATTAAAATATTTAGGTCTTTTGGATCGGGTTCAGCTATTACTATTTTAGGGAATAATTCCCATTTACAACTTTTAAAAGCAGGGTTCATTCTGAACACTGCTGATATATTAACAGTTACGACTGCGGACGGTCAGTCTTACCATCCGCGAGGAAAAATTTTGTTACCAATGTTTTTAAAAAAAATAGTTAAAGTTTTAAACGTCCATGTAATACCAGAAATAGATTCATATTTAATTTTTGGCATAGATTTTAAGAAAGAATTTAATATTTGTCCTAAATATTTACCTAACTTAGAGTTTGCTAGTAACACCAACCCAGAAGTTTATAATATTACAACGTCTTCTACTTCCGGACCAGGTCTTGATTCCTATAACACGTTAGAACCATCGGAAAAAATAATCGCGAATAGCGTAATTGAACAATTTAAAAATATCTCGTTCGAACAGATGGGTTTAGGAAGAACGTCCTTAATTACACATAGAATCGATACAGGAGATGCACTTCCTATTAGGCAGCGTTCGTATAGGTTGTCGCCGGAAAAACAAAAAATCGTGTCAGAACAGGTAGACGAAATGTTGAAACTAGGCGTAATTTTACCAGGCGAATGTCCGTGGTCTTCCCCTGTCATAGTAGTCGAAAAGAAAGAGGGTAAACCCCGGGTATGCCTAGACAGTAGGAAACTTAACTCGGTCACCAAAAAAGACGCCTATAGTCTACCATATATATCTGAGATTTTGAACAATCTTAGGGACGCTCATTTCCTGTCATCTATTGACCTGTCAAAGTCTTTCTGGCAAATTCCTTTGGACGAGAAGGACATTCTACAGATGTAGACCCAAACGATCTGGTGCTCTCGCCAGCGATGAATACGCGGAAAACCTCGGATGTCTGGCAAAAGTATTCGATAAAGTCCAACTATCCCTGTATAACAGCCATGTCAAAAGCTCGCGACATTATAACCTACGCAGGAAAACCGTAGACTTTAATGTTGGAAACGTAGTATGGAAGCGGTGCTATTTCCAAAGCGATAAGGATGCTCACTTCGCGAAAAAACTAGCTTCGAAATTCGTGAAATGTAAAATAGTAGCCGCCGTCAGGCGGAAGTAACAGAACGCTCCTTCTCCAACTTAAAAAGAATTTAAAATGAATTAAGAAGTACAATGCTTCAAGAAAGATTAACCAGTTTGTTGCTGATGTCCATAGAATCTGAAGTGCTAAAAAGGCATAGATTTTGAAGAAGTGATTAACGATTTTGCCCATCTGAAATCTGAAGGGGACAAGAATGCGTGCTTGCATTAGAAATAGGGACACTTTGAAAATCGACTGTAAATTTAAGTTTAGACCGCAAAATAACTAACTTTTAAAAATGCTGGTTTTTCACTTACTCCCGATTAAGTTCATTTACTCAGCCATTTGTCAACGTATTTTTTTTATACCTCGTTGGATAGCTAACAAAACATACTTGTTTTTAAAGTATTACGTCGATAAAGTTGTAAAGTAATTTTTTGTAATAAAATTGCATTTAGTCATAAGAAACAGTAAAAAGTATTAAAATTTTTAGATTCCCTGAATCATCATTCACAAACGGTACTACATTTCTGTTCTTTTTTATGTTATCATGACGTATTAGCGTGTTAGCAAACTAAAAACACCAAAAACAACCATTAAATACGCAAGTGTTTGTTTTAAGAGCACTTTGAAGTAGCGTGATCCACTTTTCTTAAAAAAAATAGTTTTTTTATTTTATTTTTAAAACGCTACATTTTTTACTCATTTACCCGAGGACAATTTGATAGCTAATGATCTCTACTATTACCCCTTAAAGGGATCGCTACATATTACCAGTAACCCTGTATATTATAGGTTAAAGACGGCCCTGGTTGTACTGCAGCCGAAATGTGGAAAAAAAAATTAACGATATATGAACTCATGAGCTCAATAAGCGTTCATCTACTACATGAGAGGTTCATGAAGTATAAATATGGAGATGGAGATATGGCAAATCTATTTAGTAAAATTGAGCACATGGCAAATCAGTTTTACAGGCAGGTGAAACAGTTTCTGATCAAATTATTATAAGTAACTAAAATATTAATGACACTGCCACTTCAGTATCGACACTTCATATCTGCATGGGAAAGTGTTCCTCAGAAATCACAAACATTCAATGACTTACAAACAAGGTGGCTCATAGAGGAAGAGCGAATAAAAGAAAGCGAGGAACAAGTATCAAAGGAAATATAGAAAATACTTGAAAAGAAAAAAGGAAATGCTTACATATCAAGCGCATTCTTTGGTAACACTGCATCAGAAGAATGGATAGTGGTGGACAGTGGTGTTAGTGGCCACATGACATTTGATAAAAATATTTTTCAGCATTTCAGGTATTTCAGGAGACAGACAGATATGTCTTAATCGGAGACGGAAGTTAACTGAAAGTGCAAGGAATAGGACAAATAATCCTCTGACGGTAACAAGTATGTGGAAACTTCACTAAGGGTCTGTTTCATAAAGTCTGAATAAAGTATTGATTAACTAATTGACTAATAAATAATCTGGCAGTCCCTGTTAAAACAGTTTGCGTTTCACAATCGTCTAACCGTTAAGTTTGTGTCAGTTTCTTACTTGTGAGTTAGAACTGGCAACGTCGAATTTTGACGTTTCAGTTTACGAAACTTAAAAGAACATAAAATATTTTTTGATTAAATCAATCTCAAAAGTATGTTGAATGCATTTTTATGCATTATTTTGTGATACTTAAGTATTTTATACTTTATATGCAGTCAACAAAAATATTATTGATACAAATGAGCAGTTTTAGAAATCGGTGAATTTTATGTGAAACGAAACGTGAGGCAAATGACACAGAAAAAAACAACACTTGAATCTTTCTCTGGCTTGTTTGACTTCGTTGGCTGTAGTTTCTTTTTAACATTATTTTTGCGTCAATGTCTCAAAAACTTGAGAGAAGCATTAATTTTACGCGGGAGGAGGTCGATATTTTCATTAAGTTGGTGGAAACGAATAAAAACGTTTTAGAAAATAAGAAGAGTGATGCAGTAACTTGGAACCAGAAAGAAGAATGCTGGAAAGCTATTGAGGTTACTTTTAACGCTGCCAATGGGAGTACAGATCGCACTGCTAAAAATTTGCGGTTAAAGTACGAGAGCATAAAACGGGAAACTAGAAAAAGTCAGCCCTAATACGCGCTGAAACTTACCGCACGGAGGAAGACCCAGTACGGCGCTGGTTTTGACCCCCAGTGAATCAAAAGTAAAAGATATGATTTTGATCTCCGTTGATGGTATTGAGAGCAACTTTGATTCTGACTGTCTACTAAATACAGTTGGTAAGTTATTGCTTACATAAACTTACAATTTGATTCATAATAATTTATTACCTATGAAACAGGCTACTAATTTATTTAATTTTGTTTCAGTGTCTTTGCCAAAACACGAAGGCCCTCCAAAAGATCCAGTTTTGCATATCAATGTTATCGATATACATAATCTAAATAGTAGGTATTAAATAAGGTCAGAGGTCTGTTGGTGATATGGATAAATAAACAATTTGTTTCATGTTTATTGTAATTGTTTTAGAAATCAATCATTCACCACCCAGACAAGAAGAAAGAAGTAAAGAGCATGTTGAAGAAACGCCTATTCGTCCAGTAAAGAGATCCTTATATAAGTTTGTAATTTCCTTTCTTGCACTACTAACTTTTAAACTTTCGCGTTCCATGATATAACAATAATTATTTTTACGGGAATTAACGCGATCACTTATTAAAAGGTATTACATACCTCTGATTTGCCTGACGTTTCGACCAGGTTGCACCGGCCGTGGTCACAAGCTGACTGGCTCAGCGGCGCACGCCCTCCGTCGTCGAATCCGTGAAGTAGAAGGTTCTTCGTCCACCCGCACATTTTCGACATTATTAATAAATTTGTTTCGCCATGTACCGTCACATACCACACTAACAGTGTCCCTAATCTGTAAGCAAACCGATGTGTTCCTATTCTGGTGTTTATCCGACTGCGCAGAAAAGCGAGGTGGTATGTTTTTTAACACTGGATTCCACGCTGTAGATAATTTGAAACCATCTTCCCGATTAAAAGTTTTGTGCTTTTTAATCTCAATCGCTTCACGTACTACTCTTGAGTAAAAGTGACGTTCGGTGGAGAGGACTTGCGTGCGGTGAAATTCAATCCAGTGGTTGATGCCTGCATCGAGTGCATATTCTGCAATCGCCGATTTGCTCGTCTGTCGGTTCTTCACAGCAGCGATATGTTCTTTGACCCTTTCAGCAATAGTCCGCTTTCCTTTCTTGCACTTCAGATTGCAAATATTTTGCCTAACTTGAGGTCTAATACTGCCGTATATTCCTATATCAAAATAACTCTTTTATTTTGCAGTTGAAACTCAGAATACAGCTGATTTGGGAGAAGCAGGTTCCGAGACTGTCACAAAATGGTCTCATTGGAAACCCACCTCATGGAGATCTAGTAAACATCCTGCTTTATGTAAGTTCATAGCATATAGTTTGTTTATTAAAATTGATTGTATCAGTCAGAGATCCGTGGGACAATTATTCTATTAGTGCAGTGTGGGACGTCTAACAACACAGTGGACAGATGACCTGGGCCCTTAGTATGCAAACATAGTTCAGTGACCGACCACTGAACATCAAGGTAAGTGTTCTATAGCTGATTTCTTGGAGACCAATTTTTAACAGAATCAATAGTATATGAGTCTTCAGTGTCTGTACAGTGAGCTACAACATTCAGTGCAAGCTTGTACAATTTCACTGATGTATGTTAGCAGACTACGGCCCCTGATAATGGTTGCAGGGAGCCGCTGGATGCAGGTCGCTTCTAGCCAGTGTCAGTGAAATCATTGGGGAGGCCTATTATCAGCATTGGACGATATGATGAGGCTGATGATGACATACATGACTTTTGTTCTAGGTAAACCAAAAGCTAAGCGGCCATTTGAACAACTAGCAGATTCAAAAATGGAAATCGCTGTACTGCAGAAAAGGAATATGCAACAAACAACTTCAATGGGCCTTTGAAGAAGAGGAAAGGCAAGAAGAATATGCAAATAAAAAACTCAAACGGGTCTTTAAGAAAAGGAAAGGCAGCATAGGAGAGAAATGTGGGTATTGGAAAAAGAGATATTAATAAAAATAAATAAAAAAAAAACAATTTTGTATAATAAAAGCTGAATTTTATTTCTTATCACAAAGTTCATATATATTACAAAAATAACACTGTTACCTTAGCAAAGCAAAGCAAATTAAATTGTTTCTAACAGTTTCATCTTGCATGTTTCCATTATATTCTGATTCCACTTCAATGTGTACACTGTCCTCATGTGTATCATTTTCAAAATGAGCATCCTTCATTTCAATTGCAACACCGCATACGCTACAATTACAGACTGGACACGAGACATTGTAATATTTTTTTTTTTTGCTAATACAGAAAACCTATTTTTCTAAACACCATAAGTCCTCTCTACAACATTCCTACTTCTTATTTGTGACTCATTGTAGGATGTTCTGCTGGAGTTACAGGATTTTGTGTTGAAGATATATCACCTTCATGGTCTTATGAAGTAAGAACATATTTTCAGTTTGAATATATTTTAGAATATGTCACTTATATTCCTATGTATGCTTGAAGTGTTTGTGTTTTTACTTAGGTATTATTTTATTAATATATTCTGTATTTCCAAGTTACCGCTGTGTATAATTCTCTCCAAATAATCCTTCCCAACAAGGGTTATGGCCCCAGAACCCAGGATGAATGGAAAACAGGAATAAAGTAAAATATTACGAAAATATAAAAACAACAAAATGTCGAACGTACGTGTGGAGCTACTAGTAGGCGACAACTATGATAGTTGGAAGATTCAAGTAGAGGCGTTGTTGATAAAAAACGACTACTGGGAATATGTGACCGGTGAGAAGCCAAAGCCGACGGATGAGGCCAGTGTGTTGATATGGGAGACTGCGGATAGAAAAGCCAAGTCTGAACTCGTACTGGCCATGGATTCGAGTGTGGTACGTCATGTTAGAAGGCTGAAGAGCTGTGGCGTAAGTTGGAAAGATTGTTCGCGTCAAGAGGTCCCGCGAAAAAGGCGACCTTGATGAAAAGGCTTATGTTAAAGTAAAATATTACGAAAATGAAAACGTATCTACTGAATGAACGTCTATCATATGTACAACTACCCCAATCAGCATCCGCATACCCATACAGTGAATAAAAAGTATCTCTTCAATATTCTACGATTGCAATATGGTGGTTTTTATTTTTATCAATTTCCATCACTGACGAAATATAACTATCATTGCTGTTAACATAGTTATTGTTTAAAAAATGATTTTGAATACTTTTAATTAAATGTGGTACATCAAAAAACGCAAATAATTTTACAAAACGTTGCAAAAGAAAAAGGAAAAGTTACTAGATATCCCTGATTTCTTGCATGTATTTTGGTTTTTCGTAGCCCGACCGCAAAAAACAGCTTTTAGCAGAAGCCCACTTATTATCAAATAGTTTATTTATAGTAGCTTTTAAAAGAGTTGTAACAATTCTGCTTTTACTGCTGATGGAATATTATAAGTTACACATTATTGCGATTTCATCGAAAGTGATCACACAAGCTTTATCTTTAATTAATGCATTTCGAATTTCTGTTATTCTTTTTTTGAATAGATCAGGGCAAAACAATCGGATTTTGCTAGCCACTTTCGGAGTTTCGGATTGTGGTTGGAGCGGCAAGTACTACACCTTGCCGCCTTAGAAAAAAATACACTTTAGATTTGTAAAATAATGACAAGCTGAATTTATTTCCGTCTTCTGTCCAATTCATAACCTTTATTTTCGTAGCTGCATCAATGTCAATTCTCTAGAAACCTCTTCTGAACTCTTTAGATTTTAAAATGCTGTCATCAGATTTTGGATTTTGCCGTAATTTAAATAATAGGATAAAAAAATTGTTAGAAAACTGTTTAAAGTGTATGTCTATGAAATAATATTTATTTGTTAATCTCCTGACTGATTTAATGTGATTTTAATATTACTTGTTGTACAAATTAAAATATGTATAATAAAAACTTGAGAGGTGTCAGGGAACACCCGAGGTGTCAAAGAACACCCGGATGGAACGAAGTTTATATATATATATATTTTATTTGATATGCTCCTACTAATAAAAATGCGCATAAAATACTCAAATTATTTTAGTAATAATCAAGCTTTACAAAATATACTATAAAACAATATATTTTATGTAAATAAATGCAAAAACCCAACATCACGTGGTGTTCCAAGGCGGTCACCTATCCAAGTACTAACCACGCCCGATGTTGCTTAACGTCGATGATCGGACGAGAACCGGTGTATTCAACATGGTATGGACGTTGGCAATCAGTTTGTTATATTTAACGGTGAGTATCCAGCACTATGACGTCAATTCAATGTTAAAAGTGTCGTTACAACTTTTGGCACGAAAAGTGTCGTTACATTTTTTGCCGTCTAGCCCCCTTTCGCAACGCGCGATAAGGAACTTCGTTCCGAAATAAAGATTATACTTTGCAGTTCAATCATTTATTTTATATTAAAATGACATATAATGACCTAAAATTTATTGATTATGCCATATCAGACAGGAAATAAAATCGCTCAACATTATTATCTACACCATAGATTTACATGATTGAATAGAATGTATTTAAATTAGGAGGCTTCCATTAATTACGTAAGGTGTTTTAGGGGGAGGGGATTGAGCTAAATCTTTTCAAATCTCACTTAGGGGGGTCTTGGCAAATATCACGTAATTATTGTGTAAAATTGCGTGAAAAATTATTTCCGAATAAAATATGGCCAAATCTGACACAATAGTGTTTGTCGTATTCGTCCGAACTCCGCAGAGCAGCGAAGTAGCATTCGATTTTGCTTTGCTAGTCTTCAATCGAAGTAATAGAACCAGTTCAATAATCCAACACGTTTACAGCCAAAACATAAATTTGAAGAATCTCGCTTGAGATTTGGGGACGCGGGAGGGAGTTGATGAAAATCTTACGATATCTCACCAAGGCGGGAGGGGAGGTCGAAAAATTCTCAAAAATGCCTCACGTAATTAATGGACGCCCCTTTACGATATATCGTTGAAATAATTTGTTTGTTTACTTACTCTTCGTAAGACAACTAACCATTTGACAAATCAAAGTTCGACGTAATTGTAGCCACTTGGTGGCGCTATCATCGCGCATCCAGCGCGATCCATGTGACATCTAGCGTAGTAAATATAGGTCATTATATTCAAGTTTATTTAAATCGATTGCAACGACATCTCCTAAAAATAGGTGATAACTTATAGTTACGCAATTGAAAAATATTTTTTTTAAACAAGCATTAGAAAGTAAGATTTATATTCGAAAAATAATAAAATAATTCCTATAATTGAAGTATATCAATAAAATAGTGATAGAGTTTGTTAAACTATTTCTAGTACCTTATTTTTGCGCGCCATCTAGATTTAAGTGAATTTTTCTAGCTTTTATCGGTGTACAGTTTGGGCCAGGGGAGGGTCGGTCTATTTAGTATATTGTGTCATTGATTTCCATCATAGTTTTATACATGTTCCTTCGATCCGGATTTCATTAGAAATTAGAATATCGTTTATAATTAGTGAAGAAGCCATATTGTTATTAAAGTTGCTGTGAAACAGTTGCTATCAGATAATTTCGATTTTACGTTTCGAGATGTGCTAGCTAGAAGATAGCCACGCTTGCAACTTGGTGTAATGCATGAATTTATGCAACAAATGCATTAATGTACCTGCACATTGTCGCTTTGATGTCGGTATAGCTTTTCTTATTATTTTATTATACCTATGCTTGAAAGGAAACAAGATTATTATTTGAAGAAGATATTTGACCTTCAACTTTGTCACGCTTTAACGCGCAGTAATCATTGTGCTGCTTCTTATTTTTGGAAAGAGGAACATTATTTTGTAGTCATAGTGTTACTTCATACCTTGGAAAGGAAGAAAAGCATTTTTTGCTGAAGCTATTGGTGTAACAAACATTATTAGAAATTCACAGAAATAGCGCAAAGTTGCATTATTTCTGAAATATAAAGTTAAGTAGGTATTCCTACTTATTCATTACTTTTATTAATTCTAATTCGTTTTATTATAATATTATTGTATTTAACTTTTTTTTTTTTTATTGAATAATTAGTTTTAAGCTTGCAATATTGCCTTGGGATTTTATCCTGTTATATTATTGTAAAAGTTTCTAAATAAATAAATAAATATTATAGTTTGGTGCTCGTGCATAAGTGTTTAGTGCTATAACTATTAATCTTAATCTGCTTAATAGTGGTGTAATTAATACTCATTCTGAAGTATAATGAACACTAAGTTAATATTTTTAATTTAGGTATTGAGTAAAAATTGTTAAAAACATTTATTATTTAACACAAATTCTACTTGGTGTGTGCCTGTTCTTGCCAGTGTGTTGCCTGTTCTATATTTTTTGTGTGTGCATATTCTTGCATTTTGTTTTATTCACATTTAGCAGAGTATTGAATCAGGTGGCTGTTAACCATGGCAGAGGTACAAGCCCTTTTGAATAAAAGAACATATATTAAGGGTCGTTTTACAAATTTAGAAAATCAACTTGAGAATATTTCAATACTGTCCCGTGAAGAACTTCAGACTCTTGATGAACGAGTTCATGATTTGTTCAGTAAACTAGAATCGGTGATTATGGAATTAGAATCTCTAAATAAGGCTGAATATCAAGTTGACAATTTAAAATTAGAACAAAAGTTTATTTCTATTGTTAATAAAATCCGTGATAGATTAAATACATTAATATATAATTCTAGCAAGGAAGTAGGTAATGTTAAGTCAGGCAGTTTACCAAAAATTTTTCTGCCAACTTTTTGTGGCAAGTATGCTGAATGTTTAAATTATAAAGATTTGTTTATGAACTTTGTGTATAATGCTGAATTAAGCGGTTTACAAAAGTTTTATTATTTAAAAAGTAGCCTTTAGGGAGAAGCTTTAAGTCTTATTGCCAACATAGATTGTAGCGGTGAAAACTACACTAAGGCATGGGAGCTCATCCTTGAACGGTATGACAACAAACTTTTAATTGCCGCTGATGGGTGGACATCAAGGACAGGAGAAAGTTTTTATGCTGTTACTGCACATTATATTGTAGAAAACAATGATGGAATTAATTTAGATAGCGATCTATTAGGGTGTGTTTTATTCACTGAGCCTCACACTGCTGAAAATATAGCGAATAAAATGAAAAATATGATGATTGAATGGCAAATTGTAAATAAAGTAATTGTAGTTGTAAGTGACAATGCAGCTAACATGAAGGCTGCAGTGCGCTTAGGTGAATGGCGTCACTGGGGTTGTTTCGCTCACTCCCTTAATCTTATCACACAAGCGGGAATTGAAGAAATTCAAGCAGGAATTGAAGAAATTCAAGCAGTAATTGAAAAAATCAAAACCATTGTGAATTTAAAAGAAGTTCTTACGCAACCGCTCAGTTAAAATCTGGACAGAAAAATATGAATCTGCCGAGTTTAAAATTGAAAATAGATGTTCGTACTAGGTGGAATGTATGAAACGTATGACATGATAAAAAGGATCTTGGCTGTAAAAAATGCAATAGCCGCTACCATTGCTGTCTTAAAAACATCTCTTTTAGTACGCAACGAAGAAATACAAAATATCTATGTGCTCACTCATGATGAATGGTTGGTTGCAGAACTAGTAGTTCAAGTTTTGGAAGTATTTGACACACTAACCACTGTTATCAGTACACAAAATAAAGTGACAATTTCTTCCATAGGTATTTATTTTAAAGAAATTATAATTAATTTGAATACATTTGAAATGAAAAAAACCGAGATGAGGTCAGAAATAAACAATATGGTCAGTCGATTATTGCCAGAGATCAATTTAAGATTTTTTAACGATAGAGGAGATCATATTGAAGAAAATGATTTAGTGGGACTGAGTACAATTTTGGATCCCAGATACAAAAAACTCGGTTTCATTGATAAAAGGAGATAAAAAAGAATGGTAGAATAATTATACGACAAAGTATTGAATATGAGACCAACAGAAACCTGTGAAAGGCACATTTTATCTCGAGAGTCCGAAACGTACACCGAGCGTGAGTTAAGACTTACGGCTGACCGCGAAAGGCACGTTTTGTCTCGACAGTCCGAGTCCTCTACTCAATATCATGACCGCCTGACAGTTGATAGGATACACCATGCCATAACTCGATCAATTGAAGACGACCATGATCATGACCGACGACTGGAGTCAGGCCGCGAATATTATAATTCTTTGACACAAGAACAAACAATAAGTTTGTCAAATAAAAGACAACGGATTGATAATATTCGATCGCAGGAAACGGACGAGCTGCATGAAGTAAGGCTTTCTGCAGATAGATTTTGACATATTTTTGATAACTTAGATGCACATACAGAGGATTTAGATGAACCAACAAATTTGCAGTAAATTTGTGGGCCAACAAATATAAAAGTGGATTCACTTATGCCTTCACTATTGATTACAACTCATATTCAAAAATCGGTGATATGAACGTAGTAATGTCCTTATTGCAATGCCTTAAAGTGGGGTAAAGAGTAGGCTGGATTTTGTTGTTATTCAGGCAAAATTAGTTTGCCTACGTTTGAAGACCCGCGTGAACCCTTGAAGTCACTGCTGTTAGGGGAGTATACGCATTCAAAACATTTTTAGATAGTATTCGCAAATTTAACAGTGCCTTTCAAATGACTTCTTTTGGTGCTCAACAAATATCAGAAGGGCCATTCATGCCAACTTTTAAATTACAAGAGCAAGTGTACCATTTGATAGGATCTCTACTGCCAGCTGACCATTCTAAATTTCTTCAAATATATTTTGTGTCCGACTACAACGAACAATCAATTATAAGAAATCAAAATTTCCCAAATTTAAATACTGAAGATGAATGAAGATTGTTAAAAATGCTGAAAGACGTCAACTCAAGAACACACTGGGCCATGTAATGCATATAATGCCCCATCTACAAATGAAGTGGCTGTGGTATTGGTTGAGCAGGAATGTAATAGACGTGATATAGTTATTCGTTCCAGCATAGAAAATAAAATCCTTCTCGCTGTATCTGACAACGAGTCTAACATCAAGTGAGCTATAGAAAAATGCTTGGGTTGGAAACACGCATTGCATAAACTTGGTGGTAGACAAAGCCTTAAAAAATAGCACTGTTACCCATATTATACAAAAAGCCAAAGCCAGCCAACTATTCCAGCCTTGTCGGCGAATGATTAGAATATTATCGGTAGACTTGTCCATGTTTTGAAGCCATGTGAAGAAGTGACTAAAGAAATTAACGGCGATAGATACGTGACTGGTAATTCAATTATCCCAATAACTATTGCTCTATCGGCGTTAGTGGCATCTGTTTCAGACGTTACTGAGCCTTTGCCGGATGAAGTAGAAATAGTCAGGCAAGATATCTTTGTTGGACTGCAATCACGATTCTCTTCACTAGAAAACAGCCACACTTTACAACTTGCATGTTTCTGGATCCTAGATACAAACTCTATTTTGAAAATGAAAATACCGCCGACACTACAAAAAAATATGTAATTAGTTTAGTTACTTAATTAATTGTGAAAGAAAATGAAGAAATAGATCAAGATTTATTAAGAAACAAAGGGTTTTAATTAAGAGGTCTGTAGCACAGATGGTGATGACACTGTTGTCAAATGGGTAGATAAAACGCTAACAAATATAGTTAACGTAAATCACGTTGAAATCACGCACCCTTATGTAAGAAGAGTGAGCAGTGACTCAGTAGAGACGCAATCGCCGAGTGGAAAAGGTGTAAAAATCGTTTATTTGAGACACTTTGCACAAACTTTTTCCAGCGCCAAACACTTTTTGATTGCGTTTGCGTATTAAAGGTGAGTACTTCATTCCAAATAATTTATTAAACATAATCTGTTATTGTTGCAGTTTGTAAATGTAAATGTTTTTTTCGACCTTGATTTTGTGACGAATCAAAGTGTTAGATCAAGTCGGTCGGGTAGAACCGGACACGTACGGTCGGACAGAATATTCGTTATGGTAATTATTTTAATGCTTACATATTTATAAAAACTTGTTTAAAAACAAACCAAAATCACGTAACATTATTCTTTTGCAGGTTTCATAAAAATGCCAATAGTCAGGGACTGACTGTGACTCTTCACACAAAGAGGCAAATGGGAGGAAAACATTATGAAACAGGCTATTTTAAGTATCCAGAAAAAAAAACAGTTTTAGAAGCAGCTGGCCTTTAAGATGATCCGAGAAGAAGGGAAGGGAAAATGCCACCGAAAATGCAGCTCCATTGATGAATTCATAATCATAAGAAACATTAATTAGACTGCCTCGTTGGTCTCGCGGTTGGCGTCTGCGACTGGTGATCATGAGGTCTTGGGTTCGATTCCCGGGTCGGACCAAATGTTTGTATGATCTACAAATATTTGTTTCGGAGTTTGGGTGTTTTCTATGAATAATATGTATTTACAAAAAAAAAAAAGTATATATGTATTTGTATCAGTTGTCTATTACCCATAACACAAGCTCTGCTTAGCTTGGGACTAGATGACGTTGTGTGTTAGATGTCCGAAAATATTTATTATTATTTATAAATATTATTAACAAACAGGATCTCTGTTGGTGGCGTAAGACCACCGAAGTCAAAGCGATCACGCTTGGCTCAATTAAACAACATGATCAGTAACATGAAACAGACAAGCCAACATTTGAATAGCATAGAAGAAGAAGACGAGTATACTGCGTTTGGTATTCATATTGCCAAACAGCTGAGAAAATTATCAGTTGAACAGTGTTTATATGCACAACAGGAGAATCAGTCAACAATAACTCGAAGCAGGTTGCAAGATTTACGACATACCATGGCCACGGTCCCAAGTCGTGATTCAACGAATGTACAGAATATCACCGTCTACGGCAAATCCACATGGCCCCGGAACTATTCGGATTTTTTCACAAGGCTTCCCAACCTAGAGTTACTTCTGATTATGCCGTTTATGCTTCGGTAGCGTCAACATCTCCAGCAAGCATCATCTCATCAGCTTCAACATCAAATTCACATGGCCACGACACAGTACAAATTTTGTCACAAGACTTTTTGCAAAAAGCCTTTGATTCTTCTATTTTGGAAGAATAATTTAATAATCACTAAGAAAAATTTAAAATATATGTAGAACGATAATTTAAGAACTTCTCCTCTTCTATTCAATTTTATTACATTGAGCTAGACCGATGAGCTACAACAACCGTCATAAAACTAGGATCGCGGCACCATTAGCTCATTTATCGTAGAGTGATGGACCTAATGAGATCAGTATGTAATCTGATAAGTGTCGACTTTTCTTATGGTTTGTACTTGGTTAAATATTTTGTGAAAAATATTACAAGAAGTTATTGCTACTTTTACGGACTATCCATTAAATCTTTACCCATAACACAAGCTCTGCTTAGCTTGGGACTAGATGGCGTTGTGTGTTAAAAAAAAACTTTGTTTGTAGCTAATATATATATTATTATGTGTTGTGTAGTACTGAGCTCCACGATGGAGACGAACGTCAAGCACCAGAAAGATAAAATTGTTGTTAGCTCTGCTTATAATAAGCTCTGCTTATAATAAGCTCTGCTTAGCTTGGGACTAGATGGCGTTGTGTGTTAAAAAAAAAACTTTGTTTGTAGCTAATATATATATTATTATGTGTTGTGTAGTACTGAGCTCCACGATGGAGACGAAGTCAAGCACCAGAAAGATAAAATTGTTGTCAAGTTAGATTTCTGCTACACAAACCACATTGGTTACATATTGGTTATCGGAATTTCTCCGCATTGGGAGTACCCATAAACCAACTTTCCACCACCCATAAACCAAAAAATTATAACAGACTTCAGTAGAGCATTATTGGGTGCGATCGCTCGATCATTTGCGAAGAATACCTTAGCTGAATATTTAACACATTGTCACAAATAACTGTTGGGATGTGAATAAAAAACCCACCTTGTTTTATTCGTCTTGACATTTGCGATTTCATGAATATGATCGCAAAATGGAAATGCTGAAAGCACAATCAAAAAAGTGTAAAACACTTTTACTTACAAAGTATAGCTATGCTGAGAGACCAGCATTGAACGGCATTGAGGAATATGCAAAAGCCATATTTGTTGTATCTTTGAACTAAAACCAAATTGATGGTAGTTTAACTGATCAATCCAAAGACTTTTCTTAACTCACTCTATTAAAGGTATTGTTGTTGAAGACAAATATCTGGAAATGGAAGGTGAAGTTTGAATTGACATCATTGAAATCTAATTTCAATGATGACAATAAAGCGACAAATACAGACATTTTTAAATGGGCAGATAAATTTTTCAACGGTAAAAATACAGTTGCAGATCAAAATGAAACCGGTGACATTAATCCGTATTATTGTCAAAGTTGCGGAAAATTTAAAAAAACATTACCTTACTCCCCACTCTTTAGTGACGTAATGATATCAATATTTAAGTATGGCACCAAAAGACCTACTTCGGCTGCAGTTGAATCCGAATTCAATGATTTATAAACATTGCAGTGGAAAGTTATGAGGTAATAAACATAAAAAAGTCGAATTGATAACCGCCTCCTTTTTTGGAGTCGGTTTAAAAGCAGAGCTGATGAACCAGAAATTCCACCGTTGCCGGCGCAGCTTTTCCCTCCAGTCGCTATGCCCACGGCCAATCTTTTTGGTTTCGGGCCGCCTGATATTTTAGCAGCAGAAGCAAGACCAAGAACTGAAGGTTTTAAATTTGAAGAATCCGAAGCCGCTAGGCTAAGGGTATGCCCTGAATTAATGGCTCGGCTTAGTTCAGTATTATTTGAGTTATTCTACGACTACCGTTGGCGTAAGTAATACCGCCACCCGTGTGATGAAGTTTGTATCCCATGCACCAAGTGGTTCACGGCTTACAGCCGTTGCCAATTATATCAAGAGAAATGGAAATGAAAATTGGCATAGGTACAAATAAATCAACCCTGATGCATTAGAAAAATATTTTAAACACAGTTAAAACTTAGTAGTTGGGATCAAATTGGCAAACAGAAAATACATCAAAATTACTTACATAGTATAAGAAAATCTATTTTTGAAAATCTTCTAATAACTTTACTTGTAGAAAGAATCAGATAGCCATCACCCAGTTACGTATCAGACAAATAAATATGACGCATTTGTATACATTTAATAACAAAAACCAATAGAAATAAATGCTAATGTGGACTAGATTTCAATGTTAAACATGTATTAGAGCAATTTACAGCTTACTGTACAGAGAAAAAGTCGTGCAACTTCCCAAACAACCTACAAGATTGTTTAAACCAAAATGGTCCAAGTTGTTCTTCTCGTAGACCCCAGCTACCGGATTACCACTTGAACAGTCTAATGCCTGTTCAAGTGGTAATCCGCGCCGCCTGCAACCACAGGCGGGTCACTGGGTTGGGTCCAGATAGGCCCTTTGGTAGTTCAGTCCAGTCAGCGGGATCCGATGGTAGGGCGCGAGCTCCCGCAGGTATAAAACCAAAATGGATGTATGCAAATGTGACGACTTCAACATACAGCGCAACAAGAAAACATATGACAGCGCCATCTACCGCAGATACACTGAACTTGTACTACACGAAGAAACTACCAATTGAGTCGTATAGAATCAAAAACAGCAATCTGTCATTTTAACTAAAATCAAGTTATATATAGGGCAACACTGTTTTATTAGAATATTCTTTGCTTATTTAATAACATCGTATCAAAAACAGCAAATTACAACCGAAAATTGAACTTCAAAAACTGTGTTAGTATCAAATACAGCAATATACTGACGATAAGTTTCAAAAACAGCAATCTGTGAGTGTCAGCCAATCACAAGCGTTGCTTCGGTTGTGGGTCAAAATGGTGTCCGCGTTGTTTTTGTTGTGAGTTTTGTGCGTGTATTTTCTTGTTTTATTATAAAAATAACGTTGAAAAGTTAGTATTAACATAAAAAAATGTGCACCCCACGCGTGTTAATATGTAATAAGTTTGCACGAAAGAAAAAAAGAGATCCCACAAAATGGTAAACAAATATTGCAAAATGTTTGAGGTATGTACTAACATTGTTTTAAAGTAGGGCTGTCACAACACATTAAATTGGTTTACACTTATTGAATGTTGAGTTCATATTGAAATTATCAAAATAAATTTTAATTGAATACGCATTATTATTTCAAATCAGTTTTGGATTTCTTTATTTTATACACTATTTTTTAATTTAGTTTACCTAACACATGTTAACACACTTTGTTTTTATTTTTAGATATTCGTCAAAAGGCATGCCAACTCGAGTATGCGATCATAATACGAAAGTATTGAAATGTGCAACATTGACAATGAATAATTTATCAAAAATACATCGGGATTTTTATAAGAACTCGACAAAGCATGACCAAAATATAATTCTTTTCAAACTGTGTTCAATAAAAGAAACTCAAAAAAGACCTAACTTTAAAGGCAAAAAGAAATTTAAAACTAACTATTCTGTATTCATTAACAAAAAGAGGGTGCCAATCTGCCAAAAAAAATTTCTGAGTATTTTTGCCATTAAAAAGTATAGAGTGGAGTACTTGATGAAAAAGTTCTATGAAACGGGAGAATTTCCTCGTGAAGCTCGTGGAGGTGATCGGAAGACTGAAAAGTACGCAGAGAAAAAAGAATCTGTTCATGATTTTATTAAAAGTCTCAAATGTATATTGCCGAAAAAGCAAGGAAGCTGAAAGAAAATACTTGCCATGTGAGTTGAATATTAAAAAACTTTACCTAATGTATAATACTGACCAGCGTAATGCACAACTTGGGGTAAAATTATCATACTTTCGGCATATTTTCAACACTGAATATAATTTAGGCTTCGGAACACCACAAACGGATGTTTGTTCAAAATGTCTAGAACTAAAAGAAAAGATCAAAATGGAAAAAGACGAAAATAAAAAAAAAATATGACAGAGAAGAGGGTTCATTCTTTGAGAGCGAAATCATTTTTTGAAAACTTGAGAGACACTACACCTGGCTTGAAAATAATATAATTTGATTTCCAATAAATTTACCGTTACCAAAGGTGCCTGACCAATCATGCTATTATAGCCGACAATTATATTTCTACAATTTAGCCGTAGTTGAAGGCCATTCAAATTTGCCTCTAAATAAAGAGCGTGTATTCTCTTATTATTGTACAGAAAACGAGTTTAGCAAAAATACGAATTTGGTGGCATCTGCAGTTTATGACCGGCTTTGTAAAACTGATAAAACGGGCATAGCAAGAATTCGTTTGGTTGCAGACGGATGCGGCGGGCAAAATAAAAATTGTATTTTAATTGGTATGTGCTGCAAATGGCTATTAGAAAATAGAAACATTAAGAGTTTAGAAGTCATTTTTCCTGTCACCGGTCTTTCCTTTATGCCTGCTGATCGCTTTTTTGGAGTTATAGAAAAAAATCTGCGTAAAATGGAGGTAGTACTTCATCCCAAACAAATCATAGATATTGTGTCTGAAAACGCAACTTTAGTAAAATTTGGTGAAGATTGCACGGTTTTTGACTGGAAGACATTTATCAAAGACATCGTAAAACCCACCACAACTTGGAAAATTTAATTCAACCAGTGTAAAAGATTTATTCTGCGTCGTTAAAAAAAACCTGGTAACGTGCTTGTGAGGGGCGAAATATATTATAAGAGTGACCTAGCTACCGCTCAAAATATTTGCAGACCACGAAAACTTATGAATATGATAAATCCGATTATACTGCCCAGCATAGTTGCTGCTAATAAAAGTAAATTAAGTGATGTGAATAAATTACTGAGCAAACATTTTGGTACCGAATCGCAAGGCTTATTGGAATTAAGTTTTTATAAAGAAATATTATTAAGACAGGAGACCTTACAAGAAACACCTTCTGAAGATATATATTGTGATGAAAAAGTTCAGGAACCTGACGAACTTCGAATTTAATTTTGTGAAAACAATAAAAATGTTTGTGAAATAAATAAAAATTCAATATCTTTGTGAATTTTAATTTGAGTGACAACCTAAATGACGTGTTGCATTATTATAATCAAAGACAGCAATCTTTGACATAGCTATTAACAAAAGCAGCAATCTGGTGTTTGTTTAGAATCAAATCCAGCAATATTTAAATGTAAGTATCAAAAACAGCAATCTGAAAAAATTATTAATTTCTTCTAAATGCAATCTACCCAATGTAATACAGTGGACCCCCGATAATCCGGCCCCTGTCTAATCCGGCGCCCCCTGTAATCCGACATGACTTAGAATTACATGTATGTTTGACAATCTTTGCTAATATACACGACTAGTTTTTAATTACCAGAGAAAAAAAATCTGGTATTCGGTATTCGATACTGAGCACATCCATGTAATTAAAACAAAAAAAAAAACAATATGTTAATTTTATCCTTAAAACCACCAAATATTTGTTCATAACGTATGATATAATTCAATACGGTCAATGTCCTTGCTGCGGGGCTGCAGGATGCGGGGGGTTCGCGATCGCCGGCGCAGCGGCCGGGCACATGAATGAAAACACCGCCCGCGCGGGTGGAAGAGGTCCCGAATAAAATTGCAGTTTTGATTTTGACGTCGTTAAGTACATTTCTGTGATACCGACACGTCGTACACGACGACGTTTATTTACAAGGATAGGACTGTTCAACCATCACAACGAACATTGGTGGTCAATGAGGAATCCTTACTTTATCCTTACTCCCAGAATCTAACACAGGTTTAGTGTAAACAGTCTCCCGATTAACTCCTGTGGACTTTTAGGTACTTGTGGAGTGAAGTGAAAGTTTAAAAAGTTTAAAAGTGAATTGAATAGTGTGTTTGTGTTTGCAACAATTAAAGCATTTGTAGTGGTATGTATGAAATACTTAAGTTCTGTAGTACCTAGCTGCCAGTTGATTACTTAAAATTAAAACTAAGTAATAATAAAACAGTATCGGATAAAACATTGGTACGTAGGGATTTTGTGTTTGCCGATTTTAAAGGCTGGCTTCTCGGGTGTATCGAACATAAAATTGAGTGATTGATTGAGAAACTTTGTTAAGTACCTAGTAAAGTAGATACCTACTTTACTAGGTACTCAGTTCACCATTGATCTTACTACCATTACGATCAAACTAGTATAATGAGGGATTTTAACTATTTAATCATAAACCTAGAACAGTTGTATTTGAAGTCGCTGCAATGCAATAATAATATTAAACCAATCGTCGCTCGCCCGGGCCCGCTGTGAGCGCGAAAGAATAAAAATATTCATTGACCGATATGTTAGGTACACTACGAGCGTAATTATTACATGGTGTCCAAAAATTATGGACGTATTTTTTGATTTTAAAAACGTTAATAACTTTGTTGTTTTGTTTGTTCGGCATTTCTGTTATGGTGTTTTATGTAAGTACATACATTCTGTATCTGCCCCTATTTTTTCTCTGGTAATTAAAAACTAATGGTGTATATAGATCACGCAGGTTTGAACAGGTCACAACTCGTACGCGCCACCGCTATTGTGCTCGACGCGTATGCATTGTTTTACTTAGTTTGAATTTGATTACTAGTGATAGCGGTACGGCCTAGCGTGCGTTCATTGTTTACTATTTATTCATTGTGTATTAGGTATAGTACCTAGTAATGTCGTCACAAACCCAGAAGCGAAAGCACAAAACGTTGACAATTAAAGAAAAATGTGATATTTTAGATCGCTTAAATCGCAATGAAACTTTCAGTAGTTTAGCAAGTGAATACGGCGTAGGCCGATCTACAATTTATGACATTAAAAAAAAACCACGAGAAGATTAAGAAGTTCGTGTCAACTACTGACTGCGGGCCAGGCAAGAGACAGACACTCAAGGAAGCTGAACATCCAGAAGTGGAAGAAGCTTTGTACATGTGGTTTCTTCAGGAAAGAAACAGGCATGCACCAATTTCGGGACCCATGTTGGCGATGAAAGCTAAGTTTTTTTATAAGGAAGTAACAAAAAAAGATGATTTTGTGGCCAGCAAAGGATGGCTAGAACGTTTTAAAAGTCGTCATGGCATACGTTTAATGACTATTACAGGAGAGAAACTTTCTAACGATGCCACCTGCATAGAGCCCTTTAAATTAAGATTTTTGCAAAAGGTGAACGATTTAAATCTTGACCCGTCACAGGTGTACAATGCAGACGAATCAGGGCTTTTTCGGCGTGTGATGCCTAACAATACTTTCGTTTCTTGTAACGAAAAAGACGTACCTGGACGAAAAGTGAGTAAAGAGCGTGTAACCATACTACCATGTGCTAATGCTGCAGGTACACACGCGCTTAAGATGGTGGTCATTGGGAAATCTAATAAACCAAGGGCATTCAAAAACATTGATTTACCTGTACACTATTACGGACAAAAAAGTGCATGGATGACAAAAGACCTTTTCAAAAAGTGGTTTGATGAATGCTTCGTACCTGAAGTTAGAAAATGGTTAAAAGATCATAATTTTCCTCAAAAAGCGTTGTTGCTTCTTGATAACGCTCCCGGTCATCCGTCTGAAGAAGAACTGACAACTGAGGATAAATGCATCACTGCGATGTTTCTTCCGCCAAATTGCACTGCACTGATTCAACCAATGGACCAGAACATCATTCAGTTTGTTAAGCAAGACTATAAAAAAAACCTACTTTTGAGAGCCGTATCAAAAGACCAACCAATAGAAAAAACTTTAAAAGAATTTAATCTGAAAGACTTGGTTTTTGCTCTTAGTCAGTCGTGGAGTGCGTTACCGTCATCAACTATTAAATCGTCTTGGAAAAAATTATGGCCAGATATAATCACCACTCCTAGCAACGATCCACAAATCAGTGTAACTTCGGAAGTTATAGAACAAGTCGCTACTGAAACACAGATAAGTCCGGAAGATTTGGAAGTCTGGTGCCGTGGAATGGATAAAGAAGAAAATGTTTGTCTTGAAATGTCTGACGAAGATATTATAAAAGAGGTTTCTAATAATACAACAAACGATCAGGAAGATAACGACGACGTGATTGCAACTGCTCCACAAGTCACAGATCAAGACGCAGTTAACGCTTTTGAGCTAGGTTTACAATGGGCTGAAGAGAATGGTACATCCTACAACGAACTTTTACTTTTGAGAAGACTGAGGGACAAAGCTCTGATCTCGCGTTATAACAACCTTAAACAAAAAAAAATTGATGAATATTTCAAAGCTTCATAATTTGATATAGTATTCACTACATGATTTTGATTAATAATTTGATTATTTTGGTAGATATGTATGTGCATTTATGCTTAATTTTATAATAAAACGTAAGCTCTCAATTGTTATTTAATTTACTAAATTCGACTTACATAAATTAAGTCTGATTTGTACTTCAAAGTACATACATATGTACGTATAATATATAGATTCTCGTCATTAGATATGTAATTTGTCGGATTACAAGGTACTCTTTCGTAAAAAAATCCGGACTATCGGGGTCTTAGGCAGTGCTCTATAATCCGACAAATTCGATAGTCCGACACTGCCCTGCATAATGTTTGCCGGATTACCGGGGGTCCACTGCATTTAATTAAAATGCAAACCTTTAATTTACCAAATTAAATCATAAATGATAAATTTATCAATTTTAATAAAGAATGACACGTTTTTTTTTATTTACCACTAATTAGTGAAATGTCAGATTGCTGTTTTTGTTTCGACTCAATTCTGAATTGCGCAATAGAAGTTCTCGCGCCGATTATCATATATACAACATCCCAACATCAATCGTTGGGCAGTTGGCCCGCCAGACATGATCACCTCGCCTGGTCGGAGGATACTCCCTTTGTGTTGGAGGGACATGACAACCGTTCCCGATGTTAAAATGCAACCCATAATAAATATGAAATAACATTTAGTATTGTAGATGATGGTCATAGTTTTTTGATTTTGATTCAATAAATGTTATAATCTAATTTTTTTTTTGAGATGATAAACTACTAACTCACTACACGAATCTCTGAACATCAGATTCTCCTTTTTAAAAAGATATAGATAGTGGCTACATGCTGGATTTTAAAGTTTAAAATAAAATCCCTTAATCGCAGTAAGGTCGATCTTGCAGGGAGTGGAATATAATATTAAATTTGATTCATAAACAATGTAATTCAATCAAATTACTTACACCCAAAACATTTTCCTTTATGTATTTAAACATAGTTGTAGGACTTTAGAACACTAATTAGCTGTTAACAATTGAAAATCTCAAAGTAACTGCATGTCTACAATGCCTACTTTGAGTCCGACAGTTGGATAAGTTAGTTTTCCTTTATTAGATGTACCTATATCTTCCAATTATTGTTAATATTTATAAATACCTATATATTTTTTGACAGAGGATATCTACGACACTGTACCATGCTTACTAGTGCTCCAAGAATACTCATTTTATTATCATCAAAATAACCACAGTGAAAATGTAGAAATACTATGTTTCTTAGCTTTCAACATAAAACTATATGACAAAAGTTATGATATGTCCAAATTCAACCTTGGTGATGCAAGGAATAGTTGAACTAAAGCCGGGTCTCCACCAAACAAAAGTTGACAATTTTTGTGTTGTCAACACGTGTTGGTGACAAAATTTCTGTAAAACCGAGTCTCCACCGAACAAAAATTGGCAATTTTTGTGTTGTCAACCTTTTTTTTGTGTTGTCAAATTTCGGATGAGACACTCCTTAAGACAGTTGCTAACTAGACAGAAGATTTATCCAGCATCAGTGCAAACTTACTGAGAATAATTATTTTGCAATAACATATATTAAAATGGATTTAGGTAACATTTCAGAAAATGTACACTATGACCACCCTCAGTTTACCAGTTTATTATTTCCTATTAACAAACATGAATAAAAAGGTTATTTTACCTTAAAATTTTTTTAAACAAATCAATATTTATGTCAGAGTGGACTTTACAAGTATTTAGAAAACAACATTTTAGCACAAATTAAATCAATGTTATTGTAAAAGGGTTAATATTTGCAATGATTGACAATTCCAGTATTATATGTATTACTAAAATACCAAGGATTGTAATAAAACAAGTATCCGGAAGGAGGACTATCAAAACAGGGAGAAATAAAGCAAAATAAAAAATGTTAGAGGAGGCCTGCATCCACAGAGTGATCCAAATATAAAAGTATTGTATCTATGATTAACAACACTGACTAAACTAATAAAACTAACTAGCCAAAAAGAAACTTAAAAAATTGTTTATGTAAAAAGATTTTTTTATTCTATTTTTAAATAAATTAATTTAAAAAGCTTTTTAAAAACAAACTTTTACTAGAATGCCTCGAGACGAATCAAATGAGTCCAAACTCGATGATGTTGCGACGTTTCTTTACAGAGTTCCTATGACCACCTTCCAGCTCTAGCATCAGATCAGCTCCATGTCATTAAAATATTGTATTGTATGTGCTTGCAAAATTTCAGCAATATCGATTGAAGATATCTACTTCAAAATTGAGTTGCAAGATTGCACCCGAACATAAAAGCATACATACATTACATTGCAAGTTAATAAAAAGCTTGTAAAAAAGGCTTCTTTTATATATTACAAAACATAATATCAATAACTGTTTGGAAATAGAATTTATGGATCACTTATATATTACAATACAAAACTTATGTACATATATTTTTTAATGGACTCGGAGAAAGGTATGTAACCAAAGACCAGTTTTATACTTACATATCACAATTTTAAAATTCATTATTTGCTCGACCTCAAATACAATAAGAAATGGTGATAGCCAGGCAATACAATAAGAATTGACACAGATTTGGGATGAAATCACAAAATTCCTGAAGGTAAAGAGGGGTGTTAAAGAACAAAATTCCAAACAGAAATTTTTTACATAAAATTCATAATACGATTTTTGATGTTGTTTACATTTAAAACACGACTTAACCAGAAAATATGTAAAGCACTCACTACGGAGATAAAATCAATAAGTACAAGCAAATTAAACTTTAGAAAACGAACATTTCCGTAACTTTCAAACGGAATTAATAATTCAAAAACAACTTTCGGGTAGGTACGACGACTTATACCGAGGATCTATTAGCTTTTTCAAAAGTTATTCACATTAAAGTTAATAATGCAAATCTTATTTAAGAGAGAATGACAAAACTATTTGTATGAATTTGAAATTATTATATTACAGCATTATATATTATTATATTACAGCATGTTTGCTATTTTATAAATGTCATTATATAATTTTGATTGATTGATTGATGGTCAATGTCACAGATTAATAAGAGGTCAATGTTAGTCAATGTGTAAACGAACACGGCAAACAAATACATCACCTTAGAGCATATATATCAGCAGTGGCAACCCAACGGGCGGAAAGCGTGATCGGGGTGGAGAGAGAGATACTGAGTTTGGGTAGTGTCTGTCTCTCTCACGCAAGCTTCTGATTGGGCTTCTGATTGATTGGTGTATTTCCCGCCAAATCAGTCATGCAAATTGGTATGTGTGTCCACCATTCAGAAGCTTGCGTGAGAGAGACAGACACTACCCAAATTCACTCTCTCTCTCTCTCTCTACTCAGATCACGCTTTTCGCCCGTTGGGTTGCCACTCCAGGTATATATATGCTCTAAGTACATTACTAAGAACTTCAATCATAATCTATCTAATACCTTTATACGAGCAATTCTTGTATATATATAATCTGAATGTCGGAAACAGCTCCAACGATTTTCATAAAATTTTGTATGCAGGGGGTTTCGGGGGCGATAAATCGATCTAGCTAGGATTCATTTTTAGAAAATGTCGTTTTATTCGTGTTTTTAACAATCAAATATATAAAATTCAAAGGGTGTTCTTTGTGTCCGTTTCATGTATGTTTGTAAAGTCCCTCGCGACACAGGATTTATTCCTAGTGCGGGAGTTGTCTTTATTAAAAAAAAAACAATGTACATCTAGCGCCATCTATCGCAACTCGAGCGAACTACATTAAACTATACTGGAATAAGGTGCAGAATGAACAGCATCAGGGCTAATGGAATTTGGCAAATGAAATACACTGCAAAATATATTTGCAGTGGAGCTTTATTGGGTGAACAAAAAATAGAACATTTTCTCAGGTTGTCAACAAGACAACAACAAAATAGACTTATAAGTAAATCTATTAAATAACTAAAGAGGTAGCAAACAGGAGATAAGACCTCATAGTCTTTTTAAACAACACCCCCACTTAATCCCATATGTCTGAACAAAAACAATGTTTCTGACGAGGAGTTGCCTTTGTACGCATATCAGCTGGCATATAATCAGTTTTACAAAATTCTATTTTAATCACGTCACTATTGGCTAATTCTTTAACATATTAATATCTTATATTAATATATGTTTTGTCCTTGTGCCAATCACAGGACAATAAATTAGCGCAGTAGCACTTTGACTATCACTGAAAAAAGTTACAGAGTCAGTCCTCTCAGTTAATTCGGCATATAAACCCTTTACATTTACAATTTCTTTGGCAGCCTCACAAAGAGCAATATATTCTGCCTCAGCACTGCTCAAGGCAACACATCGCTGTTTACGAGCTTGCCAAGACACAGCAGCACCACCGAACATTAAGAAATAACCTGTGAAAGAACGACCATCGGGTCCATTGCCCCAATCAGCATCTGCATAAGCAACCAAGGGCCCGTTGCAAGCAACTAAGTACCCGCTTTAGTGCTGCCATGTGAGAAGAATTATTAAAATTATTAAACTGACTCAGCATAGTAACCGCAGTAACATATGAAATGTCTGGTCTAGTACTACATGCGAAGTACATAAGTGAACCAATAATCTCTTGGTATTCAGGATTTTCATTCTTCTCACCCAGTTTTAAATGAGTATTTGTCTCAACAGGAGTACTCACTGGCTTGCAGTCTTGCATGCCATACTTACATAAAATCTTCTCAATATAAAATCGTTGAGAAAGACGTATTTCAGCCTTTTTATGATCTCTTAGTATTCTAACGCCTTAGCAATCCCTGGCTTCTCCAAGGTCTTTGATTTTAAATCTTTTGCCAATATGTTGCTTTACTTTCTCCACTTCTATGATTTTATTTGAAAATATATAAAAATCATCAACATACAGCGCAATAGCTTTAAAGATATCTAAAGATTTCTTTGTATATAGGTACACATAAATCATACTTAGATCGAATAAATCCCAATCCTAATAAATGTGCATGAATTTTTTCATTCTAACAACGAGCAGCTTGTTTAAGGCCATAAATAGCCTTCTTCACCTTACACACTTAGCGTTCATCCTCGACAAAATATTCAGATTGCTCCATATATAAATCTTCTTGAAGATCACCATTCAGGAATTCAGTTCCGGTGGTCGGCTTACTAATTCCCAGGTACCATTTTCGATCAGGGAATCATATTCCTTTTTCATTGCCTGCAACCATAATTTTTTGTCAGAACGTTTCATTGCATCTTTAAGAGACACAGGATGATTACCAACTACATGAAAGTTATAATATAACTTTATATAATATACTAGCTGCCCAGTACGTGCTTCGCTACGTATAAAGTGAAATAAAAAAAAATGGTGATATAATTTCAGATTTAAACTATCCTATCTCTCAAGTTGGATCGAACTGCACATGGTGTGCAAATTTTATTATAATCGGTTAAGTGGTTTAGAGAGGGCGCCACCTTGCCGCTGTTCACATCGGCTCCGTGTATTTTATTGTGTTATAATTAAAATCAACAGTGAAAGTAGCCAAATACTGCTAAAAACGTTTATGAGTGCCATAAAACACCAACATAAAGTGAAGTTTAGAGTGAAAACGCAATATCCAGTGCTAAACGCGAAAAATACTGTGCAACATCATAACGATCAGAAGTGTTGTTAAATATCGAGACAGTTATCACATATATAATAAAACTGAATGCAAAAAAAACTGATGAGCGTGCTACAGGAATCATAAGTACATTGTGTTTCACTTGTGCGAGACTAAAAAGGAAAAACCAAAAACCAAGTGCAGAAAAATATAATTAAGGGTATTTTACGAAAAACAAACTGCTAGTTAGCTTCGATTAATTTTTGGTGGTACTAGCTTCACCTATTGATACTCAAAGTAAATCGCAATCGACAGAGTTAGCGACACCTCTTAGAAAGTAAAGGAACCACGCAACACTGTGGACTAACCAGTGTGTTTAGTTATCAAAATATTAGATAGAGGACGCTAATACCAGTAAAGAATTTCTTCTTTTTCCTTTTATAAACAATGGAAGTAATAAGGAAATTATTAGAAAGCATGCAGGAGGAAATGAGGCAGTCAAAAACTGAAATGTTAGAAATGAAGGAAGAATTAAAAAGCACTATTATCAACAGTTTAAATGAAAAGTTTATAAAGTTGGAAGCGAAGCAGAATTATTTTGAAAAAAAATTTGAACAGCAAAGTGTAGCTGTAAAAAACTTCGAAAGATTCACAAGACGTAAAAACCTTATATTTTTTGGAATTGAAGAAAATGAAAAATCATATTATGAATTGGAAAAAAAAATAATTGACATAATAAATGCACACTTTAACCTGAACTATGGTGTGAACAACATTGAGTCCGTCAGAAGGTTGGGGAAAAAGACAAACAAGGTTAGACCAGTAATAATAGGCTTTACTACGGTCGGTTTTAAGTTGAATATCTTAAAAAACAAGAGATGCCTGGAAAAAACCCCATACTACCTCAAAGAAGACTACCCCTTAGAAATTCTTCATAAACGCAAGGAATTACAGAAACAACTTGAAAAAGAAAAACAAATGGGTAACAAAGCTTACATTAATTATGATAAAATAGTGGTATTGAACTCTTCTGAACACAAAGATTCTCAAACATCAAAAAGTAAAAGAAACCTATCAGAATCACCAGAACATGCAGATATTTCTAAATTAACTGGGAAACAGGATAGAATACAACCATCAAAAAAGAACAAGACAGCAAACATTAAAGACTTTATCCTAAAAAAACCGAAACTGCATCACACGCACACTGAAAACTCCCCAAATTCTTCTCGGTAGCACCCAGCACAACACAAAGTAGCAACAACAGATGGCCCCTTTAACTCAATCTCCCACTACGACTGGTCATCGAGGGAGAGATCGACCACAACCCTCCAGAGACTAACTGCTAGCAGCCATACAAGCAACCAAATACTCTATGTGTCAACATATAATTAAGAACCCTGGCCACCAGAGAACACTTAATCGAATTAATGGACTCTATGACAAAAATAAAGCACTATGTAATCGGTCATCTGAAGTTCGACGTAAAAAATCTGGAGGAGGCCTTCACCCTCACCAGAGGGATTCTGCATGTTTAAAGTTTAAAAATTCTATTTAATCGTAAAAAAAAAAAAAAAAAAAAATCTAATCTAATAATCAATCTCATAAAAATGGAATGTTGAAATGTTTTTGATCCAATATTATTAACAAATTTAAGATTTCTTATTAACAAATATAAAATACACAATTGTTTGAAATTATATTAATGTTAAATAATTAATATGTATACTTATATATATAACAATGTGGTAAAGAGCTTGTCATTGTGTTATCTTTTGTACATGCATGAAAATAAAAGGCTTTTTTATTTTATTTATTTTATTTAAGTGGTTTAGGAGTCCATTGAGGACAAACATTGTGACACGAGATTTATATATATTAAGATTATATCATATCCTCATCCTTTCTAGGATGTCTGTTTCTTAGAGGATATCTTCGCTCAGGAACAGTTTCACCTGAACCAGAATCAGTAGCATCATAAAAGTCTTCTTCTGGAGCTGATCCCGGTGTTACTTCTTCAGTAGTGATGATTTCCTCAGTGCTCTGACTATCAGAACAAACACTTTCATCAGCATCAATAATAGGAACTGTCACTAAAGGGGGATCAGTCTCCTGCTGCTGAATTTTCGTGTCTACTAACACAGTATTGTCTGACTGTGCTTCTCTATTTGGCATATAATTACTATCAATAAAAGTTGCATCTTGAGCAAAAATCACGCGTTTTGTATTGTTCATATTCATGAAGCGATAAGCCTTTTGATTCTCACAATAGCCTGTCATAATCACTTCGACAGTCTTAGAATCAAATTTTCTCCGAGTGTTGTCTTTCACCAAAACTTGAACTTTACATCCAAAGACTTTTAAGTGAGAGAGATCAACTTTTTCATGTGAAAATACAAATACCTCCTCTGGAACCTTATCTTGCAAGGCCATTGTCTGAGACCTATTTTTTAAATAGACAGCACACCTAACCGCTTTTCCCTAAAACCTTTTATCTAAACCAGCGTCATGTACCATACATCTTGCTTTCTCTGTAATAGTACGAATAGTCCACTCAGCTACACCATTCTGTTGTGATCTATAGGGCACCGATGTCTGATGAACTATTCCATGAGTTTCAATTAATCTTGAAATTCATTGCTGGTGTACTCTGTCCCGTTATCGCTGCGCAACTTTTTATCTTTTTACCTGTTTGATTTTCAACTAGTGCCTTGAACTCCTTAAATTTAACGAATACTTCGGTTTAGGATTTCAACATGTAAACAAATGATTTTCTACTGAAATCATCCACAAAAATCAGATAGTATCTACACACATCAAAAGTGTCTAGGGATCAACATATGTGTCTAGGATTCAACATATATTTTTGCAATAACTTTTCTCCTGATTGATATTAATTAAAATTTTCTTTAAGGATTCATCAAATAAAGTGTTTTCGTTTGTCACAGTAACGATAAACCAAGTCACCTTTGCATTAATAAAGAAATTTGCCATTTCCTAATAAAGGGATTTTTGACATTTGAACCACTAACATTAAAGTTCGAAAAAAAGACTGAAATAACAGTTTTCTTTAAAATTTATTAGGTAACTTAAACAATTAATAATCCGTGTTTCTACCGCGAACACTAACAATACAAGAATCGGTTTGGCATACTCAAAATGAGTTCATCCAAATCACGCTGTGGAATGGCCGCCCATGTTCGTTGCAACAACAAAAAAAGGTCTTCTTGCGACTGGATACCCTCCATATTCGGCAGAGCTCTTCTCTGTAGCATATCCCATGCATGCTCAATCGGGTTCAAGTCTGGCGACTGAGCAGGCCAGGGCCAAAGCCACATCTCAATCTCAAGAAATCCGCATAAAAATGCTTGATCCCTAGACACTTTTGATGTGTGTATTTCCTCCCCAAGATTCGACTTCCATGGGGCCCGCTAAATCCTAATGCACTAGTTCCAATAAGCATTTAGCTCTTTTACTATGTTTCCGCTTTGGAAACTTCTTTACACACTGCTTACCTCGGCAATATTCCACACATGGTTCTTTATTCACATCCCCAAATATAAGACCCTTTACCATGCCTTTTAACTTGACCATCAGTGGTCCAGTAAAGTGTCCCAACCTTCTGTGCCATATATTATAAGCACTTGGAGCACTTGCACTATCTGAAGGAGACGTAACAACCATCGCTGCCTCTTTAGGATCAAAAATATACAAACCCTGTTTCAGTGGTGCTGTGAATAATGGTTTAGACGCAAAACTGATATGATTTTTCAGAAAAACCTGACAACATTTATCATTAAAAACTACAACACAACCTTAATGACACATTTTGCTTACTGACAATAAATTTGTAATTAGATCTGGTGACAACAATACACCTTCAAACTTAATTTTACCATCTAAAATAATCACCCTTTAACTTTGACACAATCCTTTCATTGTTAGCAGTAGTTATATGCTTTGAACCACTTGTACTAACATTTTTAAGAATTTGTTTCTGTGATGTCATGTGTGATGTGGCACCAGAATCTATAACCCATGTATTGGGTTCCGCAGTAAGTGACAAAAGGCTAACAATATTATAATCATTATTTAATAACGCATTACCTGTAGTTTTCTTACTTGAATTATCCTGATTGGTTAATTCATTGTTATATTTAGACTTACGCTGCTTACACTGCCATTTATAATTACCTTTCTTCTTGCAAAAATTACATATGATATCTTTCTTGCTAACCAGCGCAGAGTCCACCGCCTTTGTTGTCGTCTTTATAAATTCTCTTCCGTTCACTCTCCTTAAGAAGTGCTGCTATTACTGTTTCTGTAGTAACCTTAATGCTGGAGTGTTCTATTGACATTACTAGAGGGTTAAATTCTTCTGGAAGTCCGGTTAACATAATGATTCCGACGAGCTCGTCATCCAAGCCAGCTATAATCTTATGTAAATCCTGATTTAAACTTTGAATTTGTGTTACATACTCCTCTGCTGAACCATAGTCGTCAAACTTCAATAATAATAATTTTTAATATATTTGCAGTGGAGCTTTATTGGGTGAACAAAAGAATAGAACATTTTCTTAGGTTGTCAAGAAGACAACAAAAAACATAGACTGTAATTGGCTTGATGTTGCTTATCAAACTAACTATATTCATTTATGTAGCTGTTGGTTTTACACACCGAAATAAAAAAAAAAAAAAAAAAAAAAAGTAAATCTATTATATAACTAAAGAGGTAGCAAACATATGAGATTAGACCTCATAGTCTTTATAAACAACAAGAGGGCGCCACTTAACTTCTTTTTTTTATTGGAAGAAAAATAACAAAAAGGTATCGTTTGGATAGTCCCAATGTTGCCAAAATTTATAAAAAAAAATACGGAGCAACGCTCGGTCAGCCAGGTACTATCTATACTTAACTATCCTACTACTACTATACTATCAATACAAAAAAATACAATTGGAGTGTCTGTTTGTAATACAAAAAAAACCGCTTTTTAATAAATGCATATGTATGTATACGCGGTACATGTACCAAAATAACATATTTTACAATTTTTGACTGTCTGTCTATCTGTCTGTTTGTTCCGGGTATTCTCTGAAACGGCTAAACCGATTTTGGCGAGACTTTTACTGGCAGATAGCTGATGATCTAAGGAGTAACTGAGGCTACTTTTTTTAGACTAACTTTGTCCCACAGCGTTACCCGTTTTACGACAATAGCCGCGGCGTTCAGCTAGTCTTCTATACATATATATTAATAAATAAGTGTTGGAGTGTCTGTTTGTAATATTAAAATAACCGTTTTTTACTAAATGCAAATGTATACACGTTACATATACCAAAATCGACTAGCTAACCGCCGCGGTGTTACTCTTCTTCCTGAAAACTTTCTTCTTGTCACAACTTGTATCACATTCGCATCCGCATGAAAATTCGCATTGATTATTGCGGATCCGGATGCGGATGCAGATGTCAAAATCTATGCGGAAGCGGATGCGAATATTCGCAACATCCCTGCTGCATACTAAACATGAAACAGTTTTCGAAATTCAGATTATATCTCGTATAAAGGTATTAGATAACAAATTATTTTAATTTGAACAATTAAAGAGGTGCTATGAAACATTTAAAAATAAAACTGAACGCAAAATACCATAAAACAGGTTTTGTTTAATTTTGTATTTGACAATTTATTGTCAAATAAGTATGTTTTGTAGAATCAACAATATTTTTATTTGTATTTTGCAATATGTATACTAAAAGGAAAAAGTTACAGCAGCATGATCTCATTTACAATGATAAGATAAGAAATGACGTACCTAAAAGAGGGTATTATTCTGAATTGGTGGCAGACATGTCGAAGGAAGGCCAGTTCAAATCGTTCTGTGCAAAAAAACGCATGAAACTCATATTACAGGTAAATAAAACAGTGGAGGCTCAATCTTTGTCACTGGTGCTTCTTTATTATCTATATCTACAGGGTGTCCCAAAATTTAACGATAAGCGGGCGCCTAAAGGTAGACCTGCTAATGAGTACATAAGGAAAAAAATATATATACCTAGTTTTTTTTTAGTTACAAGAAAAATTTAGAATTTCTTTGAAAATTTATACCTTTCATGAAATTGCTACTATTCACCACAACTCTTAAAAACACCAAATTGCCCGCAGTTTTTACACAAAAAACGTTCAAAATAATTTTTTTTACCTGCAATTTTGAAATATTTTTACTCTTAGTGTACTTTGACTCATGGTCTTGTAAAAAAAAGTATGGACACCACTACGTAATAAATAAATAAAAAAAAAATGAAGGGTGTAAATTTTCAAAGAAATTCAATTTTTTTCTTGTAACTAAAAAAAAAACTAGGTATTTTTTTTTTTCCTTATGTACTCATGAGCAGGTCTACCTTTTGGCGCCCGCCTATCGTTGAATTTTGGGACACATGGTATACTAATATTATAAACGCGAAAGTTTGTAAGTATGGATGGATGGATGGATGGATGGATGTTTGTTTGTTACTCTTTCACGCAAAAACTACTGAACGGATTTGGATGAAACTTTACAGTAATATAGCTTACTCATCAGAATAACACATAGGCTACTTTTTGCCGCGATAACCGACATATACGCGGGCGGAGCCGTAGGCAACCACTAGTAATATAATAAAGAAGCACGCGTTCTGCACAAGCTCACACGAAATAAAGATATATTTCTTTTTAATAAATATTTCAGACATCTATCTAACACACAACGATATCTAGTCCCAAGCTAAGCAGAGCTTGTGTTATGGGTATTAGACAAAATATAAATACATATATACTTTTTTTTTGTAAATACATACACATTATACATAGAAAACACCCAAACTCCGAAACAAATATTTGTAGATCACACAAACATTAGCTCCGACCCAGGATTTAAACCCGAGATCTCAAGCACAGCAGTCGCATACACTACCACTGCGCCAAAGCTTGACTTACCATGATCTATACTTAATATTATAAACGCGAAAGTTTGTAAGTATGGATGGATGGATGTTTGTTACTCTTTCACGCAAAAACTACTGAACGGATTTGGATGAAACTTTACATTAATATAGCTTATACAGCAGAATAACACATAGGCTACTATTTACCGCGAAAATCGAAACATACACGAGCGGAGCCGCGGGTAACCACTAGTTATGTAATCACACTAATATATAAAGGCGAAAGTTTGTGTGTATGTTTGTTACTTCTTCACGCAAAAAGTGCTGAACGGATTTGGATGAAACTTTACAGTAATATAGCTTATACATCAGAATAATACATAGGCTACTATTTGCAGCGATAACCGACATACACGCGGGCGGAGCCGCGGGCAACAGCTAGTAATATTATAAACGCGAAAGTTTGTAAGTATGGATGGATGGATGGATGTTTGTTACTCTTTCACGCAAAAACTACTGAACGGATTTGGATGAAACTTTACATTAATATAGCTTATACAGCAGAATAACACATAGGCTACTATTTACCGCGAAAATCGAAACATACGCGAGCGGAGCCGCGGGTAACCACTACTTATGTAATAATTACTTCTATCTGCGGCTCCGCCCGCGTTTATCTCGGCTATCGCGGTTTTCTAATAGTTACCTTGAAACTAGCAATTCTTGTAGTATAATCTGAATCGCGGAAACGGCTCCGCTAAAAACTAAAACCGCTAAGACAGGGTACATATTTGGAGACGTCAGTAATGTGATTTTTACAATTTAAATTGGGACTTTTAAATTTATTATGTTTAAGCGTTTTCCAGCGAATTCCAAAAGATGTCCGGCCCTGGAATTGAACTCAAGATGTCTACAGGGTAATTGCCAAAGTCATATGTTCGATGAATGGAATATCAACTTGGAAAGTTACTTCGAATGGAGTTTATTGCGAAACAACTTATGTATCGATAAAGTCATCTACTATTGAACGCTAATCGAATATTTGTGAATCGAATGAATGCTTTTTTTCATATGACTCTCGAAGTAAAATTACGGACCCGCTACTACTGCACCATCACATCCTAGCAAAAATTACTCAACGCAGCTAAAAATTATTTCCATTAAAATTTAAATAACTTCAATAAAAATATCATCGCTTTACAAATATCATTCATTCACAAAATACTACAGAATAAAAATAAATTACTAGTAGGTACCACTACGTTTATTACATTGGTACGCTACAATTTATGGGAGTTTTGAACTTTTGACTTAGGTTCAGAAACTAGCAACACAACACATACAAAACGGCGAACACATCAGTTAATTTTAAAAATAATTCAATGGCTTATTATTCTGAAATAGACACGAAAATCTTTTGATGTTAGGTAACTTTTTAATTTTATTTAGATCGTCCTTTATCATTTCTCCTCACTTTTATTACACAAATAAAGTCTCAGTAAAGAACAAAAATGGCTTGCGTTCCTTATGAGGGACCACATTGGAATTTGAAGGTTTTAAATGCACTAGGCTTTAGTAAAAGTTCCTAAACAATTGTAAATTAAGTAATTCAAAAGTTACAAGCGATCAAAGGTGGTCCCTCAATCGTGACTGATAGACATCCATATCTTTTAAACTAGTTAGAATTTACAACTGCTCTAAGTGACTACTCTTAGTAAAAGATTTGTAAAAACCAATTGACCAAATATCAACCTTTCTCGTTAAGTGTATAGAAAGATATAGCATGCGGAAGGTGGTCGCTCAATTGATCACCCTAGGTTCAGTTTGAGCGGAAACCACAAAGAAATTTGGAATTTTGTGTGGTTCTAACGTTAGTAAAAGTATCTGAACGATTGTAAATTCAATCTCTGTTTTGTAAAAGCAGCCTTTCAGTAACTTTTAGTTTATTAAAGGTGGTCCCTCAATTGAAATGCTTGTCACCAAGAAAAGCCAATTTACAAATCAATCGGCAATTAAATAGATTAATGATGCAGTATATTCCTTAGTAGTATATTTTTACTAAAGCTTACTTTATTAAAATGTCTCAAATAATGTACAGATTTGTTGCAAAATAGTAATCAAATTCCTACTAAGAAATACTGAGTCGAGGTGACCACACAGCAAAATTTCAAGGTTCTCAATTTGATTGGTATTTTTTAATATGTATTTTTTTTTATATTACTCAGTCAGACAATAGTTTCAAAAACCTAATCTTAAAATACTACACATTTATCACACTAATATATAAAGGCAAAAGTTTGTGTGTATGTTTTACTTCTTCACGCAAAAACTACTGAACGGATTTGGATGTAACTTTACAGTAATATAGTTTATACATCAGAATAACACATAGGCTACTATTTGCCGCGATAACCGACACATACGCGGGCGGAGCCGCGGGCAACAGCTAGTAGGGAATAAATTTCTCATTTTGAGTAAGATCAAGCAAGCAGTATACATACCAACCCTCCCAATTAAAACTATTATTTCTAATTGGTTTATAATAGAGATGTGCCGACTAGTCGACGACTAGTCGGTAAAGCCGACTATCCGGCAACAATCGTAGTCGACGACTAGTCGGCGAATAGTCGGCAAAAAGCGCCGACTATTCGGCTTATTACTTTGTATTAGTGATGGGCCGATCAGTACTTTGGCCGACTAGCCGACTAACCGATTAGTCGGTCCTAAAAAGGCCGACTAGTCGGCCGACTAATCGGCCAAACCGATCGTGGTCTCTGACATTTCCGTAACTCTTCGTTTACAGCTGATTCGCGCCCCAGTCGCAAACGCCGCCTGCGAACCTTGTTTCTTCATTTATGCTTATGTGATGGTCGGAGTCGGAACGGTGTTTTAGTGTAAAAAGTATTTTTGTGTTAAGATATTATTATTATTGTTGATTGAAATGAAGAGTTAAATGAAAAAGAAAATTACTTGTGCCATGTTTTTTTAAACATGGGGACAATGTTTTTTGTTTTTTTTATTTGATAGCCTGCCAAAGTGATTCTGCTGAGCCTGATGAAAGCTTGAGTAGAATCCAACAATCCAACACCATACTCACTGCGAACACAGACAATGCAGTATAGCGTGATGAGAGAGGCCTAGTGAGATGCATTTTCACACGCCGCCTAAAGGACCCGGGATCATAGTGGAAGGGAAACACGTGCGCTGGCAGAACGAAACCGTTTAGTTCCAGAGCGTATTTCTACGACTCTGAAGCGGTGACTTCCAATGCCAGTACGTGCTGTCCTGTAGAAGATGGGAGAAAGTGGGATTAGTTGGAAAAGCTCTTCAGAACACTGTCCATGGTAAACACGGTATAGGACTGTCACAGAGGCGATATCTCCCCGCAAGTGCAAAGACTCAAGGGACTCGGTGGCATCGGGACTGTTGATTCATTGTTGCATCAAGCAAATTCTGCGTGGATCCATTACAAAGATGAGAACAGTCCTCCACGAACGAGCGAACCTGGGTCCTATAAAGAAGACACAGATGCTCGGGCGCAAAGAACCGTCTCACCCTATTCAGTACGCTAAGTTTCCGCGAGGCCGCCTTAGTGATGCTCTCAATTTCTTTTATGTATTTGCTGCCAAAATGACTCTGCCCTGCCTGATGGAAATCATGAGCAGAATCCAAGAGTGGTGGTCACCATCCTCAATGTAGGTAGTAGGTAGGTAATAAGGACAATGCAGCATGGTGACCCACACTATGGCGGTCTGGTGAGATGCTCTTTCACGAACCGCTGAAAGGACCCGGTATCATAGTGGGAAGGAAACACGTGCGGTGGTACTGAGTTCCAGGTTTTGACCGCTCGGCACAGGAAGGAAGAACCGAAGCGATGAGTGCGAGAACGTATGTCTACCACTCTGAAGCGGTGACTTCCGAGGCCGGCCCGTATTGTCCTGTAGAGGAGAGGACCAGTTGGAAGAGCTCTTCAGAACGGGGTTTATATTAATGGGGTCCCCAAATAGAAAAACTATCCGGTAGGCTAAGCTCAGCGGCTTTTGCTGTAAAAAAGATTCGACATTTAACTGATGTTGATACAGCTAGAATAGTTTACTTCAGTTACTTTCATAGCATAATGAGTTACGGTATCCTACTCTGGGGTAACTGTGCAGATATTAATGCCATATTTGTTTTACAAAAACGCGCCGTACGAGCCATTTATAAATTAGGCCCTCGAGTTTCTCTCCGTTCCAAATTTAAAGAGATAAATATTCTGACTGTATCTTCACAATATATATACGAAAATTTAGTTTATGTTCAAAAAAATATATCAAAGTTTCCTAAAATCAGTGATGTTCATTCTGTAAATACCAGAAACAAACATAATCTTAGTGTTCACGTCACTCGTCTCCACAGAGTAGGCAACTCGTTCATGGGACAATGTATACGCTTTTACAATAAACTCCCTATTGATATTAGGAATTTGCCATTAAAGAAATTTAAGAATACCATAAAATCTAAGTTATCCGCAAAGGGATATTATACCATAGCAGAATATCTTGATGATAAAACCGCCTGGGATTGAGCTGCCCATTCTGCACATGCTGTTTATTTTGAACGTTTAAATTTATTTTGATGTGACGATAATTTATAGTTTGAAACAAATTCAATTTAAATTATTGCTATTGTTGACATTTTTTTTAAATTATTATCTTTACTGATTATTGTAATTGTGACTCAAATTGTAATTATCGTATTTCTTTTATTGAAATGATGTCTTTTGCATATTGTCTGGACTTTAAAAGAGACTGTGATCCCTGAGTTTGTTTCGTCCTTTCTTCTCAGGGCTAGTCCAGTTAGGAAAGGCCGAACTCATCTGCTCAAAAAAAAAGTTTTACTTGCAAAAGTGTTCATGTAACCTAATTGCAGAATAAATGATTTCATTTCATTTCATTTCAACACTCTCCATGATAATGGCGATAGAGGACTGCCATGGGTGCTATATTTCCTAGATGTGGCCACAACGACCCTTTAGCGTCGATTGGGGAGGTAGCAGTCCCTTCGTCGCCTCCTGCGAGCGGGGACGGCCATTTCCCGATCCCGCTCTGCGGACTACTTCTAAAGCATTACGTCTGCACAGAAGGAGACCACGGCCTCCCATCCCTCACTTCTCGCCAGCATTGCCGCGATCAATGCTGGTGGTGACAGGTTTTGTCCGATCTGTCCGACCAGGAGTCGACACTCGGACTCCCACGCAGGGCAGTCCTCCAGCGTGTGCTGGGCGGAGTTCCGGTCGGACCCTCAGTGATGGCATTGTGCCGTAGCCTCACGTCCGATTCTGTTCAGATACTCTCCGAAGCAACCGTGCCCGGTGAGTATCTGAGTGAATCGGTAGGTGACACAGTCGGTCCTCCCTATCTAAGCTTCAAAGCTCGGCAGAATGGGTTCGACACACACGAGTGAACCTGGGTCTTGGAAAGAAGACACGGATGCTCGGGCGAGAAGAACTGTGTCACTTTGCTTAAAACACCTAGCTTCCGCGAGGCTGCTTTGGTGACACTCTCAACGTATTCGTGCGGGTTAAGATCTCTACAGAAATCCATGCCAAAGATGTCGAGCTTACCTTGTAATTGCATTTGAGTGTTCTGAAAAATGGAAGTAGAAGGAATGGAGACTTTTTGGCAGATAACACGAACACCTGTTAATCTTGGCATTGAACTCGACCGGATTCTGAAAGCCCCATTGAGAAATGCCGCCCAGAACATGGTTGAGCTCAGAGACAAGCTCCTGTCCTTTTTCCTCAACTTCTACCAGCTTGACTGCAAGTTGCCGGCTAAAGAAGAAACAGTGTGGGCGACAGGACGGAGCCCTGAGGTACGCCAGCGTTTACCTCTAGAAAATCAGAGGCCACGCCGTCGCATTGGACCCTAATGCTGTTATGTGTAATCAATGTCAATGATTATTTCTCGTGGTGGAAAGGAAAAAAGTGCAAACACTACAAGCAAACATTTTTTTTAATAAATGTCAGTTATGTTTTTTATCAGCAAGTAATTTTAGAATCTGGTTACCAAAAGAAAGATTGCTTTGTTTTACATTTCGTAATGTCTAAAACTGATTATAAAATAAAAATTGACAAATATATTATTGAGAAATACATACAAAGTAATAAGCCGAATAGTCGGCGCTTTTTGCCGACTATTCGTCGACTAGTCGTCGACTACGATTGTTGCCGGATAGTCGGCTTTACCGACTAGTCGTCGACTAGTCGGCACATCTCTACTTTGTATGTATTTCTCAATAATATATTTGTCAATTTTTATTTTATAATCAGCTTTAGACATTTTGAAATGTAAAACAAAGCAATCTTTCTTTTGGTAACCAGTTTCTAAAATTACTTGCTGATAACAAACATATCTGAGTCTGACATTTATTAAACAAAATGTTTGCTTGTAGTGTTTGCACTTTTTTTCCTTTCCACCACGAGAAATAATCATTGACATTGATTACACATAACAGCATTAGGGTCCAATGCGACGGCGTGGCCTCTGATTTTCTAGAGGTAAACGCTGGCGTACCTCAGGGCTCCGTCCTGTCGCCCACACTGTTTCTTCTTTAGCCCACAATGTTAGCCCATGGCAACATAATAATTGTTAGGCAGACAACAGCACAGTCCATGGGCGATATTTTGGACAACATGCAGTCAATCTGGCAGACGTTGAGGAAAAACGTTGGAAAGACGTTGCGAGATGTGGCCGCTACAAACGGCCCGAGACCGGTGAAACCCAGCTGCGGCCGGGGGTTGTCGTCTAAGGAGGGTCGGTGTTCTGACTCTTACTGTGTAGAACGGTAGGAGGCGCAACAGCGACCCGCCCCGGGGGTGACTATGGTTACCCCGGGATGTACCTCAGTCATGAGATACGGCAGAAGGGTTTCCAGAAACCGCTGATGCGTTTCTGAAGTTCCTCCCGACTGCCGAGGTAAGCCGCCGCGGGGTTTAGTGGGTAGACCATCGAGTCCCACACACGTCCTTCATGTCCCCCCCCCCCCCACGGAGGGTATGGTGCACAATGCATTCCCGCGTAAAAAAAATAAAAAAAAAAGAAGGTTCGCTCGTGTACTGTTCTCATCTTTGCGATGGTGTCGCACAGTATCTGTTTGACGCTCTCGACCGGTTACAGCGGCGAGCAATCCGCATTGGCGACAGTCCCTAAGCCTCCGAGTCCCTTGAGCTGAGCCTCTGCAGTTGCGAAGAGATATAGCCCCCATGGCAGTCCTCTATTGCCTTTATCATGGTGAGTGTTTTGAAGAGCTCTTCCAACTGGTCCTCTCCTCTCCCTTCCTCTATAGGACAACACGTGCCGGCCTTCATGTGCTGAGCGGTCAAAACTTGGAACTCACTACCAGCGCACGTGTTTCCTTCCCACTACGATCTCGGGTCCATTCAGCGGGTCGTGAAAAAGCATCTCACCAGGTCATCGGGTCCATTCAGCGGGTCGTGAAAAAGCATCTCACCAGGTCACACTGTCCTGTGTGTCCACACACTTCTGCATTGTCCTTATTACCTACCTACTACCTACATTGAGGATTGTGACCAGCACTTTTGGATTCTGCTCATGATTTCCATCAGGCAGAGCAGAGTCATTGGGCAGCAAACACATAAAAAAATCGAGAGCATTACTAAGGCGGCCTCGCGGAAACTTCGCGTACTGAATAGGGTAAGACAGTTCTTTGCGCCCGAGCATCTGTCTTCTTTATAAGACCCAGGTTCGCTCGTTCGTGTAGGACTGTTCTCATCTTTTTGATGGATCCATACAGAATTTGCTTGATGCTCTTGATCGGTTGCAGCGGCCAGCAGTCCGCATTATCAACAGTCCCGATGCCACCGAGTCCCTTGAGCCTTTGCACTTGCGGAGAGATATCGCCTCTGTGACAGTCCTCTAGCGTGTTTACCATGGACAGTATTCTGAAGGGCTCTTCCAACTAATCCCACGTTCTCCAATCTTCTACAGGACAACACGTACTGGCATTAGAAGCCACCGCTTCAGAGTCGTAGAAATACGCTTTGGAACTAAACGGTTCCGTTCTGCCTTCCTGTGCCGAGCAGTTTTTAACTGTTTGGTGGTAAACACGTACGCTGGTAGTAACCAGCGCACGTGTTTCCCTTCCACTATGATCCCGGGTCCTGTAGGCAGCGTGAGAAAATCTGCATCTCACTAGGCCGCCATAGTATAGGACGCTATACTGCATTGTCTGCGTTCGCAGTGAGTATGGTGTTGGATTGTTGGATTCTACTCAAGCTTTCATCAAGCTCAGCAGAATCACTTTGGCAGGCTTTCAAATAAAAAAAAACAAAAAACATCGTCCACCTGTTTAAAAAACATCGGCACAAGTGATTTTCTCTTTCATTTAACTCTTCACTTCAATCAACAATAATAATAATATCTTTACACAAAAATATTTTTTACACTAAAACACACCTCCGACTCCGACCCTTACAGAAGCAAAAATGAAGAAACAAAGTTCGCAGGCGGCGTTTGCGACTGGGACGCGAATCAGCTGTAAACGAAGAGTTACGGAAATGTCCGTAACCACGATCGGTTTGGCCGATTAGTCGGCCGACTAGTCGGCCTTTTTAGGGCCGACTAATCGGCTAGTCGGCTAGTCGGCAAAAGTAATGATCGGCCCATCTCTAGTTTATAAATACCGAAGGTCTAAGATAGGAAAAATTACCTATTATAAACGCATCAACGATTTCTTTTTTTCTTAAGACTGTAGTCCTTGAGCGTGGGAATTTGTGATTGAACACCCACATTCATATTTTACATGCACACAAACGCATCGGGCACTGTTGCATACTAACCCTGGCAACTAATAAATTTACTTTCGGTTTTTTCTTCTAGTTACATATTCATTAACTGTTCGCCTTTGAAGAATGTTTAGAATGTCCTACAAAGCACGCAATGTATCTTAGTCATATCGGAAAGCCTGCGGGCTTTAAGTAACTCGTCAACGGCCGAGAATGGGGTTCAAGTGTACCTATTCATTTTTAATTCATTTCATGGACAAATAATATATTTTAACCGGTATAAAATGAAGTCGCTCGCGCTATCTGTCAGCTTAGATCTTTTACAGTAATCAACGGATTTTAATGCTATGTTAAGAAATAAAATTTGTATGATATATGTTATATTAATGGAACATAATGTTTCTTAAAAATAAAATTTTTGATCGCTTTTATTGCTCATATTGACTAAATTTTACAACATAGATCTTGCTTACTTACGTACTTTTTTCACTTTTTGACAAAAAACGACGCTAAAAAAGTATGAAACAAGTTTTGAAAAGCCGTAATCACGTGTTTTTAAGAGTTATGGTACGTTTCTATTTTAATTTAAGTTTTTTTTTTAAATATTTTGGTGTAGTGATAATAATAATTTATATGCAAAGTATATTTTAAATACCCAACATAAAAATATAAAAAAATTTGAATAAATACGAACAAAGTCACCAGCAAATGCTAATAATACCTATATATATATTTGAAATGTACAAGTAACACCCTTTCCGATGATACCAAACACGGCATATTTATGTCAAATTCATTTTTTAATACAGTACTTTATGTCGGCTAGAGGGCGCCACATTAAATTGAGTGACGCGTCATATAGCCAATAAGCAGCGGAAGATCAAGGCACTTCTAACGATACCTCATTTATCCAGTTCTAATTAGTAATTAAGGAGCTATGAGGGAACAGATGAACATACATACATAGCCTGTCAAAATCATAACCCTCCTTTGGCTTTGCCGTGGTCGGGTAAAAAAATACTGTTAATTTATACACTCCTTCTTTTTTTAAGACGGTTAAAAAACAAACCATTTGTCTTAAAAATTATATATTATATTATAAAGAACCTACATGCAAAATTTCAGGATTCTAACTTCAGCGGTTTGGGCTGTGCGTTGATCTCTGGGTATGTCAGTCAGTTAGTCAGTCACCTTCCTCTTTTATTTATATAGATTACAGATATCAGATATTGTAAGGGATAGGGCATCTATTGTTTTACAATTCACCAATTGATTAAATTCGAACTTAAGGGATGAATAATAATGGAAATGACGTAAAGTGTAGATGGGACCCTTTTTTTCAATTTCTGTCTGTCTGTCTGCTTGTTTGTGCCGGCTAATCTCTGGAACGGCTGGAGCGATTTTGACGGGATTTTTACTGATAGGTAGCTGATGATATAAGGAGTAACCGCGGTTGGTGTAGTATCGCGGGTAAGACCGTGGGGCTCAGCTAGTTTTTTTTTCAAAAAAGATAACTTCCGTGTATATCCAATAAATCCTGTGTCGCGGGGGACTTTACAAACATACATGAAACGGACACAATGGACACCCAGACTCAGAACAACAATTCGTGGATCACACAGTGTTGTCCCATGTGGGATTTGAACCCACAACACCTGATATTTTGAAAATTGAGTTGCAAGATTCCGTCTTAACAATTATAGTTAGATATATACATACATAGCAAGTGAAAAAAAAACATAAAAAAATAAGTTCTGTGTTAATAAAAAATACTAATATTTTTCTTTGAAATTATTCTTTAAAAAAAATTAAATTAAATTCAAGAATACAAATTAACAGTTACAATTCGACACTCACTGGCAACCCACCCTAAAACTTGTCATTTACGTATTATGGAGCTCAGTGCGAACTACAAACAGACGTGGTGTCACCTTGAATATTCGGCGGGCACTGAATTTTTTGAGCGCGATAAAACGTATTTATTGCAATTTACGGGAGACGATATCTACGTACTAAAATTTATGGAACTTTTGTCGCTAAAAATGAATGATGTTTAGCCTTAGATTAATGCTTTTTGGTGAGAATTAATAAAAAACTAAAACGGTAAATCTTTTCTCCATACTTTTTTCTCGCGAAATAAGAAAAAAACATTTAAAATAGAGCACGAAATAGGACAGAGTGTGCTAATTAAAAAGGTCGATTTCGATGATTTTCATCTTTGTTAAGGCTTTTTTTCACAAAAATAAAGAATTATTTTATAAATGTCACTCGGTAGATTGGTAGACTGATTTATTAAACTACTGAGATTTTTTTTTTAGTTTCAAATATGAATTGAGTTGTTTGTGTTTTGCAAAACTGCAAGTGCCTTTTTGCGCGTTTTTAGGGACGCGCCCCATTAAAAATAAGAAACCCGACTGCGTCAATATTTAACAATAAAAACATATTAGTTATATATATATTCGTAATCACCGTAAAAAATTCTTTATTTTGATACCTGTATTTTGAAAACATTTTTTTTACTTTACTTTTTGGCGCCAAAAATCCTTTTTTTTTAAATTTTGATGTACCCAGTGTCACTCTCGCGACTAAGACGAATCTATTGACACCACTCACATAAAAATACGACAAGACGTTTAGGCTCTAGGGCGTGCCAAAGAAATATACATACATACATAGATAAATAAATACATACATACACTCGAAAAACATGAATACAATTTCGCAGTCGGGTAAAAAAAAAACACCTAAAAGAGAGCATTCAGTTCATTTGGTTGTTAAATCTTGTAATTATATTTCCAGGGCAAGACTGATAAACTAGCACCAACATTGGTGTCTTTGCCGAAACCGCAGAGAGTGAAGATATTGTTGCCGCCTGGGCGGTGGACTACCTATAGAGAGGACGAAAGTATTGTTAGTATATATTAGAATATCCTGCTCGTTTTTTCTTATACATATATTGAGAAATAGCTGAACCCCGTGGTGTTACCGGCGGTTAATGTTGTGCCGCGGGTAATTACGCGGGACAAAGCTATTCTAAAAAAAAGTAGCCTAAGTTACTCCTTAGATCATTAGCTATCTGCCTAATAAAGCCTGCTGTGAAAGTCCCGTCAAAATCGGTCCAGCCGTTCCAGAGATTACCTGGAACAAACAGATTGACAGACAGACACAAAATTAAAAAAAAGCTATTTTGGTACCTGTACCGTGTATACATTCATATGCATTTATTAAAAAGCGGTTCTTTTACAAGCTTTTTATTAACTTGCAATGTATGTATGTATGCTTGTAAGTTCGGGTGGAATCTTGCAACTCAATTTTGAAGCAGATATCTTCAATCGATTTTTCTGAAATTTTGCAAGGATATGTATACAGCGTGACAATACAATATTATAATGACATGGAGCTGATCTGATGCTGGAGCTGGAAGGTGGCCATAGGAACTCTGTAAAAAAACGTAGCAACATCATCGAGTTTGGTTGATTGTCCCGAGGCATTCCAGTAAAAGCTTGTCTTTAAAAAGCTTTTTAATTTATTTTTATAATAGGTCTTTACCTATGAAAATGCCGTTTTGTATGCAATAAGTGAAAGTACTTATTTTTTCAAACTTTTTTATTTCTGTTATTCGAAGTAATCACCAATGCAATCGACGCATCTTTGCCAACGCATTGGCAGTTTATTGATGCCCCTCTTGTAAAAATCAGCTGGACGGGAGGCAACAAACTCTTCAAAGGCATTTTGTACTGCTTCTCGGGAATTGAATTTTTTACCCACTAATAAGTTGTCTAAATTTTGGAAAAAGTAATAGTAGGTAGGTGCAAGGTCTGGTGAGTATGGCGGATGAGGGAGAGCTTCCAACCCCAGCTCTTGCAGCTTGGAGACTGTCTGTTGCGCTGTATGGGGTCGCGCGTTGTCGTGAAGCAGCTACTCTACTCTACTACAAACAGTTACTCCAATTTAATTTATTTGTATAGATAAGAAAGAAGGTGATGATGCAAAAGCATCTCTGATCTCAGTAGACCGTCATAGTGTGTCACACTACGTCAAATGTTTTAATTTAATATTAATTTTGTTCTAGCAATTCCCATTTGAAACGTTTGTGCCCAAACTTCAGTTTTTAAGTATTGTACTGCCTAAGGAGCTGCCGCGACTAGTCAAGATTGAGCGGCTGCGAAGGAAATTCCTTGCTGCTAATATAAAGGTTTGGCATTGCCTAATATAAAAATGTTTTTTTAACTTGGTCATACTGAGCAGAAGTGAAATTATGATATAAGATAAATCTCTGAAATAAACTTGGTACATACACGATTGCTAGATGATAGGGAAAATGAACGGATGACGAAATTAAATTCAAGGATAGCTAGAACAAGTCACGTCAGGGTCACATATTTGTCGCTGAAAGGGGTCCGACTGTTTTGTCGCAGAATGGGATACCATACGGCTTTAGTCGCTTGTATTTCGACACTCCGTTTAGATATGGGCTCAAAGGCGTCCCTACACGTACAAATAGGGTCACATACATTATTTGTGATTCAAAATGGCTAAATATTCATGGAAAGTGTGGATGATCTAACCGTAAATTAACTATATGATTTGTTTTTGTAGGCATTTCAAAAAGTTTTTTGACTTTTGCAGAAAAGGCTTCGTGAGCTTGGCATACAGCCCTACGAATTATTGCCGGTAGACGAGTACCACGTGGAAAATCAAGAGCTATACAGCCTTTACAGTCCGTTTCCCAAACTTGACCTTGAGATTTTTGATAACACTGACTTCGACTGTCGGTTAGTTACTTAAATAAATCATTTAAATCATCCTACTTATATAAGGTACATTTGACTTTAATATGGTTGGCTCCCACACATAATTGCAAATTCGCAACGCATCGCATATACCTGCGAGCTCGCACGAATGTACTGCAAGAACTTCACGCCGCATCGCAGTTATGTGTGGGAGCACTTACATTGCATTGAATCGGCAAATTTCGAGTCGGATTCGCGTAGGAAGGCTACCGTACCATTATCTATACATTTCAAACGTCTACCTGTTGCCGTTATTTTGGTACTGAACCACAGAATAATTAGTAGTAATTGAACCCTAAAAACAAATAATGTTAGTCTGACTGCTACATGCTTATTTCTTTTCTAAAAGTGATTTCATCAAGGCTGTTTTTAACTACACAAGAGTTCAAAGCCTTAAAAGATCATATATTTTCCTTATTCTTAAAATATTTTTTGAGCCATAGGTTTTTTGAATTTTAAAATATCATCAATACCTACTCATATTAAAAAGTTTGTGAGTTTGTATGTGGTATCGGCATCTATCGAAACAAATTTGAAAATTCTTTAACCAATAGAAATACGTTATTTGTGAGTGTCATAGGTTATATTTTAAACCGAAAAATGAAAAAACTTTTTCGTCGTAGTTGGATTGGCTTGAAAACGGTTAACACCCAGCAAAGTGGGCGCAGGCTTTTACCGTGGGAGAGCCACGCTTCGGCAGGAATGGGCCGGCTCGACCGGAGTGATACCACGGCCTCACAGAAATCCGGTGTGAAATAGCGCTTGCGCTGTATTTCACCGAGTGAGTGAGGAAACCGGAGGCCCATACCTCAACCCCATCCCCCTATCCCCCTCCCCATCCCCCAAAGGCCGGTAACGCACTTGTGACGCCTCTGGTGTTGCGCGTGTCCATGGGCGGCGGTAATCGCTTACCATCAGGCGATACGTCTGCACGTTTGTCGTCCCTAAAAAAAAAATGTCAGCTAGTATTTCGATAAATAAGTTTTTGAATATTTATATTTGCAAATTTCAGTGTACCTGAAGAGTGGCTGTCATTAGGTATGATAGAGGGAGAGCTACATCCTTGTCCGGGTCTCGCTTTCATCCCCAAACATGAATTAAAATCGATGAGTGGGGATTACATGCATCAACTTAATAATTTTTACGAGGTACGTAGATCTGTGCTTTATTCTTAGATAAGTAACAGAGAAAAAAGCAATAAAAATGTTGCAACATGAGAAAGCTACCGAAATCATCATAGTTTTTGAAGCGCTATCGGAAAGCGGAAACTAGAAATGTTTCGGACATTTAACATACAACGCCGTCTAGTCACAAACAAAGCAGGGCTTGTATTATGGCTAGTACTAATACTAATATAAATAACCATAATTAAGAAAACAATAACTACATACAACCGTCTAAAAACTCCACATCTTCGCCTACTGGTAGCGTTCCCAAAAGACTGGCAGCATTACCACGTTGAATGGCAATGCTGACTCTCTGTGCTAGAAAAAGGCTGGCCTTCTGGTCACGAGAAGCGTCGATCACTTGCTTGGCTAGTTGTTTAAACATAGCGCGAGCACTCGGACCCCATGAACCTAGCGTCTCTACCCCAAACGGTTCTAAATAAAATAAATAAAAATAAAATAAAAAGCTGCACGTTTGGCCTAGTGGTTTAACAGTCACCACGCCGTTTCCTACTTCGCCAAGTGTCGTGGGTTCAAATCCCACGTAGGACAACACTTTGTGTGATCCACAAATTGTTGTTCTGAGTCTGGGTGTCTTTGTGTCCGTTTCGTGCATGTTTGTAAAGTCCCCCGCGACACAGGATTTATTCCTAGTGCGGGATTTGTCTTAAAAAAAAAACATAAATTTAAACTTTTTTTTGTAAATACATACCTACATAGAAAACACCCAAACTCCGAAACAAATATTTGCAAATCATACAAATATTTGGTCCTACCCGGGAGTCGAACCCGAGACCTCAAGCACTGCAGTCGCATACGCTACCACTGCGCCACCGAGGCAGTCATAATAATTTGTTACTACTGATATTTATATTGCTTCTATAACAAAAAATGCTCAATAACAAACATGTTTGTAATGCCAAATAAATTCTCATCACATTGACTTACAACTAAATCGTTGCAGTGGACGAACGTTGCAGCGTTAGATTATGATCACAAAACTGAAAAATGGAGTATCATGACCTTAGACGGGACGAAGCGACGATATTCGTAAGTATATCTTCGACTGCCTGCATGTATCTCAAATATGAATGTTAAGATGCATGTGACGTAATCACACAGTAATCTCTGGATTTACAGAACCGATTTTGAACAGTCTTTTACTAATAGAAAGCCACACTATTTGTGAGTGGAATAGCCATGAAATAAAAACCGTGATATCCGAAACACATGCGAGCGGAGCCGCGGGCAAAAGCTAGTTATACATGAGAGTATTATGTGTAGGGAAATATCACTCACTTGGTGGCAAAACAATCAAAGGTGTTAATTGAACACTGGTGTTCTGCGTGGCCGCGTCTTCGCTTCAATGAAGCGAAACATGACTTCCAGGCTAATCCATCCATATATATAAAAATGAATCGCCCAAACGTATATAAGCCTATAACTTCCGATCGACTGCACCAAATTATATATTTTTTTAATGTGTTCGTTATCGTTAGGATAAGGTTTGTGTTCAAGAAAAATTGAAAGATAACAAGTAAAGTCTTTTTTTTTCTTCGCAACTGTACACTGCCTGTTGTGGAAAGCTGAGGCAGATATGTAAAAAAAAGCTTAGACCAATAGGAACTGAGCATGATTGTAAAGAAACACAGATGAATTTGCGTATCTCAACTGGTATTAGTATATATGTAAATCTTTGAAGTAAATATTTTTATAAGGATTCTTATTCCGGCAGAATACCACGCATCCGGCTGATGTTCAAAGCAGATGATCCAGAAACATTCGCTATGCGGATCAAGTTTGCGGTGGATTTTCGTAAAGAAATCGAAAATAATTTACGGTATGTTGCTATACCTCACATCAGTCACATCTAATAAAATTCACACATACACAACAATTACACACACAATTTGAAATCACTTTAAAAATAAATTTCACGGCGCTTACACTAACAGGGTTGAGTCTACGTACATAAGTAAAACATATTCGATAACTGTTGTTCACAGATTCTACCTATATTTGGATTGTTTAATGCTAAACGCATTACCGCCACTCGCTGATCACTTCATGAGCAGGATTATGAAGATGGTATTAATCTACCGCCAATCAAAAGAAGCCCCAGAGCTATCTGTTTCCGTACTTCAAAGAGAGGTATTTATCTTACACTACGAAGGGTCAATTCTGTAAATGAAAATTCGGGCAAATATTAGTTCACATCTACTTTCGATTTCGCAAATATCATAAACGGGATACTCACTGTAAGGTACTACAAATACTAAGAGAATAGGTAGCGATTTACTTTCGGCCACAGTACGATATTGTTACAATAAGGTCAACTATACACTATAATAATATCTTTGATAGCATTTGTGAAGTTAAAAGTAGATTAAAATCATTTTTTTCTTGCGTGAATGGATTTTTAAACATTAGATTGAAATATAACGATCTACGACATATCTGTAAAATTAGCAATAGCTTAATTTAGCTGCTTTTCATAATTGTGTACTATTAAGACACAAAATAAACGAACCACTGATGATCGCAGAAAGCTTAAGATTTCCCGTCGTTCAGGCTTTTTCATGTAACATTTACCTTCTGTTTTAGGTGCTAAATTTGTATAAGAAGATTGAAGGAAAGATGAAAATCATTTATACCATACAGAAGTATCCAAATTTATACAATTTTATAGATGTGCCAACTAAAGACTATGTGCCTCCGGTACCAGATTATGGTAAATGTCGTTGCATTGTATCACACTAATATATAAAGGCGAATGTTTGTGTGTATGTTTGTTACTTCTTCACGCAAAAACTACTGAACGGATTTGGATGAAACTTTACAGGAATATAGCTTATACATCAGAATAACACATAGGCTACTATTTGCCGCGATAACCGACATACACGAGGGCGGAGCTGCGGGCAACAACTAGTTGTATAATATAAGGTTTGTCCTCTACCTGGACCTGCAAAGGGTCAGAGTGGAGGACCAGTCTCCGCTCATCCAATGCAACGAAGTGCCTTGCGTTCGGCCATGGCCGCAAATTCTGCACCGAGAGTGTGGACAGGTGCAGCCACTGCGGAGGCCCGCACTTGCGTGGAGAATGCCCCGACTACATTGCGGGCAGCGAACCGCGGTGCTGCAACTGCTCGCACTCTGGGCTGCAGAACGCCGGCCACAACGTCTTTAGTGCCGAATGCCCAACCCGCCAGAAATGGGACTACTTGGCACGAGCTAATAGCGCATATTTATGACTCACTCACTTACATACATACACATACTACACAGAAACACACACACACACACATACTGATTTGGCAAGTATATCATAAGAATATATGGACACATCAGAACATGCATACAAACATTGAACACGTACACGTACACATAAACAAAAGAAACAGAATAGGAAATAATTCACAACAGAGATGGTAACAACTATATATATTTAAGTATATGTATATATTGTTAACAGAAAGGATAAAAACAGGATTGTGTGAATTAGGTTAAGAAAACATGCACATAAAACACCGGACACGTACACAAAATAAACTACACGAGTCATAAATATCACGACCTCACAGACTGGAAAGAACAACTAAAAAAAAAAGACACCTTGGATAGAAAATAGAAAAATATACTTGTTGGAAAACTGCATTATTGGAACCAAAAGAATAGCGACAGCGAAGATTATTACCTATAAGCAAAATTGTAAACAAGAAGTTTTTTTTTTTAATGTATGGCCCGCCAAAATGACTCTACTCTGCCTGATGGAAAGCATAAGCAGAATCCAAAAGTGGTGGTCACCATACTCACTGCGTATGCAGACAATGCAGCATGGCGACCCACATCATGGCGGTCTAGTGATGCTACTGCATCTTTTAGTCTAGTCAACAAGTATGGAACTTGTTGATTAGACTATTTGGGCCTCCGGTCTCGCACTCACCAACGAAACACGACAGCACGAACGCTGTCATTTTACGTTGATTTTCTGTGCGAGGGTAGTACCTGTAGTAGTTTTGGGTTAAATTTATCTGTAGCTGTTTATCAGTAGTATAAAAATGTATGAACAGGCTCTCTCTAGTTTGAAACCAGACGATCATGTCTGAGATCTTTGAGGTTTTATAATTATAATCCGACATATGAATAGAACTCATTATTTAGTATTAGCCCATAAATATGTGACTAATAACGGTAATATTTCCACTGCAGGCAGGTACCCATGTGAAATGGAAAGCTTTAAGGCACATGTGGCGCATAATCAATGGAACTCTTTGTACGTACTGATAGAGTCTGTCGCCTGTATACACCTTGTAATTGAAGAGTGTCTGAAGGTACAATTGGTTTTTCTTTGAACCCAGATTTCCTCGGTGTGTAATTAACTTGACTACACGGTAGGCCTTGTGGTTTAAGCGGTAGCCACGCCGCTTCCGACTTTGCCAAGTGTTATGGATTCAAAGCCAACATGGGACAAAATTTTATGTAATTCACAAATTGTTGTTCTGAGTCTGGGTGTTCTTTGTGTTCGTTTCATGTATGTTTGTAAAGTGACCCGCTACACAGGATTAGTCGTAGTGCGGGTGTTGTCTTTAAAAAATCCAAGGATGAATTTAAGATCTGTGCTAGTATAGCTAAAGTATACCTAAATAATGTAAGCCTTTATTAATATTGCGGTAAAAAAACCATGTTTCGGCACAAATTGACCGGCTTGACCGCTATGATATATGTTAATTGGCTTCTGAACCACCGTACTATCAACTTATACCACACTTATGTTATGGGGAATATTTTCTCCTTTCGCGCTAATAACTAGTAGTATCATGGGTAATTATGTTACGGTCAAACATCTTCCTAACCCATCGCACTACCAAGTTACAGTACCATTTTTGCAATGGGGAATATTTCTGTCTTTCTCCACTCTTAATCAGTAGATGAAGAAGCTAGAAAGCTGCTGATTTACAGAAAATTGGTGTGGTGAAATTATTTCAATTGAATGAAGGTACGGAACGAACTACTTGCAGAGGATGGGCGTCACTGAACCCCATTGGTTGCAATAGGGAATATGCATGTCTTTTTTTTTATTTCTTAATCTGATCATATAAGTCTCCATAACAAAGAAAAATATATAAATAGGCTTGAAAATAGTCAAACTAATTTTCAAACTGCCTCGTTGGTCTCGCGGTTGGCGTGTGCGACTGCTGATCATGAGGTCTCGGGTTCGATTCCCGGGTCGGACCAAATGTTTGTATGATCTACAAATATTTGTTTCTGAGTTTGGGTGTTTTCTATGTATAATATGTATGTATTTACAAAAAAAAAAAAAAAAAAGTATCTATGTATTTGTATCAGTTGTCTAGTACCCATAACACAAGCTCTGCTTAGCTTGGGACTAGATGGCGTTGTGTGTTAGAAGTCCGAAATATTTATTATTTATTTATTAATTTTCAAAGTGAAATTTAAAACACCGACTAAATTTGAGCTATTCAAACGCGCGCGCGCTATTGACATGACCAATGACGACATTGTTATTTCGTGTTTGTTTACTATTAAGTATTTCAGTTATTTTATACTTATTTACAGTTTTAATTGTTATAAAAATCATGGCAGAAGTTATTTTTTCTTACAAACACTACTAACACAGTAGAAAATGTAGGAATTTCGACGCCAATAATTTCCCTAATGTGACAATCGACGTCACATTTAGTTTCGACGCGTTTTGTAGGTTTGAATTTCCATCCCTTAATTTTTACTTTTTATTTAATATTTTCTGGGTATAATAAACACTAAATAAAAAAAAATACCTTTTAAGTATATTGTAAATACAATAAAGAATCTAGAAAAAAATGTTTAAGACAAATAAAAATTTTATGCATATTTCCCTATTGTAAACACTAGTCTTTTATGTATAAAACAGGTGGAGTCTATGTCATTCTTCACGACTAACTACGGTAGAAACGTGAGTTTGGCAGAGTTCGATGCAACACAACAACACTGCACAAGCATGGTACGTCATACGAGTAAAGCTTGTATTGTATAAATTACAGCTGGCTGACGTAACTTCTTTTGCGTGTCCATTTTTTCCATTCATGTTCGTTCTTATTTGTTGTACCTTTCAGCGATAAATAGGCTATCTTGCAATAAAATAACATTTTCGCGCACAGCGAAATATTGCTATGGTTGCCTGTAAGCCATGGATGCCTGCAAGTTATTTCCCCCCAGCGACAGGCCGACATTGCCGACAATTGTACCTAGAGAGGTACAATTGTCGGCAATGGCAAAATTAGGAATTTGTCTCTAGATCTTTTATTATTACATTATTAAAAATGTGAAATCGAAATACCTATAATTTAACTAAAGATTATTGGTTTAACGATAGGTTTTGAAGATGTCAATATAATGCCATATCACAGTTCAGCTTGTTTTGGAGACTTGACATGCTATTTCATATCATCATCATATTAGATTTCTTAAGTACGATCCGTCACCAGGCGTTCTCTAGTACTGTTGATGTGTTTCAGATGTTGAAATATTTGACAATAACCTGGCTAACCAATACTGCTCATGCGATTCGGATGTCGTTCAGAGACGTGGGCAAAGGGTATTAAATTGTTCAATTTAGTAGAATTCTTTTTGACCATATTAATTTCTACTATTCAGTACCAATAAACGCATTTTATTAATATTGTAAAAGTGAAAAAGTCTAAAGATGGTTAAAGAATCATCATAAGACTGACCTGACTAGACTGACAGATCAGACCTGTTCAGATTTTCCGGCGTCTTCTCTTATATACTCATTTTTTGACTGCACGTTTGGCCTAGTGGTTTAACGGTCACCACGCCGTTTCCTACTTCGCCAAGTGTCGTGGGTTCAAATCCCACGTAGGACAACACTTTGTGTGATCCACAAATTGTTGTTCTGAGTCTGGGTGTTCTTTGTGTCCGTTTCGTGTATGTTTGTAAAGTCCCCCGCGACACAGGATTTATTCCTAGTGCGGGAGTTGTCTTTTTAAAAAAAAAATAAAAAAAAAAAGAATAAAAATGCCAGAACATCTGAACAGGTAAGAATGAAATTTGGCATCGAGATAGATTAATCTAGAATGGTACATTTAATCATAGTTTTTTTTTTTTTTTTTAAATTGTCCAAGGCATAATTCCTATTAATTATTATATGAGTTTTGTTGTGTAATAGATTTAAGGTCTTTGAAAAACGTAGCACACTGTGTAGTAAGTGTAGCTTTTTCAGTTGTTAGTGATCGTTTAAACTGTGTCAGAGCCTCAGAGGCCATTAGACATTATACCATAGTTTAATAAATTAGTGTATTCGTGTTTTTTTATGTTTGGGAACGCCAAAGTGATTCTATTCTGCCTGAGGGAAAGCATAAGCATAATCCACCGTGGCGGCCTATTGATGCTTCTGCACTATTGGACGACCGGACTCTCAAACAAATGAATGGTAAACAGAATAATTCTGATGTTGATGATGATGAATAGTGTCGGTTCAAGATTGATGATCACTATCAACTTTGTGTGCAATTCTGGTTTTTGTAAATACCGATATTTTTATTTTGATCACACATTTATAAGTAAACATTTCTGATTTGATTGCAGATGGTTCAACATATACGAAAAGCAGTGGCAGTATTATAGTGTCAGCAAGATTTCAAGATTTATGCAACTTGTACGATTTCGTATGCAAGTATGTGCTTGCTGTTACTTGTAGTTTTAAGCTGAGGAACATCATACATATTATCATACATAGTAACACCCTACGTGTTAGAGCGCGAAGGGAACATAGATGGTGTTACTAGCATGTTCATGTCGTATAATATTACATTCAAACATAGCTTGTTCGGAAACTTAGTTATGTGGGCAAACTAATGCACAGTACTTATAACGAAGAATTTCGAGCTTCCTCACATAAGTCAATACCATGATATAAAATAACTTTGTTTCAATCGAGAAGCAAATGGAATTTAGCCTTCTTCGATACACGATTGTGAATTCGTGGGGCATTTTTTTATGTATCAATTTGCTAAAGTGACTCTACTTTGTTTGGTGGAAAGCATGAGCAAAATCCAACAGTGGTAGTCACGATTCTCATTGCGAATGCAGACAATAAATAATCTTATATATAAAAATCAATTGCTGTTCGTTTGTCTCGCTAAAACTCGAGAGCTGTGCCGATGTAGCTGATTTTGGTTTTGAAATATTTGTCATAGTCCAGGGAAGGTTTATTAAACGGTAAAATTGTTTTTTAATAACTTGAAAATCCAAATTTCACGTGTACGAAGTAGCGGGCACGGTTAGTAATAAATAAATAAATATTTCGGACATCTAACACAAAACGCCATCTAGTTTCAAACTAAGCAGAGCTTGTATTACGGGTACTAGACAACTGATATAAATACATATTTACTTTTTTTTGTAATTATGTACATATATATTTTGCATAGAAAACACCCAAACTCCGAAACAAATATTGGCAGATTATACAAAAATTTGGTCTGAATGGGAATTGAACCTGAGACCTCAAGCACAGCTGTCGCATACGCTACCACTGCGCCACCTAGGCAGTCAAAAACAAACAATGCAACATGCTGAAACACACTAGAGCAGCCTATTGAGATGCTTCTGCATCATTGGGCCTCCGGTCTCGCACTCACCAACCAAACACATATTGTCATTTTAGGTTTGTCTTCTCTCTCTCTCATCTGTGAGAGGGTAGTACCGCCCCGATCGAGCCTGTAAGCAATTGGCATATATCTGTGAAGACTAGCCACAGCTGAACTTATTTTTGCGAACTATTTAAACTGTATAGGCTACCTTAACTTATTAATGCTGTTCACAGTACGCCCTCCGCTATTGTATCGAGCAGTCTATGGTGATGTTCGTGAATATGTGTGAGACGCCATGCTTATGCACTTATGAGTGCGAAGACGACTACGAGTGGAATTCTAATGACCTCATAAACTCGCCTTTCCGTTCTGTTATCACGCTGTTCTTTTTCCATCTCTTGATGTCCGATGATGGGCCTTATTATTCCACAGATCCGGCACAATTTGAGGTAAATGCATAGTGCAGTGTGCTTGTAGCTTAAGTTATAAGCAATGTTGCAATTTTGGTTTGGTTGTAGATTGTGATGCAGCGGCTGTTTCGTGACATGATGTACCGGAGTCACTCAATAAAACAAGTACACCCTATGATCATGACTGGCATAGTTTTTAATAAAGATTTGTATCTCACATCAATCGGTAAGCAAGTAGATCCATCGCGTTTATACTCTGAACTTTGTGATCTTAGCATAATTTTTATTTTTGTAACTTTTTTAAAAATTAGGACATTAAATGTAAAAATAGTGTCCTGGAATTAAATACTGAACGAATTGATTTGAAAAAAATAATTTTGAAACATTAGTATTTTAGAAATTGAAAAGGTTTTTTTAAAGACTACAGTCTGCTGCTATATATATTTGCACACTATTATACAGGGTGGATATGACAATACGACATTAATTTGAACTAGACCTACCTGCACATGTCACAATTCCACCTACAAAATTTCCAAAAAAATTGGTTCAGTATAGCCATAGGACTCTTTTTTCCGTTTATGAAATTTACTACACGATGTGGTTGGGTCAATGACCGATGTTACCTATCGTCGCCGCATCGCGTCGTCGCACGCGCTCCGTTTGAACCAGAGGCCGCGCGCCGCCACCGGCGCGGGACCCCTGGGTCGCGGTGTGTGTGTGTGTTGTATTGGTTATTAATTAATTAACAGGTAGTAGAGCCACGCTAATTTCAGCACGAACGGGCCGGCTCGACCGGGGCGGTACTACCCTCGCACAGAAAATCAACGTAAAATGACAGCATTCGTGCTGTCGTGTTTCGTTGGTGAGTGCGAGACCGGAGGCCCAATTAGTCTAGTCAACAAGTTCCATACTTGTTGACTTGACTAAAAGATGCACAAGCATCACTAGGCCGCCATAGTGTGGGTCACCATGCTGCATTGTCGTATTCGCAATGAGTATGGTGGCCACCACTCGTGGATTCTGCTTATGCTTTCTATCAGGCAGAGTAGAGTCATTCTGGCGGGCCAAACATAAAAAAAAAAAAAAAAAAAAAAAAAAAAAATAGGTATTTTGTAGTGATTTTATAGTGACAGGGCCGAGCTCATTAATTAAGTTTGTTAGGTTTGCTAGTGAATAATTTACTACGGTTAAAATATTAATTTGCGGATAATGTTCGTTTATCCTACTACCTACTCATAGTCGGATTATTGTACAAACTATCGAGATACGAGAATAGAGATAATGCTTTTACAGTTGTAACCTCGATACGAGATGACCAAATTTAAAACCTTGCGGTTTTCATTTTTTTCGTGATTATTATGGTGACTGTGTAATTTTCAAAAATGTGAATACATAATATTACTTGTGCTATTTATCTTACGTTGATATCTATTGTATCTATTTTATAAACCTACGTCGCGCGTCGTTCGGTGCTCTAGGTACCTATTTTACGGCCCGGACCGCGCCGCGGCCACTCAGGTTAGTGAACTTAAATTACAAATGGTGTCCTTATTGGTTTTAATTTTTAAGATATTTAGTTTGTTTGAAAATTTTGATTTTTCATATTCGTTTTCGGATAATTTAAACAATCCCAAAGTAAACCAATACAATTAAATAGCCCACAGTTTTGTTTAATGTCGTATCGTTATATCCACCTTGTATAATGGAAGAATGTAAATGGGACACTAACATTACGACATCATTAAGATCTCTATATAATATACCCATATTTTTGCAAAGAAATGAATTGAATTGAATTAAAATCGAAGTTGTCAGTCTATTACTTTAAAAAAACTTAGACATAGTACTAAAGTATAGTGACTTGTGGTAAAATGCAGCATTACATCGATATACCAAGCAGGTTAACGTTGCTTTGTGAAAATATTGCCAACTAGTTGAGCCCCGCGGTTATAGTCTTACCGCGGGTAACGCCGCGGGGCGAAACCAGTCTAAAAAAGTAGCCTAAGTTACTAATTATATCATACCGCCCGAGACACAGATTTAATCTAGTTCGGGCAAATAACAATTTATGTAGTTTATTTATAAAATATAAGAATTTTATTGTAAATTATTGTACCTTTTTAACGAAATAAATATTATTATTATATTATTATTATTATCATCAGCTACCTATCAGTGAAAGTTTCGTCAAAATCGGTCCAGCCGTTCCAGAGATTAGCCGGAACGAACAAACAGACAGACCGACAGACAGAAAAAAATTTAAAAATGTTATTTTAAGTTATGGAATCAGGCGTTACTTTGCGGAAATCCATGACATTAAATGCTATGAAATATATTTAGCTTTAATTCCGCGAGACTAATATCCAGGTCTGAAAGCAGGGCACAAATCCCACCGTCATGCATATGCACACATACAAAACAAGTGAGAAATAATTAGCATGCCATGCAACCAAACCTATACTCGACACGTGTTTCGCCCCTCCACGGGGCATCCTCAGGAGATGTTGACTCGTCGAGCGTTTGAGCTCGAATGCGCGCTAGCGCACCGCTGTCGGCCCTTTATATACCGTTTCGATGACGCTATAATCACGATCCATACAATGTCACAACGACATCTGTGCCGAACTACCCGCAATCATACTTAGAAGTGGTGATGGAATTAAGTTTGTTTGGTCATTCAACAGTGTATATGCATTATTATTGTTATATTTTGATATTTCTAACTGTTCCAACACACTCATCCGGAAACCCTTATCGCAAACATGCAGAATGTTATAGGTATTGTTGCCGCTCAAGGAGTGGCCGGTGTCGATTAAATGTTTTGCGAAATGTGATTTATCTGGATGGCCATTCCTGTGAGCGGCAACATGTTCCCTGTACCTAATTTCGAAACTACGGCCTGTCTGACCCACATAGACCCCGGTGCAATCATTGCATACTAATTTGTAAACTCCGGATTTTTTTGAATTCTCTAATTTATCTTTACCGTTACATAGTTTACGCAAGTTATGATCCGATCGAAAAGCTACGTAAACATTGTGTTTTCTTAGAATATTCGCGATTCTATCTGAAATTGGGCCTATGTAAGTGAGACTCCCGACATTCTTGTTAATTCTTTCGGGGGTACATGCATAAAGTGCTGAGCGAGCCCGGTCATTCTGCTTTTTCTTAATTATATTATCAATAACTTGTTTGGTGTAACCGTTTGAAGTCGCGATTTGATACAATATTTTGAGTTCTTTTGCGTAATTATCCGTGGACAGTGGGAGTGACATTAAACGGTGGACATAGCTGCGGAAGGCTGCTAGTTTATGCTGTAGTGGGTGACAGGATGAAGCGGGAATCGTTGTGTCAGTGTGTGTGGGCTTTCGATAAATTTGGAAATCGAGTTTGTTATTGACTCTTGTGATTGTTAGATCCAAAAAATTAAGGGACTGATTTGATTCTAATTCTAATTTGAATTTTATTTTGGGGTGGTGAGTGTTGAGCCTATTTACGAAAATATCCAATTGACGATTAGTACCTGTCCAACAGATAATTACGTCATCCACATATCTATAATAAAACAGAATGTTGGGCTCGCCCACCACATATTTGCATTCGAAGTAGTCCATAAATATTTCCGCCATTAATGGACTTAAAGGTGATCCCATTGCTAGACCCTCTTTTTGGCGGTAGTATTCGTTATTGAATCGAAAGTAATTTTGTTCCATGCAAATACGTGTGAGGTTAAGTAGGTCATTTATTTCTCCTGGATGTAAACGTTGCCTCTCCAAAAGGTACCCCAAAATACGTAGGCACTCTTCAAATGGAATATTTGTAAATAAACTATCTACATCTAGTGATAATAATTTCGAATTGTGGGGGGTGTTAATATTTTGTATTTTTTTAGTTAAATCTAAACTATTTTTTAAACTGTACTGTGGTTTAAAAGATGCCTTTGCCTTTAGTAAATTGTTTAGATATTTGGCTAAATCGTATGTCGGGGCACCAATGTAAGAGACAACGGGGCGAATTGGGATGTTGTCTTTATGAGTTTTTGGTAAACCATACAAAAAAGGAGATCGTGGGTTCATTGGAATTTTATATTTTAACTGGCCTGGAGAAATGTACGACGTGTTATTAATTGCATTCTTTATTTCTAGAGTGAATTTTTTAGTAGGGTCGGTAGTAAGACGTTCAAAATCTTCCCCCTGGATAACGTCGTTAACCCTCTGGTGGTATGCAGTTTTATCCAAAATGACTACTGTATTGCCTTTGTCGGCTTTAGTAATTATTAAATCATTTTGAGTAATTGTGTTTTGTAATGACCTATGTACTTGTATTTCGGAATAATTTTGGGTAATGGTGGTTGCGGACGCTGTCTTTATCTGAAATGCCACCTGATGTTTAACGGCGCTATCCATTTTACTTCTAACACAAGCCATTTCTGAATCTACCATTAAAGTTTCGAGCGATTTCTGGGATAACCGTGGCCTGATGTTATATTTGAGGCCTTTCTCTAGTAAAGAAATCTCTGAATTGGAAAATTGGGTATTTGTATAATTTTTAACGCGTGGGTAGAAAGAATGAACCGCATCTGAATGATTATTTTCTAAGTTGGTGATATTATTATTATTATTTTGGCTATCCCGAGTTAATCGCTCCAACTTCCTACGCTGTGTTAAATATTTTTCATGCGCTACTTGGGAGGCGAAGTCCCGGGCTTTGTTATCTAAAATATCAAACTCCACACTATGCAGTTTGTAACTTAACTCTGAGTACAGAACTTTGAGGTGGAGCTTGATATTGTCCCTAACTGAAAACCAATGCCTGCATTCCTCATTCAACCACACTTGTTTTGCCTTCACCAAAGCTAAACCACTTGACCGGCTGTGTGTGTTAGTATGTATATTAATATAATGGGGAAATACTTTTAAGTGTTTACACTGCTGATTGAACCAAACGTTTTGGGCTGCTAAGCGATGCAGTTTTGTCAACTTAATGTATAGTTTTGCCTGCTCAGCTATACTTGCTGACTTAAGATAAGTTATGGAATCAGGCGTTACTTTGCGGAAATCCATGACATTAAATGCTATGAAATATATTTAGCTTTAATTCCGCGAGACTAATATCCAGGTCTGAAAGCAGGGCACAAATCCCACCGTCATGCATATGCACACATACAAAACAAGTGAGAACGCTCGACGAGTCAACATCTCCTGAGGATGCCCCGTGGAGGGGCGAAACACATGTCGAGTATAGGTTTGGTTGCATGGCATGCTAATTATTTCTCACTTGTTTTGTATGTGTGCATATGCATGACGGTGGGATTTGTGCCCTGCTTTCAGACCTGGATATTAGTCTCGCGGAATTAAAGCTAAATATATTTCATAGCATTAAATGTTATTTTGGTAAATGTACCGTGTATACATATGCATTTAGTAAAAGCGGTTATTTTAATATTACAAACAGACACTCCAGTTTTATTTGTTTGTATAGATAGATAATACCAAGCAACAAGCTGAAATCAATATTATAGATGGCAAACAAAATAATTTGCTCTGATTCACTCCAGGTCTGAATGAACCGAATGCGACAGAATACAGGGAGAGACTCCTCAGAGCGTATAAAAAAGCTGTTATACCACTCAAGGCATATTTGCGACAGTACGATGAGTACAGGGATATTTACAAGTTAAATATTGAATCCTATGTCGAGTAAGTCATACTACATTTTAATTAATTTAGCATGTCTCCTTTGGTTAAACAGTTAATTTTATTGGGATTTAACTCACCTTCAGATATACATTACCCTCGTACGACCCGTCTTCTCTCTTTATACATTCGTTGGGCAAAATTCAGGCTAAGAAACCACCAGGCACGCCTAAGTGTGAATCACTGAAGCACCGCTTTTCGTCGAAGTTTAAATGTAGCCCAGTATGAACACTGAAGTGGTATGGTACATGGACCTCGGTCTTACCACTATAAAGAATCTTCTAGGAGTTAAGCACACCGCTTCTTGAAAGCCCCATAAAAATGTGATCAAAATGTCGTCGACGTCATAAATGCGACGCCTTACTCTTTTCCATTCTTAGTTTTATCCTATGACGGGCCTGTTAGGCTACGTTCCCACGGCAGTCCAGTTCTGCGGGATCACTGCATTACTGGATCCCGCAGAAAGCACTCGTGTGTTCACACGGTAGTATCCCGTTTTTGTGCAGGTACAGTTTTTTGCGGTACGGGAGTTTGCATTCTGCTAGTAGCAGAAAGGACTGGAAATTCAGACGTGATGGACGTGAACACCCTTGTGATATTGTATTGGTATTATCGTCGACGCTCTAAATTGGGTGTCTTTCGTAATCTAGTGAGCGATTCGAGTGGAGATGAATATAAATTTCATAATAATTTTAGGCGGAGCGGGGCGAATAAGGCTCTTCCCGCTGTCCATCCAGCAAAAATGTACGCAGGAAGCTGCTAGTGGGAACACTTCTATTTAAAACAGTACTTGTAATCAAACTGGATCCTGTTTTTTTACTGGTTCAGTTTAGTGACAAAACCGAATAGCAAATTCAAACGGATCACTTTTTTGCGGTTCACTGCAAACGGGATGCCCGTGTGAATATTGGCATTAAAACGCGTATACAAATAAAAGGCATCCTGCAAAAAACAGTACCTGAAAATAACGGGATGTCCCCGTGGGAACAGGCCCTTAGTCATGTAGTGACCCTAACTGCTTAACCCGAGATCTTAAATTTGAATTCTACCTAATTTATGTGAGACTAGCTTTTACACGCGGCTTTGCACACGCAGACTTTCATCCCCTGACTTATCCCCTTAGGGGTGGAATTTCAAAAAAATATTTCTTAGTGCTCGCTTATAGAAGAGCTGTATGTCCAGTAGTTTACTATTGTCGGCTGTTGATAATGATTTTAACGTTATAAGCCGACACTGACATCAATTCAGCTTTTCTGTTGAGGATAATTATTTTATTGTTTTCCATTACTCTGCTGTTGAGGTTACCATATCCAGAGTAGATATACCCAATTAAATTTAATATTTGTTTCAGGAATTTCCGTGAAGAAAAGCACTCTCACACAGAAACTCAAGCAGAGGTTCAGGCTCACTATGACGCTAAGCAGCTACTCATTGAGCGCTTACCTCAGTATATTAATATCGGACCTTTTGCAATCAACGTTGACTCACTTAAGGTATTTCATTATACTTCACTTTGTACATTAAATCAAACTAGTGAGTACACAGTGGTCAAAATTCGAGCAAAATTCATTTTATATCGTTTCTTTTTATTTAACTCTCTACAGTCCTTCTCTAAAAAAACCTTAACTGTAATTTTTTTTATTACTCCTCCGTTCTTTTATGCATGGCCCTGCCAAAATGACTACTCTACCTAATGGAAATCATTAGCAGAATTCAAGAGTGGTGGTCACCATACTCAATGCGAACGAATCATTGCGAATGTAGACAATGCAGCATGGCGACCCACACTATGGCGGCCTAGTGATGCTTCTGTATCATAGTTTACATAAATCGTGAAAAGGCGTACAAAATTATTGCTTCACGTATTACTTAAATAGATGAGATCCATATTCCTGACAGCACAGATAACGTAGTGGTTTAATTGGTAATATTCCCGCTCCAATACGCTGAGTGTTGTGCTTTCGATTCCCACATGGTACAGGCATGTTGTGTGATTGATATGTATGTGAACTCCCTTCTACACTTAATATGTTACTGGCACAGGAGCACTAAGTGAGAGACTATTTTTTTTATGTTTATTCTCAGACTCAGAAATTTCGACTGGGTGAACCAATTTCGATTTCTCTTTTTTTTTAAAGCTAGTGTTTCCCGTGTGGTCGATTCGTCGTCGAGTCGATTTTTTTGTTTGAAATTTTTAGTTTGGTTTATTATTAAGAATAACTTCCTGCTTCATCAAAATAGTAGTGTTTCACATGGTAGATATATCTATATTTGTTCGTGTAATATAACTGTCTATCATAGCTCCATAACATAAATCCAAATCCTCCATAATATGTAAATAAATAAGTAAAATAATTATATATGTACATTAAAAACTAAGTTTTTGGATAAGTTTTTTTCATTTCATCGTATCAAACTTGTTCATGAATTTCAATCCCTCTTTTAATTGTACTGCAGCAACAACTTATAACGAAACGGTCTGATATAATGAAGGCTTTGCTTGTTATGTGGTGTGAGGAGGAACGTCTTGTCGTCGATGATGTCATAGAGGCTTACAAGGCTATTATGCGGAAGTTAGGAGAGAAACCTCATACTATAGAACACGTGTTTGAGATCAGAGAGTGGATGGAGTCAATACCGTTTGCACTGAAGACGCAAGATGACATTATGAAGAAAGTACATACGGTAAGTCGTTACAATTTGCTGACGATTAAAACATACATAATCATACCCTATACAATTAAACCTTTATACATACAGGAAAACGTCCACACACACACACACACGCACACTCACACACACACTCACATGCACACACACAAATTAGAATCAGATTTTTTACTTAAATAGCAATAATTTTAAAATAACAACTGTAGTACTATGCTATTGTACTGTTGTAGAACTATGAAGTACTCGAAGTGTTCTTCTATGCAATGGACAACGATGATTTCAAAGCACTATGGGAAGCTATAGGCTGGCCGTTAAAGATTCACAAACAGGTCAGATTTTGTTTACGATATACCATACCTTAGTTGAAAGGTAAAAATGAAAGACATACTGTAGTAACTATCATATCTATTAGCAATAACGTCATTTTCAATGCGAAATGATCATCGCAGGATGTGTAGTGTATGCAAATTTTCATACAACCGTTTATCCTTTTTAAACCCACTTAAGAGTCAAATTGGAATTGCCAAAAGATCTTTCTTAGATGTTGTTTATATTTTAAAAAGCATCAACTATCAAAATTTTAAGTTGTTAGCTCCAACGCTTTAGCCCCCGCCGTAGATGAACCAATCAATCAAGGAGTTCCCATTGTTAAGGGTATCGTCCGGGTTTGATTGCGAGCATCTGGTCCCAAGTCCTACGACTAAACTATTTCGCTACCACCATTTGAAACTATTTTACATACAAATAGGTGGAAGCCACAACTTTGCTTCTGGAAGAAGAACAGGAGAAGTTTTGGAAGCTGCACCAACAGGATGAACAAGTTTTGTACGACAAGATAGATTTATTCACTCAACAGTGCATGAATCTTAGCTTGCAGAACGACTTCTACAAGGTAAAGTTACACACCTACTACTTGGAACAAGAATGGGATTGTCCTCAGTTGATTGACTTTTAGCGGTTTATCATTCTTCATTGTCACCATATTATACCTTAGAAATAAAGTTTTTTGAAATAGGGTCTATTTCTGGTTTTCCTTCTTATTTGCATTTTTTTTTAAAGACAAGTCCCGCACCAAGAATAAATCCTGTGTCGCGGGGGACTTGACAAACATACATGAAACGGACACAAATAACACCCAGACTCAGAAGTACAATTTGTGGATCACACGAAGTGTTGTCCTACGTGGGATTTGAACCCACGACACTTGGCGAAGTAGGAAACGGTGTGGTGACCGTTAAACCACTAGGCCAAACGTGCATTGTTCTTAGAATACGTCGTTTGCTCTCTTAGTTACTTACGACACCCACAGGATGAATATGGGTTAGAATCTCCATATAATAGGTCTTTACCTATGAAATTGCCGTTTTGTATGCAATAAGTAGGTAGTAGGTAGTAGAGCCACGCTGATTTCAGCACGAACGGGCCGGCTCGACCGGGGCGGTACTACCCTCGCACAGAAAATCAACGTAAAATGACAGCGTGCTGTCGTGTTTCGTTGGTGAGTGCGAGACCGGAGGCCCAATTAGTCTAGTCAACAAGTTCCAAACTTGTTGACTAGACTAAAAGATGCAGCAGCATCACTAGGCCGCCATGGTGTGGGTCACCATGCTGCATTGTCTGCATTCGCAGTGAGCATGGTGACCACCACTCTTGGATTCTGCTTATGCTTTCCATCAGGCAGAGTAGAGTCATTTTGGCGGGCCAAACATAAAAAAAAAAAAAAAAAAAAAAAAAAGTGAAAGTACTTATTTTTTCAAACTTTTTTATTTCTGTTATTTGAAGTAATCACCCATGCAATCGACGCATCTTTGCCAACGCATTGGCATTTTTTTTGATGCCCTTCTTTTAAAAATCAGCTGGACGGGAGGCAACAAACTCTTCAAAGGCATTTTGTACTGCCTCTCGGGAATTGAATTTTTTACCCACTAAAAAGTTGTCTAAATTTTGGAAAAAGTAATAGTCGGTAGGTGCAAGGTCTGGTGAGTATGGCGGATGAGGGAGAGCTTCCAACCCCAGCTCTTGCAGCTTGGAGACTGTCTGTTGCGCAGTATGGAGTTCACGCGATGTCGTGAAGGAGCACCGATTTGCCGACCGATTGACCAAAGCTGGTTGCAGATGTGCAAGCTTCTCCATCATTCTCTCCAGTTCTTCACAGTACACATCTGCATTAATGCTCATGCCGTTTTGTAAAAAGCTGTGGTGAATCACACCCGCACTAGACCACCAAACAGTGACCATCACCTTTTTAGGGGTCATTTTTGGTTTAGGGCATTGCTTTGGTGCTGAACCAGGGTCTAACCAACTAGCTGAGCGCTTTCGATTGTCGAACAGAATCCATATTTCGTCGCATGTAAGAATTCGATTCAAAATTCCTTCATTTCTTTGCCTGTTGAGCAGCGCAAGGCAAGTCTCGACGCGTACGTTGCGCTGGCGATCGTTAAGGTCGTGGGGCACCCATCTATCAAGCTATTTTACCTTGCCAATTTGTCGCAAATGGATCAATATTGTTTTGATGCTTACATTAAAAGCTCCTGCTAGCTCAGCTGTAGATTGAGTTTCGTCAGCTTCCACAATCGCCTTAAATTCATTATTGTTAACCAAAGTCTCCGGACGACCACGAGCTTCATTTTTCAAGTCAAAATTTCCAGAACGGAACCGGGAAAACCAATAACGGGTTGTGCGTTCGTTTATACAGTTCTCTCCGTAATTTGATGTTGCGTGCCGTTTGTGTCGCGTTGGTGCCACGACGGAACTCGTATTCCATAATTACACGAATTTTTAAAGTATCCATTATGACGAAAAATGTTCAAATGTAATGAAAATACAACGCCAATCAGAAAACAAAAGACTGAGTTTGTAAATTGAATGTCATGGTTTTAAAACAAAATTAATTTGAATTTAGAATACAGAGCCATTACAAACTTTTTTTTATTTGAAATGACCAGTACTGAAGAACGGCAATTTCATAGGTAAAGACCTAATATTTAATCCATCCTCCATATAATTATCATTGTCGATCTACAGGTGCATGAAATAGCCAACGACATAAAGAAAGCGTGGAAAGCCATGAAAGAGTCCCAGGAATGGGGACGTGTCCTCAACGCGCGCCAGAAGTTATTTGGACAACCCATTATCCCTTTTACTGACCTCAATAAACTGATTAAAGAGTTTGAACCTTACAGAAACCTATGGGTTACAGCTTCAGGTAAACTTAGCCGTAATGTTTGTATTCTTTGAACTTTACACTCACGGACGGAGGACACATTGTGACTCTAGAATGACTAAAATAATTTTCGCGTGTAACGTGTAGATCAAATACAAAATGTGGAATTCCTCGTAGGTGGGCTCGGTGGCGCAGTGATAGCATATGCGACTACTATGCTTGAGGTCTCGGGTTCGATTCCCGGGTGGGAACAAATATTTGTTTCAGAGTTTGCGTGTTTTCTATGTATAATATGTATGTATTTACAAAAAAAAGTATATAAGTATTTATATCAGCTGTCTTGTACCCATAACGGCATAACACAAGGTCTGCTTAGCTTGGAACTAGATGGCGTTGTGTGTTAGATGTCCGAAATATTTTAAAAAATTGTTTTAATTTTGAAGAAATATTTGAAGGGATGGTTTATTGGCTTCCAAGTCAATGTAGTGTTTGCTGTCCCGTTCAGCTTCTCAAGTAGAAAAATCTACTCTCCAGTGACTGCGTATCATAAATGTACTCATTTACCTTGAAATACTGGATCTTTATGAGATATTCTTCTATCTGGTTCTGTTACTTTGTGAGTAACTAGGGCTACCAGAGTTCAAACTGATCAGACTGTCCCTTCCTTATTCTTGACAACACTTGATTAGTAGATGTCTATGAGCATCGGTAGTCGGTTACTATCAGGTGAGCCATCTGATGATTTTGTTTCCAATATAATAAAAAAAACTATTTTGTAGACTTCCTGAAGTCTCGCGAGATATGGCTAGACAATCCATTAATATACGTAGACGCTGACTCAATCGAGCCGTTAACGAATGAGTACTACAAGACTATAATCAAATGTATTCGCACATTTGCGGATTTGCCCAAAGTCCAGTATGTCGCTAATGTTATCAGGGTGAGTGTGTTCTTTCTGTATCTACCGACTTCAATCGACTTAAGTAGTCTTTATCGTGGAAGAGCTATTTGGTTATTTTGATTATTGCATAGGTTAAAATTCTGAAACAGGTTTGCCATATTTTTCGCTACGCAAAGAAAATAAAGAGAAAAAAATGAAACTGTTTCTTAAGTTTTCAGTATTATGGTAGCATCTTCGAAATATTTACATAAATAATATTACTTTCATATTATTTATAATTAGTTAACCTTTTATTTTGTATCAGGACGCTATAGATGAGTTCAGACCCATGATTCCAATTATCCAAGCTGTGAGGAACCCCGGCATGAAGGAGAGACACTGGAATGAGTTTATGGAGAAATCTGGTGAGACATTTATCGAGTGTGGGTATGGAATAATAAAGCTATCTAAATAAAGAACGACAGAATAATGGTTTAATATTATAAACCTAGTTTTGTTTGAAACAACTATAGATAATTATAATTAATGCAACAAGACTTTAACTATAAACGTCTACCGAACGTTCCTTTTTTTAAAACTTAAGCACAGTGTTTTTGAGCATTGAGATTTGAGAATTATCATAAATCGCAGTCGCATGGAAACTGTATATTTTATCGTGAAACTGCTTTTGCACGATAAAATATTTATCAGCAAAACAGCCAATTGATTGCTGAGCGACATTCACAGACTTTACGTGTGAATTGCCCAGCACGTGGCGTCAATGATTTTACGTGTTTATTAGGAATTAAATATTTTTGGTTAATAAATGGTATTTAAATTATCTATATGTCGGAGACACAAGAATAAACGAGAACATGAATGACAGATACAGCCAATCTGGACCAAAGCCAAACACTAATCACTACTAAACGTATACGAATTAACTTAAACACCATCAGCAACCCCCCATGAGGGGATTGGGGCAACGCTCACCCCTCCGCGATGCCCTGTGGGATTCGCCACCTAGGCTAGTAATTCCCCCACTGATAAATATCGCCTCATACACACAATATAAAACACACAGATACAATAAATCACAAATCAAATAATAGATATGGTCGTCGCGAGATCTTAAGAGAACTGTGTCCTGTTTCCGATCGCGCCGCTTTATATAGACTGTTGCGTAGTGTTCGATAGTGGCAAATGTTTGTATCACTTTTATTATTTGGATACCCTCACTCCGACACGGCCGTCCTGACGTATTACACGTCCTCGTGTGATGTTGAAGGCATCATCATCATTATCCGCAGAAAAGAAAGAGATTTTTGTGTTGTTCGGCCACTCCTGACCAAGGACATTGGGTACATTATTACATTTTATCTTCTGTGGAACAACTTCATTTAGGACATTCTCATAAAATAGGCTTTTCGTTATCAAATCTGAATGCTAATAGACTTCTCGCTACATACTAAATTAATAACACCAGTAAGTAGTATCGCAACAGTCACCTCACCGTTTATCGCGTTACACATTTTTGGATAATTATTATTAACAATATCTACATGGCCTCTTATTCTACCAATTTCACTTTTCAATGGCCACCTCGCCTTTCAGTGGCCACCTCGTCTTTCAGTGGCCACCTCGCCTTTCGCAAAACTTAACTAAACTTTAACAACCACCACGCTGATAGGATATCTCATATCTCATTATAGAGACTACTCGCCACACAATTACAACTCAATTTCATTCCATTGCATCAGCATTAATTAACCCTTGATTATCATCAACATCAATAGGGACTTGATCTACAGGGATTTTCCTCACTATTATCAATGCCAGACAAATCTACCTCCTCGGGTATATCAAAAGGAAACTCTCGTATACGAACGCAAGCGCATTTGTAGATTCTGTTACAAGTTAAAGATTTCAAAGTATAACGATCGCCATCGAGCAACTCTACAATTTTAAACGGTCCTTTATACTTAGGATTTAACTTTGTCTAATTTCTTTCTTAACTTTGAATCAAAACTAAGTTACTGAGATCAAACTTTACTAATTTACACTTTCCCTATCAAATGTCACATACGTGTACACACAGTATCTCTCTCGATCTGCCATATCTGACCTCACTGTCTATTCTGTCTCAATAAAACAGTACACTACTGAACAGCAAAAGAAAACAGTAACATCATTATTAAAATCAAAACAACATAAAATAAGAACTTTAGTAATTGACTACTGCTGCAAATTCTCAAAGCAATCGAAATGTATCTGCCAACTACATAGACATGCCAGCTACAATCACCCGCTGCTGGTGAGATAGCTGACACCAAATAGAAGTCCGACCAGTTTTTTTTTTATCTTTACTGAAAATATCGACATTTCATTACAAAATAAAAAAACGGTAATTATAATTCGAGTCACAACTATCTCAAATTGGTCAAAATAATAATTAGAAAAATGTTAATAGCTACAATCAAAGATGAATCCGCCTCAAACTAAAAATCACATCACAATCATAAATTTAAAAGTGAATAAATAAAAAAACCCCTTATGCAGCATCAGGTCGAAGTTATCAATTACACAATTGTCATTTAACGATTATACTGGCACGTTTTGCAGACATTCGGTTATTCTTCCCCACTTTTACCCCCATAACTTTTTAAACGACTCAACCGATTTTCATGAAACATGTCTAAGAACACTCGCACGTAACTCACCTTTCATACAAAAAAACTAAATTGAAATCGCTTCATCCGTTCGCGAGCTACGGTGCCACAGACAGACAGACACGTCAAACTTATAACACCCCTCTTTTTGCGTCGGGGGTTAAAAATAAGAAATAAATTTAAACAATAAACAAACAGCATGTGCAAAATCGGCAGCTCAATCCCAGGCAGCTCCATTTCTGACATTTCTGCTATGGTATAATACTACACTCTAAATTTCCTAAATCGACTACCTTTGTACCGATGCCACCAATAGAAACGACCTTATTATTTTTAAGAACAAGGTTCTTTTCGAAAATTGCTGCTTAAAACCCTAATGCAAGCAGATCTCTTCCATAATTATGTCGTTTGAAATACAGTAATCGTGTACTACATGAAACAATAACCGCAATGAATAAATCTGGATTAAAACTGTACATAGAATTTCGATGCTACAATAAGTGCGGGCATTACCTACCCTCAATAATGTTACTGCACAATATTGTCGTTTGCCTAGAAATTCATCTGACAGAACTTATCTTATTAAAGAGCACTCAGCACAAAATAAAAATAGTACGACTCACCGGATTGTTGGAGTTGTCCGTACATACCGGTTACTTCCCAGTTACCGATGCGTTGCTTTTACTACCGCACGCTGCCGCTGTTGTAGGCCGCACGTCTCATAAACCGTTCGTACGCGAAAAGGCTATACCGACACTTTGACACTATGTGAGCGTTCTCGCTTACAAAAATTTAACAAATGACACCTCGTACGATTTTCGAGCGGAGGGTAGTTCGACAGCTCGCCGCGACTGACGATCCGTTACACTCTCAAACGTTGTGGGCAAATGAGATTCAGATCGCACTTCTGATGTCGGAGACAAGAATAAACGAGAACATGAATGACAGATACAGCCAATCTGGACCAAAGCCAAACACTAATCACTACTAAACGTATACGAATTAACTTAAACACCATCAGCAACCCCCCATGAGGGGATTGGGGCAACGCTCACCCCTCCGCGATGCCCTGTGGAATTCGCCACCTAGGCTAGTAATTCCCCCACTGATAAATATCGCCTCATACACACAATATAAAACACAGAGATACAATAAATCACAAATCAAATAATAGATATGGTCGTCGCGAGATCTTAAGAGAACTGTGTCCTGTTTCCGATCGCGCCGCTTTATATAGACTGTTGCGTAGTGTTCGATAGTGGCAAATGTTTGTATCACTTTTATTATTTGGATACCCTCACTCCGACATATATATTAATACATGAAGCAAAATCTTTGCACCCCTTTTGACGAAAATGAAGCAAACGAGGAATGAACGATAAAAAAATGAAACTGAAATGATTTATGGTCCAATTTCGACTACTGCGGGACCAATATTTCGTATTATTTATTAAAAATGTGTGGAGGTATAGACACCATAAGATAGCCTCAAACAAAACTGTTCTATTTTCTTACTGACCGATAAATCTATGAAGAATAAAATGATGTCGGCAATTTTTTTCTTTTATGCTTTCAAGTTCGTACTGCCATTGACCATTGCGTTTCATTTCAGGTATAACGGTGACTATGAACGAGAAGCAGACCTTCCAATTGTGTATAAAGCAAGGCGTAGCAGAACATGGTGAACTAATCGCCGAGATTGGTGAACTTGCTACCAAGGAATACGTCATCGAACAGTCCCTCGATAAAATGATAAGCGAATGGGCCAACAAGCATTTCGAATTGACTCCATACAAAAATACTGGTACTCCAAATTTTCGCTTATTCTTATAATAATTATATTTCGGACATCTGACACAAAACGCCATCTAGTCCCAAACTAAGCAGAGCGTATACTATGAGTACCACGGCCTCGCAGAAAACCGAGGTGTGAAACAGCGCTTGCGCTGTGTTTCACCGAGTGAGTGAGGATACCGGAGGTCCATACCCCGAACTCTCTCCCCATCCCCCGAAGGCCGGCAACGCACTGGTGACGCCCCTGGTGTTACGTATGTCCATGGGCGGTGGTAATCGCTTACCATCATGCGATACTTCTGCTCGTTTGCACTCCATACCATTAAAAAAATATCGCCACGTCAAAAACGTCGTCTATTGTTTTTAATAACAACTGGATTCAATCTATTATGGATTGTAAGACAGTTCACGATTTAAAATAATAAATTACTATACATTATTATGTCTAGTGACACTGGTAGTGAAACGCCATTGGTCGCTCTGGAAATGGAGGGTAATAAAAGTCCGCATCCACTATGAGTATAATAACGTTCATTTGAGTGCAGATTGAGGTTACTGCAAATTAAAACGAAATACTATTAGAATGATTAAGTATCGAATGATAGAAAGTTCACTTTTCTGATCAACCTACCCGCACTAACTTAATTTACCAGAGAATTCCTTAATACAGATGAAGACAGTAATCCATTGGTGTTTTGAAATATCTCTGTATATTTATGCATCACTTATATGCAGCAATAGCGATTGATTAATGACATTTAATTGTGAGTCAATATAATATAAGAATTAAGATATTTGTTCTAAGATATTTGACGTTTTTTACAGCTTAAAACAATAAGTAGCTAAAATAAATGTCATTTTTGTCAGGAACACACATTATGAAGATAGCTGACGAGACATTACAGTTGTTGGATGAGCATCTCCTAGGCACTCAACAGTTAGGGTTCAGTCCGTTCAAGGCAGCCTTTGAACTACGCATCCAAGAGTGGGACGACAAACTACATCTCACCCAAAAAGTGGTCGAGGAATGGATCGAGTGCCAGAAGTTAGTAGTACCTTCTGACAGTTTCTATACAATTGATCTGACCGTAATGGACAGCTCAACAAGTCGTGCTAACATTTTCAGAGAATGGATGTACTTGGAACCGATCTTTGGGTCGGAGGATATATCCCGCCAGTTGCCGTCAGAAGCGAAGAAGTATGGCACCATGGAGAGGATCTGGCGACGAATTATGTCGTCGGCCGTTGCTTGTCCAAAGGTATCTTTTTTTTTTTTTTTTTTTTATGGAATGGGCCGGCAAACGAGCAGACGTATCGCCTGATGGTAAGCGATTACGGCCGCCCATGGACACCCGCAACACTGAGGCGTCACAAGTGCGTTACCGGCCTTTGGGGGATGGGGGGGGGGGAGATAGGGGCAGGGGTGTTGGGCCTCCGGTATCCTCACTCACTCGGTGAAACACAGCGCAAGCACTATTTCACACCGGTTTTCTGTGAGGCCGTGGTATCACTCCGGTCGAGCCGGCCCATTCATGCCGAAGCGTGGCTCTCCCACGGTCTAATATAATATAGGTAAAATACTTTAGTATATGAAACAAAAGACATTTTTCCCTCCTTTATGTATGAATGCGAAAGTCATTCTTCTACTATCGATCAGCGCATCAGCGCCAAGCCCTATAAGGGGTCGAAGTTGTCGCCATGGCCGAAATCGGTCGGATTACATCATGTTCCGCTTGCACGGTTAAACCACCAAAGCGATTCTAATGAGATCTAGCATGCAACTTTGATTCATAAGGAACGACATAGACTTATTTTCACCGCGTACCGTCGCGGATACACGCTGGCGGAGGCTACAGGAAAAAGTTGGTAAGAAATACATAAATGAAGTTGCAAATAAGTGTCTCATAATCAACAACCCATAACGTCCCACTGCTGGGCTCGGGTCTCCTCTCAGGAGAGGGTTAAGGCCATACGTCCCCACACGCTAGCCAAGTGCGGGTTGGGGACTGGCAAGACAACGTCGTTGTGGCTACGTTTTCTTCGGAATCACGGAGACGCTCCTGGTAACATGCCACTAACGGTCACCCATCCAGATACTGACAGTGCCGTCGTTGCTTACCCTCGGTGATTGTTTCTAATCACCGAGTGCAACTGAACTATGAGCGCCTCATATATTTCAACAAAGTCAGAATAAAACCTTTTTCAAGTTGGGTTAAATTATAAATAGTTTTTATGAATTTAAGTCATATTCTGTATACAGTTCTACATTTTCCTTTCGTTCACTTTGTTGATGAAATTATGGGTAAGTGACAAACAATCCACAGAATTTACGACAGAATACCTGTATCCGATTTTTAAATGCAGTTTTATCCACAGATAATGGTAATATGTCCCGACAGTCGTCTGTTGGACAGTTTGGTGGAGGCTCGACATCTCCTGGACGTGGTGTACCGAGGCCTGAACTGTTACATGGAACTGAAGCGGCTGCGCTTCCCGCGGTTCTTCTTCCTGAGCGACGACGAGCTGCTGGAGATCTTGTCGCAGTCGCGTAACCCTCGCGCTGTGCAACCACATCTCAGGAAGTGCTTCGAAAACATTGCCAAGGTAGTAGGGCTTCACAATATTGGTAACCATTATATGGGTGCGTTAATTAATAATATAAAAGCTAAATTGTTTTGCAAACAGTGGCTCGGTACTAACAAAAGCATAAAGATGTTTTTTTTTACTTTCTAAAACTAATTGAAGTATTTGTCTTAACTATTTTTCATCCCTTATAAAATTTTAGCAAAAGCTAAATTAACATTGTATTTGTTTTTCTGTTTTTTTTTGTTTTTAAAAAAGACCAATCCCGCATTAGGAATAAACATCCTGTGTCGCGGGGGACTTAACAGCCATACATGAAACGGACACAATTAACACTCAAACTCAGAACAACAATTTGTGGATCACACAAAGTGTTGACACGTGTATAATTATTATTATTTTGAAAACTTTTGTCCATGTATTAGGAGACAGTTTTTTATAAAGACGGAAATACAGACGTCCTAATAAAAAGTTCTTCACTTAGATTTGCTCGTGAATTTCATTTTTTCGAATCGAAGTTAAGTACGGAATTTCAAATATTAATAGTAAAAACGACCATTTCATAGTGTACTTGCACACTACACTTGCCAATATGACCACCTGTAGGGATGTACCCCTGTGAGTATTTTACACACATCAAAAGTGTCTAGGGATCAAGCATTTTTATGCGGATTTCTTGAGATTGAGATGTGGCTTTGGCCCTGGCCTGCTCAGTCGCCAGACTTGAACCCGATTGAGCATGCATGGGATATGCTACAGAGAAGAGCTCTGCCGAATATGGAGGGTATCCAGTCGCAAGAAGACCTTTTTTTGTTGTTGCAACGAACATGGGCGGCCATTCCACAGCGTGATTTGGATGAACTCATTTTGAGTATGCCAAACCGATTCTTGTGTTGTTAGTGTTCGCGGTAGAAACACGGATTATTAATTGTTTAAGTTACCTAATAAAATTTTAAAGAAAACTTTTATTTCAGTCTTTTTTTCGAACTTTAATGTTAGTGGTTCAAATGTCAAAAATCCCTTTATTAGGAAAATGGCAAATTTCTTTATTAATGCAAAGGTGACTTGGTTTATCGTTACTGTGACAAACGAAAACACTTTATTTGATGAATCCTTAAAGAAAATTTTAATTAATATCAATCAGGAGAAAAGTTATTGCAAAAATATATGTTGATCCCTAGACACATATGTTGATCCCTAGACACTTTTGATGTGTGTATATTCTAATATGCTCAACTGAACTTAGGTGACATTCCAACCCGACCTGAAGATAACCCACATGCACTCGAGCGAGGGAGAAATCGTAGAGCTGAGGTATCAATTTTACCCTTCGGCTAACGTGGAACAGTGGCTGCTACTGTTAGAAGATACCATGAGAAATTCGAGTAAGTAGAAGGATATACAGACAAATTTGTTCATGGAGAAATTCCAGTAACTACACAAGCTCTTGCCCACACTGTCGTCCGCATGTACCGCGGTAATAATTTTATATAACCTATGACACTCGCAAATAATTTGAGAGACTATCTATAATTGGTAAAATATTTTTTTTTTTATTTGGTTTTGTAAGTTTTAAGAGGTGTTTGAGTTTCTATTGGGTAACCAATAGAAACTCAAACACCTCTTTATAATATTAGTGTCGATTGTAAAATAAAGTTATGCTAAACATTTGGGATCCAAAATCTGTTTGCATACGTGCACCGTGGGAGAGCCACGCTTCGGCATGAATGGGTTGGCTCGACCTGAGTGATACCACAGCCTCACAGAAAACCGGTGTAAAATTGCGCTTGCGCTGTGTTTCACCGAGTGAGGATACCGGAGGTTCATACCCCAACCCCTCCCACCATCCCCCTCCCCATCCCCCAAAAGCCGGCAACGCACTTGTGACGCCTCTGGTGTGGCGGGTGTCCATGGGCGGCGGTAATCGCTTACCATCAGGTGAAACGCCTGCTCGTTAATTCTGAGGAGGAGAATTTAATTAAGAGATATGTTACTACATATCTCTTGATTAAATAGGGGAGGCATTAGTTGCTTTGTATCAGATGTTCTCCAAAAGACACCTATGGGTCACATAAAAAAGGATCAAAAATGGTTGTCTGTAAAGTCTGTTTACGGACGATAGTTTAACGTGACAACGAAACATTGATGAAATCAATGTTTCGTTATGACGTTGTTGACGTTGAATGTTGACGACTATGGAAGTCGTCAGAAGGCTCATTTAACGCCTCAGACCGAGGTAACGCCGCATAAATGATGCTCTTGCACTTCAAGCCTTAAATGGAACGCCTCAGAGCGAGGTAATGCCGCATAGCGGGGTAACGCCGCATATCGAGGTAACGCCGCATGAGTCATGAGTCGTGTGTGCAGCCGGCTCCATCGAATTATAAGACGTGGTCACGTCAAAAATTTTATTATTATTTTAGGTTATTATTTATTATAATTAAGTGATCGTTGGAATAATGTTAGTAGGACTCCGCTACCTTAATGTGAAACAAGTGCTAGTTTAAACTAATCTTACGGTTTCTAGTTCGTCTCACTCTTATTGATGCTCTGGAGGAACTGTGGCGAATACCCCGCGCAGCGTGGGTACTGCGTTGGCCGGGACAGGTAGTGATCGCAGGGTCACAAACAGCCTGGACGGCGGGTGTTGAGAACTCTATACTAGAATTTCGCGTGGATGAATACTTTGATGAAATGTTGCAACAGGTGAACACTGAATATTCAATTAGATTAAACTATTCGTACACAGTGCTGTCTAGACATAAAATTATTTTAGCTTTCTTTGAGTTCTAAACATGTACAAATGGATAGATATAACCTGATTTTTGTGTAAATAAATTACGATAATTAAGTTTTTTAGTTAGAGAGTTCGTAGAATTCTGGGTATTCTGATTACGAGTATTCCGAAAATATCATCGTACTTTTTAACCTACTTCAAAAAAGCAAGAGGTTCTCAATTCGTCAGAATCATTTTTTTTAATGTATCTTCGTCGACATTTTTGCCACTATATGTTTGACGAATATAAACTATTGCTGGATAACTTGCAAAGACACACAAGATGCTGATGACTCCTTTTTCATGTAGCTGGAAAGCCTCCGTGCCCTGGTAAAAAGTGATCTGACGTACTTCCAACGCGAAGTGTTGTGCGCTCTCATCGTTATCGAAGTACACGCGCGTGACGTCACTCGCACCCTCGTCGATGAGAGCGTGCGTAACGTCTCAGACTTCCAATGGATCTGTCAGCTCAGGTATGCCTTCCTATGTATTTGTGATGAGTTGAACTAGCGCCATCTAACCAATTTGATCGGAACTAGTTAGTCACCACCAATCCTGCATTGCACAATAATCTTTTGACCTCGATAAATTACACTTATGTGACTTTACTGCCTCTGTGGCACAGTGGTAGCGTATGCGACTGCTGTGCTTGAGGTCTCGGGTTCGATGCCCGGGTCGGACCAAATGTTTGTATGATCTGCAAATATTTGTTTCGGAGTTGGGTGTTTTCTATGTATAATATGTATGTATTTACAAAAAAAAGGATACATGTATTTATATCAGTTGTCTAGTACCCATAACACAAGCTCCGCTTAGCTTGGGACTAGATGGCGTTGTGTGTCAGATGTCCGAAATATTTCAAACACAAAATTTAAAACAATAATTGTTTTAAATATTAAAACAATTTCTGCAGACTGGTTATCTAAAACAGAAAAACGTAATAAGAAATAATAGATTATGAGTCCACCGTTTATAGATAAACAACGAGACAATCTGTTGCAGATATTACTCGAATGTGAAGCCAATGTATCCCTTGGAGCCAGGTGAACTGCCCGAGATCTACCAAGACGAGACGCACCTGAACACTTTGACTTATTACCGCCAGTTTAGTCAAAACACGTGTGACGTGCGGGCTCTCAACTCCGTGTTCACGTACCAGAATGAGTATTTGGGCAATAGGTCAGTTATGGATACTGTTAAAACCTTTGTGTAACGTAAGAATAGAGATTATTTTCCATTGTCTGAGCGCTACCTGTTTAATATTTCTCTCTAATTTGTCTAACTTAATTTTAACTACATTTATACACTACTAAGCGTGAGTTGAGTGAGTTTATTTCACATTTCGATTGAGCCTGGATATTTTCTATGTATAATACGTAATGTTTCGGCGTGAGATATTATAATGATTGTGATCGTGGTGAAGGAGTAAAATAAAACGTCCAACGTGGTGTCTCGAATAGCGAGAAAAAAGGAAAAAGGTTATTTATTGTTGGTGCCTTTTATAGGAACTAATACTAGGGTTGCCACTTAAAAACTAATACTTGTGTTGCCACTTAAAACTACTAACAGTGTTGCCACTTAAAACTAAAAATAATAAATAGGTAAAAGTATTTATGTATTCTATCAGTCAATCTAGTTATCAATTAAAAGCTCTGCTTAGTTTGAGGCTAGATGGCGTTGCGTGTCAGATGTCCGAATTTATTGGTATTATTTCTCGATCATCACGGTAACTGCATTCGGCGAAGCAATTGAAGAAAATTCAGTGCGGACCAATTGCAAAACCGAACGCGGTGCACGGTCAAATTCATACTCGTATCTCTGTAATCGTCTATGATATCGATAAGCTCAATATTCTCTACTATCATTATGTTTAGTGTGTTAATTAATGTATGTATGAACGTTTAGTGGACGATTAGTGATAACGCCGCTGACGGACCGCTGCTACCTGACACTGATGTGCGCGATGCACCTCAAGTTCGGAGGCGCCCCGGCCGGGCCCGCTGGTACTGGCAAGACTGAGACCACAAAGGTACATACCAGATATAGTAGAAATTCCTAATATCTCGATCAATTTTTAAGGTTTCGAGCCAAAGGCAAAAAACGGAACCCTTATAGATTCGTCATGTCTGTCTGTCTGTCCGTCTGTCTGTCTGTCCGTCCGTATGTCACAGCCACTTTTTTCCGAAACTATAAGAACTATAATGTTGAAACTTGGTAAGTAGATGTATTCTGTGAACCACATTAAGATTTTCATACAAAAATAGAAATAAAACAATAAACTTTAGGGGTCCCCATACTTAGAACTGAAACTCTAAATTTTTTTTTTCATCAAACCCATACCCCGGGATAGGTCTTCAAAAATTATATTGAAACCTCAATATCATTTTTTTCTAAACTGAATAGTTTGGACACTTCCAAAGTGGTAAAATGTGTCCTCTCCCCCCCCCCCCCCTGTAACTTCTAAAATAAAAGAATGATAAAACTAAAAAAAAAATTTGATGTACATTACCATGCAAACTTCCACCGAAAATTGGTTTGAACGAAATGTAGTAAGTAGCATTCGCACTTGGCCGCTTTTATTTGTATCCATGGCTGTGGTATATTTTTGACCAGCAACCTGCCCCGGATTCTTTACGAAAAAAATAACATAGCCTATGCTACTCTGAGAAGATGTGAGAAGAAGATGTATTTTAGCCTATATCCTACTCAAAAAATTCACAAATTATATATAAAAACCTTCCTCAAGAATTACTCTATCTGTTGGTAAAAACTGTATAAAAGTCCGTTTAATAGCTTTTGAGTTTATCGCAAACAGACAGTGAGACCCGACGGAGGACTTGGTTTTATAATATGTAGTGATAGTGATTACAAGAGCAATTTTTTTTTTAGGATCTGGCGAAAGCTCTTGCAGTACAGTGTGTTGTGTTCAATTGTTCCGACCAACTAGACTTTATGGCTATGGGCAAGTTCTTCAAAGGACTAGCAGCGTAAGTATATACCAATTATTTGAAGATTTATAAGTATACTCGCTGACACACGCAACCTCGTCCCCTCTCCTATTGTCCGCAAAGTGATGTTATAGTATGTGAACAAATTTGATTACCATAAAAAAGAGTAACTTTTTAAAGCTTTTTAAAAACAAGCTTTTACTGGAATGCCTCGTACTTTACTGGACTCGTTTGATTCGTCTGAATCAAACGAGTCCAAACTCGATGATGTTGCTACGTTTCTTTACAGAGTTCCTATGGCCACCTTACAGCTCCAGCATCAGATCAGCTCCATGTCATTATAATATTGTACTGTCACGCTGTATACATAAGCATGCAAAATTTCAGCAAAGTCGGTTCAAGATATCTGCTTCAAAATTGAGTTGCAAGATTCCAACCAAACATACAAGCATACATACATACATTGCAAGTTAATAAAACGCTTGTAAAAATGGACATAATATGGTGTCGCGGATTTTTTAGATCCTTTATGGGGAAATAATTATTTTCTACATTGTTTTTTTTTTTTTTTTTATGGAATAGGCCGGTAAACGAGCAGACGTATCGCCTGATGGTAAGCGATACCGCCGCCCATGGACACGTGTAACACCAGAGGCGTCACAAGTGCGTTACCGGCCTTTGGGGGATGGGGGGGAGATAGGGGGAGGGGTTGGTTGGTTGGTTATGGGCCTCCGGTATCCTCACTCACTCGGTGAAACACAGCGCAAGCACTATTTCACACCGGTTTTCTGTGAGGCCGTGGTATCACTCCGGTCGAGCCGGCCCATTCATGCCGAAGCGTGGCTCTCCCACGGTTGTTTTTGTGAAACTTTTCATATCGAACCAGCACTTACTGAGGTTAGCACGTTCAACCAACCACACAAACTCTTTAGCCTTATAATATTAATAAGCATAGATAAGGGGCCAGAAGTATACTCCTTTAACAGACCAATTATAAAAATAACTACATCTAAGCATTCAATAAGAAATTAGGACAAACATGCATTAAGGTAACAGTGGTCGTCACGTGACCACGTAGTGATACGTAGTTTACTAACATAGTTCTAAGTGTCTTGGGCTTTTTCTCTCCAGATCTGGTGCATGGGCGTGCTTTGACGAATTCAACAGAATTGATATTGAAGTGCTTTCCGTTGTGGCACAGCAGGTCCGTTTTAACTTTTACTTATCGGTGTACTTGTGCTATGTTCTGCCCATGGTCTAAGAAAACAAGGTCTCGCATTCCGAGAGCGACCAAGTGTGACGTCACTGTCTAGTTACCTCTTTATAGCAACATAACACGAAATGAACCAATCAGAACCAGCGATAGCGGTAATGACTTATGGCTCGTGTCACCCACGTGATCACTGTGTCTCGGAATGCTATACCTGGCGAAGTATATTGCTATACCATGGTTCTGCCTAAGTTTCAGCCGTTTGAATAGCTACATAAACGATAAATACGAGTTGGTTGTTGATATAGGATTTGTTTCAAGTTTTCCTTCTTTTTGCTGTGATATTCTCCTGCACTTTGCTACACTTGGACTTTTGTAATCACTATATACTTGCACTTTTCTTCTGCTGCAGTTTACTTCTTTAGAAGCTTATTATGACACACACGGCATGAATAGGGTGATGACACTCGGTATTTTAATTTGTCACCACCAGATTATTTTTACCAGTCGTGAATCTAACTTTGATAGTACAAGCTCTGGTTAGTTTGAAACTAATTACAAATTTTAACAAAAAAAAACCGACTTCAATCTGGACCAAATTTAAATGGGACCATTCGGGAAGCACCAGCTTTCAAATAAAAAAAGAATCATCAAAATCGGTTCACCCAGTCCAAAGTTATGAGCTAACAAACATAAAAAAAAAGTCGAATTGAGAACCTCCTCCTTTTTGAAGTCGGTTGAAAATAGCGTTGTGTATCAGATGTCCGAACGATGTTAAGCCTCACAATCTTGAATTTATAACACAGGTGGTGACAATTCAAAAAGCGCAAGTGGCCCGTCAAGATAGGTTTATGTTTGAAGGCGTGGACTTGCCACTGAAGGCTTCCTGCTCCGTATTTATTACTATGAACCCTGGATATGCAGGTATGTTAGATCAATATTATAGCCATCTTAGTTTGACATGACAGAGCATGTCATATTTTTCTTTGCACTTGGATTGATGTTTGACAGTTTCGATAATAATCAATGGATTCTTCATGTTTTATAGCAGACAAAAGCTTGTAGGTATCTGCCCAACTAACCAGCAAAGCATATTTCTATCAATATTGAGGTATATAGTAGGCTGTCTAACATATATGAGTGACACATTGTGCCAACATGCTTTTTATTAAATTTCAGGCCGTACGGAATTGCCAGATAATTTAAAAGCTCTGTTTCGACCTATCGCCATGATGGTGCCAGACTATGCGCTGATCGCAGAAATATCACTATTCTCCTTCGGATTCGGCGAGGCTAAGATTCTAGCGGGCAAGATTACCACCACTTTTAGACTTAGCTCTGAACAGCTTTCTGCTCAGGTGATGTACAATTATTTAATACTAGTTGTTGCCCGCGGCTCCGCCCGCGTGTATGTCGGTTATCGCGGCAAATAGTAGCCTTTGTGTTATTCTGATGCATAAGCTATATTACTGTAAAGTTTCATCCAAATCCGTTAAGTAGTTTTTGCGTGAAAGGGTAACAAACATCGATTCATACAAACTTTCGCGTTTATAATATTAAGTATAGATTTAAGTTTTAAAAGCCCACATAGCAATACAAGCAAAGAACAACAAAAGGGAAGACGTTTCTAGATTCAGTTATTAAATTTGCTTTAGACTTTTTTTTCTGAGGCGTAAGTTTTTTTTATCTTTTATCGCGATGTATATATTATGAATAATGTTAGGAGTACAAGAACGTGGTATAATGATTCGTAGTATCGATTCTACTCGTGTATCGATTGATAGAATTCGCATTTATACAAGGAAAGCCTCTACTGTCTACCTTCGAAATAATTGTAACCCTAAAATTTACCCTTAACTTGAAAACATTTGTGTGTGTTAAATAAAAGACTGCCTCGGTGGCGCAGTGGTAGCGTATGCGACTGCTCTGCTTGAGGTCTCGGGTTCGATTCCCGGGTCGGACCAAATGTTTGTATGATCTGCAAATATTTGTTTCGGAGTTTGGGTGTTGCCTATGTTTAATATGTATGTATTTACAAAAAAAAGTATCTATGTATTAATATCAGTTGTTGTACCCATAACAAGCTCTGCTTAGTTTGGGACTAGATGGCGTTGTATATCAAACTCAAACTCTGAAACTCAAAAAGATTTTATTCATATAAGCACTTATTTTACAGGCACTTATGAATAGTCAATATCTATCTAACACACAACGCCATCTAGTCCCAAACTACGCAGAGCGTATGAAATATTTATAAGAAAATGTTAACATTTAGGACCACTATGACTTCGGGATGCGTGCCGTGAAGACGGTCATCACGGTGGCCGGGAACCTCATCCGTCAGATGCCAGACGGAGATGAGAGACAGATCGTACTCAGGGCTTTAAGAGACGTTAACGTACCCAAGTTCTTGGCCGACGACTTATTGTTGTTTAATGGTGAGTTTGTTATAATGTTGAGGCCAATGTTCGGCACCCGTACTTTCTCAAGTACAACGCCTAGGGCTTTCTGTTGTCAGGGGATTATGGTACCTGAGATTTAGGAAATAACAACACGGTTAAACGTATTACACGTTTTTACTGCAGGATAAGCATTTTACAATACAGGAATACATTTATTTATATTTCACTGCTAAGAGGTCTTGACTCCGCGACCCCTGCAGTGTATATCCAACTCAGCATTTAAAAAATCAAGGTTTCAAATTATATAAATCAATTCTAGAATATTCACTTCAAACAGGAGTTTTCATCTGCCAGTTGCACATTTTGACGCGGAGATTGTATTGCTCTCCACCGCGAAGGCCTCGCTCGCCGCAATGTAATATCTAAATTATTTAATGTATATTTATTTATTTATTTTAAATTTTATGGTCTCTTGTACATGGGCGGACTTAAGACTCAGGATATTTATTACCGGTCAACCTTAGGGTGGTGAGTAGGAGGTAACATAATATCAATTATTTATTATTATTTAAACTATATTCGCACACTATGACAGCTGGAATTTACTATCGATTATATACTTCTGTCATTTCAATAAGAAGATTTGAGACCTTCTTTTTGAATGTGAAACAGTTTTTGAATATCCTGATTACTGCCGAGTGGACAAGTGTGACTCTAAATCATTAAAATTTTAATTATTATATTTCTTCTTTTTAATAAACATCTTGATTTGTGTAACTTTTTCTGTGTAGGAATAATATCGGACTTATTCCCACGAGTGGAAATCCCCGTAGTGGATTACGGTATTATGGAGCAGTCAATCAGAAACACGCTCGTCAAAAAAGGCTACGATGACCTATATAGTAAGTACCTCTTGCTACTTTGCATTGAGAATTTCACCAATTTTAACTTATTTTGCATTGGACTGTGATAATGATGTTGACAATAATGAAAGGTTAACTAAATCAAAAATACAGCTTCATTTTATTTTTATAATTCATACTTATATTATAAATGCGAAAGTAACTGTCTGTCTGTCCTGCTTTCACGGCCAAACCGCTACACCGTATTCAATGAAATTTGGCATGGAGATACTTTGATTTTTGAGGAAGGACTAGGCTACTCTTTGACAAACACGGGGGTGGAGTCGCACGCAAAAGCTAGTGTTAGATAAAATTCAATGTGTTATTTGTGGTCCACAATAGAAGTAATTACACTATTTTCTAGCGTTCATATTCAAAGTGATACAACTGTACGAGACGACGGTGGTGCGACACGGACTGATGTTGGTCGGGCCTGCGGGCGCTGGCAAAACTAAGGTAATCTTTGATTTCTTCAAAAAATATGATATTTATTTGAAGATTCTCAAAAAAAATGCATAAGAGGAAAGAAAAAAATATATTCTAAATGCCGTGATTTTTTGTATCGCCTGATGGTAAGCGATTACCGCCGCCCATGGATACCCGCAACACCAGAGGCGTCACAAGTGCATTGCCCGCCTTTGGGGGATGGGGAGAAGGATGGAGGAGGGGGTATGGGCCTTTTTTTTTTTACGTGTGGAAATCCCCTCGGACCGTCACCCCACCGGGGCTTGCGGCGGGGCGGTGTGTCGGACTCGAACCGACTAAAACCACACGGTGTGCCACTCTGCGCCTGTGGAGGGAGGAGTCCGGGAACTGCAGTTATTAACACATTCGGACCCCTCCCAGCGCCTGCCCGCACAGAAGCGGGCACCGTCTGCTGGTAGACTCTCAATTAGGGGGTGGCCACCTCGCGGGTGGCCACTGGAGCGGATGGAGGGGAAAGCCCGTCCCGACCATCCGCGGCCACACTCAGGGCGGCATGAGGCGCTGATAGGCGCGCCACCGCCGCGCGGTTTTCCGGCGGCGGATTGGGTCCGAGTGGACATCGTCCTCCCGGCCCTTCTCCGCCACCTCCTTCTGCGAGATTACGTCTTCGCAGAAGGTTGCGACTGCGGTACAACTACTATCGATACCGGCCATGGAGCGTATGACGGCCGGTAGCGAGAGATCTCCTCCGATGACTGCAGTGAGGGCCCGACGCTGCGGCGCCCAAGCGGGGCAAACCGCCAGCGTGTGCTGGGCCGAGTCCTCACTGCAGTCGCAGTGGTGGCAGGCGGAACTCAATTCCCTCCTAGCGACCGAGATTCCCGAAGCAACCGTGCTCGGAAAGGACCTGCGTCAGTCGGAAGGAAAGGGTCCCGTGCTGCCGCCCTGCCCACTCGAGGATGACCGGCTGGAGAGCCTCCACGGCGGCAAAGCCAGCACGTGGAGTCTCCAGCCGGAACGACCATCTAGCCATAGTGGCTCGACGGGCGGCTTCACGCCACTCGCGTACCTCTTCGGGCGGAGGGCGATAGCCATACTCCGCCCGATATTCAGCCACCCGTCGATAAACTTCGGCGAGCACTTCCGCCTCCAAATCCCACGGGGGTGTACCGGCCAGGGCGCACGCCGCCTCGGTCGACACCGTGCGGTATCCGCGTATGGCTCTGACTGCCAATACCCTCTGAGGCCGCCAGAGGCGAGCCTTATTTAGGGCAGTCAGAGCCGCCACCCACACCGTTGGGGTATGGGCCTCCGGTATCCTCACACACCGGTTTTCTGTGAGGTCGTGGTATCACTCCGGACGAGCTGGCCCATTCGGAGAGACAAGTGGCTCTCCCACGGTAAATTTTAAGTTCGACAATTCGAGAATTGATGCCAATGACACTAACACTGTTCTTCAGTCGCCGAGAAGAATTGTGGACGAATAAACCGAACAGTCTAAAGTGAATTAGAAGAACATGCTACTACTTATTTTATAAGAAGTAATTCTCTATTCATAATGCACAAATAATGCACAAGGTAGTTGAGCCACACTGATTTCACGGGGCGGTACTACCCATGCACAGAAGATCAACGTAAAATGACAGCATTCGTGGTGTTGTGTGTCGTTGGTGAGCGCGAGACCAGAGGCCCAATGACGCAGAAGCATCACTAGCCCGCCATGGTGTGTGTCACCATGCTGAATTGTCTTCATTCGCAATATGGTGACCACCACTCTTGAATTCTGCTTATGCTTTTCATCAGGCCGAGTAGAGTCATTTTGGCAGGACAAACATAAAAAATAATAATAATAATTGTTTTTCGGTTCTTTAGTGTTATGAAGTACTTCGAGACGCGCTAACAGCTATCAAAGGTAAATTGGCTCCGGACGGTTTTCCCTTCACGCCGGTGCACTCGTTTGTCGTGAATCCAAAATCCATCACCATGGGGCAACTGTATGGAGAGTTTGATCTGCAAACACACGAGTGGTTAGTGATATATTAGAATTCAATTATATAAGTCGCTAATTGAGGCTAATGAATACAAATATAACTCGTCATTAAAAAAGAAAACCGGTCAAGTGCGAGTCGAACTCGTGCACCCAGGGTTCCGTACAAACCTGTAGATATATATTACATGATTTAACAAAAAAATTCAAGCTTTTCGCAATTTTTCCTTTACCTGTGCTATAAGACGTTGCTTCGTACCAAATTTCAAGATTCTGAGTTCACGAGAAGTACCCTTTAGGTTTTGATTCCCTTGCGAGTGTCGAAAATTTGCAGCATAAACGGCTGTATCTTTTGATTGCGTTGGCTTAGAATTTTAATTTTTTAACAGCTCCAAGGGACAGTAGACCTGAGTATTTGATATGAATTTCAGCTTGACACCTCCACGCGTTCCTGAGAAAAAGGGTCTTGACAGACAACAAAGTAATCGTGTAAGGGTTCCGTTTTTACCTTTTGAGGTACGGAACCCTAAAAATACACTTACATGTTCATAAGTAAAAAAAGTATAAATGGTCTATTTACTATGTTTATTGGCTAAAGATTTTTGATTTGTTAAGTGTCGTAAACTACTAAATGCCGCCAAGGAAAACATTGCAATAGGGAATATGCATAATTTTTTTATTTGTCTTAAACATTTTTTTCTAGAATCTTTATTGTCTTTACAATACACATAAATGGTATTTTTTTTTATTTTGTGATTATTTAAACCCAGAAAATATTAAATAAAAGTGAAAATTAAGGGAGGGAAATTCAAACCTGCAAAACGCGTCCTATTGGTCGAAACGAAATGTGACGTCGGTTGTTACGTTATCGAAATTATCGGCGTCAAAATTCCTACTGTGTGAGTAGTGTTTGTGAGAAAAAATAACTTCTTCCATGATTATTATAGCAATCAAAACTGTAAATAGGTATAAAATAACTGCAACACTCAATAGTAAACAAACACGAAATGACAATGACGTCATATGTTATGTCAATAGCACGCGGAAAATGGCGGCGTTTGAATAGCTCAAATTTAGTCGGTATTTTAAAGTTCATTTTGAAAATTAGTTTGACTATTTTGAAACCTATTTATATTTTTTTCTATGTTATGAAGACTTATATGATCAGATTAAGAAATAAAAAAAAGACATGCATATTCCCTATTGCAATTTCAGGTAGCATTAACAGATTTAATTTATTGTAAAATAAGTAAGAGTAATATTACTACTTCTGCCAAACTGTGAAACCGTTTGTCAGAAAGTTTAGTTAACACCCTTGTAATATTTATTCTGATAATAATAATTGACTATTTTGCTCAGGACGGATGGCATTCTGTCAAGCTTAGTACGAGCTGGTATAGCAGTAGAAGACATGGACAAGCGCTGGTACGTCTTCGATGGGCCCGTGGACGCCGTGTGGATTGAAAACATGAATACTGTATGTTATACATATTATTTTTTGTCTACTGTAAAATATAACCATCCCCCTTGCCTGTGGACATTCTATACTACGTTTGCCGAGACGCGGTCTCTACTCTAGAACCCGTCTATCCCAACCATCAACGGTAAACGGGTACCCCAATATAACCCTGAATTTCAAATTATAGAAGTAAAACCGACTTCAATCTGGACCAAATTTAAATGGGACCATTCGAAAAGCACCAGCTTTCAAATAAAAAAAGAATCATCAAAATAGGTTCACCCAGTTGAAAGTTATGAGGTAACAAACATAAAAAAAACAGTCGAATTGAGAACCTTCTTTTGAATCCTTTTTTTGAAGTCGGTTAAAAATATTAATTCTTGAGGTAGCTACAATTACTACTTTGTAGTAGAAACATAACCACTAAGTAATGATTATTGCAATATTCTGTAGTTTTCGGTTACTGTGTGTACTCTGTGTAAGGTGTACCTACTGATTCAACTTCTTAACCGACTTCAAAAAAGGAGGAGGTTATCAATTCGACTGTTTTTTTTTTCATGTTTGTTACCTCATAACTTTCGACTGGGTGAACCGATTTTGATGATCTTTTTATTTGAAAGCTGGTGCTTCCCGTGTGGTCCTATTTCAAATGGTCCAGATTGAAGTCGGTTTTTTTTTGTTAAAATTTGTAATTATGTTAGTTATTAACTTTGAACTATTTTTAGGTATTAGACGACAACAAGAAATTATGCCTGTCGAGCGGTGAGATAATGAAGCTGACGGAGCGGCAGCGCATGATCTTCGAGGTGGCGGACCTGGCCGTGGCCTCCCCCGCTACTGTGTCGCGCTGTGGCATGATCTACCTGGACACGCAAGTTGTGGGTCTGAAACCCTTGGTCAACGCATGGCTCAGAAGTAACCTGCCCTCTGTTAGTATATTTAGACGCAGAGAAACAATAAAGTTATAAAAAGCATTAGCCGAACAAAGAAAGCTAAAAAATTTTTTGGGCCTTTCCTAGTTGTCCTCTGCTGGAAATAAGCTTTTTCTGAGAAAGGACGTTTTCGCCTACTTTACCGCGCTTGCCAAACGAGTCGGTATCAGATTTGTGTAATTTTTTTTTTTATTACCCGATTGCGAAAGAACGAGGGTTATGTTTTTCGAGTGTATGTATGTATGTATATTTCTTTGGCACGCCCTAGTCTTATTTTTATGTGAGTGGAGTTAATTGATTCGTCTTAGTCGTGAGAGTGCCACGGCCGCCACGGGGTACATCAAAATTAAAAAAAAAACAAAATTAAGGATTTTTGACGACAAAAAGATTTTTTAGCGGTGATTACGAATATCCATATAACTTATATGTTTTATTTATAAAACTGAATTTAATAAAGATAACAGATTTTTCACAAGTGGGTTTTTTTTTTATTCTTGTTTTTGCAGTGCTTTTATTCTGCATCGATTACTAATACATCACTAATACGGCACTGATACTAAAATTCTGTAACACACCAGCGTACTATTTATCGTTCTTACAGTTAGCAGACAACATCCGAAAGTTTCTCCCTGGTCTGATCAACACATACTTATACCCTGCCTTGGAATTGTTACGCGAACGTCTGACTGAGATTGTGGTGTCCATCGACTCTGCTCTGGTGCTGAAGTTTCTTGAGCTGTTAGACTTCAGGCTGAGGCCGCTGATGGGGAAAGATGACAGACCACCTCCAGGACCACAATTCCTCGCTGTTATGCGTAAGTGTTGAAAACTCCATCAGTATATTAATTCACGAAAAAAAAATCTTTGTAATTCACTTGGAAACACGCAATAGAAACAGAGATAAGTTGTTCGAATGTGATTTCTGTAAGGCTTTTTTGTCACCATACTGATTGCTAATACAGACAATGCAACATGTTAACCCACACTATGGCGGCCTATTGAGATGCTTCTGCATCATTGGGTCTCCGGTCTGGCACGCTTGCAACTAGTACAATTTTCTGACTTTGTATTGTAACACTTGTTGTCACTGTAATTGCAATACATTTAAATTAATTTCTCACGCCTACTGGCCAAGCTGATACCAGCCCGGTTGGGCGGGCTTGACTGGGACGGTTCTACCCTCTCACAGAAGATCAACGTAAAATGACAGCGTTCGTGCTGTAGTGTTTCGTTGGTGAGTGCGAGACCGGAGGCCCAATAATGCAGAAGCAACACTAGGCCGCCATGGTGTGGGTCACCATGCTGCATTGTTGCATTGTCTGCATTCGCAGTGAGTATGGTGACCACCACTCTTGGATTCTGCTTATGCTTTCCATCAGGCAGAGTAGAGTCATTTTGGCAGGGCCAAGCATAAAAATAAAAATTTAAGTATCCAAAAATATCAAGCCCTGATTGGTTGGTGTAGCTCGCCTTGTTCCCTTGTGGGTGGTGTGGTCGGTGATATGGTCGGTAGGTGCGACATGCGACCACAACGGCCGTGCGATATTCTCCGACTTCATACGGCAGAAAACCACAGAGGCTGGCCTGAAGCCTCCTTTCCCTGCGAAGGGCAGGGTCTACGATTATACGTTAGTTGTCATTTATTATTATTAAAATTTTCCTTACGTTAAGTGTTCACAGATCTGATTATTTGATAGACGCTTAGTCTTATCATGGATTATTTTGATGATATAATCATTCATTGTATTATTCGATTGCGATGTATGTCAGTTCTTTCCTTACTTAAAAAAAAAATGACAAAATCTTTTTCATCGTGCTCACTAGGTACCTACTGTGTATTTAAAGCGGTTTATTCGTGCGAATTCTGTTGACATCACTAAACTAAAATTTGTTATAAACGGTTTAATTTTTTTAACATATTCTTTAATTTCATATTTTTACGTTATCACAAATCTTAAATTTCACTATACGCATATGCATGTTTAGCTCAGTACCAAATAAGAGATTAATGATGTCAACAATATAATTAGCACTATTATCTACCTTTAGATTTCGTATTTAATTTGGCCAGTAATCTAAGTCTCTTTTGTAATATTGGTTAAATCAGTAACAGAAAAGGTATTTAAAATTTCACTTCCCGAAAAAAAAGTCATCATTTCACATTATTCGTATTACAATGCTGCCTTTAAAAAGAAATGCTGATTTCTTGAAACGCATTATATAATATATCATGTGACAAATAGTCTCCACGATGGCGGCTTTACTGACCTGACGGAAGACGGCGAGCCGGCTGCTCCCTACTGGTACAACTGGATGGCAAATTTGGAGGAATATGAGGTGGATCCAGAATGGCAATACGCGGGTATGAGTGATTTGATCCAATAGTTATACTTTACTTAAATATATTCCAGGATAACAGGAGTACTTTTTGGTACTTTTTGGTAAGCGGGAGTCAATCTACATGATTGACTCCCGCTTACCAAAAACTTTAGAAAGACAAATATAGCCAATCATCATCATATCAGCTGTAAGAAGTCCATTGCTCAACGTAGGTCTCCCCTATTGATTTCCATTTCGACCGGTCGTTAGCGGCCTGCATCTAACGTGTCCCTGCGATCTTAACTAGGTCGGGAAATTACGCAGTGTCTTCTCGTCCAAAATACCACAGACGAAGTTCTTCAACCAGTGCGTGTTACCCGTGATGACCTACGGTGCCGAGACGTGGTCTCTTACTATGGGCCTCATAAGGAAGCTCGGGGTCACACAGCGAGCTATGGAACGCTCTAATATAGCCAAAAGTTCGTTTAATCATCAAATAATTTAACAAAACTATTAAATATTTTCCTCAAAAATTGTTTGAAATACTTGTTTCAATTTTCACTTTCATAAATCAACCAAATCTCTATTCTATACTCAACCGTGTCTTCATCATCATCATCATCAACAAACAGCCTTTAACAGCCCACTGCTGAGCTTCTACTTAGAAAAGAGGTTGAAACCGCGTTTTGTTGTGACTAAAAATTATTTCAGTGTTGTGTAGTTCATTTATCGAGGAAGGCTATAGGCTATATATCATCACGCTAAGACCAATAGGAGCGGAGCGTCAATGAAGAATGTTTCAAAAACGGGGGAAAATTATCACGCTACGGGCAATAGGAGACGCAAACAGGGTCAGCTAGTATATTTATAAACGTAAATGCGTCAAGCGAAAGCATTAAAAGACTTGAACCATCGAGATAACGTAATATCTAGATGACTTGAACGGATTTTAAAATACTGCCAACAATTCGATATTCTTTTTGTAGATATTGAAGTCCCAACTTTGGACAACGTCCGCAGTGCTGCAATCCTGGGTTTCAAAATACAAAACTGGAACCATGTTATATGTGTCGGACCCACCGGCACGGGCAAGACGGTCACCATTAATGCAAAACTATCGCACGGATTACATAACAAGTTCATATGCGAGTTCTTGGTGTTTTCAGCTAGGACCTCTGCTAATCAGACGCAGGTTAAAATGATAATTTATTTTGCGAAAATTGTAACGTTATCTTGTTTTAATCAGGACTTCAACGTGAAAACAGGATTATTATTGTGGGCTCCCGTATCGGAACGTTCAATAACAAGGAGTATCAGTAATAACTAGTCCTTCTTTTAGTTCGACGAGTCTTCGGTATGTCATGATGTCGACATATATTCCTGCTGTACTGTGGTCTATTTTTTTTATGGACTATGGGGCAAAAGAGCAGATGTATCACCTGATGGTAAGTGATTACCGCCGCCCATGGACACCCGCAACACCAGAGGCGTCATAAGTGCGTTGCTGGCCTTTGAGGGACGCGGAGGGGAATGAGGGTAGGGGTTGGGGGTATGCGCCTCCGGTATCCTCATTCACTCGGCGAAACACAGCGCAAGCGCTATTTTACACCGGTTTTCTATGAGGTCGTGGTATCACTCCGGTCGAGTCGGCCCATTCATGCCGAAGCGTGGCTCTCCCACGGTGAAACTTATTTCAATTATGTTCGGAGTTCGACCATAATTCAAATATATTTCTGTGTTTTATTTGCTTTCTGCACTTCTCCTCCATATAAACTTTTACGGTGCCAAATTTTATACTAATCCGTCCGCATAATTTTCGTAAAAAGGGATACAAAGTTTTTGATCTACGTATTATTATCTATTCTATAGTATAGATAATAATACGTAGATCAAAAACTTCAGATCCTATACTAATATTATAAAGCTGAAGAGTTTGTTTGATCTCAGGAACCGCTGGTCCGATTTGAAAAATTCTTTCAGTGTTGGATAGTGCATTTATCGAGGAAGGCTATAGGCTATATATAATCACGCTAAGACCAATAGGAGCGGAGCACCAATGAAGAATGTTACAAAAACGGGGGAAAATATTACGCTACGGGCAAATAGGAGATGTAAATGAGGTTGCGTGGGTCAGCTAGTATAGATATATATACATTCTAGAATCAAACTCACTTGTACTTATTCCACTATTTTAATTTAACTTTACACCTGACCGGTTTTTAGTTAAATTAAAATAGTGGAAAAAGTACAAGTGAGTTTGATTCTAGAATGTATTGCAACAAGTGCCATCAAGTGCCGACAATCGAGAGTATAAATTATATAGATATACTAGCTGATCCGGCGAACTTCGTACCGCCATATTTATGACCCACGTAACATCGTTTACGTTTTTGTGAATCTAAACCATTCCCAGATCCCCTTGAACACACACAAAAAATTTCATCAAAATCGGTCCAGTCGTTTTTGTGAATCTAAACCATTCCCAGATCCCCTTGAACACACACAAAAAATTTCATCAATATTGGTCCAGTCGTTTAGGAGGAGTTCAGTCACATACACACGCACACAAGAAATATATATATTAAGATATAAGATATATTCTTACATTATGTTATTAATTTATACAATTATATAACAAAATCCGTTACATATCAGCCAAATTCATGAACAAGTTTTAACCTTAAAATATCCTCTCTAGTCCAAAAGTGAACCGAAGTTTCTTCTTCAGGATGTGATAGACAGCAAGCTGGAACGTCGCCGGCGCGGAGTGTTTGGCCCTCCTCCCACTAAACGACAAATTTTCTTTATCGACGACCTCAACATGCCTGCACTGGAAGTAAGTACATGGACTCTAGTCAGCCTGATAGAAAGCATGAGTATAATCTAAGAGTGGTGGTCACCATCCTCAATGTGAACGTGGACAATGCAGTATGGTGACTCACACTATAGCGGCCTAATGAGATTGTGGAGGAACGGATGTGATGTCCCTCCAACACAAAGAGAGGATCCTCCGACCAGGCGAGGTGATCATGCCTGGCGGGCCAACTGCCCAACGGTTGATGTTGGGATGTTGTATATATGTTAATTGGCGTGAGAACTTTTATTGCGTGATTCAGATTGGTAGTTTCTTCGTATTGTACGTTACTCCGTAGTTCGGTGTATATCCGGTAGATGGCGCTGTAGTATATTTCTGTTGCGCTGTATGTGGAAGTCGCCACAAGATATTTTTTCACGCCCCGCTTAAAGGACTTTAGTAATACCCTAACTAAACTTTGGATGGGAAAGTATTCCTAACGCTTTCTAGCCTCAATTACTGATTAGTGACTATCTGTGTTTACGAACTGAATTGAGTTAGCTAATTTGACTAAAGTACTAGGTATTCAAAGTGGTTGTAGTGTAATTTATGCTTGCTGAAAAAACAAGAAAGAAAGAACAAACAACAACCATTGTAGGTAGTAGAGCCACGTTGATTTCAGCACGAATGGGCCGGCTCGACCGGGGCGGTACTACCCTCACACAGAAAATCAACGTAAAATGACAGCGTTCGTGCTGTCGTGTTTCGTTGGTGAGTGCGAGACCGGAGGCCCAAATAGTCTAGTCAACAAGTTCCATACTTGTTGACTAGACTAAAAGATGCAGCAGCATCACTAGGCCGCCATGGTGTGGGTCGCCATACTGCATTGTCTGCATTCGCAGTGAGTATGGTGACCACCACTCTTGGATTCTGCTTATGCTTTCCATCAGGCAGAGTAGAGTCATTATGGCGGGCCATACATAAAAAAAAAAAAAAAAAAAAAAAAAAAAAAAAAAAAAAAAAAACATATTTGCTTTTAGGTATATGGTGCGCAGCCGCCTATAGAACTGCTCAGACAATTTATGGACTTCTCTGGTATGTTGTAGAATTTAGTTGATTGAGTACGATCCTAAGATTTCATAATTAATAAACATTTAGGTACTTCGATTTCTTATAGCGTATAATACCTGAGAAGCTAAGTGATCAAATTGATATTTGTTGTTTTTGTATCTACACAATGACCGCGGGTAATACTGTGGGGTGATGCTAATCCCTACTGAATATTATAAATGTGAATGTAGGTTTGTTTGCTTTCACGCGAAAACTACTTAATTGATCATCATTAAACTTTCTACACATATTCTTGGTGGTATCAGTACTAACATAGGATACTTGTTAACCGACTTCAAAAAAGGAGGAGGATTTTCAACTCGATTGTATTTTTTTTTATGTTTGTTACCTCATAAAGTCATAACTTTCGACTGGGTGAACCGATTTCGATGATTCTTTTTTTATTTGAAAGCTGGTGCTTCCCGTGTGGGCTCATTTCAATTTGGTCGTTCTTGAAGTCGAAGAAGTTAAAATTTTGTGTTATTATTAAATGCGAGCGAAGCCGCGGGTAAAAGCTAGTCTTAAATACAATTCTCCAGAGCATAAGTAAATAGCCTAAGTTACTCCGTATAGCCTCGTCTTTTTTCTCATTGATTGTATCTATTTTAGTGTTCTTCCTTCTATTCACTTCCTCTTTCTATTCACAATAGCGCACTTAATGCCTGTGGTGCAATTAAGTGCGCCATTGTTTATTTTGCTCATAAAGTTTTTTTTTTTTATGTTATTAAATAAATAATAGTAGATTAGTAGCCAAGGGCTGTAAGGCATTAATTGCAGCCCGAGATATTTAGGCGCCCGCCTATAGGTCGAGGGTGCAATTGATGCTTACACCCGAGTTAACTATTCTGCTTTACATCTCGATTGTGAGGTAAGTAGAAAAAACTGGCATTGCTTCAGCTTCCATTTTCATTGAATCGGGAGTGCAGCTTATATCTTCATCACTTGAAGAACTCATGTTTTTTCCTAATTAGCAAGTGATTATAAAAAAATCCCAAAAACAAACAATATTTAAAGTAAAAGTTTTCTGTTCCCGCCTTTTTTCATTAAAAAGAATCAAGTAAAGAACTTTTTAATATTTTTTTTCAAGAACGAAATTGAGGTTCGCCGTTCGATATTTAAAATTGACGACTATGCTATTATACTCACACGAAGAAAAGGCTGAATACCAAAGCGACCTCTTTGGTCATTGGGCCGAATGCATGATGTCTATTGCCAGTATGATGGTTAGATGTACGCGAACTTTTTGAAAGAAAGAAGTTTTTTTTTTATTACTTACCGCCCTAGGGCTTTTCTACCTACATTAATACCCTAGAGCGCTAATTAGTCACCTACAAGCCCCATTCGGAGGTTATAAGAACCTATTTACCGAACATGAGAGATGTAAATAATATTAGCTATCTGCCAGTGAAGGTACCGTTAAAATTGGTTTATTAGTTTATGTAATTAATAATAATAATAATACTGTAAGGATTAGACCCGACTGCGAAAGGAGGGTTATGTTTTTCGAGTGTATGTATGTATGTATATTTCTTTGGCACGCCCTAGAGCCTAAACGGCTTGTCGTATTTTTATGTGAGTGGTGTCAATAGATTCGTCTTAGTCGTGAGAGTGATACTGGGTACATCAAAATAAAAAAAAATAAAAAAAAGGATTTTTGGCGCCAAAAAGTAATATATAAAAAAAAATTCTTTCGAAATACATCGAGTGTGGTATCAAAATAAAGAATTTTTTACGGTGATTACGAATATACATATATAAAACTTATATATGTTTTTATTGTTAAATATTGACGCAGTCGGGATTTTTATTTTTAATAATTTGTACTTGTTACAAACTCAGACCAATAAAAAAGTCAAGACGGAGCGCACGGCGCTCGTTGCGAGACAAACCATACTATGACGAAACAGCAAAATGAAGACGATCGCTCGTTAGTCGGCCTTGAGTGAGCGAGAGCGCTAGACGAAAAGCTGTGCAAAAAATAAACGTAATTATGCCTTCATGTGTTATCAGGAATTGCAAACACAATTCCAGTTTAATAAAAAAATCGGATGGAATAACTTTTCATAAGTAAGTAATGCATTTCCTGTTTAATTAAATGTAAACAACAAAATAATTTCGAGTAATAATTTGTAATATTTCTTGACGCCATTGTGGCAGTGTTGCAAGTTAAGAACATATTTTTTCCCATGAAATGGGGTGATTTAAGATACTTCTAGCTCGAACGAATTATTATAACATAACATCAAGCCTGAATTCCCCGAAGGGTTTGACAGAGGTATTTAGTACACCCACGTTTCGCCAGTGATGAATTTTTCTTGTGTTTCGAATTATTATGTCATACAATTACATACGTTATAACAATTCAATAAATTCAACAATCAAAACAATCGAAACAATTCAAAAAGGCAATTTCATAGGTAAAGACCTAATATTATTTTCCATACGCGGTGAGCATTTCCAATTTGTACAATTTACAGTTGAATATACATCCGTACTAAAGCATACCGGATTTTTTTTCTAGTAATTAGGTACTTACAGTACATTACATACAGTATTAATATCATTTGCAGAATAAAATATAATTATTGTATAGGTACTCATAGTCACATCACACGGGAGTTTGTGCACTACACTTGCAACATTATGCCGCATACCGTATCGAGACGAAGCCAATGCTAGCAATGTGAGCGTGATTACGCACACTTAGAAAAATCTGTGTTACACTTTTTTCAACGCAATTGTTCACGACGGCTCCGTCTTGACTTTTTTATTGGTCTGAGGTTACAAAGAGACACTTCAGTTTTAATTATTTGTAATTTCTTAATTGTTTAATAAAACTACTTAGATATCTGCAAAATTTTTGTTCGATAATAAATAGGCTGGTACGACAGACAAAATATCGGTGAGTTCAGAACGCTAGTGGATGTGGGCATCGTGGCGGCGATGGGTCCACCAGGAGGAGGGCGCAACCCCGTCACCATGCGCCTCATGAGGCACTTCCACTACATCTCCTACACTGAGATGGAGTATGCTAGCAAGGTATGTTATACTTAATTACTTAAGTTCCTTTAATACTAATGCTACAGTTTCGTTGCTTTTCATCAAGTGGGACTACAACTCCCCTCTCCCCTCCCCCCTTAATATACCATTAAAAAAGTTTATTTGACTAAATTACTGTTTTTAGACTTTCAGAAAGTTTTTGTATACAGCAGGACTAATTCGCGATCAAATTATATTATTTTTCTTTATAAAAAAGACAAATCTTGCATTAGAAATATACATTTGATGTGACACAGGATGTATATCCTGTGTCACAAGGGACTTTATAAACATACATGAAACGGACGCAGAGAATATCCAAACTCGAACAACAATTTGTAGATCACAGAAAGTGCTGTTCCGTGTGGGAATTGAACCCACGACACTTGGCGCAGTAGAGAGCGGCGTGGCGACCGCTTAAACCACTAGGCCAACCGTGCAGTCAAAAAAGACGATATCTTCTATTTCAACGCTTCAAACGGACTAGTGGTCACGAAAAAGACTGTCCCTGCGAAAATAAGTCCCGCTGTATATCAAAAACCATGTGAATTGCTTCATGTAATTAAACATAGTCCTTTACTGTTCACGTTTCATAAATTAACCCTTTTAAAATTCATCAAAATTGGTTTAGCAATACTTATACATAATGAATAATGTTATTTTCGCACAATATTCGAAAAGTTTATTACTAAATGTTTTAATTATAAAATTCTCAGTATGCCATCTTCAGCGTGATCCTCAAATCTTGGACGCGCAATATCAACCCAAAGGTGACAGTGCGGGAAGCTCCGTTCCTGACTGCTTCTCTCGACATCTTTACGCAGCTGGTGGAAGAACTGCTGCCCACGCCTGTGAAGTCACACTATACCTTCAACCTGAGAGACCTCAGCAAGGTGTTCCAGGGTATGCTGATGGTGGACCCTCAAGTAATATTGGTGAGTATGTTTAGTTCATAATAAATCGGTACTCTCATCTATCTTTGAAATGTATTTTATACAGTGCAAGTATTCTTAGGATCTAATTACGGCTCATATTTTGACGACTTCATGATCGCCAAATATCCATAATCCCACTTTATTCATACATACTGCCTCGATGGCGCAGTGGTAGTGAATGCGACTGCTGTGCTTAAGGTCTCGGGTTCAAATCCTGGATCGGAGCTAATGTTTGTGTGATCTACAAATATTAGTTTCGGAGTTTGGGTGTTTTCTATGTATAATGTGTATGTATTTACAAAAAAAGTATATATGTATTTGTGTCAGTTGTCTAGTACCCATAACACAAGTTCTGCTTAGCTTGGGACCAGATGACGTTGTGTGTTAGATGTCTGTAATATTTATTATTATAATCAATTTCTAACCATGAGCAAGCCAGTAATTGCTGTCAACTGCAACACAAGGGCACCGGAAACACACAGGACAGATCGAGGATAGGTTGAACGCAAATGAACGTAGGAAAGGAATTTATTACCTTTTCCTAATTATATGTCAACAGGATGAGAATGACGTTATCCGTCTGTGGTACCACGAGCACCAGCGTGTGTACCAAGACCGGCTCATTAACGATGAAGACCGGAAATGGTTTAAAAAGTGAGTTTTCCATAATAATACTAGCTGACCCGGCGAACTTCGTACCGCCATATTTACATATCTGTCTCAGCTTCCCACAGGCAGTGTACAGTCGTGGTGTTATGTTTTAACTTTTCTTGTACACAAACCTTGTCCTAACAATAAGGAACACATATGATTTAATTTGGTGCAGCCGATCGGCAGTTATGCGCGTATCTACATACATTTCGGCGATTCATTTTTATAAAGGTATATCTACACACATCAAAAGTGTCTAGGGATCAAGCATTTTTATGCGGATTTCTTGAGATTGAGATGTGGCTTTGGCCCTGGCCTACTCAGTCGCCAGACTTGAACCCGATTGAGCATGCATGGGATATGCTACAGAGAAGAGCTCTGCCGAATATGGAGGGTATCCAGTCGCAAGAAGACCTTTTTTTGTTGTTGCAACGAACATGGGCGGCCATTCCACAGCGTGATTTGGATGAACTCATTTTGAGTATGCCAAACCGATGTTCTTGTGTTAGTGTTCGCGGTAGAAACACGGATTATTAATTGTTTAAGTTACCTAATAAAATTTTAAGGAAAACTGTTATTTCAGTCTTTTTTTCGAACTTTAATGTTAGTGGTTCAAATGTGAAAAATCCCTTTATTAGGAAAATGGCAAATTTCTTTATTAATGCAAAGGTGACTTGGTTTATCGTTACTGTGACAAACGAAAACACTTTATTTGATGAATCCTTAAAGAAAATTTTAATTAATATCAATCAGGAGAAAAGTTATTGCAAAAATATATGTTGATCCCTAGACACATATGTTGATCCCTAGACACTTTTGATGTGTGTATATATCTATATACTTATAATAAAAATGAAACAGTCTGTACATTAAAGATATTTTGTAAATTTTTTTGGTGGGCTTTCTATAATCGATACTGAAGCCAAAACTGTGATTTTTAAAATTTTTGTCTGTCTGTCTGTATCTTGGCCGCGCATCACGCCGAAACTACTGAATGGATTCAAATGAAACTTGGCATGATTTGAGTTCATACTACGAAGTAGGACATAGGATACTTTTTATCCCGATATTCAGCACGGTTTCCTGGAGAGAGGGGATGAAAGTCAAAATATGTACTTAGTTGTAATTCAATAACACATAGTCCGATTTCTTTCATTCTTTTTTTGCTCGAAAGAAAAAATAAAAGATAACGGGAAAAGTTTTTTTTTCCGCGACAGTACACCGCCTGTGGGAAGCTGAGACAGATAAGTAAATATAGCGGTACGAAGTTCGCCGGGTCAGCTAGTAGATAATAAATTCCAAAGAAACACTGTCTGTTACGGCTAAACACTGCACTGATTTCAATGAAATTTGGCATCGAGATACTTTGATTCTTTAGGAAGGACATGGATTTAACCGCACTTACCAACATACACGTGTATGGAGCCGCGGGAAAAAGCGAGTTAATTTTTTTAAATAATTATTGATTTGGTAATAATTTATTAAAGTAAAAAAAGAAAACGTCCTTAATGTTTATAAAGAAACTAACTGACCCAGCAAACTGCGTACCGCCATACCTAAATTTCCGAAAAATGTGTTTTAGTATTTATGTACGCCTCAGGTTTCCACGGGTTGTGTACAGTTGCAGACTAAGAAAATATAACCATTCCGGTTTCCTTGTAATTTTCTTCTATAAAAACCTTGTCCTGACAGTAATAAACATATAACAAAAAGAATCATCTAATTTGGTGCAGACGATCGGAAGTAATGCGCGAACATACATTTCGGTGATTCATCTTTATTTATATAGATTGTTAGAAACCCTTTTAAATTAAATTGTGAACAACGTATTGTAAAACTTAGTAGACCTGAAGTTTGTACATCATGTAAAAAAGTGACACGAATTAAACCATGATAAGGCAAAGTAATACAAATAAAAATTTTACTTATACAAGTTACTGTTCTATAAAATTAAAACCATAAACGTGAACCATAGCACCAATTTAAAAATCAAGCTAACTTTCTATTAATAGGGTAAGAGGGTGAACAAATTGAGTAGGTATTGGTTTAGAACAGATCATAATAAAGGGAAACATGTTTGAAAATAGTAATCATGCACATAAATAGGGTATTACACCTATTTTTGAAAAAAAATTAATCAATCGATAAGTGCCATAAAAATGCATTTAAATTTAACATTTTGAAATTTCGCGCGTAATTTGTCAAAAACGCTGGACGCAGTTGACGCCATATTGCTCTGTGGTTATGACGTCATTCGCTTTGTAAAATGTGGATGACACTGCACACGGCAACGAAACTGTAACATTTTCCGACTGGTTATTGCCTAAGGTATCTCAATAATATATTTTTAGTTTTTTTCTCGTAAACAATAAAATATCCTATTCGCTTTGAGCATAATGTTTTCTCCTCTCCAGTTTACTAGACAAGAAAATTCGTACGGATTTCGGCAAAAAGCCTGTCGATGTGACTGGAGGACGTCTGATGCTATTCGGAGACTTCATGGACATTGGTGCTGAGGATAGGAAGTATATTGAAATCAATGATCGCGACGAGGTAGGTTTTTACTCTCCTTTTCCTACATTCCGCCTCCTCATATTTTTGCCATTTCATTCATTCAAATTTTGCCATGACAAACCTATGCTATTGCCACATACAAACCGGATTTGAACCAAAGGAACTACGGAGATATTATGCTTTGGACAGCTTTGGTATGGAAGACTGCTGATATACTTCATATGAATACATCTCTTGATACCCACATTGTAATTAAATTATACTCAAACACAGGAAAAGTGATCGTGTTCATCACACAGGTATTTGTTCTGGATGGCAATTGTACCCACGATTCTCTGGCTTACAGTAAGGGTATTAACAACTAGAGTTACAGATCAGTGCGATAAAAGAATGAAATATATAGTCCATTCGTTTAGTTTAGACAGTGTCTGTGCACCCGCACGCAAAATTGTGGTTATTGATGGAAAATACGAATATATTAATTCATAAAACGGCGTAAACTGACAAATCATACTTGCTTGTGGGTGTACGCCGCAGGCGGGCGCTTTGATGTTGTGGCAGCTTGCCACACGTGGGACGGTGGCGCAATCAAGGTGACTATATCTCAGCGAATGGACTAAACTGATATCCTAAATGATGTTATAGAAGTATGTTTGAGTAATCACCTGATCATGAAATTATCCATTACATGATGATATCAATGAATATACAGAAAAAGACTTGCTACTTTACATATCTCTCACTCTCGCACAGAAAATCAACGTAAAATGACAGCGTTCGTGTTTCGTTGGCAAGTGCGAGACCGGAGGCCCAATGATGCAGAAGCATCACTAGACCGCCATGGAGTGGGTCAGCATGCTGCATTGTTGCATTGTCTGCATTTGCAATGAGTATTGTGACCACCACTCTTGGATTCTGCTTATGCTTTCCATCAGACAGAGCAGAGTCATTTTGGCAGGACGTAAAAAAACATATAGGTTAAATGTAATCTTAAATTTAATAAAAATAAGTCTCACCCAAAACTACTAATAAACTTTTCTATTATTTTTAGCTGTACGAGATCCTAGGCCATTATAAAAATGACTACAACTTGTCAACAACAGTTCCTTTAGACCTGGTACTGTTCGACGATGCTATAGCACATTTGTGTCGGATCGCGCGCATCATGCGACAACCCATGGCAAATGCATTACTACTGGGCATGGGCGGGTCTGGTAAGTTCTTGAACAATTTACATGTAATTAATTCACTTCATATCATATATTTCAATTAATGAACAAATCTATATAAATAAATAAAATTTGAGTGTCTGTGTATAATTTCAAAGTAACAGCATTTTACTAAATGTTTGTTCCGGCTTCTCTGGAACGGCTTAACCGATTTGACGCAACTTTCACTGGCAGATTGTTAATATAATATAAGGAATAAGTAACGCTACTTTTTTTTAGACTAGCTTGTACAACAACAATCGCATGTCTCAGCTAGTATTAATTAATTAATTAAACATTTCTGACATCTTATATTCCTACGTACTTTCTCAATAAAAAAATCAATTGCTGTTCGTTTGTCTCGCTAAAACTCGAGAACTGCCGGGCCGATTATGTTAATTAATTAATTATGATTAATCGCCGAAATGTATGTACGCGCATAACTTCCGATCGGCTGCACCAAATTAAATAATTATCTTTTTTCTTAAAAATAAACCTCGTTCTAACAATAAAGAAGCTGAGACAGATATTAAAATATGGCGGTACGAAGTTCGCGGAGTCAGCTAGTTTTCCATAAAAATATAATTTAATTATATTTCATTGCATTTTATTTAGGATACATAATTATTTTATTTTTTAAAGGTCTTTATGTTTGTTATCAATCTAAATGTCTGTAGGTCGTCAGTCGCTATCTCGCCTGGCTGCCAGCATGGCAGAACTAACATGCATTCAGATAGAAATCACAAAGGTGTACGGTCAGCAGGAGTGGCGCGATGATCTCAAGCAGACGATGTTAAAGGCAGGAGCTGACAATAGAGGCATCGTATTCCTGTTCTCTGATGCACAGGTAATAATTGAGAAAAAATATCCATAAATTGTTGTTCTGAGTTTGAGCGTTCTTGGTGTCTTTGTAAAATCCCCAGCGATACAGGATGTATATTCCTGATGCGGGAGTTGTCCCTTAAAATATTTAATAAAACGACTTAGTATATTATTTACGAATTTACAACACTTACATAACAAAACAGCGTTTTTCACTTTCGCTATTCAGATAAAAATGGAATCCTTCTTAGAAGATCTAAACAACGTCTTAAGTTCTGGGGATGTTCCTAACATATACGAAGCTGAGGACTTGGACAAAATCTACCAATCTGTCCGTCACGTTGTTTTGGAAATGAACATGGTCGCTACCAAGATTAATTTATTCTCGTGCTACCAACGCAGAGTACGCAGTAATCTACACATTGTCATCGTTATGAGCCCCATTGGTGAGGTAAGTTTTACCGTGGGAGAGCCACGCTTCGGCATGAATGGGTCGGCTCGACCGGAGTGATACCACGGCCTAACAGAAAACCAGTGTGAAACAGTGCTTGCGCTGAGGCCCATACCCTAACCCCTTCCCCTATCTCCCCCATCCGCTCCCCCCAATCCCCAAAGGCCGGCAACGCACTTGTGACGCCCCTGATGTTGCAGGTGTCCGTGGGCGGCGGTAATCGCTTACCATCAGGCGATACCTACGTCTGCCCGTTTGCCCGCCTATTCCATAATAAAAAAGTTCTATTGATATTCATGTAATTTACCTATACAATACATACATATATTTATGTATGTTTTACAAAACCCGAGTTGTTACGTGTACTGGCAGTGTAACCACGCATGCCTGCGATGACGTAACGCCTGATGGTAAGCGATTACCGCCGCCCATGGACACCCGCAACACCAGAGGCGTCACAAGTGCGTTGCCGGCCTTTGGGGGATAGGAAGGGGGATGGGGGGTGAGGGGGAAGGGGTTTGGTTATGGGCCTCCGGTATCCTCACTCACTCGGTGAAACACAGCGCAAGCGCTGTTTAACACCGGTTTTCTGTGAGGCCGTGGTATCACACCGGTCGAGCCGGCCCATTCATGCCGAAGCGTAGCTCTCCCACTATTTTAAGAAAATCAACTAAGTTTTAGAAAATTTATTTATAAATAAGTAATATTCATTTCATGGTTTTAACTCAGCAAGAAAGAAAGAGTTGCTGCAATAAGAAAAAAACATTTCATAATTCCTAAAAAAAATATCTCGACTCGGTAATTTGTAATTGTCATATTGTTTGACAGCCTCGGTGGCGCAGTGGTAGCATAGGCAACTGCTGTGCTTGAGGTCTCGGGTTCGATTTCCGGGTCGGACCAAATGTTTGTATGATCTGCAATTTTTTTTTCTGTTTGGGTGTTTTCTATGTTTAATATGTATGTATTTACAAAAAGAAGTATAAAAATATGTATTTATATCAGTAGCCTAGTACCCAAAATACAAGTTCTGCTTAGTTTGGGACTAGATGGCGTTGTGTGTTAGAGGTCCGATATATTTATTTTTTATTTATATATTTGATTACAGTAAAGGACCATTACACTAAACATAAACATGTTGTTATTATAGTATAGTGTTATAGTATGTAACATAAATACCTACGTTATATCATTATATGAAAATGGTAATTGAAAACACAATAAAAATAAATTTAGATATTCCGAGCCCGCCTCCGCCAGTTCCCGTCTCTAGTGAACTGCTGCACAATAGATTGGTTCAGCGAGTGGCCCAAGACAGCCCTGGAGTCAGTTGCGAAACATTTCTTTACTGGTATGGGACAGCTACAATCTACGTCAAATGAAATTATAGACGCTATGGTGGTAAGAAACACTGCTATGTTTTAAATGACCTATTCGTTTCTACAAGTGGTGCATTAACGTAAAGTATGTATTTGGGGTACATTTCTTGATTCATTCCCGTTTGTGTTATGCAGTCAGTATGTTGCTTCGCGCACCAGTCGGTGGTAGAAGCGAGCCATAAGTTCGAACATCAACTGAACAGAATCAACTATGTCACGCCCATGTCCTACATGTCGATGCTAAATGCGTATTCTGAAATGTTTACAAAGAAACAGAAGTCCATACTCGAAGAGTCCACTGCTCTTAAAACTGGTAAAAACTTGATACTTAACTTTTTACCCGACTGCGAAAGGAGGGTTATGTTTTTCGAGTGTATGTATGTATATTTCTTTGGTACGCACTAGAGCCTAAACGGCTTGTCGTATTTTTATGTGAGTGGTGTCAATAGATTCGTCTTAGTCGTGAGAGTGACACTGGGTACCTCAAAAAAAATAAAAAAAAATAAGGATTTTTGGCGCCAAAAAGTAATGTAAAAAAGAATTAATGTTTTCAAAATACATCGAGTGTGGTATTAAAATAAAGATTTTTTTACGGTGATTACGAATATATATAAAACTTATATGTTTTTATTGTTAAATACTGACGCAGTCGGGTTTTTTATTTTTAATAATTTGTACTTGTTACAAGCTTTTTATTAACTTGCAATGTAAGTATGTTTGGGTGGAATCTTGCAACTCAATTGTGAAGCAGATAGCTTCAACCGATTTTGCTGTAATTTTGCAAGCATATATATACAACGTGACTAATCAGTATTATAATGACATTTAGTTGATCTATAACTGGAAGGTGGCCATAGGAACTCTGTAAAGAAACGTCACAACATCATCGAGTTTGGACTCGTTTGATTCGTCTCGAGGCATTCCAGTAAATGTTTGTTTTTAAAAAGTTTTTAAATTTAATTCATTTTTTTATACGTGAACCTGTCAAAGTGACTCTACTCTGCGTGGTGATCCATCCATCTAAGAGTAGTGGTCACCATACTCACTACGCCTGCAATAATGCAACATAGTGATTCCTACTATAGCAGCATATTGAGATGCTTCTGCATCATTATGTTATCACTAGCTGACCCACGCAACGTCGTTTACGTCACCTATTGCCCGTAGCGTAATAATTTTCCCCCGTTTTTGTAACATTCTTCATTGATGCGCCGCTCCTATTGGTATTAGCGTGATGAAATATAGCCTATAGCTTTCCTCCTCCTCCTCCTAAAAATTCTTAAGTTCACTATATCTGTTCCATACCAGGTCTAAGCAAATTGAGTCAAACAGAAATAGAGGTGAAAGAACTCCAAATAGAATTAGCTGAACTAAAACCCCTGATGGAGCAAGCCGCAGAGGAAACAAGGAAAGTTATCCAGCAGATCGCTATTGACACTGTGAGTTATATACAACACGTTAACATAATTTATTCTATGTTTTTTTATGGTATAGGGGGCAAACGAGCAGACGTATCGCCTGATGGTAAGCGATTACCACCGCCCGCGGATACCCACAACACCAGAGGCGTGAAAAGTGCGTTGCCGGCCTTTGCGGGATGAGGGAGAGATTGGGGTTTGGGCCTCCGGTATCCTCACTTACTTGGTGAAACACAGCGCAGGCGCTATGTCATACCGGTTTTCTGTGAGGCCATGGTATCACTCCGGTCGAGCCGGCCTATGCCGGCATGCCGAAGCGTGGCTCCTACCTAAATAAATGTGTACTGTTATACTTTATCTATTACTAAATAAAAAAGGAAACAGTACCTTTATCTGAATTCTAGTTACCGTAATACAGACCCTGCCGGTTTGCAGGCCGTCTGAAAATTAACTTATGTTATTATTAATAGACTGCCTCGTTGGTCTTGTGGTTGGCGTGGGCAACTGCTGATCATGAGGTCTCGAGTTCGATTCCCGGGTCGGACCAAATGTTTGTACGAGTATGATCTACAAATATTTGTTTCGGAGTTTGGGTATTTTCTATGTAGGTATAATATGTATGTATTTACAAAAAAAAGTATGTATGTATTTATATCAGTTGTCTAGTACCCATAACACAAGCTCTGCTTAGCTTGGGACTAGATGGCGTTTGTGTTAGATGTCCGAAATATGTATTATTATTTATAAAAGGCAATCGCAGAGGAAGCTCGAGCTAAAGTTGAAGAAGAACAAAAGGTTGCTGAACAAATGGCTACGCTAACCGCTGCGATGGCTGAAGAGGCCATAAGAGATTTAGGCAAGACATATTTCCTTAACAATCTTTGTGGGATCATAGTCAGGGTTGATGACGAGCCTCTTGAGTTTCTAGATCTTGTATAGATTCCATGTCGAAGCTCATAAGAGAATCGAGGAACGCACCAGGGACTGATAGCATCAATGATCCCGGCTTCCAATCTTCTTCGTATATATAAAAATCAATTGCTGTTTGTTTGTCTCGCTAAAACTCGTAGTCCAGGGAAGGTTTAAACGGTGAAAATATTTAAACAAAAAAAAATCCGACTTAAATCTGGACCACACGGGAAGCACCAGCTTTCAAATAAAAAAAGAATCATCAAAATCGGTTCACCCAGTCGAAAGTTATGACTAGTTATGAGGTAACAAAATAAAATAAAAAATACAGTCGAATTGAGAACCTCCTCCTTTTTTTTAAAGTCGGTTAAAAATAGCTTAAAAATCAAAATGTCACGTGTACCAAGTAGTGGTCACAGCTAGTAATTTAATATTTTCTCACCATACCTATACTTTTCACTGTTCTTGTTTACTTTCATACTGCTAACTAACTGCTAACATCAAAGTATATTAGTAGTCTATCATTTAACCTAACTGTCTCAGTATAAACTCTAAAGGCGGGTCTCCTGCGACACTGTTTTTATGTTTTTAAACATAAAACATCACATATTTATCAAAATATTTGCGTGGCTTAACTGTTTTGTTAATTTTAACATGCAAACATGTTATCCAAAGCGGACTGAAAACATCCCAGCGTATACTTCTCGTATAATGAAACTGAACTGAACTAACATTAATACTTATGTTATTCATATTTATACTATAAAAGTAAATAAGTAAGTGTACTATAAGTCATTTTGTCGAGTGTAATCGTGTTTGATCTTCGTTTAAAAGTCCGTCTCCTGCGACTTTTCGCTAACATGTTTAGTTAACAAGTTTTGTTAATTTGTTTTGTTAATTTTAGACGCAGGAGACACGCCTTTATTAGTTTGAAGTTAGATGTTGTTGTGTGAGATATACGAAATAATTTTAAGAAAAACTTTTGTGTTAATTTCACAGAGGAAGCTATGCCTGCCCTTCGAGCAGCCGAGAAAGCATTACAAGAGTTGAACCGTAATGACATAGTGGAAGTGAAAGCGATGAAGAAACCCCCTCAGGGGGTCGTCCTTGTCATAGAGTCGCTATGTGTCGTGTTCGATATCAAACCCGTGAAGGTATACTTCATATAGCTATGAGAATTAAATCACTTATAGTAGTAACTGCAGTTCAAAAATATGTATAGTGTCATTTGTCGAAAGTGTTTAAAGATATCATTTAATTAGTTTTTCCTTTAGTGGGAGTGCCACGCTTCGGTATGAATAGGCGGGCTCGACCGGAGTGATACCACGGCCTCACAAAAAACCGGTTTGAAATAGCGCTCGCGCTGTGTTTCACCGAGTGAGTGAGGATACCGGAAGCTCGTACTGTAACCCCTCCCCCATCCCCCAAAACCCGGCAACGCACTTGTGACATCTATGGTGTTGCGGATGTCCATAAGCGGCGGTAATCACTTACCATTAGGTGATACGCCTATTCGTTTGCCCCATATTCTATAAAACAAAATTTTGGTACGTTCTACAACAACTAGTTCAAGATGGCTTGATTATACAAAAGCTAGTATGATTTATCAGATACTAGTTTTTACACGCGGCTTCGTTCACGCAGACTTTCATCCCCTGATTCGGGTTGGAATTTCAAAAATTCCTTTCTTAGTGCTCACTTACGTTATATAAAGAACCTACATGCAAAATTTTAGGATTCTAGCTTCAGCGGTTTGGGCTGTGCGTTGATCTCTGGGTATGTCAGTCAGTCAGTCACCTTCCTCTTTTATATATATAGATTACTTTTGCTCACCTTGCATTACATCGAATCGGACGGATTAAGAATACGAAGTATCACCACCCTTATTCATCCCGTGGGTGTCGTAAGAGGCGACTTACGGAGCAAATTATGCAGAACAAAACGTGTGGAAATCCCCTCGGACCGTCACCCCACCGGGGCTTGCGGCGGGGCGGTGTGTCGGACTCGAACCGACTAAAACCACACGGTGTGCCACTCTGCACCTGAGACGGGAGGGGTCCGGGAACTGCTGATATTAATACATCCGGACCCTTGGGATCTTGAAACAAAACCAATACTAACCCGTCTGATCAGCGTGGTATATTAAACCATAACGTCCTAGCAAAGGAGAAGCTTATGTCTAGCAAAGACTATTGGTAACATGATGAAATAAACACTATGAATGATACAGGAAGCGGGAGCAAATTTTGGTGAAAAAGTATTAAATTATTGGAAGCCGGGATCATTGATGCTATCAGACCCTGGCGCGTTCCTCGACTCGCTGATGAACTTCGACAAGGAATCCATTACTGAAGAGATGATCAAAAAACTCAAGAGGTTCATAATCAATCCTGATTATGATCCAGCAAAGATTATCAAGGTATTCAGAAAACCCTTGAATTGTATTAACGTTGTATTAAGCCGATCTCCACAGAACAAAAGTTGTTAACTTTTGTGTTGTCAACACGTGTTGGTGATAAAAGTTTCTGTAAAGCCGAATCTCTACCGATCAAAAGTTGGCATTTTTTGTGTTGTCAAGCTTTTTTTGTGTTGTCAAATTTCGGTGGAGACGCGCCTTTAGATTTTAAAGACGATCACTTGATTATCGACTACCGCCTATATATACCCCTATATTTTTCTTGCATATCTTTAACTTAATCAATATGTGCGGACGTTGAAAAAAAGAATACCTTTGTTATTTGATTCTTCCGAGAACTAGTCTGATGAAAAAATGCCATTGCCTATAAGTCTGACGTGTAAAAAATCTATAAAAGATTTACTTAGGTACAAAAATAATTACAAATTTTAACAAAAAAAAACGACTTCAATCTGGACCAAATTCAAATGGGACCATTCGGGAAGCACCAGCTTTCAAATAAAAAAAGAATCATCAAAATCGGTTCTCCCAGTCGAAAGTTCTGACGTAACAAACGTAAAAAAAAATACAGTCGAATTGAGAACCTTCTCCTTTTTCTGAAGTCGGTTAAAAATAAACATCATTTATCATACACACCAGTATTATAACTTCAAAAATTCAAGTTTTGCAATTTTAAGAGGATTTTAGGATTTATTTTTCTAGTTGACTAACCCAGCTATTCCATAGGTGTCAAAAGCGTGTCAATCGCTGTGTATGTGGGTTCACGCCATGTACAAGTTCTATCACGTGAACAAGGCTGTGAAGCCCAAGAAGGAAGCCCTGGAAAAGGCTCAAGAAGGTCTCGCTGCTGTTGAAGGTATTTTTTTTTTCTTTTTATGGAATAGGCAACGACCAACGAGCAGACGTATCGCCTGATGGTAAACTATTACCGCCGCCCATGGACACCCACAACACCACAGGCGTCACAAGTGCGTTACCGGCCTTTGGCCGGGTTGGGGGGGGGAAGATAAGGGGAGGAGTTGGGTATGGGCCTCTGGTATCCTCACTCACTCGGTGAAACACAGCGCAAGCACTATTTCACACCGGTTTTCTGTGAGGCCGTGGTATCACTCCGGCCCATTCATGCCAAAGCGTGGCTCTCCCACGGTCAAATAATTCATGATTTTACTTCAATTAAGTGGTATAAAGTTTGTATGTACATTGAAATTGTTCGGAAGAGGTGGTTTTTGTATATTTTTTTTCTTTTTTTTTCAATTTTAAAAAGACAACTCCCGCACTTGGAATAAATCCTGTGTCGCGAGGGACTGTACAAACATACATGAAACGGACACAAAGAACACCCAGACTCAGAACAACAATTTGTGGATCACACAAAGTGTTGTCCTACGTGGGATTCGAACCCACGACACTTGGCGAAGTAGGAAACGGCGTGGTGACCGTTAAACCACAGGGCCAAACGTGCAGTCAAACGTAGTATTTGATTTAGTTTTAAAATTCTAGCTGTGAGTATTTACTCGTATGCATTCAAAACATTTTCTTTCTACTTAAAATAACCCAAATCTCGTTTCTTAGCGTAATGGGTCTCGGAAGATGAACGGGAATGAAATTGCATTAGCTACCAAAGAGCCTGTGGGGTCTATCCCTTGTTGAATAGGCCAGGATTAAGACAAGGACAGCTATTTGCAATAAACATTTTTAAATCATATTAGTTATACACATAGGACCTTACGGTGCAAAAATGATCATATCAACAAACAAGGTACAAGCTAAAATTCAAAATTTTAAAAACCCCTACTCAAGCACTTAATCGAGTAATCATACGGCAATGATATTTTTGCAGACATTCGGTTATTCTTACCCACTTTCACCCCCATAACTTTTAAACGACTCGCACGTAACTTTTTTTTTTTTTTTTTTTTTTTTTTTTTTTTTTTTTTTTTTTTTATGTATGGCCCGCCAAAATGACTCTACTCTGCCTGATGGAAAGCATAAGCAGAATCCAAGAGTGGCGGTCACCATACTCACTGCGAATGCAGACAATGCAGTATGGCGACCCACACCATGGCGGCCTAGTGATGCTGCTGCATCTTTTAGTCTAGTCAACAAGTATGGAACTTGTTGACTAGACTAATTGGGCCTCCGGTCTCGCACTCACCAACGAAACACGACAGCACGAACGCTGTCATTTTACGTTGATTTTCTGTGCGAGGGTAGTACCGCCCCGGTCGAGCCGGCCCATTCATGCTGAAATCAGCGTGGCTCTACTACCTTGCAAAAACTCACCTTTCATACAAAAAAAAACTAAATTGAAATCGCTTCATCCGTTCGCGAGCTACGGTGCCATCGACAGACAGACAGACAAACAGACAGACAGACAGACACGTCAACTTATAACACCCCTCTTTTTGCGTCGGGGGTTAAAAATGGACGAATGGAAGCTAAGTTAATAAAAAACTTTATTTACACACTAACTCACATAAATACTGTGCAAGCACAGACAGTCACTGGTTTCACCTATCATCATGCTAACAATATTTAAACAATGTTAATTCATAAAAAGTTTTGAAAAACAGCGATGCTAGCTAACGCAAAGGCCAAGATGCAAGAATTGCTGGAAGGCATCGCCAAGTTAAACGAATACTTGGCGGAGAAGGAGGAGGAGAAACGTAAGATGGAGGAAGATATAAATCTATGCTTGGCGAGGATGGACCGCGCCAATCGGTAAGGTTCCTCTGCTATCATACCATGTAATCAGTGTATCATCAGTGTAGTCGAACTTGACACAAAGTTTTATTTTTTATTGTGGCCCGCCAAAATGACTCTACACACAAACAAACAAACTCTTCAGCTTGTGAAACCGAATTCTGTAGTTTATCTGGCAGATAAATTCAGAATAATAAAGAGTGTATCAGCAAGTGGTGAAACTGGTTTTAATCTCTAACTGTTGTTTCTGCTTAGACCTCGTAATAGTGTAAGTGTTTTTCCAGGTTACTAAACGGTCTATCAAGTGAGCGTGTAAGGTGGATAAAGACCATCAAGGAGTTAGACATAGCTATTGTAAACCTCATCGGAGACATACAGCTTAGTGCGTGTAAGTGTTGAGTACAAGTTTTACACCTTTTTTTTTCGTTTTTTTAAGTTTTTTGCTTTCATTCTTTTTGACCAATTTTCTTCTTGCTAGTTGTTGGAGTAATTTCATGGAAAGAGACGGAACTATTTTACAGGAAGCTGGAGAAGTGCGTGTTTTTTTTCTGAAGAATCGTAATGAGTTCGATCGTAGATGATATTATTAAACCTGTCCTGCTTCCTGTTCTGTTCCCGTTAACTGATCCCATACGCATCTTACTACTAACTCTAAGATAGGCATAGCTAGTTAAAGACTTTTACATATTAATTATTTATTAGGTGCTGTGGGGTATATTACACCGTTTACAGACGAATTTAGAAGAGAATTACTCGCTGAGTGGATGCGATATATTGAGGTTTGGAAAATCAGCATAATATATAATTAATTAAACATTGTATAAGTATAGTCCACGTAACGAGAAGCCACAAAATTAGAAAACGAAAACTTGTACTAAGTAGCGTTGCGATAATTTAGCGAACAACAAATAATGCTAACAACAAAGCGAATGCGCTCAAGCTGTTGCCCAAAAGCAATCGGCCTACCGCGCATGGATCAGGGCCCGCGCTCACGGCCACCCCGACGTGGATCGACTAAAAGCAGCGTTTAACAAATCCACCAGGGAATGCAAGAAGGCTTACGTAACAGCGGATGCCCATCGCATTGCACGACTTGGCCAAGAACTCGTCGCATACCGTACGGGTAGCCGAAAGTTCTGGCGATTGGCACAAGCCGTGCAGTCCAACTTCTGCCAAGCCTCGCTACCACCGCTGAAATATCCTGACGGATCACTTGCCCACCAGCCGCAGGAGAAAGCGAAACTGCTTGTAGATCTCTTTGCGGCTAACTCCCGATTCGATGACCGCGGCATGCACCCGCCTACCATTCCGGCCTGCGACGCTACAATGCGGGATATTCGCATCCGGCTGAGTGATGTCCGAGCGGAGCTTCGGTCACTCGACGTCCGGAAAGCTAGTGGACCCGACGGTATCCCAGCAGTGGTTCTTAAGAACTGCGCACCAGAGTTGTCTCCGGTATTGACGCGCCTGTATCGCCTGTCATATTCCTCGGGAACTGTTCCGGATGCCTGGAGAGAGGCGAATGTTCAACCCATCCCCAAAAAAGGCGACCGCTCCAACCCAGCCAACTACAGCCCGATAACTGTCACCCCCATTATCTGCAAAGCGTTCGAGCGGATCATCAATAAACAATTGATCCACTACCTGGAGGATCACTCCTTACTTAATGATCGTCAATATGGTTTTAGACCGAAACGATCTACGGGTGATCTTCTAGCGTACGTCACACACCTTTGGAGTGAGGCTATTGACAGGCACGGGGAATCTTTGGCCATCAGCCTCGACATGGCCAAGGCCTTTGATAGGGTTTGGCGCCGTTCGCTTCTCTCCAAACTGCCGGCCTTCGGCATTCCTGCACCAGCGGCGCATCAGAGTCCTTTGCGACGGTGCGGCCTCCGACTTTCAATCGATTAACGCCGGAGTGCCACAGGGTTCCGTTCTGTCACCCACGCTGTTTCTTCTGCATATCAATGACATGTTAGCCCTTGGCAACATTCATTGCTATGCAGACGACAGCACAGTTCATGGGAGATACTTCGGACGTCCTGCAGCAAAGTCAGCAGATATTGAGGAAAAACGACAGGAGCTTGTCGCTGAACTCGACCATATTCTGTGCCGCATTTCTCAATGGGGCTCTGAGAACCTGGTCGAGTGCAACGCCAAGAAAACACAGGTGTGCCAAAAAATCTCCATTCCTTCCCCTTCCGACTTTTCAGAACACTCAACTGCCACTACAAGGCAGACTCGATATCCTGGGCATGGGCATCTGCCGCGACCTAAACCCGCGCGAGTACGTTGAGAGCGTCACTAAGGCGGCCTCGCGGAAGTTAGGTGTTCTAAACAAGGTGAGACAGTTCTTCTCGCCGGAGCACCTGTGTCTTCTTTATAAGACCCAGGTTCGCTCGTGCGTGGAGTACTGTTCTCACCTTTGCGATGGTGCCGCGCAGTATCTGTTCGACGCTCTCGACCGGTTGCAGCGGCGAGCAATCCGAATTGTCGGCAGTCCTGAAGCCACCGAGTCCCTTGAGCCTCTGCAGATGCGTAGAGATATCGCCTCCATGGCAGTCCTCTATCGTCTTTATCATGGGGAGTGTTCTGAAGAGCTCTTCCAACTAGTCCCGCCTTCTCCCTTCCTCTACAGGACAACACGTGCCAGCCTCAGAAGTCACCGCCTCAGATTGGAAGACATACGCTCTCGCACTCATCGATTCGGTTCTTCTTTCCTGTGCCGATCGGTTAAAACCTGGAACTCACTATCAGCGCACGTGTTTCCGTCCAACTATGATCCCGGGTCCTTTAAGCGGGGCGTGAAAAAGCGTCTCACTAGGCCGCCATAGTGCTGGTCGCCATGCTGCACTGTCCTTGTTCACATTGAGGATGGTGACCACCACTCTTGGATTCTGCTTGTGCTTTCCATCAGGCAGGGCAGAGTCATTTTGGCAGCTAAAATATTTAAAAAAAATGCCAAATCAAGTTAACTCAAAGTCACATACGTGTAGCTACTTATTAGAAGTAATTTTAATTGGTCGGGTTATAGTTTAGCAATCTAAAGGGCCGTCATCTAATATTTTGTGGTATAGGAACAAGTATTATTACTGCTTGTTATATATCCAGGTCATATGTTATCCCCATATAAAACAAAAGAAACATAATTTTTCAAAACTATGTAGGTACCAGCCCCTTTCTTAACAATTCCCAAGCTGCGCTCTTGGAGCCATGTGGCAACCACTTGACATTTTATGAGCATTACTCGAACAATGTCTCACAGGACCTGACACCCTATGAGAACTATTCTGATGAATCATTTATACTGTAATAATAATAATAATACCAATAGTATCTACTACTACTGTACTATTATACAAATAGTAGTACTAGCTTATACTAATAAGCTAACAGCTCGTTATAATCATCTATGAACCTGTAAGTTAAGATTTCTAAAGCATGTTTTATAAAAACATGAAACCTTGGTAATTTAAATAGGAAAATGTTTATTAACAAGCTTCACGTAGATATTGTTATGACTGCCTCGTTGGTCTAGTGGTTAGCGTAAGCGACTGCAGATCAAGAGGTCTCGGGTTCGATTCCCGGGTCGGACTGCTGTTGGGTTTTTCTTACAAGAAATTCTAAATAGCAGCCCGGAGTATGGAAAATGGCGGTGTTTCCCGCCCGTGCATTGGAGAGCACGTTAAGGCCGTCGGTCGCGGTTGTCATGAACATCTATGGCAATCGTTATTGGGAAGTCAGTGCCCACAAAAATACTGACAACTAGTTCAACCTTCGAATTCATATCACCCTCAGGGTTGCGGATGTCTGATGCCAGTCACTCCGTGTAAAAACTGATATTCAGGTAAAACCGGTTGAACTAGTAGCCGACCCCAAATCTTGGGTATAATAAAGGCTAGTAAGATGATGATGATGTAGGTATTGTTAAATGGGTTATTTCACCTAGGTGCAATAATTCGACATAAGTGGTAGCCCACCTACCTAGCCAAAATTCTTCTAAGGTGAAATGAGTTATGATGGTAATGAAATCAAAAAATCCACTTCAGTCACCCAGGTGATACTATCCAGGTGAACCTTATACATGTATAACGTCTTATTTTCAGGAAGTGAAGGTACCCCATACACCTGGCGCCACTCCACTGACCACATTAGGAGATGCGGTCCAGATAAGGTCACACACATTTCTTGTTATCAATAATATAACCTGTAACGCTGTTTCCTTATTTACTGACGGTGATGCAGTAGTAGGGTATGCGAGTGTTGGTTGAGGTGTTGGATTCGATTCCCAGGTCGGACTAAATGTTTTTATGATCTGCAAATATTGTTTTGAAGATTGAGGCTTTTTGTTTATAGTAAGTTTGTGTGTTTGCAAAAAGAGTATGTGTTAAAATAGAAATCTACGGGATTGCTACCATGTACCTTATTGTTTGTGAGTATCCGATATATCGAACACATAAAAGCGGTCAAAAACAACGACCAACAGAAATCGGCAATCGCGAAGCATTTGATTGACTCGGGCCCAAATCACTGGATTGAGTTTCATAACCCACAAATAATTACGACAGAACGCCACTACATACCTAGATTGGTCAGGGAAGCGATTGAAATTAATAAACACAAAAATTTCAATCGTGGGTTCAAATTGTCAAATGTCTGGAATCCCGTGATTCGAATGTGCAAAAACCGGCGTAATCAACAAAATAGAGTTTCGCGATCAGATACTGTTAGTGTTGTGTGTCGAGAACAATTACGAGTGATTAGTGAGTTAGTGAACAGTGGTACCGGGGGCGATCGTAGTAAAAGACTGCGAAAGAGGGTTGACCGATATGTCTGCCAATAACATCCCACCCGCAAGATCTTCAGTTACTCCGTGATCATGGCGCTTGCAACAGCGCCGAAATATCGGATACTCACAAACAAAAAGGTACATGGTAGCAATCCTGTAGATTTCTATTTTAATGTTAATGACCATGAAAGTTTAAAACAATATAAGAGTATGTGTATATTCTATCAGTCAATCTAGCTTTCGTTTGGTCTATTTTTGATGAATTTTCTTAACTTCTCTACATTACTCAAGACTGTTCAGCAGGTACTTACCTATACCCTATTCATCTGGACTTGAGCCAAAGTGTAAACAAAGAAAACAATGTTTCTCAAACAAGTTGATCGACAGTAAAGATGGCGGGTATGACCCGACCGATGACAAAACGTCACATTTTGATGTAAAATGTTCGCAGTATCTGTGGTCTACATTTAGTCGTATTAAAATGCGTTCCAAGTTTGAGAATAACTTCTTTTTTAGGTTCTTTTACATGTAAACAATTTAATACATAATTAATTAAAATTAAGAAAATAATTTATGGCATTTATGATATTTGATTTCAAATAAGTCTGAACAGATTACATAAGTTTTATAGACTTCGGTTTAAAAAATAATTTGTTATGTTGTCTGTGTATTACTTCCGTAGTTATTTTTATAAAATAAGTTCACTACATCAATCGTGACATCTAAAGAACCCTTTTTATGGTTTGTTTACCTTTTGGCTCATGGCTCGTTGAATAGGGTAATAATTGTTTTTATAGACAATGGCAAATGTACGGTCTACCACGAGACCTGATGTCTGTTGAGTCGGCTGTGCTTATGTTTAACTCTCGACGCTGGCCGCTCATCATCGACCCGCAGACACAAGCGAACAAGTGGATAAGAGCTATGGTAACGTCTCTTTTATTTATGTCTGTCTGTCGAGACAGTTTGTCGAAGTTTGACTAGGTTGACGTAAAAAGCGTTGTATTAGGTGGGACGTGCATTGTGGAATTGTAATGCAGGAAGTCTAAATAAATAAAATAAAAAGTAAACAAACACTCTTTAAAGGCGTAATATCCATAATTAATTGTAATAAAATCATTGTTCGACAACAGTCGAAAACTGTCTTGTCGCGGACGGTCTCGTCGAAGACCATTTCGGTGTGCGCCCGGCCTAAGTCAATTCTTAAGTTCAAAGGTATTGCAGAGTATAATACCTGTAGTGAGCGATAAGACATAATAACAATAACAATCGATAATTGTTATACATACTTTGTAAGTGATTTTGTTGTACTATTTTACTTTGTATATACAATAAATATAAATAAATTAAAATAAATAAATATATTCTTATAATTTTTGGGGTAGTAGAATACAACTTTGATTTTAATCAGTAACGCTAAATTAATTACATGGGATTTACAGAAATAGAAAACACTGCCTGAATACACAGAATACACACATTGGTTCATTATGAATTGTTGGTTTTCAATTAACGGTTATGTGCCCGACACAATCACGTACACTTACGCTCACTAAATTAATATTCAGGCTTAATATTTAGTAATTTGAAAAAACCAATGACTATGATGAATTCTGCAAACTACCAACTTCATTGTTGAAGTAATTTCAGTGATGTCTTTTGGGCAAAATATTGATTTTCTGCACATCAAACTAGTTACATAATGTATGGTAATTACCCGACTTTGTAGGAGAAGAGAATAGAAAAACTAACAGTAGGATAGTTAATTTTATTCTGAAACAGATATTTAATACTTTACAAATAAATGGAGCTACGCAAATCGTTTTATGAAGGTAAATCATTCTAGGCAAAACTGGATGGACTTATTGTTTGTAAGCCCAACGATCGAGATTTGCTCAGAAGCTTTGAGTCGGCGCTAAGGTTTGGAAAGCCACTACTGTTGGAGAATGTCGGTCAAGAATTGGATCCCGCTTTAGATCCTGTGCTCAAGGTACGTAGGTCGCTTTTGCGGTCGGCGAAAATATTCTAAATTTTATTTGACGAAAGGGTGAACTTAATGAAACAGTTCACCATTTCGTCGTCTTGTTTTGGAATAATTATAAAAACGTATTTATAAGTATTTTTTATAATTATTACTATATGTTAATAGGAAATATCTATGGGCAGATCTCTAGCACGAATAAAATAATCATTATTAAAAATGTTTAAAACGTGAAGCCTCAAATTTCTACTTTAAATTTGTAAGACGATTGTCAAATACTTGCCGGTTTGGCATGTACTTGCAATCGAAATACCTGTTAATACTATTCATATTAGATTAAATAGAAGCAAGTTACCTTAACCTTACCTCAGTGCAAAAGAAACTGATTCGAGAAAATAAACCATTTCTTGTTTATCTTTTCATATTTCCAGCGCCAATATTTCCGCCAAGCTGGACAGTTGGTGCTAAAATTTGGTGATTCCTTGATTCCATTTGTTGCTGGATTCCGTCTGTTCATGACGACTAAGCTGCCAAACCCGAAGTATACCCCAGAGACCTCTGTAAAAGTGCAAATTGTTAACTTTGCTTTAGTGCCAAGGTAAAGACTATTAATTTAAGCGTGGATTGGATTTTAAAACTTTCTGGCCATATCAAAATTGCAAAATAAAAAAAAACTTCGTTTAAAAAAACCGACTTCAAAAACTAAAAAGTATAAAATAACTTAATTTGTATGTGCTACCTATTCATAGGTTTGAAGTCAGTGCCAAGCCAAATGTAATAGTAGGTACCACACTCGCTATATTTCGAGACAAATGTCAACGACGTCTCCGACGCTTCGGTTGTTTTGTTCAACGCGAAGAGCAGCTATCCCGCTCAAGGTCGCGCGCGGCGAATGCGGTACCTACTATTACATTATGGCTTGACACCAACTTCAAACCTATGAATAGGTAGCACATACAAATTAAGTTATTTTATACTTTTTAGTTTTTGAAGTCGGTTTTTTTAAACGAAGTTTTTTGTTTATTTTTCGCTTTTTAGTCTTTCTCAAGTCTCTCATCATCATTTCATTTAAAATTTAATGATGTCTACAGAATATGAAGGCATGCAGACAATTGCTCGTAACTTCATTGCAGGCGCTCACGTAAATTTGAGGGTTTCCTTCGATTTCCTTAGGATCCCATCATCAGATCCTGATATGGTGGCCATGGGACCACATGGGGAGCATACCCTTTCGAATACAAAAAGAATTTTCAAAATCGGTCCACAATTGACGGAGTAATCGATGTACATACATAAAAAAAACCGATGAAATTGAGAACCTCCTCCTTTTGGTAGTCGGATAATAAGTCCCAATGATGCAGAAGCATCTCAATAGGCCGCCATAGTGTGGTTCACTATTCTGCATTGTTGTATTGTGTGCACGAGCAATGAGTACCATACTCTTGGATACTGCTCATGCTTTCCATCAGGCAGAGTAGTCACTTTGGCAGGTTCATACATAAAAAAAGGTATTCTCAAATGATGATATCTCCGGTATCCTCACTCACTCGGTGAAACACAGCACATGCGCTGTTTAACACCGGTTTTCAGTGAGGCCGTGGTATCACTCCGGTCGAGTCGGCCCATTCATGCCGAAGCGTGGCTTTTCCACTGTTTTTTTATTTAATCCCAAAGAAATGGAAACGTTACACTCCGTGACATTATCCGACTCTTCATTTGGTTCACTGTTCATAATATATTACAGCGGTCTATCGGAGCAGCTGCTGTCGATAGTGGCTGCTCAGGAGCGGCCGGACCTGGAGGAACTCCGCGGGCAGCTCATCGTGTCACGCGCGCAAATGGCGGCTCAACTGGCCGAGATGCAGGCCGATATCTTGTACGGCTTGTCCAATAGCCAGGGCTCGCCGGTTGATGACTTACCACTCATGCTGACGCTGGAGGCCATTAAGATCAAAAGTGCTGAGATTTTGGTCAGTATGTTAAGGAAATATTTGAATAAATACCAATAAATTTATATTTGATGCATAGGTACATTACTGCGACCTGGGGAGGTATTTAACGTTCCCTAGTCGACAGGTTCGATACTAAGGGTGCTGACCTGACATGGAATTAACTATAGTTTGGGTGTTAATACCAAGGGATCAATAACACAGTGCCTTATTTTTTATTACCCATGATACTTACTAATATTATAAATGCGAAAGTTTGTAAGTATGGATGGATGAATGGATGGATGTTTGTTACTCTTTCACGCAAAGACTACTGAACGGATTTGGTTGAAATTTTACAGTAATATGGCTTATACATCAGATGCTGAACGACCTGGCTGACTCTTCTGTGCGCATCGGCCTACGGATGAACTTGGACAAAACCAAGGTCATGTTCAATGAACATGTACTACCGGAACCGGTCGCAGTACACGGTGCCGTTCTCGAAGTTGTTCAAAAATATGTTTACCTCGGACAGACTTTGCACTTAGGTAGAAACAACTTCGAGGACGAGGTGAACAGGAGAATTCCGCTGGTTTGGGCAGCGTTTGGGAAACTTGGTCGGGTCTTTTCATCGTCGATCCCACAGTGGCTTAAGACAATAGTCTTTATTCAGTGCGTCCTACCCGTCATGACATACGGAGCCGAAACGTGGACACTTACGGCACGGCTGGTCCACAAGTTCAAAGTCGCTCAGTGTGCTATGGAGAGGGCTATGCTCGGCGTTTCTCTGAGGGATCGCATCAAGAATGAGGTAATCCGGCAGAGAACCAAGGTCATCGACATAGCCCAAAGGATTAGCAAGCTGAAGTGGCAGTGGGCTGGCCATATTAGCCGCAGAACTGATTACCGTTGGGTTAAACGGGTTCTTGAGTGGAGACCGCGTCTCGGCAAACGTAGTGTAGGACGTCCACAGGCCAAGTGGAGTGATGAACTGAGCAAGACGGCTGGCAGGAGCTGGATGCGAGAAGCCGAGGATCGAACCAAGTGGCGCGCAATTGGAGAGGCCTATGTCCAGCAGTGGACTGCGATAGGCTGATGATGATGATGATAATGAATCAGAATAAAACATAGGCTACTAGTTGCCGCGACAACCGACATAAACGCGGGCGGAGACGCGGGCAACAACTAGTAGTTTATAAAATGGAAACATAAGCAAGCATTTCACTATTACACAGCGGAACCAATTAGATCACTTCGGTACAGGAATGCGTTAACGCGAACTTGTTAGCTGACGTTTATTTTTTTCTATTATATTAATTATGTGCGATATTAAAGATTTATCTCAGTACTTTATATTAAAGCTTCATATACGATTTCTAATTTTCTAAAATTTATATTTTTTGTTTCAGATCAAAGTCGAGGACATTGAACGTACGACGGCAGAGATCGACGCCGCCCGTGAAGACTACGTACCGGTTGCTAATCGGGGGCAAATTCTATTTTTCTGTCTATCGGACATGGCTCACGTGGATCCCATGTATCAGTACTCCCTCGAATGGTTTGTGAAACTCTTCATTCGATCGATGGCGGAGACCGAGCCTAATGGTGAGTTTGATTCAATTCAGACTCAATCGATACAATAAATGCCTCGGTGGCGCAGTGGTAGCGTATGCGACTGCTGTGTTTGAGGTCTCGGGTTCGATTCCTGGGTCGGACCAAATGTTTGTATGATCTGCAAATATTTGTTTCGGAGTTTGGGGGTTTTCTATGTATAATATGTATGTATTTACAAAAAAAAAGTATATGTATTTGTATCAGTTGTCTAGTACCCATAACACAAGCTCTGCTTAGCTTGGGACTAGATGGCGTTGTGTGTTACATGTCTAAAATATTTATTTATTTATTTATTATTTATCCTTATATTTCAGAGCAAATAATGGAGCGCGTGGAGGTGATAATTGAGTACTTTACGTTTCTGTTGTACTCGAACGTGTGCCGCAGCCTATTCGAGCGTCACAAGCTCTTGTTCGCGTTCCTCGTCTGTGTCAGGATCCTGCTCGACAAGGGCATCGTTAAATTTTCTGAGTTCAACTTTCTATTGACTGGAGGGAAAATTGAAGAAGTACGTTTATCTAAAACCCAATGTTTATTGAAACTACATATTTTAAATTAGTAACAGTCAAACACGCTTCCAGTTTTTTTTTTAGTGATTTTTAAGGTATTGCATAGCTTTTATTGCGGGCTTTGACGCCTTTGATCGCGGCGACCGAATCAAGAAATTCCGTAACGTAACGAAAATAAAACCTAACACCCGAAGCTCGCACGGATCGAGACGAGCTGCTCCGAACGTCGAATCAACGAATCTGTCTGTCCCTGTCATACGAAGTGCGTGACAGAGACAGACAGATTCGTTGACGAGCTGCTCCGAAAACTGTCTGCGTTTGCGCAAGTATACTTGAACGTGTATGTCCGGCTTAAGCAGCTGTGTGTGAGAAAGTATATAGGTGTAAGGGTATCTATCATATCTTTATAATGCCACACTCATGACTCACCACATGTGCGCCCGTAAGTATACATGTTCAAAGAAAAAAAACTGTGAATAAAACAACCCGTTCAATGACGAAGACATTATTAGAAACAGTTTAAACCTTTTACAGTATGCTGTGTAACGAAACCATATAGCTACTTAAAAAAAAAGATCAACGCCATCTAGTGACGATGTTGGTACTAATTTAATAGTTTAGTATTTTTCATTCACAATATGATACATGCTGCATAAATAAAAAAAAAAAAAATAATTATAATTGCATAAGTTGTTAAAAAATGCTATGCAATAGCTTTACCGCGGCAGTCCCTGAGTGCCACACGTCTTTTTATTCTTTTAATTCTATTAATATCCATTAGTAGGTATTAAGTCTGAATACATTTTAGGAAATTCCGAATCCTGATCCGAAGTGGATTACGGACCGAATCTGGATCGAGATCCAGCAGTTGAATAGCTCCGTGCCGACCATGAGTTCTTTCTTGGAAGACTTCATGAACAAAAATCCAAAGTTTTACAGGAACTTATATGAATCAAACATACCGCACAGGTTAGTGAATTTTCTCATATCGCACAATGATGTTACTAATATCGTCTTACGACATGTCCTAATTATTTTCCTGTCCTCTCGTAGGTTAACCTATCCGAAAGATAGTCAGTTCGATATTTTCCAAAAGTTGCTAATCCTCAAGTGTATACGTCCCGACAAGCTGATACCTGCCTTACAGGTACAAATAATTTTATTATTTATCGTGTTTCTTTGTAGTCGAATAATAATGCTATACAAGCCCAGTAGTTGATACATACACAAAAATTAATAGTCGATCTAAATAGACCCTTTAACTGTTCCAAAGACCTTCCTACATCAGACACTTAAATAAATACTAACAGTATGTTTATCACTAAATTAATCTAAAAAGATTTTCATAAAAAAGGGGCAATTTCCAGGACTACGTGGTGTTGGGTCTGGGCGCCAGGTTCGTGGAGCCACAGCCGCCAGACCTGGCCGCGCTCTACGCGGAGTCAGACCCGCTCGCGCCCATCATCTTTGTGCTGTCCACGGGCACTGACCCCGCAGCTGGTTAATACACTGTTTATTTCTAATTTTCTAAAATTTGTATATGCATGTATGTAGTACTAGCTTTTACACGCAGCTTCGCTCACGCAGACTTTCATCCCCTGATTTATTGCCTTAGGGGTGGAATTTCAAAAATTCTTTTCTTAGTGCTCACTTACGTTATAGAACCTACATGCAAAATTTGAGGATTCTAGCTTCAGTGGTTTGGGCTGTGCGTTGATCTCTGGGTATGTCAGTCAGTCAGTCAGTCACCTTACTCTTTTATATATAGATAGATAGATTATGACCCTCTAATTCCTATACTACTCGTATTATATATACATAGGTATATCCGGCAACTCGACTTTTTTTTTTATGACATAGGGGGCAAACGAGCAGACGTATCGCCGGATGGTGAGCGATTACCGCCGCCCATGGACACCCGCAACACCAGAGGCGTCTCAAGTGCGTTGCCGGCGTTTTAAGGAGTGCACTCTTTTCTTGAAGGTTTGTAGATCGTATTGGTCCGGGAATACCGCAGACGACCGCAGGATTAGGGTTACCTCGTCAGAAGAGTTCATAATTTTGCGATAGAAAGAAATGGAATGAAGGTAAGTCAAGGTTGCTAGAATTGGCTATTAAAGCTAAAGCTATTAATTTAAAAAACACACATGGAATTTGATTTCATATTGTTAAAAATAGGATAACTCTCTGTGGATATAACGATTGTATGTTAACCCGAAAAACCCAATCACTTCAGATCTGATGAAATTCGCTGAAAAGATGAAGATGGGTAAGCGCTTCGAGAGCATCTCCTTAGGCCAAGGCCAAGGTCCATTAGCTGAAAATATGATGAAGATTGGATGTGACTTCGGGAACTGGGTTTTCTTCCAGGTAAAGAAATAAAGAGTAAATATACAATAATATTGATAATTATTATGCGACCATGTCCGTCAGTGTTGCCATAGACTATTTTCGATGGCATTTGGTACGAACTGTACCAAATGGTGTTGTCAGTTCAGACAGTCTCCAAGCTGCAAGAGCTGGAGTTGGAAGCTCTCCCTCATCCGCCATACTCACCAGACCTTGCACCTACCGACTATTACTTTTTCCAAAATTTAGACAACTTTCAGTTGGTAAAAAATTCAATTCCCGAGAGGCAGTACAAAATGCCTTTGAAGAGTTTGTTGCCTCCCGTCCAGCTGATTTTTACAAGAAGGGCATCAATAAACTGCCAATGCGTTGGCAAAGATGCGTCGATTGCATGGGTGATTACTTCGAATAACAGAAATAAAAAAGTTTGAAAAAATAAGAACTTTCACTTATTGCATACAAAACGGCAATTTCATAGGTAAAGACCTATTAAATATCAGTTGTCTAGTACCTATAATAAAATACAAGCTCTACTTAGCTTGGCACTTGTGGTGTCGTGGTAGCATATATGACTGCTATACTGAGACCTCAGGATTTTGTTTTTTTTTTTTGTTTTAAAAAGACAACTCCCGCATTAGGAATATTAAACACCCTGTGTCGCGGGGGACTTTACAGACATACATGAAACGGACACAATTAACACCCAAACTCAGAACAACAATTTGTGGATCACACAAAGTGTTGTCCCGTGTAGGATTTGAACCCTTTGATAAATTTGAAAACCAATTTGAAAAATTTGAATTGGAAAGCGGCGTGAGGACCGCCTAAACCACTAGGCCAACCGTGCAGAGTTCGATTCTCGGCTTAAAGATTCACGCTCATTTATTAATTCAAGTGATTTATTCTCCGTGTTCATAGAATTGTCACCTGTCCCCGTCGTGGATGCCTGTGCTGGAGGTGAACGTGGAGCACATCGTTCCGGAGCTGGTGCACAAAGACTTCCGCCTCTGGCTGACCTCCACACCTTCGCCGTATTTCCCGGTCGCCTTACTGCAGAATGGTAAGCTATTGACAAAGATGGCAGTTATTCTTGTGGCTTGTAATTTTCTGAAACATGTATTGAAAGCTTCTGATGTCATTGTTTTATGTTACTGCATGGTTAACGTATTGGTTTAAGCTTTCCCCTCGCTGTGTTGTGGGTCCGAATCCCACATGGGACATCACTTTGTGTGATCCTGCGACACAAGATATATGTTCCAGATGTTCGTAATGTGGGAGTTGTCTTTTGTAGGATATTCATATCTATGATGGCGATTGGATTATCGTTTCTTCAGTGTATAAATACCTAATTGTCGAGAATAAGATACATGTATAATGCTTTTCATTTGAAACGGTATACCTAAAATCCTGCATTTCAAGTGTATTGAGAACTTACCAAAAGATTATTTTTTTTATGGAATAGAGTTCAAACGAGCAGACGTATCGCCTGATGGTTAGCGATTACCGCCGCCCATGGACACCCGCCACACAAGAGGCGTCACAAGTGCGTTGCTGGTCTTTGGGGGATTGGAGATGGGGGGAGGGGTTGGGGTATGGGATTCCGAAATCATCACTCACTCGGTGAAACACCCTTGTGTTTCACACCGGTAATCTGTAAGGCCGTGGTATCACTCCGGTCGAGCTGTCCCATTCATGCGGAAGTGTGGCTCTTCCACGGTAAAACCCAGCTGTCAGCTAACGTGGCAAACGTTTACGATTTGATTAGATTCTGATATACTTCTACTATTCAGATCTAACAGTGGGCTATTGACGGCTGTTGATGATGCATAAATCTTTGGTCATTTTCTCGTCTAGATAGTTCTTCCTGATGGGAGTGTGAGCCTTAATGGTCAAGAGGTTTCAGCATTCCCGAACCTCAGTAGAATTCTTATCCAACAGTGGTTCTTAAATTTATCAAGAAAAAGTGTATAGAATATGGCTAATGAAAAAGAGCTTCTACTATACTCTTTGCGCTGTAGCATGGTGCGTGGCATGGTTCAGTAACATTTCGTTTCACTCTTGAAAGTTGCCGCGATTTACAAATAATGACTTAGTATTTCAGCTGTACCACATTCGCAATATATTAAATCATTAATAACTGTAGTAAATTAAATTAAACCACCACGCACCATGTTACAGCGCAAAGAGTATAGTGAGAATTTCTTTAAAGATGGTTTGTTATGTTCTTTTTCATTCTAGGCTACAAGATGACAGTAGAACCCCCAAGAGGCATAAAAGCAAACTTGTTGAAAGCTTACATGAACCAAGTGCCAGATTTTACTGACTATTTCAATTCTGCCGACGCCAAAGTACCTAATTTTAAGGTATGTATTTTAAGGGCATTTGTGATATTCTACTTCAAATTGCACTCAATGGCTTTGAACCTAAAATATGAAACAGCAAATTGACTTCTATGTACTGTTATATAAAGCCAACCGAATAAAGTGATGAAACATATAATTTAATGAACTACATTCTAGAATCAAACTCACTTGTACTTGTTCCACTATTTTTATTTTATCTTTACACCTGACCGGTTTCGCCTTGTGGCATTCTCAAAGGTTTGAGAATGCCATAAGGCGAAACCAGTCAGGTAAAAGTGAAACAGGTACAAGTGGAATAAGTACAAGTGAGTTTGATTCTAGAATGTATTGCAACAAGTTCCATCAAGTGCCGACAATCGAGAGTATAAAAAAAATGAACGTTTATTAACTTTTTATAGTAGACACAAAGTCACAAATGCGCTGCTCTTTCAGTTACTGCCCGAGAATTAGATTGAGGGAACTTGAGGTCTGATAACCTTACATATTCAATGATTACATACCGAAAAATCGCTAAACACCGGTATTCTTTAAGACACTCCTTTCCTGTCTTTATGATGATTTTATCTTTCGGACAAACCACCATATTTATACATCCTTTTATTATTTCAGTGGCTGTTGTTTTCCCTCTGCCTGTTCCACGGGGTAGTTCTGGAGCGTCGGAAGTTCGGACCTTTGGGCTTCAATATCCCCTACGAGTTCACCGACGGGGACTTGCGGATCTGCATCTCTCAGTTACACATGTTTTTAAATGAATATGTAGAAGTACCTTTAAGGGTAAGTATGAAGGTTCTATGTTTGACTCACTAATTTAGTAAAACATGTTGATTTCTTTAGAAAATAATAAATATCACGCCCACCTTTGATTAATTAAATTCGAAGCAATTATCATTCCTTTCGAAAGCTTATAATATGATTGACCAGTATGAGGAGCTGGATCGATGCGTCACTTTTACATCACTATTTTCTATAACCTGATTGACCAGTATGAGGAGCTAGATCGATGCGTCACTTTTACATCACTATTTTCTATAACCTGATTGACCAGTATGAGGAGCTAGATCGATGCGTCACTTTTACATCACTATTTTCTATAACCTGATTGACCAGTATGAGGAGCTAGATCGATGCGTCACTTTTACATCACTATTTTCTATAACCTGATTGACCAGTATGAGGAGCTAGATCGATGCGTCACTTTTACATCACTATTTTCTATAACCTGATTGACCAGTATGAGGAGCTAGATCGATGCGTCACTTTTACATCACTATTTTCTATAACCTGATTGACCAGTATGAGGAGCTAGATCGATGCGTCACTTTTACATCACTATTTTCTATAACCTGATTGACCAGTATGAGGAGCTAGATCGATGCGTCACTTTTACATCACTATTTTCTATAACCTGATTGACCAGTATGAGGAGCTAGATCGATGCGTCACTTTTACATCACTATTTTCTATAACCTGATTGACCAGTATGAGGAGCTAGATCGATGCGTCACTTTTACATCACTATTTTCTATAACCTGATTGACCAGTATGAGGAGCTAGATCGATGCGTCACTTTTACATCACTATTTTCTATAACCTGATTGACCAGTATGAGGAGCTAGATCGATGCGTCACTTTTACATCACTATTTTCTATAACCTGATTGACCAGTATGAGGAGCTAGATCGATGCGTCACTTTTACATCACTATTTTCTATAACCTGATTGACCAGTATGAGGAGCTAGATCGATGCGTCACTTTTACATCACTATTTTCTATAACCTGATTGACCAGTATGAGGAGCTAGATCGATGCGTCACTTTTACATCACTATTTTCTATAACCTGATTGACCAGTATGAGGAGCTAGATCGATGCGTCACTTTTACATCACTATTTTCTATAACCTGATTGACCAGTATGAGGAGCTAGATCGATGCGTCACTTTTACATCACTATTTTCTATAACCTGATTGACCAGTATGAGGAGCTAGATCGATGCGTCACTTTTACATCACTATTTTCTATAACCTGATTGACCAGTATGAGGAGCTAGATCGATGCGTCACTTTTACATCACTATTTTCTATAACCTGATTGACCAGTATGAGGAGCTAGATCGATGCGTCACTTTTACATCACTATTTTCTATAACCTGATTGACCAGTATGAGGAGCTGGATCGATGCGTCACTTTTACATCACTATTTTCTATAACCTGATTGACCAGTATGAGGAGCTAGATCGATGCGTCACTTTTACATCACTATTTTCTATAACCTGATTGACCAGTATGAGGAGCTAGATCGATGCGTCACTTTTACATCACTATTTTCTATAACCTGATTGACCAGTATGAGGAGCTAGATCGATGCGTCACTTTTACATCACTATTTTCTCAGTGCGAATTAACTTCAACATACCCACCAGGTAGAGGTCCAGGGGGATTTCCGCACAGTAAAAAATAATGACTATAGTTTGAGTTTCGAAAAGTTTTTGGCAGCTGACACATTTCTGTAAATAGATGCTGACATACACTGCGGGTCACATCAATTACGGCGGGCGAGTAACAGACGACTGGGACCGGCGGTGTCTGCTGAACCTACTGGTTGACTACTACTGTTCCTCAGTGCTTAATGAACGCTATATTTTTGACGAATCAGGAGCTTACAAGCAGGTAACTATACACTCATTATTGTCATTTATTCAACTCTTTATTCTGGACATCAATGAAACGATAATCCCTAAAGAATTTTTTTTTAAAGACAACTCCCACACTAGGCATAAATCCTGTGTCGTCCTGTGGGATATGGGGAAATGTCCTACGTGGGATTGGAACCCACGACACTTGGCGAAGTAGGAAACGGCGTGGTGACCGTTAAACCACTAGGCCAAATGTGCAGTTTGTTTCGTCCTTTCTTCTCAGAGCTAGTCCAGTTAGGAAAGGCCAAACCCATCTGCTCAAAACAATTTTAATATGCAAAAGTCTTATAAATAAATATTTTGGACATTTAACACACAATGCTACATTTCCTACAAAAACTTGATCCGACCCGGGAATCGAACCCGAGACATCAAGAACAGCAGTCGCATACGCTACTACTGCGCTACCGAGGCAGTTCAAATCATGTTACTGAACATTCATGTCACTGAATTGCAGAATAAAAGATTTATTTTTCAATCTGAGTACCGTGGGAGAGCCACGCTTCGACATGAATGAGTCGGCTCGACCGGAGTGATACCACGGCCTCACAGAAAACCGGTGTGAAATAGCACTTGCGCTGTGTTTCACCGAGTGAGTTAGGATACCGGAGGCCCATACCCCAACCCCTCCCCACATCCCTTTCCCCATCCCCCAAAGGTCGGCAACACACTTGTGACGCCTCTGATTTTGCGGGTGTCTATGGGCGACGGTAATCGCTTACCATCAGGTGATACATATACCATAAAAAAATCTTAAACTGAAATATAATGATAATGTTTTATAAACTTGTGGTATGATATTATAGAGACCATCGTCGACAACTATAGAGGAGTATACGAAGTACATCCGTGCGCTGCCTCTGAACGACGACCCGTCACTGTTCGGGCTCCACGCCAACGCTAACATCAGCTACGCCATGTCCGAGACTGGAACTTGTCTCAGTAAGAAATTTTACTAACTATACTCTTTGCGCTGTAGCATGGTGCGTGAAAGTTTCAGTAACATTTCGTTTCACTCTTGAAAGTTACCGCGATTTACTAATTATGACTTAGTATTTCAGCTGTACCACATTCGCAATATATTAAATCATTAATAACTGTAGTAAATTAAAGTAAATTAAATTAAACCACCACGCACCATGCTACAGCGCAAAGAGTATAAACACTATTGACTTGGAATCCCGGTATTTCAGAAATGTTTTCGTCTTACGTACTTACATATGTACAACTAGCTGAACCCCGCGGTGTTACCCGCGGTTATTGTCGAACCGCAAATGACGCCGCGGGGCAAAGCTAGTCTAAAAAAGTAGCTTAGTTACTCCTTATCATCAGCTACCTATCAGTGAAAGTCCCGTCAAAATCGGTCCAGCCGTTCCAGAGAATAGCAGGAATAAACAGACAGACAAAAATTGAAAAAAAATGTTATTTCGGAGTACATACACATGCATTTGTTAAAAAGCGATATTTTAATGTTACAAACAGACACGCCAATTTTATTTATTTGTATAGTTGTATAGAAGAACTTTGTGTAGGTATTAAAAGTAATTAAAACAATAGTTCAGGTCTGATCCATGACGCCACTTGCCATCAGGTACCCGTCTTCTAGTTTCTCCACTACAGCTTTTGCCCGTGGCTTTGCCGTGCATGTCGGTTATCGTGGTAAATAATAGCCTATTCCCTTCCTCAAGAATGAAAGTATTTTCACTCCAAATTTCATTGAAATCGTCGCAGCTTTCGAATTTATACTTTAACTAAAGTTAGTTGAAGTATAAATTCGAAAGCTGCGCCCGAGGGTTAGCTCGTATTTAATAAAAATTATCCTATGTTACTTCTAATACCTCCAAGCATATGTGTACAAAGTTACATGATGATCGCTTAAGTAGTTTTCGCGTGAAAGCGTAACAAACAAATTTACATTCACATTTATAATATATGATTAGGATATTAGGATTTATCGGGCCCCCGGGAAATTGTCCATACAAATATTATAAATGTGAAAGTTTGTAAGTATGGATGGATGGATGGATGTTTGTTTGTTACTCTTTCACGCAAAAACTATTGAACGGATTTGGATGAAACTTTACAGTAAAATAGCTTATACATCAGAAAAACACATAGGCTACTATTTGCCGCGATAACCGACATATACGCGGACGGAGCCGCGGGCAACCACTAGTTAGGAATCTTTCAACACTTCGTTCATTAAAGTCGGTTAAGTAGCTTTAGCTCTACGGTGAACATACAAACATACGTAGACTACCAATACTACAACCCTCCCTTCCTGCTTCGACGTGGTCAGGCAAAAAACGATTTTATTTATACTAATTAGTACTAATAAATGGTAAATTTTGCAGCAACACTCCTCAACCTACAGCCAAAGGAGGCGGCTGGAGAAGGTGGCGTCACGATCGAAGAGATCATTGAGGCGGCCGCTAAAGATATCTTGGGAGACTTGCCTGAACCACTTGACATACATCACATCAGTGTCACGTAATGACATACAGTTAAATTTTTTTTTTTAAGACAACTCCCGCACTAGGAATAAATCTTGTGTCGCGGGGGACTGTACAAACATACATGAAACGTAGTAACATGAACACCCAGACTGAGAACAATAATTTGTGGATCACACAAAGTGTTGTACTACGTGGGATTTGAAACCACGACACTTGGCGAAGTAGGAAATGGCGTGGTGACCGCTAAACCACTAGGCCAAACGTGCAGTCGAATTTATATGGTGTAATATATAGACTGCCTCGGTAGCGCAGTGGTAGCGTATGCGACTGCTGTGCTTGAGGTCTCGGGTTCGATTCCCGGATCGGACCAAGTGTTTGTATGATCTGCAAATATTAGTTTCGGAGTTTGGGGTTTTTTTTTTAAATATGTATGTATTTACAAAAAAAAAGTACCTACATATGTATTTATATCAGTTGTCTAGTACCCATAATACAAGCTCTGCTTAGTTTGGGACTAGATGGCGTTGTGGGAGAGCCACGCCTCGGCATGAATGGGCCGGCTCGGCCGGAGTGATACCACGGCTTCACAGAAAACCGGTGTGTAACAGCGCCTGCGCTATGTTTCACCGAGTAAGTGAGGATACCGGAGGCCCAAACCCCAACCCCACCTCCATCCCCCTACCCGTCCCCCAAAGGTCGGCAACGCACTTGTGACGCCTCTGGTGTTGCAGGTGTCCATGGGCGACGGTAATCGCTTACCATCAGGCGACACGTCTGCTTGTTTGCCTCCTATTCCATAAAAAAAGTCTGCCTAAATTATAATTCATCCTTTTATTTTTTTCGTAGTCGTGTCAAAAGGTACCTAAAACGTAGATATATTTTCGTTCCGAATACTTTAATTATTGAGAATGTTATCGATTTACAGGTATCCCGTATCTTACAAGGAGTCTCTGAACACGGTGCTGATTCAGGAATCAATGAGGTACAATCGACTGCTCGCTGTCATTAAGAGCTCTTTAAAGTGAGTTTATAAGCTGTTATAACTTAGAATTTGATATTTCTTATAGTAGTCAAATCGGTATAGTACCTACGCAGATCCTGGCTGCTAAGCCAGAAAATGTTGGTCTGGTTTCCATTCAGGTCAAATAAATAGATAATGATCATTGAGCTAAATTTTTGTGTCTGGGATGTACGTATGAGTTAGTAGTCTACATACATAATCTATATATATAAAAGAGGAAGGTGACTGACTAACAGACTGACATACCCAGAGATCAACGCACAGCCCAAACCGCTGAAGCTAGAATCCTGAAATTTTGCATGTAGGTTCTTTATATAACGTAAGTTATGGGGGTAAATCAGGGGTTGAAAGTCTGCGTGAGCGAAGCGTACAAAAGCTAGTATATGTATATATATGTACGTAGATTACTAACTACGGTTGCGGAGGAACGGGTTCTATGTTCCTCCAACACAAAGGGAGGATCCTCCGACCAGGCGAGGTGATCATGCCTGGCGGGCCAACTGCCCAACGGTTGATGTTGGGATGTTGTATGTATCTTAATTGGCGTGAGAACTTTCACTGCGCGATTCAGGATTGGTAGTTTCTTAGTTTCCTTCGTTACTCCGTAGTTCAGTGTAACTTCGGTAGATGGCGCTGTAGTATATTTCTGTGGCGCTGTATGTGGAAGTCGCCACACGGTAACTGCCTCGTTGGTCTAGCCGTAGCGGTTGATGTATGCGACTGCCGATCAAGAGGTCTCGGGTTCGAATCCCGGGTCGGGCCAAAATTGTTATTGAGTTTTTCTGATTATAAAAATACTTAAAACAGCTCGAAGTTAGGAAGTTGGGGTCTGAACCCCCGTGCTTCGGAGAGCACGTAAAGCTGTCGGTCCTGCGCCTGATCTCTCCCTGGTCGTGTCGGTTACCCGTCCCTTTGTATTATGAGAGAGAAGGAACAGAGAGTGCACCTGTGTTTGCGCACACACTTGTGCACTATAATATCTCCTGCCTAGTCTGCTGTACTCCGTTCAGACTGGCCGCTGTGGGTAAGAGAAGAAGATGTACATATAAATGATCCTCTATCCTCTGGTCTCGGTATCACGCGGGAACGGCTGAACCGATTTCCATTATTTATTTTCTGTTGGATAGCCCATTATTGAGGAAGACTATAACATCACACTGCGACCAATAGGAGACGGGTATTAATAGAAAATTTTGGGATCAGGGTTTTATTTAACACGCAGATGAAGTTGCGCGGGTCAGCTAGTTTAAGCATGCATATTTATTCATTGTTCGTTCGTTGTAATAGTTTTTAAGGTTCCGTACCCAAAGGTTAAAACGGGACTCTAAGACTCCGCTGTCCGTCCGTCTGTCACCACGCTGTATCTCATAAACTGTGATAGTTAGACAGTTTTACATATGATGAAATTTTTACATATGATGTATTTCTATTGCCGTTATTACACGAAAGTATTATAAATATTTAAGGGGGCTCAAAAAAAAGGATATAAGTATTCTATTAATCAATCTAGCTTTCATAGTACAATCTCTGCTTTGTTTGAAGCTAGATGGCGTCAGATGTCGGAAATATTATACTACTAATACTTTTAACAAGACCTTGAAAATTGATTTTGTACAGGGATCTATTGAAAGCGCTGAAAGGTCTAGTGGTGTTGTCCGAAGCTCTGGAGAACATGGGAGGCAGCCTGTCCAGAAACACCGTGCCTGCCATGTGGAGCTCTAAAGCGTACCCATCCCTGAAGCCATTGGGTAATAAATCCATACTAATATATTAATTCGAAAGTAACTCTGTCTGTTTGTTACGCTTTAACGGCTAAACCGCTGCACCGATTTCGATTAAATTTGGCATGGTGATACTTTGATTCTTGAGGAAGGATTTAGGCTACTCTTACGCCGACATACACGTGGGCTGGGCCGCTGGTAAAAGCTAATAATTATAAAAAAGCTAGGGATTATAAACTGATCATTTGTAATATTGGATCGGCAAAAGGTGATATATCTATATCAGCAGCTTAGAGCATACACACATGGAGGGAGCTCTGAACGAGCGGAAAGCGTGATCGGAGTAGAGAGACAGAGAGAGACTGAGTTTAGTTAGAGTCTGTTTCTCTCACGCAAGCTTCTAATTGGTTCGTGTATTTCCCACCAAATCAGTCATGCAAACTGATTGGGTGATGTGATGATGACTGATTTGGTAAGAAATACTCTACTACGATCACGCTTTCCGCTCGTTCAACGCTCCCTCCATGTATGTATGCTCTAAGATCAGCAGTGAGATTTTCGAGCAATGCAGTAGTCGATCCATCTTTTGACGGATTCATTACTCTAATGCTTAGTGACCCAGATGTAGAAGCTCGAGGCCGTGGGTTCAATACACGCCTCTAGGTTCCAGTATATATACTGTGTGATGATTTGTTATATAATATATCTAGGTGTAATTTATCTATATTACAAATCTATTAATAGGTCTTTACCTATGAAATTGCCGTTTTGTATGCAATAAGTGAAAGTACTTATTTTTTCAAACTTTTTATTTCTGTTATTCGAAGTAATCACCCATGCAATCGACGCACCTTTGCCAACGCATTGTCAGTTTATTGATGCCCATCTTGTAAAAATCAGCTGGACGGGAGGCAACAAACTCTTCAAAGGCATTTTGTACTGCCTCTCGGGAATTGAATTTTTACCCACTAAAAAGTTGTCTAAATTTTGGCAAAAGTAATAGTCGGTAGGTGCAAGGTCTGGTGAGTATGGCGGATGAGGGAGAGCTTCCAACCCCAGCTCTTGCAGCTGCTTCAAGACAACGCGCGACCCCATACTGCGCAACAGACAGTCTCCAAGCTGCAAGAGCTGGGGTTGGAAGCTCTCCCTCATCCGCCATACTCACCAGACCTTGCACCTACCGACTATTACTTTTTCCAAAATTTAGACAACTTTTTAGTGGGTAAAAAATTCAATTCCCGAGAGGCAGTACAAAATGCCTTTGAATAGTTTGTTGTCTCCCGTCCAGCTGATTTTTACAAGAAGGGCATCAATAAACTGCCAATGCGTTGGCAAAGATGCGTCGATTGCATGGGTGATTACTTCGAATAATAGATATAAAAAAGTTTGAAAAAATAAGTACTTTCACTTATTGCATACAAAACGGCAATTTCATAGGTAAAGACCTATTATATATAAAAGCGATTACCACTCACTTATTAATCACGAAATCTCAGAAACTATAAGACATACAAACTTGATATGTAGCAGGTAGGTTTCAGGTGTAGACATCCGCTAAGAACGGATTTTACGAAACTCCACCCCACTCCACCCAAGGTGGTAAAATGGGGGTTGGACGTTTGTATGAAAGTCCTATGTTTTTGAAGTAAGAGACTTGAAATTTAAAATGTAATCTCTATAGATGGTGTGGAGGTGTACTAATAATGTATCTTTAGAAATCAACCCCTTTTGGGTTTAAAACAGGGGATGGTAGTTTGGACGCAAACATGGTTGCGTGGGTCAGCTAGTGTATTTATAAAATTATATGAGTTTATATGAGTTCACACTATACCATTAGAACGGACGTTAAGTAGTGTTGTTTCAAATATTAATTAAACTTTAGACTTCTTCACGAGCTTATCTTGCCAATAACCAGTGGATCTGAAATTACGATACAATTATGTAATTTCAATTTCCTATATAAAAAATATAATGTCGGTGTGTAGTCATTCGATACATGCCTTTGGAATAAACCTGTTAATTATATTCCAATAGTAAAATATTTTGTTTTCCTAGCTGCCTGGACAAAGGACCTTATTCTGCGAGTCAACTTCATGCAAGAGTGGGCAAACACGGGTATCCCCAAAGTGTTCTGGATCTCCGGGTTCTTCTTCCCTCAAGCCTTCCTCACCGGAGCCCTGCAGAACTACGCCAGGAAACATGTTATCGCCATCGATACAGTGGCATATGCCTTCGAGGTTCGATCAATTGTATTTACACACACTTTTGCTATCAAATTGCAATCGAGTGTCTACTGTATAACTGAGAAACGTTTGGAAATAATGTTCATCTACTAACTAATTTCTAGGATTGTTACGTTTAAACTTTCCTATCTTTATATTGCAATTGCTCTAGCCTCATTGGTCTAGCGGTTGACGTATTCGACTGCTGATCAAGAGGTCTCGGGTTCGAATCCAGGTTCGGGCCAAAAGTGTTACTGAGTTTTTTTTGATTATAGAAATACTTAATAAGAGTTTGGAAGTTGGGTCTGAACCCCCCTGCTTCGGAGAACACGTAAAGCTGTCGGTCCTGCGCCTGATCTCTCCCCGATCGTGTCGGTTAACCGTTCCTTTGGATTATGGGAGAGAGGGAACAGAGAATGCACCTATGTTTGTGCACTATAATATCTCCTGCGTAGTTGGTTGGTCTGGAGAACATCATTGCAATTGCTTGTAGTTCATTTATTTTTATTGCTACAGTTTTATATACTAAATGGTACCAACGCAACTAGGCGAATTCCTTCAAGCTTTTACTTTCCAGTTTTCCTAATAACAATTGCGGGGTTACACAACTTCAGTCGCCACAACAAATTTTATACTTTAATGCCGTGTAATGACGGATTAAGAATATGGAGTATCACGACTCCTATTTATCCCGTGGATGTCGTAGGAGGCACTAAGAGAGCAAACTGCGCAGGTCGCTATCACTGCGAATATGTAGATGCGTAGTTTGAGAAGGAAAACTTGTTACAAACTCAATACCAACCCATCAGGCCAGTGTGGTATACAGTAGGCTAAAACCTCCTTTCTAAGAAGAGGCCTATGTCCAGCAGTGGACTGTAAAAAGCTGTTGATGATGAACCATGTAAAATGATGCATACTGGCGTGTTTTTTTTCCTAATTGTAACAGACATGTAGTCGTTATACCCTTAGAGCATATTTACCTAGAGGGGCAGCCGAGCGGACGGAAAGCGTAATTGTAGTAGAGAGAGAGAGAGAGAGACTGAGTTTGGATAGCTTCTTGGTTTTTGTATTTCCTTTGTTTGTGGATTGGTTGGTGTATTTCCCACCGAATCATGTAAATTGGTATGTGCGTCCACCAATCAGAAGCTTGCGTGAGAGAGACAGACACTACCCAAACTCAGTCTCGCTATCTCTACTCCGATCACGCTTTCCGCCCGTTCGGCTGCCCTTTCCGGTATATATGCTCTAAGGTTATACCTAAATATTCGCTTTTAAGTTATTAATTTAATTATGTGGCGTGAAATTGGAAAGGCATACGTCCAGCAGTGGACTGCGTTAGGCTGATGATGATGTTATTAATTCTCCAGCTACTTATTTTGACTTCGAGCGCTCATAAGTTAAAATAACTGACTGGAGTGGCACCACATTTTCTTTTATATGAGTAGCACTTTGCGGAAAGGGCTACACAGTCCATCAGGGAATATAAAATAAATAATATAGTAATATATATTACAGGAGTTGGCAAACCCACCCTCGAAGAAACCAGAAGACGGATGTTGCGTTCGCGGTTTGTATTTAGAAGGTGCACGATTTAACAACTCTGAAATGTCCTTGGAAGAGAGTAGACCTAAGGAACTGTACACGGGTAAGTTTGAAGTATCTTTTTACGCGGGGAATGCTTTTCGCACCATGTTGGGGCATGCCCTATGTGGGGAAACGAAGGGCGTGTGTGGGACTCCCGGAAGACCAGGCTACCCACTAAACCCCGCGGCGGCCTACCTCGGGAGGAGCTCCAGGAACGCATCGGCGGCTCTGCAGTCCCCCTGCCATACCCCATGGCTGAGGCCTTAATGCACGTCTCCACCCAAATTTTACAACACAAAAAAAGGTTGACAACACAAAAGTTGCCAAGTTTTGTGAGTGGAGACTCGGCTTTACAGAAACTTTTATCACCAACACGTGTTGACAACACAAAAGTTGACAACTTTTGTTCGGTGGAGAATCGGCTTTAGACGACACCCCCTGCCACACCGGGGTGTCACCTGTCCCGGGTCGTTTGCAACGGTCACATTTCCCCAAAATGTGACCGCAGCGCAGCGACCGTTAGGCGACGATTGGGCAGCTAAGGACGCTAATTTTGCTTCAGGTGTCGTTTTAAGTGTACGCCAAAGTAATTTAGTATTTCAGTAATTTTTTTTTCCAAATCTGTTCACAAATGACTTATGGCATTAAGTCCGCCTTTTGTACAATAAGTGCAACAAGTTTAAATAAATAAATAAATAAATATATAAGATTTTTTTTTAAGTGGGGTAAAGCACTGTTTTACTGAATCCATTTCAATTACCAAGCGTTATGATCTTTAATCTGCCAATACCTTTATATATATGGTGGTTGGTGTAATTTAAAAATATTTTCTTTTGTCTAGAAATGCCGATAATCTACATGAAGCCAGAGCAGGGTCATAAACTGAAGGAGGGCTTGTACGAGTGTCCCACGTACAAGACCCTGCTGCGGGCCGGCACGCTGTCCACGACGGGCCACTCCACCAACTACGTGATGACCATCGAGCTGCCCACCAACAAGCCCCAAGCGCACTGGATCAAGCGAGGAGTCGCTCTCTTCTGTGCACTCAATTACTAACGACTACAACGTTTTGTAGTCTTTAGCAATTGCATCACAGCGCTTTTTACAGGATCACGTTCGACGTTTTTTTTTTTGGAAATGACTCAAGCAAGGTCGTTGAGTCGAGGAACGACATTAGGTCCTACACTTTAGGACAAACTCTGTTGGTATATGATATTTTAGAACTTGGAGTATATGAACTTTATTAATGTTACTAATTTTACTTATCGAATGGGGATATAAAAGTTTTGTTAAGATTAGGTTTTGCTACTTCCAACTCAATTTTGCTGCATTGAATGCGCATAATATTGTGAGTAACGAAAAATCCTTAAACTGTTTAATGGCTTTTTTATTGCTTGCTGTATTTTTTTTGCCTGTTTTATGTGTCTATCTTGTGTATAGGTACATATTGCAAATTACACCGATGCTTTTTGGTTTGTGAACATTTAATTTTATTCAAAAGTATTTTATTAATTTTTATCAAAATTTATTTTATTAATTTTACATTGTTTTGTTCCTTAAATTTGTTTTTTTTTTATTATATCTTGTTTTTTAACAATTATTAGTTTTGATGGACTTTATAAATATTTTATGAATCTATTATCTGGCAATATGCAGTGGCACTGGAATCAGAAAACCTTCTTAGTAAATAGTAACAAGGAGATGGTAGCTATCATATAGTTAAAAAAAATTGGGTTATGTACCTACCTACCTACTAGGTGCAAAAATTTACTTCGGATTGCTTCGGAATGTCATTTTTTAAATTCGCTTGTCTGTCCATTACTAATCTTTGTTGATTTTTTTATAGGAAAATAAAAATAACATTTAATTTAAGTTTTAAATACATTGATTTATACGAGAGACATTTGAATTTAGAATATTCACATTATTTTCTATATTTTTTTTTTAATTTTGTTACCTCATTTGCCAATGTTCGATATTAGTACCTTAATAACGTTGGAATTTAAAAATAATTCAATAGTATAAATACAGAAGTATAACTCATTTTTGATTTAAATAACTGTAAATATAATTGTTACTTGAAATCACCTTGTTTTTTCTCCTCCTTCGCGATTTTATAAGGAATGAAATGAGTGCCATGCCATGACAAATATTACCTAACTGCATATTTCAGAGACTTGAATTTAAGATAAATAAGTTACTCTGGTTTGCATTGAAAGTTTCTGAATTGTATTTTATTATTAAATATTTTATTTTGTGCTTACGGCTATTAAACTGTTTTTTTAAATAGTATTTTTATGTAGTTAGTATTAATTGTTTTATTAACCCCGATACTTAGGTATGTTATAATAAATTACCATAAGAAAAAAAAATGTTTTCTTTATTCCCAAATATTCCTTCGATTTTAGTCTTTTAATAAGGTCTTTACCGTGGGAGAGCCACGCTTCGGCATGAATGGGCCGGCTCGACCGGAGTGATACCACAAAACAGAAGAATCCAAGAGTGGTGGTCACCATACCTACTAATTGCGAATGCAGACAATGCTTGATGCAGCATGGTGACCCACACCATGGCAGCCTAGTGATACTTCTACATCATTCATCTCGCACTCACCTACGATACACCATACACGACAGCACGAATGCTGTCATTATACTTAGGTTGATTTTCTGTGTTAGGGTAGTACCTTCACGCTCGAGAAAGGCCGTTCGTGCTGAAATCAGCTTTGCTCTACTACCTTTAACTGTTTATTTTTCCATTTTCTCCTCAGTAATGATAGAAAACATTATGTAGTAAGGCATCTGATAGCTTGCCTTGATTTTCACAATTTAAGTAGAAATAATATTTTTATGAACTATTGACAAAAAATCAATGGACACAAATCAAATATAAATTATTACATATGTTTGCAAATTCTAAGTTCTCGTAAGTAGAATACACAAGTAGAAAAAGTGCGTCCTAAATTATACTTAAACCAATAAACAGTAAGCATGCTAAACAAAACTCCAAACCTAAGAATCAAGTCAATTCTCGATACTTGTCAGTAACATGGATTTATTACAGCAAGTTGTTTAAAATTCTCAACATTTATTTTAAATACATTTAAAATTGTAAAATTCAAAATTTTAAAATACCCCTTCTCAAGCACTTAATCGAGTAATCATACGCCAATGATATTTTTTCAGACATTCTGTCGTTCTTCCCCACTTTCACCCCCATAACTTTCAAACGACTCAACCGATTTTCATGAAACATGTCTAAGAACACTCGCAGATAACACACCTTTCATAAAAGAAAACTAAATTGAAATCGCTTCATCCGTTAGCGAGCTCTGTGCCATAGACAGACAGACAGACACGTCAAACTTATAACACCCCTCTTTTTGCGTCGGGGGTTAAAAATAAGACGGCGATTTATTTTTAGTGTCTACGACCTTTAGACTCTGTCATGGTATTGGTATACTCTATACTGCATAAACTGGTGTTATTACTGGCAACACTGCTAATTATTCTAAATTTTTCATCAACGGACCTACTTTTCAAACTGTCTACAAGTATCTCTTGTAATATAGAATTAATAATAGCCCGTTTTTCATTACCGATTGCAACCAAAGCACCAATCAGCCCTTTACGAATATAGTCATTAGTTAATATCTCGTCAATTCGATTAGTTTTTCATTAGACATATTCTGTTCTTTGTTTTCAGAAGCAGTTGAGATCGGGGTAGGGACAGTAGAAGATGTAGAAACACCTTGTGTCTTCCTTGATGGCAAGGACTTATAGTTAGATTTAGGGGTGGATGAAATTGGGAAGACAGTTTCGTAATTTAAATTTTTTGTAAAATAGAACCAAGTACGCTAAGCTTATTAATATCCTAAGATCCTACATGATGTAATTCTGTATATATTTTAATAACAGCCCTCTTCCTTGGCAGGCCCGTCGCTAGCTGTTTCAGCGCCCGCGAACAAACCCGATTATGCCGCTATATGACTAGGTACTTACTCTCATATTGTCAAAAAAAGATCATTCATGTTTTCTCAATATGGTGCAAAAAAAGAAAAATAACTTAACAAAGATAAAACATTTACTTTTTATTTACTGAAGTATAAAACAATATACAAAAATATTTATCTACAACTTTTTTTTTTTAAATTTGCGAAATCTTCTATTCTGCGATCCCTCGGAGTAACGCCGAGCATGCCCCTCTCCATAGTACGCTGAGCGACAATAAACTTATGGACCAGCCGTGCCGTGAGTGTCCACGTTTCCTTAAGTTATGACGGGTAGGAGGTGTAGTAGGTAGGGCGTGTGAAGTGAATTGTGAAATGTTATGGAAAAAAACTTGTAAACTTGAAAGAAAACTCTCCGTCAAACTGTGTCTAATTAAATATCAACGACTGGCTTAAAAGGGCTAGCACCCAGAGCCGTAAAATCTAGTTTTAAAAAAAAAGACTATATTTTTATTTTTAACCAAAGCTTTTTTTTTTTTTTTTTTTTTTTTTTATTGAATGGCAATGCACGGTTTGTGCTTATGCCAAGAGCAAGTAAAGCTTAGGAAATCATTTATCAACTAATAAAACAGATTTTAGGAAAACGGAATTTAAAAAGGATAGGTATCAGATAGGTTTTAAAACGTTGTAAAAGCGATATTCATGAATCAATGAAGGATGAAATGGATAAAATTTTGCGATATGTCTCATGTGTCATGACTGTCATGTGTCATGATTACTCAAGTCTCAAGTCAATGTCTTGTGTTTTCATGAACAATAGCAATAATAAAACAATGTATATGTTATTGAAGTCGGAAAGGAAAAGGGATACGAAGGGAAACAAGGGATATTATTGATTATGATACTGGCTGTTGATACTACGGCAATTCCACTGCATTACTGATGAGATTTGATCTATTAACGGTATTATTTGTGATTAATCTATCTGATAGAGAAACAGCAACGTTGGACGGTAAAGGAGTACTGGATTGTGATAATTTATTTATTAAATGTATGATTAATTCTCTTACAGACATGTCTGAAAGAGGAGAATTACCATACCCACATCCATTGGATGGAGATGGAGTATTATTATAATCTTTGATTAATATTTCATGAGCTGCACGATCATAACCTGTGTTATTAATTTGAGGAGAGTTTTTTTTTATTGAAACTGTTTTCTTGTATGAGGTTGTATGGAATTGATTTTTAGAAGGAGAATTCAGAGTGTGTGAGAGAGTAGTATTATAAGTCTGAGGTGCAATAGATGTAAGTACATCTGCATAAGATTTGGTTATCGGTTTGTGTAATTTTACAGCTTCAGAATATGAAATGCAATTTTTTGTCATTGATTCCTTTATGGATTTTTGTCTCAAAAATTCAGGGCATTTTCTGCTCGTGGCAAAGTGTTGCCCAGAGCAAAGGCAGCAAGTAACAAAATCGTCATTGATAGAACAAGACTCTCCTAAGTGGTCTTGACCACATTTAAAACACTTGGGCATTGACCTGCATTGACTTTTTATATGTCCATATCTGCAACACTTATAACACTGAATAGTAGGGAATATGTAAAGGTCAACAGGAAGAGCGTTATAACATAGAAAAACTCTTTTCGGTAACACTTGGCCATCAAAAGTTAAAACCACAGTTTCTATAGGAACAAATTCATTATTGGTATTGACATTACTTTTTCTCTTCAAACGTCTGACTTTTAAGATATTACCAGCTCCTATAGGCACAGTAATATTTTCTTTTAATTCTTCTTCAGACCAATTTATTGGTACACCCCTAATAACTCCCATGCGTGTAGTGTTAAATGAGGGAATAAAAGCTTTGTAATTATTTTTTTTCAATGCAGGATTTGTAATAAATGAATTAGCAGTCTCAAAATTACTAAAGGCAAGAGTGGCTCTATTTCGACCAATGCGTTTAACACTTCCGTTTACGATGTTGCTAATATTGTTGTTCTTTAAAAAATAACCAAATGATATGGGATGAATGGAAGTATTGTCATTAGGAGACACTTGCTCTCTCTGCACATGGACTACAAATGGTGATGCATCTGAAGCGCTATAATAAACTCGTCCTACTGGGTTACGTTGACTGTTTTCTGGTACATTGTCAGTATTCATATTTATTGTTTTTTTTAAAGGGTTTATAATACTACTCTGAGAGGGTAGCACAGGCATTAGAGGTGGAGGGCAATCCGTAACATTAGCCTTAACTTTAAAAAAATCTGAATCAGAAGTTTCACACTGACAGTCTATTATGTTTAGTGGAGTTGTCGAAGAAGATTTATGATGTCGACGCTTTTTATTACAGTGTTTACAAATTTTTCTGGAAAGAGACCTTTTTCTTTTAGAAATGGTTCGCGAAGATTCCGATCCATCTGTTTCTATTACAGATCCCTCCGTATCCATTCCCGAACCAGCATAAGTTATTGTTACAGTATTATACACCTGGGGGACAGTAGTCCCGCCAGGATCGTCTGGCCCGTTCATGAAAACTAAAAATGTGTATGTAAAACTTACCAAATGATGATGAAGACTATATTACAACTTTTTACATATATAAATAAACAATAATATGTATATTTAAGAACTTATCTGGTACTTTAAACAATCTAATTATTAAAAAATTTATACAGCCAAAAAAAAATACACCCGCTCAAAAAGATGTTTCCCGCGCTTCCTATTTCCTAACCAAAGCTTGTGAGCTGCGGCCAAAGGCTGCGGCTGCGGTAGGGATGTCGGAAGTGTAAAAATGTATCGATATATATCGTATCGATATTTTAAAAAAATATCAATATTGATATTTATTTTTTTATAAAAAAATATCGATATATCGGTATGATTTGACAGAGAATTGCCAATTTTCAAACCAAATTAAAAAGCAGCAAATCAAGTCAACCAAAAACAAAAAATACTTTTTAACCTCCGACGCAAAAGAGGGGTGTTATAAGTTTGACGTGTCTGTCTGTTTGTCTATCAGTCTGTCTGTCTGTGGCTCCGTACCTGGCGAACGGATGAAGCGATTCCAATTTAGTTTTTTTTGTGTGAAAGGTGAGTTACGGGCAAGTGTTTATAGACATGTTTGATGAAAATCGGTTGAGTCGTTTAAAAGTTGTGGGAGGTTGAAAGTGGGGAAGAATAACCGAAAAAACCGCAAATATAATCGAGTGGTGTCTCAAATGAAAGCGTATCACGTGCACATAACAAAATAATATGTTTAATGAAAATCGGTTGAGCCCTGAAAAAACTCTGGGGTAAAAGTGGGGTAAATACCCAATATCTGCAAATATATGTGGTGAAAATGAGGATGGAAAACCGAATATCAGCAAATTTACCCAAGTATCAGCAAATGAAATAGCATCATGCAACATGCACTTTACAAAATTAATAATAAAAATAAATAAAAATTCTTAAAAAATCGGTTGAGCCGTTTGAAGTTAATGGGGCTAAAAGTGGGGATAGAAAACAGAATGGCTGTGAATGTATCGTAATATTGTATCAAATGAAAGAGCACTGAAAAAGAATATTAATGACTTAATCGAGAGTGTTCTTAGCTTCGGTGTGTAACTATAAAAAGTATGCAATAAAAATTAAATTAAAGAAACTCAATCTTAAAGTACTTAAGTATACAGGGTGGATATGACAACGCGATATTAAATGAAACCGTGGGCTATTTAAATATGTTGGTTTACTTTGGGATTGTTTCATTTATCCGAAAACGGATAAAAAAAAAAAACAAATTCAAACCAATAAGGACACCATCTGTAATTTAAGTTCACTAACCTGTGTGGCCTCAGTCCCGGCCGGTGGCGCTAGTACCTACAAGACGCGCGACGTACATTGATAGATACCTACTTTATCGACGTAAACTAAATAGCACTAGTAACATTATGCATTCATGTTTTTTTAAATTACACAGTCACCATAATAATCACAAAAAACGAAAACCGCAAGGATTTTAATTTGGTCATCTCGTGTCGAGGTTACAACAGAAAGAGCATTATCTCTATTAGGAATCAAAGATTGATTTTTCTCGTATCTCCTGGATAGTTTGTACAATAATCCGACTATTGGTAGGTAGGATAAACGACCATTCTCCGTAATTTAATATCTTATCCGTAGTAAATTATTTACTAGCCCAAACCGTGTAAGTGTAACCGAGTCGATGAATTGTTTAATTTAAACTCTCACAAAATAACATAACGCTACGTAATAACTAACAAACTTAATCAGTGAGTCAAATCACCACAAAATAAATATCTATTAATAAACAATAGGTACAACATAACGCAACACACAGGGTTCCCGCGCCGATGGAGGCGCCGGCGGCTACTTCAAAGGTAGCACCTGCGGTAGACGGCGACGACCCGACGGTAGGTGTAACATCGGTCATTAACCCAACAACATCGTGTAGTAGATTTTAAAATCGAAAAATAGTGTCCTATGGCTACTGAACCGATTTTATTGAAATTTTGTAGGTGGAATTGTATTGTGTGTAGGTAAATTTAGTTCAAATTAATATCGTTTTGTCATATCCACCCTGTATACGAGTATTAATAATTCTAAAAAAAAAATCGCGTAGACGTAGAGGACGGCTCCAAACCTAACAATTCAATTACAAATATTAAAGTATAAATAACGCGATGTTGGTCCCCCAACGCGATGTATTTTTTTTAGAATTATTAATACTCGTTCATACTTATGTACTTTAAAATTGAGTTTCTTTCATTATTTTTTACTTTTTAAAGGAAACTCGGGTTATTGTGTCGGGGGTCTTTTTTTTTCAAGTTTATAGTATAAAAAAAGTTGGCCTAGAAAAATATCGATTTTTATACCTTTTCGATACTTGGAATTTTATATCGATATTGCTCAAAAATATCGATACATTGTAAAAATAATATCGATATATCGATGTATCGATATTTTTCAACAAGCCTAGGCTGCGGCTGCGACCACAGAGTACAATGCGTTCGTTTTTGTATAAATGGTCGAAAAGATTCTGCAAATAATACATTATTATGATAAATACATTTACTCATTCAAGTTAGAAGTGAAAAGCTTAGATGTCGGATTAGTTTATGAAATATCTAGTAATTTTGTAAGAAGTGACAATGATACGTTTCTTCAATGTGTGTTGCTGTATTTACAAGTGAAAAAAATCTAATAATCTTGTTGTGAGAAAGTGATTGAAAGATTTCTTACAATTAATAAAATCTGTCTGTCTTCAACTGTTAGCAGATTATTGATTTCAGTGCTGAAGTGGCACTTACGACGACGACCATTTCTGCAACTTGATTACTTAATATAAAACCAAGTTGAAGGTAGTAAATCCCATAATTTTAAAGATATTATTCGTATTTTGATGGCAGATAAAACACTGGTCCTAACAAAGTATTACACTGTTAGTAACATTTTTGCATAGTTTCCTCATCTGTTCATATTTTTAAGTAAATGATTCAAACTTTGAACATTAAATGTGGCATATTTTTTTGTTTCAAGTCCGAACGGACACTTCTACAGTCATTGGTTGTTTTCTTTTGATGTGACATTAAATTGTGATTGAACATGTGATTTTTATTAAGGTTTTTGAGAAAAGTATTATTCGTCCCATAGCTGGACTGGACACCATATAAAATATAGTGTGAAAGGATACTGCTTTAATCAAGAGATGATACAAATATGTGTGGTACAAATATGTGTGGCATACTTACAAATTGACATATCTATAGTCGACTATACAATTGGTAGAATAATTTAATTGGTGAGTGCAAGACCGGAGGCCTAATGATGAGAGGCATCTCAATATGCTGCGTTAGTGTGGGTCACCGTGCCACATTGTTACATTGTCTGTTTTCACAATAAGTATGGTGATCACTCTTTGGTTCTGCTCATGCTGTCCATCGGGCTGAGTAGTCTTTGAAAGGCCCATAAATGAAACAAAAAAGTGAATTTTTGCAATGTCAAAAGTTGCTTCTTGTTAGGACAGAGATTTCAAGTTTTAGGACAAATTTTGCTGTCATTCTTCCTATAATTGCTTTGTAATATTGATTCCAGTCTTCTATGGTATCATCAGCCTGCTGGCGATCTCTGCTGAACGAAAGGCACCAAACATTCCAGTTGTTGTATAATGCATTCATCTGTTACCAGCCATTTTCCTTAAGTCATTGGATCATAATGCAAATAGGGATTAACATTATTAACGAAAAAAGTGTCTACTGCATAAATATGTAAATCCAGACAAATGTCTTTCAGGAAAAAACTAGGAAGGAAGAAGAGGATCTAAAGTAAAAGAAAGGAAACTTTGAAAATTAAGAAACATTTGCTAAAACAAATCCTGTAAAAAAATGCACCTACTCCAAGAAATACTAACTAAAGATCTAATTGAAAACCTAAAATAATTACAACTCTCAATATAAGAGACTAGCTGATCCACACAACCTCGTTTGCGTCTCCTATTGCCCGTAGCGTAACAATTTTCCCCCGTTTTTTAAACATTCTTCATTGATGGCCGCTTCCATTGGTCTTAGCAACATGATATATAGCCTATAGCCTTCCTCGATAAATGGGCTATCTACCACTGAAAGAATTTTTCAAATCGGAACCGCAGTTCCTGAGATTAGTGCGTTCAAACAAACAAACTCTTCAGCTTTATATATTTGCTTGCTAGTGTTGTTCTTTAATACCTATTGTTACATGTTTTTTGTTAATTTCTTATTTAATCTTGTATTCAATCACTCAAGAAAATAGTTTGTTGAATTGAAGTTTTGATCGAGAACAGTTTGACTGAAAAAGTTAGTGATGAAAGTTGGGCAATTTCACATCATTTGACACAATTTCTGTTTTGCTTTGTCTTATATTACGATTAGTACTGTTTATAGTTTCAGTTTAAACATGGCTTTGTAGCAGTTGCAACAATTATCATATAAAGAAAAAACCATCATTTATTTTGTCAAATATTATAAACGTGACTTACTACATGCTTTAATTTGTGTTTTACATACATATTACATGATACCCTTAGAATTTAAATCACAGCATCTCACAGGAACTCAAAAACTATTTGAAAGATACAAAACTGTTGATAATACTACTACTACCAGGGTTCATGATTTCTCAAGCTTTTCAATTTCTCGGGTCTCGAGAATTCTCGAGGCTTCTCAGGTTGTCGAGAAATTTACATTTACGTACGTTTTCTCATATTATTTGGTTCCAATAACGTCAACAAATTCAGTGGTTTTCCTCTTAAATAAAAAAATATAATTAATTATAAAACTTTTATTGATTATATTCAAAAACATTAATCTGATGAATAACCCCTCGCCTGTGATAAGCTAATTAACTTTTTTACAAAAATACAGAAATAATTATTCAAAGTCATAATTATAATGACAGCAACATTTTGGCTGGTTATTTAGAACTTAAAAACAAAAGTAGCTTCTATTAAACTAAAAAAAAAATCAACATGAAAGAAAATGTTAGTATCTTATAATTAAATTACAATCACAGCACCATTTTTGGCTAGTTATTTAGAAAAAAAAACAACTTAAAACTTGTAAACAAAAATAGCTTCTATAAAACGAAACAAAAATAACATGAAAGAAAACGTTAATATCTTAAATTCAGGTAGAAAATAAATGCAAATTATAATTAAATTACAATCATAGCACCATTTATGGCATGGTAATTAGAATTAAAAACAAATGAAAACTTTGCAAGAACATACAGACAGACGGATACATTACAATTAGGTCAGCTTACTCTGTCTGATGAAATATGCCTTAAGAAAAACTAAAGCATTTATAGCTTTATCAGATAACCGGTTTCTTTTTTTATTAACTATATTTCCTGAAATTCAAAACATTATTATATTTTCAGTTGAAGTAGGCTTAACTAAAAGCACTGCTTTGTACATCGATTCTAAATTTGGTGACCTCTTCCCAGGCTGTTCAAAAAGTAAGAACTCTTTCTTTACTATAGATTTTGACAGTGCCCTGCACTTGCCTCCTCATTTGTTGAAATGCCTTTAATTGCTTTTTCTAATTTCGAAGCTTTCGGGTTCAGGTTCTGATGGGCTTATTTCTTCTACCACTCCCGACTCGTTTTCGGTCAAAGTATAAACGATTATATTCTCTTTCAGCGTATCCGATCAAAAATATCTTGTTATTATCAAAGGAGTAGTTACTTTTATTGTGCATGAAATTGTCAGGGCTGTTCAAGTATTTTAGCAGCGATATTAGAGACGTATTACGGCGCTCTGATATTTTCATCTTAAGTGAATCTACTAATTTGAAGGCCAAAGGATCATTGATACTTTCTAATTTTTTTAGCAATACGTCTATCCTCTGCAGTCAATAAATTGGCATCTTGCCTACTCAACGCCTCTGCTGCAAGTTTTTTTAGTGTTCATATCATCTGCAGTTTTTGTAGCACAGTAATATTATCTTCATTCCATTTTTGTGAGCTATCTAAATCTATCAATACCTTTTTGATTGCATTTTTTAATTTCAAGAAACGTTAAATCATTGTCAGCATTGAATTACATCTAGTTCTGATATCGAGTAACAAAACTAGTTCTACTCCGAATTCGACTACTAAATGTTTCTGCAGTGTGATTGATTTTAGAGGACTCTTTCTGTAAAATCTTATAATCGATCGGGTCTCAGTCATTACGGTGTTTATGTCATCAATTATTTGCGGTCTATGTTCTTCATTAGAAATATAAGATTGATCATCATTATCAGTGCTGCTGGTTTCATCAGAGCTGCAGTGTTCATCGGAGCTTTCTCTGCTAATTTTTTTATTACGTTTGGCCCATCGCTTGTTACGGCAACAACATCACTCACAAATTTCACTCCAACCACTATTTGTCTTACTTCAACGGCGCCGCACCACATTTACTGGGTATATAGACTAACCCCAAATTTTAATATGCTGTTTCTATAGTATGACAAATAACAGTAAAATAGCGTTTGTTACGTACGCTTGTCCACTCGTCAATACTCACACTTAGCCGGTTACCTCAAGAACAAATATCTGAAAGTTCTTTTATCATTTCTTTTTCCTTATCCTCATAGTATTTTAGTATTAGATTAATAACATCATTAACACACATGGGCAGCTTATATCCTTTAGCAGAAAGTGAATAACAAATGAATTCACTTTTTGTAATTCCATTTATGGTGAAGCCGTCTTTTGCAGCCAGCCTCGCCAATATTTCACCCAATGATTGTATCGGTGGAGTTTTGAAGTTCACCAACCTGCTAGTATTTGAACCTTTGCAAGCAATGGTTATTGGGCACTTAAGGCATAGCGCATTTGCAGATTCTTTTTTTTTAATATTTCCGTACTGTTGATGCTTCCATCTTTACTGTTATAGTCTATAACAAACGCAATTCAAATTAATAATAAGCTCTTGGAGTAATATGCGATACACACACAACATAACTGGCAATATTCGTCTCAAAAATTTAAAATGACACATTAATTAATTTCAAATTACTTACATAAGAAAAACATATCAGAATAATTAAAAACTAAGCTTGTGTGTTGTTGTTTTATAAAAATAGAAAATATTATTAGACTAAAGTATAATTAATGTATCGTTAGTTATTTTATGTATTAAAGTTTACTAAAAAATAATAGAAAAGAACAGATAGGTACTCGTACCTAGTAAAATTTAAGATCATATTTAGATTATATTATTGATTAAAATAATATGAATAATAAAGCCATGATGTGTCCATAAAAGTGAAAAGACTTACTTGTTTGATTTTAACTTATCACCTAGGTAAGGGGGCGTCCATAAATTACGTGAGGTGTTTTTTTTAATTTTCTGTCATTCTCTCCCCCCCTGGTGAGATGTCGTGAGATTTTATTCAACCCCCTCCCCCATCCCCCAATCTCACGTGAGATTTTTCAAAATGTGGGTTTCTTACGTAAACGCGTTGGATTGTTATTGTAAAAAAAAATGCTTCGTGCTTTTATTTACGACTAGTAATCAATATTGCTGAGAGTTTAATTATAAGTGTAATAAAAATTTAACAATAGAATACTTAAATCGTAACTACTGTGATTAAAAAAAGAATATCTACTCTAATTCAGTCCATGGAGAATCATGCGCGGTCTCGAGAGAGACTATTGGAACCAACATGTCCATATGATTTTCAGTAAAATCATCTGCTTCTTCAACTTCGGTCTGATCTAGCCACTCTAAGCCGTTGGCGCTTGCGCACAGTAACTCATTAGCTCGTCTTGTGACAATCCGTGAGGGTCACACTTTGCGGAACATACGCGCTTGCTTAGCTGGTGCAGTAACGTCGAAGTATGAATGAAATTATTTTCTTTCCAACGAATTAGTGAATGATCTTAATCGTATTACGATTACGCTTAAGATTAAATCTTAAGCATGTACAATCTGGATTAAATGGACCAAATAGTATATTTTTTTGCTTCAATCAGAAAAAAAATTGCGTGATATTTGCCGAGACCCCCCCCCTCTCTCCAACGTAAGATTAGATGAGATTTGACTCCCCCCCCTCCCCCCTTAAACATCTCACGTAATTTATGGACGCCCCCTAATCTGTGAAACACTCACTACGTAAACTATACTTGGCTAGAGTCGAAACACGAATGAACGTGTTAAAACGACGCCGCAGAGCGCTTGCAGCGAGGTCAAAGGATGCCGCTGCGTTTTGGCCCACGCCGCCACGCAACACAACAAACGGCGATTTAATTTCTATATAAGATTTCTCGAGTTCTCGACTTTTCTCGAGTTTGATTTCCCGGGAACAAAGCCCAACGATTTCCCGAACCCTAACTACTACCTAAACGAAATCACTAATAATATGTTAGAAATCAACATTGAAACTAAAATAATTCAAAACAAAACCTTTTCAGAAATAATAAAATATAATTTAAAAAACTTAAACCAGTTCTTAAAAATTAAAAAATTAAAATAACTTTAAATTTTTTAACTAGCTTTTGCCCGCGGCTTCGCTCGCGCAGACTTCTAGGATTCAGGATTCTAGGTTCAACGGTTTGGGCTGTGTGTTCATCTCTGGGTATCTTTTATATATACGGATACATAATATTAATAATTTTTTTGGTGTCTGTTAGCTTTTATGCCACATTCGATGCCACGTTGAAGAGTCTTGAAAATTGGTCGCAGATGTGTCCAAATGGCAGAAGGGGCTATGATCTCAGAGACTGTGCAAAAATAAATTTTGGAATTTCGTAGGTATACTACTACGGTATGCAGACTCAGTTATGCTCGAGATCCACTGAAATGAAAGTCCTGTATTTCTTCTGCATACTTAGTGCCTTGTAGGTGTGACATAAAATCGTTCATGGCTTTATATGGGTGAACAATATTTCGCTAGTGATCTAATAATTTTTGTAAATCTTTCTGCAAATGTGTTATGAGCTGTTTTGGATGTACTTCAAATGTTTTTTTCAAACATTTAGTTAACAGTCGGGGCTTTTTAGTCTTAAAATCTTGGATTTGTTGCCTTTCGGAAACCCACATTTCTATGATCATTTTTTTTTATATTTCGGGTTTTTATTCAGGCAACTATGACATGATCTCGCCAAACAATCCACATTATACCAGTCGCAACATACATCTTCCAGCAACTTCTGGTGATTGTTGTAAGTCCATATGTTAGCAGTATGAAGCGCGCTGAGCTTCAGACATGTATCGCGGTTTTGCGCGTTTGGTTTCACAACCCAAAATAGACGGAGCCGGCAAAATGCTTAGTAGCAAATTTTTAAGTTCCCAGTCATAAACTTTTTGTAAACATTGAAAACTGTGTCAAGAATGACTCCATTCCAGGAATAGAATTAAGGTGTTCTTATCTTAATTCCCTTCAATAACTGTGCTATCAAGTTTATTGTGTTTTCCATGCTTTCCTCTGCTATCATCTGATATAAAGCCTTCAACTACATAGTTTTGCAAAGAAATCATTGTTCTTATTGCTCTATCTATCGGATATGCCTAATGTATTTTATAAAAATGTTTTGCAAACCTGGAATATTTTCTTAATTTTCTTCAAAATTAAATGCATGGTTATAATTTTTTCTTGTACTTCTACGTTCTAGGTGCTAGCTTTATCTCCCGAGATAAAACCTTTGCTTTCGGACAGGATTTCTTCGAATTCTTTACCTAGCTGGTTTAATCGCCTTTTTCGAACACTACGTGGACGGCTAGATATTTTTCTGGCACTAACAGAGGAGGTTTCTTTGTAATTATCAATAGCTTGGTACACAAACATTTTACTAATACCAAGCGTATGGAGGATTTCACCCCATTCCATTTTAATATCACAAAATATTTTAAAATATATTGGCGCGAAAATAGGAAAACAAGGAACAATCGTATTCAAATTACAGATCCAAATTCAAAAGTAATATTATGTTTATTTTTAATTGTAACAGTATTTATGCCCAAATTACGAAAACAATTTATGCCAAAATAAAGCAATTTATAATATTTAAGTAAATTTAATTAATTACTAATTTTACAAAATAATAACTACAGCTGATTGGAGGTGATACTGCTTCGAAGTGTAAAACTTAAAATATAATTGTTTCTATATCCGGTGGAGATCCGATGTCGTCATCGTTATCGCTTCACATTCCACTGATATTGTCCTCAAGTGCCGTGTGAAATGTTTAGGAATATGTAACAGCCAGACTAAGTATATGCGTATAGGTAAACAATTTATATGATCGCAACAAAAACACTTGAACGCTGTTATAATGAACTTAAATTTTGATAGAAAATATAAAGTATTTCATATAAAAACTTATTATACACAAAATATAAACTTAGAGGAAATGCAACAAAACAAATACGATCTGAAGTGTATCATGTAGAGCCGTGTTTCCTAAACATTGTTCGGTAATTTTCATATCGCTCCTTCGTGACCCACTTTATACTTTTAAACATAAGCTGAATTCAATTGTAAAATAATACACATTTATTAATAGTAAAAATAAATAAATAATTATTTCGGACATGTTACACACAATGCCATCTAGTCCAAAGCTAAGCAGAGCTTGTGCAGCGAAAACTTCTGGCAAGTTTAACGGAATTGGTTGAAACTCAATTCTAGGCCGTTTTTCACAGTTCTCGAGTCCTTTGCCAATTCTCCCAGATAATGTAAATGGTCCAGAGGAATTGCCATCAACGTGGCTGAAACAAATGTCTAAATGGAAGCTTAATGAGAAAGAAATAATCCGCTGTAATGGTCGGTTCAATCGGTTTTTTAACATCCATATAACTCCACTGCTTTTACCAACGTTTACGTTGGTGCCATCACATCCGATTACAATTTAATGATCCATCGATATCACGGCATTTAAGAAAAAGTTGAATATTTCTTGTTCTTTACACTTTGCAGTGCCAAAAGCAGGTGTAACATAACCCAAAAACTTCGAGTCAGGTTCTTTGATCAAAGAAATATGTTCTTCAAGTATGCGTCGCCTATAATTTTTTCCATCTTTTCAGACATAGTAACAGCAAAAAATACCTGCCATAAAAATACCTTAGAGTTTGATATATTCTTCCATCGAAATACAATACCGATACTTGTGTCACACTTTTAGGAGAAATTAAGTTTTCTCTAGGTTTCTTTCTTTGCCGCTGCAGCTTATTTTTATCTATTATTTGTGAGCTCGACGCATGTAGAACTGCTGACGCGACGCTGCTCCTACCCTGTTTGACACACCGAATCTATCGCATGGTTTTGAAAACAGAGCATAAATCTCCGTACATATTTTGGTTGTTTGTTTGCACATTTTTCTCGCAACAGCTTTCTTTCAGTGCTTTTGTAATCTGTTTAGTCATGCCAATGTCAATACTACATATAATCATTTTCCTCACTGTTCGATGGTCTATTACGAAGTTGTGTCCTCTTGCAGGTATTTTTTTGTTGTTACTAAAAGCTATTGCCTATAAAATTATATGTCAATAACTTGAAAAAAATATCGGAAATTTGACTTCGAAATTTTTTTTTTCAAAAATTCATTTTGTTAATCCGGAGGCAATTAAACTTAAAATAAATTAAATGAAAATTTACATACTGATTAACTACAGCATTTAGCACCTTTTTAGTGCTGAGCCTTTCTAATAATATTTAAAAAAAAAAATTACCCACCCTAGTATACATACACAGAGCATTTTTAATTTATTTCTCAGTCTAAGGGCTATGTATTCCCTCCAACATTTTGGTAATTTGTTAAATATAGTTGGCGCCATGCAAAATATGCATTTTCGTGCATATTTTGCATGGCGCCGTCTTCGAGTGCAGTCTTGGAATAATGTAAACAAAGTTTCCCTATCGTCACGTCTGTTTCGAATTACTCTGTCAGTTAACCGGGGAAATAGATTGGGGTTAACAAACATAACAGTTTCTAAAATGTACATCGATGGCAGGGTTAATATTTTATACTGTATAGAATAGGATTTACAGCTGTCAGTAAGTAGTACATAGTCCAAACAGACCTAAGACATCTCTTTTGGGCCTTAAAAATAAGTTCCTTATTTACAGAGTTGCCCCAAAAAATTAGTCCATATCTTAAGTTTGACGACACTAAGCCATGATACGCTGTTAACAGCACATCAGAATTCAGTATGGGAGCCAATTTATATAAAACATATGTGTAGCTACAATTTTTTTTAAAAGGTTTTCTGTATGTGCTTTCCAATCGAGTTTACTATTAATTATTAATTCTAAAAATTTTGGCGTATCGACTCGATTTATGACCTTATTATGGCAGTGCACATTAATATTGACAGTTATCGGTCTTTAACTAAAGTGCATGATATTAGTTTTTGTGAGATTAAATGCTATGAAATATATTTAGCTTTAATTCCGCGAGACAAATATCCAGGTCTGAAAGCAGGGCACAAATCCCACCGTCATGCATATGTACACATACAAAACAAGTGAGAAATAATTAGCATGCCATGCAACCAGACCTATACTCGACACGTGTTTCGCCCCTCCACGGGGCATCCTCAGGAGATGTTGACTCGTCGAGCGTTTGAGCTCGAATGCGCGGTAGCGCACCGCTGTCGGCCCTTTATATACCGTTTCGATGACGCTATAATCACGATCGATACAATGTCACAACGTCATTTGTGCCGAACTACCCGCAATCATACTTAGAAGTGGTGATGGAATTAAGTTTGTTTGGTCATTCAACAGTGTATATGCATTATTATTGTTATATTTTGATATTTCTAACTGTTCCAACACACTCATCCGGAAACCCTTATCGCAAACATGCAGAATGTTATAGGTATTGTTGCCGCTCAAGGAGTGGCCGGTGTCGATTAAATGTTTTGCGAAATGTGATTTATCTGGATGGCCACTCCTGTGAGCGGCAACATGTTCCCTGTACCTAATTTCGAAACTACGGCCTGTCTGACCCACATAGACCCCGGTGCAATCATTGCATACTAATTTGTAAACTCCGGATTTTTTTGAATTCTCTAATTTATCTTTACCGTTACATAGTTTACGCAAGTTATGATCCGATCGAAAAGCTACGTAAACATTGTGTTTTCTTAGAATATTCGCGATTCTATCTGAAATTGGGCCTATGTAAGTGAGACTCCCGACATTCTTGTTAATTCTTTCGGGGGTACATGCATAAAGTGCTGAGCGAGCCCGGTCATTCTGCTTTTTCTTAATTATATTATCAATAACTTGTTTGGTGTAACCGTTTGAAGTCGCGATTTGATACAATATTTTGAGTTCTTTTGCGTAATTATCCGTGGACAGTGGGAGTGACATTAAACGGTGGACATAGCTGCGGAAGGCTGCTAGTTTATGCTGTAGTGGGTGACAGGATGAAGCGGGAATCGTTGTGTCAGTGTGTGTGGGCTTTCGATAAATTTGGAAATCGAGTTTGTTATTGACTCTTGTGATTGTTAGATCCAAAAAATTAAGGGACTGATTTGATTCTAATTCTAATTTGAATTTAATTTTGGGGTGGTGAGTGTTGAGCCTATTTACGAAAATATCCAATTGACGATTAGTACCTGTCCAACAGATAATTACGTCATCCACATATCTATAATAAAACAGAATGTTGGGCTCGCCCACTACATATTTACATTCGAAGTAGTCCATAAATATTTCCGCCATTAATGGACTTAAAGGTGATCCCATTGCTAGACCCTCTTTTTGGCGGTAGTATTCGTTATTGAATCGAAAGTAATTTTGTTCCATGCAAATACGTGTGAGGTTAAGTAGGTCATTTATTTCTCCTGGATGTAATTATGTGTGTGTCTCCTGGATGTGGATGACGTAATTATCTGTTGGACAGGTACTAATCGTCAATTGGATATTTTCGTAAATAGGCTCAACACTCACCACCCCAAAATTAAATTCAAATTAGAATTAGAATCAAATCAGTCCCTTAATTTTTTGGATCTAACAATCACAAGAGTCAATAACAAACTCGATTTCCAAATTTATCGAAAGCCCACACACACTGACACAACGATTCCCGCTTCATCCTGTCACCCACTACAGCATAAACTAGCAGCCTTCCGCAGCTATGTCCACCGTTTAATGTCACTCCCACTGTCCACGGATAATTACGCAAAAGAACTCAAAATATTGTATCAAATCGCGACTTCAAACGGTTACACCAAACAAGTTATTGATAATATAATTAAGAAAAAGCAGAATGACCGGGCTCGCTCAGCACTTTATGCATGTACCCCCGAAAGAATTAACAAGAATGTCGGGAGTCTCACTTACATAGGCCCAATTTCAGATAGAATCGCGAATATTCTAAGAAAACACAATGTTTACGTAGCTTTTCGATCGGATCATAACTTGCGTAAACTATGTAACGGTAAAGATAAATTAGAGAATTCAAAAAAATCCGGAGTTTACAAATTAGTATGCAATGATTGCACCGGGGTCTATGTGGGTCAGACAGGCCGTAGTTTCGAAATTAGGTACAGGGAACATGTTGCCGCTCACAGGAGTGGCCATCCAGATAAATCACATTTCGCAAAACATTTAATCGACACCGGCCACTCCTTGAGCGGCAACAATACCTATAACATTCTGCATGTTTGCGATAAGGGTTTCCGGATGAGTGTGTTGGAACAGTTAGAAATATCAAAATATAACAATAATAATGCATATACACTGTTGAATGACCAAACAAACTTAATTCCATCACCACTTCTAAGTATGATTGCGGGTAGTTCGGCACAAATGACGTTGTGACATTGTATCGATCGTGATTATAGCGTCATCGAAACGGTATATAAAGGGCCGACAGCGGTGCGCTACCGCGCATTCGAGCTCAAACGCTCGACGAGTCAACATCTCCTGAGGATGCCCCGTGGAGGGGCGAAACACGTGTCGAGTATAGGTCTGGTTGCATGGCATGCTAATTATTTCTCACTTGTTTTGTATGTGTACATATGCATGACGGTGGGATTTGTGCCCTGCTTTCAGACCTGGATATTTGTCTCGCGGAATTAAAGCTAAATATATTTCATAGCATTTAATGTCATGGATTTCCGCAAAGTAACGCCTGATTCCATAACTTATTTGTGAGATTAATTTTTTAATATAATTATCTTACCATTTTACCATTGATTCTATAGCATTGTTTGCCTCAGTTTCATACGTGTTATCTCTATTTTTATGTTTATGCGCTATTGTTATGGTACTATCATCGGTAAATAGGGTAATTGGATAGTCAATAGATTTTGGTAGGTGTTATAAGTAACGATTCCAACCTCGTATAAATGCCTCATTTGTTTAAATCTTAATAATTACTAGGCATACAATAAAATATATTATAAACTTATAATTCAATTGGTGATTTTATAAACAAGTAAATAGTTGATTCATATTAATATCTTGGCGCCTTCCGCTTGTCAGCTTCCGGCGCGACTTATATTTCATATTAAATCTTTAATGTTACACAATCCTGTATTATCAAATAATAATTGTATGCTAATAATCATTAGAATATTTATGGTAAACAATATTTGATATTATCTACTGTTATAAGTAACGATTCCAACCTCGTATAAATGCCTCATTTGTTTAAATCTTAATAATTACTAGGCATGCAATAAAATATATTATAAACTTATAATTCAATTGGTGATTTTATAAACAAGTAAATAGTTGATTCATATTAATATCTTGGCGCCTTCCGCTGGTCAGCTTCCGGCGCGACTTATATTTCATATCAAATCTTTAATGTTACACAATCATGTATTATCAAATAATAAATTGTATGCTAATAATCATTAGAATATTTATGGTAGACAGTATTTGATATTATCTACTAAATATGTAAATTTAGTATTGAATTGGGTCAAGCCTGTGAAATACTATAAAAATACCCTCGTTCGAGTAATTTCACGCATTCATATCCCGAACGTTCTACTTGGTGCTAATCGACCGTTACATTTCAGAAGTGGGATCTAGCATTCTCGCGCGTCCTGTTTTGAAAATATTTTAAAGTTAACGAAATCTTTATTTGGATACCCTACGAAATCTTCTTGTTTTCGTTCGAGTAATTGGTGAAGGTGCAGTAAAGTATATCTATCTGTACATCTGGTGAGTACGTTCCAGTTTATTTATAATGAAATTTAAAAGTGTAAACAAAAGTTCATGATTTCCATTTACCTATACTTGTCTGCTATTATATAGTACCTACACTGTGTGATAATACACAAAGTCACACATTGCAATGTTTATCGATTTAACGTGTCTATATCCTTTTTGTTCATTAGCAAGTATATTATATTTTTCTACGTAGGCATATGGTTTTATGTATAAATATTTTTGAACTTTCTTAGAGGTTATGCTAATAAGCGATATTGGTCTATAGGATTGCATTAGCTCTTTATTGTCTTTTTAAGCAATGGTTTAACTATAGATTTTTGTGACTTATATATCACTTTTCAGAGATAATTGTTTTACACAGCGGGTTGTGTTAGGCAAAATGTTGTAGTATTTTAGTACTGTACTGTAGTGTACTGTTGTAGTATTTGTAGTATATATCCGTTTGTGTTTGTTCGTAGTCCTGTGATTTTCTATGTAATTTCTTTTTTGTTGTCGATTTAGCCGGACTTCTGGTTACTTTTTAAAGGACTATTTTTGCGCTTTGTATTTTCTCTTTTAACTCAGTATTTTCAATCGATAGTCTATTTCGTCATTAGCACTATGTAGTTACATATAAAGTTTTATATTTAGTATTTCAACTTGCTCTTTTAACTCATTTATTAAATCATTGTGTTCGTCGTCGTCTGATATACATGGAGTGCTATGACTAGTGCCATCTGGTGACTGGTCGAGACGTTTGCTGTCATTATTTTCTGACAATGACGAATGCGCACGGGTCTTTCTAAATGTGATATTTTCAATGAAATTCATAATTTGTGATGGCGTTTTCTTTTTTCAATAAGTCGGCTTAAGCAGATATTATTATGTAAAAAACGGATATTATTCTCTTAAAACCGTCCTTGCATGTCGTTATTATGCGTTTTTTGTTATAATATATTGGAAGTTACCGAGTCCACGCTCATCACCGCTCCGACTCCGACGGGAGTTTGAGTCTTTTGTTTCTTTGTGAGCAACTGGTGACTAGTTTCGAATGTTGGATCACTTTCACTGTTATTTGTTAATATTTTTCTTAATCTTAGCGAAAAGGTTATAGAAAAATCACTATATATCACTATTTATGTTGTTTATAGTTTCCTAATATATCACATTATAGTTATGATGTACATTTTGTGCACTTAGAAACTCTCACTTGCACTCACCTTTGATTATTGTTCTATAACTTTTAAAGTTCCTTTTTTTAAACACTAGATAACTTTTCCAAACCGTGGTTCTAAAATCTCCAGATCCATCACTCCTTCACAAATCTTTAAAATTTAAACGACTGGATTTAAAACGCCCAGCTAAGTATAATAGTCTAATAGTACGTTCACCCGAAGATTCAGTCTGATAAATTAATAGGTCCTAGTTTAAAATGTTAAGTTGTAACACCTAGACCTATCAGGCGATATTACTCTCCGGCGAGCTTCTTTGGTAGAGTTTATGAGTCCAGGGCGCCTTTGTAATAAATTAAAAGAAAGAAAGAAAATTTAAATAAAAAATAAAAAAAGAAGGTATAGAATAATTATGTGTGTGATGTGGGAGTCTCAGGGATCTCTTCAGAGAAACAACAATACCACAGTTACTCAAATATATTGCAGTTATGAATAAACATAAAACAAGTTTACAGTTTCTTAATTACACTCCTAATTCTCATTAACAAAAAAAAACACATCATCAGAGGTTCTATGGTGCGAAGAGCCACGCCCTGCAGGTCAGGTAGGTTGAACAAAATAATTTGTAACTCCACCCTTCACTTGAGCTGTAACGCATTCGTGGTATCTTCGAGGTGATATTCTTCAACCGTAACCTTGAGGTGATCAACATTCACCCGTATCTTAGAAGCCCTAAGAACAAATATACTTTCTAAGCATTTTTTCAAATTAACAACGGACATAAAAATAAAAGTTTCAAACAATTTTCTTAACTTACCTAATGGGCACTTGATAAATTACATTATTACTACATAAATACACAGATAGACACAATTAACTTGTTCAGTTCCAAGCAAAGAAGAAAAGACTCGAGACTGCTAACATTCCTTTAAATACACATTCTCCCGGATTATTCTAGAAATCTCCCACCTATAATCTCAATATGACAGTCTTCAATGACACTGTCATAAACGTTCATAAACCATAAAACCATATCAAAACATTTTTTAAACACAATTCTCATTAATCTACTTTAAATCACAAAATTACGCCCTCTCTCGCACAATCAGCGAATCAAACATTAAATCACTATACTGGATAAAGCCTAATTGCACAACGAGTCCACAGTAGGCGCTATTTACAAAATCATTGTTTTGTTTGAAAAAAAAGTATTACAATGTTTGCAACTGAAACAATATACTTGTCTTGTGAAGTTAAATATACTAACCACCTTCGAAACTGTCTTTCGCCAATGCTCAATTTTTTCGTAAATAATAATATATAATCTATGTGTTAATGTTTAGTTTATTTAGTTACATGTAACTTATAGTAAAATAAATCAATAGAAGTAGGGGGAGCCCTACAGTAGGTACATGTCGTTATACTGGTCATATGTCTCGTCTCCATAAATCATGGTGTTGTCATAGTTGTAGGCTTGGTAATAGTCGTTAGAGTCAAAGTTACTGTCTTGTTCTGGTTCGTAGTGAAAGTCAGAGTAACAGGGGTTGTCTGTAAATTCGTTAAGATTAAGTTCTCGTGATTTAAAATAATTATTTAGCGCCGGGTTACCGGATCTACGCCAATCATGGCCTGATAGCATGGGTCTTGGAACAAAGTGTTGGACTCCGCTCATGGGTTTTGGATTGAAGTTCTGTGAGGGATTATTTCTAGGGGGCGAACGAAAAACGTTACTTTGTGGATGATAGTTTGGCGGCGGCGCGCGGAACATTTGCTGTGTACGCGTAGGGAACCGGTTTTGGTGTGGATGTGGGTTCTGGTGAACATTGGGTACGTTACTGTTAAATTTAAAAGCGGGTTGAGGTTGGTGACTCCGTAGCCCTATTGAGGCTGGCCAGTTTGATACTTGAGGTCGCGGGACGCTCAGTGCGTTTAATGGTATGTTGTGGGGTATAGGTACTTTAGAATTACTATGGTTCCTCGAGGAATCATTACGATTTTGTAAGTACATGATATTTAATTCCTCCTGTACGTATTCGAGAGCTTTTTCTATTGTCTCCGGTCGCATACAACGAATTCGCGATCCTAAAGGTTCTTTTAATCCGCGAACAAACGCCTGCATGGTAACCTTTCTATAAAGCGATCTTTTGGCTTCTATGGTTGTCGGAATACTTTCATGTAACGTCACGTATGTCATAATAGTACTGAGCAAAGTTTGGCATTGGTCATAGAATTCTTGAGGAGATTTGTTACCTTGTGTAGCAAAAGAGAGGTCGCTGTACAAAGCCGTCTCGTCTCGCTGATCTGAAAAATTATTGATAAGTGCTGATCTAATCCCTGCCCACGTTTCAGGAATACCATTCGAGTTTATAGTGGATGCTGCGGTTCCTGTTATTTTATTTAATATACCATTTAACAGACACAACACACAGTTTCCGAATTCGCTGCCTTGCTCGGGGCTCGCGTACTGGGTTACCATCCTATCACAAATGTGAATAAATCTAGTTAAAACGTTCGCGTTGCCAACGAACTCTGGCACTACGCGCAAGGCTTTGAATATAACGTCTGGGTCGTGCGGCATCTTTACACTAAATAAGCTAGTTAAATCTAATTCACTGTCTACATCTCTATTACTGTCTAAAATGTGCCGGCGAGCCTATCGCGATGCAGGATGCCGGTTACACGGCTTTTCGTGGCGAAAAATGTTGGAAGTAAAATAATTAGGATAAGGTAGGAAGCAACACGAGAAAGATTCAAGTGTACTCACAGATGTTTCAACTCTGGTTTTTCTCGGTGAATCGATGTCTGGATTCTCCGTCCGGCTACGCAGTTGTCCCGTAGATTCTGGATCTTCTGAGCTTGATGGCCGCCCGCCGACTCGCGAACCCGAATATCGATATAAGATGCTTCTAATGCTCGCGAACCGGCCCGCGAGGATCCTACCGACTGCGCTAATTACGTATACTGCAGCCGGAGGTTCCAAAAAAAAACCAACTTTACTTATAGTTAGTTTAATAAAAAGAAATTACAAACTAATTTACAATTACGTGAACCCTACTCGAAGTGTGAGTTAGGAATGACCAAAAGTAATTGAATTTTAAATATATATACTATATACTAATGCTGCGTCGGCGCCTCATGTCGCTGTTGATCTCATAACAGGCCTTTGTGGCAATTGATCTCATAATAGGTCTTTGTGGTGTGTGCTCGTAATGCTGCGTCGGCGCCTCGTGTCATGGAGACTGCAGCGTTGGCATATTGGACGAGTGCGTGATCTAATTATTATTATTTTTACGGGAATTAACGCGATCACTATTTCAACATTTAGAACGGGAGCTAGAACATGTTCAGGAGGTACTCAAAGGTAACGGATATCAAGTGAATGGAGGACGGAAGCAACCGAAAATAAGACGCAAGTATCCAGAAGTGAACAGGCAACCAGCCTATATGCCTTATGTCAAGGGAGTTACGGATAAGATCGGGTCCGTGTTAAAGAAATGCTCCATTCCGACAGTATACACACCAGGCATAAAGGTTCACAACATCGTCGGCACACCGAAGGATACATTGCCACTACAAACTCCGGGTGTTTATAAAATAGACTGCAGCTGCGGAAGTTCCTACATAGGCCAAACGAAACGGACTATTGCTGAAAGGGTCAAAGAACATATCGCTGCTGTGAAGAACCGACAGACGAGCAAATCGGCGATTGCAGAACATGCACTCGATGCAGGCATCAACCACTGGATTGAATTTCACCGCACGCAAGTCCTCTCCACCGAACGTCACTTTTATTCAAGAGTTGTACGTGAAGCGATTGAGATTAAAAAGCATAAAACTTTCAATCGGGAAGATGGTTTTAAATTATCTACAGCGTGGAATCCAGTGTTAAAAAACATATCACCTCGCTTTTCTGCGCAGTCGGATAAACACCAGAATAGGAACACATCGGTTTGCTTACAGAATAGGGACCCTGTTAGTGTGGTATGTGACGGTACATGGCGAAACAAAAATATCAATAATATCGAAAATGTGCGGGTGGATGAAGAACCTTCGACTTCACGGATTCGACGACGGAGGGCGTGCGCCGCTGAGCCAGTCAGCCTGTGACCACGGCCAGTGCAACCTGGTCGAAACGTCAGGCAAAACAGAGGTATGTAGTACCTTGAAATAGTGATCGCGTTAATTCCCGTAAAAATAATAATAATTATATCATGGAACGCGAAAGTTTAAAAGTGAGTGCGTGATCTGATAACAGGCCTTTGTAGTCTGTGCTCGTAATGCTGTGTCGGTGATATACTTTGGGGTTTCGTATGTATGTAACATGCATAACACTTGGAAGTTAAATACAATAACACTATAGTACATACGACATATTTGCGGTTGGTCCTTAGCGCACAACAGCACTCGCGCATCATCTCCAAGCGTAACATGAGTCGACTGAAGTCTGCCAAATCTGATGGTCCAATCAAAATAAATCCACGGCCCTCTGGTGTTTTTTACTTTATATTATATACACCATGATTTTTTATCCCTCATGACTTAACAACTCTGTCTCCTAGATAACCTGTTCTTGACGTTTATTCAAAACCGCCTGCGGCTGTTGAGATATTTACAACCGGCCTGTTATCGCAGGTGCGAGTGGAGACGCCACAAGTACTAATTTTGCTTAACTGAGAAAACGTACTGGACGTATCACAACGCACAACGCTGCCACTATGCATGGTTCTCGATTCGACTTTACTCGGAAGTAAAAATTTCTTTATCATTTTTAAAATCTGGTACACTTTTAGGTGGCAATATTATATTGTTACAAAACGGTTCACATATTAAATACGCTGGTTTTAGTATATCTATTGATACATTAGATGCTCTATTAAGAAATTGTATTTCAAAAACTTTTTCATTTCTTTTACAAATTCGGTAGGGGCCATTATAAGTCGGACTTAACGGTTTTTTTAAAGCGTCATTCCTAACGAAAACATGACTGCATGACTGTAAATCATTAAGAATGAAAAGCTTTCGAGTATCGTGTGAGTTAATGGTAAGACATTAATTAAGTGATATAACCTAAAATATACATTAAAACTATATTATCTATAAATTGATTAAATATAACTCATATTCTAATTATATTCAATTAATAATACTCTAACATTATGCATTTTGAACTTCTCTTCTTCCTAATGCTAACACACCTAATCTAGTTAGTTTAACTAGTAATGTGGCTATACAAGTAAATAATAAAAAAGAGCTTAATGAAGATAATAAAGTGACAATAAAATTTGGATCATTAATTATACCGCTAATTGTATCTAAGGTAGATTCTGCCCTTATTAGTTAATTTCCCTCTATATTCATATTCAAAATGTAAATCTAATGATTTGTTTAATATGGGGATGTAAATATTGCAATATGCATTCTTACTTATTTGCTTAATCTCATACATTTCTATATTACATGATAAATTTGGTCTGTCAAAAGTACAATTACTTTCATAAGATAGACTACCTTCCTGTTTTACTTCTTTGGATACTATGGTAGCAGTTGGTTGTTCCAAACAAGCTTCATTCAGTCATTGCAACATCTATATTACAGTGTGGCTTCTCTACTATAAGAGCGGGTACATATTCGGCGCTCGGCGTTGCGTTGGGCGCGCGCTTGTAGCATACATACAGCGCGCTTAGCACGGCGTTTAACGAGCGTTACCAAGGTGTCCATACTACTAGTTCAGTTCGGAAATGGACGTCGAAGTGATCACTTGTGTGTGGCTTCTATACCGTCGCTATAAAATACGACGGCAGAGGCAAAGAGAATATTGGGTGCACCCAATATTACGAGATAGACTGACGCATGGAATGTTTGTAACATTGTATCCAAAATTAAGGCAATATGAACCTAAGTTTTTTATTATAAAATCATTTGATGTCTTACTCCATGTTATGACAGACCGACAAAGAGATAACAAAATCTTTCATACAACAAGATGAAAACGAGACCTACAAGGTGCACGCAATGAATGAACCTAGAAATGCAGAATGAATGGTTAACTCTAGGAGAATTTTGTATCCCACCAGCTTTGAAATGGCGCACACTTTATATGATTGGTCACCCGCCCTGTTAAAATTCTACCTCAACGCCTTTCAATTAACTCTCCCCGATCAAAGCAACCTAGTAAGGTGGGGAAAAGCTACAGAAAAGGCTTGTACGATGTGCAATGCGGCAATAGGTACAGCCAGGCAACTTACTGACAGGTTGTAAGGCGCTATTAGACCGGGGTCATTATTCACGTCGCCATGATAGGGTATTACTCATCATACGCGAAGCTATGAGTTTATCACTGGCGAGAGCGAAAAAAGGAATAACAACAAACATAAAAACTAACATCGCGTTTGTAAAGGAAGGCTCAACAAAAAAGACTTCACTCACACAAAAGCCGTACTCAATTATAAATACCGCCAGTGACTGGACATTATTAGTGGACACGTATGAAAATCACTACAGAATACCAGAGGATATCTGTGCCTCGGCGTCCAGACCGGACATATTTCTTTATGCAATGTCAATTAAGCGTGTAGTACTAGTAGAACTCACGGTGCCGTGGGAAACGAACATCCCTAAAGACCACGCTTTAAAAAGAAACAAGTACTTTGACTTAACCAACGAAATAACTAAAAATGGTTATGTCGTTGCGCTGTATGCCGTGGAAGTGGGTGCAAGGGGTTTACCAGCTAAATCCCTCTATAACCTGCTTAAAGACCTTAGATTGCCAAGAGCTTCAGTAAGCTCTTTTCTTGAACGAATATCCAAAGCGGCATTGCTAGGCTCACTTCAAATATGGTTAGGTAGAGGGGGTAACACGGCGGACAGTGGAGGTGAGCGTTGACGCGTCGTAAGGAGTGCTCCTTAAACCTAAACCTGGGTCGCAATTCCCAGGCACTGTCGAAGTCGCATGTATGCCCCCATCTGTCACGCGATGGACCCGGCACCCGCGAATCCATGGAACGCTAAGAAATAGGTCTACCTATAGGCGCGAGTACTTACGTAGATAGACTCCAGTTTGTCCTTCATACTTTACACGGGCTTAGGACCGTCGGAAATACCTATTTTATTTAAACTTCTTTTCGATTATTAACCACGATTGTTGTTTTCACAAGAAATCAATTTATCAACGGTATGTAGGTATAAATATTTTAGGCGTATTTAAAGAAATCGGAGCTATCTACAGAATAATTAACTTGCATACCTATTTACAGTTTATTTACACACTATTTACACTTCTCTGTATCGAACCAACTGCTCAAAATGGAGTCCGCTGCGTTCAATACACTAACGTCCATGTTTAATACAATTGTCTTTTAATTTTCTTAATGTGTCTCTATCATTTTTCACTTTATCAAAAGCGTCCACTATCGCAATGCGTAAATCATCACGGCTTTCCTATTCACGTGTATAAACAAGTCTTTTTGTTTCCGACACATTATATATATATATATTACCACATATTTGGTGGAGGCGCCGGGTACCACCCGATATTATATACTTGACAAAAATTGAACTAACCAGGACTCATTCTAAACATTAATTTGTACTCACGTTTTAGTCATTATAAACAGGAATTTTTGAAAAAGTAGGAATGTCTTCAACTACAACTTTTGATTTGCGTTAAACTATCGCCAGATTTATGGTAAGTTGTAGCTTGCGTGCTAGAGCCTTGTCGATAACACTTACAGAAGCACCTGTGTCCACCATCACGACACACGTTGCTTTATTTATTTCTACAGGAATAAATGGAACTAACTGACCCATTTCCTGTAATTTTGATATTGTGTGGAGTTGAGTTTTATCTCTGGATTCGCCATCAGTCTCCGCATCCTTCAATTCCTGTTGCCGAATCCCCTGGAAAAATTCTGGCGTGGGCCGCTTGGAGTTGCTGGTCTCTTGAGTAAAAATGTCTATTAGTATTAACTTAATTCCTCGGTCTCAAATTATATAGCGGTGTGTGAAAGTCTCCATCATTTTCACTGTGCGATTATGGGGATTGTCTTTCGTAAGGCCCTTTTTATATTCATTTAGGTTGGTCTTTTGATGACCACATTATTATCTTTCCTAAAATGTACCGCCCGTTCTATTCCTTGAGGAGGATTAATTGGTAAATTGACATTTTGATTAACTGGTTTAGGGCTTTCCGTAACATCTGCCAATTGCAAGATTGTGTCACGCAGCTCTTCTCTCGTTTGATATAATTTATAAGATAAAAGCCTTTTTTGTAAATATCCCATTCCTTTCAAATAAGCGATGATGATTTTTTGTTCGTCATTTATGTTTGCTTTATAGGCTAGCGAGGGTATCCTGTAAAAAAAATCGATGTGGCTTTCGTTTTTGGCTTGCTTTGCTTTATAAAACTCCGCAACTTCATCAACCGAAGCTGAAAAATCTTTTTCAATTTTTAATGCGATCTCTTCAAACAATAAGACGCCTTGGAAAATCGTTTTATAAAAAATTAACGCCGCTTCTGACAAATATGCCCCCAATATCAACGGACGATCTTTTTTGTTCCACTTATTAATGGCATAGATGACTTTGAATTGCCTCAAAAATCGGTGAATTATTCATCATCCACCGATTGCACCTCTGGTGAACCTCTCGCACCGGAAAATGACTTACAATCCTCCATTCTCACATATAATGGGGTTTACCACTGGGATACAATCAAATGAATAAAAATGGAATATGTTATCTGTAAAATATGGACGAATCGCTCCGATGTCCTCTTATCACAATTTCCACTTCAATGCTCGTCGCTGTTACACCACTTTTACGACATTCCGTTCAGGTAACGCTTCCATCAAATATGTGGCGATTTAAGCCTTTACGGTGCAGAGTTATACAACCTCTGCGTCGAATTGTGCGACTAGCACATGAAAACTCCTGATTGAAGCAAATGTTCTAAAATTGATTTATATAATTTGAAACTTTGATTTTTTGGAATGCTGAAGAGAAGATAGACTGCAGGGGTCGTGGAGTTAAGACCGAAGATAATGTAAATTCTTATCTTGCATTCGTATAGTACGTTTAGTCGTGTTGTCATTGCCCGAATTTCAGGTACATTAGTCCACTGACTACACATAGCCCCCTGGGCTCGTACTTGAGAAGGTACGAGTACCACAGTACTTACTTTTACATTCAAAATTATAGTTCCCCTACAGTTCGATTTTTTATAAGATGAACATCTCCACATATCTGAAGTATTTTTAAATGTTTTGGTTTTATAATACTGATGTTGTGCATACAAGAGCACGGTGCCACCTTTTCTACTAATACAACTAACTTCGGCGCCTTAATAAATGTTTGTATTATTACTCGGATAGTACACAACATTGCAAACACAAGTAAAATTTTAACGAAAACAAAAACCGACTTCAAGGTTCGACTCGATTTCTCTTGGATGCCATCATCAGATCTTAGTGCCCTTATCATGGTACCGCCGTTGGGATATCTGCTTTCCATTAAAAAAAGTATCATCAAAATCGGTTATAAACGACGAAATTATCGGCGAACACACATTAAAAAAAAACATAAATATACGGTCGAATTGAGAACCTCCTTCTTTTTTGAAGTCGGTTAAAAATACATTGACATTAGATAGATTCTATATCAAAGGAAATATTTAACCAGTACTTTATTATAGACAATTTTACATCAAAGAGGATTTCATATTATACTACAGTATTCTAAGAACAGTAGTTTATCTGAGGTCACTCTGCGAGTTACTAGCCCACTCTTTTATCCTCTCTCTAGGCCCTTAGAGTTGTCACTTTCATTTACAGTTCAATAAATTATTAGCGTATATGAACACAACAGAACAGTAATTTATATAATTTAATGAAACGACTTACAAAATCTATTTGTTGTAATACACCTGTTCATTTAAAATTACAAACAGACACTTTAATTTTATTTATTTTTATAGATCATTTCTATTACTACTATACATTTGTTTGCATAAATTAAATTAAGTGTTGAACGGTAAAAAATAACATCACGTATTATATTTACCCGGGTGAGCAATAGGCAAAAATAATTTTCCGTGGCAGGTACGCCTCAATTGTCTTTTTTTTTTTAAAGACAACTTCCGCACTAGGAATAAATCCTGTGTCGCGGGGGACTTTACAAACATACATGACATCTATGGGCAAACAAAGTTTTCTATGATATATCCAGGTGGACTATGGGGAAAAATAATTTCCCGTGGTACACCCGGGTGTACTACGGGTTTTTTTTTTTTTTTTTTTTTTTTAATTAATTAAAAAAATATTGCAATGCACGGTGAAATTGTTATTCACTGCTTTGACAATATACCTGCGACATTTTGTATGCATATTGTATTAGTGTACCTAGTTACTATCTAAAACTACATTTTATCAGTAAGTATTTTTTTCTGCTGACATAATTAAACAAGTTAGAACCTTATTAAATAAAAAAAACACAGATTTCTTGCCTCACACGACTATCGACGACGACTTCAGATTGGAAATCATTGTAACTTAGAGGATGTAGAAGAGTCTTTGTTTGTCAAAAATAATTTTAAATCACTAAGTACATTATTAAGTATCGTCCAGACAGTTTCTGTTTTTATTATTGTTAAATAAATTGGTTATTTTGTTAGTTTTTAACGCGTGGAGTTACAATTGCTTCTTATACACCCAAAACAGTTTTCGAGTGTATCTTGATTGAGCCTTCTAATAGATAATGTATGTACATTATATTTAATGAAATTTTAAGAAATTCTCTCCAACGCTTTAAGAGTCCTTATCCAGCCGTCTTGTGATGGTGGCTTACTTCTTGCCACCAGAAATTTCACATGAAAAATAATTTCGTATCATTGAAAAATTGTTTTTTTTTTTTTTCAAAAATATCCAATGATGGCTTGTCGAGAAAATATTTGAAAGAAATTCCTTTCCTCTTTTATTATCGCGCGTATCTCCATTCATACAATCAAATAATTTGTCCATATAGGAAACGACTAGGGTTGCCACCTTTTTTTTCCAGATAAAGTACATTAGTTAGTATTGGTAAGAAAAAAAAGTATATAATATCAAAACAAAGAACAATTTATTGTTCTTTATTATTATGTTTGAAAACATATTTTTATTGCTCTTTGCCGTTTGTATCAAATTAGTATCTCTACTAAACAATTGCACAGCATCTGTTCACGGATTTATAGGCCCACGAAACCGTATCACGATCATAATAAAACATCTTTCCAACTTTTAGTATTTAATAATACAAAAGTTCACATTGGCCCTCGATAGATGGCGTCAAGTCGAATTAGATCACGCTATGGTTTCGTTACCTTTACGTTTATAAGTAGTATTTTTTTGGTTTTGTTATGGAGAGCAGCAAGCGTCATTGTACTGTTTATATCTATTATTATAGTGATTATTATATCAAACCAAATCAAATCAAAATCATTTATTCATTTAAGACACCAAGTGACACTTATGAACGTCAAATTGAAGCTATAGTTAAAAATCATAGATCGACACAAACAGAGGCCACAGCATGTGCTGTATTGTCGAGGTAAATTAGGCGAAAACACCAAAATCTGCTGCCTGCCTGTGTCGATCCATAACTTCCAGTTTCCAAAATGCGTAGAGCTCTCTACGATGCGATACTCTTTGTCAAAATCTGATTTTCAGGTATCTGTATCTGATGACAATAGTGTTAGTATTACATGTAAGGTAAACAGTATGCAAGCTGTTGCCACCTGAAATTCCTTTTATTAAAAAGCTCCAAAATCTAACGCACAAACAAAAAAAAACACTCAGTGATAACGTTGAAGGTTTGAGTCTATTAAACATATAAATCATTCAAGGTGCACATCTATATATCATTACATTTAGTTGCAAAATCTACTGTTAAAAATAATTCGTGACTGGATTAAGAAGCTAGAGTTGCAGTTTAACGAACCAGAATAATAGTATTGTCTAAAGCATCGCTGACTAGGCCGACCAGTCACCCCAAGCAGCACCCGTTCACGAGTATGACGCATGAACCAGCCATCATCTCCTTCGCCATATCAGAGGGAAGGAAACGACCCGCCCCACGACGACACCGCAAGCAATGACATTTTAGTGAGCATGACAAACCATAGTCGAGATACTGATAAAAATCACTACTAATTAAATTACCATAATAATCGTCACGCATTACTTTCAACTAACAATGGTTTGTTAATATTTAGCTTTATTAAAAGACAAAGAAGTTTGTGTGTATCTATCTAAATTCTAATGACACCTTAAGCCCATGACTCTTTGTCGTTTAGATAATCGTTGATCGTATAGTAGGCTTTCCTAATAAGGTGATTTTTAACAGTTACCTTGAATTTATTTACAGGAAGGACGATTACTATAGTGATTAATATAGTATATCAGTCTTTGATTTCCCAACCCTCTCGAAGTCGACCTTTGTTCAGCATCCTTACAGGCTATATTTAAATTAAAGTAAATAAGTAATTCGTTTTTAATCAAATTAAGAGACGCTTTATTTCTTTCGTCTCGCCATTTGCTATTCATCACAGAAAAAACTCTTTCTGAGAATGCTGACGTGGCGGGAATAGACAATAAAAACGAAATTATTTTATAAAATTTTAAAAAGTTATTATCACTCTTATTAAATATGTGCTGCCATTTTTGTGCAGTTGATAGTTTTGCAAAAACGTTAGAAGTACATATCTGATTAAAGAGTGGGTTTAATTAAGTGATTTCTACATAAATATTATCCATGTCTACATTCAGTTTTTGGAGATCAATATTATCAAATTCTATATTCTCTTTAGATTTATATTATCACGTGTAAATAACCAGTTTGTGTTGTTAAAATCAAACCATTTATTCAAGTACTCTAGGGATTTTTCCGTAAATAAATAAATGAATATAAATATATCCTGTCACCAGTCACCATCAAATAATTTATTTATTTATTTCTTACTTGTCCTATTCCTGCTGAAGCAATTGTAAATGTAATTCCACACAATTTGCATGTTCCATTATATTCGTTTTGTGGATCATTAATTAACCAATTACCATGTTCGATTTCCCACTGACCTTTATACTTCTTCAATCGTTTTTTTTTCTGTTTTGCCGTATCATTTTTTTAAACATTTTTTCGGTGTAACATATTCATTATCTATTTGATTTGTTTCACTTTGAAAATAACGTTTTGTAGGTGTATGTGGAGTATTCTTGTCCATTATTTACAATAGCTATAAACTTTTGAATCGTATTTCGTATTCTTTCCTTCGCACAAAACTAACAAGAAATTGTGTGACAATGAAAGTGACACTGGCATTGTTGACATTCGAGGTTAGGTTGCGTTCAGAAATGGTTAAAAAGTTAAAAAGTCTTTAAAGAAAATTTTAATCGAAAAACACAGTTTAGAGAGTTCAATAAAATCTGTAACATTATTTAGAAAGGTTAATTACAATTACAAATCTTGCTATGAACGTACATGTACATGATTACTATAAATTTATAACAGGTTTTCATGTATGTAATAAAAGATTTCATTAATTTCCTTAAATATAAGTCTAAAGTCGATATCCATTTGCCATTCCAAAATCTTTAAGGAAATAACACCATCATTAATATTCGCTGGTATGAAAGAATATTCTTTAAACTCATAGTTAAGTACACATATAAATTAAAACTTACATTTTTGTAAATATAAACTCGGAGTATGTTATATCTTTAACTAAAGGACACGGATCATAAGCGGTAAGCTTGCTTAATATTAACCTCGTAACATTGTTTACACCAAGGCTGCTCAAGTTTTTTCATAACCGGGCCAAACGGATGATTCAGATTTTTTTGGCGGGCCACTAACGATGAATGAAATTCAATCGTCAATGATCCACAAAAATTCTTAAGACTTGTGCAATAAAAGTATACAGTATTACAAAAGCTGGTATTTACTAAAATTTATAACATAGAAAATTTTATATTAACTCAATAAAAATTAACTTTAATGGGATTTTTGACAATGTGTCTGTTGTACTAATTTTCTTATATTAGGATTCAAATTAGATGTTGACACTAACACCAAGTCAGAAATATGTTGCTCTGTTAGTGAACTGCAGTATTTATTTTTATGTATTTAAGATCCGATAAAAGTTAATTACGCACATATACTATATTGCTGGAAAGCTACCTTTCGACACCAATTTCCAGAAATCTGCAAACTCTTCTGATGAATTTTGTGATTTTTCATGCAAATTGATATAACTTTATCCCACGCTAAACCTCTTTTCTCAATAAATTCCTTTATTTTCAAAAACATGTCTTTTCCTTAGGTTGTACTTTCTAGCTGACATAATTCTTGTTAATCTTGCAATACATTCCAATGTTCATCAACACACTGTACAAAAATAACCAATTGAGAATTACTAGTTGAATCGCAAGTTTCATCTAACGCCAATGAAAAGTATTTGCACTTTGTAACGATTTTTTGGATTTGACCGCTAACATCAGCCGCCATCTCCTCCACGCGTCTCGTTACAGTGTGTTGTGAAAGTGAAACACTATCAGCTTGTGATTTAAATTTTTTATCATTACAATTTTGCTCAAAGATTGTCACAAAGTCTTCTTCACAATTTCTCCATCAGATTTCTTCGTTTTGGCTAAAAACAATGAAATTTCATAAGAATTTGACCATGAATTCGAGTTCTTTGTGCCTTTTGACGAATATGTTCTGTTAATTAAATAATTCCCGTTTCCTTTCAACAAATAATCATCTCTTATAGTACTACCACCAGGGTAGTCTTTATCAAAATTAGGATGTTTTTGCCTATATATAATGCCTTTCTAAATTATATGTTTTTGCAATCATCTGTCATCTGTAGTGTAGGAATGGACGGACGGTCAACATTTTCAACTTGGCAGGAATTTCTGAATCTTGACTCCACGGGCCATTTAAAATGCGTCCGCGGGCCAGCCTATGGTTGAGCAGCCCTGGTTTACACCTTGCTTTAGTAAACTAGATCATTAAATCCTGTGTAATATATAATAGTCAATATCCAGTTACCACTCCAGCATCTCTAAGCAAATAACCATGTCTCAGGGATTTCATGAAATCCTTAATGGTATCATTTCTTGTTAACTTTTATATTGTAATATCTACTACTACTACTATTTAAATGAATAAAGAATTAGGTATAAACAAGAATTGGCACATGTATTTTTTGGCAGGGAGTTTTCGTTGGATTTTTTGTTGGAAGTTGGTTTTATTTTAATAAAAAGTTTTTATTTTTCAGTTTTTAGTGCAAACAATCGTAGGTAAGTAATCCATATAAATAACTGAAAGAATATAAATTAAGGTCTATACGTACGTGTAATATTAAAGATTCTTTATTTATTTGCTAGAAATATGGTACAATAGTGATCTTAGGGCTAGTTTACGTTCTTCATATTTCGCCTACTGAATTCGGCATGCAAATATACAATTATAATTTCATTATGTGATAAAATCATTCTCTAATCCCTAACTGTTTGAAGAGTTTAACTTTCTATAATCAGCTCACCTAAATAACTTGAAAGTATACGACTAAAGGTCTATAGACACGTATGAAATTAAAAGAATTATACTCCAACTCCTAACCATTAAGGAGTTGTACCTTCCATCATCAGCTTACCAAAATAATTTGAAAAAATACGACTAAAGGTAACATACATACATATGATATTTAAAGATTTATTCTCCAACTCCTAACAGTTATAATGACTGCCTCGTTGGTCTCGCGGTTGTCGTGTACGACTGCTGATCATGAGGTCTCGGGTTCGATTCCTGGGTCGGACCAAATGTTTGTATGATCTACAAATATTTGTTTCGGAGTTTGGGTGTTTTCTATGTATAATATGTATGTATTTACAAAAAAAAAAGTATATATGTATTTGTATCAGTTGTCTAGTACCCATAACACAAGCTCTGCTTAGCTTGGGACTAGATGGCGTTGTGTGTTAAAATGTCCTAAATATTTATTATGTCCTAAATATTTATTATGTCCTAAATATTTATTATTATTTATTTATAATCGACGATCCCTTTACTGTTTTTAAGTGCCATAATTGACAAATGGCACCACTGAACGTTTTGGCGTGAATTTTTAACTTAAAATATAAATCGCATTTTTTTCCTACTAAAACCAAATATTTTGTAGACATACGATCGTTTTTGACAATAGGAGATACTTCCGAACATCATGCAACAGTTTTTCAAAATTAGTCATTATGCCTATTGTTTGCAAATGGGCGGATGTCAGATTGTGGAACTTTGAAAAATACAAAGTTTTGGCAATTGTTTTCTGAAAGTGAAAACAAACTTAATATTCCGGAGCCATGTGAGTTACTAGAAAGCGATAAAAAGTTTCCGCCTGTACTGGTAGGTGACGAAGCTTTCCAACTGACTCCAAACTTCATGAAGCCATACAACAAAGCCGTCTTGACAGACGAAAGACGGATTTTCAACTATAGATTGTCAAGAGCCAGGTGGGTGGTTGAAAATGCTTTTGGCATCCTGTCTTGACGATTCAAAATATTTAAAAAAGACATTGGGCTGCATCCCGATAAAACGCGAAAAGTTGTTTTGGCTGCCTGTCACTTACACAACTATTTGTGTGAAAAAAATAAAAACAAATATATTCCACCAGGAGATAGGAGGAAACTCGGCAAATGAGGAAAAAAGAGTGAGAGATGACTTTTGCGAGTACTTTAATGGTAACGGTTCAGTCCCTTGGCAAAATAATTGCCTAATTTAGTTATTTAAAAACATAACTACTTAAAAGTAAAATGTATCTTTGAATTGTAAATAGAAAAGGTTTTACCTCACTGCTTAAACTGCTTTCAGTATCACTTATACAAATTTGGTCTGACAGAAATAACAGTTCATTGTAATAGTAGAGTGACGGTTTTGGTACATCATCGGGAGACGCTGCCAGACCGTTGTGCTTGTTCAATCTTCTTTCTTTCTTTGTTGAAGTTGGTTCTTAAAGCATTAATTTTTTTCTTAAATAAATCTTCGGTGTAGGCAGGTTTATATACTCGAAGTGCTTTGACTATGCTCGATAAAGCAAGCGACCTTTTGTTTTTATCCGCATACTCTTTACTTTTAATTTGCCACAATGCAGGATAATCTCTGTAGAGAGATATTAATAAGAACACAAAATCACGCTCGGTAATTAGGTCGGCGCTTGCCGCCAAAGCCACGTCTCGGTCCGGTTCGTCGTCCGCCATCTTCAAAGTCGCATCAAGCGCAAGGTGGTTCAAGTGCCGTCAATCAAAATTTTTGTCAAGTATGGTCCAGCCTGTAGATACTTGACGGGACTTGTCAAGTGCACTTGATCGTCTCGCGGACCCATTAGGAGTAAAATAACTAGAAATGCTTAAATACGTACTTACTCATTTTTAATAACGTTTTATGTTTCTAAATACTTATTTCACCACCTTAGGGGTAGAAATTCGGAAATTCCTTTCCCAGTCACCAAATTTCATAGCCCTAACTTCAATAGTTTACGCTCATACGCGATGATGAATCAGTCAGTCAGTCAGGACATGTTATTTTATAATATATTAGCTGTGTATGTCGGTTATTGCGGTAAATAGTAGCCTATGTGTTATTCTGATGTATAAGCTATATTACTGTAAAGTTTCATCCAAATCCTTTCAATAGTTTTAGCGTGAAAGATTAACGAAACATCTATCCATCCATCCATACTTACAAACTTTCGCGTTTATAATATTAGTAGGATTAGGCTATCTAGCAGTTTATACGGAGCAAAAAGTGTTTTCTTACCATTATCTATTTTAGAATAAATTCCAGCTGCAACTGAGTGGCTTAAAACTTGTGCTGCAAGTTTTCACCTTCATTTTTTTTGAAGTTAAAGTTGAGGTGTTCCACTTTTAAGCATGGTGCAAACACAGAATTTGGATTACTGTTATCTAATTCAGAAAATAGTTTGTTATGGCTCCATTTAGCAATTCCTGAAAATAATGTATAAACGAAATCAATAAAATATTGTTTATTTTTTTATACAGTTTTATAGGAACTGCACCTAAGAGAAGTTATCGGTAAAATCCATGTTAACATTATGTAATTGTTTGCTTTTAGTAATACGTAAACCAACTATTACTACATAAATACAACTTTAGTAAAGCATTTCATTATTACAATTTAATTAATTGTAACTCAGATTTTTGTCACTATCAGTAAAGTACTCTTACTCCTTAAAAGGCAGGCAACGCACTTGGTGTTGCGGATTCCATGGGCGGCGGTAATCGCTTATCATCAGGCGATACGTCTGCTTGTTCGCCCCTATGCATGCCGCATGCAGTCATATCATAGTCATAACTATGATATGACTGCATGCGGTTGGCTTAGTGGTTTCAGCGGTCGCCACGCCTCTTGCTACTACGCCAAGTGTCGTGGTTTCAAATCCGACGCGGTAGAAAACTTTGTGTGATCCACAAATTGTTGTCCTGAGTCTGGGTGTTCTCTGTGTCCGTTTCTTGTATGCTTGTAAAGTCCCCCGCGACACAGGATGTTTATTCCTAAGGCAGGAGTTGTCTTTTTGAAACAATAAAAAAAAACAATTTCAACAGAAAAAAAAACAACAGATGTTAGTTCAGTCGTAAATTGTATATCATATTTTTTAAATAGATTTCTAAAACACTTCAGCAAGTGTGGCGTGTCTATCTTGTGTTCACCCTCTTTAATTATAGGATGCTCCCAAGATACATAGAGCTCTCTTGTTGACTCCATCCATGTCGCAAACTGACACACATATGTTTAAGCCACCATCAATGCAAGACTGTAAAACCTGAAAAAAATTATATGTAATTTATATAATACACACTGCAATACTTAAAGCATAAAATAGAAATTGCTTACCTCTTTTTACCAGATTACGGCAAAGCCTAAGGAGGGTTATATCAATTTAGACAATCTATCTGCTGTCACAGATGCACCTGACAAAAAATACGCAACTGGCTGCTTAACTTTTTTCCATATGCTCACCACCATGAAGACAAGGGTGTGTCAAGCTACCTGTGATGAACTCCCTTGTGTTGTATGATTTTGGAAGCTTCGATTAAAGAAAGATTCTTTGAGTTGTACTACAAATGTTTCCTGATGGACATCTCGTCCCACAAAAAAGCAATGTCCAGCATGCATTTTAAATTGACTTAATAATGACTTCAGTGTACTGTGTGTAGTCAGGCAAATGATTCTTATTAATAGTTTACAACAAGTTGATGACTTCTTGTACAGCCTCAGTGCTATTATTTTTTCCTCTACATTCCACCGAAGAATACATATTTTTGGTCTCAAAACAGGAATAACCATTCCAGATGTGCAATAGGAACAAACGTGTTTATAGTGTGTAGGAAACAAACCTGAAAATGTACCAGAGCATTCGTCGGCTGAAATGTTATGGTTTTTGAAACTAAATCCACAAGTAATTTTCGTTGATTCTACCAGCTTATCGTTAATTTTATCCTCCCAAATCCCAGGTTTCAAAGCTTTGTAAGAAGTAACTTTCTTTCTTTTTTTTCCACTGTTACATTGGCGATATTTAGTAATAATTAAATCGTTAAATTCTTCTTTCGTGAAATATATTACGTACGACCTTTTAATGTTTTCGTGATAACTCGAGTTACTTACATTACTGGAATCTATTGATTTTTCTGTCATTGTAGGTATCGTGGAATCAAATGATGCGTTCAGATGAATATTTGACGTTTGAACAATTTTTGTTTTATGTCATAACGATTATCTGTAACGTAGCTGTACAAAGAGCACGGCTTTATCAAGTTATTGAGCTTTGTTGCTATTGTTTCCCAAACTGAATTATTTTTATCGATAATTTGTCCATTTGAAATTATAACTTTATCCGAATGGTCCAGAATAACATCAACAATCCGTTGTGATTCGACAGGTGGAGGCCTTCCAATCCACGTGGCATCATGAAGGGATATCTAAAATGATTTAAAAATGGTACACTCAATAATAGATTAAAATATAATACAAAAAACAAATAGATTTAATCGGGGAGGTATCGGTGCAATAACTATCGAAAATTCTTCAACCTCAATGTCTTTCCGCGGTTATGTTTGACTTGTTTTACTGGTGATATAAATGTATGTTGTCATAGAGCAACTTAGTGTCACATTGTTTTAACTAAAATGCTTTAACAAAGTCAAGAAAATATATTTTTAAAATAGAAAGTTTTTGTTTTTCTATTTTTTGAACAATTACATAAAAAAAGTACGATGATTTGAATCTATGAATTTAATGTTTTTAGAAGGTTCGAAACATCGCCAATAACCACTTCAACGTCCCGCGCGCGCGCCTTGGTTCCCCTCTAAGCGCGAGGCCCCATTAGTGCGTTGCGTCGCGTCGTAACGGAACAGCGCATTGTATGCCACACCTGCGTTGCGACGACGCTGCGTCGTCGCTGCGTCATTTTTCATATATTTTTTTATAACATGCCCCACTAGACCGTTGCGTCGTCGCGCGCGATGTTTCAACGGATCGACGGACAAGAGACGAAGCGGGAGGGAGGGTGATGCGCTGCGTTGTCGAAGCGCCGCTGCGACGACGGACAGTGGTCCATTACCAGAGGAGGAAGCTAGACGAGCGTAACGACATTTTTTAACATCATGAGTGAACAGGAGATTGATATTGATTTTCTCATATCTTTGGTTCAAGAAAGACCCATTATATGGGATAAATCACACGAACACTACAGTGATGAACTTACTAATGGGGCTTCGCTCTAACGTCCAGCCGTTCGCGGCACTTGACCGCCTTTGACCTTTGTAGCTGAGCCGCAATAAAAACCTACATAGCTACATAAATGTAAAAATTGACTGTTTAATTTCACAAAATTGTAATAATATCTATGTATTTCACTAGTAATTGTTTACTTTCAATATGTTTAAATTAATGTAATAATAAGCACTAATTTAATAGTTTAATTGTGTAATGGTGAAAAATTGTTAATAATGAAAGAAATTAATAACCTAATTTTGACGAAATTATTGTTGCATGCTGGAAAACAGAATATGATGTTCTAAACTTATAATTTAACAACAATGTAACCCATTACCCATATTCGCAATTAATTAAGTCTGGTGTTTAGTTTATTGTTTATTTATTTGTAGTTTATTGGATTTTCAAATAAAGACAAATAGTAAAAGTATATACAGTTTTATTAATCAATTCAAAAACACAAAATAAAAAAAAACACATCACACTAATATATAAAGGCGAAACTTTGTGTGTATATAAATAAATAATAATAAAATAAAGTATGTTTCATACTTCTTCACACAAAAACTACTGGACGGATTTGGATGAAACTTTAGAGTAATATAGCTTATACATCAGTATAACACATAGGCTACTATTTGCCGCGATAACCGACATAAACGCGGGCGGAGCCGCGGGCAACAGCTAGTCGGAGAATAAAGAGCGGAAACTTTACAAAACAATAAGATGTCCTTAATTAACTTATTACAATTATTGTGACCTCACCTTATTATAATTTAAATGTAATAGCGGGTATGAACAGACTAGACTCGTCATTCACAATTATTTGAGTTCAATTATTAAAACATTACTTTGCTTACAATATAATAATTGTTAGATAGCGTAAACAATTTTGGCAGTAGCATTGCTGGAACGTACATCGTTACTGTCAATCTGTCAGTCGTTTCCGTCTCAACACGTGTGTCGTCTGTCCCATCAATATTGTCATCGTCAGTCATTGTTGTAGTCGCAGTCCTGGTCTTGTCTTTTCCAACATGAAAAGCTAAAGTTATAGCTTACAATTGCAATCAAAAGTAACAGTATTCCGTTTAGAATGTTATAATCAAATAACTTACTCAAGTAACCCTTTTTACAGGACAACAGAAATAATTGTAGTTACTCAATATTAAGATATTAATTGTTAGACAATAACATTTCGTTTCCGACTATATAATTGACAGTTAAGTTTTATTCAGACGCCTAAAAAACACATACACAAAAAATAAAAAATAGATTATCAATGATACTCCATGAAGCAACCCTCGATGCACAAATTGACGTCACATTCCAGGCACTTCCACGCTGTTCTGGCAGCCACCTTCTTCTTCGCACACCAGAAACAGCGGCTATGTCGGTGCCCGTTTTTGACTGGGATATGGCGGTGCTTGAGTTGGGGTTTGTCTTGTCTTGGTTGTTGGCTCGTCGTCATCACTCCAGGTCGTACATTTATAAGTCGCGGCTCCGTCGTTAAGTCAACGTGTCGATGTATTTTTAGTAAGTCTTCCGCCAAGGTCAATCTGAACTGTCTATGTGTAATTGTTTTGTTAGTGTATTTGTAGAGTATGCAGGAGTTGAAAAGTGCAGTGTTAAAGAGGCGTCTGAAAACTTTTTTGTACCAAATTTTGTTGCGTGTGCGTTCTATGGGATAAGCAGACAGGTATTGATCTTTCCGGTCCACACCTCCCATAGATTTGTTGTAGCTCAGAACAACACTTGGCTTGTAAGTCAGTCGGTCATATTTTTCTCGAGTACCGATTTGGACATACCATGGTATGTCGAAATCATGCTAACTAAATTAGCATCTCGCCATACAATGATAGCCAAATCAGTACAGTAGCTCACCATTACTTCCCCTTGTCGAAGTTCCGTCTTTGTAACAGTCTTTAGTGAATCGCTAGTGAATGCTATCCGTAGCAGTCAGTCTGTTGTCGTTAGACAACGCGCTAATAATGGACTATTATAAAAATTGACCATTATTAACGTATGTCCACGGTGAAGTAATGGCTCTACCAAGTCGTAAACAATTTTGGCAGTAGCGTTGCTGGGACGTGCATCGTTACTGCCAGTCTGGTCAGTCGTTTCCGTCAGTTTCGTTCAGTAATCGTCTCATTGTCAACGAAATGTTGCATGGATTTGAGTAAAAGAAATCTATTGTATGAAATGTCAAGTTTCGGCACAATGCCATACTTTTCCCGTATAATGATACGGGAAAAGTATGGCATTGTGCCGAAACTATTAAAACTAAAATAGGATTCTTCCTCCGGAAGAGGGAAAAGACCCTGAAGAATGAGGATGGCCAAAAAGCTAATAATTTCGTCCCTGTCCATCGGGGTCCATCTGTACAGTCGTGCAGTCGGGGTGAATTTATTATGACTTTTAAGTAAACGTATTTTCTGGTCAACGTATATATAAAGTCAACGTCAATCATTTTGTAAAAAAACGTCCACAATTCGTGTCTGGTCAGTCACAGGAAAAGTAGGGCCTGCAGTCCCGGTAAAAGTTTCTCGTCGTCCCGTAAACACATTTCTGTCTTTTGTCTAAGTAAAGTCGTAACAGTCAATTGGAGCAAATCCTCGTATAGCCGCATCATTCTGTCGGTCTTCGTTATTCAATACACGGGTCTCGTAAGGCGTAAGATTGGAACTGAAGACTCCGCTGACGCCTTACGAGACACCGTGTTCGTCGTGCCTAACAATACGTCTTTGTCCAAGTCAATGGCTATGTCCATGTCACAGTCACTAAGGTCATCGGTCAATTTGAGCCACTCGTCCGTCACTGCGTCGAACCCCTTCTCATTGACCCCTAAAAAAATTTATACCATTAATATTAATCATCTTGCAGTCTTAAATATTTCACTGTAATTGAATAAGTAGCAAAATATGTACCAATTAAACCAGGTTGCCCAGATGTAGAAGGCTGCGCCTGGTCATCGAGGGTAAAGACCTCTGGAAAAGCTGAAAAAAAAATTGCACCATTAATATTAATCATCTTGCAGTCATATTTCACTGTAACAGCCCTTTCACACGGCAGTCCAGTTTTGCAGGATCGGCTTTTTACGGTATCCTGCTAAACTTCCTACGCCGGTTATCAAGTGAAATGGACGTGAATACTTTCCTAATTTTCTATTGGTATTATCGGCGTCGGCAGCGAAATAGAAGATTATGGGTTCATCCTATTTTGACACAACGTTTGAATTTGTGTATTTTTCGGAATCTTATGAGCGATTTGATAAGAGATGAGTAAACATTTTTCAATTAATTTAGAATGAGTATGACCACATTTGACGACCTTTTAAAAAGGGTGAATGAAGATTTAAAAAAACGTGATACAAATATGAGAAAAAGCATCACACCTGAAGAAAAGTTAGCAATATGTTTAAGGTAAGAATGAAACTCATATTAAAAGGTTAATATTTATCACCAAACATAATAAGTTATGTATGTATGATATTTTCACAAGATAATCGTTAATATTAATTAAATATTAGTGAAATCCGGAAAATCAGAGCTCTGCGATTCAACTGATTGTGCAGATGGCGATGACTGAACACTGTAATGCGGTGTGAAATAACCTGCTGATTGAGAGTAGTTATTAGAAGTAGATTGTTGTTGAGAGGACCATTGGTTAATGTTGGGGCTTTTTATATATTGCAACAAACTTATAACACCTGCTTGAAATTGTAATATATGATTATCGTTGAGTGAAGCTAGTGTAGGAAGTACACTTTTAAAAAATAACAAGTTACGATCTTCATTCTGCGTATTCGGCTGACTTTTCATCTGGTGATCAATAAAACTCGCCATTTTTTGATCCATTACAGAAAGCCTCTGCCTTGGTAGTACACTTCTCTTAAGTCGTTTAGCACCACCTGCGGGATTTTCTTGTCCTGGACTTCCATGTTCGATAGTAGGTTCATTTTCACTTCCTTCATTTTGGATAGGATTTTCCGTATCACCCTCTTCAATATTTGTAGCTTTGTTACCGCCACTGTCTTGTGTTTCAGCCGGATCCATATTTTAAAAAAAAAATAACAACTGGTCGTGATAACAGTATTTTTTGGTATTAACTGCAGCAGATCCAGATTTATTTATTTTCTTTTTCGCATTTAAACTCCTCTTCCAGCTGTCTCTTATCTGATTCCATTTTTTAACGACCATTTTAGCTGAAAAAGAAAACATAAATTATGAATAAGGGCGGAGAAAGAACCATCAACAGGCTCCAGTATTAGGTATTCTGCTATTTGTTAAACATTTGTTAAACGTCTGTTTACCTTTTTTGTAATAACACTAGGTACTTATTTTTTCAATTTGCTGGTACTTGGCATCTGGGTGTTCATACATGCATGGATTTACATTACACATATCGAGTGGGAGTCTCAACAATCAACTCAATAATAATAGAAGTATAGTTTGTCTATAAAGTCGTGACATGAATGTTTAAGGAACTAACATTATTCATGTGCCTGGCAACACCAAAGACAACCAAATCTATGTACATCAGCTGTCATCAAGTTTAAGTTGTGGTATACTTTTCTTGTTGTATTGTTTATTGTTTTAATTAAACTGCATTAAATTAAGACCAAATTACGTAGCAAGGTATCAAAAATGAGTAAGGTAAATCGGAGTGGCACGCGGAAGTGATTTTTAAAGTTTTCCAGCGATGTTTCGCGGTCTACGTAGCTGGACGAATCTTGTGGGATTTGGATGATGTTTATGGGCGCACAGCATCTATGACGGGTATGTAATCGTATTATTATTTGATTGTAATCTACCTGATGTTACAAATTTACTTAATTTACGATTTGGAGACCAAAAAAAGGCATTGTTTACATTACACATTTTAAGGTTATATTGACATTGTAAGTAGATAATATTGTAGTACGACCATTTCTTTTGATACTTTAGAATTTGAATTAATTGTTTCATGTCAATTAGTGTTTTTTGACTTTTTTTCAGGAAAATCAGAGAGTACGGTTAAGCGGATAGGAAGGTTTTAATAATTATGGAAAATTTGAAACTCCTGAGAAACACAGGCAAGGCCGACCAAAGAAAGAAATGGATGATTTTAATATTTGTGCTCTGCGCCTACTCATTTGGGCTAACGTAAAACAAAAAGTGGCAGCACACAATGTTGGGTCACGCGATGTGAAGCAACTTGCTGAAGAGGCTTTCAGCAGCATCACAGCTGAAGTATGGAAAAACTGCTGCCATCACGTTGAGAAGCTTGAAAAAGAATACTATGAGAGAGGACATCACCAGTACCAAAATATAGACGAGTTGGTTATTCGTTTAGGCGATGATAGCAGCAGCGGAAACAGCAGCTGCTGTAGTGATGACAGCGCTGCTGATGAAGGTGGCAACGAAATGTTTCTGTACATTGAATATTTAGAATCTGAGGATGAGAGTGAATAATAAATCTCTTTTTTAACTATAATAATTGTATTTATTTATTTGTAACTGGTAGATATACAAGCAGTTAACAGTCTAGACTTGATCACGATGAAAGTGTTAGTAAGTTAGGTACGTGCGCGCGGTTGAGAGCCATCTGCGCTCAGCACGGTGAAGCTGAAAAAGCCGCTGACTGCCATCAGGTATCAGCATAGTCAGTCCAAACATAAGTTACGATTTTATTCTGATTCAATTAAAAATGCTTGGTAGTACTTTTCATAAGCATTAGTAACTTATTTATAATGTAATTACTTATTTTACTGCTAGTATCAAACTCATTTTGGTCAGACTATATAGGGTTGCTACATGCGTAATAGAAGCGCCATCATTTAATGTCATGACTTTATAGACAAACTGTAACAAATGTTATATGGAATAAGTTGCATCAGGAGTTTATGAAATTGCCCGACACAAAATATGAGTGGGAACAAATTGCTGACGCATTTTATAATAAAGCTAATTTTCCTCACTGCATTGGTGCAGTTGATGGGAAGCACATAAGAATGAAGAAACCAAGTCACAGCGGTTCTATGTACATGAATTACAGGTACAAGATTTTTTTTCCATTGTATTGCTAGCGGTAGTGGATTCGAATTATAGATTCACCTATATCAGCGTAGGCTCTTATGGCAAAGAATGTGACTCCTCCATATTCAAAGAATGTACTTTCTGGAAAAGATTAAATGATGGCAGTTTAGATTTACCAGAAGCTCGTCCTCTCTCTACAGGTTTGGAATCACGTGTTCCATTTGTGATAGTGGGTGATGAAGCATTTGGTTTGCATTATAATCTGTTGAGACCCTATGGAGGAACTCATTTAGATAAAAATAAAAGGATATTTAACTATCGATTAACAAGAGCCAGACGTTATGTGGAGTGCGCGTTTGGAATATTGGCAAATAAATGGCGAATATTTCATCGTCCATTGGACGTAAGCACCAGTACAGCTATCTCGATAGTTAAAACTTGCGCTGTGCTTCATAGCTATATCATGTACAATGAAAGTTCATATGCGAACATTGACAGCAACAGTTCAACGATATCTTTGGAAAACGTACGTAATGAGCCACATACACGATGTGGACGCTGTGCTAACACAATACGAACAGAGTTCACAAATTATTTTGTTTCTGAAGTGGGAGCTGTACCTTGGCAAGAAGAAGCAATACAAGGATAAACGAAATAAATATAAAAACTGACCATAGCTTTCTTTCTTTTTCCTCAAGTTCTTGAAAGTCTTCTCTCAAAACAATGCAAACTTCGCGCCATGCTGCAGTTCGCAAGTTGTTATCTTTATAATTTACCAGCGTTTTATCCCATAATATAGGCCTAATTTCAATTAGTGTAATAAGAAGTTCGGGATCAATATTTGTTTGCGACATTTTTCGACGAAACACAACCTTCTCGGCCCCGCGCAAAAGAGCAATGCGCGAGCGCTACACACGCGCGGGTGGCGCGGCGGGCGCGGGGCGGGGGCTGCCACCACTCCACTATCCCGCACTAAAAAACAGTGTCTAGTAAAAAACCGCACGCAGGAAGCCGTGTGAACACTGCTATTGAAATATATGTGTGATTAAACGGGATCCCGCTTTTTACTGGACTTCGGATCCAGTTTCTAGTGACAAAACCGAACACAATTCGACCGGATCGGTTTTTTGCAGGATCCCGCATGCGGGATGCTCGTGTGAACGCTAGCACATAAACACATTCGCCATCAAACGGGATCCTGTTAAAAACTGGACTGCCGTGTGAAAGGGCTGTAATTGAATAAGTAGCAAAATATGTACCAATTAAACCAGGTTGCCCAGACGTAAGAGGCTCCTCCGCCTGGTCGAGGCTAAAGCCCTCTGCAAAAGCTGAAAAAAAATTGCACCATTAATATTAATCATCTTGCAGTCCTACATATTTCACTGTAATCGTTGCGGGGGCACTAATTAAATGTTTTCTAAAAAAAAAATGCAAATCAAACACAAAAAAAATGATAAGAATACAAATGAACTTAAAGATACTAAAAAATCATTACCCAGAATTACTATTCGATTAGTTGGCCCCATCATCACGCAGGCTTCCCGCTCCGGACTCTACAAAAATAAAAGGTATGTAGTCGTGATTCAATTTGATTCAATTCCTAATTATTGGACATAATAAATTTACACTTACCTAATTCTTTTCCGAGGTGGCGCGTCAGGCAGGAGACTCCTTGTCGTCTCTACTTCCCTCTTCCGACACAAGAGTTCCCGCCTGACCGCCACAGGCAAAGCAGCTACTCTCCTTTGTGTGAGCTGCCGTTGGGCGAGAGCAACGTCCAGATCACTGTTACAATCAAATAATGTAGCAAAAACAATAAATCGAGAATACTTCATACAATAAAACCTGTTCACATTATACTTGCCTCAATGATTGGGAGGGATGTCTACTTTGTTCGCGCCCCCCACAAACTCCTTGGCCACGGCCTCGGCTACGGCCACCGCGGCCGCCACGGCCACCGCGCTCCTCTTGGTGGTTATCACCATCTTGGTGGTTACCTGCTGGTGAGGCGAGGTGGGGCAGCGGTCGTGAAACTCCACGACCACCGCGGCCTCTCCGACCACCACGCCTCTCCACTCCCCCCGAAGCTGATTGATTGTATCAAATCCAATCGCCGTTGTCGGTCCAAAGGTCGTCGCAATCTTGTCCAACCGAAAATGACGTGTTGATTGCAAAATTCATGTTATTCAGTCAACGGTCGCTAAAATGTTGTTGATAGGGTCTTCTCCAATTAAAATCCGTATTTGAGATATTTAAGGTTTAATACTTGAAGGTTCTAAGGTAATAATGTTACATAAAGATCACAGAACACATACGTCACTGTATGCGTCTGCGTCACACGGCCAAGTGCCGAGCCAGGGGATCAGGCGTGGGGGGAAACGTTGCGTTCCGTTCTTGTTCTTGTTGCCTAAACATTAATTCCTCCTTAAGAATATTTAATTTCGTATATTCGAAATCTTCTTTTTTTTTATTTACACTTTTGTAAATCGTGAAAATTGCATTCACCGCATCAGATCTCTCATTTCTATAGAATGATACAGGCCGTCTCCTTGACCATAGTGGTGTCCTACTTTTGCAGTATTCTTTTGGAACCACATCGTCTGGCTTTTCGGGATCTTCAGTTGGTAACTCTAAATTTTCAAAGATTGCTATATCATCCAAACAAACTATTTTTGGTTTACTTTCTTCTATACATATCGAGGTTATGCCCAGGGTTTGCATCCCGCAGTATTTTTTTCCAGCTGGAAATTTTGCGGAAATTTTCCATTCCAGCGGAATCCCGCTGGAATTCCCGCAAAAGATATAGTTCTTTATGTATGATATAATAATGCTATAACTACGGTACGTTATTTTACTAAAGCTAATTATAAACAGTTTACAGTATTTTAAAATGAAATATTTAAGCGTAATATACGTCAAAACTGTGTTTATTAACTATATTAATTAACACAGTCAATAATCAGGATTCAGGACTCAGAACTTCTGTAACATATTACTTTTAGTAGCAAGTAACAAACAACACTAAGCTAGTATTACTAACAATTAAGAACAAATTGTACGTGTGGGCGCACACAAACTTCTGTAACATATTACTTTTGGTAGCAAGTAACAAACAACACTAAGCTAGTATTACTAACAATTAAGTATGTGTGGGCGCAAACCACTGTCTCCGACGAGACAGTTTGTCGAGGCTCGACTAGGTTGCCGTAAAAAGCGTTGTGTTAGGTGGGACCGTCGCACACCAAGGCTGTTTCAGACAGACTGTCTCCGACGAGACAGTTTGTCGAGGCTCGACTAGGTTGCCGTAAAAAGCGTTGTGTTAGGTGGGACCGTCGCACACCAAGACCGTTTCAGACAGTCTCCGACGAAGTTTAAATAAATAAATAATCACTACATAGTATAAAACAAAGTCGCTTTCTCTGTCCCTATGTCCCTTTGTGTGCTTAAATCTTTAAAACTACGCAACGAATTTTGATGCGGATTTCTTTAATAGATAGAGTGATTCAAGAGGAAGGTTTTTATGTATAATAAATGCATAATATAGCATAGAAACACTGTTAATTTTCGAGGTTTCTAATGTGCTGTAGCAAATAAACACATTTTTTTGCGCTTACATTGCAAACGCTGGTTGCACCCTACGAGATAGATCAAAATAATGTACTACAGTATTGTACACCTTAAAAAGTACTACAAAAAAGTCCGCGACGGTATATGTCTATCTCTTAGGGATAACCCACAACAACCATTTTTTATTCCTTTCTTTTTACGAGAAATAATGGCTTATTTACGAAGTGATTTTAAGCAATACGGAATGAATCCTTATACAATTAAGTAAATTAAATACATTGTGCATTTAATATAGATCAAAATGGCCCTTTACAGTATCTAATTTAAATGAATATATTCGAAGATATTACAGATTTAAAATGCACCAATCGTGTCGTCGGCGGGGGCATCTGAAATCCACCCGTGCGAAGCCGGGGCGGGTCGCTAGTAAATTAATAAAAATAAATAAATAATAAAAGTAAACACTCTTTAAATACATAATATTCCCAGAATCAAATCGTCCCTTCTCCCTCTTCGACCGTTTGTTCGGTCTCATGCCGTGTGCGTCAGCACAAGACAACAGTTGAAAACCGTCTTGTCGCGGACTGTCTCGTCAAAGACCGTTTCGGTGTGAGTCCGGCCTAAGTTATAGGTACATCTATATACATATATCATGTATTTTGTCTCTATTTACTTAACGCATACTTCTTGCTTGCTGTTTCATAACAAAATCCATAAAAATCTACCAGAATCAATGAATTCATCCTTCATTGGATTCATTGGCTATTGCAATCATTATTGGGATTGACAAACCTAGGATATTTGGTTGGTCTTCCTCTCTTTCACCCTAGTAACAACATTACTTATCAATCTTTGGTAGTGGGGATTACTCTTCCAAAGCATTCTTCCAAATTAATATTTTGTGATTCTATTTCATGTGTGCTAGAAAGGCAAGGGTTTTAGCAAATTTAATGCAGCTGTAGGTATTGATATGTTACTGATATGAACGGATCAGATGATTATTAAACATAATGGAATAAATCTGTTATTTTTTTATGCGATTCATCTTTCTGCAATGATGCTCACGATCACTTTTCCAGTATTTGCTCCTAGATTTAGAAGCTTGCTCCGATAGCATACCAATAAGCAGCGTTGTTGCTCTAGTGATTTGAGCTCTGTTAGGTAGGTGTGAATGAAACGACAGGTAATGCTGCACTGCTGTGTATTCAATATGACAGGCGTTGGGTCAGAGCCGCACGTACTTACATCTAACTATAAGTAACATCCCTCCCTGTATAAGATGACACATACATAATATTATAAAAACTGCTTGTAATTAACTCTAGGACGATTGCGACGGCTTCTTACTGCTGAAGCAGAAGAAAGAGGTTGTTTGCAATCTTGATCCGCCTCTTCGCCAGTGAGGCTCTCCTCGGTATCCATGTTACTGCCTGTCGTCTCCTCCCTCGCATCAGCCACTTCCTCACATGAAGCTGAGCAATCTATACCCTGTGACTGTAAACTTTCCATAATATCCACGGCTTCAGGAATATCGGGTAGACTCTCTGTGTCCCATACCGGAATTGTGTTATTGTTATAATATTTCTGTATTTGGTTTTTGTGGAGTGGTGCCTCTATAGCTGGAGCCATTCGTTCGATCTCTATGTCTCCCAAACATGACTGGCACACCCCTCTTGGCTTCGTATAGCGAAGCCACCTCATGGATCCTGAGGTCCAGAGGGAGCATGCCAGTCAAGATCAGCGCCGAGTGCAGAGAGACCGTCCGGTAGCTCTTACACAGCTCTTGGGCGAATCCGCGCTGTACCACGTTTAATTGTTTTCGGACGCCAAGCCCTTTTTGCCGCTGTGCACCAGCTGCTGGCACCGTACAAGATGGTGGGTTCTAGTTCAGTAACAACAAAGCCATTTACAGGTCTTCGGTACCGGTACAGGAGTACCGATACAGACCGAAGATCTATCGGTCTTAACAATAAATATTAGGCCAAACATTTTACAAAAAAAAAGATGAATAGAATTCGTTTACGCTTAAAATCTTTAAAAGAACAATCAATCAGAGATTTCCTGAATCTTATGGTCCCTTTCTTTTTTGCTGCGACTGATGATCTTAAAGGTGCCCCACGTTCTACTGGGGAATCAATGTGTAACAATTTGTAGTGAAGCTTCTTGGAAAAGATAAACAATTTTCTTGATATCAAACTTCTTGTATTTATTATATTATAATAAATAGACGAGAAGGTACTTAGAGATAACCGTAACAGACCACACAAGACGTTCGAAACAAAGCATCTGCGCGGATGCGTCACACTTATGTACTATGTAGGAGCGAGAGTTAGTCTGTTTAACACAACCACAGTTCCGTGTTGCCGGATGCAATGGCTGCGTGTAGCAGACTGCGCTTAGCTCGGTGCGTGGGCCGCCTTATATACTATTCTAGCTGCAAGTGTGTGCGTAGACTCGATGCGCTGGCAGCATGCAACCGCCGCAAACTGGTTTTGAGAGTTTATGTTGTTACATCCTCTCGTCTCGACGAGAAGACAGGAAAGCTAATGCAATTTATTGTCTTGTTCTTGTTCGTCCGCGTCTTGATCCAGGTTGCGTAGAGCTAGTAGGAGCTGACTTCGGCGGTCGGCCTCGTTTCCTCAAAGGGCGAACGGGCGGAGGTAGCGTGTTGTCACAACCTCGATAAGGAGTTAAGGCAGACGTATGGTATACGCATTGGGCCTGTTCAGGTGCGTTGGGATCTGAAAGCACATGGCACACTGATTCCTCTAGTTGAACTGCTAATTGGGTGGGTGGTAGTTAAAACTAAATCACCAGGTTTATATCCGATATCATTGCGGCGACTTTTGTCCGCTATTTCTTTCCTGCGTTCCTCTTTCATTTCTCGTACTTTACGAGCTCGATCCAAAGTATTAGCAATCAATAGAAGTTTCGGAGTTATTTCGGTTATGAAATTTTCCGACTGGATAATTTCTCGCATGTCGTGTGGAGAACTTCGAAAGTTAAGTATGCAGGAGTGTATCCAGTAGTCAAACTGTTTGCAATGGTTGTTGCACAACGCGTTGTTGTGACCCTATCTTCTCCAATAACTTCTCAAATTGTTCTTCAGAGAAATTCATCGCGTCGCCTTCTTGACTTGCCTTCTTTCGGGCCCCACGTTGGGCGCCAGCTTGTAATAATTTGTAGTGAAGCTTCTTGGATAAGATAATCAATTTTCTTGATATCAAACTTCTTGTATTTATTATATTATAATAAATAGATGACAAGGCACTTAGAGATAACTGTAACGGATCACACAAGACGTTCGAAACAAAGCGTCTGCGCGGATGCGTCACACTTATGTACTACGTAGGCGGTCCCATAATGAATTGGCCTAACTATTAACTAATGAAGGAAATGAAACGAAACCATTTTTTTTTAATATAATCACCACGAATACTAACACACTTCTGACATCTGTGAATCAACATCTCTAAACCTTTATAAAAATAATCACAATTTTTATCCTCAAAATGACCGAAGACGGGCCCGCCTGCAACTCTTTATCGCTTGAAAATTTTAGGCTGTCTTTGTAGACATCAAATAACAATTCGGCGTTAGGTTGGCACACATCATCATTTGTACGCACATTTTATAGGATGAAAGATGCATGATAATTCCAGATGTTAGATTGGCCACGTTTCATCCTATCAACATTAGTTTAACATTCTGGTGATACGTGTGTATCAAATTTGATATATTTATACTACATTATGTATATTTACACATATCATATTTGTTCTAGAAACTCCAGCGAGGACGCATTAATTGGGTCTTAGAGTATAAAAATTGTTAAGCCAATTTTTACGTTCGGATTCTATTTTGAACTTTTGATTAAGGACAATATCTGCCTCTAAAGGTGATTCACATAATAACCGTTACCTACATGACTCACACACATAAACATGGGGCGAACGTAGAGTATCTTGTATATACTGAGATAGACATATCGCTCGCTTTTTTTTAATTAGTGACATCTAGTGTCGTGTAACGATAATTTTGCATATAACACTTTCGTGCTCACAAACGAACTTCTCCGCACCTCCGCTACGCTCCGTCATAAACTTGAAATGATCTGAAACCGAATTTCTCTGCCTGAAATTCTGAAACTAAAACTCAGGTCATTTCAAAATATGACAGTTTTGTAGTGTAGGTGCGTTTTATTTTATACAGTGGTTTAAAATAAAACGCCGAACTAATTATTTATTTTTATATTTAGATCTCGTTTTGTAATAATTAATAGGCATTTCTTGAAATCTTGTCATTCGTATTAAAATCCGATCGGTTTCCATTTAACAGTATTATAACATCTTTGCACCAATTAAATAGAAATATATTAATTGACAAATCTTCTAATTTTATTATTGAATCATTTTTATGCTTCTCGCACGTTGGAAAATTGTAATCCATGATTACAGATGTAACTGTCCTGATGCAGGCTTTAATATTTATTTTATCACAATCCTTCCTAAGAATATTCATTACTATCTCTTGAATATCCGAAAAACATTTGATCATATTAAAAATTGGGTATTAGCATTTGTTATTTTTAAAATACTCCCTCAATATTAAGGTACTTTCCTCTTGTTTATCATCATAAAAACATGTAATGCAAATTTCGCAACTTTTAAATATTTTTGTTCTTAATTTTCGCTATTATTTTTATATTTTTTAGTTTCAGCTCTACATCAGTAAAGTTAAAAGTGCCACATCTTCAAAATCAAGCTCAACAGGAGGGTTTGACGTCTGATATTTCTTAAAGAATGAAGTTTTTAGGGATTTAAATATTAAACACGATCCTCTTCACAATTTTCCCTTGGAGAAGGAACATTACTTTAATTATTTATTTATAACAATTAAGAAAAAGCTGCTTCAAAGCCAGCACAAGTTGGTGATGTGTTTCTGTAACCGTGACTTTTTGGCTGTGTTCGACACAGCCATAAAAGTTTTCCAGGGGATCTTGGTTGCAATATCTCATCCAAACACACGTCAAACCATACTTTTGAGATAGGATCTGTATCATTCCAAATTTTCTATGGTAAATAGCCAATGGCTTATTGATGGAACGACTACACTTTTATTTTCTTTTACAAATTTCATAGTCTTTAATACTAGCTTTGCTTCACTCCATATTTTTTATGAGGTGATTTATAGGTGACCGGTCCTAGAAGTGGCTTCCCTCATTGTTAATTTAATTTAGTATAACTCCAGTTAACAGAATTAAACAAATTATTTAAAAAAAACTGCTGTTTCTTTAGTTTCTGTTTTTCTCTTTTGGACTGCCATAACCTGTAGTCAATATGTCAAAAACACACAGCAAGTCTCTGAACCTCTATTTTGATTGGTTGAGCTACTGATCTAACTTTCATCTACACTATTATAAAATTGAAAGTTTTGTCTGCCTATTCGGGCATCAAACACAAACTACTTGATGCATATGAATCCAGTTATTAGTGTTCAATACTGCACGTTTGGCCTAGTGGTTTAACGGTCACCACGCCGTTTCCTATTTTGAATTTGATTGGAATTGGAATTGGATTTGAACCTACGACACTTGGCGAAGTCGCCAAGTGTCTTAGGTTCAAATCCCACGTAGGTCAACACTTTGTGTGATCCACAAATTGTTTTTCTGAGTCTGGGTGTTATTTGTGTTCGTTTCATGTATGTTTGTAAAGTCCCACGCGACACAGGATTTATTGCTAGTGCGGGAGTTGTCTTTTAAAAAAAGAAAAAGAATAGCCCATGACCAAACTTAAAACTGAAATACTTTATATCCAATTTACACAGGAACTGTAGATTATACATATTTTGGTGAAATTATCTATTCCATTCCATTGAACTTAAAAATGAAAACTACCACCACCACTGGAAAAAAATATATATCCCTAATAGTAGTGGCAAAAAAGTATAGACAGACATTAGGAATCATCAATGCAAAAAAAAATCGAGAATCCTCCCACCGTCTGACTAAAAACTTGTATGGCACATTTCACTTTCATCTTAAAAAAAATTGTTTGGAATTACATGTCTTTCGGTTAATGTAAACATCAGTCTTACACCGTCATCAGCAGTATTTTTATCATACAATTTTACAACGTGGTCCCATTTGGCCGTTTTTTCCTCACCATTTATCACACATTTCAGATCTTTGTTCAGAAGGTTGTTCCTTATTCCCTTTATAAGATGAGGAGGCTCATACAGTGGTATTATTTCATTTCCATCTACTTCAAAAATAGAATATCTGAATTCTTAGTTCACTCTAAGATATTTTTGTCTTGTCTCATTTATGAGGTAATTTACGGCGCTTACGTTGGTTGCACCTTGGTCGCAAATTGTCGCAACAACTATAAAACCAGCTTAATGCAGTCTGCTCATGATTTCTTTTATTTGTATTGCTAATTCTTCCTTTGGCGTTGTTTTTGAGCAGAAAGAAAAAGCAAGAGGCTGTTTATAGTTTTTGTGTATGCTTCTCAACATAAAAACTAAGGCATGGTCGGCTATTTCCTTTTCCGGCGCCATGAGCCGCGCACCGAACCGAGAACCAACACATTCACACGCAGATTTGTTTGAGGACTTGTCGCCAGCGGATGGGCGCGCCTGTGAATTGTAGCCCTAAAACAGCTGTGTAAGATATTCCAGAAAAAATTAGAGGTAGTAGAGCCACGCTGATTTCAGCACGAATGGGCCGGCTCGACCGGGGCGGTACTACCCTCGCACAGAAAATCTACGTAAAATGACAGCGTCCGTGCTGTCGTGTTTCGTTGGTGAGTGCGAGACCGGAGGCCCAATGATGCAGAAGCATCACTAGCCCGCCATGGTGTGGGTCACCGTGCTGCATTGTTGTATTGTCTGCATTCGCAATGAGTATGGTGACCACCACTCTTGGATTCTGCTTATGCTTTCCATCAGGCAGAGTAGAGTCATTTTGGCGGGCCATACATAAAAAAAAAAAAAAAAAAAATAGTCAATGAACACAAATCGTTTTTTTTTTTGGAATGTTTGTGTGACCATCTGTTTACTTGGGCATTACACAAAAAGTAATGGACGGATTTGGATGCGATTTTCACTGTTCTAAAGCTTGGGGCCCAACTTAAAAACTGGTATTATACACTTTAACCTGCAATTCCCACGGGAACTGGTTAAGATTACGTTAAGGCGCGGCTATCTGTATTACGCGGACGGGGTCGTGGGCAGATGCTAGTAGTAAATATAAAATATCTATAATCTATATATAAATTAGTCTTAGATTGCACCAGTGTTGATGTAGTTGGTTGCACAGGAATTATACATGGTGCATGTTGACCATGTTGTGGAGGTAATGGCGCTGAAGCAGATGGTCTATTACTAATTTCTATAGCAGGTGGTTTGAGATCTTCCTACATTTTTTGTGACAACTTCGTTAGTAATATTTTGCAAAGGTGGTCTTAATTGAAAATCCTGAAATAATTATTATAATAACATTTTAACATAAAATGCATACAAAATTGCACCAATTATAAATTTATTTATTTTATTTGATTTTATTTATACTTTAAGAGAAACACGTAAACCTTAAACAGGACAAGGTATATATATAGAATAAGCAGTAAATCCCACACTATGTATTGCCTGCATCATTGGAATCTAAATGCAGAATTTGTGCAAGAATACTATTAAAATTAAAAGAATGATATCAATACAAAGGATAAAACCTACTTGCTGTGCCCTCTATGCTTATTCTATCCCAATCTATCCAGTTTCAGTCTATAAACATTTCCAGCTTGTCTATAGACTGCTTATTGTGATGCGAGCCAGTTCTTGAATGAATGACCAAGAGTATAGGTTAATCCTGTACTCTACATGGTAGATAAGTATGTAATAGGAAAGCGGTTCTGGTTCATGCAGATATAAACCTAAATAATGTATTACAAGAACAAGATACAGAAACCTATTTCAACTTAATATCCTAATCAAGGAGCTCATGGTCTGCACATATCATCATCATCAGGCGTAGGATTTTCACTGTTGAACATATACCTCCCCTATAGATCTCCACAGCGAACGGTCCTGTGCCGCCTGTAATCTGTGTATAAAAATATACCTAAAGCAAATTAATATGATTATTATTGATGTTAAAAAATATTATCTTACCAGATAGTCTAGTCAACAAGTTCCATACTTGTTGACTAGACTAAAAGATGCAGTAGCATCACTAGGCCGCCATGGTGTGGGTCGCCATGCTGCATTGCCTGCATTCGCAGTGAGTATGGTGACCGCCACTCTAGGATTCTGCTTATGCTTTCCATCAGGCAGAGTAGAATCATTTTGGCGGGCCATACATAAAAAAAAAAAAAAAATGATAAGTGCAAGGTAGCTCTTCGCAGTTTGTAGACTGTGTGCTCATCTAAAGATACGATATGACCTCTACTAGTTGAAACTATTCAACTCAATTTTTGGATTGAGAATATATTAAAATAGTATTGTCTGCACCTGAAAAACCACATGTCATGGTGATATGAGTTACATATAAAACAATTCATAGAAAGGAAGCAGAATATCTATAATGTTGAAAAAAGAGATTGTGTACACTACAGGAACGGATAGATTATTTAAATAAAACCAATGACCAAGGAAACCCTAAAGGCTGATTTATAGATGCATAAGTACAGTAGCGAGTTAAGAAATCGGACAGTTAGTAGTAAGTACCAAGTACTAAGCAGCATCCAAATGTTCAAGATCAAGATTGTTGTAATGATAGGCCTTTAAGAGAGAATACTTTTATTGGTGATTTACATGGCATTATCAACTATATCTATTTTAATATTATATTCACGCATCTTGTGCGTCTGCAAAAAAGGAGCGAGACGAGCGAGTGACGCCATGATTGATTCTTTTACGTTTCTTGACGTGGAATGTACATTTGGGATCATGGCAAATAAATGGCGCATTTTACATAGGCCAATTGATACAGCATATGATTTAACTATTAATATCGTAAAAGCATGTTGTGTTTTACACAATTTTGTTACACAACATGATGGTTTACGACAACAAGACAAAATGGCAATAAGTATGTTCCCACAATTGAGACCCCACGTCTATTAAGAATCATTAGCCGTAAATTTTATCAGAGATAAATTTGCTAATTACTTCATGAGTCCGGAAGGGGCTTTACCATGGCAGTTGAAAAAGATATAAATTAACTTATAAAAGTTGTAGAATAACTTAAGTATTAATCATAATAAATAACAACTTACCAATCTTGTTCTTTTTTTGGTCCTCAGATTCCTCGTAATCTTGAAATATTATTTTACAAACAGCTGCCCATTCATTCGCTTTACGAAATTTATCACTGTAGTGTTCGTGTGATTTATCCCATATGGTCTTTCTTGAACCAAAGATATGAGAAAATCAATATCAATCTCCTGTTCACTCATGATGTTAAAAAATGTCGTTACGCTCGTCTAGCTTCCTCCTCTGGTAATGGACCACTGTCCGTTGTCGCAGCGGCGCTTCGACAACGCAGCGCATCACCCTCCCTCCCGCTTCGTCTCTTGTCCGTCGATCCGTTGAAACATCGCGCGCGACGACGCAACGGTCTAGGGTTAGGTCTATGTTATAAAAAATATATGAAATGACGCAGCGACGACGCACCGCAGCGCAACGTACTAATGGGGCTTCGCTCTAAAGCTTTACTGGCTTGCAAAACCCTTGCCATTTCTATCGACCTCTTCGAGTTGACCACTCAAATCAACTAACCCTTTCCATTCATGCTATTTATTGCAATAACTGGTTCATTGCTTTATTCCCATTTCATCAAACGTGACATTAAAATTTTGTTTTTTCGTTTCAGGGACTCTTTGCCCACTAATTCCGAAACATTATCTATAACTTCGTTGCAAATTCCTGGTTTATAATTTTTTGAATTGTCCTAACTGTTCAATGTTTCAATACACGGTAAACATTTCATGAAGCTCTCTCTCACCATCGGAGCTGGAGAATAGAAATGCAGCGTCCTCGCAAATTTTTTCCAATTGGCAGGAAAGGCGGCTGTACATTTTTAGTTCTTCATTCTACAAATCAATTCTTTGACGTGCTGGCAATTCCTGTAAAAAGAAAATATTATTTATTGATATTAAACTTTGCAAGGTTCTATTACAGATATAATTATTTGAAGAGGTCTGTGGATTTAATATTAAAAAATTTCGTTACAAACGTTTACAAAATATATAAAAAAATATGTTTAAAAGCTTACAAATGAAAGTTATGTATTTGAAAAAATACTGTCTTACCACATTCACTGCATCCAGTAACTATAAAAACAAATTTCTTAACACGTTCTCTGCTAATGCGGTCAGTGCTGACCGACAGTAAATTTTCCCTTATGGCCAAGCCAAAATCACAGTTCTATTCAAATTTAGTCCAATTTTTTTTTTATTACATACTTATTTTTTATGCCTAAGTGTATGTTCATATTAACAGAAGTCAAATTGAGTCATTAATTACGGAGATATTAACGTCGGGCAGCACTGACCGACGTCAAAAAAACCGACTTTCCGTTACAAGGGGCCGCGCGGGTCTCAGTGTCGGGTCCCCTGCCGCAGCTCCGGTATTTGAAATATCACCCGCGCTCGCTCATTCGACGCCCGCTTCTTGAGTTGTGCCGTCATATCGAATAACTTACGATACATAAGTATTCATTGGACTTGTATTCAACTGGACTAGCCCTGAGAAGAAAGGACGAAACAAACTCAGGGCTCACAGTCTCTTTTAAAGTCCAGACAATATGCAAAAGACATTATTTCAATAAAAGAAATACGATAATTACAATTACTATAAATCAGTAAAGATAATAATTTAAAAAAATGTCAACAATAGCAATAATTTAAAATCAATTTGTTTCAAACTATATATTATCGTGACATCAAAATAAATTTAAACATTCAAAATAAACAGCATGTGCAGAATGGGCAGCTCAATCCCAGGCGGTTTTATCATCAAGATATTCTGCTATGGTATAATACCCCTTTGCGGATAACTTAGATTTTATGGTATTCTTAAATTTCTTTAATGGCAAATTCCTAATATCAATAGGGAGTTTATTGTAAAAGCGTATACATTGTCCCATGAACGAGTTGCCTAATCTGTGGAGACGAGTGACGTGAACACTAAGATTATGTTTGTTTCTAGTATTTACAGAATGAACATCACTGATTTTAGGAAACTTTGATATATTTTTTTGAACATAAACTAAATTTTCGTATATATATTGTGAAGAATCGTTTCATAGTTAATTTAATCTCTTCCATTTTACCCCTACATATTATTTGCATCGCAGTAGTTTGTGTTAAATACATATTATCAAATTTTTTCATCATTTCGTAAGCTGTACTGCATTCAGTAATATATTCTAGTTGTTTATCCGAAATTGTACTCATAATAATAATCCTCGCTTTCAGATCTATTTTATTCCAATCTGATTTTTGATAATTAACCGGCATCGTAGCCAAAATGGCGGGCTCTTTACATTTCTTGTATTCCAACAAAGTTACTAACCTTAATTTCCAGCTATGATAGTTTACGCCGTCGAAGATAGCACAATATCTTCTATTCTTGCTTGTTTTGCCATTTGTTTAACTTGCTCGATTTTCACTTTTATCTATAAACTTTCATGGGCGTGAACTTCACGTGGTATTTTCTGCTTTTCTTTACGTAACCACGAACTGCCACCATGTTGTAATGATAGGCCTTTTAGAGAGAATACTTTTATTGGTGATTTACATGACATTATCAACAATAACTATTTTAATATTATATTCACGCATCTTGTGCGTCTACAAAAAGGAGCGAGACGAGCGAGTGACGCCATGATTGATTCTTTTACAATACATCAAATTATGCTTTCTCAGCACGACCATAGATGGCGCCACATATATTTAGAATAAGAGTATAATATTTATTATAAATTACAACAAAGATAAACTATAATTATTATGAACAGTACTAAACTCGCCCATCTACACTCAGTTTAGTTATCAGGGTACAGAAGACGCCTGGGTGGGGTGGGCTTGCACTTGACGTGCGGAAACAATAGAATGTGACTGTATTGTCTAAACTTAATCATTAAGTTACTATAATTGCAAAATCTCTGTCCAAATGACAATTTATGAGGTAACTATAAAAATTTAGTTACCTCGCTACCTACTGTACTTATGCGAGTGTAAATAGTTGGAACTAGGAAAATTTGTATAAGAAGGTTGTGTAATGTAAAATATCGTCATACAAAGAAGTATTAAAATTTACTATCTCTATGACGGTCACACAACACACAATCTAGTGACACTGACAGATGTTTTTTTTTTAAAACAATATGGTATTTTTTACATCTAAAATGCATGCACAGGGTTTTTTTTAATTCCCTTAAGAATTTGAAGCTATGCCCGGTTTATCATTTACACTCTGAGGCGATTCGCCCCCTTTTTCTAACTAACAGAAATTTACTCACCGTTGATTCTGAGGTGATCTGTTTGTTGCGAAGTGACGAGAAGTACCTCTTTTGATGCCACGCAGATCTTGTCACACACACACAGCCGAATCACTCCGAACATTGTTAGAACTATTTTAACCCGCTCGTAGCGAGGAATTCACAATTCCTCGCTACGAGCATGCAAGTAAGCATGTTATGCGCCCATACGGCGGACAAAATCTCAACGTGAAACAAAGGGTTTATAATTATCGCCTTATCAGAGCTCGTAGATACGTGGAATGTGCATTTGGGATCATGGCAATAAATGGCGCATTTTACATAGGCCAATTGATACAGCATATGATTTAACTATTAATATCGTAAAAGCATGTTGTGTTTTACACAATTTTGTTACACAACATGATGGTTTACGACAACAAGACAAAATGGCAATAAGTATGTTCCCACAATTGAGACCCCACGTCTATTAAGAATCATTAGCCGTAAATTTTATCAGAGATAAATTTGCTAATTACTTCATGAGTCCGGAAGGGGCTTTACCATGGCAGTTGAAAAAGATATAAATTAACTTATAAAAGTTGTAGAATAACTTAAGTATTAATCATAATAAATAACAACTTACCAATCTTGTTCTTTTTTTGGTCCTCAGATTCCTCGTAATCTTGAAATATTATTTTACAAACAGCTGCCCATTCATTCGCTTTACGAAATTTATCACTGTAGTGTTCGTGTGATTTATCCCATATGGTCTTTCTTGAACCAAAGATATGAGAAAATCAATATCAATCTCCTGTTCACTCATGATGTTAAAAAATGTCGTTACGCTCGTCTAGCTTCCTCCTCTGGTAATGGACCACTGTCCGTCGTCGCAGCGGCGCTTCGACAACGCAGCGCATCACCCTCCCTCCCGCTTCGTCTCTTGTCCGTCGATCCGTTGAAACATCGCGCGCGACGACGCAACGGTCTAGGGTTAGGTCTATGTTATAAAAAATATATGAAAAATGACGCAGCGACGACGCAACGCAGCGCAACGTACTAATGGGGCTTCGCTCTAAAGCTTTACTGGCTTGCAAAACCCTTGCCATTTCTATCGACCTCTTCGAGTTGACCACTCAAATCAACTAACCCTTTCCATTCATGCTATTTATTGCAATAACTGGTTCATTGCTTTATTCCCATTTCATCAAACGTGACATTAAAATTTTGTTTTTTCGTTTCAGGGACTCTTTGCCCACTAATTCCGAAACATTATCTATAACTTCGTTGCAAATGCCTGGTTTATAATTTTTTGAATTGTCCTAACTGTTCAATGTTTCAATACACGGTAAACATTTCATGAAGCTCTCTCTCACCATCGGAGCTGGAGAATAGAAATGCAGCGTCCTCGCAAATTTTTTCCAATTGGCAGGAAAGGCGGCTGTACATTTTTAGTTCTTCATTCTACAAATCAATTCTTTGACGTGCTGGCAATTCCTGTAAAAAGAAAATATTATTTATTGATATTAAACTTTGCAAGGTTCTATTACAGATATAATTATTTGAAGAGGTCTGTGGATTTAATATTAAAAAATTTCGTTACAAACGTTTACAAAATATATAAAAAAATATGTTTAAAAGCTTACAAATGAAAGTTATGTATTTGAAAAAATACTGTCTTACCACATTCACTGCATCCAGTAACTATAAAAACAAATTTCTTAACACGTTCTCTGCTAATGCGGTCAGTGCTGACCGACAGTAAATTTTCCCTTATGGCCAAGCCAAAATCACAGTTCTATTCAAATTTAGTCCAATTTTTTTTTTATTACATACTTATTTTTTATGCCTAAGTGTATGTTCATATTAACAGAAGTCAAATTGAGTCATTAATTACGGAGATATTAACGTCGGGCAGCACTGACCGACGTCAAAAAAACCGACTTTCCGTTACAAGGGGCCGCGCGGGTCTCAGTGTCGGGTCCCCTGCCGCAGCTCCGGTATTTGAAATATCACCCGCGCTCGCTCATTCGACGCCCGCTTCTTGAGTTGTGCCGTCATATCGAATAACTTACGATACATAAGTATTCATTGGACTTGTATTCAACTGGACTAGCCCTGAGAAGAAAGGACGAAACAAACTCAGGGCTCACAGTCTCTTTTAAAGTCCAGACAATATGCAAAAGACATTATTTCAATAAAAGAAATACGATAATTACAATTACTATAAATCAGTAAAGATAATAATTTAAAAAAATGTCAACAATAGCAACAATTTAAAATCAATTTGTTTCAAACTATATATTATCGTGACATCAAAATAAATTTAAACATTCAAAATAAACAGCATGTGCAGAATGGGCAGCTCAATCCCAGGCGGTTTTATCATCAAGATATTCTGCTATGGTATAATACCCCTTTGCGGATAACTTAGATTTTATGGTATTCTTAAATTTCTTTAATGGCAAATTCCTAATATCAATAGGGAGTTTATTGTAAAAGCGTATACATTGTCCCATGAACGAGTTGCCTAATCTGTGGAGACGAGTGACGTGAACACTAAGATTATGTTTGTTTCTGGTATTTACAGAATGAACATCACTGATTTTAGGAAACTTTGATATATATACCTATATATCAAAGTACATAAACTATAATTTTCGTATATATATTGTGAAGATACAGTCAGAATATTTATCTCTTTAAATTTGGAACGGAGAAACTCGAGGGCCTAATATATAAATGGCTCGTACGGCGCGTTTTTGTAAAACAAATATGGCATTAATATCTGCACAGTTACCCCAGAGTAGGATACCGTAACTCATTATGCTATGAAAGTAACTGAAGTAATTCTAGCTGTATCAACATCAGTTAAATGTCGAATCTTTTTTACAGCAAAAGCCGCTGAGCTTAGCCTACCGGATAGTTTTTCTATTTGGGGACCCCATTGTCAGTAACTTAGCGTCAATAGTAATACCTAAAAATACAGTAGATTCCACAGGATCCAACTCTAGTCCATTCAATCGAACATTGGTTGTAACATGCCTAACGTTTGGTGTAGAGAATTTAATGAATTTAGTTTTCTTCTCATTAAGGAGAAGAAAACCTTGGTACATTGGTATTAAACCAATGTACCACTTTCAAGAGTGCACTGTTGACTTATGTAAAACTGTCAAGTTGGCGCCTAACTTAAAAAATTAAGGATGTGTCATCCGCGAACAATACAATCTCATGATTGTCACTTACATTTACATAATAAGCTAGATCATTTATATGAGAAACAGAAATGGCCCTAGAATGGAACCCTGTGGGACGCCCATTGTTACCGGGGATCCCGAAGATGTTTTACCATTAATATCAACTTTTTGAACTCTTTTATTCAAATACGACGTTACAATATTTACAGCATTATTCATTATTTCGTAGTGCTGTAGCTTCCTAATGACTGTAGGATGATGGACACAATCGAAAGCCTTAGATAAGTCACAGAAAATACCAAACGCATCCTGTGAATCCTCCCAGGCGCCATATATGTGTTTAAGCAATTCCACGCCCGCGTCCGTAGTTGAACGACCTTTACTAAAACCAAATTGCTTTTGATGAAGCAAGTTGTTCTTAATAAAATGTTGTAACATTTGGTTTAAAAGCATTTTTTCAAAAATTTTACTCAATGTTGGAAGTATTGAGATAGGTCGGAAGTTAGATGGATCTGAACTACTACCAGATTTGAACAATAGAATCACTTTACTTTTTTTCATCAGATCAGGAAACACACCAGATGCGATACAAGAATTGAAAACAGTTGCTTAATATGGAGATATCATATCAATAATTGCAGATATAGTATGCACTGAATGTCCCCATAAATCAGTTGTTTTCTTTACATTTATACTTTTAAAAGCCTTGATAACATAATTTATACAAACACCTGAAAATTTAAAACCCCTATCACACCGGTTAACACTATTTTCTAATAAAAAACAAGCGGAGGAAGAGGATGACGACAGAGTTTTGGTTGTTCGAATAGGAATGTTGGTAAAAAAATGTTCAAACTCAGTCGCAACCTCCACATCCGCTTTTATATCTACATTGTTAATTTTTAAATGGAAGTCACGATTTCGTACAATGGACCTTCCGGTTTCGGCGTTTATAATCTCCCATGTGGTTTTTATTTTATTGCCCGATGATTTTATTTTATTTTTTAAATATAGGGATTTAGCAACATAACAGGTGCGTTCAAACGTCTTTGAATAATCTCTGACATATTCTATAAAATCTAAGTTATGATTATACGTTTTTTCATAATACAACTCATATAGCCGTTGTCGACTTTTATAGATGCCAACAGTGGCCCAGTCACTGAATACTACACGATCACTAATCGTTAGTGTTTTTGATGTAAAAGTTAATTTAAATTCATTATTAATCATATTAAATAACAAAGCGAAAGCTTGATTAGGGTCACTATCATAGGGCAATCTTAACAACTTATCCGCCATATTATTCCTGAACAGGCTCATGCGGCTCTCCGTAATCGGAACGTAACTAATACGCTTCCTTTGAACCTCTGGTTTTGTTCGAGTAAAAGTAACGAACTGCCCGCAATGATCTGAATCTAGCTCACTTACAATACACCTATTAATTGGTTTCACATTTGTAAAAATATTATCAATATAAGTGGCACCACTACTGGCTGTAATACGTGTGGGTTCAAAGAAAACGTTATATAGATTATATGACTTCAATAAGTTTAAAAACTTAACAGTTATATTCGACTTTTCGAGAATATTTATATTAAAGTCACCACAGACAACAACCGTCTAATTACATTGTGTAGCCCTAAATAATGCATCTTCAAGGATTTTATCAAATATATCATACAAACTACACGGGGGCCTGTACACACTCATTACAATGAACCGCTCAAATTCTACACAAGCTATTTCTATAGTTCGCTCAACAGACAGACTGACAATATCTGATCGTTCCTTTACTTTAATACTCTTTTTTGTGATTATTAATGAGCCACCTCAATTGACCGCGCTATCCAAGATTTAGAAAGTAGTTCATCATCTAAGTGGACAGAGCCCAAAGGTAAACTCAAACTCAAAAAGATTTTATTCATATAGGCACTTATTTTACAGGCTTATGAAAAGTCAATAATATTAAAAAATCGAGTAATTCTATAGAATATTTCTATCTATAGAATTACCTACCCTTCATGCAGAAGAATCTGGCAAGAAACTCCATTGTTGCTCCTTTTAAAAAATAATAATCTTAATTTTTTTTTTTTTCACTATGAGACTTGAATGAGAACGAAGTCGACCAAAGAAAACAAAACAAAAGGTTTGGAGTCATTGCTGCACAGCCATGAGCTAACCAATCATGCGCCGTTCTTACTGATAGCTGTAAGATTTTTACATTGTTATATTGTGACATTGTATTGTTATATTGTGAGGTCCACTTATGGAAAATAAAGTCCAAATAGCACTTTCACTCACAGTCAAATTTAAAAAGATGTAATATGTCCAAATATAAAATAACAAATGTCACAAATGTAAAATAAAGTAAGACGCATGGATCAGCCATCGACCTATTCAACCATAGTTGAGCTGTGTACTCAGGCCGCACAGCAAATCATCAGGTCAATTTCAAAGAAATTAATAATAATCATAGTCGACAAGGTGCTCATACAATAACAAGTGCGTATAAATGGGGAAACATATTGTTAGATAAGTACCAAAGTACCATCATGTATTCATTAACATTATACAAGTATGTGTGTATGTTTTCATTTATAAGTTAGAACTAAAACAATCAACAATTTGTATTTAAGAAAAAAAGAAAGATGAAAATGAAGTAGAATTTATACAAGAAAATGATAAAAATAAAGGAAAATTTAAACAAGAACAAACTAATTAAGAGAAAAGGGAAATTATTAAAGAAAATTATACAGAAAATAGTTACAAACAAAATCTTAACTTAATTATATGTCGGAATTAGATGTCGTTAGGTTAAAGTATACAAACAATTCATACCGGAGTACCAACATGTCAAAATGTATACATTATTCAAAAAAAAAAAAAAAAAACTCAATTTCAAGACAAAGAAGTTAGTGTGTATATAATAACATTAATAACACCTTAAACCCATGACTCTTTGTCGTTCAGATAATCGCCAATCGTATAGTAGGCTTTCCTAATAAGGTGATTTTTTACAGTACGCTTGAATGTATCTATAGGAAGGTCAATGAATTACATATGTAGGAATTTTATTATAAAGACGTATACCAAGACCTTCGAACGAGTTGTGTACCTTATGTAAACGATGATAGGTACCAACGAGTTTAGACTTATTTCTTGTATTAATATTGTGTACATCACTGTTTTTCTTATAGTCATTAATATTTTGCCTAACAAACATAACATTTGCAAATATGTACTGTGATGCAACAGTTAAAATACCTATATCTTTAAACAACTCTCGAAGAAAGACTCTAGACAATCAATCTAAACAATTAATTTAAAGGATTATTGTCACAATGTGCCAAGCTATTGGCAGAATTAATATTAATAAAGTCATTATTAATAAGCTCAGAAGGAGCACTATGTGAAGCCAAATGTTTGGCTACAGTATTCTTACATACTAAGGGGTGCTCTATAGGAGCTGTCTGGTTAGCCAAGTTCTGGGCTGTTATTCTAAAATAATAAGATAGCGAAACAGCTATTTGTCTTTTATAATAATACGGCAGATATTAACTATCTGTTGTCGAAAAAACATTATCATAGGCAATCCTATTGATGTCAATTAAGTGAAATTTATTATAAAAACTACCATTAATTTTTCTTGTTAAATTAAACATAGTCATGTTTAAGCTATTCCTAATATTATTTTCCCGTTGAGACAACCCTTTGCTAATTGGCAGTGTAAATAGTACTATTTTATTTGCATTTAGTTCCGATAATTGTTCAAAGTATTTTATGAATGTTTTTTTATTAACACTACCCCTATTCCCACTAAAAATTATGAGGCTAGTATTTGTATCAAAAGTGGCACTAATAGCCTTTTCTAAAATCATATTATATGTTAGGTTTGGCATACAAAAGTTACTAAATGAATATTCCTAAATTGAGTTTGTCATTAACTTACCTAAACCTTTACCAATTTCATCGCTGAACATTATTATATTACTATTGGTACAGTTTATTTGATGTTGAATATTTCTATTGTTATTCTGTATACCAATTACATTATTGTTATTTGTTGTCAATATCCTAGGATCACATGATACAGGCAAACTGTCCAAAGAACTAGTGGTTTCATTGTGGTTATCAGAATACAACAATGAATAATTCCTACAATTGCATGAATTAACTAATTTACCTATTGCCATAACTTGTTCCCTACTTTGTTTTTGAGAAATCTCATATTTACTACTGATAGTTCTCAATTGCTCTTCAAGTTTCTTTATTTCTGTTTGAAGAGCTCGTGTGTCATCAAAATATTGTGAAGACATGTTATCTACCTCTATGGAGTACATATTAACCTGGTCAATTAATTGCATCCTCTGCCTATTTAATGCTACACTATCTATAAAGAACTTATGTATATAAATAAGCTTTTTCGTTTTTTTGTACTTTTTCAATAATATATACTATATATATATAATAATATATAATATAATGTACTTTTTAAATTTGTTCTTACTGCATTTGATGACTTTTTGAGATTTATTAACTCTGAAGGAGTCATTTGTAAGATCTATAATGAGATCTGAATTATGTTTGTTAACTACCAACGGTGAATTGAGAGCGACCAGCTCCTCCTACAGACTGATTAGATGTAGCTACTATCCTGTCCTTGAAGTCTTCAAATGATGTTATGGTGCTGTGTGCTTCATGTAGCTGGCGCTAAACCCCTGATGCGTTTCAGAGCTTGCTCATTCTCTGCATGTGTCGAATGAGTCAACGAGGAGCTGTAGTCTGTCCCGAGCATTGATAACCTCAACAATTTGCGAATGCAATGATGACAGTTTAATTCTAAGATTATCATTATCACTTAAAGTATCCAAGAGAGTTTGTTCACTGTCATTTCTCTCTATCATTAGACTTCTCCTTGGTAGCTTTTAGTTCTCTTAATGTCATTTGGAGTTTGGCCTCCTCCTGACGTGCCAATGCTTTACGAGGTTGAATCATTTTAAAATAGAAGAATTTGGAAAATATTTTATAACTACAAAACTAGGAGAATTGCAATCAACTAATGGGAGGTAGTTTTAAACAGTATAAGATTTAATTACTGTTAATATGTCTGTAAAACTATACTTAACTGTGAATAGAGTATGTTTATGAGAATGATAAAATGATAAATACCTTGACAGAGATTACAATAAATGCACAGTGATCACTTAAAATATACTTTTCACAATAACAGTTGCAACGTAACTGTCACTTTAGAATTATCCGTAAACTTAAATTTACACTTATTAACTATGAAATTTATAATTATTCTTATAATTACTAGAATGTTTAGCAAATTAATAATAATAAAGTGAAATTGGTTATTCAATGTTATATTTTAGTAATTAAATAAATTATTTTATAAAAATTATCGGAACAAATTCTAATCTAATAAGAAAAAATTACGACGGTAACTATCGCACCACCTCAGGTAAAAGAGACAGACTCAAACAACGGTAAACAACGCAATTTAATTCCTTTTACTGAATGTTGTGGCATGCCAGTGTCTATTCGAACGTCGATTACTAACAAAACTCCAGCTGATTTTTACGCACTTTTGGTGACGAATAGTCTTTTACAACACATTGTCGAATATACTAATTCTTTCGCTAGAAATAAAATAACTCGCACTGCAGAAGCTTCGAAAAATGCACGAATTCGCTCATGGTGTCACGCGTCATCGGCGCTCGCCTCCCACCGCTGAGCCGCTGTCCCTACCACCGCAAGAACACATAAAAGGACGAGCGCACTACTGCTCGGCCTCTTTCGGCCGGCGTCTACCACGCCGGACGCCTGCGATGCCTCTACGGGGGTCGGCCTCTAAAGCCGACCCCAGCACTGCACTCTTTCGGCCGGCGTCTACCACGCCAGGCGCCTGCGCGCCCCTACGGGGGTCGGCTTCTAAAGCCGACCCAGCACTGCACCTCTTCCTGCTGGCGTCTCACGGCCAGCGCCTCTGCAAGGCGCCTCTCCAGCTGCGGCCCTTGGCTGCTGCCGCCAGGGTCACCTGGCTGACGCTTGGGCCTCCAGCCCAGCGTCCCTACGTTACTGCCAACTACTAAGCTAAGTAAGTACCCTATGCTACCATGGAGGTACATACGCTGATCGAATCTCTCAGAACCTACACCCTGTCTATCTGTATATTTGTGCTCACAACTATCAAACTGTAAAACCTTACTCATTCATAAATAAATAGTGTTCAAATCAACATTATAAAGTGTCTGTCTCATTTCTCTTCATCTGAACCTCGTGGTTTCACCACCACCTTCTAGGCTCCTAAAGCCTCTTTAACGTGACAATGGTCTGAAACTAACTTAGCCGAGATAAAACCTTTTTTTGTACATGGGTTTGGTGAAACTCCCGAAAATTGCTGATTATTGGTCCAGGGATCCGATTATGGGCCAAAAGTTTCCACGAAGCGTAATGACGAGAAATAGGTTAGAACTGCTTTTGCAAATGATCCATTTTTTCCAAGATGATGAAAATAATAAATCGGATCGACTTCACCGCGTAAAGAAAGCATTTGCTAAATGTATTGAATGACAATTTCAAGAGAAATTACATTCTTGGTCAAGACATTTGCATTGATGATAGCATGGTTCCGTTTCGAGGACGTTTGGTATTCCGCCAATACAATAAGCAGTATCGGCACAAGTACGGGATTAAACTGTTCAAACTGTGTACCTTATCAGGGTATACATACAAGATCAATGTATATATGCTGGTAAACAAGGTGAAGAAATCAATCAATGTTACCCCTCAAAGAGTTGTAATGAACCTTTGCCAGGATTTACTTAATAAAGGACATTGCCTGTACACAGATAACTGGTACACAAGTGTAAGTTTAGCCAGCGAACTCATGGAAAATGAAACACATCTGATAGGTACTTAAAGAAAAAACAGGAAGCATTTCCCTATAGTTGTAGTTTCTACTAAGCTGAAAAAAGGTCAGTTCATAGCAAGAGAAAGTGATGATGGGATAACAGTTTTGAGGTGGAAAGACAAACGAGATGTTTTGGTGCTTTCCACAAAACATTCGACACGTTATGTTTCCGTTACTAAACATAATAAAACCGTAATGAAACCGGCTATTGTCGTAGATTATAATTAGGCAAAGGGAGCAGTGGATATATCTGATCAGATGCAGCATACCAGACACCATTAAGAAAGTCTTTAAAATGGTATAAGAAAATTGCATTCGATCTTATTTTAAATGTCGCCTTGGTGAATACTTTAGTTTTGTATAAAACCGTCACAAACAAACATATCGCTATTGTAGACTTGAGAAAAGAAATTCTAAAGAGTTTTTTGGCAAAATCTTCAACATGCGGAGCACCTCCAGAACGGCCGATAAGGAGGAAACACGTACTAAAGAAAAAGGAAGGCCCCTCTCTGAAGGTGCGTCGGATGTGTGTAGAATGTTACAAAAATATGTCCGTTCACTCTTATTTATTGACTCACGGTAATAATTACATAAAGATCATGACACGACCAATGTCCAAGAGTGGACCGAGAGCGACTGCCTTGCGCCCATCGCGCTATGGCTCGGTTCACACAAATATGCTGACTCTAAATATTATGTAATCATGTTGTCCCTACAATACACTGACGGACTCATAAACTGCATCAAAGTAAAAAAGACTGAAATAAATATTTTAACCAAGTATGCAAACTTTCTACACAGATTTAAATTGAAACGTCTTTGGTTCCTTAACTTTAAAACAGCGTAGGCACGTTCATATCCTTAAGTTTAAGTTTGTGTACTAGAAAGGACCTTAAAACATTTTTGAAAAAAAACAGAAATTTAAAAAAAAATGGTTTAATAAAAAAATTGGTTTTAACAATAGACACAAGCTTTATGCAAGGGCTTTTTTATGTTTTAATAAAGTGTATTAATTACCTCCACGTGCCCTTATTATGGATTCTAATCGGTTCCGCATAGATTTGATTAGCGTTATTAAAACATCTTGCGGAATATTGTCCCATTCTTCTGAAAGTGCTGTTCTTAGTTGTGCCACTATCGTAGGCACATGATTTCTCGCATATACAGCTCTTTTGAAATTGTCCCAAAGATGCTCAATAGGATTAAGATCCGGGCTGCGTGCTGGCCAATTCATTTTGCCTATAAATCCCATGTAAGGCACCTCGTGATCTTCAAGATCTCTGTTATGTAGCGATGTGCAGTCAAACCCCCTCTACTACCGTTTTGACGGACCATGTCTATGAACACAAGTTCTGTTCGCCCGTTCATCGATATGCCACCCCAGACCATGCACGAACCGCCTCCAAAAGGAACACGCTGCTCCTCAATGCAACTTTGAGCATATCGCTCCCCACGTCGACGATAGACTCTTCTGCGACCATCTGCACCATATAAACATGTCCTACACTCGTCTGTGAACAATACGGAGGCCCATTGCTCATCTGTCCAATTTAGGTGATCACGCGCAAATCTTAAGCGAGCTTGTCTGCAAGCTACAGACAACTTGGTCTAAAAGGGGTGATATCCGCTTCCTTTAACCTTCTTTTTATTGTTCGTGCACTAAAGTTTACTCCACGCACTTCATTAAGCTCTGTTTTGATGTTTACTGACGTGAGGAAACGATTTGGCAGAGAAGTTGTAACAATAAATCGGTCATCACGACCGGTGGTTGCTCGAGTTCTGCCTGTACCACGTCTCCTTTTGTAAGAACCTGTCTCCACAAACCTTCTGTATATTCTAGAAACCGTAGACTGGTTTAAACCCTCCCTCCTTTAAGCCCTCCCCCCCTCTTTTAAGCCCTCCCGCACCAATGCTACAATTTGAGCAGCTTGTTCGGACGAAGTATCCATATTATGGTTCAGAAACTCTCGATGAGTTAAAAAGCTAACCCAACAATTCTGCTGGTAACAATAATTTAATTGTCAAAAGAATAAAAAATCACTAAGAATCAATTTTAAAAAACACGCAAATCTGATATTACTAGTAAATTTTCTTTTCCCGGCTATATTCATTTGTTTTACCGCAGTTCTATTTTTAAATATTGTTTTTTTTTTAAGATTAAGGGCCAGTCTCTCCATATTTATATAATTTAATCTAAAAGGTATATACTTATTAAAAAAATCATTTCAAAGTAATCCTGAAGTTTGATGCAGTTTATGAGTCCATCAGTGTATAAAATATTCCAAGTGGACTTGAAGATTTACTCTGTTGAATTTGAACATGAAATAAAAAAATATAGGCCTTTGCATAGTGCGAGTGCAGTTTGTGAAGTGCAGGTGAGCAATGATTAGTAGAAAATACGTGTGGACAGCGACTGCGAAGTGCAGGTGCGAAGTAGGCTGCGTAGTAATCTGATTAGTCCTGTATTCACTTTAATTAGTGCGAGAGCAGGTTGTGAAGTGCAGGTGAGCAATGATTAGTAGAAAATACGTGTGGACAGCGACTGCGAAGTGCAGGTGCAAAGTAGGCTGCGTAGTAATCTGATTAAAACGTTTTCTATTCTTTGCGAGTGAACTGCGAGTAGCTACGTCCCGCGCGACCTTCCTCCCTAACTTGCATTTTTGTATTTGCGTCGGACCGGAGGCTCCTGTTGTTGTACCTACAAAAAATGACTAAAGTGGTTCGAATACATCTATACACTGCTGACTGCCTCGGTGGCGCAGTGGTAGCATTTGCGAGTGCTGTGCTTGAGGTCTCGGGTTCGATTCCCGGGTCGGATCAAATGTTTGTATGATCTGCAAATATTTGTTTCGGAGTTTGGGTGTTTTCTATGTATAATATGTATGAATTTACAAAAAAAAAGTTTATATGTATTTTTTTTTAAATGTGTTTTTTTATAAGACAACTCCCGCACTAGGAATAAATCTTCTCCGACTTTAAAAACATACATGAAACGGACACAAAGAACACCCAGACTCAGAACAACAATTTGTGGATCACACAAAGTGTTATCCTACGTCGGATTTAAACCCACGACACTTAGCGTAGTAGGAAATAGGCATGTCGATTCATTTTAAAAAATATCGATCTCCGATTCGATTCAAATCGGACATACTAGAATCGATTCTTGTTTAAATCGAACATTAAAAGATCGATTTTCGATTAATCGAGCCAATTTCAAACATGACAAATTGCCTAATAAAGATACAGGACATTATTGATGACCATTTACTGCAAATACAAGTAATTGGATAGAAGTATTATTAAATTAATAAACATAATATCACGCCTATATTCCTTCGAAAGAATAGGTAGAGGTGAGAATCGAACCCAGGATCTTTTGCTCAGCAGTAGTGCTTGCGACCACTAAACTAATGTGGCAGTTTCAATTTCTAGTCTCGCCTAAGTACTCGTAAGTCGGTTAATAAATTAATCAAATTTTAAGTTTATAAAATTTTATTAAAGTTAAATACAAATTTAACAAGAAATTATATTTCCCAGTATTTTAAGTCGAGTGACTTTAAAAAAATTAACTTATCTAATCGCTCAGGATCTAAACGACTCCTTTCGTCAGTAGCAATATTTCCCGCAACAGAAAAAAGCCTTTCACATGGAACAGATGTTCCAACTATGCAAAAGTATTTGTTGGCAATCGGCGTTATTGAGCTGTACAACGAATTTCTTTGGTGATACCAATATGTAATAGGAGCCGTCGTTTTAAAGTCGACGACAGGCTGTGTTAAATAATGTTTCAATTCGTCTTGTAAACCTTGTCCTTCAGTTTCTGCTTGAAATAATTGTAGCTGATTTTTTACTAATATGTTATGGAATTCCCAAATGTTAGATTCTTCTGCTTCCTTCAGCTGGCATTCCAAATTATTCTCTGAATCTTCATTACTTAATTTATTCTCCAATTGTTTTTTTGAAGCTACAATCATACTATTAATTTTATCAATAGCTCTGGAGCATGCTATTCTGTCAGAAAAATGAATTTTCTTGAATCTTGGATCCAGTAGTGTGGTGATAGCTAACACATGTACTTGTTCCACTGTACCAAACCTCTTTTTTAATTCTTCCAATATTAAATTTTTGGTTGCAGCACCGACATCTGTTTCCGTCTTCATTGTACTGTATGTTTTCAAAAGACAGGAAACTATTGGTATAATTTTGCTTGACGTTACAAATTTCTCTACGGATACTTCTTTCGTCACAGCTTCCATAGGTTTTAAAATATTTATAAGATCTTTAATACCATCTAGTTGACTGGCTGTTAACATAGGTGGAGCTTTCGGGTAATTGAGTAATATCGGGGCAAGTAGCTCAGATAACTTTACAAACCGAACTAGCTGATAGTAAATTGAATTCCATCGTGTGCAAACTGACTGAATCAATTTGAGTGGTACTGCTATATCATTTTGCGCTTTACGAAGAGCATCAGCTACATTTACATTTTGTTTACAGTATCTAGTTATATCCTTTACAGTATTTAGTAACTGTTTGGCACTTTCAATACCAGCTTTTTCTTCAAAAGGTTTTTGAGCTACTAAATTCAAAGTGTGGGCGAAACACCATAAGTGTTTTTGTTTGCCAAATGCAATTGTTACGGCCTTGACGAGATTCGCACCATTATCAGTAACAACTGCTGCAACTTTTTCTGGGGTTATACCCCATTTTTCAGTCATTGTTATTAATATTTGACATAAATAATCAGAATTATGGGGCTCAGTTAAATGGGACACACCAAAATTTATACTAATCAGTTCACTTTCATGTATAAAATGTCCAGTTAAACCCATGTAGCTTCTAGTATTATGTGTATCTGTCCATATATCCGTAGTTAAACATATTGACTCTACTTCTAAGAGCTTTTCTCTAAATTGCAAAGAAAGAACATCATATTTGTCATCTATCATTTGTGTAATTGTCTGCCGTGAAGGAAGCTTATATAAAGGCACTGCTGTTTTCATTAAGTATGTGAAACCTTCTTTTTCAACTGTATTTAATGGCAACGTATCCTTGCAAATCATTAACATGATAGCATTATTTAGTTGTCCATACTTATTTCCGTTTACTGAAAAAAAAAAATCAAAGCTATACATTATCACCGCTCATAAATATACCATGACCATAATCAACAAAGTAAGTAATTCATTACGTAGATAACAAAAATTCTCACCACTAAATGCTTTAATATTATCAACACATGAATCCATAGTTAGCTGATTAAGTTTTGATTTTTTCAGTGATACTGATGATGAAGCTATACTTTCTAAGTCAGAATCATAGTACTCTTTTGAACTGGTCAAACTCAAAGCATCATTTATGCCAAATTTTTCCTTTGATGTCGACGTAGTAGCAATATCGTCATTTGTCTGAAAAGGATTATGTTTTTGTATTCTATTATTATTTCAAATTACAAAATAAATACAATAAAAGGATAAAAAATGCAAAAATATACAATTTTCAAACAAGCATGCATTAATAAAAAAGGCATATGTTGTATTGTAAGGAAAAGGTACGGGTACACACTCCAGTTTTTTTTTTATCGTCACCAACACCAATACCATCATTTGCCACCACCAGTTTTCGTTGACTTACGGACTTAATAGATGGATGTCTTCGTAGTAAATGGTTGCGTAAGTTTGTTGTATTCCCGCATGTTTTAACTTCGATATGACAATACTTGCATACGCCACTTGATCCCTTTTTTACAAAGTGATACCATGTATCACTTTTAGTTGACATTTTAGGCTAAAAAGAATAACAATACTTTAACAAAAATGCAAACTGCAACGCAAACGCACATTTCTCGATAAATCGATTACAATCAATCTAATCACTTACTATTTTTCAAATTAAAATAAATGCTATATGAACACGATATTATTTATTTCATTACTATAAATTTTTACAGTAAAAATAATATTTATCCACAGTATATTTTTGATAAATAAACTCACTCACAAGAATAGATAGGTTAGGTTTGACAGCCGGATAGAAAAATAAAATGTTTTTTTAACGCAAGTAACGCCACCTTCGGAAGCGTTCATAAATATTTACTCTATGATGCGTTCAAATTATTGACCAAGTACTACCAGTTGCTTTTGCGTCCGACAACAGCAAAAAATTAAAAAAACTAAATGCCGCAGCCAATTGAGGAATATTATCGCTAGTTCTTTGAATGGATCGGTCCGATTCGGGAGGTTTATGAATCGATTCATTGAATCGATGTAGGGTTCAAAATCGATCTGAAAAATCGATTATATTACTCTAAATAATCGATTTTTCGATTAATCGATTTCAAATCGACATGCCTAGTAGGAAACGGCGTGGTGACCGTGTTAAACCACTAGGCCAAACGTGCAGGGCTGTCCAGACCAGTTAAGATGCCGGGCCAATACAAAATTACTAAATACAGTGGAAGGCCGCACAAATAAAAATCATTTTTTTAGGTAAGGTTTAATATAGTTACTATGTAACTGTTACATTAATGGGACTGGCATACCCTAATAGGGTAAAAGTCCCTTAAAAAAATAAAGAGGAAAAAAAAAAAAAAAAAAAAAACATTAAATTGTATTAGTGCTTCATTAATTTATCTTTTACAATCCTTTCAATATCAACATTATTTGTTGTGCATGTGTAAGTGAGTTATGTGACAGTGAAGATCTATATTTAGATTTTATAAAATTCATAGTAGAATACGCACTTTCACAAAGATAGGTACTGCCCATCATTGAACCCATTTTTAAACCAAGATTGGTTAATTTGGGAAAACGCTCGCCAAGGATCTTAAAAAAATCTATTCCAGACTCTGTTCTGCCCTTGTAAAAGGGGTCTGATTGTAGGTCACATAATTCCAATTGATAAACGGTCTTTACACTTTCAATCGCAATTGTGGATGTAAAATAATGGATGAATAAAAAGTGATATATCACTCTAATTCTTTAAAATCTGCAAATCGCTGCTCAAATACCACAATTTCATCGTCAATATACCTCAGGTGATCTTTAAAGATACATCCTTCAAAATTTTCCATATCTGTGTAATGTCCTTTGCAACTTTGAAAAATTCATCCTGTTCTAGTGACGTTTTGAACAATTTTAGTTTACTTCTAAAACCATTCACATATCCATCATACAAGTTGGCAATATTGTGTCCTTTGCCTTGTAACTTCAAATTTAAATCGTTCAAGTGTTGTGTCATATCAGTTTAAAATGCAAGATCAGCCAGGAAAAGAGGATCTAGCATACAATTTTGCAGTTAGTTTCAAATGCAAGATCAGCCAGGAAAAGAGGATCTAGCATACAATTTTGCAGTTCAGAAGTGTCTGATTTTATTTCATTTCTTAGAGATACAGGTATTTCTTTTCGTAAAGCAAAAAAAAAACGTTCAAGGCACCGCCCAGCACTAAACCATCATTTTGGTGTGCAATAACAAATCTCCATAGGTTGCATCAATTTCACTTAAAAAATCTCGAAATTTTCTATGAGTTTTAAGCTTTGTTACCGCGATAATGAGATTTATTTTTCTAACAACAACTTTCATGGCATTTGGTGCCATTAAGAAATCCCGCGAATCCTGTCTCTGTTCCCGTCATAGCTTTTGCTCTATCTCTGTTCCCGTCATAGCTTTTGCTTCATCAGTAACAATGCAAGAACATTTTTGAAATCCTCCGTAGTCTATGACAGTTTTATTGACAGCTAGAAAGATATCAGCGCCTTTAGTTGTTCCGTGTAAAGGTATCAAATTTAATATTTCCTCCGTAATAGAAAAATCTTTTAAAATGCAACGAATAAATATTCATAATTGACTCTGTCTGGTCGGTACTTTCATCCAAACATATTGACTAGTATTCGCATTCTAAAATGCAATCACTTTTTTTTTCGAAACATATTCGCCCTTATCATCTACTCGTCGCGCCACTGTTTGGTGAGATAATGCTACAGATTCCAACATTTCTGCCAACTTTGGCTGCATGAAGCGTTGAGCCATTGAAACTGCGCATTTTTTCATTACAATTCCATCACTGAATGGTTTTTTAGCTTTGGCTAATAGTAAAGAAACTTCATAATAATAAACGACAATCAACGCGTGCTGTTTCATTCCCGATCGCACGGCATTTAGGCGGGAGAGCTCGCCCGACGGGTAACGGGGAGCCGGGGGAACCGATACGAAATCTAATAACTGACGTAACGCGCCGCAATAAGATGCAATTTTAATGTCCAATCCTTCTCTGTCGAATCGGGCTATTCAATAATTTAATTTAATTTATGTTTAGGTAATACCAAATAAAATAATTTCTAATAAAATTTGAAAAAAAATGGAAACATTTATGAAGAATAAATTTATAATATTATAATATTAAAAACACATCGCGGGCCGTACAAAAAATGATAGGGGGCCGTGCTTTGGACAGCCGTGGTCTAGTACATTTATTGTCTTAAGGCCTGTATTCACTTTGTAGAGTGCAAGTGTAAAGTGAATGAGGGTGTGTAGTGCAGGTGCGTAGTGCAAGTAGTGTCCAATTCACTTTAATGAGTGCGAGTGCAGGTGTGAAGTAGGTATTGTGTTGTGGCTCTGTATAGTGAATTCATTTGTTAGCCATCGATGATCAACTATGGACAAACATCGAGAAGCGCGCTTGCAATTGGAAGAAGTACTGAAAGAAGTGTTATAGGAGGTCCACACTACAACGATATATCGTAGCGATTTAACTGTGCAGTTCGTTTGTGCAGTTTTATTGTACGTTAAATCGCTACGATATATCGTTATAGTGTGGACCGCCTATTAAACGTGTCTGAAGCCGAAAAACTTTTGGAAGCTGAACTTGCAAGACCAAGAAAAGTATGGGTTCGAAAATGGATTGATCTAAGACCCATCCATTCATGGCGCAAGCTACCAACTATTTAAAGAATTGGCTGCTGAAGATACGATGGAATATTATTACTTTGCTCTCAAGTTGACCGAAGAGACGTTTAATGTGTACTATACTAAACCTCGTTGCACCCGTCATACAGAAATCTGACACACTTATGAGACCTGCTTTGCCGGCAAAAGTTAAATTGCACGCTATTATGTACTTATTGGCCAACGGAATTAGTTTACGAGTCTTGCAGCACATATTCAGGGTACCAAGATCGACAACTTGAATATCATCAAAGGTAGGTAACATTAAAAACATATTTATTCTACTGAAGTAGGTTTATTTCCAAATTGAACATACATATTTGCAAATCAGTCAACTTATTAGTAAATACTCGATAGTGCCCGAAGCAATATGTCATCCTGTGTTACTACAATTGCAGTTTGAGATTCATAGTTTTCAGAGTCATTGTGTTGTCATTGTTTGCCTGTAGTTGGTTGATAGATTGGACAAGAGGAGAAATGTTATCAATGTCATTAGTAGGATCTGGTGTAGAAGATTGTGGTGGTTGTGTGTAAAGAGAGTCTCGTGGTGTTTGTGTGTAAGGAGAGTGATCAGTCCTCTTGCCAAGGCAGCGATCACCTTTTGATGATGTTTATAATACCCACGGGCCCATAGATGGATATACAATCACTACTAATACCACTGGCAAGAAGAATGACCCACGGCTGTGTCACCGTGTTCTTAATCTAAACTACACTTACTGGAGTTGTGTGGCGTCCTGTTTTCGGCGCCGTTGATGGGGTACCCCACCGCCTGGTCTGTCCTGGTACGTTTACACATACATGCTCCAGAATGCTGTACAATCTTCAAGGAATTCGAATTACACTCAATAATCAACTTTTCACAGATTTTCGAATTACAATACACTCGTTTTAGTTCTCGCGGGACGCGCCTATCACGTATTACAATTCTCGCGAGTCTAATCACAATAACGACAACTGTTCACAAGCGACTTCTCAACAATTTTCGATATTAATCTCGTCTCACGCTGGGCGGCGAGCCCACAAGTACCCTAGCTCAACAAACCTCACGGTGTTATCAATCTCACGCGGAAACTATACGAGTACTACAAATTAACAATCAATAAATTACGGCACCGGCCATTTCAACACGAGTTCGATCACAATCTCTTTTACATATAACCTCAAACGTCAAACACGAACCAGAGACAAACAAAATGTTGCCAGTACAATGACGTTCGAAATCCAACAGAGAGTGTCGTGGTGTTTGTGTGTAAGGAGAGTGTCGTGGTGTTTGTGTGTATGCAGAGTCTCGTGGTGTTTTGTGTGTATGGAGAGTCTCGTGGTGTTTGTGTGTATGCAGAGTCTCGTGGTGTTTGTGTGTATGCAGAGTCTCGTGGTGTTTTGTGTGTATGGAGAGTCTCGTGGTGTTTGTGTGTATGGAGAGTGTCGTCGTGGCCAACTTTGTTGAGCCAAGTTGCACGTGTATTCAACGTAATAATAATAAACACCGCCGTCTAGTGCCAAGCTAAGCAGAGCTTGTGTTATGTATATACATGTATCAAATACATGTATTATGTTCAATTCTCATATAATTATGTGCAATTTTTTGTTCATTATGTTACAATTCTCATTCAATGATGTGTGCAAATTATTGTCATTGCTTTATAACTGCCATTCCAGTATGTAGCGAGTGCCAGTATGTTCCAGTGTATGGTGTAGTGTAATATCTTGGTTTTAATTAACCTCGAAGTACTGAGTCGCAGAAGTGTGTTGTTCTTTTTTCAAAACTGTAATAAGTTCCTTAAAACTTCTTATTTTTCTGCTTTACCTTAGGCTATTTTGCTGACACGATTTAAATTTTCTATAACACATTACATACACCATGATAATTCCACAAGAAATACAGAATGTATCCAGATATTTTTTTTGTGAGTATACCAGATGAGTATTTAAACCTTCGATTATATTCTTATGAATATTCAACCAGAATTGGAAAATGTAAGATGCGGGCAGGAGGGGGAGAGGGTGTGTTTTATACGTTCAGAAACGTACGTGTACTGATTGAGTGTGAAATATTTAAATATGAGAATTCTATAATGTAAATACGTGAGTAATAAATATTAGTTAGGGCGTAAACGGCGTTTACAACACCCCTCCGCCTAGAGGTTTTTCCTCTAAATAAAGCGTAATAAAAAAAAAATATCTAAGAGTAACAGTTAAGAGTAAGAGGTAAACAAAATTGCGTATGTAAGCGTTTATTTTTACTTTTCAATTATTTATTGACGCGGAAGAGGGCAAACTCTAACTACTGGGCGAATAAAGCTACCAGTAGCAGTACGAACTTTAACTGTGCGAATTACTTTATCCTTTCCCGGATAAATCTCCTCCACTCCGCCCAACGGCCAACAGAGAGGATGTGCGTTATTATCCTTAATTACCACCACCGTGCCTAATTCTATAGGATGTGATGGAGTGAGCCATTTTTCTCTCTGCTGCAGAGAAGTTAAATATTCTTGGCTCCAGCGACGCCAAAAACTTTGAGTGAGTTTAGTTATGAGTTGAAAACGAGTTAAGCGGCTATCAAGTACCTCAGAAAGATCTTCTGCAGGTAGAAATTTAAGCTTAGTTACGTTTAAAAAAATGATTAGGAGTTTATGCGTTAATACTCGACGGGTCTGAGCTAAGAACACATCGAGTGCGGCTATTTAGCATTCCTTTAATCTGAACAAAGACTGTGTTGAGTTCCTCGTACGTGAGTACTCGAGTTCCTATTATTTTATATAGGTGAGTAAATTTATTAGGCGTTTTTAGCGATATTGTATGAGTTTCCCAGTAAATTAACAAAAAAAAACGACTTCAATCTGGGACTTAATGGGACCATTCGGGAAGAACCAGCTTTCAAATAAAAAAAGAATCATCAAAATCGGTTCACCCAGTCCAAAGTTATGAGGTAACAAACATAAAATAAAAAAAATACAGTCGAATTGAGAACCTCCTCCTTTTTGAAGTCGGTTGAAAAGGATCATATTTAAATGGGTGCGTCACGGTATATCTACCCGTTTCGTCGCGGGAATGCGTTGCCTGAAAAATACGTTCGCAGATTTCATCATCAGGACTTATTTGAACTTTATCTGGTACACTTTGAAGCACCCAGAAGCGTTGCGTTAATTCGTCTAACTTTTGCGTTTGAGAAGAACAAAATAATGTTTTTGTATTATTATTATGCGTATTTAAATCGGAGTTATCACACTGAGCCCTACCCATCATTATATAACCGAGCGTAGTCTCCATGCAACTGAACTCTTCGAAAAACTAATTATATTGTTACCAATTAAATGTGGGAACAACTCGTTACCCAGCAAACAATCTATTTCCGAAGGAATATAAAAATTATAGTCCGCTAATGTTATGTTAATATTAGATAGTTGCGTTAAATCAATGCGGCAGTTCGGTAAACAATATGTGATGCTATCTATGACTAAGGCATTAATATGGTAGTTACAGCGAGCGTCAAAGCGGGATTGAATTCCAAATGTAACAAAACCATACAAGCTACTTTCCGAATGACCAATGCCTTTTATTATGCAAGGATTAGGCGATATTTGTACATTTAAGCGTTCACAACATACATTTGTAATAAAATTAGACATTGAACCGGTATCGAAGAAGACGCGTAACTTATTTTGTCTTCCGTAACAACTATATACATAGACATAGGCGGTCGGTAAGAGAACAGTTGTAGAATTATTAGCTTCGTTTTTCGTATTTGTGACTGATAAAGACACGTTAGTGTTTTCAGTATTAGAAACTGAGCCTTGTGTGTTAGACAGCGAAGGTTGTAAATAGCACGCGCGCGCGTCTTGGCGCAAGCGATCTATTTGTTTCACTGAATTGTCTACGGTCGCGGGCGGCCGCACGCTGGCGCCGGACATTCGATGCAACAATGTATGATGTTTACGATGACACGACGCACAGCGATTTTGTGATTTATAAAAATTAATAGAATGAAATCCTAGACAGTTAGGACAAAAGTAATGTTTTATAACAATTTGATTGCGAGTCTCCGTGCTTTTATTTAAAGAGTGAACGGGATATGAATTACAAATTTAACAATATTTATGTGAACGTGCGGTATTTAAGACATCTACTTGTCTGAGGATGGGGAAGCGAGCGTGAATGCGTATTATTATTACTTAAATTACTTCGTGCGGTATCCATTACGAACGACTGAGTGATTCTTGAATGCTTATTTGAGTTTGCGGTATGATTTTTATAAGAGTGAACGGCATTAGGCTGTTTATAGTTCGAGTATGATTGCGTGCGTAATGTGTGAATCTTATCCTGTTCTTTTATAAACTGTTTATAAGATTTTCAACCGTAGGTATCTTGACCTGTCTATAAGACTGTTCAAATAGTGTAAGAGTGTCCCTATCGAGTTTATAATAGATAATGCGATATGCGTTCTAATGAAACCAGCGAGGAGGCATTTATTTTTTATTTATTTATTTAGGTTCACCAACATTTGTTTACACTAAAACTTATATAGAGTACATTCACAAAAATCATAATAATGTGTAACAAACACTTATAGGTAAACACATCATGCTAAATTCGAGTTAACTACCTTATATTTATTAATTTATATACATATATTTGAAGGTGTATAAGTAAAATAAGAAAACAAGAAACACAAAGTAGAAACACAAACTCACTCAAATGGTGGATAATACTTACCTACTATAAAATGCATGCGATATACGTTTGACAACAGATTCACAGAACGTTAGTAGCTGTGTGTGTGTGTGTGTGTGTGTGTGTGTGTGTGTGTGTGTGTGTGTGTGTGTGTGTGTGTGTGTATATATATAGCGTGTACCATGTTTGTATCTATGTGTGTATTTGAATTTTATGTATTAATCAAGCTTCTGAGAGGTTACTGATTACGATGCTCTTCAATTTCCGTACGGAGTCGACGTGCAAGTCAATAACGTCGCTGTAGCTATTAATTATTTTACATAATACATACCTTCATCCATGTGCATACTTGAAAAACCATACCTCTCAACTGGCTTCCTGTTCCATACAGGTCTTGGTATAAATTTAACAGGTGTTTTTTGACTACTCTCCGAGTCACTAGGCAGATAAGTTTCATCAGCTGAATATGTAGTGATGCTTTCATCCTCTTCTTTAATAAAGTGTTCATCTGAAATTGAAGAATTCTGCTCAGGTTCATCCACTGGCACAGCAATTTCATAGCGTCCTTCAGGCTCCATAATAATAACATCTCTGCTAGTTGTTATCTGTTTATTTATAGGGTTATAGACTCTATAGCCTTTAACATTATCAGGGTATCCAACAAAAATTTGTTCTTTGGATTTCTTGTCTCATTTTAGGCGCCTTTCTTTTAGAATATGGACCATAACCGTACTGCCAAATACTTTGAGATGACTTATATCTGGTTTGCATCCTGTCCACATTTCATAAGGTGTCTATCTAAACCTGTTACTGCAATGTGATTTTGAGGGTATACTGCTGTATTTGTGGCTTCAGCCCAAAATTCCCTGCCTAACTGAGCATCAAATAATAGGCATCTCGCCTTTTCAATTACTGAGCGATTACGGCGTTCACATAAGCCATTTTGCTCCGGAGTATAGGGATTACTTTTCTGATGTATAATTCCTTCCCGCTGTAAATATAAATTGAAATCTTTATTACAGAATTCAAGGCCATTATCACTTCTTAAGCACTTTATTTTTTTGTCTAATTGTTTTTCTGATTTAGCCTTAAAACACTTCACTTCACTTTTGTTTTTTAGAAAATACACAAAAGTCATTCTCGAGTAATCGTCAACAAATAACAAAAAATATCTTGAACCACCAATAGATAGAACTTCCATTGGCCCAACTATATCTGTATGGATCAGTTAGGCTTATTACTTTTTCTATTGCCAACACTACTAAAAGGTAACCTGCACTGCTTACCTTCACAACAAACTGAGCATGTCAATTTTGATATGTCAACTTTTTGTTCCGAATTCATGCCCTCCACTGCAGCGAATGTTTTATATAAATAATTGCTATTTACATGCCCCAATCTGCGATGCCATATATTACCAGAAACAGCTGAGGTTACCACTGCACTCTTCGAAACTCTCAACTTGTAAGCTCCATTGACAATATGAGCCACAGCAACTAATTCACCATTCTTATTGTAAACACTGCAGCCATTTTCGGTAAAACTAACCTTATTTCCATTTTTCATTAGTTGGCTAACAGACAATAGGTTTGTTGTCAGGTCTGGCACACAAAGTACTCCCTTTATTGGCACTTCAAATTCGGAGTCATCCGTCTTTGTGATAATATTTACATCGCCGGTGCATAATACTTGTAGTTTATTATTGTTTGCAACTATTATTTCATCTTTCTGTTCGTAACAGGGATTTCCTATACAATTCTCGTTAGCTGTTAAATGTGTACTTGCGCCCGAGTCAATGTACCAATCGTATTCACTAAAATGTCCGTTTAGAAACGCAGCACTAAATGCGTTTGTTTGTTTTCTCACATTTTTATTTTCATTTGACTGAGAAAAACATTGTGCGTACACTGATTCCGGTAATGGCCGGGTTGTTTACACTTATAACATTTGACGTGTGATTTGACAGATGAGACGCCATCTTTAGCACCGCCCATAGACTTATTTTTGTTCTTAGGTTGCCATTTCCGTGAACTCGCGAATGCACCCCCTTCACGACATGCATTGACATCCGTTTCCGCCATATCAAGCAACTTGGTTTTAATGGCGTCCGTTGTGACACCTATGCCAGAATGTTCGATTGCCATGATCATTGTTGGCATGTATTTTTCAGGCAATCCGAATAAAAGACACCCAATCCACTCGTCACTGATGTTAAAACCGGTTCCACTTAGTTTCTGTCCAGTTAGAATCATTTCAGTAACGTATGACGCCATGGAGTCACTGTTTTCAAGTCGAATCGAGGTTAAAGCACGCAATAAACTAATTTTTCGTCGACGTCGACACACTTTTAATATGAACATATAGCTTTGAGTCAATAGTCATAATTAATTTTGCTTTCGTTTTTTCATCATATTCTACCGCAATCTGTTTTCCCGTAACTGGCTTGATACAGTGAAGCATTCCTTCAAGCACCAGGAAATTTTCGGCAGCGAACGTACATTCACCGTAATTCTCCCTGTCTTTTAGCTTGGGCACGTTGACAAGGTAGTTCGAAGTCATGATTTTTATTTAACACGAACACCTAATTCCGTCAATATTACACTTTTCCTAGCTAAACCTAACAATTTAACTACTGGAAATAAAAAACTTTTATAAAAAGCACTTAGGACTAGGGCCATGACCTAAAATGAATAGACGCTTCTAATGATCAGTAACAACCGACTGGCTTTATTTTAAAAAGGAAGTACATTGCAGCTACACACAGATAATATAAGCTCATACAGAGTTTGGCGCATAGCACCGATAGATGGCAGCACATGTACTTTAAATACTATTTTGATACATATTTCAACAAACTGTTCCTAATCTCTTAACTATGGTACCTTTACACCAAGTGTATTTACTTTTATTAAAAAAATTTTTATATAGAACTGTGTCATTTTCACTTAATCCTTGTTTATCACTCAGCGAGTATAACAATACTCGCTGAGTAGTATCGCTACTAGTCCTATTGATAATCAACAGATTATCAAAATAGGACTAGTAGCGGTCGGTGACAAGGCTGCCGGTGACTTTGGATCGATCAAATCTAATCGTGTCCTTAACTTGTGGCCATATATGAATTAAGCAGGGGACAACCCCGTGGTGGTATGAATCGAGTTACGATAGTCCATAAGGTATTTTAAAAATGAAATAGACATATTATTTCGATTGTCACCCGACAACAAACACATTTTTATTCCCCTTTTAAAACTACTTTCTGCTTGGCCGTTACTCGACGGGTGAGGTCAGGTGAGAAATCCCATTGGAAATGCAGAATGAGTGAAACGCGAACAAAACGCGCCATTATCGCTCACTATAGTTTCTGGAATACCGAACCTTGACATAAATAAACTCGTATAACTTCCCAACCACCGTGGACGATGAAGTAGCAGTATTCATACTGTATACTTCTTCGACCCACTTACTTACTGTAGGCGTCAACTATCACTAAATATACACACAATTCTTAATCGGTCCTAAGAAATCTACATGTATTCTACTAAAAGGACGCTTAGGAAAATTCCAATGAGCTAAAGGGGCGCGTGGAGGCGAAGGCCGCAGTTGTATACATATATCACTGTGGTATATACCTGTCCTTTAAAAGAAATGACAGCTAATGTCAAGTGACTTTGACGGAAGGTTTTCTCCCGCTCGAGGATCAAGAGTTGTATTGGGGTATGTTTAAGATGGTGAATGTAGTTTTATGAACCCTTGTAATAATATCTAAAATAAAGTGTGATTTGACTCGGTGAGTTTTATTAGAAGACAAAATATTGGCGACGAGGAAAAAAGGAATCATGATTGGGTCGATAGAAAACTATCGCGTGGGTACAGATTTTTCGGCTTACACCGAAAGAATGGAACAATATTTCCTTATAAATGATGTTACAGAAGAGAAAAAGAAGATTGCTTTGTTTATCACGTTGATGGGGCCGGAAAGCTACGAAACATTAAAAAATTAAGTGTCTCCAGAGGTACCGAGCTCATTAACATACACTAAGTTAGTAGAGGTTTTAAAGGGGCATTATATTGAAAAAAAAATCAGCAATTGCAGCGCGATACGAGTTTTACCAGTATAAACAGAAGGAAAATCAGTCCATTAATGATTTTGTTGTTCAAATCAAAAGGTTAGCTGCAAATTGTCAATTTAAAACTTTTTTAAAAGAAGCACTTCGGGACAGATTGGTATGTGGATTAAGAAATGAAAGTTTAATTAGTAAATTACTGTCGGAGCCTGATGATTTATCATTTGAGAAAGCTATTCAAATGGCTTTAGCCTTTGAGAGTGCAGAAAAAGATACTAAGTATATACAACCAGATGGAAATATTCATTTAGTAAAGAAGCCTCAATATCGGCAGGGATCCAAAGCTCAAGTGCCACGCTTTGAACAAAATCTAAATTTGGAAGGGAAGCCAGAATGCAGACGTTGTGCAGGTGCCTATTTAACAACAAGGTGTTTTAAAAAAGAATGGATATGTTTTGTTTGCAAGAAGCCTGGGCATTTGGCAAATAAATGCCGGTTTAAATTTTCAATGAAAGGAAACAATGTTAAAAATGTGGAACAAGAGAAAGAGATCAGTGACCATCATGAAGAGCAGGAGGAAATAGTTCTAGGAAGTATCATGAATATTTCAGAGCAGGATATGGCATCAATGACATCGTGACTAGGAAAGAGAAGATTGAACATGCAAATTGATACTGGAGCTTGTAAGTCTGTTATACATAGAAAGGACTATGACACATATTTTCCTAAATATGAGTTAAGAAAATGTAATGTAAAACTAAAGTCTGTGTCGGGTGAACATTTATCAGTATTGGGGGCAATACGAGTTAAGACAAATAATATAAAAAAGGATTTATTTTTAATAGTAATTAATACTGATAGTTACTTTAGCCCTTTGATTGGCAGAAATTGGCTAACTGTGTTATTCCCAAAGTGGCAAAATATGTTTAAAATTAATAATGTGTCTGATTTACAGATAAATGATGATAATTTTGATTCAAGTAATATTGTAAGTCAATTAAAGCTCAAATATAAAGAAGTATTCTCCAAAGATAGGTCATCACATATTTTAAATTTTAAGGCCAAGTTGAAATTGAAAGATGGAGCAACACCCACATTCCATAAAGCATATTCAATACCATATTCAAAAAAGCAAGCAGTAGAAAATGGATTGTTAAATTTAGTCAAGTCAGGTATACTTAAAAAAGTCACACACAGTGATTGGGCTAGCCCTATTGTCATAGTAGAAAAAAGTAACAAAAACATAAGAATTTGTGTAGATTACAAGGTCACATTAAATAAGCAATTAGACACAGATCATTATCCCTTGCCTCTGCCAGAAGATATATTTTCTGAATTGGCGGGAGCAAATTGTTTTTGTGTACTGGATCTGAGTGGAGCGTATCAACAATTGTAGTTAGATGACAAGTCACAAGAGTATATGACTATAAAAATACCCATTTAGGATTATTTAGACCTACTCGTTTACAATTTGGTGTGTCAAGTGGGCCGTCTGTTTTTCAGTGTGTTATGGATCAAATATTGCAAAATGTAAGTAATGTTAGAGTATTTATCGACGATATAATTATTAGTGGAATTAGTTTACTGGATTGTCACAAGAACTTAGAACATGTTTTACAAAGATTAAAACAATATAATGTTAGAGTAAATTTAGAAAAATGTCAGTTTTTCTGTAGAGAAATTAAATTTTTAGGACATATTATTAGTAGTCAGGGTATAAGACCTTTACCAGATAAAATTGAAGCCATAGCTAAAGCTCCACCACCCGGGTCAGTTACTCAGTTACAGGCATATTTAGGGCTGCTAAATTACTATGGAAAATTTTTACCAAGATTAGCAGATATTTTGGCACCGTTGCATAACCTACTGAGAAAAGATGTTCCGTTTTGTTGGACAGAGACATGTAATAGGTCTTTTGAATTAAGTAAGAAATTAGTATTAGAGCATGGTTTATTAGTACATTATGATTGATGAAGGGTTTGTATGTAACAGCAGATGCTAGTCAATATGGTATAGGAGCAGTATTAAGCCATAAGATAGACAGTGAGCCTATCTGTTTTGCATCGGCTACATTAAATAATGCCCAAAAAAATTATTCACAAGTGGAGAAAGAAGCTTTAGCTATTTATATATATATTATATATATATAAATAGCTATTTTACTATTATATATATTATATTTGCTGTACAAAAATTTCACAAGTATTTGTATGGGAGAAAGTTTGTTTTGGTGCCTGATCATCATCCATTAAAATTTATTTTTGATCAATTAAAAAAAAATCCGGTTACTGCAAATTCAAGATTACAAAGATGGGCTCTAATATTGTCAGGATACATATATGAAATTATTTATCGAAAGGGTTCATTACTAGGCAATGCGGATGCTTTGTCACGGTTGCCTTTAGCGGAAAAAGTAGATGTTAGTGGTAGTAACTATTTTAATTTTGTAAATGAAGTGCCATTAAATTATCAAGAGATAGCAAAGTACACTCAAAAGGACCCTGTATTAAGTAAGGTTTATGAGTATGTGATGACAGGTTGGCCAAATTATATGTCAGATGAACATTTAAAGCCATATTTTAGTAAAAGAGCTGAATTAGTAAGTGAACAAAAATGTGTACTTTGGGGAAGTAGAGTAATCATTCCAGAGCAGTTAAAAAGTAAAGTGTTAGATATGTTTCATGAATCGCATCAGGGAATTGTTCAAACAAAAATGTTAGTGAGGGGGTATTGTTGGTGGCCTAATTATAATAATGATATAGAAACACAAGTTTCTAAATGTGATATTTGCCAGTCAACCAGAAACTTTACAAAAAATATTGAGCCTGTCAGTTGGAAAAAATGTGAAAATAGTTTTGAACGGGTTCACATAGATTTTTTTATGAAGGATTCTACTACTTACTTATTAATAGTTGATGCAAGATCAAAATGGCTTGATGTTCATATTATGCAAGGTACTTCTGCTAGCCAAGTTATTGAAAAATTGTGTAGAACATTTGCTATTATAGGGATACCAGCTGAAATAGTTAGTGATAATGGACCACCCTTTACTTCTATTGAATTCCTAAATTTTCTTAAAGCTAATGGATGTGTACCTTTAAAAAGTCCTCCATATCATCCTGAATCTAATGGTATGGCAGAGAGAACAGTTCAAACTATAAAACAAGCACTGGTTAGATTAGTTTTGCAAAAAAAGGGATTGTCTAAAGAAGTACTGTTACAATTTTTTTTATTTACTTACAGAAATGCACCAAATTCTACTGGTATGTCTCCAAATGAAATTATATCTAAGTATAAACCAAGGACTCCTTTTGAATTAATGAAACCCTCAAATATATTGTCAAAAAGAGTTGTTCAGTCTGATAATAATAATACTAGGATCCGTAAAGCTCCTACAAGGTTAAATTTATAAAATTGGGTACCTACTTAACAATTTAATTAGCATAAAAAGTGTAGGTACCTTTTTAGTAAAATAAAAGCTAACTAGTGTTTATGATTACCAAAAACAAATAAATACGTGTAAACAGACTAGTTTTAGATTTAGCATTAAACTAGGTAGGTAATGGATGGATAGATTATAAGTTTTCTAATTCATATTATAATAAAGCTTTTTAATGGGGACGAGTGTGGTATACCTGTCCTTTAAAGAAATGACAGCTAATGTCAAGTGACTTTGACGGAAGGTTTTCTCCCGCTCGAGGATCAAGAGTTGTATTGGGGTATGTTTAAGATGGTGAATGTAGTTTTATGAACCCTTGTAATAATATCTAAAATAAAGTGTGATTTGACTCGGTGAGTTTTATTAGGAGACAAAATAATCACAAGGCCCTATCATTGTTTCTATAGCTTGATCAATACCTGGAAACCAAAACCTAGATCACGCGTTAGCTTTCGTCTTTACAATGCCTAAATGTGAAGTGTGCAATTCTTTTATAATTATTTTATAAAGGTTTCTAGGTATTACGATTTTGTGACCTCTCATGATGCAACCATTTTCATATGATAACTGAGATCTACACAAGAAATAGGGCTTTAACCGAACGTCAGTCATTTTTCGAGGCCATCCATTCAATATGAAATTAATTATTAACTTTAAAACGTCGTCATTACGCGTCTCATTACGTAACCTATCTATTGTTACGGGCATACTATCCACAACAAAACAAACACAAGAACTGCAAAAAACCATTGTACGTGACGATTATCGGGAACTTATTGAGCTATCTATTATTGTCTTAGGAGAAGACAGTGAAAAAAAAAATTAGATCTCCTGGAGCGATGCATCAAGAAAGGTGGATGGCTACAGCTTACTCTATGAAGATATGTTTGTTGCAAAACCAGCTCAAAATTAGGGCCAAGGATAAACAAGCACATCAAAACGTCTGTTTATTTATTGCGATTACATATTTGAAACCACGGCTTGGATGTAGTCTGGCGGTCTTAAGCGCCAGACTACATACTGCCTGCCTGGAAGTGCGGCGCGGCCACCAAATCAAGATTTGTTATTATTAAAGAGGCTTAAGTAACATGAAACACATTAATGTCCAAAGCAGCCATAAGCAAGCAAGTCAACATCAAAATAACCCTTTTAAAGTTGATGAACAAACCTAGACGAAAATTACAGTGAAGTTACAAAGAGAGAGTATGTATGATTCTGGAAAGCTATTCATTACATCTGAGTAAGATATGTCTGATTACTTGTATGGTAAATAGAAATACAATACACAGCACTAAATTTATAATGCTCTCAATAAATTGATAATAAAATAGAGCCTTATCTATTGTCGCAGGAAAATTATTAAGTTATTTTGTAGCTTGAGCCACACAGCAAAAAAATATTTTTTAGATTAAAATGTGATTAGAATTTCCTCCAGAGATCCCCTTCCTACATGGATGTGAAGATTTAAAAAAATGATTTCTTTAAGGACAGTTAATGATACAGCTGAAAGAGCTGTAAAACTTACAAGATCTTCATGGTTTGATCACTGCCAAGAAAAAGCAAAAGCAAGTTTTAGTACACTGTGCTCAGGAGCCTAGAAATCTGTATCCAGACTGTAAAAATGAGAGCCTCAAAAGAAAATATCCTGCCTGGTCTGCAATTTTATCTTCTTTGAATAAATATTTTATAAAATATAAATATTTCAATACATTTAATTACATAACGAAATCTGTTAAAAACATTAATTTTCAAAATCTTCAGGCATCTGTCGGCACGGGTTAATGTTGACGTAGGAAGATAAAATTTTGTATTTTAAGTAAGTCTAGGTAGTTAGCAAAGAAATGGGGGGTATGCATTTCGATATCTAAAAAAATTTTTTTTTCGCCCATATAAGGGACACCCTAATATATATAATAGGTCTTTACCTATGAAATTGCCGTTTTGTATGCAATAAGTAAAAGTACTTATTTTTTCAAACTTTTTTATTTCTGTTATTCGAAGTAATCACCTATGCAATCGACGCATCTTTGCCAACGCATTGGCGGTTTATTGATGCCCATGCAGCTTGGAGACTGTCCGAACTGACAACATCATTTGGTACAGTTCGCAACAGACAGTCTCCAAGCTGCAAGAGCTGGGGTTGGAAGGTCTCCCTCATCCGCCATACTCACCAGACCTTGCACCTACCGACTATTACTTTTTCCAAAATTTAGACAACTTTTTAGTGGGTAAAAAATTCAATTCCCGATAGGCAGTACAAAATGCCTTTGAAGAGTTTGTTGCCTCCCGTCCAGTTGATTTTTACAAGAAGGGCATGAATAAACTGCCAATGCGTTGGCAAAGATGCGTCGATTGCATGGGTGATTACTTCGAATAACAGAAATAAAAAAGTTTGAAAAAATAAGTACTTTTACTTATTGTATACAAAACGGCAATTTCATAGGTAAAGACCTAATATTATAATCTAATATATATATCTTCTGAAGAGAGACTGTCAGTGACACTGAGGTTACTAAATGAAAAAGTAAAAATAATGAATATTGATTGTCAAATAAAATTGTAAAATTTACGAATTTATAATACTAACTTTTTTATACACGCTTTTATTACCTTGACCTGTATGTACCTATGTACGTAAAAAAATCTTTTAACTCCATTTTCACCTACTTCTAGGAGTCGGATTAACTTGAAAATTTGCACAGGGGTCAAGGGCCGATGACAAAACAATAATTTAAAAAAAAAATGTTTTAAAAAACTAAACAAACACGCTTTTGTAAATATACCAAACTAAAAAGTAGAAAATAAATTATAGTTTAAAAGTTGTAAAAAGCATGGGGTGCTTTCTGAAAATATTTCAATAATGTCGCCCCACGCTTTTTACATTGAAATTATTTTCTACTTTTTAATTTGATTGATGATTGTTATTAAAGCGTGGTTTTTATTTAATTTTATACAAAAACCCATTCATTCTTTATAGGCCTTTCTTTAAAGTACATTAATTACAGACATCAATCAGGACATTTTAATGGCTTTATCTCTCTTTGTCTTACTCTCTTCGTGTTTACTCCATGGTATATATAAAAAGGGAGGCTGCGCTCCTCTCAACGTTCTTCTATTGTGAGAAGAAGAATTCTATTGTAAGGTGAAGTATCTAAACCAATAAACCGGCAAAACAACAAGTTAATGCTTTTATTTGAAAGAAGACTCACTCTCTCCGACCACCTTCAGCTCTACGTGCAGGGTGGCATTTCGCCGGTGAAGAGAGCAAGACTCTACATAGAAGACCCTATTCGGGAACCTTCAGCCTTTCGTGCAAGGTGGCCTCGGTTCCAGCGGGCGTTCTGGTGCCCTACATATAGAGTAGCCGCAGGTCGAGTTCACGGATAGATCTGAAGCATAAGGAGTTACGGAGCTTCTCTACAAAATCTGCCCTTGTGACCGCAACCACTGCGTTCTGGTCGCTCTACATGTAGAGTGGCTTTAGACCAGGGATCCGACAATATAAATAAATTATTATTATTTAAATGATCATAAATTGTATACAAAGTATTATTTCAAGGTTATATCACCCCGCTTATTTCTAATCATAGGTACAGCCGACAAAAATAAAAGAAGCGAGCGAAATGAGCGAGCCTTGTGAATGCCATAAATGTATTGTTAAGTTGGGATAATGGGTTTTAAATGATGTGCAATAAAATAAGTTTCTAGTTATAGTTTATTGATTTCTCGTTTCCCAAAAGTATCTTACAAACAAATATCTAATATTAGTTGCTGATTGATATATTAGCTATGTTATGGTTATGATGTGATTTCGGATTATGTTTAAAGGTATTTTTGGCGTTATAATCATAGTCAGAATTTCCATCGATATCACGTTATGTAGTAAACACAGTTTTTATTATTAATATGGCATGATCTACGTTAGTTTCAATTGGCTTAGCCAATATGCGCCATTTAGCGTGTAAAATGCCAAAAATGCACACTGCACATTTTCGAGCACTGCTTAAACGATTATTAAAATAAGTTTTTTCATCGTTCAAAACTCTAGATGGGAAAGGTCGTCCATTTTTTTAAAATTTAATTACACATTTACAGTGGATGTACTTATGAAGAGGTGGAAACATCTGAAAGATCAATTTAGAAAAGAACTGAAGAAACGTCCTATGTCGAGGTCAGGCGCAGCTGCTGAAGCTTCCCATTCCATATTTTGTGAACACACCACTTCTTTTACTGGCAAATCTTGACACACTGAACAAAATATCATTTGTAAACGCTCGTTAAAACGTCAAAACACTGATCACGCCGCTTAACTACACGCTAAAAACGCTGCTACGAATACACCAAGAGAGAAATCCATACGTTCAGTTTTCGAGCGTGCACGCTCAAAACAACACGCCGCTGCACGCCGTTTCGAATTTGCGGCCTTAAGGTTTTTTTTTTCGTAAGCGCCGACTTTCTTGGTGTTTCTAAAATTTCGCACAAAATCCGGTGAACTGACATTGTCTACATTGTCTAGCTCTACTCAACAGAGACATCCAAGCATTCGGCTTTAGCTTAGCCAAATGGGCTATTCAGAACTTAAATGAAAATTAATAAACATTAATAAACGGCCAGCTCGATAAGAGAGTTGTAGCGAATCATATTCATTTGAATAGTATTCAAATGAATTATATTAATAATATTTATTGTTCTGTGTAATCTATGTTATTAATATTATATCCTTTCCATCTAGTTATATTTACATAAACATTATTGTATAAAATCAATTCTAATATTATATTATACTTCAACGAGCAAACGGACAAGCGACCGGGCGCGCCATAGTAGATATTGTTCCCGACCGAAACCGGTTCGTTGGAATGCGGCCGCGCAAGGCCTGCTGTCTCGCCAGTCGGCTCACAACCCTCTGACGCGCTGCCCGCTATTTGTTTGTTGGTTCGATCTTGCTATATCGCTGTGCTAACTATCTATCGCTGTATTTCTCTTTGTGTATTCTACTTCTATTCTCCTTCTATACCTTATATATATCTGCTTGTGCTGTGTAAGTGTTTGTGTATTAAGTGTAGTAAACTTCTACGAAACTGTAAGTGTTAACCTTTTATTTATCACTACCTACTACCCAACGCATCTACACTGGTGACCCCGAAGAACACGGCAAAGATGACTGATGGAAAGCCGAGAGATGCACCCGTACAGCGTGAAGCTGGCAACCAACCGCAGGAAACATTCCGCGTTGGCGTGAGGATTCCTCCGTTCTACGCAGAGAAGCCAGCTCTGTGGTTTTCACAGATGGAGGCGCAGTTCGCGCTATCGAACATAAAGACCGACGAGACCAAATTCTACTACATCACGGGGAATCTGGATCCCCAGTACGCATGCGAAGTCGAGGACATTATTACCTACCCCCCACCGACTAATAAGTATGAAAAACTGAAGAGCGAACTGATAAAACGGCTCTCAGCGTCTCGTGAGAAAAAGGTGAAACAGCTCCTGACTCACGAGGAGTTGGGGGACAGAAAGCCGTCACAGTTTTATCGCCACTTGGTGAACCTGGCCGGACCTGGAGTACCAGAGGAGTTTCTACGCACCATCTGGACCAGTCGACTTCCCAGTGCTACGCAAGCCATAATAGCTTCACAATCAAAGAGCCCGATGGAGGACCTGGCTGACCTAGCTGACCGGATAAATGACGTCGTCGGCCTGCAAGCGCCAACAGCCTCAACATTAGCCATCGCGTCTACGTCGCGCAGCAGTGAAAGCTCCGAGGTGGCCGCGTTAACCAAACAGGTCGCGATTTTAACGGACAAAATCGAAAGAATGTCACGAGAACGCGGTAGGTCGAGAAATCGTAATCGCAGCCGCCACCGCTCGAACTCGACGAGATCACATTCGGCCTATAGGCTACACCCGCAGTGCTGGTACCATGAAAACTTCGGCGAACGAGCACGAAAATGTGTAAAGCCTTGTGACTACCAACCGGCGGGAAACGTGAAAGGCAATCACTAATGGCGACCGATGATTGCCTAAGTTCTGGTCGCCTGTTTGTCACCGATCGCAGGTCAGCAACGCAGTTTCTAGTGGACACGGGCAGTGACCTCTGCGTTTACCCCCGATCGGCACTACCAGGACGTCGAGAAAAGACGAAGTTCGGACTCTGTGCGGCGAACGGAACACAAATTGCTACTTACGGTTTTATAAACTTTAATTTAAACTTGGGGTTGCGCCGTGAATTTGCTTGGCGATTTATTATCGCCGACGTTACGAAGGCGATAATAGGCGTGGATTTTTTGTCTCATTATAATTTAATTGTTGATTGCAGAGGGCAACGCCTGATAGACAACAGCACTACGCTCGCGACCCCGGCGTCACCTGCGCGTTCGGTAGACGCGATATCTTCAGTTAAGGTAATTTCTGGTAATTCTAAGTATCACGACATACTACGTGAGTACCCCGACATCACTCGCCCACACGGCGTACATAGTACGCCCACACACAAAACACTACACTACATTAAAACAACACCTGGTCCGCCTGTATCTAGTACACCTCGCCGATTAGCCCCCGACAAACTTAAAATCGCGCGGGCTGAATTTGAGACTATGTTGCAAAGTGGTATCTGCCGCCCTTCTAAGTCTCCATGGTCATCACCCCTTCACCTAGCACCAAAGAAGAATGATGGCTGGCGCCCCTGCGGTGATTATAGGATGCTAAACGCACGGACCATCGCAGACAGATACCCCATACGCCACATTCAGGACTTCGCTCATAGCCTCTCAGGTTGTACTGTGTTTTCCATAATTGACCTTGAAAAGGCGTACAACCAAATCAAGGTCAACCCCGAGGACATCGCGAAAACCGCAATCACCACACCGTTCGGACTTTACGAATTTCCATTTATGACATTTGGACTTCGTAACGCCGGACAAACATTTCAGCGGTTCGTCGACGAAATGCTGAGAGGCCTTGATTTCACATACGCGTACCTTGATGATTTTTTGGTCTTCTCGAAGGACGAGAGGAGCCATGAACAGCACCTGCGTCAGATCTTCGATAGACTAAGAAATTACGGCATGGTCATCAATAGTTCCAAGTGTACGTTTGGTGTGTCTGAGGCAACGTTCTTAGGTTACCATGTAACAGCTGAAGGGACAACACCACTTCCATCAAAGGTTGAAGCCATCAAGAACTTCCCCACTCCGAAGACGGTAAAAGAACTCCGACGATTTTTAGGGATGTTAAATTTTTATCGTAGATTCATTCCTAAGGCAGCTACTCATCAGACACCGTTGAACGAGCTTTTGGCCGGTTCAGTTAAGGGCTCCACTCCAGTACACTTTTCAGCAGTACAACTGGAGGCTTTCGAAAGCTGCAAGGATAGTTTGTGTCAGGCCGCAATGTTAGCGCATCCTGACTGCAGTTCAAAGCTTGCTTTAGTCACGGATGCATCAGACAAAGCCATCGGAGCAGTTCTGCAACAGCTGAAAGGTAGTGCTTGGCAGCCTCTCGCGTTCTTTTCGCGAAAACTGAATCCAGCTCAAGTAAAGTACTCACCTTACGATCGTGAGCAACTCGCGATATACGAGAGCATCAGATACTTTAGGCACATGCTGGAGGCGCGAGACTTCGTTGTGTACACAGACCATAAGCCTCTCACCTTTGCTTTTCACACTCGTAAAGAAAATTGCTCCCCTAGACAGTTCCGACACCTAGATCTGATATCTCAATTCACCACAGATATCCGACATATATCAGGTAAGAACAACGTGGTAGCCGACACGCTTTCTAGGATCGAGGAAGTTACACAACCAGTCGATCCTGAGAAAATTGCAGTGGCTCAAGCTTCTGATGCCGAATTGTCGAAGCTTCTAACAGGCAACACCTCACTTCAGCTCACACAGATCAAGATCCCTGGCTCTCAGAGTAACTTATACTGTGACATCGGTAGCACTACTCCGAGGCCATTCGTTCCTAAGCTGTTGCGTAGACAGGTGTTCGAAAGCTTACACTGCCTGAGTCACCCTGGCGCTAATGCCACCGCCAAGCTTATCTCCGAACGATATGTGTGGCCTGAAGTAAGGAAAGACTGTAGACACTGGGTACGTACTTGTGTAGCTTGTCAACGCTCTAAAGTTACCAGACACGTCTTTGCTCCAATAGGTCGTTTTAATTTACCACAGACCAGGTTTGCCTTCGTCCACATCGACCTGATAGGACCTTTGCCACTCTGTCAAGGCTTTCGCTATTGCCTAACGGCTGTGGATCGCTTCACGCGATGGCCCGAGGCTATCCCTCTGGTCGACATTACCGCCGAGACGGTGGCAAAGGCGTTGGTGAGCGGATGGATCGCTAGGTTTGGTTGTCCTACAGACATAGTGACAGACAGGGGTAGGCAGTTCGAAGCTGCCCTGTTCAAAAAATTGTCACTCGTCACCGGTTTCCAGCATCGCAGGACTACGGCTTACCATCCAGCCTGTAATGGCCTCGTGGAGAGGTTCCACAGGCAACTAAAGGCCGCAATAACCTGCCACACAAACGAAGCCTGGGTTGAATACCTCCCTCTTGTGTTGTTGGGCATCCGCAGTGCGTACAAGGAGGATTTACAAGCGTCATCAGCCGAACTTGTGTATGGGCAGCCGATCCGGCTTCCAGGGGAATTTTTCGACCCCCACACAGACGAAACGGTAGATATGACGGAGTATTTATCGCGACTTCGTCGTTTCGTAAGGAACCTACAACCTGCCCCAGCAGCCCATCACAACCGGAGCGGTAAAATATTTATTTTTAAGGATTTACCCTCGGCTTCCCATGTTTTTCTCCGGGACAACACGATAGGTCGTTCATTAACAGCTGCATACACAGGCCCTCACGAGGTTATTTCGCGCGGTGACAAGGTGTACAAAATATTATTTAACGGTAAACAGGTCACGGTATCAATAGACCGTCTAAAACCGGCATTCATACTGCGTGACTCCACGAACACAACACCTGAAACTCAAACCCACACAGACAACCACACTCGCACGAACATCCAGACCGACAACCACAACCACACTCGCACCCACATCCATACAGACAAACACATCACACTTGGGGATAACCAGAACTTACCTGACGCTGACGATAACAATGTCAGAAAGACGCGGTCGGGGCGTAAGGTTAAATTTCCCGACTATTATCGCCCGTAACCCGGTCTCTGGAGGGGGGTGGTGTAGCGAATCATATTCATTTGAATAGTATTCAAATGAATTATATTAATAATATTTATTGTTCTGTGTAATCTATGTTATTAATATTATATCCTTTCCATCTAGTTATATTTACATAAACATTATTGTATAAAATCAATTCTAATATTATATTATACTTCAACGAGCAAACGGACAAGCGACCGGGCGCGCCATAGTAGATATTGTTCCCGACCGAAACCGGTTCGTTGGAATGCGGCCGCGCAAGGCCTGCTGTCTCGCCAGTCGGCTCACAACCCTCTGACGCGCTGCCCGCTATTTGTTTGTTGGTTCGATCTTGCTATATCGCTGTGCTAACTATCTATCGCTGTATTTCTCTTTGTGTATTCTACTTCTATTCTCCTTCTATACCTTATATATATCTGCTTGTGCTGTGTAAGTGTTTGTGTATTAAGTGTAGTAAACTTCTACGAAACTGTAAGTGTTAACCTTTTATTTATCACTACCTACTACCCAACGCATCTACAGAGTTGCTACATATTTGTGAACAATATGCGGTCAAACATGGACTAGTGTATAATGTAAAGAAGAGTGTTTGTATGGTCTTTGAGGCCTCCGGTAGGAATGTGCCGCATGATCCAGTTATGAGACTGAACGGTGTAAGACTCGAAAGAGTTTCTCAATTATATACCTTGGGCACATCGTTACCGGAGACCTTAGAGACGATGCTGATATTTAACGTGAACGAAGGTCTCTGGCGGTCAGGGGTAACATGCTGGTACACAGGTTTGCTAAGTGTAGTCGAGAGGTTAAGATCACTCTCTTTAAAGCATATTGTCAGACTCTGTATACGAGCAATCTGTGGACAAAGTATACTAAGCTGGAGACACTCAAGGTGCAATACAACAATTGCTTTAGGATGTTGTTGGGACTACCGCGTTTCTGTAGCGCATCCGGGATGTTCGCTACGGCGCGAACGAAAACCAACTCGCTGCTTACAAGAATGCAGTCTAGTTCCAACGGTATCCTAATGATGCTAAGCAACAGACTTGAGGCACCCTGGTTACGTCATGCAATGACAGTCCTAGTGAGGTCAGGAAGTGTGTAATCATTATAATATATTTTATGTTACTAATATTAGACGTAAGTAAATTGTTACTAACACATTGGGCCTAGTTGCCATTTAATAAAGAACTATTATTATTATTAAGTCATTAAATCAATTAGGTGTGTATGAAGTGAAAAATCACATTCCATGTTTTGATCGTACCTTAGGTGGTTAACGGCACAAACGGCACGCACTGAGTGGCAAAACAATAAGTTTACAAGTTTTGTATTTTACGACAGTGTTGGGGTGTTAAGGATCAATTTGGTTTGGACTGTAGGAACTTCAACTAAAAATGCGCACTGTCACTGCAACTGTTTATTGTATACTGACTCGTTCAACATTATAACACAATACATATAGATCAACGGTCGGCAACAGGCGGACCGCGAAAGGTGGAACCGCGGGCCGCCAAAAATTTTAATTTATTGTATACCATGTACATACCTACATATTAAAATACGTAGACAAGATATTCTATACTTTTATTGATTCATAAAATATTTTAAGCCAAATGGAATCTTACTTCTTAGTACTTCTACTTTAAGTTGCAGAGTTAACCTATTTTACAAGAAACTACCACTGAACCAAAATCTTTTTGTACATACGTTAATACACATACGATAATAACAGCGAAAAGCGGACAGTGAAAATAGGACGTTTCTGGCGAAATGAACTGAACAACATTGTTTTACGCTGCCTGATAGGCCTCAAGCGGTTCCAGTGTGCCTTATATGCAATAAAACTGTCGCTGTTATTAAAAGTGATGATAATATTCCCAATGATGCAGAAGCATCGCTAGGCCGCCATAGTGTGCGTCACCATGCTGCATTGTTGCATTGTCTGTATTCGCAATGAGTATGGTGATCACCACTCTTGGATTTTGCTTATTGCTAAGTAAAAGTCAACTTATTGAAAATTTCTGGCTAATAAAAAAAAAAACAAGTAAAAGAGAATTCTGAACAACATTGCAAGAGTTTATAAAATTTCATGCCGATCTTAGGAACGAATTTGCTACAAGATTCCAAGACTGCAGAATAAGGCAAGTTAACTTCGTTTTTTAAATCGCTATTCGAAATTGATGTGGCGGCTGAACAGACGGATGTGGCTGCCAAGTTGTTTAATCTGTCAAACCAAATGTATAAAACGGTGTCCATTGCAGAATTTTGGCCCAAATATGTCCCAAAAACATATGAAAATTGTAAAAAACTAGTTTTCAATTAGGTCACTATGTTTGTCTTAACATACATATGAAACATCTTTCTCAAAGATGATTTTTTTTAAAAACAAATATTAGATTCACAAACCCCCACCTAGAAGACATTGGAACTTACTGTTCCTCTCGAGAACCAAACCATAAAAAACTGGCTCAAGATCAGCGGTGTAGTTTCACATTAAATTTAGGTTTAGTGTTTGATAACTCAAAACTCGATTTGATACCAACAAAATAATTATGTATCATTTAATTTTTATCATTTGTTTTTTTCTGGACCTCGTTACAATTTTCCCACAGTATCCGGACCCCACCTAAAACTACTTGCCGACCCCTGATATAGATGATCAAACACGCCGCTCACCAAAAACATCAGTTTTTCCTATATTTGAAGTTAAACATATTAATTGAGCTTATATGAAAATAAAGTTATATTATTTTAATATTAATCCTTTTATACAAGTTTATTTTTAATTGATACAATGCAAATTATACTTCACTCAAAGGGAATTATGCTATCCACCTTAATTCATATCACATAATAGTGACAACACTAGAAATAATGCAATTATTTTCTAAATTAAATAAATTAGTATCTTATACACTTGCATGCAACAAACAGAATGTAATAAGAACTCCTTTAGTGAGCATAAAGAAATTAAATTACAATAATAAATTTAATAGAAACTTAAATTTAGAACAATCACTCCTTATCATTAATAGGTAATTCACATATTTTGGAAATTGATCTTTTTATAATTTTACCATGACATCTAAGACTATACATACACTCGACAAACATCATCTTTACCAGGATGTTTTGCAACTATGCGTCCCAGTGCCCACTTACATGGTGGTAGATTTTCTTCTCGTATTAACACAACATCACCGACTTCAAATTCAGTCTTCAGTTGTAACCACTTTGGTCGCTGCTGCAATCTAGTTAAATTTTCCGTTAAGTACTATCTACTTAAAATTTGGACAGGACCGGCATAATCAACTCCAGAATTTAAAAATCGTCTAGCTGGTGTTTCTCGGGCCTCCGAGTCACTCATCAATTGTGTTCTGTAAAAATGATGCATCTATGCAGGTAAGTCGTTACTAGAGATTTTACGCGGGTGATCCAAAAGCGTGTTCTTAAATAATTTATCATTAATTGTATACCGCCGTGTAGGTTTTTCTTATGTGCATCAGCAATCAGCAAGGTAGTCTAGCCGATTCTGATGACCTATAATAATTGGATGTTTAGTATTTTCTTCCAGATGAGCCTGTCTAAGCCTGCCGCCCACCCTGAGGATATTTTCAGCATCAAGGTAAGGACATAAATTTTATATTTTACTTTTATTACTTATATAGGTTTATTCTCTTTTAGATCTGTTATTTCCATTCTAAAATCTTCCTTCTGTGTAATTCGAATACAAATTTCTAATTTTCTTCTGTAGTATGGTAAGCAGCATTATCGTCTGCTTCCAAATTTTTGTATTTCTTGTAATAAATAAATCTCTTGCAATAAACTATTGTTCTAAGTAACTCTTGTATTAAATTTGTTATAAATTCTTTCTTCATTTCTAAATCTGTAGATATATTACTTTGTTCACTTATTTCTATAACTTCATTTTTCAGCCACGCTGGTCCGTTCCACCAGAGATTACAGGTCTCCAACTCAGGTAAGAGCATTCCTCTTGAAGCTACATCTGCTGGATTGTCACTTGATTGTACACATGGTACCATTGATTGTCAGTGTTTTCCAAAATAGTAACAACTCGATTTCTTACAAATGTCTGCCATCGGGCGGGATCACCTCGAAGCCAGGACAGTCCAATAGTGGAGTCAGTATAAGCATATATCATCTGACTAGCAGGAATGCGGGTCGCCTTGCTTATTTGATTTAGTAGCTGGGACAGTAAGACAGCTCCACACGATTCCAGCCTAGGTAAAGATACTGGCTTCACTGGTGCTACACGAGACTTTGCTACTATGATGCCAATCTTGAATTCCTTATTTTTTGTGTGGACTCTGAGCTAAGCAACTGCTCCATACGCCTTATTAGATGCGTCACTAAAGCCTGTATTTCAATACACAACTCTTGTAGTCTGCAACCACCTTTCTAATTGGATGTTCTTTACATTATCCAAGCTTAGCAACAAAATGTTGTGAATTTTGTGCTCAGAAATAATAATAATAGTGCATTCTTAATTAATGAACAGGTTAATGGCGAACTCATCGATTTTTGTGTGGCAGAGTCCACACATGTCGACATGAGGTGTACAGATCACCTCATGAATAATAAATAGTTCCTTAGGATTTTATCGATGTAACTCAGATGACTGCCTCAAGTAAGTTCTTTGGGATTTTACCTTTCATCGCAAACTTAAAATTCAAGAAATCCAAGATTTGTAGATCCTAGTCAGGTGATCATCAGTACTAATAGAGCTCTTGTTAACAATAATGTTGAGTGTGAGAGCCACAGTGCTGATATGCTTTTGATTCAGCTTAGTACCTACTTTTGTCTAGATTGTTATTATTTAGATCTGATTGTTATTTTTTGATAACCTACTTGTAGTATTTTTTAATAAATAAATATTTTTCTTACCTTAATCTGTGTTTTCAATGACTCATATATTGCCCAACACACTTCCGGTATTAAATAAGATATAAATGGTAACACTATAAAAGTGTCTGAGATTTCGAAACGACATTCGCCAAAAATGTCAGTGTAATTTCGAGTTTCACTTTGGCTAGCAAGGAGTCTCTCATAAATGTGTCTTGACGCTGAATAGAGCTCGATAACAACATAAGCAAATCATCAAAGTCTCTTAGCGTCATTCTCAAAGCCAGTTAGTATTCCCCAGGATCTTCAATTCTCAACTGGGTTAACAACAGAGCTGAGCCTCCAGTTTGATCTCTATCATCTATCCATTTTCTTACCCTAATTCCCTTCTTTTTAGATATCTCTTCTTCTAACATACCAGTTAGTTCTTGCATCATCACAAAGGTACATTTTCTCAACAAATTATTAACTCTGATTTTTTGCTGTTTACGAGAATTCATTTTTCCGCACTGACTTTACAAACGTGTGTACACCATAAGAAATATCCTCGACTACTGTCGAAATATTGACTGCGTGAAAATCGTATGAGTCAGTTTTCGGCGCCAGCACTGGCGACAGCTACTGACCCTGTGTAAATCTGCCATTAGCTTGGAAAAAGCTTGAGATATTTGTAGAAATCATGCTGTTCTGTGTGTGCTGTATACGCAAGTAATTCGAATGGAGAAATTTGGTGAGCCTATTATTAAGAAAGAAGTAGAGATGAGTGAGTGTCAGTATTGTGGATAACATGACTATGGAAAGTGTGCGGCTTATGGAAAAACCTGTGCTATTTGTAAGAAAAAGAATCATTTTGCAAAAATGTGAAAAAATAAAAAAGTTAATATTTTAGAAGATAATATATAAACTATAAGGTAAGAATCTTATCATTAAAAAGAAATAAAAAACATTCCTACTATTGTGTTAGTCTGAAAATAAATACATTAGTGGTTAGTTTTAAAGTTGACTCTGGTGCACAATGCAATGTACTAAGTGAAAATCAGTATTTTAAGTTAGGTCGAAGTAAAAATGTATTAAAGAAAACTAATGTTAGGATCACTTCCTTTACGAATAGAAAAGCACCTGTTACTGGCAAATGTACTTAATTTTCAATACAAATCAAAAGTGTATCCAATCGAATTTTATGTTATAAGTTCAAATTGCTATAATCTGTTGGGTTTGGAAAGTTTCGAAATGCTTGGACTCATTACGAGAGTTGATCAGATCAATAAAAGTTTAAAGTCCGTAATCCCAGACAGTTTCAGAGATTTGCTTGGCGGTAACATAGGGTGTGTACCAAAATTAGAAGAAATGAAATGTTAAGCCAGTTGTTTCCCCAGCTAGGCGATTACCTTATAGTTTAATACCTAAAGTCAAATAAGAGTTGGATAATTTAGTGGAAAAGGGCATTATTACTTCAGTGACTGAACCAAGAGATTGGGTAATCGGATGATTGTAATACAATAGAAAGATGGCTCTCTTCGTATATGTTTGTATCCCAGACCATTGAATAAGGCTTTGAAAAGAGCACATTATCCTTTTCCTAAAATTGAAGACATTACAGCACGTCTCGCACCTGCTAAGTTCTATTGTAAATTAGATAATCAGTCTGCATGTAAGATGTGCCTTATAGAGGAAAATAGTTCAAAGCTGTGCACTTTTCAAACGGCTTGAGGTAGATACTTACGCTTACCGTTTGGAATTTCACCGGCACCTGAAATATTCCACAAAGTAGTTTGTGATACATTTCAGGACATTGACCAGGCAGCTACTTTTCAGGATGATATACTATGCTAGGCTGATTATTAAATTTAACCCACAGAAATGTCAGTTTTTGTCAATGAAGTTACATTCCTGGGACACATTATTGGAGTACATGGAGTAAGCACAAAGAGAAGATTAGGGCAGTAACGGAATTAGAACCTCCTAAAGATAAAAAAGCCTTGCAAAGAGTTCTAGGACTGTTTAATTACGTATCTAAATTTATTCCAGGATATGCTGACATTACAGAACCATTAAGCAGATTGTTGAAAACTGATGTTGATTATGGGAGCTTCAATCATGAAACAATTTTTGAGGAACTAAAAAAATATATTACTGTCAAATCAAATCATTTATTTTGCGAACATGAGAACTTTCAGGTTTCATTAAATCGAAAGTCTGGCACTCACAGGCTCTTGGACCAACATGTTAGTTCCTTATTTAAATTTCTCATATAAACCTTTGTAAAGAGGTTATCTTTATATGATCTATTGTGAACGCAATAATTTTTATTGCGTGGTTTCATGTGTGATTTGTAGTCAATTTTAGAAAACAAAATGTATTATGATAAGTCGGTCTACATTGTCTTTCTGAAGGATGCCATTACAAGAGCTACAACGTGAAATCATTGTTTTATGTATTTTAGCTGCTTTCTCACCGAAATTACCACATTCCACTCTGCGAAAACCTCACTCTGCAACCCGTTTATCATCACAGGTTATGGGCCCAGAGTTCGCGAGTCAAGAAAAAATGTATAAATCGTCAAGAAACAAAAACTCAAGAAAATTAGCGTCGTCATTTTATTTGTTCTGTATCGTCGAAAGTTCTAGAAGAGTCGTAAGCGAAAATGGAAGAGTCTCGTCATCAACCCATTGGAGTAAAACTCAATGGAAACTCCACCTGGAGTATTTGGAAATTCCAAATGAGAATCCTTTTGCAATCGAAAGGGTTACTCGAGATAGTTGAGGGGACCGAGAAAATATAAGAAAAAAAGTTAGGTAAAGACGTTGAAGAATGAAAAGTGGAAAGATAAGGATTGCAAAGCACTAAGCCTAATAGCTTATCAAGTAGAGCAACAAATATTGACTCAGCTTCTATCCTGCTTCGACTTCGGCCGACATGTGAGCTAAACTTGTAAGCGTTTTCGATAAGAAGTCGGCCACAGCATTGCCTTTAGAACAACTAAAGTTTTTCAACTTATAATGTGAGACTGGCATATCAAAATTTTCTCAAAGATTGAAGAAGTGAGATCAAATACAAGACAATTGGGAGAGGTTATCTCGGATAAAATGGTTATTACAAAAGTGTTAATGTAAGGCCCGAGAATAAATACTTATATATTTTATTGCTGCATGGCAATCTGTACCTGCAGAAAGCCAGACCATTAATGAGTTAATGGCGAGATTGTTAATTAAAGAGGAACATACAAAGGCAGAATCAGTCGCACTAGCAACTTCAAGTAAAACAGAAGTGTTATGCATGTGGCAAGATAGTTTATTATAAGAGTGTTTGCAAATCACAGATTCAATGTTTTTATTGCAAGAAACCTGGCCATCTTATTAAAGACAGACTACGCTTCAAGAAGAATGGTAGCAAAGAGAAAGTTAATAGTAATGTGAGTGTGAATAACAAGATTAATGCTTTCATAGTCACAAGAGACATTAAACATGACCATGAATGGTTAGTAAGATACTGGAGCCACTGGAGCCAGCGAGCTTATGTGTCATATGAAAGATTTAGTACAGACCTGAAAGTTCATGGCCAGTGAACCAAGTCAGATGGCGCTGCTGTCTAAGTTAAACAACACTCCCGTAATAAAATTAGATTAAAAGTAATATTAATGCGTTTTAAGAAAAACTACTAGTGAATAAGTGAAAGGAGTTGTTAATTACAACAGGGTTGTTGTAATTAACAAAATGAGACTACATAATTACTAGTAGCGCCATCTAGTGACGCATGTCATCAATCTACTATTTTGACTATTATGTTCTGTGTAACTTTATGGAATAAATCAGTCGTTTCCGATAATCAGCGAACACATGCACGTTGTTTCATTTTATAAATAGGTTATGGCCCAGATCCATATGGTTAACGTTTTCAAGTGTAATTATTGTTAGAATGATCATAGGTATTCGGTGTGATAAACAACAATCTCTGTGTATCTAACTAAAGTGAACATTTTTTGTAAAAGTGATTCGAGCGTGTGTATCATGGCGTCTAGCTCGAATTTTCTAGTTAGCGTACCGAAGCTAAAAGGACGCGAGAACTATAGCGAGTGGTGTTTCGCAGCGGAGAATTTTTTGGTGTTGGAAGGGATGGTTAGGTGCATAAAACCTGAGCCCAATCAGCCGCCAGAAGACGCAGATGACGCGAAAACGAAAGCCAAGCTGATTTTAACAGTTGACCCAGCGCTTTACGTCCATATTAAAAACGTCAGGAATCCCACAGTTATCCCACAACTCTTTCGATGAAAGAGTTGTGGGATAGATTAAAGATGCTGTTTGATGACTCGGGGTTTATTAGGAATTAAGTCTCCTAAGGAACCTGATATCTATCCGACTAGAAAACTGCACTTCGATGACGTCATATGTGACACAAATTGTTGAAGCGGGTCAGAAACTACAAGGAACGGGATTTTGCTTAAACGATGAATGGATCGGGTCTATTATGTTGGCTGGTTTAACTGAAAAATATATGCCCATGATAATGGCAATCGAACATTCTGGCATGTTAATTACATCCGACGCCATTAAAGGGAAGTTAATGGACATGGAACCGGAAGAGAGTGATGCCAATAATGCATTTGCATGTTTCCGTAATAGAGCCAATCAGCGTTCGTGAAATGTTAAGTCTATTCCACAGACCGTTAAAGATGGCGCAAATGGATCGACATCTGTCAAAGGAAACGGAAAGTCAAATGTCAAATGTTATGGTTGTAAACAATATGGCCACTATCGCAATCAGTGCATTAATATGGATAAATCAAAGAATACGGAAAGTTCGAGGAAACCTTCAAAAACTTCGAACGCGTTTAGTGCCCTGTTCTTTAATGGTACATTTGACAAGAACGATTGGTACCTAGACTCTGGTGCAAGTTTTCATTTGACAAGCAACAAACATTGGATGATCGACACGTGTTATTCTGGTTTTACCAAGGAAATCATGGTGGCTAATCAGAATAAAGTTCCAGTAGAGTGTTGTGGAAATGTAAACATTACAACCTCAACTGAAGATTACAATTATGACATAACAGTTAAGGAAGTTTTATGTGTTCCCGAGTTATCTACTAATTTATTGTCAGTGAGTAGTTTAATAAAACATGGCAACAAGGTGCATTTCACAAATAAAGGATGTGAAATACTTAACAAAGAGGACACTCTAGTGGCTACTGCTTCGCTTATTAATGGTGTTTATAAATTGAATACCCCTACTTGTTTAGTGGCAGCAGTGGCTGAATCTCCAGATGTTTGGCACCGTAGGCTGGGACATATAAACAGTTATAATATGAATAAAATGCAGGATGCTGTGGAAGGAGTGAAACTCTCTGAGATGGCCAATATCAGCAAGTCTAACTGTGTAGTGTGCTGCGAAGGAAAGCAAAGTCGGCTGCCTTTCGCTCATGAAGGCAACAGGAGTACCGAGCTATTAAGTGTGGTGCACTGCGACATCTGTGGGCCGATGGAGAATGTATCCCTGGGAGGATCAAGGTATTTCCTCATTTTTCTTGATGATCATAGCCGCATGACACATGTTTATTTTTTGAGAAGTAAGGATGAGGCTTTAAATAAATTTAAAGAGTACAAAGCAGCAGTTGAGAATTTAACGTCAAAAAGAATTAAAATTCTGAGAAGTGACAACGGCAGAGAGTTTTGTAATAGAGATTTTGATATCTTTTTAAAGACAGCTGGCATTATTCATCAGAAATCAAATTCCTATACACCCGAACAAAACGGGCTCTGTGAACGCATGAACAGAACTGTCATTGAAAAGGCGAGATGTCTTTTGTTCGAAGCTAAGCTCAGTAAGGAGTTCTGGGCAGAAGCCATTAACACTGCTGTTTATTTACAAAATAGAATTGTAAAGATGACCTTAAATAATCATACACCTTTTGAGCTCTGGACAGGTTGCAAACCAAACCTAAGTCATACAAGAACTTTCGGTAGTACTGTCATGAAACACATACCCAAGGAGAAGAAACGTAAATGGGACAAGAAGTCAGAACAATGCATTCTTGTTGGTTATCCTGACAATATTAAAGGATACAGAATATACAATCCTTCTACGCGGACTATCACAACAAGTCGAGATGTCTTTATTATTGAAGAAAACAACTTGTGTCCAGTGAATATAGCTGAAATAGAAGTGATAGATGACAAACCAAAAGAAAGTAGAGCGTCTCAGTCTTCAGTGGGAGAGCTATCAGACTCCAGTAAAAAGGATTCATTTGCTTCTATGGAAAGCGTAAATAACCTGGATGAAACCTATGTTCCAGATGAGGAGTTGATGAGATCTGAAGAAGAATCACAACCAGATTTCATGTTAAACACATTACCTAAAAGGCAAATAAAAAAACCTGACAGGTATGGATGGATGTGTATAGAAGGTACTGAATGTCTCAGCGATGCATTGACATTGGAAGAGGCATTGCAGGGACCAGAAAAGGAGCATTGGGAACAGGCTATCAAAGAAGAGCTGAAGAGTTTTGAAGATAACAAAGCTTGGGATATTGTTGACATTACTGTTAGTGGTAATATTGTGAAGTGCAAGTGGGTTCTAAAAAAGAAGTGCGATTCTGAAAGCAATGTGCGTTATCGAGCCAGGCTGGTGGCTAAAGGTTGTTCTCAAAAGTATGGCGTAGACTATAACATGGGACTAATCCCGCCCACACGCCCACCACTGTAACTCCTGTACACCAGGATCAACAGCGGTGACCCACGAAAACACCGAGTTATGACACTCGGGAAGTCCCAGGAAAAATTTAACTGTCTTGGAACCCGCAACGAAATTAATCAGAAGAAAACTGGAGGAGTTGGAAATATAATAAGTCCACTTCCCTCCTTAGCAAAGCGGGAGACAAAATGGAGTCAAAATAGGCAGACGCCTTTTTTAAACCGGGAAGCACCACGGATAAAAATATTATGGGTCCTAAGTGAGCTATATTTGATTTCTATAGTATGTATGGCAGAATCGCTTAAACGCACGGAAATTCACCGCAGTTGACACAAGATCCCCATAATATACTACCCCAGACGTCATTTGTAAGCTATTTAGCATCATGTTACGTTCATTGTACCAAAGACTACATTCCCAGAGGATATGATGAGCCGACTGTTCACAGCTAGAATCAGGTGTTGAGCATTGACACAATGGTGAATCGACTAATTTAAATGAGTATAGTTTGCTCTTAAAGTTACCGTGGCCTGTAAGAAATTGAGCGACACAGTGATCTACCTCGAGCCATGTCCTTGACAACCTTTCGCGAACAGATGGAAAGAACTGGTAAAGGTGGCGCCCCTTAGATGATTCGTCCCATCGTTTCTGCCATTCATCCAAGAGGTCGTTATAGACATTGGTTTTTTGTTGAAACAATCTTATGATTTTACCGCGGTCTCGTATGCCCAAAAAATCGCATTCCATGTTTTGTAGTGTGGAATAGTACATGGCTGCACGTCTTTGCACCTCGAGATCGACCGGAAGAACACCTGCCAACACCGGTAAAGCCTCAGTGCTAACCGTCCTATATGCCTTGCACAAGAAAATCAATGCAGGTCGTTGGCCTTGTAACAGTTTGCGACGGACAGCACCTACAGTCGCCCTATCTGCCCATACAGGAGCACCATAGCAAATAGAACCCAAATAAGTAGCTCCATATATGATCTTTAGTGTATTATATGACAGACCCCATGTCGCAGTTGATATCCTCGTCAGTGCAAAGAAACTCTTTTTAGACTTTTCATTAACTGTTCTAATATGTTCAATAAATGAAAAATTTCTTTCTAAAACCAATCCTAAATAACAAACCGAGGTTTTATTTTTAATAGTAATATTTTCAAATTTAATACAAGGCGGTGATTTGAGGTTACCTTTCAGAAGTAGCTGGAAGGTTTTGTTTGGTGCAAACGTCAACCGATTACGCCCACCCCACCGAGATATTAAGTCCAAACATTCACTGGCCAGCCTCTCAAGCCCCGTTCTAGTATCCGACTCTATCAATAACAAACCGTCGTCCGCGTACGCATTCAGGGTACATCCGGACGGCACAGGCATTGCCAGAAAATCGTAGTAAAATGGCGTAGACTATAGTGAAACTTTTTCTCCTGTTGTGCGACATACAACACTTAGGTTATTATTTGCATTATCGGTGCAGTTCAATCTGAATGTGACTCACCTGGATGTGAAAACAGCCTTCTTAAATGGTGACTTGTCTGAGACAATATATATGCAATTACCTAATGGTTATGCTTGTGCAGAAGATAAAAAGATCCTTAAATTAAACAAGGCTATATATGGTCTCAAACAGGCGTCTCGAGCATGGCATAAGAAGGTGGATGCCTGTATGTTAGCTGATGGTTATGTAAAATCCAAAATTAAACCATGTTTATATATTAAAATTGTTGGCAGTAGTAAAAGTATAGTGACTTTGTATGTTGATGATTTTTTTGTTGTCTCTAATGATATCAATGAAACTAATCATCTTAAGAGCATGTTAAGTCGGAATTTTGAATTAAAAGACTTAGGAATTGTGAAGGAATGTCTTGGAATGTCAGTTAGTTTTGATAATCAAAATTGTACTGTTACATTAAGTCAAGAGAAATATATTGAAAAATTATTGTCTAAATTCAACATGACAGATTGTAAAGTAGTTAACACTCCAATGGAGGCAAACTTAAAAAGTAAAAGGGAGATTAATTGCAATAATCAGAATCCTTATCAGCAGCTTATCGGGAGCTTAATGTATTTAGTTGTCCTTACCCGCCCCGATATAGCTTATGCAGTTTCATACTTAAGTCAATTTAATAATTGTAATACTCAAGAACAGTGGCTTTATGCAAAGAGAGTTTTAAGATATTTAAAAAAAACTAAAGATCTTGGTTTAAAATATTGTAAGGGTAAAAATGTTAATATAGAAGGCTATGTAGATGCTGACTGGAGCAATGACATAAATGATAGGAGATCATATTCAGGATTTTGCTATACATTGTCTGGATGTGTTATATCTTGGAGTTGTAGTAAACAAAAATGTATTGCGCTTTCTAGTACAGAAGCCGAGTTTGTATCAATTTCAGAGGCTTGCGAAGAGGCAGTGTATTTGAGAAACTTGCAATATGAAGTTACCAATAAATTGTATAAAATTATCATTTATAATGACAGTATAAGTGCGCAGAAGCTATTGCTGAACCCTGTTTTTCATAATAAAACCAAGCATATCGATGTCAGATATTATTATTGTAGGGATATGATAAGTGAAAACATTGTTAGTGTTAATTATTTGTGTACCTCAGATATGCCTGCAGACTTGCTAACTAAGAGTTTAGGCGCTGTAAAGCATTATAAGCATTTGAATGCTTTAGGGAATGGTAAGGTTAAATTTTAGTTTCATTTTTTTGTTTTTGTTTTCAAGTCAGTCTCAATTTTGAGTGGGAGTGTTGTAATTAACAAAATGAGACTACATAATTACTAGTAGCGCCATCTAGTGACGCATGTCATCAATCTACTATTTTGACTATTATGTTCTGTGTAACTTTATAGAATAAATCAGTCGTTTCCGATAATCAGCGAACACATGCACGTTGTTTCATTTTATAATACACCCCAATAGATAAGTGACATTGTTATCCAGTTTTTATATATAAATAAAGTGATGTTTAGAAGAAAACAATTTCTTTGTACAGACACAACGAACACTCTCAGATTCTACTGTCTGGAATGTTATTGTACATGATATGTGCACAAAGTACTCATTACAGTAACGTGTTTCATGTTTTTACATCTAAATACTACAAAAAGTGAATAAACTTTAAGTAAATACGAACAAACATTGTACAACCCACTAAAAAATATTTATAACCTACCGTTATTGTCATTCAAATAGAGGTTTGAACTTTGGACTCAACCGCCAGCTGATAATGACATTGAAACAATTGACCAATATTAAAATCTAAAACTAGCATAGTAACCCGTATTTGACCTGTAAAGTTAACATTCAGGTGGCGAGGTGGTTCCATCACATCTTGTTGTCGTACAACGATCGACAACTTGTAATTGGGTTCGGAACCCACTGGACCATCAAAACGCTTTTTCCAGTTTATATTCTTCAATTAATATTAGGTCAGGTAATAAAGTGAAAGTAACTATTTTTTCAAACTTTTTTATTTCTGTTATTCGAAGTAATCACCCATGCAATCGACGCATCTTTGCCAACGCATTGGCAGTTTATTTGATGCCCTTCTTGTAAAAATCAGCTGGACGGGAGGCAACAAACTCTTCAAAGGCATTTTGTACTGCCTCTCGGGAATTGAATTTTTTACCCACTAAAAAGTTGTCTAAATTTTGGAAAAAGTAATAGTCGGTAGGTGCAAGGTCTGGTGAGTATGGCGGATGAGGGAGAGCTTCCAACCCCAGCTCTTGCAGCTTGGAGACTGTCTGTTCCGCAGTATGGGGTCGCGCGTTGTCGTGAAGCAGCTGCAAGAGTACCGAGTACCATTGGAGGACGAGACAAGAACAAAACGATGTCAACTCCGCGCAGAAAAACACCTACTAAACTGCAACAAAATAGTTGCTCAACAAGATGTGAGACTACAATACCAAATTACACACACAGAAATTATTTCACCAAATAACACAAGTACAACGAGGAACAGCACGAACGACCAAATTCAAGATCAGAAGAATAAATTATGCATTATAAGCAGCAACAAAACCAACAAAATATTGTCTGTAACCGAAAATACCTTTTCGGAATACAACATATGTCATTATCTTTTACAGAATTGTGGTATAAAAAAATTATTAGATAATATTACTACAAAGATAAATAATTATAATTTCAATGACTATTGCGTAATATTAATAGGCGAACAAGACTTAAAACAATCTCTTGACTATGTCGACCTGATCACATACATACGCGAAACGTTGCTAGCTATTAAAAATACCAATATTATACTAAGTTTACCCGCGTACAAATACAGCTACTTTACAACAATTTATAATTTTAGAATAGAAATGTTTAACAACTTATTATACGAAGACAACCAAATACACAATTATGTAGAACTTCTTGACTCAAACCTGGACCTTTCTTGTGATTATACAATGTTTAAACGTAATGGCCAATTAAATAATTATGGTATGATAATTATTTTTAAGAATCTAAAATACTTAATTTGCACAAACAATAACATAGATTCAAGCCGCGTAGAACAATACAATTGTAAACAAAATAAATCTATTGGTAAATCCAAATTTATATTGTGATTCGATACATTGCTAACTCTCACAATGTGAAAATTTTTTACTACCCAACAAGTCGTGTGTACAGATAAGTGTGTTCAGGTGGATTTAGATTTTGATCAAAATTTATAAGTTGACAATGCAAATGGAGGGGATAATGACGACCCTGGACCAAACCAAAATAAAAGTACAAGCCCAATTTATTTATTTCGTTTATAGTTCTATCACTATTCTCCATCAAAATGTCAATGGATTAATTAACAAATCAAAATATGTTCTCTATTTGCATTGATGAGTTGGCTTCTCAAGGCATTCCTGTTGATATACTATGTATTACTGAACACAATATGATGGATGGTGACGAGGTTTATATCACAATGCCAAATTACAAACTTGCGTCCTTATTGTATGAGAAATAACAGACATGGGGGTTCATGTATACTAATCAAGAATAGTTTGGAATTTAGGCCTTTACACAACATCTCAAAATACTCAATTAGCAATGTTGTGGAATGCTCTGCAGTTGAGATACTGCAACATGAAATCATTATTATATGTATTTATAGACCACCAAACTACGCTGCCAGTTGTATATGGAGTTTTTTCAGGGTTTTAAAAAACATTCTAAATACCGTAAGTTTGCACAACAAAAAAATTATTGTATGTGGAGACTTTAATATTGACACTCTTAAACAAACGACGATATCCAACCAATTCATGGATCTCTTTTGCATTGCTATAATTTGAAACTACAATTTAATGAAATAACGCGAGTGGCAAGTGGTACTTGCATGGACAATATAGCCCACAATATAAGAACAAGCAAGGGCACTATCAAAGAATTAGTTCTATCAGACCACAATGCGCAAATTATTAGGGTTCCGGTCAAAAAAAAGTGTACCATAAAATATTGGTTTAAACTCAAACGAGATTATTCAAAAGAGAATAATAGACCAATTTTTATTAAATACTTAAAGCAGTTAACCAACAGTGACATCTACACTTGTACAGATGCAAATACGTCTTTCAACAAATTCCATGACAACTTTATTATGTTGTACGATATGTGTTTTCCCTTAAAAAAGATTAAGATCTCTAACAGAACAAGGCCGAAGTGGCTCTCGCGCGGTTTAAAATTATGTAGCAAGCGTATAAGTCAACTCTTGTGGCAGTATAGAAATAAGCCAAGTCAGGCAAACAAACGCATATTTAAAACATATGCGAAGAAATACAAACATATTATCAGGCTGACAAAAAATCTCAAAACGACTACTATATTAAATCTGCAACAAACAAATGCAAGGCACATGGAGAGTGATAAATGAAATCAAACATAAATATCCAGTTGAAAGCGTTAATCAATTAATTAACAATGACATTACAATAACTAATCCTAAGGACATTGCAACAGCATTTAACGACTTTTTCATTGACATTAGTAATAATAAGATTGAACTGACAAACTCCCTTAATGCTTCTGTCAAATTAACGTATTATTCCAAATCAATATTTATGACACCGACTACCGCAAATGACATTTTTAAATTTATACTTGACTTGAAAAATAAAAATAGCAGTGGTTTCGACGGCATTGTCACAGATATTGTTAAAGACGTTGCCCATCTTATATGTGAGCTGAGTTACATTATGAATTTGTGCATAGAGGATGGTATTTTTCCAGATAGACTAAAAATATCCGTTATAAAACCAGTATTCAAAAAAGGTGAGAAATCAAATATGTGCAACTACAGGCCAATAGCCTTAATATCTGTTTTTGCCAAAATTTTCGAAAAAGTTACATTTAAATGTCTTTATACGTTTTTTGAGAACCGTAATATCCTAACACCTAATCAATATGGCTTTAGGAAAAATAAATCAATAAATGTAGCTATATATAACTTCTTACATAAAGTAATGACCAATTTAGACATAGGGTCGCCAGCTATAGCTATATATATGGATATGTCGATGGCTTTCGACCGTGTTAACCATGATGTTCTTTTGAGGAAAATGTATGCTTATGGAGTCAGAGGTGATGTCTATAATCTCATAAAATCATACCTCTTTCATAGACAACAGTTTACAGAAGTAAGATACGTGAACCCAATATCAAAAATTGATGAAGTTCATTCCTCTGATTTTGGAACTGCTAAACTTGGCGTCCCACAGGGTAGTAGTATTGGGTCCTTTATTCTTCCTCATCTATATAAATGACATGCCATTGATAACTAATCATGACATTACACTATTTGCTGACGACAGTACTATAATACGATAACTAATCATGAAATTACACTATTTGCTGACGACAGTACTATATAATACTATTTAATAATGACAAAACAATTAATTTAGAAACTGACATAAATCACACTTTAGCACAAGTAATAGACTGGCTAAAAATTAATAAATTATGTATTAACATTGATAAAACAAAAATAATGAATTTTAGAATAAGAACTCAACGTACGTCTGCTTTAAACATCCGTTATTTGAATAATGATGTAGAAGAAACTGAAGTAACCAAATTTTTAGGAATACACATAGACAATAAAATAAATTGGAAACTGCATATAGACCATGTTTGTAAGAGACTGAGTCAATTTTCATATGCGCTTTACCAATTAAGAAAAGTTGCAAATCAGACAACTTTGCTAACGGCTTGTCATGGCTACGTCTGCTCCACTCTCAGATATGGTGTGATATACTGGGGCAATAGTACAGATAAGGAACGCGCGTTTATTGCTCAGAAGCGCTGCATCAGGGCCATGTTCAATATATGTGAAACGGTATCCTGTGCATCATTCTTCAAAGAAATGAACCTAATTACCGTGACATATCTGAGGTTGCGGTATTTACTAGGAATAATAAAGACTTGTTCCAGCATCGTGCACGCGTACGGCATAAAGATAAATTGCACATAGTTCCTAGTAAGACACACTTAATGCATGAAAGTGTCTTCTGCTTGGCCCCACGGATATATAATAATATTCCGAGTACCATCAGATCAATTCCAGAGGCTAAACTGTTTAAAAGGACACTCCATGAACTATTAGTAAACAAGTGATATTTATTCCATAATGAGCTACTTAACAGACAAGTCACTGCAACAATATAGTATACATAAATCATGATGTGTTCAGTACTAATATAAATATATCTATTCTGTTTTTTTATGTTTTCAAGTTTGAGTTGGTTGTGTATGCACTCATCCATTGACTTATTGTAATTTGCTGATGTCTTGTGTTAAGATTTAATATAAAATTATGACATTCGATATTAATCTAATTGTAATATAACTAGTAATATATAAAATAAATGAAATTATTGTATGCCCATTGGGCGGGACATGGCTGATCGCAATGTATACCTACGAACATCTATACTATGTACCTACCTATGATCCACAATAAAGATATATTGAATTGAATTGAACCATAAGTCTTAGGCCCGTATTTTAAAAAGCGTCTCAGTCGCGAATCTAGTTTTAAAACTAGTTTTAAGAAGAGATTTTATTATTGAACGCCTCTTGAGACGAGATTCACTCTTGAGACAAGATCGTTAATCAAGTGAGTAATGATCAACGAATCTCTGTCTTTATCTAATTTTAGAACGATGTTTATGTCAAAATCCTCTCTCAAGAAGAGATTTTGACAGGAGTGATCTTTGTTTATTTGAGACAAGCTCAATCTATTCTCAGGTAGTAATTAGTGAAAACCAAAGAAACATTTTAGTGGAAAATGAACGTGTTTTACGATGATTTCTTCTTGGGCAATTACGAAAGATTGTTTAACTTGGAAATTCCTGATATTCCACGCAGATGCGCAAGATCCATACGCAATTAATGAAATTGATTTTAAAATGAGATACAGATTTCGTCAAGACACTGTGAAATTTTTTATCTTACCACTAATTGCTAGTGATCTCATAAAGTTAAATAAAAGAGGACAGCCACTAGCCCCAGAACTACAGATTTTAATATGTCTGAGGTTTTATGCTACAGCTTCATTCCAGGTAAACTAGTACTTTGCTGTTCAATAAGAATATTTTAACGTACAATAGGTACATTCATTTACTTCATTTTAATAAAATAATTTACTTTTCAGATAGTTTGTGGTGATCTACTACATGTGTCACAGCCAGCAGTATCAAATGTAATAGCTAAAATTTCTTTGCTACTAACACAAAAACATTCTCGATTTATCAAATACCCCATGAGAAATACAGAAAAGACTGCTCAAAGACAATCTTTCACCTGCCTTGGACAATATAATCAACTCTGGTCTGCGAAATATTGACTGCACTCATATTAAAATAGTTGACACTCCAGGAGTACAACATCATGAAGTGAATTCAGAAATCGAAAATCTTATTTTTCTGTAAATGTACAAGTGAGTATATTTGTATATATAGTGAACTAACTAATTTAATACCTTTATACATTATTGATTTTGGATTTTTGTAACCATTCTTAATTGTGTTATTTTTAGGCAGTTGTTGGACCATCAGGGGATTTTCTCGACATAGTGGCACGATGGGCTGGAAGCACTCATGACAGCCGTATATTTCAAATGAGTTCGTTAAATATGAAATACATAGAAAGGGTCTATGATGGGATTCTGGTAGGTGATCGTGGCTATCCTTGCTTGCCATACCTTTTAACACCTGTGAACTCCCCAACTACTTCCGCTGAACAAGCATACAACAAAGTGCATTCCAAAACACGTAATGTTGTAGAGCTGACATTTGGTATGGGGAAGAGAAGATTTCCCTGTCTGCGTAGAGGTCTAGGTAATAAGTTATCTACAGTATTGAACATTATAGTGGCATGTGCCATACTATTTAACATTGGTCTTCGAGTTAATGACGATACATCATCCATACAAGAGAGTATCAACGATGAAGTTGATGTACCAGAGCCACCAACAGAACAAGCAGCCAATGTAGGGTCGGTCGATGGATTTGCCACACGCCAAAGTATTATTGAAGGTTATAATTAAATTAACCCCAAAGATATTGTATTTGTTTTATTTTCCACTAGCTGGGCCCTATGGTTGTTGTTGCAAAGGTAGAACAACAAGCGCAGCATTCAGCTTTTCATATTTGTAATGTTCATACTGCAATACTAAAAAGTAATCTTAGGCAAGACAATAATAAAAAGTTGCATTTGAAAGGAATCACATTATTTATTTACTTAATTGTATATGTACTACAATTTACTTTTGAGATCATTTATTATAAATCAACGTTAAAACGAACAACAACAATGAAGAATAGAATTAAAATAATCAACTTATATATAAAAAATAATTAACATTACATATAATCAGGTAAACATAACAAAATACTAACAAAAAATAAAACAGTCTGGACTAAAATTACAGACTCTCCTAATAGAGATACCCAATATTAATTTATTGACACAGAGATCTTTTTGTGCCAACTCTGCTCTAGCTTGTGCTTCCTTCAATTTAGCTTTTAATATTTCCATTTCCAGCATATGCTTTTCTTCTTTAAATCTCATTTCCTTTAAGTGCAGTTCTTCAGCCCTTTTTTCCCTACTGGTATGCTCCTGTTTTAAAATCTGCACTCTTATACTCTGTCCATTACTTTATTTTCTTTTTGACAGCTCACGCCTATAAATTACCATATTTTTTTTTCGGAATTATGTACTACTGTAATGTCGTACTTTATTGACGGTGACGGTACTTTAGTGAAGTGGTCTGTGCATAACAAACAACCACAGACTATAAAACAGTACCTGAAATACGATAAATCGATCATGTGATAAAAATAATTTGACTTCATGTAAGTATTTTTTGTGTAAATTTAATAAAAAAAGGAAATAAAAATTGTATCTATGACTCCAAGATTGAATTTTTGCAAGGAATTAAGTCGAAATCTTGCAATTTAGGATCAAACCAAGAGTAAAGAACAATAACTCTGTTCATTCATCTAATTTACTGATTTATTATTTATATTTTTGTTTATTTCTTACATAATATAAAAAACTAATGAAGGCATAATTAATATTTCAACAAAAAATATTTAAGTAAAACAATTGAAAGTTCTTCGTAAATAAAATCGCTATTCGTTTCAAATCGAATCGGTTATGAGTGAGGGCGTCACTAATTTCAAAATTTCTTGAACTGTCAAAAAGAAAATAAGGTAATGGACAGAGTATAATATTTTTTCATTTAATGAATAATTTAAAGTACTGTTAGAGGCATATTCTAATATTGGAGGTGTAACAGTTTCTGACGTCATCACAGGAGCTGTTGGTGGTACCAGGGAAGATGTGGATGGTTCATCGGAAATATTGGTGGGTGCAGATAACTCGTTGGGGCTAATTATGGTGACGGGTGTAGATACACTACCGACTGGGTTCTGATCTGAACTTTCGTAGCATATTTCTGAAACATAATACAAAAGCCATGTTTAGAAATACATACATTTCAAGTTAATTTTATTAATTATATTAAAACATTAAAAGTCAACCTCTCTATCGCATTAGATTTACCTGAAAGTTCACAGCAAAGATGATTTAAGTTTATAAATATAATAAAAAATTAATTATACATCTGTTTGTAAGAATATTGAAGGAATTATGAAGAGTTAACTTGGGTATACTAAATGGTCATATCATAATTATCTCGCTCATCATATCATATCAGATGCAAAACAGCATAATGCCTTGGTTACACTACTTCTTTGAGACTACACAGACAAAAGTTGACAGTATCTTTTATATACCTGCCCCGGAAAGTGATTACTCACCTAGAGAATCAGAGTCGAGAGCGTTTGGTATCTCTACCAGGAGAGCTGGTGCAATCTCGGCAATGTTGGCGTCTATAACAGCATCAGGACACGGACCTCCTCCACCTGTGGCCAATCTATGCTGTCGTTCTTTTGTTAATAAGTCTCTATGACGTGATTTAAGGTTGGTCCAAAGGCGGCGTAATTGATCTCCTGTCGCCTGCAACATAAGCACAAAGATATAAGGAGGAACACATATACAAACTACATAAACAACACCATACTTACTGATTCTGTTATAACAGCTGACGTATTAAACCTGTCTGCAATATCATTCTAGGCTTTCTTTCTTTGTTAGCATTTATGTTATTAGTTCTCTTGTTTTCAATTATATGTTTGAACAATTTTAGAATTTCAAGCAGTAGATTTTTCTCCTGCAATACAAAGAAATAATAAAGTCCCAGGTCACAATATTATATCATCAACAATCTAAACTATCACTATCAAACTATTACTTTCAATCAAAATCAACTACAAATTAAACTACAAAGTACAATACACAGTAAGTACAGACAGTATTGTCACTTGTCAGATATCACATTGTCTTGATAAGTAATTTGAACGTTCGGTTTCAACATATGGTTATTTCAAAAAGTTTTATTTGATTTTTTTTTATTTCAATATTTCTTGTTTAATTTTGAGTGAAAAATAATTTTATGAGGGCATTTACTTCTACATGAGCTAGTAGTATATTGCTTTCAAATTGAAAGAAAATATATTAATGTAATGATTATTTTTAAAGTAATTTGCTGCGTAATACGGAACGATAATTTTAATAATGCATAAACGTAACTGAGAACATACTTGTGAGTTGAGATTAGATATTGAAACTAGTTTCAGCTGAGTAGAACTCAATTCTCATTCTATAATAAGAGAGACGCTTGAGATTTGATGGGAACTTGAAACTCGTTTCAGCTGATCAGAGTTCAACGGATACTTGAGACGCCTTTTAAAATACGGGCCTTAGAGCCTATGACGGAGAAGAATGGATTGATACCACACTTCATAATGTTTTGTATGTTCCGAAGTTAACAGTTAACCTATTCTGTTCAATATCGGGACTAATCAGGAGTAATGAAACGAGCGGCGGTTCGCAATGCACTCACTATACTTTCACATAATACACTCACCAGTAAGGCGTTTCCATATTTCTGCTGCCTTCTTTGTACTGGTGATGTACCTGCATTGTTCCAGTTGCACGGTTGCTCACATGTTTTTGCCACTTTTATAGCTATACACTCACTAGTAAGACGGAGGCCTTTCTCCTGCCTTCTTAATGTACTGTTGACGTACCTGTAGTGATATCTCTATGTTCTTGTGATACTAATCTGTCGGAAGTACTGGTGTCATTTGTGTTACATGCAATGTCCAAAAATACGAATACATATACTAATAACCCATTTTAACTCAATGGGGAGCAGTCAGCAATCTCTCTTGATTCCAATTACATATGATCCACGTCGGTGGTCGCCTCTATAAGTAGGTCTATACCCCCCGACGTGATCTGAAGGTTACATTTTTCTTATTAAGACGCCCATATCGTATCGGTGGCGCGGATGCCGGACCGACAGATCCTGACGTACGTACCTTATCACTTATCGACGATGCAGACCAACTCGTATCGGTGCTGCGGACCGAGTGATTCATTCTCCACTCCAAGTTTGCATGTTCTTCTCTTCGGGCGGGGTCACCAATTTAGCTTATATTTATATTATATTTATTGTTAGTGTTATCGATGTAAATGAAAGGTTATTTTATGTAAACCGAATATATTTCGCGTTCTTCAATTTGCTAATACATTTATTAGTTGAGCGGATTGACTGATACCAACGGACAATGCGGACACTGACTAGTCCCAACGTGTGTTAGCTATCGGAGGTGCGGACTGACTGGGGATTCCCACGGAGCCCTGTCGAGCCCGAGGTGCGATGTGCTACATTAGCTGATCATGTATTTATTATTTCAATGTATTGCATCATCGCGACCCCACAGTCATCCCTCTCTTACATATTTTTTTTAAATCTATCATATCATACCATATCATATATCATTACAATAAAATTTTAAACTTAGTGCGCGCGAGGCACACAGGAAAGCGCTGACACTGTTTAAGCCTTGTTTACAACAAAATTATTCGTAGAATAAGCGCTTGCCCACGCGCGTAACCTGATGCTCTTATGCATGTCGCAGGTGTTACAATGTGAACAGAGATTTCTCCATAATTTACCGATGAGGATTCCCTGCGAGCAGCATTACTACCTTTACCAACCTCCGACCCGACCGCACCCGAAGGGTGTAACAACGAAAGGTGGCGACGTTTGCACACCTGGCACTTTAGAGTGTTTTTGCAAAACCTGGCAGCGTGGTTACTAAGCAAGCAATTAAAACACAAGTTGTTTTGTTGAACAAAGATGCGCCGATTTTCAACATGTTTCTTTTTTAAATTTGTCACACGAACTTATTCGATGTTGACCCGTGCAAAACGCACATGATACCTTTCTATCCCCTATGACGTGAAGTACGTGTGTATTAGCCCTTGGAGCTCTATCAACCCTCGACTCAACATTTTCCAAGCCCCGAAATCTACCCATCAAAAAATAAAATCCTTTAGTTGATCAAACGTTGGAATTTCATCCCCTGGATCCGATGCGATTTTTAACTCCCAAGCCCTTCTGGTAAATTTGTCTAATTTTTCAGTGATTATATGTACCGTCAACAATGACACAATATCCACCTTTTAAGTTATTCACGGCTTCCAAACAATCGGTTGTTGTGGTTAATAATTTCTTAATGTCTATCGCGGAATCACTGGCCAAAGGTTTTTGACTTAGCAAACGTTTTGCTATCCCATTTGCCAAAAAATAACCTTTAAGATAATATATATTTTGCGAATCATCTAGATTGTTATTATTATGAACTAAACTAACAAATAAACCACGGAAGGTTGACCATTCACTGTATTTTCCCGAAAACATAGGTATTTTAATTTCCGGTAACCGAAAATTACTAAAATCATCTTTAGCAAAACTAGTGCCTGGAGTAGGAACATTTATGTTATATTTTTTAATATTTTCTTTTAGCATACTTTTAAAACAAATATATAGTTCCTCCACTTCATCATAAACACCGTCTTTCCGATATTTGGAACTACTTAATTCTGACTTTTTAACTTCACTAATTATTTTAATATGAGTTTTCAAAAAAAGTTGCCACAACTGCTCTAAACTTTCTAACCGTGTTTCAACATATGACACCATTAGCCAATCTTTCGGGCATTTCTTACAGTTTGACCATGCCTTTTCAATTTTGGCTTTTACATCAGCGATCCACTACCCAGTATTGACGCGAAGAGTGGTTATCACCACTGGAGCAGTGCCACAACACTCTCGGCCAATCCGACTCCGAAGGACCATGAACAAAGATTTTTCCTTGGTTCCCGAGGGCGAAGGTTTTAAATATGCAATTTTAACTTTGTTAATCAAACTGTATTATCCAAGGATTAGTGTTGCTCACATTTAGCATACAAAACATATGCCTATTTATAAGGCCGCATGTAACGAAACCATAGCGCCAGTCACATTTTAGGTACAACGCCATCTATCGAAGTGAATGACAACAAATTGCGGTATAGTTCCGTCACCAAATCTTATTGCAATTTGGACACAATGTTTATATAATAAAGTCCTCAATTAAATCATGATTTGAATACAAAGTAAGATTATGGTTTCATTTACACTTTACCATTAATTAGTTTTATTTCGACATTATTATACGCTGTTTTAACAATAGTTTACATAATATCATTAGTATACGTTAAAAAAAAACATATTCTGATAAAATACATGATAAAAATAAAATATCACAAATTAAAAATAACAATCAATAACATTTTTCCATTTTACACTTGGCCTTGAGCTTGATTAACAGAATTAGCCATTTCTTGCTTAAACCAGACTTTGATTCTATTCCGACATGTTACATAAATCCAGATAATAATAACGTTATCACAATTGTAACTACTTCATAAATGCTATGACATACTAATTCCCTGAATTTATTCAGGTACATAGGGTCTAGCGTACTTAGTAGAAACATCACAATGCATATACTATACTACTTTGTTACCGATGTCGATGTTCTTACAATTCATATTATGTTCCTTGTGTTAACTTAGAGTAGTTGTGACCTTTCCTATTAGCGAGATAACACCTCGAACTGCCAATATAGTTTTCGCTAGTAAATTCGCTAAAATAAAGTAACTGTCGAGCTCTTCGAATCTGCGCTCAATATTACCTTGACGTCACATGACTAATGGTACACTTAAATGACCTTTCTCAACCCTTAGTTAAATTCTAATGTACTTAATCTGCACATTTTAATTTCTTTATTATTCGGCACATCATTTATATTCACTCACTATACTTTCACATAATACACTCACCAGTAAGGCGTTTCCATATTTCTGCTACCTTCTTTGTACTGATGTCGTACCTGCCTTGTTCCAGTTGCACGGTTGCTCACATGATCTTGGCGTTCTTGCCACATTTATATATACTCACCAGTAAGACGGAGGCCTTTGGATTTTTGCAACTTGTAGAATAGAATAGAATAAACTTTATTGTACACCAATTAATACAGTTCACATTTAGGAGTATATAAATTTAACAACCATGTACAAATGGCGGCCTTATAAAGCAATTTCTTACATGCAACCTTTGGATGGACAAATAGAATGTAGCAAGACAAATTCATGGGTAGCTTTGGTGTTCAAAAATACATAAAGAAAGGAATTAACTTCATTCAGATGAGAAAGTAAATAAAACAAATTATAATACAAAAAAAAAATTTGAAACAAATACAAACAAATGAATAAATATGAAGTAATGCATAATATGAATAAAACCATAAAATCTTTTTAAGCACTTTACTTATATAATAGGTCTTTACCTATGAAATTGCCGTTTTTTATGCAATAAGTGAAAGTACTTATTTTTTCAAACTTTTTTATTTCTGTTATTCGAAGTAATCACCCATGCAATCGACGCATCTTTGCCAGCGCATTGGCAGTTTATTGCCCTTCTTCTACTTTCACTTATTGCATAAAAAACGGCAATTTCATAGGTGTAAAGACCTATTATTATTAAGAAGATAAGTAGTGTTCTTTGACCATTTTCTTAAATATAGGCAGGGATTTGGCACGCTTTATAGCCAACGGCAAAGCATTCCATAGTCGGACAGCTTGTACAGTAAACGACTTATCGTAGAACCTGGTGCAATGAGTTGGTACTGCTAGTTCCAGGGATTCGGATGACCTCAGGGATCTTGAGTGTGTGTCACTGAGGAAAACAAAACGTTCCTTTAAATAAAGTGGGGTGCACGGATGAAATAGAATACCATAAAGTATGGAAAGAATATGAGCGTTCCGTCGTAGGCGAATTGGGAGCCACTTAAGCTGGTTGCGAAACTCAGATACATGGTCATATTTGCGTAGTCCAAATATGAATCTAATGCAAAAGTTTTGAAGGCTCTCAAGTTTGTCGAGTTGCTCCTCCGTGATATCGAGATAGCTGACATCAGCATAGTCGAGTATGGGAAGAAGAAGGGATTGTGCAAGTGCAATTTTTGTTGCCGTTGGGAGGAAATTGCGCAATCTACGTAAGGATCCCGCCGACGCAAACAATTTTCGACTAACCTCACACAGTTGGGGGCCCCAAGTTAAGGTTTTATCAATATAAATCCCTAGATTTTTAACACAGGAACTCATAGGTAATGGAGTGCCGTTAAAAGTTATGTTCGGAAGTTGTGTCCAATCTATTCTTGATACCAATCTGGGACTTCCCACAACAATAAGTTGAGTCTTCGTGGGATTAACAACAATTCCATAGTTATTCTCCATTCACACAAGCGTGCCAGATCGAGACTAATTGTTGAGAAGGCCTCCGGTAATTTATGCAACGGTGCTTGTGTATAAATTTGAAAGTCGTCTGCATAAAGGTGGTAGAATGAGGCTAATGACTTGGAGATAGAATTTATAAATATAGTGAAAAGTAAAGGAGATAAAACGCCACCCTGTGGCACCCCAGCAGACGTTTGACACCAGGAAGATGAAGACTCTCCCAGGCGCACACGCTGCCTTCGTCCAAACAGGTAACTCTGAAACCAATCGACCACTGTTGGAGATATGCCGATAGAGCGCAATATGCCAAGCAGGATGTGGAAATCTACACTATTTAAGGCATTGCTAAAGTCTAGTAAGGAAAGAACTGTGAGATTTCCATTCTCCATGCCTCGCCTGATGTCGTCTGTAACATTGATCAACGCACTCACAGTACTATGACCTGCACGAAAACCGGATTGGAAGGGATTTAGGAGTTGGTTACTATTGAGAAAAGAATTCAATTGAGTGTGCACAAGACGTTCTAGGACTTTTGAAAGGAAGGGCAATATGGAAATTGGACGATACTCGGAGAAGGAAGTAGGATTGTTTTTTTTTGGGTAGTGGGATAATTAGTGCTTCTTTCCAAGTCTCTGGGAAAGTGCTGGAAAAAAGGGAGTAATTTAGAATATGGCATATAGCAGGTAATAATTCCTCAAGAATGGGTTGGATCATGTTACGGCTTATACAATCACTTCCAACAGCGTTGGAGGATATGGTCATAATGCACTTCTCAACATCACAAGCAGTTAGTTGATTAAAACAGAACGGAGGGTAATGAGGAGCTGGAAGTGTAGAAAGATTTTGTAAGGTATTTGCCTTACTGGTCTGGTTAAATGAAGACGAAGTAGAGAAGTGTTGGTTTAGCAACTCGATATCAATTTGTTTACAATCTGAGCATAACTGTGACTTACCAACTCCTAAAGTTTTGAGAAACTTCCAAATTTTAGCTGGGGCGCCGTTCTCGACCGAATTGTGAATATGTTGGCGTTGTGCTTTCCTACAGACCTTACTGCAGACGTTTCGGATGGATATATATTTTTCCCGGTTGCTAGGTGTTGGTCGTGATTTGAACCTACTCTTGGCTACAGCCTTTTTGGAGATTATTTTTTTTATTTCATCTGTCAGCAATGGTGCAGGCAAATGTTTTAGTCTCACAGCTCGAACCATCTACAGCTGAGCTAGCAGCAGCTTTTAATGTAAGCATCAAAACAATATTGATCCATTTGCGACAAATTGACAAGGTAAAAAGCTTGATAGATGAGTGCCCTACGACCTTAACGATCGCCAGCGCAACGTACGCGTCGAGACCTGCCTTGCGCTGCTCAACAGGCAAAGAAATGAAGGAATTTTGAAACGAATTGTTACGTGCGACGAAAAATGGATTCTGTTCGACAATCGAAAGCGCTCAGCAAGTTGCTTGGACCCTGGTTCAGCACCAAAGCAATGCCCTAAACCAAAAATGAACCCCTAAAAAGGTGATGGTCACTGTTTGGTGGTCTAGTGCGGGTGTGATTCACCACAGCTATTTACAAAACGGCATGAGCATTAATGCAGATGTGTACTGTGAAGAACTGGAGAGAATGATGGAGAAGCTTGCACATCTGCAACCAGCTTTGGTCAATCGGTCGTCCCCACCGCTCCTTCACGACAACGCACGACCCCTTACAGTCTCCAAGCTGCAAGAGCTGGGGTTGGAAGCTCTCCCTCATCCGCCATACTCACCAGACCTTGCACCTACCGACTATTACTTTTTCCAAAATTTAGACAACTTTTTAGTGGGTAAAAAATTCAATTCCCGAGAGGCAGTACAAAATGCCTTTGAAGAGTTTGTTGCCTCCCGTCCAGCTGATTTTTACAAGAAGGGCATCAATAAACTGCCAATGCGTTGGCAAAGATGCGTCGATTGCATGGGTGATTACTTCGAATAACAGAAATAAAAAAGTTTGAAAAAATAAGTACTTTGATTAAAATAGAAATCTACGGGATTGCTACCATGTACCTTTTTGTTTGTGAGTATCCGATATTATATAGCAAGCTGGCTGGCAGCAAGGCTGGGTGGAGCATATGGAAATGGTGAAATATATGGGAAGGAAATGTTTAAAAATGTGGCTATTTTCCCCATTATAGCAACACTATCTCCCATCAATGTTGAATTCCAAGAAGACAATGAAAAGCTTAGATTAGTGTCAGAGATTATTGTAAGGGCACCATATCACGCTAGAAGACCCACAGACAGAATAATGCTGTTGACAATAGAGCTTCTTCCTTAATCTGAAAAAAGCCGTTTATTCTGCAATTTTATAAAAAACTGCCTATTGTATGAAACAGAGGATTTTCTCATTATTGTGAGACAAAATGCAGTGATGAAAGAAGATTCCACTTGTAATGCATTCATCACAACTTCTCTATTCACCCCTGTCAACATGATTGGATGTTTAACATTAGAAAATCCTAACACGCGCAGAACTGAAGACATGAAGAAACTCATCCAAAATACTTTAGAAAGGGGAGAAAAATGGTTCTTAGAACAAGCAGTAGAAGGAACTTTATTCTCCATGATCGGGAATGCACGGGATGAGGGGTACTTTGCTTGTTTGAGGAAGATGTTTCTAGTCCTTTTAACATGGAGGAAAGGGAAAGTATCTAGCGCCAGTTGATATAACTGTCAGCTCAGAACCGCATCGATCGCGCACGAGACGAAACCGACACGGCCTTACGGCTATCCTGGCATTTGAGCAAAATTAACGAGAGTCTATTAAACAAAGCCATAGAGGTAGGCTTGAATTCAAAAGTAAACTCTAATATAATAATAATAATAAATAATATAATAATTTTTTTTTTTTTAATTACAGCTTACACATAAATATTAAGATTAGGTTTCATACTGTGGGAGACTGGTGCCTAAGCTAGGCACGTAGCCTGTATTTCAGGACACCAGGATCCTCTCTGTTAAATTTTACATTAAGTTTAGGTTCCTTACAATTATCGGTTGTGGTCGAACAATTGGAGAAAATAAAGAAGTACCTATATTATATAAGTGAGTAATTGTGTGGGCGGATGTGTTTGTGTGTATGATAATGAGTGCATGTGTGTGTGTGTGTGCGCATTAGAAGACCCTGTAGGATATCCTTGACCGACACCATATCTATGTCAAGACAACAAGCAGCCCTTCAGTTACTTTCATTTTACATTTTATTTTTTGTAGTTCAAAAATGGATAAGATTTTATTTATTTTATTATATAAGTGAGGCCCTAAGAAGCAGAAGTATCTTTTTGAATAAAGGGACTTTAGTCGGACTTTACTTGTTTCAGCGGGATTGTATCGCCTTTTGCCACGGGAAATACTAATATTGACTTGGATTCTAACTATGACGCTGGTAATGATGACTTTTCACTGATGGGTCGCATTATGAACCAGAGAAAGACGAAAAAAAAGAAAGTGTATGAAACATTAAGTAACGCAAGAGAAATATATTTTAACAAAGAAGGGGTGGAAGGTACTATATGTTACATTTTCGTAAATAAATATACCAAGTTCTCTCTCGGTCGCACACACTCACTCACTCTCTCTCACCCAAATATCGCTTTAAAAACATTTGTTATGATAAATTTTCAATTTGATATAACAAATCAATAGAATTAATAACTAATATGTATAATACTTTCAGAAAAAGTCAACTAACAATAAAAAAGTTAGATCCTGGGACCGCAAGAACGCTTGTTGTTTTTGTAAACAAATAATTACTAACTTTTCTAGACATTTATTACGTAATCACAAAGACGAACATGAAGTTTTATTATATGTCTCTATAAATGATTCAGATTTAAAAGAAAGGAAAAGAAGACGTCAAGAAATAACAGACAAACTACGAAATCGTGGTAATTATTTATATAATGAAGAAGGAAAAAATATAATACCGAACAGAAGAATAAATCAATCAAAATCATTTATTCATCTAAGACACCAAGTGACACTCAATGACATTTTAGTGAGCATGACAAACCATAGTCGAGATACTGATAAAAATCACTACTTATTAAATTACCATAATAATCGTCGCATTACATACATTAAAACGCATTACTTTCAATTAACAATGTTTTTTTAATATTTAGCTTTATTATGAGACAAAGAAGTTTGTGTGTATCTGTCTAAATTCTAATGACACCTTAAGCCCATGACTGTTTGTCGTTTAGATAATCGTTGATCGTATATTAGGCTTTCCTGATAAGGTGATTTTGTACAGTTAGCTTGAATTTATTTACAGGAAGGTCGATGACATGTATAGGAATCTATATATATAAAAATCAATTGCTGTTCGTTAGTCTCGCTAAAACTCGAGAACGGCTGAACGGATTTATCTTATCTTGGTCTTGAATTATTCGTGGAGGTCTAGGGAAGGTTTAAAAGGTGAGAAAAATTCGAATAATTGCCGGGAAAATCCTCAAAACAGCATTTTTCTATTTCCCATACAAACGTTTTCTAAATAAAATGGAGAGTCAATTTGTAATTTATTACCGCTGCATAAAGTTCAAATTCGCGTGCGCGTTGGAGGACCTAATATCGCGTTCTGAAACTCAACAAAAGTGAAAGTGAATCGCGAACGCGACAAAATTGCATAGTCTCAAAATACATAGTACATAAATAAACACAATTTTAGCTAACTTCAGTTGTTACTCTGTCCGATTATTTTTTTATTTTAGCTAACTTAAGTTGTTACTCTGTCCGATTATTTTTTTAATAAGACTATATAGAAATCGAAAGATAAATCAATAATAATAAAGACAAATTAAATTATAAATCTTAAGTTAAATTCTGAACGCAATCTCAATATGTATTTGACATTAGATTTGACAACCAACTGATATGTCATTCCATCCTGTCGCATTTCAGATCACTGAAAAAATTATATTATCGTTATATCTATCTTTGTGGCTACGTGCGCGAGAACTTTCTTTACTTTGGTGATCCTTTGTGATAGTGACATTCCAAGTAATGTGTTCTTTTTTGTGATAGTGACACTTTACTGCTAAATGAGCGGGAAATTTTCTCACTTTGATTAATTACAATTTACGATGCCGAGGAGAAGACGACCTAACTTAGGTCGTCGTAGTCAATCAAATGTGCGAAGAGCTACCTCACGTGCTAACCGCACTGATGACCAGAGACAGACAGATCAAGAAAATAGTCGTATTGCTATGTCAGAATTGCGTTCTTTGGTGAGTGACAATGTAGGAGATAGGCTTAGAATGCAACGAGTTCGTGCACATCAAACACAACAACAGCAAGCTAGACATAATGAAATTGAGCGAATCCGCAGACGCAGTGCTCCTGTGATTCTTGAACGAGCTGCATTCCACTATGATCCGGCAATTGATTATTGTGCCGACAAATCGGTAACAATTGGGGAAATGAAAACAATTTGTAAATATTGTAAGGCGTTAAAATACACTGGTGAATCTACTGGATTATGTTGTGCTGAAGGCAAAGTAAAATTGCCACAATTGGTCCCACCACCAGATCCTTTACGCTCTTTGGTTTCTGGGATTGGAAATGATTCTAAGCACTTCTTGACCAACATTCAGAAATATAACAACTGTTTCCAGATGACATCATTCGGTGCTACACATATTATACAAGACAATTTCATGCCCACTTTCAAGGTATTATATCCGCTCGTCAGCGACGAGCCCTGTTGTCAACTGTGGCGCATGTGCGATCAACTTTTTGGAAGTACTCCCGGCAACTTTCCGACTCTCATTAAAATGATGTTTTCCAAAAAAAAATGTATTGAGGCTATAAATGATTTATGTACCATTAGAATGTCCATTAAATAAGCTATCCGATGATGTATAATTGATTATGATTTAAAATAGCTTTAAATTAGTAAATCAAAGCTAAAAGTAAGAAAAGTGATTTTTTCCTCGATGTACTGTACTTAAAAGTGGAATAATTTCTAAATAAAACCTTTACTACAACTAATATGTATATTATTTAAAACTATATACAATACTCACCAATAAAAACAGCAAGAAATACACTTATTCACACAATTTTATCACACAAAACAATCAAACATCAATAGCCACTTCAAAACATGACAAAAAAATGGGTTTGTTTACACTTCTTATCTCCGTTTCACTGTGATTCACCGTGGTTGAAGTGGCTTTCTGTTGTATTTATTTAAAAGCTTAGGTAGTGTACTCGTGATATAAAGTTGCAAATATAACAAAGCACTCAAGTTTAATATTACTGAACACTTTAAATAAACATTCACGCGCACAGCCGGCAGTCACCGCCATTGACAAGGTCACAGAGCTAAAATAGTCGATGTTTGGTTTTAAAGTGGCATTATATTGCATCTCTGTTTTACTTTGTACAATTTAAGAAAGAGTGACAAGGATAAAACTAATTTAACAAATTCAAATTAATGTTTAAAATCTTGACAACCGCACGCCCGAAACTGTCGTTTCACAGATAAGCATTTTGGCGAATTTTTAGTGTTGCTAGAAGTAGTTTCGAAAATGTACTGAATTTTTTTTTGATTAATATGTTTTTCACTCTGGGCATTTAAAATAAGTGTTTTAATGAAGAAATACATTAAAAAATAGATAAAATTAGTTAAAAATAGGACATAATCACGATGTCCAATATGGGCGCTTCTCCGATGAGGCCATGTTTTGACGGTGCCCAATATGGGCTCTTCACAGTCGAAGGGATAAAAGAATATTTTTTTATATTATTCAAGTTTGTACTAAAATATATATATCGGAAATTATTAATGGACAAATTTTTAAAAATTACAGATTCAAGGACAAATTTATCACTTACTGGGAACTCTGTTACCACTAACTGATGCAGATCATCAATTTTTACAAATTTATTTTATGGGCAATTCAGATGCGGAAATTAATAATCGTTGTGCTCACAATCCAACAGTGAAGAGAACCATTGTCCAACAATTACAAATATTTCTTCATCAGAATAACAATTTAGTAAACATGTTCAAAATAGCATTGGATCGGATGCCATCTGATAGCCATAATATTATTATTCGAGCTGACAAAACACCTGCCGGTGAACACACAAGGAGGTTCAATTCACCTACCATTGATGAAGTGGCTGTTGTCATTGTGGGCGAAAATTTACAATCTAGAGATATTGTGCTTCATCGTCGGAATAGTGAGTTAAAACGTGTATCTGAAACACACAGGAGTTATGATGCACTACAATATCCTTTGATCTTCTGGCAAGGGGAAGATGGATACCATTTTAATATCAAAATGGTAAATCAAGTAACAGGTAAATGAATTGAACAAGATTAAATAATATTTTTAACTTCAATACATCTAAGTAACAATTTAAACGTTTATCATTTTTGATCGCAGGTGCTGAAACCAACAAAAAAGTTAGTGCTATGAATTTCTATTCATACAGACTCATGATCCGTCAAGGTGAAGTAAATCATATTTTGATGTGTCAACGACTTTTTCATCAGTTTGCAGTTGACATGTATGTCAAAATTGAGACTGAACGATTGACATACATCCGTTTGAACCAACGACGGCTACGGTCAGAGGAATACATCCATCTCCGCGATGCTATAAATGCTGATGGCAATGTGAATAATGTAGGAAGAATGACAATTTTGCCAGCTACTTATATAGGAAGCCCACGTCACATGCATGAATATGCTCAGGATGCTATGTCATATGTTAGGCATTATGGCCGCCCAGATTTATTTGTTACATTCACATGTAACCCAAAATGGTCCGAAATCGAGAAGGAATTACTACATAGCCAAACACCAGTTGATAGACATGACATAACTGCCAGAGTTTTTAAACAAAAATTAAAATCTCTCATGAATTTTTTAATAAAGCATTGTGTGTATGGCCGAGTCCGTTGTTGGATGTACTCTGTAGAATGGCAAAAGCGTGGATTGCCACATGCGCACATTTTAGTCTGGTTAGTGGACAAAATAAGGCCAGATGAGATTGATTCTATAATTTCAGCTGAAATTCCAGATGAAATAGTTGACCCAAAATTGCATGCAGTAGTAACCAAACACATGATACATGGACCTTGCGGACATTTCAACTACAATTCACCCTGTATGGTCGACGGTAGGTGTTCCAAACGATACCCAAGAGACCTGCTTGCTGAAACCATAACGGGAAATGATGGATACCCATTGTATCGTCGGCGATCAGTTGCGGACAGTGGGCGATCGGTAGTTGTGAAGGTAAGAGGACAAAATGTTGATGTAGACAATCGTTGGATTGTGCCATACTCGCCAATATTGTCCAAAGCTTTTGAGACTCACATCAATGTGGAATATTGTAATTCTGTGAAGTCGATAAAGTACATATGTAAATATGTTAATAAAGGTAGTGATATGGCTGTCTTCGGTGTAACCAATGCAAATGATGAAATATCACAGTACCAGATGGGTCGCTATGTAAGTAGCAACGAAGCTATTTGGCGTATCTTTTCATTTGCGATCCATGAAAGACACCCTACAGTAGTCCATTTGGCAGTCCATTTAGAAAATGGTCAACGAGTTTATTTTAATGAATCTAACGCGGCAGACAGGGCGGCACATCCACCGTCGACAACATTAACAAGTTTCTTCACAGTTTGTCAAACTGATGATTTTGCTCGCACTTTGCTGTATGCTGACATGCCACGCTATTACACATGGAACGCATCATCGAAATCGTTTCAGCGTCGAAAACAAGGAACACCAGTTGAAGGACATCCAAATGTATTTGCTTCAGATGCTCTGGGTCGCATCTACACAGTACATCCAAATAACGATGAATGTTATTATTTGCGGTTGTTGTTGGTGAATGTTCGTGGTCCGACATCGTTTAAACAACTGAGAACAGTTAATGGACAGCTGTGTGCGACTTACCGTGAGGCATGTCAACTATTACATTTACTTGAGAACGATTCGCACTGGGATGATACGCTCAAGGATTCCGTAATATCTTCGTCGCCGCATCAAATTCGTACATTGTTTGCGATTATCATATCGACATGTTTCCCCTCGAATCCAAAAGATTTGTGGGTTAAGTATAGAGATGACATGTCTGAGGATGTTTTGTATCGTGTGCGCCGTCAAACTTTGAATCCTACACTACAAATGACTGAAGAAATTTACAATGACACATTGATCATGATAGAAGATATGTGTTTATTGATGGCAAATAAAGTATTGTCGTGTTTGGGAATGACAGCACCCAATCGTCATATGCACGATGCATTAAACCACGAGTTGCAAAGAGAACATCAGTACGACATTGAAGCATTGGCCGAAACAGTTCGTACAAATGTTCCACAATTAAATCAACAACAAAGAATTGCGTACGACACTTTGATAGAAGCTGTGAACAGTGGATCTGGTGGAATTTATTTCCTTGATGCTCCCGGAGGAACCGGAAAAACGTTTTTAATTTCATTGCTTTTGGCGAGGATCAGATCGCGAAATGATGTTGCTCTAGCGTTGGCTTCATCTGGAATAGCTGCAACTCTGCTCGAAGGCGGGCGAACTGCACATTCTGCCTTGAAATTACCACTAAACATGCAAATCACCGAAACACCAATTTGCAACATCGCCAAAAATAGCGCAATGGCCAAGATCCTACAGGTATGCAAATTAATTGTTTGGGTTGAATGCACAATGGCCCATAAGAGGTCACTGGAGGCACTGGACAGAACGTTGAAAGATCTTCGTGACAACCAAAATATTTTCGGTGGGGCCATGATTCTGTTGTCAGGTGATTTTCGTCAGACTCTTCCAGTTATTCCCCGATCAACTGTTGCTGATGAACTAAATGCATGCCTAAAATCATCAAATTTGTGGCAGTACGTAAAGACACTCCACTTAACAACTAACATGCGAGTATTTTTGCAACAAGATGAAACTGCTAATGTGTTTGCGAAGCAGTTGTTAGACATTGGAAATAATAAAGTTGCAGTGGACACCTCGACCGGATTCATCACATTACCTACAGATTTCTGTCACATCACAGACTCAAAAGTGGAGCTTATTCAGCGAGTTTTCCCAGATATAGCGCAAAAGTTCAATAACCATAATTGGCTGGGTGAACGAGCAATATTAGCAGCGAAAAATAATGATGTAGAGGATCTTAATGCGACCATTCAGAATTTTCTTCCAGGACAGTTGGTTTCCTTCAAATCAGTCGACACCGTAATGAACCAGGATGACGTAATCAACTATCCCACTGAGTTTTTAAATTCACTGGAATTGCCTGGATTACCACCTCACAATTTGCAGTTAAAAGTAGGATCAGTTGTCATCATGCTGCGTAACATTAATCAACCTCGACTATGCAATGGAACAAGACTGGCTGTGAAAAGACTGATGAATAACGTCATTGAGGCGACAATCATAAAAGGAAAATACAAAGGAGAGGATGTCTTGATCCCGCGGATACCGATGATTCCAACGGACTTACCATTCGATTTTAAACGCTTACAATTTCCAGTACGTCTGGCCTTTGCGATGACCATAAATAAATCGCAAGGACAGTCTTTAGAAGTTTGTGGAATCAACTTGGAGTTTCCCTGTTTCGCGCATGGACAATTATACGTCGCGTGTTCGCGCGTCGGAAAACCGTCTTCTTTGTTTATTTACGCACCACAAAACAAAACAAAAAATATAGTTTATGAGAAAGCTTTAAATTAATTAACAGACTGTATTTTCACAGTGTGTGTCTGTGAATATCAAATTTAAACCTTATAAATAGCCAGTATTTCAGGAAAACTCTGATTTCTAAGTAAGCAACATGATGTATCGAAAATAATAATAAAACTTCATGCTTTATTCAATAAATGCTTTTTCATTAATAATTATTTTGTTTGTTTTAAAATCATTTTATACAAAAGATTAGGTCTTTTATTTATCGATGAGGCAGTACGAAGTCTGCCGGGTCAGCTAGTCTATTTTTTAAATCATTTTTTTATGGCAAAACAACGTTTGCCGGATCAGCTAGTTTTATTATAAAAACGTACACCAAGACCTTCGAACGAGTTTTGTACCTTATGAAATCGATGATAGGTACCAACGAGTTTAGATTTGTTTCTAGCATTAATACTGTGTACATCACTGTTTTTCTTATAGTCATTAATGTTGTGTCTAACAAACATAATATTAGCAAATATAATATACTGTAATGCAACAGTTAAAATACCTATATCTTTAAACAACTCTCGAAGAGAGACTCTAGCACCTAAATTGTACATTGAGCGGATGGCTCGTTTTTGTAGTCAAAAATGCGTGAATTAGCAACATTATTGAAAATAGAAACGAAAATCCGGAAATAAAAATGTTAAAAGAATTTTAAAGAAGTTAAAAGAAAAAGAAAATGAATTACTCGATCCTTTCAAATACGAAAACCTAAATCTGTATCAAAAAAATGTGTGGATAATGAAATTGGGGATATATGGACATAACAAGCATTCCTGCACGTTTGAGACCTTCATTACTAAGCTGCGTAGATATACTTTACACTCAAACCATTTTAAGACTAGCAGCCGGCCCCGGCTTCGCACGGTAGACAGGTATTTCGAAGATTTCAGACGGACCCCTAACTTCTTCGCCAATGTAATATAACCTATGTTACTCGGGGATGACTTAGCTTTCTTTCTAATGGTGAAAGATTTTTTCAAATCGGTCAAGTACTTTTCGAGTTAAATCGTTGCAAACAATCAAATCTTTCCTCTTTATAATATTAGTATAGATAGTAAAGACACTGTCGAAAAGGATCATAAATAAGAGGATTAGAAGAATTTAAATTGTTATTAGAAGCAAACGGGCAGTGGGAAATTTCATCCAATGCAGAAAAAGCTAGAAAAAATAAAAACATGACAAAAGATACAATATAACCTTTAGATGATGATAAAGTGATGAAAAGTATTCACGAATTAGAGGAGATATACGGAGAAAACCTAAAAAAAAGATGTCACTATTTTGAATTATGAAAATTTATGCGCGGTTACCATACACATTATATAATAAGTGCATATTATAATGTTTGACAGGAAGAGGTCAGGGGACGTGGCTGAAGCGGAATTGCATTTTATGTTAATAGGAAAAGTGCCGAGTCGGTGTTTAGGAAGGAGAAAGTCAAACCCAGATGGGTTACATACAGACAATTTGAGAACATTCTGAAAGACCCTTTTAACACAGATCTGGAGAATATTCCATGGCAGGCTTTGGCTTTGCAGGATGGGGTGGACAACGTGGTGGAAAGATTGTCAAATTATATTGTACAGCTGTTCGATCACCATGCTCCTGTAAGGCACACATTATTTAAGGGACAGTGCACCCCATGGATAACAGACAACATTAAACTAATATTCAGCTTGAGGGACAGGGCCAGGACTACATATCAGCAAACAAAATTACCATCAAAAAAGAAATACTATCTGGATCTTAAACATCAAGCTAAAATAGTATTATTTAATGAAAAATCTGTATACTTCACAATGAACATCAATAATAATATAAACAAACCAAGGACTTTGTGGAACAATTTCAAAAACAATGTGCTTCCATCACATAAACCTAAATTCTTGCCAGATCAGTTTAATGATCCAGATAAAATTAACAAAGATTTTCTAAATTTACCAAGTGAGTGTAGGGTGACAATGTCTCGATTGACTTATTATGAGTTTCACAGATACAACCCAAACTCACATTTTGAGCTGAAGCCTGTAGACCAAAATACTATACTCACTATTTTAAACAACATTAAGTCAAGTGCAACGGGTATAGATAGGGTAAACATAGACATGATTACACTCACACTGCCGAACACATTAGACATTATCACAAACATTGTTAACACTTCCATTACCACACATACATTCCCCAGTATGTGGAGGCACTCTATTATCAGCCCTATACCTAAAACAAGTGTACCAAGCACTGTAAAGGATCTACGGCCTGTCAGCATACTACCCTGTTTGTCCAAAGTGTTGGAAAGAGTGGTATATATACAGGTCAGGAAATACCTTGAGGACAATGACATGCTTCCAGATAAACAGTCTGGTTTTAGGAAGGGACGTGGAACTGCAACAGCCTTATGTGATGTCATAGGGACCATATTGGAAGCTAGGGATCGTGGAGAGGGAACTATACTCACACTCCTAGATTACTCCCGCGCATTCGACGCCATAGATACCTCTTTACTGTTGTCCAAGTTGGCATATTACGGATTTGCCCCTAACTCCATACAGTGGTTTCACAGCTACCTCTCAAATAGGTCACAACAGGTAGAAATACACAGGGAGGATGGATCAGTTATGTCTTCCCCCCCCCTTGGCAGTAACCAGGGGAGTCCCGCAAGGCTCCATATTGGGGCCCCTTTTATTTATATTGTATACAGCTGACATAACTGATTGTTTTCTAAATTGTAGGTATCATATGTATGCAGATGATACTCAACTGTTTTTGTCTTTTAAATCTAATGAAACGGGGTCTGCAGTGGACAGGATAAATGAAGACTTGTACAGGGTGGTTAGATGGTCAGTGGAACATTCACTGGTTTTAAATCCAATAAAGTCCAAATTTATTATGTTGGGTAGTAAGGGGCAAATCCAGTCTATGCTACAGAATGACCCTAAAATTATCTTAAATGGACAGAGAATTTCAAGGGTACATGAAGCTAATAATTTGGGACTGCTAATAGACCCCGAGCTGAGGTTTGAAGCTCATATAAATAACACTGTCAGAAATTGTTTTTATAGACTCAAATTGTTATATAACATCCGTGACTACCTCAGTATACCTTTAAGGAAGCAATTGGTGGACACCCTAGTATTATCCAAATTTAACTATTGTGATGTGGTATATGGCCCATGCTTACTGGCCAGAACAAAAAATCTAATACAAAGAGTCCAGAATGCCTGCGCTCGTTATTGTTTTAGTATCCCCAGACGTCATCACGTAACACCATTTATAAATGACCATAGCATTTTAAAGATGGAAGCCAGAAGAAGGCTGCATTTAGCCACATTGCTTTTTGGTGTAATCAAAAAAGGTAGTCCTATCTATTTATATGAGAGGATAAACTGGAGGTGCAACCACTTCTCGTATTCCATCAGACCATCAGCTAGAGCGCTCAGCATACCGGGACACAGAACTGCTGCATTCCGTGGTAGCTTTAAATATGCAGCGACACGATGCTGGAACTCTATACCACCTCCAATTAGGGATCTAAAATCAATTTTCTCTTTTAAATCCAAATTTAAAAAATACCTTGTTGACCAGCAAAAAGAACAAGGTATGACCATTGTTCCTTACCTTTAGGATATGACCCATGAACAGCAAATTACTAGCACATTGATTTGTGTCCACTTGCATTGGCTTCTCAGCCTGATGTGTCCCGGTGTGATGGCAGTTTATAATTAACTTTTGTATATTTAAATATTGTTTTCTGTTTTGGTTTAGTTTTGTCTACTTGTTGCCCCTGAAAGTAATTGTTAGTGGCTTTTAAAATAATTGTTTGAAATATGTGTTCATAAAAAAGAAAGGAAAAATTTGACAAAAATCACATACCTACTTAAAGTTTTTGGTCAGATATTGATTTTTGCCCTTTATCTGTAGGTAGGAGAGGAGACAGGTAGAACCTCTGATGGTAGCGGCGCCTATCGGCGTCAAATCAACTGCTATGGTGGGCTCTGAAAATCAGTACTGGGATGGGCTGTGCCCATCGCAGTGTACGCTGAGAGTCCGCCTTTTTGTGAGTCACGGCGTACAACCCTCGTTGACACGATTGATAACTCTGTTTAGGAGGTTTGATTTCTATTTTGTTACGTTTGTGTTTGATTTGATAATTTATTTAATGTGCGTATGACGTGTAATAATGCACACTATTACACGTCATCAAACTCACCAACCTTTTTGTGAGTCACGGCGTACAACCCTCGTTGACACGATTGATAACTCTGTTTAGGAGGTTTGATTTCTATTTTGTTACGTTTGTGTTTGATTTGATAATTTATTTAATGTGCGTATGACGTGTAATAATGCACATTATTACACGTCATCAAACTCACCAACCAATGCCACGTAACGTGAATTGACATTGACACATAAGATGATGCAAGCCTCAAAAAATATCAAACAATTTATGTACCTATAATCTTAATTTTTATATTTTATTAATGTGTTTGAAAAATTGTATTTTGGTTGTGTGCTGTGTTTTGCAAATAAAGTTTTTTATTATTATTTATTATTATTATTATCGATATTTCACTTAGGGCCGGTTTTTTGATCCGTAGTCAAACATACTTTGACTATTGGTTACCTTTACCATTGGTTAAGGGCTAACCAATAGTTACCATTTTGCATTATTTGATGTCTATGTTAACGTAATAATTATTATTTTTACAGGAATTAACGCGATCACTTATTTCAAGGTATTCAGCCTGTGACCACGGCCAGTGCAACCTGGTCGAAACGTCAGGCAAAACAGAGGTATGTAATACCTTGAAATAAGTGATCGCGTTAATTCCCGTAAAAATAATAATTATTACATCATGGAACACGAAAGTTTAAAAGTTAGTCTATGTTAACTATAGTAATATGTAACCATTGGTTAATTTATTGCCAGTAAAATAAGAATTTACTTGCCTTAATTTTGCATGGGTAATATTTTCTTTTATGGCAATACCTTATTTGAAACGTCTATATGACAAGCATTTGTATTATTTTGACCAAAGGATTAACAAGACTATACTGTTGACAAATGTTATCTATGTTTTTTTTTTTTTCGTCGAAAGGGTTGAGTGACACACGTTTCGCGGTAGTAATATTATTATTTTTTAATATAAAACTATAATTTCTTTCTTATTTGACCTTCTATTTATATCGTATTTATAAAAGTGGTGTTTGGGTGAGTTAAATATTAAGTATTTATATTCTATTATTTTATTTGTTTGTATAAATTGTATATTTATAACCTAACTTCTGTCGGTCGACTACAAAATGTCTACCGTTCCTCCTAGACCTCCTGATCCCCCGGACGGGAATGTACCATCGTCTTCGAATGTTTTCAGCCCCAGCTCACTAGGAGGCAGTTTGGAATCTAGGAAGCACAAACTTCCTTTGGAAAATAACAGCTTGTCGTCTCATTCTGATAAACGATATAGAAATATCAACGACACCCGATTCTTCGGTAGCTGCACAAACTCTTTATACCCACCCAAACTATATAACGAATCCCGTACATATAACACCGACGATAACGGCCCTTTTATCGATCATTATCGGTCGAAGCAGACCCGGCCGCGGGTACTACCATGCGCGCTATCAAATTCGGACAACTACTATATCGCCATAAAATAAAAAATATAGTAAAAGACGGAGTGAAAAACGTCGGAAGGAACCGTGTTTCGGTTGAATTCAAATTCGCTTTAGATGCCAACAACTTTGTATCTTTAGAATTTCTGTCGATAAACAATTATAAAGCCTCCATTCCCACCTACAATGTTACCCGGATGGGACTGGTTCGTGGTATTCCAGTGGACTGGTTCGCTTGACGAGTTCGTAGACTCAGTAAAGTTACCCGAAAAGTGCGGTATCATTTTAAAGGCCAGAAGATTTAGTAGAAAAGTCCACAATGATGGTACATCTCATGGCTCCTCACACAGACAGTTGTGTTGACTTTTTCCGGCCAAATGCTGCCTTCTAGAATATTTTCATACCACACCTCAGTTATTGTTGAGACATACCATCTACCTACGATCCAATGTCACAATTGTTGCCGCTTTGGACACGTAAAGTCTCAATACCGATCGAAGCCACGCTGCTTCCGATGTGCTCAAAACCATACCGGCGATTCATGTGACGTTCTAGAGGAAAACTCCACTTGTCTATATTGTTCTGGACGACACTTTGCCAAGAGTCAGGTCTGCCCGGAACAATCTAGACAGAAAAAAAATTAAATCTATTATGTCTGAGAAAAGTGTGTCATACCAGGAGGCAATTTCCCTGGTCTCACAAGTACGTAGGCCATATAGTGATGTCCTCGTAGACTCCACATTTTCCCGTTCTACTCCAAATCATCCCCCTCCCCTTAAAGCCATCTCCCACCCTTCCACGTCTAAATCATACAAAGAAACTATATACTTAAGTCCTCGTATTAGTACGCCTCTATCGAAAGGTTTCGATACACAAGCCCATCAGGCTTTAGTTGCTAACTTACCGTCTTCTCTCTCTAATGGCTGTGCCCTTCAGAACCCACCCCAATCCCGTGGGAACGATTCCCTCATAGAAACCCTCTTTAACGCATTGATGCAAATTATTTCAAAATTCAATGATGCTATACTGCCCAACGTTGCCGCCAAAATTTTCAACTAAACGAATTAATCCCTAAAGAAGTTCTATCCCAAGATGGCTCCCACTCAGACTTGCCAGTTTCTGCAATGGAACTGTAAGAGTATTCGTCATAAAAAGAGTGAAATAATATATCTTTTTAACAAGTTTTCTGTGGCGGTCGCTGCCATCTCGGAGACCTGGCTGAGGTAGGGTCCCAATTTAGGGTCTCTGGGTATGCCTGTCTCAGGGATGACAGAGACGATGGCTACGGAGGTTGCTTGCTCCTGATTAAAAGAAATATTACATACACATCTCTCCATCTCGGCTCACAGCCCGACATTCAATGTTGTGGCTGTTAGGGCAATGGATATATCCTTTTATATCTCCCACGTGTACATACCCCATCCCTCCCCCTCTCTTATCCGTGAACTCTCCAATCTATATTTTCTTCTGTCCCTCCTCCCGTTTTCATTCTCGGGGATTTTAATGTCCACCACATAGCATGGGGGTCGTATTTTTGCGACATGTTTTCGATCCAATTAATGGATCTCGTTGAAGATACTAACCTATGCGTTTTAAATGATGGTTCTCCAACTAAACAGGTCTCCTCATCTCAGGATCTACGCTCGGCAGTAGATCTGTCTATTTGTTTCTCTAATTTGGCATCACTATGTACATGGAGAGTTCTACAGCAATCACACAGCAGCGATCACTATCCGATAGTCATATCTAAACCACTAACCACTGCGCCAATGGTCTCTCCTCCTCCCTTACTGAAATATAGAATGCGTAATGCGGACTAGCAAATTCTCTCAAATTGTTGACTCATCACTATCAGATTGCACTAATTATTCGCAAGCTGCTTTGGAAGATAAATACGCCATGTTCGTTCAAGCTCTGACTTCTGTTGCAGACTCTAGCATTCCATTGATGAAGTCCAAAAACAGAAAAATCGCTCCTCCTCCTTGGTGGGACTCAGATTGCACTAAAGCTGTTGCCCTTCGAAAGGAGGCTGAAAAACATTACCAATTGTCGATGATGCAAGCTGCACACGAGTTCTCTCCAAAAAAAAAGAAAAAAGGTTGGATAAACTTCTGCGAAAATCTTGCACCCAGATCCCCCTCCTCGGTAGTCTGGAAGAATGTAAAACGTTACCGCGGCTCCCTTATTGGTCCCTCCCCGGCGTCTAATGATCCCTCTGTCTGTCTGTATGATTTTGCTAGTAAATTATGCCCTTCAACAGTTTCATATAGAAATTGCTCCCTACCCAAATTTGATTTCCATAGATAGGTTTGACGAGCAATTTGACCTATTTGAACTTCACTGCGCTATTCGTGGCTTGAGAGATTCTTCCCCGGGCGAGAATGGAATCTCATATTCTTTTATCACCCACCTTGGCTCAACAGGGGAAAGATTTTTCCTAGACCTACTTAATCACATTTTTGTCACTGGAAACATCCCGGATTCGTGGAAATGTCAAGTTGCTATTCCTCTACTGAAACCAGGAAAAGATCCCTCAAATGCCTCCTCTTATAGACCTATTGCTCTCTCCTCCACCTTGTGCAAGGTTTTAGAACACTTAATTAAAAACAGGTTGGAATGGATAGCCGAGAGTAGGGATATTCTAGCGTCCAGTCAATTCGTATTCCGTAAATCCAAAGGCATAGTGACTTTGGATTTACGGAATCAGACAGACAGTCTGAGCATTCTAGCTACTGAAATACCGACCGTATTTACTAAAAACGAGTACCTTGTGAGTGTCTTCCTGGATGTATCGTCTGCCTATGACAATGTTTAACTTCCAGTGCTCAGAGAGAAAACGCTTCGTGTGAGTCTTCCTGTGAGGTTAGTTCATTCTATATCCAACTTGTTGATGGGCTGCTCCACCTGCACCATCAGTAACCTCTCATTGGTTGAACTCAATTATGGGGGAATCCCTTTCAGGTTTACCTCCAATATATGACAGTGATGCATTAGATATCTATATATTTCATACTTTCCTATTTCATATAAAGTTTCTATTCAATATTACTTGTGTATAGTAATAAATTAAGATTTTTTCTTTACAGATGCTACTAAATTGCCTATTAGTGTTGACGGTGTACGGTGCGGTCCGGGTTCCGTGGAACACCAACCAGCACTCGTACGTGTTACACCGAAAACCTATCTAAATACAACCTAAGTACGTGTACCGAGCGGGCACCGTAGTGAACCGTTCAATACTCGCACGTAACCTACGCCTTATTACCTAAATCCCTAATTCCCTATATTCCCTACTCCTACCAATATACGGACCCTGCGGTGAGGGTGTATATACATATATAGATAGTGCGGGAAGTCTGTTACCGGGATAACTAGGGCAACAGACGGAGACGAGAAGGGAGCCGGGTTTAGGAGATGGTTTTCTCACTGCCGGTCGAGCAGACTCACAAGACCGATCTACTGACGGCTAAGGGTGTCTTGGCCACAGCGAGAGGTGAGGGGTAAGGGTATGAGTCAAAGTCGGATTAGACAAAATGACTGATTTTATTTACATAATTAATAGCTTATATACTAATCTTACTCTAAGTACACATGTATGGCTATTTACTTGTGTGCCATCCGTGTGTTGTGTCGATGCAGCTGCCTTAATGTCGGTCATGCCTAATAGTTGACAGAGTGCGATGCAAGCACTGCGTGCGACATAGATTTGATGTTGCAATCATGTTCTAGATTGAACAGACGGTAATCTCAATATTGGCTGCGCTGTTATCAATTTAGAATTTTTGGATGATAACAAGATTATAGGAAGTAGGAAGTTAGTATAACTGCATATAAAAAAAGACCAGCATTATTTAGTAATCCCTTAACAACATTAACAATGCATATAATTACAGGTGTTCTTGAAAAGAGCCCTCAAACATTGGAAACTGACAACATAGATGACTTGGAAAGTGTTGTGCCGATGGAGTCACATGAGACCTTTTGAAGGAGAATATATCTAGAAAAAATGGTGTGTAATTTATTATAGATGGAATCATTCCAAGACTGCACAAGAAAAGTAGAGCAACCTAAATGTGCAACGTGCCTACGCTTCAAAAAGCCAAGTAACCACAAAACGGGAGACGCTGATTGCTCAGCTAGACAAGCCGCTGAATTTAGGTACATATTTCAAATTCATGAACAACCATAAGAGTATTTGAAAACCAACTTGTTTTTGGTAAACTCAGCATTGAAAAAGTTCATTATTTGGCCCTCAAATCAACCGTTCAAGCAAATGGTTGTGGCATGCATGTTGCATGCCACAACCATTTAAACTCCACTATCCGAACACACGTGTTATAATGTTATAATCTAAGAGAATATTAACTCTAAGGTTATAATAGACTGCACTGAAGTTCACACTCAATATCCCTCAATAGTTAAACAAAGAGTCCACATGTACTCAGATTATAAACACGGTTATACAATAAAGTTTTTAGTTGGCTGCACTCCTTGTGGTTTTATAAGTTTTGTATCTAAATGCTATGGAGGGCGTTCTGGTGATTGCTTCATAACAAATGATTGTGGATTAATTGATTTGTTGGAACCTGAAGATACTGTTCTCGCTGATAAAAGATTCCCTTGCATTAAAACGTGTGTTGAAAATAAGAACGCTGTTTTAGTTATGCCACCATTTCTTCATGCACCACAATTTTCATCAGAGGAAGTAGATGAAACATATAAAATAGCTTCTGTGAGAATCCATATAGAGAGAATCAAGCAGAGGATTAAACAGTAAAAAAAATGTTTGTAAATGTTTGTGCATTGGTGAACATTGAAAACCCAATAATTAAGCAATAAATGTAACTAGTTTTAGTAATATGTTTTGAAAATATGATATTTATTTAATATTTGTACCTTTTTATTTCTTTTTACTAAATTAAATAACGAAGGAAACATTAAGAAATCAAAATAAACATATTTCTTATAATAAGTATCTCTTATAATAGGAAAACTTAAACTGTGAAATAAAATTCATAAAATTAAAACTTCTATCTTTCCTCTAAGACATTAAATTCTAAATATTGAATTAGTTTTTTTGTTTCTTTCATAAATTTAGCATAGTAAGGGCCACATCTTTCATTTTGTTGCCGTAGACCATGGCAGATGTTTTAATATATTTCGTTTCGTCGTCGTTCTCGTTTTTAATATTATGATTGCAGAGGTAATTTTGTTTACATTTTGAAAGCACTATGACGGGCTTGGTAACTTCCTTTACTGCCCACATAGTTTCGCTTTTGTCAATTTAGTGCTGCCACCTGCACGTTCCCTATAGAAACAGAAAAGATGTCTTTTCTATAAACACACAAGTAGTGGCAGATGCAAACCTAAAAATTATGGATATAGTTGCAAGGTGGCCAGGTTCTGTACATGACAGTACTATTTTCAATAATAGCAGAATAAAGCATAACATGGAAACACAAGTATTTGGTAGTTGCTGTCTGTTAGGAGACCGTGGTTATGCAATAAAAAAATATTTGTTGGTGCCGCTGGCAGATCCGCAGACTTCAGCAGAAAAACTTTACAATGAAAGCCAAATTAGGACAAGAAATGTTGTGGAACGAACATTTGGTAACGAACATGTAAAAGAAGATTTCCTGGTCTAAATTAAAAGTTAAATTAGATAATGTGCAACCTATTATAGTTAGCACTGCAATTCTCCATAATATTTGCATTGACAAACAAGACATTTTACCTATACCCTGTACAAGATTGCTTGATCTTTTTGACAGACGGGCTGCTAGTGATGGAAAACAGAAAATATCTAGTAGACCAAAAATTAACGTAATAACGAAATCGACAACGTGATCAAGCAGTTTTCTTAGGGAGGATCGATTTTTTTTTCACTTTTCGACCCATGTTTCTTTGGAAAAGTTGTTTAGTTTCATGGTCTGAACCACCTATTCAAATTTGGCGGGAGGTCCAAAAATAATACCTGTATATAAAAATTAAGGTTAAAAAATAACATAGTTTTATCTTTAAAACAGTTTTTATTAAGGAAGAGGAGCACAGCCAAGATCATCATCACCAGAGTCGTCGGAGCTTGTGTCATCATCTCGAACTTTGTAGCATCGTTTTTTTTTGCTTTCAATGTTTAACAATTTTTGTTTCAGCTCCCTCTCGTTCACTGTAGTTCGAACTACTATTGGATGATGAGCGCGATCGAAGTACCGGGCTGTTGGTACACCTAGGTGGCACTAGGTGGCGTATGTTTTGAAGGATATTTTTTGTTAACATTTGTGACACTTAGAAATAGTGAGACATTATCATATGTGTATCATACGATTCTCATTACATCTTAAATTGATCGCAAACAAGCAAGGAGAATGGAAGTTGTACGTCTTGTTCGCACATCCAGAAATGGGGAAGGGGTTTCATCGAGAATATTCGATTAGAAGTCTATATAGATGGGTGTGTGGCAGTTTATTTTTCATTTTCTTAATTCTTCTCTCATGAACTCTGAGGAAGCTTTGCTTACTGTGAATATTGATATCCTTGTTGGTAGTGTTTGTGAGTGTTCAAGTCCCACTGTCGGTGGTAAGTTAACCTCAAAAAAGGTTTTTCCTTATTATCTTAATGTATGTAGAATATGTCCTCAGGCTATTTAATTTTGTTTATAGGGTCGTTAGATTACCGCTGAAAGTCAACCTACATTTTACCCGTCTTGTGGTTCGAGATTTGTTGCTGAGGAGGATTGACTATTGGCAGCTCACAGCTCACTCCTCAAGACCCATCTGCCCTACCTTGAGGGAAGTTCACATAATCCTTAAATTGAAATTAATTAATATTTTTACTTAGCACCTACAAGTGGATCACTGGTGGACGTCTCCTCAAGCTACCTTGAGCTGGAGAGAGTCTACGGCTGACTACCTTGAGTCAGAGAGGTGACCAGAGGGTGGCTATCCTGTGCTGACCAGTCTACAGGCTTATAGTGACAAAGAAAAAGACTGAATAATTTTATTTTTTATTTTTAAACTACCTTATAAATTTCTTTATAACTTTATATTTTAATTTAACATTTGTAAAATAAATAGAACAAAATAAAAGTTTGTATGTGTCGTAAGTTGTTTCACTGAAGCCTTCCGTGGACCCTCTGCACCCTCACTCTAAATTTTATCAAAATTCTTACGGCGCCCTGAGGTCTCATATTTTATCCTGAGTCGAAACCGGTGAGTTTCCACCTGACAAGTTCAGGGGTTACAACTTCAATTATTATTTCGTGTTTAATAAAATTGTCGAAGTGGACGTCGCACATCCAGTTAGCTAATATTGCTTCTTTGACGTGTCGTACTACATTCGCCCAGTTTTCAGCAATCACTTGACCACAAGCTTCTTCCAACAAACGGATCATTTTGTTTGCGGTGAAGGGAGGAGATATGTATTGGTACGTTCTGCGTTTCCTGTAAATGAAATAAGTGATTGTTAAAATAATACTAATAGGTCTTTACCTATGAAATTGCCGTTATGTATGCAATAAGTGAAAGTACTTATTTTTTCAAACTTTTTTATTTCTGTTATTCGAAGTAATCACCCATGCAATCGACGCATCTTTGCCAACGCATTGGCAGTTTATTGATGCCCTTTTTGTAAAAATCTGCTGGACCGGAGGCAACAAACTCTTCAAAGGCATTTTGTACTGCCTCTCGGGAATTGGATTTTTTACCCACTAAAAAGTTGTCTAAATTTTGGAATATCTAATAGTCGGTAGGTGCAAGGTCTGGTGAGTATGGCGGATGAGGGAGAGCTTCCAACCCCAGCTCTTGCAGCTTGGAGACTGTCTGAACTGACAACATCATTTGGTACAGTTCGCAACATCGGTTTCGGTTCGCAACAGTTTGGCACAAAACCTTGGGCAGTACCTGCGTGGCAAATTATCAGTCTCTCCCCTTTTCCTTCTGGTACTTTTGTAGACGATTGGGCAGTATCATCGTTCCATGTTTTTTTTAACAGTGTGATTGGCATTCAACCAAGTTTCATCTAAAAACACAACTTTTGCCCAATCAGTAATATTTTTGGCTTTTATTAAGAAATCAACTCGTTTGAGGGCAATGTCAATCCTTTCCATAGGAATCTTGCGGTTGTTGGATTTTTAGTAATGAAATCCAATTCTACGCAATAGTTTTGACAGCGAGTTTCGACCGCCGTCATATAAATCAGCTTCTCTTACAGCCCTTTCACACGGCAATCCAGTTTTTAACAGGATCCCGTTTTCTGCAGGATCCCGTTTGATGGCATGGCGTTGAATGTGTTTATATGCTAGCGTTCACACGAGCATCCCGCATGCGGGATCCTGCAAAAAACCGATCCGGTCGAATTGTGCCGTTCGGTTTTGTCACTAGAAACTGGATCCGAAGTCCAGTAAAAAGCGGGATCCCGTTTAATCACACATATATTTCAATAGCAGTGTTCACACGGCTTCCTGCGTGCGGTTTTTTGCTGGACACTGTTTTTTGCGGGATAGTGGAGTGGTGGCAGCCCCCGCCCCACGCCCGCCGCGCCACCCGCGCGTGTGTAGCGCTCGCGCATTGCTCTTTTGCGCGGGGCCGAGAAGGTTGTGTTTCGTCAAAAAATGTCGCAAACAAATATTGATCCCGAACTTCTTATTACACTAATTGAAATTAGGCCTACATTATGGGATAAAACGCTGGTAAATTATAAAGATAACAACTTTCGAACTGCAGCATGGCGCGAAGTTTGCATTGTTTTGAGAGAAGACTTTCAAGAACTTGAGGAAAAAGAAAGAAAGCTATGGTAAGTTTTTATATTTATTTCGTTTATCCTTGTATTGCTTCTTCTTGCCAAGGTACAGCTCCCACTTCAGAAACAAAATAATTTGTGAACTCTGTTCGTATTGTGTTAGCACAGCGTCCACATCGTGTATGTGGCTCATTACGTACGTTTTCCAAAGATATCGTTGAACTGTTGCTGTCAATGTTCGCATATGAACTTTCATTGTACATGATATAGCTATGAAGCACAGCGCAAGTTTTAACTATCGAGATAGCTGTACTGGTGCTTACGTCCAATGGACGATGAAATATTCGCCATTTATTTGCCAATATTCCAAACGCGCACTCCACATAACGTCTGGCTCTTGTTAATCGATAGTTAAATATCCTTTTATTTTTATCTAAATGAGTTCCTCCTTAGGGTCTCAACAGATTATAGTGCAAACCAAATGCTTCATCACCCACTATCACAAATGGAACACGTGATTCCAAACCTGTAGAGAGAGGACGAGCTTCTGGTAAATCTAAACTGCCATCATTTAATCTTTTCCAGAAAGTACATTCTTTGAATATAGAGGAGTCACATTCTTTGCCATAAAAGCCTACGCTGATATAGGTGAATCTATAATTCGAATCCACTACCGCTAGCAATACAATGGAAAAAAAATTATTGTAATTCATGTACATAGAACCGCTGTGACTTGGTTTCTTCATTCTTATGTGCTTCCCATCAACTGCACCAATGCAGTGAGGAAAATTAGCTTTATTATAAAATGCGTCAGCAATTTGTTCCCACTCATATTTTGTGTCGGGCAATTTCATAAACTCCTGATGCAACTTATTCCATATAACATTTGTTACTTCTAACATGTTTAACAAATAGCAGAATACCCAATACTGGAGCCTGTTGATGGTTCTTTCTCCGCCCTTATTCATAATTTATGTTTTCTTTTTCAGCTAAAATGGTCGTTAAAAAATGGAATCAGATAAGAGACAGCTGGAAGAGGAGTTTAAATGCGAAAAAGAAAATAAATAAATCTGGATCTGCTGCTGTTAATACCAAAAAATACTGTTATCACGACCAGTTGTTATTTAAAAAAAAATATGGATCCGGCTGAAACACAAGACAGTGGCGGTAACAAAGCTACAAATATTGAAGAGGGTGATACGGAAAATCCTATCCAAAATGAAGGAAGTGAAAATGAACCTACTATCGAACATGGAAGTCCAGGACAAGAAAATCCCGCAGGTGGTGCTAAACGACTTAAGAGAAGTGTACTACCAAGGCAGAGGCTTTCTGTAATGGATAAAAAAATGGCGAGTTTTATTGATCACCAGATGAAAAGTCAGCCGAATACGCAGAATGAAGATCGTAACTTGTTATTTTTTAAAAGTGTACTTCCTACACTAGCTTCACTCAACGATGAATAATATTACAATTTCAAGCAGGTGTTATAAGTTTGTTGCAAAATATAAAAATCCCCAACATTAACCAATGGTCCTCTCAACAACAATCTACTTCTAATAACTACTCTCAATCAGCAGGTTATTTCACACCGCATTACAGTGTTCACATCGCCATCTGCACAATCAATTAATATTAACGATTATCTTGTGAAAATATCATACATACATAACTTATTATGTTTGGTAATAAATATTAAACTTTTAATATGAGTTTCATTCTTACCTTAAACATATTGCTAACTTTTCTTCAGGTGTGATGCTTTTTCTCATATTTGTATCACGTTTTTTTAAATCTTCATTCACCCTTTGTAAAAGGTCGTCAAATGTGGTCATACTCATTCTAAAATAATTGAAAAGTTTTGACTCATCTCTTCTCAAATCGCTCATAAGATTCCGAAAAATACCCAAATTCAAACGTTGTGTCAAAATAGGATGAACCCATAATCTTCTATTTCGCTGCCGACGCCGATAATACCAATAGAAAATTAGGAAAGTATTCACGTCCATTTCACTTGATAACCGGCGTAGGAATGGTAAAAAAATCAGGATGCAACCGTGTTCATACGGCAGTTTAGTTTTGCGGGACCAGCTTTTTACTGAATCCTGCAAAACTGAACTGCCATGTGAACACAGCGTCCAGTTTAGCAGGATACCGTAAAAAGCCTATCCTGCAAAACTGGACTGCCGTGTGAAAGGGCTGTTAGTGTCACCAGTTAGTGGCAGAGGCCTTGAAAGACCGGGGCCTCGAAGCATTGATGAGTGAGCTTACCTTTTTACTAACGCTTTTTATCTACTAACATTTATTGTTATCTGTAAACTTTACTTTCTAAATTTCTATTTCAGAATCGTTATTTGTTTTTTGTTTAGTAATGGGTGTGCTCTTGGCTGATTGAATGTGTACATTTTTAGGATTACCATTCGTCAAGTGCAGGAGATGCCTCGTGGGGAGGCCATGGAGACCGCGCTGCACCCGAAACGGCGCCGCCTGTGGTATCCGTGAGTAATTTTGTTGAAGTATTGTGTAATAATATTGTCACAGTTTGTTTGACTTTATTTTAATTGTTGAAATATTGTTGTAGTTCCGGCGGAGACGACATGAGGGTGCGTATTTCCGCACCGCCGCGAACGCCTCCACATTCTATGGTTGTGGAGGCTTCGACGTCAGCGATGCCCTCACCGGCAGTGTAAGTTTTTTTTATTTTAGTAGATATATCAACTTATGTATCTACAACCGTTACGTATATATGAACCTTTTTTCCCCAGGTTTGTAGAATGCGGTGGCTCCGCGGCCAGCACGCCGTCCTCTCGCTCTCGCTTTGACGACATGATCATACAGGGTAGGGGTCGCGTACCCGTGGACGGAGACTCGGTCAGAGACGCCATGGCCGATCCCGAATTTGGTGAGTTAAATAATTAGCTGCTATGTTACTCTATGTCTCTTGTGTTGTGTTTCTGTCATTTATTACAGGAAGTGACCCAAATTCTGGCGAGAGCAATGTAAATGCTTTTCACGTTTCAAACGTCAACCCTTTTTATCACTTGTTACAAGGAAGCGAACCTAGTTCGAGCGAGAGTGGCGACGAGGACGACCCGGAGTCGGAGGTGCACCAGCCGCGGACCGTAGTTAGTTTATTGGATACGCCTGTGGACGAGGACGATGAAGCAGCTAGTTTTGATGATGCCAGTACCATTGATTTAGATGTAGATCCGACGGCTACGGACCAGCCTAGGAGTTACTATGATTTTAATTGGGTAGACTTTCCTGGCGTCCCGATTCGCCCTGAATCGAGACGTGAAAAGTTTTCCAACAGTAATGTAGGTCCGACAACTCCATGTGTCTGGGACAGGCAGATCATGGAGCACATTGCCTCTGAGACAAACAGATATGCTCAGCAATTAGCTCAGCGCATGATGCTTAACAACAGTCTCCATCCCAGAAGTCGCATCAGCCGATGGTCTGACACCACGGTTGATGAGCTGTATACGTACTTCGTTATAGTTCTGACGATGGGGATTGTTGTTAAGTCTCGATTGGAGGAATACTGGGGGGCTAATTCTGATATTCTGTACGCCCGGTTTTAAAGTACACATGTCCTTCGATTTTTTTTTGTTGTTAAATAAATGTTTACATTTTGCTAACAACGAGGACATGCGTCCTTTAGAACTGAGCGTCTCAGAGGCCAAATTATTTAAAATAGCACCAGTTTTGGCACCTCTCAATACCAAATTCGAAACAATGTACGGGCTCAGTGGAAATATCTCACTAGATGAGAGTCTTCTGATGTGGAAAGGTTGTAACAACTTTTTTTCTAGAAAACAGAAATTATTTATTCCAATACCGTAATCATGCCATCTGTTAGAATCATTTCGCACTGATACTATAGATGGCGTCCATTCAGCATATTGATTTAATTGTTAGTTCACCGATAGTACGAGAGATGACGTAATATTGGGAGTTGAGTTAATGTGCTGAATGGTTTGGTTATTAAGCTATAGATGGCGTTCACGATACTTTGATGTGAAGTTAGAGTTGAGTGAAGATAGTCATGAATGAGGAGATGCCTTGTCAAAATTTAGGAGGGGTATTGATTTAATTCTGGAAGATTCGATCAAGAATATATAAAATAAGATGTTTTGTGTCTCAAGGTTCTTTTCTGTTCCTGTCTTGAAGAAGTATTGATACCTACTGTCTGTAATAATGTAGACTTTTATTATAGTAGTTTTAACATACCCGCTACATAGTGGTAAGTTCAGTTTGATTTTGTTATATTAGGCTGTAGAAGTCTTTTTCTTTTTAGAAACATATTTAGAAAGTGTATTTGTTTGTAGGGCTCAAGGGTCCAGCCAATGGTTCCCACTTCAAGGGTCCAGCCAATGGTTCCCACTTCAAGGGTCTGGCTATATGATCCAGCTTCAAGACTCCAGCTAATGGTTCCCGCTTCTAGATTTTAGCTTCAGGGATACCACTGATGGTTGCCGCACCATGTAACCTGACCATGGGTGCGTCATCAGGTGTGCCAGACGGTTGTGCCGCATGAGGGTACGTCACGGTGGCACACGGTTTCCCTGTATTGCACAACCTTCCTTAGAAAAAGGTCATGTATTTTTTATTATTTATTAATATGAGGAGATAATGGTGAAGTCGATCCCCAGCTACCTCGAGCTTGTGGGGAGATAAAATTTATACTATAATTAATTATAATTTCTTAGAACATGTGATTGTATACTTACCCACTTTTAATTTTAGGGTGTTAGTTTTTTAAGATAAAACTATATTATCTATTAATGTACCTAATGTTGTTTTTAAGAAATATATACTGTGTTTAAGCTTATTGTTGTTTTCTCTGAAGCGAACCCTAAGGAACCCACCCACACACACATTTATCTCTTTAATTATTTTCTTATTCTCTTTTGTTGAGAAAATTAGTATTTTTATTTTATAACGGCTCTGGGATTTATGCTCTTACTGACTGACTGGGTCTAACCGGTGAGTGGCACCCCCTGTTCAGGTTTAGGGGACTGCAAGGTCGAACCCGCCTCCTAGGTTGGTCGATGGTTGCAACATGACATCTGCATGGTTGAACCTGCCACCTAGGTGGGCCATTGGTTGCGACTTGCGAACCTCCTGACCGGTATAGGTGTTACAAGGTTGGTTAGATATTAGCCAATTAACTCCCAATAAAGCTGCCACGGTGACCCTACAGTACATACCAAGGCTTAAAATATGCGAGTGCAATTAATTGCTCCAATAACACTTGGGAATTTAGCTATGGAGTAAAACTGAGCCACAACATTTTTTATCTTCTCTTGTGTATGTGGCATTGCAATAAAATGTTTGAATTTTTTGCAAATTGTCTTGGAAACGGAGTGGATTATTTTACAAGCGGTTCCCAAAATGTCTGACGTCGGAGCAACAACGAGCTATTGACAAATTAGACATATTTCAAATTCCAGGAATTGAAATTTACCGATGGAGTCGGTTACTTCCTTCAATAAGCAGGCGATTTCGACAGTTGGTTGTGCCATATCATTTTATAGATATACCATAACAGTTACTATTTACTTTATAAGTTCATAATTTGTACGGAGACTCGATTGCGCAGTCAAACCATCAACCAGGTTTTGGGTGACAAAGATTGTAATTCTGATTGTTTTCTCTGTGTATAAATAAGTAGTTAAATAATACTCTTGGATTCTGCTAATGTTTTCCATCACGCAGAGCAGAATAACTTCGGCAGACCTACACATACAGGGTATTTCATAGTGAAAAGATTTGTAATAATTGTTAAAATATCAATTTTCATGTACTATTTATCGACTGCAGCACTCTAAAGTATCTAAGTGAGTAAACGGAAGGAACTTCTGTCTAAAGAACTACACTCAGGTGCAATTCAATCGAATCAACCCAAACATTAGCACACAAAGTTGCCACAATATTCATAATTTCTTTTTTACTCATAAAACCTGTATTTATATATCAATAAAATTACAATTAATATTAGTAATAATAAGTAATAAATAATACCATGTAATTGTTGATTAAATCTAATTTGAACACAAATGAATCTACAGCATACTGTCCAATGTATTGCAATAGAAATCAATACAGTCTGATGAGAAGTGAAATATGGTACAGTCTGTTACGTTCTCATAGATTACAAATTAATGTATGGAGATGTGACATTTCTATTACTCGTATTCTGTCTACTTCTTCTCATTTTAATAAAGGCCGTAGTGTCTTTTTATAAAAATGTTAAATTATTCTAATTGTCCGTTTAGATAATTAACGTGATCAGTGATCAATCATGTTCAAGAATCACTCACTAGTGATAGTTATAGTTAAGTTCAATGTTTGACGTGACGTTGCTCGGTGTACACGTCGTTTTTCCTATTAAACTTACACAGGTTTACCGAATTTAATGAAATGGATTCATCCGTTCAAAGTAACTATATTTAAAATAACGCTTCTTTTTAAATTAAGAAATGCAAATTTTCGAATTTGTTATTTTTACAGATAAAATGAATACGTCTACGCAAGCCAATATTGCCAACCCAAACTATAGGGCGATAGAGGTCGATGAAGAACTTATGTCGTTTGATACTATTAGCGAACAATTACGAGACGTAGGTACGTGTTATGATAATAGCAACATAACTGTTTGTTTTTTTTTTTGTATTTTTATGTGAAAACTTCTTTAACGTCGTTGTGCACTTTTTGGGATAGGTAAAAAATTCTTAACTCGCGTCAGGACCAGGGATATTCCGGTTAGGGTTAACCTAACCGAAATAATCTGTTATTAACCCTTTTGGATATGGGTTAACCTAAATTTAGGATTAACCTAAATATGTGTTACCGAATTATAACTGTTAACAGGAATAATCTAATACAGGATAATTACGGTTAACCTTAACCGAATTTGATATAGGTTTCTGGATATTTGTAGGTCCGTGATTCATTTTTCGTTACAGTCGTCGGTGACGTTCATTATTTGCGTGGAATGGGAAAAGGGGATAACAAGTTAATTTTTTTTCACAAGAGATCAAGTAAAATTGATTAATTTTCGAATCGCGTCACGTCGTAAAATAACCGAAATCTTGGGTTAACATCTATCATTTGGGTTAACAATTTCAAAAACATTTGGGTTAACCCTTATTGTTTGGGTTAAAACAATAACATATATAATCTGTTAACCGAATCGATGAGTAACCCTTTGAAACGGTTACAGATTGATTCGGTAACCGTTTATAACGAATACCGTTATGCATGGGTTTTCCGATCCCTGATTTTAACACATTTCAGTATTACATGTAATACAATGTTTTATAACGTATTTGAGGGGTTATTTTTATTTTGCTATGTATGTCCTACTAATTTATATCAAACAGTTAAGTGCCTTCTACACTGCTCTTTAATTTAAGAACTCATTACAACATTTCACAAAAAAATAATATCGCTGCCTCGGTGGCGCGTGGTAGTGTATGCGACTGCTGTGCTTGAGGTCTCGGGTTCGATTCCCGGGTCGGATCAAATGTTTGAATGATCTGCAAATATTTGTTCCGGAATTTGGGTGTTTTCTATGTATAATATGTATGTATTTACAAAAAAAGTATATATGTATTTATATCAGTTGTCCCATAACACAAGCTTTGCTTAGCTTGGAACTAGATGGCGTTGTGTACTAAATGTCCGGAATATTTATAAAATAAATATATGAAGTACCTCCTTTCTAGGATAGGCCATGTCCAGCACTGGACTGTTATAGGCTGGTGGTTACTAAGTTTCTAACACTACAAAAAACATGCAAAAATGTAATATATTTATTTCAAGTTTCTTTTGCGTTGCAGAATGCGCATGCGTGCTGAGAGGCGGCGAAAACGAAGAAACAACCGGGAATACCGAAGACAAGCTTCTGGAAGTTTTTCAAGCGACGCTTCCACTAGTCAGGTATTGGAAACACTTAATGGTTTGATAGTTTAGCAACTTCCCTTCAAGTACACAATAGAAAGAATTGTTATTTAACGTTTGCAATATGTTTGCACTTGAACAGATAAAAAAAGTTACATTTCTTATTTTGAAATTATATACCTATTATTCATCGAAATTTCAAAGAATTATTAAATAAATGCAACTATATTTTTATCAGTAGCAGAAATATTTAACCAACTTGTAAATGCTTTAGAATCGACAAGGTCGTCGTATTTGTTCGACTTCTCCCTCGGCCTCCAGCAGTTACGTGATAGCTGAAGAAACTGAAGAAGAGGATTATACATACGACCCCAACAAACCATGTGTCATATGGTAAAATGATCGCTTGCGACAATGAATAGGTCAGTATACATTTAATGAAAGACATCTACTTCATGATCAAAGTAATAAAAAGACGTGATCACAACAAAACAACCATATAGGATAGACATAATGCAACCACATCTAGTCCAATAAAATACTTGAGCATTAATGTGCTATATTACATAAGAAATAATTGTGTCACGTTTTTGACTCCAGCGAAATGCATGCACATTATAACCTTATAAAAAAAACTATTTACTACCTGTAGACAGTGGTTTTTAACACTCAGGAAGGATAAATGTTCAACATGTTTACTTGCAGTGTGAACAAGAATAGTTTCACTATTCTTGTGTAGCCGTAACATCTCCACCGAAGGGCATCTGGTATTGTCGGCAGTGTAAGTGTAACATGCTTCACAAACGCGAAGAAAAATTTGATTATATGTAATTGTATTGCTACCTCGGCAGACGGGAGGAGCTCTAGGAACGCATCAGCGGCTTCTGGAGTTCCCCCCACAACTTAGGCACATCCCGGGGTGATCACAGTCCTCCCCAGGGCAGGATGCTGTCACGTCTCACACCGTTCTACACGATATGAGGCGGAACACCGACTTGCCTTAGACGACACACCCGGCCGCACCGGGGTGTCACCTGTTCCGGTTCCTTTGCAGCGGTCACATTTCCCCAAGCTGTGGCCGTAGCGACCCTTAAGGGCCCCACAGATTAACAGTTTGCCGGACGATATCAGTATGTCAGTTAATAACAATTGATCACACACTAACAGTTCCGTTTAAGATTTCGGACTGACGACTAATACAAACTGAAAGTGTGTGACCCGGTTAGCGTCGATATATGTCGGCCGGCCAGTCCATGGCCTTGAGGCCAAATAAACATACATTAGCAGGTAGTCGGCCAGCCAGTCCATGGCCTTGAGGCCAAATAAACATACATTAGCAGGTAGTCGGCCGGCGGTCTGTCGACCGGTATCTCGTGTCAGTCGAGTACCTTCAGTTTAATGTTTTTCGACTTGTTTAATTTTTTTCGACAAAATGGACAACAAACCTCAATTTGTGTCTACTTTTATGGAACTATATAGAAGTTTTCCATGTTTATGGAAGGTGAAAGACGATTCTTATCACAATAAGCGATTAAAGGATGACGCTTATCCACCTACCTTCAGTCACAATTGATACTGTGAAAAGAAAAAGTAATAACCTTAAAAGCACATTTAGGAAAGAACTAAATAAGGTAAGTAAACATAATTTTTTTCTTTTTATGACTCTTTTTAGTAGAGGTAGTTTACTCAAGGTAGGTATCGATACAGTAGCCATCAATAGAACTTGTAAATAATGTAGACAAACAAACTTTTCATAAATTCGACACAAGCGGTTTGCTTTAAGATTGTTTACAAGTTCTATTGGTGGCTATCCACTAATAATTCTGTGATAGGTCTACTTTCGATAGTACGCTATCGATTGATAAAAATTATTTAATGCAGTTCGTACATAAACGTTTTGTCAGGAAGTTTGAATAAAATGTTATTAATTATCCATTTACTTTCAGGTTAAAACTCAAAAATCAGGGTCGTCAGCTGATGATAACTACGTGTCAAATATATGGTATTTTGATCTTGATGTGATGTTCACAGCGGATCAAGATGCAAATAACATGCAGAAAGCTTTTCGTCTCGTGAAAGATGTACATCCAAACATAACATACCTTAAATTTGCTCTGCAAAAATATTGTCGAAATTGACGTAATAGATGCTTGCAAAGATATGGTAATTATCTTAATAATTAAAACAATAAAAAAAGTTAAGTTTACTTGCAAAAATTGTTAAAGAAAAAAATGCTGGTGAAACGTTGAAGTTGCCGTGCGATACCAGATGGGGTAGTTATAGCACTAGCTATAAAAGCGTCGAAAACACGAAAGTTGCCTTGCAGACTTTAGCTGTACATGAAAAAGCAACACTTTTACCAGCAGAAGAAAAATCAACGCTATTAGATGACAATTTTTAGACCCTACAGTCCAAGGAATAGAACAAGGAAAGACAAGAAGTTGATGCCATGGAATTTCTTTATGAAATCGGACAAAATATGGCTTTAAATGTGATGACAAATTTAGCATCATATAAAGCGAGAGATGGTTTTTGGAGTTGACGATTTTTCCGGCAAGCATCAATGAAATGGCCCCAATTACATGGTGGAAAGGAATATGTCGTTCTACTCCATTAAGCAAAGTCGCTGTCCGAATACTTACTGCACCTTGCACATCTGCTGCTGTAGAAAGATATTTTTTAGTGCTCATAATAACATACACAATATAAAAAGAAATAGACTGACTACTGAAAGGGCCTAATGATGCAGAAGCATCACTAGGCCGCCATAGTGTGGGTCATCATGCTGCATTGTTGCATTGTCTGCATTCACAATGAGTTTGGTGACCACCACTTTTGAATTCTGCTTATGCTTTCCATCAGGCAGAGTAAGTCATTTTGGCAGGCCTATACATAAAAAAAGGCAGCAAAACTTACATATTTATTTATTTATTTTATTTATTTAAAACTTATTGCACATGACGTACAAAGGCGGACTTAATGCCATGAGGCATTCTCTCCCAGTCAACCTTCAGGTGATGTAGAAGTATGATGTGGTAGGTGCAACGACAAAGACCGAAATTCTACAAAATCACAATAGTTACGTAAAATAAAAATAAAATACTTTGTAACACCGTAATTTCAAAATTAGAAATATATTTTTGTACTAGTAGATACCTCTGTGATCGCAGAGTGTAGTCAGGCTCTTTAAGGAACTTCATAGTTAGTTCACGGATTGTACGAGAGATGGCAGTAAATTAGACAATATATAAATTCGATCGATTTAGGTTTTTGAACGAATTAAGGAATCATTTCAGGACGAAAGTTTAAATGTTACTTTTAGCTGTGGTGGGAGAATGGAAAAAGTAGGAATAAACTTCTCGAACAGTCGATGGACTGAATATAAAAGGAATTTCTTCCAATTTGGGAGCCCTTTTCTTTCCTGAGCTGTTCAAGAAACATTTATTTATAGTCATTCGTTAATAGTTTTAATAAATTTTGTGAAATCATCCCGTGTGAAGCGGTAAGTGGAAAAAATGTTTTTTTATTGTGTTAGTCGTTTTCGGTTCTTAAACAATACTGAGGTATTCCATTCTTCCTTAGGGTCGTTGGTTAGTACTGAATTATACTGCAGATTCACATTACTGTGAGGATACCACGTATGCTTTGCGACACGAGAGGAGGGTGGAAGTAAGAGGATTATTATTCAACCTACCCGGCCTTCAAGGTGTGGTTCAACTTCTTTTCACCATAAAAGCCTGGACAAGTTGGGGGAGCATAAGAAGGATGATATAAAGACTCTCAAAACCCACCATCGTGCAAAGGAAAGTTGTTCATATTAATTAAATCTAGAATATTGATTTTGTGTGTAACTAAACTTTAAATATTAGCACCCTTGCTGACTGGAGACCCACAAGAGGTACCACAGGAGGAGAAAACGCTATTGTACTGATGTTGTTAAAGGTTAACCAACTTAGAAATAGAAATATCTCATTATAAATTGTACTAATTTTAATAAATCTTTAAGAGATATATTTATATTGTTGTGTATAAGGAGAACATTAAACTTGTAAATGTTAATGTGGAATAAGCTTAATGAATCTTTTGTGTGAATTATCTTTTTATGTGTTAATGTGTAAAGATTAGTGAAATATATTTGAGTAACTGTGGTTAAGTTGTTTCTCTGAAGAGTTGCCTGGGACTCCCGCATCACACATCTTTGATCTATACCTTCTTTTCTATTTTTTTTTCTTCTTAAATTATTTATTTAACGGCGCCCTGGGACTTTCATGCTTTGAAGACTGACTGGGTTCGCCGGAGAGTAACCTCAACCGACAAGTTTGGGTGTTACAAAGTGGCGCCCAACGTGGGGCGATCTTCATAAATTCTTGTGTGTGTGTTGTGTGGCTGTTCCGGCTCACTTTGGAGGAAACACTTACCATCCGTCCGAGACTACCCAGGACGTTAATTGGTTTTGCGGGGTGCAGTACGCATGTAATAATTTTCTCATTGCATTTTTTCAGCCTACTTTCCACCATCTTAGCGGCAGGAAAAAGCTTTGAGCAAGCTTAATTCAAAATTAATTTATAAATTAAAACTGCACACATTTTGGTAAGTTTTGGATTACATTTTTGGCCAAAATTATTTTTTTTTCTTTTTTCTTTTTTGTTTTTTTTCATAGTTAGTATGTATGTCCCCTTGGGATCAAAACCCATAGCGGTTACTCAAAGATAGTTTCATAAGTAGTCATTTAACGCTTTTATTCTTGAATTTGTGTAGAAATTTCTTTTTCTCAAATGAAGGTATGTAGAAAGTGGAATTTTTAAATTTTCTTAAATACCTTAAAATTAACTTTAAGATATTTACTAAAGACTATATTGTACATTAGTTTTTTTGATTTGATTTTTTAGTTTTGATTAGCTTTATGTGCTATTGAAGTAGACTTCGCTTATATTATGAGAACTTAACATTGATAAGAAGATAGGACTTTGATTTTGTAACCAAATTTTACTTAAATACTGGCTTATATGTGCTAGGTGTACTTAAACATTACATATTTTTTATTTTAAAATTATAGTTAAATTGGGCTTTGGGTTTTGAAAACTTTTGTTTAACCAGTCTCAAAGGAAAACTTATTGTATCGGAATAACGTATTAACTAGTAGTAATTCTAGGATTTAAATTTAAACTATCATGTCTCAACTAAATAAGTGTATTAATTATCTGAAGAAAGATGAACTTCTTAACGAATTGTCTGCCATGGGTATTTCAGCGAATCCTGAGGACACGGTGGTGGGTTTGAGAAGTGAACTGCGCACTGCATTGCGGCTTATACGACGCGGTAGCATTAAAGCCGGTATTGCTGTTCCTCCCGCTGCCGCTTCCGAGGTGGCACTCTGCGAGCCTAAGGTCCTTGAACTGGAAGGCGTCCTTTCCTCAGGTGATTTTGTTTCAAATAAGACTAGTCGCAATAGGGTTACTTTAAGGGCTAATTATCTTCTTGCCAGGTTAGCCAGGTGTGGTTTCGACTGCCCAGAACTAGTAGGTATTCGCAACCGATTAGTGAAGGTTTTGGCTGTTTCTGAAGTTGATACTGATTCGGACTCTGATGGTTCGGAGAAGGAAATGGATCCTTCCCATAGTGCTCCCATAAACTACACCTCGCCTGTCTTGAGGACGGATCGTTCGATGCGACCCAATGCAACTGTTTCCGACTCAATGCCAAATATAGTATTAAGAGATAGACCAATTAACTTAAATTCTTTTAATTTAAAATTTGATGGTTCGTCATGTGTACGTGTCTTTATTGAAAGACTTGAGGAACTTAGGTGTGCCAGGGAGGTCTCTCAGGATAAGATCCTCACGGCTTTCTCGGACCTATTAGAAGGTCCGGCGTTGTCATGGTTCCGCACCAACAAGGAATGTTTCACTTCATACGAAGGCATGTTGGAGGAGCTGAGAGAGACTTTTGACCTCCCTGACTATGACTATCGCCTCCGCGGTGAAATTAGGCAACGTACACAGGCCCGTTCTGAAACTTTGGGTAACTACATCTCTACTATGCAGGCCATGTTCTCGAGACTCTCGTGCAAGATGCCTAGTGAGGAACAACTAGACATTTTAATGCACAATATAAGGCCCAATTACATGAAAGAATTGGCTCTCCATGATGTGAAGTCTATCTTCGATTTAAAGCGATTGGGAAAGCGTCTGGAACTTGCTCGTACTAGAGCTGAAGCATTCCACGAACCAGCTTTAGAAAAGTTTGGGATGACTTCAGACTTACACCATGTCAAAGGCAAACCACTACAAAAATCGTCTCAACAGGTATCTGCTGTATCCCGTCCGTCACCCTCGAAAGAAAGCAAATGCTTCCGTTGTGGTGAAGGCGGACACATTGCTTATGACTGTACACAGTCGAGAGAAATAGTGTGTTACCGGTGTGGACAAAAGGGTGTCAGAGTGCCAGACTGTGCCAGATGCAATCCCAAGCAAAAAAACGAGTAGGTCAGGACCTTGTTAAGAGCCTACCGTTCAGGTTAGAGGATACCTCTCTGTCGGTTGGTCGCTCTGATAGGGTCCTGTTCACCAAACGGGATAATGATATAAGACCGTACTTGGTGGTTAGAATTTTGAACTTAAGAGTTCTAGGTTTACTTGATTCTGGTGCGGCTTGCTCTGTATTAGGTAGGGGAGCACACCACAAATTTTTAGAATTAGGGTTTGAGCTGGATAGCATCAGCCCTAACTTTAGTTTAACTACAGCAGACGGCTCATATTTGCAATGTCTAGGCTGTATCTCTCTGCCTATCGAATATGACTCTGCTGTCAGAGTTATTAAGTTTTATGTTGTCCCAGAGATTACTACTGCCATGATATTTGGTGTAGATTTCTGGCAACAGTTTCAATTAGGGAACAAATTGATACGTCAAAATATCAATATATCCAACTTTAACGACAGTAATCCTGTGGAGTCACTGGCCTTTAACCATGGTCTAGAGGATTACAACAATTTAACTACGAGTCAAAAGCAGGTAATGAATTGCATTATTGAAAAGTTTGATACTATCAACACGGATAGGGTAGGTTTAGGACGTACTACTCTGGTACATCATGTTATTGATACAGGCAACAGCAAGCCGATCAAGCAAAGGTACTATCCGCTATCTCCCATGAAACAAAAAGCCTTAGAAGAGGAACTGGACCGGATGTTGGAGATGGGAGTAGTGACCCCTTCTCAGTCCGCATGGAACTCTCCAGTGGTAATGGTAGAGAAGGCGAATGGTGATCTTAGATTGTGCCTTGACTCCCGAAAACTAAACTCGGTGTCTAAGAGTGATGCGTATCCTTTGCCTTATATAAATCAGATCCTAGACCATCTCAATAATGCTAAATATCTGACCTCTATAGATTTAAGTGCAGCTTATTGGCAGATACCTTTTGATTCAACCCAATCTGCAGAAAAAACTGCTTTCACTGTTCCAAGAAGAGGTCTTTTTCAGTACAATGTAATGTGCTTTGGGCTTGTTGGAGCTTCTGCTTCCATGCAACGCCTTATGGACCGTCTATTTGGACCTGAATTTGACAATAAGGTGTTTGCATTCCAGGACGACATAGTCGCGGTGTCGAGCACCTTTGAGGAGCATGTAAATCTCTTACATAGAGTTTATCAGCGCCTCAAGGATGCAGGCCTCTCGATCAACATGCAAAAGTCGCATTTCTGTCGTAGTGAGCTGAAATACCTTGGGTACTATGTTGACAAGCATGGTCTGAGGACGGACCCAGGTAAGGTTGAAGTCATTCTTAACTATCCTACACCTTCCAACCCTAAGGAGGTGAAGCGATTCCTGGGCATGGCCGGATGGTACCGGCGCTTCGTAAACAACTTTTCGAAAATAAGTAAACCTTTATGCAAATTAACCTCTAAAAATGTAGTGTTTGAATGGACACAGGAAGCGGAGGAGTCCTTCAATCTTTTGAAGTCCGCCTTGGTTACCGCGCCCATTTTAAAAATGCCTGATTACTCGCTACCTTTTAGGATTCTTAGTGACGCGTCATCCTTTTCTGTGGCTGCTGTCCTCACGCAGACCCATGAGGGAGTGGAACACCCTGTGGCATACTGCAGTCGTTCTTTGAACAAATGCGAGGTCAACTACAGTACCACTGAATGTGAACTACTGGCAGTGATCTTTGCTTTTGAACAGTTTAGGCAGTATGTGGAGGGCCAGAAATGCACTGTAGTCACGGATCATGCTTCGTTGCTTTGGTTCCACAAGTTAAAGAATCCAACTGGTCGTCTAGCTCGCTGGAGCATGAGGTTGAGTCAGTTTGACTTCGACATAGAGCATAGAAAGGGTAAAGACCATGTTGTACCCGATGCTCTATCACGAATACAGATTGACGCAATAAACAGCGGCTCCACTAAGGATTCTTGGTATCTCCACACTCTAAATAGGGTGAAAAAGTATCCTCGTCATTACCCCAACTTTGACATACGTAATAACTTGTTATACAGGCTATCAAAGAACAAATACGCCCTAACTTCGGATTTTAGTTGGAAGCTTGTGGTGCCTCTGGAGGACAGGCTATCCCTGCTCACCAAGTACCATGACCACGTTATGAGTGCCCATGGAGGTGTTTGGAAAACCCACAAACGCCTGGCCCTAAACTACTACTGGCCTAAGATGTATAATAGCGTTAAGGAGTATGTGGACAAGTGTGAAACTTGTAAGCAGTATAAACCTGTAAACACGGCCCGTCCTGGCCTAATGGGTAATCCAAAACGTGTGTCTAAACCTTTTGAAGCCATCTCTTGTGACCTGTTGGGTCCATTCCCTACTTCCAGCAAGGGAAACGTTCATTTAATCGTGGTCTCGGACTATTTCAGTAAATATGTCATGTTGTATCCTATAAGGATAGCTACAGGCGTTGCTGTCGCGAGATTCATTGAGAAGAATGTTTTCTTAGTACATGGTGTTTGTAAAACCATGTATATGGATAATGGACCACAGTTTGTTAGTAAACCATTTAGAGACCTGTTGGTTAAGTATAATGTACCTAACATCTATTATAATCCCAGGTACCATGCACAGACTAATCAAGCTGAGCGTGCTATACGCAACGTAGTGCAGGGCATTTCCTGCTATGTAAAATCATACCACAGGAAATGGGACGAGAATCTTGCGGAACTGCAGTGTGCCTTAAACACTGCGGTAAGCGAAGCCACTCGTTTCAGTCCATATTTTCTTGTGCATGGCAGGGAATTCATAGGTGACGGTGTTCTTTATAGGCAGGAAGAAATTCCTTCACATCCTAATTCAGTCTTTATAGACTGTCCGGTGTCTTTTGGTGAGAAGTTGAAAGAACTACATCGTATATACGACCAGGTGAGCAAACACTTAGATGTTGCCCACCGGCGTAACGAAAAGTATTACAACCTCCGAAAAAGGCATATGGAATTGAAAGTAGGACAGTTTGTGTACAAAAGAACACATTACTTATCTAACAAGTCTAAGAACTTTACATCAAAGTTGGCCCCGAGATTCTTAAAGTGCGTAGTGGTCGCTAAACGCTCGCCTTTGGTTTATGAATTGGCGGACCTTGAAGGTAAGCACCTGGGTGTATACCATATCAAGGACATCTTGAAGTATAGCAAGGAGGAATAAACTTTTGTTTCTTTTCCTTTATTTTTACCTCAATCACCTAATGGTTCATCTGATTGAGAGATGTCATGCTTCTAGTCGAACGATCCCTCCTAGACATACATCTTCCTACTTGTGTGTTTATTAAATATATAACTTTACATGCAGTGATAGAGGAAGTCGAGGAGGCAGAAATGTTGTGCTTTAGTTAGTTCTTATTGAGTTTTGTTGGTTTAAGTTGAAAGTTTTTTTTCTTTTCTGAACTAAGTTATTTTTTTTTCTTTTCTTTCTCAGATTATTCCTTGCGCACACTACGCAAGGAATACTGTGAGGGAGGGGGTGGTGTAACACCGTAATTTCAAAATTAGAAATATATTTTTGTACTAGTAGATACCTCTGTGATCGCAGAGTGTAGTCAGGCTCTTTAAGGAACTTCATAGTTAGTTCACGGATTGTACGAGAGATGGCAGTAAATTAGACAATATATAAATTCGATCGATTTAGGTTTTTGAACGAATTAAGGAATCATTTCAGGACGAAAGTTTAAATGTTACTTTTAGCTGTGGTGGGAGAATGGAAAAAGTAGGAATAAACTTCTCGAACAGTCGATGGACTGAATATAAAAGGAATTTCTTCCAATTTGGGAGCCCTTTTCTTTCCTGAGCTGTTCAAGAAACATTTATTTATAGTCATTCGTTAATAGTTTTAATAAATTTTGTGAAATCATCCCGTGTGAAGCGGTAAGTGGAAAAAATGTTTTTTTATTGTGTTAGTCGTTTTCGGTTCTTAAACAATACTGAGGTATTCCATTCTTCCTTAGGGTCGTTGGTTAGTACTGAATTATACTGCAGATTCACATTACTGTGAGGATACCACGTATGCTTTGCGACACGAGAGGAGGGTGGAAGTAAGAGGATTATTATTCAACCTACCCGGCCTTCAAGGAGTGGTTCAACTTCTTTTCACCATAAAAGCCTGGACAAGTTGGGGGAGCATAAGAAGGATGATATAAAGACTCTCAAAACCCACCATCGTGCAAAGGAAAGTTGTTCATATTAATTAAATCTAGAATATTGATTTTGTGTGTAACTAAACTTTAAATATTAGCACCCTTGCTGACTGGAGACCCACAAGAGGTACCACAGGAGGAGAAAACGCTATTGTACTGATGTTGTTAAAGGTTAACCAACTTAGAAATAGAAATATCTCATTATAAATTGTACTAATTTTAATAAATCTTTAAGAGATATATTTATATTGTTGTGTATAAGGAGAACATTAAACTTGTAAATGTTAATGTGGAATAAGCTTAATGAATCTTTTGTGTGAATTATCTTTTTATGTGTTAATGTGTAAAGATTAGTGAAATATATTTGAGTAACTGTGGTTAAGTTGTTTCTCTGAAGAGTTGCCTGGGACTCCCGCATCACACATCTTTGATCTATACCTTCTTTTCTATTTCTATTTTTTTTTCTTCTTAAATTATTTATTTAACGGCGCCCTGGGACTTTCATGCTTTGAAGACTGACTGGGTTCGCCGGAGAGTAACCTCAACCGACAAGTTTGGGTGTTACAACTTACATCAAATACAACTAGTATATACTACTAAAACTATATTTATTTATACATATATAACTGTTTAAGCATACACATACATAAATTTAATAAGATATGAATATGCACAGACAAGTACTAGCGTTGTGTTTGTGCTGCCAATTCCCCCTGAAGGAGTTCTCGTACTTTTCTCTTAAATCTGAGGCGGTTTGTGGACATTCTGATTTCAGCTGGATGTGCGTTCCAGAGTAGAACTGACTGTACATAGAAGGAAGAATTGATAAAATTGGAGTTGTAGGAGGGGCATAAAAGAAGCATTTAGCTTACAACTGTAATTTGTTGTACAAACACAAAGACGATGTAAGTGATAACAATGACGACTGCATGCCTGTTTCACCACCCATATCCCGAACAAATATAGAAATCATATCACTACGACCCACCAGTACCAGCCCTGAACCATCTACATCTGGCATAAACAATTTTGAATTTTTAGATTGTGACAATATTGCCGACTAGACTGAAGATTCCGATTAAATAAAACTTAACTTATCATAATTGTTTATATTTTTCAAATTAATAATACCTAAATATATCTGATTTTAAGTTCATACTTTTATTTTTTTCACCCAGTAAAATGGGTGCTTGCGTATGCAATACGTAATACACCAACGAGTGTGTTTGATTTCGGATAACGAAGTGAAGTGAGTGGGACTCTTCATTTATCCTTGCTTAGGCAGGATAACCCACAATTGTTGATCCCGACGTGATCAACGTTTAACAAAGACAGAACTTCGCCCGAAGTTTATTGCACAACACAGTGTATTTATGAAACTCAGTCATACCATGCATGTCATCTCGCCTCAACTTTTCACCGGTTTGTGTACCTACTGCACTGCACCGCATTAAAGCATGTTCGCATCTGCATCCCTTGTCTTAACACCACCTGTACGAGCCCAGCATTCCCTATTTGCCTGCTATTGTATGTCTTGGTGTTGTGTGTGTCAGCGTGAACAGAAACAGTAATACTGAAGAACGGTAAAAACTTTCTTTTCTTTTATGTTATTGGACTAAATTGGTAAAAGTGCTTTTGATCTCCCTGGATTATTTTTATAGTGATTTCCCTAATTTAATTACTTAACTAGTTTATATAATTAATAAGTAATTAATTTATTCTGTTCACCAACAACAACTACCTTATAACTATCTTGTAAAAAACATGATTGTTTGTGCTAAATAGAAACGGGAAGAGCCATGAAGATCTCCATTTGAGGTATGGACAGGAAAGACATGATATTCACGGGTTGAGATCTTTTGGTACAGAAGTATATGTACACATCCCAAAGGAAAGAAGGAGAAAGTGGGATAAAAAAGGAGAGAAGGGCTTAATGGTCGGGTATGAAGAGGATGTGAAAGGATGCCGTATTTATTTCAGTTAAAAGAATTCGGTCGAGACAAGGGACATTGTTTTATACTGGAAGAACCTCAGGTGAAGGGAGGTGAAAGTGAAACAGTAGTGTCATTTAACCTTGAAGAGGAGACAGGGCAAGAAAATAGTCCTGAGATAAATTTTGAACCCGAAGAGACAGAGACAACCCCACACAAGCAGCGCTATAGGAGATAACTCAGAAAGTGACAGTGACTACTTGCCATGTGGTGAAGAAAAGCGCTTATTAGAAGAAATTGGTCCACCCAGAGAGGAAAGAAGTAAGCGTGAGCGTAAACAGACATTTTTTTACACGTGCAACAATGTGCAGTTGGACAAAAGTGAGTGTGAACCCGTTACATATTGTGATGCCATGAGCAGAAGTAATGCCGGTAAGTGGAGTGCAGCTATTAATAGGGAACTTCAGACTCTGAAAGACAATAACACGGAAATTTTGTGATTTACCTGTAAATATTAAGCCTATAAGTAGCAAATGGGTTTTTAAGATTAAAAATATAAATAATGTCAAACAGTATAAGGCTGGGCTTGTTGCTAGGGGGTTCGAGCAACAGGATATAGTTAATTTAAATGATATTTATGCACCAGTTGCCAAGTTAGCAACTTTTAGGTTATTTGTAGTAATTGCAACTAAATTAAACTTACCTATTTACCCATGGGATGGGAACTTACCTATTACCCGGATGTCACAGGGGCTTTCTTATATGGTGATATTAAAGAAAATGTGTATTTAAGTTTCCCAGAAGGGGCTTATTCAGGAGATAATAATATCGTTAAGTTGAAAAGTTATATGGATTAAAAAGTTCATCTAAATCTTGGAATATTAAATTTAATTATGAATAACTCGAGAAGGTTTAATAAGTTCAAAATGTGATTCATGCTTGTATAAAAAGTATAGTGGCACAGATAAGATATTTGTATTAATATATGTAGACGATTTGTTGATTTTTGGAACAAATGAAAATGAGGTCACTAAGTTCAAAACAATATTAAATAAAGAATTTAAAATGAAAGACTTAGGATTAATTTCAGACTTTTTAGGAATAAATGTGCAACAAGATTTAGAAAATGGCATAACTATACTATAACAAAGAAATTATTTACAAAACGTACTTAAGAGATTTAATATGGAAAGTTGCAAAGTACGTAATTTCTTTTGATGAATCACTGAATAGTCTCACAAAAATGCCAAAAAGACATGTCATAGATTTTGGAACAAAAATACTGACAGAGTTGAGACAAGATATTGGACAAGCATTTATCTTAGGAATTCAACTGCTAATGATCTATTGGATGGTTTTTTAGAGAGTTTATCGAATCTAGACAGAGATAAATTATTGCAAGTTTCAATGGATGGGCCGAACGTGAATCTTAGCTTTCTTCAAAAGTAAAAAATTGAACTCGCCCCGGAAAATTCCAAAACTCAATTAATAGACATTGGAGTTTTTAATACACACAAAATGGATAGAAATTGCTACTGCCCGGACAAACATCATGTGATAGACACGACATCACAGCACGTATATTCAGGCAAAAATGCGGTCCCTGATGAACTTCATTGTTAAAGAACTCGTCTTTGGAGATACTCGATGCTGGATGTATTCAATCGAATGGCAAACGCGAGGCCTGCCGCACGCACACATTCTTATTTAGTTAGCGGAAAGAATTCAACCAGGCCAAATAGATGATATCATATGTGCCGAGATTCCAGATCATGAAGCGGATACAGACCTACATGATGTTGTTATTACAAATATGATTCATGGACCGTGTGGCGCCATCAATCCCGAATCACCTTGCATGGTCGATGGAAAGTGCTTCAAACGATATCCACGGAAATTGACGGCGGAGACCGTCACTGGCAACGATAGTTATCCACTGTATCGGCGTCGACCACCAGATGACAAGGGTCGAACTATCATAACAAAAGTGAAAAGAATGGATTTCGTTGTCGACAACAGTTGGATTGTTCTATATTCGCCACTTATTTCCAAAACGTTCAATACACATAGCAACGTTGAGTTGCAATTCAGTTAAGTCCATAAAATACATTTGCAAATATGTCACTAAAGGCAGCGATATGGCGGTTTTCGGATTGCAATCCTCCAATACCAACGATGAAATTGCACGCTATCAAGTTGGTCGTTATGTGAACTGTAATGAAGAGATTTGGCGTATATTCGCATTCCCTATTCACGAACGTCATCCTACTGTTGTGCATTTGGCGGTGGATCCGGAGAATGGTCAACGAGTATATTTCACGGCTTCGAATGTTATACAACGTGCTGAAACACCTCCAGCGACTACATTGACCAGTTTCTTTGCGATGTGCCAAAGCGATGCGTTTGCACGAACTTTGCTTTACTCGGAGATGCCACGTTATTACACTTGGAATGCTTCATCGAAGAATTTTCAAAGACGGAAGCAAGGCGATCCTGTCCCTTTGTATCCGGATGTGCGTTCTACTGATGCTGTTGGTCGTATGTATACAGTTCATCCAAAGAATGATGAATGTTTCTATTTGCGGTTGTTGCTGGTAAATGTGCGTGGGCCAACGTCATTTGAGACACTACGGACTGTTAATGGTGTAATATTCCCAACATATCGTGCTGCATGTGAAGAACTCAACTTATTAGAAAACGATACCCGTTGGGATACGACCATCGTTGAAGCCATTGTCTCTGCATCTCCAAGTCAGATACGCACATTATTCGCCATCATAATTTCGACATGCTTTCCATCAAACCCATGTAACCTGTGGCACAAATACAAGGATAATATGTCAGAAGATATTTTACATCAAATTCGTGTCAGTTCCAGAAATGACGATCTTCAGATGAATGAGGTGATACATAATCGGGCTTTACTCTTGATCGAAGACATGTGTTACCTCATGTGCGGTAGTTTATTAGTCAGGTTAGGAATGCCAGCGCCAAATCGTGAAATGAATGACGCATTTAATCGAGAATTGGAACAGGAATGTGAATATGATCACAAGGAATTAGATTTAGTAGTTCAAAGGAATGTACCCCTATTGAATTCCCAACTAAAGGAAGTTTATGATACATTAATGAAGGCAATTGATGATGGAAATGGTGGTTTATATTTCCTAGATGCCCCTGGTGGAACTGGTAAGACATTCCTTGTCAGTAGTTTTAGCCACTGTTCGTGCGAGATCCAACATAGCGGTTGCAGTTGCTTCTTCTGGAATAGCAGCCACATTGTTAGAAGGATGCCCTACGGCTCATTCAGCATTAAAGTTACCGTTAAATCTTCAAACCATTGAAGAACCAACGTGTAATATTGAAAAAAACTGAGCAATGGCCAAAGTTTTATCGGCATCGAAAATCATCATCTGGGACGAATGCACAATGGCGCATAAACGTGCATTACTTAACCGAACATTGAAAGATTTACGCAATGACTCATGTTTTGGAGGAGCAATGATTTTTACTGTCTGGCGATTTCCGCCAAACACTGCCAGTAATACCAAGATCTACGGCTGCCGAAGAAATAAACGCTTGCCTCAAATCGTCGAATCTATGGCGCTGTGTGAAAAAACTGCAGCTGACAACAAACATGAGAGTTGCATTGCTTAATGATACATCTGCTGAAGGTTTGTCTGAGCAATTGTTGACTATAGGTAATGGTTTCGTTTGAATTTAAAAGACTTCAATTTCCGATCCGTCTTGCTTTCGCCATGACCATCAACAAATCACAAGGCCAATCCTTGAAAGTTTGTGATTTGAATCTAGAATATCCATGTTTTTCCCATGCTCCATTATATGTGGCATGTTCACCTGCCTGCCTGATAATAAAACAAAAAATGTCGTGTATCACAAGTTACTTAACTGAAGAGTGCAACCTATGCACCAAAATACAGGAACAATAATGAATGATTAATGCACTTATACTCTGTCCATTTCTTTATTTTCTTTTTGACAGTTCAAGAATTTTTTTAATTAGTGACGCCCTCACCCATTACCGATTCGATTTGAAACGAATAGCGATTGTATTTATGAAGAACTTTCAATCGATTTAATTAAATATTTTTTGTTGAAATATTAATTATTCCTTTATTAGTTTTTTATATTATGTAAGAAATAAACAAAAATATAAATAATAAATCTGTAAATTAGATGAATGAACAGAGTTTTTGTTCTTTACTCTTCGTTTGATCCTAAATTCCAAGATTTCGACTTGATTCCTTGCAAAAATTCAATCTTGGAGTCAGAGTTACTATTTTTATTTCATTTTTTTGTTAAATTTACAGAAAAAATACTTACATGAAGTCAAATTATTTTTATCATATGATCGATTTATCGTATTTCAAGTACTGTTTTATAGTCTGTGGTAGTTTGTTATGCACAGACCACTTCACTAAAGTACCGTCACCGTCAATAAAGTACGACATTACTGTAGTACATAATTCCGAAAAAAAAATATGGTAATTTATAGGCGTGAGCTGTCAAAAAGAAAATAAAGAAATGGACAGAGTATAATTTTATAATTTGTATTTTCTAATAAACAATTTAACTTATTAAATTCAAAAATCTGCTTATTTATTGCCTTAAAGGCGCAACAGAATTCGCCAGGTCAGCTAGTAGGCTATGTGACGACTTCCACATACAGCGCAACAGAAATATGCTACAGCGCCATCTATCGAAGTTACACTGAACTACGGAGTAACGAAGGAAACTAAGAAACTACCAATCCTGAATCGCGTAGTGAAAGTTCGCGCGCCAATTAAGATACGTACAACATCCCAACATCAACCGTTGGGCAGTTGGCCCGCCAGGCATGATCACCTCGCCTGGTCGGAGGATCATCCCTTTGTGTTGGAGGGACATCACACCCTGTCCTCCACAGGCTATATATCATCACGCTAATACTAATAGGAGCCGAGCATCAATGAAGAATGTTTCATAATAAAATGTAAACTTAAACTAATGAATTAAAATAAATGTTTGGATATGGTAATAGATTATAACGTGTACTTAATTAAGGAAGCAGGTACCCAAAAATAGTGAGGTTATACAAATTTATGTATTGTTTATTTCATAGATGTTTTGTTTTTTTTTTTTTGTTTTTTTTAGTTAGTATACCGTTGTAGTAATAGTTTAAAAAGTAGCATTTAAGTATTAAGTTTATTATATATTGAGAGCGGAACGCCTACAAACTGTTAGAACAGTTTGGCGAATAGAGGCACTGTAAAAAAATGTAACTTTTTTGTGAATAAAGATTTAAATAAATAAAAAAGGGGGAAAATTATCACGCTACGGGTAATAGGAGACGCAAACGAGGTTGCGTGGGTCAGCTAGTTTTAAATATAGACAGACAGGTTATTTTATTTAATAATGTACAGATACTTGATTTAATCTGCTGATTGATCTCATATATGAATAAGTATAAATGTTCCTTTATATTACAAATGTAGACTGATTTTATTAAAAAAAAATAATAACCCGAATTGTGAACTAAAACCGACGCATTCTACGCATAAAGTTTTTTATTTTAGGTTTTTATCAAAAAAAAACAAAAAACCGAAAATCCCGAAAAAAACGCTTTTTGAAACAGCCCGGTTTTTGCATGCCTTAATCGCCATACTGAAGTTATTAAACCTAATATGTTTTTATATTATAATAAAAATATGGTGGGTTTTGATCATCAAGATCAAATGTTGTCTTACTATTGTTGTGAACACAAAACAATAAGGTGGTACAAGCAGTACCGGCGTTAGGGTAGGGCGCGGTTGGGCGACCGCCCAGGGGCGCCGGACTTTGAGGGGCGCCGTTAAGCGGCGCCCCTTTATATTCCCATCTCTGTAAGCGAAAAAAAAAAAACGATGTGTTGGCAACACTAGAATGGAACGCAGTGCTCAATCCGTTCGGTCGTAGCACTACATACATACAGTTTATTTTACTGGGAATCCCCGACCACAGAGAAACACATTATCTATCTCTTTTTAACATTTTAGTTCAAAAGAGTTGGCGTTATTTTTGATGGAGCGGAACACAGCTCATTCTTATTCATTCAATCGGTGCACGCACTTAAAAACAGTTATCGCAATTACATATTTTAAAACAAACAGACGCAGTAATCTGGCGGTCCACGCTAAGTTACGAAGTGCATGTTTTTTTCTTTTTGTCGCCGACTACAGAGTGACATAGGTTTTATCCAAAAAGTTGAAATACAAATAGTGTTTAAGTAGGTATTTGCTTTATGACGGATTATTTCACTAATTAGGTAAGTACAATTTTATTTTAACTATCTTTACTTATTATACTAAAGAGGTAACATTTGTTTGTTTGTTTATGTTATGTTTGGAGTGGGGTAATCTATTTAAAGTAAATTATATATTATAAAATATCTCTGGAACTGACTATATAATGTTGATGAAATTTTAACACGGAGATAATAAATGAATGTCGAGGAGGTACGGTCAAGTGTAAAAGTGGATGAACACTGTTCATTCGTAAGCCTTTGTGTTAAAGGTGAAAAGTGTCCACCGACTTTTGCATCTGACTGTACATAGAAGTCATTTTTTCGGGAACGAGTGGATGATCGTGATTTTTTTCATACAAATCTAAGCACTATCACGTAACACAAGCTTTTAAATATAACATTTCACAATTATTCCGCTGCCATGACAATATTACCTTACCTAGATTTTTCGATCGTAGTTCACGTGTATGCTAACGCTTTCCTGAATATAAAGCGTTTTTAGTCGTCCTCACTCAATAGCGTTATATTTAATTAATTTATAGAAATGATCGGACTTACGCAGATTTAATTTGTTGCAGATTTGATTAGTACAAAATGTCTGAACACGTTGATCCTTTCAAAAGCAAACCATCTGGGTCAAAATATAGAAAACGAAAAGCAGAAAAAGAAAAGGAATTTGAAAAAACAAAAAAGTTTATGAATATAGGCAAATATATTATCACAACAAAAAATCAAGACCTTAATGTGGCATCTACATCTGAAATACAAGCGAATGCATCGGTAGTGGAGTCTCTGTCTGACAAGTCAGATCAGTTAGCTGTTGAAGAGATTGTGGACGAAGTTTCCCGAAGTGAGGAGACAAGTTGTGTTACAATTACAGATGCTGCTCAGGATGACACTATTGGTGATGTACAACAAATACAAATTCTAGATGACGTTAGTTCTCTTGTTCCAAATATATCGGATCCAGCCACTTGGCCACTCACTCGAAATAGCAAAATTATTGATCATATAATAACTAATGGCCCAGTGCAAACTCACATTGATAATTATCCAAAGAATGATACAGGGCGACATTTCTCAAATTCTCATTTTACCAAAAAACTTGCAAACAATGAAATAATTCAGCGTCGTTGGTTAATATACTCAGTTTCTAAAAATCGAGTTTACTGTTTTTGTTGCCGGCTATTTGATAGCAGCTCAACGTCGAATTTAGTATCTGAAGGATATAACGACTGGAAACACTTATCAGAAATGTTAAAAGTTCATGAAAGTAGCACTTTTCATAAGAAGTTTTACCTCTCATGGATTGAGGCTGAACTAAGATTAAAAACGGGAAAAACAATAGATTGTCAAGAGCAACATTTGATTAGAAAGGAAACTACAAGGTGGAATAATATTTTGTCTAGATTAATGCATATTACACTGTATTTAGCTGAAAACAATATGGCGTTTAGAGGTACTTCCGACAAACTATATACGCCAAATAATGGAAAGTTCTTGGGTTTAGTACAACTACTAGCCAAATTTGATCCAGTTATGGAGGAGCACTTGCGATTAGCTGTAAAGGGTGATGTTTCTGACCACTACTGCGGAAAAGACATTCAAAATGAATTAATAGAGCTGATGGGTGAAAAAGTGAAGTCAGAAATCATATCACGTGCAAAGAAATCGAAATATTATTCTATTATAGCTGACTGTACTCCGGACATTAGTCATATAGAACAGCTTTCACTGACAATACGATTTGTTGATTTATCATCAGATGTCGATAAAATATCAGTAAAAGAGCATTTCATAGAATTTATACCTGTTAATGAGTCGACTGGTGAAAGGCTGACTGAAGTTATTATTGATATTTTAAATAAATACGGACTGGAATTGAACGATTGTAGAGGTCAGGGCTATGACAACGGAGCAAATATGAAAGGAAAAAATATTGGAGTTCAAAGGAGAATTCTGGACATAAATCCTTTAGCTGTATATGTACCGTGTGGCTGTCATAGCTACAATCTCGTACTATGCGATGCCGCTAAGTCATCTGTAAAATCTGTCACTTTGTTTGGAGTACTTCAGAGGTTGTTTACGTTGTTTTCAGCTTCTGTTCATCGATGGAAAATTCTGACCGATCACTTGGGATTGTACACTATAAAAAAACTCAGTGACACGCGTTGGGAAGCAAGAATTGGCAGTGTTAAAGCAGTCCGTTATCAAATTAGCGCCGTCCATGACGCTTTAATCACTTTGGCTATTGAAACTCAGAAAACTGATGTTCAAGTCTCTCATGAGGCTACTACTCTAGCCGAACAGCTAAAAGATTTCGGCTTCATAGTTTCATTGGTTGTCTGGTATGACATACTTTTTCAAATTAATGTCGTTAGTAAATCTCTACAATCAACAGACATGGATCTCGGTAAATGCACAGACATGTTGAAAAAATGCTGCAATTTCTTGGAAGAATATAGAAATACAGGCTTTAAAAGCGCCATTTCAACTGCGAAGGAATTGGCTGAAGAGTTAGAAATAGAACCTGTGTTTAGAGCGACAACAAGAATTCGACGTGTTAAGCGCCAAGCTGGTGAAACTGCCCAAGATGAGCCTATAACTTCTCCAGAAAAAAAATTTGAGGTTGAATTTTTCAACTGTCTTTTGGACACGACGTTAACTTCACTCAACTACTTCTTTTGACTGCCTCGTTGGTCTAGCGGTTGACGTGTGCGACTGCTGATCATGAGGTCTTGGGTTCGATTCCTGGGTCGGACCAAATGTTTGTATGATCTACAAATATTTGTTTCGGAGTTTGGGTGTTTTCTATGTATAATATGTATGTATTTACAAAAAAAATATATATATATGTATTTGTATCAGTTGTCTAGTACCCATAACACAAGCTCTGCTTAGCATGGGACTAGATGGCGTTGTGTGTTAGATGTCCGAAATATTTATTTATTTATTTTTATTTAACGAAAGATTTGAACAGTTATGTGAGTACTCGGAATCTTGGTCTTTTTTGTACAATTTAAAACAGATTCCAGAAAAACACGACCTTATCAAACTCTGTAGTGATCTTCAATTGAAATTAAATGTAAATTCCAAATCAGATATAGATGGATGTATGTTGTGCGATGAACTCGTAAGTCTGAAATCGTTTTTGCCTGATCAGAAAGTGGTTACTCCTGTTTTTGTTTTAAATTTTATCAAAGACCGCAACTTACAAGAACTATATCCAAATGTTTGGATAGCATTACGAATATTATTAACTATTCCCGTAACGGTTGCTAGTGGAGAGAGGAGTTTTTCTAAGCTCAAGCTGATAAAAACCTATCTGCGATCGACAATATCTCAATCTAGATTGACAAACTTGGCAACTTTGTCAATCGAAAATGAAATTGCTGAAAACATCGACTTTGATAACTTAATAAAAGAGTTCGCCGATAGAAAGGCTAGAAAAGTAAAATGTTATTAGTTTTTTTAATAAATGTTTATTTCTTTTCATAAATGGTTATTTCATTATTATCCTTCGCCTTTTTTCGTATGGGTTTGAATTGCAGTTAGGGGGCGCCGTAGAAATCTCGCCCAGGGCGCTGGTAGTACTAAAACCGGCACTGGGTACAAGAAGAGAGCAGCATGACGACCGTTTAAACCACTAGGCCAACTGTGCAGTCAGTATTTTTTTTTGTGTATCATAATTATTAATTAAAGTATCTCTTACACAAACTTATTAAAACGAGATTGCCACCAGTCGGTGATATCGGGGGGGTTTGCGGCACAAAAAAGGGGTGGTGTTGTTGACAATAATAATAATTACATTAACAGACTAAGAAGAATCTGCAGATGCTCAAATGCAGGGAAATGTATCTACAGGTGAGGTGGCCATTCCAGTAGACAATGCACAGGGATGTCAATATACCAGGTCTGGCAGGCAAGTCAATAAGCCACAGAGATTTAGTAATCTGGTATAAGCATTTGGACAAGAGAGTGACTCAGAAACTCACAGCGAAGCTATGAGATCAAGGGACAAGGACTAGTGGGAAGAAGCAATCAAAGCGTAGCTTCCACAAATGAAATCAGATAAGGCTTGGACTGGAGTCCATACAATATGCTGTTCTTTTCATAGTCGGGGAGTAGCAGAACTAAAAGGTATCCCATATGAAAAATAAAACTACTGTATTGGTAGCTATTCTCACTACTATTCGGGGTTTGTTTGGAGTTCTGTTATGGCAGCGGTTGCATTTTGCTGACGCTGACGCTATATTGCATACTCTTTGTGCTGCACCTGCACTGTGTTTGGGCGGTTGCTGGGCTGCGCAGGTGGACTATATCAGATAATAGATGGCATCTAGGAAAGCTCCGTGTGCAGCTGGAACATTTTAAAAATGTTTGTTAACCATCTTACTAGCAGACCTACGACAACTCGCGCGACGCCCATTGACACGGAGAGTCATCATCATCATCACCACTGCCGACATAGAGTTGCAGTATTGCAGTGCCGGATTGCAATATTTACCGACTGCGGGCGATACAAAGATGGCATCTAGGAAAGCTCCGTGTGCAGCTGGAACATTTTAAAAATGTTTGTTAACCATCTTACTAGCAGACCTACGACAACTCGCGCGACGCCCACTGACACGGAGAGTCATCATCATCATCACCACCGCCGGACATAGAGTGCAGTATTGCAGTGCCGGATTGCAATATTTACCGACTGCGGGCGATACAAAGAAGGCATCTAGGAAAGCTCCGAGTGCAGGGGCTGCCTAGACGGCCCGTATACGAAATGCGCAAAATGTAAGCAGATTTTTTATGTTATTTGTGCAAATTTTACTGCAGATGTATTTAACACTTTGTCGTTAGAGTTTAGAATGTCTTGGATATGCGTGAAATGTCGTAGTAGACAACCAAAACGACATAATTCACATACCCCAGTGCGCCAACATCTTATGCAAAATTCAAATACGACCAACAATTATCTTGACATATCTATGCAGACTCCCGATAAAGTAACGATGCGAAAGCCGCGACACGCGCAATCTGTTAACGAAAACACGGAAGAAAATATTTCGCTAAATTACCTGAAGGACTCTGTTGTGCAGGAGTTAAAAAATCTACAAGTTGATTTTGAAGCCCATCTAGTCAGTAAACTTATAGAATAATTTTTAGCATTTAAAACAGAATTCATGAATAAGATTTATTGGATAACATGTAAGGTTTTACAATTCGTAGAAAAATACAAAACAAGCATCAATAAGACGTGCGAAATCGCGCCCGTAGAAAAAAAACTCGAGATACAAAGGTCAATATGTCCAACTTCAAAAAATAATTCTCCGCAGCGGAAATCTCAAACAAAAACCCAATCTCTGGCGGTTGATACAGGCCCACCTGCAGCTTCTGTCCCCTATACAACTAAAGTCTCATCTGAGGCTCCTGTTCCTAGTGCTAACAGAGTCATGCAAGCTGAATCTTCCACATCGGTCTCAGCCAAGAACAGTCACGACTGTGAAGGCACTGGTAAGGGAAACTGGGAGGAGGTAAGGCGAAAACAGTCGTCCTCGCTTCCCGGGGTACTCAAAGGAACTGCCCCGCCTGGTTCTACGATGCTACAAGCTGCTGATAGGCGAAGATACCTACACCTGTAATACGTGCGGTAAGGCACCACGGTTGAGCAAGTACGTGAACATCTTAACGCAATGTGGCAGTGACGATTGCACGGTTGAGGAACTGAGATCTTGCGGGCACTACGCATCGTTTAAGCTTTGGGTTCCATTGACACATGCCGAAAATATGTATAATGTCATCTGATAACTGGGCAAAAGACATATGTGTTAAGCCATGGCGGCAGAACTTTCGTGCTAAAGACAGTAACTTTCAAGAGTCGAACGCGATTCCATGAGATGAAAACATGGCTTAACCCCTGGGTTGTGAGGAATGATTACCTTCCTTAGTTATGTCACTCAAAGTGATTGTGATATAATAGCATTAACAGAGACCTTCCTTACGAGCTCCGTGTCTGATAGTGAACTTTTCCCTTCGGGCTTTCATGTGGTACGTAAAGATAGAGCATGTGACTGTGGATGGGGGGGAGTTCTGCTCGCGTTTCGTGATTATTATAAAATAAAAATAGTTAAGGACATTGATAATATGACTGATGACAAAGAATTAATATTCGCTATTGTGACTTTTTTTTATGTTGTGTTGTATATTTGCCTCCTAACTAAGAGGATGAGCAATATTTGAAGGTCTTGACATGTATAGAAAATGTTATTTGTACTTACCCTGACATGAATGTTCTAATCCTAGGTGACTTTAATTTGAACTCTTGCAGTAGCAATGTAAAAGCTAACTTCGATTTTTTGTGCATTTTCCGCATTAAAGCAATACAATAACGTTTTAAATAATAGCGGTAGTATGCTGGATCTCGTGCTGGGCAGTTTTGAACCCAATCTAATAGCGGTATCCCTAGGTGAAGAACCCCTGGTAAATATTGACCAATATCATCCTATACTAACTTTTAAACTTTCGCGTTCCATGATGTAATAGTTGCACTGGCCGTGGTCATAGGCTGACTGAGCCTGTGAGCACGGCCAGTGCAACCTGGTCGAAACGTCAGGCAAAACAGAGTTATGCAATACCTTGAAATAAGTGATCACGTTAATTCCCGTAAAAATAATAATTATTACAATATCATCCTATGCTCGATGTAATTATGACATTTCCATCCATTGGGTTGTCACCGGTGGCGTCATCTCTGCAACAAGTGACATTTCTTGACAACAGTTGGCGATATCAACAGTGCTGTTTAGATGTTCTACGATAGGCTGTACGAAAGCATAAGTCTGAACTTTGACTTTAAAACAAGAGGGTTCGAGCAGGATTATGATCATTATTATAATGTGTATTCTCCTGTTGCTGAACTTAATACTTTCCATATATTTGTTGCAATAGCTACAAAAATGAACCCAATTGATTGCCCGCCAGGGGAGGGTGGTCAAGACTAACTGCCAACCCCATTCCCCGATCGGACTGCCGGATTCGACAGGGGTCTGGCACTAGACCTGACATTACTGCAGTGGTGGCTGTATAGAGATTTCAAAGCAGCATTAACTGCCAGAGTAATAATGACAAAATTCACAAAAAAAAAAAATATGCCAATTGATGTTATAGGTCTAAATATACATAGTATTAAATTTTGGGGTCAATCGGAGGCAGGGTTCCGTAGAAAATTAAAAAAAAAACTTCACGAGGTCACCGGTACCCTACATGGCGCACAGAAGTAATTATGTTGATTTCTGTTACCAAGGCGCCGTGCGGTCATCTCTCCGGGCACCCGCGCACCTCAGTCGCTTACACGCGCTATCACGGAACGGATGTTACGTTATGTCATTTTGCGATTACCACTTTCTTTTGTCGTACGTACTTAGTAAACAATGTCCGAGTTAGATATAAACTCTGAGGACTTCTTTTTTACCCAGGATAATTTATATGAAACTGATTTACTGGAAAAGTCATTGTTGGATAAAGTAGACACGTTATGTGACAATGTATACGATTTAGAGGAAGATTTGTGTACGGAGCGTGGGGATGAGAATATCCATCCCCCAAAAAATCGAAGGCGTGTTTATATAAGAAGCGATTCGGAAAGTGAATGTGATTCGGTGGAAAATTTTGTCACTCAAAATGTGGCTCTTATGTCGTCAAGTAGGCCAGTAGTTGTTTTTGTGAAATGTATTATTTGTAGGACTCAAAATTGTATTTAAAAACAACACTTTAAGCTGTTTCAGATTCCGTTAACTTTCTTTATTTAATTTTTTCCTTTTTAGTTTGGCGCAAATGTTAAATTAATTTGTGGAAACTGTTCTGGATTATGTGTAAATTACTTGTATATTATTGTTATCTATTTTGTATCTGTTTGTTTCCCTAATAAACTAAAAAAAAATAAAAAAAATAAAAAATGGAGAGAACCAAGAGGATTCCAACCATCAGTGATTGCATTTACGGAGCCAACAGGTATTTATAATAAATATTTTTTTTTTTTGGACATCTAACACACAACGCCATCTAGTCCCAAGCTAAGCAGAGCTTGTGTTTATGGGTACTAGACAACTGATACAAATACATATATACTTTTATTTTGTAAATACATACATATCATACATAGAAAACACCCAAACTCCGAAACAAATATTTGTAGATCATACAAACATTTGATCCGACCCGGGAATCGAACCCGAGACCTCATGATCACCAGTCGCACACGCCAACCGCGAGACCAACGAGGCAGTCAACGAACAATAATGATATTAATATAATAATATATCATTTATGTGCTATAAGTTTGTGTTTTATTCATTAACCAACTTAAAAAAGAAGGAGGTTCTCAATTCACCTGTATGTTTTCTACGGTTAATGCTCAACAGTCAAGAATATTTTTACTCTTTTTCTACTGCCTATTTATGTCCTTTTATAACCAAAGTACGGATTTGTTCTAGGTATCAAGAAACCGTATGATATTGAACTACGAAATGCAGACCCAGGAGCCTATTTTTCATTATTAGTCTCAGACGAAATTTTTGAGGAAATAGCTGTTGGAGAGACTGGCGGGTTCGAAGCGAACAGCCTCTTGGTTAACCAACGCGTTTTGCCCTTTGGCCTGATGACTGAAATGCTGAATCTGAGTCTGAATGTTGATGCTTGAATAAAATGCAATTTGCGTATACACTGATTTTAATGCTGATATAAACACTTTTACATTTATTTTGTGATTTCACTTATTTCACATTAATTTACACAATCGTGCTTTATCTGATGAATCTGATGTATGTATGCATAAGTATGTATTTTACTTCCTGAATGACATTAAACACTGGTTAAACACTGGTTATCTGATATCTGAACTTATATTTTCAACGTGGTGAAACTATTCGACCGTACGCTCTGAACAATTCAAGGGAAGAGGCAATAGAAGCCATCTTGCTTACTGATCTTGAAAACAATATAGTCTTTAAACTATGGGCTAACATGCATAGTACTGAAAACTACCAATAGATGGCGTTAGTTGTATAAAACTATGAACCCTGTTAATTTTGATTAACAATAGCTGTGCAAACCAACTTGTATGCTGAGCGAGGCGAAAGCTCAAAGCCGTCATCGCGTTTGAATAGTTGGAAGCCAACAAACAAAAATGAAGTCAAGGCTCTTTTTGGACTTATTATGTACATGGGACTAATCAAACTCCCAAAAATAAGTTTTCAAACAATCTTTTGCACCTTCGATCATGAGTCGTAATAGATTCGTTGTTGCAGAATCTGCATTTCATTGACAACGAAACTGCAGATACCACCGATAGAATCTATAAAATACGCAGTCTGATAGATACGTTAAATAACTCATTTCGACGGTACTATTCGCCTAAAGAAGTTTGTGTCGACGAAAGTCAAGTGCCTTACCGCGGGCGATTGATCTTTAGGCAATATAATAAGAGCAAACGGCACAAATATGGAATGAAGCTGTTCAAACTGTGCACAATACCAGGTTATACTTGTAAATTAGAACTTTACGCTGGTAAAAACCACGAACAGCTGAATACAACGCCTAAAAACGTTGTAATGTCACTGTGTAAAGAAATACTTGATTTGGGGCACACCGTAGCTACGGATAATTGGTATACGAGTTTGGATTTAGCCAATGAACTTCTAGATAGGTATACTCATTTAGTAGGCACACTGAGAAAAAATAGAATGGGCCTGCCCAAACAAGTTAGCGCTAGTTCAGACACGGCGGGAACCGCGCGATTATAGAATCGCATGGAAATCGCGCGGGTATTATTTATATGAGTTAGTTAGTAATCGTTCAGACATAACCGCGCGGTTAATCAAGCCGCGCGGTTACCGCAACCCAACCAACCGCCAGAAAATAGAATCGCGCTGCTCCCGCGCGTTTCTATTACTATGGAGTCTTTACTTCGCGTTCAGTTGCGTTGCGGATACCGCGCGGTGAGCACGTCACTGCTCGTGAGTTCGCCATGGATCGTTTCGACACTGAACTATTTATTGATGAGGTGGAGAAGAGACCTGCAATATGGGACATTCAGTGTGATGATTACTCAAATAAAATTATCAAGAACCGAGATTGGCAAGAGTTGGTGGAGATATTTGGAAATTGCGAAGACACGGTGGAAAAAAAGAATATTTTAAGTAAGTAGGTTTATTCACCAAAAAATAATTGACAGAATTATGTTATAATTGTTGTTATGAAGCGTATATTATACTCTCCGTATACTTTAGGTACTTAAATAAATATAAACAAACTTCGGCTGCTTTATGCAGACATTTCGAGCATTTTTCAAATGAAGGTCACAACGGTATTACCATATTTCGTTTGTTTACATTTAGTTATGTACCTAAACATTACAAGTACGGTATGTTAGTTGCAGCTATATCTTTGTGTCTTGCCATGGAACACGCCCATCGTTCACAAAGTAATGAGCGAATTTATCTCTGATATTCAAAGATGACGGTGTCCCTCTTCCCGCATGCAAGGTATTGAGATTAGTCATGGGTGCATTATATAAAGTATCTATAAATTTTAGACCATCTCTAGTCCGCACATAGTTATGTAGAACACAAGAGGCTTTTATTATGTCTTCGGCAAAATCTATGTTCACATTTATAGGTCTATGAAAGATGCGCCATTTGTTCGCCAAAATATCAAAAGTGCACTCAATATTACGTCGGGCTCTCGATAACCTATAGTTAAAAATCCTTTTTTCATATGGTAAACATTTGCCTGAATATGGGCGCATTAAATTTTCTGCTAAGCCGAAGGCTTCATCTCCAACTATAACATACGGCATTGGTGTTAGGTCTACATTAGATATTGGTTTAGGTGTTGGTATGTTTAATGATTTTTCTGTCAGGCGTTTATAAAAAACCGAATTTTTAAATATAGCAGAATCACTGCTTTTGCCATAAGCCCCAATATCAACATAAGTAAAGCAATAGTTGGCGTCGCAAAGTGCTAAGAGCACTATGGAAAAGAAATGTTTATAGTTATGATACAAAGAACCCGAATCAACAGGCTTTATAACTCGGATATGCTTGCCGTCTATAGCACCAATGCAATTTGGAAAATATGCATATCTGTCAAAGTCTCGTGCTATTGTCTTCCAGATATCTTCAGTCGCTTCGGGCATAACTATGCTTACCAACTTATTCCACAATGATTTACATACTTCGCGGACAATTCCAGTAATCGTCGATTTTCCTAGACGATAATTGTAGCTAAGTTCTCCAAATGAACAACCCGTACCAAGATATCTGAAACAAGAATATTATTAATAATGTTATTATTTTTAGGTACACAACTCCAAAAAAATGGAAAAACATACGAGATTGCTACAATAAAGAATACAAAAAAGAAAAAACAACTCCTTCTGGTTCAAGTGCTCGTAAAGGAGCCCGATACATGTATTTTTCAAGATTATCTTTCCTGCAGAATAGTGTAAGTAATAAAGACACTACAACTAATATTGAAGAACAGAATGAAAGGCAAAGTGAGGAGACAAGTCAACTAAACGCCAATGCAACCGAAGCCACTGAAATACGTCCCCCTAAACGTAAGAAAACACAAGTGCCAGAAGAAAAAATAGCTGTTTTAATAGAAAAAAGTATCGAGTCACGAAAACATTTTCAAAATGAACTTCAAGAAAATAGTATTACCAAGCAAGATGACGACAAACTCTTTTGTTTGTCGTTATATAAAAAACTCAAAAAAGTACCAGAAAATAGGCGTTCAGCAACCAAAATTGAATTGCTTCAAGTGATACAAAAAGGACAAAGCTTACCACCCCCTGTTCGCTACAATACTCAGCAGATCACACCTACGTATTGGCAAGGACAACAGTATACAAGCCCGCAAGGATATTTTACTACATCTGGATCATCTCCTCCTGTTCCGGCACCGTCACCGTCACCATCGCAATTTAGTTCTGGCTCTCAGTCCTCTACAGTTATAGAAAATATTTATGCTGATTTTGAAGAACAATAAATAAATCTTACCTTAAAGTTATTACGAGTTTCTCTTCCGGTGACACGCTTGGCCTCAAATGCGTTTCAGAGCATGAAACATCTTGCCTGATCAGTTCAATTAGTTCATCAAAAGATTTTATTGACATTCTCAAATAGTCAAAAAATTTGTTATCATACATTCTTAATTTGGGATATAATGTTACGAACTGACCATGTACTAGTCGGTCACGTAATATTGGATGCACCCAATACCGCCTTTTTCTTTTCTTTTTTTTAAGGAGCAACCACAGTTAACACACTTCTTCGTCGACCTCCATTTTGAAACTGACGCTAACACGCACGAAATCGCATACTAACCGCGCGTGTCTGAATAGCATCACAATTTTGCGGTTTCAAACCGCGCGATTCGTAAACGCACGATTCCCGCATGTCTGAACGCAGCCTTATTGATGCAAAACTCAAACCAGGCGAATCTGTAGCAATGAAAAACGAACGCGGTATAACAGTGTTGCACTGGAAGGATAAACGAAGTGTATTCATGCTCTCCTTTGCAGGATTTGCTAGTGTGCATAAAAAAGGAAAAGTGATTCGAAAACCGAAGATGGTTATAGCATATAATAAAGAAAAAGGATCTGTAGACATGAGCGATCAGATGAGCGCGTATTCATCACCATTAAGAAAAACCATCAAATGGTATACGAAATTAGGCATCGAATTAATTTTAAATACGGCTGTAGTAAATGCCTGGATAATGTTTTGCGAAAATACAACTCAACAAGGAATTGTAGAATTCCGACGTCAATTAGTGGAATATCTAGTAGACTCTGGTAAAAATTAAACCGAAAATGAATCTATTTTTAAGAGACCTAAAAGACTAAAACATGCATTAAAAGCAAAGGAAGGCAAAGTAAGGCAATCCAGGCGCTTTTGTGTAGAATGCTACAAAACCAGTGTCACGACGTTTGGATCAAGACTTGCTAAAAACAAGGCAAAAAAAGTGGCAACCTATTGTCCTGGATGTCCTGGACTACCCCACTATTGTCTTCAATGTTTTAATAAGTGCCATCGGTATTTGTAATTGTAACTTCATTTTCATATATATTATTTCCTTTCTTTTTTTGTTTTTTTTTCAGATTAGTGGGCAATTTTATACTAAAAGGTAAAAAAGTTTAATTTTACTACTCGTTTTATTATTCTTCCCATACCATTTATAAATACGTTTGAATTTTAAAAAAATGTTAATTTCTGGGATTTTTAACGTTATTGAAGGTTTTATCTTCAATAATTCAAAATATTTTTACGGTACATAGAAACCATGCGAAAGTATTACTCCTGAGCGCCATTCCGGTCACTTACTAATAGGAAATCTATAGAAAACGCGTCCTACGGCGCGTAAATAAACTCTGAAAACAGGTTTACCGTGAGGTGACCGGTGTCCTACGTGGCGCCTTTATACAAGACCGCCTCCGGTCACCAGTGCCCTACATGGCAGTCAATGTGTTGAGAAACCTGTCAGGTTTAAGAGATTTTTGCTTGAAATATGAAAGTAGTGAAGGTGTAGGTTTACTGGACTATATTGACTAAGGAGGGAGTGACAATGGAAAATCAACTACAGGCTGTTGTTTCAAATTGTCAACTTGTATAGGTTTACAAAAAACAACAATCTGTGAGTTTATCTTCGACCGAATCTAAATTTTGTGCTTTGAGTCATGCAAAAAGTAAGGCGTGCTAGCTCAAAAAAATTTTGATTGTCATGTGGGAAGCATAGTATTGTATGAGGACAACCAGTCAACAATTAAAATTGCTCAAATGAAAAGGTGTCTGACGAGAGTTAAACACATTGACATTAAGCAAAGCTTTGAAATGATATAAAAGACAAAGGTATAATAATTATTTTAAAATACATTTTAATACTGAAAAGATACCTGATATTTTTACAAAAGCCATAGAGGGGATACTTTTTAAAAAGTTTAGGGAATTTATGTCTAAATAAAAAGAAAAAGCTTGCTATGTTTATTACATTAGTTGGCCCAAATACATACATCCATCCATATCAGCCCTTAATATGTTCGTCTTCGAACGTCGGCCTCCTCTCCATCCCTCCAGTGGCACCTGTCCTGGGCCACTTGCATACAATTGATACCGGATGGTCACCGGATGTCGTCTGTCCATCTCTTGGGCGGTCTTCCCCGTCCGCAGGTGTTAGCGCGAGGTCTCCATTCCAGGGTTCTCATTGCCCATCTTCTGGGGTCCATCCTCGCGATGAGGCCAGCCCATCTCCATTTACGGGCCTCTAATTCCTGTACCACGTCCCTGACTTGTGACTTTTCCCTAACCCACTCATTTCTTTTGCGGTCCAATAATTCCGAGCATTGATCTCTTCATTGATCGCTGTGCAACAAGGAGTTTCTTTTTTTTTCTTTTTTATGTTTGGCCCGCCAAAATGACTCTGCTCTGCCTGATGGAAAACATAAGCAGAATCCAAGAGTGGTGGTCACCATACTCATTGCGAATGCAGACAGTGCAGTATGGCGACCCACACTATGGCAGCCTAGTGTTGCTACCGCATCTTTTAGTCCAGTCAACAAGTATGAAACTTGTTGACTTGACTAATTGGGCCCCCGGTCTCGCACTCACCAACGAAACACGACAGCACGAACGCTGTCATTTTACGTTGATTTTCTGTGCGAGGGTAGTACCGCCCCGGTCGAGCCGGCCCGTTCGTGCTGAAATCAGCGTGGCTCTACTACCTCTGAGTGTAGTAGAGCTGAGTGTAGTAGATCTGTTGAGCAGAAAATAAAGAAAAAAGCGTCTATTTGCAATTTTGATAACGGTTGTGTAATGAACACCTTACAAAAAAATTACTTACGGTAGGAGATATTAAGTTTGAAGAAGCTGTTAACATTGCCATTGAATACGAAAGTGCAGATAAAAAGAGCAGAAATATGCAACCCAATTCAGGTATGGTACAGAAAGAAGTTCGCCTACATATATCTAAACAATCATTTACATCAACAAGCTATGGCCGTAACAGGTTCAATTGTTCTCGTTGTGGTCGAAATCGTATATCAATACCCAGCTTGTAACAATTTGGTGTCAGAAGTGGGGTTAAAGTATACCGGTATTACCAAAGGAAGACACGAAAGGTATCTGAACTAGGAGTCAGCATCAGCAAGAGGCTGACCAGAGACGATTTGCAGGTGCACAACTGCCTACATCGGAAGGTCAGCAGCCAGCGTTGGAGCCACACCGTCCACATCGTCAACAGCTCCAGGTATCGCGGCGCTAATGGCGATGCTCCAGGAGCAGGCCCGCCGGTAGGAAGAGCAGCTGCAGCGGTACAAGGAGGAGCAGGCCCGCCGCCATGAGGAACAGATGCTCTTGTTAAAAGGCATTCATGAGACCTTCGGCAAAGAACTCAAGGTAGTGAAGGATCAGGTTCTTCAACACGAGAACCGTATCACTGCACTGCACACTGCACCTGCGCTGTTTGACGGGAATCTGGTGCAAGCTTTCATCGATGGCATTCGTGACTTCTGACTACTATGGGACTGATAATGATCACGAGCATGTCTTAAGAGGGGTAAGTGTTGCGCCATAGAGATTAAATGGGTCTTGTATAATCTAGAGGATTCGAGAGGACAGCGCCATCTAGTATCAAGTAGCGCACGACTGTTGATTATAATTAATAATTCCAACGCTAGATGGCGCTAAAGTAATTCTAGGACATTCTACTTGTCGCAGAACGGTCTATCGAATATTATGGAAAATTACAGATATTGGAGCGTGTTAGCCGTACGGGCGAATATTGTTTCACGATACAGCGAATTAACATCGAAACGATTTTCTAGTGCGACTAACGAGTGATTTAGTGAATTATTGATATCATTAAAAATATTGTGTTATTTTTGGTAATCAACCGACTACTTTTATTTAATCAATACCCGGCTCGTAACAATATTTTGAACAATTGGTTAAAAGTCAGTTCCTAGATGACAGATGACAGAAACAATATGCACCTAAACCAATTAGATTTGACAGGGAAAAAAGAGAAATTTGTACAAAATATTAAGACTAACTTCAAAACAGCTGTAGTGAATTAATGAATGTATTTGTGTTGATTATGTAAATTATTATTATTTGACAAACATTTTGACTTTCAAAATTACTTATATTATATAGGTACATTCCTTATTATTAAATAATATTATATAAAACTTTAAACTATGCAAAATGAATTATAATATATTTTTAAACGTACAAACAGATATTGTTGGTATATAGTTGTTTACTTGTTATCAGCCGGCCGGCGCGCACCCTGGGAGTGTGGGCGAGACGGCACTAACATATTGTTGCGCTTGCGCATACGCGCCGCGCGACGGCCCGTTCATATGAGGTCAGGCAGTACCGTCCCGGTTCTAACGTTGTTATTATCTTAGATATCCGTACCTATATTGTTTCCATATTCTGGTAATATAATATTCATCACTCCTATACATTTCAGTGTAACTTTTGTGTATGTGTAATTTCTACAATAAACATTCGTTCCTTCTCTTGTATACTGTGGACTTTATTTATATGCACCTTCCTATAACTTTCAATTACTACACAATTTTTGAGAAAGATAAATCTTCTCATATTCAGAAACTAAAAGCTAGTCCTAAACACAAACAAGGAATAGAACCTATCTTTAACGAAGCCTACATAATACCATATTCTAAGAAAGAATAAGTGGAAAAAGGGATTATAGAAAGACATAGCAAGTGGGCCAGCCCGATAGAGTTAGCTCAGCAAAGTGATAGAAGGTCACACGGAGCAAGTGTGACCTTCTATCACTTTGTTCCTATACCCGAGGATATTTAGACTCTAAATATCCTCTAGATCCTCTATCCTCTAAATTTTAGAGGATACTTAGTGAAGGCAGTGTATTTTGTGTTTTAGATTTAACAGGAGCTTATCAACAGCTACTTTTAGAGGTACCTTCACGTTAATATATGACAATAAATACACACATGGGATTGTTGAAGCTTCTTGATGTTTTAGCGATTATGTGAGGGACTACGATGAAGCTAATGAAGCATGAAACAAACTGGCTGATATCTTTGAAGATAATTTTTGAAAAAGTACATAGATAACGATAAATTGCTGAGTTTCAAAATTTTTAGGTATGAATTGAACCCAAAGAAGACATAAAATTATTTAAATTCTACAAAAAGGTTGAAAAATGTATAAACAACTTGACAAATCCTAATTTACAACCAGAACCCGATAGTGCCTCAGAGACAGCGCCACTACTTATTAGTACTTATAAATGACAATCATACTGACGCAACATTGAAAAACCGAAACGATGACCTAATCATACCAAATGAACTACCTCATAATAACAACTTACCTCTATATCTGAATCTGGGCAGGCAATCTGGAAACCAATAGTGCCTCTAAAAAAGCACTCATACTTATAAATTACAACAATACTGATGTAACATTAAACAACCGAAACGATGACCTAATCATACAAAATAAACTGCCTAATAACAACAAACCTAGTTTGAACAGAGAATGATAGACATCACTAACATCATTACGTTAAGTTCACACAATACATACCATCAAAGCCAAAGACATTATAAAGTTAAACCTCGAGATTAATGCAGGAAAAAACCCGAGGGTCAATATTATGTATGCAAATAAGCCATTTCATGTAGTAAACCGTCTCGTGCAGCCAGTTTCTCAAACAAACTAAAACATCACATTCGATTAATTGGTTCGCCAGTTACGAATTAGTAAACCACTTACTGCAAGAACACAAATTAACATCTACACTGTTTGCAAAAATAAAAGACAAGTACCTACTGAGTTTACGAAAACAAAAGGTAAGCAAATAAGCTCGTCGACTTTGGGTTTTCAGTTTAGTCACGATCGAATCACATATTGCGAAAATATGGTTTTACTAATGTCGAGCTTGCATCATGATGCTAGTATTGATACATCTACCGGCGAACAAGAAATCGGAGATATATACATTTTATATGTGACAAAAGGTAGAGCTTGATGACGAGCTTTGTTCTTGTTATAATGTAAGCCGTAATTCGAAAAATGGCCTTTGACTATTTTTTCGGCCTACTCAATATGTCTGGAATAAATGCCTGCATAATACATAAGAAGAATAATAATACTGCGACAAAGCGCAAATTCCTAAAGAACTTAGGCCTTAGGGACAGAAGGGGCAATGAGAGTCAGAGGACAATGGTGGTCAGTGTTCTAACATCTAGACTGGACCTGTCATACTCAACCTACGGCGGCCCGCCAGGCCTTTGTGGTTGGCCCGCCTTGAATTACAAATATATTGTGAACCATTCCAAATTTCGCGCCCATCGTAGAAACTGTGGTGCGGTGCGTTCAATCCATTCATAGTATTATATTATCTGTGGTTTCATTGAGCGTTGCCCTGCGGCGGCGCGAGGGAAATGCTCATCTATATAAATGCGTATGTGTCGCTTTGTTTACCGGTCGTACAATGTTTTGAATTGGACATAACACAAAATACAAGCTTGTCAGAATGAGGGTATCCGAATAATAAAGGTGTTGCAAGCATTTGCCACTATCGAACGGTTCCGTGGGTCGGGCGAGGTGGTGATGGAGTCTATGTAAAGCGGCGCGATCGGGAACCGGTCACAGTTTCTCTTCAGATCTCGCGACGACCATATCTCTTGATTGTGACATGGGTCACTCCTGAGTCGTAATAGTTTTCTATTATTTGATTTGTGATTTATTGTATCTCTGTGTTTTGTATCGTGTATGCGAGTACCGGATGATTTGTCCTTAATCTCTCCTTTTGATCCGCGTGATGCGATATTCACCTGTGGGGGAAATTGCAAGTCTGGTAGCGAATTCCACGGGGCACCGCGGAGGAGTGAGCGTTGCCCCAACCCTGAGGGGGTTGCTGATGGTGTTTAAGTTAATTCGTATCCGTTTAGTAGTCATTAGTGTTTGGCTTTAGTCCAGATTGGCTGTATCTGTGATTCATGTTCTCGTTTATTCCCGTGCCTTCCGACAAGCTAATCTCGCTCGTTATTGGCATTTAATTAAATAAATAAATATTTTGGACATCTAGCAAACAACGCCATCTAGTCTCAAGCTGAGCAGAGCTTGTGTTATGGGTACTAAGACAATTGATGTTGTTAAAAAAAACCCTAAAATTTATAACTTTCTTTGGCAATGTTATGGATATCCAAAAAAATTAATGCATAAGGACAATCTTTTAGACTCTGCCGTGGGATGTCAACAGGGTGATCCACTGGGACCAGTTATCTTCAGTTTAGCAATACATCCCATTATGGACAGATAAAATCTAAATTCAACATACGGTACCTTGACGATGGAACTTTAGGAGGGGAAAGTAGATACAATTTTGGGAGATTTATCTTTTATTAAAAATAAATTTAAATCTATTTGCTTAGAACTCAACTCTGACAAATGCAAAATTTTCGTTTGAGATAACACAGACAGACTCTCGACTATACAAAAATTTCATTCATTGGCATCTAACATTAAAGTTTTAGAAAAAAAACTGGATCATCCTTAAGAAATGAGAAATTGCGTGTTATTAAGAGGAACACCAACAACAAAATGTTATGTTCGTGGCATCATCACAAGACTCCGCGGTAACTAAGCCGTCATACGAAATTTGTTACATACTTGGTAAGCATATGAAATCATTTAAGGATGCAGAAATCGTAAAAGAACGCTTTGTTAGTGATGTCAATGTACTTTTTAATAAATTTAGCAACAAGAAATAAATTCTGGCTGATATAAAAATACAGCTCTCCGGATCAACTTGTATGAGGCGTACTGAAGACATTTTTAAATGTATTTACGATGATGTTTTGGTCTATGAAAGTGCAAGTTTTTTAGCTTGGCTTTCGATTCCAGCACCGACATTTCAGCTACATCGCAATGACCGGTGTTTGTCAGATATTGTAAAGAAAATTATTTAATTATTGAACAATTTTTGAAATTACCACTAAAGAAAGGTCAAACTCGAGGCACAGATTACCTTTGAGATGTAGTACTATTTTAGTATATAAGTATGACGTATAAACCTTTATAAAAAGATGATACTATTCCAAATATATTCAGTATCTATACAGCAGTCTGTTGTTTCACTCATCTCTAAGTGGACCCTTTACATGGCGACCCTGCCTAAAGGTGTCGGCTAGCGCGAGCGAGGTCGACACGAACGCATGCCCTAATATGGAGCGTGCTTCATAAACAAGTTTTAACAATGATCATATTAAATAATATTGTAGTTGCGATTTTGTTGTAGTTTGTGTTGTATATAGTATTTCGTATATACCGGAAATGCCACTCGCGTTGGGTACGGCAGGAATTCCAAAGTAGCGCAAGAAGAGGATCGTTCTTTGGTAGGCGTATTGCGTACCCAGATATGAAGATAAACGATACCGGAGTATAAAATCAATTTACAAGTGTGGAAAGCAATGGTGATGTTGTGGTGTGTACAGTGGGGGTTTGCAGATCTATAACTTTTATTTACTAAATATATGTTGTTTGTGTTTTCAGCTGTAGTGATATTGCTAGCTAAATAATGCACTTATGCATATTCTTACAACATCAAATATTGTAAGTACCTTATAAATGAAATGGAACGAATCATCTTATTTTGTAATCAAGTACGTATTTTTTAAATTCTTTTTATTGATTGTGATATTGTCGAGTTGTTAAAATTAAATTGTTTACTATAATGAATTAATATACTCCAAAGAGAAATAATAACATTGTATGGAGGACGAGAATGTACAAACATTGTATGAAAAGTTGCTAGAAGTAAGAAAATATTTTTTTTAAATAACAAACTTGAAATGCTTGAAACAATTGATAGATGATATCCAATACTATAGTTCGATTATTGACTATGAATCACAAAGAGAATTGATTATTTTTGTGTTGGAAAGCAGATTATCACAACATGCTAAGTTAAAAGTATCTAATAATTATGAAACTGTCGATGCACTTCTGAGTGATATGAAACGGACTTTATTGCCAAAAAAGTCAGCATTCGCGTTACAGAAACAGTTATTAAACTTTCGACAAAATGATTTATGTATAGATGATTATGGGAACAAACTTTCTGAAATGTTCGTTGAACTTACAATTACTCAGGCGGGTGGCGATTCAATAAAATACGATGTATTAAAATCAGTTTACGAAAATCAGGCTATTAAACAATTTAGTGAGGGGCTGCGTAGTAGTAGGATCGGTACCATTATTGCTGCCCAAAAATTTGACTACCTAAAAGATGCCATTCAAGCAGCAGTTGATGTGGATTACTCGTCACTAAACGCAACTGATGACATGTCGACAATGAGGTGCAGTAGTTTTACTAACAACAATGTAACTAACAATTTTAGGCAGAGGACTTATTACAACACGCAGAGGGGCAATAAAGGTGCGTATAAAAGGCAACGCAACTATTTTGGTTACTGGTCGCACCCTCGCATCGAGAACCAGCAGTGGCATCAACCTAGGACGGCAACGGTCTATAGAGGTACGAACTATTTTAGAAATAATGATAGTAGCATCAATAGAAATAATAACTCGTATAAAACGAATATTCAGGGGTTAACTGAAGAGTCATGCCCCAATAAATCAATACAGGTGCAACAACAGCCTGAAAATGAGCTTTTTGAAGTTGAAATGAATACTATTTTAGCTAGTGAAAGTAATTATTGTGTAGAACTATGTCTCAATAATTCGAACATATATAGTTTTTTAGTTGATACAGGCGCCTCAATATCGGCCTTAAAATATGAACATGTTTTACAGTTGAACATTCCAATTGATAAAGAAAACATAATCATAAATGGAATTGGTAGCAAAGTCCACGCAATCGGATATGTATGTTTACATGTATCTCTACCTGAACAATGTATTACTCACAAGTTCTTTGTAATTGATTCCCTACCTTGTAAAGCACATGGAATAATAGGCCAGGATTTTTTATCCAAATATAAAGCTGTTATCGATTACAACGATAATGTATTACGATTATGGTGCAATGGAAATGAAAATATTTTATCGCTTACGTTTTTGAAACAATATTTAATAAAGTTACCCGCTAGGTCAGAATCTATACATTATGTTTACACAAGTTTGACAAAAGAATGCGTAGTTTGTTCGAAAGAAATACGAGAGGGAATTTTTATAGCAAGCTGCCTAGTGACACCGGTTAAGGGCAGGATACCTATACGCGTTTTAAATACTACAGAGGATGATGTAACTCTGTCAGAATTGAATCTCGATACACACGACGTTTCACATTACAATATTTGTGCCTTCGATAAAATTTCAAATAATGCAATAAGAGTAAAGCAATTGTTTTCAAAATTACATTTAAATCATTTAAACAAAGAAGAAAAAATTTATATTGAGAATTTATGCGCAAAATATGCGGATATTTTTTATTTGGAAGGGGACAAATTATCTACCACAGATATTTATCAACACTCTATACAGATTAAAGAAAACGTTAGACCCATATATTCAAAACCGTATAGATTACCACCCTCTTTGAAAAATGAAGTTAAAAATCAAATTGAAAATATGTTAAAAGAGGAGATCATAGAACCTTGTCAAAGTGAATGGTCTAGTCCGATCTTATTAGTGCCTAAAAAATCAGATAGTGAAAATAAAAAATGGAGGTTGGTAATTGACTATAGGAAATTAAACAATAACATACACAATGATAAATTTCCACTCCCAAATATTACGGAAATATTAGATTCGTTATCTGGCAGTATATATTTCTCACATTTAGATTTGCATCAAGGTTACTACAATGTGGGCTTAGATCCTAATAGTCGCAAGTACACTGCATTTTGTTCGGGGCAGTTTCAAATGACTCGTATGCCCATGGGACTTAAGACTAGCCCTAGTTCGTTTGCAAGGATGATGACTATGCCATGACAGGGTTAAATTACGAAAAATGCTTAGTATACCAAGATGATCTTATCTGTTTTGGACGTAATTTACTGTGGCATATCAGTAATTTACAGGATATATTTGAGCGATTACGCAAAGTCAACTTGAAATTAAATCCTCAAAAATGCAATTTTTTAGAGCAGAATGAATTAAAAAAATTGTGTGAGTGTGGATCAATGACTGGATCCGAAAATTTATTTATTGCGTTGTTTAAAACAAAGTATAATTTAATAACATATCACTGCCTTATCCATCAGCAAAACTTAAGCGTGAGCCACAGAAATTTTCAAAGGCTTTTGGAAGAACCAGGAAGTGAGTATAACGACGTTTTTTTACATACCTCAGTGCGATGGATTAGTAGAGGAAAAGTTTTGGAAAGGTTTTTTCTTTACGGCATGAAAAAATGACGTTTTTAGAGCAAAATAATTGTTACAATAAATGTGAAGATATTTCAGAGGAGCGCCGCGAAAACCTCTTTAAATATTTTTGGGGTCTCAGAGTAGGACGTGAGTTTGTTAGTTACTCCCAGACTTGGATATATCAATAGTCTCAGTGAGAGAATCAGTTTCTTTGAACAAGCAAGCATAATTGTGTTACGTTTATACTTGAAGAAAAGTCGTGTTTTTAAATGGTGAAAGAACAGAAGCTTTGGTTTACTACAAATCATCGGAAATATTTTATTGAGGTAAGTGAATCAATAAATATAAAAAGCAATGCCACTTTTCGTTGTAATTTTGTAACTCAAGAACGGGCCACAACCAAACCAAATGTTTACGCTTTGTTCCGACCATTTAGTAGATGGTTTATGTGAAGTTTGTACAAAATCAGTCGAGCGGTTCTTCATTTATCAATAGACATCGGATTATATGCATTTGCATGTTTGCATAGGCAATTAAAAAAATTAATCTAAATACAAAACGGGAAAATACTTATTTATCCAAAGAGCGTAACATATCATTCGGAGTACCGCAGGGTAGTGTATTGGGCCCTTTGCTATTTATTATATATATAAACGACTTACCTAAAGCTATAGAACACCCATTGACATTGTTTGCGGATGATAGTACGGTAACCATAGCGTGCGATACTCAAGAATCTTATGAATCCGAAATAAATAACACTCTAACCTCTATGATACGTTGGCTAGACAATAACAATTTAAAAATCAATCTAGCCAAAACACAAGTAATGCACTTTAGTCAGAGGCAATCAACTAGTTTGCATAAAATTAATATTATATATCAGGACACTAAAATCAGTGATACTAATAAAGTGAAATTTCTTGGCTTAGTGGTTGATAATCAACTAAATTGGAAGGCTCACGTAGAAGCTTTATGCAAAAGAGTGAGTAGTTCCTCCTATGCTCTTTATAAGCTGGCTCATATAGTTAACACCGAAGCACTAATTACTGCTTATCATGGCACTGTCGCATCCGTGCTAAGATATGGTCTTATTTTTTGGGGTAACTCCACGCTTAAAGAAATCGCCTTCAAATGTCAAAAGAGATGTATAAGGGCTATGTTTGGGCTTCAGACAACCGATAGCTGTAGACCCTATTTTATAAAACATCAAATTCTAACACTTCCATCTCTATATATATTTGAGGTCGCATCATTTGTAAAGAGGCATCCTCATTTATTTCCTACCTTATCGAACACCGTTGTACGCAATAGGCGAAAAGATACCATAAGTATACGCAGAGCTAACACATCTCTCATGCAGAAGAGTGTTTTTTGTTTAGCCCCAAAAATATTTAATAAACTTCCTGAAGGATTTAAACAGTTAAATATAATTTGTTTTAAGAACAACCTAAAGAAACTACTCTCTGAGAAATGTTATTATGATATTAATGACTTTTTAGATGATAGCCTCTAAGTTTAGACAATAAGATTTTTATTTTTTGTTTTAAAATTTGTACGCCACATGTGGCCGAATATGCTGTGATCCATAATGTATATTTTAACCCTCTATATCATGATGTAGACTGTAAGCAACATACCGTCCGATCTATCACTACATCCATACAATTCGTTTTCTGACAATACATCGCACTGTATACTGTAGTCTCCAAACAGAAGTAACGAACAAGTTTAAAAACTAATCACTAGATGGCGTTACTTGCCACCAATTGAAGTTTTTTTACAAAGTCGTTAGTGGTTTGAACAAGTGCGCGCGTGCTCCGAATTGAAAATTATTTAAATATAGTTATTTCGAGTTTTAAGGCTTTATTTTCAATAACATGAACAGGTAAGTGTTTGAATATTTAATATTTGACGTTATCAATAACATTTATTTTCATTATATTGATCTTTTTTTTGAATTTGTGTTTGTTGCCCGTAAGCTACATTGACGGATAGGGGTATTATTTTGTGTGTGTATAGATTATATCATGATCACTCGATATCATGTTTCAGGGCAGCTCGTAAGCGTCCTCATCGAGTCCTTTTAGAAGAGGATATTACCTCGATGCTGCAGGATGATGATGACAGTGAGGACGGTTTGGATTTCGACGATGACAGCCTCGCCGACCCAGATTTTTCCCCCGAATTAGAAACTTTTGAAGACAATACTTCCACCTTAGATATCGACGTTGATTCTATAATAGAAACCTTAGAAAGTAACCACGAAAGCTCAGTTCTATCACATCCAAGCGCTGAAACTGCATCACACGGTCCTCTTCCTTCATCAGCTCAAAGCAATCAATCAAATAAAACTGCAACGAAACCTACTAAATTGAATTTACGCTGGAAGAAGAAGAGCCTACAGGTAAATTCTGAGCAGCTTAGATTCAAGGGTAACATGAACTTAGGCACTGAACTTTTAGAACTAGAAACCCCTATCCAGTTTTTCTTTTACCTCTTTCCACAAGAGCTTATCAAGATGATATCAGAAGAGACCAATCTTTACCAAGTTCAGAATGATCCTAATAGCACTTTTCGTGTGACAGAAATGGATATCAGGCAATTTATGGGCGTGGTTTATCTAATGTCTCTTATCCGATTACCCAGAGTTACGAACCACTGGAACCCAATACTTGGTACCCCAATAATACAGGATACTATGCCATTGAATAAATTTGAGAAAGTGCGCCAAACTTTACACTTCAATGACAATAGTAAAAATCTACCTAGAAACGATCCTGGTTATGATAGAATTTTCAAAATAAGACCAGTGGTTGAATCTCTAAATGCAGCTTACAAAAAGGTTCCTTTGGAAGAACACCTCTGTGTTGACGAGCAAATGTGTTCCACTAAGGCACGGAATGTGTTGAAGCGATACAACCCTCAAAAGCCACATAAATGGGGTTATAAAATTTATGTGTTGAGTGGCGTTTCTGGTTATGCCTATAAAACAGAAATTGAAACTGGTAAGGAAAACATTACTCTTCCAGAAGAGCCAGATTTGGGCGCAGCATCCAACGTCGTCATGAGGTTAGCGCGTTTAATTCCAAGGCATCAAAATTACCAATTGTATTTTGACAATTACTTTACCTCTCTTCGTCTGTTGGAATATTTGGCCAAAGAAGGCATTCACAGTCTTGGTACGATTAGAAGAAATAGAATCCCAGACTGTAAGTTGCAACCAGAAAAGATACTATTGAAAAAACCCAGAGGACATTCAGAAGAATATGTAGCTGACGTCAATGGCACCGACATTTCTAATGTGGCATGGAAAGATAACAAAATTGTCACTCTGGTTTCTACTTTTGCTGGAATACAGCCTGAAACTGATGTTCGCAGATGGGACAAACAGAACTCTAGGTACGTGAGCATAAAACGTCCGAACGTTGTAGGAGAGTACAATCGCCACATGGGTGGTGTTGACCTCATTGACAGCATCATGGCGATATACAAGATACAGTTGCGTAGCAAACGATGGCAAATTCGTCTATTTTATCATTACTTGGATCTCACAATGGCAAACGCATGGTTGCTTTATAAAAGAGTCTGTAAAGACAACGGCCTTTCGTGTCGTTTATCATCAGCAGATTTTCGTCTAGATGTTGCAGTTACTCTTTGTAAATTGGGTACAAAGCCTAGTATGTCTAGTCGCCGTTCGCTGGAAAACGAGATACAAGCCAAAAAACATAAAGGACCTGCACAGCATGCACCTCCTATGGCAGTACGGCAAGACCAGATTGGGCACTGGCCCCAATGGTCTGACAAAAAAATTAGGTGCAAGTTTCCAAAGTGTACTGGATTTACTCACAATACATGCGAAAAATGCGGGGTTGCTCTATGCTATACCAAAACCAAGAACTGCTTCAGGAACTTCCATCTCTCATAACTTCCTTTTATATGTATAGTTTTTAAGATTACAACTCAGTGTTGCCCCTAGGCAACGCTCCCTATTTTTCAATTTTTTTCGGAAAATAATTACAATAAATAAAAACTATGAAACACGTGTATTTTTATTTTGGTTTAATTACCCAATAACAACTAAAAAAAATAAAAAACATGTTATTGAGTTATAGAGGGTTAAGAACTTGTACCTACCATATTCATGCAAATAAATGTATTGTATTGTATTGCAAATACATATAATTCTATTTATTTAGCGTTATTCCATATTTTGGTACTTTTTCATTGACAGTGCTTATTTTAGTAGTGAGACGTGCTAGATGTGTTTTATTTATATTTATAATTGTTGGAAAATATCTAAAAAGCCCTCTACTCCCTATTTGGTTGCTTGCAAGATCCTAGAAAAAACAAACCACTGAACTATTGCCCGGTTCATGAATGATCTCATCAGAACATTATTTCCCGATTTGTTTATAGACGAGAAAATATGTGTTTTTGTTTCTGACGGTGCGCCTCATAATATGGTGAAAGCTGCTCAAGCTCTGAAAGTATTCTACCCAAAATTGCTTCATGTACCTGTCTAGCTCACGGATTACATCGAGTTTCGGATACATAAACGAGTTCGGGATAGTCAATAAATTGATTTCTTCTACAAAAAAAGTGTTTTAAAAGCACCATTGCGAGTACAAGCATATAAAGAGCAACTACCAACAGTAGCCCTTACCTCCAGAACCAACATTAACACGGTGGGAACCAATATTAATGATATTTTGATTGTGCATATTTTGTGCATATTTCGCCTTTATTTAGTGCATATTTGCATGCATATTTCGGCATTTTGATAGTGCATATAATCCGATGTCTATTTATCACATTTTTTGTAACAAATGAATTTAAAAAAATGGCGGATCATTGTGTAAAAAAACGGGGGATTTTTTTACGCTACGGACAATAGGAGACGTAAACGACGTTGCGTGGGTCAGCTGGTACTATTATAATTTACTTTTGATTTTTTCTTTTTTTTATATACATATGATCGTACCTCACACAAGCCTATTTTGACCATCTATCGTTACCACTCTCTCTACTACAGTGAATGTAGTTTTTACATGACCCGCACAAAGTCGTGACGAAAGTCTGACCCAGAAGTTCGTATGCCATCGCTATAGACATTAATTTACTACAATTTAGCTTCCAAATGCCCACAGATAATTGCAAACAGATAATACGATTAGACAAACCCTGTTTTGAGATAAAGTCTACTACATAGATAAATATTTCTTAGTTGTTCAATTTTGAGTTTACAAAAACATGTTTCAAATATATATCACCTTTATGTTCATTACTCTAAGAATCAGCAATTTATTTATAAAATCCTGATGCTTAACTTTTTTGGCATTTTTTCAGATGACATCATTAGCTAACACTTCAAGTATATCTTCTCCTCGGAGAATGACGGGCAGACCTGAGTAACATGATGGTATCTGATAACTTGATGAGGTCTGAGGCTACCCCCAGAGACGCAAAGACTGGATAGCACATTGTGTTATAAGAATATATATATAAAAAGACCTGACAAACATACATCATTGAACCGATCCTCGGCTTGTGAATATTATATTAATGAGGGAGAAAGAAGACTATGAGGTTGTCAGAAATTCCTCATAAACACCTTTGATATAACACAGAAATTTATTTTTTATACAATAAACTCCAATGGTTGATGAATTTGCGAAACAGGACATGCGTAGATGATAGTGTAATAATTAAAATATTTTAAAGTTGATTAAAACAAAAAGGTAACAATTGTGTTTTATTTGATATATTGCTTAAGTGACTCCTATTACCCCCTTTTCCCCTACTCTTGTTCATGAGCAATTGCGCTATCGTAAAAATGTCATTCAATGGTCAAGAAAATTAACAAGACTAATAATTAAGAATAACCAAGAATTCAATTCCGCAAAAGAATAGGAGATTTTTTAGGAGAATCTAATGGGGAACCATCTGTGAAGATACATAATGTTAGAAAGAGATGTCAGGACTGTCCTGCCAAAAAAGATAGAAAAACAAATAATACACTGTATGCAATGTTGTACTGCAGGAATTGCGCAGACGTAAACGATAATACAACGACATATGTCTGTCATCAAAGATATACCGACTTGCCCCAAAATAAAATAAAGTTTGAAATGTAAACTTTATGGACAAAAACATAAAATACATATTTCAACGGCAGCTTTGCATCACTGCTAGAAACTGTTTTCATACATATATGACTTCACAAGTTATGGTTAAATAACCACTAGACAAACTTACTCCATGGGAAGTCCATCTACACACCAAGTTTTAAAACAATATCACATTAATCGGCAGAATATTGAAATTCATATTACTTTTACACCATTATAAGTTATGGGTACCTAAGGTTGCCTGTAAGAGATTGCCTTTGGGCGATAAGGCCGCCGATTGTACTTCCTATTATTAAGTTACCTATGTTATTAATCTGGTGTACAATTAAAGTGATTTATTATTATTATTACATACATAAATTAATACATTGGCTACGATACAAGTTATTTAAGTTTTAAGATTCAATAAATTTATTTAAACCTAAATATTAATAAAATATGCCAGACTATGGGGAACCACATTGACCTTACTAATTACTTTTAGCAAGTAATATGGCTCATTATGAAATTTCTGAATATTTTTTTATGTTGTTTGATTTGGTTATATTTTGTTACATGATAATTTTAAAGACAAGCTGTGCTCGGTTTTCATTTTAAAGTTGTTTTTGTTGATTTGTTTTGATAAAATATATAATATTTAAGTGATGTTATAGTAATGTCTACTATTAGTGCCAATTGGCTTAACAAATTTTCAAGATAAGAAGATACAAGCTTGCCCTGATACAACAGATAAAATTGTTCTTTTTAATTTTTTATGGAATAGCGGGCAAACGACGAGACGTACCACTTGATAGTAAGCGATTACCGCCGCCCATGGACAACACAAAAGGCGTCACAAGTGCGTTGCCGGCCTTTCGGGGATGGGGAGGAGGATGTGCCTCCGGTATCCTCACTCACTCGGTGAAACACAGCGCAGGCGCTGTTTCACACCAGTTTTCTGTGAGGCCGTGGTATCGCTCCGGTCGAGCCGGCCCATGCATGCCGAAGCGTGGTTCTCCCACGGTAATGTTCAATGTTCAAATTTCTTTGACAAGAAAGTATAGAAGTAAGGCCACACACACCAAAAGTGAAAGATATAAATACCTCACCGTTAAAGGCTAATGCACCATGTGACATTGAATCATCAAAGTTTAAGAATCCAAAAACCAACAGAAGACTATTGTTTGGAAGTGAGAAGTTGAAGTATCATCGTCAAACAGTTTCAGACTTTCTAAACGTTCAAAAAACTAACACATTATCTATTCAGTCTTCACTTATGATTACATCAACCAGCAGCGATCAAGAGATGCAGTCTGAACAGGCTAAAATTAAAAAGAAATGTGATGAAGAAACCTCATCAAATGTCTATTGAAAATACACTATGGTTAATTAAGAATAATCCCAGATATATAGGTATTCCAAAAGATTGTTATTTTTGGATAACTATCATAAAGAAATATACCAACCTTCATAGACTAAATACACCTTTTTCTGAGTTTGGCATGTTGTCATGCCAGTAAAATATTCATGAAATCCATCCCTATTATCAAAACTGTATTACTTCCTTTTATTATAAAACCAAGTAGGAGGGCAGTGAAACAAAACCTGCCTATGGCATTTTGACATATATTACAGTTATGTTTACTGCATAATTGACTATCTTGAAATTGAAATCCAGAAACCTTTAAAATCTGCAAATCAGGCCTTAACTTGGTCAAATTATATCCAAGCAAACTCTGCTAAGTACCTACCTAATCAGTAGCACCCCAGATGGTGTTATCAACTTGAGTGCATGTGGAACAGTGGCAGAATAACTGATGTCAAATTAGTACAAAATTAAAATGTTCTATTGTTTAGAACCCTTTGTGTTTTTATCTTAATACCTTTTTAATTAATAAATTAATGAAAATGTACCTCCAAGTTGCGGTTCTGGTTTCAGTGACCCTAGAAAACTATAAAAACTGTTTTCTAAAATAGATAGACAAATAACTCTTTATTGTACAGTAACACAAAGATACAATTACAGTTGGTAAAATTACAATAGAAAAAAAAAGTCAATAGGTACTCATCTTTAGATTCTTCCACAAATACCCTACCTACACAAGACAATAACAACAAAAAAGGCAATTATTCACAAAGAATGAAGTGCCAAGTTGTCCGACCCAACTGTCTAATTTAAATGTTGAAATACAGCAAAATGACAATCTGGTTTTTCCAAAAGAATTTTCAATTTACTATGTACATAGGTACGACAAGAAAGGACTAAGCAACAACTGCATATATAGAAAAGAAAACCCACAACTAGCTAATTCAAAGCCGAACTGTGTGAACAATATTAAAGAATACTCTCAACACTGTACTCATTTATTAACACTGTTATTGCATTAAAATATCAGAATTTTGGAAGCAATGATCTAAGTTCAAACCTCAGCGTCAAAGATATCTAAAATTAGCCAATAGCGCCTTTAACACAAAACATAAAGTTCTGTTAATCACTGTCGAATCAATCAATCAATCATTCAAATGTCGTACATACTTAACAACTTTGGGTGACACTTTGTATTTGCAATTTTTGGATGTAATGCTGAAATTGGGCCGGGAACTCCAGGATAACATGATCTCGATTTAATTTACCATAAAAGTTTACAACAGTGTTATGTGTGGCACATTTCGTTACAATCGAAAATTATATACAAACGTCAAACACATTTTTCTTTTGCTGTCTGACCGTCTGACTGGACTGATTTTGGCAAATGGCAATTAGCGGCCGGCGGGTGATATTTTGACAGTTGACGTTTAGTGCTTGGGTGTGCCAAAGTGCTCGAGAAGCATCGATAATCGTTTTTAAATTGAAATAAACCAGTCCCATTTTTAAGAATTATGTCTCTACATGTTGTATACTACAAAACTATAATATGTGTTGGTTGGTGTTTTAAGGATACGTGTAGTCTTAATGACAATATTAATTAATATTTAACTTCACTTTCTTAAAAATATTAAAAATAATTCTTAGATTTCTTATCATTTATCATCTTCATACTCTGAGACAAAAAAAACAGCGTCTCGCTTTCTCATAAATTGTCGATACCAATATCGGTCTGGAAGTCTCCTCCTATTTCTTTTTTGTTTTCTGTACAACCTTCTCTCAGTCATCTTTTGTAACAAGGTTTCTTGCTTCTGTAAGAAGTATCTTAATTTTTCGTATTGTGTATTTGTGTATAGTGGTGCTGTGTTGTGTTTCGCAGCGAACCTTAAAAATATTATAAATTAGCTGTGCCCGCTATTTCGTATACGTGACATTTGGATTTTCAAGTATTTTTTTATTTTACACCCTAAACCTTCCCACTATTATCGTCTTAGAAAATTACTACTCGATGTTGTTAGGGTAACGACCGATATTACGCCGATTTACGCCTACCGTCACGTCGCGTCGCGTCGTCGCACGCACTACCTTTGAAGCCGCCGCCGCTATAGGCGCGGGAGCCCCATGTCGCGTTGTGTTGTATTGGTTATTAATAGGTATTTTGAAGTGATTATTGCTATAAACTGCTTTAATAGTGACTCGACACATTGGTTAAGTTTGTTAGTTTTTACGTAACGTTATGTTATTTTGTGTGAGTTTAAATGAAACTGAAACAATACCTCGACTCCATTATGCACTTATACGGCTAGTGAGTAATTAACTACGGATAAGATATTAATTTATGGAGAATGTTCGTTTATCCTGCCTACCAACTTGGATCAAATAAAAAAAGGTAGTTAACGCACCGCCTTGTTCTTGTTGAAGCAAAAAAAGTAGCGTAGTTTCAAGTAAAAACACGCGTTACGCAATAACTATGCTATAAACTACGCTACTTTTCGTCAGTATCGTACAAGTATTCCCAACTTGTTGATCTGAGCCTACCAAGAGTCGGATTTATCTCTTATATATATTATCTCTTATAAAATATCTACTTAGAAATATACTTAGACAAGTATGTTTCATCAGCAATATCAGCCGTCTGGCAGTACTGGCATAACTTCATGCCCCTGCTCCCGTGCTAATTGGTTTATAAAGTACCTCGGTGTTCTTGGTCTATATTCTTCTACCAATCTTATCAATTCTTCTTTCAAAAGAGTCATGCCAGTTTGAATTCCGTTTTTTGTAGCCATGCAACATGCTCGGCTTTATTTTTGCCCTTTAATGATGGCTTATCAATTTGCACCGAATGGTAACGGGCATTATCAATGATTATTACACATTGGTCCGGTAGGTGTTGTGAAGGAATTGAGAACAATTCTTTAATTTTTTCTGAGTCCATTTCTTCATGGTATTCTTTTGTGCTCTTCGATTCGAAGGCCAACAAACAGTTTTCCACAAAACCTCCTGCAGATTCAGCATGACAAGTTATAAGTCGGCAATCTTTCCCAATAGTTACTTTTTTACTAGACGACGGAGTATAGTCCGTCCAAGACTTCAACAGAATATGAAAATCAGTACCTAAATTTTTCGAAAGAATGTGACTCTTTTTAATTTAAGATCGAATCTATCTATTTATGTTTTTTTTCGGGCACAATTTTTGAACTCGACCCAATTTTTTTAAATTGTTATCAAAGAAGACTTACCGCCACTAATTAAACCAGCTTCTATAAGGTTAGCTATTAAATGAGAATGGCAGATCCTGTACCGCTATTGACATGTGATGGCTGGTCTTGAGATTTGCATCGTTTATAAAGTGACTCATCCTGAATGTTTTTATGTAACTCTCATATTTTTAATTAATTGCAAAGAGTAAATAAGTTCTTCTGAAAAAATGTTATGAATGCTATAACTAAACGTTTGAGTTAACGTCAACAAAACGTTTTCGTTATGTTCTAAACTTGCCATGCTTAAAATGTAAAAACATAAATCGATTTTCATAATTAAATCGATAGTCATATAAGAGGTCACTACTGTCATTAACATTTAAAAACAATATTTTTTAATAAAATATTGACTGTACAGATTACAGATTAAAAGATGAAGTATGTAAAAAAAAAAATATTTTAAATCAATTAATTTTAGTTAGAGGTCCATTATATTTTGTAAGTAACGTAACGACTAGATAAATCGATTCCATTATGTGTAAAAGTCATACATCTGATTTGACCGGGCAACATTTTATTGACGAAATACGAAAATCGTATACAAAAATGTCAATAGCTTGTTTGTTGTTGTGCTTTCAAAGAGGGAAAGCTTATTACGCGTTTATGACAATATATTAATTTGATTCGTATCAGACAACACAATCTTGTAAACGAGAGTGAAAACCTAATCAATATACAATCAACTGTGGAATTATCATAGACATGTAGGTAAGTAGGTAAGTAGTTTTACAGACATATAAACATTAATTCTTTGTCATTTGTAATATAAAAAATGATAAATAATTATAATGTATAATATTGTGTTTTATAATTAAATATTTTATTTTAGATTTCATCAGGGATGAAACTTGTAGTCCTATTCCTTGTATTGTTGGTGAAGAGAAAACCCATTACGGCAACTTGAGTTCCAATCTGTATCAGCAGAGGTTCAATGTGTACCTAATCTATGGTGACTACAATCCTAACATTATTTGTGGTGTTTGTGGGCGGGGTGGGTCATCTACAGTACCTTTTGCTAAACACCACAGACCTGAACATACTGCTTGGTTAGTTGGTTGGAACATGAGCAGGTATAATATTTAAAAGCTTTTATGTAAATAAAAAGTAAATAGTAACACTAACTTTCAGAGTAATATTTAAATTAAAAATATATAAATCTTAACCCTCTATATCATGATGTAGACTGTAAGCAACATACCGTCCGATCTATCACTACATCCATACAATTCGTTTTCTGACAATACATCGCACTGTATACTGTAGTCTCCAAACAGAAGTAACGAACAAGTTTAAAAACTAATCACTAGATGGCGTTACTTGTCACCAATTGAAGTTTTTTTACAAAGTCGTTAGTGGTTTGAACAAGTGCGCGCGTGCTCCGAATTGAAAATTATTTAAATATAGTTATTTCGAGTTTTAAGGCTTTATTTTCAATAACATGAACAGGTAAGTGTTTGAATATTTAATATTTGACGTTATCAATAACATTTATTTTCATTATATTGATCTTTTTTTTGAATTTGTGTTTGTTGCCCGTAAGCTACATTGACGGATAGGGGTATTATTTTGTGTGTGTATAGATTATATCATGATCACTCGATATCATGTTTCAGGGCAGCTCGTAAGCGTCCTCATCGAGTCCTTTTAGAAGAGGATATTACCTCGATGCTGCAGGATGATGATGACAGTGAGGACGGTTTGGATTTCGACGATGACAGCCTCGCCGACCCAGATTTTTCCCCCGAATTAGAAACTTTTGAAGACAATACTTCCACCTTAGATATCGACGTTGATTCTATAATAGAAACCTTAGAAAGTAACCACGAAAGCTCAGTTCCATCACATCCAAGCGCTGAAACTGCATCACACGGTCCTCTTCCTTCATCAGCTCAAAGCAATCAATCAAATAAAACTGCAACGAAACCTACTAAATTGAATTTACGCTGGAAGAAGAAGAGCCTACAGGTAAATTCTGAGCAGCTTAGATTCAAGGGTAACATGAACTTAGGCACTGAACTTTTAGAACTAGAAACCCCTATCCAGTTTTTCTTTTACCTCTTTCCACAAGAGCTTATCAAGATGATATCAGAAGAGACCAATCTTTACCAAGTTCAGAATGATCCTAATAGCACTTTTCGTGTGACAGAAATGGATATCAGGCAATTTATGGGCGTGGTTTATCTAATGTCTCTTATCCGATTACCCAGAGTTACGAACCACTGGAACCCAATACTTGGTACCCCAATAATACAGGATACTATGCCATTGAATAAATTTGAGAAAGTGCGCCAAACTTTACACTTCAATGACAATAGTAAAAATCTACCTAGAAACGATCCTGGTTATGATAGAATTTTCAAAATAAGACCAGTGGTTGAATCTCTAAATGCAGCTTACAAAAAGGTTCCTTTGGAAGAACACCTCTGTGTTGACGAGCAAATGTGTTCCACTAAGGCACGGAATGTGTTGAAGCGATACAACCCTCAAAAGCCACATAAATGGGGTTATAAAATTTATGTGTTGAGTGGCGTTTCTGGTTATGCCTATAAAACAGAAATTGAAACTGGTAAGGAAAACATTACTCTTCCAGAAGAGCCAGATTTGGGCGCAGCATCCAACGTCGTCATGAGGTTAGCGCGTTTAATTCCAAGGCATCAAAATTACCAATTGTATTTTGACAATTACTTTACCTCTCTTCGTCTGTTGGAATATTTGGCCAAAGAAGGCATTCACAGTCTTGGTACGATTAGAAGAAATAGAATCCCAGACTGTAAGTTGCAACCAGAAAAGATACTATTGACAAAACCCAGAGGACATTCAGAAGAATATGTAGCTGACGTCAATGGCACCGCCATTTCTAATGTGGCATGGAAAGATTACAAAATTGTCACTCTGGTTTCTACTTTTGCTGGAATACAGCCTGAAACTGATGTTCGCAGATGGGACAAACAGAACTCTAGGTACGTGAGCATAAAACGTCCGAACGTTGTAGGAGAGTACAATCGCCACATGGGTGGTGTTGACCTCATTGACAGCATCATGGCGATATACAAGATACAGTTGCGTAGCAAACGATGGCAAATTCGTCTATTTTATCATTACTTGGATCTCACAATGGCAAACGCATGGTTGCTTTATAAAAGAGTCTGTAAAGACAACGGCCTTTCGTGTCGTTTATCATCAGCAGATTTTCGTCTAGATGTTGCAGTTACTCTTTGTAAATTGGGTACAAAGCCTAGTATGTCTAGTCGCCGTTCGCTGGAAAACGAGATACAAGCCAAAAAACATAAAGGACCTGCACAGCATGCACCTCCTATGGCAGTACGGCAAGACCAGATTGGGCACTGGCCCCAATGGTCTGACAAAAAAATTAGGTGCAAGTTTCCAAAGTGTACTACTAGTGTGGATTTACTCACAATACATGCGAAAAATGCGGGGTTGCTCTATGCTATACCAAAACCAAGAACTGCTTCAGGAACTTCCATCTCTCATAACTTCCTTTTATATGTATAGTTTTTAAGATTACAACTCAGTGTTGCCCCTAGGCAACGCTCCCTATTTTTCAATTTTTTTCGGAAATAATTACAATAAATAAAAACTATGAAACACGTGTATTTTTATTTTGGTTTAATTACCCAATAACAACTAAAAAAATAAAAAACATGTTATTGAGTTATAGAGGGTTAATATATTTATTAATATAATAATCCCTTTAGTAATTATAAAAGTGGTAAACCCTTTTATCCATAATAGCCAAAAGGACCTTAATCTGATCATAAAGTAATTGTGAAGCACGAAAATGCATACTCCCACTTTTACAAAGAATTATTTTCAAAAGTAACATCTTATCTTTTTACTTGTTTTAATTTCTGTCACATCTTATCATTATAAATGTTTTCAGTTTTCATCAATGACTACAGAATGTGGTGTTGCATACACCAGAGACAGAAGACAGAGACAAAAAGAGTTTGTGATGGTCCTTATCGCTTGGAGGCACATATGCGATGAAGAGTAAAATCATCATCAACAACCCATGATGTCCCACTGTATTAAATGTATAATCTATACAAATAAATAAAATTGGAGTGTCTGTTTGTAATATTAAAGTAACTGCTTTTTACTAAATGCATAATATGTGTACATGGTACATATTTATACCAAAATAACATTTTTTACAATTTTTGTCTGCCTGTTTGTTCCGGCGAATCTCTGGAACAGCTGAACCAATTTGACAGGACTTTCACTGATAGATAGCTGATGGTATAAGGAATAACTTAGGCTACCTTTTTTAGACTAGCTTGGCCCTGCGTTACGACAATAACTGCGGGTAGCACTGCGGCGTTGAATATGTATAAATATTATTTACTTAAATGAAATAATGTACCTAATTGACTAAAAGAAAAGTTGGTTAAGGGACATTGATCTCTCCTTGATAATGCTCCCTTACTTATTTCTTGAAGGCAATGAGTGTTTGGGCACTTTTGAATATTTTATTTTCATAGCGACTATAACTTAGACAAATGGTCGGGATGCATTACTAAGCTATTGTTGTAATTCTATATTTGGTTTAAAATGTACAATGCTTCCTAGGATCTGTTATGATATGAGTGGACATCCATGAAGCTTTAACTTAACCAGCTCTTTTCTTAAATGGCATTATTTTGATTATTTTCAGTATGTAGCGTGGATGTTTATACATTTGTCTACAATAAATGAATACTGCAATATTATTGGTTATTTATATCGTAAGTATAACAGCAGCACAAAAAAAACCTTAAAAGAAAGGATTATGTCCCACCAGTTGTTGTACTCTTATGATTATCATAAACTGGAGGTTTATGATAATCACAAGAGTACAACATAGGTTTACCTAACATGATTTGTTATACCTAATGCATGTATGTACATTTGTCTACAATAAATGAGCACTGAAATTAAAATATGGTATTATTTGCCTTATACCCTAAGAATAATAGCATTTCAAAGAGAATGAAAACTTGAAACAGGATTTTGTACGAGCGTAGTGGACAATGTGGTACTATACCATAGTACGCCAAAATCTTCATCATAGAGACTTTATATTTATTTATATTCATCAAGGGTGGTCAGTGGGCTACGTTCCAATGGTAATTCGTGTTTATGATGGTCAGAACATAACACAAGTGTACTATCATTGTATTTTAAAATCGTAACAGTTCATGAGAAGGTTTTGTTCAGAGCAATGCTAGAAAATACGTATCTTTTACGTAATATGTAGTAATATTAGGACACCATAACATTCCTTTCTTTAGAAACGTTGACAATAGAAAGATTAGAAAGGTTTACGAAAATGCGCATTTGTTACGAAACGCAACGCAACCTAATAAATACAACAATAATCCCAACCACGAGAAGTGATAGGCGGTACAAAGGTCCCATACAAACCTGCCATTGTCCTTTTGATAGAAGGGTATTCTCCTCAGGTATTATATAAAAATACATAAACATGATTTCTAATAGCATCTGCGTCAATTGGCGATACCTAAAATTGGTTTGCTTCTTTTCCTTTTTTTTTCGTGATAAGATAAGTGTTTAAAAAGGATAATCTCTTTCTTGTAGGATTTTTTCCACAGTAATTAACACACAAACCTTTTACAGTAAGTACGTATCGATGTTTTAATTTCAAATCATGAACTTTAATTCTTTAGCTAAATAATTCTTCAATAAATATAATGTCCATCTTTATCATAATCCTAACATAAAATTATAGCAATAGAAACGAATAAGAATCACAGACAATAATTGTAACGAAGATGATTTCTAGATATTAAGTCCAAACACAATGTTCGATTTGTAAAACAAAATGAGTAATCATTTCCTCCGACACGGTTATAATGTCACTTAAAAATAAAACAAATAAAAAAACTGTAAAATTAAAAAAATAATTAATAAAAGACTGTTCTAAGGCAACTTCCAGAAATGAAGAAGCACGCGACTGTTAATATTATTTGTATAAAATTTAAATCGTTTATCTATATATAAAATTTCATGTCACGATGTATGTGCGCGATAAACTCTGAAACTACTGAACCAATTTTTATCACATTTTGTAAGCATAGATGCTTACAAAATTGTGTGATTATTGACACATCGATGTTATGAGAATAAAATATCGAAACGTCTAACTCTTTAGAATCACCTAGTGTGCATTGGATGTACCAACCAGCTCGATGACTATCAAGTTTAAATATTTCATACTAAACGACACTGATCAACGTAACCGGAGTGAGCCGTAGGAAAGGTGCTTAAACTGCAAACGATCATATACCTATTGCACAATATTACGAATCCTGCAATATTCTGTTCTTCACATCGTCCTTGCTTGTCTGTGGAAACATCTCTTGTCAACAATGTTTCATCCAGATTTTTTTATCACGGTCGGCATGAAATTTGGTATGGAGATACTTTTATTCCCGAGGAAGGACAGGTTTTTGTGAGTGGTTCATGCATTGTTTTTACAAAGTAATAACGTATTTTATTTAGTTTTGGAGTAATAAATATAAACATTCTTTTTGTTTGGTTGACTATTCGGTTGGTTGCTTGGACTGCTTAGAGCATACATTCAGGCTGCTCGGCCGTCCGGCTGTGCCCCTCTAGAGGGGCAGCCGAACGGGCGGAAAGCGTGATTGGAGTAGAGAAAGACTGAGTTTGGGTAGTGATTGATGGACGCACATACCAATTTGCATGACTGATTAGGCGCGAAATACACCAACCAATCAGAAGCTTGCGTGAGAGAGACAGACACTACCCAAACTCAGTCTCTCTCTACTCCAATCACGCTTTCCGCCCGTTCGGCAGCTTTTCTAGCTATATATGCTCTAAGGTTGGTTGAGAGTTGAGACCATGGGTCATAGTCTTCTTCTTTTAATTCAATGGCTCCATCGGATAGACGGGCCACAGTCTTTGGCCTGTTTTTAGTTTACACGCGTGCGAGGACTTGGCAGTCACTGCAACACAAACTACAAGCGCTCGCATGCACTCACACGTTGGCAGTGCTGCAAATTTAGTGGATTTTCCACTAAAACTGCTGGTTTGAATCCTTTGTAGGTAGAAACCTTCATTTAGTAGCGAAATAATGTTTTTTGTGGATGGTGGATTTTTCTAGCGGTTTTTAAAAATTCTATTTTAATTACTATAACTGCGATCACTCAGCCACTTAGTATCTTAAATTCAATTCATTTGAAATTATCTTTACTGTGGAGCATACGTAGGTACATAATTTAAGATGTTTCGTATACATTGCGATCAGCATGTCCCGCCCAGTGGGCATGCAATAGTTTCATTTCTGTCAAGTTAAATTACAGATTATTATCGAATGTCTTAATTATCAGATCTTTACACATGCTACCAGTTAATAACAATATGTTAATTTTTATAAATATCTAGTTATACTTACTTTTTTTAATATTCAGCTTTTTTAAATAATTCAGGTAACTTCGTGTAAACGCGTCGCAAGCGGCGAGCGCACGCTTCCTTTGATCTGTGTTCAAAAACCGACACCGACTCGGGTCGGCAACAAGGTTTTTTTTTTAACATGTGGAAATCCCCTCGGACCGGGGTCGGCAACAAGCTATCACAACCTCACGCAACCCAAGCCAAAAAGCTCGTTTACACGCTGGTGTATGTGAAGTGTTGTCGAGGCGTGCCACGCATGTAAACGTACCTTAAGATTTGTTTTATCTGTGAGGCTGAGGCCGCACTACGGTTTTTTCCAGCTAGCGGTTAAACCGACAAACCGCCCCAAGCGCACACACTACGGTAAAACCGCGAATAGTGTTGCCAACAGATAAACTAGCTCTCCTTTAGATTTAACTTTTAAAACCACCAGAAAACCAAATCGAAATGAAATGACAGATCTGAGATAATTACTGAGCTTTTAATAAAGCAACTTCAACAGCATGATCTTTTAACTAAATGTGTTGCATTTTCTGGAGATAATTTAATTTTACAATTACGTATTACTACGAACTTCGGTGGAATAGAGCGCCATGGAACCAATAATGTTTTATAATTCCATAAGTTATAACAAAATCTGAATTCGAAAATAGTGGTGTTGATTCAACAACATTTAAAAAAAAGTTTTTGCCACTTAAACAAGCCGACCCTAAATAAAATTGGGAATAATAAAGGCCACAGTCTAAAAAGTTCTTAAAGAACTCTCTGACACAGCCGAGGTTGAGTATAAACAGCTTCTCTATCATTCAAAGACGCGTTGGCGAAATCTGTTTCCAGCTATCGAGTGAGTCCTGAATGTGGATTATTTAAAAAGCTTAAAAAAGCCCCCTGATCTATTTTTTTTTAAATCGGAGTCAAACCTGTTTTTCATGCATTCAATTATGCACATCAATTACTCAAAAATAAAAGCATTAGAAAAAAAATATAATTCAGTCTTTAAAACCAGAAGCATACCTACTTGCAACCATTTCAAAAAGCTTGGATGATCGAAATAGAGAAAGTTTCTTGCCATTGAATGTTCAGAGTACATATTCTAAATAAAGAAGATGAAAACACAAAAAAAAACTTAATATGACTGCTGATGAAAACTTTAAGCAGATAATTTTTTATTTGTTTTTTTTTGTTTGGCCCGCCAAAATGACTCTACTCTGCCTGATGGAAAGCATAAGCAGAATCCACGAGTGGTGGCCACCATACTCATTGCGAATACATCAATGCAGCATGGTGACCCACACTATGGCGGGCTAGTGATTCTTGTGCATCTTTTAGTTGGGCCTCCGGTCTCACACTCACCAACGAAACACGACAGCACGAACGCTGTCATTTTACGTTGATTTTCTGTGCAAGGGTAGTACCGCCCCGGTCGAGCCGGCCCGTTCGTGCTGAAATCAGCGTGGCTCTACTACCTTGGTTTGGTGTTACTATCTGTGCCCACTAATTCGTACACGTGAGATTTGGATTTTCAAGTTATTTCAGTTTAAACCTTCTCTGGACTACGACAAACATTTAAAAACCAAAATCATCTAAATCAGCCCAGCTGTTCTCGAGTTTTAGCGAGACAAAAGAACATGAATTGATTTTTATATAATAAAAAGATAAGACTAAAAAACTTAGAGCTTGAATACTGGAATGAAATATCTTATGAGTTTCAACTTAAAGATATTTTTGTAAAATTAGTCTGGTTGAAAAAAAAGGTTGTAAAAAGTATACTACTGTTTGAAAAGTATTTTCACAACTGTGAGATTTTACTTTTGTATCACTGATTTCGATGAAAAATAACTAAATTTAATTAAAACTGAATAGCTATGAAAATAAATAAAATAACTATTTTGACTTATTGAACTATTCTTTTTATTTCGACTAAATAAAAATATATGAAAGTGTTCAGATTTCGACCTCAAATATCCGAGGATTTTACGCTTGTTGTCCTGGTTTCTAAATTTTTGAGATGGCAGTCCTATCTCTAGGTCAATGCTTATTATTTAAGAATTTCTTAAAAGTTTTATGAAAATCCTAAAACTTTAGAATACGACATTACAGATTTATGGTGGCAGCAGGCGGCATAATACGAGTATGGGGCCCTCATTTCAGTAACGTCTCTACGGAGGAATCTGCAAGAATGCAATTATCTGAACTGGACTTCGCTCGAAATGTCGACACCAAGTATTTCAATTTTGGCAGAAGCAGATAGGGGAGTGTCTTCAAAAAAAATCTTATTTGTGTAACCTAAAAGTAACCAAGATATGAAAAATCACCTGAAACGTTACAAAAGTAACCTTCTGGCAACACTGGACAGAACCGCCCGCGGTTGTCGCTTGTCGCGGTTTTCCCGCTACCTATTCTGTACCAAGTCGCGGTTTTAAAATCAGTCGCGGTAAAAAACCGCCAGTGCGGCCGCTTCCATTCGTTTCCTTTAGCAACATAATCAGGCGGTTAAAAACCGCGGCGGTTTAGCCGTAGTGCGGCGTCGGTTAAAGCGAATTGATCAATTGACTGGAAACTTGACAGGTTGACAGCTAAACGCAGACGGCAGACGCAGTCAGGGTTGCCAGGTGGGTCTATTAAGCGCCGATGGGGCTATCTCCCTTGCCGAGCGGCTATAGTATTTTATGCGCTGGCTACACGTAGCCGATTGGACTATCTTTTTTTTCAGAAATATTTAAATATCAAACAAACATTTTTATGCAAAAAAAAGGAAGTTTTACATCAACAATCAGTTTCAAAAGTTTATGTGTATATTAAGCATGAATTTTAAAACGTTAACTGTCTCGCAATACATCTATAGGTACACAATTATATAATTATAAGTCAAATCTTGAGTACTAGTGACGTCACTAGATAATAATAATAATAATAAAGAAAGCACAACATGGAATTTTGCACACATATTTTTCAATAATTAATTTTCTCTATTTATAACATTTTGGAGTAATAGAAAGCAACCAAAACAAGTTTATATATATATAAAAAATGGATTATTTGCATCGAAGCAGGATTAAATCATAAAACAGGCGTTTTACAAGAAAAATATTATTGTGTAAGACTTGACGTTTTGAACGTCATGTCACAACAATTTACAATATTAAGAAATTCCGAATATGCTAACAAGGGCTAGACGTAGAGCACAGTTATCACCCCCGGACTCGTCGCCCCGCTCCGCCATACCACCCACGGAAGCAATAGTTGAAGTTTCAGCTGTTGAAGTGGCGTCGAGCTCATCTTCCAGCGACGAGTTTTTCTCTCCGCCGACGTCGCCAACACCTGTACGTCGGCAGGGGAGAGGCCGGCCACCGACCAGCTTGGGATCCCGAGGACCACTGACCTCGAACAGGGCCCCCGCTGCCGGTGGTGATGTGCGCCGCATGAAGTGGACACATTCTATAAATGAGAATGTCATGCGGGCATATTTTCGGGCTACAGAGCTGGGAACCAACCTTACAGCGTACCGTGTTCGACTAGTCTCTCTGTTTCAGGAGCTTGAGCCAGCCGTTAACGTATCCGCACAACGATTGTCGGATCAAGTACGAGCTATACAGCGCTGTCACCTGCTGGATGATGCCGTACTTGAGAGGATACGCTCGGACGTACGGAATACTTTGACTGTCCCTTCTTCGTCACATGCTGTACATGTGGTAGCTAATACGCAACAATTACCATACAATGAAGATGTTGATGAACAAGTGGAGAGTGAATTTATATCCGTAAGTACTCAATGTAATGATAGGATAAGGAGTGCTTTGGAGGATGCGATTCAGGAGTACCGGTATGTTAACTTTAATAACAGACCCCGGTTGCCCCGTTTGCCCATACATAGACGCAATTTAGCATTGGTGGGTGCCCTGAATTCGTTATTACCGGATTATTTTGGTAATAGCGAGGATCTTAGTGATACACATTCTATTTTGTACTGTGCGGCTATGGCAGTTTGTCGAGTAGCTGGTGTTAAATTTGTTGAACAAAGCACTACTCGACCCAAAAATGCTGTGCCAGCTTGGCAGTACAGAATAGAACGTCGTATTGCTGAGACCAGGACACTCATCGGTAAATTAATTGCATTTAAATTAGGTAATACGCGGCCAAGAGTAATGCGCTTTGTGAAACAGGCATTCTTGGGGACTACCATCAGTCCTCAACAGTACATGTCGAGTGTCACGGAGCGCATTGACTTCTTGAAGCAGAAAGTTTATGCATGGGCAAATAGGATAAGACGGTACAAAAAACGAGGAGACCGTTTCAATCAGAATCGTATTTTCCAAAGAAATGAGAAGTGGGTGTATCGAAAATGGGAGGCACCGAGTCCATGTGAGCGTGATGGGCACTTGCCAGATGAAAATGCCACAAATACATTTTGGCGTAACATTTGGTCGGTGCCTGTCACTCACACAGATGGTGATTGGATGCGGGATGTCAGACGCTCATGTGAGTCTATAACATCTATGGAACCAGTTGTCATTGATGAAGATGATGTAAGTTGTGCAGTCCGTTCATTGCCGAATTGGAAATCACCTGGTCCAGACGGTCTGCACAACTTTTGGCTTAAATGGTTCCGAAGCTCGCATGCGTGTCTGGCATCTCAATTCCAGGCAGCATTGGACTCGGGGTCATTACCACAATTTTTAACCACTGGTATAACCCACTTACTCTATAAATCTGGTAGTGCCATGGATCCCAAAAATTTTAGACCCATTACATGTTTACCAACCATGTATAAACTTCTGACATCTATTCTGAGAGTAAAAATTTCTACACATATTAATAATAATTTGATAATTTCCGTTTCTCAGAATGGATGTAGAAGTGGATCCCGTGGCACTAAAGAGCTCCTTATCATAGACATGACCATTAGCCAACAAGTACGTCGTAATCGTAAGAGTCTGGCGACATGTTGGATAGATTACAAGAATGCCTATGACTCGGTTCCACATACATGGCTTTTGAAGGTGCTGGAGTTGTATAAAATTGATACAACTCTGTGCACTTTCTTAAAGTCGTGTATGGGGCAGTGGAGAACAGTACTTCGCTATCCTGGATGTCGGCAGACTGCGGTAAACGACGTACTTATAAATATTGAGCGGGGCATCTTTCAAGGTGACAGTCTGAGTCCCTTGTGGTTTTGCCTGGCTTTGAATCCTCTAAGTACTCTATTGGAGGGTTCAGGGTTAGGCTATAGGTTGCAGAAAGATGATCGAGTTATATCTCACCTTTTTTATATGGATGATTTGAAACTATTTGCCCCCACTAAATTACAATTGACAGCGTTACTAAGGGTTACGGAAAACTTCAGTAATTCTATCAAAATGGAGTTTGGTGTGGATAAGTGTGCAGTCATGTATGTAAAGAAAGGTGTGATTGCGGAATCTGAAGGTATAGAGCTTTCAGATTCCACAAGACTCAGATCTCTGTCTGCAGCCAAAACCTACAAGTATCTAGGTTTTTCACAGTCCTTAGGAATACCAGAATCTGACATGAAACAGTCGTTGCGGGAACGCTTCTTTGGCCGCCTGAAAAAAGTACTTAAAAGTCTTTTATCAGGCGGTAACAAGGTGCGAGCCTGCAATGGTTGGGTCATGCCGGTTCTGATGTATTCCTTTGGTATACTTAGATGGACTCAGACCGAATTAGATGCCCTAGACAGGAGAGTCCGTACATTGCTGACTGCATTCCGAATGCATCACCCACGTTCATCGGTTATGAGGTTGTATATCCCGCGAAAGTACGGGGGTCGTGGTCTATTAAATATCAAGACCCTACACAATCGCGAGGTATACAATCTTAGAGAATATTTTCTTCATACTGATGTGGGAATGCATCGCAGTGTAGTTGCAGTGGATACCGGACTCACTCCGCTCGCTTTGGCTAAAGAGAATTGGCGCAAACCTGTAGTACTTGGTACTGATGATCGCAGGGAGGTATGGAAGGGCAAAGAACTTCATGGTCGATTTTATCGGGCCTTAAATGGGCCTGATATAGATTTTAAAGCATCTACGTCCTGGCTACAGTATGGTGATCTGTTCGGAGAAACCGAAGGTTTTGTCTGTGCGATTATGGATGAAGTTATCATGACGAATAACTATCGGAGGTATATCCTGAAGGATGGTACGGTCGACATCTGTCGGGCATGTCACCGTCCTGGAGAATCTATCAGGCATATTATTTCTGGTTGTTCTCGTCTTGCTAACGGCGAGTATTTGCATAGGCACAACCAAGTTGCCAGGATCGTACATCAACAACTTGCCCTGAAATACAAACTTGTGAGTTCAGAGGTGCCATATTACAGGTATGTGCCCGACCCAGTTCTCGAGAATGGTCGTGCTACGTTATATTGGGATCGATCTATTATCACGGACAGGACTATTGTTGCCAATAAGCCTGATATTGTGGTGATAGATCGATTAGAACGCCGCGCAATGATTGTCGATATCGCCGTTCCTCATGACGAGAATCTCGTGAAAGTTGAAAAAGAAAAACAAATAAAATATTTGGATTTATCTCACGAGATTGTCGATATGTGGAATGTGGATTCGGTGATCATTGTTCCGATAGTCGTATCTGCTCACGGATTGATAGCCAAGAGCCTTGACCAACATCTTAAGAGGCTCACGTTGGAGGGCTGGATCAAGGGTCTGATGCAGAAGGCAGTCCTTCTTGACACGGCTCGTATTGTGAGGAGGTTCCTGTCTCTGGAGCCCTAACCACCGGTTTCTTGGTCCCTGTACCCGAAGTCGGTGGTCTACTATTTTTTATATTTTTAAATGTATTTGTTTTTATATGTATATTTAAAAATGTAAATAATATGTATATATAAATGTAATAAAGAGAATAATAATAAAAACGTTTATTTCTCACCAAAACCAAAATACATAAATTACTTACGAATTGAATTACATAGGGGCTATAGATGATAGATGGGGGCTATCTCGGGGCTACGCGCGTGTTCCGGCAAGGCTATTCGATTATATTGATGAAAAAATATACTGGCAACACTGGACGCAGTTGTCATCAGATAATTTTGTAATTTTGTTGGAAATGAAATTGTTTGAAAATTTTGGTAGTGATCTTCTCGTTACTTTAGCATTAATTGAATTCTTTATGACGCCTATTTCTCTAGTACTATGATCTATCGCTTGTTTTCTCCAATTTAAGTAATACAAAATTTTGTAAAATGTCTGTCAACGTTCATTGAAAATTTCCGATGTGAGGATCATCACTGGCCGAAAATATGTCGGGTTAAAGTAACTTAAAAGTAAATAAATAAGAAGATATTTATTTAATTCGATCTTCAAACCTTCACGAAAAGGCGTACTCTTTGCTTAAAAGCCGACATCGATCGGGCTTGTAACTCCTGAGTTGTGGGCATTTAAGAGCGGCGAAAGTTATTTTACATACGGTGACTTGTTTATTCCCGCTTGTTTTTACATATTTGGCATTGAAAATTCTTATTAACTAATTTTTTTAATATAACACTTACTCCCCAGCGAATTCAGTGCATTTTAAATGGTACCTACCACGCAGGGCAATTGTCACATTCAATATTTTACGGGTCGTTGATTTCGGTATCGCTGGTCATTTCCTCTTCATAATTATTGCATCTTATTCTGTTTATGGTAGGTGTATTGCCTATTAACTGGGCACATCATCTTTTTGTAATTAGTTAAATGTTTGCTCCTTTCCTAAGCTTAATTCCACTGTCCCAATTCAATAGGTCTAAATCTCTATTTATTTGATTTCTTAATAGCCATATATACCTAATTTGATTCAAAGCAATGTGTCGATGTATGTAGCTAAGTGTCTATAGACCAAATCCAGTAGGATCAGAATTTTGCACATTAAAAACCAAATTGACACTAAACAAAATAAGTATTCTTTGGGAAATTTGTTCAAAGCTTTAGTCAAATATATGGTCATGGAAAAATTTAAGAATGTGATATTAATGTAATGTGTGTAGTACTTAATTGAAAGTTAGCTTAACTACTCTATTTTCAGATAAAATTATTATAATTTGTTTGATTTGTATTGTTAATCCTATAAAATCTTTTTTTTTTATAAAAGTCTTTAGTATGTCACTACTATCACCAAAACATTTAAGTTAAAAATATACAAATTTTAACAAAAAAAAAATCGTTTCAACCAGTCCAAAGTTATGAGGTAACAAACATAAAAAAAAAACATTCAGTTGAATTGAAAACATATTGCATGTTAATATAGAAGATAAGACATAAAAAATATTTTTTTTAAATAGCTTTATTTATTAAGTAATCACTCTCATATCATTTACTAGGCTGTTTTAAAATAATAGGATTTTGTAAAGCAAAAACTAGCCTTATAAAAATTATAGATGAATACCAGTAGTTAAAAATAATTAAATAAAAACAAATAATAAATAGTTTTTTTTACTGTTATAAAGAACAAACTAACCAAAAATTGACCCCACCTGGTAAATATAAACGAAAAATACTTAAAAAGCAATGTGAATACTTTAAAAAAAAAATTGACAATCATAAAGACTGCCGATAGAAGTGAAAACTTTTAACTTATAGAATGTTAATTGTTAAATTAATATGTAAAATTAGAAATTTCATAATACTTAAATTTAAATTATCTACATAAAACATTGTCGGTTATAAGCATGTCGGTGTCGCGAACCCATAAGATTTTTCCCCACCAAAAAGTGCTCAATGCGTCTAAAGAAGTTTTCACTTAAAAAATTAAGGGTTAATTAACCCACATTATTTTTTTGTATTATTATATAAAAAAGACTCATAATAGTATAATACTATTTTAAAAGAAGACACATAATATCTAGGTATGTGATTGGATTCCACATGTGAGTTTAGTCATTTTTTTTTATGTGGAAGTAGTGGAGTTAGTATAGAGTTTTCTTAATTCTGGTAAATAACGAGGATTCTGATTGCAAGTATTTTGCTTATAAAGTTTTTCCTTCAATTCACTTTGCAGATAGGACTTTTTATGAAAACATTTATAGCTGTTATAATCATTGTTCATCTTTATAATTTTTATATCTCCAATTTTTATTGACTCACCCTCTGTATTTTTATTAAATTTGTCCTCAACCAGACTATTATAAAACTGTTATAAAATTCTGTATGACTTGTCTCATTCATTTTAAACTTCTTACCTTTCACCTTCGTGTCTCTCATTATCTGAGCATACTGGGCCTGCACCTGACAGAAATAGGACGTGATTTTAGACTCTTGTTACTTGTTTTTCTATTAGGGAGTGTGCTGCAACACCCCTCATTTTGGGTATGAAGAAGCCTATAACACATAAATATTTGATTAATCAAAATTATGACTTGAGATTTTCGTAAACATTTGTTTATGCTTCTAAAAATGATTTTTCTGCTGCCCACAACAAATATCAGAATAAAATTATCAGAATATAAGTACCAAGTATTTATAAACACAGGTACCAATTTCACAAGAGCACCTCTTTGCCATTCTTCTTCGTTCCGGAAATAGCATTGAGTATTATCTAAGTTCGTAAATAGTAAAATAATGACAATTAAATTTATATTTATAATAAAAACAAGAAATGTCGCCCAGGTAAGAGTGCCTGTAAGTCATAATAAGAGCGTTTACGGCTAGCGCGGAACGTCAAGTTTAGATAATTGTTTGCAAATTTCACTCACACAAAAGCGTGCGTAAGTGTGTGCGTAGAGTTGCCGCGTTCGCTCTCTTTATAGTTAGACTAACCAACTTTGATCCGTTCGCTTTAGAACAATAATAATGTATTGTTTTAGCAAAATTAAATTGGAAGTTAAATCCAACTTCAATTTATTGTTATTCTTATGATTTGTAGATTTATGATAAATAGATAATTATATTACATTAAAATGAAATATTATTTTGCCTTCCCTTTACAACTTTTCTTATCTAAAATCCTCTACAGACAAAATGAAGTTATTTAGGAGAAAAATAATATTAATAATTTTACCTACTGAAGTGTTGGTAATTAGTTCTAGTTGGTTGTAGATAGTTTCTTTTTTATTTTTATACTCAGGATGAGTAGGTGGGTAATTAAATAAACATTTATCATGTTATGTTTAGTAAATCATTTAATATAAAAATCTGTTTAAATTATAAAATAGTTTCCCTCAATTGCATTGATCGGCTCTTTCTGGGATCAATTATTTCGGGAAGAACACACAAATAATAAAAAAAAATTAAACGAGGAATCATTTTTTCTTTCCAAAATTGTTCGTCTTTGTAAATTTTTACAACTTTTATTGGAAATTCAGGACCAGTGTACACCGCAAACAAACACACATTTTTGTTTGCAATACTTAGTTGGCTTTGAACTTGGTAATACCAGTCATGGTTAACATAAAAAATTACGCTATCGCCATCAAATAAAAAACATTTTATTTGATGAAACGGATTGCTGCATCAGGGTCAATTCCGCGTATAGAAATGGGACATTTTATTTCTATGAGTCCTTCCTCATAAATTCCGTCTGGTGAAGCACCTAAAAAACAGTGGGTCTCATCGATAAAAAGACCAAATTTCTGGATGGTTATGTCCTCTTGAATGGAGAGTTGCTCAATAGCCTTTATCTCATTTTCTTTGCCATATTTTATTGACGCTACGTGGTCCAAGGAATATCCATATAAAATCGATTTTACTAGTGGTGATGAATTCAAGTTTGGGCGTCGTTTACAAATTTTGGCAAAATTGGAAGCAGTTAAAATACATCTTCTCAGCTCGAGCCACAAGGCACTCTCAGCCTGTGCCTCCTTGAAATCGTCTGGGTTCATATCAGGCTTTGACATGCATTTCCGTAATCGACTTTGGTTACGGGCCCTGCGCTAAAGTTTATTTTTCGGCGAGGCATTTTGCGTTTCCGATTTTGATTTATTGAAAAATGCTTTTGCTCTAAATGTTTCAGTGATTGACCTGGACTTTTCTGGTAGGCACATTTATACAGGGTAGTTTAAGGTTTACCTGTGCTAAAACTAACTACAGCGGCATGACAACGGACGGAATAAGAATCTTTTAGGGAAAAATTAATGCGTTTCCCACCTACAGTCTTTGCTACTATGCTGTTGAACTGCTCTGCACGATTTGTGGTAATGTCAGACTTCGAGAATGATAAGCCAGCTGCGAGATATTTCGTTGCAGTTTTAACATCAATGTTTGGCTTCAACTGTTTGGTTTATTTCTTTTTTTCTCTCTTCGGTACAGTAGTACAAGTCACATTCACTGTGATCTCCAAAGATGTGTTTGGCGCTGTTCAGAATATCTCTCTGTATTTTTATAATTTTTTCTGATTCTGTTAAAGTTTGTGTTTGCCAGTGCCGTACTGAAGATCTTACTGCTGTTCTTAGCCGAATCAATCGTTCAGGTGTCAACAATTTACGCTCTGATAGAGGGATAGATGTATCAGTTTTAAGCGTTAAATTTTTTCCATTGTAATTGCGGAGGAGATGGTTGGTACACTCAATTTTTTGAATCAGAACGCCGGGATATGGTCTGCTTTCTAATATATTCTTATATGTGCTGGCATCACCATCAGCAATCAATGTATTATAAATTAATTTCCGAGTTTCTACGGAGGTCTTGAATCTTTCTACCAGTATTGTTGGTTCCATACTAGATGATGAACCGACGTGATTTTTAGAACATTTGTGAGCAGCAGGCTGTTGTTCCTTTTTATTTGCGCGTGCACAAATTCCACAATACTTATTACGGACCCCAATGTAGAGAACTTTCCCTGATGTCCTATAATAGCTGCAACACCGGACAACGCATTATACTGGTTTTTATATGAGCGTTTGCTCCAGCAACAGTCTGCTTCCACAGGTATCATCGGGATGTCATGAGTGTCACCTCGTAATCGAGCAGCAGCTGTTTCCTCCTGAGCTGCGGCAGACATACTTTCTTCAGCGGCATTTTTCCACATGTCAGAAACTTTATCATGACATTTACTATAAGTGAATGATGACATAACAGGTAAGTCCATTGATGCAACTACTTCGTTTAAATTTGTTAAGCCAATTCCTGAAATTATGGCTCCTGACACGGCGCCTTCATTGACGTTTAGTTTATCTTTTTGTGTTTCATCGTGACTACTCAATTCGAATTTAGAATTGCACATATTACATTGAAAGAAGAATTTAGATAGAAATCCTGTTTTATTTTCTTTTATTAGTGTGAGGTTCTTCAATGTACATCCAAAGCGATCGTTATTGTTAGCAATTTTAACCAACCCCTTAAAAAAATGTTGAAAATCAATGATTCTCCTTCCATTAATCTTTATTGGCTCATTAATCGGATTCTGTAATAAAAATATTGTATCGTAAAAGATGGTTTCAATTACTTTGATTATACTCGTAACATAAAAATTTTCTGTTAACTGTACTGTTACTTACCTCTGTAGAAATACTTATGAAATATGAAATACTTCCGAGAAATTATCTCTGAAATTAAAACATTTATGTAAATAGTCAAAATTATTACCAACATTTCTTTGTCAGATGCTTCGGCATATTCATGAATTTTATATTCTATTATAATTATATTTATATTTTATATTAATTTATAATAATTAGTGTCGTGAAATCTACAGTACCACCGAAATAATGGCTCCGTCAGCATCAAAGCTTTATTTTGCAATCTACACTAATATTATAAAGAGGAAAGTTTGTATATTTAAAACGAAAACATCTTTTTATTTATGTCCTGGTTTTGAAGAATTTGACCTTCTCTTGTCTGCCTATAGCAATAAATCGGTTATTAAAATCCCCGTGTAAGAAAAATGTGATTTGGCTATAACCAGCTACGTCATTAAAAGTGGCTCCTTGGTAACTTACATTTCAGCTTCATTAGCCTTGGCCAAATTTCCGTAACTTTTCCTTTTCTTCCCCGTATAGCGCCTTTTGTTAGCCATAATTAACTGAAAAAAAAAAGTAAAATGAAATCTTTCATAAAGAAGTCTTATCTTCTTAAATTATTTGAACTCCACTACTTTAAAATATGTACTCACCAAAGTTTTGTTTTGTTAAAAAAAAAAAAATTATTAAAACAAAAAGTATTAATACGTTCCAGTCGCGCTAAAAACTCGTCAAACTATAATACAATTTTACGCAGCACGCGGCGTCGCGGCGACGGGAGCGACACACGTCCTACCTCTGAAAGGCCTCGGCCGGCACTGAGCGCCGATTATATAGTAGCCAAAAAATCTCCATTCCTTCCCCTTCCGACTTTTCAGAACACTCAACTGCCACTACAAGGCAGACTCGATATCCTGGGCATGGGCATCTGCCGCGACCTAAACCCGCGCGAGTACGTTGAGGGCGTCACTAAGGCGGCCTCGCGGAAGTTAGGTGTTCTAAACAAGGTGAGACGGTTCTTCTCGCCGGAGCACCTGTGTCTTCTTTATAAGACCCAGGTTCGCTCGTGCGTGGAGTACTGTTCTCACCATCCTAAACTAACGCGTTTAATAACTCGAAAAGTGGCTAAAAATGACACTTTTGAGTATACTTTTCTTGTATGAAAACTTACAGTAATTACGTTTTTTTTTCAGCCATGCACTAGTAAATGTTATTGTTTTTTTAATAGTAATATTGTTATAAGTTTGTCGCTTATCGTTTTACTATTATCCAGCATCTGCGTAGACTAGCGACCGCTAGTTTTAAAAAGGGATTGAATAAAAACTGTTCTAATCTGAAAACTATACGATCATTTCAAAATATTTTTCAGCCATGCACTAGATTATGAAATCCTCAATAATTTGACGTCAATGTCTTAACTACGAATTAAATAGATTATCGTTTTATTGTCCGTCAGAAATCAGAAATTTTGACTCCAGCGTGGTTCTTACGGATGAACGCTCATAAGCTGTAATTTTATCCTTGTCTGCCTTGTCTGTAGTTTTTTTTCTCTACATTTTTTACTTCTCTAGTAAAAGGCGTTGAAATTTCTCTTCTGCCTGTTCATATAGTCATGGATGATTGTTTTGATGATTTACTATGGTTTATTTGCTGTGCCTCTTCCGTAGGTCGCTGTTTCGCGGACGAAACACATATGTTTTTGATGTTGAGCGCTTTCTTTTTTCATTTGCAACATTTGGATTTTCTTTGCCTTTAACAATAAGCTCATTGTATCTAATTGTGACTTTATTGCCTTTTTCAATCTCCTCTTTATGATTTATTTTCAGTTCTTTTCTAGTCTAACAAGTTTGACAAGTATATGTAGGTCTCTTTTGTCATTTAGTTTTTTGCCCAGTCAACCTCACTGAGTTACCATTTATCAAAGATTTCTTGTTCAATCGAGTTACAGACTGAGCTAAAAGTATCCATGACCAATCTTAGACGATCTTGGTATGTCTTTTCCATTTCACTTATTCCATGAAGTATTATGTTATTTTTTTTTGTTACGTCTTCTACATCTGAAATTAGTATATCGTCACATTCAGGACATTTTACTCGTCCCACGGCTGGTTAATTTTCTTTCTCAATTTCCACATCTACCGTTTTGTTTGTGACTTCTTGAAGAGGATGTATTTCCTTTTTTCGTTTGGCAGCAGTTTAACGAACCGTTTGAGAGTGTGAGCAAATCATACTAAAGTGTTATATAATGTAATTTTTATTGATAGAAACGTAAGAAGTAACAATCAGCTATGAAATAAACATTTGAATATTTAAATCATACATATATTCTCTTAATTAGCTATTAAAAACTTAAAAAGAAAAATATCCGAATCGCCCTAATTTTCGGGTTGAATCGGATCGTACACAATATGTAACAAAATTTTAAGTTACTTAACACTATAGCTTTGGAATCAGTAAAAAAAAATAATGAGATCAATTTTAATTATAGGCACATAATTCACATATAGGTATCCTTTTTTCCCCCTCCCCCATATCAGCACATTTTTCGTACTCACCATTATTCGCAGGCATTGCACTGAATCCGTTCTCGCCTCTTTTCTTGCTTTGTTAGATATTCAGGCAGCATCAGGTGGTTTTTAAATGGATCAGAGCCTAATAATCCATCTTCTACGCTGTTATCCATATTCTATAATTTACAGGTTAATGAAAGACTTCTATCTACTTCCTGTTCCTGTAAAATCGAATCGTCCTCATTTGAACTCGAATCACTGGCTCAAAGGGGACTTTTGCTAATCCTAAAGGAATACATACGCCGAACTTTTTTTGAATTTTTTGAATGTATGCCAAATTTTTGAATGTCTCATAATCTGATGGACTAGTTTCGCTTTCATGTGCACCATCTGGGTCATAATTTTTATAAGAGCCGAACTCACCATCTACGTTACTGTAAAGGTGCGTATCCATTAGAGCAGCCTCAGGCCGAGCAGCCTCGACTTGAAGCAAACCGAGGCTGCTCACTCCGAGGCATAGGCTCGAGGCACGTTGCGGATCAAGGTGAGGTATGTCGCCTCGCCTAGATCCGAAACTAGTGTAAAGTAAGAACGCGATGACACCAGACGCGCGTAGAGTAGCCGCTGCTTTAATAGCCATTAACATTATTAAAAAAAAGAGAATACAACAAAAAACTATACAAAAGAGGAAGCATCGATGGTGCATAAAAGAGTTATATCGCAATAGAATTCAGCATGGATGTGACCAATTGCTATTGGACATAACGTTTGAAGATGGTGATAGCTTTAAAAATTTTACACGCATGAGCACTGGTGACTTTAAGTTGCTACTATCAATGATTACACCTTTGATAGAAAAAAAAGATACGAACTTTCGTTGTGCTATTTCAGCAAGGGAGAGACTAGTTGTAACACTGCGATATTTAGCAACTGGCGACTCATATACTAGTCTACAATATCTGTTTAGAATATCAAAGTAGTCAATTTCTAAAATTATACCACAAACTACTGAAGCAATAATCGAAGTGCTAAAGGACTATGTTAAGGTAAGTAAAACGCTCTGAAATTAAATTGAAATGTTTTTAATTGTTGAAAATTATGTCTAGCGTTAACAATAGGTGCCGAGTACGGGCAAGGTTATTCAGTAAAATCATTATCTGTCATATTGTTAAGAATTGAATGCAGTGCCTCGAGTTGCACTTGCTTTGAAGTTTGCGGGCTTGTAGGAGTTAGCGTGCTGGGTGTGGGAGCTAGAGTTCTGAGTGTGGGGCCTTGCGGGCTGGGTGTGAGGGCTTGCGGGCTGGGTGTGGGGGCTTGCGGGCTGGGTGTGGGGGCTTGCGGGCTGGGTGTGGGAACATATGTTGATGCGTAAACGGATGAAGAAGATGATTCATTTACATATTGTCTGCCTGCATATTGTTAAGTGAAATATCCATAATTGCTTTGGCGTGGAATTCGTCCCATGTCTGCTTCAAAAATGGTGTCCATTATACATCTCTTCACGCATGCTAACGTGTGGGCGTCATATTTTCTGAGTTCAGACGCCACATGTTTTCCAAAGGTATCGTAGGCATCATCTTTTGTATGAAGTACTTCCATAGCTTCCTGTAATAACATGTCATCTGTGGTAATATATAATATTTATTACAGGTGAGGCTTCTGCCGTTCTTTTTGTTGCCCTTGTCTTTTTATTCTTTGCAGCATCTTTGGCTGACTGGTCCAAGTTTGTAGTAAAGTTACTAGATTCGTTTATCTCTGTGTTAGTAGGCAAATCTGATGTCTCATCTGTTTTTGCTGATTGTGTTGTTGATAAATCAGTTATCTCATCTGTTTCTGCTGATTGTGTTGTTGATAAATCAGTTATTGGCGAGTCAGCCGCCGTTGATATCTCCTATAATCAGATAATTTAATTAACTTCTTTATTTTTACAGTTACCATCATGTGAAGAGGAATGGCTGCAACTGGCGCAAGATTGGGAAAAGAAATGGAATTTTCCCCATTGCATAGCAACGATGGATGGTAAACATATAGTTCTTCAAGCTCCAATTAATAGCGGTGCAGAATATATAAATTATAAAGAATTTTTCAGCATTGTTTTGCTTGGCTTAGTTGACGCAAATTATAATTTTATTTATGGTAATGTTGGTTGTCAAGGTCGAATTTCAGATGGAGGAGTATTTAAAAATACTACTATATACAAAAAATTAGAAAAAAAAGAATTGTGTAACCAGAGCCTAGCATTATACAAATACCTTATGCAATCAAAGTTCCTTACATGATATTAGCCGACAAAGCATTTGCATTGAATGATTATACTATGAAACCATTTGAAGGAAATCCCACGTATGGGTCTTGTGAAAGAATTTTTAATTATCGACTTTCAAGGGCAAGAAGAGTGGTAGAAAATGTATTCGGGAATATGTCTTCTGTATTTAGAGTATTGCGAAAGCCAATGTTGTTAGAACCAGAAATCGCTACCAAAGTTGTTCTAGCAATTGTACACTTGCATAATTTCCTGCGGAGATCAAGTCAATCTTCACAAATTTATATGCCGCCAGGATCTCTATTGACAGAGAAACAGAAAATGGTAATTTTGAACCAGGATTGTCGAGAATTGAAGAAATGTCATCGTTTTTGCCAATCCGCGCTGTTCCTAGAAGAGCAGCTGACCTATATAACTATTGTATTTAATGAAATGATAAACAATTAAAAAGGTTTAGATATTATTTATTATTGCTTAATAAAAAGATACAAATAAAACAATCCAAAACATTTAATCATTCGGAAACAGTTCAATGAAACCCGAAGCTTCAGATTCATTTGAGTGAGGGTCGCTAGAAGCTGTGGAGTAGGAAGAAGATGGACGAGGTTGACTTTCTTGACGTTGATATATACTTTGGGAATGTTCCAATGTAGATGGATTTGGTTGAGAGTAATTTTCCGTTCTTGGCCGGGTGTAATAGCCTGTATGACCTTGACTATGTTCAAAAGAAGTATTTGGAAATCCATAGCCAGTAAATTGAGGATTGCATTTATATTTATCTATTACCTGAATCAATTCAATTTGTGCTTTTGATTTTAATAGTTCTGGTATTTGTTTATATCCACTTAATAAAGATAACATAAACATTTTATCATAATCTTGAATACTATCTCCTTATCGAGCTTCAATGCTCTGCTCTAACACTGCTGTAAGCTTATCCACATGTCGTGAAGTGCAGTCTTCGCTGTCAGTATTTTTCTTTATATTTGCGAGTATTTTCAGGAGTATCAGTCAACTCATTTGTTTGATTATCGTTTCCTTCCGGCGTAGTTTCTGGTAAACTTGCACTGGTCTCATTAATTTCTAAGGTTGGCATTAAAAATTGTAATTGATCAAAGTAAATATAAGCTGATTTACGCTTAGCAGCTGAACCGCTTTTGGCGCCCTTGCGTCTTCTTAACTCTCTCGTAAAGGTGTCTCTTATATTTTTCCATTTCTTTTGAAGACTTAATCCTGCAACATTTTTTTTTTGGTTTAGATATTTAGCAAGTGGGTGTTCATTTGCAGAAATAAGTCATAACTTTCGAATAGGTCACACCACAGCGCGGGAAATTGTGTATGATGTTTGTATTAAAATATGGCAGCATAAGAAACACATTGCGTTTCCTGAACCACATGAGTCAAAATGGTTAGAAGTGGCAGAAGGATTTATGTATCAGTGGTGATTGGAATTAATTAAAGACTTGTTTATTATAATGACTTTTAATATATGACTCTTCACAGTTCCATGTATGAACGTACAATCTGACAACATGGCTGACTGGCCATCGACCACAGACCATAGACAAAGTATAGACTCATAGATCTCTCAACATCCTCCTTACAATGACAAAATAGAAACATTAGGTATCTTATTAGCTATACAATAAAACTGAATTACAAACTTGACATACCTGACTTACACAAAGCATAATGGCTAAGTTATATTGTTACAGTTATAATATAGTAGTTACATTTAAATTAAATTAAAATTAAAAAATATCACAAGTCATTTGATAACAGTCACTTTTAAATTGTTATAAGTTGTAATTATAAATATATTTTTTTGGGAGGCTTAACAAACTTGCCACTTCTAGTTTTATAATATGGTGTGTTTTCTCTGACACTACTACCACACTGCTGAATTGGATCTATTGGTTCTTGGACCTTAGGACTTTGTTTTGTATCCATGATAAGAGTTTCACTAACTTTATCTGACTGTGACGTGGACAAGATATGCTGCCTATTTCTTCTTCCTACAAATCCTTCAGAATCCTCTATTATATAAGACCTTGGCTCCTGACATTTATCCCTAATCACACCTGGGGACCAGAAACTATTAGGAGTCTTTTTAAATAAAATTTTCTCACCTACTTCTAACTCTTTTAAACGTTGTGCTTTTCTATCATAGTACATCTTAGGCTTTTCCATATTTTTAATTTTGTTATTTAATTGATCTGAAAACTTTACTACTTTAGGTTTAAGCACTTTAGATATAGATGGTAATTGTGTACGCAGTGTCCGTGACATAAGTAATTTTGATGGCGATGGTATGTTACCTCTAGGTGTGGTCCTATATTGTAAAACAGCTAAATAAGGATCATCACCTGTCTCATCACACTTAGTAAGTATGCGTTTAATTATCTTTACACCTGACTCAACTTTACCATTAGACCTAGGCAAATATGGACTTGAAGTTACATGTTGAATATTCCAATCAAAAATAAAACTTTTGAACTCCACTGAATTAAACGGTGGACCATTATCACTGAATAGTATTACAGGAATACCATGACGACTAAAAATTTATTTTAAAACTTTAATAGTATTGCTAGCACTTGTTGTAGACATGCTAACAAACTCAATGTAATTAGAATAATAGTCCTCGACAACAATGTATTTTAAAGTTTTATATTCAAAGAAATCTACTACTACCTTATACCATGGCAAACTACACAAATCATGTGGTTGTAAAGGTTCAGGGGGATTAGACTGCTTGTATTTTAAACAGACAGGACAAGACTCAATTAAATTCTTTATATCTGCTGACATAAAAGGCCAAAATATGACACCTCTAGCAAATGATTTAGATTTTTCTATACCAAAATGACCACTATGGATTATTTTTAATATTTCAGACCTTAAGTTTTTTGGTATTACAATACTATTACCCTTAAAGAGCAAGTCATATTCTGTATGTAGTTCATCTTTAAAACTCCAATACTCTTGGACCATATAATCACATTTATTTTTACATGAAGGCCATCCTTCTTTGCAGTAAAGCTTGAGGATTTGAAGACTCGAATCATTATTTGTGGCTTCTTTTAACCACTTTAAACATTCCTCTGAAACGGGTAGAGACTTATATAACAAATTGACATGAACAACGACATCTTCATCGAGATCATCTGACTGTGTTTCTGGCAAGGGGGCTCTAGAAAGTGTATCAGCAATATACATTTGAGTACCTCTCTTGTATACAACCTCAAGACTATAGCATTGTATTTTTAACATCATTCTCTGCAATCTAGCAGGAACTTCGACTAAAGATTTTTTAAATAAAGTTATCAATGGATGATGATCTGTCTCTACAGTTACTGTCTGACCATAAATAAATTGATGAAATCTGATACGTGCAAAAACGATTGCATATAGCTCTTTCTCTATCTGTGCCATTCTTTGTTGAGATGTTGTTAGAGTTTTTGATGAATAATAAATAGGATGATTATTTTGTAGTATTACTGCACCAACTGCTGTACTACTGGAATCGACAGACATTTGAATCGATGCACCTGATTACATCTTGTGCATTTCCCTTGGGCAGAGTTGCTTCTTGACCTTGATGTTTGTTTCAATTGTGTGTGCTTGGTTTGACACCTTGACCGATTATGTTTTAAGTACATTATATTGTCTGTAGTTTCATTTTGAATAACCGCAGATTGACTTTGTGTTATGACCAATGATTTTGCTAGCTCAACAGCTTCATCCAATGTTAAATCATCTCTTTCCAGCAATTTTTGTCTAATAAAGTTGTACTTGTTGTTCATATTACAAATGAAAATAATTTTGGTAAGTCGTTCGGTCAACTTGCCTAAATTACACGTCTGTGCTTTCGATTTTAAATTTGTGACATATTCTTCAATGCTTTCATTGTTTTGTTTGAATGTAAAGAACTGGTAACATGCAAAAGTTATGTTTGACTTCGGAACAAAATAATTTTCGAATAACCGTATGACTTCATCTAGAGTAACGGTATCCATATTTTTATTGAAGGTATTAAAAATTTCTACACACCTTTCTCCTATACTGTGCAAAAATATTGCTACTTTTCGTTGCTCTGGTTCATCTTCCAGCATTGTAGCTCGTAAGTATATCTTAAAATTTTGTATGAACTTTTTCCAATTATATGACACCTCTCCGCTACGCACCATTGCGCCACAGCCCGCCATTACGTGACTTTTTTTCAATTGACACGGCGTCGGCTTTGTATTTTCGGTTTTTGAACCCATGAGTTTACTTCTGACACCATGTATCAGTGGTGATTGGAATTAATTAAAGACTTGTTTATTATAATGACTTTTAATATATGACTCTTCACAGTTCCATGTAAAGCGGCTATTACATTACACGATTTCTCGGGCCCTGTCCGCAGAGACAGGGCAGTGTAATAAGAAACAGGGAGGCAGGGTCCCTAAACAGGGCGCTCGAGTGGTTCCGATCTCTCTAGCTTCCTGCCGCGCTACTGATTGGGTAGTGTAATAAGAAACAGGGAGACAGGGAGCTCAGCCGCTGCGGCGCGAGCGCAGAGTTCACACGTTCGTCTTTGGATAGAAGAGGTTGAGATATCTAGAAACTAAATTTTATATCTTGATAGGAGTTTCCAGTGGCTAAGAATCGTAAACTAACAACTATACTATGTTTTGCATTCATGCTATCTCAATATAGTTTTTTTTTTCTATAAAAGGAGCTACTAAGCTTAATAGTTCGTCAAATTTCGAGTCCATCGAGTCCAAAACACTGAGTATTTGAATATTTGATAGTTAGTTTCTAAGGAGCAAATATTCACCCACATCCTCCTCTTCTTCCTTTTTGAATACCTCATGGTAGTAAGTGCCAAAGTCACCGCTAAAGCAACTTTCAGACTGCCTCGTTGGTCTCGCGGTTGGCGTGTGCGACTGCTGATCATGAGGTCTCGGGTTCGATTCCCGGGTCAGACCAAATGTTTGTGTGATCTACAAATATTTGTTTCGGAGTTTGGGTGTTTTCTATGTAGGTATAATATGTATGTATAATTACAAAAAAAAAGGATATATGAATTTGTATCAGTTGTCTAGTACCCATCACACAAGCTCTGCTTAGCTTGGGACTAGATGGCGTTGTGTGTTAGATGTCCGATTTTTTATTTTTTATATTTTTTATTTATAACTTTATGCACTATTGTACATCGGCGGACTTAATGCCCAAGGCATTCTCTACCAGTCAACCTTTGGGTGGTGTAGATATGTTGTGAGGTAGATGGAGAAAATGATGGTATTTATTTATTTGATGTTTCGATGAAGTCCGCGCCATAGCGACAGACGTGCACAGTCATTCACGTTCACCTTAAAACTGAGTAAAGGTCACACAGGGCGCGATTTCCAGCGTAGTGTAATAAGCGGCACCCTAAATGGTAGGCAGGGCACCCGAGAGACAGGGCCCCCGAGAGACAGGGCCCGAGAAAACGTGTAATGTAATAGCCGCTTATGAACGTACAATCTGACAACATGGCTGACTGGCCATCGACCACAGACCATAGACAAAGTATAGACTCATAGATCTCTCAACAATTTAACAAAATGCACAATTTCCTAACTGCATTGGAGCCATTGACGGAAAACATATTGAATTAATAAAACCTGCGCAATCCGGTTCACTATATTTTAATTACAAAAACTATTTCTCACTTGTATTGCTTGCGATATGTGATGCAGATTATAAATTCATTTATTTAGATGTAGGAGCCTATGGCAAATGCAGTGATTTAAAAATTTTCAAAGAGTCAATATTCTACAGAAAACTTATGGATGGTCATCTGAATGTACCGCGTGGGACACCTATAGAAGAAAATGGTCCATCCATGCCATTTATTCTTGTTGGCGATGAAGCATTCCCGCTAACAGAAAACATAATGAGACCATATCCTGGGAGAAATTTAGACAACAAAAAGATTTTTTTTAACTTTTATCTCGTGCACGTCGTTATATAGTGTACTTTTGGGATATTGTCGAACAAATGGAGGATTTTTCATCGTCCCATCAATGTAGGAACAAACTTTGCAATTATTATAGTCCAAGCATGTTGCGTTCTCCATAATATCGTGCGATCAAACGATGGATACAGATTTGAAGATACGTTGCATATACAAAGTACTATTAATGATATACCTTCTGCACAAAATGTAAGAGCTAATAGAACATCAGTTCAATACAGGACAATACTGACGGTGGTCTAGAATATGGGTTTGAATATAGTGGAGATGGTGTTTCACGTCTAGGTAGCCTGCACTGAATTCTATTAACAAATATGCCATCTATTTCATACATTATTAATTTACGTTCGTCTTTGGACAGTTCTCGCAGTTTTGTAGCCAAAAGCTTGGCGTAGAGATCGCAGTCATCATCTTCTTTAATTGCAGTTTGTGATTGACGTTGTCCTAAAACATTAGTCAATTGACTGAATGCTGTAGCCATTTGCTGCTCGGCTGTATTAGGTACTGAGCGACGACGGCTATTTTTTGCTTGAGTAGGCTGCATCTGTGAGGTTGGAGTCCTTGGCGATTGTAATGTTTCCATCACTTCGCTATCAGTTCTTTCGTTGTCGATAGCTTCATGTAGTTCCGGTGTTGTTTCATCTCCAAAAGGTTCCTTTGGTATTTGTGAATCATGTGATTCTGATGACGTTGATGGTGTCTGTAAAAAAGGTATTTTAATTAATTTAATGCTAATATATGCTATTATTATTTCAGATGCACACAACAGCGGACGGTTGGTTAGATATCGAAAAAGGATTTAGAAGAAAATTTCCACACTGTATCGGATCAATAGACGGCAAGCATATCGTAATGGAAAACCCTTATCACAGTGGAACCGAGTTTTATAACTATAAGAAGACTTTTAGCATTGTTCTAATGGCACTAGTGGATAGCAATTATAAATTTATATTTGCCGACATAGGAAGCCAAGGAAGAATAAGTGATGGTGGTGTATTGTATTGTTATGGAAAAAAATCTGTAGAAACGAATTAGATCTACCCACACCATGTCCTCTTCCCGGATCAAATATTGATGTGCCATATGTCTTCATAGGCGATGGTGCTTTTGCACTAAAAAAGGATATTTAATAAATGTTTGTTCAGATCCCGAGTTGTGGTGGAAAACACATTCGGAATCTTAAGTGCAGTATTTAGAATATTTCGACGACCAATTGATCTGGATCCAGATATTGTATCACAATTGACAATGACATGTGTACCGCTACACAACTTTCTCAGAAACAGTAAAAAATTCGCAGCAAGATATACTCCTCCAGGAACGTTTGATGAATATGATGATAAAGGCAATCTGACAAGGCCTGGATCGTGGCGAACAAACGCAGGTGGATATAACGCTATAAGAGATTTGCCAATGATAGCACGAAGATCACCTCTGAACGCTAGAGAAATCAGGGACGAATTTTCTTCATATTTTTATAGGGCTATCCACTACCAATGTACCTACCTACATATTATGTTAAAATTATATAAATGTATAACTTTTTTGTTTTAACGCATGTAGAATAGAAAAAACTGAAAAATAAATGACACAGGCGGGACTCGAACCCGAAAAAAATCTAACTATTTTTATCAAACTAATATGTACCTACTAAGTTACTAATAGTAATAGTACCTTTATTTAAATATAATGATTAAAACATACGAAACTAATTTATTTACCTCTTCTGTGTTGAGTGTAGCCCTACTGGTATAAACAGGCAGCAGAAAGGACTCCATTATCTGGTATGCAAATCATATATCTCGTCACTCCCTGAAAAATATGATTAATCACTAAAATGTTGTACCACATACGGGAATCAAACCTGGGACCTTCGGATTTGAAACCAAACCAATCTTGGCCTAAGCCTAGGTAAAATAAAAATAAATAATTAACTAATTAATTTTTATTTTTAGCTTTTGAAAAGGTGCAACTGTACGTAAAGTAAACATAAGTACCTACCTGCACCAGATCGCATAGATTCTTGTTTTTTCTTCAGATGGCGCCTAAATGTTCCCATTAGGGTCTCGTTTTGTGTTTTCAAATCCTTGATTGACACATTTAGTAATCTACCAATTTTCGTCCAAGCATCGTGAATTTTTTTCTTGTCCTTATGGAATTTATGTCCGGGGTTCCATAATACTTCTTCTTCCTGGTAATATTCCAGGAACGTCTAAATTGTCTCGTTTGACCATTCCGCCATGTTGTAATCTCAGACCTCAGACAAAAATTACCTCAGACAAAATTGTAGATCATAATATCTACAAGAAATTTATTAATACTTTTTTTTTCTACGAGTCACTGTTTTTGAGATATAACGATTCAAAAAGTTGTAATCGTCATAAAATGCACCCGTTTTCTCGCCACCTATGAGGTAGTGTACTTAGCGCGTTTTTTTTTAACGTGGTTTATGATTATTTGTTAAATGTTCAATAAAACCATTCCAACCAGGTAAAAACTCATTTATCTATTTCCCATAAAACCATACTGCATCAGCTTTTTTGAAGAAAGATACCGTTTCAGTTCCATAAACAAAATCAGTAACATTTATTTTACTGTAACCTACTACACCGTCATTTTGATAGATCTGTATCGGCACATGAGCTTTTGTGCTTTGAAATCTTTTGCTGAAAGAGCTTCTTTTATTCGTGGCATAGGCTCTTCTAGTAAAACTGAATTTTTAGGAGTAACAATTTGAATAATACCCATTATGTGGAGTGTGTTATTGCCGTCGAGTGTATTCACATTAATATCAGCATTGTCGGCAACGTATTGAATGAGTGTGCCACTTTCTGGTGATAGGACATGAGGAGGACAATGAAAAACTGCTGCTGCCTCATACATTATTGTTTCATTATAGGATGCACATAAACCAAATGTCGAAAATATTTGTATAAGACGTTTTGAACCGAACCTTCGATGAAAAAAAACTGCGAGCCCTAATTGTAATTTAGACTTAAAAGTCCTTGGTCGAACAGCAGTCATGATACTATGGCAAATATTTGTGCATACTAATTTTAAATGATCTAAATTTGATCGTTTATTCTTTGATATCACTCGTTCTACAAAATATGTCAACGATTCTGGCATGCGACCTGGTGGAGGGTAGTTAGAATTATCAAACACTGCGGTTTGAATATCTTCGCGAATGATATCTGCAGCTGCCTCTAGGACTCTGAATCGTTCTCCTTTTTATTCTTTTTTTTTTCGTACCAGGCTTGATTCAAAATATCATGATGATTATCTACTAAGAATATGAATGTTGATGCTCTCGATTTCTCAGTGATAATAACTTTATCACCATACTTCAGTTTTAGTCGTAGCTTAATCGTTCTGTTATCTAAAGTCGTAGTTTTGCAAATATTCTTTAATTCGTTTAATGTAAACTGACAGTCATCGCTATTTTGCATGTAAGTAAATATTTCCTCCATTGCCCGATTCGTAGCTTCGTCTTTAGGACGACCGATTTTAAGTCCACTGGAAGGTTTCATGAAAGAAGCATAGCAATCGTGATGATATTTAGCTTCTGCATCAACTAAATCATATTTAAATTCGAGTCGACCAAGAACAGCTTTTGCTGTAGTATCGTTACGAGTCCGAGCTATTTCCAGAATTGAATCTTTAAATTGAAGTGTACTTACTTGACTGATTCGACGGCGAATATCTGAGGGTTTTCTTTTCTCATACTCTTCATTCAATTCCTGGTCACAAAATAGACATTGTTTTTTAGAACAAAAGCTGATTCACTCGAACGTAATCTAGTACGAGGAGGACTTTCTGTGGATGTACTGGCTTCTTGTTCTTCACATTGTCTTTTATTAGCTGCAGCAATAGAAGACTTTCGAGTATAATTTTTACGACAATTTTCATGTATTGTCACAGATTATTTTCATGTATTGTCACAGATGTTCAGATACTCCGAAAATTCATCTGCTCTTTCGAGACTTGCATTAATTAATGTCTTCATACCAAGTTCAACAGTAACAATTTCACTTTCAGTTAAAAGCGCAAATAAAACAATATTCTGACATTTTTGTTATAAAACTCAAAACAGCACGATTAGGTTAGGATAAACACGTGTTTTCACTACCAACTGGCGTTCAAGACTAACAGTATTTCAGTTATTATAGCAGGTATAAGACCCTACCCACGCACACAATTGAACAGGGGACAGATGTTTTCTCAAGATTACAATGGCGTATAAATTAAGGTTTCAATTTACCTGATATTCTTATAGTTATAACTTATGTATATTTTATATTAGTAGTGTAAGTTACAATGACCGATAGAAAAATATTTTAACATATATTACAACTATATAGATGTATATATACGTGGCATACTCATGCATATTATGACGATTACAACTTTTTGAATCGTTATATCTCGAAAACGGTGGCTTGTAGAGAAAAAAGTATTAATAATTTTTTTGTAGATAATTTTATGATCTACAATTTTTGTCTGAGGTATTTTTATGATAAAACTTACCGTTTTGCTAAAAATCGCGAAAAACTCATTTTTTTTACCTTTGACCTTGAATAATGTTTTTTCCTTACAGGGGAAAGATGGGGAACTTTCAAATTTTGTTTTTAATGATATTTTAAACAATCTTAAGTAAGGTAATCTCTAGTAAGTCAAGTAAGTCACTCTTATTTTTTGGTCTAATTTGACCGGACTATGAAATTTATTTTTATTAAAGTTCATCTTCGAAAATGCTGCTTCTCAAACATCTGTTGACCCAAATAAAGTGAGAAGTTTCAAGGCATTTTTTTTAATTCTGTGTATTTATTAGGACAAACAAATTCTATCCAAAACTCTTGGCAAGAAACTTCCTGTTTTGGGTGTTTTAAATTTGTGTTTTCTTGGCAATCGATCATTTCTATCTGGAGAGCAGCCTTATTACTTCCGAAAACGTTTGCAGTTTCATTACTTCATTCATCACCAGGATGCAGAGAGTAAATGGTACTGAGGACGTTGACGACACTCAATTTTTTCTAAAATATGCCAATCTGTTTTCGAATTCCTATTTAAGATCCTTAAGGAACGTGTTGTATTGACCGACGTCAAGCCACTGCTGTTTTTTTTCTAATTAGGAAAGTGCAGGCATTAATTATTAGGATGATGTTAAAAAGATCGAGTTTCCGTAAAAAGCTTTTTACTTCTGTCAGCTTTTCTTTGACTTGAAGCAGAGGCGGCCTTACCCTTTGCGAAGCCCCAGGCGGCAGGTCTTTGCGAAGCCCTTTGTCCTTCCTGAAAAGTATGTTATGTGAAAGTAGGTTAGGTTGTTTTGGTTTAGGTTAGGTTAAATAGGAAATGCTAAAGTTATACATATAAATAAAATTTGAGTTTTAAATATTTTACATTGAAAGATTTACAAAAGTAATTGAAATGATAAATTTTAAAATTGATGTTAATGGCTTTTCCTAACACTAAAATCTTTAATTAAAGCACAATAATCTAACGAATGAGCTTGTCATTTTCGATTGAAAAAATAACAAGGGCTGAAAGCCGATCTTTTGTCATCGAATTTCTCAAATATGTTTTAATAATTTTAGGCCTCGAAAAACTCTTTTCAGCAGACTCAACTGTAACAGGTGTGGTAGCAATAATATTTCAATAGTGTTGTAATCTTCTGTATTTTTTTTATTTGTCATCTTCTGACTTCTTTAAACTGTCTGTCAATATCATTTTCTTCGGCTATTTCTCTCGCTGTTTCAAGGGTTAACTGAAAACCATTTTCTCGATAATTAAAGAGCCAATTTGTGAATGCGTCTGGTGTTGTATAGCCAAATCTAAGTGCATGTTTTCGTTTAGCTCACATTTTACTGAATATTGATAACATTTGTGTTGCAGCCGGTCTTGATATCATATTTAAACGACTTTAAGTTTACCAAATTAGTTTAATCCAAATAGATATCACATTGAATGTAGAATTTTACGACATGAAAAATATGTGTCATTCGGTTGGCATCTAGAGGGAAGTTAACCACGCGCCACCGCAGAGCCAACGCCGTTGGGCGCAGCTTCACTCCGCTCCCTCCATTCCAGTCGCTCGCTTGCTTAACATTAGTTGTCTAACTTTTTTAACAAATTGTAACAAAGGTTAAAAATTGTTGACGATGTCAGACAACTTCAGGTAACAAAATGTTATAAATAATTAGGTACAACAATTACAAACTTTGCATTGCATTACAAAGAGGAGGTTGCTCGCTCGTATCGTTTGCAGTGATTTTCTTTCCTATTCCTTTTTTTAAACAAACAATAAAAGCTAAACAAATTACCTCTTGCTCCACTGAGCCACTACCAGCTTCCTCGAAAAGCAAACGCTTTGAATATGGCACTTCTTTTATTTAAGGTTTTTTCAAGCCACTTGTAGAGACAGTTTTTCGAAGCAAGGATTCGGTTTCATATTTTTTCTTTTACTATTAAATCATCTGCGTTAACATATTGAACGCCCATTAATCAAGCATCCTTTCGTGCCTTTTTCTTATTTGTTGTTTTCCATTTTATTCCTGCAACTCATACTTTTTCATCTATTATGCATGTTTTCTTTTTTTTCGTTGAGTACTTCATCATCTTAATCACTTGAGGAATAGTTTGTTTCTGTCCACGACATTGAGTACCAGGCTAAATAATAATAATAACCTTTATTCACATTTTTTTACTTAGTTGTGTATCTATGTTAGCCGCACTACACTTAGCCTGTATCGTAGCTAGCTATTATACGATTTACACTCGGACTTAAGGTATAGGAACTAATACTAATAATGGTATGAACAAAGTTTGATACAATTAGTGAGGTAAAAAAGGTTATTGTGTTGATCATCCAACATTAGAATTAGTTGTACATTGTCATCAGCATTATCATCTTCTATAAAATTTCTCAATACATTGTTATGAAGAAAGAACGTTTCAGAAAAAGACTCGACAACGGCGAAACATTGCGAAAGTTCTAGAATATGTTTGAATATACGAGTACATAGCGTTGAATATAGACTGATTATCGCACGGTTTGCTTTTTTACATTCGACGGCGTGTTCTCGAAGTCGGTCATTTCTAGAGGTCGTTGGCTTTTCCGGAATGATTTAGTAAAAGCTGCATCTAAAAACGCGTCTCACGGAACGCAGTTCAGTTCAGATTGAGCTACAGAGCTACAAACATTTGAGTAATTAACTCAGCGAGCTCAGCGACAATAAAAGCCCATTCATCACATGGCTTATTTCTTGAATTCATCGAACCATAATCTGGACCAAATTAAAATGGGACCACACGGGAAGCACCAGCTTTCAAAATAAAAAAAGTTGCGTATTGTCCCACACAAATTGATAGCTTGTTCTTTTATGTGCCTTGCTAAAGGGTATGGTATGCCAGTGTAATAGTTGTCCGTTATCGTTTCTTCCTTCTGTTAGCATTTCTTCTCACTACTAACAACAATTCTGATTCCGTTTTTCCGATATTTTCAGTAGAGACAGTAATAATTTTCTGCAAATATTTACCTTTAATCCGTCTACAGTTAAAAAGTATTTCTATTGATTATCTCGTTTCAACTTGTCACTACGTGTCGGGTACAACATTCTCTCTCAACTTTAACACTTTCTAAACACGACAATAAGAGGGTATCTTGCTGCGCTTTGTCACTTTGTCACCTATATTCCAAAAGTCACAAAAAAATCTTCTCTGTGCCTTTTGATCGAGGTTAATACAACATTTTTTGGAACAACACGTGGTAATATGTTTAAAAACCTTTTTAGGTACCTTCTTTCCTCGAACTGATGTATATATTTCACTCAAACTTCTCTTTAACTTTCGTACATTTTTTTTCCACATGTTTCCATTATTTACCATCTTTTTCCCCTTTTATTGGGGTACTCATATTCACTCTGGCCAGCATCTGATGTAAAATCACTTAAATCACTCGTTTCAGTATTTTTTTACATTAATTAGTTTTTACAAACTGCATACAGGTCGTAACGTGTTTAAATTTAAACGCACTTTTGTTATCTATGCAACATGGGCGTGATTCTCACACCATCTGGGAGCGGCTGATCGAAACAAGTTTTTGGGATGCGAAACTATATGGTACTGTGCATGTTTTGATGTAATAACATCAAAATGGGCTTTGGCTACCGAACGCCCTTGTTGCTCCTAATTTATTTATTTATTTATTTATTTTTATCAACTGCTCGCTACACTTACTACAATTGAAACTAATGTTTCAATTGTAGAGCTTCTAGTAGTAGAGTTCTAATGCAATCTATTACGACAGCAAGAGACAGCCATCGGGTTTGCGCCGGTCGCAACAATTAATGAACATCTGTTTCTGTGAATCTTAAAATCTTAAAATTCGCTTTGCCGTTTACTATTTAACATGAAGTATGTAGTTGTAAATAGGCCTAGCCAACTTTTTACATTTTTGGGAGTGATTTTCTACAAGCATCGCTGGCACATAAATTAAATGAATGACATACGCATTTAAAACGATATTACCGAGACAACGCTGCAGAAATATTGTAGACACCGAATTGTTGCAACCCATTACGATGTTGAACCCGTCAGACGCTAAGCCAATATTATTGTCCAGTGGGACTTCATATTTTTCAAATATTTTTATGACTATGTTAAATAAATGTGCTGCGTTTGCTGAGAAATCTTCAGCAGTCAATGCAACGTTTTAAGTTTTTGTAAATGTTTGCCCCTTCGGAATATCTTCTTATAACAGTTAGTTCCGCATTCTTTGTCGCATCGCAACAAGAACACACAGCTTTGTTTTTTTTAGCATGCAAACTAGCAGACGTATCACCTGATGGTAAGCGATTACCTTGGGCTATGAGGTTTTATAGCCCAGTTGCACTCGGTGATGCGAAACAATCATCGAGGGTAAGGATCGACGGCGCGGTCAGTACCTGGATGGGTGACCGCCGTTGACATGATACCATGAGCGTCTCCGTGATTTGGAGGTCACGTTAAGTAGTCGCTCCCGGTTGTTATCATAGGATAACAGTCGTGAAGCTTAGTTGGAGGCCTTTGGGCGGCTTAAGAACATCCATCCAACGGTAAGATTACGTAGCCACAACGTTGTCTTGCCAGTCCCCAATCCACACTCGTCCAGCGATGGGACGTATGGCCTTAACACTCTCCTGAGAGGAAACCCGAGTCCAGCAGTGGGATATTATGGGTTGATGATGATAGACACCCACAAACACCAGAGTAGTCACAAGTGCGTTAGGAGGCCTTTGGGCGGCTTAAGAACATCCATCCAACGGTAAGATTACGTAGCCACAACGTTGTCTTGCCAGTCCCCAATCCACACTCGTCCAGCGATGGGACGTATGGCCTTAACACTCTCCTGAGAGGAAACCCGAGTCCAGCAGTGGGATATTATGGGTTGATGATGATAGACACCCACAAACACCAGAGTAGTCACAAGTGCGTTAGGATGTTGGTGAAGCCACGGAGAAAAGATTTTTTTAGTTCGACACTCGACCTATTTTCGCAATCTTGAATGATGAAGGTTCGTTATCCGTTTCATAATTATCAGTATCACTTATTTCGTGATACACGATTATAAAATAAAATCTGAACTACTAAGTTTAATTTCCTTGCACTCTACCTGAACACATCAAAGTCAAACACATATAACACAAGAAAAATATGAGGCATCTGCTATTGCTTCCTGTTTGATGACCAGATTCTAGAGGTCTCAAGTTCAAGAGATACGCTAATGCGGCTGATGGAGTAGTTTTCATGCATTCAGTAGTTGCTACTGTAGTCAAGCGTGGATAGTTGCGTTCTGGGCCACCATACAACTGATCCGTAGGTAATGGAAGGTCTTATAAGTGCAGTGTATAACCAAAGTGTTATCTTTGGGTTAAGGCCCCATCTTTTACCAACTAGTCTTCTACACTGATTAAAAGCTATACAGACCTTTCTTGTCCTTGCTTCGATGTGAGTCGCCCAAATTTTTTGTCAAGAATAACGCCCAATATTTTAGTTGAGTTGACAGGGAGAGATTAGTGTTGAATAATTTTGGTAGCTGTAGTTCTGGTAACTTACCTTTGTTAGTGAAGAGGATGAGTTCTGTTTTTTCTGTTATTAACTGACAACTGCTGTTCGTCACATCATTCTATTCTATTCTATTGTGTGTTAGATGTCCGAAATATTTATTTATTATTCTTCTACAATCTGAAAAGCGGAACGCATGACCCGCACATTTTCCGCGCTCCCGCTTATCAGAATTGTTAGGTCATCCGCATAACCGATTGTAGTGTATCTTCGATCGTTTAGTCTTTTTATGAGACTGTCTACTACTATGTTCCATAGAAGCGATAATAGGACACCACCTTGTGGGCATCCTCTGACTACCCTTGCTCTCATGATAGTATTCACCGTTCAACTAATGACTTAACAAAAAACTAATTAAAAAATAGGCTCACAGGACTAGCATTATTTAGACCTTTATATAAAAAACTTACAAACATATTGCAAAACTAATTAAGAATAAGTATCTATCATTGAGATAGTGTTCATAATTTAATTGAAATATCGTTTTTTAATCAGAAAAATATCAAAATCATCATCAGAATCATTTTCATAAACAGGCTTATGGTGATGTTTCGACCACGAATCTTTTTGCTACATTAATTTTGCAAGTCGAGGGAGTCTGCGGGGCTAAGTGATTCTGGTTATGTCTTCTCCAAAAACGCGAATGCTGCTTAAATCAAAATCATCTTCAGAATTTGTTTCAGTTTCAGATAATGCTTGTTTCAGGATGCTTGTATTAACAAAATTTTCAATCACTCTGGAGAAATTAGTACTGCCACGTGACTAACCGTTTCGTTAATGTTACGGTCAGGTGTTAAACGCAATTTGTTGTCAGGCAGCAAGCCAGAAAATTTTGTTACATTATTATTTTCTTGTGCAGGCTTGAGTATTATATTTGATGTTATTTTGATATTCTCTTGGCCATTGCTACGACGTTGAAGAAAAGCAGTGCGAAGTGGTTAACTCAGCAACATTTTCTTAGCTTTCACTCGTGTATACGTGTATATATAAACCGTCTTTGCAATCACTATGATCCTGATCTCCCTATCTACCTATCACAGGTTTCTCCATAACTAAGCTCTCCGACATGTGTCACATGACTGCAATAACCGCTCAAACAAATAAAGCAACTTACCTCTCTAAAAATCAAATTCGGGTAGTCTTTCTGCCACAAAACCTGATGCACCTTATTTGTGCCCTTTAATGGCTTCAATTTGTCTAAATCTAAAGGAATCAGTAAATCTTTTTAAAAAAATCGATAATCTTTAACAATTTCTAGTTTGACTTTCTCCGCCGATTGTGCCACAATTGTGTTAAAATCATCAATATTATCAATATCTCTGCCTTTAGCTACTGTTGCGTCTGCGATTCTCTTGACGGTATCACACATTATCGGCTGCTCCCTTTCCATGTACTGCTTCATTATAGTTCCAGGTTACCAGTTTTAAATTAGGGAAGTTCCAGTAAAGTTTGGAAATTATATATTGTATTGGACAATATAGACAATTGATAACTTCTGCAGTGATAACTTCTTTGATTATTTTACAAGAATGTAATACTGTCAACAATACTTCGAAGTTAATGGCCTTTGTTTGCAAAAATACGCATAACTAACTTTGGTATTTTCTGCTTCAAAACTTTTGTGAAGATTTTTCATAGAATCTAATAAATATCTTCATTGTTTTTTGTCTTTTCCCGAGAAATACATTTCTTTTTTCCAGCAGTCATTCTTAAAATGTCGTCTCTGTCGAAAAAACTTACAATGTCCTGTTACAACTTTTAATAATAGTGTTCTTTTGTATTCTTGTTTCTTTCTCTAACAGTAAAATGTTTGGTTTCAGACAAGCCCTTATGCTCCTTTTCCTTTAGTATACATTTTAGTTGAAGTATGGGCCGCAATTTTTTTTTTATTTCGGTGCCTCATTATTAGCCTCAAACGTTTTTTTCACAGCTTAACCAAACAAAACCTTTTTGTTGACTTAATTTACCTTTTAGATTTTGTTACTCGTCTTATGTTGTTTTCACTTGTCAAATTCTGGGATGTAGGAGCAGTACTGTATTGTATGGAATAAGTAGTGTTTTCTTGCCTTATCGAAATCTATGGTTCGGGCTGATAAGGGTCAAGCTGAGACCACGAAATGTTTAACTGGGAATCATCTTCCGTTAGGGAGTCCTCAGCTTTTTTTTATGTATGAATAATGGATCCAGAACACAGTGGAAGTATCTATTACAATTACAAGATTTTTTTTCTGTTGTTTTACTTGCTGTATGTGATTATCACTTTATATACATTAATGTTGGTGCACTACACTTGCAAAAGATATTATTACAATCTGATAAATATGTATCTTCATACAATTTCTATTTTTATAATATTTCACAATTAACGATCCTTTTCGAATACATATCGAGTTAGCGGGCTGCCAAAATGCCTCGATAAGCGATTTGCGACTGTCGTTAAATTGACAGCAAATTCGATACGATACCGATGAAAATCGATAGTTGCAACGGTAGAGACTACCAAAAATCGTTAAAAAATTATCGATATGAATTAGCTACCGAATTCGCAACTTTAACCATTTCAAAAGCATTTAAACCATTTATTTTTGCTACAAAATAGTACAACATACAATATAGTAAACACGTAAAAATCATTAACGATCGCTATCTATGTCGAGACTGCAGTCCTTTACGATTTTGCACGATAATTTATGAGTAGAGACTTGCCCTTGTGATTAAGATCGTTACGGCAAGCGAAAATATTCGTAAACATTTATCGATCGTTAGTATACGATCGTTATGCTATCTATGTCGAGACTGCAGGCCCTGGTGTTCATATGGTAAATTTTTATTCGTGTAAAAACGAATAGCCGCAGTTTTCACACAGTTGCCACAGTGAGTAGACGTCACTGATGAATCCACGGTTGGTTGTACTTTTATATTGGTATCGAAGGCGCCACCGGTCTCGCCGCCGACAAAATATAAGGTTTTGGGTACATCCCATTAATCAAGAATCTGTGCGAACTATAACATTTGAAAAATTATTCGAAAATCTTAGAAACGATGAAATAATGTTTTTTAATTACTTTCGAATGTCTATTGAAAGTTTTGAAAAGTTATTAACTCGACTGGAAAATTCAAGCCTACCAAAATCAAATACGAATTTATTTTATTTATTTGGAACAAAAAACAGTTATACATTATAGCTTTTACAAATATCTAACAGATTGTGTTTATAACGTATAACCCACACTATTGTCCACGAGGTGATAAAAGGTGTAGGGTAAAGTAACGGACGTGCATTATACAAAAAGAAAAAAGAAAAAGAGGGTGGGGTGAGATTACATTTTTAAACAATTCCAACAAATGCGTGGTAAGGGTCTTCATTGAGCTGAAAGAGATTCAGAAGCTATTTTTTTAAATTTAGACTGAGTGAGGGCGAATATGTCCAAATGCATGAAATGCAAGTTGTACGTTATCAACAATCGGCGAAGAGGTGCACGCTCCCCAGCATCAGTTCTACACTTTTCCGTGTAGAATAATCGAGGTACGCGCACCTCCCTCCGAATAACAGTTCTGGGTACCACATAACAGAGCTTATTTGACAATTCCGTACAATTGTACACATTGTGGCATATGCCGTACAGCATCATTACCATGATGTTTTAGAAGATTTACATAAGAAATTCTAGAATGAAAACACTTGTAATATGTAGTACGAAGGAATTTTTTCTGAACCATTTCAATCCTCTGCTTATATTTTGCATAAAAGGGGCACCAAACAGGTACAGCATACCACTGAGAACGTACCAATGTTTTGTATAGGAAAAGGTAGGTGTTAGGTTTTTTGAAATCTTTACATGAGCGCATGACGAAATCATACATCCGAAAGGCTTTACTAATAATGTTATCGATATGAATATCTAAGTGTAATTTAGAATCGAGTAGTACACCCAGGTCCCTAGTGCAGTCGTTTTTAGTAAGATTTGTGTTATACAATGTGTATGGAATTTTTTGGAGTTTTATTTTTTGTAAACGATATGAAGTGACATTTTGGCAGACTAAGGTATAACTTATTAACAACACAGTATTGAGAGAGCCTACAGAGATCCTCTTGAAGTAGTATGCAATCTTCAATGTTGGTGCAGGTCTTATAAATCTTCGTATCGTCTGCATACATAAGTAATTTAGAATTAACTATACAACTTTTAATGTCATTTATGAACAAAATAAAAAGCAACGGACCCAGCACCGAGCCCTGGGGCACACCGGACTCCACGACTATGTAATCGGACTCATAACCATTGATAACGACCTTTTGAGTTCTACGGATTATGTATGATGTGAACCATCTGAGAAGGTTACCTCTGATGCCGTTGAAGGCGATTTTGTCCAAAAGCAATTTATGATCCACTTTATCAAAAGCTTTCTGGAAATCCGTATAGACAGCGTCAACCTGGATGCCCTTATCCATGTTTTCGAATAAAAATTGAGTAAAAATCATTAAATTTGTAGTAGTGGATCGGTATTGTACAAAGCCATGTTGTTCGGTAATGATGAGGTGACTTAACTGTGGAAATAATTGACCATGAACTAGCCCCTTAAAAAAGCTTGGACAAGGTAGACAATATAGATATTGGTCGATAGTTTTCTATATTGCTTTTATCTCCACTTTTAAAAATGGGAGTAATGAAAGCCCTTTTCCATATGCATGGAAATACAAGGGGTATTTCCATGCATATGATGCCCTGAGACATTTGTTGAAAAGTATATGTAACGGGATGTAAATGCTTTGCGCCGTGCGCTTAAAGAATATAGGTGGAAGACCATCTGGACCCGGCCCTTTAGTTAGATCTAATGACAACAGAGACTTTAGGATGATATTTTTTTCAAGGTAAATATCGGAAATACAAGAAGACATTTGAGCGAGTTCATTGGGGGGCGACCAATTCTGAGAGTTGAAGGTAGAAGGTTCATAAACCGAATTAAAGAAGGTGGAAAATAATGAGCATATTTCCTTAGGATTGCTAGAAGGTATATTTTTGTAATACATGTTATCAGGAAGACCGCTGCCCTTCCTGCGTTCAGAAATGTACGACCAAAAGTGCTTAACATTGAGGGGTATACTGTCTTCTACAGAAGTCATATATTTATTAAAGCATTGCTTAGACAGTTGCTTAAATTGTTTTCGATGGATGGAAAAAATTTCGTAATCTGTAAGATTTTGGTGTTTTTTCCAACTTATCCAAGCGCGTTCCTTTTGTTTAAAAATTTTAATGAGACTAGCACTAAACCATACCGGAAATGCAGTAGATTTACGTCGCACGAGTGGGACGTGTGATCTAATAATACCGTATAAATATTCATAAAAAACTTCTACTGCTTTGTGACTGTCGAGATGAAGAAATAGTTCAGTCCAGTCCAGCCTGTTTAGTTCAACAATTATTTCTTGATAATTAGCTTTATAATAATTGTATTTATTTGCACTAGAACGATTCATGGGAGTGTATTGTGTTTCTAATGAGGTTAAGACGGAAAATGGAGGGTGGTGGTTATCAGGCTGCACTAACGTAATATCTGATTCTAATTTACATTCGGTGTTACTGATAAATAAGTCCAAAATGTGACCTGAGCTATTTTTTATTTTGTTGTATTGAGTAGCATTCGTTGTGGAGATAAGATTAATTAGAAACCGGCCAACATTGTTTTGTGCCTGGATAAATAAGTGACTACCGATACCCGGCCATTTAATTCCGGGGAGATAGTAATCGCCAATTAAATAAAATGATTCCGTGCATGGTTCAGTCAGAATAATTTCTAAGTTGGACAGATGAGAAAGATATATATTATCATGCGTACGAGGCGGAATATAGCTAGCGCTAATTATGTGGTGCCGGTCGCGACGCGACGCAGGCAATTTTATTATAACGTTCTCGATGCCGGTGAGAGAAGGACGCGTCAATACTCTCGCGGGTCGTAGCTCGCGCAGTACGGCAATCAGTACACCTCCGCCCTCACGCTTGTTTGTGGCAGCGCGGTCTCGTAAACACTAAGTAGCGGCCGTCAATAAATTCGTTGTCCAATATATCAGGTGTAAGCCATGTTTCAGATAATATGATCACGTCATAATATAGGGAAAGAATATTGTTATATATCGTATGTAGTTTGGTGCGGATTCCCCTACAGTTCTGGTAGAAAAAAGACTAACTGTTATTCAACATTGAATAAAATACATCTACAAAAAAGTAAACAAAAATACATAAACAGGTACACGCACCTACGCATAAACAGGCGTAACTCTATAAACAGACATGTAATAAGCACCAGTATACGTCTAATATTTACATTATATATCAACCGCATGCATGTACAGGTGCACACATAAACATACGTATATACACATCGGTAAGCAAATACATAATAGTAATGTAAGCAAGTGTTGATTATAGTTGTCATGGAAATGTTTATGAGCTTGGAGCCAGAACCACACATTTTTAATGTTTATATACAAACTGAAATAATAATTATAAAGAATAAGTTTATTATTATTTTGTTTATTATTACTTAATTTCACTAATGCACTTATCCTATATAGGGTAAACAATGTAGTCATAGGATAACTACGAACATACTTTGACATGATTCGAACCACCCTCTTAATAGCGAGATAAAAATAATGATGAGAGACTGTAGAAAAAAATACAACAACAATGGTTTTCATTGATAATCGGCAAACACATACATACATAGATATAACAAACAGGCAGTAAGACATTAGCAGTTGTGTGAGATGGCAATTTAAATGTAAATAATTAAAATACGTTTTAATCGACAGGTGATTGTACGCTCATTTTTTTAATATCATTGTGACACCGTACAGCAATTGTTTTTGAGGTATCCGTGGCTTTAACAAGAATAGTGGCGTTTTTGATCGAGACATATTTAATATTGTGTTTGCGGGCCATCTCACGACACTCACGAAATAAGTTTTTATTATATAAAGTAAGATGTTTACGTTAACGAAAACGTAAATTTTGTGTGATATGCCTGAAATTCCAATATCGTTGGATGATATATTTTTAGTCAGGCGAAACGCACTTAAAACATTATTACGCAGCTCGCGCGATGCCAACTTCACTATTACATTTTTAGGCCGACCACCTTCCTGAGTACGAGGGTGGGGGACACGATGAGCATTCAGAACGTCCCGACGAGAAATCGGGCACTTGATGGAAGCACCGACGTGTTCCACGAGCGTGAGGAGGTCTTCATCCCGTCTTTCGGGCAGGTTACAGATCTCGATATTATTGAGGCGCGCCTGCTGCTCCATCTGTTCCACCTTCTGCACAAGACTCGAAACTTGCTCGTTCGTATTTTTTAGCCGACGCAACACGAATATCAATGACCTCCACTCGTCCCTCCAAGTCATCGGTAATCCTTTTCATATCCTCGTAGTTTGAATTAATAAAAGACATGCCCTTCTCGACATCTATATATTGTCTCTTAAGCTCGGAAACCTCCCTAAACAACGACGACAATATAGTATCTTGCTCCGTTCTCCACTCCGCCAACTGTTGTTCCTGATCTGATTTCCACGTACTCAGCATCTGTAAAAGCTCAGTTTTTAAGTCGCTGCATACACAATTAGATTGTGTAGTCGACGTCTTGAGCAATTCTTCCGTGCGTTGGCGTTTGCTCCTAATATTAATATTTTTGTCAAGTTTTATATTACTCGCCGACGCAGTAGAAGCAGTAGGCTCGGAATGCGAGTTACCCTGCTTCGTGGTGGATTTTGATGAATATTTTGGAGATTTTGGTGTAGTATGATGCATCATGCAATTATTCTGTCTGCGTTTACGTTATAAGATGTAACAATTTCACAAAACTCGCGCCAATAACAAGCCGGTGCGGCGGCACGTGACGGCGTGATATAGGTAGTTTTCGGTAAGGTAAGAAATAGTTATATAGAACGACAGTCGAGTTAACGTAGGCGCATGCGGCGTGAATATGCGGAAATGCATTAGTAATAAATGAAATTAGCCATCTGTTTAACAGGTTGTGACTATTTAAGTTTTATTAATGTTAATTATTATAATTAAAAAAATATTAAAATTTGACCAATTTTACTATAATATATTCGTGTTTCGTATTAAAAGTCATTGAAATCAATATCCGTGTAGTTAGAATAGCAGGATTCGACAGAGGCCGGACTTTGAAGAGAATTTGCTGTAGTTAATTCTGCAGAGGCTGGACTTAGAAGAGAAGTCGTTGTAGTCATGTTTGTACTAATAGAATTTGTTGCTTCTTGTATATTACTATTTTGGTATTCTTGAGTAAAATATCCTCTGTGAAGTGATGAGAGATTGAAAGACGACGATTCACGAATTTGGCGACTGTTTTTAATTTTTTTCATTAATTGTAGCACACCCATTTGGAATTCGAGTACTTCATCATCGTCATACTTATCTAATGATGGCAATATCCCATTAAAAAATGAAAGATGGCGATTGGTTGTTTTAGGTTTGTTATTTGAATAAGAATCCATAAATTTCATCATCTTCGCATCTACGGGATTAATCATATTCTTTAGAGATCTTTTAGGTACACGATTAGGTATTGGGCTCTTTGCCGCCATTGTGTCATGTATCTCTATAGAGTTTGTTTCCAATGTTTCGTTTCCTCCCTCAGAATTATTTTTCGGGTTGTCGGCTTCTGTGTTATTATCGGATTCCGTGTTGTTATTTTCGGTAGTAACATTATTTATTGTCTCTTTAGGGTGTATTACTTTTTGCAGAAATGATAACTGTTTAATATATACATAAGGCTTTGCTGTTTTCGCGCCACTTCCTGAGCTTTTCTGATCTTTTATCTTTTTTAAATGATCGATTATAATTATCTCTTATATGAGTCCACCGTTGAATAATCATTTTAGCTGTAAAAGACAAACATGATAAGTAATACGGTACACATACGTTTCTTTTTTCAGGTATTTAGCATCGGGGTGTTCCATGAAAGATTTACACTATTCATACAAAGTTGGAGTATCGACTATAAGTGGTATCATCTGGGGTGTTTGCTGGACTCTGTGGCATGTCCTTCAGGGAGAATATCTTCAAACACCTTCTACAGAAAGTGAATGGATGAAAATAGTGGAAGGTTTTGAAAAAAAGACTAATTTTCCTCATTGTTTAGGTGCAATTGACGGGAAACACATAAAAATCTTAAAGCCTCCTCATAGTGGATCCATGTACTTCAATTATAAAGATTATTTTTCAATTGTGCTACTTGCGGTGGTTGATGCGGAATACAGATTTATATATGTAGACATAGGATCATACGGAAAAGATTGTGACTCATCCATTTTGAAAAATTCCGTCTTATGGAAAAAAGTTAATGATGGTTCGCTGAATATACCCAAACCAATGCCATTATCAGAAGGTGGAGAAAGTACACCTTACGTATTTATTGGTGATGAAGGATTTGCTCTACATAATTATTTACTACGTCCTTCTGGAGGAACACATTTAGATTTACGTAAAAAATTTTTAATTACCGCCTGAGTAGAGCAAGGAGGTACGTGGAGTGTGCATTTGGTATTTTAGCGGGAAAATGGAGAATTCTACATAAGGCTATTGATGTTTCACCAAGTTTATTGACAGAAATCTTAAAAGCATGCATTGTATTACACAATTACGTTAGTGAAAATGATGGACACAATTTTGAAGATGTGACAAATCCTCCATTATTCGAAAATATTCAAAGTACGTCAATTCGAAATGTTGAAGCAAACAGCGTAAGGTCCATTTTTAGTCACTATTTTTTATCAAACGAAGGATCACTCCCATGGCAAAATGAATATATTTAGAACTAAGCAGGGTAAGTTAAAATATGTTGAAACGCAATTTTTATTATTAATAAAAAAATATACATACCTTAGGCTTGTCTTGTTTTTTCTTCCTTTGTCTCAAAATTAGGATCAATTATTACCATGATTCCCTTCCAAGCCGCTTGAGTTGCGACGCGATTTTTATAAAGTTTGTCACGCTGCACTCACGCGCTGCTCCTCTCCGCGCCCTCCAAGCCTCACCCCCCGCGCGCCTACGAGGACCGTCCACTGCCGAGAACACCCCGCCCAATTGGGCGCCATGTGTCACGTAGTGGCTTTAGGAGCCCTTGAGGTGGTGGTGAGGCCACGAGGTTCTGAAGATGGTGATGAAATTAGACGCTTCACCACAACAATTTAAAGAATTTATTCATTAGTATGATACAAACAGATAGATGTACAGACAGGGTGTGGATTATAAGAGATTCGACCAGTCAGTGCCTCCAGACAAGGAGCACTTAACTTTTGATTTGCAGCGATGAGAAAAAGGCTCTGTGACGCCGCGCGCTTCCTTATATATCCTCTGAGGCTTAAGGTGCGGGGTGTTCTCGGCAGTGGACGGTCCTCGAAGGCGCGCGGGGGGTGAGGCTTGGAGGGCGCGGAGAGGAGCAGCGCGTGAGTGCAGCGTGACACTCCCCCCATTAGGGCAGAATTTTGCGTAGTAAAATTCGCCTATCTCCTCAGAAGCTCCTTGAAGTCTTCGCAGGCACCCTGTAAAGAAATTTAGAAAGAATCAGGACTTTTTAAAAAAAAGTCAAAGTAGAAAGGTTAAGAAAAAAAAAAAGCTGAATAAGAATTGTGAATGGAAAACTCGACCGGCAGACGACGACTCATTCATACGAACGTAAACAAGATAAGAGTTAATGGCTTGCGGATGATGTTTGTTCGAAAAGATTTTACATTAATTTTTTTTTTTTTTTTTTTTTTTTTTTTTTTTTTTTTTTTTTTTTATGTTTGGCTTGCCAAAATGACTCTACTCTGCCTGATGGAAAGCATAAGTAGAATCCACGAGATATTGAACCAATCAGTAACCAAAAAGCAGTACTAAACATTATTCCTCTTAATGGTTACGATTTAGATTCAAATACCTATCACGTTTGCATTTCCCACAACTGATTTTAATCACATTGTGGATGCAAAATTCCTTATTAGCATTTAGCTTTTTTGGATGATGATCCTGGTCCTTCTTTACGATCTGGGAGAGACATGTATCCTGTCTTGGGGACCAATGGGGTCAGTTTAGATTGGGCAACTGCAATGGCCTGTGCTCTAGCACTTGAGTTTTGAGTCTGCAAATCATTATATGTTTTAATTAATGTATCAGAATCTAACCCAGTTGGTACTCCACCCAATGCATACTTTGCGTAAATTACAAAGTGACTATTTACATATACTTTGTTTTTATGTATATATTGTTTTACAACCTTGCTGATCATGGAATCTCGGATATTTTTATCTGAAATTTTCTTGGTTGATGTGATCATACAAACTATAGCACATGCAAGGTCCGAATGTTCCAAGTATTGACCACCTGATGAGGATTTTCATTTATGACTTTTATAACCAGCAATTCTTCCATCATTAACTCTTTGCTTATATCCTTAATAGAGTCTCTGGAGAATATGGCACCGCAAAGAGGAGTCATCAATTTAGTTCCCATTACCTGATTGTAACAATATTCTATTGCTTTTTTTCGTGGGTAGGTGTCGAAAAGTCTACACGAACTTGTAAAAGCTCCTTAATAAATTAATTCTGTTTTTAAATAATAGACCTCTATACAAGTGAATTATTGTTTATTATATTGGTACTTACATTTATTATATGGTGCATAAGTTTTAAACTTAAAAATAAGCCACCTGCCAGCGCACTTTCACGGATTCACAATCTGCACATCAGAGTTTATAATAAAATATTGTTCCTGCCACTACCACAAAAATGTCTCAACTCACTGATATCCAGATGGCCCAAAGCAGTCTTGAGGAGAGCTTCTCTAAAAGGATGGCCCAGTTGGAGGCACAACTGAATTCCGGAGGGAACTCTAAAGAAACGGTTGCACGGGTTTCTGAAGACTTTAGGTCGTTCCGGGAGCTTATGTTCAACATGCTGGGGCTCCTACGGAGGCAAATCAATGAGTGTGCCAAGATGGTCGATGTTATTGAGACCCGTCATCGACAAAAAGCTCTCATCATCCTTGGAGTGCCAGAAGCAGTCAAGGAAGACTGCAATAAGACTTTGCTGGGTATTCTTAAAGAGAAGATGGGTTTAAATGATGTCACAGCAACTAGCATCAAGATCTGTCATCGACTGGGTACTCCATCTAAGGAACACCGCCGACCGGTATTGGTTAGATTCTCTTCAGCAGAGGTTCGAGCGACTGTCTGGAGGGCGAAGACCAGGTTGAAGGGTACTGGATTTTCGGTAAGAGAATTCCTGACTAAATCTCGACAGACGACATTTGGCATGGCTCGGCGACACTTTGGTATGTCCGCCTGCTGGACCCAAGATGGAACTATTTTCGTCAAGGCCCCCGATGATAGCCGCCATAAAGTAGTCTCGCTGGACGAGCTGGAACTTCTTCTTGCCAAATACCCTAAGGCAACAACTCCGCCTAAGGCAAGTTCAAGCATTGCCACGACGAAGGGTTCACGGAGATAGTGCCTTTGTTTTGGTTTCACTTGTTCGGTACGGTTGTTTGAATTTAAGCAATTTAGTTCAGATTGGTTTTGTTTATTGCACTCAGGGAACATGAACACTGTTTTTGTATTGTTTACATTACATGTATCTCCATATATTTAATTTCTGACCTTGTTGTGACAGCTTTTCTAACAACTGTCAAGAGAACGTCTCTTTCGTTTCGTTCGTTAGTCAGTTTGAATGCGTTCTGAAACTTGGCAGGCTATTGTAGTATTAACATTGTCTTTTTTTTTATTTTAGTTTTTTTTTTTGTTTAGTATTGTTATTGTTTTGTTTTCTCTATAGTTCTAATATGTTACAAATTGCTGTCTGTAGTGAGTGCATGGATAGTGTTGTTGTTTTTTTTTGTTTTAACATTGAAAGTGTAAGCCTGCTGGCGGGTGGTGTAGAAACAAATCTACCAATCCGGCCTATTTCATTTTACTTTAATTCACTTAAAAATATTTTCTTATAGTTTTTTTATATATAACCATACATATATAATAATATTGTACACTAATGAGCGATAATGAAGCCGAAGTATATTTTTCTGCCGATGACCTGTCACTATACGATAGCTTTGATTCCCTGACAGATACTCTGGGCGACCAATTAAGGCTTATGTTTCCTGCTGTATCTCGTCCCCTTCTAAACGTTTGCCACATAAACGCGCAGAGTGTCCCCAGCCACTACAGTGATTTAACAGACACTTTCTCTGACAACGACGTTCATGCCATCCTGATTTCGGAGACTTGGCTCAAGCCTCACCTACCCTCCACCTCATATCCTCTCACTGGCTTTGTCCTTATCCGCAACGACCGCCTCGATAAAAGAGGTGGTGGTGTTGCTATCTACCTTCGCAGTTTCCTCCCATACAAAATTCTCGCCTCTTCCTCTTCCAACCCCACTACTAGTGCGGAATATCTTTTCCTCGAGGTTTGTGTCAAGGGAGTTAACGTCATTCTAGGTGTAGTCTACTGCCCTCCTACTATTAACTACTTCTCCAGTCTGGAAGCAGTTCTGGAATCCTTAGGGTCGGAACACTTACATCACATCATCATGGGAGATTTCAACACAGACCTTCTAGTCCCAAACTCCTCCCGAACACGTAACTTGCTCCAAATCATCCAATTAACCAATCTCCACGTCCTGCCCCTTCAAGCCACTCACCATAACACTGAACACCTTGATACCTGGCTTGATCTAATTCTTACCTCAGCCCCAAACTTTGTGTCTTCCCATGGTCAACTTCCTGCTCCCGGTTTCTCCCACCACGATCTGATCTACCTATCCTATACCCTGAAGGCTCCCAAATCATCTCCTAAAATTCGTCAGATTCGCAGTTTTCGACACACGAACATCGAAAAGCTACATGCAGATGCGGCTACGTTAGATTGGACAAGTATGGCCACTGCTACAGATGAGAACGACAAACTCAGTATCTTCAATGACACCATCATTAATCTGTACAACATCCACGCTCCCATTAAAACAGTAACATTGAAACGTGACCCGGCACCCTGGATGACCGAAGAGATTCGAGTGGCTATGAGACGCAGGGATCAGGCCTTTGTACGTTTCAGGAGAGATCGGTGTGAGAGCAAGTGGACCCTTTATAAGACTGCAAGAAATCAGTGTAACCAGGTGATACGAAACGCTAAACGCCGACACATTTTTCAAAACATTGAGTCTTCTTCTTCCTCCAGTATATGGAAATTTCTTAATACATTAGGTATCGGTAAACAACAACATCTCGAGTTTAAAAACACTGTTAGTCTGAATGATATCAACTGTCATTTCTCATCTACAGCTACGCTGGATCTTCAAACTAAGTTTCAAACGTTGAACTATATATCTGGCCTAACCAGTCCCGCTATTGACTCATTTAAATTTTCTCCAGTGCCCCCTGAGGACATCAAAAAGATTATCCTGGCTGTCCGCTCTAATGCTGTAGGGCATGATGGCATTAGTCGACGCATGATTCTATCCATCCTAGACCATATCCTCCTAGTAATCACCCATATAATCAACTTCTCTCTCGACTCCGGAACTTTTCCCCTTCAATGGCGTAAAGCCCACGTCATCCCTCTCCCAAAAAAAAGTTGTCCCTCACTTCCTGAACACTATCGCCCTATCTCTATTCTCCCCTTCCTATCTAAAGTGCTTGAGGTCTGTGCATTTAAGCAGCTTTCAGAATTTATTTACAGACATAAACTTCTAAGTCCCTTACAATCTGGCTTCAGGCCCGGCCACAGCACAGTGACCGTTCTCCTAAAAGTGACTGGTGACATTAGGAGGGGCATGGAGGACTCTAAGGTCACAGTTCTAGTCTTAGTGGACTTCTCTAATGCCTTTGGCACCATCAATCACGAAATCCTGCTAGCTATCCTCACACATCTAATGATTCCTTCAGAGGCACTGGAATGGTTCTCCTCCTATCTTCAGGGGCGACAGCAGTGTGTTCGTGTAGAAGACCTGTTTTCGAGTTGGCGCGACCTCAACGCTGGCGTTCCTCAAGGCGGTATATTATCTCCTCTTCTCTTCGCAATATTTATTAACCTCCTCACAAAACATCTTCAGTGTGCGTATCACCTGTATGCTGATGATCTGCAGCTGTATGCACAGGCAAGGGTAGAGGATTTGGAGCGGGCTGTTGGCGAAGTTAATAAGGACCTACAAACCATATATACCTGGTCGATGAAATTTGGATTGTCTGTAAATCCTACTAAATGCCAGGCGATCATAATAGGCAGTAAACGCATGATAAGCAGATTCAACACTGCTTCAACCTCACCGATTGTATTTAACGGGTCCACAATACCTTTTAGCCCCGTAGTCAAGGCCCTGGGTCTATACATTGACTCGACTCTTGATTGGCGAGCTCAAGTCACTCATGTAAGTCAAAAGGTAACTGGAAACATGCGAACACTTTATCGCCTTAAGAATTTCCTGCCCACTAAAACCAAAATCACGCTTATGCAATCCTTGATCATCCCGTTGATCGACTATGGTGATGTATGTTATTTCGACCTGAATGCAGATCTCCTTAACAAACTAGACCGTCTTCTTAATAACTGCATTCGGTTCATATTCAATCTTCGCAAGTATGACCACGTGTCTGCTTTACGCTCCGAACTGAATTGGTTACCCATTCGCCAGCGCCGCAATCAGCGAGCTCTGACCGCTTTGTTCTCATTTCTCACCTCCCCATCCTCTCCAACTTATTTTGATCCCTACATCCGTTTCCTGTGCTCCAATCACAACAGAAATCTTCGCTCAGAAAATAATCTGCTTCTTCTATGTCCTTCCCATAATTCTGACTTCGTCAACTCTTAGTTCTTCGTTCAAGCAGTTCTACTCTGGAATGCGCTCCCGCTTGAAATCAGGATGTCCACAAACCGTTTCACGTTTAAAAAGAAGGTACATGACCTCCTTCTCAATGACATGACAGAGTCATTGAAACTTGATAGCATACCATCGTTTTCTCCAATACTCTTAGTGTACGTATCTATAGTAAATATTTTATTTATTTTATTATTTATGTAATTTAATATTATATAAAGTTATAGTGTTTAAGTATTTGTATATATATAGAGTTTGTGTATTTGTTGTATTTATATAAGGACTTATGTATGTAATGCTTTGTAATGCATTTTTAGCTATTTAAGTATGTATGTACTTTATGTGCGCCTACCTCACAAGATATCTACACCACCCAAAGGTTGACTGGTAGAGAACGCCTAGGGCATTAAGTCCGCCGATGTACTATAGTGCATAAAGTTATAAATAAATAAATAAATAAATGTTACCATAGATAACAATGCAGCTTGTCTAAAAGTTATAATCAATTTGCCTTCAATTAAATCGCTAGTGTATTTAATGTCTTTAAATGTAGTTACAATAACAACTTTAATTGATAATGTTTTGACTTCCCCAACTTCTTTAACATATGGGAACCTAAATCTAATTGCTTTATCTCCTTTGCCTTTCCTCTCTACCCTTATGTATGGCCCATATTCGAAAAGTATTTTTGAGAAAAATTCTAATGCCTTGCTAGGAACTTTGTCAATTAGATTATCTTCAAAGTCCTTGCAGTAACTACTAAAATTTTTACGCAATGTTGCAAAATCAAACTCAGATGCTGCATAAGACTCACTGAAATGCTCTGGTGTTATACCTAGTATTATAGCAGTCTTCTTAATTTCAGTTGAAGGCTTCAACTGAAATTAAGAAGACTTCAACTATAGCTATATATTATTCAACTATATTATTATTATTATTCAACTATTAACAATTATTAACAATTATTATTCAACTATAGCTAACTATAGCTTCAACTTGAAGCTATAGATGCTGGTGTTATTCCAGAAGCTTCAAACTCTCTTGTTGTCTGGTCATTAGATGACAGCCTCAAGTTGTCTAAGACATCCTTTGAGCTCAGATTCTCTGCCATATTCAATATGAAGTATTATTTTAATATGATTAATAATATGGGATATGATATTTCTATCAATATTATGATTTGATGCCAGAAATTCCAGTAATGTGTCTTCACCTGTGCTGAATAATCCTTCCAATGTTAGCTCTTCAGCCTCAGAAAGTATTCCACCAAGTATGAAGATATATGCAGTATAAGTGCTATTTGCTTTTATTATAGGAGCTGGATAGACAATCCCACAATCACAAGTTGAGATTCCAACGTTATAGACAGTATGTGTTGTTCTATAACATTTAAATAGTAAAGTATTATTTATATCTACTATTTGTACTCTATACTTATTGAACATTTAAATGCCACAATTGTAATTAGTATTGAAACAAAAGTAATAATTTTAAACTTATCCCTGCTTGCTGCTCAGCTGAGAAGTTTTATCCCATAAAACGGGATTTTGTTCCACTAAAGACATTAATAGTTCGTTATCTATAGAAGACTCCACCGCCATTTTGAATATTCAACTAAATCAAACATAAAATACGTGCCACCCGTTCAGAAGACGCTCTGGTACTAAACGCTTCTTCGGTTGCTATTCGATAAAAAACGTATGACATCGTGTCGTGTGAAGGAGACAAAGCTATACCATATGCCACTGCGAACCGAATACGTCAAAGTTCATTCGATTTGCTTGACAAGTCCGTTGAGTATGCGTTTAAACGTATAAGTGGTATACGTTTTTTGCAGTACAATCGACGTGTAAATGGATCTGTGGACGTTGTATAGTCACTATTTATACGTTAAGACGTATACTGCAAAAAAACGTGCAGGACAATGCCGTGTGAACGAAGCCTAAGGCGATACGGCCCGTTCACACATGGGAGTCCGTTTTAGTGGTACGTTTTTAACGGATACGTCATAAATTTATGCGCTGTTCACACATAGGCACCGTATAACGTTCAACGAATCCGTCATTACTGGATGCGATGTGTGAACAGAAAACTCGCAGTATACCGCCGCTATTCTACAAGGATGGACGCTGTCGTGTTGTATTGGTACTATCGTCGGAGAAGGAAGATTCGATGTTACTGGCAGCATCCACTTATGGCCCAAAGATGTAGAGAGGGTGCTCACAGTTTACTTCAGTTAGTTACGAGGTGATGAATCGAAATTTTTCAATTACTTTCGTATGTCAATGTCTACTTTTGATGAACTTCTTAAACTATTGGAAAAAGATTTAAAAAAGCAAGATACTCGTTGGAGGAAAAGTATCTGCCCAGAAGAAAAACTAGCGATATTTTAAGGTACGTACTTTTAATTTTAAAACTCAGACAGATCTAACGTAGCATCACTGTATACAGATTGTACTGGCGATAGTACAATATCAGTAGGCTGTGGTCTGCTAAAATAGCCCTGCGATTGATAGTGACTAGCACCAAATGTTTGTGTATAGGCTGACCAGTCATAAGTTGACTGGCCAACTCTCCTATGTTTAATATTTTGTAATAGGTTTAACACCCCTGACTGGAATTCCAAAGTTTGGTCATCATCAAGCAAAGCCAAGGACGGCAAAATACCTTTAAAGAACGATAAATTGCGATCATCCTGCTCAATTTTCTTCGGTTTTATCTGATAGTCAATGTAGGACATCATTTTGGCATCAATTTCATTAAAATTTCTTTTGGCTGGTGCTCTGCGTTTTGGCGGGGGGCTAGATTTTGTTTGTCCTTTTGACTGTCATTGTCAAGTTGTGTCATTGTAGTCACACTGTCATCTTCGTTTGTAGGTTTATTCGATGTCGTGGTGTCATCTTCGGTGTGTTCTTTAGTTTGTTTAGCAGAGACGCTTTCGTGCGTTTCACCAGCAGCAACTACTTTTTTCAAAAACAGCTGATTATGGTATTTATAGGGCTTCGTGTTTGAGACAGCGGAACCAGACGTCTTGCAATTCTTTTTATCTTTTAGTGTTCTCACCCAGGCATCTCTCATCTGTCTCCGCTTTTTCATAACAAGTTTTCCTAAAACAAGTAATAAAACAATTAATTTTATTTTCAGGTATGCAGCATCCGGGTGTTCATTTAAAGATCTTCATTACACCTATCGCGTTGGTGTATCGACTGTTAGCAACATTATTAAAGAAGTTTCAAGATGCATATGGAACAATTTAAGTGAAAAATTTATGCGACTTCCTACATCAGTCGACGAATGGGAACAGATAGAAAGTGGATTTAACAAAAAAGCTCATTTTCCCCACCGTCTCGGAGCTGTCGACGGAAAACATATCCGACTTAAAAAACCACTAAATAGCGGTTCACTGTACATCAATTACAAGGATTTTTTTCCATCATATTATTAGCGATCGTAGACTCTTACTATTAACTACTACAACTACAACTCTACTCCTACAACTTTACTACTACAACTCTACTACTATTGTGGTATAGCCACATTACGCGCGTTTGAAACAACAGAATTGTGATTAACTGATTGCAGTTCGAATAGAAATATCTAAACTACTGTTCAACTACTTCGTAACATTTCTCATTGACTCCTTCCCGTAATGGGGTATGAAAAGTTAACATAAGATCTATCTTATGTTAACTTTTCATACCCCATTACGGGAAGGCGAGGACTTTGCCACTATCTGCTCATCAGCGTTACTTAGCTGGAATGTAGTAGTTACGCTTTATGTAGTAAGTTATCCACAGCAGTAACTCTTGATCCACCCGGGGCATGAGAAATGAATTTTGCTACACGCAAAGATAGATTCTGCACGCCTATTGTCGGTGCAAAAGGACCTACCATATTAAAATTATTGTTAATAGTAGCGTTCCATCCCGGGGGTATTGCGCCATTCACTATGTAGCACGGTCCACGAGCGTCATTAGTGTGTTCTCGGTGCAGACATGTGACGTTATTGTAGCCTGCAGTGGCAGGTCCAAAACTGCTTTGGCCCCTTATTTGGTTTTGGCTCTGGGACAGTCGGACGACATCAGGGGTAGCCTCTGGAACTCGGACGAACTGAACATTTCCAGGTATAACCTTGGATGTAATATAATTGCGACGATCTGGGGAAGCACGTCCAATATCTCGCATCTTAAATCTCGCTTTTAATTCAAACAGAACGGTATTAACTCTACACATTAATTTGGGACAAATCTTAAGTCTCGCCTCCACTTCGTTACCAACGGGGAATTCAAAACCTTCAATCCGGGCTCGGGCTTCTGGCGGTAAAACATCGGGCGGGCCAAAACCCAGTAAATTTGGTGTAGGTACAGCACCTGCAGGAATTAAACTGCGGGCAGAGGTGGAATTTCAGGTGCTCCAGCTGGCCGTCGCGTATTCAATACTCTATTTGCGGTAACCAATGGAGAAATATAGCACTCGTACAAATTGTGCCCTTCCGCGGTCACTGGACCAAATGAACCGGCAGGAACATTAATATCAGCCCCTTTGTCACCTGTGCCGTTTTACATATATTCATACATTTTTCCAAGTCAAGGTCAGTGATTCTCAGTAACCTTTCACCTAAATTGCTGTCCAACATACCCATTATAATTTGACCCTTAACTAGACTATCTTTCAGGTCATAAAATTGCATTCTAAACTCTGATGCTTTAATGCATTTAGAAATACTTCATATGGTTCGTCTATTTTCTGTTTACGATAAAAAAATTGGTACCTGTTCTGGTCTCGCACCGTCTGTTGTAGGTCTCGCACTCACCAACGAAACACGACAGCACGAACGCTGCCATTTTATGTTGATTTTCTGTGCGAGGGTAGTACCGCCCCGGTCGAGCCGGCCCGTTCGTGCAGAAATCAGCGTGGCTCTACTACCTTTGCACAATGCAGCAATAACACCTTTTCTGCTCATCTTTCAATCTCGTCTCTGCTCCGCTTGCTAAGAAATATAGGTCGAATTTCTGTCGCCATTTTTCAAATGATTTCTTTTTAGACTCGCCCACTAAATGTCAATGGCGGCGGCGGTTGTAGTTGTTCCATTATTAGACTTTATTTTTTCTAGATTTCTTTTATTTTTAGATTCTGGTGTCCCCAGCGCCATGTAAGTGTAAGTTTGTTGTGTTTAAAGGAAAAGCTCTTCGTATTAAAACTCTTTTATTCGTAATTGTTACAATATTCGATACGACCATTCACCGTGGCGGCACCCAAGGAAGAGAGAGGGTTGCCAACCTCTATTTATAAACACTCCTATATTTGCCAGTGTGGCGGCTATTACAAATCGTAATAAACTCCTGATAAACATCATTTTTTACTATTAGATCCTGTAAGGAATTGTTCATAGGCTTGAGAAATTAATGAGTCATCATCATCCGATTTCAAATTTCCATCTTCAATTCCTGAAACAAAAAGTTCGAAAACTAATTAGTCATTATCAACACACAGATCTTTACTCATACATCCTTTACTAAATTTACCGCGTTTTAAAGCTATTAAAAAATTAAAAAACACCTACGCAAGCACTTAATCGAGTACTCATACGCCAAAAATGCCTTACATCATTTTGGAAAAGAGCTGATACGCTTACACTGCTGTACCGATATTAACCAAACGTAGCTAGAAACTTCCGCAAGAAAACTGGCTTTCAAATGAAAGAAACCGTATCGAAATCGGTCCATCAGTTTGAGAGCTACGTCACCGACGTGCCACAAACAGACAGACAGACATCGACGTCAATCTTATAACACCCCTCTTTTTGCTTCGGGGATTAAAAAATAAAACCGCTTAGGCATTTTAACAAAAATAGAATGTAGATTTGTCTAACTAAATTACTTACTTTCCTAAATTACCTACTAATAGGACTGATGGAATATACACTTAATACACGTAGGCAGCCAGCTTCAAAACACGTATATTAAATAAACTTATTTGGAATTTATTTTATCACACGGCTTATTAACCTCAAAATTATTTTAATTTGTAAAAGGTACTTACTCTCTTCAAATTCACCAATTTTTGCGGCAATCATCGGTTCTGATCCTTCAACGTTCATTTTCTTGGCAAAACACGTTACAAATAATCCGAAATATTCATATTATATTCGCGAAACGTCGCTCGCTGCGGCGCAAAATTTGACTAACTCCGCGTAAAGCAGGAGGGACACTACGGCTCGGCACGGCAAGTAGCAACCGTTACGATTTAATAGGTTTTGCTTTTAGACTGTTGGTCAAATGGAAACCGAAATACAAAATGCTAAAACCAACTATACCTATTAAAAGGATTCAGTCTTTATCTCTCAAATTAAACGATGATAAATTAGATAATGACAGATTAATTCTTCCACAACTATTTTGTACTACCGTCGAAATAAGAATGCGTCACTTTCACCTTGTTTCAAACATCGATAAACGTTATGCCAAATGTTGTCATCAAAATAATTGACACTGATTCGATTTAATTGAGTAATCGACTACATATTTAGCTATAATGTTTTTAATAGCTAGTGTTTTAATATTTACTAATTTTAATGCCACTGAATTAAAATTAGTAAATATCATAATGTTAAGTCTGGTTCTAAACATTAATTCTAGACAGTATTTTATAAAGATCTTGGCTTTTAACCTTACACTATATATAGTATTTAATTAGTTTCGAGGATTTTATAATTTAACAATGTTATTAAAAAAAAGAACTAAGTAAATATATAAAAATATATAATTTTGCCTTTCATGACCAGGTTTGTTGTTGAGACAATATTGTGGAAATAAAATAATTAAAAAAGTTTGGTATCTTTTACATCTATGTTTCGAAAAATCATGCACAAATTATTAAGAATTATTTGTTTTAAATTTATTTGTTTCTTACTTGTGCCAAACATATAATAATCGGTTCTTACATTTGGTAACTCGGTAACGGTAGCTCCTATGGACTAATCGGTTTTACCAGTAGATAGAAAATCAAGTGCGTAGTCGATTGATATAATTAAGCAAAAAATGGAAAAAAATTGAGATAATCGGTTTTGCCTTTAACCCGGCGATATATGGACTTTTATCAGTCAATCTATCAAGTGATGGCTCATTTACGAGGCATTTCAGGCACTACATGCATCAGTACTGCAGTCTATTTGGCTTTCAGAAAATAATATTTCATTTGAATCTTTAATTATTTGAAGTTCAACTATCATCCCTTTCATAGGCATGTTATGCATAGATGAGTCAATGTTATAATGTTTTTTGTTATAATATAATATTGAATTCCTTAAATTGATTTTCTCATTATTTATTGAGCCAATGTGTATAGGCATGTGGGACATTATATCTGACATAATGTTGTTGAGATCGTATCTTGGATTATTTGTATCTAACTTTATAGTCTTTTTTATTCCTTTGTACTCAATAGATAGATTTGCTTCCCATATTTGTGAGAACATCTGATAAACAGGTACCTTTTCACCATAAGGTTGTACTTCCCATCTGTACCATACACAGGATACTCCATGTGTGCACCAATGGCCATAACATTTTTTTTTTTTTTTTTTTTTTTATATTTGGCCTGCCAAAATGACTCTACTCTGCCTGATGGAAAGCATAAGCAGAATCCACGAGTGGTGGCCACCATACTCATTGCGAATACAACAATGCAGTATGGCGACCCACACTATGGCGGCCTAGTGATGCTTGTGCATCTTTTAGTCTAGTCAACAAGTATGGGACTTGTTGACTAGACTAATTGGGCCTCCGGTCTCGCACTCACCAACGAAACACGACAGCACGAACGCTGTCATTTTACGTTGATTTTCTGTGCGAGGGTAGTACCGCCCCGGTCGAGCCGGCCCGTTCGTGCTGAAATCAGCGTGGCTCTACTACCTACTATGACATTGGAGTTACATGACAACCATAATCATGTGGATTTTTTGAGTATTTATCCAATGTATTAAGTTTGTAATTATTCCCACTTTGAGATCCATACCAACATTTCCCTGAATCTGATAACATGAGTGAATATGTGGATAAGTCATAACACTTGGGTCACACGCTCATAACGTTGTAACACACCCTACCATTGCTTTTGATATATAACAGTTGGTCACAGCTATAAACAGAGTTAGGCATAGATGACATTACTGCATCTAATGTGGTCACTGCTCTAGCTTGTGATATGGAGTTTCTGCTTTTGACCGTTGTTGTAAGTCAGTCATCAATTCTAATCTACGCTTAGATCTTTCTAACATCTCATTGGCTTGTCTATATTCTATAGATCTATTATAGACTATATCTGAGTATAATGGCTCATGATCAGAATTATCCTCGACTTTTGACTGCCTCGTTGGTCTCGCGGTTGGCGTATGCGACGTCGATCATGAGGTCTCGGGTTCGATTCCCGGGTCGGACCAAATATTTGTATGATCTACAAATATTTGTTTCGGAGTTTGGGTGTTTTCTATGTATAATATGTATGTATTTAAAAAAAAAAGGTATATATGTATTTGTATCAGTTGTCTAGTAACCCATAACACAAGCTCTGCTTAGCTTGGGACTAGATGGCGTTGTGTGTTCGATGTCCGAAACATTTATATTTATTATATATTTATCCTTAGGAAACATACTTTTGACCAAATCAAATCTCCTATTCATAATATGTTCCAAAAACTCTTCAGTTTTATATACTATCTTCTTGAATTTGACATCCATATTCTTCCCTGTCAACTTATTATGTCTCATTATTCTCTTATCTCTATTTCTATCAGATCTCATTACAAAAAACAATATAAGGTTTATGTACACTTTATTTACTTAATCTTTGAAATATAACAGTATTATTAATAAGTAGAAATAATAATAATGATATTATTATACCAATGATTATTGGTACTTTATTAGACTTACATTTGAGTATATATTGATTATAATTACAATAAAGACCGCAATTTGCACAATCAAAGAATGAGATTGTCTCTCCTTTATATATACCATCACATTTCCATTTTATAAGCCCAAACAAAGGTTTATCATAAACAACCTTGTCCTTTCCTTTTCCATTTTTAATGATTATCTCAATTTCATTGTTAATTAATGTACAGTTCTTAAATGAGCTGATTGACAATTCACCATTACTAACTACAATTTTAGGATCAGATGCAGATATTATTGCCAATAGAGGCATGAACACCAAGATAACCCTCATTATGTATACCGTAATATTGTATCAGAAAGTTTTAATCTTTAAATAAATCCCTGCTTGCTGCGGAACTGAGAATTTTTAGTCAGGTCATTGTGTTTTCCATGACTGCTGAATACATTTATTTATTTATTTTTTTATTTATTAACTTTGTGCACATGAAGTACAAAGGCGGACTTAATGCCATTAGGCATTATCTACCAGTCAACCTTCGGGTGTTGCAGAAATATGATGCGGTAGGTGCAAGGAATAAATATTTAACTCGATAAATAGTAATTAAGCAAATAATACATAAAGACTACATCAGATGTAACAAACATACACAATTATATCAATACATACATGATATACACAAACATACACATATACACCACCATCAATATATATACAAATATATAAACAAGTATAATATATACACGGGTACTAGCGTTGAGACTGTACTGCCAATTCACTCAGAAGAAGTTCGCGCACTCTTTTCTTAAATGTAAGGCGATTAGTGGACATCCTGATTTCGGTCGGAAGTGCATTCCACAGTAGGACTGACTGCACGTAGAAGGAAGAATTGATGAAGTTAGTGGTGTGAGAGGGGCATAGAAGAAGCAAGTTGTTTGCAGACCGGAGACTTCGGTCGTGGTTGGAACATAAGAAGCGGAAGTGTGGTACCAGGTATTCGGGCAATGATGGAGAGTTCAGGAAAGAGAAAAGAGAAGTCAGAGCACGTAGACTGCGGCGCTGACGAATTGGTAGCCATTGCAACTGGGAACGTAAAGCAGACACATGATCATACTTGCGAAGATTAAAAACGAATCGAATGCAGTTATTGAGAAGACGGTCTAGTTTATTGAGGAGGTCTGCATTCAGGTCAAAATAACACACATCACCATAGTCGATCAAGGGAATGATTAAGGACTGCATTAGTGTGGCCTTGGTTTTAACAGGGAGGAAGTTCTTGAAACGATATAAAGCACGGAGACAATAGGTGACTTTCTGACTGACCTGAGTAACCTGTGCCCGCCAATCAAGTGTCGAGTCTATGTATAGCCCCAGGTTCTTTACTACTGCGCTCAGAGGTATAGTTACGTTGTTGTAGACAATTGGTGGGAGGTCCGCCGTATCCAACCTACTCAGCATCAGCTTGCTCCCCTATGCCATAGTAAATTAAGTATATGAAGAAACAATTTTTATGCAGATTCGTCTAAATTTTTAATAATACAATAGGGGAAATCATCTAATCCAGGTGTAGTGTCTTTCCGAGATAACAAACTAATTTTAAATTCGGAACATGTAAAAGGATCTAGCAAAAATTTTGAATTTAGGCTATCATTAATTAATTCGAAAATATTACCCAAACTACCAGCATCATTTAAGATAATTTGTCTAGAAATGGAGAAATAAACTCATCTTTATGTGATTTATTGCCAGCTCTTATACCTTTAAACATTTTAAGAAGATTCCAAATCTTACTAATAGGGGTAGTTCTATTGAAAGAGTCACATAAGTTATCCCAACCTATTCTTTTTTGCTCTGATATAGTCCTTTTTTTAAGTGCATCTTTTCTTTTGTAGTCTAAATAGTTCTCCATTGTAGGTTCACTTCTATAATGTTTCAATGCATTGTAAGAGGCAATTACACTTTTTTCACTAATGCCATTCTACCAAGGAGCTGGTGGTCTGCTTTTAAAATTATTTGGTTTTGTGAGTTTAGGGATTTTCATATATTTTAAAGTATTTAATCGAGAACAAAAATCATTATAGGTTGAAATAGGATCATATAATTTTAATATTAAATCATTAAATATCGTTTTGGAAATAATTTAATACTTTGTCCAATCTGATTTTTATATATAAACCTATCAACAGGAGGATTAATATGATATGTATCTATATGTAGTGAAATCTCTGTTATTGTAGGGAAGTGGTAGCTGCATATGGCATCATCATGCACAGACCACTGGCATATTGAGGCGAGGTCAGCACTAATAAAGCTAACATCAATTGCAGATGGGTTTCGTCTTGGGTTATTACAAGTTGTGAAATTACCATCATTTAAAATACATTAAAATAGAAATCTACGGGATTGCTACCATGTACCTTTTTGTTTGTGAGTATCCGACTGTTGCGAATCCCGTAGATTTCTATTTTAATGTTACTGACCATGAAAGTTTAAAACAATAATATTTAAAATACATAAATCCAAGTCGCCTATGATATTAAATAAATCCTGACCTCTACTCTTAGTGGATAGACAAACAAATGCAATGTGGTGAGCATTAAAATCACCACTAACAAAGATAGGTTTTGGCAGATCATTAATTATATTATGTAGTCTGTTGAGATGTATGTGTCCACTAGAAGGAGGACAGTATACACATAGAATAGTCAAGCTACCATACACATACACAGTAGATAAGGACAGAGCAAAAGTTTGAATGTCTTAATATTTATAATAAAAATTCCAATAATGCTCATAATGGTGTAGCAATACTAATTAAGTACTTAAAGTATTAAACACTAGATTTTAATAATTTGTTTTTCTAAGAATTGAATCAATAGAGGTTTCTTACTATTAGCACTTTGAATGTTATACTGAGCAATACGTAGCTTAGACAGTGTATGACTTGGATCTATTACTTTAGATTTTTAAGTAGAGTTTTAGTATCCCCCTTATTTTATTACCCAGTTCCACCAACGTCTGTACTAGGGCCATAAGTACATCGTCGTTGGCAACTATTTGGGCTTTGATGTCTACCTTTGGAGGGACATCTTTAGGTTTATTTACATTATGTACAGGATTATTTACAGGTTTATTTACAGATAAATGTACAGGCCTATTTATAGATGTATGTACAGGCTTATTTACAGTAGAAATTTACATTTTTGAAGGTGAAAGAGGTGGAAATTGTCTATTTTCATTTTTAATGTGTCTTTTTTTTATGTAGCACTTGCAAAAGTTATCTTATTTTTCTTTTCTAATATTTTATTTAACTTAATTGAACATAATCTAGAAATTGCAAGATGAGGTCCACTGCAATTGACACAGCAGAGCTCTGTTGGTTTATCACATTCTTCATATAAATGTTCACCTCCACAAATGGAACATCTTTGTTTACCATTGCATATTTAAGCGGAGTGGTTAAATTTAAAGCAACGGAAACATTGCTGTAATGGTGGTATATGTTCAAAAACTCGGTATGAAAATAAATCATACTGTGCATTGTCTGGGAGGGAGTATATTTGAAAGAAAAGTAACGCTGTTTGTAGTGGTACTCGCTCTTCCCCAATCTTCTTTGTGAATCTTCTTATAGCTACTATTTCATATATCGATGATAGTTTTGTATATAATTCTTTGTACAAAACATTTGCTGGTACAAATCTAATTATACCTGTTTTTTCTATTTCCGCAGCTGCAATAAATAAATGCCTTAAAGCCATGTTTGTTGAGAAAAGCCGTCTTGTTGATGAAATTATTGGCTGTATTATACTGTTTAAATATTACTGCTATTTTATTTGCATTAATGCGTTGTATCGCCGTCACCCCTTTTATTTCATTAGAGAATATATGGTTGTGGTAGGTAGGGCTCTTATTGCCTATTCTATCCGTATTGTTGGTAGCTTCAATAAAAACTAAAGTCTAGATAGGTGCCATTTTCTGGGTATAGTCTTTTGTAGTTGGGTTTAATGTATGGTGAATAGTCAGAACGCTCACCAGCACCGCCGATATCACCACAGTCCATCTTAGTCCCTCCGTCTCTGGCCTCAGGCCGAGGACGTGTATGTGAGGTGGGCGGGTTATCCCCGCCTCCCTCGTTTCCTACCATTTTCTCTACTTAGTCCACCTAATAGTTACTTTTAATCAACTTTTTATCAAAAAAGAATGGCGAATATTTAATAAAATAAAATTTAAAAAAAATCACTCGCGCGCTTTTTGGATGTTCCCGCCAGAATCTTTGAAGCTCTTAATACTAAACAAACTAGTAAAGGATGCAAGCGGCGTGTTTATCAGGTATTATTATATTTATTTTATAGGCTCGTGTGAACAAATGTATGATGTGTTTTAGTGTTTGTTTTTGTGAGGACGCACACAGCGTTCTTTATTTCTAATATATATATAAACTTAGATCGCATAACTTAACATTAGGTTTTAATTTAGGCATAAATATTTATAAAATAGAAGAAATGACTTACGAAAAGGAATTTTAAACGATTAAATAAAATACTTATGAATTAATTATAGCTATTAGGCGCCTTCATAGTCAATGGAGTTTAAATATCTTTTTTCAGCCATTAGCGTTGCAAAACAGTCAAGAGCTCCTGTGACATGATTGTTCGGCTTTTTTTAATCTTCCGTCTTCTTTGTGCAGTCCTTTAGTGAGTGTCCTATCTCACCGCAATGCCCACAGGTGTATGACGTCTCTCGACACGTTTTGGCTGCGTGCCCGTACTGTTGGCACTTGTAACACCTGGTCACAAGAGTAAAATCTCTAACAGGACAGGATGACCAGTTCACAAATACTCTGTCTTTAGCTATTAGGGCTTTGCGAATGTTTGCAGATACTTCAATCACATAATTGCATGTCTCGGCACCTTTCTTACCCGACTTGTGGCTTAACCTAATTGAGTTCGAAAAATTTCAAGGCTGCAGTCCTGCAGTTTATCTGCTAGGTTCTGGTGATATAAGCAGTTAAAAACTTCCTTTTCCTGCATGGTATTTGGTATCCCAATAACTATAACTCTCGGATTCTTTTTATGTTGGTCGTCAATGATAAGACCGGATTCCTTAAGCTGGGCTGATTATTTTAGTTTTTCTATGTCTCCCTTTGTATCTGTGCTAATTATGACGCCACCGTTCATTGTTTTTCGCAGCCTTCTCACTTGCAACTGCATTTGTTCAGGACAAATTAATATTTTTTTGTACTAATGACTTGGTATCGTCACTTGAGATACCATTTTAATTTGTCTTTGGTATAAAATTGTTAGTACCTTTTTTAACCATATCGGCGAATGATTTTCCGGGTGAATGTTTGGATGATTCATTAATGGTACATTTAAGGCCGTTAAGGTTCTTAGATGGGTCAAATTGGTCCTGTAGAGTTGGGCAACTCTACTAGCTCTAACGGATTTTGTTTTGAGGGCTTGATATTCTACGGCCATGTGGGAGGTCCCGCTTGCAACTTTTCGGCACAATGTATTTATTCGTAGCTTCTGTTACGAGTTTAGTTTACTCTCTGAAGCAATAGTACATACCTCATTAAGGGTTTTCTCGATACGAGTCATCCAGCTATGAATATCATGGGTTGAGATCGCTTCGATTCGGTCATCTACTTGGCTTTGGATATTACGGTGTGGTGTATGTAAAGACATCAGGGCGGGTGAAGCCATCGGTGCGGATGAAGGCGTCGGCGGTAGTGTGCGGGCGATTCTATTATTCCTGCCAAATGGACTGCCTCCATAGTTCGTTATAGTATTTTACTCTGTGTACTAAGCATTTGACACACTTTCCGTTACTACCAGTTATTGGCGGAGAACGAGGTCACGACTCAGCAAATTACTATTGTTATTTTAAAATGAGTTTTCATTCGATGTATTTCCACCAGGAAAGTAGTGTAGAAAATCATCAGAAGAATTAACCGTTACTATTTCATCAGACAGTATTTCAATTAATGACTCTGACAGAGCTTTTGTGTCTGTTAGTTGTGATAGTTGTCGAGATGAATTCTGTACTTGAAGTTGTATTTGCGTGTTTGGCGATGGCGAATGCGCCGATGGTGGCGACGAACAATCTGATTGTTTCTGAGCGTTTAAGGCGGGCGAGATGGTGATGGATGTGAGGAATAATAATAATACTAATAAATATTTCAGACATCTAACACACAACGCCATCTAGTCCCAAGCTAAGCAGAGCTTGTGGTATGGGTACTAGATAACTGATACAAATACATATATACTTTTTTTTTGTAAATACTCTGAAACAAATATTTGTAGATCATACAAACATTTGGTCCGACCCGGGAATCGAACCCAAGAACTCATGATTAGTAGTCGCACACGCCAACCGCGAGACGAACGATGCAGTCACACAGTACACACAACACAGTAGTGTGCTTGTTGTTGGAAATTTAAGGATGTTTGTTATTCGATGCAAGATTGCCTAAGCAGAAGCAGTGAATACTGCAGTTTATCTGCGAAACAGATACATCGCATCAGGATTGAATAACAAAACGCTCATGGAAATCTGAACCGCAGCTAAACGAGATGTCAGTAATCTACGTATCTTTGGAAGTAAGGCTGGTACACATATCTAAGGAAAAACTATTGAAATTGGACAGAAAGGCAACTCAGTGTATTCTTGTAGGCTACTCAAACAATGTAAAAGGTTACCAAGTTTACTGACATGTAACGCCCAAAAGAACAATAATTTAAAGAGTGCAGACACAATGAAACACCGCCATAATTCAGACTGGTTTTATTCTTGATGCCACAGGTTAACAAATGTGTGCGTTCGGAAATATACATTAAAATCATTTCAATCATGTACATTACACGCTCTTCCTTAAATGTTAAACATGCGGACCCTACAAGTATTTACACCATTTAGCTATGTTAACATTACATGACTTGAATTGGCATTTACATAAACAAAAAATAACAACATATAATATTTTTAATAACGTAAACAACTATATTTTAAACGCATCTTAAACTTTTATATTATATAAGCTAACAACAATAAATCCAATAATTAATGTGGTTCAAATCTAGTAACTGGTTTCCGCTGGCGCTTAGGACGGTTCACCGGTAGTTCGGTGTCGGGCTGTGAGGTAGTGACGATGTTAGGTGCGGCCCGTGGAGCCAGCGCCGACGCTCGCAACCGCTCATCGTTGGCGTGCTCACCTGGCATGTACTCCGGGTTGTGTGTCGGCTCCGTCGGTATACCCAGAGAGGCCGTTTTTTGGGGAGTACTTGACGTACTCTGCTCTAGTACACTGTCTCTAAATGCTGGCAACACTTCACCTTCGCTAGGACAAGAAACAAAAGACATGCGCGACCTGCGACGTAATTGATCTACATGCTTAGAGGCTTGACGACCGCTTTCCTCTCTTACTATTATTCTGCGAGACCCTAATTGCTCAATCACCGTACCTTTCTGCCATTTATCGCGACCCCGATAATTCCTACTTCATACCTCATCTCCGCTTTGAAAATTTCGGTGACTGCCGCCCGCAAACTCTATTTGCTTTAACGGTGCGTCGCTTACTCGGTCCAGGATCGCCCTATCTCTACGAAACAAACCTAGCCGAGAGCGCAACGATCTACGTTGTAATATGAACGCAGGGGTCGCCCCAGTAGTACTGTGAATAGAATTTCGATAACATTATAAAAATGTTTGTAATGCAGTATCGATATCTATCTTATCCGTGATTGCCTTTTTTATTGCTCGTTTGCAACTCCACCGCATTTTCCGCCGCGCCATTTGATGCTGGATGATAAGCGGGAGAAAATTTTTGCTTAATTCCGTTGGTACTCAAGAATTTCTCAAATTCGTTACTCTGGAACGGGGGGCCGTTGTTCGAAACGACTTCCACTGGTAACCCAAATCTAGTAAACAAGCCACGTAAAATTGTGATTACCGCGGCAGCCGTCTTACGCGTCATTTCGAATATTTCGATCCACTTCGACGTGGCGTCAACAATTACCAAAAACATGATACCGTGTATAGGTCCTAAGAAATGTAGGTGTAATCGGGCCCACGGTTGCTCGGGATAGGGCCAAGGCTGGGGCTGCGCGCGCGCCGGCTCCGGCTGCTCCAGGGCGCACGTCTCGCAGCTCCGACACACCTGCTCGATATCAGCGTCGATGTTGGGCCACCACACGTAGCCTGCGGGCACTCGACTTTGTTTTAACGATGCCCATGTGGCTGCTGTGTAATTGCTTTAAAATTATTGGACTCAGTGACTTCGGAATCACCATACGGTAGCCCCACATAACGCAGCCTGTATCCGCGTATAATTCCTTCCACCTGATACGAAACGGTTTAAGACGGTCGTCATCACAAACAAATGGCCAACCCGAGTGTATGTACAAAAGTATTCTACTGAGCAGCGGGTCTGCGTTCGTCGCTTTCTGTACCTGGCTGTGCGTCACCGGCAAAAAATTCTCAACAAATTTAAGATACGTGACTTCGGTGACCCCATTGTGACCTTTCCCTACAGGTAGACGCGATAACGCATCTGCGCAGTTTGTAGATGACGTAACGTACTCTATATCATAATTATTTCCTGAAAGAGCAACCGCCCACCTTTGTATACGGCTGGCCGCCATCACCGGAATGCCGACCTTATTACCAAAAATCGTCGTTAAAGCTTTGTGATCGGTTCGTAACTTGAATTTTCGACCATACAGGTACTGATGAAACTTACGTACTCCGTAGATAATAGCGAGTGCTTCCCTCTCTATCTGAGAGTAAGCTCGTTCTGCTTTGTTAAGCGACCGAGACGCGTAAGCTACAGGCCTCTCACCTGCCTTAGTGACATGTGAAATGACAGCGCCAACACCTACACTACTAGCATCTACTGTCAATATTAGTGGTAACTCCGTGGAATAATTTATTTATTTAATACATCATACACTTTAAGTGCATTGGCGGACTTAATACCTAAGGCATTCTCTACCAGTCAACCATCGGGTGATGCAGAGAATTCAAAAAGTAGGTGCAATTTGTAAAAAGAAATGTATTAAAATAAACAGATCTGGCAATATATCTGTTGGCTAGAGACTGGCGGGTTCGAAGCGAACAGCCTCTTGGGTAACCAACGTGGTGTTTGCCCCTCGGCCTGATGACTGAAATGCTGAATCTGAGTCTGAATGTTGATGCTTGAATAAAATGCAATTTGCGTATACACTGATTTTAATTCTGATATGAACACTTTCAAAACTTTAAAGAAAGTAGACTATTCTAACCTTGACGAAATTCTAAACAAACTTGACTTTGCGCCGTTACTAGCGATGACGGATGTTGACGAGGCCGTAAACTTTCTTGTAACGTTACTAAAAAGTAGATTAGACACTTGTACTACAATTACGCGCTGTACTAGGCGTCACCGTATCATTAAGCCTTGGATTACTAGGGGCATGTTGAGATGCATGAAAAATAGAGATAACTTATATTTGAAAACAAAAAAATATCCTAACAATGAAACTATAAAACTAACATATACCCGATATCGTGCATTCTGTAATTCTATAATTAAAAACGCTAAAAGAGAGTATGAAAAAACTGAAATCAATAATGCTAAACACGATACTAAAAAACTTTGGAAGGTCATCAAAAAAAATTACTTACACAAATAAAACAAAGAACCTAGCATCAGCATTCATGACTACCAATAATCCTAAAGAATCGGCTAACGCGGCAAATCATCACTTCGTAAATGTAGGAAATAATTTGGCAGAGAAATTGCAAAATCTAAATTCTCCTGTCCCTCCTTCTCTTCCTCCTGCTCTATCCCAGTCGCAATCTTTTGTTCTTTCATCTACTGATCCTGACGAAATCATCAAAACCATCAACACACTTAAAAATGACTGTGCGATTGGGTTGGACGGAATCTCCAACTATTTTATAAAACGATATAAAACTGTACTAGCTGAACCTCTCGCCTACATTTGTAATTTAGCATTTTCTACAGGTGTCTTTCCAAAGACATTCAAACGGGCACTTGTCCACCCCATACATAAGAGTGGTGACAGAGACTGTGTCAACAATTATCGTCCCATATCGATATTACCTGCGCTCTCTAAAATCATTGAAAAAATTGTCAATTGTAGACTCGTTAACTATTTAGAAAAGAAAAGCCTTCTATCATCATCACAATTTGGTTTCCGGAGAAATATGTCTACAAACAATGCAGTTCACGAACTAACAAATACTATAGCTACTAGCATTGATAAAAAAAGGGAAGTAATAGCAATATTTCTAGACTTAGCCAAGGCCTTTGACACGGTCTCTGTCCCACTACTGATCGATAAATTGCAGCGGTTGGGTATTCGTGGTGTACAGTTGCAATTTTTCACAAGTTACTTAACAGACCGGTCTCAGTGTGTACAGCTTGATAATGTGTGTAGTGATGATCTTCCCATCACGGTAGGTGTGCCCCAAGGCAGTATACTTGGTCCTACCTTGTTTCTGATTTTCATCAATGAACTCTGTCAATTAGAAATGACAAATGGGAAGGTTATTACCTTTGCAGACGACACTGCACTAATTTTTCAGGGCGAGTCCTGGGACAATGCATTCAAATGTGCACAGGATGGCTTGAACCGCGTCATTAATTGGCTGACCAACAATCTTCTCACATTAAATATTAATAAAACTAAATATATAGCATTCAGCGTGAAAAACAATAAGTTGTTTCCCAAACCCTCTATCCCCATAATAGCACATTCTTGTCTCGACCACAACTTTTCGCCTGTCCAATGCGCCTGTGAGAAAATACAATCGGTAGATTCAATTAAATACCTAGGAATTGTCATTGATAAAAACCTGAATTTCCAGGCTCACATAGAGTTACTAACATCCAGGACTAGAAAGCTAATTTATATTTTTAAAAACCTGCGTCATGTATCGGATCAAAAAGTCCTACGAATGACTTACCTCGCATTATGCCAATCCATTTTAACGTATTGCATCACATCTTGGGGAGGTGCTGCAAAGACTAGCTTGATGAAGCTGGAGCGTGCCCAAAGAGCAGTCATTAAAGTGGCACTTTTTCTACCTTTCCTTCATCCCTCGGCTGACCTTTATCAGAGATTCAATGTCCTTACAGTTCGTCAACTTTTTATACTTCATATTGTCACTAAATCACACGCACAATCAACCTATGACCCTTTAATGAACGCAACAAAGCGTCGTAAATATAAAATCTTTCAAACTGATACTATATACAGAACAACGTTTTCACACAGATTCTATTGTTTTTTAGGCCCTTATTTGTACAATAAAATTAATTCCAAACTTTCTATATACGAGTTAAACAAATTTAAGTTGAAAAGAGTATTATCTACGTGGTTGCGAAACTTATCATACAACGATACAGAAAACCTACTTACTCCATTAAGATAATAATATACAAGCGATCTATTAAGCTGAAATATAAAAACGTCACACCCATGCATACATACTCACACAAACACACACATGCATAGACACTCATACATACACACACACACACAAACATACACACACACACACACAACTATAAATGTTATTTTGTTGTTACTTTATTTGTTATTCTGATTTGCATTTGAACATTAGGTATATTAATGTATAGTAATAGAAGGCATCATACAAGTTGGTCCAAGAGATGGGAGCCTGGTGATCTGTAACACAGGTTTTCCTAATATGGACACCAGTCTCTCACAAAGGAATAATTGTTGCTCATTATATTGTATTACCTGATCTGTACTTACCTTTGTGAAAGAGTAATAAATGATTATTATTATTATTACTTTTACATTTATTTTGTGATTTCACTTATTTTCACATCAATTTACACAATCGTGCCTTATCTGATAAATCTGAAGATATTATAAAAGTAAGTATTTTACTTCTTGAATGTCATTAAACACTGATTATCTGATATCTGAACTTATATTTTCAACGTGGTGAAATTATTCGACCGTACGCTCTGAACAATTCAAGGGAAGAGCAAAAAGTAGCCATCCTGCTTACTTATCTTAAAAACAATATCGTCGTGACACTATTGGCTAACACGCATAGTACTGAAAACTACCAATAGATGGCGTTAGTTGTATAAAACTATGAACCCTGTTAATTTTAATTAACATTCCTCCCGGGGCGGGAAAGAAAACAAGCTTCCATATGAAACAAGAAATTATACAATTCTAAGTCATATACACACATCAAAAGTGTCTAGGGATCAAGCATTTTTATGCGGATTTCTTGAGATTGAGATGTGGCTTTGGCCCTGGCGTGCTCAGTCGCCAGACTTGAACCCAATTTAGCATGCATGGGATATGCTACAGAGAAGAGCTCTGCCGAATATGGAGGGTATCCAGTCGCAAGAAGACCTTTTTTTGTTGTTGCAACGAACATGGGCGGCCATTCCACAGCGTGATTTGGATGAACTCATTTTGAGTATGCCAAACCGATGTTCTTGTGTTAGTGTTCGCGGTAGAAACACGGATTATTAATTGTTTAAGTTACCTAATAAAATTTTAAAGAAAACTGTTATTTCAGTCTTTTTTTCGAACTTTAATGTTAGTGGTTCAAATGTCAAAAATCCTTTTATTAGGAAAATGGCAAATTTCTTTATTAATGCAAAGGTGACTTGGTTTATCGTTACTGTGACAAACGAAAACACTTTATTTGATGAATCCTTAAAGAAAATTTTAATTAATATCAATCAGGAGAAAAGTTATTGCAAAAATATATGTTGATCCCTAGACACATATGTTGATCCCTAGACACTTTTGATGTGTGTAGTTAGAATCTGAGTACAATCACAAGTACTTAGTCTACTTACAATTAACTCCTATCTGATTACAAGTACTTAGTCTACTTATAATAACTCTTAAGTTAATCTGATGAGTCTAACATTGGCAATTTATACAATTTAATAACAGGTCTGACAAGTTCGCCATTTTGCGTTTTTAATTTAACTGACCTGATCACCGAATCTTTACCGGGATACAATTCAATAATCCTACCTCGCCTCCAATGTAGAGGTGGTGAATTTTCATCTCTGATTAAAACTAAATCATTAAGTTTTAAATTGTCTTAATGATCATACCATTTGTTTCTAACCTGAAGTGATGTTAAATATTCTGAGTGCCAACGAGACCAAACATTCTGATACATTTTCTGAATTAATTGATACCTAGATAAACGAGACATCTTGATATCTTTCCAATTAGGCTCCGGTAAAGCTACTAATGGCTGACCAATTAAAAAGTGACCGGGATGTTAGTACCTCGAGATCACTTGGGTCCTCTGACATGGGGACAAGTGGTCGTGAATTTAATATAGCCTCAACCTTGGTAACAATGGTAGAGAGTTCTTCAAAGGTTAGAATGGTCTCACCTATTTCACGCCTGAGTAATTTCTTAAGACTGCGCACTGCGGCCTCATGAAGGCTTCCCATGTAGGGAGAGGCTGCTGGCTGGAACTGCCACCTGATGTTCTGTCTCTGGAACTCTTCTATGAGAGTGAACTCGTTATTTAATAAAAACTGTTTTACCTCTTTAAGATAATTGCTGGCTCCCACGTAGTTGGTGCCGCGATCGGATCTGATGAGAGTAGGTAGCCCTCTTCTAGCTACAAAACGTGTGAGACACGCGATAAACGACTCTGTGGATAGACTGGATACCACTTCTATGTGTATCGCCTTTGATGCTGTACATACAAATATACACAGATACGCCTTTACTGATTTGGCGCTCCTGAACAAAATCTGAGGTTATTGATGAATCGAAGCACATATGCTGTAATATTAATAAGCTTGTTAAATGAAGTGACCTTTTCTAATAAGGATAGATCCCATGACTTGACTGGGGTAATCACATGTACTGATTTCTTGTATCCAGGTATATTCTTAGGTATACTGATGACAGACTGAGGCCATTCTTGCTCAGGCCTTCTGAGCCATTGTGGAGACCACCATAGCTCATTCCTGATTAAGTCCTTTGCTGACATACCCCTCGATCCGATGTCGGCAGGGTTGTATTCTTTGTAACTGGCTGTCCTGACGGAATGTTAATCCTGTAGGATAATAATATGTCTGAAATAGGATCCCACTGTATCCCTAGGACCTTTATGAAGCTCTTGTCGTCTTGATCAAACTGATGAGGTTGCTCACAATAGTCCTCTGGTAAGTCTTGTAGTAACTTGGTCGAGCTCGATGACCATTTTCTGAGTTCATAACCTGCACTTTGCATAAGTTCTATGAGCTCAGCCTTCAATATCTGAGCCCCCTCTAATGAGTCTGATCCAGTCAAAATGTCATCGACGAATACACTGCGTCATATGATCTTTGCTGCCTGAGAGTTGGGATGGGTAGCTTCCCAATCATCCGCTAATTGTAACAATGTTCTGATTGACAAAAGTATTTGTATTAAGCTCATAAACTTGGAGCTTTTCTGATGGATGTCTCCTCCAATAAATGAGTTGATACTTCCTATCCTCTGGGTGTATCCATAACATTCTGAACATCATTTTTATATCAGTAGTAAATACAATCTGATGTCTTCTGAAATTCATAATTATATCAGTGATATCATTCTGAAGTGGGGCGCCTGTATGCAAAATGTCATTTAGTGACGATCCTGTCGACGTCTTGCAACCTCCATCAAATAAAACTCGCAGTTTGTCTGAGTCTTTCTTGAATATACTGAACTGAAGTTGCAAATTTATTGCTCCTTTCTTGAGTAGATAAATCCTTGTAGGCGACTTGATCCTGATGTGATGCTATCGGCCCCATGACGACATGAATAAAGCAGGTTCCATAAGCTGCCATTCCTGAAGAAAGAGTGGTCTTTGTGCCATCATATACATAATTAAGTATATCAGTACCTAATATAATTTCTATTTCCTGAGGTTCATAAAATGTTTCATCGGCTAACTGAATATTAGTGATTTTCTTATTTATTATATCACCTTTCTGAATGTAATGCGATGGTAAATTAGAAGTGACAGAATACATTATCACAGCATTTGTACTGATTATAGGCACAGACTTGCTTTTGACGTGGTTTTACCACAATCTTAGCAATCTGATTTCGCTGATTAACTGATTGTTTCCCAATACCATATATCTGGCATGAAGTAGACTGTCGGTGCAATTTCAACTAATTTTTAAATTAACTAATGATGATTTTATTATTGAGACACTCGCTCCTGTGTCGAGAAGTGCTCTTACTTTTATATTTACCTTCATTATTCCTGATATGAATGATGGCTGTTGGGCACAGACCATCAGATGGTGTTACAGCACCGACAGTGATCTTATCTCATTGTTGACCACTGGGAGAGCGCCTACCAAATCGCAGCTCTTCAAACTGAGTATTAGCCTGACGGGCCCTTGAGCCTTGTTGACGGTTGGGTATATATCCTGAAGGTGGTGTGTCAACACTGATATTTAAGTCTGATATCTGAGTAGCAACACTATGCAGTTGACGCGATGGCGACTGACGTGGTGACTGCCTTGGTGACTGACGTGGTGATTGTCATGAAACTTGATGAACGGTCTGACCTTGCGACGCGTTTGCCTGACGATTAACATTATCGCGCCTATCTGGCTGCGATGCATAGCCCTGATTTCTTGTCTGATATTTATTTGCGTCCTTATTGCACAATAATGTGTTGTGCGCTTCCGAGTTGCAATGTTTACACCAATAGTGGTGAGCACATTGCTTGCCTGAGTGCCCTCGAAGGCATACTCGGCATAGCTCTTCCTTAGCTGCCCATACTGATCGTTTGTATGGGTGCAGGTCAATGAACTCCCTGCACCTATACAATGAGTGATCATTATTATGACAATATGCACACATCATCACCTGGTTTGTGCGAGGCGTGCCTGAAGAGTGTTGCGGCGCTGCAGAAGCTGCCACACGTTGACGCGGTGACATCACCCGAGCAGGCGCTTGTCTTGAAGCTCCGGCTGTTGCACGGCCTGATGTGTGTGCTCCTGATGGCACGGCTAACTGAAGTCTTCTCTGCTCATCCAGTAGATCGAGCAACTGATTAAATGTTGGGAGCGCGTCTTGAGTTCCATAGCGCTCCTCATACATTTGCCTGAGTCGGTTAGGTAATTTCTGTAATATAATATAGACCATTAAATATGACCATGCTGAAACTGGTAAATTGAGCTTTATTAATGCCTGAACACTCTCACGCAGGGGGCCATAAAAGTCCTTGCGGAGAGCAGTGCCTGATGTGACAGTCGGTAAATTCAATATGCGCTCTAAATACGCATCAATGAGCGCGCGTGAATTGTCATATCGTTCCGTAAGCAACTTCCATGCAACCTGATAATTACTCCCATCCATGGGCAGGTGACTGATGATTGACTTGGGCTCATCTCCTAAGGACGTGCGCAAGTAATAATGCTTCTCTGAGTCTGATAAGCTGGACCGACTATCCACTAATGACTAAAATAAGTCACGGAAGCTGAGCCAGTGTAATGATTCACCACTAAAATAGGGTAATTTAATTGAAGGTAATTGTACTCTTACCTGGTCTGAAGATGTACCAATACCTGCTGAGCCTGATGTGTTGGTCGTCATAACTCCTCAATTCGTGCCAACATTCCATTCACCTCTGAGAACTGCTGTTCGATTTTCCCGAACTCCTCAGCAGTAATTAATCCGGCATCCTCCGTCTGATATCTAAGAATGATCTCAAAGGCCTGAACTATCTGAGGATAATACTGATTAAAGTGCTTGTTAGCAGCTATACCTGATGTAATAGTCATATCATGTTTGTTTACTGTATTAAAACAGTCTCGTAACATACGGTAGCGGGTCTGAAATTGGGCCGTAGCCTTTGCTAACTCCTTGGCACTCATTATATTATAATACTAAACTTTAAATTATAGTAATAAATCTTAAAACTTAAGTAAAAGTTTCAATCTGAATAGAAATATTCACAACAAACAACAATGAAGTTCAATGAACTGATTGTACTGACACTACATACAGTGACAGCCCGTCATATGACATATGACGTTTCTAGTTTCGTTTACTTTTTTTTTTTTTTTTTGGGATTTTATGACCTGGTAACTAAGACCTTTAAGTCAAGTCTTATTTTATTTGAACAAACATTGCACTTTCACTTCACTTCATTTTTAAATTGTTTTAATAGTATTTTTAATATATTTATATATTGGTTTGTAAGTGTTTTTGTCTTTTAATAACTGTTCTAGTGGCGGCGGGCGGGATGAAGAATCACACTTAATTTTTAAATCACTGAGTTCACTAGCCAACACTAATCTGTCAAGCAAGAATTGTTGACAATCAAAAATCAGATGTTCCATGGTTCCTTCTTGAGATTCGCAATATGGGCATGTATTGTCTGTAATAATGCCAAGTCTAGAAAGGTGTGACGGTGCAGTATTATGGCCAAAGCGCAATCTATTTATCGTCGTTATAAAGTCTCGGCAGGCTTCTTTCAATCTATTGTACCAGGGTGTAACAGGCAATCTTTCTTGAATACTTCCATACCACTTTCCTTTGATGTCTTGGTCTTTCTTCCACATTTCTAGCCATAACTTACATACATTTTCATTGATACTTTGCAGAAAATCAGTCATAGGAATGTCCATTGCATTTCTAACATCAACAGCATTATTACCTTCATATGCGGTTTTATCAACTATTTCATTACCCGAGATACCTCGGTGAGAAGGTACCCATAGGAAAGAAATTTTTATGTACTTAAGATAATATTGATATATTATTTCTTTGATAAAATACAGAATATAATTCGACTTAAATGAAAGTGTAAGATTAGTTAAGGCTTTTATCAAACTCTTTGAATCAGAAACAATCAAAAAGTATTTACAATTGTTAATTTGGCGAATATGTAATAAAGCCTGATAAACCGCATATGCCTCTGCAGTGAATATACTACATGTATTGTGCAGAACAAAGCTTTGAGAAAATTTTGTATGTGGATCATAAATAGCAGAACGTACATAATCACTTCCCTTACTACCATCAGTATAAATAACATAATGATTATCATTATCTGCCAAAAACTGTAGCATATCTAAATTATTATTAATTGAATTTTGTAATTCTTTGATGGGATGTGAAATACACTGATAAGAGAAAGAGTAACATGGCCATGGGCACTGTTTTCTTATATGAGTAAAAGTATTCTCTATTTCTAGCAATATTTTGGACAATGTTGGAGATTTGCCATTCAAAAGATTGTCTCCTGTTGCTAGAGGCCCAGGAGCACTACTTACAGAAGGTACAATTTTGTTAATAATTTTCTTGTGATTTGCAGCAATTAATTTAAGACAAAATCTCTCTGCAAGTAGAATGCGTCTCAAAATTAAGGGCATCAATTTAGTCTCTACTTCCATTTCCCTTATCGGAGTAGAGCACATTGCACCAGAAATAATTCTCAAAGCCCTGTTCTGCAATAGATCTAGTTTATTTACATGAGTACTGTTTATATACACTAGTGAACTATAATCAAAATGACTTCTAACTATACTTTTATATAGATTTGACAATATTTTAGGGTCTGCTCCCCATGAGACACCTGCAAGACATTTAACTATATTTAGACCTTTTAGAGCATTCTTTGATATATATTTAATATGTTCCTGAAAAGTTAATTTCCTATCTATTACTATGCCTAAAAATTTCTTTGAATTTACTGGGTTTATAAATTCGCCATTATAAACTACTTTTGAATTTGAATTCTCATTTCCAAATATCATGATACTGCTTTTGGAGGCGTTAATTTTTAAATGTAGTACATCATTATAATAGTGAAATAGTTGGGACAAGGCTCTGTTAATATTGTTAATTGCAATTTCTACATTATAATTACTACTGTACAAAACAATATCATCAGCAAACTGCAAAATATCTACATTATCACTATTTACAAATTTACAGATTTCACTTGTATAAATATTGTGAAGCAAAGGAGATAGTGTAGCACCCTGCATTGTACCTTTAGATGCACATTTTGGACCATGTAGTGTATTATTATATCTTACATAGAGTGTTCTATTATTCAAAAAATTATATATCCATTTACATACTTGGCCTGGCACGCCAAGCCTAAACATAACTTGTACTAGTATAACAGGATCTAGACTGTCAAATGCACCTTGAACATCTAGAAATACACAAACAGTGTGTAACTTTTTATCCTTTGCATGTTTCAGGTCTGAAATTAAAGAAGTGAAGCTGTCTGCACAACTTCGCCCTCGACGAAATCCATATTGTATATGTGGAATGATGCCATTAGATTCTATATACCAATCCAAACGATTTTTAATCATGTTTTCAAATATTTTACCTAGACATGAAGAGAGTGATATTGGTCTGTAAGAGCTGGCTAGCTCTGCAGGTTTATCTGGTTTGAGTATTGGAATGACACATTGTGTTTTCCATGATTGCGGAATACATTTACAATGCCAAAGTAAATTAAGTATATTAAGAAACAATTTTTGTGCAGATTCGTCTAAATTTACAATTTTTAATAATACAATAGGGGAAATCATCTAATCCAGGTGTAGTGTCTTTCCGAGATAACAAACTAATTTTAAATTCGGACCATGTAAAAGGATCTAGCAAAAATTTTGAATTTAGACTATCATTATTTAATTCGAAAATATTACCTAAACTATCAGCATCATTTAAATTGCTATTGTCGGATAATTTGTCTAGAAATGGAGAAATAAACTCATCTTTATGTGATTTATTGCCAGCTCTTATACCTTTAAACATTTTAAGAAGATTCCAAATCTTACTAATAGGGGTAGTTCTATTGAAAGAGTCACATAAGTTATCCCAACCTATTCTTTTTTGCTCTGATATAGTCCTTTTTTTAAGTGCATCTTTTCTTTTGTAGTCTAAATAGTTCTCCATTGTAGGTTCACTTCTATAATGTTTCAATGCATTGTAAGAGGCAATTACACTTTTTTCACAAATGTCATTCCACCAAGGAGCTGGTGGTCTGCTTTTAAAATTATTTGGTTTAGTGAGTTTAGGGATAGTCATATCTTTTAAAGTATTCAATCGAGAACAAAAATCATTATAGGTTGAAATAGGATCATATAATTTTAACACTAAATCATTAAATATCGTTTTGGAAATATTTTTATACTTTGTCCAATCAGATTTTTTATATATAAACCTATCAACAGGGGGATTAATGTGATATTTATCTATATGTAGTGAAATCTCTGTTATTGTAGGGAAGTGGTAGCTGCCCATGGCATCATCATGCACAGACCACTCGCATATTGAGGCGAGGTTAGCACTAATAAAGCTAACGTCAATTGCAGATGGATTTCGTCTTGGGTCATTACAAGTTGTAAAACTACCATCATTTAAAATACATAAATCCAAGTCGTCTATGATATTAAATAAATCCTGACCTCTACTCTTAGTGGATAGACAACCAAATGCAATGTGGTGAGCATTAAAATCACCACTAACAAAGATAGGTTTTGGCAGATCGTTAATTATATTATGTAGTCTGTTGAGATGTATGTGTCCACTAGAAGGAGGACAGTATACACATAGAATAGTCAAGCTACCATGCACAGTAGATAAGGACAGAGCAACAGTTTGAATGTCTTCATAAAATCTAGTGTTTAATAGTTTGTACTTTAAGTATGGCTTAATTAGTATTGCTACACCATTGTGAGCATTATTGGAATTTTTATTGTAAATATTTTATCCAGGTATTCTAAATTTATTGTCTTTGAACCATGTTTCGTTAAGTAAGCAAATGTCAATATTTTGTTTTTCTAAGAATTGAATCAATAGAGGTTTCTTACTATTAGCACTTTGAATGTTATACTGAGCAATACGTAGCTTAGACAGTGTATGACTTGGATCCATTACTTTAGATTTTTAAGTAGAGTTTCCTTAATACTATTTATGGTAGTGGGCTTAGTATCCCCCTTATTACCCAGTTCCACCAACGTCTGTACTAGGGCCATAAGTACATCGTTGTTGGCAACTATTTGGGCTTTGATGTCTACCTTTGGAGGGACATCTTTAGGTTTATTTACATTATGTACAGGATTATTTACAGATAAATGTACAGGCCTATTTATAGATGTATGTACAGGCTTATTTACAGTAGAAATTTTCATTTTTGGAGGTAAAAGAGGTGGAAATTGTTTATTATCATTATTAATATGTGGTTTCTTTAATGTTGCACTTGCAAAAGTTATCTTATTTTTCTTTTCTAATATTTTATTTAACTTAATTGGACATAATCTAGAAATTGCAAGATGAGGCCCACTGCAATTAACACAGCAGAGCTCTGTTGGTTTATCACATTCTTTATATAAATGTTCACCTCCACAAATGGAACATCTTTGTTTACCATTGCATATTTTAGCAGAGTGGTTAAATTTAAAGCAACGGAAACATTGCTGTAATGGTGGTATATATTCAAAAACTCGGTATGAAAATAAATCATATTGTACATTGTCTGGGAGTATGTTCGAAAGGAAAGTAATGCTAACTGTTAGTAGTGGTACTCGCTCTTCCCCAACCTTCTTTGTGAATCTTCTTATAGCTACTATTTCATAGATTGATGATAGTTTTGTATATAATTCTTTGTTCGAAATATTTGCTGGTACAAATCTAATTATACCTGTTTTTTCTATTTCCGCAGCTGGAATAAATGCCTTAAAGCCGTGTTTGTTGAGAAAAGCCGTGTTGTTGATGAAATTATTGGCTGTATTATACTGTTTAAATATTACTGCTATTTTATTTGCATTAATGCGTTGAATCGCCGTCACCCCCTTTTATTTCGTTGGAAAAAATATGGTTGAGATAGATAGGGCTCTTATTGCCTATTCTATCCGTATTGTTGGTAGCTTCAATAAATACTTTAAAGTCTAGATAGGTGCCATTTTCTGGGTATAGTCTTTTGTAGTTGGGTTTAATATATGGTGAATAGTCAGAGCGCTCACCAGCACCGCCGCCATCACCACAGTCCATTTTGGTCCCTCCGTCCCTGACCTCAGGCCGAGGACGTTTATGTGAGGTGGGCGGGTTATCCCCGCCCCCCTCGTTTCCCACCATTGTCACTATTTAGTCCACCTAGTAGTTGCTATTTATCACCTCTTTAGCAAAAAATAGCAAATATTTATGTAAAAAAGTAATTTTTTAAAATTTTCACGCGCGCGCTTTTTTTGAAGTTCCCGCCAGAATCAGTTTCGTTTACGAAGTTACTAAAATATCCTGAGTGTTGACAGTCTAAGACAATTAAGTCTAATAAACGTATGAAGTTCGTCCGTAACTCACTTCACTAACAGTTATGTCTATTGTCTATACGAGAATGACGAACGAAATACGAAGAAAAAGAAAAGATGGCCGACACTTATCTTCCTGACACTTGTTGTTTGTTGAATTAAATGTTCAACTTACTTGATGTATGATGATCTGAATTATGATATATATCCTGATGATCCGTCTATATGACGTCCTGATGATTTTCTGACGATTTCGATCCTTATTTGATCTTGTACACCGGGTGACCTTGAACGTGCGCGCCGGTAATGGCTTTGTCTGATATGAATCCTCTTCTTGTGATTCTTATTCTGATTTTCTTACTCGAATATGATGATTTTGATGATTATATTCCCCTCTGGTAACCAAAATGGGGGTCTGAGGATGGTGGATGCGAAGCGTAGCCTCAAATATGATGATGTCTCTGATCTTGAAATGTTGTGCGATTCCTACGCAGTTGACTTTCTGAAGTTGAGGGTGGATGATGATTCCTCCCCTCTGAATTCACCAAAATATGGTTATGTTTCCCTCATGGGTTACCAAGATTGGCTGGAGACTGGCGGGTTCGAAGCGAACAGCCTCTTGGGTAACCAACGTGGTGTTTGCCCCTCGGCCTGATGACTGAAATGCTGAATCTGAGTCTGAATGTTGATGCTTGAATAAAATGCAATTTGCGTATACACTGATTTTAATTCTGATATGAACACTTTTACATTTATTTTGTGATTTCACTTATTTTCACATCAATTTACACAATCGCGTGCCTTATCTGATAAATCTGAAGATATTATAAAAGTAAGTATTTTACTTCCTGAATGTCATTAAACACTGATTATCTGATATCTGAACTTATATTTTCAACGTGGTGAAATTATTCGACCGTACGCTCTGAACAATTCAAGGGAAGAGCAAAAAGTAGCCATCCTGCTTACTTATCTTAAAAACAATATCGTCGTGACACTACTGGCTAACACGCATAGTACTGAAAACTACCAATAGATGGCGTTAGTTGTATAAAACTATGAACCCTGTTAATTTTAATTAACAATATCAAATACAAATAATATATAAAAGGTAATCGTACATACAAGAACTAATACATACAACTAAATACATAATAGGTCTTTACCTATGAAATTGCCGTTTTGTATGCAATAAGTGAAAGTACTTATTTTTTCAAACTTTTTTATTTCTGTTATTCGAAGTAATCACCCATGCAATCGACGCATCTTTGCCAACGCATTGGCAGTTTATTGATGCCCTTCTTGTAAAAATCAGCTGGACGGGAGGCAACAAACTCTTCAAAGGCATTTTGTACTGCCTCTCGGGAATTGAATTTTTTACCCACTAAAAAGTTGTCTAAATTTTGGAAAAAGTAATAGTCGGTAGGTGCAAGGTCTGGTGAGTATGGCGGATGAGGGAGAGCTTCCAACCCCAGCTCTAGCAGCTTGGAGACTGTCTGTTGCGCAGTATGGGGTTGCGCGTTGTCGTGAAGGAGCAGTGGGGATGACTGATTGACCAAAGCTGGTTGCAGATGTGCAAGCTTCTCCATCATTCTCTCCAGTTCTTCACAGTACACATCTGCATTAATGCTCATGCCGTTTTCTAAAAAGCTGTGGGGAATCACACCCGCATCGCTTAGGTGCTGAACCAGGGTCTAACCAACTTGCTGAGCGCTTTCGATTGTCGAACAGAATCCATTTTTCGTCGCACGTAACAATTTTTTAAAATTCCTACATTTCTTTGCCTATTGAGCAGCGCAAGGCAGGTCTCGACGCTTACGTTGCGCTATCGATCGCTAAGGTCGTGGGGCACCCATCTATCAAGTCTATCAAGCTTTTTTGCCAATTTGTCGCCGTTTCCTACTTCGCCAAGTTTCGTGGGTTCAAATCCCACGTAGGACATTTTGTGTGATCCACAAATTGTTGTTCTGAGTCTGGGTGTTCTTTGTGTCCGTTTCATATATGTTTGTAAAGTCCCCCGCGACACAGGATTTATTCCTAGTGCGGGAGTTGTCTTCTAGCTCAGCTGTAGATTGAGTTACGTCAGCTTCCACAATTGCCTTTAATTCATTATTGTTAACCAAAGTCTCCGGACGACCACGAGCTTCATTTTTCAAGTCAAAATTTCCAGAACGGAGCCGGGAAAACCAATAACGGGTTGTGCGTTCGTTTGTACAGTTCTCTCCGTAAACGTTTTTGATGTCACGTGCCGTTTGTGTCGGTGCCACGACGGAACTCATATTCCATAATTACACGAATTTTTAAAGTATCCATTATAACGAAAAATGTTCAAATGTAATGAAATACAACAACAGTACTGAAGAAAGGCAATTTCATAGGTAAAGACCTAATATGACCAAAAGTGCGATGCAATTTTCATTTTCAGACATATTTATATTTGTTGAATTTGCTCTTTTTCCTTTGTTCATAAACCTTATCATTTTGTATAAACTTTGACCCTTTTTTCGCAATTGCTATTAATTCACTGTTTGAGTTATATATTTTAGAAAGAAATCTTTTTGAAACAATGTAGTTTTTATCTGGGATTTTAGAATAACTAACATATTTGCTTTCATTTATTTGACATAATAGACATTATTAAGTGTCACTTTAGACCTTTTTCGATACACAGGTAAATATGTTACGATGTTGCCAACTTTTGTGGCTTTTAATATTCTCCCGTCACCTATTTTCACTTGGATCGGGTTCTCAAGCTCAGTTACTTCAGTAAAGTAATTATCGCTGTTTATTATGTAGTCCGTGCATCCACTATCTATTAACTAAAATATTTTCTCTTTCAAAGAATATTGTTCACTTGTCGTGGTCGTCGTGTTGCAGATGGTTGTATAAAAGTTTACTTATTATGGTTATGTCCTCGATCACCTCTGTATGAACTAACTACCTTGGCCCCTACTTCTTCCTCGGTATGAACCACGGCCATGACCTCGGGTTTTGAATCGACAATCTTTGCTAAAATGTCCTGGTTTTCCACAGGTAAAACATTTCTGAGTAGACGTTGGGTGACTTTGGAATTGAACACATTTGATGATTTTTCCTCTTCTACTTTTTGATTATTTCAGCTTTCAACATGTAATTAAGTTTTTCTTGCTCGGTGATTATGGCACCAGCCTGTTTTAGTTCATTAACAGATTTTTCGAAATCATCAAAAAAATTATGTTCGTCGTAGTCGCATAGTTTTAAGCTTTCAAGTTTATTTCTATACACAATTTGCAACGCGGTAGATTCATGTAAATATATTTCATCGAATTTAGCCATAGTTTTGGAAGCAGTTTCTAATTCATAGACATATTCAAGTTGCTTGTTAGAAATGGCGCTGTAGATATCATTGGTCGCCTTGACATCCATTTCGGACCATTTTTCGACATCATCAGTTTGTTTTTGCTCTCGTTGTACCAATTCTAAACATTTCTTATATTGGAGAAACTTCATTAATCTTATTTTTCAATTAATAAATTCAATTACATCGAACACAGGAATCACAATGTCGGAATTCTTGACACACGCCATTTTTGATTTTTGTGTTTTCGTTTAATAACTTTAGTTTTAGTTTTTTTCCTTTACCAACTATTTTTACTAAAACAACCACGGTTTGCTACCATATTAAAACACTTGATAAGTTGGTACTTACTCAGGTTTATTTTATAATGAGATACAGTAATGCGGTACATTATGCAGGGCAGACATCTTGAAGAAAAAGGGAAGAGGCGTTTACCAAGCATGATATGGTTACCTACTATACTAGCACGTTTACGAAGTAAAATATAAATGTATAAAACATAAACCAATATTTAACAAATATATTTTTTTTAGAAAATACTTTCTTAAAAGGCGGAGTAATATCTAGGTATAATATTTTTCTGTAAAAGCTCTTTTAAATCATTTTTCTTGTTGGCAGAAATTTCCCTTTTTGAAGTATATGCTGGAACCACATAAATATTACTTATTTGTCTTGCAGATCTTTGATTCTTTTTTTTTTATTTTGACCTCAGACCAGTTATCGTATTTGAGTTTTATACTTATATATTGCATCATTGTCTTTTGTAAATTCTTTTGTAAATTCTATTGCTTTGATATCTGAGATTTTTATAGTAATCCTTTCTACATCTTTGGCAGTGTTAAGTTCAATTTCGTCCGATAATTTTTTCAAATCATAAAAATCATCATAATATAGTTCCTCCATCTTATATAGTTATTCCATCTCATCTTCCATTTATAGTAGCACGTAAGCACGTGCGCCAGATTTTTTAGCTTTTTTTATTTGCCTTTTCAATTAAGGAGTGAGCTGTATCTCCCTCGTTTTGTGAATGACCTCTAATTAAAAAATTGTGTGTAATTTTCTTAATTGGTAGAGATTTGACTGCGTAAAGTACATAGAGAATATGAATCTGAAAACAAAAGAAATATTAGACAAGACAGCACAGAAGTACTGGAAGATCAAAGAATAATACGAACATGTTTTTATGTTGACCACCACAATAATTGTGGTGGTCAACAAAAAAACATGTGCTGATTGAAGCACAGTCATTGTCGAATTCAAAAAATCACGCTGTCTTTGAAGAGTGGATAAATCTCAACACATTTTGAAAACTTATATCTTTATTCCTCTGAAAAATGTTCTGAACATTTGTATTTTTTTCCAATCTACTAACTCTCAATATTACTAAAACCAAATACATCTGTTTTTCCCAGCGTCAAAACACAATTGTGACGTAGTAAGTAAGCATTAGTATTAAGTATATAAGACTGTGTCTTTTAGGAGAGAGAGGATTATTAAACGTAACGTGTAACCATTAACATCTTGTTTGATTTACATAAGTCCCGTCCTTACATGGCGACCCTGCCAGTTAAGGTTCGGTGTCGAATTCCGGACTGAGTAGATCGCGATTAGTGACACGATGTTAAAAATTATTAGACTGTGTTATGGTACTGACAAAGTAATAAATACATTTGGTGCGTAATTTTTAAAAATGTAAAGCTCTCAAAGTGAGGAAGTGGTAGTTGCGCAAAACGTAACAGGGGGCGTAAATGCGGCGGACGTTACACAGCTGCATCGGAATCAGTCAATAACTAATACAATACTGGGTGCGATGCTGGTCATCCTGACTGTGGGAGTTGGTTTTGGAGTACATAAATTGTATAAACGCTGCCACGTAGACTGGATGCGAGCGGAGATAGCCAGGAGTGCTTTTAGGAGTTCTGGCCCAAGGCGTGACCCAAGGAACAAGGAGTCCAATATCGAGAACGTTTAGCCTTGAGTAAAACTCGGCTAGACAAGGCAGACATCGGGTAAGAGAGTCTTCATGTGTTACGGTATAGAGAAAGTGAAAATGTGTGTGTGAAGTGTTTCTAGAGTATGGCGTGGACAGAGGTATTATAGTTAAGTTTTAGAGTAGTTTCATTTTATATTTAGAAGTAAATAATTTATATAATAAATATAATACATAGTGAATTAGATATACAGGTGTCTAAAGGTTATGTTAAGCAGGAGGAATTAAAGTAGATTTTGATTATTGGTGACGACATAGACATACTATCAAAGAATTAAGATTTTTTGTTTAGAGAACGAACAAAGTTTAAGTACGCGTTTAAAATGTTCAGACCTGTAAATGAAGAACTAGCAATTCAGCGGTTTACGCAAGGCTTGAGAAATGGTCGATTGAGTACCATTTTAGCGGCCAGAGATTATTCCGAGCTGAAGGATGTTATACGAGCGGCTAAAGATGTGGAACGCGCGCACCAAGGTTACAGCACTTCGGCGGAGACAGTCTTTGCGGCTCAGCATCGAGGTAAGAATAACCAATTTTATAGGGGGGCAAAACCGAGGACGTATTTATATGCCGAGTCGTAACTTTAAGTCGACCCCGCCACCACCTTCGTGGAATCAGGTACCTGGTTTTAACACTCATTACCGAGATCGCGCAAGAGGTTTTGTTAACAATCCGCGAGGACGTGGACGTAATTACGGTCAGGCGACGAATCCGATAAACTATGATCGCAATAACAGGCATAAATAATACTTATTTGTTAGATCAGTCGAGAAATGACGTTCAAGGCACGTCTACAAACAATCAAAATTTAGATGTAGAGTTTTTTCGATCCTAACTTTATTTTATCATGTAACTATAATAACTTCATAGAAATGACAATATTTGATTCTAAATATAGAATGTTAGTGGACACGGGAGCCTCTTTGTCAGTGGTGAAATATGACGCGGTTAGAGACTGGAACATTCATATGCTACCAGATCGCATTACCATTAATGGTATTGGTGGCAAATCGACCACCGACGGTTATGTTTACATACCATTTTCCATATTTGGGAAAGAATTCAAACATAAGTTTTATGTTCTGAAGAATCTACCTTGTATACAAGACGGTATAATTGGACAAGAATTTTTAAAGAAGAAGGTATTGTTGTGTTTTAAATTATGAACATAACACGGTGACAATAAATGAATGCGATAATTCAGTTACAACCAGTTTAAAATTAGGGAAATTAGGTAAAAACTTAATAATACAGTACCACCAAGGTGTGAAAAATTATTCCAAGTTAATTGTTTTGAGTGAGAGGCTTGCGTTGTATTTCCGAGAGAATTATGCGACGGCCGAGTGCAGGTATCCTACAATTGAAAAAGAATTGTTAGCGATAGTTTGGTCCGTAACATATTTTAAGCCTTATCTCTATGGGAAACGATTTATAACAGAAACGGACCATAAGCCATTAGTATATTTGTATAATTTGACAGATACTTCCAGTAGATTGTTAAAATTTCGGTTATTACTTGAAGAGTACGATTATAAAGTGGTTTATGTGAAAGGGTGTGATAATGTAGCTGCAGATGCATTGTCACGTATAGAAGTGACTGTCTGCAATAGCTGCAACAGTGATAGTGAGTCAGATGGTGACAAATCCCCAGCGAGAAAGAAGAAAGTAGTGACATACGAGCAAAAATTTATTGAGTCTTGGCTCAACGACGAAAAGTTTTGTGGATGGCTCGCAAAAAGTAAAACACATTTTTTACTTCTCTGCATGCTGTGATCGTAAATGCGGAATTCAAGAATTGATGCGACACAATAATTGATCAAATCGCCAAGTAAACTGTAAAAAATTACAAAAACAACCTAAGCTTACATCTTTGTTTGCATCCTCATCAAAATTACAGGAACCGCAGCAAATGGCAAAAGCCGGAGAAACTAAATTAGCCTGCTTTATTGCGGAACATAACCTTGCATTTAATGTTGCCTCACTTTTAATCATTTAATAAAATCAGTATGTCTCGATTCAAAAACTGAAGAATGTTTGTCTGTGAGCCGAACAAAAGCAAAATCTATTAAAGTTAATGGGACAGGAAAAACCGCTGAAGGAAACTTGATGCAAAAATTAAGAGAAAACGAGTTTGCATTGCTGGTAGAAGATGAGAGCACTGTCGGCTATCAAGCATTTAGCTTAATAGCAAGGAGAGTCAACACAAGTTATGAAGTAGAAGATAAATTTCTAACTGTGATACCGATCACTGACGGCTCATCTAAAGTATTGTATAATAAAAGTCGAATATTTTAATGAGAAAGAAATTTCATACAAAAATAATTTATTAGGATTTGCGTCTGATGGCGACAATGTCATGTTTGTCAAGACTATGGTGGAAAAGCAGATAAATTGTAGTTTAAAAGTATTAAGGTAAGGATACACGACGACACCGCCGCGACACTTAGTTGCAGATGTAGTGGTGGTGTCGCTCAGTGTCCGTGTCGCCGCCGTGGAGACAGCACGTGCGCAGTGTCCGACATAGGTGTCGCGAATTTCGGAACCTGTTCCAAATTTATAGCTAGAGCAATGACGTCACGCACGTGGACTGCAGAGGAAATAAAATCTTTGATTTCCTATTATGAGGCGCTGCCAGAACTATGGCAAACATCAAACCGCGATTATAAAAATCGATTAAAAAAGACAGCAGCAGTAGAAAGTTTGTCAGAACAATTTGAAACTACTACATTAGAAATAAATCGAAAATTGCACAACTTACGGACGCAATTTAATAATCAATTGAGAAAACTAAAAAAGAAGAGGAGCGGTCTATTGAAGGTTATTACTGGTTAAACCTTCAATATTTGAGAGTACACAGGGTTGATCTTCAAATAAACTTGAAAGACTGTAGATTACTTTGACATAGACATAGAGATTTAATAAAGACCAACAAAAGTTTATACTATACAATATTATTCACTGAATTCACAACACTTTATAATAATTACACAAAGTTCAGTTCCCTTTTATATAATACAAAATGACACAAGAACAGTCATATTCGAAAACTGACTTTCAAACATTTCTTCATTTTCTTCTTTAAGTGATATAAGGAGGACGCACATTGTTACATTATATGCAACCTTAATATCTTCTCTCAATGAAGACCTATCAAATTTAAGAGCTTCTGCACCCTTGGTCTTGCTAAAGCCTTCGTGAATGTATCTGCAAGCTGATACTCAGTTGGGACCTTGCTTACAACTATCTCGCCATTTGTAACCATCTCTCTGACAAAGAAGTGTCTAAACCGGATTTGCTTAGTAAGTTTGTGGTACTCCGGATTTTCAGCTAACTTGATCGCAGCTTCATTGTCCACTTTAAGGATAGGCAGACCCTTCAGTTTGGTCATGTCTCCAATGACTCTGAATAACCAAATTGATTCCCGAGCGCCTTCACTGGCAGCAACAACCTCTGCTTCAGTAGTAGATATAGCTACGCTTGACTGACGTTGGCTTATCCATGACACGGCACCTCCAGCGTACATGCACAAAACACCAGTGGTTGAACGTCCTGTGTTCAAGTCACCTCCATGATCTGCATCACTGTAGCTCTCAAGAATACCTGTCTTGAAACCTCTTTTGTACAGTATCCCTTTTTCTGGAGCATATTTCAAGTACCGTAGTATTCTCATAAGTTTGACACAATCTTGTTCTTTAGGATTTTCAAGGCTTCTAGAAACTACGCTGACTGCATAAGCAATATCGGGTCTAGTCCCGACCATTAAGTATGCCAATGCACCAACAACTTGTCTGTAGTTCTTCAACAAGCTGCTTACATCACATGACTGATCTTGACCCTGACACTGATCCTCTTTAACAGTTGGTGTCATTACCGGTCTACAATGTTCCATTCCAAATCTCTTCAGCACTTTCTTTGTGTAACATCCCTGAGATATTTTGATTCCATCATCAGTCTTTTCAATCTCAATTCCAAGGAAATATGACGCTGCCTTTGTGGTAATTTTAAACTTGCGTTTCATTTGTCCTATGAACTCGTCAATAAGATCCTGACTCGTTGCAGCCACCAATCCATCATCAACATATAGGGCAACTATTAGTTTACCTCCACAAGATGTCTTCCTTATGAATAAACAAGGATCTGAGTCACTAACTTTGAATCCAATATCTTTGAAATAGTCCAAAATTCACTTATTCCAGCATCTTGGAGCTTGTTTCAAACCATAAAGGCTCTTTTTCAATAAACACACCCGACCAGAACCATCATCATATCCTTCAGGTTGTTTCATGAAAATTTCTTCTTCAAGTGACCCGTAAAGAAATGCTGTTGAAACATCGAACTGCATCAATGACATGTTTTCATTGGCTGCGACAGCCAAAACACTCCTGACTGTTGCCATCTTAGCTACAGGACTAAAGGTTTGATCATAATCGATCCCTTTCTTCTGACTATAACCCTTTATAACAAGTCTAGCTTTGTACTTGTCCACTGAACCATCAGCATTCAGTTTGACTTTATAAATCCACTTATTTGGTATAGCCTTCCTGTTTTTCGGAAGAGAAACAAGGACCCAAGTCTTATTCTCCTTCAAAGAATTCATCTCACAGTCCATTGCTTGTTCCCAAAGATCCCGTTCAGAACTTTTAATAGCATCTCTATAACAACCTGGTTCTTGGTAACCACAGCTAGCTATGTTCAAAACATAGTCTTTGAGTTTTTCAGGTGGACGTAGTAATGATCTGTCTCTGAGAATCGTTATAACCTTGTCTAATGTGTCATCAGCAATATTATTTGTTATGAGTAGTAACGCCATACTATCCATCCTGTTAAACTTTTTTAAGTTCTCTTCATAAAGCACCAGTTCTGCAGCAGCTTTATCACCAGCCCCACATACAGGCTTTTCTGATCTCTTTATAGTGCCCTCTACAATGTCTATTAGACCGTCTATTCCTCTTAGTAGAGCAGACATACGGTATTTCCATTGTATCCAGTTTGTACCCTCAAGTTTTGCAATTTGAATTTTTGACAACTCCATTTTTCTGATTATAGGCCCATAACCTATTGAAGGTTATTACTGGTTAAGCCTTCAATATTTGAGAGTACGCAGGGTTGATCTTCAAATAAACTTGAAAGACTGTAGATTACTTTAACATAGACATAGAGATTTAATAAAGATTATCAAAAGTTTATACTATACAATATTATTCACTGAATTCACAACACATTATAATAATTACACAAAGTTCAGTCCCCTTTTATATAGTACAAAATGACACAAGAACAGTCATATTCGAAAACTGACTTTCAAACATTTCTTCATTTTCTTCTTTAAGTGATATAAGGAGATCGCACATTGTTACATTATATGCAACCTTAATACGGACAAGGCACAGATGAAAATTATGTAAGCACGTGGGAACATTCCACAAGTTTAATTTTTTTTCGTCGAGCACCGTTCTAGCAAGTGAAACACAAACAAATTTGGTGAGTTCTTTATTAATATCAACTTATGTATCGATACTGCCAGCTAACTTCACCTTCGGGAGATACAAAATATTCTTTATATTCCTCACGAATTTCTTTACTTTCATTGGACATGTTGGATCCCTGTGGTCTATCTGAGAAAAATACATTATCCGGAGAGGTATCTAATCTCCAACTGCCAGGGATCATTACACCATTAATTTCCTCATCGAAGGTGCCTTGTGGTGTATAAATATGTCTCGAATTCCGTTCTAAGAGGAAATTATGCAACACGCAGATTGCACATACAATTTTAATAACTTTTTCAGGACATAGTTCTATAGGCTTCCTTAATTTTCTAAATCTGTTGCAAGTATGCCAAACGCATTTTCTACTACACGTCGAGCCCTCGACAATCTGTAGTTATAAACACGATTAGGACCAGGTTGATTACGAAAAGGATAAGGTTTCATAAGATAAGGCTTTAATGGAAAAGCATCATCAGCAATAATGACATAAGGCACATTTTTTATTCTACCAGGTAGTGGCTGTGGTGGTGATACCACCACCACAGCCACTACCTGGTAGCATTAAGCATACCCTCGCTTAAAGCATTTGACAGTGAACAATTTGCAAACACGCCTCCATCGGAGATTCTCCCATTGCACCCAATGTCTGTGTAAATAAATTTGTAATTGGCATAAACTAATGCCATTAACACAATACTAAATGTGCCTTTATAATTATAGTACATACTCCCACTATGTTGGGGTGCCATTATCACCACATGCTTTCCATCTAATGCTCCTAAAGCGTTTGGAAAATTCATTTAATTATTAAAATCTTCAGATATTTTTTTCAATTAATCTTCAGATGAAGGTATCTGTAACAATAATGATAAATAGAACCAATAATTTTTAGAATGCACCTTCTACCAACAGCGATACTGAGGAATCACAAGAATCGACAAACGTCAACACGCAATCTTCTCAACAAACCTCTAAACGGAAGAAGAAAGAAGACGAAGCTTTAGACCGGGCGTTAAGTATATTGGACAAATCGGATGATGCTGCCACTTTTGGTGATTTCGTGGCTTCTGCGATCCGCAGTATGAGGAGCGATGCTCGAAAAAGAGAATTAAAACGTAAAATCCAACGTATTATTTTGGATATGGAGGAACTGGATGAAGCTGATTATGTTTCTGTCTCTTCTCATTCTTCTGCTCCACCCACTCCAATGCCAAATGCGACATAGGAGACTTCGCAAGATCACAATTTGACGTTCGAAAATTTGTAATTGTTGAACATTTTTGTACTTTTTAGTAAATAAAAATAAGTATCCTAAATTATTAATAGTAATTTTTTTATTCTACTTACCTCCATGTAATCTTGTTTTAGGAATCTGTAGATAGCTTCGCAACATTCGGGTATTATTTTTGAAATTGTTTGTCGAGGTACTCGAAATAAGTACGAGAGCGATCGATACGAATCTTCTGAAACGAATATAGTATTTTACAAAATTTCTTAAAAATCAATCGAGCCATTTCGGAGGAGAACACTGTGACACGAGAATTTTATACAAGGTGTTAATTATTAAGCAATCAACCTCTTAGGGGGTGATTGTGCTCATGAATATGAACAACTTTTACTATGGGGCCGACCCCAAAAAAATCTGCTGTTCCATACATTTTGTTCTAGTAGGTATTGACAATTTGTATGGAGCAGTTGTTTTTTTTTTTTTTTTTGAGTTACGGGGTCGGTCCCATAGTAAAAGTTGTTCATATTCATGAGCACAATAACCCCCTAAGAGGTTGGTTGCTTATATTTGATGGTGTGAAACATAATATACCTGACGCCAAAAATCTTAGTGATATCGCAGGTGAAATCTTGTTAGATAAATATTGAGTCTTCGTGTTTCATCCTAACAAAGTTTTTGTAGCTTTCTGGATCTTCGTTTTTCAGTTCAGATAACAATTGATTATGTGCCCCCAGCTGTGATCTTCTTTTAATCAAATCTTTAACCCATATCGATCTCTTTTTTCGACGACGCATTTTAATTGAAACACATATCGCGACAATCGCGGCAGCAGCACGTCTATTCATGGCGATGGAATGTACTACACTGAATTGCAATGTAGCATGTCTCATTCGTGTAGACAGCCAACACACTTGAACCGAGACACTAGATGTTTACACCAATGTCGACACAAAAAATTGCTTACCGTGTGGACGCAATCGACACTAGTGTCGACATTTGTGTCTAGTGTCAGTGTCGTCGTTTATCCTTAGCTTTAAGAACAGAAAATAGCACAGAATTTTGTTTAAATGAAATGAAAAATTATTTGAAACAATGTGGCATAATTCATCAGCGAACCAATCCCTATACCCCAGAACAAAATGGGATGTGCGAAAGGTTTAACCGCACTATTGTGCAACCGGCCAGATGCTTACTTTATGATGCAAAGTTTGAGAAGAAGTTTTGGGCAGAAGCAGTTCACACAGCTGTGTACTTAACAGAACTGTAGCTTCAGGGTTGAACCAAAAAACTCCCTAAGAACTTTGGACTGGCTGTAAGCCAAATGTCAGTCATATAAGAGTATTTTGAAGCACAGTTATGGCTCACATCCCTAAGGAAAAAAGGTTTAAGTGGTATAGAAAGCGGAAAAGCTTTACTTAGTCGGGTATGCTGTAAAAATCTAAAAGGGTACCGGCTGTATAATCCATAAATCAATAAAGTTATAACAAGCAGGGATGTCACCATCATAGAGCAGAATATTTTAGAAATAATGCAAGCTGTAATAAATGAAAACAACAAGTCATCATCTGACAGTGTTGACCAGCATAAAGATTCTGTTGGCTCAGACTCTGAAATATCAACTGGTACAGTGAAGAGTAATAATAATGACAGTACTTACACAGAAGAACCAATTCCACACAGTAGTTCTTCAGATGAATTTTGTGACAGCGTACCGGCCAGTTTTTTTTTTATTTCCGCACAAAAAAAGGTGTTAATAAATAAGCCTGATAGGAATGGTTACAGCAATGTGTGTCTTGAAACAGACATAAATCTATGTACAGACCAGCTGATAACATATATTATAAAGAAGCCATAAATGGGCCAGAATCAAAGGACTGGTGTAAAGCTATGCAGAAGGAATTAAAATCATTTGAAGAAAATTAAGCTTGGGATGTGGTGGACAGGCCAAAGCAAGCTACAGTGGTGAAGTGTAAGTGTGTAATTACAGTGGCCGCGGGGCTGGCAGCGGAATCCGCTCGCGGGTAACGCAAACACATAGTTTTTGATTAAGGTGCACCAAGTGCGAGCGGGGCGGGTGAGCGGGAATCGCAGCGGGACAAGCGTTTGTCGCGAGCGGGGCGGGTGGACGCTAGTCAGTTTCCCGTTCTGTTTGTTCGGACATGCCGTTGCCGAGTGGTTAAAGTAAGAAGAGTACCCTGAACCCGCTGCTCGTTCTAAACTGTTGATTTTCATTTCGAAGTAATAGTGTGATACAATTGTTAATTTAAATTAAAATAGTAAGAAACTCTGTGTTAATGTAAAATTAACATGTTTTTAAATTTCAATTTATCTTGTATTCAGTTCTTGGTTATGGTCAATTTTAGGACAACTAACGCCATCTATTGTTAGTTTTTAGTACTCATTTTACCAATGAGACTGTGTAAAATGATCGATTGAAAAGATGGCGTCTTGATAACTTTTGTTCAGAGCGAATGGTCGCATATTTTTCTCCACGCCAAGATTTTAATTGTCAGAACTCATAAATCAGTATTCCGATGTAACTCAGTTATAGAAATACAACGATCAAGTTCAGTTAATTGTGTTTTTAATCAAAAGAGTGCATTGAACCCGCGAGCTTGGCGTGGCCTCTTCAAGACCCTCAAATTCAGAAAGTCAACTGCGTAGGAAACGCACACTGTGATCATAGTTTTGTGCCCGCATTTTACCCTAATGACGCCCACTAAGGATGATGTCTACGACAACAATGTTTCTCCGATATATATAAACATTGTATAATTGAATAGCTGTGCTCACTAAGGTATTTATTTCTGTTTTTATTACTTTTTCCTCGTAAATTTCTAATAAAACACTAATAATTCCATAGATAAGAATATGTACTTACGTATATCTATACGTATATTTGCATCATTACGCCATCTAGTTCCCATTCGCGGAACTAAAACGTAGTGTCACTGGTAAATATACGTATTCCTAGGTACATATATACATATATATACATATACCGTAGGTATACGTATATATATGTATATACGCCCTATATACTTTGAAAACCCGCTAAGGTGCAGAAACGCATTTTAAAGTAAAGATGTCTAATGTTTCCACTATTGATAAAAAATAGTGAAACCATAAAAAACATTGACTTAATTACTTTAAAATACGATCCTGCAACTTAACGAATTTATTGTATTAACTTTACAGTTAATACAATAAATCCGTTTTATCCGCATCATCCGCATTTTTGTTTTTAAGATCAAAAACAAAAAAAATGCCAATAATCGCTATGTGAGAAGAAAAATTAAACAAATAAATTTACTTATTCTTTTTATTTTTGAAATTATATTCACTGGCTAATTTCCATAAACAATCACTGTTGATGATAATAACTACTTTTGCCACACAACGATTTCTTGATGTTGCCATACTGCACAGCTTAAATTTATGAACATAACATATCAACCAAATGGCCAATGTTTGCAATTAACAGAGATGGTTGTATGTACGCTTCATTAGTCTCACATTATACTCAATGCCTTACCTTCGCACTAAATGCTTGCTATGTCTACGCTAAGTATTGTTTTGTTTACCCTATTTTTTATATAACTGAACCGTCTGGATTAGCTAGCTGTCACATGTGACAACAAGATTGCGTTCCAGTTCATCTCTTTTCAGTTGTTTATTCATTCTCAGATTTGGGTACTAGTCTTTTTGTATTTAAATATTTCATCATTTTTTAAATTCTTTATTTGTGTTTACTCATTTATAATGTTTATTGTTATTGTTAATTTCTTTTTTTTCTTTCTTTTTTTTTATGGATCGCAATCTTGAATTAATTTCTTTACACTGTATTTTTAATTTATATTTTATTATTACTACTTTATTAACATACAACCGGCAGACGGATAGTTAATTGAAATATTTTTTACTCATTATTTTTATTTTGTTTTTCATATTTATATAATATATTATTATTTTTTATTATTACTATTATCTTATTCTATATTGATGCTGTCACCTGGCACTGATAGTGATGCCGAAGAATATTTTTCGGTATCCAGTGATGACGCCAGCTTCATTAGTGTACCTTCACTAGCAGAGACCATCTCGGGTCATTTCTCTGATGTTCCCAGGAACTTCAATGTTGTTCATCTAAATGCCCAAAGCATACCGGCACATTTCCCTGATATGCTGACAACCTTCGACTGTACAAACATTCATGCAATTCTTGTATCGGAATCGTGGCTGAAGCCATGTCTATCCACCGTATCGTATTCGCTACCAGGCTTTCGATTAGTAAGGAACGATCGTACTTGTGGACGCGGCGGTGGAGTTGCCATGTACATCCGATCTCACATTCCTTTCTCCGTTGTAAATATTTCATCACAGCCCCAACCCACGAATGCTGGTGAGCATTTATTCATCGAAATATTACTCCAAAACACAAAAATACTTCTCGGTGTATATTATAGTCCTTCGTTAAGGGTAGACTACTTTTCTTCCCTTGAAGTACTGTTAGAAAATTTAACCCCTACGTACAGTCATACCATAGTCATGGGTGACTTTAACACCTGTTTGCTCAAAAACAATTCTCGTTCTGCTATCCTTCGATCTGTTATTGAATCCAGTAACCTTTCCATTCTCCCATTAAATCCTACACACAATTTACCAAACCGCAATCCATCTCTTCCTGACCTCGTTTTTGTGTCCTCTGTTGAGCATGTTGCTAAACACGGCCAATGCTCTGCAGATTCTTTTTCCTATCACGATCTTCTCTTTCTTTCCTATCTCCTTCGTATTCCTAAACCTAAAGCTAAAATTATATCATACCGTAATTTTCGTGACATGAACCTCTCGGATCTTCGCAGAGACGCCGACAACATCGACTGGAGATTGCTTTTGAATTCTGACTGTATTGATGACAAAATAAACCACTTCACAAATAACCTTACGTACCTATTTGATAAGCATGCTCCAATACAACAGAAAAAGGTAAGACATCTGCCTGCACCTTGGCTCACGGAAGAAATAAGGGCGGTACAAAGGAAGAAAGCAAGAGCTCAGTCCAGGTACAAAAGTCAACCCACAGCAATAAACTGGGAAAGATTTGTACTCATAAGAAATCACTGCAACAAGATGTGTAGGAATGCTCAGCGCCGACATATCCACAAATCTGTTGAAGATGGTGACCCAGCCAAGGTTTGGAAGTTTCTTAGGTCATTAGGAGTCGGCAAATCACGTCCTGACTGTTCTTCGAAAGATATTGATTCCATGAATTCATATTTTTCTGCCTCCTCCAATTATGGCGGGGCTACCAAGATTGCGACGCTAAACTATCTTTCATCTCTGCCGACTCCCGACTGTTCCCCATTCATTTTCAGTCAATTCGCTGCATGTGATGTTAGGAAGAGCGTAGTGTCAATAACTTCGAATGCTGTAGGGAGCGACTGTATCAGTCGTAACATGATTCTTCCCATCCTAGACGAAATTCTACCCGTGATCAGCCATATCCTTAACTATTCCATATCCATCAATACCTTTCCATCCGCATGGAAACTGGCTCATGTTATTCCCCTCCCCAAGAAAAGTAATCCTACCGCCCTCACTTATTACCGTCCCATTTCTATCCTCCCGTTTCTCTCCAAAGTCCTCGAGCGTCTCACTCACAGACAACTAAGCTCATTCCTTTCAAGAAATTGTCTCCTTAATCATCTCCAGTCAGGTTTCCGCCCAGGCCATAGTACTACCACGGCTCTAGTCCACATTACTGATGATGTTAGGTCGGGCATGGAGGAGGGAAAGCTAACGGTATTTGCCTTGCTAGACTTCAGCAACGCGTTCAATACCGTAGATTTCGATGTCTTGTTGGGGATACTGCGCTCTCTTAACATATCTCCATCAGCTGTTGACTGGTTTCGTAGTTACCTGTATGGTCGCCAGCAGCGTGCTTGTGTTGCAAATGTTTACTCCTCTTGGTGCACTACATCTGCGGGCGTACCTCAGGGCGGCGTGTTATCCCCTTTACTTTTCTCAGTTTTTATTAACTCAATCACAAATCAATTGCTTTATTCCTACCATCTTTATGCAGACGATTTACAAATTTACTCACAAGGAACTCCAAATGAATTAACAGAAGTAGTGAATACAATTAACAGAGATTTGATGAAAATTTGTAACTGGAGTAGGGAGTATGGACTGAGTGTGAATCCGACTAAAACACAGGTCGTCATAGTGGGTAGCCCCGGGCTGCACTGTAGATTAAACTTCCAGCAGATACCAGACATTGTTTGCAGCGGCTCGATTGTTCCCTTCAGTGAGAAAGTAAAAAATTTGGGGATACTTATGGATAGGTACCTATCCTGGGGCCCCCAGATTGGGGAAATTAGTCGCAAACTATATGCGGCAGCGGGGTCTCTGCGAAGGTTACGAAACTTTCTTCCCACAAACACTAAAATTGCGCTCGCACAATCTCTTCTTCTTCCCATCCTTGACTATGGTGATGTCAGCTATCTGGATCTCACCGAAGACCAACTAAATAAACTTGAGCGACTCCAAAACCTTTGCATTAGATTCATATTTGGATTACGCAAATATGATCATATCTCAGAGTTTCGTTCTAAACTCAAGTGGCTCCCAAAACGCTTTCGCCGGAATGTTCATATTCTTTCTCTTCTATACAGTATTCTGTTTCATCCTCACACTCCCTCTTATCTTAAAAAACGCTTTCAGTTTTTACACAACACTCATTGCAGGGACCTGAGATCATCAGAGAATTTGAAACTTGAAATGCCAAAACATTCCACCCGGTTTACAGATAAATCCTTTACTGTGCAAGCAGTAAGACTCTGGAACGATTTGCCTGAAACAATCCGTCGCGCCAAAACCTTGACTGTATTTAAAAAGCTAGTGAAGGATTATTATCTATCATTATAATTACTTGTTATTTATAGTATGTATATATTTTAGTTTGTTTATATGTATATGTATGTTTATATGTGTAATATAAGTAGATGTTTAAGTACTTATGCAAATAGTTGATATTTTGAATTTGGTGATTGTTTTTATAATTTACGTAATAAATTTATAATTTGTGCGCCCTACTACTGTTACCCTAATTAATGTCACTTAGGATAATATCCGTACAAAGGTTGTCTGTAAGAGATCGCCATGAGCGATAAGACCGCCAATTGTCACATTTTGTATATTGTAACTCTTTTTCTTTCTCTTTCTGTTACGTGTGTACAATAAAGATAAATAAATAAAATAAATAAAAATAAATATCAGTATATGATGTCGAACTTTGTTTCCCAAAAATATGAAATGAATATTATGTATGTCGGAGACACAAGAATAAACTAGAACATGAATGACAGATACAGCCAATCTGGACCAAAGCCAAACACTAATCACTACTAAACGGATACGAATCAACCTAAACACCTTCAGCAACCCCCCATGAGGGGATTGGGGCAACGCTCACCCCTCCGCGATGCCCTGTGGAATTCGCCACCTAGGCTAGTAATTCCCCCACTGATAAATATCGCCTCATACACACAATATAAAACACAGAGATACAATAAAGCGCAAATCAAATAATTGATATGGTCGTCGCGAGATCTGAAGAGAACTGTGTCCTGTTGCCGATCGCGCCGCTTTATATAGAGTGTTCCGTAGTGTTCGATAGTGACAAATGTTTGTATCACTTTTATTATTTGGATACCCTCACTCCGACACGGCCGTCCTGACGTATTACACGTCCTCGTGTGATGTTGAAGGCATCATCATCATTATCCGCAGAAAAGAAAGAGATTTTTGTGTTGTTCGGCCACTCCTGATCAAGGACATTGGGTACATTATTACATTTTATCTTCTGTGGAACAACTTCATTTAGGACATTCTCATAAAATAGGCTTTTCGTTATCAAATCTGAATGCTAATAGACTTCTCGCTACATACTAAATTAATAACACCAGTAAGTAGTATCGCAACAGTCACCTCACCGTTTATCGCGTTACACATTTTTGGATTATTATTATTAAAAATATCTACATGGCCTCTTATTCTACCAATTTCACTTTTCAATGGCCACCTCGCCTTTCAGTGGCCACCTCGCCTTTCAGTGGCCACCTCGCCTTTCAGTGGCCACCTCGCCTTTCAGTGGCCACCTCGCCTTTCAATGGCCACCTCGCCTTTCAGTGGCCACCTCGCCTTTCACAAAACTTAACTAAACTTTAACAACCACCACGCTGTTAGGATATCTCATATCTCATTATAGAGACTACTCGCCACACAATTACAACGGAATTTCATTCCATTGCATCAGCATTAATTAACCCTTGATTATCATCATCAACATCAATAGGGACTTGATCTACGGGGATTTTCCTCACTATTATCAATGCGAGACAAATCTACCTCCTCGGGTATAACACAAAGGAGACTCTCGTGTGCGATCGCGAGCGCATTTATAGGTTCTGTTACCAGTTAAAGATTTCAAAGTATAACGATCGCCATCGAGCAACTCTACAATTTTAAACGGTCCTTTATACTTAGGATTTAACTTTGTCTAATTTCTTTCTTAACTTTGAATCAAAACTAAGTTACTGAGATCAAACTTTACTAATTTACACTTTCCCTATCAAATGTCACATACGTGTACACACAGTATCTCTCTCACTCTGCCATATCTGACCTCACTGTCTATTCTGTCTCAATAAAACAGTACACTACTGAACAGCAAAAGAAAATAGTAACATCGTTATTAAAATCAAAACAACATAAAATAAGAACTTTAGTAATTGACTACTGCTGCAAATTCTCAAAGCAATCCAAATAAATAGTATCGTAGGTCATCCCTGTGACCACCACACGTATATCTTGTAACATCGTTTTTTTTAGTTTTCAATGTTTAACTATTTTTGTTTCAGCGCCCTCTCGTTCATTGTGGTTCGAACTACAATTGGATTTTGTGCGCGATCGAAGTACCGGGCTGTTGGTACACCTAGGTGGCACTAGGGGGCGTATTTTATGAAGGATATTTTTGTTAACATTATGACACTTAGAAATAGTGAGACATTATCATATGTGTATCATACGATTCTCATTACATCTTAAATTGATCTCAAATAAGCAAGGAGTATGGAAGTTGTACGTCCTGTTCGCACATCCAGAAATGGAGTAGGGGAATCATCGAGAATATTCGATAGGATGTTTATATAGGGGGGTGTGTGGCATATTTTTTTTTTTCTTAAACCTTCTCTCATTAACTCTGAGGAAGCTTTGCTTACAGTGTATATTAATATTCTTGTTGGTAGTGTTTGTGAGTGTTCAAGTCCCACTGTCTGTGGGTCGATAGATTACCGCAGAAAGACAACCTACATCTTACCTGTCTTGTGGTTCAAGATTTGTGCTGAGGACGGTTGACTATTGGCAGCTCACAGCTCACTCCTCAAGACCCATCTGCCCTACCTTGAGGGAAGTTCATATAATCTGTATATGAAAATTAATTAATATTTTTTTACCTAGCACCCACAAGTTGGATCACTGGTGGACGTCTCCTTAAGCTACCTTGAGCTGGAGAGAGTCTACGGCTGACTACCTTGAGTCAGAGAGGTGACCAGAGGGTGGCTATCCTGTGGTGACCAGTCTACAGGCTTAAAGTGATAAAGAAAAGACTGTATAATTTTATTTTTTTATTTTAAGACTACCTCATAAGTTTATTTATAAATTTATATTTTATTTCACATATGTAAAATAACAGGAACTAGAATAAAAGTTTGTATGAATCGTAAGTTGTCTCATTGAAGTCTTCCTTGGACCCTCCGCACCCTCACTATAAAATTTTATCAAAATTCTTACGGCGCCCTGAGGTATCATCTTCTATCCTGAGTCGAAACCGGTGAGTTGCCACCTGACAAGTTCAGGGGTTACAATCTGCCAACTACATAGACATGCCAGCTACAATCACCCGCTGCTGGTGAGATAGCTGACACCAAATAGAAGTCCGACCAGTTTTTTTTTATCTTTACTGAAAATATCGACATTTCATCACAAAATAAAAAAAAAGGTAATTATAATTCGAGTCACAACTATCACAAAGTGGTAAAAATAATAATCTAAAAAAATGTTAACAATAGCTACAATCAAAGATGAATCCGCCTTAAATTAAAAATCACATCAAAATCGTAAATTTAAAATTTAAAAAAAAAACTTATGCAGCATCAGGTCGAAGTCATCAATTACATAATTGTCATTTAACGATTATACTGGCACGTTTTGCAGACATTCGGTTTTTCTTCCCCACTTTCACCCCCACAACCTTCAAATGACTCAACCGACTTTCATGAAACACGTCTAAGAACACTCGCACGTAACTCACCTTTCATACAAAAAAAACTAAATTGAATTCGCTTCATCCGTTCGCGAGCTACGGTGCCACAGACAGACACACGTCAAACTTATAACACCCCTCTTTTTGCGTCGGGGGTTAAAAATAAGAAATAAATTTAAACAATAAACAAACAGCATGTGCAGAACGGGTAATTCAATCCACCTCCATCACAGATATTCTGCTATGATATAATACTACACTATACTTCCGAAATCGTCTACCTTTGTACCGATGTCACCAATAGAAACGATCTTATTATTTTAAGAACAAAATTATTTTCGAAAACTGCAAATGAAAACCTTAATGCGAACAGATTCTCATTCTTCTCTTTCAATAATTATGTCGTTTGAAATACAGTAATCGTGTACTACATGAAACAATAACCGCAATGAATAAATCTGGATTAAAACTGTTCATAGAATTTCGATGTTACAATAAGTGCGGGCATTACCTACCCTCAATACTGTTACTGCACAATATTGTCCATTTTCGAATCAAAATCACTTTTACTTATTCCACTATTTTATTTTTGTTTACACAAAAATCAACAATCAATCAAACAATCGAGAGTATAAATTACACAATATTGTCGTTTGCCTAGAAACTCATCTGACAGAACTTATCTTATTAAAGAGCACTCAGCACAAAATAAAAATAGTACGACTCACCGGATTGTTGGAGTTGTCCGTACATACCGGTTACTTCCCAGTTACCGATGCGTTGCTTTTACTACCGCACGCTGCCGCTGTTGTAGGCCGCACGTCTCACAAACCGTTCGTACGCGAAAAGGCTATACAGACACTTTCGACACTATGTGAGCGTTCTCGCTTACAAAAATTTAACAAATGACACCTCGTACGATTTTCAAGCGGAGGGTAGTTCGACCGCTCGCCGCGACTGACGATCCGTTACACTCTCAAACATTGTGGGCAAATGAGATTCAGATCTCACTTCTGATGTCGGAGACACAAGAATAAACTAGAACATGAATGACAGATACAGCCAATCTGGACCAAAGCCAAACACTAATCACTACTAAACGGATACGAATCAACCTAAACACCTTCAGCAACCCCCCATGAGGGGATTGGGGCAACGCTCACCCCTCCGCGATGCCCTGTGGAATTCGCCACCTAGGCTAGTAATTCCCCCACTGATAAATATCGCCTCATACACACAATATAAAACACAGAGATACAATAAATCACAAATCAAATAATAGATATGGTCGTCGCGAGATCTGAAGAGAACTGTGTCCTGTTGCCGATCGCGCCGCTTTATATAGAGTGTTCCGTAGTGTTCGATAGTGACAAATGTTTGTATCACTTTTATTATTTGGATACCCCCTCACTCCGACATGTATAATAAATAGATAATATAAAAAAAAAATCTATATTATTTATCACCAAGTTTATGTGAGTTATGCGTTTCGTAATTTTGTGCAATTTTGCACGAAACATGAAACTTTTTAAGCATTATGCAACACTGAAAGACTTTTACACTGAGTGCGTTCGTTTAAAATTATTTCAAGTGTTATAACTTTCATTATTTAGAGTTATATTTTTTACTAATATTATTAAATTTTTTTTTTAATGTTGTTTATATCTTCAAATTTAACTATTTTTATATTTCTTTATTATTAAGTGAACGCATTTTAATACTAAAATAGTACCGTGAATAGTGGATAGAGTGCGTTATTCATAAAAAATGCAATTACATACAATAATTCGATCGTGACATTATAGTGAAGTGTTCACTGTTATAATTTTGGCAATATTTGTTGTTTTATTTGATAATAAACTTTGTATGCCGTGACATACATTGCCAACTTAGTAATGAATCACTGCATAACGAAGCTGTATGTCACAGCATACATTGCCAATTTGATTTCTTTTTGTGATATTTTTTTTTCGATTTATGGGTTTTATTTGCTTGGGGTTGAGTTTTGGTGTATGCAAGCTTTTTTTTTCTTTACAGCACGCGCTGCTAACACGTGGTGGTAGAATTTTAGCTTTGATCCCTATTGAAAATGCACTCTCTGATGATGGTAATGCATTTGACGTCGATGATGAATTATTGGGCGCTCAAGTTTAGCATTCAGATTCATCTTCCCCAGCCCCATCTATTGCGAGTTCTTTGAATATATTAGATTCCGATGATGAAACCTCAACCGATGAGAATATTCGGCTTACGTCTGTATTCCAAGAAGTATACCTGAATTCATCGCTTGAGCCCGATTGCAGTACTATTCCGATAATAAACGACATTCCAACACTGCCTGCAACCCCTGCCACGCCTGCTACTCTAAATCCTGTACCTCAAGTCGCTTCTGCATCACAAGCTTCGACTGCACAACCTTCAGTGTTCATCATATCTAGCACCCGCACTACATTCTCTACATTGCCAAATCGTCTAACTAGAAAAACACGACCGACGGTTCCTGTTGCGAAACGCTCATGCAGAATCAAAAAGTTCGTTCTGTGCTATAAATGGAAAAGGGCTGCTGTTTTTCGACACAAATCAACTGTGGAAGATGTACCAGGAATCGATTCTCAGACACCTACTATTGGATACCTTGGACTATTTTTACAAGTTTTTTTCCCGTGATGTTATAACTGACATTTTAGAACAAATCCGTTTTCAGTGGAACAAACCGGACGATCGATTCAATTAGTTGAAGACGAACTACTACACTACGCTATTCCACATCTTGGGGGTCGTGTCCGTGCCTTCATATACAAACTATTGGAGTCTGCAATATAGATTCGGTTTAGTTGTAGATCTAATGTCCATAAAAAGGTACCAAAAAATTCGAAGATACCTTCATTTCGATGACAATAGCACTGATAATAGTGACAGATATCACAAGATTAGGCCCATAGTTGAAAAAATAACAGCAAATTGTTTAGCTTAAGAAGTCGAGACCAAGTTCAGCATCGATGAAATGATGATTCCTACAAAGGAACTAAGGCCAGGCAAGAGACGCCACTACATGAAAGACAAACCCAATAAATGGGGTTTCAAAAACTATGTCAGAATCAGAATCATAAAGAAGAATTGTCGATAGGCTTTGGAGCTCAAGTATCATTGCTTTGTGCGAAAGTATAAAAAACATATCTATATTTATATAAATAGCTTTTGTATTCTACGACAATTTTTTTTTAATGCCCAGAACTCTTCTAGATACTGAGAGAAAACTACGGCATTTTTGGATTGGGCACCAGAAATAAAGAAAAAGCCTCGAGGAGCTTATGACCAAGCAGTTTGTGGCAGTTGTGCGTTGGAATGACAACAAAGTCGTAACGTTGGTCAGTACTTATGTAGGGTACAGAACCAGTAGAGAAAATCAAACACTTACTGCAAAGAGGCCGAACAAAAAGTTGAAGTCAATTGTCCACAAGTGGTCAAAGAGTATAATAAACATATAATAAACATATGGGTGGATAAAATTACTAATCACGAATGCTTCATCACCAATGAAAACAAAAGGCACTAGTGGTCCATTGCTTGTATTTGGCAAGGGGTTGGGAATATTAAGTCTTTGCTCTTGTAGACTTCTATAAAAGTTACTGTTTTTGAAAATTTGCGAATCAGAAGCCTTTCCATAATATATGATCCCACATCTATGAATGTAAAACAATAGTTTGAGTCACATATCGCCAAAAGAACTATAGAAAAGTAATTTTTATAATTGTCATATAAAAGAACCAGTGTGCTCTGGTTTGATTATTCTTATATGTTTTCCATCAATAGCACCCAAGCAATTAGGGAAATTGGCCTTGGTGTAAAATCCGTTCGCAATTACTAAGCAATGTTCTTCTTGAAGCTCGGGTATATAAATAGTATGGAGGATTTGATTGATTAATTATTTTCAGCTATACTACTGCAACGCAAATGAAAAAACCTTAGGGATGCTTATAGACGTGAAATTAATAAACAAAGAGCATCAAAGAGTGGGTCAGCTGCATCATCACATCGAATATATCAACATTTTGACCGACCTTAATTAAGGTCGTCAGCGCAAAAACAGCCTAACCCTCAATTTTCCATATTCCGACTTAACTACAAAAAGTGATCCAAAACCTGATAAAATATCATGCAGAATTACTATGCTCAGTTAAAGATGGCGCTGCAAATCTAGTTCTTGAATTTTATTAATCATAATGCAAAAGTGGCCTAAACCGGCTCCGTCCACTTGGATCCCTTGGGGATCTACGCACGGGATCCAAGTTTTCGTCCACACCGATCCCCTAGGGGATAAGATGAAAATTCCACATGGATTCCATTCCATTCATCCATATATTTGTACTTCAGGGTTGGAAAACAACTGATTTTGGCTGCCAGGGAAGTCAGACCATTGAAAAGGATATCTATGACAAAATCCTTTTTTTCGCAACTTTGCCACTTAAAAGAAACATAATTATAAAGAAGTTTCAATTAACAAGGGAAAAGTAGAGTGGCTAAAAATGAAACGGTAAAAGAACTTTAAATTCAAAAGTAGCCTAAGCCACACAAATAATACAAATATATGGATTTATTTTAAGATAACCAACTTTATTCTAAATAATTTATGACAGTAATTGCATAAAATATGCATGAACCAAAACCCAATAAAATAAATTATATGCAGATTAATGTGAGATTCGTGATTAGACAAAACCTATTATTTTCATACTGTTTGTCTCAAGCTTAGGCCACTTTTGCGCTGACGGCCTCAATTTTTATCGTGTTTATCGGAATTCAGGCATGTATTGGAAAGAATGCAAAGAAAAGACGAATCTATTGAAAATGATGGTGATCCGTGTTTTTTATTATCACTGTTAGGTGATTTTAAGAAAATAGGAGTTTAACATGTAGCTAAACTTAGCTTACAAGCTTCGGAGTGGCGCCTTCCAACTGAACCGAAACCGAAAAACCACGTCAAAGTCGATAAAAAGTCAAAGTCATGTTAAGGGTCAGCGCAGACAGAGAGGAATAATCCTCTCTTTTCTTTACGGATCGCGTATGCTCGAGCGTGCGCGCGACCTCGCGAGCCTGCGCGACTAAACCGTTCTGGGTTACCACTCTACAGTAAACATGCCAGTTTGTTGCGAAAGTTCGTCAACGATTGTGGACTGGGATATGATTATAATTGTGCTTTTGGCGGAAGAAGAAGAAATGGAAGAACATGTTAGTAAAATAAGGCGTCAGAAAGTCGGACGTAAGACATGGGTCGAGGAATGCTGGCAAGAAAGGTGTAGTTTGGTGAATTTAACTGTGTACGACTTTATCATCGAAAGGACTTTTGTTTTACGATTACTATAAAATGGATTATGAAAAATTTCGAATGCTTATGGATATGATACGTCCGTTTGGCCTAGTGGTTTAACGGTCACCACGCCGTTTCCTACTGCGCCAAGTGTCGTGGGTTCACATTCCACGTAGGATAACACTTTGTGTGATCCCCAAATTGCTGTTCTGAGTCTGGATGTTCTTTGTGTCCGTTTCATGTATGTTTGTAAAGTCCCCCGCGACTCGTGATTTATTCCTAGTGTAGGAGTTGTTAAAAAAAAATGGTGATAAAATAGCGTTGTTGTTAACTATTTCAACGCCACAATCTTATGTATGAGACAAAAAAATAATAATTAAATCAAATAATAATGAAATGGAAATATACAGGTATTACAAAAGGTTGAAATAAGTAGGTAATACTGGGGTTATTGTACTCAATCCGAACAACTTTACAATACGAACAGCTATGGAGATCCATACGAAATCATAAAAAGAAACCAGTTGTTTCATACATTTAGGTTAAGTCAGGCGCGGTTCCAGCCTGAAATTTTGGGGGGAGGGGGTCACTAATAATAAAATACGTCGAGTAAATTAGATTTTAATACACCATACACAATTTTATTGCACTCATTATAAAACAAATGGAAGTTTTCTATTTTTATTGTATATAATATTTGAGACGTCTGGGGTTATCTCTGGATGGATAATAAGAAGAGCTAAACCTGTTAACCGATCTTCTAGCATGTTTGCTCTCAACCAGGTTTTAACACGTCTTAGCGTTGAAAATGATCTTTCTGCTGTCGCACCGCTAATAGGCAGAGTTGCCAGAATTTTCAACAATGTCGTTATGTTTGGGTAGAGATCATCGTCGCAAACTTCGATTGCTGAAACCAGACACTTAGGAATTTGTTTTTCAGTATTTTCTTTGAGCTCCCGTTGCCACTTTGAAATCCAGAGCTGATACTCTGTAACAACAGTCGCAGCAGAAGCACTCAAAAAATGCGAATAACATTCTGATATTTTCCTCACTTTTAGAAGATCTTCTTCCGTATAGTCAGATTTTGGCATGACGATACCTAATCCGAACAGGTTCATTGTGTCTATAGATAGTCGGTCCTGTAGGTCAGATATTATGTTATCGATCAGTAGAATAAAAACAGTTCTTCGAAAGTAATCCTCATCATTTCCTTGATATTTATCGCGAAGAGTCTGCCGAGGCGCAGTACGAGGTCTTATAATAACTATGCCCAGTTTTTCAGCCAACTCTTGTGCCTCGGCAAATAAGCTGTGAAAATTTATTTCAGCATATTCTCGTTTACGTAGCAAAACGTCCATCGTATCTTTAAGAGCATCTGATGCCACTAAAATCTAATGTTGTTTTTTGTAAGAAGCGACTAAGCGAAACAGTTGCACCTAAAATGTTAACAATAAATTAATAAGCATGTAGATAAAATGTAGGAACAAATAAAGATTAGTCTTATTTTACCTAGTAAATCGGATAAGCAAATAGATGCGATTATAAAATCTGGACTGCATACAGCATGTCGTAAGCAATTAGCATCTGATGCAGATTTGCTGTCTCGCCAAGTTGAAATTTTAGTTGGTGCATCACATATTTTTACCAATGAGTCACCTTGAAACTGTAAATACCCATAATGACGTTCTACCCATCGGGTGTCACATAAACTTCCCAGCTTACAACCAAGAACGTCTTTAAAAACTTTACTTCTTTCTCTACTTGGCTGAAGCGTTAGCAAATGCTACTATTTTTCTCATTGTTGCTGATGCATTTCTGCAACTAGTAACATTTAATGACTTTGCTAAAGAGTTATTGAGGATATGATTATTGCAACCCCTGTAAGCCTCGGCTCATCGTTATGCAGCACATCTTCTTTTCTAATCTTTGAGTAGGCATCACAAAATAAAACAAAGTCTTCACGAATGGTGTTATTTTTGAGATACTGAAGCGATAAACTTAATTGTTCAGTCGCTGAGATATCGGTTGTTTCGTCGAATATAATAGCGAAATGTTTTGCCTCTTTTACATTATTTATTATTGTTTTTTGTATCTCTTCTTTGCACAGATCAATAATTTCTTTTTGTATCGTGTTACTTATGTAAGTAGCATTTGAGGAACCTTTTAAATGCTGTTCTAACATTTCATCACCTGCATCGATCCGAAACTTTAACAATGCCCTAAAATTTCCTTCATTTACAGGACTAACTGTGTGATCTGAGTTCTTGTGGCCAAGGGGTGCTGAATCACGATGACCTCTTAAGGCAATGTTTTGCTGTCCACAACATATTATAGTTTTAACCATCGGTGTCAAACGATCCCTATTCTCTTTTACTTGGTTAGCTCTTTGTGACGATATTTGGCTCCTTATGTCCACTGAAGGATTATGGAAACTGAGAAGAAAAATTTTGCCAGCTTCTACTGCTTTTTTGTGGTACAGGTTTTTATCGTGGATTGCTAAGACACCTTTAGCGCCCAAAAGAGCATCAATTTTTTTAACGGCTCTCTAACTAATCTTTTTAATGGCGTCTGGACACCTTTTCCTGCAGTTGTGTTGGCAAATAACACACAGTACTTGCAGTACAGACCATGGTCTTTATGTGAGAAAATTAACCAATTATATTTGTCAAAATGTGACCGCTGAGCGTATTTTTTTTAGTTATTTCCTTGTCACGCGTCATCGGCGCTCGCCTCCCACCGCTGAGCCGCTGTCCCTACCACCGCAGGGACACATAAAAGGACGAGCGCACTACAGCTCGACCTCTTTCGCCCGGCGTCTACCACGCCGGACGGCTGCGCTGCCCTCTACGGGGGGTCGGCCTCTAAAGCCGACCCCAGCACTGCACTCTTTCGCCCGGCGTCTACCACGCCTGGTGGCTGGGCTGCCCGGCCTACGCCGGAGCCCCAGCACTGCACCTCTTTCGGCCGGCGTCTACCACGCCAGTCGCCTGCGACGCCTCTACGGGGATCGGCCTCTAAAGCCGACCCAGGACTACACCTCTTCCTTTTCTCATCGCAGCAAACCAAGTTAAGTGCCTTTAACTTGGAGGACGACCGCTTGATCGAATCTCTCAAACCCACACCCTGACTGTACATCTATCTGTTTGTGTTATACTTCAGTAAATAAATTCTTTAAATTGTTGTTGTGAAGCGTCTAATTTAATCATCATCAGAACCTCGTGGCTTCACCACAACCTTCTAGGCTCCTAAAGCCACTACGTGACACATGGCGCCCGACTGAACTGAGAGATTCGATCACGGTTTACCTCATATTCTTTTTATTGTGTATATTTTGTGTATATTACTTGTTTTATGTTGAATCCCATCCAGGAAAGTGTTTTTTCTATTATTTCGCTGTGAACACGTGCCAATCAGAACCGCGTGTACATTCATGTGCTTCTAATTGCTTTTCTATATATTCTTTTTCATTAAAACACGTGCCAGTCGAAACCGCGTGTATATTCACGCACTTTTAGTTGCTTTTTCATATTTTTTCGCTAGAACCGCGTGTGCAAAAAATACTGATAATTACTTTTGCTTTAAAAAAAATGTTCGCTTGTGGCTTATATAAACCGCAATTTAAATGCAAGTCGCTGGAACGCGTTTGAGTCGCAAACGAAAACCGGTTTCGCACGCGCAGAACCACGCCTGTACGCCTGTACGCCTTATTGTAACAACCTGGATGAAATTCGATACATTCTACTTTTCTTTCAAACACACCTTAATGGGTTCGATAGCTATATCTAACTTAATTAATTCTGTTCAAATATCTAACTAGAACAAACTTGGCTTCATTACTAAAAACTTAATTATTACTTTGAGTCATTATTAAACTTATCTAAACTTAAACTACATACTCGTATTATTCATCTAACGCGTAATTTTTTTCTTTCAACTTCTGTATACATCTGCGGCTATGGTCATTTCATTTACTATCTAAAACTCAAAAATGGTACATGTTGATACCTCTCTAAAACTAATTCCTATAACTTGTTTTTCTGGTAGGTACAATGGATGCGATTTGTTTTCTAAATGAGATTACTAACATTAAACTATACTTTTCTAAACTATATTAAATATGTGTTAAATAATATCTAACACAGTTGTTCTTAGTCTTGTCGTTTCTCGTTCATTTGTTGCTTGATATTTTCTTAAAAATATGCTATAAATGATGTCGATCGGTGTAGCATCGATTACATATTACATATATATATTTGACAAAACACCTTGAGTCTTGTCGTTTCTTGCCCATCTATTGTTTACGCTCTCTTAAAAATGCATTCTAACCATGATAGAAGCGTAAACCTATAAAAATAAAATCTAAAAATATTTCTAGCCACTAAATTTAATTTTTTTGTAAGGAGTGGCCAAAAATCAAATTAAACTAAAACAATTAATTTGATGACTAAGTTGCTTTTAATAGTATCGTCGTCGATCTTTCACTCTAAATTGTTCTGGGCTAATTTAAAGCCTCGTGGCGACATAACCTCAAAAGGTACTTAACCATATGGCTACTATTTAAACAAAATGGCTACCATAGTTTTTATGCACAATGTGGTCATCTCGGATCCTTGTTCTAGATTTTGTAGTTTAAAATACTACTTTATAATATTTTCGTGTACTTTTAGTACCTGTTTTTCTATTCTATGTGTTGTTTCGCGAAATATCGAAACGCATTTCTAAATGTCTACTAATAATACCTATATACTGTTGACCGCTGCAACTTGCTACAATATCATATACTATAGCTACAATCTACAATATAATTATTCCATCGACCTTTGGAATTCACTATACAGATGTTCCACTATAGCTACTTATAAAATATACCTATAAACATGTTGTTCTTACAACATTCTTGCACTATTCTCAACTTGAGACAATTTTAACTAGTGATGCTTGAGATGTAGGTGGATTTATATAAAGTTGCAATACGACTACATAAAAATAATCACATAATGTGGGTATCGTATTGGCATGTATGTTTCTGGTCTGTATGTTCGTTTGTGTATATTTTGGTCTAAACCAATATACCTACTTATTTAATCTCTTTCTATCTCTAACCGGCTATACTGCCACTTTAACTAATTAACTCTTAAAGGTTTACTGACAATTTTGATTGGAATTTAAGCTTTGACTGTTCGCCTCTATCGGTGGCAGGTATCGCTCTGTGCTAAGCACTTGATCATCCACCAAAATGTCGTGAACTCTGTTCCTCTAACCCTAATGACGCCCGACATCATGTCTTCTGAAAGACTCAAGGCCCTACCCCTTGATAGTTACTACTTGTAACCTTTATGATGTTGTGACATCATGTCTTCTGAAAGACACTCAAGGCCCTAACCCTTGATAGTTACTACTTGTAACCTTTATGATGTTGTGACATCATGTCTTCTGAAAGACTCAAGGCCCTACCCCTTGATAAGTTACTACTTGTAACTCTTATGATGTTCTGTCATCATGTGGCCAGTTTCTACTAATGATTCTTGGTACTTTTAATACTCTTTGGAGCGGTTAGTGACTCCTAAAACTTAAGCCTTAGTACTAAAACTTATCATTGATGAGGGATTTATTTATTTATAACAGAGCGGTCGGTAACTCTCTAAACAAGCCTTAAAGCCACATATATATATATAATTAATTAACTACAAACAATTATTTTGTTCCCTTATTCTCCTAAACAGTCGTTTCAATTTCATTGAAAATGACCACATAAACTTATCTAAATACCCTAATCGACACACCGCTGTGTACACCCTAAACTATACTCGGTGAAACGATACATCTAAACTACAATTACCTACTTATATCTACTAAAAACTACTAAAAGCTACTAAAAACTACCAAAAACTACTAAACAACTTTTTCTACTTGATAATTCGCGACCAGAGAATCTATCATCAATTTAAATACTAAAATCATTCATTTCTCTACACTACTAAATCTAATACTACAATGTATATTAAAGTTTAAGTCGTCACTGTGGTCGCATCTATATTGCTACGGATTTTGATCCCAATATAGTTGATGAACCACGAGATGTAAACACCAAAACTTTAGGCTATCAACCTTCTATCTTTGAGAAGGTACTGGCAGCTCGATAATTTTATTTTCTCAGTGACGAACACAAATATTTTATAAAAATTGGCCCCTAAATAAGTCAAATCTAATATCGTTTCTAAAAGGTCTCGTTTGATTGGCAAATATTAGCCAATGTTAGTTAAATCAATTAATAAACAGTGATTTTGTTTACTCATTCCATAACTAACACTTTTTACAGATGGGTTTCTGTTTTATTTATCTGTAATATTTACTTCCTGCGTCGTGAATCAACTTTATCTTTTTGTTCTTAAATAATAATTTATTCTTGCTTACTACAAAAAAATAAAAACAAAATAAATATCGCACTATAAAAATCTAACTATAATCTACAAAAACTTTTACCTTTTTTTAACCTATGGCTTGGTAGTTAAAAAGTCGAGTCAAACCCGACTTACAGGTTCGATTCTCGGTTGTTGTTGTCGATCTGGTTGTTTATTTTTCTCTTTCGCACATATGTCTTAGCTAGCATACCTACTTATAACTACAATTTTCTATTACTGCATCTACCTAAACAGTTAAACAAGTTTGCAACTATTATACTAAATTCTTTAAACATTTCTAACGGAGCATCGGAATGTATGACTCACCTTGTTTATGTTCTCAATTGAACTTTTTATTTGAAATTTTATTTCAAACCTTTAAACTTTTAACTTCACTATATTTTTGCTATTGAACTAAGCTGATATGACCTTAGCCTGTTAGTTTGTCTTCTCCCTCTTATCTCTTTAAACTTTTTTTTGTCTCTAAAAAAATTCTGATCCTGCTTTAATCTTGTTCCCAGGGTACCAGCGAGGAGCTGCCGACAGTGGCGACCCCGGTCAGCGAATTTCCCCTAGGAAAAATTCTCGCCTAATGAGGGGGGTGTCACGCGTCATCGGCGCTCGCCTCCCACCGCTGAGCCGCTGTCCCTACCACCGCAGGGACACATAAAAGGACGAGCGCACTACAGCTCGACCTCTTTCGCCCGGCGTCTACCACGCCGGACGGCTGCGCTGCCCTCTACGGGGGGTCGGCCTCTAAAGCCGACCCCAGCACTGCACTCTTTCGCCCGGCGTCTACCACGCCTGGTGGCTGGGCTGCCCGGCCTACGCCGGAGCCCCAGCACTGCACCTCTTTCGGCCGGCGTCTACCACGCCAGTCGCCTGCGACGCCTCTACGGGGATCGGCCTCTAAAGCCGACCCAGGACTACACCTCTTCCTTTTCTCATCGCAGCAAACCAAGTTAAGTGCCTTTAACTTGGAGGACGACCGCTTGATCGAATCTCTCAAACCCACACCCTGACTGTACATCTATCTGTTTGTGTTATACTTCAGTAAATAAATTCTTTAAATTGTTGTTGTGAAGCGTCTAATTTAATCATCATCAGAACCTCGTGGCTTCACCACAACCTTCTAGGCTCCTAAAGCCACTACGTGACATCCTTTTTTACGCACTATATTGTATGGAAAATCATAATTTACAGGTGGAATCCAATGTCTTTCCAGCAATGTAGCTCTCGTAAAGTCATCTAGTAGCTCGCCATTAAGATGGTAGCCTCTGTCTGTCTCAGGAGATGTTAAAAATTTTGTTTCATTCAGATCATTATCGTTAGTAGAAACAATGTTGGATATGTTAGGAGAAGCAGAAGCATTGGTATCATTTCCAGAAGAAGCATGTTCATTAGCAGGCTTGATAAGATTGTTATTAGTGGTGTCTATGATCGCATGCTCGTCTTTGTCATTTGTTTTTAATTTTTTGTTAAAAAAGCTATCAATTGTTCTCAAACTTCGTTTCGAACCACTCGCCAATAAATCACCCTGCCACCAATAAAATTAAGTTAAGAGATAATTTACCAAAAAAGGATATTTATAAAATACTACCTAACCCAAGCAGCCTCATCTGCGTCTGCTATGACCGTAGCGTGATGTTATATCACGAAAACCATTTATTCTCCTTAAAGAAGTTATAGTGAGTGCGCCAACCTTAATAGATGTGCTCTCGCGTAAATATTTTTTCAAGAGGATTAATTCTGTCATACATAATTTTTGCGAAACTTTAAAGCTTTACTCTATATATAGCCTTACTAGATAAACGGGCTATTTAACACTGTAAGAATTTTTCAAATCGGACCAGTAGTTCCTGAGATTAGCGCAAGCAAACAAACTCTTCAGTTTTAATTAGTAAATTAGTATTAGTAGTAGAAGCAAGGTAGGTAAATCTCTAATAAACATTCGCGTCTTCTCTTTACCTTAAGTTAGGGCCGCGGTCGCAACCTTCTGCGAAGATGTCATCTCGCAGAAGGAGGTGGCGGAGAAGGCCCGGGAGGACGACCTCCACTCGGACCCGATCCGCCGCCGGCGAACCGGGCAGCGGAGGCGTGCTCACCTGCGCCTCATGCCGCCCTGAGTGTGGCCGCGGATGGTCGGGACGGGCTTTCCCTTCCATCCGCTCTAGTGGCCGCCCGCGAGGAGGCGACGTTACGTGTGTGCCGTACGTCGCCTATAAATGAGAGGTAAACACCAGAGGGTGCCCGCTTCTGTGCGGGCAAGCGCTGGGAGGGGTCTGGACGGCGTAATAACAGCATCCATTGTTAGTCCTATGCGAATTTTAAGTAGACAGTAAGTAGTATGAAGAAATTCTATGAGGTTTGTATAACTCAGTCGAGCTATCTTGGCACGCGTGAACTTTGCGCAGAAGGTTGCGCAATAACTTTTTTTTTGCTACAAAATGGTGGCATGAGGCGACGTACGGGGGGGCGGTGGTCTAGGCTAGAGATTGACCATAAGTAAACATAATCGACCCTTTATTCAATCGAAAATCGTAATCGATTTGTTTTATTTAGAAGTTATTGATTTTGTTTATATATGATATTAAATGAGATTTACGAATACTAGTGAATTTTGTGGTCACGAGATTTTGACTTTAATAAAAAAAAACTACAATTTTTTTATTTTCTCAGTTGATAGACATGATTTACTTAAATATCAGTTATCTATTAACGCCTACTTGAGTAACGACTGTTTTAAAAAATTTAAAACCTCCTTATAAAATTTGAAAATAAATATATTTGTATGACTTAATTTCAATCGATTTGAATAAGTATCGATTAAACAACACCCTCAGGCACGCGTATTGGACATCCCTTTTTGGTTACTTCATGCTTATTGGTTACTTCGAATGTACATGCGCTAAAGTTCGCAGAGCCTAAGCCTATGTTCACGCGTGCCAACATAGCTCGGCCGAGTTATAAATGAAGTGTTTTTATGATTTTGCTGACAAATTATTTAATGAAAAATTAAAAAAAAATCCATTAGCGCATAAATCGCATTTGATAACCTTTTCAAAAGATAAATTTTAAAAAAACTTGCTCAAAAGCTCAGCTACCTATCCTACTACTGGTTACTACGAGTAATATCACGTCAAATGAGAAACCAAACTATCAGTTATCACTACTTACCTACCTACTAACAATCAATCCATGAAATAGTTTTCATGAAATTTTTAAACTATTTTACGGAAACTGAAGCACTTATGGTTTCAGTTAGAATTTACATTTAATACTGAAATGAAGGAAACAACAATTCCACGATCAAGTAGGAAATGAGCGATTCGCATGACGTGATTTTACTCGTATCAACCTTTCATTACGGCTTCATATAACTTCATTCAAGTTATGATTTAATAAATATAGTTTAAGAAGCACGCTTACAAAAATCGATTACAAATAAACAGGAAAGCTAAAAAACCTGTTAAGAAGCGCAATACATACCTACCTACCTAACCTACGAAAACACCTATTTAACAAAAGAGTCATAGAAAAGTAAGATGAAAGATAGGTATATTTACCCTTGTTGGCGCACGGACCCAGCGGGGACTGTGAGGGGGAGACGCGGGGTGCAACAGCACACGCGCGCCGCCTACCGACAACAATCCACTACTCAGCTTTCATCTTACGGACTCATTAGATCGTTTTGTTACATATTCCAATTATATAGTACAAATCAGCGGCCTTTCTTTTAATCCACTTATATCAACTCAACAAATGGTCCCTTCGCCTTCAAGAACTAATTATATCGCCAGCATAGCAAATTAACTGTGTCACTTGCCGTGGAGGTCACCCAAAGGACATCATTTTCTGCGTCCTCTGGTCTTCAAAACCATCCCGGAAGCCGGTCAGCTACGCTACAATAACGTTGGCATCAGTATCTATTCAGTTTCAAGAAGAAATCATCAGAAAAAGGAGTGTTTCAAACTCGGTGAACTTTGATCCTCCGTCGGTTACCTCCAACTACATATACAAGAACATACAGAAACAGAAAATACAGAAGAAACGATCTGATCTGAGTGAGTTCGTTCCAATATCCTTTCTTATTAATCCTTTTCTTACCTAGATTTTAAAATAGCCTTAGACGATCAAACATATTATAGTGGTTACATATTAATTTTCTACCTACATTAAAATCGTCCCAAAACCAAAATATACTTAAATCATAGTTAAAGAACACTTGAGCTTTTATAAGAACACTAGCTGACCCGACAGTCGTTGTCCTGTCTACACTTCTCTAATTTGAAAATTTCAAAAATTAATTAAAAAAACATTGTCCAGCGGACAAAATTGTGAATCTAAACCATTCCCAGATCCCCTTGAACACACACAAAAAATTTCATCAAAATCGGTCCAGTCGTTTGAGAGAAGTTCAGTGACATACACACTCACAGAAGAATTATATATATATGTCGGAGACAAGAATAAACGAGAACATGAATGACAGATACAGCCAATTTGGACCAAAGCCAAACACTAATCACTACTAAACGGATACGAATTAACTACTTTTATTATTCGGATACCCTCATTCCGACATATATAAGAACATATATTTCATTACATTAACGCAATAGTACCTACCTAACTTAATAATAGTTAAATCACAGTTAGCAGGTTATGTGCACATTGGCTTTTTTGCGCGTTACGCATGAACATTTGCGCTTTTGATGCCTTTTTATTTTTAATCTTCTAAAGATTGCAGCCAGCTGGTTGTTTACTGTTTTACCGTTAGCGCTTGGCTAATATTGTGGCTAATATAGTACTTCATTTGCATTTTTACGCTGTGCAGTGTTTGTGAGTGAGCTTGTGATTTGGTCTGTTAGCATATTATTTGTTAGTGTTTATTGAAAGTAAACAGAGAAAATGACTGAGAAACAAATTAAAAAAGATCTTAAAAGGTCAATTGCTTCATTACAAGGCAAGGTAACTGTATTTTCAAAGTATTTAGTTGAGCTCAAGACTTTCGATTCATTAAGTGAGTTACAATTAATAGAATTAGAACGTCGCTTTTTTTTTATGTATGGTCCGCCATAATGACTCTACTCTGCCTGATGGAAAGCATAAGCAGAATCCAAGAGTGGTGGTCACCATACTCACTGCGAATGCAGACAATGCAGTATGGCGACCCACACCATGGCGGCCTAGTGATGCTTCTGCATCTTTTAGTCTAGTCAACAAGTATGGAACTTGTTGACTAGACTCTCTCTTGGATTCTGCTTATGCTTTCCATCAGGCAGAGTAGAGTCATTTTGGCGGGCCAAACATAAAAAAAAAGACTATTTGGGCCTCCGGTCTCGCACTCACCAACGAAACACGACAGCACGAACGCTGTCATTTTACGTTGAGCTTCTGTGCGAGGGTAGTACCGCCCCGGTCGAGCCGGCCCATCCGTGCTGAAATCAGCGTGGCTCTACTACCTACGCTTAAAAACATACGAAGACATTGAAATTGATTATGATAAATTTCAGACGCAGTTTCGTTTGAGGAGGAGGACTTAAAACCATTGTTCGATGAACGTGAGAAATTCTTGAATAACTTTTACATTCAAGTAGCTGTGGCACGTTCTCTGTTGGGCTACACTAGCTATAAGAACAAGGGTGATACTCCGCGCAGCTCGAGCTCGAGTGAGGTGTCTGGACCCAGGGATGTGACTGATAACGCTCGGGATTTTGTCAGGTTGCCGAAAATCACCTTACCTACCTTCAACGGCGAGTTTCAGCACTGGCTCGAATTTCGAGATACTTATATTTCTATTATTCATATAAACAAACGTTTGAGTGACATTAATAAGTACCCAATAACTTCGTTCAGCTCTCAAGGGCAGTGCATTAATAATAAAAAATCTTGAAGTCACATCTGATAATTACACAAAAGCTTGGGAGTTATTATTAAAAAGATACGACAATAAAAAACTTTTGATTAATAATCACCTTAATTCGCTTTTTAATATTGATGAAATTCAAAATGAGTCAAGTCGATCAATTAGAAATATCATTGATGTGATTAACAAAAATTTGTGTGCACTTGCCACTTTAGGGGAGTCAACTAATCACTGGGATACTCTGATAATTCATTTGAAGTCGAAAAAATTTGATAGTGTAACATATAGGGAATGGGAAGAGTATCGTAGTTCAAAACAATCTTATCCTAAATTAAATCAGTTTCTAGAATTTTTAAATAACAGAGCAGATTGTTTAGATACTATTCAGAGTAATAAACCAGAAATTCTACAATCACAATCTTCACAAATACAAATAAAAAATACACACTCATCACAGTCATCATATACAAAAAACAATAACAGTAATAAATTAATAACTTGTCCATTGTGTAATAAAAATCACTTTTTATTCAGCTGTCAACAGTTCAGAGATTTGGACGTAAATTCACGTCAGCAAAAGGTGGCTCAATGTAGTCAGATTTGTAAAAATTGTTTGCGGCCTGGTCACACAGAAAAATATTGTAAATTATCACATTGCAAATATTGTAATCAAAAACATAATACCCTTTTACATAAAGAAACAAACACAGAATCACAACTCGTTTTATCATCATATAAACAGAGTACTAACAGACCTCACGTATTGCTATCTACAGCTTTGGTGAAAGTGGCAGACGCACAGGGAAGACTTCGCATGGCCCGCGTTCTTCTTGACAACGGCAGCACTTCTCATTTCGTCACACAGAGCCTCTGTGAGAAGCTAGGTTTGGCAAAGCGTAACGCGAGCTCCACTGTCACAGGTATTAATAATCAACTTACACACAGTGCAGAGTCATGTGACCTAGTCATTCAGTCGTGCTCAGGTGACTATCAGGTCAACATAAGTTATTATGTTTTGTCACAAATTACAAAATCACTTCCATCATCATTTATACCAATTAATACTTTTACCATACCGTCAGGCCTACAGTTAGCCGACCTTACGTTTAACATTTCATCAGAAGTCGACATTTTATTGGGCGCTGAAGTCTTCTGGGACATTCTATGTTCTAATTATATTGATTTAGGCAAACACTCGCCTAAATTACAAGAAACCAGGCTAGGCTGGCTAATATCAGGTTCAATTGGTATTATTACAGGCAAAAATAATACAACTAACTCTGAATCAAGTTGTTATTTTACACAGAACGATGATCCGCAGCTTTCACGTTTTTGGGAGCTTGGTACTGTCTCTTCAAAGTATAGCCTTTCATCTGAGGAGCAGGCATGTGAAAAAAATTTCACAGAGTCAACTAGGCTTGACGAGGAAGGTAGATTTGTGGTATCTATACCCTTTAAGGAGTCGCCAGACGTTTTAGGCGAGTCCTATATATTAGCTAAACGCCGTTATCTCTCTCTCGAACGCAGATTCGAACGTAACCTTCATTTTAAACAAGGCTATTTAAATTTTATGACAGAGTATCTAAAGTTAGGTCATATGACCGAAATTACACAAAAATTAGACTCTAAACATAATTATTATTACTTGCCACATCACGGTGTGATTCGTGAGCATAGTACAACCACAACGATTCGTGTCGTATTCGACGCTTTATTTTCAATCAATTTAACTTCAAATAAAAATAAAATCACAAAGCGTGTAATTTTATCTATGATTTCACAGGTGTTTGATCCGCTGGGTCTCTTAGGTCCGTGCACTGTTGAAGCGAAAATGATTATGCAATCTCTATGGGTAGAGAAGTGTAGCTGTTTGGTCTGGTTAAAATTTCTCAACTTCGTTCAGTCTCTTTCCCGCTTAAATTCACTTCGTATTCAGCGGTGGGTTTGCGGTGATAATGCAAATACCTATGAACTTCATACGTTCACAGATGCTTCTGAACGCGCTTACGGAGCCTGTGTTTTTGTGAGGACAGTAAGTAGCGATAATAGTGTGCATGTTCAACTTTTAACGTCAAAAAATAAGGTGGCGCCTTTGAAACCTGTCACCATACCACGCCTGGAATTATGTGATGCATTACTGTACACGACTCTGCACTAAAGTACAACAATCTCTCACTCTCACCTTTCAAAAGTGTTATTATTGGACTGATTCTACGATTGTGCTTGGATGGCTAAGAACATCTCCTAGTCGTCTAAAAACTTTTGTCAGGAATAGAGTTGGTGAAATACAAGATAATGCCTCAGGTTGTCAGTGGAGCTACGTACCTTCGAAGGAGAATCCTGCCGACCTAGTTTCTCGCGGGGTGAAGGCTCATCACATCTCCGAATCATCTCTGTGGTGGTTTGGTCCTACTTTCTTACACTACACAGACATACAGTTTCCTAAAATACCAAACACAAAGTCAGATATTCTACCAGAAATAACCTTACATACACATATTGATACAAAAATACATACAGATAATAACGTAAACAGTCAAACAGATAATTCAATTTTAAAATTAATTCATAAAAAATCTAATTACAATAAATTAATTAGAATTGTTTCTTATATTTGCAGATTTATATACAACTGCAGAAACCCAAGGACTAAAAGTGAAAACAGCCTGTCCTTATCTGAAGTACAACTCGCAGAAATTATTGTACTACGTACAGCCCAGAAAGAAATGTTTCCTGAAGAGTACAATATTATAAAGTCGGGAGAATCGTTATCAAAAAGGAGCGGACTGATTTCACTTTCACCTTTTATAGACAGCAACGACTTGTTACGTGTAGGAGGTCGTTTAAATAATTTATTTTATACTTACAACGTTAAACATCCCATTCTACTTAATAGCAAACATCATCTTTCACACATCATCTTCCAAAAGGAACGCAAAGACTTATTTCATGCTGGTCCACAATTACTCTTGTCTCACATTCGACAAACTTATTGGCCTTTGGGCGGAAGAAACCTAGCTAAGCGTGTGTTACACGAGTGCATACGATGCTTTAAATTAAAATCAAAATCGATACAACCCCTCATGGGCGATTTACCTACTGATAGGACTCATCTTGAATTCCCATTCTTAAATACAGGGATTGATTATGCCGGTCCAGTGCTGATTGTCGACCGTAAAAGTAGAGGATGCAAGGTACAAAAATCTTATATCTGTGTCTTTGTGTGTTTTGCAGTCAAAGCCCTTCACCTCGAGCTCGTGACTGACCTCACGAAAGAGGCCGTTTTAGCAGCGCTGAATCGATTTATCGCTCGCCGGGGTAAACCACAGACCATCTACTCCGACAACGGTTCCACCTTCGTCGGAGCTAGTAACGAAATAAAATCCTTTATTACAGACTATTCGCAATATTTACAGTCAGATTTGTCAACTTTAGGGATTGAGTTCAAAAATATTCCTCCATATTCACCTCATTTCGGTGGACTGTGGGAGGCCGCGGTAAAATCTGTTAAATTTCATTTACGTAGAGTTTTATCATTAGCACATTTAACTTACGAGGAGATGTCAACTTGTTTAGTCAAATAGCTATTTTAAATGCTAGGCCCCTTACACCCTTTTCACCTGATCCTTCTGATCTTACCTGCCTCACACCCGCTCACTTCCTTATTGGACGGCCACTTTTATCTGTTCCTCAACCTCAGCTGATCGACATTAACATCAATCGGCTACAGCGCTATCAAAGGATTGAGAAACTGAAGCAACATTTTTGGCAGAGATATTCAACGAATATGTTTCTCTTCTCCAACGTAAGGTCAAATGGCATTCGTCGAGCGTCAACCTTCAGCTGCGTGCCTTGGTTTTGGTGAAAGACAAAAACCAACCACCTCTACTGTGGATGTTGGGCAGAATAACAAAGATCCACCCAGGACTAGACAACATCTTTTTTAACTGTGAGACATCTTCTCCAGGTAGTTGTATGCTGGTGTTGTCAAAAATATTTGTTGAGTTTTGGGCTTGACAATCATACAGTTTTTTGTAGAAATTTGTCGCGGTTTTCATAATATCAGTCCTGTTATAGGATAGCTTGTCCTTCTCTTTTAATTGTTTAATCCATATTTTGTGGGTACTTAACTCTTTGTATGCCTTTTTAATGCTGCCGTTAGTACTTATTTGTTTTTCGATGGTTTTTGATCGATGAAGCATGTAGTCTCTCTTTATGTTCTTACTTATGAGTTTATATAAGGCTTTGAGTTCATGTCTCTGTGATCTCGTTTTAGGTTTAATTTCATGTAGTTGTTTTGTCCGATCCATGAGTTTCCTGGTATAGGTTGATAATACACTTGGTTTATTGGTGTGTTGTGCTGTGGTTTGTGCAATATATAGACTTTTTTCTATACTACAAATTATCCTGTCATAATTAGCTTGTATGGTGACATCTTCTTGATATTGCAGTTGTTCTTCATGTTTTTCCAAAGATAGTTTATATGTCGATATTTCTGTCTCGGTTTTCAATGAATTTCTTAATCGGTTTGTGTATTTTGTACGACTTTTCCTGATTTTTCGTAGTATAAAAGATGCCTTTACAAGTCTATGGTCGGTCGGAAAGTACACATTTAAGACTTGCACATTTAGAACATTTTTCTCTTGATTTGTTAGTATGTAATCAATTTCATTCCTTGTATATCCATCTGGGGATCTCCAGGTCCATCTTTGGTTATCGGGTTTTTTGAAGAAGGTGTTCATAATACTCAATTTGTTTTCGTATGCAAAATCTATCAGGCGCACACCTCTGCTATTTCTTACGCCATATCCATGATTTCTCATTACCAGGCTTTCTTCCGGTCTAGGATGCCCAATTTTTGAATTAAAGTCACCCATGACTATTATGTTCTTGCCTGATCTTTTTAAAGTTTCGTTAATAGTGTTATAGAAAAATTCCACCTCATCTTCACTTGAAGCCTCTGTGGGTGCATAGACTTGCAGTATATCTAGTGGATATCCATTTATGTTTAGTTTTAGAAGAGCTACTCGTTCTGACATTCCTATAAAACTGACGATGCTTCTTTTGAGATACTTTTTTATAATGAAACCGACGCCATACAATCCTCGCGTTTCCCCTGTGTAACAAAATATGAAACTGTCATGCTCCTGGATTGATGTGCCGACACGTCGGATTTCAGAAAGGCCGATTACGTCATAGGTTGTGTTTTCCAAAGAGTTCATCAGTTCGATTAATCGGTGACTTGTTGATAAAGTTCTCACATTATATGTTGCCACTTGGAATGTATCGTTTTTAGTGTGTTTATTCCTGGTATGGTTTTCTGGAGGGTTTTGGTCGATCTCTCCCGCGGTGACCAACCGTAGTGGGAGATGAAGAGTCGGAGGGGCCGTTGTTAGTTGTTATTTATTGTTTTGGTTGTTTTCTTTATTTTCAGGCTGAACGTGAGAGACAGTGGGAATATAGTTGAGCTTCGGTTTTTGTATGACAAAATCTTTCAAGTTCGATAGTTTGTTCTTTTTATTTGATTGTTTTCGGTCTTGCTTTGCTACTTGGTTTTTTTCTATTAACTCCGGAGATTCAGACAAGTTTCTTTTATTTGTGTGACTGCGAGGAAATTGTTGTTCTTTGTCCTTTACTATGATCAGTTTATCGTAGCTGAGGTAGGCTTTATTGCCTAATTGTTTTTCTTTTATCAGTCTATCTTGTAATTATTTACGTTTATTTAAAACCTCTAATGGATAGTCCTCTTTCAAGTAGTACGGCGTGTTTTCTAGGAGTTTTTTATTTTTCAAGATATTTATCCTTAAGCCCATTGTGCTGAAAGTTATTTTTATTGGTCTAATCGTATCCTTCTTTTTTCCAAGTCTTCTGACATCTTCGATACTATAATTATTATACTCAAAATTAAAAAGTTAAGCGCCTGGGTTAAGTAGATATAAACATTATGTTTTTTCTTTCGTGGTTTTACATGTGTCCCCATAGTAAAATATAGCTCGTAAAGATGCTTGACTGTTGTTATTTTTTAATTTAAATAACTTCCTACTTTTATACATATTTCAATTTAACAATTATTTTTTACTTACAACGAAAATGGCGAAGCTTAAGAGACTCATTTAACAGAGATTTAAAGAACACAATTCCCAGAAAGCGGTTTTGGTGCAGGTAGTTCTAAAAGATATTATTATTATAGTCAATTATTATTTTTAAAGCCATTATCTAAAAAACGCAAAACAATGAAGAGGAGAATACTGCTGGAACCAGTGACTCTGAAGTATGGAAAAGACCAAAAAATATTCAAAAAAAAAAGATGATGAAGAATTAAGTTTAATAAATAAGCTAACAAGTCATTTGACCAATCATGTCACTGCACGTACACATGAACCTGAAAATTCCTGTGATAGTGACATGCATTTTTTCGATTTAGAACGAACGAACTTAAAACGAAAAAAAACTATACGGGATGATTGGAAACTGAATACTCAAATAGAAATATTAAATGTTATTCAAAACTATCCAACTCCTACAACTTCACGAAATGATAATTACAGTGGATATATGGACAGGGGTATAACGACACCAGATTATGGACACCAACAGTACGAGCGACCATCAACGTCTAGGTATCAGCAGGACATGGAAACAAGCTCTCCACAGCTTAGCAGTTTGCGTAATGCATCCACATCACGAGATATGTCAGTACCAGATTCTCCACTCAGTGCCTCTTCTCAGGCTTCAATTTATAATGATGATCCTATTTTAACGGATTCATCAGAGATTAACTGATTAATTACCCTCTCTGTTGTTTTTGATTGACGAAATAAATATAACTAAATAGATACGCTCTTTGTTTTCACTTTCCTATCCTGTTAATGAATTAAGAGGCCGTACCCTGTGACTCATCCTATGTAAAATGAAACTAATTCTATTTAGTGAGTACTTAAAAATTATTACCATATAAAAATTACTCACCCCAATGTCATTGCCAGACGTTCAACAGATGGTATGCTTTTTCTCATGACCGTGTCATTTTTTTGCAACTCACTATTCAGTTCGTTTAACAAGTAGTCAAATGTATTCTTGTTCATTCAAAATTAAAAAAAAACAAATCTTCTTGAACTTTTAAGTTTAGGATAATCAGTACGAAATGGGCTCTGACTTTTGTTTTTAATTAAAGGATGTTTCCAATAAATTCTACGCTGACGTCGCCCGCGCCGGCGTCGTCGTAATAAAAGCCATAACAAGGATAGAAACAAAAATGTCTCCTCCATGACTACGTTCAGTCAACACGTGTTTCTTCTATGAAAACCATAACTATAACTAACGTGACCATGCGTCCCGCTTTCGGCGGGATTGTCCCGCTTTCAGGTTGTCCGTCCCGCTGTCCCCAACGAGAACAAAAATGTCCCGCTTTTACGAATAAACCTCTATACCTACTTACTTATTACTTGCCTACATTAATTTATCGCGAAAGACGGCAGCGCAACGTAGCCGCGGGTTGACACTTGATAGTCAGAAACAAGCGAGAGCGAGCGACTGACATGCGAGAACGGGATATACGATAAATGAAGCGAACAAGTACATCGCACCGTCGTTCGAACCGATACAAGGCCGCGAGCACTCATACATTGAACGTTTTGAAAATAGTACTGCTTTACAGTTGTACACGTAGACGGCAATGTGTTTCGGCCTCAACACTATTGAGCAATTGCTACTTAGTAGTATGTATGTCGAAACATTGCTAATAATGAGCATGCTCATTTTGAGTTTGCTCAAAAATCAACGGTCGTGCGAATTTTGGGCATGCTACCTGCAGCGCCGGTGGAGGGGGCGTGCTTTTAGCGCGTGTGAACAGGTTTGCCTATGCTAGTATCGATCAGTCGTTCGCAACAGGTGCGTGTGCACCATTTTCACGCAAAATGTCTCGCTTGGGCGACGAAAAAACGCTCAAATTTGTAAATTTATACCGAAATCACGAGTGCTTGTGGAATCCCCGCATACCGCAGTATTTTTATACTGTGTGGTACACAGACCTTAAATTTTTAATTTTGGTTTTAACGATTTTCACAGTCAAGGACGGATCCTCCATGTTCGTTAATAAGTCTTGGTACGCATTATTTCTATCAACATTAAGGACGGATCCTCCATGTTCGTTAAAAGTCTTGTTATAATGTTGATTGATGAAGACTTATTAACAAACATGGAGGATCCGTCCTTGACTGTGAAAATCATTAAAACCAAAATTAAAAATTTAAGGTCTGTGTACCACACAGAATTAAAAAAAGTCGAGAATTCAAAGCGATCAGGTTCTGGTGCCGCTGCTGTATACAAACCATCCGCGGCATGGTTTTATGAAATATATTCCTTTCTTGGGGACACCAACGAGTCCAGGGAAACTACTTCTACGGAAATGGTGAGTTTCAGTTTTTAATAAATAAAAATACACTTAAGCTTTGGCCAAACCCAAGCGACCAAAGCGACTGCGAAGCGGGAGCGTCCGCCGCGCGGCGGACGCTGCCCATACTTTCTTATGGCGCCGTGCACACCTACGCGACCACAAAGCGGGATTGCAGCGTCCGCAAAGCGGGACGCAGTCGGACGCACGCGTCTAGTGGTTAGACGTGTGTACGTGCAGGAAAGTAACCTTCCTTATTACGAGTATTATTTCGTTTTCATTCCACGATGACTACAATAGATGATAATATTATAGAGATGTTCACTGAAAAAGTGAGAGGATATCCCATCATACATAATTTGAAGAATAAAGATTATAAGAATTTACACAAAAAAGACAAAATATGGGATTCCATCGGTCCGGAATTTCAAATGGATGGTAAGTAAATAATAGTAAATGACTGTTGCACAATGAGAGGCAATTAAAACATGAGTGTGTATATACACGATACCTATACCAAAACTAGCTGAGTCCCGCGGTGCTGCCCGCGGTTATTGTCGTACCGCGGGTTAGCTGAGTCCCGCGGTGCTACCCGCGGTTATTGTCGTACCGCGGGTGACGCCGCGGGGCGAAACTAGTCTAAAAAGTGCCTAAGTTACTCCTTACATCATCAGCTACCTATCAGTGAAAGTCCCGTCAAGATCGGTGTAGCCGTTCCAGAGCTTAGCCGGAACAAACGGACAGTCAAAAAAAAAATAGGTACCGTGTATACATACATATGCATTTAGTAAAAAGCAGTTATTTTTATTATTACAAACAGACACTCCAAATTAATTTATTTGTATGGTATATGTACCGTGTATACATACATATGCATTTATTTGCATGGATAATATTTTGTAAAATTTTAGTCTGTCCGTTGTTCTGGCTGGACCGATTTTAACGGGACTTTCATTGATAGGTAGCTGATGATATAAGGAGTAACTTAGGCTTTTTTTTTAACTAGCTTTGCCTCGCAGCGTTACCCGAGTTACGACAACAACCGCGGGACCCAGCTAGTACCAGATAAAGACGCGCAGCTTTAGTGACTGTTCACTAGCAAATGAAGTTCGCGATTCGCGTCGCAGTCGCGCAGGTGTGCACGATATATAGTTTGTATACCGGTAAGAGCTCGTAAAAGCGGGAATTTGGTGGGTGAGGTGGATACGTCGTTATCAGCCTAATAGAGGTCGCGAAATTGCCACCATACAGTGGTATAAACATTAATTTTGAATTGTTTTTACATCCCTCTCATTGATGAGATATCTTAGAGAACTGAGTTTTTATGCCACTGGCACAATAAGAGCAAATCATGTCGAGAATTGTCTACTCAAAGACGTGCACACAACGAAGGTTGCTGGTTGCTTCAACCTTAAATTATCTACATAACCCAAAAACCTATTTCGATTCAGCAAATGAATACTGTGCTGTATTTTTAACGCCAGATTGCACAGAGATGAGAAAACACATTCTGGATGTTGTCAAACCCAAAGAAAATTTTAATACGGAATCTACACATGATTTTACTGTTTCTGCATATGATGATCTCCCTTCAGCTTCAGTGCCGCTAACGAAACAAAAATGGCAGTGAAAAAGCAAATGCTAAATCAGCAGAACAGCACAATCAGCACATCACTAGAAACTGCACCTGACTTTGACACTTTAATCAAAATAGAAATGGCTTTTTACGAAAACGGTGGGTCTAGAGGAAAATATTTGAGTATGGCCTTCAACAATTTAATAAATATTCCACCAACTAGTGTAGAGTCAAAGAGAGCTTTCTCTTCATCGGGTTACTTGTGTAATCATTTGCGATCAAGACTGAGTGATAAAAGTTTAGATACTTTACTGTTTCTACGATCGCATTACAAGGCTCAACCAAAAATTTCATGGAGATTTAATAATATTTTGATTACCTCTTTAGTCTTTATAACTCAATTTGATTTGGATTAAAATTAATTTAAGTATTTTTGTTATTTTGTTAATTAGAATATTATTTGGTGATTAGTAAACCATACTAAGAGTTAATTTTATATTTTATGAGAATTAATTAGAAGTGTATTTTTTTGGTTCGTTTTGTTTATGTTGAGACTGTTGTGAGATGTTTAAGTTTGATAAACATTTTATTTTTAGAACTGATTCCTAGTAGGAATCATACTTTCTAGTCAAACACTACATTTAATTAAAGTATCTGAACTAGTTAACCTAAGTTATTTTAATAAAGGAATAAAGGGGCATTTAGTATAGTATTAGTAAATTATTGCTAAGAACTAACTGATTGATTACCAACAAATCAAATAATAAACCTTGTGTCAATGAAAATTTTGTTTTATTTAGAAGATAAATTCATTTAGGTTAGGTACACCTTGTACGTGTCGTCAGTGCGTCATTATATGGCGGGAACCGTGACGTGTTAACTGTATATTAAGACGGCAACGGGCAAGTCTCAAATTGTCGATAAAAAATCGGGCAAATTAAGTGTGCTGTATCCTGAGTGGTTTGAAAAAACCCCAGGATCACAAATCCTATACATGAAGAACCGCGCTGTGGCATATTTGCCATACTTTTGCGGAGAACCTTGTGTTTTATGCGTTCAGAAACGTGTACTGATTGATTGTGAAATACTTAAATATGAGAATACTATTATATAAATACGTGAGCAATAAATAGATTAACTTATGCCGTAAACGGCGTTTAATCTCCCCCCGGCCTAGAGGTTTTTCCTCTAAATCAAGCGTAATAATAAAACTAAAATCTAAGAGTAAGTAATACCCGGACGCAACATATGCACCGTGGCGTCTGAACCATGTTTTAATAAACACGCCATCCTTAACGTCTACTTAGTCTGAAAACTAGATGGCGTTATGTGTCAGATTGCCAAAAATATATTACATAATTTAAAATATATATTACATTAAAAACTATTAAATATTTACATCGATATTTATGAATGAGCTTACTGGTGAATTTAGTAAAAGAGCAACATTTTATTGACGGATCAAGAAAATCGATTTTGATTTCAAAAATATTTTAATATGCCATCTTGTTGGCAATAATGACAACTCTCTTGTGATCCATGAATTTTATTGTAATCTAAAATCTTAATTAACTTTTGAACGCAAGGAGTAAAAATCTGGGAATTTAAAACGTTAATGTCGGTGATATTAGCAGTCAAATACGAAAACAATCCCTACCATGAGATACGCCAGGCGGTACAATAATTTAAAATATATATTACATTAAAAACTATTAAATATTTACATCGATATTTATGAATGAGCTTACTGGTGAATTTAGTAAAAGAGCAACATTTTATTGACGGATCAAGAAAATCGATTTTGATTTCAAAAATATTTTAATATGCCATCTTGTTGGCAATAATGACAACTCTCTTGTGATCCATGAATTTTATTGTAATCTAAAATCTTAATTAACTTTTGAACGCAAGGAGTAAAAATCTGGGAATTTAAAACGTTAATGTCGGTGATATTAGCAGTCAAATAAATACGAAAACAATCCCTACCATGAGATACGCCAGGCGGTACAAAAGTCCCATACAAACCTGCCATTGTCCTTTAAGCGGAGTTACATTTAAAAAATGATTAATGAGTTAATGCGGGTCTGTGCTAAGAACACATAGAGGGCGGCTATGTAGCATTCCTGCAATCTGAACGAGGACTGTGTTGAGTTTTTTTTTTTTTTTTTTTTTTTTTTTTATGTTTGGCCCGCCAAAATGACTCTACTCTGCCTGATGGAAAGCATAAGCAGAATCCAAGAGTGGTGGTCACCATGCTCACTGCGAATGCAGACAATGCAGCATGGCGACCCACACCATGGCGGCCTAGTGATGCTACTGCATCTTTTAGTCTAGTCAACAAGTATGGAACTTGTTGACTAGACTAACTTCCTCGTATGTGAGTACTTGAGTTCCTATAATTATATATAGGTGATTACCTATGTCATTTTTATGTGCGTCAGAACCTAATTAAGCGTATACACAAGAAAGTCTAGGGATATCATAATCCTATACTATTGACGACTTTATAGTTTAAAATCTTTTTAGTTTCCATAAAAAGTGTATATACTAAATGAAACCTCTTTTATTCTATTTTCAAAATTTCAAAATATTAAAAGAATAACAATGCCAAAAACAAATACGGCGGCAAAATTGTTGGTAATTCATTACGACAAGAAAAATTAAAATTGTTTTTATGCCGTTAGATTGTCTTTTTTTTAATTGAACTTGCTGTGCTAGCTTCAAAAGTCATGTCACGTCGCCATTTGAGTCGAGATGAAATGTTACGAGCCGTGGGCATGTTAGAAAATGGTGCTGTTCAACGCGTCATTGCTGAGACCTTACATACCAGCCAAAACGTGATATCAAGATTGTGGTCACGTTATCGCAGTACTGGGGATGTGGCATAACGGCACAGTGGTAGACAACGGGTTACTACGCAAAGACAGGATCGATTCCTCCAAATGAACGCCAAAAGACAACCCAATATCACGGCGTTGCTACTTGTGCAAAGGCTCCAGGAGGACCACCAGATGCTGGTAAGCGACCAAACCGTGCGAAGGAGGTTGCATGAAGTCAACCTTCATGCTCGAAGACCGCTACGTGTTCCAGCTCTGCGACGTGGCAAACGCGGTCGGCGGCTTTCGTGGGCTCGGGAATATTTGTCTTGGTCATCGGTGCTGTTCACTGATGAGTCCCGGTTTGGATTTCATCCGGATTCAAGAAGAACTCGTGTTTGGAGAACTCCAGGCAGAGTTAGCCGTCTGCGGCACCCTCATCAGGTCCACTCTTACCGAGGCGGGGCAATCATGGTGTGGGCAGGAATTCGTCTTGGTGGGCGAACCCAGCTCGTTTGGATTCAAGGCAGCATGACTGCACGAAAATATCTAAAAGAGGTAGTAGAGCCTGTGATTATCCCACACAGAATCCAAATGGGGCTGGAGTTTCTATTCATGCACGATAATGCTCCCTCTCACACGGCGCGACTGGTATCGACAGCTCTTCAAGATCATGACATTCAAGTTTTGGATTGGACTGCGCAGTCGCCCGACTTAAATCCCATCGAGCATACCTGGGACATGTTACAACGAAAAGCATTGCGATATTTCCCACCAATTTTGACGACGGAACAAGAACTATACAGACACTTGCAAAGAACTTGGGACCTCATACCGCAGCAAGACATTGACAATTTAATTTTAAGTATGAACAATCGATGTCGATGTGTAATTAATGTAAGAGCTGGCAACACTGATTTTTAATAATTGGATTTTATTACATTTTTAATTATTTTATTAATATTAATAATGTTACAAAAATTCTATGACATTTGTTTTCGTACTAATTTTCTACAACAATTAAAAAAGTTAACTTTTTAATTAAAAACATAATAATCACGAATCGCTTTCTTCTTTTATTTAAGTCCCTAAAATAAGCTACTTTTCTTCCATTTATTATCTATGAAAATTCTTCTTAGATTTTTAGATATTTGATGAAATATAAAATATCCCTATACTTTGTTGAGGTGTGTAAAGGGCGTTTCCTGTAGAAAATGTTAAATATTAGGTCTTTACCGATGAAATTGCCTTTCTTCAGTACTGGTCATTTCAAATAAAAAAAAGTTTGTAATGGCTCTGTATTCAAAAATTAAATTAATTTTGTTTTAAAACCATGACATTCTATTTACAAACTCGTTGGATTTTCATTACATTTGAACATTTTTCGTCACAATGGATACTTTAAAAATTCGTGTAATTATGGAATATGAGTTCCGTCGTGGCGCCAACGCGACACAAACGGCACGTAACATCAAAAACGTTTACGGAGAGAACTGTACAAACGAACGCACAACCCGTTATTGGTTTTCCCGGTTCTGATCTGGAAATTTTGACTTGAAAAATGAAGCTCGTGGTCGTCCGGAGACTTTGGTTAACAATAATGATTTAAAGGCGATTGTGGAAGCTGATGAAACTTAATCTACAGCTGAGCTAGCAGCAGCTTTTAATGTAAGCATCAAAACAATATTGATCCATATGCGACAAATTGGCAAGGTAAAAAAGCTTGATAGATGGGTGCCCCACGACCTTAACGATCGCCAGCGCAACGTACGCGTCGATACCTGCCTTGCGCTGCTCAACAGGCAAAGAAATGAAGGAATTTTGAAACGAATTGTTACGTGCGACGAAAAATGGATTCTGTTCGACAATCGAAAGCGCTCAGCAAGTTGGTTAGACCCTGGTTCAGCACCAAAGCAATGCCCTAAACCAATAATGACCCCTAAAAAGGTGATGGTCACTGTTTGGTGGTATAGTGCGGGTGTGATTCACCACAGCTTTTTACAAAACGGCATGAGCATTAATGCAGATGTGTACTGTGAAGAACTGGAGCGAATGATGGAGAAGCTTGCACATCTGCAACCAGCTTTGGTCAATCGGTCGTCCCCACTGCTCCTTCACGACAACGCGCGACCCCATACTGCGCAACAGACAGTCTCCAAGCTGCAAGAGCTGGGGTTGGAAGCTCTCCCTCATCCGCCATACTCACCAGACCTTGCACCTACCGACTATTACTTTTTCCAAAATTTAGACAACTTTTTAGTGGGTAAAAAATTCAATTCCCGAGAGGCAGTACAAAATGCCTTTGAAGAGTTTGTTGCCTCTCGTCCAGCTGATTTTTACAAGAAGGGCATCAATAAACTGCCAATGCGTTGGCAAAGATGCGTCGATTGCATGGGTGATTACTTCGAATAACAGAAATAAAAAGTTTGAAAAAATAAGAACTTTCACTTATTGCATACAAAACGGCAGTTTCATAGGTAAAGACCTATTAATAATAGATTGTCTTTACACAAACTTCACTGAACAAAATAAAACAAGAAATGTTAAGTGTTTTTTATGTAAGTGGGAGTTTCTTCAATCAATTCCATATTTTTCTGTACTAAATAAAGCTATCAACGTAATTATAACGCAATAACACATAATATGAGCATAGCTTTTATATACTAATAATATTTATTCTTTACGTGAAAGCGTATAGTTGTAATAAATTGCTAATTGTGCGCAAAAAGTTATTCCATTCACTACATTCATTTATTTTATTGAGTCTGCAGCCATTCCATAGAATCCCAAGATTTATATCGATAAACTAGCTGACCCACGCAACCTCGTTTGCGTCTTCTATTGCCCGTAGAGTGATTCTTCTCATCAGTGAACATGGCGCTACGCTCCTATTGGTCTTAGCGTGATGATATATAGCCTATAGCCTTCCTCGATAAATGGGTTATCTAACACTGAAATATTTTTTCAAATCGGACTTAAGTTCAGTTAGAAGAAGTTAATCGGAGTTAAGCAAACAAACTCTTCAGCTTTATATTTTAGTATAGATTTGTAATTAGCGTCAGATATTGCAAGCATTATGATGAAAAAAAACTCTGAACCACTATGTTGAGGTTTTATAATTCTAATATGTTTCCCGTCCATTGCCAAGTACGTTGGGATTTGCGTACTTCATTAATGCTGCAGCAGTTTTTACATGCAATTTTTTTTTTCTATTCTTCGGTAGGTTATGGCAAACATATGTTTTTTTAATTTATCCCATATTAATTTCACCGTCTCACGGACTATAACGCGTGCCGACGATTATCCACAATACTCATAGTTAAGTCATAGTGAATATCTAAGAAATAATAACCAGTAGCTAAATAACTGAAAAAAAAAATCCTATTGTTTTCAGTCATTAAACTACAAAAAAAAATGGAAGAGCATCAAGGACGCGTATAATAGAGACAAAACAAAGAACATAAACTCTGCCAGTGGATCTGGGGCTAAGCCTAGAACACCCTACATATATTCCAATTTGCTAACTTTTTTAGACCCGTTTGCGGACATAAGATCTCCAAGTCAATGTTTAAACAACTCAAGTCAAAATGATCACGAAGCACAGGAACATAACAAAGACTGTGCTTGTGACTGTTTCAAAAGCCAAATACACCGAAGAAGTCAAAAACCAATCCAAAACATGAAGACTCACATGAAAAATTGTATGAAGCTCTTACTGCTAACCTCAAACGGTCTAAGGAAACAAAAAATACAATTTTATCTGAAAATCCCGAAAAACTGTTCTTAATTTCGTTAGCTAATGATTTTTCCACAAGACGAATTTTAAGTTGGAGGCCAAAGCTGACATGATAAATTGAATTCGTGAATACAAAAACATGGGACAGTCATCGTTATTTGGAAATATATACCAAGATGGATTGCAATATAAACATCGATATGGATACCAGTCTGAATTTCAACCTGAATATCCAAGTAATCAATCGCTACCACGACATGAATAATACATTTAGTAGTCCACTACTACATTTGGATAGCAATGAATCGGTTACAAATAATTCCGACATTTTAAGTGATATGTATGATAATGAATAAATAAATCTTATTCTCTTACACATAATCTGAGGGCACTAGATTATATCTCATAACTTTTTACAATTGAATATTTAGAGTGGTAATAAATAAAAAAATGAATAAATAAACAAAAACTGGTTGTTTTCTTAACTCAATGTGATAAATAATGTTCATCTGCCGATATACATGATCTCATTTATGTATTATGACGAATCAACTCCGGTTGTAGAATCAAAAGAAGTTCTTGGAATGACAAAAATGACATTTGATAACATTTAGAAAACTTTTCCCATCGTCTATATTTTACCTACCAATTTTGTAAACGTTGTACGATAATGACCACACAATCTTCTTTCACTCGTAAATGGATCTATACAATAGATTCGCTTATTTTTACCTTCTTTTTCTTTTTAAAAGCAGAGACGCGCGTTTTACGACCGCCCCGTGTGCTTAGGATACAATGGCCTTAAACCCGAATATTAATATTTTTTACTATGATATAATTATAAGATTTTTGTAGTGTTATATTGTTTAGTTTATCTGATTGCTTTGCTTGTGCTATATAATTTACTTTTGACGATTGATAGAAATGGAAGTTGGTGGTGGAATAGGTGGTGCTGGCCGAGCAGCTAGCCGTGTAAGTGGTAGGCGGACTTGGTAACCGCGGTCGTGGGCGCGGCGTTGCACGATCGCTCTACTTTGCAATGTATTGTGTTTTTATCATACTTTTTCCATTATGCCAGAATTAATTATAATGCTTTCTAAACTTTTGTGAAACAGAACATTAGATACACGGAGTAGATTTGTATTGTAATAAATTTTAATAGTTTATTACCAGCACTTCATAAAATGGTTATGCTACTTTTGTCTCTGTTTCTTGTACTCTCATTAGATACTTAGCTTTATTTATTTTAATTTCAGCTTTCCTAGCAATACGCTTGTTCTGAAAACCACTGAGTCTGAATGTGAGAGTCTATCACACATGCTTACCACACCCTCATACGTTGTACGAATGGCATCGGAGTGTCTATGCGGAACCCGGATTTTTTTGCCGAAACTTTGAACAGGTTAGAAGCTAAGGTAAAAGAAAGTAGAAAAAATATTATGCGCCCTTGTTGCTGATGAGATGGCAATAAGATGACAGTTTAGCAAACGAATTATCTCATAGATACATATATTTTAATAATCAAATAATGAACGTCAGATTGGCTACCTAGTTGCTGAGCAGGAGTGTTTCAAAAGCATTTGAATTCTGTGACAAAACTTTTAAAATACCTGAATTCCAAGATTCTGAACTATTTTAAATCATCTACTTGAAATCCTAAACACACGAAATTTGAAATGGTTTTAAAAATCCCGTTAGTAAAAGAAATACCGTGAAAATATTATCGTTTCTGTCAAAAGCAAATTTTTTTACTATCGTTGTCCATTAAGTTCAATATAAAACAGTTAAAATAGGCAATCAATCAAGAACAGTGTTTTCGAATAAATTAGTACCGTTAAGACGCAAAACGTGCATCAGTAGCTTGACATATTTATATAAAACTGTAGTTGAAACTAACATCCTTTCATTTTTATTGGCCTACAAATTCAGTCAGCACCATGTTGAGTTTTTTTATGGTGCTATTGGAATCCGAACAGATTTTGTTGATCGAAGCACTGAATAATGTTGTCTCAGCAGTTGAGGAAGTAGTACAAGGACGCTTGTCCTATAAAAAAGCCGCGTTGAAATACAACATCAAAACATCAACCTTAGAAAGCCGAGTGAAGAAATTTGGAGATGCAATTAACAAAACTGGACCCTCACGTACTTTTCAATCCAAATTTACTAGTCTGCAAGTCTCCAAAGGAGAATGGCAGATCCTGTACCGCTGGTGATATGTTATGAATGGTTATGAGATTTAAACCGTTTATTAAGTGAATCATCCTAATTATTTTTATGTATTTATTATATTTTTAGAACTCGGCTAAAATAATTTTAATTCTGCTCATAAAGTTGTTACAACTGCATTAATAGAACGCATTCCTACTTGTTTTTAACACGCCATGCTTAAAGTCTGCTTAGTCTGAAAACTAGATGGCGTAGTGTGTAAGAATGCCAAAAATATTTTACATTATCTTAAAATATACATTACAAAAAAAACGTTAAATATTTGCTTACTGGTGAATTTAGTAAAAGAGCAACATTTTATAGACAAGTCAAGAAAATCGTACGCGAATGATTTTGATTTCAAAAATATTTTAATACGCCATCTTGTTGACAATAATGACAACTTGTGATCCATGAATTTTATTGTAATCTAAAAACTAAATTAACTTTTAACCCCAAGGTTTAAAAAATCTGGGAATTTAAAATGTTATTGTCGATGATACTAGCAGCCAAATAAATACGAAAACAATCCCAACCATGAGATACGCCAGGCGGTACAAAAGTCCCATACAAACCTGCCATTGTCCTTTGCAAGTCCTATTTCCTTGGAAGAAGAGGCACGATTAAATGTCTATATTATTAAGTGTTGCAAAATGCATTATGGACTTACGACAGTACAGATTCGGAAATTTGCTTATGACTATGCTAAAGCATTGAATTTAAAGTGTCCTGCCAAATGGGATGTAAACACCAGCGCTGCACGATCATTCGCTTTTAACAAAACGGCAGTATCACAATTATATAGTTTACTGCCGACAGAATATTATATTTTGATGAGTCCGGTGTGTATACTGTATTAGGTACGCCTAAAGTTTTAGCACCTAAATCACAAAAGCAAGTAGGATAAATCGTTTCATCGGAAAGAGGAGAGCTTGTAACCTTCGGAACTACCATTTCTGCAAGTGGAAATACTATCCCACGCCTTTTTATATTTCCACGGTAAAGTATAAAGATCATTATCTGGAAGGTGCATCTGAAGGCAGCATAGGGGCCTCAAATAGAAGTGGCTGGATTAATGCTGACATAGTTGTTATAGTATAAAAACATATTCGTAAGTACACACTGAGCTCTAAGGAACATCCAGTTTTATTATGTGATAATCATGAAAGCAACATCACATTACAGGCTATAATGTATGCTCGAGATATTAAAACTTATGTTCTTTGCCTGCACACACATGCCATCGCTGGCAACCGTTAGACGTTGGAGACTTTGGGCCGTTGTAAGTCAAAGTTGAAAATAGGGTTCAACTGCCATATGTATGACAAATCCAGGGAAGGCAGTAAGCATATTCAATATGCCGAAACTGGTCATACTTGCATATATGGAATCGTTGGATGGTATGGAATCGAAAGAAAACTAACTGTCAAAGATTTTTATTTTTGTCACTTTCTGCAAGAAGAATTTAAGTTTATTATGAGTGAAGTTAAATATTATTAAATTAGTTTTAAGATAAATATTTCGTGATTTAATAAATGAATACGACTTTAAGTTATTTTTTAATTATACTATATTAATCTACCTATAATACTAATATCTACTTATAATATATGAAAGTACCCCACCCGCAGTACGAAAGTACCCCACACGTGGGGTGCGTTCGTACAAATTTCTTATAAACTAAAAAATAAAAATGTAATAAGTATACGAAGGCTGACCACTTTCCCTTACTATATGTTAATTTTGTTATTTTGCCTTAACTGCTAAATTGCTTTTCTTGTTATCTGATGATTGAGATTTTAATAAAACGTCTTTTTTTTTCCAATGTTTTCTTGACTTTTTGATATGGTCGCATGAGATTTACTTAAAAAAAACGGGGGGCGCAAAATTAAGGTTTTTCCCAGAGCGCCAAAATGTCTAGGACCGGCCCTGGGAGGGGTAACTAAGTCGAGTGAATAAAACTACAACTTGTCACACTAAAATATTGTATTGTTTCCCTAAGCTGGTTACTTAAAAAATATTACACTGGCTTCTTATAACACTGGACTGACAACAACAATATCGCGATTAAGATAGTATGCACAACGCCCTCTATCGAGATACAAAGATATTCATATGTTATTTTGCGGTTTAACATTACTAATTGATTTTTATACTTTTATTCCACAGTTTCGTTCTGCGAGGCATTTCACTTAACATTTATCTTTGATTAAAGATTTATATTTGATTATGATTGATTAATAATTGATTTTTTTACTCTTACTAGCTGACCCGGCGAACTTTCTTACCGCCATATCGTTATCTTTTAATTTTTTTTATACACAAACCTTGTCCTAACAAAAACGAACACAAAAAAGAATTATTTAATTTGGTGCAGCTGGTCGGAAGTTATGCGCGTACATACATTTCGGCGCTTCATTTTTATAAAAATCATTATTTGTTCTACGTGGCACACTAACTATTGATAATCCCAATCAAATCAATGGGGATTTGTGAACTTTTCATCCACAAATTCCCATCATAAACTGTATAAACCGTTCAAACCGAACCAAATTAAATGTGTACTTTAGTCCATTGTTGCTGACAATTATTATACAATTTTCTTTCCATCGTTACCGATTCAAAATGTCATTATATGTATTGTTTTCGTTCTTTAAATTCCCTTTTTCCAAGGCGCTTCTACCTTTATTGCCTAAGCATGTGAAATAATTCGAATGATTATTATATTCTTTATGTACTTATGTAATTTTTATGTAACTAAATATGTACATAACACTTATGTTAATTAAAATGTAAGGTAGACTTATGTAATAATTCAATTTAATAATTCAAATCAATTCTAGTTGTGTCATAATTTCTAACTTAAATTGTAGATAATAAGATTGGATACATTAATCGTCTCTATATTAATATCAGAGCATGATTTAGAAGTCACTGTTCTAGAGGCATCGTACAAGGTAAGCTACCTTGTACGATGCCTCGATGCCTACGATCGTATTGCTTGGCAAAAGAAGTGTTTATTTTTTCCGTTCCATTTGCTATCTCGGAAACACTAGTCAAGCCTTTTGCACGGGATATTGTGGAGCTTGTGTGTGGTAAGGATTAAAGGAAAAAGTTGAAGCTGTTCCCTCATCAAACGATGTTATTCATTATAGAATTACTGATATGGCGTCAAATATTTAAAGCAAATTATTGAAGAATTGAATTCTACGCCGTTTCCGTTCAGTATGCAATTGGATGAAAGCACAAATGTGTCACAGTGTAGCCAGCTTTTGATGTTTGTCCGCTACGTACATGATAAAACGCAAAGTATCAATGTTTTTTGTGACTTACTTTTAGAGACTATAAAAGTTCAGATGTCTTTGAGATGATAAAAAGATTTTTTATGGAACAAAATGTAGATTCGAAATCTTGGTAGTATATGCACCGATGGCGCTCCCGCCATGCTTTGTAACACATCTGATTTTGCAGCTTTGGTCAAGAAAGAGATCCCTTATGTCACTATAACCCATTGTTTCTTACATCGACAAGCTTTGGCTTCACGGGACTTTGTCTATTTTCTTAATGGAGGTTTTGTGCACTTGTGTGAAAATAATTAACTTCATCAGAGCAAGAGCCTTAAACCACCGCATGTTTAAAAACTTTTTCAAGAAATGGGGTCAGCACATGAAGTTTTGCGTTACTATACAGAAGTTCGCTGGCTGTCAACGGGACAATTACGAGTAGAATCACTATTTCTGAAAGATAAAGGAACTTCGCTTTACGATTCTTTTGAACGCGAAGATTTTGTACAAGAGCTAGGGTACTTGGCAGATATATTCAGATCTCTTCAGGGGCCTGCAGTGACCATCGTGGATGCGACCTAACAGATGTAAGGTTTTTTAGGTTAACTGCCAAATTGGAAAAGAAGGGTTGAAGCTGATAAATTCGCAAATTTTTCGACGTTGAAAGATTTACTGATTCAAGGTGACGGCACTATGAAAACTACACCAAAAGTGGTATAAAAGAGTTGTCAGAAAATCTGGAAGCATTGCAGAAGTCTTTTCAAGACTAGCCCAGAACTTACAAAAAATGTTATTAAATAAATAACATTTATCTTAAATTAACACTAACCGTTTTATTTACTTATCTATCTTCTATATATATAAAAGAGGACTGTGACAGTGACTGACTGACTAACATACCCAGAGATCAACGCACAGCCCAAACCGCTGAAACTAGAATCCTGATTTTTTGCATGTAGGTTCTTTATATAACGTAAGTGAGCACTAAGAAAGGAATCTTTGAAATACCTAAGGGGGTATATCAGGGGATGAAAGTCTGCGTGAGCGAAGCCGCGTGTAAAAGCTAGTAAGTAAGATTTGGGTGACCTATCTGCGCATAAAAAGTAACGGAAATATATTTTTGTAGATCAGGGTTCGATGATATATATCAAACTGGATTCGACAATATATAGCAATGGAATTTGCTGGTCAAACAAATAAGTTTCCTATCAGAAAATAGGTGTCGCTATGCTAAAAATTGCATGCGAATTTAGTCTTAAAAAGTAGATTAGTGAAACTCAATTCAAAGGTAATTTTTCGTCAAACATTAATCTAAGTATACTAATATTATAAAGCTGAAGAGTGGGCACTACTAGACCTATTTACTATTTTGTACTCTGATTTAACTATTTTGTACTTATGTGTCCACCTTTGTGATGAGAGAAATAAATGCTATATTATTATTATTATATTTCATAAATTCTTTCACCGTTAGATATGTACGTGATCCCTGAGTGCTATAGGCTATACATGTACCACGGGCGAAACCGGGGCGAACCGCTAGTTTTAATATAATAACATGACATTACGTCAAACATTAATATAATAACATAACATGACTATCCAACTTTTTGTCAATATTTATCGAATGTTCTTTAGGTACATAGGTGAAATAGTGCTTGCGCTGTGTTTCACCGAGTGAGTGAGGATACCGGAGGCCCATACCCCAATCCCCCCCCCATCCCCAAAAGGCCGGCAACGCACTTGTGACGCTTCTGGTGTGGCAGGTTTCCATGGGCGGCGGTAATCGCTTACCATCAGGCGATACGTCTGCTCGTTTGCCCGCCTATTCCATAAAAAAAAGGTAACATTTTTTTTTATTTACCTGGTTTTAGCTGTAATGATTGTTTGTCCTTTTTAGAAATAGCACCGACCATGCCAAAGCCCCTTCATCTGTCTGGGCTGACTTTCAGCTACTAGCATAGCCCAATAACACGAGCGAGTGGGCAAAATGTAAACATTGCGCCAAAGAACTGCAGGGCATTCCGGAGCGTATGGTGAAACATCGAGATATCTGTATACGAGCAGGCAGCTCTAACTCCACCACACCACCCTATTCTAGAATCTATATATATTTCGTACATCCAGAACACGTCATGCTGTTACAAATAGTATTGTTGAAGTTGAATAAAAAAAATAAACAAACTTCTACAGCTTTATCAAAACAACTGCAGTCAGATTTAGCTATAAGCAGGTGAATATTCATAGAACTCATAGAATATGCATAGAAAGAACTTGACACTAAAATTGCATCGTCCATAATGCCGATACGTCTGGCAATTCGCATTCTGCCGAAAATTTGAGAACTGTTACTAAGCAATCAATCAAAAAGACTGAAGAAAATTTCGGAGTTAAAGTACGCAGTTTTGTTACGGACAATACTGGAAATGCGATAAGAGCAAAACTAGTGAAGGTACAATGTTTCTGGTCCAAAAAATTATTTCACCTGATGAACTAAAACTTCAAGTAAGAGGCTTCAGAAAAGTGAGGAACGGGGGCATTCTAATAAGCGCCGAAACCAAAGGTAATATTTAGAAATTGAGGCAGGCAGTCAAAGAAACTAGCTTTATCAGGCCTTAAAGTTGAGGAACCTGCTATTACGTCCGCCTTACGGCGGGCACAAATAATAAAACACTAAAGAGATGTAACAATTTATTTCAATAAGCACTATATAAAAAAACTTCAACTTAATAAGTGGGGTGAGGTTCCCAGCACTGGAAGTCTTTATTTTAATGTCTGCGTCGAATCCTAAGCCACTTAAGCGGCTATTACATTACACGATTTCTCGGGCCCTGCCCGCAGAGACAGGGCAGTGTAATAAGAAACAGGGAGGCAGGGTCCCTAAACAGGGCGCTCGAGTGGTTCCGATCTCCCTAGCTCCCTGCCGCGCTGCCGATTGGGTAGTGTAAAGAAACAGGGAGACAGGGAGCTCAGTCGCTGCGGCGCGAGCGCAGAGTTCACACGTTCGTCTTTGGATAGAAGAGGTTGAGATATCTAGAAACTAAATTTTAAATCTTGATAGGAGTTTCCAGTGGCTAAGAATCGTAAAGTAACAACTATACTATGTTTTGCACTCATGCTATCTCAAGATAGTTTTTTTTTTCTATAAAAGGAGCTACTAAGCTTAATAGTTCGTCAAATTTCGAGTCCATCGAGTCCAAAACACTGAGTATTTGAATATTTGATAGTTAGTTTCTAAGGAGCAAATATTCACCCACATCCTCCTCTTCTTCCTTTTTGAATACCTCATGGTAGTAAGTGCCAAAGTCACCGCTAAAGCAACTTTCAGACTGCCTCGTTGGTCTCGCGGTTGGCGTGTGCGACTGCTGATCATGAGGTCTCGGGTTCGATTCCCGGGTCAGACCCGGGATTACAAATATTTGTTTCGGAGTTTGGGTGTTTTCTATGTAGGTATAATATGTATGTATAATTACAAAAAAAAAGGATATATGAATTTGTATCAGTTGTCTAGTACCCATCACACAAGCTCTGCTTAGCTTGGGACTAGATGGCGTTGTGTGTTAGATGTCCGAATTTTATATATTTTTTTTTTAATTTATAACTTTATGCACTATTGTACATCGGCGGACTTAATGCCCAAGGCATTCTCTATCAGTCAACCTTTGGGTGGTGTAGATATCTTGTGAGGTAGGCGCACATGAAGTACATATGTACTTAAACAGCTAAAAATGCATTACAAAGCATTACATACATAAGTCCTTATATAAATACAACACATACATAAACTCTATATACAAATACTTAAACACTATAATTATATATAAAATTAAATTACATAAATTATAAAATAAATAAAATATTTACTATAGATACGTACACTAAGAGTATTGGAGAAAATGATGGTATTTATTTATTTGATGTTTCGATGAAGTCCGCGCCATAGCGACAGACGTGCACAGTCATTCACGTTCACCTTAAAACTGAGTAAAGGTCACACAGGGCGCGATTACCAGCGTAGTGTAATAAGCGGCACCCTAACTGGTAGGCAGGGCACCCGAGAGACAGGGCCCGAAAACGTGTAATGTAATAGCCGCTTTAACTAGAGAGGAGGGTATCCATTGATCTTTGATGAATTTGTTACAGTCACGATCCGCTGTAACGAGAAGATTTTGTGTAGGCTCATTTAAAGAGTCACTATCCGCTCTAACGAAAAAAATCATGTGTAGGCTTATTTCAAGAGTCACTAACCGCTCTATACGCGCATAACGCAAAACAATAAAACGACTTAGGCCTACAAGGCTCATAACCCGCAAAAAACTATCAACGAATCGTCAACATCCGTGTAAGCTTATACATACTCGTAATATAACGAATTCATATTACGAATATAAAGTCTAGAGAACCGCATACCATCGGTATTCTTTAGAATTGCGAGACGAACAAAAAGAAGGGACAACGTTACGCTCTCAATCGATGTTGAGACTTCCTCCTACAACCCTGTAGAAGAAATCACATTTCACGTCGAAGAGGCTTCTCTATTCGCTCTGGACCAATTATAGATTCCTTACAATCTTTGGAATTGGTCTAGTCGGTCTCGCCGGTGATCTAATGATATACAGATTTATTTATTGTTACGAGTGCCAGGCATGCTTCGATTACGGAGTTAATTAAAACAAAATATGGCGGTAAAACTTGCGTGCGCGCCTTAGTATATTATTTTATATACACTATATATTATATTACACTAAATATATTAGTTTGTTCTTTCTGGATCTTGTTACAAAGTAACACTGCCAAACGCAATCCACGAATCACTGTCGTAGGTGTACCCGTAGTCCTGACTGGAAGGGTGGTACTTTCATATATATATGAACAGAATTTTGCAGAAAAGTTTCTTAGCGCTTCTCGCGAGTCCTGTCTCAATACCATCAAACTTAGCCACAAATCAGGCAAAAAAGGCCTTCCTGTAATTATGTATTTGAGGTACCGGCTAATATTACAAAAGAGCTCATCAATCAAGGCAGAATTAATATAAACTGGACATCATGTCTAATAAGAGACTTCACTCTGGTGACTAGGTGCTATAACTGTCAGCAGTTTGGTCATGTTGCTAAAACAGACTAAAACTCAAAACTATTATTTGTTATTGGCCAAATAAAGCATCGGAGGTGACTGCTAGTCTTCAACGATGACTTACCGCAATTAAAACATACATTTTAAACAGATGTAACGTTAAGAGTTGGTTAAGTTGGTTAAGAGTTGCAAAAAGAGTCATTTTGGCAGGCCCTATATAAAAAAAAATGTAATATCGAAAAACATTGGTATAAAAAAAAACTAACCTTTCTATCCTAAAAATATGTTATTATTGGCATATAAATGATGGCAATTTGGAAAACACTGTTAACAACGAGGTTGGAATGCCAGAACTGGTTTCGGCAACCGAAATAGAGGCATCGACATGCTCCTTAAAAGCGAAGACAAGACGGGTGCGATTAAACACTTAAGTAACGGCTGCCGAGTACTCTGCGATTCCCATAATCTGTCCACACATAATCGCATCAAACTCATAACTCCAAGTCTCGATAGGTCATTCCTACATATGATGAAGGACGGGGAACGAAATGAGACTTTATTCGGTACAAAACTTACCGAAAAAATTAAAGCTGCTAAGGCTATTGAAAAACAGGGGCTGCAGATAAAAAAGCCACCTAAACCACAGGAAACCTTCGATTAACCAGTCCAGTTACGGAATTATATTACAATTAAATACGTTCCACGAAATTACTGTAGTTGAATTAAATGTAACCTCAAAATGTACTATGTACTATAGTGTTTTCTAACGTCCAGTTTTGTTCCCAAGTAATGATGAAGAATGAAATTTATTACAAATCTAATGCTAGTGATAGGCAGATTCTTATTAAAAGAGCTCTTTTAGGCATTTTTGAGGTTCTTATTGTATTTGAAGTTCATAATTTAATAATTATATATTTATATTATTTACAGGTATTCAAATAAAACTAAGTACCTATGGGAAAATATCTAAGAAAGTCAAATAGACGATCTTGTTTAGAAAAATTAGTATGACGTATGTCCAAAATAGACCATGTCAAAAAAAGAAGAGGGAAATCTCAAACGCTTGGACGAAACACTTCTTTGTCTCCGGATATTGAATTTAGTTTGACCTCTAACCTTCACTTTGTGGAGAAATATGGGTTCGGAGTTCGGACTCACTAGGAAAGAAATTCTACAAATCGTTGGAGATTAACAAAAATAAACTAACAAAGCTGTTCAAAAATGGCGTTCCTGGAAAATACTGTTTTTTTTTAATAACCGCCATATTCTTTCTGTGAAAAAGCCCTAAGCTATGGAATACGCACTTAAGAGAGCTATTGATCCATTTACGTATTATTTACCCTATGGTTTTTTAGAAAACACAATGCAAAATTTTTATTTTAAGGACACTTATCTTGTATATGAAACCTCGATGAAACAAGCGTTTTTAAGGATGCAGCAAAAACTAAAATTGTTGATGCTAAGCCAAAACAATCGCATCCCCTGGTAGAGATTTTTCATGTTTGGATTTCCGCCTGACCAAGTCATAATGTCGTATCCCAACAACAATTATCGTACCGGCAGTAGCCAGCGTGGTTTCTACAGGAACTATAATTAAAAAAGGCATTATTTCGTTTATTTCTTTCTCCGGACAATATATCCATCCAAAGGTTGCCTGGAAGAGATTGCTTTTGGCAATAAGGCCGCCCATTGTACACATCTTCCTGAATTTAAGTGTAACAATTTATAATTGGTGTACAATAAAGTATATTCTATTCTATAATAATAGTTCAAATCCAAGTCACAGGAATGACTGGAATGATGAAGAGTTCAGACCGTAGTTCAATAAACAGCGGGGACGAGGCCGTGGTAGTCAACGTGGCAGTGCATCTCACTAATCCCGTGATACTAAAAGAATGGAAGACTTCCGCCAAAAGAAGGGCATTGAATACGAGACGCCAATAGTGAAAATATTAAAGAAGAATTATTTGCAGGAGTATAGGATGAATTTAATAAATTAGCTGAGGCGCAAACATAACAGGCAAGCATTCTTTTAGTTACAACTAGAGGTATTGGCACTAGAACAGTGCATCTAACCTATGTCGCTAAGCAATATGCTGACAATATTAGCATTCCTAACATATATTTAAAGTACCGAGCATACTTTGCGTTATTTGAAGCGAAACTACTTAACATAATTCCACAATATCCATTAATACCTAGATTCGCAGAGAGCATCAACCATCATGAAGGTTTGAATACTGAGTTTTTGAGTATTATAATACCACAGTTTATCTTTTTGCAGGTGCAAAAATACCACCTCTGATAGTTGATAAAGGCAAAAATGTATGGGATCATGGACACCATCTGAAGCATATCCAGGGATAACTTAGGCCGCGTTACAAAATAGTTGGATGGAGACGGATATCGTCGAATCGTTCAAGAAATCTTTTTGGCCTGCAGTACGAGGTCAACTTCCTGTGCTTTTTATATATACGATGGACATTCCACACAGGTAGGATTAAATATCATTGAAGAAGCTCGAAAAGAAAAGGTAACTATCTTGAAATTGCCACCACATTCTAGCCATGTTCTTCAACCACTTGATATAGCAGTAATGAAGCAATTTAAAGATCGTTGGGATGCCTTATAAGTTAAGTGGCAGCGATTGAATGTTGGGAGTGAAATGTCAAAAAATTTGTCCACCAGAGATCCACCTAAGGTGCTACAAAATGAATTTAGAAAGGCGGGTATATATCCTGTTGACCGCGACGAAATTAAAGAAAATCAGTTTGACAGCTTAAAATTAAGACATTGGAAGGATGTATTTAAACAAAATGCAGAGAACCAAAATGTAAATAGCAATTCACACACTTTGTTAAAGTTAACTCTTAATGTTTCAAACCAAGGCCAACAATGTGAAGACTTTTAACCAAGGCCAAAAATGTGAAGACTATCTTTTAGAAGAACTAGGTATTCTAAGGAATCATTGTATCATTCGCTACAAAACTATGCAATTACGTTTGAAGATCTACTGCTAGAAAAAGTGAGTTGTGGTAAATGCTCAAAGAAAACTCGGCGCCGTTAAATAGCGCCAGGTGCTGAGGTGATAACTCATGATGATTTTAAATAAAAACGAGAGGAACAACGAAATATCGCTAATATACATCTAAAGAATCTGCCGAAGGATAAATATAGACCGTCAAAATCTTCTCTCAAAACTACTGAAGATGTCACTTACTTTACCGACACAATTGATAATCGTTTCTTGACAAGAATTGACAACTGATCAACATTGCGTTCATTTATTGCGAAATATATAAGTAATTTATCTTGTTGCTAACGGACTCAAAAATCTGATCCTGCACAAATTAAGATTATTTCTAATATATTGATCAAGCCCCTTGATACTAAAGAAATTACGAATCTAAGGAAGGGAAAACATAGCACCATTGCTAATAAACAAAAATTCTTAGATAAAAGAGATCCCACTAGATTAATAATGTCTGCATGTAGGAGTTGTTTATTTCATGATTGAACTGTTATGTAATGTGTATAAAAGTTTTTAATAAAATACCCAAGTCTATTCGAGAATTTTCCACGTATTCGTTGCTTGGCGCTTATACAGATAATCCATTTGAAAGAAATACGATTGACTTAAACTTCATATTACGAATATTACGTAGACGTAATGGTATGCGGTTGGTATGCGGTACCAGCGGTATTCTTTAGAATTGCGAGACGAACAAAAAGAAGGGACAATGTTACGCTCTCAATCGATGTTGAGACTTCCTCCTACAACCCTGTAGAAGAAATAACATTTCTTGTGTCGTCGAAGAGGCTTCTCTATTCGCTCTGGACCAATTATAGATTCCCTACAATCTTTGGAATTGGTCTAGTCGGTCTCGCCGGTGGTCTAATGATATACAGATTTATTTATTGTTACGAGTGCCAGGCATGCTTCGCTTACGGAGATAATTAAAACAAAATATGAAGGTAAAACTTGCGTGCGCGCCTTTATCGCTCGCTTAGAAGAGCTCAAGCTAGCGCGAAATATTTCCGACGAACGGATGATGCGTCTAGCGCCAGAAATCTTCACTGGCGAAGCCTTACATTGGCTCAGATGCGTAAGAGATGGCATAAGTTCATGGCAAGAACTGCTATCGTCGCTAAGGTCGGACTTCGACTATAAGATGATGAACGAGATCCGTTCGCGAAGCCAAGGTGAAGAGGAATGCATAATATTTATCTAGCGATTATCCACGGTATGTTTTCGAGACTTTCCGGACCGGTGCCTGAGGCGGAAAAGTTAGAAATAATTCTACACAACATTAGGCCGTGTTACGCGGGAGTCTTAGCTACAAATCCTAATCTTTCTAGCATTGCCGAATTAAGAGAAGTCTGTAGAGGCTACAAAAGAATTAACGATCGGTATTCAAATTTTAAAGAACCTTCGTGTAACCCTGGTTGCTCTTTAGCACCAGAATTTAATTACTTGTCCATAAAGACAAACAGAAATAAATTTAGCTCAAATAAGTTAGCTTCAGTAAATACAAATAAAAAGCATTGTTTTAATTTTGGCCTCTAAAGTCTTGGTCTCTAAAGACCACACTACCTTTACTTGCCCTAGGTGCAATTCAACCCCTAGCTCAAGCTAGCGCGAAATATTTCCGACGAACGGATGATGCGTCTAGCGCCAGAAATCTTCACTGGCGAAGCCTTACATTGACTCAGAAGCGTAAGAGATGGCATAAGTTCATGGCAAGAACTGCAAAAGAAAAAAAAAGAAAAATAAAATCAGTTTGACAGCTTAAAATTAAGACATTGGAAGGATGTATTTAAACAAAATGCAGAGAACCAAAATGTAAATAGCGACTCACACACTTTGTTAAAGTTAACTCTTAATGTTTCAAACCAAGGCCAACAATGTCATGTGAAGACTTTTAACCAAGGCCAAAAATGTGAAGACTATCTTTTAAAAGAACTAGGTATTCTAAGGAATCATTGTATCATTCGCTACAAAACTATGCAATTACGTTTGAAGATCTACTGCTAGAAAAAGTGAGTCGTGGTAAATGCTCAAAGAAAACTCGGCGCCGTTAAGTAGCGCCAGGTGCTGAGGTGATAACTCATGATGATTTTAAATAAAATGAGAGAAACAACGAAATATTGCTAATATACATCTAAAGAATCTGCCGAAGGATAAATATAGACCGTCAAAATCTTCTCTCAAAACTACTGAAGATGTCATTTACTTGACCGACACAATTGACAATCGTTTCTTGACAAGAATTGACAACTGATCAACAGATTGCGTTCATTTATTGCGAAATATATAAGGAATTTATCTTGTTGCTAACGGACTCAAAAATCTGAGCCTGCACAAATTAAGATTATTTCTAATATATTGATCAAGCCCCCTTGATACTAAAGAAATTACGAATCTAAGGAAGGGAAAACATAGCACCACTGCTAATAAACAAAAATTCTCACATGAATTTGGCTAATACACACAAAAGCACACTTTTTATAGTTTTAACAAATTTTTGGATTTAAAAGTTCAAGATTTGAAATATTTAAGTAGTTTTAAGTTATTTTCCTTTTAAGATTTTTAATGATAATATGTTTTTGCATGTAATTTGTCTCATAACATAATATAATTTAATTTTGCAGGTCAAAATGTGTGATACTCTGTACCATTTATAATTGTTACATCCATAATTGTACCACATTTTATGCAATAAATTATTTGTTATCCTTAAATAGTGATATTTTTCGTAATCCTAAAAGTGATAAATAATATAAACTGTACTGTAGTACTGTGCATATTTATGGACTAATTTTTAGATAAATTGGTTTAGATCGCATGTCTTTCAACATACTTAAACACCAATTGGGCCAAAGCTTGTTTATTTTATTAATAATAATAAAATTATAGATAACCCATGTTATTGTCTGTATTAATTTGGTTCTGTAATTTACATACTATAGTTTTTAATTGAATAATTATGTTTTTAACCTCTAAAGGGCAAAATGTGCCAAAATTACCCGCCCCGACAAACTTTTAATTACAAGATTGGGTGCCACTCAAAGCCTTTTATTTATATGTGCCAGTATAAAGTGAATTGTTGATGAATGACGCACGCATACACAATGTCCATATTAAACCAGTTAATTTCTTTTGTTAATAGACGATCGTACCCAACATGGCAGAGAAATCCATCTACTTGGCGGTTTTTCCAAAATTAGAATTAGTTTTGGAAACAAATAATTTAAGTAATGTGATTTTATTTAGAAATCAACTTAAGATTAGAACACAAACTTATACAATAGAAATGTACAAAATTTGTCATTGAAAATAAAGATGAATGCTGTATACTGCTCTTTGCCGAATTCACCTAGAAGACTTGAACAGTCAAACAGATAGTTTGACTATAATATGTATATCATCAAAAACTATTATTCAATTCAAACATATCGAGTATCAAATGACAAACGGGTAGGTAGGTTGGTTCATAACCTCGGGAAACCTAATTGTCTGATATTTTGTGTGCTGTCGTAACTCATATCTATCTATATTGACACACGTTCGTACTTAGTATGTTACAATTTTAATCCAGTACTATGCAGTACTTTATCAAAGGTACTTACAGGTTTAAAAAGATATTCCACTAAAGTCAAGCATCTGCATTTATTGTGAGGTACAGAGAACGTTTGTATCTTCATCATCTTTTATCTATTAAAAGTAATCAATAACCTGAATTTTATAAGAAAGAAACAGTTGCAAGTTCTCACTGTTCCGATTACTGAACTGAGTAACAAAATATTTACCAGACATCATGAAAATCAGTAAAATGCAAAATTCATCTCAATTCTCAGCACAAAACATTATTCACAGACTCTCAGTTCCATCCAAAGAGGATCATATAATTCACTGCGTTTTTTTAACTCATTGCTCACATGTCGTTCGTCGGAATGCCATCCATACCTGGCGTAGTAGGTATATTGGCTAACCTTTAGAATCTATACAATCGATTTGAGAGTTGACAATTTTATGTTTGATAGTTCTTGCTTTTGTTAGTCTACTCCTAAAATTTCAACTTGCGGAAAGTCGTAGTTTTTGAGATATAAATTTTTGAAATTAAAAATAAAATACGTGAAAATAATTTTGACATCTTCTCTGCGTTTTGTTATTCCTTACGTTATTCGTTTTAAACTTTTTTCAAACTCTCAAAATAGTTTTTGTGTATTTTTTTGCTAAATTAATTTAGTTTTTATTGTAATACACACCGTAATATACGAAAAAATACTTTTCGAGTATTTTTTTTATACATTTCGTTTTGATATTCACTTTTAATAAAGGACATATTTTCTTAAAAAAGGAGAACCAAAACGCAACACTAATGACGCGACGCCATTTCAATTATAGAACTACAACAACTTAGCAACACCCTAATGTTTTTGTTAGTGGCCAAAGAGAAAAGTAATTAGTGGCTAACTTTGTAGGTTAGGTTAGAGTTGTGAATTATATATATTGTGTTATAGGAAATGTATAAGAACAGGATATAATTCTTAGGTAATTAATAGCAATGTATTACTCCGAGTTGGCACAATCCGACTTTATTGGGTTAGGTTAGATGGCTAAGGCGGGAGCGCAGCGCAGCGAAGCTCCCGCCTTAGCCATCGTGGTTATTTTTTTTATAAACCACCCAGAAACAGGAGCCCCGCCTAGCGGGGCTCCGTCGACTCATTATTCAAGCCAGTTTTTATATACATATTTATATAATAAATAACAGCGATAAAACATGTTTATTAAGTGGAATATACAAACAATTTTTGTACAAATTTCTATTTTTTCTAAGGGAACCAAGTATTTCCGGCGGGTGAAAATGGTGAGGAGGTGAGGAGGACCCCCCAAGTAAGGGGTATCCCCCACCCCCTCCCCCCAAAATCTATTGTATATATTGCGAAATGCGTCCTAACCTATAAAATTTTCAAAAATTCATATAAAAAAAACTATGAGGAATCGCAACCCCCCCTTCAAGGGGGGCTATATACCACCCCTCCCCCACCCCCTCCCCCCACCCCCGCCCCCGAAATCGATTGTATAGATTCTAAAGTCCTTCCGGTATATTGCACAGACCACAAAGTCCTTGTATATTGATATATCATATACCATGGTCCATGATATGATTGCTCAGAGTCAGTTCATTGCATTCTTTTCATTTTGTTGTGTTGTGTTTTGAGTTCAATCAATGTGTTCACCTGTTCAGTTCAGTGATGCCAACAGTTAAACCAGCTCTCCACAAGATGCAATTTTTTAAAACACCAGAAAACCACCAGTAACAAATATGGAACTACATTATAAATACACTATCTGTAGGTAAATCAACATAAAATTTAATCACTAACAACTATTCAAAATTAATTCGTCTACTTCAGACGAATCATTTTTGTCTGTACCAAAATCAACCATTTTAGATTTATATGACACTTTGATACCGAATTTGTTTTACAACGGCTTTTGGAATTTTATAATCACTGCAGCATTTTCCTTCCAATCTCAAACCACAGCGTACTCTCAATATAGCAGATAATTCCTTACACCTCTATTCTCCTTGAGCGTCTTTGAAATACAATACTTCCATCCAAAATTTTTCATAAGTTATTCTCTTTTACATCCGGAGAAGTAAATACAGATATTTTTTAAATGTAAATGAGTTAGTGGCTGAGTGATCGCAGTTATAGTTATTAAAACTAAATTTTTAAAAACCGCCAGAAAAATCCACCAGCCACTAAAAAATTATTTCGCCACCAAATGAAGGATTCAAACCACCAGTTTTAGTGGAAAATCTCAGTGAAAAATTTTCACTTCACGCGGTTTTTAAAACTTGAGATTTTCACTGAAAATCTCGTGTTTTTTAAACATGAAAACATTTTTTAAACTAGATTTTACGGCTCTGTGTTCTAGCCCCTTTAAGCAGTCGTTGATATTTAATTGAAACTTAGAGCATATATATATGAAGGGGCTGGTGAACGGGCGGAAAGCGTGATCGGAGTAGAGAGAGAGAGAGACCGAGATTGGTTAGAGTCTATCACTCTCACGCAAGCTTTTTTTATTTTATTTATTAGTTATTAAAATAAAACAAACTGAATTACATCTTTGTCAACAGTTTGATGGAGAGTTTTGCTTTTAAGTTCACAAGTTTTTTTCTACAACATTTCCTAGTTAACTTCACATACTATACTCGGAATTAAGTTGAGTCTGTTCAGGTAAGTGGCAATGTGGCCATGGCAAAACTTTATTCTCTTCACAATGGTAATGAACTTACTGCTGTCTATGTTTTCATTCTTGTAGGAGTACCAAGGGTTGGCGGGCGGGCTTCTCTCAATCGTCGCGTACCAGTTTCCTTTTCGTGTACTTGCAAATTCCAGTATTTATGCCACAACCTTTTCTGATCATGGATGATCGCTGCTTGGTAGTCCGTGTGCGAAATCTTCATAGTAGCAGAGTGATCCACATCAAACCTATTTCTCGCAGCGTGGTCCACAGTTTCCCGATAATGAGACAATGGCATTCACAAGAAGTAAATAATTTTACCGGTGAGCTGACTTTGGTAAATGATCTTTCTATTAACGTAAATTATGTAATTTAAAATATATCTTTGTGAATTATACCACGGAAGAGGGCATTATTATAATAGATTACAGAATTAGAATCATAATATTTTTTTGAAAAATATCGTAACGTCACTTTTAATTGGACTGATTCAAGCTTAAGTTTATTGCAGTAAAAGTGATGTATTTCAGCTAATGCAACATTTAAACTGTATACAGCAATATTTACATATTTATTTACAAATCATCTGCAAATCAGAGAAATTTCACATCAGTCTGTTTTAAATATTGATTTATTTGGCCAGTAGGTATAGAAATTACTAGCTGACCCACGCAACGTCGTTTACGTCTCCTATTGCCCGTAGCGTAAAAAAACCCAATTACGACAAAAAATGACGCTGAAAAAGTATGAAACAAGTTTCAAAAGACGTCGTCACGCGTTGTTAAAGTGTTCATTGTGTCATTTTTTGTCGTAGTTGGGTTTAATTTTTACTTTTTTTTTATTTAAAATGTTTTGGTGCCTCTATATTATTAATTTCTTTGCAAAGTGTATTTTAAATAGGTACCACAGAAATATCACAATTATCGAATAAATACGGACAATGTCACGAGAAAATGCTAATAATATATATATTTTTGAAATGTACAAGTAATGCCCTTTCCAATGATACCAAACACGGCATATTTATCTCAAATTATTTTTTTAATACAGTACTTTATGTCGGCTAGAGGGCGCCACATTAGATTCCGTGACACGTCATATAGCCTATAACCAGCAAACGATCAAGACGCTTTTAACGATACCTCATTTGTCCAGTTTCAATAAGTAGTTAAGGAGCTATGAGGGAACAGATGAACATACATACATAGCCTGTCAAATCATAACCCTCCTTTGGCTTTGCCGTAGTCGGGTAAAAAATTCCCCCGTTTTTGTAATATTCTTCATTGACTTTTTAAAGAGCTCCTAATTACTAATACTTGTGGGTACGTAAAGTAGCACGCTGACTGTTTCCACCGCCGTCGCCGGGATATAAGCCTTTAGTTGGAGGTTCAGTAAAAATAGGTCATTTTTCAGAAAATTGTTTGTATTACTTGACTGGGAAAAGGTGCGCAGATTTTATTTGCGTTGATCCTCTTAATACTATTGATCATGCACTTGATGACATTTTTAAGAGATTTGTGTTAACGATCGTGTGTGTTCGTGTGTTTCCAATTTTCTCATTATCCTTGGTACTTTCTACTAAGATATTAAAGTCTCCACTCACCGAATTCTCCAGAAACAGTCTCTTATAGCCAGGTATTACATACACTTTCTAGAAGTCTTCGTCGTCTGCTGCAGTGCTGGAATTTCAATTTGGAATTTTTCTTTTTTCCGATACCCCGGGCGGGTCTTTGCCGTCCCCGTCCGGCATTATTAATATTTTTAATATTAAAAGACTTCCAATGAGATTCTATCAATTAAAACAGCATAACTAAAATTAAGCTTGGAAATTCGCGCCTAATGCGTTCAGAAAACCGCCAAAAAGTCTCGCTCTCATTGAGTTTATTATTTTACAAAGTTGCCAGCTCTTAAAACTCCGAGTTGGCTAACAACACCGCTAATGTAATTTTTTTCTAAGTAAACGAACAAAATATTAAAGTAAATGTAATTTAAGTGGAGCGTATAGTTAAACATACAGAGTTAACCAATTGCTAATTTATTTTAGCTTTTACTTTAATAGAAAAATATTGACAGAATCATGTTAATTTTTAAAAACATTGTCATGGTTACCAATCACCAACTCAAAAGAGTTCTTAGAAGAATAAGTCTATTCTTAACATCCACCTCTCTTCTTAGAAACTCCAGCCAAAGTCTAGAGTTCTTTTATTCTGGGCCCATACAGTGGTTTAGTGAGCATGTCAGCAATTTGACTTTTTGAACTGACATGCTGGATGTGAATACTTCCCTCTTGAATGCAGTCTCTTATAAAGAATGCTCTTAGCTTATTATGTTTCGTCCTTTGATGAAACTCAGGAGGGTTTTTAGCTATCTTGATAGCCGATTCATTATCTACGCACAGATACGCTCGACAGTCGTCTCCTGTAATATCTTTGATAATACGCTTTAGCCATATTATTTCTCTTTCGGTTTCACTCGCTGTATAGATTTCCACCTCTGTTGAGGATATAGCAACAACATTTTGTCGTTTGCTATTCCAAGAAATAGCACCTTCAGCAAACATGCAAAGAATGCCCGAGGTTGATCTTCCAGTGGCTACATCTCCCCCATGATCAGCGTCACTATAGCATTTTAAGTCTGGAGAAGAATCTGGTGTATATTTAATACCATTATCAATAGTTCCTTTGATATATCGCATGATCCGCTTTACAATCTGCACATCATCTTTTTTCGGGCTATTTAGATTGCGAGATGCCACTGACACAGCATAGGCTATATCTGGTCTTGTACCGGTCATTAAATATGCAAGGGCTCCAACTGCTTGGCGATATGGAAATGTATTAACTTTGACATCTTGATCGTTATGCATTTCCTTCATATCTTCTGATTTTAGTATTGGAGTTGTCACTGATTTACATTCTGCCATACCAAACCTCTCTAGTACTCGGTTAGCATACGCTTTTTGGTGAAGCAGTATTGAACCATCAGACTGTTGCTCTATTTCCATGCCTAGAAAATAGCTTGCAGGTTTGGTGGTTAGTTTAAATCTCATTCTCATTTCATCTAGAAAATGGTTTATCTCCTTACTACTGGTTGATGCAATCAGCCCATCATCCACATAAAGGGCAAGAATTATCTTCTCTCCCCCTCGATTTCTAGTAAATAAACAGTGATCTGATTTACTTTGAGTGAATCCAATTTTCAGTATGAAATCTGTAATACATCTATTCCAGCACAATGGTGCTTGTTTTAGCGCATAGAGACTTTTACGCAGCTTGAAAACTAGTTTTTCGTCATTTGAATAGCCTTCTGGCGGCTTCATAAATATTTCTTCATCTAGTGTGCCATATAAGAAAGCCGTTGATACATCAAACTGTGCTAGATTTAGTCTTTCCTTTGCTGCAACACTTAGTAGTGCTCTTATTGTACTACTTCTGGCAACAGGACTGAAAGTCTCGTGAAAGTCAATGTCCTTTTTCTGTGAGTAACCTTTTATTACGAGTCTGGCTTTGTACTTATCAATCGTACCATCCGGATTCGTTTTTATTTTGAATATCCACTTTCAAGGAATTGCCTTTCTTCCTTTTGGTAACTCTACTAATTCCCAAGTCTTGTTATCTATTAGTGAGTTTATTTCTCTTTCAATGGCTTGTTGCCACTTCTCACGCTCTGAAGAGTTCATTGCTTCCTTGTACGTCTTAGGTTCAGTGGTGATGGTTGCGCTTTGCATACAGGTGCATACGTAATCTCTGTATCGACTAGGAGGTTTGATTTGACTGCGGTTCCTTAGTATCATTCTACTCTCAGCTTCCATGTCGTCAGGCGATAGCTCAAACTCATTGCTATCAGTTTCATAAATATTCTCTTTATCGGACTCTGGCTCTTCTGATAACTCTAGTCAACGATTGTCAATACCATCTAGGACTACATCTTGAACATTTGCACCTATACTTTGCCTATCTAAATCTTCATCCATAGACCTCTGAGGTTCAGCACAAGCCTCGGTTACTTTGTCATAGGAACAGCTTGTTGATACTTGGTCATCGTCTCTAGTTTCATAATCCCTTAAGCCAAAATTGAAATGACTCTCGGGTTCCTCGGCTTCATCAATTGATTCACTTAGGAGTGGCATTTCATCATTTGATCCTCTCAGCAGTGGTATCTCATCAAATGTGACGTCTTTTGAACGTATGAGTCGATGCGCTTTCGAGTCCCAAATGCGGTAACCTTCATCACCATCATAACTGATCAGAATGCCTTTTTGTGCCTTCTTTTCCAACTTTTTACGCTTATGCTTTGGAATATGAGGGTAACACACAGATCCGATTATCCTCAGATGATTGATTCTGGGTTTTTTCTTGTGCCAAGCCTCATAAGGCGATACTCCATTCACGCTTGGGCCAGTGCGATTAAGGATATATACAGATGCTTGTACAATTTCAGCCCAAGAACCGTCAGGAATTTTATCATGCGCATGCATTATGCTTCTCGTCATCTCCACAACAGTTCGGTTCTCTAGTTCCGTGGGATTTTGTTGAGGTGTATATGGCATTGTCAGACGTTGGATAACTCCTTCTCTGTTCAGTATATCTCCTACCTTCGGATTATCAAATTCTCCTCCATTATCACTTAGAATCTCTTTTACAGCGTATCCAGCTGCTTTAACCTCTTTAATAATAATTGGTAAAATAGAATAAAACTCCGATTTTTGGCGTAGAAAATAAACGAATCGAAACTTTGTAAATTCGTCCTTAAATAGGCACATATAACGATATTTCGAAAAAGAGTAAGGGAAAGGTCCACATAAATCAATGCTGGCCAGTTCACCCGGTTTTGTCACTTTAGGTCTGGTGCCAAACTTTCCTCTATGAGATTTGCCATAAATGCAACCTTCGCACAATTCTTTCTTCACATCGACTTTAATGTTCAGTTCTTTCTCTAGAACTTTCTTGACATGTGTCTTATTTTGATGTCCAAACCTTTCATGGTAAAGTTGAATTAAATTTGGAGTAGCTACATGATTGAGCTCAGTTACTGGTTTCAAACACTTTATCTTTAATCGATAGAGATCCCCGCTCATATTGCGAACTCCTATTACCTTTACCTTCCCATTTATGTTTAGAGTGCATTTTTGGGGAGTGGACTCAAACACACTATTTTTATTGCGGTCATGTACTGCCAACACCGAAAATAATTTTTTCTTTATGCTAGGGACATACCAGACATCTTTCAGTACTATAGGTACCATTGATCCATCTACTTCAGCTTCAGCTCGGATTGTGCCCAAGCCAATGGCTTCGATACCATGTCCGTTAGCTCCCAAAACAGTATGTGCAGTTTTGAAATACTCAAAGCTTTCAAATTAATCCCCTCTGTTTGTTACGTGACTGGTTGCTCCATTATCAACGTACCAGTTGGTCTTATCTCGAACTCCGTTGGTTTCTTCTGCAACTAAAACTGTCGCCAAGTGAGCACTCTTCACTGTGTTTGAGTTTGATGGGTCTTTTGATGGTCTACCATCAGCTATCCATTTGCGGCATTTGCGAACTGTATGTCCAACTAGTTCACAGTACTTGCACTTGAAAATTGTTGCTCCTTTTCTATTTGATTTCTCTGTCTTGACTACTAGTACTTCCTTATTATTCTCACTTACTTCTTCATTGCTTTTTAAGGCTTTCTCGAAGGTACTTAGCTGTGCAGTTAAATTCTCTATTGTCCTTTCATTCTTGTTTACAAGAAGCCAAATAGACTTAAAAGCAAAGAAATCTTTTGTTAGGGTTCCAAGTATTTTGCAGATCAGCAATATATCAGGCAGTTTCGCTTGAATTTCATTAATCAGCTCATGCCATATATTCTTCAATGCAGAAATATGCTTTTTCATGTCATGCTCAGGGTCTTTCTGGTAACTGAAGAATTGCAGACACGAATCGTAACTCTTTTCTTCAGCGCACCCACAGTAGAGACGTTCAAGTTCATCCCACACCTCTTTAGCTATTTCAAAGCGCATAACTTGGTCGAATACTTCATTTGTCATATTATTCGTCATCAGCGTTAGTGCAAGGCTGTCCTTGGTTTGAAATTCTTTGTAATTCTTACCATACTCAGCTTTAACTGTTTCTGAAGCTGTACTAGCCGGTTTGATCGGAGCTTTTTGTGATCCGTCAAGTATCGACAACGTATCAGGATACCCCTTTAGTACGTTGCGGATTCTGTACTTCCAGTGTTTGAAGTCTTTGCCATCACTGAGGCACTCGATCTTCACCCTGGTTACACTTTCATACGTCTCGTCATCCATGGTGAATATTCCACTTCATAAAATGACTTTCCACTTTTACATATACCTATTTATTTTGCTCTGCTACCATATTAGATGCTTAATAGGTAGTAGAGCCACGCTGATTTCAGCACGAACGGGCCGGCTCGACCGGGGCGATACTACCCTCGCACAGAAAATCAACGTAAAATGACAGCATTCGTGCTGTCGTGTTTCGTTGGTGAGTGCGAGACCGGAGGCCCAATTAGTCTAGTCAACAAGTTCCATACTTGTTGACTAGACTAAAAGATGCACAAGCATCACAAGGCCGCCATAGTGTGGGTCACCATGCTGCATTGTTGCATTCGCAATGAGTATGGTGGCCACCACTCGTGGATTCTGCTTATGCTTTCCATCAGGCAGAGTAGAGTCATTTTGGCGGGCCAAACATAAAAAAAAAAAAAAATTAAAGTAAATGTAATTTAAGTGGAGCGTATAGTTAAACATACAGAGATAACCAATTGCTAATTTATTTTAGCTTTTACTTTAATAGAAAAATATTGACAGAATCATGTTAATTTTTAAAAACATTGTCATGGTTACCAATCACCAACTCAAAAGAGTTCTTAGAAGAATAAGTCTATTCTTAACACAAAACTGTTGATAAACGGCCATAATATTTTCAAAAATTTCAGTAGCCGATTTTAGTAACCAAAATTTTAGTAACCAAATATCCTTGTTTTCTTTTTCTATGAGTATAATTATTCTATTACACTTTTCAAAAATAGTTCTAGCTTCACTCAATCTCGTTTCAATTATATTTTCTAAATACACACATCAAAAGTGTCTAGGGATCAACATATGTGTCTAGGGATCAACATATATTTTTGCAATAACTTTTCTCCTGATTGATATTAATTAAAATTTTCTTTAAGGATTCATCAAATAAAGTGTTTTCGTTTGTCACAGTAACGATAAACCAAGTCACCTTTGCATTAATAAAGAAATTTGCCATTTTCCTAATAAAGGGATTTTTGACATTTGAACCACTAACATTAAAGTTCGAAAAAAAGACTGAAATAACAGTTTTCTTTAAAATTTTATTAGGTAACTTAAACAATTATTAATCCGTGTTTCTACCGCGAACACTAACAACACATGAATCGGTTTGGCATACTCAAAATGAGTTCATCCAAATCACGCTGTGGAATGGCCGCCCATGTTCGTTGCAACAACAAAAAAAGGTCTTCTTGCGACTGGATACCCTCCATATTCGGCAGAGCTCTTCTCTGTAGCATATCCCATGCATGCTCAATCGGGTTCAAGTCTGGCGACTGAGCAGGCCAGGGCCAAAGCCACATCTCAATCTCAAGAAATCCGCATAAAAATGCTTGATCCCTAGACACTTTTGATGTGTGTATCTAGTCTGTCTTTTCTTGACTAAATATTTACCAATAGTTAATAAACTATTAAAATGTTTTGATGAACTTTCAAGCATAGTAAAAATTACATATTGTAACGGTGGATTAGCTCAATTGCACGGGGTCCTATTTCCTCTTGTATCCATCTGCAATGATATGTCTTATACAACTTCACACCCACGAAAAATTAAACCAGAATTACAATGGTCACGAGCGAGGTCCAAACGCTCCAAACGACCTCCAAAGTTTTTTTTAATGTTTGACCCCGCCAAAATGGATATGGACCCCGCTCTGCCTGATGGAGAGCATAAGCAGAATCCAAGAGTGGTCGTCACCATACTGCAAATGCAGACAAGGCAACAACGCAGTATGTTCTTCAATGTCGCAGTGTTGTCTCCACCGGCCGCTTTTCGGTTAACGAGAACGTCTTCCTTCTCGACGGACAAGCGACATATATTCAAATAAATTTCAAATGAAGTTTAATACAGTACAATACATAATGACTCTATCAGCCCCTTAGCAGATCCCTTTGGCATGGTCGCCATGTGATGTTGGAGTCGGTTAAAATGATACATCCAACTAGTATGACATACATTTAATGAATAATTGTTATACTTAGTACAATAAATGGTGTTAATAAGTAAATGCTATTGTGGAGGAACGGGTGATATGTCCCTCCAATACAAAGGGAGGATCCTCCGACCAGGCGAGGTGATCATGCCTGGCGGGCCAACTTTTTTCGTCGTATACCTATTTATTTGCTTCAGATTCAGATGAATGGTAGAAATAGAAAATAAATAATACATGATAGAAAAATATATAAAGTTGGCATCCCTGATGGCAAATAGCCAAGAGACGATATTGCCATATTCTCACGACATTTTGTCTATGCATAAAGTTTATTTGGATCATCAATTAATTATTTAATCTGGCAACATATTTTTAGTTTTGACAGTTTGTTGACTTTGTTGCCAAGCTTTGTTGAAAATCAACCACACTTTAACTGATAGTATCTACGTACACTTAATGTACAATGATCGTAATGTAGATTGTAAATACATATTAGAAATAAACATTACTTAAACAATAATTAAAATCTAAATGCAGTGTTTTGAATCAACAAATCGTGATATCCCGTTGATGAGAAAAAACTATCAAATTACATCTGCATCTGCACTTTTGTCTATCGTTGCTGACAATAATTATTCTACAATTTTCGTTCCATCATTAGGTACGAATTCAGAATGTCAACTATTTTATTATTTTCGATCCATGAATTCTCTTTTATCAAGGCGCATCTACTTTTATTGCGTAAACTTTAACATGTTCAAAAACTTTTGCATAGGTTATGGTGGTATATTCATCAATAAACTCTTTACAGGTACAATTATGTAATAATTTAATCATTCCAGTAAATTCTAATGGTTTCAGCTTACTTAGCAGTCACATTTATCGTCTCCATATTTATTATCAGAGCATTTGTTTGGGAGTCACTGTTTTACTCGATTGGCTTAGTATTTCGATGGTATGCAGAATAAAAGTCGTCTCCGTTTGTATAAATTTAAAAAAAATATCTATACTCGGAAAAGTACTGATTTCGGTTCATAAAAGTGTTAACATTCTTGCTTCTACAAGTGATATTGTGGGATTATCTATAAGAGAAGTATAAACTGAGGTAAACTGCTTTGACTACTAAATATACACAGTTACCAAACAGCCTTAGTGAGTAAAATCCTATTTATGCATCAAAACAATATTGATTTTTTATTCAAAACTGAAAATATAATGCTCACATACATCAAAAGGCAATAGAGGAACTACATTAAAAATAAATTGTTTTACTGCTACTGTCCAATGTAACTGTAACAACAAAAATTAATTCTTGTTATTCTTGGATAGTATAGATCAATAGAAAACAAAATGTTGAATTTAACTGAGAAAGAAACTGGAAACAAGTACAAATTATTAAAAATAATAAACCCGACTGCGTCAATATGTTACAATAAAAACATATAAGTATTATATATATTCGTAATCACAGTAAAAAATTCTATATTTTGATACCACCCTTGATGTGTTTTGAAAAAAAAAAAATATATTACTTTTTGGCACCAAATAATAAAAAATATTTAATATAAATATAAAATATTTTTTAAATTTTTATGTACCCAGTATCACTCTCTCGACTAAGACGAATCTATTGACATCAGTCTCATAAAAATAGGACAAGCCGTTTAGGCTCTAGGGCGTGCCAAAGAAATATAAATACATACATGCACTCGAAAAACATAACCCTTGGGTTAAAACAGACGAGATTACTACAGTAAGTGATACATTTAGTGTCACAAAACCAAGTAGTACTTCTTCAGATACTGCAAGGAACAATATTTAACTATTTGTAGATGTTTAACCAACAATCCAATAGATAATTCTTTTGATGGACTCACTGAGGTGTCCTCAGATGGTAATGGCTTATAATACAATGTCTCAATGCCATTGTTTTGTTTCCTAAATAGAAATATACCTGGTACCATCATCAACATTATAGAAAAAATCACTGATATGAGAAACAAACTATAGAGACTCCAGGTGAAGATAAGCACGAAAAATGAGATTGAAAACCTGTTACTTGAAAATAGCAAACGGGCATAACAAATCAGTGTGTACAAATTAAAAATTGTTGAACTGTCACATATATAAACAAACAACGATGAAAAAATCCAGTAATCTATGGAGAAGGACACTAATGAGATCCAAGTTAAATTTCTCTGACATTAAAAAGGAATTAAGAAGTGTCATTCTTGTGGTTATAAATTTGGGTGGAAATAAAATAATAGTTGGTTGCAATTTCTCTAAACTGGCAACTTTGGTAGTTGGAAACCTCTCCTCTTGTCTTGAATTTAGAATGTTGTTGACTATGATAATGAATAATAGGAATAAAACTAAGTAAAATTAATGCAATTTACCTAGTATAGATTGTTTAATATTTTATTATTAATATTTATTAGTTTCAATAACCACTGAAACATACGCGGTCCTTATATAATTTTCAATAATATTTTTTTACTTGATAATATTCTGTCCAGGATTTTTAAGACATTTTTTATATGTTTTCTAATATACTAAATTTATTATAAACTAAGTTTTATTCTATTATCAGCTCGATGAAGGTCAATCTAGGGTCGGATCTTAGACCATAGGCAATATCTAGTCGTATGAAAAAATAAAATCTAGTCAGTCAAGATTCATCGGTGATACTATCAAGATTACAATAAATTTTAACTTTACATGCATAAGGAGAACATTACAGCATGTTCTCCTTAAAGGCATTACAAAATAATTAACATGTTTATAAATTAAGTTTTCTTAGATCTACATTGAGAAATATATTTTTTATCCCACCAGCTCGTAAAGAGTATTTTTGCCCTTCGATATCTGAGTGCAAAAGCCGTTTTTATTCGCTAGAGGATAAAGTAAAATTGAATTTAGAACATCATGTGCACTAAGCTTGTGAAGTCAAAACATCATTAAACCTATTTACTTCTACCTCCATGGTGTCGAATTTATCGTACAATTTTTCTTATTTGTTAAAAACTCAGACTCGGAATCTTCTTGGGGTACTTTTTTTTTAATTTGCTTTGCTAGCGCCATTTTGTTTTCACGTCACTTAGTCATTTCCTCGCTGAGGTGGGATGAAAAGTTACGTGTTGCACTCGAGTGCAATTTCTTTTTACATAGTGCTCTTTTGACTCCCTCGCTAACGCTCAGGATTCTAATTTTTTTTTTCTTATTTTATAATCCTTCGCTTGCTCGGTTATCAAAATTGAGCACGCGGTTAAAAAGCAGCTTTGCACTCTTGTATAACAAATAACTATAGTATTCTATATAAAAAAGTAAAATCTAATCAGTCATATGACTTCTCAACAATAGGTACGTACTAGTCAGATCATAATAAAGTTTAACTTTGTTAGTTTGTTGTAGACGAGAATAAGCAGTCAACTTCGGTATAATGTAAAGTTATATGTGTATTACTCGTATACTTTTTATACATTACAAACAATCAACATGTTCATCTAAATGAATGTTCAGCTTTCTTAGGTCTAGATTTCAAATATCTTAAAACATTTTGTACATTCATCTTTTGGATAATGATCGTAAATAGACGAATTACAATATAAACACCAAAAATCTAAATTACTAAGTTTATTTTTTATGTCGTTTTTGCTCATCGATAGGGAGAAGTGAGAGGGTCGAATCCCTTCAGCAGTGATTGGTGTTACATTTTCATTACAGACCCAACACTTATAGGAAAGAACGAAATGTGTCTCATACTATGACTAATCCAATCCGTAGTAATAATATTGAAGCAAATCATCTTTTGTTAACGTTTTATCGATGTCCACAACTATTACCATCCTTATAGTCTTCGCTAAAACTGCAACTTGAGAGCCTCTCAGAGATTGTTGCGGTAGTTATCCAATCTATAAAAAATATATAATAGGTACATAAAAAAAACACAAAGCTGAAAACAATACATATAATTTCAAATTTTGAAATGGAGTGTTGTGATAATTATAATTGCTGTAATAGTAACTACTTGTTCGTTATCACTGCCGAGAAGGCAGGTATCACACAAATAATCCATATATAGTATATAGTGCGGTCCTCACAAGCATTGAACAATTACACTTACGGCTATGTAGAATTTTATTTAGGGTTAGCTGAACATCTGACTTAGTTTAATTTCTTTGATTTCGGGCCTAGAGGCTATCTCATCTTTACTTGTTTTCTTTGTAGTCTCCTTTGTCTTAGACGAACAAGGTTGTGGAGTTAGATAAATATCAGTCTTATTTGACGATTCATTATTACTGGATTTTTTTTCTGGAAAAATGATTAGTGGCATCAGGTCTATATCAAAATCTGTGTCTAGTATACTAGGCGAATCCCCCATTAAATCTTTTATTCCTTCCAACGTTTCGTATAAGGCTGTACGAGTGATAATGATGATAATGCGAATAATTATTGTTGTTCTTCTGGTAAAGGGGTGAATTTACTAAATCAATTTCAGAGCCAGAAATTTCTATTGGTTGATAGCAGAGTGTGTTTATTTGGAGAAAAACAAGAACAGTTTCCTTTTAGCGGTTCGCAGAAACAACTGAGATCTCTGTATTTTATGGTAACCCCATCGCAATGCAATAATTTGATGGAGTTCTATCGTTCCAGGTACCACAAGAACACCGTCAGGAATTTTATTTGAAATGTAATTAATTGCGTCTTCCTGAATAAGGTGAACCTCCATGTATGCATTGGTTATGCTCTGTAACAAAACTTCTTTAAGTTAACCGTCTGTGACTGTACAGCGCAACTTTTTACTAGAGTACTGACGTGGTAGTACATGAGACACAATTTCCACATAAAATATTTAAAACAATTAATGTATCACTACTTTAATCATATTTATTAAATTTGTATTTTCATGATGTACCAACTTTATTTTTAAAAAAAAGTAAAAAAAAACCGACTTCAATAACTGGACCAAATTGAAACAGGACCAAACGAGAAGAACCAGCTTTCAAATAAAAAAAAAAATTAACAACAAAAAACCGACTTCAAGAACGACCAAATTATAAAATAAATAAAATATTTCGGACATCTAACACACATCGCCATCTAGTCCCAAGCTAAGCAGAGCTTGTGTTATGGGTACTAGACAACTGATACAAATACATATATACTTTTTTTTGTAAATACACACATATTATACATAGAAAACACCCAAACTCCGAAACAAATATTTGTAGATCATACAAACATTTGGTCCGACCCAGGAATCGAACCCAAGACCTCATGATCAGCAGTCGCACACGTCAACCGCTAGACCAACGAGGCAGTCAATCCACCAAACAATCCAACCAAATTGAATTGTGTCCACATGGAAAGCACCATCTTTCAAATAAAAAAAACATCGAGATCTGTTGGCGTTATATTGAGTTATTCGTCAATTTGTCGCGCACATACTTAATGCAAATTGAAGACTCATATGGTTTTGTCATGGATGACATGTCAGAACTGTATTAAATTGAAATGGGGCCACATGGGAAGCACTAGCTTTCAAATAAAAAAAGAATCATCTAAATCGGTTCACCCAGTCGAAAGTTTTGAGGTAACAAATATAAAAAAAAATAACAGTCGAATTGAGAACCTCCTCCTTTTTTGAAGTCCGTTAAAAAGAATCATCAAAATCGGTTTACCCAGTCGAAAGCTATGAGGTAACAAACATAAAAAAATAGCCGAATTGATAAACTCCCCCATTTTTTAAGTCGGTTAATAAAGCAATTTGTATTTCCAATAATTAGTATTTATTGACTTCACGCAAATCAGTCTGAATCACTTCTTATACATTCATTAATGACATAGTAAAAAGAATAAAAATCATATTTTTTAAATGTAAATAATAATAATAGTCTTTATTTTCCAAATACGAATAACAAAATGATTTTTGTTTTATTAGTAAGTTAGTTCTGTTAGTCGCAACTGCTATATTTGGACCCGTCTGTTGGTGTGGGCCTCCTCTGACACTTTTCATTTGTCCTTGTCCCCCTCTGCCAGCATCCAGCTTCTTCTGGCTACCTCTTTGATGTCATCAACCCGTCTTTTATTTGTCCTTCGAAATTTTCTTTTGCCTATTAGTCCTTTCCAATTTGTTGTCAGTAGTGTCTATCTCTTGTCTCGTGTGCGTGCTATGACACATAATCCCAATAGTTCTATCATCAACAGGCATAGTACCTAAAACTCTCACTCAAAATCTTGAATTACTCTACATGCCTTCACACTTTATTTATTTCCTTCAAAAAACCACCATACTCACGTTATTACCCCTCTAAAAGGGAGATAAATGAAAAATCTAAATAATAATAATAATACTTTATTTCGTTATCCAGCCTTTACATTTCTTATAAGTGACCGCAGTGACCTTTTAAGCAAACAGTGCCTGTGGTAGGTCACAAGGTTAATAGCAACAGTAAGGGCATTTTGTAAGTCTTTTCCTGAGTAAGTACTCAGTATAGTAGTAAGTACTGAGTATAATAAAGAAAATAGATAAATGGCGAAATCGCCATTTATCTATTTTCTTTATTATACTCTGTTCCATTGTTCTTTGTGTTGTTATTAAACGTCTTTTAATTTTGTCGGTGTAGGTCCAGGTCTAACATCCATAGAGAAGACGGTAAAATACAGGTATCCATCACTGTCTTTCTCAGGTTTAAGCTGTAATTTCTTTTAAGTATTTCGTTTTGGTGACCATTATCTCTTCCAGGCTATGTTAATCCTTCTTCTACTTCTTGTTCATTGTTATCTCTTGAAAAAGATGGATGTATGTAGGGAAACCTGTTGTACCTTGGTCACTTTTTCAGTCAACGATTATAACTATTGCGATTAAACAAATTTTAGCTGTTAAACTAATGTGGTTCATAATATAAATTATACAAAAGCATGATCATCCTTTTTACAGGTTTTAAATAATCTAAAAAAAGTTTGGAATGTTGATCAAGGTACAACAGTGGTGATGTACCTAGATCCGCCTTTGTTGTAACTTGGTCATAGTTAGAACTCATGAAATAAAATCCATATTTCTCGACAAATAGCAAATATTTTTATTATTTCCAGCTTCAACACGTCTATAAATATCTTTATAAGCTTATCTAATATCTATGACATATCAATTAACAGAACTTATATGAATTAAATCAGTATTTTTCGTAACACCTAACTTAAACAGTTTAATCACATTAGCCACAAGTCTTTATTCTCTTCGTACTGACTAATATTTGCACTAAGCGTTTCTTAATTAATCAATAAACTCCGAGTATTTATTCATTTCAGGAACTGAGTAATATTCCCTCTTGGCATTAGTTTTTTTGGACTTTTTATTTTTTCCTTAATATCTAACCATTGGTATAAGTTGAGATCTTCTTTTACTGGCCATTTCCAGTTTTTTAGCGACTTCATGGATTTTATGAGAGCACCCTGTTCACTGACAATAACTATTTGGCCAACAAAGTATTCACCTAAGCATATAAAGATAACGTAATCACCATCTTCAAAATTGTTTGCGTGTCGATTCTCTTTATTTCCTTCAAAATAATTGCTTAATTGTTCTTCCTCAGAAGATAAAAAAAATCCTTCTGAAGCATCTGAATCTCGCACAGAAAAGCTTTCGTTTTCATCTTCTTATGTTTATGATTCTTCTTTTAATTTTGTTTCTTAAAATCTTTTAGTTTCTGTTCTTTTACCTTCTTATTTATTTTAAGTTTTTATTTTGTCTTGCTGCCTTTATTCTTTCTATTTCATTTTTTTCCGGAGTGTCAGTTAGTATCCTTGACTTTCCTTTCTGTCTGCCTTTTGGAACTTATTTCTTGGTTCAGCTTTTGGGTGCGGTCTAATCATAGATACTACAACATTATAACATCCTGGTGTGTTTTCTTGCAACGAGGTTTCAAGAACTTCTTTGCATTTTTGAGTGGATTCTCCAGGAAGATGCTGTTCGTTACGATCTGGCTGTTCAAGAATTTCATTCGTTTCTTCAGCTGAGGTCCCAGCATTAGGCTCGTTTTCACATACAGGGAAGGGTCGGTCAGTTACGTTTGATGGCATAAACTCATGTTCTCTTTAGCGAACTTATTTAGATGATTAAAGACACGGTGATGAAGGTGGTATTGTTACTTGTAGGTGAGATGAATAACACGAAGGTTGTAGCGACTGTAGTATATTTATTGTCAGGAGCTCAAGGCTCCTGTATACTCTTGGTGTTACATGGTAACGTGTGGCTCGAGTGAGAGCCTCGAGTGACTTAGTATGCCGACTTAGAGTTTCCTTATATATACAAAATCTATTGGTACAATTCACATCATCACGTCCTTTCCTTGACGACAACAGCGAATACAAAATAATTTCTCACTAAGTGACCGATAATATCCTCACATCTGAGATATGCTGTTATCGCTTAGTTATGTATACATTCTATTATTTAACTATAATAATATATGACTTATAGGAATATTCTCCAAATATTTTTCATTTTGTGGGTGTAATCCTGTACTCCTAAAACCCTGAATAATATTTGAGGGAGTAAAAGATTGTGGAAAAGCTTTTCCAACAAGACCGGCAATATCATAAATTGTCAGTGGTTTACCCACATGACCGGGTGTCAACATTAATTAATTTGCTGCAGTGTTATTGTATTTCTTAAAAGGACCGAATACAGTCTTATCCAAAGGTTGAAATTTATGAGTCGTGTGTTGATGGAAAGTTACAAGGATGACGCTATTTTCTCTGGCCAACTGGTATTTGAATGTGACTTTCATGATTGTCAAGTAGTAAAATAGTTGGATAATCCTTTGATGGTTTTACATATACACACATCAAAAGTGTCTAGGGATCAATATATATTTTTGCAATAACTTTTCTCCTGATTGATATTAATTAAAATTTTCTTTCAGGATTCATCAAATAAAGTGTTTTCGTTTGTCACAGTAACGATAAACCAAGTCACCTTTGCATTAATAAAGAAATTCGCCATTTTCCTAATAAAGGGATTTTTGACATTTGAACCACTAACATTAAAGTTCGAAAAAAAGACTGAAATAACAGTTTTCTTTAAAATTTTATTAGGTAACTTAAACAATTAATAATCCGTGTTTCTACCGCGAACACTAACAACACAAGAACATCGGTTTGGCATACTCAAAATGAGTTCATCCAAATCACGCTGTGGAATGGCCGCCCATGTTCGTTGCAACAACAAAAAAAGGTCTTCTTGCGACTGGATACCCTCCATATTCGGCAGAGCTCTTCTCTGTAGCATATCCCATGCATGCTCAATCGGGTTCAAGTCTGGCGACTGAGCAGGCCAGGGCAGGACATTGATGTTAGCTGCGGCGAGAGTCTGTCTTACAACTCTTGCGGTGTGCGGTCGTGCATTATCATGCATTAACTGAAATAAGGGACCGATTTGCACTTGTAGAGGAACGATGACGTCTGATACAATCGTCTCAGCATAAATTTGAGCGTTGAGGTTGCCTCTGATCCAAATCAACTCAGTTCTTTCGCCGATCCAAATACCCGCCCATACCATGATGGTTCCACCACTATAAGGATGGACTTCCTGGCAGGATTTTAATCGCTGTTGGCGTCCAGGGTTCTCCAGTGTCGTATACGTCTTGTATCCGGTCTCATACCAAAACGAGACTCATCAGAAAAGCACACGAAACGCCATTGTTCTTCTGCCCAATTTCTGTGTTCAAGAGCCCATTGATATCGAATCCTACGATTGTGCATTGCTATAGGTGGTACCCGTAGCGGTCTTCGGGAATGAAGGTTCACTTCATGCAAGCGGTTTCTGACTGTTTGGTCGCTAATTAAGTTCCCTGAAGAGTGATGAAGCCTCACGGCTAACATCATGGCGGTTATTGTTGGAGCTCTTCGAGTTAAGATTTGAATGTATCGGTCTTGTCTCCGTGTGGTGCAGCGATACCGTCCTCCATGGCGCTCAGCCACGGTACCAGTGCTTCGGTAACGTGTCCAAAGTCGACTAATAACACTCTGACTTGTATTCAGAGCTAAAGCCACAGTACGTTGCCGGGAACCAGCTTCTATCATTCCCACGGCTCTGAGCATTTCTTCCCTGCTTAAATGACGTCGCCGCTCCATAATAACGTTGGTTTTAATCAGTAGTAGGGAAACAGTAGCACTAATAATGTCTTCAATGCGGAAAATATTGACAGCTGATTTTCATCTTTTACTCGAATTTGATTGACAGTTCCTGATTCAAATTATGAAATGCACCAAAAAGGATCCATATAAATTTATAAAATCATAAATTTATTACAAAGCCACATCTCAATCTCAAGAAATCCGCATAAAAATGCTTGATCCCTAGACACTTTTGATGTGTGTATTTAGATTTTAAATATATTTAGATTTTTTAATTAAGAAATCTGTAGTTTTTGAGTGCTTTTATTTTTTCATTTTATTGTAATAACAGTCTCTAATACTGTTGTGTATAGATGACATCGCCATGGTCAAATTATTATTTTAAATAATGCTATGAACTAATCGTGATACCTAATATTTCTGCGGCCTTAACTGCGGTATTTAATGGCTCTTCCTCGACTTCCTCCTCCCCATCACTTTCGAGTTGTACCTTTTAGCATTAATGTTCTGTACGATATTTATATCGGTGGTTTCTTCAGATGTGAGGAGAGCGCTATCGATGTCAACATAATCTTCCCACATTTCCGGTGCTGCTAAAGAATCTGAATTTAAGTTTTGTAACCACAAAGGTAAAGGGACGTCACCTTCATCAAATTTATGTTCCGCTATTTGAACAGGCAAACCATCATGGTTTTCAAGAAATCATCACATTTTTCTGAGTACAGTACAGACAAATATCTGTCCATTATTCATAATTATTAAAATGGGCAGAAATTTTCCCATGTCTGCTGCAATACAAAGCTAGATGTTGCTAATCACTAATTCCCTCGCAGAATTATTTTTTTTATCCAAATAGCTTGCAACATAAGCCATAAACGGCATTTTTGCAATCTCTCGAAACATTTCACCGTTTCCTAAATGTCTTCAATAATATATAATACTCGGATAATACTCGTCATGCGGAAAATACTGTTTAATTTTTTAATCGGATTGTCTATTAAATGGGTAAGGCCGTTAAATTGGCCTCATGCGACATTAAAGTATAAGTTACCTGGTAACTTAAAAGTAACATAAATTTTTCTAAGAGCATATCTTCATTGTAGGAAAACATTAGTTTTTAGATAATTTCTTCAATTTTTTAAACTAACTTAAAATAAAACTCAGTTTTTGTTTTAAAGTTTTATTTTATTATTTATTCAAAACAAAGTTAATCACATGTTATCTTTCAAAGTGAAATCAAAATGATCTCTTAACAGATACATGTACATATTTGTTTTTTTTATCATGTGTAACCAATTCTTTAGTTTTTACAATCGACGCAGAAGGTACAGTGTCTCTGTCTATTTTCTTCGTGACAACGAATTTCAGTGAAGGGTTTGTTACTGTTCAGGAAATTAACCGTGTAATTATCCTCTGTGATATTTATTTGTTCTACACGTCAGATAAAGTATTTCCAATGGTTACGAATATAATATCTTACTAAAACATTTTTTTTTATGGAATAGGCGGGCAAACGAGCAAACGTATCGCCTGATGGTAAGCGATTACCGCAGCCCATGGACACCTACAACATCAGAAGCGTCACAAGTGCGTTGACGGCCTTTTGGGGATGGAGGGGAGGTAGGGGATTGGGGTTCCGGTATCCTCACTCACTCGGTGAAACACAGCGCAAGCACTATTTCTCACTGGTTTTCTGTGAGGCCGTGGTATCATTCCGGTCGAGCCGGCCCACTCATGCCGAAGCGTGGATCTCCCACGTGGTTTATATCAATATCTTTTATGTTTGATTTATTTTTAACCGACTTCCAAACGGAGGAGGTTCTCAATTTCCTCGGTTTTTTTTTCTTTTTTATGTATGTACATCGATTACTCCGTCAATTGTGGACCGATTTTGAAAATTATTTTTGTATTCGAAAGGGTATGCTCCCCATGTGGTCCCATGGCCACCATATCAGGATGTGATGATGGGATCCTAAGGAAATCGAAGGAAACCCTCAAATTTACGTGAGCGCCTGCAATGAAGTTACGAGCTATTGTCTGCATGCCTTCGTATTCTGTAGACATCACTAAATTTTAAATTAAATGATGATGAGAGACTTGAGAAAGACTAAAAAGCGAAAAATTGGTTTAAAAAAACCGACTTCAAAAACTAATAAGTATAAATAACTTAATTTGTATGTGCTACCTATTCATAGGTTTGAAGTCGGTGCCAAGCCAAAATGTAATAGTAGGTACCGCACTCGCCGCGCGTGACCTTGAGCGGGATAGCTGCTCTTCGCGTTGAACAAAACAACCGAAGCGTCTTTGACGTTCGTCTCGAAATATAGCGAGTGTGGTACCTACTATTCCATTGGCTTGGCACTGACTTCAAACCTATGAATAGGTAGCACATACAAATTAAGTTATTTTATACTTTTTAGTTTTTGAAGTCGGTTTTTTTAAACGAAGTTTTTTTTTTGTATTCTAAGTCATCAGTCTTTTCGTTTTTGTTAGCTTTTACAGTAATTATATCCGGTTTAGCACACAGCAGTTATATAACGTTATAAAACATTGTATAACACGATAACATTTTATAACATTTGCTACAACATGTTGTATGTTACATGATGTTGTATAACATCAGTAACATTAAAATGTTACTGAAAGTGAGTAAGTGAAGTTATAAATAACTTTTGTTACAATTTGTTAAAAAATGTTATCCAACATTATATAACGTTACTAGCTGAGTCCCGCGGTGTTACCCGCGTTTATCTTATATATAAAATTCTAGTGTCACAATGTTAGTTACCATACTCCTCTGAAACGGCTGAACCGATTTTTATAAAATTTGGTGTACATATCGGGTAGGTCTGAGAATCGATCAACATCTATTTTTTATACCCCATTTTTTTTTCTATGGCAATACAACGTTTGCCAGATCTGCTAGTTGTCTATAAAAATGAGCCTAAGTTACTCCCTATACCCTATATCATCAGCTACCTATTAGTGAAAGTCCTGTCAAAATCGGTCCAGCCGTTCCAGAGATTACACGGAACAGATAGACAGCTATTTGTCTTAATGAGATTAAATTTTGGGCTAAATTTGGAACAACCAGTACATTACTTAAGTTAAGTTAATAGATACCTTACCAACAATGTCACTTGCAATCTGTTGTCCATTTGCTAAGGATATTTAATGCTTCTGGCTAGTTTGGTTGTTAACTAATGCTGCATCCATACACATGTGAGCTAATGCACCGTTGGCCATTATGAACTCCACTGGAGAATGTGATGCAGCGCCATATGCTGTTGCATAAAATGTATGTTGCAGCTTCTTTTCATTTTCATCACGCTTTTTCTTTTTGATGGATGACCTTGTTTCTTACAGTAGGAGCAGATGATTGGTGTTCGCCTCTTGCTGTTGTTTCCCACATAAGCAGATGATAGACTGTCGTTAGTAATTCTGTGTTCTTCTTGTAACAAGCGAGCTCTCACCATCTCACTTGAAAGTCTGCTGGCTAATCCCGCTGTATCTAGACTAGACACAACAACGTCAAAGCGCTGAGGCAAACCAGACAATAATATTTCTGAGACCTCTGCATCCTCTATGGTCCTTCCAATGTCCGCTCAGTGTTGCACGAGCTGCATTGTTGCCTCAATATACTGTGCCATAACCGGGAATGAGGAATATTCAACACGATGCAGTTTCCTTAGCAGTAAGACCCGACGATAAAGACTCGACTCTTGTCTTTAAACATATCAACCAGTTTGTTCCATGCTTCCTTAGATTTATTGCAGTCCCTCACATATTGATACAGGCTAGACAGAACCGCTAGACATATACGTGCAAGCGCCTTGCTGTCGCGCACAGGATCGGTGTCAGAGCCTTCTACACACGCCCATAGGGCTTCTAACGTAACATCATTTTGAGGGAAAACTTCCAACTGCAATAATTGTCACAACCCGTGGGAGAGCCACGCTTCGGCATGAATGGGCCGGCTAGACCGGAGTGATACCACGGCCTCACAGAAAACCGGTGTGAAATGGCGCTTGCGCTGTGTTTCGCGAGTGAGTGAGGACACCGGAGGCCCATCCCCCTCCCCATCCCCCAAAGGATGGCAACGCACTTGTGACGCCTATGGTGTTGCAGGTGTCCATGGGCGGCGGTAATCGCTTACCATTAAGTGATACGTCTGCTTGTTTGCTATCTATACCATAAAAAAACCCCATAATCTCTCAATAGTGGTTACGCCAATAATTGTAGATGTATTTGTGTTTCGATCCATTTTCGAATACTTTTCAATTTAATATGTGAAATGAGAAAGAAGTTTCTTTTTTACAAATATGGTGCGTGTGGGGCTGACCTTTTGTTCTCTAAAGTTATGAAAAATTAATTTTCGTGTGTAGTCTTGAACTTTTTGTCGGTTTTGATGTTTTGTAATATGTTGTTTATTCAGGAGTGCAGAATAAAACATGTTACTTGTTTCGTGTTGTTTATTGGAATCCTTTAATACTTACATAGTAAAATTACTTATAACAAGGTTTACTGCGCAGTACATAATAATAAAATGCAATCGTAGCATTCTTAGTACCGTGCCATAATATTACATTACAGTTTAATTGTGGTCATATCAACGTACGCTGGACCAAATGGGTACAGTCCCCCTGCGCGAAACCGATTTTTCACTGTCTCGACAGAACTTTCTTCAAAAGTGGACCAAAATGTTATTTCCTAAAGACTTGACACAAATGTTGCATTTTCAAGTTCTTTACCGCTTCTCGCCCCATAACGACTTCAATGGCCTAAATACAGCCAAATCCATTGGTTGTGAGATATGCGTAGAATTTGGGTTGAGTGCTATGACTTCAATACCATTGTTAGACGCGTGCATAGTTAAATGAGACTTATGTCCATAAAAAAAATATTGACTATTCAATATTTTTGTTAATCACCCAACGATGAAAAATGTTTGTCATATATTCATAGAATGTCCCTGTACGGGTGCGGTCCGGGTTCCGTGGAACACCAATCAGCACTCGTACGTGTTACACCGAAAGCCTATCTATTTTACAACCTAAGTACGTGTACCGAACGGGCACCGTAGTGAACCGTTCAATACTCGCACGTAACCTACGCCTAATTACCTAAATCCATAATTCCCTATCCCTACCAATATATGGACCCTGCGGTGAGGGTATTTGTACATATAAAGTGCGGGAAGTCTGTTACCGGGAGACCTACGGCAACAGACGGAGACGAGAAGGGAGCTGGGTTTAGGAGATGGTTTTCTCACTGCCAGTGGAGCAGAGTCACAAGACCGATCTACTGACGGCTAACGGTGTCTTGGCCACAGTGAGAGGTGAGGAGTAAGGGTATGAGTCAAAGTCGAATTAGACAAAATGAAATAAAATGACTGATTTTATTTACATAAATTATAGCTTATATACTAATCTTACTCTAAGTACACATGGATGGCTATTCACATGTGTGCCATCCGTGTGTTGTGTCGATGCAGCTGCCTTAATCTCGGTCATGCCTAACTGTTGACAGAGCGCGGTGCTAGCACAGCGTGCGACATAGATATGATGTTGCAGGTGATGCAATCATGTTCTAGATTGAACATTCTGGCGCCTCTCAGGAACGGCCCGAAGTTCGTACAACAGGTTGCAGTTGAAGGCTGCAGGTTTGTTGCTGGCTTCTTCTGTAGACGGTTGTATTGAGCGTCGAATTGGTTGACTGTAGATCGGGTTTCGCCTGGCCGGTGGTGGACGGACGCCTTTCAACTTCTGTTCCGGCATATCCTGTAGGCGACGGATCCCTCTTCTGTTGGGCTCGTGCTCTAACGAATCACACAAACTTTGGCCCATAACATAAACAAATTATAATTATAGTTAAAACTAAAATAGATGCTGAGACACTAAGTACATATGAGAACTGATTTTGTTCCATAACGTGTTACCTAATTCGGTGCGTAACAAGTTTTCGTTACTGGTTAGGTGTTAAAAGAAATCTTGCGAACTATCTAATACTTCTTCTTTAGTAATCTGGCTACCGTTACTGGTTTGAAAGAGCTGGTCAACAATGCAATTTTTTTTTATTGCATGTTCTTAGACCGCAGGAAAACAAATAAACTGATCACTTAAATCGAAATGTAATTCTTTATTATAATCTAAAGCTACATAGGCTTTTGTTAATTTTATTATTTGAAAATAGTTGTCAGCATTCTTTTTTGGAACTGCTGTAACACGAATTAACATGTATTTACTAATGTCTTGAATAGGAAAATACGCATGTACTTGTATGTGTGTCGTTAATTCGTATTCATCAACGGGCTGTTTTGGCGATTCTCTCCATAATACTATTTGGTACTTCATATCGCATTCATTTATTTTTATAAACCGATACATCTTCTCTATGTCAGCCATGAATACTATCTTATGTTTACGCCACCGCAATAGTATCGATGTCAAATCTTGTTGCAATCTGGCTCCCGTTTACATATTGCTATTCAAACTTTTGCAGGAACTTGTGTTACATGATGCATCCAACACTACGCGTAGTTTAGTGGTCAATGAGTCCTCTTTGATCACTGGTTGATGTGGTATGTAGTACTTTCCCTGACCGTAGTCTTTTCTGGCAATTTTTCTCACGTGACCCATATCTAAGTATTCACTGAGGAAATCTTGGTATTGTTTTAATAAGGTTTTATCTTTAGCGAATCTACGTTCTATCTGTAATAGCCGCGCAAACGCTAATTGACGAGTATTCCCATAATCCTGGTTCGGATTTTTTAATGGCAATCTCACAGTGTAAGTTCCATCTGGATTTCTTACGGTACACACCACAACAAATCGAAATGGGTTTCTTCGATCTTTTGCCAGTGTTTTTGTAATGTTTCAAGTAACGTGCTAAAATGCGACATGGGTTTGTCTTGCCCCAATGAGTGCGATACATTTGTAACTGTATTTTTCCATGACTATGTGTTTGACGTGGCTCTGCGACTTGCGGTTCGTACAGCTGTTGAAGTCCTTTCTTTTCATACTTTTCTAGGTACTCCATAGCTTCGGTATAAATATCTCTAATGACACCAAAATAGTCGGTAGTGATTGTTGGAGGCTTTGTAGCCTTTGTACGTGGGAAACTAGAAATAAAAGAAGGTAATAATTTACGATACTATATTTAAAATAAAGGAAAGAAATGCTCCGGTAGCTTAAAGTCAGGGTCGCGGGTATTTCGTCTCAGGGTTTTGATGAATCGGGGTCGCGCACGGTTTAGGACGCGCCTGTGGTGGCCCCTTCGTCGGTGACGCGGCACAGTGGAGTCACCCGACGCTCTGGCCGCAGACTGGCCGCTGGCCGTAAGGTGGCTTCGTACCCGTGGGGTGAACTGGTAACCCGTGGATGGGTTCGAATCCGTAGGGGACTTGACCCCGTAACGTGGACGTGAACCCGTAGGGTTGAATGCGAACCCGTAGGGTGGATGCTAACCCGTAGGGTGGATGCTAACCCGTAGGGTGGATGCTAACCCGTAGGGTGGACCCTGAAGCGGAGAAGGTAGGCGGCCTCAGTAGGGTACCACACACAACGTCGAAACGCGCAACGAACACCCGTTCAGGCATTCGCTGCACGTTTACAGACGCTTCACAATTACACAATTAAGGAGAAAAATAATACACATAAACAGCTAATAAACAGCAGAGCAAATACTCGTACAATTATTGAATAACGAATTCACTTAAGGTGATTGCGGGTATTTGATTCAAATTATATATTTAAATTAACAGCTACTAAGCACTTTATTAGCCCTGGAGCGGAATAAGAATTATTTAAATTATGGAAGTTAACTTACCGAAATATATTCGGGTCACGTATAGGTAAACTATTAAAAATTCACAATTAACAGTTGCACCAAGCTTAGCACAACGATGGCAGTTTGGTAGTTTTTAAAGCAGTTTGTGGTTTAAGTTTGTAGCACGAAATGACAAAATCTCCATATACCGACAGCAATTAAATAAGGTACACGCAAATAGTGGTGTACCTACCAACTCGACTAATTAACTTGCGTACAATCGATTATTTATAAATGATACCGTCTAATATATATCTACCACGTTACAGTATCCCCCCCCAAGAGGAAGCATTTCCGTACGAGGAAATGCGTGCACACGTCCCGGGTGCTCCAACACTAAACACAAAAAATCCTTTCATACCTCACGCTAAAATGGTCGTCCGAAACGTAAAACCTATCTCAAAGGCCGTGCGTACGCCAAACGGTGAATATTTCTGTGAGTCGTGCTCGTTTTTCCGAAATATACTGCAACGTTTTTCTGGACGCTGAGTCTTTCTTTATGTTGGTGAAGATTTGGCTAATATTTTTGTAGTGAGCTACTTGGCTTCTTATGACTTCGTTTATTTCATGAATCTCCATAGTCTTGCTGTCCCTATCCTATCTTATCCTAGCCAACCTCACCAATAACGGGGATGTATATAGAACTTAGATGCGCTCTTCCTTCTCGATACGGTATGAGCGATGTCTCTAGTACCGGGGCGACCCGCTTGTGGGAGACCGATACCTGATTCGCTACCGCTCGAAGCAACTAAGTTAGTCAGTGCTTTAAGCCACGGATACACTAGGGGACAAATGGAGCAACATGTTGCGGAACATGTTGAACAACTGACTGGCTTTGATTATTATAACTTGTACGGTATTTTCCTAAGCGTGCATCTAATAGAATATTATTAATATAATATTTAGCCATAATTACACTGTGTTCGTCATTTAATGCACGTAACTCAGTTCCTACGTACTGTCCATAAACATCGAATTCATCTCGGGACATCATTCTCTTTTTAGCAGCATGCAGAACTTCATAAGCCTCCTCCAATCTATCCCATTGCCATTGGGGTGGCTCCTCTTCCGAGTTGGTCGCGACGATGAAGGTGTTGGTGCAGGGGTTGTGGGTTGCTCTGCTTGATCAATGGTAGATTGCGATTCTAGTTGATGAGGAGATTGAAATTCCGGAACGGTAGATTGAGAATGTAGAACGACATCTTCATCCGGAGACGAAATCGAGTTTTGGCTTTGTGGACTCTGAAAAATTAATGATATAAATATTAAGTCAATTATTATAATAAGAATATACTAAGTATAAAACACGTATTGTATTATATCAAACATCTGTTAGACATGAATCCTTAATTATTAGTACGCAAAAATAGTATTTAATGTATAATTATTTCTTTACAGGTGCCAGCTACTGCAAATTAATGGAAAACCAAGGCTAAAAGCTTTGAAAATATATGGAATTTTCCGCATTGCGTTGGATCTATAGACGGTAAACACGTTTTAATCCAAGCTCCTTCGAATTCGGGAAGTGACTATTTTAACTATAAGGAACAATTTAGTATTGTCCTATTGGGTATTGTCGATGCAAATTACAATTTTATCTATGCAAATTGTGGTGCTAAAGGAAAATCTTCTGACAGTGGAGTATTCCAAGAGACTGCTTTTTATAAAGCTTTAGCTGATAACCAACTCAACTGGCCAACTCCAGACCCAATGCGACAAGATGGGCCGAATATGCCTTACGTAATTGTAGGAGACAGCGCCTTTGCACTGACAGAAAACATGATGAAGCCATATCCCGGTAATCATGACGTGGGTACAACAAGACGCATTTTCAAATATCGATTGTCAAGAGCTAGAAGAATTGTCGAAAATGTGTTCGGTATCTTAGGTGTTGTATTTCGTATATTCCGAACTCCCATAACCATCCTACTCTTTAATGCTGAAGTTGTTGTAATGGCGTGCGTATACCTCCATATTTTTTTAAGGCGAAATAGTCAATCGAGATCACTGTACAACCCACATGAGACTTTTGATTCTGAAAATGTGGATCACGATATTTTAGAAGGATCTTGGCGCAGAGAAACTAGCTCTGTTAATATGTCGAATTTAAATGCTATGGGAAGACGCTACCCTGAATCTGCTAAGAAACAAATTTGCTGAATATTTCATGAGTGAAGAAGGACGTGTTCCCTGGCAGAATAACTTTTAAATGAATAAACTAGTATTGTACTATATTTTTTCTTTTAATGTTACTGAACAACGTCAATCCTTTTAGAAGTGAAGTTTTGTGGGTGAGGTGTGTACAAATCTTAGTTTATGTAAATAATATAGGTACGTATTAATTTGTTACTTTTCCTTTCCTTGTGTGTCCACAATAAATTATAAATAAATAAATATAAATAAATTATAAATAAAAATAAACCCGTTTGCACTAAATTTGTCGCAGGTGATGTAAATGTGATTACTGATTACAAATGACAAAATAACTAAAGTATGTCTTACGTTTGTGTCCAAAGTGTCCAAGCTTCCAGAAGTTGTGGCTCCCTTTAGCAAAAATTTCATTGCATCGTACGCAAACCATGCACTGGACTTCACGTCCTCTCGTCCACTACCAGTAGTTTTTGACGATTTCACTTTCTTTCTTTCTCGGACAAATTGCGAACGCAGGGTATGAACTTTGGTTTCTATTTCTTTTCTAGGCAATTTAAGCGCCTTGGCAATATCCTCCCATGCATTATTTTCTTTATTTTATTTCGATAATCACGGTGTGAAGTATCCCACAACAAGTCACGACTTTCGTGAAGCTCTATAAGCAAAAGCACGGTATCATTTCCCCACACTACAGACATTTTAAAGGCACGTTGCGTACGCGACTACACTCAGTGACAAATGGCGCAACACCGACGCGGGACACGTGCGCTCGCTCTCGAGCCGGGAGCAAGCAATATGCCCCGCGTCACGTACAATGTTGTGGGTCATGTTGCGGGACACTATGCAACGTTGCAGCGTCACGTATATTTTGTGTTGCGCGTCATTTTGCGGGACAAAATGTTCCCTAGTGTATCCGGGGCTTTAACGTATAACAACTAGCGCTTGTTAGGTATACTAGCCTGTAATACGTCAAAGTGTCAATCAGTCAACCTACGGGGACAGGGGGACCGCGATTCAATTTTTTATTTTTCGATTCGATTAGCTTGAAGGACTGAAGGTCTTTTCAAGGATCACTGAGTCTAATTACTTTTCTCGAAGGACCAAATGCCCTTACAAGGTTCGCTGTTTCTAATTACTTTGCTCGAAGGACCAATTGCTCTTACAAGATTCGCTTATTCTAATTACTTTGCTCGAAGGACCAAATGTACGGTTGCGGTTCGGGTTCCGTGGAACACCAATCAGCCCTCGTACGTGTTACACCGAAAGCCTATCTATATTACAACCTAAGTACGTGTACCGAACGGGCACCGTAGTGAAACGTTGAATATTCGCACGTAATCTACGCCTAATTACCTAAATCCCTAATTCCCTATCCCCAATATATGGACCCTGCGGTGAGGGTGAATATACATATATAGATAGTGCGGGAAGTCTGTTACCGGGAGATCTATGGCAACAGACGGAGACGAGAAGGGAGCTGGGTTTAGGAGATGGTTTTCTCACTGCCGGTCGAGCAGACTCACAAGACCGATTTACTGACGGCTAAGGGTGTCTTGACCATAGTGAAGGGTAAGGGTATGAGTCAAAGTCGGATTAGACAGATTGACTGATTTTATTTACATAAATTATAGCTTATATACTAATCTTACTCTAAGTACACATGGATGGCTATTTACACGTGTGCCATCCGTGTGTTGTGTCGATGCAGTTGCCTTAATCTCGGTCATGCCTAACTGTTGACAGAGTGCGGTGCAAGCACAGCGTGCGACATAGATATGATGTTGCAGGTGATGCAATCGTGTTCTAGATTGAACAGTCTCTGAGCACATCCACCCACTTTCTGAGCGTCCAATGGCCTAGTCATCGGGAATATTTTCTTTTTCCTTATACGAATTATAAAAAAAGTAAAGTTTGACAGTTCCATGTTTGTAGTCTATGACACAGTATAGCTAATTTAAAAAAAGGCTTTATTCTAGATGATTTCTTTATTTTTTGCCCGTTACCGGTGCGACTACCTTACCAATCTCTTTTATTAAAACTTTCACTCAAAAATACAGCTAAAAATGCATTTCTTTTACTATTATCATTCAGTTTAGCATAATTTGTTTATATCAGTGAGTGCACCTCCCTTTTAGACTTAGGACGTTTATGTTGATTATTTTTCGATACAACGAATGCGCCCTCTTCACTAATACTACTTCCGTTTCATGGCTCCATATCAAGAAGTAGCCTTTAATGGCGTCCGCTGTCACTTGGATTCCTGAATGTTCGATTATCATGGGCGAATATTTATTAGGCAATCCAACTAGCAATAACGAACCGATCCACTCGTTATTTCTTGCAAATCCTGTCCCACAAAGCTTCTGACCCGTTTCAATTATCTGTGTAACATAAGAAAATGAAACTGTATCCTTCCAACCGAATGGGTTTCAAATGCCGTAAAAAACTTATTATTCTAGTAAAACCAGAATCATCAAAGAGCGACTTGAGTTTCTCCCATAGCTCTTCGTAGTATAGTCTGACTTGATGTCGACATATAACGATGAGTCTATGGCAAGATACAAAACTGGTTGTTTCATTAATAGCAGAGTGTCGCAGTGGAAGCGTGCTGGAACTGCAGTCTCGACACAGATAGCATAACGATCGTAAACTAACGATCGATAAAGGTTAACGTATATTTTCGCTTGCCGTAACGATCTTAATCACAAGGGCAAGTCTCCACTCATGAATAACCGTGCAAAATCGTAAACAGTGCCGTCGCTAGGTTAACGAAAATCCCTATCTATAGTTTGAAATTTTGGAAGCATAATGGTGCCATGTACAATATCTTGCAAAATTTTGGGGAAGTATTTTAACGTTTCTATTAATTATATTTATTTAACTTGACATTTATAATTATTAAAAATATAGATTTTTAAGTTAAATTATGGCCTAAATATTTTTAACACTGAAATACTTTTTACTTATCATTGATAAGTTAACTGTCAACTGTATCTTGATGTCGAAACATAAAAATAAAACTTCAAAAGATTTGTATTGAATGCTATGTATATTGTTATAATTTTATTATTATAATATAAATACAAAGTGCAGATGCACTTTTGATATTAGCACAGAAAAATAAAAATACTTAATGAGATTTACAAGATTTTTTATTGAGTAGACAAAATTATTCCTTAAAATTCAAAACATCCTTAAAAGATTTCTAAATAAATATAATATTATGAAAATCTATTGTTTATAAGTCGTCTACGTATGCGTTCTGCTACTGCTCGTCCAGCAGAACCAGCAATTCCTGTAACAAAAACATTTCCCTCTAATTATATCCAAATAATATAATTTATTTCTTTTTTTAGTACCTTTTAGTATCAAACACTACCTATTTATAATTCTCCATCATCATTATTGATATTGGCATGTTCTGGTAGTTCTGGCTCTTTTAAATTATATTTAATTCGCATATTGTGTAGTACTGCACATGCATTCACAATCTGACCAGCGATGGATGGCTCGTACATTAATTGCCTTTGTCTCGACAAACATCTAAAAGTTCTTTTAAGTACACCAAAGCATCGTTCTACTACATTTCTAGCAGAACATAGTGCTTCAGTGTATCTATGCTCCGGTGTTCCAGCTGGTTGATTTTTTATTGGAGTCATTAACCATGGCTCCAAAGGATAACCGTCATCACCTCAAAAATTTTTAAAATATAATTATTAATATATAATATAATATATATATAATACTAATATATATTAATAGCCCATGGCTATAAATATGGACTTATACCCATGAAAATTACACTATATCCTAAGCTATATTTTATCCAAATATTTACCAAGATCTGTGTGCCATGTTTCATCTAAATTGGCTAAACCTTTTTGGCAAAGCTAACTTTTATTGAATTATATCCCCGAAACCTTTTACCTAGATCAAAAGTATCCCTTGTGTTTTTTTAAGTAACTGTGTGCAAAGTTTTATCTAAATCTGCTCAACCATTTTGGTGCAGCAATATAGATTAAAGGTATTAATTGTGCCAAGTCCAAATATAATTAATCGACCTAGGTGCTAAGTTTCATTACAATCTGTTAGACTTTCAGCGTGATTAAGCAACAAGCATTTTGTATGCTTGTTGCTTAGTGAGTTAAAGAGTGTTTATAAACAAATAACTGAAATTTACCTAATAACTTGGTTATTAGGTAAATTTCAATGTCTGTCACCATTGTCAAAGTGTCTCTTCATAGTAGAGCGCACCGGCGAGTTTGCCAATATGTGAGCATCATGTCTAGCTCCTGGCCATCGGGCGTTAATATTTAAAATTAATAAATCTGGCTCACAAACCCAGAATCTTAAAATAAAAAAACTTTTAACATAATTTATAAATAAACTAGTTGTTACCCGCAGCTCCGCCCGCGTGTATGTCGGTTATCGCTGCAAATAGTAGCCTATGTGTTATATTGATGTATTAGCTATATTACTGTAAAGTTTCATCCAAATCCGTTCTGTAGTTTTTGCGTGAAGAAGTAACAAACATACACACAAACTTTCGCCTTTATATATTAGTGTGATTTCTCCAAATTATTCAACTTATTGCCTGTACATTTCGTGAATGGCCTTCATGATGACCACTCACATATGCTTCTTCATGCACCCTAGGTGCTATAATTTTGACATTAGTGCAGTCAATAGCTCCAATCGTATTAGGGAATGATTTCCGTGCGTTGCAAAACTTTTGTTTAGCAATTTGCCTCTCATTCTCTGTTGTGGGAAATCTAATATGTTTCCTCAGCAATTTTGTGTTTATAGCCATAGTCACTTGGCGAATAACACGGTTCACTTACTTTTGGATCATGCTGCAACCCCACTGCAGCCCAATAGGCAACTGATAGCATCCAGCGGCATAAAAGCGGAGAGTTGTGAGTAGCTGCAAATGAAAAAATAATATAAGTTTGAAAGTTTGCTCATGCAGGGGATCAGGTGCAACAATTATACTATATAGGTACTCGTATAAATAACCACTCACTTGGGATTCCACATAAAGGGCGTCGCCTTTGAGGAGACGGCTGTAATGCCAGTAAGAGCTCGTAAAAAGTTCTTTAGAGACTCTATAAAGCCTAAGGAACTCGTCTTCTTCTAAATCGTACGCATTTTGAGCATTTCGACGGTTCCTTGCTCTTAGACGTCGCCTAACCATTTCGCGTCGGTGTTCGAGCACAAACAAGTCATCACCTAAATAAATCTCCGCCATTAGGTACAATTAATATTATTAAATTAGTGCACTACAATTGCAAAAGATATTATTACAATCTGATAAATATGTATCTTCATACAATTTCTATTTTCATAATATTTCACAGTTAACGATCCTTTCCGAATACTTATCGAGTTAGCGGGCTGTCAAAATGCCTCGATAAGCGATTTGCCATTGTCGTTAAATTGACAGCTGGATACGATACCGATGAAAATCGATAGTTGCAACGGTAGACACTACCAAAAATCGTTTAAAAATTGTCGATATGAATTAGCTACCGAATTCGCATCTTTAACGATCGCTATCTATGTCGAGACTGCAGCCCCTGGGCCCATAACCTATTAATGAAACTAGCATTTTGTATCTTACCATAGACAGATTTTATTGTCTCCGACCAATAGACCAAAGAAAAACAAAACAGTAAACAATAGAGTGCTAGAGTATCTAATTATAGTACTAAAAACAACTTATTTTGATATATCATCCATAGAAATACTTAGTATGAGTTACGATAATTGTTTTGGCGGTGACAATGGTGTTTCAGAAACAGGCACGGACGTAACTTTGGCGGCATTATCTTAAATTAAAGACAGACGAACAAAAATATAAGATACCCCTACATAAAGCGTTTTTAGAATCATATTTAATAACACCTTCACCAATAAAATGTCTGGTTTTTGTCAATTACCTACCACTTTTCTTTCGAATAAGTTATTGACTCAACTTGTTTATAAGGAATCTGATAAAAACCAAATTTTCTAACTTCTGAATGAAATGATAGGAAATCGGCATCCTCCATTTGTAAAAAAAACAGTTTTAGGGCTTTCGATTTTATTTTACGCACGTACGGCATGTAGTAGAGATAATGGGCTTCATGTCTTAAATTTTTCTCGATTAAACTGTGGACTGAATCTACTTCTTGAACATTACCATGGCTGGGTTCAGAATATTTTTGGATCATTTTTGTAATATTTTTGAAATCATCAGACTGCAAAAATGTAATGAGAGCAGTGCTCATATACGAGTTCCTGTTTTGCGAGAAGCAAGAATTTGACCACAGTATTAGTTGCGTTATTGTATCTGATAAAGAAGTACTATTTTATTATAAGTTTTTATGTGATTAATCACTTCGTGTGATCACACTACACAACGTTTTTCCCATTTCCCGGAGTAGGAGGCAAGAGTACGCCACTTTTTTTCCATTTTTTAATGGAAATGGTGTATCCGACGAGCAGAAATACTCAACGTTCATGTATCCATGGATAGTATCCACATTAGTAATGTATTCATAAAAAGTGCCTATACACATCCAGCCTGAATCTGATGCCTATGCAATCTTTGTACGCTATTAGCAATTACGGCAGGTAAACGCTCATAAGGGTATACTGTCATTGGTGGAGCTAAAACTCCAGCAGCATTGCCAGTAACCAACACTTAAATTTTCTTTCTCATCTCGTGATCTCGTCCAGCTTTAGGTTGCAAGTAGAATGCGCTTTCATCAGCATTAAAAATTCTGCCAGGGTCTCTCTCTCTCTCAGGGTAACCTTTGATGATGCCATGGCGAAACCGGTCAGGTGTAAAATAAATAAAATAGTGGAGTAAGTACAAGTGATTTTGATTCTAGAATGTATTGCAACAAGTTCTATCAAGTGCCGACAATCGAGAGTATACATTCATTTATTATTACTTCAAGCAAGCTTTTATTTTCAAGGTAACCTTTATTTACTACAAACCAACGAAGTATGTTATCTTCTGTGACTTCATTTGACAGCACGGTAGGCGTAGTGGCTTAAGCGGCCGCCACGCCGCTTTCTACTGCGCCAAGTGTTGTGGGTTCAAATCCCACATGGGACAAAACTTTGTGTGATCCACAAATTGTTGTTCTGAGTCTGGGTGTTCTTTGTGTCCGTTTCGTGTATGTTTGTAAAGTCCCCCGCGACACAGGGTGTATATCCCTAATGCGGGAGTTCGCTTTACTTAAATTTTCCGCTATGCGTTCTGAAAGATCTGGATGTCTTTTTAAAAACGGAGTAAACCACTTTTTCCTCGTAGATTGTTTGTGAACGGACTGGAATCTTAATTTTTATCAGATATTATTTTTTGGACACTATCGAGCAATTGTTCTTTGGTCACAAGCAAGTGTTTTTCAGCCATAAAGGCTATACATCTCACGAGTATCCTTTCTTCCTCATATGTAAGTACAGTAGCTGGACCTCTATTACAATCAATGGGACTTTTCCCGGTCATTTTATTATGTAAAGTTTTCCTTGGGACTGTATTTTGTAGCGGCAACAGATATTTTCTATTCTCTTTTTATTTTGGTTTGTCTATTTGTTCTTTTGTGTAGTTTTGTCAGGTGCCATTTCTAGGATGAAAATACGGATACCTAATCATGGACAGAATGTCCATTATTCAGAAGTGGAAGTGATTCAGGTGGAACCAGCGGATTAGGAGTATCAGGTATTACATCCTGAAATGCAGGATTAATAAATTTAGACAGCTCTTATTGTACAGTGACATCAGATAGCTGGTGGAGGTTTGTAGATAGTGTTTAGATAAAACAGGAATGTCCTGGAGTTAACGTATTTATTTGTACTAATAAATTATTTTTTACAAGTTTGCCCAATCAGCGATTTTAGACTACTACGCGACGTGTGTTTTGTTCAATGATCAATATTGCACACCATATAAATATGCCATGTTATTCTTTATATATTTATGTTCAGTGTGGAGTCATCAAATCATGTGCGAGCTCGTACAAATTCAAGATTCCGAAAAGGAGGTATCGATGGCAAGTAGGATAAAATTAGCTGTTACTTAGTTGAAAACACAGTTCAGACCCGTATTTTAAAAAGCGTTCAGTCGTTAATCTACTTTAAAAACTAGTTTTAAGAAGAACGTTTTTTTGTTATTGAACGTCTCTTGAAACAAGATTTACTGATCGTTAATCAAGTAAGTAAAGATCAACGAACCTCTCTGTCTTTAGCTTATTTTAGAACGATGTTTATGTCAAAATTTCCTCTCAGGAATAGATTTTGACAGATGTGATCCCTGTTCACCTGAGACAAGCTCAATCTAGTCTCAAGTGGTAATTTTTAAGGCGTTTTGGGGAAATGAACGTATTTTATGATGATATTTCTGAATAACGAATAATTTACTTTAACTTACTTTATTTATCATACACATTTCAATTCACTTTAGTTAATTGATATTCAATACACTTAAAATACACATTTAATCATTTGTTTCAATTAATATCACCCACAACCTTTTGGTTTATGATAAAAATATTATATTATTGTAGATATAAAAACCAAAATATAGTTTGACACTTCAACATGTTAAGTTTTGATAACAATTTGAACGTTTCGTTATAGGTAATATTCTTATGTTTACATTGATACACTAGCCAATAGTGTATTATATACAAAATAATAACCACTATTATATAAATTATGTTTAATAAAATATATAACTATTTTGTTTAAATTAATTTGATGCGTGATACGGAACAATAATTTCGATAATGCAGAAACGTAATTGAGAACAGACTGTGGGTTGAGATTAGTTACTGAGACTAGTTTCAGCTGAGTAGAACTTAAAACGCATTCTATAATAAGAGCGAGATTTTATTTGAACTTAAAACTAGTTTCATCTGATGACAGTTCAACGGATACTTGAGACGCCTTTTAAAATACGGGCCTAAAAGTAATGAGTGATAATAAAATACAGTTAAATTTAACTAGGTTAATAATTAAATTGCACGTCTTCGTTGTTTTTCTTTCGTGTTGAACACTGCTTGGCTTGATTTTCTGGTCTCGCAGCTGATGTTATTGTTGGGGGCCGAGTCTTAGTCCCGCTCTGCCACTGAATATGACCAAAAAATATTCTGGATAGTTCCAGGCTGATAGGGCTGCAGCTCGATATCCTCGTAGACCTGCGTAGTGGGGTTAACCTTCACTCGTCTAGCACAATATGTATTTTACTTGACTAGAAGACTAGAAGTAAATAGCTGTTGGTGAACTGGTGTAGGTCGATCGCCGTGATGATGGTAGGAAGCTGTTCATGCTTTTCGATGTGATCAAGTTTTTTTTGACGATGTCGATGTTCCTGTCTTCAAATAGTTGTAATTGTGGAGGTTTTTGTGTACAAGTTCTAATTTCGCTTTGCTGTTGTAGCTGTTACGAATGTGTATTGGGAAAGTTTTCGTTTGCAGAAGACATATTTGTTTTAATGTTACAATAGAAGATGTATCGTACGTCTACGTACACATATAGTGCGTAACGTGCATGAGTCACATCATAATGCTATCCAAGTAGTTTGTGTATGTAATTCAATCCAGCGTCCTTCACATATGATATGGTGTGGGTCACCATGCTGCATTGTCTGCATTCGCAGTGAGTATGGTGACCACCACTCTTGGATTCTGCATATGCTTTCCATCATGCAGAGTAAAGTCATTTTGGTAGGGTCAAACATAAAAAATAAAATAAACTTAGATTACAAGGTAAACTTGTTCGGTAACTTGTAACCTGATTTCACAAGGGGAATTGTCATTTTCTATGCGTTGTAATGGGAAGTTTAAGTTGCAGATCAAACGTTGGCTTACTGAGATCGTTGCTGTTCGTTAATCGCAACGTACTTTGACGAAACCGCTCAGGTTTTATTTTGTGTTGTTTTTAATGTTGAATGTGTCTATCTCCGCTAGCTTCTATACTCCAAACCAGACTTCAATAGTAAGGACGACAAGCATCGCCCCCAGTATTATATTGGTTACCGATTGGTTTTGATGCAGCTGGGCAACGTTCGCCGCATTTACGCCACCTGCTGCGTTTTGTGCAACTGCAAGTTCCTTTTTTTTTTTTTTTTTTTTATAAATTACCTGCCAAAGTGACTCTGCTCAGCCTGATGGTAAGCTCAAGCAAAATCCAACAGTGGGGGCAACCATACTCACTGCGAAAGCAGACAATGCAGTATGGCGTCCCACACTATGGCGGCTTAGTGAGATGCTTTTTCACGCCCCGCTTAAAGGACCCGGGATCATAGTGGGAGGGAAACACGTGCGCTGGTAGTGAGTTCCAGTTTTTGAGTGCTTGGCACAGGAAGGAAGAACCAAACCGTTTGGTTCGAGAGCGTATTTCAACGACTCTAAGGCAGTGGCTTCCAAGGCCAGCACGCGTTGTTCTGTAGAGAAAGGGAGAAGGTGGGATCAATTAGAAGAGCTCTTCAGAGCACTCTCCATGGTATAGGCGGTAGAGGACTGCCATAGAGGCGATATCTCTCCGCAACTGCAAAGGCTCAAGGAACTCGGTGGCATCGGGACTGTTGATAATGCGGACTGCTCGGCGCTGCAACCGGTCGAGAGCATCGAGCAAATACTGCGCGGATCCATCGCAAAGATGAGAACAGTACTCCACGCATGAGCGTACCTGGGTCTTATAAAGAAGACACAAATGCTCGGGCGTGAAGAACCGTCTCACCTTGTTCAGTACGCCAAGTTTCCGCGAGGCCGCCTTAGTGATGCTCTCGATGTACTCCCGTGGGTTGAGGTCCCGGCAAATATCCACGCCCAGGACACCGAGCTTATCCTGTAGTGGCAGTTGGGTGCTCTGAAAAGTGGGGAGGGGAAGAAACGGAGACTTTTTGGTAGAGAACGCGCACACCTGTGTTTTCTTAGCGTTGAACTCGACCAGATTTTCATCACCCCATTGTGAAATGTGGCTCAAAACCCGGTCGAGCTCAGCGACAAGCTCTCGTCGTTTTTCCTCAACGTCTGACAGCTTGGCTGCAGGGTGTCCCAAATAACGCCCATGGACTGTGCTGTCGTCTGCATAGCAATGTATGTTGCCAAGGGCTAACATGTCATTGATATGCAGAAGAAACAGCGTGGGCGATAGAACTGAACCCTGTGGTACGCCAGCGTTTACCTGCAGAAACTCAGAGGCCGCGCCGTCGCAAAGGACCCTAATGCGGCGCTGGTGCAGAAAAGCGGCAATCCAGTTACTGAGTCCAGGAGGCAGGCCGAATGCCGGGAGCTTGGAGAGAAGGGAACGGTGCCAGACCCGGTCGAAGGCCTTGGCCATGTCAAGGCTGATTGCCAAGGACTCCCCATGCCTGTCCATAGCCTCACCCCAAAGGTGTGTGATGTACGCTAGAAGATCACCCGTGGAGCGGTTCGGTCTGAAACCATATTGCCGATCGTTTAACAAGGAGTGATCCTCTAGGTAGCTGACTAACTGGTTGTTGATAATACGTTCAAACACCTTACAGAGAATGGAAGTGACGGCTATAGGTCTGTAATTGGCTGGGTTAGAGCGGTCACCTTTTTTGGGTATGGGTTGAATATTCGCCTCTCTCCAGGCATCCGGAACAATTCCTGAGGAATATGACAGGCGGTACAGGCGCGTCAATACGGGAGCCAACTCCGGTGCACAGTTCTTAAGAACCATCCCTGGAATACCATCAGGACCACTGGCTTTCCGGACGTCGAGAGACCGCAGCTCCGCACGGACATCACTTTGCCGGATACGAATATCTTGCATTATGGAGTCGCAGATTGGAATAGTAGGCGGATATGCGCCACGGTCGTCGATTCGGGAGTTAGCCGCAAAGAGATCGACAAGCAATTTCGCTTTCTCTTGCGGCTGATGGGCCAGAGTGCCGTCTGGATATTTCAGCGGCGGTAGTGAGGGCCGGCAATGGTTAGATTGCACGGTTTTAGCTAAACGCCAGAACTTACGGCTACCCGTGGGGTGTGCTACAAGCTCCTGGCCTATCCGTGCAATACGCTGGGCATCCGCTCTGATGTGGGCCCTCTTGCATTCCCTAGTAGCTTTATTGTACGCTGCTTTTAAGCGACCAACGTCAGGGTTGCCATGAGTGCGGGCCCTGGTCCATGCGCGGTAGGTCGATTGTTTGTGTGCAACCGCGTTGGAGCACTCGCGGTCAAACCAGGGGCGGGTTTTCGTGCTGGCGACATCACTGTGGGGAATATAATATTCCATACCGACAGTGATCTCGCCAGCGACGGCAGACGCACTCTGTGACAAATCCTGGTCTGTAAAGCAGCGTTGAGCCCATGGGATGGAAGCAAAGTAATCACGCATGCCATCCCAATCTGCTGACGAGTAGTGCCATAATCGTCGCTTTGTTGCCACAGGCCGAGTAGGGGCAATAAGAGGCACTGCAGTGGACACCAGGCAGTGGTCGGAGGATCCCAGGGGGGCCAGAACCGACACGCAGTACTGCGCTGGGTGACTCGTCAGCAGCAGGTCTAGCAAGGAGGGCGCTTGACTCTGTATGTCTGGTATCCTGGTGGGCTGGAGTACCAACTGTGTGAGGTCATGCGTGAGAGCGAATGCGTGGGCAGTTCGACCCGCGTGGTCAGTTCTGGAAGATCCCAGCCACAACTCATGGTGGGCGTTAAAATCTCCCAGAAACACCAGTTCAGCTGTCGGAAACTGCTCCTGCGCTTTATCCGCTGCCTGACTTAGATGGTCAAAGAGACGAGTTGTCTCGGAGTCTCCGGAATGGGACCGATAGAGACACACGTAGATACGGCTTATAGATCCGCACTCTACGTGAAGCCATAGGGTGGATAGGGAAGGGTCTTCAAGGCAGCGCAAACGGCGGCAACAAATATCCGCCCTGACGAAAAGACATACCCCAGCTTTCGCGAGGAAACATTCCTCAAGCATGTAGCCGGGATAGTGGAGATATGCCGTGTCGGCAGGGCGACATATTTGTGTCTCCGTTAGAAAGAGCATAGCCGGCCGTACCGTTCAAGGTGGTGGTGGACGGCGTTGAGGTTAGCGTGAACTCCACGGATATTGGTGAAGTTCACGACGAAAAGTGAGTTGGTGGGAGTGGAGAATGCCGCTGTTGAACTCGTTTCCTGTTTTCTTTTTGCTGCCATGATGATAGAGAGGTGAAAGGGGACGTAAAAGGCGTGACAGTCATTGTGGCAGTGTACTACTGAGACTCGGAATGCTGTGTCATCATATAACAGCAAGGCATGACGGTAACCGAGCCGTCGGACGGAAGGGCCCCCGTACCCTCCCGGAAGTGGTCGCCTGGTCCCACCGTCCGGTCACCAACCGGCACGACGAGCCACTCCGTGGATTATGCGCGACCTGACGGGGCAGCCTCCCAGGGTGGTTAGCCGCGGTTGGGCCCCTCTCTATGCCGCGGGCGGCCAGCGGCACCACCGTTTCTACGGGTCTCCCTGGCCGACGGCTCGATCCACGCCACCCCTACTATGATTTCACAAGCATTCCACCGCTCACACACATATCACGATGACTGTCACCCCTGCATCATTGGGCCTCCGGTCTCGCACTCACCAACGAAACACGACAGTACGAACGCTGTCATTTTACGTTGATTTTCTGTGCGAGGGTAGTACCGCCCCGGTCGAGCCGGCCCGTTCGTGCTGAAATCAGCGTGGCTCTACTACCTGTAAAACTTACTTTGAGGGCTTCCCATTCTTAAAATTGCAAACCAAACTTATTATTTTGTCCGTACAATAACGTAGTCTAATAATTTTTGTCATCATGTCACTAAGCGCGATCTACTCAGCCCGGAATTTGACACCGATCCTTAAATGGCAGGGTCGCCAAGTAAGTACGAGACTCAGGTAATCAAACGAGATGTTGATGGTTACACTTTCCATTTATTTAATCCCTCTCTACCTCAAAGATACAGTGCTATAAACTTAAAGACTAATGCCTACTTACTACGTCACAGTAAAGGTATGACGTGGAATAAAGAGTAATCTTCGTGACTCGCCAATAGAATGAGTACCTCAAGCATCAAGTACTCGCCAGTAATTCGAACCTTTGCATACAGTATTTTGTATATACTTTTAAAGTTTTGTTGTAAGTTATCTACAGGTGAAGATACCCTGCTGGAAAAATGTCATACAATCTCATAAAAAAAATATATATAAGATTTCATGTGTATTTGACCGTGAAATACGTCAATTACAGTTACGTAACTCATAAAAACTCATAACGGTCATAAATCATTAGAATCTAAGAGATCTTATGAGTAGTTCAGTATCTCATAGAATCTCACCATATTTTAAGTACAAATCTAGAATCTTATGAGTTATAATGGATGTAATATAAAAGTTATAAGAATCAATGAGCTCATGTTTAGATTAGAAATATTCATGAGATTTTATGAGTGGAATAGAAAATCGTAAAGAAGCAATCGGAGAGATTTCGAAATGATGTTGTATTGATGAGCTATTAATTTTTAATTCAAATGAACTATGTTCAAAAAAGGTAGTGATGAAAAAATTAGCTGTAATAGAAAAAAAAAACGTTAATAGCCGGTTCTGAAGATTAATAAAAGTTGAACAAATATATATACTCAACACATATATAATATTCATTATTTATTAATTTAAATAAGTTAAAACAATAAATAAAAAAGTAATTTTAAACAGTAATGCCATAGAAAAAATTAATTTTTAATTTTGACAGAACGAATTTTAAATGTTTTATTTATTTAAATTAATAATTTAAAATTGAAAATAAAAAAATTAAAATCAAAATGTTGTCAAACAGTATGGAAAAATGTTGACAATCAGCAAAATTTTTCAAATTCAAATTTTAAGTGAGCCAACATCATATTATTTATTATTTATTTATATAAATTATTAATTTGGAATAATAAATAAAAACTTGAAGATTAGAATGTGCTTAAACGGTATGATAGTGTTAACGCAATTAACAGAATAATTTTATTTTTTTTATTCTGACAGAACTAATTTCAATATTACTAAATGAAGAAAAATATTAAGGAATATTATGGAAACATAAAACATTATTAAAAACGATATTATATAAGAGAAATCGTAAATCAAATGTATTATTCATCTCCCAAAGGCTCGTCTTCTTTGGAATTGACTTTATCATCTAATATTGTGAGGTAGTTTTACGTGAACGTTCAGAAGAGTTATCTGAATCATCTGAACCAGACGAAACGTTACTGTTACGAGATTTTTTCTTTGGTTCCCTCTTCTCTGAATCATCTGAACCAGACGAAACGTTACTGTTACGAGATTTTTTCTTTGGTTCCGTCTTCTCTGAATCATCTGACTCAGACGAAACGTTACTGTTATGAGATTTTTTCTTTGGTTCCGCGTCATCTGAATCGCTACTACTGGAGTCAGTTGAGTCATCACCAGAAGACGAGGATTTTTTGTTTTTGGGTACCTTTGCTGATCTCGTTTTTCTTCTCAAATCAGATATTTTTCTGCGGATATGGTCATCGCATTTATCAACTTCTGCGTTAATGTATTTTTTCATATGATGATCATCTGTATAACGGGTCCTTAAATAATATCGGAAAATTCCTAAAATCAAATTTTAACTATACATTTTTAATTAAAAATAATAATAGAATTTAAAAAATATGAATTCCATTAATAATTTCATACCTTTCACGGCTAGTCTGATCGTTGGATGAAGTCCAGGTTTGCGGGACGTCATTTTAATTTTATTATATTTTCTACCTTTAACACTATGATTTATTATTTCTTCAGGAGTATACTGGGTCATTATAATTTTTTTCACATGTAACCCCTGAACTTGTCAGGTGGAAACTCACCGGTTTCGACTCAGGATAAAATATGAGACCTCAGGGCGCCGTAAGAATTTTGATAAAATTTAAAGTGAGGGTGCAGAGGGTCCACGGGAGGCTTCAGTGAAACAACTTACGACACATACAAACTTTTATTTTGTTCTAGTTATTTTACAAATGTTAAATTAAAATATAAAGTTATAAAGAATTTTACAAGGTAGTTTTAAAATAAAAAATAAAATTATACAGTCTTTTTCTTTGACACAATAAGCCTGTAGACTGGACAGCACAGGATAGCCACCCTCTGGTCACCTCTCTGACTCAAGGTAGTCAGCCGTAGACTCTCTCCAGCTCAAGGTAGCTTGAGGAGACGTCCACCAGTGATCCACTTGTAGGTGCTAAGTAAAAATATTAATTAATTTCAATTTAAAGATTATGTGAACTTCCCTCAAGGTAGGGCAGATGGGTCTTGAGGAGTGAGCTGTGAGCTGCCAATAGTCAATCCTCCTCAGCAACAAATCTCGAACCACAAGACGGGTAAAAGGTAGGTAGACTTTCAGCGGTAATCTATCGACCCACAGACAGTGGGACTTGAACACTCACAAACACTACCAACAAGGATATCAATATTCACAGTAAGCAAAGCTTCCTCAGAGTTCATGAGAGAAGATTTAAGAAATGAAAAAAATCTGCCACACACCCATCTATATAGACTTCTAATCGAATATTCTCGATGAAACCCCTTCCCCATTTCTGGATGTGCGAACAAGACGTACAACTTCCATTCTCCTTGCTTATTTGCGATCAATTTAAGATGTAATGAGAATCGTATGATACACATATGATAATGTCTCACTATTTCTAAGTGTCCGAATGTCAACAAAAAATATCCTTCAAAACATACGCCACCTAGTGCCACCTAGGTGTACCGAACAGCCCGGTATTTCGATCGCGCTCAACATCCAATTGTAGTTCGAACTACAGTGAACGAGAGGGCGCTGAAACAAAAATTGTTAAACATTGAAAGCAAAAAAAACGCTGCATACACACAAAAACAGCATTGGATACTTAGCATCGGACGCAATTGAATCATACGTTTTCTTAGAGATGTAAATACTTCTCCTAGATGTATAGAATTATCGCTTCGTCGAACAAACCCGTCCGAATTCGGGAAAACCAGTCCTTTCTTCTAAAATTCGAGACGATGAAGTGTCTTTTATATTCGTTCCAATTATCTATCAAAATTTGAACCAAGACTTTTAATTCCTTAAGTTCAGAACTGTATTTACTCTCTATTTGAGTTACTGCTTTTTAATGTCAACAAAATTGTTATTCAATAATTATTTTTACGGGAATTAACGCGATCACTTATTAAAAGGTATTACATACCTCTGATTTGCCTGACGTTTCGACAAGGTTGCACCGGCCGTGGTCACAGACCGACTGGCTCAGCGGCGCACGCCCTCCGTCGTCGAATCCGTGAAGTAGAAGGTTCTTCGTCCACCCCCACATTTTCCACATTATTGATAAATTTGTTTCGCGATGTACCGTCACACACTACACTAACAGTGTCCCTATTCTGTAAGCAAACCGATGGGTTCCTATTCTGGTGTTTATCCGCAAAAAAGCGAGGTGGTATGTTATTTAACACTGGATTCCACGCTGTAGATAATTTAGTAGTACTTAATTATTTTAGTCAGTCGTAACAACAACTCCGTCACGCGTGCTAGTGTCAATATTCGGTAACATAACGTACGACTCAGATTACTAAACCTTTTTTTTTTTTTTTTTGACGGGGGGAAATCCTCATGGATGTCCTCCGCCCTGGGGAAAGGGCGAAGGGGTCTGTCAGACTCCTACTGACTAAAACCCCCCGGTGTTCCGTCTCACACCTACGCCGGGGATCACGGGAACATAAGAGACAACCGCGATCCCCGACTGGTGCCGGCCCGCCGCTGCGGGCCACATCTCGTCAGCGAGGGAGAGTTTCCCTCGCGACTTCAAGAGGGGCGCGCGGGAACACTACGCGCCGCCACCTCGGGTCCAGTTGGGGGGCGACGGACATCCCCAAGTCCGCCACCCCTGGACCCAGTTAGGGGGGCCGGTGGAGGGCAGCGTAGGCCCTCCCCCGACGCCCGGTGCGCCTGCTGCGGACCGAGAGAGAGGTCAGGATCTCCCTTTCCCTTTCCGCAGCCTCCTTCTGCGAGATGACCGCTTCGCAGAAGGACACCACCGCGTCCCAGGACTCCTCGCCGTCGACCATAGAACGAACTACGGCCGGCAGCGAGAGGTCACTGCCTACTACAGAGATGAGGGCACGGCGCGGCCCCTCCCAAGCAGCACACTCTGCCAGCGTATGCCGCGCCGTGTCCTCCCGACAGTCGACGCAGTGGTGACACCGAGCGTCCGGCTCCCTGCCTATGCGGCACAGGAACCTCCCGAAGCAGCCATGCCCCGAGAGGACCTGCGTCACACGGAACGAGAGGGAGCCGTGCCCTCTCCCGAGCCACAGGTCGAGCACTGGCCGGATGGCCTCGATGGTGGCGAGGCCAGCGGAAGGGCTTAAAAGCCTGTCCCGCCATTCCGCCACCAGGACCTCGCGCAGCTGTGACCGGCGCAGCTCGATAACTCGCTGCGTCGGTCCCACGCCGCGGGCCCGCGCGTCCTCACGCCACCAATGTAGCGACGCGAGCACTTTCGCCTCCAGGTCCCAGGGCGGAGATCCGGCCAGCACGCAAGCCGCCTCGAAGGAGATCGTGCGATAACCCCTAATGACTCTGACGGCCATCACCCTCTGCGGCTTCCGCAGCACGGTGATTGAGCCGGCCGTCAGGTCAGCCGCCCAAATCGGGGCCCCATATAGGGCCATCGATCGCACGACCCCCTCGTACAACCGCCTGCAGGCGGCGCTCGGGTCCGACACGTTGGGAAGCAACGTTGACAGCGCCCCCGCCGCGCCCATCAACTTGGGTGCTAGCCGCCGGAAGTGGGGGCCGAAATCCCACCGGCTGTCGAGCACCAATCCCAGATATTTTAGGGTGGACTCGACAGCGATGGTAGCCCCCCCAACCACCATGTGCAATCCCGGCGGCGGCGCCCATCGGGGGCCATGAAAAACTATGGCCTCCGACTTGTTGAGGGCCACCTCCAGGCCAAGGCGCCGTATGCGGCTCACCACCTGTGAGACCGCCGCCGTCGCTAGCAACGTTGCTTCCCTGTGTGTGCTCCCCCGGGCAGTGACCAGCGTGTCGTCGGCGTAACACGTCAGGTCCACACCCGGTTGGAGCTCGCCCCTCAGCACCCAGTCGTAACCGATGTTCCACAGTAGTGGGCCCAAGACCGAACCCTGTGGAACACCGCACGACATGAGGCGCTGGTGTCTGCCATCACGTCCCAGATAGGTGACACACCTCTCAGTTAGGTAAGCCCCAACGATGCGGCGGAGGTAGGGAGGCACCCGATGGTAGCGCAGTGCCTCCCGGATGCAACTCCAGGGCAGAGTGTTGAAGGCATTGGAGATGTCCAAGGACACCGCCAACATCACCCCACCCCGGGACACCGCTTCCTCCGCCAGGTCTCTCACTCGCGAAATCGCCGTAATGGTGGAGCGCCCATGCCGGAACCCAAACTGGCACTCGGCCAGGTCCGGCCCCTCCTCGCACAAGTGGCGGACGAGGCGGGCTGAGACTATCCGCTCGAACAGCTTTCCCACCTCGTCCAGCAGCACTATGGGCCGGTACGCGGACGGTGAGTCCGCAGGGCGCCCCGCCTTCCTGAGCAGGACCAGACGACCAGCTTTCCACTGAGCGGGCAGCTGGCCCTGCTCCAGGCACGCTGAGTAGAGACCTATCAGTTGGGGCTCCAACTCCTTCAGGGCCAGGGCCAACACGCAGCCGTGAATGCCATCGGGCCCCGGGGCAGTGTTCTTCGCCCGGAGCCGCAACACGGCCGCCCCCAACTCTGACTGTGTCACCTCTGGAACGTTAGCGTCCTCCTCTTCAGACTCCGCAGCTGTGGGCAGAGCCATCGGCGGTGGAGTGTGCTCCGCTCGTGCCGGGAAGAGGGCTGCGACCACTTCCTCCAGCAGCTCGGGTTGGAGACTCTCCGTAATTGGAGGCGCCCATGGTCCGATTTTCCCTCGGACCGAACGATAGGGACGCCCCCACGGATCCCGGCTTAGAGTCTCCAACATCTCCTCCCGGGCTCGCGTCTTCGCCTCACCGATGGCCAGCTGCAGAGCCTGCTTAGCCGCGCGGTACCCCTCGTACAGCGCGGCTTCTTCTTCCGCGACCCGACGACGTCTTCTTCGGTATCGGGTGTACTGGCGCCTGACGCGAACGCACGAGACGCGCAACTGCGCGATCTCGGCGGACCACCAGTACACCTGGCGCCTTCTGGGTTGTGTGTGGATCCGGGGCATGGACGCGTCGCTAATTTGCGTCATCGCCCCGTGAAACCACTGCGCCTCCTCTTCGACGTCGACGGGTACGGTCGTTACCGACTCCCGGATCCAGGCCTGCACAATAGCGGCCTCCTCGAGTAGCTCCCTGTCGAGGCGCTTACGCGCCCAGCGTGGACCGTCCGTCCTCGGGGCCGATGGCCCGCGACCGCCCGCGGTCTGGGCGGAGACGCTGAAACGGATGTAACGGTGATCCGACAACGTCTCCACCCCCACGGCGACACGCCAGTCGCGGACACGGCCCGCGACAGCGGGACTTGCGAACGAGACGTCCACTATGGAACCGCCCCGCTGCCGCACGCACGTGTACACCGAGCCCTGATTCAGGACGGTCAAGCCGGTCGTGACGGCCCACTCCTCCAGTGTCTCGCCTTTGGCGTCAGTGCACGGGGATCCCCACGCCGCAGACTTGGCATTGAGATCCCCGAGCAGCAGCACCGGGCGAGGGTGGTACCGGTTCACGACGGCACCCAACTCGACAAGGAAGCTCTCGAAGTCAGCGAGGCTCCTGTTGGGCGAGAAGTACGCCCCAACAGTGCCAATGCCATCCACGAGGGCGGCCACCCAGCCACGACCTCGGGATGGGTCGGCAAGAGCCCCGCCAATGATGGCCACCGAGCCGTCCAGGTCCCCCACCCAGTTATCCCGGGGGGGGACGTAGTACGGCTCGGCGACCACGGCCACATGAATCGACCACTCCGCCATGCTCTGGAGTAAAAGATCCTGAGCTCTGGCAGAGTGGTTGATATTGCACTGGAGGAAATGGAATTGTGCCATTAAACACAATCCATTTCCTCTACAACCTTGGGCCGGGAGTCGGCCGAAGAGCCACCGGGCTGAGGGGCAGCTCTGGTTGGCTCCCTCCTCTCATTCCCCTTTTTTTTATTCTTTTGGGCGGGGGTCGCACAGGCATTTCCGCCCATGCTGTGCTCCGCGGGTCTCCCTGCAGCTGTACAGAGGCTGCAGTTTGGCTTCGCGGAGCACTGGGCCGCTATGTGGCCGGGCTTACCGCAGCGGTAACACAGGCCGCTACGGTCGGTTGTTGCGGTGCACCGCGCCCCGACGTGCCCAACCTCAAGGCATCGGTAGCACCGCATAGCCCTGGGCTGCAGCAGCCTCACCCGTGCTGCAACCCACCCCACCAAAAGCCGCCCGCTGTCGGCTATCTTGTTTGCCACCGCAGCCGGGCACTTGAGCCAAATGGTGCCCAGCCCGGCAGCGTTGGCGCGAATCTCGCCAGCCCGCACGTCACCCGGCAGACATCCACCGCTTCGAGCGATGGCCGCCACGACCTCCTCCGGAGTCGTCGAGTCATCCAACCCATCGACACGCAATTCTGCGGTCTTGACGGGCCTGGACACCCGAACGTCCTCCTCTTTGAGGACCTCCCTCAATTTGGCGGCCAGGATGTCCGCCTTCTCCCTGCCGTCCGGACCCGCCACCTCGAACAGCCGCGCCCCCGTCACCGCCGACTTCATCCTGAAGCCGGTCGGTGTGCCAAGATCGGGGAACGCGACTTTGGCCTTTGCTTGCGAGAGGACCTCCTTATAAGTAAGGCCCCTCTCGATGGCTCCGGGCTGCAGTGTGAGTACTACAGCCGCGGAACGAGAGGCCCTACTCTTCCGGGTCCTCCGCTTCTTGCTCTTCTTTTTCTCGGGCGTAGGTGTCGGCGGCGTCACCTTCTTCTTTTTTCCGCCCCTTTTGACGACCGTTGTCCAAGCCTCTGTGGTGAGGCCGGGCGCGGTCGTCGGAGGAGCGGTCGCCGAAGGCGCGGTCGCCGCGGTCGCCGGGGCCGCAGATGAGCTGGCAGGTTGGGCCGACACACCCTTCGCGGGCTTCCTGGCCGCCACGGTTGGCGGCCCCGACTTTGCGGCCTCCTCCTCCTTCCTCCTTCTGTCGGCCGCTAACGGAGGCCTGAGGCTTGGGGCCGGGAGGAGCCTCGTTTCTAAGGCCTCCAGGCGGGCATTCATCATGCCCCCACACTGCTGCATGCAGATGCGGACGATTTTCTCAATCTCCGCATCCGCAGGTGCAGGGGCAGGGGCCGACGGCGGCGCCACAGCAACCGCCGGGGAGCCAGCAACTGCAGGTGCCGCACACTTCTGTGCAGCAACCTCCCTTTTGAGGTCCTCCAGCTCAGCTCGGAGACGGCCATTCTCCTCCCATAGCTTGGCCGTCTCCTCAGAGCTCGTTCTCTTAAGGAGGACCTCAACCGCCTCCTTTATACCCTCAGCCGCCTCCTTCAGAGCACGCGTGAACGTGCCCTTCAAGCTGCCAGATTTAGTGGCAACTTTCAGGACCACATCCACGCCGTCCAAGACCTGGCGGCTGAGTGCCACCGCTGAAACCTCCTCCCCAGCAGCCGACCGAGCGGCCCGCAGCTCTCGAGCCTGACGAGCCATCTCGCCCACCTCGTCTGATGCAACCGCCTTCCGCTGCTCCCGCTTTGCAGCGTTTACCTCCGCTTTATTGCTACCTAGCAACAGCGGGGACGCAGCGGAATCTGCACTAAGGTCAGCGATCGATGACTCGTCGCTTTCCACCTCGCGCCGATCCAGGCGGACCACCGGAATCGGCGTAGAGGGCCGCAGAAAGCGACCCCTTTGATCGCGCTGCGGCGGGCGAGCAGATGCTTCACCCACCACTGCGCGACCACCTTTCCCTACTGTCGGTTTCTGTTTCGGAGCCGACATCTCCTCTTCGCCTGAGGAGAGATTTACTCTCTCCCCATGCGAGCGCTTCCTCCAAAATTTGGAGGAGGTGCGCGCGCCTCCTTGGCTCTCGCTGCCGCTTCCGGCAGACGACTCTCCCGTCTCCATCCTTGACTCCGCCAAGACTGGCACATCATCATTTTTATCTTTTGTATTTATATTTAAGCAATCCATAACTAGACCCACGAGTAGGGGAGAACTAAAGGTCCACCCGGGCAGAGATCCCCAATACCCGGGCAAGCGTAAATTTGTGCCCAACCGAGGGGTCCGCTGGTCCCTGGCTGGGGGTGTGCTTGCGACTGAACTACCCATCAGCCATGCATCCCCTGGTCACACACCAGAACACGGGATTCGGGGTAATTTTTTATAGAGGTTTTCTTCCTCGCGGTCCGGGCGGTTAAGCCAAGACCCTCGGTCCCAGTACTGGGATTACGATGCTGCGGCGAGGGCAAAATAAGAGTACCTCTTAAGTTGCCCGCTCGGAGGCAGGGTTAGTGCTCACCGAGCTCGCCCTCTACTCGCACTCCAATACGCCCTCTGCTAGATCAGAGGGACGCTTGGAGTGCCCTCCACGGCAGTCTGCAATCAGACTCCGTCTGGTATCCCATTTAGTCTGGGGTCTCCTTCTGGGCCTATCCGGCATGAGTGGCTCTACCGGCATAGCCCCAGAAATCATCGACCCACGCAAGCCCCACCACGACGACAACGTAGGGATACATTGGGGGGCAGATTACTAAACCTAGCCTAACATTTATATACTTATAAATTAAATCTTGCAAAAGCTTAATACTGGTTTGGTGTGAACTTTTACCTATTACTACAACTATCAACTACCGGGGTACCGTTAACGACGATATAACCCCAACATCTTTTTGATCATCTATTTTTTACGGACGTGGTAATTTCGCTCTATAAATGAAGCGATACTGTTCAGCCGACTACCAGCTGGACCTCTCGAGGAAAAATTTATCTCTCGCAGCCTGGCGTAATCGAAATGTAATACGGGCTGAAACGGAGCAACCATTTTAAAGTTTGAGTTACAGGTGGCGACCCAACCACCGGGAGCTTGACCCCGAGCAGTTGTATAGCAAAAGCCTCTTCCATTTAAGGGTACTCTACGTCGCACAGAGGAGTATTTAACCTAAAAAGTCGATCAAAACTATTGTCATATTTGTCGATTTGATATAAAATAAAAAGCAGTTTAGGGTGACAATTTTGTATTTAAAACATAATACATACATACATACAATTTTACGTAAAAGATGTTTATAAAAAAATCGGCTAATCAGATTCGCCTTCACTTGATCCATCCTCCTCCTCATCGTCAGACTCTGTAGACGAGACGTACGGTGTCTCTGGTATCAAAAGTTGTAATGCCTCACTAGAAAACAGCTTACTTTTTTTCCGGGGCCTCTGCCTGGTACTACTCAAAAAAGGATCCGAACTTAGTAGAAGTCTGTTCAAAACATCCCTATTACAGTCTTCTCTGGAAAACTTTCTAGAGAAATTCTGCCTGTACATGCGAAAGTGATTTTTCCTGGCCTCAGCCGCCTCTTCAGACAACTGGCCAATAGGCAGAATGGCGTGGTCAATTACTATGGCCCCATGTCTCAAAATTTTGTGCATCGTAGGCGACATGGGGTGCCACCCATACAAATCTACATATAGTTTTGCAGTTTGTTCTGCAAAGGTTTCAAATTTTTTTACGTCAATTTTCAGACCACTTGACAAGGCCTCTAATATGACACTGCATTTTTTATTAAATTGATGTCAATTCCTGTAATGCGGGAAGAAGTTTCGGGGTTCGAGAAAAATCTCCTTGAAGTGTTCCCGTCATTGGTGTTCCCAAACCCTGCCTTGGGAATATCCACCAGCAGCCCCATTTCCTCTTTAAAAGAGTCTTGAATATTTTTCTTTCTATCTGCCACCACGTTTTTATGCTCTTGCCATTTTTTAAAAGGTATTTTATACGACAAATGAAGAAGTGATTCCAAAAATCTAATTCTGGGGTGTAGTGTCGACAAACCAAATTTAAGAGTATCCGGTTTCTCTACGATTTTTTTTTCCAGGTTATTGAAGTCTTTTGATGTTTGTCCGCATATATAGCACCTCATGGTAGATGACGTGTTTGTCGCATTGCAAACCTTAGCATCAATCATGGTAAACGCCAATGTGTGCTTTATTTCTATACCACCATTCGTTCTCGATATTTCAGTCTTTTTCAGGTTTGTTATTTGATTTTCTATGTAGCTGATTTCTTCATTTGTGATATCTTTGGTTTACTGAACGAAACGGATTCGTATTGGTCTACAGTATCTTGCGGAAGAAGGTACTGGGTTTTGCCAAATAATCTTTACTTGTTCACCAATATTGCATATCAGTCGTATGGGCACAAATAAACTCTGGAAGATGTTTGAATCACTATCTGTGCTATTTCCAAATTTTTGTTTAAATTGTTGCTGTTGAGAACCATCACAACCCCATTTTGATAATAACTCTAAAGAGCTTATTTCTTCTTCAGATAAACTTTCGAGGATTTCATCTAAGTACATACACAACCGTGCAGATGTATGATCTAAAAGATCCTGCAAATTTATTTCAGCACATGTTTCTGTAACTCTCATCGATTCTTCGCGTGGATAACAGACTTTCTTTGCCTTTTTTACGAGTGAATAACAAGGATAAATGTTTTTGTTGGCAGCATGAATAACTTCGTATTGTTTTCTTGTCATATCAGCTTCCACGAAAATAGCTAATGCTCGTGATGGTGTATGCTTTTTGAATATCTGTTTTTGAGTAGAAGTAAACCGTGTTCTGTATTTTTTGGCTCTTGTTGGATTTAAAGTCATATCTTTCATAACCTTAGACGCGTCACTATATCCTGCAGCACGCTGACTCATCTGGGCTGCATAGGTTAACTGATCACAAGGTACTTGTTCTCGCTAGCTAGTTTTACCTTCATTTTATTTTTTTCATATTCGATGTGTTCTTTTCCCAATTTATTCGCCAGATGTAAATGCTCTTTTTCTTGAATATTGTGTAGATTCTCCAAATGTACTTCTCCACTTTATATTTCGGTTTTCTTTGTCAACAAACAATTCATAAAATTGAAACGCGTTCCGTACTAATTTTAACATGTGCGCGGGATCTAAAAATGCGTAAATATTTAATCCTGTTTCCGGATGCTCAAAATGTATTTTCATGTTGTCCGGGTCAAAACAACATCCCCATTTGTCTTAGCATACTGATGTTTGCTGGACACCCATCGCATGTTAAGGAAACTACTTTTACACCTGTATTATGGAGAAGTTTCAGGCACTGTGTAACTAAATTAGCCCTTTGTTCTCCATTAACTCCATCGACAAAAAAAACCCGACAGGAACTTTTCAGTTTGCGTTGATTGCATTTACTAAAAACACCAATGCCTCCTTTGCTTCTTTTAAATCATCACTATCTATATTACTGCCAATGTCGATGTATCCATGAAATTTTTTCCCATCCCATTCAACGCGTCTTCTGATAGCCATCTCGTCTAACATTAAACTACAAACAATATCATGTTCTGTTTGATTTTGTCGTAAATTTATTGCTGTTAGGGATTCTTTAGTAAAACCTGCATTTGCATCAACACTTTCATACCATTTTTGAATGGTCCTGGGGTGTGGGAGACATGTGTTAAACTTTTGTCGCACGTAGTCATACGCCTTTGGTGAGTAATAATGCAAAGTTAATGCAAAGGATTTCACTTCTTTTGAATAAACGCCTTTCCTATTAAATTTTAATTGATCATTTTTAACATTAGTACTTTCCAGAGTTTTTATATCTTCCTCAGATAAATTTGACTTATCTCGTAAATCCTTTATAATGTTCTCCAATTTAGCAAACTTTTTGGATAATCGTCTATTGGATTCTCGAAGTCGTTTGACTTGAAGTCTGTTTTTTTCTATAGTTTGCCGTGACTTTATTACTGTTAGTTTTAATTTACGTCTTCGAGGAGTGTCTTGCATATCAGGTTCATAAATATTGGTATCGATTTTGGCTTGCTGAGAACTTGGAGATCCGACAGCTTCATTTGCATCTATATCGATCATCTGTAATGATTTGAAATCCATAATTACTGTTAGTTTTAATTTAGGGGTAATAAAAAAGAACTTTAAAAAAATCATTACCTCATTTAATTTGTCTTGAACATTTGGTGTATTACTAATCAGCTTCAGTTGTACAGCTTCGTGTGTATCTTCTTTAGTAACCTGTAAGTATTTTTCTACTTTAGCAAGAATGGGGAGGTTTTATCCAACAGTGTATGCTACGGCTATTTAGAAGAATAAATTAAAGTACCTCACTGAAAATATTCTGAACATTAGATGCATCACTAATCGTATCAACTTGTGCTTGCTTGGGACTTTGATGAGATGGGTCTGCTTCAAGTATGTCATCTTCACTCATCTGTAAATAAATTTACACTGTACTAAAATTTTCAAACCTCCTCTAAACAAAGTGCAAGGTTTCGAGATTGACTTTCTGTGGCTTTAGGCGTTTAAAATTATTATACGATTTTATAGTGAAATAATTAAAATAAGTAGGTACTGAATATGATGTGTTCATAAAAATAAAATACCTTTCTACGCTTCACTGGTTCGTTCCTCTGCCTGCCAACGAGACTGCCTCGTTGGCCTCGCGGTTGGCGTGTGCAACTGCTGATCATGAGGTCTCGGGTTCGATTCCCGGGTCGGACCAAATGTTTGTATGATCTACAAATATTTGTTTCGGAGTTTGGGTGTTTTCTATGTATAATATGTATGTATTTACAAAAGAAAAGTATATATGTATTTGTATCAGTTGTCTAGTACCCATAACACAAGCTCTGCTTAGCTTGGGACTAGACGGCGTTGTGTGTTAGATGTCCGAAATATTTATTTATTTATTATTATTACTGGTACTACATTATCCATAAAGGAATCATTATTTGTGGCCGAAATCATCTGAAAGATACATTACATATAAGATACATAATATTAGAACGATTAACGCTTATAATGATTCAATAAACATAATCGTTAAACGTAATAAAAACTTACAATTTTTACAAAAGGGTGGAGTTTCAATGTTGGAAAAGCTTCAGCAGACAATCGCGTACAAGAACTAGTCCTTTTTATGAAGTTTGAAGCTTCAAAATGGTCTGAGCAAATTGTATCATGTTTTTGAGGAAACCAGTCATGTTTTCCTGTCGCTGTTATCCACTTTTGTTTTGTACAAGGATCATTAGGGAACCTAAAAAATAGTCAAGGATCACACATTTAAAGTTATGTTTTAAAACTTGATTTAAAATAATAAAACAATCAATTAAAATAATAAAACGGAAAAAATATCAGTCGATATCAGCGAACTGAACGCTGGGCGTCACATCACTACTTCACTGACCGGCCGGTGACGGCGGATCACGAGTTGGAATCCGTTGAGGTTTTGTGTTTCAAATAAAACTTAAAAAATGCTTAAAAGTCAGGGTTTTTGTACTCACCTGTGATACGTTACGTTAGAATTTTGTTTATTTACTTTTGTACTGTTGTTACGACACCAAATTACAGCACATCGCAGCATTTTTACGTGTTTTTATAACAAGTTCACCCTCCAACGTGCGGACTAGAACTGGCCGGCCGCGTATGCCGTTTGGGCATACGCTCGGGACAGACTGGCACGCGGTATTATTATTACTTTCGTCTCTAGTAGCCGGGGGGCGAAAATGACATTCGATGCTCTGTGATTTTGACACAAAACTTAAAACTAAACGTAAGGACTAATATGGATAAGACCGCCGGACGAAGGACCAAGAACTAGGTATTTAAACAAATCGGTTCCTATCGATCTCACCACCACAGCGGTGCAAATCTCAAATAATACGCCTGAAACAACAATGTGGTGCCAAGTTGCTGATGCCAGTACCAAATTATACAGGATGTTACAAAAATACAAAATATAAAAAACTCAACAGCTTTGTCAGAAAGCATACATATCGTTACTGTACATAGTCAATAATGTAAAACTGTTCTGTTCAGTGTAAAGTAATTATACAGGATGTTACAAAAATACAAAATATAAAAAACTCAACAGCTTTGTCAGAAAGCATACATATCGTTACTGTACATAACTCAAACTCAAACTCAAAAATATTTTATTCATATAGGCACTTATTTTACAGGCACTTATGAATAGTCAATATTTAATATTAAAAAATCGAGTGATTCTAGTCGCCAGTTCCAAGTGCAGCCTACCCTTCATGGAGAAGAATCTGGCAAGAAACTCCATTGTTGCTCCTTTTAAAAATAATAATACGGTTTACAATATTTTTTTCACTAAGAGACTTGAATGAGAACGAAGTCGACCAAAGAAAACAAAATAAAAGGTTTGGAGTCATTGCTGCACAGCCATGAGCTAACCAATCATGCGCCGTTCTTACTGATAGCTGCAAGATTTTTACATTGTTATATTGTGACATTGTATTGTTATATTGTGAGGTCCACTTATGGAAAATAAAATCCAAATAGCACTTTCACTCACAGTCAAATTTAAAAAGATGTAATATATCCAAATATAAAATAATCAATAAATGTCACAAATGTAAAATAGAGTAAGACGCATGGATCAGCCATCGACCTATTCAACCGTAGTTGAGCTGCGTACTCAGGCCGCACGGCAAATCATCAAATCAATATCAAAGAAATTAATAATTAATAATAATCATAGTCGACAAGGTGCTCATACAATAACAAGTGCGTATTTAATAAATTGGGAAACATTGTTAGATAAGTACCAAAGTACCATCATGTATTCATTCACATTATACAAGTATGTGTGTATGTTTTCATTTATAGGTTGCATCTAAAACAATCAACAATTTGTATTTAAGAAAAAAAAAGAAAGATGAAAATTAAGTAGAATTGATACAAGAAAGAGATAAAATAGAGGAAAATTTAAACAAAAACAAACTAATTAAGAGAAAAAGGAAATTATTAAAGAAAATTATACAGAAAATAGTTACAAACAAATCTTAACTTAATTAAATGTCGGAATTAGATGTCGTTAGGTTAAGGTATACAAACAATTCATACCGGAGTACCAACATGTCAAAATTTATACATTATTCAAAAAAAAAAAATTTTTATCTCAATTTCAAGACGAAGTTAGTGTGTATATAATACCATTAATAACACCTTAAACCCATGACTCTTTGTCGTTCAGATAATCGCCAATCGTATAGTAGGCTTTCCTAATAAGGTGATTTTTTACAGTACGCTTGAATTTATCTATAGGAAGGTCAATTACATAGGTAGGAATTTTATTATAAAGACGTATACCAAGACCTTCGAATGAGTTGTGTGAACGATGATAGGTACCTACGAGTTTAGACTTATTTCTTGTATTAATATTGTGTACATCACTGTTTTTCTTATAGTTATTAATGTTTTGCCTAACAAACATAACATTTGCAAATATGTACTGTGATGCAACAGTTAAAATACCTATATCTTTAAACAACTCTCGAAGAGAGACTCTAGCACCTAAATTGTATATTGAGCGGATGGCTCGTTTTTGTAGAATAAAAATCGTTTCAATATCAGCCGCCGTGCCCCAGAGTAGTATACCATATGACATGACGCTGTGAAAGTAGCTAAAATAAACTAGCCTAGCTGTGTCCGTATCAGTGAGCTGACGTATCTTCCATACTGCATAAGCTGCCGAACTAAGTCTACCTGCAAGGCTATCTATCTGGGCTCCCCACTGTAGTTTGCTGTCTAATGTAATTCCCAAGAATACTGTTGAGTCTACAATACTTATGATTTCACTATTTAGAGTTAGATTAGTGCCTAGCTGTTTTACATTTGGCATAGTAAATCTCACACACTTTGTTTTATTTGAGTTAAGTAGGAGATTATTTGTTGTAAACCAAATCAATACATCATTTAGTGCCCTATTCACATCGTCAAAAACTGTTTGCTTACGATCGACTTTAAAAAGAAGTGACGTATCATCAGCAAATAGAACTATATCACAGATATCTTTTAAATAATATGGTAAATCATTTATATATATGAGAAAAAGTAGAGGACCCAGTATAGAGCCCTGCGGAACGCCCATAGTAACAGGTAGTCCAGAAGACCTCGCACCATTGACATCAACGTGTTGAATTCTATCTTTCAAGTAGGAAACAATTAGTTCCAAAGCAATACCGTTAACGCCATAATGCCTAAGTTTAAGAAAAAGCGTGCTATGTTCTACGCAGTCAAAAGCTTTTGAAAGATCGCAAAATACACCTATCGCATCCTGCGAATTCTCCCATGCATTAAATATCTGTCTCAAAAGAGTTGCACCAGCATCAATTGTTGAACGACCCTTTGTAAAGCCATATTGTTCTTTGTGAAATAAATTATTTAGATTAAAATGGCTTTCTAGTTGTTGCAAAATGACTTTTTCAAAAATTTTACTAATAGCCGGTAAGATTGAGATTGGCCTAAAGTTACTTGGTTCAGTTGTACAACCCTTCTTGAATAAAGGTATTACTTTGCTATACTTCATGAGGTTAGGAAAAACACCCGAATCAACACATCTATTGAAAGTTATAGCTAAAAATGGTGCTATATCAATTATAATAGTTTCTATTAATTTAACAGAAATCCCCCATAAGTCCCCTGTTTTTTTAGAATTAAGAGACTTAAATGTTTTCATAATATCTGTAGGGTTTATGTATTCAAATGCAAATAAATTCTTACATTCATTTACATTGGCCTTTAACAACAGTTCAGACCCGGACGCACAAGAATTCAAGATACTAGTTGTACTAACTGGTATATTTGTGAAAAAGGTATTAAAAGATTCAGCTATGTCTAAGTTGTTTTTTAAAAACCTATTATTAATATTTCATTTTAAATAGTCAATAATGTAAAAACTGTTGTGTTCAGTGTAAAGTAATTGTGCAGGAAGTTACAAAAAAACAACAATATAAAAAAAAAAACGTAATAACAACCAGTTTTCACGCATCTCAAACATGTCATCCAAACAATGTACAGACCCGCATATAAAGGCGTATAAATACGTCTGTTTGTTTGCCCCCTATTACATAAAAAATACACAAAAAAAACACACAAAAAAAACCGGCCGGCTCAACGATCGAGAGGAAACACCAAAAAGTTGCTTAGGAGGCTTTAGAAAAATATATAACAATAAGAAGATACAAAGAAATAAATAAAAGAGTGACAACAGAGAAATGATGATGATGAGAAATGTATAAATAAAAAAGTGAATATAAAACAGAAATATATAAATAAAACAAATGCAAATGACAAATATATATATACATACTATAGTTTAGCCGATGGATGGAGGAGAAGGTTGCAGGTGAATAGGCAAACTGTCTTCTGGCAACCCGTACACAATGTCCTCACCCGTTTCCTGCAAATGACGCAGCGTCGCCTGAGCCGTTCACCATCCCCGGTGTTGGGATATTGCTCAATGCGGTGCGTGAGGTCTACGTTCTGTACGACTGGCATGGGACTAATGAAGGAAGAAGCGGAAGGCAAGGTAATGGAAATAGAAGAAGGAACAACATAAGAGGTAGGTGGAAGAGTATGTTTGGAGAGGAGGGACATGATAAGGGACATACAGAATTTACGGTTGGTTAAATGTGGGGTGGGGATAAGTGAAGAGGATTTTTGGTAAATGATGAAAGAATTTAACACAGATACATTTAAAAGTCTCCTAAACAACTTCTTATACCACACTCTGGTACGTTTCCTCTCGATCGGGTACAAAGGCGAGCATTTGGTCTTTCTTATCCACCCATCATGATATTGTAATCAATAATCAGGGTGGGTTTGGTGGAACCTTGGGTCTCGACCACTTCGTTACCATGGTATGTCGAGATAGTGGCAACCCTGTTCTTATCTCGCCATACCATGATATCGACATCCCCCGAGGTAAGAGCCGAAATGTCGTCAGTACGCATATTCCCCTTGGTCAGATTGTTGAGAGCCTGCGGGACAAACTTGCGGTTCGTCCGCATCAAATCCCTTGGGTTTGATTGTGTGGGTACCTAGGAGAGGTGAATTGTAGAAATTGTCCATCCACACAGTGTGACCTTTAGATTGAAGACCGTCTATAAGTCTTAACACAATAGACGGTGTGGAAGCGCTTAATGGATCTTCCAACTGCTGCGGTGGTGATGAATTATGAGCGTGAATCTCAAACCGCCACAGGTAGCCAGTTTGAGATTAACAGATCTCATAAGTCTTGATCCCCACCGTGGCAGCTTTATTGGGGATTAATTGGCTAATATCTAACCAACCTTTCCACATCAGAAGACTCTCATCCAGTGAGATATTTTGACTGAGCCCGTACATTGTTCGGAATTTTGTGTTGAGATGTGTCAAAACTGGTGCTATTTAAAATAATTTGGCCTCTGAGACGCCCAGTTCTAAAGGACGCATGTCCTCGTTGTTGGCGAAATGTAAACATCTATTCAACAACAAAAAAATTTGTAGGACATGTGTACTTTAAAACCGGGCGTACAGAATATGTTAGAATTAGCCCTCCAGTATTCTTCCAATCGAGACTTAACAACAACAATCCCCATCGTCAGAACTATCGCGAAGTACGCATATAGCTCATCGTCAGACCATCGGCTGATGCGACTTCTGTGATGGAGAGTGTTGTTAAGCATCATGTGTTGAGCTAATTGCTGAGCATATCTGTTTGTCTCAGAGACAATGTGCTCCATAATCTGCCTGTCCCATATGGCCACAAAGATGTCATATGGGTCGACACATGGAGTTGTCGGACCTACATTACTGTTGGATAACTTTTCACGTCAGGGCGAATCGGGACGCTAGGAAACTCTACCCACTTAAAATCATAGTAACTCCTAGGCTGGTCCGTAGCCATCGGATCTACATCTAAATCGATGGTACTGGCATCAACAAAAGCGGCTTCGTCGTCCTCGTCCACAGGCGTATCCATTAGACTAACAACAGCCCGCGGCAGGTGCACCTCCGGCGACGGGTCGTCCTCGTCGCCACTCTCGCCCGAACAAGGTTCGCTTCCTATCACAGGTTCGCTTCTTGTAACAAGTGATAAAAAGGGTTGACGTTTGAAACGTGATAAGCATTTACATTGCTCTCGCCAGAACTTGGGTCACTTCCTGTAATAAATGACACAAACACAACACAAGAGACAAACATTTACTTTTGAACAGTAACATAGCAGCTAATTATTTAACTCACCAAAAAAGGTAAGAAACGCCTACCCCCCATTACCAAGTCTTCGTAGCGAGAGCGAGAGGACGGCGTGCCAGCCGCGGAGCCACCACATTCTACAAACCTGGGGAAAAAAGGTTCATATATAGGTAACGGTTGTAGATACATAACTTGATATCTACTAAAATTAAAAAATACTTACATTGCCGGTGAGGGCACCGCAGACGTCGAAGCCTCCACAACCATAGGAGGTGGAGGTGTTCGCGACGGTGCGGAACTGCGCACCACCCTCAAGTTGTCTCCGGCGGAACTACAACAATATTTCAACAATTAAAATAAAGTCAAACAAACTGCGACAATATTATTACACAATATATCAACAAAATTACTCACGGGTACCACAGGCGGCTCCGTTTTGGGTGCAGCGCGGTCTCCATGGCCACCCCATGAGGCATGTCCTGTACTTGACGAATATTCAGCCTAAAAATGTACACATTCAATCAGCCAAGAGCACAAAATGTAGTAATGGGTACTAAACAAAACATAAATAACGATTCTGAAATAGAAATTTAGAACGTAAAGTTTACAGATAACAATAAATGTTAGTAGATAAAAAGCGTTAGTAAAAAAGTAAGCTCACTCATCAATCCCTTGAGGCCCCGGTCTATCAAGGCCTCTGCCACGGCCTCTGCCACCATGAGCCATCTGCCTGCTACCGCGACCACTGCGACCGCGCGCGGTGACGAAGGCAGGCCTGCGACCGCCGCGACCGCGCGCGGTGACCGCAGCAGTCACTGCCGCCTCACCCCTCTCCTCCTCGTGCACCGCACCTGCAACCCATCCCTCTCCTCCTCGTTCACCGCACCTGCCACCTCATCCCTCTCCTCCTCGTGCACCGCACCTGCTGCCTCAACCCTCACGGCCTCAAGCGGCACACCCCTGCCCCCACGTATCCGCACGCCTCTACCACGTCGCGGGCCGCGGGTACGTGGCCGTCGCCGCAGTTGGAAATCACTAAACGCAATTGAAAGCAAACGAAAAAAATAAGTACCAGGCACATGCACATATTAACATATTTATAACTAGCTGAACCTGAGTAGAGTACCTTATATCATCAGCTACCTATCAGTGAAGATCCCATCAAAATCGGTCCAGCCGTTCCAGAGATTAGCCGGAACAGACAGACAGACAACAATTGTATAATAATAATAATATACATATTTAATAATATACATATCAGTGAAGATCCCATCAAAATCGGTCCAGCCGTTCCAGAGATTAGCCGGAACAGACAGACAGACAACAATTGTATAATAATAATAATATACATATTTAACTAGTATTTAACACACATATGCAAAAAAAAATACGTAAGCTTTAAAAAAACACTACGCTTGATAGTCCAAAAAAAAAATACACATAAAAAGTAGAAACTTGTAAAATCTACGAAACCAATATTCTAAGCCTAGATACGTCTTGTCCACATCGTCCAACAACTCACTAAAACGGCCGTTATGACGTCATACACAAAAAAAAATCGGTGTGAGAAGAGCCCTAAACGGGTCTCGAGACTTCGAAATTTTTGTTTCATGATTTAAACTTTTCTTACACAAAATTACACACAACTAATGCTTATTACATACGTACATATAAATGTAATTTATGTTACTAACAATACATTGCAAACACTAGAACATTTTAACTGTAATTATATCATTTACCTAGAAGGCATCTCCGCCATAGTGAACAAGGTTTGCTAAATGTATCAATATACACCGAAATCTTTGTTTACAACACATTATAACAATTAATAAATGTTAAGTACTTACCTATCCATGTTTGAACGATTGTGGAAGCACAACAAACACTTAAAAATACTTTTTATTTAAATATTGACGAGCGTCACCAATTTCGACCGTTCGCCACGAAGTTCACCGCCGAAAGAGAGAGATTCAGAGTGTTTGTTAATATTTACCTATGTTTAAATTTAATTTGATAAAAATATTTCTTTTATTTTCTTATGTGTGAGTGGCCCATCAGAGTCACTCTTGTTTCCTAATGCAACCAATGATTTAACAATTGCGTTAATTACAATATCATTATTTACTACTTATTTAATTTCTTTAGTGTCATTGGTCTTATCAGTAACTTTAGGTAAAACAGGGAAAGATTTATCAATAACCTTAGGTAAAACAGGGAAAGAAATTTCATTAAATGTAGAGGGTGAGTTCACAACAGTGGCATACGATTGCTGCCGAAATTTGGCCTTTTTCTCTTCAATTTTTTGTTTTTTAAAGGGATGGTCTCGTGAAATGGCAAGATGATTACCTGCGCAGTTGAAGCATGTGATCTGATATATCATATCATATAATAATGGTGGTATGTATACTTTCACCTCATATCTAAATAGTTTTATGTAGGCGTATCGTGGTAAGGATGTTGATGCAAAAGTGACAACAACTGTATTGAGGGGCACTAATTTTCTCTCTACTTTGTGCATGAATCTTTTGATTGAAATTACTTCAGAGTCGCACACTATATTTTTATATATTTCCTCATTGGAAAGTTCTTTGGGCACAAACCTCAATACACCAATCCTTTCTGTGAAATACGATGGTATAAAGGCTTTAAACTTATTTTTCCATAGGAAGTCTTCCATCTTCAGAAAATTATTGGCCGCGGCCGCCTTCCTGAATGTCACTCCTATTTTGTGCGCATTTATTCTATGTACTAAGACTCCTTTAACATTATCAGATATTAAGTTGGTGAGCGTGATAGGATTTTAATTCCCTACCTTCTCCTGCTCTGTTGACTCGACGTATACTACATACTCTGAATTGGTGTTTTCTATAAGCAGTCTTTTGTAATTTGGGTTAGTAAAAATGTTATACTTATTCTGTGTGTCAGGTTTTCGAGTCTTGAGGTATTTTCTTTTCTTTTTTTGCTCCTCACCGCCACTGGAGGCACTCATGGTTATTTAGGCTCTTGTAGACGTAATTTATGTGGTATTTCTGTGAAATTATCTATTTAATTAACTTTTTGCGAAATCAAAATTACCGCCTCGTTTGACTGCCCGCCCACAATCTCTCGAAATCACGTTTACAAAATGATTCAGGAATCAAATTGCTATTTTCAAATGGATTCACATCAAAATCTGAAATATAGTGAATTGAAAATTCAAATCAACTGTGAGTATTTAATTTTTAGATTTATTTTCATAATAACGAACCAATGATATGACCTGCAACATCAACATTACTCAAACAACAATTTACTCGAGCCAACCATTCATCATCTTGTGCCAACAAGAACACTGCACCCTCGCGAATAAACGTCACAACATTTTGCAAAAACTCTTGCCCTACTATTAACTTGTAGGGCCTAGACCCTTTAGGTACAATATAAAATACAACATTAGAATAACACTGGTCATCGATATTTATACATACGAAAATCATTCTATACGATCTTAGAGTAAACAGTCCAAGTCCTAATAAAAACGCGATATCATCACTGCACGGTATATTTAGTTGTTTCCAAAAGTCCTCCGATATTAAATTTACGGTACTGGCCGTATCTACCAACGCATTTATTGTCAATTCGCCTATTTTCACCGATTTTATTGCTTTGTTACGCCGGTCTTGTTGTTTGTTTACATCCATGACATTGACATTTGCGTTCATCTTGCAATCTCCATCATGGCCGCCGAACGCGCTGCTGTGATTGGCTGTTGACGTCGTTTCGTACATAGCTGTGTGTCGATTAGCTCTGTCGATTGGCCGATTCAAATTCCGCGCGCGACTGCTTCTCTGGCGCCGTACTAATATGGCCGAACTGATTGCATCGAAAACACTTAACTCCCAGCCGGCATGCAAGAGCTCGATGATTTTTCCCTCCACAGTTATAGCACAATACCTGGTTGGCTGATGCACGTGCTCTGGTGGACGCCGCTGCTGCCGCTTGCCTCCTCTCGCTGCTTGGCGAATTTATTTTTAATTGTTTTGTACACTATTAACTTTTCTTTCAGTGCTCCGTAGGTGGTGACTCCGTACAATATCGCCTTATTTGTTTCTAAGTCGGTAATACCATCTATTATGTACTGTATGAACACGTAATCAGGAAATTGAGCACGCTTTCCCATCTCTTTCATAATCAGCATATATTGATAGTAAAACTCATATTTTCCTTTCTTGCGAAACGACATAAGCTCGTGCATCTCCTTACTTGTTGGCAGCATCAGGTAATCCGCCGTCCCGGTCAACGTTCTACGAGCAACAATGAGCCTGCTGAGCCGTCCATCCTAAGATTTCTGCGTAGTCGTCGAGATCTTGAGCCCATTAAGCTGATGTGCACTAATGTGCAGGTATGGTTTTCAACGCTAAACTTCGTCAAGTCGAACATACTGAATACGTCCGCCATTTTTAACGCTTAGCGTCGTTGTAATTTTTGCGTCGTAAATCGTAAAATCCGTCTTCAATAATTTTACGTAGTTGTTTTTTCGTCGTAGTCCTCGCCGTCGTTTTTGATCTCCTTTCGTCGTTTTTGGTCTCCTTTCGTCGTTTTTGGTCTCCTTTCATCGTTTTTTGGTTATCTTTCGTCGTTTTTCAAACTTGGCATCGGTTTCGTCGAGCCAAGATGTTTCAATCACGATTCTTATCCCTATCCCGGACGATGCCCCCAAAAATGTAGAAACGGGATTGGGATGCCTCGAATGAAACTAACAATGTGCGGCAACTCGGGGTTTATTCCTTTCTTCTTAATTTTTAGATAAATTCTTAACACACACACGTCTTATATTTCGTCCTTCCGCCATTCGTCTTCCCTCTCTTTCTCTCTCTGTCCTTTCATTTACTCCTCGCTCATTCATTCCATCATTTATTCACTTATCATTCCTGCCTTCACTCCTTATGTACTCATTTCTACGCAATATTTACATTCCGTTCTACTCTCGCATCCTACATTGTATACAAGTTGTTATTAATTATCGTTTCAATTGACGACTCAATTATTGTACTCATATGTATTGTATTGATTATCAGGAAATGATTTCATTATCCGTCGACTTAGAGGAAATACATTATCAGCGACAAATACAAAAGGTTACTCAGTCTTATGAGCAGGCAATTAGGGAAATTTTCACCAGCATGTATTTTTACTTTAAAGTGCTGATAAATGTCGCATTTCCAACGTGCACATCGGCAGAGCGCATAGTGATTCTCAAATGAGCTATCACAATATTGCACCTCGAACGGTATATTTTTGCCAACGTCGGGTATATTTTGGAATGACGGAGCCACCATTCAGTGGGATCGTTCCACTTACGGTCAACATTTTGCCGGGGCAAAATTACGGCTTCCAAGTACAACCGCATCTCCCTGATTGCTTTGTATAAAGGCGTTCCTGACACTCTAGTCCCTTAACTGACTGTCTACTTCATTCCACAGGCTTGATCCAGAAACAGTTGCACTAGGAGTTACTTGTAGTTAGGACCTGTCTTGACAAAATGCCTGCCATTATCTCGTAGCAACATTCATTTATGGAAATTTTCTTGGTATCAGATTTAAACATCCTGTCTTGACAAAATGCCTGCCATTATCTCGTATCAACATTCTTTTATGAAAATTTTCTTGGTATCAGATTTAAACATCTCTTCTTAAAACGAGTGTCCAACAACATGCACAAGGCCAGAGTCTTGCTCTGTTCAATATTCTGGAAGCGTGAGTTAAGGCCACTTTTCAATTTCATTAAAACATTTTGAACGATCTCAGCGTCTATGTAGAGTCTGTTTTGTAGCATCTCTTGGCAAATATCGCGAAAGCTATTACATAAAACTATTGCTAACTCCCCAGTCACAGTTCTGACCAGTCAAGCTAGAAGTAATTTCTTTAAATGGTGCCAAAACACTTAACAACAACTTAATGTTTGTCCACTCTTCTTCCGTCACGATTGGCCACTCTCGATGTATCTATCACTGCTGTAGCTTTAACGGCCTCTGAGCTCGATAAATCTTTTATCACGAGGTATGTCGAGTTCCACCTAGTGGCTATTTCCATGACCATTTTTTTGGCTGTTCAATTCCCAAGTGGTTGCTTTCATGGGTTTCTCGTTGGCTTGGGTGCTCTACGCTTAAAATGTGCGACATTTTTCTTACTTTTTTGATCGTGACCTGGATTGATATGAGGGCTTCTTTTACGATCAAATTAAGGGAGTGTGCAAAACAGCCATAATGCTTCCATCTTAATTGGTTTGTTATTGCATTACAAATATTGTGTGCATTATCAGACACTGCAAAGTTTACTTTGTCTAATAGGTTCTATTTCAGTATGCCTTTAATTTGCTGTGCAAGGAGTTAAATTGTGTGACTTCCGTGACATTCCTTACATTTTAATGAGATGTACTTAAATTTAAACTTACAGGCAGTTGTAATGCACGCAGTTACCGTTTCAATAAAAATGAAATAAATAAATATTTCGGACATTTACCACACAACGCCATCTAGTCCTCAATATTTAATATTTCTCGATATTCATTGCAAGTATTTTCAAATAATGCCGGTATTAAAGAGTTTGATATCGTCTTAATTTCTGGATGGCGGTGTGTCACCTGAAATGCATGATGATAATTTTTGAAAGCCTTTATCTTCCACCATACTAAACGGCTGCATAACGTCTATGAATAAATCGAGTAAATCTCTATCATTTTTTTTTTCATTTCTTGTGTTATTGTGTGGTGTTGTTTTATAACTAGCTGTGCCTGTTACTTCGTACGCGTGACATTTGGATTTACAATTTATTTTTAATTTTTTCACCGTCTAATCCTTCCCTGGACTACTACTACAAACATTTCAAAACTAAAATCAGCCAAATCGGTCCAGCCGTTCATATATATATCTATATATATAAACAAAAAAATTGAGCAGTACCATTAGTAGAGTTTTCAAAAATGAAACCATGACCTTGTTTTATTTTTAATTATATTATCATCACCTGTTCCTCGGTATTCTTGGGTTGAAATTTTTGAATTTTTTTAGGTATATTATCATCATACGGTCGTAAAATAGGTTCTTGGTTTTCGACATAGATCATACACTATACAGGGTGGATATGACAATGCGACATTAAACAAAACAGTGGGCTATTTAAATGTATTGGTTTACTTTGGGATTGTTTAAATTATCCGAAAACGAATATAAAAGAATCAAAAACTTCAAACAAACTAAATATCTTAAAAATTAAAACCAATAAGGACACCATTTGCAATTTAAGTTCACTAACCTTAGTGGCGCGGCGTGGTCCCGGCGGCCGGGCGGCTGTTAATAAGTACCTAAAGCATCGAACGACGCGCGACGAAGATTTATATATTTAATTTATAATATTATGTATTCACGTTTTTTTAAATTACACAGTCACCATAATAATCACAAAAAAATCGAAAACCAAAAACCACAAGGTTTTAAATAAGGTCATCTTATCGAGGTTACAGCTGTAAGAGCATTATCTCTATACTCGTATTGATAAATAAGTTTGTACTATAATCCGACTATTAGTAGGTAGTAGGATAAACGAACATTATCCGTAAATTAATATTACATCCGTAGTAAATTATTCACTATCCGTAGAAGTGCATAGCCGATTCGAGGCATTGTTTCATTTAAATTCACACAAAATAACATAACGTTACGTATCAACTTAACTAATGTGCCCTGTGACGTCACTATAAAATCACTACAAAATACCTATTAGGTAAAGACAGGGCTCTCGCGTTGATGGCAGCGCGCTGCGGCGGCGGCTGGTTCAAAGGGAGCGCGTGCGATGGCGCGACCCGGCGACGATAGGTAACATCGGTCATTAACCCAACAACATCGTGTAGTAAAATTCAAAAACGGAAAATAGTGTCCTATGGCTAAATTACTGAACCAATTTTTTTAAACTAGTTCAAATTAATGTCGTGTTGTCATATCCACCCTGTATAATAGAGATAGATAAGTCACACTCAGACCGATACCAAATTTTGTTTGCAACCCTTCCCGACAGATCGAGTCTCTTGTGTTAGAATTTAACGAAAACGCTCACTAGATGGCGTTAATGTAAAAATAAATATTCTTGAAAAACTTTACTGTAACTGAAATATGTTGAAAATACTTACTTAAAATCTCAATTGAGATTTATTATGTTTTTTAACATAATAAATTAATTAATAATTAATTAATTAAATAATTAATTAATTCCTTTCATTTCCTTTGTCTTCTCGATCACCTCCTTGACAACGTCCGTGTGTTCCTTGGGGACAAGATCTTTCACTGCCTGACTGATTAGGTGGCTGGTCCCAGCGACCACTGCCCCCGTCGGGCCGCCCGACATGAAACCCAGCACCGCTGACATGGCTGGGTACAGCAGATAGTTTTTTGCCGCGGTAATGATGGAGTCAAGAGTGATCGGGTCTGGGTACTGAATATCAGTGACTCTTATGGCTGTCATATCGTGGTTACCAGCCTCCATGCGTGAATATAGCACGTATAGTCTTCTAGGCTCGATGACTTCCGTAGCCAATGACTGTGTTGTAATAGCAGGTGTCCCACTGATGAAGACAGTTGGCAGTTGTGCAGCATGGGCTCCCGTCATGTGATTAGTGATGTGAGCATCACATTCAACCCACATGCCCATTGAGCGTAAGCGTTCATTTTCTGCATCCGGGTATACAACCACTGGGGCGTAGCGGGTGAAGTCTATCGTCGCGATGGTCTCCATCTTCGCTCCTGCCTTATCATGTGATACAAATAAACCCTTGCGATGCTGCCCAGCGAAACGAAAAACTCCGCGCTGTGGTCCGTCCTCGTCAACCAAGGCCAACTTCCTGGACCACTGTGTCGTCAACACACATGGCATAGGGTGGTATGACAACCAGTTAGAGTCGGTGAAAGGGTCTAGTCCATAGTATTCCGCTGTGCAATCCTCGTCCCAAGCGTGCCATGGCAGTATCATGGTGGGTATGTCAATATAGCCGCACAAGCCGTTTGTTGCCATGCGGATGAGCTGCGTATAGGTGTTCCTCGTAGTTAGGTCATTGGCTACGGCCTCGTAACCCACCCAGACTCTCAGAGACAGATCGGAGCGAGCGAAAAGAACTGAAATCTGCATCGACAGGGCCATGCTCAACATGCGGAACCACCCCCTTGTGCCCTCAGCAGAGGTAAAGCCATTTTGAATGTCTTCGGTGATAACTAGGCCCATGTACGTGGCAACACGAGACATCGAGTCCATAGTTTTTAGCGTCATGGCTGGGGCATGTACGGCTGGCTTGTAAGTCGCCCAGCGTCTACCTCGGTGTTGCGGAAATACTACCGAAGCCACTCCCTCCGTATCCCCAGAGTACGGGCGGGCCAGTGGACTTATGGCTCCAAAATTGAAGCCAACCATCAAACGACGGCTTTCAACTAAGTCCCCCCCCGACAAAGCTCGAGATGCCAGGTACTCCGAGGCGGGGCACACATGAGGCATTTTTTTTTTTTTTTTTATGAGGCCTTTGCGACCTCGCAGCTTTTCCCCGTCCATGAAGACAGGACCTTGTTACTCAGATTATACATTTAATCGTTTTTATATTAGGTTTTACGGGTAAATTTCCCGCAACTAACTAATTCTACTACTTATGTACTATTGATATATTGTTTACTTGTTTTATTTTCTGGTGCTTAACTATTTCTTCATGTTTTTGTACTAAGTTTATTTTTCTGAGCCTTGGTCTGTTTTTTATGTCTGATTGTCTACTTTTTCTTTTGATTATACTGTTATTTTTACTTCTCTCTATACTATATTTAATTTTTATTTTACTATGTTTACTATACTATTATAATTTAATCTTTAACATACTATAATTTTTCAATACTTACAATTTCTATCTCTTATTTTATACAACATGTCTTCAATTCAGTTTTGTGTTTATTTTTAAGTGCAATTAGAGCCAGTTCCTTCTAGGCTTTGTATGCTCATCACCTTTAGTAATACTTACCATGGAGAAATTATGGTTGAATTTAACCTTATCCACAATAATAATGATAAAATACTCACTTGCTAGAAATCTCATAGCAGATCAAACTCTTTGACTGAACACTTGCGCAGCATGCTTCACTTTCATTTTAGGTATTTTATCTTTGTAAACATGAGATTCTGTTAATTTTTTTACAAGCCTTATCTCGTCTTCTCCTACATCTTCTTTGAGCAACATTTCTAAATGCTCCCATTTTGCCATTTTAACCTCATTATTTTGGGTGTACCTTAAGTTTTTACATAATAAAGTATTCCGTATACCCTTGAGAAGATGTGGAGGATCAAATAATGGATACAATATAATTCCATCAATATTTATTTCCAGAGATTTGTACTCTTCTCCATTTTTTTAATATAATTCTTTTGTTTCTTGTTTCAAACTATTTATTGTGGCAACATTTGTAGACGATTGGTCACATACAGTTGCAACAACTATTAATCCAGTATTGTTAATTTCTTTCACAACTGCTTTTATCTGATTTTTCAGGTCTATTGTTTTTGTAGCACTCTTGCAAAAAGAAAACAGACTGGCTGCTTGTACTTGGTTTTAAGCCCTTTCACCATAAATACAAAATTTTGTGTTCTCCTGGTGCCGAAGTCTTCAAATCCAACAATTTCTTCCAGTGATTTATTATAAAACAGTCCAGGAGCTAAAGATACTTCATCAAATAACAATGAAACTATTTTTTTTCTTCAGGAAATTTTCTCACTGCATATTTAATATTATCAAATATATTTGGATTGATGGCTTTATAATCAATAATTTTATTAATTTTTGAAGAGTTCTCTTCGAGGGCAATGAAAATATGGTTTTAAGAAAATTGTACCCTTTTGGACTTTGCTTTAATATAGTCAATGACAAAGAAATTTCTTTCGTTGAAAATCTTCTGCCTCTAGCTTTGTTTTTTACTTTCATCTGCATTTTTATGAAAATTTGTGCTGATTTTGTCATTTTGTGCATTTCCTTTAATATCGTTTTTGATTGCACAAGCCTTTCTGCCTTTCTTACAAGTTGAGTTTGGGTTTTACATTTATTTCTAAGTTTTTCAAGCCGCATTTTAAGATTAATAATTTCTTTGTTTTTATGAGTGCATACTACTTTCTTGGTACCTACAATATAAATTAGGGTAAGTTATTTATATAGCATGACTGATAGTGTAAGGGTTACCGTGGTTCCTTACACAGATGTATGACAGAGAATGATAATTAATGATAATAATTGATGGGTATGCTGATTTATGAGTGTCAAAATAAAACCGCTCTGTATGACTGATAAATGAACACTAAATTTATTGGATTGCGTATGTACATATTAGGTAAAAATAATGTAAAATGTGCGGTTCACCGTACATCTTGCCCTCTCAAAAGAGAGTTCACAGAAGAGGAACAAATGCTATATGTATAAAAATATATTAATTATGATATAATTACGATTTATAACTAAATAGTTACAAAATAATATGATGATTTGGCAAGGGAGAGGTGCCCATATTTTTCACTGACACCTTCACTGGTTTTTTTGTGGTTTTTACTTCACTGTAAATTGGTTCAGACACATTAGACACATTCACCATTTCAACTTTGTGCTCCACTCGTTCGCGCGAAGGGGGTTGTCCTGCCGAGGCCGAGCTACGCTCAGGCCTCCTACGCCATCTGCTTCGGGCCTTGAAGATCCCGACGCAAATTCCGACGATCAGGATGATTGCTATGATGCCATAAAGTACACTGTAGTGATGAATGTCGTGTACGCTCAGATCGCTTGATGATTGCCTTTTGATGTCATCAATCTGGGATTTCAGTTCGCTCCAAACGTTGACCTCCTCATAACCTTTAAATTCGGATGGCCTCTCAGGAATCGACGTGTTGATGAGCGTATTTAATATAGATACCTCTGGGACTTCAACGTTAGACACAATATTGATCTTGCTGAGATAGTTGTTGTGCGCATATAAAGTGAACGAATCTGCTCGTAATGTACACCCTTGACCTATATTTATAATGCCACTGCCCTGAAGATCCTTGATAGTCATGCGAGATGGACAGTAAATACGGACGTGGCATTCTTCACAGCACGTGAATAGCCAGTCATTGCTCCCGTGTAATTTGACCCACATATCTTTGCACGATGTTTTTAATGTGTCGCACGCCGAGGTGCCTCCGCCGACACTAAGCAGTTTGATATCACATAACGATTGTTTAAGTTTTAGTTGATAGAGGGGCATGCTTAGTGAACATAATATGTTGCTTGTTTCTGATGTTTGTAGACACATACGTAAATCGTTTTCGGAGAGCAGGAATGCTAGGTCTTTGTTTAAATTGTATGCTAAGTAAGAGAACGCTGGAATGATTATTAGAGTCTCAGAACCTCGTTTCTGCTGCAGTGGAATGATTTTATCTAATTCGAATGAATCTGTGCTTAGAAGTGGAATTTTTATTTCTATGATGAGATAGTGTGTGACGATTCAGGCAGAGACCTTGAGTAATTTGTATAAATCCCTGATATTATTACTATCGACGGGTAACGCCAAATCCCCTTGAAGTTGACTTGATATTATGTTGAATTGATCCTGAAGTTCCTCTGGTAGTACTAAATGTGGGTCGATGCGCCCGTGTGAGATGTCCGTTATAGTGCCAATTAGGTTTTGTTGCATGCGCCGTAGATTTGATATGACAATGTTAGCAGACATGACTGAAGATAGAAGTGATAATGCATTGTCGGTATTCAGTATACCTTCAGTATACCCTCTGTAATGATAAGGATGTATTTTTGACGGTTTCGTTAATAAAAGTGAATTGCCTTTTCATTATGTCTTCATGTCGTTTTAAAATGTTGTACTCGGTTTCCATTACTGACGTCTGGTTTTTAATAAGGTTTTGAAGGTGATTTTCATTACGCGTAATTTTCTCTATGTCGTCCTTATACTGGTTAGCAAACCTCTCGTCTAAGACTCCAAATAAAGTGTTCGCTAGGTACCCGATACCGTTTACCAGACCTCTCTTCCGTCTATTAGTTTGTGGGTCGTTGGTAAGGATTCGGTTGAAGTGATCTAACTCTCTAATTTCGTGCTCTAGCTGCGTAAACAAATTACTGTAATGTTGAATGGATTGTTTACTTGTATTACGTATGTTTTGAACATATGATTTTATATGACTCACTCCTTCCCAGTACGTAGACATGTTATAATAAACGATAAGTTTCCAATCATCTTTTATATAGTTTAAGTCTGATATTTTGTCAAAAAATAGGCCACGATCGGTGGTCAGCGATGATACATTGAAGTCTGTATTCTGAGTTGATTGATAAGACGGTGATGGGCATAACGTGAAAAGTAGTAAGGCTGTTAAGAGGAGGTTGGGTAATAGTTTTGATCGACGTGCTCGTAAGGTAGGCATATTTTGATTTTTGTTTGATAGATATGACGACGGAGATGATGGTGACGTGGTAGATTTGTTGACGACACACTGTTCTGAGGTTCGTTCTTCCCTAACGGGAAGCGGAACTAACTTGCAGACTGGTCTCTTCAGCATGGTATTACTTGTTTTTAATGTGACTACTCGCACGAACCCATCCTTGCCGGGGTGAAGCTCATGGACACGAGCAAGTGCCCATTTGCCCGGAGGCAAGTAGTCCTCTTTGATAAGTACAACGTCGTCAATTTGCAAGTTTTTGTTTTGAGTTTTCCACTTTGATCGTATTTGAAGTTGTTGCAGATATTCAGTAGACCAACGTTTCCAAATATGTTTATTCATATTCTGAATTAATTCCCAACGCTTTGATAAGGTAGTGGAGGTGGGTTCAGTCTGAGGTCTTGATAATAACGGTCCTCCAATGAGAAAATGTCCTGGCGTAAGGAAGTCATCGTCAAGACTCTCTGTTAGTTGGCAGAGAGGTCTCGAATTTAGGCACGCCTCAACTTGATAAAGTAAGGTTGTTAATTCCTCGTAAGTTAATTTTTGCGAGCCGAGGACTCGTTTCAGGTGATATTTCATGCTCTTAATTGCAGCTTCCCACAGTCCTCCGGCCGAGGGCCACAGAGGTGCATTGAAGCTCCATTCTATCTGTAGTTCGTTTATGTTATTGAAGAACTCAGTGTTGATATTTCGAGTAATTTCTTGATATTCTTTCCTTAAGAGGCGATCGGCGCCAATGAAATTGGTTCCATTGTCACTATACATATGACGTGGGACGCCGCGCCGAGCACAGAATCGTTTGAACGCCGCTAAAAATGTTTGAGTGCTCAGATCAGAGACAAGTTCCAAGTGCGTTGCCTTTGTTGCTAGACATACGAAAAGTGCGATATATCCTTGGACGTCCTTACTCCTCGTCCTTTGTTGATCTTCAGCTCTACAAAACCCGAAAAATCGACTCCTGTATGAGTGAACGGGCGTGATGGTGTGACCCTAGGTGCCGGTAGGTCCCCCATGATGTGGTAACGAGTTTGATTGCTGAATCGTCGACATTTAACGCATTGTCTCAGTTGACATTTCACCGTACGAATCCCTCTAATAATCCAAAATCGGTTTCTGATATATGATAGTGTAAGTCGGGGACCGCCGTGTAGCGTTGTAATATGAGGTTGTTGTATGACAAGTTGTGTAAGTCGACTATGAGGTGATAAAATTATTGGAAATTTGGCACCATCACTTAAGTTGGAATACGATAATCTTCCACGTACCCTTAAAATACCTTGATTATCTATGAAGGGGTTCAGACCGATAATTTTGCTTTTAGAGCTAACTTGACCATCCTTTTTAATGCTACTCAGTTCTGCCGAAAATTCTGTCTCCTGAGTTTGTTTAATTATAAAATTGCTGGCGCGTTCCATTTCCTTAATTGAAAAGTAATTTATTTTATTTGTACTCGTATTCAGTTTGTCGCGTGCGCAGATTATGAAACGAAACACCCAGCCAAGTACCTTAGTAGCGCGGGACAATGAATTAGAGTGATTTAATAATTCGCTTACGAGTGTTATTCTATTGTCTTTTAAGGTAGAGTGCACACATGCTGATTTCTTTACTTCAGTATCTGGAGTTTGATAAGTGTGATTTTCGTAATTTTTAGGGTCAAATGATAGAAGCCACCGGGGGCCTTGCCACCAAAGTATATATTCTGATAATTTTTGTTTTGATAGTCCGCGGGTGGCGCAGTCTGCTGGATTTTCTCCTGATTTTACATGGTGCCACCTCGAAGCTGGGATGATGTTTAATATCTGTTGTACTCTATTTGCGACAAAAGGTTTCCAACGTTCACGGTCTCCATAGAGCCAGCCGAGTACTATCATAGAGTCAGTCCACGCATAAATGTCAAAATTTAATTTCGAGAATGCATCCAGAACCTTTTTTAAGAGCTGAGATAGAAGTAAGGCTCCACATAACTCCAAGCGAGGTAATGATATTTTTTTTGTAATGGGTGCTAGTTTTGTTTTCGCTGTTACTAATGTGGATGTGTAGTCGCCCTTATAATCTTTTGTTATTAAATAAATAGCGCAGGCGTATGATGTCTCGGAGGCATCGCAGAATGCATGTAATGTATTTCTTTCGCTTGTTTGACCTAAGTATCGGGATATTTTGATATTCTCGAGGTCCTTAAAGTCATTTGATAATTGATTCCATTTGGATTGAGTTTCTATTGGTATTTTATCGTCCCACGTTGTCGCTGATAGCCAAGTACTTTGAAAAATAAGCTTTGCTCTGATTGATAACGGCGATAACCAGCCCAAGGGGTCGAAAATCTTTGATATGTTTGATAGTAATTGTCGTTTCGTAAGGATTTCATTTCTGCCTACTTGATCGAAATAATTTTTAAACATAAATGAATCTGTATTTGGGCTCCATTTGAGGCCAAGAGTTTTTCTTGATTCTTGACATTTGAACTCGAAAGTTTCACATGATAATAGATTTGGTGATAACCCCTTTAATATAATATTTGATATGTTACTTGACCACTTTCTTAAATTCATGTCTGCTGTGTTAAAAATACAGATTAGTTCGTTAATTAATTGCTGTATGGCTTCGATAGAGTTTTCTCCGGTTAATAGGTCATCAGTGTAGAAACTGGATTCGATTGCTTCCGCTGCCTTAGGATAATTTGCAGCCTCATCGCGTGCTAGTTGTTTTAGTGTACGTATTGCTAAAAAGTTAGATGCCTTTAAACCGTAGGTTACAGTCGTTAATTGATATTCCTGCAAGATTTTATCCGGAGAGTTCCTCCAGACAATCGTTTGTAGAGGTTGATCAGTCCTTCTGACGAATGTCTGTCGAAACATCTTCTCAATGTCGGCTGTTATGACATATCTATACGATCTCCATACCAAGATGAGAGCTTGCAAATCCTTTTGAAGATTGGGACCGCTGTACATAAGGTCATTCAGACTGCTTCCTGACGATGTTTTTGAGGAACCATTGTAAACTACGCGCAGTTTTGTAGTCTCGGAGTCTAATTTCAATACACCGTGGTGTGGCAGATAATATGATTTATTTAAGTTTGATTTAACAGGACGCATGTGGCCCAAATCCAGATATTCTTGCATAAATTGCTTGTAACTGTCTGAAAATATTTTATTTTTTGAAAACTTCTTTTCTAATTGTTTAAACTGTGCGACAGCTTTTTCCTTTGATGTACCCAATTGATTTTGATACCCTGGTTTCATTGGATAGGCCACTTCATATTTGCCATTCTTCAATCGACTCGTTGTTTCTTGATAAAAGTTCTCGCAAGAACTGTCTTCGTCTGATATTGTTGATATTTTATTGTAGATATCTTCGACTTCCCAAAACTTTGATAAGTCCACAGCTTCGCATACGACAGCGTGGCAATGTAAAGTTTGTATGTTACCTGATACAATCCACCCTAGGCTCGTACTCTGCGCTATGGGTGCTCCTTCCGGTCCCTTTATTAGACCATTTTTGATAATCCTCGAATAGACATCTATCCCGAACAATATGTCGATTCGTCTTGATATATTAAAGTCAGGATCTGCCAGTTGTAACTGTTCAAGATAATTCCATGATCCCAGCTGGAATGATGTGTTAGGTAAGTCTCTGACAACCTTGCTCATGATATATGCTACGGCTTCAAATTGATAAGTCGGATCGAATAGTGATTGACAATTGATATTCACCATCCCTTTGCTCTGTTTGGTGCAAAGATCAATGCCTGATATTGATAAAATCGGACGTTCACGCTTTAGGCCTAAACACTGAACTACTCTTTCTGATATAAGTGATACCTGGGATGCAGGGTCGCACAATGCCCTGAAAGTGACGAATGTTCCGTCGGCGGCTTGTATGTTTACTAGAGCGGTTGCTAATAGAGATTCTTGTTCACCTGATGATACATGATACGTATTTTTAGTTTGATAAGTTGACGTAGGTAAAGTAGGTTTCGAATCTTGAGAGTTTTTCTGTTGATGTTTAATTGATTTATGTGTCGTAAAAATAGCATTCGAAGTTGTAGGCATAAACGCTTTATGTAGAATAGAATTATGCCTGCCGTTGCACTCTTTGCATCGTTTCGTCGATATGCATTCTCTACCGTAATGCTTATAAAGACAATTTGCGCAAACTTGTAGGTCGGTTAGTGTCCTCAATTGAGTTTCCGGCGACATGGAAATAAATGTATTGCATTGAAATAATTGATGATGTTGATTACACAATAAGCACGGTGACACATAGGTAGCTAAAGCTTGATAGTTCTTATTGTCTTGATTATAAGGTGTAGAAAATAACGCCCTATGTTGTTGTTGCCCAGATTGGGTTGACTTGTAAGGTAAAAATTTTCGTGATTTATACGGGAAGCGTTGGTTTTTATTGATATAGTTTGAGATTGATTTTTGTGTGTTATCTTGATAATGTGTATCTTCGAGAGAGTTAAACTTCCTTTCGAGAAACATCATGAACTCTTCGATCGATGCCAACTGCCTTGGTTCGTTACGGGACTCCTTGTACTCGGAGCGAGTTAGGGGGTCCAATTTTTTACATAATAGGTGAACTAGAAATCGGATCCCATGACTTAGTGTCGACATGCTGGTTATGTATGGCGTGAAGGCACTCAGTAGTAGTGTCATATAACCTTTTGAGTTCCTTAGCTGATCGTTTAGTGATAGAGGGTTGATTTAAAAACATTTCTATTTGTTGCTCGAATATTGCCTGGCGGTTTTGATATCTATGAGTTAAAATATACCAAGCTGTTTCGTAATTGTCAGCAGTGATGTTTAAATGGGCAATGAGACGGAACTGACGGACGGACGGACGGACTGGTTGTTGTAAAATTGTGTCATGGTTTATGGTGAACTCTTGCCAGAGGTTCTCTAAAGTTTCAAGCCTTATTCTAATATATTCCGGATTCTTCCTTGACTTAGGATCCTTTTTGAAGTTCGTTAAAATTTTATCGAGGTTTTTATGGAGGTCGAATTGACGGTCAATCAAAGGAGATGTCATGATAATAAAATGGAACGAACTTACTTTGAATACTGCTTCACCTGTCTCCACCGATTACCAGCTGCTTAACCAAGGCCTCCTGGCCCTTTTTGCTGTTGATGATATCCCGGGCGCTCGACCTAGGGTGCTAAAAATCTCGGCGGTGTAATGCCTAAGTTGATAATGATATTGATAGTCACTGTAACGCAATAACTACGCAGTACTTATTCACGATATTTCAGTGCCACGTTCGCGAACGCGTGAGCGCAAAGATACCAGGCGCACTCAAGAGGACGTGATCCTGCACTGCGGAGCGCTCGAAGGACCAAAAAACTATGTAAGGGTTACCGTGGTTCCTTACACAGATGTATGACAGAGAATGATAATTAATGATAATAATTGATGGGTATGCTGATTTATGAGTGTCAAAATAAAACCGCTCTGTATGACTGATAAATGAACACTAAATTTATTGGATTGCGTATGTACATATTAGGTAAATCGGCTCGGCGCAGCGTCAGCCGTTTTAGAAATGAGGGCAAGATGTACGGTGAACCGCACATTTTAATGTGCGGTTCACCGTACATCTTGCCCTCTCAAAAGAGAGTTCACAGAAGAGGAACAAATGCTATATGTATAAAAATATATTAATTATGATATAATTACGATTTATAACTAAATAGTTACAAAATAATATGATGATTTGGCAAGGGAGAGGTGCCCATATTTTTCACTGACACCTTCACTGGTTTTTTTGTGGTTTTTACTTCACTGTAAATTGGTTCAGACACATTAGACAGATAGATTGTAAAAGTAAAACATGGTAACGGAAAAGTGGTAAAGGAAAACATAGTGAGGACCATACCAAGTAGGAGTTTGTAGTACCCACTTGGCTAGCTACCACCCTCATGTTGAAAATCTGTCTTCAAGTACCTACTATTACTGTGTAGTAGCAGCTCAAAGTGAAATAAAAAATGTTATAATATTTTTTAGAAACCTATAAAAATTATCGGTGTAATTATGTAAACTTGCTGATATGTTTTAAATATATTTATGCAAGACAAGTTAATACCTGCCCGTGGCCGTTAATGGCGTTATTATCGAGGTTGTGCAAGAATACGTCTATCTTGGCCAAACTATTCAACTCGGCCGGCACAACTTCGATCGGGAGGCCGATAGAAGAATTCGTCTAGGCTGGGCAGTATATGGGAAGCTTCGTCATATCTCCGAGTCATCGATCCCGCAATCACTGAAAGCCAAGGCTTCTAATCAGTGCTATCTGCCCGTAATGACGTATGGAGCCGAGACGTGGACACTCACCGTTGGACTGGTCCATAAGTTCAAGGTCGCTCAGCGTGCAATGGAGCGTGCGATGCTCGGTGTCTCTCTACTAGATAGGATTTGTAACGAGACTATCCGAAGGAGAAGCGGTGTAACCGATATCGCACGTAGGATCAGCACGCTGAAATGGAAGTGGGCCGGTCATGACTCCAGACGGACTGATGGTCGCTGGAGCCAACAAGTGTTAGAGTGGAGACCACGATTGGGCAAACGCAGTGTAGGGCGCCCTGCGGCACGATGGACCGACGACTTGAAGAAAATGGCTGACAACGGATGGATACGGACTGCCCAGGACCGGGATGGATGGCGCTCTTTGGGGGAGGCCTTCGTTCAGCAGTGGACGGCGATAGGCTGAGAGAAGTTAATACCTGGCACGCTTTCAAATGCCTCTGTTATTTCTAGCCAGCAGCATCTCTAGTAGGTATTGAGTGCATTTCTAATATTCACTATTACAACTAAAGAATGCAACTTTATTATACTAATACTTACAAGTTTTAGCAGTATTAGAACTTTGTAGTTTAGGTTCAGAAACCATAACAACTGGTGGAGGTTCTCGGGATGTTTCAATTGTTAAAGAAATCTCAATTATTTCCGGCATTATAACTGGTTCTTTTATTTGCTGTGTGTACAATGTTGATCCTGAAATCAATATTTTTAGTTTAAAATAATGTCTAAGCCTTATAGGCTATAATTATAATTTAATTCATATGTAACTAAACCAACTCTAAGAGAAGGAACCTTACCTTCGACAAATCCACGGACTTCAGACAAGTTATAGTTGATATAATTCATGAGTCGAGTATTCCAAGATAGATCTGAGTTATCACTGTTGAAGTTATCTGCATCGACTCGAGCATTCGCCAAGGCAGTAATCATCTCTTGACGAAGACATTGACGAGGTGCCCAGCCAATACAACGCCTTTTAGGTTGTGGTGCGGCAGCTGGTGCTTCCTGATCTCCCGGAGATTGATCGATCTCCAATTGCCAGTTCGGGCCAGGATCATCATTCACAGCGGCATTCGTACGGAAGATGTCCTCCGTTATACGTTGAGCTAGAACGGCAGGACAAACATAGGTCCCATAATCAACAGCATTCTCGACTAGGAGGCCGAAGAAACCTACAACATTATTTGCCGCCACATGTAGCGGCTTATCAAAAACAAACTCACATTCAATGGATCCAGGGATAGCGGTATTACCAAAGCCGAATAAATATTGTATAAAAGGTTTAGTAACGGCCTAAGGTTCACAATTAAACTGAGTATGTAAATCCACTATTAGTAAGTATATTGCTATTTTGGCGATGGATTTCAAGCATCCTAATGTGGGTAATCATGCCCATGTAATATGCGTGCATAGATTTAGAAACATTCTTTGCATATACGTGTGATCTTGCAGCAACAGATTTATAATCTTCTTCTAAAGTTCGGGCAAAACCAAAATGACCAGGATGGACTTCATTAGCGACCGGAGGCCGGCGCATCTCTGTGCCCCATCTCATTCATAAAACTCTCAAGGCACAGAGGGTCATTAGTGAGAGGAGAAGTTCAAAGATGTTTTGGTGCAGGAATAGGTGGTAGTTCAACCACCTCAGGCGCCGCTGGTGGAGCAACTTGCTGAGAGCGAGGACCTCCCCTATAATTACGTCCATGAAAACTTCCACGTGAAGGCGCTTCCAGATTGGGTTGTGGATGGCGATTATATCTTCCGACACCTCACTGCGCTCTGCCGGCGTGGTAGTTAGGACGATAGTTTTCATAATTATTTGTATAGTAGTTAGCCATTGTAATCAAATTGCCTCTCCGAGGTCTTACAAAATTACTAGCATTACGCATTAGCGAAACTAGCTTACATACGTAAAAGGGGCCAAGTTGCATTTGAAATGGGTACTTTTTGTTATTTGAACAATAAGATGGGAAAGAACCATTATTAGGCATTTGTGTCTTACCAGTTCGACGAAGCCAGGCCAATGTTTTGTTGTTTTTACTACTTGGAATAAACTTTGTTTATAGTCTTTTGTATCTATTGTTAAATTAATTAGCCTGCACATACATATGTCTCTCAAATGAATGATGGTTGTAAATGTATTATTTGATGTCGTTATTGAAACAACGATGTAAACTCGATTTAAACTTTTTACTTGATTTAAGTAGCTTTTATAATATTAATAGTTTTACTTCCTCGTGCTAGCTGTGTTACCCAAAACGCCATGACAGTCTTCCGGCAAGAACCTTCCACGCTATCCCTGTCACTTGACTACAGATTATTAATCTTATCTAATTCTACTACATCATGCCCCTTTTATATAATCAACATAACAAAAAAACTTTAAGCATTAAGTCACTCTATTACTTATAAGCTTAGCTTTAAAAACAATTCGCATTTTTTCCTTACCCTTTGAACCTTATATCAGAAAACTTTTTTTTTTTACATTCTTATGTTAGAAGTTATTTAACACCAAACAAAAAATAAACCCCGGCCGTTAAAACTTCACACCCAAGAACAAACATCAGTTTCATGAGATATTGTACCTTGTGTCCACTTATTACTGTGGTTCCTTTTTAAACTAAACATTTTGATTAACATAAAAGCTGTCTTTTTTCTTAATATTCATATTATAATTTTGTTCATTTCTTTGCTTAAGATTATTCATTTCTCTTACAACATCATTATTCAATTTTGGTAACAAATAGTTATAACTTGTAGGTAACTTAGTTTTATATTTCTATTCATCATTAACTTTGATGGTAAAAAATGTTTTCATTTTACCACAAATCAACAAATCGTCACAGTATACCACAACTCCCGGAATATCACCAAAAATATTCTCGCTATATTCTTGAAACATTTCTGACGCTACAGAAAGACCAAAACGAACTCTCAAAAATTTATAACAACCATATGGAGAAGAAAATGTACATAGATTTGTAGATTCATCAGTTAATTTAATATTATAGAATCCATCTGAAAAATCAAGTACAGAAAAAATTAACTTATTGCTTAATTTAAAAACAATCTCATCTAAAGTTGGAATTAAATGATATTCACGAATCAAAACCTTGTTCGGGGCTTGTGGATCTAAACAAATTCTTTAATTACCATCACTTTTTTCAATAATTACAAGATTACTTACAAAAAACTTGGATGTTCAACCTTCTCAATAATCTGATGTTCTATACCAAACTTTTTAACCCGTCAGCTAAGCGGTTCATTTACACATGAGGCACTCGACGTGGAGGTTTATTCACCACTTGAACATTGGGCTGAGTGCTGTCCCAGCAGTGGACTGCGATAGGCTGATGATGATGATGAGGATTTACTTTTTCCTGGTCCTCAGATTATTCAGAGTGTGAGATGGATTTGATACTCAATGTTCAACTAAGTTGGTATTATTCACAAGTTTCTTCTTTATTTACAGATTCCGTCGATTGACGCAATAATTAAACTTGTAGTCGAGAGTTTCAACAAAACCATTATAATTTTTCCGCCATGCCCAAAATAGAGTTGATCGATATTTTTAATTTCTCCTTTTATTTTATAGTGCTCAAGTAGATCCGGAAAAATGAATTTATTTTTTGATGGTTCAATTTTTACATCTTTAAAATTGTTTACGATTTTCACTAATGCGTGTATCAGATCCTCTGTTTACTTACTGAATTGAACTTTCACTGAACTTAATTTGGGGTTTTCCCAGTGGACTGTAGGGCTAGTTAATCGATCGTAACAATAAGACACCACTTTGCACTGCCACAGTAATTATTTTAATTGTATAGTAAAAACATGTATGCACGGTACGTTCACAAGCTCCAGAGGTAAGAAAAAGTACAAGAGTGTTGACACACTTAAAAAATCCATAATTTAATGTTGGTGTTCCCAACATGCTTCGGCTCAGAGAAAACGAAATCAAAGTATAAGAACACAAAACAACTTATACATTTTCACAGCTATTAAATAAGTTTAAAAAAGTGCCAACAGGCACTGCAGTTTACAATTTGTTAACATAATAAACATTGTGAATACTATTACATCAACAAAGAAAATTATTAATATTTAACAATGATTATAATGAAATAATTTTTAAAATAAAACAATTTTATAATAAAACTAATTACAATCTATTGGTAACAAACAGACTTTAGCTACAGAACGTCTGTGTACTCTGTCATTTGCAGTTTTGACTTCAATGGCTCTGACCAAATTATTAGTGTCAGGAAAAACATTAACTATCCTTGCCATTGGCCAATACATGGGCTGAGCATTATCTTCCTTAAGAATAACTAGAGCACCTAGCACCTTTTTAATTAGGTAATACATTTCTCCACTTAGGTGTACTTTGCAAAGTATTCAAGTATTGATTACTCCATGTTTTCCAGAAAGATTGCTTCATACTGTTTCATATATCCCAGAATTTTAATCTGTTACTAGGTATTTCAGATACATTTCGTTCTGGGTCTGAATTCGAAGTAGTTTCGAATTATAAAGTGACCAGGAGATAGATATATACACACCTCAACAAAGTCTAGGGATATTTTATATTTCATCAAATATTAAAAAATCTAAGAAGAATTTTCATAGATAGTAAATAGCTTATTTTAGGGACTTTAATAAAAGAAGACAGCGATTCGTGATTCTTTTGTTTTTAATTAAAAAGTTAACTTTTTTAATTGTTGTAGAAAATTGGTACGAAAACAAATGTCATAGAATTTTTGTAACATTATTAATATTAATAAAATAATTAAAAATGTAATAAAATCTAATTATAAATAATCAGTGTTGCCACCTCTTACATTAATTACACATCGACATCGATTGTTCATACTTAAAATTAAATTGTCAATGTCTTACTGCGGTATGAGGTCCCAAGTTCTTTGCAATTGTCTGTATAGTTTGCTTTTCGTTGTAACATGTTCCAGGCATGCTCGATGGGATTTAAGTCAGGCGATTGCGCAGGCCAATCGAAAACTTGAATGTCATGATCTTGAAGAGCTGTCGATACCAGTCGCGCCGTATGAGAAGGAGCATTATCGTGCATGAATTAAATTCCAGGCCCATTTGGATTCTGTGTGGGATAATCACAGGCTCTACTACCTCTTCGAGATATTTTAGTGCAGTCATACTGCCTTGAATCCAAACGAGCTGACGAGTCCGCAGACGGCTAACTTTGCCTGGAGTTCTCCAAACATTCTCGAAATCCAAACCGGGACTCATTGTTAATCATCATCATCAGCCCGTTGCAGTCTACTGCTGGACATAGGCCTCTTCCAAGGAACATCACAGAGCCCGGTCTGTTGCTTTCTGCATCCTGTCGCTGCCAGCCCTCTTACGCAAGTCGTCCCGCCATCTGGCCAGAGGGCGTCCCACACTACGTTTGCCAAGACGCGGTCTCCACTCTAAAACACGCTTACTCCAGCGGTTGTCTTTGTCATTGTTGATCACTCCAAGACAAATGCTCCCGAGCCTACGAAAGCCGCCGACCGCGATTGCCACGTCGCAGAGCTGGAACACGTAGCGGTCTTCGAGCATGAAGTTTGACTTCATGCAACCTCCTTCGCACGGTTTGGTCGCTTACCAGCAGCTGGTGGTCCTCCTGGAGTCTTTGCACAAGTAGCAACGCCGTGATATTGGGTTGTTTATTGGTGTTCATTTGGAGGAATCGATCCTGTCTTGGCGTAGTAACCCGTTGTCTACCACTGTGCCGTTCAGCCACATCCCCAGTGCTGCGATTGGGTTGTCTTTTGGTGATCATTTGGAGGAATCGATCCTTTCTTTGCGTAGTAACCCGTTGTCTACCACTGTGCCGTGCAGCCACATCCCCAGTACTGCGATAACGTGACTACAATCTTGATATCACGTTTTGGCTGGTATGTAATGTCTCAGCAACGACGCGTTGAATAGCACCATTTACTAACATGCCCACGACTCGTAACATTTGATCTCGACTCAAATGGCGACGTGACATGACTTTTGAAGCTAGCACAGCAAGTTTAATTGAAAAAAAAAAGACAGTCTAATCAATTTTAATTCATTAACAGCATAAAAAGAATTTTAATTTTTCTTGTCGTAGTGAATTACCAACAATTTTGTCGCCGTATTTTGTTTTTAGGATTGTTATTCCTTTAATATTTTTAAATTTTGAAAATAGAATAAAAGAGGTTTCATTTAGTATATACACTTTTTATGTAAACTAAAAAGATTTTTAATTATAAAGTCGTCAATAGTTTAGGATTATGATATCCCTAGACTTTGTACAGGTGTGTATATGTCATTAATATCATTGGATATTGGTGTACGCAGTCTGCTATTCAGTACTGCTTCTATTTCACAACTGTTCATAAGTAATTATTGCCCTTTGAACAGTTTCTTTTAATAAGAATTTGGTGCTTTTTTACCGCTGTTTCCCAAAGCCCAGCAAACACAGGTGAATAGCAAGGAATAAAATAAAAATTAATGCCTTTTTCAACGCTAAATGACTGTACTTGTGTTTGATGCTCTCTGGATTGTAACACCCAAACCTGTCAGTAGGTTCGCAAGTCGCAACCAATGGCCCACCTAGGTGGCGGGTTCAACAATGCAGATCACATGTTGCAACCCTCGACCAACCCAGGAGGCGGGTTCGACCTTGCAGTCCCCTAAACCTGAACAGGGGGGTGCTACTCACCGGCATGACCCAGTCAGTACGTAAGAGCATAAGTCCCAGGGCGCCGTTAAACAAATAAATAAACATAATTACCAATCAAACTAACACAAACTAAAACAAAATTAAATAAATAATTGTGTGTGGGTGGGTTCCTTTCAGGGTCACTTCAGATAAACTCAACAACACAAAATAACATTATATATTTCACATTGAACATCATTTACATCATAAATATATTTTATAAAGCTTTACACATTATATTAACATTTAAAAGTTTAAATGTCTCCTTACACATAACAAGATAATTCACTAAAACATTCAATAAAATTAGTACAATTAATAGAAAGTATTTTTATTTCTAAGATTGTTAACCCTTAACAACATCAGTTCTACAGTGTTTTCTCCTCCTCTGGTACCTCTTGATAGTCTCCAGTCAGCAAGGGTGCTAATACTTAAAGTTTAGTTATACATTAAAATTAAATTCTAGATTTAATTAATATGGACTACTTTCCTTTGCACGGTAATGGGTTTGAAGTGCCTTTATATCTTCCTCCGTATGCTCTCCGGCTTGTCAGGGCTTTCATGGTGAGAAACCACACACACACATGGCCACACCTTGAAGGCCGGATAGGTTGGACAAAAATCTTTCTATTTCCACCCTCCTCGCGGGTCGCAAAGCATACGTGGTATCCTCACAGTAAAGTGACTCTGCAGTAATATTCAGCACTAACCTTCAACCCGCTTCACACGGGATGAAATCACTTAATATATTAATACTATCAACGACAGACAGACAAAGAACTGGTTCTTGTTCAGATCAGGAAAGAAAAAAAGCTCTCACACTGGAAGAATCTACTTTTATATTCTTTTCGTGGATTGTTCGAGAAGTTTTTCCCTACCTCTTCCTTTCTCCCACCTCAGCCAAAAGCAACACTTATTCTTTCGTTCCGAAACCAGTTAAACATATCGTTTACAAACGTAATTCATAACAAATTGATTTATTGTATAAAATACCGCCATCTCTCGTGCAATCAGTGAACTAACATCAAAGTTCCAGACAGAGCCTGACTACACCCTGAGATCACAGAGGTCACTACACGTAAAAATAAAATTCTCATTCTTAAAATTACGGTGTTACAGGATGACTTCAATTTATACAAATTATGCAATTCTGAATTAGCACATTTAAATGTAGATGCGTTATCGCAATATACATCAGTGGGGCGTCCCCTTCGCGAAATAAAGCGCCTGAGAGAGATTCCTCGTTCCCCTTTTGCATCCCATTTCAGTCTTTTTTGTTTTGGTATGTGTGTATATACATCAGATCCAAATACTTTATCTAAAGGACTATATGTTACGCAGGTCTGATAACAAATTCCCCGGTTATGCAGTGTTGCTTTAATTCTACTATTAACAAATTCTGTTCGATTGTCTGTACGCAATATTTTTAATTTATTTCCTGTTTGTCTTTCGATGTAGATTATGAATTTTCTAATTATCTCTGGAACTTCTGACTTTTCTTTAAGAAAATACACCCATCTCAAGTTTCAATAATCATCTTTTAACAGAAGAAAATAACGAGATCCCCCTACTGACTTCTATTCCATTGGCCCACACAAATCACTATGTATTAACTCTAAATTGTTGCTAGATGTAGAGTTACTTGTAGTAAAAGACAATGTGCATTTTCCCCTTTAAACATTGTTCACAGTTTTCCTCGAGATTCTCTGGATACTCAATGTTATTGTTTTTCAAGACTTCTTTTATTTGTTTAAAGTTCTGATGCCTCTTGTGCCATTCGCTTAGTGCAATTAAACCAGCATCATGTTTAAGCCTGATCAAATAGAAATGTCCTCTCTTTGTAGCAATTGCCATAACCTTGTTCCATTTTAGAAATTGGCATCTGTCATTTTCTATATTCACTTTGTACCCTTTTTCAATAGCACATGATAAGGAAAATAAATTAAGTTTTAATTCCGGCACATGTAATACGTATTCCAATGTTGTATCTATACTATTTCTGACATCGTAACCTGTAACTTTTATTTTACCAACTCCTATCAATAATTTTCTTCAATCTCCGACAACAACATATCTCCCTGAACTTCTAAAACATTCGGTAAACATAGACCTTCTATAAGTCATGTGGGAACTCGCACCACTATCCACTACCCATTCATCAGGATTTAACTCCTCATGACATAAAGCTGTTGTAAATGCTTTGTAAATTATTACATTAATTTGATTTTTGACCAAACATTTGTTTCTTTTCATTTTTGAAATAATGTTCTTTTAGATGTCCCATTTTCCCACAAGTAAAACATTTTCTGGTTTCCTTTCTTGATTTACATTCTTTACTGAAATGCCCCATTTTTCCACATTTATAACACTTTTTATCATTATTTATCTTTGTATACAGAGCAACATTATCAGTTTCTTCCTCCCTGGCATTCATCCTTGGTTCTTCAACTAACAATCTTGTCACCAAGTTTTCATATGTTTGTTTATTAGGGTCTACAGACTCCCATGCTGTGACAAAGTATTTGTATATTTCAGGTAAACTTAATAAAACTTTTCTCACTATTAACCTCTCGGATATTTCTTCACCAGCAACTTTCAATTGGCTCTTCATTTCATTTACTCTGGCGAGAAACCCAGACACATCCTCTTTGTCTTGTTAAGGGTCCAGCGGACGTAATAAAACGCAGTGGACTGTAATTTGCTGGTATTTACTCGCTTTAAGAAGTAGGTACAATAATTTATGAAAGGCCTGACCGTCGACATTGATAAATAAAGGAAGAGAGTCGAATCGAAGCTTCTCGTCGTTCGGTCTGGGTCTTCGCCCCGCTCACCCCCTCCTCCCCTTCGTTCCACTGCACGTCGCATCGCCGTTCCGCCGCGAACGCCGATGATCAGATTGTAGATGTCACAACAGTCTTGATATTTTAGTTGGTAGAACCTTTGTTGTAATAAATGGACACTTGTATTAGACTGTATTTCATACACGCTCAATAGCTTTCTCCACATTTCGTTTGAAGTTTCACATGTTAAAACATGGATCATAGTGTTTTCACTTAGCCTTGACACAGTAATGCTTTGAGCCTTGGCATCCCGTTTGATCCATTCTGCTTTGCTGCTTTTTTTCTGGAGTCCGTGCCATCTACTACGCTGTATAATTCCAACCCCCGTAGTGTCACAATCATTTGGAATTTCCAAACATTCCAATTTCTATGCCCCTCGAGCTTCATACACACTATTACATAATGAATTATTATTTTTCGCATTTTTTTTTTTTTATAATTAAACATTCTTGAAGAACATTACGTGCTGGCCCTTTAAAATATGTGTGTGCGCCCTGGCTGCGCGCGGCAGTCTTCTTACTTGATGTTGTGAATTCAATTCTGGGATCGAAATTTCCACCACAGAGTCTTGCGTGTTAGACGTTAAAAGAGACTGTGGAGAAGAAGATGCATGGTATGCCATCTGTGGTATGTGATCTGGGGTGAGAGTGACGACTGAGGTACGTACTGTGGGGAAGAAACTTGCCGAGTGACAGGAGGAGAAAGAGAGTTTGCGATCTGGGGTGAGGGTGATGACTGAGGTACAAACTGTGGGAAAGAAACTTGCTGAGTGAGAGGGGGAGAAAGAGAGTAGCGAGTGTCAAAGTCTCAGGTGAAGGTAAGAAATTGTATGGAGAAAAAGTGTGGCGACTGAATGTGGAGGTGTTGAAATATATTGGAAAAAGTAGAAGCTCCGTCACTTTCCATACTCATCTTCATCTCTATTTCGTGGACAAAATTCATAATCTTAAATTTTAATGTAACCTGGTCTAGTTTAGGAAACTTCTTGACAGTCTCAGGGGTATGTGCCTCCGGTATCCTCACTCACTCGGTGAAACACAGCGCAAGCACTATTTCACACCGGTTTTCTGTGAGCCCAGCCCATTCATGACGAAGCGTGGCTCTCCCACTTTTCCTAAAAGATTCTAGCTTAGGTTCCCGTACCTTCTCTTCAACATTATTTGCGACACGACATTTCGACTCGAAAGACAATCGCCTCACAAAATGTCACCATAAACTACATTTAACTTAGAGCATATAATACGGCGGGGTAGCCGAACGGGCGGCAAGCATAGTTGGTTTTAAACAGGTATCTTCGACTATGTCTTCACCAGGCGATTCAAGAGTCTCATGCGAAAATTCTGCAACCTGTGCTGCAATAGTGTTTCTGTTTACCATAATGGTAACAAAAAGGCCATTTTCGTCTTTAAATCTTCATTTTTTCTCCTTGGCCGGTTACTGTCTTTCTCCTAGATATGGCATGGATTAACGCATTGCGAAGGAGGTTCCACTTTGTTTATTTACTGTAGCTGAAAAAAATAAAATTAAAGTAAGATTGAGTTTTATCTATTAATTAGATTCATTGCAATTATTATTTTCAGGTTTTTTGCAACCGGATCTTTAGAAAAATTGGAAGTTCCATCTCTATTCTACAAATTGCAGGTTTCGTTATGATTTGAACATGGTGGTCGTGATAATGAGTCGGCTACAGGGTTGCCAGGTCTTTTTCGAATAAATACCGAACAGTGAAAAAAAAAAGTTTTAATCATTTATTTTTTAATATTGACTTAGACGAATACAAAGTACCATTATACTAGTTAACCTAACTTATAAAAATTATATTTTTTCTCACTAATGCACGCTTCCAGCAATGTCTGATTTGCTTAAACTGCTTCGTGCATTTCGCGACATGTCAGACTGAAATTACATCGTATACATAATTCAGCCTTCACCATGTCCACACTTAATTTATTACGGCTGTCCATCCACAAATGGTTCATATGGCTTAATACTCTTTCCACATACGCATTACTACATGGTACTGCCATACTTCTGCCTTTAGAAACGTCTTCCACGAAAACGTAGGACTTTTGGATGAAGAAGCTTGGTTTTTCATTGCTTCCAAGGTTTTTTGGAGAACACGAATCTCTTCGTACAAATCGTCTTTCTCAATGTCGTCTTCAACACCAACAGCTTTTGCTGTTTCAAGAAAATTTTCATATATAGGAGCTACCTTCTCTACATTGATGTTTTTGAATGCTTTGAATGGAGAGTTTTCGTAGTCGAACCACTTTTTCAAATAATTTTCTGCTCTTTCATACGCAACTAGAGCTTCGCTTTTGAACTTATTTTGATCTACCTCATTCAGTTTCTGCATTTCTTGGTTTGCTTTTGCACTAAAAAAGCAATCATTTCTCCGTGCTTCTATATCATTTTTAATTGAAGCCATAACATCATATACCTCTGGCGAAGTGATGTACTCGGATTCTAAAATCTTAATGCTTTTTACAAATAAATTTAAAAGATGGTGCACAAAATAAATGTAGCCCTCAGGCACTGTTTTCATAAGCAACGAAGGACCAAATAATTTTATCTTAATGCTTTTTACTAATAAATTTAAAAGATGGTGCACAAAATAAATGTAGCCCTCAGGCACTGTTTTCATAAGCAACGAAGGACCAAATAATTTTATCTTAATGCTTTTTACAAATAAATTTAAAAGATGGTGCACAAAATAAATGTAGCACTCAGGCACTGTTTTCATAAGCAACCAAATAATTTTATTACACTCATTTTCACCCTCTTCATAAAAATATCTTTTGATTGCATTCCAATCAAGCAATAGTCTTTCCACAGCTGGAAACAAAGTGGCCCATCGAACTGTTATATAGCGATGTACAGCATGATATTCTTGGTTAACAAAAGCAAAGCATTCTTTTAGCGCCTCCACCCTTTTGGCACTTACAGAAAATTGACCAAAAACTTTAAGCACAAGGCTTTCAACGTCGTAGGATAATAATTTCATACAACGAAACGACAGCACGAACGCTGTCGTGTTTCAATGAAATGAAAATTACATCAATTATTTAAGATTCCTAGGCTCTTGTAGGTTAGCAATAGCAGATACTTTCAAAGGATCCGCTTTAATTCCTTTAGGTATAATCAAATGTCCTAAATATTTCATTTCAGTACTAACCAAATTTAAATATTCGTAGTTATATACATAAAATTAAATAAAATGTTTATTTCACGTTATATTATTGGTGTACAGTTAATTTCTATAAATAGATTCCATAACAAAAACAATGTTTACTTACCGAATATGTAGGAAACACGCATTTGTTATATCTGTAGGTTATATTAATTACGCTACGATATCTTATATGATACCCGAGGCACGTCGTCGCGGTCGCCCGTTCAATGCGCGTCTAGTCTAGTGTACTACTAACTATCTACGCTATGCGCGCGTTCGTGCGTAAGAAAGAGATGGAAGAAAGTCATGCACGCTTCGCAACGCAATCCGTGAAATGGCTCGAAAACAATTTGTGCGTGCACGAAGCGGCAACATCGTTTGTCGATTGCGTGTAATCTGAAAGTTGAATTATTTACTTATTAGGGAGAAAAAATTATCAGAAAAGAAATACCGAACCGCCCATACTTCGGTATTTTTGTTATACCGAACACAGTGCTAAAATACCGAACGGTTCGGTAGAATACCGAACACCTGGCAAGCCGGGTCGGCTACAACATTAGTACGTCCTGGCGTATATAATATCTTAAATTCATATGGTTGTAATTGGAGTGCCCATCTCTCAAGACGTCCAGTTGGTTTTCAGATTTATTAACCACTTTAGAGGTTGGTGATCTGTTCTTGTGTTTTTTTTAATATATGTATGGCCCGCCAAAATGACTCTACTCTGCCTGATGGACAAATAAGCAGAATCCAAGAGTGGCGGTCACCATACTCACTGCGAATGCAGACAAGTATGGCGGCCTAGTGATGCTGGTGCATCTTTTAGTCTAGTCAAAAAGTATGGAACTTGTTGACTAGACTATTTGGGCCTCCGGTCTCGTACTCACGAACGAAACACGACAGCACGAACGCTGTCGTGTTTCAATGAAATGAAAATTACATAAATTATTTAAGATTCCTAGGCTCTTGTAGGTTAGCAATAGCAGATACTTTCAACGGATCCGCTTTAATTCCTTTAGGTATAATCAAATGTCCTAAATATTTCACTTCAGTACTAACCAAATTTGCACTTCATTCTATTTGCATGCAAATTATACTCTCTAAGTTTCTCAAATACTTCCCTTAAATCTTCTCTATCTGTAGGTGAAAGTCTATATGGTCTGACACTAATAGGAGGATGACTTCCTGTGTCAATTCTATGTACAGCAAATGAGGTAGCTTTTGTGTTTTTTTTCTTCAAAAATAAAACACAACGCAAGCACTATTTCACACCGGTTTTCTGTGAGGCCGTGGTATAACGCCGGTCGAGCCGGCCCATTCATGCCGAAGCGTGGCTCTTCCACGGTTTCCACGGTTCCCTTTTTATTGCCATCTGATAATATAATTTGAGCTGTGCATTCCTTAAACTGGGTACCCTTTCGTATCAATCTTCTATATAATCGTGTACCAGCAATGCTAGTTCGGGCAGCTGTGTCAATGTGAGCGTACCCTTTTCACCGTTGATGACGACTTCTATAGTTGGTATTTTACTTGATTTTTCATGGTTGTCTCCATTTTATAAAAAGATACTGATTTAGGTGGCGTTTCCTTGTTCTTACAAGTCTCACATCTGCTTCTATACACTCCAGGCGCACCACAGCCGTAACATTTAACTTGATTAGTCTTAGTGTGCAATTACAGTGGCAGCGGGGGCAGCGGAATCCGCTCGCGGGTAACGCAAACACATAGTTTTTGATTAAGGTGCACCATGTGCGGGCGAGGCGGGTGAGCGGGTATCGCAAACGTTTGTCGCGAGCGGGGCGGGTGGACGCAAGTCAGTTTGCGTTTCCCGCTCTGTTTGTTCGGACATGCCGTTGCCGAGTGAAGATTTAATAAGTGCCGTATTGGCTCGGCCACCTTTGTGGAATTCTAGTGATTCAAATCATTCGAATCGACTAGTAATTAAAAAGCTATGGGAAGAAATAAAAATAATAAGCGGAGATTCTTATCACAATTCACTTTTATTAGTTACTAGCTTTTACACGCAGCTTCGCTCACGCAGACTTTCATCCCCTGATTTACTCCCTTAGGGTTGGAATTTTAAAAAATCCTTTCTTAGTGCTCACTTACGTTATATAAAGAACCTACATGCAAAATTTCAGGATTCTAGCTTCAGCGGTTTGGGCTGTGCGTTGATTCTGGGTCAGTCAGTCACCTTACTCTTTTATATATATCGATTTTCATTGTTATAATTATAAAGTAATCAGTAAAGTCACTTCGTACTGCTCTAGCCTTCATTGTGGAACTGTTATTATGTAGGTAGGTACGTCGGGTCCGCTCAATCGCCCCGCTGCAACTGTGTTCATCCAATGGAATGTGCGTTTCCCGCTCGACCCGCCGCCCGCTGCTGCTGCTCGCCCTGGGCCACTGTAATTGCACACTTAGTTGTGATGACTTCGTTTTGTGTTTCGGCAAGTCTTTTACGATAAACTTCAACTGCGTGACCCTTTTTGCCACAAAATGTACACCTCAATAGGTTTTCTATATGTCGGCCACGTTGCAAAAGCTCGTCGAATGAGTGTACATCTTCTCGTGCTATTTGCTTTTTATATTGTAGTTTTATTAAGCCGTAGACCATATCTCATTGTTCGTCCTTGTGACGTTCGCAGGTAACTGCGCCAATAAAGCTCTTTTTTCGCAAACAAATTCGTCTACTGGTTCACTTGTTTGCAAATATTTCTAAATATCGTGCGGGCGTTTTTGGGGTGCGAAAGCCGACCGGATCGCTCCTAGTGCGGCATTCCATTTGTTTATAGATGGTTTTACACCAATCCACCATGTTGCAGCTTTTTCTGTGAGTACCAAGGACAGTCTTTCCAAGGCGTGTTCATCAGAAATTTTCTCCACCTTCTTAAACTCGGTTATTTTAGTGAGAAATTCCTCCACTTTATTGAAACAACGTTCACCATTGTATTTGGCGTGACACTGAGCAAAACTCTTGGTAGCCATTGCTTTCAATTGTAGTTTATTTAATATATTGCTTAACTGTTGTATTGCGTCTGATGACAAATCTTTAGATTCAGACATTGTAAATCTTTTCAAATGCGGGTAGTTTACAATTAGTCAATTTATTTTCTTGACGTATGTACCTAACTTCATAAACGTTGGGCGTCAAATTTAGGGCGATAGGGTTACCAGTGCAGAAATTATAGACGTCTTTGGTACTTTTGATCGTTTATTCTGATTTCTGTGTAGTTCATACATATATTCAAAAACTTGTACTTACACATATAACCCTAGGTTAGGAGTGATGAGGACTGCAGGCTATCGCTTAACACTACCTTCTTACGCTACGTGAGTATCTTAAGAGGACTGCGGGGCTATCGCTCTATAACACCTTAATACTTAGCAGAACCTGATGACTGCGGGGCTATCGCTCTATAACACCTTAATACTTAGCAGAACCTGATGACTGCGGGGCTATCGATCAGGTTAGCTATGGCTACTGGAGACAACAGAGTGGACTGTGGGGCTATCGCACTCTGAGTCGTCTAGCGCAGTCCATCGACACTGCCTAAAACTCAATTATGAACGTACTTTGTACCAACATTAAAAATGCTCCCATTATTGATTATGGTGATGTGTGCTACTATACGACCTGAATGCAGATCTCCTCAACAAATATGGCATTCGATTCGTTTTTAATCTTCGTAAATATGATCATGTTTCCTCCTTTCGTCTCAAATTAAATTGGTTTCCCATTCTTCAGCGTCGCCACCTCCACGCCCTAACGACTCTACACTATTCTCAACTCCCCTAACTCACCTACTTACCTAACTTCTTCCGTCCAGTTTCTGTGTGCCAATCATGATAGAAATCTTCGTTCTAAAAATAACCTCTTACTGTCATGCGTTTCCCACACTTCTGCGTGTGTTCATTCTTCCCTCCTTTTGGTTTGTTGTGAACGTGTTCGAAAATTGTGTTTTATGCGTGGTTTTAGCCTTCTTGGGTGTTATTGCATTATGGGAGGGAAATCTCTAAGGAAATTTGAAGTTTGTGGCATCAGGCGTGTCAGAAGAAGTCATTCCGACTGTTAAGGCTTCTGTAGTAATTAAACTAATAAATGGACTGTAATACTATAATATTGGTAATTAGGCAATACAATGTTGGAGTACTATAAGCGCGCGCGTCGGTTGTCGTTCGGTGGTGGAGTGAGGTGAAGCGGCAGCTCGCGCCGCGCGCTATCGGTGCCGGACACGCCGCGCCCTCCGCGCGTCTCCCGGCGAGGGGAAAGATTCATGCGCTGTGCTCGTGAACACCGACATATTTTTGGCCAGATTTCTACTTGACCCGGTTAGGTAAAACTTTGTGTATCAATACCTGTATAATTTACTTTATAGATTGTATTAGTAAGTTGTTTCTACTCATATTAGCGTCTGATATCATGTAAATACTTAAACTGAACTATTTTCACAAAAGTCATACCTGGCTAGTCGTAATTATTAATAATGACTAATTTATTGCAGGAAGTGAAGCCAAGAAATCTTGGGAAAAACTGAGAAACAATCACCGAGAGATGCACTTCGTCGGCAGAAAATGTTTAAACCGAAAAGTGGATAAGGGGCTGTTAATATAAAGGCATGGCGCTATCAAGAAAATATGGCGTTTTTTTTTTTAAAAAAAAGACAACTCCCGCACTAGGAATAAATCCTGTCTCGCGGGGGACTTTACAAACATACATGAAACGGACACAAAGAACACCCAGACTCAGAACAACAATTTGTGGATCAGACAAAGCGTTGTACTACGTGGGATTTGAACCCACGACACTTGGCGAAGTAGGAAACGGCGTGGTGACCGTTAAACCACTAGGCCAAACGTGCAGTCGGTTTTTAATCCCGCATATGGCAAATAGGCCAAGTAACACCAATGTTAATGAAGACAAACTAAATGACGGAATCATCTCATAGTAATTCAAATACTATAGAAAATGACGTTAAAAAAATGTTTGACATGAATCAGGAGTTGAAGAAACTAATGAAACCCCTGAATCACAATCTACTCGTACAGCAGCTGATCAAGAAAAAAAAAGACGAAAAAAGAAAACACTTTAAATAACTTACTAACTAAATCGATTGAGGACCATGAACGTAGAGCAGCTAAAAGACAGCAAGAACGTGAGCGCTTAATTGCTAACACCCATAATGATTTCACCATAAGCAATGTTAAAAATGATACACTTTTTATTTTTTTATTAGTATGTACGAGACTACAAAAAGATTGCCGCCACTGTCTCAACACAATATTAAAACAAACATATTTTCATTAGTGTTCCAAGAAGAATCTAAAAACTTGATGGCATATTTATTTATTTATTTTATTTATTAACTTTATGGTGTGCGTGTGAACTGAAGGACCATAGTGATATTTTTGTTTGAAATTTTTATAAGATTTCGTAGTAGGCTCAAAACAATTGTAGAACAAATATGAGAATTTGTAAAAAGATATGTTAAAAACTACAGCCCTTTAATAGTGGTCCCTCAATCCTCACATACCATCAGCCGGATCTCGGCAAGTATGTAAAACAATAAGGTATTGTGACTGCAGACATTTAGTAGAGAATTTGTAAAGATATATACTAAAATAACTGAGCACAAATCATCAACGATTAAAAAAATACAACGACTATACTGTGGTCCCTCAATCCACACACGAAAAATTTTGTTATACTGAATATTAACACATCAACGGAATAAAATCTTTATTTTCTTACATTATGTTTTAGAAAAAGTCTTATAGCAATTTGTAAAAAATAAATTTCAAAAAAATATCGACGCACTTTGAAGATATTTATAATTAAAGCTGGTCCCTCAATCCTCACGTTCTCAAACATACTTGCATGTCTAGCTGCTAGACGACTAAAGTATCACAAAGTGTAGTGTATTAAACTTTTTGTAAAAAGTTTCTACAAAATAATAGGTATCTAAAATTGTGTGTATCTTACCTCTAAAATCAGATTATAGCATTTCAGTGATCTTACGAACAGATATACGAGTAGTGTGACCACACAATGAAACAAAATGTAGACTACATATATAATTTTTATTTAATAGTCGAAACCCAAGGTTGTACGGTTGATTTAGTGTTATGTTACATTACGTATCTTAACAAATCATGAAATAAAGTAGCTTTTAGACGCTTATCACCATTTAGGCTATGTTTCAAGGAAGCTTTATGTACTTATAATACCCCAGTATTTTACAAACCATTATGGTAACATAGTGGTATTATTTATACTGCTCAGTTTTATACGTTCTATTAACACATAAAATTTAACATTTAAAAACACAGGATTTTGTAAAATATTTACATTATTACATTTTTTATTACATTATTACAATTACAATACATTTTTTATTACAATTACATTATTTATATTTGTAAATATTTTACAAAATCCTGTGTTTTTAAATGTTCAATTTTATGTGTTAATAGAACGTATAAAACTGAGCTCTATAAATAATACCACTATGTTACCATAATGGTTTGTAAAATACTGGGGTATTATAAGTACATAAAGCTTCCTTGAAACATAGCCTAAATGGTGATAAGCGTCTAAAAGCTACTTTATTTTATGCTTTGTAAAGATACGTAATGTAACTTAGCACTAAATCAACCGTACAACCTTGGGTTTCGTCTATTACAATAAAAAATATAATGGTAGTCTACATTTTGTTTCATTGTGTGGTCACACTACTCGTATATCTGTTCATAAGATCACTGAAATGCTATAATCTCATTTTAGAGGTAAGATACACACAATTTTAGATACCTATTATTTTGTAGAAACTTTTTACAAAAAGTTTAATACACTACACTTTGTGATACTTTAGTCGTCTAGCAGCTAGACATGCAAGTATGTTTGAGAACGTGAGGATTGAGGGACCAGCTTTAATTATAAATATCTTCAAAGTGCGTCGATATTTTTTTTTAATTTATTTTTTACAAATTGCTATTAGACTTTTTCTAAAACATTATGTAAGAAAATAAAGATTTTATTCCGTTGATGTGATAATATTCAGTATAACAAAATTTTTCGTGTGTGGATTGAGGGACCACAGAATAGTCGTTGTATTTTTTTAATCGTTGATGATGTGTGCTCAGTTATTTTAGTATATATCTTTACAAATTCTCTACTAAATGTCTGCAGTCACAATACCTTATTTTTTTACATACTTGCCGAGATCTGGCTGATGGTATGTGAGGATTGAGGGACCACACTTAAAGGGTTGTAGTTTTTAACATATCTTTTTACAAATTCTCATATTTGTTCTACAATTGTTTTGAGCCTACTACTAAATCTTATAAAAATTTCAAACAAAAATATCACTATGGTCCCTCAGTTCACACGCACACACTTTATGCACTAAGTATGTACATCGGCGGACTTAATGCCCAGTGCATTCTCTTCCAGTCGACCTTCGGGTGGTGGAGAATCTTATAAGGCAGGTGTGCAGAGGTTATATACATAAGAAGTCCGTTAAAATTTACAATAATCACATCATATTCAACGTTATACATATATATACATACAAACATACATATATAAGTAGATTATTATATATTATAGGAATATTCGCCTCGTCCACATTCTTCCTATTCACAGAATAGTGATGTAAGATCATATTATTTATTTATTTAAACTTGTTGCACTTATTGTACAAAAGGCGGACTTAATGCCATGAAGGCGTTGAATTAAGCGTTTCACCTGAAGGGAACGCTCTGTGCGTTAATATGACACACATTCAGTAAAGGTTGAGACTGGTTGTTGAAAGATTGTCGTAATCGGTCGCCCAAAGTGTCTGGCAGAGAACTGAAGCTCTCATCTCCTGAAGAGAGTAAAAATATGCTTTATTAGCAACATCACTGATCAAAGCAGAGCTGTGTACGTATTATGTTAAACAAATAATAATAAAATATTAAAATAATATTATATAAACATATTATAATATAATATAGTTTTTACCTTGATTGAGGTCCGAGCGTATTTCTACATCACCCGCCAGCTTACACATAGAAGTTAACTAAATAATAATTATATTAATATAACTTATAACAAAAACTTTATACACCGTAATTACCTATCCTGACATTTGCAAACAAACAGGACAACAAAAATAAAAAAAAGGTTAAGATGATATCATAACTTTGAGACACAACGAAACGTTATTCTATGAAATGGAACGCCACGAGTGACAAGCGAAAGCAGTGAAATGTCAATTTGACGGATGTAATAGTTTAGTTTGTAAACATAGGTTTATTTAATAAATGAAACTTATTCCTGTCTCTTAAATTATTATACTTATAATCAAAACAAATGAAATATATGTAAGGTAAATATTTATTCTAGTAAAAACGAAACATTGTATAACATATATATACATATACATAATAGATAATATCGCAACATGCGAAAAGAGGTGGGGCTATCGGTTTAAGGTCAATGGAAAATATACGGAATCCATCTTAGCGTTCGCAGACGACCTTGCGATCATTACACGTAATCCAAAGCAGTGCCAAGAACTACTGCGTAAGGTAGATGACTTCTGTACATGGACGGAGGGAATGAGGACAAAACCTAGCAAATGCTATTGCCTTTGTCTGGGCCGGCGAGGCACCAGGTATACCTCATATGACCCCGGGATTACTATTGGTGGGGAAAGTGTTTCAATAATATCAGAATCCGTGCCCTTTAAATTCCTTGGAAGAAAGATAGACTACAAAGGTCGTACTCCATCTATAAACGTAATAGTCGATGACTTCGTAAAAGACATTGACAAGGTAGACCAACAGCCAATTAGTAACGTAAAAAAAGCTTGGATTTACGACAACTACTTAACATCACGTCTCAACTGGCCGTTTCTAGTATATGATATAAGCCAGAACCACATAAGAACACTGGACGCGAAAGTCACTAAGACATTGAAGTTGTGGCTCGGGCTAGCACCATCTGCAGACCCGTCAACGTTGTACAGGAGCTCGAATAATTTTGGAATGAAATTAAAAAAACCTTCGGAACTCTACAAACACCTAAGAGTTACCAAAATGCATGTCTTGTCAAAATCCCAAGACGAAATCGTTAGATCCCTTCCAAAAGACAAAAATTCATCAGAGCTAGAGTCACGGCTCCAATTCCACAAAAAATTCATGGTGGGTACGCAGTCCAGTAGAGTTGGATTGGGAAATGCTAGAAGACAGACCGACAAAGAGATAACAAAATCTTTCATACAACAAGATGAAAACAAGACCTACAAGGTGCACGCAATGAACCTAGAAATGCAGAATGAATGGTTAACTCTAGGAGAATTTTGTATCCCACCAGCTTTGAAATGGCGCACACTTTTATATGATTGGTCACCCGCCCTGTTAAAATTCTACCTCAACGCCTTTCAATTAACTCTCCCCGATCAAAGCAACCTAGTAAGGTGGGGAAAAGCTACAGAAAAGGCTTGTACGATGTGCAATGCGGCAATACGTACCAGCTAAATCCCTCTATAACCTGCTTAAAGACCTTGGATTGCCAAGAGCTTCTTGAACGAATATCCAAAGCGGCATTGCTAGGCTCACTTTAAATATGGTTAGGTAGAGGGGGTAACACGGCGGACAGTGGAGGTGAGCGTTGACGCGTCGTAAGGAGGGCTCCTTAAACCTAAACCTGGGTCGCAATTCCCAGGCACTGTCGAAGTCGCATGTGTTGCCCCCATCTATCACGCGATGGACCCGGCACCCGCACGGTGAATCCATGGAACGCTAAGAAATAGGTCTTATTGTAGCATACCTGTGTTTTAATACGTAACAAACAGTTCATTTATATACTAATTTAAATCATTATTTAATAAGTACATTGAAACTACAACATTATTTACACAACATAGAATAGTATAATACTTATCTTCAATTTGCAATCTATATATATGTAATTCCACACTGGCACTACTGGTCGTCACCGATTAAATATTAGAGAGCTCCGCTCCGCACCGGTCCACGTCACGAAAAGAAGTGTCTCAATCCAGCCGGAACACTCGTTTTAATGGGCGACGACAAACATGTATTTTAATCGTAATTACAAGACGTGTCTTGTAATTACGAGACTTCGGGAGCCTGCAAGCATTTAGGAATACCTTGGAGGTGTACAGCACTTTGGAGCATGTATGTGTGAACGTACCAAGACAGACCAGGCGGTGGGGTACCCCATCAACGGCGCCGAGGACAAGGAAGTCACACAACTCCAGTAAGTGCTTGATGATTTTAGTTTAGATTAAGAACACGGTGAAACGCCGTGGTTCATTACAAAAACTCGCGAGTCCAAATCAGACCAATCATAACGGTAAACCACTAAAGGGACCGGGTCGAATTGACAATTAGCTAAATTACAATTAAAACGGTTCCTAAAACGAGAATCGTCGACCGTTTACAACAAGCGTCTCAATAGTACTATCTGTCAACGTCAAAACGTCAAACAAGAAAAATGACAATCAAAAATGTTGCCATTACAATGACGTTAAATTTCTAACAGTTTCCAATGACAAGTTTGCATTCCTTTTATCTTTAAGAGCCTTTGGGATACCCAATTTAAAAGATTTAACAAAATTTTCAGCAAAACCATTGGATGCAGGATGAAATGGTGGTGAAGTCTCATGCTTCACTTCATTTTTGCTGAGAAATTCAGAGAATTCCCTTGATGTAAATGTACTTGCATTATCTGTAACCACTACTTTTGGTAATCCAAATCTGGCAAAACATTCTCTAAATTTTTTAACAGTTGCGCTGGCATCGATGCTTTTCATAATAAATGCTTCCGGCCACTTTGAAAAACTATCAATTTTGATTAAATACAATTTTACCATCAATTGGCCCTAGAAAATCAGCATGCACTTTCTCATACGGTGCTTTAGTTTTTGGCCATGAGATAACATTACATTTGGTTGGCTCAGGACGCATTGACATACACACATTACAGGTTTTCACAAAATTCTCAATGTCCTTGTCCAAGTTAGGCCACCAAAAATAAGACCTAACATTACTCTTCATTTTAACTATACCCTTCATGGGTTGAGTGAAGCTCTCTTAACAATGATGTTGTAACTTTTTGGGAATTACTACTCTGTAGCCCCACATTATAACACCATTTTCAACATATAACTCATCTTTTCTTTGAATAAATGGTTTAAAAGAATCATTCACATCACTATTAAAACCATATCTAATCATATTATAGACAGAACTTAGCAATGGATCTTTCCTAGTTTCTGAACTTACTTTCAATAAATTTATAACATTTTGATCCTCTACAAAATTAATATAAACATAAGATTTGTTATTGTCCTTTTCATTAACAATTGGTAATGGTAATCTTGACATACAATCTGCAATAACATTATCTGTGCCTTTTATATGCACAAACTTCTAATCAAAATCAGCGAAATATAGAGACCATCTTTGCAATCTACCTGCAGCCATCTGTGGTAGACTTTTATATTCGCCAAATAAAGTTTGTAAAGGTTTATGGTCTGACAAAATTTCAAATTTTGTACCGACCAAATATTGATATAACTTTCTAACTGCCCAATAAATGGCTAATGCTTCTTTATGGATCATTGAATATTTTTTTTCTGCTTTGGAGTAAACTCTGGAAATGAAAGTAATTGGTCTTTCCGACCCATCTGGCATAACATGACTTAGTACAGCGCCGATGCCATTGTTTGACGCATCACACGCTAATCTTAAAGGTAAGTTCCTATTGTAATGAACTAAAATGTTATCAGATGTAATTTCTTTTTTTACAATTTCCATACTCCTTTTACAGTCTTTTGACCAAATGAATTTATTATTCTTTTGCAATAAATTATAAACTGGCTTTAATATAATAGAAATGTTTGGAATGAATTTTGCATAGTAATTAACCATACCTAACCATGATCTGACTTCAGATACATTTTTAGGTTCAGGCGCTTTTATAATTGCATCTAATTTTGAAATATCTTTTCTAAGACCCTCTTTTGAAATTAAATGTCCTAAATATTTTATTTTCTTTTGGAAAAATGCACACTTCTCTTTATTAAGCCTTATTCCTGCTTCTTTAAATCGCCTTAAAACTTCAGCTAAATTTTGAAGGTGTTCCAGGTCATTTGACCCACTGACTACTACGTCGTCTATGAAATTGACAACACCTTTAGCACCTAGAAGTATTTTCTCTAATTTCGCTTGAAAAATAGCACTAGCAGGTTTAGTACCATAAGGTAATCGATTTAATCTGAAAATTCCTTTTGGGGTTGACCAAGCTAACAAGTTACCTGTACTTTCATCTAAAACAAAATGATTAAACGCGTTTCTTAAATCTAAACGACTAAATTTTTCACCACCTTGTAATGCAGTAAAAATATCTTCAATTCGAGGCAAAGGATGATTTACATCTTTTAAATGTTTATTAACAGTCAATTTATAATTGGCACACAATCTCAATTGTCCATTTTCCTTTATAACAGGAACTAACGGAGTACCCCAATCTGAGTTTGAAATTTGTGTAATAACCCCCTCTTGTTCTAATTTACTTAACTCTGCATTAACGTTTTCTTTAAATACATGAGGAGGTCTTGGCTTAATGAATATCGGCTTAAAGTTTTCTTTTAATTCTAAAGTAATATTTTCATTTTTAATCTGTCCTAATTCATTTTCAAATACCTCCTCATATTCCTTTAAAACAGTATCTAACTTTAAAATTTCAACGGAATGAACTGGATTGTTATTAATTTTTAAATTAAATTGTTTAATCAAGTCACGACCAAAAAGATTTCTACATGCCCCTTTTACTACTAGCAAAGAGCATTTACATTGTTTATCATTCAATTGTAATGTTACTAAAATTTTCCCCGATGGCTTTAACAATTGACCACTATATGTTTTTAACTCTAAATCAGTTGGTAGCAATTTAATATCATGAAGTAACTTCTTATAAACCTTCTCTGGTACACATGAAACCGCTGCACCCGTATCTAGTTCCATAGTCACAGGCTTTGAGTTAATTGGGTAAGTAGGTAGTAGAGCCACGCTGATTTCAGCATGAACGGGCCGGCTCAACCGGGGCGGTACTACCCTCGCACAGAAAATCAACGTAAAATGACAGCGTTCATGCTGTCGTGTTTCGTTGGTGAGTGCGAGACCGGAGGCCCAAGTAGTCTAGTCAACAAGTTCCATACTTGTTGACTAGACTAAAAGGTGCAGAAGCATCACTAGGCCGCCATGGTGTTGGTCGCCATACTGCATTGCCTGCATTCGCAGTGAGTATGGTGACCGCCACTCTTGGATTCTGCTTGTGCTTTCCATCAGGCAGAGTAGAATCATTTTGGCGGGCATACATAAAAAAAAAAAAAAAAAAAATTGACAATTTAACATGAACGGAGAAACATAGTTAATTTCTTTTTGTGACAATGTAAAAATATCAATTGAATCTAAATTTTCTTGAGTTTCCACAGTATGTGTTAATTTGCTTATACAAACAGATGCTAAATGACCAATTTTACCACAATTTTTACACTTATAAGACTTAAACTTACATTTAGAAAATAAATGGTTAGGTTTACCACAATGAAATGAAATCTTCAACGTGGGAGAGCCACGCTTCGGCATGAATGGGCCGGCTCGACCGGAGCGATACCACGGCCTCACAGAAAACCGGTGTGAAATAGTGCTTGCGCTGTGTTTCACCGAGTGTGATCAATCCTCTTGCCAAGGCAGCGATCACCTTTTGATGATGTTTATATTACCCACGGGCCCATAGATGGATATACAATCACTACTAATACCACTGGCAAGAAGAATGACCCACGGCTGTGTCACCGTGTTCTTAATCTAAACTAAAATAATTAAAGCACTTACAGGAGTGTGTGGCTTCAATGTTTTTCTCGGCGTTCCCAAGAGCTCTTGGGTAGGTGAGTAGGTTCCTTCTGCTCTTGCGTCTTCACACAAACACACGCTCCTAAAATGCTGTACAAGTTCCAAGGTATTCGAACTAATCTCAACAATCTCGTTTCAGCTTACGCGAACACGCCTATAAAAACTCGCGACTCCACGACCTAACACAATACGGTTTATCACTAAAGAGACCGCGGGTCGATGGACAATACAATTAGCTTACTATCAAGTGATTTTCACAATAACAAAATCGTCGGCCGGCTTCAACACACGTCTTTCAAGTTCTTTTTACACATATTAACTTTCACAAGCCTAGCCTGGCCGATCAACAGTTCTCAACTATTATAAGTATTTTAGCCTAACAAACCCTCAGTGTCATCAATATCACGCGGAGGCTATTGAATACACAACATTAACAATCAAAATTCCATTACGGCACCGGCCATTTCAACACGATTTCTTTTCGATTCCAACCTCAAACGTCAAAAACGTCAAACACGAACCAGCGACAATCAAAATGTTGCCAGTACAATGACGTTCGAAATCCAACAGAGTGAGTGAGGATACCGGAGGCCCATACCCCAACCCCTCCCCCTATCTCACCCCCCTCATCCCCCAAAGGCCGGTAACGCACTTGTGACGCCTCTGGTGTTGCGGGTGTCCATGGGCGGCGGTAATCGCTTACCATCAGGCGATACGTCTGCTCGTTTGCCGGTCTATTGCATAAAAAAAAATGTATACATTTTAAAATTTTATTCTCATTTCTAAAAGAATTTTTGTCAAAACTTTTAGTTGAATTTTCACTACTTTTAAATGAATTATTATGTGCACTATTTTTAAAAGACTTTTGCACAGTTTGGTTACTTGATACTCTGTGAACACTAACCTTCTCTTGCAAAGCAGCTTCTTTGTTCAGCGCTATGTCCAGCAGATCCAAGGTTGTCTTAGACGAAGGTTCCTCACATAATCTTTCCTGTATACTTCCAGGAAGCATTCCTGTAACCAATTTGTCTTTAATCCGTTCCTCTAATGTTGAAGTAAACTCACAATCCGCTGCTGTTTCCCTAATACGCTGATACCATCTACCAACGCTTTCTCCTTCCCTTTGTTGGAGTTTGTCGAAAACAATTCTCTTGCGAAAATGTGAAACACGGTTGTAAAAACGTAACTTCAATGCTGTTTGTAATTCAGCTTATGACTTCTCTTTCGGCAATGCGGGGTTAGAAATACTTTTCAATGTTTTGTAAACATTTTCCGAAATAACTGTAAGCAATGTTGAAATTTGTTTATCTGGGCCTATACCTGACGCAGTAAAATGTTGCTCCAGCCGCTCCAAAAACACGTTGACGTCATCACCTTCTTCAAAAGGTTTAAAAGGCAATGTTGAGGCCATATCAACTTAAAAACTTTTACACTCGTCGCCAAAAATTGTTGTATAATGAAATACCGAGATATTTTCACCAAGTAAATTATATTTGCAATTAAAGTAATACAAAGTAAAATAAAGCACGCTTACATGTTGGAGGCAAAAAGCATAGAGAAAGAATGTTTGTTTTTATGATACCATAAGCAATTAATATGGCATAGGACTCATACACATTCAGCCTATAGAAAATATTAATATACCACATACCGTCATTGCAATATAATTTTCTGAATGTATTTAATTTTAAAACAAACTTATTATAAACATATATTTTGCATATCAATATTTATATGAATTATTTAGTCATAATAATAATTATATTAATATGAGACTAACAGATGCATAATCTGTCACTACAATATTGTAAACAATCTCGCTGTAGCTAATAATTAAAAGTTGAAGGTACAAAAAAAAGAGTAAACTAGTGGCCATTATTGAAATGTGTAAACAATAACAATGCAATTTACATAATGTACACGCAAAAGGGGCAAAGGTGTCACAAGTAACTAGCGTTTCCGCGAACTTTTGTTATTGATACCTGAACTCGTATTACGGGGGTCACTCCTGCTTGTGGGCAATGTCTTCGTAAACTTCACTAGCAATGGTTTCAGCTCATCAATGGATGTGATTTTGTATCTGCTATTGTAGCTTCCTTTGATAATTATTAAGCCATTCTGTGTCCAGGAGGACGACATGCCGAAATGTTGACTGGCCATTGTAAAAACCGTCTGACGAGTTCTGGTGACGAATTCTCTGATGGAGATGCCGGAGCCCTTCATCGCTGATTTCGACTTCCATACTGCATGTCTGGCCTCTGTGGTAGTAAATCTCACCAGTATTGGCCGACGATGTTCCCCCGAGGGCGCCCGGATGCGATGACATTGTCTGATGCTGAGCCGAGAAATGTCCTGAAGACCCTTCTTCGTGTTTATTGTGATATTTTCTTTTCTTTTCTAGCTAGTGATAGTCACACACGAATGCAGCGAAACATTGAAGTACCCACTTTATTCTGTTCATCTGAAGTACCACACTTAAATATCTTCGAGAGCAGTAAAATGTTTCAAAATCGTTTACTAACTCTAATCCAACTAATTATTACTCTGAATGGCTATACTGACACTTTGACAATATGTGCCCGTTCTCGCTTACAAAAATTTAACAAATGGCACCTCGTACGATTTTCGAGCGGAGGGTAGTTCGACCGCTCGCCGCGACCGACGATCCGTTACACTCTCAAACATTGTGGGCAAATGAGATTCAGATCTCACTTCTGATGTTATAAACTAGGAGTGAGAATTAAATAAAAGAACCAAATAGGAGGTAGCCTAACCTCAGTTCTCATTTATAATTAAAACAACGGTTTACAACAAACGAATCTTATAATTCATGATTACAAGCAATTCATGAAATACATAACAGATCGACATTAAGACGATAAAGCAATAGGTTTACAACGATATAACATTAAACGACAAGATATATGACGTATGAAAACACGTCTTACCGACACAGCTGCTCGAACGACAAGAGTGAAAGCATAGCCAAGTACCGTCCTTTTATAGGTTCGCATTGCATAATTTATCGGTAGAATAGGGATGCACCTAACAGTATATTATTTTGTTTTATAATTTTCATGATCGGTAACATTAAAATGGAAATCTGCGGGATTTCTTCATTGACAAATCGTGCATATGATTTGTGTGACGACCAACACCTAAACCAAGAGCTCTAGCATGTTCGTTGCGTCCTACGGAACAATGGACATAGGGTGAAGTTCCCACCTAGACACAAAGTCAGTCACCAGAGAAGGGACAGGGTAGACAGACAACCAGCATTTCTACCCTATATAAAAGGAGTGACAGACAAGATCTCAAACGTACTTAATAAGTTTTCATTCATAAAAATACTACACGTCTGCATATGGTCCTTCGGCATCGGAAAAGGAGATTTGGATACGTTTTGGTGGAGCTACATTACAACAGCGACAAGGCGTTTACATCGGCAACAAGGCGGTGGCGCGGCGAGGTTAAAAGTTCAAAAGTTAATCCTGCGACATGTCTCCGAGTGTTACTGTTGACGGCGGTCAGACATACGACCTGCAAACGCCTCCCGCTATACTGTCTGCAACACGGCAAGAATTTTATGCTACAGACACGCGACGAGGCTCAGGTTTGACACGTGCTGCAAGTGAGTAGAAGCCATTTTATTTTACTGTTTTCCAGCAATAACAAGCACGCGAGCAAAAGCCAGCAATATAGGATTTATAGAAGATTTCATCGATTTGTCGTTAAAAGTCACACGTCATACCACGCAACCATATTCTCGTGTATGTGTGACAGAGACAAATAATAGGAGCAAGCTAAAGACCGAGCGAGACGCAAGATATCGACGTTGGTAAAAAATCGTCGTCTTTATCGGTGTTGGCGCAACATCCTGACAGTCAACACTGCAACGCGATTGGACAACGCGAAACTTCCTTCAAGTTATAATCAACCAGCGAAGAGCAAAACTTTATGGTATACAACGGCAAGCCAAGGGAAAAATAAGAACAATCGGCCTCGGCCATTTTAGTTTGTACACATTTTTGTCCTGTTTGTCAGGGCCTCTTTGTTGTAAATTTGTTGAACTTTAAGTATTATAAGCGTAAAGTCGCTATAAAAGTATAAAATAAGTATACTGTATTATAGTATTAAGTGTGAGTTAAGTGTGTTGTCGAGATGTCTGACGAGAAAACTTTAAAACAATTAAGGGCTGCTCGTGGTTACGCGAAGGCGTATCTCACGAGATTGTATCAGTTTGTGCACATTGAAAAAGATATTCAAATGAGTACTATTACTACATTACAGCCTAAAAGGTCACGAGTTACAGAGATCTTTAGTGAGTACGAGGGGTACAACAAGCAAATCTTGGCATTTGTGAGCACAATGTCTCCGAAACCCAAAAGACAGTTTCCCCTTGGAGAAGCCTGGTTGGTATATACAAGATCGACTGGACTGCAGTTGTGGGACCTCATATATCGGCCAAACTAAACGTACCATCGCGTGCCGCATGAACGAACACATAAAAGCGGTCAAAAACAATGACAAACATAAATCGGCAATCGCGAAGCATTTCATTGACTCGGGCCCAAATCACTGGATTGAGTTCCATAACCCACAAATAATTAGAACAGAACGCCACTACACACCTAGATTGGTCAGGGAAGCGATTGAAATTACTAAACACAAAAATTTCAATCGTGAGGACGGGTTCAAATTGTGAAATGTCTGGAATCCTGTGATTCGAATGTGCAAAAATCGGCGTAATCAACAAAATATAGTTTCGCGATCAGATACTGTTAGTGTTGTGTGTCGAGAACAATTACGAGTGATTAGTGAGTTAGTGAACAGTGGTACCGGGGGCGATCGTAGTAAAAGACTGCGAAAGAGGGTAGACCGATATGTCTGCCAATAACATCCCACCCGCAAGATCTTAAGTTACTCCGTGATCATGGCGCTTGCAACAGCGCCGAAATATCGGATACTCACTAACAAAAAGGTACATGGTAGCAATCCCGCAGATTTCTATTTTAATGTATATTATTCTAATAATATATATATATTATATTATATATCTTATTTGTTATGTATATTATTTTAATAATATATATTTATATAAATGTACATTTACCACGCATATATCACGCAACCTCGTTCGCGGCTCCTATTGCCCGTAGCGTGATAATTTTCCCCCGTTTCCGAAACATTCTTCATTGGTGCTCCACTCCTATTGGTCTTATCGTGATGATATTTAGCCTATAGCCTTCCTCGATAAATGGGCTATCTAACACGTAAAATAATTTTTCAAACCGGACCGTTACTTCCTGTAATTAGCGCGTACAAACAAACAAACTCTTCAGCTTTATATATTACTATAGATATTATAATATGTATATATGTTTATAGTATAAATATGTGCATGTGCTCTGGTACTTTCTTTTTTGTTTGCTTTCAATTGCGTTAAGTGAATTTAAATTGCGGCGACAGCCACGTACCCGGGGCCCGCTACGTGTCAGAGGCGTCAGGACTCTTGGGGGCAGGGGTGCAGCGCTTAAGGGTGTGAGGCAGGGCTGTGACACTATCATACATAATGCAATTTAAAAAAGAAGGCAGTGCCATCTACACTGCTTAACCATAAAACTTAGGCTGAATCATAGATATAGAATACCAATAGATTGGCTATGCGGAAAAGAGACAATACGAGTTTACGTGTGTTAGAGCGCGACAGATAAACGAGATCAAACACCGATACGCTATGAGCCTGTATCGTCCTAGCGCCCGTCGAGGTCGAAACATTATTGTTGTTATTTTTTCGGTATCTTGAGTATTTTGTTGTGGTTTATTACTTATTAAGCGTGTTTTATCATGGTGACGTGTGCAGTACCTGGATGTAACGCTTCCAAGAAAGAAAATCCACAAAATCTTTCATTTCACATGTAAGTAAACAATGCCATATTTGCCTCTGAATAAGCTTTTTATATCCAGCGGTAGGGAATATTATCTCGTTTAGTTTAATTGTAAATTAAGATGCTTTCGCATCGTATAAAAATAATTATTAAATACGTGAATTTATGTTATTTCTAACCTCACATACCTAAAAGTTTGAAGTGACAATGTCGATAAAAATATCGATAAAAGTCACAGTGATCAAATAATAATCATCAATTAGTTTTAATAAAACCATTCTATACTGACTATTTGGCATTTTAATTATGTTAATTAATATGGTTACAGATTTCCACAAAATGCAGACATTCGAGGAAAATGGTTAAAAATGGTGAACAGACCGGATTGGGTCCCAAAAAAACATTCAACCATTTGTAGCAGGCATTTTGAAGAAAACTGTTTTGTAAATAGAAGTGCACAAAGAATAAAGCTTCGTTCTGGATCAGTACCCACACTGTTCATGCCGGTAAGTTGATTTGTATAATGACTAACTGTACACACACACTTTACATGAACTTTATACAAAATGAAATGACTACAGAATATTATGTCATACTAATAACGATTTGTGTTCATTATGAGAACATTACCAAAATATGTTTAATAAATATATTATGTCCAAGAAGGTATATACATGTATTGGCTATAGTAAAAAATATCAGTTTGTCGTCGTAGATGTAAACAGTCATAGTTGAGTTAGAAAACAAAGTTTTTAAATATATAATAAATAAATGTTTAAGTATTTTTTTTAAACAGGTCATTTTCATTAGGATAATGTTGTTAAGTACTTGATATTGCTTTTAAGTTATTTTTTTAAATATATTTTTATAAAACATGTTGTCAACAGATTGAATTGAAATCAACACGTAGAGTATCTTCATATGTGTATAGAGATATATCGCCACTTCCTGGATGTTCGAGCGCACATAGTGACATGACAGTATTTACGCCAAGGAAGAAAAAAATGAAGAAGGCTATTGATCACTTGAAAAAACGTCTAATTACTAAGCAAAAACGTTTGAAAAATATTAGGGCCCAAATAAAAAGAGTGACTGAAAAGGTACTCAAATTAACTAGTGTCCTAAAGAAATTAGAAAGTCTACCATCACTACAAAATAATTTAAACACCGTGATGGGATCTTGTCCTAACGATTTATTACAACATCTCATTGAAAGAGTAAATAAAAAAAAACAGAATGATAAATTTAAAAATAAATATGATATGCCATTAAAGACATTTGCTGTAACGTTACATTTTTATAGTCCTAGAGCTTATAATTTTATCAGAAAGTCATTTGACTTGTGTTTACCACATCCTCGAACTTTACGAGGTTGGTACCAAAATGTTAACTGCCGACCTGGTATCACTAAGGAAGCTATAGATACCATAAAAGCTGTTGCCGAAAAAAAGAAAGATTTGATGATTGCCCTTATGTTTGACGAAATGTCTATACGCGAGCATACAGAGTTTGACGGCCAAAATCATTACGGATATGTAGAAATTGGCAACAATATATACGGGGACCACGTAGATATCGCAAAAGAGGTGTTGGTTATTATGGCTGTAGCCATAAATAGTTTTTGGAAAATTCCAATTGGTTATTTTTTTGGAAGAGGTTTTACCGCCTTACAAAAAGCTACACTCCTAAAACAGTGTATTGACTGTTTGAGTGATTATGTGAAAATAGCTTCTGTAACTTTCGATGGCATAGCTTCAAATATGACCATGGCAAAAATACTGGGTGCAAATTTAAGTGTTGAACCTTTTATGCCATATTTTTCCTATAATGGCCAAAAGATTTATTTAATGTATGATCCGTGTAATTTATTAAAATTAGTTAGAAATGCTTTTTCGGAGTATAAAATAATTACGCACCACGATGATGTAGTCAGATATGAGTTCATTGAAAAATTAATTAGACTTCAAACAGATATTAGGTTACATTTGGGTAATAAATTAACACAAAAACATGTTCATTTTGTGAAACATAAAATGAATGTTCGGTTAGCTGTTCAATTACTAAGCAATTCTGTAGCAAATAGTATACAATACTGTGACGAACAACTTAATTTAGCTTCATTCCAAAATTGTCAAGCCACAGTTGAATTCATAAAAAATTTCAACACCATATTTGATATTTTCAATTCTAGAAACTTGCTCAGTCCCGGGTTTAAAAAGCCCATAAACACAAATAATTTTGAAACAATTATAGCGGAATGTGACAAAATATATGTATATATACAAAATTTAAAATACAATGGACAGCCATTGACTTTATAAAAAAAGCCCGAAAAAGCAAGCCTTTCTTGGTTTCCAGGCTAATATAGTCGTTTTAAAGCATTTATATGTTGAATTAATTGAGTCTGAGAAATTAAAGTTTCTTCCAACATATAAACTGTCTCAGGACCATTTAGAAACGTTTTTTAGCGCCGTGAGGTCTAGAGGCGGTTTCAACAATAACCCCACGGCAAAACAATTTACTGCGGCATACAAACGCTTAATATGTCACGTAGAAGTGCAGATCAGTGAAAATGCAAATTGTTTGCCATTGGAAAATATCACATTGCTCAACGCACAATCGCAACGCACAGTTGATACACTAAATATTACAACTGGTATTAGCGTGATGACAAGATCCAACTCAGACTTGTTGGCTAAAACTTTAACATCTGAGGTTGAAGGCGAGGACTCTCGATTCATTGAAGAAATGCCATGGATACCGGAGGGCATGGAATCAATAGTAAAATCGATTGTAGAGTACATATGTGGTTATATAGTAAAAAAAATCTCGAAAAAAATTACTTGTGAGCCATGCCTGACCGCACTTCACGGTGAAATTCAAGAATGTTCTTTTATATAAATGAAGGATTTAGGAGGGCTAAATTATCCATCTCAAGATGTAATAGAAATAGGCTTAAAATGTGAACGAGTTTTCCGAACATATATAAAAGATAAATATGTCAATAAAGTAATTTTCCAAAAAAATGTTGCTAAATGCCTTATTCTATGTCGGGAGTGTTTCAGGAATCTTGATAGCCATATGTATGATTCGCCAAACCTCGTAAATCATAAATATATATTAATTAAACTGATTACAGAAATATATGTGTCTATTAGAATTAAATATGAGGCAAAGTTGTGTAATGCAACCAAAGAAAGTTTGAGACATTTCTATAATAAATTAATATTGTTTGGAGGAAAATGAATTCCTATACATGCTTACAGTGTTGTTTTTGATTAAATATTGTTTGTGGTTAAATATTTGTTTCTAAAACAACGAGCAATATTGCGTAATATTATTATCACTTAATTAACACATTAAACATTAAAGCAGTTATCCGTTGTTTTTGTGTATCCACAAAAAAATCTATCAATAAAGATTTGTCTTTTTAATTTTGTAGTTTTCTTGTACTTATTCGCACTAAATACGTAGCTCTGAATCCCTCTGGATTTATTTATACCATTTGGTACAGGTTATCGAAAAAAATATTTTTGCATGGCGCATCACTATCACGTTACACACACATGCAAATTTGATGCACACCATTGCGTTTCTTTTTTGGTCTCGCTTATTGAAATGCACAACCAATCTATGGTATTCTATATCTATGGGCTGAATCAAGTTGTGAAGAGTGTCGGTAGATGTCACTATCGACGTATTAAGATGGTTTTCTTTAATACACAAATTAATTTAATAATTAATGTATTTCTTTATTAAAAAATAATTTAACAATAATAAACGTTTAATAAATAATTTTAATGTATAATAAAATTGATAAGTTATTTTTTTTATAACTGTTTGTGAACAAAACAAAATGGCTGCACATTTTGATCGTCATCTTGGCTTGCGTGTGCGTCAGTTGTTGTTTTCGGTTAATTTTGTGTTTTTCTGGTGTTTTTACTGCTATTTGACTTAGTGTTAAGATCTTCCCCTCCGTCCTAATGAGTGATTACACTGGTATTGCGATATGGACGCTATTTATTGTGTTGTGAGGATGAAATAAAGATCAGCTCAAGCATATTATAATAAATTTGATGGTTATAAAAATAGAAAATAATATTGTAAAACTGATGAGAAAAATGTTTAACAGTAGGAAAGTTGTAGTTGTGGTGTTAGTTACGTGGTGTATTAAATTGATTCTGTGAATTTAAATGGTTTTATTTTTAAAATCTTTATCAGGCAATCGTTCTTGTATAAAAGAAGTAATCCATTTTGTTTTAATACACTTATTGCAGCGTTGTTAATTGTAATACAACGGAAAGTCTATTTCAGTCTCATTACATTAACAATAATTCTATTAAAACAAAATAACTGTATGAAATAAGAAATAGGTATACATATTTGTAGGTAGCTATAGTTATGTATAGAACTAGTTTCGGGTGCAGAAATGTAGAGGCGCTACTATCATTTGGTTGGCATAAATATCCCTTGAGAGGTCACTCTTTTCCCGTAGTATTACTATTCTCTTTGGTGTGAGGGTTGAGGCAGCGCTTGAGGGAGGGACGGTTGAGGGGGCAGGGCCTGCCGAGATCACCGCGCGCGATCGCCTTGGTCGCCCCAGTCGTGGCAGTAGAGGCAGTCGAGTCCAGGAGAGGCCACGGCCTAGTACCATTGATGAGTGAGCTTACTTTTTAACTAAGTTTACTAAGTTACTAACTAAGTAACTAACTAACATTGTATGGACTGCCGCTGGTTCGCGCCTCACTCACTACGGCTGTTCACTTTTTGTGATTGTTGTATTCTGCTACGAAAATGAATAACTGCAATATTACATTCAGACGCAATCGTGCCCGTACAAAGTCCGACTCAAATGATGTAAGTGTGCTATCACATGAAATTCACCTAGATGGCACCACTAATAGTCTACCAGACGTATCGGATGACGAAGATGAAGTATTAAAATTGAAACAGCAAATTAGTAAATTACAGGAAGATCTAAATAGTGCTCACGGTGAAATAGAAATGCTTACTTTAGAGAATAATGAGCTTCGACAGTCGAAGGAAGAACTTTAAAAAAAAAATGAGATGTATAAAAAACTTATCAGTAGTCCAACAAAATTTAAAATAAATACACCAAAAAGAACACGAAAGGGCAAAGATATGGAGGTAGATATCACACAATGCAAGAATTCCTCTAATAAATGCAATGAAACTATTGAAATCAATGATAACAATAAGAATACTGAACGTAATAAAATGTATCCTCCCGAGTGTAATATAATAAAATCTAATAGCCGTATTGAAGGAAATAGTACCGAAATAAAAGGACTGCGTAAAATCTGTATGTTAAGCACAAATAAAAGAAATAAATTGTTATCAGTAGCTCAAAACGAGCTACATAATTTCAATATCTGTCATTATTGAATGCCTGGAGGTGGTACCGATGCTATTCTAAATGGTTTAAAATCAAAGCTAGTCAATTACACAATGAGTGATTACTGTGTAATATTTTTAAGTTCTGAAGACTTCACCACAACAAAAGATTACTTGGAATTAATTTACTCCTTAAGAGGCTCATTGCAAGATAATACAAACACTAACATAATTTTATGTCTACCTAGTTTTAGATGTAGTGCCCTGGCTAACATGTACAACTGGAGAATTGAACATTTTAATAATTTGTTATACTTAGACGTCACAACTCATGAATATGCGTATGTACTGGACACAAATCTACATCTAAATTATGACAGTACTATGTTCAATATGAGATCTGGATTAATCAACGGAAGTGGCTTGTGTACTGTTTTTAAGGACCTACATGAATTGATATGTAATTTACAATCATACGAAATTGAAGGCACTAACACCTCAATAATAGCGGAGAATAATTATCATGATAAAAACGACACGACGTTTTTTCTGTGATAAAAATATACACATAATGCACCAAAATATAGCAGGACTTTTGAACAAATCTGATGCTCTAGCTGTATGCATACAGGAACTTGTAGAAATGCATAATATTTATGTTGATGTAATCTGCATAACAGAACACTTCGTCATGTCAGGATTAGAAAAATATGTCACTCTGCTTAACTATAATCTGGCTGCAATATATAGTAGAAAAGATAGAAGACGCGGTGGGGCATGCATATTGGTAAAGAAAGGACTTCAATTTAGAAAATTAGAAGAAATAGAAAAATTATCATTACCTGGTATATTTGAATGTTGTGCCATCGACATAATAAATAGTAATATAATCATAGTATGCATATACAGGGTTCCAAAAATGAATGCTTTGAATATATTTTTTAGTAGGTTAGAATCACTTTTAAAAATTGTATGTTCCAAACATAGAAAAAGTATTGTCTTGTCAGGTGATTTCAATATCGACATTTTGAAAAATAATAGGGTTGTGTTGGATTTTGAATGTCTATTGTATAATTATAACTTAAAATTAGAGTTTAGGCAAGCAACTAGATTGCAAAGCAACACATGTATTGATAACTTCTGCCATAGTTTTCGAAGAGGATGTAAATCACAGATCTTTGAATTCTCATTGTCTGACCATACTGCACAAATTATTGAATGTCCAATCCCCAAAGTAGAAACCAAATATTGGCGAATAACCCAACGTGATTTAAACAAATATAATATAGCTAAATTTAAATCATGTATAGAAAGTCTTTCGTTTAATGACATATATCACACAAACAATCCCAACGAAGCTTATGAGTCATTTTTAGACATTTTAAAATTGTTCTATGATTTGTGCTTTCCAAGTCGAATATCTACAATTAAGACAACAATTAAACCTAAATGGATATCACGTGGCATTAAACTGTGTAGTAAAAATAAAAGAAAACTTCTTTGGAAATATAGAGTAAATCCGAACAAAATCAATAAGATGAATTATGTAAAATATGCACAAAGATATAGGCACATTATTAGACAGACTCAACGGGCACAAAACGTTCACAACATAAAAACATCAAAAAGCGTATCAAAAACTACTTGGAAAATTATAAACCAAACGAAACTAAGCATTCCAAGAGAGCCTATATCAAAAATAGTCACGGATCAGAACATAAAAATTACCGATCCACAACACATTGTTAACGGTTTTAATGACTATTTTATAGATAAAGTTAAACCCATTTATACAAGCGGCACAAATGTGACAAATACAATAAAAAACAGCACAAAATCAATGTTTATGTCACCTTGCCTTCCAATAGACGTTGATACAATAATAAAGAGTCTTAGAAACACAAATAGTGTCGGATATGACAAAATAGTGTCTGAAGTGTCGATCATGACAGCAGAACTATTTGCTATTTCGGAAGCTTTATCTTACGCTTCTAATTTACAGCAGGCTAACGTTGTAATTATTACTGATAGCGAGAGCGCTCTCCAGCATTTGGCTCGATGCGCCTCTGGACACAGAGGTGTATCGATAGCCTTTCCTGTGCTGAGTAAAATATACTCTCTTTTAAGTAATAATGTGAATATTGTATTGCAATGGATACCCTCACATATCGGTCTACAGGGAAACGAAGAGGCAGATAAGCTAGCTAAAAGAGCGGCAATTTCGGGTCTTCAAATTTATATTTTACCTATTTATTCGGAAATATTATCAAAATTCAAAAAACATTGTTACGATGGGTGGAAAAAGCACTTTGATGATATAGCTAAATTTAAAGGCATTTGGTATAAAATTATACAAAATGAACCTCCTCGTTTCCCATGGTTTAGTAATTATGAAATGAATCGAAATGTTTTGGTAACTGCCCACCGGCTTCGTTCTGGACATATGCCACTCAACGGCTTTGCTTTCTTAATGAAAAAAGTCAGCTCGCCTAACTGCCAAGTTTGTAATATGATTGAGGATGTACATCACCGTTTAATGGAATGTGTCAGGAACGAAGCTGAAAGAAATAGAATAATTAGGGAGTTAAACATAAATAAACTAGATCTAGGTGCATTTACTAGCATCTTATCAAGACCTACGTCACGTGAGGCTAAAATGTTGTATGCACTCGTCAAAATACCGACATAATGTTGATATTTCTACGAATATATAATAGGTTAAAATAGTTACTTAAGTAGTAGTTGATTGTACATCGGTTAAAAAAAAAAAAAAAAAACCTTGTTTGTTGTTGTTAAATGTTTAGGTTAAGATGGAACTGGCATGAACTGTGTTCAAAAGTTCCTTAAAAATTAAATAAAGATTTAAAAAAAAATAAAAAAATATGACGGTATAAACACTAAAGTCATTAAATCCGTTGGGCCGATTATTTCAAAACCTAAGTCACATTATTAATCTCAGTATAGACACTGGTATATATCCAGATAAATTAAAAACATCAGTGGTCAAACCCGTATTCAAAAAAGGTAATAAAGAAAGTATGGAATGTTATCGACCAATCACACTAATTTCGGTATTCTCAAAAGTTTTTGAGAAATTTATTTCTAAGCAACTTTACTCCTATTTTGAAAAACATAACATCCTTGCAGTAGAACAGAAGGGATTAAGACATAATAAAAGTATAAACAGAGCCATCTATGAATTCTTACGTGTGATTGTATCTAAAGTAGATAATAGAATACCAGTGTGTGCCATTTTTTGCGATATGACGCAAGCTTTTGATTACGTAGACCACAAAATCCTACTAGAGAAGCTAGAAAGTTACGGAGTACGTGGTAATGTTAATAACCTAATAAAATCTTACCTGACAGATAGGAGACAATATACAGAGCTCAAAAAAATTAACTTGATGAACAAAAAAGAAGAAACTTTCACATCTCATTTACGGACAATTAATTATGGAGTGGGGCAAGGTAGTGTCCTCGGACCGTTGCTGTTTATTGTATACATCAATGATTTGCCGAAGGCCACTATTCACCCCGTCACTTTATTTGCGGATGACAGTACGGTCGTTGTAGAATGTAAAAATCGCGCTTGCTACGAAATTGACATTAATAATACCTTGTATGACATTATAAAATGGATGGATAAAAATAATTTAAAAATTAACTTAAATAAAACAAATTTGATGCAATTTTCGCAAAGGGATAACATAGTTGCAAATATGAATATCAAATATAATAACATAAAAATAAATGAAACGGACACTACTAAATTCCTAGGACTAAATATTGATAGCAAACTTAATTGGAAATCACATACTGAAGAGTTATGCAAAAAAATCAGCAATACAGCCTACGCTCTCTTTAAACTTGCGCCTCTTTTTAATGATGAAAGTATACTTATAGCTTATCATGGGATGACTGAGTCCTATCTCAGGTATGGCATCATACTCTGGGGAAACTCAACAAATAAAGATATTGTTTTTAAGTCTCAAAAGCAGTGCATAAGAGCCATGTTCAAGTTAAAATCCACAGATAGTTGTGTACCATATTTTAAAAAGTATAAAATTATGACATTACCATCCTTATACAATTTTGAAACAGCAGTTTTCGTAAAGACAAACCCGGAACTATTCGAAACTTTGGCTGAAACTGTTGTTCGCAATAGAAGGTCTCACAACAGCAATAGAATCAGAATACGTAAAGCAAATACAGCATTAATGCACAAAAGTATATTATGTATGGCACCTGTTATTTATAATAAGGTCTCTGTTAGCATAAGAAATCTGGATATATTCCTGTTTAAAAAACGATTACGCGAATTTCTCATAGACAAATGTTATTACGATATAAGAGACTTCTTGGATGGTAAATAATAGTTGATTATTAAATTATTGATTTGACATTATTGTATCTTATTGTTTTTTATATTTTCATATTTTGTAAATTGTATGTAAATTAAGTTCTAAATTTTAATAGAAATTGAAATTCATTGACGTTTTGCATGTATATTTTTAATTACTTCAAATGTTATATTGTATTGTTTTGATAGACATTCCAAAATATTATTATTTATTGCATGCTTTGAATATAATTTTAAATTATTGTAGGCCTAAATGGCAGAACATAGCGGACCAATAACACTTATGTAAACATCATATTATGTATTACCTATGATTCACAATAAAGAATATTGATTGATTGATTGATAACGCTTTTTATCTTCTAACAGAATTGTTTTTTATTTGTTTAGTAATGGGTGTGCTCTTGGCTGATTGAATGTGTATATATATTCAGGCTTTTAGTTGAAGACGTAGAGGAGATGCCCCGCGGCAGTGGTCTTGAGACCGCGCTGCATCCTAAACGGCGCCGGGTGTGGCAGCCGTGAGTAATTTTGTTGAAGTATTGTAATAATATAATGGCATTTTCTTTTAACTTATTTTAATTGTTGAAATGTTTTCGTAGGTCTGACGGAAACGAGGCTGTGACGGCAGCTGCGGTGGTCTACGAACCACCGCAAACCCCTCCGCCTCCTGAGGCATTATCGGTACCCTCACCGGCTGCGTAAATTCTTATTTTGTTTATTGTAGTAGGTATCAACTTATCTATCAACAATCCATACCTTTATATAAACCTTTTTTCCCCAGGTTTACAGAATGTGGTGGCTCCGCGGCCAATTCTTAGAAAAAAGTTTAATAATGTTAACGACTTCAGTTTATTATAAACCTTAATGCTTAAACGTAAAGTTTAATTAACATTGCAAAATATATTTATTTAGTAGTAGTCTCTTTCGTCAGAGAAAGGATATTATGGAATAAATTTAAAATGTCGCTTGAAAACAAAAAGTCGTCAGTACAAAATTATTTATTCTATAAGGTTAAAAACATTTTGTTTACAATTTCGTGCTTATTGTATTGTGGAACTAGATGTAGTTCTTGGTATTACATTTCAATGCTTGGAACAGCCTAACGTATGTTCTGTACAAAACTTAAAACGTATGAAACGAGTGCTAAATTTTATGGCGAACCACAGATAATATATACTATACTAGGCCGAATATATCCTGCACGGTCTAATATTATCTGCTTCTCTGTCGCTCTAACGTGACGCCATCTTGTCTATGATAGCTCTATGTCATTCGCTATTTCCCCGCGAAAGTTGATTTTCTGCACGAATTCGTACAGGATAATTTTCGAATAAGTTATTAAGAATATTGTTATTTTCTTTTTTTTTGTGTTTATTCGTAATTTTTTGTGTAAATATTTAAATATGCATTACAAAAAGTGCGAAATATGCGATATAAGATCTGGTCGTATAATGGATCAAAAACGTCCATTTATGGCAAAATTTCCCTTGGATGAAGGTAAATTTAAATACTCTTTTATTGTTACATAATATGTTCCAGTTGCCTAATATTAGTCGGTAATTACATGAAATTGTTAAATTATTCATTACGTGTTAAAAATAGTGTTGTACCGCTGCTATCGATATTGTTAAACACATTTAACACAATATTTGTAATCATCTTTGTTGAGATGTCAGATAATATTATTATATCACTTTTAAACAATAATAAATTTAAAAAGGAACAAATTTCTTATAAGCGATTTGATATCATTTGTTATAATTAATATGACTAATCTTACATTATTTTCGTTACAGAATCAGCCACATTGTCTGCTCCTTTGAAATTAATAATTTGCAAGCTGGTAATATACTGTGAAGCCTTAGTAAATTGCACTTTTATTGCCTAAGTATCAATCGTAACATAATAATTGTGACCAAAATGAACTACATGATTTGTTTTGTTACAGAACCCAAATTACTCATGTATGTAAAATACTTGTTTAAAATTATATATTAATATAATATTAAATATTTGTTCATGTTTCATTTAAACCCGTGATTTCAACAAACACAAAAAAAAAATCGGGTGGCTTAATTAGTGCATTAGTAATCGATATCGACAATATTCGGTATTATTCACGTCCCTATTGAGTTGCTCATGTTGGTAGCAATGCGTTTGTCAAACGTCAATCAATGTTTTTGCAATGTTGTCAGCATTGACCTACAGTACATGGACTACGCATACCTACCGCAACAAGACTAAAGAAAGAACAGAATACCTCCGCATTCAAACCAACGAGAATGTATATCGTTGTTTACCTAATTTTTCGTAGCTCCGACGTTCTGGGATACCGATATCAACATAAAAAGTACTTAATATGTTGACATTGAGCGAAATATCAAATTGAGTAAATAAAACACGTTTTAAATAGTTGTAATATTTATTCACACATTCAGGTTAGGGCACTGCGCAGTCGAGAGTTCTGTTGTAGGATGTTTCATGGAAGTGCATCGAGCAGACATAGCACATTTTATGTTGAGGATTTATATTTTCCAAACCAATGATTTCGATCCATTTCTTTCTTAAAATTTCATTTACAGGAAACCTGATGAAGAAAACACCATGTTAACATATTTTTTTATATAATAATATAAGTATCGACACTTTAACTCTACCATCACTATCGTTAATCGTATGTAAACAAATCAAAGTGAAACAAAGCAAATAATACCATTGAGAACCTCAAAAAACTAACAAACGTCTTCGGAAATTATAAAAAGAATATGTTTAATACAATACAATAAACAAAATCGTAAAATATTGAACAATTTCAATGCATTTTTGTACTAACCTGTAAAGAGTCAATGTACAATGATTCTTGTTTTTTCTTGCACCAGATTGTTTAATGGAGCACGAAGGCATGATTTTCATGTCTAGGGCAAAGCCTTGGTTACAATAAAAACCAATTTAAAGCCGTAATTGGCACAAAAACAAAATTTCCAACAACAACCGCTTGACAGCAGATCTACCTCAGAACTTGGTGCATACAATGACGTCGCCGGTCACGAATTGACAAATGCATGACGTCACTCAAAAGTGTTGCCAATATTAGTGCTCACTAAACTATGTTTATCTCTCTTTTCACACCAAGGTAAACATAAGTTAAAAAGAGACAAAATGCTTTTTTGTATATATGTGTCGATCTTATATATATTTGTATAATGAATTGTTCGTATAGTAGAATAGGGCATCTCCTTATATTTTCTTTACTCATTGGTTTACAGCTATTATTAGGACATATTTTGAATTTGACATTTCATTCATAGTATGGAAGTTCGGACTCTTGTAACGTAGTGATTTATATACTCTTTGGCTCGGAACACAGTAAGTATTGAGTTGCAGAATATATTTGTTTTAGGTTTTTTCTATATGGTGGCAAATATTTTTGACCGATTCAAAAAAGTAGTAGATATTATTTTACATTGCCGCTATTACAACAAATAGGTAATAAAAAACAAATTTTTGTAAATTATGTATTTTCTTAGATTTAGTATCTATAATTCTGCGTCATAGATAGATAGATAGATAGAAAACTCTTTATTTGCACACCATAATATTACAGAGTTAGAAGAGAGTACAATAAAATGTGAGACGGAGTGTACAAAGGGCGGCCTTATTGCCTAAAGCAATCTCTTCCAGGCAACCTTAGGATGGATCAAAATGTATAGGAGAGACAGTGGTAGTTGTCGGTGCAATGAGATTTGAATTAATTATATTATTTGCTAATGAATGTGATGAACAACATACATATATAAATATATCCACACACATATATATAAGTATTTATATATACACATACATATATACATAACTAGATAATGTATATAAAATAATAATTCCTGCATACCCTAATTCGTGACTGTCTTAATTAAGATGCATAATGTTCGTTAACCATTTTTTTGAATGCATTTATTGTTTGCGCTTGCCTGATGTTTACCGGCAGTGCGTTCCACAAGCGTACAGCTTCAACAGTGAAAGACTGGTCGTAAAATTTTGTGGAATGCAGAGGCATCTCCAGTCTCAAATTTTCGGATGACCTTAGACATTTTTCATGTGTGTCATTAAGGAACTTGAATCGTTCTTTGAGGTAGAAAGGGGCTCTGGGATTGAACAAAATATTGTAGAGAAAAATAAGGATATGAGTATTCCGGCGAGAGCGAATTGGAAGCCACTTGAGCATTTGACGGAATTCAGAGACGTGATCATATTTACGTAGGCCAAATACGAATCGTATACAGAGATTTTGTAGTCGCTCAAGCTTATCAAGTTGTGCTTCGGTGAGATTCAGATAGCTGACATCGGCATAGTCGAGAATTGGAAGTAGAAGTGCTTGTGCAATCGCAGCCCTAGTTGCAATCGGCAGAAAATTACGTAATCTTCGCAGAGACCCGGCAGAAGCAAATATCTTTCGACTGACCTCTTGTATCTGTGTACCCCAGGATAAAGTATTGTCTATGTAGATCCCTAAATTTTTTACACTAGTGCTTATCTCAAGAGTGGTGCCACCAAATACAATTTGGGGCAGTTGTGTCCAGTTAATTTTTGAAACCATCCTGGGACTGCCAATAACACATACCTGCGTCTTAACAGGATTAACCTTGAGTCCATAATTATGACTCCATTCAGCAATGTGACGCAGGTCAGCATTAATGGTGTTAAACGCTTCTGGTAACGAGGCAATCGGAGCTTGTGTATATATTTGTAAATCGTCTGCATAAAGATGGTAGAAGGAATTTAATTGATTAGAGATTGAGTTTATGAAAACAGCGAAGAGTAAGGGAGATAGAACGCCACCCTGCGGTACACCAGCAGAAATATTGCACCAAGAAGACACCGAGTCTTCAATGCAAATACGTTGGCGGCGACCAGACAGGTAACTTTGAAACCAGTCAATTGTCGTTGGAGATATGTTAAGAGACCGTAGTATACCAAGCAAAATTTGAAAATCTATAGTGTTAAAAGCATTACTAAAATCAAGTAAGGTGAGTACTGTAATCATTCCACTTTCCATGCCCAGTCTGATGCTATCTGTAATGTGTACCAGCGCAGAAGTAGTGCTGTGTCCAGGACGAAAGCCGGATTGGAAGGGGTTCAGTAATGAATTTTTGGAAAGGAAGTAACTTACTTGAGAGTGGATGAGGCGTTCGAGCACTTTAGATAGGAAAGGTAGGATGGATATGGGCCGATAGTCAGATAATGAGGAGGGTTTAGCTTTTTTAGGAAGAGGGATTAGTTGGGCATCTTTCCATGTAGATGGAAAAACACCGCTTGTTAAGGAGTGATTAAGGATATTGCATAAGATGAGAAGGATTTCGTCAAGGATAGGAAGAATCATATTTCGGCTTATGCAATCACTTCCTACTGCAGTGGATGAAATCGCCAGAATGGTCTTCTTAACATCACAAGCGAACAATTGATCAAAGACGAAAGGTGAATAGTTGGGAGTTGGGGTAGAAGAAATATATCTAAGAGTATTAGCTTTTGTATTGTCATCAATATCAGACGAGGTAGAGAAATGTCTATTGAGTAAGTCAATGTTGAAATTTTTAGGAATAGACTCTTGACGAGACTTCCCAACTCCCAATGTTCTAAGAAATTTCCAGACTTTTGCTGGATCACCGTTTTCTACGGAAGAGTGGATATGTTGGCGTTGTGCGTTTCGACACATCTTATTGCAGAGATTTCTCAGGTACACATATTTTTCTAGGTTAGTGTCCGTTGGTCGACGCTTGTATTTACTTTTCGCCAAGCATTTTTTGGACATAATCCGTCGTATCTCCTCAGTAAGCCACGGAGCCGGTAAATGTTTGAGTTTGATCGATCGCAAGGGTGCGTGTACGTTATACAATTGTATTAAGTTTTCGGTGAATATTTGAACTTTTTCGTTTACACACTGCGAATTTTGTAAAACAGACCAGTTGATGTTACGGGCGTCCTCTTTAAGTTTAGTAAGATTCATTTCGCTAAAATTGCGTTGCACAAGGATTCTCGGCTTTGCCTTGGGTGGACGGATAGCATAAGAAAGAAATATCAAGTCATGATAAGAGAAGGCATCAGCCGGATATTGGCCATGGCTGATGACATGATCTGTAGAAGAGACAAGAATGAGGTCAAGAAGAGAAGGAGAGCAGTTTGGAAAGTGATGAGTAGCATCAAGTGTTAAAAGTGATAAGTTATTACAGTCCACCACTCTGCGTAACGAAGAAGAGCGATGGTCATTTTTAATAAAACAGGTATTGAAATCGCCCATTATTAATATATGGCTATAAGAGGGAGATATGTTTTCTAGTAAATTTTCAAAAGAAGCAAAAAAGTTAAAACGTAATGAGGGTGAATAGTAAACACCCAGTAAAACTTTTGAGTGATTAATGTCTAGTTCTAAGAACAGATGTTCACCTGCATCCGGTGGTGGGGGTTGTGAGGATATACTTACAATTGTGAACGGAATGTGTTGTCGCAGATATACACCAACACCACCCCCACCACCAATCGCACGATCATTCCTCACAAGATTAAAGCCTGGAAGAGTATAAGATGTGGTAGGTAAGCACGGTTTTAGCCATGTCTCTGAGACTAAAATGGCGTGTATGTTTTTACAGTTAAAGGTAGCCAGCATATCAGGGAAATGAGCTGGAATACTCTGAGCATTTATATGGACAACATTAAAATTCCGCGAAGCATCAGAAAATTGGTACTGGAGATTCTCTTGGAGTGAAGGTATACTGACGTAACTAGAATTAAGACTGTCTAAGGAGTGAAAACTGTCAACATCACTATTGTCCAAGTCCGACATTAAGATACAATAATGTAGTATTAATTAACAAAAAAAAAATGATATAAATAAATATATAAATACAATACCGACAAGAAGAATAAATTACCTCTAAAAGCAAATAAATATCTAAAACAATATAAATTATCCACCTTGATCTACCCGCCAGTCGTGTGTTTTACATTTAATTTTATAACACTGAAAGATATATAACTAAATTTAAGAAAAAAAATTAATAAAAAATAAAAATAAGTGAAGAAAACAAAAAAAGAAAATAGAAGAATACAATAACGACAAAAATTAGACCATCGTTTATCAAACGAACGTCACAAGTATCTAGGTGAACTTCTTGAGCAAAAGGACTATGTTCCAAGTGTCAAATAAAAATGCGAGACAACGAAAAAAAGATTATTGCTTGGAACTGGAACGCAATTATGACAGATGACATATGACTAATTTGTTTGCAACAACAATGGAAAGTGAGAATTATGCAGTAATATTTAATAATTAGATAAGAATTTATTTCATCACTATTTCGCAATGTTAGTGAAAAGGTTATACCTACATATAAGAACTGATTCCCACGTGAAGTTCACCCAGACAGTTTAATGAGACATTGAAACAATGTATGTAAACAAACTACAGACATCGTTCTTTTTCTTCGTACCGGCAGCTGCTCTTCTCGGTTTCGCAGCTACAGATTTGTTTACAGTTGGCTTTTCTGCAACCACTGGCCTTATCTGGTCCAGATCAGCCACAGAAGTAACACGGTAGCGTGAACCATCAGGACCCAGAACAAAAACAGACCCTTCTTTGGTCCAGCACTTTCTGATCCCGAATTCCTCGCGTGCTGCCATGAAGGCTGAGTGTCGCGACCGGGTCAGGAACTCGGAGAGGGTCATACAAGTGCCTTTAAGTCTAGTCTTAGACCCCCAAACCCTGTCTCGCACTGCTACTTTCCTGAATTTTACCAGAATGGGTCTAGGTTTTTCTGACGACCCATCCTGTGGCAACGGCTTACCTCCTCAGAAGTAAAGGTGTCCAGACCCAGTTTACTTGCTACGACTTCCGCAACAACTTGGGATGTGTTTTCATCCCTCTTCTCTGCGATGCCGTGTACCAGGAGTATTTTGCGACGACTGCGTGTTTCCATGTTGTCCACCTCTTTCACAATCGCCTTCATCTGACTCTGGAAGGACCTCAGGGTCTCAAGGACGAGAGTCTTGAATACATTGAAGTCCTCTGCGAGACCGGCCAGACTAGCAGTATTGGATGTTTTCTTCAAGAGATCTGCTTCGAAATTTGCCATCCTCTTCTCAAAGCAGTCCTGTAGCTCTTGCAGACTATTCATAGTGACACTGTGATTTTTCGACGTTTTTGAGTTTGAACACTTTAGTTGTTATAATGGAAATAACACTGGACTAGCAGGTAATTATTGTAGAGGGTTTATTTTCATTATGTTTATAAAAAGAAATGAGTTAATTCTATTTTAATTTCAAATTATCCAAAAGAGTTTTTAAAATGTATGTTGTACTTTCAACTACCCTCACTCAAAAAAGGGTGTTGTCAATTTCTTTTTTATTAAGTACCCCTTTCTTGGAGTGTCACAAACAGATATTAAATCTGATAATGATGCATCAGGCGAATTAAAAAGTTAAAACTAACGGCATCAGCCCGAGGCACGTCCCGTATTACCGTAGTATCTTTAAAACTTAAAGCTGCTAAAGATGTGGCCTGTAAAGAAACATATGCAGTTTATTAAAAACATTTAAAAAATACCTATTTAATGAAATAGTTTATCTATAACTACACTAATATTATAAAAAGGAAAGATTTGTTTGTTTGTTTTTAAACTATTACATAGCTTTTATCGCGGGCTTTGAGCGCGGCCGAACCAAGAAATTCCGTAACGAAAAAGCTAACACCCGAAAAAAATACTAACTATTGACAATAGAGCTAAGTGATGTACTACAGTTTTATAGAAGACATCAATATCTACAAAAAAGTCTACGAGGGTATATATCTAACTATCATGGTTGAGTCACAATGACCGCTTTTTGGTCAAATTATTCTATCAAAACCCGGGTGAAATGGAATAGTGGTGATTTTAGTATTACGATATTAATCCTTATCTATTTAAACTGTTTAATAATTATGGTTGGTTATTTACAAGTAAATTACATTTTAAATTATTCATATCGGACCTTTCGTTAAAAGTTATGATGGGTATAAAAATACTCTAAGAAAGAAAAATTTTGCAGTTTGCATTCGTGACTTGACTTAAGGTCCTATGTCCCCTAGATGGGGCAGAGGGCGTCCACAGTGCATCGCCATCCCGCTCTGTCTTGAGCGTCTCGCTTGATTTCGCTCCAGGTCTTGCCAATTGCCTTCGCTTCATCGATGACAGTGCCGCCAGGTTTGTTTTGGACGGCCACGCTTGCGTTTTCCTTGGGGATTCCAGTCTAGGGCTTGCCTCGGGATGTGGTTGGAATCTCTTCGGAGGGTGTGGCCTATCCAGCCCCATTTGCCTCGTTTGATTTGTTGGTCAATCGGGACTTAATCGCAGCGATCCCACAAGTTAGCGTTGGATATTCTCTCGGGCCAGAATATACCGAGTATATGGCGAAGGCATCGGTTCACGAAGACCTGAAGTTGATGCGAGATAACCTCTGTGACCTTCCACGTCTCGCACCCGTATAGCAATACGGTCTTCACGTTAGACCGGAATATTTTGAGTTTGACTCTCCGTGATTGCCAAACGGGTCGCAGCTGCGCAAAGGTTGCTCGTGCTTTGGCGATCCGGGAAGCGATGTCCTCTTCAGTTCCTCCAGTTTCTGACACGCAGCTGCCGAGGTAGGTAAACTTGTGGACACGTTCCACTGCCTCTGTGCCGATGACCAACGGGAAAGAACTCGTTGCCCCGCACCTTATTTCATGTGTCTTCCTGGTATTGATCTTGCCCCGTCTTTGCCGCCTCCACATGTAGGTCATCTAACTTAGTCTGCATATCTGCGCGAGTGTGGCTTAAGAGGCATATGTCGTCGGCATAGTCCAAATCTTCTAGGACGTTGGTTATGCCCCATTCTATACCGCGGCGTTTGTTGTTTGTGGTGTTGTGCAGAATGCCATCAAGAACGACCAAGAAGAGAAGCGGCGAAAGGAGGCACCCCTGTCGTACGCCTGCGTGCACCTTTATGTCCTCCGAGACGAGTCCGTAGTGCGTCGCTTTGCAAGAATAATTCTAGTATAAGGCTCGTGTGATGTTGATGATCTTCTCGGGGACACCCATCTCGCGTAGGCGGGACCAGATGCTAGCCCATCTCACCGTATCAAAGGCTTTTTCGAAATCTACAAAGGTAAGATACACCTCCCTTTGCCATTCTGATGCCTGTTCCAGTATAATACGGAGAGTGTTAATCTGGTCTGTACACGATCGGTTCGGACGGAATCCTGCCTGCTCTCTGCGAATTAGAGGGTCAACAGCCCCCGAAAGCCGATCCAAAATTACTTTGCAGAGCACCTTGGAAGGGATCGAAAGCAAAGTAATGCCTCTCCAGTTGCAGCATTGACTGAGGTCCCCCTTTTTTGGCACGGTGATAAGGTTGTTGTTGTTCCAGTCATCCGGTAGCTCTTCGTCTTGCCAGACGCGCCGTAGTAGGGGCGTCAGGGCATTACCAGCGGAAGCCACATCTGCCTTCAGCATCTCAGCCGTAATAAGGTCGACTCCCGGGGCCTTGCCGTATTTGAGGGAGCGAATGGCGTGTATTACTTCCTCTCCAGTCGGTGGGGAGCAGTCAATGTTTAAAAGTTGCAGAGGCAGACTGCTTTCAGGCGTGGTATTAGCGGGGTCATCCGGGATGCGGAAGATTTCCTGGAAGTGCTCCTGCCAGCGTCGCAGTTGCCCTTCCGATGTCACAATTACGTCGCCCTCCTTGCTTTTCAGCGGTTTCTTTCTGACGCTTCGTTTCCCTGAGAGAATCTTAGTGGCTTTGTACATCTCCTTCAGATTGCCGGTGTCCGCTGCTCGTTGGGCTCCATCAGCAATACCATCAGCCCACACTCTTCTATCCCGACGGGTACTGCGATAGATCCTCTTACGGATCTGCCGGTATTGCTGTCTGAGGTCTTCTTGTACAGATGTCTCAGTTGCTGCAATAAGTTTGAGGTGAAGCTGTCGTCGCTGTTCAATGAGGTCCCCAGTTACATGTGACATCCACTCTTCTCTGGTGTGTGTTTTATGTCCTAGAACGATGGAGCTGGTTTCTGTATAGACCATTTTGAAGCGATTCCACTCCTCGTCGACAGTTGTGGTGTTTGCATCGAGAGCGGCGAATCGGTTCCTAAGCTCCAGTCTAAAAGTGTCTCCGATGTCCGGGTTTTTCAGTTTGCTCACATCAAAACGTTGGCTTGTTTTTGTGGTGTCAGTGGACGCTCGGGATGCTGATACCTTCAATCGGACTTCGGCGACGACAAGGTGGTGGTCACTATCAATATCAGCACCTCTGCGATTACGCACATCAAGCAGTGACGTTCGCTATTTAGAGCTGATAGCGAGATGGTCGATTTGATAAACCGTAAGTTTGTCCCGCAGGCCCTAAATAAGCTGACCAAGGGTAATATGCGTGCTGGCCAGGTGTCTGGTCTTACCTCGGGGGACGTCGATATCATGGTATGGTGAGATAAGAACAGGGTTGCTACTTTCTCGACATACCATGGTAACGCTGTGGACGAGACCCGAGATTCCATCAAACCCATCCTGATAGTGGACTACAATATCATGATGGGTGGGGTGGATAAAAAAGACCAGATGCTGGCCATGTACCCGATCGAGAGGAAACGTACCAAAGTGTGGTATAAGAAGTTGTTTAAGAGGCTTCTAAACGTGTCTGTCTGTCTTAAATTCATTCATTATTCATCGTAAATCTGCTCCAGCACTCCACACCACACCTTTATTCCACCTCAACTTCCGTGTAGACTTAATCAAATTCATCCTATCGAAACATTATTCTCCTTCTTCCTCTTCTGTTCCTGCTTCTTCTTCTTCTGTTACTATTAATTTTAAGGTTCCTTCTACTTCTTCCTTCACTCGTCCCCTTCCACCGGTACAGAACGTAGACCTCACCCAGAAATATGCACAAATGAAAAATAAAACTGCGGAATGCGCTTTACGTTATTATAAAAAAAAACTAACCAATATATAGAAGATGATATGATGAGATAGAGATGACAGAAAATACATAAAACAAGCTCATCATGATAAAATAAGAACTGAACTAAGCAATTATTATAACAGTTATTGTTTTATTGTTCCATTAGCTGAGCCCCGCGCTGTTACCCGCGGTACAAAAACAACTGCGATTAACGCCGTGGCGAAAAGTTACAAAAAAAAAACTTTGTAAAAAGTATCCTATGTCCGTCTCTTGGTTCTAAGCTACCTCCCCACCAATTTTCAGCCAAACCGTTTCAGCCGTTCTTGAGTTATAAATAGTGCAATTAACACGACATTCTTTTATATATTTTAACGGAAATGTATGTAATCCCGTCATTGTATACAATTCCTAGGAAATGTATGTAATTCCTAAAATCGCACTGAAATATGTGAAATAAATTATATTACACTTACACATTACACATTTCCTAAATAGCAATCGGAAGTGTAAAACATTTAAGATATTGGTGGGTAATTATTTTTAGGTTAGGTTAGGTTAGAACATATGAATATATTATTATTATTTTACGGTATTAAGATAATATGAACATATTATTATTATTTTACGGTATGACTGTCAAATCAAATCAAATCAAAATCATTTATTCATCTAAGACACCAAGTGACACTTATGAACGTCAAATTGAAGCTATAGTTAAAAATCATAGATCGACACAAACAGAGGCCACAGCATGTGCTGTATTGTCGAGGTAAGTTAGGCGAAAACACCAAAATCTACTGCCTGCCTGTGTCGATCCATAACTTCCAGTTTCCAAAATGCGTAGAGCTCATGAGAAGAATACTGGCAAAGAAACTCATGGCTACTCTTTTAGTTACCCGATTACTGTTACCCGATTGTCTCAATAAGTGCTATAATAAAAAAATATTATTAAAAACGTGTTTTATTACAGAAAGCATTTACTTTATACATTTCCTAATACGATATTGGAATTATATACAATTCCGAGGAAATTTATACATTTCCTAGGATATCTATGTATTAAATAGTTTTTCAAACAATATTTTATACATTTCCTAAATAGTATCGGAATTGTACACATTTCCTAGGATTTGTATACAATTCCTTGATTTCATACATTTCCGGTAACATATATATATAGATAAAGTTGGAAAACGACTGGACTGATTTCGATGTAATTTAATACTGATCTAGTTTTTTCACCCGACTACACAATGGGGATATTACTATTTTTAAAAACGCAGGACGCAAGCCAGTCCCGCGGGTTGTAGTGTAGTGTATGCGACTGCTGTGCTTGAGGTCTCGGGTTCGATTCCCAGGTCGGACCAAATGTTTGTATGATCTGCAAATATTTGTTTCAGAGTTTGGGTGTTTTCTATGTATAATATGTATGTATTTACAAAAAAAAAACGTAAATATGTATTTATATCAGTTAGTACCCATAACACAAGCTCTGCTTAGCTTGGGACTAGATGGCGTTGTGTGTAAGATGGTCCGAAAAATTTATTATTTATTTAATACCACTAAAACTATGTCGTTTGTCTATACATTTAGATGCATTTATTTTCTGCAGGGCCATACTGTGTTACATTGCTGTGCTACTAAACTCTTACCCATCAATATCAAAATAAATTAACGTAAACCGTCGCGACGAGTAACGATCGAGTGGGCGTTCTCGCTCGTTCCGGGGGCTTGTCACTTTTGCCGTGAGCTTGCGTCTGCTATACACGCACTCCCGTTTTAAGATAATTCGTTGCACGAAAACTAATTTTAAAGCCTTTGACCTTACAATTGCACCGATTGTGGATGTGGAGGTGTTGTTTTGGTGCCATAGTTATATTGGTGCTAGTTTATAATTGAAAACTATTAAACCCTAAGTGAATTGTAACCCCGTGATCGGGTAAGTTGTGCTTTTATTGAGATATATGCTTGTAACGCGCAGTCCATATTCATCTTAGTGATATTGTGTGGTTAAGCTTTTTAACGTAATTAGTATTATAAATTTTAACAGTGTTTTCAATAGTTATGTATAGAATTAGATCATAGCTTCGTTGAAATAGTTTTAAGTCAATTTTTGTGTACCGACATTGTCTTTTATGTTCTATAATTTTCACTGCTTTTAATTGTAAGTTTTGCTTTGCTTTATACACCGTGACTGCCGCACCCTAGAATACTGATCTCTGTAGATATAATAAAGGGGATCGTTCGCTTGGCTCCTACCGCTTTGCTGCAGTCACGGTGCTTGAGACAATCACTCATTGTCCGCCTGTATCTGATTCCAGGGTTTTAAGTTCACCCATTGGACGCCGTGCTGTCTACCCAGCTCGTCGCCTACAGACGCCCTTCCGTCTGTGAAGTTTCAACTTCACTCTTTGGACGCCGTGCTGCCTACCCAGCTCGCCGCCTGCAGACATTCTACTGCTGCACTACTGCTGCGACTGCCTATAGGAGCGTACGATTCCAAATCATTTATTGTCGGTGTTTTCTTAGAATATTTTTAGTTAGGGAATCGAACCCACTACCCTATTTTATAATAAATTTTATTTGTTACGGACTTAAGTTTTATTTCTTTGTAATTACGTACAGACGTAACAACTGTTTGTCAGTAATACGGATGTTATATTCCTTTATACCTCTTGACACGACCGTAGTGGCGGCGTAGATTATTGCAACACATTCACATTGAAATATGGAACTGTATTCGCCTAGGGTCGGTGATATTTTTCTTTTCCACTTGCTCGCCGGCCATCTTCCTGTGCGTATAAACGATTTCTTTCTTTGGTTATCTTTGTTAATATTAACTTTAACATTACCTTCAAATTTTGTAAATAAACAAGGTTCATACTTCGACTTTAAATATTTTAAAGACATTAAATAATCATTGACTGATGATTGTTTAAGTCCATAGATGGCACGTTTGAGCTTTAATACTTTGTTGTCATCATCATTACAATCTTTATAAAATACAGGTTTTTGCATATACACAGACTCATTCAAAAAACCATTTAAAAAAGCTGTAGTGACATCCAGATGACGTATATCTAAACCTAGTTTTACTGCTAGAGAGAACAACAATCTTAAAGTAGTATGACGGAGCACGGGTGAAAAAGTTTCATGATAGTCTATACCAGCTTTCTGTGAGAAACCTTTCGCCACCAATCTAGCACGATAACACACATTACCAACACTATCATATTTCTTCTTAAATACCCACTTGGACTGCACTATTGTTGAATCTTGAGGCTTATCCACAAGTTCCCATGCATCATTCTTCTTGAATGATTCTAATTCCTCCTCCATGCTAGCCCTCCAAGATTTGCTTTCAGGTCCGTTCAAAGCTTCCTCGAGTGTAATATCCATTATATTGTGATCATCTGATTCTGCAACACATAAATTATTGTAGCCAAATCTATCAGGTATTTTTCTCACTCGCTTGCTTGGAATATCCTGATTCGTGTCTAATAATGAAACATCTGTATCTGAAGCTGTTTCAGAAATACTTTCATATGAGTCACTTACTGAAGAAGCTTCTGGAACATATGTGATATCTTTATCATCACATTCAATGTCTGAACTATCTGTATTTCTACTTTCCTCTTCTTCAATCTCCTCCGCTGAAGCCTTGCACTCAGTAAAAATATCCACTGTATCTTTGGTTTCCATTATTATGATGTCTGTGCTAGTCGTGATAGAGTTATTTTCTGGGTTGTAAATTCCATAGCCCTTCACATTGTCTGCATAGCCTACCAAAATATGTTCTTTTGCCTTCACATCCCATTTTAAACGTTTTTCTTTTGGTATGTGCATCATAACTTGGCTTCCAAAAATACGCACATGACCTAAGTCAGGTTTTTTTTCTGTCCAAGCTTCGTATGGAGTCATATTTTTCAAACCTGTGACAACTGACCTATTCCTTAGGTATACCGAGGTATTTATGGCTTCTGCCCAAAACTTTTTATGTAAACCGGCATCAAAAAGCAGACATCTAGCCTTCTCAACTAATGATCTATTCATCCTTTCACTCACACTATTTTGCTGCGGAGTGTAGACATTACTTTTCTGATGAATTATTCCTTGTTGTTTTAGATACCTTTCAAAGTCTTGACTGCAGAACTCACCGCCATTATCTGTTCTTAAAATTTTAATTTTCCTATCTGTCTGTTTTTCTACCATTGACTGGAATTCTTTAAAAAACTTAAATACCTCAAACTTTGATTTCATGAAGTACACGAAAGCCATTCTGCTGTAGTCATCAATGAATAAGACATAGTACCTGGATCCTCCGATGGACACATTTTCCATCGGACCACATACATCTGAGTGAATCAGTTCTAAAATAGCCTGGGTGTTAGTCGAGCTAGGTTGAAACTGTAGTCTAGCTTGCTTCCCTTTACAGCAAACAGTACAATTAGATTTTGCACTCAGTAGAAACTCATAAATTACAATATTTTGTTATAATATTAACAATCTTATCTATATATATAAAAGAAAGTCGTGTTAGTTACACTATTTATAACTCAAGAACTGCTGAACTAATTTGGCTGATAATTGATGGGGAGGTAACTTAGAACCAGGAGACAGACATAGGATACTTTATTACATATGTTTTTTTTTAATTTGCCCCGTTGTGTTAACGGCGGTTGTTGTAGTACCGCGTGTAACACCGCGGGGCTCAGCTAGTTAAATATAAGTGCTAAACTGTGTGTATTTCGTAATAAATATATTCTCAAAACGACCTGTAATCTTGAGGATTAAAGGAAGTTGTTGAATACCTATGTCCTTGATTTATGGGCACATGCCTAATACCTGCGGCACCTGCTTATTTCCGGGTTATGTTTATGTGCGCCAGCACTAAGAAGATAAATCATACGCTAACGCGTTATTATAATATTTTTTCTGGCGAAATAAACACCCGTTCGCGAAAACATGACAATGGAGGATTCTTCAAGTCATCGTAAGTGACTCAAGAAAGCAACGCCTCATGGCAGGTAACCAACGCTACGTATAATGTTGAAAAATTAGAAGGCGTAACGAATTATACAAATTGGAAATTTATAATGCGCATGGCACTAACGTTGGATGGATTGTGGGGTTGCGTGGAAGGCCAGGATACGGATCCTATCAGGGATCGCCGTGCACTCGCTCGTATTTGCACGTGCTTACAAGCTTTACTATATCAGTACGTGAGAGAAGCCACAACAGCGAAAGCTGCGTGGAGCAAGTTAGCAAACATCGTTGAAGACGCAAACTATATCAAACGGAATTCAGCAAGTTTGCATCAATGAGTGAGTACATAAATGGAGTAATGGCACTTGTACAGCAGTTGGGAGATATTTTGCAAGATTATTGAAGATGCAGAAGTTGCCGAAATATTGTAAGCGGTTTACCAACTGAGTATAGTGTCCTTGTATCCAACCTGCGTCGCAGCCAGCCCCTATTATCCCCGGTTTATCTGACGCCCTGCAACAAATCATGCGGCAGATGCTTAACGCGATGGGGCATCTGGTGGACGGACGAATCGCAGGTCTGGAGGCGAGGCTACCTCGCCTCCAGACCTGCGGGACGCGGGGCGAAGCGTGCGCATGACGCCGCATGGACGCGGCAGGGGGCGAAGGCTCCAGTCGGGACGGCAGCGCCGAAGACGGTGCCCAAAACGGCGGCAAAGGCTGAAGCGGAACGTCCTCCGCTCCCCACTCCAACACCTCTGCCTGGCCCCTCTACAACTGCCCCCTCGAATGAGGGTTGGCCGGTAGTTGGGTAGCCCAAAAAGTCGAAGAAGGCCAAGAAGCGGGTAAAGTCTGGCTCGCAGTCGTCATCGGTGGCAAAGGCCACCCAGAAAAAGTCGCGGAAACTGCAGCCGCCGAAAACCGCTGCTGTGGTGGTCACCGTGTCACCGGAGGCGCCTACCGGCGGGCTGTCCTAAGCGGCCGTATTTAAGAAGGCCCGGGACAGTCTAGTTTGGAACGGCAGGGGTCTGCTTGCGCCTCGCCCAGACGGGAGCTCGAGTCCTCGAGTTCCCCAGGGCTGAAGGCGCAAAGTCGGCAGAAGCTTTTGCTGAGAAGCTGCGGGAACTATCGCATAAAGATCGCAGGCCATAGATAAGCAAGTGGTAAAGTGGATTTCGAAAGGTCACCATTTTTTGCGTATGGTTGATGAACCAGAGCTTAAAAAATTATTAGAAATGGTAGCTCAAACTCCAGGCCATACTTTGCCTTCTAGAAAAACCTTTTCGTAAAGTTTAATATCAAAAATTTATAATGAGTCAATGGAATCAGTTCAGAATCAGCTTAATTCTTCAAAAGCAGTTTCTGTGATAACTGATGGTTGGACGTCTGACTACACAAAAGATAGTAGTTACATTGCGGTAACAGCGCATTACATAAATGAAGAGATGGAATTGTGTTCGTATACATGAATGCATTCAATATGGAGATAAGCATACAAGTGAAAATTTAGCAGAATTTTTAAAATATTGTTTTAGGCGCTGGAACATTAACTTGTCATCTACTATATCTACTGTAGATATCAAGGAGACAGTTACAATATTAGGGATAACGCAAGATTTTATTTTTATTAAGGAGTACTCTTCTAGTGAGTTCGATTTTGAGAAGCTAAAAACTGAATTTAATAAATATTGCAAAGACTTCAATGATGACTTAATGGAATCATCCCCAAGCAAGGCTTTAGAATTTGTGCTAAGGTACTTTTTGAGTATGGGCCATATATAAGAACTGAGAGAAAATCTAAGGGGGATAAGGCTATACGTTTCAAATTTCCCTACTCTAAAGCTGACACATCTCTGCCATCAGGAAATATCCTAGCTATAAAAGTTGTCATAGTAACAACATTTAAAAAAGTCAAGTATACTAATAATGTTATAGAGAATAAGATGGTACTCACCTTCAGACAAGCAGCATTGTTGGCAATGGCAACATTTGTCAAAGCAATAGAGTATTGCTATAACAAGAGTTCAGGGTCAAAACTATTAACACCATTATGTGGAGCAATCTTTTCTAGAGATGCTATAGACGACATGAGCAAAGAGCTGGGATATGAGGTCATACTAACGTTAAAAGTGATCAATGAGAGTTCGACATCTGGTGGACAATACTTACCAAACTCAGAAATAGCATGTGCAATTGTTTGCATGATAACAAACACTAAAAAGATCACTGATAACACCATTAGAGATTTGATGATAAGCAAAGTAATAAAACAATCCATACATAAATTAAAATTATTTGATTAATTAAAAAAAATATAAAGAGATGTTTCCATAGGCAAGCAAAGACGATGTGAAGAAAAAGTTCAATTCTTTGAGAACTATTTGCAATATAATTGATCGATTGTAGTCAAAGCGCCTTGCATTATTATTGTGCAATAAAACATAGTGTGCAATGTTATTATATCGTCTAGGGACCGCCATACGTCAGAATCTCGACTCGCTCGCTGTACGCGCGTAGTGCGCGCGAGTCGAGATACTCAGAGCTCCTTGTTGCGTTCAGTATACGCGCGTTACTTAGCGCGAGTGGACGGATTTGTCAGTGAAATTATAACCTCATGTTCAAACATGGAAAAACCAGGAGCTCGTAGTTACGTGGACTACTCAGTAGAAATGTTAGATGTTACTGTCGATTTCCTGTGATAAAAAGTTATTTCATCTTATGAAGCTGAAATGCGGTTGGATATTCCGCGTCGGACAATTATAAGTAAAAGCTAAAAATATGCTCTGTAAAACACTTGGCAAACCTTCTGAATTGTTAAAACGTTACGTTATATTTAACAGTAGGTCGGTTGTCGAACAGTGAAACAACAAGATGAACCAATGAACCACTGTCATATTTCTAAATTCGCGACGTTGTTCACTTGCACGATCGTATCAAAACCTGTGTCGTGGACCCCCTTCCCTTCTCAGTTCTCCCGTAGTGAGCACTGAGCCGACGACCGCGGCTTGAGCGAGACGTGTGGTTTGTGGTTGTTTGTTTCCCGCCGAAAAAACGTACTATTTTCACGTGATTTTTGTATTTTTTTATTGTAATTATACAAAAAAGGTGTGTGGTGTAAATATTATTAAAGCTTTGGCTGCTTTATGAGCATATTGCATTCTGAGAATTCCAGATATGACTTATGTTTTTTTTTTATCAAGAATGTTAAATAGTACCTGTATTGTTGAACAGTGAACCAGGTCTGCATAGTACACAGTGAACTGATTCACTGTGTACCTTACGAACCTGGTTCACTGTTCCTTGAAGATTTTAAGTATTTTTTTTGTTTTAGGATGCCAAGGCAAAAAAACTAAGGAACGGAAGATAGGTAAACATACGAAAGATGACATGAGGTAAGCTTTAAGCTTTAGGCATGGTTGAAAATGGGAACTCTATTAGAACGGCGGCAAAAGCTTGTAATATTCCATACCCGACATTGCGTCGTAACGTTAAAAACAAAATTAAACATGGTGATAATAAACCTTACATAGTCAATGTCATGGAATATACTGACTTTTTAAATTTTGATCTAGCTTTAAATACATTCACGCCAATGATATTAAAAAATATTAAATTCAAAAGTATCAGAGTCGCCACATTAAAAAAAAAAGCATACACAATGTTTGTCAAATACTCCATGGAAGACAAAGTAGAAACTTATTCTGTAACATTATGCGAGAAAACCCCAGACAAAGGAAAGGGAAGGGAAAGTCCAAAGGGAAAGCAAGCCAGATTAACAATGAACCAGTGATTGGTATGGATGCAGTGAAACAGCTATATAATAGTAGATTACCATTAGCGGCTGCTAAATATAAAGATCTGACAAACCTGTGTGAAAATGGTACAATACCTAAAAGATTTCATAAAGAATACAGGGAGCTTCCATACAATTCTGACCTACGCGAGACTTTGAACGAAACAGACGAAGAGGACGAAAAAAGTGAGAAAGAAGATGAGTAAATAAATTTACAGGATGATGAATTATTTACTCATCTTCTCTCATCATCTCATCAAACAGATTCTGATTATAAAGTTGATTAAAGAAGTGATAATAATTAAACGAGTAAAGAAGAGAGTGAAGAAAAAGCAACCAAGAAAAACTACGTTAATTAAAAATATTTAATTATAATTATTTTATTTAAAGATTTAGAGATTTGTGTTCAATTACGAAATAATAAACGATCTGAATTTGATTACACAAATTTACGTTTTATTTATATTAATTATGTTATTTTATTAACTGCCTTGTTGGTCTAGTGGTTAGCGTACGCGGCTGCTGATCAAGAGGTCTCGGGTTCGATTTCCGGGTCGGACCATATATTTGTGTGATCCACAAATATTTGTTTCGGATTCTGGGTGTTTTCTATGTATAATATGTATTTACAATTGTAATTGTAATTTACAAAAAAAAAAGTATGTGTATGTATTTATATAAGTTGTTTAGTACCCATAATACAAGCTCTGCTTAGTTTGGGACTAGATGATGTTGTGTGTAAGTTGTCCGAAATATTTATATTTATTTATTGATTGTTTGAAAGAAAATACAGTAAAACATAAATATACACAAAATTACATGATCCATTTTAATTAAGCTTAATTATTAATTTATCCTTTCAGAATATCTTAAGGGTCACCCACCCTTAAGATCCTAAAAAAATATTACACTTGTCGATTATTTCCTTATTTAAAGGATGTAAAGGACTTGTATTTTTAAATTTATGGTCGTATAGGAAATCGATCTCGGTAAATAGGGTATATTTTTAACACTGCCTTAAAGAGTACTATACATTTCAAATACCTTACCTAGGTTTCTTAAATAGCTCAAGAAACAAAAAAGTTAGAGAAAAAAACTTTTTTTTTCGTTTTTTGCTTCTCCCGAAAAGTCCCATTTTGTCCATTACGACCTTTGAGCCCAGAGGTATCGATATAATAATTTTTAAACCTAAAATTTTATTTAATTCCTTGTAAAATTTATCAATAACATTTCAGTCAACCATAAGTTGCTCTTGTTTGGAAATAACATTTTCAACTTTGCTGTAGGATCTGAAAATAAATATAAGATCATAAATATTACATGGGCTGAAAAGTCCCGGGCCTAACACATAGATGGCGCTAGTTTTATTGCAGTCACCTTTTTTTCAGTTAATACTAACCTTCAAAAGACAGCTGTTAGAATTTCATGATATTCTATTCATTAGTTTGTGTGTTATTGTGCTAAGAGTGACGCTACTTTTGTTATTTTCAAAACAATAGATCAAAAACAATTTCGTGTTTTAATTTTACACTGCTTCTTGATGGGAAAAAATACCGTTCAAGCGAAGTGGCAATGGCTTGAAAAGTGTTACGGGGCTCCCACTCCATCAGAAAAAACAATAAAACGTTAGTTTGCTGACTTCAAACGTGGTCGTAAAGACATCGATGATGCAGAACGCAGTGGACGTCCAAATGAGGCGGTAACACCAGAAAACATTAAAAAAACACAAAATCGTTTTGAATGGTCGAAAAGTGAAGTTGCGTGAGTTAGCAGACATCGTAAAGATATCAAAATAACGTGTTGGCTTTATATTACATTATTACATCACTATCATAATCATTGTGTTGTGTGTTAGGTAACAACAGCTGTAAATTTTCTGTAGTAGTTAAAATTATTATTTTTCTTTTAGGTGATTTGCGATGCTGACTTCCGCATAATGGATAAATTATTATTTTTATAAATATTGCGGACATCGAACACACAACGCCATCTAGTCCCAAGCTAAGCACAGCTTGTGTTATGGGTACTAGACAACTGATATATATATACATGTAATTACATATATACTTTTTTTTGTAAATAGATACATATTATACATAGAAAACACCCGAACTCCGAAAAAAATATTTGCAGATCATACAAACAATTGGTCCGACCCGGCAATCGAACCCGAGACCTCAAGAACAGCAGTCTCTTACGCTACCACTGCGCCACCGAGGCAGTCATGGGATATTGTGACAAGATGGTATATAGTAGTATATTTTTTGTCTATTTGTTATGGTTTATGAACTTTAATAAGATTACGCGCGTACGCATATACTTTGCTTTGTTTCAAGCAATAATGACTAAGTCGTAAGTTGATACTTGTACCGCCAAAGAAAGATATTAAAGCACAAATAAATTTGATCTAAGTAGCTAGGGCTGAAACTTGAAACAAGTTGTAACTTACAATATATTAAAATAATAAATAGCCCTCTAAAAGTTATTTATTTAACATTACATTTCAAGAAAATATCAACTCTGCGGAAAACGGAACGTTGTAATTGAACAATTTCAAATAGAATGGATCTTTCTAATATAGCCTGTGGTTGTTATTTTGGTCCAAGGACTAAATCGCGGTACTAGCTAGTCCACGGTTTATTTTGGTTTTGTAATAATGTCAGGTTTAAACCATGATACTAATTTTGATACAGTAACAAACCTAGACTTATAAGTCCTACTTTCTGGGTATTTTGTAATAAGACCGCAAAGTTTAGTAGACTTAAAGCGCTTCACACACAGCAGCTATAATGTAAAGATGTACATTATAGCACGATACATCTCATTACATCTTTCCATAGAAATCGTCAGGAGACCACACACGACAGCTATAATGTATATTTTTACATCTTTGAATCTTAAAATCCAGAGCGATACGAAAATAAACATTTATATTTCGATACATCTTAATACATCTCAATACATTTCCGTATATCTCTCTTCGAAAAGGATGTTCAAAAAGTTAGACAGAGACACACACAGTACAGTCTGTTCCAGTCACTCAGTCAATCAGTCGGTTGACAACTGTCAACCGACTGATTGACTGAGTTTTTTTTTTTTTTTTTGAGCAACTGCCTGTTCCCATCCAGAGCCTTCGAAGAGCGGACCTGTCGTAAAATCATGGAACATTTAATAGAAAGCGTGCGTAAGTATCCATGCTTATGGAAAGTGGATTCACGTGATTACAAAGACAATGAGTTAAAGCATGAGAATGACAAAGAAGCTGCGTGGCGAGAAGTAATAAAGGATTGTGATTTGCCAAACAGTAAGTACCTACCAATTTTATTTCAAACGATTCACATTGTCTGTAAATATATTATTATACACTTTATCATTTAAAAACTATGAAACTATAAACCTTCACATATTACTAACACTAATTAGTTACTTTGTTGATACTAACAATATGGCCTCATGCCTGAATTAAGGAATTTGATTTTTTATAATTACGAGAGCAACTTGAAAATGTGACTTTTTGATTGTTGATATTAATTATCTTACATTTAATCTATTTTCAATTCGTGTATCTTGCCAAGAGACGGCTCCAACTGTATTAAAGTATCTGCAAAATTCTTCTCTAATAAAGAAACTTTCATTTAAATACGTCATTTCAGTTGACTCTAATGGCGTCAACTGATTGTTTGCCACTTGTCTTAAGTTCCTGTCTGTTGAAACATTGAAATACCTATCTATTCGTTTTTCGATAAAGTAGTTATGTAGGACACAAGTTGCTTTATTGATTTTATCAACCATATCAATCTTACATTCTAATGGTCTCTTGTATACTCTCCAACGAGATGATAGCACACCAAATGCGTTTTCTACAATCCTACGTGCTCTACAAAGTCTGTAGTTAAAAATTCTACGACTCTTTGACAGCATATCTTTAGGATATACGCGCATTAAATTCGGCAACAGCGGAAAGGCTTCGTCGCCAATAAAAACGTAAGGCATATTTAGTCCGCCAGAAGTCAAGGGCTCCTCTTCAGGCAATCGTAATTGACCATTATGTAATCTTTTTCCAAATTCGCTTTGCGAAAAAAATCCACCGTCGCTGAATCGTCCCTTGGATCCCACATCTATAATTGTAAATTTTCGCCTTGCGTCGGCTACTGCGAGTAGCACTATTGAAAAAGTTTTTTTGTAATTAAAATAATCAGATCCAGAATTAGGTGGGGCCTTCACAGTCACATGCTTCCCATCGATCGCGCCGCAACAATGATCGAATTGACACATTTCTTTAAAGTCGGTTGCGATATCTTTCCATGTTTCTTGCGTTGGCTCTGATAAAACTTTGGGCTGAAGGTACTTCCATAAAGCATCGCATACTTCTGTTATAATATTAGCCACAGTAGATTCTCCAATTCTGTAACTGAAGGCTATATTCCTGAATGAATCTCCAGTTGACAAGTACCTGTAACATAAACAATTCTATTTACTTTTGTTGCAGTTAAGAAGCAAAAACTTTATGGAAGAAGCTTAGGGATGGACATCGTCAAGCCACGGGTACTAGAAAGAAAACAGCTGACGCAGACCTGATCAAGCGTCAAATAACACCCCAAAATGGAAATATGAAGACCAGATGTCATTTTTGCTTCCTAATATGAGAAATAGACCTGTATATACAAATATACTCACAAACACAATGAATGAAGGTGAAGCAAGTAATGACTCGGAACTACTTAATGCATCAACCAGTGGAGAACATCAAACTGCTTCTGTCATTGGCAATGAAAATTCTCAGCCTCGAAAAAGAAATAACAAATCTATTGTAAACATATTAGAACAGGACGTAAAGAGAAGAGAAAAAAGAGCAGTTGACAGAGATATAATGAGGAAACAAATCTTGGAGAGTAATTGAGCTACCTGAGCATCTTCAAATGAGGATTCAGAGACAACTATTCAATATAGTAATGGAAGCTCGAGAGCAACATTTGATGCAAACACCAAGTTACCCAAGTCCAGGACATGCTACTAATTACAATATGTCGCCGGCCAGCTCTCTGAATTTGCCGATGCGTGCTGTTAGCCCTAATTCATTGCGCTCGAACTCAGCAACCTCTGATTATTTAAATTCGCCTGTCCATTATTCATTACAAAGTCCACCGACGGCATCCAGTACTCCAATGATGCCACCAAACACTAATGATACGGAATTGATTCGTCAGTTTTCACAACAAAACACAGATATGTCTACCGACGCACATTCTTCTGGACATCATGTTTATTCAGTACAAAATCCATCACCGGAATCTAAGTCTTTAATGACACCGCAGAACACAACTGACATTTCTACTCATGAAGACATCCGTTCCTATCTTGTGAACTTTGAGTTGACAAAATATAATCAATAGTGTAATGATTACAATAAGCACTTTACAGTCATTGGAATAAGCGATTAAAAATTTAATGAATATTTTATACTTTCATTTCATTCTTACCTTAAGCACACAGCAAGTCGTTCTTCGGAAGATATACTTTTTCGCATGTGGGTATCATTTTTCTTAATATCTTCTTTAATTAGATCATGAAGTTCGGAAAAGGTTGATCTTGACTCCCGGAAATAATCACAAAATTTTCCGTCAGATAATTCATCAAATATTTTAAACTCTCCGGAAATTTCCTCATACTTTATGTGATCTTCAATCCACGTCGTTCTGTTTTTGGCACATGTGGCAATACGCGCGTCAAAATCAAAATCCAAATCATCTTCTGATGAACTATCTAGTAGATCTAATAGTAAGTAACTCGACGGGTCCATAGTATTATAACATTAAAAATAAGAACACCCTTTATAACACTTTAGCAGCTGGAGAGTGTGTCAATCGGGACGTATGACAATGAAATGAAGGGAAAGATACATTACATTACCTGTTGTGTGTGTGATACATTAAGATAATTTAAAGCTATACATCCCGGGATGTAATGTACATTAATATACATTATAGCTGCTGTGTGTGAAGCGCTTAATTGACACTATACTGTCAACACACAGGTTAGTTTTCATTGATATCTAGCTTCGTAAACGAAACTAGAAACGTCATATGTCATATGACGAACTTTATTGTTGTTTGTGTGAATATTTCTATTCGGATCAAAGCTTTATTTGAGTTTTAAGGTTTATTATTATAATATAATGAGTGCCAAGGAGTTAGCAAAGGCTACGGCCCAATTTCAGACCCGCTACCGTATGTTACGAGACTGTTTTAATACAGTAGACAAACATGGTATGACTATTACATCAGGTGTGGCGGCATTAAAAGCACTTTAATCAGTATTATCTTCAGATAGTTCAGGCTTTTGAGATCATTCTCAGATATCAGACAGAGGATGCCGGATCGATTAATGCTGATGAGTTCGGGAAAATCGAACAGCAGTTCTCAGAGGTGAATGGAATGTTGGCACGAATTGAGGAGTTGATGACGACCAACACATCAGGCTCAGACCAGGTAAGAGTACAATTACCGTCAATTAAATTACCCTATTTTAGTGGTGAGTCACTGCATTGGCTCAGCTTCCGAGACTTATTTCAGTCTTTAGTGGATAGTCGGTCCAGCCTGTCAGACTCAGAAAAACACTATTACTTGCGCACGTCCCTAGGTGATGAGCCCAATTCAATAATCAGTCACCTGGGCTTATTATCAGGTTGCATGGAAGTTGCTTACGGAACGATATGACAATTCACGTGCGCTCATTGACGCGTATTTAGAGCGCATATTGCATTTACCGACTGTCACATCAGGCACTGCTCTCCGCAAGGACCTTTGTGACCCTCTGCGTAAGAGTGTCACTGCTTTCCATCAGGCAGAGTAGAGTCATTTTGGCGGGCCAAACATAAAAAAAAAAAAGAGTGTTCAGGCATTGATCAAGCTGAAATTACCAGTAACAGAATGGTCATATTTAATGGTCTACATTATATTACAAAAATTACTAAACTGACTCAGGCAAATGTATGCGAAGCGCTATGGAACTCAAGACGCGCTCCCAACATTTAATCAGTTGCTCGATCTACTGGATGAGCAGGGCAGACTTCAGTTGGCTGTGGCTGTGGCGCCGCAACACTCTTCAGGCACGCCTCGCCCAAACCAGGTGATGTGTGCATACTGTCATGATAATAATCATTCATTATACAGGGTTACAGTAACACCCCTCAGCAGCAGAGTAGTAATAACAGGGGAAGTCGTGGAAGTAAGTCGCACCAAAGGCGTGCGAATACTAGAATGGAGGATTTTATAGAGAAAAAGAGTTTTGTAACAACAGAAGCAAACCGTGAAAAGATAAAAGCAGAATTGTTCGCAGGCGTTGAGGACGAGTTTAGTAAGCTCGCAGAAGTACAGACGTTGCAGTCGAACATGTTATCCGTTACCAGTCGAGGAATTGGTTTTGGAACAGCACATCTCACGTATGTAGCAACCCAATACGCAGATAATATTCGTATTCCCAACATTTATTCACAATATCGTGCGTATTTAGCATTATTTGAAGCAAAGGTAATGCAGCAAAGGTCATGAATATTATTCCACACTATCCAATCATTCCTAGGTTCAGTGACCATATCAACCAGCATATCGGATAGAACTCCAATTTTCTTAAAATTATAAAGACATTTACATTTGTTCCCACTCCAATTACGAGAATCATTGATTCAATTGGAATTTTAAAGCATGAGGAAAAGATTTATTTGCCAGTTGTTGCCGCTTCTCCAGAGGCAGATGGAGCTATACGCCCACGCCCAGAATCAACTGTTTATTCTAACTTAAGAGCGACTGTCGTTGCTTTAGCGGACCCACACTTACCTAGAAACGTTACAATTAGATACCATGAAAACTGTCCTATACCAGGCGCCATTTGGCGTGATAATGTATTAGTTAATCCAGATGAGACAATTCCAGATGATCATAATTTTGAAGACGGTCTGAAAACCGATATTATGCTGATAATGCCATATTTAAATCGCCTCCAGAAGCACGCTCCCAAAATGGTTGGCGGTCCATTGGACCATAAGATGGTGGGAAAAGCATCCCTACTACTTAGTAATGAACTTGAGACACTAAAGTGTCCTGATCGCAATGCAGGTGAAGAACTAAATGCATACTATGAGAGGTATATTTTAGAAGGAAACATCAATCAATATACTTCAAGCGCAAAATTAAATGCATCAGACAGAATCGAAGGACAGGTAAAATTGTAAAAGAGGGAGATAAAGATAGATCTTATGAAGTTTTGTTGGAAAATGGCCATACAGTAACTAGAAATAGATATTGCATATTTAGAGGGTCTAAATATAGAAAATTTCATGTTAAATACATATGATTATGATGATGAAGATTTAGAAAACTATGTTTGTAAAGATAATATAAGTGAAGAGGATAAGGCTTCGTTCACACGGCATTGTCCTGCACGTTTTTTTGCAGTATACGTCTTAACGTATAAATAGTGACTATACAACGTCCACAGATCCATTTACACGTCGATTGTACTGCAAAAAAACGTATACCACTTATACGTTTAAACGCATACTCAACGAACTTGTCAAGCAAATCGAATGAACTTTGACGTATTCGGTTCGCAGTGGCATATGGTATAGCTTTGTCTCCTTCACACGACACGATGTCATACGTTTTTTATCGAATAGAAACCGAAGAAGCGTTTAGTACCAGAGCGTCTTCTGAACGGGTGGCACGTATTTTATGTTTGATTTAGTTGAATATTCAAAATGGCGGTGGAGTCTTCTATAGATAACGAACTATTAATTTCTTTAGTGGAACAAAATCCCGTTTTATGGGATAAAACTTTGGAACTTTATAAAAATCGCGTCGCAACTCAAGCGGCTTGGAAGGGAATCATGGTAATAATTGATCCTAATTTTGAGACAAAGGAAGAAAAAACAAGACATAGGTATGTATATTTTATTATTAATAATAAAAATTGCGTTACAACATATTTTAACTTACCCTGCTTAGTTCTAAATATATTCATTTTGCCATGGGAGTGATCCTTCGTTTGATAAAAAATAGTGACTAAAAATGGTTATGTAGAATTCTCAATTTTCCCGCTAAAATACCAAATGCACACTCCACGTACCTCCTTGCTCTACTCAGGCGGTAATTAAAAATTTTTTTACGTAAATCTAAATGTGTTCCTCCAAAAGGGCGTAGTAAATTATTATGTAGAGCCAATCCCTCATCACCAATAAATACGTAAGGTGTACTTTCTCCACCTTCTGATAATGGCATTGGTTTGGGTATATTCAGCGAACCATCATTAACTTTTTTCCATAAGACGGAATTTTTCAAAATGGATGAGTCACAATATTTTCCGTATGATCCTATGTCTACATATATAAATCTGTATTCCGCATCAACCACCGCAAGTAGCACAATTGAAAAATAATCTTTATAATTGAAGTACATGGATCCACTATGAGGAGGCTTTAAGATTTTTATGTGTTTCCCGTCAATTGCACCTAAACAATGAGGAAAATTAGTATTTTTTTCAAAACCTTCCACTATTTTCATCCATTCACTTTCTGTAGAAGGCGTTTGAAGATATTCTCCCTGAAGGACATGCCACAGAGTCCAGCAAACATCCCAGATGATACCACTTATAGTCGATACTCCAACTTTGTATGAATAGTGTAAATCTTTCATGGAACACCCCGATGCTAAATACCTGAAAAAAGAAACGTATGTGTACCGTATTACTTATCATGTTTGTCTTTTACAGCTAAAATGATTATTCAACGGTGGACTCATATAAGAGATAATTATAATCGATCATTTAAAAAGATAAAAGATCAGAAAAGCTCAGGAAGTGGCGCGAAAACAGCAAAGCCTTATGTATATAGTTAACAGTTATCATTTCTGCAAAAAGTAATACAACCTAAAGAGACAATAAATAATGTTACTACCGAAAATAACAACACGGAATCCGATAATAAAACAGAAGCCGAAAACCCGAAAAATAATTCTGAGGGAGGAAACGAAACATTGGAAACAAACTCTATAGAGACACATGACACAATGGCGGCAAAGAGCCCAATACCTAATCGTGTACCTAAAAGATCTCTAAAGAATATGATTAATCCCGTAGATGCGAAGATGATGAAATTTATGAATTCTTATTCAAATAACAAACCTAAAACAACCAATCGCCATCTTTCATTTTTTAATGGGATATTGCCATAATTAGATAAGTATGACGATGATGAAGTACTCGAATTCCAAATGGGTGTGCTACAATTAATGAAAAAAATTAAAAACAGTCGCCAAATTCGTGAATCGTCGTCTTTCAATCTCTCATCACTTCACAGAGGATATTTTACTCAAGAATACCAAAATAGTAATATACAAGAAGCAACAAATTCTATTAGTACAAACATGACTACAACGACTTCTCTTCTAAGTCCAGCCTCTGCAGAATTACCTACAACAAATTCTCTTCAAAGTCCGGCCTCTGTCGAATCCTGCTATTCTAACTACACGGATATTGATTTCAATAACTTTTAATACGAAACACGAATATACTATAGCAAAATTGGTCAAATTTTAATATTTTTTTAATTATAATAATTAACGTTGTGTACTCACCTTAAACAGATGGCTAATTTCATTTTAGTACTAATGCATTTCCGCATATTCATATTTGATTTTGGTAGGCTTGAATTTTCCAGTCGAGTTAATAACTTTTCAAAACTTTCAATAGACATTCGAAAGTTATTTAAAAAACATTTTTTCATCGTTTCTAAGATTTTCGAATAATTTTTCAAATGTTATATTTCGCACAGATTCTTGATTAATGGAATGTACCCAAAACCTTCTATTTTGTCGGCGGCGAGACCGATGGCGCCTTCGATACCAATATAAAAGTACAACCAACCGTGGATCCATCAGTGACGTCTACTCACTGTGGCAACTGTGTGAAAACTGCGGCTATTCGTTTTTACACGAATAAAAATTTACCATATGAACACCAGGTTGACTATACGTTAAAAAAACGACTTCAAAAAAACGTGCAGGACAATGCCGTGTGAAAGAAGCCTAAGAGTGTAAAAGCAATTTTACAAAGTAATAAACAAAAGAGTGTAAGATTTAATCTTGATAATCAGGACTCTGATCCCGAAAGGACCACAAGAAGTGGCAGAAGGGTCAGAAGACCAAAGTATTTGAATGAGTGTATTACAAGTTCATAAAGTAGTTATGCACTTATTTTTTAGTATAAAGGTTAAGAATAATTTGTAACTTTTATAGTATAGTGTGATTGTAAAGCGGATTGTGTAAAACCGTAATTTTAGACATTATAGAAAAAGAAAGGGATGTGACTAGTTTGTTTAGATTTGTAATTGCCACACTGGCAACGCCACGGAGAATGGCTGCTAAATCAAAGATTGTAATAAGTACAATAATTATAATAAAGAGTTTAACCACGAAGAGCTTTTACTTTATTCAACAAACTTACAGCGCTCTCCCAGTGGTCAACAGACACTCTCATTTCAACAATGAGATAAGATCACTGTCGGTGCGGTAGCACCATCTGATGGTCTATGCCTAACAGCCATCATTCATATCAAGAATAATGATGGAACCTATGTAAAAGTAAGAGCACTTCTCGACACAGGAGAGAATATCTCAATAATAAAATTATCATTAGTTAATAAATTGCACCGACATTCTACTACTTCATGCCAGATATATGGTATTGGAAAACAATCAGTTAATCAGCCAAATCAGATTGCTAAGATTGTAGTAAAACCAACAGGAAAGTCTGTGCCTATAATCAGTACAAATGCTGTGATAATGTATTCTGTCACTTCTAATTTACCATCGCATTACATTCAAAAGGGTGATATATTAAATAAGAAAATCACTAAAATTCAGTTAGCCGATGAATCATTTTATGAACCACGGGAAGTAGAAATTATATTATGTACTGATACACTTAATTATGTATATGATGGTACAAATATTAAATGAAAAACATGGAAGTACTCAACAGTCTCAACACAGACTAACTCTTTAATAAGAACACCACAGATAACATATTACATACACTCTAGTTCAAGTAAACTAGAGTGACACTAGTATCTATGCTACTGATTTTAATGCAACACTTATATTTTTATAACACCACCACTCATTGAAATAAACTAATAATCTAAATATACAAACCCAAGTTTGATAAAAATTTATAATGTTTTACACTGTTCAATCCTCTCGCCACTGCAGCGATCACCTCGTGACGTTTGCAATACCTATAGGCCCATGTTATAAGCATACAATCGCTAAATCTAGTTCACTGGCGAGAGCAATGAACTACGGCGATTCACCGTGTTCTATTCTAAGCTACTATAATCAAGCACTTACTGGAGATGTGTAAATTCCTTGAAGCGGCGTCCAAGAGGCCTCTTGGAAGTTTCCTCTCTGCGTCGTCACACATACATGACTCCTAAAGTGCTGTCCAACCTCCAAGGTATTCGAATTACAATACACTCGTTTCAACTATCGCGGAACGCGCCTAAACCGACGTGACTACTAAAACCCGCGAGTCCAAATCAGACCAATCACAACGGTAACCGACTCAACACCGAATTGGATGGACAATTAGCTAAAATACAATTAAATCGGTTCTTTTTTAACGAAACTCCAGCTCGACCGATCCAAGCGTCTCAATGTATTAACTTAACCTCAAACGTCAAACAAGAAAACTTACAATCAAAAATGGTGCCATTACAATGACGTTAAATTTCTAACATACACTAGTATGTGCCATCTAGCAAGTCAAAAGCGGACATTGATCCTACTTTAATCCCGATATCTCAATATAAGCGATAGTATCGCTCCATCCGTACAAACCTGTCGCAAAATTGTTTTAAATATAGCATTGTGTTTTAAATATAGTGTTTACACTATTTTAACTTACTGAAACAATTTAACAAAAGTAAATTTATTATTATAATACTAAATAAATATAAAGTCAATGCATATAGGGGTATAAGTATCTAAATATTCTTATGATATCAGGATGGTAAAAACATTTTATTTTTCCTAAAATACATCACAAAAACTATCTCATCACAGAAAAATGCTAATTTTAATCTTATGTCGTTTTCGCTTTACGACGTCATCGCGTCAGGTGTGCAACACATAATGGTCACGGTCCGGGGGCCGCCATTTTGTTTGAATATTCCGTGTCGGAGTTCGCTTGCGTTCGGTCGTGTTTCGGAGTGTTATAATTTCTTTGTTTTTGTTGTTTTCGTTGTTGTGTTTGTTACTGTTGTGTTTGTTACTGTTTTGTTTGTTACTGTTTTGTTTTTGTTTCCTGTGTTTTTATTGTGGCTACTTGTAAAGAAGCATGGAACCAGAAGCAGGACCGTCTACTGGTGAAACCAGTAAACGCCGTCGTCGCCGAAATATATTCCAACCTCAAGAAGGTTCGGAATCAATACCTTTCACATCGCCGCCAGCAAAAAGACAGAAGTCGATTCTCACCAGCGGAGAACGTCTCATGATTATCAATATTTTTAAATATGTCCAAAACACAAAGCCGGAGGATAAATATATTTCTAACCATGACCTTGTTAAACGTACGTCAGAAATATGTGGGGTGAATGAAAGGTCGATATATCGGGTATTGAGTGAATACAGAAATACTCATAAAATAACGCAACCTGATGGTAAAAAGAGCAGGCCAAATGTTCTCCAAAAAGTTGATGATTTTGATAAATCGGCAATTAGAAAAATTTTCCACAGTTTTTTTTTAAAGGTGAACTACCTACCTTAAAAAAAAATCTTCAAGCCGTGAATGACGACGATTCGTTACCGAATCTTAGTATGACATCATTGCGACGTATTCTCAAGGTTTTTGAAATTTAAATACATGAAGAAAAACCGCAAAAGTATTTTAATAGATCGAAATGACATCGTTTTGTGGCGTATAAAATACTTGCGAGAAATAAAAAAATATCGAAAGGAAAACCGACGAATTTTTTATACTGATGAGACTTGGGTGAACGCAAGTATTTTTTTTTATCTATTGGTATTGCTAAATTGCTTGTATATTGCTAAACTGAAGATATATAGATATATATATGAAGATATATAGATTGTGTATTGCTAAACTGAAGATAACTGGTCCCAGTGGATCACCCTGTTGACATCCAACGGCAGAGTCTAAAAGATGGTCCTTATACATTAATCTTCTTGGATTTCTATAACATTGCCAAAGAAAATTATAAATTTTAGGAGTTTCAATTTTGGCTTGTGTCAACAAAGCATCCCTATTAACAGAATTGAAAGCATTCCTCAGGTAAACCTTCAAGATCACCTCCCTTTTCCCGCTGCTAAGATATGTGGACAGAGCATGTATGGCAGCCTCACAACCCCTTTCGAGCTAAAACCAAGTTGCACTGGTTGAAATTTTGCTGCAAGTTCAGTACTGTAATATTTACAACAAATTTTGGCAACTATGCGTCGTAACGTACATCCCACGGCAATCGGACGAATGCCACCATCATTTTTACGCAATGCACATAAATTGGCGCCATATAAAATGTCGATTATGCCTTTGTCCACATTGCCGGAGAGCATAAGGTTCACCAAAGCCGTCAACTCCTTCAAGAGAGCATCGCCAGCCTCTCCAGCGCTTGAACAAACTAGATCTTTTAGATGTTGTGGTGTCAAGCCGTCGAGACCACCAGCAGATCCACTCTTAAAGGAGGAAATGGCTGAAAAAACATCCTTAGCGGTAACATTAAGGTATTCGTTTTCAATAGTAGGTGGGTCAGGAAAAGAGAGATCATCCCGAGGTGTGGGATGTTTATTCTTCAAGCCTGCAACTGTATCAGGCGAGTAAGGCGCTACCACATCGCTGCTGAAAAGTAACCTAGCTGCCCCTCTTATATCACCCTCCCTTAGTTTTGTCTCTACAAAAGAAAATTATTGTGTTTATGATAACAAAGGCTAGATAATTTAGGGTCTAAATTAGTAGTGTTAAGGCAATTCTCTTTGATTTTGGTCGTCAAAGATTTTTGGGTACAATTAGTTACTTTTATGTATAAAATAAACTAAAACTTAAATCTATCTATATGCACTTTCTTAAATCTATCTTATAGGAACCGCCCGCAATATGTAACTCAGTCATGTTTTAAAACTTGAATTTTATTTTCAGACGTATAGAGAAGACTCCAACTTTCGGGTGGAAGAAGGACGCAATACAAAACTGGCTTCGAACAAAAAATATTTCCTTCGAAGCCAAAGAAGTAAAAAGGCAATTAATGGAAAAAGTAAATAAAATTAAAGATAATTTTAAGACTTGTCATTGACGAAATGGCAAAAGAAAAGGGGGTAACAGTATTGCGATTACCCCCATATCACTGCGAACTTAACCCTATAGAGTTAATATGGGCGGACATAAAGAATTATGTCGCCAGACATAATACAACTTTTAAATTTACTGATGTAAAAGCATTATTAAATGATGCCATTGCCCAAGTTAATAATACTAAGTGGGCTACACACCTTCAGTTTTAACTGTGCGATTTAACTGCACAGTCGAACTGTACAGTTAAATCGTTAGGTGTGTATAGAACCCCTATGATTATTGTGTCAAGTAATGATGCTCGTACAAAAGAGAACACGCGTCTCTTACAATACGAATGTAATCATAGGGGTATTAAGGCCAAATAAAACATGGCAACTACTTATAGTGGACGGTATTTTATAATAACTATTTCAATAGTGCTTAGTGCAAAACAATATGAATGTGACGATGGGATTGCCTGTGAGGCGTGCCGCGTTCTCTGGAGCAGTGAATGACGCCTAGTTCTATACGAAGCGGACGGCAAAGATGGTGCTGGCGACGCGTCCTCCCCATTGGCTGGCGAAGGCGTGCTAGTGATGTGGTGATTGTGTGTCATAGACAGGTGACGCCTGTTACTTCTAATGGAATACCAGAAGATGCCTAGTAGTGCGGAAACAGGTGACGCCTGTAGCAATAAGTTATGATGTAGTACTAGATGATGCCTGATAATCCAGAAACAGGTGATGCCTGTGAGGACTTCGTTGACGCTTGTTACATAAGTTCTATATAAAGGTGAACAAAATCTAAACTGTGAGGTTACTAGATAGTGTATTCTAGTCCGAAAACGAATGACGCCTGTAAGAACTTAGTAATATAGTTCAATACAGGTGATGCCTGTAAGTACATGATGCGATACGAAGTAGTTATGTCAGTGTGATTACATATAAGTTTTACTCGGGTGGCGCCCGCAATAAGAAGTTTTGTATACGGAGTGAAAAGAGAATTATTATAACCAGGTGGTTCTTGTATGTTGGATTAATGCAGTTGGATGCTTGGTTGTTCTGGAGCGGTTCTGTAAGGACTACTGTTGGGATCGATATGTCGATATGTCAGTCCAGCAACATGTGATCGTATTGCCTGGCTCACAGATGAACCCGAGGGCATTGGTGAGTTTTCTTTAGAATCTGTATTAAGGCTTATTTTGGTTTTTGAGTTGGGTGTATATTAGCATATGTCATGTCATGAATGAGTGTCCCAATAAGTGTTCCGCAATTGTTAATTAAACCATCTTTTGGACGTCTGACGCACGGTGTTGTAGCCGTGCTCTAAAATATGATGAAAATGGGTGGAATGATTGGCTTTATAGGCGGTGCGGATCTCGTGACCATCCATTGTAATAAAATTTATTTGCGGAACAAATACTTTGGTTACATGTTGTCTATGGTGTAAATCTTCACATTATTAAATTGTCATATTTTATTTTATGTATAAACTAAGGCTATACGAAACCAGTATATGGTTATTCTAAAGGTGCAAGAGTCAATAGAGAAAAGTGAAATCAAAATAATACACCTTTATTTTGAGATTGACCTGAGCTACGTGTAAATACCTGTTTCAGAAAGTCGCTGACTGTTATGTTAGATACAGGAATAATTAAATAATCGTCTAGTACCAAGCTAAGCAGAGCTTGTGTTATTAAATAGGAAATTAAATATTATGAGAATTTATGAAAAGGTTTAAATTTATTAAAATGATGTAACTTAATATTGGTTTAAATACGCAAAATATTGGTGCAAGATCTGCCATTCTCCTTTGACGTGGAGATGCTTTGATCCTTGGGTAAATTTCATGAGCTGCTTTGCGCCGCGGTGATCAGCGTGCGTGCGGGTGGATTCATCTGGTTTTAATACTAGCGTCGAGTGCTGATTCTGGTTCGACCTTAAATCTCGGTGTTTCTGTTGTCACCTTTAATTCATCATTGTCTGCCAAGGTTTTCAGACGGTCGTGTTTCATTTTCAAGTTGAAGTTTGAGAAGTGGAGGCGGGCAAACCAATACCAGGTGGTGTGTTCGTTTGTAGTGTTGACTCAGCAAACGTCACAATATTGCGTGCCACTGGTGCTGCTGCTGCTGCTGTGCGACGGCACTTGTATTTTTGTTCGAATTTTGACGGTTCCATGATGGCGGGGGACTACACGAAGGCAATGGGTATTATGGGTTGGTCCTTGGATAGATGACTGATTTTGAGGAAATAACTCTATGTTCTTAGTTTTGATTAAATGCACTTTCTGGCCGTTGCACCGCGTTTCAGCCATTTGTAAGTTCGGGATTTCAGTACAAAAATATGTTTTGACGTGTGACGTTTCTTTTTGACAGTTGTTCATTCAAAGTTTTCCAAACTTCAATTGTTGGCAACACGCTTGGGATTTTTTTGCCGATTTTTGATCGATTTATTTGATAAATGTCTATGGACTGACTTATAAACTGGTAACATTCTGTTTCATTTGACTTTCTTTTTTCTTGGAGTGACATCAGGGGGCTGACAGCTTTAGTTCCAATTTTAAAGTTCTGGCGCTGCTGTCCTCAATCGCCATTGTGTATCAATGTGTGTGTAAGTCATTGGTCGTTTAACACTTTTGACAGGTAAATAAATAAATATGTAAATCGGCCATTGTTTTGTGCAGCATCGAGTCGAGCAGTGTTTATCTTGTGTTCTCCTCCCCGTTGAGTTGAGATACTTGAGAAGCAACCCTCCTCTGTTGTACAATACAATTCCACGCTTTGTGGTACTCCGAACCGTGCTCTGTGATATTTATTTTTTTCACTGTACTCCATACTGTCTCTTCATGGCGACAAATAAGTGTTGTGTTTGTGGTTGTGATTTAACAAGTAATACTCACAGACTATTTTGCATGCCCATGAACGATAATTTACGCAATTTGTGGTTGTCGTTCCTAGTTCCGACAAACCCTAACCTACTCGGACTGACAAATAACCTATTGATGACTAAACGTGTTTGTGTAAAACATTTTGATCAAACACAATTTGACCAGGCTGGTGTTCGAATCCGTTATTCTTATCCTTGCTTGTTTACGGAACAGGAAATTGCTCATGGCGTACACCTTGCGAAGGGTAAGAACGTAAACTTTTAATCTAACCTAAATTTTAGCTAGCAACTAACATAACAACTCATCATCCTATAGGAACAACTTAAGCACTCCGCCATGAGGACGACCCACCGACCAAAAGTTATTGTATCTAAGTCTATTTTCCAATCACAATTAAATTAGCAGTGGTTGTAACTGCCATCTTAGGTCTCCTCCAGACATACAATTTTGTTAGCCCACTAAATCGCAGAGTATACCAATAGGTATAGTGACATATTATGCTAGCCCGCACATCTTTCTAACTTAATATGTATCTTAGTAAGTTACTTTAGTTTGGCCAACTTACAGTTGTATGTCTGCGGAAGGTCTTAAAGCTCTTTCCTGCACGCTCTTTGTCCTTGTCACTTCACTCACTACACAAAACAGTTATTTAGTTTACATACACAAGTCATCTCCAGTTCAATAGAATCAACTTATAATACTAAGCATGCTAATGCTTTAATGTTTTTAATAATTCCAGGGTGTCATTTTCTGGATGACCATAATTATTGTCAGAGCCGAGAACAGAATGATAACAATTCAACAGGAGAACCAATTACCATCACAGGTATAAATAAATTGACCTTACTTTGATAAATTAACTTCACAGAGACTATGAGAGAATCAGACAGCAATGTCAACCCTGTAAAGTTTAAAGAACTAGCTGACCCGACAAATGTTGTCCTGTCCAAATTCCATAGAAAGAATCACTATCAGTTCATCCGACTTTCCAATGTTTCCACTATCAGTTTACCAAACCTTATTCTAGTATCACGAAAATTTGGAGAATAAAAAATGCCATTGATGCGCATCACTTGATAACGGCTGGAATTGGTCCAGTCGTTATCAAGTGATGCGCTTACTAAATCATTTTTTATTTATATAGGAAGATTCTTCAGTCTATTTGATAACAAAATGTTACAGCTATCTTTTTCAACCGACTTCAAAAAGGAGGAGGTTCTCAATTCGACTTTTTTTTATGTTTGTTACCTCATAACTTTGGACTGGGTGAACAGATTTTGATGATTCTTTTTTTATTTGAAAGCTGGTGCTTCCCGAATGGTCCAGATTGAAGTCGGTTTTTTTTTGTTTTAATTTGTAATTATTAATGACCGCTTTTCCCCTTTAAGTTTCCCTAAACATAAATGTCAGCTGAATTATTTTTTGCAATTTCAGGTATTGTCCCATAGTGAAAATTGTACATAATAAATTGAATAATCGAATTACTTGCATGGCAATACCTGACCATTAAAATATAATTTTGCAGGTGATATTTCCCAGGATTCCTTCCTTTCCGATTCGATTCAGATTTCCTTCAACCAGCCAATCGGATGTCTCATCATTTGCAGAATGAAGGTACGTTTTCATCTATATTAGTCTATACAAATATTATAAAGAGTCAAAATTTGTTTTTATGTAGGGGTAGCCTCGGGAACTACCAGTCGGATTTAGAAAATTGGGCAGAAGCTAGTTTTAAATACATACTTGGTTTTACTATGCACAGTGCAGCATATCTAGCTGCAGTGATAGCCTAGGATGCACCTACCAACTGCATAACACAGGGTTAATCTGAATCATTAAGGAAATGTCCTTAACAAATTTTTCAACAATTGTCAATTTGACAAATTTTTCGAACATTTTCAACGGATTAGCAATGGCTAATCCGTTGAAAATGTTCGAAAAATTTGTCTGCTCAGCAATGATTGTTGTTGAACTGTCAAGATGAAACTGATTGTGATTGACTATGTGTAACCCAATTAGGGTGCTGGCAAGTTCAAGTATCTCTAAGTAGTCTGTGGGCAAGGCAAAGCTCGCAGTGGTGTTAGAGATGTAGTGATAAAAGTTGAGAAGTTTTTTAATAAAAGAGAATGAGCATAGCGCTCCCCCTGTTAACTGGTATGCAAGTGCTAAAAGATTCTTGTAGGGCTAAAGTGCAATCTTTCTTAAACTAGTACTACCAATCTTTTCATTTAATGCGCAATGGTAGGGTCACGCTGTTTAAATGTATATTTTTATTTTATTTTAGGTTCTACATTTGCTGGATTGATTTCTGAAACAACAGAAATAAAACAAGGAGAATCAAACACAGCAAACAAGGAGATTGAGAAAATAAGTGCAGGTATGATTGAATAATAAAATTAACCTTGTACTAAAAAGACAACAAATCATTTAATTTTGCATTCTACATATAAAGGAAATTTTGATTACAGATCAGCAACCTGTATCTGAAATGGTTGAAATCAAGAAATCCTTACGGAAACCCATAACCAAGTAAGTAAATTGCTAATTAGACATTTTCTAAGATATTATACACTAGCTTCCACCAGCGGCTTCGCCCGTGTGATATCTTTATAAATTATAATAGATATTCATAGATTTCTTTTTGTTTTGTATAATCTAAAACAATCATTTATTATGTATTTCAGGCAAGAGTGGAAGGCAGTGCCATTCTAAAACTCACTTGTATATAAAGCAATGTATTAAAATTGCTTCAGATAGGATGGGTGACACACCTACTCAGAGTCTCCAAAATGCATATAAAGCCGAAAACCTAGAACTTTTGCTTGCTCTGATTAAGTAAAGTCCAAAAGGATATAAACTTCTGGAAAAAATGTTTGCCTTACCTAACATGAGGACACTGGCTAGGCTCTTAAATAAAATTGAGTTTGAATGTGGACTGAATAAAAATATTTTTGAGCATATCAAACATACCACTAAAGACTGGGACACGACAAAAAAGCTTTGCTCTTTAGTATTTGATGAGGTAGCGCTGTCACCACATCTCACATACAATGAAAGCAAAGACAAAATTATTGGATTTGTAGATATAGCAGAGGAAAGAAAACCAAAATTGGCTGATCATGCTCTGGTTTTTATGATCAGGGGCATATGCCATTCATGGAGACAACCCATTGCTTATTATTTTTCTGGGGGAACAATTTCAGAACATGACCTCATGAGAATATTAAAAGAAATTATTCCTTTGCTCCTGGAAACTGGTCTAAAACCGCTAACACTTGTGTGTGATCAAGGATCAACATTTAGGTCATGTTTTAAGCAATTAAAACAATCAACTCCTCGACTTTACAGCAATCAATGCAGGGAAAATGGTAAGTTTCATCACTATTTGTGCAGTTGCTATACATTATACCTATTGTTTTCTTTATTTTAATATTTTTTTATTGTTCCAGATGTTACAATTCACTTAGCTGGACAAGATCTTTTTTTATTTCACGATCCACCGCATCTTTTTAAGAGTTTCCGCAACAACTTCCTTACTAAAGATATTTTGTACAGTGGAAGAAGAGGCTCATGGGCAGATATTTCGTATATTTACGATATTGATAGTAAATCTGGTCACACCAGAGCATTACCGAATTTGACTGCACAACATGTGGACCCAAAATATGTAAAAAAAAATAAGGTTAAAGCCGCCACCCAAGTGCTAAGCGCACGAACTGCTGCAATGCTTGAATTTACTGATGCTCTGCGTAAGTAGTATTATAATATCCAGTAATCCAAAAGATAATGATGAAAATATTTCGCCTAATTTAAATGCACCGTCATCTTCAAAAGGTCCGACAGAGTCAGAGGGAACTTTAATAGAAAATGTTCTATCTGAAAAAGTAAGGGTCCAAACATCGGCGTATACTGCCGGATACATGTGCAGGAAAATAACAAAAAAAAAAATGTTATTCATGCACAAAAACGTATGCGACAAAGGAAATCCAGGGGATCCATGAATTTATACAACACAGGGAATATAAAAGATTAAAAAATAATAATTTGGCTTACCCAGTTGGGACACTACTGTGGCTATACAGAGAAAATTCTCGATGCATTCACGATTTCCTAAATGAAAATAGTCATAAACCGAATATAAAAAAAATCTAAAACGGCTAATTGCTAAACGCGACTTGTCTTGGCTGGGCTGCAAAACACATAGTAAAGATGTAATTGAATATTACATAGCACTTGTAACTCGCCTGCAATGCCACAATTGGTGCAATATAATTAATAAAATTTTAAGGGGGAAAAATAGAAGAAAAATATGTTTTGAAAATGCTAAACATGCAACAGCTAGCCTAAAGAAAATATAAAACCCATAGGCAAAAGAAAGTAAACAAATGACTACAAAAAGTATGATACTTTGTTTTATTTGATGATCTACCTAATAAAATTAGGGATAAATACCCTAAACCCTAGTAGATTTTGTCGATATTGGGTTCGTCACTACACTACAGAAAGATTATCGATAACAGCCATATTGAATAAATAATAATAATAAATAAATATTTCGGACATCTAACACACAACGCCATCTAGTCCCAAGCTAAGCAGAGCTTGTGTTATGGGTACTATACAACTGATACAAATACATATATATATATATTTTTTTTGTAAATACATACATATTATACATAGAAAACACCCAAACTCCGAAACAAATATTTCTAGATCATACAAACATTTGGTCCGACCCAGGAATCGAACCCAAGACCTCATGATCAGCAGTCGCACACGTCAACCGCTAGACCAACGAGGCAGTCAATTTTCAAGCCAAGTCAGAATAACTTTGATTGAAAGCACTATTCGATTTTGTAAAAGTGTGTGTATGTCGCGCCACATTATATTATATCCAGCTTGAAGAGAGAACAGTGCCATAACTGTTAATAGAGGAATAGAGGAAGCAAATTCGACTGTCACATCTGCAGTGCTATTCTCTAACGGCCTGGGCCTGCAGTCTCGACATAGATAGCGATCGTTAAAGTTGCGAATTCGGTAGCTAATTCATATCGTTAACTTTTTAACGATTTTTGGTAGTCTCTACCGTTGCAACTATCGATTTTCATCGGTATCGTATCGTTTTTGCTGTCATTTTGGCAGCCCGCTAACTCGATAAGTATTCGAAAAGGATCGTTAACTGTGAAATATTATAAAAATAGAAATTGTATGAAGATACATATTTATCAGATTGTAATAATATATTTTGCAAGTGTAGTGCACTAATTTATAATATTAATTGTACATAATGGCGGAGGTTTATTTGACTTATCAATGATAACAAATACCTATACCTATGCCTATACCTATACCTATAGCTATACCTATACCTATATCTATACCTATACCTATTACCTATACCTATATCTATACCTATACCTATACATTTACCTATTTTTTTTTGATATGCTACTACTATTAAAAATGCGCATAAAATACTCAAATTATTTTAGAAATAATCAAACAATCAAATTTAGAAAAACAACAAATCTATACTAATATTATAAAGCTGCAGAGTTTGTTTGTTTGTTTGTTTGAACGCGCTAATCTCAGGATCTACTGGTCCGATTTGAAAAATTCTTTCAGTGTTGGATAGTGCATTTATCGAGGAAGGCTATAGGCTATATTTTATTTTAAAAAAAAATTGAGATCCGTAAGAAAATTGCTATTTTGTAACCCAAGGTGGGAACTCCAAAACCTATTTTTGCGTGCGCTGCAAAAAGTATTGACAATAGAACAAAATCATGTATTACGGGTTTGTAGGTCCCATTAAGATCTACAAAAAAGTCCGCGAGAGCATATATCTAACTATCATGGTTTAGTCACAATAACCGCTTTTGTGCTCAAAAAAATTATTAAATCGTCTGAAGAAAGAAACTACGTTAAATGTGTATCGTAATATTAATCCTTATCCAAATAAAGCATTATGTTATCAAGGGTATTTATGTAAAAGTAAAATACTTTTTGTTTCACACCATTCGGACATTTCGTTTAGAAGTTATCACGAGTATAAGACGCTAAGAGTTGGTACCTATTATTGAGTTATTTGTCAAAGAGTTTTTATCAACATAATACCTAATATTAGTCTTTATCCAAATAAATGTGTTGTTGATTATGAGTATTAGATCTTAGAAGAGTATAATAAAAGCATCTATACTAATATATAAAGCTGAAGAGTTTTTGTTTGTTTGAACGCGCTAATCTCAGGAACTACTGGTCCAATTTAAAAAAGTTCTTTCAGTGTTAGATAGCCCGTGTATCGAGGAAGGTTATAGGCGTGATGATATATATATATATATTTCATCACGCTATGACCAATAGGAGCTGAGTACCAATGAAGAATGTTTCAAAAACGGGGAATTATTACGCTACGGGCAATAGGAGACGCAAACGACGTTGCGTGGGTCAGCTAATCGCGCTAATCTCAGGAACTACTGGTCCAATTTGAAAAATTCTTTCAATGTTAGATAGCCCATTTATCAAGGAAGGCTATAGGTTATATATCATCACTCTAAGACCAATAGGAGCGGAGCACCAATGAAGAATGTTTCAAAAACGGGGGAAAACTATCACGCTACGGCAATAGGAGACGCAAACGACGTTGCGTGGGTCAGCTATACTAATATATAAAGCTGAAGAGTTTGTTTGTTTGTTTGAACGCGCTAATCTCAGGAACTACTGGTCCAATTTGAAAAAAAAAAATATTATAAATGCGAAAGTTACTCTGTCTGTCTGTCTTGCCTTCACGGCCAAACCGCTGCACCGATTTGAATGAAATTTGGTACACAGATTGTCTAGAGCCTGAGAAAGGACATAGGCTACTTTTTAATGCGAAAAAGGGGTTGTAAGGGGTTTAACAGGGGGATGAAAGGTTGTTCTGGGAGTTCACTCGCCACACGCCTGCGCGTTACCTACGTCGGGCGTTTTGATAATGAATAAACAAGGCTGTCACAATCATAAAAAATATTTCACTTTTTCAATGAAGACTTAACAATGATAGCGATGATATTATACATATAAAAATTAAATATTAAGATATTAAGTGTATATTCGTTAATCTGATTTGTATGTTCATTATATTAATAGAAATCAAAAAGCCAAATTAATATAATTAATTAACAGCGTTTCTTAACTTTAAAATTATCTACAGAAGTATCGTCATTATAAGCTAGCTGTTGGTTAGATATGAATAAAAATGTAAATAATATCGATCCTGATCAGCTGACTAATGAGATAGTTATCAATTAAACGAACGGATCATGTCAGGCGTGGAGGGAGATGTTGTCGAATACTTAAAGTCTTTAGAAATATCAGGAGTGCCTACCCATAAGTTGAGACTGCAAGTTAATGTTCCGGTACTATTAAATGAGGTATCTTGAGCGCCAAAGCAATGTAATAGTACATGGCTAAATATTACACAAATGGGGTACAACATTGTAAAAGCTACAATCATGATGCATGGAATGGCAAAAGAAGATAATGTTTTAATTCCCCGTATTCCAATAATTCCAACTTATTTGACATTTTAATTTAAAAGAATGCAGTTTCCGCTGAAAACAGCATTTCCAATAACAATATTATCAAAACCCAAGGACAGATGCTTAAAGATACAGTTTTTTTTCTCATGGGCAGCATACTCACCATCAAATCCACAAACTCTCCTTATTTTGGCAAAATATGGCAAAAGAAAAAACGTAGTTATTAAAATTGTACTTTTTTTATTTGAAGTTGCCAAAGTGACTATGGTCAGCCTGATGGAAAACTCAAGCAGAATCCAACAGTGGGGGCAACCATACTCACTGGGAAAGCAGACAATGCAGTATTGCGTCCTACACTATGACGGCTTAGTGAGATGCTTTTTCACGCCCCACTTACAGGCCCCGGGATCATAGTGGGAGAGAAACACGTGCGCTGGTAGTGAGTTCCAGTTTTTAGCTGCTCAGCACAGGAAGGATGAACCAAACCGTTTGGTTTGAGAGTGAACATGTTATTCTGCAGAGGAAGGGAGAAGAGGGACCAGTTGGAAGAGCTCCTCAGAATACTTCCAATGATACAGATGGTAGTGGACTGCTATAGAAGCGATATCTCTACGCAGCTGCAGAGGTTCAAGGAACGCGGTGGCTTCGGGACTGTTGGTAAAGCGGACTGTTCGCCATTGCAACCGATCGAAAGCATCAAGCAAATACTGCGCGGATCCATCACAAAGATGAGAACAGTACTCGAGGTCCCGGCAAATATCCATGCCCAGGACACCGAGCTTACCCCGTAGTGGCAGTTGAGTGCTCTGAAAAGTGGGGAGGGAAAGGAATGGAGACTTTTTGGTAGAGAATGCGCACAACTGTGTTTTCGTAGTGTTGAACTCGACCAGATTCTTATCATCCCATTGTAAAATGCGGTTCGAAACCCGGTCGAGCTCAGCGACAAGCTTCTGTCGATTTTCCTGAACGTCTGCCAGCTTGGCTGAACGGTGTCAAAAATATCGCCCTTGAACTGTGCTATCGTCTGCATAGCAATGTATGTTGCCAAGAGCTAACATGTCATTGATATGCAGAAGAAATAGTGTGGGCGACAGGACTGAACCCTGAGGTACGCCAGTGTTTACATCCAGAACATCAGAGGCCGTGCCGTCGCAAAGGCCCATAATGCGGCGCTGATGAAGAAAAGCGTCAATCCAGTGACAGGGTCTAGGAGGCGGACCGAGTGCCGAGAGCTTGGAAAGAAGCGAGCGGTGCCAGACCCGGTCGATGTCAAATGTCGAAATAAGCTCATATAAACACTTTATATTTTATGTACATATATAAATACTTAAATAAGTTTTTAATAGTAAAACGTGTGTGTATTATGTGCAAAATGGCGCTAGACTACATTTTTCGTTCACGAAATAAATAAATCATTACAGATGGCGCTATACTAAATTTTTAGTTTTCACAAAATTGTCTTAACCCCTTTATTTTATTTAAACTGATTTATAAAAATATATAAAAGTTCTATGCGAGGTAAAGAAAATAAAACTATTCAGGTACCAATACAGTTTGTATCATGATTTTATATCGATAAAAATCCTACCTATATTAATAACGCGAAAGTTTGTTAGTATGGATGGATGGATGTTTGTTACTTTTTCACGCAAAAACTACTGAACGGATTTGGATAAAACTTTACAGTAATATAGCTTATACATCAGAATAACACATAAGCTACTATTTGCAGCGATAACCGACATACACGCGGGCGAAGCCGCGGGCAACAGCTAGTCTGAAAATAAATGCAAAAAGCCAACATCACTTTACAACTTTGCTTCCAAAATGTCAAACTATAGACGTTTTCGTTAACTTAGCGACGTCCCTGTTTACGATTTTGCACGGTAATTCATGAGTAGAGACTTGCCCTTGTGATTAAGATCGTTACGGCAAGCGAAAATATTCGTTAACATTTATCGATCGTTAGTTAGAAATTTTGGAAGCAAAATGGTGCCACGTACAATATCTTGCTTAATTTTAGGGAAGTATTTTAATGTTTCTATTAATTATATTTATTTAACTTGATATTTATAAGGTATAGGTATAGGTATAGGTACAGGTGTAGGTATAGGTATAGGTATAGGTATAGGTATAGGTATAGGTATAGGTATAGGTGTAGGTGTAGGTATAGGTATAGATATAGGTAAAGGCGTAGGCGTAGGCATAGGTATAGGGATATGTATATATAAAAACTTCGTTCCACCCGGGTGTCCCTTGACACCTCTCAAGCTTTTATTTATAGTTTTAAATTCAAAATACATTTAAATTGTCATTTTTTAATAGGACACATATTTATATCCTTGCAACATTCTGAATCAATTGTTATCATTGATAAGTCAAATAAACCTCCGCCATTATGTACAATTAATATTATAAATTAGTGCACTACACTTGCAAAAGATATTATTACAATCCGATAAATATATATCTTCATACAATTTCTATTTTTATAATATTTCACAGTTAACGATCCTTTTCGAATACTTATCGAGTTAGCGGGCTGCCAAAATGCCTCGATAAGCGATTTGCGACTGTCGTTAAATTGACAGCAAATTCGATACGATACCGATGAAAATCGATAGTTGCAACGGTAGAGACTACCAAAAATCGTTAAAAAATTATCGATATGAATTAGCTACCGAATTCGCAACTTTAACCATTTAAAAACCATTCAAACCATTTATTTTTGCTACAAAACAGTACAACATACAATATAGTAACACGTAACAATCATTAACGATCGCTATCTATGTCGAGACTGCAGTCCTTTACGATTTTGCAAGATAATTTATGAGTAGAGACTTGCCCTTGTGATTAAGATCGTTACGGCAAGCGAAAATATTCGTAAACATTTATCGATCGTTAGTTTACGATCGTTATGCTATCTATGTCGAGACTGCAGGCCCTGGTCACGACTTCGGTCTTAGGCGACGTCCTGCGTGAGCGATCTAGAAGCGAACGCGAAGCGGCGCGGCGCGGCGCGAAAACAACAAACATTCGAAACCTATTGAAGTGGCCTACGTGACCAAACGCACGTGGGGTGCGGTGCGGAGCGGCGCGAAATGAAGCGAACGCGATCAGTTGGCTTGATATTTTCGCGCGAAGTGGACGCGTCGGCCATATTTTTTTCAAGCAAAAATTGTAATGTCGGAAGTAGAACATCTTATTAATGCTATCCAAGAACGTCCTATATTATGGGACAAAAGGAATAAAAGTTATCACAACCGGTTATTATCGCACCGCGAATGGGAGGCTGTGGCTAAAATAATTGGGACAACAAGTAAGTACAACATATTTCTTTATTATTATTACATTCTTAGCAAAGGATGTTGCTCAAAATACAGTTTAAAGTTTTCTCTTGCCTGTGCGGCTGCTCGTGATGTAGCATTGTTTCTTCTTTGAGAATTATGTCTTTGTGTTTGTGACATATTTTGATATGTTTTTCGGAAAGACATTAACTCATGCTCATTTATTGATTCAAGATCCCTTATAATATTGTGTAGTAAACATATGGCTTTGACGATATGAACTGCATTTGTAACATTCGTTTCGATAGATTTATGTAGAATTCTGAATTTAGAAGTTATTGAACCAAAAGAACATTCCACCACCATTCTGGCTCGAGATAAGCGATAATTATAATTATCTTTGGCGTCCCCTTTAACCGTTGACTTTTCTGGAAAAGGTCGCAATAGGTATTTCTTTAGAGGAAACGCCGCATCTCCAAGGAGCACATACGGAGCTATGATATTAGAGCCCGGTAATACTTGTTCTTTAGGTATTTTTAGTCTTCCTTGTTCTATTGCTCTTTATTTATTTATACAATCAGCTGCTCACTGCACTTACAGTTTGCCCAACACGTACAGTGAGCCAGTACAATAATTTTTATTTAATAATGTTAACAATAGCATAATTGATGCTTATCAATACTAATATTAAAGCCTACTCCTAAGGAAAAGTACACAGAATTTAAAAAATGTACTTAATTTGGTATGGAATAAGTCGATATCCGGGTATTGAGCAATCGAAAGGGGCATTCCTCAAAAACACCGGCATCGTTGTCTTTTCCATAGGAACCCACATTTATCATTACAAACCTATAATTTGCGTCAGTGACTGCTAACAACCCAATCGAAAAAAAGGATTTGTAATTATAATACATGGAACCACTCTTTTTAGGTTTTATTATGCGAATGTGCTTTCCGTCAATACATCGAATGCAATTAGGAAACTGCCATCTGTCCCAAAAACATTGCGCTATGTTTTTAAAGCTATCTTCTGAAGGTTCGGGCATGTGTTTCCTAACTAATTGAGTCCATATAGCTTTGCAAACTTGTGGTACGATTGTAGAAATAGCAGATTTTGAAATTCTGAACGAGAAAGCGAGTTGCCGTATACCTGTGGCCAAATACCTGAAAGAATGCAAAATATTAAGTTATAATTCCTATTCTTTTTTCAGGTGAAATGACTAAACTAAATGACACGTTTAGTAAAGAATTTAAAAAAATCCTAAGCCACGTTCTGGGACTGACGCCGATAATGAGCCGAAGTATACAGGCACATGGCCACATTTTAAGGCCATGTCTTTTTTAAAAGTAGTTCTGAAACCCCGACAAACAGAACGGAATATTATATCACAATACTCCGAAAGCAATTCAATAGATCTGTAAGTGTATTCAGACGCGGCTAGTCCAGAAGAGATATTCAACATGAACGCAGCTGACAATGACAACACCCAGCTCCCTGAATCTGCGTCTATTTTAGAAGAAATACCACAGAACATGTCCATAGATAACAGCCTTCGACAAGATCGTCCACCTTCCCCCTCGTTGCCAGGTCCTTCGCCTTCATCCTCGTTGCCAGTGCCTTCCCCTTCGTCCTTGTTGCCAGCTATCACAAGGCAAACACGCAAAAGAAAAGATATAAGTCTCGAAGCATTTCTCGATATTGAGAGAGAAAAAATGAAAATTCTTCGCGAAGATCAACCAGATAATACTGACGACGACCTTCTTTGGTTCAAATCAATATTACCTTACATGAAACAGTTGCCATCACTCAACAAATTACATTTTAGAACGCAGATGCAGGAGCTTCTTCTAATGGAGCTGTCAAAGTTAAACCCACCACAATCCAGTGCTCAACAACATGGCTATTACACATCTTTGTGAAAGTATTGCAATTATGTACATACTTACTAATTAAACTTAATTAATATTATATATAATCTCTAACATTTATTTCATAGGTTTCTTACCTCAAAGTCACCATAAGTCGTTCTTCTACAGAAATAGGTTCCTGAAAATGCTTGTACAATATAGTCAAACGTTGTAGGTAACATTCGACAATATTCCTTGAACAACAGGGGTTGAGTACGTAAATCCTGGTACAAATTATGAAATTCCCCATGAGTATGCCTTTCTAAGTACACAGTATTAGTTCCACTTCTCTGCTTTATACACTTCTTCAATATCTTATATTTAAGATATGAATTTTCCAACAACATTAGCTTCCGTCCGTCCATGACTGCACGTTTGGCCTAGTGGTTTAACGGTCGCCACGCCGTTTCCTACTTCGCCAAGTGTCGTGGGTTCAAATCCCACGTAGGACAACACTTTGTGTGATTCACAAATTGTTGTTCTGAGTCTGGGTGTTATTTGTGTCCGTTTCATGTATGTTTGTAAAGTCCCCCGCGACACGGGATATATTCCTAGTGCGGGAGTTGTCTTTTTAAAAATAATTAATAATTAATTAAAAATGACAAATGTTTAATGCTTACTGAACTGAACGGCGGCGGAGGGCGCGGAGGGGACGGTACGCGCGCACGTAGGACAGAGTAGCCGCATCGCTCCGCACCGCATTAAATTCGCATCGAATCGTTTCGCAATCGCGTTGAGTCGTCCACGTAGGACACGGCGTTAGCGAGGAGCGGCGCGGCGTGCGGGGCGGCGTCGGTGAGCGGTGTGTGTTGCACGCCACGTACCCTCAGTAGCGGTTAGTTGCAGCGGCCGCGGTGGACGTATTTAGGTAGTCAAAACGTGTTCAAAATTATACCTTCTCTGTTTAGAAAGCAGGTATCTACCTACTGACAGAGAAAAAAATAAACTTTAAAAACCTACATTACGTAAACATACCAGTAGTTTTGTCAACATATTTATTAGTAGCTTCGTTTGGTAGGTACTTAGGTTCTATGTTTTTGTGTTATCAATTTAAATTAAACTTACCATTATATTCCGGAAAACATTGTTTAATTTCTTCCCACAATTTTTTTATAATGTTTTGTATTAATGTTGGGGATGTTTTGACATCCATATAGGCGGTCTATTTAAAATTTCTGTTATAAATGCCTCGATATCCATTACCGCCACAAAATCGTCTAAAAATTTTTGTTTTTAATAACGCCGCTGAGTACGTCACTCGTGCACCGCTGTCTACGCCGCTCTATTTCGTGGCGTCGCACTCATTCGTTTGTACTTTTGTTCTTGCCGCTCACCACACCGCGCGCCGCTGTAGCAATTCGCTCGGAAAAAACCGCGCGCGTTTTCGCTATGAGCGGCGTCTTGTGGCGTGCCTCAAACATTTTTATACTTTTGATATTACGGCTGGCCGCCCTGCGCTAATCTGCCGCTTACAGCGGCAAGGTCGTGAATGGGCCGTAAGAGACAATTTCTTGGCTGTACTCGTCGACGAGCTCAACGTCGAGACAGCCTTGCGAGCGCCCTAGCGCACATCGACGCTCGTCGTAGCGATCGTCGCTGTTTATTAGACGAGTTAAGGATTAACACATATACATTGCATAATCTATAAATCTCGACTTCAAGTTTGGTGACTTTTAAAAATATGATTTATGTCTCTTTATTTGTATTTGCCAAAATAAACATTAACTAAAGTTAATTTGCCAACAAATACATCGAAATTATGTTGTTTTATCTCGTTTTCCAATAGGCTGAATGGTAATATCTTTGCCAACAGACGCTACCTAAGTAAAAAAACTAAAACCACTTGACAACTTTTTTGTTTTCAAACTTTGATCCTATTCTATGCGCTTGGTTTTTTATATTGTGTAACTCAAAGAAGTATTAAGTTAAAGTGTCACTACGTTTTAATAAACTATAACTGTGGTGTATTTGTTTAAATAACTATAAGGTAACTATCATATTGTCTTCTGTCATAAATATTTTGGTAAATATAATGTTTTTTATATCATAATTTAATTCTTAGTATCTTACTACAAATACTGTTTATAGAATGTCAATAAGCGCTGTCCCATCTTCATCTCAAGTGGAGAAGCTCCTAAACAATTTAGAGGAAAAACGCTTTCTTGCCACGGGCCATGCGCGTACATCACATGCCTGAGATTGTACACGAGCGGCTTGGCAAGAAGTAGCTCTAAAGCTCAACAGTGATGCTACCATACCATCATGCATACTTGGTTAAAATATTTATTTCCAAGTCGTTTTTTACTTTGATGCAGTTTATGAGTCCGTCAATGTAATAAGACAATAGAGACTTTTATTTCATGTTTTGTTGGAGAAGATCAACGTACTTGGTCTAAATTTTTGCCTTGTAGGGATGCAATATAATGCATCCTGTATAGCACATGTGTACTATACATGTATAGATTTATGTCATTTATTTATAGAACGTAAGAAGGCGGCTACGCCCGCCTATTAAGAAAACCAGTCGTTAATATACAGAGAAACAACGAACACGTCTTATCATTTCTACACCCACAACAAGTACCAGGGAATATTCTAATAATATATTTCCTAAAGGTTATAGGGAACCTGAACATCAACTTATATACCCTAAATGCCTCATATTCAATTAGCTTTAAATAGTAGTGTAAACCTTGCTACTACCTTAATCCCTACATATTATAATTGTAATACACTATTACGTCATTTTAACTTGTGAAATAGTTTTAAGCTGTAAAATTTTTATAGACACACATTTTATAGGCTATTTTTATAGACACTCTATCGCGGCGTTGGTTAAGGGAATGTTGACTAGTACATAGTGCTGTTAATTTTTTTATTGCAGAGCATGTTCCTTAATTAACTACCCTAAGCATGGAGTTAGTCGATGTTTTTTATAGAAAACATTTTTAAATGGTTTTTAAGGAACCCTATTTTTAAGACCTTGTAATGTAGAACATATTGTTGACACAGCAACATAGTGTGCTAGATAAATTAAGATCAAATAAACATTTTTGTTTTAAAATAAGTTAATATAAATTATACATCATTCTATATTTTATTATTATAAGTATTTTAGTTATACACGCATCATCTTACAATGGCCTCGAGTTAAAGTAAACAGGAGCACAATCCCAGTAGGCTAATTGCCCAGACAGTGACTAATAATAACCACTTTGATCAGAAATTAGATAATATTGTGTAGATTGTCATTGCGCTAGTAGCAATATTATCTATTGCTATTGTGTACATGGCGTGGCGTCGCTGCAAGAAGACGGCCAAGGCATGGGTGCATAAGCAAACTGCTTGCAACCCAAATATGGTCGCCGTTCAAACGGTACCTCAGCAGCAGGCAGCAACAGCCAGCACATATATGTAGGAGAAATAAGTTACTGTATTTAGTATTTATTTTACGGTAAGCGTGTGTGTTATTTTATGTTTTCGTATAGTTGTTTTACTTTATTTTGTTTTACTTTTTGAAAGCAAGTTTTTTTTCCTTTCATAAGGGGGGTAATGGTGTAGGGATGCAATATGATGCATCCTGTATAGCACATGTGTACTATACATGTGTAGATTTATGTAGTTTATTTATATAACGTAGAAGGCGAAACCAGTAAGAAAACCAGTCGTTAATATACAGAGACACAACGAACACGTCTTATCGTTTACTCTACACCCACAACAAGTACCAGGGAATATTCTAATAATATATTCCCTCAAGGTTATAGGGAATCTGAACATCGACTTATATACCCTAAATGCCTCATATTCAATTAGCTTTAAATAGTAGTGTTACAGATTTTACACCTAATTTTCTCATGTTTGGTAGAGAATTAATTTTTTATGCTTCCCTACACCATTTTAGTAATTCTTTGGATAATTTGAACCAACTTGAATTTGGTGAAATAAGTTCTTATGCTCTTTCTCTTGAAACACTTAGTGATGTTTTTGTTAAGGTTCAGTCACATTTGTTAAAAGCGTATAAGCGTAATGCGCATTATTATAATATTGGTAAGAAGACTATTTCTTTTGATGTTGATGCTATTGTTACGAATAATAATAATCTCGAAGCCTTATCTGCGCACACAAATATACACACACTTCTTATCGATCTCCTGAGGCAAGGAATAATGGACCTTATTTCTATATGCATAGTGTCGGATATCGATTGGTTGTTGCCCAATTATTATTAACTTCGATTATTAGCGTTTTTTCGAGACGACTCTCGGGAGTTCGATCGTCGTTTCTAGAATGGAAGAATAATAATTATATGAGTATAAATAGAGCGTCTCGCGGGCCGCAGGCAGTTCAGTACAGTTTGAGCTATAGTGAGATAAACATCGAAGTGATATCAGCGATCAACCTAGCGACCTCGGCGACCTTTAAGGATTGTAATTCAGAGTAGTATTGTGATTTTAATAGTGGTTTTAATAAAGTCTCTTTAACACGTCAAAAGGCTTCTCTCTCAAATAAATCGAACCCCAACACGTAACAATATTGTTTGGAGAAGAAGTTTTGTTCAGTCTAATGCTCCAGCATATTTTTCGGCAAAGCTTGCACCTAAGTTTGTTAAATGTAAGGTTGTTGAGAAGATTACGGATAACGTTTACCTTTTGCAGGACTTTACAAAGGACACCATTGGTCGTTATCACATTAAATATATTATTAAGTATTAAAATTTTCACTATTTGAACATTTTGTTTGTTTGATCATAGCCGTGTTGGGCCGGTTGAGAATAGCACATCCCCAATTCTTTCCGTGGGTGTCGTAGAAGGCGACAAAGGGATACGAAGAGGAGTGAACAGCAACATCATCAACTATATTTTAGCCGTGTTGGGCCGGTTAAGAATAGCCCCACCCCATTTCGCACCGTGGGTGTCGTAGAAGGCGACAAAGGAAAAGGAGGTAGAGCAGCAACATCATCAGCTGAGTTTTAGCCGTGTTGGGTCGGTTGAGAATAGCTCATCCCCATTTCTTTCCGTGGGTGTCGTAGAAGGCGACAAAGTGATATAAAGAAGGAAGAACGGCAACATCACTAGTTTCTTTATTTGTTAGATTGTTTGATTAAGGATATTTTTTCATTGGCTCATAGCTCCAATATTTTTGCTGTTAGCTTATGTTTGTTTCAGTGTTTAGATAGGTTATATTTAAGTTTTTTGTTAGAATATTTTATTTGCCTTTTGTTGTAGTAGCCGCTATCTCTTTAATCACAAGGGTACATGACCCAGTGACGGGTGGAAGGTTATAACCTGAATTAGATATGGATGTTTTTAATCCATTTTGGTGAGTTTTGTTTGGAAAACCACGTTTTGAGAAACTTTTCTTAGAAGCGTTTTCGCTAAAGATTGTTATTTGGTTTCAGGTTTTAATACCAAGTGTATCATTTAAAATATATTGAATTATGTTATGACTTGTTCGGTGTTTTACCCTGGTAAGTTATTATTGAGTTACTAGAGGACGTTAAGATGATGTCACAAGTTGATAAAGAAATTAATCATTTAAATTTCTATTTGTTCTAGCGTGAGCGGGGTTTTTGGCTATAGTTTTTTTTGATATGGGTTTTGTTATAGCTTATGCTATAGTTTTTGATATGGTTTTAAGTTTATACTAACTTTTAAACTTTCGCGTTCCATGTTATAACAATAATTATTTTTACGGGAATTAACGCGATCACTTATTTCAAGGTATTACATACCTCTGTTTTGCCTGACGTTTCGACCAGGTTGCACTGGCCGTGGTCACAGGCTGACTGGCTCAGCGGCGCACGCCCTCCGTCGTCGAATCCGTGAAGTAGAAGGTTCTTCATCCACCCGCACATTTTCACACACACTGTTTAGATGGCAACTATTTTCTTTTCAAAGGTCAACATTACCTCCAGATTGATGGTGTCGCGATGGGAAGTCCTGTAGCCCCAGTACTTGCCAACATCTGGTGTAACAACATCCGGGTGTAAGGGGGTGAACCCAAATCTTTCACCTCAAGCCAACCTCACCTGCACGCGGTACATCCTGCTGAACGACGAACGAGGCTCTGGCAACCGACCGATGGCGGTATACCCATCCCAATAGGCGTAGTTAAATGTAATAGGCCGGTGACGGGCAGCAGCGTCACCGGTGCAAGGAACTGCGCCCTGCGATCACCAACCCGCCTGCCCAGCGTGGTGATTATGGGCATTAACCTCCATGCAGATGCAAAATAAGCCACGGCCCCCAGTTCCCGGCAGTCTCGCTATTCCTGGTCATGGTGGCGACCATGGTAACGGCGAGGCGGGGGGTGCTAAGAATCTCCGGGTTACGGCCGGCCACCACAACCGACTGACCCTGGCTACGTTTAATGGCCGCACATTACGGCTAGACTCGCATCTGGCACAACTCGAGGTGGAACTTGAGAAAATTAGATGGCATATTTTGGGGTTATGTGAAGTCCGAAGAGAGGGGGAGGACACCATAACCCTTGACTCAGGCCATCTCATGTACTTCCGTGAGGGAGACCAATATAATTGTAATTTCTCTGATTTGATGACCAAGGCCGTACATTAGATTTTTGGTTATGGTCCTTGAGTTAATTGTTAATTGGTTCATCGTAGCTATTTTGCTATAATTAATTTGTTAGTTATGAGTTTCCTAGCCATTGGATAAGTTGGTTTTGTTATTTATATTCAACGGCAAGGATAACCAGTTAGTTAGAAACCAGACTATTGGGAAAATCTCAATGTCTGGATAATTAAAATCATTTAAAAACTGCATATCTTCGCTACGCTGAGACGGCAGCCTCCAACAGCCCAGCTACCAGCCGTCAGACATCTTTATTTAATGACTTTTAAATAAGTAAAGGTAATGAGATTGCATTAACGACACGTACAGAGCCAGTTTAACAATTATATACTGTGTAAATCTTATTATAAATATCATAAAACCTTCAGATCCTACGGGTCATTAATATATCAGCAATAAATCAACTTCATCGGGTTTACTATAGCTTCCCCCCTCTCTGAAGATTAAAAGTGCAGCGCTGACCGAGCTATTCAGGCAAAAAGGTTGTTGAATTAGGGTACAGCACCTGGCGTCCGAGAACATTATTTAAGTTTTAATTAGAATGGTTAGAAATTGGTGGTGCTGGCCCTGCACATAAATGTATTTAATTGAAATTGGTTAAAATAAAGACATTTATATTCGTTAAAAACAACTTTTATTTTTTTATTACAATAGTTCCGATCTTAACGGGACAATTTTTTTTTTTATTATTACAATTGTCGCCAGCAACCAGGGACTGAGGTAGTTTCTGAAGGTTAATACATACTGTCGTTATGGCATTCTACTTTTTAATATTTATATTGTAGTTTTTAGTGATATTTGTGTTAACTTAAGTACGGGTTTGTTTGCAATTTTGCAACTTTTTTTTGATATTTTGAATTTGATATTTTGAACTTTTATGATATTGTGACTTTCCTTCACAATGTTTATTTTTTTGCTTTGACAAACAACAATAATTAAGTTTATTCTACTGCTTACTATATAATGACTTATGGGTGTAGTTTACTTCAACATTTTATTATACAAATTAACAGCTTTGGATGTGTTTATATAAAATCTGCTAGGCAAAGCCTTTGCTTTGACTACTGTCAATCATAGATTGATTTTGTTCATCATTACAATAATATTTCACTTTGATAAACTTTAATATTGGAAATATTATACTTTAATTTATTATAAACTAGCAAACCCGGCGAACTCCGTTTCGCCACCAGATGGCTTCGTTTTATGTAACACTTTCCCGCTTTTCTGTTGAAAATTTTCCTGAATTTTCTTTGCTATAAACCTCACGGAGCCCGAGACCTTTCCAACGAATGCAAAACCGTGGAAATCGGTTCGTGCGTTCTGGAGTTATAGCGTCAGGAAGGAAAACCCGACTTATTTTTATATAGTAGATTAAACTTAATTTAAATTAACTTTAGTACTATCTAGCTATTACAATAAGTGTGAGTGGTTACTGCAATCTAAAGATACCTTTTTGAATTTGAAACTTAGATATTTAAATCAGAACTTCGACATTTAAATCAGAACTTACACATTTAAATAAAAAAACTTAAATATTTAAATTTAAACTTGGATATTTGAATTGAAACTTAACTTTTCTTATCATTTCACTTTTAAATAAACTTAAACTTATCTTTTCACAACATTTAAGTTTTGGATTTGACAAGCTTTAAAAAACTTAACACTTTGACTGCTACTTTGGAGTTTGTTGGTTATTGTCAGTTTACATTATGGACAAGGGAGTCCAATTTCCACCGTTGCCTGCGGATGCTGCTGCTGATGATCCTGCAGATGTGTATGGCCGCGCAACTGCTGATAATCCGTTGGATGTTAATTACACATTGGATTTGTCGAATGTACCTAACTCTTCTGCTCAAGCACCTGGGCTGGCTTCGTTTAATGCCATGAATGAGCACATTAAGAAGAACATGCCAATTTTTAGTTCGAAGTTGCCGGATTTGACTAAAAGCAGAATTATCTTTGACGGTAGTACCTGTGTTAGGGAATTTATCACTCGAGTTGAGGAATAATTCTTGTTTAGGAACTTCCATGAGTCCTTGTTGATTGGTTCGTTCTCTGACCTACTCACCGGTGTTGCTGCCAAGTGGTTCCGTACAATCCGTATAAATATCTCTTCGTGGTATGATCTTAGGGTTGCCTTGCTTAAACGTTTTGATAAGCCTGAGTATGACTACTTTTTGGAGCATGACCTTCGCACTCGCAAACAGAAGCTTAGTGAGTCTCTTCCAGACTTTATTACAGAACTTATAGATATGACTAGCCGCCTTGGCACTCCTATTCCGGAATCAGTTGTTATAACTATTGTTAAACACAACATGTTGCCAATTTATACACCTTATGTGTTTGGTAAACAGATCTCTTCGCTTGAAGATTTCATGAGTTTAGGTAAGGAGTTGGAAGTTTTTGTGAACCGTAATCTCTTAAAAATTCTTCCAAACCATTTAAATTTGATAAAGTACAGTCCAACGCTGTTGAGTCGGACGATACTAACATTATTTGTTTGAAGTGTAAGTTAACCGGACACACCTTTAGAAACTGTCCTTCAATTCCGGGTATGATTTGTTTCAAGTGCCGGAAGTTGGGAGTTACCACAAAGTTTTGTGATGTGTGCAATTCGGCCAAGAAAAACTCACATGAGTCAAAAAACTAATAAGGTCCCATCGAGTTCCAGTTTCTGAGAAAACTAGAGAAGACTCGATGTTAAATAAAGTTGTTAGACACGCTAGTCGCCCTGACAAGGCTACTTGCAACAAAGAATTCTCAGATTGGTTAATATATTTAAAAACTTTTTTTAGTGTTTATAAGGCTGCGCCTGTTTTATTTGATTGATGATGTTAAAAACAATGATTCTAGACCTCATCTAGAATTTTCAATTGGTAAAGATAAATTTTCGGGTTTATTGGATAGTGGTTCTAACAGTTGTATTCTTGGTTCTGATAGTTATCAACATTTACTTAAATTAGGTTTGGTTTAGGTTGAACCAGTGCCTTGTGACCTTTCTAATTCAGCTTATACTGCGGATGGTACAGCGTCAAAAGTTATTGGAGCTATGAATTTGCCAGTTACTTGTGATAATTTGACTAAAAATATTTGATTCATTATAATATTTATTTCCAATTACAGACGTAGGAGGCAGTTGTTTTTATTCGATAATATTAGTGTTGCATATCTAAATGATCTCATGAATGAAATATATGATGTTCGTCATGTAGACACTACGCTGCAACTTTCGTTTTTTTCCTGCTTAGTTTATAGAGCAAAGACGTATCTTAGATATACAATCGCTTCTTTAATAGTAAAAAGCTTCATAGCTGCAGAACCCCCTATGAGAAAGCAGATTCTTTATGCCATGTACGCCTATGAGTGCGTTTTTTGTGGTATGGTCGGAAAGAATATATTCTTTCATGACATGGCTGTTTCTGAAGATGAGAACGTGATACTCGCTTCTGTCAGCAAGGGATGCAGAGCTTCGGATTTGAATGCTTATTTTGACTTCAATACGGATGAGATATTCTCAAATCATGCTGCTTGGATATCATTGCACATCATTGTAGTATACTTTGGTCCCTGTTCTCCAATTCCCTGGAACTCAAGATTTGGTTACGTTTCGATTGTTACAACTTTGTTACGAGTCGTTAAAGCCAATATTGGACGTGCTGTTACGTCAAACTCGCTTGCACGTGCTTATATTTCGATGTTAAAAGGTTATTTGCGTGATGCTATCGGTTCCGTCGCTGCCGAGAACGCGTTCGTGCGCGGGTTGTATATTTTGGAAGGCGTTTATTTTGATTTTCCGGTCGATAACCCTGACATATTGAATGAGTATGAAGTTTTTGCGCGTTGGCTCATTTCTCCGCTGCCGTCTTCCTTTCATACTCGATTATTGATAGATTATTTGTTCGATGATAATGTTCGATGATAATACCTTCATTTAACCTTCCAATCATTTTGGGATTTGATTTTTGGCTTAAGTTTGATATCGCTAAAGCTTTTTGGAAGAATATAACCTTTGTTAGTGAAAATAAAATTCGAGTCTGTACGGTAACTAGTGCCACACAACTTACTCCTTCAGAGAATTTAAAACTTGATAAAACAGTTCCCACTATACAAGTTATCTCACCTGATGATGATATTATTGATCCTTGGTATAGAAAAATATTTGTTAATTGTCAAAAGTTTCCTTCTAGATATAAAAATTTCAGAGTTGACAACACATTGCACAAATTTTGTAGGAATAAATTCTATCCAGATAGTAGATTAAATTGGAAAAGTGTTATTCCTAAAGAACACATTCTTGAAACTATTAAATTAAATCATGATGACATTAATTCTAGTCATCTTGGAATTCATAAAACTATTAAGAAATTAAAACAACATTATTTTTGGAAAGGCATGTTTAATGATGTCCAACAATACATTAAATCTTGTGACATTTGTAAAGCCTATAAAGACAGCACGTTTCCTCCTTTTGGTATTAGGGTTAACCCAAAAAAAAGTCAACCGTCCTATGGTCATGCTGTCAGTTATTATAATTGGAATTTTGCCTAATAGTTATTCTGGATATAAATATATTCTTTCGGTTGTAGATGTTTTCACAAAGTTTTGTTGGATTTTCCCATTGGTGGAGGCAACATCTTTGTCTATTTGTAGAATCCTTAAAAAGGAGATATTTTTTAAATTTGGTCGCCCTAAAATTATAGTTTGTGACAATGGTACTCAATTCACTTCTAAATATTTTGTAGATTTCATGTAGAGTTACAACATTACAAAATTATCTTATAACACGTTGTATACTCCCCTTAATAACCTTGTGGAAAGATATAATAAGACGGTAGAGACTGATATTCCATGTTTTGTCAAAGAATATCTGCGTACTTGGTCTAAATTTTTGCCTCATACTCAATTGGCTTTGAGTGGTAGCGTACACCTTGCTTCAGATTTTATTTCATTGGTCGTTATCACTTTAAAGATGTTGAGTAGTAGAGGTTTTACTATTTGAGTATTTTGTTTGTTTGGGTTCAGTTGTTGGAGCCGTGTTGGGACGGCTTAGAATAGCTCATCTCAATTTCTTTCCATGGATGTCGTAAAAGGCGACTAAGGAATATATGGTAAATCATTATCATAACCCAATAAGTCTAGCTGTGTTGGGCCGGCTTAGAATAGTTCATCCCCATTTCTGTCTGTGGATGTCGTAAAAGGCGACTAAGGATAAACGACGGAGTAAACAACAACATAACCCGTTGAAGCTTCAAGCTTCTCTATTAGTTAGATTGTTTGATTTGGAACATTTTTTTTATTGGCTTTCAGCTATTAAGCTGATGTTTGTTTAAGGACTTAGATTAATTATATTTAAGTTTTTTTTGTTAGACTATTTTGTTTGTCATTGTATTCACACTCTTTCCAAGTGTTGAATACTTTGGCTTGATCTTGTTGTATTGTGCCCGGTAGTTCGGTGGTGTTGAGCCGATCACAATACACAGGTTTCTTGTGTCTCACACTCTTTCCAAGTGTGGAACACTGTTTGTTTTTTGTTGTATTGTGCCCGGTAGTTCGGTGGTGTTGAGGCGATCACAATACACAAATTTTTTGTGTCTCACACTCTTTCCAAGTGTGGAATACTTTGTTTGTTTTTTTGTTGTATTGTGCCCGGTAGTTCGGTGGTGTTGAGCCGATCACAATACACAAATCCTTTTATATATTCGCGCCGCCTTGTTGTGTCGAATATATAAGAGAACCCGCATTTTATGGAAATGTGTTTTACTTTGCGATTTGTTGGTGTAAGACTTAACATTATTCTATTAGAGTCGGTGACGATGGTGTCCAACCGCACTTCTTGGATATTGATATCTGTTTTAGATATTCAATTCCTAATGGATGTTTGTTGAGTTTTGTTTTGTACGTTCTCATATTATTCTATTAGAGTCGGTGACGATGGTGTCCAACCGCACTTCTTGGATATTGATATCTGTTTTAGATATTCAATTCCTAATGGATGTTTGTTGAGTTTTGTTTTGTACTTTCTCATATTATTCTATTAGAGTCGGTGACGATGGTGTCCAACCGTACTTCTTGGATATTGTTATCTGCTTAAGATATTCAATTCCTAATGGATGTTTGTTAAAGGTTTATTTTTTGATTTCTTGATATTCTGTTAGAGTCGGTGACGTTGGTGTCCAACCGCACTTTGAACATTAAGTTTGCCATTATGGGTTAAATTAGTTAGGACGTTTAAGTGGGAGATAGAGTCAGCGACAAGTTTGTCTGTGACTCTATATTTAGTTTTTGTTGGTTCTTTTTGTTGGCTTTGGATTTTTGCCATTAATTCTTTGGTGGTCTGGAGAGTTTTTTTAGAGTCTGTTATAGAATTTTGTAGAGACTTTCATAGAGTTTTTGTAGAGTCAATTATAGAGTTTTGTCGAGGCTTATTGTAGAGTTTTGTAGAGACAATTATAGTTTTTTTTTGTAGTCTCCTTATTTTTTGAGTTTGTTGAGATGGTAATTTTTGAGAGTTTGGAAGTTTTCAAATTTTTTGTTACCGAGTGTTCTGCTCGGGTATGACTTTTTGGCATAAAGGAAAGAGTCCTTTCTTTTATTTATTTTGGGAAGGTATGTAATGTAACGTTCAAATTTTGAAACGTTACAGTATCAGTGAATACAGATACATAACCTCTTAGATTGTTTTGAATTTTGATATCCGTCAGTTGCATTTGACGTTTCCTTTTTGACATTAGTTACGAGATTTAGTTTGCGACTTCCAGGGTTGGCAACATTAGGATTTTCCGATTAGTATATTTTTATTCGATTTATTGGTAAATCTCTACGGATTGATTTCAGCACTGGTCACATTCTGTCTGGTGTTGGTTTTCTTTCCGATCCACCGTGATGGCGGGCGGTTGTATTTTTTAGAATTGTGAATTCTTTGGTGAAATCACAAGTTATCTTCTACATCACGAGATTTATTAGCTTTTATACGTGATGGAAGCTTGTGATATGAGACCGGAGAGTTTGTTCTAAAGTTATTTTGGTAAGTTTTGAATTCTTAAAAGTCACGTATTGGACATCAAAGTGGCGTTTCTTATAGAATTTTGTTAGTTCTTTACAGGATTAATTACAAGTGACTGAATTGTTTAAATATTGTTGGATTGGATTTTGTTTGTTAAATGCCTGGTAAGTTATTTTTAATATTATTGAAAGGAATCGTATAATGTCACATGTGCGAACGAGTTTATAATTGTTCCTTTCTCTGTCTTAGGGAAAGCAGGCCGTTTGGACCAGGAGCGGAGTCTCCTAGGATATTAGTTTTTCTATTCAATACTTTGGACCAGGAGCGGAGTCTCCTAGGATATTAGTTTTTCTATTCAATACGTTTGGACCAGGAGCGGACTCTCCTAGGATATTAGTTTTTCTATTCAATACGTTTGGACCAGGAGCGGAGTCTCCTAGGATATTAGTTTCTCTTTTCAATAAGTTTGGACCGGGATTAAGCCTCCTATTATTAGTTTTCTTTTCTTTGGATTTGATGACCAAGGCCATACATTAGATTCTTGGTTATGGTCCTTGAGTTAATTGGATCGTTGTAGCTATTTTGCTATAATTAATTTGTTAGTTATGAGTTTCCTAGCCATTGGATAAGTTGGTTTTGTTATTTATATTCAACGGCAAGGATAACCAGTTAGTTAGAAACCAGACTATTGGGAAAATCTCAATGTCTGGATAATTAGAATCATTTAAAAACTGCTTATCTTCACTACACTGAGACGGCAGCCTCCAACAGCCAGCTACCAGCCGTCAGACATCTTTATTTAATGACTTTTAAATAAGTAAAGGTAATGAGATTGCATTAACGACACGTAGAGCCGTTTAACAATTATATACTGTGTAAAACTTATTATAAATATCATAAAACCTTCAGATCCTACGGGTCATTAATATATCAGCAATAAATCAACTTCATCGGATTTACGATAGCTTCCCCCCTCTCTGAAGATTAAAAGTGCAGCGTTGACCGAGCTATTCAGGCAAAAAAGGTTGTTGAATTAGGGTAGGCACCTGGCGTCCGAGAGCATTATTTAAGTATTAATTAGAATGGTTAGAAATTGGTGGTGCTGGCCCTGCACATAAATGTATTTAATTTGTAATGGTTGAAATAAAGACATTTATATTAGTTAAAAACAACTTTTATTTTTTTTTATTGCAAAAGTTCCGATCTTAACGGATCACAATTTAAATTTTTTTATTATTACAACATTAATATTGTTGCGCCTTTGAGAAAAATAGTCTGGAACACTCTACCAGTCGCGAGAATGGAGGAAGGCGCCATCTAGTGTCAAGTAGCGCGCAATTATGGAGTAACTCTGATATTCGACGCTAGATGGCGCTAGATTACTCACTCTGGTAATTTCTGTTTAACGTAGAATGTTCTATCGAATATTATAGATCTTTCTAGGGATTTCAAAGCCATATACACGACTAGTTTTTAATTACCAGAGAAAAAAAATTCTGGTATTCGGTATTTGATACTGAGCACAGCCATGTAATTAAAACAAAAAAAAAAAACAATATGTTAATTTTATCCTTAAAACCACCAAATATTTGTTCATAACGTATGATATAATTCAATACGGTCCATGTCCTTGCTGCGGGGCTGCGGGATGCGGGGGGTTCGCGATCGCCGGCGCAGCGGCCGGGCACATGAATGAAAACACCGCCCACGCGGGTGGAAGAGGTCCCGAATAAAATTGCAGTTTTGATTTTGACGTCGTTAAGTACATTTCTGTGATACCGACACGTCGTACACAACGTTTAGTTACAAGGATAGGACTGTTCAACCATCACAACGAACATTGGTGGTCAATGAGGAATCCTTACTTTATCCTTACTCCCAGAATCTAACACAGGTTTAGTGTAAACAGTCTCCCGATTAACTCCTGTGGACTTTTAGGTACTTGTGGAGTGAAGTGAAAGTTTAAAAAGTTTAAAAGTGAATTTAATAGTGTGTTTGTGTTTGCAACAATTAAAGCATTTGTAGTGGTATGTATGAAATACTTAAGTACTGTAGTACCTAGCTGCCAGTTGATTACTTAAAATTAAAACTAAGTAATAATAAAACAGTATCGGATAAAACATTGGTAGGTACGTAGGGATTGTGTTTGCCCATTTTAAAGGCTGGCTTCTCGGGTGTATCGAACATAAAATTGAGTGATTGATTGAGAAACTTTGTTAAGTAGGTAGATACCTACTTTACTAGGTACTCAGTTCAACCAAACTTGCTTAAATACTCTGATTTTACTACCATTACGATCAAACTAGTATAATGAGGGATTTTAACTATTTAACCATAAACCTAGAACAGTTGTATTTGAAGTCGCTGCAATGCAATAATAATATTAAACCAATCGTCGCCCGGGCCCGCTGTGAGCGCGAAAGAATAAAAATATTCATTGACCGATATGTTAGGTACACTACGTGCGTAATTATAACATGGTGTCCAAAAATTATGGACGTATTTTGTGATTTTAAAAACGTTAATAACTTTGTTGTTTTGTTTGTTTGGCATTTCTGTTATGGTGTTTTATGTTAGTACATACATTCTGTATCTGCCCCTATTTTTTCTCTGGTAATTAAAAACTAATGGTGTATAAGCAGATTGGGTTACCCGTACGAGTCAGTATTGTTCACGATACAGCGGAGTTAACATCGAAGCGATCGTCTAGTGCGATTAACAAGTGACATAGCGAATTATTATTGTAAAAAGGGTTGTAAATAAACAGTGTGTTATTTTTTTGGTAATCAACGTCGACGATCAATCAACGGTATCAAAAAGATAGTCGATCTTTAATTATTTAATACCCGGCTCGTAACAATTTGGTGTCAGCAGTGGGATTAAAGTATGCCGGTTTTACCAAAGGAAGACACGGAAGGTATCCGAACTAGGAGTCAGCGTCAGCAAGAGGCCGACCTGAGGCGATTTGGAGGTGCACAACTGCCCACACCGGAAGGTCAGTAGCCAGCGATGGAAGCCACGCCGTCTACATCGTCAGCAGCTCCAGATATCACGGCCCTAATGGTGATCCTCCAGGAGCAGGCCCGCCGTCAAGAGGAGCAGGCCCGCCGCTTGGAGGAACAGCTGCAGCGTGACAAGGAAGACCAGGCTCGTCGCCAGGAGGAACAAATGCTCTTGTTAAAAGGCATTCACGAGACCTTCGGCAAAGAACTCAAGGTAGTGAAGGATCAGGTTCTTCAACACGAGAACCGTATCACTGAGGCCGAAACTCAGATTGCCGACGTGAAGAAGGCATTAGGGAACCTCAAAGTTGGAGACGGAGCGGCGACTTCAGCAACTGCTGTTCCTTCGGTGCGGGGGTTCAAAGTACCGCCGTTTGATGGGACATCTTCGTGGTCAGCCTACAAGATCCAGTTTGAGGCTGTTATGACGGTTTAAGGGGTACAGCCCTAGGTGTTACGCCCTACCTCTCTAACACTAGGTCACCTTCGGTCCAGCTGCCCTAAGCGAATAGGAAATGAATAAGAGCGGCCTCAGGAGATTAGGGCGACTGATAGTACTGCCCAACAACAGCAGGGAAACGAGTAAACGCCAGGACTGCGGGGCGGGTGCTGGCTGGTGTTCAAAGAGCCCCAAGGATTTCGATCTCGCAAAGTCATGATGGGAACAGCCTGGTCATCAGAGGCGAAATCAACGGAACAACATGTAAGCTGACGATTGATACGGGAGCTTCTCGCACAGTTGTCAGTTCCCAACTTGCAAATCGCTTTCTGAGGGTCATCACCTGTAACCGTGAGCAAATAAACCTAGTAACAGCCACAGCCAGCGCATACCCGTCCGAGGCGAACAGAAGGTGGAGTTGAAGTTGGGCAACCAAGTTTACCTGCATAACGTCATCGTGGCTGATATAGTTGACGACTGCATCCTTGGCCTAGACTTCATGAAGAACAATTGTTGTGAGATCGACATCAATCAAGGTGTATTGAGATGTAGTCAAAAAGAACTGTTCATGGAAGGAGCGTCACCAGGAAAAGTGTACAGCTTAAAGAAAGTTGTTCTTCCTCCCAGATCAGAAACAATCATGCCAGTTAGTCTTCCTTATAACTCCGGACGAATGCAACGGTGTGTACTTATTGAAAGGATAGATAATGACTTTCCATGGAAGATCGCACGGACTCTAGTAAGTACCACTAACATCCCTGCAGTACGTGTGCTAAATCTAAGTGACAAGCAACATGTGATTCATAAGGGCACACTGATTGGCACTTGCGAAGATGTGGATTGGATGCATCGATGCCAAGACTTGACTACTTCAAATGTTAGCAAGGATGCACGAGTCAACGTGTCAACACTTTTGGAAGACTGTCAAGATGTTTTGTCTAGGGAAGAGATTGGCAAGGCTAAGAGAATGTTAATTAAGTACGCTGATATTTTCTCTACTAATGAAGCTGATATTGGAAAAACTGGTTTAGTTCAACACAAAATAAACACTGGGAATGAGTTGCCTATTCGTCAGCGACCAAGAAGACTGCCAGTAGCGCGAGAAAAGGAAGTGCAAACCATGATTGATGGAATGGTCAGGGACGGTGTTATAGAGCCTTCATCCAGCCCATGGTGTTCACCTGTAGTGCTTGTAAAGAAAAAGGATGGCAGCATGCGTTTTTGTGTTGACTACCGCCGTTTAAACGACATTACGAAGAAGGACAGCTATCCACTTCCTAGAATAGATGACACACTGGACATGCTAACAGGCGTAAAATGGTTTAGCACCTTAGATTTGAAAAGTGGATACTGGCAGGTAGAAATTGATCCCAAGGAACTGAGAGGAAACTTGATAAGCAAACCGCAGTTTTCGTTGGTCCCTACATGAGTGGGACACGCGCTGAAAGTCAAGAATCGTATGCGAATTTTAGCCCTGGTAAATGCGTCGATCCTTATCTTTCAAACACTAGTCTATTGGGACGACAAGAACTTTGTACGAGACATCCGTCTGTTGACACAACATCGTGCTGGTTGCTGTTGACACAACATCGTGCTGGTTGCTGTGAGAGGTTGTGTGAACGGCTCGTGGATGTCCAGCCTTTATCAAGGCTAGGTGATTTAAAGTATTGCCCTGTCACCTTCGAAGAACTGGGTGGTTGTTGCAGCAAAGATTCAAAGTATTGCCCTGTCATTACTGCTAACAACCGCATGTTTCTAGCGAGCTCGACTACTGATTTAAAGTATTGCCCTGTCAGGGAGTCAGAGATTAGCCTGAACCTTTTTACCATCTGTGAAGATGGCGACGGCTCCGGAATCGACGCGCGATCAGCTCTTGTTGGGCGTGGCCTCATGGATGGCGAAACCTCTGCCACAAGTTGGCGCGAAGAGTACCGGCCTAGGTGGTGCCCCGAGAGGCCAAGACGTTTATTCAGCCATGGGGTGCCGAGGTGGGTCTTGTACGTCATGGGCGCAGGGCTCTGTCTCTGCCTTAGCGTCGTTGCAGCTATATGCGGGCGACGGGCCCGCTCGGGTCAACTTACGGGAAGACCAGCTGCGGTGAGACGTACCTACAGCTCAGGAACTAGCAGTACAACAAGCACCGATACGGAGGTCATATGGGAGTTAAGAGACCTCACACACGTAGCAGAGGTCCATTGAAATTGTACAATGTTGGGGCACCCTGGGAAAGAATTGCAATAGACGTAGCGGGACCATTTCCTGAAAGTGAAACTGGAAACAAGTACTTCATGGTTGTATAATTTTGTTTGTGTAATTTCGCCATTCCCAACCAAGAGGCATCAACAGTTGCAGACAAATTAGTGCACGAAGTCTTCTGTCGTTTTGGAATGCCTTTAGAAATTCACAGAGACCAAGGAAGAAATTTTGAGTCTCAATTATTTCAAGAGATGTGTCGAGTAATGGGTGCTTACAAAACCAGAACCACCTCTTATCACCCACAATCTGACGGAATGGTGGAACGATTTAACCAAACACTAGAGAGGTATCTCGCAAAAGTTGTTGAAAGTAGGCAAAAAGATTGGGACAAACACATCCAACCGTTTCTTCTGTCATACCGAAGTGCAGTCCACGAAAGCACTTCAGTAACACCAGCTTTTGCAAACTTCGGAAGAGAACTACGATTGCCTGCAGACTTGATCACTGGAATACCTCCTGACACCCCGCGAAGTATAACGGAGTACGCTAATGACTTGCGGAACAAGATGAATGACATTTATGAGCATGTCAGACAATCGGGCCAGTAAATGTCTGAGAAGATGAAAACCCGATATGACCGGAAAGTGAACAATAAGGGCTTCGAAGAGTGTTCTCTAGTATGGCTCCATAATCCAGTTCGCAGTAAAGGGAGATCTCCAAAGCTACAAGCCAAGTGGGAAGGGCCATACCGGGTGGTGACAAAAATCAATGATGTTACCTACCGGATACAGAAGTGTCCAAGAGGCGCCCCATAGATAGTTCACGTAGATCGATTGGCGCGATACTATGGAACTGATTATGCTCGGGACGAGCATGTCTTAGGAGGGGGCAGTGTTGCGCCTTCGAGAAAAATAGTCTGGAACACTCTACCAGTCGCGAGAATGGAGGAAGGCGCCATCTAGTGTCAAGTAGCGCGCAATTGTGGAGTAACTCTGATATTCGACGCTAGATTACTCACTCTGGTAATTTCTGTTTAACGTAGAATGTTCTATCGAATATTATAGATCTTTCTAGGGATTTCAAAGCCATATATAAGCAGATTGGGTTACCCGTACGAGTCAGTATTGTTCACGATACAGCGGAGTTAACATCGAAGCGATCTTCTAGTGCGATTAACAAGTGACATAGCGAATTATTATTGTAAAAAGGGTTGTAAATAAACAGTGTGTTATTTTTTTGGTAATCAACCGACTATCTTTAATTATTTAATACCCGGCTCGTAACAATATTCTTTACAAACAACTTTTATTTTTTCATTATTACAGAAGATATGCCCTTAGAAAAATTTATGTTACTTTTAAGTTACCCGGTAACTTATACTTTTTATATTACATGAGGCCAATTTAACGGCCTTACCCAGTCATCAAATAATTGGTTTATGTGATTGGGTAGTATATTATTCTCATTTTTAAATTAAGAATAACGGTTTATTGTACACTAACAATATAGTCACACTTGCCCCACTTTCTTGGTGAAGTGTGTCTACCATAGCACTATAAAATAGACCTTAAAAACAAACGATTAATGGACAATATTGTGTAGAGCACTTTGTTATCAACCATATTGTATTTTGTTTTCACTGAAAGTTAGAAATTATACTCGATTTCCAAGTTCAAAATAAACTTGAAAAAAAGTATAACACACCCGTATTGACCTTACAGTATATACTTTCATAAGCATTTAGTGGAAAGCTGATGTTTTGACATTGAAAATTACAAACAGACACTTCAAATTTTGTTTTTGTTTTCATATGTTGCAGCAAAGTTAATGACATTGTGATATATTTGATTTCTTTAATTTAAGTGAATTTGTAGTGTTATTCTAAATGAAGAAATAAATGATTTAAAACTGAACTTAAACCAGTCTGCCATCGCCAGGCGGACTTTCAAGTAAAGGTATACAGGGTTGTGACATCACCACAAGACATTATTACATTAACTGGGAACAATTGGGAGTGAAAGATCAACCATAACACTGAATAAATCGTGCATCAAGAGTAGAACAGTGACCATTGGAATCTGTAAATAATCCGTTAACAGCTCAGTCATTGTATTAATTTATTATTGCCCACATTTGAAACATTTCTTAGTTTGATTTTGTGATAAAAATAATTTAGTAACAGGTGTACGGTTATACCATTTTTAGAATATATTTTCAAGAAAACCATAAAGAATATATGTATCTACCAACAGAGGCAAGAATTACATTTGCAATTTCTTACAAGTAACCATAGGATGGAAAAGAGTGTAAACCCAAAAATAGAAAGGCTTTGCTATGACTTTTTTTGTTAGAAGATTAACTATAGTTGTCATGATTACCTAGCGAAATTTCTAGAACGCAAGAAGACATCTTAGCTGAAGACACAAAAATGAGAAAACTAACCAAAACACCACCTACGCAACACTCAGTCATTTAACATCACATCATTGAAATACTTGTTACGTTTTGTGCTTACATTTAAAAGATACAAGCTACCAGGGAACCCAAAAACTGGATCAAATGGCAATTCCATGAGATGTACAGAGTGTTCCTAGGCTTATTTGAAGCTAACCCAATCAACGCGGTCGCGTTGTTCAGATGCGACGCACAAAAGGCCAAGAAACTGTTCAAGACCTGCGAGAAGACATTCGCAATAATGAAATACTGGCAATTGAAACATACAAACTATGAAACGATAATCTGATTCATCAAAAATCAATGCGAACAGCGAAACAATAAATTTACAAAAACCGACAAACCACAGAGCTTTGTCAAAATAGAAATAAATATCAAATTAATTCTACACTGACTGACATCACTTGCTAACAACTGTATTACACATTGAACATAATTCGGAAAATTTAACTAATACAAAACGGAAATAAATAATGCACAAGAAACAAGAAATTGAAGAAATGCAATTGAGATTGAGAATCAAATCAAGTCAAGATCAAGAATTCTACACAACACAAACAATTATTTTTTTTTCACTTTCCCCACTAGGTTTTACGGCTCTGGGTTCTAGCCTTTTTAAGCCAAACAAAGCTGCACTTAGAGCACATATAGCTGCAAGGGCAGTCGAACGGGCGGAAAGCGTGATCGGAGTAGAGAGGGAGAGACTGAGTTTGGGTAGTGTCTGTCTCTCTCACGCAAGGTTCTGATTCGTAGACGCACATACCAATTTGCATGACTGATATGACGGGAAATACACCAACCAATCAGAAGCTTGTAAAGAATATTATAAACTCGAAAGTTTGTAAGTATGGATGGATGGATGCATGAATGGATGGATGGCTGGATGGATGGATGGATGTTTGTTACTCTTTCACGCAAAAACTACTGAACGGATTTGGATGAAACTTTACAGTAATATAGCTTATACGTCAGAATAACACATAGACTACTATTTACCGCGATAACCGACATATACTTTTGAGAGTATACTATAACTTTTGTTCTAAATCTACTCATCATCAATTCTAATAAAATTTTGTAAGAAACACTACTCGTAACCAAAAGGAGTATAAATTACAATGAGTTTATAATCACTGTAAAGTTCACTACATGTTTATTGGACAATCATTATATAATATTAAGGACGTTGGCTTGGTAATATTAGTATATTCAATGCTTTCAATTCGTCTTAATTAAATTGCAGGGATAAGTGAATATAGGCTCAAGATTCAATAGGTAGTATAATTTCTTTAAATTAAATGTGCATAAAACAAACAAATTGTTATGATAGCTATAAAAACAAAATGTTTCTTTTTATAAATAGGTAAACAGTTTAGTTAATAAAGAGATTAGTAGCAACATCTATGAAACTGATATGCAAATAGAAGAACGGATTGAATTGTTGTAGTACCTACATATATTACGAGAGGGCGCTGTAATAAAAACCCATACAGTAAGGAACTCATTCTTTTATATTATTAGATATTTGTTTTGTGTTTACAAATTCAATTCATGAAATCTATACAAATAAATAAAATTAAAGTGTCTGCTTGTAATTTTAAATTAACTTGAAAGTGTAGGTATAACGGTACCTACTTACAAAAAGTCTGTCCGTTCGTCTATTTCTCTGTCTGTTTGTTCAAGCCGCCGCCTTAATCAAGTTGACATCCTACAAACGTAAATGTTAATAGAAAACTAGCAAAAGAATGGCAATGACGTCATTTCAACGTCAAGTCACGTGGTCAAACCAAAATATAAGCCATTATTAAATGAGAATAAAGGCGTTAGAAATTGTAGAAAGAGATGGGACGCGAAATACCTGCACTTTGGCTAAGGGAGATGGCCTGGCGTCAACTGTGTAGGTTTATACACTTTATACATAGTACCTATATTGATTTTTACTCTAAGTAACATTAAATGTTGATGGAGGTTGACTTTTTAATATGTAGGCCCCAACCCGTGTTTTGCGACCGTAAAAAGTTTAATATTCAAATAGAATTTAAAAAATAAATGAATTAGACTAAAATAAACTGTTATACGGCCAGTTAACCCGTCGTCAGTTTATTGGGGAAATAATAAAGTCGCAGGCTATTGAATTTTTTTTTGTTTCAATATTAAAATGAAATTTCTAGAGCTTTCAGAATGAGGTAGAAATAAATACTTCTCTTCTTCTTATTTTGGTGAGATGGCAACTAGCCGGATTAGCTATTTCTGCCAATGACGCCAATGTCAGGTATTTGACTGCCTCGATGGCGCAAGTAGTAGTGTGAGCGAATGCTGTGTGCTTGAGGTCGCTTGTGTTATGGGTACTAGACAACTAATACAAATACATGTATACTTTTCTTTTTTGTAAATACATACATATTATACGTAGAAATCACCCAAACTCCGAAACAAATATTTGTAGATCATACAAACATTTGGTCCGACCCGGGAATCGAACCCGAGACCTCATGATCAGCAGTCGCAGATGCCAACCGCGAGACCAACGAGGCAGTGTTTGTATGATGTGCAAATATTTGTTTCGGAGTTTGGGTGTTTTAAACCGACTTCAAAAAAAGGAGGCGGTTTCTCAATTCGACCGAATATATATATATTTTTTATGTGTGTTTACGTCTTCTATTGCCCGTTCATTTGTTACAAAAATTGTGATAAATGAAGAACCGCTCGACCGATTTTGTGCAAACTTCACATAAACCATCTACTAAATAGTCCGAACAAAGCCTAAACATTTGGTTTGGCTTGCTTAGATTTTCTAGGCGATCATTTTATACTTTGTCACCCGTCCCGTAAATAATCGTTTTTTTTTTTTTTTTATCCTCAATTTTTGTGAATAGTGTAGGCACTGTAGGCAAAGAAGAGTTTGTATTAATTCCTCCCAAATCGTATTTAAGAAACCCAATGTACATATTCAATCATGACAACGGTTCTGTTAGAAATTAAACTAATTTAAAATGTAACATCCACTGGGTTTGAGACAAGTTAATTCCTTTCCTTTGATTAAAATGAATAATTCATCCATACATTTTAATTTAAAGTAAAAAAATATTTAAAAACATGATTAATTATAATGAGCTGTATTCTCAGTTGCTTGATTTTACACATCGTAATGCCCACAACCGGATTCTTGAGAGATCTCATAAGCTATTCTAAAATTAAAGTGTCTGTTTGTAATTTCAAATTAACAACAGAGTGATACCACGGCCTCACAGAAAACCGGTGTGGAATAGCGTTTGCGCTGTGTTTCACCGAGTGAGTGAGGATACCGGAGGCCCATACCCCAACTCCCTCCCCCTATCTCCCCCCCATCCCCCAAAAGCCGGTAATGCACTTGTAACGCCTCTGGTGTTGCAGGTGTCCATGGCTCCAAAAACTAAAAATGTATTTTTTTATGTAAGTGTATACTTTCATGTACATTTAGTGTTTTTTTTTATGTAATAGTCGTGCAAACGAGCAGACGTATCGCCTGATGGTAAGCGACTACCGCCGCCCATGGTAACCTGGCAACACCAGAAGCGTCACAAGTGCGTTGCCGGCCTTTTGGGGATCGCGGGGGGGAGGGGGTATGGGCCTCCGGTATCCTCATGCACTCGGTGAAACACAGCGCAAGCGCTATTTCACACCGGTTTTCTGTGAGGCCCGGTCCACTCTGGTCGAGCCGGCTCATTCATGCCGAAGCGTGGCTCTCCCACGGTTTCTTTCTTTTTGCTTTCATTCTTGAGAAAGGGTATAGGCTACTTTTTACCCGACTACGGCAAAGCCAAAGGAGGGTTATGATTTTGACAGGCTATGTATGTATGTAAGTACGTATGTATGTTCATCTGTTCCCTCACAGCTCCTTAACTACTAATTAGAACTGGACTAATGAGGTATCGTTAGAAGCTCTTGATCGTCCTCTGGTTATAGGCTAAATGACGTGTCATTGAATCTAATGTAGCGCCCTCTAGCCGACATAAAGAACTTCATTAAAAAAATAATTTGAGATAAATATGCCGTGTTTGGTATCATTGGAAAGGGCGTTACTTGTACATTTCAGAAATACATATATTATTAGCATTTGCTAGTGACTTTTTCCGTATTTATTCGATAAGTATGATATTTCTATGGTATTGTCTGTTCCCTTATTTTTTCTAAACTACTAGACAGAATAAGACAAATGAGGTATCGTTAGAAGCGTCTTGATTGTCCGCTGGTCATAGGCTATATGACGTGTCATTGAATCTAATGTGGCGCCCTCTAGCCGACATAAAGTACTGCATTAAAAAATAATTTGAGATGAATATGCCGTGTTTGGTATCATTGGAAAGGGCGTTACTTGTACATTTCAAAAATACATATATTATTAGCATTTGCTCGTGACTTTGTCCGTATTTATATGATAATTGTGATATTGCTATGGTACCTGTTTAAAATATACTTTGCAAAGAAATTAATATTATAGAGGTACCAAAACATTTAAATGAAAAAAAAAGTAAAAACTAAAACCAAACGTCGCTGAAAAAGTATGAAACAAGTTTCAAAAGCCGTAGCACAGAATAACTAATAGTAGCCGTAGTCACGCGTTGTTAATGTGTTATGGACGTTATGGTACATTTCTACGTAACGTATGACTACGGCTACTATTAGTTATTCTGTGCTACGGCTTTTGAAACTTGTTTCATACTTTTTCAGCGACGTTTTTTGTCGTAGTTGGGTTTTGGTTTTTACTTTTTTTTTGGTGCTATAACCGACAAAGACGCCGGCGGAGCCGCGCGCAACGGCTAGTATAGTACAGTTTTTAAATATATCATATTAGAGGTAAACTATATCCATATAAATGAAAACAGATATTTGAATACTGATGAGCCCCGTGGTGTTACCCGCGTTTGTTGTTGTACCGCAACCACGGACAAAGCCGCGGGGCTAAGCTAGTCTAAAAAGTAGCCTAAGTTACTCCTTATACCATCAGCTATCGGCCGATGAAAGTTCCGTCAAAATCGGTCTAGCCTTTCCAGAGATTAGCCGGAACACACAGACAGAAAGACAAATTTAAAAAAATGTTATTTTGGTATATGTACCGCGTATACATACATAATATATGCTTTTAGTAAAAAGGGGTAATTTTAATATTACAAAAATACACTCCAATTTTATTTATTTGTATAGAATACGCAAATATTCTTTTCATATCTATATACTTATAATAAAAATGTAACAGGTCCAATTCTGTACATTGAAGATATTTTGAAAAATAATTTGGAGGGCTAGATACAGACAGACAGAAAGACAAAAATGAAAAAAAAAACAGTTTTAGAGAGCCCTCCAAAAAAAAAATTCAAAATATCTTTAATGTACAGAATTCCGCTTGGCTGCACATCACGCTGAAACAACTGAACGGAAAGTGTTTTTTTTTGTCCGCGACTGTACACTGCCTGTGGGAAGCTGAGACAGATATGTAAATATGGCGGTATGAAGTTCGCCGGGTCAGCTGGTAGGTAATTAATATTTTGTACGTAGGTACTACGATTATTCATAATTAATTTACAATATTTGGTTTTTGACAATGAGAGATGTAAATTTTTGGCGGGCATTTATTTTTATTCAAGTTCACACAAACCAATAGCAAAAAATACGTAAACAAATTTTAATTCTCAGTCATATTTTACTTTTTCATGAATAGCGATCTCGTCTTTATTTTTTTTAATTTCATTTCCCTCGTTGCCGTTTCCTAATTGCTATTTGTTCATTGTATGTCTTCTGCAGGCACGAGTTTATTAAATGGTAATTAATTAAAAGAAAAGTAGGGAGTGTATAAATACGACAGATGGTCGAAAATATAGAAATTGTGAATGGATCTGTGATGTTATTTAAATAATTAATTTATTAAAAATTGCCTCGGTCTCGTAGCGTATGCTGCTGAGGTCTCGGGTTCGATTCCTGGGTCGGATCAAATGTTTGTATGATCTGCAAATATTTGATTCGGAGTTTGGGTGGTTTCTATGTATAATATGTATGTATTTACAAACAAAAGTATATCATATGTATTTATATCAGCTTTCTAGTACCCATAACACAAGCTCTGCTTAGCTTGGGACTAGCTAGATGGCGATGTGTGTTAGATGTTCGAAATATTTATTATTATTTTATTAATTATGAGATGTTTTGAGTAGTAAGGACGGTATACTATGGGGATCTTGTGTCGACTACGGTGAATTTCCGTGCGTTTAGGTGCTTATGCCATACATACTGGCGTAATCGAATATAGCTCACTTAGGTAGGACCCATAATATGTTATCCGTGGTGCTCCCCGGTTTGAAAAAGGTGGCTGCTTATTTTGACTTCATATTGTCTCCCGCTTTGCTAAGGGGGAAATTGGACTTTTTATTTACTTCTGAAGAATTTCGTCGCGGGTTTCAAGACAATTTAATTTTTCCTGGGACTTCCCGAATGTCATAACTCGGTGCGTTCGTGGGTTGCTGTCGATCCTGGTGAACAGAAGTTAGTGAAGTTACAGTGGTAGGCGTGTGAGCGTGATTAGCAGGTTTAGGTTTCACTAAGTAGCTTACGAATCACATAGACTTAGATTAGATTGCATATATGTGTGTACCTACTTGTTACGGTTGTAATTTTTAACCCCCGATGCAAGAAAAGGGGTGTTATAAGTTTGACGTGTCTGTCAGTCTGTGGCACCGTAGCTCGCGAACGGATGAAGCGATTTCAATTTAGTTTTTTTTGTATGAAAGTTGAGTTACGTGCGAGTGTTCTTAGACATGTTTCATGAAAATCTGTTGAGTCGTTTAAAAGTTATGGGGGTGAAAGTGGCGAAGAATAATCGAATGTCTACAAAAATATCATCGAGTGGGGTCTCAAATGAAATCGCATAACGTGTTTTATACTTTTTAAAGGGAACTCAGGTTATTATGTCGGTTTTTTTTTTAATTTTGAGAATTTATAGTTATTGTTGCATAGTGTTGTAGTCGTCCATAAGGTATATTATTATGTCCAACGGTAGAGGTCCTTTGCCTGAATGATTTTGATGTTTGACGTAATAAAAGGCGCGCCGGGATTTCCTAAGACTCATTCTGGGAAGAAATGCAGAAATAAAGGTGAGGTGAGGTGTTTTTTCAAGTCCGTGATGTTAAAGAAAAACATTAATTTTACCAAAAAAAACCTACTGGAACCATAGAGATATTACGTACTACGTACTGGAACTGATTCAAATTGCCTGCAAAATTTCAGCACAATCGGTTGAAGATATCTGCTTCAAATTTAACTTGCAAGATTTGGGTACAGACAAACATCGGGACAGGTGAAGCTAAATAAAAGCTTGTAAAAAGCATCCATTACTTTTAAAATTATCCTAAGTGGCACGTCATAAAGAACAGAGTGGTGCATATTTCAAAGAGAATGCAAATACATTTGTCTACTTTCTCCCCACACACTGTACACAATATTTTCATGACAAAAGAACTTACACATCACACTATAAATCAGAAGCATATGTACGTGTCAAGGAAAACATTTGCGGTTTTTTATCTATTTTTTTTTTATCTATATAATTTACTTATGATATAACCTAAAGTGTGATGTGATATACAGCCTTCCTCGAAAAATTTGCTATCCAAGAAAAAAGAATTAGCGAAATTGGTCCAGCCGTTACTATATGAAATATGGATTCAATTTACCTAACTATGGCGAAGCTAAAAGGAAGGGTTTTGACAGTCTAGGCGTATATTTCTTTTTGGGTTCCGTGACAAAGGCAAAAAACGGAACCCTTATAGATTCGTCATGTCTGTCTGTCCGTCTTTCCGTATGTCACAGCCACTTTTTTCCGGAACTATAAGAGCTATACTGTTGAAGCTTGGTAAGTAGATGTATTCTGTGAACCGCATTAAGATTTTCATATAAAAATAAAAAAAATAACAAAAAAAACTTTATTAGAGGGGTCTGGAAACAGCAGTCTGTTCTGACATCAATAATCATTCTCTCAGTATCTGCTTGTAATAGCGCTGATATTCATTCTATTATAATTAATTTGGCCACATCCAGGCATTCACGACTGATTATGAAGGTGACTAGAGGTAACACTTTTGATAAAATGTATATAGACCATGTCACCCGGGCTATTATCACGAATCTATTGACACCTCATTCGTTAAAATCGGTTTAGTAGTTTAGACGCTACGGTGGAACATACACATAGATTATGGCAAATTGTACTATAGATTAGGAAAAAAAAAGTAAATAAGAAATATTTAATAACTAGCTTTGCCCGCGGCTCCGCCCGCGTGTATGTCGGTTATCGCTGCAAATATTAGCCTATGTGCTATTTTAATGTATAAGCTATATTACTGTAAAGTTTCATCCAAATCCGTTCAGTAGTTTTTACGTGAAAGAGTAACAAACATCCATCCATACTTACAAACTTTCGCGTTTATAATATTAGTAAATATATTATAACCACGTGACTTAGCGCTTAGAGACATGTTTTCCATACATTTGTATGTTTCCTATTAACTTTTACGTTTGTAGAATGAGACTTGACTATTTCGCAGAGGAATTTACAAGCATACATGAAACGGACACAAAAGACACCCAGACTCAGAACAACAATTCCCAACATCGACCCCAAAGAATCTTGGGTATAATAAAGGCTAGGAAGATGATGATGATGACGAAGCTTTCTCCCTATGGGGATCGAACCCACAATACTCACATTAGGAAATGGCGAGGTGACCGCTCCAATCACAATAACCATATGTGCAATGCGTTAGTTACAAAAACTATTGATAAGTTTTCTGCAGTTCCATTAAATCTAGTTCATATATTATGGCACAAATATGCATTGTAATGAACGTAGCTAGCGCCTCTAGGATATATATACGTAAACTAATAACTGTTTCCTCAAAGATAAAGCTCTTTGTTCATCCATTATTATCATTGAGATTAGATTTTTATTGTATTTTTTTTTCCTTTGGCTTTTAGTCGAGATATTCATAGCAGAACGGCTGCTCCGGGGCCACTCAGCCCTGGGAACATTTCGTATTGTCCCAGTTTCGTCAAGGCAAGAGGCCAAACGCTGCAGTGTTATCGGATGGCCAGGAAATCTGCAACGAAGTCTATGCTTTCACAACACAACCGACGAATTTTTGCCACAACAAGTAAAATTTTAACAAAAACAAAAACCGATTCAAGGTTCAGATCTTAATTTTTTTTTTATGGAATATACCGGCAAACGAGCAGACGTATCGCCTGATGGTAAGCGATTACCGCCGCCCATGGATACCCGCAACACCAGATAATGTCCTTATCATGGTACCACCGTTGGGATATCTCCTTTCCACTAAAAAAAGAATCATCAAAATCGGTTCATAAACGACGAAGATATCCGCGACCATAAAAAATATATATTAGGTCTTTACCTATGAAATTGCCGTTCTTCAGTACTGGTCATTTCAAATAAAAAAAAGTTTGTAATGGCTCTGTATTCTAAATTCAAATTAATTTTGTTTTAAAACCATGACATTCTATTTACAAACTCAGTCTCTTGTTTTTTGATTAGCGTTGTATTTTCATTACATTTGAACATTTTTCGTCATAATGGATACTTTAAAAATTCGTGTAATTATGGAATATGAGTTCCGTCGTGGCACCAACGCGACACAAACGGCACGTAACATCAAAAACGTTTACGGAGAGAACTGTACAAACGAACGCACAACCCGTTATTGGTTTTCCCGGTTCCGTTCTGGAAATTTTGACTTGAAAAATGAAGCTCCTGGTCGTCCGGAGACTTTGGTTAACAATAATTAATTAAAGGCGATTGTGGAAGCTGACGAAACTCAATCTACAGCTGAGCTAGGAGCAGCTTTTAATGTAAGCATCAAAACAATATTGATCCATTTGCGACAAATTGGCAAGGTAAAAAAGCTTGATAAATGGGTGCCCCACGACCTTAACGATCGCCAGCGCAACGTACGCGTCGAGACCTGCCTTGCGCTGCTCAACAGGCATAGAAATGAAGGAATTTTGAAACGAATTGTTACGTGCGACGAAAAATGGATTCTGTTCGACGATCGAAAGCGCTCAGCAAGTTGGTTAGACCCTGGTTCAGCACCAAAGCAATGCCCTAAACCAAAAATGACCCCTAAAAAGGTGATGGCCACTGTTTGGTGGTCTAGTGCGGGTGTGATTCACCACAGCTTTTTATAAAACGGCATGAGCATTAATGCAGATGTGTACTGTGAAGAACTGGAGAGAATGATGGAGAAGCTTGCACATCTGCAAACAGCTTTGGTCAATCGGTCGTCCCCACTGCTCCTTCACGACAACGCGCGACCCCAAACTGCGCAACAGACAGTCTCCAAGCTGCAAGAGCTGGGGTTGGAAGCTCTCCCTCATCCGCCATACTCACCAGACCTTGCACCTACCGACTATTACTTTTTCCAAAATTTAGACAACTTTTTAGTGGGTAAAAAATTCAATTCCCGAGAGGCAGTACAAAATGCCTTTGAAGAGTTTGTTGCCTCCCGTCCAGCTGATTTTTACAAGAAGGGCATCAATAAACTGCCAATGCGTTGGCAAAGATGCGTCGATTGCATGGGTGATTACTTCGAATAACAGAAATAAAAAAGTTTGAAAAAATAAGTACTTTCACTTATTGCATACAAAACGGCAATTTCATAGGTAAAGACCTATTATATACGGTCGAATTGAGAACCTCCTCCTTTTTTGAAGTCGGTTAAAAAAGTACTTGCTCGTTTAGTTGTATTAGATTTATGTTCTTAATATGCCTAGGTACCTATATGATTTACTGCTGCTTCCAGCAAGTGTTAATTAAAGTTTCCTGATCTTTTTATTGGGTAAAACAGGTGTTGATATTCTTTCCCATTTTCTCCGTCGCCATTTATTGAAGTTTTAGGAATCAATCAAGTTCATGAATGTTTTTGACAGCAGGCCGAAGTAGGGCTACGAACTTTGGGGTAGGGTTTACTCAAGTAGTGAAGTAGATATATTAAAAATCAATAACTATTATAGAATATAATACATATATAAAAGAGGAAGGTGACTGACATACCCAGAGATCAACGCACAGCCCAAACCACTGAACCTAGAATCCTGAAATTTTGCATGTAGGTTCTTTTTATAACGTAAGTATAAAGAAAGGAATTTTAGAAATTCCACCCCTAGGGGGGTAAATCAAGGGATGAAAGTCTGTGTGAGCGAAGCCGCGTGCAAAAGCTAGTATTATATGTAAAAGTTTCAATACTATCGTTTTAATTTTTTTTTTCAATATTGTGCCGATAGTTATTTTTTGGCAGGCCCACACATAAAAACCGGTCAAGTGCGAGTCGAACTCTCGCACCAAGTGTTCCGCACAAACCTGTAGGTACCTAAAGTGCATGATGTAACTAAAAATGTTTATGCTTTTCGCAATTTTTTCTTTATCTGTGCTATAAGTCGTTGCTTCGTATCAAATTTCAAGATTCTGAGTTCACGAAGTATCCTGTAGGTTTTGATTCCCTTGTTGAAAATTTGCAGCATAAACGGCTGTAGGTATCTTTTGATTCCGTTGGCATAGAAGTTTGACAGACAGACGGACAATAAAGTGATATTGTAAGGGTCCGTAACCCTAAAATATATGCAAATTCACCTGAAGCACTACATTTTTAACCGACTTCAACAAAAGGAGGAGGTTCTCAATTCGACTGTATTTTTTATTTTTTTATGTTTGTTACCTCATAACTTTTGACAGACACTTTTTTTTTTTTTTTTTTTTTATGTATGGCCCGCCAAAATGACTCTACTCTGCCTGATGGAAAGCATAAGCAGAATCCAAGAGTATTGGTCCCCATACTCACTTCGAATGCAGACAATGCAGTATGGCGACCCACACCATGGCGGCCTAGTGATGCTGCTGCATCTTTTAGTCTAGTCAACAAGTATGGAACTTGTTGACTAGACTATTTGGGCCTCCGGTCTCGCACTCACCAACGAAACACGACAGCACGAATGTGGTCATTTTACGTTGATTTTCTGTGCGAGGGTAGTACCGCCCCGGTCGAGCCGGCCCATTCGTGCTGAAATCAGCGTGGCTCTACTACCTCTAAAAACTTTCTATTTGGTAGCTAAGTTAAATGAAACTTTTTATTGCTTATTATTACATAATATAGAAACCTATGTACATAACCATAATTTATAAAAAAAATAACAATATTTACATACAAGCGTCAAAAAACTCCACATCTTCGCCTACTGGTAGCGTTCCCAAAAGACTGGCAGCATTACCACGTTGAATGGCAATGCTGATTCTCTGTGCTAGAAAAAGGCCGGCCTTCTGGTCGCGAGAAGCGTCAATCAGTTGCTTGGCTAGTTGTTTAAACATAGCGCGAGCACTCGGACCCCATGAACCTAGCGTCTCTACCCGAAACGGTTCAAAAATGTAATTACCTATTAAATTTTGGTACTTACGCTTACTTACTTACTTTTGACTGGGTGAACCGATTTCGATGATTCTTTTTTTATTTGAAAGCTGGTGCTTCCCGAATGGTTCCATTTATGGTCCAGATTGAAGTCGGTTTTTAGGGTTCCGTGCCAAAGGCAAAAAACGGAACCCTTATAGATTTGTCATGTCTGTCTGTTCGTCTGTCTGTCTGTCCGTCCGTATGTCACAGCCACTTTTTTCCGAAACTATAAGGACTATAATGTTGAAACTTGGTAAGTAGATATGTATTCTGTGAACCGCATTAAGATTTTCACACAAAAATAGAAAAAAAAACAATAAATTTTGGGGGACTTGGAACTGAAACTCAAAATTTTTTTTTCATCAAACCCATACGTATGTGGTATCTATGGATAGGTCTTCGAAAATTATATTGAGGTTTCTACTATCATTTTTTTCTAAACTGAATAGTTTGCGTGAGAGACACTTCCAAAGTGGTAAAATGTTGGTCCCCTTCTAAAATAAGAGAATGATAAAACTGAAAAAATATATGATGTACATTACCATGCAAACTTCCACCGAAAATTGGTTTGAACGAGATCTAGTAAGTAGTTTTTTTTTAAGACGTCATAAATCGTAAACCGCAAAAAATACAACGAACTACAAGAACTTTTATATTATGTTACTTGCTGCTTCGGAACCCTTCATGGGCGAGTCCGACTCGCACTTGGCCGCTTTTTTGTGTTAAAATTTTAATTAATCTTTATACCGAATTTCATCCAAAAATCAAATGGGTTCAGCCATTTGAGCGTGAAGAAGTGATAAACATTATAGACACCGTCATCTTATAATATTAGTGTGATATGAAGAGCAAAATTTGCATACGTCCTTTTTTAAATTAATTAAATGACTTAACGATAAGCAAGAATAACTGTTATGAAAATGAGGTGCCATTATTTTTAACACCTATTTAGACATTATGTAAAACAAAGTGTGGTGATTAATGTGACAAATTATTTTAATGTGTTGGAGTCTGTTATCATTTCTATACAGCCGTAGTGTAGAACGGTGTACTGTCTATTTGAGAATTTTTCAATTTCTCCTTTTTTTTCTATGTTTGGCCCTGCCAAAGTGACTCTACTCTGCCTGATGGAAAACATAAGCAGAATCCAAAAGTGGTGGACACCATACTGCGAATGCAGACAATGCAACAATGAAGCATGTTGACTCACAACATGGTGGGCTAGTGATGCTTCTGCATCATTGGGCCTCCGGTCTCGCACTCACTAACGAAACACGACAGCACGAACGCTGTCATTTCGTTGTTCGGTGTCAGTTCATCACGTTGATTTCCTGTGCGAGGATAGAACCACCCCGGTCGAGCCGGTCTGTTCGTGCTGAAATCAGCGTGGCTCTACTACCTGAGTCTCCTTTTAACTATTAGGAATTAGGACATGGATGACCGAGCTTTGCTCTGGTATGTTCTTTTTGGGTTACATCGATTGTCGCCCCCGAAACCCCCTGTATACAAAATTTCTTGAAAATCGTTGGAGCCGTTACCGAGATTCAGATTAAATGTTTTTTTTATGGAATTGGCGGGCATCGACGTATCGCTTGATGGTAAGCGATTCGGTGCCTGGACACCTGCAATATCAGAAGCGTCACAAGTGTGTTGCTTTTGGGGGATGGGGGGGATGATAGGGGAGTGGGGGGTGCTGAGGTAGGGAGTTCCGAGGGGGGGAGAGATAGGGGGAGGTTTGGGGTATGGGCCTCCGGTTTCCTCACATCGGTGAAACGCAGCGCAAGCACTATTTCACACCGGTTTTCTGAATTCAATTCAAGAATTGCTTTCGTTTAAAGGTATTAAATCACACTAATATATAAAGGCAGTTTGTGAGTGTGTAACTGTGTATGTTTGTTACTTTTTCACGCGCACACTACTCAACGGATTTGGATGAAACTTTACAGTAATACTCGTATAGCTTATACATCAGATTAACACATAGGCTACTATTTGCTGCGATAACCGACATACACGCGGGCGGTGCCGCGGACAACAGCTTGTAATATTATACAGCTGAAGAGTTTGTTTGGTCGAACGCGTTAATATCAGAAAATATTGGTCCGAATTGAAAAATCCTTGTAACAGTATAAGGATTTTTAGAAAAAATATTTTTGGAGCCATAGGCTGTATACCTACCATCGCGTTATAACCTATAGGAGGCGAATATTATATCAACGACAGATGTACATACGGCGATTTTTTTCCTTTTGGAAGATCCAGATAAACTTTGAATGTTTCTTGTGTTTTTTTCGCGTTATGGATCGCGTATGGATGGATGGATGGATGGATGAATGAATGTTTGTTACTCTTTTACGCAAAAACTACTGAACTGAAGGTCAAAAACTCGTGAATTTTAGCACTGACTGACATATATATAGTACCTAAACCTTACCTACTTCCAGATAACCTAGAAGGATGAAATTTGGAATCCAGCTCGGTAATTGTGTCTAAGCGTAGGAAAAAATCTAAAAATAAATAAAAAGTTAAAGAATGGGGGGGTCCCCATACAAAAAACTTTTTTTTTAATTGTAGCTTTGGAACCGTCGTCGAGTTTCAAATATCTGCTTGTAGCAGATATTTGAAACTATCCCAATATAATATAATAATAATAATAACTATTCCAATATATGTATTATTAAATCTTAATACCTGCCTAGTTTTCTTTACAAAAAGTAATGATATCCCACCAAAAACATAAATGTAAAAAGGAGTCAAGTCAAATCTAACCTACTTTAAGATCTCACATTTTTAAATAAAAGCAATTGTTATAGATATCCAATAAAGCAAAGAAATAGAGTTTAATACTTTTTCATAATTTTATTTGTTTCCTATAATGGATTTTGCATAGAACTTGGCTCTCCTTTTTTACATTTATGTTTCTGGTGGGATGAAACTTTACAGTAATATAGCTTATACATCAGAATAACACATAGGCTACTATTTGCCACGATAACCGACATATACGCGGGCGGAGCCGCGGGCAATAACTAGTAGGTAATAATTCTTTTATCTTGAACGGACAGACCACTGAGTATAATTTTATTTCGCGGTCCGTTAATAAACAAGCCACAGAAATGTGAGGATTACTGCTAAATTATTCAGAGACTGGACTATGTGAGAGCTTATTTAGACTCGCCATTTGTTACTTACGTTATAAAGTAATAATAATAAATATTCCGGACATTTAACACACAACGCCATCTAGTCCCAAGCTAAGCAGTGCTCGTGTTATGGGTACTAGACAACTGATATAAATACTTAAATACATTTTTTGTAAATACATATATATTATCTGACTGCACGGTTGGTCTAGTGGTTTAAGCGGTCGCCACGCCGCTTCCTACTACGCCTAGTGTTGTGGGTTCAAATCCCACATGGGACAGCACTTTGTGTGATCCACAATTGTTGTTCTGAGTCTGGGTGTTCTTTGTGTCCGTTTCATGTATGTTTGAAAAGTCCCCCGCGACACAGGATGTATATTCCTAATGGGGGAGTTGTCTTAAAAAAAAAATCGGACATCTTACACACAACGCCATCTAGTCCCAAGCTAAGAAGAGCTTGTGTTATGGGTACTAGACAACTGATATAAATACATATTTACTTTTTTTTTGTAAATACGTACATATTTTACATAGAAAACACCCAAACTCCGAAACAAATATTTGCATATCATACAAACATTTGGTCCGACCGACAGCAATCGCATACACTACCACTGCGCCACTGAGGCAGTCAAAGTCGAAAGTTTGCGTGTGTTTGCTTGTTACACTTTCGCCTAAACCACTGAAACAATTTTAAACATTATTTCACCAATGGAAAGTTATATTATCAGCGAGTAATAGAATAGGTTGCTTTTTACCGGGTAACCGCCCGACACTCGGTAGGATTACATCATAGTAGATATTGCCCACAGCTTCGCTTGCATGATTATTTCTTCGTATTTCTTTAAAAATTACTCACTTCAATAATTTTTCGAGTTAATATATAACTATGTTACTCACAACTAATGTGGCTTTCTATTAGTAAAAGAATTTTCAAAATTGGTTCAGTAGATCCAGCGATTACATACTATAATCTCCCAAAATCATAAATTTTATTAGTGTATATTTATAGTAAAAGAAAAAAAAAAAGGATGTATGTTTATTTGGTACACCTTCACGCTCAAACGGTTGTAACAATTTCAATAAATTGATGATGATAATAATCGGGACTTTCACTGGCAGATAGCTGATGTAATAAGGAGTAACTTAGGCTACTTTTTTTAAACTTGCTTTGCCCCGCGGTGTTACCCGCGGTTCTAAAAGTACAACAGTAACCGCAGGGTACACCGAAACGCAGCTAGTATTTAAATAAAAAGTACCTAGTTATTGCCAACTTGTACTAGATCGTGTTTGTGGACATACTACAAATCCCAAAGCTACCCTGTCTAGCCCCAATATTTAATGAATCAGAGAAGGGTTCATGTTGAGCAACCTCTGTGGCCTAACAAGAAATCTTAGAACTACATAATATTCTGTGGAGCTATGAGATTTGAACTTGCAGTGTCTCGATCGATATCATACTGCGGAGATATAAACAAATAAATTGCTTAAGAAGTTCGATATCTATACAAATAAATAAAATTGAAGTGTCTTTGTTTCTGCCAGGTTTTCACTAAATGTATATGAAAGTATATACTTACATCGAAAAACCTATTTTTAAACTTTAAGCTAAAATTGTCAACCAATGTTGGGAACCGTGTTTCTGTTTTTGGCGGTAAACATCAAAAGAATACGCTTGTTGCAGATATTAATTGGCTCGGTGGAGGCGTTTAGTTCGAATATTTTTCAAATTGTTGGCGACTCGGTTAAACACATTCTTTTTTAAAGACAACTCCCGCACTAGGAATAAATCCTATGTCGCGGGGGACTTAACAAAGATACATGAAACGAACACAAAGAACACCCAGACTCAGAACAACAATTTATGGATCACACAAAGTGGTGTCCTACGTGGGATTTGAACCCACGACACTTGGTGAACGTTAAACCACTAGACCAAACGCGCAGTCAACAATCAGCTGTCAAACAATGGAAACAAATGTTGTCGAATTTCTGAAGTTTTGCAAACAGTTGGAAGCACTGAAATTGCCACCAATTTCGGTTGATACGCGCCTTAAGACTTCTACTTCTCCACCAAGTCATTTATTGAGAAAATTGATTGCGTCAGTTGCCACGAAATAAGTTTTAGACTTATTCTATTTATGTAACACGTTGAACATCAAAATAAAAGTTCCTTTATTCCTTTTAATATTATACAACCATCTTTAAAGTATTTAATACGGAAATATATAAAATTATTTCCTTTTGTTCCGAATGTAAGCTGATTATTTCCAGAAAACGTTGTGAATAGACGTAAGATATGAAGGAAGCTTCCTGAAGTCTCTCTAGTGGCATTTAGAAAATCTGTGTTCGCAACATCGTGTGTTCATATCTATTTCTGAAATTATAGCTAGGAGATTTTTTTATTTATAATCACAAATTTTAACAAAAAAAACCGACTTCAATCTGGACCAAATTTAAATGGAACCACACAGGAATATTGAGTTATTCGTTAATTTGTCGCGCACATACTTAATGCAAATTGAAGACTTATATGGTTTTCTCATGGATGACATGAAATTGAAATGGGACCACATGGGAAGCACCAGCTTTCAAATAAAAAAGAATCATCAAAATCGGTTCACCCAGTCGAAAGTTATGAGGTAACAAACATTAAAAAAAAACAGTCGAATTGAGAACCTCCTCCTTTTTTTGAGTCGGTTAAAAATACAATCCACATAATGAACTTATCCCGTATCGCGGGCCCAGTAAACAAGCACCCAGACTCAGAACAATAATTTGTAGATTGTCACGTTGTGAAGCTTTCTCGGTCATGAAGTGACCTCAAAAGTATTTAGGGAGATAAATCAGACGCTTTAGAACGATGATTTACACACTATTTATTTGAATAATACAAATATAGTTTCATTACAAGGTTAAATTGACACAGATATCTATATCAGGGTGTGGACCCTGAGAGGTTCGATCAGCGGTCGTCCTCCAAGTCAAAGGCACTTAACTGGAGGCAGCTGGCAGAGGAAAAGGATCGAGTGTCTCTCAGGGTGTTCTTTTATAGCCTCCCGGGGTGAAGCTCGAGGCGCGCGGGGGAAACCGACGCGTGGGCTGGTCCTCGCTGATGCGGGGTGCGACGTGGGGGGAAGCAGGCTGGAGTGGTGGCGCTCAGCGTTGCCATGTCATAAGATCACAAAGTAGTGCAACGGGAATGAAAAACTACCCGCAGTGGTTCTATTCAAACAAACAACCGGTGCAGCACTTTGGGTGGTGCAAGCATACAAAACGTCTCTTATTCCTAAATTTCGAGCAAAATAAATAAATTTAGAAAACATTCAAATGAAGTTGTTCCTTGTTTAAGTATACTTATTTACTTCCGACTATCCCCGTCTACTACTGAACGAATGCCGCCCCCAGACAGCGCCAACCATTCCGGTCTTGGGCAGTCTGCATCCAAGTACTTAAATAAATAAAATAGAAAATACCTGTTTATATTTGTAAGATGCGAACTCATGACGCATGACAAATACGACATGACAATAAAACTCCACTACAAATAAAATAATAAAAACTCTTTCTAAAAGTTTTCTGCCAATAGCCACTCAAAGAAAAGCGGCCAAGTGCGAGTCGGACTCGCCCATGAAGGGTTCCCCGGCAGCAAGTAACATAATATAATTTTTATTTTATTTTTATATTTGTGTTGATTGAATGAAAGGTAAATTGCAGTTTACGATTTATGACGTATTAAAAAAAAACTACTTACTAGATTTCGTTCAAACCAATTTTCGTTGGAAGTTTGCATGGTAATGTACATCATATATTTTTTTTAGATTTATCATTCTCTTATTTTAGAAGTTAAAGGGGGGGGGCACTCATTTTACCACTTTGGAAGTGTCTCTCGCGCAACCTATTCAGTTTAGAAAAAAATGATATTAGAAACCTCAATATCATTTTTGAAGACCTATCCATAGATACCACACACGTATAGATATGACGAAAAAAAATTTTATGAGTTTCAGTTCTAAGTATGGGGACCCCCAAAATTTATTGTTTTATTTTTATTTTTGTGTAAAAATCTTAAAGCGGTTCACAGAATACATCTACTTACCAAGTTTCAACATTATAGGTCTAATAGTTTCGGAAAAAAGTGGCTGTGACATACGGACGGACAGACAGACAGACAGACAGACATGACGAATCTATAAGGGTTCCGTTTTTTGCCTTCGGCACGGAACCCTAAAAAAAATATGAAAATCGGCTGACGAATAACGCATCAAATATATTGAACTGTTTTGCCTTCCATATTTACACTGGAGTGCAATAAGTTTGGGTCACATAAAATATCAGAAAATTTCGAGAGTTAAACTAGCTTAGTAACATTAATATTAAATTTTTACTTTCATTAATTTATTACTTTCTAATATTATTGTACTTATTCAACACGATGTAGTAGGTACAACAAGTTTCCTATATGATGATAGGGAATGTTCACCCATTACGTTAGTAGATAAGTTTTTAGTCCTTGAATCTAGATCACGGAATGGTTGCCGTGTCTCGTGCATCGTCTGACTTCAACTCAAAAATGCTCATTTTTAAGACTTGAGCTCCGTATGGTGATAGATCAAGAATGCGGAATGTCACCAACCCAGTTCATCTCATGGGTATCGTAAGAACTTGCTAAAGGAGCACTCTCTGCCGCTCAACAGTACAGCAGAGAGAAACAACCCTCTACTACTAAGTACCACTAACTCGTCTCGCCAGAGTGGTATAGCAGACAAAACCTCCTCCTAGGGAGAAGGCTACACCCAGCAGTAGACTGTTAAAAGCTGTTGATGTGATATGATGATGATGAGATAAAGCACACCCTCCTATAGAAGTTTTCCTCCAGAAAACTGGAAAGTAATTCTATATGATGACTGCCTCGTTGGTCTCGCGGTTGGCGTGTACGACTGCTGATCATGAGGTCTCGGGTTCGATTCCTGGGTCGGACCAAATGTTTGTATGATCTACAAATATTTGTTTCGGAGTTTGGGTGTTTTCTATCTATAATATGTATGTATTTACAAAAAAAAAAGTATATATGTATTTGTATCAGTTGTCTAGTACCCATAACACAAGCTCTGCTTAGCTTGGGACTAGATGGCGTTGTGTGTTAAAATGTCCGAAATATTTATTTATTTATATCAATTCGTCTGGAGGAGTTCGTAAGGAGAGGCCTGTATTTAGCAGTAGGCTGTTACACTGTTTATGTAATGACGTGATTGGAGCTCCGGACAGCGTACTGAGGCCAGCACCAGGCCGCCTGATTTTAAGACCTGTTCTATTTGTATCGACAGACGTCAATACAAATAGAACAGATCTTTTTTTTTTTTTTTTTTTTTTTTTATGTTTGGCCCGCCAAAATGACTCTACTCTGCCTGATGGAAAGCATAAGCAGAATCCAAGAGTGGTGAGCAGAATCCAAGAGTGGTGGTCTTAAAATCTTAAAATCATTCACAATTTGACCCCTATTCATTGCTCTCAAGTGGTTTCCATTGAAGCATATGATTACTATCGAGACTGTAGAAAAACTTTTGAAACAATACCACGAAATTCACTTCAATATAGTGGCATATTCGAGAAAAGTTCTTGTCTGGAATTAAAAGTCTGAGTTGTGTGCGTCTGCGGGTACGCTTACGCAAATCCCTTACGTCAGAATTTAACTGATAAAGTGCTTAACAATCACTCATGTTCACGATGCGGGTCCGTTGATTTTCTACGATTAGGGGATAACTTTTCATTGTTCAACAATGCCTTACGCAGATTTTCTTCAACAATGTATGTATTCTCTTAAGCCTTTATTACTTTTGAATATAATAATATTCTAATGACCTAAGAGTCTGCTCTATTTATTACTGATTTTTTTAAATGTATGTCCCGCCAGTATGACTATGACTCTTCTCTGCCTGATGGAAAGCATAAGCAAATTCCAAGAGTGGTGGTCACCATACTCATTGCGAATGCAGACAATGCAGCATGGCGATCCACACCATGGCGGCCTAGTGATGCTTCTGCATCATTGGGCCTCCGGTCTCGCACTCACCAACGAAACACGACAGCACAAACGCTGTCATTTTACGTTGGTTTTGTGCTCTGGTTCTGTGCGAGGCTAGTACCGCCCCGGTCGAGCCGGCCCGTTCGTGCTGAAATCAGCTTGGCTCTACTACCTTTGATTCTAACTGTTGAGCCAGAGTAGTAGGATTAATTCTTAGACAATTTGGGTATGATAAAACTGCACGTTTGGCCTAGTGATTTAACGGTCACCACGCCGTTTCCTACTTCGCCAAGTGTCGTGGGTTCAAATCCCACATAGGACAACACTTTGTGTGATCCACAAATTGTTGTTCTGAGTCTGGGTGTTATTTGTGTCTGTTTCGTGTATGTTTGTAAAGTCCCCCGCGACACAGAATTTATTCCTCTGTATCGATTAATTGCTCAGTATCGGTGAAATATTAGTATTATGATGGATTTCTATCTCAGCTAATGCTGATAAATGTGAACGTATCACGGGCTTACCTGAAGTGGGTTGGTAAATTGATTAGATTTGTAGAGGTTAGAGTGGTGGATGTGAGACGTCGCACGATAGACCAGTTGTAGATTATTACTGACTTTTATAAAGCAACTAGCTGACCCACGCAACCTCGTTTGCGTCTCCTATTGCCCGTAGCGTGATAATTTTCCCCCGTTTTTGAAACATTCTTCATTGGTGTTCCGCTTCCATTGGTTTTAGCGTGATGATATATAGCCTTCCTTTATAAATAAGCTATCTAAAACTGAAAGAATTTTTGTAATCGGACACTTGTTCATGAGATTATCGCGTTCAAGCAAACAAACAAACGAACTCTTTAGCTTTAGGTACATATATTAATATAGATGTGTAAATTCTTTAAACAATGGGTCCGGTATTATTATTATATAGTATGAGTATATCTTTAACAAAAGCTCGGTCTCAATTCGGTTTTGATGAACTCTCGATTTCACAACTGTCTTATAAGGTATTTTCCTGGTAAAGTATTATATATCCAACGTTGACTCTAATTTATTTTCATCGTATTGTAACTAGAATCGGTCATCTACTAGTCTAGTTATAAAAGTTGTCAAAATGACTCTACTCTGCCTGATGGAAAGCATGAACAGAATCCAAGAGTGGTGGTCACTATACTTATGGCGCAAAATAAAGCATGGTGACCCACACTATGGCGGCTAAGTGAAATGCTTTTTCATGCTCTTGGTATACACTAATTATTCTCTAATAGTCGCAAACTACCATTGTATTGATACTTAATATAGTTTTAAGTTGTACAATACTTTTTGTGTACAAAAAAGTTTATGTATCTATCTAAGAACTTTTAAACCAACCGCCATAGTTACGGGATGATTCACTCTTCACATTTTGGTACAAATGGACCGGCTCGACCGAAGTCATATCACGGCTTTACGGGAAATCGGTGTTAACTTATTTCTATATTACTTTTCACCGAGTGAGTGAAGGTATTAGAACCCAAACCCCTCACTATAATTTGGGGAGGGAGGAGGAATTCAATGGTTGGCACTTGTGCAGGTCATTGGCGGCGGTAGTACTTACACATTATATTAGTGTGATGTATTAGTCACTTCTTCTCTAAGTGCCATCTCCACCCCGGAGGTCGGCGACCATATGTCTGTACGTCTTACTTACACGTTGTATTAGTACAGTGTGTTAGTCACTTACACGTTGTATAATGGTAGTGTATTAGTTACTCACACATTGTATTACTACAGTGTATAGTCACTTACACATTGTATTAGTACATTGTGTTAGACACTCACACATTGGATGACCAGTCTGCTCGTTTGCCTAACTATAGGGTAAAAAACTAAAATAAAAAAGGAAACTTAAAATAAGTAAACGTTGTCAAATGGTATTCATAAATAAATAAACAATAGCCGTTGCAATATCACTCTTATTTTTATAATAATTTCGACTTGTATTCCACAGTGGTTATATTTAAAACAACATTTTATGTCTTAGGTTATACAACTAATTAACTTTAATTAAGTATTCTGTAGAGTAACGATTTTGAGGAGATTAAGTCATAATTTTTTAATTAAAAAATAATAAAAGTGTAGTTCGTTAGCATAATTCTTGCATGTCACGAAGAACTGTCAAAGCTGTCATATTAATAATGTCAGTGTCGTCGACTGATTTATGTATTAAAAAGGTTGTCTTTGACAATTCGTCTTTATTACTGTGATCTAAAATTTTATAATTATTTGGCAGCAAAGTAACTTATGATTGTTCCTTAAAAATTATTATTAAATATCATCACGAGTTCTTTTTTTATTTCTTGCCACATAGTAAGTTTAACCTTAAGGCAAGAAACGAAAGTGATCTATTTAGGCAAAATATTTATTTGTCTGACATTTCTTTGTTTTTAGTTATTTTGAAAGAGATTACATAGCTTAAGGCCGCCATACATGTTCAAGTATACTTGCGCAAATCCAGACTGTTTTGTCTGTCTGTCTCTGGCACGTATATTGAACGTCTGTGTCGGCCTGAAGTTGTACAACTTTTCACAAAAGTATAACAGATTACGATAAGAACAAAATGATTATCAACCTTAAGTTTTTTGCACTAAGGATTTAAGTTTTTATTTAAGGAACTATTTATTAAATCAATATATTATTTTTAAAATAATTTTCTTCAGTAAATGAAAATACATATTTTCACGTCATAATTTATTGAACAACAAAATTTTGGCAATAAGCTTAATGACTTACTCCAAATATCGCAACTCCACATTGACTAGATTTACAATGATTTTAATTCACTTTAATTAATAACTACATATTTTAATAACAATAATTTACAAAACCATTCCATAATAATTTTATATAACAGATTGGTAGACAATCAAACAATAAATTTAGCAATCGGATGATACAATACAAAGTATCAATTTTCATAACATTAAAAATATAATTTCATTAAAATATTTTATAAGTTACAATTCTATTTTATAGTTTAAACGCTCAAAATGTTTAATTTAATGAATTATGCAGTCCAAATCTTAAATTATTAATTAACTGTTTGGTATGAAAACTTGCGTGGAAATTTTAAAATAAATATTTTTAAGTTATTTTTATCTATTAATTATTAATTTTTTGAGTATTTAATCCAAGAATTTCTTATGAAAATAGGCTGGAGATTTCACAAGAAATTCTTTAGAATGCAACTCTCAAATACACTCAATAATTTTTAAACAGGAAAAAATATATCAACTTTAAATTTTCAGCAGATTAAATTATAAAAATATATTATTTTCCACGTAAATTCTCATGGCGGTATCACTTAACTAGAATATAACAAAAGTATTTAATCATCAAAATAATTGTCGCTGTCTTCGGGAACTGTGTCTTCAGCTGATCGTTTACCGAGGCCGAAACTGAAACGATGCATGTCCCTCTGCCGTTTCCCAAGGCCGAAATTGAATTTGCTGCTTAATCGTTTACCTAAACCGAAGTTGTAGCTCTTAGCCCTTTTGCCTAATCCAAAGCTGTACATTGGTATGCGTTTTCCGAGTCCGAAATCGTACATCCTCGCACGTTTCTCTTCGGATGTCTCATCGTCAGCGAAGCGTTTGCCGAGGCCGAAGCTGTAAGGCCGAGCACGCTTCTCTGGAGTACCTTTAGACAAAGGACAAAAATACATAAATAATTATTGGTGCAGTGATTAGAGACTGGTAAGCCAGAGATCGTGAGTTCAATTTCCACTCAAAACAAATAATTAATTGAATTTTTTTTTCTGTGTTTGGATATAATTAATATATCATCTATACATATGTGTTTAGAAATACTGAAGTATGTACAGCTGTCTGGTTAATATACCTAGTACAGAATCTGCCATGTTTGAGTGTATTATTCTTATCATATAGAAAGTATATAAATTAAATTAAAAAGCTTTTTAAATACAAGCTTTTACTGGAATGCCTCGAGACGAATCAAATGAGTCCAAGCTCGATGATGTTGCGACCTTTCTTTACAGAGTTCCTATGGCTACCTTCCAGCTCCAGCATCAGATCAGCTCCATGTCATAATAATATTGTATTGTCACGCTGTATACATATGCTTGCAAAATTTCAGCAAAATCGGTTGAAGATATCTGCTTCAAAATTAAGATGCAAGATTCCACCCGAACATATAAGCATACATACATACATTGCAAGTTAATAAAAAGCTTGTAATAAAAACAAACTTTTTAAGTTAAACGGTTTTATGTTAAACATAAATTGCAATGTTTAAGATAAATGTACTAAAAACCAAAAAATAATAAAATAGATACAGTCGTGGGAATTATAAACATATGCATAGACTAGACTAAAATAAAACCGTGGGGCACGTCAATTGTCTACAATCGTTGATTAAAATGTTTGTTTTGTAATGTTACACTATAATTAGGCAGTTGTTCAACCGACAACGATGGACGTGTGATAAGTAGGGCTAGAATGTGGAAACAAGCTAGCAAGCTCGATTATAAGCGAGTTTTAGGGTTTCATAGTGGTGAGCGAGTAGTACTTTTATCATATGTTTTATCGATTAAAGACAAACTACGAGCAGTGAAACGATTCCTCGCCAGCCAGCAGTGTGAATGTCCAACGATAAACTAGTTGAAACATCTCTTTTATTTACATGGAGTGTATAACTATTGGAATTTCCATGAGCAAGAAAATAGTAAGTAATTTCCTCACCGTCTGCGGGCCAACTGCCTATTTTAACGATGAATTAAACGATTCTTCTATCGCACATTAAGTCGATAATTTGTAGACAATTGACGTGCCCCACGGTTTTATTTTAGTCTAGTCTATGCATATGTTTATAATTCCCACGACTGTATCTATTTTATTATTTTTTGGTTTTTAGTACATTTATCTTAAACATTGCAATTTATGTTTAACATAAAACCGTTTAACTTAAAAAGTTTTTTTACCTATTTTTATTTTCTAGTTTTTAGTTTTTATTTAGCATTCTGTTTAATTCATTTAGTGCTTCATTATTGCAAGGTTTCTTGCCCGTTAGTTTATTGCAGTCCAACTCCTCTATACGTAGTCCCTGCAAAGATCTTACTCTACTAAGAGCCACGTAGGCTTGACCTTCTTCAAACAGTTTCGCACCTAAGTATACGACTGCGTGATCCACAGTGCTGCCCTGCATTTTATGTATTGTAGAAGCCCATGATAGTATTAAAGGCAACATTCTTCTATCAGCCGTCTCGTAATTGTACTTAGCTGGAAACTGTATGGCTTTCGGGTGTATAAGATGTACTCCGTCTCTTGCGAAATCAATTCGGATGGAAGGTACATCTGTTGCATACATCTGAGTTCGACGAAATTGAGGCCAAACGATTTCGTTGATGTAGCCTATAGCGCCATTTACTAATCCCTTTGAAACGTCAATATTGGACCGTAGCATGACTTTTGCCCCCACAAATACACACAGCAAAAGTGTCTAGGGATCAAGCATTTTTATGCGGATTTCTTGAGATTGAGATGTGGCTTTGGCCCTGGCCTGCTCAGTCGCCAGACTTGAACCCGATTGAGCATGCATGGGATATTTATTTATTCAGGATAACAACAGTCTTTTACAGAGTCAATTACTTATATAATATTTACTAGGATATGACCAATTACAGTTATCCACTAATACATAATGATTTCCAAAAAGTACAAAGAACAGATTTCCATTTTTTTATATTTTTTTTATATGTAGGTGTAATTACACAATAAATCTCTAACATTTACAACTTTTAAACTTTAAACATTACAGTGTTAAACTAAATTGTTTGCGGAACTTGTAAAAGTAAACAAATATGCTACAGAGAAGAGCTCTGCCGAATATGGAGGGTATCCAGTCGCAAGAAGACCTTTTTTTGTTGTTGCAACGAACATGGGCGGCCATTCCACAGCGTGTTTGGATGAACTCATTTTGAGTATGCCAAACCGATGTTCTTGTGTTGTTAGTGTTCGCGGTAGAAACACGGATTATTAATTGTTTAAGTTACCTAATAAAATTTTAAAGAAAACTGTTATTTCAGTCTTTTTTTCGAACTTTAATGTTAGTGGTTCAAATGTCAAAAATTCCTTTATTAGGAAAATGGCAAATTTCTTTATTAATGCAAAGGTGACTTGGTTTATCGTTACTGTGACAAACGAAAACACTTTATTTGATGAATCCTTAAAGAAAATTTTAATTAATATCAATCAGGAGAAAAGTTATTGCAAAAATATATGTTGATCCCTAGACACATATGTTGATCCCTAGACACTTTTGATGTGTGTATTTGCAGTTCCGCTGGTAAACCCCCAGTTTTGTTGATATCAGCTGGTATTATAGTAGCTATATCCACATTGTCTGCATTTCGTGTGGCGTGTACTAGCTGATCCTGCGCTTTTATTTTGTAAATGCGAGCACCATTATTTTTTCTGTACAAATTCAATACAGCAGAGTTGTGGTCGTTAATTTGTTGATTTGTGGGGTATACCCTTAACGCTTTGTCTATTGCAAACTCATCACTCGTGTCTTGAAGAAGTCTTCCCATTAAAATACTAAAATTTTGGGTTGTTGGCTCACCGACTCTCAAAGCATTCAAAATATCAATAAAAGTCTGGTCACCTTGCTGACGCATATTTTCAGTTAATTCACACAGCGTGAATAAACACCAGAGATGTGTAGCTGGTTGGAGATGTTCTGGCTGTTTGAAAACAGGTGTTCCTGATCGTTTTATAGGAGGCAGTTGTAAAAGATCACCGAAAAGTAATACGTTTACTCGTCCAAAAAACTAATTTTCACAGTTCTTAATTTGCCTTAATCGAGCGTCCATCATGCATAACATTTGATAAGACACCATGGAAATCTCGTCGACAATCAAAAATTCTGTCTGATGCCATTGTTGCCTCATTATTCGCAAATAGTTTCCGGACAGTGGTGACATACCTGTTATGCGACCGTCTTTCTGTACAGGCAATTTTAAAGTACTGTGTATCGTAGCTCCATTTATTAATCTAGCTGCAACTCCTGTTAGTGAGCAGACTTTAACCGCATCCTTTGCGTAGCACCTATTAATTTGGTCTCGTAATAACTATAATAGAAAAGTCTTGCCCACACCAGCTCCTCCTGTAAAGAATATTTTTAAACGTTCTTCAGCACCTGACATTTGATTTTGTATGGACTGGGTAACTAATGTAAAAATTTCCTTTTGTCCTGCATTCATAGACTGCTTAGCCTGTAAGAACTGGTCTTCATTCATTGGCAAATAAGGAACTTCTTCTTCATGGTCTAGTTTTTTTTTTTTTTTTTTTTTTTTTTATGTTTGGCCTGCCAAAATGACTCTACTCTGCCTGATGGAAAGCATTAGCAGAATCCACGAGTGGTGGCCACCATACTCATTGCGAATACAGCAATGCAGTATGGCGACCCACACTATGGCGGCCTAGTGATGCTTGTGCATCTTTTAGTCTAGTCAACAAGTATGGAACTTGTTGACTAGACCAATTGGGCCTCCGGTCTTGCACTCACTAACGAAACACGACAGCACAAACGCTGTCATTTTACGTTGATTTTCTGTGCGAGGGTAGTACCGCCCCGGTCGAGCCGGCCCATTCGTGCTGAAATCAGCGTGGCTCTACTACCTACTAAAGTTCCATCGGCTCTGCGTGTTCCAGTATCTGAAATGCGTGTACTTGCGCGAATGCATTTTCAAGCTGCCTGTCACGTTCACGATATACCATTTGGTAGCGGCGGCCATCTTAGATTTCAATTTTGCATAGTAAATTGTATTCTACTTGTTGAGACCTTTCATTTGATACCCATGTTGATGGGATTGATAAAACCTAAGTTATCCGCCATTTTGTAGAGGCCGCCATCTTGGATTTTAATTTTATATAGTACATTGTATTATACTGGTTGAGCACTTTCATTTGATACCCATATTGATGGGATCGATAAAACCTACGTTATCCGCCATTTTGTAGCGGCGGCCATCTTGAATTTATAATGATAATGAATAAACATAATTGTATTGTCACCAAAATCAAAAGTGTATACAAAATTTCAGATTAATCGGTTGACAGGAAGAGGGTGAAATTTGAATTACTAAATTTGACCCAAGAATAATAAATAAAACAAACGGGGTGAGCTAAATAAAACCGTTTAAAAACAGTAAATAGTCTATTCTGTTGTACGTCAATTTACAACAAAATGTTTAGAACATTTTCTTATATTACTCGTAGTAAAAGTGGTTTCCTAAATAACGAATATTTATGAAAATACTGGTAACGAACCTGCGTCATCATATTGGTCGAACAGTTCCGCCAGAGCAAGCTGCTCGCTGTCGTTGGGCAAATCTTCTACAGTTTGGTAGTCATCTGCTGAGCGTTTGCCGAGGCCGAAAGAATAGGGCCTGGACCTGAGAAGGATAAGTAATTTATTAGTTATGTACAGATGGTACAGTGGTTGAGGCGATCGCCACGCCGCTTTTTATTGTGCTGAATGTTGGGATTCGAAACCCAGGTCAGACACTTGTCATGATCCACAAAATGTTCTGAATCTGTGTCTCTTTTGTGTCCATTATGTATGTATTCCTAATATTTTCATTCACATATTGTTGTGTGTTGTCTAGACTTCAAATGTGACTATGAACAACCTTTTATCCGAACTAACATTAAAAATTGGAAAGTAACTTTGCCTGTCTCTCTGTTATGATTTTACGGCTAAATGGCTAAGCCGATTTTGATATTATTTATCATACTGATCCTTTGATTCTTGGAGTAGGATGAAGACTATTTACTACGATAACCGATATACATGCAAGCATAGCCGCGGGTAAAACTATTTTTGTATGTAGCTATAATCGGTATAGTAGTCCACCGGCCACCAATTTTTTTTTTAAATACGATTTTAAATACATTAAGAATATACATCCTGTGTCGCGAGGACTTTACAGACATACATGAAACGGACACAATCAACACCAAGACTCAGAACAACAATTCGTGGATCACACAAAGTGTTGTCCCGTGTAGAATTTGAACCCACAACACTTGGCGAATTGGCAAGCGGCGTGGCGACCGCCTAAACCACTTTTTTTTTTTTTTTTTTTTTAACGTTTGGAAATCCCTCGGACCGTCACCCCACCGGGGCTTGCGACGGGGCGGTGTGTCGGACTCGAACCGACTAAAACCACACGGTGTGCCACTCTGCGCCTGTGAAGGGAGGAGTCCGGGAACTGCAGTTATTAACACATCCGGACCCCTCCCAGCGCCTGCCCGCACAGAAGCGGGCACCGTCTGCTGGTAGACTCTCAATTAGGCGACGTACGGCACGCGCGTACGTCGCCCCCTCGCGGGAGGCCACTAGAGCGGATGGAGGGGAAAGCCCGTCCCGACCATCCGCGGCCACACTCAGGGCGGCAGGAGGCGCTGATAGGCGCGCCTCCGCCGCCCGGTTCGCCGGCGGCGGATTGGGTCCGAGTGGACATCGTCCTCCCGGGCCTTCTCCGCCACCTCCTTCTGCGAGATTACATCTTCGCAGAAGGTTGCGACCGCGGTAAAACTGCTATCGCTACCGGCCATGGAGCGTATGACGGCCGGTAGCGAGAGATCTCCTCCGATGACTGCAGTGAGGGCCCGGCGCTGCGACGCCCATGAAGGGCAGATCGCCAGCGTATGCTGGGCCGAGTCCTCACTGCAGTCGCAGTGGTGGCAGGCGAGACTCAATTCCCTCCTAGCGACCGAGTGCAGGTACTTCCCGAAGCAACCATGCCCGGAAAGGACCTGCGTCAGTCGGAAGGAAAGGGTCCCGTGCTGCCGCCCTGCCCACTCGAGGATGACCGGCTGGAGAGCCTCCACGGCGGCAAAGCCAGCGCGTGGAGTCTCCAGCCGGAACGACCAGCGAGCCATCGTGGCTCGACGGGCGGCTTCACGCCACTCGCGTACCTCTTCGGGCGGAGGGCGATAGCCATACTCCGCCCGATATTCAGCCACCCGTCGATAAACTTCGGCGAGCACTTCCGCCTCCAAATCCCCGTGGGATTGGGTGTTCCAGCCAGGGCGCACGCCGCCTCGGTCGACACCGTGCGGTATCCGCGTATGGCTCTGACTGCCAATACCCTCTGAGGCCGTCAGAGGCGGGCCTTATTTAGGGCAGTCAGAGCCGCCACCCACACCGGTGCACCATACAGCGCCATCGACCGGACAACCCCCGTGTACAAGAGTTGCGTTGCGACGCTGGCTCCACCCAAATTGGGCAAAAGTCGCCCAAGGGCGGAGGCAGCGTCGACCAGCTTCGGACCAAGCTGTCGGAAGTGCTCGTCGAAGAGCCACCTACCGTCGAGTATCAGGCCCAGATACCTCATCTGGGCCCGAACCGGTACGAGGACCGAGTTGACCTCTATGGAGGCGCCGGTGGGTGGACCACGACGGGGCTCATGGAACAATAGGGCCTCCGTCTTGTCCAGGGCCACCCGTAAGCCCAGCGCCTCGATGCGCCCGACCACCAGAGAAACTCCCCTGGTGGCCAGGCACGCCGCCTCTTGGAAGTTCGCTCCCCGGGCTGTGACCAATGTGTCATCGGACTAACAAATTACGCCCAGCCCGGGGGGCAGACGACTTCGAAGGACCCAGTCGTACCCCACGTTCCACAGGAGTGGTCCAAGGACAGACCCCTGCGGAACGCCGCACGACATGGGTCGCCGTCTCAAGACGCCCTCTCGGTCCTCGTACACGACGGTACGCTCCTCTAGATAGTCTGCCACTAGCCGCCTCAGGTACTCTGGCACCCCGTGATAGTGGAGTGCTTCCCTGAAGCAGCTAAATGGCAGACTATTGAAGGCGTTGGCGATGTCCAAGGACACCGCCAACACCACGCCGCCACAGCTCACTGCCTCTTCGGTCACGGCCCTAAGGCGCATCACGGCATCGACCGTCGAACGCCCCTCTCGGAATCCGAATTGGGCGTCCGACAGGTCGGGCCCCACCTCGCAGAGGTGCCGGACGATGCGGGCAGAGAGTATCCCCTCAAAAAGTCTACTCGCCTCGTCCAGCAACACGATGGGCCTATAGGCCGCGACCGAATCGGCAGGCCGTCCCGGCTTCCTCAACAGGACCAGCTTCCCGCATTTCCAGCACTCAGGGAAGCGTCCGGACGCCAGGCTAGCGTCCAACACTTCCCTGAGGCGGTCCGACATATCGGGACTCGACTCGGGCTGGAACCCCGTCCGGCCCGGGGGCGGTGTTCTTGGTACGGATCCGAAGAACAGCCGCCCCAATCTCCGATTCCCTAACGGGCGGCACATCGTCCTCTCTACCCCCGTCGTCTAACCGCCTAAACCACTAGGCCAACCGTGCAGTCAATATTACGATTACTGAAGGCAAGGAAGAAGTTATGCAATTAATTACTTACTATTTATAATAATAATACTGACTCACCGTTTTCCCAATCCAAAATTGTATACAGGTAGCCTTTTGTACTCAGATACGTAGCTATACGCTCTCTTGCCCAAGCCAAAGTCGTATTGTGGGGATCTCTTCTCTAGAGGTGCGACGTGGGCATTCTGGGGTTCTGGACCCGTTGGGGGTTGTCCGTGGGGGTCTGGATTACTCTGCATCCGTTCAGGCGCGCACAGAACTACGCCGACCATAATTATGAATATTGGGATTGGTGTGAACAGCATTCTGAAACAATGATATGTATCATTAAATTTTTTTTTTGGTGAAATGTGCAATGATGTTTGTTTATGTATCGTTTAGGAGGGCAAATGAGTATGGGTCAGCTATTGGTGACTTACTACCGCCGCCCATGTCCACCTACAAGAGTCACAAGTGTCCTGTAACCCCCCCGCCCCTCTGGAATCATTGGAGCACAACAAACTTGTAAAACACTTCATAACACTTATAAAATTAATTAACAAAAGTTAAAGAAAATAATATAACCTTAAATGTGTATAGCCTATGTCACCCATACCATTATTACAAATCAATTAAAAAGTTATTAATTAAAATCGGTTCAGTAAAAAACTTAAAAAGGTGTACAAACATACATATACTGCCAAATCTACTACCCTTCCTTTTGGCTATACCGTAGTCGGGTAAAAACAAGTCGAGCATATATGTTCATGCGATCATTTTACTACATAAACATTTTTTTGTAAATAATTACAAATTTAACAAAATAACTTCTAGAACTGGACCAATTGAAATGGGACTATACGGGAAGCACCAGCTTTCAAATAAAAAAAGAGTCATGAAAATAGGTTCACCCAGTCGAAAGTTATGAGGTAACAAATATAAATAAAAAAATACACTCGAATTGATAACCTCCTCCTTTTTTAAAGTCAGTTAAATATAAGAATGTTTATTCCTAATCCTCTTCTGTATGAAGTCTCCCAATCTTTATCTAAATAGTAACTCTGAGTTAAACTAACAGAGAAAAAACAACGCATTAGTCGATGGGTAACTTCTTTAACTTGTCCGGACAAATCGTACGGGTCACAGCGTTTTACACAACAGATACATAACGCAGATATTATGAAGAAGTACAAGTTTGTACAACACCTGAGTCAAACTACACGTGTTCACGATCGGTCGAAAACTCGGGTAACTGAACGTACACCGTTATTGGGACGTTATTTCATGTTGTCTGGTGATTTATCGTAATGAATTCGCGATTCGTATGTGCATAGGTATAATATTACTATTACTAAACATTGTTCTATGGCATTTTTTTTCCAAAAACGCCATAAATCCCATCAACAGTAGAAAAATGTGTGTGTGTCTGCTCCGATGCACGACTAGAGTTTACGTCACGTGGCGCGATGTAACATTGAACGAAACGCGTTTTGTTCGCGGGAAAACTATCCCTAATAATAAGCTAATGGTTTGTTAAACGACATAACTAATTATATTTTTGTTATACTGCAGGTTAAATATAAAATCATTTCTTAAGGAGTAAGTGTCGCCGCACACGGGTCACTTGTGGCCGGTGGTCGACACATAAAATATATGAAAATTACAGGAAATATGCCGGTGGCGGCGTTTTGTGGCTGTGGCCGGTGGCCCGTGTGCGGCGACCCTAAACTCCAATAATACGATGTATTTTTCGGTCAAGTAATAATCTCGTCAAGAATAAAGAATTATACTTCTGTGTTCTCTGTGGATGTGCACCATAATTCAACTAAACGTGGTTCACGTCTAAGTAGAAAGTATTGTCCCTTCCTTTCTCATTAGATAAGTGACCTAAACCTCTAGATATTTTTGTAGCAGGATTTTACTATCGAAAAAAAAACATCAAGCTAGTAGATTCCGGATGATTGTAATATTAAATATGTCTTGCTATGTGCTCGGTAAAATTATACATGTAACTTCGAAATGGTGTTGGTTATATTATCGTATCACGTTGTTCCTCACGATGAACTCCGAAAATATGTAACCGTATTTTCAAGTGATTTTTTAAACGTTTCTTTTGCTCGCGTGCCTAAGATAGTTTATAGTCACAGTTAACATCAAGCTTAGACCAATAGGAGCCGAGCATGATTGAAAAGAGACGCAGACCAAGTTACGTGGGTTAGTTAGTTTGAGTGCTTGGTTAAAAAAAACTTAGTATTTTTCTTTTAGTTTCATTACAGTTAGCAATGACACAATATACTAAACAGTTAGATACACTTCGTAATAATGATTTTATGTTAAAGTTCTTTTATGTGTTTTTTATGGTATAGGGGATATGGTATATTTCCAACTCCTCCAGTTTTCTTCTGATTAATTTCGTTGCGGGTTCCAAGACGGTTCAATTTTTCCTGGGACTTCCCGAGTGTCATAACTCGGTGTGTTCGTGGGTCACCGCTGTTGATCCTGGTGTACAGGAGTTACAGTGGTGGGCGTGCGGGCGGGATTAGTCCCATCTCTCTATTATACACACAGACAACAAACAAACAGGCTCCCTTAATGCCAAAAATATGCTTATATAATATATTTCATTTTTTTAAAAGATACTGCAAGCTAAACAAAACTCTTCAAAATCAAGATTATCAGTATAATCCGAAGTTGAGCACACAACATTAATGGCGAATGGTTTTGTCCTAAAAAAACAACACTGGATATTGGATACTGCCCTCTTCTCGCCCTTTCTCTTCGTAATACGAAAACCGTTTTGTTCTTCACAATATTAAAGGGTACGCGAGTTGGTTGTTAAGTGTGGAAAAATGAAACCCATGTCTTGTGAACTGGTGATATTCAAATCGTAGCTTAGTGTCTTAGCCAGAGGGTTAGAAACCCTTAGAATAAATACGTAAATAATGTGATGAGCACAGATGAGCACTGTCTTTTATTCTGGGTCTGTATTTAAGTATTAATTAATATGTTGTATCTAAATATTAAGCTGCCTAGTTGGTCTAGCGGTTGACGTATGCGATTGACGATCAAGAGGTCTAGGGTTCGAGTCCCGGGTCGGGCCAAAAATGTTATTGACTTTTTCTGGTTATAGAAATACCTAATAACAGCTCGGAGTTTGAAGGTTGGGGTCTGAACCCCCATGCCTCGGAGAGCACGTAAAGCTGTCGGTACTGTGCCTGATCTCTCTCTTGTCGTGTCGGTTAACCGTATAGGAGAGAGGGAACAGAGAGTGCACCTGTGTTTGCGAACAACTATAATATCTCCTGCGTAGTTAGCTGGTCTCCGTTAAGAATGGCCGCCGTGGCCGTAATCGGCTAGGAGAACACACATTAATATGTGAAGCAAAAACGTTGTACCCCTTTTTCCGAAAATAATGGGAACGGAGGAGTATGAAATTTGGCACAGTTAAAGTTTATATGGAGGAGGAGTGCAAGAAACTAAAAGAAATCAATAATAATAGTGCACTGTTGGCCTGGCGGTTTCAGCGGTCGCCACGCGGCTTTCTACTGCGCGAAGTGTTGTGGGTTCAAATCGCACACGGGACAACACTTTGTGTGATCAACAAATTGTTGTTCTGAGTCTGGGTGTTCTTTGTGTCCGTTTCATGTATGTTTGTAAAGTCCTCCGTGACACAGGATGTTTATTCCTAAGGCGGGAGTGGTCAACAAAAAATAAAGAGGTGGAATTTCGACCGCTGAGTGACCAATAGTAATAAATAAATAAATATTTCGGACATCTAATAACACACAACGCCATCTAGTCGCAGCTAAGCAGAGCTTGTGTTATGGGTACTAGACAACTGATACAAATACCTATACACTTTTTTTTGTAAATACATACATATTATACATAGAAAACACCCAAACTCCGAAACTAATATTTGCAGATCATACAAACATTTCATCCGACCCGGACATCGAACCCGAGACCTCAAGCACAGCAGTGGCGTACGCTATCACTGCGCCACCGAAGCAGTTATTAATTCAGGGTCATACTACGGGTTATATCTTATTTATAAAATTCTCGTGTCACAATGTTAGTTACCATACTCCTTTGAAACAGCTGGACCGATTTTTATGAAATTTGGTGTGCATATCGGGTAGGTCTGAGAATCAACCAACATCTATTTTTATACCACAATTTTTTTTATGGCAAAACAACGTTTGCCGGAACAGCTAGTATTTACATAAGATCATGTCTTTTTAAATTTTGTGTAGCTAGACATAATAGTCCAACCCTTTTTTAACTTCAATTCAAAACGTCCAAATTGGTTCAATTTTAATCCCATTAATTCAATGATCGATTACAATTTTAGTAAATTGTTTGATGGTTTATTGGCTCAGGATTAAATTAAAACACCTGCAAAAAGGGTGTAATACCTGACGGGATTGATTATAAAAATATTATGAACGAGTTATCTATATTTATTTATATTAAGCTGATTTAATGGCTTAAGTTCCTAACATAAGTTTTATCCTAATTGGTTTCTTTTATCCATAGCCAACTTTAGAACACCACGATATTAAAAAATGTTTAATTGATAACTTTTAAAATTTTTATGCACCTTATATTATTGGGAACTAGCATTCGTGCTGTTTGGCGAGTGTGAGGCCGGAGGCCCAATGATGTAGAAGCACCTCAATAGGCCGCCATAGTGTAGGTCACCATGATGCATTGCTACATTGTCTGCATTCGCAATGACTATACTGACTATTAGGGTCCGTTCATACAGACCGGCTCCGAGAGAAGAGCAGATTTTTATCACATTGGAAACAGAGGTTTGAGTAATTGTAGTAAGGTTTATTTTTGCATGTGCACTTCTTTTGTCATCAAGAATGCTTGAACGCATTTAGTGTGAAATAATAAGAGGAGCCGATCGGCTCCGATTGCGTGCTCTTTGTCGTTCGCGCAGCCGATCGGCTCTGAAATTCTTCCACAGCCGGTCTATGTGAAATAGTTGGAGGCTCCGCTTCGGCCAATTCCAAGCGTATGCGATCCGGTCTGTGTGAAAAGAAAAATGCAAGCCGATGCACGCGATGCTCTTTTTTTTTTAAAGACAACTCCCACACTAGGAATAAATCCTGTGTCGCGGGGGACTTTACAAACATACATGAAACGAACACAAATACCACCCAGACTCAGAACAACAATTTGTGGATCACACAAAGTGTTGTCCTACGTGGGATTTGAACCCACGACACGGCGTGGTGACCGTTAAAGCACTAGGCCAAACAAAATATTTTAACGTTTATATAAGGATGTTTTATATAATATCTACGCTAATCAACGTGATAATTTTTTTTAGCGCGATACAGGATTAGTAGGTACTCCGCAGCTCGGTGTGTCTTCGATAGATAACGCTGTAGGCTGCTGCTGTAATGTTTTGTTGCGTTGTTTGTGGACCTCGCAACAGTTACTTATCACCGAGTGCATGATGTTAGTGGGAAGGGTCTTAATGGTAGCTCTATCAGTGTGCTCTTTTGCCCATATGCCATAGAAAATACACGGAATATATATTTTTCTTTCGTTTTCACCCATTCTCTTTGCATATCCCAAAGGCATCCAATAGACTAAACCTTTTCCTCATGGGTATGCAGAGTTAAAATCACAAAATTTTCCTTAAACATTAAAGTAAATCATTTCCAAGGAATACGAGTCCCCGTTTTCAGTTTTTTTGCATCTATTAGCATTAATATTATTTATATTTATTGTATATGAGATAATGATATTTTGTTTCAGCTTAAATAATACATATATTGAACCTTGATATATACACACAGTTGTCTAATCCTGAGCTATTCAGAGCTCACGGTACGGCTATTGGCTAGCTCGTACCCTCAGCTACGGTCACCAGGTTACTGATAAACATACTTATATTCACAAATATCTATACAAATAAATAAAATTGGAGTGTCTGTTTGTAATATTAAAATAACATTTTTAAGAATTCTTGTCTGTCTGTCTCTCTGTTTGTTCCAGGTAATCTCTGGAACGGCTGGACCGATTTTGACGGGAATGTCACTGGCGGATAGCTGATGATCTAAGGAGTAACTTAGGCTTCTTGAAAAGACCTATTTCTTAGCGTTCCATGGATTCACCGTGCGGGTGCCGGGTCCATCGCGTGATAGATGGGGGCAACACATGCGACTTATAGATTATAAATAAATCCGTATTTCCCTTGGCCACGGCACCACGCCTGAACGACTGGTACTAGTCTGAAAAAAAACTTGTGTGTCTGTTAGTTCCGTTCTGGCTGGATCGATTTTGAGGAAATTCCACTCATTTATAAATAAATTTTATAGATTGAAATAGTGAACAATATCCGATTCAAAAGCGATACAACCCGCGGGGCGCAGCTAGTTTGTACTAAATACGCATAGAGGAGGTAAATAACATTATAATAGAGTCGATACAATCTCGTCACAGTCCGGACAGTGTGAGTGGCGTGAAGATAATTGCTTCTTCATGCTAAAATGGTATAAGAGATTATTCTTATATTTTACTTGTGTGTACACAGGGAGTGAGAAATAAATCTATACTTATTTATACTAAGTAATATTATAAACGCGAAAGTTTCTAAGTATGGATGGATGGATGGATGTTTGTTACTCTTTCACGCAAAAACTACTGAAGGGATTTGGATGAAACTTTACAGTAATATAGCCTATACATCAGAATAATATATAGGCTACTATTTGCAGCGATAGCCGACACACACGCGGGCGGAGCCGCGGGCAACAACTAGTCTTTCATAATCCGTACTAATATTATAAATTCGAAGGTAACTCTGTCTGTATTTCTGTTTCGCGACTAATCCGCTGATCCTAGATCCGGAATTACAAAAAAAAACATCCTAATTTTTACCCGACGACGGCAAAGCCAAAGGAGGATTATGATTTATATGTAAGTATGTATGTATGTATGTTCATCTGTTCCCTCATAGCTCCTTAACTACTTATTAGAACTGGACAAATGAGGTATCGTTAGAAGCGTCTTGATCGTCCACTGGTTATATGACATGTCACTGAATCTAATTTTGCGCCCTCTAGCCGACATAAAGTACTGTATTAAAAAAATAAATTCGAGATAAATATGTCGTGTTTGGTATCATTGGAAAGGGCGTTACTTGTTGTTGCACATTTCAAAAATATATAAATATTATTAGCATTTTCTTGTGACTTTGTCCGTATTTATTCGATAATTGTGATATTTCTATGGTACCTATTTAAAATATACTTTGCAAAGAAATGAATATTATAGAGAGACCAAAACATTTTAAATAAAAAAAAGTAAAAACTAAAACCCAACTACGACAAAAAACGACGCTGAAAAAGTATGAAACAAGTTTCAAAAACCGAAGCACAGAATAATTAATAGTAGCCGTAGTTACACGTTACGTAGAAATGTACCATAGCGTCCATAACACATTAACAACGCGTGACTACGGCTACTATTAGTTATTCTGTGCTACGGCTTTTAAACTTGATTCATACTTTTGCAGCGTCGTTTTTTGTCGTAGTTGGGTTTTAGTTTTTACGTTTTTTTAATAGTAAATGTTATGCTTAAGTGAACACAAATGTGGGCATTTAATAGTGTTATATTTTCCTCATCGCTCCCTTTCTAAAACAATGGAATCTAAGCCTATTCTCGTTCTTCATAGCACATTAGGATTAAATCTATTTTTACCCGCCTTCAGAAAAAGGAGGAGGTTTCTTAATTCGACCGTATATATTTTTCTATATTATATTTATTTTATTAAACCAAAAAAATCTAGAATAGAGACCTATGTCGGAGTGGACCATTGACTGCACGGTTGGCCTAGCGGTTTAAGCGGTCGCTACGCCGCTTTTACTGCGCCAAGTTTTGGGAAAACAATTTATGTGGTCCACAAATTGTTGTGCTGAGTCTGGGTGTTCTTTGTTTCCGTTACATGTACATATTATGTTTGTAAAGCCCCCCGGGATACAGGATGTATCTTCCTAATGTGGGAGATGTCTTAAAAAAGGCTGTGGATGTAAATCACTTGATAGATTTATGCTAATTGTCCTATAATCTTAGATCATTTATTTATCTGAATGATAACAGTGTTAAATAGTTTGATATTAGAATGCAACAACTCAATAATCAAGAAGAGATCTTTGTCCAGCAGTCGAATGTTATAAGCTGCTGATGCGAATAATATTAGTTTCCTAAAATTAAATTCAAATAAACACGCACCACAGAAAAAAATAACCTTAAAAACATTTGGCGGTAATGGAGCGGCGTACCAAACCGCGCCACAGATTCAAAAACAACATCATACCGAAAAAAAACATCGTTTGAATCAAATACAATCAAATTGAAATTTCGAATATAATATTATTCAAGTGTGTATCACATTCAAAAACATTATTTTCAAATTACGAAGACAATGAAAACCAATACTGTTTCAATCAATTCTGACCTGTTATTCTAAATTCAAAATGTTCATTCAATATGGTGTTATTGTTCGATGGATCTTAATTGGCTGAGTTATCGTTTTAGGTATCGCGTTCCCTATAATACAAAGTTGTTATTTTAAGCATTAATTGTTTCTGTTTTTATTCATTGCTTTACAAGTGAGGTTAAATAAGTAATTATATTTCTAAGTTCTATGAAAATAATGCTACGTGAGATTTTTTAACATATTTTGTTATCGCTTTATATATCGCCATGTTGATGAACTCGAACAAGTAAAATTTTAACAAAAACAAAAGCCGATTTCAAGGTTCGACTCAATTTCTCTGGGATGCACAACATCAGATCTTAGTGTCCTTATCATGGTACCACCGTTGGGATATCTCCTTTCCATTAAAAAAAAGAATCATCAAAATCGGTTCATGAACGACGAAGTTATCCGCGGCAACACATTAAAAAAAACATAAATACGGTCGAATGGAGAACCTCCTCCTGTTTTGAAATCGGTCAAAAAAACAAAGAAATTATAGTAGCTACACCTACAGACACGTAGCTTTCGTAGCATTAGAAGCTAAACGCGTTACGAGGCTACGATGTTGTAGCACTATACTCTATCACATTCATAAAACGCAATCTGTCTCCAATTAAGCAGTGGCTGTAATAATATGAGTACTAGACAACTGATGTATTGTAAGTGATCTTCGAATTATCGTTATATTATTAGCTTATCTCATGAAAATTGTCGTCAACACGTCTAAAAGTTTATTTGTGGCTTTATAATCTTCCAACTAGACTGTATCTTGTAGCCCACTAAGAGCTATAAATTATTGAGCTCTGGTGGCAGATTGATTGTTGCTATAGGAAATGGGAGCCTGATTGTATAAAAAAATACGTGTGGCACTCGGGGACTGCCGCGGTAAAGCTATTGCATAATTTTTTTATATACTTATGCAATTATAATTATTTATTTATTTTATTTTGCCATTTTCTCGTAAAATATTGTTCAAAAAGTATTTAAATAATAGAGGGCGTTAGTGTACCTCGTAGTTGCGAAACAGCTCAACAGATGGCGCTGACCGGTTTTTATTTACGCAGTATTTTTTCTTTGTACATGTATACTTACGGGGCGCACATGCGGTGAGTGTGGCATTATAAAGATATGATAGATACCTATACACCTATATACTTTCTCACAAACAGCTGCTTAAGCCGGACATACACGTCCAAGTATACTTGCGCAAACCCAGACTGTTTTGTCGGATTTCGAAACAGCTCGTCTCGATCCATGCGAGCTTCGGGTGTCAGGTTTTATTTTCGTTACGTTACGGAATTTCTTGATTCGGTCGCCGCGCTGAAAGGCCTCAAAGCCCGAGATAAAAGCTATGCAATAGCTTAAAAAGTGATCTGGCCGCAACATTTAGTAATTAGCTGGATGGGCGGGAGAACCTTGCAGCTTTTCTCGGGGAAGGTCCTGATCAGGCGCAGCATCAACTCAGGGATGGTTGATTTCCAACAATGTAATGACATTCTTGGGGTTAACTGAAATCACATCGTCACTTCTCTAGAGATAAGCGCTTGAAGCTGGCCGTCGTATAGTTTATTAATGGAAACACCACATACTTCTAGAACCTCGGAGATCCGATTATTAACCGTAGTGTGAACAGAGGCGGCGACACCCGATTAATGTTCGGGCACGACACATGACAAGTGTGAACGGGGTGTAACTCATTCCATAATATCACAGTTTCCTTATTACGTTGACTAAATTGATGGCGCAGTGGTAACACACGACCGCTGACTTTGAAATCTCGGGTTCGATTCTCGAATCTTACCTAATGTTTATATGATCTACAAATATTTGTATCGGAGATTGGATTTTTCTCATGTATAATATGTATTTTTTTTCTTTTTTTTTAAAGACAACTCCCGCACTAGGAATAAATCCTGTGTCGCGGGAGACTCTACAAACATACATGAAACGGACACAAAGAACACCCAGACTCAGAACAACAATTTGTGGATCACACAAAGTGTTGTTCTACGTGGGATTTGAACCCACGACACTTGGCGAAGTATGAAACGGCATGGTAACCGCCAAACCACTGGGCCAAACGTGTAGTGTATGTATTTACAAAAGATAACAGTATATACATACATATGTATTTATATCAGTTGTCTAGTACGCATAGCACAAGCTCTATTTAATTTGGTTCTAGATGGCGTGGTGTGCCCGAAATACTATTATTATTAGATTTGTCTCCTTACTAAATCTTACCTACAAATATTTTATCGTACAAAAATACAGCTAATGAGCCTGTAATAGAAATGAAAGGAATTAATGTAGCGGCAACTTAATCAAGAGGGTCAATAATGGCCTGTTCGTCGCATATAATGTTCTACGATAGTAGGAGAGCTGGTACGATTTTTGGGTAGGTATTTGAGGCAAGCTGAAAACTTGTCACACACCTCTTCTTATATACCACGAAACTGCAGACCTGGTGAGTAGTGGGGCAAATTTTTGACAACTAGCGATAGTGATGATGACGTAGGCTTGTGTCTCCCACGTGAGCACTGTTTCTCAGAGTACTATAACTGGCGAAGTATATCGTTATACCATGGCTATTGAAAGTCACGTGGCCTCGTCAGAGGGGAGGGGGGGGGGTTGATTTTGCCATGCTCCTCACCAGCCAGGTCTGCAGTTCCGTGTTGGGGTATAATAGGAGAGGTCTGTGACAAGTTTTCAGTTTGCCTCAAATACCTACTCAAAAAATGGTACCAGCTCTCGGACCATGAGGCACGTTAGCCAAAAAACATTTTGTTTTAAACGCACTATCTAAGCAAATAAATAATATTAAAGTGTGTTTGTGATTCCAAATGAACAGCTTTTCACTATCAAGGATATTGTAAAGAAATATTTTTGGGAATATTGTAAAAAGGATTTGGATTGGCCTTATGACCTTACCAGACAGCGGTCTGGTTATCATCTGGCTCTCGTTTGACTTCAGATGACAACAAAACTGTGGAATGAACTGTCGCCCGCGGTATTCTTGGACCAACACGACCTTCAAACCTTAGATATTGTATAGCCTATAACCTTCCTCTTAATTCAAAGCATAATGAGTTGTCCATGTTCGGAAGCAGATAATAAATTATGTCACCTGATTACAATAGTTGAGCAAAGTAGCATGTAGTATTAACTATGTAATAAGATACGATGGGGTTGGCATATCCATATTGGATTTAAACCCCAAATTAAACTAAGATTTAAAAAAAAACCGTCCTCGTTAAATAAGCTATCTAAAACTGAAAGAGTCATTAGTCCACTACTGGACATGGGACTCTCTTTGAAAGGAGGTAATATACTGTAGGGAGACAACGTTCTTAAACCTACTCAGTTCCCTACCTTAAGATGAAGTTTAAGTGCTAACAAATATACTTGTGTTTAGAAGCGACCGCGCTCGCCGTTAGACAGTCGAAAATAAGGGCTCCCACACATAACTGCGAATTTGCAACGCATCGCAAATATCTGCGAGCTCGCACGAATGCACCGCAAGAACTTCACGCCGCATCGCATCGCATCGCAGTTATGTATGGGAGCCCTAAACCCAGTTGGAATCAATACGTTAATATCTTTTATTTAATAACTAGCTGTGCCCGCTACTTCGTACACGTGACATATGGATTTTCAAGTTATTTTAAAATTTTCACCGTTTTAACCTTCAATGGACTACGACACACACTTCAAAACTAAAATTAGCTAAATCGGCTTAGCCGTTCTCGAGTTTTAGCGGGACAAACGAACAGCAATTGATTTTTATATATAAGAAAATTTGGCCCAGTTAGTTAGTTTGGCCAAGTAAGTAACACGCAACGCAATACATGTATACCTTACATCTACATAAGGAAACACATAAATATACATATCATCTTTTAGCCAAGGTTGACCACAGGTCGAAATTCGACCATTGTTTTTTTAATTTTTCAGCTTTTTGCAATCCGTTCGTGTTATCGTGTTTCGTTGGTGAGTGCGAGACCAGAGGCCCAATGATGCAGAAGCATCACTAGGCCGCCATAGTGTAGGTCACCATGCTGCATTGTTGCATTGTATGTATTCGCAATGAGTATGGCGACCACCACTCTTGGATTCTGCTTATGCTTCCATCAGGCAGAGTAGAGTCATTTTGGCAGGCACATACATAAAAAAATGTACCGTATATACATACATATGCATTAAGTAAAAAGTGGTTATTTTAATATTACAAACAGACACTCCAATTTTATTTATTTATAAGATTTAAAATAAGATAGAAATACAGGAATTGCTCGTTTGAATGTATTACAGATAGTTGTGTGCTATCATTCAGTATTAACATTAAACAGCTATTACAAGATATTTGTCGACCCTAAATTGATTTTATTACCTGAATGCAAATACAGTTCATCTAAGATATCGTCCGCGCCATCTTGACGGCACATCTTGTAGTAAACAAATCGTAATAATCAATCAAGCGACACTAACTAGCAATAAATACTACTACTGCCCTTTTCATTGTTGCACTGATAGCGCAGTGTTGTAAGTGATCACCTCACAGTTTCCTACTGCAATGAGTGTTTTGGGTTCGATTCCAACATGAGACAACACTTCAAGAGAAATATCGTTACACTTCAGGGTACTGTTTGTAAAGAAATATTGCATTCTTTTTCTTGAGAAGACAACTCCCGTAGAAATTCTTTGTCATAGGAGCTTGAAAAACGTTTATGAAAGGGATGCAAAGAACACCCAGATTCAGAATAACAATTTGTGGATCACACAAAGCCGAGCTCACAACAATCAGCGATGTAACTGCTCAGCCATTCATGAAGACTTCTTCAACGAGGGTTATCGTCAAAAAAAAAAGTAATTTGTGTATTAATAAAAAAATGAAGATATTATGGATACAACTTGCAGAAAAAAAAATAGTTAAACAAAAAAAAAATAGACATTGAATTAGACTAAACCACAATACTAATGTTTAACAAACCAAACAATGTTATTAAAACAACATCTACCGTGGGAGAGCCATGCTTCGGCATGAATGGGCCCGGCTCGACCGGAGTGATACCACTGCCTCACAGAAAACCGGTGTTAAACAGCCACAGCGCTGTGTTTCACCGAATGAGTGAGGATACCGGAGGCCCATACCTCATACTCCTTACCCTATCCCCCTCCCCATCCCCCTTACCCTATCCCCCTCCACATCCCCCAAAGAGCACGTGAAAGTTAATGACGAATAGGAAGGAGAAAACTCTTTGCACCGATCCACAATTTATTTGAACAATGGGTTATAAGATGTTTCCAGCGGTAAAACACATAAACGTTACTAGAAAAACTGTTTATTCTAATAACGTAACACGTTATTGACACTAGATAGCTTCATATAACACAATTTTGCACGTAAATTTCCCTGAAGACAGTTACATCATTATTTCATAAGTTATACTACGATGTATGTTGTATGAATGGTAGCACTGGCATCTCCAGGGCGCGGTTTAGCCATAATTTGATAAAATTGCTATTTGTATTTGTAGAGGCGGTTTAAATTAGATATTTTATATTGTTCATGAAAATAAAGTGTAAGAAAACGGATCATATGCTGAAAAGCTTTTTTAAATAAAATCAAAGCACACATTAATGACAAAATAAATACACAAGGTATTTATGTTGAATGTTAACTAAATCAATACAAATAAATAAAATAAAAAATAAAAAAACGGTTGAGCCGGCTCGACCAGGGCGGTACTACCCTCGCACAGAAAATCAACGTAAAAATGACAGCGTTCGTGCTGTCGTGTTTCGTTGGTGAGTGCGAGACCGGAGGCCCAAATAGTCTAGTCAACAAGTTCCATACTTGTTGACTAGACTATTTGTGCGGCATCACTAGGCCGCCATGGTGTGGGTCGCCATGCTGCAGTGTCTGCATTCGCAGTGAGTATGGTGACCACCACTCTTGAATTTTGCTTATGCTTTCCATCAGGCACAGTTGTCATTTTGGCGGACCAAACATTAAAAAAAAATGAAGTGACTGTTTGCTGTTCTGAGACTCAGAACAACAATTTGTGTAATACACAAAGTGATGTCCCGTGTGGAGTTTGAACCCACAACACTCAGTTCAGTAGAAAGCGACGTGGTGACCGCAACCACTAAACCAACCGTGCAGTCCCATTAGATCATTATGAGGGTAAAAATTTGACTGCTTTAATCTAATGCAAGTTAGTAAGTAATGTAATGACATTGAAGTTACATTAGTTCGTTTTAGTCCTAGCAGTAGACTATTGGGTTTAAAACTAGAGTGACTCACACTAAAACACATTTAAGTACAGTTTTACATTCTAAATAACTAAGAATAAGACTCCTCGGAGGTATCTGATTAAGTGTTTTAAGTCTACTTTTGAGTACAAAACTTTAAAATTAAAAAATAAAACTACAAGAACATGAAAAAAATTATAAACTATAACCCTACTACGTAAAAACTTTACCACCCGGACCATTATTACAAACCTATTGACACCTCATTTATTAAAATTGTATCAGTAGTTTAGGCGCTACGGTGGAACATACAAACATAATATTATGAAGACTCGCAAAACTATTACCCTTGCCTTGGCCGTAGTCGAGTAAAAATGAATTTAAATCAAGCAAGTTATGGAGAATGACTGCCTCGGTGGCACAGTGGTAGTGAATGCGACTGCTGTGCTTGAGGTCTCGGGTTCGATTCCCGGGTCGGACCAAATGTTTGTATGATCTGCAAATATTTGTTTCGAAGTTTGGGTGTTTTCTATCTATAATATGTATGTATTTACAAAAAAAAGTATATATGTATTTATATCAGTTGTCTAGTACCCAGAACACAAGCTCTGCTTGGCTTGGGACTAGATGGCGTTGTGTGTTAGATGTCCGAAATTTTTTTTTTTTTTTTTTAAAAAACAACTCCCGCACTAGGAATAAATCCTGTGTCGCGGGGGACTTTACAAACACACATGAAACGGACACAAAGAACACCCAGACTCAGAACAACAATTTGTGGATCACACAAAGGGTTGTCCTACGTGGGATTTGAACCCACGACACTTGGCGAAGTAGAAAACGGTGTGGTGACCGTTAAACCACTAGGCCAAACGTGCAGTAGGTAGACTCTCAAAACTATTAACCCTTGCCTTGGCCGTAGTCGAGTAAAAATGAATTTAAATTAAGTAAGTGAAGGAGGGCGTTATACATATTTCAACGGAGACTCTTCTAAGCAAACTATACTCCAGATTGGAGATTAAAACTTTACATTATAAAAGTTCGGAATGAGACAAACAAGTAGTGGAAGGTAGACAGAGTTATTAAGGCTCGTCCGATAAACTTGCTACACAGCCAAGAACTTCCCAGTTCCATTAAGATAAGGTTTCAAAACAGCGTGGGTAGTCGTGAAAAACAATATCGGTGTGTTTACAGATGTTTACACATGCTGTATATTGAATCAAATTTGATTTTCGAACAATATTTATTTTGGTTAGTTTTCGGCCAGCGGTCGAAATGTAAACAAACCTTCACAGTTCAGGTGTAATGGTACGTAAACCTATATAATAACAATTTTAGTTATACGGCTGGTACATAAAAATAGGTTATGTTAATTTTTTTTACTGTTAGTCGAAATTTAGTTTATTGGTACAACTGTAACTATCCTAATTCTGTATTTTAAACATATTTATTTTGTAAATATTTTGAGGTTACTCTGCAAATCGATATATTGAAGCAAAATATGTACTTTATTTTTTTACTCGACTGTGATGGAGCCAAAAGGGATAAGTATATTTTTGGCAATCTATGCATGTTCGTAGGTTCCACCGTAGCGTCTAAACTGCTGAACTAATTTTAATGGATGAGATGTCGATAGATTTATATTAATGGCCCGGGTGACATTGACTCTTAATTTTTTATCAAAAGTTTTTAGTAGGGTTATACATTTTAAAACTTTTTCTTGTATGGTATATTAATAAACTAGCTGAGTCCCGCGGTACTACAATAGCCCCTATTGTAGGACCGCGGGTAACGCCTAAAGGCGAAGCTAGTCTAAAAAACGTAGGTAGCTAGGTTACTCCTTATATCATCAGCTACCTATCAGTGAAAGTCCCGTCAAAATCGGTCAAGCCGTTCCAGAGATTAGCCGGAACAAACGACAGACACAAAAATTGTAAAAAAAATATTTTGGCATATGTACCGTGTATACATACATATGCATTTAGTAAAAAGCGGTTATTATAATATTACAAACAGACCCTCCAATTTTATTTATTTGTATAGATATATAGATAAAAAAATCTTTTACGTGAACAGTCATTGCCGATCATCTCATAAATGATAATATCCCGTAAAAGCTTCTTATATAATTTATTTCTTGTACCTAATTACCACTAAAAATATCTAAAATTTAAGTGGTTGGCAATATTATCATATAAAAATGAATTGAATTACATTTCAACTTCTGAGACTCAGTTTTTAGAGCCGCTTGGCAAACAAGAGTCTCGCAAGAAAAGACTTTCTTGTAAGTTACAGTAATCTGGTTAGAGCATGCCTTTTTCATTCGGCTAATATTGATTTAACGTACAATTGCCTACTTACTGACGCTAAGCTTTCTACAATATGGCCGTTCTTAGGAATAATGCAATTCAATTTAACGATCACGCAGTAAATAAGACTTCAATATGTTTTACTACCTGCGATTGTGTTTATTGTACCTTGATCTTCCCACTTTTTAACCGACTTCAAAAAAGGAGGAGGTTCTCAATTCGACCGTATATATGTTTTTTTTTGTGTGTTCGCGGATAACTTCGTCGTTTATCTTCGATAATTTTTTAGTGGAAAGGGGATATCCCAACGGTGGTACCATGATAAGGACATTAAGATCTGATGATGGCATCCAAGAGAAATGGAGTCGAACCTTGAAGGCGGTTTTTGTTAATGCTAAGTACTATTCTAGACTATAATCTATCTCTGTTCTAAATTTAAGCTAGTTCAGCCGTTTTTGTGCCTTTATGTGCTTACAAATTAAAAATGTGCGAGCCTTTGGTGGCAATTATCCTTTAGCCAACTTGAGTCCGAAACATTTTACTTTTAACTTAAACGAGGTGATAATATACATTAAGAATTGCAAAACCATATACAAAATATTATTCCTGAGTTATTGACGCACATATATAGTCCATTCGTTTAGATAATATCGGTAAACCCGCACGCAATTGTGGATATTATTATGAAATACGAATATATTAATTCATAAAACAACGTAAACTGACAAATCATTCTTTCTTGTGGGTGTACGCCGCAGACGAGCCCTTTGATTTTGTGGCAGCCTGCCGCACGTGCGACGGCGCGACGCGCGGCGCTATCAATGTGACCGTATCTAAGAGAATGGACTATACTCGTATTAATAATTTAATATAGATTTCTATATATTATATTAATGTAATTAAATTGAAACGCAAAAATATTGTGACGTTGGCAGTCTCTGGTCGCCAGAGTAGTATTTTTTTATATAAGGGCCTGTCAAAGTGACTCTACTCTGCCTGATTAAAAATATGAGCAGATTCTAATAGTGGTGGCCATCATACTCATTGCTCGTGCAGACAATGCAATAATGCAGCACGGGGACCCACACTATGGCGGCCTACTGAGATGTTTTTGCATCATTGGGCCATGAATCGTATTTGGTAACTTGTATGAATCTTAAAATACAAATAAACTATATCATTACAGAGGTCGGTCCGACCACAAGTCATTTAATATTAAATTGAAGTAAACCTAGAAAGTTTACATTTATTTTTAAACACGTGTTGCCCTTGGGAAATCAGAGTTAGAGACATTTTAGAAGTTTTATCCCTTAACCCTTGTAAACATGTTCCTTTGTATTTCTTGTGAGCATACATAAAATATATACTTAACCAAGAACTTGAATAAATCCTAAGCCTCAACTTAATAAGAAGTCAAATTAAAAACACTGTTGACCCAATAAGAATTTTTTATTACACGGGCAAAGTAGTAAGTTAGCTGATTAGTTTGTGAACACCGCCACTCTTCGACTCAATTGTCATAAGTGCAGTCAAAAAAGTAGTCCCAAAATCAGTCCCAAAATCAGTCCCAAAAGCAGTCCCAAAAGCAGTCCCAAAAGCAGTCTCAAAAGCAGTCTCTAGAGCAGTCACAAATGCGTTATCAACCTGTGAGGTATCAGTCTAGAAATACAGAAATGAACATCTTGTGCGTTCCAATCAGAAATAGTTACTATTCTCAAAGGACAAAACAATTATATTAACAACAAGGATAATGAAGAGGAAACAGGCAACTTGGTCTAGCGGTTAGAATATGCGATTGCGAATGAACAGATATCGGGTCGAGCCATAAAGAGTTATTGGGCTTTTTATAAGAAATCTATACTAATATATAAAGCTAAAGAGTTTGTTTGTTTGAACGCGCTCTTCTCAGGAACTACTGGTCCGATTTGAAAAATTATTTCAGTGTTAGATAGCCCATTTATCGAGGAAGGCTATAGGCTATATATCATCACGCTAAGACCAATAGGAGCGGCGCATCAATGAAGAATGTTACAAAAACGGGGGAAAAATTTTATGCTACGGGCAACAGGAGACGTAAACGACGTTGCGTGGGTCAGCTAGTTCTTAATTAAAGTCCGACGAGTGTGGAAGTTGGCGGTGTTTCACGCCTGTGCCTTAGAGAGCACATTAATCTATCGGTCCCGGTTGTCATGAACATCTATCGCAATCATTATCGGAACGTCAGTGCCTTTAAACATACAGATAATATAATTAATTCAATCTTCGAACCCAGTTCGGCCTCAGGGTTGCATAGGTACGATGCCAGTCGCTCCGTGGAAAAACTGATATTCAGGTAAAACTGGTACAACTAGTCTAGTCGCAAATATCTTGGGATTAATAAAGACTAGGACGATAAAGTGAAGAGTAAAACTTGGTATAACATAACTCAGCTTTTCTATTAGTAGTAAACTCCTAAAAAATATTTGAAGACCATTCAAACATATGGTCAGTTTCGGAAATCGAACCTGAGATTTCAACACGGCAGTCGCATACGCTATCACTGCACCACCAAGACGTGACAAATTTTTATTTATACGATGCTCGGTAACCTAGTATCTCATGAAGGAAATAAATAATAATAAGGAATTATACCTACTACTAGTTTGTACCCTTCGAATTCAGTTATCCCTCGGAGAAATATAGGTTCAATGCCAGTGGCTCCATTAAAAAAACTGTCATTCAGGTAAAAACCGGTTGAACTAATAGACGAGCCCAAATAATATTGGCCATAAAGGCTTGGAAGATGATATCACTATTAGGATATGTAAAAATAATATATAAACAGGATAAGGAAATAAAAATAAGCTTAGTATACGTATAAGGAATTGATTTGCTCTCCAAACATGGCTAGATCTCCGACTGACCGGAGCGAGATAGAACACGTGTGTAATTACTGTGTTGGTCCAGAGGCTGCGTTCGTGTCTGCTTTTCGTTCGATTGAGGACAAAGTTAATTATTTTTGATTAGAGCTGATTAAATTAATCTAATCTAGCTTCCTTTCTAGAGAGTCCTATGTCCAGTAGTGGAGTGTTTAGTTAGTAGGATCTTGCAACCCTCTCCTCATTACAAGAAATCTTGACTTTTATGTTTTACGACCCTCTGATAAGATTCGTTAACGCTTCAAGATAGTAGAGCCATGTTAATTTCAGCACGAGCGGGCCGTGTACAGCGGGGCGGTACTACCCTCGCACAGCAGATCAACGTAAAATGACAGCGTTTGTGCTGTCGTGTTTCGTTGGTGAGTGCGAGACCGGAGGCCCAATGATGCAGAAGCATCACTAGGCCGCCATAGTGTGGGTCATCATGCTGCATTGTTGCATTGTCTGCATTCGCAATGAGTATGGTGACCACCATTCTTGGATTCTGCTCATGCTTTCCATCAGGCGAAGTAGAGTCATTTTGGCAGGCCTAAACATAAAAAAAAACATTTTTAATTTATGGGTCATCTGATTAAAACTATTTTAACAACTTCTTAAGCAGTCTAGGAATATCTTGTGTAGCGGGGGACTTTACAAACATACCTTCTTCTTTATCACTTTACTAAAACATGACCTATCCATGCCCAAGCAACCCTCCTCGCCCACAGAAACCAGGGATTAAATTCTCAAGAATAATAAGTTAGATAATTTACTAAATAAATCCGACTTCGTATTTAATAATAATGGTATTCTAAAACTGACTTTATATCATCCCCAGAAGAGTCATTTAGGATTAAACTTTCTAGGCATTTACGCCTTTATATCAGCTTAAAATAAAATAATATGGAAAATTCATTCATAATATTTTTATAATTAATCGCGTTAGGTATTACACCCTTTTTTTGAAGGTGTTTTAATTTGATCCTAAGCCAACAGACCACCAGACAATTTGCTAAAATTGCAATCGATCATTGGATAAATTGGATTAAAAATTAATTTAATTTGACGTTTTGTATTTCCGCTGATAAATTGATGAAAACGTTATTAGAGTACAATGTTGATACGTCATGGTGTTTTGTCAAATTCAATTTTATATGGGTGACGTAAACAATTTGCTTTTAAACATCAATGTGATAATATGTTTGAATTTATATACAAACTAGTTGTTGCCCGCGGCTCCGCCCGCGTGTATGTCGGTTATCGCTGCAAATAGTAGCCTATGTGTTATTCTGATGTATAAGCTATACTACTGTAAAGTTTCATCCGAATCCGTTCAGTAGTTTTTGCGTGTAAGAGTAACAAACATCCATCCATCCATACTTACAAACTTTCTCGTTTTTTTTTTTTTTTTTTTTATGGAATAGACCGGCAAACGAGCAGACGTATCGCCTGATGGTAAGCGATTACCGCCACCCATGGACACCCGCAACACCAGAGGCGTCACAAGTGCGTTACCGGCCTTTGGGGGGTGGGGGGGGGGGGGGGAGATAGGGGTAGGGGTTGGGGTATGGGCCTCCGGTATCCTCACTCACTCGGTGAAACACAGCGCAAGCACTATTTCACACCGGTTTTCTGTGAGGCCGTGGTATCACTCCGGTCGAGCCGGCCCATTCATGCCGAAGCGTGGCTCTCCCACGGTCAATTTTTATATTAATTAATTTATAATATTACTATAATATGTAATTAAAGTTTTGTTTGTAATTGCAAATTAACGGCTTTTTCTAAATGCATATGAAAGTATAATAGTACGGTAAATGTACGGTACTTACATCACAAAATCAATTTTTAAAGTTTTGTCAGTCTGTTTTTTCCGGCTAATCTATGAATGACTGGACCGCTTTTGACAGGACTTTCACCGGCAGTTAGCTGATTATGCACAGTTAGTTGTTGTTGTAAAGGTACTAAAACCAACGCGTAATACCATAAAGATGGGCTAGTTCATGCACACACACACACACACATATATACATAAATACTGCAGCACCCGTACTTTCTCAAGTACGACGCCTAGGGGTTACTGTAGTCAGGGGACTATGGTCCCGGGCCGGACGGGATACCAGCCCGAGTGATGGCCCGAGCCCTCGACCATATGTCGGACCGCCTCAGGGAAGTGTTGGACGCTAGCTTGGCGTCCGGACGCTTCCCCGAGTGCTGGAAATGCGGGAAGCTGGTCCTGCTAAGGAAGCCGGGACGGCCTGCTGATTCGGTCGCGGCCTATAGGCCCATAGTGTTGCTGGACGAGGCGGGTAAACTTTTTGAGAGGATACTCTCTGCCCGCATCGTCCGGCACCTCTGCGAGGTGGGGCCCGACCTGTCGGACGCCCAATTCGGATTCCGAGAGGGGCGTTCGACGGTCGATGCCGTGATGCGCCTTAGGGCCGTGACCGAAGAGGCAGTGAGCTGTGGCGGCGTGGTGTTGGCGGTGTCCTTGGACATCGCCAACGCCTTCAATAGTCTGCCATTTAGCTGCATCAGGGAAGCACTCCACTACCACGGGGTGCCAGAGTACCTGAGGCGGCTAGTGGCAGACTATCTAGAGGAGCGTACCGTCGTGTACGAGGACCGAGAGGGCGTCTTGAGACGACGACCCATGTCGTGCGGCGTTCCGCAGGGGTCTGTCCTTGGACCACTCCTGTGGAACGTGGGGTACGACTGGGTCCTTCGAAGTCGTCTGCCCCCCGGGCTGGGCGTAATTTGTTACGCCGATGACACAATGGTCACGGCCCGGGGGGCGAACTTCCAAGAGGCGGCGTGCCTGGCCACCAGGGGAGTTTCTCTGGTGGTCGGGCGCATCGAGGCGCTGGGCTTACGGGTGGCCCTGGACAAGACGGAGGCCCTATTGTTCCATGGGCCCCGTCGTGGTCCACCCGCCGGCGCCTCCATAGAGGTCAACTCGGTCCTCGTACCGGTTCGGGCCCAGATGAGGTATCTGGGCCTGATACTCGACGGTAGGTGGCTCTTCGACGAGCACTTCCGACAGCTTGGTCCGAAGCTGGTCGACGCTGCCTCCGCCCTTGGGCGACTTTTGCCCAATTTGGGTGGAGCCAGCGTCGCAACGCGACTCCTATACACGGGGGTTGTCCGGTCGATGGCGCTGTATGGTGCACCGGTGTGGGTGGCGGCTCTGACTGCCCTAAATAAGGCCCGCCTCTGGCGGCCTCAGAGGGTATTGGCAGTCAGAGCCATACGCGGATACCGCACGGTGTCGACCGAGGCGGCGTGCGCCCTGGCCGGAACACCCCCGTGGGATTTGGAGGCGGAAGTGCTCGCCGTAGTTTATCGACGGGTGGCTGAATATCGGGCGGAGTATGGCTATCGCCCTCCGCCCGAAGAGGTACGCGAGTGGCGTGAAGCCGCCCGTCGAGCCACGATGGCTCGCTGGTCGTTCCGGCTGGAGACTCCACGCGCTGGCTTTGCCGCCGTGGAGGCTCGCCAGCCGGTCATCCTCGAGTGGGCAGGGCGGCAGCACGGGACCCTTTCCTTCCGACTGACGCAGGTCCTTTCCGGGCATGGTTGCTTCGGGAAGTACCTGCACTCGGTCGCTAGGAGGGAATTGAGTCCCGCCTGCCACCACTGCGACTGCAGTGAGGACTCGGCCCAGCATACGCTGGCGATCTGCCCTGCATGGGCGTCGCAGCGCCGGGCCCTCACTGCAGTCATCGGAGGAGATCTCTCGCTACCGGCCGTCATACGCTCCATGGCCGGTAGCGATAGCAGTTTTACCGCGGTCGCAACCTTCTGCGAAGATGTAATCTCGCAGAAGGAGGTGGCGGAGAAGGCCCGGGAGGACGATGTCCACTCGGACCCAATCCGCCGCCGGCGAACCGGGCGGCGGAGGCGCGCCTATCAGCGCCTCATGCCGCCCTGAGTGTGGCCGCGGATGGTCGGGACGGGCTTTCCCCTCCATCCGCTCTAGTGGCCTCCCGCGAGGGGGCGACGTACGCGTGTGCCGTACGTCGCCTAATTGAGAGGATACCAGCAGACGGTGCCCGCTTCTGTGCGGGCAGGCGCTGGGTGGGGTCCGGATGTGTTAATAACTGCAGTTCCCGGACTCCTCCCTTCACAGGCGCAGAGTGGCACACCGTGTGGTTTTAGTCGGTTCGAGTCCGACACACCGCCCCGCCGCAAGCCCCGGTGGAGTGACGGTCCGAGGGGATTTCCACACGTTAAGAAAAAAAAAAAAAAAAAAAAAAAGTCAGGGGACTATGGTACCTAAAATTTAAGAAATAATAACACGACTAAACGTATTATACATTTTTACTGCAAGATAAGAATTTTACAATATAGGAATACATTTATTTATATTTCACTGCTAGGAGGTCTTGACTCCGCGACCCCTGAAGTGTATCTCCTCTTCAGCATTCAAAAATCAAGGTTCTAAATTATTTAAATCAATTCTAGAACGTTCGCTTCAAACAGGAGTTTTCATCTGCCAGGATACATTTTGACGCGGAGGTTGTATAGCTCTTCTTCGTGAAGGCCTCGCTCGCCACAATACATGCATACAAACAGACATCGGTGAAAGAATTTTCAAGATAAGTTCAATGGTTTGGACGTGGAAGAGAAGGGTTCTTCCTCCTATGTGAGAGTAAAGGAGCAACAGCTCCATGCTGCTTACTCGGTGAAGTTCCACTATAAAAAGGTGAAAGGATTGCTTAGAAGAAGATATGACTAGAAAGAGAAGCAGTAAACAGAAGATATAGGAGAATGGAAAAAGAAAGCTCATTGTGTTGACTCTGTGGCGACTTCCACATACAGCGCAACAGAAATATACTACAGCGCCATCTACCCAAGTTACACTGAACTACGGAGTAACGTACAATACCAAGAAACTAATTAATCCTGAATCGCGCAATAAGAGTTCTCGCGCCGATTAACATATATAGAAAAATCCCAACATCAACCGTTGGGCAGTAGGCCTGCCAGGCATGATCACCTCGCCTGGTGGGAGGATCCTCCCTTTGTGTTGGAGGGACATGACACCCGTTCCTCCACAACCGTGGGAGAGCCACGCTTCGGCATGAATGGGCCGGCTCGACCGGAGTGATACCACGGCCTCACAGAAAACCGGTGTGAAATAGTGCTTGCGCTGTGTTTCACCGAGTGAGTGAGGATACCGGAGGTCCATACCCCAATCCCCTACCTCCCCCCCATCCCCAAAAGGCCGGCAATGCACTTGTGACGCTTCTGGTGTTGGAGGTGTCCATGGGCGGCGGTAATCGCTTACCATCAGGCGATACGTTTGCTCGTTTGACCGACTATTCCATAAAAAAAAAAGCAGCTCCAAATAAGAAATTGGGGAAAGAGGAAACAAATAGAAGGTATACTTATGTTTCTTCTTTTGGGTCTAGATACGAATACAGTCGTATATGTAGTAGAAATCATATCCGTACCAATATTATAAATTCGAAAGTAGTTCTGTCTGTCATGCTTTTACGAACGGCTAAACCGCTGCACCGATTTCAATTAAATTTGGTATGGATATACCTTGCTTGATTCTTGAGGAAGTACATATAAGCTACTTTTTACCGCAATAACCGACATACACGCAGGCGGGCAAAATATAGTGATATTATAAGTTTCACTTAAGATATTTCTAGATTTCTTCTCAACATTAAAAGTATTTAACTGAAATAAGGTATTTTATAGCATCGTCACGTTTGTACTTCTTGCTTTCATCACCGTTTTTTAAATTAACTGCAAGAGAGCGCGTTTTGTAGAAAGTAGTAAAACTTATATCCATATATATAAAAATAAATCGCCGAAATGTATGTACGCGCATAACTTCCGATCGGCTGCACCAAATTAAATAATCCTTTTTTATGTGTTCGTTATTGTTAGGACAAGGTTTGTGTACAAGAAAAATTAAAGATAACGGGAAATGATTTTTTTCTTTGTCCGCGACTGTACACTTCTTGTGGGAAGCTGAGACAGATATGTAAATATGGCGGTACGAAGTTCGCCAGGTCAACTAGTAAACTTATAATACTGTTTAATTCTACCATTAGGAAAGAAAGAATAGGTCGTCACTCATCTTAAAGTTCAGCAATACTAGCCAGGTTAGTCTATATAGGGGGAACATTTGTTAGATTATATACTTTAATCACATTTGTTTGCAGTTCATTTTTCTATATTTCAAAGCTTAGCTTGTAACCGCCACCCATTTTTTTTACGCGGGTAATGCATTGTGCACCATACCCTCCGTGGGGGACACACACGAATGGCGTGTGTGGGACTCCTGATGTATCGGTCTACCCACTAAACCCCGCGGCGGCCTACCTCGGCAATCGGGAGGAGCTCCAGGAATGCATCAGCGGCTTCAGGGAAGTCAATAAAAAAAAGTCAAAAAAGTAAACTTAACAGTAACAGTGAAACCTTGAAGTTTAGCCATATCGTAGAAGACTTAACCGCTTATACCACCAATGTAGACAACTTAATGTGACTACGACCGCTCTCTGAAAAGCGACACGAGTGACAATAAGAAAACTTCAAGCTGACGTCAACCTAATTTGGGAAAAAAAGGTTGGAGGATCTACATTAGATAGTAACCTCATGATTTTATTAACACATAAAAGCGTTCTAACAAAAATGTGAATTACTTAACCATAATGTTGATTTTATTCATCTTATTAAGACAAGAATTTCAATGTCAGATACGTTTTTAAATTGTAAATAGGCTCAAGACTATGGCGTGTTTACCGGTCTTCGTAGATGACGTCGCGATAGATGAATATATAAGTATACTAGTTGTTGCCCGCGGCTCCGCCCGCGGGTATGTCGGTTATGGCGGCAAATAGTAGCCTATTACTGTAAAGTTTCATCCAAATCCGTTCAGTAGTTTTTGCGTGAAAGAGTAACAAACATCCATCCATCCATACTTACAAACTTTCGCGTTTATAATATTAGCAGGATGTATGTGCCATGCTGTTGTTACTCTACCCTGCTGATCCCACAGTAACACTACATTTTTCGGGATAAAATGGAGCCTATGTGCTACTCAAGATTATTTGATTTTTGCTTTTCTTATTTTTTAGACATCTTCGTCATCGGGAATATTCTTCCTGTGTCGTAGGGGACTTTACAAAAATATATATAAAACGGACACAACGAGCACCCAGACTGAGAACAACAGTTTGTGGATCACACAGAGTGTTACCGCATACATAAAATTATAATCTATCCGATCTATATATCTAACCGATCCGTTCAGCCGTTTTTGCGTTAAATAGTAACAAACACCCATCCTCGCAGACATTTGAATTTTATTATTAGAATGACAGGAAGAATAGTTGGTTTGTCTAGTTGCTAGAACTTACAATATACAAAATGTCCCCTAGTATACGTATTACGATATTGTTAAAAAGTTATATACTGTAATCTTTTTTTAACTGCCCTTATAAAGATTTCAATAACAATATTTCGCAGAAGCACGACATTCACCTGGTCTCGACAAGCACAGATCGCAGATAGGGCATGCACCGAGCTGATTCCCGCGATATTACAACATAGTAGATTTAACTTATTAAAAATTCGGAGCTGTGTGTCACAAAAATATATTCTTTGATAGTTCTGCAAGGAGAATACTGTTGACAATTGAATTAAAAGTTTATTTATTTGTCCACAACGCCATCTAGTCCCAAGCTAAGCAGAGCTTGTGTTATGGGTACTAGACAACTGATATAAATACTTATATACTTTTTTTTTGTAAATACATACATATTATACATAGAAAATATTTGCAGATCATACAAACATTTGGTCCGACTCGGGAATCGAACCCGAGACCTCATGCACAGCAGTCGCGTACGCTACCACTGCGCCAACGAGGCAGTATTTAAAGAAGATAAAATTTTACTGCACGAATGGTTTAGGTGACGAACTCGACGCTTTCTTCTGCAAGTCTGGTGGAAAGATTACAGCTTTTCGTAAAACCTTCATTCTGCTCCATGAATTAGCGAATAAAGTCCATTTTTAAAGCTTACTTATTCAAGAATTGATTCAACATTTTAATATTCTGAAAAAAAAATAGTTCTTACAATGTTAGAATAAAATTTATGCTTATTCAAGCAATGTACTTTATAAAAATTAAAAAGAAACATTTTTTGCTTATTCTCAGTACAATTGACTTTGGTCCTTTTCACTAAAGGAATAAAGTTCAAATATTTAGAGAGTACTTATAGTGTCCTCAGGCTACGTAAAGCTGTGCTTAAATATTGTATGTCGCGATCACGATTTCGGTAATAAAGAAAAAATTTCTTGTATTTATTTAAGTCGCTATAATATTGTAGGTTTTTTTCCAATCGAGTGATTTTTCTTATTTTTTTATGTGCGTACTTTTTATGGCCCTGCCAAAATGACTCTACTCTGCCTGGTGGAAAGCATAAGCAGAATCCAAAGGTAGTGGTCACCATACTCACTGTGAATGCAGATAATGCAACAATGCAGCATGGTGACCCACACCATGGCGGCCTAGTGATGCTTCTGCATCATTGTGCCTCCGGTCTCGCACTCACCAACGAAACACGACAGCACGAACGCTGTCATTTCGTTCGTAGTTTCTTTTTTTGATAGGCTGTTTGTCTAATGGTTAGTAGTCCTGACTGCCTGTTGTGGGTACGATTCCCGTCCTAGTTAAAATGTTGCGTGATGAACAAGCTCATTCATACATATTGTTAGCGGTAATTCTAAATACAGTTGTGATTGTGCAGTTGACTTCCGGAACATCTCATAGTTAGATGCAATGGAGTATTGAATACATATTATTGAACTTGTCAGAATGAGGGTATCCGAATAATAAAAGTGTGATTCCGTGAGTCGGGCGAGGTAGTTTATAAAGCGGCGCGATCGGAAACAGGGGAGTCTCTCTTCAGATCTCGGGACGACCACATCTCTTGATTGTGACATGAGTCACTCCTGAGTCGTAAGTAGTTTTCTATTATTTGATTTGTGGTTTATTGTATCTCTGTGCTTTATATCGTGTGTACGAGGCGATATTTACCTGTGGGGGAATTACAAGTCTGGTGACGAATTCCACAGGGCACCGCGGAAGAGTGAGCGTTGCCCCAACCCCCTCGTGGGGGTTGCTGATGTTATGTAAGTTACTTCGTATCCGTTTAGTAGTGATTAGTGTTTGGCTATAGTCCAGATTGGCTGCCAGGGAAGCAGGTAGTCTTGGTCGAGGAGTGAAACAGTAAATAAGTGTTTTATAACAAGAATATTAAGTGTTTTTATTTCGTTAAAACCTAAGAAGGTTTTATTATTAGGTCTTTACCTATGAAATTGCCGTTCTTCAGTACTGGTCATTTCAAATAAAAAAAAGTTTGTAACGGCTCTGTATTCTAAATTCAAATTAATTTTGTTTTAAAACCATGACATTCAATTTACAAACTCAGTCTTTTGTTTTCTGATTAGCGTTGTATTTTCATTACATTTGAACATTTTTCGTCATAATGGATACTTTAAAAATTCGTGTAATTATGGAATATGAGTTCCGTCGTGGCACCAACGCGACACAAACGGCACGTAACATCAAAAACGTTTACGGAGAGAACTGTATAATCGAACGCACAAAACGTTATTGGTTTTCCCGGTTCCGTTCTGGAAATTTTGACTTGAAAAATGAAGCTCGTGGTCGTCCGGAGACTTTGGTTAACAATAATGAGTTAAAGGCGATTGTGGAAGCTGACGAAACTCAATCTACAGCTGAGCTAGCAGGAGCTTTTAATGTAAGCATCAAAACAATATTGATCCATTTGCGACAAATTGGCAAGGTAAAAAAGCTTGATAGATGGGTGCCCCACGACCTTAACGATCGCCAGCGCAACGTACGCGTCGAGACTTGCCTTGCGCTGCTCAACAGGCAAAGAAATGAAGGAATTTTGAAACGAATTCTTACGTGTGACGAAATATGGATTCTGTTCGACAATCGAAAGCGCTCAGCAAGTTGGTTAGACCCTGGTTCAGCACCAAAGCAATGCCCTAAACTAAAAATGACCCCCAAAAAGGTGATGGTCACTGTTTGGTGGTCTAGTGCGGGTGTGATTCACCACAGCTTTTTACAAAACGGCATGAGCATTAATGCAGATGTGTACTGTAAAGAACTGGAGAGAAGGATGAAGAAGCTTGCACATCTGCAACCAGCTTTGGTCAATCGGTCGTCCCCACTGCTCCTTCACGACAACGCGCGACCCCAAACTGCGCAACAGACAGTCTCCGAGCTGCAAGAGCTGGGGTTGGAAGCTCTCCCTCATCCGCCATACTCACCAGACCTTGCACCTACCGACTATTACTTTTTCCAAAATTTAGACAACTTTTTAGTGGGTAAAAAATTCAATTCCCGAGAGGCAGCACAAAATGCCTTTGAAGAGATTTTTGCCTCCCGTCCAGCTGATTTTTACAAGAAGGGCATCAATAAACTGCCAATGCGTTGGCAAAGATGCGTCGATTGCATGGGTGATTACTTCGAATAACAGAAATAAAAAAGTTTTAAAAAATAAGTTCTTTCACTTATTGCATACAAAACGGCAATTTCATAGGTAAAGACCTATTATAAAATACTAGCTGACCCACGCAACTTAGTTTACGTCACCTATTGCCCGTAGCGTAATAATTTCCCCCCGGTTTTTGTAACATTCTTCATTGGTGCGCCGCTCCTATTAGTCTTAGCGTGATGATATATAGCCTATAGCCTTCCTCGATAAATGGGCTATTTAACACTGAATTTTTCAAATCGGACCAGTATTTCGTGAAATTAGCGCTTTCAAACAAACAAACTCTTTAGCTTTATATTAGTATAGATTACTTGCGCTGACTGACTGATTCTTCAACGCAGATCCTAAGCTGTTTGGGCAACAAACTTGAAATTTTGGTAGCTGACACTTTTTACCCGACCAAGCCAAAAGAAACGGTAATAGTTTTGACACTCTATGTATGTTTATATGTTCCACCGGGCTACTGTAGCGCTTAAACTACTAAACCGATTTTAATGAATGAGGTGTCAATAGATTCGTAATAATGGCCCAGGTGACCAGTTGGGTTATAGTTTTTGACGCGACAACGATGCCGGCTGCATGCACGAAAAAGGTTGACTCATTGTAATGTTACGCTCATTGTCCCGTTACGTTCATTGTACATCGTTGTAAGAGAGATATATGCGGCGCTTGCGCTCTCTCTATCAATTCATCCATGTTTTGTTATGACGTCACGTTAAACTATCGTCTGTAAACCAATTTTTTTTTGTACTGTAACCTAATGAAATTTTCGAAATTTAACGCACATAGGGTTAAAACAAGGGATGAAAGTTTGTTTGGAAGTTCTTCATTTTCTAAGTTAGAAACATGAAACAATATCACAAGCAATTGTTATGAAAACTTAAAATTGTACTGACTGAGATGAAAAGCCGCTAACACAAATATTTTTATATGCTAATAAAAATGGCTATTGAAGAATGATGGTGACCATAACGTTTAAATCCCCATTAGCAGTTAACCCACAACTTGGCGCCATTAAATCATATTTGATGGAAAGTAAATGACCCTTGGCTAGAGTTTGTTGGTTTTGAATGAACTGGAAAAGCTTATCGGCATTGTGAGTGTTTGTTACGATAGATAATTGTTTGTTAAGGACCGTATTGATTAGTGCGAGTGCAGGTGTTAAGTGCAGGTGATCAATAATTGGTAGAAAATACGTGTGGACAGTAAATTCGCGGTCCACACGTATTTTTTACCAATCATTGTTCATCTGCACTCCCACTAATCAAAGTGAATACGGGCCTTTAGTCTTTTGCGCTAAATTACTGGATGGATTTTGATGATATTTGGCATACAGATGGTTTGTAACATTTATTCATATATAGGTTATTTGAGATCTACCCATTGACTTATTTATTACACACAATTTAAATGCAAAAAAAAAAATTCAACTGAATTTTATCAACCGATAAAACAATTTTTGTGTGAAAATGTTCTGTTAGCTAGAACCGCTGTCCAATTCGAAGTGAGAATGGTGCTAATTTCTGTTGTTGCGTCACTAAGCAAAAATAACTGAAATTATTTTCTTTTTAGCCAATCTTTTGAATGTCGTTTGACACGACAAAAACTCTTTTTTTTTTAACCGACTTCAAAAAAGGAGGAGGTTCTCAATTCGACCGTATATATATATGTTTTTTTATGTGTGTTCGTGGATAACTTCGTCGCTTATGAACCGATTTAAATTTGTTAAATTTTTTTTTATATTGATTTCTGGTGTTGTGATATTGATAGAATTAGCACCAATGAATGATGGTAAATCTCGTCTTGGTTGCCGCGACACAAACCGAGAGCTTAGTGCGGAAACCGTCGTTAAGTTCACACCTGAAATTTGTTCTTATGTACAAATCATTAAAAAAGATTTTTTACCTTCCTATGCCATAAAAAAGTATTTTTAGTATCATTTTACAATCAGTTTTCGTGATATTGTCTCACGTCATAATTTGTACATTTTTATCACGACAGATAAAGTTAGTACAGTACCGTGTTCCACTCGAGCTGATAACATAATCACCCGATGCTAACTGGTTCAATGAGTTTTCAACACTCAAATCAAATGATAAGATTTTGTAGTTATGTTGTGATTTATGCGGATTAATGACATTCAATGATTATGGAAACGTTTAACCAACTTTTTCCTCAAACTAGAGCTCTTCCAACTAGTCCCGCCTTCTCCCTTCCTCTACAGGACAACACGTGCGAGCCTCAGAAGTCACCGCCTCAGAGTGGAAGACATACGCTCTCGCACTCATCGATTCGGTTCTTCTTTCCTGTGCCGATCGGTTAAAACCTGGAACTCACTACCAGCGCACGTGTTTCCGTCCAACTATGATCCCGGGTCCTTTAAGCGGGGCGTGAAAAAGCGTCTCACTAGGCCGCCATGCTGCACTGTCCTTGTTCACATTGAGGATGGTGACCACCACTCTTGGATTCTGCTTGTGCTTTCCATCAGGCAGGGCAGAGTCATTTTGGCAGCTAAAATATAAAAAAAAAAAAAAAACTAGATTGACGATTGCCATCATCACAAGAACGAGGCGATACCGGAGTTCTGTAGAAACACTTTTGCCGGACTATTTATGAGCTATCCGTAACGATATATGTGTACAGAAATGGTCACCCATCTACTGACTGACCTGGCTGGGATCGCTTGGTTTTGTAATGTGTTAACTTACTCGGCTACCGCTTAGCTGCAAGCCCCACGATGCGTCTTTATCATGTTACGAGTACATTCATGATTTATTCAAATTACAAAATTATTTTTAAATAAAATAAATCAATAAAATTTATTCCATACTCAATGTACAAGATTTCGATGTGTTCAACTAACACAAAGAAAGCAAGCAAAGAATGCCTTCTTTTTTGGAATCGGTTTAGAAATGAGGAGGCTATGCATAACACAACAAAGGGAAAATAAGTTGCGACCGGGTTCTGAGACTATGAGATATTTTACCTCACACAGAACTATACTCTGTAGTAGGTAGTAGAGCCACGCTGATTTCAGCACGAACGGGCCGGCTCGACCGGGGCGGTACTACCCTCGCACAGAAAATCAACGTAAAATGACAGCGTTTGTGCTGTCGTGTTTCGTTGGTGAGTGCGAGACCGGAGGCCCAATTAGTCTAGTCAACAAGTTCCATACTTGTTGACTAGACTAAAGGATGCACAAGCATCACTAGGCCGCCATAGTGTGGGTCGCCATACTGCATTGTTGTATTCGCAATGAGTATGGTGGCCACCACTCGTGGATTCTGCTTATGCTTTCCATCAGGCAGAGTAGAGTCATTTTGGCAGGCCAAACATATAAAAAAAAAATGTAGCATGTAGCATGGTGCGGGACAGTTTCAGTAACATTTCGTTTTACTCTTGAAAGTTGCCGCGATTTACAAATTTTGACTTCGTATTTCAGCTGTACCACATTCGCAATATATTAAATCATTAATAAATGTAGTAAATTAAATTAAATCAACCAGAATGTTCTAGTCTACAAATAAATACCGCACCATGCTACAGCGCAAAGAATATACGTAGCTCCTGAGTACACACACAAATTCTCTAATTTTCTTACCACTACATTATATGTCACACTAAAGAAATTCATTCTTATCAAGTAAATTATTATCTATGTAGGGATTGGCCATAAACTATTTAAGTGAAACCATCAATGGTCCTCACCTCACATCACACATCAACAACCTATAACGTCCCACTGCTGGGCTCGGGTCTCCTCTCAGAAGAGGGTTAAGGTCGGACGTATGACCTTATGGGGTGGGGTCATACGTCCCCACGCTGGCCAAGTACGTGTTGGGGATTGGCAAGACTATGTTGTGGCTACGTAATCTTGCCGTTGGATGTTTTCAAGCCGCCCAAGGCCTCCGACTAAGCTTTACTACTTTATCCTACGATAACAGCCGGGACCGACTGCTTAACGTGTCCTCCGAATCACGAAGACGCTCATGGTATCATGCCATCAGCGGTCACCCTTCCAGGTACTGACCACGTCGTCGTTGCTTACCTTCGGTGACTGTCTCTAATCACCGAGTGCAATTGGAATGCCTGGGCTATGAGCGCCCATTAGGAGTATATCTCATATTACGAAGAACTTTACAACTATAAGTAAAACGCATATGAAGAACAAAGTCTCTCACGAAGCACTTGAAGTCCTACATTTTGCTGTGTGGCGTAATTTATGAAATACCCTTAAATGCGCTGACTGTTTGCACAAACTATCACAATAGAAATATACTAGGAAAACTTCTATTAATTTTCATTATTCCTTTCCCGTCACGAATGAAGACAATTAAATAAAAACAATACCATGAGTCATCCGAAGATGTTATCTAATTAACGAATATTACTTCTAACAGATTGTCAATAAGTGTTTTCCTTGTTTACGATAGAAATAATAACATGACGCGAAGACAAGAAGGGCATCAATAAACTGCCAATGCGTTGGCAAAGATGCGTCAATTGCATGGGTGATTACTTCGAATAACAGAAATCAAAAAGTTTGAAAAAATAAGTACTTTCACTTATTGCATACAAAACGGCAATTTCATAGGTAAAGACCTACTATATATAGCAGTGGACTGTCAAAGGCTGTTATTGATGATGACATCTCACATGACTGATCTCATGTCATATCTGATCCCAAATTAGGCTGAGCCTGTACTATGGTAATCATTACAACTACTTTTAGATACCATTAGATATTAATATTGTTATCCCCCATTCAGACTCTCCATGAGGCTACACGAAGAAAAGCGAGTGCGAGAGTGAGGACTGTGCGCTCGTGCCCCCTCGTCTTCGCTCGCCTCGCCTCGCCTTCCCTTCGTTTAGTATCGGTTTTTCGGGCGCGAATCAAAGGACGCGAGGGGCGACGCGAGACAATGAACCACACTTTCGCGAGTGTGGATCGCTTACACTCCCTTCACTCCCCCTCCACTCGTAGAGACTCGTGCCGAAAATCTCTAGGAGGCGCATTAGAAAATATTGTTACTACTATAGCATACGCCGCCACTGCACGGCCTCAGTGGCGCAGTGGCAGCAAATGCAACTCGGTAAGGTCTCGGGTTTAATTCCCGGATGAAACCAAACATTTCTATGATATGCAAATTCTCGTTTCGAAGTGTGTTTTCTACGTATAATTGTACGTACATTGTCTGCATTTGCAGTGAGCATGGTGACCACCACTCTTGGATTTTGCTTATGCTTTCCATCAGGCAGAGTATAGTCATTTTGGCGGGCCAAACATAAAAAAAAAAAAAAAAAAAAAATAATACGAAAAGTATTCTATCAGTCAGTCTAGCTTTCATACTACAAGTTCTGGATAGTTTGAAACTAATTTCAGATGCCCGAAAATCTCCGAAATTAGTCTAATAATTATTATAAACAAAATAGTGAAGTGTAATTAGTCGCTGTTTCATACAAGTGTTCTGGAAAACTTATTGTTTTGACGTTTAATAATTAGAAGTTGATTTGTCTTAAACTTGAAAAGCTTGGCTAAACAATTATTATAATTAAACTGAACTTCTTCAAATGCGTGGACTTATTTTCCAAGTTATACGAGTGGGAACGAACTCTCAATTCAATAACTTCAATAAAGTATGCAAAGAAACGTGTGAAAAACTTTTAATAAGTCTAAATATACGATTAAAGGACCTTATGAATAACGGAACACTAAATGGCTTATTTTCACACTCATACGGGACATAACACGGCGCAAAAGTCAAAACAAAATATTATTATGTTTAACAAAAATAATAAAAGTCAATTTACATTATATCTCAAACATGGCCATCAGATTTGAAAATTGGCAAAGCTCGTATTCTGATAGCCAGACTACTGATTGATACATTAAATTGATGCTTTTATACAATGATAGGTCTGTACAGTATCGAATCAATGCAGGATGGATGAAGTGACTGTATTTAACAGGAACTATTTGCGACCCCAAGTTCCCTTTAACGTTAAAGGGACAATATATAAAACTATCATCAGACCTGCCGTCCTGCATGTCTGAGTGTTGGCCAATAAAGAAAACGGATGAGAGACGCCTCCATGTAGCTGAAATACGAATGTTGAGATGCATGTGTGCAGACTAGAATGCATAAGGTGAGGAATGACCACATTAGAGGGAGCCTAAATGTAGCACCAGTGAATGAAAAGTTGAGAAGTAACAGGTTAACCTGGTACGGACATGTGATGCGTAGAGATGAGCAAAATGTAGTTAAGAAAGTGCTAAGTATGGAAGTCGACAGATATGAGGGTAGAGGAACACCAAAGAAAAAACGGATGGATTGCGTAAAAGAGGATATGACCAGGAAGGGAGTAAGCAGTGAACTGACGAGTGATAGAGGAGAATGGAGGAAGAAAACTCATTCTACCGACCCCAAATAAAGTTGGGAGAAGGGTCGGGAAATGATCATAGAATGTTGAGACACAGAACATCTTTTTGCACACATATTTTGACCTGGGTGGTAATTAAATTCATATCTTGCTTTGCATTTAGGATCAGTTGTAACACTTTGTTTTTAAGATAACAAGGATTTTTGTAAGTAGCGCCCTCTGTGGACTCGTTGTGCAATCAGGCTTTATCAAGTACATTGATTGATGTTCGCTGATTGTGCGAGAGAGGGCGTAATTCAATAAGATGTATTGATTTATTGTAAATTTCGTTTAGAAATATTTTAATGTGGTAGGATGGTTTATGAACGTTGATGACGGTGTCACTGAAGTCTCATATTAGGATTAGAAGTGGGAAATTTCTGGTTCTGGCCGTACGCAACCAGTATCGTGTCTGCCTGTTTGTTGGTTATATTCATTATTAGTGATTTCATCCCGTGTGAAGCGGTAAGTGAGAAAATGTTTTTTTGATTTTTATTGTCATTTTCTGTTCTTCAAGCCATGTTTAGTTGTTCCGTTTGCTCTTAGGGCTGAAGGTTACGGCTGAAGTACATTACTTCGAGGATACCACGTATGCATTACAGCTCTAGTGAAGGGTGGAGATACAAAATAATTTTGTTCAACCTACCTGACCTTCAAGGTGTGGCTCCTCTCACCATAGAACCCCTGACGAGTAAGAGAGCATACGGAGGAAGACCCGAAGACTTTCCAAACCCATTACCGTGTAAAGGGAAGTAGTCTAAATATAATTTAATTTAAACTATAATTTAATTTAATTCATCATCATTATTCTAAGTGGGAGCACCCTTGCTGTCTTGGACTTGCATGAGGTACAAGAAGAACAGGAAACACTGTGGAATTGTTAATTATCAAGCTTAACAATTTTCTATACCATTATTTTTAAATTAATATCACTACCTTTTTTTTGTGATTTTATTTTACCTCTTGTTAATGAGAATAAAGAGGGTGATTAAGAAACTGTGAAATTGTATTGTGTACATAGCTAACTGAAATGTATTTAAGTAACTGTGGTTAAGTTGTTTTTCTGAAGAGATCCCTGGGACTCCCGCATCACACACATAGTTAATCTATACCTTCTTTTTATTTAAATTTTCTTTCCTTCTTTTACATTTATTACAAAGGCGCCCTGGGTTTCATGCTTTTGTGGACTGACTGGGTTCGCCGGAGAGTGACATCACCTGTTCAGGTCTAGGGGACTGCAAGGTTCGAATCCTCCTTTTTGCTAGGTCAATGGGTTGCGACTTGTGAACCGCCTGACAGGTTTAGGTGTTACACAGTGACCACTGGACCAACCCCGGGGCCGTCAGTTATTATTAAATACGGCGAGGCAACACCCTTTACTTCCTAATAAGTACCAACCGTCAGCCTCAAGTTGGATTAGCTACGATATTCATAAATACAACCCATAGAAATTGTACTAATTAAATTTGTTCTGAAAGAGACTTTAATTAGTAGAAGCTTTCAATAACGCTGGTTTCTATATTTTACCTGTTTTGTAATACCGTTTGTATGAACTTAAAAACAGTTGTGTCGCAGGCGGTATTAAGAATTATATTGACAACTGATTTCTGCTCAGTTACTGTAGGAGTATAGTTCTGCAAACTATATACCTTTGTGCGCGGTTAGTCAACTTTTAGAAGTTCGTTTAGAGACGATGGATGTGTGAGTTTGAAAATTTTGCTGTAGTACAATACGAATGGTAAGAGAACTTCTTGTGATATGAAATGTTTCTTTGTTAGGAAATCTTTACGGTTCACGACTCCACAGTAATCTGTCTCATAACTAGAGAGCCCGTTCTAGCTTGTAATTTCAATAGCAGTTATTTTGGTTTGAGAATTAGATCGTAAAATTGGGAGTTCAATATGAAAGCAAAAGTTTTAAGATGGGATTAAAACGATAGGTAAGGAATATTATTAAAACATTTAGACTACGAAATGTTAATAATTTTATTAAATGAGGCTTATTTTACTAAATATTTAATCTACTTAAATTCTGACCGGTTTCACAATATGATATTTTCAAAGGTAGATCTTATATATATATTTTATTAGGTAGATATATATTCTATAGGTAAAAACCGGTCAGAATTTCAGTAAATTAAATAGTAGAATGAGTACAAGTAAATTTAGTTCTAGAATGTAACTTATGAAGTTCCATCAAATGCCGACAGTCGAAAGTATAAATTATACCAAGTAAGGCACTAAAATTGTTAAGCCGAGCCTCAACCGAACAAAAGTTGGCAGCTTTTGTGGTGATAAAAAGTTTCTGTAAAACCGAGTCTCCACCGAACAAAAGTTCGCAACTTTTGTGTTGTCAACCTTTTTTGTGTTGTCAAATTTCGGTGGAGAAACGCCTTTATAATGGTAAATGAAGAGTCACAATTTTTAAATGCTATTGAAAACAGAAGAGTTAAAATGGATACTTGGTAAAACACGATAACTGTTTCAGTATAATACTGGAAGGAAATATAGAAGGCAAGTGAAGAGACAGTGAGAATCGTGGCCTATCAAGAGGTGAAACAAATTGCAAGAAATAGGAGTGATGATATCTCTACCGATAACGATTTGGCTAAATTGAGGAGATACTTTTACTGTTTTTACTCGACTGCGAAAGGTGGGTTATGTTTTTCGAGTGTTTGTATGTATGTATATATGTATATTTCTTTGGCACGCCCTAGAGCCTAAACGGCTTGTCTTATTTTTATGTGAGTGGTGTCAATAGATTCGTCTTGGTCGTGAGAGTGACACTGGGTACATTAAAATAAAAACAAGCCTGAATTTAATAAAGATGTCAGATATTAACGCAGTCGGTTTAAAAAAAAAAACTTTTTATCTATATCTATACTATATTATATAAAGAGGTAAAGTTTGTTCGTTTGTGAGTTTGTGACGTGCGTTGTAGAGGGTAATCTCCGGATCTAATGAACCGATTTTGAAAATTATTTTACCAATAGAAGGCTACGTTATTTGTGGGTGACATAGGGTATATAATAACCCCAAAAAGTGCAAAAACTTTTTCGTGGTAGCTGGATTTGCAATAAGTCGAAGAAAAAATGTTTACCGCCCAACAAAGGGGGCACGGGTCAGCTAGTTATTAATAATTTTTATGCGTATTTTAATACAGGAATAATATTTCTCTGATACACTTTATGTAGTATGGTATTTTTTGATGGTAAGTTAAGTTTCACAAAAAAAGTATCTATCTTTAGTTTACTGATGGATCACTTGGATAGTGACAGATGTGTTGTGTTCGTAAATTTGAGTATCTACGATGTGAACTTTTAGTTTGAAATGTTATAAAATGTGCTTTTACTTACGTACGATAGAATTCATCATTATTATCAGCCTTTAGCAGTCCACTGCTGGACATAGGCCTCTCAGCTAAAAGGATATTTGGAACGATAGAAGTACTTCGATTATAGTTAATATGTTTCTACTGTTAAAAGATTTGAAAAAAAGTAGTAGATTCTCAATTTAATGTTTCTTTTTTTATGTTTTAACTGCTAAAATTACTCTACTTTAGAGCCTGTTAGAAAACGTAAGTAGAATCCAAGAGTCGTGGTCACCATCCTCAATGTAAACGTGTACAATTCAGTTCGGCGCCCTAGTGAGATGCTTTTTAACCGACTTCAGAAAAAGGAGGAGGTTCTCAATTCGACTGTATTCTTTTTTATGTTTGTTACCTCATAACTCTTGACTGGGTGAACCGATTTTGATAATGATTTTTTTATTTGAAAGCTGGTGCTTCCCGAATGGTCCCATTTAAATTTGGTCCAGATTAAAGTCGGTTTTTTTTTGTTAAAATTTGTAGTAATAATGTAACAAATTATTCACGACCAGTTCAAAGGGGATAGTAATGGGAGGGAAACACAACAGTTCCAGGTTTTGACAGAAACGTTGGGTTCGAGAGCCTAGATAGCCCAGAAGGCTCTGTATGTAATATGATCGTTCTTGAAGTCGGTATTTTTTTTGTTACAATTTTACTTGTTTTTATCTACATAGTCTCCTCGAACTCTCAAACTCAAACTCAAAAATATTTTATTCATATAGGCACTTATTTTACAGGCAGTTATGAATAGTCAATATTTAATATTAAAAAATCGAGTGATTCTAGTCGCCAGTTCCAAGTGCAGCCTACCCTTCATGGAGAAGAATCTGGCAAGAAACTCCATTGTTGCTCCTTTTAAAAAATAATAATACGGTTTACAATATTTTTTTCACTAAGAGACTTGAATGAGAACGAAGTCGACCAAAGAAAACAAAATAAAAGGTTTGGAGTCATTGCTGCACAGCCATGAGCTAACCAATCATGCGCCGTTCTTACTAAAGATTTCACCCAGCGATGAAAATGCAATGATGCAAAACTACATTCACTAGTTTTATTAACGAGTGCTTCTATCTTACCGATGAGGTCTCAAACTATTCAGACCACCTAGCAAACAATTATAACTTTCGAAGTCCAAATAACAAGGTTTACCAATGATAAACAACTAAGACAGAACATAATTATTGACAGACTCCCATTAGCGAAAATCGATTTGTTCTAATTAACGGAATTACTACAAGTATTTTCGTAATGCTCTTGTAAATAGTTTAAGCATTCTGTAATGAAGGCTCAAATAGTTTGATTACCACCAAAGTAACAACTATCAAGGAATGTTAATTTAATATTTTACTTAATAACTATTATTTTGTTGGAAAATTTATTTCTAGAGCAGAATTTTGATCTAATATTTAAGACTGACAGATAGGTTTCTGGTTCATATCCGGCTCAGGACCAGTTCTTGTATTATAAAATCATGAAATTTAATATTATTATGTTATTAGCAATAAACCTTCAGTATAAGAACTGGAAACAAAATTGAAGAGTCTGTTTGTAATTACAATTCACCAGCTTATCACCTATATCAAAAAATATATAGGTAACCTATATCAAAAAAATATTTTATTAATTGTTTAATCTGTCTATTGTTTATTTCGGCTAATCTCTAGAACGGGTGATCCGAATTGATGGGATTTTTATCGGAAGATGGCTGATGATATAAGGAGTAACTTAGGTAGGTAACTGTTGTAGAAATACATCAATAAGCTCGAGCGACACCGCGGGGCGCAGCTAGTTAAAAATATTGTAATTATGGGTGAGGGTGCCCGAGTCTAACAAAAATCTGCAATTTAAGGATTAACATCTCACAAACAAATGTCTTCATAAGTATGTTGTCTTCACAAACCCATATTATTTTAAACACTTATCCAACGAAACCCCACATCACGGGTGGATGAATTTAAAAAATAACATCCCCACTTTGAATACACTAGATGTACCCAAAAAAAAAATTATGGTATTTTTATCATTTTGTTGTACGAAATTACAATTTACGTATAGGTACTAATAGTCTCGGAGCTATAGAGTGAACAGACCGACGGATGAACATGACGAAACTATAAGTGTTCGGTTTTTTGGTATTTTACCTACGGAACCCTAAAAAGGCCACTAAAACTTTTGAAAAGATATTTGCAATGTGACTTGTACAGTTAAATAGTTCCTTTTAAAAGGTGGTATTCAATATAAGTGCCAGAAATAGCCCTGTTTGTGAACAAAACCACAATTGAATTTTAAATGAGTCTTGCATTCCTTTACACAGAACGTTCAAGGTTAGTTGAACTAGTACTACGCAAAAAGAAACCTTAACTGTTTAGATATAAGGGTGGATAAAAGATCAGAATACGGTGGAACAGATCTGGGTGAGGATATACGAGGAAAACATACACAATATGGTGGTTTGCTGACGTAAGGGATTTTACAAGTAAACTGTAAGTGTTTAAAGAAGAAAGTTTTTGAAGTGAAACTGCTTTAGGCGCGTTGAGTACTTTTTGATTGAACAAAAATCATTCAACTCGCGTCATCGTCAGCGGACGCTTTCCATGAGCTATATTTTTTTACTTCTTTTTATCTCGTACTTACTTCATTTAAAGAGCAAAGACTAAACATTTTCAAAATATAGGGGTTTTTTTTTTAATAATCTGTACCTAAATTTTTTCGAACGTATTTTTTTTATAATTTACTTCTTCATTTTTTTCTTCTTTTACAGTTATTTTACTGTATATTTGTGGGTAGGTAATCATGTAAATATTTTAGATAGGGAAAAACATTATTGTTGTTGAAACATTTCTTGAGCTAATATTTCATCTATGAAAGAGAACTCAGTCAACCCTTTTCGTTTTTGAGTCTCGTATAAACAATTATTTTGTTTTGAACACTATCAAAGAGTGTCTTTAATTATGATTTCACGGTATATGCAGCAACAATCATTCGAGACAGCTCTTTCAACTGTCCATAACTTGTGTAGTTCTCGAACAATGATTAGCGAGAGAATGAGAATTCTGGAAAGTTCGTCGACAAAGCGAACTATAGTTATATAACTAGGTCTTTTAATTAGAGTCCATTTTAACAGCTTCAATATAATTTATCTTAATGAAAAATTGTCTTTATTGGTTCACGTTTGTGGTAGTCGTAATATTCGGAAAGTTAAGTCTTGAGAACAATTTTCCTTAAACTTGGGAGTCAACTAGACATAAAATTAATGGTAACATTTAATTAAAATTATATGTATTATATACATATTTTCTAGGTAGAAGAGCCACGCTAATTTCAGCACGAACGGAGGCCCAATGATGTAGAAGCATAACTATATAGCCTGCCATGGTGTGGGTCACCATGCTGCATTGTCTGCATTTGCAGTGAGTATGGTGACCTCGTGCAGACTTTGCAGTTACGGAGAAACAGAGGACGAGGTGAACAGGAGAATTCAGCTAACCCAGCTGCTGCAGCGTTTGGGAAGCTTCGTCGGGTCTTCTCATCGTCGATCCCACAATGCCTAAAGACGAAAGTCTTCAATGAGTGCGTCCTACCCGTAATGACTTACGGAGCTGAAACGTGGACACTTACGATACGGCTGGTCCACAAGTTCAAAGTCGCTCAGTGTGCTATGGAAAGGGCTATGCTCGGCGTTTCTCTAAGGGACCGTATCAGAAACGAGGTGAGAGAACTGGAGTCATCGACATAGCCCACAGGATTAGCAAGCTGAAGTGGCAGTGGGCTGGCCATATTTGCCGTAGAGCCGATAACCGTTGGGGTAAACGGGTTCTTGAGTGGAGACCGCGTCTCGGCAAACGTAGTGTAGAACGTCCTGGCTGGCAGGAGCTGGATGCGAGAAGCCGAGGATCGAACTAAGTGGCGTGCAATTGGAGAGGCCTATGTCCAGCAGTGGACTGCGATAGGCTGATGATGATGATGATGGTGACCTCCACTCTTGTATTCTGCATATGCTTTCCATCAGGCGGAGTAGAGTCATTTTGGCAGGGAAAACATAAAAAAAAAAGTTATTTGTTATACAAGACTGCAAAGTTGCTTTTTAACCACGTGCTCAATTTTGATGACCGAGCAAGCGAAGGATTCTAAAATTAATTGATTGATTGATTTAAAAATTAGAATCCTGAGCGTTAGCGAGGGAATCAAAAGAGCACGAGGTGAAAAATCTTTTCACTCGAGTGCAACACGTAACTTTTCATCCCACCTCAGCGAGGAAACGACTAAATGACGTGTAAAGAAAATGGCGCTGGCAAAGCAAATAAAATAAAAAAGTACACCAAAAAGGTTCATAGTCTGAGTTTTTAACAAATAAAAAAAAAAAAAATGATAAATTCGGCACCATGGAGGTAGAAGTAAATAGGTCTAATGGTGTTTTGACTGTACAAGCTTAGTGCACACGATGTTCTAAATTCAATTTTACGTTATCCTCTAGCGGATAAAAACGGCTTTTGCCCTCAGATATCGAAGGACAAAAATACTCTTTCAGAGATGGTGGGATGAAAATGTATTTTATCGTGACATTTATCAATTTTATTAACGCATTAGAATGTTTTACTATTTTTTTGAAATGTTTTGAAAATCTGACACTTAAAGCCGTCTAGTTTTAAACTAAGCAGGGTTTGTACTGTGGAAACCAGATTAAATAATGGAATTCTTATATACATTTTTATAAGACATATTAGACATCAAAAACAACCAATCTCCGAAGAAACATATATTTGCGGATCGTACTAACATTTGATCCGACCTCAATCGAACCCGAGAGGTCAGCACAGCAGAGGCATACGCTCCCACTGCGCCACGAGGCAATTCAATTTTATTTCATGTGACTTGTTTATTACATTTACATTAATTTACTGTTTCGTATTTGTTATTTACCTACACTCTTTCAATTTAGTTCCAATCGCAGTTACAATACAATTAATATTTAAACACAGTTTCTTCATAAAAATATTTGACATATCCAAAGCAAACTGACTTTATCCACAACCATATGGAGGCAGCCGGCCAAAGTTTGCATTCAAGACAAGTGGGCATCACAATACAAAAGTGTAAGGCATAAGGGTTCACAGTAGAGGAGTGTAATAGCGCTCTCGTGACGAGGCGAGGCCCTATGCCACATCTTAAGCCGGGTCTCCACCGAACAAAAGTTGTCAATTTTTCTGTTGTCAACACGTGTTGGTGACAAAAGTTTCTGTAATTTCCTTGTGTTGGCAACAAAAATTGTCAATTGTGTTGTTCTGTTTTTGTTGGCGGTAAACATCAAAAGAATACGCTTGTTGCAGTTTTTTTTGGGTCTGTGGAGACGCTTAGTTCGAATGTTTTTCAAATTGTTGGCGACTCGGTGTAGACACAATGATAACAAAAGTTGGCAATTTTTTGAAGTGTTGCAAAACAATTGGAAACAACACTGAAATTGCCAACATTGAGACGCGCCTTTACATAACTGCCTCTTTAGAGGTTAATGTACCACACTTCTACAAGACATTTGTCGCTTAATTCTCTACTTTAGAGTGACTGAAGGATTCTGAGAAATGTACTATTCTTCTCAACTAATGTCCTCTTTCACAGTATATTTTGTTTAGAAATCAGGTCAGTATACTTCATTATGATGCCTTGGAACAAACACAAGCCAAGCTTGTGTTCTATTAATTTTATTCATTGTCTGGCCTGTTAGTGTAGTGGTTAGTGAAACGACTGCTAAAACAGAGATGGTGTGTTCGAATTGAAACCCAGGACAAATATTTAATTTGTGTAATGAGTTCTATCAGTTGTTTGGATATAATATGTATGTATTTATTATTTACTAGTGGTTGCCCGCGGCTACGCCCGCGTATATGTCGGTTATCGCGGCAAATAGTAGCCTATGTGTTATTCTGATGTTTAAGCTATATTACTGTAAAGTTTTATCCAAATCCGTTCAGTAGTTTTTGCGTGAAAGAGTAACAAACATCCATCCATCCATCCATACTTACAAACTTTCGCATTTATAATATTAGTATAGATTATACTAGTCACGAAGCAGTCGCTGTAGCGTAGCCGAACACGGTTTTTTTTTTTTTTTTTTTTTTTTTTATGTTTGGCTCGCCAAAATGACTCTACTCTGCCTGATGGAAAGCATAAGCAGAATCCAAGAGTGAGGGTCAACATACTCATTGCGAATGCAGACAATGCAGTATGGAGACCCACACTATGGCGGCCTAGTGATGCTGCTGCATCTTTTAGTCTAGTCAACAAGTATGGTACTTGTTGACTAGACTAATTGGGCCTCCGGTCTCGCACTCACCAACGAAACACGACAGCACGAACGCTGTCATTTTACGTTGATTTTCTGTGCGAGGGTAGTACCGCCCCGGTCGAGCCGGCCCGTTCGTGCTGAAATCAGCGTGGCTCTACTACCTTTTGAGGTACAATGATAGCCTCATAACTACCGTTATGAGGCTATCATTGTACGACAAAAACCAAATCTAAAATTGCTTTTTGACAGTAGATAAAACGATATATGCGGACGAAATACACATCTTTTCCGATACCCATAACGAGTTTTAGAAATAATTTTATTGTAATTAGTTACTTTAGGCGTGAAAATGTAACTAATAACAAAACAAACTAACATCAACTTTGATAGTATTAAGATAACAACTAAGTAATAAAACGGAAAACCTAATGTGTTAAGAAAAACCTTTTCAAGAAGAGTGACGAAATCCTTCAGTTTTACATCACACGTGCTTAGTATATCGACCTTATGTTTTTCCTTTTAGTAGATACAAATAGTTAGAAAAACATTAAACAAGTTGGAACGTGTCGAGTACTCTATCTTTTCACAAGAAGGGTTTTTGGAGAATTCTGAAGTTATAAAAGCCACGCACGTTTCCTATACATTAAGTTCGTCAAATACATTTTGCCGTCTACAGCTTTAAAGGTTACTAACAAGGGATTTCCTTAATTTAATCATTTTCCACTTGACCCGAATATGCTTCAAAAGATTTTCTTAAGTGCCCGTAAAATGGTGTTACTAAAAATGTCCTGGGATATTTCCAAATAACGCCATCTAGACTACTTTGGAATAAGTAAATAGTTTGTGTATTAGAAAAAGTTCTGGGTTCTGTTTCTAAAAGAATATTTAAAGGATCTTTCTAAGATAATTTTGTCGTTCTGTCTGTCAAGCTTTTTATTTTCTTTTGATAGTCAAATCTTAACATCTAATATGACGTGTTCCCTCGAGACTGTGACATGCCAAGTTTCTAAATCCACACATATTAACATTTTATAGACTATCATCTATAAAGTATTATTTTGACTTTAAAGAATCCTAAGAAGTAGTAATCTATAGATCTATATCGGTACATATCCCAAAAGAACATTTATTTCAATTACGACAGGACCGATTATGACAGGACTTTCACTGGCAGATAGCTGATGATATAAGGAGTAACTTAGACATTTATTTAGACTAGCTTTGCCCGCGGCGTCATCCGCGGTTGTTGTTGTACCGCGGGTAACACCGCGGTAGCCAGAACAAACAGACAGACAAAAATAGTAAAAAAATGTTATTTTAGTATATGTACCGTGTATACATACATATGCATATATTAAAAAGCGGTTATATTAATATTATAAACATACACTCCAATTTTATTTATTTGTATAGATGACATTTCGTCTATCCTCGGAAGGCTCACTCAAAACCGTACGAACTCATTGATCAAATCAAATGGTGCGCGTTTCCCCGATATCTTGTTTCCTTTTCACGAAATAAGTTTCACAGTTTATGGAAAGTGAGAGTAAAAATGATACACATCAATAATGTAGATCTTGGTCTATGTTTCACAATATTTATACTGTAGTAGTATGCAATGACGTTGTATGAATAAATATATAAAAATATAGCAGTAAAATAATCTTGGTTACATGCTGCCTATGTAAGTGCGGTTCATTAAATTGCATGCGACTTCTTGACGTATTTTAGTATAGTTCTATATATATATCACACAAAATACAGTCTGATCGTACGTATCACCTGATGGTAAGCAATTACCGCCGCCCATGGACACCCGTAACACTAAAGGCGTCACAAGTGCGTTGCCGGCCTTTGGGCGATGGGGAGGAGGATGGAGGAGGGTTTGTAGTGGTGTATGGGCCTCCTGTATCCTCACTCAGTGAAACATATCGCAAGCGCTATTTTACACTGGTTTTCTGTGAGGCCGTGGTATCACTCCGGTCGAGCCAGCCTATTCATGCCGAAGCGTGGCTCTCCCACGGTAGGATCAGACTGGCACTGGCCAGTGCTGACAAACATACTTCAAATTTCCTATATTCATATATTTTCTAGTTATATAAGACCCCAAAACAAACGATCGTTCTCAAAACACAAATACATGTCCTTTGCGGAAATCGTTGCGAAAATGTTTCACCGAGTGAGTAAGGATACCGGAAGCCCATACCCCAACCTCTCCCCCCAACCCCCTCCCCATCCCCCAAAGGCCGGCAACGCACTTGTGACGCCTCTGGTGTTGCGGGTGTCCATGGGCGGCGGTAATCGCTTACCATCAGGTGAAACGTCTGCTCGTTTGCACATATTCCATTAAAAAAAAAACTTAAAAAAAGATTGATGATTTTTCCCGTAACTTCAAGTAGATAATAGTATATCCATTGTGTATTGTATAAAGTTAAGCCTAGGATCTAGAACTGGGGACAGAATCGCGTTTATAAATCGCCGATAAGCCAGACTTAAGCTGTGTGCACTCCGGGTGCTATTATATTATCCATTCAATTAAAAAAGTATTTCCAAGCTACTATGGTGAAGAAAAAACTCAAGATTAATATTTTTGGCAGTCTCAGTATGTTCTACCGTGGCATCTGCCTCGTTGGTCACGCGGTTAGCGTGTGCGACTGCTGATCATGAGGTCTCGGGTTCGATTCCCGGGTCGGACCAAATGTTTGTATGATATACAAATATTTGTTTCGAAGTTTGGGTGTTTTCTATGTATAATATGTATGTATTTAATGTATTTACAAAAAAAGTATATATGTATTTGTATCAGTTGTCTAGTACCCATAACACAAGCTCTGCTTGTGTGTTTAGATGTCCGAAAAAAATATAAAAATATATAATAAAATATATATAAACGTCGGAACCGATTTTAATGAATGAGACTAGATTCGAAAGAATGTGACCTACTCCGTCCACTAGGGCAGTCCGCAATCATCCGCTGCTAGTCACTGCGGTCACCAACCCGCTTGCCAATCTTAGTGACTATGGCAAAAAGTGACACATGAGTGACAACCTCAAAATAGGTGACAGAGGCTACATACATTTTATCACATTTTTTTAGGTAGTTGGGTAATAGTTTTTTAAACTCACGTGGGAGAGCCACGCTTCGGTATAAACGGGCCGACTCGACCGGAGTGATACTTCACAGAAAAACTGTGTGAAACAGCGCTTGCGCTGTTTTGCGTGTGGCGGAAATCGCTTAGCATCAGGCGATAGGTGTGCTCGTTTGCCCCCTATTCCATAAAAAAAAAAACATGTGGCACTCGGAGACTGCCGCAGTAAAGCTATTGCATAGCATTTTTTATCAGCTTGTGCAATTATATTTATTTTTTTATTTATGCAGTATGTATAATATTATTGTGAATGAAAAGCACAAAACTATGAAATTAGTACCAACATCGTCACTAGATGGCGTTGATCACTTTTTTTAAGTAGCGATAAGGTTTCGTTACACAGCATACTATAAAAGGTTTAAACTATTCCTAATAAATGTCTTCATCATTGAACGGATTGTTTTATTCACAGTATTTTTTTTCTATGAACAGTGTGGCATATATGTCCTATATACTTTCTCACAAACAGCTGCTTAAGCCGGACATACACGTTCAAGTATACTTGCGCAAACCCAGAGTGTTTTGTCTGTCTGTCTGTTTTGTCTGATTTCGGAGCAGCTCGTCTCGATCCGTGCGAGCTTCGAGTGTCAGGTTTTATTTTCGTTACGTTACGGAATTTGTTGATTCGGTCGCCGCTCTCAAAGGCCTCAAAGCCCGCGATAAAAGCTATGCAATAACTTAAAAACTTTTTCTTGTTTCAAACAAGATTTTATGTACGAGTATAGGCAATATTTAAGTTTCGTTAGTTCTAGTCGCTTTGTTTAGATCTAGGGATGTTGCTGCGTACATGTTTTTTTTCTTTCTCATATTTAATTCCTATTAAACTCCTTCAACAAATCAACATCAACCCGCTGCCGATTTCCTCAAGGAAAATCGGTCGGTGTAAACTTTTCTATAAAAGACAACTAGGCATAACTCCTGTGTCGCGGGGGACTTTACAAACATACATGAAACGGACACAAAGAACACCCAGACTCAGAGCAACAATTTGTGGATCACACAAAGTGTTTTCCTACGTGGGATTTGAACCCACGATACTTGGCGAAGTAGGAAACGGCGTGGTGACCGTTAAACCACTAGGCCAAATGTGCAGTCAATATTCAGTAATCATCATCATCAACAACCTTTACCAGTCTACTGCTGGACATAAGCCTCTCTCTCCTTAGAAAGAATGTTTTCGCCTACTTTATCACGCTGGACAGACGGGTTGTTATAGGGGAGGGGTCCGGATGTGTTAATAACTGCAGTTCCCGGATTCCTCCCTTCACAGGCGCAGAGTGGCACACCGTGTGGTTTTAGTCGGTTCGAGTCCGACACACCGCCCCGCCGTAAACCCCGGTGGAGTGACGGTCCGATGGGATTTCCACACGTTAAAAAAAAAAAAAAAAGGGTTGCAAGTTTTCCTTCTCTTTGCTTTCTAGTTGGCTCTTACGACACCCATGGGATGAATAGGGGTTTAAACTAATAATAATACCTAGAAATTTGGTGTTACATATACGGAATTTTGGCTATTCAATATTTCTTTATATTAAGACTAGTTGTTGCCCGCGGCTCCGCCCGCGTGTATGTCGGTAATCGCGGCAAATAGTAGCCTATGTGTTATTCTGATGTATAAGCTATATTACTGTAAAGTTTCATCCAAATCCGTTCAGTAATTTTTGCGTGAAAGAGTAACAAATATCCATCCATCCAACCATCCATACTTACAAACTTTCGCGTTTATAATATTAGTAAGAAAATAAGAAATAAAGCGAAATCGAGAATTGCTTCCTTTTCGGTAGTTTGATAACAATCTTTCTTTAAAGATGTAGATACATTTTTATCTCATTATTTATAAATAACATAATACATATCAAATAATGACCTTATTACAGAACGACATGCAATTATTTTCTTATCTTTGAATAGAATATTATAACGTAAATTCTGCTCAGATGGTAATATTGATAATTAGTGTCCGACCGAAACTGGTTTTTCAGCCGAAACCGAAACCGAACCTTTGGCCTGGCTCTCAGTTTCGGCCTAAACCGAAACAGAACCTTTTTTGCCCTTGAAAAATACGTGAACCAAACCCATTTTTTCGAATATCTTATATTTTAGGTAATTAGGGCATGTATTTTTTATGTATGTTCACCGATTACTCCGTGAATTGTAAACAGATTTTGGAAATTGTTTTTGTATCCGGAACGGCATGCACCCGAAGTAGTCCTATTGGCACCATATCAGGATCTGATGATGGGATCTCAAGGAAATCGAGGGATACCCATATTTTTTTTAGGCACGTTCCATGTTTATCATATATTTTCTAAAGCTATTCGGGTATTTGCGACTGGTGGTGATCATTTTATGATGATGATCTGATGATAGAAGGTACAACTCCTTAACGGTTAGAATTTAGAGGGTAAATCTTCAAATGTCCTATGTAAGTTACCTTTAGTCGTTTTCTTTCAGTTATTCACATAATAGAAAGTAAAACGATTAGGGGTTAGATAAAGATTCTTTACATACCATATACACGAATAGGGCCTTAGTTGTATTCTTTCAAGTTGTTTAGATGATCTGACAGGTGAGATTAAGTGATAGAGGATAGAGAAACTAGTCGTCTGTAGGAAAAAAATAATAGGTCTTAATTCCTATGAAATTGCCGTTTTGTATGCAATAAGTGAAAGTGCTTATTTTTTCAAACTTTTTTATTTCTGTTATTCGAAGTAATCACCCATGCAATCGACGCATCTTTGCCAACGCATTGGCAGTTTATTGATGCCCTTCTTGTAAAAATCAGCTGGACGGGAGGCAACAAACTCTTCAAAGGCATTTTGTACTGCCTCTCGGGAATTGAAATTTTTACCCACTAAAAAGTTGTCTAAATTTGGAAAAAAGTAATAGTCGGTAGGTGCAAGGTCTGGTGAGTATGGCGGATGAGGGAGAGCTGCCAACTCCAGCTCTTGCAGCTGCTTCACGACAGCGCGCGACCCCATACTGCGCAACAGACAGTCTCCAAAATTGCATACAAAACGGCAATTTCATAGGTAAAGACCTAATACATGCAAAGCTGAAGTTCGGATTGGGAACCTACACTATATCTATACGCCTAGTTTATTTTAGTGGATTCATTTAAATATTTACAATTAGTTTTGACTGTTGTTCCTTGCGTAACGCTTCTTCGCTTTTCATCATGCAGCTCGTTAGGAATTTCGTTGGGCTCCAAGTAACGGGTTCAACGCAATTTTTTTTTTTATAAATCCATGGCCTATTTTAATTTTGATAAAGGTTAGATTTTTGTAATTGTTCTTATTATTTTGGGCTTAGCACTGACTGAAAAAGTTTTTAGGTACATAGCACACACTATAATACTACTTTGTTTAAATAAATAAATACTTAAAAATACACAAGAGTTGCCACATAGTAATTTAAGGAGAGCCAATTTATTTTACGTTTTTTAGTGTTTCTAGGCACGGAGTTTTCGTTTGGTTTTTGAAGTCAGTAATTTTTTTTTATTTAGTATATTTTATCAAAATTGATCAAAATAAGATTTTTTGGTTTTTGAGGTGGTAAATAATTTAAAATTATCCATGCAGAAGTGCTAAAATAGTGACCACTATTTGTTTAAGTTTACTTTTTTCTTGTAAATTTAAATGTTGAGTAAATATTATTGATACGAACTCACTATTTACGTTTCCACATATATTTAATAATTTTGAACTACTTGTTGTCTTACTAATAGTGAAAATCGAAAGTGCAGAAGTGAGCTAGAAAGGTTCCATAATTTTATTTATTTATATCTTTATTGTATACATACAAAATTACGAACAGAAAACAAAGGATGAGTTACTATATATGCAAATGTTACAATAGGCGGTCTTATCGCTCACGGCGATCTCTTCCAGACAACCACAACACGGATTTTCGATATTATATTTGTTTAATTAAAACTTATTTTATCACAAGCATAATATTCACAATTTGCCTATTATATGATTTAGCCAACAAGTAAGCTTATCCTAAAAACATAATAGTTTGCGTTTTTACATCTAAAAAAAATAATACAATTTTCGATGAATTAATTTGCAACAGTATTATAATGGCGCTCGAAAATTGTGAATATTTTCACACAAAAGGTTTGGTCATTTTGTTATTATCAAATCAACTTGTAGCGATGGATGACCTTGATAAGTTGTTAAAAAAAGATAAATAATAAAAAAATTGAAATGATATCTTTGTGACACTAAATAAAGGACAAGATTAGAACTGTCGTGTAATAACTGTAATAACCGTGTCAAGTTGATTTAGTAGCTTTAAAAAAAGCTCAAAGTGATGATAGTAACTTTTATTGGAATAAGAGTTAAACATATATAAAATTCCTGTTCTATACTGAAATTTTGTGGATATTTTAAACATCAATTAGCATATTCTATGATTAAAGTACGTAGTAAATATCACTCACTCACTCCAGTGTCGGCGCGGCCGAAGGTTCGGCCATTTTTTTGCCGAAACCGAAACTACGGCCGAAACTAGATTTTTTGGCCGAAACTGGCCGAAACCGAAACGGAACCTTCGGTCGGTCACTATTGATAATTCTATTTTGATTTCTACAAAAAAAATCTTTTGCAGTAAAGATCTTATGTAATACAAGACCGTCTGATTCCTAATTAGGCGAAGTCTGTATCGTAGTTGTTATTGTGGGTGTTATTTGTGTCCGTTTCATGTATGTTTGTTAAGTCCCCCGCGACACAGGATTTATTTGTAGTGCGGGAGTTGTCTTAAAAAAAAAAAAGTTAAAAAAAAAGTTACCATACTGCTTACCATACACTTTCATTTATGTCTAAATATGTTTATTTCTACGGAAATATATGTACTTATACATATTATCTTAAATAAATTAGGCTCAGACATAGACCATTGATATTACCAATTAGATTAAGATTTTTGATATTTTCAATTAACTGGCTTCCGCTGTCTGTTCGCTTAGATCTTTTAAACTACTCAACCGATTTCAATGAAGTTTTCAGCAATAGATAGAGTGATAATGAGAAGAGGAAGGTTTATATGTACAACTAACTGCGCCCTGCGGTTGTTGTAATCGTGGGGCACAGTTACTAATATAATATTTAACACACTTAACATTCAAAAGTATAATAGTTGAAAAGATCTAAAGCAGAGTCTCCACCGAACGAAAGTTGGCAACTTTTGTGTAGTCAATACGTGTTGGTCACAAAAGCTTCTGTATTTTCCTTGTGTCGGCAACAAATGTTGGGAACAGTGTTTCTGTTTTTGGCGGTAAACATCAAAAGAATACACTTGTTGCAAATATTTATCGGCTCTGTGGAGACGCTTAGTTGGAATGTTTTTCAAATTGTTGGCGACTCGGTGTAGACACAACGGAAACAGAAGTTGGCGATTTTCTGAAGAGTTGCAAACAGTTGGAAATACTGAAGTTGCCAACAGTTTCGGTGGATACGCGCCTAAGTGAACCGAGAGCGGGAGCGACTTCATTTTATACTATGTAAAGAAATGTGCATATATTTCAAAACATATAGTTATTTTTACCAAAGAAACAATGGATGGACTGCGTAAAAGAGGATATGGCCAGAAAGGGAGTAAGCAGTGAACTGACGAACTGACGAGGAAGAAGAAACTTCATTGCAATGACCTCAAATAAATTTTGGAAAAGGGTAGGGAGATGATGACATAATTATGTTCATCAGCAGTGTAAGTTACCATAATTCAGTAATTTTATTTTAGTTTGAATTCAGACGGCTATGAGTGAAATGTGTATGGTTATTATAACATCGGTGGCACAGTGGTAGCGTATGCGACTGCTGTGCTTGAAGTCTCGGGTTCGATTCCCGGGTCAGACCAAATGTTTTGGTGTTTTCTATGTATAATAAGTATGTGTTTACAAAAAAAGTATATATGTATTTATATCAGTTGTCTAATACCCATAACACAAGCTCTGCTTAACTTGGGACCAGTTGGCGTTGTGTGTTAGATATCCGAAATATTTATTTATTTATTAATATTTAATTTCCCCACTACACTTGTCTCATAATATTGTGACCCAGCATGAAAACGCGGTACTGAAAATTTTCATCATAAGTACTATATTAAAATGTAAATCATTTTGCCCTAACTAAATTTTATTAAATTGTGGTTAAAAGGTACCAGAATATTAGGTCATAAAATTAATAATGTTAATGAAAATGGTGTCTTAACCGACATTAGATTGACTTGTTATTCGACTCATGAAATGCATTTCCTGAGTCAGTAAGTTGGGAGTACCTACCGCGTATATAACCATAGTATATAGTACCATTTAAGGTTTATTAAATTAAAATTTTATTAAGTTACTAGAACGCGGTTAACGCTACGGGACAAAGTAAAAAAAAAAAACTATGTAAAAAGTATCTATACCTATACGGCTATACCGACATCAAAAAAACCTATTAAATTGTACAGTTTAGCATATAATATTTAAATTGATACTTGTTTAAGCTAAGGCCTTATGGGACTGGCATACCCTAATAGGGTAAAAGTCCCTTAAAAAAAAAAGTGTATCCTATATCCGTCACCTGGTTCTAAGCTCCACATCAATTTTCAGCCAAATTAGTTCAGCCTTTCTTGAGTTATAAAAAGTGTAACTAACACGACTTTTTTTTATATTATAGATTTTATACTTTTTACTTTTTGAGGGTGGTTTTTTTTAACGAAGTTTTTTTTTAAAATCTTTCATACTGCAAGTTACAATGTCCAATGAAATAGAAGACAATGTTTGAAAATCGACCATCAAGCCGTTATAATTTTGGATTTGCTCTTAAGTGTAAATGCACTGGTATGATGGAGCTGGCATCATATAGGCAATCTAATACCCGTCTCTGCACATCAGTTCCTAGTTGTAATACGAGTACACGATACGTCATAGTTATAAATAGCTTACACGTGAAATTCGTATCTAGCTATCATTTTGGTAACCATTTGATACCCAATCTTTGCTTTGTTCGATATATTCACGAAACAATACCTGTATTAACCATTATAAATTAATATTCCCTTTGTAATTATGATTGTATATCGGATGCAACATGATTACGCTGTATGATATCGAATACAATTCATTTTGATCAAGTTCAAATTTGAAATTACTATATGAAACAAAAGTTGTACACATTTTAGAACCTATATATCTGTACCTGTTAATATTTCTATATTGCCAATCGACTAGTACCGAATATACTCTGAGAAATAGGCGATGACGCGGAGAATTTTTTTATTTTTTGACGATTGTATGTAAATATTGTTATTGTTCCTTTTTTAACCGTCTTCATTTTTTTTTTATATTTGTTACCTCATAACTTTCGACTGGGTGAACCGATTTTGATGATTCTTTTTCTATTTGAAAGCTGGTGCTTCTCTTGTGGTCCCAATTTTAGTACTGATTGAAGTCGGTTTTTTTGTTAAAATTTGTGATTATTTATTATTATTTCCTCTTCTGAGAAATAAATCTTTAATTTTTTTTCAAAGACAAGTCCTAAGAATATTCCTGTGTCACGGAAGAAACATATATGAACTGGGCTTTAAGAACTCCTACACACTCAGAAGTATAGTGGAAAGGTAAAAAACACAAAGTAGAAAGTGGCGAGGTCACCGTTTAAACTACTTTTTTTTTTTCATGATTTTCTTGTGTTAAGTGTTAAGTTTCTTAATTTCCTGTTGACTTCCGATGTGAGCGCTAATGGCTGCGTCACAGTTATAATTATTGCTGCCATTAACATATTTTCTTGTTGTATCAAAGATGGATATCAATAAACAATTATTATTACTACGCCAACTTATACTTCTTATTAATACTTTCTTCTTTAGTTTTAAATGCTACTTATGTCACTCTCAAGATTTTACTAATGTTTTTCCAATTATTATGACTGCCTCTGGCGCAGTGATGGCGGCATATGCGACTGCTGTGCTTGAGTTCACGGGTTGCAAATATTTGTTTCGGAGTTTAGGTGTTTTCTATGTATATATGTATGAACTTAATTAATCTGTCGATCGTAGCTTCGGAAACAGTAAAAATACAACATAAAGATTGAATAATGTGTATTCAATTTATTCGATTTCATATTGAATTGTGAATAAAATGCTCTTTTTGGATATACAAAATAAATAATCCATGCAGAGATAGGTAGGATTATATTTTCCTCAAGGCATACCCAGAGTTTATTATGATGTATCATATAAACGTACCTGTTATTATTGATAGTCCAGTGAATTTGATAAAGTAAAATATATTTGCTATCTATTAGAGGTAACTTATATTTTATTTCAACCTATATTTTAGTAACATATTTTGTATGATTTTAGTTTTAGATACAGTTTGCTTATTTACAAAGATATGTATGGCAAATAGTTTTAACCCGTTAATTTAAAAAATGTGAGTCTAGATAATGTAATTATTATGATAACGATCCTACTAATTTTCGAAATGCGTAAGTTTCTTAGAATGGATGTATTTATGTTTGTTACTTTTTCACGCAAAAACTACAGAACGGATTTAGACTGGAGGTTCTTGCTAGCTCTTCGCCATAGGAATAACATTTTGGATTTGACTAACTAAAGACATTAATGTAATTTTTGGAAAATTCCTGGAAACTTGAAATAAAAGCTAATTGATTTAGAACATGAAATTTAACAGTAATATAGCTTCTACATCAAAATAACACATAGGCACTTGTGCCGCCTCTGGTGTTGTTGTCCATTTGCGGCGGTAATCGTTTATCATCAGGCAATACGTCTGCTCGTTTGCCCCCTATCCCATAAAAAAAAGAAAAACGGGTAAAAGCTCATATAAATACTACGGACAACAACATTAAATGGTTTCAATGCACTTGTGCCTGATTTGCATGTGTCTGTAACTAGCGATATGTTTTTGGGCCTCTATACAACAAATAACTGCCTTTGAGAACGTAATATATGTGTAGATGGCGAAGAAAAATTGAGGGAGAATGTCTTTCAGAGTTTTTATAATGTTTATCTGAAGATTTTTTTTTTTATGTATGGGCCTGCCAAAATGACTACTCCGCCTGATGGAAAGCATAAGCAGAATCCAAGAGTGGTGGTCACCATACTCATTGCGAATGCAGACAATGCAACAATGCAGCAAGGTGACCCACACTATGGCGGCCTAGTGATGCTTCTGCATCATTGGGCCTCCGGTATCGCACTCACCAACGTAACACAACAACACGAACGCTGTCATTTTACGTTGATCTTCTGTGCGAGGGTAGTAACACCCCGGTCGAGCCGGCCCGTTCGTACTGAAATCAGCGTGGCTCTACTACCTTAGGTAGTATCTGTTTTCAATAACTATTAACTTAAATAAATATTAACTGTTATACTTAAGATAGTTTTAACAGATACTGGTTAAGTTATATGAGTACTTTCAATAGTTATGATGATTTATTATATTAGGTTTTTAGAAAAACTAGCTATTTTTATAGGATTGTACATGCTGACAGAATTTTGTTAAGTATTAAGTACTTACATATTTTATTGAAGTTATTAGAGAGATGTCATACCTGCAATAAAAGGAAAAATACATTAATAAATATTTGAGACATTTAACACACAACGCCATCTAGCTTCAAGCAAAAAACTGCTTATGCTTTCCATCAGGCAGAGTAGAGTCATATTGGCGGGCCATATATAAAAAAAAACTAAGCATAGCCTGTACTACGACAGTAGATTGACTGATAGAATATTTTTAAAAAATTGGTATATACTAAAACAGCCAAACTTAAAAACAGATATTTGTAGATTATACAAAAATTTGGTAGCCGGGAATTGAACCCGAGACCTAAAGCCAAGCAATCGCATACACTACCATTACGCCACCGAGGCAATTATTAATTACTTCTAAAAGCATGTAAAAAGAATTAAATGAATACATATGATATACGTAAATTAATAATGCACCCTTTGTTGTTTTTGTTCGTGTGTGTTTTCATTCTTATAAACAAACTTTATAGTTTTTTTTTTCAGTAATAATAATAATTAATAACATCTTAAGAGGCTCACGTTAGAGGGCTGGATCAAGGGTCTGATGCAGAAGGCAGTCCTCCTTGACACGGCTCGTATTGTGAGGAGGTTTCTGTCTCTGGAGCCCTAACCACCGGTTTCTTGGTCCCTGTACCCGAGGTCGGTGGTCTACTATTTTCTATATTTTTAAATGTATTTGTTTTTATATTTATATTTAAAAATGTAATTAATATGTATATTTAATGTAATAAAGAGATTAATTAATAATATTTATTGAGTTATCTGCCATTTACCAATATTTGACAGATAAAAGTTGCTGATAATTATATGTATATCTGACATATAATATATCTCTATCTAAGACTTGTGAAACTGAAATCTGCAGATGTTTTACAGATAACTTGAAGTTAGTCTTTCAGGGACTAGGTCCTTTAGGTCAGCAAGTGGGAAACTGGCCCTAAAGCTAGTGTGAGTTGTAAGTAGATTCAATTCCAATTACTTATTCCTTTTACTATTTAAAATAGTAAATGCAAATGGTCTTCATATAAATTTGAATATCTCGGGAGAACCGAGGATTGCTGCTCAGAATTGGTACGTAACTGGAATTCATAATTATTGTCCATTTAGATTTATTTCGTGGGCTAATTATTTATTTCTGCTTGTTGCTCGGGTTCAGTGTTTATTTGGTTAGGATAATTTTATTTACTTGTGTTGTTTAGAAGAAAACAAGGCGATGGTGTTGTAATGTAAACTAGCTGATAGGTCTCCTTAATAAAATAATCAAGAAATCATCTGGAATACTTATTTCAACCATTTTAGATTGTCGTCTGTAAGAATTCGCCGTAAGTGTTAATTAAATTTCATGAAAATCGTCCGAGCCGTTTCCTAGATTATTTATATACAAGAATTAGATATACTTATATAGTCATTTAGTTTAGAAAAAGATGTACTTTGAGTAGTATATGTAACTGTGCCTTCAAGTGTGTAAAATGCTGTAAATTTAGGTATTTTCGAAAGATGTAAATGTTTGTGAATATATCCTTCTACGCACCCATGACTACATTTTACGCTAACCTGTTGAGTTGTTAAGTAGAAAACCAAGAAGAAATCAGGTCATTTAAGTGTCAATGAAACAAATACAAAAAACAATGTAATAAAATATAGGACAACTAAGTGTTAATACATCTCGGCTTTGTTCAGCTCCTATAAAGAAACCTTCAAAAAATCTTAGGGTGTTCCTTGTTCAGCTATTTCTATACATTTGGTTTTAAAAAGGGAAGGGTCAAATGGTTCAGGGTTCACTTTGGTATTCAATTGATATTTTCGCATTACTATTACCAGTTATACAATATGCGAAAGGTATTATAGGCATTTCGCATTCGTGTTCAGTCTGTATTCGTGTACCTGACACTGGTACTAATGACAATTATTCGGCTCCAAAATGCTTGTAACGACACCTGCCCTCGTCAAATCATTAATGATAGCTTGAAAATTTGCCAGATACCCTTTAGATACCTACCATTTTTTTTTTAATTACAATGTCAGCAGAGAATATTTCGCATGAAAATGTAAGAATAAAAACTGCTAAGTATACATATAATTTACTGATTCAGCTTTTTTAATGCAAACGGATTTTCAATAACGTAATGAACTTTTTATACTAGGATACTTAAGTGAGGAAAGGTTACTTAAGTTACTAAGCTAATGTTATGATTGTGAATGCCAGCGGTCTAAGGTTCATTGTACATCTAGTACAAATAATTGTGTGCTGAACAACACTATTATTTTTATTTTTAAAAGAAAATAGCGCTTAGCATATGCGACTGTCAATCAAGAGGTATCGTGTTCAATTCTAAAGTTTTATGGGTCTTTCTTACGAGAAATTCTTAATAATAGCCACTCTTTTTTTTTTTTTTTTTTTTTTTTTTTATGTTTGGTCCGTCAAAATGACTCTACTCTGCCTGATGGAAAGCATAAGCAGAATCCAAGAGTGGTGGTCACCATACTCACTGCGAATGCAGACAATGCAGTATGGCGACCCACACTATGGCGGCCTAGTGATGCTGCTGCATCTTTTAGTCTAGTCAACAAGTATGGAACTGTTGACTAGACTAATTGGGCCTCCGGTCTCGCACTTACCAACGAAACACGACAGCATGAACGCTGTCATTTTACGTTGATTTTCTGTGCGAGGGTAGTACCGCCCCGGTCGAGCCGGCCCATTCGTGCTGAAATCAGCGTGGCTCTACTACCTTGAGCCTACTACTCTCAACGGAGACCAGCCACCTACGAGATATTATAGTGCACAAGTGTGTGCGAAAGCACAGGTGCAGTCCCTACTACCCTCCCTACCTACCTACTATGGGGGTAACCCCATAATCTGACGGGACGGTTAACCGGCACGATATATATCAGTCGCAGGACTAACAGCTTTACGTGCTCTCCGAGGCACGGGCAGTCAGACCCTAAACTGCGAGTTGTTATTAAGTACATATTTCTATAATCAAATATACTGAGAACTAGTTCATCCTTCCAATTCAGTTTGCCCTCGGGATTGCGGAGGTCTGATGCCAGTCGCTCCGTAGAAAAACTGTCATTATGGCAAAACCGGTTGATTTGGTCCGGATGTGTTAATGTCAGCAGTTCCCGGATCCCTTCCGTCTCAGGCGCAGAGTGGCACACCGTGTGGTTTTAGTCGGTTCGACTTCGACACACCGCCCCGCCGCAGACCCCGGGGGGGTGACGGCCTGAGGGGGTTTCCACACGTAAAAAAAAAGTTGCCAATCCCAATTAATCTCATACTTCTTCTTCTTCTTCCTAGCCTTTATTATTCCCAAGATTTGGGGTCGGCTACTAGTTCAACCGGTTTTACCTGAATATCAGTTTTAATTAATCTCATACTATAAAAGTATTTATAATAATAATTTTAAAAAGGCTTTTCTATTTAAGGATCAACAGGATGATGATGGATGTCTTACGTGGGTTTGTCTTACGTCATAATTTGCCAATTTTTATCGCGACAGATAAAGTTAGTACAGTACCGTGCTCCACTCAAGCTGATAACATAATCACCCGATGCTAACTGGTTCAATGAGTTTTCAACACTCAAATCAAATGATAAGATTTTGTAGTTAGGTTGTGATTTATGCAAATTCATGACGATACGTTATGGAAAAGCTTCTCATGGGAATTAAGAAGTCATGATGAGACATCGCCTTTGAGATATTTCATAAGGTTTTATACGAGTACATTAAAAAGATAGAAATCCATGCTAATTTATATAAATTCGAAAGTAACTCTATCTGTCTGTCTGTTACAATTTTACGGTTAAACAGCAGAACCGGTTTGGATGAAATTTACAATTCTTGAGGAAAGATATAGGCTACTTTTTTTTTTTTTTATGGAATAGGCCGGCAAACGAGCAGACGTATCGCCTGATGGTAAGCGATCACCGCCGCCCATGGACACCTGCAACTCCAGAAGCGTCACAAGCGCGTTGCCAGCCTTTTGGGAATGGGGGGGGGGAAGGTAGGGGGATTAGGGCGGCCTCACTCAATCGGTGAAATACAGTTCAAGCACTATTTCACACCGGTTTTCTGTGAGGCCGTGGTATCACTCCGGTCGAGCCGGCCCATTCATGCCGAAGCGTGACTCTCCCACGGTATTTACCGATACACTAGCTTTTGCTAGTACTGATGTATTGATTAGAAACTTTTCATAGCCCATGGACACCTAGGTACAACCAGAGTCTCAAATGCGATACTTGCTTTTAAATCTCTCTTCCAGAAATAGATACAGATTTTTTTGTTTATTCCGTGTGGTGAGGCACTAAGAATATGGACTGTCCCCATCCCTACTCATCCCATGGGTGTCGAGCCGACTAAGGGAGAAAATACGTAGGACAACAAACTTGAAACAAACCCTTTATCAACCCGGCAGGTCTTCTTTCTGAGGAGAGGCCTATAGCCAGTAATAAATATATAATAAATATTTCGGACATCTAACACACGCCGCCATCTAGTCCCAAGCTAAGCAGAGCTTGTGTTATGGGTACTAGACAACTGATATCAATACACTTTCTTTTCGTAAATACATACCATACCATACCAACATACATAGAAAACACCCAAACTCCGAAACAAATATTTGCAGATCATACAAACATTTCGGGAATCGAACCCGAGACCTCAAGCACAGCAGTCGCATACGCTACCACTGCGCCACAGAGGCAGTTGAAGTAAGTAAGGGACTGTTATAGACTGTAGGGATTTTTTTTTCTCGACTATTCACTGAAAAGCATCACATACTTAAGGCCTGTGTGAGGCCCGCGTATTTCTCTGGCTAAACCGGCCCATTTGTGCCTAACCGAAGCTTGGCTTTCCCATGGGAACTTAATTAAGTAGGTTCGTTCTAATTTATTGAACTTTTAATAGGTCAACTTGTATTATAACGTAGGGCTGTTGCGATTTAAACATTTTAAAATCTATAAGTTACTTAAAAGTCCAGGTTCTTGTGATTTGTATTTTTCCGAGTGTTTCGTTTTTGTGGCTCGCATATGAGCTTAGATTTTTTTTCGTATTTCACCATATTGGCCAGACTGATTTTATTTGAAGTTTTAGCTTTCTTTAATTATGAAATTCAACTTCATAACATGTGTTGTGTACCTATACAATAACAACTACGACTAATATCACGGGGCAAAGCTAATCTAAAAAAAGCGGCCAAGTGCGAGTCGGACACGCCCATGAAGGGTTCCGAAGCAGCAAGTAACATAATATAAAAGTTCTTGTAGTTCGTTGTAACTTTGATCAATGTTTTAATAATAGTGTATTTTTTGCGCTTTAAGATTTCGAGACGGAACCCTTATAGATTCGTCATGTCTGTCTGTTTGTCCGTCCGTATGTCACAGCCACTTTTTTCCGAAACTATAAAAACTATGTGTTATTCTGATGTATAAGCTATATTACTGTAAAGCGTAGTCCAAATCTGTTCAGTAGTTTTTGCGTGAAAGGGTAACAAACATCCATCCATACTTACAAACTTTCGCGTTTATAATATTAGTAGGATTATCTGTTTGTGACAACCTTATTAGTACTGGACATAGTTAATTGAATTTTACTCATTAGTAGCTTTTTTATTAACGTATGTTAGCAGACTAGAATGTGTTTTAAAGTTTTTTCGTGTTATATGTAGCTTATAAGTTTTATAGGAATGTCACGCGATTGTGAAGAAAAACATGCGTTTTTTGTACTATAAAAAGACAATTAATTTGTGTTTTTTTTTAAAGACAACTCCCGCATACAGCCTGTGTCCCAAGGGACTTTACAAACATACATGAAAAGGACACAAAAAACACAGATTCAGAACAATTTGTGGATCACACAAATTTGAATCCACAACACTTGGCGCACTGAACCACTAGGCCAACCTTGCAGTCAAAGTGTTATTTTTACTTATAAAGCAACACAGTATGGAGTAGCCATTAGGCAGTGCAAACGGGCCTTTGCATTACACTGTTATGACACAGAATGTATTTATGTGTGTTTTGTTTTAATTGCTATGTGTGAGTTCGTAGTGACAGGCGATTTTTTTGTATATGAATCTAAAATGTGTATGTGTGAAAGTTCCCCCCGCAAAAATGACAGACTCATGGTATAACAATATACCTACTACGCCAGGTATGGCATTTAAAGATACATTGACGAGACAGAGAGATCGAGATGACGTCATCATCACAATAGCTGGTTGTGGTTGGTCATTGATATTAAATAATATCATTGTGGTTGGTGCATTTCGTGTTATGTTGCTATAAAGTGGTAACTGGATAGTGACGTCACATCAAGCCGCTCTCGGAATGCGAGACCTTGTTTTCTTAGACCATAGACAGACTGTTTTGTATCGGGAAAGGACACTATGGCTACTCTTGTGTCCCTCTATGTGCTTACTACTTGACTTAGTTATTGAAATAATTTAACAATTACAGTTAAATTTATGTTCCCCTGATCGACAATTAAACTTGAATAGGGGAGTTAATAATAGTATCCATTATGAAATAACTTGTTAAAATAAGTTTTGTATAATGGCTTTCGTACCTAACTCAATGTCACTAATACAATTTGTGACGTAAAAATTTGATGAATGGCTGAAAAAAGGAAGCTGCGAGTTACCTAAAAGGGTTAATTTTAGATACTGGTTTTCTGGTTAACCCACACGTAAGTCATGACATTTCTACACCACCCGAAGGTTGACTGGAGGAGAATGCCCTGGGCATTAAGTCCGACGATGTACAAATTTAGTGCATAAAGTTTATAAATAAATAAATAAGTCTTATTAATATTATAAATGTGAAAGTGTATTAATATTTGTTACTCTTTCATGCTAAAACTACTGTTGATGGATGAAACTTAAAGTTATTACTTTAAGTTTCATCTAAATCCGTTCATCCGTCCGGCTTATAACTATTTACATGCGAGAGTAACCCTCGGCAAAAGCATATACTAGTTGAATATACGTGTAGTAAAGATAAGTAGGGAATAAAGTGCGCGCGCCCTTTTGGAGACGGAAAGGGAACATCGTGGTTACCACTCAGTAGGGAGTCATCTGCAAGCCGCAGGTGGCCCGAGGTACGTTGGGGTTCCAGAGCTTTCCTTTCTAGGCTACACCTGTTTCCCCGGCTATTCGATCAAAATTCGCACGCCGGCTCAGGTACTAGAGCCGGCGTGTGGCTTTTAATCGGTTCGAGTCAGACATGACTACCAGTAAGTGGTATTCGGGCCGATTTCCACACTGACACAGAAGGAAAGAGCAAAAGAAAAAATAAGCAAAAGAAAAGATAGTTCTGATGATAAGTGTACCTCCTCTTGGATCAGAGGAACAAGAGAATAAGGGGTTTCAATGACTATATTCTCATTGCTTGAAATTGTATACCACATAAATAAATTATAATGTACAAACTGGCGATTTTAATTCTAATCATTTTAAACACTAATCAATACGAATTTAACATCTCAAACATCAGAATTTACCGTTTAGACTACAAAGCATACCGAAGAAATATACATACATACGAAAAAGAAACCGTCTTTCTGGTGTTAACTAGTAATAATACAAAATATTTACAAAAAAAAAACGACTTCAAGAACCGGACCAAATTGAAATGGGTCCACGCAAGAAGCACCAGCTTTCAAATATATAAAGCATAATGAAAATCGTTTCAGTGGAAAGTTATGAGGTAACAAACATAAAAAAAAACAGTCGAATTGATAACCTCCTCCTTTTTTTTAAGTCGGTTAAAAAAAGGTGAAATAGATTTTATACTTAGCTATATATCGTGGTAAATAGTAGCCTATGTCCTTTCTTAAAAATCAAAGGATCGCCATTGTGAAATTCAAAGCGGTTCAGCTGTTTAACCTAGAAAGAGTAACACACAGATGGACAGACAGAGTTACTTTTGAATATATAATTTTAGTATGGATATGATATCATACTGAAGCATATATCTACAGATGGTTTATGTAGGAGTGTACTCTACGGAAACAAAAATAGATCTTCATATTTTGAGTAAAATGTACAAATGGATTGGACCGCACTTACAGGCCGAATCAACTCAACTTCTTGCGTCGAATGAAACAACTGTAAGATAATTTTGTATGAAAACATTTTTTTTCTACTTCTACACACGGTTTCGTTCGGTTGGTTTGGTATAGTAGTTAATGATCCTGACTGCCAATCTAGAGGATGTGGGTTCTAATCCCGCCCAGGACAAATCTTTGAGTGACAAAACAAATTCATGCCTAGCTTATTAGATTCATTTTGAAGAAATCAATACAACTTTTTTTTCGTTTCAAACTAAGCAGAGATTGCAGAACAAACATTTAATTTAACAATGACGCCAAGAATCGACACAAGTAACATGCAATTGGAAAAGCCTATGTCCATCAGTGAATTGCAATAGGCTGATGATGATGATACAAACATTGTCCGACCGAACCTGAGACCTGAAACACAGTGCGAGAGCACACACTGCACATAAGTCAGTTTGACCAGTGTTTCAGCCATTTTTTTTATTTTCGCCGATTATTCGGCCTAGTTTGGGTTTCAGTATCATTTAATATGTAAAAATAACGCCTCCCTCCTTCCTAATTCTGTGGAGGTAGTCAGTTAAATGGCCGCCACTTATGTTTCTGGAGTTATCCAAATGTGTCTGTCTGTCATGTTACTCAGTCTTTAACAGTCTTTCCACTGCTAGTCATAGGCTTCTCCATAGCAAGGAGGTTATGGCCATGCTGGAACAAGGTATAAGGCATGGTCTAAGCAAGCGCTGGGAGGGGTCCGGATGTGTTAATAACTGCAGTTCCCGGATTCCTCCCTTCTCAGGCGCAGAGTGGCACACCGTGTGGTTTTAGTCGGTTCGAATCCGACACACCACCCCGCCGCAAACGCCGGTGGGGTGACGGTCCGAGGGGATTTCCACACGTTAAAAAAAAAGGCATGGTCTAAGAAAACAAGGTCTCACATTCCGAGAGCGACACGGTAAGACGTCACTATCCAGAACCTGCGATAGCGATAATAACGTAAGGCTCGTGTCACCCACGTGATCACTTTGGCTCGGAATGCTATTTCTGGCGAAATATATTGTTATACCATGAGATAAGGTTTGTTCCAAGTTTTCCTCCTCTTTGTAGTGCTGTTGTCCTTCGTAGTTTGTACCTTACCCATGATATAATTAGGCGTGGTGACACTTCGTATTCTTAATGTCACCAGCTTCCTATTCATCATCATCATATCAGCCGTAAGAAGTCCACTGCTGAACTGTAGGCCTCACCCATTGATTTCCACTTCTACTGGTCGGTAGCGGCCTGCATCAAAACCAGTCTCCGCGATCTTAACTAGGACGTCCGTCCACCTTACGGGAGGCCTTCCTACGCTGCGTTTGCCGTCACGTGGTCTCCACTCAAGAACCTTTCTGCCCCATCGGCCATCGGTTCTCCGAGATGTGCCCTGCCCACTGCCACTTCAGCTTGCTGACTCGCTCTGCTTGTCTTTGCTTAACTTTACTGTACTACTGTAACTTAATTTCGTCTACGGATCTCCTCATTTCTCTCTCTCATTTCGATCTCGTAGAGAGACCCCAAGCATAGTCCGTTCCATAGCTCGCTGTGTGACCCCGAGCTTCCTTATGAGGCCCATAGTAAGAGACCACGTCTCGGCACCGTAGGTCATCACTGGTAACACGCACTGATTAAAGACTTTGGTCTTTAAGGACTGTGGTATTTATTTATATATATTTCTATTCAGTAAAAGAAAATAAATTAAACTTTCATTTGCAATAAAATGATCTCGGCTAGTTTAAAATTGTACCACAGCTGTAACCAACTTATCTCAAGGTATCCGTTTTCTTAGCAATTGAAAACAAAGCTGCAAGCTACAATATTTTGAGTGTAGATTAGAAAACTGATACCCAATTATGAAAACAGACGATTCTTAAATAATCTTAATCTATTTGAGATAAATTTGGCTTTAGATATTGGACGATTAATATTATGGATAGAATTGATTGAAGATGGTATAAATAGTCCAGCCTCTTGTTTTTTATTTTTATTTTTTTTATGCACAAAATGTACGACGGCGGACTTAATGCCAAGGGCATTCTCTACAAGTCTACCGTTGGGTGGTGCGGAAATGAGTGCGAAGGTGCACTACACTTTTGTAATAACATTTAGTTAAATTAATCCACAATGAACTGACAGTAAACAGAAGAGAACCGGGAATTATAATATATCTACACAATACTACAAGAATACATACATACATATAAACACATAACTATAATACGATATATATATATGTCGGAGACACAAGAATAAACGAGAACATGAATCACAGATACAGCAAATCTGGACTATAGCCAAACACTAATCACTACTAAACGCATACGAATTAACTTAAACACCATCAGCAACCCCCCACGAGGGGATTGGGGCAACGCTCACTCCTCCGCGGTGCCCTGTGGAATTCACCACCTAGGCTAGTAATTCCCCCACTTATAAATATCGCCTCATACACACAATATAAAACACAGAGATACAATAAATCACAAATCAAATAATAGATATAGTCGTCGCGAGATCTGAAGAGAACTGTGTCCTGTTTACGATCGCGCCGCTTTATATAGACTGTTCCGTAGTGTTCGATAGAGGCAAATGTTTGTATCACTTTTATTATTCGGATACCCTCATTCCGACATATATATATATATACTACAATAAATACAGTATCAAATTTGTGAGGAATCTGCTGCATTTTGGGTAAGAAGAGCTCGTAGCTTGACCTTGAACGAGTTACGACTGGGTTCTGACTGCCTGAGGAAGGGCATTTCAGAGGTTTAGTTTAGAGGCTAATCCTGGCTTGTTTAGTTATTGGTTGTGGATTCCAAGATAACGGTATGATGAAGATGATTATATTATGGTCTATGTCTGGATATTTTTTCTTTATAACTATCGACCCGACATGGAAGACTTTGAAATTCTCGGATTTCCTCTGCTATAATATGCATATATATTACACATATGAACCTTCCTGTTGAGTCACTCCATCTATTGCTGAAAACTGCGTTGAAATCCTTTGAGGAGCTTAAAAGATCTAAGCGAACAGACATCGAACGCTACTTCATTTTATACTTTGTAATGATTATGTATCAATTTAGAAATACAGGAATAGTATACCAGCTGACCCGGCGAACTTAGTACCGCCATTTTTTCTTGTAATTATTTTACAAATTTCCGAAAAGATTAGTGCACAAGCTTGTGCACTATAATATCTCCTGCGTAATTGGGTGGTCTCCGTTGAGACTGGCCGCCGTGGCTGAAATCGGCTAGGAGAACATCATTATCGACTGCACGGTTGGCCTAGTGGTTTCAGCGGTCGCCACGCCTCTTGCTACTGACCAAGTGTCGTGAGTTTAAATACAACGCGGTACAAAACTTTGTGTGATCCACAAATTGTTGTCCCGAGTCTGGGTGTTCTTTGTGTCCGTCTGTCCCCTGTGTTTGTGGCGACACAGGATGTTTATTCCTGATGCGACAGCTGTCTTTTAAAATGAACAAAAATATCATAAGGTAAAGGATTTGAAAAGTACACGTACTTCCAATTACAACTTCCAAATCTTAAGATGCCCAATTGACTGTAATAGATTCTCCCTTTGTTCATATGTGAGACTTGAGTACAGAGCATAATGTTCCGTCTATTGCTGTTGTCCTTCGATCCCCATTTCTTCTACTAAAACATAACAGTTCCGTCTTTTTCCCTACTCAAAGCATAATCCTTTTAAAATGACTATAATAAAACAACTATCAACTCTAATATCGGCAGTCCAGTTGTCCTCGTTAGCGTGAACTCAACATTTAATGCCTCCCATGGGCAAAAAACAAAAATGGACAATAGTATTGGAGGCTACCAAATTAATAAAATCTATATGCTTAAAACTATTAACTTGGTATGGTTTAGTCATGCAAAGTGAAATGATATCGAAGAATCACGAAATAAACTAATAGAGCAAATGTGTGTAGAAGTGCTTGAAGAGATCTTCCACGGCGAACATTTACCGAATAAATTGGTGATGTTATGAAGAAGGGTCGTGTGAAAAGCACTAGGAACCGACGAGCATGCATGCAGCGATTGATTAATGTGGACGAAGCGTAAGAGGTATAGTAATCGGAGATCCCTCGGGGAAATAGGCGTGATTTTACGTTATGTTATTTAGACAAACGTAGAAACTTTCCGTTGCCGACACGGCACACTATCACATCAGTACATTGTAGTGTTTTTGGAGGAGAGGGTAAAGCCGAGTCTCTTCAGAACAAAAGTTGGCAACTTCTGTTTGTGACAAAAGTTTCTGTAATTTCCTTGTGTTGGAAAAAAAATTGACAAAAAATGTTAGGAACCGTGTTTCTGTTCTTGATGGTAAACATCAAAAGAATACGCATGTTGCAAATATTTTTGGGGTATGGGCCTCCGGTATCCTCACTCACTCGGTGAAACACAGCGCAAGCGCTGTTTCACACCGGTTTTCTGTGAGGCCGTGGTATCACTACGGTCGAGCCGGCCCATTCATACCGAAGCGTGGCTCTCCCGTGGTAAATTCCTTCTCTAGCAGTGGTGTTTGTGTTTTGTGGTGACGGTTGTAGCTGTTTTAGGATATGGGTTGTTACCACCTCTATTTATTACGTGGGTGTCAAAAGAGGGGACTAAATAAGCAAACTACGCAACAGTCTATAATAGCTCTTCATGTATCAATGTCTCGTGTGAGCAATTCGATATAGCTTCAAAATATGTATGTGTATAATATTTTCAGGTATTTCATTAATATCGAAGCCCATTGAAATTTTCGCTATTGCTAAAAGCCAATAATTCACATTCAAAGGTCGAAATCGAATATTTTGTGAGAGATCGAATACCTCACAAAGTATTCATATCGATAGTAAAACCACAATACTCTGTTTTATCCGACTGTAAAAAGATTAGAATTTCTAAACCTATATCTCTGTTATATAAATCTATCTATCTAATACCTTTAAGCGTGATTGTTTATGCTTTAAGTTTGTGTATATATATTATAATCTGAATCTCAGAAAGGGCTCCAGCGGTTTTCATGAAATTTAGTACGCAGGGGGTTTCGAGGGCAACAAATGGATCCTGCTAGGATTTTTTTTAAATACCACAAAAAACCTTCTCCAGGTCTTCCAGGTACTAGATTTAGTCAGTGATATGTAACTGTATAATCTCAAAAACTTGAAATACACCTATTAAACTTATGAGTGCGTTTAAGAGTCACAATTTTTTTGCATCGCTTTTTTTATGTTTGGCCCTGCCAAAATGACTCTAATCTGCCTGATGAAATAAGCAAAATCCAGGGTCACCATATTCATTGTGAATGCAGACAATGCTGCATGGTGACCCAAACCATGGCAGCCTAGTGATGCTTCTGCATCATTGGGTCTCCGGTCTAGCACTCACCAACGAAACACGACAGCACGAACGCTGTCATTTTACGTTGATTTTCTGTGCAAGGGTAGTACCGCCCTGGTCGAGCCGGCCCGTTCGTGCTGAAATCAGTCTCTACTACCTTGAGGATGTAGATCGTAACTTATATTAGCAGTATTTTTTTCTTCTGTAGGTAATCATAATTCGTTGTGACAATTTCAATTTCAATTTTCAATTTCTTTATTTTTCAAAATAGTGTAACGTAATTACATCTTTTTGACGTCAAAACTACTTAATACTAAGTTTACCACCGCTTCCTAGGCGCTAGTGGAGAAGAAACGGCGCGACAAACTCCACTGCTGCATTTTCAGACGTCAGCTTATACATAGATATCTTAAGACTAAATATGGACGAATGTACATTTTTGTCTCGTGTCAATATAAATAAAGGTATATATATAACAAAAAAAAATTATAAAATAATTTTTACCCCAGTTAAACAATAAAATAATTGAACATGTCAAAATATAGTAATGTCAAAATAAAGTAAAAAAAAAAAAAAAAGGTCGCGTGCCTTCCACAATATCATTATATTGTAGTAGAAAATTCCATAACTACAGCATTCTGTAGTTGTAGCACTTTAGCATTCTAGGAGGGGCCTGCACCATGCTCAAGCCAGAAATTTTTGTCTTCAAGGTAATCGACTGTCCTATAGTATGCTGTTTTACATAAGGTGGCCTTAACAAATGTTTTAAATTTATTGTCAGGCATACTGTGATGGTGCCTCTTCGAGCCTAGCCCATCCTAGCCTGAGTAAAGTATGTAATTGTCTATCGAACAAGGTTTTTCTTTAATTACGCGACCGGCAACCCTCATTTAAAGGGAAGGAACAGTACCCCTCCAGCCGTACTGCTCTGTAGAATTCGTCTCCTGACCCGCAATTCTTCCACCAGCTTTAAAGGCCTCACGCGGATCAAAGGGGAAGATTAAGAACAATTAAACACATTACAATTGATTCGTGCTGAACACTCTCATAATCTTTCAGTGTGCAATCAAGATTATGAGGGTTTAATGCTCATTTATCATAGGAAATCTGTACTGCAAAACCAAACACTATCACCACTGGCAGAAGGTACATTAAATTATGCTACCTAGGCCCTGACATTAGAGAATATCCAGGTGGCATTTAAAAATGCCCTATACCTAGTTTGGAACTGGAATCCACATCTCCGACTGGCGCAACGGCAAATAGTGCTCAATCTTCTCTGTAGAGACTCCGTGTAGCCGGCCATTAAATCTCCCAACACTTAATTACACTTCCACAAGCCACAACCTGCCAACCTCAGTATGAAGAAACCACGTTGAGGGATCTCCGAAGTACGATCGTGTAGCAGAACTAAACGGTGATCTGCCGCCGAGTTCCACTCGATTCGTACTCGAATCACGCTCGCCGTAGACTTCATCTAGGGGCCTACTTATACATCATCACACATGGTACCAAAATAGAATCAATTGTACTGTTTAACGTTTAAGTAAATGTAAGATTATATCAAATAACCGAACAGTTACTACTTTACTCAGACCGGGAAACAATTGAATATTAAAGTAATAAGCTCATCATCCTACGAGTAATTATAGAAAACAGCGACTCACCCGGCTTACTTCCATGTTATCACCTTACCACTTACTCTCAAACTGCCCCCAAAGGCACCAATTTTAAGCACCGTTCACTTCTGCCGCTCAAGATCAAGTGTCTTGCCTACGCCCTGACTGTCCCCATCAAACCCCTCGAGAAGCAGGTAGGGTCCTTTTTTACAGCTCTCCTCATGTATCACTTTAAAATTTGAGTTTATTGCACCCAGATGTAGACGTTCCCAGTTAAAAGTACCTTAAGTGTTCAATAGTGTCATGTTCGTATTGTGTTGCGCAAAAGTCATCAATCGGTTTATTTATGGTTGACCCCTTTTTTATAACTAGGAAGCGTTTTTGCCATTCGCTCGGTGTTTTACATTATTATTAAGATTTTAACAAGGCGAAGAATATTATTAAACCTTAATTACGCGAATCTAGGGAGGGGTACTATCACAATACCAAGGACCGATTCAGATTGAAAATACAGAGTTTCACCACGCCTATTCAATCTATGGGTGTCGTAAGAAGCTAGAGAAGAACTACGTAGGATAAAATCACTGCAATGACCATGCAAGTTTGAATACCAACTCATCTGGATGGCCTGGCTTAGTAGTTTGAAACTTCCTTTTTAAGAAGAGGACTATGTTCAGAAGTGGATTATTTAAAGTTGTTGATGATGAGGTAATACGAGTAATAACACCATTTTTCGTTAGCTATTTGAATGATACTCTCTAAAGAGATATAGGTTTTTTCCCTTATGAAGTTCAGATAATTCTGTACATGAAACTTCAAAAATATTAACTGATATGTTTTTAACCGACTTCCAAAAGGAGGAGGTTCTCAATTTCATCGGTTTTTTTTATTATTTTTTTATGTATGTACATCGATTACTCCGTCAATTGTGGACCGATTTTGAAAATTCTTTTTGTATTCGAAAGGGTATGCTCTCCATGTGGTCCCATGGCCACCATATCAGGATCTGATGATGGAATCCTAAGGAAATTGAAGGAAACCCTCAAATTTACGTGAGTGCCTGCAATGAAGTTACGAGCAATTGTCTGCCTGCCTACATATTCTGTAGAAATCATTTAATTTTCAATGAAATGATGATGAGAGACTTGAGAAAGACTAAAAAGCGAAAAATAAAAAATAAACTTCGTTTAAAAAAACCGACTTCAAAAACTAAAAAGTATAAAATAACTTAATTTGTATGAGCTACCTATTCATAGGTTTGAAGTCGGTGCCTACTATTACATTTGGCTAGGCATTATTTTATACTTTTTAGTTTTTGAAGTCGGTTTTTTTAAACGAAGTTTTTTTTACATTCTAGAATGTAAAATTGTAATTATTTCACTATTTTAATTAAATTTACACCTGACCGGTTTCGCCTTTTGGCCTAACTTTTGATAATGCCATAAGACAAAACCGGTCAGGTGTAAACTTAATTAAATTAGTGGAATAAGTACAAGTGAGTTTGAATCTAGAATGTATTGCAACTAGTTCCATCAAGTGCCGACAATCGAGAGTATAAATAAGATATGTTTTACGCTGTTTTGTAAGAAGTTGGGTAATAAAAATTGCTTTTTGTTTTATAATCCAAGAACGATGGTTTTAATATTTGTGTTTATGAGCTTTTTTTACTATTTTCGACAGACAAGCGTCAAAAAAGTGAAATAAAATTAATAAGTTATAATTAATATTAAAAATGAATTGTTTCATAAAACTGTTTAATAATTATTTTGAACATATTTTTTTGTTATTTTAAGTTAAATTTAAATAATTAGAAGGTTAATGACGATTACTACTCAAAATAATAATAACTTTTCAAAATTTTACATTATTTAAAAAAAAAAGAACATCATGGCTTATCTGTTAGTATTGCTATATTTAACCATTTTCAATTAAGTGAGCTTTGTTACATGCAATAAAACAGCAAAAAAATTCCTAAATAGTCATAAATTATAACAGCATTACCGAATTGGGTATTAAGTATTTAGTAATTTAGAACTGATTAATTAACGATTAAAGGGGATAAATATTTCTTTTGTTCCTGTCTTTCAACGTAAGAGATGGAAAATAAGAAAGCATGAACTCACATGACGATTTTTGTTAAGTACCATTTTACTGTCGCGATTAGGATACAGGGTCGTAAGACGTATACATTAGTAACAGTAACATTCTTGATATTAAAGCAAAACTTATAAAATATCGGCTTATTGGTTTCTTATCATAAGTTCGACGTCTTGGACTGGTTCCAAAATAGCGAACACTTTACGCACCATCTTTTATAAAAAAAAACAAAGAAGATTTAGTAGTATTTTTTATCAAATCATGAAAGATCCGGTATACAAGGTAGATTTTCATTAGTTGTGCTTTTGTGCATCTCTTTCGAGAAGAAATAATTTATGTAATAAAAGTAATTTTTAATTGAATAACAATACAAATAAGGTTTAAATTCATTCCTCTGAAAATAATTCTATAAAAAAACAACCTATATTTAAAATATTTTTAAGATAAAATACAATTCCTAATTTGTCATTGGTGTAGTTTTATTTCATCAGTTGCTTAAAAAAGCTACATTACATTACTATAAGAGTGAAATAATTTTATTTCGTTTTTAAAAGTAGCTTGAAATACATTTATTTTTGAAACCATAAACATGTACGTAAGTGCGTACACGTACGCAACTTGTGAACTAATTTTAATATTTCAGGTGATTTCTTTTACTAAAATTAATTTAAACTTAATCTGTATTAAATTTTAAATATTTTTGTGTCTACCTAAATATTTAATACTTTTCTGAGGATGTAATGATTGTTGCTTGAAAATTTGTTTCTACTTCAATTAGTTTCAGGACTTACATACATTAAATGTAAATATTTAACGGTCCATATTTATAGAAATGTGTATTTTCAACATTTATTAACTCGGAATTTATTTTAAAAATAAAAACATAAATTTAATTATTAATCATAATTTATATTTCAAAGTCATAATTAATCCATGAAAATAAAAAATCGACTACCGACTTGGAAAAAAATCAGGCCTGAATATATCAAAACTTTACTAAACTTACCTGAATATCGTCGAACTCCTAAGGATCGTCGCACACACAAACTCTAATCAGGTAGCGGCGTGCTTCACGCGTAGCCGCGGTATACTGTGCGCCCAGTGTAGGCTTTCGCGCTTTTATAAGTGCACGTCGGATGGGCGTAGGGCGGGCGGGCGGCACCATACCTCTACGATAGTACTGGTCAATTCAATGAAGTAACTTCATAAGCTTATAAATATATTATAACTTTCAATATTTTGCTGATGGAATTTTTAGACCTTAAATAATGTTTTGTGAAAGTTGTAAGCACTTTCCTGTGTTGTAACTAACTAGATATATATTGTTTGGGTAAAAAAATTTACTTTGAGGGTACATGTCAATTTTTGTTTAGCGATATGTATCTAAAATGTCCTAAATTTGAATACTTAATACTTGAACTAAGTGTCGATTCAATACTTCTTTCATATAGAGAAATGGAAGCTAAGTTGGAACCTAAAATGTTTCATTACTTTTAGTGTTTTTAATAGTAATGGAAACCCATCACAATGTATTCAAATTCAAAGGTATGGCTATACTTTTTTACCGACTTCAAAAAAAGGAGGAGGTTAACAATTCGACTGTATCTTTTTTTATGTTTGTTACCTCATAACTTTCGACTGGGTGAACCGATTTTGATGATTCTTTTTTTATTTGAAAACTGGTGCTTCCAGATTGGTCCCATTTTAATTTGGTCCAGATTGAAGTCGGTATTTTTTTGTTAAAATTTGTGATTATTATTATCAATGAGGTTAATCATTAAGGTAATAGTTATCACAGTAAATTTTCCCCTTCGAATACTCGACTAAGTTACTTGCAATCTGTTGAAACACGTTTAGTCATTTGTTTTTCCTGTAATTTTAATCGATTTTACCCGACTGCGCCAGAAAGAGGGTTATGTTTTTAGGTGTATGTATGGATATTCCTTTAGCACGCTCACGACTACAGTCTAAACGATAGATTTGTGTGTGATTGGTGTATGTCATTCGATTTGTTTTAGTTATGAGGGTGACATTGGGAAAATGTAAATTATAAAATAAGTTTATTATACAGAAGAAGGAGTTCATTGAACGACAGAAGTTTCATCGCCATCATCTAGATGGTTGGCAGTCCACAACTGTGTGCTTTTCCAGGAACTTTCTGCCTCGCACAACAAAACTGTGGAATGAACTGTCGCCTGCGGTATTCCCGGACCAATACGACCTTCAAACCTTCAAGAAAAGAGCGTATTCCTTCTTAAAACGCCGGCAACGCTCTTGTGACGCCTCTGGAGTTGCAGGTGTCCATGGGTGGCGGTAATCGCTTACCATCAGGCGATACGTCTGCTCGTTTGCCCCCTATCTCATAAAAAAAATTAAATTATATATCTAAAAAAACGATACACTCTCACGCAGTTAAATAGATACCTGTTCAGTATTGAGAGGAAATCTGAGTTCAAATTAAAATACTTTTTTACGTAAGAAAACTGCATTTAGAAAAAAAAATAACATAAACAAATAAATATTAAGAACAACGAGTAATAAAAGAAGTGCATTGTGTTAATTGTATGCATTTGTGATTGTAAGGAACTACCGAATACTCACGGGGCATCAACGTATTCGTGTAAGTCGACTTCCACTTGTTCTTGGATGGTGGTTGTCACTTAACATCTGGTGGCCAGTGTGCTTGTTTGCCCGATATACCATAAGAAAAGAAAATACAATGTAATTCATACTATCCATACTAATAAATATTATAAATTCAAAAGTAACTTTGTATGACTGTTACGCTTTCACGACTCAGCCGCTGAACCGATTTTGATAAAATTTACAATGGAGATCTTTCGACTTTTGAGGAAGAACATAGGCTACTATTTACCGCGATAAGTGACGTACACGTGGGCCAAAACCGTACGCAAAATCCATATATATATAAAAGAGGAAGGTGACTGACTGACTGACTGACATACCCAGAGATCAACGCACAGTCGAAACCGCTGAAGCTAGAATCCTGAAATTTTGCATGTAGGTTTTTTATATAACGTAAGTGAGCACTAAGAAAGGAATTTTGGAAATTCCATCCCTATAGGGGTAAATCAGGGGATGAAAGTCTGCATGAGTGAAGCTGCGTTCAAAAGCTAGTCTAATATAATATTAATTCGAAAGAAAAACTGTCTGTCTGTTGGTCTATGAAGTTTTCACGGCTAAACGCTGCACCTGTTTCAATGAAGTGTGGCATGGAGATACTTGGGGGAAAGTTTACCGTGGGAGAGCCACACTTCGGCATGAATGGGCCGGCTCGACCGAAGTGATACCACGGCTTCACAGAAAACCGTTGTGAAACAGCGCTTGCGGACCGGAGGACCATACCTCCCATCCCTCTCCCCATCCCCCAAAGGTCGGCAGCGCACTTGTGACACCTCTGGTGTTGCGGGTGCCATGGGCGGCGGTAATCGCTTACCATCGGGAGATACGTCTGCTCCTTTGCCCCCTATACTAAAAAAAATCTTATATTCTTGAAGAACATAGGCTACTCTTTACCGCGATAACCGACATACACGCTGGCAGAGCGGCGGGTAAAAGTAGTATAAAACAAAAAAAAAATTCAAAATTATCAAAGTCACTTGCAGAAATTGATATTGCTTACTCCAACTTCGTGTACCGAAGACTATATAGTTTAGCTCACACAATCTTACAGGAAGTCAGCCGAGCTTATCTGGTGACAACTCCACTCGAGCACAAAGTTTCTACTATTGTTCACGACTCAGTTGCCGACATCTTGAGCAACTAATAAAGTAGGTGGTTTGTAAGTCGTAATATTAATAGTAAACATTAGTAATTTTGAATATTAATAAATTGGTTCTAAATATAGAAGGTCGTGGATGTTTGATGGAAGTTGTTCTACGTGAAAAATCGCAATTCAGCCTTATCGTAGAACACTTAACAGCGTACTCCAAACTATTTTAGCTCGCAGAAAGGATTCTAAATATGGACGGTATATGAAATTGGAAAAAAACTAGCAGAAGAATTTCTTTGAGGAAGTAACAGGTTCTCATCAACGACTCTAGTACTTTTAAATGCTCGCCTAAGGTAATCTGACATATTTATACTATCCATAATTTAATATATTAAATTCTCGTGTCACGTGGTTTGTTAACAAACTCCTCCTTAACGGCTGGACCGATTTTTATGAAATTTTACGTGCATATCGTCGTCGTTCGTTACGTTGTTACGCATTCACTACCATGCTGCCTCGGTGGCGCAGAGGTAGTGAATGCGACTGCTGTGTTTGAGGTCTCGGGTTCCAATCCTGGGTCGGACCAAATGTTTGTGTGATCTACAAATATTTGTTTCGGAGTTTAAATGTTTTATATGCATGTATTTACAAAAAAATACATATTTTAACAATAATATTTTAAGTTTCTGTGACTTTTGATTAATACTAAACTAAATAAAGATTAAATAAATGTAGAATATTTTGTATTATTTCAATTGCCCTGAATATTATGGGTCATTCTCCGAACGCTTGAAAAAACGTGTCCAGATCGAAATCTCTTTGAATTGATTACTTACTATTTCAATTTTTTTATATGTAATAGAAAATTTGAAAATAATATGCCTATGGCCTATGTCCTTTTTTAGATAAATTAAGTAGAAGTAAGTATAAAAAAATAAAACTTACTAAAATATTGACCTCGGTGGCGCGTCCGAACCCTACGTTGCAGCGGAAATTATTTTTTTACTTTTTTCCTCTAACAAATTACGCTATTTTGCATGTGTTCACATATGACCAAATAGTTATTTGTTCAATTTATATTTTTATTAAATTAATATATGCAACAATAGAGAAGTTACAACAGGTTATATACACGTCCGACGTTTTGAGTTGATATCAGTGGCGCGCACCGATCTGCTCATATTTCTAAACTAAACTGTCTGTGAGGATAGTTATTGGCGTTAGCTGAAGCATCAGTCGTGTCGCGACAGCAACGAAGAAACCATGGCTGTACGTCTTATGGTCACCTTTTTATAGAGGTAAGTAACTGTTTTCGCTGGCTTGGTATACTAAAAATTTCATTTCGGTGAAGCCTTTTTTTCGTGTATACTTTAAACTATCATATTTAAAATATAAAAATAGTGTATATTACATGTAATAGATTTTAGTAGAAAATGTAAATATTAGCATTTTAAATTATTTTTTAAGTTATTTACAAAATACCTTAATATTTTGATTTCAGTGGTATTGAATTCGGTGTTTTCCGTGGCAATGTGTCCACCTTCTACTAACTTTTAAGACCGTAAATCATAAAATATTTATCTTGTTCTAGTATTGTCATTATGTCAGATTCTGAGCAAGGTCACTTGGCTAAGAAAAGATTGTCTAAGACGTCGGAAAGCCCGAATCAAGAGTCATCCAGAAAGAACTTTACGCAATACACAAGGAAAAAGACAGGAAGCGTTATTATGAAATGGAGGATGAAGGAAAGCCTGTTAGTGAATTAATTCGTCGTTAACAACGCATACATAGAGAGAGGAGTAGAATATCTTCGGACAAACATAATCGGAAAAAAGGCTCAGAGAGTTGAAATGCCTTGAGGAAGATTTGATTGTCATACCAGAAGTAGTCGATACTAATGATGATCCTTTGATAACTTCACAATCGCAACTGAAACTTTTATAACAACGCCAATTAATGCCACCGATAGTAAGGACTCGGCTTAGCACTCAATCAAGTTCCTTATTAACAAAATCATCCAATGCGTTAAATAAAATAAACACATACTTCGTCAACGTCGGTAAAACATTGGCTGAAACACATTTGAACTCAAGAATTTCCTCCCATTACCCAAGTACGAATTTACCTTCTAAACTACATTCATTTGTGTTATTAGATACAGATGTTGACGAAATATTAAGAACTATGAACGAGTTAAAGGAAGACTGTGCAGTTGGGTACGACAATATAAGTAATAGTATACTTAAACGATTTAGACACATACTTGCCCCCCCATTGACACATATCTTTCAATTATGTCTATCAAAAGGAGTGTTTCCGAAAATGCTTAAAAAAGCTGTTATCACGCCGGTTTACAAAACAGGAGACAAATGTTGTATTAGTAATTATAGACCTATTTCAGTCCTCTCAGGCCTATCTAAAATATTAGAAAAAATCATAAATTCCAGGTTGATAAAATATCTTGAAGACAGCAATTTGATTTCTGATAACCAGTTTGGTTTTAGGTCAAACAGATCCACTGATAACGCAGTACATCGAGTAACTAATTATATCGTTGATAATCTGGACAAGAATTTGCACTCTGTAGGTATTTTCCTTGACCTTGCCAAGGCATATGATACCATTTCCCGTACAGTGCTACTGCGCAAACTGGAAAAACTTGGAATAAGGGAACGCAGTTGGCCCTTTTTGAAGACTATCTCAGAGACCGACAACAATGTGTAAAAATTGGACCATACACTAGTTCTTACCAAAAAAATAATGATTACGCTATTCCTCAAGGAAGTGTATTAGGATGTACCTTATTCCTGGTTTATATAAATGATCTGTGCAGCTTAAAACTAGAAAATGGTATCATTGTAACGTATGCGGACGACACGGCTATAGTATTTTCAGCCAAATCGCGCGCTCAATTATATAATCACGCACAAGAAGGGCTTAACATAGTCACTAACTGGCTTTATAAAAATTTACTAACATTGAACTCTGACAAAACAAAATACATTGTATTTACGATGAGTAACATTAAGCCCCCGACACCTGACCTTGACATTTGCGCTCATACTTGTGGTTCTAGTGCTAACAACGCATGCAACTGCCCTGCTTTGACAAAAACTGATGATGTGAAATATCTAGGCGTCACGATTGACACATATTTGAATTTCCGCAGGCACATCGAATTATTATGTACTAGAATTCGTAAATTAATGTTTATATTTAAGAACGTGAGAAATATCGCCGACTATGAGGTTGTAAAACTAGTTTATTTGGCTATGTGTCAATCTGTCCTTACATATTGCATATCATCGTGGGGTGGTGCTGCTAAAACAATTTTACTGCCGTTAGAACGTGCTCAGAGAGCTATTTTAAAAGTATCCACATTTCGCCCTTTTAGATTTCCTACACACCAGCTGTATTCCGAATGTAAAGTACTAACAGTTCGACAACTGTTTATCTTAAATACGATTCTAAAACAGCACAGAGAGCTTCAATACAACCCAACAACAACAGACAAAAGACGAAAAGACTTAGTCTGTGGAACCCCGCAGACGAGGCATGCTTATGTAGACAGATTTTATTTATTTTTAGGACCGTTTATATATAATAAACTAAATAAATTATTAAACATATATAGTGTTAATAATACAATATGCAAAAAAAGGGTATCAGAATATTTAGGTACATTAAACTATTCAGACACTGAAAACATCTTAGCAATTTTAAAGTAGAATTGTAACATGTACACTTAGTTATAACCTATGTTTTAAGAAAAAATTATTAAATATTGAAAAAAGTAATTGTAATACCAGAAATTGCCTGAAACACAGGTCTTACCTAGATCAGGCAGATCATTAAAACAAAATGTTGATCTTACTTAATAATGAATATAAGAAGTGTAATTTGATAGTTAGAAATAATAGATACTTAGCTCTAATCGTTTAAGCATTTCAGAAGTTAAATTAAGTTTACTCTTAAGAAAAACACCCAAATCTTGTACATTGAATATGGAATAAATTTTATTATTATTTATTATTATTTATTATTCAGTTATTAATTACTATAGAGTCAGTCACACTTCATCTTCTTTAACACAACGTATTAAGACTTATCGAGAATTGTCAGTACCATTGTGTCCATCTAGTGATGCCAGTTGTGCTTCAAACTCACAGACTGTAGTTGCCAGCTCTTATGACTGACAGGGAGTTGCCTTTGACTCTAAAGGCTAATGGGACCAATCCCGCTCTCACACCCACCACTGTAATTCCTGTACACCAGGATCAACAGCAGTGACCCACAACCACAACGAGTTATGACACTCGGCAAGTCCCAGGGAAAATAAACTGTCTTGGAACCCGCAACGAAACTAATCAGAAAGAAACCGGAGGAGTTGGAAATAATAAAAGTCCAGTTCCCTATTTAGTAAAGAGGTAGACAAAATGAAGTCAAAATAGGCAGACACCTTTTTCAAACCGGGAAATACCACGGATAAGAAAATTATGGGTCCTAAGTGAGCTTTATTCGATTACTATAGTATGTATGGTAGAATAGCCTAAACGCACGGAAATTCATTGAAGTTAACACAAGATCGACATAGTATACCGCCCCAGATGTTAATTGTAAGCTTGTATAGCATTATGTTACGTTCATTGTAACAAAAATTACATTCCCAGAGGACATGATGAGCTGACTGTTAACTGCTAGAATCAGGTGTTGAGCGTTGCCACAATGTGTGACAAAGGTGAATCCACTAATTTAAAAGAGTGTAGTTTGCTCTTAAAGTTACCTTGGCCTGTGAGAAATTGAGCGACACAGTGATCCACCCTCGAGCCATTCCCTCGACAACCGTTCGTGAATAGATGGAAAGAACTGGTGAAGGTAGCGCCCCTTAGATGATTGGGCCCATCGCTATTGCCTTTCGTCCATGAGGCCGTTATAGACATTGGACTGCTAGACCAGCTCTAGAGACTAATAAAAAGCCATATAGCAAAGTTATTATACGTAGACTGAAATACCGCATGAATAATATACTTATGTAATTTATATAATGAGAAATGTAAAGGCTCCACCTTTTTGATTTAAGAAATGAAGAAGTAGGAACTATACACTTAACTTTTTAAAGCTTAATGCCAAAGTTAATTGTAATAAGTTTATGTAACGTAATAAAGAACGTGTAATTAATCAAATAATTGTTTTATTGTAATATATATCAGAAGTCCCTTAACGGTATTAGTTGTGCTTACCTAAATTTATAATAAAATACATTTTTTTATAAATATAGAACTACTATGTAAATAATTTGAAAACATAATTAACATTTTTGATTTCGGTGAAAATAAAGTTGATTTCGGTGGACGCCATTTTTTAAAAATTAAATTTCTTCGTAACCGTTCATCCAATAAGAGTGCCTCCAGTACAGATATTTTCCAAATAAAATATAGTTTTTTAATTTCTTATTAATATATTGAAATTTAGAAAAAAAAAAATCAGCCACCGAAGTCAACTGAATAATGAGTTACTTGAGAAATACCCTTATAACATAATTTCCTTAGGCGGTACGACTCGAGCAACCTGACCCTATTTAGGTCGGCAAATTTTCGATTTTTTAGTTAGGCTTTTTTTTTTTTTTTACTTTAAATTTGAATAAGATCAACCAGAAAATAAATCCTGGTAAAAGAAAGGATTTTCCAGATTGGTTCATAATAGTCGGAGTTCTGAAAAAAAAAGAAATAATTTTAAATAAGCCGTCTTAATAGGTTATTCTCGGGTATGTCTCTTCATTGTAAATCTAGTTCAACCTTTTTATTCTTTAAATTGTAAGCAATTGAAAATATGAAATAATATTATTGAAAATGACCGATCTATTTCTGAATTCTGTTCAAGAAATCCGTTTTTTAATCGATTTTATAGAATATTTTGGTTAACGTAACCGTTTTTTTTCTATTTAGTCTTTTGTTTCAATTTCTTTCTATCAAATCTGGTAGTTTTTCCTCTAAGAACTACTTAAACGAGAATTGTGGGAAACGCTTCATTCTGACATTTATAACAAAAAATACTATTTGAAGATGTAATAAAAATAACATGTTCCATTTCGGGCAGTAAAACACACAGTGCGCAGTCATCATAGCACTCGGCTTTAAACGTTGTATTAAAGTGCGTATTTTTCCAGAGAATGGAGATGAAGTCATTTCTTAACGGAAGTTTTTTTCAACCACTTTTCTCGAAGTGTTAGAAGGCGCCAAGTTGGCTGTGAAGATAAGTAATTATTTCTTCACACTCTGAAGAATAAATTTTTAGTTCATCTCTAGTTCGAAATTTACCACATGGTTTTGGGTCATCTATTACATAATTCTCGTGCTACGTTGCTGCTCACGATTAACGCCGAAACCATCTTACCGATTTTCCCATGTTTTCATGTACATTACCTGCCATACCTAGGATATGAAACTGGATACTTAACATCATGCGTAGATCAACAGGAGGCGAGCATGATTGAAAATAGACGCAGTCGAAGTTGTGTGGGTCAGTTAGTGTATATAATAAATATAGGTTTTTTTGCAATCAATCTCATTGTATTATTATCAAAATTTTGAAATTATGTTTTTAACTTCTACGACTGTTTTATGACATAGCGGGCAAAGGAGCGAACTGGTCCCCCGATGGAAAGTGAATGCCGCCACCCATGAACGGTTGGAACACAGGGGTCACAATCGCATTGGTAGCCTTTGAGAAAGGGATATGCTATTTTCTTGAAGGTTTAAAGATCGTATCGTTTCGGAAATACCTTAGATGCTAAATTTTTACCCAGTTAAGTATTTAAGTTAAGCAGTTTTTTTTAGATTTCCTGTACAAAAACCACAAAATAAGAAAGTGCTGATACACGTTTTTTTTTTTTTTTTTTTTTATGTTGGGCCCGCCAAAATGACTCTACTCTGCCTGATGGAAAGCATAAGCAGAATCCAAGAGTGGTGGTCACCATGCTCACTGCGAATGCAGACAATGCAGCATGGCGACCCACACCATGGCGGCCTCGTGATGCTACTGCATCTTTTAGTCTAGTCAACAAGTATGGAACTTGTTGACTAGACTAATTGGGCCTCCGGTCTCGCACTCACCAACGAAACACGACAGCATGCTGTCATTTTACGTTGATTTTCTGTGCGAGGGTAGTACCGCCCCGGTCGAGCCGGCCCGTTCGTGCTGAAATCAGCGTGGCTCTACTACCTTTAACGTCATCAGTGCTACGAAATTTGACATTACCAAATGTTACAAAGTTAAAAAAAGTTTGTTTTCAAATTTTTTTAGACTGTGCTTGGAAAATTGCATTTTAGTTTGTATGCTGTGTTTATCAAATTATGTTTTTTTATTATTACCAGCTGATCCCGTGAACGTTGTTTTGCCATAAAAAAATAGATGTTGGTCGATTCTCAGACCTACCCGATATGCACACCAAATTTCATAAAAATCGGTCCAGCCGTTTCAGAGGAGTACGGTAACTAACACTGTGACACGAGAATCACTACATAGTATAAAACAATACATAGTATAAAACAAAGTCGCTTTCTCTGTCCCTATGTCCCTATATCCCTTTGTTTGCTTAAATCTTTAAAACTACGCAACGGATTTGGATGAAGATTTCTTTAATAGATAGAGTGATTCAAGAGGAAGGTTTTTATGTATAATAAATGCATAATATAATTTGGGAACACTGTTAATTTTCGAGGTTTTTAATGTTGTGTAGCAAATAAACACATTTTTTTGCGCTTACATTGCAAACGCTGGTTGCATCCTACGAGATAGATCAAAATAATGTACTACAGTATTGTACACCTTAAAAAGTACTACAAAAAAGTCCGCGACGGTATATGTCTATCTCTTAGGGATAACCCACAACAACCATTTTTTATTCCTTTCTTTTTACGAGAAATAATAGCTTATTTACGAAGTGATTTTAAGCAATACAGAATGAATCCTAATACAATTAAGTAAATTAAATACATTGTGCATTTAATATAGATCAAAATGGTCCTTTACAGTATCTAATTTAAATGAATATATTCGAAGATATTACAGATTTAAAATGCACGAATCGTGTCGTCGGCGGGGGCATCTGAAATCCACCCGTGCGAAGCCGTGGCGGGTCGCTAGTTTTATATATAAGATTAAATATGGTTTGGGCAAGATACTACAGTCGTTCACGCGCAATCCAGCTCAAGAGTTTAAGGTTTTTGAGTATTATTCGCTGAAAAGCAAGAGATTAACTGTTTAACATCGATATTCTGTGCGGTATATCCCTCTACTCGTAGGGCTATTTGTGCCAAAAGCATAGTTCTCTAACGGTAAGGTGCTTATAATGAGTTCCATTTTAGATTCATTTTTTATCGATGTGTAAAAAAAATTACAATGGTGCTTATTCCGTATCGTCAGTAAACTAAAATTCCTCTAAAATTCTCTTATTAATATTTGTTTTGTATGTATATAATGTTAATTTTAGTAAATCTTTGATGTTTTGAACGTCATTTAACAAGACTAAACTCACGTTTAGTGGTTTTTAAATTAGTTTAAAGAGATTCCGAACAACAGAGTTACAATTTTATGAACTAAATTAAGTTAGTTGTCCAACTCCACGTGGCCTCGTTGAATGCAAGATTCATTTAACATTTACCTAATTATAAACTTCACCAGTTACTTGGATTAGCTCGTGGCGAACAACACACGGGGGATGAAATAAAACATCTAATTTTAATATGTTCTTAAATTACTTAAGAAAGGTTCTTTGAAATTATATTGATATTTAAATTTTCTCAATGTATAGTACATTTCGACTGCACGGTTGGCTTAGTGCTTTAAGCGGTCGCCACGCCGCTTTCTACTGCGCCAAGTGTTGTGGGTTTAAATCCTGTTGTGTTCTTTGTGTCCGTTTCATGTATGTTTGTATAGTCCCCCGCGACACAGGATGTTAATTCCTAATGCGGGAGTTGTCTTTTAAAAAAGAAATGAAGTTAGTTCATGTTCTGCGATTTCGGTGGTCTCTCCGTTCTTGCTGCCGTGTCACTGAATGGAACAGCGATTCCGGTCTGTTCCGAGGATATGGCCAGGAAGGGAGTAAGCAGTGATAGAGGAGAATGGAGTAAGAAAACTCATTGCACCGATCCCAAATATAGTTGGGAAAAGGGTAGGGAGATGATGACATTAGTACACATGATATTACAGTAAAAATAACTAATATGAAATTCAGAGGAACAAACGTCGTTATATCACGATTATTTCTTTTCAATAGTTATCTTTACAACTTATGTTTCCCGTGGGAAATTGGAAAACAGAACGTATCTTACCCATCGCGCGTAATGAAAATTGATTATTTTCTGTAATTTGTTTTTAATATCTTTGTTTTCTGAAAGAACAACAGTGAAATATAAATGCAACACTAATACTGAAAAAAACTGACGTTTTTCAATAAGTTACTATTAAATGCTATGAAATATATTTAGCTTTACTTAGTTATAAGTATAATAAGTTACTAATTTATTATCTATACTAATACTATAAAGCTGAAGAGTTGTTTGTTTGGACGTGAATCTCCTAGTCCGATTTAAAAATGCTTTCAGCATTAGATAGTTCAGTTGTAAAAGAAGGTTTTATATTATCACGATACAACCAAAAGGTGCGCAGTATCAAAAAAAACGAGGGAAAATTATTTGGGTATATTACCGTGGTAGAGCCACGCTTCGGCATGGCTGGGCCGGCTCGACCGAAGTGATACCATGGCCTCACAGAAAACCGCGTGAAATAGCGATTGCGCTGTGTTTCACCTAGTGAGTGAGGATATCGGAGGCTCGTACCCCAACCCCTCCCCATCCCCATCCCCCAAACGCCGGCAACACACTTGTGACGCCTCTGGTGTTGCGGGTGTCCATGGGCATAACGGGTAATCGCTTACCATCAGGCGATATGTCTGCTCGTTAGCCACCTATTCCATAAAAAAATCCTTAAAGAGCTTCCATTGCGTGTATTGCGTAGCAACTACGCAACAAACTTTCACAAAAATAATGTATGAAGGAATTATTCCCCTTTAACTGTTGTGAAAAAAAGTCCGTGACAGTATATGTCTATTTTTTTAAGATCGATTCACTATTACCTTTTCTATGGTAAACAAATTTGTTCACGATGTATAACATCGCGCTACGGGCAATAGAACGGAACGTAACCGTCGGGAATCGAACTCAAGATCTCAAGCACAGCAGTCGCATACGCTACCACTACGCCACCGAGGCAGTTAAGTAATAATAATTAAGTATTATATTATAGTTTAATGGGGCAAACGATTTGATGGGCAGCTGTTAATACTAATATTAGCTAATTTGTTCATTTCAATGTTTAAAATACTCTTTAACTCAAAATGTCCTTTAATTATATATTTATGTCAAATGTCAATGTGTCTGTGCCACTCTAACATAAATGTCAGATATTCTGCGAAAATTAAACCAAAATGATACAATGACAAGCCAATTCGTTTGATAGCTTTACACTGACAAATTATGTTGTCTATCTAAACACTTAATGTAACACGAAATATGCATATAATATCGCTTAATCATTGCAGGCGATGATATCGGCATTTCTTCTAATGATTCAAAAATCGATAAATATATATACTAGTTTTTGCCCGCGGCTCCGCCCGTGTGTATGTCGGTTATCGCGGTAAATAGTAACCTATGTGTTATTCTGATGTATAAGCTATATTACTGTAAAGTTTCACCCAAAAACCGTTCAGTAGTTTGTAACCCCTGAACTTGTCAGGTGGAAACTCACCGGTTTCGACTCAGGATAGAATATGATACCTCAGGGCGCCGTAAGAATTTTGATAAAATTTTATAGTGAGGGTGCGGAGGGTCCAAGGAAGACTTCAATGAGACAACTTACGACTCATACAAACTTTTATTCTTGTTCCTGTTGTTTTACAAATGTGAAATTTAAATATAAATTTATAAATAAACTTATGAGGTAGTCTTAAAATAAAAAATAAAATTATACAGTTTTTTCTTTAACTCTTTAAGCCTGTAGACTGGTCAGCACAGGATAGCCACCCTCTGGTCACCTCTCTGACTCAAGGTAGTCAGCCGTAGACTCTCTCCAGCTCAAGGTAGCTTGAGGAGACGTCCACCAGTGATCCAACTTGTGGGTGCTAGGTAAAAATATTAATTAATTTTCATATACAGATTATGTGAACTTCCCTCAAGGTAGGGCAGATGGGTCTTGAGGAGTGAGCTGTGAGCTGCCAATAGTCAACCGTCCTCAGCACAAATCTTGAACCACAAGACAGGTAAGATGTAGGTTGTCTTTCAGCGGTAATCTATCGACCCTATAAACAAAATTAAATAGCCTGAGGACATATTCTACATACATTAAGATAATACGGAAAAACCTTTTTGAGGTTAACTTACCACAGACAGTGGGACTTGAACACTCACAAACACTACCAACAAAGATATTAATATACACTGTAAGCAAAGCTTCCTCAGAGTTCATGAGAGAAGGTTTAAGAAATAAAAAAACAATATGCCACACACCCCTCTATATAGACTTCTCATCGAATATTCTCGATGATTCCCCTACCTCAATTCTGGATGTGCGAACAGGACGTACAACTTCCATACTCCTTGCTTATTTGAGATCAATTTAAGATGTAATGAGAATCGTATGATACACATATGATAATGTCTCACTATTTCTAAGTGTCATAATGTTAACAAAAAAATATCCTTCAAAAAAAACGCCACCTAGTGCCACCTAGGTGTACCAACAGCCCGGAACTTCGATCGCGCACAAAATCCAATTGTAGTTCGAACTACAGTAAACGAGAGGGCGCTGAAACAAAAATTGTTAAACATTGAAAACTAAAAAAAACGATGTTACACCACCCCCTCCCCACAGTGTTCCCTGAGTAAAGGACGAAGGGAATAAACAAAACAGTAATAAACAAAGAAAAAGCTGTGATGCCCTCAAATGTTAGGACACACAGAGTTTATAAGAAGAAAATTTAAAATATAGGTAGGTTAAGTTAAAAACACTTAACTCCTAGAGAAACTACTTTATTGACATCACACCCTATTACACGGAATAATGCACACATATATGGGCACCCGAGTGTAAGGTGTGTGTCGAAGAGGAACTGTTCGATGCGAAATTTGTTATCTCCCTATCTTACGTTCGATTTGGAGAGTGGTCCGATACAGTGAGGAGAAGGAACACAAGGTTGTTCCTGCTCACTACACTTAGATATCGGACAGATCACAAACCAAAAGCGAGCGTTTAGCAGCCACTACGCTTAGGTACCAATTTGTAACAACTAGACCTGTCAGGGGGGAACAAGTTGTAACCCATAGTCCTACAAGAAAGGAGGATTCAAACCTTGCAGTCCCCAGAATCCTGATCAGGCGTGTCACTCGTCGGCAACCCAGCAATAGTTTTTGCTTTGGGTAGCATCGTACAGTCCGTCCTCTACACAAGTGAGGTGTAATTTATTTGTTCACTATGTGTAGGAAGAATCTCCCTTTCCTAATCATCAGAGACATAGTCGGTATCCGCTTCTGACACAGACAAAATTTTGACTAACATGTCACGGATACCTACTAGTTCTGGACAGACAAAACTACTCCTTGCTAACCTAGCGAGAAGACAATTAGCCCTCAATGTAACTCTTCGGCGACTAGCCTTAATAGAAAAAAATCACCTGAAGAAAGGACTCCTTCCAGTTCAAGGACCTTCGGCTCCCAGAAAGACAGCTCAGAAGCAGCAGAAGCAGGGACGAAAGTGCTGGCTTTAATGCTGCCACGCCGGATAAGCCGCAACGCAGTGCGCAGCTCACTCCTCAAACTGAACTCCGTGTCATCGGGATTCGCTGAAACACCCACGGCAGACAATTCGTTAATAATTTCATCCTTCTTCAGATAATTAATACATTTAATCAGCTGGGCCATGATGTTTTAAAATTCAAAAATAAATTTGTTGACAATTTAAAAAAATTATATATAAAGCACTAAGTTCTTCTTAGTGAGAAAATAAAAGATTCAGTCCTACAAAAAGATTAGGCTGAATGTTATAAAAATAATGTGTTACTATATTACATGATGTTTTAAAATCAAAATAAAATTAATGTCAAGTTAACAAAGTTAAAATACAGCACTAAGTTCTTCTTAGTAAAAAAAATAAAAGATTCAGTCTTACAATAAGATCTAACTGAATGGTACAAAAATAATGTGTTATTATATTAACACCATAACCTAAAAAAATATTCTCAAATGTGACTTTTAATTACAAGTTTATAATTATTCCAAGCAGTTTTACCTAATATGTGGGGTAACAAAAGAAAACTTTTTTTTTTGATCCCCTTTCTAACTCTAAGTTAATTATAAATTCAATTCTAATACATTAATGATGTTTGCTTCATGTTTCCACAACTATAAAGTAGTTACTAGCAATCTATATTCAATGAACAATAGGTTCCTGCTTCTTAAAACCATAAAAGAAAAAAATCTCAAGTTATACAAGTTTTCTTTACTATAGATAAAAGTATACCCTACTTTTATTTATGTAAAGTGTCCTAGATTGAAATTTAAATTGATACACTAAAAGGTTAAACTATTATGTTAAAATTACAAACAAGATAAAAGGAAACACAATATCCTTTTGATTATATCATGCAAACCCTCTTATAGAATTAAAATGAAGTTAATCTCACATTTATTTACTTAAGTTGTAAGTAGGTAGGAATATAAAAAGTAAAAAAATAAAGTTATTCAAGGAAAACCCGAACAAAATAAAAGCCATGTGATGTGCTGATCCCTTAGGGAACAAACACAAGAACTTAATGAAACACGGGAAAAGAAAAAAGAAAAAAAGAAAAAATGTTCTCGCCAAAATAATTCAAAAAGACTTACCAAAATTTGTGCAGTTAAAATTTTTATTTAATTTTGAATTTTGTTCAATGCTTTTCCAACACCGCAGAGATGGTAATAATGTGCTGAAAAATGCAATGAGATAATTATTACATGTGAACTGCACTTCACAAAACCAATTAACGTCCTGGGTAGTCTCGGACGGATAGTAAGCGTCTCATCCAAAGTTCTCCCGGGAACTACACTCAGCACACCCTCAGGGTTCGAAAAGTTAGCCCCACGTTGGGCGCCAATTTGTAACCCCTGAACTTGTCAGGTGGAAACTCACCGGTTTCGACTCAGGATAGAATATGATACCTCAGGGCGCCGTAAGAATTTTGATAAAATTTTATAGTGAGGGTGCGGAGGGTCCAAGGAAGACTTCAATGAGACAACTTACGACTCATACAAACTTTTATTCTTGTTCCTGTTGTTTTACAAATGTGAAATTTAAATATAAATTTATAAATAAACTTATGAGGTAGTCTTAAAATAAAAAATAAAATTATACAGTTTTTTCTTTAACTCTTTAAGCCTGTAGACTGGTCAGCACAGGATAGCCACCCTCTGGTCACCTCTCTGACTCAAGGTAGTCAGCCGTAGACTCTCTCCAGCTCAAGGTAGCTTGAGGAGACGTCCACCAGTGATCCAACTTGTGGGTGCTAGGTAAAAATATTAATTAATTTTCATATACAGATTATGTGAACTTCCCTCAAGGTAGGGCAGATGGGTCTTGAGGAGTGAGCTGTGAGCTGCCAATAGTCAACCGTCCTCAGCACAAATCTTGAACCACAAGACAGGTAAGATGTAGGTTGTCTTTCAGCGGTAATCTATCGACCCTATAAACAAAATTAAATAGCTTGAGGACATATTCTACATACATTAAGATAATACGGAAAAATCTTTTTGAGGTTAACTTACCACAGACAGTGGGACTTGAACACTCACAAACACTACCAACAAGGATATTAATATACACTGTAAGCAAAGCTTCCTCAGAGTTCATGAGAGAAGATTTAAGAAATAAAAAAACAATATGCCACACACCCCTCTATATAGACTTCTCATCGAATATTCTCGATGATTCCCCTACCTCAATTCTGGATGTGCGAACAGGACGTACAACTTCCATACTCCTTGCTTATTTGAGATCAATTTAAGATGTAATGAGAATCGTATGATACACATATGATAATGTCTCACTATTTCTAAGTGTCATAATGTTAACAAAAAAATATCCTTCAAAAAAAACGCCACCTAGTGCCACCTAGGTGTACCAACAGCCCGGAACTTCGATCGCGCACAAAATTCAATTGTAGTTCGAACTACAGTGAACGAGAGGGCGCTGAAACAAAAATTGTTAAACATTGAAAACTAAAAAAACGATGTTACAAGTTTTTGCGTGAAAGAGTAACAAACATCCATTCATCCATACTTACAAATTTTCGCGTTTATAATATTAGTAGGATATAGTCAGTCCTACAGAACTAACACTATAACTATATTGGCGATGTGGTCTATATTTGATTTTTGCGAACGACAAGACGTTATCAGGTATCCAATAAACGTAATTATAAATTTATTTATATGGTTTATTATTTCATGATGATTAAAAAACGGTACGACAGGGTATAAAATGAACATTTGCATATAAAACCATTACATTCACATCATGGCATCAATATTAAGTAGTATTTATATTATTAAGTAGTAGTTGTCTGCCTCGTTCGATTCCCGGGTCGGACCAAATGTTTGTATGATCTACAAATATTCGTTTTGGAGTTTGGGTGTTTTCTATGTAGAATATGTATGTATTTACAAAAAAAAGTATATATGTATTTGTATCAGTTGTCTAGTACCCATAACACAAGCTCTGCTTAGCTTGGGACTAGATGGCGTTGTGTGTTAGATGTCAAAAAAAAAAAAAAGAAGTATAAGTAGACCAAAACCTGAATTGGAAGGAGAGATGACTATGTTCAACGTGGACAATCAAATGCTTTTGATGTTGTTGTTGTAACATTATTAAACTTTTCTCATTAACCTACTTCAAAAAGGAGGAGGTTATCAATTCGACTGTATTTCTTTTTTAATGTTTGTTACCTCATTACTTTCGACTGGGTTACCCGATTTTGATGATTCTTTTTTATTTTAAAGCTGGTGCTTCCCATGTGGTATTATTTCAATTTATCGTATTTTAAATAATCAGTTTACCACCATTTCTATTTGTTCCACTTCTTGAAGCGGTTTCTTTTTGTTAAAATTTGTGATTATTTTTGTTATATTTTTCATTGGTGTTCGACTCTTATTGCTCATAGCGTGGTGATATACAGCCTATAGCGCTACAAAATCAACATGATGGCTGGGACTCGTACCGTTGCATGAACAAGCTGACTCAAAACTATTTATTTTTCTTTAAAAGGTTTTCCCAATCCCTATACTGTAATCGCGTGGTTTTTATTTAATCAATATTCATGGACTTAAAAAAACACTTCTGTGGTTTGTTTCGGTAGGTATTTCTTTCCAGAGTGAATTTTAGGAAATGCGGGCGCCTTCTAACGGTAAAGTCCTGAATGTAAAAATACCGATGAAATTGAGAACCTCCTGTTGGAAGTCGGTTAAAAAGTTTACTAAAAAAAAAATCATTTTATTGGTAATTTTTTTGGAAATTGGTAACCAATATCAGAAGATTAGTGCGTCAGATTACTGTCTTTCGCTATATAATCTTACTATAGATTCAGTTTAAACCATACAGGAATTAAACCACACATGGTACATATATTGAAACAGTACGCTATGAAGAATGCACTACAATTTACATGCGGGATAGGAGATTTCCCTGCCCGCAAACCGTTTATAGAACTTATAGACAACCACAAAGACCCACTAAACTGTTATATAAACAATTTTAAACGGTGCTTCTTGATTCTTACATGAAATAATTTGACAGAAAATAAAGCTTATTCTGAGATTCACTGGAGAGCAAAATGTTTAAGATCATGAAATTATTTGCCTATACTGATCCATCAACGCAGAATTTAAAACCACCGGGGCTACACAATGATTGTTTGTATGTTGTAAATATTATTATCTATTAAACACAGTCAATTTATTGCTTTATTTGTAGGGGAAAAATATAACTATATGTAAAAACTATCTATTGCCTGCGCCTTCGAATTATTATTTCTTAATTTTACTCTCTAGACGTGAAACTTTCAATATTTATTTCTTTGTAGATGTTTACAAAATACAGACAATTAGTTTATAGCTAGTCCACTTCTGTACACAAGCCTCTCCTTCGAAAGGAAGCCTGTCATATACCTTCTGGTATCTATTAAGTATCAGGTATTTATATAAATTAAATAGACAGTCAGCACAATAGACCGTAAGCTTCTTTCTAATTAGACAGGCATAATAGCATCGTTTTTCACTTTTCATTTCGGCATGGATTTTGTTATATTGTTAGCTTCGAAGTAAATATATTGTTGGTCAGACGATCAAGTGAAAAATCGTATCTCGTTGTAAACCAATGACATTGCTGTTTTGTATCGCTTCCATATTGTTTAGTTAACAAAATAAGTTCTTTTTTAGGGTTCCGTGCCAAAGGCAAAAAACGGAACCCTTATTGATTCGTCATGTCTGTCTGTCTGTCTATCTGTCCGTATGTCACAGCCACTTTTCTCCGAAATTATAAGAACTATACTGTTAAAACTTGGTAAGTAGATGTATTCTGTGAACCGCATTAAGATTTTCACACAAATAAAAAAAAAAAAAATTTGGAGGTCCCCATACTTAGAACTGAAATTCAAAAAATTTTTTTTCATCAAACCCATACGTGTTAGATGAAATCCTATCTATGGGTAGGTCTTCGAAAATGATTGATCAGTCCTCTTGCCAAGGCAGTGATCACCTTGTGAAGTTTATAATACCTATGGGCCCAGAGATGGATATACAATCACTACTAATACCACTGGCAAGAAGAATGAACCACGGCCTGTGTCACCGTGTTCTTAAGCTAAATTAAATTCATCTAAAGCACTTACTGGAGTGTGTGTCTTCTATGTTCTCGGCGTCCAAGAGCTCTTGGGTAGAATCTTCTCTGCTCTGCGTCTTCACACAAACATTGCTTCCAGGTGCTGGTTATTTCTCAAGGTATCCAAATTAATCTCAATAATCAACTTTTCACAGATATTCGAATTACAATACACTCGTTTTAGTTCTCGCGGGACGCGCCTATCACGTATTACAATTCTCGCGAGTCTAATCACAATTAACGGCAGACTGTTCACCAGCCTAGCCTGACCGATCACCTTCTCAACAATTTTCGATATTAATCTCGTCTCACGCTGGGCGGCGAGCCCACAAGTACCCTAGCTCAACAAACCTCACGGTGTTATCAATCTCACGCGGAAACTATACGAGTACTACAAAATTAACAATCAAATTACGGCACCGACCATTTCAACACGCGTCATTCCAGTTCTTTTCTCTACCTATTTAACCTCAAACGTCAAACACGAACCAGAGACAATCAATTATTGTGGGGTACCCCATCAACGGCGCCGAAAACAGGACGCCACACAACTCCAGTAAGTGTAGTTTAGATTAAGAACACGGTGACACAGCCGTGGGTCATTCTTCTTGCCAGTGGTATTAGTAGTGATTGTATATCTATCTATGGGCCCGTAGGTATTATAAACTTCACAAGGTGATCACTGCCTTGGCAAGAGGACTGATCAAATATGATGTACATTACCATGTGAACTTCCACCGAAAATTGGTTTGAACGAGATCTAGTAAGTAGTTTTTTTTAATACGTCATAAATCGTTAACCGCAAAAAATACACTATTATTAAAACATCGATCAAAGTTACAACTAACTACAAGAACTTTTATATTATGTTACTTGTTGCTTTGGAACCCTTCTTGGGCGAGTCCGACTCGCACTTGGCCGCTGTTTTATTGTTTCCTTTCCTATGGGTTATTGTGTGTAAATAGGTCGTACTTTCTTTATATCGATGCTGGTTTGTTTCTTTGACTTGTTTGAATGTGTTTTACCCATAAAAAGTACTTTTTCTTTTTCTCATATCATAAATACATAGAAAACCCTCAAACTCCAAAACAAATAATTGCTGATCATACAAACATTTGGTCCGACCCGGGAATTGAACGCGTATGCTACCACTGCCCTACAGAAGTAGTTGTTAAGAAGTTTTTCATTGGATTTTACTGAGTAACTCTTGTTACCAAAAGAATCACACCATACACCCTTGTCTAATTCAGGTGGGTGCTCTCAAGGGCCTGTTACTCCATAGTTGAGCATTTGCTGTAAATGAACGAATGAATTTCAATTCTATAAGATCTTAAAGTGTTCTTAAAATTGAAAATATACGTGGGTGGTCTGAAAATCTTCTGATAACGATGACGCAAGGAAGTTTTTTGCCGACTATAGCGAAGCCAAAAGGAAGAGTAATGTTTTAGCAATCAATGTATGATTGTACCTAAGTTCTACAAAGCTCTCTGTAGAGCTTACACCACTGAATAGTTTTACCGTGGGAGAGCCACGCTTCGGCATGAATTCGGCTCGACCGGAGTGATACCACGGCCTCACAGAAAACCGGTGTGAAATAGCGCTTGCGCTGTGTTTCACCAAGTGAGTGAGGATACCGGAGGCCCATACCCCAATCACTCACCATACCCCTCCTCATCCCCCTCCCATCTCCCAAAGGCCGGCAACGCACTTGTGACGCCTCTGGTGTTGCAAGTTTCCATGGGCTACGGTTATCGTTTACCGTCAGGCGATACGTCTACTCGTTTGCCCGCTTAGTACATTAAAAAACATAGATTTTAATGGATGAGGTGTCCCGACATAGACTATTTACATTTTATTTCAAATTTTCACGTAGTCTTACTTTTTTTAACTTTTGCTTGTGCTTATTTATGTTTTTTTTTATTTTCCTCCATAGTTTCCTTGAACTAACTAAACACACTTCCCCCAGGGATGCACAATGCAAAATTTCAAACCACCTAATACTGGTAAGCCACTACTATACTTTTTATTTTCCTATTTTCTAAGCTGGTTGTAGTATTTTAAGTCCTCTTAGTAATCGAAATACAAATGTAATAAATATGCTGTTTAATACACCCACGTAAGCCACACCCATGTATTAATTCATAGGATTTGCCTGAATTGTATTTTTAACATAAAATAGTCATAAAAGAATTCCGAAATAATCTTTTAACCGTTTCTTTTTAAACCACTTAGACTATGAACCTATATCGTATAGATAAATATTCCTAGAACAAACTCTCTCCTGCGTCCATATATAGTACGAGTACCTACACTTAATATTCTGATGACGCAGATTCTCTGCTACCCACGCAGTCTTATTCTATTGGGTGATGGTATCTCTCTCTATGACGTAACAATTTCGGGGGCGGGCTGAAAGCGGGTTAAGCGTTTCAGATAAATCGTGGACGATGTGTAATATCAAGAGACACTACAGTTCTTAGGAAATTATAGAACATGTGTCGTGAAGATGTTTGCTATCTTTTATTTTTATATACACCAACGTGGGCAGATCCGTTTAAAGCGTAATGTATTCGTTTATTACCGAATATGTATGTTTTTCGGTAATAAATATCGATCTGTAATCTGGCACGTAAATTAGGCGGATCATCGATCGAGGGGCCCTGAACATGGTGCCAAGTGGATAAGACATACATGGGGCATTGTTATTTGGTTTTCTTTTGTTTTGCTTTTTTATCAAGAGTGTAATTGTATGGGTATTGAAGAGTGTTTAATTTTGCGATAGACAGGATCCGGTACACAAGAGCTGGCTCGATCGATCGGTCTTACAGAGGTGCGGTGTTTAACAGTTTTTTCATTGCATGTCATTGAGTGAATTATTTTATCGGTAGACACCATCTTTCCCTAATTCAGGTGGATACATTCTAAGGCTGACAACACACATAGTTACTTTTAAGTGGTCGTGGGAGTGGTTCAAGTATCTGGCAGCGGATAAATGCGGACTGCCCAAGACCGGGATAGTTGGCGCTCCTTGGGGGAGACCTTCGATACCACTAAAATTTACCTAAATAATTTAATAAGACAAAGTTTAAAACACTTTAACCCGACTACATAAAAACTTTGATGAAATTTATTATCCGTGCCATTATTACGAATCTTTTGACACCTCGTTTATTAAAATCTGTTCTATAGTAGCGCTGCGGTGGAACATACAAATACACATACACTACTAAAAATATTACGCTACCCTTTGGTTTAAAATATACTAAGTCATCAACAACCCATAACGTCCCACTTCTGAGCTCGGGTCTTCTTTCAGGAGAGGGTTAATTAAGACCATACGGCCCCACGCTGGCCGAATGCGGGTTGGGAACTGGCAAGACAACGTTCGTTGTGGCTACGTAATCTTGACGTTGGATGTTTTTTAAGCCGTCCAAAGGCCTCCAACTAAGCTTCACGACTGTTATCTTACGATAACAACCGGGACCGACTGCTTATCGTGACCTCCTAATTACGGAGACGCTTATGGTATCATGCCACCAGCGGTCACCCATCCAGGTACTGACCGCGCCGACGTTACTTACCCTTGGTGATTGTATCTAATCACCGAGTGCACCAGTTGCACTCGGTGATTATATAAGCGCCTCTTGGGGTATTTAATATCCTAAGTTTTTTTTTTCAATATTATAATGCGAATATTTCAGATGACACTCAATAAATTTTAGCTTCACACAAAAAAAACAGGTTTTTTCCCTAAACAAGTTAAATACTTAATGTACTTGGTGGAGACGTATGTAGCTCGCGGTGGATCCAAGTGAAATGGTATTATTTTAAGTAGATAACGATATTGGTGTGTACATTTCGATTTTTATTAGATTTATGCGAGTTCGGGGACGTAAACAGATTGTAGCATTTTTTTATATTCTTATTTTATATCTGGGCCTGCCGAAGTGATTCTACTCTGCCTGATAGAGGAAATGCGCTGTGATCCAAGAGTAGATTACCATACTTATTGCCAATGCAACAATGCAACATGGTGACCCACACTATGGCGGCCAATTGAGATGCTTCTGTATCATTAGGCCTCCGGTCTCGCACTCACCAACGAAACACGACAGCATAAATGCTTTTATTCTAGATTAGTCTTCTGTGAGAGGGGTACTACCGCCCCGGTCGAGCTGGTCCATTCGTGCTGGCTCTACTACTTCACACATCTAGCACACGTTCTTCTGATTCCAATTCACGTAGAGTCTGCACAACAGCTAGCCTGCTAATAGACATATCTACTTATATATTTCTAACTACATACATATTATAGATAAATTAAATTCAGACACAGAAGAAATGGTCATGGTCATCAGTCATTACACAAGTATTTGCCCTGGGTAGGAATGGACCTCACAACCCCTGGATTTGCAGTCAGAAACGCTCACCACTAGACCATTAAGACCGTCGAATTCATTACCTTTTTATTTTATTACGCGTAGAATGCTTTTTACACCATACACTCCGTGGAGAGACGAAGGGCATGTGTGGGACTCCCAGAGTACCAGTCTACCCACTAAACTTCGCGGCGGCCTACCTCGGCAGTCGGAAGTGGAATGGAGTGGAGCTCCAGGAACGCATCGGCGGCTTCTAGAGTCCCCCTAACGTACCCCACGACTGAGGTAGAGGTAGAGATCCCGGGGTGACCCGAAACGGGGCAATACACTGTCACGCCTCACACCGTTCTACACTATATGAGGCGGAACACCGACCTGCCATTGACGACACCATCCGGCCGCACCATGGTGTCACCTGTCCCGGGTCGTTTGCAGCGGTCGCATCTATGCAGCGGCCCTTAGACGACGATTGGGAAGCTAGCGACCTCTACCGCTTCCCCTTCGCGTCGAATATATTACCTGTACATAGACAAAACGAAACTGACGCCGAGCACTGGGCCATCTAGCTTTAAATTAAGCTGGGCTTATACTATGAAAGCTGTTTTTTGTAAATACATACTTATTATTAAACATAGAAAACACCCAAACTCCGAAACAAATATTAGCAGATTTTAAAAACATTTGCTTTTCAAATCAGGGGCTTTTCATCTTCTTTTAAAAAAAAATCAACCCCCAATAGCGAAATTTAATTAGGAAGAACATAGTTACCTAACGTTCAATTGTAGTTTATCTGTTTATAATAAATCGAATAGAAGATAACAATAACTACAATAGAAAAGGAAATAAGAAAGTACTTCTACAAGTAACTTAATATCTAGCAATACTCGTGCAATGGACGATAAACAATCGAGGTTACGGAAACTACGCAAACGTATCATTCAACAAAGTGTTGTTCTACAAGAAAATTAAAGTATTATATTGCCTTTTCTGCAATAATAGTTCAAAACATTTTTAAATTGTAAAAAAAAATGCCAAGTGCGAGCCGGACTCGCGCAGGAAGGGTTCCGTACTATTATCTATACATTCAAGCGTCTACCTGCTGCCGTTATCAATATCGAGCAAAAACCAGCAACATTATTACGTTTGTTGTGTGGGAGCCCCCTTAAATATTTATTTTATTCTACTGTCTTACTATCACGGTTCATGAGATACAGCCTGGTGACAGACGGACAGCTAAGTCTTAGTAATAGGGTCCCGTTTCACCCTTTGGGTACGGAACCCTAAAAAGAACAGGAACGGCTGCGATTACCTTGATAGATGATGTACTCCTAACCGATTTCGGTTAACTGATACCATCCAACTACGCAGATGTTATAGTGCACTAGTGGTCGCTCAGCAATCGAAATTCGACCCTAATTCAATTAATGAAATTTGGTTTTTTGCTTTCTGCACTTCTCCTTTTTGTAAACTTTAACTGTGGGAAATTTCATACACGTCTGTTCGCATAATTATCGTAAAAAGGAAAGTTTTCATGTAATTATGTATCTTTAAACTAGTGGTCGAAATTTAACAATAATTCCGTTATTTCTTATATTTTTAGCTTTCTCCCCGCATCCTCCATATAAACTTTAACTCTGTCAAATTTTGCACTCCTCCGTTCGCATAATTTCCGTGAAAAGGGGTGCAAAGTTTTTGTATATGTATAGATAAATGCGTGCGTAAACACAGGTGTACTCTCTGTTCCCTCACTCTCACAATCCAATGGGACAATCACTAGATAAACAGTACAAGCAATGTATTAAGGGTTCTAAAAACTAGATTTATTGCTGCTTTCCGCTAATGACAATTAGAATTTGTTGCCTGTTAAGTTCAGCAATATTACGATATTCGGATTCGTTAGATTGTTTCGGAGCGTTGGACTGTGTCCAACAATGAACTCTGACCTAAATCGTAACAGATTCGTTCTCGACGATCCAAATTTATCTGTTTTGTGTCAGTGTGTACCGTGGGAGAGCCACGCTTCGACATGAATGGGCCGGCTCGACCGGAGTGATACCACACAGAAAACTAGTGAGAAATAGTGCTTGCGCTGTGTTTCACCGAGTGAGTGAGGATACCGGAGGCCCATAGACCAATCCCTACTCCTTCCTCCCCCCCCATCCCCAAAAGGCCGGCAACGCATTTGTGACGCTTCTGGCGTTGCAGGTGTCCATGGGCGGCGGTAATCGCTTACCATCAGGCGATACGTCGTCGGCTCGTTTGCCCGCCTATTCCATAAAAAAAAGCCTTTTTGAAATTCATTTGTGGATAATATCCAGCTTACCTAAGTGCCTTTACTTACAACCTACTGCCGTCCACTGCTGAACGAAGGCCTCCGCCAAAGAGCACCAACAATCCCGGTCTGAGGCAACCTGCATCCATCCGCTGCCAGCCACTTTCTTCAAGTCGTTGGTCCATCGTGCTATAGAGCGTCCTACACTACGTTTGCCTAATCGCGATCTTCTAAGTGGCCTATCAACATGATATTAAGGGACCAGTTTCACCACGTGCTGGTAAAGTCCCTGATAGACAAATTTCAACCGATCTGACAGATAACTACAGATTGTGATTCACAAGTCTCAGATTGTGACCTCTATGTCAGATAACCATATAAATATCGGCAACTTTTTCCTGTCACATAGTGTTATGTCAACACAGGACGGCGGACCGGAGGGGTGCCATAGCATCTTTTTGCGATACAAAACAGACGCTCAATTTTGCTTGAAGAAATCTAAATACATACACATTTTAGACCCACATACAAAAACAGTCGCCTGTCACTACGAACTCACACATAACAATTAAAACAAAACATTCACAATTTCACACAAACATAAATGCATTCAGTGTAATACATACGCCTGGGTACGGGACTACGGGTACTCCCTACCGTATTGATAACTATCTGAAATTTCATCAGGGGCTGGTAAAACTGGCCCTAACCAATGTAGTGTAAGATTAAAAGTACAGAGTGTCACCACTCCTATTTACATCGTGTCGTAAGAGCCGAAGGGAGCAACTGCAACACTGCACAGAATAGAATTGCCATAAGAATTGATGATAAGGATCTATTTGACACGTAGCAGAATAATAACGCCGAGCAACAGATTTTATATCTGGAGAAGGCGTGAAACGTGTGTTACATTTGATTCGAATAACACATAAAATTATGTATTTTTTTCTTTTTAAACATAACTACATTAGGATGTACCTCCTGTATCGAGGGGTACTTTACAAACATGCATGAAACGGACAAAATGAACACCCAGACACAGAACAACAATTTGTGTATCACACATAGTATTATCCTATGTTGGATTTGAACCCACAAAACAGAAAGCGGCGTGGCGACCGCTTAAACCACTAGGCCAACCGTGCAGATAAGTTTAAGTACCATTAAATGATTTATAGCTTGTATCGCATCGCTATAGTTTTATACCAGCCAAGTACGTGATGGTCCGAAGCAGTATAGTATCTCGATTGCACGAATGCCGTACTGGTTTGAGCGGTCGGCACGCCCCGCCGCGGCGCCGTTTTCTACTGCGTTGAGTGTTGTGCTTTCAAACCCCACGTGGGTCAATCTTTGTGTGATCCACAAATTGTTGCTCTGAGTCTGAGTGTTCTTTGTGTCTGTATCATGTTTATCAGTAAAAACATCCGCGTAACGGGATTTATTTCTAATACGACAGTTGCCTTTTAAAAAATGTCATCTTATTACTATTTCTAATTCATTTTACAAAGTAGTGAACTAATACTCAGATATTTTCCTTCTTTGCACGCCATGTATACCTACCACAAAGGTGATTTTAATTTTCTAACCGACTTCAAAAAAGGAGGAGGTTCTCAATTCGTCTGTATTTTTTTTTATATTTGTTACCTCATAACTTTCGACTAGGTGAACCAATTTTCATGGTTCTTTTTTTGTTTGAAAGCTGGTGCTTCCCGTGTGGTCCCATTTAAATTTAGTCCAGATTGAAGTCGGTTTTTTTGTTAAATTTGTATATAATGATTATTTATGGAACCTGGGAGATGAGAAATAATAGGAGTTGATAAAAAAACATAAAAATCTAAGTCACTACAGCGTCAGACATAAGTCCTGTATTGTTATAGCGCGCAAAGGAATTAACATTGCTCTCATGTTTCAACGATTTTACTATGTTAGATTTTGCGAGCGCAGGAGGGGCAATAATGAGGCTACCGTTGCAGAGCCCTATTGTACACACGATCACTTAAAAGAGCTAACTCATCATCATGGGCTTGACTGCTAAACCGAAGGTTCTGGGTTCGATACTTGTCCAGAGAATATAATTGTGTAATGAGATTATAATTAGTTCTGTATCAGATTGTAATGTCTATTATTAGCTGCGCCCTTTTTGAATAGGATGATATCCACTATTTCATTGATTTTAATTTTGTTTCCAAAATAAAGTAGCCTAAGTTACTTTATATATCATCAGTAATTTGCCTGTGAAAGCCTCGTCACAATCGGTCAAGTAGTTGCAGAGATTATCCATTTGCATTCAGTGAAAAGCTGTTGTTGATTTGAAATTACAAACAGACACACATACTTCAATTTTATTTATTTGAATAGATATGTTTGTATTACAAGTAGTAGTATTATAAGTAATAGTAGAAAATATTTATATTTCTTCATCAGCAGTTTTGCCTCTTCCTTAAGAAAACGGTCATGTCCAGATTGTTATCAGCAGTCCGATTAGAGCATAGTTTTTATAAGTTACATCTAGATTTGATTATCACACGATTCTTTTTTCCTGGGGCAATCGAACCCATTATAATAAAGTTTTATTTGCATAAACACAGTATACACTGTAGTAATCTGTGGCTAAACAAAACTAAATTATTTAACTGGCAATAATTCCACAGTCAGTCTTGTCCAATTTAGCTGTAAGGTATCGCGTTGTGTGCGTTGTAATTAATTTACCAATAAAAGTGCATCCTCAAGCAAAGATTAGTTCTTCAAAACGAAAGATTCACACAAAATCAGCATCCAACCAAAAGCAACCTCCAAAGAAATACAGTCCACAAACAAGCAAGCAAACATACACCATAAAATGCAATTTAAACAGTACATTAAACAAAAGTGATTAATAAATAAAAAGAAAACAATCATTTTTTTAGGCTGTTATCATTAGAAAATGTCAAATATTGTCAATTGTCAAATGACGTGGCAGTTATGATGTGTCTTCACACACGTTTCTTTTGTAGGTAGGTAATGTACGAAAAGATAATTAACATATAACCTCTGACTCAACAGCGCAGTACGTTAAAAACCTCATTTCAAACGAAAGGCGTATGTTAACCAGCAGCATAGAAGGTTGTTGTTGAAGTTTACCATTTTACAAGCTTTTTATTCACTTGCAATGTATGTATGCTTGTATGTTCGGGTGGAATCTTGCAACTCAATTTTGAAGCAGATATCTTCAACCGATTTTGCTAAAATTTTGCAAGCATACGTATACAGCGTGACAATACAATATTATAATGACATGGAGCTGATCTGATGCTGGAGCTTAAAGGTGGCCATGGGAACTCTGTAAAGAAACGTCGCAACATCTTCGCGTTTGGACTCGTTTGATTCGTCTCGAAGCATTCCAGTAAAAGCTTGTTTTAAAAAGCTTTTTAATTTAATTTATTATTATACTTTCAATAGATTGTTGGAAAGTCTACACCGCAGTGTGTCACTTGCATATGAAACAATACAACAATTGTACTTGGATATACAGTGGTCGTCGCTCTGCTCGCGTATTACACACAGTACGATCGACAAAAAAAGTTTATATTTTGGGAGATTATTTACTTTGATTTATAATTGATATAATTATCTTCCTTAAATGCACTTTACATGACAATTCCTGAACTATTCCTGCGTCACGAAGGACTTTCCAAACATATATGAAATGGAAGCAAGGAATACTCAGACTTTGTGGATCAAAAAGTGTTGAAAGAAAATATAGTGACAAGGATTGAAATGGGCCACGTAGAGAAAATGGATGATATAAACTCACCAAAGGAATTTGTAGACCGAATTTATGTGGAGATATCGGAGAGGTCCTCCACGGCGAACATTTACCGATAGAATTTGGTGAAGTTCTGAAGAACCAAGAACGAAGCAAAGAGCGAGACGAAGCAAAATAGGTGTGTCAGGACAGGACCCTATGCTCAGGGACAAATATAAACAATGAATAAATATTTCGGTCATCTCAAAGACAATGCCATCAAGCTTCAAAATTTGTACTATAACACCTAGATTGACTGAAAGAATACTTTTATACTAAATATAAATATGTTATGCTTCTAAACAAAAATCTGGTAAGTAGCTTAAAAATATCTAATTATATATTCAGGGCATGATGATGAATAAAATTTCTGAATGAAGATTTTTAAAACTTTGAAATCGAAGTACCTACTTAGATAACAGATTTGTCGCTAATGATACCGAGTTCTTGTTGATGCTTAAAAGTTGTGATTGGGGATTCCAGTTTATTTACGATCGCAGACATTATTTGATAATATTTTCATACGTAATGAATACACAATAGCAAAAAATTGTGTATTCATTACGTATGAAACGGCTCCAACGATTTTCATGAAATTTAGTATGCAGGGGGTTTCTCTTCGAAAATTAGCAATAAGAACAGATATTATAACGAAATGAATATACTTTTATTGTATCTTACGTTCACAAAATACAGTTCGTCCGCCATTAACAATTACCACAGAGTAAAGAACAGTAAGACGCCACAGAGCCACAGAGTAGCAATATCACTTTTTAATTTATTTACATTGCCAACCTTCAACAGTTTCAGGGCCGATCAATCGATCTAGCTAGGATTCATTTGAAAAAAAAAACACCAAAAAGAAATGTCGACCAAAGAGATACTATTAATTTAACACATAGAAATATCATCTAGATATGTTTAAATTTGAATTGTTGAACTAATATCCTGCATCTTTATAATGTACATAGCATGGAAGTCACAATTACTTTATTCGGCCCATTCATGCAGAAGCGTGGCTCTCCCACGGTCAAATATATTTTTCTAAGAATAATCCAGTAATTAACTATTAATTCATTTCTCAAAGGTCTATACAAAACCGACGACAAAAAATTCATGATGTGTTTTCTTTTTAATAAGTCAGCCAGAAAATAATTCCATTTTTTTGCTGACCATAGTTTATTATTAACGTATGGGTCCCTGCCACAGTTACGAACATTATTACGGAATCTACGCACAAGCACCGCTGCAGTTGTATTTTCTACTTTGCCAATACCCTTTAGTGTTTGAATTTTGTTTTTTTGGTTTGTGTTAGTTATTGGAAACCATAACTTAGTGTTGTAATGTTTTAATTTTCATCTTCGACTGCTCGGTTGGCCTAGTGGCTTAGACGGTCGCCACGCCGCTTTCTACTGCATCTAGTGTTGTGGGTTCAAATCTCACATATGACAACACTTTGTGTGATCCACAAATTGTTATTCAGAGTGTGAGTAATGTATTTTTGTAAAGTCCCCGCGACATAGGATGTATATTCCTAAGGCAGGAGTTGTCTTTTAAAAAAATGCGTGGAGTCCCTCAGCTCGGAAGAAGTGAAACTTCATAATGTGCAACAGTGCTTTCATACCCCGTACCCCTCCATGGTAGAGTTAAACGTTTAACGTAACCTTGTTGGAAGTCGAATCGCATTAGAAGTTTCACTTCAAAAAACAGGTTTAAGGGCTGGGATAGTCAATATTCTGCCCGACTTACAGTATCCTGATCTATTTGCGTTATATACAGGGTGAATTTTTGAGACGGGACAGTAAGGGCAGGTACCTTAACCGTTATAGTTACAGGAAAACGCTTTTAGGAGACTATCCATAAATTTTTAAGATATTCTGAACTGCATTTACAGATTTTGGAAAAAAAATATAGTCAGCAAGAAAATGGTCATTTTAAACAAAAACTTTTTTTGATGGCAATCGATCCTATCGTCGGATTTCTAGTACTTAAACCTCAGTCGGACCGACTGAGGTTTAAGTACTAGAAATGTCAGAAATCGCAAAACACTTTTCCCATACATTACGGACAAAGAGTCAAACCTCTAAATAAGCCTAACTCTTTATGCCTAACTTTGTTGTGGGTAGATCCGCCATAATCCGCTTTAAAGAATATTGGCTGAAAAAGTAGGTAAGTAAAAAAAGATATAATTTCAAACTTCGAATTCCATTCAGGTCATTCTTGTTTGTGCTGCGAAAATTCTAGATTGTTAGTTGTAATATATGTACTTCTTGTTAAAAAATGTCTTTAAATGGCAAACTTTTGGACTTAATTGAAGCGTATTTTGTAAATAATAGGAACTCGGAATCTGCATTGGTGTGATACGCGAATAATAATCCATTGCGACGAGTACCATTAAGAAAGGTAATTACAAACCTTTTGAAGAATCTCAAAGAATATGGTTCATTCAAAAAGAAGTTAGTGCGGCAGCCTCGTGTACTGGACATAGACAAGGAGATTGCTATTTTAACGAAATGAAATGAAATGAAATCATTTATTCTGCAATTAGGTTACATGAACACTTTTGCAAGTTAAACTTTTTTTTTTGAGCAGATGAGTTCGGCCTTTCCTAACTGGACTAGCCCTGAGAAGAAAGGACGAAACAAACTCAGGGATCACAGTCTATTTTAAAGTCCAGACAATATGCAAAAGACATTATTTCAATAAAAGAAATACGATAATTACAATTTGAGTCACAATTACAATAATCAGTATAGATAATAATTTAAAAAAAGAATGTCAACAATAGCAATAATTTAAAATGAATTTGTTTCAAACTAAAATTATTTTTAAAATTATTTCAAAATTCTCGTCACATCAAAATAAATTTAAACATTTAAAATAAACAGCATGTGCAGAATGGGCAACTCAATCCCAGGCGGTTTTATCATCAAGATATTCTGCTATGGTATAATACCCCTTTGCGGATAACTTAGATTTTATGGTATTCTTAAATTTCTTTAATGGCAAATTCCTAATATCAATAGGGAGTTTATTGTAAAATATATAAAATATAAATATAAATATAACCTATGTGGAATCTGATCCAGAGATAATCGTCCAGATATGTCGCTCTTGAAGTGGGTTTTTCTAATGTTGTAGAAGATTAACGATGCAACTATGATGATTGTCTACTTAGGTAGGCGCTTTTGCTTATAAGAACAGCCACGAGGCCAGCTTGACAAAAACTGTAATTATCTTATGCCCCCTGTATTTCCGTACAAATGTATGGAAAAGTTATTGCGATTTCTGACATTTCTAGTACTCAAACGTCAGTCGGTCCAGTAGAGACTTTCGATTCTTATAAGAAACAGGATCAATTGCCATCAAAAAAAGTTTTTGTTTAAAATGACCATTTTCTTGCTGACTGTACATTTTTTCCAAAATCTGTAAATGCAGTTCGGAATATCTTAAAAAATTTATGGATAGTCTCCTTAAAGCGTTTTCCTGTAACTATAACGGTTAAGGTACCTGCCCTTACTGTCCCGTCTCAAAAATTCACCCTGTATATACGCCACAATCCACCCATATAAGTCATTTCCTTCACGTACCATTCTGTCTGTTTTCATCTTATCAACTATGTCTTTCATATTTAATTATTCAATTTACTCATATAATCCTTAAAGTGCACGAATAATGGCTATAGCAAGCCTATGGATAGAATGGACGACTACTTATTATGGAGTTTCTTGCCGTTTCATCTCCTTAAGAAAGACATTTTGGACCCGCGCAACTTCTTTTTCTAACTCGCTTCACTCTTGGCAGAGCGGTCGTGATCACGTAGAGTGCACACTGGTTGTAGAGGCGGACAAAGCCCCTTGTACAACTTCCCGCCATCTCACCCCGTCAGCAGACTGCCGACTGCAGTCAGACACGCGGCTTCCGATTGTGGACTTCACCTGGTCAGTCCAGCGCATGGGTGCCCTGCCGCGGAGTCTGATCCTCTCCACCTTTCCCTGCAGTACGAGTCAACCGCGCAACTAGAGTCGTTAATTTGTCTGAAAAGTCTTATTTGCAATGAAAGCTTTTTGATTTTTAGGGTTTCGTGCTCAGATTGGAAACGGACCCTATTACTAAGACTTCGCTGCCCGTCTGTCTGGCTGTCCGTCTGCCACTGGATGTATCTAATGAACCATGATAGTTAGACAGTTAAAATTTTCAGTGATGATGTATTTCTGTTGCCGCTATAACAAAAAATGCTAAAAAACAGAATAAATTATATAATAATAAGGGGCTCTCATACAACAAACGTGATTTTATTGCTCGTTTTTGCTCAATATTGATAGCGGCAACAGGTAGATGCTTGAAATGTATAGATAATGGTACGAAACCCTTCCTGAGTCCGAGTCCTCACTTTTTTTACAACGCAAGTGTAATTGCCTCGTTGGCGTAGTGGTAGCGTACGCGACTGCTGTGCATGAGGTCTCGGGTTCGATTCCCGGGTCGGACCAACTGTTTGTATGATCTGCTAATATTTGTTTCGGAGTTTGGGTGTTTTCTATGTATTTACAAAAAAAGTATATATTATGTTTTACCATTAATACAAGCGCTGCTTGGTTTGGGACTAGATGGCGTTGTGTTTTAGTTGTCTGATATATATTTAAAATTAAGTATAATGGTAATGTAATTAATATTTGTTAAGAAGTAGGTATAATCCCATTTTAACCGACTTCAAAAAAAGGAGGAGGTTCTCAATTCGACTGTATTTTTTTTATTTTCTTATGTTTGTTACCTCATTTACCTCAAAAAAACCGACTGCAATCTGGACCAAATTTAAATAGGACCACACGGGAAGCACCAGAATTTTTCAAATAAAAAAAGAATCATCAAAATCGGTTCACTCAGTCGAAAGTTCTGAGGTAACAAACATAAAAAAAATACAGTCGAATTGGGAACCTCCTCTTTTTTTGAAGTCGGTTAAAAAGGATCCAAACAGAATATTTAGAGACTTCATTTGAGAAAGTTATCGAGTATGACAGTCGATAAGTGTGAACAGCGTTATGTTAAATCCTGACGCGATTCCATGTCGGGTGCAGCTTAAGCAAATCTCATACTATAATCTCGTGGTATTATTTTTATGATATGGAATAAAGGAATGACGAAATATATTGTATAAAAACATTTTTTATGCATAACATGACTACGTAATTGCTTCTTTATAAATTATTTAGAAGCTATAGTTAATGATGATGTCCTCCAGAGGTATCCGTCGACGACGACACCCCGACAATCCTCAACAGACATTTCTGCGTTCGTGAGCCCGTATGTGGCTCGCAAAACCAAATTTGGTTTTAAATGTGCAGTTACAGGAGACACAGTGAAGGTTGTGGCGACTTCCACATACAGCGTAACAACAATATAACATACTACAGCGCCATCTACCGAAGATACGTCGAACTACGGAGTAACGAAGTAAACTAAGAAACTACCAATCCTGAATCGCGCAGTGGAAGTTCTCACGCAAATTAAGATACATACAACATATCAACATCAACCGTAGGACGGTTGGCCCGCCAGGCATGATCACCTCGCCTGGTCGGAGGGACATGACCCCCTTCCTACAAGGTCTCCCTGCGTGTTGTAGGTGTAGTTGTAGGAAGGTTTGGGACGTGTTTTTCGAAGCTGGCGTTTAGCTTTTAAGACGGCTTTGTTCGTAGTTTTTAATGCCCTGATGAATAATTTTCCGCCATTCCGTTCTGTTAGCGGCTAGTTCTTCCCACAACTTAGGGGACACGGCGATCGCCTTTAAGCTGCGTTTTAGTACATCCTTGTATCATAATAATTGTCCCCCAGGATTGCGTTTACCCGAGCTTAGTTCAAGTAAGAAATACTTTTTGGCAATCTGGAAGACTCCATTCGTACAAGGCGCTGTCCCTTCATTATTGAAGAGTTTGTTTCTTTGATCGGACGCGCTAATCTCAGAGGAACTACTGGTCCGTGTTGAAAAAGTATTAATAGAACAATCACCAAGAAAGGTTATACGTTATTTATTATTAAGCTTCGACTAAATGGAGCGGAGTATCAACGAAGAATGTGGATGTAATGTAATATTATTGCTCACTGCTTAAGTAAGTATTCTCTATTCATGGCATGAATGGGCCGGCTCGACCGGAGTGATACCACGGCCTCACAGAAAACCGGTGTGAAATAGTGCTTGCGCTGTGTTTCACCGAGTGAGTGAGGATACCGGAGGCCCATACCCCAACCCCTCCCCCTATCTCCCCCCCCCATCCCCCAAAGGCCGGTAACGCACTTGTGAAGCCTGTGAAAAAAAAAAAAAAAAAAAAAAAAGGGAAAGAACGACATTTAGGGCAAAGTGCCGTTAATTTGAAATCACACACAGATACTTGAATTTTATTTACTTGTATAGTTCACCTATATTTCCTTTCTTTTTAATCCAGTTTTATCACAAATTAGCTGTCCAGGCGAATTTCGTACTGCCATATTTACATATCTGTCTCAGCTTCCCGTCGCGGACAAAAAAAAAGACTAGTCGCGTTATCTTTGAATTTTTCTTGTACACAAACCTTGTTCTAACAATAAGGAACACAAAAAAAACTGGTTTAGCCGATCAGAAGTTATGCGCGTACATACATTTCGGCGATTCATTTATATATATATATAGATGAAGTGCAATCAATACATATAATAAAATCATCACTGGTCGCTGTCTGTACATAGAAAATATATAAGAAAAACTGTTAAAGGGGGGCTTTGCGAACGCAATAGAACCCGAAAACATGCTTTTTAGAATTTTTGTCTATATGTCTGTACGTTTGTGTATGCTAATATCAGAAACGTCTTAACCGATATGAATCCGATTTTCACTAATACGTTGCGGTTTGCTTCCCTTAATATTTAGTGTTTGTTTCATTTCAATCGGTTCGTAAATAAATGTTATATCAGACTAAAGAATCACCGCGATAACCAACCTTTACGATGGTGGAGCCACAGTCAAAAGCTAATACATAATAAATATAGTCACATCTTAAGCTCTGTTTTAAGAGCTGTAAGTTTTCTCTTAAAATGTCAGCCAAATTCATCTGCCTCGGTGGCGTAGTGGTAGCGTATGCGACTGCTATGCTGGAGGTCTCGGGTTCGATTCCCGGGTCGGACCAAATGTTCGTATAATCTGCAAATATTTGTTTCGGAGTTTGGGTGTTTTCTATGTATAATATGTATGTATTTACAAAAAAAGTATATATTATGTATTTATTTCAGTTATTTACGTACCCATAACACAAGCTCTGTTTAGCTTGGGACCAGATAGCGCTGTGTGTCAGATGTCCCAAACATTTATTATTATTATCTTCTTATATTTAAAATTCTCGTGTCACAATGTCAGTTACCATACTCTTCTGAAACGGCTGGACCGATTTTTATGAAATTTGGTGTGCATATCTACCCGATATCTGAGAATCGACCAACATCTATTTTTTTTACCCCAATTTTTTTATGGCAAAACAACGTTTGCCGGATCAGCTAGTTATTTAAAAATGTGTGCGTTTAATATACATATCTATTTCATTCATACTGCTAAAGCTGTTTTAGTAAAGACTAAAGGCAAATATGAAAAATTAATGTGTCCTACAAATAAGCCTCTGAGCGACAAACACATCACGAAACATTTCGTTTGTACTTGTATTGCCATCTGATACAGCCATTACCGATAGAGAATTTCATTGTCGTACACAGACAGTATTGAATTACTTATTAAATATTTGTAACATTTAAAAAGAGATTCGGGATTGTCTTTAGAGAATCCAAATTTTTGTGAAGAAAATTGTAGCCTGAGATACCGATAAATATGTTTATTTATTGTTTTCAATTGAAAATGATAACACAATTTTGCGCAATATAATCACAAATTTATCAAAAATGAAACCGACTTCAATTTGGACCAAATTGAAATAGGACCACACGGAAAGCTCTAGCTTTCAATTAAAAAAAGAATCATCAAAATCGGTTCACCCAGTCAAAAGTTATGAGGTAACAAACATTAAAAAAAAACAGTCGAATTAAAAACCTCCTCGTTTTTTGAAATCGGTTAAAAATACAAACGTGCACTCTTGATTGCTTACTACACCCGTCCATTCCTCCCGTCCTACGTCTAAATAACTAAAAGTATGGGGATCTCCAAAATAAATTGTATTTTTTTTATTTTTGTGTGAATATCTTAAGCGGTTCACAGAGTTCATCTTCTTACCAAGTTTCAACAGTATAGTTCCTAGAGTTTCGGAAAAAAGTGGCTGTGACATACGGACGGACAGACATATAGATATGACGAATCTATATGGGTTCCGTTTTTTGCCTTTGGCACGGAACTCTAAAAAGTATGTGAAATATGATGATGATGATTCCTATCCAACACGATCCGAAATAGACCAGGCGCTGAACCAGCGACCGACTATTTGAGGGAGGAGGATTGTCAGCCCGCTACAGTCCACTGCTGGACATAGACCTCTCCTAAGGCACACCACAGACCCCGGCCTGTTGCTTTTCGCATCCAGTCCCCGCCGGCCCTCTTACGCAAGTCGTCCCGCCATCTGGCAAGAAGGCGCCCCACATGGTCTCAACTTCCGAACACACTTACTCCAGCGGTTATCAGTTTTAAGACATGTATGACCAGCCCATTGCCACTACAACCTACTAACTTCCAGAGCTATATCGGTAACCTTGGTTCTCTGACGAATTTTTTTTTTACGTGTTAAAATCCCCTCGGACCGTCAACCCACCGGGTCTGCGGTGGGGCGGTGTGTCGGGCTCGAACCGACTAAAACCACACGGTGTGCCACTCTGCGCCTGAGACGGGAGGGACTCGGGAACTGCTGTTATTAACACATCCGGACCCCTCCCAGCGCCTGCCCGCACAGAAGCGGGCACCGTCTGCTGGTAAACTCTCAATTTTGACTGCACGTTTGGCCTAGTGGTTTAATGGTCACCAGGCCGTTTCCTACTTCGCCAAGTGTCGTGGGTTCAAATCCCACGTAGGACAATACTTTGTGTGATCCACAAATTGTTGTTCTGAGTCTGGGTGTTGTTTGTGTTCGTTTCATGTATGTTTGTAAAGTCCCTCGCGACACAGGATTAATTTCTAGTGCGGGAGTTGTCTTTCAAATAAAAAATAAAAAAAATGTGGCCACCCGCGAGGGGCGACGTACGCGTGTGCCATACGTCGCCCCCTCGCGGGTGGCCACTAGAGCGGATGTAGTCCCCGTCCCGTCCCCGTAAACCCGTCCCGACCATCCGCGGCCACACTCAGGGCGGAATGAGGCGCTGGTAAGCGCGCCTCCTTTGATCGGCAGTCGCATACGCCAACCATTAGAACCACGTAGCCTCACACTACGATGATTCTTTTTGCAAGCTTTTATTTACCTTGATTGGAAAGACTGTCTTCTAATTTGAACTGTCGTCTTAAGCCCGGTTTTTGAAGAACAGCCCGAGGCAAAAACGAATTAATTACATGTCAAACCCTTTGTCGATTTTCTATTGAGTTGCGGAAAGTAAAATCAGGTATTCTGATTTTGCTATCGGGACAGTTAACGGAGCTGTCAAGGTTAATTTTATGTTAAAAGGTCATTCGAATTTTCTATGAAGTTTGTCACCGATTAGTATTTTTTTACTTTGTCAACATTTTTCAGTTCCTTTAAATTAATTTGACGTCACTCTATAACGTAACAGTGTCTGCTAGTCAGATACTATTTGAATCATTCTTTTATATATGGGGTTGTGTAGTTCCTAAAATAAAAAGTTACGAAAAGTAATGAAAAAATTGCTGGACTTTCATCGGTTTTCTATAAAGTGTGTAGTGGCTTCGGTCAAACTGGCCCATGTGTGCCAAGGATGGTTCTCCCTCCAATTTTTTCCGGTAAAAGTTCTCTATGAGGCTGTGGTTTAACTCCGAAATTATATGCATAATGAAGAATGAATCTATCACGACAGGTTCAAGCAATCAGCATGAACAGCTTTAGGTCTGATTATCTATTGCCGTGTGGTGCAGGTCAAAAAAAATCTCCATCCCATTTCTTCCCATGGTTGTCACAAAAGTCGACTAAGGGATAGCATACCGCAGTACCTCTCACTGCGATCGCCAACCTGCATGCCAAGCGTAGCGATCAGACAAATCCCCCCAGTTGGCAAGCACAACAATATATTGATTTGATGACAAAAATATCTAAAAACGGACGAAATTCTGGGTCATTCTATGCTCATTAAAGGGCAGTTAAGGTTTTACTTATCAGAACGAATGAAAAATACATTTGTTGTTGAGCGAGCAGGTGCCTCAAAAACTTTTAATTGAAGAATCTTTTTGAGAAATTCTTATTTGATACTTTTGAATTATTCTTACGTTTTTTTATTTCCTTTATTTCAAACATAAACAGGAAGGTCTTAACCATATAATATTATCACGTATTTTCCCAGCTCCTCCAGTTTTTCTTCTGATTAATTTCGTTTCGGGTTCCAAGACAGTTTAATTTTTCCTGGGACTTCCCGAGTGTCATAACTCGGTGTGTTCGTGGGTTACTGCTGATGATCTTGGTGTACAGGAGTTTATTAAAAAAAACTTGTGACTATTAACCTGAATCATCATCAACAGCCGTCAATAGTCCACTACTGAACAGAGGCCTCATTTAATAAAAAAGGTTTTGGCCTTCTCTATCATACTGCCCAGACGAGTTGTTACAAGGTTTTGTTTAAGGATTTCTTTCCCTTAAACCTGAATACATACTTCAAACTTGTAATCACTACATAGTATAAAACAAAGTCGCTTTTTCTGTCCCTATGTCCCTTTGTGTGCTTAAATCTTTAAAACTTCGCAACGGATTTTGATGCGGGTTTCTTTAATAGATAGAGTGATTCAAGAGGAAGGTTTTTATGTATAATAAATGCATAATATAGTATGGGAACACTGTTAATTTTCGAGTTTTCTAATGTGATGTAGCAAATAAACACGTTTTTTGCGCTTACATTGCAAACGCTGGTTGCACCCTACGAGATAGATCAAAATAATGTACTACAGTATTGTACACCTTAAAAAGTACTACAAAAAAGTCCGCAACGGTATATGTCTATCTCTTAGGGATAACCCACAACAACCATTTTTTATTCCTTTCTTTTTACGAGAAATAATGGCTTATTTACGAAGTGATTATAAGCAATACAAAATGAATCCTTATACAATTAAGTAAATTAAATACATTGTGCATTTAATATAGATCAAAATGGCCCTTTACAGTATCTAATTTAAATGAATATATTCGATGATATTACAGATTAAAATGCACGAATCGTGTCGTCGGCGGGGGCATCTGAAATCCACCCGTGCGAAGCCGGGGCGGGTCGCTAGTCTTTTATATAATTCTTATTACAGACGATTTACCACAGAATAGTCTTCTTCATCCTAGCCTTTATTATTCCCAATTTTTTTTTATGTTTGACTCTGCCAAAATGACTCTACTCCGCCCGATGGAAAGCATAAGCAGAATCCAAGAGTGGTGATTATTTGGGATCGGCTACCAGTTTTACCGTTTTTACCTGAATATCAGTTTTTTCCCGTACGTCTGGCATTGGACCTCCGCAAATCTGAGGGTGAACTGAATTCCAAGATTGAACTAGTTGTCAGTATATTTGAGGGCACTGACTTCCCAATAACTATTGCCATAGATGTTCATGATAACCGGGATCGAGGGCTTAACGTGCTCTCCGAAGCACGGACGGGAAATACCGCCATCTTCCATACTCCGGGCTGCTATTAAGAATTTCTTGTAAGAAAAACCCAACAGCAGTCAGACCAGGGAATTGAACCCGAGACCTCTTGATCGGCTGTTGCTTACGCTAACCACTAGACCAACGAGGCACACCACCAACGACCACAGAATAGTATACATAACATGAAAAGACTTGTAAAATAAAACAATCAATTATGACAAAGCGTTTAATAATAATATAACTATCTACCGCCCAATTTTGTATTATTCAAAAACTATTTACAAAACGTGTGTTTGTTTGTTGTTGTTGGTGCGTGTGTTTTCACTGTGATGTAGCGACATCACAGTGAAAACTATTTACATTTAAAAAGTAAAATAACAATAAAAAAAATTGGCAAGTATTAAAGTTGATAAAAATAATAACGTGTACAAATAAAAGGAGATAACAATAAATAACGTTATATTATGAATATCATGTTTTTTTGCCTCCACTGTAATATTTGTGCTCCTTTGCGTATCGTTACATATTTCACAATTTTACACCGGCAAGGATAAATACGAAAACTGTTATTCATATAAATAGGTAACAACAGTAACTATTATATTTTTTAAATAGTTTTTTATTTTGTTGCTATTTCTTTATTTTGATATAGACTTCAAATCGTTTATGAAGTGAAACAATAATAGTTTAATCAATTTTAAACGTTTATATTTGTATGTGTGTATGTAAGAAAAACTTAGCAGTTATTGTAAGAACTATTATTTTACGATAAAACAAATTAAATAGAAAAAAAGCTATAGCTTTTTGGGTGAATATAAGTAATAATAGAAAGTTTTAAATAAAACTCTTTTACATCAATAAATGTGAATCTGACAGATTAGTTCCAAAGTGATAGATCAAAATCAATAAAATATTCTATAAAATACATACTTATTGTTTGAAAAACGTTAGAGTTGTGTGAAAAACTTCTTCTACATATACATTAAGTATTCTAATATATCTCCGGTATATACTGAATAAAGTTCTATAGTAGGTACAAAGTTATCAAAGAGTGTTAAATTTTACACGCACTTTTCACCATAAATGATATAAAAACGATTGCTGTGAATTTATTTCATTTAAACGCTCACGATTGAGTGATGAAAGAATTTAAGCCTTATTTTAATGTAAAAACGTTATATCAGAAGGCAGTTGTGTTATAAAGCATTTATTTGAATAACGATGCGCGGTTCGTTATAATTCTTTGTGTGGTTATTTGAAATATTTTTAACAATTTACAGAGAGGTAGGTACTAAAATCTGTATTCTTATTTTGTCAGTATTATAGATTACCGAAACAATTTGGTAAAATAATAACCTAAAAGTAAATAATTCTAAGAGAAATATAAACTTTTTGTTAATTTCAGTGATTTTGTTTGGTTTTTTTAAATATTTTCGTTTAATTTTCATTAACATATCAAGAAATCTCTCCTAATAATAAGTATTTTTTTTTTTCTAATTTTAATTATTTTTGTCGTTTTACATTTTATTTTATGCGGTTGACTCAAAATACGTTCTGATTGATGAAAAGATTTTGAGTACACACGACAAACGTAATACTTCTTAAGGTTTATTTGTGCGTAAATTATGAAATACTCTTTCCTTCAGTTATTCTCTATTTTTAATTTAAATTTCTCATTCATTAACATTACACTGACGGGGTATTTGGTATTTGTTTGCCGTGTGTACACAGATACTATACCAGTGGGTATTAGGGTTCCGAGACACTGAAGCTGCTAATCCCACTTTGATATTAAGGGTGCGATTCACTAGACAGTAACACAAATTATACGGATTAATAGATGATCAACCGAACTTCGAGAAGCGAAGTTCGATCATTATTATATGAGTTATTTCATTCGAAGATATACTTATAACTAGGTAGTACCTTTATCCTACAAGGCAGCTCGCACTATTTAAAAGACTATCAATTGACTTGTCAATGCTGTCATCGGCCCCACTCGGCCGACACCGGCACATTAACTCATTCTTTTCAGAGAGTGTAAAATTAAATAAACCTTGTTCATGTATAGGGTGGGGTTGGGCCGGGTGTTTATATCTTCGAATGAAATAACTCATATAATAATGATCGAACTTCGCTTCTCGAAGTTCGGTTGATCATCTATTATATTTCGTTATTTCATTCGAAGATATACTTATAACTAGGTAGATGTTTAGAGATAGGTGTGCTAGTTTGAAATTACAAAACATCAAACATTTTCATTAATGTTTATTTAATTTTAGACAAAACAAATGAACAAAATAAGTACCTACAATTAGTTTCATCAGATAATCAATTAATTTAACAAATATATTGATTATTTTACATTTATTATATTAATTATTTTTAACTAATTGACACACTGATTCAGCAAATAGTCTGCCTGTTCTAGAAACAGTATCTGAAATTGGGCGATTATAAAATTTTGCAAAGGTTTGGGAAGATTCTGACCATCCAGCAGTTCTTCTTATTACGTCAATACAGACGCCAGCAGAGGCCGCCGCCGACGTGGACGCGTGTCGGGTGCTGTGCGCGCTAAATACGCTAACATCAATCCCGCTCTCTGCCAATGTCTGCTTAATCCATCTGCTAATAGTCTGAGAAGATGCTTTTCTATAAGGTTTTTTATATGTAATAAGAAGAGATTTTATGCTGGGTGGTCTTAAGTCTTTCGTGATAAACATGTAATCATCTAAAGCCATAGCGGGACATATATTTGGGTTTTCTTTAAAAAAGGGTAAGTACAAATGGGGCTGTTCTTTACCAGCTGAAGACGTTTTTATCAGATCGGTTATTAATATTTTAATCCCGTCCGAAGATTTTATGACATTTTCAATCTTTATCAGGGACAAGGTTTGTACCCTATGAGCAGTGCATAATGCTAAAAGAACAGTCACCTTTTTAGTTAATCTTTCTAAACTCAGGGTTTTATTAGGAACCCACTGAGAAATGCAATCTAGTATTACTTGGGGATTCCAAGTAGTAGTATACTTAGGGCGACAGGGCTTTTGCTTATAAATGCCTTTTAACAGCCTTTTAATCCTCTCATCGGAGCCTACATGGTTACCTAAGAATAACGATAGTGCCGAACGATGGGTATTGATAGTGCCGTATGAACTGCCACTATAAAATTGACCCGTAAGGAATGTTATTATTGATTCTATTGAAGTATCTAAAACATTAAGACTTTGTTCCTGACAGAACTGCCACCAAAGTTTAAGTGAAACGTTATATTGTCTTAAAGTGTTTGCTGATATTGAAGAAATCATCAGATCGAGAGCTATGCTTGGAACGTTGCGGTGTTTAAAGGCGTACCGGAGAGCTTCACGGCTGCCAGGGTAAGGGTCTGGTGCAACGGGTGAAGAGATCTGAAAGTTGATTTGAGAAGATGCTGATTAGGCTCAAAAATATGATTTCTGAAGTTATCATTGTTTTAAGTAGTGGAAACCACGGCTGTCCAGGCCAATGAGGGAAGACTAGTATGCCTGAAGCTTTATCATTGATTATTTTGTTTATACACTTTAGGACCAAAGCAAACGGAGGGAAAGCGTAGAAGAAATATTTAGACCAGTTAATTGTAAACGCGTCTATAGTTACTGCATCAGGGTCTTTTTTCCACGATATATACCGTTGACATTTGGCATTGACGCGTGAGGCAAACAAGTCAATATCTGGTGTGCCTAGCGTTTTCTTTATGTTATTAAAGGCCCACGTTGAAAGTTCCCACTCTATATCAATATTAAGTTTTCTACATTCTTGGTCAGCTTCAATATTATCTAGAGAATTTATGTATGAAGCAAATAACCAGATATTGCGCCTCTCACACCACTGCCAAATAGATGTTTGGCCCGCCAAAATGACTCTACTCTGCCTGATGGAAAACATAAGCAGAATCCAAGAGTGGTGGTCACCATACTCATTGCGAATGCAGACAATGCAGTATGGCGACCCACACTATGGCGGCCTAGTGATGCTACTGCATCTTTTAGTCTAGTCAACAAGTATGGAACTTGTTGACTAAACTAATTGGGCCTCCGGTCTCGCACTCACCAACGAAATACGACAGCACTGCTGCTGTCATTTTACGTTGATTTTCTGTGCGAGGGTAGTACCGCCCCGGTCGAGCCGGCCCGTTCGTGCTGAAATCAGCGTGGCTCTACTACCTTCTAACTTCGTTCAAGTGTGGGAATTGAATTCCACCCATTCGATTGATATAGCATATTGCTCTCGTGTTGTCTACGCGTAACACAGAATGGAGCCGTTTGAAAGATTCTTAGCAAATCACTTAAGCCCCATGAATACAGCTAATAGCTCCAGGTAATTAATATGTAAGGAAAGTTCACTGTCTTTCCATGCTCCATTTACTCGATTGCCATTACAGAAAGCTCCCCAACCCGTCTTCGACGCGTCTGAGAATATTTCTAATATAAATTGATCTTGTGATCTTAGGGAGTTATTAGACGAAGATATGTTTTTATTCCACCATCGTAGGTCAGGTAAAATATCGTTGGGAAGCCTAATTTTTGTACCGTAATATATTTTGGGGTATTTTCTCTTGGTATACAGCATTGTTAAATTGTATAGAGTACCCCTCGCGAATCCATTTAAGAACTAATGGATTCGAGGTAATATTTTGCCAATTATTGTAGAAATATTTTAATCTACCCGCATGTACCTGCAATGCTGTTAAGTTGCACGTCGGGTTGGCTTCGTTAACTTCGACTGGTTCATCAGGGGACCTCGGCGGTAGCTGTCTCCCGCAGTGTTGGGCTTCCTCGGCCCCCCTCGCCCCCCCCTGTTTGATGGGTAGCGAGGAGGGCCCGACCAGTTTCCCTGGGGCCTATTGCGACTCGTAGATGGCTGGGGTACAAACGACAAAAGAGGTTTTGGCGTAGGGACAGCTCGTTTAATTTGTAGGCTCTGCTTTTCTATGACTTTGGAAGCTTTGATTTGTTCTGAAAGCTTACTACCGAATAGCATTTCATCTCTGCTTACCCCTTGTACCATTGTTTTAAACGATTTATCAAGGCCTGTAGTTATTAATTTTTTCCTAGCAGCAGTCTCTACGTGATGAAGGTCGCATAAGATGCGGCAACTATCACTAAGAACTTTAATTGCCTCTAATTTATTGTCATCGCCGTCAAGCAGCAGGACAAGGGCCCTGTTAACGGCTGTGACACCAAAACGTAACAGTTGTTGGATTGATTCAATACGCTTATCTCTAGCTCGAGATGGCTCTGAGATGGCAGCTGAGATCTCTGGATTGAGAGTAGGTGGTAGTAATAATGGACAATTTTCGGGAATCAGATATTTCTTTAAAAGGGTATCTTTACTTTCCTTGGAAAGACCTGTCCGTAGTATCGGACTCCACAGGCGCGCCAGGTTGTCGTAGATTTTTTCTCCGAATTTTGGTGCCTCTTCCGTGGTTTCCCCTAGGGCCTGCAGAATCTCAGGATCTAACTCCTCATGTTCTGCAGCTCGAGTGTCGCTTAGTGGCAATACAGTACCTTCAGAATTCTGAAGTATTTCTGCTTCGAGAACGTCCGATTCAATAGGCATTACTTCTGGTTCTGAAATCAGCAAATATGTATATGTATATATTCCTTTTTACCCATAAACGTCCAACTATTTGGCACGGGCCCCCACACAATGGTAGGGTATTTGATCTACTATACCACGCTAACACGCATGCATGTTAGTATAGGGTTTAGTTTCGATAATTCCGCTTCTTAGAAGATGTTATCTTCTTAGATTATGCCTTAATCGGCTCTTACAGCACATGGGAGGAAACGAGGTGATGACATGTGTATTCTTAATCCGTCACCATACGGACAATATATATTAAATTAAATTTAATTTTATCCCTTTGTTTTAATTATTGGGATGAAGTTAACAGCGCCTTCTGTCGCTGACTGTATAAACCACGTGTTAACCCACGGTTAACCTCTAGGTATAATCTGACCCTTGTGTTGACCCGCAGTCAACCTCCAGTCATTAAAGCAAAATTGAACAACTAATATTATAATTAGTTGTTTTATGCCTTCGTGATAACCCGCAGTTATCCTCTAGGCTTTGCTTAAAATTTTCTCACTAAGGAGTCTGTATTTTTGCGAATAAATCACTTATAAAACACTTTTATAATAACATTGTTACATACCTGAATTGTTTTCAGAATCTGACGATTCTATTATTCGACGACGTTTCTTATTTTGTTTCTCCTCTAATCGTTGTAATTTGCGTTTATAACGTTTTAATTTTTCTTCGTAACATTTCGGCATTTTATTATTTAGTAAGATGTAGGTAGATGAAATTAAACTAGCAGGTGCGTGTGCGAACGCTGCCTCGCACGAAAAAAGAATGAGTTAATGTGCCGGTGTCGGCCGAGTGGGGCCGATGACAGCATTGACAAGTCAATTGATAGTCTTTTAAATAGTGCGAGCTGCCTTGTAGGATAAAGGTACTACCTAGTTATAAGTATATCTTCGAATGAAATAACGAAATATAATTTACTATTATCACTCAGTATACGTTTAATTTTGATCACAATATTATGCGCAACTCGTACTATACACAGTTGTTACCTGACAATTATTTTTTAAATATATTTGTATCTGTAATAGCACTATAATTGTTACTTAGAAAAAAGGCAATTAAAAAATATATCCACTCAAAAGAATTCAACTTAAATTCTCTCATGAAAAATGATTCAATTTCAAAAATAATTCATTCAATAAAACCAGACCTAACAATTTTTTTCAAATTATATTTCTGATAATGACATTCTGAACATATCCACTTTAAACAAACATATTTCGGTCGTCGCGTGTCGTGGCATACGGACGTGTTTAATGTCTCATTAATTTAAAAATAATATTTTAAAATACTAGTAAAGTAACCTTTCAAATATGAGTTCTAAAAACTGTGACTAAAGTGAATTTTCGATTATCAGTAAAAAGTGCGATCAATATTATTACGACGTGCGTGGCAGCGTAAATACATACCCAGGTGTGAATATAGTCGAGGAGACAGATACCATTATACTGCACGATATGAGTTTATCTCGTATACCTACACGTTCACAGATGGCTAATAAAAAGAAAGATCAAAATGAAAGTGGTTCAACCTATAATTTATCTAACTATGATGATGAAGATGAACAAGTAAACAAAAATCGTGGGAAATGCAGACCAAACACTTTAGAATATGATTTCAAAAGGGAGTTAATGGAATTTCGAAGTGAAATAATAAACTTCCTAAAGGAAACAACGAATACTCAAATTGAAAACATCACTCAAATGCGAAATGAAATTCGACAAGACATACAAAACCTGAAAACGACAACTGAAGAATTAACAGCAGAATATAAAAATCTTCTTAAATCGGTAGAAACCATTGCATCTGAACATAAAATAACACAAAACAAACTTAAAACTATCGAAGATGAAATAAACAAATTTAAAACCGATTTTCAAGTACAATCTGCACCATTTGAGAAACAACAGGAAATCTATGTGGAAATACAAGATCGACTCCAGAGAGAAAAAAATATCATTATGACAGGTTTAAAAGAGCAAAATAGTACACAATCTCCAAGTGATAGCGACACAGAAGCTGTTCACAAAATATTGACAGGTATTTATCAAGACTGCCCAAAGCCTTTAAAAACTATACGATTAGGAAAATTCAGTACAGCCAAATGCCGTCCTTTAAAAATTGTATTTGACACCCTTAATGTAGCGAAACATCTACTAAAGAATCGTTCGAAACTCAATGGGGGGATAAAGATATATTGGGATCAAACACCAGCTCAGAGGAACTATATGCAACAACTCCAAACGGAACTAAAGCATCGAGCCCAAAATGGTGAGTCTAACCTAATAATTAAATACATTAAAGGAATACCTACTATAGTTACAAACGAACCCGAACCGAACTCAAAAAACTAACAACAACCGACTGCGATAATTTTAACAATACTAATCAAAAATATATAACATACCAAATTGCTAGTAAATACGAAGACTTAACCTCACATTCCTCATTTCTCAAGTTTTTTTATACAAACATAAGAAGCATTCGCAGTCTTGGTAAATTTGAAGAACTTCAATGTATTCTCAGAGCGATTCCATCAACAATTCATATTATAATATTGACTGAAACTTGGATAATGTCAGAGGAAGATGCAAAACTGTATAACTTACCTAATTATAAACACATATACAACTTTAGACATGACAGTAGAGGCGGAGGCGTTTCCATTTATATACATGAACCTATTGATTTTGAAATTACAGAACAAATTTACAAAAACAACAACCACTATTTATGGGTGTATTTGCCCAGGTTTGCTTTGCATGTTGGAGGCATTTATAAACCAAATGACACAGATATCGAGGATTTTTTAGAAATATATTCATTTCAACTAGAAACGAGGAAGAGATCCATTGTTTTTGGTGATTTTAACTTAAACCTATTAAACTCAAATATATATGTCTCAAAATACCTATCTACTCTTGAAGAAACCGGTTATAACATTCTTAATAAAATAGACAAGGAGTACTGCACAAGACAAACAGACACTACAAGTACTATTCTAGACCATGTCTCGACGGATCTTCAAAAAAATACATTTCATTTCACTATCTTGGACTCGGCACTATCTGACCATAAACAGCTTTGTATCGAAATCTGTAGATACAAACCGGAAAACAAACCAAAAATACAATACGAGGCAATAGACTACAACAACTTACTTAAAAATATCTATGAAGCTCAATATGTAAACAAAGACAATGAATTTAAACTACTGGAAGACTTTATTACCTCACACATGAAACAAAATATTATGATCAAAACAAAAATAATGAACTTGCCCAAGGATGATTGGATTAATAAAGATATAACCAAGCTGATAAACAATAGAAATATGTTATGGCAACAGATGAAAACAAACAAAGGAAATGAAAAGTTGAAGAATGAATTTTTAGCAGTGAGAAACATAACTTTGAAAAAAATAAACAACGACAAAAGGAACTATTATCATAAACTTTTTGAGAAATGCGAAAGAAGTCCCAAAGAAATGTGGAAAACGATAAATACCCTAGCTATGAATATTGGTAAAAGTAATACTAAGCCCCCAAAACTTGTTTTTAACTCACAAATTATTACAGATGGCGATAAAATATGTAACATTTTCAACATATATTTTTCTACAATTGGAATGGAACTGGCTGGCAAGATACCACTAAGATACCATCTTAATTCAGGTAACACTCTAATGTATAAACATGGACACATACATACATATACACTTACAAAACTAAAACCATGTACAGTCCAAGAAGTAGAATTGATAGTTGACAACTTAGATGTTAATACTAGCATAGGGGTAGACGGTATCAGTACGAAGGTATTAAAATGCATTAAGAGTGTTATACTTACGCCATTAGTAAATTGCATAAACAAATGTTTGGAACTTGGCATATTTCCTGATAGTCTAAAGATCGCAAAGGTTTCTCCTATCTACAAAAGTGGCAGTAAGGATGATCCTAGCAATTACCGGCCTATCTCAGTGCTTCCAGTTATATCCAAAGTCTTTGAAAAGATAATTTACAAACGTTTAAGTGATTATTTATCCCAAAAAAACTTTTTAATAGATCAACAATACGGTTTCAGGCAACATTCAAATACCTTATCTGCTGCAATTGACCTGGTTACCAAAATAAAAACCAGTATTGACGAAAAAGATATATGTTTAGGTATTTTTATAGATTTGAAAAAAGCTTTTGACACTGTCAGTCATTCTAAGCTCCTTCAAAAACTAAAGAATCTGGGTATCACTGGAGCAGCTTATAATTTGTTTGAGTCATACCTGGCAAACAGAATTCAAATTGTCAAAATTGGTTGTCATGAAAGTATTCCGCAAAAGATTACATGTGGGGTGCCCCAGGGATCTATCCTTGGACCTTTGTTATTCCTTATCTACGTTAACAATATTAATCAAATAGGACTAACAGGCTATTTAACACTCTATGCAGATGATACCAGTTTATTTTATTTTGGTAGATCTATACACAGTATTACTAACCAGGCACAACAGGACCTACACCTAATCAATGAATGGTTTCTACATAACTTACTTACCATTAACACATCTAAAACCTCTTATATGATATTTACAGCTAAAAATAAAAATATACCACCTCATGCTCCTCTTAAAGTAAACAACAACATTATTAATCACTCTGATGGCGAAAAATATTTAGGTCTACTGTTAGATGACAAACTGTCTTGGAAGCCGCATATTAACCGCGTGAGAACCAAGCTGATATCTTTATCTGGTGCACTTCGCAAAATTGGCAATTGTTTACCACCTGCTGTGAAACCCGTCATCTACAACTCGCTAGTAAAACCTCAAATTGAATATCTGATCGAGATTTGGGGATCAGCTCCAAAGACTACCCTTAAAGACTTACAAATAACTCAAAACAAAGTTATCAAACGATTATATGGCCTTGACTTTCTAACACCTACTAAAGAATTATATGATAACACAAAATTTCTCAGCATTCATCAGCTTTACACCTACTATACTTGTATTTTAGTAAAAAAGATATTAGACAACACCATTCAAACAAATATTACCCTAACAAAAAAGACCCTACAATATAATCTCAGAAATAATGATAAAATAAACTTTCGGCCTCCTAGAACAGAACACTATGGCAAAAAAAAATATTTTATACGAAGGAGTCCAGTTATACAACAAACTCCCACGTGAAATAAAAGAGTCCAAAAGTATTCATATATTTAAACGTAAAACTAGGAATTTTATTTCCCGAAAAATTCCTATTAAATAGAATTGAACACTCGAAGATTTCTTTATCTAAAAAAAAAAAAAAAATAACTAAAATAACTATTAATGTATATTTAACTCAAAAAAGTTGTCGGTCTATGAAAAATAAAAATTCAAAAATATCACATTATTACTTACACACAAGCAGTCTCCCTGACTATATTTCGACGAAACACTTGCACACCTGCATATTTACTAGCCATTACGATCACACTTAATATAATTTATATAATAATAATTGAATTCCAATATTTTTAAAACAACAATTTGATGACATTATTATTACTGTGTCCTAGTGATATTGGCTGGCCAGTCGTTGTGTTTTCGTTCCAATTGTTTCAACAAAACGAATGAATAATTTGTATCTACTTAATATAGTTATATGCTGTTTATTTTTGTTTAGCAATTTTTTGTTGTTGTTATATTTTGTTTCTGATTACTTCACCTTTTTATGTTGTACCTACCTGTGTATTTATGTTTTGTAATATGAATAGTATGCTTCGTCACAAGATGACACTAAATGTAACTTAAAGACATTGTTTTCTCAAGTAAGTGAACTAAATTGTTCTTATGAGAATAAAGATTCTATAAACCTATTTTTCAGATATAAAGTTTGCATAGCATGAAACTTAAAAAAATAATGTGTATCTAAACGACACTAAGCTCAATGATTTTAATTGTTTTCATGACGTAACATCAAACAAATATCTACTCAAAACAACTGTATACTGTAAAAATTTATAATGTTGCAAAAAATTTAAAAATAAACGTGAAAGCGAACATTTAACCTTATAAAGGTACGTCCACTGACAATTCTCTTGTTAAGCTATTGCATAGCTTTTATCGCGGGCTTTGGGGCCTTTGTGCAGAAATTCCGTAACGTATCAAAAAAACCTGACACCCAAAGCTCGCACGGATCGGGACGAGCTGCTCCGAACGACGAAGCAAGGAATGTTTCAAGAGACAGAAACGAATCTGTGTCACAGTCACGCACGAACATACTGCTTAAAAAAAATATAATTGCATAAGTTGATAAAAATGCTATGCAATAGCTTTACCGCGGCAGTCCCCGAGTGCCACACGTTTTTTTTTTCGTTAGTGCCAGTTCAAAACTATATCCACTCAAAACAAATAAATGTTATTACTGCAGACTTGAAAGGTTGTAAAAGCCTTAACAATTTTAGATGAAATTTGAGCCTTAAATCTACCCTAATAAATATACGACTAACTTAGACATTTCTCATATAAAAATCTATGATACCGACTTTAATTAGTAAATACATAAATAGTAATTAATTATAATAACAACGCGTTACGTAAACTAAGATACCCAGAACTAAACAGTCTCTAATTTTCGAAGCACGTTAAGCTATAAAGGTAGAAAAATATTAGCCAAAATATTGGGGGCCATGATAGTATTTTTCAGCTCTTCGGTCTATCCTGACCAAATTTGCAGTTTTGGCGGGATGCCCATGGTGGTATATCCACTTCTTGCCCGCTCCTCGGCCACCTTTGGCCATATGTTTTTCGCCATGCTTTCCGTGGTCATCGTGTCCTTCTGATGCTTTATGTCCCTGAGAACATAAGACAAGCTTAGACACGTTGATACACACAAATATGTTCCGTCAAGAAGGATCTTAGATAGAGCAGAACCTGTAGTTTGATAACAAGACTGCTGATAAACATTACTTGAATATTACTAAACACATACGCGTTATAGATAATTTCCTCAGAAAAGTTTTTTTTGTATCTGCAGTCAGCCCTTTGGTTATTATCAGATTTCAAGGTCTTTTCGTAATCAGTTTGAGATTCTTCACACCCTCTGGTGTGTTATCTACCAGACAGCTAGACTCTGAGGAAATAGAAAAGGGAATGAAGTCATTTAAAAGATGAGTTACCTTTGACACGTGCAGTAGCCCCCCGTGGCCAGAGTACCCGGATTCTCCTTTGGAGTGCTCTTCGTCACCCGCATTATAGTTCGCCTTCTTGTAGTGGCCGCCCTAGAACGAAAGTCTTGTTAGTTTTTGTTTAGATAGCACAATTTAGAAAAAAATGCAAGTCTATAATAATATTTTTTATTATGTAATTGCTGCCTCAATGACTCTGCCTGATGGAAAACATAAGTAGAATTCAAGAGTGGTTGTCGCCATCCTCATTGTAGGCAAAATTTAACATATCTTTAAAATACTTAAAATGATGATCAATATGTGACAATCGCTGATTACAATACGGGACAACAACAAGAAATATTTCTTGCAAATTAAACTCTCCTTCCACCTTTGCTATGTTATGCGTGGCGACCTCAAATGGAGTTGTAAGAACAGCGGAACATGACAATGGTCTTCTAAGACATACTTGCAATTGTTTTAAATAACTTTAACATCTAATGAAGGAAATATACACCCAAGTCTAAATTTAGTAGCCTATTGCCTCTACAATGAACACCAACATGGAAACTGGAACTAACATTTTCATATCAAAGTAATCCCATACTGCTGCAAAACTATTCTAATTACAAAGCATCGTAAACTTTATTGCAACTTGCTTGCTTAGGGATCAGCCATGTTACTTAAGTTAATCGTCACATAAACTTTAATTTGCTTACACGGGTGAAATGGAAATAAGTTTCTTAGTAATAATATCTAAAATTATTTATTTTTATGGTATCTTTTCGTATTAGACGCATTAATTAGGTGTGGAGACCACTCAGCGGGAAAAATTAGGACGTTTTGATTGACTTTTTTTACGTAAACCGTTGTTTTACAGACTCCACTCCTATGACAGGTCAAAATGTAGTTCTATTAAGATTTTTGTCCATAAATTTTAATTAAACAGCACATGCCTACTTTCCTACATATAAACGTTAATTATTCCAATGTTTTGTTTGTAAAATAAAGAATTTTCTTCACGTGATAAAATATAGAAGATGAAACAGCGGTAAATTTAATGATAAATGAGGAAATTGCACAAATCTTGTCATATACCGATGAGACGTATAATTTATATTTTCAATAACCTTCTAATACATATTTATATTTTTTATTCCTCAATTCAGAAAGTAACCGTGACATCCAAAATAAAAACACAACAGTCACGGCCTAGTTAATTATTTTTTTCTGATAAAGCAATATAATCAGTTACCTGTATAGTCAAAGTAAATACAATGATACGCTTTCCCACAGCAGATCGTCAAACAAAACCTTGGTCGATTAAAATTACTAAAAAACAAAAAAAAAATTAGCTATTGGACAGCCTTGAATATCATTAAAGAGTAAAGCAGATTTAGTTGAATAAAGTGATCGTAGTGTAGATAATTTTGAAATTAATTATTTAGAAATTAAAGAAAATTTTAACAAATTGATCTAGTCTCGGGATGCTGAAATTGACTGAAATTGGCCATTATTTCGGTCACAGTACGTTGAACCTGCTTTTACTGTCATGATTACAGTAAATTTTGTTTTCAGAATCACGTTAAACGTGATTCAAATAACAGTAACGCAATAAACAAATTTTTTGCTCTAGTTTCATTCTCATGCAAAGGTAAAAGTAAAATAAGAACGTGTAACTCCAAAACCCTAGATTTGCGAAATTATACCTTATGCTGAACGTTTCAAGGTTTAGAAAGATTAAATTTGTAATAAGTTTATCCGACAAAGAACCTAAGTTTCCAATACATGTTTTGAAGGTAGTAGAGCCACGCTGATCTCAGCACAAACGGGCCGGCTCGACCGGGGCGGTACCACCCTCACACAGAAAATCAACGTAAAATGACAGCATCCGTGCTGTCGTGTTTCGTTGGTGAGTGCGAGACCGGAAGCCCAATGATGCAGAAGCATCACTAGGCCGCCATGGTGTGGGTCACCATGCTGCATTGTTGCGTTATCTGCATTCCCAATGAGTATGGTGACCATCACTCTTGGATTCTGCTTATGCTTTCCATCAGGCAGAGCAGAGTCATTTTGGCAGGGCCATACATAAAAAAAATGTAGTTTAAAAATATGCATCAAACTATACTAAAGTAGCAACGCATTGCCCACATCTGTGGGGCACCGATTGCTGCTGTAGCATACATGTCTTAAAGTGGAGATAGCGAATTGACAAATAAATGGTAGGGTAGCTCAAGTGATTGACGATCTGAAAAAAACTGTCTAGGGTGGACTGTATGCAGAAGACAAAGAGCTGCATGCTACAAAGCACTATAATAGGCACATTGATTGGTTGCAAATAAACCACTGGAAATAACTACACTTCTTTTGTACTTAACCTAATTAATACATCCCTTGCTTTTGCGTACCGTAGTACCGACATAATTGTGTAGTCTAATAATATCCTTGAAAGTTAATATTTAATCGTAAGAATAATAGTTTCCAAATTGTTTGTCAAATGAAACCTTATACCTGACACGGTGTAGTTAAAATTAATTTATTTGACAAAGGAACAGGATTTAGCACCTAATCAGTTACTAATTATGGACGTTAATTGAATTTCTCAGAGGTTGTAAGGCAAATGAAAGATATTTAATCCGACCTCAAAAACAGAATTTTCTCAATTTGGTTGTATTGTTTATGTTTGTTACGTGAGAACACCGTGACTTGTGATCAAAATTTTATTTTTCAATTTGAAAGGTTATACTACTTTGGCTGGCAAATTAGTCATTTGTGTGTGCTCTGTATTACAATAAAAGCAGAGTTTTAGAAAACCTACATGATGACACTGATAAATTTTGTACTACTTGCAAACCTAGCATATTAAGACTTACTTATTCGTCAAGATAATATTTGGCAAAATGCACAACGATGATCACGTATATTCCAAAGCCCAATGTTGCTGTCAGTTTCTTGGCTGAGCGGGCCCTTATGTGCAGAAGTAATGTTATGCCACGAACAGTTGCTGGCTTCACGTGACATTTTGGCTGACTTAATGTTAAACGTATCGAGTTTTATCCATCTATTTCTCATGAATTAAAATACCTTCTATAAGTTAGAAATCTCATACCTCCGAGTGGCCTTTCTCTTGATGATACCCTCCTGTTTTTTCGTCTTCTGCGGAATCTCCTTCTTCTTCGAAGAATTCGACTTTCTTCTCATATTCTTCTTTCTTATGGATGTCATGGCTGCCTTTGGTGCTATGGCCCTTAGAGTGCTTTCCGGATTCCTCGTACTAAAATCACCAATTAAACACACTGTATTCTAAACATTTTTTCTCTTTTGTGTAAGAAAAATGAAAACCTATTTGTTTTTGGAGTTAGATTTAACAGAAATATAAATCACATCATCAATTCTATTAGATTTAGCAAGACCTAACTAAATCTATGGTCAAAATGTACCGTTCTTTTCAATATTTAATTTCATTCGTAATTTCGTTTATAATATTAAAGGAAATTGGGTGTACTCTAAATCATTTTCGTTTATTTTTCAATGGAAGATAATATTCTATTTGCTTTTCTTGCATTAGATCTCCAAAATAGATAGTTACCTGGTTAACACTTACAGATCAAATGTGCTACAACTTTCGTGTCTTACCTAAAGCACAAAGAATATAGGAAATAAAGAATAATCTAGATGTTTTCTGTCTTGTTATTCATGTATCAAACCTTAGCATGCTTCTTGCCATGTTCTTCATGCGCATGCGACCCGTAATGGCCCGACTCTTCTTCATGATGTTTATCCAGGTCGCCGTGGTCATCATATTTCCCGAGATGGTCTTCCTTTTCATGGTGTCCTTCTGCCGTCTTGGTTTCTTCATGGAGACCCTAGAAATTTTATAAAGTTATTATTATTATTTATGTCTGCTCTAATACGTGTGTATACGTTTGATTGTTATAAGTTATCATTTTAACGCTGAATTACATAATATTTTTGTTATGTATAATTCTATTAACAATAAAAACATTATTTTCAAAATTTACATGTTCATGGGTAAGTAGATATATATACATACGTACTTGGATATGTTTATGATTACTATGATGAGAAATAGTTATATATATTTTTAATGATTTCATATTTCTACCAGCCTGGCTATATTCTTGATTTTAGATATTTTGAAACTGATAGCATTTAGGTATGGAATGACTGCTGATTCTAAAGACAGGCATATTCGACTAGAAGTATTAGTAATATGTACAGTTAGGTCAAATACTTTTATATTTATATACAACAATTTACTTCACACTCAACATTAAATATGTTTTGTCAAAACTTAAGTTAGTACTCTTTTTACTAAACAAAAATTTAAGTTAAAGTTTATTTTTTTAATAATTTAATCATAATACTTTGAATAATTTAATCATAATACTTTGAATTATTTAATCATAATACTTTGAATTATTTAAACATACGAAGTTCCCTGTCAAACTACACAACTTGTTGGCAAAAAAACATGATTATGCATTTACGACAATGGCTATCAGCCATTTCCGATCTTAATGTACGAATTATCTTCTCCAAGTGGCTGGGATCCTTTGGGTGAAAGTTTCACAAGAGCTTGTTTTTCGGACATCTGACACAATGCCATCTAGTCAAACTAAGAAGAATTTGTATTCAAGATTCAAAGTATCTCCATGCCAACTTTCATTCAAATCGGTGCAGCAATTTAGCAATGAAAGAGTAACAGACTGACAGTCAGAATTATTTCCGAATAATATTAACAAAATTTAATGATTTTGTGGAGGAACGGGTCACAAGTCCCTCCAACACAAAGGGAGGATCCTCCGACCAGGCGAGGTGATCATGCCTGGCGAGCCAACTGCCCTACGGTTGATGTTGGGAAGTTTAATATATGTTAATCGGCGCGAGAACTCTTATTGCGCAATTCAGGATTGGTACTGTTGTTTATTCCGTGCAATGACGTCACACCGTAATTCAGAGTATCTTTTTGGTCGATGACGCTCTAGCATGTTGTTGTTGCGCTGTATGTTGAGATCGCCACCATTTAATTTTTTATTATAAATAAAATCATCAATCAACCCCATTAGTCTAGTCAACAAGTTCCATACTTGTTGACTAGACTAAAAGATGCAGCAGCATCACTAGGCCGCCATAGTGTGGGTCGCCATACTGCATTGTCTGCATTCGCAATGAGTATGGTGACCACCACTCTTGGATTCTGCTTATGCTTTCCATCAGGCAGAGAAGAGTCATTTTGGTGGGCCAAACATAAAAAAAAAAAAAAAAAAAATTACGATTGTACCTAACGAAATTGGATTGACTAAATCTTCTTGCGAACTTAACAATAAATGGCTAAAATCATTGTGTAGATATGAAGATGTTAATTAAATTTCGTTAATAGCTAAGATATCAAGGGCAGTTTACAGCGTTATTCACAATCGACTGCAATGCGAGTTGCGAGATATCGAATCAGTTAATTAAATCGCATCGAATCCGTGTAACTGTATCAGTAGACTCCAAACTTTGTTGACGAAGTACTGTCGAGTACAGTGCGCATATTAATAACTAGACAATTAGAGTCAAACTTATGAGGAGTGGTGTCGTATTAGCTTTAATAGTAGTAATATAGAAGTAACGAGGTGTTGAAGAAATCGCTGTTAATGTTTCCAACTTAGTCGAGGAAGTTTAGTTAATAATAATGTTTCAGACATCTAACACACAATGCCATCTAGTCCCAAATTAAGCATAGCTTGTACTATGTGTACTAGAGTTTACTAGACAACTGATTGAAATACAATTGTACTTTTTTTTTTGGAAATACATATTTTCAGATCATACAAACATTTGATCCGATGCGGGAATGGAACCCGTGATCTCAAGCACAGTAGTTGAATATTCTACCACTGCGCTATCGCAGTCAAAGATTACTTCTAGACTACAGTACTACAGACTTAGCAATGAGATGACGTCATTTCCATTAATTTAATACCTTCTTGTTAATGTTTGTAGAATCTTAACTTAAATAGGGGGGGGGGGGCAGATGACCCCTCTGCTTATTCCCCTCTTTCTTAACAAAAAACTTAAAGTAATACCTACCTTGAACCGAAAGTAATAGATATCTGGTTGTGAACGCCCTTGAATTCTGTGGCCAGCTAACATATCAAACACAAAAAGCTGTGAACTAACTTAAATGGCTTTTTCGATTGTATCCTTCCCTCGTTGACTTTTCTGGTCCTTTACAAATATTTAATCTTCTTTCGGTCACATAATTTGCATATAAGGAACCCTTTTGCATGTTACTGTTAAAGTTTTAAATTAAATGAAAGGAAAAGATAAAAACATTCAGAATGTAAATGGTTTAGAATGATTGAATCCTTGTTTTACTCTAACTATTTGCCTTTTTCAAAAGAACATACATTTTTAAGCTGTCTTCTTGGTTTGGTTCGTGTCGTGGGTTCAAATCCCACGTAGGACAACACTTTGTGTGATCCACAAATTGTTGTTCTGAGTCTGGGTGTTTTTTGTGTCCGTTTCATGTATATTTGTAAAGTCCCCCGCGACACAGGATTTATTCCTAGTGCCGGAGTTGTCTTTTTAAAAAAAGTAAAAAAAAAAGAGAAAAAGGTTCATTTAACAGATAATATTTATCAAATTGGACAGGACTTTGAAAGACATTGGGTTATAATACCAATAGTAAAGAAAATGAATACCTATGTCAGACAAAAAACTAGAAATTTTTATGAATATACAGTCATGATAATTATTTGTTAATTATTAACGGATTGACATAAGATATTATTAGAAAAAATGTTGCTTAAAAAAAGAGTAGTTAAACTGTAAAGAGAAGATCTGATTCCAGTTTCTTTATCGGTACACCTCTGTGTGAAGTCGGGTGGGCTAAAGGGCCTTAAACTAACTAAGATCAAGGTCTTATGTATGTTTTTAGCTTTTTTCCCTGAAAGTTGTCAAACGTTGGATAAAATTTGCGTATTAGATTTAAAGATTGTTGGCTTACTTTGCTTTTTTGCGAGATCTTATGCCTTTGCTGCAAATTGGACATCTTATCTTATTTCTCAAATCTTTCACATTTCCTTCCAGTACAAAGTTAATTTAGTATTATATTTCTGTTTTTGTTTACTTAAATTATACTATACAAAATGTAATTAAATTACACCGAGGAAATGAACCGCGTTTCTTATTATGTCGTATGTGTATATTAGTTTAGACTGTTGTAGATAGTTGTTAAGCTGAAGTGGCAGTAAGCTGGCCATATGGAATGTAAGACGTCCATAGGCCCGGTGGAGTGGCAACTTACGCAAGATGGCGGGGAGGATCTAGACGCGAGAAGCCCAAAATCGATCAGAATGGCGGGCAACGGGAGCAGCCTATATCTAGCTGTGGGCTGATGATGAAGATAAATAGATTGTATTCTTGTTTTGATAAATATGGATAAACTTAACATGAGTCCCTTAAGGCAGAGTTATATTTGTCTGACGTGTCGTGTTGTGACGCGTCAGAACGGTATCGGTTTCATACATTTAGTCAAGCCATCACAACAGATTACGCATAACAAGTATGCACGTTACCATACTAAATGTATGAAACCATTGGTTTCAAACCAATACCGCTCTGACGCGTCACAACACTACACGTCAGAAAAATATAAATCTGCCTTAACACTGTCCATGTAGTGAGAGTTTAAGAATATCACCTCGTGAAGTCGACTAAGGCAGCAAAGTACGCAAGACAACCGCACTTGACACAAACCCTATATCATATTACCGTGGGAGAGCCACGCTTCGGCATGAATGGGCCGGCTCGACCGGAGTGATACCACGGCCTCACAGAAAACTGGTGTGAAATAGCGCTTGCGCTGTGTTTCACTGAGTGAGTGAGGATATCGGAGGCCCATACCCTAAACTCTCCCCCATCCCCCTCCCCATCCCCTAAAGGCCGGCAACGCACTTGTGAAGCCTCTGGTATTGCGGGTATCCATGGGCGGCGGTAATCGCTTACCATCAGGCGATACGTCTGCTCGTTTGCCTCTTATTCCATAAAACAAACAACTCTACTGACCTATGTGGTCAGAAGGCTAAAGCCTCCTTTTTGAGGAGATGTCTACGTTGAGTAGTGGACTGTTAAATGCTGTTAGTGTTGTGTGTACGTACAATTTAGTATTACATGAAGTTTATGTAACGTAACATAAGAGTTATACATAGTCTAAGGTCTAGATAACAATTTGTGTCACAGAATAAAAAACACAAATCGTTTACTACACAGTAGTTATAGACAGTAGCGGTCTATAATTATTTTCATGATAAAAAAGTCGACGCAATCGAATTACATAAAATATTAAATTGATTCTGGCCGTTATGTCTGTCCTACTATTTGAAACATGTTAAACTACTTTCATTTTTTTGCGAAAAACTTTCATTTTTACTTTCAGCAGTTATTCAATCAGTTATTAAAATTATGAAATAGATGTGGTATTTTTCAATATTCTTCTGCTATTTATTAAAGACTTTAAACCTACAAAGGCTACCTAGTTAGATTAAATCTTACGTCACGCATGATGATGACCAAAAACAAATCTTGATTAAATATGACGTAGTGACTCACTTCTAAAAAAACAAACAATACATTAAATGAACCTTCCTTGTAAAGACAACTCCCGCATTACGAATTTGTCCTGTGTCGCGGGGGACTTTACACACATACATGAAACAGACACAAAGAACACCAATATTCGGAACAACACTTTGTGGATTCCACAAAGTGTTATCCCGTTTTTTTCTAAACCATGAGACTCAGCTCAGCAGAAAGTGGCGCGGTGTGGCAACTACTTAAACCATCATACGTTCCGAGCAGTCGAATGAAGATTGGATTCCAAATATTTTTCTGATAATTATTTATTCAAAGGCCTGTTTCATGGGTCTAGCGTTTAGCGTAAGCGACTGCCGATCAAGAGGTCTCGATTCCCGGGTCCAGAAACTGGTGAAAATGGCCCTTAGTATAGTGCCTATACTTGAAGTAAAAGTAAATAATATTAATACAATTACACATCACACACACGCCCGTCTGCTCCCAAACTGAGCAAAGCCTGTTCTATGGTACTTATAACCATGCTTATATATTTTTAAATACATACATATTATAGATAACACCCAGACATGGAACAAATGATCATGTTCATTACATAAAGATTTGTCCTGGATGGAAATCGAATTCACGACCTCTAGCTTAGCAGACAGAATCACTAACCACTAGACTGACGAGTACGTAAAGACTGTTTAGTTTACAGTCAGGTCTATTTAGATTACATAAATCTTCACTACATATTATAAAACAAAGTCCTCCGCCGCGTCTCTCTGTCTGTCTGTTCGCGATAAACTCAAAGCTACTGCACGGATTTTGATGCGGTTTTTACTAATAGATAGAGTGATTCTCGAGGAAGGCTTTTGTATATAATTTGTTAAATGGTTTATTATATTGGCTAAAATATAACGATATTTGTTGATGACATCTCGGACAAAATTAAGCCGCACATCTTCTCGGGGTAACATATGTTATAGTGCGGCCGTGCGGAGCCGAGGCAGGCTGCTAATTATATATATAAATCTTCTGTGCATGTGACTAAACAGCTTAACCGATTTTAATGATTTTTTTGTGCCTCAGGATTCAAGAATGGTTTAGATTCACAATTCGGTCCAATGGATAATGTTTATTTATTTATTTTTATTTAGGGGGAACATGAGGCTTCCAGGGATTTTCTTTCGTGGGTGCACCTGGTTCTCCGGCTTCTAGTACCCGAGACGGTGTACGGTTGTGGCGGTTGACACACACGCCCCTGCGCGGTACCTTCGCTGGACGTCTTGCCAACGAGTCAACAAGGCCGTCACTTGTCATAAAAATATATTTGTGTAGCTAATTGATTCGACCGAGTTGTTCGATTCGACTGAGTTATACCGCGGGTATCACCGCGGGGCTCATCTAGTAAATAATAAAACAGGACCACAGATCATAAGTCCGCTACTGTAGTAAAGTACCGTGGGAGAGCCACGCTTCGGCATCAATGGGCCGGCTCGACCGGAGTGACACCACGGCCACACAGAAAACCGGTGTGAAACAGCGTTCGCGCTGTGTTTCACCGAGTGAGTGAGGATACCGGAGGCTCATACCCCAAACCCTCCCCCATCCCCAAACTCTACCCCCATCCCCCAAAGGCCAGCAACGTACTTGTGACGCCTCTGGTGTTGCGGGTGTCCATGGGCGGCGGTAATCGCTTACCATCAGGCGATACGTCAGCTCGTTTGCCCCCTATTCCATGAACAAAAAGTAAAACAATATAGACGAACTATGGTAGAAATTTTCATAATAATTCCTAGATACCTTTCATAAATATCACAAACAATAATATAAAACACCATTTATAAATATAGAATTATAGATATATATGAATGTTTTCAAATAATATTTTAGACTGGTAACACAACAAACGAAAAGAACAATAGTGATGACTCACAACAAGTTTTTAGTTGTTGATAACAATACCGTATTGTTGGGAGTAGTATTCATCACAGGGTCTCGTAATATTAAGGACCAATTTGCATTAGTAGTTTGTGAGTTTGGGTTCCGCGCAAATTCAATTATTTGCGTGGTTTATTATATCACGTGTGTAACTAACCGAATAATAAACTTAAATAAGGCTTCAACCGATTTTTTTTGCGATAAATTACTTACTACGTGTGTTAACATAACACGAAGATAAAATAAATTTCTCACTAACTAACTAAAACGCCTCAAATTTTCGAACTCATATTTCTAACGAAAAATTTTAACTCTCATTTATTTTAACAATCCTAGAGTTTTCTTTATATTATTAATATTCTGAATCAATGCCTTAGCATTCTATGTAAAATTCTGTTACATTTATGCCTTCATTCGGATGAAAGTATTTACCAGAGTAACAAATAACGGCTACATTATTACTACTATATTTATTCGATTAAATAACAAACAGTTTAAAGACTCTGACTTTCAAATAACAGATAGTGAGAGATCATGAGCTGCCAAATAGTTAGAGGTATACAACCCAGACTTGTTGGAGTTTCCACTCCGTGCAGTAAAAGCAATTTCCAGTTTTTAGCATGAAGGGAGAGGTAGGTAAGAAATGAAAGCCCTTCTCACCTACTTCTTCCTTCATAATATGTACTTCCAATTTTCACACACAATTCTTATGGTATCCGGTAGAAGATAGTCTATTTGCCCCCTAATTATTGATGTTCGTTCATCATCTTCTTCCAGTACCTTATTTAAATGCCATCGAAATCTATCATTCTTTTTAATTCAAATACGTGCTTTATATCCTACAAATCTTTGTGAGCAGCTTAGGTACTTGCTTTGTCATTTTGTTCACACAAAATAGTGTTTTTTTAAATATTATTTTTATCTGTAACTAGTTTTCTTATATTTCATAACAAATTTTTTTTTGTTAATCAAATTGAAAACCAATTTTTTAAATTGGTCTTGCGTTTTAAATCAAATTTAAATAATTTTAAATAAACACGCACAAAGTTAACATACCATAAACTCGATTATAAATTGCTTAGCGAACTAACTTACGGTAAAATTGACTAGTGGGTATATTATTAATATATCTAAAAAAACAGTTTTGTCTTCTTAAAACTAGCTGAATTCAAGAAGTTAGATAACACACACGATAACCTAAATTCAAAAAATTATCGACAAATTAAATTATAAAAAAAAAATGTTGATTCATCAGATTGAAAAACAAATTATGATTTCACCTTTATCTGGAAATCCGGATAAGGCTAGCATGCTTTCAATACCTAATTGATTGGTATTGAAAATCAATTGATTCTTGAACAGTTTCCAAACACGTCAAAAAATGTTGTTACTTCTTTTGATAGATTTTTTAACATTATTTATCGCTTGTTAAACATCAATTTGTTTCACATCAACTTGTTTTTACTTTGTTTACGTAAACACATTTTAGTAACTATGATATTGATTACTGATCACAAAAACAATTACTGTTACAAATTAAATATTTAGTTGGTCAATGGCGGCAGGTCCACTTGCATAAGTACAGACTAAGACAATGTTAAAATGCTGCCCAGACTTTTCAATAATTTTACCAATCCTCATGATTGTGTAGTAACCAGTACTAGTAACCAACGGCTGTCGGCGTCAGGTAGACTGTTACGGTGGGCACTGAAAATCAGTGCTGGGATGGGTCATGCCCATCGCAGTGAATGCTGAGAGTCCACCTATTTTGTTAAACACGGTGTACAACCAACATTCAACATATTCAATCGCCCAGTACTTTTTGTCTTAGAGGCTTAATTTGTAGTGTATATAATGTATACCACATTATATACATTCATTAAACTTTGTTAATTATTTTTATCGTACATTACCTACCTACAAAAAGAAACATTTGTGAAGACACATCATCAGAGCCACGTCATTTGACAATAGGGAATATGCATAAAATTTTGTTTTGTCTCAAACATTTTTTTCTAGATTCTTTATTGTCTTTACAATATACATAAAAATTATTTGTTTTAATCAGTGATTATTTAAACCCAGAAAATATTATATAAAAAGTGAAAGTAAAGGGAGGGAAATTCAAACCTACAAAACGCGTCCTATTGGTCGAAACGAAATTTGACTTCGATTGTTACATTATCGAAATTATCGGCGTCGAAATTCCTACTGTGTTAGTAGTGTTTGTGAGAAAAAATAACTTCTTCCATGATTTTTATAGCATTCAAAACTGTTAATAGGTATAAAATTACTGAAACACTCGATAGTAAACAAACACGAAATGACAATGACGTCATTCGTTATGCTAATAGCGCGCGAAAAATGGCGTTGTTTGAATAGCTTAAATTTAGTCGGTGTTTTAAATTTCACTTTCAAAATTTGTTTTACTATTTTCAAGCCTATTTAATTTTTTTTCTATGTTATGGAGACTTATATGATCAGATTAAGAAATCAAAAAAAGACAAGATATTTGGTATAACTAGGCTTTTACGGCTCTGGGTTCTAGCCCTTTCAAGACAATATTTGACATTTTCAAAGGACTGTCAATGGCTGTTGATGATGACGATTATAGTTATTTAATTAACTACCATTAAAATACTAATGCAAGTGGACCCATTTATGTTCTATTCACACAACAATCACATAACATAGTTAAAACAAATACCTACTTACATTTAATTGATATTCTTCAGCAACAAACATCACAAATTAGTATCAATATTATGAATTAGACTAACATTGACACAAAACTTACGTCGATATAAATATAGTACCAAGGTTTTGCTTTCAGTGTCTTTGTCGATGACAAGTCCGGTTTCTTAGTTGACATCCCGGCGACCTTTTCATTAAAAATAATTATTAAATAACAATAAATTCTCAAAATTAAAAAAAAAAACCCAGACATAATAACCTGAGTTCCCTTTAAAAAGTAAAAAACACGTTATGCGCTTTCATTTGAGACCCCACTCGATTATATTTTGCAGACATTCGGTTATTCTTCCCCACTTTCACCCCCATAACTTTTAAACTACTCAACCGATTTTCATGAAACATGTCTAAGAACACTCGCACGTAACTCACCTTTCATACAAAAAAAAACTAAATTGAAATTGCTTGATCCGTTCGCGAGCTACGGGGCCACAGACAGACAGACAAACACGTCAAACTTATAACACCCCTCTTTTTGCGTCGGGGGTTAAAAATATATTAAAACGACTAAGAAATTCTTGATGATCTTGAGCCGTCTTCTCAACTCAACCGTCTTATCATACCAGCTTTTCATATTTAATCACCAATTTTTCCATTCCAATTAGAGAGGGTCTAAATAATTGCAGCAGATTTGGTCTCTATCGATTAAGCGGATTTTAAATAAGATTCGGGAATATGTTTCATGTTTGTTGCATCATATTCTTTTTGCTTAATAAGCTCTTTGAAATATGAGCGCGAGGGTATGACATTTTGTAAGATTATTGGAATTATTGTTATCATTTGTTCAATACACTTTTTTCACGTTTATTTTAATACAATTTATCATAATGTAAGTGCATTGAAGTCGATTATACTTTACTTATTATTGATTTTTTATTAATACGTTATTTATTTCTTTACGCATCCAAATTGTCTACAAACTAAACCTAAATTTATAAAACTGTTTGACATTAAAATTTTGATTTACAGAAGATATTATTATAGGTACGTTTCGTTTTAGGAAATATAAAATTTGATATAAATAAAGGTATAATTAAATTGATCTCTATACTATCATTTTCTTTTTAAGTAGACGTGCTTTATAATGATAATCTTCAAAGTTTATTAATAGTCTCCTTTTAATCCTTCTCACGTTAAGCGAGTACCCGCTTACACGATCCTAAGGTTCTTAAGTCTTAATCTACTTTCATTGAATATATACTCCTACTTGTTTAAAACATTTTTAATCGACTTCAAGAAAGGAAGATGTTCTCAATTCGACTGTATTTTTTATGTTTGTTACCTCAGAACTTTTTAAAGTAAAACTTAGTGATGTGCCTGGTTAGACGGATATATCGCGTAGGTATACGGAAACGGCACCCAAGTTTATTTTCTGATTTATACCAATGTCAGTAACCTTGAAGCGGTAACTTAAGAAAGCACTAAATAACACAAAATATTACCTTTAAACAAGTGATCGCGTTAATTCCCGTAAAATTAATAATTATTACAAAATATTTTATTTTTAATTACACGTGTTTTCTAAATAATTATGAATTTCAGGTTTAATAATTAATTTTTTTACAGTTGTGATCTGTATTCTTTAAAATAACGATGTAAAGAACAAAACGTTTAGGTACATGAACCAAAGGTTTGATCTCATCATAGTACTTGTATAGTCCGGCATTACAGATATTATATCTACTCTACATATATAATAGGTCTTTACCTATGAAATTGCCGTTTTGTATGCAATAAGTGAAAGTACTTATTTTTTCAAACTTTTTTATTTCTGTTATTCGAAGTAATCACCCATGCAATTGATCGAGCTGGGGTTGGAAGCTTTCCCTTATCCGCCATACTCACCAGACCTTGCATCTACCGACTATTACTTTTTCCAAAATTTAGACAACTTTTTAGTGGGTAAAAATTTCAATTCCTGAGAGGCAGTACAAAATGCATTTGAAGAGTTTGTTGCCTCCCGTCCAGCTGATTTTTACAAGAAGGGCATCAATAAACTGTCAATGCGTTATCAAAGATGCGTCGATTGCATGGGTACCAGAAATAAAAAAGTTTGAAAAAATAAGTACTTTCACTTATTGCATACAAAACGGCAATTTCATAGGTAAAGACCTATTATAATACATCATATGCATCAGCATGATCCCAATGTTCAGTTGATTTTTTTATATTTAAGTTAACATTGTAGGTAAGTATGATTAAATCAATAAATTGTTATTATTATATAAATACGTTACTTAAGCAAAATGAATGTGGGATTCTATAAAAGTAATGAAATGTAAAAAACCTGAAATAACCGTTTAAGATTCGGATATGCAAATCTAGCACATCACTAGTTAGGATGAAGTGAAATAATTACGACTCTATCATAGAAATTAAATGAATATTTGTATTGTACCACACGCGCAAGTATCACCACAGTTTTGCTGGCGCAGGCCGGCTTGTACACGGAACACGGTGCGTATGGTTGGTAAAACTGTATCACGCGCCAAACAACTGTATCACGACAGTTTTACCTGCGCAGTTATAACTGTGGTGATACTTGCGCGTGTGGTAGGCCCATTATATGATGTTAAAATAATATAATTTTTTCCTATTTATGTTTTACTATTTATATTCTCACCTCATACGCCTTTTTGCCGACTTCGCTATTCTCCTCTTCATGTGATGAATGGTATTCTTTCTTGCCACCTGCAGGACAATACATATTGTTGGATATATTAAACAACAGGTAAATAATATAATCATTGATTACAAATGGTATTTTTAATAGGAATATTTTCCAGTATCGCCTGATGGTAAGCGATTCACGCCGCCTATTGACACCCACAACACCAGAGGTGTCACAAGTGCGTTGCCAGCCTTTGGGGGATAGGGAGAGGGATGGAGGGAGGGATTGGGGTACGGTCTCCGTTATCCTATTACACATATACACAGCCCGAGCGCTATTTCACACCGGTTTTCTGTGAGGCCGTGGTATCACTTCGGTCGAGCCGACCCATTCATGCCGAAGCGTTGCTCTCCCATGGTAAACTTTACAGATAAACATGAAACGGACACAAAGAACACCCAGAGTTAGAACAACAATTTTTGGATCACAAAGTGTTGTTTCATGTGTCAGTCTCAGTCTCATGTCTCACTACACTCAGTGCACTGAAACCCAACAAGCCATCCGTGCAGCCAAATGAACTATAACGAAATGAGTTTTATATTATATATTTTTATCATATTTTCATACAAAAATACAAATATTCATACATCTTCACAAATTCGAATTTATAATATTAGGACTCCAATAATGTACATATTTCAGTGCGAATTATTTGTTTCAAAAAGGTTGGAATGAATTTTCTTCACATCAATCAGTGGCGGACTCCTATTACTATTTATTAACAAACAACATCTATTCTATGATATCACACAAGGAGTGGATTAAATTTCTCAGAAGACAGTAAGTTAGCCGCTATGACGACTCTAGACACAATTCAATTGCACTCTGGCGCCCGCACATTGACAGGTAAAGGACAGAAGACTAAATTGGTACAGAATCTATAGGTAGTTCCTAGCTTCCTATAACATAGGAAGTGAATAGAGCAATTTGATTGGTACAAAATGACAGAAATTTAACTGTAATAATATAAGTAACAGGGAACTGTGTTCAAGAATTAAATTGCCTTTGTACTCCCGCTTCCCTCCACTCAATTAGAGAAGGGTTAGGTAGAGTTAGGATATTAGTTACTTTACTTATTTAGTAAAATGCAACTTAATTATTACCTAACACCGATTGGGTCTCGAGCCGTATAGCGAATTGCGTTCTTTTTTTTTAAGATAACTCCCGCACTAGGAATAAATCCTGTCCATACATGAAACGGACACAAATAACACCCAGACTCAGAACAACAATTTGTGGATCACACAAAGTGTTGTCCTACATGGGATTTGAACCCACGACACTTAGCGAAGTAGGAAACGGCGTGGTGACCGTTAAACCACTAGGCCAAATGTGCATTGTAGAGAGTGGCTTTATATATTCATGGTTTAATTGCCAATGATGTTTCGAAAGTCTTAGATTTTAAAGAACAGTAAGATCTAGTTACTCCTGTCTCTAAGCCGTGGACGAACAGACAAACGTGCTTTACTAATTCTTTTTGAAAACATTAAAACTCCAATAATACTGGTTCAAACGGAGTGACGTATTTTTCAGTAAACCATTTTTTTATGAAATAGTTGCGAAATTGAAGTTGCCAAACGCTATTTGCAACAATACAAAATAAATTAGTTTAAGATCAAAATTCTACCTGCTCTGAAGAAAATCAGATAGTACCTATTTTTTTCCTGTTTCTTTCACTTTTTTAGATTCACGCTGAAAGTTAATCATACAACCGGGTTACTTTAATTAGTTAATTTGGCAAACTGATATGCTGTGACTTCAAAAAAGGAGTTTATCAATTCGACTCTATTTTTTTTTGTTTGTACCTCATAACTTTCGACTGGGTGAACCGATTTAATGATTCTTTTTTTATTTGAAAGCTGGTGCTTCTAGTTTTAATTTTTAAGTTTCATTTTTTACGTTTTTTTTTGTTAAAATCTTTGTAATAAGAAATATGACGTAGAATCCTAAATCAAATCTTTCCCGTGCGGTCCCATTTTAATTTGGTCCAGATCTTGAAGTTGTTTTTTTTTTTGTTAAAATTTGAGATTATTGTACAGACATAACAAAAAAAGTTTGACACATTGCCATTTGATCAGTTATAAAATAGGATATTTTAATTACTGAATTAGGCAAACTGATATACTGATTAATGTTGAGTCACAAAACATGTTATTTTAATTAATTAATTTGATAAATTGACATACTGATATTTGCCTGCACAGTGTAAACACCATCCAATCCGTGCACTATTTTATAAGTGACTAAGTTTCATCTTAACTTTTAGCAGTGAGAAGTGGGATTTCATCTTATAATCGTTTTTCCTCGGGGTTGCAGATACATTTACTTCTACGTAGAAAACAGGAATTGTATTACATTTTTATGGCAAAGAAAATGTATTTTCTTGTTATATTTATATGAGAAGGGCTTGGGCTCGTGGCTATAGTGCGTTTCATCAAATAGTTCCTTTGCCGTCATGTTGGCATCAGGTTGGCAAAGTTCGAAAACAAAGTAAGATAGATGAATACATTCTTCAGGGAAATATTTAAAGTTTATATTGTGTCAATCGAACTGAAAATTATCTCCCTTAATGTAAGGTAATCTATACTACTAATATATAAAGCTTAAGAGTTTGTTTGTTTGAAAGCGGTAATCTCAGGAACTAATGGTCCGATTTGAAAATTTTTTTCAGTGTCAGATAGCCCATTTATCGAGGAAGGCTAAAGACTATATATCATCACACTAAGACCAATAGGAGCGGCTCATCAATGAAGAATGTAAACGGGGGAAAATTATTACGCTACGGGCAATAGGAAACGTTAACGACGTTGCGTGGGTCAGCTAGTATGGTAATAAAAGGATAATTTTTTTGCGTTACTGCCAACATGGCGATAAAGGAACTATTCAATGAAACGCACTATAAGTACCTAAGTGGTAGCTTTTTTATCGTTTTTTTTAAAAGACATTTCCCACATTAAACATGTGCATTTTGTGTCGCAGGGTACTTTACAAATATACGTGAAACGCACACAAAGAACACCCAGACTCTTAAAAACTATTTGTGAATCACACAAGTGTTGTCCCGTGTGGGATTTGAACCCACAACACTTGGCGTAGCACTAGGCCCACAGTACAGTTAATTAAGTAGGTAGATTCACACACTACGAAGTTAAGTTAACCTAACCAGGTCAATATATGGATGGGTAGTCATTTTTAATATTATTATGATGCCTCCGTGACTCGGAGAGCACGTTAAGCCATTTTCCTGGACACACACACATCTATAGGAATCGTCACGGGTAGTTGCCCCTTTAAATTTCTACAAAAATCTGCGACAGAACTTCGATATCATCTAGCAGTTGGGTTATGGATATCTAATGGTAGTTGTCCCGCATAAATAATCAAAATTCATCTGTATCGTTATAGTCTTAAAAATTCCTACCTATGAAAAAAACTCGCAGGAAGCATCACATTACGTACTGAGGGATCGCATCAGGAATGAGGTGATGCGGCAGAGAACCTAGTTCATCGACATAGCCCAAAAGATTAGCAAGTAGAAGTGGAAGTGGGCTGGCCGTATTAGCCGCAGAACTGATTACCGATGGTGTAAACGGGTTCTTGAGTGGAGACCGCGTCTCGGCAAACGTAGTGTAGGACGTCCACAGGCCAGGTGGAGTGATGATCTGCACAAGACAACTGGCAGGAGCTGGATGCGAGTAGCCCAGGATCGAACCAAGTGGCGCGAAATTGGATAGGCCTATGTCCAGCAGTGGACTGCGATAGGCTGATGATGATGATTAACAGTTTGTTTTTATCATCTTTTTAATAATTAGCATCTTTTTAAATTTAAATAACGCTCACGAAAGTTGTTGTTATAATAAATAGTTTCTATTTTCATTTTAAAGACAACGCCCGCCTTAGGAATATATATCATGTATCGCGGGGTCTTACAAACATACATGTAACAGACACAACGAGCACCCAGACTCAGAACAACAATTTGTGGAACACACAAAGTGTTGTCTTCTGTTGGATCTGCTTAAACCACTTTTTTAAAAACTTTTAGAAGAAAATTAATATTTTGGAATTTACGTGGTAGCCCTATTTTTGAAGAACAACTGCCTTATAAATTCCACTCTCTAGGGCCATGACAGATGAACCGTATCATTGCTAACCGATTTAAATCTTCCCATGATTATAGCTTTCACTTAACACTTTCGTTTTAAAATACATTTTCTACGCCAACAGTGGGTTTATTACAGAACGGTATACTCCTAAGAAGATAGTTTCAAATGATAATATTAGTTACACTATATAGAATACTAGTTGTTGTCCGCGGCTCCGCCAGCGTGTATATCGGTTATCGCGGCAAATAGTAGCCTATGTGTTATTCTGATGTATAAGCTATATTACTGTAAAGTTTCATCCAAATCCGTTCAGTAGTTTTTGCGTGAAAGAGTAACAAACATCCATCCATCCATACTTACAAACTTTCGCGTTTATAATATAAGTAGGATAGGATAATCCATACTAATATTAAACATTCTAAAGTAAGTATGTCTGTACTTTATGCTTTCACGAATGAACCACAGCACCGATTTTAATGAAATATGACATGGAGATAGATTTGTTCCTGAGGAAGGACATAGGCTACTCATATACTCTTCACCGTGGGAGAGCCACGCTTTGGCATGAATGGGCCGGCTCGACCGGAGTGATACCACGGCCTCACAGAAAACCGGTGTGAAATAGTGCTTGCGCTGTGTTTCATCGAATGATTGAGGATACCGGAGGCCCATACCCTAACCCCCCCCCCCCTATCTCCCCCCTATCCCCCAAAGGCCGGTAACGCACTTGTGACGCCTCTAGTGTTGCGGGTGTCCATGGGCGGCGGTAATCGCTTACCATCAGGCGATACGTCTGCTCGTTTACCGGTCTATTCCATAAAAAAATTTAGTATATAGTATAAAAATATACACATGGGCTAAGCCGCAGGCAAAAGGTAGTATTATATCCATACTTCCATACTTATATTATAAATGCGAAAGTAACTCTGTCTGTCTGTCTGTCTGTCTGTCTGTCTTGCTTTCACGACCAAACCGCTGCACCGTTTACAATGAAATTTGGTACACAGATAGTCTAGAGCCTGAGAAAGGACATAGGCTACTTTTTATTGCGAAAAAAAGGTAAAAAGGGGTTGAAAGGGGGGATGAAAGATTGTATAGAAGAGTGGTTGTTAACTCGCAACACGCATGCGCGTTGCCTTAGTGACACAGGGCGTCTTGGCAACCAGTTAACAAGGATGTCAAATTCATTCAAAAGATTTCACTTTTTAAACAAAGACTTAAATTAATATAATAATCTAAGATTAATACATACATTGATAAATCTGATTTGTATGTTCATTATAATAATAGAAATAAATAAGACAAATTACAAAACAGTGTTTATAAAATTCAAAAATCTCTACAAAAGTATTGTCATTTTAAGATAAAATAATAATAATTATTTTTTAGGCTGTTGATTAGATATATATAAAAACGTCATTTAAATTTTGTAAAAATTTTACCATAAAGGGCGTAAAATAGGAATAGGGGATGAAAGTTTGTAGGTTGAATATGAAATATGCAAGGTTTGTGCAAATTTAGAGCTATTCAGATGTAACATTTACTGAATTATCACAATATGCCTAAGTGTGCTTACCCGAACGGGCAGACACGTGAGGGCAGACGACCGTGCCGCATGCGGATGTTGAATTTTGCCACTACAAATTCGTTATTATTCAATAGGATTAGATTTGTTTACATGATTTTTTGGTTAATCAAATAATTTTCTTCGTGAAAAAATCGGAAGAAAAGTATCCGGGGGGATTTAAACACAAAATAATACAAAATTTTAACAAAAAAAAACCGACTTCAAGGACGACCAAATTGAATTAAGTTATTTTTCGCGCACATACGTAATGCAAATTGAAGATTTATATGATTTTCTAATGGATGACATGTCAGAACTAGACAACATTAAAATGGGACCACATGAGAAAGAAACAAGTTTTAAAATAAAAAAAGAATCATCAGTTATGAGGTAACAAACATTAAAAAAAAAAACAGTAGAATTGAGAACCTCCTCCTTTTTTTGAAGTCGGTTAAAAAAGCAAAAGGGGTACGCCGCAAGATGAAATAAATGCCTGTATGAAACATATGTATTATGGGTACATGTTAAAAAGTTTTGTCTTAATACAATTATGCGAGTACAACTTCACAATGATTTATGAGCAGTGTCAATATGCAAATGCTCATCTAAAAATAGGAGAAGATGTTATGCCAAATGACAGTAAAGACATGATTACACTGAGACGTGAATCCTGGTATATGATGGCACACATGATCTAAAAATAATATCTATTCTGATTCGCCGACTAATGAGACAGTTATCAAATAAACGAACGGCTCATGTCAGACGTGGAGGAAGATGTTATCGAATACCTCTCAGGAAACAATGCAAGGGAAACTGAACCAGTTATATCATAGCTTATGCATAAAGTTTCTCAAATCTTTAGAATTATCAGGAGCGCCTACCCATAAGTTGAGACTGAAAGTTAATGTTCCAGTCCTATTAATAAGAAGTCTTGAGCTCCAAAGCTATGTAATGGTACACGGCTACAAAATACACAAGTGAGGTACAACATTGTAAAAGAAAATGTTTTATTTCCCCGTATTCCAATAATTCAAACTTATCTGCAATATCAATTTAAAAGAATGCAGTTTCCTCTGAAAACAACATTTGCAATAAAAATTATCAAAGCCCAAAGACAGACGGTTAAAGTTACAGTTCACTTAAAGAAAAACATGTTTTTCCAATGGGCAGCATAATCGCGTGTATCAAATCAGTTCAATCACAATATTTTGGCAAAAGATGGCAAATCAAAAACGTAATATTTTAAAATTGTAAAAATTGAGAAGAATTTGCTCAGCCTGAGGGAAAACTCAAGCAGAATCGAACAGTGGAGGCAACCATACTAGCTGGGAAAGCAGACAATGCAGAACCAAACCGTTTGTTTCGAGAGCGTATTTCTAAGAATGAAGCGGTGACTTCAAAGGCCAGCACGTGTTGTTCTGTAGAGGAAGGGAGAAGGTGGGATCAGTTGGAAGAACGCTTCAGAACACTCTCAATGGTAAAGCGGTAGAGGACTGCAATAGAGGCGATATCTCTCCGCAACTGCAGAGGCTCAAGGGACTCGGTGGTATCGGGACTGTTGATAATGCGGACTGCTTGCCGCTGCAAAAGATCGAGAAAATCAAGTAAATACTGCCTGGATCCATCACAAAGATGAGAACAGTACGGACGAGCGAACCTGGGTCTTATAAAGGAGACACAAATGCTCGGGCGCGAAAAACCGTCTCACAGTGTTAAGGCTGCATTAGTGGTGCCCTCGATGTACTCCCGTGGGTAGAGGTCTTGGCAAATATCCATGCCCAGGACACCGAGCTTATCCCGTAGTGGCAGTTGAGTGCTCTGAAAAGTGGGGAGGGGAAGAAAAGGAGACTTTTTGGTAGAGAACGGGCACAACTGTGTTTTCTTAACGTTGAACTCGAAAAGATTCTCATCACCCCATTGTTAAATGCGGTTCAAAACCCGGTCAAGCTCAGCGACAAGCTCCTTTCAATTTTACTTAAAGTCTACCATCTTGGCTGCAGTGTATCCATGATATCGTCAATGTACTGTGATATCGTCTGCATAGCAATATATATTGCAAAGGGCTAATATGTCATCGATATGCAGAAGAAACATCTTGGGCGACAGGACTGAACCCTGAGGTACGCTAGCGTTTACATCCAGAAAAAAAGAGGCCGCGCCGTCCGTCGCAAAGAACTCTAATGCGAAGGCGCTGATGAAGAAAAGCGTCAATCTAGAGACGAGTCTAGGAGGCAGACCGAATGCTTAGAGCTCGGAGAGAAGCGAACGGTGCAAGAACAGGTTGAAAGCCTTGGCCATGTCGAATGTCGAAATAAGCTCATATGAAATAAATTTTATTTTATGTACATATATAAATAATTAATTATATTTTTAACAGTGAAAAGTGTGTCTTATTTTTAAAATAATATTAGCCTTAATAATTAAAACCAAAGTCACTGTTCAACGCGGACGAAGTCGCGGGCACAGCTAGTAATAAATATTTTTAAAAGTTAATAATAACAGTCATATAGATCTTTCTCAGTGGATGCAATCAGCTACCGTTCGACCTAAATGAAGATTTGATTCAAAGAATATTATCAACGTGTTCGAATCAGAACTTGATATGAGTCTTTTTAAGATATTGAATAACAAATAGCATTATTATCATTAATAGTAAGGAACCATAGTCGTCCACAGATAATTGTAATTCATCAGTAATAAGTGCACTCAATAAGGAGAAGCCTATGTCTAATAGTGGACTGTTAAAGCCGTTGGGGTATGGGGCGCCGGAAACCGCACACACACAATGAAAAAAAAAAAGAAATTAGAATTCATTTGAGGCCATGGTATTACTCCGGTAGAGCCAGCCTATTTGTACTAAAGCTTGGCTATATTGGCATCTTATCATTAGATTTCATCGCTTAAAGATTTCCTCATTTAAGAATCATTTATATCTCTTTGTTCAGAAACAAGATAAGTCGTGTTTATTTCTTAATAATACTTATTTATCTATACGTCAATAGTTTATTTATAATGCGAAAGCGGAACTTAAAATACAGTTTTGACAGATAGGTGAAAATGACAGCTGTCAAAATTATCATCAGGTTAGGAAATTAAATATGGTCCACTTAATAGCGGCTACATACTGTCAAGTTGCACTACTTCTTCTTTATTTAAATTTCAAAATTTTACGTTTTTTATTTTTTATTTTTTTATTTTTTTTTATGGAATAGACCGGCAAACGAGCAGACGTATCGCCTGATGATAAGCGATTACCGCCGCCCATGGACACCCGCAACACCAGAGGCGTCACAAGTGCGTTACCGGCCTTTGGGGGACGGGGGGGGCGGGGGGGAGATAGGGGGAGGGGTTGGGGTATGGGCCTCCGGTTTCCTCACTCACTCGGTGAAACACAGCACAAGCACTATTTCACACCGGTTTTCTGTGAGGCCGTGGTATCACTCCGGTCGAGCCGGCCCATTCATGCCGAAGCGTGGCTCTCCCACGTTCTTTAGAAACTTACATGAAACAAGCTGACCAGGTGAACTTCGTGTCTAAATTTCCGAAAAACTTGCTTTAGTATTTATGTACGCCTCACGTTTCCAGTCGCGACCTAGAAACAGCTATAACCCTGCCGGTTTCCTTAAAATTTTCTTCTATACAAACCTTGTCCCAACAGTAACAAACACATAAAAAAAGAATCATCAAATTTGATGCAGACGATCGCTTACATCGCATACACTTCGCTGATTCATTTTTATTTATATAGATAGATAGATAAATAAAAGCTTATGACATCATAGATTGCTATTTCTTTTACTTGCAATATTCTTTTCCTTTTACGAAAATAATTTAAAGTTTATTGACTCTATCGAGACTATTATTAGTATGGCTTCATCATCTGAACGGAGCAAAAAAAAAAAAAAAAAAAAAAGTTTTTATTCAATTAATATAACTGCTTTTCATGATACATATACCCCTGCCAAACTGATTTTTCAGTTTGTTGGCAGTTGTAGCTCCCTTTTTATACATCTAAGCAACTTAAAAATTACACATATTCATTGACATAACAAAACAATACGAGACTTATGTTATAAGGACTAGCACAAACCGTTGTGATAGACACCACAGCATGGACAATCCCTATCCGAAAAAAAAGAAACTGTCTAGAAGCTCTTAAAATAATTTTCTAGTAGGTATTTACTAAGTTTGTTTTTGAAAGCGTTTTTTGTAGTGCTAGTATTTTCTATTTCTAGGGGTAAACTGTTAAATATAACTGGAACTAAATATGTTCTACATCTTTGTCCATAATAATTGTTAAAAGGAGGCACAACAAATCTTTTTATATACCTGTTTCTCTGGGGTCTACAGTAATTTGTATTGATTCGGAACTCACTGCTACCGAACTGTTCCGACGCTAACATCAACACCGCTCTCTCATGAACTGGAAGCATCCTACATTCCAAAAACAAGTCTTCATAATTATTAAGTTTACAACGTTCTTTTGTTTTTTTATGAACCAGTAGTTTCATGAATCTGATTTGTAACTGTTTTATTTTGTCTAGGTAGGTCTTAAATGTGTTACCATAGCATGCCAGCCCATAAGAGATAAGTGAATCTACTAGCGCGTAGTACACTGTATACAAAGTGGCCCTATCTAAAAATAAACTAAGGTGGTGAAAATTAACTAAAGCTGATCTCAACTTGTCGCACAAATATGTTATATGTATTTTCCAAGAAAAATTGTTGTCAATAGTCAACCCCAAATACCTATATTCATTCACCACTGTTATATTTGCACACGTGCACTGTGATACCACTTTACTATGTAGACATTCATAACTATGACCTACTATAGCCGGCGGACGACCAATATTTTTAAGATGTGGAGATCGGATTTGCATACATTTTGTTTTATTTATGTTTACAATAATACCATTGTCATGAGACCATTTAATTATATTTGTGAAGTCTTGCTGAATGCGTGTTTCAATTATATTTAAGTCTTTATGAGCATAAACCAAACAGGTATCGTCAGCATACATGTATATACGACAATTTTGCACAACATTACACATACTGTTTACATGCATAATATATCCGACGGGACCGAACACGGACCCAGTTGGCACACCACACGTCACATATCTTTCCTCGCCAATGACGCCATCAATCGACGTTCGCAACGTTCTGTTGCTGAGGTACGCCCGGAAAAACTGGTTAAGTGGTCCCGCGACCCCACATTCCTCCATAGCTTGAAGCAGCTGGTGGTGTTCAAGAGTGTCGAAAGCTTTTTTAAAATCAATGAAGATCACCACCACCTGCTTCCTCTGATCTAAACAGCAGTTAACCTCGTCTGTTAACTGCGCCAAGGCTGATGCCGTACTTCGCCCCCGCCGGAACCCATGTTGTGCATTTGTTAAAATATTGTTGTTCTCCAAAAGAACTTATCTGACCAACAACAAACTTTTCTACTATTTTATTAAGTACCGACAATATGGCTATGGGTCTATAATTGGTGTAGTTAGTATGTTTGCCTTGCTTAAATATAGGTCTTATAATTGCAACTTTTAGTTTATCAGGATAAGTTCCCCTTTCAATACACAAATTAATAAGTAATGCTATAACAGAACTCAATGGTTCTTGACAAGATTTAATTTCCTTTATCCTAATTCCGTCAAACCCTTCAGATTTGTTGCAACTGAGGGTATTAATAATTTTACTTATATCATCCTTACAAGCTCTTCTAAACCTCAAAGACACCCCACTACTGTTAACATAATCAGATCTTTTCAAAAAATTACTATTACAGTTATGCTTTATTTCTACTATTTCTTGTGTGAAAGTTTTTGAAAAATTATTACATATATTTAATGTACTATCTGTTTTTCCTAAATATTTCAAAATAGTTGTATCTATGTCTCTTTTTTCTTTTCCTAGCCAAGAGTTAATACTACCCCATATTTTTCTTATGTTCTTATTACACATCTTTATCTCCAGTTGACGATGCTCATTTTTTACTTTATTTATGTATTTATTAACCCTATTTCTATATCTATTGTACTGTGAGCGCAGATACATGTCATTTGGGCTATTTTTACAACATTTAAATAATTTATCTCGAATACTAATCATGTCTCTGAGGGTATTTGTTATCCACGGCTTACTTTTCCGTTTATTAGATATGTGTACCTCCCTTTTCGCATTACTATATGCATTACAAAATACTGCATACAACCTGTTATACAAATCAATAGGACACTTACATGTTAGTAACTCCGACCATGAAACACTTTCAAGGTTTTTCATTACCTTTTCATCACACGTAATCGTTTTACATTTAGGTAACACTTTTGAGGGATTTATTGCGTATATACCACTATCTATGCACACGCCAATGAGATAATGGTCCGATATTTTACACGTTAATACGTAGGAGTTTGCAGCGCACGGAGATCGAACCCACAGGTGGTCGATACATGTGCGAGTCAATGAGCCAGCGTAAACTTCTTCTCGTGTGACGTCACGAATGGCACATTCCATTCCTATCTCGCTCATGTTGTTCATATATTGACTAGTGATACTATTAAAACCGGTTTTGCACAGTAGATCCACGTTCGTATCACCCAATAGCACTATTTCGCAATCCAGAGGAATTCCACATAGCAATTTACGCATTTCTTCAACAAAGCCTTGTTTACTAGTTTTTGGCGGCCTATATATAACAATAATATGAATAGTTCTTCTTCCTTCTTGGCATAGCTGCCCATGTATCATTTCATAGTAGTTTGTGGTGATTTGCTGAGATGTGAAGGATAATGTATTACCAACATACAACACGATCCCGCCTCCTTTTTTATTTTCTCTTACATGTAAGTGTGTGTCGTACCCTTCCAGTCTATACAATGGCATTTCATTTCTCGTTATATTTATTTCTGTAAGTGCGATGATATCCAATTTCTCCTTACAATTACTTATTAAAACTTGTAGTTGATTAAAATTTCTTCTTAAAGACCTGATATTCAAATGAATGACATTTAAACTCTTGCCAGACTGTAATATGTACTCCTGCCAGCTGTCAATGCTTGTGTATTTATTATAAGTAATATTCGACTTTATGTGAGATGGATAGTCCTCGAATTTTGATAATTATATTATAACCAGATTAAGATAACTATTGATGTTCACATATTGAGTCATTTGTCCCTTATGTACATGTTTATATCCGTTAAAACACGGATGGATCTTATTTTTGTATCGTTCGGGTCATCCTTTTTGATCAATACTTTCCCGTTTTGTATCCATATATATTTATATGTTGGTTTTAGTTCATTTTTTACCGTCCATAGCAGATTACGCATATACCTGGTTAGATCCTCATTCACATAGATTCGTTGTTTATTTCCATCAGCTGATATATCGTCATTACTGAGTTGATGAGTTTTTCGAGTAGCTAACCACTCGTCTCTGGCAGCACGCGTAGCCAAAGTGATAACAATCGGGCGTGGCTTTTTTTCACGCTGTTTACCTTCATAATCGGTGAAGGTGGCTTCGCCGCTCGCACTGTTCATGACACCGGCGCCGCCGCCGCGACTCGCGGCTCGCTTGATATTTTCACCTACCCGCTTTATCTCACAAATATTTTCCGTATTAACGCCTAGCTTCTTTGCAATAATTTTCACTACATTTTCTAACTTCTCATTCTGCTTTTCTTGTAATCCATATATCTCCACATTTTTCTCTTTTTCACGTAGTTCTAAGTATGTTACTCTTTCTTCCAAAGCCCTGTTCAATGTTTCCAGGTGTATGTTTTTATGCTCTAACGCCTTGATTTTTTTGTCAGTTTTTTCCTTCTCCTCTATTAATTCTTGGTATTTCTCGGCATAGAAACTTATGTCTTCCGACATTGCCTCTAAGGTTTTTTTCATATTGAAAACGATTGCCAGCTTCTCATTTACTTCAGCTAGTACTAACGCTGGTGTGGTTTTCGAAAGGTCGATTTCTATTGTTGGCCGTTGTATTTGCGACCCTTGACACTCATCGCAAAAGCCTGTCTCGGAGAACGATTTAATTTTTGTTGCACATTTTTTATGAAAGGTACCTTCACAACTTCCGTTGCAATTTACGACACTATCGCCTTTAACTCGAGCCAGCGATATCTTACACGATTTGCACTGCACCATCGCGGAAAAATGGGAAACTTTGGTAATCTATTATATTTACGTAAGCACTCTTAATTGCTATTTCGCACGGTAGATATGATTCACGTTCGCACGATGGGAGCGCTCGCGATCGAATGATGAAAATGGAACAACGCAATTGCAGTCTGCAACGAAACCTAAGAGGTAACAAAACATAAATGGAACAAATTTAATGAACAGAAAGCAGTAAAATTTAGGTAATAGTGTACTATTGATTTATTTTAATCTACAAGTGCATATTAATTACTTTTCCTAAGTCACTGATTAAATGCAGAGCCTATACCGATCAACAAACTGACTCTACAAACTGGCAATTTTGTAAGCTTATGTTTCTTATGTTGTACACCCACTAAGAAAGGTTTCTAAGAAATAGCTTCCTTAAGGGGGTTTAAATAAGGGATAAACGGTTGTGTAAAAGTCCATCAATTTCATCAGCACCGACCACATATTGAATTATCATTTGTTTATGATAGGTAAAATATTGTGAACTTGTAAAACAGAAAAATCAGGAAAGAGGGTAGTAAATGATTGTCAAGATATTGTCAAGAATACTTCTCGTTTTTGTGAACGTTGAGATGTTGGATAAAGGTTAAAAGGATAATTCTTACATTTTTATATTGTAAGGTGCATACGAAATACAGGTTACTTATCGGTAAGACTGACACCTGCATCTCAAGTGTCAAAAGTGAGCACGAGGGCTTGGACTCCAGAAGTTTCACTCACTCGGTATCTCACTCATTTACAACCTAATGAAAAAACTGTTTAACGCTGCTCGTCTGTATGCCTCTGGTAGCAATAAAGCAATAAGGTCGAGCCGACCCAATTGTGCCAAAGCATGAGTCTTCCATATCTTTTTTTTTATGTATGGCCCGCCAAAATGACTACTCTGCCTGACGGAAAGCATAAGCAAAATCCAAGAGTAGGTGTCACCATACTCATTGCGAATCCAGACAATGCAGCACGGTGACCCACACCATGGCGGCCTAGTGATGCTTCTGCATCTTTTTGTCCAGTCAACAAGTATGGAACTTGTTGACTAGACTATTTGGGTCTCCGGTTTCGCACTCACCAACGAAACACAACAGCACCAACGCTGTCACTTTACGTCGTTTTTCTGTGCGAGGGTACTACCGCCCCGATCAACCGTGCTGAAATCAACGTGGCTCTACTACATTCTAGTTTAAGTTATGTCTAAAGTAATGTAATTACTTAAGAAGCAATATAGAGCGTGAATAAGTTGAAATACTTACACTATAACAAATAGTTGAAAGCAATAAATAATATATATTTTTAATATAAGAACAAAGATGCTGACAGGCATCAAGGGATCGTGCACCTACACGAACAGCTGTATATGCGCCGAGGTCCTACTGTTAACGGTTATCGGATAAATAAGACAAAACTTTGAGATGCATATGTATTTTAGAAATCTTGTTTTATGGTTTGTAGGGAAAATGAATAGATAGGTAACCTCATGGTTAATGATGAACACTTGCAACTAGTCACAAATTTAGTGCAGTTGTGGTTTCCCCGCCAAAAAGTTAAGGTGATTGTTTGGGTTTTCGGTAACCTCACTTACGGCTATTTCACACCGGTTTTCTGTGAGACCGTAATGTTACAGAAATTAAAACGGGCCATATTGCTAGAGCATTACTCTCCAACTTTTTTGTGAGTGGTCCAGACAGGGCCCTCAATTTCCTCTATCCCGCCTCGTCCAGATTCTAATACTACGACTGTCATACATGCTTACCAGTGCTTATAACTGGACCCTTTTCAGTATTCTGTCGATCTGGTAAGTATCTTTTGAGGTCTACTCTAACTTGACCCCCTCTTTGAGCGGCCTTATAAATTCATTTTTTCAATTTGTCCAAACAATACCTGCTCAGCTATATTAATGAATCACCGGAATGTAACTTCAGATCGGCTACGCCAAATGAAATATTTTTTCTTTTATGTGTTCGTTATTGTTAGGACAAGGTTTGTATACAAGAAAAATTAAAATATAACGGCTTTTTTTTCGCAACTGTACACTGCATTTGGGAAGCTGAGACAGATATGCAAATATGCGGTACGAAGTTCGCCGGGTCAGCTAGTTTTCTATAAGTGCGCTCAGTAAGCTTTTTGCGTTTTTGTGTGAAACATTATATGTGAAAGGTAAAAAAATCATGCTAATGTAAATTTTATTTCTGCATAAAATAAAAAACCATTTATTTGAAGAATTACTATTATATTCTTAATATAGTGACTAAAATTACTTTCATTTAAAAATTGCCTAATTGTATGTTTAATCTCTAGCTAAGATTTTCAGATATTTTTATGAGACCTGCATAGTGTTTAAAATCACTCTTATACTCGCTTACAGTAGGACCACCGGCCTATGAGAGTGTGTTACGTCCAGTCGATCAGATCCGTCAGTCTGATATCTGGTAATGTGCGGAAAATGAACACTCATACGCCACGGATATTGTATAAGATAAAGCAACGCTAATATACATTTCTGATGATAAATGCTAAGATCTTTTTTTGGCGGTAGGTGTTAAAAAAGTAGACACGCATTTGATAGTCATAAAATTTATTTTAATTTAAATATTTACATTTTCTACAAAAAACCAACAATAATCAATAAACAACAGTGTAACTGTGCACAATTATTGTTTGCAAAAGTTTATATGGTGAATCCTACAACTTAAAGAACACCACCCACCAGCATCACACACACAGTCAATATGCCACAACTGTCAAATATTGAGGCCGCACAAAAGACCCTGGAGGAGTGCTTTACCAGGAGGATGAAGGAATTGGAGACACAACTTCAGTCCTCAGGAAAGGCAAGGGACACTGTTGCAAAGGTGGCAGATGAGTTCCGTACCTTCAGAGAGCTGATATATAGCATGTTGGGTCTCCTGCGGAGGCAGATTGACGAGTGCTCCAAGGCCATCGATGCCATGGAAACAAGGCATCGTCGCAAAACACTTCTTTTTATGGGCGTCCCCGAGTCTGAAGATGAGGACAGCAGTAAAATAATTTTAAATATTATTCAAAACAAACTGCAACTGAAGGACCACTCAGCGGATACTTTTACTATCTGTCACAGGCTGGGGACCTCCAACAAAGAACATAACAGACCCATCTTGGTGAGGTTCCGCAGCACTGACCTCAGGACTTCTGTCTGGAGAATGAAGACTGCACTCAAGGGATCCTTCGTTTCACTGAGAGAGTTCCTGACTAAGGCTAGGCAGACGGCGTTCGCCAGGGCGAGGCTTCACTTTGGTGCTCGTGCATGTTGGACGCAGAACGGCACCATAATAATCAAGGCACCTGATGGAGATCGCCACAAAATTAATTCCGTCGAGGAACTGCTGCCCTTAATAGGCAAATATCCAAGTGCACCTGGTGTGGCAGCGTCTCAAGCATGGGGCGGAGTCAAGTCGCCTGGGCCACATAGGAATAATGCGGGCAAGGTTTGATCAATCCGGCATTATTAGCAATTGTTTACATACAAAATTGTATTCACGCAGCCTGTTGGACTGTATATCAGTCAAACACAACGGTTAATATTGTGTTGTTATTATTTTGACCATTATTTACCCACTAACGTTTAAATTGTGCATGTTTCGCATTGTTAAAGTCATTGTAAACCATTCAGATTGTACTCTGTGTTGTAAACAAATGTGACGTGACACTTCCAAAGTGACATTTAACTCAGCGGACTGCGTTCGGATACGCACACAAATTTTCACCTCGGACGCTTCTTTACACGTTTTCTTTTCATTTGTCAATTGTTATATTTTATCCTGTACTTGTTCATTGTTTATTTTGCGATTTTAATGTTTCTTTTTTGTAACTTTATTGTGAGCTGGTGGGCGGTGCAGAAAAGAAGAAAAAGACTTTAACCTACTTAGAAAGAGGGTTGCAATAGTTTTTAGTACCTACATAATTATTCTTGAATAATATCATTAAATTAAAATTATTTATTTAAAAGTATATTTTTATCTATAGTATTTTTTTATATTTATAATTTTCTAATTTCTTCTATTAATTTGATGATTGAATTAGATAACGATGACTCTTTTAATTCTGCCTATGAATCTGCAGTTTCCACTGAAGAAGATAGTTTCACCTCTTTGCCTGACTCACTGGGTGATCGCTTGCGTGACATATTTAACCAGCAACCGAAGCACTTACTCAATGTGTGTCATATAAATTCACAAAGCATACCTAGCCATTTTGGGGACTTAATAGAAGCTTTTACCGACACAAACGTCCAGGCCGTCCTCATCTCCGAGAGTTGGCTCAAACCTAACCTTGCTTCTACATCGTATCCTCTGCCTGGCTACATTCTTGTCAGAAATGACCGGATTAACAGGAGAGGTGGCGGGGTAGCGATTTATATTCATTCTTCTTTAACTTATAAAATCCTATCTTCTTCTCCAGCCTCAGACACTGCTGACGCTGAGTACCTTTTTCTTGAGGTCTGTGTCAAAAGAACTAAAATGGTTCTGGGTGTCGTTTATTGTCCTCCCGCTATCGATTACTTCTCCAGTCTGGAAACGGTACTGGAATCTATAGGGTCAGAATACGCACATCACGTCATCATGGGAGATTTTAATACTGATCTTACCCACCAATCATTACGTTCTCGCAAACTTCTTCAGATTGTCGAATCAGCCGATATGCAGGTCCTACCTCTTCAATCGACTCATCACAATAACCAAGGGAGGGATACATGGTTGGATTTGATATTAACGTCTGACCCAACGTTCGTCAGAAATCACGGTCAACTTCCTGCGCCTGGTTTTTCCAACCATGACCTCATTTTCATTTCCTATGCCCTGAAACCTCCTAGAAACCCCCCAAGGGTATTGCACAGGCGTTGTTTTGGCCGTTTAGATGTGGACAAGCTACGTGGCGATGCTTCTAAAGTCGACTGGGATGTTGTAACCACGGCTTCTAGTTTGGACGATAAAGTCAAAGCCTTCAACGACGTAATTTTTGCCTTATACGACTCTCATGCGCCCATAAAGAAGATCAGACTAAAGAGGCCACCTGCGCCCTGGATGACGGGGGAAATCCTCTCAGCCATGAGGCGGAGAGATAGGGCTTACTGTAAGCATAAAAAGGACCGCACGGATGAAAATTGGAATCTGTACAAATGCGCCAGGAACCGCTGTAATCAGATGATGCGCAATGCTAAACGCCGTTATATTCACAACAACCTTGGCTGTGCCTCCCCTGCTAATACCTGGAAGTTCCTTCGAACCCTGGGCGTTGGTAAACAGACACCTGCTAACCGTTCGGGGATGGTTGGTTTAGATGACATTAATTGCCATTTCTCCACATCCTCCTATTTGGATCACCAAACCAAGCATCTCACGGTCGATTACTTGGCAAGCCTAAATTCTCCTGACATTAAGTCTTTTCAATTTATTCCAGTCGCGCAGGACGAGATAAAAAAAATAATCCTTTCCATCAAATCCAGTGCTGTGGGTTATGATCAAATCAGCAGACGTATGATCATAACCATTCTCGACCAACTTTTACCGGTGCTCTCCCATATCATCAATTACTCCCTATACTCCGGTACCTTCCCCTCACTTTGGCGTAAAGCTTATATAATTCCTCTACCCAAAATCGCAAATCCCACACTTCCTAATCACTTTAGACCCATATCAATTCTCCCCTTCCTCTCCAAAATCCTTGAATCCTGTGTGAATAAACAGCTATCTGATTTCATATACAGAAATGACCTGCTAAGTCCATTTCAATCCGGTTTTAGGCCTAGTTTTAGCACCACCACTGCTCTCCTCAAAGTGACTGGCGATATTAGGGAGGCCTTGGAAGATACTAAGGTGACAGTCTTGGTTCTAGTTGACTTCTCGAACGCTTTTAATACCGTCAGTCACGATATTCTCTTGGCCATCCTCTCCTATCTTAAGATCTCGTCTGAAGCGCTGGAATGGTTTTCATCTTATCTTCAGGGACGCCAACAGTCTGTTCGCGTTGACGATCTCTCCTCGAGATGGTGTGATGTTGGCTCTGGTGTCCCTCAAGGCGGTATACTTTCTCCTTTGCTTTTTTCAATATTTATTAATCTTCTTTCTCACGAACTTCGCGGTGCGTATCCTCTGTATGCCGACGACTTGCAATTGTACTCTCAGGCGAATGTTGATAATTTGGCAGGGGCTATAGATAAAATTAACATGGATCTCAGGAATATTGAGAACTGGTCTGCGAGGTTCGGATTATCAGTCAACCCGACAAAGTCTCAGGCCATACTAATCGGCAGTCGGCGTTTAATGGACAGAGTCGATTATGAGATGCTCCCTAACATCACACTGAATGGTTTCACTATACCTATCTGTCAAACAGTGAAGGACCTGGGCTTAAAACTCGATCGTACACTGAACTGGCGCGATCAAGTCACACACGTATGCCAGAGGGTTACCGGCATCCTCAGAGCACTATATCGCTTAAAAAACTTCCTGCCTGTGAAAACTAAGACAATGCTTGTGCAATCTCTTATCTTCCCCTTGATCGACTATGGTGACGTGTGCTATTATGACCTGAATGCAGATCTTCTCAACAAGTTAGATCGTCTTCTTAATAACTGCATTCGATTCATCTTTAATCTTCGTAAGTATGACCACATCTCCAGTTTTCGTTCCCAGTTAGGTTGGTTACCTATTCGTCTACGCAGAAAAATGCGCGCTCTCACTTTCTTGTATACTATCCTTAATTCCTCATCCTCTCCTACTTATTTAACAACACATTTTCAACTTTTATGCAGTAACCACAATCGAAACCTTCGCTCTGCTAACAATCTCCTCCTCCGTTGTCCTTCACACACTACTGGTTTTATGGGCTCTTCGTTCTTTGTTCAGTCTGTTCTCTTGTGGAATGCGCTTCCTCTCGAGGTTAGGACGGCTAGAAACCGTAACATTTTTAAGTTCAAGATAAAGGAGCTTTTACTGGTTGAATTGGCGGAATCAACAGGGTCTTAAATCATCACATAATAAACTTATGTGCTATAATAATAAGTATATATGTATGTGTATGAATATAGCGGTATATATGTATGTCTATGTATGTATTACAGTATGTATATATTTGTCTCTTCCTATATACTAGTATCTTATTTAAATAAATTGTAGTAACTATGAAAACCAATTATACCACTATAGCTATTTTCTATTAAGTGCACCTACCTCACCTTTTCTCTGCATCGCTCAATCGGTCGACTGGTAGAGAATGCCTTAATGGCATTAAGTCCGCCGATGCATGTATTTGTGCATAAAGTAATAAAATAAAATAAAAATAAATAAATAAATATTCTTAGAAAAGAAATTAGGGATTAAGATAAAATGATTTGTTATACAGAAATAGCTTAAAATACAATATTTTTGATATCTATTATTGTTATTATGTGTTATGAAGTAAAAAGGTATGTAATAATACAAAATTTTAACAAAAAAAACAACTTCAAGAACGACCAAATTGAAATGGGCCCACACGGGAAGCTTTCAAATAAAAAAAGAATCACCGAAATTGGTTGGCGTGATATTGAGTTATTCGTTATTTTTGTCGCGCACATACTTAATGCAAATTAAAGACTTATATGGTTTTCTCATGGATGACTTGTTAGAACTGGACCAAATTGAAATGGGACCACATGGGAAGCACCAGCTTTCAAATAAAAAAAGGATCATCAAAATCGGTTCACCCAGTCGAAAGTTATGAGGTAACAAACATAAAAAAATACAGTCGAATTGAGAACCTCCTCCTTTTTTTGGAATCGGTTAAAAACGATACACATCGTTATACGTGTTCTCTCTTAATTTTGATCTGTCATGATACTAAGTCTAAAATGAGTATAGTTCAAGTTACAATAGTTAATTAAATAAATATATGGAAGAATGATACCCTGGAAAGTTGTACACATCGCTATCTAGCCCCAAAATAGCTAGAGCTTGTTCTAATGATTGTAAAACACGCATATACCTAAATATAGCTAAATTTTGTAAATATATTGATATACACGTAAAATTATAAAAAAAAACCGACTGCGTCAATATCTGCCATCTTTATTAAATTCATTTTTTTTTTAAATTTTAATGTACTCTGTGTCACTCTCTCGACTAAGATGAATCTATTGACACCACTCATATAAAAATACAACAAGCCGTTTAAGCTCTAGGGCGTCCTTCTTTCGCAGTTGGGTGAAAATATAGGCACAAGCCGGCAAATGCATATAGAAGTTTTAATTCATGTAAGTATTTACGCTAGACAAGAATGTCAATTTGGCTAGGAGAGCAGATGTATAAACACAAAATTACTTTAATAACAGTTGGCAAATTATGGGTGCTTAACACAGCTCTTGCGGTAACACTGGATTTATTTTTGCCATTTCTTTCTTTGCCAATTCTGTTTGCGGTAACTGAATTATTTCAATAGTGATTGAAGAATTGATTTTTGTGGTATTAAGTTGTACGGTTGATTGCGTAGCAGCTTTATATTCTTTCACTTAAGGGTGTAAATTGATTCAATTAGGGTCAAGATTCAATATCCTGCATAATGGAATAGGAAGCTAATGAACAGATGGGATTGAGAGTGACCACTGGCGCCCATCGATATTTGCGATTGAAGAAGCTTGCACTGCTTTGCTGGCTATTGAGCCATCATCGTCATCATCAGCATATCGCAGTCCACTACTGGACATAATTCTCTCCAATTATACGCCACTTAGGTGGTTTTCGGTAAGGGCGCTCGCCCACGGCGACTGTTTGCAGCGCTGCGTCAGCAAGGCTGTCGCGCGTTCGCATCAATACAGTCGCGCTGCGGTCGCAAGCTGTGTGCCCTCGCCCACATAACCGCGCTGCAAACGCCACTCTCCCTCTATTCTTCCCCCGATGTCGTCAGACACGCTCGCGCTTTGCATCGATATAGTCGCGATGCTGTAGCGTGTTAATAGCGTCTTGCAAACGCGACTACAGCGCGTTAGTAGCGATGCTGTCGCGCGTTTACGAAACTCGTGAAAGTAGCGCTGTAAAAAGCAGCGACAGCAGCGCCGTGGGCGAGCGCCCTAAAAGTGACTGCAATTCCTATCTAAGCAAAACAATTATGTTATGAGCATGATCATTTTGTTCAATGTCTTTTTTTTATTTTAAAGTCTGCCAAAGTGACTCTACTCTGGATGTAATTTACCTGTAATGTGCATATATATTTCTTAATATAGTAGCCTATTTATTAACAGTCTAGTTCCCACAGTACAAATTCAAATTTGGATTAGGTGACCGTGTGTGAAATGGGGCAAGTTATTTATTGTTATCAAAATTACTGATGGCCAAACAAATATTCAACTGCTGAATAAAGGTCCCCAGGGAGCGCCAACTATCCCAGTCGTAGGCAGTTCACATCCATCCTCTGCCAGCTACTTTCTTCAAATCGTCTGTGCATTATATCTCAGGACACGATAGACGGCGATAGATTCATTTAATTTGGAGCAAATATTATCATGTAATAGTTCTATATCAATGAATATGAAACTCTTAAAATGCAGAGCAATTTATGCAATACAATGTCTAATTATATTTTTAGAATGTTGAATGTACATATTATCATCTGTCTTTGCTTTCAGTATCTGACTGTACTATTATACAACATATTATATTTGTATTATATAACCCGAATGAATAATCTATATTGTACATAAAACACTTTGATACACTTCATTTGCAGATAAAACTAACAATACATTTCAATTTAAAAAAATACAATTCACTTCAATAAAGCGTGTCTTATTGAAGTGATTTGTATTTTTTGGATTAAAAGTGTATTTTTTTATTATTACCAACCATTTGAGCTAACACAAGAGCATAAAATCAATCTAATAAGATATCGCAACAAATGTCGTGAGGTTCCCTTTCGTAAGTCGTACGAAACTGAGAGACGTGTCGAACTATTTGTCATCGTGACCTCGACTAATTCAGGTGATTGCAGTCTCACAATTGTATTGATTAGCTACTGCATAAATAATTTCATGTTACTCGAGTTTTTGTGTGCGTCTATAATGGGTTGAACGAAATGCATTAGTTTTTTTATGGTATTTACATTTCTACGCAACTAAAGTTCAACTTTGTACCGTAGCGTATTCGTCATAGAAAGTCATGAGAATTTAATTCTTCAGCTTGAATTGTACAGTAAAATATTGTCTTTTCAACAATATATCATCTGAAGAAGAATATGAAACAAATTTAATCTATTTCTGTAAAGATAAATAATAGTAAAACAACTTCATATATGACAGTTATACTTGACAGTTTGATCACAAACTTGGCTGGCAGGCACCTAGTTACTGCCTAGTAACTAGGTGCCTGATAAACATATCAGTAAATACATAATGTTATCAATGACTAAAAAAATTGAACAAATTATCGTGTATTTCTTCAATCACTCTGAATTTTGATCTGATTGAACTCAACAACTCTAGTTCAGCTGTCCAGATTTTTAAGTGAAAACTTCTTTAGCCGCGTTGAGCACTTTTTGATAGGGAAAAATCTTATGGGTTCCCGTCTCCGACATGCTAATGTTTGATGTTAATAATTTTAATTTAAACATTATGAATTAATACAAATTTTACACATTACTTTTACAAATAACATTCTAAGTTATAAGTTTTCACTTCCATCGGCATATTTTTTTGTAATTGTACTGTACATGTACTAGGAGTATGTCCTGTGTCGTGGGTGACTTTAAAACATCCAAGAAATGGACACAAAGAACATTGAAAATCATTAAATCAGTCAAAATAAGAGGGTACCAATCTATAGTTCTAAAAAGCAGATACCTATATCAAGAGATGAAGTATAGTACAACCAGAGCGTGTGATGGTTGCACCTGATAACAATAACTAGTTTAGGATTAGATGGGTCGTTGCTTGTCAGGGTAGAAAAAGAGACTAGCAGCGGAACACCACACAAGAAATATATTCGACTACACGGTTGGCCTAGTGGTTTAAGCGGTCGTGGATTCAAATCCCACATGGGACAACACTTTGTGTGATCCACAAATTGTTGTTCTGAGTCTGGGTATTATCTGTATCAGTTTCATATATGTTGGTAAAGTTCCCCGCGACACAGGTTGTATATTCCTAATGCGGGAGTTTTCTTTCTTAATTTATTATATACTAGTGGTTGCCCGCGGCTCCCGCCCGCGTATATGTCGGTTATCACGGTAAATAGTAGCCTATGTGTTATTCTGGTGTATAAGCTATAGTACTGTAAAGTTTCATCCAAATCCGTTCAGTAGTTTTTGCCTGAAAGAGTAACAAACATCCATCCATCCATCAATCCATACTTACAAACTTTCGCGTTTATAATATTAGTATAGATTAATATATAAAAGTGACTATTGAACAATTGTACCAAAAGAGTAAAACAATGATACTATACCTAACCTATAAGTTTTAGTATTCATTAGTCAATAACACGTTATCGCATACCAAGTGAAGCCCGCACCTGATGTGATATCAAATATTCGATATAGCCACTAAAGTGATAGCTTTGTGTCATGGCGATATGGTATGCGCTATGTACTAACTAAGGTTTAAATGTATACCTATTAGAATGAATGTATGCTAGCTAGCTAACATTGAAACCAGCTAGTTACATAAATATATGTACATACATATAATAACTATTATTAAATAATAAAAACAACTTTTTAAAAACAAGCTTTTATTGGAATGCTCTAAAAAGAATAAAATAAAGTATTCCTTGAAAACTTTTCTATCAACTTATAATGTCATTACACAATTTATATTATACAAAAGCTTGTCGCGAGATTTGCCTGTGTAGATACGAAAGTCAATTAAAGAACTTGATTTGACTGATATCAATGTTTAAAATTCTCAAACTAAGTAAATACTGGTAACGAAATCTCCGAACAAGCTCCATGTTGCCATAATATTGCATTGTCACGCTGTTTACTTAGGTCTGCAAAATTTCAGCACAATCGGTTGAAGATATCTGCTTCAAATTTAACTTGCAAGATTTGGGAACAGACAAACATCGGGACAGGTGAAGCTAAATAAAAGCTTGTATAATTTATGATTTACAAGACAAAAGACTGTCATTAATAACATACATTACAAATTTTAACAAAAAAAAAACCGACTTCAATCTGGACCAAATTTAAATGAGACCATACGGGAATATTGAGTTATTCGTTAATTTGTCGCGTACATACATAATGCAAATTGAAGACTTATATGGTTTTCTCATGAATGACATGTCAGAACTGGACCAAATTTAAATGGGACCATTCGGGAAGCACCAGCTTTCAAATAAAAAAAGAATCATCAAAATCGGTTCACCCAGTCCAAAGTTATGAGGTAACAAACATAAAAAAAATAATAAAAAAAAATACAGTCGAATTGAGAACCTCCTCCTTTTTGAAGTCGGTTGAAAAGAACGCCAATTGTATAAAAATTTTGCTTTAACATTTGAAACGACGATTTTCTTTTCCTTTATTGTTTAAGCACCCAACGTCCTTCTTACAATTAACAAGAATCTAACGGCATCGCATACCTCAAACTCTGACATAAAAAAGTTAGCATTAGTTTATTTTTCGGCAGTAAAATTCAAATTTATTTAAGTAAACTAGTTGTCGCCCAGCGATTAAATTCGACCTTTTTTTTTAGTTTTTTAATTTTGCTCTTCTCCTCGGTATAAACTTTAACTACGCCAAATTTCATACTCCTCCGTTGTTTAATTTTTGTGTAGGTCGCTACCCTAAGGTCTGCCAAAGCCTTTATATATATGTCTCAAGGAAATAGCCCACTGTTGCGATTTGTTCATCTCAAAACAATTATTATTTGACTGCCTCGTTGGTCTCGCGGTTGGCGTGTGCGACTGCTGATCATGAGGTCTCGGGTTCGATTCCCGGGTTGGACCAAATGTTTTTTTTTTTTTTTTTTTATGTTTGGCCCGCCAAAATGACTCTACTCTGCCTGATGGAAAGCATAAGCAGAATCCAAGAGTGGTGGTCACCATGCTCACTGCGAATGCAGACAATGCAGCATAGCGACCCACACCATGGCGGCATAGTGATGCTACTGCATCTTTTAGTCTAGTCAACAAGTATGGAACTTGTTGACTAGACTAATTGGGCCTCCGGTCTCGCACTCACCAACGAAACACGACAGCACGAACGCTATCATTTTACGTTGATTTTCTGTGCGAGGGTAGTACCGCCCCGGTCGAGCCGGTCCATTCATGCTGAAATCAGCGTAGCTCTACTACCTTTGTATGATCTACAAATATTTGTTTCGGAGTTTGGGTGTTTTCTATGTATAATATGTATGTATTTACAAAAAAAAGTACTAACAAAGTAAACTAAAAAGTAATACAAGCTCTGCTTAGTTTGGGACTAGATGGCGTCGTGTGTTAGATGTCCGAAATATTTATTTATTACTTTTTTGTTTATTACGTGTTTGAAATTATCGGAAACTGAAAAACCCCAATCCCATTCTGTGGGATAATTCAACTTAGCTCTTTTTTATTATTTCCTCTTATTCCTTCTTCAATGCTTTGACGGAGCAATTCTTAGATCTGGTTGAAACCTGGAACGAATTACTTTGTATTGGTACGTTCTCATATGTATATTGATTAAGGTTTTACGTCACATCCTTCAAAATAGGTAGATAGTTCCATATGAAACGTTAACAACCTTAAAATATACGATTATTTCCCATTAGTTACCTATATGTAATTGTATTCATTACTAGCTGACCCGGCGAACTTCGTACCGTCATATTTACATATATGTCTCAGCTTCCCACAGGCAGTGTACAATCGCGGACAAAAAAAAACACTTTTCCTGTTATCTTTTATTTTTTTTTCTTTCTAGCACAAAAAGAATAAATGAAATCGGACTATGCGTTATTGAATAACAACTCAGTTCATATTTTGACTTTCATCCCCTCTCTCCAGGAAACCGTGCTGAATTTCGGGATAAAAAGTATCCTATGTCCTACCTCGTAGTATGAACTCAAATTTTGCCAAGTTTCATTTGAATCCGTTTAGTTTCGGCGTGATGCGCGGCCAAGATACAGACAAAAACGAAAAAAAATACAATTTTGGCTTCAGTATCGATTATAGAGCCCTACAAAAAAAAAACAAAATATCTTTAATGTACAGAATTGGACCTGTTACATTTGTATTATAAGTATAAGTATATATATATAGATAGATTATTTATTTAAATCCATACATTACAAACTGCGGTAAGACATTGTAAAATCAACCATTTAACGTTTACTTTAGAACTAAATTATACTTTAATTAAAATAAATTGGAAATAACATTGTGTCAATAACTCTATATAGAAAAAACTGTTCCGTGAAATAATTCAGCAAATGTCCGGTTACTAAAAAGTAAATCATTCTTTATTACATTGATGTTTTTTATTGTTCGGCGTCTCAAAACACGCAATGATCCGCCTCAATGGACAACACTCGCTATCCTAATTGAAAATTGTTACTGATTTAACCTTCCACTTTTTATGTTAAGAAATGATGAGAGGATTTGATATGCTTTGAAGCAATAAGAGGAGAAAATCCTACTAATATTATAAACGCGAAAGTTTGTAAGTATAGATGGATGGATGTTTGTTACTCTTTCACGCAAAAACTACTCAACGGATTTGGATAAAACTTTACAGTAATATAGCTTATACATCAGAATAACACATGGGCTACTCTTTGCCGCGATAACCGACATTCATGCGGGCGGAGCCGCTCGCAACAACTAGTTATAAATATATCTATACAAATAAATAAAATTGGAGTGTCTGTTTGTAATATTAAAATACCCACTTTTTACTAAATGCATATGCATGTATACACGGTAGGTACATATACCAAAATATTTTTTTTTACAATTTTTGTCTGTCTGACGGTCTGTCTGTCTGTTTGTTCTAATATAATTTTATGTAAGTACTGTATATACTTTTAAATGTATTTAGTAACATTACAAACACTGGGAAAGTCAACACAAAGGTCATTACCCAATATTTTTGCCCGTTTTTGCATTTTTCTTTAATTTGCACACTAAATTATGTTTCACTGACTGCACGTTTGGCCTAGTGGTTTAACGGTCACCACGCCGCTTACTACTTCGCCAAGTGTCGTGGGTTTAAATCCCACGTAGGACAACACTTTGTGTGATCCACAAATTGTTGTTCTGAGTCTGGGTGTTCTCTGTGTCCGTTTCATGTATGTTTGTAAAGTCCCCCGCGACACAGGATTTATTCCTAATGCGGAAGTTGTCTTTTAAAAAAAAAAAATCGAACCAGTACTTGAGTAAGGCGGCGTAAAGAAACTAAAGCATTGAAATGAAATGAAATTTATTTGCATAGAACATAGGTAAGTACCAGATGTAACATTGGTGGTTTTTGATCATACCATATTCTGCCTTGTTTTTTATGCATTATTTATTAAATTAGTTTAGATTTACAGGCACTTACCCCTGACAAACAAATGTCCTGATGGCCATAATGCCCCCACATTTTAACTTTTTGATATCTCCCAGGAGAATTATGATGTAAAGGACAAATTTTACCTACATTAAATGCACGACGTATCTAGTGTGTTTATAAATATTTTTTCTTGCTATCGGTTTACACCTAGTTTAGATTAAATGCTATGAAATATATTTAGCTTTAATTCCGCGAGACAAATATCCAGGTCTGAAAGCAGGGCACAAATCCCACCGTCATGCATACTCACATGCACATATGGGTATCATGCATATGTACACATACAAAACAAGTAAGAAATAATTAGCATGCCATGCAACCAAACCTATACTCGACACGTGTTTCGCCCCTCCACGGGGCATCCTCAGGAGATGTTGACTCGTCGAGCTCAAACGTATGCATGACGGTGGGATTTGTGCCCTGCTTTCAGACCTGGATATTTGTCTCGCGGAATTAAAGCTAAATATATTTCATAGCATTTAATGTCATTGATTTCCGCAAAGTAACGCCTGATTCCATAACTTAACCTAGTTTAGATACTGTAATGACTATAGTCTTTAAATACATCTTGATATCTGTGACAATTGTCACGAGCGTCATTTTAAAAACTTACCAGGTACATTTAAGGTGCGAATTTTATAATTTCCTAACACCTGTATGGCTGCGGTATCACTTTAGTACTGGTGCTCATATGTATTACTATACTTTGTCCATTCGTTAATTTGCTTTTTGACAGCTCACGCCTATAAATTACCGCTTTTTTTTCGCAATAAATTACTATAGTAATGTCGTACTTTATTGACGGTGACGGTACTTTAGTGAAGTGGCCTGTACAGAACAAACAACCAAAGACTATAAAACAGTACTTCAAATACGATAAATCGATTATATGATGAAAATAATTTGACTTCATGTAAGTGATTTTTCTGTAAATTTATTAAAAAAGGAAATAAAAATAGTATCTATCACTCCAAGATTGATTATTTGCAAGGAATTAAGTCGTAATCTTGGAATTTAGGATCAAACCAAGAGTAAAGAACAATAACTCTGTTTATTCATCTAATTTACTGATTTATTATTAAATTTTTGTTTATTTCTTACATAATATAATAAACTAATAAAGTATGAATTAATATTTAAACTAAATATATTTAATTAAATCGATTGAAAGTTCTTCATAAATAAAATCGCCTTTCATTTCAAATCGAATCGGTAATGTGTGAGGGCGTCACTAATTTCGAAATTTCTTGAACTGTCAAAAAGAAAATAAACGAATGGACAGAGTATAGCCTGAATTTTTGCATGATTGTATTTTGTTTCTCTTTTACGATTTAAGGGACTAAATATTTAAACATATGTAACAATTAGTTTAAGAAAAACCGACTGCGTCAATATCTGCCATCGTCATTAAATTCAGTTTTTTTTATTGTTTTGTATTATTTTGATGTACCCAGATGTCACTCTCACGACTAAGACGAATCTATTGACAAGACGCACATAAAAATACGTTTAGGCTCTAGGGCGGGCCAAACAAAATAAACATACATACATAATACTTACACTCGAAAAACATAACCCTCCTTCTTTCGCAGTCGGGTAAAAATAGTTTATCTTGTAAACCTTTATATTGAAGCCGTGACTCCGTCCACGTGTATGTCAGGTATCGTGATATAGACTTGCGTGTATTGTTCTTCAAGAATTAAAGTATCTCCATGCCAAATTTCAGATATGTAATCGGAGTGTCGGTTTACCGAAAGCGTAACAGACAGACATAGCCACTTTCGAATTTAATATTAGTATTCAGAATGGATGATATTACGATAAAAATATTACCAAAACAAATTCGACAACGTATTTCATATAACTGAATTTTGTGGTACTTCAACAATGTACTTTGTGAAATTCTTAAAATATATCCAAATAAATGTTTTGTATAGGGCATGTATAAGGTATTAAACGTCTAAGATTTATTTATTAGCGAACATAGCCTCTGCAAAGACGATCAAATAAATCTAGATTTTTCTTTGTAATTTTAGTTTAAATGTTTTTTACATAAAATACTAATAATATTCTTTAGGATTAATAGAAATTACTAAGAAATTTATATCTTAAGCACGTTTTATTAAAAAGGATTTAAAAATTTTCTTCATTTTTATTCAACACACACACACATTTTTACGACACTATTTTTTTTTAAATTCTTTTACAATATCTACCTATCTATATATAAACTAATATCATAGTCCGGTCAATATAGACATTTGAAATTACAAAAATTCCCACAGAGCCAAATATTGGTGGAGAGCTGGAGTTTATCGTTATAAATAAAGTTTTAAAAATCCCCATCGATCCCTTGTGTGCTACAAAAGTTATTTGGGGTTAAAGGTCAAAAGTTGAGGTTTTTTGGATTTTTCTTGAAAACAGTAAGTTTCATCAAAAAAAAACTTAGACAAAGTTATAGATCTTAAAATTCCCTACAAAAATCGTCTTCATGATTTTTCCTAAGAGTTACCATTCCTGAGATATCGCGATTCTAAGAGTCACATTATACATGATATGCACACATTTCCACGCCACCTGTGAGGTAGTGTACTAAGGTCAGTCTTGCTCAAATATCCAGTTGAGTACAATAGAGGAAAATTCCTTTGATTTTAATGAAGACACCAATGACTCAGCCCCATTTGAACAACTTATGAACATCCAGCAAGAAGAAGAGGAAGAAGAAGAAATCAAAGACGACATGACTGTTGAAGTAGACTTTCAAGATCTGATTTAAATATCTAAAGAAATCGCAACAATAGCTAACCCAATAATCAACAGCAATATCAATAATCAATAATAAGGTAATATCTAAAACTTGACGGATATTGTTCCCTTAAATTATCCCAAAATTGTCATGACATTTAGTGGAGTAGGCCTACAGGGGAAACCACGGTAAAAAAACGCGCCGAGTACACTACCTCACAGGTGGCGTGGAAATGTGTGCATATCATGTATAATGTGACTCTTAGAATCGCGATATCTCAGGAATGGTAACTCTTAGGAAAAATCATGAAGACCATTTTTTAGAGAATTTTAAGATCTACAACTTAATCTAAGTTGTTTTATTTGATGAAACTTACCGTTTTCAGGGAAAATCCAAAAAACCTCAACTTTTGACCTTTGACCCCAAATAACTTTTGTAGCACACATGGGATCGATGGGGATTTTTCAAACTTTATTTATAATGATAAACCCCAGCTCTCCACCGTAACTTGGCTCTGTGGGAATTTTTGTTATTTGACTACTATTGTTATGTCTAAATTAACCGGACTATTATAAACGCGAAAGTTTGTAAGTATGGATGGATGGATGTCTGTTACTCTTTCACGCAATAACTACTGAACGGATTTGGATGAAACTTTACAGTAATACCGCGGCCAACCACCAGTCATATATAAATACCTATCTTTTTAAAAAGAGTTTTTATTTTAGTATAGGTGCATTGAATTGGAGGATTGTACCGTATGATACAAAATGGTAGAATAAGAGATAAACGGAGAGTATAGTTAGAAACACGAAATAAGAATTAATAGGTAATAGCTGCTTCAATTCTAAATTTGAAACAAATTTATCTTATCACAGTAAAAATATCACAAAACAGACATGAGGACTGCCGACAGAAGTGAAAACTCAAAACTATAAACAAACAGTTGTTAAGCTCACCTAAAACAACCCTCTTTGCTCTTTAAATGAAATGCGCAATAAAAAAAACTAAAAGCGTTCGGTGACGATGACGCGAGTTCCATGATTTTTGTGCATCTAAAAAGTGCTCAACGCCCCTAAAGAAGTTTTCACTTTAAAAGCTATAGTATACCTACTAGTCGACTCATGCAAATTCATCTACGTCTCTTTTCTCATCATCATCATGCTCGGCTTTTATTGATCTAAGCATGATGTTAATATCCTATCTTAAGCACGCCAGCAAAAGACATATTTAAAAAAAAATTTGGAATTCGGTAAGAAAGTTTTGGAGTTCATTGTGAGCAACAACGTGACACGAGAATAAATTAAATATAATAAATATTTTGAGGGACATTACTCCTTCGCCCAGGTGTATCTTGTTTCATTGGACCCAATTAAGTTAAAGATACCAATGACAACTGATGTCAACCATTCGACTTAATACGACGGACTATTGATAGAATTTATGAAAAAATATCGTTACAAAGACTTCTTTCTGTTCATCAATAAAAGTCAGATTGTAATAATAGAATACTCTATTTTCTGAAACGAAATCCTTGTCAAGAAATTAGGGTGTATTGTAACTGAAACACATAAAAATGACCCTCGATAAACTAACTTCTTTAAATATAAATCATATCCTAAAGGCATAAAGTCTAAATTCCTACAGTATATTATAAATTGGCTGGAATAAATAAGTTAGTTTTAAGATCGGTAAAATGTAACTTGCGTATGACGTATTACAGGTTTCGTACATTTGATGGACACGTGCTTAGGTAACAAAAAACAAATGAAAGAAAACATCTAGTAATGCACCCTTTTGTTAATATATTGGAGAGCATTAAGTTCCGCCTGCGTTCCCATTGAGGAACCATATTGGAATTTTGAGGTTTGAATGCACCAGGCTTTAGTAAGAGTTCTAAAACAATTATAAAATTAGTCCCTAGTTTATAAAAGCTGTAACTTAAAAGTTACAATCGGTCAAAGGTTGTCCCTCAATCTTGACTGATAGACAACCATATCTTGTAAACTAGTTATAATTTACAACTGCTTTAAATGACTATGTTTAGTAAAAGATTTGTAAAAAGTAATTTACTAAATATCTATCTTCCGCGTTCACTGTATAAAAAGAATTAGCGCGCGGAAGGTGGTCCCTCAATCGATCACCATAAATATTCTAAATAGATGACTGCACGGTTGGCCCAGTGGTTTAAGTGGTCGCCGCACTGCTTTCTAATGTGCCAAGTGTTGTGGGTTCAAATCCCACATGGGACAACACTTTGTGTGATCCACATATTGTTGTTCTGAATCTGGGTGTGCTTTGTGTGCGTTTCATGTATTTTTGTAAAGTTTCACGCGACACAGGATGTATTCCTAATGCTGATTAAAACAAACAAAAACTCCAGACAGCGTTACTGTTTTAGGACCTGATGGGCCACAACTTCTAGCATTTTTTTAATCAAAGCGAATGCGTTACAGTATTAACACTGCTAGGAACATTTCTGCTATTTTTTCCTATTTAAGAAGTGACAGTAGGACTATAGAGATAACCAAATAAAAAGAGACATTATACTACCATACATATTTTTAAATAGGTACCTATTAGGAAGACGCTAATACATCGGTATCAATCAATCTAATTGAATACATATTTTAAGTCTCGTAACCACCCCACAGGGCCATAGATACCAATAAATAAACGTAGCTTTACAGATCAGACAAATGATTTAAACCCAATCACCAAAGTGGTCAAAGATTTTTTATTGTAAAATAAAAAAAAAAGTGTGGCAATCGGGGACTGTTGCGGTAAAGCTGTTGCAGAGCATTTTTTATGTATCATATTGTGAATGTAAAATACTTAACTATTAAATTAGTACCAACATCGTCACTAGATGGCGTTGACACTTTTTTTAAGTAGCGATATGGTTTCGTTACATAGCACACTATAAAAGGTTTAAACTATTCCTAATAAATTTCTTCATCATTGAACGGGTTTTTTATGCAGAGTATTATTTTATTCTTTGAACATGTATAGTTACGGGGCGCACATGCGGTGACTGTGGCATTATAAAGATATGATAGATACCCATACACCTATATAGTTTCTCACAAACAGCTGCTTAAGCCGGACATACACGTTCAAGTATACTTGCGCAAACCCAGACTGTTTCGTCTGTCTGTCTCTGTCACGCACGACAGATTTCGGAGCAGCTCGTCTCGATCCGTGCGAACTTCGGGTGTCCGGTTTTATTTTCGTTACGTTACGGAATTTCTTGACTCGGTCACCGCGCTCAAAGGCCTCAAAGCCCGCGATAAAAGCTATGCAATAGCTTTAAAACGGTTTGTTAAGAAAGGGCATTGAAACAAAAATTTGTTAAATATTCAAAGCCATTTTGAAATGGCAATTCAAAACTGCGATGATGTCATGATCATTGAAAAAGGCAAGGGATCGTTAGAAACATTGCTTATCTCATGACTTGAACACGTAAAATGCGCTTCCATTGTCTACACATTGAGAAGTACTGCAAACCTCGCAACTCATTGTTTGAACATGTTATGCGAATGTCTAAAACAATAGTTCAACTGACATAAATCATCATATCTATTATATTGGTCTGTATGGTGAAGGATTAAGAATACGAAGGGTCACTATTCATCCCGTGACGACGGAGTAAATACGAAAGGATCATGTCCTGTAGTGCAGGTCGGGAAAGTCCATGCCCATATTTCGCGATCGCGTAGACTGCGATGGCCCAATTGATTATTTGATATTAAACAATCAGAGAATAGATTATATAAAAGTATTTAATAGTTTTGTAGATAAAAAAAATCCTAACCTACATTTTGTAAATAATGTATAGTGTAGTTGCAAAGACAAGAGGAGAAGTGAAATGAGAGAAGCCTTTGTTTATCGTTGAACATCGATCGATCGTGAGAAAATCGATTTTGATAGATATTGTTCGAAAACTAGCTTACAATATATGAAACAAGGTGTCTGTCAAATGAAATTCAATATTATGCATGTCCTACACAATTGCTGTAAAAGTAATATATTTTTAAATGTTATTATGAAAAATCACCCCTGTTCGACTCCTAATGAGCTAAATTTTAAAACTTCTAACCTTCTCTTAGATATTGGCTCTGAAATTGAAATCTTAGGTTTAAAGTTTAATTATATTGACCAAAAATAATCCTTGAAATTAGGGAATAAAAATATTCAACTCACCCTTTTCACGGTCATAATTTTCAATCTTCTTTTCAGTTTTGTGATCAGTTGAATCGGCAACAGCATCTGTTATTGGTTCAGTGGCCGTGGGTCCTCCATCTGTTCCAGTAGGTCCGGATACTGCAGTAGTATCAGTGACAATAGTATTCGCTGCCGTCGAATCCGTCGATTCCACTGTAGTATCAGCTGCAACAGCCGTAGGTACTTGCTTTGCCTGATTAGCTCCCACTGTCTCAGCAACTGTCGAATCTGTGGGTCGATTAGTCGATTTGCCTTTATTACGTTTCTTATTTTTTCTCTTTTTCGGAAAAAATAATGTAGGTTCTCCTTCTTTGCCATCAAGGTCTGCAGGTAGTAGCGATATTCTTTCATTCTCGTCCACATTCGACGGAGTAGACGTATATGATGCTGAATATTTAACTTTTTTATTATTTTTCGAATTACGAAATAATTTCACTGTCGACGGCATTGGACTCGTTTCTTCTATTTCATCATCATAAATCATAAACAGTTTAGGGTTCTTGAATACTGACAGTTTTCCAGTTTCAATTTGTTTATCTTTTCTTAACCTCTGTTTGTTTGTTCTAATTGGTACTTGCGTCGTTGATGTTGGTGATGATCTTGCACGAGTCACTACCTTTTTTTCTTCAGAGGAATAATTTTTATCTTCGTATTCATCATATTCCGAAGAATGCTTATGATTTTTTTCTTTATGTCTGTCATCGTATTTGTCCTGTTCTACGCTATAGATATTAAGTTTAATCTTATCTCTTTCTTGTTCTTCAATATTCATTTCTTCTTCCTTTAATTTTTCATTTATAACTTTTTGTTCTTTTGCGTGACGTTCTTTTAGCTCATCAACACTGTCTAGTATACCTGCCTTTTTTGCTTCGTTCTCGGTTTCATAATCTGTTGAATGAGGCTTCACTTTTTCAGTTTCGCTCTCTTCATAATCTACATCGTCTTCATATTTACGAAGTTTACCTTTAATTGGTACATTTTTGGATTGTGTTCTTTCAGAATCAGGTTTGGGTATTTTTTCAATAGCTTTTCGAAGTTCTATTTTAGGTTCTTTAGGCTCTCCTGCAACTTTTTTAGGTTTGCCAACTATAATATTTACAACTCCATCTATGTCCGAAAGCTCGGTATGGTTAACTGTTTTCTCTTTGTCTTCTGCTTCACTTTGTTTATTTGAATCAGACCACTCCTTCTTTTCATAATAATCATCGCTATCTGTGTCTCCTTGCGCTTTATCGTAGTTTTCGTCACCTTCGGGCTCTACAGCCCTCAACATGAAATTCATAGGAGGTGCTAATCTCTTTTTCACTTTATTTTTGATTACCTGTTTTAATTCAGCAATATCTTCATTTTGTTTAAGGGGTGATAATAAGTCTGGGGGTAAAAGGTCACTTACATGTGTTTCACGTTTTATTGCACTTTTTGCACTCACTAAACTTATGTCTGTGAAAATATAGATAATATAAAAGTATATAAGTAACATTTTATTAAAACTGTTGATGCATAACTCCATTGATCACAGCACGAAGGTGATTGTGCGACGACGGCGCGCGAATCACTGTTTGTGTTAGTCAAATCTACTATTATTTATATTGTTTGAAAAACGATTCTCTTCGCCTCTAGAACCGGACTGACTGGAGAATTGTGTGGACCTAGCTTTTATGTTTTTATAGTAATGAATTGATCCAATTCCTATAACAGTTACAAATTGTTATTTATACCATTTATGCATATGTATGAGATCCATTACAATTACGTTTTCATAACAATATAAGTAATTATTAATGATTGTTTCAATAATATCAAATGCAATGTAAGACTCCGCTTTTATTATGATCTATTATAAAGTTATGTTATATGAAATACAGCACTTATCACGCATATTCATTACATACGGAATAGTAGAAAAGAAAGGAATGTAATGGATGGATAAATTGTTGCTCGTGCAGATGGATTGTTGAGTGTGTCAGGGGACAAGTAGATCAGGGACATCAACTTGTAACAAGACCTGGCTATTAATTGGGATGGTCGAATTATCTAACAAAATATTTACATTGTGCGTTCAATTTGTATGAAAATTGCATATGGCCTTTTTTCTCATAACGTGTCTAAACTGTGTCTATATTTTCAAAGATATTAAAATTAAATGTAACTCGTTTTAAATGCACTTTTGGTAAACTTGGTGTAAGAGAAGAATGTAATTCTTTTGTTAGCAAAGAGCCATGTTTTGGCACCTATGACCTGTATTGACCGAAATTAAATCACGGCCTTAGAGAAAGCTGGTGTTTTCGTCAATTCTTTTAGAAGTTTTCACTAAGAAAATATTTTATATGCATTTTTATTATTATTATCTATTAAAAATTAATAGATAATAATACTATAATGTTATTATTATAATATTGTTGAGAGTAGAGTCGTTGATCCCCAAGTCAAATTATGTAAAACTAACAACTAATTACATTTTATCCAAACAGTTTTTTATACCCATGATGGTATATAATAAAATTTAGTTCTTTAACGTTAATAACTGCCTGTCTGACTCTGAACGAGGGTGAAGTGATGTTTCAAGTGATCAGAATAGTGAATTACAAACAAAAGTGTCGTGTCCATACTTTTCTAACGCCAAAGACGAAACCGCGAAGTTTTAGACGTTTATTAGTGCAAGTGCACTCGCAGACGAACGTTTTGTGCTTGTAAAATATTATAAGGGTATTATCATAACTGTCGGTAGCATAGTTTTACAAATATTATATAGAGAACTGAGTCAAGTTGTAAACTATAAATATGATAATAATGTATGTCAGGTTATCCTGCAACTTATTCTATAGCTTTTTATAAGATCTTAGAATATATAATACAGGAGTATAGTAATATAAAAAACGCACAAAGAAATTTTGATTTTAACCCCCGATTCTAAGAGGTGTTTTCAGTTTGATGTCCCTATATATTTGTCTGTGGCACCGTATCTCTTAAGAAAAAGGACTGTTTTTTCGTTTGTAAGCTGACGTGATTGAGATCGTGCTCTTAGTTGATGAAGAGATTCAACTAACTTAAATAATTCTAATTGAAATATTAGTGGTATTTTCATGATATCGTAACCTTGGTCTGGCTGGGTTAATGATGATTCCTACGCGCATTCATGTGTGATTCAACATAGGAGTGTTTACGCTTAGAGTCTAATTGAAAGCCAAATTGAAATATGTGTGTACAAGTAGGTAAGTAATTTAGTAAATGTTCATTCGGCTACCAAATTCTCAACTTGTGAGTATATCACAACATAAGTGTACCTACAACCTATTTGCACAATAAACGATATCATTTTATTCCTAATGACACATTCACAATTTGGGAATTTAATGAAACGCAGCGTCAAAACGCTCGTCTGCAACCCAAGGCTACGTGACGAAAGCATCTCGTGTGACGATTAAACAACCGTCCACAACTCTTGCGCTAATGTCACTGACCTGTCTACTCTTTTGATCCACATTATTTAGCAGATCGTTACGATGTTACGTTTAAGCAGTTTTTTTCTAAATTCATGGCCATTACAAGGGTTACATTTTCTATTCTAAATTTGAATCCCAATTGTACCCAATATACCCCGTGTCATAGAGCCGACAAGGAAGCAAAATGTCAAGAAACCAGCCCTGCAAAGACAAGGAAAATTTGAAACAAACCATTTTCACCGTCTGGTACAATGAGTAAGAAACATCTTTCTAAGAAGAAACCTCTGCCCAGTACCGTGTGGACTGTTACAGGTTGTTGATGATGATTAGTACTGAGCATAGTTTTATTTAAAATATGAACGTCGGAGAAGCTTGTTTCGACACAAATGTGAAGACTTTAAAAGGTAGTAGAGCCACGCTGATTTCAGCACGAACAGGCCGGCTCGACCGGGGCGGTACTACCCTTGCACAGAAAATCAACGTTAAATGACAGCGTTCGAGCTGTCGTGTTTCGTTGGTGAGTGCGAGACCGGAGGCCCAAAGAGTCTAGTCAACAAGTTCCATACTTGTTGACTGAGCCGCCATGGTGTGGGTCGCCATGCTGCATTGTCTGCATTCGCAATGAGTATGGTGACCACCACTCTTTGATTCTAATTATGCTTTCCATCAGGCAGAGTAGAGACATTTTGGCGGGCCATACATAAAAAAAAACTCCACCGGAGAAATAAGTTGGCCTCATAGAAAACCAGTGTTAAGGTATTTTTTCGTTACTACATGAGTGAGGTTATCTGAATCGATACCCTTTACATCTGATTCTGGTGCAAAAAGAGGTAAAAGACGGCACTGCACTTGTAATTCAGCAGCCGCAATCTGGAGACCCATTTTCTTGTTTGCATACAAAGCAAACAAGAAAATGGGAAACCTACCATGCATAAAGTCTCCCGCGATAAAATACGGTTGATGAGTATACCGCTGAGTGAACGGCTTAGTGGATTTGAGCGATCACTGCGCTGCTCTATACTGTGCTGAGTACTGTGGGTTCAAATCCCTAGGACAACACTGTGCGATCCACAAAATTTTGTTCTGAGTCTGGGTGTTCTTTGTGTCCGTTTCATGTGTTTGTAAAGTCCCGGGCTACACAGGATATATTACTAATGAAGAAATTTGGTCCGACTCGGAAATCGAACTCGAGAAGGAAGTACAGCAGTTGCATACGCTACCACTGCGACACCAATCTGCCCAATTGACTCCTTATACCGTAGAAAAGTATCTGTTCTGTTAAAGGTTGAAGGATGACATCGTGATATTAATGTTTATTTCGAGTACTTCATATGTCATCATAACACATTAATAAAGAAGAATATTCGTACGTAAGTTTTCCAAGTACTTAACAGTAATCCGCCTACTACAATTACTTACTGCCTAAAAGGCCTCATATATTATGTAGAACTGAAATTCCAGGTGACAACGCGTAAGTGTAATTTATTTCTAAAGCTACTTAGAAAAGTGTTAGATACTCCTACACATGGACACATTCGTGAACTTTGTGAGAAATAGCGTACTTGTGATGAAAAATATAAAATACTAGCTGACCCACGCAACCTCATTTACGTCTCCTATTGCCCGTAGCGTAATAATTGTCCCCCGTTTTTGAAACATTCTTCATTGGTGCTCCGCTCCTATTGGTCTTAGCGTGATGATCGTAATCGGTATATCTCAAATAACGCAGTCAAATCGTTTAATCTATCTATCCTACTAATAAATAAATAAATTAAATTTAAATAAATAAATAAATTTTTTTTTGGACATCTAACACACAACGCCATCTAGTCCCAAGCTAAGCAGAGCTTGTGTTTTGGGTACTAGATAACTGATACAAATACATATATACTTTTTTTTTGTAAATACATACATATTATACATAGAAAACACCCAAACTCCGAAACAAATATTTGTAGATCATACAAACATTTGGTCCGACCCGGGAATCGAACCCGAGACCTCATGATCAGCAGTCGCACACGCCAACCGCGAGACCAACGAGGCAGTCAAATTATAAACTATTACTAACTAATATTATAAACGCGAAAGTTTGTAAGTATGGATGGTAGATGGATGGATGGATGTTTGTTACTCTTTGACACAAAAACTACGGAACGGATTTGGATGAAACTTTACAGTAATATGATATATGTTATACACCAGAATAACATATAGGCTACTATTTACCGCGATAACCGACATATACGCGGGCGGAGCCGCGGGCAACCACTAGTATATAATTATATAAAAATGAATCACCGAAATGTATGTACGCGCATAACTTCCGATCGGCTGCACCAAATTAAATACTTCTTCTTTTTAACCGACTTTAAAAAAAGGAGGAGGTTTCTCAATTCGACCGTATTTATGTTTTTTTTTTATGTGTGTTCGTGGATAACTTCGTCGTTTATGAACCGATTTTGATGATTCTTTTTTTATTGGAAAGGAGATGTCTCAACGGTGGTACCCGCATCACATTAAGATCTGATGATGGCATCCAAGAGAAATCGAGTCGAACATTGAAGTCAGTTTTTGTTTTTGTTAAAATTTTACTTGTTATGTGTTCGTTATTGTTAGGACAAGAAAAATTAAAACATAACGGGGTCAATTATTTTTGTCTGCAACGGGAAGCTGAGACAGATATGTAAATATGGTGGTACGAAGTTCGCCGGGTCAGCTAGTTAATAAATAAAATCCTGAGTCAAGACTTCCCATTGTATAGAAATGGATGTTTAACATGATTTGTCGAAAACAAATTACTTTATTTTTAAAAAAGACAACTCCCGTATTAGTAATATACATCCTGTGTCGCGGGGAACTTTACGAACATACATAAAACGAACACAAAGAACACCCAGACTCAGAACAACAAGTTTCGGATCACACAAAGTGATGTCCCATGTGAGATTTGAACCCACAACACTTGGCACAATAGAAAGAAAATTGCTTAGTTAAAGGACTGCAATGCACTTGTAACTCGGCAGCCACAATCTGGAGACCCAAATGTTTGTTTGCTCGTATACCTAGCATAAAAAGAAAGAAAAGAGCGTACTTGTGACGCCTCTGGTGTTGCGGGTGCCCATGGGCGGCGGTAATCGCTTACCATCAGACGAACCGTCTGCACGTTTGCACCCTATCCCATGAAAAAAATCAAGCCCCTTCCCAACTGACTCCATGCCTTATCAAGCCTAGCGAGGGAAAATACTTTCCTGCTCAATCCAGATTGCACCTCATGCGATCAAGCCTATACTCGATCCTATACTATTGTACTGTATGCATAGCCCGTACTCTCTGGCGACTCGGAGTCCCGTCGACGCGGCGGCGGTTCAGTTAGTGTTAGGCCTAGCCATATATTCTTAGTTTTAGACCACCATCATCGAAAGGTAGTAGAGCCACGCTGATTTCAGCACGAACAGGCCGGCTCGACCGGGGCGGTACTACCCTCGCACAGAAAATCAACGTAAAATGACCACGTTCGTGCTGTCGTGTTTCGTTGGTGAGTGCGAGACCGGAGGCCCAATACCATGGGCCCAGGCCCATACTTGTTGACTAGACTAAAAGATGCAGAAGCATCACTAGGCCGCCATGGTGTGGGTCGCCATACTGCATTGTCTGCATTCGCAATGAGTATGGTGACCACCGCTCTTGGATTCTGCTTATGCTTTCCATCAGGTAGAGTAGAGTCATTTTGGCGAGCCATACATAAAAAAAAAACATACTCACTTGGTTCTGCTTCAACTAAACACATCTACAACCCATCTATTAACTTGATTTATGTAATTAACACTTAATTAATATCTGTTACAATATCAGCATCTAAGTTAACTTAAATGTTGGCGTTAAAGAAATGTAAGAATTAAAAATCATTTACCCAACACCCTACTGAGGTTCATTATGAATATAATTGAATCTTAGGGCGCGTATTTATTTGGCTAATATATTGCAGCATATCGTTTGCATACCCAACTTTGTTTAAGTAAACGAAAGTTTGGAATCGAGTGATAGTGCTAGATAGAGCTTTTTTTTTTTTTTTCTTGCAGTATAACTAGTGGGTTTTCATTTAAATTGGTCAAAGCAGATGTAACTCTTTTTAGTGATAATGAAGAAATGTAAAATATAAAGGTTTTTTGCTATACGTTATTCAACTTTAATCCATCGGCAGCGGGTTTGCGCTATTTTTAACCTTAAGGCTGTAAGTTTAAGTTGAAAATAACAAAGTTTAGTAAAACTTAAATCAAGTTTAAATGGCAAACAGAATTTAAAATTTAGAAAAAGTTCTACTGTCTATCACTATCGTTAAAACTCAGCCTATCTGTTGGACTGATAGAAATAAATCCAAACTCCAAGAATTTGCTAGTAGTCTCCACCATCAAGTCGGTCTCAAGTTTTAAAACTATAGCAAATGCTTCGCTATGCAACGCTTTATCGAGTAAGTAGGGTTACCGGAGTCATATTACTTTTTTTTTATTTGGGCTTATAGGGAGACTTAAAGGGGGCAACTCAGCTTTAACTCCACCGTAGTCTGTCAGTTATAATCAGATGATTCGTCTGCTTAATTGCCACCCATGGCACAAGTAAACAAACATAGTTAAAAAACAAGTGAAGCTAATAAAAGCGTGTTAAAAACATTTTGTAGTCCACATTTTGACATAATATTTATAGCAAATGTATTGTAGATACCTTGGGCGTTATTCAAATAAAGAATAACGATTCTATATCAGAACTTTCGCGACTATACATATTATACAATGAAAATAGAGAAGACCAAGTGCGGGTAGTTGGTGAAACTCGCACTTCACGGAGGCGGCGCTAAGCTCTCACCAGTCTACCCGTGACCACGATCGGTGCAATTCGATCGAAACGTCGGGCTACAAAAAAAAAAGGTATTGTACCTCATAGATATTATCGCAATTAAGACCCGATTTACAGTCGAATAATCTATATTAGAAGTATCAGAGCAGCAACAAAAGCGAATCTTGCATCGCCAATGACACCTGTTAGATAAAACTTTAATATTGTCAAGACAAACAATTTGCTGCTAACTGTTGTTAGATGAGTAAACAGCTTACAATTGTTGCGGCTCCGTGAGTTAATTAAAACTCACAGCGAATTTCTTAAGCAAAAATTTCCTTGAAATTTGCATAAACCCTTTCATTATTATTAGTTTTTAAATCGAACATGATTTTCTAAATAAGGTGTTTTTCTTTTTACTTCGAAGTTAATCAATTACATTACTTCTGACCTATTTACAGAAGCAATATAACACTATGTAATTCAATAAAGTTAAGGTTCAGAGATTACAAATGACCAACGAGTGTTTTTCTGACCTTTTGCTCTGTGTGCATTTCGATTTAAAAAAAATATCTAGACGCGAATGAATAATAAAAAGCGAACGCGACACAATATCTACAAATAAAAAGCATATAACTAGATAGATCGCAACACGACTGTCGGATCAACAAGTCGGAGCCTGTACTGTTGTAATCAGATAGCTCAACAATTTTCAAGGTAGTGGACCCACGCTAATTTCAGCACAAAACGCCCGGCTCTACTGGGGCGATATTACCCTCTCACGGAAAACCAACCTAAAATGACAGCATTCTTACTGTCGTGTTTCGTTGGTAAATGCGAGTCCAGAACCCCAATGATGCAGAAGCATCTCAATAGTCAGCCACATTATTGCGACCTTTCCATCAGGCAGAGTAGAGTCTGAATGACTGACTGAGTACTGAATTCCGGGAATGTGATTCTTGAGATACAGGTGTTCATATTTACCGGAAATAACATCAGTTATCTAGTAAATTTCATTTATTTGGTATTTCATTTCTTTCTACGCCAGGTAAATATCTTTCAACGTAATAAAATTGTTCTTGTAATTACTTTCCAGAACCGAACTACTGTTTGTAGAGTGTCGAAATGAGATGCATTTGTTACAGGTTCTATTTACAGTTTCAATGATATCATTAATAGTTTATTTTACGCTGAATGCAAGGTGATTTGCAAATCGTATCATTTTTGCTGGTCTCATTCTTAAAAGCATTTGTACTAACTAATAATAAACCTGTAAATTTGTCGGTGATGGAAATTTTATGGAAACTCCCGTCCATGATTACACACTTTCTACAATATATTTATAGATTATACCTTCTATAGCATAGTGTTGTTCTGTCCTGGGAGAGCCATGCTTCGTCCTAATAATAATAATAATAATAATATATCGCTTTATTGTACACCAGATAATGTTATGCTTAATGCTAGGTCAGTATCAGTACAAATGGCGGCCTTATCGCCATAACAGCAATCTCTTCCAGGCAACCATGGGATGGAAATAAGTACAGGATGTATAGGGTAGTGTCTGGTGTATTAGTGAGTAGTTTGGAAAAGGAAAATACAGAAGTGTAAATATATATAAATAAAAATTATTATTATTAGTGACACATAGTATGTATGTGGAATAAATAGAAATTTCGGTATAAATAAATATATTAAGCGAAATTCATACAATAGATGTTACACACGTACTGATATTAGATACTGTGACCTAATTGACTGCAATAACAGTTAATTATGGAATATTTATGTCTCCCAAGTAATGCTCCTTCACCAGCCTCTTAAAGGAAGAAATTGTTTGTGCACGTCTGATTACGACTGGTAGGGCGTTCCACAATCGTACCGCTTGGACAGAGAAGGATTGGTCTAAGAATTTGGTAGAGTGTCCAGGCATTTTCAATTTCAGGTTTTCTGACGATCTCAACAATTTGGTATGTGAATCATGTAGAAAGGTAAACCGCAATTTAAGGTAAAGTGGAGTAGAAGGATTGAAAAGAATATTATAAAGAAGAGAAAGAATATGAGCATTCCGGCGAAGTCGGATGGGTAACCACTTAAGCTGTTTACGATATTCGGAGACATGGTCATATTTGCGTAATCCAAATATGAATCTTATACAGAGATTTTGGAGTCTTTCAAGCTTATTCAGTTGGTCTTGAGTGAGATCTAGATAACTGGCATCAGCATAATCAAGGATGGGGAAAAGAAGAGATTGTGTAAGAGCAATCTTGGTCGATATAGGAAGAAAATTGCGTAGTCTGCGCAAAGACCCTGCAGCGGCAAACATTTTACGGCTTAGCTCTTGTAGTTGAAAACACCAGGATAAGGTACTGTCGATGTAAATCCCCAAGTTCTTCACTTTGTCACTGAACGGAATAGGTGTATTATTGCAAGTGATTTGCGGCAAGTTTGTGAAGTCAACTTTGGTGATCATTCGCGAGCTTCCAACGATAATGACTTGGGTCTTAGATGGGTTGATTTTCAGACCATGGCAGTTGCTCCACTTACATATTTTGTCCAGGTCAGCATTTATGGTATCAACAGCATCAGCCAGATTAACTGGTGATGCCCGGGTGTAAATTTGGAGATCATCCGCGTATAGGTGGTAGGAGGAAGACAGATCATTAGTGATTGTGTTGATAAAGACAGAGAAGAGTAGAGGAGAGAGCACGCCGCCCTGCGGTACGCCGGTTGTAGTACTACACCAAGAAGAAACAGTGTTTTCGATACTTATACGCTGCCGGCGACCAGACAGGTAGTTGTGAAACCAGTCAATTGCGGTTGGAGATATGTTAAGAGAGCGCAGTATACACAGTAGAACGTCGAAGTCAACGGTGTTAAATGCATTGCTGAAATCCAGAAGAGTTAATACGGTAACCTCACCGCTCTCCATAGCGGATCTGAGGTCCTCCGTAATGTGGACTAGGGTAGTAGTGGTGCTGTGTCCGGGTCGAAAGCCGGACTGGAGAGGATTTAGGAGCAGGTTTCTGGATAGGAAATTCGAAAGTTGAATATGTATAAGGCGTTCAAGAACTTTGGAGAGAAATGGGAGAATGGAAATGGGACGGTAATCGCCGAAAGAATCGGGGTTTTTCTTTTTGGGGATAGGTATAATTTGAGCATCCTTCCAATTCTTTGGGTACACACTATAGGAGATTGAATAGTTTAGGATATGACAAATGACAGGGAGAATTTCGTCAAGGATTGGGAGGATCATATTACGGCTTAGACAGTCAGAACCTACCGCATTTGAACTAATAGATACTACGCTCTTCCTAACATCACAATCAGAAAATTGACTGAAGACAAAAGGAGAACAGTCAGGAGCTGGGGCAGAAGTAAGACGATTCAGTGTTGTGTCTTTTGTTGTTTTATCAAAATTTGACGAAGCAGAGAAGTGTTGATTGAGAAGGTCTAAGTTGACATTTTTAGGAAAGGAGTCGTTAACAGATTTGCCTACTCCTAGTGACTTCAGAAATTTCCAGACTTTAGCTGGGTCTCCGTTTTCGACGGAGCTGTGGATGTATCGGCGTTGTGCATTCCTACACACCTTGCTGCAATGATTCCTGATAGTCGTGTATTTATTCCGGTTGTTATCGCTCGAATTATTTTTGTATTTTGATTTAGCTATCACCTTTCTCTTTAGTAGCGCTTTTATATCTGGAGTTAGCCACGGTGATGGAAGCCGTTTCACCTTCAATTCTTGAATTGGCGCATGTTTATTGTAGAGAGTCATTAAATTAGCGGTAAGAAGTTCAACCTTCTTATCTATGCAGTCAGCACTGAAGACAGGTGCCCAGTCGATGTTACCAGCATCCCTCATTAAGGCACCAATATCCATGCTCTTGAAATTTCGCTGCAGGATAATCTTAGCTCTGGGTTTAGGAGGTCGGAGTCGATAGGATAGATAAAGCAAGTCATGATAGGAGAACTCATCAGCAGAGCACTGGCCGTGCTTAACTGCGAGGTTAGGGGAGGAAACAATGATGAGATCTAATAGCGATGGGGTGGAGTGTGGGAAATAATGCGTTGCATTGGACGGAAGAATGGACAGATTGCTAGATTGGATTACAGATTTGAGAGTAGACGAACGAGAATCGTTTTTAAGGAGGCATGTATTTAAGTCACCCATGATTATGGTATGACTGTACGAAGGAGTAAATTGTTCTAGGAGCAGTTCAAACGAAGAGAAGAAATTAATACGTAAGGAAGGACAGTAGATGACACCAAGAAGGATTTTAGAATGGAAAAGTCCAACTTCCAGGAAGAGATGCTCACCCGCATCTGCTGGAGGCGGTTGTGGAGACAAGCTAATAATGGAGTAAGGGATATGAGAGCGTAAATAGATAGCAACACCACCGCCACCAGCCCCAGTGCGATCATTCCTGATGAGGTTAAATCCAGGTAAAGAGTATGCAGAAGATGGTAAGCAGGGCTTAAGCCACGATTCAGATATAAGCAGAGCGTAATATTGGACTGGCTCGATCGAATTGATGTTATGGCCTTACAGAAAACCGTTATACAGTAATTCTTCCGTTGTCTTCCATTAAGGGAGGTTACCGAAACCCAAACTCTTCCCCTCACCCTTATTATGAAGGGAGTGGTGTTCAAAAAGCGGTTACTCGTTTTGATTTGCATGACTTCTGATTTACAATTGTCAATGGGCAGCTGTAGGCTCTTACCATTGGAAGACCCGTCTATCATTTAATCCAAAAAAAAAGTTTAAAAAACTCCCTTTAACCCGCCTACGTAAAACTTTTGATGAAGTTGATATAGTCTATGTTACCTAGGCCTTAATTACAAATCTATAGATACCTCATCAATTAAAATCTGTTCAGTAGTTTAGACATTATGGTGGAACGTACAAACATACATTGACAAAAATTACCCTTCCTTTTGGCTTCGAGTACGCACTTCGTGGCATTAGCAGAAAATATATAGTTACGGATAAACGAACTTCACATTTTAGTTACAGAAGTCACGGTTTCGAGTAATTTAATTGCGAATATTGATGATAATCAATTTTTAACAATAAATTCAACCGTAAATATTTGCAACCCACCTGTTCAGATGTCACAATATTTAGATCTACCTTATTGTACCTTGACCCCATTACAGTATAATAAATAAAATGCAATTCAGTAGATGAAGGACACTGTTAATCCTGTATGGAACATGGATTTTTTACGCATGACAACCGTAATACGAAATTATCATTTTTCTTCTTTCACAATCCACCTTAACGGTAGTTAGATGAATATTTATGACAATCTGCTCAACAATCAATACAAATATTAAATTTGATCAATCCGTATGTCTTGAGTACCAGAAAAAGTGCTTTCCAATAAAGCCTTCTTTCTATGTCCTGAGGATGTTCTTATTTTTCTGAGGATCAAACAGATATAAGTTTAAGTTGTAGAATGTTTTATTAACTTACTAGCTTTCATCCGCAGCTCCGCCCATGCGTATGTCGGTTATCAAGGTAAAGTAGCTTCATGCCAAATTTCATTGAAATCTGGCGCTCGCGCTGTGTTTCACCGCGTGTATCCTCATACCAGAGGCCCATATCCCAACTCCTCCCCCACTCCCCTACCCATCCCCTAAAGGCCGGCAACGCACTTGTGACGCCTCTGGTGTTGCGGGTGTCCATGGGCGGCGGTAATCGCTTACCATCAGGCGATACGTCTGCTTGTTTGCCCCATATTCCATAAAAAAAAATACAGTGAAACATTTAGCCGTGAAAGAGTAACACGCAGACAGAGATGCTTTTAAATTCATAATATTAGTATAGATTATCCTACTAATAGTATAAACGCGAAAGTTTGTATGGATGGATGTTTGTTACTCTTTCACGCAAAAACTACTAAACGGATTTGGATGAAAATTTACCGTAATATAGCTTATAACCGATATTTATAGGTACCTTTAAGAATAGATAAAAACTAATCCTATTACATTTACAATAGCTAACTAATGAAACAGTTGACAACTTAGTTGTGGTAATAACTCAAAGATAACATCAATTTGTTTTAATGTCAATATACTAAAAAAGAAACATTTCATTCCACATTTCATTCATCTTTGTTCCTTGACGTTATTTGTCGTGTACAACATGAAAGCTACAATTTCACAAAACATTAAAATGACCTCAAACAAATTAAGTTATACGCTCCAATTTGCGATGTTCTTAAGATTCTTGTTTGGCTACTGTTACAAACTTAGTGATTTAACAGTAATCCGTGTATTTGCCAGATCTTACTGTTTAATAACAACCATTGCAAGTATCGCTTTTTATTACCATTGCGTTAATGTAAGCACTACAGATGCATTTATTTACTGTACGATTATAACATCAGAATCAGGGATAAATAGATTTATATCGTTCATGACCGAAGATGAGGATGTGATAAAATTCTTAGCCAAATATGATCACAATAGTTATATCACTCACATTTTTGCTGTTCTAACAATGTTTCCAGTACTAGCTTGTGTCATCAGTGCAATGAAAGGTGCATCAATAATAACTATATTAATAGTGATTTATATGGATATGTCACTTCTTGTCGGTCGTTTTACGTCTCTATATGTTATATACGAGTTCAGAAATAAAGTACAGTCTCTGAGAAAATCTTTAGCTGATATGAAAGATAAACATCTTTGTGGAGACGACAAAATTGAATGTATTGAAGGTATCACAGCCAACGCTGTGACATTATACAACGACTTTTTTGTTTTAGTTAAAGTGCTGCGTGTAAAGGTGGGCATTGTTTTTATAAAATACTTTATATATAGATTGATAGTTGCATGTAAATAATTGTTATTTCGAATGCTCATGTTGCCAAAGACGTGCTCACAAGCCAGTTTTATGCCACACTAAATGTAGTCACAGGTGAATGCGACGGGTGCCCTGTATCCGAAGTAAAGCCTCGAAGGAGTGTATTTGTGTATTTGGACAACGTCCCTCGAGCTACTGCCAAATCGATCGTTGAGGACATGCCGCACACACCACCCATGGTTCTCCTATTTCATATTCAGTATGGGCGATGTTTTACTAGAGAGACATATCTATTTACCCGACTACGGCAAAGCTAAAGGAGGGTTATGATTTTGACAGGCTATGTATGTATGTATGTATGTTCATTTGTTCCCTCATAGCTCCTTAACTACTAATTAGAACTGGACAAACGAGGTATCGTTAGAAGCGTCTTGATCGTCTGCTGGTTATAGGCTATATGACGTGTCACTGAATCTAATGTGGCGCCCTCTAGCCGACATAAAGTACTGTATTAAAAAATTAATTTGAGATAAATATACCGTGTTTGGTATCATTGGCAAGGGCGTTAATTGTACATTTCAAATATATATTTATATTATATATTAATAACGCACCAAAACATTTTAAATAAAAAAAAAGTCAAAACTAAAACGACGCTGAAAAAGTATAAAACAAGTTTGAAAAGTCGTAGTCACACGTTGATAAAGTGTTATGGTGCGTTGCTATGTAACGTTTTATACTTTTTCAGCGTCGTTTTTTGTCGTAGTTTACATAACTAGTTACTAATAATTTGTGACTTAAATCTTCATGTTATTACAGAATATCTTTTTTCAGATCATCTGTGGGTTTACGTTTGATTTCTTTAGGATATGTATAATAGTGTATCGTTTTCTCCACACAAAAGATGCAAGGGTAGGTATTCATTTAGTTGTTTGGTTTTATATTTAAAATGAAAATAAATAAAAGAAAAAATGACTTAACATACTTAATATTTTGTTACAGAGATACATAACTCCTTTGTGGGGTGTTGAAAGTTTAACCATTGATCTCATGCTGTGTGCGCCTTTGATTTTAATGGAGTTTATTCTGAATGATTTTGATGAAATGAAAATAATGTTAGCAGATGAATTGCTATATAATAAAGGTAAAAAGTGTCAATTTTGATTCATGTATGAGCCTGCAATAGCAACTCTGCTCTGCCTGATGGAAAGCATGAGCAGAATTCAAGATTGGTAGTCACCATACTCATTGCAAATGCAGACAATGCAGCATAATGCACCACACTATGGTGGCGTACTGAGACGCCTTTGCATCATTGAAAATGCAAACAATTCAACAATGTAGCATGGTGAGCCACACTATGGCGGACTATTAAATATATTTTGAGGACACACGCGAAATCATGACCATCGTTAAAACTTAACGCTAAGCACGAAAACGATACGTATATTCAGAATTGTTCCTAACTTTTTTTGTTTGGATTATTAAATATCTTTCGATAGAAGCTTTTATTTAAAGGATTCAAATCCTCTGTTACGTGTATGAAGAAAAGGTTGATTAAATCTATACTATTATATAAAGCTGAAGAGTTTGTTTGTTTGAACGCGCTAATCTCCGGAACTACTGGTCTGATTTGAAAAAATATTTCAGTGTTAGATAGCCCATTTATTGAGGAAGGCTATATATCATCACGCTACGAAAAATGAAAAATGTTTCAAAAACGGGGGAAAATTATCACGCTACGGGCAATAGGAGACGCAAATGAGGTTGCGTGGGACAGCTAGTAGGATACATAAATTGTTACATGTTGTAAAACATACAATACTATTGAGTAGTTACTTATCCGATACTTATCGATTCGATCAATAGCACCATAATCTATATGTTTCCTGACTTCCATCACTGGAACTTGATCCGGCAGGCATAGTTAGATTGACTGGTCAAGGATTTTTTTTTAGGTATGGCCCGCCAAAATGACTCTACTCTGCCTGATGGAAAGCATAAGCAGAATCCAAGAGTGGTGGCCACCATACTCACTGCGAATGCAGACAATGCAGTATGGCGACCCACACCATGGCGGCCTAGTGATGCTTCTGCATCTTTTAGTCTAGTCAACAAGTATGGAACTTGTTGACTAGACTATTTGGGCCTCCGGTCTCGCACTCACCAACGAAACACGACAGCACGATCGCTGTCATTTTACGTTGATTTTCTGTGCGAGGGTAGTACCGCCCCGGTCGAGCAGGCCCGTTCGTGCTGAAATTAGCGTGGCTCTACTACCTCCAAAATTAATGAGGAATACACTGAAGTGACCGATGGGTCTTACACCCTTTCTCCCCTAAGAATAAAATTTGAATAATTGACCTAATCTTAAATGTTTCTGTTACAGACAAAAACCTTGGCCTCTCTCTGCATGGTGCTATTGATTTTCTAGAAGCCATCAAATTCACCATATGGCAAGAATACCCCATGGATGTAAGTTCAGTTCTAGGCTTCATTAGTATACTATTATTCTATGTAATTGTTTTATTACAATTATACGACTTGTAAATTTTTATTACATTATTAAAGCAATCAGCATGAATAATTTTTCATACATTTATTTATGTGCCCAAATTCTCATTACCTATATCATATATATAGATGTCTCAACTTGTTTTTTTTTTTCAAAAGCAATCTATATATATATAACAGAGGAAGGTGACTGACTGATCGACTGACTGACTGACATACCTAGAGATCAACGCACAGCCCAAACCGCTGAAGCTAGAATCCTGAAATTATGCATGTAGGTTCTTTATATAACGTAAGTGAGCACTAAGAAAGGAATTTTTGAAATTCCACCCCTAAGGGGGTAAATCAGGGGATGAAAGTCTGCGTGAGTGAAGCCGCGTGTAAAAGCTAGTACTTTATATTTACCCTATTATCATCTGGTTAGAATCTGATTATGGGATGGTAAAGAAATTGACACAACAATAACTTTAATTGCTCATTCAAACCGCTTGGACAAATATGTATGAATGTTCTACTTGTTGCATAGGCTTGTTCGCTTTAGGACAGTTTCACTTCAAGAAATACGCAAGGCAGAAATAAAGCAAACTCGATATCATGCCACCCTTCAACTGAATTAAATGTTAACTTACAAATTGTTGTTGATACAAATGCTAATAAAACTCTAATTTCTGTTGATTACACCTGGTTTTTCTCTCACAATACAGAAGAGAGCCTGGACAGTATTCTATCGATCCGCTATACTGCTAAAAAAGTGATTCTTTTTAATAATCAGAAGCTTGTAAATCACTTAGCATCGGACGATGGCCGTTTTCAATATTACTAATACTGTGTAATAAACTTAGATAAGCATAAAGGTGGCCGCAGCTTATTGGGCCATTTATACTTGTACAACTCTGCGTTATATTAAAGGTAGCTTTAATTTACATCGTCAAATAAATCTTTGTTACGTATTAACTTACTATAATTCCCCGTAAATGTAAAAAAACTCCATAGAAATAATTCTACAAAACAGCCAAATAAAATTTTCCTATTATATTAATAAAAATTAATCAAAACAAATGTCAAGTCCATTCCATCCAAATTAGAAGATAAAGTTTCAAATTTTCGAATTATGTACTATACAAATTTGGGCGTAATCAATTACTAGTCACAAATACATTTCCGCCCCTTCAGCATCTCCAGAACTAGAAGGGAGTGTTGGGGAGCAGAGTTCAGGCTCCGGTAACCGGTACCGCATGAGTAATACGGTGAAATGCAACAACAGAATTCCTTAACACTGGTTTGCCTAGAGTTGGTTGTCTTAACTACTATGGTCAAGTCGTTGACATTGTTGGAACAACCTCATTGATATGCGACTTTCGATCAAGAGGTCTCGGGTTCGAATCCCGGGTCAGACCAGCAGTGTTATTGAGTTTTTCTGATTATAGAAATAATTAATAACAGCTCGGAGTTCAGAAGTTGGGGTCTGAACCCCCGGGCATCTGAGAGCACGTAAAGCTGTCGGTCCTGCGGCTGATTTCTATCCTATCGTGTCGGTTAACCGTGCCATTGGATTATGAGAGTGAGGGAACAGAGATTACACCTGTGTTTGCGCACACACTTGTGCACTATAATATCTCCTGCGTAGTTGGCTGGTCTCCGTTGAGACTGGCCGCCGTTGCCGTAATCGGATAGGACAACATCATCATCGCCATCATTGTTATTTTATTATATAGAGCATATTATAGAGCTGGCACAAATAGGTATGTATTTGTGCAAGCTCTAACAATGGCAAACAAAACTCCATCAATTTTGACACTGTTGGCCTAAAATAACGTAAATTACTATTGAAACTAAAATTCCTTCGTCAAAATGACCTCAAATAGTATTCAGACAGCCATTGTTGATGGGCAATTTTTATAGTAGGTACTGATACCAAAATATTTATGAGGCTGATAGCGCTGTGCTTTTAGTTACCAATATTATTTAGGTTATAAAAGTCTATTGCCTACTTTTTATTATCTGTGTAGCAATTTAATGAAAAATCGTAAGCATCCTAAAATCTACTTTTTGGCCTCATTCATTATTTTGAATTGTAATAAAATATCATAAGATAAATCCCCTCTAAAGGTAAATTAATTCTTAATTATTATTTTACGGGAATTAACGCGATCACTTATTAGAAGGTATTACATACCTCTGATTTGCCAGACGTTTCAACCAGGTTACACTGGCCCCACGGACCTGGTCATGGAACGCGAAGCGAAAGTTTAAAAGTTAGTAAATTCTTATTAGGAGAATTGTTTCAATAAAACATCTAATGCAATTCTTCTCAAATCGAATTATAATTTTATTTATAGTTCATTTAACTCATTTGACAGTATAATAAATGTACTTAACTTCTAAAGAGATATTTTCAGACACTTCACAATTGGAAAAGTTCCGTCAAAATGAGAAGTATTTCATATGACTAACCCTGGTAAGAGTTTAAAATGTACATAAAATCTAAATTGACCTGCTAACAACGTTAGGAAGGTACGATCCTCCATAGAACCGGGCACGTCTTTTACAATTATACGGGGCCTTCGGCATTTCGGCTTTTCTAAGTGTAAGCCTACAGATTTAATGGCGTTTACTGATTCTAGTTTTTTAAGCTGCCTTTCATTTGCGACCCGCCACACGACGCCTGCCTTTGCAGTTTTTTTGACGCCTACAATTTGAAAACCTTCGTCGCTAGGTTTAATAGCCTTCATGAGAGCTTCTTTTGTATCTAACGAAGTTGCATAGTCTGCTGAACGTTCCGTAGTAGGATACGCAATAAGTCACGGTCTAGATACGCGCGCCTCAGTGGACACCGGGCACGGGGCTGTTCCAGGTGGTAAGAGAAGCCTAAGCTTGTCCACGTACGTCAAACCTGTCTGTTGAACCGCAAAACCCCCCACCTGGCGCTCGAGATTCGCTAATTTCGTTTCATTGCTAGCAGATTTAATTGCTAACAATGAGACGATACCGGTAATCCGCTGGGTTACGTCCATAATGGCGGTCCTATTCCCCACATTAATTCGCGACCCCTGATCGTTTACCAATTCGTTAATTTTTGCCAAATATTCGGTTGCCTGAGACACCAACTCAAAATAATCATACTCTCCACAACTATCACGATCACTAAGAGACGAAACACTCCCGCCCAAGTCCGAGGCCCTAATTCGTTCAGTTCTACTTTGCTTTGACGATAAATTTGATGGCGACATTCTACCAAACAATCCCTTTCCGGTTGGTGTTTGACATTCATTTGTACCACCGGGATCCGGCAACTCGCCAACAACCGACATGGCCAAACAAAGGCATACCAGACAAAAGAAATATCAATAAAAAAAACAACTTCAGAAACAAAAAACACGAAAAAAAAATTAATACAAACAAAATATTACTCCTACAGGCCACAGCATGTGCTGTATTGTCGAGGTAAATTAGGCGAAAACACTAAAATCTACTGCCTGCCTGTGTCGATCCATTACTTCCAGTTTCCAAAATGCGTAGAGCTCATGAGAAGAATACTGGCAAAGAAACTCATGGCTACTCTTTTTCAAAATCTGATTTTCAGGTACAATAGTGTTAGTATTACATGTAAGGTAAACAGTATGCAAGCTGTTGCCACCTGAAATTCCTTTTATTAAAAAGCTCCAAAATCTAACGCACAAACAAAAAAAAACACTCAGTGATAACGTTGAAGGTTTGAGTCTATTAAACATAGAACAAAATAGAAACAAGGTGCACATCCACTTACATTCAGTTGCAAAATCTACTGTTGAAAATAATTCGTGACTGGATTAAGAGGCTAGGGTTGCAGTTGAACGAACCAGAATAATAGTATTGTCTAAAGCATCGCTGACTAGGCCGACCAGTCACCCCAAGCAGCACCCGTTCACGAGTATGACGCATGAACCAGCCATCATCTCCTTCGCCATATCAGAGGGAAGGAAACGACCAGCCCCACGACGACACCGCAAGCAATGACATTTTAGTGAGCATGACAAACCATAGTCGAGATACTGATAAAAATCACTACTAATTAAATTACCATAATAATCTTCACGCATTACTTTCAACTAACAATGGTTTGTTAATATTTAGCTTTATTAAAAGACAAAGAAGTATATGTGTAGGTATCTATCTTAATTCGAATGACACCTTAAGCCCATGACTCTTTGTCGTTTAGATAATCGTTGATCGTATAATAGGCTTTCTTAATAAGGTGATTTTTTACAGTTAGCTTGAATTTATTTACAGGAAGGTCGATTACATGTATAGGAATTTTATTATAAAAACGTACACCAAGACCTTCGAACGAGTTGTGTACCTTATGTAATCGATGATAGGTACCAATGAGTTTAGTAGTAGAGTGTAGTAGTATTAATATTGTGTGTGGGGAGTGGGAAGGTTGGTTAGGCCTTTAACACCTGTAGGTGGTCCGACGACCTTTAGTAGGGCGCAGGGGCCTACCCACGCTTCGTCTTCCAGTTACTTTAGCTACCTCTTTTCTTGACAATAAATATTGTTATGTCAACTAAGTTACAATCTAATAAATATAAATATTTGTATATTTACTAGTACTTGTCACTATAATATCATATACCTTTATAAGATAACAGTTCATCCACCAAGATAGACTTCATTTCATCCAAATCATTCAAAGCCAATTCCATCAACACCAGTGGTATAAACATGGTATACAAATATACTAAACTTTCTGCAAACCATATGATAATAGGTTTATGCTGAAAACAAGTATATCTATATTATCTATACTTAATGCTATAAAGCTGAAGAGTTTGTTTGTTTGTTTGAACGCGCTAATTTCTGGAATCGCTGGTTCGATTTGAAAAATTATTTAAGTTTTAGATAGCCCATTTATCGAAGAAGGCTATAGGCTATATATAATCACGCTAACACCAATAGGAGCGGAGCACAAATGAAGAATGTTACAAAAACGGTGGAAAAATATTACGCTACGGGCAATAGTAGACATAAACGGGGTTGCGTGGGTCAGCTAGTCTATATTTATAAAAGAGGAAGGTGACTGACTGACTGACTGACATACCCAGAGATCAACGAACAGCCCAAACCGCTGAAGCTAGAATCCTGAAATTTTGCATGTAGGTTTTAATTATATAACGTAAGTGAGCACTAAGAAAGGAATTTTTGAAATTCCACCCCTAAGGCAGTAAATCAGGGGATGAAAGTCTGCGTGAGCGAAGCCGCATGTAAAAGCTAGTTATTAATATTTAAACTACAATAAACAAAAGTAAATTTCAAAGAAGGCTTTCATTCCACATATTTAACAATGTTTCATCTGGTTATCAGCTGGGTGTCAGTTGAACTTCATCGACTTTTGTACTACATACATCAGTAAATATACACACATCAAAAGTGTCTAGGGATCAACATATGTGTCTAGGGATCAACATATATTTTTGCAATAACTTTTCTCCTGATTGATATTAATTAAAATTTTCTTTAAGGATTCATCAAATAAAGTGTTTTCGTTTGTCACAGTAACGATAAACCAAGTCACCTTTGCATTAATAAAGAAATTTGCCATTTTCCTAATAAAAAATAAAATAAAAATAAAGAAATAAAAAATAAAAAATTCTGAAGGTAGTAGAGCCACGCTGATTTCAGCACGAACGGGCCGGCTCGACCGGGGCGGTACTACCCTCGCACAGAAAATCAACGTAAAATGGCAGCATTCGTGCTGTCGTGTTTCGTTGGTGAGTGCGAGACCGGAGGCCCAATTAGTCTAGTCAACAAGTTCCATACTTGTTGACCTCACTAAAAGATGCAGTAGCATCACTAGGCCGCCATGGTGTGAGTCGCCATGCTGCATTGTCTGCAATCGCAGTGAGCATGGTGACCACCACTCTTGGATTCTGCTTATGCTTTCCATCAGGCAGAGTAGAGTCATTTTGGCGGGCCAAACATAAAAAAAAAAAAAAAAGGATTTTTGACATTTGAACCACTAACAATAAAGTTCGAATAAAAGACTGAAATAACAGTTTTCTTTAAAATTTTATTAGGTAACGTAAACAATTAATAATCCGTGTTTCTACCGCGAACACTAACACAAGAACATCGGTTTGGCATACTCAAAATGAGTTCATCCAAATCACGCTGTGGAATGGCCGCCCATGTTCGTTGCAACAACAAAAAAAGGTCTTCTTGCGACTGGATACCCTCCATATTCGGCAGAGCTCTTCTCTGTAGCATATCCCATGCATGCTCAATCGGGTTCAAGTCTGGCGACTGAGCAGGCCAGGGCCAAAGCCACATCTCAATCTCAAGAAATCCGCATAAAAATGCTTGATCCCTAGACACTTTTGATGTGTGTACATCAGTATAGGTTAGTATACGTATCTAACTAAAAAAAATAACATCATATTTTAACTCACCACAAATTTTACGTCTAGAATTCTATATACAAAGAAACATATTTTTTTAAAATCCAAACAGAAGCCCAATTTTTTTTTTTTTTATGATATAGGGGGCAAACGAGCAGACGTATCGCCTGATGGTAAGCGATTACCGCCGCCCATGGACACCCGCAACACCAGAGGCATCACAAGTGCGTTGCCGGCCTTTTAAGAAGGAGTACGCTCTAGTCTTGAAGGTTTGAAGGTCATATTGGTCCGGGAATACCGCAGGCGACAGTTCATTCTACAGTTTTGTTGTGCGAGGCAGAAAGTTCCTGGAAAAGCGCACAGTTGTGGACTGCCAACCATCTAGATGATGGGGATGAAACTTCTGTCGCGTAGGACGATGACGGAAAGAGGCGGCAGGAATCAGTCCGAACAATTACTCGGAGCACTCCCCATGATAAATGCGGTAGAAGATGCACAGCGAAGCTACATCTCTACGCAGCGCCAAAGAGTCTAGCCGAATTGAAAGTTCTTGGCAATCGACGACTCGAGTCGCTCTCCGTTGAATGCGGTCCAAAGGGAGGAGCTGGTATTGGGGTGCCCTCGCCCAAAGATGGGGACAATATTCCATGTGAGGCCGAACCTGCGCCTTATAAAGTCAAAGGCGGTGGGCCGGAGTGAAATACTGTCTCGATGTGTTGAGCACACCAAGCTTTTTCGAGGCCAATTTGGCCTTACCCTCCAGGTGGAAACGGTGGTACGTTTTATCTGAAAATATAACAAAATATTGAAAAAAATAACAAACGTGATAAAACTAAGTACTTCGTTTTATTCTATTACAATTAATAGAAGTAACATTTTTATTATATCGTATCATATTGATTAAACCTAAAAAAAAAAGTATATTTGTTCAGTCCTCCCAACAATGGAGCGATCACTTTGTGATACTTGTAATACCTATAGGACCCATGAGTATAAGCATTAACTCGCTACTAGTCCATTGGCAAGAAGAATGAACCACGGCGCTCCACCGTGTTCTTAATCTAAACTAAAATCATCAAGCACTTACTGGAGTTGTGTGGCTTCAGTGTTCTCGGCGTTCCAAGAGATCTCTTGGGTAGGTTCTTCTCTGCGTCGTCACACAAACTTGCTCCAAGTGCTGTATACCTTTCAAGGTATTCGAATTACAATAAACTCGTATCAGCTATCACGCATATTCGAATTACAACTCACTCGCTTCAGCTATCGCGGAACGCGCCTACAAAACTCGCGAGTCCAACCAGACGGTTCTCAAAACAACAATCGTCGACCGTTCATAACACGCGTCTTTTTAGTACTCTCTGTCAACGTCAAAACGTCAAACAAGAAAAAGTGACAATCAAAATGTTGCCATTATAATGACGTTCGAAATCTAACAGTCACCCGCCCGAACAGGTCCGTACCTGTTCCCTAATCTACAGGCAGGCGAGATAACGTTGCTACCGCTCGTTTGATAACTGAGTCCCCAACAAGAACCTCTGCGGACCGGGGGGTCCCATACTTACCATGGAACAAGTTAAAAATGCGCACTCGGCGCCAACGCAGTGGCGGTAGGTTAGCATCCTTAACCAGCGAGGTCACCAACATTAGGGGGACTAGTTTTGTCAGTCCACTTAAGGCGCTGTTGCAGAATGTGCAGATACTCTAAAGACCAACGTTTCCAAAAAATCTGTGAAAACTGCTGCAACATCTGATACCGAGACCACCGAAACACCTTTCAATTCACACCTTCGTACGGGTGCTCGGGCAGCGCGTTAAGTGGCTGACCAATTAAGAAATGGCCTGGAGTCAACGCCTCCAGGTCATTTGGATCCGAGCTGAGCGGACACAACGGTCGCGAGTTGAGAACGGCTTCGATCTTACAAAACAACGTCGCGAGTTCCTCAAATGTCAGCGCGGTCTGACCTACAATACGCCCTAAATGCGTCTTAGCTGACTTGACTACGGCTTCAAAAATCCCGCCCGCAGTGGGGGCAACCTGGTGGACTGAAGGTCCATTGTATACCCCGACGGGAGAGGGCTGTTCCAATATCCACTTTGTTTTCATTTAAAAACTTAACTACATCTCGTAAGTATCGTTCTGCACCTACGAAGCTGGTTCCGTTATCGGAACGAATCAGTGCTGGCAGTCCCCTTCGGGAAACGAATCTGTCCAAGCACGCTATAAAGGCTTCCGTCGTGAGGTCAGCAACGAGCTCGAGATGCACCGCCTTTGTGGATAAACAGACGAACTCACAAAGGTACGCCTTGTACTATTGCGCGTTCCGCAGCCGCGAGCTTTTTACTAAGAATGGGCCCGCAAAGTCGATACCAACACCCGCCCATGGCCTAGCCTCATTCACCCGATCAGGGGGCAGATCCCCCATGTGAGGTTGCATCGTGGCAGCCTTGCTCCTATAACAAGGCATGCACCAAAACACGATGTTCCGTATGGTACGACGCCCAAACAAAATCCAAAACTCCCTCTGGAGCGTAGCCAACAAGGCGTTACATACTGCATGAGCGTTTTTAACATGCCGATCAGTCACCAACAACTCAACCAACTGCCCTCCCTTGGGGAGCAGTAGGGGATGACGAGCCGAATACGGCAGATTCGCATTGCGCAATCTTCCTCCTACACGAAGCAACCCGGCCGAATCTATAAACGGGTTGAGACGCGCGACAGCACCCTTCAATTTCGAACGCCCAGTTCGTAGACTCTCCAATTCTGCTCCAAAGTTCGAAGACTGTACCAACCGGATCAAATTCAGAAGCGACTCATTTCTCTCTGCCGGTGACAGAATTGGGCTTAGCGTTCGCTGTTCGCGCGGAGTGCGACAATTCCGAACGAATCTTCTGATCCAACAACTTACATTGATCAATTTATCAAGAGAGCTATACCGCTCAATCAGGAAACTCGCGTCAGTCTCCTGGACCTCCTGGGTCACATACACGGCTGCGATTATATCACAGTCCATAGACAACTTTGCGTTGTTAAGGGGCCAATCCGATTCCTTCCTTGCCAGCCAAGGAGGGCCCCACCATAACTGATGGTTAACCAATTCAGGAGCCCGGCATTAACTGGATGCACAATCCGACGGGTTCAACTCTCCTGGCACATGTCTCCATGTCAACGAGACTTCTGATGCCTGTATTTGGGAGACACGGTTTGCTACAAAAATCTCCAGATTGTGAACTGAAGCCTTCAGCCCGCACAACACTATCTGACTGTCAGTCCATGCATACACCGTGTTCTCCAACTCCAATGAACCGCGGAACTCCGATACCGCGTGGTTCAGGAGTCTGGTTAAAAGAGCTGCCCCAGACAGTTCCAGCTTCGGAATCGTCAATCTAGTCCGTATGGGAGCCACCTTACTTTTAGCCAGAACCAGTCGAACGTCAACATCCCCAGCGGAAGTGACCGTACGCAAATATACCGCTGCCGCGAATCCCTGTTCAGAGGCATCACAAAACCCATGAAGGGTAGCCCTGAAATCACCAGCAGGGAACAATTTTCGTGGCAGTGAGACGTTATTAATCTCCGTGAGCGAGGAGAATATCCTTGTCCAATCCCTCAGCAACTCCTCTGAGAGGTGGGTATCCCAGCCTAGCTGCGCCGTCCATAACCGCTGCATGAAACATTTTAACAAAAATGTGACTGGAGCGATCCAACCGTTCGGGTCGAACGTTCTCGCAATCCTCGATATCACAGTTCTCTTCGTCCAGGTCTTCGGGATGTCCAAAGCCACTTGATAGGTGAACACGTCCTGGACTGGCCGATATTGTATGCTGAGCACTGACAGCATATTAGGGTTGTCAGGATTTTCAAAGACGTGCGGATCCTGTTGGAACTTATCCGGCAACCCCTGAGTTGGTACTCAGGAGAATTGGACATCCATTTCCGCAATTCGTAACCTCCACGCTTTAATAGCTGGATGAGCTCGTCCCGGCGAGCAAGCGCTTCCTCGACACTGGCTGCCCCTGAGCAGACATCATCTACATAAAGATCCTGCTCCAGGATGGCAGCAGCCCTAGGGTAGTTTAAGCGGTCCCGTACCGCTAACTCCCTCAGTGTACGAATCGCGAGGAAGGGACTAGAACGCAAACCGTACGTGTTTGTGTTCAACTCGAAAACCTTTATTGGTTCGTGGGGCGACTCACGCCATAGGATCAGCTGATACCTCCTGTCTTCCGGATGAATCACCGTTTGTCTAAAACATCATCCTTATGTCAGCAACAAAAACCACCTGGTGTTTCCGAAAGCTCGTGAGGATATCCGACACGTCCCGACTCAACTTCGGTCCCGAATGCAAACATTGGTTCAGGGACATACCGTTCGAAGTTGGAGCAGACCCATCAAACACTACTCTAATCTTTCCAGTAGGGGTCTTTAGGACAGCATGATGTGGAAGGAAGCAATGATCCTCGGATCTCCAATCCACACGCGACACAGACATGTGTCCCAAAGATTCATACTCCCTCATGAAGTCCACGTATTTGGACTTAAATACAGTATCCCGAGCCATACGACGCTCCATCGACAACAATCGAGTCTCGGCTGTCTTACGAGATTCACCCAACAGTGGTCTATTTGCCCTGAAGGGGAGCCGAGTTACAAACCGACCAGAACGAAGGCGACCAGTATTATTCTGGTAAAACAACTCGCACTCCTCCTCGTCTGGGTCTACTCGACGCGCTGTGGGGGGCTCCTCGACCTCCCAAAACCTTTGCATCGTCTCGGATAATGCTGAACCTACGAGTATACCATCCGACTCAATAGGTCTAACCATGGGTAATACCGGTCCCATTATCGCATACCCAAGCTTAGTCTCCACAGCCATGAGTCGATCATGCTGCAAGACTCGCCGATCCGACAGCAAAAACTTACCCAGAACGTCTACTCCCAGTAGCACGTCAACCGTACCTGGGGTGTCGAAATCGGGATCCGCCAGTTTCAGATCTGATGTCAGGAGTCGAACAGCCGAATTCAACCTCACCTGAGGGTGTCGTCCCATCACATCAGTCATCACTAGAACCGGGGCGGATTTCCTACGCAGCGTGTCAAAACGTGAGGAGAACGTAATCGTCGTTTGCCCAACGATGTTCGTTACCGCGACATTCCACACGCCTCGAATGGTCCTATTATACTTAGTAATTTTCAAGCCCAACCAAATCGCCAATTCGTTCGACATAATACAGCCCTGGGCTCCAGAATCCAACAGGGCGCGAACGTGTGTTGACTTGCCATTCAACCCCCAAACACACACGGAGGCAGTGGGCAAGACTATAGCCTCCGGTGGGGGACCAGAATTTGATTGGGCTGCAATTTCCTAGCGGGGGCCCCCGGGGCCCCACGCATTATAGCCCGAGCAACCGGACATATCAGTGGTGACGTAGGGATCCCACGGTCCCTCGTAAGTGCCCCTCCAGTCGCGGCGCTCTACTTGACGCCGTCCACGGATAGTGGGGGTGCGGTGTTCCAACCGAGGGCGCTCCATGATGGGCGGCGAAAATCGACGAAATGTCGTCGTCCTCGGCGAGCGCGATGACACCCGAGGCGGCGTTCCAGTGGTCGGTGGCGAGCGCGATGACACCCGAGGCGGCGTTCTAACTAACCGCTCCGTACTCGATGGTGCATCCGCACACCCGCCCGTGCCAGCTCCAGCTGACCCACTGGCCTGCCAATAGGTCGGGGAACCGCGCGCGATGTTGGCCTGAACATCGCCCCCAACATCTTCCCTATGAGGGCCCTGGTCCCGTGGACCCAGGTTCCAAGTCCGACCCTGTGTACGTGACCCCGTCTGTCCCTGAGTCCGGCCCTGTCCATCTGCATGATGTTGGCCAAGCCTATTCATGCAGAGCAACTTAAGATGGCGGCCTCCACAAAATTTACACATTGCGGACCGAGCGCAATCCCTTGCTAAATGGGGACCCAGACACAAAAAACACCAGCCACGCTGCTTGGTGATCTGGCGTCGCCCTTGGACTCTCTGGTCCCTAAATCTAAGGCAGGCGGCCACACTATGGCCATCCTGTTTACAATACAGGCAGGCATCCTGTACAGGTGTTGAGGCACCCATGTGTCCATACAACTTCCTTGGCCCTCTCTCCGGAAGTCCCCTCCTCACAGGGCTCCGAGTAGCCTTCTGTGATTCCGCAGCGGGCTTCGAGAACGAACTCATGTTCTCTGCCCTCCGACACTCTTCCTCCAAAAACTCCATAAGTTGGGAAGAGGTGGGCAAGTTGTCTGCACCCTGACCGTGGTGCTGCTCAAACCTGGTCTGCACCTCAACTGGCAGCCGGATAATACTATGTACACTAACATGTAAGACCATTGTTCAACTGGCAACCCCAAATTTTCTAATTCCCTAGTGACACTCAACAACGGGTTCAACACTTCTGCCTGTATGGCAGAGACCCGAGTCACTGAAGGGATGCTAAACAGCCTCTTGAGCTGAGCATCAACCAGTCTTCTCTTGTTGTGGTAGCGCCTTACCAACATTTGACGGACAATCTCATAATTGTCCTCGGTCACCGTCAAATGGGCTACCAGTTCCCTAGGCTCTCCCTTCAGAGCTGACATCAATTGTGCCATCTTATAGGCCTTAGGCAAATCCTCCCTTAAGTGGACCAAACTATCAAATAAATTGATGAAGCTGACCCACTCACCGAGCTCTCCATCAAAGCTGGGTAGTTGTATCTGAGGCAATTTTGATACAACCCCGCGAGAGTGTGGGCCTTCCACAGCTTCTTCATCACAGCCAGTTCTGCGCTGGCGCTTTATTTCTGCTATGCGCTGTTGAATGTCATCAGCAATTGAGAGGCACTGGTCAACATCAGCCTGCATCGCGGACCTTGTCTGATCGCTGGCCTTCTCCTCCTCAAGGGCCTCGACCTTGGTAAGTGCTTCCATCATAACCTCCAGCCGAGCTGGCGCATCCAAAGCTCAAGCCAACAGTGCATCCTGTCTATCTGGTCGGCCTAGGAGGCCTTGAACCGATGTAAACCATCTCAATTCTGTGCTAATCTTAGCCCGGTACAATGAGAACGACATAGCGGCAAAACGATACTTACAAGTTACAATATTTTATGTATGTAATAAACTATTTATTTAAACACTATTAGGAACTTTATATAAAACACTATTAAGTGCTTGTGCAGTCACTTAATCTCAGATATATATCTACCTACAAGTTTCTATTTATCAATGCCCAATAACTCAAAATAATTGAATTTAACAATAAAAATAATAGAATAATATAACAATATTATTCTAGTAATACTGTCTTTGGGCTAGCTAAATCTAATTGTATTAGACTAATATATTTGACCAATTGTCCCAAACAATTAATATTTAATATTAAGTTTTACAATTCAACCACTAATTAAATGTGTGATTGGGTTAATATATTGGACCAAATATCCCAACAATCAATATCAAGTATACAACACAGTTCAAACCAGCAAACAATTAGTAAAATAAGTTTTACAATTAATCATATTTAAATGTGTGACCTACCTACATTCAATCATTATGCTAATAAATGGTATTAAATACTATTCTAAATAGCTATATCAGTGGAATCAAAGATATGTGGACAGTGGAACAGTATAATTACCTACCTAACAACGAGATATTACCTTCTGAGTGCACTACGGAGTGCCCCAGAGGTTAACCAGGCTTTCTGCTACCAAAATGTTCAGTCCTCTCGCCAATGCAGCGATCACTTTGTGATACTTGAGATGTCTTACGGCCCATAGATAAGGCATTCAATCACTAACCTAATTCATTGGCAAGAAGAATGAGCACCGGCTGTGTCACCGTGTTCTTAATCTAAACTAAATTCATCAAGCACTTACTGGAGTGTGTGGTTTCCGTGTTCTCGGCGTTCCAAGAGATCTCTTGGGTAGGTTCTTCTCTGCGTCGTCACACAAACTTGCTCCAAGTGCTGTATATCTTTCAAGGTATTCGAATTACAATAAACTCGTATCAGCTATCACGGATATTCGAATTACAACTCACTCGCTTCAGCTATCGCGGAACGCGCCTACAAAACTCGCGAGTCCAACCAGACGGTTCTCAAAACAACAATCGTCGACCGTTCACAACACGCGTCTTTTTAGTACTCTCTGTCCACATCAAAACGTCAAACAAGAAAAAGTGACAATCAAAATGTTGCCATTATAATGACGTTCGAAATCCAACATATTTATAAATTTGTGGGGGAACGGGTTTCATGTCCCTCCAACACAAAGGGAGGTCCTCCGACCAGGCGAGGTGATCATGCCTGGTGGGCCACGGCCCAACGGTTGATGTTGTATATATGATAATCGGCGCGAGAACTTCTATTGCGCGATTCAAGATAGATAGTTTCTGCGTACAGTACCTTACTCCGTAGTTCAGTGTATATTCGGTAGATGACGCTGTCATATGTTTTTGTTGCCGCTGTATGTGGAAGTCGCCACAAACTAAAGCTAACGCCTTTAAACGAGCAATTTTAATATAAATATATTAAAATTTCTGCTATATATATGTATAGATACATATCTATTATAAACAGATTGGTCTAAGATCCGACCCTAGATCGAACTGCACCGAGCTGATAATAGAATAAAACTTATTTAATAATTAATTTCGTATAATATACTATATTTTAAAACTGGGTTGTCTAAAAAAATCCTGGACAGAATATATTTAATTATTTTTTAAAAAATGATTTTTTATTAAATTTTGCAACATCAAGACAACAGCTTATTCTTGTATTAAGGGTGACAACAGACTTGTGAATTATTAATTGTAAGTGCCTATCGGCGACTGCAGCCCTTTCTTTATAGAATAAAAAATAAAATAGTCTCCAACAATAATTATACCACAAATAAAGCTATATATATAAGTGCTTGAAGAATATAGAGTTTTAGTATTTGGAGAATTATTTCTGTTATTTCCTGTTCTTTCTTATTCCTGGAAGCTAACTAATTGGATAGGACACGGTTTCGAGTTTTTTATGTGTGTCGATCTAACCCTTCCTCGTTTTTACTTCCCATTTTTTCCTTACAGTATTATTCTTAACTGCCTCAGTGGCGCAGTGATAGCGTAGGCGACTGCTGTACTTGGTACAAATGTTTGTATGATCTGCAAATATTTGTTTCGGAGTTTGGGTGTTTTCTATGTATAATATGTATGTTTTTACAAAAAAAAGTATGTTAATATTAAAATCAGTTGTCTTGTACCCATAGCACAAGCCCTATTTAGCTTGGGAATAGATGGCGTTGTGTTAGATTTCCGATATATTTAATTGTAATTAATTATTTCTAAAGAAGTTTTGATGTGTTGTTAAGTGATCAACCATTTTCCTCCTGTTTTGATGGTGGCGTTCCTATCAAGAGGTTAAACAGATCGAATGAAATAGAGAAAAGCGGCGATTGCTCCACTAATAAGGGCTTGGCTCTTAAATTGAATGAAGAACTACTTAGATTCAAGCATCTAGTTCATTAGCGCTACCTTTAATATAGCCTGAGTTTTTACAAGTATGATATAAATGCCTCGATTAGGTGCGGTTATCTTTGTACTTATCTAAGTTTATTACACAGTATTAGAGATACTGAATAAAAACATAATAATGTCCTCGGTCATCGTCCAAAGCCAAGTGATTTACGAGCTTCTGATTATTAACAAAATTTACTTTATGAGTCGAGTGGATCGATAGAATACTGACCACTATGTTTGCCTGTTGTACTATTAGTAATTAAGCCAAATGTTAGGAGCATATACATCTATTTTTACAGTTGTCACGATAAATAATGCTCCTGTCCTGGTTTATCACAATCAATTTAAGGAATGGAGCCATCCACGCTCTTGTGGATGGAGCAATCGTTTCTCTATTTTCTGCAATCTGTTTGACTCTTGATAGGCCATGACTCTCACTTTCTCATGGCTGATTGTTATCTGCTCCGTTCGTGGTATTATAATAATAAATAAAATTACATTAATTCATTATTCTGAAAAAGAGTCAATATAAACCAAGGCAGATATAATATTTAAACTGATTTTTTGCTGAAATTTCTTTAATCCTACTAATATTATAAACGCGAAATTTTGTAAGTATGGATAGATGGATGTTTGTTGCTCTTTCACGCAAAAGCTACTGATCGGATTTGGATGAAACTTTACAGTAGTATAGCTTATACATCAGACACACATAACACATAGCACATAGCCTACTATTTGCCGCGATAACCGACATCACGCGGGCGGAGCCGCCAGCAAAAACTAGTCCTTCATAAATTCACAAAAGAATAAAAAACTAAATGAAATTAATAAATCATTTAATTCAAACCTTGATTCCATAAAGATATTTTTTTCCTAACTGAACACATATTCATCTAAATGCTAATAGAGCCCATGTTATTATCAATAATCTTCACATTGAAGTAAAGCTTTCAAGAGTGATATTCGTTATTCAAAATAAATTCAGTAGGAAAGCCGTTTATCCTTTATAAATACGTTAATTTATCATTTAATGATAATGAACATATTTATTCTGGAGATTAAATCAGCAATAATGAAACCCATTGCTAATCTTGTGCCGAGTACAGCGAGAGATAACAACGTTAATGACAATGTCATTGTCATTACAATTTATAAACGCTGGTTATTCGCGCGTTGGTTATAGAGTGTCCTTATATGTCCTTCCTCAATCATTAAAGTATCTTGAAAGTTCTGAAATTTCTTAACGATAATATTTCGTCGCAATATGTTTCCTACTGATTTTACAGCACATAGGTATAGTGAAAATATTAATCCCGATTAGAAACATCAAATAGATACCTACATATTTTCTAGAATTCATCTTTCATCACTTTACTAAACCAGACAATTGGAGTTAAATTTTGATCCTAAATTAACATAATACACACATCAAAAGTGTCTAGGGATCAAGCATTTTTATGCGGATTTCTTGAGATTGAGATGTGGCTTTGTAATAAATTTATGATTTTATAAATTTATATGGATCCTTTTTGGTGCATTTCATAATTTGAATCAGGAACTGTCAATCAAATTCGAGTAAAAGATGAAAATCAGCTGTCAATATTTTCCCTATAAAAACATACAACGCATTGAAGACATTATTAGTGCTACTGTTTCCCTACTACTGATTAAAACCAACGTTATTATGGAGCGGCGACGTCATTTAAGCAGGGAAGAAATGCTCAGAGCCGTGGGAATGATAGAAGCTGGTTCCCGGCAACGTACTCTGGCTTTAGCTCTGAATACAAGTCAGAGTGTTATCAGTCGACTTTGGACACGTTACCGAAGCACCGGTACCGTGGCTGAGCGCCATGGAGGACGGTATCGCTGCACCACACGGAGACAAGACCGATACATTCAAATCTTAACTCGAAGAGCTCCAACAATAACCGCCATGATGTTAGCCGTGAGGCTTCATCACTCTTCAGGGAACTTAATTAGCGACCAAACAGTCAGAAACCGCTTGCATGCAGTGAACCTTCATTCCCGAAGACCGCTACGGGTACCACCTATAGCAATGCACAATCGTAGGATTCGATATCAATGGGCTCTTGAACACAGAAATTGGGCAGAAGAACAATGGCGTTTCGTGTGCTTTTCTGATGAGTCTCGTTTTGGTATGAGACCGGATACTAGACGTATACGACACATGAGAACCGCTGGACGCCAACAGCGATTAAAATCCTGCCAGGAAGTCCATCCTTATAGTGGTGGAACCATCATGGTATGGGCGGGTATTTGGATCGGCGGAAGAACTGAGTTGATTTGGATCAGAGGCAACCTCAACGCTCAAATTTATGCTGAGACGATTGTATCAGACGTCATCGTTCCTCTACAAGTGCAAATCGGTCCCTTATTTCAGTTAATGCATGATAATGCACGACCGCACACCGCAAGAGTTGTAAGACAGACTCTCGCCGCAGCTAACATCAATGTCCTGCCCTGGCCTGCTCAGTCGCCAGACTTGAACCCGATTGAGCATGCATGGGATATGCTACAGAGAAGAGCTCTGCCGAATATGGAGGGTATCCAGTCGCAAGAAGACCTTTTTTTGTTGTTGCATCGAACATGGGCGGCCATTCCACAGCGTGATTTGGATGAACTCATTTTGAGTATGCCAAACCGATGTTCTTGTGTTGTTAGTGTTCGCGGTAGAAACACGGATTATTAATTGTTTAAGTTACCTAATAAAATTTTAAAGAAAACTGTTATTTCAGTCTTTTTTTCGAACTTTAATGTTAGTGGTTCAAATGTCAAAAATCCCTTTATTAGGAAAATGGCAAATTTCTTTATTAATGCAAAGGTGACTTGGTTTATCGTTACTGTGACAAACGAAAACACTTTATTTGATGAATCCTTAAAGAAAATTTTAATTAATATCAATCAGGAGAAAAGTTATTGCAAAAATATATGTTGATCCCTAGACACTTTTGATGTGTGTATTAACGCAGCAAAAACAAAATACGGCAGCCTAATTATATTTTTTTAAATAAGTTATTTGCCAAAGTGACTGATGGGGCAGTCGTTTTTATAGTGTTATCGTATTTACAACCCCGTTGTTTATTTGAGTTTTGCATAATATCGAATGAGCATTATAGAACTTGACGTCCGAGTGGACCACCACATGTAATTATGAGGTTACCTACCATTATTAAAATATAACATATTCTTTTACTCTCTAGTGATTTTTGCCGAAAGGCCGCAATATTAAGTGTCATCACGTAAAGCTGGGGACTTACAAGATACTCGTATAAATTATTCAGCTCAAGCAAAATTCAACAGTGGGGGCCACTGCGAAAGCAGATAATGCAGTATAGCGTTCCACACTATGGCGGCTTAGTGAGATGCTTTTTCATTGCTTTTTCAGGATGTGTGTTTGTTGCTCTTTCACGCAAAAACTACTCAACGGATTTTCATGAGACTTTGCAGTAATATAGCTTAGACATCAGACTAACATAATAAGTTAAAATTTATAGAGTTTTTTTAAATTTAAATACCGACATAAACGCGGGCGGAGCCGCGGGCAAATAAATAAATCTTGTGTTCAAAATTATTTTTTATAATTATTACAATATTAGAAAATAATTAATATCGTTACAAAATTAATCACTATTATCAGCCAAAGAATATAACAGCTAATGAATGTCCCTAGACTTAGATTAAATCTATTAGTTATATATTGGATTAATTTATATACATACTTAGTTTTATTGAAACGAAGTACTTTCTCTAGTCTCGGTCAGTTAGTTTGATATTGTTTGTTATATACATCGGCGTATCTACTCAAGCAGTCGTAATGAATTCAACGAATCTAATAGCAACTGCTACCAGAAAGCGAACCCACACTTGGTTCCAAATAGTGATGTTCATCAGGCTATTATTTGGCAACTATTACAAATTCACCAATTCTGCCGTAATATGCATGCTGGCTCGCTGTTATTGCATCTCCTTACTTATTTTATTATATTTTATGTGTACCTATAAAATCAGTTACGCAGCAGCGCCCGCTAGTCTTTATCGTGTGAACCTAGTTTCTGAATCTTGTATAAATATAATAATATCATTATTCGCCAAAGAAGAATGGGTTACAAAGTTTATTTTTAAATATGATCAAAATAGTTGCTTCGTTTATTGTACAATGTTATTCTTTTTCGTACAACTGTTTTTTATGAACTTAATCAGCGATCTCAAACTAATATTCAAGCTTATTTTGAGCTACATGAACATATCATGCCTTATTGGTCGTCTGCCGTTATTACACATAGCAAACGAATACCGAAAATGTGTTTACTCATTAAAACAATATTTGAGTATTATACAAACTGATAAACATCTCACAGACGAGTTTAAAATTATTCGTATCAAAAATTTTATCGACAGCTATATTGAATTGACCAACGACTTTTCCCTTACAATGAAAATGATCAGATTTAAGGTATAGCATATAAAATCAAAAATTTCTAATCTAATGATAAGCGACAACAATGTCTCTACCTGAAAATTGCGATAAAAAGCATAGCTTACAAAGGAGTTCATAGATTATCATGTGTCCCTGAGGCTTCCGTCTTTTATGGAGCTCCGCGTAGACCCAGGCCGTTGATCTTTTGAACGACGTAAGCTATCATACCGTATCATGGATGTGACGATTTCATTGTTGTTGTGTTTGTATTTTCAGACAATATTGGGCTTCTTTTTAGACTTTTTGAAGATGTTGTTTATTATATACGAAATTCTAAACCTAAAGACCATGGTGAGTTATTAAATATATTCTATTTTACAGTATTTGAACATTTGAACAAAATATTAAATCTGTATTTATATCAGTTGTCTAGTACCCTTAGTACAAGCGCTGCTTAGTTTGGGACTAGATGGCGTTGTGTTTTAGATGTCCAATATATTATAATGATTATTGTTTATTTGATTAATCATTATCTAACAGCCTCTTACAATTGCCGTGAGAGCCACGCTTACAAAAAACCACCTAGTGAGTGAAGATACCTGAGGCCCATACCCCAACCCCTTTCTCCATCCCTTTCTCCGTCCCACAAAGGCCGGCAACGCACTTGTCACGCCTCTGGTGTTGCGGGTGTCCATGGGCGGCGGTAATCGCTTACCATCAGGCGAAACATCTGCTCGTTTGCCCCCTATTACATAAAGAAAAATCCACTGGTAGACACAAATCTGTCCTTGGAAAGGATGTTTCGGCTTACCTCGCTGGCAAGACGGGTCAGTATAGGGTTTGTGTGTAGTTTTCCTTCTCTTTGCTGTGCTGTTTTCCTGCTTAGTTTGTTATCGTAGTAGGCTCTTACGATAACCAAGGGTAGAATACGTTTTTTACTGTATCACCTTCATTTTCAGAATATGGCTACAACATTATGGCTAGTACAGGGTCTTATATGTGTATTTACCATGTGCATACCACTGGTATTGATGGAATCGGCTTTTAATCATTTGGATGAAATTCGAATTATATTGGTGGATGAACTGTTAACCTATAAAGGTAAATCAACTTAAGGACATAATTAGTAGTTAATAAACTTGGTGGTAGGTAGGATATACCGGTGTGAAAATTATTTGACTTGAACTAATCGTGTCGTTCATATTTAGCTCATATTTTCACTTTATGGACTCTGCTTTCAAAAATAATGTCAGAATCGATTTCGGTTAGCCGATTTTTATCAGGAAACTTATCAGGTATGCACAAGGAAATCCTAAACCTATTTCATGATGAAATGAAGGAGTCAAAGAACTTGTTGAACTGAAACCAAATAAATTTAGAAAAAGCATAGGATAATAATAACGGTGGTTGTCGCTTGCCTTTCGTTTAACATTTTATCTCAAAAGCTCAATTTATACTAGTAAATCAATACCATAAAGTTTTATCAGGCAATTGCATTACGTAGACAAGGTCAAATATAATCACTACATAGTATAAAACAAAGTCGCTTTCTCTGTCCCTATATCCCTTTGTTTGCTTAACTCTTTAAAACTACACAACGGATTTTGATGCGAGTTTCTTTCGTAGATAGAGTGATTCAAGAGGAAGGTTTTTATGTATAATAAATGCATAATATAGTATGGAAACACGGTTAATTTTCGAGGTTTCTAATGTGATGTAGCAAATAAACACATTTTTTTGCGCTTACATTGCAAACGCTGGTTGCACCCTACGAGATAGATCAAAATAATGTTCTACAGTATTGTACACCTTAAAAAGTTCTACAAAAAAGTCCGCGACGGTATATGTCTATCTCTTAGGGATAACCCACAACAACCATTTTTTATTCCTTTCTTTTAACGAGAAATAATGGCTTATTTACGAAGTGATTTTAAGCAACACAGAATGAATCCTTATACAATTAAGTAAATTAAATACATTGTGCATTTAATATAGATTAAAATGGCCCTATACAGTATCTAATTTAAATGAATATATTAGAAGATATTACAGATTTAAAATGCACGAATCGTGTCGACGGCGGGGGCATCGGAAATCCACCCGTGCGAAGCCGGGGCGGGTCACTAGTATATTATAACCTTGTTATCAGCTAGCAACAAATGAGTATGAGACAATTAAACTAGAACTAATCAATCATCAAGCCGGCCCTAAAGGCAAGCCGGGAGGAAAGGTTAAACTAATAAATACCCACAATGAGCATGGATAACCATCAGTTCTTTTAGAATCTGTAAATTTGGCAGTACCTGAATTATCTAAGAAATTCCTGAAAATATTATGGACTACACATAGCCACAAAGTACTTAAAGTAATATCGTGTCACAGCTAAAAATGTTATTAGAAGAACAAGCTGACCGAATGAATGATGTTTTCGTGGATACAACATTTCGTCGTCAACAGTCATCGTCATAAAAAAAAAAATTAGAAAAATCTAAATTTGTGGCTGTCTTTTTTTAAATTTTTAATGATGGCAGTTTCTGAATATGAGCTCCAGGACCAATCTAAGTATTTATAACGCTTGTGAATATTGTTTCAGATAAAAATCTTCGTATTATTGTTTACGATTGTTTGGGATACATCGACACATCCAAATGCTTCTTATGGCATAAGTTTCCCATGGATCTTAAGTTTGTTGTAGGGTTTTTCTGTTTGTTAATTTCTTACAGCATTGTGTTACTGCAGTTCGTATTTTAAATTAAAATACTATTATACGTGTAAAGTTTGACTAAGAATAGAATGAATTTATATAATTATTAACAATTGACAATATTTATTTTATTAACTAAAAACTATCTGAAATGTACAATAGTTGTCTCATAAGAGAAATGTATAGTTTCTGAAATTGTGAATACAATACAATACAATACATTTATTTGCATGAATATGGTAGGTACAAGTTCTTAAAATATACATTATGGATCACAGCATATTCGGCCACATGTGGCGTACAAATTTTAAAACAAAAAATAAAAATCTTATTGTCTAAACTTAAGGGCTATCATCTAAAAAGTCATTAATATCATAATAACATTTCTCAGAGAGTAGTTTCTTAAGGTTGTTCTTAAAACTAATTATATTGAACTGTTTAAATCCTTCAGGAAGTTTATTAAATATTTTTGGGGCTAAACAAAAAACACTCTTCTGCATAAGAGATGTGTTAGCTCTGCGTATACTTATGGTATCTTTTCGCCTATTGCGTACAACGGTGTTCGATAAGGTAGGAAATAAATGAGGATGCCTCTTTACAAATGATGCGACCTCAAATATATATAGAGATGGAAGTGTTAGAATTTGATGTTTTATAAAATAGCGTCTACAGCTATCGGTTGTCTGAAGCCCAAACATAGCCCTTATACATCTCTTTTGACATTTGAAGGCGATTTCTTTAAGCGTGGAGTTACCCCAAAAAATAAGACCATATCTTAGCACGGATGCGACAGTGCCATGATAAGCAGTAATTAGTGCTTCGGTGTTAACTATATGAGCCAGCTTATAAAGAGCATAGGAGGAACTACTCACTCTTTTGCATAAAGCTTCTACGTGAGCCTTCCAATTTAGTTGATTATCAACCACTAAGCCAAGAAATTTCGCTTTATTAGTATCACTGATTTTAGTGTCCTGATACATAATATTAATTTTATGCAAACTAGTTGATTGCCTCTGACTAAAGTGCATTACTTGTGTTTTGGCTAGATTGATTTTTAAATTGTTATTGTCTAGCCAACGTATCATAGAGGTTAGAGTGTTATTTATTTCGGATTCATAAGATTCTTGAGTATCGCACGCTATGGTTACCGTACTATCATCCGCAAACAATGTCAATGGGTGTTCTATAGCTTTAGGTAAGTCGTTTATATATATAATAAATAGCAAAGGGCCCAATACACTACCCTGCGGTACTCCGAATGATATGTTACGCTCTTTGGATAAATAAGTATTCTCCCGTTTTGTATTTAGATTAATTTTTTTAATTGTTGTAAACTGCTTTCTATTTATTAGATAGGTTTTTATTAAATTATACACGTTACCTCTTATGCCATAAGTGTAAAGTTTTGCCAACAAGATATCATGATCTACACGATCAAATGCTTGAGTCATGTCACATAACACTGCACAAGTCTGAGTCCTTTTGTCAATATGTGATATAACTACATTCAGAAAATCATATATAGCCATGTTTATGGATTTATTTTTGCGGAACCCTTTTTGTTCATTACACAGAATAGTATTTTTTTCAAGAAATGAGTATATTTTATCATATATATATTTCTCAAAAATTTTAAAAAAATTGGCAAAAGTGAAATAGGTCTACAATTGTGCATGAAATCCTTATTGTCTTTCTTGAATAAAGGCTTGACTATAGATACCTTGAGCTTTTCAGGAAAGACACCATGACTAATACACAGATTTAAAATAAAACTTAAGGGTTCACTTATTATGTCACTCACAGACTTTATAATTTTTGTAGATATTTCGTCATAGCCTACACTTTTTTTGTTTTTTAGATTATTAATAATGTTGACTATGTCATTTGGTATGCTTGGGATCAAATACATTGAATGTGGGTTACTTGGTATTAATTTAGTTGGATTTTTGCCAGATTCTGGTACTGGTATAATTTTATCTATAAAATAATCATTAAATTTATTTGCTATGATGCTCGGATCAGTAAATATTTTACCATTTATTACAATTTTATTTATATTATCATTAGGGATATTTAATTTAGATTTATTTATTATTTGCCATGTTGCTTTATTTTTATTGGAAGAATTTTTAATGTAATATTCATTTTGCGACCGTTTTGTTAAATTTATAATTTTTTTAAATCGTTTTGTATATTCTTTGTACTTTAATTTATTACTTATTGTAGGCTTAAGTCTAACTTTCCAAAGTAGTTCCCTTTTTTTTAAAGAAGATGGTGAAGATGGTGAAACGTATTTATATGTGTGTCTTTTTGTCAGAATAAATATATAAATTCAAAGCATTTTAAATTAGAAATATCCTTATCTTAAATCATCTTAAACGTCACAGATAAAGCCTTCATTATAACGTAATCTATCTATCTCTCTAATCTATACTAAAATAATAAATGAGTAAAACGTGGTGCACAAAGTTCTTAGAGATTATAATAATAAATTAAAAAAATAAAATACATTTTCTGATCACCTACGGGACTTAGTCTTTTGATCGTGTATGTTCGCATCGTAATTAAAGGTAGTAGAGCCACGCTGATTTCAGCACGAACGTGGCGGTGCTACCCTCTCAGAGCAGACCAAACTTAAATTACAGCATTTCTGCTGTCGTCTTTTATTAGTGAGTGCGAGACCGGAGGCCCAATGATGCAGAAAGATCTCAATGAACGCCATAGTGAGGGTCACCATGCTACATTGTTGAATTGTCTACATTCGCAATAAGTATTGATGAACCTGTTGAACTAGTAGCTGATCCCCGAATCATCTTGGCAATAATAAAGGCTAGGAAGATTATGATATACTATACATACTCGTATATCACTTAGATTCACATTTTTAGAGAAATTCCAATTGCAACACTTTCACGACGTAGTATGGACAGATATTCCAGATAGTAGGATTAGTCGGTTATCGAATAGAATAATACCCATAACCTTCAATTCACATAAGTAATTTACATAATTATAAAATTTCATTAATTAAAATGTTATTACTATTAGTGAACGTCGTCACATTTTGATAAAACTATTGATAATGTTGATAATAAATTTCATTTTTTATGTTTATGCCTTTTGCTGTACGTAGATAATCTTTTCTGCTACTTTTCTAAATAAATCTTTCAATTGCTTAAACTATCTTCCTGTAATTTTACTGATTATTATAGGGCACTATTCAGTTACCATTCTGGACATTTTCTCTTATTATACTTGAAAATTTTCTTTTACACTTTTATTAAATAACACATTTTTAAACATTAGAGAAATGCTCATTTTACCTCAAGGAAGACCCAGCGTCCGTAACTCAATGTATTTTTTTTTATGTACTTATTCCAAAAAAGCAATGCGTAGCTTATAAAAAGTCATAGCAAACCGATATATATATATATATATATGAATATATTTCATTGATGAGAGTCAGATTTTTTGAATTGACTCCAGGGTTTAACCCGTAAAGGGCTGTTTATAAACGTATGTATTTATATTGTTTCAGATAAAACTCTCCGTGTCATTGTGCACGATGCTTTAGATTACATGAAAGCATCCGAATGCTTCTTATGGCATAAGTTTCCCATGGATTTGAAATTTGTTGTAGCGTTTATCTGTTTGGTTATTTCTTACGTGATTGTTTTACTGCAGTTCGTATTTTAATTAATAATACATTTTTTTATGTGTATGATTAAGAGTAAGTACAATGAAATTGTTTGTTGAGATTTAATCTTTTGATCGTACATGTATTATTCTTTGTTTGGAAAAATACAGTTTGCTATTTATTATATTGTATGTTTAACCAGAATATACTTTTACTTTTTATCCAGACGATCGTCACCAAAATATAAGTCCAAAATCATTAAAATATTGTATTCTCAATGATTTTAAGAGAAGATTAGAGTCTTTACAGGATACAATGCACTTATGAAAGAAAGTTTCACAAATAAAAGTAGATGAATAAAATTACTTCACGTATATTACGTGGAATATCTTGACGACGTTTTGATATTAAGTACATCTTTAAATGAAACTGTTTGTAGGGTCCCAGTAACTTTATGGCTGACAGAAATTTTCTGGTTGGGTTTTCCAACTTAAGTTGTTATCAATGAATAGACCCAAGTTCTTCACAGCAGAGCTTAGAATGACCGATCCATTGAATAATATGGATGGTAGTTTATTTGAATCAAGCCTTCTGGGCATATGTTGGAGTGCCCAAGATAAGAGTCTGGCATTCTGTGGGGCTGATAGTCAAAGCATACTTATAAGACCAACCGCTGATAGTGTCCAGATCGCTGTTTATTATACCAATAGCCTCAGTTATTTATCTACAGTAGCATGGTAGTACAGTTATAAGTCATCGGTAAAGTCAAAGGTAGTACACACTGAATGTTTTTAGTGATGCGATTAATAAAAACAAAAAAAACAGTGGAGAAAGAATGCCGCCTTTGGGGAAACCAGTGTCAAGATCGCACCATTTAGAAGAGGATTCATCAACACGAACGGACTACTGTAGCCCTCGAACATATCAAGAGAACTATTCCAGTCCATTCGATGGTATCATAAGATAAGAAAGGATACATAGAAGGATATCGTGACGGTGTTAAAGGCATTTGAAAAATCAATCAAAGCCAACAGGGTAACTTTGGAGTTCTGAATTCCTTTCCGAATATTACCAGTTACTTTTATCTAATTTATTGTTAGTTTACTTTACTGGTGTTTTAAATGGTCAGCTTAAATTAATTATTTTTCAAATAAAAAGCAACTTGAATACCTACATGTGACTTGTTCCTTTAATTTTATGGTTTGGGTTCGTTCCATGTTCCATTGCAGGACGCCTCTTACTGTGTAATACGGTGGGAGATGCAAAATTTTCCAACTCCAGGGGTGACCGTGGTCATCCGTGGTACCTCAGCTGAAAACGCCGATACGTTCCTGGAGCTACTCCTGACTGCCGAGGTAGGCCGCCGCGGGGTTTAGTGGGTAGACCGGATTCTTCGGGAGTCCCACACAGGCCCTTCGTCTCCCTATGATGGAGGGTATGGTGCGAAAAGCATTCCCCGCGTAAAATAAAAGACTAGTAACAAGATTACTACTTTAGATAGTTTTACACTTTTACTAGAAGTGATTAATTTTAGTAAAAGTGAAAAAAATACGGTAGTCAATTATACATAACTAGCTGTATCCGCGACTTCGTTCGCGCGTGCTTAGATTCAAATTCAAATCTTTTTTCTCAATCTCATCTTCCAATCATTTTTCTGAATTTATAGAGAAACAAAACAAAGTTATTTTAAGAAAATCTGTGTGTACGTGTGAGTTTGTAATATAAAAAAAATAATTACAGAATTTCTTCATAAACGATATTACTTGTTTTTTAATTTGTGTCAGTGAGTATAGACCGGCTTTGCGCACTGCTTACACGTGACAAAGCTACATAAAGCTGGCCATGAGAGAAATAGGACTTTCGCCGATCTACACCAACACGACTCATAGTCTGTCCCTGGGCTAAACTCACACTTAATGGGAACTGCACACGTTCAAATCTATACGGATAGTTTTTTGGGATGAGAGGTATTCGTGGAATGCAAACACGCTGTCCTGCACCACATCCAGTCAACATTTGTGCCTCTATCACGTTCCGTTGGAGCGATATAACTTTTAAATGTATTGTGTGCTGTTACACAATTTTGGTGGACTCAATTTTCTCATTAAAATTATAGACACTCCAACTTTTATATCTACTACTACTCCAATTTTGATAATATTATGTTAGGGAAGACTCAGACCAGGGAAGAATTTAAAAAACTCAACTGGATATGTCATAGCTTCATCTTGGTCGACAACACTGATAATATCAGTGTACTCAACTTGTGACCCTTCAACTTGCTCCAAAATAATATTATTTATTTCTATCACTTCTTGGTTTCGAGGTGATAAAATTGCTAGCTCACAAAACCAAGAATCTTCCTGAGTTGTGATATTAGTAAGATTTCCATAAACTGATAATATGAGTCATTCAATTGAAGTTACAACCTCGCATAAATCGTCTCGCAGTGAGATCAGCCCTTCTTCTTTCTGATATCTACCGTCACCTATTTGAAAAGCAAATCGGAAAATTATTTAGCGTTTTGGTTTCCTCCTCTGCGCACTCTCATATTAACAGTGAGTTTTAGTTTTGAAATATTAGGCCAAAGGGTTGAACTCTTGAGACACGTATTAATTTTGTCAGTTCGGGTCCCCCGTGGTATTACGGGTGGAGTCAGCCTAAAATCACCACCAAACAAAACTGTAATTCCACCGATGGCCCGATCACTTTGGCGAATGTCCCTCAACATCCTGTCTACATCCTCAACTGCCTTGCGATGTGCCATTATACACTCATCCCATGCAATTAAATGACAGTCACGTAGAACTCTCGCTTTGTCACTATCACAAACATGTTGTTCTGTTAATTATAATTGTAAGGGTATTTTAAAATATCGTGTGTGTAGTTTTATCACCAGGCAACAGTGTCAGAGGATGCAACAGCAAGTGCTATTTTACCATCTGGTCGTAATTATGCGAGAATAACTTTTGTGAGATTTTTTTTCCCAGTGCCTCTAGAAAAAGCATTTCACCCAAAGAATTATTGGCACTGTTACAAACACGATGGAAAATACTCCCTGTTTGTCCTTTAGAGTCGGAATACTATCGCGAAGAGTATGTAAAAGCTTCTTAGAATCGTAATATTACTTTTAGCTGAGTACTCCCGATTACTACACTCTTCGTTAGAAATGGCTTCGGGTAACCCTTAATAAGATTAAGAATTTCCACCAATAGGCAAAACCATGTCTTGGATTTCATTTAAACAGCGATTAGAAATAATTTCCGTTGTTGATGGTTTAATTCGCTCATAGAAATATTTCGATGCATATCGCGAATGTGAGCTTCGGTTAAGTTGTTTTGGTATTTTTTATCACAATTGGACAGCATCTGAAAGTCACTGACGAATACCTCATTGAGAGCGTCATCCCAATGTTGGTTGTCATCGAGCAGATGTCGTGCTCGGCAAGCAGCTTGAAACGATGGGTGTTTCGGGTCATCGACTTCTTCAAAGTTTCGAATAAAGTAGGCCATTGGATACCGATAACACTCGGCATTGCTTGGGTGCACTGTTGTACTCTTCCGATGACGTATTTTTTTTAAAACTTCAGGAACACCCTCTACTGGAGTGCCTCGTTTTCTACGGTTAAACCTTCCTTGTTGTATGTAAAATACGCTGGCGCTTCATCAAAGAGCAAAGTATTGGTAAAATCATCAGTCTAACATAGCACAGAAGACATAGAATGCTAATAAAGTGATCTGTCGAGGCTTCCTAATCGCTCAATCGCATATTCAAATATATTCGCTGGCCTTCTTCCAGGTTACAGCGAAATGCATCACAGGTGGGTGTCTTTCGTTGATAGGGAAACTAAGTATAAGCCACACAGCTTTGGATGAACTTATGTAGCGGCCAGACTGAAATCTTGTTACTTAGTCACATTCATTTCGTAAAGCAATAGTGACTTGATCGCTTCCTTTATTTACGTACTTACAAATATACACACAACAAAAGTGTCTAGGGATCAAGCATTTTTATGCGGATTTCTTGAGATTGAGATGTGGCTTTGGCCCTGGCCTGCTCAGTCGCCAGACTTGAACCCGATTGAGCATGCATGGGATATGCTACAGAGAAGAGCTCTGCCGAATATGGAGGGTATCCAGTCGCAAGAAGACCTTTTTTTGTTGTTGCAACGAACATGGGCGGCCATTCCACAGCGTGATTTGGATGAACTCATTTTGAGTATGCCAAACCGATGTTCTTGTGTTAGTGTTCGCGGTAGAAACACGGGTTAATAATTGTTTAAGTTACCTAATAAAATTTTAAAGAAAACTGTTATTTCAGTCTTTTTTTCGAACTTTAATGTTAGTGGTTCAAATGTCAAAAATCCTTTTATTAGGAAAATGGCAAATTTCTTTATTAATGCAAAGGTGACTTGGTTTATCGTTACTGTGACAAACGAAAACACTTTATTTGATGAATCCTTAAAGAAAATTTTAATTAATATCAATCAGGAGAAAAGTTATTGCAAAAATATATGTTGATCCCTAGACACATATGTTGATCCCTAGACACTTTTGATGTGTGTATTTGGCGTGTGGCAGCTGTTTTTATGTGAGGATTGAATACACATAAGTTTTGTTTTTTGAGCGTTTATCACTAAGCCAACGTCGTGCGCCCATTGACACATTCTATTAAAATTTATTTTTTTTGCTGCAGAAATTATATTACGTGGCCAAAATCCGACGATGATTGATAATAATAGATGGGTATTACCATACTCTCCTGTTTTATCCAAACCATTTAACGCCCTCATACATAAATGTCGAAATGTCGTGTCTATCAAATATATTTGTAAGTACGTAAATAAAAGAAGCGATCAAGTCACTATTGCTTTACGAAATGAATGTGACTAAGTAACAAGATTTCAGTCTGGCCGCTACATAAGTTCATCCAAAGCTGTGTGGCTTATACTTAGTTTCCCTATCAACGAAAGACACCCACCTGTGATGCATTTCGCTGTAACCTGGAAGAAGGCCAGCGAATATATTTGAATATGCGATTGAGCGATTAGGAAGCCTCGACAGATCACTTTATTAGCATTCTATGTCTTCTGTGCTATGTTAGACTGATGATTTTACCAATACTTTGCTCTTTGATGAAGCGCCAGCGTATTTTACATACAACAAGGAAGGTTTAACCGTAGAAAAAGAGGCACTCCAGTAGAGGGTGTTCCTGAAGTTTTAAAAAAAATACGTCATCGGAAGAGTACAACAGTGCACCCAAGCAATGCCGAGTGTTATCGGTATCCAATGGCCTACTTTATTCGAAACTTTGAAGAAGTCGATGACCCGAAACACCCATCGTTTCAAGCTGCTTGCCGAGCACGACATCTGCTCGATGACAACCAACATTGGGATGACGCTCTCAATGAGGTATTCGTCAGTGACTTTCAGATGCTGTCCAATTGTGATAAAAAATACCAAAACAACTTAACCGAAGCTCACATTCGCGATATGCATCGAAATATTTCTATGAGCGAATTAAACCATCAACAACGGAAATTATTTCTAATCGCTGTTTAAATGAAATCCAAGACATGGTTTTGCCTATTGGTGGAAATTCTTAATCTTATTAAGGGTTACCCGAAGCCATTTCTAACGAAGAGTGTAGTAATCGGGAGTACTCAGCTAAAAGTAATTACGATTCTAAGAAGCTTTTACATACTCTTCGCGATGGTATTCCGACTCTAAAGGACAAACAGGGAGTATTTTCCATCGTGTTTGTAACAGTGCCAATAATTCTTTGGGTGAAATGCTTTTTCTAGAGGCACTGGGAAAAAAAATCTCACAAAAGTTATTCTCGCATAATTACGACCAGATGGTAAAATAGCACTTGCTGTTGCATCCTCTGACACTGTTGCCTGGTGATAAAACTACACACACGATATTTTAAAATACCCTTACAATTATAATTAACAGAACAACATGTTTGTGATAGTGACAAAGCGAGAGTTCTACGTGACTGTCATTTAATTGCATGGGATGAGTGTATAATGGCACATCGCAAGGCAGTTGAGGATGTAGACAGGATGTTGAGGGACATTCGCCAAAGTGATCGGGCCATCGGTGGAATTACAGTTTTGTTTGGTGGTGATTTTAGGCTGACTCCACCCGTAATACCACGGGGGACCCGAACTGACAAAATTAATACGTGTCTCAAGAGTTCAACCCTTTGGCCTAATATTTCAAAACTAAAACTCACTGTTAATATGAGAGTGCGCACAGGAGGAAACCAAAACGCTAAATAATTTTCCGATTTGCTTTTCAAATAGGTGACGGTAGATATCAGAAAGAAGAAGGGCTGATCTCACTGCGAGACGATTTATGCGAGGTTGTAACTTCAATTGAATGACTCATATTATCAGTTTATGGAAATCTTACTAATATCACAACTCAGGAAGATTCTTGGTTTTGTGAGCTAGCAATTTTATCACCTCGAAACCAAGAAGTGATAGAAATAAATAATATTATTTTGGAGCAAGTTGAAGGGTCACAAGTTGAGTACACTGATATTATCAGTGTTGTCGACCAAGATGAAGCTATGACATATCCAGTTGAGTTTTTTAAATTCTTCCCTGGTCTGAGTCTTCCCTAACATAATATTATCAAAATTGGAGTAGTAGTAGATATAAAAGTTGGAGTGTCTATAATTTTAATGAGAAAATTGAGTCCACCAAAATTGTGTAACAGCACACAATACATTTAAAAGTTATATCGCTCCAACGGAACGTGATAGAGGCACAAATGTTGACTGGATGTGGTGCAGGACAGCGTGTTTGCATTCCACGAATACCTCTCATCCCAAAAAACTATCCGTATAGATTTGAACGTGTGCAGTTCCCATTAAGTGTGAGTTTAGCCCAGGGACAGACTATGAGTCGTGTTGGTGTAGATCGGCGAAAGTCCTATTTCTCTCATGGCCAGCTTTATGTAGCTTTGTCACGTGTAAGCAGTGCGCAAAGCCGGTCTATACTCACTGACACATTAAAAAACAAGTAATATCGTTTATGAAGAAATTCTGTAATTAATTTTCTTATATTACAAACTCACACGTACACACAGATTTTCTTAAAATGACTTTGTTTTGTTTCTCTATAAATTCAGAAAAATGATTGGAAGATGAGATTGAGAAAAAAGATTTGAATTTGAATCTAAGCAAGCGCGAACGAAGTCGCGGGTACAGCTAGTATATTCATATATATATATATATATATATCGGTTTGCTATGACTTTTTATAAGCTACGCATTGCTTTTTTGGAATAAGTACATAAAAAAAATACATTGAGTTACGGACGCTGGGTCTTCCTTGAGGGATAATGAGCATTTCTCTAATGTTTAAAAATGTGTTATTTAATAAAAGTGTAAAAGAAAATTTTCAAGTATAATAAGAGAAAATGTCCAGAATGGTAACTGAATAGTGCCCTATAATAATCAGTAAAATTACAGGAAGATAGTTTAAGCAATTGAAAGATAGATTTAGAAAAGTAGCAGAAAAGATTATCTACGTACAGCAAAAGACACAAAACTACGTACATAAACATAAAAAATGATTTTTTTTATCAACATTATCAATAGTTTTATCAAAATGTGACGACGTTCACTAATAGTAATAACATTTTAATTAATGAAATTTTATAATTATGTAAATTACTTATGTGAATTGAAGGTTATGGGTATTATTCTATTCGATAACCGACTAATCCTACTATCTGGAATATCTGTCCATACTACGTCGTGAAAGTGTTGCAATTGGAATTTCTCTAAAAATGTGAATCTAAGTGATATACGAGTATGTATAGTATATCATAATCTTCCTAGCCTTTATTATTGCCAAGATGATTCAGGGATCAGTTCTAGATCTAGTTCAACAGGTTTATCAATACTTATTGCGAATGTAGACAATTCAACAATGTAGCATGGTGACCCTCACTATGGCGTTCATTGAGATCTTTCTGCATCATTGGGCCTCCGGTCTCGCACTCACTAATGAAAGACGACAGCAGAAATGCTGTAATTTAAGTTTGGTCTGCTCTGAGAGGGTAGCACCGCCACGTTCGTGCTGAAATCAGCGTGGCTACTACCTTTAATTACGATACGAACATACACGATCAAAAGACTACGTCCCGTAGGTGATCAGAAAATGTATTTTATTTTTTTAATTTATTATTATAATCTCTAAGAACTCTGTGTACCACGTTTTACTCATTTATTATTTTACGATAAAATGCTTTGAATTTATATCTTTATTCTGACAAAAAGACACACATATAAATACGTTTCACCATCTTCACAATTTCAGAAACTATACATTTCTCTTATGAGCCAACTATTGTACATTTGACATGCTTTTTACTTAATAAATATTGTTAATAATTATCAATTTATTCTATTCTAAGTCAAACTTTACACGTATAATATTATTTTAATTTAAAATACGAACTGCAGTAACACAATACCGTAAGAAATTAATAAACAGAAAAATCCTGCAACAAACTTCAGATCCATGGGAAACTTATGCCATAACACGCATTTGGATGTGTCGATGTATCCCAAAGAATCGTAAACAATAATACGAAGATTTTTATCTGAAACAATATACACAAATGTTATAAATACTAAGATTGGTCCTGGAGCTCATATTCAGAAACTGTCATCATTAAAAAATTAAGATAAGAATGCCGCAAATTTTGATGTTACAAATTTTTTTTTGTTGACGATGACGATTGACACAACATGAACGCTAATCGTGAAAACATCATTCATTCCATCAGCAAGTTCTGCTAGTTCTTCTAATAACATCTTTAGCTATAACACGATATTACTTTAATACTTTGTGACTATGTGTAGTGCATAATATTTTCAGGAATTTCTTAGATGATCCAGGTACTACCAAATTTACAGATTCTGTAGGAACTGATGGTTTACGATATCCATGCTCATCGTGAGTATTTATCAGTTCAATCTTTTTCTTGGGGCTTACCTTGACGGCCGGTTTGATGATTGATTAGTTCTGGTTTAATTATCTCATATTTATATAATTGTTGCTAGCTGATAAAAAGGTTATAATATATTATATTTGACCTCGTCTACGTATTGCGATTGCCGATAAAACTGTTAAAAAATGTTAAAAATGTTAAATGAAAGGCAAACGACAACCACCGTTATTATTATCCTACGCTTTTTTCTCAATTTATTTGGTTTCAGTTCAACAAGTTCTTGACTCCTTCATTTCATCATGACATAGGTTTAGGATTTCCTTGTGCCTATCTGATAATTTTCCTGATAAAAATCGGCTAACCGAAATCAATTCTGTCATTATTTTCGAAAGTAGAGTCCATGAAGTGAAAATATGAGCTAAATGTGAACGATACGATTAGTTCAATTCAAATAATTTTCACACGGATTTCACATTTCCTACCTATCACTAACTTTATTTACTACTAATTATGTCCATAAGTTGATCTACCTTTGTAGGTTAACAGTTCATCCACCAAAATTATTTGAATTTCATCCAAATGATTAAAAGCCGATTCCATCAATACCAGTGGCAAACACATGGTAAATACACATACAAGACCCTCTGCTAGCCATAATGTTATACCCATATTCTGAAAATGAAGGTGATACAGTTAATATAAGACCTCAGTAAAATGTATTCTACTCTTGGTTATCGTAAGAGCCTACTACGATAACAAACTAAGCAGGAAACAGCACTGCAAAGAGAAGGAAAACTACACACAAACCCTATACTGACCCGTCTTGCCAGCGAGGTAAGCCGAAACATCCTTTCTAAGGACAGGTTTGAGTCTACCAGCGGATTGTAAAATGCTGTTGATAATGATTAATAAAATAAATATTAATAATAATAATATTTTGGACGTCTAACACACAACGCCATCTAGTCCCAAACAAAGCAGCGCTTGAACTATGGGTACTAGACAACTGATATAAATACATATTGAATTTTTTAGTCAAATGTTCAAAGATGGTAATAGAAAGTATACTTTATAACTTACCATGGTCTTTTGGTTTAGAATTTCGTATATTATAAACAACATCTTTAAAAAGTCTAAAAAGAAGCCCAATATTGTTTGAAAATACGACAAAACTAATAAATGTACAAAACAATCTATCGACATAAATTATTTTCGTTTATAATACTACTACAACTTTAGCTAAAATATGAACAAGTAACGTACACTCAAAATCAGACCACCTCTAAAAAATTATGTACGAAATGTTGAGTAAATTTAACAAGGAAATCTTCACATCCATGATAAGTTGGCTTATATCGTCCAAAAGATCAACGGCCTGGGTCTACGCGGAACTCCATAAAATACGGTAACTGCACATGCACATGGCAATCTATGAACTCCTTTGTAAGCCAACATGGGGCCAACATTATCGTAATTTTCAGGTATAAACACTGCTGGGGTGCGAGGTCCGGAACCTCCACGTGGTGCACCCTGGGGAACGAAGACGGCAGCGCCTCTCCCGCTAAGTATGAGAGACGCTGCCGCCTACGGCCAAGTCCGGCCGAGGAGGGAACAGCTCTCCTGAGAGTTGTTTGGAAGCTTTCTGCGTGTCGCTTCGTTTAGCGGAGGGCACAGTGCAGAGTATTAGGGGGCGAACGGGTCCACCACTGCTGGCTCTGACCAGAGGTGGTGGACATTGGTCTGGTGCAGACCACCGTCCGACCAAGTCGTAAGCCTGACTGACAGCAGTCAGGAACGACGGCTCTACGTGGGCTAAAGTCGACCTCAAGGTCCTAGAGATACCGGGCGTTCGGTGCAAAACCACCCAAACGGGAGCCCGGCTCCTCGAAATCCCCGGCGCTACCAGTGGCCCCAAAGCTGACGCCACACGCTGGCAGAATTTCCGGCATGGGGGGAGCCGAGGCGTGATCTCGAGGCGGCCATCGGGCGCCGGAGATCTCAGAACGATCTCCGTCCTCCATAAGCGCAAGTCTGAGGGTGACAGATGAGGCCATCAGTCACCCTAGCAGAAGCAGGTTTGGGCGGAAGCACGGACGCGGCGGATCACAGCGTCCGCGCCTAGGGGGAAGGTAACGGGAACATCGGGGTTCCCACACAGATGTGGGCTACATACGAACACGTGGGTGGCCCGAAGTACGTCGGGGTTCCAGGGATTTCCTTGACAGGGTTCTCCGGCTTTTAGTACCCGAGACGGCGTGCGGTTTTGGTCGGTTCGAGTCCGACATACCACGGAGGTGGTATACGAGGGGATTTCCGCACGAGAAAAAAAAGGTATAAACACTGCTGTCGGTTACCATTACATTAGAAATTTTAGATTTTTATATACCATACCTTAAATTTGATCATTTTGATTGAAAGAGAAAAGTCGTTGGTCAATTCAATATAGGTGTTGATAAATTTTTTGATACGAATAATTTTAAACTCGTCTGTGAGATGTTGATCAGTTTGTATAATACTCAAATATTTTTTTAATAAGTAAACACATTTTCGGTATTCGTCTGCTATATGTAATAACGGCAAACGACCAACAAGGCATGATATGTTAATGTAGCTCAAAATAAGCTTGAATATAAGGTTGAGATTGCTGCTTAACTTCACAATAACTGTTTGTTGTACTAAAAAAAATAACGTTGTCCAATAAACGATGCAACTATTTTGATCATATTTAAAAATAAATTTTGTAACCCATTCTTCTTTGGCGAATAATGATATTATGATATTTATACAAGATTCAGAAATTAGGTTCACACGATAAAGAATACCGGGCGCTGTTGCGTAACTGATTTCGTGGGTACACATAATGTATAACACAATAAGTAAGGAGATGCAATAACAGCGAGCTAGCATGCATATTATGGCAGAATTGGTGAATTTGTAATAGTTGCCAAATAATAGCCTGATGAACATCACTATTCGGAACCAAGTGTGGGTTTGCTTTCTGATAGTAATTGCTATTAGATTCAGTGAATTCATTACGAGTGATTGAGTAGATACGCCGATGTGTATAACAAACGATATCAAACTAACTGACCGAGACAAGACAAAGTACTTCGTTTCAATAAAACTAAGTATGTATGTATATAAATTAGTCAAAAAAATAACTAACACATTTAATCTAAGTCTAGGGACATTCATTAGCTGTTATATTCTTTGGTTGATAATGGTGATTAATTTTGTCACGATATGAATTATTTTCCAATATTGTAATAACAATAAAAATTAAATTTTGAACACAACATTTATACGGTATTTATTACAGTTGTGGCGACTTCCACATATAACGCAAAATAGAAACACACTACAGCGTCATCTAACGAATCGCCCACCAGAACCGCCTACCAATCCTTAATCGCCCAGTAGAAGTTCTCGCGCCGATTATTATCATAAATACAACATCTCAACAACCGTTAAGCAGTGGCATGATCACCTCGCCTGGTGGGAGGATTCTCCTTTGTGTTGGAGGGACATGACACCCTTGTGCCCCACATTAGAGAAAGAAGAAGACAACAAAATTCACAAATCAATATATACAAATACACAAAACAAAAGAAAAAGTAAATAATTAGTCTGCCGTATTTTGTTATTTCCTGCTTTATTAATAGATAAATTTAGGATCAAAATTGAATACTCCAAATTTCACTTGTCTCGTTAAGCATAGTGATGAAAGATGGATTCTAGAAAATATGTAGGTATCTATGTGGTGTATCTATTCAGGATTAATATTTTCGACTATAAAAATATTGCGACGTAATCTTATCGTTAAGGAATTTCAAAACTTTCAAGATACTTTAATGATTGAGGAATGACATGGGCTACTCTATAACCAACGCGCGAATAACCAGCGTTTATAAATTGTAACGACAATGACATTGTCATTAACGTTGTTATCTCTCGCTGTACTCGGCACAAGATTAGCAATGGGTTTCTTTATTGCTGATTTAATCTCCAGAATAAATATGTTCATTATCATTAAATGATAAATTAACGTATTTATAAAGGATAAACGGCTTTCCTACTGAATTTATTTTGAGGAACGAATATCACTCACGAAAGCTTTACTTCAATGTGAAGATTATTGATAATTACATGGGCTCTATTAGCATTTAGCTGAATATGTGTTCAGTTAGAAAAAATATCTTTATGGAATCAAGGTTTGAAGTAAATGATTTAGTAATTTCATTTCGTTTTTTATTTTTTTGTGAATTTATGAAGGATTATAGAAATTTCAGCAAAAAATTGGTTTAAATATTTCTATCTGCCTTGGTTTACATTGACTCTTATTCAGAATATTGAATTAATCTGATTTTATTTATTATTATAATATCAGGAAAGGAGCAGATAACAATCAGCCATGAGAAAGTGAGAGTCATGGCCTATCAAGAGTCGAACAGATTGCAGAAAATTGACAGACGATCGCTCCATCGACAAGGGCGTGGCCCTTAAACTGATTGAGAGAAATCAGGACAGGAGCATTATTTATCGTGACAACTGTAAAAATTACATGTATATGCTCCTAACATTTGGCTTAATTACTAATAGTACAACAGGCAAACATAGTGCTCAGTATTCTATCGATCCACTCGACTCATAAAGTAAATTTTGTTAATAATCAGAAGCTCGTAAATCAATTGGCTTTGGACGATGACCGAGGACATTATTATGTTTCTATTCAATATCTCTAATACTATGTAATAAACTTAGATAAGTACAAAGATAACCGCACCTAATCGAGGCATTTATATCATACTTGTAAAAACTCAGGCTATATTAAAGGTAGCGCTAATGAACTAGATGCTTGAATCTAAGTAGTTCTTCATTCAATTTAAGAGCCAAGCCCTTTATGTGGAGCAATCGCCGCTTTTCTCTATTTCATTCGATCTGTTTAACCTCTTGATAGGAACGCCACCATCAAAACAGGAGGAAAATGGTTGATCACTTAACAACACACGAAAACTACTTCAGAATAATACTATTAGGAAAAAATGGGAAGTAAAAACGAGGAAGGGTTAGATCGACACACACATAAAAAACTCGAAACCGTGTCCTATCCAATTAGTTAGCTTCCAGGAATTAGATGGGGAAATAACAGGTATAATTCTCCAAATACTAAAAGTCCATATTCTTCAAATACTTATAAATATAGGTTTATTTGTGGTATAATTATTGTAAGAGACTATTTTATTTTTTATTCTATAAAGAAAGGGCTGCAGTCGCCGATAGGCACTTACAATTCAAAATTCACAAGTCTGTTGTCACCCTTAAAACAAGAATAAGCTTTTTTTTAATGGGACTAATCCCGCCCACACGCCCGCCACTGTAACTCCTGTACACCAGGATCAACAGCGGTGACCCACGAAAACACCGAGTTATGACACTCGGGAAGTCCCAGGAAAAATTTAACTGTCTTGGAACCCGCAACGAAATTAATCAGAAGAAAACTGGAGGAGTTGGAAATATAATAAGTCCACTTCCCTCCTTAGCAAAGCGGAAGACAAAATGGAGTCAAAATAGGCAGACGCCTTTTTCAAACCGGGAAGCACCACGGATAAAAATATTATGGGTCCTAAGTGAGCTATATTTGATTTCTATAGTATATATGGCAGAATCGCTTAAACGCACGGAAATTCACCGCAGTTGACACAAGATCCCCATAATATACTACCCCAGACGTCATTTGTAAGCTATTTAGCATCATGTTACGTTCATTGTACCAAAGACTACATTCCCAGAGGATATGATTAGCCGACTTTCACAGCTAGAATCAGGTGTTGAGCATTGACACAATGGTGAATCGACTAATTTAAATGAGTACAGTTTGCTTTTAAAGTTACCGTGGCCTGTAAGAAATTGAGCGACACAGTGATCTACCTCGAGCCATGTCCTTGACAACCTTTCGCGAACAGATGGAAAGAACTGGTAGAGGTGGCGCCCCTTAGATGATTCGTCCCATCGTTGCTGCCATTCATCCAAGAGGTCGTTATAGACATTGGATTTTTGTTGAAACAATCTTATGATTTTACCGCGGTCTCGTATGCCCAAAAAATCGCATTCCATGTTTTGTAGTGTGGAATAGTACATGGCTGCACGTCTTTGCACCTCGAGATCGATCGGAAGAACACCTGCCAACACCGGTAAAGCCTCAGTGCTAACCGTCCTATATGCCTTGCACAAGAAAATCAATGCAGGTCGTTGGCCTTGTAACAGTTTGCGACGGACAGCACCTACAGTCGCCCTATCTGCCCATACAGGAGCACCATAGCAAATAGAACCCAAATAAGTAGCTCCATATATGATCTTTAGTGTATTATATGACAGACCCCATGTCGCAGTTGATATCCTCGTCAGTGCAAAGAAACTCTTTTTAGACTTTTCATTAACTGTTCTAATATGTTCAATAAATGAAAAATTTCTTTCTAAAACCAATCCTAAATAACAAACCGAGGTTTTATTTTTAATAGTAACATTTTCAAATTTAATACACGGCGGTGATTTGAGGTTACCTTTCAGAAGTAGCTGGAAGGTTTTGTTTGGTGCAAACGTCAACCGATTACGCCCACCCCACCGAGATATTAGTCCAAACATTCACTGGCCAGCCTCTCAAGCCCCGTTCTAGTATCCGACTCTATCAATAACAAACCGTCGTCCGCGTACGCATTCAGGGTACATCCGGACGGCACAGGCATTGCCAGAAAATCGTCGAAGCCTATGTTCCACAAGTATGGTCCTAGAACTGACCCTTGAGGACACCCCATCGTAAGCGCCTTCGACACAGAATGATGCCCAAGTCTCAATTTAGTAGTACCTTGTAAGAAGTACGAGGAGATAAGGGAATAAATATTTTTAAAGCAACCTCTTAATTTTAATTTTAGCAATAGCATGGGCCACCATGCATTGTCAAAGGCGCCAGATATATCTAAGAAGATGCCTAAAACGTATTGAAAACTTGACTCGGTGACAGTTTTCCTTACAGATATAACCGCATCAGTTGTCGATTTTCCCAACGTAAAGCCGAATTGTCTATCATGAAATTTAACTCCACCCGGTAGAAGTCGTGGTACTACAAGACGCTCTAAAAGCTTTCCCAGCGATGGTAACAGTGTTATGGGTCGATAGGATTTAGGATCGTCCGGCGGCTTATCGCCGCTTTTTGATATTATTCGAATATTACCGCACCGCCAAACACTAGGAAATACTCCTTCCGCAATGCAACGTTTAAAAACTGTTAAAACCGTATCACCCGAAAGTTTACAAGCTTCTTTTATCATTTTGTTTGATATTTTATGGTCGCCCGAAGCCTTATTTAGTGACAATGACCTAACAATACTGAGGAATTCGTCTGAAGATGGTAAGTCATGGGACATTGGAGACAATGGTGGTTCAATAGCCCACTGCCTAATTTGTCGGTGATAATCCGTGTCATCCTCCGGCCGATCGTCAGGCACAAGTGATTCTAAAAGATATTCTGTGGTTTGTTCTACTCCTATAGTATAACTATTATTAATTTTGATGTTCTGTACGTATGCAAGGTCGATTGATCTATTTGCTTTAAATTCATGATACAAAGGTGACCAGGGACCCTCTCTATCGAGTTTATCAACAAGTTTACGTATTAAATTTCCCTTTGATTTCTCCACAGCAGCTCTATAATGAGACCTGGCAACTCTAAGAGCAATAAGAGCATTATTGTAAATATCTCCTGTTACGTTACGCTTTTTAATGTGATTTAGTTTTTTACGAGCTTTCCGATAGATTCTACGTAATTCGACTAATTTATAATTCCACCAATCACATCAGCACAATATGTGAAAGTATCTGATAATATGTTTGCGCTTTCCTCAGCTGATAGACCACTGCGACTGAAGTCTTTGGCATGTACTGCAAAGAGTGAACCAAATAAAGCCCAATTTGCCCCTTTAGTTTTATACCTAAAATTGTAAGGAGTTCTTTGTGGATATTGTGCAACCATTGGTATGAATTCGTACACGATTAAGCGGTGATCACTACAGGATGCGTCCGGTAGGACACGCCATCCAGATATCGAGACGTTGCCGCGCGTAAGCGTCACCTCAATAGAAGACTCACCCATTGGGCTGCAAAAAGTTGGTGGTGCATCAGGGATATTGTGGATAGTAAGATTCATTTCCGCAATAAAATCTTCAACCGCACAGCGACGAGCCATGTCAGCTGCACGCAATTTGCCATACCATAAAGTAGAAGAAGCATGACATCAGCGCCAATTATAATTTTGTGTCCTATGAGGGACCGCAAAACGAAACGTAAATGATGTAGATGAGGATCAATAGGATGTGAAAATTGAAAATAACAGCTCACTACGTAAATCCTACAGGTAGAGGATGAGATCTCAGCAACGGCGCAGTGTGACGTCATAAGGTTACGCAAAGATATTACCGTAAAATTAGAACTTGCAACATATATCCCAGCCCGCGACCGGCCATCTAGTTGTACTACATAATTCCGCAATTGAGCGCTTTGATATTGCTCTTGTATAAGGACAATGTCTAACTTTTGTTCCAAAACTAAGCGATCTAATTCTGACGTAGCTATTTTATCATTATGAAGATTTAACTGGCCTATTGAGATATTATCCATTTTATTAAAAAGGTACTACAACTACTACTGTATAAGCTATTCAGTAATTAGTATTTAGGATTAGCTGCTCTAATTTAAGTTTATATGTGGAGCAGTCTTGTGATCCACATCGATGGTCACATGGTTTTTTGTACCGGCTGCATTGTGCGCATTTCGGTTTAAAATCTGGTGTGTCCTTATCCGGGCAAGCCCTTGTATCGTGGCTGGCCGCGTAATTAGCACACGTAGGAGTTTTAATAGTGCAAAATTTTTGAACATGACCGAATTGTTGACAGTTTAAGCAACGAACTACTTCTAAGTCGTCTATAAACCTACATGTGGCCCAGTCTATATATAATTTATCTTTTGTGCTAGCCAAGTGTTTCCTAACCTCTGTCTCTAATTCTAAGCCTATCCATTGACGTCCGTTTTCCAGTTTACGATGCCTGACAATTTTGGTCTTATTTAAAAAATCGCTTTCGCTTAATTTTAATTCGTCCTTGATATTCTGACGATATAAAGCTGTTAGGAAGGTACAATCCTCCATAGAACCGGGCACGTCTTTTACAATTATACGGGGCCTTCGGCCTTTTGGCTTTTCTAAGCGTAAGCCTACAGATTTAATGGCGTTTACTGCTTCTAGTTTTTTAAGCTGCCGTTCATTTGCGACCCGCAACACGACGCCTGCCTTTGCGGTTTTTTTGACGCCTACAATTTGAAAACCTTCGTCGCTAGGTTTAATAGCCTTCATGAGAGCTTATTTTGTAGCTGACGAAGTTGCATAGTCCGCTGAACGTTCCGTAGTAGGATACGCAATAACACACGGCCTAGATACGCGTGCCTCAGCGGACACCGGACACGGGGCTGATCCAGGTGGTAAGCGAAGCCTAAGCTTGTTCGCGTACGTCAAGCCCGGCTGTTGAACGGCGACACCCCCCACCTGGCGCTCGAGATTCGCTAATTTCGTTTCATTGCTAGCAGATTTAATTGCCAACAATGAGACGATACCGGTAATCCGCTGGGTTACGTCCATAATGGCGGTCCTATTCCCCACATTCATTCGCGACCCCTGATCGTTTACCAATTCGTTAATTTTTGCCAAATATTCGGTTGCCTGAGACACCAACTCAAAATAATCATACTCCCCACAGTTATCACGACCACTAAGAGACGAAACACTCTCGCCCAAGTCCGAAGCCCTAATTCGTTCAGTTCTACTTTCATTTGACGATGAATTTGATGGCGACATTCTACCAAACAATTTATTTCCGGTTGGTGTTCGAAATTCGTTTGTACCACCGGGATCCGGCAGCTCGCCAACAACCGACATGGCCAAACAAAGACACACCAAACAAAAGAAATATCAATAAAAAACAACTTCAAAATCAAAAAACACGAAAAGAAAATTAATACAAACAAAATATTACTCCTACCTACCTTTAAGAATAAAAATAAATTGACTTACCGATAGCCGTAGTAAAAGAAACTAACACAATATTTGTATTTTTTTATAGAAGAATAAGCTTTTTTTTTTTTTTTGGGACTAATCCCGCCCACACGCCCACCACTGTAACTCCTGTACACCAGGATCAACAGCGGTGACCCACGAAAACACCGAGTTATGACACTCGGGAAGCCCCAGGAAAAATTTAACTGTCTTGGAACCCGCAACGAAATTAATCAGAAGAAAACTGGAGGAGTTGGAAATATAATAAGTCCACTTCCCTCCTTAGCAAAGCGGGAGACAAAATGGAGTCAAAATAGGCAGACGCCTTTTTCAAACCGGGAAGCACCACGGATAAAAAATATAATGGGTCCTAAGTGAGCTATATTTGATTTCTATAGTATGTATGGCAGAATCGCTTAAACGCACGGAAATTCACCGCAGTTGACACAAGATCCCCATAATATACTACCCCAGACGTCATTTGTAAGCTATTTAGCATCATGTTACGTTCATTGTACCAAAGACTACATTCCCAGAGGATATGATGAGCCGACTGTTCACAGCTAGAATCAGGTGTTGAGCATTGACAAAATGGTGAATCGACTAATTTAAATGAGTATAGTTTGCTCTTAAAGTTACCGTGGCCTGTAAGAAATTGAGTGACACAGTGATCTACCTCGAGCCATGTCCTTGACAACCTTTCGCGAACAGATGGAAAGAACTGGTAGAGGTGGCGCCCCTTAGATGATTCGTCCCATCGTTTCTGCCATTCATCCAAGAGGTCGTTATAGACATTGGATTTTTGTTGAAACAATCTTATGATTTTACCGCGGTCTCGTATGCCCAAAAAATCGCATTCCATGTTATAGATCCAAGAATAAGCTTTGTCAATCACAAGCAGATTGAGACTGCAATATCCCGGATATTGTTGTCTAAGTCTCATTTGAACATCTAAGTTAGCGAAATGTTCACCCGAACTCTTTTACTCATGTTTCGCTTAGTTTAACTTTAGTTTTTTCTTGATGCGGCGACTTGATGAGTGTCAGTAGGATATTCGTATGTTTTCTTCTGATCCGTTGAAGAAAAAAATGTATATTAATAAAAAAAACTATAACTTACTTAAAAACTTATGCTAAATTTTAATCCGAGTTCATATAAAGTTAGGTTTAGGAAAAAGAATACAGTTTATGGACAAATACTCTTATTACACTGAAACATTCAAAATTGTTTGTACTTTTTAAATATTTGATTATGTATCAATAACCATTAGAGTATGAGGAATACATAGCAAATTAAAATACAAACTGCAGTAATACAATAGTGTAAGAAATCAACAAAGAGATAAAGGCTACCACAAACTTCACACCCACGGGAAACTGGGGCCATAAGACGCATTGCGATGTGTCGATGTAGCCTAAGGCATCGTACACAACTAGACGAAGAGTTTTATCTGAAACAATATACACGTAATTAATTGAAATTTGGAGTTGGAATTATTAGATCATTTGGAACTTATGTATTAAGTCATTTAAAATTTCTTGTATATATAATACTAGCTGTGCCCGCGACTTCGTCCGCGTAGAACAGTGGCTTTGGGTAGCAGTTTTAATTATTGAGGCTAATATTATTTTAAAAATAAGGCACACACGTTTCACTGTTAAAATCTTATTTGAGTATTTATATAAGTACAGAAAATATAAATTATTTATATTAGCTTATTTCGACATTCGACATGGCCAAGACCTTCGACCGGGTCTGGCACCGTTCGCTTCTCTCCAAGCTCTCGGCATCCAGTCTACCTCTTAGAATCTATGACTGGATTGACGCTTTTCCTCATCAGCACCGCATTAGTGTTCTTTGCGACGCGGCGACGGCGCGGCCTCTGATTTTCTGGAGGTAAACGGTTACCTCAGTATTCAGTCCTGTCGCCCACGCTGTTTCTTCTGCATGTCCATGACATGTTAGCTCTTGGCAACATACATTGCTATGCAGACGATAACACAGTGCATGGGCGAAATTATGGACACCCTGCAGCGAAGCTGACAGAAGTTGAGGAAAATCGACAGGAGCTTGTCGCTGAGCTCGACCGGGTTTTGAACCGCATTTCACAATGGGTTGATGAGAATCTGATCGAGTTGAACGCAAATAAAACACAGGTTTGCGCGTCCTCTACCAAAAAGTCTCGGTTTCTTCCCCTCCCAACTTTTAAAAGCACTCAACTTCCACTACGGGTTAAGCTCGGTGTCCTGGTCATGGACATTTGCCGAGACCTCAACCCACGGGGGTACGTCGGGGGCATCACTAAGGCGGCCTGAACAGGGTGAGACGGTTCTTCCCCCCCTAGCATTTTTGTTCCTTTTTAAGACCCAGGTTGGCTCGTGCGTACTGTTCTCATCTTTGTGATGAATCCACGCAGTATTTGCTTGATTCTCTCGATCGTTTGCAACGGCGAGCAGTCCGCATTATCAACAGTGCCTATACCACCTAGTCCCGTGAGCCTCTGCAGTTGCGGAGAGATATCTTCTCTATGGCAGTCCTCTACCGTCTGTACCATGGAGAGTGTTCTGAAGATCTCTTCCAGCTAACCCCACCTTCTCCCATTCTCTACAGAGCAACATGTGCTGGAAGTCACCGCCTCAGTCTTAGAAATACGCTCTCGAACCAAACGGTTTGGTTCTTCCTTCCTTTAGTTAAAAACTGGAACTCACGACCAGCGCACGTGTTTCCCTCCCACTAATATACCGAGTCCTTTAAGTGGGGCGTGAAAAAGCATGGCACTAAGCCCTCATTTTTTGGTACTCCATAGTGCATTGTCTGCTTTTGCAGTGATTATTTTTGCCTACACTGTTGGATTCTGCTTGAGTTTTCCATCAGGCTGAGCAGAGTCACTTTGGCAGCCTCGAATTAAAAAAAAACAATTTTATAAACTACGTTTTTTGTTTTCAAATCTTTTGCCAAAATATAGAGATTTTTTATACACATGATTATTGGTTACGCCATATTGTCATTTATTTAATATATCTATAATTGATTGATGAATGCGCCATCCTCTCCTATCCTTTACCCTCATACCTCAAGCTGTGATTGTGAGAGCGAGAAAGAGAAGCATTCGACGCATACAATGACACTTGTGATTTGACAAGTGTCGAAGAAGTCCGACGCGAACCACGGAAGGAAAAGGTTGTTTTCGTAACCCTATCCCGCAAAGACTTCACCGCACCCGCAGGAACGAACTTTGTCGCTAACCGCCGTGGCGATTATCGAGGATTCCGTGGATCCACCCGCCGCTACTCGCATCAGCAGTCCACATCCACAAGGGAAGACCAAGCAGAGGTTAGTCCTTACCTATATGTAGAACTGTCTTGTCATAACCCTGATTTTCCCTAAGGCAGTTCATCTCCCTTATTGTCGCATTCATAGTCAGTTTTTTAGAAACCGCAGATACAGTCCACTCTCTCGCAACCATTATTTTTTGGTCCATACGAACCGGATTATAACTAATTATTCTAATCCAAACGTATCGTTTTCGTGCTGTTTGTAGGGTTAGATTAGCTAGTACCTACCCTTTTAGTAGCAGTACGCTACTTTAATTCTCGCATTTACCGCACCGCTATAGGTATTAGGCATCTAATTCGATCAATCATACAATACATTACTAATAGTTAGGATTATCGTATTCCTTGTTTGTTGTAGCATGTAATAAAAATTAAATTTCTATAACTTTGTTCATATCTCAAATTCGTAGGTAGTACAATAATTATAAATATCGGTCGTACCCAATTTTCGTTAATTTAATATTGCACAGACTTGCAACTTAGTAAATTCGTGAAAGTAGATAGATGTTATTCGGATATCTTATTAACTACTTATTAATTATAATAATTAATTACATTTATTTCGCATCGCATCACGTTTCACTAAATAGCTGTATAGGTTTGCAAGTTATCTGTTCATCGCATATACAAATAAGAACACGGCACATATTAAAATAATTAAGTATCTATTGCTAATATTTACGTATTATACACTGTTATCATTTATAACAGCTGTTAGATATCGTCATGTCGGACGAGAATAAGTTGTCGCTTCTACACGCAAAGAGAGACCTTATGTTCTCGCGCATACAGGCTATCTCAGATAGATGTAAGAATCTATCGAATGAATTTGCAAAAGAAAGTTTTTTGTGTGATATTGAAACTATAGATAAATTACGCATAGATTTTGAGTTAATCTTAGACCAAATAAATTCGATTGAGTTAAAATTGAATGCTAAATATATTATTAATTATCAATCGCTTCTTTCGTTCGACGAACTTTACGGTCGAATAAAACGCGCGGCAAAGTTAATTGCTTTAGTTGAGCCTCGCCTGGAACACAAAAGATGTGACAGACCTAGGCTACCGCCGATCGAATTACCACAGTTTAATGGTGATATTAAGACTTGGCCATTGTTTTACGCGGCTTATAAAAACACCGTTCATGAGAACCCGGGGCTCACTGACTCAGAAAAATTGCATTACTTGATTGGTAAGTTAAATAGTAAGGTTCAAACTGTTTTCGCAGGCATTACTCCGTGTGCCGAAAATTATAAAGTTATTTTAGACACTTTAATAAATAGGTATGAAGATAAACGCGCGCTGTCATGTTCCTATTTGGATCAGATTTTCGAACTTAAGGCTTTGAGTGCTCCCAGTGTAGCTGGCCTCGAGATGTTTTTAGATAAATTCGCAACTTCAGTCGCTGCGCTTAAAAATCTTAAGGTCAGTGACCTCTCAGATTTATTGTTTTTATACTTATCATTAAAAAAGTTAGATCCTGAAACCGCTCGCGCATTTGAGTTGGACAGTCGTGGTTCTGAGATTCCATCTTTTGATAGTTTGGTTTCATTTGTTCGCGATCAAGCAAAGATCATAAACCGCACATGGAAAACTGAACCTCGTAACCGCGTAGACTATACGACGCCAAGGTCGCCGCCGCAACGCAAGTCTACGAATACTTACGTTAACACCGCTCAAACTCAATCGAATCAAACGGTGTGTCCGCTATGCAAATCGCAGCATGAGCATTTGTATCAATGTCAATCATTTAAAAAATTGACACCTAACGAACGCTTTAAATTTATTAAATCGCAGTCATACTGTATAAATTGCTTAAGTAAAAGGCATCATGCTTCTGATTGTAATTCGGATTCGCGTTGTAAAAAATGTCAACAGAAACATCACACGATGTTACATTTTGAAAATAAACATACTGCATCTAACGCAGTAGTCGCACCGCTCGCCCCCCCGCCGCCGCGCGCTTGCAGTGACGTGGGAGGAGGACGGCAGCTGGGTCCGGCGCCCGCTCCGTCATCCTATGATACCCGCAGCGCTGATGATGTTGCATTGTGCTCATTATCAGGCAATAATAAAAATATTTCGCACGCACCCGTGACCACGGTTTTGCTTGCAACCGCACGGGTTATACTAATAGATAGGCATGGCAAGGAACATAGTTTCCGCGTTCTGTTAGACAGTGCGTCTCAGAGTAATTTCGTAACGCGCCAATGCTGTAACCGCTTAGGATTAAACTTGAACCAAAGATCGTCATCTTCTATAGTGAAGGGAATTGGGGGTTCTACTAAAACGACACTGGGTTCCGTACAATTAAACTTTTATTCGCGCTTTAATAAAAATGTTAAGTTTGATATGGAGTCATTAGTCGTCGATAAAATTACTGAACGCTTACCGACTGTCACTGTTGATACGTCGTCGCTTGTTAATTTTGAAAATCTGCCTTTAGCTGATGATTCATATCACACGCCGGCTGATATTGATATTTTGATAGGCGCCTCTATTTTTCCACATCTCATTTTGGGTTCCAAGGTTCAAGGTAATTCCACCCTCACCGCACCACACGCTTTAGAGACCGTGTTGGGTTATGTTGTTGTAGGTTGTGCTCCCGCAAAGTGGATTACTTATTCGCCAGTTTCGTACTGTTGCTCAGTCGAACCTCCTTTGGATTCGATCGTCACTAAGTTCTGGGAACTCGAAGAAGTAAATGTCCCATCAATCTTGAGTCTAGATGACAAGGACTGCGAGGAAATGTATAGTCGTACTACGACTCGCACCGCTGATGGTCGTTACTGTGTCGCGCTTCCTTTTAAGGGCGACCCATGTACGCTCGGCGACTCCCGACGCCTAGCTGAGAGGTGCTTTCTCTGTCTTGAGAGAAAAATGCAAGCCTCGCCAAAGCTAAGGCAAGCTTATGATGACGTCATCAGAGAATATTTGCAGAAGGAATATATCGCACCCTCTCCTCTTGAGAGCGAGAAGGGCAGCCAGTTGCCTTCATATATAATACCGCATCATGGGGTTATCCGAGAGGATAAACTTACAACGAAGCTCCGCGTAGTGCTAAATGCTAGCGCTAAGACTAGCACGTCTGTTTCCCTCAACGATATTCTACATAATGGGCAGAACTTACAAGGCAATTTGTTCAAAATAATCGTTAATTTTCGCTTATTTCCAATCGCACTCTCGGCCGACGTTCGGCAAATGTATCTAAACATTGAAGTTCGCGAATGTGATCACAGATTTCAACGCATATTATACCGCTTTTAACCTGATAAACCGCTTAAGGTTTACGAATTTAATCGCGTATGTTTCGGTCTCAAGTCGAGTCCATTTCACGCACTGCGTACAGTGAAGCAGTTAGCGTCTGACGAGGGTAACACGTACCGTAAGGCGCAAGAAATCGTTCAACATTCTGGATATATGGACGATTTTGTTTTCAGTGTAGAGAACAAAAGCGAAGCTATCTCCACTACTGCTGAGGTTATCTCTCTTATGAAAGCTGGGCAGTTTGATCTAGTAAAGTGGACTAGCAACTCGCAAGATGTTATAAACACTATTCCGCCATCGCATCGCCTTTTATCTGTTAAGGAGTTTGATGAATCAGACTCTCATAAAGTGCTAGGCTTGAACTGGTCACATTCATCAGATCTTTTCAGTTTGAAAATTAGTACACCCGCTCAAAAATGTACAAAACGCACCATTTTATCTTGCGTGGCAAGATTATGGGATATAATGGGCTTCGTGGCTCCCGTGATATTATATGCCAAGCTTCTAATTAAAGAGCTTTGGCTTTGTAATTGTGACTGGGATGACACACCTCCGGACAACATTGTCTCCTTGTGGGTACGGTTCCGGCAGGAGCTCCCGCTGCTCGAACAAATCAATATACCACGCCATGTGGACATCACTAGTGGTAGCGAAGTGACTATCATAGGGTTCTGTGATGCTAGTGAGAAGGCCTATGGGGCTGCTGCATATTTTCACGTCAAAAATGGCGATAATGTTGTTGTGCACCTTATTAGTGCCAAATCCAAAGTCGCACCTCGTAAAGTTGTATCTTTAGCTCGACTCGAACTTTGCTCTGCCCTAGTGCTCGCAAACTTAATCAATGGTATTATTGAAGCATGTCGAAACCGCATACAATTTCGTGGCGTGTACGCCTTTTCAGACTCTACTGTAGCTTTGTGCTGGCTTCACGCCTCACCCCATAGGTGGGCAACCTTTGTCGCTAATCGCGTTTCAAAGATTCAATCGTTATTGTCGCCGCAGTGTTTTCGTCACGTATCAGGAATTGAAAATCCCGCTGACTGCTTGTCGCGCGGTCTTAGTCCGGCACAAATTATTGGTCACCCGCTTTGGTTTCATGGTCCACCATGGGTCAAATTTGATCCGTCTGAGTGGCCAGTGTACACGTTTCAACCATCTGATGTTTCTTGCCCGCCTGAAGAAAAGAAATGTTCATTACTCACCTCTATACCACAGGAACAATCTCCTATTCTCACACTGGCGGATCGTGTTTCCTCGTGGTCTAAACTTTTACGCTGCGTAGTTTACGTCTGCAGATTTATGAAACTTCTCCCAAAACGAGAATTAATTTCAGCTTCAGATTTGGATTATGCGGAGCAGAAGGTTCTTCGTGTATTACAGACTACTCATTTCGCCAATGAGATAGTCAAGCTAAAGACTGGAAAACCCTGTAGTCGTTCCTTCCAACGACTCAAGCCATTTCTCCACGATGGCATAATTAGAGTTGGTGGACGTTTGTCGAATTCAGATTTGAATTTCGATCAGAAACATCCGATCGTTTTGCCTAAAAAACATCATGTTTTGTGTTTGCTTGTGGACTATTATCACAAGTTAAACTGCCACGCCGGTCCAGATTTACTTATGTCAATTCTTCGACAGAAATACTGGATCTTGTCCGCACGCAATTTGATTCGTAGTAGGATACATAAGTGTATCTCTTGCTTTCGAGTACGGCCTAAGCCTGTATTTCCTGAAATGTCGGAACACAGGTCTTGTCGTGTCGTACAATCCGCTAAGCCTTTCGTACACACGGGTACAGATTATGCTGGCCCCTTTAAGGTGACGATTTCGCGAGGCCGTGGTATACGGTCTGTAAAGGCTTATGTCTGCTTGTTTGTCTGTTTGACAACACGTGCTGTTCATATAGAACTAGCTGGTGATCTTAGTACAGCAAGTTTTATGTCAGCCTTCAAACGGTTTTTAGCGCGTAGAGGTCCTGTGGGTCGTATTTATTCGGACAACGGGACGAACTATGTCGGCGCTAAACGCACCCTTTCAGAGCTTTATGGGCTTCTGAAGTCCAAAGATTTCAATAGTGAATATGCTCACATATTAGCTGAGAATCGCATAACCTGGTTACTAAACACGCCCGCCGCTAGTCACTTTGGAGGTAACTGGGAGGCTAACATTAAGAGCCTTAAGACTCATTTATTTCGCGTTATTGGTGAGCAAATTTTATCGTTTGAAGAGATGACCACCGTACTGGCTCAAGTTGAGGCCGTTATGAACACACGTCCCTTATGTCGCACCATCTCTAGCGATCCCTCGGAGGATATCGCATTAACGCCCGCACACTTTCTAAATACGACACCCTTACGTTATTTACCTGCTCGCGACATCGAAGATGACAGACTTACTATTCTGTCTCGACATGACTTACTGGATGGATTAGTGCAATCCTTTTGGAGGCGATGGAGAGCAGAATACTTGCATACTTTGCAGTCTCGGAATAAATGGAATACACCGCATAACCCGATAACCGTAGGGACCGTCGTTATTTTAAATACGGAAAACGCGCCGCCTCTTCACTGGCCTTTAGGGGTTATTGAAGAAGTATTTCCGGCCACTGATGGAGTGGTTCGTATTGCAAGAGTTAGGACTGCTACCGGATCGTATTTGCGCCCGGTTGTACGTCTGTGCCCTTTACCTAGCCAATAAGTCTTATCGCGAATAGCGTCTTAGGTTAGGTTATAGTTTTAAGATACATTTCGCCCATATAGTTGGGCTCGTAATTTTCGCATATATAGTTTTCGCTTATTTAGTGTTTTCTCTTTTTTCTTTCATACTTTGAAGGAATCAATTCCTTCAAGCCGGGGGGAAATGGTTACGCCATATTGTCATTTATTTAATATATCTATAATTGATTGATGAATGCGCCATCCTCTCCTATCCTTTACCCTCATACCTCAAGCTGTGATTGTGAGAGCGAGAAAGAGAAGCATTCGACGCATACAATGACACTTGTGATTTGACAAGTGTCGAAGAAGTCCGACGCGAACCACGGAAGGAAAAGGTTGTTTTCGTAACCCTATCCCGCAAAGACTTCACCGCACCCGCAGGAACGAACTTTGTCGCTAACCGCCGTGGCGATTATCGAGGATTCCGTGGATCTACCCGCCGCTACTCGCATCAGCAGTCCACATCCACAAGGGAAGACCAAGCAGAGGTTAGTCCTTACCTATATGTAGAACTGTCTTGTCATAACCCTGATTTTCCCTAAGGCAGTTCATCTCCCTTATTGTCGCATTCATAGTCAGTTTTTTAGAAACCGCAGATACAGTCCACTCTCTCGCAACCATCTTCCCATGGTAAAACATTTTTTTTTCTAAATTAACTTCAACTTTAAGCGTCTGCTTTGGGCTTTGATAATTTTTATTGCAAATGTTGTTTTCAGCGTAAACTGCATTCTTTTAAATTGAAATGGCAAATAATTTGTAATTATTATAATACGTAGAATTAAAACATTTACTCCTTTTGCCATTCCATGCGTCATGATTGTATCTTTTACAATGTTGTACCCCAGATGTGTAATTTTTAGCTGTGTACCATTACATAGCTTTGAATTTCTTATTAATAGTACTGGAACATTAAACTTCAGCCTCAACTTATGGAAAGGCACTCCTGATAATTCTAAAGAGTTGAGAAACTCTATGCATAAGCTATAATATGACTTGTTCAGCGTCTCTAGCTTTGTTTCTTCTTCTTTCAACTTTCTTTCTTCCTTCACGTCTGACATGATCCGTTCGTGTATTTAATAACCTTTACCTTTTATTGATTACCTTTGGTAATCATTAGTCTGCGGATCAGGATAGACATTATTTTTAGATCATCTGTACTATCATACACCAGAAATCACGTCTCAGTGTAATCATGCCGTTACTGTCAGTTGGCATACAATCTTTTCCGATTTTTAGAAGAGCATTTGCATATTGACACTGCTCATAAATCATTGTGAAGTTGTTCTCGCATAATTGTAATAAGACAAAACTTTTTAACATGTACCTATAATACAGATGTTTCATACAGGCATTTATTTCATCTGGCGGCGTACCACTTTTGCTTTTTTTGTGCATAAATCCCCCCGCATACCTTTCTGTCGGATTTTTTCACGAAGAACATTAATTGAATAAACAAAAAATCATGTAATCAAATCGAATCGTAGTGAATAATAACGAATTTGTAGTGGCGAAATTCAATATCATGCATGCGGCATATAGACGTCTGCCCTCACCTGTCTGCCCGTTCGTGTAAGCACACTTAGACATATTGTGATAACTCCGTAAATGTTACATCAGAATAGCTCTAATATTTTGTCTTCTGTCGCAAACTTATGAAGCATTTTCACATACCTCACATATTTCCATACAAACTTTCATCCCCTATTGCTATTTTTCCCCCTTGAGGGTAAATTTTCTACAAACTTTAAATGACATTTTTATTATATCTAATCAACAGCCTAAAAATAAATTTTAACTATCTAGCTCAAAATGACTATACTTTTGTAGAGAGTTTTTAAGTTTAGAAAGACTATTTAGTAATATGGCTTATTTATTTTTTCTAATTTAATAAACATACAAATCAGATTCATGACTGTTTGTATTAATTTAAGTCTTAGTTGAAAAAGCGAAATCTTTTTAATGAATGTGACAGCCTTGTTTAGTCGTTGCCAAGACGCCCGGCGTAGGTAATTCGCAGGCGTGTGAACCGCCACTCTTCTATACAACTTTTTTCCCCCCTTTCAACCCCTTATTACCCTTTTTTGCATTAAAAAGTAGCCTATGTCCGTTCTCAGGCTCTAAACTATATGTGTACCAATTTTCATTGTAATCGGTGCAGCGGTTTGGCCGTGAAAGCAAGACAGACAGACAGACAGAGTTACTTTCGCATTTATAATATAAGTATGGATTTTTCTCTAAATTTTTATAATCGTAATCGATCAAACAAAGACCAAAATAGACACTAATTTTTCATAAAATAAATTCATTCGAATCAACGATAAGTGATTATAATTAATTCAATATTTATAAATTTGATGTGTTGAAATTAGAAAGGCGCATATGCCTAGTGAGCTAAAAGTTATATAGAGCAAAACAGACAACTGAAGAAAAGTTATGTTCCAGCCCAAAATAGAAACAATTAGAGAGACTTAGCTATTATCAAGTGAAACTTCTAGAATACGCTTCATTGAATACATTTTTATAAATAAATACATTTTTTATGACATCTAACACACAACGCTATCTAGTCTCAAGCTAAGCAGAGCTTGTGTTATGGGTACTAGGCAACTGATATGAATACATTACTCTTTTTTTTTTGTAAATACATACATATTAGAAGTACTTAGAAAACACCCAAACTCCGAAACAAATATTTGCAGATCATACAAAACATTTGGTCCGACTCGGGAATCGAACCCGAGTCGCACACACTACCACTGCGCTACCGAGGCAGTCAAACTTACAGTATACTTATAAGTGATTGCTTTTTTAGTCAAAACTAATAAAATAACCACAGTTTTACTGTATATACCTTTATAAGATAACAGCTCATCCACCAAGATACTCTTAATTTCATCCAAATCATTAAAAGCCAATTCCATCAACAACAGTGGTATGCACATAGTGATCACATATATAACACCTTCCACAAACCATAATATAATATCTGTGCGCTGAAAACAAGTATTTGATACCGTTAATAGAGTACGATAGGTATTTTTAAAAACTCATTTTCATGACTTACCAAATACTTTAAATTTAAAAGTCTGTATATTATAAAACATATCTTTAAAAAGTCCAAACTGAAGCCCAATATTGTCTGAAAGTATAACAAATCCATTATAAAGACAGAGCATTCTACTGCATGCGCATGCACATCAAGGTATGCTGGAAATGAAAACGTCATTTAAAAAGGCCTACTGCAGGAAGTCTAAAAAAAAAATTCGTTTAAAAAAACCGACTTCAAAAACTAAAAAGTATAAAATAACTTAATTTGTATGTGCTACCTATTCATAGGTTTGAAGTCAGTGCCAAGCCAATGGAATAGTAGGTACCACACTCGCTATATTTCGAGATGAACGTCAACGACGCTTCGGTTGTATTGTTCAACGCGAAGAGCAGTTATCCCGTTCAAGGTCACGCGCGGCACATTTTGGCTTGGCACCGACTTCAAACCTATGAATAGGTAGCACATACAAATTAAGTTATTTTTATACTTTTTAGTTTTTGAAGTCAGTTTTTTAAACGAAGTTTTTTTTTTATTTTTCGCTTTTTAGTCTTTCTCAAGTCTCATCATCATTTCATTTAAAATTTGATGATGTCTACAGAATATGAAGGTATGCAGACAATTGCTCGTAACTTCATTGCAGGCGCTCACGTAAATTTGAGGGTTTCCTTCAATTTCCTTAGGATCCCATCATCAGATCCTGATATGGTGGCCATGGGACCACATGGGGAGCATACCCTTTCGAATACAAAAAAAATTTTCAAAATCGGTCCACAATTGACGGAGTAATCGATGTACATATGTACATACATAAAAAAAAAAAAAAAAAACCGATGAAATTGAGAACTTCCTCCTTTTGGAAGTCGGTTAATGACTGAGCTTTGTGTTGTGGTTCAAACGTGTGATTTGTGTGATCTATAAATTGTTCTGAATCTGGGTGTTCTTTGTGTTTGGTTCTTGTATGTTTGTAAATTCCTCGTGACGCATAATTTACTTTTGTTTCGTTCGACGTTGTCTTTATAAAAAATATAAAACTCTTAAACATTTAACCCTTCCACAATTTTATACGATTGAACTTTTTATATTTTCAAGTTTTATTGTTTTACAATGTTTTGTTTTATAATAAAAATAAATTGTACGATTTGAGAAGTCTAAATAATCGTGTTTCAACAACCCCTACTTCTCAGTATACAAGTGCGTTACCGTCCAATTATTAACCTCTTTCTAGTTAAGCAATACGACGGAACAGTTGAATGTCTGGAAATCTCACTCATCTGATGTAACAAATATAAGATACACGTATACTTAGCAGACAGACAAAGAAGAATGAAAAACTATACAGGTCTCTGCAGATAACAGGTCTGTTGAAACGAATGCTGAGGCAGAATGCTTACGAGATTATGCTCACAGCAGGGTTCAATAGTTTGTGCGATCTACAAATTGTTGTTCTCAGCCTGGGTGTTCTCTGTGTCCGTTTCAGGTATGTTCATGTATAATGTATATTCCTAATGTGGGAATTGTCTTTTTTTTAAAACAAGAAAGAAAGCAGTATCTATATTTGTACTACTATGATAGCGAGGCCAATAAGGCATTATTGCTACTTCGTCATCATTAAAGTAGTTACATCTTAGTATTTTTATACACACCTTAATCCTGATCATTTTCTTTGTGAAAGCAAAGTCGTTGGTAAATTCCATATAACTGCTGATAAATTTCTTGATATGTACAATTTTTAACTCCTCTGTTAGACGTTTATCAGTTTGTATAATACTCATGTATTTCTTCAGTAAGTAAATACATTTTCGGTATTCGTCTGCTAAGTATAACAATGGTATACGACCCATAAGACACGAAATGAACATGTACGGCGAAACAAGTTTTTCTATAGTGTCAAAGAAGGATTTTAAGAGTAAGGTAAGTAAATTTGGTATTAGTAACATAAACGATACAAAATGAATGACGTTACTGTTCTTATCATATTTGTAAAAAAACTTTGTTAACCATTCTTCTTTAGTGATTAATGAAAGTATTACGTTTAAAGAGGACTCAAAAGTTACAGAAATACAATAGATGAATTCGCCATGTTTTGAGTGAGTTTTTTTGTAGTAACATACAATCCAACTTGAAAATAGGTAAAATACACAGTAATACCGAGCCAATTTGCACATAATAGCAGATTTAGTGAATTTGTAATAGTTGCCACATAATAGCCTAATGAACATCATTATTTGGAACAAAGCGTTAGTTTTAGTAGTCGTTGCTATTATATCAGTTGAAATTATGTTATCCGCCATAGCTAAAACACCGAAATATTTCACAAACATTGACGAACTGACCGGATTAATGATAAAATTCTAAATGTTATAAATTAATCAATTGAAACAGTTATTATAGTAATACACAGTTCAAAAACCTTCATTAGTAGTAACATTCTTCAATAATTAATGTGTACAAACACATTAGCTAGAGTATTTTCTGTTTGTACACTACCTTGATGACCAAAATTATTTTTTTTATAGCAGCTGAAGGTGGTCATATTATGTTAGATTCCAGCCTTCTAATAGATTAAGAAATATTTATAAATATGTGCTACAAATAAAAATTATTCTGTTAACATTTAGTGGTAAAACACCACCACCAATAAGATTCTTAGTATGTTTTTCCTTTTTTTTTGGCCAAGAGTTTAATTGCTGTATTTAATAGAGGTTTCCGACATTATGTCAAACTCTTTACCAAAATCAACCTATTTATTACAATGGAAGGACCATGGAAATTACTAATGATAATGAAACTGCACTTATTTGTTAAGTTTAATATGACAAAACTTATATTAACCCAAACAACATACATTATTATCCAACTACAGACAACATAGCTTCAAGAAAAGCAATAGAGCAGTTTTATAAACAAGCAATGAACATTTTAAATGTTATTTTTAGACACATCTACTTAATTGTATTTATTTCTTACATATCTGACAAATGAAAACAACTATTGTATAAGGAGAGTATGATATAAAAATTACACTACAAATTAGAATACAAACTGTAACAACACAATAACATAAGAAATCACTAAACAAATGAAGCCTACGACAAACTTTACATCCATGGAAAACTTAGGCCATAAGAAGCATTTGGACGTTTCGACGTAGCGCAAAGCGTCGTGCACGATAAGACGAAGAGTTTTATCTGAAACAATAAACATAACATTAAAAGTTACTAGTGTATGTCATAGGCTGAAATGAAATTAGAAAACATTTAGTTGACTAAATCAAGATGAAAGATAATATAGATGATAAAGAAGCTAAAAGAATTAATCAGAAATCGCAGTATTACCCGCAGTTTTCGATTAATTCTTTTAGCTCTTTTTGGTGATTAGATTTGAATCGAGCAACGATAAATGCAATAAACCTTTGTATTAAATATTTATATGATGATTTAACCAGTACAAAAAATATTTATCAAATCAGTTAAATTGTAACCTTAGAATAATAACGCACGTGTCAGGAAAATATATACCTAGTTATCACTTGAGCGTCTCAATAAAACATAACTATCAATTATAAAGTCAGAAACTAATGTGTGTCATGTGTCACGTAGTGGCTTTAGGAGCCTAGAAGGTTCTGATGATGATGAAATTAGACGCTTCACAACAACAATTTAAAGAATTTATTTACTGAAGTATAACACAAACAGATAGATGTACAGTCAGGGTGTGGGTTTGAGAGATTCGACCAGTCAGTGCCTCCAGACAAGGAGCACTTAACTGTAGGTTCGCAGCGATGAGAAAAGGAAGAGGTGTAGTCCTGGGTCGGCTTTAGAGGCCGACCGCCGTAGAGGCGTCGCAGGCGACTGGCGTGGTAGACGCCGGCCGAAAGAGGTGCAGTGCTGGGGCTCCGGCGTAGGCCGGGCGGCCCAGCCACCAGGCGTGGTAGACGCCGGGCGAAAGAGTGCAGTGCTGGGGGCGGCTTTAGAGGCCGACCCCCCGTAGAGGGCAGCGCAGCCGTCCGGCGTGGTGTGGTTCTGTGCGTGCGAAACCGGTTTTCGTTTGTGACTCAAACGCATTCCAGCGACTTGCATTTAAATTGCGGTTTATATAAGCCACAAGCGAACAAAATTTAAGCGAAAGTAATTAAAAGTATTTTTTGCACACGCGGTTCTAGCGAAAAAATATGAAAAAGCAAATAAAAGTGCGTGAATATACACGCGGTTTCGACTGGCACGTGTTCACAGCGAAATAATAGAAAAAAACACTTTCCTGGATGGGATTCAACACAAAACAAGCAATACACACAAAATATACACAATAAAAAGAATATGAGGTAAACCGTGATCGAATCTCTCAGTTCAGTCGGGCGCCATGTGTCACGTAGTGGCTTTAGGGTGTGGACCCTGAGAGGTTCGATCAAGCGGTCGTCCTCCAAGTTAAAGGCACTTAAACTGGGCTGAGAAGTTAACCGTTTAAGCGATGCGTAAAGAGTGTGGAATTCGTTCCACGTGGTTTTAATGGGGTTTATATCCGGAAGTGAGTCTATTCTCACACGATTTAATCTGTGGTAGACGTGATGTAAAAGAGACTCCGTTCTACTAAATAGATTTTTATCGAAGTTAGATTTTAACATTTTAATGTTATTATCAACTTTAAAGAGCGATAATTTTAAAGCCTTGAAATCTTCCTCGGGGGGTAAATGGGACTCCGCTACGTCCTCGGAAGGAGAACTTGACGCGAGTTTGGAAATTTGTTTGCGTAAATCTTCTACGGTGTTAGACTTTACGCCACCCCTCAGATAGACCTCGTATTCTAATTCTGGTTTTTGTAAACACGAGAATTTAATATCGTAGGCCATTTTGTAGAATAAATGTTCGATGTAAGTTAATAGTTTTTAAAAGTAAAAGAAATGAAGTGAAGATACGTTAGTTATTGCTATTAGACGTATTTTCAAAGAAAAATGGAATGAATTGAATTGCATCCAGGTTGTTATAAAGATAAGATTAAGCGAGCCGCCGAGAGTGGAGAACAACTACATACGTTGGGTTCAATTACACTCCCATTTAAATTTCAAAATAAATCAATCTACCTTAACGTCCACATCATACCTAATATAAAAAATTCGTTGATTCTCGGTATGGATTTCTGGAGGGGTTTCGACTTGTTCCCTAGCCATTTAGAATCTATTTTACTTTCGAGTAAGTCTGATACACGCGTTACCACAATACAGGCGGACGACGGTGGACACTTGGTTCCGTATAGCAATCTAACAGTCGAACAGAAAAATACCGTTGACAAACTCACCGCGAATTTTTCCGATATCTCATACCAAAAGCGTGGTCTCGGTTGCACGTCCCTAATTACACACAGTATCGATACAGGCGACAGTCCACCAATCCGCCAGCGTTATTATCGTATGTCTCCCGATAAACAGCGCGTTCTAGTAACCCACTTAGACCAGATGTTAAGAGAGGACATTGTCGAGCTTTCAGAAAGCCCCTGGTCGAACCCAGTCATTCTGGTACCCAAGAAAAATGGTGAATTGCGTTTTTGTTTGGATAGTCGTAAATCAACATTTCTCGTTCTTACACATCTTAATTTTTCGAAAAAAATGCTAAATCATTGAATAAACGTCGCATTACTAGTAAACATTAATAATTTACAAATATTACCTTTCCTAACCCATGGTTCAAAAGTTAAAAACTCGAGTCAAACCTGACTCACAGGTTCTTCTTCACACGTTTCTTTTTCTTTCGTACGCACACGCATCCTATCCGATATATATATAAATAATGTAAATTTTTTTTTTCCATCACCTTTACACGTCACGATTAAATAAAAAAAAAAATGGAAAATCTCTTAACAAATTTAAATGTAAAATCTTTTCGAACAAACATCGGAATGCGGATGACTCATCCGCAAGCCATTAACTCTTATCTTGTTTACGTTCGTATGAATGAGTCGTCGTCTGCCGGTCGAGTTTTCCATTCACAATTCTCATTCAACTATTCTTCTTGACTTATTGTTTTTGTTTACATTTCTCAACCTTTTCAAAACTCTTTCCAGTGTACCAGCGAGGGATCGCCAGCAGTAACCGAAGATCAAGGCGAATTTCACTACGCAAAATTCTGCCCTAATGGGGGGAGTGTCACGCGGCACTCACATGCACACCTCCACGCCCTCCAAGCCTCACCCCCCGCGCGCCTACGAGGACCGTCCACTGCCGAGAACACCCCGCACCTCAAGCCTCAGAGGATATTTAAGGAAGCGCGCGGCGTCACAGAGCCCTTTTCTCATCGCTGCGAACGGACAGTTAAGTGCTCCTTGTCTGGAGGCACTGACTGGTCGAATCTCTTAAATCCACACCCTGTCTGTACATCTATCTGTTTGTGTTATACTTCAGTAAATAAATAACGTTTAAATTGTTGTTGTGAAGCGTCTGATTTCACCATCTTCAGAACCTCGTGGCCTCACCACCACCTCAAGGGCTCCTAAAGCCACTACGTGACAATGTTATTTCTAACAATTAATATCTTAATATTTAGTAACTACTATTTCTGTTGTCCTGTAAAAAGTGTTACTTGAGTAATTTATTTGATTATAACATTCTAAACGAAATACTGTAACTTTTAATTTCAATTGTGAGCTTGTAACTAACTAACAATTATAATAAAATAGGAGATTCAATAACGATTGTCTGTGACTAAAGTAATGTTTTAATAATTGATTTCAAATAATTGTGAGTAACAAGTCTAACCTGTTAACATCCGCTATTACATTTAAATTATAATAGCGTGAGGTTAATCACAGAAATTCTAAATATTTAATTAAGGATTTATCATGTAATTAGAATAAGGCGTAACGCATTTAATTGTTTTTGGAAAGTGAATACGAAACCAACGACATCCGTTATACAGCGACTACTGTCATCATGATTTGATGTGTTGGTTTCGTATTGGCGAGAATAAATGAAGAGATCACTTTAGTACGAGCATTGTACCAGAGAGGACGTGCTGTAAATAAGTTAAGTATATAGGCTTCTTAATTGTGGTAATTAACTATTAAACATTTGTTACTAATAAGTTAAGATGTGTGTGACTTTTAAGAGAATAAACTATTAAACATTTGTAACTATGTTATAAGTTAAGATGTGACTTTTAAAAGAGTGGCTATGAGTTTCTTTGCCAGTATTCTTCTCATAGGGCCCTACGCATTTTGGAAACTGGAAGTTATAGATCGACCTTGACAATGTTGTGCCGATCTATGATTTTAACTATAGATTCAATTTAACGTTTATTAAATAGATGAAATCTAGTTTGAACCTGAGTTGTTGTTTTAATAAATCCCAGTGTACCAACTATGATGTTTTGCCCATAAATCATGAATTATATTGATTAGTTAAGGAGTGACGTCAGCGAAGCTGATGTCACCCTTTCTAAAAATCATCTCTCTTTCCAAATCTAACACACGCGTATTGAGTGCGCAATAATAATAACTTGTGTGCGCAATAATAACAACGCGTTATTATTCTCAGATACCTCAAACCATTTTCATTCGTCATTTACCTTTATAAGTAAGCAACTCGTCCACTAAAATAGTGTTGATGTCATCCAAATCGTTAAAAGCAAACTCCATCAACACCAATGGTATGCACATAGTTAGCACATAGATAATACCTTCCGTAAACCATAATATAATGGCCCCGTTCTGAAAACAGAAATTTAATATTATTATTGAAAAAATGTAACAAAAATTTTATGAACATATTTTCATACAACTTACGAAAGTTTTGTCCTTGAGAAGCCTGTATATAATAAAGCATATCTTAAAAAAGTCCAGACAAAATCCCAATAATGTCTGAAACAATACAAAACCTAGTTTTTCTTTTCTCGAAACTTTTCGAAAAAAAAATCTCAACTACACAAGTCTGTTTTTCATTTGTAGGTATAATCGATGTATGACTTTTTACAACAAAAGTATGCAAAATGAAGCAATATACCAGTTTCGAGAAAAGTTTGTGATTCCCTGTATATTATAATATATGTATATTATATTATAATGTATATTATAATTATAAAAACTTAAATAGACACACAAGTCACACATTGAGTCCACATAATAATAATAAGTATAGATATAAAAAAGACATACATAGATCTTTAAGTTATGTTCATAATTGACTAAAGAAAGAGAAAAAGCAAATTTCGGAGATCAAATCTACCAGACGATAGGCTTAATACTCTAAGGATTTGGTGACAAAACTATACAGATACTATGAACTCTTATTGATGCTTCGGCACCACAAAAAACACGTGTTAGTCGAACGAGATATTACCTGTTGGCGATCTTATTTGTGAATTTCTAAATATTTAGGTTTCATAACCATTTTATACGTAATTTTAGTCAGTATTTTGTTGTTGCTTATTAAATGAAATAAAGTCGCCTGATTATTATATCATACCTTTGTCCTAAGCATTGTCGCTGTCTGAGAAAATTCGTTAGTCAATTCAATGTAACTGTTAACAAAATTTTTGATGCGGACTATTTTTAACTCCTCAGTAAAATGTGTATCCGTTTGAATGATGCTAATGTATTTCTTCAATGAGTTGACACATTTTCGGTATTCGTCTGCTACGTAAATTAGCGGTAGGCGACCAATATGGCATGACGTGTTCAAATATAACACAACAAATTTAGTTAAATATCTGATAGATTTAAAAGGTACAGTGATAAATTGTTGTATTAGTAATAGAAACGTGACAGCATAGATGGCATAACTTTTTTGAGTATATCTGTAAATAAACTTTGTGATCCATTCTTCTTTGGTGATTAATGAGAATATTCCATTTAAAATAATTTCAAACGTCAAAGCAACAGTATAAAGGATTTCCGGTGCTACAGCTGAAGTGCTTCTGAAGGCACATATAATGCAATTCAAAAAGACAAACAATACACAGTAACACCGAGCCAGTATGCACATTACAGGAGAATTGGTGAATTTGTAATAGTTGCCAAATAATAGCCTAATAAACATCACTATTTGGAACAAAATATTGTTTTTCTTTCTGCTGGAAGTTGCTATTAAATCTGGTGAATTCGTTGTATCTGCCATAGTAGATATTCCGACAAATTAAACCAATAACGAGAAACTGACCAAGCATACTTCGTATCAATTACACCTTGTATGAATTATTTAAAATGAATGACTGGTCGTATTTGTTACACATAAATATTTTGTTTAATAGTTACATTCCTTAATTAGTAACATCGATAGTTTATGTGACTCCATTAATTTTCTAGAGTGTCGTTTATTATTCTATCGATGACTGAAATTCGACTACATATTTTGTAAGTGATGATAGTTTGTAGCATATCACATTAGGCATTCTACAATATATTCTACATACTGGACTCATCTTCCTAACCTTTAATATTCCCCAGAATGTTCGTTCAACCGGTTTTACTTGAATTTCAGTTTTCCTCGCAACCCTGAATGTGAACTGAATTCGATGATTAAACTAGTTTTCAGTAAATTTTCTTTTCAAAAAGTTTCCATAGATGGTCATGACAACATGATATGAAATACTGGACTATTCTTTGTTATTTAAACAATTTTCTGTTTGCGATGCCGCAAAGGGCGTTTAGTAAATCTCATCCAATGCTTTATGAAGTTACTACATTAGCTGTAAAATAGTCTATCTTATCCTATTCAAAATTTCATTATCATCATCTGAATTCGGAGCTTTACATGTAAACATGCCTAGGTCTCTCTTATAAAAGACAAAATCTGCATCCTATACTGATTACTGTTCTACTTTCATATAGTATTTCTAGAGTCTCTCGTCTATAATCAATTTAGTTCATTCCTTTCCAGAAATAGCTTTCCATTTCGTTTCGGTCATAGTAATGTCGCAGGCTAATAACTAATCATATCAAAACAATTATTAATTCATTATTTTTGTTTGTAGTTAATGTGTTTGTAATTAATTTAAGAATTTGCTTGAACGTTAATCAAATACTATGAAATTTAACTGTTTTTAACCGATTTCAAAAAAAGGAGGAGGTTCTCAATTCGACTGTTTTTTTTTATATTTGTGACCTCATAACTTACGACTGGGTGAACCGATTGTGATTATTCTTTTTTTATTTGAAAGCACGTGCTTCCGTGTGGTCCTATTTAAATTTGGTCCAGATTGAAGTCAGTTTTTTTTTTGTTAAAATTTGTGATTATATTTATTTTTCTTAAAATATGTGTCATCATCATCATTATATCAGCCGTAAGAAGTCCACTGCTGAACGTAGGCCTCCCCCATTGATTTCCACTTCGACCGGTCGGTAGCAGCCTGCATCCAACGAGTCCCCGCGATCTTAACCAGGTCGCCCGTCCACCTTGCGGGAGGCCTTCCTACGCTGCGCTTGCCGTCACATATGTGTAACTGTTATTAATCAAACTGTAGCATTTTGGCCTACATAATGTTATTAAATTATAGTCCGTATGGTACCTAACCAATCAGAAATGCGGAGTGGCACCGTCCCTGTTCATTCTGTTGGTGCAACCTAAAGGAGCAAACTGCGCAGGACAGCTGCACAGAAAAGCACATAAAAGCATGGTATAGTAATCTGAACTTTTCTTTCTAAGGAGAGTCCTGTAGGGTTGGGTATATGGTGACGTCATAAGAAAAACTACGCTCTTTTATCATAATAAAATAAAAATAAAAAAAATAAAAAAGCCTTTATTTCTTACAGATTCCAGAAATAAAAAGTTATATTATGTTAAGTTAGTGTATATATTAGTTTTGTTAGAAATTTAATTTGCTTCTAAAAACTGTTATGACTTTACATTAATGTTTACTTAATTTTACATAACTATTACACATGTTCAATAGTCTGTAAGAACCCCTCTGTAGGTGAAGGCCTCCTCCAAAGATAGCCAGTCCTCTCTAGATTGGGCTACTTGAATCCAGTTGGGGCCAGCTGTTTTTTTGATCTCATCTTCCCAGCTTGCTAATGGTCTACCTCTTTTTCTCTTGCCCTGTGGACCCGCCCATGTGGTTACCCTTTTCGTCCATCTCTTGTCTCGTAGACGCGCTACATGTCCGGCCCACTTCCATTTTAATGATTGAGCGTGTGTCGATCCATCTTTTCCCTTGGTTATGTCTCTAATTTTGGTGTGCCTTATTTTCTGCATCTTTCTAATATTTAGCATACTGCGTTCTATTCCCCGCTGGCATGAAATTATTTTATCCTTTGTTTTTTTGTTGAACTTCCACGTTTGGCAACCATACGTCAAGCATGGTATGAGGCTCGAGTTTAGTACCTTAGTTTTGATTTTGATTGGCATGCTGCTTTTGAATATGTCCTTCAGTGCCCAGTATTTGTTCCATGTTAGCTGTACCCTACGCTCTACCTCTCGATCGTTACTATTGTGGTGAAAGCTAATTTGTTTACCCAGGTATATGAGCTGTCTGTATATTTGAGAGGCTCGTCACCAATGTTTAGTGAAATCTTTTTGCTGTTAGTCATCAACATTGTTTTGGACAAGTTCATTTCCAAACCTACTAATTTACTAGCATCATTGAGTGATTGTATCATATACTGAATTTCTTGCGCTGTTTCTGATAGAAGAACCAAGTCGTCTGCAAACCTTAGGTGGTTTAGGTAGACATCTTTAATCTTAATACCCTGACCCTCCCAATCAAGTTGACTTATGATTAATTCCAGTGTTGCTATAAACAGCAGTGGTGAAAGAGGGTCACCCTGTCTTACTCCTCTTTTTACCGGAAACCAAGGCCCAGCTGTCTCTAGTTTGACTCTACTCTTGCTATCATTGTAAATACTCTTGATTACACTAATGTATTCTTTTTCTACCCCTTGCGTTGTTAGGCTTTCCCATATGCTTTTATGTGATATACAGTCAAATGCTTTTTGGTAATCAATGTATGCGATGTAGAGTGGTCTATTTTTCTCTCAGTATTTCTCAATGAGAAGTTCCATTGTGTGTATATGGTCAATCGTTGAGTATCCCTTTCTAAATCCGGCCTGTTCGATAGGCTGACGCGCTTCTAGTGTAGAGCATATTCTTTTATTTATTATTGAAGAGAATAGCTTGTAGATGGTAGAAAGCAGGCTTATTGGTCTGTAATTCCCTATGTCTTTGGGGTTGCCTTTTTTGTAGATAAGAATAACGTCAGATTCGGACCATTGCGCGGGTGTGTCTCCAGTTTCAATAATAAGGTTAAACAGTTTAGTCAGATGTATCATGAGAGTTGCTGAATCAGTTTTTAGTATTTCATTTGTAATACCGTCAGAACCTGGGCTTTTCTCCGGCTTAAGGCTTTTGTTGCTTTTATTACTTCGTTTATTTCAATCTGAGGTATAGGTGGATTTCTGTGGCTATAACTTAGGTAACAATCTCTTCTATCCGTGTTTGTCGTCTCTCTAGTGCTGTATAAGTTCTTATAAAAGTGTGTTGCTACCGTTATAATGTCTTTTCGGTCGGTGTGTATTCTTTCTCCCTGTTTCAGTCCTTCTATCCATGTTTTATTCGTTCGCAGATCTTTGTAAGCTTTCTTTGTGCCTCCCGTTTGAGTTATGTGTTTTTCGATAGTGTTATACCTGTGGTTTTTGTAATCCTTCTTAATATATTTACTTATGAGCTTACAAAGGGCAGAGATCTCATTTTTCGTTGCTCTAGATTTGTTTTTTGTCCTCTGAAGTTGCTTCCGTCTCTCTATAAGCTGTAGTGTGCGCTCTGTCAGAATTTTATTTGCCTTTTGGTTTTTATATTTGTTTTTGATTGCTTGCAAGCTTCTGGTGATGGAATTGACAATATTGTCATAATAGCTTTGGACAGATTTATTTGACGGTGATTTCAGTGTCTCGTTTATGCACTCGTTGAATTGAGAGATATCGTGTTCGTTAATTATAGTTTTCTTTTGAAGGTTGTTATACTTTGTTCGACTTTTCTTTGATTGTGTATGGGATATCGTTGCTCTAACTGGCCTGTGATCTGAAGGGTAATTTATATTCAGTACTTCTATATTTTGAAATAAGTGGGGACGGTTTGATAGAACTAGATCGATTTTGTTTTTATATTTTTTATCAGGTGAGGTCCATGTCCATCTGTTTTTTAATTTTTTCTTATAAAATGTGTTTAAAATTGACAGTTTATTTTCAGTAGCAAATTCTATCAATCTCTGTCCTCTCTCATTCCTCTCGCCGTAGCCGTTTGGTTTCATGATTAGATATTCATCCTTTTTTGGTTTACCAATTTTCGCATTCCAATCTCCCATGAGTATGAAGTCTTTATATGACATTTGAATCGCTTTGTTTAGTATACTATAGAAATTGTCAATTTCGTCATTGTTAGCTTTTTCCGTAGGTGCATAGACCTGTATGATTGATAGCCGGGTATTTTCAAACACCATGTTTAGGATTGCGACTCTTTCTGTAAGACCAATGTAGCTTTCGATGTTGTTTTTATGACATTTTTTTACCATGAATCCTACACCATACAAGCCAGGCGTTTGTCCCGTGTAGCATAATATAAAATTATCATACTCTTCTATTCTGTCTCCCATACGCCTGATTTCAGCCAGTCCTATTATGTCATATTTAATGTCTGATAAAGATTCATTTAATTCTATTAAGCGATCGTATGTTGAGAGTGTTCTAACATTGTATGTTAAAATGTGGAGCTTTTCTGATGTATTCTTGGTAGTGGTACGTCATAAGAAAAACTACGCTCTTTTATCATAATAAAACTTTAATACAACGGTGTTTTTTTCAACACATAGAATTTGTATTTACATTAAGAAGATAGATAAATAAATAACTAGGTATCGGGTTCGATACCCGAGTGAAATGTTAATTGTATGGTTTGCAAATATTTGTTTGAGAGGGTGTTTTATATGAATAATTATGTATATATTAACAAAAAATATGCATAAATATCACATGCCTAGTACCCTTAATACAAGCTCTGCTTAATTTGGGACTAGATAGCGTTGTGTGTTAGATGTCCAAAAATATTTATTTATAGAATAACTATATAAGAATAACATTTTTTGAGTACAATGACACCGCCAATTAAAATACAAACTGCAGTAATACTATAGTGTAAGAAATCAACAGAGAAATAAACCCCACAACAAACTTTACGTCCATGGAGAAATTGTTCCATAAGAAGCATTTGGATGTGTCGATGTATCCTAAAGCATCGTACACAATAGCACGGAGAGCTTTATCTGAAACAAAAAAATACGTGTGGCACTCGGGGACTGCCGCGGTAAAGCTATTGCATAGCATTTTTTATCAACTTATGCAATTATTTTTTTAAGCAGTATGTTCGTGCGTGACAGTGACACAGATTCGTTGATTCGTCGTTCGGACACAGATTCGTTGATTCGTCGTTCGGAGCAGCTCGTCTCGATCCGTGCGAGCTTCGGGTGTCAGGTTTTTTTGTTCCGTTACGGAATTTCTGCACAAAGGCCCCAAAGCCCGCGATAAAAGCTATGCAATAGCTTAAAAAACGGAATTAATTACAACTAAAGCCCGTTCCAAAAATGTCCTAATTAAAAAGAACATTTCTTATCTTGCGTTTCAAACACTTCTAGCATGTTTCAATTTGATATATTTGTAATTCGACGTAATGTCGACGAGTCAACATCTCCTGAGGATGCCCCGTGGAGGGGCGAAACACGTGTCGAGTATAGGTTTGGTTGCATGGCATGCTAATTATTTCTCACTTGTTTTGTATGTGTGCATATGCATGATACCCATATGTGCATGTGGGTGGGATTTGTGCCCTGCTTTCAGACCTGGATATTTGTCTCGCGGAATTAAAGCTAAATATATTTCATAGCATTAAATATTTGTAATTGCATAATATTTTATTAATTTTCAGCGACCTATTAATTGTTTTCTTGCAAAACAGTCAAAAATAAAATTATTAACGAAACATTATAACGTCATTTACCTGTATAAGTTAACAGCTCATCCACCAAAATAACTTTGATTTCATCCAAATCATTGAAAGCCAACTCCATCAATAACAGTGGGATACACATGGTAAATGCATATATAATACCTTCTATAAACCATAACAGTATGGCTCTATGCTGAAAGCAGACAAATTGTATAGTGAAAAATACATGTGCTTGTGTGAAAAACATTCAAAGTGTGCAATACAGAACATCTATCTATATATATAAATGAATCGCCGAAATGTATGTAAGCGCATATCTTCCGATTGGCTGCACCAAATTAAATAATTCTTTTTTATGTGTTCGTTATTGTTGGGACAAGGTTTGTGTACAAGACAAATTAAAAAATAACAGGAAAAGTCTTTTTTTGTCCGCTACTGTACACTTTCTGTAAAAAGTTGAGACAGATAATATGTAAATATGGCGGTACAAAGATCGCCGGGTCAACTAGTATATTTAAAAAACTCACAAAAGATTGGTCGTTGAGAGTTCGGTATACGATAAAACATATCTTGAAAAAGTCCAAACAGAAACCCAATGATGTCTGAAATCGCAAAATATATTAAAAGTTTTATGTTAAACGTGTTTTAAGAGAATATATTATAGTCTAATTAATAAAATTTCATTTTATTTTCAGTCACAAAATTAATAAGATTTCAGCACGAACGGGCCGGCTCGACCGGGGCGATACTACCCTCGCACAGAAAATTAACGTAAAATGACAGCGTGCTGTCGTGTTTCGTTGGTGAGTGCGAGACCGAATGCCCAATTAGTCTAGTCAACAAGTTCCATACTTGTTGACTAGACTAAAAGATGCAGAAGCATCACTAGGCCGCCATGGTGTGGGTCGCCATGCTGCATTGTCTGCATTCGCAGTGAGCATGGTGACCACTACTCTTGGATTCTGCTTATGCTTTCCATCAGGCAGAGTAGTCATTTTGGCGGGCCAAACATAAAAAAAAAAAAAAAAAAAAAAAAAAAAAAAAAATACACACACGCATACTTTCAGTACGACTTTTTGACTAGCGTTAGATAAATGATATCTAACTATTATATCATACCATACCTTGATCCTAAGTATTTTAATTGCAAAGGAAAAATCGTTGGTCAATTCAATGTAGCTGTTGACAAAATTCTTTATTACGACAATCTTTAACTCTTCAGTAATATCTTTATCAGTTCGTATAATGTTCAAGTATTTTTTCAATGAGTTAATGCATTTTCGGTAATTGTCTGCTATGTAAAATAAAGGTAGACGACCAACGAGGACTGATGTATTCATGATGCATACGACCAGTTTATTTACAGGGTCCATTGTAAATTTAAAGAGTAAAGTAACAAATTGCTGGATTAATAGCAAAAATGTTACACAATAAATCGCATAACTGTTTTGATTATATTTGTAAACAAACTTTGTCACCCATTCTTCTTTGGTGATTAATGAGAATAATACATTTAAATTTGATTCAAAGACTAAAGACACAGTGAAAAAAATTTCAGGCAAAAACGCGTTATTGCATCTGTAAACACATAAAATACAATTTGTAAATAATGAAGCGATACAGTAATACCGGGCAAGCATGCACATAACAGCAGAATTGCTGAAATTGTAATAGTTGCCAAATAATAGCCTAAAAAACATCACTATTCGGAACAAAACGTTGGTTCTCTTTCTGGTAGTAGTTGCTAATATATCTGATGAATTCATTATATCTGCTTTAGAAGATACACCAATTTGTTAAACAAATACTGACAAACTGGACGAGAGTCCTTCGTTTCACTAAAACTAAGTGCGTATGAAAACTCAATAAATGAATAACTGAATAGTTTTATCAAAATGTGACGTCTTTCACTAATAGTAATAATCTTGAATTAATGAAATTTTATAATTATGTAAATCACTTATGTGAATTGAAGGTTATGGGTATTTTTCTATTCGATAATCGAAACTTTAAACTTTAAATGTGGGTAGCTGAACGTAATCCTACTTTTTGTTGGAATATCTGTCCATACTACGTCATAAAAGTGTTGCAATTAAAATTTCTCTAAAAATGTGTATCTAAGTTATATATGTATAGTATATCATTATTATCTTCCTAGCCTTTATTATTTCCAAGATGATTTGGGGGTCAGCTACTAGTTCAACAGGTTCATCAATACTCATTGCAAATGTAGACAACACAACAATGTAGCATGGTGACCCTCATTATGGCGTTCATTGAGATCTTTCTGCATCATTGGGCTTCTGGTCTCGCACTCACTAATGAAAGACGACAGCAGAAATGCTGTAATTTAAGTTTGGTCTGCTCTGAGAGGGTAGCACCGCCACGTTCGTGCTGAAATCAGCGTGGCTCTACTACCTTTAATTATGATACGAACATACACGATCAAAAGACTAAGTCCCGTAGGTGATCAGAAAATGTTGTTTCCCAAAATCTCTAAGAACTCTGTGCACCACATTCTACTCATTTATTATTTTACGATAGATTAGAGAGATAGATAGATTACGTTATAATGAAGGCTTTATCTGTGACGTTTAAGATGATTTAAGATAAGGATATTTCATATTTTAAGTGGTATGCACATGGTAAATAGACATATAAGACCCTGTACTAGCCATAATGTTGTAGCCATATTCTAAAAATGAAGGTGATACAGTAAAAAACGTATTCTACCCTTGGTTATCGTAAGAGCCTACTGCGATAACAAACTAAGCAGGGAACAGCACTTCAAAGAGAAGGAAAACTACACACAAACCCTATACTGACCCGTCTTGCCAGCGAGGTAAGCCGAAACATCCTTTCTAAGGACAGGTTTATGTCTAACAGTGGATTTTTCTTTATGTAATAGGGGGCAAACGAGCAGATGTATCGCCTGGTGGTAAGCGATTACCGCCGCCCATGGACACCCGCAACACCAGAGGCGTCACAAGTGCGTTGCCGGCCTTTGTGGGATGGAGAGAGGGTTGGAGGAAGGGGTTGGGGTATGGGCCTCCGGTATCGTCACTCAGTTGGTGAAACACAGCGCACGCGCTGTTTCAAAGCGGTTCTCTGTGAGGCCGTGATATCACTCCGGTCAAGCCGGCCCATTCATGCCGAAGCATGGCTCTCCCATGGCAATTGTAAAAGGCTGTTGATGTTTAATAAAATAAATAATAATAATTATAATATATTGGACATCTAAAACACAACGCCATCTAATCCCAAACTAAGCAGCGCTTGTACTATGGGTACTAGACAACTGATATAAATACAGATTTAATGTTTTGTTCAAATGTTCAAAGACTGTAAAATAGAATATATGTTATAACTCACCATGGTCTTTAGGTTTAGAATTTCGTATATAATAAACAACATCTTCAAAAAGTCTAAGAAGAAGCCCAATATTGTCTGAAAATACGACAAATATAATAAATGTACAAAACAATCTATCGACATAAAGTTACCACCTCTAAAAAGCGATATAAGAAATGTTGAGTGAATATAACAATGAAATCGTCACATCCATGATACGGTATGATAGCTTATGTCGTTCAAAAGATCAACGGCCTGGGTCTACGCGGAGCTCCATAAAAGACGGAAGCCTAGGGACACATGACAATCTGTGAACTCCTTTGTAAGCTATGCTTTCTATCGTAATTTTCAGGTAGAGATATTGTTGTCGCTTACCATTAGACTAGAAATTTTTAATTTTATATACTATACCTTAAATCTGATCATTTTCATTGTAAGGGAAAAGTCGTTGGTCAATTCAATATAGCTGTAGATAAAGTTTTGATACGAATAATCTTGAACTCGTCTGTGAGATGTTGATCAGTTTGTATAATACTCAAATATTTTTTTAATAAGTAAACACATTTTCGGTATTCGTCTGCTATATGTAATAACGGCAAACGACCAACAAGGCATGATATGTTCATGTAGTTCACAATAAGCTTGAATATTAGTTTAAGATCGCTGATTAAGTTCATAAAAAACAGTTGTACGAAAAAGAATAACATTGTACAATAAACGATGCAACTATCTTGATCATATTTAAAAATAAACTTTTTTGGCGAATAATGATATTATATCCATACTTCCATACTTATATTATAAATGCAAAAGTAACTCTGTCTGTCTGTCTGTCTGTCTGTCTTGCTTTCACGGCCAAACCGCTGCACCGATTACAATGAAATTTGGTACACAGATAGTCTAGAGCCTGAGAAAGGACATAGGCTACTTTTTATTGCGAAAAAAAGGTAAAAAGGGGTTGAAATGGGGGATGAAAGATTGTATAGAAGAGTGGTTGTTAACTCGCAACACGCATGCGCGTTGCCTTAGTGACACAGGGCGTCTTGGTAACGAGTAAACAAGGATGTCAAATTCATTAAAAAGATTTCACTTTTTAAACAAAGACTTAAATTAATATAATAATCTAACATTAATACATACATTGATAAATCTGATTTGTATGTTCATTATATTAATAGAAATAATTAAGACAAATTACAAAACAGTGTTTCTAAACTTTAAAAATCTCTACAAAAGTATCGTCATTTTAAGATAAAATCATAATATTTATTTTTTAGGATGTTGATTAGATATATATAAAATCGTCATTTGAATTTTGTAAAAATTTTACCATAAAGGGCGTAAAATAGCAATAGGGGATGAAAGTTTGTATGGAAATATGCAAGGTTTGTGAAAATTTAGAACTATTCAGATGTAACATTTACTGAGTTATCACAATATGCCTAAGTGTGCTTACCCGAACGGGCAGACGACTGTGCCGCATGCGGATGAATTTTGCCACTACAAATTCGTTATTATTCAATAGGATTAGATTTGTTTACATAATTTTTTGTTTAATCAAATAATTTTCTTCGTGAAAAAATCGGAATAAAAGTATCCGGGGGGATTTAAACACAAAATAATACAAAATTTTAACAAAAAAAAACTGACTTCAAGAACGACCAAATTGAATTAAGTTATTTGACATACATAATGCAAATTGAAGATTTATATGATTTTCTCATGGATGACATGTCAGAACTAGACCTTATTAAAATGGGACCACATGAGAAAGAAACAAGTTTTAAAATAAAAAAAAGAATCATCAAAATCGGTTCACCCAGTCAAAAGTTATGAGGTAACAAACATATTAAAAAAAAAACAGTCGAATTGAGAACCTCCTCCTTTTTTTGAAGTCGGTTAAAAAGGCAAAAGGGGTACGCCGCAAGATGAAATAAATGCCTGTATGAAACATATGTATTATGGGTACATGTTAAAAAGTTTTGTCTTAATACAATTATGCGAGTACAACTTAACAATGATTTATGAGCAGTGTCAATATGCAAATGCTCATCTAAAATAGGAGAAGATTGTATGCCAAATGACAGTAAAGGCATGATTGTTGTCATCCATGAGAAAATCATATAAATCTTCAATTTGCATTATGTATGTCAAATAACTTAATTCAATTTGGTCGTTCTTGAAGTCAGTTTTTTTTTGTTAAAATTTTGTATTATTTTGTGTTTCAATCCCCCCGGATACTTTTCTTCCGATTTTTTCACGAAGAAAATTATTTGATTAAACAAAAAATTATGTAAACAAATCTAATCCTATTGAATAATAACGAATTTGTAGTGGCAAAATTCATCCGCATGCGGCACAGTCGTCTGCCCGTTCGGGTAAGCACACTTAGGCATATTGTGATAACTCAGTAAATGTTACATCTGAATAGCTCTAAATTTTCACAAACCTTGCATATTTCCATACAAACTTTCATCCCCTATTGCTATTTTACGCCCTTTATGGTAAAATTTTTACAAAATTCAAATGACGATTTTATATATATCTAATCAACATCCTAAAAAATAAATATTATGATTTTATCTTAAAATGACGATACTTTTGTAGAGATTTTTAAAGTTTAGAAACACTGTTTTGTAATTTGTCTTAATTATTTCTTTTAATATAATGAACATACAAATCAGATTTATCAATGTATGTATTAATGTTAGATTATTATATTAATTTAAGTCTTTGTTTAAAAAGTGAAATCTTTTTAATGAATTTGACATCCTTGTTTACTCGTTACCAAGACGCCCTGTGTCACTAAGGCAACGCGCATGCGTGTTGCGAGTTAACAACCACTCTTCTATACAATCTTTCATCCCCCATTTCAACCCCTTTTTACCTTTTTTTCGCAATAAAAAGTAGCCTATGTCCTTTCTCAGGCTCTAGACTATCTGTGTACCAAATTTCATTGTAATCGGTGCAGCGGTTTGGCCGTGAAAGCAAGACAGACAGACATACAGACAGAGTTACTTTCGCATTTATAATATAAGTATGGATAGATTTAATCTAAGTCTAGGGACATTCATTAGCTGTTATATTCTTTGGCTGATAATAGTGATTAATTTTGTAACGATATTAATTATTTTCCAATATTGTAATAATTATAAAAAATAATTTTGAACACAAGATTTATTTATTTGCCCGCGGCTACGCCCGCGTTTATGTCGGTATTTAAATTAAAAAAATCTCTATAAATTTTAACTTATTATGTTAGTCTGATGTCTAAGCTATATTACTGCAAAGTCTCATGAAAATCCGTTGAGTAGTTTTTGCGTGAAAGAGCAACAAACACACGTCCTGAAAAAGCAATGAAAAAGCATCTCACTAAGCCGCCATAGTGTGGAACGCTATACTGCATTATCTGCTTTCGCAGTGGCCCCCACTGTTGAATTTTGCTTGAGCTTACCATCAGTCACTTTGGCAAATAACTTATTTAAAAAAATATAATTAGGCTGCCGTTTCAGGATTTTGTTTTTGCTGCGTTAATAATAGGTCTTTACCTATGAAATTGCCGTTTTGTATGCAATAAGTGAAATTACTTATTTTTTCAAACTTTTTTATTTCTGTTATTCGAAGTAAACACCCATGCAATCGACGCATCTTTGCCAACGCATTGGCAGTTTATTGATGCCCTTCTTGTAAAAATTAGCTGGACAGTGAATCACGACAACGCGCGACCCCATACTGCGCAACAGACAGTCTCCAAGCTGCAAGAGCTGGGGTTGGAAGCTCTCCCTCATCCGCCACACTCACCAGACCTTGCACCTACCGACTATTACTTTTTCCAAAATTTAGACAAGGTAGATTCAGAATATTGAATTAATCTGATTTTATTTATTATTATAATATCAGGAAAGGAGCAGATAACAATCAGCCATGAGAAAGTGAGAGTCATGGCCTATCAAGAGTCGAACAGATTGCAGAAAATTGACAGACGATCGCTCCATCGACAAGGGCGTGGCCCTTAAATTGATTGAGAGAAATCAGGACAGGAGCATTATTTATCGTGACAACTGTAAAAAATAGACGTTTATGCTCTTAAGGGCATGCATTTTGCTTAATTACTAATAGTACAACAGGCAAACATAGTGCTCAGTATTCTATCGATCCACTCGACTCATGAAGTAAATTTTGTTAATAATCAGAAGCTCGTAAATCACTTGGCTTTGGACGATGACCGGGGACATTATTATGTTTTTATTCAATATCTCTAATACTGTGTAATAAACTTAGATAAGTACAAAGATAACCGCACCTAATCGAGGCATTTATATCATACTTGTAAAAACTCAGGCTATATTAAAGGTTAGCGCTAATGAACTAGATGCTTGAATCTAAGTAGTTCTTCATTCAATTTAAGAGCCAAGCCCTTTATGTGGAGCAATCGCCGCTTTTCTCTATTTCATTTGATCTGTTTAACCTCTTGATAGGAACGCCACCATCAAAACAGGAGGAAAATGGTTGATCACTTAACAACACACGAAAACTACTTCAGAATAATACTGTTAGGAAAAAATGGGAAGTAAAAACGAGGAAGGGTTAGATCGACACACACATAAAAAACTCGAAACCGTGTCCTATCCAATTAGTTAGCTTCTAGATGGGGAAATAACAGGTATAATTCTCCAAATACTAAAAGTCCATATTCTTCAAATACTTATAAATATAGGTTTATTTGTGGTATAATTATTGTAAGAGACTATTTTATTTTTTATTCTATAAAGAAAGGGCTGCAGTCGCCGATAGGCACTTACAATTCAAAATTCACAAGTCTGTTGTCACCCTTAAAACAAGAATAAGCTTTGTCAATCACAAGCAGATTGAGACTGCAATATCCCGGATATCGTTGTCTAAGTCTCATTTGAACATCTAAGTTAGCGAAATATTCACCCGAACTCTTTTACTCATGTTTCGCTTAGTTTAACTTTAGTTTTTTCTTGATGCGGCGGCTTGATGAGTGTCAGTAGGATATTCGTATGTTTTCTTCTGATCCGTTGAAGAAAAAAATGTATATTAATAAAAAAAACTACAACTTACTTAAAAACTTATGCTAAATTATAATCCGAGTTCATATAAAGTTAGGTTTAGTAAAAAGAAATCAGTTTATGGACAAATACTCTTATTACACTGAAACATTCAAAATTGTTTGTACTTCTTAAATATTTGATTATGAATCAATAACCATTAGAGTATGAGGAATACATAGCAAATTAAAATACAAACTGCAGTAATACAATAGTGTAAGAAATCAACAGAGAGATAAAGGCTACCACAAACTTCACACCCACGGGAAACTGGGGCCATAATACGCATTGCGATGTGTCGATGTAGCCTAAGGCATCGTACACAACTAAACGAAGAGTTTTATCTGAAACAATATACACGAAATTAATTGATATTCGGAGTTGGAATTATTAGATCATTTGGAACTTATGTAATAAGTCATTTGAAATTTCTTGTATATATAATACTAGCTGTGCCCGCGACTTCGTCCGCGTAGAACAGTGGCTTTGGGTAGCAGTTTTAATTATTGAGGCTAATATTATTTTAAAAATAAGGCACACACGTTTCACTGTTAAAATCTTATTTGAGTATTTATATAAGTACAGAAAATATAAATTATTTATATTAGCTTATTTCGACATTCGACATGGCCAAGACCTTCGACCGGGTCTGGCACCGTTCGGGTCTCTCCAAGCTCTCGGCATCCAGTCTACCTCCTAGAATCTATGACTGGATTGACGCTTTTCCTCATCAGCACCGCATTAGTGTTCTTTGCGACGCGGCGACGGCGCGGCCTCTGATTTTCTGGAGGTAAACGGTTACCTCAGTATTTAGTCCTGTTTCACGCTGTTTCTTCTGCATGTCCATGACATGTTAGCTCTTGGCAACATACATTGCTATGCAGACGATAACACAGTGCATGGGCGAAATTATGGACACCCTGCAGCGAAGCTGACAGAAGTTGAGGAAAATCGACAGGAGCTTGTCGCTGAGCTCAACCGGGTTTTGAACCGCATTTCACAATGGGTTGATGAGAATCTGATCGAGTTCAACGCAAATAAAACACAGGTTTGCGCGTCCTCTACCAAAAAGTCTCGGTTTCTTCCCCTCCCAACTTTTAAAAGCACTCAACTTCCACTACGGGTTAAGCTCGGTGTCCTGGTCATGGACATTTGCCGAGACCTCAACCCACGGGGGTACGTCCGCGTCGGGGGCATCACTAAGGCGGCCTGAACAGGGTGAGACGGTTCTTCCCCCCCTAGCATTTTTGATCCTTTTTAAGACCCAGGTTGGCTCGTGCGTACTGTTCTCATCTTTGTGATGAATCCACGCAGTATTTGCTTGATTCTCTCGATCGTTTGCAGCGGCGAGCAGTCCGCATTATCAACAGTGCCGATACCACCCAGTCCCTTGAGCCTCTGCAGTTGCGGAGAGATATCTTCTCTATGGCAGTCCTCTACCGTCTGTACCATGGAGAGTGTTCTGAAGATCTCTTCCAACTAACCCCACCTTCTCCCATTCTCTACAGAGCAACATGTGCTGGCCTTGGAAGTCACCGCCTCAGTCTTAGAAATACGCTCTCGAACCAAACGGTTTGGTTCGAGAGCGTATTTAGTTTAGAACTGGAACCTTTAGTTAAAAACTGGAACTCACGACCAGCGCACGTGTTTCCCTCCCACTAATATACTGAGTCCTTTAAGTGGGGCATGAAAAAGCATGGCACTAAGCCCTCATTTTTTGGTACTCCATAGTGCATTGTCTGCTTTTTGCAGTGATTATTTTTGCCTACACTGTTGGATTCTGCTTGAGTTTTCCATCAGGCTGAGCAGAGTCACTTTGGCAGCCTCGAATTAAAAAAAAAACAATTTTATAAACTACGTTTTTTGTTTTCAAATCTTTTGCCAAAATATAGAGATTTTTTATACACATGATTATTCTTTCCATGGTAAAACATTTTTTTTTCTAAATTAACTTCAACTTTAAGCGTCTGCTTTGGGCTTTGATAATTTTTATTGCAAATGTTGTTTTCAGCGTAAACTGCATTCTTTTAAATTGAAATGGCAAATAATTTGTAATTATTATAATACGTAGAATTAAAACATTTACTCCTTTTGCCATTCCATGCGTCATGATTGTATCTTTTACAATGTTGTACCCCAGATGTGTAATTTTTAGCCGTGTACCATTACATAGCTTTGAATTTCTCATTAATAGTACTGGAACATTAACCTTCAGCCTCAACTTATGGAAAGGCACTCCTGATAATTCTAAAGAGTTGAGAAACTCTATGCATAAGCTATAATATGACTTGTTCAGCGTCTCTAGCTTAGTTTCTTCTTCTTTCAACTTTCTTCCTTCACGTCTGACATGATCCGTTCGTGTATTTAATAACCTTTACCTTTTATTGATTACCTTTGGTAATCATTAGTCTGCGGATCAGGATAGACATTATTTTTAGATCATCTGTACTATCATACACCAGAAATCATGTCTCAGTGTAATCATGTCGTTACTGTCAGTTGGCATACAATCTTCTCCGATTTTTAGAAGAGCATTTGCATATTGACACTGCTCATAAATCATTGTGAAGTTGTACTCGCATAATTGTAATAAGACAAAACTTTTTAACATGTACCTATAATACAGATGTTTCATACAGGCATTTATTTCATCTGGCGCGCACCACTTTTGCTTTTTTTGTGCATAAATCCCACCGGATACCCTTCTGTCGGATTTTTTCACGAAGAACATTAATTGAATAAACAAAAAATCATGTAATCAAATCGAATCGTAGTGAATAATAACGAATTTGTAGTGGCGAAATTCAATATCATGCTTGCGGCATTGACGTCTGCCCTCACCTGTCTGCCCGTTCGTGTAAGCACACTTAGGCATATTGTGATAACTCCGTAAATGTTACATCAGAATAGCTCTAATATTTTGTCTTCTGTCGCAAACTTATGAAGCATTTTCACATACCTCACATATTTCCATACAAACTTTCTTCCCCTAGTGCTATTTTTCCCCCTTAAGGGTAAATTTTATTCAAACTTTAAATGACATTTTTTTATATCTAATCAACAGCCTAAAAATAAATTTTAACTATCTAGCTCAAAATGACTATACTTCTGTAGAGAGTTTTTAAGTTTAGAAAGACTATTTAGTAATTTGGCTTATTTATTTTTTCTAATTCATTAAACATACAAATCAGATTCATGAATGTATGTATTAATTTAAGTTTTAGTTGAAAAAGCGAAATATTTTTAATGAATGTGACAGCCTTGTTTAGTCGTTGCCAAGACGCCCGGCGTAGGTAATGCGCAGGCGTGTAAACCGCCACTCTTCTATACAACTTTTATCCCCCCTTTCAACCCCTTATTACCCTTTTTTTTGCATTAAAAAGTAGCCTATGTCCGTTCTCAGGCTCTAAACTATATGTGTACCAATTTTCATTGGAATCGGTGCAGGGGTTTGGCCGTGAAAGCAAGACAGACAGAGTTACTTTCGCATTTATAATATAAGTATGGATTTTTCTCTAAATTTGTATAATCGTAATCGATCAAACAAAGACCACAATAGATACTATTTTTTCATAAAATAAATTCATTCGAATCAACGCTAAGTGATTATAATAAATTCAATATTTATAAATTTGATGTGTTGAAATTATACAGGCGCATATGCCTAGTGAGCTAAAAGTTATATAGAGCAAAACAGACAACTGAAGAAAAGTTATGTTCCAGCCCAAAATAGAAACAATTAGAGAGACTTAGCTATTATCAAGTGAAACTTCTAGAATACGCTTCATTGAATACATTTTTATAAATAAATACATTTTTTATGACATCTAACACACAACGCTATCTAGTCTCAAGCTAAGTAGAGCTTGTGTTATGGGTACTAGGCAACTGATATGAACAATATACTTTTTTTGTAAATACATACATATTATAAGTACATAGAAAACACCCAAACTCCAAAACAAATATTTGCAGATCATACAAACATTTGGTCCGACTCGGGAATCGAACCTGAGTCGCACACACTACCACTGCGCTACTGAGGCAGTCAAACTTACAGTATACTTATAAGTGATTGTTTTTTTAGTCAAAACTAATAAAATAACCACAGTTTTACTGTATATACCTTTATAAGATAACAGCTCATCCACCAAGATACTCTTAATTTCATCCAAATCATTAAAAGCCAATTCCATCAACAACAGTGGTATGCACATACTGATCACGTATATAACACCTTCCACAAACCATAATATAATATCTGTGCGCTGAAAACAAGTATTTGATACCGTTAATAGAGTACGATAGGTATTTTTTAAAACTCATTTTCATGACTTACCAAATACTTTAAATTTAAAAGTCTGTATATTATAAAACATATCTTTAAAAAGTCCAAACTGAAGCCCAATATTGTCTGAAAGTATAACAAATCCATTATTAAGACAGAGCATTCTACTGATGTGCATGCACATCAAGGCATTCTGGAAATGAAAACGTCATTTAAAAAGACCTACTGCAGAAATTCTAAATGACTGAGCTTTGTGTTGTGGTTCAAACGTGTGGTTTGTGTGATCCATAAATTGTTCTGAATCTGGGTGTTCTTTGTGTTTGGTTCTTGTATGTTTGTAAATTCCTCGTGACGCATAATTTACTTTTGTTTCGTTCGACGTTATCTTTATAAAAAAATATAAAACTCTTAAACATTTAACCCTTTCACAATTTTGTACGATTGAACTTTTTATATTTTCAAGTTTTATTGTTTTACAATGTTTTGTTTTATAATAAAATAAATTGTACGATTTGAGAAGTCTAAATAATCGTGTTTCAACAACCCCTACTTCTCAGTATACAAGTGCGTTACCGTCCAATTATTAACCTCTTTCTAGTTAAGCAATACGACGGAACAGTTGAATGTCTGATGAAATCTCACTCATCTGATGTAACAAATATAAGATACACGTATACTTAGCAGACAGACAAAGAAGAATGAAAAACTATACAGGTCTCTGCAGATAACAGGTCTGTTGAAACGAATGTTGAGGCAGAATGCTTACGAGATTATGCTCACAGCAGGGTTCAATAGTTTGTGCGATCTACAAATTGTTGTTCTCAGCCTGGGTGTTCTCTGTGTCCGTTTCATGTATGTTCATGTATAATGTATATTCCTAATGTGGGAATTGTCTTTTTTTTAAAACAAGAAAGAAAGCAGTATCTATATTTGTAATACTATGATAGCGAGGCCAACAAGGCATTGTTGCTACTTCGTCATCATTAAAGTAGGTACATCTCAGTATTTTTATACACACCTTAATCCTGATCATTTTCTTTGTGAAAGCAAAGTCGTTGGTAAATTCCATATAACTGCTGATAAATTTCTTGATATGTACAATTTTTAACTCCTCTGTTAGACGTTTATCAGTTTGTATAATACTCATGTATTTCTTCAGTAAGTAAATACATTTTCGGTATTCGTCTGCTAAGTATAACAATGGTATACGACCCATAAGACACGAAATGAACATGTATGGCGAAACAAGTTTTTCTATAGTGTCAAAGAAGGATTTTAAGAGTAAGGTAAGTAAATTTGGTATTAGTAACATAAACGATACAAAATGAATGGCGTTACTGTTCTTATCATATTTGTAAAAAAACTTTGTTAACCATTCTTCTTTAGTGATTAATGAAAGTATTACGTTTAAAGAGGACTCAAAAGTTACAGAAATACAATAGATGAATTCGCCATGTTTTGAGTGAGTTTTTTTGTAGTAACATACAATCCAACTTGAAAATAGGTAAAATACACAGTAATACCGAGCCAATTTGCACATAATAGCAGATTTAGTGAATTTGTAATAGTTGCCACATAATAGCCTAATGAACATCATTATTTGGAACAAAGCGTTAGTTTTAGTAGTCGTTGCTATTATATCAGTTGAAATTATGTTATCCGCCATAGCTAAAACACCGAAATATTTCACAAACATTGACGAACTGACCGGATTAATGATAAAATTCTAAATGTTATAAATTAATCAATTGAAACAGTTATTATAGTAATACACAGTTCAAAAACCTTCATTAGTAGTAACATTCTTCAATAATTAATGTGTACAAACACATTAGCTAGAGTATTTTCTGTTTGTACACTACCTTGATGACCAAAATTATTTTTTTTATAGCAGCTGAAGGTGGTCATATTACTGAAGCCCAATATTGTCTGAAAGTATAACAAATCCATTATTAAGACAGAGCATTCTACTGATGTGCATGCACATCAAGGCATTCTGGAAATGAAAACGTCATTTAAAAAGACCTACTGCAGAAATTCTAAATGACTGAGCTTTGTGTTGTGGTTCAAACGTGTGGTTTGTGTGATCCATAAATTGTTCTGAATCTGGGTGTTCTTTGTGTTTGGTTCTTGTATGTTTGTAAATTCCTCGTGACGCATAATTTACTTTTGTTTCGTTCGACGTTATCTTTATAAAAAAATATAAAACTCTTAAACATTTAACCCTTTCACAATTTTGTACGATTGAACTTTTTATATTTTCAAGTTTTATTGTTTTACAATGTTTTGTTTTATAATAAAATAAATTGTACGATTTGAGAAGTCTAAATAATCGTGTTTCAACAACCCCTACTTCTCAGTATACAAGTGCGTTACCGTCCAATTATTAACCTCTTTCTAGTTAAGCAATACGACGGAACAGTTGAATGTCTGATGAAATCTCACTCATCTGATGTAACAAATATAAGATACACGTATACTTAGCAGACAGACAAAGAAGAATGAAAAACTATACAGGTCTCTGCAGATAACAGGTCTGTTGAAACGAATGTTGAGGCAGAATGCTTACGAGATTATGCTCACAGCAGGGTTCAATAGTTTGTGCGATCTACAAATTGTTGTTCTCAGCCTGGGTGTTCTCTGTGTCCGTTTCATGTATGTTCATGTATAATGTATATTCCTAATGTGGGAATTGTCTTTTTTTTAAAACAAGAAAGAAAGCAGTATCTATATTTGTAATACTATGATAGCGAGGCCAACAAGGCATTGTTGCTACTTCGTCATCATTAAAGTAGGTACATCTCAGTATTTTTATACACACCTTAATCCTGATCATTTTCTTTGTGAAAGCAAAGTCGTTGGTAAATTCCATATAACTGCTGATAAATTTCTTGATATGTACAATTTTTAACTCCTCTGTTAGACGTTTATCAGTTTGTATAATACTCATGTATTTCTTCAGTAAGTAAATACATTTTCGGTATTCGTCTGCTAAGTATAACAATGGTATACGACCCATAAGACACGAAATGAACATGTATGGCGAAACAAGTTTTTCTATAGTGTCAAAGAAGGATTTTAAGAGTAAGGTAAGTAAATTTGGTATTAGTAACATAAACGATACAAAATGAATGGCGTTACTGTTCTTATCATATTTGTAAAAAAACTTTGTTAACCATTCTTCTTTAGTGATTAATGAAAGTATTACGTTTAAAGAGGACTCAAAAGTTACAGAAATACAATAGATGAATTCGCCATGTTTTGAGTGAGTTTTTTTGTAGTAACATACAATCCAACTTGAAAATAGGTAAAATACACAGTAATACCGAGCCAATTTGCACATAATAGCAGATTTAGTGAATTTGTAATAGTTGCCACATAATAGCCTAATGAACATCATTATTTGGAACAAAGCGTTAGTTTTAGTAGTCGTTGCTATTATATCAGTTGAAATTATGTTATCCGCCATAGCTAAAACACCGAAATATTTCACAAACATTGACGAACTGACCGGATTAATGATAAAATTCTAAATGTTATAAATTAATCAATTGAAACAGTTATTATAGTAATACACAGTTCAAAAACCTTCATTAGTAGTAACATTCTTCAATAATTAATGTGTACAAACACATTAGCTAGAGTATTTTCTGTTTGTACACTACCTTGATGACCAAAATTATTTTTTTTATAGCAGCTGAAGGTGGTCATATTATGTTAGATTCCAGCCTTCTAATAGATTAAGAAATATTTATAAATATGTGCTACAAATAAAAATTATTCTGTTAACATTTAGTGGTAAAACACCACCACCAATAAGATTCTTAGTATGTTTTTCCTTTTTTTTTGGCCAAGAGTTTAATTGCTGTATTTAATAGAGGTTTCCGACATTATGTCAAACTCTTTACCAAAATCAACCTATTTATTACAATGGAAGGACCATGGAAATTACTAATGATAATGAAACTGCACTTATTTGTTAAGTTTAATATGACAAAACTTATATTAACCCAAACAACATACATTATTATCCAACTACAGACAACATAGCTTCAAGAAAAGCAATAGAGCAGTTTTATAAACAAGCAATGAACATTTTAAATGTTATTTTTAGACACATCTACTTAATTGTATTTATTTCTTACATATCTGACAAATGAAAACAACTATTGTATAAGGAGAGTATGATATAAAAATTACACTACAAATTAGAATACAAACTGTAACAACACAATAACATAAGAAATCACTAAACAAATGAAGCCTACGACAAACTTTACATCCATGGAAAACTTAGGCCATAAGAAGCATTTGGACGTTTCGACGTAGCGCAAAGCGTCGTGCACGATAAGACGAAGAGTTTTATCTGAAACAATAAACATAACATTAAAAGTTACTAGTGTATGTCATAGGCTGAAATGAAATTAGAAAACATTTAGTTGACTAAATCAAGATGAAAGATAATATAGATGATAAAGAAGCTAAAAGAATTAATCAGAAATCGCAGTATTACCCGCAGTTTTCGATTAATTCTTTTAGCTCTTTTTGGTGATTAGATTTGAATCGAGCAACGATAAATGCAATAAACCTTTGTATTAAATATTTATATGATGATTTAACCAGTACAAAAAATATTTATCAAATCAGTTAAATTGTAACCTTAGAATAATAACGCACGTGTCAGGAAAATATATACCTAGTTATCACTTGAGCGTCTCAATAAAACATAACTATCAATTATAAAGTCAGAAACTAAATGTTATTTCTAACAATTAATATCTTAATATTTAGTAACTACTATTTCTGTTGTCCTGTAAAAAGTGTTACTTGAGTAATTTATTTGATTATAACATTCTAAACGAAATACTGTAACTTTTAATTTCAATTGTGAGCTTGTAACTAACTAACAATTATAATAAAATAGGAGATTCAATAACGATTGTCTGTGACTAAAGTAATGTTTTAATAATTGATTTCAAATAATTGTGAGTAACAAGTCTAACCTGTTAACATCCGCTATTACATTTAAATTATAATAGCGTGAGGTTAATCACAGAAATTCTAAATATTTAATTAAGGATTTATCATGTAATTAGAATAAGGCGTAACGCATTTAATTGTTTTTGGAAAGTGAATACGAAACCAACGACATCCGTTATACAGCGACTACTGTCATCATGATTTGATGTGTTGGTTTCGTATTGGCGAGAATAAATGAAGAGATCACTTTAGTACGAGCATTGTACCAGAGAGGACGTGCTGTAAATAAGTTAAGTATATAGGCTTCTTAATTGTGGTAATTAACTATTAAACATTTGTTACTAATAAGTTAAGATGTGTGTGACTTTTAAGAGAATAAACTATTAAACATTTGTAACTATGTAATAAGTTAAGATGTGACTTTTAAAAGAATGGCTATGAGTTTCTTTGCCAGTATTCTTCTCATAGGGCCCTACGCATTTTGGAAACTGGAAGTTATAGATCGACCTTGACAATGTTGTGCCGATCTATGATTTTAACTATAGATTCAATTTAACGTTTATTAAATAGATGAAATCTAGTTTGAACCTGAGTTGTTGTTTTAATAAATCCCAGTGTACCAACTATGATGTTTTGCCCATAAATCATGAATTATATTCATTAGTTAAGGAGTGACGTCAGCGAAGCTGATGTCACCCTTTCTAAAAATCATCTCTCTTTCCAAATCTAACACACGCGTATTGAGTGCGCAATAATAATAACTTGTGTGCGCAATAATAACAACGCGTTATTATTCTCAGATACCTCAAACCATTTTCATTCGTCATTTACCTTTATAAGTAAGCAACTCGTCCACTAAAATAGTGTTGATGTCATCCAAATCGTTAAAAGCAAACTCCATCAACACCAATGGTATGCACATAGTTAGCACATAGATAATACCTTCCGTAAACCATAATATAATGGCCCCGTTCTGAAAACAGAAATTTAATATTATTATTGAAAAAATGTAACAAAAATTTTATGAACATATTTTCATACAACTTACGAAAGTTTTGTCCTTGAGAAGCCTGTATATAATAAAGCATATCTTAAAAAAGTCCAGACAAAACCCCAATAATGTCTGAAACAATACAAAACCTAGTTTTTCTTTTCTCGAAACTTTTCGAAAAAAAAATCTCAACTACACAAGTCTGTTTTTCATTTGTAGGTATAATCGATGTATGACTTTTTACAACAAAAGTATGCAAAATGAAGCAATATACCAGTTTCGAGAAAAGTTTGTGATTCCCTGTATATTATAATATATGTATATTATATTATAATGTATATTATAATTATAAAAACTTAAATAGACACACAAGTCACACATTGAGTCCACATAATAATAATAAGTATAGATATAAAAAAGACATACATAGATCTTTAAGTTATGTTCATAATTGACTAAAGAAAGAGAAAAGCAAATTTCGAAGATCAAATCTGCCAGACGATAGGCTTAATACTCTAAGGATTTGGTGACAAAACTATACAGATACTATGAACTCTTATTGATGCTTCGGCACCACAAAAAACACGTGTTAGTCGAACGAGATATTACCTGTTGGCGATCTTATTTGTGAATTTCTAAATATTTAGGTTTCATAACCATTTTATACGTAATTTTAGTCAGTATTTTGTTGTTGCTTATTAAATGAAATAAAGTCGCCTGATTATTATATCATACCTTTGTCCTAAGCATCGTCGCTGTCTGAGAAAATTCGTTAGTCAATTCAATGTAACTGTTAACAAAATTTTTGATGCGGACTATTTTTAACTCCTCTGTAAAATGTGTATCCGTTTGAATGATGCTAATGTATTTCTTCAATGAGTTGACACATTTTCGGTATTCGTCTGCTACGTAAATTAGCGGTAGGCGACCAATATGGCATGACGTGTTCAAATATAACACAACAAATTTAGTTAAATATCTGATAGATTTAAAAGGTACAGTGATAAATTGTTGTATTAGTAATAGAAACGTGACAGCATAGATGGCATAACTTTTTTGAGTATATTTGTAAATAAACTTTGTGATCCATTCTTCTTTGGTGATTAATGAGAATATTCCATTTAAAATAATTTCAAACGTCAAAGCAACAGTATAAAGGATTTCCGGTGCTACAGCTGAAGTGCTTCTGAAGGCACATATAATGCAATTCAAAAAGACAAACAATACACAGTAACACCGAGCCAGTATGCACATTACAGGAGAATTGGTGAATTTGTAATAGTTGCCAAATAATAGCCTAATAAACATCACTATTTGGAACAAAATATTGTTTTTCTTTCTGCTGGAAGTTGCTATTAAATCTAATGAATTCGTTGTATCTGCCATAGTAGATATTCCGACACATTAAACCAATAACGAGAAACTGACCAAGCATACTTCGTATCAATTACACCTTGTATGTATTATTTAAAATTATTTAAAATAAATGACTAGTCGTATTTGTCCCACATAAATATTTTCTTTACTAGTTACATTCTTCAATTAATAACATCGATAGTTTATGTGACTGTATTAATATTCTACAGTGTCATTTATTATTCTATCGATGACCGAAATTCGACTACATATGTAAGTGATTATAATTTGTAGAACGCCAGCTTAAAGCATATTCAACCGGTTTTACTTGAACTTTGGTTTTTCCTCGTAGTAACTGACATCGTACCTCGCAACCCTGATTGTGAACTGAATTCGAAGATTAAACAAGTTGACAGTATATTTGAGGGCACTGGCTTTTCAAAAACGATTGCCATAGATGGTCATGACTACATGACATGAGATACTGGACTGTACATTGTTTTTCAAACAATTTTCGGTTTGCGATGCTGCAAAGGGCATTTAGTGGATCTCATCCAATGCTTTGTGAAGTTACTATATTTCTTATCCTATTCAAAAAAATTCTCATCATCATCGGAATTCAAAAATTTTCTCGTCATCATCGGAATTCGGAGCCTTCCCATTTACATGTAAAAATGCACAGGTCACTTTTATAAAAAGACAAAATTGCAGCCTGTACTAATTCCCGTTCTAGGTTATACGAGTATTATATTTCTAGAGTCTCTCGTCTATAATCAATTTAGTTAATTCCTTTCCAGAAATAGCTTTCCATTTCGTTTTGGTCATAGTTCTGTCGCAGCTTCGTAGTCGTACAAATTATCGAATTGGATCAGAATAGCAAATGAATTTAGTATTCTATTCTCTTTCTCTTTTTCCAATACTCTCAACACAGTAGATTTAGAAATTCTATTCAATTTAGTAAACTCTCTTCAGATATTAAGTCATTCGAATTTGTAATTACTAAAATCCAAGTTTTTTTAACATGTTTAACTATCTTTATTATTGTTTTATTATCTGATTAATGAAAATATAACATTTAAAATAACTTCAAAAGTCACAGACGTAAAGGTATTCGGGCACTAGAGTGCCATTGGATCTCCAGAAATAAATATTTCGGACAAAATATAGCCAAAATAAAAACAACACGCAGTAACACCGAGCTAGTATGAACATTACAGGAGAATTGGTGAATTTGTAATAGTTGCCAAATAATAGCCTAATGTACATCACTATTCGGAGCTTAGCGTTGGTTTTCTTTCTGGTAGTGGTTGCTATTAGATCTGATGAATTCATTATATTTGCCGTGGTATATATACCGTAAGATTCAACAAACAGTGACAAATTGACCGGAACACTTATACACAATAAAACTGTAAAGAATAATATCTTTTTAAATGAATGAAATAAAAACTGATCATACAATGATTTTTGTTTGTAGTTAATTTTTTTTAAATTATTTTAAGAATTTGCTAGAACGTTATTCAAATACTCGTACTATGAAATTAGACTGTTTTTTGAGTAACTATTATTAATGAAACTGTAGAGTTTTAGCATGCGTAATGTTTTAAAATTATAGTCCGTATGGTAACCGATTAGGAATACGGAGTGACAGCATTCCTATTCATTCTGTTGGTGTAATCTAAAGGAGCAAACTGCGCAGGACAGCAGCACAGAAAAGCAGTACTAATCCGTCTAGCTAGTATTTGATTTTTTATAAAATAGGGGGTAAACGAGCAGACGTGTCGCCTGATGGGAAGCGATTACCGCCGCCCACGTACACCCGAAACACCAGACGCATCACAAGTGCGTTGCTAGCCTTTGGGAGACGGGGAGGGGAATAGGGGGAGAGGTTGGGATATGGGCCTTCGGTATTCTCACTCACTTTTGACTGCACGTTTGGCCTAGTCACCACGCCGTCTCCTACTTCGCCAAGTGTAGTGGGTTCAAATTCCACGTTAGGACAACACTTTGTGTGATCCATAAATTGTTGTTATGAGTCTGGGTGTTCTTTGTGTCCGTTTCATGTATGTTTGTAAAGTCCCCCGCGACACAGGATTTATTCCTAGTGCGGGAGATGTCTTTTTAAGAAAAAAAAACTCACTCGGTGAAACACAGCGCAGGCGCTGTTTCACACCGGTTTTTTGTGAGACCGTGGTATCACTCCGGTCGAGCCGGCCCATTCATGCCGAATTCAGCCATGTGTGGCTCTCCCACGGTGAAAAAAGCATAATAAATAGCTAGAATGTCCTTTCTAAGGAGAGTCCTGTAGGGTTGGGTATATGGTGACGTCATAAGAAAAACTACACTCTTTTATCATAATAAAACTTTAATACAACGTTGGTTTTTTCAACATATAGAATTTGTATTAACATTAAGAAGATAGATAAATAAATAACTAGGTATCGGGTTCGATCCCCGAGTGAAATGTTTGTATAGTCTGCCAGTATTTGTTTCAGAGTTATGGTGTTTAAATGAATAATTATGTACATATTAACAAAAAATATGCATACATATCACTTGCCTAGTACTCATAATACAAGCTCTGCTTAATTTGGGACTAGGTGGCGTTGTGTGTTAGATGTCCAAAAATATTTATTTATAGAATAACTTTATAAGAATAACATTTTTTGAGTACAATGACACCGCCAATTAAAATACAAACTGCAGTAATACTATAGTGTAAGAAATCAACAGAGATATAAACCCCACAACAAACTTTACATCCATGGAGAAATTGTTCCATAAGAAGCATTTGGATGTGTCGATGTATCCTAAAGCATCGTACACAATAGCACGGAGAGCTTTATCTGAAACAAAAAAACGGAATTAATTATAACTTGAGTCCGTTCCAAAAACGTCCAAATTAAAAAGAACATTTCTTATCTTGCGTTTCAAACACTTCTAGCATGTTTCAATTTGATATATTTGTAATTGCATATTATCTTATTAATTGTTTTCTTGAAAAAGTCAAAAATAAAATTATTAACGAAACATTATAACGTTCATTACCTTTATAAGTTAACAGCTCATCCACCAAAATAACTTTGATTTCATCCAAATCATTGAAACCCAACTCCATCAATAACAGTGGTATACACATGGTAAATGCATATATAATACCCTCTATAAACCATAACATTATGGCTCTATGCTGAAAACAGACACATTACATAGTGAAAAATACATGTGCTTGTGTGAAAAACATTCAAAGTGTGCAATACAGAACATCTATCTATGTCGGATGACACATGAATAAACGAGAACATGAATCACAGATACAGCCAGTCTGGACTAAAGTTAAACACTAATCACTACTAAACGGATATGAATTAACTTAAACACCATCAGCAACCCCCACGAGGGGGTAGGGGCAACGCTCACTCCTCCGCGGTGCCCTGTGGAATTCGCCACCAGACTTGCAATTCCACCACAGGTAAATATCGCTTCACGCGGATCAAAGGGAGAGATTAAGGACAAATCAGTCGGTACTCGCACACACGATATAAAACACTGATATACAATACATCACAAACCAAATAGAAAACTACTACGACTCAGGAGTGACCCATGTCACAATCAAGAGATATGGTCGTCGCGAGATCTGAAGAGAAACTGTGTCCTGTTGCCGATCGCGTCGCTTTATATAGACTTCATCCCCACCTCGCCCGACTCACGGAACCGTTCTATTGTGGCAAATGTTTGTAACACTTAATAGTGACGTAAATTCCGCAACGCGCCGACATATACACACATCAAAAGTGTCTAGGGATTAACATATGTGTCTAGGGATCAACATATATTTTTGTAATAACTTTTCTCCTGATTGATATTAATTAAAATTTTCTTTAAGGATTCATCAAATAAAGTGTTTTCGTTTGTCACAGTAACGATAAACCAAGTCACCTTTGCATTAATAAAGAAATTTGCCATTTTCCTAATAAAAGGATTTTTGACATTTGAACCACTAACATTAAAGTTCGAAAAAAAGACTGAAATAACAGTTTTCTTTAAAATTTTATTAGGTAACTTAAACAATTATTAATCCGTGTTTCTACCGCGAACACTAACAACACAAGAATCGGTTTGGCATACTCAAAATGAGTTCATCCAAATCACGCTGTGGAATGGCCGCCCATGTTCGTTGCAACAAACAACAAAAAAAGGTCTTGCGACTGGATACCCTCCATATTCGGCAGAGCTCTTCTCTGTAGCATATCCCATGCATGCTCAATCGGGTTCAAGTCTGGCGACTGAGCAGGCCAGGGCCAAAGCCACATCTCAATCTCAAGAAATCCGCATAAAAATGCTTGATCCCTAGACACTTTTGATGTGTGTATATTAATATATAAATGTATGTACGCGTATAACTTCCGATCGGCTGCACCAAATTAAATAATTATTTTTCATGTGTTCGTTATTATTGGGACAAGGTTTGTGTACAAGACAAATTCAAAGATAACAGGAAATGTTTTTTTTTTTCCGCTACTGTACACTTTTTGTGGGAAGCTCGGACAGATACTATGTAAATATGGCCGTAAACAGTTCGCCGGGTCAACTAGTATATTTATAAAACTCACAAAAGATTGGTCGTGGAGAGTTCGGTATACGATAAAACACATCTTGAAAAAGTCCAAACAGAAACCCAATGATGTCTGAAATTGCAAAATTTAATAAAAATTTTATGTTGAACGTGTTTTAGGAGAATATATTATAGTCTAATTAATAAAAATTATAAAAACACACACGCATACTTTTAGTACGACTTTTTGACTAGCGTTAGATAAATGATATCTAACTATTATATCATACCATACCTTGATCCTAAGTATTTTAATTGCAAAGGAAAAATCTTTGGTCAATTGAATGTAGTTGTTTACAAAATTCTTTATAACGACAATCTTTAACTCTTCAGTAATATCTTTATCAGTTCGTATAATGTTCAAATATTTTTTCAATGAGTTAATGCATTTTCGGTAATTGTCTGCTATGTAAAATAAAGGTAGACGACCAACAATTACTGATGTATTTATGATGCACACGACAAATTTCCATACAGGGTCCATTGTGATTTTGAAGATCAAAGTAACAAATTGCTGGATAAATAACAAAAATGTCACACAGTAAATCGCATAACTATTTTGATTATATTTGTTAACAAACTTTGTCACCCATTCTTCTTTGGAAATTAATGAAAATATTACATTTAAATTTGATTCAAAGACTAAAGACACAGTGTAAAAAATTTCAGGCAAAAACGCGTTATTGCATCTGTAAACACATAAAATACAATTTGTAAATAATGAAGCGACACAGTAATACCGGGCAAGCATGCACATAACAGCAGAATTGCTGAAATTGTAATAGTTGCCAAATAATAGCCTAATGAACATCACTATTCGGAACAAAATGTTAGTTCCCTTTCTATTAGTAGTTGTTCTTAGATCAGATGAATTCATGTCTGCCCTAAAACATGCACCGGAACAAATAACGAATACCGATAAACTGACCAGACCAATTAATTTCGATAAAATAGTGTACATATATGAAAAAATAATCCAATAAAACAGTAATCGCATAGATATAGTCGAAATTACATTCATAAAATAATTAATATGAGTGAGTAAGTGCTAGGGTGTTATTTACTATTCTATTCGATGACCTAAATGCGTCTTTTTTCAAGGTAACTACCATTACCTATTACCAACCGCATCATACTTTGACTAGAAATTTGTACACATTTTGAAGCATGTCAGGCAAGCATAATTATACCAAAACATTTGATAAATCACAGATTTTAAGATTGAAAATATATTTATGGTAATGTTAAGTGTTGTGTGTTATTACTTATCTTTTCAGGAATTAACAAAATCCCTGATGTTGTTGATTTCTTACACTCTTGTATTACTGCAGTTTGTATTTTAGTTGACGGTGTCATTTATCTTGAAACGTAAGTAGAATTTCTTATTTCCTAAGATTTTAATGAATGTAGCCACTAGTGGATAAAAAAATACTAATCGTTTCATCTTTTAATCACTCAATAACTTAAAATTATCTAAAGTTATTTATCAATAAAGTGTGTTTATTCATTAAAAATGGAGTAATGTCCGTTACAACACAGGTTAAATACCGTAAAAGTGGAATAGATAAATAGATTCTACGATTTAGAATAACTTCTGTCACAGTAAAGTTTTCCAACAAGTATACGTCTTTCTTTTAGACTTTCTTGGCCGCAAAATAAGCAGAAGTTTGTAAGACAACAGTGCAAATAAGAGACGAGAGCTTCGTCCAAAGGCGGGTTTGTTGTAAGTTCAGGGTACAAAATGTATAGGTGGCGTTGCAAACGTCCACGTAGGTATATACAATCGCTCCACCTCAGTCAGGTTTTAGATTTGGCAATAGATCAGTGACATAACCTCATCCGAAGGTGACTGCTCAGTCAGACATATTGATTTAATTGGACGATCTAATTCGCTCCCAGCGCCATCTATCAAGGCAGTTGGAAGTTAGTTGGTGGTACAATTTGATTTAGTTTTAATTTGTTTAATTCAATTAATTTTGATTCTCATTTTTTAAGGAACTCATCTTGTACCCATCATCTTCCTAGCCTTTATTATACCCAAGTTTTTCTACTGAGCGACTGGCATCGATAGATATTTTCGTCAGATATTTAAGGGCACTGGTTCCCTTGCCTTTTCTGGAAAAAAATTTGGCTATACCATAATATACATCATACCATACAATAATATACCATTATTGTATGATATAAAGTATGAATACGTGTGTTTCTTAGATTTAAACTAAGCGTTCGATTCCTTGGTTCAACGCTACAGATACAAGTATGTACTTAACAATTAATTTGTTTTGAAAGTAAAATCAAAATGAAGCTGCACATGACAGCTGATCTGTTCTCAATTAAGAGGAGCTCCGTGTCCGGATATTCTCTCTCTCTAGGCTGTGTTTAAGATATTTTATTATGGGATTGAATTGGGTTTATTTCAGGACTTAACGTGATCGGAGATCAATTAAGATACTTGAGATTCTTCGCTTCGAATTACCTAGTCTCTTAATTAGAGTAAGAACGAGAAAATAAAAAATCATTTTTACAAACGGAGATACTACCATTAATACAATAACAAAAAAAAAATCAAATCAATACACCATTACTGAAATGAGACGCAGACAGACAAATTATGTCAGACAGACACACAAAGCAGCAGACAGACAAAGCGAGAGATAGTTGCGGCGCTTGCGCCACGTTGTCACGTCAAACTATCGTCCGTAAACAGTCTTTATAGACAACTATTTTTCATGTTTGGCCCAGTCTAAATGACTCTGCCTGATGGAAAGCATAAGCGAGAGTGGTAATCACCATACTCATTGCATATGCAGACAATGCAACAATGCAGCATGGTGACCCACACGCTTCTGCATCATTGGGCCTCCGGGCTCGCACTCACCAACGAAATACGAAACCTATGAGTTTCTTAATTTTCAAAATTAATTTTCGAGAAGGTAGTAGAGCCACGCTGATTTCAGCAGGAACGGGCCGGCTCGACCGGGGCGGTACTACCCTCGCACAGAAAATCAACGTAAAATGACAGCATTCGTGCTGTCGTGTTTCGTTGGTGAGTGCGAGACCGGAGACCCAATTAGTCTAGTCAACAAGTTCCATACTTGTTGACTAGACTAAAAGATGCACAAGCATCACTAGGCCGCCATGGTGTGGGTCACCATGCTGCATTGTTGCATTCGTAATGAGTATGGTGGCCACCACTCGTGGATTCTGCTTATGCTTTCCATCAGGCAGAGTAGAGTCATTTTGGCGGGCCAAACTTTTCTACACTCACTTTCACTTTTCCACTGCTTCCTGGTCCCTGGCTGTTCTCATCCAGTCCACTTCTAGTCTTTGTGCCAAGATGTTTCTTCACACAGAGTGAGATCTTGTGTTTGGTCCATCTTACTAATACTACCGTACTAAAATTACTAAACATATATAGAGTTAATAATACAGTATGTAAAGAAGGGTATCATAATGTTTAGGTACACTAAACAATACAAACACTGAAAACATCTTGATCATTTTAAAGTAGATTAATGTACACTTCATTATATCCTTTATATAACAAAGTGTACTCGTACATTTAACTAATATCTTCTGCGTTATATCCTACAGTTTAAGAAAAATACTATTTTATAGTGAGAATGTAAAAGAAAAGCATACTGTAAACCTAAAAGAAACTGTATCGTAATGTATTCTTCATTAAAACGAATATTACAAAACATCTCGGTAAATATAATTATTCCAGCTTTTCATTTCTATTACAAATTTTAATCAAATAATTATTGAGATATGAATATTGCTAAATTGAGTTGTCTAAAGCAGTGACGTCACAAGTTTGTATTTAGTACATTTTTCATACAAGCCCCCTTAGCCAAGTTGCTTGCGTTATTCTTTCTGCAATCGTTAACGCCTGAATTCTCATGTTTCACCGGCTAATACCTTGTCTAAGATTACTTTGTCTAAGTATTAGCCAATCAGGCAGATCACTAACTTGAAATATTGACTGCCTCGGTGGCGCAAGTGGTAGCGTATGCGACTGCTGTGCTTGAGGCCTCGGGTTCAATTCCCGGGTCGGACCAAATGGTTGTATGATCTGCAAAAATTTGTTTCGGAGTTTGGGTGTTGTCAAAAAATCGGTTGTCTGTAAAGTCGGTTTACTGACGATAGTTGAACGTGACAACGTCATCAAGTAGGAGAGAGACAGATGTCGAACGCTGCCGAACGCGGAGGCCGATATTGCCTCTTTGTCGCTCGTTCCGCGCTCTCGCTTGCACTTCAAGCCTTAAATGGAACGCCTCATATCGAGGTAACGCCGCATGACGTCATGTGTTGTATCAATGTGTATTTATATCAGTTGTATAATCATATAAACCCGTATATCCTTATGGGTTGAAGATAATAGAGACAGGACTTGGGTTGTGAAGGCCCGATGGTAGACTCTCACGTAAAAAAATCGAACTTTAGTAATGTTGTCGACATAAAATAAATTCTAATCAAGTTAATGAAAGAATGCTCGGGGAAAGATATTAATTTTTAAGAACCAAAGCCTATATTGTCTGGCATTTAATTATCATCATCAACAGCCTATCGCAGTTCACTGCTGGACATAGGTCTATCCAATATATACTCGTAATAGATATTCAGGTACTTTTAAAATATTGAATTTCTGTCATCTAGTAGACTGATAAATAGCACTCCAGCAACTCATGCACTCAGACAATCAATTAATACGATTAATAAAAAAAGTGACAAGTAATGAAAGTTTATTTTATTACTGAGACATACATTATTCTAGTCTGAGACCTCTCAGTCTCTCAGTAAAGCCTTAGTGTATCTTCAGCGGTCGATATAATGAATTCACCAGATCTAACATCTACTACCAGAAAGAAAACCAATGCTTTGTTTCGAATAGTGATGTTCATTAGGCTATTATTTGGCAACTATTACAAATTCACCAATTCCCCAGTAATGTGCATTCTAGCACGGTGTTACTGTGTGTTTTCACTTTTATTAACATGTATTATGTGTGCCTATAGAGGTAATCTTAATTTAGCCCCAGAAATACTTTACTCTGTGGCTATAACTATTGAATGTAATTTAAATGTGATATTGTCACTATTCTCCAAAGAAGAATGGGTAACAAAATTTATTTACAAATATGATCAGAACAGTTACACGATTTATTGTGTTACACTTTTGTTGATAATGCAACAATTTTTTATTTTACCCTTTAAACTCAAAAACAACCCCATGGCTAAACTTGTTGTGTCATATTTGAATACTTCATGCCTTATTGGTCGCGTACCACTAATATACATAGCAGACGAATACCGAAAATGTGTTTACTTATTGAAGAAATACTTGAGTATTATACAAACGGATAAAAATCTTACAGATGAGTTAAAAGTTGTACATATCAAAAAAATTGTCAACAGTTATATTGAGTTGACGAACGACTTTTCTCTTACAACGAAAATGCTCAGAATTAAGGTTTGGTATTATGATAATTATTTAAGAATAATTTATTTCTATTCGAGTGCAGAAATTTAAAGCTTGAACAGTATGGCAATATATACTTTCCTAGCTTTTGCATGCGGCTTCGCTCACGCAGACTTTCATCCCCAGATTTACCCCCTTAGGGGTGGAATTTGAAATATTCCTTTCTTAGTACTCACTTACGTTATATAAAGAACCTACATGCAAAATTTCAGGATTCTAGCCTCAGCGGTTTGGGCTGTGCGTTGATCTCTGGGTATGTCAGTCAGTCAGTCAGTCACCTTCCTCTTTTATATATATAGAAGATAAATAGAAGTGGACAAACAGATGAAAGAAAACCCAAACGACACAAGAAAAGACTCGAATGGTGATACTAATGATAAGATGTGCACAGATTGATGACTGGACTCATTGATAAATCATCAGTAATGAAAATAATCGTTTATATAAGTTCTAGCTTATGTACCTGCACAGCTACGCCCGTAAAGAGTAGCATATGTTCTCCCTTAAGAATCAAAGTATCACCTAAAATTGGTGCAGTGGTTGAACACTATAATTTTTGGTATTAGCTGACGTCAAAATTTCATTTTTTATTATTTCAGTTTCGTTTTGACAAAATGTTAAGGGTAGTTATGAAACAGCTCTTTATAATATAACATAAATAAGTTTCTTAAAATTTATTTTTTTATAAATTTTTCAGATATTATTGGGTTTCAGTTTGGACTTCTGCAAAATATGCTTTGTTATTTACAAAATATTAACCGGAAAGATTTTCGTGAGTGTTATAAAAAACATTTCCACAATTACTTGTATTGAATATACGTCTAAAGTTATAGGTTTTATATAATACTAGCTTTTACATGCAGCTTCGCTCAGGCAGACTTTCATCCCCTGATTTACCCCCTAGCACATATAATGCCTCGTCAGCCACATATGGCTGACATTTTTCTAACCAACTAAGCCTTGTCAGCCACATGTGGCTGACAGAACAGACCGGTTTTCAAAGTGAGGTTTAGGCGTCGTCATCCATCTTTTTCGTATAAAATTTTATGTCGTATGGCTGAAAAGGCCTCATAATTTGTAACTTAACTGATGGCACCGCAACCATTACTAACACTTTGAAAAAAATTATGCTTTTAAGTGGGAACGTCAAGGACGAATTAGTGATGAAAAAAAAAAGAGCGTTTTACATAATAAAACGAACATATATAAACGTATAAAACATTTTAATTGTTTTTAATCATATTCGAATTGGTATTAGTGACTTTGCAAATCAAATCTACATGTCCAAATAATTCGGTGCTTATACATATCTATGGTCTAAATTGAAACAGTTGATACAATAATGAGGTTGATTTGGACAATCTTCACAGTATGTTACTACTCTTTTGGTCTTGTTTCTCGCATGCATTCTTCCAAATTGGGCACAATTTTCTTTGTAACACCTGACACAGTATTTACGACAGGCAGAAGCCAGTCCTTGTTTCTTCTTCAATTCATGTTTTAATCGCCTAGGCCTAGCGGGGGCACTAATTTCTGAGACGCCTGTGTGTACCAAGTACTCTACCAATGCTGTTCTGAACTGAACAACTGTTATCTTTTTTTTAGTTGTTAATTTATACAATATATACGAATTTACAACAGCTGTATTCAATAACAGCTCCATCGCCAATCTCTTGGGCCATTTAATTGTCTTCCGAAGAGGGGTCATGAACCGCTGATTTAGCATTATTATAATCAACTACAATTTTCGGCTTTATTTTTTCTTTTCCTTTCTTTCTGATCCTTCTGAAGCTCACTGAGTGCTTGGTAGACAAAAGCAGCACATCACGTTTGTCTTTCCACTTCATGGCTGTTATTCCTTCGCCATTTTCTTGAGCTGAGAATTCGCCTGCTTTCAGCTTGGCTTGAACAACTATTTGAGGTAGACCTCGCCTGTTTTTTCTTAATGTTCCTATGAGATGTGTTTGTCCTGCTAGCAGCTTCTGTGCTAGGTCCAAGCTGGTATACCAGTTATCGGTGCAAACCGTGTGTCCTTTGTTTAGATAATCGTCACACAAAGCAAGGACGACATTAGTTGGTGTAGTGTTCACATCATCGTAGTTTTTGCCGGCGTTAACTTGCACTTTTACGGTGTATCCTGGGTTTGAGCACAGTTTAAAAAGTTTTATCCCATATTTGTGTCGCTTATTTTTGTTGTACTGCCTAAATATAACGCGTCCACGAAATGGGATTAGTCCACACATACTTCTTCATTTGGTGTGTAATGAAATTGAAACTTATCATTCAACATATCTAACAAATGTCTATCTTCAAACAATCGGTCTTTTTTATCTTCATTCATTTCATTATTAGAAAAATGCAACATCCTCAAAATTACCTCAAAGCGATTTCGGCTTATAATGGACTTAACAAATGGTTGCTCAAAACATTTATTAGTGCTCCAATACATTGACAGTTGTGGTAGTTTTACTAAGCCCATCCAAATCAAAACGCCAAAGAAACGCTTAATTTCATGGCAGTCTGTAGGTACCCATTTTTGCATTCTGTATGACTGTGCTACACTCTTGTTCAAGGTTTGTGAAGCAAAACGATTTGTTTCATCAGCTATGTACTCAAATATTTCATTAGGTACAAGTAATGAATAAAAATCTTCTGGCTTAGCTGCACTCATGCTAGATCGCAACGGAAATGGCTTGAGCCCTGAACATTCAGTATATGGAATAATACTTGTTTGCTTACCCAATGGATCAAACCACACATGTGTAGACACACCTGAATCAGCCGATACTGGAATCGATTCGTCTTCGATGTCGAATAATATCTGCCATCGACGATTGTTTTTGGTCCATGGTATTGATTCAGTATCATCGATATCCGTGTCGAGTATAGGTAAAACATCACTATTTGAGAATGAGTTCAATTCTTGATCAAATACTGATAAATCTAACTGTGATAGTTCATAAATCTAAGTCGTCGTTTATTTTTACGCTGAAATATCTACTTAATCAGTAACAAAACTTATTTGAACACAATTGTTCACTTGTATTATTATTCAATAATAATAATACAAGTTTACGTCCAAGCACGGTGACGTCGGAACGACAACGGTGGCGCGGATATGCACAACACGCCGCCAGCGACGCTATCAAAATGGCGCCGCCGGCGCGGGGCAAAAGCAACGGTCAAGTTTCGCGCGCTTTTGAATTTAGATGGCTGACAATGTGGTTGACGTGGCCCCAATGCAAATTTTATTACAGTAGCGCCGCGTCAGCCATATCTGGTTGACGGCGTTATTTATTTATTTTACCATAAAATGTATATAAATATTATAAAAATATTGTTATAAGACTTCGTATCAATTCCGTGAACTAATTTTGAAACATTCAAAATAACAGTTAGGTCGTATGTTACAACGGCATTATATGTGTTAGGGTTGGCATTTCCAAAATTCCTTTCTTAGTGCTCACTTACGTTATTTATAGAACCTACATGCAAAATTTCAGGATTCTAGGTTCAGCGGTTTGGGCTGTGCGTTGATTTCTGGGTATGTCAGTCACTTTCCTCTTTTATATAATAGATATTTACTAAATCAAACACATGTTTTCAGAATATATTCATTATGTTCTGGCTAATAGAAGGAATAGTATATGTGTTCACCATGTCTCTGCCACTAATATTGATGGAATTGGCTTTCAATGATTTGGATGAAATCAAGACTATTTTGGTGGATGAGCTGTTAACTTATACAGGTAACTTAAAGTTGACTAATAGCTAGTAATTCAACCTCTAAATTCAGACGCCCTCAGGGTTGCAGAGGTCCAATGCCAGTCGCTCTGTGGTAAAACTGATATTCAGGTAAAACCGGTTGAACTAGTAGCCGACCCCAAATAATTTTGGGAATAAGAAAGGATAAGAAGATAAATTAGTAGTAAGTATTAAGTAATCCACCGAATGCAATTATTACCATCCTCTTAGTGTAAGGCCTATTTCGTCAAATCACCTGAGACGTTTTGTTAGATAAATCTGTTAGCTTTCAGACAATCACTTGCATTGATATTGTTACGAGCCGGGTATTAATTAAATAAAAGTAGTCGGTTGATTACCAAAAATAACGCAATTTTGTATTGACAACACTTTTACAACAATAATTGACTAAATCACTTGTTAGTTGCACTAGAAAATTGCTTCGATGTTAATTACGTACGGCTAACACGCTCCGCTTTTATATGGCTATCGAAATAATTAGAATGATCCCTAATATTCGATGAACCATTCTGAACCAAATAGAATTTCTTAGAACAAGTAATCCATTACTTGCAGCGCCATCTAGCGTTGAAAATATCGGAATTATTAACCATAACCTTAACAGTCGTGCGCTACTTGATACTAGATGGCGCTGTCCTCCGACTCTGGAATTATCTAAAATAATCTAGATTATACGAGACCCATTAAACTCTATGGCGCAACAATATTAAAAGAATTACTACGTACATTGATGATTTGATCTCGATAAGGCGTTAGGCAAACATTTTCGTAACTTTGTATTTAATACTCCCGATTGTCAGCACTTAATGGAACTTGTTGAAATACATTCTAGAATTAAACCCACTTATTCCCATTATCTTTAACCCTGAGTAACCTTTCAAAATGCTATAGAGCGAATCCAGTAAGGATAGAGTTAATTAAAATATTGGAATAAGTACAAGTGAGTTTAATTCTAAAATTTATTTTTTTACCGTGGGAGAGCCACGCTTCAGCATGTATGGGCCGGCTCGATCGGAGTGATACCACGGTCTCACAGAAAACCGGTGTAAAACAGCGCCTGCGCTATGTTTCACCGAGTGAGTGAGGATACCGGAGGCCCATACCCCAACCCCTACCTCCATCCCCTCCCCATCCCCCAAAGGCCGGCAACGCACTTGTGACGCTTTGGGTGTTGCGGGTGTCCATGGGCGGCGGTAATCGCTTACCATCAGGCGATATTTTATTGAAAACCACGTATATATCAGTTATCGTGGTAAGAAGTAGCCTAATGACATAGGTCTCAAGAATCAAAGTATCTATCCATGAATGAAATCGGTGCAGAAGTTGCGCTAAAGCGTAACAGACACAGAGACAGAATTACTTTCAAAGTTATAATAATAGTATGGATTAATGACAGTAAAATTTGTTATGTAATTTTTCTATAATGATTTATTTTTGAACATCGACCCTAAAACAAATACTAGCGTTTCTTAACCCTGTGTATGTTGTTTCAGATAAATCTCTCCGTCTCATTGTGCACGATGCTTTAGGATACATCGAAACGTCCAAATGCTACTTATGGCCCAAATTCTCTATGGATATGAAATTTGTTGTTGGGTTCATCTGTTTGTTGATTTCTTACATTATTGTATTACTGCAGTTTGTATTTTAATGTCATTTTTCGTGACAAGCTTGTGAATTACATCGCCCACTATATGCACATACAGTTGATGTTATTTGTGCCTACTTATAAGGTAGAGCTACGTTGATTTCAGCACGCACTGGCCGGTTCGACCGACGCGGTACTACCCTCTCACAGAAGACCCACCTAAAATAAACAGCATTCGTGCTGTCGTGTAGCCATGGAAAGAGCTATGCTTGGAGTCTCTCTGAAGGACAAAATTCGTATGAAGACAATGAAGTAATCCGTCAGAGAACCAAAGTGACCGACATAGCTCTGAAAGTTGGCAGGATGAAGTGGCAATGGGCTGGTCACATATGTCGAAGGACAGACAACCGCTAGAGTAAGCGTGTTTTAGAGTGGAGACCGCGTCTTGGCAAACGTAGTGTGGGAGGACTTACGTAAGAGGGCTGGCAACGACTGGATGCAGAAAGCAACAGACCGGGCTCTGTGGTGTTCCTTGGGAGAGGCCTATGTCCAGCAGTGGACTACAACGGGCTGATGATGATGATGTGCTGTCGTGTTTCGTTGGTGAGTGCGAGATCCGAGACCCGAGGCCCAGTGATGCAGAAGCATCTCAATAGATGAAAATGTTTGTATTTTATTTAATATTATAAATTAAAAAGTATATTGAAAATAATCACAAACCAATGTGATAGTATAAAACATGTTAATGACTGCATTATTACAGGAGTCCTTGACATATATAAACTTATTCATATTACATCCAGTTGTTTATTTTTTATTTTTATATTTTTTTTTTTTAAAACACAACTCCCGCACTAGGAATACATCCTGTGTGTTTACAAACATACATGAAACAGACACAAAGAACACCCAGACTCAGAACAACAATTTGTGTATCACACAAAGTGTTGTCCTACGTGGGATTTGAACCCACGACACTTGGCGAAGTAGGAAACGGCGTTGTTCAATCCTCTCGCCAATGCAGCGATCACCTTGTGAAATTTGCAATGTCTTAGGCCCATGAGTAAGTCATTCAATCGCTAACTATGTCACTGGAAAGAGAATTCAACTTTTACGGCGATTCACCGTGTTCTTATTTTAAACTAATGCATCAAGCACTTACTGGAGTTGCGTGATGTCCTTGATCTCGTCGGTCGTTCATGGGGTACCCCACTGCCGTTTGTCTTGCCGCGTTCACACATACATGCTCCAAAGTGCTTGCGGGCTCCCGAAGTCTCGTAATTACAAGACACCCGATTTAGCTATCGCGGATCGCGCCTATTTGAACGTGACTACTAAAACTCGCGAGTCCAAACCAGACCAATCATAACGGTAACCGACGAAACACCAAGTCGTTGGAAAATTAGCTAAATTTCAATTAAACGGCACCTTTTTCACAAAGCCTTGCTTGACCGTTCAAAGCGTCTCATTAATACTACTGTCAACGTCAGAACGTCAAACAAGAAAAATGACAATCAAAAATGTTGCCATTACAATGACGTTAAATTTCTAACAGGCGTGGTGACCGTTAAACCACTAGGTCAAACGTGCAGTCAAATTAAATATCTATTATTCTATTTTATTACAGTTGTATACATCAGTTTTTTTTTAATGTAGCTGTACCTTGCTGTGTTACCCTCAGTACAACAACAACTGCGGTCAACGCCGTGGTAGTAGCCTTAGTTGCTCCTAATATTATCACCTATATGCCAGTGACAGTCCCGTCAAAATCAGTTCAGCCATTCCAGTGATTATCCGGAACAAACAGATTTGATGTAGGTGCCGTATTTACCTTCATATACAATTAATGAAATGCTGTTAATTTGAAAATATTTAGAGACAATTTAATTTGATTTATTTATAAATAGTTACCTAATTTAATGTTCTATAATATAAGAAATATTATTGCATCATAAGCATACTTTCGAATAATTTTCATTCAAGCTTAAAAATAATTGGATAAACTATTTATAGAAAACAACTAGCTATCTTAAAGATTTTCAGGTATCTATTGATAAATAAACTACAATACACAATTGTTAACAAAATTAATGGCTTAATATTTCGTAAACAATAAGACGTTTATTTCAAAGGCCATAACAGATAACCAATATTATCCAAAAGTGTAATATAACAAACAATTCATTAGATAGTAGAGCCACGCTGATTTCAGCACGAACGGGCTGGTACTACCCTCGCACATACTTATATAATGTAAATGAATACATGATGATACTTTGGTACTTATCTAACAATATGTTTCCCAATTTATTAAATACGCACTTGTTATTGTATGAGCACCTTGTCGACTATGATTATTATTAATTTGATGATTTGCTGTGCGGCCTGAGTACGCAGCTCAACTATGGTTGAATAGTTCGATTGCTGATCCATGCGTCTTGCTTTATTTTACATTTGTGACAATTTATTGATTATTTTATATTTGGACATATCACATCTTTTTAAATTTTACTGTGAGTGATAGTGCTATTTGGATTTTATTTTCCATAAGTGGATCTCACAATATAAAAATCTTGCAGCTTCAGTAAGAACTGCGCATGATTGGTTAGCTCATGGCTGTGCAGCAATGAGTCCAAACCTTTTGTTTTGTTTTCTTTGGTCGACTTCGTTCTCATTCAAGTCTCTTAGTAAAAAAAAAATTTAAACCGTATTATTTTTTATTAAAAGGAGCAACAATGGAGTTTCTTGCCAGATTCTTCTCCATGAAGGGTAGGCTGCACTTGGAACTGGCGACTAGAATCACTCGATTTTTTAAATATTAAATATTGACTATTCGTAAGTGCCTGTAAAATAAGTGCCTATTTGAATAAAATCTTTTTGACTTTGAGTCAGAAGATCAACGTAAAATGACAGTGCTGTCGTGTTTCGTTGGTGAGTGCGAGACCGGAGCCCAATGATGCAGAAGCATCACTAGCCCAACAAGGTGTGCATCACCATGCTGCATTCGCTATGAGTATGGTGACCACTACTCTACCAGAACCACTTTGGCAGGCTCATATTTTTTTTAACTACACAATACTGGTCAGTCTGGTTGGTAGGAAGATTAAATACTAAAAGTAAATGATAAGATGTGATACTGCTTGTCAGAGTTAAAGTATAACTTGTGCTATGTTTTAAGTTAGTGTATTATTTGTGGTCTTGAATTATAATTGAAATGATTATCCAAGTGTTCAATAGTACAATCTATTCTAAGACTTAGATCATATCGAACAGGAAATGACGTAGGCGGTAAGTTGCTCTACAAGTTGGTAGTGAGAGGCAAGAAGTCTCTAGGTAAGCGAGTAATGGAATGTCAATATTAAAGTAGGTACTGGGAAGGAACTTTATATACCGTGTTGAACGGTGCTTAAGAGTGAGTAAAAATTCATTTCATAATTTTTATTTTGGATTGGATTTAATACTCTCTGTTAAAATTCAATGTAATTTGTCAGAAAAGTGGGTTTAATATATATATCGCAAGTTTTTTTTTACAGTACTTCCTGTTCTTTATCTAACAAGCAAATGTATTGCTAATTTACGTTCACGTATGAAACCTAGACAGTAAGAAGCTCGTTTTACGTCTAAATAAACACGTAAATCTATACTAATATTATAAAGCTGAGAAGTTTGTTTGAATGCGCTAATCTCAGGAACCGCTGGTCCGATTTGAAAAATTCCGTTGGATAGTTCATTTATCGAGGAAGGCTATAGGCTATATATCACCATGCTACGACCAATAGGTACGGAGCACCAATGAAAAATGTTTCAAAAACGGGGGAAAATTATCACGCTACGGGCAATAGGAGACGCAAACGAGGTTGCGTGGGTCGGGTAGTAAGCAATAAAAAAGTATCACCTTTGACTTATTGCCCTCTCGATTACCACAGAAGTTATAACAAAATTATATTCTAAGTCATCTTTACATAGTTTAAAAAGTCGCTTCCACTGTCTGTTCGCTTAGATCTTATAAAATACTAGCTGACCTGGCGAACTTTGTACCGCCATATTTACATATCTGTCTCAGCTTCCACAGCAAAAAAAAATACTTTTCCTGTTGTCTTTTTTTTTCTTTCTAGCAAAAAAAGAATGAATGAAATCGGACTATGTATTATTGAATTACAACTAAGTACATATTTTGACTTTCATCCCCTCTCTCCAGGAAACCGTGCTGAATTTCGGGATAAAAAGTATCCTACGTACTACCTCGTAGTATGAACTCAAATCATGCCAAGTTTCATTTGAATCCATTCAGTAGTTTCGGCGTGATGCGCGGCCAAGAAGCGTATTCTTTGACGTTTACCGTCAAAAACGGAAACACTGTTCTCAACATTTGTTGACAATTTTTGTTGCCAACCTAAGGAAATTATAATTTTTGTTCGGTGGAGACCCGGCTTAAAGCAGTTTTCAGTAATAAATAAAAAGATTAAAAATGAAGGTTTATATGTGTAATACATGCATAATATAGTAGAGAAAAGGTGCTGAGCCAGTCAGCCTGTGACCACGGCCAGTGCAACCTGGTCGAAACGTCAGGCAAAACAGAGGTATGTAGTACCTTGAAATAGTGATCGCGTTAATTCCCGTAAAAATAATAATTATTATAGTAGAGAAAATCCGAGAGCTTCGAAGACTTCCGAAGCCGGGAGGGATCGCTAGTATTATATACTTAAGTTAATTATAATTTTTAATTCATTATAGATGATATGAATACATCATTGACAATAATGTACATAAACAACATTTGGAAAAACCCGGATGACATAATTCTTAGTAAGTATAGTGTAAGTACAAAGTTCTGATTGTGATCTGAGATATATTGGAATGTACATTATATATCTTGAGATATGTACAATTAGCTGAGCCCCGCGGTTAACGCCGCGGGGCGAAGCTAGTCTAAAAATAGCCCCAGTTACTCCTTACAATATCATGAGCTATCTGCCAGTGGAAGTCCTGTAAAAATCGGAAATCAGCTGAAACAGACTAAGAACTTAAAAGTTGCTCTCCCATATATATTTTCATTTGCATTGAGTGAAAAGCTCTTATTAACCGACTTCAAAAAAGGAGGTGGTTATCATTTCGACGGTTTTTTTTTCTTTGTTACCTAATAACTTTCAACGAACCGATTTTGATGATTCTTTTTTTCTTCGAAAGCTGGTGCTTCCCGTGTGGTCCCATTTCAATTTGATCCAGTTCTTGAAGTCGTTTTTTTTGTTAAAATTTGTGATCAAATCACATGCAGACAGTTTAATTTTATTTATTTGTATTGATATCTCCCTCCAAAATGTCGTAAGTAATGCAAGTTATCACATTCGCTTTAGTGCCAATCGAATAATACTAGTAAACACACATGACCTGTGAAATATAAGTGATTATTATATAAAGTGTGATAAAGTGGTGTGAAAATAAAAAAATAAATAAAAAGTATTTACACTACATTTGTTATAAGTAAGTGATTAATATGTTAAGTTAGTGATAAGTAACTGATGAAATGTTAAGTTCGTGATAAGTTATACAAGTTCCAAATTTTTTTTTAGTTGATTATATTTATGGGGATGCCTATTTCAAGCGGCGGAGACTGTTCTCTGTCTGATGAAAAGCATGAGCAGAATCCAAGAGTGGTGGTCACCATACTCACTGCGAGTGTAGACAATGCAACAATGCAGCATAGTGACCCTCACAGCCACACTATGGCGGCTTATTGAGATGCTTCTGCATCATTAAATGGGTGGTACTTCATAATGATGATAATGTCTTTTTTAAAGCTTTAATCAATAAAGAATATATCATACCCATCATCCATACTAATATCATAACTTCGAAAGTAACTTTGTCTGTATGTCTGTAACGTTTTCACGGTAAAACTGCTGCACCAATTTCATTTTTATTTTCATTTTGGCATGTAGTTTCTTTGATTTTTAAGGAAGTATGGCCCTCCGATATCCTCACTCACTCGGTGAAACACAGCGCAGGCGCAGTTTCACACCGGTTTTCTGTGATGCCGTGGTATCACTCCGGTCGAGCCGGCCCATTCATGCCAAACCGTGGCTCTCCCACGATTTAGCGGCCAATAATAATTATCATCAGCCTACCGCAGTCCACTGCTGGACATAGGCCTCTTCAATTGCACACCAATTGGTTCGATTCTCGTCTTCTCGCATCCAGCTCCTGCCAGCCGCACCTACGGGCGTTAGCTAGTTTAAAATAATAGTGAAAGTAGGTCACAACAGAACTGTAGTTAAGTTACTAACTGGTTATTTTAACCAACAAAACTGATAAGTTAGTAGTCACAATTTTATCAAAGTGATATAAATTAATTTATTTTGCTTGATATGACACAATTAGGTTTAAAAGACTAGCTTTTGCCCACAGCTCTGCCCGCGTGTATGTTTGTTATCGCGGCTAGTTGGGGTTAGGTTATTTTTCTGTTTAAAAAAGGAAAAAAAACCTAACCTAACCATAAATAAAAACACAAAAAAAACCTAACCTAACCATAAACAAAAACACTACAGTTCACCTTTTTATTACTTTGCCCTAAGATAGGGCATTATTCATAACTGCCGGAAAAAGTGATTAATCATGCTGTTTTAATCACATTGCCCAATATAGTCAGGCTTTATGAATACAGACCAGTCATAACTAATTATGACCGGACTTATCGAATTGCCCGTAACATCTATGCCAAATTTCATTGAAAGCGGTGCGGTAGTTTAGCCGTGAAAACGTAACAAACAGACAGATAGAATAACTGTCGAATCTATAATATAGTATATGGGTTTTGCTATTGGAGGAATATCGACCACAGTTCATTAGGTTTACCTAATTGTTTTTAAAAATTGAGATGTTTCTCATTTTTTTGACGTTTGCCACCTCAGAACTCAGTTTTTAATGAACTAGAATACCTATATAATTAAAGGAGGGTGTTTAGTGTAAGATTCTCGTTTGGTCCCACTGAAATTAAGAAAAAAGATACCACGCCTAAAAATCGGCAATGAAGGGATGAAATTAATTACAATAAAAAACATTACAATGACTACAGAGTGTCACCAGTCACCACCGATATGCAACCCGTGGGGGTCTAGAGCCGACTAAGAGCGGTTATACACTACCATTGGTATATCTCAATGTACACTACACACGACACAAGTCTGCGAAACACAGAAATCGTAATAATAAATCACTGGAAATGGCATAGACAAGTGACCTTGCCGCTCGCCGGAAAGATGAGCTTACTATTACAATTTCTGTGTTTCACGGATTCGGATCGCCTTCGGATCCGGCGTAGTGTGTTACCGTACTAAGAGAGCAAATTATGCCAGACATCAGCACTGTTGGCATGCGTAGTTTGTTTCCTGGTCTTACGACATCCACGGGATGGATAGGGGTGGTAATCCGTCACGACACGTATTTCCCAGTACTTAATAAAATTAATTAAATCACAGACTATGAATAGTGTCTGGTTATTCCAATTATAAATTTATCGACAATTCCACAGAAAAAATAACAATCAAAGGTCGCTGTACGATGACTTTTGTACAAGTAATAGGTCAATAACACTATTATTTATTTATTATTGTTTTTGGCTTCATAACCTTGCTACTATAATAAGAACTAGCCGCGTCCCTCGGTTTTGTTTCCGCGTAACCCTTTTTTTTCAAATATGAGTAGCTTAAGGTATTTATCAGCTATCTGCCAGTAAATGTTTTGTCAAAATCGGTACAACCATTCCAGAATTTAGCCGGAAAAAAGAGACCGACAGATAAAAAGAAAAAATGTTTTGTGTAGGTACCGTATATCTATACTAATACTAGCTGACCCGGCGAACTTCGTACCGCCATATTTACATATCTGTCTCAGCTTCCCACAGGCAGTGTACAGTCGCGGACAAAAACTATCCTATCTCTCAAGTTGGATCGAACTGCACATGGTGTGCAAATTTTATTATAATCGGTTAAGTGGTTTAGGAGTCCATTGAGGACAAACATTGTGACACGAGATTTATATATATCTATACTAATATTATAAAGCTGAAGAGTTTGTTTGTTTGTTTGAACGCGCTAATCTCAGGAACTACTGGTCCGATTTGAAAAATTTTAGAGCCCATTTATCGAGGAAGGCTATAGACTATACATAATAATTTTCCCCCGTTTTTGTAACATTCTTCATTGGTGCTCCGCCCTATTAGTCTTAGCGTGATGATATATAGCCTAAAGTCTTCCTCGATAAATGGGCTATCTAACACTGAATTTTTTTTCAAATCGAATCACCGGTTCCTGAGATTAGCGCGTTCAAACAAACAAGCAAACAAACTCTTCAGCTGTATAATATTAGTATAGATATGGATATTTTTTATATTAAAAGTAAATAAACTGGAATTAATTACTTTCGCTATTAAGATTGAAAGTTAAAAATAATTAATTAACAAACTATTCTGATAAAATAGAAATAAATAAAGTCTAATTGATAATGCTCTCCACATTGAAAAGTACTGGGTATAGTAGTCGACTAACCTTTTTATCTATGGTTAGTGACCCTGAATGCTAAAGCCAGAGGTCCTAAGTTCTATTCTCAATCAGAACAAATATTTGTGTGATATATACGATTACTTGTTGGGTTTTGGTTGTAATTTATCTAAACGATTTCAAATACGGGGTCAAACGACCAAGCCACATGTTTTGATGTCGTATATCTTGTATACAACTATTTTAATAATACGTAGTAAGCGGGACCACCTACCACCATAAGTAAATAAATATAATTATTACGGACATTTAGACTGCCTCGTTGGCGCAGTGGTAGCGTACGCGACTGCTGTCCATGAGGTCTCGTGTTCGATTCCGGGGTCGGACCTACTAGCTAAGTTGCATTCTACAAACGTAAACGCTAATATATCTAGCCAAGTTCAAGCTAACAGAACTGGCGAGGCGAGCAGCACCGTGTGTAATATTACAGGAACTATTTGAAGCTACTTTTTAACTGAACATTATGGGTTGTTTCTTCAACAACCCATAATATAATGTCCCACTGGTTTAGGACATACAATGGCCGTGTGCGGTTTGAGGACTGGCAAGACAACGTTGTGGCCACGAAGCTTCACGACTGTTATCCTATGATAACAACTGGGACCGACTGCCTTACGTGACCTCCGCATCACGGACATGGTATCATGCCACTAGCGGTCACCCATCCAGGTACTGACCGCGCCGTTGTTGTTTACCCTCAGTGATTGTTTTTAATTACCAAGGGCAACTAAGCGCGTACACTTCTCTCATCACTTGTTTAAAATTTTTATTTTATTTTGCAGGAATACTATCGAAAATCTGGATTTTCCAACCTAAAAACTACAGCCTACAATATGGCATTTAATTCTGATCTCAAAATGCACAAAATTGCATGTCTTTTGCTACTTACTTTATTACAGAAGTCCCTTAGTGAACATGCAATATTGGATAAGACCGAATTAATATTTGGCTTTATGGTAAGTTTCAATTACTGATTTGTTAACTATCGCGTTCTATCTATACTTCAAAATTCTACTTTCCATATTAATATTATAAATTCGAAAGGTACTCTGTCTGTTATGGCTAAACCACAGCATCGGTTTTAATTTTTGATAAAAATTTTATGTATGGCCCGCCAAAATGACTCTACTCTGCGTGATGGACAGCATAAGCAAAATCCAAGAGCGGTGGTTACCATACTCATTGCGAATGCAGCATGGCAACCCACACCATGGCGGCCTAGTGATGCTTCTGCATCTTTTATTCTAGTCAACAAGTATGTAACTTGTTGACTAGACTATTTGGGCCTCCGGTCTTGCACTCACCAACGAAACACGACGGCACGTACGCAGTCATTTTACGTTGATTTTCTGTGCGAGGGTAGTACCGCCCCGGTCGAGTTGACCCATTCGTGCTGAAATCAGCGTGGCTCTGTCTACTACCTTGCGATTGATTCGATTGGCTTCTCTTTACCGCGATAACGCGAGTATGTAACAAGTAGGTATTATTTAAATTAGCTTGGTGTGGCCCGTGTCCGACTGTTACCACGGCTACTGAAACGTGGTCTGGCAAAGGTATGTATTCAAGTAAATTACAAATTACTACCTTTTGCCCTCGGCTACGCCCTCTTGTATGTCGGTTATCGCGGTAAAGAGCAGCCTATGTCCTTCCGCAAGAATCAAAGTATCTCTATGACAAATTTCATTGAAATCGATGCAGCGGTTTAGTCGAACAGGCAGAGTTACTTTCGAATTGTAAGTGTGGAGTATGTTTTTGTGATATTTCTTTACAAATAATATTAAAATGGAGCCAGATTATCGTCTCTCGAAATGTGATATACATTTCGTATTCATATACCATTATATATATAGTTCGGTATACCAACAGCTCTGTGGTTGAAAAGGTCATCCCGACGGTATTCATTGGTAGGTATGTTGCGGTTTAATCTCCGCTTAAGGGAACTGCATCGCTGTCGCTGACACGATACCAGCTACAGTTTAGATATCTCGGTTGTGTTTCCTGAGTTACAATAGAGAAATAACATTAGGTATATACCCGTATTAGTTGCAATTAAATTGCTATTTCAAACTAGCTATTTCTCGTGGTTTCCCTCATGTGGTTGTTTTATATTTCGTGTTTATAACTTTAAATATAATGATTTTTATATAATCGTTTATCCTTATTTTACACCCCTTGATAGCGAGATTTCAAAAAATTGTCTATTAGCGAATGATTTCAATATTAAAAGCATGAGATGTTGCATCAAAATATTTGCCATCTAAGTAATAAAAATCGGTACCATTATCTATACTTATATTATAAAGGTGAAGAGTTTGTTTGTTTGAACGCGCTTATCTCAGGAACCGCTGGTCCGCTTTGAAAAATTCAGTGTTGGATAGTACATTTATCGAGGAAGGCTATAGGCTATATAATTAGGATATATAAATATATCATCACGCTAAGACTAACAGGAGCGGAGCACCAATGAAGAATGTTTCAAAAACGGAGGAAAATTGTTAAGCTACGGGCAATAGGAGACGCAAACGACGTTGCCTGGGTCTGCTAGTCTTCTTTACATTTCAAGCGTCTACCTGTTGCCGTTACCAATATCGAGCAAAAACGAGCAATTTGTATGGGAGCCCCCTTAAATATTTATTTTATTGTGTTTTTAGAATTTGTTGTTATAGCGGCAACAGAAATACATTATTTCAGAAAATTTCAACTGTCTATCTATCACGGTTCATGAGATACAGCTGGTGACAGACCGACAGCGATGTCTTAGTAATAGGGTCCAGTTTTACCCTTTGTTCAAGCTTTGCACCCTTTGTTGTAATCAATAAAAATGTGGTTAATGATTTGATATTGAAAAAGAAATTGAATCTACTACGAAGGCCAAGAAACAAATATATTTGCACCTACCGCATCTTATTTCTACATCACCTGAAGGTCGACTGGGAGTGAATGTCTCATGGCATTAAGACCGTCTTTGTACAATAAGTGCAACTAGTTATAATAAATCAATATGGAGAACGTTTTTTATGTGAATCGACTGGCCTGAGACCTCCACAACCCAAGTTATGGGTGAAATCAAAGTTCCACAGAAAGACTCTTGTCGGGATTTTTAGGGTCTCAGTCCAAGAACAAAGGAATATACTCTTTTCTGTGGTGTCAGATAGCTGAGACCACAGAAAAAAGTATATTCCGGCATAGGCTTGACGATTGTATAAAATGTTCATGTTCCAACTCTGACCGAAGGCTTAACGTTCACTCCAATGCACTGAGGACTCTCAATGTTGTAAGAATGGTGACCCATCATAGACTGACCAGGCTAGCATTGCTTAACTTTGCAATGTGTTAACCTACGCGGTTACCATGAGCAACGAACCACAAAAGAATTTAACCAAATTACGTACAGAAAATAGTTCTATCCAAATAGTTTGGTCCAACCCGGAAATCGAATCCGAGATTTACCATAACAGTCGCATACGGCCATACGCTACCACTGCACTGTCGGCGACTGTGTAAGGCGGTCAGTCAATTTTTATTACCCGACTATGGCAAAGCCAAAAGGAAAGGCAATATTGGCAGTCTATGTATGTTTATATTTTCCAACATAGCGCCTAACTACTGAACCCCTGTCAATAATGTCTTGAAAAATATTACTCACAGCTCATCAAAATGATGCCATATTAATACAATGTAGTTTTTTTTTTTTTAGGTGCATCGACATGGTGACCGAGCTCCAATACCATTGACTATTGAATATATTGGTAAATCAGATAAAGTTATAGAACTAACAAACAAGTATGGCTACGGACAGCTTACCGATGTGAGTACCTATGTTTATACGAATAGCATACAATTGTCGGAGCTCGAATAAGTGCGAGTTGCAAAATAAGTGCGTTCAGCAAATCGTTGATAAACGACTATCACAGAATTATATCATGGTGTGATCTTGGGCGTAGCTAAGGAGATTTGGATTTCAAACCTGCTCCCCCCCCCCCCCCGAAATAACTACATATTTCATGAAATATTATGTCAAACATATGACTTTGACTAATAGCTACTACCTGTGACTTCGGTCATGTGGTTTGTGAATTCGTATTTTTAAGGTGCCGACTGACCTAAAACATTTCGGCTTAACGTAGCGTTACATTACGCCAAAATGTTATAGGTCAGTACAGCTGTCAAAATTTCAAGTTTGTAGTTTAGGCTCTGTGTTGATGAAACAGTCAGTCATGGCAAGTAATATTATATGTATGGACTAGTTTCGCCCTGCGGCGTTGGCATTGCCTGTTGTTACTGGCGAAGCAAGTCTACAAATAGTAGCCTAAGTTACTCCTTATATCATCAGCTATCTGCCAGTGATAGTCCCGTCAAAATCGGGCCAGCCATTCCAGAGATTATCCGGACAGACAGACAAAAATTAAAAATATATATATAAATATGCATTTAGTGAAAAGCTGTTCATTTGAAATTACAAACAGACACTTCAATTTTATTTATTTGCATAGATTTATAATTCTTTAATCCGTCCAACAAGATTTTTGGAAATTCTTAAAAATACAATCAGAAATAATGATGAACAACAAAAGCTTACTAGCAATAAGTCCGTTACAGTGAGATAATGGATAGGAACCCACACCTTCCTTCATCTCCTTTCTGGGGGGATTTAAGACAACTGTAATGTATGATTGAGACTTTGAGTTGCAATTGTCCATAGGCGGTGGTATTTAATTACCACAGAAGTATATTTTTGGAGTGAAATCTTTAGCCGCGTTGAGCACTTTTTGGTAGGGGAAAATCTTAAGGGTTCGCTATACCGACATGCTAATTTTGATGCTTATAATTTTAATAAATTATGAAATTTCTAATTTAACACATAAATTTTACAAATTATAAGTTTTCTCTTCTATCGGCATATGCCTGCCATTTTTTTTTTGGTTTTTGTTATGTAAGACCTGCCAAAATTACTCTACTCTGTCTGATGAAGAGCATGAGCATAATCGAAGAATGATGGTCACCAAACTCATTTCGAAGGTGGACAATGCATCATGGTGACCCACATTATGGCGGCCTAGTGAGATTCTTTTTCACGCCCCGCTTAAAGGACCCGGGATCATAGTAGTAGGGAAACACGTGATATTTAATCAAAAGGCGTCTTTCTAGGCAGGCCGATTATGTGGCTACAAACTGGGGAAGTTTATTCGACGGCGATACAGCAGCCTATTATCAACTCGCTTTAACAAATCAGAGATATACATACGATCCACTGATTCTACTAGGACCAAAATGACAGTGCTTGCTGCTATGGCTGCTGTGTATCCAGCAGAGAAGGATAATTGGAGTAATGATGTTAATTGGACACCTGTACCGTATACTACAATACCCGTTAAAGATGATCACGTGAGTTAAATCAATATATATAAAAATCAATGCCACTTTTCGTTATAATTTTGTAACTCAAGAACGAACCTATCCAAACCAAATGTTTCGGCTTTGTTCGGACTATTTAGTAGATGGTTTATGTGAAGTTTGCACAAAATCGGTGGAGCGGTTCTTGATTTATCACATTTTTTGTAATAACCGACATACACGCGGGCGGAGCCGCGGGCATCAGCTAGTATTTTATGATTATTTTACACTTTTTTACGATCGATTGGATATGTCCATCTAAAGGTTGCATGTAAGAAATTGATTTTAGGAGATTTGGCCATTTTTTGCATTATGTTCATTCATTTGTTACACTTTTAATAGTAATAAAATAGTGTTGTGTAATATTATATTATTTGCATTAGCATATATTACAACTAGTTGTTGTCTTTTTTTATGGAATAGATGGCCTGATGGTAAGCGATTACCGCCGCCCATGGACATCCGCAACATCAGAAGGGTCTCAAGTGCTTTAGCGGCCTTTGGGGGATGGGGGGAGGGATTGGGGTATGGGCCTCGGGTATTCTCTGTTTCACACCGGTTTTCTGTGGAATCACTCCGGTCGAGCCGGCCCATGCATGCCGAAGCGTGGCTCTCCCACCGAAGCTCCTTGGGGAAGACCTTCGTTCAGCAGTACATGGCGATGGTTGATTTGATGTTTAGTTAAAATTTATCAATAGTGACAGAGCTACTATAGATTAAAGCCTGGGAAAATTAAAAACCGATGGCTATTAAAACTTGACTTCCGTTGTGCTGCGTCTCCACAATTTCCATAAATTCAAATCTTTACATTTATAATATTCAGAAAGTTGTGTATTAAAACGATTCATTAGAATATTATGGAAAGCATAAGCAGAATCCAAGAGTGGTGGTCACCATACTCATTGCAAATGCAGACAATGCAAGAATGCAGCATATTGGTATATAGGTAAAATATATAAAAAAATATGTAAAAATGGCTAAGTACATAAAACTAAATAGATCTAGCATATTATGTTGATCCACCTTATCCTAAAGGTGAAGTTAAAGTTACACCTAGTCAAGGAAAAGTACTTCCTACTAATTTTTATAATAATAATAATAATAAATAAATAATATATATATAAAAAAAAAAAAGACTATTATAAACGCGAAAGTTTGTATGGATGGATGTTTGTTACTCTTGCACGCAAAAACCACTGAACGGATTTGGATGAAACTTTACAGTAATGTAGCTTATACATCAGAATAACACATAGGCTACTATTTACAGCGATAACTAACATACACGCGGGCGGAGCCGCTAGCAACAGCTAGTTCAAAATAAATGAAATAAGATTTACAAGTAACTTTTGGCATATATTTTACCTTTTGATATGAATTTCAGATGCTGGCTGTATTTAACTGCCCAGTCTTCATAAAGGAGTATAAAAGGAGAAAAGAAAATTCACCACCAGAAATGGTAAAATATGAAGATCTCATGGTTGAGCTGTCTGTCATTCTTGGTGTCAATATTTCAAAGAAGTTTTCTTCATTTTATTTCATGAACGACGCACTTGTCAGCCAGGTTAGCTATTAACAAGTAAAGAATTTTTTTATTTTTTTTATGTATGGCCCGCCAAAATGACTCTACCCTGCCTGATGGAAAGCATAAGCAGAATCCAAGAGTGGCGGTCACCATACTCACTGCGAATGCAGACAATACAGTATGGCGACCCACACCATGGCGGCCTAGTGATGCTGCTGCATCTTTTAGTCTAGTCAACAAGTATGGAATTTGTTGACTAGACTATTTGGGCCTCCGGTCTCGCACTCACCAACGAAACACGATAGCACGAACGCTGTCATTTTACGTTGATTTTCTGTGCGAGGGTAGTACCGCCCCGGTCGAGCCGGCCCGTTCATGCTGAAATCAGCGTGGCTCTACTACCTATTATGTTTTGTTTTCATTCCTTCTTTAAAATCACAGGCAAGCATAAAATAAGCATGCGATCCTGATCTACTCGAGTTACTGTACTGAGACTATCTCATTTTTCCATCCATGTTTCTTGTTCAGACCATTAGGCCATGCAAGTTTTCGTAAGTCATACCTATTGCCACAGCAGTAAAAATACTTAAAAATCCAAATGTCACGTGTACGAAGTAGCGGGTACAGCTAGTATCTTATAAATAACTATTATGCTACTTTTACAGAAGGGTCTTGGAATTCCTCTCATCCCAAGGGTAGAAGAACTTCTGCCTAACATTACAATTGCTGCGGGCGAATCCTTGGACTATACCTTTGGGCATAAAGATTTTTTAAGTTTACAAGCAGGTATATACAATCATTTCATTTACTGCCTCGTTGGTCTCGCGGTTGGCGTGTGCGACTGCTGATCATGAGGTCTTAGGTTCGATTCCCGGGTCGGACCAAATGTTTGTATGATCTACAAATATTTGTTTCGGAGTTTGGGTGTTTTCTATGTATAATATGTATGTATTTACAAAAAAAAAGTATATATGTATTTCTATCAGTTGTCTAGTACCCATATCTCAAGCTCTGCTGCGCTTGGGACTAGATGGCGTTGTGTGTTAGATGTCCAAAATATTAATTTATTTATTTCATATATCGACTCTGGAATAAACTAAAAATATGTAGTTCTTTGGAATAAACCTGACGATGATGGATGCTCCTGACTTTGCGAGTAATACAACTACTGAGTCAATTGTCATGAATCGTATTTTCACCCAAGATTAATAATTGTGTATTAGCATAATTTCTCTCTCTTTCTTTTTGTTTCTGCTGGATGTATACACTTTGTAATGCTGTAATTATTGTATTTTTCCTATAATTTTTAACCGACTTCAAAAAAAGGAGGAGGTTCTCAATTCGACGGTTTTTTTTTAATGTTTGTTACCTCATAACTTTCGACTGGGTGAACCGATTTTGATGATTCTTTTTTTATTTGAAAGCTGGTGCTTCCCACGCGGTCCCATTTCAATTTGGCCCAGTTCTAACATGTCATCCATGAGAAAACCATATAAGTCTTCAATTTGCATTAAGTATGTGCGCGACAAATTAACGAATAACTCAATATTCCCGTATGGGTCCCATTTAAATTTGCTCCAGATTGAAATCGGTTTTTTTGTTAAAATTTGTGATTATATCTATTACTAGCTGATAAGGCAAACGCTGTTTTGCCATAAATAAAAGGGGTATAAAAATAGATAGGAAAAATCGGTCCAGCCGTTTCAGAGGAGTATGGTAACAAACATTGTGACACGAGAATTTTTTATACAAGCATTTCGGACATAAATATTTTCGGACATACCTAGATGGCGTTGTGTATTCTAACACACCAAGCTAAGCAGTACTTATGTTATGGCTACTATATAACTTATATAAATTCATATTATATTTTTTTTTGTGAATACATACATATTATTTGTACTTAGAAAAACACTCTATCTCCGAAACAAATATTTGCAGATCATACAAACATTTGATCCGACCCGGGAATCGAACCCGAGACCTCAAGCACAGCAGTTTGCATACGCTACCACTGCGCCACCGATGCAATCTAAATATACTAAATAAATATGTAAACTTAATATATAAATACACTAGCTTTTGCCCGCGTTCCCGCCATCGCTAAATAGCTTACAAATTACGTCTGAGGTAGTATATTATGGGGATCTTGTGTCAACTGCGGTGAATTTCCGTGCGTTTAAGCGATTCTGCCATACATACTATAGAAATCAAATATAGCTCACTTAGGACCCATAATATTTTATCCGTGGTGCTTCCCGGTTTGAAAAAGGCGTCTGCCTATTTTGAGTTTATTTTGTCTTCCGCTTTGCTAAGGAAGGAAGTGGACTTATTATATTTCCAACTCCTCCAGTTTTCTTCTGATTCATTTCGTTGCGGGTTCCAAGACAGTTTTATTTTTCCTGGGACTTCCCGAGTGTCATAACTCGGTGTGTTCGTGGGTCACCGCTGTTGATCCTGGTGTACAGGAGTTACAGTGGTGGCCGTGTGGGCGGAATTAGTCCCATATAGGTTTCTATATTATATACATCTATTTTATCTTCTTATATATAAAAATCAATTGCTGCTCGTTTGTCTCGCTAAAACACAAGAACGGTTGGGCCGATTTAGCTGATTTTGTTTTTAAAATGTTTGTCGTAGTCCAGAGAAGGTTTAAACAATGAAAAATTAAAAATAACTTGCAAATCCAAATGCCGCTAATAATCCAGCTAGTAGAATATAAGTATAATATTATAGAACACGGTCTGATCCCTTACAAGTTTGATTTTAATAGGCTACGTCTTATGTATTTCATATTAGCTACATAGAAATGCCAGTATATTGTTGCTCATTGTAATGAGTCCAATTTATATTCTCCTAATAGGATTAGCAGGTTATGGTTGAAGCATATATTATTATCATGTCTTCTATTTATCCCCAGGTGTTCTTCTTAAAGAATTTGATCGGGAGGTTGATAAATTGTTAAAGGGAAAGGATGTACCTCGAGTCCGTGTTTACTCTGCCCATGACATATCCGTGTTCCAATTTGCCTCCATCTTGGGAATCTCTCCTCCTATAGGAGTGCCAAACTATGGGGCGTTATTGTCTTTGGAACTTCGAAGAGTTACTGAAACTGGACAGTATATTGTGGTGGTAAGTACTAATGTACGGTATTCTAATAATCGTAGACCAAAATCTTTTTTCGCAGGAGAGGCTACTGGTGATGGTGACTCTAGTGCAGAAGAACTGACAGTATTAAAGTAGATGGTGTTATTTAAATGTTCAAAAATAATATAATTTATGTACCTACATCAACACAAGTATAAGAATTTATCCTCTTACTTATAAAAGTTATTTAATTTTAAGCAACAGTCCTCTGTTATTATCGACTTTAAACTTGTAGCTTTAAAGTCGAAATAGTGCAGAACCTTTGTTTAAAATTAAACAACATTAATGTCTTAAACATCCTAACTAAGACATACATGACAGTATATTAATCAACTGGTTTTTTTTTACTAACAATGTTTGAATACACACAAACAACCAAGGTAGTAGAGCCACGCTAATTTCAGCACGAACGGGCCGGCTTGACCGGGGCGGTACTACCCTCGCACAGAAAATCAACGTAAAATGACAGCGTTCGTGCTGTCGTGTTACGTTTATGAGTGCGAGACTGGAGGCTCAATTATGCTTAAGCATCACTAGGCCGCCATGGTATGAGTCACCATACTGCATTGTTTGCATTCGCAATGAGTATGGTGACCACCACTCTTGGATTCTGCTTATGCTTTCGATCAGGCAGAGTAGATTCATTTTGGCAGGCCTAAACATAAAAAAAAATATTCAATAGGATTTTTTTATATACTTTTACCTATATTTACATATTACCAGCCTCTCACAGTTTTTTAACCCGAATACTGATTTATAATAACCATAGATACTATTGTTTTTAGCCCGTATACCTGAAAAACCCTGATGCAGAAGAAGTGTATCTCCACATTGCTGGATGTGACGATTTCTGTGACCTGGATACCTTTAGAAACCTGACTGCAAAATATATGCTAGAAGTGAAAGAGTGGCGTAAACTATGTGAATACCATGAAGACTTTGAGATTGATTCATCGCCAATTGATTGAATCAATAGTTATCATAACATCCCAGTATAAATATACCTATTAAAGGTATATGGTTGCCTGTAAGATATTGCTTTGGAGCGATAAGGCCGCTACTTGTACATACTTTACAATAATTTGAAGTTAACCTTGTAATTACATAAGCTGGTTTACAATAAAGATATTTATTATTATTATTATATTTCTTGAAATTATTTACATTTTTACACATCCATATAAAAACAAAAAGGCGCTCATAGCCCAGTTGCACTTGGTGATTAGAAACAATCACCGAGGTGAAGCCACCACGGCTCGGTCAGTACCTGGATGAGTGACCGCTAGTGACATAATATCATGAGCGTCTCCGTGATTCGGTGGTCACGTTAAGCAGACGGTCCCGGTTGTTATCTTGGGATAACAGTCGTGAAGCTTAGTTGGAGGCCTTCGGGCGGCTTAAAAACATCCAGCGGCAAGATTACGTAGCCACAGCGTTGTGTTGCCAGTCCCCAACCCGCACTCGGCCAGCGTGGGAACGTATGGCCTTAACCCTTTCCTGAGAGGAGAACCCGAACCCAGCAGTGGGACATTATGGGTTGTTGATGATGATAAAAACAAATAGATTTAAAAATATAAAATAATAGTAGACCACCGACTTCGGGTACAGGGACCAAGAAACCGGTGGTTAGGGCTCCAAAGACAAGAACCTCCTCCCAATACCTCCTTCTTATTATTTTTTTAAGACAACACCCACATTAGGAATGTATACAGTGGTGCGCCGTCGCGGGGGACTTCACAAATATACACCAAACAAAAAACATTTCAGACTCAGAACAACAATTTGTCGGTCACACAAAGTATTGTCCCATGTAGGTTTAGAAAGTACAACACTAGTACAGTAAAGAACAGTGTGGCGATAGCTTATGCCACTACGCCTTTCGTGAAGTCTTAAGGTAGCATTCCGATGTTGACGACCAGGGCGACAAGTGACCGAACGGCCAGTCTGCGAGCAGTTTTTATTGTATACAGTTGTGTTCTAGTGCTCAGTATAATTATGTCAGACAATTTATCCGCAACTTTGAAAAGAGCTATACAGATTTTATTAGACGAAGATGATACACTCATTTTGTTTGCCTTGCTTTCGGCAACAAGAATGAAAGTCGACTCTATCTACAGATCACGACAAGATGAAGGTTGTTGTGGCCGGGTCGCGCGGCGGCACTGCTCCAGTAGCAGTAGCGTTGCGCGACCACGGTCGCTTGCTAGCCGCGCCCACAGGTCACGCGACGCGTTCGCTTGCGTTGTTTAGGGTTTAGGGTTCCATATAAATTCATTCTAAGCAGTAAGTCGCGCGACCCGGTTGCGGTCGCCTGTCGCGGTCGCCAACATCGGAATGCTACCTTAAGTTTGTATTATTAGCTATTCTGTGGTGGAGCGCCGTAAGATTTATACCTCGGAATCCAGGTCCAGTCAATGAGTCTTTATATAAACTTTGGAAATGTGTTTTTAATAGTACATAGAAAAATAAAAAAATTAAATTTGTGCGATCTCCGTTTTTTATTATTATTATAAATAATTAATATTTTTTCGGAGTTTTCCTTTATTTATATTAGTTTAAAGTTATACCTATTTTAAAAAGGAGAAATATTACCACCTCTTCCTATAAAGATAAGGGGTGGGAACCCCAACCCCTTCCCAACCCTCATCTTCATTCATAACTAGAGGGGACAACAGCAGCTTTTGGGTGTTGTTAACGCGGGCCCAAACTGAATAGCACACGTGGCAACTTGCTAGGCTCAATACGTAGCTGTTTTTGTGCGTTCCAACAAAAATATCGAATTATAGTTTATTTGCAATTCATGTTTAAACTTATTACTGTGCAGTGAGTGTGATAAAAGCTAATTACTGAACATTATTGAGTTTTACAAACTTTGAAAATAGTGGCAAAAACGGTACTCAAAAGGAAAAAACGGAACCCTTACAGGTTCACTTTGTTGTCCGTCTGTCTGTCTCTCAAGACCCTTTTTCTCAGGAACGCATGGAGGTATCAAGTTGAAATTCATATCAAATACTCAGGTCTACTGTCCCTTGGAGCTATAAAAAAACAAACTTCTAAGCCAACGCAATTAAAAGATACAGCCGTTTATGCTGCAAATTTTCGACACTCGCTAGGGAATCAAAACCTACAGGGTACTTATGGTGAACTCAAAATCTTGAAATTTGGTACGAAGTAACGTCTTATAGAACAGATAAGGAAAAAATTGCGAAAAGAATACATTTTTAGTTACATCATATAATATACTATAGGTTTGTATGGAACCCTCGGTGCACAAGTCTAACTCGCACTTGTCCGGATTTTTTATTTATATTTCACGCTTTTAAAAACAATTGTAAATACTCAATCTTATATCTACACTATTAATACTATTATACAGGGTGGATATGACAATACGATATTAATTTGAACTAGACCCACCTACACATGATACAATTCTACCAACAAAATTTCAATAAAATTGGTTCAGTAGTTTAGCCATAGTACACTATTTTTCGTTTTTGGAATTTACTACACGATGTTATTGGGTTAATGACCGAGGGCGTCAGGTCGTCGCACGCGCTGCGCTACCTTTGAACCTTTGAAGTAGCCGCCGACATCGGCGCGAGTGCCCTGTGTCGCGTTGTTGTACCTATTGATTATTAATAGGTATTTATTTGTAGTGATTTTACAGTGACATGACTCATTAGTTAAGTTTGTTAGTTATTTTATTACGGAGCGTTGTGTTATTTTGTGTGAGTTTAGACAGTACCTCGACTCGGTTACACTTATACGGCTAGTAAATATTTTACTACGGATAAGATATTAATTTAGGGAGAATGTTCATTAATCCTACCTACCAATAGTCGGATTATTGTACATACTATCCAGGACATACGAGAAAAATCAATCTTTTATTCATAAGAGAGATAATGCTCTTCCGGTTGTAAACTCGACACGAGATGATCAAATTTACGTAAATACGTAATAAATATTACTAGTGCTATTTAGCTTACGGCGATAAAGTTGGTATCTACTTTGTAAACCTACATCGCGCGTCGTTATTTTACAGCCGCCAGCCGGTACCGTGGCCACTCAGGTTAGTGACCTTAAATTACAAATGGTGTCTTTATTGGTTTGTATTTTTAAAATATTTAGTTTGATTGATTTTTTTTTTGTATCCGTTTTCGGATAAATTAAACAATCCCAAAGTAAACCAACACATTTAAATAGCCCACGGTTACATTTAATATCGTATTGTCATATCCACCTTGTATAAAGAGGTAAAGTTTGTGAGTTTGTGACATTGTAGGGGGTAATCTCTGGATCTACTGAACCGATTTTGAATTTTTTTTACCAATAGAAGGCTCCGTTATTTGGGAGTGACATAGGCTATATAATAACCCGAAAAGTGAAAATACTTTTTCGTGGTACCTGAATTTGCAAAGTAAGTCGGAGAAAAAAATGTTTACCGCCCAACGAAATGGGCACGGGTCAGCTAGTATTATAATAAATCGATTCTAAAAGTTACAATGTAAAGGCAAAATCTTCTATATATACTCATAATAAAAATGTAACAGGACTGCACGTTTGGCCTAGTGGTGTAACGGTCACCATGCCGTTTCCTACTTCGCCAAGTGTCGAGGGTTCAAATCCCACGTAGGATAACACTTTGTGTGATCCACAAATTGTTGTTCTGAGACTGGGTGTTCTTTGTGTCCGTTTCATGTATGTTTGTAAAGTCCCCCGCGACACAGGATTTATTCCTAGTGCGGGAGTTGTCTTTAAAAAAAAAACTGTACATTAAAAATATTTTGAAAAAAATTTTGGAGGCGATACTGAAGCCATAACTGTATTTTTTTTCATGTTTGTCTGTGTCTGTCTGTACCTTGGCCGCGCATCACGCCGAAACTACTGAATGGATTCAAATGAAACTTGGCATGATTTAAGTTCATACTACGAGGTAGGACATAGAATACTTTTTATCCCGAAATTCAGCACGGTTTCCTAGAGAGAGGGAATGAAAGTCAAAATATGTACTTAGTTGTAATAATTCAATAACACATAGTTCGATTTCATTCATTCTTTTTTTGCTAAAAAGAAAACGGAGAAAGTCTTTTTTTTGTCTGCGACTGTACACTGCCTGTGGGAAGCTGAGACAGATATGTAAATATGGCGGTACGAAGTTCGCCGGGACAGCTAGTTTAATAAATTAATCATTAACCTTGATATAAGGTTAGTTATTAGTGTTATCACTGACGAAATTACTATTGTGTCAGTGTGGTATTAGTAGGTAATATTTGTTTTTACAGTCTCGTATCAAAATGGGTCAACCATCGAATATTGATAATGTAAGTAATGATTGCCTCATTTGTGACAAAATCGGATGTAGTTCTGAATTAAGCTCTGGACTAGGAGACATTGTAAACGTCACTTGAGGAATACCAACGCTCGAAGCTGCTTCTGTTGAAAACAACTACTAAAAATACCTACGTTAAACTGCCCTCTTTACCACCTACTGTAGATGCCGCTTTTAAACACTTCAAGTACCTTTAACTGCAAATTCAAACATGGCTCGGAAGAGAAATATCATCAGAAGAACGGGGTTGGAAATATGAATGCGGAATATTGATACCGCAAACATTGACACAGCGACCAGCTGCAGAATATTTACTAAAACATATTTTTTGCACATGCAAAACAGGGTGTGGAGCATCTCAGGAAAAGTGGATAAACTTTACTGCTGCTTGCTTAGAAAGCAATGGTGACAGCTGTACTAATCCTTCTCCTACAATCTATTATAACGAGATCGACAACGACGAAGAATAATGAACAATAATGTATATAGTTGATGATATTATTTTTTTTATTGTGAAAATCTAATAATTAACATTAAAGTCACAATGCAAATTTAATTTATAAAATTGAAATCTTTACTATAAACATTTTATTTCCCCTTACGCCTCTCATTTTTCAGTAAATTGATGTTAAAAATTATTATTATCAAATTCGGACAATTTTTTTTAACTTTTTTATTTGATCTTTTAATAATGCAGTCAAACACTCGTCATTTTGTGGGTCACCATGCTACATTGTTTGCATTCGCAATGAGTATGGTGACCAATTTTCTTGGATTCTGCTTATGCTTTTCATCAGGCAGAGTAGAGTCACTTTGGTAGGGCCATATAAATAAAAAAAGTTGTACTGTAGCAAATCAATTATAAAAAGCAACCTGAAAATATAAACATTTTTTTTGGATCTTTCCGAAGCTTTTGACACTGGTTTCTGTCTAACTTAGAATACTAAAATATTATTTGAAAGTTAAAGGGTTAGTTTTTTGATATTGAAAAAAAAACTCCATGAAGCTCTGAGAATATTCATTGAGAAGTAAGTGATTTTTCTTAGATCCTTACTCAATTATCATCAAGAATTATGAAGAATTGAAATGTAATGGCGTACCACAGGGCAGTAACTAATTTACTTTCTTTCCCGATGTTGAGCGAGTATCGTTATAGTTGAAGAAGAACGAGTGTCAAAAAAGCGTTATTATTATTTAGAGTAGGTGTAATATTACCATCCAAATCTACTTTCACATAACGATGTTTTGGGGTAACTATATCTACGATATTCACAATGAATGTCCATTGTTTCTCAATCTCACCTAAGCTCCAGTATTCATTCAAAATCTTGATGGCTGTCTTTGCCATCTGAAAATTTTGATTCACATTTGAATTTACAATTATTTTTACAAGAAGCTTTTAGTGTACGATCTGGTATGACTCTTTTAGTTTTAGAATATTAATAAGACTTTCCACAGTTTCTTAGTCTTTTTGCAATATATGCCTTTCAATTGAATTCAATTCTTCGTCTTTTTTATCAGTTTTAGCTGGACTGCGATATGGCATTGTTGGCATCGTCTGATTACTGTTTAAATATTCAACAATAAGTAAATCTGTTGTAGCATTACTTATTTATGGTATCATTTTGAGGGATCCAACTGGGATCTTAGTACAGTTAATTGTATCATCCAGTACTTCGTCAGAATCTGAAGAACACATCAACATATTTAGGTGCGGTGACTTGATAGTTGGGGTCCTTAACTGAGTTGTCACTATCTGGAACAAAATATTGAGATGAAGCATTGATAATTGTTACCTATGCTTGGATTTGTTAAAGAGCATTATAATAGCTATTGCGGAGGTGGACATATTACAAACAAAAAACTGAAGCTAAGTCAAGTTGCTGTTATTATAAAGTCGTAAAATAGATTACTTATTGTCTGTACATCCAAATTACCTTCATAAATAGACGCAATACTGGAAGAGCTGCTTGAATGAGAACTCGAACTCGATGAACTGCTACTACTACTAGTTGAATCACAACAAGATGGAATGTAATGTAATGCGTAATTTTTCTCTACAAAAGAAAATAATGAATTCATTACACTACATAATATGTAGTTATCATCAATCATCAATAAATAATAATAATCGAAACTGGTCGCTGTCTGAACATGGAAGATATATCAGTAAAACTATTATAGGTTGGCTTTATGAACGCAATAGAACCCAAAACAATGTTTTTTTTCTGTTTGTCTGGATGTCTGTTTGCCTGTGCGTTTGTGCGCGCTAATCTCAGGATTGGCCTAATTGAATGCAGTTTTCACCAATCTGTTGTGGTTTGCTTTACGCGGGTAGAGCCGCGGGCAAAAGCTAATATCTAATAAAAATAATACAAGGTACGAAAAATGTTAACCAACCTTTTGCTGATACCGTTAGTATACCGTTTTTTTTTTTTTTAACGTGTGGAAATCCCCTCGGACCGTCACCCCACCGGGGCTTGCGGCGGGGCGGTGTGTCGGATTCGAACCGACTAAAACCACACGCTGTGCCACTCTGCGCCTTTGAAGGGAGGAATCCGGGAACTGCAGTTATTAACACGTCCGGACCCCTCCCAGCGCTTGCCCGCATTGAAGCGGGCACCGTCTGCTGGTAAACTCTCAATTTAGGCGACGTACGGCACACGCGTACGTCACCCCCTCGCGGGTGACCACTAGAGCGGATGGAGGGGAAAGCCCGTCCCGACCATCCGCGGCCACACTCAGGGCGGCATGAAGCGCTGATAGGCGCGCCTCCGCCGCCCGGTTCGCCGGCGGCGGATTGGGTCCGAGTGGACATCGTCCTCCCGGGCCTTCTCCGCCACCTCCTTCTGCGAGATTACGTCTTCGCAGAAGGTTGCGACCGCGGTAAAACTGCTGTCGCTACCGGCCATGGAGCGTATGACGGCCGGTAGCGAGAGATCTCCTCCGATGACTGCAGTGAGGGCCCGACGCTGCGGCGCCCAAGCGGGGCAAACCGCCAGCGTGTGCTGGGCCGAGTCCTCACTGCAGTCGCAGTGGTGGCAGGCGGGACTCAATTCCCTCCTAGCGACCGAGTGCAGGTACTTTCCGAAGCAACCGTGCCCGGAAAGGACCTGTGTCAGTCGGAAGGAAAGGGTCCCGTGCTGCCGCCCTGCCCACTCGAGGATGACCGGCTGGAGAGCCTCCACGGCGGCAAAGCCAGCGCGTGGAGTCTCCAGCCGGAACGACCATCTAGCCATCGTGGCTCGACGGGCGGCTTCACGCCACTCGCGTACCTCTTTCGGCCCGATATTCAGCCACCCGTCGATAAACTTCGGCGAGCACTTCCGCCTCCAAATCCCACGGGGGTGTTCCGGCCAAGGCGCACGCCGCCTCGGTCGACGCCGTGCGGTATCCGCGTATGGCTCTGACCGCCAATATCCTCTGAGGCCGCCAGAGGCGAGCCTTATTTAGGGCAGTCAGAGCCGCCACCCACACCGGTGCGCCATACAGCGCCATCGACCGGACAACCCCCGTGTATAGGAGTCTCGTTGCGACGCTGGCTCCACCCAAATTGGGCAAAAGTCGCCCAAGGGCGGAGGCAGCGTCGACCAGCCTGGGACCAAGCTGTCGGAAGTGCTCGTCGAAGAGCCACCTACCGTCGAGGATCAGGCCCAGATACCTCATCTGGGCCCGAACCGGTACGAGGACCGAGTTGACCTCTATGGAGGCGCCGGCGGGTGGACCACGACGGGGCCCATGGAACAATAGGGCCTCCGTCTTGACCAGGGCCACCCGTAAGCCCAGCGCCTCGATGCGCCCGACCACCAGAGAGACACCCGTGGTGGCCAGGAACGCCGCATCTTGGAATTTCGCCCCTCGGGCTGTGACAAGTGTGTCATCGGCGTAACAAATTACGCCCAGCCCGGGGGGCAGACGACTTCGGAGGACCCAGTCGTACCCCACGTTCCACAGGAGTGGTCCAAGGACAGACCCCTGCGGAACACCGCACGACATGGGTCGCCGTCTCAAGACGCCCTCTCGGTCCTCGTACACGACGGTACGCTCCTCTAAATAGTCTGCCACTAGCCGCCTCAGGTACTCTGGCACCCCGTGGTAGTGGAGTGCTTCCCTGACCGTTAGTATACCGCGATTAAGGTATTCTGTTGTCAGAGGCCTGGAAGTAATAGGTTTTTTTTTTTCAGGTCCTGTTGAGTCCTAAAATTGTCTTGTATCCAGGACGGTTTATATCTACAGGTAAATATTATAATTAAACTCATAAAACGTAAAAATACTGTAACTTAACGTACCCAAGACTTGTCTTATTACTTATTACCAACATCGAAAAAATAGTCAAACTTTAAATATTGTTAAAAAACCATAAGAAAAATATAAATAACCTGCCGAAACTTCTTCTTCCAAATCAGAAACTTCCATCTAAATACGGCAATGATCTTCAGATACACTATTATTTGTGTTGTTTGTGGCTAATTGAATTAGTTTTCCAGATCGATATTCATCTGAAATAATACAAAATTTTTACAAAAAAAAACGACTTCAAGAACGACCAAATTGAAATGAGTTCACTCGGACTCGGGACTACATGGAAAGCATCAGATTTCAAATAAATAAGAATCATCAAAATCGGTTAACCCAGTCGAAAGTTATGAGGTAACAAATTTTTTTTTTAAATACAGTCGAATTGAGTTGGTTGAATTGGTTGTCTGTGAAGTCGGTTTACGGACGGTAGTTTAGCGTGACAACGTCATAACAATTTAAAACATTGATGTAATGATGATCTCTCATACAACGACGTACAATGAGCGTAACGGGACAATGCACGCAATGGGACAGTGAGCATAACTGGAAAATGAGTCATCCTTTTTCGTGCATGCAGCCGGCGTTCATCGATGTATTAGACATTATCACGTTAAAAAAAATTGTGTAACCACAGAATAAATAATAGTACTTACGTATAACTAATGATTTATAATTTAACATGTCTAATGTGACATTATGTCATATTTAATACTCAGAAGGAAATGATTTCGAGAAAAATAGGATATAAGAAAATATTTAGTACATTTTTTGATATTCTAAAATTATCCGTCAACAATATCGTTGTACTACAAAATATCACAACGAAAAAAACTTACCTTTTCTACAATAACGTGACAATACTACTTACTTATCTTGGACCCACAAGTTTAACAACAATAATGGTTTAAATACTTATATCACACTGTATGACTATATTAAAATAGTAACTAGAAGCATAAAGTTGCAATCAAAACGCGATATGATCGTAAAGTCACGTTTTTTATGGAAACCGTGAGCGCTATAATCTTTGCGCGTGTGGGACCGACTGAAGTGACGCGTTTTCGATGTCAAGCGCTTTACCGAAAATGACAACGTGCTAACGCCATTTGACTGCATTTGACACCGATGTCTTGTGTCTTTCACATATAATTCGGCACCCATTGACTTATAATAACATCGCGTTTTTACAGAAAATAGATTTCGATGCGGGGCAGTTTTAAATTTCAAATAAAAAAATACGTTTTTAAGAGATGTCACGCTGTCATCGCAAAGAGGCGATGTGATGATGACACTGGTACACAGTCATTTCCTACCTTACAAGATTTCTACACCGCCCTAAGGTTGACTGGTAGAGAATGTCCTGGGCATTAAGTCCGCCGATGTACAAAAGTGAATAAAGTTATCAATATACATATAATAAAATCGTAACTGGTCGCTGTCTGTACATGGAAGATATATCAGGACAACATTGCCTATTGAACGCCATAGAACCCAAAACAATGATTTTTAGAATTTTTGTCTGTTTGTCTGTGCGTTTGTGCGCGCTAATCTCAAGACTGGCTTGACTGAGTTGAATGCGGTTTTCACTAGTCTGTCGTGGTTTGCTTCACTTAACATTTAGTGTTTGTTTCATCCAAATCGGTTCATAAATAAAACAGTTATGTCAGTTTGAAGAATCACCGCGATATCCGACCATTAAGCGGGCGGAGCCGCAGGCAAAAGCTATTAAATAAATAAATAAAGCATATCGTACGATTACAGTCTAGAGACGTACGAGAACTTAGTCACGATGACTTGCTCTTTTTGCATGCGTGAAATCACGCAAGTACAGTGGGCCAAGACGGCCCATCCCACATATTAATCACACGAATTTCATGCTTTCACGGCGGCGAGGTGTTAGATAAAATATCAGATATCTATGTCTACACTTATAATAAAAAATGAAACTGTCTGTACATTGGAGGTTTTTAGTTATTTTGACTCGGATGAACCTGTACAATAATGGGACAAAATATTTTTTTTGGAATTTTATCTGTCTCTAAGTTAAGCAATTAGTCAAAAAAAATTATGAAACTTGTTACAGTGATCAGTTATATATTATTCATATTTAGCTTCTGCATTAGTTCATATCAAAAAAAAAGAAGAAAATCCTGGGATAATATAGCGTGGGTCACGAAGTGTATTTTTTTAAATTTTATTTTTGAGTAGTATTGAGTACAGGAATACAAAATCATAGAATTATAATGTTTTAATAAAATATCAAAAAAATACTTTGCAGTTTTTTGATAATTAACGGCTATTTAGAGAATTGATTTTAACAATTAGTTAGCTGATATGTATAGTCAATTTGCACTGAAATATGTGTGAGTTCGATTCGAAATTAATACTTAAGTTTCCCCCTTTTTACGTAAATATAATTATATTAGCGACCCGCCCCGGCTTCGCACGGGTGGATTTCAGATGCCCCCGCCGACTACACGATTCGTGCATTTTAAATCTGTAATATCTTCGAATATATTCATTTAAATTAGCTACTGTAAAAGGCCATTTTGATCTATATTATGTGTGTGTGATGTGCATTTGCACAATGTATTTAACTTACTTAATTGTATGAGGATTCATTCTGTATTGTTTAAGATCACTTCGTAAATAAGCCATTATTTCTCGTAAAAAGAAATGAATAAAAAATGGTTGTTGTGGGTTATCCCTAAGAGATAAACATATACCGTCGCGGACTTTTTTGTAGTACTTTTTAAGGTGTACAATACTGTAGTACATTATTTTGATCTATCTCGTAGGGTGCGTTTGCAATGTAAGCGCAAAAAATGTGTTTATTTGCTACATCACATTAGAAACCTCGAAAATTAATAGTGTTTTCATACTATATTATGCATTTATTATCCATAAAAACCTTCCTCTTGAATCCCTCTATCTATTAAAGAAACCCGAATCAAAATCCGTTGCGTAGTTTTAAAGATTTATGCAAACAAAGGGATATAGGGACATAGGGACAGAGAAAGCGACTTTGTTTTATACTATGTAGTGGTGATTATCAGGCCGACCTATGATATCTCTCTAACAAAACCGCCTCGGGATGCCATGGAAATTTAAATTGGGAGCTAAATACTACTCTATCGATAGCTAAAAAATTCATAGTTAAAACAATATATCACAATTACATATGACACCAATCATTATTATAGATTACACACAAAGCAACAATGCGACAAGGAGAAGATACATTAAGAATAATGTAAATATAGTAAGGAAATAGGGAAGGAAAAAAAATTTGAAGTTAGTCATTAACCAGTGACTTTATTAGTCCGGTTGATTCTAAAGCATTCAGGTAAGAATAAGCCAGGAAGAAATCGTTTAGGTTTGTCTCCATTCTCAAAAGTAGTTAAAGTAATGAGGTAGGTTCGTTCTCAAGAAACAGACTCTGAAAGGGAAGCTAGATTATCTGGTAATTATTAATTTAGAGTCTGGCTTTTGGAACTATCAAGTGACCGTGTAGGTAATCCGTTTAATGGTTGACCGTGAACGTCATTTGAGGTCTTGATCAGCACGGACCTCAACACAACGCGATGTTTCTCCACCAATTTTACTATTTTTTGCGCGTCTGAAACCGTCACGAACTGTATGCGTAACAACTATGTTAGTACCTAGCAATACTTCAAAACAAATTTCACGCGTGCCGAGCAGCGGGCCAAACTAGTCTAGAAATTTAATTTATCGCTGCTGTAATCAATATCAAGGTCATAAATAATTAAATATCGCACTCTTTTACATTGTATTTATTGTAAACTAAATTATCAAATAAATTCGTTGCTTACCACCTATCGGTTGGTGTGCAACTGAAAATATCGAAGGTTCACGTAAGTATTATAATAACATATTATTGATAAAACAATTTTTTTTTTCATTCGTTTTAATTTTGAATACTCAGTATAGATTTTCTTTCCGTATTGCCTTTCTATACTTACTTTTTTATTACGCCTTTATGCATCTTTTCCTCATTGCATCGTTGCTTTTTGGGCTGTCCATATTTTTTTTTTATCGACAGCACACACCACGGACCAAACGGTTTGTTTTGTGCACATTTGTACTCTACACATTTGTTTTTTAACAATATTTTTGATGTCAATTACACCTTTATGCATCTTTTCCTGATCTATCGGACTGCCAATTTGGATTCCAATGGGGACGCTCGACAGTGGACGCTCATATAAAGGTGTGTTCGCTCCCTGTCGGGGTCGGCAGTCTGATCGGGGGGTGGTATTGGTAGTTAGCCTAGATATCGTTAACGCTTTCGGCACCCTTCAATGGGGCGCGATTAGGTCGGCCCTTGAATATCACGAGGTGCCGACTTACCTGCGTGCCGTCATAGAGGTCTATCAGCGCGACAGAACAGTGAAGTTTGTCGATCGGAACGGAGTGGAAAATTGAAAGGAGGTGTGTTGTGGGGTTCCCCAGGGCTCTGTATTTGGCCCATTGTTATGGAACCTCGCATACGATGCGGGCCTTCGCACTTGTCTGACTTCGGGCATCAGTGTCGCCTGCTATGCAGACGATACCCTAATACTGGCTAGAGGGTCACGCTTCGGGGAGGTGCTTCTGCTCGCAAGGGGTGGCTTATGTCGTGGATAAGGTTCATGAGCTGGGCCTGAGGGTGGCGCCAGGTCGTACCTCCGGGTGGATGACACCGATGTCCAAGTGGGTCAGTACATGAAGTACGTACCTCATCATGGACAATCGGTAGAGCTTGGAAAAGCATTTAGGGCGACTAGTCCCCAGTACGAGGAGTAGCAGGGGTGCCACATTGTCTGCTGCCCAATATTGGGGGACCGCGGCCGGGAAGAAGTTTACTGCCTCTATGTGCGTGGACGTGCGTTTGGGCGTCGTGCGATCCATGGTCCTCTATGGGGCACCTCTATGGGGATCTTCCCGCTGTAATGCTCAACTCGGGAGTCTGCAGCGATTGATGGCCATACGGATCGTACGAGGCCACCGCACGATCTCGTACGAGGCGGTGACGATCCTAGCACGATCTCCACCCTTCGACATTCTAGCCGACATAAACACAATGGTCTGTGACGAAATTCGATCTGTCGGTCGGAATGACGAAGAGATAGCGCCATATCATGAGCCCGGAATGCTTCGTCAGAACACATACGCAAGCCTTACGAGCTTGGCGGGCACGGCTCGACACCCAGGGTTGTGCCAGCCAACGCGCTGTCGGAGCCTTTCTGCCGAGCTTCGAAGCTTGCATAGAGAGAAACAACTTATCACCTTCCGATTCATCGAAGAGCGGGATCGGGAAATCGCCGATCCCGCTTGAAAGAGGCGACGAAGAATGCGCGATAGAGGCCGCTAGCTCCCCAATAGTCGGTTAAGGTTAAGGGTCATGCAGGGGAAATGTGGCCACTGGAAACGACCCGACACCTCGGTGCGGCCAGGGGTGTCGTCTCAGGCGGGTCGGTGTTTCGACTCTCTTATTGTGTAGAGCGGTGAGAGTAGGACAGCGACATGCCCCGGGTTTGAATCTGGTTACCCTGGGATGTACCTCAGTAATGAGGTACCTCATCACTGAGGTAAGGCAGGGGGAACTCCAGAAGCCGCTGATGCGTTCCTGGAGCTCCTTTTAACTGCAGATGTAGGCCCACGCCGGGGTTTAGTAGTTAGACCGATTTGTCGGGAGTTCCATACACGCCCTTCGTCCCCCAACGGAGCTAGATCCTTTAAATATTCATCCAGAGATTGTCACAGATGTCTCAAATATTATGATCCCAATAGATTTACCAATAAAAAGAAAAGATATCCGTTTGTTTTTAATGTGTGAAATAAAATTGTGTATTGTGCAATAAAGTCTACTTTACTCGACTTATTTGATTAGTGACCCCCCCCAAAATTTCAGGCTGGAACCGCGCCTGATTACAAGGCGGTACGAAAGTCGTCGGGTCAGCTAGTTAATTTATAAACTAGTGTTCTACCAGTGCACTCGTCCTCCATCCGTCCGTAAAAAAGGGGTACAAAGTTTTTGCTTCACGTATTAAAATATAGCTTACCTGTTTTGGTGCTTGGATTTGAATCGATTGAGCAGCAGGCATTTCGGTAGTTGCCAATAGTTGTTTTAAACAACGGGATTTGAGACTTTTGTAAGTAACATTTTAAAAGTTTATAGTAGAAGATCCGGCCCTAGATCGACCTTCACCGATCTGATTATAGAATAAAACTTATTTTATAATAAATTTCGTATATTAGAAAATATGTTAAAAATGGGTTGTCTAAATTAATCCGGGACGGATAATTTTTGGTAATTTTTTGTTGTTCATAAAAAAACTAATAAATATTAAAAATAAATTATTAAACAATATAACATAAATTAAACAAATAAATAAATCAAAATATATGTATATATCAATTAAACAAGTAAATAAATCAACATATTTATTTATTTCGGTGTGGAAAACCAACAGCTACATAAATGAATATAGGTAGTTTGATAAGCAACATCAGGCCAATTACAGGTTTTCACGTATTGCAACATAATAATTTAACAAAAGTTTTGGAACACTAACCAACACACTACACCATCACAATAAATAATAATAAAAAAAATACAGAAATGTCATCATTGAAAAAACTTAAGATTTAGCATACCGCGAACAACGTTAATGTTGGTGTTAAAGGGATCAATACAGTACTCTTTGCACAACCTATTGAAGTCACTGCTCGCTCTAACGATAAACGATTTTTTTCGGTAGTTGGAAGAGGAAAAGGGGACACAAATGGGTGGATTAAATCTAACTGACCTACGGGGGACATTAAATTTTAATTTTTCTAAAAAAAAAAACAAAAAAAAAAACAAAACAAGGTTCAGTTATCCAGGTACTGATAGTGGTTCGAACATTGCTTACCTGCTGCATGCGCTGCATCTTGCAAAGCACTTTTGTAATGTGTAGCTTTTATTCGCGCTAAACTACGTCCCAGCAAAGAGCGAACGTCTGAACTCTGAGAACAAATTTGTAATTTTTGCAACAGGTGTGGACAATCAACTTCATTAGAAATAATTTTCAAAAGGCAACAACAATCTGCTAATTGACGTCGATTTATAAGTGGCTGGATATGAAACCTTCTGCACAGACCAATGTAATTATCCGCGCTATATGGAATATTCAGACGAAAACAATGAAATTTCAAAAAACGTTTCTGAATATTCTCGATACGATCGATGTATTTTTAATAACAAGGGCTCCAAATTTGCGAGGCATATTCTAGGTGGCTCCTAAAAGAACAGTAGAGAATTTTAAGCGTTTTAGCCTTTACATTTTATTTATATATTTTAATATATATTTATTTATTGATTTGTTTAACTGTTATATTGTTTAATATTTTATTCTTAATATTTATTAGTTTCATTATAAAATATATAGGTATAATTTTTAATTATTATTTTTAAATAAAAATATTCTGTCCAGGATTTTTTTAGACAATCCACTTTTAATGTTTTCTAATATACTAAATTTATTATAAACTAAGTTTTATTCTATTACTAGCTGTTACCCGCGGCTCCGCCCGCGTGTATGTCGGTTATCGCGGCAAATAGTAGCCTATGTGTTATTCTGATGTATAAGCTATATTACTGCCAGCTTTCAAACTTTCGCCTTTATATATATTAGGGTGATTAGTGTGATCGGCTCGGTGAAGGTCGATGTAGGGTCGGATTTTAGACCATTACTAACTTAATGAAAGCGTGGTTACTGAATATGTATTTTGAAGAATAAACGAGTGTTTTAAGACTTTGACAACGCACATTTTAAAATTTTAAAGTGCAAGACAATTTGGTTGTCAAAATGTTAAATGTTGTAGTTTCGAAGTTACCACTAGATGTGATGTTAAAAACTCAAAAACAGCTGCAAAAATATTGGTTCCTCCTGATATTTCACCTGTACAAACAGATTGTCTGTATATAAGTAAACATTATACTCTATTGAATGGTAAAATTGAAATTTAGCTTGGAATCGTTTTCATCCGACTACGTCAAAGTCAAAGGAGGGTTATGATTTTGACAGGCTATGTATATATGTTCATTTGTTCCCTCATAGCTCCTTAACTACTTATTAGAATTGGACAAATGAGGTATTGTTAGAAGTGTCTTGATCGTCCGCTGGTTATAGGCTATATGACGTGTCACTGAATCTAATATGGCGCCCTCTAGCCGCCATAAAGTACTGTATTAAGAAATAAATTTGAGATAAATATGCCGTGTTTGTATCATTGGAAAGGGCGTTTTTTGTACATTTCAAATATATTTATATATATTAATAACTGCACCAAAACATTTTAAATAAAAAAAAGTAAAAACTAAAACCCAACTACGACAAAATACGACGGTGAAAAAGTATAAAACAAGTTTGAAAAGCCGTAGTCACACGTTACATAGAAACGCACCATAACACTTTAACATCGTGTCACTTCGGCTTTTCAAACTTGTTTTATACTTTTTCAGCGTCCTTTTTTGGCGTAGTTGGGTTTTATTACTAGTCACGTTACGAGTACTTAACGTAATTTTTTTTCTCATAACTATTTATCAAAATATAAATACATTAGAACACTGAAATAAATAAGTTGAAGTAAATTCTCATTGAAAATTACTTGACTACTCAATCACACAAATGAAAACAAGTTTGTGTAATTCAAAAATTGTTGTTTTGAGTCTGTGCGTTCCTTGTGAATAGACTATGGGCCCGTGTCGAAAATTGATGGGTCATGTGAACCACCAGGGACCTTTTTAGAAAGATACAGGGGCATTAAATCAATATTGAACACTAGGCTGTCACTTGTATGCTGTCCAACTGTGTACCGGTGAAGGGGAGGGGGTAGCAACCCTCGATTTTTCTCCCATGTCACATGATTTTTGTACGGAGTTGCGGAATAATGGATTAGAAGAGGTATTGAAATTATATGGAACCGATGCCGTACAAAAATAGTCCGCCACAAAGTTGATTTTTTTTTTATTTCCCGTCGATTTTCTCGGTCAATTTGGTCATTTGATTTTGCTGTAGCATTGGTTCACATGACCCATCAGTTTTCGACACGGGCCCGTAGGCTAGTAGGTTTTCTTTAAGTTAGTATAGTCTCCGCGACACAGAATATACTCCTAGATGTCTTTAAAAAAGAAAGAAAATAAGATCAAGTAATAAGGTCGTATATGCCATGTTTGACTTCATCTTCAACGTAGTGTGATCATATCTCAACCTATGGCCCATCGGGACTGAACAGAAAAAGTCAAATAAACACTATCAGAATATTAATATACCACAATAAAAATTACATTTTCATCGTGCCGTTAACATGATTAATAATAGCTTACGTATGTGTAATTTTATTTGCATAAGACTGGTCTGAAAATTATAACAATGGGAAGAAATGCAGACACAATATCATATAAATTTCATTGTAAAAAGGAATTGGTTTAATAGAAGCATTATGTAATGTTAACGACCGTCCTAGTCAGTACCGTATTTAATTTCTACGAGTATAGTAAAATAATTGTTTGTTGAACGTGTTAGCCCATGTTCAGATGACGAGCGTTCAACGCGCGTTTTGCTAACGCGCGTTTACAACTACATGTAATTTGTTCTAGGAGTACACATGCTAACGCGCGTTTTTACATGGAGTTGTTAACGCGCGTTTACAACTACATGTAATTTGTTCTAGGCGTACACATGCTAACGCGCGTTTTTACACGGAGTTGTTAACGCGCATTAGCAAAACGCGCGTTGAGCGCTCGTCATCTGAACATGGCCTTAATCTCAAGAACTACTGGTTCGAATTCAAAAGTGACATCACGCCACGTTCAATAGGATCTGAGCGTCAATGAAAAACCTTGCAAAAATGGAGAAAACTTTTTCTCTTTGAGAGACGCAGGCAATGCTTTGTGCGACAACTGGTAATGTTTTAAAAGTAAAGGTTGTGACTTGAAATGTGAAGAAGTGGATAGGTACTATTTAATCGATAATTATTAATGAATGTTTATCATTAGAGCAATAGATGCTGCATAACTTTGAAAGACCCTATATTTCGATCAGGTTTGGCTTTGGTGACAGGTAGACTGGCTGTGACTTTCACAATTTAGATATTTTTAGCCCCCGACGGGGTGTTAAAGACATGTCTGTGTGTGTATATGTCTGTAGCATCGTAGCTTCGCATGAACCGATTTAGATATTTTTTTTCGAAAGGTGAATTAGTCGGGAGTGTACTTAGTTCTTAGGTTTGATACAAAAGTAGAAATGGAAATAAATAAAACGGAGTGGGATATCAAATAAAAGTGATTTTTGTATTAGTCTAAGGTTCACATCACAAAAGTGCAAGTTTCATTAAAATCTGTCCAACAATTTAAAGTTATGAGGCATGATAGTAGGAACCAGTGAACGTTTACAAATAGACCGGAATGAGGTGTTTTATACGTTCAGACTAATTTTTAACACGTTTTTTTAGCTTCATATGTAGCGGAAACTTTGAACATGATTTTGACTCCCTTCAAAACGTCGGAATAATTCGAAATTTGGCAAACTTATCAACGACCGATGACAATTCAATATTTTTAACAGTTTGACCCGGTATCCTTACAAGGATAATCAGGTTTGCGATTTTTTTGTTTTCCTAAAACTGATAGTAGTCTTTGACCCAAGACCAAGAAGGGAAACTACCAGCCAACTACCTTCAACGCCATATTGTTAGAACTCTTTTTTACATTTTTTTTTTATTATTTACACTATTCAAAATCCTTTTTAAAATTCCTAAAATTAATTTTTTACTTGGATTTTATATCAAAGCGTGTTTTTTAACTATATTTATTTGTCGGGGGTTTGTTGCCTGTGACAATTTTTTACATATGACTACAGCCCACCCAAGCCAATCTATACTAATATTATAAACGCGAAAGTTTGTAAGTATGGATGGATGGATGTTTGTTACTCTTTCACGAAAAAAACTACAAAACGGATTTGCATGAAACTTTACAGTAATATAGCTTATACATCAGAATAACACATAGGCTACTATTTGCAGCGATAACCGACACATACCTTTTAAAGTTGAAGAATCAAAATTATCATGCGCTTCAAGTCTTATTCGATCACGTAATAGATATGAGAAATGTTGTCGGCCGTCCGTTGTGTGTCCATTGTCTGGTTAATCTTCGGCGTGTTGTCTATAATGCCATAAATCCACTCAATAACTATAAAATTAAAGCTAATCTAATCAGGGAATACCCGTATCATTTGATTATATAACTTGTGACGTAATTAGAGATAATACTAATGAATTTTTCATTTCATTGCTTAAACTTTTGTATGTAGCATTTTTCTCTATAAAATATATGTCATCTTTTGTGTAGTCGTAGAGTAGAGTCATTTATGAACCTGCTTAAATGACTCTACTCAGCCTGATGGAAAGCATAAGTAGAATCCAAGAGTGTCACCAAACTCATTGCGAACGCAGCATGGTGACCCACACTATGGCGGCCTAGTGATGCTACTGCATCATTGGGCCTCCCGTCTCGCACTCACCAACGAAACACGACAGCACGAACGCTGTCACTTTAGGTTGATCTTCTGTGCGAGGGTAGTACCGCCCCGGCGAGCCGGCCCAACCGTGCTGAGATCAGCGTGACTCTACTACCTTGCGAAATCATCTGCCTGTCAGTAGAAAGAAGCAGCAGATTTATAACTCAAAATGGTTTCATTAGCATCATCATCAACAGCTTTTAACAGTCAACTGCTACACATAGGTCTCTTCTGAAGAGGAAGATTATGGCCTACTATATGGTATCAACCGGGTTGATAAAGGGTTTGTTTCAAGTTTTCCTGCGTAGTTTATTCCCTTAAGGCGGGTCTCCACCAAAATTGTTGGCAATTTCAGAATTTTCCAACGTTTTGAACTCTTCATGAAATTGCCAACTTTTGTTTCCGTTGTATCTATACCGCGTCGCCAACAATTTGAAAAACATTCCAACTAAGCGTCTCCACAGAGTCAAGAAATATTTGCAACGAGCGTACTCTTTTGATGTTTACCTCCTAAAACAGAAACGCGGTTCCCAACATTTGTTGACAATTTTTGTTGTTAACACAAGGAAATTACAGAAACTTTTGTCACCAACACGTGTTGACAACACGAAAGTTGCCAACTTTTGTTCGGTGGAAACTCAGCTTTAGTCACCTTTTATGACACCCATGAAATGAATTAGGGTGGTTACCTGGTATTCTTAATCCGTCACCACAATCAGTATGTTTTTTTAATAATAGCAGCTGTGAAAACCGGTCACCCTGTTGGTTGGAACCCTGCAATTTTAAAATCCCTAGTGTATTGACGCCTTTAAGATCATCGAAATGAACAGAATATAAATAGATTTATAAAAAACTTATCTAAGGCTTTAAGTGATAAAGTTCTTAAATATCTCTTATTTGCAGATTAAACATCTAAGGTCTTCATCTGAATAAAAAAATGTACAAGATTTTACTCTGTGCATTGATATTTATGGTATCAGAGACATGTTGGTGTGAAGCTTCGATCCTAGATAGAACCGAACTGGTTTTAGCTTTCATGGTTAGTATGATTTTCTATTCTTTAAATTATAATCTTTTTTGTCGAATGCAACTACTTTCGACACACTATTTCATAAATCCGTTCAAGAAACAAATTAAATACTTTGATAAAACACATCAATTAAGCATAGAATATAGTTACTAAAGTAGTATAAAATATCGCCCATCGCTTTATCAGCTACAATATTTAAAAAATATGCAATGCAATACAAAGCATGCAAAAAATGTGGGACCCTACATACTTCCCTGAAGCATACCTGAAGCATTTCAGTATATTCTTACCTTTAAAATTATTTATGCGCATCGAACGAATTTGTTGACAAATAACATGGGTTAAGATTAATCTCCAAGCAAGTTCTAGCTTCAAATTTGTTTTCATTAACCACAGGTACATCGACATGGTGATCGAACGCCCGTTGCAGAAACATCACCGTTTACAACTAACCAAGCATCGGTATTGGATAAAACAAATAAATATGGATATGGCCAACTCACAAACGTAAGTATTGAATAATGCCTCGGTGGTGCAAGTGATAGGGTAAGCGACTGCTGTGCTTGAGGTCTCAGGTTCGATTCTTGGGTGGGGCCAAATATTTGTTTCGGAGTTTGGGTGTTCTTTATGTATAATATATATGTATTTACAAAAAAAAAATATTTGTATGGTTCTTCTTGTCATTAATTTAAAAAAACGTCATCGGTGCTAAGTTACGTGGACTCTCTAACTGTCTGGCCTTTCTTTTTTTTCGATACCTATTAGATTGCTTCGCTTCTTCTAGGTGGGCTATAGTCGCTAAAAACTATTGTATAGGGAAGGGCACATGCAAAGAGATCTGTCTTAATTCTCAGAGCAGGGCGCCTGAAACCGTCCGCCGAGGTGGTTTTTAGTAGAACCACCACATACCTGGCTCCTCAGTCCCCGAGGAGCTGGAGATTCGAAGGGATTTTCCACCCCAAAAAAATAAAAAAAGTGATCTATAGTCGCTAAAAAATATTGTATAGGCAAGGGCACGTGCAAAGGGATCTGTCTTAAAAATAAAAAACTTGAGTATACCCTACAAAATATCCTCATACAAAAACAGAAAACCAAATTTCTCTTAAAATATAGCATTGAGGACAACGCATGGAATGTCAGTTTTAGTAAAAAAATAGTAAAAAAAATATATATGTAGTTTGAAAACATATATAAATACGTAATGTTGTATTCTACAGTTCTGGGATCTTCCTAAAAATTTTAAGAAATTCTTAACTAAACTCTTAAATAAAAGCATTGACCTAGGCAGTACTTTCCAAGATCTCTAGGCTTTGTCATTTTTTACAAGCGTCTGAACTGAGAGCCAAGTTAATTGGCCATAACTGCTTTATTTCACGTTAAATAAATTTTTGACCCGTTGCTTTAGGTTTTTATTATTTTTAATCAATTTCCATTTGAATTTTACCCTTTCGCAAATATTTACAAAATGAGCCCTCGGTTCAGATGCACACAATAAATTACACCCAAAAGTTGAATAATTGTGCTTATCACGTCAAATTTGCCTAGGTAAGCAATCAAGCAATTGGAGAGGCCTAGGTCTAGCAGTGGACTGCGATAGTTTGATGATGATGATGAAGCAATCACATCTATGACCTCAAGCAGGATACCAAAACGCCAGAAGTTATAATGTTGGGAAGATTATAGTGGTATGCTGCAGGAGTGATTCAACTTCAACAATTATGTATTTGTAGTTACTGTTCGTCAGTTAGCATATTTTGTTTGCCGTAGCGTTCTTAACTAGAGTAAAATAATCCTTAGCATTATTAATGGCAAACATTCATTTCAGAAAGGTAAACAACGCAGCTATGAATTAGGTAAATTCATCCGCCGTCGATATGGCTCTGAACTATCAAGGCAATACAACAAATCAGAAATATATATTCGTTCTACTGATTCAACTAGAGCCAAAATGACAGTACTGTCGGCCATGGCTGCGGTTTACCCTCCAGGTGAAGATAATTGGAGTAATGATATTAACTGGACTCCTGTACCGTATACTACAATCAGACCGAAATATGATAGTGTAAGTATTCAAAAGAAAATAATTATAATAATAATGAAAACGTGGGTAAAACTAAAAGGTTTCATGTTGTGTTTTATGCTTGATAAGTTTGTGTAATAGTAACAACTTTATTCTACACCTGAAGATTATAAAAGTACTTAAAACTAGGTATTCAAGTGCAAGTGGCGGCCTTATTGCTCGAAGGAAATCTCTCACAGGCAACCATGAGATGGAGAAAATAATATGATATGGAGAAAATATAGGTAGGTATGATATGCGCGCCCTTGGGGACAGTAACGGGAACATTGGGGTTCCCACACACGAGTGGGGCATCTACAAACCGTAGGTGGCCTAAGGTACGTCGGGGTTCCAGGGTTTTCCTTTTTAGAGTGCACCTGGTTCCCCGGCATCTATTACCCGAGACGGCGTGCGGGTTTAGTCTGTATGAGTCCACCAGGCGGTAGTATCCGAGGGGATGTCCGCACAGAAAAATAAGGATAGTGTCTGGTGTATTAAAAGGTAGATAAGAAGGAAAAATTATAGTAGTATTAATATAATAATTTATATTTCAGATGTTACCCACCGTAAATTGTCCAGTTATCTCAGAAAGTTACAAGAACAATTTTTTGAAACACCCTAGAAGTATGACAAAGTATAGGCATGTTCTGGAGGAAATATCTGACACAATTGATATCGATGTCACACAAGTACCTGTTATGTTATACGTCATCAACGATGCATTTGACAGCCAAGTAAATATAGCTCATCAAAATATTTTAATAAGATAGAAACTAAATTGGGTTATAAGGGTATTAAATCATTTAGTCTGGATTGGGCATGTTTCGTTATTCTAGTGATTAGTGTATACGATTGCCGACCAAGAAGCCTTGGGTTCGATTCCCGAGTCGGGCCAGAGAGTGTTATTAGGTTTTTCTAATCATAGAAATGCTTAATGCACGTGAAGCCGTCGGTCCTGATGTCTCGCCGGTTAAAGCCGTCAAATCGGTTTATGAGTGTGAGGAAACAGAGAGGGCCATTGCACTCTGTTAGGAGATGTTTCAGTGCACAAGTGCGTGTCTGTTTGCACACACACTTGTTCACTATAATATCTTCTGTGTGGCCGGTCGTCGTTGAGACTGGTCGCCGTGGCCGGATTCGACTAAGAGTACAACATCGTTAGACTTTATTTTTACAAAGATTAATTACTTTGTTTACTTCAAATAAAGAAACAAAGTCAGTAAATCGTGTCTCGATTTAGATACATTTGCGGAGTATGGACAAATACAAATATTGAAATAAATATGACGTATTCCAGGTAAATTTAGGTGTGCCGCTTCCCCAAAATTTGGAGAATGTACTACCTGAAATAGAAGAAGGTGCAGGTCAAGCCATGAACTATTTATTTGGAGATGACATATACTTACCTTTGTACGCAGGTAAACTTACACAACCGTTAAGAATAAATTCTTGTTTAAGTAAAATTATAGAAAAGAAGATTTCCACAATAGACCATCATCATCATCAGCTCGTTACAATCCACTGCTGGATCTAGGACTCTCCTAAATCACACCACAGAGTCCGGTCTGCTGCTCTTTGCATCTAGTCCGCCACATTCGGTCTCCACTCCAGGACACGCTTATTCCAGCGGTTATCAGTTTTGCAACATATATGAACAGCCCAATGCTACTTTAACCTAGTAACTTGAGTGACAAAGAGCATTAGGCTAGAAAAGGGCACCAATCATGTTGGTGGTTAGTCTGAGAAAAAAAAAAACCTAGTAACTTTATGAGCTATGCCGGTTATCTTGGCGATCTGACAGATCACTTTGTTCCGAATAGTGTCCTTCAGAGAGACTCCGGACATAGCTCTTTCAATAGCTCGTTGCTAGCCCTAGCTAGTGACCACGTTTCGGCACCGTACGTCTTTACAGCACACATTGCTTGACCATTATCAATATTATCATTCACCTTATTCTTATTGCCTTTCAGGAGTTCAACTAAAAGAATTCTTTGATGCGGTCGACAAAGTTATAAGTGGAATAGACGTGCCTAGAATCATGGTGTACTCTGCCCATGACATCAATGTATTCACATTCAGTTCGATCACAAGGATCAATCCTAGACTAGGTGTGCCCAAGTATGGGTCCTTGTTTTCTCTGGAATTAAGAAGAGATTTAATAACAGAAGAGTATATTGTAGTGGTAAGTGTTTCTGCTTAGGCATGAATTCGTTCCAACTCTATTTACCCGACTACGGCTAATGCAAAAGGAAGAGTAATAGTTTCGGTAGTCTATGTATGTTTTCATATTCCACAGTAGCGCATATATATATACTCCTGAACCGATTTTAATGAATGAGGGGTCAAAGAATTTGTAATAATGTCCCGAGCGACAGAGGCTATATACATTTTATCGAACATTTTTACGTAGCCGGGTTTTAGTTTCTTAACTTCTTTTTTATCAATGCAATGCTACAAATGATTTGGTTCTCTTACAGCCCGTATTTCTTGAACAACCTGGTGCTAAGGAGGTGTACCTCCAAATTGACGGATGCGACGGTATCTGCGACCTTGACAGCTTTCGCAGTTTAACTTCTAAATACGTCCTAAGTGAGACAGAATGGAGAACTGCATGTGGATTTAGTGAAGATTTAGATATTGATACATCTACTATAGATTAAAGAAATGTCTGAATGAAAAACGACGATTTAATTAACGTTTGTATTTAAATACTGGACCTGTTAGTTTTTATACTCCGTAGCGTAAAATACAGCTTGAAACCGCTGACTGTTAGAAATAAATTCGACGACACAGCTTTGATGATGGCGTAGGAATGATATTTTACTAAGCTCTTTTTAGTGATTTTTTTTTTACTGAGTTCGGGACACCTGTTGTTGTAAAGCGGGTTTTCCTATTGTGAGAATATATACTACACTTTTACAAGTTTTACATATTACAAGTTGGGACAGAATATCAGCGGTTGACTCGCCCTGCGGTACCAATCATCAATACCAGTACCAGTAATACCGGTCAAAAAACTAGATAAGATTAATCTATTTGTTCAAATCTATTTTTTTATTGTTTTGCTATAATTATGTGTTTCAGTTTTTTTTTTGACACTCTTTAATATTAGGTGCACTCATGTGAACATAAAACATTGATCTGTAAATGTTTGATCATATTGTACGCATTCTAAAAGCACCTAAATTATAAAGAAAATTATGTGGATTTGCCGAATTTAAAATAAAATACAATAAGTAAAATCCTATTCTTTTTTTTGCCCAGACCCAATATTGTAACTCCGTAACACGGTAACACCAGGATAAATAGCAGTGATCCACGAACACATTTATGACACACATGAAGTACCAAGAAAAGTTTAACTTCCTTGAAACCCGTAACAAATTCATTCAAAGTTAAATTGTAGTACCTATGTTGGATTTCGAACGTCATTGTAATGGCAACATTTTGATTGTCTCTGGTTCGTGTTTGACGTTTTGACGTTTGAGGAAAAATTGGTAAAAAAGAGTGATCGAACGCGTGTTGAACCGGCCGACGTTTTGTTTGTTATTGTGAAAATCAATTGATAGTAAGCTAATTGTATTGTCCATCGACCCGCGGTCTCTTTAGTGATAAACCGTATTGTGTTAGGTCGTGGATTCGCGAGTTTTTGTAGGCGTGTTCCGCGTAAGCTGAAACGAGTGTATTGTAGCTCGAATACCATAGGAACTTGTACAGCATTTTAGGAGCGTGTGTTTGTGTGAAGACGCAAGAGCAGAAGAACCTACCCACCTACCCAAGAGCTCTTGGGAACGCCGAGAAGAACATTGAAGCCACACACTCCAGTAAGTGCTTAATTATTTTAGTTTAGATTAAGAACACGGTGATACAGCCGTGGGTCATTCTTCTTGCCAGTGGTATTAGTAGTGATTGTAGACCTATCTATGGGCCCGTAGGTATTATAAACATCATCAAAAGGTGATCGCTGCCTTGGCAAGAGGACTGATCAACCTACCTAGTTGGAAATGTAATAAATTCACTTCTCTTCTTAGCAAAGCTGGAGAAAAAAATGATAATACATAATAGGTATACAATACATTGACCAGGGACGCACCTTGGACCTAGTACATTATGCGTCCTAAGTCCTAAGTGAGCTATATTTGATTACATGTATGGCAGTTTCGACTAAACGCACGGAGTAGTAGAGCCACGCTGATTTCAGTACGATTGGGACGGCTCGTCCGGGCGGTACTACCCTCGCACAGAAGATCAACGTGAAATGACAGCAAGCGTTGTTGTTGTTGCATGCTGTTATTTCACGTTGTTTCGTTGGTGAGTGCGAGACCAGAGGCCCAATGATGCAGAAGCATCACTAGGCCGCCATGGTGTGGGTTACCATGCTGCGTTGTTGCATTGTCTGCATCATTATTTATTATTTACTTATTCAACATAATTTAATATTAATATCTATAGAAATAATTAAATGCTTCCTATTTCTCTTAGTCACAACATCACGCGTGAATGGCTGGACCAATTTCGATAATTCTTTTTCTGTTAGATAGCCCATTTGTCTAGCAAATTACGTCACGCTAGGACCAATAGGAACCGAGTATCAATGATAAATGTTACGAAAACTGAATTTTATTTTTCACACAACGCCATGTAGTCTCAAACAAAGCACAGCTTGTACTATAGGTACTAGACAACTGATATAAATACATATGACGGCGCTGCGGAAGTGACGTTGACTTGAGCTGTCATTACGTCGGATAGGGTGACCTAAGGTCGCTCTGACGGAGCGTCGTCGTTGCGGGTGGGCCGGCCCGGAACTTCACTTTTGAAGTGACTGTAACGTAGTGATTTATATACTCTTTGGAAGTGACAACCGCCAGCGCACCACGTATTCGACGAATCGTCCTAATCCAGCGCAATCCCTTTTAAAGTTCTAATTTATTTTGTGTGTTATCGATTGTGAGTGGTTAATTATAGCGTGATTAACAAATATTGCGGCTTTCTATTACTGTTCTCTAAAATTAATCTACCCGCCCACGTGAGCAATGGAAGAAAACGATTTAGGTAGATTTAGGTAGGATGCCGACACATAAAAATATATATTTGTAAATAGATATAGAAAACACCGAAACAAATATGTACAGATCATACAAACATTTGATCCGACCTGGGAATTGACCCCGAGACCTAAAGCACAGCAGTCGAATAAGCTACCGAGGTAGTCAAAGGCATTTATTTCTTATGAGAGACAAATGAAGTTGCACGGGTCAGCTAATATATTATAAACTGTTTTCAAGTAGGTGCTACTGACAAGGGTAGCAGACATAAATTCAAACTGTTAATAATTCAATCTGGCTGTTTAATATTCTCTGCATTCATGAGAAGTGAAACACCAGAAATATGAGCTTAGTTTCGTGTCATCTTAACTTGCTTGTCGTAATTTACTGCTTTGTTGTGATTGAGCTTACTCGCAATTAAACAGCTAGTATAGTGCATGGCTCAGATTACTAAAGAAAGCCAGATAGAACGTTCTTGTCAAATAACATGACGCCGATTGATTATTTTAGTGTGCGTGCAGCCGGCGGCGACACTGTAGGAACACGTACATCTGCGTGCGTGTAATGATACCATAAGCATTAAAAAAGTCCCTATTTTTTGATAAATATTAAGATTGAAAAAAGGGTATTTTAATATTAAATTCTTTAAATATTATGGTTTTTAATTCAGTTATTTTTACATACTATGTAAACTCTCCGCAACATTTATTTTGCACTAACTTTTTATAATATTGTCGTTTTGCGTTTAAAGGACAATGGCAGGTTTGTATGGGACTTTTGTACCGCTTGGCATATGTCATGGTAGGGTATGTTTTTGTATTTATTTGGCTGCTAATATCACCGACAATAACATTTTAAATTCCTAGATTTTTACAACTCGGCATTAAAAAGTTATTTTAGTTTTTAGATTACAAGGAAATACATGGATCACAAATGAGTTGTCATTATTGTCAACAAGATGGCGTAATATTATATTTTTGAAATCAAAATCATTTGTTTACGATATTCGTGATCAGTCATTAAAATGTTGCTCTGTTACTAAATTCACCAGTAAGCTTATTCATAAATATAGATTTAAATATTTAATCGTTTTTTATGAAATAAATATTTTAAAATAATGAAAAATACTTTCGGCAATCTGACACACAACGCCATCTAGTTTTCAGACTAAGTAGACTTTAATCATGGCGTGTCTAAAACACGTAGGAATGCGTTTTGTTATTGCAGTTGTAACAACTTTATGAGCAGAATTAAAATTCTGTTAGCACAGTTCTAAAAATATAATAAATACATGAAAATAATATAGATGATTTACTTAATAAACAGTATAAATCTCATAACCATTCATAACATATTGCCAGCGGTACAGGATCAGCCATTCTCCTTTCGAGAATTAGTTTCCAATTTCACTATGTACCATTAAATATTTTTCAATCAATAACTTTATTAAGTTTACTTTGATGTATTATATGTTTCACGTATTACGTGATTTAGATGATTATCCTCTAATTTCATGAAAATCGTTTGGTTGCAAATAAAACTTTTTAAAATTTGTGAAGTTACATACCTATAATCATTTTCTGTTATATTTAAAATGTCTTCTTTTAATATTTTCCTAATTATAACTTCAGATGTTGCACAAACCGCAAAGAAAGGGAAAATTAAACCTCCTTTGTCTCTCAAGTTAATCAGTTTGTGAAAATCTTGTTTTTCAGTGGACTCTAAATGTATCAAGCATGGTTCGCATTTTATTACTTTTTTAACATGCCTTATGATACATCCAGCAATATATACAACAATTGCTTTTTTCATATCATTAAATATTGGCACATCTAAATATTGTGCTAAATTCTTTAAATTTGCATCTGTCGGTAACCTACAAAAATCATAAAAAGCTAAAATAAATTATTTTACCAAAAGTACTTGTAATGTATGATTAATATTTTTTTAAATCTTCCGCTTTATACGGTAAGTACCTGGGAATCAAGTTTCGTACTATCGATCATTCTCAACCATTCAATTTTGATGTGAAGCACAAGTATGAGACATAAAACACACCAAGACACAGAACAGAAATTTGTAGAAACATTCACAAATTATTCGTATGTAATAATTGACAGAAATAATTGTATGTATCACCAAAGAATACTTTCAGATGAGGTTTGGAACCGAGTCCCTAAATATAGAAATGAGGTTAACTAATGTCTGGACTAATACGTAATTTCCCTAATTGAAGGGAAAAAAAATTGACAAAAACTGGTATCACAGTCGAACTACGGTTGAGGTTTTGTGTTCCGACACAACAATATAATTATCGGGTAAATAAATAATTATAGCAACTAAATAATCTGTATTTACCTGTGAAAAGATATTCCATCTTCTTTTTTTTTGTTTTTGGGAACTACTCTTACAGTGTTTAATGATGCAAGACGGCATTTTGAAAATAAAATTAAAAATCACTCGTGACGGGTTCACAATATGGCGGCTTGTCAAATACTGCCGCGAGAATATATTCGCTTTCTAATTCATATTTACTTTGTAGATTCATTGTCATGTTCTTTACGGTCTATCTGGCTTTCTTTAGTAATCTGAGGTGCATGGTATAACATTATACTCCGCCTTACTTGTTTTCTTAGACCATGGCGATGGTATTATAGTGTATTTTTATACCACGTTTCTACTTTTCTCGTTTTTATTTATTTATTTATGTTATGGAGTTAAGTATGTTTAGTTATATGTAAACATAATGATGTGAGCAACAGCATAAAACAATTTTTGTCTTTATTGTTATTACTTTAACTTTTTTTAAACTTAAGACTCAGACACTTTTGCACCTTTGAGACACTCATAGAGAATGGATCTATAATCTCCTGCTTACAAAGCTCATTAAAAGCCCTACTCACACGCACAATATAGCTATGGATACTATATACCTACGGCATATTTTAGTGTTTTAAAAAAGGTTATTTCCGCATTAATTTTACGTATAAACATTATGTACACTGATCAGTCCTCTTGCCAAGGCAGCAATCACCTTTTGATGATGTTTATAATACCTACGGGCCCATAGATAGGTCTACAATCACTACTAATACCACTGGCAAGAAGAATGACCCACGGCTGTATCACCGTGTTCTTAATCTAAACTAAAATAATTAAGCACTTACAGGAGTGTGTGGCTTCAATGTTCTTCTCGGCGTTCCCAAGAGCTCTTGGGTAGGTGGGTAGGTTCTTCTCTGCGTCGTCACACAAACACACGCTCCTAAAATGCTGTACAACTTCCAAGGTATTCGAACTAATCTCAATAATCTCGTTTCAGCTTACGCGGAACACGCGTACAAAACTCGCGAATCCACGACCTAACACAATACGGTTTATCACTAAAGAGACCGCGGATCGATGGACAATACAATTAGCTTACTATCAATTGATTTTCACAATAACAAAAATCGTCGGCCGGTTCAACACGCGTTCGATCACAATCTTTTTTCTACATATATTAACTGTTCACAAGCCTAGCCTGGCCGATCAAACCGTTCTCAACTATTATAAGTATTTTTGCCTAACAAACCCACAGTGTCATCAATATCACGCGGAGGCTATCGAATACACAAAATTAACAATCAAATTCACTGCCCGCTATTACTCGACAGTACACCGCACGAGATCTTTTTTCTTCCAACCTCAAACGTCAAACACGAACCAGCGACAATCAAAATGTTGCCAGTACAATGACGTTCGAAATCCAACAGTCACCCGCTCGAACAGGTACGCATCTGTTCCCTAATCTACAGGCAGGCGAGATAACGTTGCTACCGCTCGTTTGATTACTGAGTCCCCAACAAGAACCTCTGCGGACCGGGGGGTCCCATCCTTACCATGGAACAAGTTAACAATGCGCCCCCGGCGCCAACGCAGTGGCGGTAGGTTAGCATCCTTAACCAGCACGAGGTCACCAACATTAGGGGGACTAGTTTTGTCAGTCCACTTAAGGCGCTGTTGCAGAATGTGCAGATATTCTAGAGACCAACGTTTCCAGAAATTCTGGGAAAACTGCTGCAACATCTGATACCGAGACAACCGAAACAATTTCACATCTTCGAACGGGTGTTCGGGCAGCGCGTTAAGTGGCTGACCAATTAAGAAATGGCCTGGAGTCAACGCCTCCAGGTCATTTGGATCCGAGCTGAGCGGACACAACGGTCGCGAGTTGAGAACGGCTTCTATTTTGCAAAACAACGTCGCGAGTTCCTCAAATGTCAGCGCGGTCTGACCTACAATACGCCCTAAATGCGTCTTAGCTGACTTTACTACGGCTTCAAAAATCCCGCCCCAGTGGGGGCAACCTGGTGGACTGAAGGTCCATTGTATACCCCGACGGGAGAGGGCTGTTCCAATATCCACTTTGTTTTCATTTAAAAACCTAACTACATCTCGTAAGTATCGTTCTGCACCTACGAAGTTGGTTCCGTTATCGGAACGAATCAGTGCTGGCAGTCCCCTTCGGGAAACGAATCTGTCCAAGCACGCAATAAAAGCTTCCGTCGTGAGATCAGCAACGAGCTCGAGATGCACCGCCTTTGTGGATAGACAGACGAACACGCAAAGGTAAGCCTTGTACTGTTTCGCGTTCCGCAGCCGTGCGCTTTTCACCATGAATGGGCCCACAAAGTCTGTACCAACACCCGCCCATGGCCTAGCCTCATTCACCCGATCAGGGGGCAGATCCCCCATGTGGGGCTGCATCGTGGCAGCCTTGCTCCTATAACAAGGCATGCACCGAAACACGATGTTCCGTATGGTACGACGCCCAGTCAATATCCAAAACTCCCTCTGGAGTGTAGCCAACAAGGCGTTACAACCTGCATGAGCGTTTTTAACATGCCGATCAGTCACCAACAACTCAACCAACTGCCCTCCCTTGGGGAGCAGTAGGGGGTGACGAGCCGAATACGGCAGATTCGCATTGCGCAATCTTCCTCCTACCCGAAGCAACCCGGCCGAATCTATAAACGAGTTGAGACGCGCGACAGCACCCTTCAATTTGGAACGCCCAGTTCGTAGACTCGCCAATTCTGCTCCAAAGTTCGAAGACTGTACCAACCGGATCAAATTCAGAAGCGACTCATTTCGCTCTGCCGGTGACAGAATTGGGCTTAGCGTTCGCTGTTCGCGCGGAGTGCGACAATTCTGAACGAATCTTCTGATCCAACAATTGACATTGATCAATTTATCAAGGGAGCTATACCGCTCAATCAGGAAATTGTGTTAAGGGGCCAATTCGATTCCTTCCTTGCAAGCCAAGGAGGGCCCCACCATAACTGATGGTTAACCAACTCAGGAGCCCGGCATCCCCTGGATGCACAATCCGACGGGTTCAATTCTCCTGATACTTGTCTCCACAGCCATGAGTCGATCATGCTGCAAGACTCGCCGATCCGACAACAAAACTTACCCAGAACGTCTACTCCCAGTAGCACGTCAACCGTACCTGGGGTGTCGAAATCAAACCCCAAACACACACGGAGGCAGTGGGCAAGACTATAGCCTCCGGTTGGGGACCAAATTTTAATTGGGCTGCCATTTCCTAGCGGGGGCCCCCGGGGCCCCACGCATTATAGCCCGAGCAACCGGGCATATCGGTGTGGTAGGGATCCCATGGTCCCTCGTAAGTGCCCCTCCAGTCGCGGCGCTCTACTTGGTGCCGTCCACGGATAGGGGGGGTGCGGTGATCCAACCGAGGGCGTTCCATGATGGGCGGCGAAAATCGACGAAATGTCGTCATCTTCGACGAGCACGATGACACCCGAGGCGGCATTCTAGTGGTCGGCGGCGAGCGCGATGACACCCGAGGCGGCGTTCTAACGAACCGCTCCATACTCGAGGGTGCATCCGCACACCCGCCCGTGCCAGCTCCAACTGAGCCACTGGCCTGCCAATAGGTCGGGGAACCGCGCGCGATGTTGGCCTGAACATAGCCCCCAACATCTTCCCTATGAGGGCCCTGGTCCCGTGGACCCAGGTTCCAAGTCCGGCCCTGTGTACGTGACCCCATCTGTCCCTGAGTCCAGCCCTGTCCATCTGCATGATGTTGGCCGGGCCTATTCATGCAGAGCAACTCAAGATGTCGGCCTCCACAAAACTTACACATTGCGGACCGAGCGCAATCCCTTGCTAAATGTGGACCCAGACACAAAAAACACCAGCCACGTTGCTTGGTGATCTGGCGTCGCCCTTGGACTCTCTGGTCCCTAAATCTAAGGCAGGCGGCCACACCATGGCCATCCTGTTTACAATATGGGCAGGCATCCCGTTCAGGTGTTGAGGCACCCACGTGCCCATACAACTGCCTTGGTCCTCTCTGCGGTAGTCCCCTCCTCACAGGGCTCCGAGTAGTCTTCTGTGGCTCCGCAGCGGGCATCACGAACATACCCATGTTCTCTGCCCTCCGACACTCTTCCTCCAAAAACTCCATAGAGTTGAGAAGAGGTGGGCAAGTTGTCTGCACCCTGACCATGATGCTGCTCAAATCTGGTCTGCACATCCACTGGCAGCCGGGACAGTACTATGTACACTAACATGTAAGACCATTGTTCTACCGGCAAGCCTAAATTTTCTAATGCCCGAGTGACACTCAACAACGGGTTCAACACTTCTGCCTGTATGGCAGAGACCCGAGTCACTGAAGGGATGCTAAACAGCCTCTTGAGCTGCGCATCAACCAGCCTTCTTTTGTTGTGGTAGCGCCTTACCAACATTTGACGGGCAATCTCATAATTGTCCTCGGTCACCGTCAAATGGGCTACCAGTTCCCTCGGCTCTCCTTTCAGGGCTGACATCAGTTGCGCCATCTTATAGGCCTAAGGTAAATCCTCCCTTAAGTGGACCAGACTGTCAAATAAGTTGATGAAGCTGACCCACTCACCGAGCTCTCCATCAAAGCTGGGTAGTTGTATCTGAGGCAGCTTTGATACAACCCCGCGAGAGTGTGGGCCTTCCACAGCTTCTTCATCACAGCCGGTTCTGCGCTGGCGCTTTATTTCAGCTATGCGCTGCTGAATGTCATCAGCAATTGAGAGGCACTGGTCAACATCTGCCTCCATCGCGGACCTTATCTGATCGCTGACCTTCTCCTCCTCAAGGGCCTCGACCTTGGTAAGCCATCAATAACTCCAGCCTAGCCGGCGCATCCAAAGCCCGAGCCAACAGTGCATCCTGTCTATCTGGTCGGCCTTGAACCGATGTAAACCATCTCAATTCTGTGCTAATCTTAGCCCGGTACAATGAGAACGACATAGCGGCAAAACGATACTTACAAGTTACAATATTTTATGTATGTATATAAACTATCAAGTGCTTTTGCACTCCTTACAAGTTACAATGTTTTATGTATGTAACAAACTATTTATTCAAACACTATTAGGAACTTCATATAAAACCCTATTAAGTGCTTGTGCAGTAACTTAATCTCAGATATATATCTACCTACAAGTTTCACTTTATCAATGCCCACTAACAATAAGTTAATTTTATTAAAAATAATTGAATTTAAGATACACTAAACAATATTAGAATGATATAACAATATTATTCTAGTAATATTGTCTTTGGGCTAGCAAATCTAATTGTATTAGACTAATATATTGGACCAACTTTATTGTCCCAACGATTAATATTTAATATTAAGTTTCACAATTCTACCAATAATCAAATGTGTTATTGGGTTAATATAATGGACACTGTCGCAACAATATAGTTTTACAATTATAAGTTCAAACTAGTAAACATCAACTAGTAACACAAATTTTACAATTTATGTATAAGTTTTATAATTAAATGTTTCACTACCTACATTCAATAATTATGCTAACAAATTGTTTCAAATACTATTCTAAATAGCTATATCAGTGGAATCAAAGATATGTGGACAGTGGAACAGTATAATTACCTGCCTAACAACTAGGTTTCACCTTCTGAGTGCACTACGAGTGCTCACAGCCCGGAGGTAAACCAAGCTCTTGCTACCAAACTGATCAGTCCTCTTGCCAAGGCAGCGATCACCTTTTGATGATGTTTATAATACCTACGGGCCCATAGATAGGTCTACAATCACTACTAATACCACTGGCAAGAAGAATGACCCACGGCTGTATCACCGTGTTCTTAATCTAAACTAAAATAATTAAGCACTTACAGAAGTGTGTGGCTTCAATGTTCTTCTCGGCGTTCCCAAGAGCTCTTGGGTAGGTGGGTAGGTTCTTCTCTGCGTCGTCACACAAACAGACGCTCCTAAAATGCTGTACAACTTCCAAGGTATTCGAACTACTCTCAATAATCTCGTTTCAGCTTACGCGGAACACGCCTACAAAACTCGCGAATCCACGACCTAACACAATACGGTTTATCACTAAAGAGACCGCGGGTCGATGGACAATACAATTATCTTACTATCAATTGATTTTCACAATAACAAAAATCGTCGGCCGGTTCAACACGCGTTCGATCACAATCTTTTTTCTACATATATTAACTGTTCACAAGCCTAGCCTGGCAGATCAAACCGTTCTCAACTATTATAAGTATTTTTGCCTAACAAACCCACAGTGTCATCAATATCACGCGGAGGCTATCGAATACACAAAATTAACAATCAAATTCACTGCCCGCTATTACTCGACAGTACACCGCACGAGATCTTTTTTCTTCCAACCTCAAACGTCAAACACGAACCAGCGACAATCAAAATGTTGCCAGTACAATGACGTTCGAAATCCAACATACACTATAGAGACAAAAGTAGTTACTTGAATACTCCTGGGCATTAGTGTTTTGTTCATAAAACTTAAACGTTTTCTACAGTTTCTAACGACTCTCTTGGTTTAGCTTTGTACTAAGAATATAAACTGAGAAAATTAATTAAACTATCTAGTTTTTAACGCTCTTTTATTAACTTCACTTCTTGCTACTTTTTTATGGTTTTTATTACGTGAGTTGTTGTAGTGACAATGTGGGCGTTTAGTATTTTTTTTTTTTTATTTTTTTTTTTTTATGTTTGGCCCGCCAAAATGACTCTGCTCTGCCTGATGGAAAACATAAGCAGAATCCAAGAGTGGTGGTCACCATACTCATTGCGAATGCAGACAGTGCAGTATGGCGACCCACACTATGGCGGCCTAGTGATGCTACTGCATCTTTTAGTCCAGTCAACAAGTATGGAACTTGTTGACTAGACTAATTGGGCCTCCGGTCTCGCACTCACCAACGAAACACGACAGCACAAACGCTGTCATTTTACGTTGATTTTCTGTGCGAGGGTAGTACCGCCCCGGTCGAGCCGGAATGCTTCTGCTTATCCCTTCGGGGATACTGGCGTGTGTGTTTGTTTATACAGTCTTTTGCAAATTCGTGATATACTCATAGTTGTGTCAAAATGTATTATCTGAACACTTCCAGTATAATAAATAGAGAATGCTCTTAGATCTGTGATGAAATGGCTATCGGAAAATGTTCTTACTTTGAATGCTGTAACTGTTTACTTGCCTTTCTCTTTGCGTTCCAATAATCTTCCTCCTGCTGAAGCTGTAACGCTTAAAGCTTATACTTGCCCTCTCGATCTGTCCTCTTCACAATGCGACTGTCAACGGATAACTAGGCCCGAGGATGTTATATATCTTGGTGTCGCCATAGACAGTTCTCCAAGCTGGAAGCTCCACATTAACAAACTTGTGAGTCGGGTTCGCAAGTGTATGTTTATTTTGAAAAGGCTTAGGTATTCTGCGGATTCTGAGACAATCAAAATTGTTTATTTTGCATTGTGTCAATCCATTGTGAATTACTGCATTATCGTATGGGGTGGTGCACCTAAAACTTCCCTTTTATCTTTGGAGAAGGCTCAAAGAGCTGTCCTTAAAGTCATGTCCTTGAAGCCTTTCCGGTACCCTACCACTGACCTTTATAGTGAGTGTCAAGTACTGACTGTGAGACAACTATTTGTTTTCAGTACCATCCTCCGTAAGCATCCGACGGTACCACGGGACTCTGATGCTGCCAACAAGCGTAGATATTTCAATGTATGTCCCGCGCAACAAAGATGCAGAACGAGGCTCGCACAGCGCAATTATTCTTACATATCAAATTATCTCTTTAACAGAATAAATAAATTATGTGCCGTGGCACCCATGTCTCACAAAAAGTGTAAAGCCACTGTCTCTCGATGGTTATTGACACTTAACTATGAACAGACAGAGGACTTAGTGCGATGAGGATCCTAAGACACACCAATTAGCTATACATATAAACTTAACTGATGAACTCGTTTACACACGCAACACAAATATATCCACACACACTCACTCACAAACACACAAGCACACCAGTACTTCACCTAATATAATAAGTAAGAGGTTACTGTTTTGACTATAATTATTAAAAATGCAACTGAATAGTGAGCGTGGATTTTATTTTGTTTTAATAAATTTTCTTTCTGATTTTCTATTTCCTAATGTGGTTGATTTTTTTAACTAACACTGTGTTTGTTTTCCAGGCACTCCAAACGTATGTTTGTATTGTATGCGATGGCACTGGTACCCTAAACACAAGTTAAATCTTATTGTGGGTAGGGTACCAGACTTCATTGTAAATACTTTTGATTTGTGCCATAATTATGTTTTGACTTTGTTTGTGTATTTCTGTCTATGTTGTGAGACATAAATCATTATTATTATTATTTAGGTGATTTATTTTTTCTCAGCTTTATTATTATTGTTATTAGTAGAACATAGAGTTTTATTTTATAGAAGTCTAGAATCGTTTATATTTTTTGTGTATCGTTACGAGTAGTCTTGTGTTTAACGTATGCGACTGCTGATCAAGAGTCTCGGGTTCGATTCCTAGGTCGGGCCAAAAAGTGTAGTTCGGTTTTTCTTACAAGCAATATTGAATAACAAACAGGAGTATGGAAGTTTGGCGGTGTTGTGATGTTTTGTAGTTACCTAACAACCAATTATTTGATATTTAATGTCAAGCCAAACTCAACAGCCGAGAGAATTTCGAACACATTTACAAAGTTTGCAGTTTGATGAACCTTGCCGAACCTCGGCGAGCATTTAAATGCAGCAGTCGGGAACAGAAGCTGATCATACGGGAGGAGATAACTCTTTCAAAGAGTTTCGACACTTTCTCTAATAGTCGGTTGGGGTAACGAGAAGAGAATCTGGGACCCATCCAGGTTTTGGATAAGTTTTAGCCCGGCATTATTCCACTTGGAACCTCTTAAAAATTTACGATTTCCCTGTAGCGATTCATAGACGTGTACCAGGTTTGAGTAGATTCAGCCCTGCCAACCTTACGAAGGATAAGACTTACGGGACTTTAACTACATACTGCTATGGGTTGTTGCAATTCTTAACATACTTAATTACTTAAGCTGCGCGCCCACTGGGTCGTCACGGACGGTCAGTACGGTCGGTACGGGATTTTTCAAAAGTTAAATGTATTGAATTCTATGAGCATGCGCCCACTGCGTCGGCACGGCCGTCAACGGCGTTCCGCACCTTCGGCATGTCCGATAGAAAAGTCTGGAGCTAAGTTGCGCGCCCACTGGGTCGTCACGGACGGTCAGCACGGTCGGTACGGGATTTTTCAAAAGTTCAAAGTATTGAATTCTATGAGCATGCGCCCACTGCGTCGGCACGGCCGTCAACGGCGTTCCGCACCTTCGGCATGTCCGATAGAAAGTCTGTAGCTACGAACTGTAGGACATTTCCGTGACGGCGTATCCGCTCGACCGATCCAGTGCGCGCGCACTTGGGGCGTTCGGGACGGTCGGTACGGCACTTTCAGCGTACTACGCAGTCTGCTCTCTGTCGTGCTCGTGTTCAGTTGAAATCCTATACTCTGTCCAAGCTTTGATGGGAAATACACCAACCAATCAGAAACTTGCGTGAGAGAGACGGACTCTGACTAAACTCAGTCTCTATGTCTCTCTACTCCGATCACGCTTTCCGCGCGCTCACTCCATGTATGTATGCTCTAAGGTTCATTCGTTTATTTTCTTTTTAATAGCTCACGCCTATAAATTACCTACCGTTTTTGTTTTATATTAATTCTGTAGTACGTTAGTACTACAGTGATGTCGTACTTTATTGACGGGTAGTTAAGTGCCCTGTGCGTAACAAATAACCACAGACTACATAACATTTTAACAAAATAAAAACCGACTTCAAGGTTCGACTCGATTTATCTTGGATGCCATCAGATCTTAGTGTCCTTATCATGGTACCACCGTTGGGATATCTTCTTTCTATTAAAAAAATAATCATCAAAATCGATTCATAAACGACGAAGTTATCCCCGAACACACATAAAAAAAACATATACGGTCAAATTGAGAAACCTCCTCCTTTTTTTGAAGTCGGTTAAAAACAGTTCTTGAAATACGATAAATCGATGAGATGATAAAAATAATTTGACTTCATGTAGTAGTAAGTATTGTTTCTGTAAATTTAATAAAAAAAGGAAATAAAAATAGTATCTATGGCTCCAAGATTGATTATTTGCAAGGAATGAAGTCGAAATCTTGAAATTTAAGTTCAAACCAAGAGTAAAAAACAATAACTCTGTTCATACATTTATTTATTTTTTGACGGTTGCCTTAAAATGTAACTATGCACACGTTAGTGAAATTTAACTTTCAAACGCGTGGTTAATAACGTCTACATCAAGTTTAAATCAAGAGTTATGAGCAAAGATATGTACTTGGAAAATTACATACCTTACTACTTGTTTACTTATTATTAATGAAACAATTAAAATAATTAAATATTAGTTATTACAATGATCCATCAGACTCTTCTTCAGCTGTTTACAAGGGAATGATACCACCAGGACCGGAACAGTTAAGAACTGCACATCAAGGACCTTTTACATTGCACCCTAACGAAGCAAATCAATCTCAACAGGGAACGTCATCCCAGAATGCATCCCAGCAAGCTGAAAGTTTTCAATCTAGTCAGAAGAACGGAGTTCCAGCATTGAAGACCTATTTTATTTAGGATTAAAACTACCACAAATAATATTTGTTAAGGGCTAATAGATTTTTTTATAAAGCTATTATTCCCCTTTTCATAACAGATTTTTCTAATTTGTTATTATTACCTTATATATCATAACTAAAAAAAGTTGAGAACTATTTCTATTTATAAGTTCTATCAATTTTTATTATTGACTAGCGGAGTCCCGCGGTGTAACCCGCGGTTATTGTCGTACCGCGGGTGACGCCGCGGGGCGAAGCTACTTCGAAAAAAAGCAAGTAGCATAAATTACTCCTTATATCATCAGCTACCTATCAGTGAAAGTCCTGTCAAAATCGGTTCGGCCGTTCCAGAGATTACTCGGAATAAACAGACAGACAAAAAATTTAAAAAATACATTTTTTGTACTTGTACCGTATATATACATATGCATTTAGTAAAAATCGGTTATTTTAATACATATTACAAACAGACACTCCAATTTTATTTATTTATAATATACTAGCTGATCCGGCGAACTTCGTACCGCCATATTTATGACCCACGTAACATCGTTTACGTTTTTGTGAATCTAAACCATTCCCAGATCCCCTTGAACACACACAAAAAATTTCATCAAAATCGGTCCAGTCGTTTTTGTGAATCTAAACCATTCCCAGATCCCCTTGAACACACACAAAAAATTTCATCAAAATTGGTCCAGTCGTTTAGGAGGAGTTCAGTCACATACACACGCACACAAGAAATATATATATTAAGATTATATTATAACTATAGATAAGTTTATTTCATATAAAAAAGTTACTACTAAAACTTTCTAGCTTCAATAAGGTTATACAATGTTACGATAAATTTATTATTCCTATTTTACTATTACGAGCCATGTATTATCTAGATAAAAGTAGTCGGTTGATTACCAAAAAAACACATTATTTATTGACAACACTTTTATGACAATAATTCACTAAATCACTCATTAGTCGCACTAGAGAATCGCTTCGATGTTAATCCGCTGTATCGTGAAACAATACTCGCCCGTACGGTTTTTTTTTTATTTTTTTATTAAAATTTATTGTTCACAATAATAAAACCTTATACTAAAACATAAGGTCCACAAAACTGTTTTAAACAGTTTGTCTGTGGACTCAGTTGAGTCTCTATATACAATATGCTTGTACGCAACACTGCACACATCACATCTATGCATTAGATACCTCAGATACATGATACGTGCGCATGCACAGTCCTACGCACAGTCACAAATGCATATTTACATAGGTACATGCGATACACATATAACACTATATAATAAACATAAAACTTATAATAATATGTGGGTAAAATATATTTAACTACATCCATTTATACATATATTTATATATATGAATATGGATACTAACACGCTCCGCTTATATATAGGGCTTTGAACTCTTTGGAGTATCTGGAATGATCTATAATATTCGATATCGTCATAGAATTACTTGCCTTGCGCCATCTAGCGTTGAGAATATCAGAATTATTATCATTGTGAGATTATTTCTTAATTTTCACTGTTTCTAATCAATACATACAAATAAATAAATTGGAGTGTCTGTTTGCAATATTAAAATAACCGCTTTTTAATAAATGCATACCTATGTATTTATACACGGTACATGTACCAAAATAACTATAGACTATACTATACTAGACTATAGACTAAATTTGTCCCGCGGCGTTACCCGCGGTACTACAAAAAGCGGCCAAGTGCGAGTCGGACTCGCGCATGAAGGGTTTCGTAGCAGCAAGTAACATAATATAAAAGTTCTTGTAGTTCGTTGTAACTTTGATCGATAAATTGCGGTTTACGATTTATGACGTATTAAAAAAAAACTACGTACTAGATCTCGTTCAACATCATATTTTTTTTTAGTTTTATCATTCTCTTATTTTAGAAGTTACAGTGGGGGGGGGGGGGGACACATTTTTTGTTTATTTATTGTTGTTTGTTTTGTTTATTTATTTTTGTATGTGTATTTTGTATGTTTGTTTTGTATTGTTTATTTATTGTTTTTTCTATTTTTGTGTGAAAATCTTAATGCGGTTCACAGAATACATCTACTTACCAAGTTTCAACAGTATAGGTCTTATAGTTTCGGAAATAAATGTCTGTGACATACGGACGGACAGACAGACATGACGAATCTATAAGGGTTCCGTTTTTTGCCTTTGGCACGGAACCCTTATAAACGCGGGTAACACCGCGGGGTTCATTTAGTATACTATATTTCTGATATAAAAACAATATCTATTCAGTATTTTGTTCAGTAATATCAAGATTCGTGCTTTTTTACTTGTTTTCAGAGTTCTAAGGTAAACATATACACATGAGGTACCTATTAAAACTCACATTGATGTTTAATTAGTTCATTAAAAAGTTCGGACAGTGCGGAACGTCTGAACGGCGGAACGCCCGATCCAGTGCGCGCACCCCCTCTAAAAAATCCGTAACGGCCGTACCGACCGTACCGACCCAGTGGGCGCGTAGCTTTACAACCCCGTATTTCGGTGCCGTTGTTATAATACTTAGTAGGTAATAAATAATGCAACGTGAAAGTTAAAAATCTTACGCCAACTTTACGCTCTCATTTTCTTTATCTTTTGACATTATAATCTTTTCTTTTCAATGGAGACAGGGACCCTTTCTTCTGCAGGGTCTGAGCTACAGCCCAGTAAGCCCATAGGTACATCCGCCCCTACTAGTAGCCGTCCCCACATAATATTAGGAATAATAAAGAGTAGGAAATTGATGTGTATAGTGCTTTAAAGCGAATAATAATTTTCATTCATTTTTTTCGCGTTTTTAGGGTTCCGTACCCAAAGGGGACCCTATTACTAAGACTTCGCTGTCCGTCTGTCTATCCGTCTGTCACCAGGCTGTATCTCATGAACCGTGATAGATAGAAAGTTGAAATTTTCAGAGATGATGTACACACATCAAAAGTGTCTAGGGATCAAGCATTTTTATGCGGATTTCTTGAGATTGAGATGTGGCTTTGGCCCTGGCCTGCTCAGTCGCCAGACTTGAACCCGATTGAGCATGCATGGGATATGCTACAGAGAAGAGCTCTGCCGAATATGGAGGGTATCCAGTCGCAAGAAGACCTTTTTTTGTTGTTGCAACGAACATGGGCGGCCATTCCACAGCGTGATTTGGATGAACTCATTTTGAGTATGCCAAACCGATGTTCTTGTGTTAGTGTTCGCGGTAGAAACACGGATTATTAATTGTTTAAGTTACCTAATAAAATTTTAAAGAAAACTGTTATTTCAGTCTTTTTTTCGAACTTTAATGTTAGTGGTTCAAATGTCAAAAATCCTTTTATTAAGAAAATGGCAAATTTCTTTATTAATGCAAAGGTGACTTGGTTTATCGTTACTGTGACAAACGAAAACACTTTATTTGATGAATCCTTAAAGAAAATTTTAATTAATATCAATCAGGAGAAAAGTTATTGCAAAAATATATGTTGATCCCTAGACACATATGTTGATCCCTAGACACTTTTGATGTGTGTATTTCTGTTGCCGCTATAACAATAAATACTAAAAAACAGAATAAAATAAATATTTAAGGGGGCTCCCATACAATTAACGTGATTTATTACCTCGCTTTTGATCAATATTGATAACGGCAACAAGTACATGACATGAGACAAATTGTTCAGGAGAGCGAAAAACATCTTCTCCACTTTGAGCGCGTGCCCTATCAGAACTATTAAAGTTATGTTGACGGGAGTTGGCTAAACAGTTGCGGAATATCCTTGGCTTTAATGTAAATATATATTTAATATAATATTTCTAATAGTGCACGTTAGAAAGCACTTACTAAGGATAAACTTGTTTAATAATATGTATAAATGGTGACCAAACAACCATTTTTAAAACCTAGCAATGACCTTTGCTAGACTAACATTTAAACTTTCGCGTTTCATGACATAATAATTATTATTTGCAAGGGAATTAACGCGATCGTGGGAGTCAGCCTGTGAAAACGGTCAGTGCAATTTGGTCAAAATGACAATTTCAAAACCTAGCAAGGGACAGTCCTTTGCTAGGTTTTAAAATTGTCACTGTGACTTACTAGGTTTTGAATTTGTTTTCGAAACAGGTTTTTCTTCTCGATGTGGACTTGGTAGGTTTACTGAAATATATATTTTCATTACTAAGCCTGTTTTGATGAATTTAACACAGCGAATTCGTGCGTAGACATTTGAAGAAGTATAAAGCAAAAACACGTGATTTTAAAAATGTTTCCTTGGCTAGATTTTAAAATTGCACAGCCGAGTTAAACTTATCTACTAAAATTTACTGCACTACTTAAAATATCCACAAGTCTTTGCTTCTCAACCAAAGGCTTTAACAGTCCACTACTGGACATGGGTCTTTCTTTGGAAAGGAGGTTTTGCCTGTACCACGCTGGCCAGATCAGAATATGCATATTTTAATAGAAAATGTAAACGGAAAGCCAGTAACGATCTTCCTCATAAACTTAAAGCAATGTCAATGTCATCTGCGTACGGCACAGAAGTCAGGACATAACTTGTCAATTTCCCTGGCAGAATGGATTCTGTTCTACTGTCATATGTTTTACTAGATGTGTCGTTTTATTAATTTATTTTTATTGACGTGACAACGTCTAATAAATTGATAAACGCCGGCTGCATGCACGAAAACGGATGACTCATTGTCCTGTTATGCACATTGTCCCATTACGCTCATTGTACGGCTTTGTATGAGAGATAGACGCCGAGATAGCGACGCTTGCGCCGCATCTATCTCTCATCATTTCGTCAATGTTTTGTTATGACGTTGCCACTATCGTCCGTACCTATACCGACTTTACAGACAATCATTTTTTTCTTTCATGGACATGAAATTGGTGCATATAATAAGAGTTCCCTGGCCCCTGAGGTAGTGTAAACTGTATTTTGTTCAGTGTACACTAGTTAGTACCTATTGTTGTATAAAAAAAACAGTATTTATTTTTATTTTAACCGAACATTATGAGTTTAACTTCAACACCATCTGTGAACAAATGTGGTACCTTGAAGACTCCTCGTACTCTCTGAAAGGGTCATCTAGTCTGGTTTGAGTGACTAGGCACCATACCTAACTTTGTTTAGTCACACTAAAAAAATCTTTTTATTTTGGTATTTAGCAAAATACCAAAATTCATAAGAAAAGGGTAAAAATATCTGATACCACCACACAAGCCAAGTGTCGTCAAGCTCTAAGAAATGATAAAACTGAAGATGCTGCATCGAGATATAATGTATAGAGAAGACGCCACTCATAAGTGCGGTGTTCCATGCAATTGCGGCGCTTGCGCCGCACTTCCTTCAGTCGCTTGCTAGCTACACTCTGCAGAAGCGGTGGCTTTAGCGTGTGATTGTTTAAATTTAAAAACGTTCAAAAACTCGTGAAATATGCCATTTTATGTCTTGAGATATTGCACTAATAATACAAGGAATACGGAGAAAAACAAAGGAATAACTTTTCACCAGTAATTAACTAGATATAATTGTTTTAAAATTAAATACGAACAAAAAATTTTAAGACGCCATTGTTGCCTCACTCGACATAGAGTACTTAGAGTAAAACATACAGATGTAATATTTAGGTAGAATTAAAGGACGTTAAATGCACAGCGTATCTAACGTATTTAATTGCATAAGGAAAAATAATATGTTGTTAAAAATAGCTTCGTTAATAACCCTTAACACTTTTTTTGTAATAATTACACTTAAAATTATACTTAAAGTATAATTTAAAAAACTGCTTTTATATTTTATACCTCGATGCATTCTACAAAAAAACTGAAACTGTCAAAGCTATTGAAGTACTATTTACTCAGTGTGAATTTCCTAATAAAATTTCGTAGGTATAAAGCTATTTATCCGTTCTGCTTTGTGCTTGGCGCTTACTCTATTAAAGCGAATCTTTGCAACAGTTCGTTGGCCAAAACGCGTAAGCGCCATGAAAATCACGGCGCTTATGACATTTCGTTCGCGAGGAAACTATAGCTCAAATGCGATAGAGCGCTGCTTGTTAATACTGTTGGATTAGACTATTAATTTGTTTGGCTGCGCTGCAGCGCTTTTTAGTTTTAATTAAAATATAAACGGAACATATAATTGGTTTTGAGTGGCTCCTCTAGTACGTAGTACGTAATATCTCAATGAGATGTTGTATAAAATTGCATAGTTTATTAAAAAATCGCTTCTCCTAACTCCACCATCATACTAACTTTTAAACTTTCGCGTTCCATGATATAATAATTATTATTTTTACGGGAATTAACGCGATCACTTATTCAAAGGTATTATACTATACCTCTGATTTACCTGACCAGGTTGCACCGGCCGTGGTCACAGGCTGAGATCGCGTTAATTCCCGTAAAAATAATTATTATCCATCATCATAGTACAATATTTCATTTAAATACTTCAAACATAAGTAGGTTGTTTAAATTTGACTTCTACACACACAAGATTACACATTTAGTTTCAAGTGAAGATATAAATAAAAACCTCAATATCAAATCCGTTGTCTGTACATCTGTGTGACATATAACTAAAAGAAAATTACAAGATGGCGGTTGGGAGGAAATGACACTGTGATGGTTTAGCCCAAGAGCCTCACTTCCGTTTCCTAAGCACCGTCATATCATGCTATTGTTAATGTAACGACATGAGAGCTTAATAGATGTCCCCATGGCATCATTTTGCAGCACAAAGTGTAAACAAAAATCTCGGAAATGAAAACGACGGCACAATTCTGTCAAGAATATTTTCTACTTCAATATTCGCTTAAGTACATATATAATGTATATTTATAAAATGAAATTACAGTAAACGGTATCCGTATCTTTACAGATTGTGCTTAAATGACACGATATAGAACCCGTTTTAGGTGCCGACTCAGGAGATCGCTATGAGTCCGTCAGCGTTTCTATCGTCAGATAATCTCCACGAACGAGCGATTATTCCTTCAGCGTATCGAAGAGACTAGTAACGGAATCGCCGAGTGTATAGAAGTACGTAGCACGACTATAATATCGCGGCGATTCTCTCGCCCGTGGAGACGGCCCAATAGAGATGACTGTCTTTTTTGGAACCATCAAAATGTAAATGATACTAATAAATTGTATTTCTAACTTTAAATATGACGAACTTGATTCGACCGTCCATCCCTTAGTTTACTCCTTTATAGACCAAGAGCCCACGACAGCCAGACCTTCGTTATTTTATAAAGGCTGAAAGTTTTTCTGTGCATGACCCCTATATAGGTAAGAACGACCAGCGACTATAGAGTTTGGATTGTGGTTACTTTAGCAGATAATAGGTAGTAAAGGTGTATAAAATAGTACCTAACTTTCGTTAAAGTATAAAGCTCAATTTTTTTATATTTTCTTCCGGATAACTTTCGAAATCTCGTCATCCATTTCCGTTACCTAAAACTTGACAGTAACAACTAAAGGTATATAGATACGTATGAAATTGAAAGAATTATCCTCCAACTCCTAACCATTGAGGAGTTGTACCTTCCATCATCAGCTTACCTAAATAACTTGAAAGAATACGACTAAAGGTAACATAACTACATATGACATTTGAAGATTTATCCTCCAACTCCTAACCATTAAGGAGTTGTATCTTACATCATCAGCTCATCATAATGAAATGACTACCAGACGCAAATACTGGAGTAACTTCAGAAAATACACGAAAAACATAGTATGTGCCTGAAAAAAAAATAAGGGTTTTCCTCGATTTCCCTGGGATCCCATCATCAGATGCAGTAATGGTGGCAATGGAACCACATCGGGAGCATATCCTTTCGAATACAAAAAAAATAAATAAAATCGGTCTACAATTGACGGAGTAATCGGTGAACATACATAAAATAAAAAAATAAAAAGTACATACAGCGGCAGGGCCGGATCTACCATATAGCTTATTGGGCTTAAGCCAAGCAGGGCCCCGCGGATTCTAGGGGCCCCCAGCTAAGTCACGTTAAAGTCAAAAATACACGATAATGCGTGTCGATTATTTACGGACGACAATATGTTTTCATAATTTTCTAGAGTTGTAGGTAGGTACTGCTTCAACAATTTTACACGTTACGATTTAATATTAGAATAACGATTTTGCTCATATATTAAATAATATAACATAGTTTTTATTCCTCTTACGTCATTAACGTTAATACTTAAAGTATTTCTAAATACCATGTGATAACAACTATGTTCCGATAATTATACCCACATCAAGTATTTTTTGTATTTTTTATAAGCGCAAGCCTGGGGCTGGCAGATGAGGCCACCTGTCACCCTAGCAGAAGCAGGCCGGGGTGGAGGCGTAAGCGCTTTTTTGTAGCAAGAGAACATCGAACATCGTGCTCAGCAGGGGGCTATCTACAAAACCTAGGTGACTCGTGGTACGTCGAGGTTTCAGGTTTCCTTTCGAGGGTGCACCTGGTTCACGGTACCCGAGGCGGCGTGCGATTTTAGTCGGTTCGAGTCCAACATGCCACCAGTTGGTGGTATCAGGGGGGATTTCCGCACAAAAAAAAAGGAGACAGTCAAACAACAACGGTGCTAATATGGCGGGTCGTTTCAAAGGTGTAGAAGCAATAAGAGAACAAAAAAAATCGGCGGATTACGTGTCGTGTGCTGCGCATTCTCTTGCGGTTGGAACCGAAATCGTAAACTTTTTTGAGGAGTACGAAAAAATATGTTTTCTTTTCTGCTTCAACCCATATGAATAGGAATTGTTAAATTGTGACACAAAACTGATATTCATGTTTAAAAGTTTAAGTCAGACTAGATGGTATCGCCACTACGATGCTGTTAAATCTTTAAAAAAAAACTATGATGACATTATGAACATTTTGATAAGTGTCAGCGAAAATGAAGAGGAAAAAAGCTGATTTTCGAAAAGAGGCAAGAAATTTATTTATTAAACTGGCAATAAGTCTGAGTGTTCCTTGTGTCCGTTACATGTATGTTTATAGAGTGCCCCTCGACACAGAATGTATATTCCTAATGCGGGAGTTGTCTTTAAAAAAAAGAATTTGGTGGGCCCCTAAGTAGTATTAGCCCAGGGCCCCCTAAACGCACGGTCCGGCCCTGTACAGTAGAACATAGAACCTCCTCCTTTTTGGAAGTCGATTAAAAAATTAGTTTTTATACTATAACGAAAGTATAACTATAATTTATTAAAGTTTAGGGGTGTCTGGCAAGGGGTAACAACTGTCATAAGTGTCCGGCAATGGATGACGAGATTTCTAAAGTTTTCCCGAAGAAAATATGAAAAAATTGAGCTTTATACTTTAACGAAAATTAGGTACTATTTTATACACCTTTACTACCTGTTATCTAAGTTATGGAATCAGGCGTTACTTTGCGGAAATCCATGACATTAAATGCTATGAAATATATTTAGCTTTAATTCCGCGAGACAAATATCCAGGTCTGAAAGCAAGGCACAAATCCCACCGTAATGCATACTCACATGCACATATGGGTATCATGCATATGTACACATACAAAACAAGTGAGAAATAATTAGCATGCCATGCATCCAAACCTATACTCGACACGTGTTTCGCCCCTCCACGGGGCATCCTCAGGAGATGTTGACTCGTCGAGCGTTTGAGCTCGAATGAGCTCGCGCCACCGCTGTCGGCCCTTTATATACCGTTTCGATGACGCTATAATAATGGTCAATACAATGTCATAAAGACATCTGTGCCGAACTACCTGCAATCATACTAAGAAGTGGTGATGGAATTAAGTTTGTTTGGTCATTCAACAGTGTATATGCATTGTTATTGTTATGTTTTGATATTTCTAACTGTTCCAACACACTCAGCCGGAAACCCTTATCGCAAACATGCAGAATGTTATAGGTATTGTTGCCGCTCAAGGAGTGGCCGGTGTCTATTAACTGTTTTGCGAAATGTGATTTATCTGGATGGCCATTCCTGTGAGCGGCAACATGTTCCCTGTACCTAATTTCGAAACTACGGCCTGTCTGACCCACATAGACCCCGGTGCAATCATTGCATACTAATTTGTAAACTCCGGATTTTTTTGAATTCTCTAATTTATCTTTACCGTTACATAGTTTACGCAAGTTATGATCCGATCGAAAAGCTACGTAAACATTGTGTTTTCTTAGAATATTCGCGATTCTATCTGAAATTGGGCCTATGTAAGTGAGACTCCCGACATTCTTGTTAATTCTTTCGGGGGTACATGCATAAAGTGCTGAGCGCGCCCGGTCATTCTGCTTTTTCTTAATTATATTATCAATAACTTGTTTGGTGTAACCGTTAGAAGTCGCGATTTGATACAATATTTTGAGTTCTTTTGCGTAATTATCCGTGGACAGTGGGAGTGACATTAAACGGTGGACATAGCTGCGGAAGGCTGCTAGTTTATGCTGTAGTGGGTGACAGGATGAAGCGGGAATCGTTGTGTCCGTGTGTGTGGGCTTTCGATAAATTTGGAAATCGAGTTTGTTATTGACTCTTGTGATTGTTAGATCCAAAAAATTAAGGGACTGATTTGATTCTAATTCCAATTTGAATTTAATTTTGGGGTGGTAAGTGTTGAGCCTATTTACGAAAATATCCAATTGACGATTAGTACCTGTCCAACAGATAATTACGTCATCCACATATCTATAGTAAAACAGAATGTTGGGCTCGCCCACCACATATTTACATTCGAAGTAGTCCATAAATATTTCCGCCATTAATGGACTTAAAGGTGATCCCATTGCTAGACCCTCTTTTTGGCGGTAGTATTCGTTATTGAATCGAAAGTAATTTTGTTCCATGCAAATACGTGTGAGGTTAAGTAGGTCATTTATTTCTCCTGGATGTAAACGTTGCCTCTCCAAAAGGTACCCCAAAATACGTAGGCACTCTTCAAATGGAATATTTGTAAATAAACTATCTACATCTAGTGATAATAATTTCGAATTGTGGGGTGTGTTAATATTTTGTATTTTTTTAGTTAAATCTAAACTATTTTTTAAACTGTACTGTGGTTTAAAAGATGCCTTTGCCTTTAGTAAATTGTTTAGATATTTGGCTAAATCGTATGTTGGGGCACCAATGTAAGAGACAACGGGGCGAATTGGGATGTTGTCTTTATGAGTTTTTGGTAAACCATACAAAAAAGGAGATCGTGGGTTCATTGGAATTTTATATTTTAACTGGCCTGGAGAAATGTACGACGTGTTATTAATTGCATTCTTTATTTCTAGAGTGAATTTTTTGGTAGGGTCGGTAGTAAGACGTTCAAAATCTTCCCCCTGGATAACGTCGTTAACCCTCTGGTGGTATGCAGTTTTATCCAAAATGACTACTGTATTGCCTTTGTCGGCTTTAGTAATTATTAAATCATTTTGAGTAATTATGTTTTGTAATGACCTATGTACTTGTATTTCGGAATAATTTTGGTTGGTTTGGTTGGTTGCATGGCATGCTAATTATTTCTCACTTGTTTTGTATGTATACATATGCATGATAACCATATGTGCATGTGAGTATGCATGACGGTGGGATTTGCGCCTTGCTTTCAGACCTGGATATTTGTCTCGCGGAATTAAAGCTAAATATATTTCATAGCATTAAATACCTGTTATCTGTCAAAGTAACCACAGCCCAAACTCTATATTTGCTGGTCGTTCTTACCTATATAGGGGTCATGCACAGAAAAACTTTCAGCTTTTATAAAATAACGAAGGTCTGGCCGTCGTGGGCTCTTGCTCTATTAGGGGTGACATTACCAAAACTTTTGTTAGTGGGTGCTAAAAATATAAAAATCATCAGCTGCCAAAAATTTCAATTTGTAGCCCCAGCTGTTTAGACTCAGCGTTGATAAAGTCGTTCAGTCACGATAAAAAAAAGAAGCAAGACAATAACGACACAAATATGTTTAATTACTGGGGTAGTATCATATTATATTATTTATCAATGTAAGAGGAAATGTAATTACCTACTTTCATTTCAAATAAAGAAAAAATGTTTTCCGTATGCTGAGTTACGTGTGCAAAGAAAAAGACGTTTCATCAAAGAACGTTTTTTATTTACGAATTCTTTGTCTATTTAAAAAATGTATTTTTCGAGAGTTGCTTTTTAGGGTTCCGTACCCAAAGGTTAAAACCTAAAACGTGTCCGTCTGTCTGTCTGGTTTCGTACCCAAAGAGTAAAACGGGACACTATCACTAAGATTTCGCTGTCCGTCTGTCTGTGATGAACCGTGATAGTTAACAGTTGAAATTTTCAGTTTCAAAATTAACCGTGTCAGTTGACATTTTTAGAGAATCAAATATAACTACAAATACTAAAAAACAGAATAAAATAAATATTTAAGCGGGCTCCCATACAACAAACGTGATTTCTTTGCTTATTTTGCTCGATAACTGCCTCGTTGGTCTCGCGGTTGGCGTGTGCGACTGCTGATCATGAGGTCTCGGGTTCGATTCCCGGGTCGGACCAAATGTTTGTATGATCTACAAATATTTGTTTCGGAGTTTGGGTGTTTTCTATGTATAATATGTATGTATTTACAAAAAAAAAGTACATATGTATTTGTATCAGTTGTCTAGCACCCATAACACAAGCTCTGCTTAGCTTGGGACTAGATGGCGTTGTGTGTTAGATGTCCGAAATATTTATAAATTTATTATTTATTTATTTATTATATTGATAATGGCAACAGGTAGACGCTTCAAAAGTATAAATAATGGTATGGAACTCTTCCTGTGAGAATTCGACTCGCACTTGGCCGATTTAATATACAAATTGTAAGTTCACACGATTTCACGCAAGCGAAATTTCGCAAAAATATTTGTCAGCGTTTCACATTTACAGACTTTAAGAGTAGGCTTATTCAGTTTTCTGTTATTAAATAAACATTCTATGATTTGTAAGTGTAGAAAAGCGATTTCTCCAAAATTACTAACATTCTTTTTTAAAATCTATTATATTTACTTATGCATATAAAACCCAACTACGACAAAAAACGACGCTGAAAAAGTATGAAACAAGTTTCAAAAGCAGTAGTCACACGTTACGTAGAAATGTACCATAACACATTAACAACGCGTGGCTACGGCTTTTGAAACTTGTGTATGAAACAAGTTTCAAAAGCCGTAGTCACGCGTTGTTTTTTCAGCGTCGTTTTTTGTCGTAGTTGGGTTTTTTTTATTTAAAATGTTTTAGTCTCTATAATATTAATCACAATTATAGAATAAATACGGACCAAGTCACGAGAAAATGCTAATAATCCTACTAATATTATAAACGCGAAAGTTTGTAAGTATGGATGTGAAGATGGATGGATGTTTGTTACTCTTTCACGCAAAAACTACTGAACGGATTTGGATGAAACTTTACAATAATATAGCCAATACATCAGAATAACACATAGGCTACTTTTTAATGCGAAAAAGGGTTGTAAGGGAGTTTAAAGGGGGGATGAACGGTTGTATAGAAGTCTGGTGGTTCACTCGACATACGCATGCGCGTTAAATACGCCGGGCGTCTTGGCAACGAATAAACAAAGGTGTCACACTCATTAAAAAGAATGCGATTTAGTCATTATACGTTGTAGACAATATGCGATGTGGATTATTTACTACATAGGTGTTTTGCTTTGTAGGTATTGACAACCGGACCCATTTCATTGAAATTCCATTTCTTTTTCATTGAAGACCTAAATATCCTACTAATATTATAAACGCGAAAGTTTGTAAGTATGAATGGATGGATGGATGTTTGATACTCTTTCACGTCAAAACTACTGAATGGATTTTAATGAAACTTTACAATAATATCTATACATATAATAAAACTGTAGAAGAGTTCAATTCTGTACATTGAATAAAAAAAAAAATACAACTAGGGGTATTCATACAAGCCACACAAGCCAAAATAAATTATTTTGAATTTTATGTATGTCTGTCTATTGTCCGGCTTTCACGCAAAAACTACTGAACGGATTGTAATGAAACTTTATTATTATATAGCTTTCAATCCTCGGCAACATATAGACTATAATTTATTTTGAAGATCGGAATATCAGATATACATTTTTGTCTGTCTGTCTGTTGTTCGGCTTTCACGCAAATACTACTGGACAGGCGCATGCGTTGTGTTTATCAACGTCTCCTTGCCATAGAATAACTTAAATATCGGGTCTAGAGTTTAAAGCCAGCGCCATCTATTGACTACCTGTCAAAGTGTAATAAAACATATCTATAGAAGTAAATAGTTCATGGCCCATGCTGTGATTAAATACCAACTCTCCGTGCATGCAGAACAGTCAGTGTATGAAACGGTACCCAAAAGCAATGATTCAACAAACTATAACAGGCGAGAATGTCTACCCCAAGTACCGCCGACGTTCTCAGCAACAAGGAATATTAGCTGCAGAAATTATATTACGTGGCCAAAATCCGACGATGCGACGATTCGACGGTTAATTGTTGTGATTGGATCACCATTATTAGTCCTTTACTGCGCATGCGTCAATAGAGAAAGACAGACGGGGTACCGCGATTCTCTCTCTTTCTAACCGTTGGACGTTTCCGCTTACTGTCAGCCGTATGTCTTCCCCACTCATCTATAATAGCTCTATGAGGTGGCTACCTTAGAGCGTTTTCACACTATCCGATTCGATATCGGTGTCGGGCGCCGATACGATATCGGATCGGAAAATGTGAAAACGCTCTTAGTCGGCTCCTACCGAGGAATACGGGTGACCTGACATAAATAAAGTAAAACACAATAATCAAATTTAAATAATTTTATTTATCCTTACGGTAAATAGTTTAACATGCATCCACGTACTAACATGTAAAGTAAGCGTCTTTATGCTACAAAAATAACACAGATAAAAATGTGATATCAAAACTGCATACACGTTATTGCACTGTGCTGCGTACAGTCATATTAATATAACAAAAGTATTTGTTTAATAAATAATAAGAAAAAAAGCAGTCAAATTGATGTTTTAAAAGGTTTTTTTTTACCAGATACCTGACACCTGTCAATTTGCATTCGCGCCATATTTAACAGAGCACAGATTATATATACTTATCACTCATGGAACTAACGCGTTTTTCTTTCGTTTTTACTCGACTACGTCGAAGTCAAAAGGATGGGTAATAATAATATGTTTGGCAGTCTTATGTATGTTTGTGTGTTCCACCATAGCGCCTAAACAATTGAACCGATTCTATTGATCAATAGATTCATAATATTGGCTCGGTGATATATATGCTAAATAAATTATAATTATAATTAAATTTTAAACTTTTTCTTTCATAATTCAATGTTCTAAGCATGATAAAATATTCCATTGTATCGATGAAACGCTAAGTCCATATGATCACATTTGGGTACATAATAAATGTATCAGGTTTTTAATTATAAATATCTACATACACAACTTCCTTGCCAAGTTACACAACTTGTTGCTTGATAAAACATTTTATGTATTTATTATCCAAATACTGTGATAATGCTTCACTACATATTCGCTTTCTCCTTCCCTATATCCCTATGTTCGCTTAAATCTTTAAAACTGCGCAACGGATTTTGATGCGGTTTTTTGAATAGATAGAGTGATTCAAGAGGAAGGCTTTTATGTATAATAAATGCATAATATGGTATGGAAACACTGTTAATTTTCGAGGTTTTTAATATGATGTAGCAAATCAACACATTTTTTTGCGCTTACATTGCAAACGCTGGTTGCACCCTACGAGATAGATCAAAATAATGTACTACAGTATTGTACAGCTTAAAAAGTTCTACAAAAAAGTCCGCGACGGTATATGTCTATCTCTTAGGGATAACCCACAACAACCATTTTTTATTCCTTTCTTTTTACGAGAAATATGCATATACAATTAAGTAAATTAAATACATTGTGCATTTAATATATATCAAAATGACGATTACAGTATCTAATTTAAATGAATATATTCGAAGATATTACAGATTTAAAATGCACGAATTATGTCGTCGGTGGGGGCATCTGAAATCCACCCGTTCGAAGCCGGGGCGGGACGTTAATAGGTACTCTATAAATATGGCGGAATAACAAATTAACTCAATTAATACAAAGTATTAATTTATAATAGAAATTAATTTTATACAGTACTACTTTAACTAAATAATTATATTCCATAAAAAATAATGACGCTTCGATAAAACACCCGCCCCCTGAACAAATAGGTTCCAGAAATTATAGTTTCGTACAAAAGTTTGGTACCGACTGCCTTAGTCAAAATGTAATCGCGTTAAAACTCTTTCTACAATCGCTAACGCCTGTATTCCTTGTATTATTGGCTAATATTTCGTGACTTAGCATTGAGATGACGTCATTATCATACATTTGTCAGTTTTCCAATAATGTTTGCATTTGTAGAATGTTGACTTGGCTAGAGGGGCGGGGCATAATGGTGGGTCACTATTTTTTTAACGCGAATAGCTTATAAGGTCACATACCTTTCGTAAGAAAAGAATATTCATTGATACATAACTATTATGGTTATAAGAAAGTATTTGGAAATAGTTAAAGTTATTTTATTCAGATGTAAAACGTCCTGGAATGCAACGAATTTTTAATGATAGAAGGAGGCAAACTATATTACTTTTGTTTCAGTGATTCACCTATAAGTAATTTTTCTACTCGTATGACATAATTTCTGCAAAACCCTTAGAATACTAGTGACATTCTGACATACAAATAATTTATAGATTTTTGAAAAAAAAAAACTCAACCAACTAATTTTATAAGTCACATCAGGAGAAGTATCCAAGGTAGTAGAGCCACGCAGTACTACCCTCGCACAGAACATCTACGTAAAATGACAGCGTTCGTGCTGTCACGAGGTGAGGTAGGTGCTGGTGAGGGTCACCATGCTGCATTGTTTGCATTCGCAGTATTGTGACCACCACTCTTGGATTCTGCTTATACTTTCCATCAGGCAGAGTAGTCATTTTGGCAAAACCAAACTTTTTTTTTTTTTAAATGGTACTTGGCTAAATCGATTTATCGCCTCCGTAACCCCTTGCATACAAAATTTCATGAAAAACGGTGGAGCCGTTTCCAAGATAGAGATTATATATATTGGTCGTTTAAAGGTATTAGACTTGTATTCGTTAAAAAATAAATACCTACCCTCTTAACTGACTGAGTGGTTCATCAACGCAGAACCTAAATCACTGGGGCTACAAAGCTGTCAGCAAGAATTTAAGAAAGGATTTTCGGAAATTGAACCCTTAAGGCGGTAATATAGTAATCTATATATATAAAAATGAATCACTGAAATGTATGTACGCGTATAACTTTCGATCGACTGCTCCCAATTGGATAATAATTTTTTTGAGCGTTTGCTATTGTCAGGACAAGGTTTGTATAAAAGAAAATTATGCGAAAACCTGTTATATTTTTTTTGTCCACGACTGTGCTACCTGTAGGAAGCTGTAGAGGGTATAAATGATATAAACAAGCTTTTCGGAAATTTAGAAATGGCGGTACGAAGTTCGTCGGGGCAGCTGGTAATCCATAAAAATACTGCTTTCCAGGACGTCCTTGATTAATTCATATTGTATGTGTATACATTATAATGAATATGTACGTATATTATGTTTAATATTTCGAAACTATGATGCAGTGTAAAAATATATAGCCGTGAATCGAACCTGTGATGCACCGAACGCTATATAATATCAAAACACTATGCGACCCTATACTTAACTACTATTATTAGTAATAATAATTATTATTTATACTAAACTGATAGTGCTGGTCTAGTATTTATCGACTAAATAGTTTGAACGGAAAATTTGAAATGTATTTTAGTCAACCAAGAAGAAAACTTAAAAATACTGAGAAAATGTATTTTCATATTTCTTTATTTTGCCACCTAAGTTTCGTTTTCGCAAAAAAAATAACTCAAAAACAGATTTTGTACAACTAAATACATAACGTTTGAATACTAAGTCGGCGAGTTTGTTTCTATTGGCCACGTTTGCGTCAGACGGGTGGCAAATAATATTCGATTTTAATATAGAAAATAAAAAGAAATATCAAGAAAAACAATGAAGTAAGGATGACATACTCGTAAATAAACTGTCAGTCATTTGACATGAATAGTTGTTAATGTTGGAACAATAATCATATCAAAATGTGTATATGTCACCGTAAGATTGTAAAAACCGTTAGATTATAATCTCCCTAGCGAGATTGCAAACTATCGATAGATTGTCAACTGTGATATACTTCACTGCTTACGGGCGTCATATTTTCAACTGTCCCTGATTGATCGGTTTTAAACTAGGCCGTTCAATGGCCATAGAGTTACGTTCAGTTAGGTTAGAACTTTTTAATTAATGACAAATTAATTTTACTGTCACAACAATTTTATACAACTATTTGTAAAGCTGTGAGGTATTTTCAACATAAAATCAATTTACAATCACAAAAATACTTTACATTCGGCAACAAAGACGAATTATCAAACAAATATGGCGGCGCGGGAAATATACTGTTTAACCAATCAGCGCGCGGCTTGCGATTTGCGAAACCATTTCACAATCTTTCGATTATTTGGAATCTCGCGAGATAGATTACAATCTAACGGTTTTGACAATCTTACGGTAACATATACATTTTTGTGCCAGTAAGTGTACAACCATTTACATAAAACAGAGCACGAGCCTAATGGAGGGGTGTAGCCATAGTGTCTTTTCCCGATACAAACACTTTTCCCGAGGAAATTTTTACACATACATATTGAATACTCACATACACAAACAATCGCATGTCACTACGAACTCACACAACAAATAAAACAAAACAGTCAGAATTTCACGCACATATAAATACATTCGGTGTCATAACCTTAGAGCATATAAAACTGAAGGAGCAGCCGAACAGGCGGAAAACGTGATCGGAGTAGAGAGACTGAGTTTGGCTAGTATCTGTCTCTCTCACGCAAGCTTCTGATTGGTGGACGCACATACCAATTTGCATGACTGATTTGACGGGAATTAACCCAACCAATCAGAAGCTTGCGTGGGAGAGACAGGCACTATCTAAACTCAGTCTCTCTCTCTCTACTCCGATCACGCTTTCCGCTCGCTCCATGTATATATGCTCTAGGGTCATAACAGTGTAACGCGTAGGCCCATTTGAGCTTATACTTTGATAGAAGGGAACGCCTACGTATGGCTACTCCCTACAGTGTTGCTATAAGACATAAAACAACGTTTCAATATTGCACGAATACATTCCATGTAGGCCACTTAAAGTTTTAACGAACAAAACTACCCACACATATTAAATATATAATAATTAATTAATATAACTTATATTTATTAATATCGTTGTAAAGCAAATTAATGGCAAGAATCAATGATCACTTTTTAATTAAAATTGACTAAAAAAATGAGTATTAATGGAATGAGAGTCACGAAATTACAAACTGTCTTTTACACTTCAGTGCAAATAAATATACCAATAATTTTATTAATAATTAAAATACACATCTACGTTTTATAAGTAAAGCAGTTCAAATATTTACATGGATTTTTATTATTATTACGTACAAAAATCGCGACAATCTCACTAAGGAAACACTTAGCCGTAACTACAGTGGGTTTTTAATATACATAATTATGTATTTATGTAGTAGTATAAATATTATATTATAGAGTTTATAATTAGAAAATGATTTTATTATATTTATTTTGTGATATTTTTAGCTAAATATCTGTACGAGTATGACTATTGACTATGTTATGAAAAAAAGTGTTGAACAGTGAAAAGTAACAAAAAACATGCTGTAGTGTGGTGTCAGCTATTACATTAATTATATTGATATTTAAATATTGTAATTATACTAACCAAAGTTTAATTTTCTTTTACTTTATTTGACTTTAGCGTCAAACCAACTTAGCAATAACTAATTGTTTTAATATTAATTTAAAACAATCTAATCCACACATAAATCCAGTTAGAAAAATCGCCGATATGAGACATAGTTTTTATAAAAAAAATCGAGGAATCGATAACCTCCTTCTTTTTTGAAGTCAGTTAAAAAGTAAAGTTGAAGTTATTTCATTAGTCAACACGATTTCAATTTCTTTTTAATATGAGATTCGAATATAGAAAGTTACACACAATATTTTAAACGTCTACATACAACAATTGCAATCATTAATGATGAAAGAAATGATTGTACAAGATTTTATACAATAATGATAGTTCCTTATAATTTACAACCTACGTAATAATTTTAATGATTAGAAAATAAATATTTTAAAAATCAACCGCTACTTTTGACTATTCCAAATGAAAAAAACTCAATACTCAGATTTTTCTGCGATACTTATTTAATAACAGTACGATCTATACAATTCAGGACTTATTGACTATTTTTAGTCAAAAAGTAACAATTAATGCACACTAGTCGCATTTGTCGCAAAATTTCTTAGACTACGGCTGAATAAAAATGTTATTATAAAAATAACGTGCGTCAATTTATTCGGCCGGACGTGTAACTATGTGTTGTGTTAGAAAATGTTTCTCGTTCGTTATGTCATGTGTTTATAGGTAAATAGGCCATATTAAAACGTTACTGTGGTTGTATTTCATATTATTATTTTATTAGGAATTAAGTCTAGATCATGATTCACTGGATACAAAATAAGTATTCAATTTTTTGTGTCTAGTGGCATCCCTATCCACGCGTTTTCCTGTAAGTAATCCTAACTTGTGAATTAAAAGTGGTATGTATGTTGTTTCAAGGTCAAGGACAGTAAAGTAAAAATATCATCATACTATTTGAACAATTAAAATTAATAAATTTCACTTAATTTCTAAAGTTAAATTTTCAGATCTAAGGTCAAGGTCAAGGTTGCTAATCCTGTATTGTGTGTCTATCTTCTCTGAACACAAAACTAAGGTAGGTATGTGTATGAACGTAATTCATTATTCGAAATAAAAAAAACTGGGTACGATACCTTCCGTACCGTACCTTTGATTGTCTGCTCTGGAAGAAAAACTAAGGTACATCTCCGTACGTACGTATATCCTCGGTAGAATGAAGTGAGTGTAGGTGGGGTGTGCGTGTGGGCTAGGTGATGAGTCTCGGCGCGTGCAGGCCGTGCAGGCGGCGCGCGAGCGGGGGGCGGTGGCGCGGCTCGCCGGGGGGCGCTTGGGCCGCGGGGGGCGCTGCGGCCGCGGGGGGCGCCCAGTCGTGCAGGCGAGCGCCCCCCGCCAGCCGGTGCGTGAGCCGGTGCGCTATCGAGAACCCCCCGCTACCCTCCAGCTGGGTCAGCACGATTATCACTTGCCTAACAAAAACACCCATCGTTAACAAGCATTCTACAACTTTCTTCGATAATACTTTATAGGGATCAACTTTCCGCTTATGGAATACATTACTGAGTACGTCTATAACGATATTCAGAACCGATTGGATGACACATTAGCAGCCATTTTAATCCCGCCCACACATCCACCACTGTAACTCCTGTACACCAGGATCAACAATAGTGACCAACGAACACTCCGAGTTATGACATTCGGTAAGTCCCAGGAAAATTAAACTGTTTTGAAACCCACAATGAAATTAATAAGAAGAAAACAGGAAGAACTGGAAATATAAAAAGTCCACTTCCCTCCTCAGCAAATTGGAAGGACAAAATGAAGTAAAAATAGGTAGACACATAAATTGTTATATTTACCTGTGCAAAGGTGGTACGGAGTCAATAGTTTTGAGCTCACCCCTCGTGGATACCACGTTATAGCTCTCCTGACAGTCACACTTCACGTGGATCCACTTGTCTGTATGACGATTTTCAACCATCACCACCAGACCGGCCCAACCCTTGAAGCATAAAAGAAAATTATTAATTTAAATAAATCTGAAATGTACTACTGCATTGTATATGCATGATCTGACAACACTATGTAATGCACAAAGTCCGTTTTATGTGTTTGTAAAGTCTCCAGCGACTGCTTCAATCCTAGTGTGGGAGTTGATTCATGTCTAAGTCAAGTTTCATCTTGTATTGAAGGTCGATCAGAACTACGGAAAGTGACAAACGGAGTAAAGATTCAAGCAATGGATGAGAGGGAGTACCTTAGTAAGGTAGTAGGCGGTCATGCCCTGGCGGCCCTCGTGCCTCTGGCCGCGAGCCAGCGTGAGGCCGATGATGGCGTCGGCCAGAAGGTGCGGGTGCAGAGCGGGCCGCTCCACGCACAGCGGCTTGGACGAGTGGGCGGCCAGCACGTGCCGGGGCCAGGCCGCGCTGTCCGCCAGCTCCAGGCCCGTGTGCCAGTGGTTGAAGGCTAGGCACACCACCAGGTAGAAGCCCTTCTCTAGCATCTTGTGGCAGCCCACGAACCCACGTACCTGCACATTTCTTCTTTTTTACTAACTCCCACTTTTGTCTCTTCGATTCCATGTATATACAAATTAGCAAGCAAAAATCTATACTAATGTTATAAGAGGTATAATTTTTATTTTAGAAACTGTTTGGAGTACGTTAGCCATTTGTGAATCATAGCCAGCATTATTAAAGACATCATTTATTACAAATGAAAATTGTTAGAAACCCAATTTACTGCCTTGTGGCACACCTAACAAAACTCAAAGATTAAAGCTAGTTTCAATGAGTCAATGAGTTGAGAAGTTTCATTGTATATTTCTATCCGTTCAAGTTCCATTATTTGATTAAACGTCAATCAACTTCAGAAAGTCTCTGACGCCAGTTCTTTTAATAATAAATTATACTTTACACAACCCAGTCAAAAGTCTTTGACAGATCTAAAATACTTTTTCTTATCAATGTCTTACCATATCATCAAGGATACAGAAAACGAATAGGTACTTATTCAGAGACAGAAAAGTAGGTAAGCTTATCTGTACTAATATTATAAATTCGAAAGTATTTCTGTCTGAGGCTTTCACAGCAAAATCTGTGCACCAATTTCATTTAAATTTGTCATGGAGCTACTTTGATTCTTGAGGAGGAACATAGGCTACTCTACACAGCGATAACCGACAAACACGCGTCAGAAGCTAATATTATATAAAACTAAAAAGTACAATACCTGTCTTTTACTGTGTGCGACAAGTTTGCCAACATGAGCGCTCGGACCAGACTTTGTCCTGAACACCACTACACAAAGGTCTAACTGCGACCGTTGACTTTTAGCTGAATTCCTGCAATTAACATAACAATAATTAATAAATAAATATCAACACTCATAATAGGCATGATGACCGTAACCAAGAACCACTAAAATTATGTATTTATCTAATGAAATGGGGTTCATAGAGTATAAAAATCGTTTTTATATTAAGAGCGAAATTATTAGTTAGTTAACAAAAAAAACTGTTAAATATAGCAACTCGCCATGTTAAGTTGAACACCAATCAGAGTGAGATACGTCACGTTTATGTGAACGTCATTTTGTTTGGATATAATCGTCGATTACTTTACTGTTTATAATAGCTATAATTGACACTGGTTAACAAATGGTGGAACACAAACAGACGCCATGACACCACCGACTTTGACTTTCCAATTTTAAACTTAAAATTTAAATCGCTCTTTTTCCACTTCAACTTTATTTTTTGTAGAAATGATTGTTTTTGCAATAGGAGATAGTTCCGAATATCATAAAACAGTTTTTTTAAAATTAGTCAGTACGCATATTGATCTGCTTTTTAACCGACTTCAAAAAAGGAGGAGGTTCTCAATTCGACCGTATATGTTTTTTTTTATGTGTGTTCGCGGATAACTTCGTTGTTTATAAACCGATTTTAATGATTCTTTTTTTAATGGAAAGGAGATATCGCAAAGGTGGTACCATGATAAGGACACTAAGGTCTGATGATGGCATCCAAGAGAAATCGAGTTTTTATTTTGTTAAAATTTTATCTAGTACACCGTCCCGTTTATATTCATTCATCAGTAATCGTTAGTGAAATAATATTCCAAGCACACATACCTCTGTCCCTCTTGGAAGAGAGTGAAGTCGACCTCGGTGGGCTGGGTGGCGGTGAGCAGCAGGCACGTGAGGTGGCGGGTGGAGGACATGGGCGGCAGGATCCCGGCCAGCCTCACCTCGTGCCAGCCCACTCGCACCTTGCATATGTCTATGCAGTCGAAATATCTGGACATGAAAAAGTTCAATCTCTTATGGTAAACAATATCATTCAGAAACTAAACTACGATGTTATAATTTATCATGATGGAGAAATTTAAGAAAGGTGTTCTCCAGTAGAATACCTTACTGAAATCTCCTTTTTTTTTAAAGTATTTTTTTTATGGAATTGGGGGTAAACGTTCAGGAGTATCACCGATGGTAAGCGATTAGCACCGCCCATGGACACCCGCTACACCAGAGGCGTCACGAGTGCGTTGCCGGCCTTTGGGGGATGGGGGGGAGGGGGGGGGGTTGCGATATGGGCCTCCGGTATCCTCACTCATTCGGTGAAACACAGCGCGAGCGCTGTTTCTAACCGATTTTCTGTGAGACCGTGGTATCAACACCGTCGAGCCGGCCCATTCATGCCGAATCGTGGCTCTCCCATGGTAACGGTATAATGCATTTTAATGATAATAGAAAATCGGTTATGCAGACTTGATCTATAAATTCAAGTACCAGTCAGGTCAAGGTAAGAGTTTATATTAAATATTAATTGTTACCCGCACGGCAAATAGTAGCCTATGTGTTATTATGACGTATAAGCTATGTTACTGTAAAGTTTCATCCAAATTCGTTCAGTAGTTTTTGCGTGAAAGAGTAACAAACATCCATCCATCCATCCATACTTACAAACTTTCACGTTTATAATATTAGTATAGATTTACATGAAAAAACAATTAAATTTTTGTCGCTCTGTTTGTAATGGTTAATGTCTAGAATGACCGACCAATATTTTTTAGATAAAATTGATAATTTTATGTAAGAAAAAAACTAGGATTCTTCACAAAAAATACGAGATTGTGTACTTCTAAGTTTTACGCGGTAGAAATCGCAAGTAACATCTAGTTGTATATTTTTAAAAAAGTACTAACTTCAAAACATCATCAAAGCTGATCCAAAAAACTCCTTGATCTCTATCCACATCAGCGGTCGGTGCGTGAGGAGTGACCGCTCTCCTGGCAGCGTCCGTCCACCTGGTGCAGCCCGCAGCCCAGGCCCCGCGCCACGTGTAGTGGCCCCACGGGTTCCTCAGCCGCAGCAGCCGGGTGGGAGCCGCCCCTGCCGCACCCACACACACTTCCACCACGTCTAGTACTGAGTACGCGTGACGGGGGCGAAGGCCTAAACGCTGATATTCTTCTTCGTCAACCTAGTGGAAAAAAAAGATAAAATACTGTGTCAATATTCCACCAGAAAGATACTCGGAACGTAATGTGTACATTTACCGATACCGGAGGCCCATACCCCAACTCCTCAAATGACGGCAATGCACTTGTAGTGCCTCTGGTGTTGCGGATGTCCATGGGTGGCGATAATCGCTTACCATCAGGCTTTCAACGCAGGCCATCGCTTTCATTCAAGCTTTTGAAAACAAGCTTTTACTGGAATGTTTCGAGACGATTCAAACGAGTCCAAATTCGATGATGTTGCGAAGTTTCTTTACAGAGTTCCTATGGCCACCTTCCAGCTCCAGCATCAGATCAGTTCCATGTCATAATAATATTGTATTGTCACGCTGTATACATATGCTTGCAAAATTTCAACAAAATCGGTTGAAGATATCTGCTTCAAAATTGAGTTGCAAGATCCACCCGAACATACAAGCATATATACATAAATTGCAAGTTAATAAAAAGCTTGTAAAAAGTGATTGGTAGCGGATGTATGCGGACTGCCCGAGACCGCGATGGTTGGCTCCTTGGAGTAAAACCTTCGTTCAGCAGTAAATGACTACCAGACACAACATGTTATAAAGTGAAAAAATAAGTGCAGGGTATACCTTCATGTTCCCGCCTCCGCAGCTGGCTCCCATGAGGAAGCAGGCCTGGCGCGAGGACAGCAGCTGAGCCCACACCAGGTCGCGGTCCAGCTGCTCCAGCGGTCCACCCCCTCCCGCCCCACCAGCCCCTCCCGCCTGCAGGGACACTGACTCGCAAGGAGCACCCGTTAAGGTACATAAACCTGGAATATTAATCAATCATGAGCCAATGTTCTGTAAATGAGGAAGTATTTTTTTAGTTAAATAATTTGGTTCAAATATTTCCTGATTGTTTTAAACAGTACAAATAGTTTTTACATGGTCCTTCAAAACACACTTGGAGTTCGAAGGACCATGTTAAACTTTTTGGATGACCATCCAGATAGTCTAAAAATATTGTACACTAGCTGTTGCCCGTGGCTCCGCCCGTGTGTATGTCGCTTATCGCGGCAAATAGGAGCCTATGTGTTATTCTGATGTATAAGCTATATTACAGTAAAGTTTCATCCAAATCCAAAGGGAGTTGTCTAAAAAAAAAAAAAAAAAAAAAAAAAAAAAAAAAAAAAAAAAAAAAAAAAAAAAAAAAAAAAAAAAAAAAAAAAAAAACCGTTTAGTAGTTTTTGCGTGAAGAAATAACAAACATACACACTCACAAACTTTCGCCTTTATATATTAGCGTGATTAGTGTGATATAAGTGTGATTATTGAAATTAAACTCACTTGTACTTCAAGTAGCCTTTGATGTTGCCATAGGGCAAAACCAGTCCAGTTTTTTTTTTATTAAGTTGTAGAATAAAAGTAAAGGGGAGTTGAATTCCAAAAATGTATAACAACAAGTTGTTTTTTTTTTTTTTATGGAATAGGCTGGCAAACGAGCAGACGTATCGCCTGATGGTAAGCGATTACCGCCGCCCATGGACACATGCAACACCAGAAGCGTCACAAGTGCGTTGCCGGCCTTTTGGGGATGGGGGGGGAGGTAGGGGTAGGGGATTGGGGTATGGGCCTCCGGTATCCTCACTCACTCGGTGAAACACAGCGCAAGCACTATTTCACACCGGTTTTCTGTGAGGCCGTGGTATCACTTCGGTCGAGCCGGCCCATTCATGCCAAAGCGTGGCTCTCCCACGGTTAAAAGTTCCACCAAGTGATGACAATCGAGAGTATAAATTAAACATTTATACGTAAAGACGCTTTTCCACCGAAATTTGACAACACAAAAATATGCTGACAACACAAAACTTGCCAAATTTTGTTCTGTAGAGACTCGGTTTTACAGAAACTTTTAATCACCAACACTTGTTGACAACACAAAAGTTGACACCTTTTGTTCTGTGGAGAGGTACCTTAACAATTAATAAATCTAACGTAACAGTGTATACCTTCAATGGCTCTCCCGGACACCAAAGCTTCATAGCATCCGTGCAGTTTTGCCACCGCTTTCTCAATTAGCGGTACCCATAATTGTTTTCGTTTTGCCTGAAATTAAAAAGATGTATATATTATGTATCTGGTCGTAAGAAATGCTCGTACTTACATTAATTATATTTGGAGTGCGGTATACTCAAAACTAAAAAAAACATGTGAATTACTTTTTTACGAATTAGTGTTTTTTAACCGACTTCAAAAAAGGAGGAGGTTCTCAATTCGACTGTTTTTTTTTTAATGTTTGTTACCTCATAACTTTGGACTGGGTGAACCGATTTTGATGATTCTTTTTTAATTTGAAACTTAATGCTTCCCATATGGTCCTATTTCAATTCGGTCTTGTTCTGACATGTCATCCATGGAAAACCATGTAAGTCTTCAATTGCATAAGTATGTGCGCGACAAATTGATGAATAACTCAATAGCACGCCAACCGATTTCGATGATTCTTTTTTTATTTGAAAGCTGGTGCTTCCCGAGTGGACCCATTTCAATTTGGTCGTTCTTCGACAAGCTCCAGAAGTCATCATCGGAGAAGGTATACCTGCGAGTAGACGAGGTGTCCCTTCTTGTTGGCTGGCAGCAGGTCATCGACGGTGACGGTGAGCCAGCGCCCGTCCTTGCACAGACGCAGCTGGTAGGCTCCCACACTTGGCTCACCACGTACCACCACACCTCGGACCAGGCCAGACCGTTCCGCCAGCACTGCCAGCGCTGACAGCAGCCAGCAGTTGCCCAGCACGCCTGCAGGAAAGGGGGGGAAAATAGTACATTGTTCACCGAGGGAGGAAAGGGACCGATTACTAGCGAGGGAGCAGGCCACAATCCTCCCGAGGTAGGAATGGGACTTTCACCCGATTGCTACACAGTGCTTTATACTACACCTTTGAGGAACATTTAAAGACTTGTATTCTAGAAAGTATTTAAATTACAACGTAAGACACCATGTAAGACACAATTTAGCTTAGAATTTGACCGATATTTCGCGCTTTTTTTTGTATTTTTTTTTATTCTTCACAAAAGGATGTCAGTGGCACGGAGATTCCATATTTAAATTATATGAAAACTCCTTGGGCAGGCGCGCGCCTTAGATAAGATAACACATGAGAAATGAAAATTCATACAACTTTCTCTCCCGCTAAAACACGTTAGAAATGGATTTTCATACATTTTTTCCTCCCGCTTATTCAGGTCAAGGAAAAGACTAACGTTCTCTTTTGATTTTCAGGGAATAATGACTACTGTTCCGATCAGGTGAAGTATAAACTGGTTTTGATACACGTAAAGTTATTTTTCTAAATATGGATAAAACTATGACAAATGTTTTATTTTAGGACAACTTCCGCATTAGGAATATATCCTGCGTCACGGAGGACTTTATAAATATACACGAAACGGACACAATGAACACCCAAAGTCAGAACAACAATTCGTGGATCACACAAAGCGTCCCGTTAGGTTTGAACCCACAACAACGCAGAGGGAAGCAGCGAGGTAACCCCTTATACCACTATACTGTCCGAAACATCTTTTACAAACTTTACCAGAGATTAAAAATTGAATCGATTGTCTTGGTGGTTCGTAAACGAACGTTTCCCGTTCGATTCCCGGGTCGGACTAAATGTTTGTGTGATATGAATATATTTGTTTCGGAGTTTAGGTGTTTTCTATATATAATATGTATGTTTTCAAAATTAAAGTATATATATATTTATGTCAGTTGTCTCGTACTCAATACAAGCTCTGCTTAGTTTAAGTCTAGATGGCGTTGTATGTTAGATTTTTGAAAAAAATATTGAAAAGTGTTCTTACAGACTGTTGAACATGTTTAATAGTTATGTATATATAGTATAACATAATAAAACTAACAAAATTAATTTGTAATATCTATGTACACAAATTTTTAACATAATATAACTTTATTTTTGTAATCTGTAAGAAATAAAGGCTTTTTTTATTTCATTTTATTTGTTATTGAAAAATGAATTACCTTGTGAAATGTCCGAAGGTCTTGGATCTCGGAAGACGACCCAGGGTAGTCGGTGGTCGGACTCCACGTGTATCTGGTGGGGCCTGAGCCACCTAGTTGCGGCGCCCGTCTCCGCCCCTCCGCTGTAGTACAGCGAGCGCGCCGAGGCCGGGAAGGACGAGTCTACGTAGGGCTCCCCTGTCTGTGGATACAATATGTTGTACATTAGCTGAGCCCCGTTACGTGTTAGGGTTCGATTTATTTGAAAGAGAAGCCTTTTGACGTGTTAAAGAGACTTTAGTCAAACCATTATTCAAATCACAATATTCCTCTGAATTACAACCCTTTAAGGTCGCCGAGATCGCTAGGTTGATCGCTGATATCACTTCGATGTTTATCTCACTATAGCTCAAACTGTACTGAACTGCCTGCGGCCCGCGAGACGCTCTATTTATACTCATATTATTATTACTCTTACATTTTAGAAACGACGATAATACACGAGAGTCGTCTAGTAAAAACGCTAATAAAAATAATCGAAGTTAATAATAATTAGGCAACAACCAATCGATATCCGACACTATGTATATAGAAATAAGGTCCATTATTCCTTGCCTCAGGAGATCGATAAGAAGTGTGTGTGTATTCGTGTGCGCAGATAAGGCTTGAAGATTATTATTCTTAACAATATATTGAGGTGTCGTTCCTATCTATAAAATGAAGAGTTCCAAAAATTAGTCAACATCCCTATTCAAAAGTGAATTCGCGACAACTACGACTACAGCTGCCTATTGACGTCTGCTACTCAGGAGTCACGAGTAACAAAAAACAAGCAGAAATAAAAACAATTAAAGTAGACAGCTCAGGTAGATAGTATGAGATGATGATGAATAGATGGTAAGAGGGACGAGATAGTTAACAGTGACATACCGAGGCACACTGAGCTAGGACCTCCTGCCACTGCGTCCAGGCGTGGCTCTCCTCGCTCAGACGCAGGATCTCCATCGGTGTACTCTCTTGACGCTCCCCATCAGAACCCTCCGCTGAAAACAACATAACAATCATGCATAGAAAACGGATGTGAAATAGTGCTTGCGCTGTGTTTCACCGAGTGAGGGTGGATACCGGAGGCCCATACACCAATCCCCCCCCTCCTATCCCCAAAAGGCAGGCAACGCACTTGTGACGCTTCTGGTGTCCATGGGCGGCGGTAATCGCTTACCATAAGGCGATACGTCTGTTCTTTTGCCCGCCAATTCATTAAAAAAAAGTCTAAGGCCGAGTCTCCACCGAACAAAAGTTGGCAACTTTTGTGTTGTGAACACGTGTTAGTGACAAAAGTTTCTGTAATTTCCTTGTGTTGGCAACAAAAATTGTGAACAAATGTTGGGAACCGTGTTTCTTTTTTTGGCGGTAAACATCAAAAGAATACGTTTGTGCAGATATTTATTGGCTCTGTGGAGACGCTTAGTTGGAATGTTTTTCAAATTGTTGGCGACTCAGTGTAGACACAATGGAAACAAAAGTTGGCGATTTTTTTTTTGATTTTTAAGTTGTTGCCAACAATTTTAGTGGAGACGCTCCTTAATAGTAGGCCTTATGTCAAACGGTGTACTAATACAGAATGATGATGATGTCAAACCAGAGGCTTAATGATGCAGGAGCATTTCAATAGGCCGCCATAATGTGGGTCACCATGCTGCGTTGTTGCATTTGCAATGAGTATGGTGACCACCACTCTTGGATTCTGCTTATGCTTTCCATTAGGAGTAAAGCCACTTCGGCAGAGTCATGAATGAAAATCACACTAATATATAAATGCGAAAGTTTGTAAGGATGTGAGTGTGTTTGTTACTCTTTCAAGCAAAAACTACTGAACGGATTTGGATGAAACTTTACAGTAATATAGCTTATACATCAGAATAACACATAGGCTGCTATTTGCCGCGATATCCGACATACACGCGGGCGGAGCCGCGGGCAACAGCTAGTAACATTTATAATTCTATACGTATAACATGATTTGCCCTGGCTGACTAATACATCTACAGAGAGCGTAAATCACTGGGGCTTGAAAATTGAAATTTTATCAAGTGATTTGATTGTAAGCATCTACTAAGAAAGGATCATTAGAAATATCACCCTTATGCTACTACTCCACCTGCGTTAGCGTTAACGTTAATGGCAATGGCAAACTACGCGTTACTTAACGCGCTAAAAATGCGCGTTGGCTACATTAAGGTTATAATGCCGTTAAGACCTAATTCCTCATGAATTAACGCGTTAACACACAACATATACAATGGAGCTTTAGGCAGCTACAGTATTACGACAATGAGCGTCATCAATTATTATATGCTTTTATGCCAATTCCAATTAACCAATTCGTTGTATATATTTCATTTCGACCTGATTTTAGAGATTTTTTTGTATTAATTAAAATGAATACCATAATATCCCATTAGAGAATCGTTTTTACTTTTTTAATTCTTCATGTGTCACTGGAAACGATAAAGACCGGATATTACGTTGCAACGCATCATTAATTAGAATAATTCTAAAAACTCTAAAGCTTTCTCATTCGACCACTCCATTGTTTTTTTTTTTCGTAAATGCAGTTCCCGCCTAAAACAAAGTACACTCGTCCTTGCTATGCGCACGCGTCCCATTGAATGAGACGGCGTTAATGTAGCCAACATCAATTAGCGCGCTAGACTACGCGCTAAAACCCTTTGATGTGTCCAAAAAACCGACACTCGAGTTATCGCTTAACGCCATTAATAATGCCATTAGAATTTAGCGCGTTAAAACGTTGGCCATATCTACGAGACGCCAAAATGAACGCGCTAATTAGCGCGTCAAGATGCAGGTGGAGCAGTAGAGTTTGAAGGGTAAAATTAGGAATAAACAGTTGTATCAAAGCCTGACTGAAAAATTCTTGCCACTGTCGAATAAAAGGGGATTGGGGGGGGGGGTATACTCACGTGACTCCTCATCATCGAGCGAGGGCTGGTCGGGAGCAGCTCGCAGTAGCCTCGCGCGAGGAGAAGCGCACATCTCACAGGAGACAGCACTCCCGTTGTTCACGTATGTACACTCAGAGCAAGGCCACTCGGTCACCTCAGCCCTGAGTAAGTTTAAAACCTTGTTAATTAGAGGTAATAGGTAGAACCTTGCTGTATTGTGCAGTAAAACAATAAAAACCATCTTTAGCAGACAAACTACAGAATCTGTTTGACCTTCTATGAACCTTTTTAAACCCTTTTTAAAACCTTTAAAATGTTTACTACTTATTGGGGGGGGGGGGGGGGGATTCTCAGGTTTTCAGTGAAACCGTGGTATCTCTGCTACTTTTTTTTTTTTTTTTTTTTATGTATGGCCCGCCAAAATGACTCTACTGTGCCTGATGGAAAACATAAGCAGAATCCAAGAGTGGTGGCCACCATACTCATTGCGAATGCAGACAATGCAGTATGGCGACCCACACTATGGCGGCCTAGTGATGCTACTGCATCTTTTAGTCTAGTCAACAAGTATGGAACCTGTTGACTAGACTAATTGGGCCTCCGGTCTCGCACTCACCAACGAAACACGACAGCACTGCTGCTGTCATTTTACGTAGATTTTCTGTGCGAGGGTAGTACCGCCCCGGTCGAGCCGGCCCGTTCGTGCTGAAATCAGCGTGGCTCTACTACCTTTCGGCTACTCTGGTTGAATCGACTCATTTTCCCGAAGCATGGCTTTCGAACATGAATTGATAGCTGCATGTGTTTGGATTAAATTTTCTACAAAATGTACTTAATTAGAAACTACCTACGATCTGCGGTGTTACCAGCAGTGGTTGTTGTATATTTATATTAACAACTGCTAGTAACACCGCCGGGTAAAGTCAGTCTTAAATAAGAGTAGCCTAAGTTATGTCATCAAGACTTTTGTCAAAATCGGCCAACCGTTCCAGATATTAGTCGGTTTAAAAAGACAGACAAAAATTTAAAAAAATACTTTTTGATGTAGGTACTTGTATATACTTTCATATAGTAAAAAGCTGTTATTTTAAAATCAGAAACAGACACTTCATTTTTTTAGTATTTGTATAGATATATGTATTTAATTTTGTTTTTTTTTTAAACAATGCCATCTAGTTGGGACTAGATGGCATTGTTTTAAAAAAAAAAGCAAAAAAAAGCTATGTGTTATGGGTACTAGGCAACTGATATAAATACATATATACTTATTTTTTTGTAAATACATACATATTATACATAGAAAACACCCAAACTTCGAATCTAATATTTGCAGATCATACAAACATTTGGTCCGAAACGGAAACTGAACCCGAGACCTCAAGCACAGCAGTCGCTTACGCTACCACTACGCCACCGAGGCAGTTTATTTGTATAGATATACATTTAAATATGTTTATCGGGATGCTGTTTACCACTGTTACATATGTGTATTTTATAGTTAGATGTAAGTACGTGGGGCTGTGACCCCACGCCTGTCATCTATACTTATTAATAATATTATATATTAATTATAAATAATATAAGTTATTATCTATACTTATAATAAAAATGTAACAGGTCCAATTCTGTACATTAAAGATATTATGAAATTTTTTTTTGGAGGGCTCTCTATTATTGATACTGAAGCCAAAACTAATTTTTTTAATTTTTGTCTGTCTGTCTGTCTGTATCTTGGCCGCGCATCACGCCGAAACTACTGAATGGATTCAAATGAAACTTGGCAGGATTTGAGTTCGTACTACGAGGTAGGACATAGGATACTTTTTATCCCGAAATTCAGCACGGTTTCCTAGAGAGAGGGGATGAAAGTCAAAATATGTACTTAGTTGTAATTCAATAACACATAGTCCGATTTTATTCATTCTTTTTTTGCTAGAAAGAAAAAAATAAAAGATAACGGGAAAAGTCTTTTTTTTTTACCGCGACTGTACACTGCCTGTGGGAAGCTGAGACAGATATGTAAATATGGCAGTACGAAGTTCGCCGGGTCAGGTAGTATTGAATAAACAGCAGAGCAGCGTTCCCTGTCGTTTCATTCACACGTACCTAACAACCACACAAAGATTTTACTATGGCTATATGTGAGATGTAAGAAACTTATTAATCCTACTAATATTATAAACGGATGGATGGATGTTTGTTACTCTTTCACGCAAAAACTACTGAACGGATTTGGATGAAACTTTACAGTTTCATCAGAATAACGCATAGGCTACTATTTGCCGCGATAACCGACATACACGCGGGCGGAGCTGCGAGCAAAAACTAGTATTATATATAGATACATACTTGGGTTCAGGGGGCGGTGTTTTATGTCTGGAGCCTCGTCGAGGAAGGGCTGGTGTGTGGCGGATACTCCTGCGAGGAGATGGACTTCGACCACCTGCGCATATAGATGATGTTTAAGCTGCGGCAAAGTTATTTGTTATGTTATAGGGGGCAAACGAGCAGACGTATCACCTGATGGTAAGCGATTACCGCCGCCCATGGACACTCGCAACACCAGAAGCGTCACAAGTGCGTTGCCGGCCTTTTAAGAAGGAGTACGCTCTTTTCTCGAAGGTCCGGGAATACCGCATTAATAATAATTAATATTTCGAACATCTAACACACAACGCTGTCTAGTCCCAAGCCAAGCAGAGCTTGTGTTATGGGTACTAGACAACTGATATAAATACATAGATACTTTTCTTTTGTAAATACATACATATTATATGTAGAAAATACCCAAACTCCGAAACAATATGTATTTGCAAATCATGCAAACATTTGGTCCGACCCGGGAATCGAACCCGTGACCTCAAACACAGCAGTCGCATACGCTACCACTGCGCTACTGAGGCAGTGTTTGGACTATAAACTTTATTGCTACACTCATAAGATCGGAAAACAATATTTGAGGACTTACTGGCTCCTTGGCTGGCGTCACTGTTGGGTACAGCTAGTCCATGCTTGGGTACAGGCGGGGTTTTGCAAGCGAGACACAAACTCGCCGAAAGAGGGTTCTGTAGCGTACACGAACTGCAAGACCTGTAATTATTTACAAATCATCATTATCAGCATACACAGCGTTTAATAGTCCACTGCTGAACATAAGCCTCTCCTTGGAAAGGAGGTTTGGGCTCACTGTGGCGACTTCCACATACAGCGCATCAAGAAAACATATGACAGCGCCATCTACCGAAGATACGTCGAACTACGGAGTAATAAAGTTACACTGAACTACGGAGTAACATACAATACAAAGAAACCACCAATCCTGCATCGCGCAATAGAAGTTCTCGCGCCGATAATCATATATACAACCTCTCAACATCAACCGTTGGGCAGTTAGCCCGCCAGGTATAATCACCTCGCCTAGTCGGAGGATCCCTTTCTTTGTGTTGGAGGGACATATCACCAGTTCCCCCACATCACTATACCACGGTGTACAGATGGGTTGGAATAGGGTTTGTTTTAAATTTTCCTTCTCTTGGTCGTTGTCTTATGTACACACATCAAAAGTGTCTAGGGATCAACATATATTTTTGCAATAACTTTTCTCCTGATTGATATTAATTAAAATTTTCTTTAAGGATTCATCAAATAAAGTGTTTTCGTTTGTCACAGTAACGATAAACCAAGTCACCTTTGCATTAATAAAGAAATTTGCCATTTTCCTAATAAAGGGATTTTTGACATTTGAACCACTAACATTAAAGTTCGAAAAAAAGACTGAAATAACAGTTTTCTTTAAAATTTTATTAAGTAACTTAAACAATTAATAATCCGTGTTTCTACCGCGAACACTAACAACACAAGAACATCGGTTTGGCATACTCAAAATGAGTTCATCCAAATCACGCTGTGGAATGGCCGCCCATGTTCGTTGCAACAACAAAAAAAGGTCTTCTTGCGACTGGATACCCTCCATATTCGGCAGAGCTCTTCTCTGTAGCATATCCCATGCATGCTCAATCGGGTTCAAGTCTGGCGACTGAGCAGGCCAGGGCAGGACATTGATGTTAGCTGCGGCGAGAGTCTGTCTTACAACTCTTGCGGTGTGCGGTCGTGCATTATCATGCATTAACTGAAATAAGGGACCGATTTGCACTTGTAGAGGAACGATGACGTCTGATACAATCGTCTCAGCATAAATTTGAGCGTTGAGGTTGCCTCTGATCCAAATCAACTCAGTTCTTCCGCCGATCCAAATACCCGCCCATACCATGATGGTTCCACCACTATAAGGATGGACTTCCTGGCAGGATTTTAATCGCTGTTGGCGTCCAGGGGTTCTCCAGTATCCGGTCTCATACCAAAACGAGACTCATCAGAAAATCACACGAAACGCCATTGTTCTTCTGCCCAATTTCTGTGTTCAAGAGCCCATTGATATCGAATCCTACGATTGTGCATTGCTATAGGTGGTACCCGTAGCGGTCTTCGGGAATGAAGGTTCACTTCATGCAAGCGGTTTCTGACTGTTTGGTCGCCAATTAAGTTCCCTGAAGAGTGATGAAGCCTCACGGCTAACATCATGGCGGTTATTGTTGGAGCTCTTCGAGTTAAGATTTGAATGTATCGGTCTTGTCTCCGTGTGGTGCAGCGATACCGTCCTCCATGGCGCTCAGCCACGGTACCAGTGCTTCGGTAACGTGTCCAAAGTCGACTGATAACACTCTGACTTGTATTCAGAGCTAAAGCCACAGTACGTTGCCGGGAACCAATTTCTATCATTCCCACGGCTCTGAGCATTTCTTCCCTGCTTAAATGACGTCGCCGCTCCATAATAACGTTGGTTTTAATCATTAGTAGGGAAACAGTAGCACTAATAATGTCTTCAATGCGTTGTATGTTTTTATAGGGAAAATATTGACAGCTGATTTTCATCTTTTACTCGAATTTGATTGCCAGTTCCTGATTCAAATTATGAAATGCACCAAAAAGGATCCATATAAATTTATAAAATCATAAATTTATTACAAAGCCACATCTCAATCTCAAGAAATCCGTATAAAAATGCTTGATCCCTAGACACTTTTGATGTGTGTAGTTACTAGATTTAGTCGCGTCTTACGACACCTGTGGGATGAACAATGACCCAAAAACATATTATTTAAATTAATATGCCTTTCGCAAACCCCAATTATACTCTGTCCATTCGTTTATTTTCTTTTTGACAGATGAAGAAATTTCGAAATTAGTGACGCTCTCACACATAACCGATTCGATTTGAAATGAAAAGCGATTTTATTTATGAAGAACTTTCAATCGATTTAATTAAATATTTTTAGTTTAAATATTAATTATTCCTTTATTCTTTTTTTATATTATGTAAGAAATAAACAAAAATATTAATAATAAATGAGTAAAATAGATGAATGAACAGAGTTATTGTTCTTTACTCTTGGTTTGATCCTAAATTCCAAGATTTCGACTTAATTCCTTGCAAATATTCAATCGCGGAGTGATAGATACTATTTTTATTTCCTTTTTTTATTAAATTTATAGAAAAAATACTTACATGAAGTCGATTTTATTTTTTATTTGATCGATTTATCGTATTTCAAGTACTGTTTTATAGTCTGTGGTTGTTTGTTATGCACAGGCCACTTCACTAAAGTACTGTCACTGTCAATAAAGTAGGACATTACTGTAGTATATTATTCCGAAAAAAAAACGGTAATTTATGAGCTCTCAAAAAGAAAATAAACAAATGGACAAAGTATAATTGCAAATCTATACTAATATTATAAAGCTGAGGAGTTTGTTTGTTTCAACGCGCTAATATCAGGAACGGCCTACCTAGCGAGATTGTAAGCTTTCGATAGATTGTCAACTGCTTACAACTGTCCCTGATAGGTCGATGTTACAGTAGGCCGACCAATGGCCTGCGACACCTCTACACGGGGGTGGTCCGGTCTATGGCGCTGTATGGCGCACCGGTGTGGGTAGCGGCTCTGACCGCCCTAAATAAGGCGCGCCTCTGGCGGCCTCAGAGGGTATTGGCGGTCAGAGCCATACGTGGATACCGCACGGTGTCGACCGAGGCGGCGTGCGCCCTGGCCGGGACACCCCAGTGGGATTTGGAGGCGGAAGTGCTCGCCGAAGTTTATCGACGGGTGGCTGAATATTGGGCGGAGTATGGCTATCGCCCTCCGCCCGAAGGCTTCACGCCACTCGCGTACCTCTTCGGGCGGAGGGCGATAGCCATACTCCGCCCGAAGAGGTACGCGAGTGGCGTGAAGCCGCCCGTCGAGCCACCATGGCTAGATGGTCGTTCCGGCTGGAGACTCCACGTGCTGGCTTTGCCGCCGTGGAGGCTCTCCAGCCGGTCATCCTCGAGTGGGCAGGGCGGCAGCACGGGACCCTTTCCTTCCGACTGACGCAGGTCCTTTCCGGGCACGGTTGCTTCGGAAAGTACCTGCACTCGGTCGCCAGGAGGGAATTGAGTCCCGCCTGCCACTGCTGCGCGCTGGGCCGAGTCCTCACTGCGACTGCAGTGAAGACTCGGCCCAGCACACGCTGGCGGTTTGCCCCGCTTGGGCGCCGCAGCGTCGGGCCCTCACTGCAGTCATCGGAGGAGATCTCTCGCTACCGGCAGTCATACGCTCCATGGCCGGTAGCGATAGCAGTTTTACCGCGGTCGCAACCTTCTGCGAAGACGTAATCTCGCAGAAGGAGGTGGCGGAGAAGGCCCGGGAGGATGACATCCACTCGGACCCAATCCGCCGCCGGCGAACCGGGCGGCAGAGGCGCGCCTATCAGCGCCTCATGCCGCCCTGAGTGTGGCCGCGGATGGTCGGGACGGGCTTTCCCTTCCATCTGCTCTAGTGGCCACCCGCGAGGAGGCGACGTTACGTGTGTGCCGTACGTTGCCTAAAATGAGAGGTTTACAGCTGACGGTGCCCGCTTTTGTGCGGGCATGCGCTGGGAGGAGTCCGGACGTGTTAACAACTGCAGTTCCCGGATTCCTCCTTTGGTGTTGGTTCCATTCCGTGTGGTTTTAGTCGGTTCGAGTCCGACACACCGCCCCGCCGCAAGCCCCGGTGGGGTGACGGTCCGAGGGGATTTCCACACGTTAAAAAAAAAAAAAAAAAAAAAAGGCCGACCAATGGCCATAGAGTTAGGTTAGAACTTCTTTGATTAATCACAAATTCATTTTACTGTCACAAGAATTTTATGTAACTAATTATAAAGCTGTGAGGTATTTTCAACATGAAATCACTTTACAATCACAAAAAGTACATAACATTCGGCAACAAACGAATTAATAATAAACAAATATGGCGGCGTGGAATACATGCTGTTCAACCAATCAGCGTGCGAGATGTGATTCGTCGCATAGCATATCACAATTTGATAGTTTCACTTCGAAAGATGTAATCTAACTAATAAAAATAATACGTTAAATAAAATTGTAAGCAGTATGTTACAGTTCACAATCTTTCGACTGTTTGCAATCTCGCGAGATAGATTGTAATCTAACAGTTTTTACAATCTTACGGTGACATATACATAGATTAATATATCGTAAAGGCGCGTCTCCACCGAAATTTGACAACACAAAAGTTGCCAACTTTTGTACGGCATAGACTCGGCTTTACAGAAACTTTTATCACTAACACGTGTTGACAACACAAAAGTTGCCAAGTTTTGTTCGGTGGAGACTCGGCTTAAAGATTCGACATATCGATTGTGAAGTATATAGTATGTATGTAGTGTGAGTATACGCACCAGTGCTGGTGGTCGTGCTGCCGGGCCCCGGCGCAGGCCGCGCAGGCAGGAGCCGCCGGCTCGTTGACCAGCGTGCAGCGACCACACGACCACGACGCGCCTGCCGGGGGGGACGGCTCTGGGGAGGGGGGAGGAACATCAACTAGTATATTCTCATCATCGTCTCAGCCAAAACACGCCCACTCCAGGACCTATATCTTCCTTTTTTATGTAATAAGGGCAAACGAGCCTGATGGTAAGCGATTACCGCCGCCCATGGACACCCGGCGTTGCCGGCCTATTGTGGATGGGGGGGGTGGAGGTATGAGTAGGGGATTGGGGTATGGGCCTCCGGTATCCTCACTCACTCGGTGAAACACAGCGCAAGCACTATTTCATACCGGTTTTCTGTGAGGCCGTGGTATCACTTCGGTCGAGCCGGCCCATTCATGCCGAAGCGTGGCCCTCCTACGGTACCATAATACTGATTAGTTAGTTCCCATAAGATGAATAAAGGGAATGGCACCCCGTAGCCTTTATCCGACACTACACAAATCACAAGCATTAGCGGTTAAACACTCACCTACTGCAAACAATAACTCATCGCTATTCAGATCATGGTCCAGAGAAGCGATGGGTACAGTCAGCTTCTTGGGCGGTTCTGTACGGTTGCATTCCTGCTTGCTGCTACCGCTGGCTTCTGATTGGACCGCAAGACGAGAACTGAACAGAGAAGAAGTAACTTAAAACGTTATATTTACTTACTAAAATGTGCAAAAAGACTTAAAAAAAAAAAAAAAAAATCGCAGAAGCAGGTTATGATACGTAAGAATACTTAAATCACTACTTAAGTATTCGTATATTACTTGTAAAAATTATCACTGGCAAAATTATATAGGTACATAAATTAAATTCAGCACTTTAGATTTTCTTTAGTTTTTAACTTTTCTTAACATCTATATTAGTATACCTATACTAAATAAGTATTACTAGTCTACTACCACCATCACCATCAATACAAACCAATACAGGGTCCATCCATAAATTACGTCACAAGTTAAGGGTGGAGGGTTTATTGTCAAGTGTCAAACAAAGACGACCATGTATGACAAGAAGTCAGTGAGACAGTGATAGTCATAAAACTTTGACATTCATGTGCCATAATTAATGGATGACCCTTTATTAAGCAAGCAGGAAGCAAGTAAGCCGATTAGTAACACGATCAAAGGGTCTAGTGTGAGTTTATTCGAATCAATTTGCTGCGATTGGCCAAAATCTTGACCAGTAGTAGAACAGACCGCAAAGTTTTCAAAGTACAAACCTCCCACCCATTCTGAGGAGGGAGGCCATGAGAGGACATACTCCTATATCACAAAAAAAGGCTTTGAAGTTTAGGATCAGACGGTCGAATTGATGATCAAATAGAGGCGAAATAAACTCACACTAGGCCCTCAGTACCAATAACAGCAGGGTGAGAATATCATGTACCTATTAGGTTTCCCATCAACCACGTCCCTGGCGGCCAGAGTGACGGCAGCGTGTGCTGGCCGCCCACTCCGACATACATCGCACCACCGAGCCCACCAAGCGTTGTACGCGAACCAACACTCATTGCATTGCCACATGCGGTTCTCGCGTCTATACAAAACCAGCAATGTATAATGTGATAATAGTGTGGCATAGCATACCATATAACATATTATTAGAAGCTGTATTGTAATAAAGGTATTGTAATGGAAATCAACTTGTGTTCAACTTTTACATGATATATATAACATACATAATGGGTACTACATACATTCAAAGTTTGAATCAGATTGAACCGGTCAGCCTTTTTTATTTTTTTTATTTTAACGTGTGGAAATCCCCTCGGACCGTCACCCCACCGGGGTTTACGGCGGGGCGGTGTGTCGGGCTTGAACCGACTAAAACCACACGGTGTGCCACTCTGCGCCTGTGAAGGGAGGAATCCGGGAACTGCAGTTATTAACACATCCGGACCCCTCCCAGCGCTTGCCCGCACTGAAGCGGGCACCGTCTGCTATTAAACTCTCAATTTAGGCGACGTACGGCACACGCGTACGTCGCCCCCTCGCGGGTGGCCACTAGAGCGGATGGAGGGGAAAGCCCGTCCCGACCATCCGCGGCCACACTCAGGGCGGCATGAGGCGCTGATAGGCGCGCCTCCGCCGCCCGGTTTGCCGGCGGCGGATTGGGTCCGAGTGGATATCATCCTCCCGGGCCTTCTCCGCCACCTCCTTCTGCGAGATTACGTCTTCGCAGAAGGTTGCGACCGCGGTAAAACTGCTGTCGCTACCGGCCATGGAGCGTATGACGGCCGGTAGCGAGAGATCTCCTCCGATGACTGCAGTGAGGGCCCGGCGCTGCGACGCCCAAGCGGGGCAAATCGCCAGCGTATGCTGGGCCGAGTCCTCACTGCAGTCGCAGTGGTGGCAGGCGGGACTCAATTCCCTCCTAGCGACCGAGTGCAGGTACTTCCCGAAGCAACCGTGCCCGGAAAGGACCTGCGTCAGTCGGAAGGAAAGGGTCCCGTGCTGTCGCCCTGCCCACTCGAGGATGACCGGCTGGAGAGCCTCCACGGCGGCAAAGCCAGCGCGTGGAGTCTCCAGCCGGAACGACCATCTGTCCATAGTGGCTCGACGAGCGGCTTCACGCCATTCGCGTACCTCTTCGGGCGGAGGGCGATAGCCATACTCCGCTCGATATTCAGCCACCCGTCGATAAACTTCGGCGAGCACTTCCGCCTCCAAATCCCACGGGGGTGTTCCGGCCAGGGCGCACACCGCTTCGGTCGACACCGTGCGGTATCCGCGTATGGCTCTGACTGCCAATACCCTCTGAGGCCGCCAGAGGCGGGCCTTATTTAGGGCAGTCAGAGCCGCCACCCACACCGGTGCACCATACAGCGCCATCGACCGGACAACCCCCGTGTACAGGAGTCGCGTTGCGACGCTGGCTCCACCCAAATTGGGCAAAAGTCGCCCAAGGGTGGAGGCAGCGTCGACCAGCTTCGGACCAAGCTGTCGGAAGTGCTCGTCGAAGAGCCACCTACCGTCGAGGATCAGGCCCAGATACCTCATCTGGGCCCGAACCGGTACGAGGACCGAGTTGACCACTATGGAGGCGCCGGGGGGCGGACCACGACGGGGCCCATGAAATAGTAGGGCCTCCGTCTTGTCCAGGGCCACCCGTAAGCCCAGCGCCTCGATGCGCCCGACCACCAGAGAAACACCTCAGGTGGCCAGGCGCGCCGCCTCTTTGAAGTTCGCCCCCCGGGCTGTGACAAGCGTGTCATCGGCGTAACAAATTACGCCCAGCCCGGGGGGGAGACGACCTCGTAGGACCCAGTCGTATCCCACGTTCCACAGGAGTGGTCCAAGGACAGACCCCTGCGGAACGCCGCACGACATGGGTCGCCGTCTCCAGACGCCCTCTCGGTCCTCGTACACGACGGTACGCTCTTCTAAATAGTCTGCCACTAGCCGCCTCAGGTACTCTGGCACCCCGTGGTAATGGAGTGCTTCCCTGATGCAGCTAAATGGCAGACTATTGAAGGCGTTGGCGATGTCCAAGGACACCGCCAACACCACGCTGCCACGAACCGGTCAGCCTATGACAATGGTCAAGTGCAATTTGGTCAAAACATGAGTAAATTTTAAGGATTGTAAATAGCATCGTCTCTATAAAGCTATAGGTATGTTAGTTTGTTAATGGGGAAACTATAAGTGGAGCCCTAAGACATTTCAGTACCAGATTACTTCAACCTTATACCAATGAAAAGAATGAATGCAGAAACGTGCTTATTAATTTCAAGCATTTACTTATTAAAATTTACAGAGTACAAATGATAAACTTACGTGGTTTGTAGCTGTGTCGAAGGCACTTTAGACGGTTCGCGAGGATTGTGGGATACTTTACCCACGGACGGCAACATATTATACACCTTCGGTTGTTCCCGTTGCAGCCCTATATGCGAAGTCCTAATATTCGAAGCGACATCATTCACAGGCGACACACAGTTCTCCGCCCCTAATAACTCGTCTATCCTTGCATAATCACCATCACTAACATCATTGGAGTACAAAGCCTCATTCTGGGAATTACTCATGACTGTCTTCGTATCCTGAACCGACACATACGAATACCTGGTACCGTTATTATTAACCTGGAGCTGTAAATTCAAATCCTTATATTTCCCCTTATTCGGCAATGCATATATGACACCTTCGGCATTCGTATCCCAACTGCATTCCTTATCAATCACATCGATGTTATTTTCATCGATTTTCGGGTCTTTTCTGATCTCCGGCTTCGTCAAACTCCCGCAATAGCTCGCTAACGACTTCTGGTATTCGTTGAAACTTCTCCTACTCGATATCACTTTACCGACTGGTTTTTCTGCGTTAGTCTGCTCTGAGAAAGAACGTCGATACATCGGCCGAATTTCTGGAGAATTTGTGGCACTAATGGACCTTCGAAAATTTGTTCCTAATGTTGTACTTCCCGTGGGCCAATCTGGAACCGTGATCATGACTCCTCCAGAAGTAGGAAGAGATGTAGCGCCATCTCTGCCCATTGAAGTTTCATGTCTACCTAAAGTGGTCACACTAAGTCCTCTTGAATTAGGGATCCTTGCGAGAGGAGAAATCCTGGGTGACAGGCAAGCTTCACAATGTGTCCTTATGCCAGAGTTCTCCAGGGTGCACTTACTACACGACCACTTCTTCAAATGTAAACCTTTGCTCTGTTCTCTTTGATATTCTTTGACGTAATTTAACTCCCAATTCGATTTGCTCTCATTGCACTTCTTCGGTCTTCTGGTCACAGTATGAAGGCTCCTCAAGAACGACTCTCTAGGGTTAATTTGGCCGTATCTCTCAGAGACCATCAAACTGGTAGGCCTGTTAATTGTGCCTCTGTTGGTTTCGTTAACATTCCACCACTTTTGTTGGGAGTTTATGACTGATCCGTGGGACAGCGATCGGGTAACACCATGCGCGTGGTCCGACAATTGCGTAGGAGAGAGACGGAGGGATTGCAAGTCCAGATTTAACCGGCGGCCATCTGAGTAGCTCGTTGTGGGTTTATACGATGATGGGACAGCAAGGGTGTTGGATCTTATCATAGTGTTGTCTTGAGCAGACTTTTCCTTGTCCGTCATCCCTGAAGCTTGGTCCTCATCATCAGATAGCCTGGAATAAATAATTAATTCTAATCAATTTTTAATTTCGCAGTAATCAGTTCATGTGTCATTTAATAAACAAGTATGAATATTTCCAATAAGATATTCTCCAGAAGACTTAGGCTAGACTTATACAATTTTTTTCCAAGTAGATTTTTAAAATGCAAAAGGGTTTATAGGCATAGAATGTAAAGTTAAAAAAAAATATTGTACTAGATATTGCGTTTGCTAAGTCGAATAAAAATTAATTAAATTCTTCTATTCAGTGTGACCCGTAATAAAATATTATCTTTCTACTATTTTTTTTTTTTAAAGTTAAAAAATTATGGCTGTTAGTTTTTTTTGGAAAATTATTTGTTAATTGGTTTGATACTAAAATGTTTTATTTCTGTGCCCGTTTATTTCACCAGGCCCAATCAATTACAAACGATCAGTACAAGCAAAGTTTTTTTTTTTTTATATATTGAACACAACTTTGACAAAATAACTGTTGTTGTAATAGTAGTAGAATATACAGACAGTCTATACCTAATATTTAATGTTAATATGAAATACGAGCTGTGCCCGCTACTTAGTATACATGACATTTGGAATTTTTAAGTTATATTTAATTTTTACTGTTTAAACCTTCCCTGTACTACTACAAACATTTCAAAGCCAAAATCAGGTAAATGAGCCCAGCCGTTCTTGAGTTTTAGCGAGACAAACGAACAGCAATTGATTTTTATACATAGGAAGAAGAAGAAAAGGATAACATATATTATTTTGGACAAAATAAATACTTTAGTACCGGGTTATGGTTGATTGAACATAATTATAGTTTTAAAATGAAAGGGAAATGTAAGCAGAGACTTAGTATAACTGCTTATCTTTTTTACCAGGTTAGAAAGAATAAAAATGAAAAAAATCTAAAAAAATATTTTTAACACAAAAAGAAATAAAAACCAAGTCCTAGCAATATAATAATCATTAGAAAGGAAGGACTTTTATTTAGAAATGTTATTGCGCGCAGTCGCTCTTAACTCAGTTTTTGTAATGCAGACCTGGATGGACCTGTTTAACAGACATCTCTGCAGCAATAGTTTTGTTCCAGGATTGGTCCAAGCGAGTTACTACTAAATGTTAACGTATGTTGGGACCGATCAGACCTGTAGACTGGCGCATGTGGCGCGATGACATCGCAGGCAGCGCAGCGCCAGGCGGCAGACACGTTGCGCAGCCCGCATGCACAGCGCCACGCGCGTGACCGCTCCGGGGCCGAACCCACACACGACCATTCGCTGTAGGAGAAAAACAATACTAAGTCATATGTGTAATCTGTATACCTAGTGTGTGTTCACTCTGTGTGTGTACTTGTTGCCCGGAGAGCCACGATTCGGCATGAATGGGCCGGCTCGACTGGAGTGATACCACGGCCTCACAGAAAACCGGTGTGAAACAGTGCTTGCGCTAATATGTGCCTAGATACTCTAATTTTTATATAGTTATTTTCGTAATAACCTAACTGTACCACGATAATAAAAAATTTAAAAAATACAATTGAATTGAGAACCACCTTTTTTGAAGTCAAATAATTATAAAGTAGCACTTAGTACTGACTGAATGATCAATTTACCAATAAACCAGAAATTAAGAGATTTTAATCATATGACTTTGACTGGCATATTGGCTTAGTAGTTAGCCACTGTGATTGCCCTGCCAGAGGTCATGGGTTTGATTCCCATCCAGGGCAAATATTTGTGTTATGAACACAATCATTTAGTCTGTGTCTGGGTATAATTTAGCTATGATATGTATGTATTTAGATATACTTAAGTACTAGCTGTTGCCGCAAATAGTAGCCTGTGTTATTCTGATGTATAAGCTATATTACTGTAAAGTTTCATCGAAATTGGTTCAGCCTTTTGAGCGTGAAGAAGACATATGCACTCACAAACTTTCGCCTTTATAATATTAGCGTGATGATGTTTATTAGCAGTTTAATTACCATAGTACATTTGTTGTATGGTTGGTTGTGTTGTTGGTTGTGCCTAGTTTGGGACCAAACAGCCATATGTGGCATGTGTGAGATTATTATAATATTGTCACATAAAGCATGGGATGAAAATAGTACTATGTATCATGAGCTCATCGCTGAGATCGTTCACGTTTTTTACTGGAAATACCACATACTCCTGGCTCCTGTGACCCCGAGGAGCTGGAGATCCATTAGGATTTTTCACCCCGTCAACATTAAAAAGAGGTATTGTGAGTTGCCATTAAGTATTGGAGCAAAACTGTACACAGGTCACAGAACAAAAAGTTCTGCTCTGCTTATGATTCTTGACTTTATGTTAATTCAATAAGTCTAAATCCTTTGTGTTAAAGGACTGAGAACTATTCATAAAGGCCGACCTTTTGACTAAAGATATGAGGATCAATAATCAAACTGAATTTGGGGATTCTAATCACTACAAAATATAGTTTCTTTGGATGCTTACTACAGTTTTGTATTAGTTCTGTCTGTCTGGCTATTATGGTTACAGAAATGGTTTTCATTCATGATCAATGTTATTTCATTTATTATAATATGCTATTTAGAGTCTTATTTACGAGGATATTCTCAATAAATGAAAATCTCGCGCTAAATTGCTAGACGAAATTAGACACGATCTCTAATAAGAAATGTCATAAGTCACAAAAGAAATATTTAATAAATACCTGATCAGGAGCTCTATGGTTGATTTTAACGGCTATTTTAAGGAAGCACAACCTGATTTTTCAATGATGTCTATCGAACTAAATTTAACTATTCTTCACTAATACAATCAATTGTCATCAATACGTACCTACGTACATGGCGGAGTTACGCCGTAAACAATCACATTTTTCAAACAATTGATGACTGACAAATACCAAAAACTGCACGTTAACATCTAATTTACTTAATGAACTCGCTTCCAGTGCGCGCAACAATGTAATACAATGGAAATATAACCTAAATTACAGGTCACGAAAAATCGATACTTTGCTGACAGAAACTCACAATGACTGAGGCAATAATTGAAAAAAAAAACACACCTGTTAAAACAGTTTTCTGTCGGAATGACGATCGGTTCGGATCCTGGTGTAGTTCCTTCGCTTTTACCAGTCCGAGATGTGTGTTCCGGGGAAGAATCTCTACAATTTCCTTTAAATGAACCACTGTCATGACTCGATACCCGCTTTGTGCCACATTTTAAACACTTTACACTTTCTGTAGGGTTGATCTGGCCGCACGTCTGACAATGCCATTGCAGCACCGATGCGATTGAGCCCATTTTAATTCATACATGGCTATGATACCATAACAATTCGTCGTTTTACGAAAACAAATTTAGATTTAAGAAAAACGAAAACAGCTGATCCACCATGTTGTTTGTGTATAACTTTTTTTACATAGGCACGCGACGCCCAACATCTCGGCGTTGTACAAGTTAAAGTGTTTTCGGTTTCTTTTTTATTACTTAGGTGTAAATTAAATTTATTATACAAAAATAATTATAATAAAATTAGTAATAATATTTTAAACATATATATATTTACACTTTAAAAACAAAGAATTAATCTACAAAAGGGTCTCAAGTGACATCTCAAGTCTTTGAGCTAAAACACAAACTTCATAAATAGCTTATAGGTGTCGCTATTATAAAAAGTAGCATGTTTAACTATACAGATGGCGCTACTACTTAAAATGTGTTAAAATACAAAATGAAATGGTTAATCTTAAAAATGTTAACAAAATATTATTTAAAAAGAAAATTTTGTGACACAACAAACAATAAAATCGACGAACAATATTGTTTAAAGTATGAATCTAGCTTAATAATTAAAAAGGACTGAAATTGCGGATCGCAGTTTATTGGTAGGTATCATAAAGAAAATTTATTGATACACAAACATTAAAATCGAAGTAAATATTGTTTAAACTATGAATCATGCATAATAATTTAAAAGGACCGAAATTGCGGATCGCAGTCATTCGTATCAATATAACGGCAATAATTTTCAAAAACTGGCTGCAGGAATATTCAGGGATATTTGCTGCTGATAAATTGTGAATTATCGTTAAGCGTTCGCAGGGATAAAAATATATAATATCGGCTTTTATACAGTAATTTTAGGGGTTGCACGATGTTGCACAAGTTATGCATAACTAGCGTATGACGGCGTCTCCGCTTGCGTTGGTATACATCGGTTATCGTAAATCTATATATATAAAAGAGTAAGGTGACTGACTGACTGACATACCCAGAGATCAACGCACAGCCCAAACCGCTGAAGCTACAATCCTGAAATTTTGCATGTAGGTTCTTTATATGACGTAAGTGAGCACTAAGAAAGGATTTTTTGAAATTCCACCCCTAAGGGGGTTAAATAGGGGTTGAAAGTTTGTATGGAAGTTCGTCATTTTTGAAGTAAGAAACATGAAACTTTACTTTTGGGCTACTGATTAAAAAAGAGTAGATACGTATTTAAGCATTTCTGGATATTCTACCCCTAAGGGGTTAAATAGGGGTTGTTATTTCGTATATAGGTCAGTCTGGAAGTCCGTCATCTTTTAAGTTAGAAACATGAAACTTTATTTTTAGGCTGCTGATTAAAAATGAATTGATACGTGTTTCAGCGTTTCTGAATATTCTACCCCTAAGGGGGTGAAATAGGGGTAGAAAGTTTGTATGGAAGTTCGTCATTTTTTAAGTAAGAAACAACAAACTTTTTTTTTAAGGTACTGATTAAAAAGAGCAGATACGTATTTAAGCGTTTCTGGATATTCTACCCCTAAGGGGTTAAATAGGGGTTGTTATTTCGTATATAGGTCAGTCTGGAAGTCCGTCATTTTTGAAGTTAGAAACATGAAACTTTATTTTTAAGCTGCTGATTAAAAATGAATCGATACGTGTTTCAGCGTTTCTGAATATTCTACCCCTAAGGGGTGAAATAGGGGTTGAAAGTTTGTATGGAAGTTCGTCATTTTTTAAGTAAGAAACAACAAACTTTATTTTTAAGGTACTGATTAAAAAAGAGCAGATACGTATTTAAGCGTTTCTGGATATTCTACCCCTAAGGGGTTAAAGAGGGGTTGTTATTTCCTATATAGGTCAGTCTGGAAGTCCGTCATTTTTGAAGTCAGAAACATGAAACTTTATTTTTAGGCTGCTGATTAAAAATGAATTGATAGGTGTTTCAGCGTTTCTGAATATTCTACGCCTAAGGGGGTGAAATAGGGGTTGAAAGTTTGTATGGAAGTTCGTCATTTTTTAAGTAAGAAACATGAAATTTTATTTTTGGGGTACTGATTTGAAATGAATAGATACGTATTAAAACGTTTCTTAATATTCTACCCCTAAGGGGGTTAAATAGGGGTTGAAAGTTTGTATGGAAGTTCGTCATTTTTAAGTAAGAAACATGAAACTTTACTTTTGGGCTACTGATTAAAAAAGAGTAGATACGTGTAAGCGTTTCTGGATATTCTACCCTTAAGGGGGTGAAATAGGGGTTGAAAGTTTGTATGGAAGTCCGTAATTTTTTAAATAAGAAATATGATACTTTATTTTTGGGCTACTTAATAAAAATGATTAGATACGTATTTAGGAGTTTCTGGATATTATGCCCGTAAAGGGGTGAAATAAGGGTTGAAAGTTTGTAAGGAAGTCCGTCATTTTTTAAGTGAGAAACATGAAAATGTAGTTTTGGGCTACTGATTAAAAGTGGGTAGATACGTATTGAAGCGTTTCTGGATATTCTACCCGTAAGGGGTGAAATAGGGGTTGTTATTTCGTATATAGGTCAGTCTGGAAGTTCGTAATTTTTGAAGTCAGAAACATGAAACTTTATTTTTTGGCTGCTGATTAAAAATGAATTGATACTTGTTTCAACGTTTCTGAATATTCTACCCCTAAGGTGGTGAAATAAGGGTTGAAAGTTTGTATGGAAGTTCGTCATTTTGTAAGTAAGAAACGTGAAACTTTATTTTTGGGGTACTGAATTAAAATGAATAGATACGTATTGAAACGTTTCTTAATATTCTACCCCTAAGGGGGTGAAATCGGGGTTGAAAGTTTGTAAGGATGTTCGTCATTCTTTAGTTTTGGGCTACTGATTTAAAATGAATAGATACGTATTTAAACGTTTCTTAATATTCTACCCCTAAGGGGGTGAAATCAGGGTTGAAAGTTTGTACGGGAGTTCGTCATTCTTTACTTTTGGGCTACTCACTAAAAAATAGTAGATACGTGTTTAAGCGTTTCTGGATAATCTACCCCTAAGGGGGTGAAATCGGGGTTGAAAGTTTGTAAGGATGTTCGTCATTCTTTACTTTTGGGCTACTGATTTAAAATGAATAGATACGTATTTAAACGTTTCTTAATATTCTACCCCTAAGGGGGTGAAATCGGGGTTGAAAGTTTGTAAGGAAGTTCGTCGTTCTTTACTTTTGGGCTACTGATTAAAAAATAGTAGATACGTGTTTAAGCGTTTCTGGATAATCTACCCCTAAGAGGTTAAATAGGGGTTGTTATTTCGTATATAGGTTATTCTGGAAGTCTGTCATTCTTGAAGTTAGAAACATGCAACTTTATTTATGGCTACTGATTAAAAATGAGCAGATACGTATGTAGGAACATCTTCTACCGGAACCGGTTGTGGTTCACGGTGCCGTTCTTGAAGTTGTTCAAAAATATGTGTGGTACCTCGGGCAGACTTTGCAGTTAAATAGAAACAACTTCGAGGACGAGATGAACAGGAGAATTCAGCCGGGTTGGGCAGCGTTTGGGAAACTTTGTCGGGTCTTTTCATCGTCAATCCCACAGTGCCTAAATACGAAACTCTTCAATCAATACGTCCTACCTGTCATGACATACTGTGCCGAAACGTGGACACGACACGGCTGGTCCACAAGTTCAAAGTCGCTATGGAGAGGGCTATAATAATAATAATGATTAATTTTTCTCATCACAAAAGCTCAACGTTTCTCTAAGGGATCGCATCAAGAATGAGGTGATCCGGTAGAGAACCAAGGTCATTGACATAGCCCACGGGATAAGCAAACTGAAGTGACAGTGGGCTGGCCATATTAGCCGTAGAACTGATAACCGTTGGGATAAACGGGTTTGTGAGTGGTGACCGCGTCTCGGCAAACGTAGCGTAGAACGTCCACAGGCCAGGTGGAATAATAATCGGACGGCTGGCAGAAGCTGGATGAGAGAAGCTGAGGATCGAACCAAGTGGCGTGCAATTGGAGATGCCTATGTCCAGCAGTGGACTGCGTTGATGATAATGAGATACGTATTTAAGCGTTTCTGGATATTCTATCCCTAGGCTAGACTGGAAGTCCGTCATTTTTTAAGTTAGTAGCCTGAAACGTTGTCTTCAGGCTTTTGATTACAAATAAATGAATACTTATATCAGCATTTATGGGAATTCTATTTCTAAAGGGGTTAAAATAAGGGTCGAAAGTGTGTGTGAAAGTCAATTTTAATGGACTATTGATTATAAATAAATACGTTTAAAAACGTGAACACAGTATTCATAGATACTTACACAGTTTTAAATAAATACATATAATCAACTTCCACGCGAGCAAAGCTGCGGGCAACAGCTAGTACATAATAGCCAGCCTATGTGTTGTTTTAATAATGAACTTATGTTACCTACTACAGATACTACATACATACCTACATAGGCACCTCCATCCTCCACAATCCTACAAATATTATAAATTCGAAACTAACTCTGTCTGTCTGTATACCTCAGGCTTTTACAGGCTAGGGATAAACCGCTGCAGCGATTGCAATGAAACTTGGCATGGAGTTACTTTGATTCTTGAAGAAGAACATAGTCTTCTCTTTACCGCGATAACTGATAAAGGTACACCCACGGGTACACCGCTGTCGGTCCTCCGCCTGATCTCTCTCCTGTCGTGTCGGTTATCGGATCTCATCGGATTCTGAGAGAGACGGAACAGAGAGTGCACCTGTATTTGCGCAGACACATGTGCACTATAATATCTCCTGCCTAGTTGGCTGGTCCCCGTTGAGACTGGCCGCTGTGGCCGTTATCGGCTAGGAGAGCATTTATTATTACTAGTATCATCCTTTAACATCTTCTATAGGAGCATTTATTATTACTAGTATCATCCTTTAACATCTTCTATAGATTGTCCAATCACCCAATTCATATAGGTACATATCCATTATCAATGCAACAATGGCTATGTAAAGCAGTGGACGTCCGTGGATGGTAAAATGATTCTTACAACAGGTTTCCTGCCCCCTTAGCTGATATGCAAGTGTATCGCATCGAATCTCTATATACAATCGCTAACGCTTTCATTCTCTTTTTTTAGGGTTCCGTGCCAAAGGCAAAAGACGGAACCCTTATAGATTCGTCATGTATGTCTGTCTGCCGTCTGTCCGTCCGTATGTCACAGCCACTTTTTTCCGAAACTATAAGACCTATAATGTTGAAATTTGGTAAGTAGATGTATTCTGTGAACCGCATTAAGATTTTCACACAAAAATAAGAAAAAAACAATAAACTCGCAACACCAGAGGCGTCACAAGTGCGTTGCCGGCCTTTGGGGGATGGAGAAGGGGATGGGGGGGGGGGGGGCTTGGTGTATCGGCCTCGGATATCTTCACTCACTCGGTGAAACACAGCGTAAGCGCTGTTTCACACTAGTTTTCTGTGAGGCCGTGGTATCACTCCGGTCGAGCCGGCCCATGCATGCCGAAGCGTGGCTCTTCCACGTCGTCTCCACAAGTCGGGTCAAAAAGTGTTTTTGAGGTTTTCTGGTTATAAAATGCTTAATAGCAACTCGGAATTTAAAATTTGGGGTCTTTGCCCCCGTCTTAGCACGTAAAAGCAGTCGATCCTGGACCTGGTCTCTCCCCGGTCGTGTCGGATAACCGTCCCATCTGATTTTGAGAATGAGGAAACAGAGAGTGCACCTGTGTATACGCACACACCTGTGGACTATAATGTCTCCTGTTTAGTTGCCTGGTCTCCGTTAAGACTGGTCGCCGTGGCTGAAATCGGCAGAGCCAAGGAGAACATCATCATAGATAGAATTAGAAAAAAAATTTAGTAGGTAGTAGAGCCACGCTGATTTCAGCACGGATGGGCCGGCTCGACCGGGGCGGTACTACCCTCGCACAGAAAATCAACGTAAAATGACAGCGTTCTTGATGTCGTGTTTCGTTGGTGAGTGCGAGACCGGAGGCCCAAATAGTCTAGTCAACAAGTTCCATACTTGTTGACTAGACTAAAAGATGCAGAAGCATCACTAGGCCGCCATGGTGTGGGTCGCCATACTTCATTGTCTGCGTTCGCAATGAGTATGGTGACCACCACTCTTGGATTCTGCTTATGCTTTCCATCAGGCAGAGTAGAGTCATTATGGCGGGCCATACATAAAAAAAAAAAAAAAAAATGATGAAAGCCTCTAACTACTTGTCTAGTCGAAGTGCAAATCACTGCTTCATGTATAATAACAAGTTCTTACCATGTTCACAAACCATTAAAGCAAAGTACACTTTATAATAACACCCGCACACAAATGGTCTCGTTCCGCTGCATCTCGGTGGTAATGGGGATTCCTTCATTTTCATAATGTAATATTCAATATTACTATTAGTTTTTACATTACATCTGGTCAGCGTGGTATAGTAAACGAAAATCTTCTTCCTACGAAGAGATCTATATCCAGCATTTTCAGCAATGGAGTTATTACCTATTGATGATAATGATTTGAGGTTGGTTTTTAATTAAATACCTTTAAAATAAAGGTTAAGTAGCTTTTTGACCTATTCAGGCCATAAATAATTAAAATAAAAAAAACATTTAAATGTGGAACTTGTCATTCTTATATGAATTTTCATTGCTTTTTCATTTTCGCGCCAGTTAATGTTAAAGAATTTGTGATAGTAACACATTATAAATGTTTTATTGAATAATAAATATAATTTCCCATTTTGTTTTTTGTACAAATATATTGATATTAGTTTGTACAATGTATTTAACACTTTAGAGCTCAATAAGTCCACTAATAAACCAATTGGAGTGCGAAGCACAACCGCCGTTAACAGAGGTGGGTGTATCTGACAGATGCACATTATAATTTAAGGTTACATCGGTGGGTCTGTGCGGAATTGCCACTCGTATCCACTTAGTTGTCCGAGCAATGGACACTGTCCGTAATTATTGGACTAATTTGTGTTTATGGCGGTACCTACAGAGCTGCAGAGTGTTTTATGAGCTACCTATCCTTGAAGGTGTGTTAATAGTTTAAAAAGTGAATTTTGAGGTTACATGGAACTATTGTAGTTGTAACTTTTCGTGTTCTTATGTTTGTATGTTACACCGTGGCGTGAAAAATACTGTACCTATTTTAATTAATGAGGGGTCAATTCAGGGGTCAGGAGATTCGTAATAGGTAATGGTCTGGGTGACATAGGGTGAATAAACTTTATTAAAAAAAGCCCATAGTCGAGTAATAGTTAGTTAAATTTTTTCTTGTTTAATGGTGTGGGGGCTCCATGAACTTCCTTTTGTTTTGTCCTCTTCCTTCCTTTCTCCTTTCCTCTCTTTAAGAGGAGGGTTTTGGGCTCTTGTAATCTCATTCTCTCGCTTTAACCCGTAGGAGAGCCACGCTTCCATGGAGTGATACCACGGCCTCACAAAAAACCGGTGTGAAATGGCGCTTGCGCTGTGTTTCACCGAGTGAGTGAGGATACCGGAGGCCCATATCCCAACCCCTCCCCACATCCCTTTCCCTATCCCCCAAAGGTCGGCAACGCACTTGTGACGCCTATGGTGTTGCAGGTATCCATGGGCGGCAGTAATCGCGTACCATCAGGTGATGCGTCTGCTCGTTTGCCATCTATAACATTAAAAAAAAACAAAAAAAGAAAAGCAATGAAAAAAATTGCTAAAAAACACCAGTTTTCTGTAAGACGATGGTATTACTCTGTCCGGGCAAGCAAGTGCTAGAGCATGTCTCTTTTACGATTTTCATAAGATTTTCTAGAGCAAAAGAAAAAAAAAGTAACGCTGTAAGATTATAGCGCGAAACAGGTTGTAATTCGGCTTATATTCGCTAGATGGCATTACTACCGCATTAGTTAAGTGGTGACAGATTAAGGAGTGTCATGTGGGTGTCGTAAAAGTTGATAAAGGAAAGACACTATGCAGAATAGCATCACTGCAAAAATAAGGAAAATTTGAAACAAACCCTACACTAACTTATCTGACCAGTGCAGCAGCTCAGTGCGGTGTAGTGTAGTAGACCAACACGTTCTTGCTACATTGAGGCTTGAGGCCTATGCAGTACAGCAGAGGACTTATACTTATATGATTAGGCATTTGATGTGATGTGAAAGCATGACGTTTTAATTAATTTTTAACCGACTTCAAAAAAAGGAGGAGGTTCTCAATTCGACTGCTTTTTTTTATGTTTGTTACCTCATAACTTTCGACTGGGTGAACCGATTTTGATAATTCTTTTTTTATTTGAAAGCTGGTGCTTCCCATGTGGTCCCATTTTAATTTGGTCCAGTTCTGACATGTCATCCATGAGAAAACCATATAAGTCTTTAATTTGCATTAAGTGCGATGCATTCGCATTAAATGCAATGTGCGCGACAAATTGACGAATAACTCAATTTACGCTAACCGATTTCGATGATTCTTTTTTTATTTGAAAGCTGGTGCTTCCCGTGTGGTCCCATTTAAATTTGGTCCAGATTGAAGTCAGTTTTTTTTTGTTAAAATTTGTGATTATTATGTAACATAACTAGCTACTGTCCGCAGTGCTTTGAAAATAATGAATTTCATGCAATCTTTCATACCTTACCTTACACTTTTTAACCGACTTCCAAAAGGAGGAGGTTCTCAATTTCATACGTATTTTTTTTTTGAAGATGAAAATTCCGAATATACGAAACGCCGCGGGACGAAGCTAGTCTAAAAAAAGTAGCCTAAGTTATTCCTTATATATCAGCTACCTATCACTGAAAGTCACGTCAAAATCTGTGCAGCCGTTCCAGAGATTAGCCGGAACAAACAGACTATTTGTAAAATTGTAAAAATGCTCTTTTGGTATATGTACCGTCCAATTTTAAATATTTGTATAGATGTATAGATAATATTATGATATTATGACGAGGTAAAGTTTCTAGTCTAGCTTTGTTAGTATGGTTTTAGGGGTAATCTTCGAAAGTACTGATCCGATTCTATATAATATTTTATTACGATTGAACATAAAAATCAATTAAAAATAATAGAACATACACACATCAAAAGTGTCTAGGGATCAAGCATTTTTATGCGGATTACTTGAGATTGAGATGTGGCTTTGGCCCTGGCCTGCTCAGTCGCCAGACTTGAACCCGATTGAGCATGCATGGGATATGCTACAGAGAAGAGCTCTGCCGAATATGGAGGGTATCCAGTCGCAAGAAGACCTTTTTTTGTTGTTGCAACGAACATGGGCGGCCATTCCACAGCGTGATTTGGATGAACTCATTTTGAGTATGCCAAACCGATGTTCTTGTGTTGTTAGTGTTCGCGGTAGAAACACGGATTATTAATTGTTTAAGTTACCTAATAAAATTTTAAAGAAAACTGTTATTTCAGTCTTTTTTTCGAACTTTAATGTTAGTGGTTCAAATGTCAAAAATCCCTTTATTAGGAAAATGGCAAATTCTTTATTAATGCAAAGGTGACTTGGTTTATCGTTACTGTGACAAACGAAAACACTTTATTTGATGAATCCTTAAAGAAAATTTTAATTAATATCAATCAGGAGAAAAGTTATTGCAAAAATATATGTTGATCCCTAGACACATATGTTGATCCCTAGACACTTTTGATGTGTGTATTTGTTAATCAAGTCGAAGAAAAGCGAGCGGTTAACGCCCATCGAAGTGGGCACGGGTCGGCAAGTTTTCTAGTATAAATAGATAGATAAAGAATGTTGTTGCATTTTCCATGCTATAAATGTCTACAATAGATGAATGGCGTTTCTCCCAAGTCGTGAGGAGCAAATCGATTAAACATCCCGGCCTTTGTGAAGCCACAATGGTCAGTCCCCGGCATTGTGAGCAAAATGCTTGTATTAGCAGGACGTGGGCCGTACAAAGAAACTGTAGAACTTACAATTTGCTTCGAACTTTCTTGACTGTCATCGTATCCTAAAGAAAAACTTGTAGGGAGTCAAGAAAGGACACGCGTGAAAGAGCCCCGAGCAAGTATTGTCGAGTGTCCCTCCCGTGATTCGGCCCGTTATAACCGCGAGGTTGGTAGGGCCATGGGAAGGTGGAGGGTATGTCATCGTATCATCTTGCTAGAGAAGATTTTATGTTATATTAGCTGACCCACGCAACCTCGTTTGCGTCTCCTATTGACCGCAGCGTGATAATTTTCCCCCATTTTTAAAAAAAATTCATTGGTGCTCCGCTCCTTTTGGTCGTAGCGTGATGATATATAGCCTAAAGCCTTCCTCGATAAATGGGCTCCTGGATAACACTCATAGAATTTTTCAAATCGGACCAGTAGTTCCTGAGATTAGCGCGTTCAAACAAACAAACATTCAAACTCTTCAGCTTTACATAATAGTATAGATATATAGTATGTATATAGATAATACTGATAGTCTATGTATCTCGAATGTGTGTATCTCCTGTGTGTATCTCGAATGTCGCGGTAAAAATAGTTAATACTATTTTTAAATCCGTTCAGTAGTTTTTGCGTGAAAGAATTACAAACATCCATAAATCCTCACAAATTTTTGCATTTTTAATATTAGTGATATAGCGGAATGAAAAGTGATTTTCATGAATCGATATCGGAGGAGAACCAAGCTTTCACAAAAACCCGATTTGGATCAAATCTTTTTTTTTTGTTTGGCCCGCCAAAATGACTCAATTCTGCCTGATGGAAAGCATAAGCAGAATCTAAGAGTAGTGGTCACCATACTCATTGTGAATACAGCATGGCGACCCACACCATGGCGACCCACACCATGGCGGCCTAGTGATGCTGCTGCATCTTTTAGTCTAGTCAACAAGTATGGAACTTGTTGACTAGACTAATTGGGCCTCTTTTGTTGTTCTTCATCGACCGAGTGGTTAGCGGGACTCAAGTCTCGCTTTACAATTCTGGCAAGAGGGAGAAGACGCAATGGGCGAGAATAGACTAGTGACTTTTTTTCTTTTAAAAAACAACGCTCGCATTAGGAATATATCCTGTGTTTCGCGAACTTTACTAACATACAAGAAACGACCGCTAAAAGCACCCAGACTCAGAACAAAAATTTGATGATCACGCAAAGTGTTGTCCCATTTACGGTTTAAACCTACAACATTTAGCGCAGTACAGAGCGGCGTAATCCGTGCAGTCAATTTGAGTTAAAGATGCCCATTGTGGCGGATCCGACCGGTATCCACTTACTTACACTTTACGCAATTTTTTATCGTGTAGGTGGATTTTACCGTGGGAGAGCCACGCTTCGGCATGAATGGGCCGGCTAGATCGGAGTAATACCACGGCCTCACAGAAAACCGGTGTGAAATAGCGCTTGCGCTGTGTTTCATCGAGTGAGTCAGGATACCGGAGGCACATACCCCAACCCCTTCCCACGTCCCTCTCCCCATCCCCCAAAGGCCGACAACGCACTGGTGACGCCTCTGGTGTTACGGGTATAAAAAAAAGGTGGTAAGGCCAATTGACGTTTCCTTTTCCTTTGTTTTGTATGAATACTGGTCGTCAATTTACCAAAGTCGGAGGTATGTCGAACTCGAAGCTACTAACACCACGTAAGTGTTCCCTCATCACATTTTTACCGTGGCTTCAGCTGTGGTGTACACCAGACAGGAAATCTCTTTGACATCAAAGAAGTCTCAGTGAAACGTACGAAATCTGTGTTATGAAAAGAACTAGTTAAAGAAAGGATTTTTTTTGTAAATCTTCAGCAATAGCAGAAGTATATATTATACTTCTGCTATTGCTGATGCTATAACTTACTTATTCAGAGAAAAAAGATAGTCAAGACAGATTTACGAAATATCTTAGGTACATTTTATTAGTTCTTACGTACATTAAGACAAGGTAACTTTTTGGTAGCAAAATAACTGAATTCGCAATTGGAATTTTAATTTAACAAAGGATGAATTTAAAAAGCTGTCTAGAACAGAATGAAAGCAGTCTAAAGGACGTACTCGAGTGTAAACATCAATGTTTTTCGATTTCGCTGCAAAAGGCTTCGTAGAATTGGTTCGACCGGTGGGCCACGACTTTCATCGTGTTCTATTAAAGGTTGGTTCACATGATTTTAAATAATTGCACAATTTAAGAATAACATGACTGTCTTAATATTGCTATTCTTATTTCTTTTTTATGTATGAGCCTGTTAAAGTGACCCTACTCTGCCTGATGGAAAGTATGAGCAGAATCCAAGAGTGGCGGTCACCATACTAATTGTGATGTATCAATGCAGCATGGTGACTCACAGTATAGCAGTCTATTGTGATGCTTCTGCATCATTGAGCCTCCGGTCTTGCACTCACCAACGAAACACGACAGCACGAACGCTGTCGTTTTACGTTGATCTTATGTGAGAGGGTAGTATCGCCCCGGTCGAGCTGGCCCGTTCGTGCTAATATCCGCGTGGATCTACTAATTCATCCACAGAATTTTAACAGTAAAAGAACTATTGTTTTTAAACTTTCGCGACTATACATATTATTCGACTGTAAATCGGGACTTAACCAAAACGGGTAACCAAAAAAGGTATTGTACCTTGTTAATCTTATCGCGATTAAGCGAATTACAGTCGAATAGTAAAAGAACTACTTCAGCACATATGACTGAATTAACCAGGGTGACATTTCTTTTTTTTACTTTCCTTCGTGTATTTCAGGTTCCAGAGTCCAACCCCCTACCTCCCCCCTCCCTCTAATTTGCGCAGGACCCGTTTACTCATTTACGCCCCTAAACCAAAAAAAAAATTGTAAAAAATAAAACATCTTGTTAAAACATATTCTTTAATAGAAAAAGTAGTGTCATATGTCACGCCTTTTTCAATCGCAAATGATAATTTTCTGTTAGACATAATCCAAATGTAGACCCGTTACGTTTCTTTGGGAACCTTTTTTCTATCTAAATTACGAGATTGTAGTCTGTACCCTGCAATATTTCATTTACTGGCGACGTTCATAAATTATGTTGAAAATCACTTTCAACGACGGTTATCGGACATCGTAGACGGGTCTGTTTTACCTACTCCTAGATGTATGTTAAGACAAATAAAAGTCAGTGAAAATGATAAACTTAATACTTCTATTATGGTATAGTAAATAAACTGCTATCAATGCCTACAACTCAAAATTCTCACTTCCGATGAAAAGCAACGAGAGAAATGTTTGAAACCGTTCTTATGAGGCCATAGTTCAGTCCAGTCGAACCGGCCATATTTTTCAAAGTATGTCTCTCCCACCTGAAAACTAATATGCAGAGTAAGGATCATGAGTACGGTAAAACTGCAATATTGCATCAAGATACGTATTTATTTTTTTACCAGACACGGGGCTGCGAGGCTTAGGGTCCATGCCTTTACATGTCATGAACATCTATGGCTATCGTTATTGGGAAGTCAGTGCCCTCAAATATACCTACTGACAACTAGTTCAACCTTCGAATTCAGTTCGCACTCGGTCTTGAGGAGGTTTGATACCAGTCGCTCCGTGGAAAAACCGATATCCAGGTAAAACCGGTAGAACTAGTAGCAAACTAGAAATAATCTTGGGAGTAATAAAGGCAAGGGAGATGATGACTTACACCCAGCGAAAACCAACGAAAGAATTGTTTAACACTCGTTTTCTGTCAGGGTGTGGTTTTCCTACCATAAAATAACTACTTAAACTAACCCCAATACTGTTTAACATCCACCCTACTAAAGTCAGCTTAAGCCATCAAACCTCAATCATGCTATCTCTTACCGACATCTGTCAAATCTTATTTCATCCTAGTCGTAATCCTGGGGCACTAAACAGCACGTAGCAACTGCATTTCAATTTTCAACCGTATCAGGTCATCATACAGTTGAAAATTGTACGGTAAGCTTTTGAGCATGCGGTTTAGGAGGATTCCCGTTTGTACTTGAATATTGGGAAGGAATATTGTAGTCGGTACGAGTGGAGAACCGACCTGGGGTTAAAGTGGCATGGATTAATCTATTATTTTAAGACGAAGCAAGGGATCAACAACAGTTTGGAACTCCTATCTCTATTTAGTTTGAAAAAAAAGTATGTAAATTTTTGCTATTAAACACATACACAGACACGTGTGTGTACGTTATACAGTACTCACTTTTTCCTGCCGCTTCACCCCCTTGTATATGTATCTGTTTATCGTGGTAAATAGTAGCTTATGTGTTATTTTGATACAGAAGATATATTACTGTAAAGCTTCAGTTAAAGCTTCAGTAGTTTTTGCATGGAAGAGTGACAAATTTCTAAAAATCCTTAGAAACTTTCGCATTAAGCATAATAAGCAGGATTATAATAATATCAATAATAAATCTTTATTGTAATAAGAAATAGAAATAGAAATCACTGTATAGTGCTGATTCCCAAAGTAGTGCTGGCTATGTGTTAGCATCACTTAAGACTCATAATATTTTATCCGTCGTACTTTCCGGTATGAAAAAGGTGTCTGCCTATTTTGACTTCATTTTGTCTCCTGCTTTGCTAAGAAGGGAAGTGAAGTTTATTACACATCCAACTCCTCCAGATATCTTTTGTTAATTTCGCTGCGGGTCCCAAGCCAGTTTAATTTTTTTCCTGGGATTTCCCGAGGGTCATTATAATTTATAGTCGGTGTGTTCGTGGGTCACTGCTGTAGATTCTGGTGTACTGGAGTTACAGTGGTGGGCGTGGTGGGTGGTATTAGTCCCTTTAAGAAATAAAAAAGGTGTGTTGCGAGTCAGTTCCTAATCATAGGCAAAAAGAACAAACCAATTGTTACAATAGTAGACACAAATAATTAAGTATAAGTTTGATGTCATAAAGTGTGAGGATGTATGATTTTGTATGATTTGCTGTGTATTTGAGGCTTTGAGTTAAGATTTGTGTGTGGTGAAGGTGTATGGTAAATTATTCAAGTTTTCATTATTTTACTATTTGTAGTAGGCTTTCAACATCGTTTTTTTTTAAAGACAATTCCCGCACTATGAATAAATCCTGTGTCGCGGGGGACTTTACAAACATACACGAAACGGACACAACGAACAACCAGACTAAAAACAACAATGCGTGGATCACACAAAGTGTCGTCCTACGCGGGATTTGAACCCACGACACTTGGCGAAGTAGGAAACGGCGTGGTGACCGTTAAACCACTAGGCCAAACGATTGGAAGTATAATTGCCTTAGCATCATGTAAACCTATGCGATTTCATTGGATTGCACAAACAGCGTTTACACACCGTCTCCATGGAACGGGATTTGTACCAGGAAATAAGAAATTGGTCAAGCTTATTGAAAATCGTTTTCAAATAATATTCGTTTGCGTTTCTCTCTGCTTTATATACAGGTGATATTTTTTATCGAAGGGCGAATCTCATTAAAACACGGGCACGTAACTGAAAAGGTCCATTTTGAAATTGTTTTTTCTTTCTTACTATTTTTAAAAACCTCAATGCTACTGAATTTTATTTGGTGGGAGATTTGCTGGCGTTTTATGAATCTCGTAGGCAGCAAGGTCCTTTAAGTAGATATAATAAATTATGTGATTTAAGTAAATGCAATTCTCCTGTCAGGTTGTTACTGACGATGAACTCCGAAACTTACTAACCGATATCCAGGTTTTTTTTATGTGTTTTGCTAGCTTGCCTAAGATACTTAAAACATACTTAGACGAATAGGAGACCCTGGGAGAGCCACGCTGCGGCATGAATGGGGCGGCTCGACCGGGTGATACGACGGCCTCACAGAAAACCGGTGTGAAACAGAGAGTGAGGGTACCGGAGGCCCATACCCCAACCCCTCCCCAACCCCTAAAAGCCGGCAACACACTTGTGACGCCTCTAGTGTTGCGAGTGTCCATGGGCGGCGGTAATCGCTTACCACCAGGCGATACGTCTGCTCGTTTGCCCCCTCCATAAAAAAAGACGAGTAAAAAAAAAATACAATACATATTTATAAAAGTTACTAGCTTTTGACTCGACTAGGTCGTATTCCGGTTAAGAGTGGCTATCCTTCCTCAAGAATAAAAGTATCTCCATTCTAAATTTAAATCGGTGCAGCGGTTTAACCGTGAAAGCTTAACAGACAGACATAGTTACTTTCGATTTTTTATTATTAGTAATGTAAGTGTGTATCTTAGAGCATATATACCTAGAGGGCCAGCCGAACGGGCGGAAAGCGTGATCAGAGTAGAGAGAGAGACTGAGTTTGGATAGTGTCTCTCTCTCACGCAAGCTTCTAATTGGTGGACGCACATGCCAATTTGCATGACTGATTTGGCGGGAAAAATACCAACCATCCTGAAGCTTGCGTGAGAGAGAGAGACACTACTCAAACTGAGTCTCTCTCTCTCTACTCCGATCACGCTTTCCGCCCGTTCGGCTGCCCCTCGAGATATAAATGCTAAGGGGTATATTTACCTCAACATTTAACTGACGTTTAGTGCAGCCTCTTTAAAATTCTAAAAATGTTACTTATTTTTAAATCCACATCTAACCCTCCACTATCTCCAACCAGTCCCCTATAAAGCACACTTGCATGTTGAAATATAAATAAAATTGCCAATATCGGGGGCAGCTGCGATACACGAGGGAAATGCAGGTAATGCACTTAGAGGGGGTGGGGGTTGCACAAATTTATGACGTCGTAAACGTCTGTTGTAATCCCTCTAAATTGCAACAGGGTACTACGGGCGGACACCGGTGATTTGTTTAGTGTCGGTGGTAATTATGTTATACTAGCTGACCAACGCAACCTCGTTTGCGTCTCCTATTACCCGTAGCGTGATAATTTTCCCCCGTTTTTGAAACATTCTTTATTGGTGCTCCGCTCCTATTAGTCTTAGCGTACTATCAAACACTGAAAGAATTTTTCAAATCGGACCAGCGGTTCCTGAGATTAGCGCGTTCAAACAAACAAACAAACTCTTCAGCTTTATAATATTAAGTATAGATAAGGTTATTTATAAAAGATGAGGTAAATATTTATGTGATGATACAATAAAAAAATACACTGCACGGTTGGTCTAGTGGTTTAAGCGGTTGGTAGGTGGCTCTTCGACGAGCACTTCCGACAGCTGGGTCCGAAGCTGGTCGACGCTGCCTCCGCCCTTGGACGACTTTTGCCCAATTTGGGTGGAGCCAGCGTCGCAACGCGACTCCTGTACACGGGGGTTGTCCGGTCGATGGCGCTGTATGGTGCACCGGTGTGGGTGGCGGCTCTGACTGCCCTAAATAAGGCCCGCCTCTGGCGCCTCAGAGGGTATTGGCAGTCAGAGCCATACGCAGATACCGCACGGTGTCGACCGAGGCGGCGTGCGCCTTGGCCGGAACACCCTCGTGGGATTTGGAGGCGGAAGTGCTCGCCGAAGTTTATCGACGGGTGGCTGGATATCGGGCGGAAAGTGGCTTTCGCCCTCCGCCCGAAGAGGTACGCGAATGGCGTGAAGCCGCTCGTCGAGCCACTATGGACAGATGGTCGTTCCGGCTGGAGACACCACGCGCTGGCTTTGCCGCCGTGGAGGCTCTCCAGCCGGTCATCCTCGAGTGGGCAGGGCGGCAGCACGGGACCCTTTCCTTCCGACTGACGCAGGTCCTTTCCGGGCACGGTTGCTTCGGGAAGTACCTGCACTCGGTCGCTAGGAGGGAATTGAGTCCCGCCTGCCACCACTGCGACTGCAGTGAGGACTCGGCCCAACATACGCTGGCGATCTGCCCCGCATGGGCGTCACAGCGTCGGGCCCTCACTGCAGTCATCGGAGGGGATCTCTCGCTACCGGCCGTCATACGCTCCATGGCCGGTAGCGACAGCAGTTTTACCGCTGTCGCAACCTTCTGCGAAGATGTAATCTCGCGGAAGGAGGTGGCGGAGAAGGCCCGGGAGGATGACATCAACTCGGACCCAATCCGCCGCCGGCGAACCGGGCGGCGGAGGCGCGCCTATCAGCGCCTCATGCCGCCCTGAGTGTGGCCGCGGATGGTCGGGACGGGCTTTCCCTTCCATCCGCTCTAGTGGCCGCCCGCGAGGAGGCGACGTTATGCGTGTGCCGTACGTCGCCTAAATTGAGAGTTTTCTGGAGACGGTGCCTGCTTCTGTGCGGGCAGGTGCTGGGAGGGATCTGGATGTGTTAATAACAGCAGTTCCCGGGTCCCTCCCATCTCAGGCGCAGAGTGGCACACCGTGTGGTTTTAGTCGGTTCGAGTCCGACACACCGCCCCGCCGCAAGCCTCGGTGGGGTGACGGTCCGAGGGGATTTCCACACGTAAAAAAAAAAAAAAGTGGTTTAAGCGGTCGCCACGCCGCTTTCTACTGCGCCAAGTGTTGTGGGATCAAATTCCACATGGGACAACAATTAGTGTGATCCACAAATTGTTGTTCAGAGTCTGAGCGTTCTTTGTTTCCGTTTCATGTATGTTTGTTAAGTTCCCTGCAACACAGGATGAATGTTCCTAATGCGGTAATTGTCAAAAAATTACAAATTAAATAAATTAAAACATGTTTGGTCAGTTCGGAAAACTAGCACAAATGGGTCGTTAACCATTTGCAATATATATCTTCCGAACAGCAAACCATTAAACAAACTTGACTTAAATGACCTGGTAGGTCAACTTCCAATACCGTTTATAATTTTAGGAGATTTTAATAGCCACCATTTCTACTGGGGATCTGATACATGTGACACTAGAGGAAGGATAGTTGCTGATTGGATGGATGAGCAAGATAATATTCTATTATTAGTAATAGTGGCCAACCCACTCATTTTAACAGCAACACAGGTCATACTAGTAATATAGATCTTACTATTGCTTCACAAAACATGATTTCATATTTTGAATGGAATGCCCTAGAGGATTTGTATGACAGTGATCACTTTCCGATTATAATAAAATCACGTTTACCACAAAACAAATCTGTTCAAGGAACTCGATACCCACAGAAGTGGATTTATGATTTTTTTTTTTTTTTTTTTTTTTTTTTTTTTATGTGCGGCCCGCCATAATGACTCTACTCTGCCTGATGGAAAGCATAAGCAGAATCCAAGAGTGGTGGTCACCATACTCACTGCGAATGCAGACAATGCAGTATGGCGACCACCACCATGGCGGCCTAGTGATGCTGCTGCATCTTTTAGTCTAGTCAACAAGTATGGAACTTGTTGACTAGACTATTTGGGCCTCCGGTCTCGCACTCACCAACGAAACACGACAGCACGATCGCTGTCATTTTACGTTGATTTTCTGTGCGAATGATAAAGCTGATTGGTCAATGTTCCGCGAAGAAATTGATAGTAGTATCTCAATTTTTTTACTTTTAAACCCGATTGAATCCATTAACAACACTGTACAAATATTTACCCAATTAATAATAGATGCCGCTAGCAAATCAATACCGAAATCATCTGGAACTTTAAGGAAAATTAAATTGCCATGGTGGAACATTGATTGTAAAGTTGCAGTTAAAGAAAAGAAGAAAGCTTTTAAAGATTATAAAAGAAACCCAGAAAATCAAGAGATAAAGATTGAATACAAGAAAAAAAGAGCATACTCAAGAAGAGTTCTTAAGGAAAGTAGAACAAACTGTTGGCAAAAGTGGGTGTCATCAATAAATAGTAATATCCCTGCAGGAGAAATGTGGAAAAGAATTCATAAAATTAATCACAGTAACTTTACACAGAGTAATTTTATAATTGAAAAACCAGATGGAACATTAACAAATCAGCCAGTTGAAACGAGCCACCTGCTATCGCAGGCATTTGCAAACAATTCAAATTCAAGTAATTATGACAGTGAATTCGTATTTTACAAAAACAATCAAGAACTTAATCATAACTTTGACACTCATAATAACTGTGATCCCATTAATAGAGACATAACTATGCAAGAATTAATCCTAACTCTTTCACAAGTACGGAATAGTAGTCCAGGACCAGATAATATTTCCAATATTATTATTAAGCATTTACCGGAAATAGGCCTAGAGTATTTATTAAAGATTTATAATGGAATATGGAATATTCAGATATTCCCAGATGGGTGGAGAGAAGCCCTAGTGATCCCAATCCTAAAAACCGGTAAAATTGCTAGTTCACCAAAAAGTTACAGGCCTATAGCATTAACATGTAATCTATGCAAAATTTTCGAAAAAATTGTAAGTAAAAGACTTAGATGGTACTTAGAAACGAATAATTGCATTTCACCATCTCAATATGGTTTTAGACAGTTTAGATAAACAACATACCACTTAATGAGTATTGAAAGTGAAATATTAGATGGGTTTGCAAAAGAAAATTATGTGATCACTGTCACACAATCTTGACATTGAGAAAGCCTACGAAATGGTCTGGAAGCACAGAGTACTCGTACTTTTACAAAATATTGGTATTGGAGGTAATTTATTAACCTTTATAAAAAACTTCTTGTCGAACAGGTCAATAAAAGTAAGAGTTAATAATATATTATCTGATTCAGTTCATATAGAAAATGGACTCCCTCAAGGTTCAGTCCTTAGTGTGATTTTGTTCTTGTTAGCGATTAATGACGTATTCAACTGTATAGAAAGACCGGTCAAGGGTTTCCTCTTTGCGGATGATTTGACAATCACTTGTAGTGGGGCTACTTTAAAACCCACCTTACAACTAGTCCAAAATACTTTAAATAATCTTCAGAATTGGTCTCGTATAACAGGATTCAGATTTTCAAAAACAAAAACAGAATATATAATATTTACCAATAAGCGAAAGAAAAACACCGACGTCAAACTTAGATTAAATAACTACAATATTAAAGAAGTAAATAATATTAAAGTGTTAGGCTTAACATTTGACAAAAAGATGTCTTGGATAGCTCATATCAATACGCTTAAATCAGAGTGTTACAGAAGAATAAACATTATAAAGGTATTATCATCGTTAACATGGGGTTCCGATAAAGAGTGTCTGTTAACCACTTATGGCGCGCTTATTAGACAAAAAATAGACTGGCGCTATCATATATGATTCTGCTAGCTCAAGAATTCTAAAATCACTAGAAAGTGTGCAAAACACGGCGCTCCGTCTCTGTATTGGTGCTTTTAAAACTAGCCCAATTAATAGTATTCTGGCTGAGGCTGGAGAAATGCCTTTACAATATAGAAGGAAACAACTTGCTTTAATTTACACTGCAAATGTTTTATCTCAACCTAAAAATCCTACCCATGAATATTTAAACAAAACAACAATTTTAGATTTTGAATATCAATCCCGACCTTATTTACCAAAACCTCTTCGAATAAGAGTAGCAGAGTATTTAAAAGAATTCAATTTCACGTTACCATCAGTTTTTGAAAAAAAGTGTAGGCCCATGGGATGTGCCTAAATATCCTATTAATCTCGAATTAGCTAAAAGACAAGAAGATGATACTCCAGATTATATTTATAGAAACCTATTTAACGAAATGCACTACAATCATAGGGATTATAAAACCTTTTATACCGATGGATCGGTTCTGAACGGAAGATCTGGTTGCGCGATTGTATCAGATAATAACTGTTTCCAATATAGACTTCATAATTACCAATCCGTTTTCAGTTGCGAATCAATTGCCATACTCAAGGTCTTAGAAATCATAGGAACTAAACATAAAGCAGAAAAATAAATAATATATACAGATTCGAAATCATGTCTAATGGCCTTACTTAATAATCAATCACCCTCTTATCACAGAAATAAAACAATCAATGATTAACCTATTGGACAATAACTATTCGGTTGAATTAATTTGGATCCCAAGCCATCAGGGCATTATTGGGAATGAAAAAGCCGATGAAGAAGCTAAAATTGCTACAACCCAAGAAGAAGTAGACTACCTATTCAATAAAAACTAGTCCAGGTGAATTAAAACAACATTTCAAGCATGAAATCCAATTACTTTGGGATTCTGAGTGGAAAGCTAATAACACAAGTAAATTATTTGACATCAGACAATCCATTTTCGACAGATCACCGCCTTCATTTTCTTGTAAAAAAGACCAAGTTACAATAACCAGACTGCGCATTGGACACACTAATTTAACCCACATCCATCTTATTACGAAAGATAGTATTAATAAATGCAAATGCGGGGAGGACTTATCGGTTTCTCACATGTTGAAAGATTGTTTAGCTTTCCAACAAGAAAGAAATATCTGTAACATGCCTGACAATTTGAAAGACTGTTTAAATCAAGGTGGATATATTAAAACCCTAATGTTTTTGAAGTTAACTAATATGTATAAATTAATTTAAGTAACTCTCAGTGGTCGTTAATGACCTTTGTTGTTGAAAAGCGACCTTAAATAAATCATAAAAAAAAAACAAATGGGTCGATCGGAGTACTCATGATAATAACGTTAGAAAGCCGGATCAAGGGTCTGCTGCAGAAGGCAAACCTATTTGACACGGCCCGTATAATAAGGAGGTTCCTGTCTTTATACTACCGTCCAGGTAATAAGTCGGTGGTCTACTACTTTTTACACTTTTAAATATGTTTTTTTTTTCTTTTTTATATATTTTAAAAAGGTAAATAATATGTGTATTATAGACAATTTTTTTTTTTTTGCAAAGAAACTTCTTTTTAACCGACTTCAAAAAAGGAGGAGGTTCTCAATTCGACCGTTTACATTTTTTTATGTGTGTTCGCGGATAACTTCGTCGTTTATGAACCGATTTTGATGATTATTTTTTTAATGGAAAGGAGATATCCCAACGGTGGTACCATGATAAAGACACTGAGATCTGATGATGGCATCCAAAAGAAAGTCGAACCTTGAAGTCGGTTTTTTTTTTGTTAAAATTTTACTTGTATCTACTCGTAGAACCACTTACCTTACTTAGGTAAGTACTAAGTTTGAATTATTGGAGATCTTATCATATCGAGTTATTGTTAGTTGAACAAAATGAGGAACAGTTCCACAAAGACCATATTTTCCGAATCTAAACTTTCCCAAAATAATAGCAACGAAAATCGAGAACACAAGTTACACCTAGACACAACTTAAGTTGTTCTCCGGAACTTTAAACAAGTCGTTCAAAGTTACTTTACATAACCAGTCTGAAGCTATAAGTTTTCTCACCCAGTTGGTGAAGTTTCCCGACCGCTGTTACCGAAATAAGAGGAAAATGGGAAATGGAGATGTCCTTTAGTATAATAGCGGTCTAATTAGTCCAGTGGTTAGTCATCGTGACTGTTAACCTGAAGGTCGTGTGTTCAATTTCCATCCTAAACAAATAATTGTGTGTTGAGCACGTTCTGTGTGCAAGTGTAATTTTTCCACATTGGGTATGTATTTATTGATCGATTGATTGATTACGAGTTACCGCGGTGTTACCCGCGGTAACTCGTACTCGGACGAAACTAGTCTACTAAGTGACTCCTTGTTACATCAGCTATCTGCTAGTGAAAGCTCCGTCAAAATCGGTCCAGCCCTTCCATAGATTAGCCGGAACAATCAAACATTTGAAATTCTAACTGAATTCTTTTGAATTTTTTTCGTTTGAATTTTATTGGGTTTCTTTTGTCAAGGCTTATACCTCTAGATCCAGGATTTCATCATGGCCACCTTTGACATTCAGTAGACAAATATTATTCATCTTTGCAATTTCGCTTTGACGTACATACATTTATATATATGTAAATTTGTATTTATATATGTGTCATACGCACAATAGTGTGGGCAATGCTTTATTTTTGTTCATAAAAAATCGTATATATCGATTAGTTGAAATGTATATTGCATTGATTTAGATGCTTCCGACGATTTAATGTTATTTATGACTGATAATGAGAAGTTTGTCGAGTTAGGACCGACCAAGTGATCTCAGACACATTTTTACTTGCACTCAAGCGCTATCTTTCTCCTCACCTGTCTAGGAAATATGATAGCTTGCACCGCCGGTCATTGTTCCTACTTTCTTTAAATCGCTCAGACAAACATATATATGAATTACAAATTTACAGAATAAAATTTATTTACATTGATGATGTAATTGAAGAAATGTGTGTCTTTCTGTTCGCCTGGCAGGTACTAGTGTTAATCGGAATCGCCTGTCATTTTGTTTTTGAACTTCTTAATGAATGATCTAAATCCGATAAAAATTTCAGCCTTACAGGAACAAGTTCTTTTGTGTCATTTTTTTACACTTTCAAAACCATGAAAGATGATGATGTGCAGAGCTGAGGCCTGCCAGGCGATGGTTACGTACTTAGCACGTTATGACTCATCACTACAAGAGTTTCTAGCCTTACAGACACACCGTTGGTCGAAAGGTTCAGTAGCTCTTGGTCCATATTTTCTATCAAGTTTCCAAAACTTAGAAAAACTACTTATATGAGACAAATAGTTATTAATGTACACTTAGTGGGCAATAATAAATAAATAAATAAATATTTCGGACATCTAACACACAACGCCATCTAGTCCCAAGCTAAGCCGAGCTTGTTTTATGGGTACTAGACAACTTATACAAATACATACATACTTTTTTTTTGTAAACACCTACATATTATACATAGAAAACACCCAAACTCCGAAACAATATTTGTAGATCATACAAACATTTGGTCCGACCCGGGAATCTAACCCGAGACCTCATGATCAGCAGTCGCAGACGCCAACCGCGAGACCAACGAGGCAGTCAAAGAATAAGAATTTTGATTTGATTTATTGTAGTAATTTATGTACAAGGAAAACGCTTTTTAGTAGGAGATATTCTAAACTCTTAATCAGACTTCTCGCTTTTATAGTCTCCTGAGAAGGCTGTGTTTGTATAAGGTTTCAGTCTTAAAACCCTCTTTATCTTCGTATTCCCATGTTCCTATCCTTTTTCTAAACAGGATAACCTGGAAGAGAAAGTTGGTCTCTGGAGACTGGAATAGGCTTATAATATCCACCACGGTTCGTGATACATAATAAACACCTACTTAGTAACTTTAACATTTAATGAAAATTATTATGGAGAAGATTGCAGCTCACAGATGTTAGTTAGCATTAAGGTAAATTACCTAGCATTTGACATGAATTTCAGCGTCAAATGCTATTAAAATAATAACCGAACTAGTTACACAATTCTACGTTTTTAATTATAAGCAAACATAAATATTCCCCTCCTCATTTAGGGAGGCAATTGTAGAAATTGCTTAGTTGTTTTTTTTATTTATATACGTGTAGCAATTAGTATACAAATTGCAGTAAATTTCTATGATTTGATGGCGGCTGTTAAAATCATCTACAAATAAATTGGTGTCACTAAGAATTGATTACGTCTAGTAGTTTTTTATTTTATTTTTTATTTTACAGCTTCATGCTGTCTGCATCTTCTTTTTTGGACTTGATGCCCAAAGCATTTTCTACCAGTCAACCCTTGGGGGGTGTAGGGATCTGGTAAGGTGCCTCGAGGTTACAGTAATTAGGAACAGAAACAAATACAGTTGACATAATATATTAACAAAAATACTTTTAGATACACAAATTTACATAAACTTTACAATCGTTTACTTTATCAGTTGTCTAACCCATAACACAAGCTCTGCTTAGCTTGGGACTAGATGGCGTTGTGTGTTAGATGTCCGAAATATTTATTATTATTATTAAAGTAGATTAATAAGGAGGTGTACTATATATCTTTTACTTTGTCATTTTACTTCGTACTTATTTATGTACTATTTTACTTTGTCTTCGCAACACGTATTCCAATAACAGGAAAACTCCCAACAGTAAACCATAGAGCGCAAAGCTACTTAAAAAAGTCAATAACAATTCCGTTCCGCGCGATATTTTATCTTCCTCATATGATACAATAAATCATTGTGTCATATAAGCAAGATATATGCTCATCCATCCTGGAAACCTCCTTATAACATTTCCATAACTGATGTCTACGCAAAACCATAAGGCGAAAAATATCACTTAAAAATTGCTCACTCTGCCATTGGCGCCCAAACGTGGGGCACAGATTAGTAACACATGGTGTCGTTGATTTATCCAAGTTGACATCAAATAGATGGACATAACTATTCAACTGCCTTTGTTTGATGTTGGAATGTAAAATAAGCTTTATTACAAAAGTATAAAGGTTATATGTGCCGCCCCATGTTGGGCGCCAATAAATCTTTATTCATCTTTCGGTTTGAGTTCGTGGAATTGGATTCAGAGGATATATGTTAACCACATTTGGTATGTCATTTTATGGAAAAGAAGATGTAAGTTTATGTTAAGGTAAAACTAAGATGATTTTTGTTGTAACTTTTGGATTATGTTTTTTTTTTATATGAGCCTGCCAAAGTGACTCCATTCTGCCTGCCAAGAGAAGTGGTTACCATACTCACTGCCAATGCAGACATTGCAACAATGCAGCATGATGACCTACACTATGGCGACCTATTGAGATGCTGCTATATCGTTGAGCCTACGGTCTCGCGCTCACCAACGTTACACGACTAATTATGTGAACTGAATAAATAATAATAAATAAATCAATATTTTCGGACATCTAACACACAACGCCATCTAGTCCCAAGCTAAGCAGAGCTTGTGTTATGGGTACTAGACAACTGATACAAATACATATATACATTTTTTTAAAATACATACATATTACACATAGAAAACACCCAAACTCCGAAACAAATATTTGTAGATCATACAAACATTTGGTCCGACCCGGGAATCGAACCCGAGACCTCATGATCACCAGTCGCACACGCCAACCGCGAGACCAACTAGGCAGTCTGCAATAGATGATTGAATTTAGAAAATGAAGATTATTGTGATTTACACCTTAAAGTAGAATTTTTGTTCACGTTTGGTCAACATTTTCGGATCCTGCAATACCCTAAAATCGAAGTTCGGATATTAATTGTAACTTAAAAATAACACTGATATCAGTTTATCCATAACTACGAAGAATGATAGTTGATATTAAGATGGGGATAGTTATTGAGATTATATCCGAAATACACATCTTACACATAATACGACGCAAACGCAAAATGAATGAATAATAATGTTTATTTTATCTCCACAAATTACATCATGCTTACAGTATACCTACAGTTGACAGAAAGATTTTCAAGAAATTCATAATTTGAATGAAGTTAAAAAATAAAAAGAAACAAATAATATAGCACTAACCTTACCCTAAGATACTTCCTGAACATCTAACTTTAAATATCGTTGTTATATAGCAGATAAAATTTCTGGATGAAAACTCCATCTTATACAAAACTAGCGACCCGCCCCGGCTTCACACGGGTGGATTTCAGATGCCCCCGCCGACGACACGATTCGTGCATTTTAAATGTGTAATATCTTCGAATATATTCATTTAAATTAGATACTGTAAAAGGCCATTTTGATCTATATTAATTACACAATTTATTTAATTTACTTAATTGTATAAGAATTCATTCTGTATTGCTTAAGATCACTTCGTAAATAAGCCATTATTTCTCGTAAAAAGAAAGGAATAAGAAATGGTTGTTGCAGGTTATCCCTAAGAGATAGACGTATACCGTCGCGGACGCGCAAAAAATGTGTTTATTTGCTACATCACATTAGAAACCTCGCAAATTAACAGTGTTTCCATACTATATTATGCATTTATTATACATAAAAACCTTCCTCTTGAATCACTCTATCTATTAAAGAAACCCGCATCAAAATCCGTTTCGTAGTTTTAAAGATTTAAGCAAACAAAGGGATATAGGGACAGAGAAAGCGACTTTGTTTTATACTATGTAGTGATTAATCATTTAAGTCCGACTTATTGTTCTAGACCTAGACATTCGAGCTAAACAACTGAACTGTTACTTTATTATAAAAAAAAACATTTATCAAAGAAGTCGTACTCGTTTTCTTAATTTAAAACCTTTTTTTGATTATCATAAAGTTTAGTTCGGTACGATTTTCATCTAAAAACTTAATATTAGTTTTTCAGCTACAAATTTACTGTTGAATAATTTATAAATTTAAGAGGAATTTCGTACTTAAAAAATTTTTTAGTAGTATTGTAAATTGTGTTAAATTATAGAGCGAGTAAAGTACATAAAAGGCTAATAAGTTAAATGAAAATTTTAGAACTACATCAGACGAAGTTTCTAGACTAGCTCAAATTTTACTTATTCCCGCCTTTATTTCAATAATTGTATAAAAAATTCTAGAAATGAAAATCGGACATCTTACATTTACTTTTAATCTAAACAGAGCTTGATTGACTGATATAATACTTAAATACTTCTTTGTAGAAATATACCTACACATTGTACATAGAAATCACCCAAACTCTGATACAAATATTAGGTCCTTACATATCAAATTGGCGTTTTGTTGCACTGGCTCTCAGATCAAATAAAAAAGGTAGATAACGCATGGCCTTTGTTCATGCTGAAGCCAAAAAAAACCCCAAGCAAATTTCTTCATCTTCAAAGTTTCTGTGTAAAGCGCATTCAAATCAAAGGCGCTCGAATTCACTGATGCATTTGCTCCGAATTTCGGTTCAACCCTCAATAAAAAAACAAAAGTTGTCACTGTATTGTTCTGACAATTTTTGTGCAAATAAAGCAATAAATGTTTCCGTTTGCAGCTAATAAAATGAAAATAGATGGCTTTGTTTTTACTTTCCTATGTAACAGTGTTGGAAATGATTTGCATACAGAATTATATTGAGTGTTGCAAAATCTATATCTACCATATCTATACTAATATTATAAACGTGAAAGGTTTCGATTCCAAATAATTGTTTAATGAGTAGTTGTAGCTGTTTAGTTTCGAACTGGATAGCGTTGTTTGAATGTGGTAGAATATTATCATTAATTAGTTTTAAATTATCCTACTATCCTACTAATATTCTAAACGCGAAAGCTTATAAGTATGGATGGATGTTTGTTACTCTTTCACGCAAAAACTACTGAACGGATTTGGATGAAACTTTACAGTAATATATCTTATACATCAGAATAACACATAGGCTCCTATTAGCTGCGATAACCGACATATGCGCGGGCGAAGCCGCGGGCAACCACTAGTGGAGAATAAATAATAATACACATAAATAAATAAAAATGTAACTGTATGAAGTTATAACACACTAGCTGCGCGGCCCCGCTTGCGTGTATGTCGATTATCGCGACAAATAGTAGCCTATGTGTAATTCTGATGTATAATCTATATTACTGTAAAGTTTCATTCAAATCCGTTCATTGGTTTTTGTGTGAAAGAGTAACAAACATAGATCCATACTTATAAACTTTCGCGTTTAGAATATTAGTAGGATAGTAGGATAATTTAAAAATAATTAATGATAATATTCTACCACATTCAAACAACGCTTTCCAGTTCGAAACTAAACAGCTACAACTACTCATTAATCAATTATTTGGAATCGAACCCACTACCCACAGTATTCAGGGTAACTACTAGACGTACAGACTTTTCTGTGCGCTCTTACCCCTCTAGGTTTAGGGTGCACAAAATGGTATGAAATTCACAATTCTATGACTGAGAAGTAAAATAATCAACTGATTAATTGTTGCTGAATTTTAATTACAACTGTACTAGGAATAAATCCTGTGTCGCGGGGTACTTTACAAACATACATGAAACGGACACAAAGAACACCCAAACTTAGAATATCAATTTGTGGATCACACGAAGAGTGGGGTTGAACCGACAACACTCAATGCGGCAAAGGTGACCGATTAAAGCACTACGACATACGTGCAGTCAGACAGTCAAAAATTTTGTTTAGTTAATAAAGTCCAAATAACTATTATTTGTTTCGTAATTAAGGTCTGAGTTTTAGTCTGGTAATTTTATGTGAACCTAAAATACCTGTAGGCTATTGCTTTAGAACTAAATTCATAGAAAACTAAACAACAATATCAAAGTAAGTTGTTTGCAAGTGCTTACTTGTACTAACTATTATTATATTACTATTATATTAAAGACTAACGTATATTACATTAATAAAAGTATATACAGCGTTATGTGAAGTTAATATATATACAATTAAACTAGCCGACCCACGCAACGTCGTTTACATCTCCTATTGCCCGTAGCGTAAAAAAAATCCCCCGTTTTTGTAACATTAAAAAAAGGAGAAAAAAATGTTTACTGCCCAACGAAGTAGGCTCGGGTCAGCTAGTATTATATAAAAAGGATTGCTCTTTTAAAAGTATTAGACATCAAGTCAGTAAAGTTCTAACAGTGCTTATGTCATAAATATCTAATAAACAGGAGAGAAAGAAATTGTATGCCGTTCTTAACATAAATATCGACGATTATTGTTAGAATTAGAACGTATTATTGAACTACATATTTATTCTGTCTCATGGACCATTTTGCAGGCTAACAATCCATAAGCAATTGAGTGACTTACGCTGTGTTGAATTCGGGTATAGAATGTAGTAAGACTTGTCGAAAAATGCTGCGTTATTGGTGTCGAAGGAAGAAAATCATCCCCTATTTTTCCTCCTGGGCTGAAATTTGGGAAAATCCATTTTTAAAAAACATCAATTACCTTTCAAATTTGTAGTCCCTGAATTTTTGGGGTCTGATAGATCAGTCAGTTAGGGCAACGAATTAATTTTTTTCACCGACTTCAAAAAAGGAGGAGGTTCTCAATTCGACCGTGTGTTTTTTTATGTGTGTTCGCGGATAACTTCGTCGTTTATGAATCGATATTGATGATTCTTTTTGTTAATGGAAAGGAGATATCCCAACGGTGGTACCATGATAAGGACATTTAAATCTGATGATGGCATCCAAGAGAAATCGAGTCGAACCTTGAAGTCAGTTTTTGTTAAATTTTATAGATAGGTAATTCAGACGCATTGGAATCTATTAACTTTTCAAATTAAATTAACCAAATCTATATATATAAAAGAGTAAGGTGACTGACTGACTGACAGACTGACTGACTGACATACCCAGAGATCAACGCACAGCCCAAACCGCTGAAGCTAGAATCCTGAAATTTTGCATGTAGGTTCTTTGTATAACGTAAGTGAGCACTAAGGAATTTTCGAAATTCCACCCCTAAGGGGGTAAATCAGAGGATGAAAGTCTGCGTGAGCGAAACTGCGTGTAAAAGCTAGTAATAAATAAATCTGTGCATTATGAAACGTCTGCAATAAATTAATTGACTTTAATGAATAACGAGAGTTAGCGCAGTGCTTGGCTGAAAGCCAGGTGTTCCGAGCTTCGTGTTAAATTAACGGAACACCTGCATCGCTGGAGGCTTATTGTTTTCAAGAACGAGATTGCCAGACGCTGGCAGGGATGGCTTGTAAATGCTAATTTAGGGGTTAGATTACAGATTAGCTCGACGCTATGTTTTGAATTTCATCGTATTTAGAAGATTAGTTTTTTAAGTATAGTGATGTTTTCACAGGGTTGATTTTGAAATGGCTGTCTAGAGAGTGATAAAAAACCTGGTCAAATGCGAGTTGAACTAGTTTAAAAAGATCTCCGTACGATGAATTGCAAAACGTGAGGTTGTAGGTACTTTCATTATGGAAAGATTGACCTGATAATTGTCATTTTTAACCGACTTCAAAAAAAGGAGGAGGTTCTCAATTCGACTATCTTTTTTTCTGTTTGTTACCTCATAACTTTCGAGTGCGTGAACCGATGTTGATGATTCTTTGTTTATTTGAAAGCTGGTGCTTTCCATGTGGTCCCATTTCAATTTGGTCCAGTTCTGACATGTCATCTATGAGAAAACCATATAAGTCTTCAATTTGCATTAAGTATGTGCGCGACAAATTGACGAATAACTCAATTTACGCTAACCGATTTCGATGATTCTTTTTTTATTTGAAAGCTGGTGCTTCCCGTGTGGTCCCATTTAAATTTGGTCCAGATTGAAGTCGTTTATTTTTGTTAAAATTTGTGATTATTTATTCTTTTTTTTTTTAAACACTTCGCAAAACCTCATTTCTAAGGTGAGGCCTGTCTAGCATAGGACTGTTAAATACGATGATACGTTGAAGATGATAATTTTTAAGACCAATAGTAACGTAGAAATTAGATAAATTTTCTTGTAATGTAATCGTCAAGAAATATTGATGGTTAATTTGCGTTGCAGATTGACCCTATGAAATAGTTATTCGTTTTTATTGTCTTTTAAAACTAGGCAGCAACAAAATACGTAGAATCTATACAGATTGAAATGTTTTTTTTATTTAAAAGTAGTACCTTTAAAATAAATAAATATTTTGAACATCTTATACACAACGCCATCTAGTCCCAAGCTAAGCAAAACTTGTGTTATGGGTGCTAGACAAGTGATATAAATACTTTTTTGTAAATACATACAAATTATACATAGGAAACACCCAAACTCCAAAACAAATATTTGCAGATCATACAAACATTTGCGAATCATTCTCATCAATGAAGCGAACGCCATCGGCAAGACCTGGAGCGAAATTCGCCTAATATAAAAACAATGACCTCTATTTAAACCATCAAAAGTGCAACAAAAGGTGGTATTTAAGTTGACGGGAGGTCACATTACCAAAAAATTTATCATACCCCCTAACCAGTTTTATCATTAACGAAAAAAAAGGAAACAAAACTGTGTCAGCGTTAATGATGAAGCTCTCAATGTTGTTTTTTTTTATTTTCCCTCATTAATTTCGGTAACGAAGGAAAATAATGGTTGAAAAGCGACTAATACACTGTTGTTCAAAGATGCAAATTGTCTTTTAATGTTTAAAGTGTTTGTTATGATATTTATTTTGCAAGTAAATCTTATTGCACACTAGCTGACCCACGCAACCTCGTTTGCGTCTCCTATTACCCGTAGCGTGATAATTTTCCCCCGTTTTTGAAACATTTTTCATTGGTACTCCGCTCCTATTAGTCTTAGCGTGATGATATTAGCCTATAGCCTTCCTCGATAAATGGGCTATCTAACACTGAAAGAATTTTTCAAATTGGACCAGCGGTTCCTGAGATTAGCGCGTTCAAACAAACAAACTCTTCAGCTTTATAATATTAGTATAGATTGGACTTTACAGTTAGGAGGCGCTGGCATTTCCTAAGACTCACTCTGGGAAAAATGCCGAAACAAACCACAGATGTGTCTTATTTTAAGTCCGTAATTAAATAAAAAATAAAAAACTATGCGAGTACAGTATAGGATCTGGGTTGACCTTTTGAAGAAAGGACCATAGTTTTGAATCGGCCTGTCCATACAGACGGTATACGAGCCCGAGCCACCGCGTTTACTTAAGTAAGTTAACTTCACGGATGTCGTAGTAACTTAAACGGTTACCTCACAACTTCCTACTGTGCTGAGTGTAGTGGATTCGATCCCCACATAAGATAACAGTCTAATTCATTCATCAAATTGTTGTTCTGAGTCTGGGTGTTCTGTGTGTCAGTTTCATGTATGTTTGTAAAGTCCCCCGCGCAATAGGATATATTCCTATTGCTGGAGTTGTCTTTTTAAAAAGAACAAGAAACAAATTTACTCGTAGTAGTCCTGTCAATACGGTACGGTCGGTTGTGTAAGTACAAAGCAAAGTAATGTAAAGTACCTACAAAGTAAAATATACAATCGTATTGAGAACCTCTTCCTTTTTAACCGACTTCCAAAAGGAGGAGGTTCTTAATTTCATAGGTTTTTTTTATGTATGTACACTGATTACTCCGACAATTGTAGACCGATTTTGAAAATACTTTTTTAAAGTCGATTAACAAATGTGATACCAAGTCACCAAAAAACATTGACTTACGTAGAAGACTGATTTACGTAGCCAAAACCTTAAGAGATGCCTACGAGTTTTTTTTTTTAAACTATAACCCGACTTCGTATAAATTTTTGATAAAATTTATACAGCATATGTCACCTGAGTCATTATTACGAATCTATTGACACCTCATTCATTAAAATCAGTTTAGTAGTTTAAGCGCTACGGTGGAACAGTGGAACCTACAAACATACATATATTGACAAAAATATTACCCTTTCTTTACCGTAGTAGAGTAAAAAATAATGATTTTTGTATATGGGCCTGCCAAAGTCACTTTACTCTGTCTTTTTGCACCATACTCTACGTGGGGAGACGAAGGGCGTGTGCGGGCATCCCGGAAGACCGGTCTACCCTCTAAACCTCGCGGCGGCCTACCTCAGTAGCCGGGAGGAGCTCCAGGAATGACCGGAGTCACCCCCGGGGCAGGACTCTGTCACGCCTTACACCGCTCTATGCAGTGCACTCTACTCTGCCTGCTGGAAAGCATAAGTAGAATCCAAGAGCGATGGTTACCATGCTCATTGGGAAAGCATACAATACAACAATGCAGCATGGTGACCAACACCTTCCACAGCATCTTGATTTAGATATCCCATTTAAATAAAAAAATAACACCAGTTTTTTTTATTCAAACTTAAATGGGACCAAACGTGAACTAAAACGAAAAGTAAACCACATCATATACCGAACCAATTCAAAATGACACGAGTTGTGATATAACCAAAATTAAAACACAAAGAAATTCAATTGAATTGGGAATTATTCTCCTTGTTTTGAAGACGATTAAAAATATTTTCATCCCACCAGCTCGTAAAGAGTATTTTTGCCCTTCGATATCTGAGTGTAAAAGCCGTTTTTATTCGCTAGAGGATAGAGTAAAATTAAATTTAGAACATCATGTGCACTAAGCTTGTGAAGTCAAAACATCATTAAACCTATTTACTTCTACCTCCACGGTATCGAATTTATCTTTTTTTTATTGCTTAAAAACTGAGACTCGGAACCTTCTTGGTGTACTTTTTTTTTGATTTGCTTTGCCAGCGCCATTTTCTTTTCATGTCATTTAGTCATTTCCTCGCTGAGGTGGGATGAAAAGTTACGTGTTGCACTCGAGTGCAATTTCTTTTTACCTAGTGCTCTTTTGATGCCCTCGTTAACGCTCAGGATTCGATTTTTTTAATTAAATTTTAGAATCCTTCGCTTGCTCGGTCGTCAAAATTGAGCACGCGGTTAAAAAGCAACTTTGCACTCTTGTATAACAAATAACTATTATTGTAAATCCCGATTTATAGAAACATTTAATGTGTATAATCGCAAACGTTAAAAACAAATATTAATTTATTTTCCAGTATGGAGGTTAGGGATAAACATGTAACGTGGAGTTATTGCAAATGAATTTCCTTTTAATATTAAACCGATAAACATAAAATATTGTTAGCAAAACGTAAATTTCGCCATCCATTTGTTACCGACTATGTAATGCTGAGGTCCCACTGTTAGCGAGAACCCAGCCTTTGCTTTTTAAACCCATTTCATAAAAGGAGGAGGTTCTCAGTTCGACTGTATTTTTTTATATTTGTTACCTCAGAACTTCGACTGGGTGAACTGAATTTCATGATACTTTTTTTTATTTTATTTATTTATTTTATTTTATTTAATAGGTACAGATACAAATAACAGACTTAAAAAAATACAAAACACAGTCTTAACAAACACAGTAAACCTGCCATCCAGTTACAACTGTACACAGCTTAAACAGTAGAAAGTGCTTCGTTTTAGCATAAGGCTAACAAATTATAAGAAAAAGTATAAGAAAAACCAACAAAAAACAAATCTATAATTAGATACACAGTTACAAACTAAATATATAAAGAAAACTGAGCTGTGTTTTAAAATTAAGGTCCGCTGCAACGAAGGAGAGAACACTTGAAGGCATTGAGGCCTTCGTGAAAGATGTCTAAATGTGAGCACACGATATTATAGTTCCTGCACATTCTGTTTAGTGGGTTATTGTGTGAGACATTATTATTGCAGGGAGGAACACTAAACAATTGAAAGCAGGTGCTACCCTTGTGGTCCCATTTCAATTGGATCCAGTTCTTCAAGTCGGTTTTTGTTGTTATTTTTCTGTTAGATCACTAACTTAAAAAGAAAATTGATACTTTCGTCTGATGACGAAAGTATCAATTTTCTTTTTCTTATAAAACTTCTTCTTCCTAGGCTTTATTATTCCCAAGATTAATTGGGGTCGGCTACTAGTTCATTAGGTTTTACCTGAATCTCAGTTTTTCCACAGAGCGACTGTCATCGTACCTCCGCAACCCTGAGGATTTGCTGAACTGATTTCAATGGTTGAACTAGGTGTCAGTATATTTGAGCGCACTGACTTCCTAATAACGATTTTCATAGGTGTTCAGGGCCGAAATCTTTACGTGGTCTCCGAGACACGGGCGGGAATCACCGCGATCTTCCATACTCCGTTAATAGGAATTTCTAGTAAGGTTCCAACAACAGTCCGACTCGGTTATTGAATCAGATACCTCTTGGTAGGCAGTCGCTTACGCTAACCGCTAGACCAACGTTCCTTTTATAAATTTATTAAAAATAAGTTTATGTTTATTTATTTATATATAATAAATAAATTAAATAAATATTAAAAATAAAAGAGATCGATGTTTGTACATTAAAGATTGAAGAATAACTAATGAAGGGGGTTTGTATGAAAGAATTAGGTCTTTACCAATGAAATTGCCGTTCTTCAGTACTGGTAAATTCGTGTAATTATGGAATATGAGTTCCGTTGTGGCACCAACGCGACACAAACGGCACGTAACATCAAAAACGTTTACGGAGAGAACTGTACAAACGAACGCACAACCCGTTATTCCCGGTTCCGTTCTGGAAATTTTGACTTGAAAAATGAAGCTCGTGGTCGTCCGGAGACTTTGGTTAACAATAATGAATTAAAGGCGATTGTGGAAGCTGACGAAACTCAATCTACAGCTGAGCTAGCAGCAGCTGTTAATGTAAGCATTAAAAGAATATTGATCCATTTGCGACAAATTGGCAAGGTAAAAAAGCTTGATAGATGGGTGCCCCACGACCGTAACGATCGCCAGCGCAACGTACGCGTCGAGATTTGCCTTGCGCTGCTCAACAGGCAAAGAAATGAAGGAATTTTGAAACGAATTCTTACGTGCGACGAAATATGGATTCTGTTCGACAATCGAAAGCGCTCAGCAAGTTGGTTAGACCCTGGTTCAGCACCAAAGCAATGCCCTAAACTAAAAATGACCCCTAAAAAGGTGATGGTCACTGTTTGGTGGTCTAGTGCGGGTGTGATTCACCACAGCTTTATACAAAACAGCATGAGCATTAATGCAGATGTGTACTGTGAAGAACTGGAGAGAACGATGGAGAAGCTTGCACATCTGCTTGGAGATGATGGAGAAGCTTGCACGGACGACCGATTGACCAGCTTTGGTCAATCGTTCGTCCCCACTGCTCCTTTACGACATCGCGCGAACTCCATACTGCGCAACAGACAGTCTCCAAGCTGCAAGAGCTGGAGTTGGAAGCTCTTCCTCAACCGCCATACTCACCAGACCTTGCACCTACCGACTATTACTTTTTCGAAAATTTAGACAACTTTTTAGTGGGTAAAAAATTCAATTCCCGAGAGGCAGTACAAAATGCCTTTGAAGAGTTTGTTGCCTCCCGTCCAGCTGATTTTTACAAGAAGGGCATAAAAAAATGCCAATGCGTTGGCGAAGATGCGTCGATTGCATGGATGATTACTTCAAATAACAGAAATAAAAAAAATAAAAAAAAATAAGTACTTTCACTTATTGCATACAAAACGGCAATTTCATAGCTAAAGACCTATTATTAGAACTCAAAATAACAGTTTTTAGAATTTTTGTATGTTTCTTTGTGTATTTGTGTGCGCCAATCTGAGAAGTGGCTTAGTCGATTTGGATGCGATTTCCTCTTATGTATCGTGGTAAACTTCACTTAACATTTAATGTTTGTTGTATTTCAATCGAATGATAAATAATAAAGTAACATCCATCTATTTACATGGGCGTAGCTGCTGGTTAAAGGTAGTTTATAATAAAATTAAAGCCCACAGATTCAAATGCTACGTATAACAAATTTACATAGAAGTTTTATGTAATTTAAATTAATATCCTGTAATACTATAGTTTTAGTATTTCGCAATTTACAGCTTTATACAGCTTATAATTTAGAATTTTAATTAACGTTTATCTAAAATTAGTTTGGAAAGTCAATTTGAGGTTTTCCAAGTAAATTTTCAAATATTTTTTTACTTTCTAGTTAGATACTGATTTAAGTTATGAACCTACATGAATTTAAAAATTTAGTGACCTATGTACATAAAGTCCTTACCGATATTAGTAGTAACTACACTCAGTTTTTTTTTTAATGGATCCCGCTCCCTACGGGTCATTTGCTAATGAGTTAAACGACCTAGGACCCCAAAGCGACAACTCACTTTTCCTTGTGATAAAGAGCTCCTCCGGGAATGATAGTAATCAGACATTTTCGAAACGCACATTTGAACGCAGACATTGCATTGCATAGCAGTTACAAAAATATGTGTGTGTGCGAGTGCGTGTACATGTAAGTGTGGCGTGTGTGTGTTAGACACATTACTGAAACGTTCTGAGTTAATCTTAAATTTTTATTAGATCTTTTGCATACTAAATGTAATTAAACTTAATAACATTCCGTCAAACGTTCAAATGACATGGACTGTTTTAACTTGCCACATCATTCAACACGAAGATGTGATTTATTCCTAAAATCGCTAACCGCTAACATTGAGACCTAAAACTGCGGCAAAAAATGGATATTTTCTGCTCAATTATTTCGGCACAGCTCGTCACGCGAAATCATTAATTCAAGAGTAGGGGACGTCGGAAAATTTGTCAAATGCAAATCGCCCTTTCTGTGCTTGTAACGCCAGCATCCACCCTGTGTTTATGGCGTGATGTTTTTAAATAGCTACCCTTAAGACTAGTTATTGGAGGGTGGATAAGTGGTTCCTTAGATTCATACAGAAGTTAAGTTGTGAAGTGTTTTACAGTTTGAAGAAAATGGTTCAGAGAAAACGTTCTTAAGTTCTAAAGGGACGGGACACAAAGGGAGGATTCGCCAACCAAGCAAGGCGATGCCGCCTAGGACTGCGCGCCAAGATTTGAAGTTTAGTTATGGGTTCTAATTGACGCAAGAGTCTTCGCGAGATGTATTGGGTTCTGCAGGTGTGGAATATTTTCTACTGGGAAAGATGTTTTTGACTGCCGCTTTTAAAAGATTTGATGAAACGACAGCGGAATCCTTCTTGTTTGTGATTCTTGATAATTATTCCATAATTATAACTAGCTGATTGATGAGACACGATAAGCACAACTGACTCAAAAAATAGCTTTTTTTACTCTTTCACGCAAAAAGTACTGAATTATTTGGATGAAAGTTTACAGTAATATAACTGATACATCAGAATCACATTTAGTTTACTATTTGCCGCAATAACCGACATACACGCAGGCAGAGCTGCAGGCAAAAGCTAGTTTCTTCATATATTTATCTTTTCTATTAATTTACTTGTTATGGTGGGAGTTGACAAAGGATATAGGACTTCACTTGATTCCGGATGTACGCCGGATGAAGCGTGCCACGACCACGACACACTTTACCAAACACTTTAATCCCTATTTAAGTACAGATTCAAATCAAGTTTAACAGACTTCATAAGTAGGTTCTTAATTCTTAAGGGTGGTAAATTAATAAATAATATATAAATGAATACGTAAAGTAAAAGCATTGTACCCCTTTTTACGAAAATTCTGCTAACGGAGTCGCATGAAATTTTGCACAGTTTAAGTTCATATGGAGGAGAAGTCAGGCAGATAGTCAGAAAAAGTAAAAAAAAAAAAAATTAATGAATCATGGTCGTATTTCGACCACTGGGGGCCACTATTAAGGAATAATTCGTCGGCGAAGGCCGTAGTACTATTTTGAAAGTTAATTATTTTCTTAATAACGTTTAGTCAAATCAGTATAATTAGACCAACATTTTAACAAAAAAAAACCGACTTCAAAAACTGGACTAAATTGAAGTGGGAATACACGAGAAGCACCAGTTTTGAAATAAAAAAAGAATCATCAAAATCGATTCACCCAGTCGAAAGCTCCTTTTTTTTGAAGTCGGTTAAAACAGGTTTTTTTTCTTACTTGCAAACACTAGTATTAATACTTTTAATATTAGAGTCTATTATTTATGCCGTGTTGTTTATAAAATATATCAAAGCTTTATCTAAGATCTTGGAGAGATGTAATTAAAGCTCGTGGCTTGTAATCTGTTTATGCTCTCATATCAAAGCTACTTTTAATGTTTATTACGTCTGCTGAGTGCTGCGTTGCGCCTATCAAGTGTTTGAAAACCAAAGAGTAAAAAACAGATAGGACACGTCATTCAAAAGTAGTACAATTTTTTTTTTTACGTGACAACTTATAAAACGTATAAAATTCGATGGAGCCGGCTGCACGCACGAAAAACCTGACTCATGCGGCGTTACCTGACATTTCATCAATGTTTCGTTATGACGTTGACACGTTAAACTATCGTCCGTAAACAGACTTTACAGACAAACATTTTTTCACACAGTCTTTTTCCTCAAACTATGTCAGATTCGACTGTAAGTCTACGGCTTGTCCTGGGTTTGAACCCTAAGCATGACTTTTACATTCTGGAATTAAATTCACTAGTACTTATTACTTATTCCATTTAATTAAGTTTAATCCTGACCGATTAAACCAGTTACCTAAGGTTACCTAGTAGCCTTTGATAATGCCATAAGGCGAAATCAGTCAGGATTGAACTTAATAAAATAAGTGGAATAGGTACAAGTGAATTTAATTCTATGATGTATTTCAATAAGTTTCATCAAGTGCCGACAATCGAGAGTATAAATTACAAAATTGCATGACTTTTAGCTAGCACTGAGGGTCACTAACCACTGCACTAACTGGCCAGTCAAAGCCTCAAAGTCAGTTTCTCAACATTTTTCTTTATAACACATTGATCAATTGTCATCTGTTACTGCTACTACTTTAAGTACAGGTAAAATAAAGTAAAAAAAAAAAAACTATAGCTCGACTACGCAAAAACTTTTAAAAAATGCCTATAGCCTCTGTCACACGAGCCATTATTACAAATCCGTTGACACCTCATTCATTAAAATTGGTACTGTAGTGAAAACGCTACGGTGGAGCATACAAACATACACAGACTGTTAATACAAGTAGTCTTTATTTTAGCTTTGCGTAGTCGGGTAAAAAGGGCAACAAATAGAAACATCTCGCTTCTGTAAATTAACTAATCTATGTAACTTGATGCTGTTTCAAAAATAGCCTACGTGGGTGCATAAAACACCCACATCATTAACAGCACTGGATTCGATTTCACAATCGTACAGTACTCGATATAAATACATTTATTCGATTTCCGCCATCGAAATAACTCAAGCAAGAGATGGATTGGAATTAGAACAGTTTACATAAAAGTAAATTTAAATATCGTCAGGAGCATTAACCACTGAACTAAGAAACTAGTCAAAAGGGTAGGCAAAGCAGTAAACAAAAACGTATTCATATGCCTAAATTTGGAAATCCATTATTTTAGTAATGTCAAGTGGACGCTTTATGAAATATCTAGTTCTAAACTGGGAATTCAGCACACATTTAAGCAAGAGTTGATTAAGCTTTACATCAGGGATATTGTTACGGATGAATTGGGGAATATAGACGATAGAACGCGAAAGTCAAGATGACATACCTATAATGATTGTCCCATGAGATCTGACCAACCCCTGGTTATGTTACTAGGTAAATTAAAAAAAAAAAAGGAAAAGTAGCTGAACATTTATAAAGTCATCAGCTTTTGCTCGTGTCTCTACTCACCTGCATATCGGTTTTCGCAGTTCTATGTCCTTCCTCAAAAATCAAAGCATCTCCATGGCAAATTTCATCAAAATCGCTGCAGCAGTTTAGCCCTGAAAGCACGTATCGTACAAGTTACGATATAAGAGATATACTGACGAAAAGTAGCGTAGTTTCTTAGCATGTGTGTGCGTTAACGCGTGTGTTTACTTGGAAGAGTAGGTGGGTTTTTTTTTGCTTTAACAAGAACACAAACGTTTTCTACCTTTTTTATTTGATCCGAGTCTAAAAGCATAGCAGACAGTCAGGCAGAGTAACTTTCGCATTTATAAATAGTACGTATTAGTAGTTTGTAGAGTGACGGTAGAAAGTAACAGATAATTTATGGAGTTGAACAAAATTAACTAACAGTTGACAACTAATTTGTTAGGACGCCGCCAGGGCTGCGGTATACGTGGACCGAATACACAGTTTTAATTAACTTCAGAACTAACACTCTGTGATGCGTTTAAATAATTTATAGTCAATGACAGACTTGACGCCATATTGCATTTTCTACCAGTCAACAGGATGGTACAGAAATGAATGACTAGGTCTTTTTATTTCCACGACCCAGCTTCGCATGAAAGTCTTTTAAATTCTTAGATTTCCTCTACTATAATATGCATGTATTATGCATAATAAAAGTTCCTCTTGAATCACTCTATCTATTGCTGAAAATTGCATTAATTGACTAATAGGCATGATGATTATTGATGATAGTAACCAATAACCACTAAAATAATGTATTTATCTGATGAAATGGGGTTCATAGAGTATAAAAGTCTTATGTATTTTCATATTTGGAGCGAGATTAATAATTTATTAACAAAAATAATACTACAAAATACAACAATCCGCCATGTTAAGTTGAACACCAATCAGAGCGAGTTACGTCACTTATGTATAAAGGTCACTTTGTTCGGATATAGTCGACGATCACTGTACTGTCTATGAGAGCTATAATTGACACTATTGACAAATGGTGACGTCGCGTCTGCACAAACAGACGCCATGACGCCACCGAGCGTTTAAGCGTGAATATTAAACTTAAAATTTAAATCGCAATTTTTTCCTACTAAAACTTTATTTTTTGTAAAAATATAACTGTTTTTGACAATAGATTTTTAAGTTTAAAATTCACGCTAAAACTTCCGAACACTATAAAACAGTTTTTCAAAATTAGTCATCATGCCTATTTTAAAAATCTAAGCGAATAGATAGCTACAACGTAAGTACTATGCGTAAAGAAGCAGTGGATTGTTTAAAAATAATTCATTGTGCTATTTATTATTATTCAATCAGCAATCTACGAAAAGAGAAATAAGAATGATAAAGGGTTATACTTATCTTCAAACAACTATTTCCGAGCGATTATGCTTGATTATTTGACTGCCTCGTTGGCGCAGTGGCAGCGTTTGCGACTGTCATGCTCCAGCACAAGGTCTCAGGTTCGAAACCATTGTATGACCTGCAAATATTTGTTTCGGGGTTTGGGTGTTTTCTATGTATTTACATTTTTATTGTTATGTATATGTTTTCTATAAAAATATTACATCTATTTATCTCGACTTATTTTTATTATTCAAATGTTTGGTTTTCATATTGCCCTGAGTTCGATCTGTTATATTTTTGTTTTCCTTCGATGAAGATTAATACTGCCCATCAATCAAGTAGTGGCCGGCAGTGACGTAATGATGATATAATTTTGATGATATTAGATTTTTACAGCATATTAGATACTAGCTTTCGCCTGCGGCTTCGCTCGCATTTAATAAAAAAGTCTTCTATGTCACTTCTAATACCTCCAAGAATATGCGTACAAAGTTTCAAGATGATCGACTAAGTCATTTTCGCGTGAAAGCATAACAAACAAACTTACATTCATATTTATAATAATTATTATTTTAGCAGGCAATTTTGGTAATATATGACAACTAAGCATCCCGGTTTAGGTGCATTACAGATATTAATATACTATAGTGATACTAGCCCTTAGTCCGTGTGGTGATGGACCAAGAATACAGAGTGACACCCGCTATCCATATCGTGGGTATCATAAAAGCCAACTATGGAGGAAACTTAGGACAACAGCACTGCAAAATGAATACAAATTTGTAAGAATCCCTATTCTAACTTGCCTGGCAAGCCAACCAGCGTGGCTCTACTACTCAAAGGTAGTAGAGCCACGCTTATTTCAACACGGACGGGCCGGCTCGAACGGGGCGGTACTATCCTGGCACAGAAAATTAACGTAATATGACAGCCTTCGTGCTGTCGTGTTTCGTTGGTGAGTGCGAGTCCGGAGGCTCAAATATTCTAGTCAACAAGTTCCATACTTGTTGACTAGACTAAAAGATGCAGAAGCATCACAATAGGCCGCCATGGTGTGGGTCGCCATGCTGCATTGTCTGCATTCGCAATAAGTATGGTAGCCACCACTCTTGGATTCTGCTTATGCTTTCCATTAGGCAGAGTAGAGCCATTTTGGCGGGCCTTACAATAAAAAAAAAATCCAATACTATCTGCCTCCTTGGTCTTGCGGTTGACGAATGCGACTGCCGATGAAGAGGTCTCGGGTTCGAATCCCGGGTCGGGACAAAAAGTGTTATTGAGTTTTTCTGATTATAGAAAAACTTAATAACAGCTCTGAGTTTGGAAGTTGGGGTTTGAACCCCCGTGCCTCGGAGAGCACGTAAAGCTGTCGGTTCTACGCCTGATCTCTCCCCGGTCGCGTCGGTTAACCGTCCCATCGGATAATGAGAGAGGGAACAGAGAGTGCACCTGTGTTTGCGCACACACTTGTGCACTCTCCGTTGAGACTGACCGCCCGCCGTGGCCGTTATCAGAGGTAGTAGAGCCACGCTGATTTCAGCACGAACGAGCCGGTTCGACCGGGGCGGTACTACCCTCGCACAGAAAATCAACGTTTTTTACGACAAAAACGACAGCACGAAGTGCTGTCGTGTTTCGTTGGTGAGTGCGAGACCGAGGGCCCAATTAGTCTAGTCAACAAGTTTCATACTTGTTGACTGGACTAAAAGATGCAGTAGCATCACTAGGCCGCCATAGTGTGGGTCGCCATACTGCACTGTCTGCATTCGCAATGAGTATGGTGACCACCACTCTTGGATTCTGCTTATGTTTTCCATCAGGCAGAGCAGAGTAATTTTGGCGGCCAAACAAAAAAAAAAAAAACTGCTAGGAGAACATTATACCAATACTTATACTCTTTGCGCTGTAGCATGGTGCGGTATTTATTTGTAGACTAGAACATTCTGGTTGGTTTAATTTAATTTACTACAGTTATTAATCCTACTAATATTAGGTCTTTACCTATGAAATTGCCGTTTTGTATGCAATAAGTGAAAGTACTTATTTTTTAAAACTTTTTTATTTCTGTTATTCGAAGTAATCACCCATGCAATCGACGCATCTTTGTTAACGCATTAGCAGTTTATTGATGCCCTTCTTGTAAAAATCAGCTGGACGGGAGGCAACAAACTCTTCAAAGGCATTTTGTACTGCCTCTCGGGAATTGAATTTTTTACCCACTAAAAAGTTGTCTAAATTTTGGAAAAAGTAATAGTCGGTAGATGAAAGGTCTCAGCAAGTTGGTTAGACCCTGGTTCAGCACCAAAGCAAAGCCCTAAACCAAAAATGACCCCTAAAAAGGTGATGGTCACTGTTTGGTGGTCTAGTGCGGGTGTGATTCACCACAGCATTTTACAAAACGGCATGAGCATTAATGCAGATGTGTACTGTGAAGAACTGGAGAGAATGATGGAGAAGCTTGCACATCTGCAACCAGCTTTGGTCAATCGGTCGTCCCCACTGCTCCTTCACGACAACGCGCGACCCCATACTGCGCAACAGACAGTCTCCAAGCTGTAAGACCTGGGGTTGGAAGCTCTCCCTCATCCACCATACTCACCAGACCTTGCACCTACCGACTATTGCTTTTTCCAAAATTTAGACAACTTTTTAGTGGGTAAAAAAATCAATTACCGAGAGGCAGTACAAAATGCCTTTGAAGAGTTTGTTGCTTCCCGTCCAGCTGATTTTTACAAGAAGGGCATCAATAAACTGCCAATGCGTTGGAAAAGATGCGTCGATTGCATGGGTGATTACTTCGAATAACAGAAATAAAAAAGTTTGAAAAAATAAGTACTTTCACTTATTGCATACAAAACGGCAATTTCATAGGTAAAGACCTATTATTATAAACGCGAAAGTTTGTATGGATAGATGTTTGTTACTCATTCACGTAAAAACTACTGAACGGATTTGGATGAAACTTTACAGTTATACCAGTTTACAATTACAGCTTACACATCAGAATAACACATAGGTTACTATTTGCAGCGATAACCGACATACACGCGGGCGGAGCCGCGGGCAACAGCTAGTGATTTAATATATTGCAAATGTGGTACAGCTGAAATACTAAGTCATAATTTGTAAATCGCGGCAACTTTCAAGAGCGAAACGAAATGTTACTGAAACTGTCACGCACCGTGCTACAGCACAAAGAGTATAGTAGGCAAAACCGAGACATCCATGTTCAGCTGTAGACTATTAAATTAGTTGATGAATATACATATCCATACTAATATTTAAAATTCGAAAGTAACTCTGTTTGTTAGGTTTTCACGGCTAAGCCGCTTAACCGATATGGATGAATTTAGGTAAAGAGATGGATCTTGGAGAAAGACGTTACCTTTTGATTACCGACATACACGCCGGCTGAGGCACAATTAAATTATTATCGGATGCAGAGAAAAAGACAGTTAAGTAACTTTAATAAGTATAAAAATAAATTAGTTCTCCACGGGTTAAGCAGGCAAGATCGAGCAAAGCCTTGTGACGCCTCTGGTGTTGCGCGTGTCTATGAGCAGCTGTAATCGTTTACCATCAGGCGATGCGTCTGCTCGTTTGCCCACTATACCATAAAAAAAAAGATCACTAGCCACCGTAGCCGTTCAAACAACCTGAAATTATCGGATTACAGTAAAACCTATCCAATCAATTCTATCCTCAAATAAAAAAAATATTGAAACGTATAAAAACCTCCCTTTCAAGCCGTTTTAATACTAATAGCATGTCAAATTGAATGTCATTCAGTAAAAACATTCAATTTTACGAACCCACTACCCCTATTACAGCTGTTATATCGTAAAAGTTGATACTCGCCAGTAAATTTTAGCGATTTCTATAGAATAAGCTGTCGTTAAGTGTATGAAGCCCTCGTGTGGGAAGATAAATCAAAATTCGTTCATTCGTTGTATCACGAACCTTTTTTTAAAGTCTATAAAATGAGTACTTTAGGTTCAGCACTTAATTCGTATCTCATAAAATGTAATCTAGGTATATGTGAGGAAATTATTTGTATACTTTTTAGGGTTTTGTACCAAAAGGGGAAAAACCGGACTCTAAAGCTCCACTGTCCGCCTGTGTGTCTGTCACCAGACTTTATCTCATGAACTGTGATAGCTATACAGTTTAAATTTTCTTCAGATGATGTATTTTCTTCTATTTCAGGAACACAAGCCATCTCTCTCAAACCTTCTGTGTTTGGTTTACTACAATTGTATTATTCCTAATAACTCTCTCACAATCTACTGCTAATGTTCTTCCAAATATTAAGTGAACACGATACTTATACATTTATTATGTGCTACAAGATATATATATAGACTAAAGCATAAGCATATATATGTACCCACTAATGCCATTATACTGCACAAACATCATGTATAAATAAAAATATGTAATAATATCTTACACCTCTTAACTACAGCATGTTCTGTTAATGGCCGTGAACTTCCCTCAAATTACACGCATAATGATGAAAATCTCTGACCGTGTCTTCTGTTATTACCAGCGGCTAAGGTTGCCACTGAATGAAAACTTATTTCGTTTTGTCACGGTTCCGTTCTTCAAGTGGATAAGCAAGGTTTAGCCTGATGGGTATTGGGTACTCCCCTTTCCTTATCATTTTTTTTTCAGAATTTTACCAAACAGAGCGTTGGTATGAATGTAACAGTAGAGCATTCCTCATAGTGAAGTCACTTACGGAGCAGTTTCATATGGAAAAGTAATCTTTGAGTGTGTCCACCAGAAATACCTGGGTAGTTCTCAGATCTCACGACACCTGATTCGTTTGGTGACATCGTCAACAGTATCCAACAAAAAAGCTTTTAAAGGAGCCTCGGTAGTTTATGTGTAGAGCCAATGGTTTCACTCATGTCGAGACGCTCAGGACATCCAGAAACCTATACCTGGGACCTGAAATTTGTTTACAAGATAAATTTTAATACTGATAAGAAACAAACCATGGTATTATTTAATGTACCTAATGTAATCTTCAACTAAATATTGGACTTTAAAATTAATTTAATTTGGCCTCCGGGCACTAACAACGAACTTTTTGTTTTGAAATACCCACTATCTTTGTAAGTTTCATACACATACAGGCTGTTTCAAAAACGCATAGTTAAATTTTTGAAGGGATATACATAATATGTAGCTGGCCAATATTTGGCTCAGTTTAAAAATGAATTTTGAAGAAAATAAAGAAATTCTAAGTTAAAATTTAGTAAAGAAAAAAAATCTTAATAATTATGGTTAAATTATATACAACTTCCAAACACTAAACTTTACCTGGTCAGAGGATCGCCCACACACACTGCCTAAAACTGGTAGCAACTAGCCTATTTTTTAACTCCTTTTTTTTAACCGACTTCAAAAAAAGGAGGAACTTATCGGATCGGGTAAACGGATTTTGTTTTTTTTTATATGAAAGCTGGTGCTACCCGTGATATCCCATTTTAATTTGGTCCAGTTCTTGAAGTCGGTTTTTTTGTTAAAATTTGTGATTATTTTTTTAATGTGTGGAATCCCCAAGGGCCATCACTTCACCGGGATTTGCGTCGTGGTGGTGTGTCGGAATCGGACCGACTAAAACAACAGGGTGTGCCACTCTGCCCCTGAGAAGGGAGGGATCCGGGAACTGTTGTTATTAGCACATCTGGACCCCTCCCAGCGGACGTTTTGTTGTCTGTTGTTGTGTCAACTCCTAGGCCAACACATAGGCCACTCCTTAAAAAAAGAAGGTTTCGGCCTACGAAGGCCAGATGAGTTGGTATAGAGTTTGTGTCACGTTTTCCTTCTCTTTGCAGTGATGTTATCCTGCGTAGTTTGCTCCTCCAGCTCTTATGACACCCACGGGATGAGTAGGGGTGATTTTTTTCTTAATTTCTCACCACATGGATCGCACACACGATTTAAAATAATTAATGCGTAACAATTACACTGGTTTATAACCAGCGTAAAAAATACTTTAACGGCCGTTTTTAATGACCTATCTCTAGTTAAAACCGGAAATGGATTATTTATTGAAAAAGGTCTGATATTACTTCTAAACGAGTATTTGATGTCAAAAAAAAATAAACAAAACAGTTGAAAGAGTAGTCGAAACATACTGTACATCGATAACTTAGTTATAATAAAACTCAATCGTTAGTTTCTTTATTCTCGTCTGCTATTAAATCCAAAGGTTGTCTCAAAGACACGGACAAATCTAATATAATAGGTAGGACGGTCATTTTAATTATTAATAAGTGTAATAAAATTTAAATTAATATCGTTACCAACGAACTCTATTCGAGAGATATTCTGAATTATTTCACAGAAATATATTTTGATCCATATTTCAAGTCTGACAGTGCTAATAAAAACAAAGAGTTTTCTATCTCTCTATGTACCAAAATTACTACATAGGTATATGCTTTGTATATATAGACTACTAGCTTTTACACGCGGCTTCGCTCACGCAGACTTTCATCCCCTGATTTACCCCCTTAGGGATGGAATTTCAAAAAATTCCTTTCTCAGTGCTCACTTACGTTACATAAAGAACCTACATGCAAAATTTCAGGATTCTAGCTTCAGCGGTTTGGGCTGTGCCTGGCTGTGCTGCGTTGATCTCTGGGTATGTCAGTCAGTCAGTCAGTCAGTCACCTTCCTCTTTTATATATATAGATTATATATATAGATAAGTCTATGCATGTCTTCCAGCACAGTTAACTAAATATTTGGAAGAACATTGGAGGCAATGGTGAGAGAGCTATTAGGAATAATACAACTGCAGTAAACCAAATGCAGAAGTTGTCAGAGAGGGGACTTTCCGATTTGAACTGTACTTACACTGTTTAAGAATCAAAATCGCAATTTATATTTGTCATGCAGTTATTTAATAATGTTATAACTAAGTCATCAAGGTGCGACAACCCTGTGTATATATTACGGGTACAATTGCAGAATATATTCTCTCGTGACCAGCAGGTACTGGCTTGCACTAATTAACTGCGGTTGGACAACAGCTGTTTTTGCCTTAAGGCAACTAAGCCAGCGGGCGTAGATGCAAATTGTCTTCAAAATATCGAAGATACAATAGTTCACAACCGTCCGGTCTGATAAGAGACTGATTGTATTTTAAATTTTTGGAATTATTGTGCTGAAACTTGACATAGGTAACTAGAATTATCGGGAGGAGCACACAACCCCGTCGATGGCCTATGTGGTCATAGACGACGGGGGTAGAGAGAACGATGTGACACCTGTTAGGGAATCGGAGGTTGGGGCGGCTGTTCTTCGGATCCGTGTCAAGAACACCGCCCCCGGGCTCGACGGGGTGCCAGCCCGAGTGATGGCCCGAGCCCTCGACCATATGTCGGACCGCCTCAGGGAGTTGTTTGACGCTAGCCTGGTGTCCGGACGCTTCCCTGAATGCTGGAAAAGCGGGAAACTGGTCCTATTGAAGAAGCTGGGACGGCCTGCCGATTCGGTCTCGGCCTATAGGCCCATCGTGTTGCTGGACGAGGCGGGCAAGTTGTTTGATACTCTCTGCCCGCATCGTCCGGCACCTCAGCGAGTTGGGTCCCCAACCTGTCGGACGCCCAATTCAGATTCCGAGAGGGGCGTTCGACGATCGATACCGTGATGTCTCTGGGTCTCTGTCTATGTGTGTGTGTGTGTATGTGTGTGTGTGTGTGTGGCATCGTGGCTCTCAAACGGATGGATCGATTTCGATGCGAGTTTTTTCGTTTGAAAGCCAGTTTCCTTGCGGTAGTTCTTAGCTATGTTTGGTTTATATTGGTCCAGCAGTGTAAGAGTATCAGCTCTTTTCCAAAATAATGTAAGGCATTTTTGGCGTGTGTTTACTCGATTAAGTGCTTGCGGAGGGGGTTTTTTATTTTTTTTATTTAAGCTTGTTGTGATGTAGAGATGTTATAACGTTTATTCTATTGTTTTGTTTTAGAAAACAAATATTTGTCTTTATCAGGTTGGTATTAAATTTCTTAATTTAGCTATATTAGTAAAACACGAACATGTAGAAAGTCAAATCCATACTAATATTATAAATTTAAAGTATTTCTGTCTGTCTGTCTGTCTGTCGACGTTTTCACGGCTAAACCAATGACCCGAGTTGCGATTTGTCAATGAAATTTAGCATGGAGATACTTTGAATCTTGAGGAAGGACATGGGTCACTCTAAACCACGATAACGAAAATACTCGCTGGTTTAAAAGCTTGTAGTCTATAAAATCTCAACTCTTGTGGCCCCAAATCACAGAAAACACAATTTAATTGTGTTTGTGTAGAATTTTGTACCAAATTACATCTTTGCACATCGTACCATGTCCCGGAATGTTTGTCAAATGACTTAAATGGGCGTCGCTACGTGCGTACGGCCCCATTTAACCGGACAATGTGGTTAGTTACCGTCATTAAGAATTTGACATTTTCATCATAATTTAACATCTTAAATGAAATACATTTCAGAGTGTAGGCCCTCACATATAAACTTTATCACTCCCCCACTCTGCGCTGTTAAATATTGTATTCAAACTGTAAAGAAAATTATTGGCTGCAGTATTTCCACGTCCACGATCTTCTAAATTTTAATAAACGAACACACACACATGTTCTTTGAGGTGAGAAAGGTTACCGGGGTTTGAACCGCCTTCTTATACAAGGCGAAAGGAGGTCATTAAGAAATGGAAGGTCGCTCAGCGTCGGTACCTAATGAATTTTGTAACTCTTGCGTTGTAAGCGCCCTTAGGTAACGGTGGTCACTTTACATTGTGTCTCTCTCTGCCTTTTTGCCTCCTAAAGCCGTGAACCCTTTCTTGGTTGACGCGGTGGCAAATGCCTTTGAATTTCCAGCTTCCCGGAGACTCAGTAGCCAGGAGTGTATGATGTTTTCATTAAAAACCACCGAGAGCTACGGTCGGTCTCAGGTGCCGTGCTCAGAGGAAGACCCGGACCATGTTATTTGAGAATCGACGCCACGCTTATCCAGCCTATATCCTGGGGGAAGCCACATAGGCTTTCCCCTGCCTATCGGCCCAATCATTATATGTTGCAACAATGAGCCGTGAACGGGCATCTATTTCATACAAAATAAATCACATTGTTTATAAATATATTGCATTGGCTTTTAAAACTAACATACAAACAGTTTCCTTAATGCAATGAGCATTAATGAAACGATATGCAGCTAACAACACAACACATAAGCGTACAAGTCACGAAAGAGATAAGTGTTAGACATTGGCGCCAATAAGTAAATCTTACGGCATATAAATTCTAATCTGTCGCTTAACATTCAGTTTAGGTAGAAATACTAGCTAGGGTTGTCAGCCATTCATACTACGCATACTAATATTATAAATAAAATGACCGTGGGAGAGCCACGCTTCGGCATGAATGGGCCGGCTCGACCGGAGTGATACCACGGCCTCACAGAAAACCGGTGTGAAATAGTGCTTGCGCTGTGTTTCACCGAGTGAGTGAGGATACCGGTGGCCTATACCCCAACCCCTCCCCCTATCTCCCTCCCCGTCCCCCAAAGGCCGGTAACGCACTTGTGACACCTCTTGTGTTGCGGGTATGCATGGGCTGCGGTAATCGCGTACCATCAGGCGATACGTCTGCTCGTTCGCCGGCCTATTCTATAAAAAAAAATCAAAGGCAACTCTGTCTGTCTGTCACGGCTAGACCGCTGCACCGATTTTAATGAAATTTGGTATTGAGATACTTTAATTGTTAAGGAAGAACATAGGCTACTGTCTACCGCGATAACCGCTATAAAGCTAGTATGACGTAAAGAAAATGTAGCCACATAATTTACGAGTGTCATAACAAAAATATATTTACTTAAATGAGGCTGAAAGTAGTCTGTTTAAAAAAAAATTAAGTTTTTTGACATCTTAGCAATAAGCTAAGATGTCAAAAAACTTAAATTTTTATAATGTTAATAAAATTTTCAAGATCGAACTAAATGGCGTGCAATTACAGAGGCCTAAATGCAGCAGTGAATTAGGCTGATGATGATGATGATTTTTGAGGACTATTTCTTATCTGGAGAAGCCATACTTCGGCAAAAAAATCCATCCAACCGGACTCGACTTATACAAAATCGGTGTTCGAAAATTTGTTGTTGATTTTCACCGATTTAGTAAAGGAGAGTTTGGAATTAGGCAGCTTTATCAGAACCTAACTAACTCCTCCAGAAGTACACAAATAATTTCAAAGTTTTTTTTTTTTTTAAGACAACTTCCGCACTAGGAATAAATCCTGTGTCACGGGGGACTTTACAAACATACATAAAACGGACACAAATAACACCCACCATTTAAAATTTCAAAGGAATTTACGCAAGTGATAACCCTATATGACCTCGATGGATGCAACAAGTTACTAGGTCTGGTATAGAATTGCAAAACGCTAACGGGTTCATTGCAACCTATTGTCACTTATATATGCCTGTTTATCCCCTAATGCCTCACTGTAATATGAATAATAACTATTGTGAATCAATTTCATTGCTGCTTTAATAAGTAGTTTAGTAGTACTAATAAAAGAGGTAATGTATGATCTAAAATAATCAACAGCCTATAAAAGTCTACTACCGAAAAATATTCGATTGCACGGTGGGCATCCTAATGCGATAGTTGTCTTTATAATATATTTAATTAAAAAGCTTTTTAAAAACAAGCTTTTACTGGAATGCCTCGTGACGAATCAAACGAGTCCAAACTCGATGATGTTGCGACGTTTCTTTACAGAGTTCCTATGGCCACTGTTCATTCCTCCCACCAATGATAGCGATCACCTTGATGAAGTTTATAATACCTATGGCCCATAGATAGGCATACAATCACTAAGCTATTGGTCCATTGGCAAGAAGAATGAGCTACGGCGATACACCGTGTTCTTAATCTAAACTAAAATCTTTAAGCACTTACTGGAGTGTGTGGCTTCAATGTTTTTAGTGTTCTCGGCGTTCCAAGAGATATCTCTTGGGTAGAATCTTCTCTGCTCTGCTTCTTCACACAAACATAAACTCCTAAAGTGCTGTACAACTTCCAAGGTATTCGAATTACAACAACTCGCTTCAGCTAACGCGGAACGCGCCCACAAAACTCGCGAGTCCACGACCTAACACAATACGGTTTATCAATAAAGAGACCGCGGGTCGATGGACAATACAATTAGCTTACTATCCATTAATTTTAACAATAACAAATAAAAATCGTCGGCCGGTTTCAACACGCGTCTTTCAAGTTCTTTTTCACATATTAACCTCAAACGTCAAAACGTCAAACACACAAGTGACAATCCAAAAATGTTGCCAGTACAATGACGTTCGAAATCCAACAGCCACCTTTCAGCTCCAGCATCAGACCAGCTCCATGTCATTATAATATTGTATTGTCACGCTGTGTACATATGCTTGCAAAATTACAACATAATCGGTTGAAGATATCTGCTTCAAAATTGAGTTGCAAGATTCCACCAGAACATATAAGTATGCATACATTGCAAGTTATTAAAAACTTGTAAAAAAATGACATTCAACAGTCTACTACGGACATCAGTGTCTCCTTACAAAGGAGGCTTTGGCTCCCACTAAACTAAACTAAACGGATTTCAAGGCAACAGTAGATAAAGTGATTCAAGAGGAAGGTTCATTCAAATAATGTAATACATGAAAATAAAGTAGAGAAAATCCGAGAATTTCAAAGACTACCATGTGAAGCCGGGCCATGTCGCTAGTAAATACTAGTAATCCATGTTAAGAGTTTGCCAACAAATGTTATTACAGCAAAAAGTTTTAATTTATAACAACAATAAGCTTAAAGTCACAAGCAATGAATTGGGGAGATTTGTTTTACTTTATGGGTCATGATTCGAAGCGAAGAACAACTTTTTGAGCTTCCTTCACATTCTGGAAACTTCCTTCCCTAGGTTGCTGGAACTGCGGCATTGTCTGACGCGGAAAGTTTCCGATCCTTTGTGAATCTTTAAAAGTTGGACAAATTACTTTCACTGCCCCGGATATTTATATAAACAACACCGCGGCTCCGCCCGCGAGTGTGTTGGTTATCACAGTAAAAAGTTAGTTATGTGCTTTATCAAGAATTAAAGTATCTCCATGTCAAATTTCATAGAAGTCGGTGCAGTAATTTTGCCTCTACCGGGTTTAGACAGACAGAAAGAGTTACTTTCGAATATGGTATGGAAGTATAGATTTAACTTGATTTACAGAAGCTTAGAGGAATTAAAAAGCTGTAAGAGCTCTTCCGTCTGTATAATCATCTTACATTTACCTTTAATTAACCTGTTATATGTCCGAAATATTTATTTATTTATTTTAACTTTAATTTAAAAAACAAAGTAAGCAGAACCTAAAACGTTTGTCTCTAGAACGATTTAATAACTTTCATCGACAGATAGCTGTTGATACAAACTTCAACAACAAACGCGGGTAACACCGCGGTGCGCAGCTAGCCTATTTCTAAATATATTATTCGCCCCTGCACAGGAATTGTTGAAACATATTAAAAGAAAAATATGACCTGTTCCTTAAGTTTTTCATTATTAAAAAGACAACTCCCACATCAGTACTAATATTATAAACGCGAAAGTTTGTAAGTATTAATGGATGGATGGATATTTGTTACTCTTCACGCAAAAACTACTGAACGGATTTGGATGAAACTTTACAGTAATATAGCTTATACATCAGAATAACACATAGGCTACTATTTGCAGCGATACACGCGGGCGGAGCCGCGGGCAACAACTAGTTTAAAATATATTTAATATCACGGATTGTTCTACAGAAATACATAAACACCCACACTCAGAACAACAATTAGTATATCACACAAAGTTTTGGCTTGTGGGTTTGAACCCTAAACACAGACGCGTCAAGGTGACCGCTACCACAGTAAACTACTAAGCAATCCGTGCAGTCAAGTTAAACATTTACTTACACAAAGATAATGCTGATTTAAATTGAAAACGTTTACCGACTTAATGAAGTTCGGTTTTCTACCAACACCCCATGATTTAGTGGGTGGGGTAACTTGTTTCATTACCGGTCACTGCCGCAGGGTTCCGTCGTCTTTGTAGAAGGGTTCAGTAAAAATCGATTCCTTCAATGTACTTACATGTACAAATGCGAAGAGACTCCCCAATAAATAGCTGATAGTGACTATGAACACATGCAAAACTGTCATAAAGTACTAGGTAGGTAGATAGCAGCGCTCGTTAATAAAAACTAGTAAATATAGTTGTGAATCTTTGCATTTGCATTGTACATCGTAATAAGTCTGTAGAATTCAAGGATACTGTGTAGAAAAATAAAGAATAAATAAGAAAAAAATGTCTTAATCATCGCTAGGTCGGAAACTTTTCAGAACACCAGACAGACACGTAATTCTGATACTTACTCTATCCACTTTTTGTTGTGGTGACACATCTATACTAATATTATAAAGCTGAAGAGTTTGTTTATTTGTTTGTTTGTTTGAACGTGCTAATCTCCGGAACCGCTGGTCTGATTTGAAAAATTCTTTCAGTGTTGGATAGTACATTTATCGAGGAAGGCTATAGGCTATACAATCATCACGCTAAGACTAATAGGAGCGGAGCACCAATGAAGAATGTTACAAAAACGGGGTTTTTTTTTACGCTACGGGCAGTAGGAGACGTAAACGACGTTGCGTGGGTCAGCTAGTGCTATATAAGTTTTAACAAAAAAAAATTACGTGTCGAGTCCAAATAAAGGGACTCTATACGGAGTTTATTTACCTATATCAGGTGACCCACCTGATCATTTGCTCCCAAACCATAAAAGGCTATGGCGTATTTACTGTTATAGTATTAAGGGAAGAAGGTCCCGCAAATAAACAGTATTGTGCCCTGCAAACTCAAACCTTTTTAAAAAAAAAAATGCAGTAGGTAACTAAAGCGCATTATGACTGATACTGTACTTTATTTTTATTTCTTTAACTACATAAAACTAAAATCTCAACACAAAGTGATAAAAAATGCTTAAAAACTATAATTAAACAAAAAATATGCAACATTACCATAAAGAAGTTGCGAAGCTTTTTAAACAGCCAACTTTTAAAAGCGCGCGAACAGCAAACGTCTGGATTTAAACTTTATCTTTTTTAATCTGTGGATTTCTCGATTGGCGGGTAAGCAATGAAAACCTTTTGCAAACTCATTAATCTTCATTTACTTAGCCTAATGTAAAGTTGGACTTTACTAACTTTGGCTAACTGTTAGTTTTTTATCCAAAAGGGACCAAAGGGCAATGGGGTTACTTGATGGTAAGTGACCACTGCAAGCTATGATCATTTTTGTAAATAACTGAGTCACGAGTGTAATTGCCTCGGTGGCTTAGTAGTAGCGTATGCGACTGCTGTGCTTAAGGTCTCGTATTCGATTCTCGGGTCGGACCAAAAGTGTGTTTGATCTGCAAATATTTGTTTCGGAGTTTGGGTATTTACAAAAAAGTATAAAATAAGTATTTATATCAGTTGTCTAGTACCCATAATACAAGCTGTGCTTAGTTTGGGACTAGATGGCTCTGTGTGTTAGATGTCCTAAATTAATATTTTTTTTATTTGTTGTTGTTGTGCCGTTCTTTGCGTCTCTCCTGCCATAGAATAAAGGGTGGGGGGGGAGCATTAACATGTGGGAGAGCTACGCTTCGGCATGAATGGGCCGGCTCGACCGGAGTAATACCACGGCCTCACAGAAAACCGGTGTGAAATAGTGCCTGCGCTGTGTTTCACCGAGTGAGTGAGGATACCGGAGGCCCATACCCCAACCCCTCCCCCCATCATCTCCCAAAGGCCGGCAACGCACTTGTGACGCCTTGTTGGGGTGTTGGGGGTGTCCATGGGCGTCGGTAATCTCTTACCATCAGGCGATACGTCTGCTAGTTTGCGCGCTATTCCATAAAAAACATAAATATAGATTTTTTAATCTCCTAACGTTATTATTGTAAATTTAAAATACAATTCTAACACTTCAAATGTAAGTTGAGCTGTTATCCGTCTGTCTTCGAGCTATTAGTGGTGTCATAAACGTTTCACTGGACGACTAACATCTGTTAATTAGTCGGTTTAAATTTAACTTACAAATATTGATTTAAATTTAAACAGTTTAAAGTTGTAGCTTTACAAGATGCGTTTGAAATAGAATGATTGATTACTATGACAGCTTGAAGTTATTAAACTCGGTTAAGAGAAATGATTTAGATGAAGTAAGTCTATAAATCTATTGGATAGAAAGTTACTGGTCTGGGGTATTGCAACTTTTCTTGTTAGTATTTCATTTTACAGAAACTACGCGTGTTTGATTTTCAGTCTGTACAAATTTTTAGATAAATGATTGAAAGTGTCTAAGATATTTAAAGAAATAACATGTATGTGGGCCGGGGTAGTTAGATTTAGTATTAATTTGTTTTATAAAGTTCAATTTAGTAACATAGTCGAATGACGGTTGCTTGAAAAATCAATAATGATAGACGTCGGGTTAGAACACTATTGTTAATGATTTGTGAACTTATTAATAAAAAAACATCATGTCAAAACTTGTATTTTTCAACTGCCATCCCCACAGGTATGTATTTAAAAAAAACTAGTTAGGATCTAAGTGTATTTATTTTATTTTATTTATTTATTTATTTATTCATATAGTAAAAGAGTTACAAATATCCTTACAATTAATGCAATCACAATCTCATTAGAGATTTGTATTATAGAACTCGTATTACAGTTTGATTTGTGATTGAATACCGATGTTTTGTTGCAGTATAATATTTAATTATTGTTTTGTTGTTTGTAAAACTCTTATTAATAAAATGTGTGTCCGAAATGAGCAGGTGGTTGAAACTCTAGATATTGCATGCCTGATTCTCTTCCAAGATAAGCAGATACCATTGAATGCTTTTTGAAATCAGGGTCATCATCCAAAATCCTGACCTATTTACTATACTTAAACAAATGAGAGCTGGCCACCAACCCACCACGTGTTACCTATTCATACCCAGTGATATACGATCTTTTATTGCTTTTAACCCACTGAGTACATTAATGTGGTAATTGTGGTGTGGATTGAAGAAGGCAAACTGTCACCATCCCAATCCATACGATGGGTGTCGACACCACTCACATAAGAGACGACAAAAGAAGCAAACTTTGCAGGGCAACATCACTGCAAAGAGAACGAAAACGTGAAACATACACTTTTTTTTTTTACGTGTGGAAATCCCCTCGGACCGTCACCCCACCGGGGTTTGCGGCGGGGCGGTGTGTCGGACTCGAACCGACTAAAACCACACGGTGTGCCATTCTGCGCCTGTGAAGGGAGGAATCCGGGAACTGCAATTATTAACACGTCCGGACCCCTCCCAGCGCCTGCCCGCACTGAAGCGGGCACCGTCACCTGATGGACTCTCTAATTAGGCGACGTACGGCACACGCGTACGTCGCCCCCTCGCGAGTGGCCACTAATGCGGATGGAGGGGAAAACCCGTTCCGACCATCCGCGGCCACACTCAGGGCGGCATGAGGCGCTGGTAGGCGCGCCTCCGGGGTCTTGGGTCCGAGTGGAGGTCGTCTATACCAACCCGGCTGACCAGCGTGGTATAGTAAGCCAAACACCCCTTTCTAAGGAGAGGCCTATGTCCAGCAGTGGACTATTACAGAATACTGATAATGATTACGAGTAAGATTGCCCCCTATTCTACTGAAAAACCTAGCAAAAAAGAACACGCTACCTACACAAATATTGAACTGAGGTTATTTTCATTATCATATCTTTCTGTAACACTCCGTAACAAGTAAACAAACAATATTTCGTTGGAACTTCCCTTAACTGTTCTAATTACTTTTGATTTTTATTGCACCCCACGCGCAGAGCTTTCTAATTTGCTTACAACTTCAAACGAAATTGGAGCGATAAAAATATATTAGTGTAGTAATTATCATAATTTTTATTCTGTTGTGGAATAAACAGTGATGTACTTCGTCCTATACTTGTCTTTACTTGTTATTTATATATAGATTTATTGTATCATTGATCAATTGTTGTGTCGATCTATGATTTTTAACTGTAGCTTCAATTTAACGTTCATAAATGTCACTTAGTGTCATAATTGAATAAATGATTTTGAATTTGATTTATTTATTTTGAATTTACTTAGTATATTAGCATGGTGGCATGATACCATGAGCGTCTCCGTGATTTGGAGGTCACGTTAAGCAGTCGGTCTCGGTTGTTACCGTAGGATAACAGTCATAAAGCTTAGTTGGAGGTCTTCGGGCGGCTTAAAAACATCCGACGGCAAGATTTACGTAGCCACAACATTGTCTTGCCAGTCCCCAACCCGCACTCGGCCAGCGGGAGGACGTGTGGCCTTAATCCTCTCCTGAGAGGAGACTCGAGCCTAGCAGTGGGACATTATGGGTTGTTGAAGAAGATTAACTCTCAGAAAGAAGAACAATTCAACAGTCTCTTGAACATAGTACAAAGTCTGGCAAATTCGTCCACTAACTATATAGATTCATTCCAAACCTCACCCTTTTTGAAGCTATTTTAAAAAGAAAAAATAATATATGTAAAAAGTGAATATTATTTAAAAGACAGCAGAAACTTTTATTGTCAGATGCAGGATCATACGTTCCTATATTAATTTGGCATATTTTCTCTAAATAATAATTGAATGAAAGACGATTTCATGCATACTCTCAATTTTTTTGTTTCAATTGCATAACAACCCATACCACTAATTATAATAGTTAATTCACCTAAATACCTGATTGCGTACCTCACTGTGTTGCCTTATCACGGCGGTAGATATTTAGTAATTAACTCTAATGCACCAATTACTCTGTTTGTTCCGACCATACCTCTAACTTTGGATATTGGGGCACGGTAATTGTATGGTGGGTTTACATGGCGATTACAATGCATTGATAACTCAAGACAAATGAATTCGTTTTCGAAAATAAAGGTATTAGAGCCACGCTGATTTCAGCACGAACAGGCCGGCTCGACCGGGGCGGTACTACCCTCGCACAGAAAATCAACCGTAAAATGACAGCGTTCGTGCTGTCGTGTTTCGTTGGTGAGTGCGAGACCGGAGGCCCAATTAGTCTAGTCAACAAGTACCATACTTGTTGACTAGACTAAAAGATGCAGCAGCATCACTAGGCCGCCATGGTGTGGGTCTCCATACTGCATTGTCTGCATTCGCAATGAGTATGGTGACCACCGCTCTTGGATTCTGCTTATGCTTTCCATCAGGCAGAGTGGAGTCATTTTGGCGGGCCAAACATTAATAAAAAAAAAAAAATACATTACATGATTTTTAATGGCACGATAATTTTATCAAAAAAAAGGGAATCATTTCTTCTGACATTTACAGGACAATATATGGTTAAAAAATAATACAAAATAGTGAGCCGTAAGTAATTATAGTGAAAATTGAAAATTCAATTTAAATCATCATCATCAACAACTCGTTGCAGTCCACTGCAGAACATGGGCCTCTCCTAAGGAATATCACAGAGACCTCTTGCTCTTTGCATCCAGTCACTGCCAGCATGAAATCAAATACTGAATATCTTACAGGAGGCAGGAATTGCACGTGGGAAGCCCAAAATTGATCGGCGTTGCGGGAGCTGTCTTAAAACAAAGAAAGAAAGAGGGCAAGAGGAACTACATGAAAACTATAACATACCGTGCAAATAAAAGTCTCACGCCGATTATAATAAAGGTTTAATTTTGCCCCTCTTGAAATTTGTCATGTTGGACTAACATTCATCTAATCATCTAAAAAGAACTAGGAGAAGGTTTACATCCATGTAAACGTCCCCTAACAAAGCGGCACCAAGAAGCTGTTTGCATAATTTTCTATCACAACATTAAAACAAACTTTGCTCACTTTTACGTTTCCCTCCAAGTCTACGGTTACCACGGAATATTGTGAATCATCATCATCTATTATGAATATGGTTTTATTTCACCAATGAAGACAGACAAGAGCTTAGGACAAGAGTATAGGCACCGGCGCGCGGCGGCGTAATGGGGGTAAGTTCGCGCGTAGTACACTTCGTGCAACAAATCAAAACAAACAAAATCGAAGTATAGACGACAAAGTAAATATGAATTTGTATCATTTTTCTAATACACATAGTACAAGCTCTGCTTAGTTTGGGACAAGATAGCGTTATGTGTTAGATGTCCGAAATATTATTAATATTATTCTCTTTCTACAATCGTTAACGCCTCTATTCTCTAGTATTATTGACTAACTAGTTGTTGCCCACGGCTCCGCCCGCATAGTAGCATATGTGTTATTCTGATGTATAAGCTATATTAGTGCAAAATTTCATCCAAATCCGTTCAGTAGTTTCAAGTAAACACACGCGTTAACGCACACACGTGCTAAGAAACTGCACTACCTTTCGTAAGTAGCGGTTGTAGTGCAGTAAGGTTATCTACAAAATGCCGTCTTGTGCAATTAAATGGTGTAAAAACTACACAAGAGTACACAAAAAGTGTCAAGAAGTAACATTTCACACGTAAGTACAAACAAAACTATATTTTTTTAATTTATTCTAACACAATTTTACTAATAATAATGCCAATATCACAAAAGACGTTCTGAAAGAGTGTTGCCAGGAGTTTAGAAATGCTTAATAACAGCCTTATGTTTGCAAGAGCACATACAGCCGAGGGAACAGAGAGTGCACCTGTGTTTGCGCACACACTTGTGCAATATAATATCTCCTGCGTAGTTGGCTGGTCTCCGTTGAGACCGCCGTGACCGAAATCGGCTATAAGAATATCAATGTCATTATGTCGCCTGATGCCTATGAACAATTTCCCAACAGTTGTGCTTTTTCGTATCACATTTATTTACATAAATCATTCACGCTTAAATCTCCTTCTACGCTCCGTTTTAGCCTTTATACTTATTCGCAAGGGTTAAATCGTTTCCCAGATGAAGGAAAGCACATGTTTTATTCAGATAACAGTTAATATATGGTGATAGATAACACTTATCAACGCCTACCTCTTTTACATAAAATTTCCCATGTGCCGTGATTTATCGTGTGAATAAAAGTGATTTAACCATTTAATTATGAGTCGTGTGTGATTTATGAGCAAACTCCTTGTTAACACGAGCCTATGGTACAATACCGCTGAATAAGTTGACGAGCATATATGTTATACTAACTGAGCCCCGCGGTCTTGTACATTTACAACAACAAACACGGGTACAATCGCGGGCCGAAGCTAGTCTAAAAAAGAAACCTAAGATACTCCTTATATCATCAGCTATCTGCCAGTAAAATTCCATTAAAATCTGTACAACCATTCCAAATACTAGGAACAAACAGATAGACAAAAATGATATTTGATACTTTCATATGCATTTAGTAAAAAGCTGTTAATTTGAAATTACAAACATACACTTCGATTTTATTTATTTGTAATGATGTAGAAGATCACGCACGATTACTCCAGCAGTTATCTGTTCTGCGATATATGTGACCAGCCCATTGCCCTTTCAGCCTACTAACTTGAAATAACTAATAATATAATAACTTGCCGATGATGGTGATGAAATAAGCCTTATTTTTAAACATTTAATTTAAGCAATTAAATAATGTTATTGAAACGCTTCCGAAAAGTAAGATAGACTGTATGTAAAGGTTATCATGAGCATCAACCTATCGCAGTCTCCTCCTGAACATAAGCATCTCTCATTACACGCCAATCTAAGTTAAGTGTCAAGTAAGTCAAGTTAAGTGAACAAATTAATTACAACAATAAAATTGAAAGTTAAAGTTCTTAAAGTTAAAGTTAAGTTAAAGTATCTGAGTGTAATTTGCAACTGCCTCGGTGGCGCAGTGGCAGCGTATGCGACTTGCTTGAGGTCTCGGTTTCTATTCCCGGGTTGGACTAAGTGTTTGTATGATCTGCAAATATTTGTTTCGAAGTTCAGATATTTTCTATGTATAATACGTATCTATTTACAAAAAAAGTATGTATGTATTTATATCACTTGTCTAGTACCCATAGTAAAAACTTATAGGTAACAGATATTTTCCTTTTACTTTCTCTGTGTGATATTCTTTGCGACCGTGTGTCTCAAACCAACCATTACACATCATTATAACTCGTACGACACCCTGGCGCAGATTTATGGCCTTAGAAATTAAAAATGATTTCGTGAAAATTGTTTTACAGTACTTTAATAATTGACTAATCTATTTCAAAATCGAATCATGTTATGGTTATAAGTGTGGGGTAAGTTCATCATTTATGAATGACAGATCTCACAACGGCTATCTGAAATTGCAACCAGAGTGCTCAAAAACACACACATCGAAAGTAACACTGTCAGTTTGTCTGTTACGGTTTGAAACTAAACTGCTACGCCGATTTCGATAAAATTTGGCAAGGAAATATTTTGACCAATACCTCTTTTTTCAAAAATAGACCTATGTCCACCAGTGGAATAATAAGTGCTGTTGATAATGATGACTCATCAGCCTGTAATTTAGTAAACCGAGATTAAAAATGTTAAACATCAATCTTTTACTATGATAATAAAGGCAAGTGGTTTGGTAGAAACTTGGCTAATAGACTACTATGAACTAAAATATTAAATAATTACCTACAAATTTTAACAAAAAAACCGTCTTCAATCTGGACTAATTTAATTTAAATGGGACCATTGGGGAAGCACCAGCTTTCAAATAAAAAAAGAATGATAAAAATCGGTTCACCCAGTCAAAAGTTATGAGGTAACAAACATAAAAAAAAATTAAAAAAATACAGTCGAATTGAGAACCTCCTCCTTTTTTTGAAGTCGGTTAAATATTCGTTCATCTGTTCTTTAAAACTATCATAAACAACATTCATATTATTTATGGGCCCTCCAACGTCTATAAGTTTTATAGACTGATAAGGGGGATTACGGAGTTGGTTTATATTCGAATTGATATTTTATTGAGAATACGTTTTATGGTGTTGTAAAGTTATGTTTTGTTATTGCATCTTAAGTAATAAACCAATAAGAGAATGATTAACGTATTTTAATTGCCGGCCTATTTTAACTTTATTTATTTACTAGCAGATGCCCGCGGCTCCGCCCGCATGTATATCGGTCTTATTCCCATGGTAGTAAATACATAATAGGTCTTTACCTATGAAATTGCCGTTTTGCATGCAATAAGTGAAAGTACTTATTTCTTCAAACTTTTTTATTTCTGTTATTCGAAGTAATCACCCATGCAATTGACGCATCTTTGCCAACGCATTGGCAGTTTATTGATGCCCTTCTTGTAAAAATCAGCTGGACAACAAGGCAACAAACTCTTCAAAGGCATTTTGTACTGCCTCTCGGGAATTGATTTTTTTACCCACTAAAAAGTTGTCTAAATTTTGGAAAAAGTAATAGTCGGTAGGTGCAAGGTCTGGTGAGTATGGCGGATGACGGAGAGCTTCCAACCCCAGCTCTTGCAGCTTGAAGACTGTCTGTTGCGCAGTATGGGGTCGCGCGTTGTCGAGAAGCAGCTGCAAGAGCTGGGGTTGGAAGCTCTCCCTCATCCACCATACTCACCAGACCTTGCACCTACCGACTATTACTTTTTCTAAAATTTAGACAACTTTTTAGTGGGTAAAAATTTCAATTCCCGAGAGGCAGTACAAAATGCCTTTGAAGAGTTTGTTGGCTCCCGTCCAGCTGATTTTTACAAGAAGGGCATCAATAAACTGCCAATGCATTGGCAAAGATGCGTCGATTGCATGGGTGATTACTTCGAATAACAGAAATAAAAAAGTTTGAAAAAATAAGTACTTTCACTTATTGCATGCAAAACGGCTATTTCATAGGTCAAGACCTATTATTAAATGTGTGTGCGTTAATCCAGGGTGTCAGCTTCCTGCATACCAAATTTTATCCAAATTGGTCCAGCCGTTTGCGCGTGAAGAAGTAACAAACAAACACACTCACAAACTTTCGCCTTTAAAGCTTTTTTAAAATCGTTTGCACTTCTATTCAAATATATTTCACTTCTTTTTTGAACCTACAACACTTGGCGCAGTCGAAAGCGGCGTGGCAACCGTTCAAACCACTAGGCCAGTTAAGTCAATCGTTTTACTTGTTTAGCTACTCAACTGATTACAATGTTTATTTTACATACATTAGTTGTCAAGGGTTACCAAAAATTATTATTAACTTCAATTTGTTAATAACGATAGATGCAGTGGACGGACACAGTGTTCAAGGCGTCAAGTAAGCTAGCCAATGTGATGTAACAAAAAATGACACTTATTCCTTGTAGTTTACACAGTCGTATGACATAATATATGGCAACTCGTGGGAGAGTTACGCTTCGGCGTGAATGGGCCAGCTCGACCGGAGTGATACCACGGCCTCACATAAAACCGGTGTAAATTGTGTTTGCGCTGTGTTTCACCGAGTGAGTGAGGATACCGGAGGCCCATACCCCAATCCCTCACCCTATCTTCCCCTCCCCCATCCCCCAAAGGCCGGCAACGCATTTGTGACGCTTCTGGTGTTGCGGGTGTCCATGGGCGGCGGTAATCGCTTACCATCAGGCGATACGTCTGCTCGTTTGCCCGCCCATTCCATAAAAAAAACTACTTCAATTTAGTTAAATACCGAGTAGAATTCCAAAAAAAATTTTCTTTATAAGACAACTCCCATACTAGGAATATCCACATCCTATGTCGCGGGGGACTTTATAGATACGCATTGTAAGGGGCACAAAAAGCACCCAGACTCAGGAAAACAATTTGTGAATCACACAAAGTGTTGTCCCCATGTAGGATTTGAACCACGACACTTGGCGCAGTAGAAAGCGGCGTGCCGACCGCTTAAGCCACTAGGCCCACCGTGCAGTCGAAAATGAATTTAATTTTCAAATTTATTTTTGTTATTTTATGAACCATACCATTATTTTCCGACTTATTTTTGCGTAAGTTCTAAATTATGTATTTTGAGATTTTATTCAAAAACAAACACCCTAATGAAAACAAAAACTAATTCATATTCACATTTACAAAACTGTTAAATAATTCCGGCTGACAGGAACAATCGACAGTGTACCGACTTGTCATAATTTCCCCCTACCGAATCTCCGCTGAATGACATTCCTACCTTATAATAGAGCTTTGATTGTATTTCAACCACTTCGTGAATTAATAATCAAAGCCTTTCAAACAGAATTTGAAGGCTTTGAAATGTGAGATAAATGTCTGGAGTCTTTTATTAAAATGTCACATCGACTGTCGACAAAAGAGAATCAACATATTGCTTCCGTCTTATTATTCAGTTATATTTGTTAAAACTGACTTGAAACAATTAGGTTATTTTGATTTTAAGTCTTTTGAACAGAGCGTCATTTTGTAGGTATATATTTAACATCAATCTTGATCGCTGCAACTACATAATCGCATCGCAATATTTCGCTTCATTTTGAAGCAAATTCTTAACTTTTTCTTATATAGTTCTAGGTCTCAATTTATTTATAAGCACTAATTGCAGATACACTGACTTGTAACTTCATCTTAAGAAGAAACCAGTTCAAGAGAGACCAACAATTCTAGAAAATCAATTGGAGGGTTATTCTATTTACATTTTACATATGTGCTATAACTCTGTTATAGGCAAATATTCTAGGGACATTAGTTTCTGGAATAAATCTTGGATGTATCTTTTACGTCGTTATAAAATTAAGTTAAAGTGGCTCTTGCTTCCTAAAATATATCTAACTATACGGTGTAAGGTTTGATGACGATCTCAAGTGGTTGTTTGGTCTATTGGTCTAATAATAAGCGATCCTGCTGATGGAAGGTGTGGATTTGATTCCTAACTATCCTCCATAGATATTTGATTTTAATTTATCCAAGTGTAAAGTATAAAATGTGCAAGTATGGCTTCGCATCATCATTTGGTAACAAATTCCAAAAGTGTGTTGCTTGTACTATGTAATGTGAATCAGCAAAGTTTGTGGAATGCGGTGAAAGTTCTTATATGTAAAGTTTCCTGATGATCTCAAATATCGTTGTTGGGTGTCAGGATATTATATAAAGTATATATGTATTTGTATCAGTTGTCTAGTACCCATAACACAAGCTAGCACTAGATGGCGTTGTGTGTTAGATGTCCGAAAACATTTATTTATAACTCTGAATTGCCAAAAGGTTTCAAACAGATTGCACACTAGCCATGATCAAAGCTGTTTCAGGAACTGGTAAAAAGTATAAAAAAGTTAGTGGAAACAATTTTTTGTTCAATCTCATTGCGCAACTAACACAAGAACATCTTGGCAGCTAATTTCTCAGAAGATGTCTGGAATTTTCTCCCGTAATTGTTGTGTAAGCAAGACGTACAACAAATTTGTTGTACTGTTCTATTTGTTCTTATAAACATTAGTCTGTTACCTGAATTCTTGAAAGAAATCGGTGCTCTACGGACGGAGGAAATTAGGGTTGAACTCTAAGCAATTTCGATAAAAATTTAAGGTAAAAAAGGTATGTATATGTGTATGGTGTATGTATGTTTATGTATGTATAAGTATGTGTATATTTATGAGTGTATTTTGTATGTATGTACGTATGTATTCTTGTGTTTTCTTCTGAATTATTACCCAATATTATTCTGGATTATGTTCAAAGTCCTAACGAAAGTGTAGTGCACCATCTCACTCGTTTCCGCACCACCCGACGGTAGACTGGTAGAGAATGCCTTTGGCATTAAGTCCGCCATTGTACTTTTGTGCATAAAGTTATAAAATAAAATAAATAAAAAATTAATAATTATTTCAAATACAGTATTTGACTATCAAGATACATCAACTCTTTTTAAATATCGAAATGTTTAGTTTTGTAGAAAATAAATGAGTAATAAAGTAAATTCGGGCTATTGCCATTTGATTGACTATTTGGTTTGGCACTTATTTTAAAATGTTTAAGACAGTAATGAATATAGTTTTTTCACAATCTTATGTGATAGTCAATCACGAAAAGTGTTGAATAATTCAATTACAATAAATATAACACAAATATCCTTCCATTTCTAAGTTCGGCAATGCATTTGTGACTCATTCAGGCATTCATGGGCTACTGTAGTCCATGTACTATCGAGTAACCCATCTACGTTTTGTCCCTTACATTCATCATCATCATTATCATCAGCCTATCGCAGTCCAATGCTGAACATAGGCTTAAATTATGAAAAAAACCTTATTTGAATTGTGTAAGATTAATATTTATTTATTTTAATAAATTTCTATTTAAATTTTCTTTGTCCAATACTGGAAATCCTTCGGCTGAACCGATGATGACGAATTTTATTTTTCCTGTAAATATTATTTCTTAGTTTAAATTTCAAAATGTCGATAACCTATAATGTCTATCGATAGTTTCCTTTCCCTAGTATGCTATTTACAATCGTAGCTCGTTCGATACCGATGCACTGGCGGTCTCTGGAGAAATACCGCATGTAAGGCTCCATGCCAAGGCGTTAACACAAATGTTTCTGCAATTTTCGACCCCAGGGTCACTAAGACTTTGGAAGACAATTGAAACTGGAATTTCTGGAAGCAATTTAATTAGAATTTGTATCAGATAGGCTAGAGAATTGAATTTGAAAATTCTGGAAAGCTTGGTTATTTATTTTATTTGTGGTATAAATGAGGAAACCTTGAAACAATGCCTATGCCAACACGTCTAGCCCACTTCTGGTCTTAACCCTACTATCCATGAAAAGGCGTAGGTACAGCAATGAACTGTTGACAATAGGGGAGAACAGCAAAAGATAACCTGTTGAAAAAAAAAAAATCCTAAATTTTAGTTAAGGTTTTGGTAACCTCATTCACTTGGTGAAAAACAATGGAAAAATGGTTTTCCTTGATACCGTCGTATCACTTCAGTCCAACTGCCGAAGTGTTGAAGCACGTCTGTCATGAAGAGATATTGCCTCTATGGCAGTCCTCTATCACCTTTATCATGGTAGGCCCAATGATGCAGAAGCATCACTAGGCTGCCACGATGTGGGTCGCCATGCTGCATTGTCTGCATTTGCAATAAGTATGGTGACCACCACTCTTGGATTCTGCTTACGCTTTCCATCAGGCAGAGTAGAGTCACTTTGACAGGCTTTGAGAACAAAAAAGAAATTTTATTTAAATGCCTACTACTATCAAATGCATAGGTATGCAAAACAAAATGTGTATGTTATTAACATTCCAGTCCATCTTTCTTTATTTTCAGAGGAGTTAAGAAGAACATGAACCTATTTAATACTAAGACGACAGCAGACTAAGCCCTAGGTGTCCTATTTCACGGTGCATTAGACAAGGTTCTTAGCTCGGCGCAATCTCAATGTGAGACGTCTCACCGAAGATAAAACTCGGAATATCTACTTACATACATAATTCACTGCTCATCTTTGATTCAAGCGCCCTTTTGATGTAGAGTGTACCTGGTCTATCTTAAATTCTAAGATAGTTTTTGGTATTAAATGTATATTTGGTATATAAGTAGTTTTTATGAGTTATACGGTAGCTTCGTTTATTGAAAGGTTATTTCGCTATTATCATTCTTCGTGTTGAATAGAAAAATTTGCTTAAGAAATCTTGTTAATTAACAGCTATTGTGTCATTCCGACTGCCTCGTTGGTCTCCAGATTGGCGTGTGCTACTGGTGATCATGAGGTCTCGGGTTCGATTCCCGGGTCGGACCAAATGTTTATTCTGTTAACCAAACCAAACGTTCTGTTAACTAAATGTTAATCTACAAATATTTTTTTCTGAGTTTGGGTGCTTTCTATGTATTTCTATCTAGTATGTATTTACAAAAAAAAAAGTATATATGTATTTGTATCAGTTGTCTAGTATCCATAACACAAGCTCTGCTTAGCTTTGGACTAGATGGCGTTGTGTGTTAGATGTCCGAAAATATTTATTATTATTATTATTCATTGCATTGCTTAGCTGAGAATACTGTATTTTATACGGCTGCTCGTGTGGAGACAGATTGAGAATATGGAGTGTCACCATCCATTTTCAATGACAATGGTGGTAATTCTGATGTTGTCATCACTAAACTAGATCCACGGTCACCCATCCAGGTACTAACCGCGCCGTCGTTGCTTACCCTTGGTGATTGTTTCTAATCACCTAGTGCAACGGGGCTATAAGCGCTTTGTAGTTATCAAATTCAATAAATTACATTTACTACGGATTATAGTATTTAAACTATACGCTGTGAAATTAAAATGCTATTGAACATCTAGCGGTATATTTCGCCTGCGGCAAGTATGTACTTGTAAAACTGTAAAGTCTGTAGTAGTACATGTGTACTACTACAGACTTTACAGTTTTTTGTACAAAGAAATAAGTTGTACCATTGTTTAAGGTGTGAATCACCATTTAGACGGATTAAAAATTAATTGGCTACTTTTTTTCAGAACAATATATAATGGAAAATTTATTTTTAATATTAAAAATTCTAACCTTACAATTGTTATTGATATTTTAACACGTTTTCAGTTTCATCTATATTTTTGTGTGTTTTTGTAAGGAACCGACTAGGTATCTTAAGCGCGTTTTTTAAACTACACACATCAAAAGTGTCTAGGGATCAACATATGTGTCTAGGGATCAACATATATTTTTGCAATAACTTTTCTCCTGATTGATATTAATTAAAATTTTCTTTAAGGATTCATCAAATAAAGTGTTTTCGTTTGTCACAGTAACGATAAACCAAGTCACCTTTGCATTAATAAAGAAATTTGCCATTTTCCTAATAAAGGGATTTTTGACATTTGAACCACTAACATTAAAGTTCGAAAAAAAGATTGAAATAACAGTTTTCTTTAAAATTTTATTAGGTAACTTAAACAATTAATAATCCGTGTTTCTACCGCGAACACTAACAACACAAGAATCGGTTTGGCATACTCAAAATAAGTTCATCCAAATCACGCTGTGGAATGGCCGCCCATGTTCGTTGCAACAACAAAAAAAGGTCTTCTTGCTACTGCATACCCTCCATATTCGGCAGAGCTCTTCTCTGTAGCATATCCCATGCATGCTCAATCGGGTTCAAGTCTGGCGACTGAGCAGGCCAGGGCCAAAGCCACATCTCAATCTCAAGAAATCCGCATAAAAATGCTTGATCCCTAGACACTTTTGATGTGTGTATATTTTGATAGATGTGTGAGAGAACAATGCTTCGACACATATTAGTGATCTGATACCACAGAAAATCGGCTAAGTCCGAGTCGGACTAACTCACGAAGAATTCCGTACCATTATTTATACATTTCAAGCGTTGCCGTTATTAAATATCGAGCAAAAAACAGCAAAAGAATAATGTTTTTTTTTTTTTTTTTTTTTTATGTTTTGCTCGCCAAAATGACTCTACTCTGATGTTTGTTGTATGAAAGCTCCCTATAAGTATTTACTTTAATTTTTAAAATATATTATACAACTAAATATTCTGTGAATCGCTAGCCACTGAGTAATACGAAAATATCCACAATACCTAATACCTACATAACATTATATACAATCTTGAGCTTGTTACGGTTCCATATCGCCTTAGGCTAGCAAGTACTGCACTGCAGACACTGCGTATTGATTCCACTTGTAAAATAAATGTATAGAAACGACTCTAAGAATAAAATACATTTTTTTTAAATAAAATATATGCAGATTTAAAAAAAAAACGAAGTAACTTTTAGGACGAAAACCTTCCTCTTTTTACATTTTGACCGCGGGAGAGCCACGCTTCGACATGAATGGGTCGGCTCGACCGGAGTAATACCACGGCCTCACAGGCAAGGCACTTGTGACCCCTCTGGTGTTGCAGGTGTCCATGGGTGGCGGTAATCGCTTACCATCAGGCGATACGTCTGCTCGTTTGCCCGCCTTATTACATAAAAAAAAACATTAGACCTGATCTTTTCCAAAAAATATTCCATACCCCATTATTCTTTGCATTACAGCATTTGTAACCGCTAAGCTACAGGCACTTTGTTTTCTATTATCAACATATGGATAAAACTAGCTGACCCGGCGAACTTCGTACCGCCATATTTACATATCTGTCTCAGCTTCCCACAGGCAGTGTACAGTCGCGGACTAAAAAACACTTTTTCCGTTATCTTTTATTTTTTTTCTTTCTAGCAAAAAAAGAATGAATGAAATCGGACTATGTGTTATTGAATTACAACTAAGTATATATTTTGACTTTCATCCCCTCTCTCCAGGAAACCGTGCTGAATTTCGGGATAAAAAGTGTCCTATGTCCTACCTCGTAGTATGAACTCAAATCATACCAAGTTTCATTTGAATCCGTTCAGTTGTTTCGGCGTGATGCGCAGCCAAGATACAGACAGACAGACAAAAATGAAAAAAAAATACAGTTTTGGCTTCAGTATCGACTGTGGAGAGCCCTCCAAAAAAAATTTTCAAATTTAATGTACAGAATTGGACCTGTTACATTTTTATTATAAGTATTTAAGATAAGTATAGATAAATAAAGGCCAACTTAATAATAGCAAATTGAATCGAACACATATAATACTAGTTTTCCTTTTATAATTATAGAGAGTTTGTTCCGAGCACATCTTTGCGGGAACGTGAAATTAATACAAATATCGTAGCTGCATTGAATACGGAACAAAGACCAATATACCGTTCAGGCTATCAAAGAAATGGCCGATATAATAATTTATTATACCGTGGATAAATATGTATTACATGTTTGGCTATTCAGGCAGGAGTAAGTTTATTATGATATCCATATACATACGCTTTTAGAGACATGTGTATATAACTGCAGTTTTCATTTTTCTATCAATTTCTATATCATCAGTACATCTATCAATTCTACCTTGCTTTTAGTACACCTACCTAATACTTTTGACCGGTATGGAGCTTTTCAAGTCTGTCAAAATAAATAATTAGACATTTTCCCCGGTAAAACCATCGTTTCTCGCCATCTAACGAAAATAATTTATGCAGTAGTAACAAATGTTCGGGCACCACACTATAAAAAAATTGTTGTATTTTGTAAGTGTATACCTATATAATATACTAGCTTTTACATGCGGCTTCGCTCACGCAGACTTTTATCCCCTGATTCACCCCCTTAGGGGTGGAATTTAAAAAATGCTTTCTTAGTGCTCACTTACGTTATATAAAGAACCTACATGCAAAATTTCAGGATTCTAGCTTCAGCGGTTTGGGCTGTGCGTTGATCTCTGGGTATGTCAGTCAGTCAGTCAGTCACCTTACTCTTTTATATATATAGATTTACATACACTAGGGAGCTGACTTATATATCTCATTTATTACCACGTTATTTGTATGAAATGTTTAGGTAGAGAAATAAGGAGTTTATTTCCTACAACTCGCATGTCATGATTAGATAAATAGTGCAAAAGAACTATCAGAATAAGCTGACAGGCATGTATTTACAATTATTTAAATATTATGATCATCAACAGTACGGACGGTAATACCTATAATTCATACTCTGTCTACTTTGAAATCAGACGGTCGTGTGTCAGAACAATCAAATGCTTTTGAACTTGAGCGGAACTACTCTGGTTACTTCCATATGACTGAAATCTCGTTTCATCTTTCGAGAAGCATAAAAATATACAGAAATATGAGATAAGATGAAATATTAATAGTCACGTAGTAAACCACTTAAGTGCAACCTTCGAGCCAGTTCCGTGGTTACCGAGATTTACAGCAGGAGATAAGAAGATCGCAGAACATACTACACTCTATCAAATCAACATAAAATAGGGAGTTCCTTCACATCACCTGTTTTTATTACAACGATAAAATGTTTTATTTGTCGATAAAGTATGAAAAAGCATAACTTGCCACGTCAGCAAAATGATAGACAATTTCTAGGTAAACGTAACATCGTCCTACATATTTTTCAGAGGTCAGCAGAATGGTATGTCAAGTGATAATCACATGTATAATCATTTTCTTTCTAACCTTTATTATTCCCAGGAATTTATGGGGTTGATTACTAGCTCAACCGGCTTTACCTGAATATCAGTTTTTCAACGGAGCGGCTGGCAACATGCAACCCTGAGTTATGTATACTCTAAGGGGCGAACAGAATTCGAAGGTGTGTCAGTCATAATCACGTGTAACATTCATTAAGTTAATCTGTCCTGTTTCTTTGTTTGAGAGCTTTAGCATTTAAGGAATTTTATGGCAAATGATGACATGGATCTTTACACTCATTCCTCTAAAGATGAACATCATGGAAATTTGAAAAAATCCATGTGTTGTTGAAGGAACCCTCAATGTTCTAAAAGCAAATAAAAAAACAGTTTGTTGACGTTCTATGAAATTCTTTTCTAGTATTTTTTTTTTATGTAATAGGCGGGTAAACGAGCAGACGTATCGCCCGATGGTAAGCGATTACCGCTGCCCATGGACACCTGCAACACCAGAGGCGTTACAAGTGCGTTGCCAGCTTTTGGGGGATGGGGGGGTGGAGGCGGGACGGGGGGAGATAGAGGAAGGGCCTTCGGTATCCTCACTCACTCGGTGAAACACAGCCGCAACCACTATTTTACACCGGTTTTCTGTGAGTCCGTGGTATCACTCCGGTCGAGCCGGCCCATTCATGCCGAAGTGTGGCTCTCCCACGGTAAATCCATATCCTCTTTTATGCAGTCCATCCATTTTTTTCTTTGGTGGTGACTTTATTCTTAACTAACATGGATGAATATAAGACTTATAAACTCTGGGATAAACTCCGCTTAAAAATTTACGAAGAACAACCTTATTGTACAACAATGCCGTTCTAACGATTGATTGACATTCATGAGACTGCTGATCCCTTGAGGGACTACCGTGAGCATTTGTTATGCCCCTTATTCTCATGGGAGAGGGAACGGTATCCATTGTTCACGACAATTGCTTCAGTCAACTTGGGACCATGGGCCGTTTTAAATTGCTGTTTTTGAGCTATGTACACAATATGTATGTTAACCATGTATCCTTGACGTCTGACAGTTTTAGAAACTTTTAAGAATATACATTTTGACATGAACCTTTTCGTTAATATCAGTTTTGCCACAGACCAATATGCCAATATCGGACCTTCGTAAATCTAAGGATGTACTGAATTCGAAGGTTGAACTAGTTGTCAGTATATTTCAGGACACTGGTTTTCCAATAACCTTTGCCATAGGTATTAATGACAACCGGGACCGAAGACTTAACAAGCTCTCCGAGAGCGTGACGAACATTATATATGTATTATGAGTTACATATTGCTATTTCTAACTTCAATTAGAATCCCTTTTGAAACAAAGAAAGTATAGCCTAATTGCAAATGCAGTCTTTAGAAGAATTAAGACAATTTACACCCCAGTAGCGTCTTTTCTCAATTTCAAGTATCAAACGTCTTCGTCAAACATTGACAAAACCTAAACTAACTACTCAATTGCCAATTCTCTTTAATCCTGACGAACGTTCACAAGGCTCTTGGCCTATTTTAAGATTTCCATCGATTTTTCAACTGCGTCCATTTACCAGAGAGGGATCAAGCGGAAAGCGGGTTTTGTCCATTAGTACGGACAGCCGAAGCTAAATCTTTATAGACTTACTGTTCTATGTGGGTCTCCAATAGATCGAGGAAAGAGGATTTATCTCAACTCTGTGCCGATAAATGCGATGATTGCCTTATCAAGTGTTTAAAAGACTTTTTTTTTAACTAACTGGTAATATTGAGATGTTTTTTCAGGTCGTTGTTTGGGAAACTCGTTTAGAGTTACAATTTTACATTTTAAACAAGGAAGTAGTTCTCAATTCATATGTATTTTGCTGGTTATCTCAGAACTCCTACACTTATGAATTTATTTAGAAAATTGATTTTCAATGTTAATTTCGAATTATTTTTAACTTCCTGTTTGATCCCAATTCAATTTAATGCAAATCATACTAGATTTATGTTTTGCTAAGGCTGAAAAATTTCATTTCTCAAAAATTCTAAGTTGTATCGCAACAAAAAAACTCACATTAGCATTCAAGATATTAATCTTAGTTAGGATTTAAACTTAGGTATGTATGGACAACAAAAAAATAATATTTTTACGAATTATTACAGTAATATCCTACTTAAGGTATAATTTACAAATCTCATTCTAGAAATACACACTTTTCAATAGAAATCGTCTCAGAAACAAAGTGAGAATATACTCCAGTCGAAATGATACAATGTGTTACATTTATGACCCTATTGGAAAGCACTTTCAGGTAACAAGGCACTTATTGGGTAGATTACAGGGTGTTTTAATACCGTAAAGTACCGTATAACCATTGATTTAATTTCAATTAAAAGGGAATGTAACAGACTTAAAAAATATGGTAGATATGGCATAGGAGGATTAGTGAGTATATATGAGTCACGTTATGGTAAGTGACTACTGACGCCCATCATCACATCAAAAGCTTTTAGCAGTCCACTGCTGGACATATGCCTCTCCTTAGAAAAGGTGTATTGGCCCACTATACCACACTGGCCTATACTATACTATATCACTGCAGCTGCATCCGCTACCATTACGCTGTCTTTAATATATATTTTTCTTTAATGGATATCGCCGCCGCGAGAGACTCATGAAGTGAACGGTTTTTTCAGAACGACACCATGACTATGACAACTAAGGGACCGTCCATTAATCACTTGAGGCTAGAAAGGGCGGAAGGGTTGGGGTTTAAAAAAACACGTGGAGTTTTTTTATTTCTTCCTAGAGAAATTCTCTGCGTAGTGTACTATGTACTAGTACAATATTTGTTTCTCGCACGGTTACACTATTAAATTTCTTTAATATCGTTTTTATGTCAGTCTAAAATAATCTGCAACCTTTCTGTATAGACATTTTTATCATGATTCATCATAAAACTTTGTTAAAAATACACGTGATTTTAGGTTTTAATCTTAAACCTCACCACGTATCACCAAGGGAAAGGAGGGAGTCAAAAAATGCAAAAAAAAACATCACGTGATTAATGGACGCGCCCTAACCTCTTTTATATAACATACAAAAAACTCACAAAAAAATGACGCTGTAAAATTTATGTTTTAAACTCCATTATTAAAACCAGATTTACCCACCGTAATTATACATGTGCCGGTCAATGTCAGTATTGCCCGCACCAGCCGTCTGCGTATCCAGAGATTTAATTTTAGATTCCTTTTGTGACCATTTCCGAGGCGACGGTTGTAAAACATCTCATTGTGGGAGCTTTAAAAATATATTAGTTTGTTTGAGCACAAAAAAGATGGACGCTTTGGTTGCTTTCGGAGATAACTGGTATTAGTCAGGTCATAAAAGTGAGGGTTTATCGCGTTCCTGATTACAACAAATTTCATGGACCTATTTTTTGAGTAGATGCCTACTTAGGTATGTAAAATTATGTAGATATGTTTTGATAGGGATGTAAATAAGCAGACTTGTCACCTAGTAACCACCGTGTCACCTAGTACCACGCTACCGTGGTAGTCTCTTACTAGGTGACAAGTCTAGTCTACGTTACCAGATTTTTTAAAGCGGGATTCTTTCGTCGAAACCGGGACAAAGTAAAAAAACGTATCGTATCTAATCAGAAATTACGTCATGAGAAAGACTGACCCAAAGAAAGGTCTTTCTCAACATTTTTTTTTTTGGATTTTCTGCTACATGGTACATCATCCCTGCCTTTAATTTTTTTTTAATGCGTGCCAATTCTGTTGACGATAAAGCACTACGGCTAACTGACTAACTTCACTTTGGGTTGTTTTCTGCTACACTAGAAGCAGCTATCCAGCAGCGGCAAGTGCCGCCGCGATTCCTGTGAAAATACATAATAATTATGTATTTTCACAGGAATTAACGCACATAGAATAGGGACACTATTTCAGTGTCCCTATTCTGTAAGCAAACCGATGTGTTCCTATTCTGGTGTTTATCCGACTGCGCAGACAAGCGAGGCGGTAAAGATAAGATAAGATTATTTATTTGCTAGAAATATGGTACATTATAGAGATCTTAGGGCTAGTTTTCAGTTCTTCATATTTCGCCTACTGAATTCGGCATGCAAATATACAGTAATAATTTTAGTATGATTATAACAATGTCAATAAAAAAAGAAAAGTTTAAGTTTTAAGTCAGCCTGTGACCATGGCCAGTGAAACCTGGTCGAAACGTCAGGCAAATCAGAGGTATGTAATACCTTTAAATAAGTGATCGCATTAATTCCCATGAAAATAATTATTATAAATAAATAAGAAATAAATATTTCAGACATATTACACACAACGCCATCTAGTCCCAAGCTAAGCAGACCTTGTGTTATGGGTACTAGACAACTGATTTTTTTTGTAAATACATACATATTATACATAGAAAACACCCAAACTCCGAAACAAATATTTGCAGGTCAAACAAACATTTGGTCCGACCCGAGACCTTAAGCACAACAGTCGCATACGCTACCACTGCGGCACAGAAGCAGTCAAATTATACTCCTAAATTATTTGTGATTCTCTTAAATTTAAGTTTTACAAAGTCAAGTTGATCATGAACGGGTCACCACTTAAATTTTTTTACGTTTTTACTTTCTGTATATATAAGTGTTTAAACAAGAATTAAATAAAAACAGAAACGAAAAAAATTTGCAAACTGCGAAGTTGTAGCGTCATTGTGTTTTCACTTCGCGATGTTCACAGTTCACGGCTTCAAAATATAATGTTATGTTTTGTTTTGTTCTCAGGAAACAATAGTGGTGTTAAGAGAATGTTTCTAAAAACACTTCAGTTGTTTTCCTTTTCTCTTGGGAGTCTTTTGGGCTTTAGGAGAATAATAACAAAATATATTTTTAAAACCTTTTTATGTTGGTTTATAAATTGCGTATTAATGATTATATTATAAACTAGCTCTTGCACGCGGCTTCGCTCACGCAGACTTTCAACCCCTGATTTACCCCCTTAGGGGTGGAATTTCCAAAATTCCTTTCTTAGTGCTCACTTACATTATATAAAGAGCCTACATGCAACATTTCAGGATTCTAGCTTCAGCAGTTTGAGCTGTGCGTTGATCTCTGGGTACGTCAGTCAGTCACATTACTCTTTTATATAATAGGTCTTTACCTATGAAATTGCCGTTTTGTATGCAATAAGTGAAAGTACTTATTTTTTCAAACTTTTTTATTTCTGTTATTCGAAGTAATCACCCATGCAATCGACGCATCTTTGCCAACGCATTGGCAGTTTATTGATGCCCTTCTTGTAAAAATCAGCTGGACGGGAGGCAACAAACTCTTCAAAGGCATTTTGTACTGCCTCTCGGGAATTGAATTTTTACCCACTAAAAAGTTGTCTAAATTTTGTAAAAAGTAATAATCAGTAGGTGCAAGGTCTGGTGAGTATGGCGCAACAGACAGTCTCCAAGCTTCAATAAATTCAATTCCCGAGAGGCAGTACAAAATGCCTTTGAAGAGTTTGTTGCCTCCCGTCCAGCTGATTTTTACAAGAAGGGCATCAATAAACTGCCAATGCGTTGGCAAAGATGCGTCGATTGCATGGGTGATTACTTCGAATAACAGATATTAAAGATTTTTTAAAAAAATAAGTACTTTCACTTATTGCATACAAAACGGCAATTTCATAGGTAATGATGACCTATTATATAGAAGATTGTATGTGCGATCCATTTGGTGAGGAATTATGAATATGGAGTGTCATCACTCGTACTCATCCTGTAGGTGTCCAAAGCAGCAAACTACGCAGGGCAAAAGGTCTTCAAAGAGAAGGAAATCTTGACCCAAAGCCTATACCAATCGGAATCCGTCCAACGAGCGTGGTATAGAAGGCCGAAACCTCTTTTCTAGAGAGAGGCCGATGTCCAGCAGTGGACTGTGAAAACTGTTGATGATAATACATGATGATGACATTTTTTTAAATATTTTGACAGTTTTATAATATAGGCATGACTGTATACCTATATACCTATTACTCGGAAACGAAAGAGAATAACAGATTAAACGAATTAATGTTAATTTTCTAATCAAGAAACTGTCCCTTTCATTACTAGATGATTGTTAACGAGATCACGTCGGGCGTACGTGAAGGAACGTCTGGCTCGCGACCAGGTTCACTTATACACCAGCATCTATTACCGTGTATGAACGTCTAAGCATGCCTTGTGTTCCCAGGTCAAGGTAGCGAGTTATGTGTTTTTAATAATGTCATATTTGAATGAGAAGCCTATTGATCCAATGACTTAGTGGTTAACTATCCTGTCTGTTGAGGACTATTGTGGATTCGATTAAATTTGTCTCAGTGTATTTTTGCCGTATTTCAGTTATTTGATTAAAGAAAGCCTATGTTACTCGGTCATAATATAGCTTTAACAAAACGACAAGTAAGGGACTCTAGAGACTTTTAATGCAATTTATTGTCAAGACACCTTGCGTTGGAATTTTGATAGACAAAGACAACCTTAAGAAAATTCCAACTTAAGTAGGCAAGTAGCCATATTTGTCGCTGAAGAGGAAACAAATTTACATAACACGATTTGAGTGAGCACCTACAAGGTGTCGCCAGTCAGATGTTACAAGTTAAAGTTCGCTCAAAAGGACGTAATTGGATTTCCTGTCTGTCTGTTAACTCCGCACGCCCGCGATGATTCTGTGCAGCGAAGATTCTTAACATTAACGAGATTTATGTCTTTGTAAAGTTTGCGTTGCGTCGTGTCGTGAATCAGTGTGCATTTGAGTTTAAACATCATCCAGAAGCTCTTTGTTTCGCAAATAGGGGATTGCTAATTTGAATTACAGTGATGTTTCTCACTTAATAAATATTTTTATGAACCAAACACATAAATGAAATACTGTCTGTAGGTAAAGAATATCTAGCGATTTAAAAAAAAAATCTCTTTTACCACTCCTCGCAGGAAATTTCTCTTTTAGAAAAAGAAATACACCCACACATCTCGTATACAGACAGACACATGTAAATCACTTAGATTTCACCCCAGAAATTTTTCGTTGTCCAACCATACGTGCTGAATTACTTATTCTAGTTCATTTGCATGAGGTCTCGGTTCATTCCGGGGCGGGCCAAATGTTTGTATGATCTCCAAATATTTGTTTCGGAGTTTGGGTGTTATCTCTGTATAATATGTGTGTATGTATTTTAAAAAAAAGTAAATAAGTATTCTATCATTCAATCTAGCTTTCATAGTACAAGCTCTGTTTTGTTAAAAGCGTTGTGTGTCTGTATGTCTGTATGTCTGTAATGTGATGTACCTATTTATTTATTATTTGCCTTATCCAATTTTTCATGTTCTTATTAACTCTATTGATGTCCTCCTCCACATTAGAAAATGAAACAAATTAGTATGAAATATAGCTTTAATCACTTTTAATAATGTCTATTTACATTGGGCTTAAAACTATAAAAACCGGATGTCTACAGTAAATATTGTAAAAATATTGTACGAGGTACATTTTACAAAAAAGTGGGTGAACGCGGGACAGTGGTAGGGCGGTTAGATCGCTGGCTTTACATTACAAAGCATCTTTCAATCAAAAAACGTACTATTTCAAATTTCCTTTGTACATAGGGATCACTAATTCGCGGGATTTTATGACACATACATATTCGCTGCCTATCATGATAATTGAATATAAAACACTTAAAAATTAACATTTCATGTAAATAAATACAACTTTGTCATGTACTTATTAAATGTAATGAAATAAATTCTTACTACAAAAATGCTTTCTCGTAACCATTAAAAAATCAATAATTGACATGTTATTTTTAAACGAAAACGCGAACGGTGCACGGCAAATCGTAACTTACAGAGATCGATCATTTAATGAATGATTATCGAGGTTAAGGTATTACCAAAGCATTTTCAAGTAAGACAGTGTGGTAAACATTAAAAAATAAATAGACACTTAATAAAATTGTATATAAAAATATGCACCAGAACATAAGCAAGTACTTAACTTATAACATGATAAAATAGCTACCAAAACGAGCTAATATATGATTTAAAACTTGTAGGAACTCTTACTTATTGTAATTATAGTACATCAACGTCAAACTGTAGAACGATTTAGGCGAAGACTTGTACACAGAAAATAGCGAGAATCGGAGATAGTTGTTTTTTTGTATGTATGATGGAAAGCATAAGCAGAATCTGAGAGTGGTGGCCACAAAACTCATTGCGAATGCAGACAATGTAACAATGCAGCATGGTGACCCATACCATGGCGGCCTAGTGATGTTTCTGCATCATTGGACATTTGATTTTAAACAGAAGTATTTATACGCCTTCAATTCCACAAAACACATATTAAGAGTTGAATAACTTCGTTTTCTTTTAAATATTTACTTACTATTAATGTAAAGCTTATAGAAGCTCGAACAAAGAATAGTTCTTTATTATATTTCTACAATTTGACGTCGAAAGCGAACCGACAAACGGATCTAATTCATTTCGTTATGTTTCTCGCCTTTCAGCTAACTGGACGCCTGCTTTGGTTAACCAGCGAGTGTTGCTTACACTTAAATATGTAGCCTGTTTACTAAAAATACATGGACATAGTTCAAAATGTCTTAGTATATAACTTAACGCATTAGAAGACGCTCGAAAAGCAATCCAATACAGAAGCGTGTAAGAAAACATTTCTATATATCATTTGAATTGTCAGATTTTTCTGCGTTTGTAATAAATAAAATCATTTCGTGTACTAAGGGATTGCCGTTCAAGCCCTTATAATTATTATCTATGTATCTTATACAATTTTATTATAAGATACATAAATACGTATGCATTTTTGTTTCTTTCTTAACCAGAAATGTCATATACCACCACTTTTAACTTAAAATTATACCACTAACTTATGTTTGGAAATGTTCTTGATTCTATCAAAAATGTGGATCATTTCGATCTATACTTCATAGTCCTATGTTATGAATGAAATGCAAAACAATGGTATAATTGTTTTGGACAATATCCTGTCATTGAAGTCTATTTCATTAAAATTACATGTTAAAATATCAGACAAACCGAATTCTGAATATAATTAATGCGAATTCATAAAACTTAATAACACAGTGTCGGTATATGAACTAAAATGCGAATAACTTAGAGTCTTAGAGCACACAAAGTTAAATATGTATTTTAGCAAATCGATACTAACTCGGCACGTTTCACATTGAATATTAAAACAATAAAGTTTTAACAAACAATTTAAAGATAAACACATTGTTAAACGATCAAAAACTGCCTTTTAAATTGCACATAAATGTACATTTTAGTACAAATAACACTCTTGCTCATATGGTTTCTGCATCATATTGTTATTTGTTTTGTGTCTTCACTAATAGTGTCATATTACAATTATATTCGATGTTAAAGGTAGCTGGTAAAATATAAACTTCGATACAATTAGGCAGTGTGAATACAGATGTAGAAAAGTCAATAATAACATTAGCTGCAACTTCACTCTACATTCAAAAGAATAACATGTGTGCGTGAAAATATTTCTACTATAGTCTAGATTATAGCATCTTTTTAATAAATGTGCCAGATTCGATGGATAATATTTATCAGTTTATAAAATGTAATAGAACCTTCTGGAATAACAAAGCTTAACCTATTTCTGTACTTCTAAAACAGTCGATTTACTATTCATAGCACTGTCAAAATCTAAAGAATCCTTGTGTATTGAAATGTGCAACTCAATACAAAACAATTAATAAAACCAACCACACATCGCTTTATACGAACTATTGACTTCATCAACAGTGGCAAAGCGAATCGTCTCAGTCTTCGTGTGATCTATTTAAAAAAATCATCTTTAGCCTGCTCGAGAATGCTTTAAGGAATGTCAAATAATTGCTTGATGCGTCAACAAGTTCAAGCTGGTCAGTTTGGAAGATTTTTGTGACATTTCAAATGATATGGTTTTACTAAAATTGATAAACATTTTGCGAAATAATGCATCATCTAATCTAAAACTCTCTCCTATCCTTAACTTAAATATTAATGGAATATAAAATTCATTATACGTATCGTTGGGTCTCATACTCGAAAATGTTCACGCATCATACACAGTGAATTTAGAGTAATCAGTCTTGGCGATTGATGAAGTATTCGTAGCTACAATACCGTTTGAACATCGCGTACTTTCCATCCTAACCAAAGATAACCACAAATAATAAATACTTAAAACAACAGTGTACGCTTGATGGCGTTACAATGAATATATTCAAAATGGTCCATAATTATTACGCGACAAGTAAAAAATCTAGCACGAACATTTATTTACAGGAGCACCGCGAAAATTAATTGTTAAAACACGTCTCTTTCACTGATATCGTGACCTTGGTCTCTCCCCTCACTAAAAGCTCATTGGCACTTTGGTTAACCTTTAGTCTAATAATTTACACTTCCGTTCCATCCTCACCTTCGTCTTCGAATAATGGTTCATTCGGATTCACTTCCGTGCTCGGTTTTTTTTTCGGCTTTGGTGGTGGTCTTGGAGGTATCTTTCCACTTCTTCCCAAGGTCCCTGATTGATTTATTCCGCTGTCATTTTTCTTTCCATCGTCTTTTGATGGTGACTTAGGTTCCTCCTTACTGTCTACCCTCGGGACCCGCCTCAAAGATCCAGTTTCAGGTTTACCCTTTCGACTCAGAGTATTGTTATCAGTGTTTTGACTCGGCAAATCGCTTTTGCTATCACTGAACAAAACTTTTCTAGGCTCATGTTGTGGAGTAGAAGTATTCTTTGCCGTCCAGCTCATTCTTGGATTCACTGGTTCTTGAGGACCTGGTGTTGAAAATTGTTGTGACAATTGAGAGCTGATGCTGTTGCGAGGATTCATTTGTGGAACAGGTGATGGCGCGGGCTCCTGCTCCTCGATTGGTGCGTAGAACACAGGGTGTGGCGTTGGATAAACTTGAGGTGTAGCTGGCAGGGGTCTGTTCCTCATAGGGGAGAATTGGGCTTCCAAGCCAGCTTTGTTCAGCGAAAGTACAGAACTACCATCTGCTGTGGTTCGAAGTCCTAAATTATCATACAACGGTTCTTGGGCCTCGGAACTAGGTAGTATCTGAGTGCTGGCAGTGCTGGACCAACTTGGTACTCGGGGACGTCTTGGAATAGTAACATATCCTTGTCTAGGAGTAACTACTGGAGGAGTTATAGGCGCAGTGAAGGGAGATTGAGAGCGCGAGTACGGAAGTGTTCGGAACAAGTTTTGGTTGGTCATACCGTAAATCGGTGAGTGTATTGGACTGACTGGGTTTATCTGCATTGGCAGTCTGGTTGTATCAGGAACTGTGGAAGCATTGCTAGCTGCTGGGGAGATTTGAGCGGCCCTGGGAGGGAAGGAGAGAAGATCAGGTGGATATGCCCTTCCATCGGTACGGCCGTACTCTACATTAAGAGCGTCGTGTGATCGTTTCGTCGGTTGTTCGAAGTCGAGTGAGCGCTTTTCGTCGTCGTTATGAGCTGCAACAAAAAATTATAATTTTCTAAATATACTATACTCACTTGTCCAAGTACAGTTACAAAGAAGTCCTAGTCAATTTAGAGCCAATAATTACAAATTATATAATTTATGTACCTAATATGATTAACAACTTAAATATGAACCTTAAACAATTATAATCGTAAAATTCTATCTATTTCTCAACCGATTGCTTGAACCATAATTGCTTTAGAGCTTTGTACGAAAATCTTTTATTCAATCTGTATTAATTAAAACCACAGCTAATCCGATTGTCAAAAGCAAAAGGACAATGTTACTGCGGGTGTGGATACTTAAAGCTTTTAATTAAGAGTTTCTAGTTTTAAATTCAATAAGTTACTAGGACTCTAGTAGGTATAATTAGTATTTAGATCAAATAGTCAATGTTACTAACCGAACACAGAATCATTGTCCAGCAATGTTTTATTCAATTCAGACATCTCGGTAGCACCGCTGGTGATTGAGGGTGGTACGTCATATCTTCGTGGAGGCTTGGTGACTGGGTTCACAGCAGTGATTAAGCTTTTTTCCATTTCAGGTATGACAGAACCCTCAATAAGAGCTTCGCCATTAGAAGCATCAGCTTTCTTCTTCTCAGTACCGCGTCTTCGGCAACAGCAGTAACATAAGATGACAAGAATTATCAAGAGAATTGCCGCAGTGCAGGAAACTCCAATAAGTACTGGCATCATGTTGTTGTCCATTCCAGGTGGGACTTCTATATCAGGTGTATTAGGTATTACAGCTAGAGTGAGGCTCCTTTCTTCCACTCCTCCGGGGTTTTTGGCAACACACAAATATTCTCCATTGTCAGTAGTGGCTACATCAACGATGGTAAGGTTTACCCATTTACTGTTCTCCATACTATTCTGAGATATAAAATATTTGAGCTCTCCTTGATATTTATAACTGCCATCGATTATTTGTGCGTTTAAGACCCAGTTGACTTCTGGTAATGGGTTACCATTAACTTGGCAAACGAGAGTAATATTGTTGTCCGATGTTCTTAATGTCGTGCTGGCTGAAGGATAAACAATGCTGGGTTTGCATGCAAAATCGCCAGAATCTAGCTCTTTCCATTGCTTTCCATGAACTTTGGGTGGTTCAATGCAAGTAATGGGTGAAGTGTAGAAATTCTTACTAATTACCCAATTCCTGAAGGGTTGAAGGTAGCAGTCGCAACGCCAAGGGTTATCGTGTACGTCTAAATTTGACAACGATGTCAAAGCGCTCAGCGCGTCAATTTTAAGATGTTCTAATTTGTTTCCATTGAGTCTCAGTATATTTAATTTGGGTACATTCATAAAAGTCTTCATTCCTACTTGGAAAATTCTATTGTTGCTTAAGTCTACCTTTTGAAGAAATTGGAGGTTGTTGAATAGGCCGTCTTCTAGTTTTTCTATCTGGTTATCATTTAGTAGTATCCACCTGATTTTGACGGTTTCCCGAAACGTGTCTGCATGCAGTGACTTCAAGTCATTATTGGATAGATCCAACTCTATCATAATAGCCAGTCCGCTAAAGCCATTCCTTTGGATCGTTAATAGTTTGCATTCTCTTAAAATAAGTTTCTTAAGATTTATTAGGTAGACTTCTTGAAAAGCCAATCTAGGTATTTCGTAAAGTTCGTTTCCAGTTAGATCAAGATTTTGTATGTCTGCGCTTAAGTTTCGAGGAATACTTTCGAGTTGGGAATGTGAGCAATCAGCTTGTTTGTTGCCACTAGCCCAAACACATTTGCACTCTTGTGGGCAGTTGTTCGTGAAATCTGCAAGGGCGGTAGCCAGAATCGCGATGAGCATCCAGACTTGTTTTTCCATTTTGAGGGCATAAGCTTCAAATCTGTAACAAAGAAAAGTGGTACATTAAAGACAGAAACCATTTTCTAGGTGGCAAGACTAGCAGGACAGAAATAGAAAGTGTTTGAGAACGTTACGGTAGCTTTAATGGGACCATTAAGAATGCAGGCGGTTTCGTTTTATGTGTTGAGAGTTGTAACAGCATACTTATACATATGTTCAGATCTGACAGTGTTTTCTGAATAGATTAAAGCTTCGTAAATGATTAAATGGGCCTACATCAAACGTTTAACAGCTGTTGGATTTGAAAGGCTTTGGTGGTATTAATGGTAACTTATACGGCGTTCGGAGACAGGAACGATTATACTTGAGTGTTACTTTACATAAATACGGTATTCAAATAAAGTTTTTATTCGTCATCCTTTTTGATTAATTATTTTCATTAAAGTGTTAAATTTTAGCCCTTTTTTACTAGAAATCTGGCTTTAAGGCTTAGGCTAGATTACGGATGTTATAAAAATAATTTTGGAGCAAATAAGAGTGTCATTTATGGATTCGAACAAATTCAAAGGCTCCACTGTTAAAATCGTTTAGCATATAAATATATAGAACAACTAGCTGACCCGGCGAACTTCGTACCGTCATATTTACATATCTGTCTCAGCTTCCCACAGGCAGTGTACAGTCGCGGACAAAAAAAAAGACTTTTCTCGTTACCTTTTTTTTTCTTTCTAGCAAAAAAAGAATGAATAAAATGGGACTGTGTTATTGAATTACAACTAAGTACATATTTTGACTTTCATCCCCTCTCTCCAGGAAATCGTGCTGAATTTCGGGATAAAAAGTATCCTATGTCCTCGTAGTATGAACTCAAATCATGCCAAGTTTCATTTGAATCCATTCAGTAGTTTCGGTGTGATGCGCGGCCAAGATATAGACAGATAGACAGACAAAAAAAAACAGTTTTGGCTTCAGTATCGATTATAAAGAGTCCTCAAAAAAAATTTCAAAATAAAAATATAATAATAATAAGATACAGAATTGGACTTGTTACATTTTTATTATAAGTATATAGATGATAACACTACAAGGTAATAAAAACAAGAAACCTATACATACGGACTGTCAATTTAACACATTTTTTATCAAGCTAGTATTCTTACTGTACGAGATTTTCATGTGTCTTTCTATAACCAGGTTTCATTGCCCTCGAGTGTATATTGCGCTTAAATCTATAGGTATCCATTTTAACACATGTATATTGATCTAACTACGTTTTGTATCTTCAAACTGAAAAGAGTTACCCAAATGAATTTCGTTTTAAATAATTTCTACTTGACAATGTAATGATGACTGCTTAGCGAGCGCCATCTCTAGTTAAATTAAACCATTCATTATTCAAACCAAATAAAGACTTAAATAACATAAATGTTCGCAAGATTCGTAGTTAGTGTGACAATATTCACGATAATTACATCCAGTGAGAGTAAGGGCGTACATAAAGTGCGAGCAGTTTGGGTGTAAGTGCGTTCCGCAGTGTGATCTGCGCCTTATGTCTGTGTTGTATGGTACAAGCCATGAGCAGACTTTACACTCTATATAAATAAAAATGCATCACTGAAATATATGTACGCGCGTACATACATTTCAGTGATGCATTTTTATTTATATAGAGTGTAAAGTCTGCTTATAACTTATAACTTCCGATCGGCTACACCAAATAGGATACATTTTTTTATGTGTTAAAGAAAAATAAAAGAAAATGTGTACTGTCCGTGGGAAGCTGAGGCGGGTAAATAATAAAAACAATATTTTCGGAAAATTAGAAAAAATGGCGGTACTAAGTTCGCCGCGTCAGGTAGTGAGTTTATATTTATACAGTTATTGTATTTGCACTGAACTTATAATCGATTCCATTTCTCTCTTTAAAAGACAACTCCTGCAGTAGAAATATTCCTGTGTCGCAGGGCACTTTACAAACATACAAGAAACAACCAGACTCAGTTTAACACTTCGTGATTCACACAAAGTGTTGTACCATGTGGAGTTTGAACCTACGGCAATCAGCGCGATAGAAAGCGGTATGGTGACCGCTTACTCCTTTACACCATCCGTGCTGTCAATTTCTGTGTGAAAGTCATGCTACGGCATTAATAAGGCTTGACCGGAGGCTTCACAGAAAACTGATGATTAGTTGTTCTTTTGTTAACCGACTTCCAAAAAGGAGGAGGTTCTATGTTCCACTGTATGTATTTTTTTTTTTTTTTTTTTTATATATGTTACCTGATTATTGCTATTACTGATCTACCGGAGATCACCTCTCCCCTCCCCCTATTTCTGGGGGATGTTCAGAAGGCAACAGCGCTTATGTTTCTTGAGTTTTAGATTTCCATGGGCGGTAATAGTTAGATATCATCATCACACCATTTGAAGAAAAATAGACAAAATAAGATTCATTTTGTACCACACAGCAATAATATAGGAGCAATGTCGTGAATGTTCTAATTACGTAAGAGGAGATCTATTTTTATTTTCCATCTTACTTTTACTGTTCTTTAGGTTCTCCGATACACAGAGAGACACGCATATCTTTTCCAACTGTAGTTCACAAGCAAACAAATCATATTATTCTGAAACGTTTGTTCGTTTGGTTGAACAATGAACACATATCAGAAACTACTGGGTCGAATTAAAAATATCTTCTAGTTTTAGATATAAATAATAAAGATATCGGCCCCGGAGAGTCTTTACAAAAATATACACACAAAAAAATTGCACCGCACCGCTTAAAAATCATTACTACACAAGCTCATAAATTGTACAAAAATCGGCCAAGTGCGAGTCGGATTCGCGCTGGAAGGGTTCCGTACCATTATCTATACATTTAAAGCGTCTACCTGTTGCCGTTATCAATATCGAGCAAAAACGACGTTTGTTGTATGGGACCTCCCTTAAATATTTATTGTATTCTGTTTTTTAGTATTTGTTGCTATAGCGGCAACAGAAATACAAATTTTTAAAATTTTCAAGTGTCAACTATCATAGTTCATAAGATACAGCCAGGTGACAGACGGACGGACGGACAGACACACGGACAGCGAAGTCTTAGTAATAGGGTCCCGTTTTACCCTTTGGGTACGGAACCCTAAGAAGGGCTTTATATCACTAGATCACTATCGCTAGATCACTAACACAATTTTCTACTTTGTAATAATTGATAAAGAAATACTTAATAGAGAAAGAGAAGATCTCACATCATATATACAGGTCTAGCATCAATGAAAATGTTGTAAAAGTTATTAATTTAATTTTCTTTTTGAGAGTCGCAGACGAAATGGCTCGGACCAGCTAGATTTTAATTAGTTTTTAGTCTTTAAAAGCCAGTTTATGTTAGCGCAGACCTTAAATATTAGATGCCTTTTTACTTATGATAAATGCATATGAAAGTAAATACAGTACCTACTTCTATCAAAAAAGCAATTTTTAATTTTAAGTCGGTCTGTCTGTCTGTCTGTTTGTTCCGGCTAATCTCAGGAACAGCTTGACCAGGACGGGACTTTCACTGACAGGTAGCTGATGATTAGTGATGATATAAAGAGTAACTTAAGCTCTTTCTTTTAGACTAGCTTTGCCCGGCGGAGTTACCCGCGGTTGTCCTTTTACCGCGGGTAAAACCGCGGGGTTCAGCTAGTAGACAATAAATATAATATCTAATAACAATATTCAGATTCACCCGCATAAATGAACCGTTTATACTCGATGAAGTAGAACACAGCGCAGTGGTCGTTCAGACCAATAACGAGTGGTAACAATGAGGCAGTGTGCTCATTGATAACCCTTGCGTCGTGGGTGCTTCGTCAATGAGGGCCTTATGTACCGGGGTTACGCTTTTATTGACCTACCGTTGTTTACGGGTTACGTTACGAAACGTTGGATTTTTATGGATAACCTGTTCGGTCAACAATTTGAGGTTGCCTATTTTATTGATTTTTTCAAAATTATAGTAGTCTTAAGAAAAATTGCAAATTATGTAAACAAATATCTAGTTCAGATTTTTGTAAACTATGCGAAGTATTTTGTACTTGCTAAGGAGAGTACTATGTCAGCAGTGGACCATAAAAGGTTGGCGATGATGATGTGTTATGGTGTTGTATTCTTAACAGGCCTTTGTTTTCTACCAATAATATTATATACATATATCTATACTAATATTATAAAGCTGAAGAGTTTGTTTGTTTGTTTGAACGCGCCAATCTCAGGAACTACTGGTCCGATTTGAAAAATTATTTCAGTGTCAGATAGCCCATTTATCGATGAAGGCTATAGGCTATATATCATCACTCTAAGACCAATAGGAGCGGAGCACCAATGAAGAATGTTACAAAAACGGGGGAAAATTTCTACGCTACGGGCAATAGGAGACGTAAACAAGGTTGCGTGGGTCAGCTAGTATTTAAATAAAAGTGATGAGTCATGAACCTTAATTATCGTTCATCACTTTCATATTACAAGGTACTAATCATGAATTATATACATATAAGTGGGTCAGAGAAAAACATATTTAGGTAATTCTTTCGTGTCCGTTCAACAAATTAGTGATCAAGGTGTGCCTCCCAAATTCTTAAAAATAAGAGCGGTAATTAGTGCCCCTTGATCTTTAGGTTTTTAAGAACGGTAATCCTACTTTTGATCACGGTGATACATGTGCTTGTTTGCTCAAATAATCAGAAAACTCAATAATCACTATCAGCCTATTGCAGATCGACGTTATTTTTACTTTACTCAATATTTTTTTCAATAATCCAAATCACAATATTTATCGCTTCTTTAATTTTCGTATTTGCATCTTCAATAGCTGAATTTCACAGTGTTTTAACGCTGGTGAATTTAGAATAAAACATAACCAGTTTTGAAATATTTCTTCACGTAAATGAACAATTATTTATTTACATTTCTCAATACATTGAAAATCCTGTTCAATTAGTTATAATGTGTATTATTATATTGAATTTTCCATATTAAAAGCGGTACAAACCTACACACTGTTACATGTACTTTAATGGAATTTTGAATGATTTTTAAAGTAATGTTGTAATAATTTAAGTATTATTTGCATATCGAATTGCTTATGTTGATATTTTAATATTTTGCTACAAAAATTTCTCATTTAAGAAGCAACGTTGAGATTGACAGTATTAAGACACATTTATAAATAAATACATAAATAAATTAATATGATGTCACCTTTTACATGTAAGTTTTCTAACAATTATATTTTTTTGAGTTCCGTACCCAAAGGGTACAACGGGACGCTATTACTAAGACTTTGCTGTTCGTCTGTCACCAGGCTGTATCTCATGAACCGTGATAGTTAGACAGTTGAAACTTTCAGAGATGATGTATTTCTATTGCCACTATAACAACAAATACTAAAAACAGAATTAAATAAATATTTTTATGTGATTTTTTTGCTCGATATTGATAACGGCAACAGTTAGACGCTTGAAATATATAGATGAACCCTCCCTGAGCGAGTTCGATTCGCACTTGGCCGATTTTTATTAACAATCTTGTTTAAAAAAGTATTTATTGCTGGTCTTTGCTTGCGTTGGCTTTAGAAATAATAAATATCGATCAATATTTAAATGTATAATTTTAATTAACCTAGAAACACTTGACCTGCTGCATTTGAAAAACTCATGAAGAACTCATCTAGGTCCTAAAGATTTCATTAGGACGAAACTATTAAGAGGTAGGTCTTTCCCTGTGTGAGGGAGAAAGAGAGAGTTGTAAGAGATAAATAATAAACGACATAGATAATAATCCTCGGGTAAAAATATTTAAAAAAACATGAATGGGAGGAAATCTTCCAAATGATTTATTCTTACTTCTATTTTAGTTACGATAAACAAAGATGGAAAACGCAAAATAAACCAATTTGTCTGACCAGGGTTGGTACAGTAGGCCGTGCTTTTGGCCTTACTAAGTAGAGGCTTATGTCCATCAGTGGACTGATGGATAGATGGATAATACAAAGGTGTAAAATATCATAACGTATTAAATACCAAGCACAGAAACTACTACTGTTTTTGTTTCAATTTCTGACAATCAGAATGATTTGCTACAAAATTTAGAAGTTTCTTAAAAGTAATCTATATATAAAAATGAATCGCCGAAATGTATCTACGCGCATAACTTCCGAATTAAATAAATAATTCTTTTGTTATGTTTTCGTTATTGTTAGGACAAGGTTTTTGTATAAGAAAAATTAAAAGATAGCGAGAAAAGTCTTTTTTTTTGTCTGCGACGGGAAGCTGAGAAAGATATGTAAATATGGCGGTACGAAGTTCGCCGGGTCAGCTAGTTATACTATAATAGAATCTACAAACCAAATTATTTAGTTTTTCTAATAAATGCAAACCATTTATCTCTGTCTCTCTTATCTCTCATTTAATTTGTTTAATCAATAAAATTTTATTTTTATAGTTTTTTGGTGTATGCTAATAAATACTTCAATCCGTGCATTTGTCAGTATCAGAAGATAATGATGAAACAACCGAAGACTTACTGCTTGGAGAACCACTCTTGGGAAGTCCGAATCCATATGAACATTTAACAGTGAGGAATGATCGCGGTTAAAGTTCCCTGACACACATCTTGCGTATATTGCAGTACGACAATACATATACACCACAAAGTAGTGATGAACCAGGTTTAACAAAAGGAACACTGAAAGCTATTATTGCAATTATTGAGTAGTCCAAATAATAAAGTTCCTGGACTTCAATAATAATAATAATCTAATTTATTATTATTGAATATAATAACCTATATAATAAATTCAATAACCACGAGGATTTTTCTAAATATACAACGTTATATATTAATAAACTTCTGACTTAAAACGTATTATTTTCTTTTAACGTTAAACGTATTATTTCGTTCAAACAAACAAACAAACTCTTCAGCTTTATAATATTACTAGCTGACCCACGCAACCTCGTTTGCGTCTCCTATTGCCCGTAGCGTGATAATTTTCCCCCGTGTTTGAAACATTATTCATTGGTGCTCCGCTCCTATTCGTCTTGGCGTGATGATATATAGCCTATAGTCTTCCTTGATAAATGGGCTATCTAACACTGAAAGAATTTTTCAAATCGGACTAGTAGTTCCTGAGATTAGCGCGTTTAAACAAACAAACTCTTCAGCTTTATATAATAGTATAGATAAAACTAAAGACTTTGTCTGGTTAAACGCGCTAATCTCAAGAACTACAGGTCCGATTTCAAAAATTATTTCAGTGTTAGATAGCCCAATAATCGAGGAAGGCTATAGGTTATATATCATCATACGCCATGACCAAAAGGAGCCGAGAATCAATGTAAAATGTTTGCAAAAACGGGAAAATACTATTTCTCTTGAAAACTTCCATTGCATGCGCTGTGTCAGCGGTTAAAGTTTCGGAAAAATAATATATAAAAGAATTGTTACACTTGAAAAGTTCTAATAATAGTCCGCACGGCATGCGTCTATCTCTTAAGGTTGACTGGATGGGATTTTAGCTTTATATAATACTAGCTGACCCGGCGAACTTCGTGTCGCCATATTTACATATCTGTCTCAGCTTCCCACAGGCAGAGTACAGTCGCGGACAAAAAAAAAACACTTTTCCCGTTATCTTTTTTTTTTTCTTTCAAGCAAAAAAATAATGGATGAAATCGGACTATGTGTCATTGAATTACAACTAAGTACATATTTTGACTTTCATCCTCTGTCTCCAGGAAACCGTGCTGAAGTACCCTATGTCCTACCTCGCAGTATGAACTCAAATCATGCCAAGTTTCATTTGAATCCGTTCAGTAGTTTCAGCGTGATGCGCGGCCAAGATAAAGACAGACAGACAAAAATGAAAAAAATTACAGTTTTGGCTTCAGTATCGATTATAGGGAGCCCTCCAAACAAAATTTACAAAATATCTTTAATGTACAGAATTGGACCTGTTACATTTTTATTATAAGTGTAGATGTAGTTAATTTTGTCTTAATAGTGTCAATTTTAATTTTGATGTACTCAAAGCGAGTATATCAAAATTAAAATGATCAGTTATTCAAAACGTACTCTTCAGTAATTCAAATTCTTTTTGAACTAGACATCTCAAATTTTAACAATACTTATGTTTAAATAAACATTTACCATGCACTGAAACATTTATAGTTAAAATAGTTTGCGCCGTATCCATACTAAGCCAACGGTACTAAACAGTCCTGCTATTAAAGCTCATATGTTAAGTGAATCAATTCTAGTTCGTTAGAGCCCTTACAATTTCTAAGTCATTTGAATGATCACAATAAGGCTGTAATAAATTTCCACTATGATTTATTGGTAGCATGATATTATACACACCGGCTGTTGGTCCAGTGCTTATTAATCTTAGAGTCCTACATTCGATTACCAGTCGGGAAAAATAATTGTGGGGTGTGCAGTGTATGTTTAGGTGTAATTATCTACATACCTACTAGACTCGACGCCGCTTCGCAAGGTAGTCTCTCTAGTTACCAAAGTGCCGATTTTGCTTAATTTGGAACCATTTGTACTAGACTGACAGATATTGCCTGCATGCAAAACATCGAAACAAATATTTGTAGATCATACAAATATTTGGTCCGACCCAGGAATCGAAACCAACTCCTGAGCACAGCAGTCGCATACGCTACCCTGCGCCACCGAGGCAGTACAATATGTTTAATCATTGTTATTATGATATTATTCTTGCGTCGATAACCAGGTTTATTAACAAAAAAACGTTCAAAAACTATAACCCGACAACCTAAAACGTATGATAAAAAGGATAAAATGTATATAGCCTTTGTCACTCGGACCATTATTACGAATCTATTGACACCTCATTCATTAAAATCGGTTCAGTAGTTTAGATGCTACGGTGCAACATACAAATTAATAGACTGCCAAAACTATTACCCCTCTTTGTTGCTTCATAGTAGTCGGGTAGAAAAAGGCTCTGAACGCAATTCAATTGATACAACGGAAATGAAACTCACACAAAAAGGTTCGGGAAAAAATAATAATTTACAAGATATCTGTAGTGGACTTTAATAGAATTTCATGGTTTAATTTATGTTTTTCGATTTATTCAAAATATGTGTACATATTGCAATTAATTTAGTACAAGAACGAATGACTGGAACGAACTACATAGACCTACAAACTATAAGTAGGAATCGAATTGAATGTATTTGACACCGTTAGAGTTACTTAAAAACCATTTAAAACTATTTTTTTTTTACTTTAGCAGAGTAAAAAAAAAAAGATTTAAATGGTTTTTAAGTAACTCTACTGCCTGCCTGATGGATAGCTTGAGTAGAATCCAACAGTGGGGGCCACCATACTCACTGGGAATGCAGACAATGCAGTATGACCCACACTATGGCGGTCGGGTGAGATGCTTTTCACGCCCCGCTCAAAGGATCGGTGTTTCCTTGCCACTAGCGACCCGGCGCCGCTTCGCACGGTAGTCTTTGAAATTCTCGAATTGCCTCTAATATAATATGCATGTATTACACATATAAACCTTCCTCGTGGATCACTATCTATTTCTGAAAACTGCATTAATATCTGTTGAGTAGTTTAAAAGGTCTGAGCGAACGGACAGCGGAAGCAACTTAATTTTTTACTATGTAGAGAAGTTAATCAGCATTCTAGTTAGTAAAGTGCAGATTTTGCTTAATTTGGAACCAGACGGCGATGTGTGTGTTATTTTTACATATCAATCTAGTATTGGTAATTGCAGTATTGGTAACGATTTTATGTATTTCTTTAGAAGCCTACGTCTGTGTGTAGACTATAATTTATCAGTGTGCCAAATTTCACACATATCCGGGCAAGCGTTCTGGCATAATGAATTAACAAATTCAATTCTCAGACTCAGATTTGACGAAAAAATAGATTGTTAATATCGGAGCTATCGTGTGTGTTAATCTATGGCTCACACATCATATTACACATCAACAGCCTTTAATTGTCCACAGTTGGACAAAGGCATCTCTTTGAAGGAGAGGTTTTATCCAGCACCACCACGATGGCTAGACGGATACCTGGTATTGTTTTAAGCAAGCACACTAGGCCGCCATGGTGTGCACCAGGGATGTTGCGAATATTCGCATCCGCATCCGCAAATGCGGAGCTTCCGCATAGATTTTGACATCTGCATTCGCATCCGTATCCGCAATTATCAATGCGGATTTTCATGCGGATGCGAATGTGATACAAGTTGTGACAAGAAAGAAATTGAGCGGGGCTCAGCGAATAGCACGTGCTGTTCGCACGTGTCAATGACAAATGGGAGCGAAAAACTTGGTGACGAGATCGGACGCGTTTGTGGGTGGTGCATCATTTGTTTCTTGTAAATAAGTCAATATGTGCTTGTTTGCGCTGTGGATTACCTATCGTACATATGTACATATCTATATAGATATCAGTGTTTTTGTGATACAGTGATCATTATGTCTAAATAATTGTTTATTGAGAAATCTTTATATTGGTCTTAGCACAGCTTATTAAATTAACATTCACAGATAAATGTCGTTATGTTACACCGGGAATACGTTTTATTGTAGATAAAGTTTATCATTTTAAACAATATTCTTTATTATTCCACCCACATACTTAGTTCCTCGCTTGAAGCACAATTTTTTTACACTGGTTATTAAAGAAAAGAAGAAGAAAGATGAAATTTTGATGATGAAAAATACTGAGAATGACGTATTCGTTTCTCTTAATGCCAATTCCGAAGGAGTTAAAAGAATGATTTCTCATTCTTTTAACTATGATTGTTACATATCCTTTTCCATGGAATCAGTCATTCGACTGATTCCATGGAAAAGGATATGTAACAACAAGGACCAGGGACATCAAGTTTCTTCCGAATCCTATGCTTAGGAATTATCTTCATATCGCACTATAAAAAAGTATTCTTAAATGGTGGCGTGTTCATAGAGAGGTATTTAAGATATTATTTGCGTAACCGCCATGAATCAGAAATAATAATATTCTTTATTAAGTATAAGGCTCCTATTTTTAATTTCACACAATTTAAGCATCATACACTAATTTTCAACTATAAACATGTTAATAATTACTTTATTATTGTTTAAGTTCGTCATTAATTTATTATATTTATGTAAAATTTTAAACATCTGCATCCGCATCCACATCCGCGGATGTGAGACTTCGAAAATCCGCATCCGCATTCACATCCGCGGATGTGAAAAAATCGACATCCGCAACATCCCTGGTGTGCACACAATGCAACGATGCAGCATGTCAACATGCTGCATCGTTGCATTGTTTGCATTCGCAATGAGTATAGTGACCACCACTATTGGATTCTGCTTATGCTTTCTATCAGACAGAGTAGTCACTTTGGCGGGCCAATATATAAAAAAAAAGTATATATAAACTTTATGCACTTTTGTACATCGGCGGACTTAATGCCCGGGGCATTCTCTACCAGTTAACCTTAGGGTGGTGTAGAAATTTTGTAAAGTAGGTGCATATAGGTTAAACAGTTTACTGCATACAACTTATATGTTTTATTAATTACTAGCGACCCACGCAACCTCGTTTGCGTCTCCTATTGATCGTAGCGTAACAATTTTCCCCCGTTTTTGAAACATTCTCCATTGGTGCTCCGCTTCTATTGGTCTCAGCGTGATGATATATAGCCTATAGCCTTCCTCGATAAATGTACTATCCAACTCTGAAATAATTTTTCAAATCGGACCAGCGGTTCCTGAGATTAGCGCGTTGAAACAAACAAACTCTACAGCTTTATAATATTAAGTATAGATATAAAACATTTTCACTTTGAATTCAATTCAAACGAACAAATGTAAGTTTTTTTACACGGTTCTCTTTCACACGTAAAGATATAGAAAACTATGATGTTGGTGAAAAGTTTCATTCACTTTGCAGTTTATATTAAGCTAAAGGACATCGCTGAGAGCTTTTCTTTGTTAAAATTACGCTCCCTAAGCGATGAAAATGTTTTTTTATTTATAGAGTACGGTTTTATCAATTTTGCGTTTTGTAATTTTAACTGGCTGCTATTTATTAGCTGTGCCTTTGAAGTATGGACCTAAATTTATGTTAGCACTTAAATATTTATTTTATTGTTCTTTAATTTGAGTGTGCACGGGCAGACTTAATGCCTAGTAGTCATCGAGATATTACTCTCGATGCTAGTATATTTTTTGTCCTATGAGTGGTCACTGACGAAATATAACTATAGACTTACACCGCATGAACTTAGAGTTGTACGCGGATGTATAATAAGCTTAATGTTCACTAGATGTCACTAAGTGTATCAAATTGTAAATTTCAAAGATATTTTCTGAGCTTCTACTCCGATACGAATCCGAGAGTAAACTGTCAAGTTTATTTGTTTATGTATTAGTGCAAATGTCCCACTAGATGTCGTTTTCCACATATTTACATTAGTAATTTATGTGATATTTTATTAAATCGTCCAAGAGCACACAAATAAATAAAATTGAAATGTCTGTTTATAATTTCAAATAAACAGCTTCTTCATAAATGCTTCTCAGTAAATACGGTACATGAATATATATTTTTTTATTAATTTTTGTATGAAACTTTTTAAATTTTCACATAAAACTCTGTATGTAGGTCTAGCTACTTAATTGTGTTATAATAATCAAAATTTGTTGAAAAAATCCATATATTATATATGTTATATTAGGTTATATTATTCAGTGATGAAAGCTCAGTATACTGAAGCCTAGGGCGGCTTCTTTTAGGGGGCGGCAATTTAAATGATTTAAAAAAACTACATTACTGTAATAGAAATGGAGAAATTAAGTCTTGGCAGTTTAACAAGAAGAAATAATGTATTAATAGTACTGTTTGAGAAATTCTATATGCTTGTTAAAATACATCTTTGTAAATATCTGTTTATAAGACATCTCAATAGCAGTTAAATTTTACAATTTAAATTAGTAATTTTAACTAAACATTTTCTTAATTACCACTGAAGGTGGCATGAGTTGCTAGAATGCACTGCTGCGTCCGTTTCAGCGGCTGGCGGCAAATTAGGTCCAAGTAGAAATTTTCATCCTTGGTCCTTTCCGCCACCTCTTTCTGTGCAATGTCATCTTCGCAAAAGATAAAACTCTGTTGCTATCCACTATGGAGCATAACATGGTTGGCAGCGAGAGATATTCTCCCATAACTGCATTCTATATCCTCAATGCTGCGATGCTCAAGTAATGGCACAGGGAATCGGCTCAATACACTGGACAGGCAGGATTCAACTCACTTCTAGTAACCGCGTGCAGGTATTTCCGAAGCAACTGTGACCGGAAAGAACCTGCGTTACGCGGAACAAATCTCACATGGATATTCCTGACAACGCGCATTCTGCCTCCGTAGACATTATGTGAGGCACGCGTGTGGCTCAAACCAACAACACTCTCTACTGTCTACTCTCTACTCTCCTGTGGCGCACCCTACTCTAGGCGGTCAGTGCTACCGTCTACACCGGGTACCGTAAAGTGTTATTAACCGGAGAATTCTGCGTTCCATCTTGTCGCAACACTCAGTTTACCTAAATTCGGCAAAAGCTTTCGAGCAAACTATTGAAAGTGTGTGTGTGAAACTGTCGTCAACCTACTGTTAAGGAACAGGCCTAGATACATTATTTGGGATTAATACAGTACGAGAACTGAATTGAACACGATTGAGGCGTCTTAAAGTGGCCTCAGATATTCATCTTGGATATCTATGTCGATTACTGAAAGAAAAATAATGTAACAGCTCATAATCTTCACTTTTTAAATATTTAAGTAAAACTTAATCTTTTTTAAGTTAATTTTTTTTTTTCGTGGGTAGGTGTTGAAAAGTTCACACGCATTTGTAAAAGCTCCTTGAATATTTTTATAATTTACTTAGTATTTGCAAGGCCTTCATTGTTTACATGTGTTCACTGAAGTTTCTAAGCCACCTGCCAGCTTTTTTTTTGCACAAATATAAACATCTGCAAACCAACTCTTACAAGTTCATCAAGTTCCTCAAGTAATTTTATTGTTCTGAGTATACAAAATGTACCTATTTCTTATTTCACGCAAAATTCAATTCACTATGATTGAAATACTAATATACAATCGAATCGAATCGTCAATTGTCAAGAAGTTTCAATTCGGCTGGAATCTCTGGCACTGCACGCGCTGTGTGTAGACGTGGCTCCGTTACGCATCTGCTATCGTATTTACAATGGGGAGTACTCCGAGCAATTGATTGAATTGATCCCTGCCTCCTTTTTTTGCCATCATCCTACGCGACTGCAGTTTCATCATCATCATTTAGGTGTCAACTGTGCGCTTTTCGAGAAAATTTCTGCCCTACACAACAAAACTGTGGAATGAACTGTCGACTGCGGTATTCCCGGACCAATACGACCTTCAATCAATCTTCAAGAAAAGAGCATACTTCTCCTTAAAAGCCTTGTGACACCTCTGGTGTTGCGGGTATTCATGGGCAGCGGTAAATAATAAATAAGTTGCCGTTCATGAGTGCATTGTTTCTCGTTGTTTACTGCGTGTTTTGGTGATAATGATGGTTTTGGAGAAAATTATTTGCTTTCTCCAACGGCTAACTTGATAAAATCACCATCTTCATCTTCACAGTTTTTTGTTATGGGGACTCTTTAAGAAATTAACTAAATTACTCCTAAATATGGTCCTTAGCAACTTTGCTGTTGGATTTTTGTTGCTTTTGCCGAAATTGCGCAAACAAATTTTCTATTACATCCTGATTCAATTTTTAGCCGACTTCAAAAAAAGGAGGAGGTTTCTCAATTCGACCGTATATATGTTTTTTTATGTGTGTTCGCGGATAACTTCGTCGTTTATGAACCGATTTTGATGATTATTTTTTTAATGGAAAGGATATGTCCCAACGGTGATACCATGATAAGGACATTACGATCTGATAATGGCATCCAAGAGACATCAAGTCGAACATTGAAGTTGGTTTTTGTTTTAGTTAATTGTGTAATTTTTCAAATAATTTTTGCCCGTCTTTATCGCATTTAATGCATGTGTTACTTTTTTTAAACAATGCGTGTTTCTATGGCATCTCATATTTTTTTATTACTGTTCAATGTCTGTCAATTTTGTAAGTGATCGATTCAAGTTTTAAGTTTTGTCTTTTTCGTATGGTTTGGTAACATCTTGAAACGAAATTTGCTCATTGCCGTTAACATAGCTATTGTTTAAAAAATGATTTTGAATACTTTTAATTAAATATGGTACATCAAAAAACGCAGATAATTTTACAAAACGTTGCAAAAGAAAAAGGAAAAGTTACTAGATATCTTTGATTTCTTGCATGTATTTTGGTTTTTCGTAGCCCGACCGCAAAAAACAGCTTTTAACAGAAGCCCACTTATTATCAAATAGTTTATTTATAGTAGCTTTTAAAAGAGTTGTAACAATTCTGCTTTTACTGCTGATGGAATATTATTTTTTATTTTTATTTATTTCGGTGTGGAAAACCAACAGCTACATAAATGAATATAGTTAGTTTGATAAGCAACATCAAGCCAATTACAGGTTTTCACGAATTGCAACATAATAATTTAACAAAAGTTCTGGAACACTAACCAATACACTACACCATCACCATAAACAACAATGAAAAAAAAAAAACAATAATGTCATCATTGAAAAAACTTAAGATTTAGCATACCGCGAATAACATTAATGTTAGTGTTAAAGGGATCAATACAGTACTCCTTGCACAATCTATTGAAGTGAAGTGATAAATGAATTTTTTCTGTAGTTGGAAGAGGAAAAGGGGACACAAATTGGTGGATTAAATCTAACTGACCTACGGGGGACATTAAATTTTAATTTTTGCAACAGGTGTGGACAATCAACCTCATTAGAAATAATTTTCAAAAGGAAACAACAATCCGCTAATTGACGTCTATTTATAAGTGGCTGGATATGAAACCTTCTGCACAGACCAATGTAATTATCTGCGCTATATGGAATATTCAGTTGAAAACAAAGAAATTTCAAAAAACGTTTCTGAATATTCTCGATACGATCGATGTATTTGTAATAACAAGGGCTCCAAATTTGCGAGGCATATTCTAGGTGGCTCCTAACAAAAGAACAGTAGAGAATTTTAAGCGTTTTAGCCTTTACAAAGCATTTAGAGATTCTCATCACAAATCCCAATGCTTTCGAAGCCTTTGCAATAATTTGTTCGATATGCACGTCAAACAGTAGCTTTGAATCGTGGTATACGCCGAGGTCCCGCACTCCATCACATCTAGGTATTACTTGCCCTTTAAGTTCGTACGACGCTAGTATTGGAGAACGCTTTCTACCAAACGTGACGACTGAGCATTTAGCGGGGTTGAGTTCCAATTTATTTATCTGACAGTATTGATCAAGTCGCGATAGGTCTGCCTGCAATGCTTGCACGTCCTTTGCCGATGATACTACAGAATAAATCTTCATATCATCGGCAAAACAGAGCAAATTAGAACTTTGGAAGCAGGAGTCGATGTCGTTCACGTAGATAGTAAAGAGCAAAGGACCCATTAAAGAGCCTTGTGGCATTATAAGTTACACATTATTGCGATTTCATCGAAAGTGATCACACAAGCTTTATCTTTAATTAATGCATTTCGAATTTCTGTTAATTTTTTTTTTTTAAATAGATCAGGGCAAAACAATCGGATTTTGCTAGCCACTTTCGGAGTTTCGGATTGTGGTTGGAGCGGCAAGTACTACACCTTGCCGCCTTAGAAAAAAATACACAATTAGATTTGTAAAATAATGACAAGCTGAATTTATTTTCGTCTTCTGTCCAATTCATAACCTTTATTTTCGTAGCTGCATCAATGTCAATTCTCTAAAAACCTCTTCTGAACTCTTTAGATTTTAAAATGCTGTCATCAGATTTTGGATTTTGCCGTTATTTAAATAATAGGATAAAAAAATTGTTAGAAAACTGTTTAAAGTGTATGTCTATGAAATAATATTTATTTGTTAATCTCCTGACTGATTGAATGTGATTTTAATATTACTTGTTGTACAAATTAAAATATGTATAATAAAAACTTGAGAGGTGTCAAAGAACACCCGGATGGAACGAAGTTTATATATATATTATATTTGATATGCTCCTACTAATAAAAATGCGCATAAAATACTCAAATTATTTTAGTAATAATCAAGCTTTACAAAATATACTATAAAACAATATATTTTATGTAAATAAATGCAAAAACCCAACATCACGTGGTGTTCCAAGGCGGTCATCTATCCAAGTACTAACCACGCCCGATGTTGCTTAACGTCGATGATCGGACGAGAACCGGTGTATTCAACATGGTATGGACGTTGGCAATCAGTTTGTTATATTTAACGGTGAGTATCCAGCACTATGACGTCAATTCAATGTTAAAAGTGTCGTTACAACTTTTGGCACGAAAAGTGTCGTTACATTTTTTGCCGTCTAGCCCCCTTTCGCGACGCGCGATAAGGAACTTCGTTCCAAAATAAAGATTATACTTTGCAGTTCAATCATTTATTTTATATTAAAATGACATATAATGACCTAAAATTTATTGATTATGCCATATCAGACAGGAAATAAAATCGTTCAACATTATCATCTACACCATAGATTTACATGATTGAATAGAATAAATTTAAATTAGGGGGCTTCCATTAATTACGTAAGGTGTTTTAGGGGGGAGGGGATTGAGCTAAATCTTTTCAAATCTCACTTAGGGGGGTCTTGGCAAATATCACGTAATTATTGTGTAAAATTGCGTGAAAAATTATTTCCGAATAAAATATGGCCAAATCTGACACAGTAGTGTTTGTCGTAATCGTCCGAACTCCGCAGAGCAGCGAAGTAGCATTCGATTTTGCTTTGCTAGTCTTCAATCGAAGTAATAGAACCAGTTCAATAATCCAACACGTTTACAGCCAAAACATAAATTTGAAGAATCTCGCGTGAGATTTGGGGACGCGGGAGGGAGTTGATGAAAATCTTACGATATCTCACCCAGGCGGGAGGGGAGGTCGAAAAATTCTCAAAAATGCCTCACGTAATTAATGGATGCCCCTTTACGATATATCGTTGAAATAATTTGTTTGTTTACTTACTCTTCGTAAGACAACTAACCATTTGACAAATCAAAGTCCGACGTAATTGTAGCCACTTGGTGGCGCTATCATCGCGCATCCAGCATATAATATTCTATATGTCATATCAATAACTTATAAATGTGACATCTAGCGTAGTAAATAGGTCATTATATTCAAGTTTATTTAAATCGATTGCAACGACATCTCCTAAAAATAGGTGATAACTTATAGTTACGCAATTGAAAAATATATTTTTTAAACAAGCATTAGAAAGTAAGATTTATATTCGAAAAAATAATAAAATAATTACTATAATTGAAGCATATCAATAAAATAGTGATAGAGTTTGTTAAACTATTTCTAGTACCTTATTTTTGCGCGCCATCTAGATTTAAGTGAATTTTTCTAGCTTTTATCGGTGTACAGTTTGGGCCAGGGGAGGGTCGGTCTATTTAGTATATTGTGTCATTGGAGTGGTGCAGAAAAATAAAGAGAGGTTTTAGATAAGTGGCTAATTAAACGTAGTGGATATCGTTATATATGATGGAAGTAATGAAGTAGCATACATAAATACATGTCGTATTAAAACCATTTACATTTTCTTGCCACCCAGACATAGTTTATTCGGTCCAGAACCACTAGCTAGTAACTCAAACAACCACGTCACACTGTGCCTCGTAGTCAAATCTGCTCCTTATTAATTTAGCCGACATACACATAAGATATAAAACACAGATCAATTATATATACATTCATGTGCACATTTTGTCTATAATTTTGAATTAAAGAAATTAAAGGATCTTAATCAAATCTTTCACAATAAAAATAACCTCACATCTCTTACAATTTTGTCTAATTCTAAGCTAGACAAAGCCAGTGTAATCCGACTTGAGATAAACATACTTATATATGTATTTGTAACGACATATTATAGATACTTAACCACCCTTCAAGATTTCTACACCACCCTAAGGTTGACTGGAAGAGAATGCCATGGGCACTAAGTCCGCCGATGAACAAAGTGCATAAAGTGTAAAATAAATAATAAACTTATATGAGTAAAATTACGTACGAGTAAGATTTATAACAAACTAGCGACCCGCCCCGGCTTCGCACGGGTGGATTTCAGATGCCCCCACCGACGACACGATTCGTGCATTTTAAATCTGTAATATCTTCGAATATATTCATTTAACTTAGATACTGTAAAGGGCCATTTTGATCTATATTAAATGCACAATGTATTTAATTTACTTAATTGTATAAGGATTCATTCTGTATTGCTTAAAATCGCTTCGTAAATAAGTTATTATTTCTCGTAAAAAGAAAGGAATAAAAAATGGTTGTTGTGGGTTATCCTTAAGAGATAGACATATACCGTCGCGGACTTTTTTGTAGATCTTTTAAGGTGTATAATACTGTAGTACATTATTTTGATCTATCTCGTAGGGTGCAACCAGCGTTTGCAATGTAAGCGCAAAAAATGTGTTTATTTGCTACATCACATTAGAAACCTCGAAAATTAACAGTATTTCCATATCATATTATGCATTTATTATACATAAAAACCTTCCTCTTGAATCACTCTATCTATTAAAGAAACCCACATCAAAATCCGTTGCGTAGTTTTAAAGATTTAAGCACACAAAGGGATATAGGGACAGAAAAAGCGACTTTCTTTTATACTACAGATTATTGTGCTCTTCACACGACCTGTCGACCCTCGACCTTCCTCAGACAGACTAACTAACAATTACATCATCACGCCCGTCACAATTGGATTAATAGTCATTGTCATAATTATGTAGTAAAAAGTACCTACTCAATAGTGGTAAGAAACTATTTCATTTTCCCATACATAAAAGACACCTATGACCAAGGATTTTTGATCTTAACAATTTCTACAGATGCACTGCAGATTTTCCAATAAAATTATAAGTATCTCCAGACAGGTAAAGATCCCCATGTGGTTGGACGAAGGAACTTTCTAGACTCGTATAGTTTTAACGCTTACGGAGAACCACGTGGGACTGCAGCAAGGAAATATTCAGTTACCTCGGAGATTTTATAGAACACATTGAAAAGAACATTTCACGTTAAAGTTTTGCGAAAATGGAAATGTAGGTTTGTTTATGTGAACGCTCCGGGTGCAATGTTTATGTATAAATAATGTTCACTCCTAGTTGCCTACTTTTGAGAAGGTACTAGTTTTAAGCTAGTGGTTACTTTTACGGTTGTCTATTAGATGTATACAAAAAAAAAACTTCGTTTAAAAAAACGGACTTCAAAAACTGATAAGTATAAAATAACTTAATTTGTATGTGCTACCTATTCATAGGTTTGAATTCGGCGCCAAGCCAAATGTAATAGTAGGTACCACACTCGCTATATTTCGAGACGAACGTCAACGACCTCACCGACGCTTCGGTTGTTTTGTCCTACGCGAAGAGCAGCTATCCCGCTCAAGGTCACGCGCGGCGAGTGCGGTACCTACTATTACTTTTTGGCTCGGCACCGACTTCAAACCTATGAATAGGTAGCACATACAAATTAAGTTATTTTATACTTTTCAGTTTTTTTAAACGAAGTTTTTATTTTATTTTTCGCTTTTTAGTCTTTCTCAAGTCTCTCATCATCATTTCACCTAAATAACTTGAAAGAATACGACTAAAGGTAACATACAACATACTGTATAGAATAATAAATAAATATTTCGGACATGATGTTTACAGAATATGAAAGCATGCAGACAATTGCCTTAACCTTATTGCAGGCGCTCACGTAAATTTGAGGGTTTCCTTCATTTCCTTGGGACCCCATCATCAGATCCTGATATGGTGGCCATGGGACCACATGGGGAGCATACCCTTTCGAATACAAAAATAATTTTCAAAATCGGTCCACAATTGACGGAGTAATCAATGTACATACATAAAAAAAAAAAAAAAATACCGATGAAATTGAGAACCTCCTCCTTTTGGAAGTCGGTTAAAAACAATGCTCGACTCCTATTGGCTTAAGCGCAGTGTTACTAACTACTAATTATAATTATGTTATCTTAGGCAAGCCAGCAAAACACACATTTAACAAGTAAAATTTTAACAAAAACCGACTTCAAGGTTCGACTCGATTTCTCTTGGATGCCATCATCAGACCTTAGTGTCCTTATCATGGTACCACCGTTGGGATATCTCCTTTCCATTAAAAAAATAATCATCAAAATCGGTTCATAAACGACGAAGTTATCCGCGAACAAACATAAAAAAAATACTGTCGAATTGAGAACTTCCTTTTTTGAAGTCGGTTAAAAAAGGTGGAAATGGGTGAGATAGTTTCGATGTTCATCGTAAGCACAACATGACACCGATGGAAAACATGAGCAGGATCCCAGAGTGGTGGTCACCATACTCATTGCGAATGCAGACAATGCAACAATGCAGCATGGTGACTCACACTATGCCGGCCTCCGGTCTCGCACTCACCAACGAAACACGACAGCACGAATGCTTTCATTTCAAGTTGGTCTTCTGTAAGAGGGGAGTATTGCCCCTGAGGGTAGCCGCTTGTGAATGAAATCAGCGAACATGGAACTCACTACCACCGCACGTGTTTCCATCCCATTATGCTGCTCTGTCCAAGTTCACATTGAGGATCGTGACCACCACTTTTGGATTCTACTCATGCTTTCCATCAGGCAGGCAGAGTCATTATGGTAGCTTGATCATAAAAAAAACAGGAGCGTGGCTCTAAAGGCGCATCTCCACCGAGACAACACAAAAATAGGTTGACAATACAAATGTTGCCAAGTTTTGTTCGGTGGATGTAGTGTTCTGCTTTACAGAAACTTTTATCACCAACACGTGTTGACAACACAAAAGTTGCCAACTTTTGTTTGGTGGAGAGTCGGCTTAATGCCTTGAGATCTATGCGATAGTGTGGGAGGGACTCAAAAGGCGCTAACACTTTTGCGACTCTTGACCTGCAGACGTCCATAGGCAGCGAAGATCCATCGGCTCATTTCCCTTCATAAAGGGATTGTTGGATTTCGAACGTCATTGTACTGGCAACATTTGGATTGTCTCTGGTTCTTCTTGCCAGTGGTATTAGTAGTGATTGTATATCCATCTATGGGCCCGTGGGTATTATAAACATCATCAAAAGGTTATCGCTGCCTTGGCAAGAGGACTGATCAGGGATAAAAAAGGAAAATGTTAGCATAATAATAAATGGTTTGTATCTGACGGGTCAGATAGCATAAAATAATAATGAACAACTTACAGTTTACTGCCCAGTAACAAAACATTGATATTGAAATGGGAATTCAGATTTTGTGTTGTGAAAATGTTGTTTATTTAATTTGCATTTGATTGGTAGCTAGAGGATATTCTATATGATACAAATACAATATTTTAATTTGTTTGTTAAAATATATAGGGAATCTTAGATACATACGAGTATAAATAGCTCAACCGTACCTAAATCGCTGGACATATTTTTATTTCTTTGGTCTTTATAAGCCTATGACACTCACAAATAACGTGGCTTTCTATTGGTAAAAGAATTGTCAAAATCGGATGAGTAGATCCAGAGATTACCTCCTACAACTTCTCAAACTCACTAATATAAGTATAATTAATCCGAATTACCCTTCATTAAGTGGTTTTTGAAGTGAAAACTTATTTAGCCGCGTTGAGCACTTTTTGGTAAAGGAAAATCTTTGATGTTGATAATTTTAATTTAAACATTATGAAATTTCTAATGACTTTTTCATCAACCATCCCCGTCCTTTGATAAATAGAGGTTTCATCAAGCATTAGTACCTATCCCAGTCTTGGTCAATCCGAATCCATCAACTGCCAGCCACTTTCTTCAAATCGTTAGTCCATCGTGCCACAGGGCCCCTACACTACGTTTGCCTAATCACGGTCTCCACTCTAGCACATTTCTGTTCCAGCGACCAGAAGTCCGTCTGGAGAAATGATAAGTCCACTTCTGATCGGGTACTGATTCTCCGTGCGACTAAGATTCTCTTAATATTTAGTATAATATGAGATTGTCTTGTGGAAAAAACAGTACCCAGGAAAATAATTCTTACATTTGTCGACCCGAAACTGTTTGTGGTCGGGAAGCAAAATTAAGTGTCGGATATTAATAGTTCGTCGCACATCGGATTGACACTTTTATTTTACGAGATAAAATTGAGTATTTGTTTGGTGAATCTTGTAATTACTGAGTTAGACGTAACATACCTACGTTTGTAACAACAATAACTTTGAAAAAAATTACCAAAAACAAAAACCGACTTCAAGGTTCGGCTCGATTTCTCTTGGATGCCATCATCAGATCTTAGTGTCCTTATAATAACCGTTGGGATATCTTCTTTCCATTAAATAAAAATCATCAAAATCTGTTCATAAACGACGAAGTAATACGCGAACACACATTTAAAAAAAACATATAAGGTCGAATTGAGCTCCTCCTTTTTTGAAGTCGGTTGAAAAAGCCTTCTCATTCAGTTGCCTGTTGGAGGCCTTTAATGATAGATAGTCAGAAGACTTTAAATATAGTAAAGATATTTTTTCTGAAATATTAGAAATTATACACTCGCCGTTTTATCAGCACTCTCTATATTATAATGCCATACTAGCGACCCGGCTTTGGAAGAAGAAAAGCTTTGAAATTTTGCAATAATACACATAAACCTTCCTCTTGAATCACTCTATCTATTGCTCAAAACTGCACCACAATCCGTTTAGTAGTTTAAAAGATCTAATCGAACAGACAGCGGAAGCGACTTCATTTTTTACTATGTAAAGATTAAGTAAAACCAATAGAATCATTGATTTACTTTATATTATTAACATATTTATACCTCAAAAGCTATCAGTATTACATATTCTTATATGACAGTCTATCACCAGAAAACGAAGTGTGAACATCGTTTTATCTTGAAGGAAACCTTCCCGAGGACGACACATCTTATTGTAGACATAAACATTTCCATTTGAGACCTTTATGTAACACTTGTTTGAGACATTTGTTAAGAATGCGGTGGCTGGGAGGTCAAAACTTGGTAATATAACAGAAATCTAACTTTCTTTTCGTATTTTGTAAACAAAGTTTAGTCGAGAGTAGGGATTAAAACAAAAGAATGCGTACTTAAAAGATGTTACTTAATATACACACATCAAAAGTGTCTAGGGATCAAGCATTTTTATGCGGATTTCTTGAGATTGAGATGTGGCTTTGGCCCTGGCCTGCTCAGTCGCCAGACTTGAACCCGATTGAGCATGCATGGGATATGCTACAGAGAAGAGCTCTGCCGAATATGGAGGGTATCCAGTCGCAAGAAGACCTTTTTTTGTTGTTGCAACGAACATGGGCGGCCATTCCACAGCGTGATTTGGATGAACTCATTTTGAGTATGCCAAACCGATGTTCTTGTGTTAGTGTTCGCGGTAGAAACACGGATTATTAATTGTTTAACTTACCTAATAAAATTTTAAAGAAAACTGTTATTTCAGTCTTTTTTTCGAACTTTAATGTTAGTGGTTCAAATGTCAAAAATCCTTTTATTAGGAAAATGGCAAATTTCTTTATTAATGCAAAGGTGACTTGGTTTATCGTTACTGTGACAAACGAAAACACTTTATTTGATGAATCCTTAAAGAAAATTTTAATTAATATCAATCAGGAGAAAAGTTATTGCAAAAATATATGTTGATGCCTAGACACATATGTTGATCCCTAGACACTTTTGATGTGTGTATCTATAATAATATTATAAATTCGCAAGTAAATCTCTGCACTGATTTCAATGAAATGTGGCATGGAGATACTTCGATTCTTGAGGAAAGACATAGGCTTCTCTTTGGTGCGATAACCGACAAACACGCGAGCGTGTGAAATAAATATATAAAAGGAGGTACCTGCTGGCAAAAGCTGGTATGTTAAGAATATTCAGATTCAACAGTTTTTTGGTGTAATTGATATTTAATGTACTCGTATGTATTTGATAAGTGTTTTTTATTGATTAAGGTTCTACCTAGTTTGGAAGTAGAATGCCTCGTGTGAGGTATGTCAAGCAAAGCAACGGAATTTATTAACTTTAAAAAACTATCAAAAACTTCAACTAACTTAGTCTCCAGATCCTGGAAGCTAAAGGACTCATACAACGGTAACGCACTTATGACCATTCTGATGTGGAGCCGTAAGCCAATACTTTATATGGCTGCAAATAATAATTAAATAGGAAAGTGCCTACCGCCTGGACACAAATTACCGTGGCCGACCTGGAGGCCCTTAAAATATACTTTGGACTGAGGTCGGCGACGGAAAATATGTACAGGTCAGGATTTGCGGACGGTGACTGCCTGAGCTGTTCATGCGGTGCAACCCAAACGATGTCCCACCTTGCTTTATGCCCTGCGTGCCCGGACACCTGCAATAGGGACGAACTGATAGCTGCCACCGACAATGCAGTCAAAGTGGCCGCTAAAATGGGCAGCTAGAATATATTTACACCGACACGAAATGTTTGCCCTCGGAACGCCAAGAAGAAAATAAATAAATAGAGTTTTAAAATATTTATTAATAAATACCTACCCTTATTTTTAAACATATCCTACCCCCAATCACTCTTAAGGGTGCTTCTATTACACAATCCCTCCCCAAGAAATAAGTTTTGTATAGAAATCTATTCTTACAACCCTATTTTATGTACGCTCTGTTGGGTATTAGACGGACGAAGGGTTCAATCACTTGTCTATCAAGCGCTAGGGTTGACTTCACCCTTACGTTTAAAAACAGATCGAAATGAAACATAATGTTATTGGTTTTATTTCATTTAACAAACATATTTTTTTCTGATCTTCCACATGATCTGAGGAAAGAATAATCTTACAAATCTCACACAAGGCCGTTCGATTTCAAATTAGGCAGAACCTATACTATGGTGACCAGACATACTTAGCAGCTCGAAACTATAGTATACAACTATACTCGTAGATGTGTACATATCCATACTCATATTACCAACTAGCTGAGACCCGCGGTGTTACCCGTGGTAACGCCGTAACAAACAGACAGACAAACAGACGGACAGAAATTGAAAAATAAATATTTTGGTATACATGTACCGTGTATGCATACATATTATTATGCATTTAGTAAAAAGCGGTTATTTTACAAGCTTTTTATTAACTTGCAATGTATGTATGTATGCTTGTATGTTCGGGTGGAATCTTGCAATTCAATTTTAAAGCAGATACTTTAAACCGATTTTGCTGAAATTTTGCAAGCATGTATATACAGCGTGACAATACAATAAAAAACCACTGTACCGATTTCAATTAAATTTGTCATTTAAATACTTTGATTTTTGAGGAAGGGCATAGGCTACTCTTTACCGCGATAACCGAGATACACTCGGGTGAAGCCGCGGGCAATAGTTAGAAGACATACATATTATTGATAAATTACACCCACATACAGAATAAATAATTGTGAGAAAAATCTCATAAAATATTTGTATTGGGTTTGAAGTTTCTATGTTTAATGGATTCAAACATTCAACGGTATCACTGAGTGATTTTTAACCGTCTTCAAAAAAGAAGGTGGTTATCAATTCGACTGTATTTTTTTATGTTTGTTACCTCATAACTTTCGACTGGGTGAACAGATTTTGATAATTCTTTCTTTATTTGAAAGCTAGTGAATTGAATTTGAATTTGGGAATGAATTCCATGAAGATTAGAAATACCAAGTGTCAGGAACCAAATAGCCCTACAAAAAATACTTCTGACATCAAGAACATACTTATTATTTGAATTTTCAATTAAGCTCCTCTCTTTGATACATACTTACTTACTGATTAAAACCCGAGTAGTAACTTCAAATTACCTGAAAACAAAACAGGAAACATTAATATACATATTGAGATGTATAGTGATCAAATAAATATATTGTAAGGAATAATTGAAAAATTTGTTTTACAATTTCACTCTCACAAAGGGAATAAAAGGATGAATCTAAGGACATCTCCCATGTCTAAATACATCAGGTTAAGATTACAGAGAAAGAAACCACATACCAATATGTAGGTATCTAATGTATATAATTCTCATGTTACGTTGTAGCTCATGATGAACTCCGAAATCCGAAACTACCTAACCGTCTTTCACGTTTTTTTTAAACATGTGTGTTGATGATAAGATGGGATAGTTAACGTCACACTCACATGATTGTTTCGTGGGTCAGCTACTGTACACATAATTTTAACCCCATATATCTGTCTTTTTACCACCTACAAGTATATTTAATAACCCATCCAGACTCTCGCGAGGCGCCTCTTACGCCTCGGCACGAGCCTCGGCGAGTGGAGGAGGCCACAACCACACTCTCGCGGAAGTGTGGTTGATTGTCTCGTGTGGCCCCTCGCGTCCTTAGACTCGCGCCCAAAAACCAACACAAAGCGGAGCGACAGCCAGGCGAGGCGAGCGAAGACAAGGGGGCACGATCCTCACTCTAGCACTCGCGTTGCCTCGTGTAGCCTCGTGGAGAGTGTGGATGGGCTAATAAGGAATATATTTAGTATAACTACGAAACATATTTTGTTGACTGCACGTTTGGCCTAGTGGTTTAACGGTCACCACGCCGTTTCCTACTTCGCCAAGTGTCGTGGGTTCAAATCCCACGTAGGACAAAACTTTGTGTGATCCACAAATTGTTGTTCTGAGTCTGGGTGTTTATTGTGTCCGTTTCATGTATGTTTGGAAAGTCCCTCGCGACACAGGATTTATTCGTGCGGGAATTGTCTTCTTAAAGAAAAAAGACCTTGAATTAACTTAAATACTTATTTATATTTAGGTATTGGTGGCCCATATCCAGCAGTCGACTGCGATACGCTGATGATGACGAAATTATAAAGTATTTAAACCCTGTCAAAAAATTCTTTATTCACAATTTCATACTTACGTTAAGGTACAAATATAAGTGACAATTTCTCCATTTTGTTTATTTTGTAGCTAAGGAAACCTTAATATGATGACAGCACTTTCACTCTTCGGTTCTCAATATTCCCACAAAACCAGTCGCGTCACGGTTATTGATAGCTGCTACTGTCTACTTTCATTACTACGTAATTTATATTATTTGATTTATGTGTATTTTAACAGCTATATGATCTTCAACAGGTAAATATCACTATTACTTATAGTATCATTCTTATTGACGATTAAATTACCCCTGAGAAAGTTTTTTACAAGTAATATTAATATTTTTGTATATCATTCTTCACAGTACATTGTCAATTTTATATCAAGAAAAGCTTTTATTTCCTACAACTTCACCCTTGTCATTTCTCTGCGGTTTTACAATTAGCTGTCTTTTTCTTTATCAACGACAATATTTATGCAAACAAACTCGTGATAATCGAAAACGCCCAAGAAATTGATATTCACGTTTATAATATTCATTAAAAAATATTCCTGTGAAACTTATCTCTAATACTGTTTCCTTAATGAGCTAATGATAAAAAGTCAGAATTTTGTACAATGTTATCAAGGAAATGCCTCACTGGCATATCTGAATACTTTTTTATCCAAAAGCAAAGGTCAGCCAGTACCCAGTTTTCCTTTAGTGTTGGGGAATGGTAATTTATTAAAAAAACAGACATATCTTAAACAGATTTGATCACAAATTAGGCAGGCCTTTGCTATGGTAACCGCGGGCTCTACTGAGTTGTATCCACGATGAATTTTCAAAGCCCAACCCTTTTCAACTCATTCTTGTTCAAAGGACTTCAAAGTACTAGTGAATTTTGAGTTGCGAGTTGCATATACCCACAGGAGATCGTGAGAAAGGAAAATGACTCGAATAATGTACAATTTGCATTATGAAACTTTAAAAGTAATAACGTCATTATTGGAATACATTTCGACGGCCCTCATTACACGGTCTGCGGACGATCTCCATTATGACCCCATTGTCTTCTGTGGCTCTCTTGGTGAACGCTCGGAGCGACGCACATGGTTTTACAACACAGCGCTCGCCAAATTACTTCGACACGGTGAATGAAAGTTTTGAAAGAATGAGGAACGTTTTATTTCTTTGGTTCGACAACTTACCAAGTAAGTTCTTTTGACTTTTGAATTGCCGACAATGTACATGTAAAAATCTTGGCGAAAGCTTATACTAAATCAGTATTTCTTTATACTTCACGCATCGTGATTTGTTGTATATCAGCATAATAAACATACACACATACGTGCTTTTATATGGTCTTCTATATATATAAAAGAGCAATGTGATTGACTGACTGACTGACATACCCAGAGATCAACGCACAGTCCAAACCGCTGAAGCTAGAATCCTGAAATTTTGCATGTAGGTTCTTTATATTGATTTTGATTTGACTGCCTCGTTGGTCTCGCAGTTGGCGTGTGCGACTGCTGATCATGTGGTCTCGGGTTCGATTCCCGGGTCGGATCAAATGTTTGTATGATCTGCAAATATTTGTTTCGGAGTTTGGGTGTTTTCTATGTATAATATGTATGTATTTACAAAAAATGTATATATGTATTTCTATCAGTTGTCTAGTACCCATAACACAAGCTCTGCTTAGCTTGGGACTAGATGGCGTTGTGTGTTAGATGTCAGAAAAATATAAAAAAAAAAATATTACGTAAGTGAGCACTAAGAAAGGAATTTTTGAAATTCCACCCCTAAGGGCGTAAATCAGGGCATGAAAGTCTGCGTGAGCGAAGCAGCGTGCAAGAGCCAGTAGATACATATAATAGGTAGATCAATTGTACCCAAATACAGCAACAGATTTTATTATTCACGTAACATATTTGCTTGTCGTGGTTGGGAATTGAACCCAGTCAGTGTCATTCACCACTAGAGTAACGGACCCGTTCGGTATGTCCTCATTTGAGGGAAAATATGTATATATATGTACCTAATTAAATATGTTTTAGAAGAGATCACAGTTATGTTATGATAAAATTTGATTATTTTATTCTTTCGTAGTTCGCACAAACAAAAAAATAACGACAAACTGTAACTGTTCTTTGTGATAAGAAAATACTGAAAAAATGGCTACAAATACTGAAACTTTCTTTGTCAAGTCATTGAAATGGTAAATGGTGCGTAGAATAAAATAGCTTAGAGAAATGTTAGTCTTTATGCTAAGCTGAAGCACAGCTACAAGAGAAGCGCTGTTACTCTCAAATTATTCCTGCCTTTTTTATGGGAAAACGGCAAAATATTGATTGAATTTTCAATGCATCACTATTTATACACAATTTATCTATTTTTTTAGGTACAAATTATTAAAAATAAAAAACCCGACGGCGTCAATATTTAACAATAAAAACATATAAGTTTTATATATATATTCGTAATCACCGTAAAAAAAATATTTATTTTGATACCACACTCGATGTATTTGCCAGCTCGAGAGACTGCCTCGTTAGTCTCGCGGTTGGCGTGTGCGACTGCTGATCATGAGGTCTCGGGTTCGACTCCCGGGTCGGACCAAATGTTTGTATGATCTACAAATCGAAGTTTGGGTGTTTTCTATGTATAATATGTATGTATTTACAAAAAAAAGAATATTATGTATTTATATCAGTTGTCTAGTACCCATAACACAAGCTCTGCTTAGCTTGGGACTAGATGGCGTTGTGTGTTAGATGTCCGGAATATTTTAAATATTTATTTTGAAAACATTAATTTCTTTTTATATTACTTTTTGGCGCCAAAAACCCTTTTTTTTATGTACCCAGTGTCACTCTCACGACTAAGACGAATCTATTGACACCACTCACATAAAAATATGACAAGCCGTTTAGGTTCTAGGGCGTACCAAAGAAATATACATACATACACTCGAAAAACATAACCCTCCTTTCGCAGTCGGGTAAAAAGAAACCGCTCCCGCATTAGGAATATACACCCTGTGTCGCGTGGGACTTTACACACATGAAATGGACACAAAGAACACCCAGACTCAGAACAACAATTTGTGGATCACACAAAGTGTTGTCCCATGTGGGATTTGAACTCACAACACTTGGCGCAGTAGAAAGCGGCGTGGCGCAGCGCAATTGCAGTCAATTTTGTTTGTTTTTTCTTTTTTGTTTTTTAAAAGACAACTCCCGCACTAGGAATAAATCCTGTGTCGCGGGGGACTTTACAAACATACATGAAACGGACACAAATAACACCCAGACTCAGAACAACAATTTGTGTATCACACAAAGTGATGTCCAACGTGGGATTTGAACCCACGACACTTGGCGAAGTAGGAAACGGCGCGGTGACAGTTAAACCACTAGGCCAAACGTGCAGTCTGGATTTAAGGAAATTTAAGGAACAGTCTGTCGAAACAGCAGTATTACTCTCACACTTCAATTAATAAAAGCGACTATTTCATAGAAAAATTACTTTACCAAATTTTTTTAATCCATTTAAAGTCTCGTGAAATTGAAATACTTTCAAAGCATAATTATTTAAGACTTGACTTGCAATAAAACGTAAGTATCTTGTGATAAAAACTTGGTCTGATGCCAAAAGGGAGCAATATCTATTTGGTCTAGATTTAAAGAGTGTACTCCGCAGCGTTTTCATTTGCTCGAAATGTTACAACTGTTTGGAAAGTATAATACTAAGTATTAGTTTCTTTTCAGTTACAACGTATAAACGATATAGATCTTAACGATATTGGAGCTGGATTACATTCACTTTAACATACAGTACTATACTCTTTGCGCTGTAGCATGGTGCGGGTGCGGAGTGTTATTTGTAGGCTAGAACATTCTGGTTGGTTTAATTTAATTTACTACAGTTATTAATAATTTAATATATTGCGAATGTGGTACAGCTGAAATACTAAGTCAAAATTCGTAAATCGCGGCAACTTTCAAGAGTGAAACGAAATGTTACTATAACTGTCACCCGCACCATGCTACGCTACAGCGCAAAGAGTATAGTTTTTTTCTGCGGCTTCGCTCGTCTGTATTTCAGTAATCGCGGTAAAGAGTAGCCTAAGTCCTTCCTCGAGAATCAAAGTATCAAATTTCATCAAAATCATCAAAACCGAGGAAGAGCCACGCTTCGGAATGAATGGGCCCCCTCGACCGGAGTGATACTACGGCCTCACAGAAAACCGGTTTGAAAGAGTGCTGCGCTGGGTTTCACCGAGTGAGTGAGGATACCGGAGCCCAACCCCTCCCCCATCTCCCAAAGGCCGGCGTGACCCCTCTGGTGTTGCGGGTGTCCATGGGCGGCCGTAATCGCTTACCATCAGGCGATACGTCTGCCCATTGGCCCTCTATTCCATAAAAAAAAACGGTGCAGCGGTTTAGCAGTGAAAGCGTAACAAACAGAGCTATTTTTGAATTTGTACTATTAGTATGGATTTATTTTATGGCAAACGGACAGACGAACAGAAGTATAACTTTCTTGTTTGCGACAAAGACGAAGAGACGCAGGTGTATATGTTTTTTTATATAACTCTTTTCTCTTTTTTAAAACAACTCCCGCACTAGGAATAAATCCTGTGTCGCGGGGGACTTTACAAACATACATTAAACGGACACAAAGATTACCTAGATTTAGAACAACAATTTGTGGATCACACAAAGTGTTGTCCCATGTAGGATTTGAACCGACAACTTTTAGCGAAGTAGGAAGCGGCGTGGCTACCGCTTAACCACTAGGCCTTACGTGCAGTCATCTCGTACAATGAATACTGCTGTTTCGCACTTTCTTTTATCATTCAACGCCATCTAGTCCAAAAGCAAGCATAGCTTGTATGTACTATGGATACTATACAACTGATATAAATATACTTTTTTTGTTGTAAATACCTACATACATCTTATACATAAATAACACCCAAAGTCCGAAACAAATATTTGCAGATCATACAAACATTTAATCCGACTCGGGAATCGAACCCGAGACCTCAAGCACAGCAGTGGCATACGCTACCACAGCGCCACCGAAGAAGTCACACAATTTAACAAACATAAAACGAAAAGAAAAAAACACTCCGAACAACAATTTGTGGATCACACTTAGTGTAGTCCCATGTGGGGTTTGAACCCAGTAGTGAAGTAACTTAAACTACAGCCCATCCATGCAGACAATGTGCAATGTATTGACGTCATTTAAGTCCTCACCCCAGAATTAGAAGGATAGGTTTGGGTCCTGGTAACTCTACTCGGCGAAAAGCATCGGTTTACTGTGAGACTTGGTCGAGCTTGCATGTGTTCCGAATTGTCAAATAAATTTTCCTGTAGAACATCTTAGTAATATAATAATCACAAATTTTAACAAAAAAAAACCGACTTCAATCTGGACCAAATTTAAATAGGACCACACGTGAAGCACCAGCTTTCAAATAAAAAAAAATCATCCAAATCGGTTCACCCAGTCGAGAGGTATGAGGTAACAAACATTTAAAAAAATACAGTCGAATTGAGAACCTCCTCCTTTTTTTGAAGTCGGTTAAAAACATAAGATAGATAGATATACCGTGTGTACTAAAATCACCCTAACAGTGAACATTAACAAACAAATTATCGTGTTTTTGCCAAGTATAGGACGTAACCGAAGCATTCTAATATAATAGCGGATATCGGAAACTCGTCAGTAGGAAGTTGGTGACCATTAATTATTGAGGACCAACACGATAGCGCGTTAATGTTCCGAAGGTCGGAACGGGAAACTTGATATTTTTGTACAAGAAATGGGAACGCGTAGAAATGGGCGAAAAGCTCGACGAAAAAACGTTCGGACAAAAGTGGGTTCGGTTTGTGCGTAATTAGTTTATTTCAGAACTTTTGAGACGATAGGCATGGAAACTTAAAAGAATCTGAATCGTCATGAAGAATTTATGTGGCCCGCCATAATGACTCTACTCTGCCTGATGGAAAGCATAAGCAGAATCCAAGAGTGGTGGTCACCATACTCACTGCAAATGCAGACAATGCAGTATGGCGACCCACACCATGGCGGCCTAGTGATGCTGCTGCATCTTTTAGTCTAGTCAACAAGTATGGAACTTGTTGACTAGACTATTTGGGCCTCCGGTCTCGCACTCACCAACGAAACACGACAGCACGATCGCTGTCATTTTACGTTGATTTTCTGTGCGAGGGTAGTACCGCCCCGGTCGAGCCGGCCCATTCGTGCTGAAATCAGCGTGGCTCTACTACCTACCAGATTTTCTGTGCGAGGGTAGTACCGCCCCGGTCGAGCCGGCCCATTCGTGCTGAAATCAGCGTGGCTCTACTACCTACCAATGTTTTAGGGTTGTTATTACTAAAGTGGCAAATAAGATAGATCGTCCCTGTAGTAAGTACTTACCCTGTAGTCTATCGCGTAGTATTCTAAAACTACTACAAGCATTCCTACTAATAAAACTAACTTGACTTATTTTCATACTTGGTTGAACTTCTGAGAAAAAGTTATAATGATTGTTATTCTGTACTCTTGATACCAATATACACAATAAATAAGAAATAATATTTATGATGTTACAATGTTAGAGACGGACTTGTAACCATATATTTACGAGCTCTTGTAAAACACAAATACAGAATCTGAGATGAAATAAGATATGCAATTTTAAACTAACGCATGTGGGTTAAAGTTCAAATTTAAATACATTATAAATACCGTTTTATACTTTTTTTTGTGTATGGGTTTGCCTAAGTGACTCTACTCTGCCCGATGGAAAGCATAAGAGGAATTCAAGAGAGGTAGTCACCATACTCATTGCGAATGCACACCATGGCGGTCAAGTGATGTTTCTATATCATTGGACCTCCGCCCGGTCACGCACTCACCAACTGAACACGACAGCACGAATGCTGTCATTTTAGGTTGATCCTTGGTGCGAGGGTAGTATCAAATGGGACGAGCCTCCCCGTCGCGTTCGTACTAAAAACAGCGTGGCTCTACTTCCTTCAAACACACATACATACACATACACACATACATTAATTTTGATATTAAAAAATCACAGGCGAACGTAAAAAGCTAAAAAATATCGCTAGTCCATCACTTTACTAGCGTGAGAAACCCATATAAAAACCAAAAGTTACGCAGGGGAAGTACTCCGCAAGTTAATTTATCGCCATTTACAACCCCTAGCCAAAGCTTATTCGAAAACATTGACGATGAACAAAACAAATTACTTGCAATAAATATCATGGAAACTTTCATTTGACTGATAACGCACTGAATATATTTTCTTAATCTGAGATATATGTGTGGTGTAAGGTACAGACTGATCTGAAATCTTTTGATCATCTCTTCATAACCAGAAAACTTTACCTTTGTATAGCCCTTTTCATGAAATATATAAATGGTTAGTGTAAAGTCGTCGGGCAATTTCACTCACTCAGTAAGGAAAGACTTGCTAAAACTCGGTTTTTTATGGGGCCGTGGCTGTGATTGATTTTACTCCAGTCGAACATAGTTTTCTCCTTAGTGACATAAAATCTATACACTAAATGCACTAATGGGGAATGTCGCTTGTGTAAATGTTTCTAAGAGCTTGCTACACATTATGACACCGCAGAGTATGATTTTAGTAATGAATAACCCGGTGCCCATGCCGCCAGGAGGTAAGTTAACTAGTATTCTTTGCTTAAAAGGTAGTCACTTTATAAAAATGTATAATTGGTTAAAACAGTGTTTTTATTATTGCTTACACTTCCTTACTCGCTATCGCGTCCTCTTACACATTGAACCAAACACAAGTCCCATAGCAATTTGTCTCCAATTTATTCTGATAAGAACAAATCTCGTGAGTGTGTAATGTACATCGGTGGCCGCCGCCACAAGATTAACTTAGCAAGAATTAACTGGTCACTTTGTTCCGAGGGTCGTCTGCGATATATGGCGGCTTAGAGCTACACTTACTTATTTAATTACTTTGTGGACGCTCGCCTTAGAGTTAAGCTAGCAGTAACTAGCTTAAAACAGAGTAAAGCCTTGGATACACATATAACATTTAACATTGTTTGAGAAACAGATACTAATAGTGAATATAATAATAATATTTTAGACGCACAACGCCATCTAGTCCCAAAATAAGGAGAGCTTTTATTTACTATGGGTACTAGACAACTGACATAAAGACATATATACTTTATTTATTGTAAAGACATACCTATTATACTAAGAAAACACCCAAACTCCGAAACAAATATTTGCAGATCATACAAACATTTGATCGGACCCAGTAATCGTAACCGAGACCACAAGCACAGCAGTAGCTTACGCTACCACTGCGCCATCGAGGCAGTCAAATATGATTTAAACTGAAAATATAGTTTAAAAAAACTATAGAACACGATTACAAATTTGCAACAAACAAATATGCAGATAATGTAAAAGTGTGGTAAAAATACAGCCGAATTGAGAGCTTCATCTTTTTTTTGACGTTGTTGAAGAATGAGATCTACTGTTTACTTCTACGTAACTATCGGACTAATGTTACCTACAATATATTACCACGAGAGCCATAACTTGCCAAATTAAACACTTATAACCTGACCAGAGTGATACTAGGTCTTATAGAAAATCGACGCTTAATCAAAAAGGCAAAATAAATCAATACGTAACCAAAGCCTAACTAACTCCGGTTCCCTCACTCAGGGGGTTACTCTCAAAAACCGACAACTGACAAACCACTCGTGACTCTCGACTTGCAGTTAAATTGAAGGGACCATACGGTCCCTTCAATTTAACTGCAAGTCGATGATCATACGATGAAGAAATCATACGATGATCCAATAGAAGACTGCTTTACTAGTTTGCCCCCTATTTAATTAGGAAGCAACATAAAACTGTCCTAGTATTATTACATACATAGTTAGAATACATGCCGTCTCTCTCTTACAGAGATTGCATCTATTCCTGGGCTCTGTCGGCTACTGACACGTGTTCATAATCCCCAACCACAAAAACAAACCCGTCTGAATGGTTTTGACAGACATCAATTATGTCTACTTCAGTAGACTTGATTAAATTTTGTCGGAAGCAATAATACAAGACTCTTTCGGATATATGGAAGTTAGTAAAAAAACTGTGATTATTGTATTCGTCTGCTTTAACATTGAATACTATAAAAAGATAGAAAATTATTTCCTTGCGATGTTTAAATAGTAAGATTATATTGTCAATCATCATCATCTCAGTCAAAAGACGTCCACTGCTGGACATAGGCTCTCAAGTTTCTCTACAATAACCGGTCCTATGCTACCTTCATCAGGTCGGCGGACCACCTTGTGGCCGCCTAACAACCGTACGCGTTCTCCACTCAATAACTTTAATTCCCCATCGGTCAATATCTATTTAAACTTATTCAGTTCGTTACACAACTTACTGAAATTAAAATATATTCATGTTATTATTGAGCTATGTAGATGAAGAACTTTTTATGTAGGTACTTGGTCTTAAAGAAGTACACTAACTACATTTCCAATTCTTCTAATTTTACTTCTACTACTACTACTAAGCTAAAATTCTAGAAGATTAATTCTCCACAATTCAATAAAAAAATCGGTTAAATGGTCCAAGTGGACAGACTCGGTACAGATTCCAAAATTGTATCTAGAGTACTCTGCACCTCGAGTCACACAGTTTAATACTTTGCCCTTAAATCAATGGTATTATTATAATAGGTTTGCAAACGAAATTAAAGTAAAACCTAAGTCTAGAAATACCCATAAAATATTCGTATACTTAGTAAATCCGGTGCCTATCTTTAGCTCGTGTTTTCGCACAAGAACTGAGGCTCAAATAATAACAGGATGCAGGTCGACGCTTTCAGGGTTAGTATTTCACAGCGCACGTGCGAAATGTTTGTTTAAACTACGTTTTTTTGTTACAAGCTCTGCCGTTTTGTGCTTTAACAGCTTCCACGACACAGGAGTTACTATAAACATTGGTGCTCGGGACGCTGACGAGCCAAACGGGGTTGTAATTCAATAAAACCACGAAAACAAAAACGGGTTTAAACGTATGGCGTTCAGGGATAAAATTTGCATGGGTATGGTCCTGAAACATGTTGAAAAAGTAGAATACAGAATGTTGCCACTGTTACAAACCATAATTGAAAAAATAAAAAGAAATTGGATCAGAATGACAGAATTTAATTTAAAATCATTATTGTATTTTTTACCCGACTACGAAGAAGCTAAAAGAATGGGTAATAGTTTTGGCAGTCTGTATGTGTTTGTATATTCCACCGTAGCGTTTAAACTACTGAACCGATTTTAACGAATAATATGACAAAAGATCGGAATAATAGCCTGGTTGATAAAGGCTATTTAATTTTATCGGTATCACGTGGTCGGGTTATAAGTTTTAAGTTAATTGTTTATTGTTGTATACTGTTTTAAGGCAATTAGTTTAAAAAAAGTCATTTCTCTGTTGACCATTCGATACTCTTTAAGGAGACTCTACTTCCGACTTCCAAAAGGAGGAGGTTCTCAATTTCATCCGTATTTTTTTTGTTATTTTTTTATGTATGTTCACTGATTACTCCGTCAATTGTGGACCCATTTTGAAAATTATTTTGGTATTCGAAAGGGTATGCTCCCCATGTGGTCCCATTGCCAACATATCAGGATCTAATGATGGAATCCCAAGGAAATCTTCATATATTTTCTAAAGCTATTACAGTATTTACATTTGGTAGTCATCAGTTCATGATGATGAGCTGATGATGGAAGATAAAACTCCTTAACGGTTAGGAGTTGGAAAATAAATCTTTAAATGTCATGTGTATGTATGTTACCTTTAGTCGTATTCTTTCCAGTTATTTAGGTGAAATGATGATATTGAAATGATGACGAGAGACTTGAGAAAGACTAAAAAGCGAAAAATAAAAAAAAACTTCGTTTAAAAGAACCGACTTCAAAAACTAAAAAGTATGAAATAACTTAATTTGTATGTGCTACCTATTCATAGGTTTGAAGTCGGTGCCAAGCCAAAATGTAATAGTAGGTACTGCACGCGCCGCGCGTGACCTTGAGCGGGATAGCTGCTCTTCGCGTAGAACAAAACAACTGGAGCGTCGGTGACGTTCGTCTCGAAATATTGCGAGTGTGGTACCTACTATTAAATTTGGCATGGCACTGACTTCAAACCTATGACCTATGAATAGGTAGCACATACAAATTAAGTTATTTGATACTTTTTAGTTATTGATGTCGGTTTTTTTAAACGAAGTTTTTTTTTATTTGTTTTTAATTTTAAGCGACTACTAAGGGTTGTCGCTTCAATTTATCCACGTGGTAAGCCGCTATTTGGCGTGTAAGGCCATGATTCAGCACATAATTTGTCAGCTCGTAGTGTTGTTTTATATAAAAAATAAAACAAAATGGGATAGAAAGAAGCTTTTGTATTAATTATTTCTAGTTATATATTGTGTATTCTCTTGGCTACTACATTCATATTTCATCGTATACTCAGTTTGAAGTAAACATGAAGAGATACGGACCTATGAAATATGGCCGTGTAATACGCAGCAATATTTCATACAATGTATTTAGACTTAATCCTACTGAGTTTTTTCTTATAAGAAATACTATTTAGTTTGAGACTAGACGGTGTTGTGTAGATGTCCGAAATATTTATTTATTTACTATCTCACTCTAACCTTTAGAAGAATATAAACACATTTTGTTGCTCCAGTAATTCAAAGCCCTCTTACATACACATATAAATGGACCTTTCCGTCTTTTCAGTTGATTTTGACAGCGCCTCTGTGGCAATTCTTGGTATGGCTGTAGAGCCCAATAAGTGCTTGTTCACGTTGACTCACGGGCGCGGTCGCGTGCGCGGTCACGAAATATCAAACATATGACGAGATATCCAAGTGTTCACGTACGAAACGCACTTGCGATCTAAGTAGCAATTGACGCGCGCGGCGCGCTCGCGGCAGTATCAAACGCGAGAGACGTTTGTGTGTGTTCACGTTGAACTAGCGGATGAGCGCGCGATTCACTCGCGACGTCAGGTAAGTTCAACCAGTTTGAACTTATCGCTCGCGCAAACCCCTGGCGGCCAATGTGAACACGAGCACGCAACGTATACCGCGCCCGCAACCGCCGCCGCGCCCGCGCGTTCCTACGTGAACAAGCACTAAGGGAGCGGCAGTAATGTCCGCACGATTGATACTTTAGTAGAGGATCGTAATGTTTTCTATCAGCTGAGATCCTCTCGTCCTTTAAGGCCCTATTAGTCAGTCATTAAAAGCTAATTCAATATCGATCAAGTTATAACTGAATCGATAGACATATTTCTGAAAATATGGAATTAAATCAGCTTTAACTGTGCTCTTGGTCTAGTGGTTAGCAATCATGATTGCTAAACCAGAGAGCGTTTGTTCGATTCCCATTCATGACATATTTGAGAAAAACACTATTTGACCCTTCTATGGCGGTTCTCTCGGTAAGTAATAGCCTATGTTCTTCCTCAGAAATCAATGTATCTTCAAGCCATATTTCATTGAAATCGCTTTAACGGTTTTACCGTAAAAGCGAAACAAATAGACAAAGTTATTTTCGAATTCATAATATTAGTATGTAATTATGTATAAATGAAAGACTATTCAATTTCCCTTGAGTATTTTCTTAATCAATTTGCGTTAGTACTTTCTAACAAAAAAAAATTGCGGGCCTTTAATATACAATACAATTAAAATCATTAGTAACTCTGGTTGACCAAACACAGATAAAATATGCTATGTCTATACTGAGTTTTGCGGTGTTGTAGTGTGGGTTCTATGCCAATAGTTTCATTAATATACCTAGTAATATTTAGACAGCTTTAATAACTAAGGCTTAGGAAAGTTTAGCTTTAAGCCAGATAGAAGTATTTGAGTCACGTAGTGCTATAAAGTGGATGGAATTAAAACAAGTGCGACACGTACTGAATGTTCATTATGCGGAGAATCACAACATTTACTTGGTTATCAGAGGCCTATATATGGTACTAGTTGTTGCCCGCGGCTCCGCTCGCGTATATGTTGGTTATCGCGGCAAATAGTAGCCTATGTGTTATTCTGATGTATAAGCTATATTACTATAAAGTTTCATCCAAATCCGTTCAGTAGTTTTTGCGTGAAAGAGTAACAAACATCCATCCATCCTTCCATCCATACTTACAAACTTTGGCGTTTATAATAATAGGTCTTTACCTATGAAATTGCCGTTTTGTATGCAATAAGTGAAAGTACTTATTTTTAAAAACTTATTTATTTCTGTTATTTGAAGTAATCACCCATGCAATCGACGCATCTTTGCCAACGCATTGGCATTTTTTTTGATGCCCTTCTTGTAAAAATCAGCTGGACGGGAGACACCAAACTCTTCAAAGGCATTTTGTACTGCCTCTCGGGAATTGCATTTTTTACACACTAAAAAGTTGTCTAAATTTTGGAAAAAGTAATAGTTGGTAGGTGCAAGGTCTGGTGAGTATGGCGGATGAGGGAGAGCTTCCAACCCCAGCTCTCGCAGCTTGGAGACTGTCTGTTGCGCAGTATGGAGTTCTCGCGATGTCGTGAAGGAGCAGTGGGGACGACCGGTTGACCAAAGCTGGTTGCAGATGTGCAAGCTTCTCCATCATTCTCTTCATCATTCACAGTACACATCTGCATTAATGCTCATGCCGTTTTGTAAAAAGCTGTGGTGAATCACACCCGCACTAGACCACCAAACAGTGACCATCACCTTTTTAGGGGTCATTTTTGGTTTAGGGCATTGCTTTGGTGCTGAACCAGGGTCTAACCAACTTGCTGAGCGCTTTCGATTGTCGAACAGAATCCATATTTCGTCGCACGTAAGAATTCGTTTCAAAATTCTTCATTTCTTTGCCTGTTGAGCAGCGCAAGGCAAGTCTCAACGCGTAACATTGCGCTGGCTATCGTTAAGGTCGTGGGGCACCCATCTATCAAGCTTTTTTACCTTGCCAATTTGTCGCAAATGGATCAATATTGTTTTGATGCTTACATTAAAAGCTGCTGCTAGCTCAGCTGTAGATTGAGTTTCGTCAGCTTCCACAATCGCCTTTAATTCATTATTGTTAACCAAAGTCTCCGGACGACCACGAGCTTCATTTTTCAAGTCAAAATTTCCAGAACGGAACCGGGAAAACCAATAACAGGTTGTGCGTTCGTTTGTACAGTTCTCTCCGTAAACGTTTTTGATGTTACATGCCGTTTGTGTCGCGTTGGTGCCACGACGGACCTCATATTCCATAATTACACGAATTTTTAAAGTATCCATTATGACGAAAAATGTTCAAATGTAATGAAAATACAACGCTAATCAGAAATCAAAAGACTGAGTTTGTAAATAGAATGTCATGGTTTTAAAACAAAATTAATTTGAATTTAGAATACAGAGCCATTACAAACTTTTTTTTATTTGAAATGACCAGTACTGAAGAACGGCAATTTCATAGGTAAAGACCTAATATTAGTGTAGATATAGATTGTGGAGGAACGGACGGATAACGGAGATAAGAAGAGAAGTGGACCTGGACTTGAATGCATGAAGAAATGTTAACCCCAATTATCAGAGTCAATTAATTACCGACGTATTTACTAATTATATAATTATTTAATTTGTATAATAAAATTTTAAATAATAAATTATATAGTAATTAAATTAGGTTACAGTCTATTATTTTACTGTATTGTTGTATACCCACATAAAATCGTATTCATGATGTATTGGAATCGTGTTAGCAAAGACCAACCCACTATTGCCGAAATTCACTAAATTACAGTTATGTGATCAGACTTAATCGAATTCTCAAATTATTGTCATTATACAAGTCTTCGGTCCAGAACACTATTACTCAAGCAATTATCAGACTGCACAGTTGGCCTAGTGGTTTAAGCAGTGGCCACGCTGCTTTCTACTGCGCCAAGTATTGTGGGTTCAAATCCTAAACGGGACAAACCTTTGTGTGATCCACAAATCGTTGTTCTGAGTCTGGGTGTTGTTAGTGTTCGTTTCGCGTCGCCTGTGTCGCGGGGAGGAACTTTACAAACATACATATGTTTGTAAAGTTCCCCGCGACACAGGATATATATTCCTAATGCGGGAGTTGTCTTTTTGAAAAGATAAGATTTAGGCTTCTAACAATCTAAACATGTAATAAAACTGTAACAGGTCGATGTTTGTGCATTAAAATAACATACAGCCTGTTTATCTGTGTGAGTGGTAACCTCTTAAACCACTCGGCCAACCATGCAGTTAAACTGCAGACTGATGCTATAGGTACTCTCATATTCAAATCATATAACTGCAATGTAGTTTCGTTCAAATATTATAATAACGAATTAATCAAGGTAATGCAAATCTAAGGTCTTTGCTCTGATGACATAATTGCTCACGATATGAGTAACCCGATACAAAGGTTAGTTAACCGATAACCGCTGCGTGCCAGCGACTATAGTGCACTCTAGTGGAACACTTTAGATTAGGTATGTAGGTGATTACTAATTAGGCACAGCTTGCACGTATATGGTCAGATGTTTGTAAACTTAATACTTATACTAGTTGACCTGGCAAACTTCGTACCGCCACATTTTTTTTGTAAATATTTTCTATATTTCTATGTAAATTCTAGAAATATAAATACGGCGCCATCTACCGTATATCTGTGCAACTTAGATGCCAAACCGCCATCTATTAGAATTTTTAGAACTAACCGATAAATACACACTAAAGTCGTATAATAAACATTTAATTTGCAATAACAAATATTGAGATAAAAACTACCCTATCTCCCAAGTTGGACCCAATTACACATGCTTATAAAATTTAATAAAAATTGGTTCAGTAGTTTCGGGGTTTATCGCGAACATACATCGTGACACAAAATTTATATATACTTTATTTAGATTAGGTGGGCGGAAAGTTTCCAATCTCAATGTTAAGATAGTAACACTCGTTAGCAAAAACCAGGGAATGCAGTTGTGCATCTTGCATTTGCACTGTTCAAGTGGTGACGGATTAACGATATGGGTCGTCACCATCTCTATTCATCCCATGAGAATCGCACAAGGAGAGCAAGCGAGCGAACTACGTAGGACAATATCACTGCAAAAAGAGGGAAATTTTGCCTCAAACCTGTCTGGCCAGCATGGTATAGAATACCAAAACCTCCTTTCTAAGGAGTAACCTATGTCCAGCACTGGACTGTTAAAGGCTGCCGATGATGATGATGTCTTGTATCATCCTTAGATCGGAAACTTTCGAGACCACCTGACGTAAATATACAAACTTTTTTACAGGATAGGGGGCCACATACATAAAGTCACGCCTATTTCGTAGAGGGGTAGGCAGGCAGGGACAATTAATCTCCACTTACGGTTCTGACTCTCCTCTTTTGCTTCGTCGTCATTCATCAATAGCTGCATGCATGCTTGTCGGTTCCTGGCGCTTTTACATGGCCCTTCGTCAGAATATTACCAATTTGGTCTTTTTTTATGGAGTAGGGGCAAACGTACATCACCTGATGGTAAGCGATTAACGCCGCCCATGGAGGGGTTTGGGGTATGGGCGTCCGGTAGCCTCACTCACTCGATGAAACACAGCGCAAAATAAATAATAATAAAAATTTAAAAATAAAAAATATTCGCCATGGACGACCTCTTCTGACACTTTTACACACATTCGCTGTATAAATCCTTCTCGTGAGTCTTCTATCATCCATCCTCTCTACGTGACCTTTTTCAATCCTTGTCACTGCATCTTCTTAATTCAGCATCATAAGTCCATCGCAGTATACTGTTCGACATAGGCTTCTTCAATAAGATAATATTAATAATTAATTCTTAATGATAATAAAATGTAATTAATACTTCGTTAGGAAATTCTGAAAGCAATCCCTTCACAGATATCGGTAACTCTAATTCAGCGTGACCGTACATAACGAACTGTTTCCATAATGACTGTGCGAATTCGATATTGATTGATTAACCTTCAGCAACATCTGCGAAAGCATTTTTCGCTAAAATTGAATAAGTTCACGATATTTAATATCTGGATATTTAGACTAGATGTCTGCAGATGAAAGATGGGAATATCCTCAAAGCGGTTCTTTTTCAAATTTGTTAATTCATCCTTCTACGTAATAAGATTTTACTGGATGTTTGTGTAAAGGAGTTTTTTTTTTTAATTTAGTACATATTGATTCATTACAACATAAAATAATAATAAAATAATCCTTTTCCTTCCTTAAGAATAAAATGTAGGTAATTACCCTATCTCTCTATCTCTGTGCAAATTTCATTGAAATCGGGGCAGCGGTTTAGCAGACAGACAGACTTAGTCTTTCGAATTTATAATATTGGTATTTAAGTATGGATATACAATTCCTTAAAGCATCATATAATTATGCTGTTGTATATTATAAAACAAGTGTGTGATGTTACAAAACAAACTAAATATTTTCAATAACAAGCCAATAAAAGCAATCAATGTTGGGGAAACTTTCCTGATCGGGTTGCTTCAAGTCGGGCCGATACCTACTGCGCTTTGTCTTGACAGAACTTAAGAAATTATAACTTTTTTGTGTTTTTAGAGTATGTTAATACTTTGGGGCAATAAAAGGACTCATTAAGTAATCGAAGGCCACTTGACACGAAAAATGAGAAACAAAACGCCTTCAAAATGCTTTACCGTCATATGTACCTTACTACTTTTTGTCCGTGGCTCCTATTCGTTCCTCAAAAATCAAAGTATCGTCATTCCAAACATTAAAATTGAACAGATGAACAAATAATAACCCCATTTATAAGTATAACCGGATAAGTTTCAATAGTTCGAATAGGTTGAATTGAATATCAATTCATTGAGTTGGGGTAGGCATCGTATCACCTTCCGGCACGAGTTTCACGTACTCCACAACCCTAGAGAGACTATATTCCTCCAGGCATTTTTGTCAGATATATTATTGAAATTCCTTTGAACTTGTATATTACCATTCGTAGGGACACAGTGCCGTTGGGAATTCTTTTTCATGCCTTTTTATGCGTCTTAACTCTCTCGCTTTTTTTCCGGTATTGAATTTAATCCGGATTCAAACATTTTAAACAAATTAAGAGAGTTTTTTTTTTCCTTATTCTATGTAATGTACTAAAATAATCACCAATGAAAAGCTATATTATGAACGAGTAAACAAATATACGGGCGGTGTCACGGGCAAGCACTAGTAAAATATAAATTAATATTTTTTACCTGCTTGTCCAATGGTTAGTTATATTCTGTCTGCTTTGTCTGAGGTTGTGTCAACCCAAAATAAATAAATAATTGTGCGATGATTACAAGCTATGTTCTGGGTCTAAGTGTGTAACTTATTCACAATATATAAACATTTATAACTGCATCGCTGGCGACTGTTATTCTGTTGACGGTCTCGGGTTCGATCCCCGGGTCAGTCCAAGCGTATGATCTACAAATATTTGTTTCAGATTTTTGGTGTTTTCTATGTAGGTATACCTACTATGTATGTATTAACAAAAAAAGTGGATATGTATATCAGTTAGCTAGATGGCGTTGTGTGTCAGACATACGAAATAATTAATTGTTTTTCATTTTATTATTTATATACCGGTATTTGCGTACACAAGGCATGGGATTTTGTACTCAAACTATTAAAAGTCAATAAAACGAAACAACAAAAATAATACTACACAAAAAAGTAATTTAGGTATATAAATATCAAAACACAAGATAAGCAATACCCATTTGTGAAATTCGCAAGCAATACGCATACCCGTATAATCTCGTCACCTTCACAAATCTCCCGACTTATCACTCCGTATCCGAGGTGCTAATATGTAAATGTGATGTGCTGAATCCCCGGGGATTTGGTGATCCCTCCGGCGAAACAGAATAACGTACCGGCTGAGACGCACAACGGGAGCGGATTGTTTCTTATTCAATGACAGTTTGTTTATAAAAAAATGAGATCTGAATGAATGTGTTCGATTTTTATATTTAGTGAATTTTATTATAATGTTAAAGAATTATCTAGTGGTTAGTGATACTGGCTGGTAAGCTAGAGTAAGAGGGTTCGAATTCCGATCAATACAAGTAATTGTGTGATGCCTGCCTCTGTGATACGGTGGTAGTGTATGTAACTGCTGTGCTTGTGGTCTCAGGTTCGATTCCTGGATCAGATTAAATGTTTGTATGTTCTGCTGATATTGGTTTCTGAATTTAGATGTTATTTAAGTTTAATGTTATGTCAGATATCCGAAATATTATTATAAATATTTGTATAAGTATGTTATTACCAGTTTGGTTACATAGTGTCGACTGTGCCTAATATGGTATCAGAAAGCTGTATGCACAGACAGACTTACACAAGGATGAAAAGGTAAGTAGATAATTTTCACATTAACATTACCAAGAATAGTATAATACCATGTCATACATACGCACAAGATGCTAGAATATTAATAAATATATCTTTCGTTTACAGAAAAAAGTTGAATTAATTGTTATGGTGGATACACAAAATAATTCGTGGACATCAATTGGTCTAACTGCCTCTTTTTGTTTTAAGATTACAGTAGTATTTCTGGTTATAAACAGTCGTAAGAATAGGCATGCTACTCATAAGGTTTAGTCTAGTTAAGCCGTTATTCGGTGATTCCTAAGTTTTATATCATATCACATCAACAGACCACTGTTGGAAATAGGTTTCCCTCTAGAAAGAAGGTCTTGGCCTAAATTTCAGGTTATGGTTAGTGCCTTCTACGGCTTCTACCACGTTAGCCAGGTTAGTGCCTTCTTGCTTTCATAAGGTATAACACCGTACTTAAGGTATTCACTACATGCAAATTTGAAGTTAATAAATGTAATTGTCCTTCCTCTAAAACCTCAATTTTGAAGGAAAATTGATGATAACTGCTATGTTTTATTGCGAAGAAGTAATTTGGCGATTGACAAAAAGCGACATACAACCATTTGGGTTTGCAAAAGCTGAATAAGTACTACTTCAACACTTATCTTAGTTCTTTTTAAACCTGGTTTGAGTACTTGGAACAGATCCACGTCGTCAAGTTCGGACGCCTTCAATTAAAGATAGTATTACGGAAGATAGTGACCTTACTATTGGCAATTTTATGAAATCCTTACATGTACTCATTTTATATTACAGATACATACATTAAGGATATTATTGAATTCGATTTGAATGTCTGCCAAAATCCATTAGAGCTTATAGCTGTGAATTATTTGCTTTATATTCAATAACGTTGAAGATCTTTTGATAAAAGAAAATATAACTGCCCAGTCAGCCTATCTTGAAACTCTATTGAATACAGAAACTGTAAGTGCTTATAGAAAATATTTTTGGTGTAATAATTATTTCGCCTTTTCTGAGATCTTTGTTTAACAAGTCTGAGTTTACTTGTATAGTTTGTAATATATAAATTTCTAAATTTTCTTGTATATTTGAAACTAGCTGCTGCCCGTGGCTCCGCCCGCGTATATGTCGGTTATCGCGGCAAATAGTAGCCTATATGTTATTCTGAAGTGTAAGCTGTATTACTGTAAAGTTTCATCGAAATCCGTTGAGTAGTTTTTGCGTGAAGAAGTAACAAACATACACACTCACAAACTTTCGCCTTTATATATTAGTGTGTTGATTAATGAATGAATGAAATGAATATAATTATTTTATTTTATGCAGATTATTAGATTAGTAATACAGTAGATACTTTTCTGGGAACTTGATTTTCGGCAAGCTTAGATTAATATTGATACAGCCTAATAGATTTGAAGGCATACCTACCACAGATAATCATAATGAACCTTTGTTTTATTTTGATTGATGTCACGCGTTTGACAGTTAAAAGATTGCCATTGCCATGAACCATGGAAATGTGTTTTGATTTACTATGAAAAATAAATTATTCAAATCTGAATACTCTACGGGCTTTTTAAGGCAGTTTTTAAGGAAGTTTACAACCCGAGAAGATACAATATAGAAAACACCCAAACTCCGAAACAAATATTTGCAGATCATTCAAACATTTAGTCCGACCCGGGAATCGAACCCGAGACCTCAAGCACAGCAGTCGCATACGTAACACTTCGCCACCGAGGCTGTTAAAATAAAGCAAATAGTCATAACCTCTTCATCAGGATAGTATTTTTATTATTTACCTATTCTTTACTGTACACAAACACTCACATATAACAAATAAGGAGAACGGCATGTGTACACAGGCGAGCTTGATCCGTACTTGACTCCTCTGCCAGCAAACCTTGGATGGGTCGAGATGTTATTGAAGATAAACAGAGGTGTGCACATAAAGATAAGTGTGATAGAAATATTGAACAACATTTATATATAAGTAAAAATATAAATAAAACCCTCAAATGTAACGACAACAAATTCAGCCTTTCATTCGATGATGGAAAGAATGAGCAGAATCCGAGAGTGGTGGTCACTATCCTCAATTTGAATGTGGACAATGCAGCATGGTGACTTGGTGACCCACACTATGGCTGCCTAGTGATATACTTTTTTACGCCCCGCTTAAAGGACCCGGGATCATAGTGGGAGGGAAACACGTGCGCTGGTAGTGAGTTCCAGGTTTTGACCGCTCGGCACAGGAAGGAAGAACCGAAGCGATCGAGAGCGTATGTCTACCACTCTGAAGCGGTGAATTCCAGGCCAGCACGTGTTGTCCTGTAGAGGAAGGGAGAAGGGGGAACCAGTTGGAAGAAAGGGAAAGAGATGAGAGTCGCTTCGTGAAGAACTGATATTCAGGTAAAACCGGTTGAACTAGTAGCCTACCCAAAATAATCTTGGGAATATTAACGGCTAGGAAGAAGTAAATTTATATATAAATTAAATATCTCAATTTAATTTAATGTGACCGACGACCGTCGATCATATTAACCCGCAACTAAAAACTTGCCAGTCAACCTTCCTAAGTCTTGGTCACTCAAATCAGAGGGGTTTGAGTGTTAGGAAGCTGAAGTGGTTTTTCTGTGTGGCTGTGTTACCTCGGTAGACCATTTGTGCCATATGGTTCTTGTTCATTCCACCGATAGTCATTATTAGTCTGAAGCGTGGAGATAATTAACACATTGCAAAGTTAAGCAATCCTAGCCAGGTTAGACTATGGATAGATGATCATTATTTCCATATTGACACCCCTTCGTGCCTCGGATATTACGTTAAGCCGTCTATCCCGGTTGCTATACAAACATTTTTGGCAAATGTTACGGCTGGTTGGAGCCCTAAGTCCCAACACTTTAGTGTTAGAGGCCTGAAGGCAGTCGCTCTACGAAAGAAATCGAAGTCCTGCCGTGGCGCAGTAAGCTTAAAGCCGACTGTAGCGACTTCCACATACAGCTAAACAGCAACATACTACAGCGCCATCTACCGAAGATTCACCGAACAACGGAGTGACGTTACTACTTGGAATACAAAACACTATTAATCCTGAATCGTGCAATAGAAGTTCTCGCGGCGATCATCATATTTACAACATTCCAAAATCAACCGTTGGGCCGTGGCTCACCAGGCACGATCACCTCGCCTGGTCGGAGGATCCTCCCTTGGTGTGTGTGGAGGGACATGACACACCTGTCCCTCCACACCGATTCTAACCTAATTTGGAAAAAAGGGTCGGAGAAAGAGAGAGAAGAACGAGATATGGCTTGTCTTATAAAAATCTCTATTACTAAAAGCAGGTTTAATTAATATTTCAGCTCATTAACGAATAATTTTCCTATGTTTCATAATTTATTTACTTGTCTTCCATAGAAACACATTCCTTTGAGAATAAATGTTCTATCTACCTAAGATTAAATAACAAGTCAGTCAAAATCATTTATTCTGTTTCAACTTATAAGATGATAAGTTATAGCCAGTTATAGCCGTTCTAAGATTCAATTTTATACAAAATTCAACAAAATATGGAGTGGAAAATTTATATAATCTAAATTTAAATGTCCATTTAAATATACATACTTGACAAGGAGAAACTTTCTGGTGAAATATGATTTAACGCGAGAAAATTGTTTCAATATGAAATTTATGAAAAAAAAAACTTGAACTGTAATTTAATTTGTGTGATTTCATAAATAGAATTTAGCAGTCCACTGCTGGACATAGGTCTCTCCTTAGAAAGGAGGTTTTTCCCTACTAGGTATACCACGCTGATCAGACATATTGATACAGAGTTCATTTCAATTTTCTTTCTATGTTCTTGTTCTGCGTAATTTGCTCCCTTATTTGGCTCTTACGACACCCATGGGATGACTATTGACGCTTCGTATTATTAATCCGTCACCATACAGACCAGTCTAAAGGGGTATTCATAGTTTTCACGAATGCTTCTAATTTACTGTTCAACGTCTGCGATTCTTCGTGTACGGCGGCATTTTGGCGCTCTGAGACAGTCATCTAGCTGCTTACATTCATAAAATATTTGTGTACGACCTTATTTAAAATGTTTAAGCAGTAATTAGATCACGTTTCGTTTTACAGAATGACATAAAATATTATGGATGCATTTTGATGCAGTGCCATATACATTCATAAATACGAAATGAAGCATGGTAGTAACATTCGAACTGCTACGGACATTCGGGCGCATAAATAAGTGTAAGTACAGCTAGCAAGAAAATTATAGAGAGCCAAACTGCAAAATGCTGCTTTGAGTATTTGATGCATTGAGGTCTTTTGGCAAGAGACTGTACGAAGACGTAGCATATAAAATTTTAAATGTATACCAAAGCTATGAAGTTTTATTTGTTTGTTTGAAAGCGATAATTTATGGAAATATTAGTCAGTATTTTGTCTGGAATATATTCATTAAGGAATACTATAGGGAGCAAAACGTCATGCTAGGACTATTTGCAGTTATTTTAGCAGCGAAACGAACGACCCTAAAATAAAACTAAAAAAATATCACTACGTCTAGGTACGAGCTTTTCGTACGAGCGTTCTTAGTCTGAAATACATTTCAGTAGATAAAAGTTAGATCCCAAACAAATCTAATACCTTTAAACGAGTTATTCTTGTATATATATATATACATATATATAATCTGAATCTCGGAAACGGCTCCAACGATTTTCATAAAATTTCGTATGCAGGAGGTTTCGGGGGCGATAAAACCATCTAGCTACGATTCGTTTTTAGAAAATGTCGTTTTATTCGTGTTTTTAACAATCAAATATATAAAATCAATGTACATCTAGCGCCATCTATCGTAAATCGAACGAACTACATTAAACTATACTGGAATAAGGTGCAGAATAAATAGTACCAGGGCGTATCAAGAGAGGGCGCCACTTATTTTTTTTATTGGAAGAAAAATAATAAAAATGTGGCGTTTGGATAGTCCAAAAAACCCATTTATAAAAAAAAAAAACCGGTCATCCAGGTACTGTTCATTTATAAGTCATTCAAGTTCTAGGAATCGCCGAGCTTTATAATAATAGTATTTAACATTTGACACAAATCACCATCTAGTTTTAAACTATGCAGGGCTTGTATTGTACTATGAACGCTAGATTAACTTATACCCTCATACCTAATGTATTTTTTTGTAAAGTTACATGACTGCAAGGATGGCGTAGTGATTGGCGGGCACCTCGATGTTTTCTTCTGCGCTGCATGTGTTTAAACTGCACATGGTTGTTTTATCCGAAAATTATTGTTTTGAGTCTATGTTTATTAAATCCCCGCGACCCAAAAATATTCATAGTACGAGACTTATCTTTAAAAAAAACTAGATTATACAAACAAAACACCCAAATAATGCTGTAATGCTGACTGTACTTTATTAAACATGAACATTCCTATCGTAACCGATATATTTGCGCATATTCCCGGAGACAGTAAGGAAACGGTTGTAAATTGAGTTAATAATCCATGAGAATATCTTAGATGTTTCATGGTAAACATGTTTCTTAACTCTGTATATTCGACGACAGTTGACAGATACGTCATATTTGACATAATGCATTACGTTCTTAAAAAATAGCTTGACTTTTGTGACAGATCGCTAGAAAACGGGGGAAGTAACTTTGAACAAGCGATTTTATTTTGTTTTACCTATATTTTTACCCGAAAGCGAAAGAAGGACGGTTATATTTCTCGAGTGTATGTATGTATATTTCTTTGGCACGCCCTTGAGCCTAAACGGCTTGTCGTATTTTTATGTGAGTGGTGTCAATAGATTCGTCTTAGTAGTGTCACTGGGAAATCAAAATTTAAAAACAAAGCATTTTTTAAATTTCCTGAATTATATAAAGATGCAGGTAGGTATTGGCGCAGTTGGTTTTTTAAAGAAATAATTCATTACTTGTTATTCATTATTATATGCGTGTTAGTTTTGTCACAAATGAAATGCAATTTTTACATATTATTAAAAGAAGTCTCTTCTACTGTCTGTTCGCTTAGATCTTTTAAACTACTCAAAGGATTTGCATACAGTTTTCAGCAATAGATAAAGTGTTTCAAGGGGAAGTGGGCAGTCACGTTTTCAGATATAGTTATCTAAATATGTCCTCTTAGCGAAAATAGTGTGAGGGCGTTTACATTAATGTTTTTGCATCTAATCCAACTTACTGTTGAAATAGGCATCTACCAGACCCTACCCATTATTTTCAGAGCGGAAAGTGTGAGGAGAAGAAACCTTTCGCAAAACAGTAAAGTTTCTCTATCTTCCACTACGGCTGTCCCGTCTTCAGTACGTCTGGATAATTACAACTCTCTTGTCCGTCCTTTAGGTCTGGGGAGGTTTCTTTTAGACATCTTTCTTTTACCATTTTTTTTAAATAGCCTGCCTGCCAAAGTGACTCTGCTCAGCTTGATGGTAAGCTCAAACAGAATCCAATAGTGAGGGCCACCATACTCACTGCGAAAGCAGACAATGCAGTATAGCGTCCCACACTATTGCGGCTTAGTGAGATGCTTTTTCACGCCCCGCTTAAAGGATCATAGTGGGAGGGAAACACGTGCTCCAGTTCCAGTTTTTAACTGTCATCTACTGGTGTGATGGTATGCATACACTCACAAGTAATGATACAATGGGATTTCATTTACAAAGCTATTATCACGATATATAGCCATTAGTGGGTGTGCGGTCGAATTTAAGCGGCGGTTTTAATTGCGATTAGTGCGCATTTAGTAGCGTATACATAAAATTGTATTGGTCCTGCTCCGTGAATGCGATTAGTCGCATGCAATGAGCTACTTAACGGAGTAAGAATGTTATTAGAAAGTTACTATACCACACACTATACTACTATACCACAGTCGCTCATAGCCCAGTTGCACTCGGTGTGATTAGAAACAATCACCGATGGTAAGCAACGGCGGCGCGCTAAGTACCTGGATGGGTGACCGCTGGTGGCATGTTACCATGAGCCTCTCCGTGACTTGGAGGTCAAGTTAAGCAGTTGGTCCCGGTTGTTATCATAGGATAACAGTCGTGGAGCTTAGTTGGAAGCCTATGAGCGGCTTGAAAACTTCCAACGGCAAGATTACGTAGCCACAACGCTGTCTTGCCAGTCCCCAACCCGCGCTCGGACAACGCATGGCCTTAACCCTCTCCTGAGAGGAGTTAGGGGTTGGTTTTCCTAATCTTTGCAGTCGTACTGCATTGTTTGCTTTCACGGGAATAGAATGACACTCTGTATTATTAGACAGTACACATTTTGAAAGCGTCAGTCTGGATAGATTTGAAGGCACAAGGCTGGTTAACCTTACGGTTGGGTGTTTTGAGAGTTTAGAAACACGCAACCGATCTTTCTTTAGAGCCCTTATGGTAATATCGAATTCAGAAACAAATCACGTCATTTTGAAGCCTACCTGTCTTGTTCGTATATAATATAGTCTGGAGTGGTTTTTGTTTAACGGTATCTACTTACATAGTATGTAATGTTGAGGTGTATACTATATTATTATTACTTAGTAGTTTATTTTTCTTGGTTTAAAAACTGTTGCTACGTTAATTGTCAAAGGCTTTAGTTGGTAAAGTGATATTTTATTAGTAAGTTAAATAAATTATCCATGTCCATGTGGTGACGGATTAAAGACACGGAATATCACCACCCCTATTCATCTTATGGGTGTCGCAAGATGATGCAAAGGGAGCAAGTTACTCACAAAAACATCACAGCAAAGAGAAGAATAACTTCAAACAAACATCATACTAACGTGTCTAGCGAGAAGGGTATAGTAATCCAAATCTCATTGCCTCCTGAGAGGCCTCTGTTCAGTAGTCGAACGTGAAAAGCTGTTGATCAAGTCCATTGGTGTGTTCGATCTCAATAACTTTTTATAATTTAGGCAGAAAATTGTAATGATAATGTTTAAATTTAAATTTACTTACAGATTCGCTTTCCGTTAATGTGGATAACATGAAATAACTGCTATAATTACCTGAAAAGAATAAAAAAGCAATTATTTATTTGGACAAATACATAGAATATATTGGTAACCACTTGCTTTCATACACTTAGACCTAAGTGTAACACCTCAGCCTTTATACTACCATACTTAATAGTTTCAGAATTAACGCGATTATTGAGATTATAGCAGCTAATTCAAAAGGCATTCATTGCCTAATTCCTAAACTAATATGACTGTAAGTCCGACTTAGTTGCTTTAGTTCGTGTTAGCAGTTTATTGATCTACATTTTATGGCACTTTTATTGTTCTTACATAAAACAAACATTAAAAGCTCCCGTAGCATTGGAAACATATTTAGGTTACGCTGTGAGAAATGACGCATTCATGCAAACCTCAAGGCATTACTTTTTGTTTGTTTGGACTTCGCTTTGAAAGTTGTTACGATGGATATCGTGTGTTTGGTGTGTCTATTTTTGTTAGTGCTTTGTGCATACAATTTTATAGAAGGTTGTATTATTTTTTTTGTTTTCTAATACATGTGTAAGTTATAGGAATATGATTTGTTGCGAACCTGGTCTCTTCGAGTTGCTGCACTCTTTTTCCTTTCTTTATGTATTATATTCTCTTCTACCTTATCTTTTTCTAGTCTAAAAACCATTACAAGCATTACATAACAACCGATTACAGCAGTGAGGGTCTCTAACCACTAGATCAATAATTCAATCAACAATGTTTATTATTCTGTCAAGCAAAAACAAATCCTTGACAGTCTGACCTAATTTTTACTAAAAACATACAAATCCTTTGCCGTTAGCGAGAGAACAAAGGGTTTAACATTTCTGAACATTTCAACCGTTCTAATATAAGATAAACATTCAAATCCTTATTGTGTGTATAAGTGCTAAAGACAAATTGGGTCAGGAATAATTAATGTTTAATGAGAGATTAATTATGAATAATTCTACCTGTTCTTTTTTACACAAGCCGAAACTCCAAAAACCGAAGAATGAAAAGAATAGTCATAACCATAACTCCTGGTCACAACACACTGGTATACTTTATGTTCGGGTTTTTAATTTGTATATTTGATTAAAGTTGTTTATTACGCTTTGTATATTTTCGTACTAGAACACGACAGTTACATAGATATTCATGCAAACCAATATTTTCACTACGGGACAATCATATCCTTGCATCGACAGCATTCAAATTGCAATATAGTACACCTTTTAGAGGCAGATATTTTAAACTGCTTTCAAAAAATAACCATAAACAAGTTATAAGTAGCATAGTTTAAATAATTATCTACTGAAAGCAAGATTATTTTAAACTGAATAGAAGCCGTAGCGCGACCACAACAATTTATTGACTTAACACACATCGCGTTACCATAATCGGCTTACATATAATACATAACCTAGCGTATGCTATATGTGTTTGATTAGCTAAATATAATCTTATAGAGCGATGAAACACCTGCGGGATTTACGAGTAACTTTATGACAATATTACACGGAGAAGTAGCGATATTCTGACAGTAAAAAATTATGAAATAATAAAGCAAGTTTGTCATTTTGTTCACTTACGTTAGTTTATGATTAACAGTGTTAAAATACACCTTTTTTAACCGACTATAAAAAAAGAAGGCGGTTCTCAATTAGACTGTATTTTTTTTTATGTTTGTTACCTCATAACTTTCGACTGGGTGAACCGATTTTGCTGATTCTTTTTTTATTTGAAAGCTAGTGCTTCCCTTGTGGTCCAGATTAAAGTCGGTTTTGTTTTGGTAAAATTTGTGATTATTATTCTTTTGTCACGCACGACATCACGCATCGTGAATTTTTTCCGGGAAATAATTGTGTGAAGAACTCGATGTGCAAAATAAAACTGGGTACCATAGACCTAGTTGCAAGGTTGCGTGGTTTATTATTTATCAATTATGGATAAATTCATATTTCGTTCCAGATGGAGCTTTAATTATTACTTAGAATTGTAAATGTGACCATCAAGATGAATTTTGCACGAAAGCATGTATATAAGTAATAAATATTAATGTATATAAAAGTGACGAAGATCGTCGGATGGTTGATGTCCCTGTCCCAGCGGCGAGCCCAGCTTCTTTAAGTTAATCGTGGGAGGGCTATGCTTCGTCGCAAATAAGCCAGCTCGACTGGAGTAATACCAAAGCGTCACAGAAAACCGCTGTTACTTTTCAGGAGCCTTTAACCGCCCATATGTCATGACAGGCCCATGGGCATATGTCTCTCCTTAAAAAAGAAGACCTTGGTCTACTATATAGTTTTCCTTCTTTATGCAGTGATGTTAACCTGCGTAGTTATTAATAATAATCTTAGATCGAATAAAAAAACGTAGGTAACGCACGGCCTTGTTCTTGTTGAAGCAAAAAAAGTAGCGTAGTTCCAAGTACACACACGCGTTAACGCACACACATGCTAAGAAACTGCGCTACTTTTCGTCAGTATCGAACTGTCGATACTTCTACGATACGAACGAAAAGTCTTTTTTTATTGCATCTGAGATAATAATAAATAAACAGTTTCGGACATCTGACACACAACGCCATCTAGTCCCAAACTAAGCGGAGCTTGTATTATGGGCACTAAACAACTGGTATAAATATATGCATAGAAAATACCCAAACTCCGAAACAAACGTTCGCAGATCATACACACATTTGGTCCGACCCGCGAATCGAACAGTCGTACAAAAAAGCTTGCTACCTTATTACATCCATGGGATGTATACGGGTGGTGACACTCGGCATTATTAATCCGCCACCACACCGAATTAAATAGCCCTGATAACATCCGCCCCATGTAATATATCCCAAGGGTACGTATGTCAAGGATTTTAAAGATTACACACAGTTCCGTGTGCTCCAAAGAGTATATGAGTAATGTCAACATCACATTAAATATGGGTCAGTAGACACTGAAGACCGCTGGGTTTGAATACGGTTTTCATTGTATGTCAGATTATTAAAAAAACCATTATGTAACTCGTAATATATCTGTTTTTTTTGTGATATAAATGATGTGCCCATTCGGCCTCTGCAGGCATGTTATGATTAAAAATACTGGTTGAATATCAGAGATGAAATAGACCCAAGTTAGGTTGTTTCTTTGTTATGATTTCACACCTCAGATACTCAAAAAATAACCTTGATCAATTGTCATGTCCTCATTGGAATTGTACGCGTGAGAACCATGCTTCGATATAAGTGGGCCGGTTCAAGGCCTCGCAGAAAGCTAGTATTAGGCGATTCTTTTGCAGCTTTTCAATAATCCCCCTCCGGGAATCGTAAAGGATAATATCAGGAACATTGTCATATATCATTAAAGATAATCATCTGCTAATTTGCCCCTCCTATTCTAATTCTTCCTAGCCTTTATTATTCCTAAGATTATGTGGGGTCGAGTTTCAGTTCAACAGGTGTAACATGCTTGTTCTTCCACGGAGCGAATGTCATCGGACCTCCTCAACTCTATGGGCGACCCAATTCGAAGCTTCAAGTAGTTGTCAGTATATTTGAGGGCACTGATATCCCCATAACGATTGCTATAGATGTTCATAACAACTACTACTTTGCTCCTTTGTATCAAGACTGCTAACAAACATCTACAAATGTGAATTGCCATGATACAGAACATAATTCGAAATAATACGAACAATATCATCATTAAAACTTTGTTTCACATATTAAAACGGCCTTATTTGTCGCATGTCACAGTAAGTATTCACGACCTTTCGCAAAAATAATTAACGCGAAGGTTAAAACGATTGCAGTTAGATGGAGTTGAGCATTGGCTGTACTCGTGTCATTAGCGAGTTTTCCGACATCATGTTATCAAGAATTCTCTGACACGAATCAATCTTACCTTTTCCGTACGTTTATTAACTTAATTTTATAGCAAAGTACTGTAGCGTAATAGGCGGAATATACCATCATACTTTATCAGTATGTGAGTAATGTAACAAGCTAAAATATAATTACAGAATTAACTTAATACATTTTACCCATGACAGTGTATTCGTAGGCTATAGTTATGCAGTCATACTGTTTTGACCTCCGAATCAAACTCCTCCGGTCCCGGTTGTTATTATAGCATAACAGTCGTGAAGCTTAGTTGGAGGCCTTAGGGCGGCTTAAAAACATTGAACGGCAAGATTACGTAGCCACAACGTTGTCTTGCCATTTCCCAACCCGCACTCGGCCAGCGTGGGGACGTATGGCATTATGGCTCTCCTGAGAGGAGACCCGAGCCCAGCAGTGGGACATTATGGGTTGTTGATGTACTGTTTTGAAATAAGAAATTGAATTGGTTCGGTAGATCCAAACTATGCCGGACAATAGCACTGCAAAAAGAAACAACACTTGAAACAGAACCTATACCGACTCGTCTGGCCAGCGGGTATACTAGGTCACCTACTTTATAAAAGCATAGGTCCAGTAGTGGATTATTTAAAGGCTGTTGATGATAATGATAAGGCCTAGCCATTGTTTCACGTTCTACTTCACACTTGTCATCACAAAAGAATCAACGTTCAAACTATTGACATCAAAATCTTGATAACCCGACACCAACATGAGATAAACACAATATTAAAACTTTTCACACAAATACCGCACTTAAAACAATAGTAAATAGCAAGAGTTGAACACAAATATTTCCATTCTAAAATTTCCATTGAAAAAATTCAAATATATGACTCGGAATATTAAAATTCTCGTACGATAACTTAAATGTTTACGTGACACAGAAATCTTAGATTTTCTTCAGCAAACTTACATAATACTAAGAAAGTATTATTAATTTATTAATATTAAAAAACTATTTTAGCTACCTTCAGATCCTTATAGAAAATTAAAACCAACTGCTCTTAATAAGACCGCAATTTCACTACTCAGCATTTAATTTAATTTACTTGACTGCCTCGTTGGTCTCGCGGTTGGCGTGTGCGACTTCTGATCATGAGGTCTCGGGTTCGATTCCCGGGTCGGACCAAATGTTTGTATGATCTACAAATATTTGTTTCGGAGTTTGGGTGTTTTCTATGCATAATATGTATGAATTTACAAAAAAAAGTTAATATGTATTTGTATCAGTTGTCTAGTACCCATAACACAAGCTCTGCTTAGCTTGGGATTAGATGGCGTTGTGTGTTATATGTCTGAAATATTTATTTATATTATTTAAAGACGCAGTCAGCAGAACGAAGTCTATTTGAACTCAATTTAAAAAAAAACCTGTTTAATATAATCCAATTTAATAAAAGATTCATTCTCCGTGTTCTAAAACAATATTTGAACTTAAAATTCAAAAGGCAAAATGATGCAATAAGCGGTAACACAAAATTTAATAGCAGAACTTACAACCAACCTAATTTTCTCGGCGCACAAAAGAAATTAATAAATGCAGTAGTAGAACGCCTTTGTAAAATTCTACTTTATAGAACAAAGAGTTATATTGTGGTTTTTGCACCTCGTTCTACACTTAAACTGCTATTATAAAATACCGCCTGTGGCTTACGCAGTCTTTTCACAATTTTTGCATGTTATTTTTTGTAAATGTAAATTGGCAAACCAGGGATGTGCGATACTTACAAACGTATGCTATCAGCTCCGTAGCGTCACGTCACGTTCGGGTAATAAACACCTAATTTTGAAAAATGATATTGTTGTATACTTTTTCCAACACTTAATGTGCATGTTAAAATAATTACGTAAGGAGGCTAGGAGTTCTTCAAAAGTCTAAGGTGTGCCCTTGTCAGAGTCTGAACTAACACACACACACACTAACTGAACACATACAATCAATAAGGCATCATACATCAACAGCATTATGAAATGACTTATAGTTGCACGCGGCTCCGCCCGCGTATATGTCAGTTATCGCGACAAATAGTGGCATATGTGTTATTCTGATGTATAAGCTATATTACTGTAAAGTTTCATCCAAATCCGTTGAGTAGTTTTGGCGTGAAAGAGTAACAAACATCCATCCATACTTACAAACTTTGGCGTTTATACCTAATATTACTATAGATCTAGATTTCAAATTTAACTTTATATTTGTCACCAAAAACCTTTTATTTGTCAAGAAGAATCCTAATCTAAAAAGATTAAGCTGAATTTACGGTACACGCACACAACAGTACTCAAAGAAGTAATCTTGGTATAAGTAAGACAGCCAACGCAGTTCTATTACACTAGAAGTCACCGTAAATCTCGGTAGTAAAGCCGTACTTAATAAACATAGTATTTAGCCTCTCATTGTTCCCTTGACAGATCAAATCATACTAACAAACGTCATAAACTGACAACTTTGACAAGTAAAAACGGGGATTACATTCTCAAAGTAGAACCGCGTATTTCATAACCGACCGTAGCAATAAATTCACATTTATGGACATCAACTGTAGCTCCGGACGGTCCAATTTCTGTCCGTTCGTCCGTTCGGCAAACAGACGACCTTAATTACGGGACCAGTTGTAATCAATCAGCTGGGCCGGATGTTGACACAAGTCATATTTACCCGTGCCGAGGTCGGGTTAGAAAAAGTTTTGATTCGAACTGTTAACTTGTTTCATAATCAGGTGGTTGGTTGTTCTGGAGTTTGTTTGGCACTTTTAGTGGCACGCTCTGGTTGATGATATGGTTTAGGGGTAAAATTAAACCAGTAGAAATCAATACGGATTATTAACGTAATTGATACGAAAATAGACAGTTATAATTGTAGCTTGCCGAAATTCACAGAAATAGCGTAAAGTTGCATTATTTCTGAAATATAAAGTTAAGGTAGGTATACTATTATTCATTACTTTTATTAATTCTAATTCGTTTTATTATAATATTAATTGTTTATAACATTTTGGGTTTTTGATATTGTATATTTAGTTGTAAGCTTACAATATTGCCTTGGGAATTTATCCTGTTATAATATTGTAAAAGTTTCTAAATATGTAAATAAATAAAAAAAATAAAAAATACTCGGGGAAATTAACTCACATAAATGCCCGTGAAAGTATGCAAAAACATATAATTATGTAATTAATTGAAGTATTGACGCTTATGCTGTAGGTAAATTTACACAACACTACCTTAAGGGGACGGCGGTCACTGAGTTCTTCATACAAATTGAATACCAAAATAATTTGTAGTTTGAACATATTTGTTGATATCCAGATTTAAACAGTATTTATCCAGGCTCCTTTTCCCTTTTTATTTAAAAAAAACTTACGTAAAGTAACGTTAGTTAGTAACGTAAGTTAATTTTGCACATTTTTACAGCGTAAATGGCATGTTTTAAGTTTGTTTTTTTCTATATTATAAACAGCAATACGTATAATATTTATTATAAAAGAGCATAGCTTGTATTATCAAATTACTAATTATCGAAAAGAAAATGAAAAGACATTGAGTTTTCATTGATGATTTTTGGTAGTCTACAACACATCCATATTTATTATAAAAACCAAATAGTTAGTAGTGCTATCGCAGCAAACAGATGTCAATATACTACGCCAGGTATGCCTTACCGAGATACAGTGACGAGATATTAGATATATACTAGCTGATCCGGCGAACTTCGTACCGCCATATTTAAGACCCACGTAACATCGTTTACGTTTTTGTGAATCTAAACCATTCCCAGATCCCCTTGAACACACACAAAAAATTTCATCAAAATCGGTCCAGTCGTTTTTGTGAATCTAAACCATTCCCAGATCCCCTTGAACACACACAAAAAATTTCATCAAAATTGGTCCAGTCGTTTAGGAGGAGTTCAGTCACATACACACGCACACAAGAAATATATATATTAAGATTTTATTTTATTATATATTATATACAGCAATATTCCGAACAAATTTCAACTTGCAGTTGCGAGCGTCGGTCACCGCGCTCTTAATGGTCTACGGCTCTGCTCGCAAATTTGGCAATTTTTTTCACCTTGTAAACAATATGGACTGCACGTTTGGCTTAGTGGTTTAACGGTCACCACGCCGTTTCCTACTTCGCCAAGTGTCGTGGGTTCAAATCCCACGTAGGACAGCACTTTGTGTGATCCACAAATTGTTGTTCTGAGTCTGGGTGTTCTTTGTGTCCGTTTCATGTATATTTGAAAAGTCCTCCGCGACACAGGATTTATTCCTAGTGCGGGAGTTGTCTTTTACAAAAAACAAACAATACGAGTATTTACCAGGTGAAAGGTACCGCCCCGGGTACTACCTCTCCCAGAACACCAGTCTAAAATTCTAACATAAGTGCTGCTGTGTTTCGTTGGCGTGAGAGAGACCGGAGGCCCAATAATGCAGAAGCATCTCAATAGTCTCCAATAGTGTCACCATGCTACATAGTTGCACTATCTGCATTTGCAGTGAGGGTGGTGACTTGGTGACCATTACTCTTAGATTTCAGACTGATGCTTTCCATAACGCAGTACAGTCACTTTGGCAGGCAGATATATAAAAATGTTATGAGCAGTAATTATTGTACTGAAGACAAAGGCAATTAACACAAAACGTAATGAGTTTAGTAATGAATGGCACACTCACTTATGAGTAGACATTCAAACGACTGACACTATTTGGAGTAGTTACATAGCGCGGTCATGCTATCTTTATACCTATAAAATGGTCAGTTGACGCTGTTTTAACATATTATTCACAATACAAGCAGTCTCTACAGACGAAAAGTATTGCTGCCAAACCACTTAAGTAGTCTTCTTCAAACGATAAAATAAAACACATTGTTAAAACAAAACCTACAATTATTCAAAAAAAGTCTTTCAGCTCGTAAATTATACATACTACTGTCCGTCTGTCTCTAGTCGTATTCTGGCGTACAAAAGTAAATCCTAACTCTATACAATTAGAGTTATAAATCCAATTCAATAAATAAAGTCATCATATTTCCCAAACAAGTTACGTCAAAGAAATATAATGACGTCACGCGATCTTGATACTTTACATCTGTGTTTACACTTTTTATTGCCCTCCTTCCCGTTCAGTAATTAAATTATTTTTGAGAGTAATAAAAAATACAAGAACGTTCTTTGAGAGGAAGACTCTTTATTTTTATAGGACTTTTATAGCAAATGGAAAGCAGTAATTTCATTGTTCAATAACCGAATTTATTTAGAAAAATATAATGTATTGTGAAGGAATTGACGTGGAACGAAATAATATTTTCTGTTTCGTAGCTTCTGTATTGAAAGGGGCGAAGCTTTAATTAGGTATATTTTTTTATAATTGGACAATTACACTGAATTAGTTTAAGTCTTAGTACTTAAATAGGTATTAGCATTTTTATCAAAAACTCTACAGAAAATAGAATAAATAACAAATCATATTTGATTTTCTAGAACTTATATTATTGATTTACATAACATGGTTTGGTAACTAAAATTTAAAAGGAACGGTTTCTTACTTATCCACCAATTTTAACTATGCATAATAATCCTGTAAAAGGTCACTAGGGTTGTCACGTAAACATTTCACCATACTGAATTTGTTTTGCAATAAACTAAAGTCGTAATACCTGCATATCAAAATTAATGCAAAAATAAAGTATCTGCAGTTTACGCATTTCTGGTGAATTTGGCGCATTGGCTCGTAAAAAAAATATAGGAAGAAAAAAATTAATAGCTTTAATTTTTTTCTAGGTAAGGTTACCAATAAACTGCAATCACTTTTTAAAACGATTTCAAAAAAGGAGGAGGTCATCAAGTTTTTTTAAATGTTTGTTACCTCATAACTTTCGACTGGGTGAACCGATTTTGATGATTCTTCAATTTGGTCCAGTTCTTGAAGTCGTTTTTTTTGTTAAGATTTGTGATTATTCTCTAAACATTTAAAATTACTTGCTAATTCATCAACGCAGAACTTAAAACCGCTGCAGCGCTGGGACTATGACGCTTTTTTGCTGTAAGCCGCCACTAATTCAAAATTTCAAAAAAATTAAGAGTTAAAGCGTTGCATGGAAGATCGTTATTTATTAAATTGGGAACACGAAATAAGAAAAATTAACTCGAAGGAAGTCTCTATAAAAAAGGTATTTACTCGACGTTCCTCTAAGGGATAGGTGACCCAGCAGAGAACTAAGTTCATCGACATATACCACTGGATCAGCAAACTGAAGTAGCAATGGGTTTGCCTTATTAGCCGCAGAACCGACAACCGTGGGGAAGAGTTCTAGAGCGAAGCCAGCGTCTCGGCAAACGTACTGTTGAACGCCCACAACAACGCTGGCTGGCAGGAGTTGGATGTGAGAAGCTCAAAATCGATCAGAGTGGAGTGCACTGGGAGAGACGATTAGTTTTTATTGAGATAAAGATTTTTATAATTTATACATTTCTAATTTTACTACAAATGTGACAACCCTACATGCTACTAATGTACTTGTCGCACCAATATGTCTTAAGACGGTCACCGACATTATCCTGACCTATTTAACCTGTAGGGCTTTAAGGACATTATAGGTTGTTAGCAGCTAATAGCCTCTGACCTCATATTTCTATGAAAACGATAAGATCATTGGAAAACTTAAGGTTGATGTATTTAATGATAGCGCATAGCATGACAGTTTTGTTTATGTGATAAATAGTTTCTCTAAATCAATTTTTATCAACGAAGTTTCTTTGAAATTATGTTTTAATTTAAAATTCAGCAATCTTAAAATAACTTGCTTTCAAATAACTCTAACTTTTTATTTCGAATTGATGAATTTGATGATCTGACATTATCTATTTGTTAGTACTACCTAACAAGAATTATTCGGGTTATCATTAAATTTTTTGCCCTGAATAGAGGCCGAACATTTAAGTTGTACTTTTCCAGTAAAAATATATTTTTTAGATGTGCTCAAAATGTACTTTAGACATTGAGAACGGTACAGGATCTGCCCAATTTTTGATAATTGGGCCCTGTGTAATGTTTTTAAAGTTATTATTATTTCGTAATTGAGTGTATTGGTCTATTTAGGGACGGTGTAGGTACAGAAAAGATGAGAGAGGGGCATGGATCTGAAGTCACATGGTCCAAGATCACCTCAGGGAAGGCCGAATGTTCAGTTTCAGTTCCCTAGGAACCAGAGATAAGCAAGATTTCTCCAATTCCTTTAAGACTGGTGTTAAATCATTTTATCTTATAGCTAGAAACACAAAAGGCACAAGTTGTACGTAAAGACTGGCGATTTGCCGCATCCCCTTATACAAATTTTGTGTATTCAGAGAAAACCTTCGTAGTTTGTGCCTAATAGAGCCTTTTGCCTTTAAAGATAAAGTAATGAGAGACACGTGATATAACTAAGAAGTTTATTCCAGAAGTTTCTTAGACTGACGAAATAGACATGTAAATATTTTTCATTTTGTCGAAGTTTACACATAGGTAAATAGAACGTGTATTTTAAAGTTATAAGCAGCCTAAAGCGGTTTATCTGCTAGATATATATGTAATAATACAGTTTCAGTTTTACAGACCATTAGTAAAGTGTACTATGCGAACCATACATAGCACCAATTCTTTATTCCTGCGTTCAGAATTGATTCATGATATGATAAGTATGATCATTTGATTTTAAATTATGTAATGTATTTGTATCCATATCCATACCAATACCGATAGCACCGATTTCAATAAAATTTCGCTTCGAGATACTTTAATTCTCGAGGAAGGAAATATGCTACTTTTTACCGCGATAACCGATATACACGCGGATAACAGCTAGTTATAAATAATATACACCAAGGAACAAAACAAACAATCATAATAATCATACAATTATTAGCTCTAAGTGAGAATCGAACCCTGACTGAAGCCTAGTAGTGAGGGTCTCTAGCATCTAGACCAATATTCCAATCAATAACATATATAACCACAACTATAATAGATATATGTTGTTATAACACCGAGCAGACACATAAATCAAGTTATATCGTGGCCATATTGAGGCTCACGTATCCACACTGCTATTATACCACCCCGTGTGCGCTTTACGCGTGAATTAAAATAAAAACATCCCGCGCTTTTGTAGTCACCCATTTCATAGTCTGCGGTTTTGCGTCGATAAGGGAATAATAGAGACAATTTAAAATTATATGAAGGTTATCTTAATCAAATAGTGTGCTTGAAAAGAAGTTGGAAGGGAGATAGTAAATATCTTTTCATCCCCCATCTCGGAAACATATTTAGAACGAAGGTTTCTATTGTGATTGGAACACAGAAGCTGGAAGGAAGAAGTCATGTAAGTAGGTGAGTTAGGAGAAGCCAATTTGATACGAAAAGAGGAAACATGATCATATTTACGAAGATTAAAAACGAATCGAATGCAGTTGTTTAGAAGCCGGTCGTATTTATTGAGAAGATCTGCATTCAGGTCATACATAGTAGCACACATCGACATAAGCAATGATGGGCAGGATTAAAGTTTGCACCAACATCGTTTCTGTTTCGGGTGCAAAAGTTCTTTTTTTCCCTTCGATATCGGAGTGCAAAAGCCGTTTTTAGCCGCTAGAGGATATTTAAAGTTAATTGAATTTAGTGTGTAAAGTGAGTTTGGGAATTCAAAACATCATTAAACCTATTTACTTCTACCTCCATGGTGGCGAATTTGAAATACAACCTTATTTAATTTGTTAAAAAGTGAGACTCGGAACCTTCTTGGTGTACCTACTTTTTTTTATTTCATATCTTATGATTGTAAATGCTTTTTTGCATTTAGTCATTTCCTCGCTGAGGTGGGATGAAAAGTTACGTGTTGCACTCGAGTGCAAATATTTGTCACCTCGTGCTCTTTTGATTCCCTCGCAGATGCTCAGGATTCTAATTTTTGAATTTTCTTCGCTTGCTCGGTCATCATAATTGTGGACGCGGTTAAAAAGCAACTTTGCACTCTTGTATAACAAATAACTATTTCCGAAATCTATTTCTAAAACTATTTGTGTAAACTACAATTTCTATGTACCTATGCATCTCTTTAATAAAAAGAAAGGGTTTCAAAAGTATAATCGTGTATCTACGTGAAACTTTTGATAAAATTTATACAGCTAATGTCACCCGGGCCATTATTACTCTATCTATTGACACCTCATCCAATAAAAACGGTTCAGTAGTTTAGATGCTACATACACTGCCAAAAATATAACCCTTCCTTTAAAACGAGTGAAAAACATAATAAAATGGTACTCAAACCAAACATATTTTCCAACTTTTTCTTTTAAGCTTTTTTATGTAAGGAATGACATTTTGCCGCAAATAAATCTAAGGACATTGAAACGTCCACCCCCATTAAATAAATGATAATTATATTAACATTCTCTTAAAAGTAAATAAAATACTTTAATGTAAACCTGAATTTGTTCAAGTCCCCGATATGCCTTCCCATTACATTGCGACCCTAAAATAAAAAAAGCGGCCAAGTGCGAGTCGGACTCGCCCATGAAGGGTTCCGCAGCAGCAAGTAACATGGTATAATTTTTATTTTATTTTTATATTTGTGTTGATTGAATAAAAGGTAAAATGCAGTTTACGATTTATGACGTATTAAAAAAAAACTACTTACTAGATTTCGTTCAAACCAATTTTCGGTGGAAGTTTGCATGGTAATGTACATCATATATTTTTTTTAAATTTATCATTCTCTTATTTTAAGTTACAGGGGGGAGGGACACATTTTACCACTTTGGAAGTGTCTCTCGCGCAAAATATTCAGTTTAGAAAAAAATAATGTTAGAAACTTCAATATCATTTTTGAAGACCTATCTATAGATAGATACCCCACACGTATGGGTTGGATGAAAAAAAAAAATTTTGAGTTTCAGTTCTAAGTATCCTCATACTACCCCCAAAATGAATGGTTTTTTTCCTATTTTTGTGTGAAAATCTTAATGCGGTTCACAGAATACATCTACCTACCGAGTTTCAACATTATAGGTCTTATAGTTTCGGAATAAAGTGGCTGTGACATACGGACGGACAGACAGACGGACAGACAGACAGACATGACGAATCTATAAGGGTTCCGTTTTTTGCTTGGCACGGACCCTAAAAAACAGCACTTTCAAAGGTAAAAAAGATAGAAATGGTAGAACAAAAAAATTATATAAAAGAGACTAATCCGAAAATATATATTTCCGGCGAAAATTAATTAGAAGGGATGGGAAGGAAGCGTGCGGCATTATGAGCTTGAATTTTCTTTATTAATCCATTTTTGTGTAAAAAAATGAAAGTCTTGAAGGCTTTTTATATTTCGAAATGTTCAGCGAACCTTTTAAGTGTAATTATATGAAAATTGGTTCATGAACATTATTATCAGCGAAAGGTTATAGATTGGTTTCGGTTCGTGAAATACATTTTGTTCAATTTAAACGTAATATCTTAATCATTATATACCATTACTGCATGTACTCTGTTGAGCAATTTTCTTAAGCGATTAAGTACTAACTTAATTGATTAATGTTTTGGTCCCATGTTGGGCCCCAATTTTAATCCATATTTATTATACAATACAACTAGAAAGTGCTAGCATATTTACAATTCGTTTTGCTTCACTATATTTCATCGTAAATATAAAAGATTTATAGCCAACATCACGAAATCTGTCTAGCCATTTTGAAATTGAAATTTATACGTCTGCATATATGTAAAAAAGGGTAACCCTAAGCTACCCAATCGAGTGTATACTAAAAGATTTGATTTTATGTCTCACTGGCTAGAATAAATTTACCCTGTTTTGGCAACGTTTTTCATTGCTGCTCGACTCCTATTGGTCTTAGCGTGACGTTTAATTGGCGCCCGATAAATGGGCTATCCAATATCAATAGGGTTTTTTTAAATATATGTATTGGGAACTGTACTCTCTGGAATAACTATACTGTATATCTAGAATTCTAATAATATAGCTCGCTTACTAGACCGATGGTTCAAGTTGTAAGCATTATCTAAAGTATTTTTTTTTCTACAATAAAGGCCTCTCAGATTATGCGGGCCGTTTGCCTAATGTCGACCATCTGAAGGTAATCGTTTACGTATAAGTTATGTATAAGTGTTGCAAGAAGATAATTTGGGGTGTAGAAAACAGGTAGGTAGTGGGATCTAAAGGAGGAATTACTGCAGGTCTCAAATGAGTAATAAGAGATGAGGTCGAGATTTCGTATTTGGATAGGTATTCATCATAAGAACGAGATAATTGGCGTTTTTATGGCTAACCCTTTCGTTCAGCATTACAAGCCGATAAGCTGAAAATGATGTACGTCCTGTGTCCGGTGATTAAAACGCCCACTAAGAAATGGGGAATATTCATCACATCATCATATCAAGAGCCTTAAACAGTTCACTGCTAGACATAAGCTTCAAAATTTCCTTTTCTTTGCAGTGAGGTTTTCCTGCATAGTTTGCTCGGCTCTTACGATACCCACTGGACATTAAGTTGTGGTGACACTCCATATTATTAATCCGTTACCACTTGGACACTGGGAATATTATTATACTCCACTACATATTATAACACAAAGTCCTCCGCCGCGTCTGTGTGTTCGCGAATTTTTTTTATGCGGTTTTTACTAGTAGATAGAGTGATTATTGAAGAAGGTTTTTAGTATATAATTTGATATTTTTTTGAGAATATTAGCTAAAATATAACGATATTCGTTGAAGACGTCAGAAAAAATAAGGCCACACACCTCAGAGTAATATAGGCTATATTATATTTTCCGTAATGAACGATGCCGGTACGGGTTGCTATACTCTGTCCATTTCTTTATTTTCTTTTTGACAGTTCAAGAAATTTTGAAATTAGTGACGCCCTCACCCATTACCGATTCGATTTGAAACGAATAGCGATTTTATTTATGAAGAACTTAAAATCGATTTATTAAATATTTTTTGTTGAAATATTAATTATTCCTTTATTAGTTTTTTATATTATATAAGAAATAAACAAAAATATAAATAATAAATCTGTAAATTAGATGAATGAACAGAGTTATTGTTCTTTACTCTTGGTTTGATCCTAAATTCCAAGATTTCGACTTGATTCCTTGCAAAATTCAATGTTGGAGTCATAGATACTATTTTTATTTCCTTTTTTTATTAAATTTACAGAAAAAATACTTACATGAAGTCAAATTATTTTTATCATATGATCGATTTAACGTATTTCAAGTACTGTTTTATAGTCTGTGGTTGTTTGTTATGCACATACCACTTCACTAAAGTACCGTCACCGTCAATAAAGTACGACATTACCGTAGTACATAATTCCGAAAAAAAATATGGTAATTTATAGGCGTGAGCTGTCAAAAAGAAAATAAAGAAATGGACAGAGTATAGTTAATAATATAATCAAATCCATAACTGATTAATGACTACAGTTATGAAGGCTGTGTACTACGATAGTATTTGTAGGCAAATATCATTAAGTAAAATGAATATTTTATTAAAAGCATATGTCTAGATAAACTCAATTTTGGCATAGATACGAAAATAGTTATTCCGGTAACTCGTTATTCAAACATTATACATATAGTTTGATAACTCATATAATTGAATAAACCCTTTAAATAAATATCAACAAGCCCGGACAAAGGAGTGTAATTAAAAGCCGTTGTGTTTAAGCGCTAAATTTAGTGATGATATTAAAATCCATTGACAGTTTAATGGATTTAATTAATAATATAATCACTTAAACAAAATTGTATATAGTTTCCGTTTTAATTAGATCAATAACTAAAAACATTCTCTATGTATTTTTGCTTGAACTGTATATAATAAAGTAGGTCACCTGTATATAACCGAAATATGTACTAACACCGTTCAACCATGTTTTTTTAGAGTATGCAGCTGTTTTTTTAACAGGATAGCCAAATAATGACAAATTATATTGTCGTATTAAAGTTAATGGCAATACGGTTTAATAAAAACACACATATTAGATACGCGCCAAAAACTTAATCCTTTTTAAGCATTCCTGCTGTCGTGTTTCGACGGTTAGTACGAGACCGGAGGTCCAATGATGCAAATCATCTCAATAGGCCGCCACAGTGTGGGTCACAATGCTGCATTGTTGCATAGTCTGCATTCGCAAAGAGTATGGTGACCACCACTCTTGGATTCTGCTCATGCTTTCCATCTGGCAGAGAGAGTCACCTTGGCAGGCTCATATAAACATACAAAATTGGTAAAAGATTTAAATACATAACATCTCGGATTAAATTTGGGATTGGGTGGGATATGTGTCCTGCTTTCAGACCTGGATATTTGTCTCGCGGAATTAAAGCTAAATATATTTCATAGCATTTAATGTCATGGATTTCCGCAAAGTAACGCCTGATTCCATAACTTCTCACCCAAAATAAATAATTGTCAGATGAGCATTATATAATTTGTAGAGAAGTTTGGAAATCATTTTTGGACGATCATTTTCATTTGTAAAGGAAATTGGGAGTCATTTTTGGTAAATGTGTAAAAAAGTTTCTATGAGTCAATGTAACTTTTAGAGAAAAAGTCCCATTTAGTTTGAAACTATATCTAGTTTTAAAATTCAGACAACACCATTGCGTTATGCGTCAGATGTCCGAAGTATACTATATGAAAGTATACACTGCGTTGTCTGCGTTCACAGGGAGTATGGATTCTACTCAAGCTATCCATCAGGCTGAGCAGAGTCACTTTGGCAGGTTTATAAAAAAAAATACGCAGCATATAATTTATACTCTCGATTGTCGGCACTTGATGGAACTTGTTGCAATACATTCTAGAATCAAACTCACTTGTACTTATTCCACTATATTAATTTAACTTTACACCTGACCGGTTTCGCCTCATTCTCAAAGGTTATGGTTACATAAAATATTTTTACATCTAAACCTAACAACTGTGGGTACATAGCCATAAGGCGAAACCGGTCAGGTGTAAAGTTAAATTAAAATAGTGGAATAAGTACAAGTGAGTTTGATTCTAGTAATACGCATCATAATACAGGTTTTGCCAGGTTTGTATTTAGACGACTCCCTATTGAAATTCTTGACTTATTATTATTACTAGCTTTTGCCCGCGGCTTCGCTTATGTTTGTTGTTGCGGTAAAGAGGCTATGCCCTTCTTCAAGAATCAAACTACCTTTCAAAATATATTTCATTGAAATCGGTGTAGCGGTATAGCTGTAAAAGCGACTTGAGAACTAACTAACTAAAACTTGAGAAAAGACAAACTTTAACGTCTTTGCAGAATTTTCCACTGTCAAAATAAATCTAACGAAAGCTGAATACTTTGATGTTATTAAGTTTGACATAAAAGACAATCCTTTGACAACCCTAACGGGGGTTTGGCTCATGGAACAAACTACAAACGTTTTTAGATAAGAAGAGATATAATTGGATAGAATAGTTCGTCATAAAGTTACCGAAATGTTGTACGTTAAAGCCTAAAAGATTTGTGATCCGGTTTAAGACGATTAGATTGATAAAAGACATCGAATAGAAAAACAGAAAAATATAGAAAAATAAATCTCAACACACAACATGATTATCGTTTAAAAGGATTTTGGTTTCATAAAACATTTCTACTAAGACAATGACTCAGTAAGTTGTGAAATTATTTTTTACATTAGTATTAAAGTCAATATGCGTACCTCACTTAATTTTGTATTGCTGCCATGGAGACGATTTGTCGTGACAGATCGTTTCAATCAATGATGAAGAGTGACTCTAACATTGGGTTCAAATTTAGTATTAGGGTATCTATACATATAATAAAATCGTAACTGGTCGCTGTCTGTACATGGAAGATATCTCAGTAAAACTATTATAGGGGGGCTTTATGAACGCAATAGAACCCAAAACAATAATTTTTAGAAATTTTGTCTGTTTATCTGTTTGTCTGTTTGTCTGTGCGTTTGTGCACGCTAATCTCAGAAATAGCTTATCCGATTGAAATGTGGTTTTCACTAATATATTGTGGTAAGCTTCACTTAACATTTAGTGTTTGTTTCATGTCAATCGGTTCATAAATTAAAAAGTTATGCGAATTAAAAGAATCAGGTAGCTGGACGTTTGTAGATTGTAAACGGCTGCGCGACCACGCCGGTATATAAAGCGCGCCGAGAGCATTATTTTCTTTTCTTGATTTTTTTTATTTATTTATTTTATGTGTAAAAATCTGAAAGTACTTACAATTTAGTCGTTTCTAATAAGAACATATTTGTTTAGGGTTTATAGGGTTTGTAAATACATATACGAGTAGTATGTTTATTTTGTATAGGTTAGTTTGATTTCAAGTTCTTGATTCTTTTATAAACCTTATACCTATTTACTTATTTAGTTTAAAATATTTTCTAATTTTTATGTTTAAAAAAAACCGTTTCATTTAGTAATTAACCGACTTCAAAAATGAGAAGGTTCTCAATTCCACTGTATTTTTTAATTTTTATTTTTGTACCTCATAACTTTCGACCGAGTGAACCGATTTTGTTGATTCTTTTTTATTTGAATGCTGGTGCTTCCCGTGTGGTCCCATTTTAGTGTTATCGTCGGGCCCAGATGAGGTATCTGGGCCTGATCCTCGACGGTAGGTGACTCTTCGACGAGCACTTCCGACAGCTTGGTCCAAAACTGGTCGACGCGGCCTCCGCTCTTGGGTGACTTTTGCCCAACTTGGGTGGAGCCAGCGTCGCAACGTGACTCCTGTACACGGGAGTTGTCCGGTCAATGTCGCTGTATGGTGCACCGGTGTGGGTGGCGGGTCTGACTGCCCTAAATAAGGCCCGCCTCTGGCGGCCTCAGAGGGTATTGGCAGTCAGAGCCATACGCGGATACCGCACGGTGTCGAGAGAGGCGGCGTGCGCCCTGGCCGGAACACCCCGGTGGGATTTGGAGGCGGAAGTGCTCGCCGAAGTTTATCGACGGGTGGCTGAATATCGGGCGGAGAGTGGCATTCGCCCTCCCCCCGAAGTATGCGAGTGGTGTGAAGCCGCCCGTCGAGCCACGATGGCTAGATGGTCGTTCCAGCTGGAGACTCCACGTGCTGGCTTTGCCGCCGTGGAGGCTCTCCAGCCGGTCATCCTCGAGTGGGCAGGGCGGCAGCACGGGACCCTTTCCTTCCGACTGACGCAGGTCCTTTCCGGGCACGGTTGCTTCGTAAGGTACCTGCACTTGGTCGCCAGGAGGGAATTGAGTCCCGCCTGCCACCACTGCGACTGCAGTGAGGACTCGGCCCAGCACACGCTGACGGTTTGCCCCGCTTGGGCCCCGCAGCGTCGGGCCCTCACTGCAGTCATCGGAGGAGATCTCTCGCAGCAGTTTTACCGCGGTCACAACCTTCTGCGAAGATGTAATCTCGCAGATGGAGGTGGCGGAGAAGGTCCGGGAGGACGACCTTCACTCGGACCCAATCCGCCGCCGGTGCCCGCTTCCGTGCGGGCAGGCGCTGGGAGGAATTTGGATGTTTTAATATCAGCAGATCCCGGGTCCCTCCCGTCTCAGGCGCAGAGTGGCACACCGTGTGGTTTTAGTCAGTTCGAGTCCGACACACCGCCCCGCCGCAAACCCCTATGGGGTGACGGTCCGAGGGTATTTCCACACGTAAAAAAAAAGGTCAGTGATACATATAACTTACGTTATTTTTCTTGACTTGCTTTCGGTATTTTTCTAAAAACAGGAAGTACTTACAGTTAACACCTTTGGTTGTTTTCGATAGTTAACACCTTTGTTTGTTTTCGATAGTTAATAGATTGGGTTGACACGTCTTAATAGTTATTAAACTGTAATTAATGAAACTGTGTAATAATCCATTTTTGAATTAAATCACTTGTACTTATTCCACTATTTTATTTTTGTTTACACCTGACCGGGCCTTATGGCATCATCAAAGGTTACTGATTATACAAAATAAAATATTCACATCTAAAACCCACCAACTGCGGGTACATGTAAATATCAGTGTGTCCGTGTAAGGAATTTTCCCCGAAATCAGGGAAATTGTATTTGTCTCCACCTACGCTATTTGTGAAATTAGTAACTTACAGCTATACAAAGTCCCAGATGTGTAATAATCTGTAAGTATTTATAATTTAGTTGTTTATGATAAGTACGTGTTTACTAAACTATGTTGTGTTAGTATATTGTAAGAATGCCTCTCCCAGTGCAGCAGGAATGCTAATGGATGAGATTAGTTCGATCACAGGAATCTGAAGAAGATCATGAGGCTCTCACTGCATCTCAGGAACGTCAGGACAGGTTTTGTGCTACAGAAACTTCGGCTCAGCGAGAATCTCGATTCAGTTCACATCGTTCTCGAATGATGGCCACTCGAATTAGGTAGAACAGATACAGCGTGAGGCACGTTTGTCCATCGATCGTGATCTCATGCATTATCGCGTGATCCCTCAGTGCTACTGGACTACCAGCTCATAAAATAAATTTAAAAGTCGGCGTACCCATAATGCCCCTTAAATATTTAAGCCCGCCAAAACGTTGCAACTGTACCAGATTAAAAGTGACCAAAGATTTTAACAGGGTGCGGTAAAGGTGATAGTGTTTCTATTCCTCGGATTCCTCTCATCCCAAACCACTTTTCGTTTAGTTTTAAACGAGTCCGGTTTCCAGTGAGCCTATGTTCCGCGGTGACAATAAATACAGCCCACGGTATAGGTACGCTAAAAGTTGTGGGTGTAGATCTAAGTATTAACTGTTTTTCACACGATCAGCTTTATGTAACTCTGTCACGTGTTAGCAATCCTAGCAACCTTTATGCTTTGATCCCCGATGGCTATACGTCTAATGTCGTGTATAGAGAAGCATTACTTTAAATTCGATTATTCTAAATACTCAAATGACGGTGTTTATGAACCAAAAGAAATGTCCGAAAACTGCTGCCCAAAGTCACTATTCCACGCGGACGGAGTCGCGGGCACAGCTAGTTCGGAAATATATCTATAGGTACATCTACACAAATAAATAGAATTGGAGTGTCTGTTTGTCATATTAAAATAATCGCTTTTTACTAAATGCATATGTACGTCTACAGTATACACGATACATAATACACCAAAATACCATTTTTTTAAATTTTTGTGTGTCTGTTCCGACTAATCTCTGGAACGGATGGACCGATTTTGACAGGACTTTCACTGATAGGTAGCTGATGATATAAGGAGTAGCTTGGGCTACTTTTTTTAGACGCGGTACGACAATAACCGCGGGTAACACCGCGTATAGTTTTTGATAAATGTAGTCTATCTCCTTCAAAAAGACCATGTAACGGATAAGAAAGTTTAATTAGCGACTAAATGTAGAGTTAAACCAACTCTTTTTTTAAATATTTTTTCTTTTTCCCCGACTACAGTAAACTCCAAAAGGAAGGGTAATAGTTTTTGCAGTCTGTGTATGTATATTCCACTGTAGCGCCTAAAGAATTATGAACCGTCTGTTTTTGAAGTCAGACAAAATTCACTTTTATATTATCTATATTATATTATCTTTACGGAATTAGCATTTGTCCAACATAAGAGATACAAAACAGAGAGACACATAAATAAAGATGGGCGACACAGCGATATGCGTATGAATACAAATTAGTTACGCTGGTTACAGTAACATGGAAAAGCTGTGTCCAGTATAAAGTGCTCTATTAGATAAAATTATGGTCAGATACGCCATTGCCATTAATAGGGGATTTAAAATACTTTCATAAATGTGGCAGCCAGCAGTGGACTGACAAAGGCGGACAGTAATTAAAACAAACTGTTATTTGATGCAACCACTTTTTAATGAAGGTGGCAAACAAGTACATAGTTTGGTTTCAAAGATTATGTTTTGGCAACATGATATGTGTCCTTGATAATATACGTTTTATTTGTCAGAGAGCCATACTTTGTCACGCAGGGCCCATTCCATCTAGTAAAAGAGGTTACGATAGATCTCTTCCCTTCTTCCGTAATGCTGGCAGGGGGGAGTGGCAATAAAAGAGCGAGAGCGTACTTGTTTCCCTTAAGTAGTAGGTGTCTACGGGAGGTAATATCCTCTTATAGGTCTTATACATTTAGTATTTAATTATGATTTCTATGGTGAGGGTAGGCGACAACTTTCAAGGCACATATAGGTATTATGTAACGTCCGTGTGATAAGATATTAAGAATGTAATAAATGTCATAAGGGCCCACTAAGGGAACCAAAAATGAAGGACAACAGCACTGCAAAAAAGAAGGGAAACTTGAAAAACCCTTTTTTTGTGTGGAATCCTCCACCCGGCCGTCACCGAACCGGGGTTTGCGGCGGGGTGGTGTGCCGGAATCGGACCGACTAAAACCACACGGTGTGTACTCTGCGCCTGAGAAGGGATCCGGGAACTGCTGTTATTAACACATCCGAATAGCTCCCAGCGCCTGCCCGCACTTAGGCGGGTACCGTCTGCTTGTAGACTCTCAATTTAGGCGACGACGTACGGCACACGCGAAACGTCGCCTCCTCGCAGCTGGCCACTAAAAACCTTGAAAACCCCTATATCGACCTGTATGGTTAGCGTGGTAGAGTAGACTAAACCTTTTTAAATATGTTTATCAGCAGTCTGTTTACCATAGTACAGTCTCTGCCATGGTATAACAATATACTTCGCCAGGTATGGCATTCCGAGACCAACACAGCACAAGCTGACGTCATCACCGCTATCGCTGGTTCTGGTTCGTACATTTCGTGTTATGTTGCTATAAAGTGGGAACTGGATAGTGACGTCAGCTTGTGTGGCTCTCGGAATGCGAGATCTTGTTTTCTTAGACCATGGTCTCTACCTAGTTTGAGATCAGACTGCCGTGAGATGTGTCTAGTTATTACCATTACAAAAATAGTATTTTCGAAGAATCATCCCTTTGTTTCAGAAGGGATGATTTAAATTTATTATCAAATGGGTAACTTTGAATTTAATGTTATTTTAGATAGAAATTAGTATCTCTATATTAAGAAAACACAGAATATCAAAGAGTTAAATTAAAATTTCTTCACTGAAGCAATATTTACATTTAATCTTATATCTATTTGAAGTTTTAGTATTAACAGATTTATTTGATCTTCTTGATTAAGAAATTATTTAATCTGTTTTATAAGAGTTTAATACGTAGTGTCTGAGAGTGAACAATCAAGACAGATGAGAAAAAATATATAGGGTTAACCCACCAACAAACAATAGGTACATGTATGTACTCGGGACTTCCTAGGGTATCATCCTACCTCCCGGGATAGGGTCTTATAAGGAGCGTCGAACCTGGGAGGACCTAATATAACGTGGTCCGGGTCCTCCCAGAGTAAGGCGCCTAAAGTCGGCGGTCGAGGACCACATACTCTCGGCTCTTATAACCCTAAGGATTATATTATATTCAATTAATACTATTATATTTCCAACTCCTCCAGTTTTGTTCTGAATGTCGTTGCGGGTTCCAAGACAGTTTAATTTTTCCTGCCCGAGTGTCATAACTCGGTGTGCTCGCTGGTCACTGCTGTTGATCCTGGTGTACAGGAGTTACTGTGGTGGGCGTGTGGACGAGATTAGTCGCATTAACCCTAAGGATGCTTGCTTATGCTGTCTACTACTTTTTTAATTTTCATTATTTTTTACTGATGAATAAATTTTAAATTACCATCTTATTCTATATTTCTTACTCCACCTTTGTTACTACTTGAAATGTAAGTTTTTCGAAAATGTATAAACAACAACTAAAATGCATGTTCATATTAATATAATGAATTCGAAAGTAACTCTGAACAGATTTGGGTGAAATTTAGAATGGAGATCCTTTGATTCTTTTGGAAGGACATAACTGACATACAGCCGAGGGCAAAAGCTAGTGTCAATATAATTATCGGGGATAGGAATCGTACCCTCGACCTCTAGCTTAGCTTTTAGAATCACTTATTTGATTTAATCCACACACAAAATAAAACCAGGTAAACACATCCAGCTTTATATAATAAGCTATTAACTAATTTGTCCCAAAAAAATTACAGTGCCCCATTTAAACTATATTAATTGACCAAACCGTATCTGGTTCAACACACATGTTTACTGAGGGTCTAAAATGACCCTATAGTTATTGATGTGGGATAAATTACTTTTATCATATGTCTACTTTAAGGCGGTCACAGACATTCGTTGATAACGCATCCGAAACCCACAGGTTGTAACCTAAATATTGCGGGAAGACCCTGACATGTCAAGAATTAAATTAGTTCGGATAATTTCACGGATCGGTTAGTCCGGATTACTGATCTGAGTGCTGTGGGTTTAAACCTCACATGGAACAACAGCATGTGTGATCCAAAAATTTCAGTTCGTAGTCTAGTTAATAATAATAAATATTTCGGACATCTAACACACATCGCCATCTAGTCCCATGCTAAGCGGAGCTTGTGTTATGGGTACTAGACAACTGATACAAATACATATATACTTTTTTTTTTGTAAATACATACATATTATACATAGAAAACACCCAAACTCCGAAACAAATAATTGTAGATCATACAAACATTTGGTCCGACCCAGGAATCGAACCCAAGACCTCATGATCAGCAGTCGCACACGTTAACCGCTAGACCAACGAGGCAGTCTTTGTTTTTTGTGTCCGTTTTATTTATGTTTGTTTCTCTGAATCTTGGTCCTTGAACTTGAACTATATAGGCTACTATTATAGCTTTACCGCGATAACCGACATACTCGCGGGTAGAACCGCGGGCAACAGCTAGTAATCTATATACCGAAGTCTAAATAAATAAATAACAAGACTATTCTAACTATTCTACAAACAGAAGTTTCCATTTGATGAGAACATGATCACAATGAGTTTAAAAAGTTTTGAATTTCTTACTTCAAGTTACTAGCATACATTGAAATTATCATAAACATAGGTACCATACTTGCAAAAGCAATAGAGTCACAAGTGTTTTCAAACCTTTGGCATAATCGTATTCTGAGATTGGAATCCAGTAACTTTATTCATTTGGTAAAATAAACGAAATCATTCCTCAACACCACATTTCTTCGCAAAACGTATCAATTTGGTCGAACCAGCATATGTTGTAAAACTAATAATCATCACTATAGGGACCACAGTTGCAGATATATAGAGGCGTGGTGGCGAGGCATGCATGCAGATAGACTTGTCTGAATGGACTAGTCTCTGTAATGGCTTTAGAACACGCACGAGGGGTAAATGTGTTTAAATAACTTAGAGCATCATTTTGGAGGGACTTGCGGGTTTTCCAGTTTCTATTAAGAGTTAATAGTGGCGTTTTATTCAGTAGGTATGTGTTTTGCAGTATTGATCGTTAAGATAAGTTACGCAAGATGATAATACTATATTAAACAGACAAATCCATACTAACATTCTTAATTTGAAAGTAACTCTATCTGGCTGTTACGCTTTAACAGCTAAACCGCTGCACCGGTTTCAATGAAATTTGACAGTTTATTTTTTACCGCGATAATCGAGATACATGCGGACAAAGCCGCGGGAAAAAGCTAAAGATCGTACATCGGGATCATTTTAGACTGCCTCTGTGGCGCAGTGGTAGCGTATGCGACTGCTGTGCATGAGTTCTCGGGTTCGATTCCTGGGTCAGACCAAATGTTTGTATGATCCGTAAATACACACATCAAAAGTGTCTAGGGATCAACATATGTGTCTAGGGATCAACATATGTGTCTAGGGATCAACATATATTTTTGCAATAACTTTTCTCCTGATTGATATTAATTAAAATTTTCTTTAAGGATTCATCAAATAAAGTGTTTTCGTTTGTCACAGTAACGATAAACCAAGTCACCTTTGCATTAATAAAGAAATTTGCCATTTTCCTAATAAAGGGACTTTTGACATTTGAACCACTAACGTTAAAGTTCGAAAAAAAGACTGAAATAACAGTTTTCTTTAAAATTTTATTAGGTAACTTAAACAATTAATAATCCGTGTTTCTACCGCGAACACTAACAACACAAGAATCGGTTTGGCATACTCAAAATGAGTTCATCCAAATCACGCTGTGGAATGGCCGCCCATGTTCGTTGCAACAACAAAAAAAGGTCTTCTTGCGACTGGATACCCTCCATATTCGGCAGAGCTCTTCTCTGTAGCATATCCCATGCATGCTCAATCGGGTTCAAGTCTGGCGACTGAGCAGTCCAGGGCCAAAGCCACATCTCAATCTCAAGAAATCCGCATAAAAATGCTTGATCCCTAGACACTTTTGATGTGTGTATTTGTTTCGTAGTTTGGGTGTTTTCTATGTATAATATGTATGTATTTACAAAAAAAAAAGTATATATGTATTTAAATCAGTTGTTTAGTACCCATAACACAAGCTCTGCTTAGCTTGGGACTAGATGGCGTTGTGTCTTAGATGTGTGAAATATTTATTTATTTATTATTATTTTAGCGTGGGAGAGCAACGCTTCGGCATGAATGGGCCGGCTCGACAGGAGTGATATCACGGCCTCACAGAAAACCGGTGTGAAACAGCGCTTGCGCTGTGTTGCACCGAGTGAGTGAGGATACCGGAGGCTCATACTCCAACCCCTACCCCCATCCCCAAAAGGCCGACAACGCACTTGTGATGCCTCTGGTGTTGCGGGTGTCCATGGGCGGCAGTAATCGCTTACCATCAGGCGATACGTCTGCTCGTTTGCCTATATATGTTTGTATGTATAACGCCTGAACTACTGAACCGATTTTAATGAATAAGGTGTCAATAGATTCGTAATAATGACCTCGGTGACATAGGTTAAATAAATTTTATCAAAAGTTTTTATGTAGGTGGGTTTTAGTTTTTTAAACTTTTTCTTGTAGCGCAATAATGCTTTTGTAAAGTATAACTAAAATAGTCAAATGCGTATATTGGACCACGGTTGCTATTTAAATATTAAACAAAAACACACTATCGTTCAAGTCAATCCATGTTAATCTCAGCTTAAGTGCTTTCCAACACGCAATGTCTGGGACAGTCTTAACGTATAAAATGTACAAAGGATTGTGTTAATGTATTTAAGGAAAATCATAACAATTAGCATACTATAATTAAATTAATCTAATAGAAATGCGTTGAAGAAATTCAAACATAATACGTACAATAGTCATCTTCATTGATTTTCTATTTTTAACCGACTTCCAAAAGGAGGATGTTTCGGTGCCAAGCCAAATATAATAGTAGGTACCACACTCGCTATATTTCGAGACGACCCTCAACGACGTCAGCCCGCGCGTGTCTGCCTGCTTGGGTTGTTTTGTTCAACCGCTCAAGGTCACGGTAGAGTGCGGTACCTACTATTACATTTTGGTTTGGCACCGACTTCAAACCTATGAATAGGTAGCACATACAAATAATAGTGTTTCATTAATATTAAAGGTTTGCATGCGAGGTGTATTTAATGAAATCTTTATTAAGTTATTTTATACTTTTTAGTTTTTGAAGTTGGTTTTTTTGAACAAAGTTTTTTTTAATTAGGCAAAGAATTCTATCATGTGGTAGATTTGTTTGTAGTCAGTCATTTTAGGAACACTAATACCTTAAATAAGAAATTTCGCTCGAAAATCGCTTGCGTGACTATTTTTTATTAGTATCCTATCATAGTATCATATCATAACAACTTAAATAATTCTTAAAATTAATTGCACCGTCAACTGCTACTGTCTCTCCGATACATTTTGATCCATCCATCCATCATGCTTTTGGCAATAAGGCCGCCCTTTGTACATTACATTAAATATTGGTCATCTTATGTACTCTCTTGTAAATATGTAAAACGGTGTACAAATAAAGAGTTTTCTATCTATCTATCTATCTATCCCTAAAAATGACAATCTTCCTTACAACCGTACATTCCTGATTTTAATTGAAATTTTCAATAATCCTTTGGGATGCTTAAAACATGAAAAACGTCCGCTGTCAGAATTTCACGGTCGCAGCCCCTGTGGTTTAGCCTCTGCAGTGATGAATTGATCAGTCAGTTGAGGCCTGTAATTTAATGTGTATACAGTATAACATCTAAAGAATCTGTATTAGGGAATATATTATTTTTATTACAACAATACATGGAGGAAGCGGCCACATAAGAAAAGCAGAAATCGTGTTATTTACGTCGCGTCGTCCCCATCGCAATTTGTCACTTTATGCGATCTCTTATCGGGGCCTAGTCCCATGGGGTATTATAGGAAATGTCACATTGGTGGTGTAAATACACTTTCTAATTTTACTTATAAATCAAGTTATTTCAGGACATAGACATATTTCAACAGTAGATAACATTTTAACAAAGCCGTGGTAAAAAAGTAGAGACCCTAGCTACCAAGCTATTTTAGGTTATAGTGTAGAGTATGCAGCATTCGTGTCTCGCAGTAAGGGAGATCCATGTATATTTATTACTACACAAATCGAAAAAGAACGTGTGCTTCAATAAAAGGGCCCTGTTTGACCACATACTCGGTGAAGCATTCGTGTCTCGCAGTAAGGGAGATCCAATTGGAAAAGCATGAACACTCCACATGATACAGAGGACTGCTGTAGACGCGATCTCAAGCAGAGGCTCAAGAGAATCGGTGGCATCCTATTGGATTATTTTCTTTTAGATATAATTGTGATAGAGTTCTATCATGCCAATTTCGTTTGTATTTAGCCTTTTTAATGAAGAGCTTATCCTTGGTATACTGAAGTTGATAACTGTTTCTTCATTGCTGATTTTTCTGTTCAGATAGTTGTAAATTATCACTATGGTTAATAAGTAATCGATACTCGACTCCAAGAGATTTAACAAAACACAAACATTTAGAAAATTAGCTCCTAATAAGAATAGTACTATTTATCTAACCTAATATAAATTTAATGTGCCCAACTATGTCGTACCGTAAAGTAAAACAAACTCGATAGATTATAAAGTTTTGGATTAACTAGAAAGTTTAAAATTATGCGCTTGAAAATTTAAATTTAATTTAGCGACGCTCAAGGCCCGTGTGTAGAACACCGTGACTGTGTACCTACTGACGTAATATTTAACGTCTACCCTCCGAACTGAAGTGGACATCGGTCAAACTTAATTGAATGGATCGTTCCATTCAATTAGGTAAGTCGTCAATTAGTCTAAACCAGATTCAAGTACTCACTTAAGTACATTGAGGAGAGATAATTTACATATAAACTATTAAAAATTAATCTAGACTTTTTCCATCGCATCGTTTATACAACCAACGAGTCTTTCTCGGAGACAAATGAGATGATAAAAATAGAAATAATTAAAGCTTAAAAATCAATATTATATACCTATCAATGATCCATAAACATACACTGCACGGTTGGTCTAGTCGTTCAAGCGGTCGCCACAACGCTATTTACTGTGCCAAGTGTTGTGGGTTTTAAATCCTACATGGGCCAACACTTTGTATTATCCACAAATTGTTATTCTCAGTCTGAGTGTTCTTTGTGTCCGTTTGATGTATGGTTAAGTCCCCGTGACACAGAATGTATATTCCTATATAGAGCAGGAGCTGTCTTCTTAAAAAAAACAAATACTATTGCTATTACAACAAAGAAACCGGTGTGAAATAGTGCTTGCGCTGTGTTTCACCGAGTGAGTGAGGATACCGGAGGCCTATACCCCACCCCTCCCCCTATCTCCTCCCTCATCCCCCAAAAGCCGGCAACGCACTAATGAAGCTTCTGGTGTTGCAGGTGTCCATTGGCAGCGGTAATCGCTTACCATCAGGCGATACGTCTGCTCGTTTGCCCATATTCCATAATAAAAGGGCAATTCAGGCCGCACCGAGAAAAGAAAGTCTTTTCCCTTTTCTCTCTGAAACTCTTATTCTGACACATAATAATGTGTCAGAAAGCAAAAGAGTTTCATAATACGTAGTGTAACGCATTTGAAAAGACGATTATAATAAGTCACAAACATCAACCGTTTGACCACAGACTGCTAAGCATGATTAACGTCGCTTGGTCTTAGTCTGAAGATCATCCTTTTATAGACATTACTTTTGCATCACTGGGCCTCCGGTCTCGCACTCACCAACGAAACACGACGCGCCGGCATGATCGCTGTCATTCTACGTTGATTTTCTGTGCGCAGTAGTACCGCCCCGGTCGAGCCGACCCGTTCGTGCTGAAACCAGCGTGGCTCTACTACCTTGATATAATCTATTGAGATATTTTTTATATGTTTAAATTGTAATGCATATCTGTGCTAAAATAAATAAATAATTGTCTATGCTAGCGCTCTAGCGTACAGACAATTTGGTCAAGTAAAAAAGATGGTGGGCACTATTCTCCGTAAAAATATCGTTTCGTAACATTAAAAATAAAAGAAAGTGTTATGTTTATATTAAATACTTATTACATTTTGTTTTCTGGTAGATTCATCCACACCTCTGAACAGCTCTTGCTAGTCATTTTGCGCCCATCATCACATGAGAATCATTCCACAAAAAACAATTAACTAATAAACAAAATTTGTTGCTGTGGCAATTTTCTACATCAATTATTTAAACTGCTATTTAAATTAAAGTGTAAATTATAACTGTAATTGTAAAGTATTTTATAGAAAGAATCGTTTACAGTTACTAAGCATTCGATTAAAAAGATTCAATGGTAATTCTTTTAGTATTCGTTTATTTTGAAATGCTATTCAGTGAATCCATTGCATTTAAATAATTTCTGTTTATGAAGTAATACCAAGACAAAGTTCTAGTGTCTCATTTTCACTTAAATTAAATGCCTCTTTGATAAAAGGATGATTTAAGCGTTTGTAATTTGTTATCACGTACAAACAATTGATGCAGCTAGACCCTGCCTGCTGTAGGTATAACGTCTTCTGCTATATTTATTCTCATCATTTCAATACGTGTATCTTTAACACTGTGCGCTTCACCAAACTAAGTTCGACAACCAATTTGTGGTCGCCTGCTCTATTTCTCGATTTGATCTTCAAGAAGAAAACTTTAACTTTAATTAATGTACTTAGATTTTATGTTTCATGTGTTGCGATTCATCAGTATACTTTTCCTAGTTTTGAACAGTTTTCAACGAACAGACGTATCGCCTGATGGTAAGCGATTACCGCCGCCCATGCACATCCATAACACCAGAGGCGTCACAAGTGCGTTGTCGGCCTTTTAAAAAGGAGTACGCTCTTTTCTTGAAGGTCGTATTGATCCGGGAATACCGCAGGCGACAGTTCATTCCACAGTTTTCTTATGCGAGGCAGAAAGTTTCTGGAAAAGCACACAGTTGTGGACTGCCAACATCTAGATGATGGGGATGAAACTCCTGTCGCGTAGGAAGATGGCTAAAAGAGGCGGCAGGGATCAGTCTGAACAATTCCTCGGAGCACTCCCCATAGTAAATACGGTAGAAGATGCACAGCGAAGCCACATCTCTGCGCAGCGCCAGAAAGTCTAGCCGAAATTTCTTGGCAATCGACCATTCGAATCGCTCTCCGTTGAATGCGGTCCAAAGGGAGGAGCTAGTACTGGGGTGCCCCCGCCCAAAGATGAAGACAGTAGGTGTTCCATGTGAGGTCAAACCTGCGCCGTATAAAGCAGAAGGCGGTGGGCCGGAATGAAATACTGTCTCGATCTGTTGAGTACGTCAGCTTCTTCGAGTGTCCTTGTTGAGCTAGTAAGTAGCCTTTGAATGCAATGGCTGTACTTCTTTCTATTGTATCTTTGTATTGTACCTTGTATGTGTTATGTTGTAGCTAAAATAAATTGTTTAAAAGTAACGAGCTCCTTATCACGAGACTTCTACGCTCGTTTGCCCCTATGTTATAACATGGCAAATTGGTTCGTCAATCTTGCGAATCGATTGTCGAAGATCATCTCTCTTGAATACTTTAACGCTTTAATAATATTCGCTATTGGTGCTTTGACATTCTTTTAAAGTTGGTAAAACATCTGATTTGAATGCAAGCTTAATTTTTTTAGCAGTTGCAATGCACAAAAGGCTTATATAATGTTAATTTCTACCCAAAGGCTTTACGCATTTCAGAGAAAAAATCTTATGGAGAAATGGGTAAAAAGAGACCTCTAAAGGCTTTTGTTCTTTTTGACGCATGGGGTTGTAAAAATAACTATTGCAGAAACACGTAAACATTTCTAAAGCTGAAACCCTTATTTTATGAAATACATACGTAATGCATAAAGACGCAATACTTTTGAGATGAGAATTTTCCTGGTGTAAAATAAAATTATAGCTCAGTGTGAGAGGCAATTGCAATAACAGATCTGCCGAGGATATAAATCCGGCGAAAATCAGACGAAAATAAATTAATATAACGAAAATATATCCGACATGACCCGGTTTGGTTTGGAGGGTCGTGTGTTGGCAAAGATTCCGGAGTCGGAGGAATACATCACTGTCAGGAGGAACTCTCGTCGGGAGACCGCAAGGGAGGGAACACTCAGCTTCTAATAAGGGCTGTTGTATTAATGCGACCCCCATCCTGATATTTCTAATCGATCTTGGACACTGACATTTATTGGATATAGAACTAACATTTGTTTACAATGGACAAGATTTGCTGACGAAATGTTTAACTTGAAATATTTAGATGTAGTAATTTTACCTGACTTCAAAAAAAGGACCTCCTCCTTTTTTTTTTTCTCAATTCGACCGTATATATATATTTTTTTATGTGTGTTCGGGGATAACTTCGTCGTTTATGAACCGATTTTGATGATTCTTTTTTTAATGGAAAGGAGATATCCCAACGGTGGTACCATGATAAGGACACTAAGATCTGATGATGGCACCCAAGAGAAATCGAGTCGAACCTTGAAATCGGTTTGTATTTTATTAAAATTTTACTTGTTGTTTTACATGTGTTCAGAGCATAGAAAACACGATAGGGAGTAGCCAAACCCAGGCGTTCCCCCCTGTCAAGTATAAGCCCAAATTTTTAATCAAAATGTTTTTAAATTTAACTGTATTAATTTTAATTTCAGAAATAGGCGGGAAACGAGCAGTCGTAACAACTAATAGCAAGCGATTACCGCCGCCCATGAACACCCGCAACACCAAATTTATATATAAAGATAATTGCTTCACGTATTTATATATAAAGATCACCTGTATTTTCATTCTTTTAGTTTCTGTCACAAGTGAAGTGCAATCTATACTAATATTATAAATTCGAAAGTAACTTTGTCTGTCTGTTACATTTCGGCGGCTAAAACATTGCACCAAAAAGAATATTTTTTATGATATGATTCGTTTTTGTAATCTCAAGCCTCTAATGAAAAGAGTCACCGTACAATCTATTACAAATTAAATACATAACATCTGGTTGCGAGTGTTGCGACTTGTATTCACAAATCTTTGCAGTGATTAAATTACACTAAAAATAGCAAACGAAAGCGCCTAACCAACTCAGATTTTCTTCCCGTCGCGTCGTTCACTTGGGAATTCCGCAGTGAATTACTCAGAATCAATTTAAAGTCTCGCTTCACATCTATACAATGTGTAGACGATTCATCAGACAAACAAGATAAGTTGGTCTCGGCTAAACAGAGACGTCGGTAAACAAAACACGGGTTGAGGTCCTAAGTCATAAGCGGGAGCGACAGGAAAAATGTATCGGAAACAATGAAAAGATGAATTCTTAATACACGAAATTTTGCCCTAAACAAGGCGTAATGTATCTGTGTTATGATAGCTAGAATGCTTATAAACACTACTAAACACAAGCATATGATAGTTAAATTATCTTTAAATGTAAATGAAATAATCGTAATGATTACCCAATGTAATTTAACTGCTCGTATGTGGTTCAATCGGTCACCACGCCGTTTTCTACTTTGCCAAGTGTTGTAGGTTCAAATTTATCCTACATGGGAGACCATTTTGTGTGATCCACAATAAATTGTTATTCTGAGTCTGGGTGTTCTTAGTATCCGTTAGATGTATGTTTGTAAAGTCCTCCGCGACACATGATTTATTCCTGAGAGTTGTCTTTTATAAAAGAAAATAATCATTTTTACTGTGCGGGAAGTAATCCTACTACTCAGCTCAGCAGTATATATCACTAACCATAAGACCAACGACCAATATGCAGTCGAACCCATAATAAAACGACGGCGGTCATTTTGGCCATAATTATATACCATTCCAGATTCTCCTTCAAACCCTTGTGAATTCGATCCTTACTATAACGTAAACTCTTGTGTCTTGTCCCACAAACCCACAAAACATTCATCAAGCGGGCCCGCCTAAGACTAATTACACAGAATGATTTACTAACTGCATTCTAAACGAGGATTTGCTCTTTTTAACTGTTTCAAGAAAGGTTTGAAAGCATGTGCATCACAGCTGCTTTCAAAGAGAACACAGATCTTTATTTTATTCTCCCATAACGGATATACGATAAGGAATAGACGACTTCGGGAAGCGATTAAGCTAATGTAGTTTAATTATAGTTCAAAAGATTAATCCACTGTTTATAGTTTTACTTGAATTGAAGTATGTTTCAAGTAAAGGGGAGCGAAAGTAAAAGTCCAAAAAAAGAAATAAATGTAGTCGGTGTTTCTACTGAAGATTGTGTTTCTACAAAGAATTTTGTAGCACAAATAAGTAGCCCGTAAGATGCTACAAATAATTATGTAGCACTAATAAGTAGCCCGTAAGACGGACATAAGAAGCCTTCATCTTTAAATCGAGTGCAGTAGAAAAAAGACACAGAAGTCGGAATAAACTTTAATCATCTTTAAAATTTATAGTTAACATGATTAACCGATTTTTATTGTCGAAGGGACAGGGCTCTTCGACGGAAAGCAGGACCCTCACATGGACAATAATGTCTTTCTCTCCCATGGAATCTTCTATTTTACGAAAAAAATTGAGGATTTTTTATGCTATACATCATTAAAAGCAAACACTCTTGCGGAATAAATTAAAACGGCGTCGTCAATATAGATACAATAATACTCCAAATTAATGTTTAATTTACCTAAATTGTTTTGTCATCGGTCTCACATCTTTCCACAATTATACAGAATGAGTAATAATATAATTGGAGTTCTAACAGTTAATCAAATTATTGAAGCATTCAACATTGATGCTCAGTTAACGCAGCCATTAATTATGAATGTGGGTCTCTGATTTATTACCGTCTAGGCTTCGTAAACGATACATGTAAATCCAATGAAATTATGCGTGATTTCCCAAAGGCTTATGGGGTTGAACCCTAAAACAAGTTGGCCGACAAGTCGCTTGAAAAACCCTGTCAAATAATCTACAGTTACTAGTGAAAAATATGAGTGTATACCTTTGAAGCAATGGACAGACTCTAAATCTACGCATTTGCAGTGAAATGCAAGAGTGTCAGTAACAAAGATAATTAAAATGATTTAAGTTTAATTATATTCAATAAAAAATTGCTGATTTAATATTATATTATTACACGGTAACTAAAATGTGCTGGCGAGATATAAGCCTCTTCAAGTGTTCTGCTCTTAATTACGTATCGAAGTCCCTCTTTTTAACCGACTGCCAAAAAGGAGGAGGTTCTATGTTCCACTGCATGTATTTTTTTTTTTTTATGTATGTTCACCGATTACTCCGTCAGTTGTGGACCGATTTTGAATTTTTTTTTTGTGTTCGAAAGGGTATGCTTCCGAGGTGGTCCCATTGCCAGCATATCAGGATCTGATGATGGGATCCCAGGGAAATCGAGGGAAACCCTCATTTTTTGTAGGCACATACTACATATGTTTTTCGTATATTTTCTGAAGTTACACCGGTATTTGCGTGTGGTACTCATCATTTTATGATGATGAGCTGATGATGTAAGGTACAACTCCTTAACGGTTAGGAGTTGGAGGATAAATCTTTAAATATCATATGTATATTATGTTACCTTTAGTCGTTTTCTTTCAAATTTTTAGGTAAGCTGATGATGGAAGGTGGAAGGTACAACTCCTCAACGGTTAGGAGTTGGAGGATAATTCTTTCAATTTCATACGTATCTAAAGACCTTCAGTCGTATACTTTCAAGTTATTTAGGTGAGCTGATGATAGAAGGTTAAACTCTTCAACAGTTAGGGATTAGAGGATGATTTTAATATTACATGTACGTATAGACTTTAATTTGTATTCTTGATGATGAAGTTTGATGAAATAGTTCAACTTACTACTTACCTACGATTGTTTGCACTAAAAACTGAAAAATAAAAACTTTTTATAAACCTAATTCTTTATTCATTTAAATAGTAGTATTATAATGTGTGCTAGGTACCTAAAATCTGTTTGAAGTCGGTGCCAAGTGAGTATCGCTTAGACTTTTGTAATTGTTCGTTTGTATTCTTTTTGGCTTAGCACCGACTTCAAACAGATTTTAGGTACCTAGCACTCATTATAATACTACTATTTAAATGAATAAAGAATTAGGTATAGGCAATTTATGAAGAACCAGTTTATTTTACGCTTTTAAGTGTTTTTTTGGCAGAGAGTTTTCGTTGGATGTTTTTTGGAAGTCGGTTTTACAATATGTTTTCAATATTTTTTTGTGGAAATATCCAAAAAAAGTGAAATCAAAAATGTATCGGATCTCTTCTGTAGGATGTAGATGTATGATCACTTTGACTTCATTTCTAAATAACCGCCAGCTTTTGTTTTAAAACTACTACTATTTTTAACTGTTAAACCAAAATAAAGTTGCCCTAAGTTTAATCCGAAAGTCCTAAAGTATCCGATACTGATATAAAACAAAACTTTAGGCATTAAATTTAACGCATACTTTTAACTACCGACAAGTTTTCCAATAATATTTCATTGTCCAAAATAGTGTTAGCACAAACTAAACCTTTATCACTAGGATTCCAATAAATTGTGTCCCTACATCTATCAAACTAGAAGTCACATAAACTCAAAGAGATCGTTTGACATTTTGGCAATAGTTCAATTAACAGAAAGACTTAACTAAAGTACTATTGTTATCAAATTATTGAAGTTTTCTAGATAACTATCAAACTTAGTAAGACACCGAGACACATAACAATTAATGGTGCTATTCATACAATTTATTTGTTTTGATTTGAATCATCTCGTCCACGTTCAGCTTTGAAATTCTTCTTAAAATATATACTTACCCGCGGTTATTTATTATACCTTTATAACAACGGGTAACACCGAAGGGCAAAGCTAGTCAAGGGTAGTTAAGTAAACCGTCATGTCTGTCATCAGATATCTGCCAGTGAAAGTCCCATCAAAACCGTTCCAGAGATTGACCGGAACAAACAGATAGACAAAAATAGATTTTTAATATTTGTAGTTCTGTAAACATACTATGTAGTTTCACACGCAATAAGTGAAAAGCTCTTTATTTGAAACTAGCTGTGCCCGCGACTTCGTCCGCGTGTAATAGTGACTTTGGGTAGCAGTTTTAATTATTGAGGATAATATTATTTTAAAAATAAGACACACACGTTTCACTGTTAAAAACACATTTAAGTATTTCTATAAGTACATTAAATAAAAACATGAGCTTATTTCGACATTTGACATGGCCAAGGCTTTCAACCGGGTCTGGCACCGTTCGCTTCTCTCTAAGCTCTAAGCATTCGGTCTGCCTCCTAGATTCTGTCACTGGATTGACGCTTTTCTTCATCAGCGACTTCGCATTAGGGTTCTTTGCGACGGCGCGGCCTCTGTTTTTCTGGAGGTAAACGCTAGCGTACCTCAGGGTTCAGTCCTGTCGCCCAAGATGTTTCTTCTGCATGTCAATGACATATTAGCCCTCGGCAATATACATTGCTATGCAGACGATAGCACAGTGCTTGGGCGATATTATGGATACCCTGCAGCCAAGCTGGTAGACATTTAGGAAAATTGACAGGAGCTCGTCGCTGAGCTTGACCGGGTTTTGAACCGCATTTCACAATAGGGTGATGAGATTTTGGTCGAGTTCAACGTTAAGAAAACATAGGTGGCCCTTTCCTACCAAAAAGTGTCCGTTTTTTCCCCTCCCACTTTTCAGAGCACTCAACTACCACTACGGGATAAGCTGGTGTCCTGGGCATGGATATTTGCCGAGACCTCAACCCACGGAAGTACATCGAGGGCACCACTAAGGCGGCCTGAACAGGGTGAGACGGTTCTTCGCGCCCGAGCATTTGTGTCTCCTTTATAAGACCCAGGTTCGCTCGTGCGTACTGTTCTCATCTTTGTGATGGATACACGCAGTATTTGCTTGATGTTCTCGATCGGTTGCAGCGGCGAGCAGTCCGCATGATCAACAGTCCTGATACTATCGAGTCCCTTGGGCCTCTGCAGTTGCGGAGTGACATCGCCTCTATGGCAGTCCTCTACCGCTTTACCATGGAGAGTGTTCTGAAGAGTTCTTCCAACTGATCCCACCTTCTCCCTTTCTCTACAGAACAACACGTGCTGGCCTTGGAAGTCACCGCCTCAGTCTTAGAAATACGCTCTCGAACCTAACGGTTTGGTTCTGCAATGTCTGGGTTCGCAGCGAGTACGGTTGCCTCCACTTGGATTGGAGTTGACACTCCGGTTGGATTCTACTTGAGTTTTCCCTCAGGCTAAGCAGATTCTCATTTTTTTCAATTTTATTAACTACGTTTTTTGATTTGCCATCTTTTACCAAAATATAGAGATTTAGCGGATTTGATACACGTGATTATGCTGCCCATGGGAAAAACATGTTTTTTTCTAAATGAACTGCAACTTTACGCGTCTGTCTTTGGGCTTTGATAATGGTTATTGCAAATTTTGTTTTCAGTGGAAACTAAATTCTTTTAAATTGAAATTGCAAATAAGTTTCAATTATTGGAATACGTGTAATTAAAATATTTTCTCCTTTTGCCATTCCATGCATCATGATTGTAGCTTTTACAATGTTGTACCCCAGACGTGTATTTTGTAGCCGTGTACCATTATATAGCTTTGGCGCTCAAGATTTCTCATTAATAGGACTGGAACATTAAATTTCAGTCTCAACTTATGGTAAGGCGCTCCTGATAATTCTAAAGAGTTGAGAAACTCTATGCATAAGCTATAATATGACTGGTTCAGTGTCCCTTGTATTTCCGGAGAGGTATTCGATAACATCTTCCTCCACGTCTGACATGATATGATCCATTCGCTTATTTGATAACTGTCTCATTAGTCGGCGGATCAGAATAGATATTATTTTTAGATCATCTGTGCCATCATATACCAGAACTCACGTCTCAGTGTAATCATGTCGTTACTGTCAGTTGGATACAATCTTCTCCGATTTTTAGAAGAGCATTTGCATATTGACACTGCTCATAAATAATTGTGAAGTTGTACTCGCATAATTGTAATAAGACAAAACTTTTTAACATGTACCCATAGTACATATGTTTCATACAGGCATTTATTTCATCTTGCGGCGTACCCCTTTCCCTTTTTTTGTGCATAAATCCCCCCGGATCCTTTTCTGTCGGATTTTTTCACGAAGAACATTAACTGAATAAACAAAAAATCATGTAAACAAATCTAATCGCAGTGAATAATAACGAATTTGTAGTGGCAAAATTCAACATCCGCATGCGGCACAGTCGTCAGCCCTCACGTGTCTGCCCGTTCGGGCAAGCACACTTAGGCATATTGTGATAACTCAGTAAATTTTACATCAAAATAGCTCTAATATTTTGTCTCCTGTCGCAAACTTATGAAGCATGTATAGATTTTCACAAACTTTGCATATTGCCATACAAACTTTCATCTCCTATTGCTATTTAACCCCCTTGTGGGTATTTTTTTACAAAATTTAAATCACATTTTTATTTATATCTAATCAACAGCCTAAAAAAGAAATTTAAATATTTTCGCTTAAAATGACGATACTTCTGTAGAGAGTTTTTGAATTTTATAAATACTGTTTAGTAATATGGCTTATTTATTTTTACTAATATCATGAACATACATACAAATCGGATTCATGAATGTATGTATTAATTTAAGTCTTCGTTGAAAAAGTGAAATATTTTTAATGAATGTGACAGCCGTGTTTGGTCGTTGCCAAGACGCCCGGCGTAGGTAATGCGCAGGTGTGTGGCAAGTGAACCACCACTCTTCTATACAATCTTTCATCCCCCCTTTCAACCCCTTATTGCCCATTTTTCGCATTAAAAAGTAACCTATGTCCTTTCTCAGGCTCTAGACTATCTGTATACCAAATTTCATTCAAATCGGTGCAGCCGTTTGGCCGTAAAAGCAAGACAGACAGAGTTACTTTTGCATTTATAATATAAAAAGTATGTATAGCTGACCCACGCAATGTCGTTTGCGTCTTCTATTGCCCCCATTATTAATTGGTGCTCCGCTCCTATTCGTCTAAGCGTGATGATATATAGCCTATAGCCTTCCTCGATAAATGGGCTATCTAAGACTGGAAGAATTTTTCAAATTGGACCAGTAGTTCCTGAGATAAGCGCGTTCAAACAAACAAACTCTTCAGCTTTATATATTAGTATAGATGTATTTATTATGCTCTTCTAAGATCTAATACTCATACTCAACAACACATTTATTTGGATAAAGATTAATATTAGGTATTATGTTGATAAAAACTCTTTGGCAAATAACTCATTATTAGGTACCAACTCTTAGCGTCTTATACTCGTGATAACTTCTAAACGAAATGTCGGATTGGGATGAAACAAAAAGTATTTTACTTCTACATAAATACCCTTGATAACATAAAGCTTAATTTGGATAAGGATTAATATTAGGATACACATTTAACGTAGTTTCTTTCTTCAGACGATTTAATAATTTTTTCGAACACAAAAGCGGTTATTGTGACTAAACCATGATAGTTAGATATATGCTCTCGCGGACTTTTTTGTAGATCTTAATGGGCCCTACAAACCCGTAATACATTATTTTGTTCTATTGTCAATAGTCTTTGCAGCGCACGCAAAAATAGGTTTTCGATTTCACACCTTGGGTTAGAAAATAGCAATTTTCTTACGGATCCCTAATTTTTTTGAAAATAAAATATAGCCTATAGCCTTCCTCGATAAATGGACTATCCAACACTGAAAGAATTTTTCAAATCGGATCAGTAGTTCCTGAGATTAGCGCGTTCAAACAAACAAACAAACAAACAAACAAACAAACTCTGCAGCTTTATAATATTAGTATAGATAACAAATATACACTTGCAATTTTTACCCGACTACGGCAAAGCCAAAGGAGGGTTATGATTTTGACAGGCTATGCATGTAAGTATGTATGTATGTATGTTCATCTGTTCCCTCATGGCTCCGTAACTACTTATTAAAACTGGACAAATGAGGTATCGTTAGAAGCGCCTTGATCGTCCGCTGGTTATAGGCTATATGACATGTCACTGAATCTAATGTGGCGCCCTCTAGCCGACATAAAGTAGTGTATTAAATAAATAATTTGAGATAAATATGCCGTGTTTGGTATCATTCGAAAGGGCGATACTTGTACATTTCAAAAAAATATATATTATTAGCATTTTCTCGTGACTTTGTCCGTATTTATTCCATAATTGTGATATTTCTGTGGTACCAATTTAAAACATACTTTGCAAAGAAATTAATATTATAGAGGCACCAAAACATTTTAAATAAAAAAAGTAAAAACTAAAACCCAACTACGACAAAAAACGATGCTGAAAAAGTATGAAACAAGTTTGAAAAGCCGTAGTCACGCGTTGTTAAAGTGTTATGGACAATGGTACATTAAACTACTACTTTTGAAACTTAGTAATGTACCGTAGTCCATAACACTTTAACAACGCGTGACTACGGCTTTTCAAACTTGTTTCATACTTTTTCAGCATCGTTTTTTGTCGTAGTTGGGTTTTAGTTTTTACTTTTTTTTATTTATTTGTATGGATAAAATCTTTTAGGTACTAAAAAAGTTTTAATTTTTTATTGCAACAGACTGAAAGGTCAGGAGAGATTTTTAAACAAGATACATTTCCTAAAGTCTACGAGTACACAGCATCATCTTGTATGCATCTAGCGTAAGACAGCAACATAACATTTTAATGTAAGGAACATCTCCGAATGAAGGAAAAATATAAAGTGAAGTGCTTTTAGCTTCTCAAATTGTAAGTTAAATGGGGGAGCGTTCTGTAAGGGCACGCATGCGGGTAACTAGGTACTTGGGGAGGATACGTGAAGAATGAACTGTATTTAGACATCACATTCAACTTTATGCATTTCATATTTTATGCTAAAAGACACTGTGAATGTGACGTTTAATATATACGCTCGCAGTAACGTCGAGAAATATACATGTTTTTGATAAAGGCATTTGTGAGGTAGATAGGGTAATGTTATTTTTGTTTAAAAAAAACATAATCCCATTTTTTTACAAAAAAAGAACCGACTTCAATCTGAACCAAATTGAATAGGACCAAGTTATGAGATAACAAATATAAAAAAAATACAGTCGAATTGAGAACCTCTTCCTTTTTTTGAAGTCGGTTAAAAAGACAACAGTCGCATTAGGAATATAAATTCCTGTGTCGCGAGGGACTTTACAAACATACATGAAACGGTCACAAAGAACATCCAGACTCAGACCAACAATTTGTGAATCACACAAAGTATTGTCCCGTTTGGAATTTGTACCCACAACACTTGGCGTTGTAGAAAGCGGCGTGGCGACCGCTTAAACCACTAGACCAACCGTGCAGTCGTGATGATGCTTTAGAAGCAACTTATTTTACTAATATTAAGTTGAAGAGTTGAAACCTAGTTTTATATGAGAACGTTCTAATTTCAGGAATTACTTTCACTCGTCTTATTTCAACTTCAAATGTCAAGCTATTCAAAGACATCTTAGAAAAGTTTGACGTTTTCAAAGTCACAAGCGAACTATAATCTGCTAAATACATAATTATAATAGAAAGTCTGAAAAAGTTTTCGACCTCAATGTGAAGATAGTAGTCGTTTCTAAAATCTGGTGAAGGTATGTGCATCTTTGCATTTGCATTGTTCATCGCTGGGAGAAGTGCATAGAGTTATAGGAGATTATGTAGAAAAATACAAAACAGAAAAAAGTCTTGTACCACCACTCACGTTCATGATGATATGATGATTGTAAATCATAACACACCAATATTAATAATACGCGTTTACAAATCCTACTAATATTATAAACGCGAAAGTTTGTAAGTATGGATGCATGTTTGTTACTCTTTCACGCAAAAACTACTGAACGAATTTGAATGAAACTTTACAGTAATATAGCTTATGCATCAGATTATGTGTTATTCGGATATTACTGTAAAGTTTCATGCAAACCCGTTCAGTAGTTTTTGCGTGAAAGAGTAACCAACATCCATCCATCCATTCACACTTACAATCTTTCGCCTTTATAATATTAGTATAGATACAAAATTACACCCAGAAAACGAAAAAAAGAGTCGATAATTACATACATCGTAAGTCCTTCATATGTAAAAGCAGTACAAATGTTTAAGTTCGTCACGTAAAGCAACAGAAAATTACTACAACCGAGTTTTCAGTCGTAATCCCAGCCTAACCCGAATGGGAGTCTTCACTGCAATCTACTTTAATGGAATGTAAGAAAAAGTTGAGTTTACGTTCAAAGTAATCACACTTGACAGATGAAAAACCGTTACATGTACATACGACTTGAGAAACGGTCGCCTGTAAAATGTCATCGTTTCTTTAAGTAATGGAAATGTAGGAAAAACTCTTTTCAATTAATTTACAAAGGGTTGGATTTTGATTACACACATCTTATATACGGCCGACTGAGCCACAACTAGGCAAAGCCTGTATTATAGGAAATATATACAGGCTTTGCCTAAATATATTTTTAAAATAATAAATATTCTCCATACTAATATTATTTTGCCGTCCTGCATGGATCTGAGTGCTAGCCAATAAAGAAAACGGATGAGAGACGCTTGCATGTAGCTAAAATGCGAATGTTGAGATGCATGTGTGGGGTGACTAGAATGGATGAGGTGAGGAATGACTACATTAGAGGGAGCCTGAACGTAGCAACAGTGAATGAAAAGTTGAGAAGCAACAGGTTAACCTGGTATGGACATGTGATGCGTAGAGATGAGCAAAATGTAGTTAAGAAAGTGTTAAGTATAGAAGTCGACGGATATAAGAGTAGAGGTCGACCAAAGAGAAAATGGATGGACTGCATAAAAGAGGATATGGCCACGAAGGGAGTAAGCAGTGAACTGACGAGTGATAGAGGAGAATGTAGGAGGAAAACTCATTGCCGACCCCAAATAAAGTTGGGAAAAGGGTAGGAAGATCATAACTAATTTTATAAATTTGAAAGTAACTCTGTCTCTTACGCATTCACGGCTTAACCGCACTGCACCGATTTCAATGAAATTTGTCATGGAGATACTTGGATTCTTAAGGAAGGAAATACGATACTTTTTACCGCGATAACTGAAATAAACACGAGCGGAGCCGCGGGCAAAAGCTAGCACTTATATATTTCTAACATCATAAATATTAGGTATAGACAGAGACATTTACATTCAGGATGACTTACCACTACACCAAAAGGCGAGTCTTGCGAAACTTAGTGCTTAGCATAATTCGATACGTTTTCGTTTCCATTTACCTTCTACCTTCGTCCCTCAAAACTATTAAATTCTCAAATAGGATTAGGTTCAAGTAGACGGCCGGCCATAGCAAGACAAATAAAAACCTAGACGGCAAGTATGGCGCAGTGGTTTTAGCGATTCGCCTTTCTATTACATGTGGTTAGTTCAATCCCTGTATGATCTACAAATTGTTGTTATTTTTATTTGTTTCATGTACGTATGTAATTCTCCCACAACAAAGAAAGTATTCCTAGTGCTAGATTTGTGTTTAATAAGACAAAAATTATTAAAAAAAAACTATTTATTTACAATGTTCAAGTTTGCGATGATCTAACCAAAATGAGGAGAAATGCGTCTCCTTAACTTAAAAAAATATAGCCTGCCTAGTATGCAATTATAAACCAATTTGGCGCCTTACATTATCCTACATTCTTTCTTAAATAGTATTTTTCCAAATGAGTCTTATCTGCATGGAGGATTTTCAGGCTAAGTGCATTCTAAGACCCGGATTAGTCACGTTAGCACGGCTTCTTATCTCTACTAGACGGTAGGTTCTTACAGTGAGATAATTTTGTTAAAACATTTCATATATCTTTATAAACACGGCACACGCTCACGAACCAACTATACTATTTCCATTCGTTTATTTTCTTTTTGACAGCTCATGTCTATAAATTACCGTTTTTTTTTTCGGAATAATGTACTACAGTAATGTCGTACTTTATTGACGGTGGCGGTACTTTAGTGAAGTGCCCTGTGCATAACAAACAACCACAGACTATAAAACAGTTTTTGAAATACGAAAAATCATTCATATAATAAAAATAATTTGACTTCATGTAAGTATTTTTTCTGTAAATTTAATAAAAAAAAAGGAAATAAAAATAGTATCTATGACTACAAGATTGATTATTATTTGCAAGGAATTAAGTCGATATCTTTGAATTTAGGATCAAACCAAGAGTAAAGAACAATAACTCTGTTCATTCATCTAATTTACAGATTTATTATTAATATTTTTGTTTATTTCTTACATAATATAAAAAACTAAGGTAGTAGAGCCACGCTGATTTCAGCACGAACGGGCCGGCTCGACCGGGGCGGTACTACCCTCGCACAGAAAATCAACGTAAAATGACAGCGTTCGTGCTGTCGTGTTTCGTTGGTGAGTGCGAGACCGGAGGCCCAATTAGTCTAGTCAACAAGTTCCATACTTGTTGACTAGACTAAAAGATGCAGCAGCATCACTAGGCCGCCATAGTGTGGGTCGCCATACTGGATTGTCTGCATTCGCAATGAGTATGGTGACCACCACTCTTGGATTCTGCTTATGTTTTCCATCAGGCAGAGTAGAGTCATTTTGGCGAGCCAAACATAAAAAAAAAAAAAAAAAAACTCAGTCCCTCAGACAAATATGCTGAGATAGGTGACTTTTTTGGCAGTGCCCAGGGCATAATAATTGTTTGTGACTCACTCTCTCATAATAATATCTCATTTTCTGACTCCCTCGGTGGCGCAGTGTTAGCGTATGCGACTGCTGTGGTTTAGGTCTCGGGTTCGATTACCGGGTCAGACCAAATTAATGCATGAACCGCAAATATTTTTTTATGAATGTATTTACAAAAATAAAGTATATATGTCTAGTACCCATAACACAAGCTCTGCTGGTGGGACTAGATGGCGTTGTACGATAGATATCCAAAATATTTATTTTTATTTATTTATGTGCTGTTCTGTGCATGTCAGAATAAATATTATTGTTTCTTTCTCTCATACATTACATTAAAACAAGATGGAAGACGCTGTATAGTATTAATAATACAACCTTGTAAAAATACATGAGCTTATTGACCCGTTATGGAACACATCCGAACAAAGAAAGCCCTCCCTTTCCGTCGGAACGATAACAATATTTATTCAACAGAAAAAATAACAATTTCCTATTCATACTGCTTCTCAAATTATTCAGCATGGCCCTTATCAAACAACTTCTTCTTGAAGATATCGTGATATTTTGGTAATGCGTAATGACCCTAAGTAAAAGCAATAGTGAATAACTACAATAGTAACTCCAATTAGTGCCAACTTCTTCGTGCAATTTAGAGGAGGGCAATGCTTTGACAATACTCGGGCTTGACCTTAAGTATACCGGAATATATACACAGAAAAGGAAACCTAAACAAACCAACCGCTCCTTCCTCTTCTCCTAATTAAAGCTAATAAAAAGGAGGAGCACTTCAAAGCAATGCACTTATGAATCGTGAGTGGTATGTATCCATGGACGTCACTGGATGGTCCATGGACATTGGCTGATCATAGGTGAAATAAGCCACGTTGGTCACTTAAATCATGATAAGTGCTACTGATACTAGGCATGCCTTTTAAGTCCTGTCGTTTCCATATTTGCCGGCAATTTTGAATTTGGAACTGTTCTATATTAGAATGTGTTTAAATTTTGAATCTCAAAACAGTTGAAAGTATTAAGGCGTGTCTCCTGCGGCTAAAATTAACAAAACTTGTTAACTGAACATGTAAGCGAAAAGTCGCAGGAGACGGACTTTTAAACAAACATCAAACACGATTACACGAAAAGCAAAAATCTTTTATCTACTCGACAAAATGACTTATAGTACACTTACTTACTTACTTTTATAGTATAAATATGAATAATATAAGTATTAATGTTAGTTCAGTTCAGTTTCAATAAACGAGAAGTATACGCTGGGATGTTATCGGTCCGCTTTGGATAACAAGTTTGCTTATTAAATTTAACAAAACAATTAGGCCACGCCCATATTTTAAAAAAAATATTTGACGTTTGGTGTTTAAAACCATAAAACAGTGTCGCAGGAGACCCGGCTTTAGGATTAATGCTATTGTTTAGTCAAAGCGTCGATTGGAATCTGTCAGGTTACGTACGAAAATAAATCTTTCTAAGGAAAATGTTCGTGCAATAATTTTCTACAACTTTAGAAGGGGCCTGACACGTATAGGTCTCTCCTTAGGCCTATTATATCCAACTGGCTGGACGGGTTGGTATAGGGTTTGTTTCAAGACTTTCTTCACTTTGCAGTGTTTGAGGGGGGGGGGGGGGGGTGGTGGTGACACTCTGTATTGCAAATCCGCCAACACACGGAGAGAAACATCACGACTTTAATAATAATAAGTATAAAGGTTCCGTATAGGTGACAACAGTCAACTAGCACACTATTTTCTTATTTATTCCTTAAATTTAGGGGATTAGAACTAACAGATGGAGACTCTCAAAAATCACTACAAAGAGATATTGTTTACTGTTAACGAGCTGTTTATTGCTGCCATTATAATGTCTAGTATTTGACTGCCTCTGTGGCGCAGTGGTAGTGTATGCGATTGCTGTGCTTGAGGTCTCGGGTTCGATTCCTGGGTCGGACCAAATGTTTGTATGGTCTGCAAATATTAGTTTCGGAGTTTGGGTGTTTTCTATGTGTAATAATAGGTATTTACCTATGAAATTGCCGTTTTGTATGCAATAAGTGAAAGTACTTATTTTTTCAAACTTTTTTATTTCTGTTATTCGAAGTAATAACCCATACAATCGACGCATCTTTGCCAACGCATTGGCAGTTTATTAATGCCCTTCTTGTAAATGTTTGTAATGCCTTTGAAGAGTTTGTTGCCTCCCGTCCAGCTGATTTTTACAAGAAGGGCATCAATAAACTGCCAATGCGTTGGCAAAGATGCGTCGATTGCATGGGTGATTACTTCGAATAACAGAAATAAAAAAGTTGGAAAAAATAAGTACTTTCACTTGTTGCATAAAAAACGGCAATTTCATAGGTAAAGACCTATTATGTATGTATTTACAAAAAAAAGGATAGTATTTATACGAGTATTATACTACTTGTTTAGTTCCCGTATCAAAAGTTCTTCTTAGCTCGGAACTAGATGGCGTTGTGTGTTAAGATGTCCGAAATATTTATTTACTTACGATATAACGCCAAGCATCCAATATGAGTACAAATTACTTATGACCTTGTGTTACTATGCATGAGGTAGTTGTGCAGTATGTAATGTACTAAAAGCATGAATGTGGAAGTCTTTAGAGATTAACGTTTACAGTATACGATATCTTACCTAGTTATATTATGTATGTAGCGGCCTCACGGGAGCAGCTCAGCATCTGTAAATAAAAAAGTAACGTTAGACTTGTGTGGAAATGGCAGTATGGCTATCTTAGAATTGAATGTAATATTACAGTGTCACTGAGTCTTATTTCATTGTTTTTAGTTTTAATTCTCCAGTCTGGGTGGTACGATAAGTATACCTTCTCATATTATCCCAATCGGATCTTAAATGACAGTTCTAGGGTAACAAACCAATTTAGCAGCTACTAGAACCTACAGCGACATAACCATCAGTAGGTAGGACAAAAAAATGTAAGCTAAAAAATATAAATTAATTGATAAGTCCTGCCTTTTTTTAAGTGGATTAAAGATTAGTTTGCCGACGGTTACGAAATCCAGTTTGTTCTAATAAAGGATAATAATTACCCAATTATTAGAATGTAATTTGTATTAGCTGATTGTCTATACTAGTTATTGTTATTATAGATTTAGGGCCAGTTGCTACACTTGCTGATAAAGTCACTGATAGACTACCAATGTCTGTCAAATAACTACCTATGGATTTCGATTAAACAAGTCTTACCTAGATGTCGACTTAAATGTCAAATATGCATATATATATCAGCAACTTTTATCTGTTAAATAGAGTTATATGGCAGATAAGTATGACCAGTATGACACGTGACTTTGGAATATTTAAAGACAATTGTCGTTACGATAATACTTAGAATGAATTTCAATAGATCGAATGGACCAGATCCAATATTGCGGCGTATGACTCTTGATATTCAATATCCCATTAATAATTGACCCGTGAAGACAAACAGTTGCTTAAGCTCAATTTGACTCCATATAGTACTGGAATATTCCAAAGAAATGTTGAAACGAATGTAATATTAAAATTAAAACTACGTCAGACAGTTCAAAATGAAATATTCGAAGCGAATGACTTTAGACAAATAAAGCCATTTACTGTGACCATTATTTATGATGGTGTAGTGGTTTAAATGCTCACCTAGTAGCTTCCAATGAGTGTTGTGGGTTCGATTGCCGCATGGAACAATATTGTCTGATCCACAAATTGTTGTACTTAGTTTTTGTGACTCAAATGTTGTCTATAAATTCATACCGTTAACTTAAACAGTGTATTTTTTTAAATTTGTTGTAAATGTAAATTTTAAAGGTAGTAGAGCCACGCTGATTTCAGCACGAATGGACCGGCTTGACCGGGGCGGTACTACCCTCGCACAGAAAATCAACGTAAAATGACAGAGTTCGTGCTGTAGTGTTTCGTTGGTGAGTGCGAGACCGGAGGCCCAAATAGTCTAGTCAACAAGTTCCATACTTGTTGACTAGACTAAAAGATGCAGAAGCATCACTAGGCCGCCATGGTGTGGGTCGCAATGCTGCATTGTTGCATTGTCTGCATTCGCAGTGAGTATGGTGACCACCACTCTTGGATTTTGCTTATGCTTTCCAGGCCTCTGCCTGATGGAAAGCATAAGCAACATCAAAGAGTCATTTTGGCGGGACATACATTTAAAAAAAACGGAGCAATTCAAATGGCGTGCAATTGGAGAGGACTCTGTGCAATAGTGGAAAACTATAGGACCATGGTGATTATGGTGTTTTCAATCTGTGTAATTTTCAACGTAAACATTCTCCGAACTACGTTAAAAAAACATGAAAGTAGACTTAAATTTGTTTTTTGATACTAAAACTACTTTTATGCTAACAAAAACTAATTTTCAACATAAATTAACATTAAACTTGTAAAATAGAGTTTTCACTTTATATTTAAGGGCTGAGGGATTCTTTTGGCCATTAATCCTCTCCGTACAATGACATAATACAAGACTATAATAACAAGTTGGTTGAATGTTTTCATAAACATTTTATCATGATATAATATTTTCTCAAAGAGAATTCAAATGTTCAAAATTGAACCTAATATTTCAAGCCAAATATTACGATAAGACCTTATAATATAACAATTCTAGCTTAACCTGCGAGTTAGATTCTATTCTTGCTTTTTCAGAAACAAAAATAGAATGTTCTATTCTTGATATACAATCTTTCTTTGATTAAAATTGATAGATATTGACAAAAATATCATTAAAAACTGCAATAAATATGAATGCACGGTTGACGTAATGGTTTAAGCGGTTGCCACACCGCTTTCTACTTCGTCAAGTGTTGTGGGTTCAAACCCCACATGGGATAACACTTTGTGTGATCTACAAATTGTCGTTCTGAGACTGGGTGTTCTTTGCGTCCGTTTTATGTATGTTTGTAAAGTCCCCCGCGACACAGGATGTATGTTCCTGATCCGGGAGTTGTATAGTAGTAGTATGTGTTATTCTGCAGTATAAGCTATATTACTGTAAAGTTTCATCCAAATCCGTTCAGTAGTTTTTGCGTGAAAGAGTAACAAACATCCATCCATCCATAGATCCATACTTATAAACTTTCGCATTTATAATATTAGTATAGATGTACCTAAAACTTCCCAACCATCATCTTCCTAGCCTGTTATTCCCAAGATTATTTTTGATTTTCCCTGAATATCAGTTCTTCCACGTAGCGACTAACATCGGACCTCCGCAACCCTAAGAGCGAAATGAATTCGAAGACTAAACTAGTTGTCAATATATTTAAGGGCACTGACTTCCCAAAAATGATTGCCACAGATGTTCACAACAACCAGTACCGAGGGCTTAACGTGCTCTCAGAGGCGCGGGTATACCTTGAATTACCTTGAACTTCCCAACATCACTCCTAAACTACGGGTCACTAGACATGATCAACTCGCCTGGTCGGAAGATCCTAGTGTTTGAGGGGAATGACCGATCCGGTTTCTCTACATACACAGTTAACTATATGTTTCGACTTTACTTAATAACTATGTAGACATACCAACTAATAATCTAATCTTTTGGTAACTTCAATATTTATTCAGTTCACACTAATATTAAACCGCTGGAATCCGATAACTGATAAAAAACGGTAACAAACATATTTTATCCATGCCTTGTATCTTCGTTTGTACTGTAACGCTTTCAAAAGTACCTAGATTTAAGCTAACAATAATAATATTTTACACAACTCACTCTACTGTTTCCAAACTAGCGAAAAACTGCTTATTAACAAAACAGTATTAGATAGATTACATACTCGTATTATTCCGCAAAAAGAATTAGGGTTCCCGGCAAAAATATAATACTAGTTACATAACCAAAATTAGCACCACAAGCTTTTTTTATTACCATGAGAAAAGTTTCAGATTGGAATGTTTGGTACAAAATGGAAACCCAGACCGCTAATAGAAAGCTTGTTATCAGAAAGGTCATCGATACACCTCGTTACACCTAAGCACGGTGTCACGTTATGTGAGAAATGAATATACGATTCGATAGGCCCCAGGCGGGAGAAGATGGGTCGTTTTCATATATAGGACCGTGAAAGGTTATTGAATGTTCATGTACAACGATCGTCTTCGTGAATCGCTTTGCCATTTCGATGTACGGAGTTTTAAAAGGCAATTTGTTAGGAAAAGTTTCTGCGTCAGGTATTTTAGAAATCGTTTATTTTTCTTCACATATATATTTACATATTTAATTTTGTATACAATTTTATGTACGGATCAAAAGTATCCGAAACGCTTTTATTCAATTCAATATTGCGTTAAGGACCCATGCCTATACTATAGGTATTAGATAAGAAAAATTCCACCTATTCCACCAAAACTATTTGAATCCTAAAATGAAAATATTTTCTAAGTATTTATTTTAGTTCTACAGAATAAGTTAACAATCTGTATTCATCAGATTATGATTATAGCAAAAATACTACATTCTAGTAAGATAACTACTTTGTAACTGTTTTGCTCGAACTCATTGATAAACCAGTGTAGGTTTAATGTGTGGTAATCACCTAAATATTTCTTAGATATGCAAATTTCCTTTACCATATAGCCAAGTGATAATAATTAATATTGCCTTTTGCTTCAAACGTCTAAAGTGCTCCCCCTGATAACTAAATTCAAAACGCCCGTACCAGCTTATTAAGATATTCGGTTTCCATTAATAAACACATACATCTGTACGCCAACCAAATCATAAATTATAACAGCAAGAGCGGCTACTCACAAAACTAAAGTGGGAAAGGTTAACCATAAATTAATGCTTCTGTGAGAGAGAAAGAGAAACAGATATTTCAAACATCTGCTAGCAATGCAAACTATTGTTCAGATCCCCCATTATATAATTCTGTCTGTTGTTGGAAGCATCTCGCTTAACAATTTGCTCCAGATGTCGAATAAATTAACCTTCAATTGTTTGCTAAGTAGAAAACAATCGTGTACCAAGTCCGTATAATTGATCACTCCATGTTGTTTGATTATCAATCAAGACTGTGAGTGGTTCAGTTGCCGAAATACTTGAATAAAACATTAATTTGTTCAATATTGGGAAATATACTCCCTGGGTGCTGGTAAAAGATCTATATCGAAGAATTTTCGCCAAATTAGATCCATAAAATCAGAACAGGTATTGGACAATCTACGGAGGCTTGTAATGCAGAAAGATGGAAACTTTGAACTGAAGAGATATCAATTTATGGGTTAAGGTTTTATGGCGATAGTAAAAAGAACTTTTGGGTCATGTCAGGGTTGTTTTGGGGGAAGTTTTAGCATTTCGCGGATCTCCGTGGCTTGTACACAGAAATGTCAGTTGGTAAAGTTTTATGCTGATGCTTTTTGCGTTTTATAGTTAGTGTTACGTAGTAGGTTATAATATATTAAACATTAATGTTTGTAAGAGTTGGAAAGCTTTAATGTTTGATAGTGTTGGTTGTCAACCAACTCTTACAACTTTTCAGATATGATTTTTTATGAACCATTTTTACTTGGTATTATTTAATTAAATGGGATTGTTGGTATCTTTACCACAAGAAGCATTCTTCGCATTATATAATTTACCTTATCCTTATGTAGTTTACTGTGCATACATTTTTTTTCAACTAAAACAATACATTTTTGAAATACTTATACCATATATAAGAATTATTCTACGAAATCAACCTCCAATTTCAATGTGCAAAAGAAAGATATACATGTTGCCTTAAGCCATATGTTATTAAGATAAAACATGTACAAACAAACTTCTATAAGTTTTTGAAAAGCAAAATTTAAAACGAATAACCATTTTGTAGCCGCAATTGTAAAACGCTGCCAGAACATAGCAATAATGGAAGATTTAAAGGAAATCCCATAAATTTATTTAAATTGAAGTACCCATTAAAACTTACCAGTGGTAATAAGAAATCCTTTACCAAAATAAACACATTAAAAGGAAGTAAAAACATTAGAGTACACTAATCTTTTCCTGGTCCTTTGTACCCAACTGCTTTGTGTATTTAATAAATTATATTTTACATTTGCTTCACTGTTTAAGACATTTTGAAGACTTTAAAACATTAAGATTTTTGACCTGTAACGGTACTTTACACCTTAAAAATCCTATAAAATATTTAATTCATGAACAGCTTTTAATGCTGCCTCGTTGGCCCAGTGGTTAGCGTAAGCGACTACCGATCAAGAGGTCTCGGACTCGATTCCCGGGTCGGACTGCTGTTGAGTTTTTCTTACAAGAAATTCTTAATAGCAGCCCGGAGTATGGTAGATGGCGGTGTTTCCCGCCTGTGCCTCGGAGAGCACGTTAAGCCGTCGGTCCCGGCTGTCATGAACATCTATGGCAATCGTTATTGGGAAGTCAGTGCCCTCAAATATACCGACAACTTTTTCAACTTCAACTGTTCAACTTTCATTTTCAGTTCACCTTCAGGGTTGCGGAGGTCCGATGCCAGTCGCTCCGTGTAAAAACTGATATTTAGGTAAAACCGGTTGAACTAGTAGCCGACCCCAAATAATGTTGGGAATAATAAAGGCTAGGAAGATGAAGAATATGAACAGCTTTTAATGGTCCGCCGCTGGATATAGGCCAGAACGAGGTTTTAGGTGCTGTACCACGCTGGAAAGACGTGTTATAGAGGGTGTTTCAAGTTTTCCTTCTCTTTGCAGTTTTTTTTTTAATGCAACTCCCGCAGTAATAATAAATCCGGTGTCGCGGGGGACTTAACCAACATACATGAAACGGACACAAAGAACACCCAGACTCAGAACAACAATTTGTGGATCACACAAAGTGTTGTCCTACGTGGGATTTGAACCCACGACACTTGGCGAAGTAGGAAACGGGGTGGTGACCGTTAAACCACTAGGCCAAACGTGCAGTGATGATGTACTGCGTAGTTGGTTCCCTTAGTTAGCTCTTACGAGACCCATTCAATGAATAGGGGTGGTGACAATCCGTATTGTTAATCAGTCACCAATAGGACGGAACGCGAAACATTTAGACACTAGTCAAAATATGATGTCACCGAAATTTCATATCGTTCCAAGAAATCCACTAAAATTCAACATGATGTCCCTGTCCACTCCGAGTCTAGCCTATATATGCCTATTCATGGCTCTCTCACGATAAATTTCAAAGGAGGGTTAACAAGTACCACTCCAAAATAGACAAGCCAAAACTCTTGTTATTTTACACAACTTGCCAACATTTAACAGAATTACTTACTCACTTCGCTGGCTCAGCGACCCAAAGTGTGTCTTGGCCTCCGACAGTAGAATGCACCATTCTTTCCTGTTCTGTGCCAACTCAGACCAATCAGACATTTCAGACAGAATTAGGATCTCCTAATTCTGAGAAATGTTAGCGGATTGATAGTTATTAAAATGACGAGAGCCATTTTTATAAAACCACTAAATTTTACACACTAGCTAGTATAAATATACATACATAAATCAACTTCAATCATGAATGTACCTAAAAAAATAAAACAAAAATTCTGTAATAAATTTATGTCATGTGAGCGCAGGTAATGGACGTTTTTGATACATATAATTACCGTGGAACGAGATATATCACTAATGATTTGTTACACACTATGACACTAACGACGCGTGAAATGATCCACACCTAATTCGCTATTACGATGACATAAAATGACAAAATGCTCTGAACATTGTTGTAATTATTGGGTCTTAATAAATGGTTAAAATGGTATATCAGGTTGATATACCGTCTGGACAGTGCGGTATCGTAAACCAAAACTTTATTTCTAAGGAGAAGCCTATATCTAGCAATGTTCTACTGAAGTTGATGAATCTGGTCCTGAATCTCGCAATCAATACTTTATACATCAGGCTAGGAGGTCATTACTAGCCAAGAGATTTCTTTCTTTAAAGATATTAGTAAGATTCAACTAATAGTAGAGATAAGATATCTGGCAAATATCAATGTAAAATATAATGATACAGAACGACCGGAGATATTACACTTAGAGGCTGCGTCGTCGTTATTCCATTATGATTTTATTTATTGTGTTCGTGGCCAGTGTCGCTGGCTTTTATTTGATTTTCTCCTAGATACAAAATTTTATTAGCCTGCACTATGGCAGAGGGTGCTTCTAAAGCTTTCTATATAGGGAGCTGTCATAGACTAAGGTTGCGGTCCTACTGAGAAGGAATGAAGCGATTTAGAAATAATAAAGATTTCTGTTAGAATTGGTACTTTCAATACAACGTGGAAACTACCTGGTGAAAGCGGCAGAACTAGCAACCGACCCTAAATAATCTTAGGATTAATAAAAAGAAGATCGGAAATGGTCTTGAGAACCCAAAATTTTGTAAAAAACAGCTGCAGTCTTTCGTGTTTAGGCAAGGCAAGACATTGTATTTTTAGACACTTTATAGCTATATCAGCTATGAATCAAATCAAGCCTTAAAATCTGTGTACACAATGTATAAGATAGGATATATGTATATAGGATTTTAGCCTGTTATCAAACTATACTAGCACATAATTATTACTTTCAAAAACCCTTATTTGACGCATTAACCAAAGTATGTATGACATACTTTATACAACTTTCAAAGTATGCCCAATGATGCAAAAGCAAAAAGCATCACTAGGCCATGGTGTGGGTCACCATGCTGCATTGTCTGCATTTGCAATGAGTATGGTGAACACCACTCTTGGATTCTGGTTATGCTTTCCATCAGGCAGAGTAGAGTCATTTTGGCAGGCCCAAACATAAAAAAAACACTTTGTCATGGTTCTCTTTGCTCTACTCCTTAACCTTTAGCAACCTAATGATAAATTCAAAAGCTAAATATTTCTTCTAAATGTTCCAAGTATTTTAGAAATACCATACTGAATAATGAAATACATTATATTCGTCACATACATTATTATCATAATGAAAAACGAAATACAATAACGGTTTAAAAATACAGTATATTATAAAAAAACGTTTGTGTTGTGGCAATATCTTATCTTATAAATGTTATCAACAAAGACATTTCTATAGTATTTTTATAGCTCTGAGTTACTGATTAACAAATGGGTCACTAGATAGCCTATAAGAAATTATTGGCACAATTGTAGCAATTTTATTTTTTATGTGTTCTAACTATTCTATATACGGTCGAAAACCGCGTTCACATAATTCTCCTCCCTACTCTAACAAGACTATGTATGGATACATTACCTATATGTAATAGTGACGTTCCGGATATATATATGTGTCTACGGAAATTCAGTTTCCAAAATAGATCCGAACCCGCTCCTTTTGACATATCTTAAACAAATCTATAACATGACTACACGCTTTTCACTGCGCCAAGTGTTGTGGTTTTAAATCTCACATGGAACAACACTTTGTGATCCACAAATTGTTGTTCTGAGTCTAAGTGTTCTTTGTGTCTTTTTTAAGTATGTTTGTAAAATCCCCCGTGACACAGGATATATTCCTAATGCGAGAGTTGTCTTTTTACAGAAATTGCCGTTGCATTAGAAAATAAAATTTTTAAATATGTAATTTAGTATCCACTGTCACACGATACGATCAAACATCAACTGTTTCTTAAATATTAACCATATATTCAGCTTTCAATCCGTATCTGATCTAAAAGTTAATAATCTGATTTCACGGATAATTTTTTTTAGCGATTCGGCACATCTCTATAATATAACATATACGATATATACATGTATATTATAGAGATGTGTCGAATCGCTAAAAAAGGTTTTTTTTTAATATGTATTGTATTATCGAGTGTGTCCAAATTCGCGTGATTCCTTTTGGTTAATATCTTCAGTTACCCGCTGTTTGTGTGACAGTGGGACAGGAGCCTTAATTAAGTTTGGGAAAGAGAACCTAAGAAAGCTGGAAGACACGTAAGTAATTATTGAGAGGTACCAAATCGGTTTAAGGAAAAGGATAATTTTTGAGAATCTAGCAAAAGTAATTAAATCAATTGAAACTTAAATTATTTTTACTTTATTTTAAGGTCAATAAATATAATTTTTCTTTAGATGTTGTTGTTATCATGGGTCGAAGATAATATCTAGGCGGTTTATGTTCGATACGTGATCAAGATTCCCCGGATGATGCGTCATAAAACAAGTTGATCCAGGAACACTTTGGCAAGTTTCCCTGTCAGCAATGAAAGTTATGGGTGATTAATTATCAGAAATATATTCGGTTTACCATTTGCGTTATATTTAATAGATTATATTTGCAATTTCCTACATTTTAGAGACTATTTTGAAAATAGGATTACATGAAGGGATATTGACTAGTTGTTTATATAATTATTTTATAGTTACTACACCTCAAACAATATACAACAAATTGTTAATTAAAATAAACTTAATAAACAAATATCACATACAAATAAATATAATTTCAAATAAACAACTTTTCACTAAATGCATACGGAAGTACATACGGTATTTACATCAAAAAACTATTTTTAAAATCTCTAGAAGGCCTGGACCGATTGTGACGGGACTTTTACTAGCAGATATCTGATGTTAGAAGAACTTTTATCTTAGAAAAAAAATGTAATAAGGCATCTGGAACTAAGTCACAAGTGTTAAAACTAAAACCAGCATTTGACTATCGATAGAAGCTTCTACTACAAAACCAGAATTTGAAATAACAAGTTTGCGAGAACTTTCTTAAATTATTCTAAAGGAACTTAAGTAAATTATGTCTTTCAACCGAAATAATTTTAACAACCGTTTTCTTACGAAATCCCAACAAAACTTCGGTGCTAGACTTGTGGTAAGACAATCTGTATATCTAAACTCTTTCAACGATGATAATGAAAAACACTAAAACATTTTTGAAGTAACATTAAGTTAAGAAAGTGTTGAAACTTTGGCTATAGTAAACTTTTCTGGTTACCCAGTTGAATGTTATACATACACGAAATAGTAATCTCACTATCATCAACAACCCATAATGTCCCACTGCTGGGTTCGGGTCTCCTCTCAGGAGAGGGTTAAGTCCTCACGCTGGCCAAGTGCGGGTTAGGGACGGGCAAGACAACGTTGTGGTACGTAATATTGTCGTTGGACGTTTTTAAGCCGCCCAAAGGCCTCCAACTAAACTTCACGACTGTTAATCTCACTATAACCTCACACATCACACCAATGGCCGTCTGATGCCAAATAATAATATGATAAATGATATACGTTTCGGTATGTGTGTATATAGTATATACAAATCCTTTTTAATATTAATACAACCGAGTTTTTTTTGTACATAAATACATGATCCCTCCAAAGTGACTCTACTCTGCCTGATGAAAAGCATGAGCAGAATCCAAGAGCAGTGGTCATCATACTCATTGCGAACGCAGACAATGCAGCAATGCCGTATGGTGACCCACACTATGGCGGCCTCTTAAGATGCTTCTACATCATTGGGCCTCTGATCCCGCACTCGCCAACGAAACACGACAGCACGAATGCTGTCATTTTAGATTGGGTTTCTTTGAGAGAGAAGAACCGACCCCGCCGAGCCGGACCGTTCGTGTTTAAATCAGCGTGACTCTACTACCTTGAAGTGTGTGAGTGTGGAAAATAGTAGTTAACGAGTCACTTTACATAATTAAATTCTGTTCAAATGCGATTGTATTAAATTAAGACGATTATAAAGACCTTTATCTGCAAGGTATTCTTACCTCTCGATTTCTATGTTACTTTTTATGACTGCGAAGATATTAAGTACTGAAGCAAATTTAATTTTTCTTATTGGTTCAATGTCTCTCGAGACAATGTCATTCAAAGTGGTCTTGTACCATTAAAAGAAATGTCTCTGATGAAACATTTCAAGTGTATCAATTTAGCTCAAATTAAATTGAGAGCATTGTATTGGAACTTTAAATACTATTAGAAAATAAATTAAGCTTTTTATAAGGAGATATACCTAATTCAATTGGGTACGGAGATACTTTAATTCCTGTGGGCGAAGCTTCAGGAAAAAGCTAGTAATAAATAAATGTGGAATTGAAGTCACATAAATTAACCGTTTCCTCAGATTCACTGTTAAAATCATGAAATGTACTTTTAAGTGCACAAGTTAAAATTTAGAGAAAAAAATAATAACATTTAATATTTTAACTATTAGTTTTTGTAAAAGCGGTCATCCTAAATCCTCCCACAGTGGCTAATTAGACAGGCCCTTGGGGGTTACATCTCCTTTCAATCCAACTTCAAACACTCCATACAAAAGTTGTTTTTCGACCAAAGAAAAAGTATTACAAGGATTGTGAAGACATTCCAAGTTTCCAAGTCGTTGAGAGACTTGTATAGCTGTCTATTGTCAGTGGAGAAGTAGGTCATTGTCTCGATATCTGTTAAATAGATCAGGAAGGGCATTGATGGAACAATTTGATTTGAACCGCGGTTACGATAGCTGTTCTATATTATTTTGATATAGTTTTGTCTTTTTACCGTTCGCGTATCATTCGTAGCTGTAACAATATTGATCATTACATGATTCGCTTTATTAGTAGTTAAACCTATTGTATGTATCAAAATTCTGTAAAAAAACTATGAAAAGTATACGCTTACCTAATTACACACCAAGTGTCGTGCAATTGTGAGGGCTGTGTCAGCAGTGGGACTGCGATAAACGAAGGATGACGATACCATTACAATCTTCGGAAAACTGGTCTATTGTAAAATATATAATTTTACATAACTGACTTCATTGTGTCTTCGCCTGTAACTATTGTATTCTTCATTCTTACATAAATAAATAATTTTTTTTTCGGACATCTAACACACAACGCCATCTAGTCCCAAGCCAAGCAGAGTTTGTGTTATGGGTACTAGACAACTGATACAAATACATTTATACTTTTTTTTTTGTAAATACATACATATTATACATAGAAAACACGCAAACTCCGAAACAAATATTTGTAGATCATATAAACATTTGGTCCGACCCGGGAATCGAACCCGCAAACACCAACCGCGAGACCAACGAGGCAGTCAAAATCATTCAAAATATTCTTGAAAAATCTACACAACTCATTTTCAAGACTCAGCTTCGTTAATTAAGGTTTGTCACTACTATATAATATAGGTCACTAAAGTGGTATGTTCCATATCTCGGAGCAAATTAATTCTCTAGAACAAAATTAGCTCGTCCTCCTGCATGAAAGTGCTGACTGAGCAAACGAAAGTCAAAGGCGCCTAGCACACAAAATTAAAACTGCTAATACAATTCATGTAAAGTGCAGTAGCTTGAACAAATTCTTAATGGCTTTAATATTTCATGCTTTCAAGAGCTCTTCAAAGTTTGCATTTTGTTTGATCTCAATCGTGGTGTGTGACTCTAGTAGGGATTTAAATAAAACCACTGTTCTGTGGTTTCGTAAGACTCCACGGTTTAATTGGCAATCGCTTTGCACTAACACCAGTCTTGTTTGTAAACATACAAAGAGTTTGTAGATCTTATACACTAACACGTGTAACACAACGATAGCGCGATCTAAGTTTTATAACAGCTCCATCTAGGGAAAGAAAAGGAAACTAATATTTAAACTTATGACTTTCATCAGTGATCTCACTATGTTAATGTTGGTCGCAAACACTTTGTTAATTGGGTAATACGCTATGGGAACGCCTCAATACAAATGAGCAAGCTCGATCGAGTATTTAATGGCCTCACAATAAATTGGTGTTAAGCTTTTTTTTTTCTTTATCCACCCGACATCTCCGATATTATTGATTGATATGAACTTGTTTATTCAAGTAACCGCATTACAGCTCAGCGAACAAATCCTTAGAGAAATATTTTGTTGACAGAATTATTAGCGCGCTAGGCTCCATCGTGAATTATCTTAGACATACAAAATAGCGCTGAGTATAGCACAGGTGCCACAACTTATTTGCATACCCGCAAACACTTTGAATATACATTTTATCTGACTACGGTAAAACCAAAAAATAAGTTAAAGATTTGGTATTATACTAGGCTTATTTAATAATTTATAATCTTCAGGCACAAGTATGTACATCAGCGGACTTATCTTTGCATTCTTTTACTGCCAACTTTTAATGGTATAGAGGGCAAACAAACGAGCAGACGTAACACCTGATGTTAAGTGATCACTGCCACCAATGGACACCTGCAACTAAAAGCTCACTATGCGTTGTCGCCCTTTTGAGTTCTTCCTCCCCAACATCAGGAGAATCTCTGGTAACCACACACACTTAATGAAAATGAACGAAAGATTTTCTGTAAAAGCGGTTTTCTGTAAGGCCTCCTACACACCATGCCGGAGGCCACAAAGGGCAGAGCATCATTCAGTAATTAATAACCCAGCGACCTAGACCTAAGACTAAAGTATCTTTCCAGTGGCCTGCTGGCCTATGTATGCGAAAGTAATCCTGAAGATAACTTTGCAAAGTCGCGCAATTCAACCCGATGTTATTTTATAATCTTCAGAATTGATTTAAGAACTAAATAAGATTAAATCACTTCTTAAATAAATCTTTGCTTACAAAATCAGCTCTGGTGGCAGAACTAAGTTTTCCAATTAATATAACAACACGAGATGAATCTGAGAAATTAAGCGTGGAACAAAGTTAGTGTGGACGCTGTAATCTTGTAAAGTACTTGACTGTTTTGTTTGAAGAACTTTTATACTTATTACAATGTTGCTTTAACTCGTTATTCGCTGCCTCAACAATTACAATGAGATGAGACTTTGGGTTAAATCGACCAAACATTCTCATGACAATTGGATAGTTTTCAACTGTTTCACTCGTTTGTAAATCTTGAAAGATCTAGATAGTATTGTTCGTGTGACTAACTTAGACGGTTGTAAACAAAACTTACTCAATTTGTAAACCCATTTACTAGGTATAATTTTGACGGGTCTGTTGATTGCGTCATCAATGACCCTGACTGCTTACCTTTGCTATTTTTTATATACATATATTTAATCATATGAGCCTGCCAATGTATATCTTCTCTGCCGATGGAAAGTATAAGTAGAATTCAAGACGTCACCATACTCATTGCGAATGCAGACAATGTAACAATGCAGCATGGTAACCATCACACGCTGATATGCATACACATCTGCATCATAGAGCCTCCGATCTCGCACTTACCAACGAAACACAACAATAGGAATACTGTCATTCTAGGTAAGTCTGTAGTGTGGGGGTCCGCCCTGGTCGAGCCAGACCGTCGTGCTGAAATCAGCGTGGCTCTACCTTTTAAAGTAGTTGTGAGTGTGTGGTGTAGATGTTTTCTGTATTCAGTGACAACGGATTGTGTGACGTGTACATTTTTTCTATATATGTGTAGGTGTATTTTATTTAGTACATGTTTGTATTTAGAAATATATAAGTATGTTTATCAAAAGCTTGTTAAAATGAACTTGCGATTGGACTGTCTGGTGCGGGATATTAATTTATGGTGAAGTTATTAACTTATACGAGAATTTATTTCAGTAACTAGTCAGATTATGTGGGCTGTTAGATTTAAGAAAATGTAAGAAGACCTTGCTAGTGCACATGTTAAGAACAGTTCCACCGTAGTAGATTCAACTAGCGTTTCTTAGCCTACTATTTGTGAGCATGTTAAAACATTCACAACATAGTTTTTATCAATAGTTCCCTAAAAAAATCTAAATTAAAAGTTACATTATCTGGGAGTAAGATAGACTACTTCTTAGTGAGATAACCGACAGTTGCGCGGGCGGATTAGCGAGCAAAGTTAGTAATCTATAAATTATTGTGTGTTGTACAAATGATTCATAATGTACAGTAGCGCTTTGTCACCATTTTCATAGATAATGAGTTTATCGACCAGTGCATTCATGGTTTGTCAATCTGGTACGCAATCAGCGTGGACATCGCTGTAATAAGGGTCGACCAAATAAACAACACTAACTAACACCAAAGGTAGCTTACCCACTGTAGCGTAACCATCAGTATTTGTAACATTTAGTCGTTGCTTTCATGACTTCTTTAACTAATACTCTCCTCTTTAACCTGTTCAGTATATAGGTTTCTAAATAAGTTCTATGTTTACCAAAAACTAAGACTAAATTACTAACATTTAGCAACGTCCCAGTAAAATTTCAAATCCATATTCCATCATCACAATCAAATCCAAATTTGACTCTGCTCTCTATAATACTGTGGCGACTTCCACATACAGCGCAACAGAAATATACTACAGCGCCATCTACCGAAGTTACACTGAACTACGGAGTAACGAAGGAAACTAAGAAACTATCAATCCTGAATCGCGCAGTGAAAGTTCGCGCGCCAATTAAGATACATACAACATCCCAACATCAACCGTTGGGCAGTTGGCCCGCCAGGCATGATCACCTCGCCTGGTCGGAGGATCCTCCCTTTGTGTTGGAGGGATATCACACCCGTCCCTCCACAATACCAAATCAGAGAGAGTCTAAACTATGGCAGAAAGACTGCTAATAAGCATAGAAGAAACATAGAGAGCGCAAAGTTGAGCAAAATGTAGTTGCACATTATTACACGCCAGCAGTGCCACGTCTTTAATTTCGTCGTTACGAAATTAAAACGTCAATACGTTTGAAATATTACAAGCCTCAAAAAGAAAAGAAAAACTGTTTGTTGAAATCATTTATTTTTTATACTATGTATCTATAATTAAATATTGTATTTTGGTTGTATGCTGTGTATTTCAAATAACGTTTATATTATTATTAAGAAAGTGTTACGTATGGATGTCGACGGATATAAGAGTAGAGGACGATCAAAGAATAAATGGATGGACTGCATAAAAGAGGATAGGGCCAGGAAGGGAGTAAGCAGTGAACTGAATAGAGGTGAATGGAGGAGGAACACGCATTGCACCGACCCCAAATAAAGTTGAACATTTCGTATGATTACAAACCGTGATTATAGAGGCATACAGGCTCACAGTGGATACAAGCCTTAGTTTTGGAACGTTATATGCTAGTACAATAAGCATTAATGGATAGACAAACAATACATAATTGGTAGCAGATATATTTCAGTTTTATTGATGATCGCCAATTGTCTATTATTGAATAATTAGACCAAAAAAATTAGGCGAATTGTGGATAGTTTTGTCGTGTTATAATTCCAATGACAATATATTACCTACAACGGAAACTGGGTAAATTAGATCATTATTAACTATGGTTATCCACTCGTTAGTATTGAGGATGTATAACCACGAACAAATATAGTAAATAATAAATTAATTATGTATTATGTATTTGTGCAAATCTGTGATTGCGATGGGTAAATTTCGATCGAAACCTCGGGAACCACAAATTATTGTATTTTACTTTATTAACATTGTTGAGAATTCTTTCTAGATTCATTATTCTAATGTGTTTAAAAATCAGATCGATCTTACTTCAAATGGTTCAACCTTACCCATGTTTTGACGAATGGAAAAATATAGCGATATATTTCCAGAAAAATATACACAAGATATATTTTCTATTCAAACATATACACTTATTATTTATCCTGACAAGTGACATTTTCTTACATTACATTTCTTCTGCAATATTCGTTCATATTGACGGATGATATGCCTTGTCAATCCACCGCAATAGCGCGTAATATTGGCTATATAAAGTTTAGCCAACATGTATATTAAACTCGTATGTGTATATATTTGTTATTCAAGACGTTATGGTGTTCTTATTGGTTTGACCGTGAATTACATACGGATGTTATAGGAGATTGCTTCTACGTAATGAAACTATAGTCAATTGATCGATTGAGTTTATTGCGGATACGGGAAATTACAGACTAGTGGAAGGCTGGGTCTCCAAGGTTATACTTAGATAGGCCATCTTAGGCAATCGATTCTTAAAGAATTGTGAAGTTTTTTTATATTTTGAGCTTGCCAAAGTGACTCCACTCTGTCGGGTGAAAAGTATGAGCAGAATCCGAAAGACTATTCTTGATTTTAAAGTGGTCACCATACTTATTGCTAATGCAGACAATGCAATAGTGGTGACCTATTTAAATGCTTCTGCATCATTGCAAAGTTTTCTTGAAAAGTCAACTTATCCGTATTACAATATTCCTTTATAGATTGAAGTTTTAGTGATTTTCAAAGCGCAATTTTATTATTGTATACTTTAAACTGTATTTTGACCTGGAAAATCACACCAAGAAATTTGGTATTGAAACAACAATACGAGTAAGTACTGTATGGATTTTGAAGTAGGATTAAATTAGTTAACATATAAGCGAGTCACTTGTCGTTCTGCGACAAGAGAAGATGCAATCTGCGTTTTATTTGAAGTCTGTTTTTAACAGATTCAAAGTATCCCAGATATGTATTTCATATTGATTTCAATTTAATATCGTCGATTGCCCCAAAAATGAGTCCCTACAGACGTACGAACGCAAAACAAAATGATTTCTCGGGTTGCTTTTTCCTTTTGAAAAACAAAACCAAAAAAAAACAAAAACAGTCAGTAGAAGAATCAGCTCATTAAAAAATTATAATATTAGTGGTTTTTGTTGTGAACTGTCTAACTTCGACCACAAAACAGACAACATTATGTACGAAATTCTTACTCACAGAGGACGCTCGATAAAATATCGACCCTCAGGACGACATAAATAAGCACAAATTAGTCCGGCAGTAAAAAACAACAACCTACATTTCAAAAATATAGCCTACCGTTAGTTAGTGTACCTAAGCTATTTTATATCGTATGTTTGCATGTTAGAGTTTACTTTCCTTTGTCAGTGAATTGTGTTTAAGATATGTATACGGATGTAATTTTTCGGCTGTGTATTTGTGTGTCTGTGCCATACTGAACATCTATATCTATACTAATATTATAAACACGAAAATTTGTAAGTATGGATGGATGGATGGATGGATGTTTGTTACTCTTTCACGCAAAAACTACTAAACGGATTTTGATGAAACTTAACAGTAATATAGCTTATACATCAGAATAACACATAGGCTACTTTTTGCCACGTAGTAGCAAACTAGTATTTGATATTTCCCGATATTACAGTGGCAGATCAAGACAGACATTAACGCTAATTATCCTGTTAATTATGTTAGTTTCAGTATAATCTTCTCGGTGGTAGAGGAACTTGTACTGCCAGCAGCTCTAACTCAGGTATCTCGTCATTTAAAGAGAAGAAGTTATCTCCATCATGTTAATAGTCCTTCACTTTGTCGACAGTTTTAAGGTAAGAAGGAAAAAGAGAATATGATCATTGACTGCCTCGTTGGTCTCGCGGTTGGCGGGTGCGACTGCTGATCATGAGGTCTGGGGTTCGATTCCCGGGTCGGACCAAATATTTGTATGAACTGCAAATATTTGTTTCGGAGTTTGGGTGTTTTCTATGTATAATATGTATGTATTTACAAAAAAAAAGTATACATGTATTTATATCAGTTGTCTAGTACCCATAACACAAGCTCTGCTTAGCTTGGGACTAGATGGTATGTCGATTGTGTGTTAGATGTCCGAAATATTTGTTATTATATTCAATTTTGTCGACCTGCCCCATTTGTGTCGAAGCAAAGCTCTTTTGCTGAGTTTTCTGATCGTAACTTTCAACTTAAAAACTTTGTACCTGCTTTTAATGTTCAGAAAACCAGTAGCACTTCTAATATTCAGCCAAATACTTGTTAACCAAGCCAGCAAACATTTATGTAAGTTAGTAAATACAGCTAAAGCATGACTAACATAGTTCCCGGGCAGGTTCGCGGTAACTTACTAGTGGACTTTGTGTTTACTTACCAACTTGTACACTAATAACTAAGCCAAACAACTTTACGAGTTTGAAAATAGTATTAAAACGAACCTTGTAAACAGGCACTTACGAGTAGAAGTGCGGTATAAAAATTAATCGCCCAACAGTCAATAAAATACTTTTATATTTCTTAGTTCAAAGTCACGCATAAAAAATATCGTTAACTATAATTATAATCCTATATTCTCGCGTAATATCAGATCTATTAGTCCGGGATTTTGGCGGGCCAAACATAAAAAAAAAAAAAACAAACATACAGACTATCAGACAAAATGTCTAAAAATAATTATTTTGAGGTCTAATGCGTTCATAAAGTTTAATAGTTTTCCTTGTATATCTACCATGAACAGACAGTGATCAGTTACAATTTTATTATATGTATTGATGATCTAATAAAGATACACACCACACGTTACGGTTACATAAATTAGGCGACTTACATCTGTTCATTCCGAATACCTTTTTACCAAAAACGTTTATCTTATTATAGCTAAAAATACAACACATTAAGAAATCGTTTAATACATTATCGGTCACGAACGCACAGTTTGTATTAGTACACGTGCATCGCGCACGTGTAAAGACGATCACCTCAGGAACAGATATAACTGTATGGCTATAGATAGCTCGACCAGCCGCTATTATTAGGCGGCAAGGGTCAAGAAACATCTGTTCGATAAGTGCTTTGAAGTGCACACGTTTTATTATCGAATTTAATATTAGTCCTCCTAAGATAAGTCGTGGTAATAACGTTTTGGACAACATGTTACCAGCATACATTTACTTTTTCGTGTGATTCATGATAATTGGTGTTTGTCTACCAAATCATCAGATAAAATAAGGCTGAATAAGAAGGTATCCAAAAGAAACGCATTTACTATACTCTCAAAGTTACTTTAATTATAATTGCGGCACATTACCATCGTTTGGCACCGACTGCTTAACGTGCTCTTTTAGGCGTGAAATACTGCCAAACTGCTATATTCAGAGCCGTTATTAAGAATTTCTTGTGAGAAAAACCCAACAATACTTGTGATCCGACCCGGGAATCGAACCCGTGACCTCTTGATTGGCAGACTAGATTAACGAGGCAGTCTCTTACGTATGTGGGATTCAAATTATAGACAGCAAAATGCGGCCATTTACGAGTAATACGCTTGTCTATCCTTTCTGAAATAAAAGACGTCAGTGTATGTATGAAGTTATATCGTATTTAGGAACCAGAAAAGATAAATATCTTTATTATTTTACGTTACAAAGTGACGTTTTTGAAGGTTCAAGTTTTTGCTTGTCTTCTGTGAATACTTGTCAAAAAAATACATGGCTATTTTCAGCGTCCAAGTTACAATGTTCGGGGTAAAAAATTGAGTTTTGTAGATAGTAAAGTTTGTAATGGACACGAGAGCTGATAGATGACCTGTTGGAAAGCGAAACTAGGGTTAAAAAATGGGTTGTTGGAGCTCTATCATCGATTACTCTTGTAATGTGCTGCAGATTTTGAGAAACAATATTGTGGGCGTTTCAATCATTTCTTGTCATGGTTAGTAATCATATTTTTACATTATCCAACTACACGGTTGGGGTTCTACTGCACCAAACGTTGTGGATTCAAATCCCACATGGGACAACACTTTGTGTGATCCACAAATTGTTGTTGTGTCTGGGTGTCCTTTGCCGTTTTATGTATGTTTGTAAAATCCCCCACGATACAGGATGTATATTCTTAATGCGGGAGTTGTCTTTAAAAAAAACATACATTTAGATAGTACCTAGCCCAAAATCGATCATAGTGACGTGCAATGAGAGAGGACAGAGAGGACTACGTTCAGCAGTGGACTGCAACGGGCTGATGATGATGTAACATGCTGTACACGCTTTGCTGTAGCAATTTGTGGTTATATTAATAATAATCACAAATTTTAACAAAAAAAAACCGACTTCAATCTGTACCAAATTTAAATGGGACCATACGAGAATATTGAGTTATTCGTTAATTTGTCGCGCACATACTTAATGCAAATTGAAGACTTATATGATTTTCTCATGGATGACATGTCAGAACTGGACCAAATTTAAATGGGACCATTCGGGAAGCACCAGCTTTCAAATAAAAAAAGAATCATCAAAATCGGTTCACCCAGTCCAAAGTTATAAGGTAACAAACATAAAAAAATACAGTCGAATTGAGAACCTCCTCCTTTTTTGAAGTCGGTTGAAAAATGAAGAACAAAACTAACTAGAAAATAGATGCAACAATATTTAAAACGGTTTGTGTATAGAGTCACAGATTACTAGAGTCTAAATATGAGCTGAATGGTGAAGTACTTTTGGAGTTTTTAAGTGTACACAAACCAACTAAACATTTTCATATATTTAGATATATAATAAGCAGACGTCATGATTGATGCTAAATATTTGATAATATTACATACATAAGTTTTTATGTAATAGACACATAGAAGCGGATAAATTCATCAATTGTGAACAGACTTTAAATTGATTGTAACTATAAAAATACTTCATAAAAAAAACAAGTGTAGAATTTGGCCTTTCATTTTCACCCAGATTTTCACATTATACGGACTCAAAACTGAGATTTAACCTATTTCACAAAACAATATTATACGAGTAGTAGTCGCTCAAATAACAAAGACATTCTTTCAAGACAAAAGCAACTGAAATCCTCTTAATAACAGTAGACTAATGACGTAACTCACAAAAGGACTTCAATTTCAACAAGTCGTTTAATCTCGTTTTGTAGACGTTAAATTAAAACTAACTTACAACAACATATTTAACTATTTGATAAAGAAGAAAACCAAAACAAAACTAATTTATAGAATATACTACTATCAATATGATATATTCGTAAGTTTGTAAGGCCGGATATATCTATTGTCATTTGTTACCCAATTACATCTAAATGGCTGAAGCGTTCTGGAAATTTGACTGGTATTGATTGATTATGTGGTTTCTCGTCTCGTCTGCCAAATACAGCGCCAACAAAAAAAAACTACAGCGCCATCTACCGAACACATACTGACGTACGGAGTGACGTACCACACGGAGTAACTATTAATCCTGAATCGCGCTATAGAAGTACTCGCGCCGATTAGCATATATTTAACTCCCCAACATCAAACGTTAGGCATGATCATCACGCCTGGTCGGAGGATCCTCCCTTTGTGCTATAGGGACATGACATCCGTTCCTCCACAGTTGTATTCTATGTTTTTATGGCGTGGGCCATATGGGCCCATGGCCATCTGCAACTAAAGAATCGTTCTTTGAGTCTTCCCGCTCGCAGAACCAAAGGGTTTGGGCTCAGACCCCCCCTCCCTCCGGCCAAGTTGACATTCTAAAAACGTAAACGTTAATAGAAAACTAACAAATGTAGGGGAATAACGTCATATCAACGCTAAGTCACATGCTCAAAACTAAATGTTATCCAATTATATAAAAGAATAGAGACGTCAGCCATTGTAGAAACATATTCGACTAAAAACACTAGTAACTTGGTTAAGGATGCAGGAAATCTTATTCACTCGGTAAACAATAGAAATGAAAACATAACTTTTCACTTCGAAAATGTTATGTCAGAATGTCGGTGACGCGAACTCATAAGATTTTCTCCTACCAAAAACTGCTAAACGCGGCTAAAGTAGTTTTCACTTCAAAAACAGAATAATTACGATCGAAACCGTGAGTAAAACTAGTAAAAGAGAAATGAAACCTCTTACTATATGTCTGTGTCCGGCTCGAGAATCGAATATCATGCTATCGGTTATTGTTGTTTTAATGCCTTTCAGTTATTGCATCGTATCTCAAGCCTTTTGACAGTCAATAATATTGTGAGAGGATGTCAATTCTTAATGGTCGTAATGGCTGGCTTTGTGTTCTGTGTGTCCAATAGATGGTATTATCGAATATTTCATTACGTATAGGAAAAAAATAAAATGATTTATTATTATTATATTTTTCTGAAATTGCTGAATGAAGTATATCGGTTTTTAATGATTTGGTTTCTTTAGTGGCGGCTGCTTGCCTGCAATGGTACTGACCTGCTTGGATTGTTATTTATATTATTTTGTACTAGTTTTTGCCTGCGGCTCCGCCCGCGTATATGTCACTTATCGCGGCAAATTATTCTAATGTATAAGTTAAATTACTGAGTTTCATCCAAATCCGTTTAGCGGTTTAGTAGTTTTTGCGTGAAAGAGTAACAAACATCTATCCATCCATCCATACTTACAAACTTTCGCGTTTATAATATTAGTAGGAGTAGGATAAATTAGTAGGCAAAGGAACAGATGGATAACTAGGTGGTAAGTGACTGCATGAGCAAAATCGAATCGAATCGAATCGGTCACCATACTCAGAATGCAGACAATGTAGCATGGTGACCCGCACGCACTATGGCGGCCTATTGAGATCCGCAACATTGGGCCACCGGTCTCGACCTCACCAACGAAACTCGACAGCACGAATACTGTCCATTTTAGATTGGTCTTATGTGCGAGAATAGTACCGCCTCGAACGAGCCGGTCCGTTCGTGCTGAATCAGTGTGGCTCTACTACCTAGCTGACCTTCAGAATCTGGTGGAGGGGATTAGGCCCCCGTAATCTTCAATCACTAGGTGTAAAGCAAGAAAAGATTCGCTAAACACCGTTTCCTGCCTTATTATGACTCCAGTATACGCAGCGAAGCATCATTTTATCACTGTCACTATAAACCTTGTCACTTAAATTATTGCAGGAATTTTTGAGAATGTTTAGACATGTAACAGGTCCAATTCTGTACATTAAAGATATTTGAAATTTTATTTTGGAGGGCTATCTATTTATCGATACTGAAGCCAAAACTGTATTTTTTGTTCATTTTTGTCTGTCTGTCTGTATCTTGGCAGCGCATCACGCCGAAACTACTGAATGGATTCAAATGAAACTTGGTATGATTTGAGTTCATACTACGAGGTAGGACATAGGATACTTTTATCCCGAAATTTAGCATGGTTTCCTGGAGAGAGGGGATGAAAGTCAAAATATGTACTTAATTGTAATTCAATAACACATAGTCCGATTTCATTCATTCTTGTTTTGCTAGAAAGAAAAAAAAAAAGATAACGGAAAAGTCTTTTTTTGTCCACGACTGTACACTGCCTGTGGGAAGCTGAAACAGATACGTTAATATGGCGGTACGAAGTTCGCCGGCAAGTTGATTTATAGCCGAAATGTAAAACCTAATAATGATAGCGTAAACTGCATTTGGTTATATAAAAATGCATTTTTTGAAAGACAGGGGGTTGTGACAGAAATATAGGGGTGGGCATTTCAATAGCCAAATTCTTGGGTAACGACTTACCGTGGTCGGCCGCTGTTACACCGTCGTGTAATAAAAATGTTGAATGTTGCGGGTGCATGTGCCTCTAAGAAAATTCTCTGTTTTATCTATTACTAATATTATAAAGCGGAACAGTTTGTTTCGTTGCAGGCGCAAATCTCAGAAAAAAATGGTCCTATTTAATAAATATTTCAGTGTTAGATAGATCGGATACCGTGGAAGGGTATAGGCTACATCTCATCGCACTACGAATAAAAGGAGCGACGTATTAATAATTAATGTTACAAAAAACGGATAAAGTTTCACATTAACAATGTATGAAAGAACTGTTCATCTTTAAAAGTTCTTAAAAAAATGGTTGTCTGTAAAGTCGGTTTACGGACGATAGTTTAACGTGACAACGTCATCACAAAACCTTGATGAAATGATGTACAATGAGCGTAACGGGGCAATGAACCTTACGGGACACTGAACGTTACGGGACAATGGACGTGATGGGACAATTAGTAATCCTTTTTCGTGCATGCAGCCGGCGTTCGTCAATTTTTTGAGACGTTGCCACGTCAAAAAGTCCGCGACAGCAGTCTCACTATAACCTTTTTCATGGTAAACAAATTTGATAACGCTAAGGGCAATAGGAGACGCAGACGAGGCTATGTAGGCTTGTTCCAAATAAGTGTGCGCAGAGCTAACAGACTTTTTAAACAAAGATTCTAGTACCGACTTGAGTCGGTACGAGAATCTTTGTTTTATTTTTTTAGCTTTGAAGCTAAAAAATTAGTTACCGTGTTTCTTATCTAGGTTAAATAGTTATAATCACTCTTTGAGTTCGTACAATAGTCACTTGTCGTGACGAAACTATTTAAATGGTGACCCAGCTATTCAATAAACGAAGACTGTGATTTATCAACGGTTTCTTTGGTCAACGTACACAATAACTCCGATAGCATTTATTTGATCGTCCCATTAAACTATTTGTTACTAATTGTTCTGTCATCAATATAATTATAATTATCAAGTGAGAGATAATTTCGGTCTTGTCAATTTAAATTAATTGTAAACACTTCGTATTTGACTTCAAAGGACGATAGATATTACAATTAAAACAGTATAATGACTGTGTCTGTTCTAAATAGTTATTGGTGCAAAAACAATGTATAATGTAATGGAAGTCAGTTATGGATTTCTGGTGATAGGGTATTTTAATGGATCAAAAATCATTCGATGGTTTCATTCTTACCTGGGACAAATATTCATCATCAACCCATAATGACCCACTGTTGGGCCCGGGTCTCCTCTCAGGAGAGGGTTTATTTATTTATTTAGAAAGAACAAACAGATACACATTCACCTTAAAGGGTTAAAGCCATACGTCCACACACTGGCCGAGTGCGGGTTGAGGACTGTCAAGACAACGTTGTGGCTACGTAATCTTGCCGTTGGATGTTTTAAGCCGGCCAAAGGCTTTCAACTAAGCTTCACGACTTTATGCTATGATAACAACCGGGACCGACTGCTTAACGTGACCTCCGAATCACGGAGACGGTCATGGTATCATACCACCAGCGGTCACCCATCCAGGTACTGACCGGGCCGACGTTGCTTACTCTCGGTGATTATTTCTAATCACCGAGTGCAACTGGGCTATGAGCGCCTCTGCTCTGCCTTAAACAATAGCATCAGAAAGCCTAAATTTAAATTAGAATTGATCTACGCACTGGCATCATCACATATTTTTCTACTCAATTTCTCGCAACGGTCTGACACACACCTTACCAAGGGCTGACGAATAATGTACGTAGAGGGTAGATGCGAAGGGATGAAAGCTAAAATAAAGGGGATTATAGGGGAATTACGTTGGCAGGGGAGACGGGCGTGCCCTCGAAAAAGTAACGACGCTGTTCTTGCATAAAAATAATACTTCGCTGACTCAATTTTGTACGAAACTTTAGGTTTTATCTCGCGTTTAGATGTGCAGAGTTGCCTGTTATTTTGTTAACAAATACCTTTATTTTGTTACAATTTTTTGCTGATTTTTATATGGACTCAATGTCATTTAGGATCATCCTCTAAATGGTCAGTTTGTTGGGTTTTGAACGTAGTAAACTTTAAATGTGTTAACTTATATCATACATTTTTATTCGATGTACACAGCGTGACTTTCTTATGTATTTTTAAATTATTATTATTTATTATACTTTTATAAGCAGTTTAAAAAAAATTAACAAAAAAAACCGAATTCGACTCCTCCTTGTTTGAAGTCGGTTAAAAAAACAACTAAGTTATGGAATAACTCTATGCTAAGATTTTTTGCTTTTAATCCTGGCAATCCTAATTAATTAATTAATTTATACATACGAGAAGAACTGTATATCTTTATTAGCATTCGCGCGATTCTGTTTGCGTCTCTCGAAAGGATTTTTTTTTTCCGTTTTTGCAACATGATTCATTGATGGTCCTGTGATGGCTCGTAGACTAAACTTTCGTCGATTAATGCACTATTCTTTACTGAAACGATCTAGTCGTTCCTGAGATTAGCGAGTTTAACCTAACAAACTTTTCAGCTTATCATGTTAGCATAGATGTATGCCATTCATGACGACCACCTAATGGAGGTCGCTAGGAGCTGTAGGATGCGGGCAGCGCAGGACCGACTGTTATGGAGCACCTTGTGGGAGGCCTATGTCCAGTAGTGGACGTTTTTATCTCACTAAATGATGATTCCAAAAAAATTACAAATTAATTAATTAATTACAAATTTACAAAAAAAAAAAGTATATATGTATTTGTATCAGTTGTCTAGTACCCATAACACAAGCTCTGCTTAGCTTGGGACTAGATGGCGTTGTGTGTTAGATGTCCGAAATATTTATTATTATTATTATTATTCCATGCATGATGATTATTAGTTCGGCATAGTTCTTCTTTTATGAACATAAATAATTTAAAATAACAAAGTAAATGTCGCAAATTAAATTCTCAATAGCATTTTAAAACTCATTCATTTGAAATGTGTCTTGCTACGTAATGCAATAAAGTTAGATGAACACGGTTGAAAATATGTGAATACTGACTGGTATGAGAATGCTGTCTCAGTCTTTCGTTAAAGATGGTGGTATAATTACATCTATCTTCTCCGTAATGAGTGATCAGCTTTAATTGTTCATTAATCTGTGAAGAATTTAAGACTTACTAAAGTTATTTTACGCGAATTCACGTCAAACATATCGTTAATATATACTTTTATTACATTCTTTTACAGTATGAAAAATTCCTTTAGTTCAATGGCTCTTAAAGGACGCAAGAGCTAGAAGTATTTAGTAACATGGGCAGGATTTAGACACTAAACATATGGATCTTATAATTATTCTCCGTCTTATCTCATCACTTTCTCATATAATTTTGCTTTGACATAAGTCTCTTTGTGTTCTGTAAATGATCTGTTACTTGGACAAGATTAAATAACTTCATTGATGGTAGTGCCATTCGTCGTTTTCGCAGCTAAAACATAAAAAAGTGTAGGTCTAATGGTTGGTGATTTCATTGAGGCAGAGGCTGTGGGTTCGAATCCCACGTAGGATCTAAAACTGTGTGCTTCAATCATCATCATCACAAAATCATCGCTTAGATTGGTAATCTGGTTACCATTAAAAGCTCTGTCTCATTTAGTATCAGACAATTTTATCATAAAAATTACACAAAAATAGAATTGTTAATAATGTCCATTATTTATTTATTCAGGCAGAACCACTATGCCAATAGTACATTCAATTTCTACCCCATTAGACTGCAATTAGCAATATAATACTACATCTACTTACCATAATTACGCGTCAAACGGCTATCAAGCTGTACCGATCGATTGGTGACTTACCTGTGAACAAATTAAATGCATATTACTCACATAACACCGCTGGGCTAAGCTAGTTTAATATAAAAGTAGTAGAAAGTTACTCCCTAGATCATCACCTATCTGCCAGTGAAAGTCCCGTCAAAATCGGTCCAGAGATTAGCCGGAACAAACAGACCAAGAGACAAAAATATTTTAAAAAATTACAAAGAGACACTTCAATTTTATTTATTTGTTTAGCCATATATATAGTTGTGTTGTAAGTTATGAAATAGCTATCAAATAATTTGTCTATACAAGACCACAGAAGTGTTAGCAGCGGCCCCTAAAGATTTCAATAGAACACAAAGGCGCTCGTTAATTTCAAGTTATGTCTATTAATTTAAAGCCAAACGAGAGAAGGGGAGGATTGTTAGCAACCCCCAAATTAATATAATTAATGCGCAAAAATTATTCAGCGGCAAAAACGTTATAATGCATTTAATACGCGCCGAACAAATTATTCTAATGAAAACAGTTTTTTGGGAAAACTGATTGTTCGACTACAGAGCAAAGTAAAACAATATAATGAAATTTTATTTCTTATATTATGTTTTTTAAATATCTAAGGATAGGTGTTGGTCCAGCAGTGGACTATTAATGGCTATTGATGATGATGATGATGGAATTTGAAGAGAATCTTTTTTATTGTATTAAACAGTGTTTCCCGGACCCAAAGTAAATATTACTTGTAGTGTGTGTTTAAAAATCTATACAAATAGAATTAAAGTTGTTTGTAATATTAATATAACTGCTTTTTACTAAAGGCATGTGTATGCGTATACACGGTACATATACCAAAATATCATTTTTACAATTTTTTACAGTCTGTTTGTTCCTACTATAGACTTAGTACTTTTTAGACTTTAGACTAACTTCGCCCGCGTCGTTACCCGCGGTACGACAATAACCGCGAGTAACTATGGCCCGGGGACCAGAGCGGAGTAGCCATAATGTCTTTTCACGATACAAAACAATTGTCATTTATGTGTGCGTCAATCACATTTTAGACTCGTATGTGAGTCTAAAACGTGTATGTGTGAAGATTTACCCAAAAACAATCGCCTTTCACTACGAAGTCACACATACACTCATTCTGTGTTATAACAGAGTAATGCGTAGGCCTATTTGGGCTATGACTGAGGGGAAAGCCTGCGTATGACTACTCACAACAGTTTTTAGGGTTCCGTGCCAAAGGCAAAAAACGGAACCCTTATAGATTCGTCATGTCTGTCTGTCTGTCTGTCCGTCCGTCTGTCTGTCTGTCCGTCCGTATGCCACAGCCACTTTATTCCGAAACTACGTATAACTACTAGACTACTAGAACTATACTGTTGAAACTTGGTAAGTAGATGTGTTCTGTTCAAAAATAGAAATAAAACAATTAACTTTGGGGGTCCCCATACTTAGAACTGAAACTCAAAAAAATTTTTTTCATCAAACCCATACGTGTGGGGTATCTATGGATAGGTCTTCAAAAATGATATCGAGGTTTTTTAATATAATTTTTTCTAAACTAAATAGTTTGCGCGAGATACACTTCCAAAGTGGTAAAATGTGTCCCCCCCCCCCCCTGTAACTTCTAAAATAAGAGCATGATAAATCTAAAAAAAATATATGATGTACATTACTATGTAAACTTCCACCGAAATTTAGTTTGAAGTAGTTAGTAAGTAGTTTTTTTTAATACGTCATAAATCGTAAACTGCAATTTACCTTTCATTCAATCAACACAAATATAAAATATATATATATATGTTAGTTGCTGCTGCGGAACCCTTCATGGGCGAGTCCGACTCGCACTTGGCCGCTTTTTTTTATGATCAAGCTACCAAAATGACTCTACTCTGCCTGATGGAAAGCATAATTAGAATCCAAAAGTGGTGATCACTATCCTCAATGTGAACGTGGACAGAGCAGCATAGTGACCCGCTATGGCCTCCTAGTGAGATGCTCTATGGTGACGAAGAATGACTATGCCAAGTTCAAAACAGCTGCCTATGCTTAAATAAACTTAACAATAAAGATAAATATTATTATTTATTTAGAACGACCCATATATCTAACTAAGTGTGATGATCATAAAACTACTGGGCCATTTTGGCCCAAATCGACTCCAATAGCTGTGACCTTATTTTTTACGACCTGTCGTAAAGGAAACATAATTAAGTTCTGCCAATATGTCCTTCCTAACAGCAGACTGTTGGTCCTGTTATGAGCCAAGACATGATAAGAAAACCCCACAGTAAACCTCGTCATCAAGCTTTTATAACCTTAAATATTTATATTAATCTTAAGATAACTGTACATCTTGTTTTGATAAAAATATTATGCTTATGTCTATAAAATTTATCTCTATATATAAGCGAAATACCACTCACTGATTAATCACGACATCGCAGAAACTATAACACCTACTAACTTAAAATTTGGCAGGTAGGTTCTTTAAAGGGTGTAGCTAAGAATGGATTTTACGAGACTAAGGTCCCTAAGTCCCTAAGGGGGTTTAACGGGGGTTGGAAGTTTGTATGAAAGTCCTATGTTTTTGAAGTAAGAGACTTGAAATTTAAAATGTATGCTCTATAGATGGTGTGGAGGTGTACCCCTACCCACCACCATAATATAAATGTAATATAAATATGTATCTTTAGAAATCAATCCCCTTTTGGGGTTAAAACGGATGATGGTAGTTTGTATGAAAGTCCAATGTTATTGAAGTTAAAGTCAGTAATTATGGCAGAAAGATTTTAAATAAGTAGTATTTAATTATAAGAATTATCATATGACTAGCTGAGCCCCGTGGTGTTACCCAGGCTACAACGACAAGCGCGGGTAACACCACGGGGCAAACCTAGTCTATTGTATAATTCTTCTGTCACGTTGTTGCTCATGATGAACCCCGAAACTATCTAACTGATTTTCAAGTCTTTTTTTAAATGTGTGTTTTGCTGGCGTACCTAAGATAGTTAACATCACGCTTAGATCAATAGAATAAATAAATAAATATTTATCGGACTCTCACATCATCTAACACACAACGCCATCTAGTTCCAAACTAAGCAGAGCTTGTATTATGGGTACAAGACAACTAATTTAAATACCTATATATACTTTTTTTTGTAAATACATGATATATTATACATAGAAAACACCCACTCCGAAACAAATATTTGCAGATTATACAAACATTTGGTCCGATCTGGGAATCGAGCATTAGGCTGTAATGTAAGTTATAGGCTTAAACCTCTTTTTTAAGGCCTGTGTCCAGCAGTAGACTGTTCATGATGAGACCATCTTTAAGTCAGTCTCTTTTTTTATCACTAACTCGCTCACCCATCATCAATTCACGGTACTTCTAGAAAACAACTCCAAATCTTATCACAAATCAATTAATTCCACGATCTCTGGCTTTGGGTCAAGATCAACAGATTAGTCATGTTTATTTTGCAATTTTGAGATCGAAAAGAATCTAAAATTGTACTAGATGCATGTTTTAGACGTATTTTATTTAATCGTATTATGTCCAAATTTGCATATGTATAGCGACTTTCATAATTGGTTCCTACCATTGGGCAAGCCCTGTGCCGTAGTAGACCATATTAGTTGTATATGAATATGTAATACTGTACACAAAATTACCATAAACATACATACATGATTTGAGATTTAAGTAAACAGGAAGCTGCGAAACTAGGCCGGCAAATGATGCTCTCTCGGCTAGAATATATTTGGTATTTTCGATGATATTGATATGGTATAATATCGTGAATTCGATTCTGTATATATACGTACGTGTAGACACACATTATGTATGGATATAGGCAACGATAAATTAATGAGGTATTTATAACAGAATTTGAATATCCTTAGAGCCAGCATATTCGCTTGTATTTCTACACTCCATACCCGTATGTGCAATATTCTTTTCAATATAGGTACGTGTTTATCGTCATGAATTTCAAAGTAGGTAGTGGTTTTCCTGTTCCGTGAATGTGTCTAAATCATATTTTGGCAAAATGTGTTTATTTTTAAACGACTTCAAAATAGGAGGAGGTTATCAATTCGACTGTATTTCTTTTTTTATGTTTGATACCTAACTTACGAATGGGTGAATCGATTTTGATGATTCTTTTTTTATTTAAAAGCTGGTACTTCCCGTGTGGTCCCATTTCAATTTAGTTCAGTGCTTGACGTCGGTTTTTTGTTAAAACTTGTGATTATATTATAGTCGTAAGTGTATTTATATATATATGTATTTTTTTATTTAATCATCTCTAAATTCGTAAATTTTAGCGAGATAAAGAATATAAATTATATTACTGCCAGGAAAATACAAAGTTTTATACATAAATGCAAATATATACATAATTATAGCCTCACAATAAATTACAATGGAAAAGTGCAAATAATAATATACAATAGACTCTATTATAAGTTAGCAAGTAGTGCTATACTTACACTAAAACTTTGGCATTAACCTATACTTAATATACTCAAACATGCATTTGGGGCATGCAACATTAACTTGGAAATACTTGTTAAGTTCGCAAAAGCGAGGAGATCTCTAGTACCTATTACATAAATACGTATGAAATAACAGACGCCTGTTGCGACTACTATTTACTACTCTAGGGTCCGTCTCTGATATTCTCTGACAGTGATTCAGTTGCGTTGTGATTGCATCAAATAGTTCTGTATTATATTATTCACGTCAGAAACACGCATGGGATAAAACATACATATAGAGACTTATCCATAAGACCAATAAAATGATGAAACTTTCACGACAAACGCAGATATTCCACTACGGAGTACCGAAACGAACAACATTTTTGTCTCCCCACAGAACATGGTCCACTCCGGTAAATTGCTCGAACGAAATCTACTCCAACTGAATTCGAATTACGTCTGATGCAGATGCACTCCAATTTTCTAGGTAGGTTTCTTTGTTTCAAATCTCTTTTGTGTGGAATTCGCTGCTCATAATTTTAATTAACTCCCTAGAATAATCACAAATGGATGTCGGGGCTGGCATAAATGTAACATTTAGCGTGAGCTTTGCATGAACTTCTCCAATTACCTTCAGTTAGAACTTTACATCGTAACCCTCGTTTTTGGGGTGCATCTTTAATAGCTCCAATGCCATTGTATAATATACCTTATTGCTAAAGTAGAGGAACTGTTTTAGGAAGCACCTTTTTGAAATGAAACATCTGCTATCTTATTAGATTCTCTAGGAAGTTAATTCCTTGCGAACTAGGGAATAGATCTTAGAGAATGACTACAAGTAACGGTCTTAAAACAATGGCCGGGATTACTAACAGAAGACTCTTGATTAAATTTGGAAATAGCGTGGAAACATGAAGCCTAATTCCATTCGTATTCTATATGTAATTAAGAAATTAATTAATGATTTAGTGGGTAATGAATTACGAAGTCAAAGTGGCAAAGACGCACCAATCATTATAAGTGCAGTTATGAGGTGATTAGTCACCAGAGAAATGGATGCATCTGATGAGACTTCGAGTTGTTTTAATTGGCGTAATTAGGCCTCAAGAAGAGAAATGTTCTGAATTGATTTGAACTGGCCGTGTAATACTGCTTTTGAAAGAGCTTTGAACTTAAATTGCAGAAGCTGCTTTTATTACAACACTCCAATTACAAGAAAAAGCCTGCTCTTTCGAGTGAATTGAAATGAAAAAGGTGCATTTTGATCGTCAAAATAGCATTTACAAAGTGCCTTGAGATGAATCTGGAATAAATACTGGGACGAGTTGAGGAAATGACCTACTGGGATGAGATTCAGTGGGATGAAGACGGAACAACCCAACTAAAGATGCACACTTTAATTGCCAACGACGAAGTTATTAAACTTTTTGGAATGCTATACGAGTATGCATGCTAATCTTATGAAAACTGTCAGTACACTTTTATTTTACCTATGGTAAAATTTTAATTTAAGTAATATACTGACATTTTAGTTGTGGCAAAAAGTGGAAGCAGAAAAACTAAGCAATCTTTAAACATCTACTTAGTCTAATTTACTTAGAACAATTACTACATGCTTCTCATATATTTTTGACAACCTGTGCCCGCTACTTCGTACTCGTGAAATCAAAATAATCAAGTTAGTTTTTTCCCTTCTTTGCACTCTCAAAAATCTAAATTAGCCAAATCGGTTCAGTCGTTATCGAGCTTTAGAGAGATTAAAAAACGTCAAAATTTATTTGCAATTATAAAGATTAATAGAATAGCAAGGAAAATAATTCACAAATAGACTGATTGAGGAAAGTTTTCTTCAAAGTAGAAGGATAAGTAAGTCATAGAGTGAATAAAACCTTAAAACTATTGGGCATTTTACTAATAGTTGAAATAAAAAGCGGCCAAGTGCGAGTCGGACTCGCCCATGAAGGGTTCCGCAGCAGCAAGTAAATTTGTTTTTATATTTGTTTTGATTGAATCCAAGGTAAATTGCAATTTACGATTTATGACATATTAAAAAAAACTACTAACTAGATTTCGTTCAAATCAATTTTAAGTGGAAGTTTGCATGGTAATGTACATCATATATTTTTTTTAGATTTATCATGCTCTTATTTTAGAAGTTACAGGGGGGGGGGCACACATTTTACCACTTTGGAAGTGTCTCTCGCGCAATCTATTCAGTTTAGAAAAAAATGATATTAGAAACCTCAATATCATTTTTGAATACCTATCCATAGATACCCCACACGCATGGGTTTGATGAAAAAAAAATTTTTGAGTTTCAGTTCTATGTATGGGGACCCCCAAAATTTATTGTTTTTTTCTTATTTTTGTGTGAAAATCTTAATGCGGTTCGCAGAATACATCTACTTACCAAGTTTCAACATTATAGGTCTTTTAGTTTCGGAAAAAAGTGGCTGTGACATATGGACGGACAGACGGACAGACAGACAGATATGACGAATCTATAAGGGTTCCTTCCTTTGGCACGGAACACTAAAAATGATGTCTACTTATAATTACAAAAATCACTATAAAGGAGCACATAAACATAATATATTAACACACGAACAATATGAACATACATTCAATAATTCCAAAATGGGTTTTATCCATGTCAATAGAACATTAATACCAAGAACAAAAATCCATACAACAGTGGGTAGTCGCAATTATCGGTGTTAATAAAAACAGTCACGCGACGAAAGTGATACGTTTCGATGGTTAGCTTGATAAACTGATATTTATTTTATGACTTCATTTAAAGATATGTCTACTAGGCATGGAAGTATGCAGTTCTTGTTGCAATATCGCCTTTTAATAGTGTCGTAGATAGATAGATCGAGTGGTGTCAATTGGCTATATTGACCAGTCAGGTAACCGAGTGGTCCGAGTGTATGAACTTTGTAGAGATTGCCGCGATTTTGTGGCAACTTACTCATCTAATTTGGAGTCAAGTTGTGGTAATTTAATGAGATTTTTTTTTATGGAATAGGTGGCAAACGAACAGACGTATCGCCTGAGGGTAAGGGATTACCGCCGCCCATGGACACCCGCAACACCAGAGGCGTCACAAGTGTGCCGGCCTTTGGGGGATGGGGAGGGGGCATGGGGTAAGGATATGGGTCTCCGGTATCCTCACTCACTCGGTGAAACACAGCGCAGGCGCTGTTTCACACCGGTTTTCTGTGAGGCCGTGGTATCACTCCGGTCGAGCCGGACCATTCATGCCAAAGCGTGGCTCTCCCACAGAAAAAATATTCTGGTGTTCTTGCCTACTCCTAGAATTTCCTCCAGTTACCGCTATAAAACTATAAAGTTTCTTTAATTTCCCAGAAATGAAATGAGAAAAATTGTGCATACATGTTTTCGATTCGAAAATTTAGTTTCTCACATGACTTTCTTCGAAAGTTCACAACTATTTTGAATTTATTCTCCATGAAAACACGCATCAAGGTATTTGCGCCCAAAAGAATCCTCTGAACAAAGGTACTCTTTTGAATTCAAGAGTAAAATGCAAACAATGACTAGTTTTAAATAAAAAGACGTCTAAACGGCGGAGGCCTTTCCAATCATAATATTTATTCAGTCCCTAAACGTTCCTAGAAACTAAAAGCACAATTTCCATTTCAAAACCAATTTCTTTTTTTTATTTTTTTCATCAATGTATTGGCATATTATACCTTTATATCAATATAAATAGCACTCTAACGATAAGCAAGTCCATAGACAAAGGAAAGACGTAATGGGCTGGTGTCCTTGACGAATTACACTTGGACCGAAGCAGACAGCTGAAGGAGGGAGAGCCCGGCCAGATTTATGCCCAACAAGAATACAAACTTTCCAAGTTGGCAAATGAAATCGTAAATAAAAGTAAAACTACCTTGGCGTTGTGACCGTAGCTATTAAGGAGAACCTTCGTAACTCAGGGAGATTAATAAATCATTCGAACATAATTCGATTTACAATTAGAAAATTGTGTAATTTCCTTCTATTTGTTAAGAAGACATCATTATGGATAGTTAAACACTATTTCCGAATTGAAAGAAGACCTACATTTCTATTCATAGTACTCGTAGTTTTGCATGTGCTTCAGTAACATTAGGTATGAAGTTTTAATTACTTGGCATCTTCGACTTGGTAGGTGAGTCAATGGGTTGCCCCAAGTCTGCCCAGCAGTGGACTGCGTTAAGCTGATGATGATGATAGAGGTCGTGTTCTGACGTACAATCAATATTACTGTACTGCAATAAGAGCATGTACTTATGGCATTGTACTAAGCTGCATAAAGAGTATCATTTTGATAGAAAAAAAAACAAAAAATGACAGTAGAAGAGTGAAGAGTTATGCGACAGAAAGAGAGGAAAGTTCTAGATGACAATAACTGTATAGTAATTAGAACTGTGTAATCTAAATTAAACTTTATTTTGATAACATAAGAGTCGCTATTTCCATACCTATTATTATACCGTCGGCGGTCTGTTCTGGATGTATTATTATTCCGTGAACAGCCAGACTATTGAACAACTTTCAGAATCTGAAATTGCGTTTGAGAAAGTCTTTGGAAATCTAATTTACGAAGTTACATTATCCTATAATACAATGTAACTCTTAACGAATGATGTAAATACACAACAGTATTTCCTCAGAGCCTTCTTCCCATATTTGTTTTGTAAAAATTCATCTCCTGCACTACAAACATACATGAAACGATCACAGCGAACACCCAGACTCAGAACAACAATTTGTGGATCATACAAAGTGTTGTCCCATTTGGGATTTGAACCTTCAAGACTTAGCGAAGTAGGAAGCGACATGGCGACCGTTTTGACAACTGGACCATACGTGCAGTCGAAAAATCTTAAATCTACTACGAAAGGCTTAACTTATTTTTTTACATGAAGCAACTGTATTCACGACTCTAATCCAAGTACTAATGTATGCAGAAGCATCACTGGACCGCCATAGTGTGGGTCACCAACTCACCATGCTGCATTGTTGCATTGCCTGCATTCGCAATGAGTATGGTGACCACCACCCTCGGATATTGCTTACGCTTTCCATCAGGCATAGTAGAGTCACTTTAGCAGGCCCAGATATAAAAAAGTACTTAACCAACTCGTACTTAGTCGTACTATTGCTAAAGATGTTAGTACAGTACAGACAGACAGATATTACTGTAAAGTTTCATCCAAATGCTTTCAGTAGTTTTTGCGTGAAAGAGTAACAAACATCCATCAATCCATACTTACAAACTTTCGCGTTTATAATATTAGTAGGATTTAACCTTACGGTTAACTCATCATGGACTGACCTGACGCGGTTACCCTTGAGCCTAAAGCTTGGGCGAGTATATATTCAACAACAATTCTACTTTAATTCGGATTTGTTATCTTTATATATATAATTCTTCTGTGAGTGTGTATGTCACTGAACTTCTCTCAAACGACTGGACTGATTTTGATGAAATTTTTTGTGTGTGTTCAAGGGGATCTGGGAATGGTTTAGATTCACAATTTTGTCCGCTGGAAAATGTTTTTTTAATTAATTTTTGAAATTTTAAAATTAAAGACGTGTAGACAGGACAACGTCTGTCGGGTCCGCTAGATTTATATATTAAGCTAAGGAGAGGCATATGTCCAGCAGTAGATTATTAAGGAGTTGATAATGATTCCAGATACTTTTGAATCTGATATATTAAAAATCAATTGCTGTTCGTTTGTCTCGCTAAAATTCAAGAACGCCTGGCCGATTTAGCTGATTTTGATTTTGAAATGTTTCAGGGAAGGTTTAAACGGTGAAAATTTTAAAAAATAACTTGAAAATCCGAATGCCACGTGTACGGAGTAGCGGGCACAGCTAATATAATATAAAAATTGTAAAATCAGATACCTACCTTCTTAATTTATTCTCGATTTATCCACAAAAGAACTACTTAACCTAGAAAATTTATTAGATATTCTATTTCTAGAGATGCAATAAAAACAATCACTTAAACGAAATTGGAACTGCCAATCAAAGTAAATCCTCTTTCTGCGGCTTTACACAACAGACGTTATTAATAGTCCTCTTTAAATAACTAACTGTTAAGCCTCTGAGAAGGTTGATATCGGAGTTTAGGTAGAAACTTTATGTAACCTAGTTAAAAATACAGAGGATCACCATCCCTATACGTCTCATGGATGTCGCAAGAGGCGTCTAAACGCACGTCTCCACCGAAATTTGACAACAAAAAAATTGCCAACTTTTGTTCGATGGAGACTCGGTTTTACAGAAACTTTTATCACCAACACGTCAACGTGTTGACAACACAAAAGTTGACAACTTTTGTTATGTGGAGACTCGGCTTAAGAGAGCAAACTACGCGAGACAACATCACTGGAAAAGTAGGCAAATTTGAAACATATAGATACAGTACAGAGATACAGTATCCACTAGTTCAGAGGGTACGGAACATACTACTAATCATGGTATAACAATACAGGTATGACATTCCGAAAGCTACCCAGAGTGACGTCACTATCCAGTTACCACTTTATAGCAACATAACATGAAATGACGGAAACATTTTCAGTCACCATTCTATTTAAAAAACGTAAAATGCATTTAAATTGTTGTGTTGTGTACATAATCAAACAAAATATTTGAATTTAAATATAACGTAAAACTTTAATTTTTTATCGAATTCACAACGGGAATAAGTTATTATTTCACACTTCTGGTAACACTGAACAAGCGATAGTGATGGAGACGTCATCTCGTCCTCTCTGTGTCTCGGAATGCCATACCTGTATTTTTATACCATGCTGCTAATAACCTATGTAAATAAAATGTATATAATCCTCATAGTGGAGTGAACTTAAATATGAATAATGAAAGTTACTTACGAAAATCCTCTCCAGATTGTTAAGGTTTATTTTTAAAATAAAGTTATGTTTATATCCATTTTGTTTTTTACATGTGGATACCTCCTCCTCGGGCCGTCGCCCCATCGGGGTTTGCGACGGGGCGGTATGTGGGAATCGAACCGACTAAAACCACACGGTGCGCCACTTTGCGCCTGAGACGGGAGGGATCCGGGAACTGCTGACATTAACACATCCGGACCCCTCTCAATATCGTGTTTATATCCTATACCGACCCTTCTGACCAGCGTAGCATAGGCTCCTTTCCTTACCGGCCCCTCCTTAGCCCCAGCAGTGAACTGGTAAAGGCTGTTGATGTTTATTAAAATATATACTATACTAGCTGAGCCCCGCGGTCTTAACCGCGGTATAACATCAACTGCAGGTAACGCCGCAGGTCAAAATCGGTCAAGCCATTCCAAAGATTAGCCGGAAAAAACAGACTGACAAATATTAAAAAAAAAGATAAATGTCCATCATGGTTATTGTTAAAATTGGGAGAGACTGATATTACGGTATTATCCGTGAAGTAGTCAAATCAATCAATCGTGTAGTATCACCTACAAAAGACCGACACCGCGATAGTAGCCAGAACTCTGAAAAAGATGTTAAGCCTTATCTTTTAACTTGAAATAATTATTTAAAGTTAATTTAAATACAAAATATACTTCTTAGTTATTCAAGACGTAATGACTAGTACTTATAAGGCGTCAGGAATCCAACAGTTATTACAAGTATTTAAGCTGAATAAGCATCGGTTATACAAAGGAAAACAATTGTATTTGTAAAACAATACTTAGTTACGTATTAAATAATGTTATTTTAGCGAAACATGAGCATGTGTTGCTAAACGAGGTTGACAGCCTCTGAAGCGAAGTACCACTGTGTGGTGTGAAATATTTTGTTGAAAGTTCAATTTTATGTTCGAAATATTGCGAATACCACAATAAATGAAATGGTTGTATACACTATTAGTTGTTGCCCGCGGCTCCGCCCGCGTGTATATCGATTATCGCGGCAAATAGTAGCATATGTGTTATTCTGATGTATCAGCTATATTACTGTAAAGTTTCATATAAATCCGTTCAGTAGTTTTTTCGTGAAAGAGTAACAAACATCTATCCATACTTACAAACTTTCGCGTTTATAATATTATACTAGCTGTTGCCCGCGGCTCCGCCCGCGTGTATGTCGGTTATCGCAGCAAATAGTAGTCTGTGTTATTTTCATGTATAAGCTATATTACTGTAAAGTTTCATCCAAATCCGTTCAGTAGTTTTTGCGTGAAAGAGTAACAAACATCCAGCCATCCATCCATTCATCCATACTTACAAACTTTCGCGTTTATAATATTAGTAGGATTAGTACGATAAGTCTCTATAACATACAATATATTTCAATTTTTTTTCATGGATTGCCAAAAAAATTCTTAGTAGCAAATACACTGTAATAGCTCATAGACTACGGTCTGGACACATCTTAAGGGTATAAGTACCAGCTCAAATTGTGACGAATGTGTCATTTTTAAGGATGTCTATAATTTTTTAATGGAATGTGTCAAAATTAGGGCTGAGACTGAGACTTTCGTAATTAGGTTTAAGTTAAATATTGTAGATGTTGGCATGTTCCAAAGTATGTTATCAAAGCCTCTGTTTCTGACAGAGGCTTTGATATACTGTATATGCGACGTTGTTAGTATAAGAACTCTTTGAAGTATAGTCTGTATTGCAGTGTTATTATTATTTAAGGCATAGATAAGTTAGATATGAATGTATTGTAAGTTTAGGGTACGATGGGGCTGACATGGTCTTATGTGTGACTACAAGCCCCTAAATAAAGTACTTAAGTATAAAATAATTAAAATATATTGTTTAGGCGGGGGAATGAACAAACTAGAAGGCCGGGGGCACACCGAAATGGTCTTCGACGAGACCGTCCGCGACAAGACGGTTTTCGACAGTTGTCTTGTGCTGCACACCGCATGAGACCGAACAAACTGTCGAAGAAGGGGAAGGGACGATTTGATTATGGATATTACGCCTTTAAAGAGTGTTTGTTTACTTTTTTATACTTATACTTCCTGTATTACATAGTAGTCCACTATTATATATAGACCTTTCCTTAGAACGTTACGACGCTGGCAAGACGGGTTGGTATAGGGATTCTTTTAAAATTTCCTCCTCTCTACAGTGACATTGTACTTCGTAGTTTGCTCCCTTAGTCAACTCTTACAAAATCCATTTGATGAATAGGAGTATATAAGTGGTGAGATTCCGTTTTAATCCGTCACCACACGAACATAAAGTAATACAAGACTAACTTACACGTTATAATCGAACCCACAATACTTTATGCATTACTGCGTCTACATGAAGCCACTGCACCACGCCAGCCGCCGAAACTCTCCAGCTGATATTTCATATATTAGCAATATTGAAAGCAAATAGTATTACAGCTTTACGTTAGAATGTGTTTATACTAGGCAAATAATTTGCTACATAGTTGACTGAAAGTACGCTCAATGTAGGGTTCAATATTTCGTATCATTGGCGAACCTATGTAATAAGTTCCATTCATGTATTTTTATATAATGATGTTGAAATTGCTATGTGGACTTGTATTGATCTAATGTAAGTCCACTTTAGCTTGAATTATGTTACAAATTGGTAAATGATTACCGAGGTTAGGTACTTTATAACGACTTGTGTTGTTAATAAGATTGGTATAGGATCGTGTTATAAATAAATCATATAAATATATCCTCAACAAGACAACACGTGTTGACCTAGGGAGTCACCGTTTTAGATTAGTAGACATACGCTTTGGAACTTTACGGTTCGACTCTTCTTTCAGCCAAAACCTCGGTACCAGCAGTTTTCCTGTTATTTTTATACGTATTGATGATGTGTCTATATACAGATGTGTATATGAATATACGTCCGCTTTCTAATACTAAATAGGACTAGCCGTACTACTAGCGAGCTTATTTCCACTACTCCTTTTATTAACAGTTTCCAAAGTGCCGTCTGAAACATAACATTGCCTTTTTTCCCCTGGATATTTCTGCTGTTGAAATTGCTGGTGTTGTGGTCCGAGTCCATAGTCTTTTATCATGTTTAATGGCTTTTTAAAGTTCACTGGTTTATATAGGCCTCTTCTACTACACCACGCTGAGATGGGTTGATAGTTTTGTCTTAAGTTTCTCTTCTCCTCATATTCTTCAAAATACAGTAGTATTCAACATAACATCAACAACCCATAATGTCCCACTGCTAGGCTCGGGTCTCCTCTCAGGAGAGGGCTAAGGCCATACGTCCCCACACTGGCCAAGTGTTGGTTGGGGACTGGCAAGACAAAGTTGTGGCTACGTATCTTGCCGTTGGATGTTTTTAAGCCGCCCAAAGGCCTCCAACTAAGCTTCTCGACTGATATCCAATGATAACCACCGAGACCGACTGCTTAACGTAACCTCCGAATCACGGAAACGCTCATGTACTGACCGCACTGTCGTTGCTCACACTCGGTGATTGTTTCTAATCACGGAGTGTAACTGGGCTATGAGCGTTTCATAGCATATAGTATAAAAAACACAACAATTTAACAGCCGAACGTGTACTCGTATGCCAAAGGGTGGTATGTCATCGACGCCATGTTACCGTTACAAAGGATTAGTGTCGGATTCCCTCGCCCCATGTACCGATATGTTTATCAAAGCGTATATGTACGTATATTTTCTTGCTTTAGGTGTTATTTCGGGGATATGTTGTTAGTGAGATATGACGCTAACAACTTGGGTATAAAAGGATTTTTTCGCATGATGGTAAACGCGCAAATGATGTGTGTATTTCTGAAAATATATTTTATTGTCGTCGATATTTAGCTCCGACTTGTAGGCTACTACTGGGTTTTTCTCCTTTTAGTTATATATGTTTCGTTTGGTTACAGTACTTTTTTGGATGAAAATTACTCTGTCGGTGATGGCCAGCGTGGGGACGAATGACCTAAACCCTCTCCTGAGAGGAGAACCGAGCCCAGCAGTGGAACATTATGGGTTGTTAAAGAAAGAAGATGTACCGTTGATCAGTCAAAACGTGAAACCATAACAAACTCACATTCAAAGTATGTTTAGAGTTCCTTTTCATTGACAGTTTTTAGACTTTGGTAACTTTTAACTTGTTTTTCGTAAAAAAATATTTAAAAGGTTTCAATACCTACTATTTCCCGACGTTTCTAATAGATAACACCACTCGTGGTTATCTTTATTGCTTTTCTAGCCATCTTATTCCATCTTAAACGGCTTTACGCAACTTTATAAGATGCTTATAAAATAGCAAAACATCATTCATTCATATATTAATGTTTGCAAACAAGTATCTATTAATAAGGTTCCGTTGAATGAAAACGATTGAGACGAAACCTTTCAGTAACGAACAGTACAACTAAATGAATTTACGATTATATGTATTCGAAACCAAAGACTTATTTAGCTTACGCGATTCATGCATGAATCTCCCATCCAAGTGAACATTTTGTTTCGTGTCGAGGACTGTGTGGAGTAGGCGCGGTTAAAAATAATACATCGTTAGCAGTATACTTCACAAAGTTTAGGTAAGAGGTAAAAGCGCAGTGAGGACTGCGTTTTATTAGAAATAGGGACCATAAAATGCTGCGTAATGTGTAGAGTAACTAAATAGAAGTCTAAAAACTATAAAATCTATGCAAATAAATAAAATCGAAGTGTATGTTTGTAATTTCAAATTCCGTTAACTCAATGTATATGGAAGTATAAAGGTACGGTACTAGGATTCATTTTTAATAATTTGTTAATCTTTTTTTCCGACTTATCTCTGGAAAGGCTTGAGCGATTTTGACAAGACTTTCACTGGCAGATAGCTGATGTTACAAGGAGTAACTTAGGCTACATTTTAGAAAAAAAAATTTTAAAAAACCTCAGTACAAAATTAAAAACAATGACACAGTGAATATCATTTGATTCAAGAGCAACAAAATAAGTAGCTATAATAACCACAGGGCACAATGTGGAATGAATAAAGTTTATAAAAATCTAAAAAACAAACTAATAAAAGTCGCTTACAAACAAATAGAGTTGGTATTTGGTTGGTTGGTGGTTTGGTAGGTAGTAGAGCCACGCTGATTTCAGCACGAACGGGCCGGCTCGACCGGGGCGGTACTACCCTCGCACAGAAAATCAACGTAAAATGACAGCGTTCGTGCTGTCGTGTTTCGTTGGTGAGTGCGAGACCGGAGGCCCAATTAGTCTAGTCAACAAGTTCCATACTTGTTGACTAGACTAAAAGATGCACAAGCATCACTAGGCCGCCATAGTGTGGGTCGCCATGCTGCATTGTTGTATTCGCAATGAGTATGGTGGCCACCACTCGTGGATTCTGCTTATGCTTTCCATCAGGCAGAGTAGAGTCATTTTGGCGGGCCAAACATAAAAAAAAAAATAAAAAAAAAAAAAAAAAAAAAAAAAAAAAAATAGGTAAAGTTAATGAAAGAGGTTTTTAAAAAGAGTTTATACTACACAGTTTTCATCTCTACTCTCATGAGGAACACAAACGAACGAACACTTGATCACCTAACTTAATTTACTATCACTGCAGATAGGAACCTACAAAAGACACAAGGGAGTCACTTTATTTTTGAAGGTCAGGAATACCACGGATGAAAACTTGTCCCACCAGTTGGATATGCGAAACAAACAGCGCACAGAGGTGGAATGCCATGTATCTATAGACTGCTATAGCTATAGCCAAAATCGATCAGAGTGACGTACAATGGGAGAGGCCTGTGTCTAGCAGAACTGCAATAAGCTGATGGTGACGAGAACAGAAGCTTTGTTTCCACTTTCTATTATCTTAAACTACTTTTCGGAATACTCTCTCACTCTGATGCAAGCGATTGAGAATGCAAGCTAAAGAGATATTTTCATGTAACTCTAATGAGTAAAGATAGTTCGGCAATCGATTTACGGTGTTGATAGAAATAAATAAAGTCATATTCGAAATAATCACGCAGCATAAGTAACACGCTACTATTTCCGTACACATTTTGAAATTTTTATCCAATTTTTATTTTCGTGAGTGTTTGCGTGTAACTTATCCTTAACATGTACGTATTTATAAATATATATTATAGGTACGTTGATCATGTATTATAGTATCGTTATTATAGGTTTACTAAATAATAAAAAACTTTTTATAAAAAAAAAAAAACCGAGTCCAAAAACATCCAACGAAAACTCTCTGTCAAAAAACACTTAAAAGCGTAAAATAAACTGGTTCTTCATAAATTGCCTATACCTAATTCTTTATTCATTTAAATAGTAGTATTATAATGGGTGCTAGGTACCTAAAATCTGTTTGAAGTCGGTGCCAAGTGACTATCGCTTAGACTTTTGTAATTGTTCGTTTGTATTCTTTTTGGCTTAGCTAGTAAGTTGAATTATTTCATCAAATTTCATCATCAAGAATACAAATTAAGGTACGTGTAACATTAAAATCATCCTCTAATCCCTAACTGTTGAAGAGTTTAATCTTCTATCATCAGCTCACCTAAATAGCTTGAAAGTATACGACTGAAGGTCTTTAGATACGTATGAAATTGAAAGATTTATCCTCCAACTCCTAACCGTTAAGGAGTGGTACCTTACATCATCAGCTCATCATCATAAAATGATGACTACCAGACGCAAATACCGGTGTAACTTCAGAAAATATACGAAAAACATAGTATGTGCCTATAAAAAATGAGGGTTTCCCTCGATTTCCCTGGGATCCCATCATCAGATCCTGATATGCTGGCAATGGGACCACCACGGAAGCATACCCTGTCGAATACAAAAAAAATATTCAAAATCGGTCCACAACTGACGGAGTAATCAGGTAACATACATAAAAAAAAAATAAAAAAAAATACATACAGTGGAACATAGAACCTCCTCCTTTTTGGAAGTCGGTTAAAAATTTGCCGCTTCTTGTAATAAGTTTGCAGCTTCTCTTCATAACCTCAATCCTATAAAAGGCAAAGTATTGATGGTACATTTATGCACAATGTAGCTTTGATAAAGGTATACATATAATGCTGCACTTTTCTTGCTTCTTGTTCATGTTACCTATCAATAACTGAAGGTGGAACGTTATTGAACAGGAAAGCATTATGGAATACAATGAACGAATTCTCGGACAAATAAATATATTCCAAGCTTATAATGTTTTTATTGTTAAGCATTTTTAAGAATATATCTACATGTGTAAAATTCTGTATAAATTTGTTGTATTAAAAGTATAAAACATTTCAGTACAATGAGAGTGCGTACAAGGTGTCTGAAAAAAAAAATCCTGGCAAATACGAATAAAACACAGTTCTGCATTAGACTACAGTAACTCGACACATCTCGTACTCGACACTCGACACATCTCGTACTCGACACAAATAACCGAAACTAAGTAAATCATATTAGTAACCAGAGTGCTGATCAACATACCTATATATTTATAAATACGTACATGTTAAGGATAAGTTACACGGAAACACTCACGAAAACCTCTAATGACGAAATAGGATCACTATTTCCTTGCATCAAAAACAAAACTTTATACCAATACCTCAAGTGCTGAAACCGTCGTAAAACTTAATTATAAGAATTCGGTTATCCACTGCGAGGTAGATTTCTTACTGCCGATTTGTCAGATTCGTGTCCGTGTAACAATATTGTTGCAAAGAGAATGAAAACTTGAAACAAACCCTTTAGCAACCCGTCTAGCCAACTTAGTACAGGAAGCCAAAACCTCTTTTCAAAGGAAAGGCCTCTATGTCAAGCAGTGGATTAATTAAAGCTTCATCAACAACCCATAATGTCCTACTGCTGGGCTGGGGTCTCCTCTCAGGAGAGGGTTAAGGCCATACGTCCCCACGCTGGCCAAGTTCGGGTTGGGGACTGGCAAGACAACGTTGTGACTACGTAATCTAGCCCTTGGATGTTCTTAAGCCGCCCAAAGGCCTCCAACTAAGCTTCACGATTGTTATCTTACGATAACAACCGGGATCCACTGCTTAACGTGACCTCCGAATCACGGAGACAATCATGGTATCATGCCAACAGCGATCACCCATCCAGGTACTGACCGCGCCGTCGTTGCTTACCCTTGGTGATTGTTTCCAATCACCGAGTGCAACTGGGCTATGAGCGCCTCACTATCGCATGCGGGCACTAGACCAACGAAGCAGTCGTCTATTGGTTTAAATAACTATTACACATATAAATGTGAAAGTCGAAACCGTAAGTGTCCCTAAGTAAACATGTTGTCACTCGTCCGTATAGATATCAGATATCGAGGCATACCCTCTAGGGAGGCGATGGTTCTCTTAAATATTGATATTTATACTCACGAAGCGATATTTGAGTCCTTCGACTTGTTTGTAATGTATTTGACGATATGACGTACGTAGGCGACCTGTCAATATACTGTTTGCTTACAATTAAAACCTACAAGTACATAAAAATACCAAGATGTTTTGTGTACGCTGAAACGCTCAAAGAGTTTAAACTGTGTTCAAATTTAGACACAAGTCGAAGCGCTTCATTGATACATATTTTCTAGAGATGCGCCGACTAGTCGACGACTAGTCGGTAAAGCCGACTATCCGGCAACAATCGTAGTCGACGATTAGTCGGCGAATAGTCGGCAAAAAGCGCCGACTATTCGGCTTATTACTTTGTATGTATTTCTCAATAATATATTTGTCAATTTTTATTTTATAATCAGTTTTAGACATTTTGAAATGAAAAACAAAGCAATCTTTCTTTTGGTAACCAGTTTCTAAAATTAGGTACTTGCTGATAAAAAACATATCTGACATTTATTAAACAAAATGTTTGCTTGTAGTTTTTCCACTTTTTTCCTTTCCACCACGAGAAATATTCATTGACATTGATTACACTTATCAGCATTAGGGTCTATGCGACGGCGTGGCCTCTGATTTTCTAGAGGTAAACGCTGGCGTACCTCAGGGCTCCGTTCTGTCGCCCACACTGTTTCTTCTTTAGCCCACAATGTTAGCCCATGGCAACATGATAATTGTTAGGCAGACAACAGCACAGTCCATGGGCGATATTTTGGACAACTTGCAGTCGAGCTGGCAGACGTTGAGGAAAAACGACAGGAGCTTGTCGCTGAGCTCAACCATGTTCTGGGCGGCATTTCTCAATGGGGCTGTCAGAATTTGGTCGAGTCAATACCAAGATTAACAGGTGTTCGCGTTATCTGCCAAAAAATCTCCATTCCTTCAACTTCCACTTTTCAGAACACTCGAATGCAATAACAAGGTAAGCTCGGACGAAACCTGTCACCACCAGCATTGTTTGCGGCTGGCTGGCGAGTAGTGAGGGATGGGAGGCCGCAGTCTCCTTCTGTGAAGACGTTATGCTTCAGGAGGAGTCACCAGAGCGGGATCGGGAAAGGGGCCGACCCCGCTCGCAGGAGGCGACGAAGGGTACGCGGTAGAGGCCGCTAGCTCCCCAGTTGTCGCTAAAGAGTCGTTGTGGCCACATCTAGGGGAGATGTGGCCGTTACAAACGACCCGAGACCGTTGAACCCGGTGCGGCCGGGGAGAGTCGTCTAAGGTGGGTCGTTGTTCCGACTCTTACTGCGTAGAGCGGTAGGAGGCGCAACAGCGACCCGCCCGCTGTTCCAGAAGCTGCTGATGCGTTCCTGAGTTCCTCCCGACTGCCGAGGTAGGCCGCCGCGGAGTTTAGTGGGTAGACCGATTCGTCGAGTCCCACACACGCCCTTCGTGTGTGTCCCCCACGGAGGGTATGGTGCACAATGCATATCTCGCGTAAAAAAAAAAAAGAAAAAAAAAGGTTCGCTCGTGTGTGGAGTACTGTTCTCATCTTTGCGATGGTGTCGCACAGTATCTGTTTGACGCTCTCGACCGGTTACAGCGGCGAGCAATCCGCATTGTCGACAGTCCCTAAGCCACCGAGTCCCTTGAGCAAAGCCTCTGCAGTTGCGAAGAGATATAGCCCCCATGGTAGTCCTCTATCGCCTTTATCATGGTGAGTGTTTTGAAGAGATCTTCCAACTGGTTCTCTTCTCTCCCTTCCTCTACAGGACAACACGTGCCGGCCTCGGAAGTCACCACTTCAGAGTGGTAGACATACGTTCTCGCACTCATGTTCGGTTCTTCCTTCCTGTGCCGAGCGGACAAAACCTGGAACTCACTACCAGCGCACGTGTTTCCTTTCCACTATGATCCCGTGTCCTATCAACGGGTCGTGAAAAAGCATCTCACCAGACCGCCATAGTGTGGGTCACCATGCTGCATTGTCCTTATTACCTACCTACTACCTACATTGAGGATGGTGACCACCACTCTTTGATTCTGCTCATGATTTCCATCAGGCAGGGCAGAGTTATTTTGGCAGCAAATACATTTAAAAAAATCGAGAGCATCACTAAGGCGGCCTCGCGGAAACTTGGCGTACTGAATAGGGTGAGACGGTTTTTTGCATCTTTGCCCGAGCATCTGTGTCTTCTTTATAAGACCCAGGTTCGCTCGTTCGTGGAGACCTGTTCTCATCTTTGTGATGGATCCACGCAGAATTTGCTTGATGCTCTTGATCGATTGCAGCGGCCAGCAGTCCGCATTATCAACAGTCCCGATGCCACCGAGTGCCTTGAGCCTTTGCACTTGCGGAGAGATATCGCCTCTGGGACAGTCCTCTAGCGTGTTTACCCCGGACAGTATTCTGAAGAGCTCTTCCAACTGATCCCACTTTCTCCCATCTTCTTCAGGACAACGTGTACTGGCATTGGAAGTAACCGCTTCAGAGTCGTAGAAATACGCTCTGGAACTAAACGGTTCTGTTCTGCCTTCCTGTGCCGAGCAGTTGTGAACTGCTTGGCACTACCAGCGCACGTGTTTCCCTTCCACTATGATCCCGGGTCCTTTAGGCGGCGTGTGAAAATGCATCTTACTAGGCCGCCATTGTGTAGGACGCTATACTGCATTGTCTGCGTTCGTAGTGAGTATGGTGTTGGATTCTACTCAAGCTTTCATCAGGCTCTGCAGAATCACTTTGGCAGGCTATCAAATACACAAAAAAACATTGTCCACTTGTTTAAAAAACATCGGCACAACAGATTTTATTTTTCATTTAACTCTTCACTTCAATCAACAATAATAATAATATCTTTACACAAAAATATTTTTTACACTAAAACACCGCTCCGACTCCGACCCTTACAGAAGCAAAAATGAAGAAACAAGGTTCGCAGGCGGCGTTTGCGACTGGGGCGCGAATCAGCTGTAAACGAAGAGTTACGGAAATTTCCGAAACCACGATCGGTTTGGCCGATTAGTCGGCCGACTAGTCGGCCTTTTTAGGGCCGACTAATCGGCTAGTCGGCTAGTCGGCAAAAGTAATGATCGGCCCATCTCTAATATTTTCTCTTTATACCTAAGCACAGTGGAGTAAAGGCTAAATGCAAAATTGACGGCCGAAATACATTAACTAGTAATTTACCTGGCATTTTTAAGTAAAATATACGAATTTTTTTACCTTTATTTAGAAAAGGTTGCCTTTATAAAAATATTAGTGACCCGGCCCGGGAGTCTTTGAAATTCTCGGATATCCTCTACTATAATATACATATATTACACACATAAACAAACAATCCTCTTGAATCATACTATTATTGTTGAAAACTGCATTAAAATCCGTTGAGTAGTTTAATAGATCTAAGCGAACAGACAGATGAAGCGACTTCATTTTAAACTGTGAAAAATACGTTACTAAAAGGTGATCTGATAAAATAAATTACCATAAACTTAAAAGATTTATTTGTATTGATTGCTTTAAATTCCCTATACGCGCCGCGCTGTACGAAGCGATAAAATATACGTTTTTTTATAAATGCCTAAAAGTTTCTCAATCGAAGTCCTTCAAGTGCTGTTTGCGTAGTCTGCCACACTACAGACGGTAAAATAAAGTTATCCAGGAGTATATTTATAGTGTACAGACGGCGACACGCAGTAATTTGCATTCTCCTCCCGTCGGCGACAATCTAAGACAAATGGGGCCGACGCACGCGGGGCAACAAAGAACTAAAAAACTTCCCGACAGATTGATTCTATTCTATGAATGAGAAAACGAGAAAATATCTATAGTCATGTATTGTATTACTAATGTTGTATAAATGTTAAGAGTATGTACAATTCGTTAGTCAAAATAATCTTATAGATTCGGGTGCAAATGTATAACCACCACTAAGTAGTTTTTTGGGCGAAAAAGTTTTGGTTTTGAAAATTATGTTAGACTTGAGTTAGAGGGTAGTGCGAAAATATTTTTAAAATGGAGGTTGATAACCAACTACCAACCTCCATTTTAAAAATATTTAGTAATGGTAGAGTAAAAATTAAAGGTGTACGTGTTTTTAATGACCAATAATAAAATTTAAAAATCGATGTATCGATTGATTGACATAAAATTCAGACACACTGAATATACACATAAAATTACATTAAAACCAGTCAAGCCGTTTTGGTTGAGTTTAGTGAACTGTGACTGAGGATTTTATAATAGATTTTTAAGATCTAGTTTTCTACCCAAATAGCATGTTCACAAGATAAGAAAACTCAGTGCACAAGATGATTTGTGCACAGCAGTAAGCCTTCAGCTTACGACAGACGTCGGTATATAATCCCGTTGCAATGAATGAGGGAATTCAAACTGAGATTTTCAGGAACATAGTTCGCAGTACTTTGGATATTTTACATATCTGGCGGGTGTTTTTTCCTAACTACGTCGAAGCTAAAAGGATAGGTAATAGTTTTGGCTAGAGATGCCACGAATATTCGGCAACTATTCGGTATTCGGCCACTTTTTTTCGCTATTCGGTATTCGGCCGAATATAGTAAACTATTCGGCCGAAAAGCAAATCATGAAAAAAAAACTCAAAATATTACTAACAAAGATGTTCATTTATCAGACAAATTAACATATTAATATTTAAAATCTACAAGTGGTAAGTTATGAATAAAAACATTTTTTTCAGCATTTGTAAATAGCAGACGATTGCGTTTTTCCTCATAAAGTAAGGGTCTGCTGTACGATCTAAGCGAACAGATGCCATATAAAAATCAAGTTCATTTGGAACCGATTGTGATTTTGTATTTTATGGCATCAGTTTGCTTTTGTCAAACAAATGGTGAAATTTCTCAAGGTAATCAATCACTTTAAAAGTAATATTTAGTACACAGTACGTGCAGTATAGTGCACCAACATAAACAAATAAAGCGTGTTGTGACACGACGCGACCTAATCACCAATGAAGCAAAACTGCACGCGCCTACGTACTACTTCAGTGATGCAAGTTTAAACTCGTAATTTACGAGTCGTGACTAGTTGTGACTTGTCACCCACGGAAAGTACTAAGTGTTGCCGAATATTCGGTATTCGGCCAAATAACTATTCGTGGCATCTCTAGTTTGGCAGTGTTTGTATGTTCCACCGTAGCGCCTAAACTATTAAATCGATTTTAATTATCGAATTTAAATCAAACCTAAACTATTGAATCGATTTTAAATCAATATTAATTAATGAGATGTCAATCGATTCGTAATAATAAGCTGGGTAATCATTACTATCTATCATCGAGATATAATGTATAGAGAAGACGCCACTCATTAGTGCGGTGTTCCATGCAATTGCGGCGCATGCGCCGCACTTCCTTCAGTCGCTTGCTAGCTACACTCTGATGAAGCGGTGGCCTAAGCGTGTGATTTTTTACATTTAAAAACGTTCTAAAACTCGTGAATTATGCCATTTTGTGTCTTGAGATATTGCACTAATAATACAAGGAATACGGAGAAAAACAAAGGAATAACTTTTCACCAGTAATTAACTAGATATAATTGTTTTAAAATTAAATACGAACAAAATATTTTAAGACGCCATTGTTGCCTCATTCGACATAGAGTACTTAGAGTAAAACATACAGAAGTGATATTTAGGTAGAATTAACTGACGTTAAATGCACAACGTATTTAACGTATTTAATTGGATAAGGAAAAATAATATGTTGTTAAAAATAGCTTCGTAAATAACCCATAACATTTTTTTTGCAATAATTATATTTAAATTATCATTAAAGTATATGTTACTCTTTCACGCAAAAACTACTGAACGGATTTGGATGAAACTTTACAGTAATATAGCTTACACATCAGAATAACGCATAGGCTAATATTTGCCACGATAACCGACATACACGCGGGCGGAACCGCGGGCAACAACTAGTAAGCTATATAAATTCTATCAAAAGATTTTACGTAGTCGGGTTATACTTTTTAATCTTTGTCTTGTAAAATTTTATTATAAATTTATTTTGAAGACGTGTTTATACGAGATTGCTCTATACATAATATTGGATTTCTTCAAATAACAACGATTTAGCGGCAAAAGATTTAGTTGAATGCTTTGTGTAGATTCGGTACGTGACAGGACTTCTTATGAAGTTTCAAATTTTTGCGAACCTAACTCAAGCCGAACTAAGTTCTTACTAAATAAAAAACATGGAACTTATATTTTATAACTTTTCGTGGCAATTGAAATTATTTATTTCGGCATCATCGGTAAATCCATATTGTGCTATAACGGCTATAACATATTTATCTTATTTATGAGCCTGCCCAAGTGACTCTAATTTGCCTGATGGAAAACATGAGTAGATTTTAGTAGTGGTCACCGTACTCGTTGCAAAAGCAGGTAATGCAACAATGCAGCATGGTGACCTGTATTATGGTAGCCTATCGAGTTGCTTCTGCATCGGAGAGCCTCCGGTCTTGCACTCACCAACGTAACACGACAGCACGAATGCTGCCATTTAAGGTTGGTCTTCTGTGAGAGTGTAGCACCACCCCGGTCGAGCCGGCCCGTTCCTGCTGAACCTTACCTTAGTCCAGGGTTGTACAATGGCGGTCTGGATGTGTTTATGTCAGCAGTTCCCGGATCCCTCCCGTCAAATATATTCACAGGCGCAGAGCGGCACACCGTGTGGTTTTAACCGGTTCGATTCCGACACACCGCCGCAAACCCCGGTGGGGTGACGGCCCATGGGGGATTCCACACGTAAAAAAAAAGGTTGTACAAAGGTCTCTCCAAAGAGTTTCTATTATCTCGGTTTGCGGTAGTCTGCATCCATTCGCTGCCAGCCAGGTGCCTCTAGCCGCAAGGTTCTTCACTTTCTGGTATCTCGATTGTTAACCAAATATTTTTAAGTTTCTTTTTAAAATTATTTTTTTCTAGATGAGCCTCACAGTGTTACCCGTGATTGTTGTTGTATTATTATTAATTTGAAACCACATACAGACACTTTAATTTTATTTATTTACATATGTTAAATATTAAAAAAGGAATGTTTTTAAAATGAAACTTTTATTTTCTTCATGCTGAATAGAGGTACCACTTACAGCCGTATGTTTACCATAAACATGGCGATTTCAGTGACCATGCGTCTGTTTACATTCAATCAATCTAAGCACACTCACACATCATTCTGAACAAACTAACAAAGGCTTTCGCAAATTGCGACGTTCCCTGTGTCCGCTGTACCGAGAAATTTAAATAATTTTACCATCTTTGTTGTGGTTTCGACCCTGTTTATCGCGAAGGTCAGTAAGAAAGGCTTGAATTAAATTACTATACCATTAAAGGGAATTTGCGTTATAGTTTAGATGTGCAGTTACCTTGAAATTGTTGGTACTATTGCCGTAATAGCACGTGTGTCGTAAATTATTATAGAACACACGGCAATTGAAATACAGGGTCAGTATGTTTTTTTTTTCCTATATTTGTGAATTATTGTTGTTTTTTTAATTAATAAATAATATTTTTTTTCCAGTTTTATTTATTTAAAAGCTCATCATGGCCTCACTAACAAAAAAATGATTTAATTATGATTAACAATTTTACAAAATACAATCACCCGCACATAGATCACATAAACTTTACTGTAAATCGCGGCACAAAGGAATAAAATCAAATTGGATTGAGCCGGTAGGCAGCGATTCGTCGTAGACGTTGTGCGCAGGCGACGTTCCGATCAAAAGTGATCTTCCACATGGCCGCCCCGCCACCAAAGACACGACGCTTCGCTAGAGTGACCGATGTCATTCACTCTTTAACACTTAATAGTGACGTAAATTCCGCAACGCGCCGACATATTGAAATCGCAGGTTTTTGTAGTTTGTTTGTCAACTGTACATGACTGTACTTTATATCCAAAAATCAGTAGGTAACTTCAGAAATATATCACGTGTCAGTATGGATCGATTGTAATGACAAGACTAACTATAATTTTAATGATATTAAGGGAATAAAATAACATCTTACTGAATTTACTTATAAGTGCGAATCGGAAATTAGTAACATGGAATGAAAGTAATTTTAAAATGCATTATTAAACTGCGGGTGAAATCTATTTCTTATTCGAGTTTTTTTAATAAGTACTAACTGAGTCCCTAGGTGTTACCCGCGGCTATTGTTGTATCTTTACAACCGCGGGTAACAACTCGGGGCGAAGCTAGTCTAACATACAAGTAAAATTTTAACAAAAACAAAACCGACTTCAAATTCGACTCTGATTTCTCTTGGATGCCATCATCAGATCTTAGTGTCCTTATCATGGTAACACCGTTGGGATATCTCCTTTCCATTAAAAAAAGAATCATTAAAATCGGTTATAACGACGAAGTTATCCGCGAACACACATAAAAAAAACATATACGGTCGAATTGATAACCTCCTTTTTTTAAGGCGGTTAATAAAAGGTGGTTATTTTAATACTACAAACAGACACTCCAAATTTATTTATTTGTATAGATGTATAATTAATAGTACAGGCTCTGTCTAGTTTGGGAACAGACTGCTGTGTGTGAGATGTGCCAAATTATTACTATAAAGGCGCGTCTCCACCGAAATCGTTGGCAATTTCAGTGTTTCCAATTGTTTGCAACTCTTCAAAAAATCGCCAACTTTTGTTTCCATTGTGTCTACACCGAGTCGCCAACAATTTGAAAAACATTCCAACTAAGTGTCTCCACAGAGCCAATAAATATCTGCAACATGCGTATTCTATTGATGTTTACAGCTAAAAACAGAAACACGGTTCCCAACATTTGTTGACAATTTTACACATGATTGTGTAGGAAATTGCAACAGCTTTTGTCACCAACACGTGTTGACCACACAAAAGTTGCAAACTTTTGTTCGGTGGAGAGTCGGCTTTAGGTACACTAAACCCCCACAATATTGATAAAGAAAACAGAAATAACATTATTATTAACCCTAGTCTTATTTATATCGCACTTATAAAATTTTCATAAAACAATTGACCTTTTTGACAATAAACTAACCTCAAATTGATTTTTGACAACGGACTACCGTCATATAAAAGTTATAAACAGCTCATATATACCTGAGTCCGAATTATTCACAATGAGAACCCATATCGTCAACCTTAAAAGGTTTCAATGAACCGATATTCCGATAAATACCCACATGAAATTTAACACCACTTTACCTGGAATTTGCTAACACTGGAATTCATTCACCCTGGAATCAGCACTTGTGAAATGAGTCTGCTTTCGTTCCATAACTTTAACATACAACTTAGTAAAGTTATTTAAGGGGAATTTCTAGACATTATATTAGTTAGGAGCGTTGAACTGTTAGTATGCGTGCACAGCTCGTGAAAACAATGAATCTAATTTCATTCAGAACAATTTGTTCAACTGTTTGTGAAGTTCATGCAAAGTGGAATATAAGTATAAAGGTTTTGTATTGTATATTGAAACAAATTATAAAAAAGAAAATATATGAAAAGACAAAAGATGATTTTAGAAAAGTTCGAAAAATTGATAGACAATATTTATCATACTTGATTTGGGCAATACGTATCAGCTTGAATCTCTGACCTTAGCACTTTCGCATAAATAGTCATAATTTACTCAAACATAAATTTAAGATTTACTTTTAATTTCTATGCCTCTTTATATTCCATGTGAGTTATACTCGTAGTAAGTTGTAAGTAAGTTTAATTTAGTAACAAGTTCTTCTTTTAGATATGTCACTTTAGTACTAGTGGTTAGATCTTGTCTTCTGAACCTACAAGAGTAAAAGTAATGGTAGTTATCAGAAGCACCCTTGGAAGCCCTGGCTTGTTTGAGGTTATTTTAATTTCCACCTGATTTTATATTTTTAGATACATAATTTTATAATGAGAGCTATTAATTCATCAATGTGTATAGTCCATTCGTTTAGACAGTGTCGGTACATCCCCACGCAATTGTGATTATTGTTGTTACATACGAATATATGAATTCGTACAACGCGCCCTTTGATTTCATGGCGGCGCGATCAAAGTGACCGTGTCTAAGTGAATGGACTTTACATAGGTACTTGTCATTAATAAATATGCAATCTGGTTATAGTAACCAGATTGCAAGCTTCGGATTGTTTTTACTTTCACAGACTGACGTATGTCTGTGGAAGAAAAAGTATTTCACAAATAATAAAAAAGTTTCAATGTGTTTAACCTTGTTGGTAATTGTAGTTGTAGCATTAGGAGAGAATACGAAATGTAGCCCTCAAATAGATAGTTCTCTCTGAGCGAGATTCATTGTAAGTGACCTTAAAATGTTTCCAGAATTAAGTTAGTGAGAGTTAGGGAAAGCTACAACTATCTGGGAACGGCAACCGCCAGGAATTTAATCTGAAGTAAATTGTAGGATTTAGAAATGAAGGCATTCTTTGTGAACCCACAATATGTGCCAGGAATTTGACTTTATTTTAAAAAGATCTTAGTTTTTCTTTTTTTTTGTAGACATTAAAACATTATTTCTTATTTGAAGTATTTTGTGCTGAATGACTAATGTTTTAATCAATGCTGTGTCGAAGACTTTGTTATAATATGTTATATTTATTTTATAACTTTATGCACAGATAAATGCATCGGTGGACTTGTGACTAAGGCATTTTCTACCTCGTTAAGTACTACTATTTATAAGTTATACTCGCAAATTAAATAATATTGTAACTAATTTTTAACCGACTTCAAAAAAAGGAGCAGGTTCTCAATTCGACTGTATTTTTTTTATGTTTGTTACCTCATAACTTTCGACTGGATGAACCGATTTTGATGATTTATTTTTATTCGAAAGTTGGTGCTTCCCGTGTGGTCCCATTTAAATTGGTCCTGATTTAAGTCGGTATTTTTTTGTTAAAATTTGTGATTACGTTTTAAGTTTTTTTATGATAATAGTTTATTAATTTTTTATATTAACATGTGAATATTTAAGTGCAAAAATTACTCTTATTCAACTTGATGGAAAGCAAGAGTAGAATCCACGAGTGTTGGCCACCGTCCTCATTGCAAAAGTGGACAATGCAGTATGGGAGCCTAGTGAGATGCTTTTCACGTAACGCTTAAAGGATCCGGGATCATAGAATGAGGCAAACACGTGCGCTGGTAGTGATTTTCCCATTCTAATTGACTTTAAATAAAAACACTACATCGAAAGCTTGATTAAAGCTATCAGCTTACTCCTTACTGGACTGGACAGTGACATCATACTGTATCGCAGTCAACTGTAGCCTAAAGCGCAAGTAGTAATCCATTTAGAGGGCTGTTTAATAATGCCACGACTTTTAAAACAATTATAAGTCTTCCAGGACCATTTGTCACCGGGTTCTTGCTGAACTAAATATTTAATAGAATTAAAGCTCTCTCACTTTTACAATAAAGACAATTTTGGTTCGTAAACTTTTTATAGTACCGCCAAATGTTGAGTGCTTAACGATTTCTTGGGAAATTTAATTTAAGTATTATAGTGCTTCTTACGTGAAGTAATGGGTGGTCACGTAAGGATACACGATTAAATTTACTTTTAAGAAGGTTTAAATTACAGGAAGTAAGTAATCCATACTAATATTATACACACATCAAAAGTGTCTAGGGATCAAGCATTTTTATGCGGATTTCTTGAGATTGAGATGTGGCTTTGGCCCTGGCCTGCTCAGTCGCCAGACTTGAACCCGATTGAGCATGCATGGGATATGGTACAGAGAAGAGCTCTGCCGAATATGGAGGGTATCCAGTCGCAAGAAGACCTTTTTTGTTGTTGCAACGAACATGGGCGGCCATTCCACAGCGTAATTTGGATGAACTCATTTTGAGTATGCCAAACCGATTCTTGTGTTGTTAGTGTTCGCGGTAGAAGCACGGATTATTAATTGTTTAAGTTACCTAATAAAATTTTAAAGAAAACTGTTATTTCAGTCTTTTTTTCGAACTTTAATGTTAGTGGTTCAAATGTCAAAAATCCCTTTATTAGGAAAATGGCAAATTTCTTTATTAATGCAAAGGTGACTTGGTTTATCGTTACTGTGACAAACGAAAACACTTTATTTGATGAATCCTTAAAGAAAATTTTAATTAATATCAATCAGGAGAAAAGTTATTGCAAAAATATATGTTGATCCCTAGACACATATGTTGATCCCTAGACACTTTTGATGTGTGTACATTCGAAAGTAACTCTGTCTGTCTGTCAGTCACGCTTTCAGGGCTAAACCGTTACACCGATTTTAATGTTTGGCATGGAGATACTTTGATTGTTGAGGAAGGACATATGCTACTTTTTATAGCGACAACTGAGATATAAGCGGGCGTAGCCGCTGGCAAAAGCTGGTAAGATATAAGTTTTGGGAAACTTGGGTTTTGTGTGGTATTAAAACCACTATTAGGTGTTTGACTGAGTTCTTAGTATCAAGCTTTTTTACGATATAGGGAGCAAATAACAAACATGCCACAAGATAGTAAGTGAATACATGAGTCACTTAAAAAAATGTTTATGCATGATGAACAGTTTACCTTTACATATTAAGAAAAATATTTTTTCTTACTATTTCATTTGTATCAATACATCAAATATCAAACACAGCGCAAGCGCACAAAAGTCTTCGAAACGTTTGTAATGAAGTCACTTCAAACTGCCACCTTTTGTCATATATCAGGTTTCAAAGACCACATTACATGACCATGAAATATGAATACACTTCACCGAAACCTGATTCACTGATCCCGTGTCTAGTCATCGATCGATAGGTACAAATACCACATCATATACTGCACAATAATCTCTATTTTTAACGAATTACAGGCTATAATAGTTTGGCAATAAAAATCCGAAGTTATGTATCAGAAATAGTTAAAACATTGCGTGATTTTTCGCCTTTATGTCGAGGTTGATAGTGTTTACGGTCGCGTGCACAGGAGATGTTTGTTTTTTTGATAAATAATAGAAGAACATTAAGTAAGTCAATGCAAACAATGGTATTGTATTCTAAATGACCCCGTTATGGCTTAGATAGGTTTGTTTGGTATACTTAAAAATAGGTACTGTTGACGACAAAAGCTCTTACCAGTTATGTTTGTGGATTATACGGACCTGAAACAGAAAACGATTGTTTAGATTGCTGTTAATCTTACAACGGTAATTTTCTTAAAATACTGTACAACTATGATGTACTGTAAGATATCGTGTTCATTTGTGCTACATCTGCCCATTTCTATGAAATATAAACCACAGTATAATTTAGCACACAGTCATGAAAGTGCACGTTCTGAAAACTAAAATAGACTTGGAATTTGTACGTTCGTTCTTTGTTATGTCGCGCGAGCGCTCACAATCTTTTTTCTGGTTTAATTGCAGCTTGCAGCATGGCAATGCTTTTACACAACAATATTTAACTATACAGAGTAATTATAAATATAAATAAATATTTCGGACATCTAACACACAACGCCATCTAGTCCCAAGTTAAGCAGAGCTTGTGTTATGGGTACTAGACAACTGATACAAATACATATATTACTTTTTTTTTTTGTAAATACATACATATTATACATAGAAAACACCCAAACTCCGAAACAAATATTTGTAGGTCATACAAACATTTGGTCCGACCCGGGAATCGAACCCGAGACCTCATGATCAGCAGTCGCACACGCCAACCGCGAGACCAACGAGGCAGTCAAACTTTATTATTGTAACTATATTATTGTAACTTTAGTTTATAATTATACCTAATAGAAAAATTTAAGTGATTCTGTTGGAAAACAGAAATCATTTCGTTCAAATCAATCAAATCATAACAATTTATTAGCCACTATACCAGAACTGAAATTACGCCGATAACTGAAACTTAAACTTTTTTATCATCAGCTCATGCAGCCACGTTTTGTTACAGATTTAAAAGAAAAAAAAACTCTCACACTATATCTTGTGTCGCGGAGGACTACAAACATACACAAAACGGAAACAAAAAACACCCAGACTTAGAACAAAAATTTGTGGATTGCAATCTGGAATTTGAACCCACAACACTTGGAGCATTATGCAGTGGCGTGACAGATTAAACCTTAGGTCATACGCGCCAGTTATTTGGCTACTTGATGGTTACTAGGAGAAACTATCAATGTACAACTTTGTATTCACAAAAAATACAATAATTCTGACGTAACTTATACACAAAGACAAAATCAGATAGATAACATTTGTGTTGTGGAGTGTACCACGGGCATCTGGCCATGTATGCTTATATCTATTCGAGATCATGATTCATCCTTGAGTAAGCCCACAGGATGTTACTCATTAACATACACCTTATTAATAGCCAAGTGCGAGACGCCACTGCACGTATTATAAGATCGTCTTTCTGAAAATATAATAATATTAAGCGCCGCAAACAATCATTCAGAGTCATTTGCGAACTATAAATAACATTTATTGTAAATAACCCATACGATAATATCTTCGTGAAAAATAGATAACAAGCAAAAGTTTAAAAAACTATAACCCTACTCTCTAAAAACTTTCGGTAAAATTAATGTAGCCTATGACATCCGGGCCTTTATTACGATTGCCACTTTATTCCTTTAAATTGGTTCAATAGTTTAGACGTTACGGTGGAACATACCCTGGCAAAACTATTATCCTTCATTTTGGCTCCGCCGTAGTCCGGTTAAAATGTGGGAGAGTGATCATGCAATGAGAGCAGTCTATAGTTGACCGAAGTGATACCACGGCTATACCGAAATCCATTGCTAAGCAATTCCTTTCTTTTTTTTTTATGTAATGGGCTGGCAAACGAGCAGACGTATCGCCTGATGGTAAGCGATTACCGCCGCCCATGGACACCTGCAACACCAGAGGCGTCACAAGTGCGTTGCCGGCCTTTGGGGGATGGGGGAGATAGGGGAAGGGGTATGGGCCTCCGGTATCCTAACTCACTCGGTGAAACACAGCGCAAGCACTATTTTACACCAGTTTTCTATGAGTCCGTGGTATCACTCCGGTCGAGCCGGTCCATTCATGCCGAAGCGTGGCTCTCCCACGATAACACACACACACATTCATTTTACCAAGTACCAAAACTATTTAAAAACTGGCGAAGAACTTAGAAATCTTTCAGCTGCAAGTGTCTTTCAATGGCGTCAGTCATCATCATTGCCGTGGTAATCGACAGGGCAGTAACTCAGAAAATAGGTTTCGAGGGAAAAAGCACAACTTTTTTCTTATCGTGCTATTTATCTAACTAGAAATTTCACTCCTAATTTACGTACACATATGAAATCTAAATAGGTAGAAGGATTCAAGTCATCATCATCATCAACAACCCATAATGTCCCACTGCTGGGCTCGGGTCTCCTCACAGGAGAGGGTTAAGGCCATACGTCCCTACGCTGGCCGAGTGCCGGTTGGGGACGAGCAAGACAACGTTGTGGCTACGTACCTAATCTTGCCGTTGGATGTTTTTAAGCCGCCCAATTAACTTGACCTACGAATCACGGAGACACTCATGGTAACATGCCACTAGCGGTCACCCATTCAGGTACTGACCGCGCTCTAGTGGCTTACCCTTTGTAATTGTTTCTAATCACCGAGTGCAACTGGGCTATGAGGCTTCAAGTACATTACAAATAAGCAAAAAAACAATGGTTCCGTTTGATTTACTGCCATCTCGATTACCATGGGAGATCAGATGACCATTTCTGATCATCGGCAATCGGCACAGATGTTTTTACTCATGTCAATTTCTGAATTGAATTATAATGCTATTGACTTGTCTAACAAAATCGAATTTATTTTAGAAATATCAATAAGCTTCAGAAGCCATTTAATCGAAAACAAATATGTATATTCAATATGGTACGAATAGCTGGATTACCAATCATTAATCATTGGCGTCAAAAAATAAAAAGATTTTCTATTCGTGTGTAACGAACCAATAATATGAGTATCATTTATTTTGTTAACGTACGCTTAGAGAAGAGAGTTGAATATCTAATACTTCGCTTAGAGTAAGTAGTTAGATGATTACTTTCGTATCGCGGAGAGCACTTTAAGCCGTAGGTCCTGATTGTCATGAACATCTATAGCAATAACGATTGCTATATATACTATATTTCAGTTTCGCATGTAAAGTAAATTTAAGCATCAATATAAAAAAAATTAAATAATAAAAAAAGAAATAAAATAAAAATGCCTTTTATTCCATGCAATTACCACATTGTTACAATATTAGTTTTCTAAATGTAATGCTTACATTTATTATTTGTTAATGATTCTGAAATTTGATTCTTATTAATTTATATTATTACATTACAATTAAATTTAATTCAGTCATGTGTAAATTAATTTTTTTTTTTTTTTTTTTTTTTTATTTATTTATCTTTATTGTACACACGTAACAGAAAGAGAAAGAAAAAGAGTTACAATATACAAAATGTGACAATTGGCGGTCTTATCGCTCATGGCGATCTCTTACAGACAACCTTTGTACGGATATTATCCTAAGTGACATTAATTAGGGTAACAGTAGTAGGGCGCACAAATTATAAATTTATTACGTAAATTATAAAAACAATCACCAAATTCAAAATATCAACTATTTGCATAAGTACTTAAACATCTACTTATATTACACATATAAACATACATATACATATAAACAAACTAAAAAATATACATACTATAAATAACAAGTAATTATAATGATAGATAATAATCCTTCACTAGCTTTTTAAATACAGTCAAGGTTTTGGCGCGACGGATTGTTTCAGGCAAATCGTTCCAGAGTCTTACTGCTTGCACAGTAAAGGATTTATCTGTAAACCGGGTGGAATGTTTTGGCATTTCAAGTTTCAAATTCTCTGATGATCTCAGGTCCCTGCAATGAGTGTTGTGTAAAAACTGAAAGCGTTTTTTAAGATAAGAGGGAGTGTGAGGATGAAACAGAATACTGTATAGAAGAGAAAGAATATGAACATTCCGGCGAAAGCGTATTGGGAGCCACTTGAGTTTAGAACGAAACTCTGAGATATGATCATATTTGCGTAATCCAAATATGAATCTAATGCAAAGGTTTTGGAGTCGCTCAAGTTTATTTAGTTGGTCTTCGGTGAGATCCAGATAGCTGACATCACCATAGTCAAGGATGGGAAGAAGAAGAGATTGTGCGAGCGCAATTTTAGTGTTTGTGGGAAGAAAGTTTCGTAACCTTCGCAGAGACCCCGCTGCCGCAAATAGTTTGCGACTAATTTCGCCAATCTGGGGGCCCCAGGATAGGTACCTATCCATAAGTATCCCCAAATTTTTTACTTTCTCACTGAAGGGAACAATCGAGCCGCTGCAAACAATGTCTGGTATCTGCTGGAAGTTTAATCGACAGTGCAGCCCGGGGCTACCCACTATGACGACCTGTGTTTTAGTCGGATTCACACTCAGTCCATACTCCCTACTCCAGTTACAAATTTTCATCAAATCTCTGTTAATTGTATTCACTACTTCTGTTAATTCATTTGGAGTTCCTTGTGAGTAAATTTGTAAATCGTCTGCATAAAGATGGTAGGAAGAAAGCAATTGATTTGTGATTGAGTTAATAAAAACTGAGAAAAGTAAAGGGGATAACACGCCGCCCTGAGGTACGCCCGCAGATGTAGTGCACCAAGAGGAGTAAACATTTGCAACACAAGCACGCTGCTGGCGACCATACAGGTAACTACGAAACCAGTCAACAGCTGATGGAGATATGTTAAGAGAGCGCAGTATCCCCAACAAGACATCGAAATCTACGGTATTGAACGCGTTGCTGAAGTCTAGCAAGGCAAATACCGTTAGCTTTCCCTCCTCCATGCCCGACCCAACATCATCAGTAATGTGGACTAGAGCCGTGGTAGTACTATGGCCTGGGCGGAAACCTGACTGGAGATGATTAAGGAGACAATTTCTTGAAAGGAATGAGCTTAGTTGTCTGTGAGTGAGACGCTCGAGGACTTTGGAGAGAAACGGGAGGATAGAAATGGGACGGTAATCAGTGAGGGCGGTAGGATTACTTTTCTTGGGGAGGGGAATAACATGAGCCAGTTTCCATGCGGATGGAAAGGTATTGATGGATATGGAATAGTTAAGGATATGGCTGATCACGGGTAGAATTTCGTCTAGGATGGGAAGAATCATGTTACGACTGATACAGTCGCTCCCTACAGCATTCGAAGTTATTGACACTACGCTCTTCCTAACATCACATGCGGCGAATTGACTGAAAATGAATGGGGAACAGTCGGGAGTCGGCAGAGATGAAAGATAGTTTAGCGTCGCAATCTTGGTAGCCCCGCCATAATTGGAGGAGGCAGAAAAATATGAATTCATGGAATCAATATCAATATCTTTTGAAAAACAGTCAGGACGTGATTTGCCGACTCCTAATGACCTAAGAAACTTCCAAACCTTGGCTGGGTCACCATCTTCAACAGATTTGTGGATATGTCGGCGCTGAGCATTCCTACACATCTTGTTGCAGTGATTTCTTATGAGTACAAATCTTTCCCAGTTTATTGCTGTGGGTTGACTTTTGTACCTGGACTGAGCTCTTGCTTTCTTCCTTTGTACCGCCCTTATTTCTTCCGTGAGCCAAGGTGCAGGCAGGTGTCTTACCTTTTTCTGTTGTATTGGAGCATGCTTATCAAATAGGTACGTAAGGTTATTTGTAAAGTGGTTTATTTTATCATCAATACAGTCAGAATTCAAAAGCAATCTCCAGTCGATGTTGTCGGCGTCTCTGCGAAGATCCGAGAGGTTCATGTCACGAAAATTACGGTATGATATAATTTTAGCTTTAGGTTTAGGAATACGAAGGAGATAGGAAAGAAAGAGAAGATCGTGATAGGAAAAAGAATCTGCAGAGCATTGGCCGTGTTTAGCAACATGCTCAACAGAGGACACAAAAACGAGGTCAAGAAGAGATGGATTGCGGTTTGGTAAATTGTGTGTAGGATTTAATGGGAGAATGGAAAGGTTACTGGATTCAATAACAGATCGAAGGATAGCAGAACGAGAATTGTTTTTGAGCAAACAGGTGTTAAAGTCACCCATGACTATGGTATGACTGTACGAAGGGGTTAAATTTTCTAACAGTACTTCAAGGGAAGAAAAGTAGTCTACCCTTAACGAAGGACTATAATATACACCGAGAAGTATTTTTGTGTTTTGGAGTAATATTTCGATGAATAAATGCTCACCAGCATTCGTGGGTTGGGGCTGTGATGAAATATTTACAACGGAGAAAGGAATGTGAGATCGGATGTACATGGCAACTCCACCGCCGCGTCCACAAGTACGATCGTTCCTTACTAATCGAAAGCCTGGTAGCGAATACGATACGGTGGATAGACATGGCTTCAGCCACGATTCCGATACAAGAATTGCATGAATGTTTGTACAGTCGAAGGTTGTCAGCATATCAGGGAAATGTGCCGGTATGCTTTGGGCATTTAGATGAACAACATTGAAGTTCCTGGGAACATCAGAGAAATGACCCGAGATGGTCTCTGCTAGTGAAGGTACACTAATGAAGCTGGCGTCATCACTGGATACCGAAAAATATTCTTCGGTATCACTATCAGTGCCAGGTGACAGCATCAATATAGAATAAGATAATAGTAATAATAAAAAATAATAATATATTATATAAATATGAAAAACAAAATAAAAAATAATGAGTATAAAATATTTCAATTAACTATCCGTCTGCCGGTTGTATGTTAATAAAGTAGTAATAATAAAAGATAAATTAAAAATACGGTGTAAAGAAATTAATTCAAGATTGCGATTCATAAAAAAAAAAGAAAAAAAAAAGAAATTAACAATAACAATAAACATTATAAATGAGTAAACACAAATAAAGAATTTAAAAAATGATGAAATATTTAAATACAAAAAGACTAGTACCCAAATCTGAGAATGAATAAACAACTGAAAAGAGATGAACTGGAACGCAATCTTGTTGTCACATGTGACAGCTAGCTAATCCAGACGGTTCAGATAGATAAAAAATAAGTTAAAAATAGGGTAAACAAAACAATACTTAGCGTAGACATAGCAAGCATTTAGTGCGAAGGTAAGGCATTGAGTATAATGTGACACTAATGAAGCATACATACAACCATCTCTGTTAATTGCAAACATTGGCCATTTGGGTGTCAACGAACAGTAATTAATGCTATTACTTTTTGGCCGCACGCCTGGTTTTAATTACCGTTGCTTTGGTGGCTGCAACTGGCTTCACCACATCGTCGCTAATAGCGTTCAGTTCTTCAAGTGTAGTGATACAGTGCCGCTTGTTATTGGAACCCATGATATGGATACTTCCACCTCGGGTCCAACATTTGGTTATGCCAAATTTTTGACGTGCAGACATGAAGACATCGTGTCTTGCTTTCGTCAGGAACTCCGATATGGTCACCCCGGTGCCCTTTAAGTTAGTCTTGGCAAACCAAACAGTATCCCTGGTGGTGACCTGTTGAAACTTAACAAGGATGGGCCTAGGTTTATTAGGTGATGAAACCCGACCCCTCCTCTGACTTCTTTTTACATTAGCTGAAGAAAAACTGCTCACCTTACACTTCTCACTGATAATTTTGCTAACTACCAATGCCGTGTCTTCGTCCTTGTCCTCAGGTACACCATGAATTAACAATATTTTTCTTCTGCTCCGTGTCTCCACGTTGTCCGCAGACTGAGCCAAAAACTGAACCTGCTGTTGGATGTCGTTGAGCGCTTTTAGAACAAACTTTTTGAAAATTGTAAATTCTGTCTGGATATTAACGGAAGATGTGGATGAGCTGCCTTCCCTTGCTTCAAATTCTGCCATGCGTGTATTAAATTCAACATTCATGTTGGCAATGGTCTTCAAAAGGGACTCCATAGTGGTTGCGGTAATCTTGATAGGATAATGGAAATAACACTTTCACCGGCAGAGGACTACTTTAGTTTCTCAAATATTGCATTAAATATTTAAAATTAATGGTAAAACTATTTTTAATATCACTTAAAAGATAGAGCTAAAATTTTCAATGTGCACTCTCTCAGGTACCCACAAAAAAAAAAAAAAAAAAAAAAAAAAAAAAAAAAAAAAAAAAAAAAAAAAAAAAAAAAAAACTATCTAATCTAATAATCTAATAATCTGTTCTGCTTTTATTTTTATCAATATCATTATTTAATTTTTATGCATGGACCTCTCTCAGGTGAAAACCTCCTCCAAAGATTTTCATTGATCTATCTGTATCTCTAGCCACTTTAATACAATGTGGTCCGGCGACTTTTTTGAGGTCGGCCTCCCAGCCTGTGTATATTCTACCAACACGCCGCTTGCCCTCAGGCAGGGGGGTTTCACTTCTCAGTTTCGGTATGTTCCGCCGAGCGCCTCCCGGGAAGGACTACTAGGCAATGGTTTCCACTCGGCGCTCGGCTCGCAGGCTAGCCGCATCGCGTTGTGCGTAAACAAGTTGATTATTACGTGTACTTACTGCGAAAAATGACTACGAAACGAACTAATTATTATGTTTGTAGGTTAGTGTAGTTACTTAGCAAAAAAATGATTTAATAAAACTATGTTAAGACAGACATGTATTTATAAAATACAAAAACTTCTCGCTGAGTGACGGCAATTAGATAATTGTTCGAAGAACGCATAGGTAATTATTATTATTATGGTGATAAAACTCCTTACAATCTAATGTCGTCTGCTGACGGACATCAGGGAGGAACCAAATTTAAATACTTCTAGAAGAAAACTAAAAAAGTATTCATTAGATTCTCTATAATAAATTTTTATACCTACCTTTAAAAGTTTAAAAATAATTTCTCAATTTCACAGAAAGTTGTAAGTTTTGTTATCCAAATTGTTAGTTTTCTTTAGTAGGTAATACTATTTTATAAGTTCATAACTGTACGGAGACTCGATCCCCCAGTTCGATCAACCAGGTTTTGGGGGACAAAGATTGTAATTCATTTTGTTTTTCTCTGTGTAATAAATAAATAAAATAATTTAACCGTCGGAGAGCCACGCTTCGGCATGAATGGGCCGGCTCGACCGGAGAGATACCACGGCCTCACAGAAAACCGGTGTGAAATAGTGCTTGCGCTGTGTTTCACCGAGTGAGTGAGGATACCGGAGGCCCATACCCCAACCCCTCCCCCTATCTCCCCCCCCCCATCCCCCAAAAGGCCGGTAACGCACTTGTGACGCCTCTGGTGTTGCGGGTGTCCATGGGCGGCGGTAATCGCTTACCATCAGGCGATACGTCTGCTCGTTTGCCGGTCTATTCCATAAAAAATATATATATATATAAAGTAAATAAAAAATCAAATAAGTACCTAGTACGACATGTAGGACAGCACAAGACCAGTAGTAGACAAGATTATCGTGTTTGTTAAAACGTTTTTACTTATGGTTACTAAAGGTGTTATCTTTTTTATTTATTCTAATATTTACCTAATCGACAGCAAGTGGGAACCATGGGCTCTTGCTGTAAATCGAGCGGTGTTTAACGAAATTGAACACTCGAGTCACACGACAAGATTCAATTTCGCTTGCGATGTGACAGAGTTGAAAAATTTTATGCCTTAACTTGACTTTTGTTCTACAGTGGAACTTCTGTACGTAAGTACTATTAGTATATATTATTATACTGTGCCTCAGGGCCGTCCCATGAACTTACTTCAGATGTCCATCTCTTATCTTTCAGTCGTACTACCTACCTACTATATTTCAGCTTCGATATACAACATTAATAAGAACATGATTTATGAAAGGAATTATGAAGACCATGTTCCTTAATTAAATATATTTACTTTAAAGAAAATAGGTATAAGCAAACAAATTAATTTCAATTCCATGTCTGGAAGTCGTGTAAACATCAAAGTATTTTATCTAACGTTTCTGCTGGAATATCTAAATGATAGTAAGTACTCGAAGAATTTAGTCGTAAACAACTGGGAAAGACACAATTAAGCAATTTTAGAAGATATTTTATCAAATATTTCATTTGAAGAATCTATCTTTTATTCACAGAAATGTTTAAGATGTATAGTATAGTTTCTAGTTAGTCATACCTTCAAGGCAACCCCAACCAATACCAAAAACTCATCGAACTTTCCAGGTAAAATTACCAAATGACCGGACTAATAAGTGATGTAGTAGTCATATGCTAAAAATTGAGGCTTCATTATCCATACTTATATTATAAATGCGAAAGTAACTGTCTGTCTGTCCTGCTTTTCACTTCTTGCACTGCACTTCACACCTGCACTCGCACTAATCAAAGATGATACAGGGCTTTAGACTACTCTTATTTTAGACTAACTTCGCCTCGCGGTGTTACAACAACACCAACCGCGGGTAACAGCGCTGGGTTGCATCTAGTATATGTATAGATAGATACAAGTATTAGTTCTTATAATATTCGTATGATGATATAATTCCAGCTTCTCATAATCTCTGTGTAAGATAATAATATACAAAGATAACACTGTTCTTCAGCAAATAAAATAACTTCATTTACATAGAAGAAAGTGCGTAATGAGTTTTAATGTTATGAATACATTAAAACTGATTAACGAGTAATTTACTTTACCTTACTGTGAGGGAACTTTTGTTTGCCTTCCGACATTGTAGACACAATAACGTAAACTTATAAGCTTTAAGTTTACTGGCAAAGGTATTCACTTGCGAATAAATTAGGCACGTACGCATCAAAATGTGGCCCTTTAAGTGAGTAACTATAATTTTATGTGTGACTATGATCTCGAGTCCTTTAAAAGGGGTGTGAATAGATAATTGTGTATTAAGGCTAATCTCTGGAACGGCTGGACCGATTTTGAGGACACTTTCACTGGCAAATAGCTGATGATATGAGAAGTAACTAAGGCTTTTTTTATTTAAGACTTTATTTGTACCACGTCGAGGGAGCAAATAGTATCTATACGTATTAAATAACCTAGAGGTATTGAAAAAAGGGGTAAAAATCGCCTTTGACAACTAAGTTTAATTAATACTTAACTATTTTTCATTCCACAGACAATACGTTCGGTAGCAAAGCGATGCGACTTAAGCATCTACACCATAAATTCCCGTGGCAATTCAAACAAATTCGTTCCTGTCAGCCCTCCATAACCTGACGTGTAAGAATTGAACGGCATTCTAATTCTCGGGACCTTGTATAGTTTTAATGTTTCCTATCACATTTAACACGGCTATTACAGCGGACGACAAATTCTTTAGTAAAGCTACGTGGATAACACATCTGTATGGGAGATTTTTGGAATAAATTTGTCATGTAATTAAGTAGGAGAAATGGGGTGATATATTTAGCTTCTGTTAAAGGGTGGGTATAATTTATGATGGTGAAGCTCGTTTGTGACGCACTATGAGATGTGATAGACAGTTTAACACGTACGGACAATTCACGTTTTTTTTATATAAATAGAATAGGGGCCAAACGAGCAGACGTATCGCCTGATGGTAAGCGATTACCGCCGCCCATAGACACCCGCAACACCACGGCGTCACAAGTGCGTTGCCGGCCTTTGGGGGATGGGGAAGTGGATGGGGGGGAGGGGTTGGGAATGGGCCTCCGGTATCCTCACTCACTCGGTGAAACACGGCGCAAGCGCTGTTTCACACCGGTTTTCTGTGAGGCCGGGGCATCAATCCGGTTGAGCCGGCCCCTGCATGCCGAAGCGTGGCTCTCTCACGGTTTCTTTTATCATAGTAAAAAAGTTTAAAGAAGTATGATATTTTTAATCTAAATCTTCAAAATAAATCCCTAGCAACAATATAATATTTGGATCACTTGTACTCTATCACCATGTGATTTTTGGATAGCAAAACTGTTGAAATATCATAAACATATTTCTAGTTTCTGAACGCATCCTGAATAGTTCTTATGTCTGCCATTGGTGGCACCACTTATTTTCTATATATATATATACGTGTCGAATTCAAGTGTCATTCGTGTGACGAAAAATGTACTCTTCAGTCAATTATTAATTCAAAAATATGTCATGTTGTCTATCTTCTAAATATATAAAAGAGTAAGGTGACTGACTGACTGACAAACCCAGAGATCAACGCACAGCCCAAACCGCTGAAGCTAGAATCCTGAAATTTTGCATGTAGGTTCTATATATAACGTAAGTGAGCACTAAGAAATGCATTTTTGAAATTCCACCCCTAAGGCAGTAAAACAGGGAATGAAAGTCTGCGTTAACGAAGCCGCGTGTAAAAGCTAGTGTTAAATATAATAATATAAATGCGATCACAAAACTGATTTCAAATATTATGTCAAAAATATAAAGATACATTTAATCTGCGAGTAACATTGACTACTTTTTACCGCAACAACCGAAATACACGCGGCTGAAGCCGCAGGCATAAGCTAGTATTTTATAATTGCACATAAAGCGTAAATAGAACTAATTCGTAATCTTTTTCAGATTATAAGTAGAATTAAATAAGTACTTGTATACAAGTGGATTTATAACTTAAAGCCTTACTTGACCTGAGTCCACAAGTAACTGACAACTTTAATCAGTAATAAGCACCGCTAGGCTGCCAGCCAGTCTAGGTTTCATTTGAGGCTGGATTAAGTAGAAATCTCGACATGTAATTTTACGATAGTTTTCAACAACTTTGAACGCAAATCTGTGTTATATAAAAGTAAGAAGCCTAAAGCAGTTCGATCGTTAGAAATAACTTCTAAAATGTTACGAGTTTTTCGAATTTTTGGAATTGTGTTCAACGAAAGATTAAATAGTAAAACAAGAGGGTTTACTTTCGAAATTTTTAAGGAAAAAAGTTATCGTTAATCGTTTAATATTAAAAATCACAATGTTAGTTAAACTTTCGTCTCTCCGCGGTATTATCGGGGGTTTTTCGAAATTGTTAATCCAGGACGGCAACTACCTCTGTAGCGACTTACACATACAGCGCAACAAGAAAACACACTACAGCGCCATCTACCGAATATACACTGAACTACGAAGTAACGCACTACACGGAGTAACTAACAATCCTGAATCTCGCAATAGAAGTTCGGTTTAAAATATTTATTCTCATTAAGAATTATAATACAATTCACTTAACATGAGAACACACTAATGGCTAATACACAAATATATTTCACTTGAGAACATACATAAAGGCGGTAACAATATAATACTTTTTCAACTACTACCCTCGCTGACACAGTTGCGACCATGGACGGACATCACAATACAAAGACATAAGATTTTAGTGCGCTTCACTAGAAGCGATATTAAAATTTTTATATACCTTTTTTTATTTTTATGTGTTGATCCTATTAGTTTAGTAGTTCAAAACAATTATTTATAATATATTCGACTCTTTTTTGTTTTTATTAAGCTAAAGCGTTTGTTGGTCTTGGACATTTTTTTTTTTTTTTAATTTAACAATTAATTGTAGTTTTTAATGACATGATCTTTAATCATTTTTTTAAAAGAAGTGATGGAGCGCAACTCCTTTATATCTGTTGGAAGCTTGTTATATAACTGTGCGCCTTCATACATGAGATTCCTTTTGCCGTAGTTAGTACGGGGTGGTCTCAGAACAATATTATTAGCATTTCTTAGTTTAATCTTTTGAACGTCTCTTTTTTTGGTGAAACCTAATTGTGTATGTATATCCCCAGTCAATATTTTTCGTACAAATAAACAGGTATAATACACGTAAGTCTGACTTACATTTAGTATTTTTGTGTTATTACATTTAGTAGTTATATACAACATCCCAACATCAACCGTAGGGCCGTGGCCCGCCAGGCATGATCACCTCACCTGGTCGGAGGATCCTCCCATTGTGTTGGAGGAATAAAGAACCCGTTCCTCCAGACCTACATTCTAAATTTATCAAATTTGGTCCAGCCGTTGGAACGTGAAGAAGTAACAAAAATACAGACATATACGAACTTTGGTCTTTTTATTGGTGTGATGTACTGGAGAGCTATCAATCCCACACCTTAACCTAATCGAGCATGCATGGTAGATCTCGAATGAAGGGTGTGTCAACAAAATCCTGCATTTATTACGCATCGAGATCTCAAAATTTCTCATAGAGGATTGAAAACATTTTCCCCAATATCGAAGATGAAACTTGGTGTACATCATGGCAAGCCGCCACTACGGTAGCATGTTGCGTTATAGAATGATAACTTCATATTTAGGTTTTAAGAACCAATTGTTTAATTTATTTATTTTATTTTATAGGTACAGATCATATACTAATGAAATACAAAGTACAGTCTTAACAGTACAATACAGTAAACCTGTCATCCAGTTACAACTGTACACAACATCAATAGTAAACAGTGCTTTGGTATAAAGCTATAAAAATATTCATAATAAGTTGTTATTTGGTAGCTTTATGTAAACTTTAATCATTTTAATGTAAAATTACTAATAAATTATATTACTTCTTGGGAAGTATTTAATTTTCTATTTAACACAATTTTCTGTACTAAGCTAGCATACTTATTCACCGCAATATTTAAGTACCTACTTGTGTGACACGAATCATTGCTCGCCAGTGTATAATCAACCACATTTTTAAAGAGTAATTCTTGTAGATCTAGTAACAAGGCAAATGAATGTTATTAATAACCCTTATTAATTTGTTTCTGAGAGATGACATAGAACCCTGATCTCAACTGAAATGCGAGGAATGAAAACCTTCAAGTTAATAGTTTCTTCAACTCGTATTACCCTGCGTTAGGGTCTATTAATTCTTGAGCATGCCTTTGAACTTTTAATATATTGTCTAAAGTCGCACGCGACGCCCTATCAATCACAGAGACGCGTTATTTCGGGCCGTTCACTTTAACTTATGTACTCTTAATAGAATAAGTAATTTTATTTTATAACGCTGTACATTAATCACTTTAACTAGAAGGTTTTTTTACATTAGGGTGTACAACAAAGTTAAGAAACTTTAGAAGCCGTTTTAGGAGTTGGCCATAGCCCAATCACCGTAAATATATGATTATAATGAGTACAAAAATGTAAATATACTAATATTAAAAATCACATCACACTGGTACTATTTGCCGCGATAACCGACATACACCCGGGCGGAGCCGCGGGCAACAGCTAGTTTGAATAACTCTGTCTGTCTGTTAACCTTTGAGTGCTAAATCACTGCACCAATTTCAATGAAATTTGGCATGGAGAAACTAGGATATCTTGAGAAAGGCCATAAGCTACTCTTTACCGTGTTAACATACATAAGGGTAGGCAGGCAGAAGCTAGTGAAGCACAAAAAATATATTTTCTATGAAATAGAGCCACCCATCTGTTAAAGCACTCCACGATATACTCATAGCTAAAATTGTAACAGGGAAAAGGTTGGTATTTTTTTTTTACTTTTTAAAAGACAACTCTCGCATTAGGAATATAACCTATGCTGCGGGGGACTAAAAACACACATGAAAGGGACACAAAGAATACCCAGACTCAGAACAACAATGTGTGGATCATACAAAGTGTTGTCCCATGTGAGATTTGAACCCACAACACTTGGTGCAGTAGAAAGCGGCGTGGCGAACGCTTAAACCACTAGGCCAACTTTGTAGTCAAACTAGCCATGTCTATTGTAACATCTAAACTATCCATGCTATGATACTAATGAAGGTGATGACGATGATGCCTTACTTTTATACATTTTGCTGTTGTTCTCGTTTAAACCTATACTATAAAAAAAACTAGCTGTTGCCCGAGGCTCCACCCGCTTGTATGTCGATAAAATTAAATGAAGAACCGCTCGATTTTGTGTAAACTTCACATAAACCATCTACTAAATAGTCCGAACAAAGTCTAAACATTTGGTTTGGATAGTTGAGCCCGTTCTTGACTTCTAAAATTACAACGAAAAGTGGCATTGATTTTTATATATATTGATATCGGAGGCATATATCTGCTTTAGTTACCTTTATTATTCTTCTAGAAGAATATGTAACAAGAAAAATGACAAATTCAAATCAAATTAAAAGTCTATCAGAAATCGGTATAAACACATATGTAGCTAAAAAGTCCCAATTTAAATTGGGCACAAACGGCATAATACCATATACACAAATTTCCCACAGAATTGAAAATCTTGATTCTGTTAAAAAGTTTTCTCGCTTCTAAAACGCTTTTCTTCTCAAACCACTTTAAGGAATTGCGTATGTTCAAAGTACTTAGTATGCCAGCGAACAGTCACAAGACTCACAAGTAAGAACACAATATGAGAACATAACAGTAATTCAACTCCGCCATGATGTGTGAATTAATAGCCCGAAGCGACGATATGTCACTTGTAGCTTGTAGCATACGTCCGTGCATACGTCTAACGAGCGGGTAAACGGATAATACATATTGATGTTAGCTAGACTTCACTATTGTTAGATCCTTGAACATATAATAGCGCTGAGAAAATATACGGTAATGTGTTTTAGGAAGACTTATGTACATTGGAGTATTGAATAATAAACAATACTTGATAAAGTTTGATAAATGATATCCTAACTCTGTCTACTACCCTTTCACGGCTTCACCGCAGCATCGATTTCAATGATGGCTACATTTTACCACGATAACCGACATACACGCAGCCGGAACCGCGGGCAAAAGCTAGTTGTGGTCATCATCATCATCAGCCTATCACAGTCCACTGCTGGACACAGGTCTCTCTAATTTCACGCCACTTAGTTCGATCCTCGGCTTCTCGCATCCAGCTCCTTCCAGCCGTCTTGCGCAAATCATCGCTCCACCTGGCCTGTGGACGCCCTACACTACGTTTACCGAGACGCGGTCTCCACTCAATAACACGTTTACCCCAACGGTTATCGGTTCTACGGCAAATATAGTTGTGGTACCTTTCTTTAAATAGTCAGCAGTCAGCCAGAGAAGTTAAAAAATTGATATTTTTACGACTTTCTCTTGAATGACTTTTATTGAGAAAACATACAGATATGCTGGGAATTAGAAGTTACCAGTGTAGGTATATAACGATCGTTTCTATGTCAATTAAACTTCACCTTGAAGTTCGGATTAACTGTTAAATCTGTTTATCCAGCTCACCTTTTGGCTGTCCGATAGATTGGTGATAATTAGGCTTAGCCCTATTATAAGTATAATAATCACAATTTATTACAAAAAAAACAGACTTCAAGAACTGAACCAAATTGAAATGGAACCACACGGAAAGCCTTAAAATAAAAAAAGAATCATCAAAATCGGCACACCCAGTCGAAAGTTATGAGGTAACAAACATTTAAAAAAATATCAGTCGAATTCATAACCTCCTCCTTTTTTGAAGTCGGTTAAAAACTAATTCAGCACTCAGGAATATACCGTTACTTTGGTGTAAAAGTGTAGACTCTTCAGAAGAGTGAATAATTCGTTCCACTTTCATTGTCCGTGTGGTGAAGGATAAAGAATACACCACCCTATTTCTTCCGAGGGTGTAGTAAGAACCGAGTAAGGGAACAAGCAAACAGAAAAGGACAACAGCACTGCAAGAAGCAAAATTGAACAAAAACCTACAGCCGTCAGGGTCGTACAGGCAAAAGGTTTTTTCTATGGATACGCCAGCAGATGACTATTTAGCTGTATTTTTGAAGACTAAACTTTCGATTGCAGGAACTATATAGTCCCTTTTTTCTAGTCTCTGACGTCATTACATCCGTGTTTATAGATAGGTAGAGGTCTTCAATCCAGGTCCAATTCGTTGGCGCTGATCTTTAGAGTGAGGTATTTATTGGGAACTGGTAATTGAAACAATATGAATCAATATTCCTTCATGTCATATCCTCCATATTTTCCGCGCAAGTTAATATCGCGCCGGCCCTCCGTCCTTACACATCAACTATATTAAGGAAAGACATAAATTTCACGAAAAATATTATGTTGCATCGATTTTTTGGGATGCCAAGTAATGTGCTCCTCGTTTTATATGTTGGCTCTCAATTTAAGTCGGGTCGACTCATACATGATAATTGTACTGGTTTTTGTTTTGTATTGTCCTGCCAAAATGACTCTACTCTGCCTGATGGAAAGCATAAGTAGAACCCAAGAGTGGTGGTCACCATACTCATTGCGAATGCAATTCAGCATGGTGACCCACATCATGGCGGCCTAGTTATGCTTCTGCATCATTGGGCCTCCGGTCTCGCACTCACCAACGAAACACGACAGCACGATCGCTGTCATTTTACGTTGATCCTCTGTGCGAGGGTAGTACCGTCCCGGTCGAGCCGGCACAACAGTGCTGAAATCAGCGTGGCTCTACTACCTTATATATGGTTAATTTCTTTGGAACAAGTTAACCCAGGATTTGTTCTGTTCTGTAGAGGTTGGTCCTTTGTCTGCTACACCAGGTAGTGGGCTAATTTCCACGGAGTCAAAAAATTGTCTGACGACAAATTAATTCAATCTGATGTCGAAGGAGGAGACGCTAATATCACGTAATTTTTATTCCCTAAATAACTATTTCTTATAATAAACTGATAAAAATGTCTTCATTCTCTAATATTTAAAAAGACATACATGGTCGCAAGTTTAACAAAAATGTTGATGCAGATGTTTTCTTTATACTTTTGCCGATGTAAACAAAAAAAAGATTATATGAATTTAGGTTTTGCAGTCCTATATTCCTGCGTTATCGGATTTCCGCGTGTGAGGTATACGAATAGACGCAATTGTGCGGAAAATACCGCGCGAGAATTTTTCTTTGCTTGAAAAGGTCCGCATGGTTATTTCTTTATTTATAATAATAATTTATTATTAAGAATTACATAAATAGTTCAACATGGTACTAGGATACAAGTAATAGATGTTAATAATAGATTGAATTTCACAAGGAACTCTGGTTATATCTAGAACTAGCTGAGTCCCGGTGCTACCCGCGATTTTATTGTACTTTTACAACCACGGGTAACACCGCGGGGCAAAGATTGTCTAAAATAAGTAAAGCCTAAGTTCAGCCGATCCAGAGATTAGCCGAAACAAACAGACAGACAAAAATTTAAAAAAAAAATTAGTATATGTAACGTGTATACATAAATATGCATTTAGTGAAAAGCGGTATTTTAATATTACAAACAGACACTCCAATTGTATTTATTTGTATAGATGTATAGATAACCGTTAACAGTAAAATATACAAAGCGTGACTTCATCTTTGAGAAAACGCTGGAAGTAAGCATAGCTTTGAATAACAACTCTATATAATTTATCCTCATCTCAGTCATAGAACAGCTACTGAGGGTCATAGGTCTCTCATTGATTTCAAAAAAGAACGATTAGAGGCGGCCTTCGTAACAAACTGCAAACTGTAACAGGTTCACCGTCTACATCAAATTGATTATAATTATTACTCTTTTTAATTTTATTTTCTACATTTAACAAGAAAAATACCTATGTAATAATTCTATCACTCATTTTTCTCATAGACCTCATTAATATTCATATTTTCACACAAAAATAGTCATTATTCTTTTACGTTTCATATATTCATAAATGACAAACACATTTTATCTGCTATTTCTCATAATAACATGCAAAAGAAAAAATAAAACACATTTATTCTTTCTGGACATTTATTACTGTAAGTGCGGGTACATTTTTTAACCATCCAATTTACCCTTTTTGCCATTACCCCGCATAATGCTGTCATTACGTTTATATCGTAATAAATATTAATCAAAAGTATTCCAGAGGCTATTGTGCTCCTTTTAACTGAAATTGAAATTCTTAAAGCAGTGACTTGCATGTTGCACTTAATTGAATTTGATGACTTTATTGAAACGGGTACACTGACGACTTTTGGTCGAGATTTTAAATTTGAATGGTCTCTGACTGGTCCTTCGAGCCAGGCGATAAAGTTTGTCATTGGTGGTTTGTGTGGTTAGTGATAAGTGGATTCAATTGGAACGTGTTCTAGAATAGTAGGTAGTACTAGTAGGTACCTAAGTTCAACAAGTTTACATATTGTAAAAAAAACACTTTATTGGAGGAGATATCAAGAGTACATCCATTTTAACTGTAATTTCTGATCCGTTTCTATACAAGTTTTATACTTTTATAGTAGTCTAGTAATCTACTCAATGATAAAAATCCTTTTAGGTATATCCAAAACAAATCCTATCAAAAAACTATTTTCGGATTGCGAACTTTTGAACAGTTCGTGATTGAATCCATTCATATGAACAGATTGTTCAAATTTACAAAACCAGGAAAATATATTTTAGAAATAGTGGTTTGGCAGATGATTAATGGAAAGTAATCTATATATATAAAAGAAAGTCGTGTTAGTTACGCTATTTATAACTCAAGGACGGCTGAACCGATTTGGCTGAAAATTGGTAGGCAGGTAGCTTAGAACCAGGAGATGGACATAGGATACTTTTTTCTCTTTATTTATTTTAAGGGACTTTTACCCTATTAGGGTATACCAGTCCCATAAGGCCTTAGCTTGAACAAGTATCAATTTAAATATTATATGCAAGACTGTACAATTTAATAGCTTTTTTTTATGTCGGTATAGCCGTATAGACATACATACTTTATAAAATTTTTTTTTTTACTTTGTCCCGTGGCGTTAACCGCGGGTTTGTTGTACAGCGGGTAACACCGCGGGGCTCAGCTAGTACATAATAAATATCTCACGGCTATTTCTCTGAGGGGTGGGCAGAGACAATTGATGTTCACCTACTTCTAATATACGCGACTGCTGATCATGAGGTCTCGGGTTCGATTCCCGGGTCGGACCAAATATTTGTATGATCTACAAATATTTGTTTCGGAGTTTGGGTGTTTTCTATGTAAAATATGTATGTATTTACAAAAAAAAAAAGTATATATGTATTTGTATCAGTTGTCTAGTACCCATAACACAAGCTCTGCTTAGCTTGGGACTAGATGGCGTTATGTGTTAGATGTCCGAAATATTTATTTATTTATTAATAAAGAAATAAGGTCGTCCTTATCCCATATGCCTAATTGTTACAGGTCTAGCAGTAATAATAAAATCTTAATGACTCTGACCTAAAGTGAAGTGCTACCCTAGATAAACGTTATGATAATCTTTATTCAACCCTATTCCTTTTAGTGAACTATATGCACAACAATTTGAACTTAGTGTTTTATAGAACTACATAGTTTGTGAACAATTGCTTTTGTGATATAGGTATATTTTATAGAATTACTACCGGCATGGTGTGTAGGGAGGGCCAAGACTCAAATATTGATTGATTGTTTGACTACAGTAAGCTAGTCTGTATTTCTTATTATCTGTTTATGAATGGAATGCTACTTTTGAGTCCATTTGAAGCAGAAATATAATGATACTAGCTTTTACACGCGGCTTCGCTCACGCAGACTTTCATCCCCTGATTTACGCCCTTAGGGGTGGAATTTCCAAAATTCCTTTCTTAGTGCTCACTTACGTTATATAAAGAACCTACATGCAAAATTTCAGGATTCTAGCTTCAGCGGTTTGGGCTGTGCGTTGATCTCTGGGTATGTCAGTCAGTCAGTCACCTTACTCTTTTATATATATAATATACTAGCTTTTACACGCGGCTTTGCTCACGCAGACTTTCATCCCCTGATTTATCCCTTAGGGGTGGAATTTCAAAAAATCCTTTCTTAGTGCTCACTTACGTTATGTAAAGAACCTACATGCAAAATTTCAGGATTCTAGCTTCAGCGGTTTGGGCTGTGCGTTGATCTCTGGGTATGTCAGTCAGTCAGTCACCTTACTCTTTTATATATAGATTAGCTGACCCGGCGAACTTCGTACCGCCATATTTACATATCTGTCTCAGCTTCCCACAGGCAGTGTACAGTCGCGGACAAAAAAAAACACTTTTCCTGGTATCTTTTATTTTTTTCTTTTTAGCAAAAAAAGAATGAATGAAATCGGACTATGGGTTATTGAATTGCAACTAAGTACATATTTTCACTTTCACGGGGGTGAAAGAGGGGTCTTTCCAGGAAACCGTGCTGAATTTCGGGATAAAAAGTATCCTATGTCCTACCTCGTAGTATGAACTCAAATCATGCCAAGTTTCATTTGAATCTGTTCAGTAGTTTCGGCGTGATGCGCGGCCAAGATACAGACAGACAGACAGACAGACGGACAGACAGACAGACAGACAAAAATGAAAAAATTACAGTTTTGGCTTCAGTATCGATTATAGAGCCCTCCAAAAAAAAATTCTAAATATCTTTAATGTACAGAATTGGATCTGTTACATTTTTATTATAAGTATATATAGATAGATTATCAATAGTGTCTGATTCAGTAGAGAGTTAGGTACAAAATTCACTTAGGTGAAATATAGATCAAATTATCAGATTTCAATGATTAAATTTTATTGAGACATATAATATATGACATTGATATTTTAATAGACGATCAAAACTATAAATGCATCGAAAATAGGCCCAAAAAAAGAACCAACTACAAGAACTAGCCAGGTAGGTAGTAGAGCCACGCTGATTTCAGCACGAATGGGCCGGCTCGACCGGGGCGGTACTTCCCTCGCACAGAAAATCAACGTAAAATGACAGCGTTTGTGCTGTCGTGTTTCGTTGGTGAGTGCGAGACCGGAGGCCCAATTAGTCTAGTCAACAAGTTCCATACTTGTTGACTAGACTAAAAGATGCACAAGCATCACTAGGCCTCCATAGTGTGGGTCGCCATACTGCATTGTTGTATTCGCAATGAGTATGGTGGCCACCACTCGTGGATTCTGCTTATGCTTTCCATCAGGCAGAGTAGAGTCATTTTGGCAGGCCAAACATAAAAAAAAAAAACTGGACCAAATTGAAATGGGACCACACGGGAAGCACTAGCTTTCAAATAAAAAAAGAATCATCAAAATCGGTTCACCCAGTCGAAAGTTATGAGGTAACAAACATAAAAAAATAAAGTCGAATTGATAACCTCCTCCTTTTTTGAAGTCGGTTAAAAATAGAGTCCAACAGTTAGCCACTAAGTTTTATTCCGCTGTCACTGTCCTGTCCACACATCAGCGTAATAAAGATAGTTTTAAATATTTTGTAGTGCGATGCTTCCACTCGATGTACACCATAGTATTATCAAGTTTTAGGTATAATATACCACAACTATAGGTTAGGAAAGTACTTCATTAAAAATATTGTATGCATATCACAAAAAATATAGGTTACAAATAATGGAAAAAACATTTTGATGACAAACGCGGCTACTAATATAAACCACAAAAATAATACATTTACATACAATATTATGACATCTACAATTTTGCGGTTTTATGCAAAACAACAAAAACAGATTCATTCATACATTCATAAGCATCACCATCATCAACGATGAATACCTATAAATAGACATTACCTACAACTTAATACTATAAAGCTGAAGAGTTTGTTTTCTTATTTGTTATGTTAAACGCGATTATCTCTGAAACTACTGAGACGAATAAAAAAATTATTTTGGTGTTGGTTACTGCATTTATCCAGGAAGATTATAGGAGCATTAACAAAAAGTAGGGATAACTTATTCCTTTTGAAAAACTAAATCGCGTGGGTCAGTTAGTATACCTAATATAAGGTTTTAAACTGAAACATTCAAACTACAATGTTTCATACTGCGTCAAGGCATTATTCTTACTACTTTATATTATAAATGCCAAAGTTTGTAAGGATGTATATGTGTTTGTTACTCTTTCACGCAATAAAATTTTACAGTAATTTAGCTTATACATCAGAATAACACATAGCATACTATTTGCCGAGAAAACCGACATACACGCGGGCGGAGCCGCGAGCAACAGTATAGTCATAAATGTGTAACTAAAATAATTATTTACCAATAATAATCACCTACTCTAAAATAATAATAAAATAACGTTGTAGGCTTTTCTGATAAGTAGTTATTCTATCATGGAGTCACCACGGGCGCCTTTCTGCGGTTTCATATTTACCATACATATTAGGCAGAAAACATTGGAATAATATTGATTTGAATAAAGTAACTGCATCTTAAAAAATATGTCTAAAAGGAGTACTTAGTAAACTGACAAGCGACACAGGAGAATGTAAAAAAAGTCATTGCATCGACAGCAAATTCATTTGAGAAGGGTATAAGAAGATTATGATGATAATCTTAATAATCATAACTTTGTTTTACACCAGCTAATTACAAAAAAAAAACTTAGCACTAGGCTCAGATTACAAAAGAAAGCCAGATGGAACGTTCTTGTCAAAAAAACCGACTTCCAAAAAACATGCAACGAAAACTCTCTGCCAAAAAACACTTAAAAGCGTAAAATAAACTGGTTCTTCATAAATTGCCTATACCTAATTCTTTATTCATTTAAATAGTAGTATTATAATGTGTGCTAGGTACCTAGAATCTGTTTAAAGTCGGTGCCAAGTGACTATCGCTTAGACTTTTGTAATTGTTCGTTTGTATTCTTTTTGGCTTAGTACCGACTTCAAACAGATTTTCAATTTCAAAATCGGTCCACAATTGACGGAGTAATCGCTGAACATACATAAAAAAAAATAAAAAAAAATAAAATACATACAGTGGAACATAGAACCTCCTCCTTTTTGGAAGTCGGTTAATAACATGACGCCGATTGATTTATTTTAGTGTGCGTGACAGTCGGTGCGACACTGTAGGAACACGTACATCTTTGTGTGTGTAATGATACCATACGCAGTAAAAAGTTCCCTATTTTTTGATAAATATTAAGATTGTAAAAAGGATATTTTAATATTAAAGAACTTTAAATATTATGGTTTTTATTTCAGTTACTGTTACATACTATGCAAACTCTCAGCGACCTTTATTTTGCACTAACTTTTTATAATATTGTCGTTTGGCGTGTAAATTTCGTGGAAAAATTATAAAAAGCTAAAATAAATTACTTTACCAAAATATAAAAAAATATATAAAAAAATATATATATATTTGTTTAATATTCTGCGGATAAACGGTAGGTACCTGGGAATCAAGTTTTGTACTATCGATTAAATTATTCTCAATCATTCAATTATGATGTGAAGCACAAGTTAAAGACATAAAACATCCACAAATTGTTTGTATGTAATAATGATCAGAAATAATTGTATGTTTCACCAAAGAATACTTTCAGATGAGGTTAGGAACCAAGTCCCTAAATATAGAAATGAAGTTCACTAATGTCTGGACTAACACTAATCTCCCTAATTGAAGGGGGAAAATAATAGACAAAAACTGGTATCACAGTCGAGCTACGGTTGAGGTTTTGTGTTCCGACACAACAATATAATTATCAGGTAAATAAATAATTATAGCAACTAAATAATATGTATTTACCAGTGAAAAGATATTCCATCTTCTTGTTTTTGTTTTTGGGAACTAGTCTTACAGTGTTTAATGATACAAGACGGCATTTTGAAAATAAAATTAAAAATCACTCGTGACGTGTACACAATGTGGCGGTTTGTCAAACACTGCCGCGAGAATGTATTCGCTTTCTAATTTATATTTACTTTGTAGATTCATTGTCGTGTTCTTAACGGTCTATCTGGCTTTCTTAGTAATCTGAGGCACTAGGTATGTGTGTACAAGTGGCGGCCTTATCGCTTGGAGGCAATCTCTCAGGCAACCATGGGATGAAGAGAAAATATTATTAGCGGAAAGTAGTAGTGTCATGTGTATTAAAAGTGGGGTGGGAGTAAAAACAAAAAAATTAAGCAGTAAAAATTATCTATTATATATGCACTAATACCTATACATTGTGTGATTATAAAACGGATGAGTTCAGTATACAATTAATATTAATTACACACTTAAATGAAATAATGTGACATAACGCCACGCCGCTTGCCAATTCGCCAAGTGTTGTGGGTTCAAATCCTACACGGGACAACACTTTGTGTGATCCACAAATTGTTGTTCTGAGTTTGGGTGTTAATTGTGTCGTCCGTTTCATGTATGTCTGTAAAGTCCCCCGCGACACAGGATGTTTATTCCTAATGCGGGAGTTGTCTTTTAAAAAATAATAATAATTGACCAACAAATAAAATTTTAACAACAAAAACAACCGACGTCAAGGTTCGACTCGATTTCTCTTGGATGCCATCATCAGATCTTAGTGTCCTTATCATGGTACCACCGTTGGGATATCTCCTTTCCATTAAAAAAGAATCGTCAAAATCGGTTCATAAACGACGAAGTTATCCGCGAACACATAAAAAAATATATCGAATTGAGAACCTCCTCCTTTTTGAAGTCGGTTAATAAGTAAAAGTAGGATAACATACATTGATGTCTCTCAGGTAATGCTCCTTTACCCGTCTCTTGAATGCACTTAAAGACGTTAAAAATACAGATAAACTGACACATGCACTTACAAATATTATTAATTACAATCAAAAGAAATTATTCATTATAGTGTTGTATTTTAAGATTTGTCGCTAATTTAGTCGCAAAGTCGCCAGATTGCAGTTTCAACAGTACGTCTCCTAAGAGTTAAGTTATGCAAAGCCGGAAGGCGAATAAGTGCCGCTAGGGGGCGACAACTCAGAATGAACCCTGTCATGCATACCTCAGAGAGAATAATGTTTTTGAATTAATGTTTTTTTCCTTGTGTTTATGCCACCTAACCATTAAAGGAAAATTACGAACCTTTTTGAACTAGAGTGTTCAGTTGTAAAAGATTTTATTAGATGTTTTGTTGTTTAATTTTTAAAGGCATGAACCCTTTAGGCGTCTGTCGTCGTTATTAATTAACAGATTTATATTCATGAAGTATACAAAAAGCTAGTTTTGCATATCTATGCATATATTTTTACAAAAATATCTCTCTATAAAAATGTTGAAACGGCAAGGTTATTCAAGAATACATTTGCCATAGTAAAACATCAAGACAGTGATTATGCTCAAAGAGGTTCATGTGGGGACGCATTAGGAATACAGAATGTCATCATCCTAATTCACCACGATGATGTCGTAAGAGCCGACTGAAAGAGCAAACTCTAAAGGACAAGAACACTGCAAAGAGAAGTAAAAATAGAACTAAATTCTATTCCCAACTTGTCTGGCCAGCATGGTTTGTAAACTAAAGGCGCGTATCCACCGAAATTGTTGGCAATTTCAGTGTTTCCAACTGTTTGCAACTCTTCAGAAAATCGACAACTTTTGTGTCCATTGTGTCTACACCGAGTCGCCAACAGTTTGAAAAACATTCCAACTAAGCGTCTCCACAGAGCCAATAAATATTTGCAACAAGCGTATTCTTTTGATGTTTACCGCCAAAAACAGAAACACGGTTTCCAACATATGCTGACAACTTTTGTTGCCAACACAAAAAAAATACAGAAACTTTTGTCACCAAGACGTGTTGACAACACAAAAGTTGTCAACTTTTGTTCGCTGGAGACTCGGCTTCAAACCTCCTTTCTAAGGAAAGTTCTATGTCCATCAGTGGACTATTAATAGCTTTTGTTGTGATAATGATTGTCTCTGAAACGCCCGTAAAAGATCCTGCTACTTGTTTTCAATTTTGCTAACTTAAGAGAATTAATCCAATAAAAATACGACACGACAAAACAAACAATTGGACACGTAATTCAAACTGAACCAACAATCAAATATTTACAATAAATTTAAATCCATATTTATGAATGTTTTGCTGAAGCTTTCTATTATATTTAGGTTAAATATTCGCGAGGACATTTAAGCGTTTCTGTTACTACACAATTTTTAGTTCTCAACTGAAATGAACAGATAGAAATATATATCTATATATATATTTCGGACATCTAACACACAACGCCATCTAGTCCCAAGCTAAGCAGAGCTTGTGTTATGAGTACTAGACAACTGATATAAATATATACTTTTTGTAAATACATACATATTATACATAGAAAACACCCAAACTCCGAATCAAATATTTGCAGATCATACAAATATTTGGTCCGACCCGGGAATCGAACCCGAGACCTCATGCACAGCAGTCGCGTTCACTACCATTGCGCCAACCAGGCAGTAAAAAAATCTCTCCTTTCAATAGTCAACAGCAGCATTATGTAAAGTATTGATTTTTAGTACACGCTAATATTGGAATAGCAAGTCATCAAAACATTTTGTTATCAACTCTAACGATGTTATTGTATACGAAGGCTCGATCACGCTTATACCAGTTTAGTCATAGATAAAGTAGTTTGCATTACAGATAACTATTTATGGTGAGAACTTAGTCACGATCGAGAAGGACAAATTGTTGAGTAATTTGTTGATTAATGTTTGTCTCAGTAATATGGTGTTGTGTACTAGGTATACTCGTATACAGTTGACAATTGTATCGCTTAATTGATCAAACTCTGATAGATGTTACTTTAAATAGAAGTACAGATATGAAATGAAGTTATTTTGTGATTTAATGGAAACGCAATCAGATGGGTAACATTGAAAGGTTTTACAACTCTAACGGTAAAAGAGTGTTGCGGTAATTTACATGGGATAGCATAAGATAGAAGTATTGTTTTATACGCATGTCTAAAAACTTTAGAGCTATGTTTGTTCAGATGTAAGGTATAGTTTGTTCATTTTCATAGTGTCATCTTGATCGTGCCGCCCCGGCGCGTGCCGATCATTGTCAAAGGAACACCGACACGAATCAAAAGAGCCGCGTGCGGCGCACGCGGACAAGTAAGTATAAAACAAATGTTATACTTACTAGTGGGCGGACGGCGCAGGCGGCCTGTTTGATATTGTGTCGGCGTTCCTTTGACAACGAACCGCACGCGCCGTGGCGGCACGATCAAAATGACACTATGAAAATGAACAAGCTATGTACGTGTTGCGTGTTACTTATGACTAACTGGACCAAATAATGAAATAAAAGGAATTGTCGTGTTGACTCAAACTTGGTTTATTATCGACTGTCTTAAACAGCGATCGCAGTCGCCTTTAGCAAAAGTGTATCTGTTAATCTGTAGCACTTATACTTAATCTTAAAATAAGAACAAAAGAGGTTAAGCGCTTGTGTCACTACAAAAACAAATCATTGCTTTTATCCAGAATCTTAAAAAAATATATACGGCCGAAACGAGAAACCTCCTCCTTTTTTGAAGTCGGTTAAAATATATAGTACACTCGAAAAATAAATCCTAATGATAACGAGGCGCTAATAAGACTAACATACATTATCATACAAATAATACATCAGATATTTTATTAACTTATTTCCGACAAAACATCAAACTGAAAAAGATACAGATCTTTATATTTCCTTTTTTTTATGGAGTCGGGGGCAAACGAGCAGACTTATCGCCTGATGGTAAGCGAATACCGGCGCCCATGGATAACCGCAACTCCAGCGGTGTCACAAGTGCGTTGCCGGCCTTTGGGGGATGGGGGAGGGGTTGGGGCCTCCGGTATCCTCACTCACTCGGTGAAACATAGCGCAAGCGCTGTTTGACACCGGTTTTCTGTGAGGCCGTGGTATCACTACAGTCGAGCCGGCCCATTCAAGTCGAAGCGTGGCTCTCCCAATCCCTTATAATAAACAAGACTTAAAATATATTGTAATATAAAAAGAAACTGCACTTCAACGACTGCAGATCTAACAGTCCGGTGCTTGATAGCCATAAACTTTCTATTTATGAAGCTTTTATTATAATGTACCTTAATTCGTCTATAGAATTGTAAATTTGAGTCAATTTTATTACCCACTCCGCTTAAATAAACAAAAGATTTATCTACAACCATTTTTCCTAATAAAACGTAAAGAAATTAAGATTAATTTGCGTTTCGTACTGTCGACGTCTTAGATAATAGCAGGTACTAATGATCTGCCTAAATTGTGTTGATACGACATTTTGCAGTAATAATGGCTTCATTTGGTTTTTATTGCTGTCATTACCTTCGTTCTTATTACAACAAGCCTGATGGGACAATGCTAAGTTACAATTTAAGAATGTTGTGAAAATGCAAAACGTGGAACAAAGTGAAGAGAAAACTGCATGTTATTAGTTCTATTATAAAATAGGTTTAGCCTGCGTAAAGGTCAGTTATTGCGGTAATTCTTTAAACTGATATAACTTTTTTATTTATAAACCGATTGCAATGAAACAAACACTAAATGTTAAGTGGAGCTAACCGCAACGCATTAGCGAAAACCACATTGAAATCGTTTCAGCAGTTTCTGAGATTAGCGTGCACAACGTATAGACATACAAAAATTCTAAAAATCACTGTTTTGGGTTCTTTGCTTTCATAAAGCCATATAACGGTTTTTCTTATATTTCTTCGTGAAGTGAGGCGATTTTAATATTCATTAAAATGAGGGCCTGTTTGACATACACGTATTATCAATATATTTTACGTAGTTACATTATTATACCATTATTTACGCAGTTGGGTGTTAGCTTTTAAGACGTTTTCTTGTTGATACATTCATTCATATTATTTACTTGTCTAATAGTCTAAAACAGTATCGGGTGCGGGGTCATTTCACCGAGTAATTTTGGCGGATAAAGAAAAGCGGATAAGGCAAAAGTCAACAGCCATATTCCATTAAAGTAATCAAAAATTTATTGCGTATAACAAATTCGTATATAAGTGATTTATTAAAGTCTCCTAAACATTTAATTGTATTACAAATTTCAGAGTTTCGGAGTTATACCGCAGAAGGGTATAATTGAAAATGTCTATGTGAATCTCTTTGATACGGAACTCTTTGTAAAAGTACTCGGGTTGGGACTAAATCACATTGTGACCCTACCTTTGATTCCTGAGAATGCAAATAAAGACGGGACATAAATGGCTTTTGACAAAAATTGTTCTCTGTTACCGTATATGTATTGACATTTCGGAGTGAAAAGTTACTACGGAGATTTTCATATTTGTTGAAGAAATAAGGGTGTCTACACATCAAAGCGTCCGATCCGATGGCATGAACCGGGAACACCGCACCGCCCGGGCACAAGCCAGCTCCGGCAAGCTGGTTCTGAAATGCGTCCTAATATACTACGCTGGCCAGGCGAGTTGTTATAGGGTTTGTTTCAAGTGTTCCTTCTCCTTATTATTATTCTGCGTATTTGCTCCTAATTTTTTCTTTTTTTTTACGCGAGTAATGCTTTTCGCACCATACGCTTCGTTGGGAAGATGAAGGGCGTATGTGGGACTCCCGGAATACCGGTCTACCCTCTAAACCCTGCGGCGGCCTACCTCGGCAGTCGGGAAAAGCTCCAGGAACGCATCAGCGGCTTTTGGAATCCTCCCTGCCTCACCTCACAAATTGAGGTACATCCCAGGATGACCACGGTCACCACGGGGGCAGGACACTAAGCGCCCCGGTATATGCTCCCCTAGTTAGTTCTTGCGGTACCCACGGGATGAATAGGATTGCTGATAATTCGTATGCTTAAACCATGAACGCACGAATGTTTAATAATATTAATGAGTAAAATATATGAAGTATGCTTTCGGTTGGACCTTTCCATTTTAATAAAGACAGCAAACTCGCTTACGTTAAGAATGGACAATACAAAGTAGTAACACAATAGCCATGATTCCGTATTTGAACTTTGGACCTTTTGCTTATCAGCTAACAAGTAGGCCGCTAGGCTATTGTTCCGGATCAGTGTATTGTGAATCAATGAAGAAGGTAGGACAATAGAAAAGATTGAATAGATGAAGTATAGTATAATAGATGAATATGAACCTAGCCACCTGCCCCCTAGCCAAGTTGCATTCTACAAACGTAAACGTTAATAGAAAACTGACAAATGTATGAGAATGATGTCATCTCAACGATAAGTCAGTTGGTCAATACAAAATATAAGCCAGTAATACAAGAGAATAGATGTTTTAGCGATGGTAGAAATAGAACCGACACGAAACACTTTCAACTTGGCTAAGGTGGGTGATATTTTTAGAACGTTAGCAGATAGATATAATCCAATATAAAAACTAATAGATACTATTCAGATATAGAGTTCGCAGTAACGCGAATCGCTGGATTTTGATCAAAGTTTATAAATATACACACATCAAAAGTGTCTAGGGATCAACATATGTGTCTAGGGATCAACATATATTTTTGCAATAACTTTTCTCCTGATTGATATTAATTAAAATTTTCTTTAAGGATTCATCAAATAAAGTGTTTTCGTTTGTCACAGTAACGATAAACCAAGTCACCTTTGCATTAATAAAGAAATTTGCCATTTTCCTAATAAAGGGATTTTTGACATTTGAACCACTAACATTAAAGTTCGAAAAAAAGACTGAAATAACAGTTTTCTTTAAAATTTTATTAAGTAACTTAAACAAATAATAATCCGTGTTTCTACCGCGAACACTAACAACACAAGAATCGGTTTGGCATACTCAAAATGAGTTCATCCAAATCACGCTGTGGAATGGCCGCCCATGTTCGTTGCAACAACAAAAAAAGGTCTTCTTGCGACTGGATACCCTCCATATTCGGCAGAGCTCTTCTCTGTAGCATATCCCATGCATGCTCAATCGGGTTCAAGTCTGGCGACTGAGCAGGCCAGGGCCAAAGCCACATCTCAATCTCAATAAATCCGCATAAAAATGCTTGATCCCTAGACACTTTTGATATGCGTATTTCGATGGTGACAAGTCAGCTTTTAATATGTTATGGATTTGGCTTAAACCGACAAAATCCAAAAAATATACGCTTTGATGCTGTGATGGACGCGGTTTTTGATGCCGTCCTACAAAACTCATATTTCAAACGCTTTAAAATGAAAATAAAACTATTGAAAAAGTTCTTGAAATATTATTTTATTTATTCAAGCTTAATGCACATCTTGTACATAGGCGGACTTAATGCTATGGGGCATTCTCTGCCAATCAAAGTATTTTAGGTTGCTACAAAAGTTTTACTTACAGAAGTAACTCTGTCTGTATGTAACGTTTTCACGTCTAAACCGGTGAACCGATTTAGATGAATGTTGGTATAAAGATTAGAGTCATGGGGTATTTTTTGTCAAGATAATAGACATATAATAATAAATTAATTAGTACTTCAATAAAATACTTGTGACTAAATAAACTTAAAAGGACGCAAAAGGCCAATGATGACGATACTTAATATATCCTAGCTGATATCCTATATCAGGCATGCCCGCAAAACACACTAGTGCTAGTCTATATAGTATAATGATTTACATACAAAAATTCAAATCGGTTAAGAGCCCTAAGCGCGGGTAAGGTTGTTGAGGCCATCTGCGGCCAACAGCCATATATCATTTGTGAAAAGAAAAGCATTTTGAATTCATTCCGGATGTCGTCGTCGAGGAAACGAGTAATTTATTAACATACCCCAAGTTTTAGAATTTATTTAATAATTTCTACTTAGTGTTTTTACAAGAAGTCATTAGCAAATAAGCAGATTTTAAACAATGTACATCTTTCCTTTCATTCCCTTGCTACATATTTCTTTACTTTTCATAACTCCCAAATAATCGATCTAATCCCCAACATGTTCAATTACGATTTACGTACCAGGCTTGCTGAATGCAGTCTTCAAATCATCTTCCTAGCCGTTAGAATTCCCAAGATTGTCGTCGACTATTAATTCAACCGATTTTAGCAGAATGTCAATTTTTCCACTGAGCGACTTCAGACTTCCGCAACCTGAGGGCATGCTGAATTCGAAGATTGGACTGATTGCCAGTATATTTGAGGGCATTGACTTTCCAGTAACGATTACTTTTGATGTTCATGACAACCTCAAAATGCAGTCTTCAAAACACGAAAATTTAATATGTGTGTTTCTGACGCTTTGTGGATTTAAGCGTGATTGTATATATATTTCTTCTTAAAAGAGGCTAGCTTCGGTATAAATGAGTTGATTCTATCGGAGTAATAGGAGCGATAGCAATTTTAGGGGGATTAAAAAAGTGGCAACTCACCTCTGACTTTTGAGTTGCAAATGTCTCTAGGACGCGGCAGTCATTTACAGGTGGCCAGTCTCCTCATTTTCCCTCCTATCTATCCAGCAATTGTCGTGCACTGCTAAACGAAGGTTTCCCTCAAGGAGTGCCAACTATCCCGGTCTTGGGCAATCCGCATCCATTCGCTGCCAGCCACTTTCTTTAAACCGTCGGTCCTTCGTGCTACAGAACGCACTACACTAAGGGCCACTTGCAAGACATAGCTTAAATACATTTAAGACATACTAAGTGCGTTATAAAATGTTAAACACAATTGGCATCTTGCACAACAAAAGTTTTTTGCTAAACAAGTTTAAGAACTGCCGAAGTTAAACATCGAAACTTGACTATTTAGCGGCGCTGAACGTATTTAACGCGTAGTGCAACGCGTAGTATAGTCTCCGCCTCGCACTCGACTCGACAACCGTCTCGCCCACACTCGCAGGGCGCGCCGGCGAGCGACCTCTTATCATATTTAACTAAATTTACCTGCTGTCATCATTGTGCAAGAGGGCGCTAAATTTATTTAAAGTAAACGTGTCTATGCGTTTAACTAATTTTGTTTAGTAGCTATTTAAGTCGAACGTTGTTCAAGTCGTCCTAAGTTTGCCTAATTGTCTCCACTCCAGAACAAAAATGTATATAATACTTTTGCAGAGTATATACACGACATAAGCTTAACAAAAGAACAACACGTCACCATAAACCAATTAGCGCCTCTTGTGACGCAACTACCCGTAAAACCTTCATTTATATGATAAATGAGAACTTGTGTTTGTTCGTAACTTTCACGCTTAAACTCCCACACCCGGGGGTAATGATTGCGGATGGGTGTTAGGTATTTTTGTAACCTTACCTACCTTTATTAGAGGGGTTTGTTTGTTTTAAGAAAGGGTTAATGTGTATAACATAGGTACAGTATACAGGTAGCATCTGTGCCGTCTTGAACTTTTATCCAAGTTTTCAGCATTTGTGCCACAGCTTTAATTTAGGGTTCCGTTGGCCTAATGCTTATGTAACTGTTGTAATTTCGTTATGTATGTTTGACTGGCTGTCCATCTGTCCGTCTGCGGTTTCTATAAATTAATTATGTTGTACGCAGTGTATAAACATGTTGATAACAAACGTAAACGTGAAATGGGGATGATTTTTTATTCCTAACTCATTTCATTGTCACTTATTTCAAATTAGATTTCAATTGACGTCTCGTACCTGAATAAAGTTTGAGATTTTTCGCAAAATATTTGAAAAAAAATATAAAACCAATTCGAGGCAAGGCAGAGCTTAGTCTTAGTAACGTAATTTGACTGGTTTTGGGGTATAGCCATTTTGTCATTGATAAAAACGTTACCTTTAAAATCTGATAAAATTGGAGTCTGCTTTTTTACCTGAAACAAAATATACAACCATGATTAATTAATTATAAAACATCTACGTACTTAAGGATCACGACTTTTTCTACTAGCTGATAAACTCCCTGATAGATATATCATCCGCTAGATAACAACAGATTTCGGTTGCACAAGTCCTGGATAGAGACATACATATATGTAAGACAAACATATATTTATTTGCAACTTTTATCTATCAGATTGTATTATATGGCACATAACTATCTGAAACTTTATCAGGAACGGGTGAAACCGGTGTTCAACAAATATTTATGGAAAATCGAAGACAAATAAATTTCCCGTAAACATTTGTCAAGAAAATAAAAGTTAATTAGCCAAGATCGGGTTTGGAGTCCTGGGAATATTCTCAAAATTATTAAAGCATTTTTTTTACTTGCGACCAATATTACTACTTATTCATTATCGTCATGTCGAAGTGTGTCGGAAACGAACAGCTGGTTAAATTACAAACTACTTAGTCATGCTCTTCAACGGTAAACCTACCAACTTGACAGAACTAAAGAGAGATATAATGGTGCCGTTATTAAGGCGAAGAAATGTTTGTAAAATAAATGTAATATTTACATAAACCAGTACCATATAACTACTGCAGAAGGTTGGTTTTTGCTCTCACTCAAGCAAAGAGATTATTGTAGTCACTCGAATGCTTACTTGTAAACAAATATGCAATTTGAAAATGACAAGCACAAAGACAAAAACCATTCAGCAGGTGCAGTAACAAACTCTTCAAAATCGAAAAAATCTGTAGCATTGAGCTCATGGAGTCTGAAAATTGTTCTCTGGATTTTGGTATTCTCCGACATTTGGGGCATCTTCTGCTAGAGAAGACAAGTTATAGTTCTTTCCCGTATTCTCTACGCTACTACTTGAATTTATACTACTATAAGCCAAACTTACTACGAAAATCTCCCTTGTTTTTTTTATAGAATAGTGGGTAAACGAGCAGACGTATCGCCTGATGGCTTACCATCAGGCGATACGTCTGTGTGTGTACGGGTGTCCATGGACGGTGCAACAACTGAGGCGTCACAAGTGCGTTGCCGGCCTTTGGGGGATGGGGTAGGGGACGGGGGGAGGGTTTGGTGTATGGGCCTCTGCTATCCTCACTCACTCGGTGAAACACAGCGCAAGCGCTGTTTCAGTGAGGCCGTGGTATCACTCCGGTCGATCCGGCTCATGCATGCCGAAGCGTGGCTCTCCCACGGTAAAATGTTTAATATCTACCTGTTACACATAGTAACATTCTAAGAAAGAAACACTTTAGTTTATTCTATTACCAACCGCAAACATGTTCATAATAAAACTCTTACAAAAGTGTAATACAGATAATTTTCCTTGAGTGTTACGTGACGAAGTACCTACTATAAAACTCTTATGGCTAATGTGTCTGTCTCGGCTTCAATATTGCCGTGCGACATAAAACTTTATTAAATAACCTTTATTTTCCTCCTCAACGCTAGATTAATCTACCCATGAGATGTCAACCTGATGTGGGTTTGTACAGGATCTAACAACACACACTTCTACAATTCCTTGTGGGAAATTAAACTAAGGTTTGGTTTAATTTGAACGTGTTTTTGTTAAAATAACATTTTGTACTGTATTTAAAATTATGTATTTCTAAGTTTTTAAGTATAATAGATACGACCATCACGCATAGTAGAGACATTATTTAGACTGCCTCGTTGGTCTCGCGGTTGGCGTGTGTGACTGCTGATCATGAGGTCTCGGGTTCGATTCCCGGGTCGGACCAAATGTTTGTATGATCTACAAATATTTGTTTCTGAGTTTGGGTGTTTTCTGTGTATAATATGTATGTATTTACAAAAAAAAGTATATATGTATTTGTATTAGTTGTCTAGTACGCATAACACAAGCTCTGCTTAGCTTGGGACTAGATGGCGTTGTGTGTTAGATGTCCAAAAATATTAAAAAAAAAATATTTTGGCAGATTCCTGTCATGAATGGTGGAAGAATAAAATTACGATGCTCTACCCCGCAATATCCGATATACACGTGGGCGGAGCCGCAGGAAAAAAAATTGTAATTTAACTACAATATAAGAAAAGTCATTAAGGTAAATTAAGGATAAAAAGAATCAAGATAAAAAAGCCCCCATGTTTTTAGCGCAATCTATAACAATATTACAAATATCTTTACAAAATAATCCTACACATGAATAAGTCTACAATCGTACTACATCAAAAACGGAATACATCAGCGTGGAAATCGCAAGTGCTATCAATAAAATACACATAATAGGATACGGTGGACCAACCCTCATAGGGATTCTATCTCACAAAGGAACTATAAAGGGCGTTCGATACGCATCTATAGAGACCTCAACGGTAAGACTTGGTGATAAGAGGAGCGACGAGCGGGACTGTATTACAATAAAGTCAAAAGATTTTTATTCAAATAGACACTTATTTTACAGCAACTTACGTATAGTCAATATTTAGAAATCGAGTGATTCTAGTCGCCAGTTCCAAGTGCAGCCTACCCTTCATGGACAAAAATCTGGCAAGAAACTCCATTGTTGCTCCTTTTAAAAAAATAAATAGGGTTTACTATGAGACTTGAATGAGAGCGAAGTCGACCAAAGAAAACAAAACAAAAAGTTTAGAGTAATTACTCAAAACTGCAAGAAAATAAAATCCAAATAGCACTTTCACTCACAGTCAAATTTAAAAAGATGTAATATACGTGTAGTGATGGAATAAGAATACAGAGTGATACCACCATACCTATTCATCCCATGGGTGTCGTAAGAGGTGACTAAAGGAGCAAACTACGCAGGACATCATCACTGCAACCTAGACACAAGCCATCGCGTCTAGCCAGCAGCGTAGCATAGTACACAAAAACATATAATCTAAGGAGAGTCCATATCCTACTTGTTGATGATGTGTTAGAATAACAATAATAAGAATACAATAATAATCTGACACATTTCACACAGAACAGTCTGATTCCAAATTAGGTAAAGCCTTTTATTACGTGTAGAAACACTCTCCTACTCATGCCTGGTTTGCGGTGGAGTGGGTGTCCGAGCCAAGCTGACTTAAACTACTCTGTGTGTGTGACATACATTTGTGTGAATTTGGTGTAAATTAAGTTGCACCACAATAAAATTAAGATGAATGCCTTCCTAGCCAAATTCATCAAGCCATTTAGACTACAAAGCCTGGTAAATATTTTTTTATTGTATCTATGTGTTAGATACAATAAAAAAAATTATATCATTTTGTAGTACAACAATAACCAGTTTAAAATTAACGACATGAATAATGCATTTTATATTTTGTAGCTTTATTTGTAAAAGATGCAATAAAAATTGAAAATGGAAACCTAAGTAAAACCTAAGATTTACAAATGAATAAAAGTAAAAGTTCAAAATGAAAGACCATTATATTTTAGAATGGTTTTATTAGAAGTTGGTAAGCCTTAAGGCGTGTCTCCTGCGGCTAAAATTAACACAACAAATTAACAAAACTTGTTAACTAAACATGTTAGCGAAAAGTCGCAGGTGACGGACTTTTAAAAGAGGACCAAACACGATTACACGAAAAGCAAAAATCTTTTATCTACTCGACAAAATGACTTATAGTACACTTACTTAAGTTTATAGTATAAATATGAATAATATAAGTATTAATCTTAGACAAAGAATACTATAGACTAGACACGCCAACAGCGTTACCACGAGCGAGTGAGATGACGATACCATTTACCAGTGTGTTAGAGAAAAATAGAGATACGTATTTTTTATCCTTGTCGCCGTATCGCTTTTTTTCGTATGGCACATATGTGACAAACAGTGTTCAAAGCGGGAATTATATCAGGAGTGAAAATAAGGTTTATTGACGGAATTACTGTGTGATTTCAAGTGTATCTAATTGTTTTTAACCCAGATACTTTAAAAAATATGGTACAGTGTTGTGTTGTCGGCTGCAAAAGCCGCAGTAAACGTAAATATGAAAATATAACCTTTCACATGTAAGTATAAAAAATAGCGTTTTATCGGCACAATATTGTTTTTAGTAATAACTACGATTAATTACATCTATTGTTGTTTGTAAATATGCAGAAATAATTGAAAATAAGTGATAAAAACTAGTTTCTAAAGAGTGAAAATTTTGTAATTAACCGACTAAATTGCGTAGGTTGTCACAGCTATAGTTCGAACGACCATTAATGTGTAATGGTAATTTTGCAAGGTTATCAGCATTTTAGGGATAACGTATCAGCCTTTTGAAATTACCCCATAAGGTGAGGAAATTTAATTTGATTGTGTTTTATGTTCTCCAGATTTTTTGTGGTTGAAGGCTACTGGACGACAAGATTGGGCACCGACAAAGTATACCCGAATGTGTTCTTGCCATTTTGAGTGCCGATTCTTTCGCAAAACGGAACACATGGTGTTTTTAGACAATTAGTGTTTTTTATTATGTGCTATTAATTAAAGCTATATGTAAAAATATTTGAACGTAAGGATACATTACAGCACAAAAAATATGCTGATAACTAAATTTATTTATTTAAATTTTGAAATTTCTTTAACAAACTTATTGTGTTTAAAGGTCAATAAATACTATAAGCTTCTAAATAATGTTTTTGTTACAATCAAATCAATCCCGATGCCGGTTGCATCCTCAGCTTTCGCTTTGGCCCAGAGCCTGCTATTCTGATTTAACCATATTTGACAGATTTGTTTAACGTTTGGAACAGTAAACGGAATTAATAAGGGAGAATTAGCTTTAACCTGGCAACATTAATATTTGATGTACTTTGTTTCTATCCCTTACGGGTGTACGCATATGTCAAGTCTATAGTATTCTTTGTCTAAGGTATTAATGTTAGTTCAGTTCAGTTTCATTTTACGAGAAGTATACGCTGGGATGTTTTCAGTCCGCTTTGGATAACATGTTTGCTTGTTAAAATTAACAAAACAGTTAGGCCACGCCCATATTTTGATAAATATTTGACGTTTGGTGTTTAAAAACATTAAACAGTGTCACAGGAGACCCGGCTTTAGGATTAATCGTAGGTCGGGGTTTATCAGTAATATACACTAAAGCTCGTATAGTCTAAGAGGCAGACTATAGGATAGGTACTATACACTCACAATTCACGAACTGTCTATTGCTTCAATTCACGTAATAGGAGCAAGACTATTGCCGGGCACTGTACCAAAGATAAGATTAGGAAAGGTATATTTTCTCCCCGCTCAGTCTATCAACGTGATATCTCTCCCACACGAACCATTTACTAAGGAGAGAACGAATGCAATGATTATTAGGTGCGATGGAACTGATGAAAGAGTTCCACGCAACATAAGAATGCTAATGTTTAGGGATAGCGGGTTCAATGCCGCGCCCGGCTTATACGTCGATGGTAACGGAATTTGTTTGAATCTACTTTCTACTTTATACGGTACGAATTCTTGCAATATTTGATACTCATATTTGATTTCTTAGGTTATGTTTATTTTCTGTGTAACTTAGGTAAACGAATAGTACTTAATATCTAAGCATCGAGATTTAAGGTATCTTAATAGAAGCTGGATTTTAAGCTATTGCATAGCTTTTATCGCGGGCTTTGAAACGATCGCGACGAGCTGCTCCGAACGACGAATCAACGAATCTGATCCGAAATCTGTCTGAGAGACAGACAGTAAAAACAGTCTGGATTTGCGCAAGTATACTTGAACGTGTATGTCCGGCTTAAGCAGCTGTTTGTGAGAAAGTATATAGGTGTATAGGTATCTATCATATCTTTATAATGCCACACTCACCGCTTGTGCGCCCCATAAGTGTACATGTTCAAAGAAAAAAAATACTGTGAATAAAACAACCCGTTCAATGACGAAGACATTTATTAGGAATAGTTTAAACCTTTTATAGTATGCTGTGTAACGAAACCATATCGCTACTTAAAAAAGTGATCAACGCCATCTAGTGACGATGTTGGTACTAATTTAGTAGTTTAGTATTTACCATTCACAATATTATACATACTGCATAAATAAATAAATAAATATAATTGCATAAATTGATAAAAAATGCTATGCAATAGCTTTACCGCGGCAGTCCCCGAGTGCCACACGTCTTTTTTTTTTGGGGGACTAATCCCGCCAGCCCGCCCACCACTGTAACTTCTGTACACCAAGATCAACAGCAGTGACCGACGAACACACCGAGGTATGGCACTCGGAAAGTCCCAGGAAACATTAAACTGTCTTGGAACCCGCAACGAAATTAATCAGAAGAAAACTGGAGGAGTTGGAAAATTCTATGTCACCTGGGTCATTATTATGAATCTATTGACACCAATTCATTATAATCGGTTCAGTAGTTTAGGTGCTACGGTGAAACTTATAAACACACACAGACTGCCAAAACTATTACCTTTCCTCTCGCCGTAGTCGATAAAATCATCATACAATAACAAAACAGGCAAACTACTCTTCGACTAAATGTCACTATTGAGTGACAATGGCGTGTGACACTAGTGGCCAGTGTCAATCACAATTTGATTCATGTAAGTGTCAATAACATGGTACCCTTCTATGTGGTTTGTGTGGAGATTTATTATTAAGAGAGGGCCATTTGCAAGTGCCTATTAGAAACTTCATCCTGGCCTTAATTTGATTACTGCAGGTTACTCCTAAGTGTCAATGATACTTGTGGTAGTGTTTGTGACTCGGTTTACGATTGTAGCATTGAATCTTTCGCTACCTTTATTCAGGAATTTATGAAAAAGTGCTAAGGCAAGTATCATTAGCACCCTCAATCCATTCCGGACTAATAATATAATTCAAAATGTTATGACTGACTTACTTAATATTATTTTTTTACTAAGTTTTTTTTAATGAATAGTGGGCAAACGAGCATACGTATCGCATGATGGTAAGCGATTACCGCCGCCCATAGACACCCGCAACACCAGAGGCGAAACAAGTGCGTTGCCGGCCTTTGGGGGATGGGGAGGGGGGAGTGGCTGTGGTATGGGCCTCCGATATCCTCATCCTCACTCACTCGGTGAAACACAGCGCAATTGCTGTTTCACACCGCCGGCCCAAGCATGCCGAAGCGTGGCTCTCCCACGTAAGTCTAGGTTCTTTTTTCATACAGATTAAAAATGGATACTAAATATTAGATATTATACATAGAATTTAACGTTTTATTTCATACAAAAAAACTGAGTAATTATGTAATTAATTGCGCAGGTCTCATAGCTTATAAGAAAACACTATATAAGTATAGTTTTGTTAACCGATAAGGTATGTGCAAGTTGATAAACACAAGCCCATATTACTTAAACAATTTCTCTCAATGCAATATGGTGTACAAAAAGTATAAAATCGTAAGATCACCTTTTATAGAAAAGTAAGTTAAAATATTTCTTCTCTCCGACTAAGTTAATAAACAACAAAATGTTTTGCACGTCTGATTTACGTCACTTCGGGGTTAAGGCCGCTAATTACGGTAGACACCATTTTCGTGGCGATTAAAAATTAAAAACAAACTTCACGGTCCTCAGTACAGTTTTAATTAGAAAAGTTATGGGGAATGATGTTTTCAGAAAGACTTGATGATTATTCTGTTATACGCTAGACTTTTTACCGTGGGAGAGCCACGCTTCGGCATGAATGGGCCGGCTCGACCGGAGTGATACCACGGCCACACAGAAAACCGGTGTGAAATAGCGCATGCGCTGTGTTTCACCGAGTGAGTGAGCATACCGGAGGCCTATACCCCAACCCCTCCCTCCATCCCCCTCCCCATTCCCCAAAGGCCAGCAACGCACTTGTGACGCCTCCGGTGTTGCATGGGCGGCGGTAATCGCTTACCATCAGGCGATACTTCAGCTCGTGTGCCGCATCATGTTTGTCTGTATGTCCTTTATAGAATCGTAAACTATGCATTTGATCATGTCATGATCTTCAGCAAAAGTGTTGTGCATGAGCCCAAAGTTTCTGAGTTGGTACGACCAATCTTTGACAGATGGCCGACATACAAGCGGGCGGAGCCGCGGGCAACAGCTAGTATATATACTGGGGATAACAAGGTCCTGTCGTTATCATGGACGGGGAAAAGCTGAGGGGTCAAATAGACCTCATTAAAAAAAAAAAAAAAACAGCTAGTATAACATGTAAAAAAAAAACTACTTTTTACGCTGGTCAGCTGCACCGGTACAGGATTTCTTAAGTTTTCCTGCACTGTGCAGTGCTGTTGTTTTGCGTAGTCTACTTTTTTATTCATCTGTTATGATTACTTAGGGGTGGCAACACTTTATTATGATGAAATATTTTGAATATGAACTACTTTTACAGCCCCATACTCCCGCGTAAATGAGGCCATACTCCCTTGCTCTAAGATCCCTAATCATTTTAGTCTCCGTAAGGTATTCCTTATAAAAGGTGAGGTATTTTAAAGTACTTTGAAATTGATAGAGAATTTCCATATTTCAAAGGAAATGAGACTTTATAAAATTTTGCGTATGGTATCGTTTACTTCGACAAGAATTTATTGACTCGTTATTAGGTTACATTTAATGGATACCAATTTTACAACCGCTTCGTTCATATTGCGAGCAAAATGATATTTTATAACAAAAGCTTTTCACCTCGTATTTAATTTGTAGCACATAAATTAAACATTACGGGAATCAGGGCTATAGCCTACAAGTATTAGTTGTAGGTATTACAAATTAATTACAGGTATAAGTATTAAGTACAGATATTAGATATTGGTATTAATATGAATTTCGGTGGTGTTGTCTGGTGCATGGGTTATTAGGGAATTGTTGTACTAGATAGATTGCGAAATAATCGTTTTAGGACCTGAAAGTTCTAATAAACCTGGAACTCAATACCAGCGCAGGTGTTACGATCCTGGTTCCTGTAAACGGGGCGTGACAAAGTATCACACAACTGCATTATCTGCATTATCTTTCCATCAGGCAGAGTAATCACTTCGACAAGCATATTTAAAAAAGAAAAAAGCTATATGCTAGCGAAGTCAAACGAGCAGTCGGGTCACGTGATGGTAAGCGACTACCGCCGCCCATTGACACCTGCAACTCCAAAACAACAGTTGTCATGGTTTGACTGTCTTCCTTTCCAGAACTAAAGGAACCTGGTTATGTTCCAGGTAGGCTCACACACGAAAAGCTACAAAAGAATTGCTTAAAACGGTTTAAATCCTGTGAGTTCAATAAAGGAATCAGTAGGATCTTAGATTTAAACAACTAATAATACCAATAGGTACATTGGTATTATTGGACTGAGATATCTTCAAAGATATCTCAGTCTATAATTATTACTCCCACTTCCCTGTTTAATAACTACGTATTTTGTATACCACCACTGAAAAGGCTTCATTACTCGAAATATCACCAAAATATTAGGAAACGGTATTCAATTTTGCCAGACTAAATACTAATCTGAGCTGTGATTTTCCCACCGGAAAAACTTTATATTTATTAACGAGTAAGAAACTACTAAAGTGTTGATAACGGTCTTAAAATATAATTATAATATTTCATTTGAAAAACTAAACGTATATAATGTGGTGGTGTACATATAACGAAACGCATTCTTTGAAATTTTCCTACGATAAATTATTTCTAAAAAAAGAACACTGAAAATATAAAAACACATTACAAATTTATTCAAAAAAAAGTCAAATCTAGGTAATTAAAGTTAGTCCGATTATAATAGCAATAGATACCTTCTAGTCTGGAGTCGGATAAAATACGACTAATTCTGCATCAACGGAAGTGAAAAAGTTAAGAAAAAATTAAATAAAACGTAAGAAAGAAGATCATATTATAGTAGGTATGTATAATATATTTACATTCTCCCAAGTATGATATACATGCATATATACTCCCCTTACAAGTAAACTCGATATTGAAATAAAACAATTTCAAACAAATAAAAATATTTTCAAATAACTTTATATCCAGCAAGATATCACAAGGGATGGCACCCCAACTTTGCTTAGGACTTGAGTTATTGTGGACTACCCTATCTTACCCTAAGTGGGGGTTGCAAACGGAGGGTAGATTCAAATTTATCGGCGATGCATACGTATTTATGCGGCACTTAACCGTAGGTATTACGAGGAGGGAAAAAACTTGTTTAGGTGACAAAGTCATGATGAATGAGGGTAGATTCGAAGGGAAAATTCACCACAGAAGTCCGAGTGGTTTGTTGAAATATTCAGTGTAAATAAATACCGTTTGCGATGGTTAATATCAGTGGTTGAAATAGAGGGTGGCTAATGAAATAGAAATGTTTTTTTTATGGAATTGGGGGCAAACAAGTGCGTTTCCAGCCTTAGGGGGGATGGGGGTATGGGCCTCCGGTATCCTCACTCACTCGGTGAAACAAAGCGCAAGCGCTGTTTCACACCGGTTTTCTGTGAGGCCATGGTATCACTCCGGTTGAGCCGGCCCATTCATGCCGAAGCGTGGCTCTCCCACGGTGAATAAAATAAATATAATAGTTTATCTAAAGCATCTGTAAGATGAACTTCTAGTATTAAGGATAAAAGCTTCTCGTAAGAAGTAGGTGGACTGAGTGCTAAGTTAGTTCGAAGCTAAAGAATTTCTTGTTAAAGTTAGGGGCAACTAGACCCGAAACATATATAGATCCGTGAAATTATCAAGTTAGAGCTTTATAGCTTTCAGTCGATGAAGGTAAATATTAAGAACTACTACTTCGATTTGAAAAATAATAAGTTTTTATGGCATAGAGGAAAACAAGAAGCCAGGTAATCGCATGGTAACCGACACTTGCAAGTCAAGAGTAGTGTCCCCCAGAATCAGGTGGAAGGGGGTGTTTAAGCTCCGGTAACCATAAGCCCACGATGAAATATTATATTCAATTTGTTCGGTAAATGGAATACCTCAACCGAACCAGATATTTAACAGAAAGAACTCCTTTTCTACAATCTATATAGATTTAGATTTTAAGCTCTGTTAATTTAATGTTCCAAAACAATTTTAAGTATAATACAACTTTCTCAATATAAAAGTCAATTTAATCTTCGGTAATGAAGACAAATCACTTCCAAGTCCACATCCCTTTTTCAACCCTTACAGCTTAGCTTCCGATAGTAAACGAACGTCATCGCTATCTTTCCTTCAGGAAATTGTACCAGTATCTGAACTTTTACTTCCAGCCGAGGGTAGATTAAAATATAACCTTCTGTTGTATTTTAGGGAAAGATTGTACCAGTATTCAGAGGCTGTAACTCTAGCGTTTGACAGCTGTTCACGATATGAATGACATTATTAAAAAAAAAAGATACATATAAAAACCGACAAAACGACTGACTGCACGTATGCCCAGTGGTTTAAGCGGTCGCCACACCGCTTCCTATTTCGCCCAGTGTTGTGGGTTCAAATCCTACATGGAAAAATACTTTGTGTGATCCACAAATTGTTGTTCTAAGTCTGAGTTTTCGTTGTGTCCGTTACATGTATGTTTGTAAAGTCCCCAGCGACACAGGATTTATTCCTAGTGCGGGAGTTGTCTTTTTAATAGAAAAAAAAAGATACTAATATAATATTTTTTCATATAAAACTTCATAAGATCTAAGAACAATGGCGGTGCGGCAGGGTAATGTGGAAATGTGTGATGAGGTGTAAACAAGTAAAATTTTAACAAAAACCGACTTCAAGATTCGACTCGATTTCTCTTGGATGCCATCATCAGACCTTAGTGTCCTTATCATGGTACTACCGTTGGGATATCTCTTTTCCATTAAAAAAAGAATCATCAAAATCGGTTCGTAAACGACGAAGTTATCCGCGAACACACATAAAAAAAACATATATGCGGTCGAATATAGAACCTCCTCCTTTTTTGGAACACTCAATTGGAGAGGCCTATGTCCAGCAGTGGACTGATAGGCTGATAATGATAAGACAATATTCTAAAATAATGTAAAAGATGCATTAGTGTTACGCCGCTCGTCAAATTATTGTTACAATCTTTTATTCAGAAGTGTTCTCATATCACTTTGAAATTTTGAGGAGAATAAAATTTCCTGAAAAGCATCTCTCTAGTTCGAATATGTACACTTCTTTTAATAATATTTTTATGTTTTAAACACTCAGAGTAATATAAACACAGCCAGACTCTTATAAATAACATTTACATTTTCAACAAAATGTTTATTGAGTACTAATCGAACTAGAATACAGGTTGCAAGCATAAATAAATCAATTTTAGAAATTCTTTTACCAATATTTATGTGCCACATTATTTGTAAGTCTCATAGGCTATATATTAATAAATTTTATTAGTAAATATTTTTGGACATCTAACACATCATCTAGTCCCTAACTAATCAGTGCTTGTATTTAGGATCTAGACAACTGATACAAATACACATTTACTTTTTTTTTTGTAAACACCCAAACTCAGAAACAAATATTTGTAGATCATACAAACAGTATAGGTCTGACCCGGGAATTGAAACCGAGACGTCAAGCACAGCAGTCGCATATGCCACTACTGCGCTACAGAGGCTGTCGATCCGAAATCCGAAAAATGATTACAGCGATATCCGACATACACGCGGAACCGCGAGCACAAGCTAGTCCTATTTACGCATTAATTCTGACACAGTTCGTTGCAAACTGGGATTTCGCCACATAAGTTGACAGAAGAGTAATATCATCTAAACTTTAGGTCTACATTCAGAGGATCGGATTAAAACCGGCAAATATCCGGCTAATGAGACTATGTTTGACAAAGCCTTTCTGAACTTTGAAATGTTTTATTTCAAAACTTTTATTGAGTTCTCAAATATGTTTCAGTGGCTTTTTGTAATTATAGGATTGCTATAGGAAGTTTTATTGTATAAATAAGAATAATTTAGACTTGGATTATCCTACTAATATTATAAACGCGAAAGTTTGTATGGATGGATGTTTGTTACTCTTTCACGCAAAAACTACTGAACGGATTTGGATGACACTTTACAGTAATATAGCTTATACATAAGAATAACACATAGGCTACTATTTGCAGCGATAACCGACATACAGGCGGACGGAGCTGCGGGCAACAGCTAGTTGTGGTATATTTCAGCTTTCGACAAATGGTTTATCTTATAAAGTGACCATATTTATTATTGACATATACTTATAAGTTATGTGGCTGGAAAAAATGTAAAATAGAAATTATTATAAATAGATATCTGGTAATGATCTCTTAGATCAATATAATTGTATTCCTCTTTTGTCTCTTTCCCATTTTTCTATAACATATTTTATTTTACGACTATACTTCACTCCGTTATCCCGGTTGTTAATCATCTGATAGTGAAACTGTGCTTCCAACTGCATCTAAGCATCATCTAGTTGGTGCCACTTCTTAAGTGGCTATAGATTACGATTTCGGCCACGGCGGCATGTCTCAACGGAGACCGGCCTTCTACTCAGGAGATATTATAGTGCACAAGTGTGTGCGCAAACACAGGTGCACTCTCTGTTCCCTCTCTCTCATAATCGGACGGTTAAACGACACGATTAAGGAGAACAGGCGCAAGACCGACAGCTTTAGGTGTTCTCCGAGGCACGGAAACCACTTTTGGCCCGACCCGGGATTCGAACCCGAGACCTCTTGATTCGCAGTCGCATACGCCAACCGCGAGACCAATAAGGCAGGCAGAGCAGCGCATAGTATGTACTTGGGTAGTGTATCTCTAATGTCAATCATTTCATGAAAAAAATCTAAGTTCAGCTGTGTCGTAGCAGACTTTACGCTGACTCCAATCTAGTTTTAGCAAAAGACTAGATAGAAAACGAACATATTCTACACATTTGAAGCTTCTGCTTTGTTTATAAATCGAGTTCAAATTAACCAACGTCAGGATTAACGGGGAATAAAAATACGTGGTGCAGAGAAAGCAAAGTCGTGTTTCACTTCACGACGCTCAAATCAGAGCCGGTACAGAATGGCCGGCTCATTTCCGCCACACAACACGAACGCTTTCAAGTGTTTAGTGTTTTATGATACCAGTTGCTTTACTGCGTGTACCTAGTTTTAGTGTCTTGTTCTTATCTCCTATTGCCTTTTCTAAAAATATGTGGCCCAACATATCTTAAGCATTATTATTGTTGATTTGGCTTACAGATCCTGACAAATAATTAGGTCATAAGCACATACTGTCCGAATGTATTTTATTTATGTATTTAGACATATTTGACTGCACGGCCTAGTGGTCGCTTTCTACTGCGCCACGTGTTGTGGGTTCAAACCCCACACGGAACAACACTTTGTGTGATCCACAAATTGTTGTTTTGAGTCTGGGTGTTCTTTGTGTCTGTATGTTTTTGAAGTCAAAGCATCATCTTCAGCCTATCACAGTCCACTGCTGGACATAGGCCTCTCCAACTGCACGCCACTTATTTCGATCCTCGGCTTCTCGCATCCAGCTCCTGCCAGCCGTCTTGCGCAAATCATCACTCCACCTAGCCTGTGGACGTCCTACACTACGTTTGCCGAGACGCGGTCTCCATTCAAGAACCCGTTTACCCCAACGGTTATCGGTTCCACGGCAAATATGGCCAGCCCACTGCCACTTCAGCTTGCTAATCCTGTGGGCTATGTCGATGACCATGGTTCAGTAGTTTAGGCTACGAAACCTACAAATAAATATACATAGACTAAAATCATTACCCTTCTTTTTGGCTTCTCCGTAGTCGGGTAACCCATAGTCCGGTACAAACGTAAACAAAGGTAGGAAACTAAGTGGACATTAATGAATAATATAAAAACCCGTGTCACGACATTTCAACCACAATTACAAACAACACCATTGTAGGATCACGAATTAAAACCAACTGTGAATATGAAAAATATATTTTATACATTTGGAACACAGAACACGTTCTGTGCTTGCAGGAAGGGACCAGCGTATACGGATCTACGTATACTATGTAGCAGTTTGTCTGTCTGTACGATAGATATCTAGATGTTAGTCGCAGTTTTAAGCTCGATTTTATTATCTGGTTCATTCCTAAGGTTTCTAGCATTCATAGCCTTACTCAATCAATACTCGTTTTTTTATATTATAGCTGTGCCAAAATGACTCTGCTCTGCCTAATGGAAAGCATGAGCAGATTCCAAAAGTGGTGGTCACCATCTTCATATTCTAGGAAAAGTTTGGTAAATGAGTAAACAAGTTTTGTGACTTGTTCCCTTGATGACAAGTGACAATCCACGGACACCTGCATTTTCATCAAGTACTGTTTAGTTAAATTACGTATTTCTATTTTAATACCTTAAAATATTCCGTTACATAAATAGATGTATATGTAGTCCGTGATTGTATATAATACTTGCATTTGTCCTCGGCTCCGCCCTCGTGTATGTCAGTTATAACAGTAAATAGTAGCTTATAATCCTTCCTCAAGAGTCGAAGGCAAATTAAATTGTGCTTGAAAGGGTGACAGACAGCAATAGTTCCGAATTTCTAATATTAGTATAGATTAGTGCATGGATCAAGCTAATACAAAATATATACATGTATAAACAAAAATATCTTTCAAAAGGTGCTTCATTTTAATAAAGCTAAGTATAAGAAACAAGAATCAAATGCAGCAACTCTGCCTTGTTACTCGAAAACTGAACCAAATTGAAATGGGACCACACGGGAAGCACCAGCTTTCAAATAAAAAAAGAATCATCAAAATCGGTTCACACAGTCGAAAGTTATGAGGTAACAAACATTTAAAAAAAATACAGTCGAATTAATAACCACCTCCTTTTTTGAAGTCGGTTAAAAATAACCCTCCGGTCGTACAAAAAGGTGGTTGGCAGAGCTCTGAATAAAGTGGCTGGGATGCAGCATAGTCACGAGCATCGGAACCCGGTTACCAGATCACATCTGCCTAGATTTATTAAAGGTAGGTACCGTTATCCGTTAAGAAGGTATGCCTCGCCGTTGCCAAAGCGTCTTGCTTTAAGCTTAGAGGCAGCGGTTAAAGGCAACTTGAGATACTGTATATTTTACGGTATTATCTGTTTGCAGTATTATTTTATTAATGTTAAGGATATCTTATGCTTTGGGGGGAGTGTTTCTTTCTGAACAGTTCATCTAGACAAGTTGCATTCTACTAACGTAAAAATAAGACTAACGAATGCATGGGAATTATGTCTCTCAACGCTAAGTCACGTGATCCATACAAAATATTTGCCAATACATATATTTTTGGACATTTAAAACACAACGCCATCTAGTCCCAAACTAAGCAGAACTTGTATTATGGGTACTAGACAACTGATATAAATGCATAATACTTTTCATCTCGGCTTATCTCTGGAACGGCTGCTGTACCGATTTTGACAGGACATTCATTGGCCGATATCTGATGGTATAAGGAGTAACTTAGGCTACTTTTTAGACTAGCTTTGCCTCACGGCTTTGCTCGTGGTTGCAGCACAACAACAAACGCGAGGAAATAAAATTATTCTATTCATTTCTACTATTCATGATGCCGATTTCTTCCTGTACAACATTCAATACCGTTTTATTATAAAAGAAATATTGAAAATTGAATTCTTTTAAGTCCTTTGTCGAGTACCATCTGTACTTTTCCGTTATAAATAGTATCCACTTACGAAAATAATAAGATATGTCCCCAAATAAGCAAAAACTCATTTTCAATTCACACTGTATATAAAGAAATGTGGACATAGACTCTACTGTATGGAAATGAAATATTTTTCGCCTCTCCACTTCTCAGTCGTAACCATATTTTTCCTTGGTTTAATAAAATTGTGGGTCTGTCCCACGATAATTGCTAAGAACATAAATTCCCACCTCGGTCCGTTTTCTGCCGTATCGTCCATTATCCGTTATTATTGTAAGAAAATAATATGTATATAGCAGTATTTATAACGAAAGGTTTGTATAAAAACGTTTAGAATTTTCCACGATGGAAGTATTCATTTATTTTACTTGTGTTTTCATTTTATTTTATAACTCTATTTGAGTGTTTATTTTTCCAGAGTGTGTTTAATTAGCATATCTGATTTAATTATGACTCTGTGGTATTTTGTAACATATTAAAAGACTTAATATCTTGCGTAAATTAATTAGCTCTTGCCAGCTGTTAATATAAATTTTTAACAGACTTCAAAAAGGAGGAGGTTCTATGTTCTACTCTACTGTATGTATTTTTAACCTACTTCAAAAAAAGGAGCAGGTTCTCAATTCGACTGTTTTTTTATGTTAGTTACCTCATAACTTTCGACTGGTTTTGATGATTCTTTTTTTTTGAAAGCTGGTGCTGGTCCCCTGTTGTCCCATTAAAATTTTGTCCAGATTAAAGTCGTTTTAAAAAAAATAATAATATTATTTTCATGTATGTTCAGCGATTACTCTATCTACTATAATACTACTCCTAGCTACACTACTACAAGCTGGCCTGATGGACTACCTTCTGTAGATATCTGATGTTTAAATTTACTCTATGGTTTGTATAAGAAGAGAAAATGAAAGTGTTGTTTTGACTATTTTCCTCGCAATTTTTCTCCATAAGAGCCTTCCTCGTGTCTTAAAAAAAAACAAAAAAAAAATAACCAAATTGGTCGAGCAGTTATCAAGAATTTTATATGATGCTAAACAATGTATTAGAATATATTTTAAGTTTTATTTAATATATTATTTTTAAGGCATAATGTCAATTTATAAATACACACATCAAAAGTGTCTAGGGATCAAGCATTTTTATGCGGATTTCTTGAGATTGAGATGTGGCTTTGGCCCTGGCCTGCTCAGTCGCCAGACTTGAACCCGATTGAGCATGCATGGGATATGCTACAGAGAAGAGCTCTGCCGAATATGGAGGGTATCCAGTCGCAAGAAGACCTTTTTTTGTTGTTGCAACGAACATGGGCGGCCATTCCACAGCGTGATTTGGATGAACTCATTTTGAGTATGCCAAACCGATGTTCTTGTGTTAGTGTTCGCGGTAGAAACACGGATTATTAATTGTTTAAGTTACCTAATAAAATTTTAAAGAAAACTGTTATTTCAGTCTTTTTTTCGAACTTTAATGTTAGTGGTTCAAATGTCAAAAATCCTTTTATTAGGAAAATGGCAAATTTCTTTATTAATGCAAAGGTGACTTGGTTTATCGTTACTGTGACAAACGAAAACACTTTATTTGATGAATCCTTAAAGAAAATTTTAATTAATATCAATCAGGAGAAAAGTTATTGCAAAAATATATGTCGATCCCTAGACACATATGTTGATCCCTAGACACTTTTGATGTGTGTATTTTGCATGCCAAAACAAGGCAGAATATGGTATGATCAAAAACTGCCTATGTGTTACACCTGGTGCCTATGATGTGTGCAAATAAATTTTATTTCATTTCAAAGATTTGCGCTTAGCAACATATTTTACGATTAATTTTTAAATATATACCTATACACTGTTTACTCTAATAAAATTGAATTCAGGTGTTAGAAAAGATGAGATTGAGTTGATTCGTTTAAGAAAAAATTGCCTTTATAACTGAAAATTGACACCATAAAATGAAATTTGTACAAAATTCAAGGAAACAGAATATTCTTAAATAGAAAATGCCCTCAGGAGTGTCTTTGATCTACGTTATTTAAGAAATTGTATTAACTTTGTGACCTTTGAAGAGATTAATATTTAGAACAAAGTTGAGCTGCGGATCTCATTTTTTAAGGTTTCATTAGCATTTAACTTTCCCCGTTTTTTTTTCAGTAGGTATGTCGGACTCTAACCGACTAAAAACCGCACACCGTCTCGGATCAGTAGCCAGGGAACCAGGTTTACCCTAGAAAGGAAATCCCTGGAACCCGGAGCAACTCTCGATCATTGACTGATGACTGTAACACAATTTATATCAAGTAGTACGATCGTCAACAGCAATCTCATATCTAACGTGTCTGCCTAATCTAAGCCCGACGGACAGGCTGAGTATAATACCTACAAATTTTAACAAAAAAAAAAACGACTTCAATCTGGACCAAATTTAAATGGGACCATTTGGGAAGCACCAGCTTTCAAATAAAAAAAGAATTATCAAAATCGGTTCACCCAGTCAAAAGTTATGAGGTAACAAAATCCTCACTATGGATGCTGACATCGCAGCACGGTGACCCACACTATGCTGACCTAGTAAGATGCTCTGTCGTAACTCTGTCTATCTATCCTACCTCAAAATTCAGAGTTTCGCCATGTCGAATTGATATCGGTGCAGCAATTTAGCCGTAAAAGAGTAACAAACGGTCAGAGTTACTTTCTAATTTTGGAACGAAGTTTCTTATGGGGCGTTGCGGAGGGGCCGGCAAAAATCGTCCTTAACGTAAGATTTCGTGAACGAAAAATTTAGTATAGCGCCATCTGTAAATTGTATGTAACAAGAGTAACTCTAGACAGAACTTGTTTCAGTAGAGATTACTAGGTGGCAGCACAAGTGACCAGTTTAGATCTGAATAGTTATTTTCTTTATACCTCGCATAGAACTTGAAATTAATATTTTTATGATAAGGAACTCCGTTCCTATCTGGTGTCCCACGACACCACACGACTATTTTAATATTAGTATATATTGGTATGGTTATTAAGAGTATTTTATATTAATTCTAAATATCCGTGATGAATATTTAAGCTGGAGAACTATTTAATGTAAGCTCATTTATCAAAACACTTTCTAAAGGTGTACCTTTAGATTTCCCGAGGGGTGAGAGGTAGCTGTTATGTGATGTTATACAGGTTATGCAAATAAAGACATTGGTAATTTCGTAGAGTCATACGTTTGTTTTACGGATTGGCCTGATTGCGATAGAGAATGTAAATTTATGGACACATTGTTTAAGTTTTTATTCAATCGTCACAGTTTTAATAAGACACATCTATACTAATATTATAAACTCGAAAGTTTGTAAGTATGGATGGATGTTTGTTACTCCTTCACGCAAAAAGTACTGAACGGATTTGGATGAAAATTTACAGTAATATAGTTTAAGGGGCGTCCATTGAGCTAAAGAGGATTGAGCTGAATCTTCCCAAATCTCACTTAGGGGGAGGAGGGGTCTTGGCAAATATCACGTAGTTATTTTTCTAGCAGAAAACGTGTAAAATTGCGTGAAAAAATATATCCAGAATAAAATATGGCCAAATCCAATACGTTTACAGCCAACACATAAATTTTAAAGAATCTCGCGTTAGATTAGGGGGGAGGTAGTTGAGGAAAATTTTACGATATCTCACCAAGGGGGGAAGGTGGGTCGAAAAATTCTCAAAAATGCCTCACGTAATTAATGGAATATACATCAGAATAACACATAGGCTACTATTTGCCGCGATAACCGACATATACGCGGGCGGAGCCGCGGGCAACCACTAGTAGAGAAATAAAGATCATCGTCATCATAAACTTATCAAAATTTTATTTGAGGTCGGGTCATGTATCGTCAACATACAATAACAGTCTGATGGACATACGCCTCTCTTTAGAAAGAAGGCGACGTACGCGTGTGCCCTACGTCGCCTAAATTGAGAGTTTTTATCCGGTGACGGTGCCCGCTTCTGTTCGGGCAGGCGCTGGGAAGGATCTGGATGTGTTAATAACAGCAGTTCCCGGGTCCCTCCCGTCTCAGGCTCAGAGTGACACACCGTGTGGTTTTAGTCGGTTCGAGTTCGACACACCGCCCCGCCGCAAACCCCGGTGGGGTGACGGTCCGAGGGGATTTCCACACGTAAAAAGGCGCTGGCCAGACGGGTTAGTATAGGGTTTGTTTCAGGTTTTCCATCTCTTTGCAGTGATGTTGTACTGCGGAGTTTGCTCCTTCTTACGACACCCACGGGATAAATAGAGGTAGTGACTGACAATCTGCATTATTAATCCACCACACGGACAATATATAATATGGCTAAATGTTTGGGCTGGTTTTATAGCTTGAAGATATAAAAATAAGAAACATAAAACTTTAAATCTTCTACACCTCCTTTTTAAATCATTTTGTCTAAAAACGATTATAAAATAAACCCTAACTATAACGTGTGTGGCAAGAATAAAACGTGTCGTATACCGAAACCACAGAAATCTAAATACCGAAACCCTTCCAAAAGAAAACAATTGGAATATCGCTGCCGTTTTTTTTCCGGACACGATTTTTGCATTGCGGATAAAACTGACAATGCACTTCCGTGGTTTTATTTTTAGAGAATGGTGTGAAATCATCGAGGGCGTCCAATGCTGGTGGATTAAGCGACTTTTATTTTTTAAACAGACTAGCTATTGCTTGCGGATTTTTTGGCGTTATTATTTCTTATTTTTGGTTTCTAACTTTAAAAAAGATTAACTTTGTTACATACAGTTTTTCCCTTATTTTACCCCATTAAGGATGAAATTTCCAGATATCCCTTCTTTATGAGTGCTTGCAATGTTAAAAACATTAGTTGCCAAAATTTCAAATTTGTACCCCTAAGCATCTGGACTCTGTGTAACTGCAGATGAATCAGTCAAAGCAAGGTAGATAATTTTATATTTCAAATTACTACCCTTTTACTTATAATATCTAATAAATATTTAATGCGAGCGACCTATCGCCTTCCACTGCTGACTGAAGGACTGCTGGCTGACTCAAGGAGCGCCGGTCTTGGGCAGTCCACATCCATCCTGGTCGAACCTCAAAGAACAGGATTTTTAAATACAAGCCAACAAATACATATGTACATTCACATTATTTATCGATTTATTAAACTTTATTTATTCAATGATTAGTATATCATTTGCAGCAGACGAGAGAAACTTTTCTAAATGTTGTATTAATTCAGTATACTTTTAGATGTGTATTCAACTTGATATCCTAGAAGTTTCTAGATAAAATAACTTGAGGAATGAAGGGGTCTCGAGCGCTGTCTCAACCCAATTCATTCATTTATCTAGACGTTGTTACGACAGACGCTCAAATTGAGATCAATTAGAACCAGCTGCTCGGTGCCGTAACGTTTGCATTCAACCTAGCTTTTGTTTGATGAATATTGTTTGTTGTTAGGGTTTATTAGTTTTTTTACTACTGTATTGTGTCAATTTCTGGACATTTACCTTGTGTCTATCTATCTACATATATCTTTTCAATGAAATAGGGAGGAACATAAACATTATTACATATTTGTACTTAGAATTTTACTGGCGATTAAGTTTCGAAGCTAATGTGGACCCTTATTCAAGTATTGAAGCAGTTTTAGACGTCACACTAATTAACTAATTAAATTGTCTGTAAGAGATCGCCATGAGCGATAAGACCACCAATTGTCACATTTTGTATATTGTAACTCTTTTTTTTATTTCTGTTAGGTGTGTACAATAAAGATAAATAAATAAATATAGTATGTGTGACACTAAAATAATAATAGTACCTAATATTTTGAAACCAGTGAATTTAATTTATATAATTTTCATAGGTATACCCAGTGTCAACCTTACAATTAAAATATATCTAATGACTCAAACAAAAATATCGCTCGTTTAGACTACAGAGCTAGCTCAAGAAATCTAGTAACCTATGAATCCATTAAAAAGTAACCTAATATCTCTAAGTAGGTAATAATCTCAGATAATTTTATTCACCTCCACTGCACAAAGAGGTTCTTGTGTTCAAAAAAAAGGTAAACGTAATATGATCACCTTAATTACCAATACGGTCGGATCAATATCTCCGGTTAAAAGCAGTTCTAAATATTATGAACGAAGGATAGAAATTGAATAACAATGAACTAGGTATGTATTGGAAATAGCGCCGACATATTTGACGACCGGCCCATTGAATATATACTCAATGGGTTCATTCATAATTCGTACGCCAAAATTCTCAACGTATCTGCATACAAAGATTTATTATCGTCCATTTAGTAAATGTAACGGATTAAATATAAATATGCATGAATATATTTGCTAAGTACTAACGGTATCTTGTATTTTTGTTAGCACTAAGTGAGGATATGAATCATTATAACAAATATTGCAAAGTATCGCCTGATTGCTTTGCATGTGTATATACACACACGTATATGTTGACAATGTGTGTGTATTTCCTAACCAACAAGTTCACCGACATGTCACAGATGTTCAAACTGGTTTGCACTAGTTCAATGTTAGATGTGAGGATTTCCTTTTAGGGGTGTGCATTAAGTGTGCTGAGTTATTGAACTATGGAGTTGAATCTCTGCTTTCCTATTTTTGAAGAGTTGTTTTTTAAATCACGGTAATGACTGCACGTTTGGCCTAGTGGTTTAACGGTCACCACGCCGTTTCCTACTTCGCCAAGTGTCGTGGGTTCAAATCCCTCGTAGGACAACACTTTGTGTGATCCACAAATAGTTGTGTGTCCGTTTCATGTATGTTTGTAAAGTCCCCCGCGACAGGACAGGACAGGACAGGATTTATTCCTAGTTCGGGAGTTGTCTTAAAAAAAAATGGCTTGTGTCTTGCTTTTTTTTTTAGAAGCAAGCTAATAAAGATTTACTTAACAGGAAAAAGTTTAAATAGCTATAACCAGACTACTTAAAAACTCTTAATAAAATTTATATAGTCATAGGATTGTCACCCGAGCCATTACATAGTACAAAATTTATCGGCATCTCATTAATTAAAATCGGTTCAGTAGTTTAGGCGTACGGTGGAACATACAAACATAACCATGACCTTTCCTTTGGCTTCGCCGTAGCAATGACACAATATACTAAATAGACCGACCCTCCCCTGGCCCAAACTGTACACCGATAAAAGCTAGAAAAATTCACTTAAATCTAGATGGCGCGCAAAAATAAGGTACTAGAAATAGTTTAACAAACTCTATCACTATTTTATTGATATGCTTCAATTATAGTAATTATTTTATTATTTTTCGAATATAAATCTTACTTTCTAATGCTTGTTTAAAAAAAATATTTTTCAATTGCGTAACTATAAGTTATCACCTATTTTTAGGAGATGTCGTTGCAATCGATTTAAATAAACTTGAATATAATGACCTATTTACTACGCTAGATGTCACATTTATAAGTTATTGATATGACATAATATAGAATATTATAAGCTGGATGCGCGATGATAGCGCCACCAAGTGGCTACAATTACGTCGGACTTTGATTTGTCAAATGGTTAGTTGTCTTACGAAGAGTAAGTAAACAAACAAATTATTTCAACGATATATCGTAAAGGGGCGTCCATTAATTACGTGAGGCATTTTTGAGAATTTTAAGACCTCCCCTCCCGCCTTGGTGAGATATCGCAAGATTTTCATCAACTCCCTCCCGCGTCCCCAAATCTCACGCGAGATTCTTCAAATTTATGTTTTGGCTGTAAACGTGTTGGATTATTGAACTGGTTCTATTACTTCGATTGAAGACTAGCAAAGCAAAATCGAATGCTACTTCGCTGCTCTGCGGAGTTCGGACGATTACGACAAACACTACTGTGTCAGATTTGGCCATATTTTATTCGGAAATAATTTTTCACGCAATTTTACACAATAATTACGTGATATTTGCCAAGACCCCCCTAAGTGAGATTTAAAAAGATTTAGCTCAATCCCCTCCCCCCTAAAACACCTTACGTAATTAATGGAAGCCCCCTAATTTAAATTTATTCTATTCAATCATGTAAATCTATGGTGTAGATGATAATGTTGAGCGATTTTATTTCCTGTCTGATATGGCATAATCAATAAATTTTAGGTCATTATATGTCATTTTAATATAAAATAAATGATTGAACTGCAAAGTATAATCTTTATTTTGGAACGAAGTTCCTTATCGCGCGTCGCGAAAGGGGGCTAGACGGCAAAAAATGTAACGACACTTTTCGTGCCAAAAGTTGTAACGACACTTTTAACATTGAATTGACGTCATAGTGTTGGATACTCACCGTTAAATATAACAAACTGATTGCCAACGTCCATACCATGTTGAATACACCGGTTCTCATCCGATCATCGACGTTAAGCAACATCGGGCGTGGTTAGTACTTGGATAGGTGACCGCCTTGGAACACCACGTGATGTTGGGTTTTTGCATTTATTTACATAAAATATATTGTTTTATAGTATATTTTGTAAAGCTTGATTATTACTAAAATAATTTGAGTATTTTATGCGCATTTTTATTAGTAGGAGCATATCAAATATAATATATATATAAACTTCGTTCCATCCGGGTGTTCTTTGACACCTCTCAAGTTTTTATTATACATATTTTAATTTGTACAACAAGTAATATTAAAATCACATTAAATCAGTCAGGAGATTAACAAATAAATATTATTTCATAGACATACACTTTAAACAGTTTTCTAACAATTTTTTTATCCTATTATTTAAATAACGGCAAAATCCAAAATCTGATGACAGCATTTTAAAATCTAAAGAGTTCAGAAGAGGTTTCTAGAGAATTGACATTGATGCAGCTACGAAAATAAAGGTTATGAATTGGACAGAAGACGAAAATAAATTCAGCTTGTCATTATTTTACAAATCTAAAGTGTATTTTTTTCTAAGGCGGCAAGGTGCAGTACTTGCCGCTCCAACCACAATCCGAAACTCCGAAAGTGGCTAGCAAAATCCGATTGTTTTGCCCTGATCTATTTAAAAAAAGAATAACAGAAATTCGAAATGCATTAATTAAAGATAAAGCTTGTGTGATCACTTTCGATGAAATCGCAATAATGTGTAACTTATAATGCCACAAGGCTCTTTAATGGGTCCTTTGCTCTTTACTATCTACGTGAACGACATCGACTCCTGCTTCCAAAGTTCTAATTTGCTCTGTTTTGCCGATGATATGAAGATTTATTCTGTAGTATCATCGGCAAAGGACGTGCAAGCATTGCAGGCAGACCTATCGCGACTTGATCAATACTGTCAGATAAATAAATTGGAACTTAACCCCGCTAAATGCTCAGTCGTCACGTTTGGTAGAAATCGTTCTCCAATACTAGCGTCGTACGAACTTAAAGGGCAAGTAATACCTAGATGTGATGGAGTGCGGGACCTCGGCGTATACCACGATTCAAAGCTACTGTTTGACGTGCACATCGAACAAATTATTGCAAAGGCTTCGAAAGCATTGGGATTTGTGATGAGAATCTCTAAATGCTTTGTAAAGGCTAAAACGCTTAAAATTCTCTACTGTTCTTTTGTTAGGAGCCACCTAGAATATGCCTCGCAAATTTGGAGCCCTTGTTATTACAAATACATCGATCGTATCGAGAATATTCAGAAACGTTTTTTGAAATTTCTTTGTTTTCGACTGAATATTCCATATAGCGCAGATAATTACATTGGTCTGTGCAGAAGGTTTCATATCCAGCCACTTATAAATCGACGTCAATTAGCGGATTGTTGTTTCCTTTTGAAAATTATTTCTAATGAGGTTGATTGTCCACACCTGTTGCAAAAATTAAAATTTAATGTCCCCCGTAGGTCAGTTAGATTTAATCCACCCATTTGTGTCCCATTTTCCTCTTCCAAGTACAGAAAAAAATCATTTATCGTTAGAGCGAGCGGCGACTTCAATAGATTGTGCAAGGAGTACTGTATTGATCCCTTTAACACTAACATTAATGTTATTCGCGGTATGCTAAATCTTAAGTTTTTTCAATGATGACATTATTGTTTTTTTTTTCATTGTTGTTTATTGTGATGGTGTAGTGTATTGGTTAGTGTTCCAGAACTTTTGTTAAATTATTATGTTGCAATTCGTGAAAACCTGTAATTGGCTTGATGTTGCTTATCAAACTAACTATATTCATTTATGTAGCTGTTGGTTTTCCACACCGAAATAAATAAAAATAATAATAATAATAATAAATTGTGTAAGACTTGACGTTTTGAACGTCATGTCACAACAATTTACAATATTAAGAAATTCCGAATATGCTAACAAGGGCTAGACGTAGAGCACAGTTATCACCCCCGGACTCGTCGCCCCGCTCCGCCATACCACCCACGGAAGCAATAGTTGAAGTTTCAGCTGTTGAAGTGGCGTCGAGCTCATCTTCCAGCGACGAGTTTTTCTCTCCGCCGACGTCGCCAACATCTGTACGTCGGCAGGGGAGAGGCCGGTCACCGACCAGCTTGGGATCCCGAGGACCACTGACCTCGAACAGGGCCCCCGCTGCCGGTGGTGATGTGCGCCGCATGAAGTGGACACATTCTATAAATGAGAATGTCATGCGGGCATATTTTCGGGCTACAGAGCTGGGAACCAACCTTACAGCGTACCGTGTTCGACTAGTCTCTCTGTTTCAGGAGCTTGAGCCAGCCGTTAACGTATCCGCACAACGATTGTCGGATCAAGTACGAGCTATACAGCGCTGTCACCTGCTGGATGATGCCGTACTTGAGAGGATACGCTCGGACGTACGGAATACTTTGACTGTCCCTTCTTCGTCACATGCTGTACATGTGGTAGCTAATACGCAACAATTACCATACAATGAAGATGTTGATGAACAAGTGGAGAGTGAATTTATATCCGTAAGTACCCAATGTAATGATAGGATAAGGAGTGCTTTGGAGGATGCGATTCAGGAGTACCGGTATGTTAACTTTAATAACAGACCCCGGTTGCCCCGTTTGCCCATACATAGACGCAATTTAGCATTGGTGGGTGCCCTGAATTCGTTATTACCGGATTATTTTGGTAATAGCGAGGATCTTAGTGATACACATTCTATTTTGTACTGTGCGGCTATGGCAGTTTGTCGAGTAGCTGGTGTTAAATTTGTTGAACAAAGCACTACTCGACCCAAAAATGCTGTGCCAGCTTGGCAGTACAGAATAGAACGTCGTATTGCTGAGACCAGGACACTCATCGGTAAATTAATTGCATTTAAATTAGGTAATACGCGGCCAAGAGTAATGCGCTTTGTGAAACAGGCATTCTTGGGGACTACCATCAGTCCTCAACAGTACATGTCGAGTGTCACGGAGCGCATTGACTTCTTGAAGCAGAAAGTTTATGCATGGGCAAATAGGATAAGACGGTACAAAAAACGAGGAGACCGTTTCAATCAGAATCGTATTTTCCAAAGAAATGAGAAGTGGGTGTATCGAAAATGGGAGGCACCGAGTCCATGTGAGCGTGATGGGCACTTGCCAGATGAAAATGCCACAAATACATTTTGGCGTAACATTTGGTCGGTGCCTGTCACTCACACAGATGGTGATTGGATGCGGGATGTCAGACGCTCATGTGAGTCTATAACATCTATGGAACCAGTTGTCATTGATGAAGATGATGTAAGTTGTGCAGTCCGTTCATTGCCGAATTGGAAATCACCTGGTCCAGACGGTCTGCACAACTTTTGGCTTAAATGGTTCCGAAGCTCGCATGCGTGTCTGGCATCTCAATTCCAGGCAGCATTGGACTCGGGGTCATTACCACAATTTTTAACCACTGGTATAACCCACTTACTCTATAAATCTGGTAGTGCCATGGATCCCAAAAATTTTAGACCCATTACATGTTTACCAACCATGTATAAACTTCTGACATCTATTCTGAGAGTAAAAATTTCTACACATATTAATAATAATTTGATAATTTCCGTTTCTCAGAATGGATGTAGAAGTGGATCCCGTGGCACTAAAGAGCTCCTTATCATAGACATGACCATTAGCCAACAAGTACGTCGTAATCGTAAGAGTCTGGCGACATGTTGGATAGATTACAAGAAGGCCTATGACTCGGTTCCACATACATGGCTTTTGAAGGTGCTGGAGTTGTATAAAATTGATACAACTCTGTGCACTTTCTTAAAGTCGTGTATGGGGCAGTGGAGAACAGTACTTCGCTATCCTGGATGTCGGCAGACTGCGGTAAACGACGTACTTATAAATATTGAGCGGGGCATCTTTCAAGGTGACAGTCTGAGTCCCTTGTGGTTTTGCCTGGCTTTGAATCCTCTAAGTACTCTATTGGAGGGTTCAGGGTTAGGCTATAGGTTGCAGAAAGATGATCGAGTTATATCTCACCTTTTTTATATAGATGATTTGAAACTATTTGCCCCCACTAAATTACAATTGACAGCGTTACTAAGGGTTACGGAAAACTTCAGTAATTCTATCAAAATGGAGTTTGGTGTGGATAAGTGTGCAGTCATGTATGTAAAGAAAGGTGTGATTGCGGAATCTGAAGGTATAGAGCTTTCAGATTCCACAAGACTCAGATCTCTGTCTGCAGCCGAAACCTACAAGTATCTAGGTTTTTCACAGTCCTTAGGAATACCAGAATCTGACATGAAACAGTCGTTGCGGGAACGCTTCTTTGGCCGCCTGAAAAAAGTACTTAAAAGTCTTTTATCAGGCGGTAACAAGGTGCGAGCCTACAATGGTTGGGTCATGCCGGTTCTGATGTATTCCTTTGGTATACTTAGATGGACTCAGACCGAATTGGATGCCCTAGACAGGAGAGTCCGTACATTGCTGACTGCATTCCGAATGCATCACCAACGTTCATCGGTTATGAGGTTGTATATCCCGCGAAAGTACGGGGGTCGTGGTCTATTAAATATCAAGACCCTACACAATCGCGAGGTATACAATCTTAGAGAATATTTTCTTCATACTGATGTGGGAATGCATCGCAGTGTAGTTGCAGTGGATACCGGACTCACTCCGCTCGCTTTGGCTAAAGAGAATTGGCGCAAACCTGTAGTACTTGGTACTGATGATCGCAGGGAGGTATGGAAGGGCAAAGAACTTCATGGTCGATTTTATCGGGCCTTAAATGGGCCTGATATAGATTTTAAAGCATCTACGTCCTGGCTACAGTATGGTGATCTGTTCGGAGAAACCGAAGGTTTTGTCTGTGCGATTATGGATGAAGTTATCATGACGAATAACTATCGGAGGTATATCCTGAGGGATGGTACGGTCGACATCTGTCGGGCATGTCACTGTCCTGGAGAATCTATCAGGCATATTATTTCTGGTTGTTCTCGTCTTGCTAACGGCGAGTATTTGCATAGGCACAACCAAGTTGCCAGGATCGTACATCAACAACTTGCCCTGAAATACAAACTTGTGAGTTCAGAGGTGCCATATTACAGGTATGTGCCCGACCCAGTTCTCGAGAATGGTCGTGCTACGTTATATTGGGATCGATCTATTATCACGGACAGGACTATTGTTGCCAATAAGCCTGATATTGTGGTGATAGATCGATTAGAACGCCGCGCAATGATTGTCGATATCGCCGTTCCTCATGACGAGAATCTCGTGAAAGTTGAAAAAGAAAAACAAATAAAATATTTGGATTTATCTCACGAGATTGTCGATATGTGGAATGTGGATTCGGTGATCATTGTTCCGATAGTCGTATCTGCTCACGGATTGATAGCCAAGAGCCTTGACCAACATCTTAAGAGGCTCACGTTGGAGGGCTGGATCAAGGGTCTGATGCAGAAGGCAGTCCTTCTTGACACGGCTCGTATTGTGAGGAGGTTCCTGTCTCTGGAGCCCTAACCACCGGTTTCTTGGTCCCTGTACCCGAAGTAGGTGGTCTACTATTTTTTATATTTTTAAATGTATTTGTTTTTATATGTATATTTAAAAATGTAAATAATATGTATATATAAATGTAATAAAGAGAATAATAATAATATTCCATCAGCAGTAAAAGCAGAATTGTTACAACTCTTTTAAAAGCTACTATAAATAAACTATTTGATAATAAGTGGGCTTCTGTTAAAAGCTGTTTTTTGCGGTCGGGCTACGAAAAACCAAAATACATGCAAGAAATCAGGGATATCTAGTAACTTTTCCTTTTTCTTTTGCAACGTTTTGTAAAATTATTTGCGATTTTTGATGTACCACATTTAATTAAAAGTATTCAAAATCATTTTTTAAACAATAACTATGTTAACGGCAATGAGCAAATTTCGTTTCAAGATGTTACCAAACCATACGAAAAAGACAAAACTTAAAACTTGAATCGATCACTTACAAAATAGACAGATAGGCCCATTGAACAGTAATAAAAAAATATGAGATGCCATAGAAACACGCATTGTTTAAAAAAAGTAACACATGCATTAAATGCGATAAAGACGGGCAAAAATTATTTGAAAAATTACACAATTAACTAAAACAAAAACCAACTTCAATGTTCGACTTGATTTCTCTTGGATGCCATTATCAGATCGTAATGTCCTTATCATGGTATCACCGTTGGGACATATCCTTTCCATTAAAAAAAGAATCATCAAAATCGGTTCATAAACGACGAAGTTATCCGCGAACACACATAAAAAAACATATATACGGTCGAATTGAGAAACCTCCTCCTTTTTTTGAAGTCGGCTAAAAATTGAATCAGGATGTAATAGAAAATTTGTTTGCGCAATTTCGGCAAAAGCAACAAAAATCCAACAGCAAAGTTGCTAAGGACCATATTTAGGAGTAATTTAGTTAATTTCTTAAAGAGTCCCCATAACAAAAAACTGTGAGGATGAAGATGGTGATTTTATCAAGTTAGCCGTTGGAGAAAGCAAATAATTTTCTCCAAAACCATCATTATCACCAAAACACGCAGTAAACAACGAGAAACAATGCACTCATGAACGGCAACTTATTTATTTATTATTTACCGCTGCCCATGAATACCCGCAACACCAGAGGTGTCACAAGGCTTTTAAGGAGAAGTATGCTCTTTTCTTGAAGATTGATTGAAGGTCGTATTGGTCCGGGAATACCGCAGTCGACAGTTCATTCCACAGTTTTGTTGTGTAGGGCAGAAATTTTCTCGAAAAGCGCACAGTTGACATCTAAATGATGATGATGAAACTGCAGTCGCGTAGGATGATGGCAAAAAAAGGAGGCAGGGATCAATTCAATCAATTGCTCGGAGTACTCCCCATTGTAAATACGATAGCAGATGCGTAACGGAGCCACGTCTCCACACAGCTCGTGCAGTGCCAGAGATTCCAGCCGAATTGAAACTTCTTGACAATTGACGATTCGATTCGATTGTATATTAGTATTTCAATCATAGTGAATTGAATTTTGCGTGAAATAAGAAATAGGTACATTTTGTATACTCAGAACAATAAAATTACTTGAGGAACTTGATGAACTTGTAAGAGTTGGTTTGCAGATGTTTATATTTGTGCAAAAAAAAAGCTGGCAGGTAGCTTAGAAACTTCAGTGAACACATGTAAACAATGAAGGCCTTGCAAATACTAAGTAAATTATAAAAATATTCAAGGAGCTTTTACAAATGCGTGTGAACTTTTCAACACCTACCCACGAAAAAAAAAAATAACTTAATAAAGATTAAGTTTTACTTAAATATTTAAAAAGTGAAGATTATGAGCTGTTACATTATTTTTCTTTCAGTAATCGACATAGATATCCAAGATGAATATCTGAGGCCACTTTAAGACGCCTCAATCGTGTTCAATTCAGTTCTCGTACTGTATTAATCCCAAATAATGTATGTAGGCTTGTTCCTTAACAGTAGGTTGACGACAGTTTCACACACACACTTTCAATAGTTTGCTCGAAAGCTTTTGCCGAATTTAGGTAAACTGAGTGTTGCGACAAGATGGAACGCAGAATTCTCCGGTTAATAACACTTTACGGTACCCGGTGTAGACGGTAGCACTGACCGCCTAGAGTAGGGTGCGCCACAGGAGAGTAGAGAGTAGACAGTAGAGAGTGTTGTTGGTTTGAGCCACACGCGTGCCTCACATAATGTCTACGGAGGCAGAATGCGCGTTGTCAGGTATATCCATGTGAGATTTGTTCCGCGTAACGCAGGTTCTTTCCGGTCACAGTTGCTTCGGAAATACCTGCACGCGGTTACTAGAAGTGAGTTGAATCCTGCCTGTCCAGTGTATTGAGCCGATTCCCTGTGCCATTACTTGAGCATCGCAGCGTTGGATATAGAATGCAGTTATGGGAGAATATCTCTCGCTGCCAACCATGTTATGCTCCATAGTGGATAGCAACAGAGTTTTATCTTTTGCGAAGATGACATTGCACAGAAAGCGGTGGCGGAAAGGACCAAGGATGAAAATTTCTACTTGGACCTAATTTGCCGCCAGCCGCTGAAACGGACGCAGCAGTGCATTCTAGCAACTCATGCCACCTTCAGTGGTAATTAAGAAAATGTTTAGTTAAAATTACTAATTTAAATTGTAAAATTTAACTGCTATTGAGATGTCTTATAAACAGATATTTACAAAGATGTATTTTAACAAGCATATAGAATTTCTCAAACAGTACTATTAATACATTATTTCTTCTTGTTAAACTGCCAAGACTTAATTTCTCCATTTCTATTACAGTAATGTAGTTTTTTTAAATCATTTAATTTGCCGCCCCCTAAAAGAAGCCGCCCTAGGCTTCAGCATACTGAGCTTTCATCACTGAATAATATAACCTAATATAACATAATATAATATATAGATTTTTTCAACAAATTTTGATTATTATAACACAATTAAGTAGCTAGACCTACATACAGAGTTGTATGTGAAAATTTAAAAAGTTTCATACAAAAATTAATAAAAAAATATATATTCATGTACCGTATTTACTGAGAAGCATTTATGAAGAAGCTGTTTATTTGAAATTATAAACAGATATTTCAATTTTATTTATTTGTGTGCTCTTGGACGATTCAATAAAATATCACATAAATTACTAATGTAATTATGTGGAAAACGACATCTAGTGGGACATTTGCACTAATACATAAACAAATAAACTTGACAGTTTACTCTCGGATTCGTATCGGAGTAGAAGCTCAGAAAATATCTTTGAAATTTACAATTTGATACACTTAGTGACATCTAGTGAACATTAAGCTTATTATACATCCGCGTACAACTCTAAGTTCAGGCGGTGTAAGTCTATAGTTATATTTCGTCAGTGGCCGTAGTAAGGTAAAAGTAAGTAACTAAAACTACTGAAGTGTTTTTAAATATTTAAAAAATTGTTTTACATAAAACATCAATAGAGGAAAGAAAAAAATCAGAAAATTATGATGATACATTAGCAGTATAAAACTTTAAACAATTAAATTGAGTCATTACCTGATGATGACATATCTAATATGCACATGGTTTTTGAAAGTCTGAGAGGTTTACGGAAGTAAAACACTGGACGACTTGAATAATTTAGTTAATATCATACACACCACACCACACTCAATGGCCGACCAAGTTCCAAGAGGGCGAGAGACATATGACAATAATTGGAACGTCAAATTCAGAAAGAAATTACATTGTATAATAGAATTGCGTTTACAACAATATTCTTTTAATACAGTCTGACTCAAGATCGAACCACTGCCTGGAAAGAAAATGAAGTTCTAAAAAAATATAAAATGCAGTATGAGCCTACCTGATGGAAAGCATGAGCAGAATCCAAGAGTGATGGTCACCATACTCATTGCGAATGCAGACAATGCAAAAAAAAAATACAGTTTTTAATTATTTTTTAAGAGTTGACATCCCTAGTCATTAAATGTGCAAACACTAACGTGTCAAATATTTTATGCTAATAGTGAAGCGTGATATAGCGGTCGTGTTGTAGTAAAAAATACTTTTATCACCTGACAAAAATATCATTTCGCTATCAACCTAAGTAAGTTTAAAGTCAATATATTGTTTCACTTACTCTTGCAGGAAAGAAAAGGTACGAGTAAAAATGATGATCATTTCATTCCGAAGGCCCATACACCAACCCCACCTACCTCCCCGTCCCCCAAAGGCCGACAACGCACTTGTGACGCCTCTGGTGTTGCGGGTGTCCATGGGCGGCGGTAATCTTTTGCCATCAGGTGATATGCTTGCTCATTTGCACGGTATTCCATAAAAAAAGAGATCAAGAAGAAGTATACCTGGTTAGATCACACTTTCGTTGTCTCCGGGAAAAGGCTAGGAGATAGGTCGAAAACGATCCTCAAAAGTGTGACTTGAAGAGGTCACGATCCTTGGCAGTGGGGAACGACAGAAGGAGGAGAATAATTTAATCCAGATTTAGTTATACTTACATTTCTTTTTCAAACACATAAACTAGTAAGAGCATATACTGCAGCAGAGCAGAGCATATACTGCAAGCAGATTACCGCTAAACATATTACTGAGATTAAGATGATGATTTCACGTTTCACGTCAATAAACCTATCTGCAGTTAAAACTGGAGATGGTCTATTTATTTTTTCCAATATAATTGATTTAATACATTCATTGAAATGCAGGATCAATTTATTTTCTATTTTTACTAGTTTTGGTTGTAAAAAAAGAAGAAATACTTGTTTTAAGGTGAATTCAGACCGCTTTCAATAACCTATTTCTACTGGAGATAGGTTATTGAAAACGACCATAACTGAACAGTTTGGGTTACTTACCAATAGACTAACAAGGCATATTAAATTGCACCATAGTTCCAGGAATCCATACTATTTTGATATCTATAACGTACCTGGAAAGAGAAATACATTTTTAGATAAACGTTGTATTTGATATGATAAAAAGCGATATTAAATTGGAAAACATACATTATGTAATACAGTCTGTGTATTCGGCTACTGAAGTACATATTGCGCTGTGGCTATTATGGGCCATTTTTATTTATACTATAATGGAACACTAGCTATACACTACCACGTTTTGTTGTGTTTGCATTCATGAGAAATGTGTAACAAAAGTAACGCGAAAATAGTTAAAAACTATCTCTGAAGTCGGTTTTATTTCGTGTCAAAATATGAGCTTAATCGGTGTAGAAATTTTTGAGTCTGAGTTTTGAGAAAAATAAACACTCAAACTGACTTAAATATTTTTTCGTCTTTAACAGTCCACTGCTGGACATCTCTCTTTACAAAGAAAGTTTTGACTATATCACGTTGGCCCGAGATACACTGAACTACGGAGTGGCGTCCAACACAACACTACTATTCATGAATCGCGCAATAGAAGTTCTCGCGCCGATTATCATATATACAACATCCCAAAATCAACCGTTGGGCCGGGGCCCGCCAGGCTAGATCACCTCGCCTGGTCGGATGATCCTCCCTTTGTGTTGGAGGGACATGACACCCCGTTCCCCCTTGACACTCAGTATTCTTAATCCATCATCACACGGACGATTATATAAATAAAATAAATATATATTTATTTAAAAACAAGTTATATACATAAGCAGACCACAACACAAGAGGGGTTTTTATAAATTAAATGCGGTAATTTTTCCATCGGCCCCATACCGTATGCGGTATGCGGTGGCGAGAACGGAACATAAATCATGACAGTTCAACCCGCGAACAAAGCCTCAAGATTTGGTAAATCACGACTGAGAATGGCGTAGGAAGCAAATTGTGTGTTTGTGTCCGACACAGGGACTGCTTCGTATTACCCGACAATACGTAAAGAACATAATCTATCGTTAAGTAGATTAGATTTATGTGAATATTCTGAGATATTTATTAGTAACAGTTTATACAAAATGATGAGTAAACCACTTAAAGTGAGCATGAATCACGTATGTGTTATAGATTCGTTTAATTGTTGGTCTTACTTGATATTGTAAAAACTAGTCAATAATATTTAAAATAACATATGAAACAGTAAAAATGAGCGTTTAATGTATGTCCTAGTATTTAATGCAAATTTAAAGTAGTAGAGCCACGCTGATTTCAGTAAATACAAGCCAGTTCGAACCGGGGTGGTACTACCCTAGCACAGAAGATCAACCTAAAGTGACAGCATGCGTGCTGTCGTCTTTCGTTGATGAGTGTGAGACCGGAGGCCTAATGAAGCATAATCATCACTAGGCTGCCGTGCCGGTCTCCATATCGCTGCTTTTTGTTGTTCTGAGTCTGGGTGTTCTTTGTTTATCTATGTTTATAAAACCCTCAGCGACACAGGAATATTCATATTGTGGGAGATTTCTTTTTTTAAATTGTCCAAGCATTGTTTTGCCACGGTAAACTTAAAATTATAATACTACTTGCTATCTTTAAGAAATAGATACTTTTAGTCATAACAAATGAAAGATAATTTATTATTAATAACTTCAACCAACATAACAGTTAATTAATTAATATTATCTTTTCTTTAATTATACCTTGGAATGATTAATATATTATTAATTAAGGGTCACAAAGTTGTTTGCCCGATTAAAACTTTCCACTTTAAACAGTACATCAACTTAATATTCTTCCAATAAATCGTATCTACAAATATAAGAAGTTATAATAACAAGTACCTGGGTGAGCGAGTACTTGGTACCCAGGTACTTGTTAACCGGTAACCTCTTACTCTCGAAGTGGGAGAGCCACGCCGGCATGAATGGGCCGGCTCGACTGGAGTGATACCACGGCCTCACAGAAAACCGGTGTGAAATAGTGCTTGTGCTGTGTTTCAGCGAGTGAGTGAGGATACCGGAGGCCCATACACCAATCCCCTACCCCTACCTCCCCCCCATTCCCCAAAAGGCCGGCAATGCACTTGTGACGCTTCTGGTGTTGCAGGTGTCCATGGGCGGCGGTAATCACTTACCGTCAGGCGATACGTCTGCTCGTTTTCCCGTCTATTCCATAAAAAAAACCGGAGTTCAGCAATTTTATTGTAGCTTTTCACTTTGCTTTTCACTTGTCCTATTCCTCCCCCACCTCCAATACCATTAAAAATTGACACGCATCAAATGTTTAGTTCTATTATATCAATACCAGCATTTGCCCGCGGCCCCGCCCGCTTGTATCAATCGGTTATCGCGGTAAAATGGGTAAAATGTAGCCATGTCCTTCCTCAAGAAACAAGGCATCTCCATGCCAAATTTCATTAAAATCGGTGCAGCAATCTAGCTGTGAAAGCATAACAGAGTTACGTTGGATTTATAATATTAGGTATGGATAAATGATGCTCGCCAAATACACTTACGTCAATCAATTGATCGAGTTCCACGAACATTCATTGTCATCTCAAAATATACTACCACGAAAACATAAACCGAGGAATCCTTTGTCGTCCAAAAGTACTTAAAAAGTATAACAGTGGCGTATCATCCGACAACAGCTGTTGAGCACACCTGGCGTGTCCCCGAGCCCCAAACCCCGGCCACCAAACAATATACCGTTTGGTTTGCACAACACTGAGGCGAGTATTCGATTACTTTTATATCGAACTTCCGAAATGTGAAACGCAAGTTTTTAATATTATTTTGCTTGCATGCTGTGGTTTCCTGTAAAGGCCCTTATTCACTTTGCTTAGTGCGTGTGCAGGTGGGAAGTGAGGTGATAAATGATTGGTAGAAAATACGCGTGGATGGCGAATTCGCAGTCCACACGTACTTTCTACCAATCACCGATCACCCGCACTATGCACCTGCACTCGCACTATACAAAGTGAATACGGGCCTTAATTGAGGGAGTACACCGAGATATTACTGTAAATGTTTATTTCAAGTTATAATTGTATATTGCCTTTGTTAAAGATCTTTTAAACTGTACTTGTTTTTGTACCGATTAGTGAACCAATCGACTGTAGCTATTAACAAAGTTGGATCTACATTTTGACGATTTTTGTTTTATTGCACCTTAGGTCATAAAATATCCATAACTATGACCTCGCAAAGTTTCATATTTCAAAATAATCGCTATCATATTTTTTCTAGATTAACAAAGTCGGTTTTTATAAGAGCGTCCGAATAATTATGTAGGTAGGTATGTTGCTACGTTGTCTGCGGGGCGAGGGAGGGGCACGGGCGCCCGCGCACTGCGCGGATCTGCCATTTCGTTCATTGTTAACGGGGTGACTGCACGCGCGTACTTGAATTTTATTTAAATGTTTTGCTTAAAATATAGTGCAGGAATAACCTATAATGTCTCGATCTAGGCGTATATTAGGTTTAATACAACATTGTGTCCCTGATCAAAATAATATTCTTGCTAAATCAAAAATTAATGCAAGTGGTGTTCCAACCTGTTCCAGCCAAAAGAAGAAAAGTAAGTCAAAATTTTACTTTTTAGCTTAGTTTAACTACAACATTATGTAGAAAACGTATTTCATTGTAGTTTTATATCGAAATGCTTTAAAAATTGCTATGAAAATATTAAAATACAGGATCAAACGATTAAGATTGCAGTATGTGTCAGATCCTACATTGTTAACTGATTATTATTTTATTGTTGGTGTCGAATGTACCACATTCTACATTATTATGCGCTCTGAGTTCGTAATTTTTTATCGGATATGGTACTATCGACTTTGTTATTCGTTCCTCTCTTAAACATTTTTGTCGGATATGGTACTAAAGACATTGTTAAACGTTCTTATTTTGAACGTGTTTGTCAGATATGGTAATACCAACTTTTTTAATTGTAAATTACGAAATTTTGATGTAGGATATGTTAATACCGACTTTGTTATTTGCAAACAGTGAAATAATATAGGTCGGATATCCATAAAGTAAGGGGAAACATGGCTCATTGAATTTTAATTTTGTGACATTTTAATAGTAGGTACCATATTTTCTATGTTAAATTATTCTTACCTCACCACCCACATTTGCCAACTTCCTATGACTGTCCTCAATATTTCTGAACTGACTTATCGAGGATGGTTGGGATGTTTTTCGAGGTACGGTAGACTTCCAATTCAATCACCGCCTTCCTTACTTGAGGCTATATAAAGAATTTCTTAACATAAAAACCTAACATCTACTTTACTGACTAGACCCATGCATCTAACCCGAGACCTGTCAATCAGGTGGTAGAACCTTAAACTACTGAACCAACGAGGCATTTTGTGGCTTCTTAGTGACATTACATCTCACTCTTATTAAAGACAAGCCGACAGTTTAGTTACGTAGAAGGCAGCTATTTTTTTTAAATCACATCAATAGCTTTTAATTGTCCTTTGCTGGACATAGGCCTCTCCTTTTTTTGTATGCTTAATTGTATTTTTTTATTCTAGGAGAAGAATCTCCTCTCCCCGAAGGGTTTGATGAGGAACTTATACATTTGCAAGACCTGCTAGGCGATGATGTGTTTAATGTTTAATGACAGTAGTAAGAACCTACAAGACGATCTTCTCCCTGGCGTGGATTCTATAAGCTACCCGGATTCATTACCTGCTACTCCAGACATTGTCGTTTTAACGCCCACTTCGATAATACCGTCACTTATTCCACCACAAGACCTAAATTGTGAAATCGAATCATTTAATGACCATGAAGAAAATACAATATACAATACAACACCCATGCCGTCACCTACTCGGATTCATGACCAAAATTGTGGCAACCAGTTCTGCGCTTATTGTGTAAACCATATTCAGTATGAAAACCTAGGAACGCCAGCTGAGTTTGACACTTTAAGTAATATTCCCACACCATCATCGTCGTCAAGTTTTAGATCGAAAACTTTTAAAACTGATATGGGTAAAAAACGTCGCGTTCATAAAGATCGATGGCTCACAGTTGATAGAAAATTGAAGAAAAATTTAGGTAAAGAATTCATAAACAAGAAGGGCAAAGTAGTACAGCAAAAAAAAATGAAAGAACCATGCAGTAACAAATGCAGATTGAAGTGCAATGAAAAGGTGTCTTACGAGGACCGTTTACGAACTTTCAATTATTTTTGGTTTTTAGGAGACAAGACACGTCACTGGGAATTTGTCATAAAATACACAAAAAAAGGTCTTAAACGTCGTCAAACTACAGAGGTGACAAAACATAATCGACAAAACACCTTCCAATACTTTCTTCCAGGCACTGAGAACCAAGCAGTTAAGGTTTGCAAGACCATGTTCCTAAATACAATATCATTGAGTGAGCGTGTGGTAACTACAGCGTGGAAAAAATTCGATGGAAATACACTAATAGAAGAAGATAAACGTGGACGTTACGAACATAAGAAACGTGTTTTTAACGATATGATGATTAAGAGTGTGTGCAATCATGTACGATGTTTCCCTGTTGTCGAGGCCCACTACGTACGAAAAAATTCAAATAAACTCTATTTAGAGGGAGTTGAGAGCATATCCCGAATGTATAAACTTTATTGTGACTGGTATGATGAAACCATATATTCCTCACAAGCCAAAACAAAGAGGCAATATAGAGAAATTGTCAATGAATATTTTAATCTTGCTGTGCATAGACCGAAAAAAGATAAATGTGACATTTGTCATGTATATGAAAACAAAAACAGTTATACTGAAGAAGATGAAATAGCCTTCGCTAAACACCAGAGACGTAAAGATATAGCTCGAAATTTAAAGAAGGCTGACAAACAAGAAGCTAACGTAAAAAAACATGTCATCGCAGCTACGTTTGATTTTCAAAAAGTACTAGTAACGCCCTATGGTGAGGTCAGCGTACTTTACTATAAACGTAGGCTGGCTACTCTCAACTTTACTGTTTACGATTTAGCTTCAAAATTAGGTACTTGCTACATGTGGAATGAAAGTATAGCTAAACGGGGATCAATCGAGGTGTCTAGTTGCCTTTTGAATTATATTCAACATCACGTTGAAAGAGGCGCCAAGGAATTTCGGTTTTGGTCCGACAACTGTGCGGGCCAAAACCGCAATCGAATTGTTTTTTCACTATATTTGTTTGTAGCCAAAAAATTTGGAGTAACTGTCACACTGGTCACACGCAAAATGAGGGTGACAGTGTTCATGCCACAATCGAAAGATCCTGCCGCCGTAAATCTATTTGGTTTTCAGAAGAGTGGTATTGCTTGGCTCGGTGGGCTAAGACTGAAGGTGATCCATACATAGTGAAAGAGTTAAAGCAGGAGGAAGTGTTTAATTTCAAAGACTTGCTTGCTAATAAAAACTGGACCAAAAATACGGCAAATGAGAAGGTTGTTTAGACGTCAGTGAAGGAGGTTAAAGTGAATGCTGAACAGTACGATAGTATAGAATACAAATACGATTTGGATGAGGACCCCTGTACAATAATTGTTATTAGAACTGGCAGGCGTAATAAGCAACGTTTGGAGAACGAATTTCAGCTCAAAAACGCTTACAATGGACCTTTGCCTATCAGCAGAGAGAAATACAAAGATTTGACGGATCTTTGCAAAACTGGTATCATACCTGCCCGTTATCATGATTTTTATTTTAACTTATCTTATACTGATTCTGGTAATTTAATTGACCAAGAAGATAATAGCGAAGATTGGTTTATTACCCTAAGATTTTTCTATTTTCATCTAAAGTTTTTAGTTATCATAATTGGGTTCTTGTGAAAATTAGAGAATATTGATGACAACAGAAAACCTATTGTTACCATAACTTTCTAATTTTAACACCTAATATTTAAAATAATAAGATAAAAAACCTAATATTAAAATTAGTCAATAATTAAGTGTTTTTAATCTATTAGGTTTGTGATGTTGTTATGATGATTATTTTTAATATTATTATAATTTGTTGCAGTGATCTCAACACTTTATGTTCAGAATTTTAGTTTTCTTTTTTATTCTTGTGATTTTAAATCCAATACACAATCCGTAAAGGATTTATGCACCGATTTCATGAATGAAACAAATACTGTTTTTTTTTCTATTGTTAATGTTTGATTTATTATAGATATCTAATAAGCATATGGTAGTAGAGTTAAATACCTAATATTTTAATCTAATTCGCCAAGATCTCAGTTAATAGTAGTAAGTTTGAAGAATTAATAATTAACTAAAATAATTTATAATAGTAATTTAGATGACAACAAAGACTGCCTCAGCAACTGTGACCAAAGCTAGAAATAGTCCAAATTTAAAATAAGAATTTTTCAATTTCTTCAAATTTAGTAGTGTATAATAAAATATTATTTTGTAAAGTAGAGACCATACTCTGACAGGTTTTGTTCAATTAGTATGTAAATTATTTTAGAAATGTTTTTTTAATGTTGTGTTCAATACCTACTACCTTTAATACTTCACAGTACAATATTAATTAGTATGACATCGGTCCATTCAAGAATGCCTTTTAGAATTATATTTAATTTGACATTAATAAACCAATTATAAATTTTTTCAAGCCTTTTTTTAAGTACTCGTATTCAATAGTCCAGCGTAGAATACCCCACATCCGACATAATCTTGTAACTACGTCCCGAGGAAAATAGTACGATATGACAGTTCCCACACAATAGCATAGCTAAATTTCGAGTAACATAGTAGGATGTGACACTTGCAACTTTCATGGTACGTAAAACATAGTAGGATATGACACTTCCGACACTTTTTCTTTACGGTTAAGAGTGTCACATCTGCTTTTTCTAGCATTTCCTATTGTTTTTTTATTTTTTCACATTACGACCCTAATAAACGTTTAAAACTAAAGTACTGCACCAAATTTGGTTTCAATATATGGCGATTTGTCAATTTGGTGCAGGTTCAAAACTTTATCACGCCGTACTGAAAAGTAGCGTTTTTGTAGTTCCGACGTTGTTAATAGCTACGGTCGCAATGCTAAGCAATAAGAGCTACTGAGGGCAAATAATTGGGTGATGAAAACGACCATTTGTTCTGTGTTGGTGTAATCAATACAAATTACAAATTTCTGAGCTACTGAATCGATAATTTCGTCATCAGATAATGTTCCAGCAGTCATAACTCCATCATCGCACTTATCAAAGTCCTCAAAGGATATTCCTGATTCAGACACCACTGTATTCCCTTCTGCAGGAGATGAAATATCTTCGGTTTCAGCTTCTATTGACGACGATGAAAAACCGCAGTGTACATAACAGTTTTTTATCATGACATACCGAGTTACAAAGGTTGTAAAATAAATAATTGCTATGTTCGAGAACTTCGAGATACAGAGGTAAAATTAAATTTTTCGAGTTATGGAGGGAAAATATGTACCAAAATGGCTTGGAGGGACTTACTGATTCTTTCGACTAATAGAGAGTTGAGATTTCGAGTAATAAAGGAGGTTTTGGTGTTTGAAGGGAAGGGAATAATATTTTTTCTAGATTTGGAGGTTTTCAACTTATCGAGGTTCGACTTAACGAGGTTCTACTGCATAATATTATAATATCTATAATATTTTTCAGTTACTTTTGACATTTTATCGTTCAACTACTATTGGTAATGTGTTGTTCAGCTAATTTTTAAATTCATTCAATTCTGGCGCTAAACTAGGAACGCTATTTATGTATGCTACCGTTCTATATGAATTTATGGAACATTAAAATGATCAGCTACTTTCGAGGTTGGCTGTACATAAGATTTGTAAACTATCCTCAAGAGAATATCCTGGGACGTTGATTAATGTTTCCAAACAATTTAGATTCTGTCTGGACTTTCTTCTCAGCTGGGATTGATATAGTTTTCGAATGCCTTTGCAAGGCTTACCTTAAACGCAACTATCTTAGACGAGTTATGTCTTGCACGAAATTTCCTAATATATATATAACTAGTTGTTGCCCGCGGCTCCGCCGCGTGTATGTCAGTTATGGCGGCAAATAGTAGCCTATGTGTTATTCTGATGTATAAGCAATATTACTGTAAAGTTTCATCCAAATCCGTTCAGCACTTTTTGCGTGAAGTAACAAATATACACACAAACTTTCGCCTTAATATATTATTGTGATTAGTACATAGTTCCACATAGATATCTATAGTATCTATATATTAATACGCAAAGTAAAAACTTTGTACCCATTCTTATGAAAATTATGCGAATGGAGCAGTATTAAATTTCGCACAGTTAAAGTATTTTTAAGGAATAAGCGGGCAAACGAGCAGACGTATCGCCTGATGGTAAGCGATTACCGCCGCCCATGGACACCTGCAACACCAGAGGCGTCACAAGTGCGTTGCCGGCCTTTGGGGGTTGGGGGGGGGGGATGGGGGAGATAAGGGAAGGAGTTGGGGTATGGGCCTTCGGTATCTTCAATCATTCGGTGAAACACAGCGCAAGCACTATTTTACACCGGTTTTCTGTGAGGCCGTGGTATCACTCCGGTCGAGCCAGCCCATTCATGGCGAAGCGTGGCTATCCCACGGTCAAAGAATCCTTTTAAAGAGAGGTTCACGTCCAGCAGAGGATTGTTAAAATAAATAATTCGGACATCTGACACACAACGCCATCTAACTTCACATTAAGCAGAACTTGTACTATGAAGGCTAGATTGACTGATACAATACTTATTACACTCTTTTTATAAATACATACTTAATATACATAGAAAATATTCAAACTCCGAAACAAGTATTTGCAGATCATACAAACATTTATTCCGACTAGGGAATCGAACCCGAGACCTCAAGCACAGCAGTCGCTTAAGCTATCACTGTGCTAACGAGGCAGACAAAACAAGAGTCACATCTATACCAATTAAAACCATTTTACAGCATGTAGGCAAGGTATTGTCGGATCATGTTCTCAAGGGCTTTCAAGAAGTGTTCTTGCCTTGTTAGGGGAGTATGGACACTTGATCATGTATCACCCATTGAGGATAATTGAAGTTCTGAAGAGCCACATACCAGAATAATAATTGAGAGAACATAACATAATTAGCAGAACCATGAGATCATACAAAACCAGAACATTTACTGGTACTAGCTGGTAGTAGTATTAGTCAATATTAATCTACTCCTATACTAATATACATATTATAAAGCTGAAGAGTTTGTTTGTTGGAATGCGCTAACCCCAGGAACCGCTGGTACGATTTGAAAAATTCTTTCAGTGTTGGATAGTACATTTAAGAAAATAAATAACTCCATCTGTTTGTCATACTTTCGCAGCTAAATTACTTGACAAATTTTAATGAAATTTAGCATGTAGATACTTTGATTCTTAAAAAAGGTCATAGGCTACTCTTTAACGCGATTACCGGTGTAACAGGCGGGCGAAGCCGCGGGCAATACCTCTAATACTTTTAAGTTTTGTTAGTAAAGCTTGTTAACCATTATGTTACAATAGATTGCTAAGTATTGTCCTTATTTCATCACTAGCTGACCCACGCAACCTCGTTTGCGTCTCCTATTGCCCGTAGCGTGATAAATTTTCCTCCGTTTTTGAAACATTCTTCATTGGTGCTCCGCTCCTATTGTGCTCCTATTCCGCGTGATAATATATAGCCTATAGCCTTCCTCGATAAATGTACTATCCAACACTGAAATAATTTTTCAAATCGGACCAGCGGTTCCTGAGATTAGCGCGTTCAAACAAACAAACAAACTCTACAGCTTTATATAATAGTATAGATTTACTCTGAACGATACCAGACATATTTAAGAAACTTAAAAATAAATGTATAGACAAACTAACTGACCCGCTTATTTCCATAAAACTTTCCGACAAAATTTAGCCTTGTTTAAACTTAGGTGCTTAGTAAATCTTACGTTATTTAAAACCAAGGAGCTATTAAAATTTTCTTAAAAGCTATTTGTTGTAAAACTTTAACTAGAACACAACAGGGTCTACAAGGTTCTTCACAAATTCTTCGTCTTTGTTTCCACGAAAATTGTTGAATAGTATAAACTTAGTTCTGGACTGCGGAGGCAGGCAGACTTTAAGTAGTGGAAAACTTAACAGTAAAAGTTATTTATGAAATTTCGCTTCATTGAGACGCCCTCCGAGTCATCTGACCAAGATGCAGTAGTTTGCTCCCTCAGTCGGCTCTGACGATACACATAGGATGAATAGAATTGGTAACAAATCGTATTCCCAATTCGTAAAACTATATATAGTCCATTCGTTTACATAGTATCGGTGCACCCGCATGCAATTATGGTTATTGTTGTGAAATACACGAATATATTCATTCATCCAACGTCGTACACTGACAAATCATACTTGCTTGCGACGGCGGCGCTATCAAGGTGACCGTATCTAAACGGACAGACTATAATATGTAAACAATGTTTGGAATTTGATTTTAACCTTCTTCTAATTCATCATCACCGTCATCAACAGCCTTTAATGTCTACTTTATCACGCTGGCCAGACGGGTTGGTATAGGATTTAATTCAAGTTTCCCCTTCTTTTTGCAGTGATGTGTTCCTGCTCAGTTTGTTCGTTTAGTCGCGCCCATGGGATGAATGGGAGTCGTGAGACTTTGTATTCTTAATCCGTCACCACACGGACTTCTTCTTATTGTAACAATTATTATTTTTACGGGAATTAACGCGATCACTTATTTCAAGGTATTACATACCTCTGTTTTGCCTGACGTTTCGACCAGGTTGTACTGGCCGTGGTCACAGGCTGACTGGCTCAGCGGCGCACGCCCTCCGTCGTCGAATCCGAGAAGTAGAAGTAGAAAAAAAAAAAAAAAAAAAAAAAACTTCTTATTATCTTCACTGCACGTTTGGCCTAGTGGTTTAACGGTCACCACGCCGTTTCCTACTTCGCCAAGTGTCGTGGGTTCAAATCCCTCGCAGGACAACACTTTGTGTAATCCACAAATTGTTTTATTCCTAGTGCGGGATTTGTCTTAAAAAAAAAAAAACTTATCAAAATCACAGTTTGGAGAAGAATAACTAAGCAACTCGGAGCTAGTATATTTACAAGAACAAGTTTAATAATCACAAATTTTAACTTCAATCTGGACCAAATTGAAATGGGACTAATACGGGAAGCACCAGCTTTCAAATAGAAAAAGAATCATCAAAATCGGTTCACCCAGTCGAAAGTTATGAGGTAACAAACATAAAAAAACAGTCAAATTGATAACCACCTCCTTCTTTAAAGTCGGTTAAAAAACTATCACCCGACTACGTGAAAATTATTAATAAAATTTATAGCCTATGTCATCCGGGTCATTATTACGAATCTAATACCTCATTTAATAAAATCACTTCAGTATTTTTCCTTTTTCAGTATTTTTTACCCTCTCACAGAAAATCAACGTAAAATGACAGCGTTCATGCTGTCGTGTGTCGTTGGTGAGTGCGAGACCGGAGGTACAATGATGCAGAATCATCACTAGGCTGCCGTAGTGGGGGTCACCATGCTGCATTGTTGCATTGTATGCATTCACAGTGAGTATGGTGACCACCACCCTTGGATTCTACTTATGCTTTCCATCAGGCAGAGTAGAGTCCTTTTGGTAGGGCCATACATATAAAGAAAACTAAAAGTCGAACTTCATTTAGCTCGACATTATAAATAAATAAATAAATATTTCAGACATCTAACACACAACGCCATCTAGTCGAAAGCTAAGCAGAGCTTGTGTTATGGGTACTAGACAACTGATACAAATACATTTATACTTTTTTTTTGTAAATACATACATATTATACATAGAAAACACCCAAACTCCGAAACAAATATTTGTAGATCATACAAACATTTGGTCCGACCCGGGAATCGAACCCAAGACCTCATGATCAGCAGTCGCACACGCCAACCGCGAGACCAACGAGGCAGTCATTATATCATGTGTCATATTGTTTTTATAAGCTGTAATTATTTTAATGAACCGCACACAAATTAATTAATCATGGGTTATATACAACTGCAACAATACATCATGATGGTACAAAGAAAATGAGATAGAAAGAAAGAAAGAAAGAAAAATCATTTATTTTAACGACATTGCAACACAACACATTATTAAAGGAACTGGTACATATTACAGTATTAAATTGAAGCATTAACTTAAAGCACAGTTAGGTATTGAACATGACATACGAGTGGTTATAAGGTTAATATAGTGACAATTAATATAAATACAATACAAAAACTTGCTGCTAAGTTGCGTCGCAGTGTACATTAAAAACAGATGCTGCTCAGCATGATGCTGCATCATTGGCGATACAGCGCTGATTTTCAGCAACACCTTGCTGGTGATACGTGCGTCTAGAACAGTCAAACTAAAATCAAGATTTGTGTACCGAAACAACGTGTGTATAGAAAGAATTTACTACATTGTACGAATATTTTTAAATTATTATGAGATAGTTTACAGAGTATAACTGACAGTGAGCTGACATCGCTCACAGTGTCCATTCATCGCGATTTAAATACTATTTTACTATTTAAATTTAAATTCTATTTGAATTAGGATTCAATCTGTTGAGTTAATAAAAACGCTTTTAAAGTTGTCTTAAATGTTAAAGTTGTTTTAAATTTCCGCATAGGTGGAGGCAAGTCATTCCAACATTTTGTGGCCGCGTACTTAAAGCTACCTCTAAACGCTGTTGTGCGATGAGTAGGCACATTCAAGATGTGAACTGACGACCTAACAGGATAACAGTAACTGTCTTTCGTCCAAAACAATTTGTCAAACAGATATTTAGGCTTCTGGCTCCTTACTATTCCAAATAGCATGGTGGCAAAGTGTAATTTTCTTCTAGATGCCATATTGAGAAGTTTATTATTATTTATATATGGCGTAACATGATTCCAACGCGGTATGTCAAAACAGAAACGAGCACACGCATTTTGAATCCGCTGCAGCAGCCTCTCAGAGCGCTTCAGTAGGCATGGTCCATATACTACGTCACCATAATTGAGTTTTGATAACACTAGTGAATCAACCAGGTTCTTACGCAGGTCAGTGCTGAGAAACTGCCGTATTCTGTACAAAATTTTTAATCGATAAAAACAATTACTCAGCATATTGTTAACGTGAGATTCAAATTGCAGCTTCGGATCCATGATTAATCCTAGGTTGCGAACTTCGAAAACTCTATCTATTAGTTTTCCCTCAATGATGATCTGAGGGTCTGCAGCTGTAATTTTATCTATTTGACTCTCGCTGCCCAAAACCATGTACTTAGATTTCAGAGGATTCAAAACTAACGCGTTCCTCCGGGCCCATTTGAATATTCTGTCCAGGTCCTCATTCATTGCTTTTACAGCTGTTAAAGTTGAATCAGGTGTGGGCTTGAAAGAGGCGTAAATTTGTATGTCATCAGCATACATGTGGTATTTACAAAGTTTTATGCAATTTGTTACATCTCCACTATACAGAATAAATAAAAGAGGGCCCAAAATAGATCCCTGTGGCACCCCCCTCTTCACGGAACGAAGGGAAGAAAATATCTTGCCACCATCATCTCCAGCAATCTCCACAAGTTCGCTCTATTGGACAGATAACTCTCAAACCATTTCACCGAATCAACATCAAAGCCATAGTAGGAAAGCTTGGAAAGCATTAGTGAAATATTAATGCAATCAAATGCACGGGAAAAGTCCAATAGGGTTAACAACGTACCATTCCCCTTGTCACGCGCCTCCAAAATGTTATCAACAACATCTAACAAGGCAGTGGAAGTGCTACGTTTCTTACGGAATCCTGACTGAAGTTCCGGCAGCAAGTTATTAGTTTCCAAGTATTCACATACTTGAATGTAAACAACTCTCTCTAATATCTTAGACATACATGGCAGGATGCTTATAGGACGCAGGTCCTTAACGTCCTGCGGACTGGAGCATTTTGGTATTGGTCGGACCACAGCCAGTCGCCACAAGTGCGGAAAGGTATGACTCTCAATAGATTTGTTTACAATCATCGTGATGGTCTTTAGTGACTGAGGCATACTGAGAATCAACATATCAAGAGATATCCCATCCATGCCTTGAGCTTTAGATTTTAATTGTTTCAGTATTTTAAGTATACACAGCTCGTTCACCGTTTTCAACGAAAAACTGGCCTGACAGTGTCTATGAAATTCATAGTAAGTGAGATCTGAAATACTTACTTCACACTGGCCAGGCACTTGGAGAAATACGTCATTAATATTATCTGGATCACTAAGGTAGCTTGGTAGGTGAGTGTTTTTTGGAGGTAGTATTTCAGATTTAAGATTGGCCCAGAGACCCTTAGGATCGTTTATTTTATTGTTTATATTTTGCGCAAAATACGCCTTTTTTTCGTTGTACATAGCGGTTGATGTTAGCCTTTTCAGCTCTTTATAATACGATTTGTGTGACTCTAGCTTAGTACTACGATAGGTAGTAAAAGCCCTATCTCTCAGCCTGACCATTAATCGAATATTATCAGTAATCCATGGTGTAGGACGCGTTTTGATTATTTTTCTTATTAGAGGTGCGTGAACATCAAATAACTGTGTTATATAAAAGTTAAAAGCCTGTACCATGTCGTTGACGTCATTCATACTAGATAATAGGTTCCATGGTATGGAGTCCAAGTCAGTGGTAAAATAGTCCATAGCGATGTGTTTAAGAGGACGATAAACTAAATGCCGTGACGGAATCTTGTCCCTTTTTAAGAGGATCTCGCAAGTAAGGAATGCGTGATGCCCAAGTTCACTGATGTGACACACCGATAAATCACGAGTACGTGCATCGGTGCAAATTACATCGATAAGTGTTTGGCTAGCATGTGTAAAGTGTGTGGGGGAATCTACAATTTGAGTCAATTTGAAGTGTTTGAGAAATTCGTTAAACTTTTTTGTTGCAGTATTGACATTGTCCAGTAAATTAATATTCATATCACCCATAAATATTATATAATCATGATGAGGAAAAGAGCTAATACTATCCGAAATAGCATCAAAGAACGTGTCCACACTTAGCCAGGGTGGCCGATAAGCAGTACCAATTACAATTTTTTTCTTATTAACACTTAGGGTCAACCACATCTGCTCAGCCTCCAGGTGAGCCGGGAGAGCTAATGCACGCACGCCGATGCCAGTCCTGATGTAGAACCCAACGCCACCACCACGACCGCCGCGTATGGTAGCTGGCCTTGGCATATGTCGCAGTCGATAGCCAGGCACTGCAGGCGCTCGGCCTTCCTGTCCCGGCCGCAACCATGTTTCATTAATTGCCATGACATCGACCGAATGGCTGGTCATGGCCATTATAAATTCATCATGATTCGTAGAGAGGGACCCTGCGTTATGAAACCCAACTTTTAAATACTTAGTAGCCATCGATATTAAGTGAATAGCTTACACACAAATAAAGCAGTGCTATATGACCGCAACTGCAACCAGAAGCAAAGTACATTGTAGAACTTGCCTTCACTGTTATGCGGGAATGTGGAATGAGTCCAAACCGACCAAAATACAAAACACATGATATACACATTACAATAGTAGTAAAATTAACACGGTGACACACCTCAACATAAATATCAGTAACGGGTCTTTGCTTAGAGTACACAGAAAATAAAGCAAAATAGTATATTGTTGACATGCATTTAAAAACAAAAAAAATAAAAAAAGTAACCTTAACAGCTAGGTGCCAACTTAATACTACCCAAAAACTCGATTTATATCCCGTTCAGACCGCAAGGTTACAGCAGACTGACCGCTTTCTTTCCGAGCCAAGATTTTACCTTCTTTAGTCCAAACATACCGCCACTTCATGCGGTTCCCGGCCTCCCGCGCCTTATAGAAAAGCTGACGATTTGCTCGTGTCAGTCTTTCATTGATGTATATTCGCTGAGTGGCTGCTGCGCCCTGCATCTCCAAATCTGCCGCCGTGAGAACACGTCTTACACGAGTGGCGCGCAGGACAGCATCTCTGACAGAACGTCTCGTGTATCGGACCGCTATGGTGCGAGGCCGTTGCGCGCTGCCACTAGTGTCGCTATCATCGGTTCTATTACGGCGCACTGCACCCACTCGCTCCACGAACATGACATCACGGTCATCGACCTCCAGGCCCAGCTTTGAATGCAATACGCCCAAGATATGGTATGCGTTTTCGCTTTTATGTTCAGGCACTCCCACTATTTCGATATCATTTAGGAGACTGTCTTGCTCGCGTTCGTTCAACTGTCGCTGCAGATCCTCGATAATGTTTTGCGTGTCCGAAGTAAGCACAGACTCACACCTATCCTCAAGTCGCTTTTCGAGCAGATTAACCCTACATTCAAGGTCGTCCACCCTGCCATTACATGACTGTATTGCTTGTCTAAACTCACCCACATCCGCTCGAAGCTCCTGCAGCTCAGATCTAAGTGCGTTAAATTCACTGCGAAATAGTCGCAACTCAGTGGCCACATCAGTGTCCTTAGTGTCTTTTTCCGCAAGACTAGGGATTGGGACTGCAGGGGATTGCGATGAGTTGGATGAACAGGCCAGGCACAACCATATTGGAGATGCCTTGCCCGATGGAGCATTCGTTGCACAGGATCGATGCAACGCCGCAGAACACCCCGCACATCTAATACGATCATTTACTGAGAGGTATTTGGCACATGTAGAACATTTAGGCATGATTACTGCAATAATTATGAATCTGTATACAATAATCACACTAATTACACATACTAGTTGCATGAAATCACACAAAACTATGATGACACCTTTTGACTGTCCCTTGCAAGAACGAACAACGGCTCACTGAACGTCTACTTTTGAACGTCCCGCTCCGCACGCAAACTGCGAGTTGCGGTAGGTCAGGATTGTCGAACGTTATTAAAACTCTTTTATTATTATCGTTGTAACTATCGATCCACTTTGTTTTATAGAAAACAGTTTTTACCACTAGAAAGTTCGGCACTTCTACTTTATTAAAACTATAAGTTCAATATCAATTAACAAATGTTAACCACTATTTGATAATATTAACGGGGAGCAAATTGAAACACGTCTTATGAGTAACTACCCGCGCACGTACCTCTGTTACAGAGATACAGCAAGGCTTTTGGCTACATGTTCGTTTGGATTAAACTGATGTAATTATCCACACAATGTACTGGAATACGTAACTATCGGACCGTTTGTGATGTATTTATGCAGTGTTGGTGTTAGATATATTATGTAAATATGTATTCTATGCAGATGAAGTGTGATTGGGGTAACTTAAACCCATCATGATCTATCGGTTCCTGCATCAATTTGACTTGAAATCGATGTGTGTTGGCGGCGAATTGTCTGATACCAAAACTCCTTTGGGAATATAATTGTCGTTGAAGCTTGCTAAGGAACTGCATCGAGCATGTTGGGACAAGAATATTGTTTGTTTGTTTATTAGACAGTGCCCCCTCCCACCCCTCCCCGTCTAAAAGCAGGGATATTATCTGACTTATATCATTCATTGAAAATAAAATTGTGTAATTTATTTATTACGAAGAGGAAAGACCCCTTGGGAAATAACGTAGGTTATTTATCTTGAAAATAAAACTAGATATAATAAAGCATGTCCAATACGGGATGAAAGTTTTCCTAGTACAAAATTTAAAGAGACAAAGTCACGGACACCAGCTGTTGCCTACACTATAATTTAAATTCCAACAGCAAAACTGCTTTCGCAACAGCGAGCAATGCATCAGTTTAAAATATTACCTAGATACACCAAGTCGACAGCTGATACCGTTCTAAACGGTTCACAATGTTGTTAGTATTGTACAAGCTATTACTTCTAAGAATGCTGAAAGCCGTTTAAGTTTTAAGGGTTCTTGCACAATACTAGTGAAGACGCAGCGACTTCAATGTTAATGAGAAAACAGCCATTGTTTGATAAGCGAATCAATATGGAATCAAATTGGACGGAAAAATACTGGATCCCACGACACAGGGAATCCGGGGATCCTTGTGTGGAATCTAGGGATCAAACCCTATACCTGTTGGACTAAGAGCCCGTGAACCCTAGACTATCGTTATTTTATAAAAGCTGAAAGTTTGTCAGCGCAGTGCCTTCCATCATCAGCTTGCCTAAATAATTTTAAAGAATACGACTTTATGTAACATACATACATATGATATTTAAAGATTTATCCTCCAAATATTAAACGTTAAGGAGTTGTACCTCACTTCATCAGCTCATCATTATAAAATTGTGACTACCAGACGCAAATACCGGTGTAACTTCAGAAAATATACGAAAAACATGGTATGAGCCTAAAAGAATGAGGGTTTTCCCTCGATTTCCCTGGGATCCCATCATCAGATCCTGATATGGTGGCAATGGGACCACCTCGGGAGCATACCCTTTTGAATACAAAAATAATTTTCAAAATCGGTCCACTATTGACGGAGTAATCGGAGAATATACATTTAAAAAAACGGTTAAAAAAACATACAGTAGAACATACAACCTCCTCCTTTTTGGAAGTCGGTAAAAAATCAGCTTTTATGCTATAACATAAGTAAAATTATAATTTCATGAACATTAAGGGTGTCTGGCAAGGGGTTGCCACTATGATAAGTGTCTGGCAATGAATAACGTGATTTTTAATAATATTCTAAAGGTACTACCAAAAAATCGCGCTTTATTATTTGACGAAATTAGATCGATATTTTACACACCTTTGGTACCGTTTACCTGCCAAAGCCACGGTAACCCAAACTTCATAATGGTCCATCGTTTTTACATGTGTTGAGAGCATGCGCTGACAAACTTTCAGCTTTTATAAAATGACGAAAGTCTGGGGTTCACGGGCTCTTGCTCCATGTATATTTATGAAACAATAAAGAAATTATGATTATATAGATAAGGGCAAAGAACATTGTCTTGTGACGTTAAATTCAAAACGTTCAAAATAGAAAATCATTCAATAGCTTTTCGTGGCTCTAATGTTTTGAACTGACACAGTATTTGAAAGCACGATTAATATAAAAAGCAGTCAGATTCTATCAACCGTGGCGAAAATAGGTGATCTATGATCAAAACTTTGAATACAAAAAACGGAATCGTTCATTTTTGATAGCCTAAGTGTGTTTGGATTAAAATCAAACAACACAAAAAAAAAAATTCAAAGATCCAACACTAAAATAAAAGCATACATTGACATAAGTTTATCATACACATATGAGCTTTTAAAGTTATTTCATAGTATGTAGATTTTCATATTTAATAGTCTCGTAATATGTGATAGCCATGGTACATGCAATTGATATAAGTGTATTATCTCCTTAAAATGCCGTTGGAAATTCTCCATCGACAGAAAGGCTTACAGAGTTGGTTCGACTCAAGCAACAGGCGCATCATGAACCAATTCCCTGAGGCTCTGCTCTTCTAAGATTGTTTTCAATCTAGCCTTTTTTTGTTTGCTTTTCCTTATTGCATTTGCTGTTTAGGGAAAACTTTTGGGTACATTTTATTTTATCAATATTTACGACAGTCGTATGTTTTTGTTTAGATGTTCAGGCCGGGGCACGGTGGGATCATTGATCATATGACTTTATTTTACCCGACTACGTCAAAGTTAAAAAGGAAGGGTAATAGATTTGGTAGTCTATGCGTGTGTGTTCGTATGTATAGTGGCGACTAAACTACCAAATTATGAATGAGATATCAAAAAATTCGTAATATAGCCTGGGTGACATAGACTATATCATCATCAACCTATAATGTCCCACTGCTGGGCTCGGATCTCCTTTCAGGAGAGGATTAAGGCCATACGTCCCCCGCTGGCCGAGTGCGGGTTGGGGACTGGCAACACAACGTTGTGGCTACGTTATCTTGCTGTTGGATGTTCTTAAGCGGCCCAAAGGCCTCCAACTAAGCTTCACTACTGTTATCTTATAACAGCCGGGACCTACTGCTTAACGCGACCTCCGAATCACGGAGACGCTCATGGTATCATGCCACTAGCGGTCACTCATCCAGGTACCTACTGACCGAGAGACTATATAAATTTTATAAAAAGTTTTTACGTAGACGGCTTATAGTTTTTTAACTATTTCTTGGTAAAACCTGTATGGTAGCAAAAAGCTAACTTAATGCGACCTTCATGCTTGTAAAGATGATAAACGTTTGAAATCTTAAAATATCACTGACGTAATGACAATTTTCTTTTTATAGCACAGATGAGCAGTCAGGTTACCTAATGGTATGTGCCTACCACCGCCCATAGGCACCTGCCACCTGAGAGACCTTTAGGTCCTTTCCTCCCTGCCATACACTCAAGGGTTAGGGGGGTGCCTTATCTTAAATCGTTGACAAATATTGTAATATTTAATCTCAAGAAAAGTCCTAAAGTGGGACCTTGATGGTTTATTACTTTTAATTATGGCTAATTGTTTCTTAGCGTGTGTAGTAATTCGTTTCGTAGCTTTTTATTAGGTTTTCAAGGATTGCGTAATAGCCTCAGATTACAAAAGAAAGCCAGATGGAACGTTCTTGTCAAATAACATGACGCCGAGTGATTTATTTTAGTGTGCATGACAGCCGGTGCGACACTGTAGGAACACGTAGATCTTTGTGTGAGTAATGATACCATACGCAGTAAAAAAATCCCTATTTTTTGATAAATATTACGATTGAAAAAAGGGTATTTTAATATTAAAGAACTTTAAATATTATTGTTTTTATTTCAGTTACTGTTACATACTATGCAAACTCTCAGCAACCTTTATTTTGCACTAACTTTTTATAATATTGTCGTTTTGCGTGTAAATTTCGTGTAAAAATTATAAAAAGGTAAAATAAATTACTTTACCAAAAGTACTTGTATGATTAATATATTTTTTAAATTTTCTGCGGTTATACATGGGAATCAAGTCTCGTACTATCGATCATTCTGAACCATTCAATTATGATGTGAACCACAAGTCAAAGACATAAAACACATCAAGACACAGAACAGCAATTTGTAGAAACATCCACAAATTGTTCGTATCAGAAATAATTTTATGTATCACCAAAGAATACTTTCAGATCAGGTTTGGAACCAAGTCCCTAAATCATGCTTCGTGCCCTAAATATAGAAATGAGGTTCATTAATGTCTGGAATAACAAGTAATTTCCCTAAATGGTGGGATGTTTTTGGGAACTACTCTTAGAGTGTTTAATGATGCAAGACGGCATTTTGAAAATAAATTCAAAAATCACTCGTGACGTGAACACAATATGGCGGATTGTCAAACACTGCCGGGAGAATGTATTCGCTTTCTAATTCATATTTACTTTGTAGATTCAGTGTCGTGTTCTTTACGGTCTATCTGGCTTTCTTTATTAATCTGAGGTAATAGCCCTTACTGTGCTTGACCGTATATATGATTAGCACCAAAGTCGTTTTTGATATCTCAGTAAAATTAGAACGACATGAAAAAATAAAACGTTTAAACACATTCACTAATAAAATGAACACTTCTGAAAATAATTTGAGGAATTAGGAAAATGACGACAATCGTATGTAGGTACCTACTGATGGCGCTTGTAGCATGCATAGCTATACATGTAATAAAATAACTATAAAAGTATGTCTTTGAATCTTTACTGCTAGTACTCAAGCATCAAGGAGTTTTGTATCACTACTCTCACTACACCACCATCAAAAATTTTCATCCTCCGATTAAAGCTTTTTCATCTGTTTTTTCAAGCCGATGAATGGGATTAAACAAAGAAACTCATCTAAACATAGGATAACCGTCAGTGAAATTAGCGGACGCGCGACAGCCTTTTACAATAATCCACCGTCGGGTCGTAAATTTGATGAGACGCCGGAAATATCAGGGGAATATAAAGTGTGCTCCGTTTGAAAGGAAAATTAATATGGAATGAAACTTCGGCTGAACACTTTGGCAACGGTAGCAATTGGATGAGAATGTTCATGATTAAAAGCTTGCGTTATCTTACCAAAGTGCCCTACTGCTTTTTCTTTTCAAGATAAAATACTTTAGTTAGGTAAATTGAATTTTTGTCTGTCCCTCAAAAGGATGAAATTATCTCCGTTTTTGCAACATTTTCCATTGATTCTCGGATGTATTTGTAACGTTATCTATATATATAAAAGAGTAAGGTGACTGACTGACTGACATACCCAGAGATCAACGCACAGCCAAAACCGCTGAAACTAGAATCCTGAAATTTTGCATGTAGGTTCTTTATATAACGCAAGTAAGCACTAAGAAAGGAATTTTTGAAATTCTGAAATTCATTTGAAATGAATGAAATCAAGGGATGAAAGTCTGCGTGAGCGAAGCCGCGTGTAAAAGCTAGTAAGTTATAGTTATGTATGCCTGTAGCGTTTGTGGTGGTGGGCTATCCAAAATTAAAACATTTTTTTTAATTTAAACCAGATGTTCCTGACATTAGCGCAATCAACCAAAGAAACTTCAGCTATATATTCCTTCCATTAGTATAGAGTACCTAAAAATTTTTGAAGGTAGTAGAGCCACGCTGATTTCAGCACGAACGGGCCGGCTCGACCGGGGCGGTACTACCCTCGCACAGAAAATCAACGTAAAATGACAACGTGCTGTCGTGTTTCGTTGGTGAGCGCGAGACCGGAGGCCCAATTAGTCTAGTCAACAAGTTCCATACTTGTTGACTAGACTAAAAGATGCAGCAGCATCACTAGGCCGCCATGGTGTGGGTCGCCATGCTGCATTGTCTGCATTCGCAGTGAGCATGGTGACCACCACTCTTGGGTCATTTTGGCGAGCCAAGCATAAAAAAAAAAAAAAAAAAAATTCTAAAATGAATCTTAGCTACATAGATTTATCTCTGCATATTAAATTTCATGAAAATCATCGGAGCTGTTTTCGAGATTCTATATATATATAATACAATAATTTCTAGGAATTATTCTTTCATATCACAAATCCAGCGGCTATTTTCAGTTTACGTCAGAGCAATGTTACGCTCATAACTCAAAAATGACTGAACGAAATTACGAACGTGAAATTTGAATTACCTAACCATACATACTTTAAGCACTCTCTTAGGTTTTACATTAAAAAAAAATATCTTACTCGTGCAAAGTTGTATACACAGAATTGGTAGCTAACGATCTACCACCTACTGGCTACCATTATCAAAAATAGTTTTACAAATTTGTAAACGAAATAAATAAATAAAATAAATATTTCGGACATCTAACACACAACGCCATCTAGTCCCAAGCTAAGCAGAGCTTGTGTTATGGGTACTAGGCAACTGATACAAATACATATATACTTTTTTTTGTAAATACATACATATTATACATAGAAAACACCCAAACTCCGAAACAAATATTTGTAGATCACACAAACATTTAGTCCGACCCGGGAATCGAACCCGGGACCTCATGATCAGCAGTCGCACACGCCAACCGCGAGACCAACGAGGCGTCAATAATTAGAGTTAATCATATTTCAAGACGAATGTTTTTCCGCGTTCATCATCGTCATATACCTGCACTGTTTCTTGTATTATTTGGAATCAATTTAACATCATAAAAGTATGTTATACGTATAACAAACTCATAGCACACGTAAATATTGGGGTAGCAGTTTTCTGGGTCTCAAGTACCAAATAATGAGTGAAAATAACAGCCAACCATATATTTATGGTCTGATTAATTTGGAATAGCGTGGTAATGTAGACCAAAGCCTCCTTTAAAAGGCTCTCCTTATATATCTCCAGCAGTTTAATGTTAAACGCTGCCGATGAATGTGAAAGAGACCCAAGTTTAGTACCAGGGTTAAAACAATGACAGTACACCGTCTTTACTTACCCTTATTTTAAAAAGACTCCCTCATTTGTAATACACATCCTGTGTCGCGGGGAAATTTACAACCATACATGAAACGGACACAAAGAACGCCCAGACTCAGAACAACAATTTGTGAATCACACAATGTGTTGTCCCATGTGGGATTTGAACTCACAACCGTGCAGTCATGACCTCTATATAAAATTTCTAATAAGTTACAAGTATTTTCTTTGTATCATCCATTTTGACGTGTTGCATTAGAGATATATGACGAAACCCGATCGAGTAGGTTAACATCGGTGAGGTACAAATAGGATTGAAAAGTGGATGGATATCCGAGAGACGCTCTATTGCACTACACCAGTGACGCGATATGGGTATTGAATAAAATATGAGTCGAGCACAAGAGAAAATGAGGCGGATGTGACAAGTGTGGGTAAGTCTCTAGTTTCAGTAAAGGCAAATATTGAAATGTTATAACTACAACCTATTTACACATCGCTCACATGTCAGTCTGCTGTCTTTGTTCAGCTTGAGTCTTTACTATAGTAATCAGATTGTTCGTCATGGAAAGTCTAAGCAGCATCCAAGAGAGTCACCATATTCATTGCGAACGCAAACAATACAACAATCCAGCATTGTGAGCCACACCATGGCGGCCTAGTTATGCTTCAGCATTATTGGGCCTCCGGTCTCGCAGTCACCAACGAAAAACGAACAGCACGAATCTCTATTACCTTTACCTATTTACCGAAATGCAACATTTGCCGTCGAAATACTGACCGCCTCTCACACAGACTCCTGATACATAAAATAAATAAATTTGATAAAAAAAAACTTTTTAAAAACAAGCTTTTATTGGAATGTTCTAAAAAGAATAAAATAAAGTATTCTTTGAAAACTTTTCTATCAACTTATAATGTTATTACACAATACATTATATAATACAACAAAAGCTTGTCGCGAGATTTGCCTGTGTAGATACGAAAGTCAATTAAAGAACTTGATTTGAGTGATATCAATGTTTAAAATTCTCAAACTAAGTAAATACTGGTAACGAAATCTCGCAACAAGCTTTTGTATAATATAAATTGTGTAATGACATTTTAAGTTGATAGAAAAGTTTTCAAGGAATACTTTATTTTATTCTTTTTAGAACATTCCAATAAAAGCTTGTTTTTAAAAAGTTTTTTTTTATCAAATTTATTTTTTACTTTTTAGTGATCGCTGGACAGGATTTTTAGTCTGTTCATCTCATTCAAACGCATCAATATTATAAGACATCGACGACCGAGACAAATCCTATGAACACCTATCAACTTCATCGTCAAACCCTGGTGACCATTTAAAACTAAATACTTGACTAAACTAATTTGAATATTCTAATCACGCTGGTGTTGCGTCGTTTCATTACAGAGTTCCCATAACCACCTTTCGGCTACATCATCACACCCTGGCTACTATGAAAACATAAAATACTCGTCAAGACGTCAAAACATATCAAACGATTCCAAGCTCAATGGTGTTGCGTCGTTTATTACAGAGTTCCTATGACCATCTTTCGGCTCCATCATCAGACTCTGAATACTATCAAAACATAAAGTACTTGTCAAACGAATCCAACGAGTACAAACTCGATGGATTACGTCGTTTCATTACAGAGTTTCCATGACCACCTTCCGGCTCCATCAGCAGACCCTGGATACTATTAAAACATAAAATACTCGTCAAGACGTCAAGGCGAATCAAACGATTCCACACTCAATAGGTATCGTCGTTTTATTACAGAGTTCCTGTAACCATCTTGCGGCTCCATCATCAGACTCTGGATTCTATCAAAACATAAAGTACTTGCCAAGATGCATCAAACGATTCCAATCTCGATGGTGTTGCGCCGTTTCATTACAGAGTTCCTATGGCCACCTTCCGGCTCCATCATCCGACCTTGAATACTATCAAAACATAAAGTACTCGCCAAGACGAATCAAACGATTCCAAGCTCGATGGTGTTGCGTCGTTCCATTACAGAGTTTCCATGGCCACCTTCCGGCTCCATCATCAGACTCTGCATTCTATCAAAACATGAAATACTCGTCGTCAAAACGAATCAAACGATTCCACACTGAATGCATTTCGTCGTTTCATTACAAAGTTCCTATGACCACCTTCCGGCTCCATCATTCGACCTTGAAAACTATCAAAACATAAAGTACTCGTCAAGACTGCACGGTTGGCCTAGTGGTTTAGGCGGTCGCCACACCGCTTGCCGATTCGCCATGTGTTGTGGGTTCAAATCCTACACGGGACAACACTTTGTGTGATCCACAAATTGTTGTTCTGAGTTTGGGTGTTAATTGTGTCCGTTTCATGTATGTCTGTAAAGTCCCCCGTGATACAGGATGTTTATTCCTAATGCGGGAGTTGTCTTTTTTTAAGAAAGAAAAAAAAAGAAAGACGAATCAAACGATTCCAAGCTCGATGGTGTTGCGTCGTTCCATTACAGAGTTTCCAGGGCCACCTTCCGGCTCCATCATCAGACTCTTAATTCTATGAAAACATGAAATACTCGTCGTCAAAACGAATCAAACGATTCCACACTGAATGGATTTCGTCGTTTCATTACAAAGTTCCTATGACCACCTTCCAGCTCCATTATCAGACCCTGGACACTATCAAAACATAAAATACTCTCCAAGACGTCAAGACGAGTCAAACGATTCCTCACTCAATGGGTTTCGTCGTTTTTTTACAGGGTTCCTGTAACCATCTTGCGGCTCCATCATCAGACTCTGTATTCTATCAAAACATAAAGTACCCGCCAAGACGCATCAAACGATTACAATCTCGATGGTGTTGCGCCGTTTCATTATAGAGTTCCTGTGGCCACCTTCCGGCTCCATCATCAGACCTTGAATACTATCAAAACATAAAGTACTCGTCAAGACGAATCAAACGATTTTAAGCTCGATGGTGTTGCGTCGTTACATTACAGAGTTTCCATGGCCACCTTCTGGCTCCATCATCAGACCCTGGTTACTATTCAAACATAAAGTAGTCGTCAAAACGTCAAAACGAAGCAAACGATTGCACACTCAATGGGTTTCGTCGTTTTATTACAGAGTTCCTATGACCACCTCCCGGCTCCATAATCAGACCCTGGATACTATCATTACATAAAGTACTAGTCAAGACGAATCAAACGATTCCACACTCAATGGGTTTGATCGTTTTATTACATAGTCAATATGGCCACCTTCCGGCTCCATCATCAGACCCTGGATACTATCACAACATAATATACTCGTCAAGACGAATCAAACGATTCCACACTCAATGAGTTTCGTAGTTTCATTACAAAGTTCTTATGGCCACCTTCAAACTCCAGCATCAGATCAGCTCCATGTCGCCATAATATTGCATTGTAACGCTGTTTACTTAGGTCTGCGAAATTTCAGCACAATCGGTTGAAGATATCTGCTTCAAATTTAACTTGCAAGATTTGGAAACAGACAAACATCGGGACAGGTGAAGCTAAATAAAAGCTTGTAATAAAATAGCCTTTATTCACTGTGACCTTTGCACAATTTGTAATTAAAAAAATTAAAAAAAACACGAAACTATGCTAAGTGCTAACTATGCTTAATTATAATACGAGTATATTAACGATATTTATATCTATTTTTCTGTTTGTATATAACTTAACATTTAGTAGTTGCCAGGTCAGGTTGTCGACAGATGAGGTCATCTGTCACCTCGGGGTACATCTGTGCCCATCTGTACGTCGGGGTTCCAAGGCTTTCCTTGCTAGGGTACACCTGGTCCCCGATACGGCGTGCGGTTTTAGTCGGTTCGGGTCGACATGCCATCAGGAAGTGGTTTTCGAGGGGATTTCCTCACGGAAAAAAAAAGTCAGGCTGTCTTGCGACATAGGCCTTCTCAAGATCCCTCCACATTTGCCTGTCCATTGCTGTCCTTCTCCAACCCTTGGGCAAACCGTCTTCCCATTTTTTCTTTCTGCCTTCCTTTACGTCTTTCCTCGTCCCGTGGGATACTGGACTGGGAAACATAATGGATGTTACTTTTTTTTGTGTCAGTAGTGTCTGATTACAATAATAATTAATTCACATATATATTCCACCCACGGTTGTCTGGTAGCAAACAAAACGGAATCTGTGGTAATGGTAATGAGTAATCTAACTGCCGATGCACATACATAAATATTTCTAAATACGTATATTAAATCCAGACACGTATCAAAACTAGAGTGATTGCACTAATGGCGTTGTGGTTTAAGCGATCGCCACGACAACTTCCTAGTGGGCTGAGTGTTGTGGGTTCAGACTGCACATAGGAAAACACTTTGTGTGATCCACAAATTGTTATACTAAGTCTGGGTGTTCTTTGTGCCCGTCTCATGTATGTTTGTAAAGTCCTCCGCGACACTGGATATATTCCTAATACGGGAGTTGTCTTTTAAAATGAAGAAAAAAATAAATCAGTATTGCGCGCGAGTTTACGCGCGGTGGACGTCGTCGTGTCGATACATCGTTCGACTGCCTCTGTTGCGCAGTGGCAGCGTATGCGACAGCTGTGTTTGTGGTCTCGGGTTCGATTGATCGAAATGATCGTTCTTCACATAATAATTGATTGTTTCTGGTTGATTGTTAACAAACCCACGAGATCGAGAGCTCAGGAATTGAGACCCTGACTGATAAACTGGAGGTCGACCGTCAAATCTGCCAATCATTACATTTCTCTCATCTATCACATCTATGTATTAATTAATATAATTCTATTAGCAATAATTAATTTCTGGCGTAACATAAACATGTGTTCACACACTTCACGAGAAATAAACATACAGAAGAATTGACAAGAACTCGGAATTGGTGTTCAGGGCAAAAATATAAATACGTGTAAAAACCGTGATAAAAATCAAAACTGAACAATACAAACAAAACGACTTTCTTTATTTAATTGGAAGCCCTCAAAATTGAAATGTAAGTCAACTAAAAATTAATACCGTTGTAATATTGCCAGAGATTTTTTTTTTCAAAAGCAATCAAAGACCTTTTGCTTTGCGGGATTTGCTTTGTGATCTTAATACACTTTTTTCAGGACCTATAAAGGTTTTGTTTTTTTCCTATAAATCTATATTGAACATTGACTCTGCGTTTTCATTGCGACCAAAATATTCTCGAAGATTATGAAATAATTAAACAATCTATCTAAGATGAATAATAGTTAATTAATTTAATATCATAAGTATGTCTTAGAGCAAATACTAATTAACCGACTGCGAAAGAAGGGAGGGTTATGTTTTCCGAGTAAATTTATGTAGGTATATTTCTTTGGCACGCCCTAGAGCCTAAACGGCTTGTCGTATTTTTATGTGAGTGGTGTCAATAGATTAGTCTTAGTCGTGAGAGTGACACTAAACATCAAAACTTGAAAAAAAAAACAGAAAAAAACCTGAATTTAATAAAGATGGCAGATATTGTGACGCAGTCGGGTTTTTTCTTTTAAATAATTTTACTTGTTTTATTTTAACTTTATACCTCCACATATCAATAAAATACCAACTGCAAAAGGTTTTAACTTTTATCAGTTCTCTTTAAGTATTCATGATTTTGTGGACAATGTTTCTTTAAATAGGCTTTATTTATTTTTTATGTACTAACAATTTATATGTCAGTATTACTCAAATTTGATCAGTCTTCGCAAGAAACTAAATAACAATATTGACCCAAATATCAAGGATTCAGTATTGATAGAACTTCGATACACACGATGATAATATAAATTACTCTCAAGAACATCCCCGTTTCTATAGCCTTCCGGAGATCGTAAGGCATCCCACACAACGTACGTACTAACCCATGAAAACGGACTTTTCATATGTATGAGATAACAGACATCTTCTATTTGTCATGGAAAGTGTTGCCAAAAAACCTGAATTAGACGTCAACATGATAGGGGATGCTGTAAATTGTACCCTTCGTTATTGTACTACGTAATATCGATACGTTAAGCGGGTTTTATAGAGGTTGTCATATTGAATAAATTTGAGATCGTCCATCTTTTTTATAAATTTTAAGGTAGGAATATTTTTATATCGGCAACATTTCTTGGTAGAAATATATACTTTAAAACCGCTATAATCCATAAAACACAGCTTGATCTGTGTAATAGTTATCACTAGTGTTATTCTTCGTCTTCTTTTGATGAGACGGCAACCAGATAATCAGCTATTTCTGCCAATGTCAAGTATTTAAAGTCTTCAAATCCTAAGTCTTCGAGTATTCAAGTCTTCGTCGTGATGAAATTAATGATAAAAAATGTGTATGATATGAAATAGGAACCGTCTTTCGAAAAAACAAAAAGCGATTTCCCTCTAGTGTTATTTTAGAATTTACGAAGTAGGTTGGTGTATTGTTACTTTATTTGATACTAGTTGTTGCCCGCGGCTCCGCCCGCGTGTATTTCGGTTATCGCGGCAAATAGTAGCCTAAGTGTTATTCTAATGTATACGCTATATTAGTGTAAAGTTTCATCCAAATCCGTTCAGTAGTTTTTGCATGAAAGAGTAACAAACATCCATTCATCCATACTTACAAACTTTCCCGTTTATAATATTAGTAGGACTAGCTGTTGCCAGCGGCTCCACCCGCGTGTAAGTCGATTATCGCGGAAAATAGTAGCCTATGTGTTATTCTGATGTATAAGCTACATTACTGTAAAGTTTCATCTAAATTCGTTCAGTACTTTTTGCATGAAAGAGTAACAAACACACACAATCACAAACTTTCGCCTTTATGATATTAGTGTGATAAAGAATGAAGATATTGGTGATAACAAGTAACGAATTATTTAAAAAAAAGCGGCCAAGTGCAAGTCGGACTCGCCCATGAAGTAGCAAGTAACATAATATATTTTATTTTTATATTTGTGTTGATTGAATGAAAGGTAAATTGCAGTTTACGATTTATGACGTATTAAAAAAAAAACTACTTACTTACTGGATTTCGTTCAAACCAATTTTCAAACAAGTAACAAATTATTTAAAAAAAAGCGGCCAAGTGCGAGTCGGACTCGCCCATGAAGGGTTCCGCAGCAGCAAGTAACATAATATATTTTATTTTTATATTTGTGTTGATTAAATGAAAGGTAAATTGCAGTTTACGATTTATGACGTATAAAAAAAAACTACTTACTAGATTTCGTTCAAACCAATTTTTGGTGGAAGTTTGCATGGTAATGTACATCATATATAATTTTTAGATTTATCATGCTATTATTTTAGAAGTTATAGGGTTGGGGACACATTTTACCACTTTGGAAGTGTCTCTCGCGCAAACTATTCAGTTTAGAAAAAAATGATGGTAGAAACCTCAATATCATTTTCGAAGACCTATCAAATAAATTTTTGAGTTTCAGTTCTAAGAATGGAGACCCCCTAAATTTTTTTGTTTTTTTTTATTTTTGTGTGAAAATCTTAATGCGGTTCACAGAATACATCTACTTACCAAGTTTCAACATTATAGGTCTTACAGTTTCGGAAAAAAGTGGCTGTGACATACGGACGGACAGACAGACGGACAGACAGACAGGCATGACGAATCTATAAGGGTTCCGTTTTTTGCCTTTGGCACGGAACCCTAAAAACCGACTGCGTCAATATCTGCCATCTTTATTATCAAAGTCATTGAAGAACTGAAAATACAGAAAGAACTGAAAAGTTATTTTTTATATTTTTAAATTTCTTGTTTTTTTTTTAATTTTAATGTATCCAGTGTCACTCTCAGGACTAAGACGAATCTATTGAAACCATTCACATAAAAATACGACAAGCCGTTCTTCTCTCTAGGGCGTGTCAAAGAAATATACATAGATACATATATACATACACTCTCAAAACAAAACCCTCCTTCTTTCGCAGTCAGGTAAAAAATAAAATCGCTTGTTGAAAGTTACTTAGTCGGTTTCGTAACGACCTGTCACAGGGATCAAGCTATTTCCTTGTTACTGTTATGGTAGAAAACAAGTGTTGCCAAATAATAATCTGGTAGAAAAGGTAGGAATACTATTTAACATGTAAAACTAAGCGTGACTGATCGGCCTAATCTCCTGTGAGCCTCTCGGAATATAATCACTATCCCTTGAATTATTTAATCGTGGTTTACAGGGACTACGATTAATCTCATTAAATATTGGTATAGGCTATAGGTTAACTTGTAGTTCGACCTTTTGTAAGTGGACGGTCAAGTTATTCATTACCGGAGGCGAATATTGTTGATGCTGAAGATTATTTGTCAGAGATTGTGTCTGACCCAAAAAAAAATACAATAATATACTAATTTGTTTGATGAAACAATGTGAGTACCTAATCCTACTAATATTGTAAACGCGATAGTTTGTAAATATGGATGTTTGTTACTCTTTCATGCAAAATCCACTGAACGGATTTGGATGAAACTTTACAGTAATATAGCTTATAATAGGTCTTTACCTATGAAATTGCCGTTTTGTATGCAATAAGTGAAAGTACTTATTTTTTCAAACTTTTTTATTTCTGTTATTCGAAGTAATCACCCATGCAATCGACGCATCTTTGCCAACGTATTGGCAGTTTATTGATGCCCATCTTGTAAAAATCAGCTGGACGGGAGGCAACAAACTCTTCGAAGGCATTTTGTACTGCCTCTCGGGAATTGAATTTTTTACCCACTAAAAAGTTGTCTAAATTTTGGAAAAAGTAATAGTCGGTAGGTGCAAGGTCTGGTGAGTATGGCGGATGAGGGAGAGCCCCAGCTCTTGCAGCTTAGAGACTGTCTGAACTGACAACATCATTTGGTACAGTTCGCAACAGACAGAACACTCACGTGTTCCCATTACGTTTAAAATTAATGAATTGAGCAGGAAAAATATTTTATCATGCTCGTGCATGCACTTGCTATACTATTAACCAAGAGAAATAAGCCAGCTTTCGATAAGTACTGTTTTATAAATTTCATCGAAATTGGTGGTAACATAAAAATAACTTTCAATTATACCTACTCGACATTTGAGACTTCAGGTAACAAAGGTCTAATTTACCTAAAGAAACAATTGAAATACTATTAAGATCCCATTGTGACATTGATAAATATATAGTCCAGCCGTTATATTAACTTTTGGGGGCGAGTAATAGTCTAGGTCAAGCGATATCCGCAAAACAGGATGAATGGTAATAACATCTACATGATAGATGACCAGAGAAGTGACTGAAACTGACAGTAACGAAATAGCTTCGCGAGCAAAACTGTTTATCCGGCTTTTGTACTGAAATGAATTTACGTGATAATACAATACCAAGTAACAGTAAAATTGTATACAGTCTGTTAAAACAAAACTAGTTTTCGTAACTCCCATTCTGCTAATATTATAAATGCGAAAGTTAAGAGGATGTATGGATGTCTGTTACTCTTTCACGTAAAAACTACTGAAATAATTTATATGAAACTTCGTAGTAGAGCCACGCTGATTTCAGCACGAATGGGCCGGCTCGACCGGGGCGCTACTACCCTCGCACAGAAAATCAACGTAAAATGACAGCGTTCGTGCTGTCGTGTTTCGTTGGTGAGTGCGAGACCGGAAGCCCAAATAGTCTAGTCAACAAGTTCCATACTTGTTGACTAGACTAGAAGATGCAGAAGCATCACTAGGCCGCCATGGTGTGGGTCGCCATGCTGCATTGTCTGCATTCGCAGTGAGTATGGTGACCGCCACTCTTGGATTCTACTTATGCTTTCCATCAGGCAGAGTAGAGTCATTTTGGCGGGCCATACATAAAAAAAAAAAAAAAAATAGTAAAAATTATAGTTTAAAAAACTAAAAAACACGCTTTAATAGCAATCGAACTAAAAAGTAGAAAATAATTTTAATGTAAAAGGCGTGGGGCGACATTATTGAAATAGTTTCAAAAAGCACCCCCCACGCTTTTTATACATTAAAATTATTTTGCATTATGCAGAAGCATCGATAAGCTGAGGATCGAACCAAGTGGCGCGCAATTGGAAAGGCCTATGTCCAGCAGTGGACTGCGATAGGCTGATGATGATGATGATGAATGCAGAAGCATCACTAGGCTGCCGGTTTCCACCTCGCTGCTCATTGTTGTTCTGAGTTTGGATGTTCTTTGAGTCTGTTTCCTCAATGTTTATAAACCGGAGCCTCAATGATGGAGAAGCATCTCAATAGGCCGTCATAATGTAAGTCACCATGCAGCATTGTTGTATTTGCAATGAGTATGGTGACCACCACTCTTGGATTCTGCTCATGCTTTCTATCAGGCAGAGTAGAGTCACTTTGGCAGGCTAAATATATAAGAAATACCATTCAAATATTACAAATCCATCTGTTTAACGTAACACCGAAGATCACACACCAATTTGTTCATCTAAAACTTAGTGAAGTTCGACATTCACTACGTCTTCCTACGTTATGGAGAAGTTCTTGTAAAATTTGTCTTCGTAATTTATACGTTAATTGTTGTTGCCGATTCAAGTTTATGTTACATTATCGTTTGAGCTCACGTATTCGTATTTGAAACGTAATTTTACCAGGAAGTAATGTGTTTGTACTTAATTATAACGGAGCCTAAAAGCAACCTGACTAAATATTTTAGCTGGATAAACAGCAGCAATTCAGAGTAATCTACTGTAATGAACCTACACAATAAATAATAATATATATTTAGGACATCTAACACACAACGCCATCTAGTGCTAAGCTAAGCAGAGCTTGTGTTATGAGTACTAGACAACTGATATAAATACAAGTATACTTTTTTTTTGTAAATATACATATTATACATAGAAAACACCCAAACTCCGAAACAATTATTTATTATTCACTATAATTATTCACTATACTCATTGCGAATGCAGACAATGCAACAATTCATCATGGCGACCCACGCTATGGCGGCCTGGTGATGCTTCTGTATCATTAGGGATCATACTTTTGGCATGTGTCATAAAATGCTCATTTAAAAGTGAGTGTTACACACAATAATCGACATAATTAAATTACATTATAGTGGTATTTACTCGTATATACCTAGTAATAACTTATGATGAAAAAAATACACATGTGTATATCATCATAAAAATTTAACAGCAAATTTAAAGCAGGTAAAGAACAGAACACAATTTTATCATTTAAATCTTTAAAAAAGACACACAATGAGAGAAGACACAAATTGCTCCCATAAAGTCAGTACGGGAGCGGTTTCTCGCGAACAATTTGTACACTATCCGGGCATGAATTCCTCGTTGGAATTTTTCACTGCAAAACTTGAATACAAAAGAAACTGTTAGCTACGTTTCAGAGAGGAATAGAGCTTTCTATTTATTGAAGTAAAAATACCTAAAGACTTTCTGTTCAGGAATTTTGTTCTACAATATTTGCAGCGAAAAAGATATATACTTTTACAGTGGACATTGCAATTAGAGACTGACCTAAGTATGGGCATAAAATAATTTTTCCAATTTCTTAACTTAATGAAAAGATCCAATTAATGGAATACTTTGCTCTACAGAGTCCAGACATTGAGAAGTTTGTTTGAGAAATTGATACCTATATTAGTCTAGCAACAGTCGGTATTTATGTTCGGGTGGATAAAACAAATTCCATTGGTGACCACAGCCGATATAATTCGATTGAAACTTTAAACAATTTAGATGTTAAGCTTGATAAAGTAAGGTTAAACCTTCTATTTAGAAATTTTGAGCTTTTAAATAATATTTTATATCCACAATATACAGTAACATATAAAGTTCATTATAAGTATCAACCTATCGCTGTCCCCTGTTGAACGAAGATCTCCTCCAAGGAGCGCCAAACATCCCGGTCTTGAACAGTCCCCATCCGTCCGCCACCAGCCACTTTATTCAAATCATCGGTCCATCGTGCCGAAGGGCGGTCTCCACTCTAACACATTCCGGCTCCAGCGATCATCAGTTCGTCTGGAGACCTGACTGGTCCACTTCCACTTCAGCGTACTGATTTTCTATGCGATGTCGGTTACTCTAGTTCTCTGTCGAATAACCCCATTCCGAATTTTTTAAAACTTATTATATAACAAGATAAATTGATAAATTACCATTTTTAGATATTTTTGAAGGAGTAAGTGTTTTAGAATTCTATTACTGTGTAATTTTATTTTGGTCTGCATAAATATAGCTAGTCGCCATTGAGTTGACTAACGGGTGATAACTACAGTTCCTACCTATTAAGTCTGGCTGTTTGATCTCTGCCTGCTTATTGCATATTTGTTCAGTTTAAATCACGTATTTATATTACTGCCTAAAGCAACGAGTATAAGGTTTCTGAGGTTTACACATATTTCATATAAAGATATTAAAGTGCAATGCATGAACTTTCTTAGTTTATGAGTTACGTCAGAAGTAATTGTCACATGATTTCTTCTGCTCAAATTCTCTGATTAAGTAAGACAGTCCCATAACTAATTTGTACACAGATATATGTTTTATATCTGAGCAATTTTATGCGTGCACAATAAACTTTCTTAAAAATTGGCTGCTAAGATACGCCTCAACAAGATGTAGGCTTTATTACAACAGTAAAAGACATTTTTTTGTGTAATACCCAACAAGGCTTGAAAAATACACGACCCTACACGATCATTTAACCAATTTGTAAACATATTGAGGCTTTGTATGTTTCAGACTTGACAATTATGTCTGGAGCAAGGCTTCTCCTTTTTCCTCGCACGTCATATTTGAAGCTTTTGTTGATGGCAGGATCTTTCACATGTTTGACAGACAAGGTCGACCGCAATTTGATATTTTCTAGATTAATTTTGGCAATATCAGACATTTTGCTGTGGGTTTTACAGCCTGGCAACTTAATCTGGAACAGTAATCAGTGTTGCCTTATTAATCTACGTTATTAACCAGAAATGTTAAGTTTTAAAAACTCGGTAGAATATTTCGCAGTAGTTACTTGGAAAGTGTTCAAGCGAACTCAACTGTAAAATAAAAACTGCTTTTTAACAGTGTTTATGCTTTGAGGTGCTTGGAATAAGAGATTTAAAAAGTGCTCAGAGAAATAAATGATAACAAAGTTGTTCATTACTTAAAGTATTTGTTTTATAAAAAAATCAATATAGACATTTCTAAATACTTAAGTTTTTTTTTTTTATGGAATAGGGGGCAAACGAGCAGACGTATCACCTGATCGTAAGTGATTAACGCCGTCCATGGACACCTGCAACACCTTAGGCGTCACAAGTGCGTTGCCGGCCTTTGGAGGATGGGAAAAAGGAATGTGGGGAGGGATTGGGCCTCCGGTATCCTCACTCACTCGGTGAAACACAGCGCAAGCGCTATTTCACACCGGTTTTCTGTGAGGCCGTAGTACCACTCCGGTCGAGCCGGCCCATTCATGCCGAAGCGTGTCTCGCCCGCCCGGCCCGAATTTTGTTACCGATAAGATGATGATGACGCAGTTGACAATAATTTTATCGACGCCAAACATTTTGATCATGGAATGTGCAACATCCTCGAAAATTACTCTAATTGGCTGTGCATTCTTTCTTATTGGTGGCTGGTTTCTTTTATTACTAGTCGCTAGTCGCCTAACGAAGCTTCCTTAAGATATAATCATATTTAGACATGAAAGAAGAATATAAGTTGAATTGAAGAAATCAGATGGTGCAAGACAATTAGTGTAAGGAGGGACGTTTGGCCTAGTCGTTTAACGGTCACCACGCCGTTTCGTACTTCGCCAAGTGTCGTGGGTTCAAATCCCACGTAGGACAACACTTTGTGTGATCCACAGATTGTTGTTCTGAGTCTGGTTGTTCTTTGTGTCCGTTTCATGTATGTTTGTAAAGTCCCCCGCGACACAGGATTTAACCTAGTGCGGGAATTGCCTTTAAAAAAAAAAAAAAAAAAAAAAAAATACTTCCGTACGCATTAATATGTCTAAAAGTTAAGTTTTTCTTAAGGGATGATATTTATCATAAGGCGCTCATAGCCCTGTAACCGTTGGAGATTTGAAACAATTACCGAGAGTAACTGGGTAACTGCAACGACGGCGCGGTCAGCGCCTGGATAGGTGATCGCCAATGGCATGATGCCATGAGCGTCTCCGTGATTCGGAGCTCACGTTAAGCAGTCTGAAGCTGAGTTAGATTAAAAGCCTATTTGGAGGCCTTTGGGCTGCTTAAAAACATCCAACGTAGCCACAACGTTGTCTTGCCAATCCCCAACCCGTACACGGCCAGCGTGTGGACGTATGGCCTAAATCCCGATGAGATCGTAGCCCAGCAGTGGGACATTATGGGTTGTTGAATATGGTTATGTATGTTAATATATAAGATTACTGTGATAATTCAATTATTTAAGTCGTGTCAACTAATGTCAATATTTGATTATTTATTGAGTGTTACTAACTTCTAATCTAATCGCAATTCGATCAAATTTGTCGAAATATGTAATATAATTACGCAAATTGGCTGCTTGTTACAGTTTTAGACATCCATAAAAAACAAATACTACTGCTTTAAGAAATTAAAGCCATCGTGCTGTCGCGTTTCGTTGGTGAGTGCGAGGCCAGAGGCCCGATGATGCAGAAGCATCTCAATAAGCCACCATATTGTTGGTCACCATGCTGCATTGTCGCTTTGTCTGCATTCGCAGTGAGTATAGTGGCCACTTCTCTTGGGTTCTGCTCATGTTTTTCACCAGGCTAAGTAGAGTCACTTTGGTAGGCTCATATTTTCTGGTTTCTGCTTTTAATGATCCCTTTTATATACAAGTTACAAAATATTTTAATAAAAGTTATTTACATCAATATTAATTTCTTATACAAGCTTAATTTTTAAAAGAATTTTTGAAATTGAACCAGTAATTCGTGAGATAAGCACGTTAAACCAAACAAAGAAGCTTTATTATAATATAAGGTTTACAATATAACTTGTTTTCTTCTAAAAGCGATAGTACGATGTTGTGTGTTTGGTGTTATCGTGTTGCAAATTGAAAAGCCAGCCTAAGGACACAGGTCAGGCACAAGAGCTGATAAAGTCTTTAAGATTACTTCACCGCCGACTGCTTATCGGTTTCTTGAATTTGATGACATCATCAGTGGTAGAGCTAATTCGATTTGTTTCTTGCTTTATTTAGATTACGAGAAACTCGGGTTTTAAAAGTGTTTTTTTGTGTCGTAGGATTCTTAAATTTAGTGATTTTTTATTCAAAAAGTAAAATTCTTTATTTTACTTAAGAAACTACAATATAACTATGTATTAACAAATGTTTGTATGATCTGCAAATATTTATTTCAGAGTTTGAGTGTTTTCTTTGTATAAACACGTATGTAGGTACATATTTACAAAAAAGTATACCTATGGGTATTCTATCAATCAATCTAGCGGTCAAAGTACAAGATCTGCTGAGTTTGAAGCTAGATGGCGTTGTTTAAGATGTCCTAAATATTTTAAAGACTACCTATTATACACACATCAAAAGTGTCTAGGGATCAAGCATTTTTATGCGGATTTCTTGAGATTGAGATGTGGCTTTGGCCCTGGCCTGCTCAGTCGCCAGACTTGAACCCGATTGAGCATGCATGGGATATGCTACAGAGAAGAGCTCTGCCGAATATGGAGGGTATCCAGTCGCAAGAAGACCTTTTTTTGTTGTTGCAACGAACATGGGCGGCCATTCCACAGCGTGATTTGGATGAACTCATTTTGAGTATGCCAAACCGATTCTTGTGTTGTTAGTGTTCGCGGTAGAAACACGGATTATTAATTGTTTAAGTTACCTAATACAATTTTAAAGAAAACTGTTATTTCAGTCTTTTTTTCGAACTTTAATGTTAGTGGTTCAAATGTCAAAAATCCCTTTATTAGGAAAATGGCAAATTTCTTTATTAATGCAAAGGTGACTTGGTTTATCGTTACTGTGACAAACGAAAACACTTTATTTGATGAATCCTTAAAGAAAATTTTAATTAATATCAATCAGGCGAAAAGTTATTGCAAAAATATATGTTGATCCCTAGACACATATGTTGATCCCTAGACACTTTTGATGTGTGTACTTTTGAGAACTAGCAAGACCAAAGACCACAAGTCTAATGAATTAAAAGCAGATAGGAAACGGCATTCGAATTGGTCTGACTCAGATACCTCTACGTCCATTCTGTGCTTTACTAAACCGGTAGATAAACTCTCAAGGCCAAAAATAATCGATTTTAAATCGAATGCCTTAACCCATATGCAGACGTTCAAATAAAAATAGGAACACAAACCGTCAAAGAGGATCTTCTATAAAATTGAGTTGCATCTTTATCACTGTACAATTCTTATTAAATATACCTAAATCAGCGTTTCAAAAGCAAAAGTGTTTATCCAAACGTATCAATAAAATGAAGGTTTGGTATTAGTAGTATATCAGTATACCGCTGCTTGCGAGCAACAGCCGGCTATTACTATGCCCAATAGCATACTGCAACCAAAATTGACATTTATTTCTTTACAACGAAAATTTAAAATCCTATAATCACATAGTCTTCCTCTCAATACAATAGTAAGACACAGTGCGCAATGAATTGAACCTTAAATTTGCGAATGTAGGTTGAAAGTTTGAGACTAGATAGTTTCAGTTACGTCCTTTTGGGTGTGTTGTTTGTAACAAACCGGTGAGACCAGTGTCTGTCCAGTTGGTACAACGAATGCTCTGTATGGAGAAAATAACCACAACGGGTTGAACTTATCTGCAGAACAGTTCGAAAATACAGATAAGTATTCATAATTGGATATTTCGAACACCCGTGGACCAAATTCGTTCCTTTGCATTTTGTAAATAAAATATTACAATTCTATATTATTATGTTTATAAATTTTAATTTCTCTCAGCATCTGCACGTATACTTATAATAAAAATGTAACAGATCCAATTCTGTACATTAAAGATATTTTGAAAAAAAATTTTGGAGGGCTCTCTATTATCGATAAGCAAAATTTTTCATTTTTGTCTGTCTGTCTGTATCTTGGCCGCGCATCACGCTGAAACTACTGAATGAATCCAAATGAAACTTGGCATGATTTGGTAGGTAGGACATAGGATACTTTTTATCCCGAAATTCAGCACGGTTTCCTGGAGAGAGGGGGGGTGAAAGTCAAAATATGTACTTAGTTGTAATTCAATAACACATAGTCCGATTTCATTCATTCTTTTTTTGCTTGAAAGAGAAATATAAAAGATAAAAAAAGTCATTTTTTTTGTCCGCGACTGTACACTGCCTGTGGGAAGCTGAGACATATGAAAATATGGCGGTACGAAGTTCGCCGGGTCAGCTAGTAATATTATAAATTCGAAAGTAAATCAGTCTGTTTTGTTTCTTTCACGGCTAAACCGCCATTTCAATTAAATATGAGGTGGAGATACTTAGATTCTTGAGAAGGGGCGTAGGTTATTATTTAGCGCTATAACAGACATACACAACAATTTAAACTATACAATATATTGTAAATTGTTGTTTACTTGTCATTGTAGGTTTTTACAAGCTTTTTATTAACTTGCAATGTATTATGCTTGTATGTTCGGGTGGAATCTTGCAACTCAATTTTGAAGCAGATATCTTCAACCGATTTTGCTGAAATTTTGCAAGCATATGTATACAGCGTGACAATACAATATTATAATGACATGGAGCTGATCTGATGCTGGAGCTGGAAGGTGGCCATAGGAACTCTGTAAAGAAACGTCGCAACATCATCGAGTTTGGAATTGTTTGATTCGTCTCGAGGCATTCCAGTAAAAGCTTGTTTTAAAAAAGCTTTTTAATTAATTTATTAAAAACATACACACCAATTTAATTTAGTTTGTAAACCCAAAAATCTGTTTTGCCCAAATTTAGCTCCACATTTCGCTACAACAAAATTAATTTTGCGCAACTTATTTTAACTTACTTGATTATTTAAAATTTCATTAGTTTCAGTTACTATCAAAAATTTGCGAATCCAAATTAAAACGTTTTAAGACGAATTTATTTTATCCGAGAGAAAGATCAATATAGATGTCCTGTACCTACTGAATATAAGTCCGTTAATGATCACCAACTAATCGGGCGACGGATAATGAATTCCCTTATTTAATGGGACCATCGACAAGCATCATTAACTTCTCGTTACTCTTAATTGACTTATGAACCTGCGAGCGATCTTTTCTAAGAAAAAAAAGATATGCTGTTCTACGCTAAGTTGCAAAATGTATGTTTTTCCAGAAAGTTATTGAGTTTTAAGAGCTGTATCTTGGTTTAACTGTTTTATTACGGAAGTCTCTCTCTGCTTTGTCGACATAAAAAGTGATTTTTGATTACGATATTTGCCCGGTCTTCTGTGGTTAAACATAATACACATAAACACTGACAAATATGGTTGAGAACATTAATAGTGAGATGCAGTTCCATAGTTACTCTGTAGTTCGGTCTATTTTCACTAGATGACACTGCGACATTAAAGCTATAGTTATAGGAAATTAAGGCGATAATCTAATCGATATTACGTACCTTTAATTGGTTAGCAGGATGCGCTGGGCGTGGGCACAGGCAGACGGGACTCATTCAGCCGTTTAAGTTTAAAAGTATTACCAAAACTGGTTCGCTTTATAAAAATGAAAGAGTGGACCACACATACACTTATATGACATCACTTTTAATACAGCGATCTTGCTTATATTTTTATCGACCTCAATTTTATCGCATTTAATAGTAGCTTTCAAGTGGAAACTCCCATTATCTGGAGCTATCAACTTTACATATCAACAGAATGTAACAATGTTGGTATTTAATTGGGTTTATATTACCATCATATACATCAGCAGCCTTTGATAGTCCACAGCTAGACATAGACCTCTCCGTAGACTTTGACATCAAAACATGATGGACTCGCGAACAATTTGAAATTAGTTTTATTGGAATGGCATCGTGGTATAAGCGGTTATCTCGCGCTTTCTACTGAACTGAGTGTCATGGGTTCAAGCTACATATGGGATGCTATCCCGACATAGACTCGGACAGAACAACAAATTGTTGTCTGAGCCTGGATGGTTGTCCGTTCCGTGTATATTTGTAAAATTTGCCGCGAAACAGGATTATTCCTAATGCGGGATTAGTATTTTAAACAGCAAAAAATCCACCTCTGTACCTAATTTTACGGTATCATAGAATAACAATAAAATAACAATGTCAGGTACATAAAATAAAAACTTAGTCTTCAAATCTGTTAAGCTTTTAAATGCTTAAGCTCTGACAATTTGTCTAAAGAGCCACCGCAATATATTTGACAAAAAGACGCTAAAAAGCCATTCACTTTAATAAACATAAAAATATGACTCCAGAACCGTTTTAAGTGCCACAAATAATTCTGAAAGGCTTTAAAATTTTGTAATATAGCTATAATCCAGATTATTCTAAGAGGCTCTCTTAGAAAGTTCCACGCAAATTATAGAAGTGTTTCTATCTAAGTAAACGGCCATTTTACTTAAGATCATTGATGAGTTCCAAGAAAAGTGTAAAATGAAGTCTGTCCTTCTTAGTCTTCTAACAAAGCGTTATTTGTTCTCCATTTAATAGTCAATACACGTTTAAGAAAATTAATTAAAGTAATTTTGTGTTAATTTCTATTTTCTTTGATGAATTATGTTTTATAATTACGTTCTTATGATTGCTTTGATTTGATTATGATTGATAACTGACCCACATATCCTCGTTTACGTCTCCTATTGCCAGTAGCGTTATAATTTTCCCCCGTTTTTGTAACATTCTTCACTGATGCGCCGCTCCTATTGGTCTTAGCGTGATGATATATAGCTTATAGCCTTCCTCGATAAATGGGCTATCTAAAACTGAAAGAATTTTTCAAATAGGACCAGCGGTTCCTGAGATTAGCGCATTCAAACAAACAAACTCTTCAGCTTTATAATATTATTATAGATAAGTATAGATTATGTTGCTGTTTGCTGTCGTGTTTCGTTGGTAAGAGAGACCGGAGGTCCAATGAAGCAGCAGCATCTCAATAGACCACCATAGTGTGGGTCACCATGCTGCATTATTGCGTTGTCTGCATTCGCAATGAGTACCATTACTCTTGGATTCTGCTCATGCTTTCCATCAGGCGGAGTAAAATCACTTTGGCAGGCTCATATTATAAAAAAAAATAGGGGGTAAGCAAAGAATAAGCTAATCATAAGTATATTTCGTCATTAATGAATGTCTGCACCTGGAGACGCCTAAGAAATTTTAAGCTCTTGAGCGATACCTTTGGATGCGAAGAGACTCTTTACTGCAGCTCTTATTTGTCTAGCAATTCTGGCTATTTGTTCCTCAGAAGAAGAAGAGTATACATCTTCACTTTAATACTCCAATTTACTTTACTATGATATCATTTGATAGTAACAATCGATTGCATTATGAAAGTAATTCTGTTCGTATTGAATATTTCATACATAAGATCTATTCTAGAAAAGACTACTCCTTAAGAGATATATACGTTTTGATAGGAACATTTTGTAATAAACATGAGGGAGGCCAGACTACTGCTATTCAATATTAACCTTTCTAGACTTAGAAACTACTAGGGAATTGAAAAGAAATGTTAGAATACAATAGAAATAGATAGAAGAAATAAAATTGTCACATATTATATTCATATACACAAGAAAAAGTTTAAAAAGTAATTCACTACTAACTAAATATTTAATAGTCTATGTCACTGACACCTGGGCCATTATTACTTTGTGTCACGTCATTCATTAAAATCGGTTTCGTGGTTTAGACGTTACGGTGGAACATACATACAGAGACTGTCAAAACTATTACCCTTCCTTTTGGCTTCGCCGTAGTCGTTTAGAAACAAAATGAGTACCGATATTAGCTTGTTTGAAATATTTTCATTTTTTTATCTAGCCTGTCAGCAGTTAGCCTGTCAAGCAGGAAGGAAGCCTCAAAACAGTTAAAAACAATAAATTACAAAGAAAGGTTTCTCTTAAATAAGCAAAGTAATTCTAAAACAATCAACTCCTAGTTCGTCTTCATAACAAAGACATAAAATAAAGGACAGCAATATCGTTTATTGGAAATTAATATATCATTCATACATAATTTCTTACTTCCCCAACTTTCAACGGCCATAAAATATAAGACACCATATTTTCAGAGGTCTTTGTTTCCCGAACAATGATGTTCACGATAGAATCTTCGAGAACAAATTTAGGTGATATGTTAAGGCATGGCGAAGTTCGCGAATAAGTTGGTTTTGAAGTAACGCCAAGAAAGTTGGCCGTGTGAAGCAATTAAGTTCCTTTAACAGATAAAATATATCCTCTTTAAGTCTATTCGCAGTGCACGAATAAAAGCATATGTATAGTCCATTCGCTTAGATACGGTCACCTTGTTCGTGCGTCGCACGTACGGCAAGCCGCCACAAAATCAGAGGGTCCGCCTGCGGCGTACACCCAATCATTATGATTTGTCCACAATTGCGTGCGGTTGCACTGACACTATCTAAACGAATGGACTATATTTACATGTACATGTGTTTATTATACTGTGTGACTGCCTCGTTGGTCTCGCGGTTGACGTGTGCGACTGCTGATCATGAGGTCTCGGGTTCGATTCCCGGTTCGGACCAAATGTTTGTATGATCTACAAATATTTCTTTCGGAGTTTGGGTGTTTTCTATGTATAATATATATGTATTTACAAAAAAAAAGTATATATGTATTTGTATCAGTTGTCTAGTACCCATAACACAAGCTCTGCTTAGCTTGGGACTAGATGGCGTTGTGTGTTAGATGTCAAAAATTAAAAAAAAAAAATATTACATATCAAAAGTTTATGTTACTTTTATATATTTACTAGCTAGCCCACTCAAATTCGTCTCAAATTCTTTTCAATCCTGACGTGACGTTACCTGCGGTTTTAGTTGTAAAGGTACAACAACGACCGCGGGTAACACCGCAGAGCGCAGCTAGTATTAAATAAAACAAGAAAGAAATCTCCCCTAATTACAATTTATTGGTCAATGTTTCCTTTTGTCTGCATTAGAACTTATTTCGGATGACCCTGTACATGCAAATATTGATCTAGGATTGGTTACAATACAAGTAATGAAGTTACTTGAGACGAATTTATTTAAGACAAATATACCGTACTACCCTCGCACAAAAAAACTACTACTACTTCGTGCGTGAAGGTAGTAGAGCCACGCTGATTTCAGCACGACCGGGGCGGTACTACCCTCGCACAGAAAATCAACGTAAAATGACAGCGTGCTGTCGTGTTTCGTTGGTGAGTGCGAGACCGGAGGCCCAATTAGTCTAGTCAACAGGTTCCAAACTTGTTGACTAGACTAAAAGATGCAGCAGCATCACTAGGCCGCCATGGTGTGGGTCGCCATGCTGCATTGTCTGCATTCGCAGTGAGCATGGTGACCACCACTCTTGGATTCTGCTTATGCTTTCCAACAGGCAGTGTAGAGTCAGTTTGGCAGGGCCAAACATAAAAAAGTTATGCTGGTGTGGTGACCGCTATTAGGCGAACGTAAGGCGCCCTGCGGCACAAAGGACAGACGATTTGAAGAAAGTGGCGGGCAGCGTATGGATGCGGACTGCCCAAGACTGGGATAGTTGGCGCTCCTTGGGGACCTTTGCTCAGCAGTGGACTGCGGTAGGTTGATTTGATTGAATACAATTTATTAAGTTTACTTACGGTACTTGATATTTCTTCCGAGATCAGGTTTTTTGTTTCAAACAAAAATTTTACCGATTTCAAAACGAAATCTTTTGCATAGGTACCTGAAACAAAATAAATAAAAATGTTAAGTTCAAGACGAAACACTTTCTAAAAAAAATTTTGTTGAAGAACATCTATTTTCACATAATAAACACAAAGTAAACCAGAAATAGTACCTAGTTATAAAAATATTCATTATCTTTCTAAAGTTCCAGTTATATTTTTATATCTTCTATCTATATGTTATTATAAAATTCTCGTGTTTGTTATGTGTAAATGTTAGTTACCATACTCCTCTGAAACGGCTGGATCGATTTTTATGAAACTTGGTGTGCATATCGCGTAGGTCTGACAATCGACCAACATCTATTTTTTATACAATTTTTTTTATGGCAAAACAACGTTTGCCGGATCAGCTAGTTTATATTATAAATCTATCTTGAGGAAGGATAAAGATAACTCTTTACCGCTATATAGCCGACATACACGTGGATGGAGCGGTGTCTATATTTCATTTTTAGAGTTCCGTGCCCAAAGGGTGAAACGGGTCCCTATTACTAAGACTTCACAATCCATCTGTCACCAACCTGTATCTCATGAACCGTTATAGTTAGACAGTTGAAATTTTCAGAGATGATGTATGTATTTTTGTTGCTGCTATAACAACAAATACTAGAAAACATAATAAAATAAATATTTGATGGAGCTCCCATACAACAAACGTGATTTCTTTGCTCGTTTTTGTTCGATATTGATAACGGCAACAGGTAGATCAAGCAACGCTTGAAATTTATAGATAATGGTACGGCACCTTTCCTGCGCGAGTCCGACTCGCACTTCGCCGATTTTACTTTATGTTTAAGCTGCAAAATGACTACTCTGCCTGATAGAAAGCATGAGTAGTGGTCACCGGTCACCACCTTCAATGTGAACGCGGACATTGCAGCATGGTGACCCACAGTATGGCCTAGCTAGTGAGATGCTTTTTTTTTTTTTTTTTTTTTTTTTATATTTTAGCTGCCAAAATGACTCTGCCCTGCCTGATGGAAAGCACAAGCAGAATCCAAGAGTGGTGGTCACCATCCTCAATGTGAACAAGGACAGTGCAGCATGGCGACCAGCACTATGGCGGCCTAGTGAGATGCTTTTTCACGCCCCGCTTAAAGGACCCGGGATCATAGTTGGACGGAAACACGTGCGCTGGTAGTGAGTTCCAGGTTTTAACCGATCGGCACAGGAAAGAAGAACCGAATCGATGAGTGCGAGAGCGTATGTCTTCCACTCTGAGGCGGTGACTTCTGAGGCTCGCACGTGTTGTCCTGTAGAGGAAGGGAGAAGGCGGGACTAGTTGGAAGAGCTCTTCAGAACACTCCCCATGATAAAGACGATAGAGGACTGCCATGGAGGCGATATCTCTACGCATCTGCAGAGGCTCAAGGGACTCGGTGGCTTCAGGACTGCCGACAATTCGGATTGCTCGCCGCTGCAACCGGTCGAGAGCGTCGAACAGATACTGCGCGGCACCATCGCAAAGGTGAGAACAGTATTCCACGCACGAGCGAACCTGGGTCTTATAAAGAAGACACAGGTGCTCCGGTGAGAAGAACCGTCTCACCTTGTTTAGAACACCTAACTTCCGCGAGGCCGCCTTAGTGACGCCCTCAACGTACTCGCGCGGGTTTAGGTCGCGGCAGATGCCCATGCCCAGGATATCGAGTCTGCCTTGTAGTGGCAGTTGAGTGTTCTGAAAAGTCGGAAGGGGAAGGAATGGAGATTTTTTGGCAGAAAACGCGCACACCTGTGTTTTCTTAGCGTTGAACTCGACCAGGTTCTCAGAGCCCCATTGAGAAATGCGGCACAGAATATGGTCGAGTTCAGCGACAAGCTCCTGTCGTTTTTCCTCAATATCTGCTGACTTTGCTGCAGGACGTCCGAAGTATCTCCCATGAACTGTGCTGTCGTCTGCATAGCAATGAATGTTGCCAAGGGCTAACATGTCATTGATATGCAGAAGAAACAGCGTGGGGGACAGGACGGAACCCTGTGGCACTCCGGCGTTAATCGACTGAAAGTCGGAGGCCGCACCGTCGCAAAGGACTCTGATGCGGCGCTGGTGCAGGAATGCGGCAACCCAGTTGCAAAGTTTGGGGGGCAAGCCGAAGGCCGGCAGTTTGGAGAGAAGCGAACGGTGCCAAACCCTATCAAAGGCCTTGGCCATGTCGAGGCTGATGGCCAAAGATTCTCCGTGCCTGTCAATAGCCTCACTCCAAAGGTGTGTGACGTACGCTAGAAGATCACCCGTGGATCGTTTCGGTCTAAAACCATATTGCCGATCATTAAGTAGGGAGTGATCCTCCAGGTAGTGGATCAATTGTTTATTGATGATCCGCTCGAACACTTTGCAGATAATGGGGGTGACAGTTATCGGGCGGTAGTTGGCTGGGTTGGAGCGGTCGCCCTTTTTGGGGATGGGTTGAACATTCGCCTCTCTCCAGGCATCCGGAACAGTTCCCGAGGAATATGACAGGCGATACAGGCGCGTCAATACCGGAGACAACTCTGGTGCGCAGTTCTTAAGAACCACCGCTGGGATACCGTCGGGTCCACGAGTGACCGAAGCTCCGCTCGGACATCACTCAGCCGGATGCGAATATCCCGCATTGTAGCGTCGCAGGCCGGAATGGTAGGCGGGTGCATGCCACGGTCATCGATTCGGGAGTTAGCCGCAAAGAGATCTACAAGCAGTTTCGCTTTCTCCTGCGGCTGGTGGGCAAGTGATCCGTCAGGATATTTCAGCGGTGGTAGCGAGGCCTGGCAGAAGTTGGACTGCACGGCTTTAGCCAATCGCCAGAACTTTCGGCTACCCGTAGGGTATGCGACGAGTTCTTGGCCAAGTCGTGCAATGCGCTGGGCATCCGCTGTTAGGTAAGCCTTCTTGCATTCCCTGGTGGCTTTGTTAAACGCTGCTTTTAGTCGATCCACGTCGGGGTGGCCGTGAGCGCGGGCCCTGGTCCATGCGCGGTACGCCGATTGCTTTTGGGCAACAGCTTGAGCGCATTCGTGATTGAACCAGGGCCGGGTAGTTGCGCTGGCGACCTCACTGTAGGGAATATAGTATTCCATTCCTAGAGTGATTTCGCCAGCCACGGCGGCCGCACTTTGCGTCAGATCTCCATATTTAAAGCAGCGTTGTGCCCACGGGATGGATGCGAAATAGTCCCGCATTCCATCCCAGTCTGCTGACGAGTAGTGCCATAACCGTCTCTTAGCTGCCACTGGTCGTGGGGGGGCAACTAGAGGCACCGTGGTGGATACCAGGCAGTGATCGGAGGATCCCAGAGGGGCGAGCACCGATACACTGTACTGCACTGGGTGACTCGTCAGCAGAAGGTCCAGCAAGGAAGGCGCTTGACTCACTATATCTGGTATCCTGGTGGGCTGGAGTACCAACTGGGTGAGGTCATGCGTGAGAGCGAATGCGTGGACAGTCCGACCCGCGTGGTCTGTTCTGGAAGATCCCAACCAGGACTCATGGTGGGCATTAAAGTCTCCCAGAAACACCAGTTCGGCGGTCGGAAACTGTTCCTGCGCTTTGTCCGCTGCCTGACTTAGATGATGATCAAAAAGTCGAGTTGTCTCGGAGTCTCCAGAATGGGATCGGTATAGGCATACGTAGATTCGGCTCATAGAGCCAATATCCACGTGTAGCCAAATAGTGGAGAAGGATGGGTCCTCAAGGCAGCGTAATCGGTGACAACAAACATCCGCCCTAACGAAAAGACATACCCCAGCCTTCGCGAGGAAGCACTCCTCAAGCACGTAGCCGGGGTAGTGAAGATATGTCGTGTCGGCAGGGCGGCGTATTTGTGTCTCCGTTAGGAAAAGCATGGCCGGCCGAGCCGTCTCAAGATGCTGGTGGACGGCGTTGAGGTTTGCATGGAGTCCACGGATGTTAGTGAACTCCACCTCAAAAAGCGGGTTGGTGGGAGGATGGCGTGCCGCTGTTGAACGCTTATTCCTTTTTCTTACTGCCATGATTTAAAAGTGAGGGAGGGAAGTGGGGGCGTAAAAGGCGTGACAGTCATCGTGGCAGTGTAATACTGAGGCTCGGAATGCTGTGTCGCCATACAATAGTGAGGCATGACGGTGACCGAACCGTCGGACGGAAGGGCTCCCATACCCTCCCGGAAGTGGTCGCCTGGTCCCACCGTCCGGTCACCAACCGGCACGACGAGCCACTCCGTGGATTATGCGCGACCTGACGGGGCAGCCTCCCAGGGTGGTTAGCCGCGGTTGGGCCCCTCTCTATGCCGCGGGCGGCCAGCGGCACCACCGTTTCTACAGGTCTCCCTGGCCGACGGTTCGATCCACGTCATCCTCAACATGACTCTACGAGCATTCCACTGCTCACACACTTACCACGATAACTGTCACCCCTGCATCATTGGGCCTCCGGTCTCGCACTCACCAACGAAATACGACAGCATCAAAACTGTCATTTTAGGTTGGTCTTCTGTGCGAGGGTAGTACCGCCCCGGTCGAGCCGGCCCAGTTGTGCTGAAATCAGCGTGGCTCTACTACCTGTTAAAATCTGCTTTATAAAATCTGAATAACTATGATACAATTTTATTTAGACATACGAGTAGACGATAACATTCGTTCCACACCACACAAAGGAGACTATTTACTTATTAAGAGTCCCTTTCACATTAAAATTTTAATAAACTATTAAGAGTAACATTCTGTAAGTAGGTAGGTGTTAAGAAATTTTTGGCAAATTATAGTTAGTTAAATTCCCTTGTCTAAGGGTTGAAAGTAAAGACAATGAAATTATACTTAGTATTTGAATTACTGTTGAGTATAGATAAAAGATAGGTTGTGTAAAGTATGATTTCAAGAATTAGAATGTTATAACAGAAAGCAGAGAGTAATCACAATTTTTGGAACGAAGTTCCTTATGGGGCATTGCGGAGGGGTCTTGCCCTAGCCGTCAAAAAGCGTTCGTAACGTAAGATTGACTGCCTCGATGTCACAATGGTAGCGTATGCGTATGCTGTGCTTGCGGTCTCGGGTTCGAATTCCGGGTAGGATCAAATGTTTGTATGATCTGTAAAGGTATCATCCAGGTACTTCTTGTTTTATAGTTGTCGTGGGAAATATCTTTTCAAGCAAATACATTTATAACAACACTAGTTGTTGCCCGCGGCTCCGCCCCGCGTATATATCGGTTTAACGCGACAAATAGTAGCTTATGTGTTATTCTGATGTATAAGCTATATTACTGTAAAGTTTAATCCAAATCCGTTCAGTAGTTTTTGCGTGAAAGAGTAACAAACATCCATCCATCCATACTTACAAACTTTCACGTTTATAATATTAGTAGGATCTATGTAACTATGTAAATGATTCAGAGTGGAATAATTTTACTTAAATATATACGAGTAATAACGCAAAATGTAACTAATATGCTTTGTGTTGTGAGGATGTACTTTTGATTTTGCTTTGTAACTATAAGATCGGCAAAGATTTGAGGTTATTTATTCAAGTTACTAAAGAGCATGGTTTGACTATATTTTAAGTGGACGCATTATTAATGAATGCAGAGGACTATGATCGAGAAACACTTTAGTAGTTAGATCGCTGAACAATATCATCAACAACCCATAACGTCCCACAGCTGGGCTGGGGTCTCCTCTCAGGAAAGGATTAACGCCATACGTCCCCACGCTGGCCGAGTGCGGGTTTGGGACTGGCAAGGCAACGTTGTGGCTTACGTAGCCACAACGTTGTCTTGCCGTTGGATGTTTTTAAGCCGCCCAAAGGCCTCCAACTAAGCTTCACGACTGTTATCCTATGATAACAACCGAGATCGACTGCTTAACGTGACCTCACTGTAGGGAATATAGTATTCCATTCCTAGAGTGATTTCGCCAGCCACGGCGGCCGCACTTTGCGTCAGATCTCCATATTTAAAGCAGCGTTGTGCCCACGGGATGGATGCGAAATAGTCCCGCATTCCATCCCAGTCTGCTGACGAGTAGTGCCATAACCGTCTCTTAGCTGCCACTGGTCGTGGGGGGGCAACTAGAGGCACCGTGGTGGATACCAGGCAGTGATCGGAGGATCCCAGAGGGGCGAGCACCGATACACTGTACTGCACTGGGTGACTCGTCAGCAGAAGGTCCAGCAAGGAAGGCGCTTGACTCACTATATCTGGTATCCTGGTGGGCTGGAGTACCAACTGGGTGAGGTCATGCGTGAGAGCGAATGCGTGGACAGTCCGACCCGCGTGGTCTGTTCTGGAAGATCCCAACCAGGACTCATGGTGGGCATTAAAGTCTCCCAGAAACACCAGTTCGGCGGTCGGAAACTGTTCCTGCGCTTTGTCCGCTGCCTGACTTAGATGATGATCAAAAAGTCGAGTTGTCTCGGAGTCTCCAGAATGGGATCGGTATAGGCATACGTAGATTCGGCTCATAGAGCCAATATCCACGTGTAGCCAAATAGTGGAGAAGGATGGGTCCTCAAGGCAGCGTAATCGGTGACAACAAACATCCGCCCTAACGAAAAGACATACCCCAGCCTTCGCGAGGAAGCACTCCTCAAGCACGTAGCCGGGGTAGTGAAGATATGTCGTGTCGGCAGGGCGGCGTATTTGTGTCTCCGTTAGGAAAAGCATGGCCGGCCGAGCCGTCTCAAGATGCTGGTGGACGGCGTTGAGGTTTGCATGGAGTCCACGGATGTTAGTGAACTCCACCTCAAAAAGCGGGTTGGTGGGAGGATGGCGTGCCGCTGTTGAACGCTTATTCCTTTTTCTTACTGCCATGATTTAAAAGTGAGGGAGGGAAGTGGGGGCGTAAAAGGCGTGACAGTCATCGTGGCAGTGTAATACTGAGGCTCGGAATGCTGTGTCGCCATACAATAGTGAGGCATGACGGTGACCGAACCGTCGGACGGAAGGGCTCCCATACCCTCCCGGAAGTGGTCGCCTGGTCCCACCGTCCGGTCACCAACCGGCACGACGAGCCACTCCGTGGATTATGCGCGACCTGACGGGGCAGCCTCCCAGGGTGGTTAGCCGCGGTTGGGCCCCTCTCTATGCCGCGGGCGGCCAGCGGCACCACCGTTTCTACAGGTCTCCCTGGCCGACGGTTCGATCCACGTCATCCTCAACATGACTCTACGAGCATTCCACTGCTCACACACTTACCACGATAACTGTCACCCCTGCATCATTGGGCCTCCGGTCTCGCACTCACCAACGAAATACGACAGCATCAAAACTGTCATTTTAGGTTGGTCTTCTGTGCGAGGGTAGTACCGCCCCGGTCGAGCCGGCCCAGTTGTGCTGAAATCAGCGTGGCTCTACTACCTGTTAAAATCTGCTTTATAAAATCTGAATAACTATGATACAATTTTATTTAGACATACGAGTAGACGATAACATTCGTTCCACACCACACAAAGGAGACTATTTACTTATTAAGAGTCCCTTTCACATTAAAATTTTAATAAACTATTAAGAGTAACATTCTGTAAGTAGGTAGGTGTTAAGAAATTTTTGGCAAATTATAGTTAGTTAAATTCCCTTGTCTAAGGGTTGAAAGTAAAGACAATGAAATTATACTTAGTATTTGAATTACTGTTGAGTATAGATAAAAGATAGGTTGTGTAAAGTATGATTTCAAGAATTAGAATGTTATAACAGAAAGCAGAGAGTAATCACAATTTTTGGAACGAAGTTCCTTATGGGGCATTGCGGAGGGGTCTTGCCCTAGCCGTCAAAAAGCGTTCGTAACGTAAGATTGACTGCCTCGATGTCACAATGGTAGCGTATGCGTATGCTGTGCTTGCGGTCTCGGGTTCGAATTCCGGGTAGGATCAAATGTTTGTATGATCTGTAAAGGTATCATCCAGGTACTTCTTGTTTTATAGTTGTCGTGGGAAATATCTTTTCAAGCAAATACATTTATAACAACACTAGTTGTTGCCCGCGGCTCCGCCCCGCGTATATATCGGTTTAACGCGACAAATAGTAGCTTATGTGTTATTCTGATGTATAAGCTATATTACTGTAAAGTTTAATCCAAATCCGTTCAGTAGTTTTTGCGTGAAAGAGTAACAAACATCCATCCATCCATACTTACAAACTTTCACGTTTATAATATTAGTAGGATCTATGTAACTATGTAAATGATTCAGAGTGGAATAATTTTACTTAAATATATACGAGTAATAACGCAAAATGTAACTAATATGCTTTGTGTTGTGAGGATGTACTTTTGATTTTGCTTTGTAACTATAAGATCGGCAAAGATTTGAGGTTATTTATTCAAGTTACTAAAGAGCATGGTTTGACTATATTTTAAGTGGACGCATTATTAATGAATGCAGAGGACTATGATCGAGAAACACTTTAGTAGTTAGATCGCTGAACAATATCATCAACAACCCATAACGTCCCACAGCTGGGCTGGGGTCTCCTCTCAGGAAAGGATTAACGCCATACGTCCCCACGCTGGCCGAGTGCGGGTTTGGGACTGGCAAGGCAACGTTGTGGCTTACGTAGCCACAACGTTGTCTTGCCGTTGGATGTTTTTAAGCCGCCCAAAGGCCTCCAACTAAGCTTCACGACTGTTATCCTATGATAACAACCGAGATCGACTGCTTAACGTGACCTCCGAATCACGAACAATATTTTAAATATTGTACTGGGATTTCTCACTTGGTTCTATTATTCATTAACGATTTAGTATGGTTATATAGTTCTCGATTAAATTAATTACGTGAGGAGTTTAGAGGGGAAGGGGGTTGACAGGGGGAATAGGATTTTGAGGGGGACGAGCCAAATCTCATCTTATCTTACTTTGGGAAGAGAGCTTTTTTTTCCTGTAATTTACCTACTTTTAAATTAATCTTAAATGTAGTCTTCACTTTCGTTAGGGGATGGGGTTGAGCTAAATCTCACGACACTCACCAGGGGAAGGCGCGAAATAGCTAAAAATGGATGCCACTTAGGGAGGCGCACTCTTCACTTTTGAGTTTCAAGTGCATTTATTATTAAATTACTCGTCTGTTCGTTTGCTTATTCAATCCTATTAACTTAAAAACATCTGAAATCTAATATTATAAAAACTATATTATAATCAGCTCAAATTATTTTCCTTTCAAAGGAATTGGCTGAACATTTTCGAATTAGTCGCGCCATTGTGCATGCATATGCATTTACTAGGCGTCCAAGTTACGAATGGTGTTATGCATACGATATTAAGTTAATGCAATTTCATTTCCATATTTTATTTATTTATATTATACTTTACATGTTGTTTATTGTAAAATAAAAATATATTCCTGTGTAACTATAAAACGTGTGGTTTCATGGACAAATAACAACATTTCACACTTTTAACCTATTGTTTTTTTTAACAAACGGGCAGAAGGCCACCTAACGCAAAGTGACACCAAAAGTGTGTTATGTGTGTTTTTATAAATTTAAGAACATGTCATTACGCAAAACATATTACTAAAACCTTTTAAATAGAATATGTCTACTCATATGGTACTTCCTGGCAGCCTGCTCATAAGATGACTAGGCCGCCATGATATGTGTCACCATACTCATTGTTGCATTGCCTGCATTCGCAATGAGTATGGTGACGACCACTTTTACATTCTGCTTATGCTTTCCATCAGGCAGAGCAGAGTCACTTTGGCAGGTCCATACATAAAAAAACCGGCCAAGTGCGAGTCGGACTCGCACACTGAGGGTTCCGTACAAAGATATAGGTATATAAGTAAAATTATATCTGTGCTATAAGACGTTGCTTCGTACCAAATTTCCAGATTCTGAGTTCACGGGAAGTTCTCTGTAGATTTTGATTCTCTTGCCAGTGTCGAAAATTTGCAGCATAAACGGCTGTATCTTTCGATTGCGTTGGCTTAGAAGTTTGATTTTTTTACAGCTCTATGGGACAGTAGACCTAAATATTGATAAGAATTTCAGCTTTATACCTCAATGCGTTCCTGAGAAAAAGGGTCTTCATAGACAGACGGTCAACAAAGTGATCCTATAAGGGTTCCGTTTTTTCCTTTTGAGGTACGGAACCCTAAAAAAGCGGACACATAGAACACCCAGTTTCAGAACGATGTGGATCACAAAAAGTCTTTTCTCATGTTGGGTTTGAAGCCACAACACTCAACGCAGTAGAAAAAGGCGCGGCAAGGCGACCGCTTCAACCACTACGCTAAAATAGTCACCTACACACACACCAAGACACCTTGCAGTCTATCACAGCCCATAGCAAAACACAATAGCCATTAAAATAAAAAGATAAATATTTCAGACATCGAACACACAACGCCATCTAGTCCCAAGCTAAGCAGAACTTGCTCGTAAACACACCGAGTCATAAAATCATTAAAAAATAGCTAAGATAGATACTAAATTTGTATAAGAAAGATAGATACTAGACTTGAATAAGAAATATAAAAGAATTAGGAATAAAGTACCTATGTATAATATAGGAATAGTTAAGATAGATAATAAATTTGTAAAAATATTTTCATATGTAGGTAAAGTAAAAATAGTTAATTAACGGGAATTCTACCCGACGAGACTTCATAGTATGCAGCACTAGAATGACAAGGTCCTGTCGTTATGATGGACGGGGAAAAGCAGAGAGGTTGACAGACCCTATAAAAAAATAAAAAATAAAAGCAGAGCTTGTTTTAAGAGTACTAGACAACTGATACAAATACATACTTTTTTTTTATAATCCACATCGTGCAAACCGAACTTTCATTGGGTTATATACTTTAGACATAACAAATACTGAATCCTAAACTGCGATTATTTTATTTATTTATTTATTTATCTTTATTGTACACACGTAACAGAAAGAGAAAGAAAAAGAGTTACAATATACAAAATGTGACAATTGGCGGTCTTATCGCTCATGGCGATCTCTTACAGACAACCTTTGTACGGATATTATCCTAAGTGACATTAATTAGTAATTAGGGATTAGTATCTTAATAATTTATTTCAAATTCAAGGTGTAATCTATTCCATGTTTTAATGTGCCTTTTCATCAGACAAATTATGGCAAAAATGCTGTTATGACACGACTGCTTCGTACCTACATGGACAAGCTGTAAGTTATTGACATATTTCACTTGTCCAAGCAAGAAGTCCTTTCGCGATGAAATCGGAGTACTCACCAGTAATTAATTAATTTGTAAAATTTTCTTTAAAATTATTATTTTTAGGGTTCCGTGCCAAAGGCAAAAAACGGAACCCTTATAGATTCGTCATGTCTGTCTGTCTGTCTGTCCGTCCGAATGTCACAGCCACTTTATTCCGAAACTATAAGAACTATACTGTTGAAACTTGGCAAGTAGATGTATTATGTGAACCGCATTAAGATACGAACTCGAAAATAAAAAAAAACAATAAATTTTGGGGGTCCCCATACTTAGAACTGAAACTCAAAAAAAATTTTTTCATCATTCCCATACGTGTGATGATAACACGTGTGTTCAAAAATGATATTGAGGTTTCTATTCTCATTTTTTTCTACACTGAATAGGTTGCGCGAGAGACACTTCCAAAGTGGTAAAATGTGCCCCCCCCACCCCTGTAACTTCTAAAATAAGAGAATGATAAACTAAAAAAAAAATATGATGTACATTACCATGCAAACTTCCACCGAAAATTGGTTTGAACGAGATCTAGGTAAGTAGTTTTTTTATACGTCATAAATGGTAAACCGCAAAAAAAAACACTATTATTAAAACATCGATCAAAGTTACAACGAACTACAAGAACTTTTATATTATGTTACTTGCTGCTTCGGAACCCTTCATGGGCGAGTCCGACTCGCACTTGGCCGCTTTTTTTTGTAGTTACTACTTTGTTTTAGACTTTTTATTTTCTCTTCTGTATATTGTTTACTTTCATAACTTTCTTATTATTAATGTTGTCTAGCTCCTGTACTCATGTCGTGAAGCTCTATAATTGGCTTAAGAATCAATATTGCATGTTAATATGTCATGTTCGTTAGAAAAAAAGCTGTTGAGTTTTTTATTACTAAATAAATTAAATTACGTAAAAACAAATTAATTCTTTTGATCTCAGGCCTTTCAATGTAATCTTCATAGAAGAAAGAAATAATATTTTTGAACAAATATATATTCTTTCTATGTAAGTTAACACAAAGAAATCGTCACATTAAACAGGTGTCACATTACTGAACAACACATGTTCTCGGGTCGGTCCAATAAAAAAAACATTCGAGCAATTCCGATGATCTGGGTTGGTTCGCCGTAAACTGTTTGATGGCGGAGTAAAATTTAAGACCTTGGGTCTACCGCTGACTGTGTAAGTTGGAATCGAAGACATGTCGGATAAAGGTTTAAGTGACTTACGTGTGAATTGTGAATGATTGGGACTATTTATTGATTATGAACTGAGCAAGGAAGTATTTAGGAAGTTCATATTTATTAAAAGAGTCATACGCAGGCGTGTCTCTCTGTCTAAGTATAATCCCAAATGGGCCTTATGCATTACGCTGTTATAACACAAAATGAGTTGTGTGTAAAATTGTGAACATTTTAACTGTTATGTGTGTAGGGGAACGGGTGTCATGCTTATCGACGCGAGAATTTCTATTGCGCGATTCAGGATTAGTAGTTTCTTCGTTTCCTTCGTTACTCCGTAGTTCGACGTATCTCCGGTAGATGGCGCTGTAGTGTGATTCTGTTTTGCGTTGTATGTGAAAGTCGCCACAAGTGTATGTTCGTAGTGTCAGGTGATTGTTTTTGTATTTGAGTCTAAAATGTGTGTGTGAAGATTTCCCATGCAAGACATGACAGACTGTTTTGTATCGGGAAAAGACGCTATGGCTACTCCCCTTCGGTCTGCGCGCCTGTGTTAATCTATGTATAATCACAAATTTTAACAAAAAAAAACGACTTCAAGAACTGGACAAAATTGAAATGGGACCACACGGGAAGCACCAGCTTTCAAATAAAAAAAGAATCATCAAAATCGGTTCACCCAGTCACTTCCAGTCAGGCTGATCACTGTGTGTTTCTGCCCGATTCGACTGGATTAATATTACTGCGTCATAGAAAACCACGTGAGGTGGTGGTATAACTCCAGTCCAGCCAGCCAATTTGTGCCGTACCATGACTTTCCACGGTAATTGACTGTTAATTAACAAAAAGAGACGTGTGGCACTCGGGGACTGCCGCGGTAAAGCTATTGCATAGCATTTTTCATCAACTTATGCAATTATAATTATTTATTTATTTTTTATTTATGCTTATGCAGTACTTTTTTTTCTTTGCAAATGTATACTTACGGGTCGCACATGCGGTGAGTGTGGCATTATAAAGATATGATAGATACCTATATAATTTCTTACAAACAGCTGCTTACGAATGCGTCCGATTTCGGAGCAGCTCGTCTCGATCCGTGCGAGCTTCGGGTGTTATGGCCGCACTGCCGTAAGACTGCACGTTTGGCCTAGTGGTTTAACGGTCACCACGCCGTTTCCTACTTCACCAAGTGTCGTGGGTTCAAATCCCACGTAGGACAACACTTTGTGATCCACAAATTGTTGTTCTGAGTCTGGGTATTCTTTGTGTCCGTTTCATGTATGTTTGTAGAGTCCCCCGCGACACAGGATTTATTCCTAGTGCGGGAGTTGTCTTTTAAAAAGGAAAGGAAGGAATTTCTTGATTCGGTCGCCGCGCTCAAAGCCCGCGATAAAAGCTATGCAATAAATAGCTTAAAAATACCTTATAATGATAAAAATTTAGCATAACATACAAAATTTTATTTCCTCTATTGTACAAAGAATAAAATTATTAAAAACGTTCATAAAAATGCTATGACCTGAGTTTTATTCCTTCAAAATTTTCCAACAGTATTATCATATAATATATTCAGGAAACAAAAACTGTACTAAAACCTCCGTCTCCACTTTGTACCCGATTTCATAAAACCTTAATTCCTATTCATGAAGTGTTGATTAAAATCGATAAAGCTCCTAGCTCCTAAACAAACAATTTATAAGCTCTCAAACCAATTTTTAGGATCTATTTAATCGCCCCGAGATATGAAAGAACATTTATTATCTCCTTTTAACGATATTGTAAAAGAACTCATTAATTACATCAATAGGATATAATTAAGGGCTCGTGGCTCAATGGGTATCAATGGTTAACGCGTAGGTTAATACTTTGCAAAGTTAAGGATTCATAGTAAGGTAATTTTACGGATGGGTGACAATTTTCTTAACATATTGTCCAGCACGGGTGGCCTAGTGGTTTAAGCAGTCGCCACGCTACTTTCTACTGCGCCGAGTGTTGTGAATTCAAATCCCACATGGGACAACACTGTGTGATCCACAAATTGTTGTTATGAGTCGTAGCAGCCTAGCAGGAGATAAAAATAGCCTTGGAGAGGCTTATGTCCACCAGACGTCTTTCGGCTGAGATGCTGATTATAATAAGACTTTTTTTTTTTTTTTTATGATGATTACCAACCGTATATATATATAACTGCGATTTTTATAACGGCCAAATTTTATATTGGTATTATTTTCTATTAGGTAATTCTTGTAACCAGCACGAAACCAGGTCACGATCTCGGTAGAAAGCAATACGTTCGCCCTTTTGTTTTTACGTGGAAGCCAAATTAGGTTTGGTTTGGAATGCACGCTACCTCTAAAACGCCTTAGCAGAAATACGTGAGAACGTAACAAGTGAAAGTAGACTAGATATATCAATATCTTAAGACGTTACATATGTAATGGGGTTATTATACATACTATTATGTATATAAGTACTAAATAATAGCAAAATATATAGAATGTTCATTAATCAATAGTCGCATGCAGTGGTTAATCAGGATGTAATCACTACATAGTATAAAACAAAGTCGTTTTCGCTTTCTGTCTGTTCCTATAAATGCTTAGATCTTTAAAACTACGCAACGGATTTTCATGCAGGTTTATATGTATAATAAATGCATAATATAGTACAGAAACACTGATAATTTTAGAGGTTTCTAATGTGATGTCGCAAATAAACACATTTTTTGCGCCTACATTGCAAATTGCAAACGCTGGCTGCACTGTGCGATGGTGTATATCTATGGATAACCCACAATAACCATTTTTTATTCTTTTCTTTTTACGAGAAAAAATGGCTTATTTACGAAATGATTTTAAGCAATACAGTATTAATCCTTATCCAATTAAGTACCTTAAATGCATTGTGAATTTAATAGAGATCAATATGGCCCTGTACAGAGTGTACAGTATCTAATTTAAATGAATATATTCGAAGATATTACAGATTTAAAATGCACGAATCGTGTCGTCGCTGGGTGCATATGAAATTCACCCGTGCGAAGCCAGGTCGACTCACTGGTTCAATATATTTTAGTGTTTATTTAAGTAAGAATTTGATTATATTCGAAAGACACTATATTTATTGCGTATTTTTAAGTATGCACGGATGGCGTAGTGGAATAATTTTTAACCGACTTCCAAAAAGGAGGAGGTTCTAAGTTCCACTGTATGTATTTTTTTTATTGCACTGAATGCTATGGGATCAAACTACAGGTTGAACATTTCTTTGTTTGTTATATGATCATCATCATTTTACATTTTACCAAAAATTTTTAGAGTTGAGTAAGTTGATTTAGAGTGAGCAATAAGTTGAGTCAGTGACCGTCAGTTCGTTTGTCAGTACATTACAAACAACAAACAATTTTAACATTAGACTGCACGGTTGGCCTAGTGGTTTCAGCGGTCGCCACGCCTCTTGCTACTGCGCCAAGTGTCGTGGGTTCAAATCCCACGCGGTACAAAACTTTGTGTGATCCACAAATTGTTGTCCCGAGTCTGGGTGTTCTTTGTGTCCGTTTCTTGTATGTTTGTAAAGTACCCCGCGACATAGTATGTTTATTTCTAAAGCGGGAGTTGTCTTTTTATAAAAATAAATAAAAATAATACACTTATTCCCTCTTTAAACAAATTACTCTCCACATACACGTCAAGACACGTCGGTTTCTCCCTCAATCGACATTTACAACCCTCGTATATTTAGGTTTTCTTTTACAACCGAGCTGCGTAGACGTGATGTTCACGTAAGAAGCGTGCCGAATATCTAGATCCATTAGCCTTGACCGTTCTTGTCACGCGTTCTTACACGTACATAAATACCACTTTTGGGTACTTGCTATTGACCTATAAAGCCCACTTGAGCAAAATGTTTCAAGTGAAGTTAGTTTATTGGCTTGGAAAAAGTCAAATGTATTGTAATAAAGTTATATTTACGTCAGTCTTGTGTGGTTATGAGAAAACGAATGGACATAAATAACAATATCTTGGGTCGTATTCTAAGTAACATATTCTAATAATAATAATAAATCTTTATTGCAACAGAAAATGGGATACAAATCACTGTGTAGCCCTGACTCTCAAAGTAGCGTTAACTGTGTGTCAGTTCCTAATCACAGGTAAAAATAACAAACCAATAGTTACAATAGTAGAACCTTAACTAAGTATTCCTACTAATATTATAAACGCGAAAGTTTGTAAGTATGGATGGATGGATAGATGTTTGTTACTCTTTCACGCAAAAACTACTGAACGGATTTGGATGAAACTTTACAGTAATATAGCTTATACATCAGAATAACACATATGCTACTATTTGCAGCGATAACCGACATACACGCGGGCGGAGCCGCGGGCAACAACTAGTATAGATATATAATTCAATATGTTTGTGTGTGTGATTTGGGTGTGATCATTAAGTGTGGGGATGTGAATGTGTATAATTTGCTGCGTATTTTGTGGTCATGAGATTGTGTGTGGAGATGTGTGTGTGACATTTTTCAAGTTTTCATCATTTTACTATTTGTAGCAGATTTTCAACATTATCAAGTACCAATTGGCTAAGGCACAATTTAATTACCTACTTGTTTTATTTTGAAGTTGCATAAGTTTTTAATTTTATAGGTTAAATTGAATTGATTAAACAGTCTTGATGCGATATTATTATATTGCTGTTGGGCAAACTTGCTTGCTACTCTTAGAACTGGACACTTTTCTATCTTTTTACCCGTTGGTTTTGAATGTGAAATAGTTGTTTTGTGATATCTGCTTACAGTATGGTAGACAAAATAGCTTCTGCACTGTAAGAACATCAGCTATCTTATAGATCAAATGTGTAGAACAAATTCTAGAAAGCTATATTTAGTTTAGTTACTTTAAATTTGTGAAACAGTCCAATGGAGAGTGTACACGTCTCAGCTTCGTATGTCATGACGGGGTAGGACGCACCGTGAAAAGCTTTGGCTTTTAGTCATTGCGGGATCTGGGGGTTTTATTAAGACATTAAAAAAACTAATCCCTAAAAGTACAAAAAAGTATTTTGGTAACATGATCATACATTACTTTGTTCTAAGCGTAGGTCGATCTGGTACAGCAATAGGTTTATCTAAAACCACCTAACCCGCACAACTTGTATTGCTGCTCGGTTCCTATTGGTCGTAGCGTGATGTTATGCATATATGTATTATAATAGTTAATTATAAATATGCTTATATCCTCTCTCCATAAATGGGCTAAGCAAATTAAATATATTTTTTCAATTCCAACCTGAAGTTCCTTAGATAAGTGCGTTCAAGCAAACAAACAAACTCTTAAGCTATATAATTAAGTATACTTTGGATAATTTAGACTGTTTTCAGACGGAAATGTCTCAAGTTCACATAAAATTTCTGAAGTACGTATTTTCGAAGTAAACACGTTTTTGGATTTCTTTCAATTTAATTTACTAAGAGCTCTACGTGGCTATTGTTTTCGTTGTGCTACCTTTCGCGGTGCCAGTAACTTGATAATTAACACAGACAACGTTAATATTCACAAGTCTAAAAAACACCTATTTAGTTTCTTCTGGAGGCCTAAGGTTAATCCCGTTTTTGTACTTTTAAGCATAGAAATTGATGTCTTTTATAAGTGATAATTATAATAGGTACCGATCTTGACGCCTATCGCAGAGACTAGCCGAAACTGGCCTTGGATAGAGGGAATTGGCTTGTTGCAGGGGAGGCCTTTGCCCAGCAGTGGGACACAACAGGCTCATAAAAAAAAATAGGTACCGAAAAAGTTGAAAATATTTTTTGTAACGTAAGAGATAGCTTTCTATTTATGTTTTCCATTAGGCAGAATAGCTGCTTGATGGCTAGAATAGGTAGACTTCAAGAGTGGAGGTCACCTACCTCATTGCGAATGCAGACAATGTAGCTTGGTGACACTATGGCGGCCTAGTATTACATGCCCTTAAAAGACCTGGGATCAAAGTGGGTAGGACACACGTGCGCTAGGAGTGAATTCCAATTCATCACTAGAGGCAAAAATGTTACTTCTAACTTGTATCTATGCATTTATGTTATACTAGTATATAGCTCCGCCTGCGTATATGTCGGTTATCGCTATATTACTGTAAAGTTTCATCCAAATCCGTTCAGTAGTTTTTGCGTGAAAGAGTAAGAAACATCCATTCATTCATACTTACAAACTTTCGCGTTTATAATATTAAGTGTAGATTTGATTGCATCAGCATCATCATCATCTTGTCCTTTTCACAAGTTTGTAGGTATAGGATCGTCGGAATGTTTGGCTTGTTCCAATCTCTTCTATTTCTCGTCAGTATAATACCTATATTCTTAGTCTCCCATAGCCGTATCTTCTTTAACACAGTCCATTCATCTTTTCTGCTTGTCCCTTCCTCTTATGTTTATTGCATCAACCCTCTTCACAATTATTTCTTTCGTTTCGCGCACACAAACATTTCTTAATCACAGTACTCACGTGTACTGACCCAGGCGTAAGTTATGCAGTCCTAATTTCTTTTCATCCCAGAATTGCAGTATCATCATCAATTTCTCACTTATATATTTCCTGTTTTTGTGTCGTCTGTAAACGACTATATCCGCAAAGAGGCTTCTCCTATTCAACAGGCGAAAAAACAGCGCAAATACTTTTCTAAGTTGCCTATTACGACAACCATAAATTCGAAGAAGGTAGAAAATGACGCTTATAAGATAACTAGTTTACAATACTTCGAAACGACATTATTTTCCTCATTGTAACTGGAACAAACATTTAAGAAAATACAATAACGTGATAGGGTTTTTGTATAATGATCCTATGGAATATCTCGGGGAATCTTGGCAGGGAAACGTGCCTTATCGTAGTTTCGCGAGAGCTCGGAAAAAATGTTCAAGCACTATGTTGTAACTTGTCCTGCCATATCTTTGTTGGCACGTTTTTAAACGTTGGTGTTTTGTTAAAATATGTCTTGAACTAGATTATTTTTAAAATAAATGTAAGTACTTAAGTTAAGTTAGGAATACATTAAATCACGTCTAAAAATAGCTATAGTGGGTGAAAAGTTGAGGTGTAATAGGTTTTTTTGGTGTAGACATGTGATGTTCAGAGATCGGCAAAATATAGTGAAGAAAGTTTTATGTCTGGAAATTGACTAATTTAACATCTTTACCTGCTCTTACTGTTTCACGAGAAGAAATCTATCCTTATAATAAAAATGTAACAGGTCCAATTCTGTACATTAAAAATATTTTGAAAAAAATTTTTGGAGGGCTCTCTATTATCGATACTGAAGCCGAACTGTATTTTTTTTCATTTTTGTCTGTCTGTCTGTCTGTATCTTGGCCGCGCATCACGCCGAAACTGCTGAACGGATTCAAATGAAACTGGGCATGATTTGAGTTCATACTACGAGGTAGGACATACGGTTTCCTGGAAAGGGGATGAAAGTCAAAATATGTACTTAGCTGTAATTCAATGACACATAGTCCGATTTCATTCATTCTTATTTTGCTAGAAAGAAAAAAATAAAGGATAACGGGAAAAGTTTTTTTTTTTGTCCGCGACTGTACACTGCCTGTGGGAAGCTGAGACAGATATGTAAATATGACGGTACGAAGTTCGCCGGATCAGCTAGTAATATATTATGATAAAAAAAATACCGATGAAATTGAGAACCTCCTCCTTTTGGAAGTCGGTTAAAATTGGCCTATGTCCAGTATTGAACGTCCTTTGACTGAAAAGTAGTATATAACTGCCATAAACATCAGTATCGCGTCGCCCTAGCATCTAGAGTTTCTAAAGTCTCACATATCAAAAAGAAAACTAGCAATCGAAGAAATATATCATATTAGACGTTAAAAAACACGACAAAGCTCTTGAACAAAGGACCATTCTGTTCTGAACATTTTTCTCGATTATATCTGAAGTAAACTAAGCTTGTAAGTTGTTTTACATTCTTTGCTTACCTTTTATAATGAGATAATACGTTTTGATGTTAGGTACAAGGTATTTTGTTGTTAGCTGTTTAATCGTTCTAAGCTTTTTTATGTTTGTAATGTGTTCTCTCTTTATTACATTGGTAAGAATTAGAAAGTTATGAGGGTCTATATAAATTATAAATATATTATTTTTATTTTTATCAAAGTCGTGAACAAGTAGTCGGTTAAAATCATATAAAAAACAATTTTTGCACCGACAAATTAATGTTCATTATGATGTATTATGTACTTAAATAACAACTATGGTTTAGTTACTGCACGAACGGTGCAGTGGTTAGGCGGTCGCCATCTGCGCTTTGTGCTGCGGTGCGTTGCGTGGTCGGACCTCACTTTGTGTTATCAACAAAATTATATTATAGATAATATTATACATCTTACACACCATAAATTATTTATGGTGTGTAAGATGTCCGAAATAATTATTTGTGTCCGTTTCATGTATGTCTGTTATATCCCCCGCGAGGCAGGATATATTCCTAAAGTGGAATTTTTAATTAAAAAAAAACTATATATACGAGTATAGTACATATATAAATACTAGCTTTTACACGCGGCTTCGCTCACGCAGACTTTCATCCCCTGATTTACCCCCTTAGGGGTGGAATTTCAAAAATTTCTTTCTTAGTGCTCACTTACGTTATATAAAGAACCTACATGCAAAATTTCAGGATTCTAGGTTCAGCGGTTTGGGCTGTGCGTTGATCTCTGGGTATGTCAGTCAGTCAGTCAGCCACCTTCCTCTTTTATATAGATAGATAGATAAATGAATACCTATTTCTCTTAGTCACGGCATCACGCGTAAACGGTTAGGCTGGACCAATTTCCATAATTCTTTAGTATTGAAGGAGAGGTATGTGTAGATGAAGTTCACGTTTAGACCATTGTATAACAATATTCTTAGACCAAGGTTCAGATCAATTGAAGCCGAACAGCATTGAAAAGAGACGCAGAAGAAGTTGCGCGTGTTAGCTAGTAAATAATAACAATTTACCTTTTTTTATGGAATAGGGGGCAAACGAGCAGTCGTATCACCTGATGGTAAGCTATTACCGCCGCCCATGGACACCCGCAACACCAGAGGCGCCACAAGTGCCTGCCTTTGGGGGATGCGGAGGGGGATGGGGGAGGGATGGGCCTTCGGTAACTTAGATTTAAGTTTTAAGTAAAATAAGTTGTTCATGCAAATACCTATTGTTTGCGATATCAATAGTTTGAATTACGTTATTTATTTAATGTCTGTCTAGCTCCTTTTCTTGGAAACTTTAGTAGGTAGTAGAGCCACGCTGATTTCAGCACGAATGGACCGGCTCGACCGGGGCGGTACTACCCTCGCACAGAAAATCAACGTAAAATGACAGCGATCGTGCTGTCGTGTTTCGTTGGTGAGTGCGAGACCGGAGGCCCTAATACTCTAGTCAACAAGTTCCATACTTGTTGACTAGACTAAAAGATGCAGCAGCATCACTAGGCCGCCATGGTGTGCGTCGCCATACTGCATTGTCTGCATTCGCAGTGAGTATGGTGACCACCACTCTTGGATTCTGCTTATGCTTTCCATCAGGCAGAGTAGAGTCATTATAGCGGGCCATACATAAAAAAAAAAAAAACTTGTAGAACAATAAGATTAAAATTAACAGCGAATTCACAAAAATGTGGTAAATTTATCAAAACAGCCTACGGGTTCATCGAAGCGTACCTGGGTATATCGAAACTAAAATACATATATATAGGTACAATACTAAGGCTCTATTTCACCATTTACAGATAAGTTTCAGATAGCTTATCTGGCAGATAATTTGACGTATCCTCAATATAAATTGTGTAAAACCATCTGTCAGACAAGCTATCTGAAACTTATCGTAACGTAACCGGCGAAAGAGGGTCTAAGGCTTGTAAGTTATTAGTATTGTTACATAGTATGAAATGAAGACGCTTCTGCTGTCTCTTTGCTTAGATCTTTAAACTCCAGTTTTCAGTAGTAGATAGTGATTCAATTTTAAGAGGAAGGTTCATATGAGTAATACATACATATTATAATTGAGGAAATCCAAAAATTTCAAAGAATTCCGTGACGGGTCACTAGTTTACCTATATTTCAAAGTAGAGTATTTCTGTGTCTCACTGTTCGTCTGTCGTTTGTCGCAATCTTAATTAATAATTCCAGCCCACATCAAAAACCTTGAAAAAAAGCTCTGGCACAGTGTGAAACGACAAAAAAATGATAACTTACATATCTCTGGAGATTTGATACACTTGATGATGACACATGTTGCTTACCTGAAAAAAAAACATTTTTTTTTTTATTGCAAATGAAATATATCATTGATCAAAATGATCAACAATCCACAGTTGGAGATAGAGCTCTCGTTAATATATATTTCATAGAAAAATAACTTTTAAGACCCTATTCATGTTTATTAAAGACATACAATTTTATTTACGTAGGTACCTATGTATTTCGGTGTCTCACGACCAATTTCTGACCTTTGACTCACGACCATTTTCGAGAAGTTAAACGTTTTGAGCGAAGAGATATAACCATGAACTATATTCACATATAATAATAATATACAAATATATTTGTACCTTTAAAATTATAAAGAAAATTACGTTTTATCATGTATAACATTACATTTACATTTATATATTCAAGGAAGCCAAGTTTCGGCACATTTGGGCCGGCTCGACTGGAGTCATGTCCTTACAAAAAATGGTGATAAAACATTTCACAGTGTGAGGGTTAGCGCCGGCTAAGAGACTAACTAAGACAATAAAAAATTAAGTTCAACTTAAAGTTTGTCTGAATACAACTGTATTTGATGCGACAACATAAAATGACGCAAGCGACGGTTAATTTTATTTCGCTGCACCTAATACTGGTTGGTTGGTTACGGAAATGGTTACTGAATTAGTCTCTTCGTCGACATTCCGTACGTCGGCGATGATGACCCGGAGTATTACTAGAGCTCAAACACACTCCCTCCGATTCTGGAGGAGAACTCAAGGAGTGGCAATACACTTATTACTTTTAAGTTATAGGCGTACAGACCGAGGTACTCACTTGCCATCAACTGCCCATTTGCGCAGACTATAACAGATATTACAGTTAAATAATTATAGAAATTTAATTACACTTCTCGGTACGTTAACCATTATCCTCACTCTCTCTATAGCGTTTAAACTGATCATATAACTGCAATAGTTACGTAATGAGAAGAAATAATGAGCGTTAATGTTAACATGATATTCAATGCCATTTTCTCGATTCTCTTACGTCTTTTCGTATAAGAACGGTTTACTACTTTGTAGAATAAATTAATTCCTTTTAATCAATTCGTTCATTTTATAATGTAGAAATCTCATCGTACTTACGTATTACAGTACCGAAATTGACCTTTTGAAACTATATGATTCTATATCTTATTTTAGATTCAAACTAGATGTGGAAAAGTATCAAAATTGTTTTATCATTTGTGAAGAAATGATTCCGCAGGTACTTAGATACATGGGATCGGCTTCAAGTCGATTACCATTCGGCTGAACTTTTATTTTTCACGTGGAGTAGTTGCCACCACAGCCCTTCACAACTCAAGTGGGTACTAGGCGGTATTGAAGTACTGTAGAAAGACTGTTATGGGACTCAACACTTTTATTTCGAACTTTAAAAATAGACAAACAAAGGTTAAATACTAAATGTTTAGATCTTCCTTCGTGTGTCATTTATAACACTTTCACGGGCTTTCAAACTAGGACAAACTCACGGTTAACTTCGTCATATAGATATTCGTACCAATCGGTACCACCGTTTAAACCGAACCCATAAACAACTTTCGCTTTTCCCAAACACCATGGATTTCCAAAAATAATTGGTGCCATAAGCCACAACAACGTGATACAAACCGGGACAATTTGAGAAGACTCAGCATTATTCCCTTCATCTATTTATTATCCATTGTAGTACATGGTCATTGTACTCGCCTTTTGTTGTACTGATATTGGACCAATAACTCAGTTGCCAGCCTCTAATATCCTTTGTCTGTTTGCTCTCATAAAAACATGCGACACTCCAAATGTTTGTTTTGTTACATATGGTATATAATTTTTGATTTATTATTTTTGTTATTGTTGTTTTATTGTCACTACCAATCCCTGCTTATCCCTTGTTATAATCTTAGGATTAATTATATTCTATTATGTTTCCCGCAAACAATAAATGTAGAAAGGAACGCAAGCTGTATTGTCAGAATCGTTAAAAATTACCTTTTATAATCATGACAAACACACAACGTCATTTAGGTTCAAACTAAGCTGAGCTTGTTCTATGACGGCTATGTTGACTAATAGAATACTTATATACTTTTTTGTAAAGTGTTGGATGTCCACAGGCCAGGTGGAGTGATGATCTGCGCAAGACGGCTGGCGGGAGTTGGATGCAGGAAGCCGAGTATCGAACCAAGTGGCGCGCAATTGGAGATGCCTATGTCCAGCAGTGGACTGCGATAGGCTGATGATGATGCAAATATTTGGTACGACCCGGGAATCGAAGCAGAGACCTCAAGCACAGTAGTCACATACGCTATCGCTGTCTACCGCAGATCTTTAGGGCGTGAGTTTACGGAATCTCAATTAAACAAATGAAAAATCTTTGGATTACGCCGCGTGCCGAAAGTCATTATTAGATGATCCGTCTACCCTTTAATCCAAAAAAATATCCGCATTTTTAAAGATATTAATTTATTAACCTTTACAAACAATATATTCTTTTCTATCGAAGAATACCAGCCAATTACGGCTGATTTGCCTTCTTGGAACGAAGGTACACGATCGTGTAGGAGGGACGGTCGTAACCGGGATTATTCAATTCACAAAAATCCCGATAAACGACGGCCGAACCGTATTACACCAAACCCGAAACTATAAAGAGATCAACGCAATGCTATTGTATACTAACACGGATCTGTGACGCAACATATAGGAGTTTGCACACATGGTTATAGGCTTACGACACGGTTTAAAACATGGTGAGAATTCCCCCGCAAGGCAAATTCGTATAAAAAGTCAGTTATGGACAAATGTGAGAGTGGAACTTTTTGAAATATCGTCAAGAGATTTCTTTTAGTTAACGACCGGACAAAAACGTGTACAATAGTGTATGTATAGTATGGTACGTAATGAAGCCAGTTCACGGAGGTAATATACTCAAATCAATTATGGAAAAGGCAGACTCTATTCCGGTTTTTACCATTTAACTGTACATTTATGGAATGCGCCATTTTGTTATAGTATAGGTTCAGAACTTGAGTTGTGGGTCTCTCTTTTGACAGTATTTTCATTCATTTATGTCATTATTAAAACTTTTTGTGGTCAGCCCTCTTTAGTAAAAAATTAAAATTATTTTTATCAGAAAGAAATAGGTCTTGGTCGAGACTGATTTTTTTTTCTCTACAAGAATTCCAAAAACATTTTGAGTCAAGAAACATAATAATATAATAATATAAAGGCAATTATTGTGATACTTTCGTTTAAGTACCTTTGAATTTTCTGATTGATCAATCTCTGCTCACATTTTCATTCACTCAAACATTTTTAATTCCACATCGTCAATGAATCTACAAAATTCAGTGAACGTTCCCCAAAGCCTCGTAACATTTTCTGTATAAGACTATATATTTCCCCTGAATTCCCAAGAGAGAATATAATCACGTCTCTCTATATTTTCTTTAGTCAGAAACAATGCCGTATTTATTCCCAGCAGTGGCCGATATTCTGAAGGATCCCAGATTGGTAGACGGTAGGATACTTTTTATCGTCACTAAAACGAGCCACTGTTTACTACCCCGTTTATAAATAAAGCTCCACATGGGGCTATACATCCAGGATAGCTATTACAGTGTCGCTGAAATGTGTTTGTATAAAGTACCGCCGACCCTCTAGTCTATCAATAGAAAAGCCGATGGGCTGAAGTGCCAATACCTTCATACAAATTGCTGTGACGGGAGCCTAATAGCTTAGGCTAGGCTACACATATTGATTATATTATTAGCTTTTGCCTGCGACTTCGCCCGCATAAAGGTCGTTTATAGCGGTGATTATTTAACCTGATATAACTTTTTCATTTATGCACCGATTGAAATGAAACAGACATAAAATGTTAAGTGGCGCAAGCATTAATCAAAGCTGCATTCAAAGTCTTTTCTGAGATTAGCGTGCACAAAAATACAGACAAACTGATAAACAAACAAAAATTCTAAAAATCATTGATTCGTATTCTATTGCGTTCATAAAGCCGTCCTATGATTGTTTTTCTTATATATCTTCCATGTACAGACAGCGAGCAGTTACGATTTTATTATAATTGTATTGATAGGCACTGAAACATCTTCTTTAAAGTGAATTGTTTCTTCGTTTGTAATTCTGTTATCGCACAACCGATCATCATGATATTCAGCATACACGTTGCCGACGTGTCTCTACCTCATTTCAGATCGCAAAGCAGTATGAGATGTTACAATTTATTTTTGTATTAATACTGTGAAACGTACCATTTCAATATTAATATATTCTTTATTAAATTTTCCTTAGATTATCCGAAGAATGTTCAATAGAAACATTCCTTTAGTGACACATTGTATTACTTAACTAAATTTAATTGATATAAAATTATCTTCTAAGTACTATATTTTGGCAGACTTATTTTTAGGTAGACATTTTCGATGTGTCTAAATTAGTATTTTTTTTTAAATCTTGAATACCGCACAAAACCAACGCCGGTAATAAGATCCCTGGACGCTCATCACAACTCGAGAACAAATTGCCTCAGAGCAACATAAAACAGCTACCTGTTTGCCCTCAAGAGAGATACACTAATAAGATTACAAATAACAATGGCTCCCACCGGGAATCGAATCTAAGAAACTCCTAAACACCTGTACTTATTAAACTTTGCTGCGGTTAAGTTGTTAAGTTTGTTTATTTACGTTTTTTCGTGGAAGGGAATTATCCTTCTTTTATAAATATTACTGAAATAAATTATACTTCTTCAAGTAATTGCTTGTTCCTCAAAAAAGGACAACTCCTTCATTAGTAATAATACATCGTATGTCGCGGGGGGCTTTACAAACATACATGACATAAAGAACACCCAGATTCAGAACAACAATTTGCGGATTAACAAAGTGACACAAGATTACACAAACAACACTCGGAGCAGTAGAAAGCGGCGTGGCGAGATCCCTTATACCACTAGCCCAATCGTGCAGTCAGTTTTTTTTTATGTAATAGGCGGGCAAACGAGCAGACGTATCGTCTGATGGTAAGCGATTGCCGCTGCCCATGGACACCTGCAACACTAGAGGCGTCACAAGTGCGTTGCCGGCCTTTGGGGCGGGGGATGAGGGAGATAGGGGAAGGGGTTGGTGTATCGGTATCCTCACTCACTCGGTGAAACACAGCGCAAGCAATATTTTACACCGGTTTTCTGTGAGGCCGGGGTATCACTCCGGTCGAGCCGGCCCATTCATGCTAATAATATTACTACGTAAGGTGGGAACAGATGAGGTGACGAGGTCTTTTAGTGCTATGGATGTCGTAAGAGTGGACTAATGGGAGCAAACTTCGCAAGACAACAGCACTACAAAAAGAAGCAAAGCTGGACAAAAATTCAACTGACCAGTGTAATACAGTAGGCAAAATCTTTTCTTTCCAAGGATAGGTCCAGCAGTCGACTGTTCAAGGCTGACGATGATCAATTGTTTGTGAAGAATTCTCCATAAAATTATTTTGACATAAACATTGGTCCTTCGAGCTGGCATCTTTCCTTTATTGTCCATCAATTGAAGAGTGGCTTTATCCACTAGAAGTTGTGGTTGGTCGTAAAGTGCCAAGTGGTAATTGAACGAGAGTTAATCGTGCGTCTAATTATATGGCCCTTGCGGCTTTCAGTTCGGTAATGATGGATAGTAGATGGATTCCTGTAATTCATTTAAATATAAATTTTCTAAGAATTAACGCTTCTCGCGACCAAAAGGCCGGCCTTTTTCTAGCACAGAGAATCAGCATTGCCATTCAACGTGGTAATGCTGCCAGTCTTTTGGGAACGCTACCAGTAGGCGAAGATGTGGAGTTTTTTGACGCTTGTATGTAAATATTCTTATTTTTTTATCTAAGAATTAATTTTTATTAATAGGCATATTTACGTTCCAAGAATTGGTGCCAACGCTTGTGATTAATTTGGAGAAGCTCCATACACCAGCTTATTCAGCTGAGCAAAAGTTTTTTTATGGTATAGGAGGCAAATAGTATCACCACCCAACCCCTATTCATCCCATGAGTGTCGTTAGAGGCAACTAGATATATTTATAGAGTAGCCTATGTTTTTCCTCAAGAATCCCCAGTTTCATTGAAATCGGTGCAGCCAGTCATGAAAGTCCACAGACCGAGTTGCTTCCATTCGAATGGATTTAATAAAACAATAAAAAGTTTCAAATCAGATGTTGATACAGTTCTTGACACATGAACAGAAATCGACTCTTGATGAGCATAAAAATTGAACGAATGCCGGGAAATACAGTTTCAAGATAAAATGCTGACATTTTCAAATGTTTAACATTATACAAGTAATTATACTGTAGGAACAAAATTCGAAGAACAAAGTTTGTTTAGGTAATTTTATGATCTCCACTGTTGCGGACTGATGTTTTTCTTCAATTCTCTTTTCCATGAAACGGAAAAATTATTATAACATCCCCAATTGTTTAAATGAACGGAGTTTTGACTGAATTAAAAATTATGCCACTTATTATAGTTTGTACTAGCTGCGTCTCGTGGGTTTTGTTGCTTTTAGATCGAATATTGGTCACCCCCTTCTTTTTGCATCGGGGGTTAAAAATAGCCTTAGTCCGCAGTACTGTAGTAGCAGTGACAGTCCTGTCAATATCGGTGTAGTTGTTCCAGTGATTAGCCGTAACAAACAGACAGACAGATGGACAAAAATATCAGAAATTGTTTTTTACTATGCAAGTAAGTATTAAGTGAAAATCTGTTAATTTAAAATTACAAACAGACACTAAAAGTATGCCAGTCAGTGATGTTAATACTGACACTGAAAATTATATTTAGTAAACAAATATACCATTAATTTCATAGAAAAAGAGAAACAGGATTTGGTTAATTTTCTATGTGTTTGACTGACTGCTCGTCAGGATCAGATTAGAAAATCCTAACACGGAATAAAAGATCCTTTAAAATGACGTGTGTCTTTAATTTCTAAGCTCTATTGTTTTTTTCTTGAAACAAAAGAATAGTAAAGAAGCAATCAATCATTATCTTCTGATTTTTTTTATGGAATAGGGGTCAAACGAGCAGACGTATCGCCTGATGGTAAGCGCCGCCCATGGACACCCGCAACACCAGAAGTATTACAAGTACGTTGCCGGCTTTTAAGGAATGGGGGGAGGGGTTGGGGTATGGGTTTCCGGTATCCACAGTCACTCGGTGAAAGACAGCGCAAGCGCTGCTTCACACCGGTTTTCTGTGAGGCCGTGGTATCACTCCGGTCGAGCCGGCCCATTCATGCCGAAGCGTGACACTCCGACGTAAATATCTTAACTAACATATTTTGTACTATATTCTAATAACTATACATTCTCAAAATGTTTAAAAACCCCCGATATAATAACCCGAGTTCCCTTTAACAAGCTAAAATTCAAAATTTAAAAACCCCCCTACTCAAGCACGTAATCGAGTAATCATACGCCAATGATATTTTTGCAGACATTCGGTTACTCTTCCCCACGTTCACCCCCCTAACTTTTAAACGGCTCAACCGATTTTCATGAAGCATGTCTAAGAACACTCGCACGTAACTCACCTATAATACAAAAAAAACTAAATTGAAATCGCTTCATCCGTTCGGGAGCTACGATGCCACAGACAGACACGTGGAACTTATAACACCCCTCTTTTTGGTCGGGGGTTAAAAAATAAATCTTTCTTTCCTTCTTACTTTTCAAATTATCTAATTCCAAAAAAGAGTATGTACATCTGTACAATAATTCCTAAATTTTCTATATATTTTTTACTTTTTTAAAAAACACAACATGTCTGCCAGTCTGCCACCGAATGTTTTAGACGAACTGATGGACACGAGTGATTAAAATTCAGCCATCTGCTGGATTCCTACATACGAGTACATACATGAACATTGTATACACCCAAAAACTCGGTAAAAAAACAACGCTTCAGTCTGGATTTACGCCACTGCAATCGGCTGAAGATTGATGAATCGAACTCGTGATTGTATATGTATAGCAACATATATAAGTTGTTTATATATATGTGTATGTTTCTGTTCACACTAGTAAATAATATCCTGGAAAACGTAAAAAAACTTATTCTAGACTTACATGGAAACTTCTTGTAAAAGATTCGCTTACAAAAATAAACACCAGTTATCATTTACCAAAGAGGTAAATTACGCTCCTAACCACCTAACTGACTGTCTAATGAGTTATATTAATCATCAAAAACAAAATCATCATCATCATAGCCTCTCAGAATTTTCGACGACCCTAAGCAAGACTTTAACATCAGAGGAGCACTTTTCGGTTTTCCGGCAAGCATAAGAGATCGTAAATGGTAATTATGTTCACTTCAACAGCATCCAATAGCCGACCTCGACCAATTGAGATGCAAAGCAAGTGAACGCCGCTTTGTTTGAAAAACAAAATTGATTTTCTACACTAAACTAGTTACGGGGGCTACTCGATTTGTTTTCACAAGTATTTTGCTTTTGTTTTGAGATTTGCAGTTTGAGGATTCGTGTTGTACTGACAGGCCATATGTTCTACACCAGTTGTACCTCACAGATTCAACTTTGCTTAAAGAATTATGTACATTTATAAAAAATCAATTTAACTTTTGAAAGAAAATCTATCTATATATATATATAAATAAAAGAGGAAGGTGACTGACTGACTGACATACCCAGAGATCAACGCACAGCCCAAATCGCTGAAGCTAGAATCCTGAAATTTTGCATGTAGGTTCTTTATATAACGTAAGTGAGCACTAAGAAAGGAATTTTTGAAATGCTAAGGGGGTAAATCAGGGAATGAAAGCCTGCGCCGCGTGCAAAAGCTAGTCCTGAATAAAGGAAAATTACAGGTACTTAAAATTTACAATTAAGGCGAATCTAACGACACCTCAAACACCTGAATTTATCAAGCATTTAGGCTGCAGGCCTATTTTATTGCTAATTATGAAAACAAAATGCATCACTAATAATCATTTTATGTTATTTTAATCATGGGGTAAAAGGCAACTAAGAAAGCAAATTATGCGGAACAAAATCACTGCAAAAACAAATTAAAACTTGATACAATTAGGATTTGAACACAAAAACCTGTATGATCAGCGTTGTATAATAAGGATCTCCTTTTTATAAGGAAATGCCTATGTCCAGCAGTGGACTATGTATTGTAGTGGATATGGAATACAAAAATGCATTTTTTAATATTTTCCGACATCTAATACACAACGCCATCTAGTCCTAAGATAAGCAAAGCTTGTGTTATGGGTACTAGACAACTGATATAAATACATAATATATATACTTTTTTTTTGTAAATACATACATATTATACATAGAAAACACCCAAACTCCGAAACTAATATTTGCAGATCATACAAACATTTGGTTCGACCCGGGAATCGAACCCGAGACCTCAAGAACAGCAGTCGCTTACGCTACCACCGCGCCACCGAGGCAGTTCACAGAGATTAGTGCGTATAATAATAATATAACATTGTTATTTGTGTTATTTCCTTCTGACTGGTAGATGATTATGCTTGCCCTGTAATATATGGATGAATCTAAATCAACGTAGAAACTTTCATTGTGAGTAATAACTTATAAACTTACGCGTTACATGATATACAATTGTTACTTCAGAATTAACGGGATCAATACCTCGGCAGTCGAGATCTTCATGAAGATATCGGCGGTTTCTGTAGTCGTCCTACCTACCTCTGAACTACTTGTAATGGTCAAAGGGTGACTGATGAATACTACATGATAGGCATGATAGCGTCAAATTTATTTTGAACATTTCACAATTAACGCTCTCATATTATCTCAGAGTTCAGTACTATCGAATGTATCTAATAAATAAATTCATCAACCGAATTAAATAATAAAAATATTTATTGAGGTAGTAAAGTTTTATGTTTCTCAAGGTATTAGAGCCACACTGATTTCAACACGAACGGGCCGACTCGACCAAGGCGACTACCCTCGCACAGAAGACCAACCTAAAATGACAGCATTGATGTCGTGTTTCGTTGGTAAGTACGAGACCGGAGGCTAGAGCCACGCTGATTTCAAGACGAACGGACCGACTCGACCGAGGCGACTACCCTCGCACAGAAGGGCCACCTAAACTGACATCATTGATGTCGTGTTTCGTTGGTAAGTACGAGACCGGAGGCTAGAGCCACGCTGATTTCAAGACGAACGGACCGACTCGACCGAGGCGACTACCCTCGCACAGAAGGGCCACCTAAACTGACATCATTGATGTCGTGTTTCGTTGGTAAGTACGAGACCGGAGGCTAGAGCCACGCTGATTTCAAGACGAACGGGCCGACTCGACCGAGGCGACTACCCTCGCACAGAAGGGCCACCTAAAATGACAGCATTAATGTCGTGTTTCGTTGGTAAGTACGAGACCGGAGGCTAGAGCCACACTGATTTCAAGACGAACGGGCCGACTCGACCGAGGCGACTACCCTCGCACAGAAGGGCCACTTAAACTGACAGCATTGACGTCGTGTTTCGTTGGTAAGTACGAGACCGGAGGCTAGAGCCACACTGATTTCAAGACGAACGGGCCGACTCGACCGAGGCGACTACCCTCGCACAGAAGGGCCACTTAAACTGACAGCATTGACGTCGTGTTTCGTTGGTAAGTACGAGACCGGAGGAGGCTAGAGCCACGCTGATTTCAAGACGAACGGGCCGACTCGACCGAGGCGACTACCCTCGCACAGAAGGGCCACCTAAAATGACAGCATTGATGTCGTGTTTCGTTGGTAAGTACGAGACCGTAGGCCCAATGATGCAGAAGCATACCAATAGGCCGGCATAGTGTTGGTCACCATGACTCATTGTCTGTATTTGCAATGAGTATGCTGACCACCACTCTTAGATTCTGCTCAATCTTTTCATCAGGTAGAGTAGATTCATTTTGACTGGGTCATAAATAAAATAAAAATATATATAAAAGGTACAAAAGTTAAATTTATCCTTAATGATATAGGTTCTGACAGATATTATTTTAATTAGATTAATAGTTGTTAATGTACCAAGTCCTTTCTAGGGTACACCCAAGTCTCTTTAAAAAGGCTCACATGTAACGGTAAACCTTACTTAAGTACTTACTTAAGTAGGTAGTAGAGCCACGCTGATTTCAGCACGAACGGGCCGGCTCAACCGGGGCGGTACTACCCTCGCACAGAAAATCAACGTAAAATGACAGCGTTCGTGCTGTCGTGTTTTGTTGGTGAGTGCGAGACCGGAGGCCCAAATAGTCTCGTCAACAAGTTCCATACTTGTTGACTAGACTAAAAGATGCAGAAGCGTCACTAGGCCGCCATGGTGTAGGTCGCCATACTGCATTGTCTGCATTCGCAATGTGCATGGTGACCACCACTCTTGGATTCTGCTTATGCTTTCCATCAGGCAGAGTAGAGTAATTTTGGCGAGCCATACATAAAAAAAAAAACTTTATGTAGGTATCCCTAGGGATTGTATAGAATACCCCAGTGGGTATTCCACCGGCAACGTGTAAAATAAATGCATTAAATGCAATGATATTATACCTATTTTTATTACTATAACATCATTAATTAAATTAGTCTCAGTGGATCGTTTTTGACCATGATTTGATAGAAAAATCAAGTGGAGCGTCGATGAAAAGTATTGCAAAAACTGTGAAATACAGTTCGAGAGAGGCAGACAAGTTGCGACGGTTAGCTAGTATATTAATAAAATAACGCCAAAATTCTAACAACCCAAGTATTCTTATCTATATAGTTACATTATCTATATATCTACGCCTACGGTGTACGAACGAAAATGGCGGATTTACGGTTACATGTACGCGTGTGGTATAAAATAATTTTATAAACAGAGAAAATTGTTTTGTTTGTTTAGGCGTGAATGAGAATACATTATTTGTTCACAGTGAAAACAGCGAATACAACCAAGGCTAGCTGCTATATTTTTTTTAGTTTGTTTTTACAAGATGTCGATGGAACAGTAAAAAGATTTAGTCGACTTCGAAATAAGATGCTCTGGTAATAAAAAAATATGAGGCATAAGATTTAAAGAAAAAGGTTATTTATCTCTGCATAAGCATAAATATCGATTCAACATTTTTGTTTTATGTATGAGCCTGCCAAAATGACTTCACTCTGTCAGATGGAAGGCACGAGTAGAATCCAAGAGTGGTGGTCACCATACTCATTGCGAATGCAGACAATGCAATAATACAGCATGATGACTCACACTATATGGCTGCCTGTTGAGATACTGCATAATTGGGCCACCGGTCTCGCACTCACGTCATTTTAAGTTTGTCTTCTGTGAGAGGGTTGTACTGTGCTGTTGCCGGAGAAATCACGTTGGTATAAACATAGACATAAATTTAATTAAATAAAAAGTACCAGAATAAAATTGTATGCTCAATAGCATGAAAAAAAAATTTGTTAAACATTCAAATACTTATTATAATTTCATTATTTATATTCATTTAAGTATAATCTAACATACATACAAAATAATTTACAGTAATATAGCACAAAAATCACTTATTTGAATATTTTTACAGGGATCGTCAACATTTTTTTAATATAAAAATTAATCAAACACTAGACAAGCAATTTGCGCCCCTAACTGTAATAATGTACCTATATTGTCAGCTGCTATACCACATGGATTTCGGGTACAAATTCATTTACATAACGGCAGCTAGACGCACAGCTGACACACATTTGCAAATGCATACAATGCCCATTCGAGGAAACAAAGCTGAGCTGGACCGATTGCAGTGCTCCTATTTACCACATCCATTGTTAAATATTTTACTTAGTCTCGACCGCGGTACAATCATTGCAAATAAAGTAAAGGGAACAGTTACGTAATTATAAAAATGATAGCACTGTAGCTGTCATTTTTGCATTTCATACATCGTCTGATTGTCAAACTGAGCTTGCACTATGGTAACCAGACTGTAACATACTTTATGCATCTTAAGCCGCGTCTCCACCAAAAAAAAGTTGGCAATTATTGTGTTATCAAATTTCGGTGCAAACGCGCCTTTATATGTCTTTAAATGTACGTATATCCGTATCATATATACACACATCAAAAGTGTCTAGGGATCAACATATGTGTCTAGGGATCAACATATATTTTTGCAATAACTTTTCTCCTGATTGATATTAATTAAAATTTTCTTTAAGGATTCATCAAATAAAGTGTTTTCGTTTGTCACAGTAACGATAAACCAAGTCACCTTTGCATTAATAAAGAAATTTGCCATTTTCCTAATAAAAGGATTTTTGACATTTGAACCACTAACATTAAAGTTCGAAAAAAAGACTGAAATAACAGTTTTCTTTAAAATTTTATTAGGTAACTTAAACAATTAATAATCCGTGTTTCTACCGCGAACACTAACACAAGAACATCGGTTTGGCATACTCAAAATGAGTTCATCCAAATCAGGCTGTGGAATGGCCGCCCATGTTCGTTGCAACAACAAAAAAAGGTCTTCTTGCGACTGGATACCCTCCATATTCGGCAGAGCTCTTCTCTGTAGCATATCCCATGCATGCTCAATCAGGTTCAAGTCTGGCGACTGAGCAGGCCAGGGCCAAAGCCACATCTCAATCTCAAGAAATCCGCATAAAAATGCTTGATCCCTAGACACTTTTGATGTGTGTACATTTCACTTACACAAAACAAACGATCGTGTTAATTGTATAATTTGTTCTTCATAACCTCTGGTTTACGCTATACTAAGATTTGATAGAAAAAACATAAAAAAGTAAAGATTACCATGAGTTAGATACTTTTACGACAATTATCATATAATTTTGCACTTGATATTTTTGTATCGAAAATGACAGGTTGTAAATCTGTATAGACTAACTTAGGTATAACAACAGAAGATCATGATTCTAAGGTCACATTTACATGTAATAAAGCCGTTGATGTATAAAGCCTGCCTTATAACCCGACTACGTAAAATCTTTTAATGATATTTAAATTATTACGAATATATATTTCTATCCTATTCATTAAAATCTGTTCAGTTTAGGCTTTATGGTGTAATATACATATACAGACTGTCAAATTAATTACCCTTCCTATTGGCATCGCCGTAGTCGAGTAACAATCCACACCTATTTCAATTGACTCATTTGCGCAAATAATTCTGGTGTAAATTGGTATCGTTTGGCGCGTATTGCGAATTTGTTGTAATGGGTTCGATATTTTCCTCAAGAGCCTTAATACGATAACGGTATTCTAAGGGTCTGTAATGGTTCAGTGATTTTCAGATGAGGCCATTGTATATCACCTAAAAAAAATAGGGGGCAAACGAGCAGACGTATCACCTGATGGTAAGCGATTACCGCCGCAACACCAGAGACGTCACAAGTGCGTTGCCAGCCTTTGATGGATGGGGATGGGGGTAGGGGTTGGGGTTTGGGCCTCCGGTATCCTCACTCACTCGGTGAAACACAGCGCTGTGGCTTTTTCACGCCGGTTTTCTGTGAGGCCGTGGTATCTCACTCCGGTCGAGCCAGCCTTTCCTCTTTTGAAGTCATTTGAAATATCGAGACTGTGATTTTTGTATCTCCTCCTCCTTGTGTTGTTGTTCTCAATTCTGAGGGTCGTTGCCCCTATTCGGAGCCATTCTGAGAGTGAAAGCTCGCCACCTGTTTCTATCTTGAGCAGTGAGTAGGGTATCATGGATCGTAGAGCCGAGAGTAGAGCAAACTTGGTCTGACCAGCGCAACGGGCCCTGGGTCTTTTACCCTCATCAGTCTTTCGAAGTCTTTTCTCCTCGCAGTAAAGGCCGAAGTAAAGGTTTTTTTGTACAAGGGAAAATAACCAGACTTGTCGTCTGATGGTAATTGCCTACCGACGCACATTCAGACCTCCGAAGTGCACTTCTACCCATCGAACCCCTCGTCTGCTTATTGATGCTCTAGGATTCTCTCAATCGGTGAAAGACAACGAGAGACTTGTCAGTCCACTGTGACGCCGTGCTGTCACTTCGTGTCAGCTCCGGATCATCTGTGCCAAAGAATATCACTTACAAGAAGGCCGATGAAATAGTAACTCCATGTAATATTAATTTTCTACCAGCTTCTGCCTGCGGCAGTGCGGCTCCGCTCGCGTCTTTGTTGGTATTCGTAGTAAATAGCCTACGCCCTTCCTAAAGAATAAAACAATATTTTTGTACATTTCATTCAAATCGGTTCAGCAGTTTAGCCGTGAAAGCGCAACAGAGAGACACAAAGAGTTACTTTCAAAATTTTATTCGAATTTAATATGGACTAGCTTTTGCGCGCGGCTCCGCCCGCTGGTATTTCGGTTATCGTAGCAAAGAGTAGCCTATGTCTTTCCTCAAGAATCAAAGTATCTCCATGTCAAATTTCATTGAAATCGGTGCAGTGGTTTGGGCGTGAAAGCAGGACAGACAGAGTTACTTTCGCATTTTTAATATAAGTATGAAAGTATGGATTAACGTTTTCAGTCCAAAAAGGGCGGTACATAACAAATCAATTTATAAAAATGTTAACTCAGTCCAAACGTCTCTCATTGGCGGAACACATATCACGTCATTTACACGTGCGTTGATTGGTGCGTAGACAATCTTCTAAATTCCGTGTAAGTTTTTATTACCGACCTTCGCCAGATTTCTGTGGATCATCTAACCCCCTCTTAAACAACAACTTCGGAATGTTACACTATCAACACAGCAAAACGACATGAGGTTCAGATGTAACTGGCCAAGTCAAATGGAAGGTCCGCAAAGTTTCGCACTTAAAATGCACTTATACGGCTAATTCAACTCATGTCTTGTTCGACTAAGTTTGGTTGTAAGAAGTTGGTTTAAGATTAGCTAACACGGAACTGGGTTCAGACCAGATATTCAGAACCGTTCAAACTGAAGTAAAAAATAATAATAAAGGAAATATACATAACAATATATTACGTACATGTAACTATAGTAAAAAAATTACTTAACACGCTTTTGAAGTAGTAAAAAATGCTCAATTTATAATTTCATATAAACATTATATTACTCTAAATTACGTTTAGAAAACAAGGATTATAAAAAGTACAAGAAAAAGTTTTACAAAATATATCCCTAGTAACTACGTAAAAGCTTTTGATAAAAAATACATACAGTGGAACATAGAACCTCCTCCTTTTTTGAAGTCGGTTGAAATTTATATAGCCTGTGTCACTCGGGCCATTATTACAAATATATTTACACCTCATTCATTAAAATCGGTTCGCTACGGTGGAACATACAAACAAATATAAGACTGCTAAAACTATTACCCTTCCTTCGCCGTAATCTGGTAAAAAGATGTATCGGGTTTTGAATGTCCCAAGATAATCTAGTTATTTCGTCTTTGTCCGTGCCGTTATTTTCGGCCGTCCTAGTCTTCCTTCGCTACTCGAGGCGCAACTGTGTCATTTCCAGTTGCAGTCCCGTCCTCTTTGGGCCGTTTTAATAGTCCCCATCCAGGAAGTCGGCGGTCTACCTCGACCTCGCTTAGGTTCTTCAAGTCTAAGGGTTTAAATCTAATTACTTGTTTTTATGTATTTTTTCCTACAAAATTCAAAGTCCGAGGTTCAATTCTGGACTGCCTAGTTTAAGTTAGTCAGATAAGTTTTGTGAATGTGAATAGGAGGATCTTAGTTATTAGCCGCGTAAATAAGTTACTACTTTTAACTTACTGCCACAACTTTGGGTAGACAACAAATATAATATACGAATATGTGGGATTACTGATTGCTTAAACTAGCAACGTAACTACTCAACTCTGGAAGCAAAGTTAGAATGAAGTTGCCACACTTAGGTAACTTTTATGAGGACCAGATATGTATAAACAAAGAGAAATAAGTAGGAATAAATCTTTCACTTGATGTACTTATACAATAGATCTGAAGAGTTCGTTTGCTTGTTTGATTACCAGCATGTTTGTTTAATTGATGCTCGAATCTCATCACACTATTTTTAGTCATGAGAATCGAACACGCTACCTGGCTTTGCAGCCTGGATAACTTTGGTACCTCAACAATACGCCAAAATTTCACATTTAATTAGTGTAATCCAAAAAGCTTCCCTTATTACATGAAATCGACAACATTGTTATCGCCTTAATGTTGGCTTGTTATACTTCTGCCTACCCTTTCAAGGATAAAGGGGAGAGTATTTTCAACTACGTTTTATTATAATTATTTATAGGCGATGTTAACAATAATAAACAAAGGAAAGATTACCGTTATAAACCATAGGGTTTTAATTATATAGATAGGGCACGCAAGCGCGTGACTGGAAGTTCAATGGGTAGTTTTAATATAGATATTTTATATAATAATATACAAACTAGCTTATACACGCGGCTTCGCCCTCGCAGACTTTCATCCCCTGATTTACCCCCTTAGGGGTGGAATTTCGAAAATTCCTTTCTTAGTGCTCACTTACGTTATATAAAGAACCTACATGCAAAATTTCAGAATTCTAGCTTCAGTGGTTTGGGCTGTGCGTTGATCTCTGGGTATGTCAGTCAGTCAGTCTGTCAGTCAGTCAGGAGCGGAGCACCAATAAAGATTTTTTTTTTTTTTTTTTTTTTTTATGTTTGGCCCGCCAAAATGACTCTACTCTGCCTGATGGAAAGCATAAGCAGAATCCACGAGTGGTGGCCACCATACTCATTGCGAATGCAACAATGCAGCATGGTGACCCACACTATGGCGGCCTAGTGATGCTTGTGCATCTTTTAGTCTAGTCAACAAGTATGGAACTTGTTGACTAGACTAATTGGGCCTCCGGTCTCGCACTCACCAACGAAACACGACAGCACTTCCTCTTTTATATATATAATATATATATATGTCGGAGACACAAGAATAAACGAGAACATGAATCACAGATACATCCAATCTGGACTAAAGCCAAACACTAATCACTACTAAACGGATACGAATTAACTTAAACACCATCAGCAACCTCCCACGAGGGGATTGGGGCAACGCTCACCCCTCCGCGATGCCCTGTGGAATTCGCCACCTAGGCTAGTAATTCCCCCACTGATAAATATAGCCTCGTACACACGATATAAAACACAGCGATACAATAAATCATAAATCAAATAATAGAAAACTACTACCACTCAGGAGTGACTCATGTCCGCGCCGCTTTATATAGATTGTTCCGTAGTGTTCGATAGAGGCAAATGTTTGTATCACTTTTATTATTCGGATACCCTCATTCCGACATATATATATATATATATATATATATATATATATATATATATATTATATACATTAGTCAAGAATCAAATATTCAGTGATCGTGCACCTCTGACAGGCCGAGTGCAGGTCTGGGTTCTGGCCAGAATAGGGCGCCCGAGGTAGGCAACTTTTTTTTTTAATGTATGGCCATCCAAAATGACTCTACTCTGCCTGATGGAAAGCATAAGCAGAATCCAAGAGTGGTGGTCACTATACTCATTGCGAATGCAGACAATGCAGTATGGCGACCCACACCATGGCGGCCTAGTGATGCTACTGCGTCTTTTAGTCTAGTCAACAAGTATGGAACTTGTTGACTAGACTAATTAGGCCTCCGGTCTCGCACTCACCAACGAAACACGACAGCACGAACGCTGTCATTTCAAATCAGCGTGGTTCTACTAACTTCTGGGTAGTTTTTAGATGATACGTAACATATTCGTGGCTCTTGCCTAGGAGCTAAAGTCATTTTCTATCTCGTCACAAAAAGAAACAGTTAAGTGTAGTAACAAGTAGCCGTATTTTCAATTCAAACTTGAAGAAAAAAAAAATCACAATTCATCATGGCGCAGTAATCAGTCATTGAGATTTCTTTAAAGGTTAATTCTCTGTCACTCCAGATCCACTTCCAAGTGGCCTTGAATTAAATCTTATTAAAAACATTTAAGATGATTGACTATTCAATGAGCAAACAGTCAACACATTAAGATGATGGGTTGACTATTCGCATTTATAATAATATCATTTCAACATATTACTCACACCAGTCACAGTATTCTCTCTATATCAACATCGTTATCAGCGCAACGGCTTTAAATGGTGTCTTTGTACATAGATATCAACGCCCTGCCCATATATGTTTTATACCTATGTATTTACCTTATATGTAGCAACGGTCCGTCCACGCATTTTGCAACAATGATAAAACCCTTCCCACAATGTACACATGGTTATCAATCGTTATCTATCGATACTGGCCTGAGGATAGATCGATATTTTATCCACGGTAAAGATTTTTATGTATCTCATATCTGACGAGGTGTTTATCAGTAGTATATTTAGACTGTAGACTGAATTCAATAAATATTGCAGACATTTCTGCGTAGTAAGAGTACAGAAGATAGAGACTAACCTAAAATAACGGCAATCCTCATAGTGTGGATCACCATACTGCATTGTTGCATTTTATGCATTCGCAATGAGTATGGTGACAACTGCTCTTAGATTATGCTCATGTTTTGGCATGAACCTATATATAAAACAAAGTGAATCGTCTGCTCATATTCTCTGTTATGCAATAAAACAACAAAAAAGTAGGTGGTCCCTACTCCATGTAAATAAAGTTTGTGTGAGAGTAGTATATCTTTGGTCATATTTACAACGTCTTTGTGATCATCAAAAACTAACATCTCAATGTATACAATCAGTAACCAGGGTTTTGTTTGTATTTAAGTTACATTACAAAGGATTGGTTTCTGGATGAATGGCCGATTATATAAATATGTCTGTGCTTCGGTGTTAGCTTTGTTCTTGAGTTGTATATAAAAATATTACCAGCATGTTTTTGAACTCTAACGCTAGTAGTGAGATTTTTTATCATCATTAATAATTGTTATGATGATAATAGCATCATCATTCTTTACCTAGTTTGTTCTCAATTTTACTTCAGCAGCATCGGTGCAATGTATTACATTGTAAAAAGTTTTAGGAAGTTCCTATGTAAACCAAGGCGCCCCGCAAAAGACGAGACAGGAGGATTCTTCAACCTACCCTGCTCCGTCGTCTGCGCAGTACCTCAGGAATATACTCATCTACAAATGGGACAAAGGAAAAAAAGAACAAGAAAAAACACCAAGAAGATCCAAGGTAGTAGAGCCATGCTGATTTCAGCACAAACAGGCCGAGTCGACCGGGGCGGTACTACCCTCGCACAGAAAATCTACGAAAAATGACAGCGTTCGTGTTGTCGTGTTTCGTTGGTGAGTGCGAGACCGGAGGCCCAATGATGCAGAAGCATCACTAGGCCGCCATGGTGTGGGTCACCATGCTGCATTATTGCAATGTCTGCGTTCGCAGTGAGTATGGTGACCACCACTCTTGGATTCTGCTTATGCTTTAGATCAGGCAGAGTAGAGACATTTTGGAAAGGCTAAACGTAAAAAAAAAAAAAAAAGACTGAGGAAGTGTCTTGAAGTTTGAAAGGCGACAGTACATTAAGAGACAACAAACTTTATAATCAGCCGATAGTTTGATCGTGTTGACTTTTGGCTTATTTATCGGCCGATAACAAATTTTTATAATGTGTGCCCTCCTATAGGAGGGCACACATTACACATCTTCATACTGATTAAGAAACCAACCAAACTATAGGTCGATCGAAAAGCTCCAGTTGGCGGGGGCTCTTACTGTTCATATTTCCTGACATAAAATTTTGTTCAAAACAGTAATCGAACTGAGGCTCATACACAAACTTCTTCAAAGAAGCTGTGTGCCGTTTCTCCCGTCTCCGTGGTTTTTCTCCTCGTTTTTATAGTATAAAAATTTATCAGTCTCCGCCATCTAAGCCACCCAATAAAAATAACTTTTCCAATTAACTTTGCCGACTTAGAGGTGTTTTATAAAATATTTTTTGTACTACTTACTGTGATAAGTAAAAAGTAATTTCAAAAAGTTTAAAGATAAAATTTTGGCTTAACAATCAAACATACATCAAAGAATGTTTTACGTACATTAATAATATAATAGGTATTTACCTATGAAATTGCCGTTCTGTATGCAATAAGTGAAAGTACTTATTTTTTCAAACTTTTTTATTTCTGTTATTCGAAGTAATCACCCATGCAATCGACGCATCTTTGCCAACGCATTGGCAGTTTATTGATGCCCTTCTTGTAAAAGTCATCTGGACGGGAGGCAACAAACTCTTCAAAGGCATTTTGTACTGACTCTCGGGAATTGAATTTTTTACCCACTAAAAAGTTGTCTAAATTTTGGAAAAAGTAATAGTCGGTAGGTGCAAGGTCTGGTGAGTATGGCGGATGAGGGAGAGCTTCCAAACCCAGCTCTTGCGTGTGCGTGTGAACTGAGGGACCATAGTGATATTTTTGTTTGAAATTTTTATAAGATTTAGTAGTAGGCTCAAAACAATTGTAGAACAAATATGAGAATTTGTAAAAAGATATGTTAAAAACTACAGCCCTTTAAGTGTGGTCCCTCAATCCTCACATACCATCAGCCAGATCTCGGCAGGTATGTAAAAAAATAAGGTATTGTGACTGCAGACATTTAGTAGATAATTTGTAAAGATATATACTAAATAACTGAGCACAAATCATCAACGATTAAAAAAATACAACGACTATACTGTGGTCCCTCAGTCCACACACGAAAGATTTTGTTATACTGAATATTATCACATCAACGGAATAAAATCTTTATTTTCTTACATAATGTTTTAGAACAAGTCTTATAGCAGTTTGTAACAAATAAATAAAAAAAAAACATCGACGCACTTTGAAGATATTTATAATTAAAGCTGGTCCCTCAATCCTCACGTTCTCAAACATACTTGCATGTCTAGCTGCTAGACGACTAAAGTATCACAAAGTGTAGTGTATTAAACTTTTTGTAAAAAGTTTCTACAAAATAATAGGTATCTTTAATTGTGTGTATCTTACCTCTAAAATGAGATTATAGCATTTCAGTGATCTTATGAACAGATATACGAGTAGTGTGACCACACAATGAAAAAAAATGTAGACTACCAATATATTTTTTATTGTAATAGTCGAAACCCAAGGTACGGTAAGGTACGGTTGATTAAGTGTTATGTTACATTACGTATCTTTACAAAGCATGAAATAAAGTAGCTTTTAGACGCTTATCACCATTTAGGCTATGTTTCAAGGAAGCTTTATGTACTTATAATACCCCAGTATTTTACAAACCATTATGGTAACATAGTGGCATTATTTATACAGCTCAGTTTTATACGTTTTATTAACACATAAAATTGAACATTTAAAAACACAGGATTTTGTAAAATATTTACAAAAAGTCCGCGATAGTACCTATCGCGATCTATATTAATATTATAAATTTGAAAGTGGCTTAGTCTGTTTCTCTATTACGCTTTCACGGCTAAACCAATAACAGTGCCTGCACTTGGTAAGGCATATAACTTATTATAATACTTTTGTTTAAGTACGTAAAATTTGGTTATAACTTAATGAATCTAAGAAGATTTGTTGGTCCGTACTGTCACGCCCTGGCAAAAAATGCGAATGACTCTGTTTTGTGAAAAAAAGTTCTATCTAGCTTTTTTTTTCACATACTTAAACAAAAGTATTACAATAAGTTATATGCCTTACCAAGTGCAGGCACTGTTATTGGTTTAGCCGTGAAAGCGTAATAGAGAAACAGACTAAGCCACTTTCAAATTTATAATATTAATATAGATCGCGATAGGTACTATCGCGGACTTTTTGTAAATATTTTACAAAATCCTGTGTTTTTAAATGTTCAATTTTATGTGTTAATAAAACGTATAAAACTGAGCTGTATAAATAATACCACTATGTTACCATAATGGTTTGTAAAATACTGGGGTATTATAAGTACATAAAGCTTCCTTGAAACATAGCCTAAATGGTGATAAGCGTCTAAAAGCTACTTTATTTCATGCTTTGTAAAGATACGTAATGTAACATAACACTAAATCAACCGTACCTTACCGTACCTTGGGTTTCGACTATTACAATAAAAATTATATTGGTAGTCTACATTTTTTTTCATTATGTGGTCACACTACTCGTATATCTGTTCATAAGATCACTGAAATGCTATAATCTCATTTTAGAGGTAAGATACACACAATTAAAGATACCTATTATTTTGTAGAAACTTTTTACAAAAAGTTTAATACACTACACTTTGTGATACTTTAGTCGTCTAGCAGCTAGACATGCAAGTATGTTTGAGAACGTGAGGATTGAGGGACCAGCTTTAATTATAAATATCTTCAAAGTGCGTCGATGTTTTTTTTAAATTTATTTGTTACAAATTGCTATAAGACTTGTTCTAAAACATTATGTAAGAAAATAAAGATTTTATTCCGTTGATGTGATAATATTCAGTATAACAAAATCTTTCGTGTGTGGACTGAGGGACCACAGTATAGTCGTTGTATTTTTTTAATCGTTGATGATTTGTGCTCAGTTATTTAGTATATATCTTTACAAATTATCTACTAAATGTCTGCAGTCACAATACCTTATTTTTTTACATACCTGCCGAGATCTGGCTGATGGTATGTGAGGATTGAGGGACCACACTTAAAGGGCTGTAGTTTTTAACATATCTTTTTACAAATTCTCATATTTGTTCTACAATTGTTTTGAGCCTACTACTAAATCTTATAAAAATTTCAAACAAAAATATCACTATGGTCCCTCAGTTCACACGCACACGCTCTTGCAGCTTGGAGACTGTCTGTTGCGCAGTATGGGATCGCGCGTTGTCGTAAGGCAGTACAAAATGCCTTTGAAGAGTTTGTTGCCTCCCGTCCAGCTGATTTTTACAAGAAGGGCATCAATAAACTGCCAATGCGTTGGCAAAGATGCTTCGATTGCATGGGTGATTACTTCGAATAACAGAAATAAAAAAATTTGAAAAAATAAGTACTTTCACTTATTGCCTACAAAACGGCAATTTCATAGGTAAAGACCTAATATATATTTTTTTACTAGCTTCGCACCGCGTTACAACAGCAACGTGTTTGCAGATCATGCAAACATTTGATCCGACCCGGGAATCGAACCCAAGACCTCAAGGCACAGCAGTGCCATACGCTACCAAGCAGTTTAGTATTTAGAAACAAACAAGAAGGTAACTTCAGAACTTTACACCGGCACCAAATTATCTAAACGCACTTAAGTGCTTTAAAACCAATTTGTCTAAGGGATTATCGTAGTAAGATTTAAGACGGAAGGTCAAAAACTTTACGGATTCAAAGGCTTGGTTTGAGAGAAGTATAGCCTTTTCAAGCAACTCCATAAAGGACGACCTACTGAGTCATTTAAATTAAACCAGTGAAGTATAAGTTGACTGAGTGAAAACACGACTACTTGATTCAAGTGTATGAAGAAAATATTGTATTATGTTCTAATACAATGCTTTCATGTATAGCTACTTCACCAGAAATGCCCAGTTAAACCGTGGGAGAGCCACGCTTCGGCATACATGGGCCGGCTCGACCGGAGTGATACCACAGCCTCACAGAAAACCGGTGTGAAATAGTGCTTGCGCTGTGTTTCACCGAGTGAGTGAGGATACCGGAGGCCCATACCCCAACCCCCTATCTCCCCTCCCCCCATCCACCCAAAGGCCGGCAACGCACTTGTGACGCCTCTGGTGTTGCAGGTGTCTATGGGCGGCGTTATCATTTACCATCAGGCGATACGACTGCTCGTTTGCCCGCCTATTCTATAAAGAAAAAATAAAATTTGAACAAAAAAAAAACCGACTTCAAGAACTGGATCAAATTGAAATGGGACCGCACGGGAAGCACCAGCTTTCAAATAATCATCACAATCGGTTCACCCAGTGGAAACTTAGAAATAAACATAAAAAAACAGTCGAATTTCAAACTTCCTCCTTTTTTTGAAGTCGGTTAAAAATATATTTTATTACCACAATCAGTTTCGACTTCAATTTAGAGTTTTGGTAAGTTCTGTTCTTAAAACGTGAGATGTAAAGGAACACAAAGTCCTTTGTAGTTCAGTATATCAAAGTAATAATTAGAACTCCTTCAAACTTGTCATATACAAGTGCTTTTCAATTTACAAAATATCAGATAACATGTAATCTTTTGACGTGTAACGTACTTCTTCTCATGTTACATATCTATTTCTTTTGCAGTCTGTATGAGTGACGAGACCCATCAAAAATACGGTGTGATGGGATGTACTCTGTACACTCGTAATCATCCCATGGGTGTCATAAGAAGCGACTAAGGGAGAAACTACAAAGGACAATGTCACTGTAAAAAGAAGGAAGACTTGGAACAAACCCCATACCAACCCGTCTGACCCGCGTGGTATAGAAGGGCATTTTTTTTAAAATAGAAATGGTGGCAAACGAGCAGGCGCATCACCTGATGGTAAGCCATCACCGCCGCCCATGGACACTCGCAACACCAGAGAAGTCGCAAGTGCCTTCAGGGGATGGAGAGGGCACTCCCCCCATCTCCTTGCTAAAGAAGGCCTTGTGTCTAGCAGTGGACTATGTTTTTTGTTTTGATCAATAAATGTGCGGTGCAGTTGGCCGTCAATTGCTTGGTTTTTTTTTTTTTATGGAATAGACCGGCAAACGAGCAGACGTATCGCCCGATGATAAGCGATTACCGCCGCCCATGGACACCCGCAACACCAGAGGCGTCACAAGTGCGTTACCGGCCTTTAGGGGATGGGGGGGAGATAGGGGGAGGGGTTGGGATATGGGCCTCCGGTATCCTCACTCACTCGGTGAAACACAGCGCAAGCACTATTTCACACCGGTTTTCTGTGAGGCCGTGGTATCACTCCGGTCGAGCCGGCCCATTCATGCCGAAGCGTGGGTCTCCCACGTGAGATTGCAAACTATCCTATTAAATTTTTTCACCCTAAAATCTGTCTTTGCCATAAGCCTTTTTTAAGAAAACTCCCGCTCTAGGTATATACCTTGTATCATGGATTTTTGAGTCACACACAAACATTCAAACGGACGGCCTACCACCCGCGCAAGTATCACCACAGTTATAACTGCGCAGGTAACACTGTCGTGATACAGTTGGTTGGCGCGTGATACGGTTTTACCAACTACACGCACAGTGTTCCGTGTACAAGCCGGCCTGCGCAGGCAAAACTGTAATTATACTTGCACGTGTGGTAGGCCCATTAGAGCCAATAGTTAGTGGACCACACGAAGTGTTCATATAGGGATCAAACCCACAACACTAAGCTCAGTGAGGTGACCGTTTAAACAACTACCGACAAGCGTAGTTTGCATTCCATCCACGATTATTTATAGACATTGAATAATCAGATAAAATGATATCTAGAACGAAATTGCTTTTATGCAGTTAATCTTTGTATATATGAAGATAAACGTGAACAGCGATACGTTCACAGAATTTATAGATAAGAGAGTTCGTGCGGTAGATATTTAAGTATGTCACGAAATGCCTTTATTATTTTTATGTTTGGCCCGCCATAATGACTCTACTCTGCCTGATGGAAAGCATAAGCAAAATCCAAGAGTGGTGGTCACCATGCTCACTGCGAATGCAGACAATGCAGCATGGCGACCCACACCATGGCGGCCTAGTGATGCTGCTGCATCTTTTAGTCTAGTCAACAAGTATAGAACTTGTTGACTAGACTAATTGGGCCTCCGGTCTCGCACTCAGCAACGAAACACTACAGCACGCTGTCATTTTACGTTGATTTTCTGTGCGAGGGTAGTACCGCCCCGGTCGAGCCGGCCCATTCGTGCTGAAATCAGCGTGGCTCTACTACCTGTAAAAATTATGTTTTTATTTGCACTTGCCTTCTTACTGATCAGAACTCATAAGTCCTAACAACTGTTAGACGACGTAGGTTTAATCGAAGTCAAACTGAATATTAATCAAACTTTTGTTTTTTTTTATGGAATAGGCGGGCAAACGAGCAGACGTATCGCCTGATGGTAAGCGATTACCGCCGCCCATGGACACCTGCAACACCAGAAGCGTCACAAGTGCGTTGCCGGCCTTTTGGGGATGGGGGGGGGAGGTAGGGGTAGGTGATTGGGGTATGGGCCTCCCGTATCCTCACTCACTCGGTGACTCACTCACTCACACGTGGCTCTCCACGGTTAAAATTTTGATTACGATTTTTGATAAAAGATGATTAGTTTTGATAGAGAATGTTTAATATGTTTTTACTTGTAAGGTGAATTTGGCGATAAGACCGCCTTCTGTACACTATTGTATCTCTGTAATATGATATGTAAATAAAGAGTTTTCTATCTATTTACATTGTACACAAGGCCGTCTGTTTCTAAATTACGCAGAGGTGGTCCCCTCGTTACCATATCTTTGTTAACATACATAAATTTATAAATTCACTCATAATATAATTAAATTATACTCAGATATAGTGGAACAAATATTCGTTTTCAATAGAGAGATATTTACCTTTAGAAGCTGGAATCGCAGAAAGGATCCTAACCGCTAGATAAATAGACCAGTCATTGTCTATAATACATTTTATGTAAATAAATAAAAAAGCCATTTATTTCTTGCTTAATTGTACCTTGATATTTGTAAAATATTTAAAAATGTAAAAGATAATATTAATAAATGATACAGATATTACTTCAAGAACATCTAGTTACAGTTTTCTTTTTCTTTCCAGTAACCATGTATCTAACTGGTTTTCTGTCCTGCAAGAACCCCTGGTTGGGTGAAGGCCTCCTTCAAAGATACCCATTTTTCCTGGTCTTGTGCTATTTCGCTCCAGTTTGGGCCGGTTGGGGTATGGACCTCTGGTATCCTCACACACTCGGTGAAACACAGCGCAAGCGCTATTTCACACCGGTTTTCTGTGAGGCCGAGGTATCACTCCGGTCGAGCAGGCCCATGCATGCCGAAGCGTGGCTGCTGCAACGATTTTAATGAAAATTGGCGTAAATAAAGATTGATTCTACAGACTACTCTTAACCGTGATAATCGACATAAGCCGGGGTCGGAGACGAGGGCAAAAGCTAGTTGAAAATATAATATGATAAGTATTTACGAGGAAGTTGTAAATATCCCATTACATTAAATAAATGTCACGCCTTTGTTCTATGAAAGGGTACGTCGGAGGCAGTTCTTCTAAGATTGACATGGGTTTGGCCCTCTGTCTTGCCTTAATAAAAACGACGACAAAAGGAGTGAAGTACAGAACTTGAGAATTTTAATGAAATTTTGGCACTCGGTCGGTGAAATGAAAAGTGCCGTTTCATAACTCATAATTATGGTAGAAAGCCAATTATATATTGAGCTACGATAAGATTTTTGTCAATAGATCTACATAAAACGATAACTACTAATGCACGATTAAGAGTAATTAATGAAGAAAAAAGATAAATAAAGATGAAGAAGGGTTGTAAATGATCTCTGGTAAGAGATGTCGAATCAAACCAGAAGTGTCATTTTTTAAACATGAACATTGATTAAATAAAAACTATGTAGTATCGAGTCTGGGTAAGTACAGTATTAGGGTATGGGTTGTGTTAGAAAATTTGTTGGTAATTACATTTTTGACCCGTTTGGGGTCGAGACGCTAGGTTCATGGGGTCCGAGTGCCCGTCAACTAGCTATGCAACTGATCTACGCTTCTCGTAATCAAGAGCTAGATGTGGAAGAATTTTTTAACTTTTGTATGTAAACATTGTAAATATTTTCATTGTTTTTTTTTTTATTTTCCTAGTATTGTATGTAAACGATTCATTAGTAAATACTGACTGGCCTATAGGACTACCAGTAGAGATTTATTAAGCACATGTTTAAAAAAAATGGTTGAACGACAGTCCGTGATTCCTAGGTTATTCATACGTGACCGTCCACATCCTTTGTAATAACACCATAATACGAGAACTCGTCTTTAGGTCCGAGTCTCACTAAGTAAATAAGAACCTGTACACATTTACATTACTGTACCTCGATGAAGACACTATTCAGGAACCAAAATTTACCTGGAAAAGACAAAATATATCTATTAGTTATGACATTGTATCTTGAACAATCGATACCTCTATTCGATTGTTATATAACTGTAACGTAAAATTTGCTCAATGCGACCGCAGCCTTAGGGAACATGATTTATTACCAATAATAGGCATTGTCGTTTCGTTAATTAGGGCGGTTGTGCCCCGCAGATAAGACAAGCCGACTGGACTCTAGTTCATGTCGAATTAACGGGATATTGGTCTTCCATTTATTATACTCCTTGTATCTTATGTTGCTTGAAATGTGCTTTTAAAGGGTTTATTTATTTAATACAGTATGCACTTATGGTGCATTGGCGAGCTTAATGCTTTCGGCATTCTCTACCAGTTTTTTTTTTAAAAGACATCTCCCGCACTAGGAATAAATCCTGTGTCGCGGGGGACTTTACAAACATACATGAAACGGACACAAATAACACTCAGAACAACATTTTGTGGATCACACAAAGTGTTGTCCTACGTGGGATTTGAACCCACGACACTTGGCGAAGTAGGGAACGGCGTGGTGACCGCTAAACCACTAGGCCAAACGTGCAGTCAAACAACCAGTTGACCAAAGATAGGTAGTTTATCTGTACGTTTGTGTGTTATCTGAGTATAAGCGTGTTAAGAATAACGAGTGTCATCATCGCTATGAAACAGATTAAGAGAGAAGTTAAGTCCAGTCTTTTACTATTAAATGTTCACGATGGATTTTTGTGTTTATTCGTATGTATGTAGGAAATATATGAATATAATTCACTTTAAAATCTCAGATGTTAGACGAACTTTGCATTATTATCGAAAACTTAGTACAATACTTAACTTGGTCAAATCAAATAAAAAGTTTAGTGAAGTAACTATTTCCTTCCGAAGAGGAAGTCTGAGAAACAGTTACACTATATGACTATAACATTTTAAGTAAATAATTACATAAATTACACATTTTTTTTTTTAACTACGACCCAAATGGAAATAAAGAAGGAATTCAATTGAGATTAATAGGAGAGGCCAGCAGTTACTTCGATGTACCGGTATTGTTGTTTTTGGAGTTTTGTAAGTACTTTTTATTTAGTTTGATAGAATATTCTATTTTTCATCATCAGCTTGACGCAGTCCACTGCTGGATATAGGCTTCTCCTCAGACAGGAGATTTTGATTTAGCACGCTGGCCAGAAGGGTTGATATAATGTATTGTTATTCTTTTTTTTTTTTAATCTATACTACGAGTAATATATTAAGCTGAAGAGATTGTTTCTTTGTTTGAACGCGCTAATCTCAGGAACCGCTGGTCCGATTTGAAAAATTCTTTCAGTGTTAGATAGCCCATTTATCGAGAAAGGCTATAGGCTATATATCATCACGCTAAGACCAATAGGAGCGGAGCATCAATAAATAATGTTTCAAAAACGGGGGAAAATTATCACGCTCCGGGCAATAGGAGACGCAAACGGGGTTGCGTGGGTCTGCTAGTCTTATATACTTATCTTTATTCTAAACTGGAGAAACACATTGTATTAAATACACAATATGTACTAAATACACAATATGTACTAAATACACATACATTAAGTACATACATACCGGATTATAATAATAATACAGATCAAACAACCGCATCCCCTTTCAAAACAATTATTGGACCTCTAATATTTTCTCACAGCCTTCCCCTACGTTAATTCGATTCGATTGAATGATTCTGCCGAAATCCAAACAAGCGTAAAAATTCCGAAGTGGTCCCGGTATTATGAATGACAAACACACTCATTGTCAGAGCAAATAAAATGGTTTACGATTTTGATCAGCTTAATATTTTTTTTATAGTATACACGGCAAACGACTGCCTCGTTGGTCTCGCGGTTGGCGTGTGCGACTGCTGATCATGAGGTCTCGGGTTCGATTCCTGGGTCGGACCAAATGTTTGTATGATCTACAAATATTTGTTTCGGAGTTTGGGTGTTTCAAAAAAAAAGTATATATATGTATAATTTGTATCAGTTGTCTGGGTACTATATTATTATAACACAAACTCTGCTTAGCTTGGGACTAGATGGCGTTGCGTGTTAGATGACCGAAATATTTATTATTATTATTATGTTCTAGTCAGTGGTATAATGCTCCTGTAATTTAAGTGGAAAATTCCAATAGAAATTGAAACTAATCGCAGAATGGTTTTGAAACACTAATCTTTTGCACCTATATAAATGAAGAAACGTGTTCGCAACGATACTCAGACATGTAAGCTGTAAATAAGCAAGTAAGTCCACCGTGGGAGAGCCACGCTTCGACATGAATGGGCCAGAGTGATACCACGGCCTCACAGAAAACCGGTGTGAAATAGTGCTTACGCTGTGTTTCACCAAGTGGATACCGGCGGCCAATACCCCAACCCCTTCCCCTATCTCTCCCATCCCCCGCCTCCATCCCCACATCCCCCAAAGGCCGGCAACGCACTTGTGACGCCTTTGGTGTTGCAGGTGTCGATGGGCGGCGGTAATCGCTTACCATCAAGCGACGTTTGCCGCGTCTGCTCGTTTGCCCGCCTATACCATAAAAAAAATGTTAACTAATTACGATATAAGAACTTACCTAGTTATAATTACTTAATTATTATTTTATTTACTGATAGAATGTCTTTTGTATTTTGAGAAGATTGTCTGGACTTTACTGGGTGAACCGATTGTGATGATTCTTTTTTTATTTGAATGCTGGTGCTTCCCGTGTGGTCCCATTTCAATTTGGTCCAGTTCTTGAAGCCGTTTTTTTTCTAAGGTTTATGATTATTATTATATACTGTTGATATTCTCAACATTACATAAAATTCGCTTAAGACAGTCTTGTGTTCACTTTCCGTACAGTAGAGAAACACCCACATATAATGACAAAATAACGGACAGTATAAGGACCAAGTACCCGTACAAGGATTTTTCTACACGCACCCCGTTACGTAGAAACGAGATATTACATTTACCGACTTTTTATACTATCGAGCTTTTCGTAATTAGTGGTACAAGAGACGCTTCTGTACAATCAATTCAACACCACATTAACATAAATTTATTACCACAGCTTGGTGAATATTAAACAGTCTTGACGCACAAATCCCCAACTTTAAAATGTAATTATTTATTCGTCTTAGAAGTTATTTTAAGGGGATTATGGTACTACCTTGTTCACAGAGGGCTGGTCACAAAACAGCTTAACTTAAGCTGTGAAGAAGGTTATCAAAACAAACTAAGCTTGACAATAACGTTCAATGAATTCTGAGTACGGTTTTAACTTAACCTTGTTTTATTAACCAACAACGCAAAAAGGTGTTAGATTAAGTTTGACGTGATTGTCTCGCTATGGCCATATAGTTTCCTAACGAATGGACCAGTTTGGTTTTTGATAGCTGATGTGAGTAATATAAAACCTATATTAAAAAGATCAACCACCGAGGTTGAATGAATTCAACCCTTTTTCTACTGGACAAAATACAACTAAAAATGTATCATACGGATATAGGTAGAATGTCCATCTCTGTTTTCCATGTTATATTAGTAATAGTGAGAACAAATTCTTCTACAATATATACAACATACATAATATACATATTTATGTATAACTAGCTGCCCCGACAGACTTTGTTCTGACAATAGTTATTAGCCAGTAGCAGTCCAATTGAAAAAAAAAGTGTTGTTTTAACGATTTTCTTCGCAATTTTTACGTTTGTTCTCTCCATAAGAAGCTTTCTTGTGCTTTCTTGTGAAGAATATAAAAAATCGACTTGGTCGAGCGGCTCTCGAGTTTTAGCTTAGCAACATTTGCCGATTCATTTTTATTTACGTAGATGGATACGTATTGATTGATGTAACATTTATTTAAACAGGCATTAAATAATATTCACAGGGATATATCGTCCCATGAATCTTTGATTGCATATAGAGCAGGGTTCGAGCATTGTGAGCCTTTGAGATACACATAAATATTTAAAAAGAAAACATACACAAATAAAATATATCTATTGTATCATAGATTTAATACATACATTATTTATTGTAGAACATTTAATCATTTTTTATGGCTCGGGGAGCAAACAAACAAACAGGTCTCCTGATGGTAAGTGCCCACCGCCTCCCATGGCCCAATCCCTGCAACTCTAAGAGTCATTAGTGGGTTGCGGTCTTTGAGTTGTCCTTTCCTTTGCTGTAAAACCGATCGTGGTGTCTGGTAATCGTACTTACTAGATGAAGAAAATTAAGAACAATTTCCTAATCAGTGGAACTGGCCTATTCATACTCGTACCTATTAATAACTCTTCCACGATTTTTTCAAGTTTCTAAGAGGCGATAAACAATCATCATCATCCCGTTGCAGTCCACTGCTGGATACAGGCCTCTCCCAAGGAACATCACAGAGCCCGGGACGCCCTCTGGCCAGATGTCCGGACGACTTACGTAGGAGGGCTGGCAGCGACTGGATGCAAAAAGCAACAGACCGGGCTCTATGGTGATAAACAATATTCGTCATTTATTTTCTACTTTGTCCCATCATTAAAATCATCATCATCAACAGCTTTTACGACACCCACGGGATGAATAGGGGTGGTGACAATCCGTATTCTTAACCCTTCAGCACATGAACATCTATAAGAGTTTGTTTGTTTGAACGCGCTAATCTCAGAAACCGCTGGTCCGATTTGAATCACCGATCAATGTTGGATAGTTCATTTATCGAGGAAGGCTATAGGCTATATATCATCACGCTAAGACCAATAGGAGCGGAGCATCAATGAAGAATGTTTCAAAAACGGGGGTTGCGTGGGTCTGCTAGTTTATAATATAACGGTATTTTATCCAGGTACCTCTTTTTAAATCCATACAAAGCGTTAATGTCATAACATAAATAAATGTTATCCGTATCACATTTTTAAATCACGACATGATATGACGACTCTCCCAATGTATTTTTCAATGTCAAGTTTTAATAAATTATTCTTTATCAGAATGTATGACAAAAACAAACAAGATTGATCCGATACAGCAAATTTACAGGAGATACCGAAAGGAAATTATTAGATAAACAGCAATAAGAATACATTTTTTTAAATAATATTTCTTAATGTCACATATTATACTACTTTAAAAGTCATTGAATTGTTGAAAAATAACAAATGTATGTGAATAGCATCATTCAACCCTTTCACAGATTACCAACCTAATATGACGAGCATTCGTGCTGTCGTGTTTCGTTGGTGAGTGCGAGACCGGAGGCCCAATGATGCAGTAGCATCTCAATAGGCCGCCATAGGTTACCATACTGCATTGTCTGCATTCGCAATGAGTATGGTGATCACTACTCTTTCCAATTCTTGATTTCAATTTCAACCCTACAGTTGAATTTAGAAAAAGAGTGCAAAATTTTCAAGCCGACGGCCTTCAAACTCTCACCTGAACTCATCATCATCATCGACAGCCTTTACTAGTCCACAGCTGGACATAGGTCTCTCCTTAGAAAAGAGCATTAGGCCTACTATATTATATTGACTGCCTCGTTGGTCTCGCGGTTGGCGTGTGCGACTGCTGTGCATGAGTTCTAGGGTTCGATTCCCGGGTCGGACCAAATGTTTGTATGATCTACAAATATTTGTTTCGGAGTTTGGGTGTTTTCTAACTATGATATGTATGTATTTACAAAAATATATATATATATATATGTATTTGTATCAGTTGTCTAGTACCCATAACACAAGCTCTGCTTAGCTTGGGACTACATGGCGTTGTGTGTTAGATGTCCGAAATATTTATTACTAGCTGTTGTAGAAAAACCATACTAGAAACTATTTTTTTAGTACATATTTTTAAAAGTTTGTCTTCACTGCATAACACAGAATTATCTTCCACTAATTAATTTAGGTACCTTAAAAACCTTTAAACTCCCTAACAAGTAAAAGGGTTCGTGTCACACGAATAAACTTAAAGCGAATCTAATGGGAATCGGGAAATGTCATAAATCTTAGAGAATATTAACGAGAAATGTCAGATATTTGCGTTCACAGTTAAGCAAGTAATAATTTATTATATACTAGTTGTTGCCCGCGGCTCCGCCCGTGTGTATTTCGTTTATCGTGGCAAATAGTAGTAGCCTTTGTGTTATTCTGATGTATATGCTTTATTACTGTAAAGTTTCATCCAAATCCGTTCAGTAGTTTTTGCGTGAAAGAGTAACAAACATCCATCCATCCATCCATACTTACAAACTTTCGCGTTTATAATATTAGTAGGATACCTAATATAGTCGACAAGCTCGATGGGCAAAATTTTTCGTCCAACTAACGAGGGAATGAATAAAATACATATTTCGGACATCTAACACAACGCAGTCTGGTCCCAAAGTAAGCACAGCTTGTATCATGCACTGCTATGTATTATAGATAGAAAACACCCAAACTCCGAAAAAAATATTTGCAGATCATACTAACATTTGGTCCGACCCGGAAATCAAACCCGATACCTCAAGCACAGCAGTCGCATACGCTACCACTGCGCCACCGAGGCAGTAAACGAATAACTCTATGTTAATAACATAATATTAAGCCTTTAATGTCATGATCACCTACGGCAATCGTTATTGAGAAGTCAGTGCCCTCAAATATACAGGCAACTAGTTTGATTTTTTCACTGCTGCTAGGTTATATATTTGATATTGGTTTCAACTTGATACCTCCCACTTCCTCCTTGAGAAAAAGAGTCTTGACAAACGGACAGACAGACGGACAACGAAGTAAACCTATCAGGGTGCCGTTTTTTGAGTACGTAATTGTAACAAAGAACTAACTGAGGCTGGAATAACTACACGATTTAAACATGAAATGTGTTCCCTAATACCAGGAGCTTAATTTTGGAGTACTTGAATGTCGTTACAACAAATAGTGCACATATACGGTATATAAGAGTTGCCTTGAAAATCGTTTTGTTTTTGCCTAAATAACCTCAAATTCATTACTAAGGCATAAAATCGCTATAATTAAAAACAAATACAATTTACTTTACTCTCGTACTTACTTCAATGTTTACCAGACATTGAGGATTCATCATTGTCTTCCATTTCAACATTTTTATTTGGGATCGGCACAATGTGGAAATATTCCAGAAGTTGTCCACTGATCGTTTTACGGAGATCATTAGGAGTATACGAAAACTCCATCATCTTAATGGATTTTGTTAAGTGCATATTCCACTTAAAGTAAGGAAAATAATATCGTTTAAAGGTAGTGTAAACGAGTTCTACCATAATCATCATCCACCTGCTGTTCAATCAATTGAATTAAAAATGGTTTTGGTTGTTTTTACCCGAATTTTCCTTAAATAATACTATGTTTTACGAGTGTATGTACTTCTTTGGCACGCTCTTGTGGTCTGTAGGACTAACACTTGGTAGCTAACTAAAAAATAAAATATATAAATCGCTTTTCTGTTTACTTGTGAACGTAACAAATTGCTAGCAGTTTGTCAACAACGCTAAAGCTGTTTGTAAAACTGTGCAATCTAAAACCGCCTATTGAATTCTATTTAGTCGTTATACCTATTCATGCGTCTATTTTTTTTTTAATGTACTAAGCTGGCAATCGAGCAGACGTGTCGCCTGATAGTAAGCGATTACCGCCGCCCATGGACACTTGCAACACCAGAGGAGTCACAATTGCGTTGGCGGCCTTTGGGGATGGGGAGGGGGATGAGGAGGGATATAGGAAGTGGTTGGGGTATGGGCCTCCGGTATCCTCACTCACTCGGTGAAACACAGCGCAAGCGCTATTTCACACCGGTTTACTGTGAGGCCGTGGTAACCCCTCCCCCCGTCTCACACCCCCCCCCCCCCCATCCACCAAAGGCCGGTAACGCACTTGTGACGCCTCTGGTGTTGCAGGTGTCCATGGGCGGCGGTAATCGCTTACCATCAGGCGATACCTAAGCTCGTTTGCCCGCCTGTTACATAAAAAAAAACTCTTCGTGCCAACCAGACAACCCTAACCACATGAAATCTCAAAGTATATTCAGTAAGCGCAAACAAAGAAATGTCTAGTATGCGAGCTATTATTCGTACCTAGTTCGATCTATCAATGGATTAACTTCAGTCTGCAATGGTTACATTGAATACTGTAGCAGCAGTTCAACATGGCGTATCAAATATTCAGTGAAGTCCAGATATGGAATCAATGTCTCTCGGCAGTAGTCTTTGATGTATTCTAAGTGAAGTATTCCAGTATCTGTCTGTCTTACCGGAATAGTTCGCAATTCCTAAGACATAGAATTCCGATCCTATTTTAGTTGTGAGTAGAATAGACATTTTTTTTAAAGTTATAGGTATTTGAAAGTTATAAATACTTATATTTTCTGGGAATAAGTATACGCTTCTGATACTAAGAAATATAAAAAAAACAAATGCTTTGTGTGAATAAATATTTAAAACACGTTAGTTAACTGATTCATTTTTATTCTAGCTCTCACTAGTTTAGTTTTATCATCATAATTATCAGTCTCCTTTACTGTGGACCACAAACCAAAAACATTACGCCATTAAAATTTCAACATTTATGAATCACATCTCTTCTTGTTTGTTTTAATATCCTAAATACTAATTGGGATGACAAAAGTACCCACAGTTTTCGTTACATCCTTTTCAGTTGGGTGCCATTTATAGTTTATCCTCGTAAAGTATGTACGACATATTATATGTATCTTTCCATTACATTACTTAATTATAATTATTATTGTTACGTAAGTTACGTCCGAAAAATTATTTAGGTACACACATCAAAAGTGTCCAGGGATCAAGCATTTTTATGCGGATTTCTTGAGATTGAGATGTGGCTTTGGCCCTGGCCTGCTCAGTCGCCAGACTTGAACCCGATTGAGCATGCATGGGATATGCTACAGAGAAGAGCTCTGCCGAATATGGAGGGTATCCAGTCGCAAGAAGACCTTTTTTTGTTGTTGCAACGAACATGGGCGGCCATTCCACAGCGTGATTTGGATGAACTCATTTTGAGTATGCCAAACCGATGTTCTTGTGTTAGTGTTCGCGGTAGAAACACGGATTATTAATTGTTTAAGTTACCTAATAAAATTTTAAAGAAAACTGTTATTTCAGTCTTTTTTTCGAACTTTAATGTTAGTGGTTCAAATGTCAAAAATCCTTCTATTAGGAAAATGGCAAATTTCTTTATTAATGCAAAGGTGACTTGGTTTATCGTTACTGTGACAAACGAAAACACTTTATTTGATGAATCCTTAAAGAAAATTTTAATTAATATCAATCAGGAGAAAAGTTATTGCAAAAATATATGTTGATCCCTAGACACATATGTTGATCCCTAGACACTTTTGATGTGTGTACATTGCAGTCGAGAATATAACGTTAATATTTTTTTTTTTTTTTTTTTTATATCTTTATTTATTTTGAGGCTTTTATTATAAAATAATATGTTAGCCCCATCGTGGCTTATTCTAAGATACTAACTAACTTTGAGACAGATGAAGTCGTTGTTGTGCAAATATCTCAAATAGGTCTAACGCCGCATTTGTATTGGGATTACTCAAGATAGTTATAAAGAGACCTACATCGTACACATTAAGATTATATTTGCACATCAACGAGTTCCTTTGGTTTTGATATTTGACGCAATCAACTAGCAAGTGTTGGACATCATCAAGGACTCCGCAAGTTTCACAATTTGGCGTATCAACTTTTTTCATGAGGTGTCCAAACCTTCTAGATGGGTAGTGATCTGAACGCAGTCTGTGAGCTATAACAATTACCTTTCTATTTATCTTATTATTAACAAACCAGGGTATCCTAGCAGGCTGATGTTGAATGGTTTTATACCAGATGCCCTTTTCCTTACTTCTTTCATCAAAATATTCTTTGAAATGGCTATAACATAGATTTTTGATGTTGCTTAAGTATTCAGAGTGAGACCTTTTAATCACATAGTTGATTCCATCTGTACATGCTAGCTTAGCGAGCGAATCAGCCTGTTCGTTACCCCGTAGACCAACATGAGAAGGCACCCATTGCAATCTCAAAGACTTACCAGATGAATTCAATTCATGTATTTGCTTTAACACTACACACGCTATCGGTGCACCTCTAATACCAGAGGCGCATCGAGCAATATGATGTAAAGCGCTTTTACTATCAGTTAGGATAGCTATTTTGTCGCTATTTAGCGAACAAGCTTCGCTCAGAGCCTTTGAGATTGCAATAAGCTCCAGTGTCATAATGGATACACAACAGTCAATTTTATACATAGCCGATGTTCCATGACTTGCATCGAAATAAGCAGCCCCATACCCATTATTATTTTTCGAACCATCCGTAAAAATTAAATGCCATCCATCATATTTTTCTTGTACTTCTCTGGTTACTTCATATTTCAAAATTGTCACATTTAGGTGTCTTTTAGCTGTTTTGATTGAATCTAATTCTAACTTAATAATATCATTTAAATCTATGTATGAAATCCATACATTTAAAGAGTACATTTCCAAAGGACTGGATGAGTGTATGTCATAAATTTCACACACTTCAACCACGGAGACCAACAGAGGAATATTTTTATGACGCCAATATGAATTATTACATAATGCTTTGAGATCTTCTACCAACCTTATAGTGATATTATCTGTCCAGGACATACTCTTAATATAATATTTATAGGCAAGGTACTTTCTTCTAACAAACAAAGGTGGTATGCAAAGTTCTGCTTCCATCACATGTATGGGTGTAGTTTTAATGAATCCACCAACTATTCTTAATGCCTTGTTTTGAATTCTGTCTAATTTCAATAAGTGCGTCTTAGCACTATTATCGTATAATAGGCTGCCATAATCAATCCTACTTCTTATTATAGAAATATAAAGTGTGCGAAGGTGTTTAGGGTGAACGCCCCAAGATGGACCTGTGAGTATTTTAAGTAGATTTAAGTGTTTCATAATTTTCGATGAAATTTCGTTTATATGTTTTCCCCATAATAACGCTTTATCTAGCCAAAACCCCAAATATTTATAATTCTCAACACATGAAATGATATTATTATTGATTGTTATATTAATATCAAGCTTCTTACGACGTTTGGTAAAAATACAAATTTTAGACTTAGTAGGAGCCACTTCAAGTCCAATCATACCTAGGCTGTCAACTAACACATTTAATAAACACTGTAAATTTTCTTGACAAGTATTTAAATTATTATGACTTTGATAAAAAACAAAGTCATCTGCATATTGAGAAACCATAAAACCTCTGTCAAAAGCAAGTTGACATATATTATGAGTAGCTATATTGAACAACAAAGGTGAAAGAGGATCACCCTGTGCTAAGCCAGTAGATGACCACCTAGCACCAATCACCTGATTATCAGAGCGATTCCTTATCATAAGACACCTTGCAGATAGAAATGACCAAAGATATTTACATATATGGAGTCCCATTCCTATGTTATCCAAAACTTGTATCATTTTATCAACTAAAACATTATTATAAGCATTGTCTATATCAACAAAACATGCCACTGTAGACAACTTGTTAGAATAACCAATCTGTATGTGTGTAACGATTCTGGTTAAATTATCTATTGTTGACATTCCTTTACGGAACCCCGTTGTGTAAGTCGACAATATTCTTTCCTTTTCTATATACCATTCTATTCTTTTACATAATATATTATGAAAAATTTTGCAAAGACATGATATTAACGAAATTGGTCTTATTTTGACTTGTGCACTTTCTATATTTCCAGTTTTTGGTATAGGAATTATTAATATAGTACGCCACTGTTTAGGAATAACACCAGTCCTGAATATTTGTGTGTAAATACTAAGTAGAAGCGTTTTGGCACTATTGGGGGCATGATATATCATAGAGTAAGTTATACCATCGCCACCTGGTGCAGTATCGGTCCTTTTAATGCATATATTAAATTCTTGTAAAGTAAAAACAGACTCTAATAACCGATTTTTTGATTTAATAATAGGAGGGCAGTTCAGAACTGTATCCGGTGTAAGTGAATATAAGAGGTCTTTTTGTTCATTTTCAGAAACATAAAACTGAGGTTTACGGTGGTTTTTTAACCATCGCATCTTATACCACATATCTGAGGCTGATGTCTTTTCATTAATGGTTGCACAAAAATTATTCCAACTTTCTAGTTTAGCTTTATAAATTAATAATCGAGTTTCCTTAATTTTATCTTGAAGGTTCTTATAATTGTTAGGTGTAGGATTCTTTCTAAATTCTTTGAGAGCAAGGCGTCGTATGGCCACTGCTCTGGATAGGGTTGGATTCCAATATTCCTTGGGTTTGAAATTTGCAAGTTGATTTGAACACATTTTAATTTTAGGAATATTTTTGTTAGAACTTAAAAGTAATAGATTTTCAAAACGGTCGTATAATTGTTGAACATTACTATTATCTACAGCAAAATCACTAAAATAGTCCTCAAGATCTGATTTATATTGACACCAATTAGCTTTTTTAAAATTAAACTTTTCTATTTTATTTATGTTATACTGAAAATCTGAATTTATCATCATCTTAATTATTAAATGGTCACTTCCGAGGTTTTCATTTAGAGTTTGCCAGTCAAAACTAGCAACTATATCTGATGACACGAATGTGACATCAGGTGAACTTTCCTGCAACCGTCCATTAACTAATTTGCTTCTAGTTGCGTTTCCCGTATTCAGTGACGTGAATCCAAAATCAAGCGTTGAATCCCACAACTGCATCCCCCTTTGGTCTGTCTTATAAGACCAATTGGTATGATGCCCGTTAAAGTCACCTCCAATTAGCGTCTTTTTACACACTAAAGAGAAAAGTTGGTCCCAATCTGCCTGAGTCGTATGGACAGTAGACGGGCAGTATATTGAAATTACGTTATGTAATTCGTTACAATTAAATATTTGGACGTACAGAGCCTCAATACCCTGGTTATTTAAAACTATTCGACATTTTTTTGACTGTAAAGATTTGTGTACAATTATAGCTACACCGCCATAATTATCATATCTATCTTGCCTATAAATATTATAACCCGATATATGTACTTCACGCTCTTTGTTAAACCATGTTTCACTGATTATAGCTACATGTATTTTTTCTTGGTCTAACAAGGAACTAAAACTTAATATCTTAGATGGTAAACTTTGTGCGTTCCATTGAAATATCTTAATAATTTTTTTTGTTTTTCTGTTATCCATTACAAGTATTAGTTAAACTTAACAACAACTTAAACATATCGTTCTTACAAAATAGATTAAAAATAAATGACTTACATTCTTCAAATAACAATTTCAACAATTCTGTACATATCTCTCCACAGGCCTTATTTTTTTGCGTTATAACATCTCTTACTTTTATTAGCAAGTTCTGTATTATCGTACTTCCTTCTTTTTTTTCTTTGTTGTTTTCATTTCCTTTACACGAGTCATCGCTTGAAAATACTCCGTTCTCCTGTATGTCACATTCAACCTGTAATGGTAGTCTTGTTGTTTTCTTTTTAGATTTTTTCTTACCGTGCCTAACCACCTCACTATATTCACGAATGGGCGGCGCAATGTTTTTCATTTGACCTGTGACGTTACTTTTACTGAAATCGTAAGAGTTTAATAAATGTGGTTTTTCTACGGACACGGTCTTGTTGCTTTCTTGATAAATTTTTGTCTGTCCCTTTTCCATATTCAGAAAACGTTGTAATGCTAATTTATAAGATATATTTTCTTCACTCATAATAAAACGTATCTTTTTTTCTTTTTTGTAAAATGGACACAATTTGTTTAGGGCCATATGTGGTCCTTTACAGTTAGGACATTTATAACTTTCAGTTTCACAATTATCATGTTGTTGTCCACATTTTGGGCAAATAATATTTTTACTTGGACAAAACTTTTTAATATGGCCAAATTTCCAACAGTTCGAACATTGACTTACTGGAAATACAAAACGTTCTATAGGAAGACGGCATCCGAAAGCGTATACATATTTAGGGCAAGTAGGACTTTTAAAACATACTCTTACTGTTTCACTGTCCACCCACGCACCCTTAAGATCTCTGCGCTTTAACCTTTTGGCTGAAATAATTTCGTACGTACTCTCTAAACAATCTATAATTTCTTTTTCGGACATATCTAAGTCAATTCCTTTAATTATACCATATGAAAACCTGAGCTCAGTAGTAAACTGCATTCTAATATCTAATTCCTTAAATTTTTGACATTCCATGAGATTTTCGGCTTGTTTCCTTTCATTGAACTGGATGAATACTTTATAGGGAGATTTATATTTAATTTTCAGTATACCCTGTATATTTTCTTTTTGTAATAACTTCGCAAAAGCCATCTGCTTAGGTAAAATTGATAAAGATGTTAAACACACTTCAAGTTTTTCCAAAGTACCCTCAGTCTCCATTTGTGACGTAGAACAATCTGAATTATTTTCTTCAATAGAATTACTTTTTATCAACCTTTTTGGCTTTCTACGATTTCGTGTTATTGTAATAAAACCGTCTTCGCAACTTTCATCACTTTTAGATCTTAATTGACTTTTTGAACAAATTCAAAGGCTCCACTGTTAAAATCGTTTAGCATATAAATACACACATCAAAAGTGTCTAGGGATCAAGCATTTCTATGCGGATTTCTTGAGATTGAGATGTGGCTTTGGCCCTGGCCTGCTCAGTCGCCAGACTTGAACCCGATTGAGCATGCATGGGATATGCTACAGAGAAGAGCTCTGCCGAATATGGAGGGTATCCAGTCGCAAGAAGACCTTTTTTTGTTGTTGCAACGAACATGGGCGGCCATTCCACAGCGTGATTTGGATGAACTCATTTTGAGTATGCCAAACCGATGTTCTTGTGTTAGTGTTCGCGGTAGAAACACGGATTATTAATTGTTTAAGTTACCTAATAAAATTTTAAAGAAAACTGTTATTTCAGTCTTTTTTTCGAACTTTAATGTTAGTGGTTCAAATGTCAAAAATCCTTCTATTAGGAAAATGGCAAATTTCTTTATTAATGCAAAGGTGACTTGGTTTATCGTTACTGTGACAAACGAAAACACTTTATTTGATGAATCCTTAAAGAAAATTTTAATTAATATCAATCAGGAGAAAAGTTATTGCAAAAATATATGTTGATCCCTAGACACATATGTTGATCCCTAGACACTTTTGATGTGTGTACATTGCAGTCGAGAATATAACGTTAATATTAATACTGTTACTATAAAGTTTCTCGTTTCTGGGAGCGGACAAAATAATTGCTCCTCACACGTTAAAATGTTGCATAATATAATATGTTGTATACATAACAATGAATCATTCAAAAAAAATCTCAATGTCTTAAATATACTTGGAAATTTGAAAAATATTGAAACAGCGGTTTTAAAATTGTACAGTAAAACACTTTGTAAACGTTAAACTGTTCTCCTGTAAAGTAGTTAATAATCTACTACGTCGTTTTTGTACGACGACGATGATTTATCTCTTAGTTCTTTTTACTAACTGCATGTTTATATAATATTTATTTAAAGGAATAACAAATTCAGCTTCGACCACGGCTAGTGCAACCCGGTCAAATCCTCATCTCTAAGATAAGTTAGCAAGTAATTAACGTTTGAAGAAACATCGTCAACTTCAAAGCGCCAATCACAATGAATACAAGCATTTAAAAAGAACCAAATGAGGGGTTTACTCTCCAAAAGTAAATAAATACCCAAATCCTTTCATAAGTAAGGAAGTTGAAGGAGGAAAACTTAAAAATATTAAATACAAATTTAAAGATCTTTCATTATCATTCGACCTTCAAATTTACAAGTAAAAAGCGTACTCCTTTTTAAAAGGCCGGCAACGCACTTGTGACCCCTCTGGTATTTCGGCAGCGGCGGTAATTTCTTACCATCAGGCCTCCTTTATTATCAGATCATTTTCCTTTAAATATTTTAATCAACGACCCATAGAATAAAAAGAAACTGGCAAATGGCACAAATTACACTTCAATTAGAAGTACAGATAACTGTGTGGAAAGTTGAGAGCTCTACAAATCTCGCAGAAGTCACGAACTTACCAAAACTTTCTTAGTCTGTTAGACTTGAGGACTGCACGTCGCTTGCACATGAAGTTTTTCGTCACATAATGCATGTATTTCTGCTAAGGGCAGAAAGGCAAAATAATAAATGGCAAGGTTACTTTTAGAATTCGGTAAGAAGACTAATATGAAAATAAATGACGTTTATTTTATTAACTACATACCTCTGTTTTGCCTGACGTTTCGACCAGGTTGCACTGGCCGTGGTCACAGGCTGACTGAATATATAGATAGATTTCTACTCATATGCAAAAACAATATGTAAAAGAAAATAGAGCATACACACCATACCTTTTTTTAACAAGGTAAAAGCTTTTGCACCATACAAATCGATTTGGTGAGAATTTAGGTAAAACTAGAAACGAGTGTGCCATTTTATTTGAAACAGGTATTTCTTCTTCTTTCTTAGCTTAAATCTTCAGTTTACTTCATAATCATTAAGATTAACAAATTGATCTTAAAGATGTTGGCACATTCCACAAATGTTTTGAACAAATCTGTTTTTCGATTAAGTTGTACGCTTGTGGAATGCTTAACCACGGTTGTGTTAAGCACAATCGTGGTTAAGCATTCCACAACGCACGCACGTGTGAATAAGTAGAGTTTTTGTTTGACGGTTTCAATAAAATTATTTTTTTATTAGATATATTATAATTATTTATTGAGAAAGGTTAAAGTATATAGACGCTACGGACTTTAGAAGTAAAGCAGTAACCTTAAACTGATGGGGGCGTCTACCGTCTTGAGTCAGAATTCTCCAGAAATGTTCGCCAATTGTGTCTGAAAAAATATTTATCATCTAGTTACGAATGTTGATTGCTCACGTACTAAAGTTAAGAGAATTGTTTTGTTTATACAATTATTTCTAAGAAACTAAACTTGGCTTCCCTTGCTTCGTTATAACTTAGAGGTCAATTGATTATTGGCAATGTTTTGGCCGTGAACAGCCACAACTGTTTTATGAGATAATTCAACAATATTTTATTTTTTAAAAAAGCTACCTCATCTCAAATAACTAAAGTACTTAACCCTTTTCCTTTATTTTGCTCTCAATATTAAAATCTTATGATATACCTACCTACAACTCTTCCTTCTTACTAATATTATAAATGCGAAAGTAACTCTGTCTTTCGCGCTTTCACGTCAAAACTACTCATCCGATTTGAATGAAATTTGGTACACAGATAGTCTAGAGCCTAAGAAAAAAAAGGCTTTTTTCCGCGATCACCGACATACACGCGGGCGGATCGGCGGGCAAAAGATAGTGTCGTATAAGTATTTGTGTTAGTAAGAGCTAACCCGTTGCGACAACTTGTCAGAAACGTTTACTTCAGAAGTTTACAAGATGGTCGCTGCAGGAAAATTGCGGTTGAAAGCGGAAACGTGCAACACTCATTGCTTTGACATCATTTTTCTGAGTTTTCAGAAGTTGAAAGAATTTTGCAATTTTTCCTTCGCTCTGGTCTCAGTTTACTGATGTTTATATTTATATGATTCTTTAAAAGTAAATTTCAATATAATACCTTTCCGCTCGCTTTTCTGCAATCTTCTTCTGCCTAGCCTTTATTATTTCCAAGATTAATTGGGGTCGGCTACTAGTTAAACCGGTTTTACCTGAATATCAGTTTTTCCACGGATCGACTGGCATCGGACCTCCGCAACCCTGAGGGTGAACTAAATTCGAAGGTTGAACTAGTTGTCAGTATATTTGAGAGCACTGACTTCCTAATAACGATTGTCATAGATGTTCATGACAACCGAAGGCTTAACGTGCTCTCCGAGGCACGGGCGGGGAACAGCACCATATTTTTTCTGTTATCTTTAAGACTAATTTCTATTTCATTTGAGCAATGATTGCGCCTGACAAGATGTCACATTTAACTAGTAATGTGAAATTGCTGAAATCGTTTTTAGCTGCGATGAACTAAGTGCGTTAGATGCAGATCTGGGTGCCTCGGTGCATATTTTGAGAGACCAGGATGTCCAGCATTGGACTGTCATATACCAATATATTATTATGAATACATTTTAAAGAGACGACTGATTGTTTAAAATTCTGTAATACTTAATTACATGTTAACGACTGTACATGTTCAGTACGTAATTTATAATTACTAACATACTAGCTGACCCACGCAACGTCGTTTACGTCTCCTATTGCCCGTTCGTTTGTTAAAAAAATGTGATAAATGAAAAACCGCTCGACCAATTTAGTGCAAACTTCACATAAACCATCTACTAAATAGTCCGAACAAAGCCTAAACATTTGGATTGGATAGGTTCGTTCTTGAGTTATAAAATTACAACGAAAAGTGGCATTGACTGTCGACTGCCTCGTTGGTCTCGCGGTTGGCGTGTGCGACTGCTGATCATGAGGTCTAGGGTTCGATTCCTGGGTCGGACCAAATGTTTGTATGATCTACAAATATTTGTTTCGGAGTTTGGGTGTTTTCTATCTATACTTATAATAAAAATGTAACAGGTCCAATTCTGTACATTAAAAATATTTTGAATTTTTTTTTGTAGGGCTCTCTATAATCGATACTGAAGCTGTAATTTTTTTCATTTTTGTCTGTATGTCCGTCTGTCTGTCTGTCTGCCTGTATCTTGGCCGCGCATCACGCCGAAACTACTAAACGGATTCAAATGAAACTTGGCATGATTTGAGTTCATAGTACGAGGTAGGACATAGGATACTTTTTATTCCGAAATTCAGCACGGGTTCCTGGAGAGAGGGGATGAAAGTCAAAATATGTACTTAGTTGTAATTCAATAACAAATAGGCCGATTTCATTCATTCTTTTTTTGCTAGACGGCGGTACGAAGTTCGCCGGGTCAGCTAATGTATAATATGTATGTATTTACAAAAAAAAATGTATATATGTATTTGTATCAGCTGTTTGGTACCCATTACACAAGCTCTGCTTAGCTTGGGACTAGATGGCGTTGTTTGTTAGATGTCCGAAATATTTATTTATTTATTATTGATTTATATATATATTGATTAATACAAATACTATGTATGTTGAGTTACGAGAATATATAGAATATATTTATACAGTTAAATAAGTTTGTTTTGTTCGGATATTGAACCCCGCAACCCGCTTGTGTGAGGCAGACAGTTTTTTGTTTGTCTTTTTGCCGAATTCACGATAAAAAGGGCAAAATAAATGTTTGCTTCTAAATTATTGTAAACTCGCTGTAAAAAATACAAACAACTGCTATATCGGTATATTGTTACGAAATAGCTTATACATTTTTGATGTATGTTAGATTAAATAAGGAAAAAACATAGCAGAATAACGTTTAAAGCAATACAAAATTTTGCTAAATTATGGTATTGGAAAATGAGAAGACGTTTTTTTATGTATGGGCCTGCCAAAGTGATTCTATTCTGCTAGCCCATACTCATTGCGAATGCAGACAATCACAGACAATGCACCAATGCAGCATGGTGACCCACACCATAGCGGCGTACTGATGCTTTACAGCTTCTGCATCATTCGTCTCCGATCTCGCACTCACCAACGAAACACGACAGCACGAATGCTGTCATTTTGAGTTGTTCTTCTGCGAGAGATGAGTACCGCCCCGGTACCGTTTTACCTGATGATCAGCGACATCCATACGTTGAACGTAAGTCGTCAAAGAACTGTTTAAAGTGTATATTATACGTTACATAGTTAGTAACATAGTTTATTGAACTAAGCGGTGGTAAAAAATACAACATTGGCCTTGTAAAGATGCTCTTAAGTTGAAACACGTATAATACATTCCAGGTAAGGACTATCGCACATAAAACTAAAAAATATTTTTTTACAACCAAATTCGCAAAAAACATTACGTTCCGTCTGCATGTAACCGGTTGTAGACATGCCTTCTATCTGTTCTAAGCCAACAGCGGTATTACTTTGGTTTTGTTAACTCAATTCTTTCAAACTACTCCTGAACTTAAAACTAGGACGAAACAAAACGAAGGAAAACTTATAAACCGTCTGGCCAGCGTGGTACGGAGACCAAAATTCCGTTCTTAGAACTATTGGAAGATGTTGATGATGAACCTTCTTAACTACTAACTTCAAGACACAGAAGAGAATAGGCTGAAATGGTAGTGTATGATTACTGTTGTCGTTTGTAGGCCAAAAATACTATTACGACTAGCTGTTAAATTAGTACTACTTACTGTTAAGTTAGCACGAAGGAGAACCTAACGAAATAATTAAAAGTTAACGTTTTAAACTTTTTAAGCTATTGCATAGCTTTTATCGCGGGCTTTGGGGCCTTCGTGCAGAAATTCCGTAACGTAACAAAAAAACCTGACACCTGATCGAGACGAGCTGCTCCGAACGACGAATCAACGAATCTGTGTCACTGTCACGCACGAACATACTGCTTAAAAAAATAATATAATTGCATAAGTTGATAAAAAATGCTATGCAATAGCTTTATCGCGGCAGTCCCCGAGTGACACACGTATTTTTTTACTGTACCCCGACTACGTACAAATCGCACTACGGTGGAGTAAACAAACAATAGACTGCAAAACCTTTCCTTTTGGTTTCGTCGTAGTAGGGTAAAGCCTGACCGTGTGAAAATGTATACCTACTTAAAATATACAAACCGGCGATTTTTCATATATTCAGTGGCATCCTCACAATTAAGACGATTTATAAAGACACATCATACCTCAAAATCCATCAAATTTATTCAGCAACATAACGTGCCAATACAAAACACTTAACCCTCTTTTTGGCTAGTCGGGTAAACACATATTTTCCTGTAAAAACAATAGGTATGTACGTCGCCTCTAAAGTTAATATTAAAAAAGGAATATTCGCAAAAGTGCCCCTAGGTACTCGTCAACAAATTGAATAACCCGATCCTTCTCCGAAGCTACAGAAAATAGGATCATCATTCAGAAAGAAATGTTACTCACTTTTATAGCCTTGTTGGACTCTAACTATGATGTAAAAGCGACGTTATTTGTCTAGACTTCTATAAATTTCTCGCAAATGTCAGATGTCTTGGTAGCACTTCAGAAAAAGTGTAGGTACACATTTTTGTGACACAACTCAAAAGATATAAATTTATTGTCGTTTTTTTATTGCATCGAATCAAAACATACTCATTTTGAGATGAGCTTGATTTTGGAAAAAATACTGAACACCGTTTTTTTGTGACGCCGTGGTGTAACTCCGATCCTCCTTCCTCCATCCTTCTATAAAATTTATACTTTTTTATGTAAATAGCTCACACGATGAGTCTGTTCTGCCTAATGTAAACCATGAGTAGAATCCAAGAGTGGTGATCACACACCTCAATGCGAATATGCACAATGCAACATGGAGAATCACACTATAGCAGCCTAGTGAAATGCCTTTTCACGCCACGCTTAAAGGACCCGGGGTCATAGTGGGAGGGAAAACGTGCACTGGTAGTGAGTCCAGTATTCAGATCTATCTTAGATTACAAAATAAAAACGATGCAATGATTACTTACTTAAATCAGAATAAAATTAGTATCGAAAACAACGTTTATTTCTGTCTGCTTAAACTTCAGTTTGAAAAATCTCGCTTGAGTAACACCATCACAAATAGATTGGGTTTGACAAAAAAATAATTTCGTCCTTGGATTTTTTACACTTCATTTAATTCCAATCTTATTGGATGCCGCTTTAGCTACTAAATAACAAAAGTGAATTTCCAGACCCATGGTTACAGAAGCGATCATTAAGTTCATTTAAATCCGAGTTGAAAATCGTTAAGAAAGATTCAAAGCGAGATGAGTTGAGCTCTTTATGTGAATTTTGAATGTGCTCTGAATCTTAAATTAAGTCAAGTTTTTTCGATACAGGAACCGACCTGAGAGCGTTTGAGAGGGCGGTGACACTATATTGGTGCTTGAGCACGTCATGCTGAGATCACTTGAGCTTTTTGACGGAACGAAACATGATAAGCATAGTCGGCTTACTTGACACGATATTTGGGACGCACTTGAAACAAATCAGCTTCATATCTGCATCATTAAAGAATGTCTCGTGCGATTTGTTCGAACTGTGAACGTTATCTATTTGGTGTTAAGGATTTCGATATTTGTTTGAAGTAAATTATGGTCACACTGATACAATGCAATACATGCATTATTGCATTATTCACTTTCTTTACGACGCAGCTTCGGATGAAGCAGTGGTGTGACCTCTAAAGCTTTAGATGCCAACAAGAGTCTTTTGTTCAGTAACTAATGAACCTTGATATTTTATTGTTATAATTGAACTTCAGTTGAGATTGAGCTAAGTATGTTCTGGCGATTCGTTCAAGGTTATGAATGGTGTCGATAGTTAACATAACCCTCACACTTCACATTTACACCTACTGTCAACCAGGCTTCAATGTTTAATATAATAAGTAAGTAGGTATCAATAATCAAGTTCTCTAAATCAATAATCGCCTGCATTTAACACTATTATAAGAATGAAAATATAAATCAAAAGTTACGAATTTTATAATTCATTATCATTTAATCGGAGTCAGAACACTGACTCCGGGCAAAGGTATATAATCCTATCGAAGTTCGGGCGTTTCAGAATCGAAGTCGGCCATACGTAACATCCCTAGTGTATACGATAATCGAGTAATAAGCACCATTATTTAGAGTTACAATTCATTATTAATATGCGTAGTAAGGGACCTCAAGGCAGCGTTCGCGTAGGTGTCAATTTAGTCGATGTTTGTATATTATAATCGATATTTAGTAGATTATCTCCTAAGAGTAGATGTTTTCGGAGTAATTTATTATAATAGATGTTGGAATAAGGCCGACTAGCAGACTAAGGGTTTTGTGTCGGAACAATGAATTAGTTTACTGTTCGTTTTCAGATAATTCCTTTAGGTATAAGGTAAGTTAGGTTACCTAATAAAAGAATGGTTGGTTTCTTGGAATCAAGTGTCTTTTGTAATTTCAAATTAACAGCTTTTCACTAAATGGAAATGAAAGTACATAACATACGATATATACGTCAATAAGTCAATTTTTAAATTGTTTGTCGCTCTGTCTGTCTGTTCTGGCTAATCTCTGGAACGGCTAGACCGATTTGATGGGATTTTCACTGATAGATAGCTGACGATATAGTAGTAGTAAGTAACTTGGCTACCTTTTTGTTGCCCGCGGTTACTCGTATCGCGGGTAACACTGCGGGGCTCAGCTATTCTTGAGTAAATTAATATGTATTAGTATTTTAACGCCTTATTAGATAATATACCTATACTGAATGGCATTTTACAGATATTCATCGTTTTTTCCGTAGATTTAATTATAGACTGCTTACAAAGACAACTCGTGACATAACACAGAAGCAGGGCCGTCAGTCCTTTATTCGTCAGACTGAAGACAAATGAGTACATCAGTGAGAAAGAATCGGAAGTTAATTATAAGCCAACTCAACGCACATCCGACATGACACGCTGTAGGGGACGTTTAAATATAAACTTTACTAAACTTAAGACTGAATCGACTTTTGTTTGTAAATGACACTTAAGTATGATGTTAATTTTGACTGTTAATGTTTTACATATTATAAAAATAGTTCATTGAAGAAGCTCATTAGATCTAGCAAACCAGTACCTAGTTTTATTAATACAGGACATTGGTTCAAACCCACCAGCGCAGAAGTAGCTCTCTTCTTACTAATACTAAGTACTATTTTACTGACGTATCTGGCCTGAGCCTTTCGCTAGAGAGGTTTTTTTTATGAAATCGCCTGATGGTAAGCGATTACCGCCGCCCATGGACACCCGCAACACCAGAGGCGGCACAACTGCGTTGCCAGCCTTTATGGGATGGGGAGGGGGTTGGGGTATGGGCTTAGACCTACTATAACAAGCGGGACTTTGTAGAGTACGATTGTACACTTGCAGATGTTATGGAATGCGTACAGTAAAGGATTTGTAAGTCAATTATAGTTTTAATGTAATTAGTTATACAGGCAAACTTTGACTGTTCTTTCCTCTGAGGTTTATTTATACGTTTACTGCACGTTACACATACTCGAGACTTGTCTTGTTATGCGATTCTTATATTATACTAAACGTAAGTAACAACAAGGTGGCTAGCTTTCCAGTCAGACATAAAACATAGGCAACGCTGTGTAAGGGGGGTAAACTTATGCTTACACATTGTTCCCAATTTTTCCATAGGTTCTACTAACATGACTTTTAACTAACTAATCTCTTACTAACTAACTAATTAATAAACAAGTTAGCTGAGTAAACAAAACTCGCAAGTTTATTCCAACCTATGTGTGTCTTCCAACCTTTTAAAGTGCAAATTCAGTCTCCTCGTAAACCCTGTTATCACGAAACATGTACCTTTTGACAACGAGGTAACTACCTAGATTCCTCCAGTTGTAGATATCACAACTTGACGGCAGCTTAAGATGAAGATTTACTATTCCTACTCCAAATCTTAGTCTCACAATCTTGGACAGCTTTGTATTAGTAGCACTTTGGGGTAATATTCTCTCCGTTTGCAGTCTGTGGATCGGTGTAAATACTAATTATAATTGTGTGCCCTAAAATGAGTGTCTAAATTAGTTTGTAATATAATAACTTATCAACAAATTAACAAGCAAACTAGGTAGCTGAGTGGACTAATTTTGCTAGATAGGTAGTTAAATTTAACCTACGTGCGTCTCTCAACCTCTTAAAGTACAAATTCAGTCTCCTCCTAAACCCTGTTATCACGAAACATGTACCTGTTGACAACGCGGTAACTACCTAGATTCCTCCAACTTGAAGGCAGCTTGAGTGTTTACTATTCCTGTTGCAAATCTTAGCCCCACAATCTTGGACAGGCGACCCCGACAGATTTGAATTAGTAGCACCTTGATGTGATATTCTCTCGTCTAAGTTTGCTGTCTGTGAATCTGTGTACACTACTACACTGACGTGGTTATAGGCTTTAGTAACTCGTGTACCCTAAAATGATTGTCTAAATTTGTTTGTAAAGAAATGTAGTAAGAAATTTATGTAATTTATAATATATTCTCCCAAATTGCAATGCCTGGCAAAGGCTAATAAGTTGTGTGTGAAAATACGTATATGAATAATAATTAAAACTGTCACAATCATGTTTGTATTGCATTTTTTTCTGAACGGTATTGTCTTCTATTAACTTAGAAAATATTAAAATTCATAACTTCATCCACAAAAAATGAACAAAAGTAGCAAAAGCTACCAAAGAAAATACCAATATTCCCATAACATAGATCACTCCGTAGAGCTTTGACTGTATCAATGACTTTATCAAACTACTCTTCAATGCAGTCAACCAGTGCCAACCATTTTTACAAATTGATAAACTTACAAAATAACTCAACTAATACATTACTCGTACACATTTTACTATCAAACTTCCAACATTGAATACTTTGAATAGTCAAACTCTTTTAGCGAGGTTTCACTAAAAGGACGTATTAAAAGAGCATCTCAAAGATACCTAACATCTCAATGACAGTATAGAGAGTAATTCATTTATTGGAAATGTATGCAACCACACATAGGGCAGTTCTATACAGCTCCTTGGGGCATTGAAGCTCCACTTTAGTGTCTAAGGATTAAAATGTGCAATGCAAAGATAGCGGCCGCCCGGCGGATAAACAGGTTTTGCGACTGCACTGTATTCAATAAGGAGGATGAAATATTTTTTAAAGGATATTCTTATAGATTAAAGTAAAATAGTTAAATAGTAAAATAGTAGCATGCAGTGAAACTTTTTTTTTGCCATAAAAGTCTTACTTCATCAGGTAATCGATAGGTATCATGTAACATCATCATTTGTACTTTTCATTCGGGATTGCCTCCTAAAGTATACCCGGTATGTAGGCCCATTATTTATCATATGTCAGAATACCATAAGAAGGTATTAGGTACATACTTTTTAAGTAGTTGCACTAATTTCCAAATTAATAAATAAACGTGATGAACGGGGATACATAATTATGGCATGAAATAGCCTGATAGCTTAGCCGAAATTACCGCCTCATTATCCGTGCGTCACTGCCGAATTGCTGAGTATTGCCGTATTGCATTACATATTAAATTCGTGCAAAATTTCATTCATACATAATTCATGTTCATAACATTTTTAATCAAGTCCCTTGCGCTCAGTGTTGATGTTACATTTATAATTCATAAGGATTATTTTTTGATGAACTTTATGGACTACGCTTATTTCTTTAAAATTTGATGTGACAATGAAGGATCTAATTGATTGATACTGTGATGTATTGTGCAATGCGAGTTAAATAAACTTACCTAATTTAAAAAGTCTAAGTCTAAAAAGAGTTTCTTTGCACTGACGAGGATATCAACTGCGACATGGGGTCTGTCATATAATACACTAAAGATCATATATGGAGCTACTTATTTGGGTTCTATTTGCTATGGTGCTCCTGTATGGGCAGATAGGGCGACTGTAGGTGCTGTCCGTCGCAAACTGTTACAAGGCCAACGACCTGCATTGATTTTCTTGTGCAAGGCATATAGGACGGTTAGCACTGAGGCTTTACCGGTGTTGGCAGGTGTTCTTCCGGTCGATCTCGAGGTGCAAAGACGTGCAGCCATGTACTATTCCACACTACAAAACATGGAATGCGATTTTTTGGGCATACGAGACCGCGGTAAAATCATAAGATTGTTTCAACAAAAATCCAATGTCTATAACGACCTCTTGGATGAATGGCAGAAACGATGGGACGAATCATCTAAGGGGCGCCACCTCTACCGGTTCTTTCCATCTGTTCGCGAAAGGTTGTCAAGGACATGGCTCGAGGTAGATCACTGTGTCGCTCAATTTCTTACAGGCCACGGTAACTTTAAGAGCAAACTATACTCATTTAAATTAGTCGATTCACCATTTTGTCAATGCTCAACACCTGATTCTAGCTGTGAACAGTCGGCTCATCATATCCTCTGGGAATGTAGTCTTTGGTACAATGAACGTAACATGATGCTAAATAGCTTACAAATGACGTCTGGGGTAGTATATTATGGGGATCTTGTGTCAACTGCGGTGAATTTCCGTGCGTTTAAGCGATTCTGCCATACATACTATAGAAATCAAATATAGCTCACTTAGGACCCATAATATTTTTTATCCGTGGTGCTTCCCGGTTTGAAAAAGGCGTCTGCCTATTTTGACTCCATTTTGTCTCCCGCTTTGCTAAGGAGGGAAGTGGACTTATTATATTTCCAACTCCTCCAGTTTTCTTCTGATTAATTTCGTTGCGGGTTCCAAGACAGTAAAATTTTTCCTGGGACTTCCCGAGTGTCATAACTCGGTGTTTTCGTGGGTCACCGCTGGTGATCCTGGTGTACAGGAGTTACAGTGGTGGGCGTGTGGGCGGGATTAGTCCCAAACTTACCTAATTTATATTACGACTAGCTTTAGATTTATCCCCTTAGGGGTGGAATTTCGAAAATTGCTTTCTTAGTGCTCACTTACGTTATATATAAAGAACCTAGATGCAAAATTTCAGGATTCTAGCTTCAGCGGTTTGGGCTGTGCGTTGATCTCTCTCAGTCAGTACGTCAGTCAGTCAGTCACCTTACTTTTTATATATATAGATAACGTACATAAACGTAGACAGGGCCACAAAGTATTGCGCTGCATGTACTACATATTACAAAACAAAGTGCTCCGCCGCGTCTGTCTGTCTGTTCGCGATAAATTCAAAAGCTACTGCACGATTTTTTCTGAAGTTTTTACCAATAGATAGAGTGATTCTAGAGGAAGGTTTTCATATATAATTTCTAAAATTTTTGAGTGTATTGGCTAAAATATAACGATATGTGTTGAAGACGTCGGAAAATCTCAGAATAGCATAGACTATAGGTATTATATTTTCCGTAAAGAACCCGTGCGAAGCCGGGGCGGGTTGCTAGTTATATATCTCTGATCTCAATAGTATACAATACAGAATGAAAAGCTACTCCTTATATCACCTATCTGCCGTTTCCAGATTACCTAGAACAAACAGGCAGACAGACCGAAAAAATTCTAAAAATTGATTTTCGATGTAAGTATCATATGAGTATATACTTTCATATACATTTAGTGAAAAGCTGTCAATTTTAACTCACAAACCGATACTTCTAGTTGAAATGACTGTTTGTAACTATTTAGGTAATTTGTTTAAATAGAAAAATCAGGTACCTATTTGGTTTTAAATTATTTATTACATTGTTCGTCACTACAATTTAATAATTTACCTTGCATTGTTAAAATGAAACAATAAAATATTTAAATGTTCGTGAGAAAACCAGGTAGGTAGCGACTAGGTACTTGCTTATTTATGACTAAGAGCTGGCAATATTACATGTGGTTGTCCTAACAAATCTTGTCCAAAACATTGCTTGACTTTACAATACCTATTGCAATAACCTCACAATATTTTTACTTAACTATAGAAGTTGTAACACTTTAAATTTAAAATCTATATATATATAACAATACTTGTTCTGACTGACTGATTCATCAATGCAGAGAACAAACCGATAGGCCTAATGATGCAGAAGCATCACTAGGCCGCTATGGTGTGAGGCCTAATGATGCAGAAGCCTCACTAGGCCGCTATGGTGTGAGTCACCATGCAGCATTGTTGCATTGTCTGCATTCGCAGTGAGTATGGTGACTACCACTCTTGGATTCTGCTTATGCTTTCTACCAGACAGAGAAGGCAGAGAAGGCAGGCAGAACCTTTGGCAGGCCCATACATAAAAAAAATATGGTTACCAACTTGAAATTTTATAAGCAGATGTTTCTTAATGTTGTAAGCGTCCACTAAGGAAGATATTTTGAGAAATTGAAATTTCACCCCTAAAGGGGTATAATAAGGGATGAAAAGTAATATGAAAGTTCGTAATTTTAAAGATTTAAAGTTAAGTAAATGGAATAAACTTAATATGAAAATTAGAAAATAAATAAATATTTCCGACATCGAACACACAACGCCATCTATTCCCAAACTAAGCAGAACTTGTATTATGGGTGCTAGACAACTGATATAATTACATATATACTTTTTGTAGATTGTAGATACATACATATTATACATAGAAAACACCAACAAAACAATAACTAGTAGTCGTCCAGTGGAAATAAATATTTTTTTAGGTTTAAATTTTATCAAATTTAGGTTATACGGCATAATTACGGCATAACTTTCGGCATAATTTTCGTAAAAACAATCGCAAGTTTTTGCTTCAGTATAAGTATTCGTATAAGTAAATATATACATAGATGGTGGGATTCAAACCATTGGCCGTTATGATAGCGTAGACGATTCAAGTTGACATTAAACCAATTTCCTTAAAACCAGTTCTTTTTTTTTCCAAAATATTTTGAAGAAAAACTGCCAGACCAACTAACAAGACTTGGACATTATTTAAGTCGAAGGTCCACGTTGGATTAGAAAGTTTCTACTTATGAGACCTTCATTGATTTTATTAAATAAGATCAAGTCCCCTATCTCACGCCTAATAAAAATAATTCATTCCAAAGTTTCATACAATAGTAAACCGTACCAATGGTACAAAGAATGGCAAATTGGCATGGTACGTACGAACGTGGTATCTAGAGACCCGGGTTATCGGTCCAGATCTAGAACGGCGCCGCGCTTCCTAAAGTATGTTGGAATAACTTTAAACGTGTTGTTTATTTGTTATTCATTGCGTGTTGTTACGCTTGAATACTGATATACATACACTTGTACGAATTCTCTAAAAGGTTAAGCAGTGGCGAATAGAAACGCTGATTCTATCAGCTATAATTTTTAAAGTTTTGGGAGGCAACCCTATTGCTATGCTATGAAATTTATCAAGTATATGGAAATGATATAGGAAACCTATTTAAAAGAGATGAGAGTTATGTAAGAAGATAACTCTCTTCTCTTTAAAGAAAGGGATATCTATACTAATATAATAAAGTTGAAGAGTTTGTTTGTTTGAATGTGCTAATCTCAGGAACCGCTGGTCCGATTTGAAAAATTCTTTCAGTGTTGGATAGTACATTTATCGAGGAAGGCTATAGGCTATATCATCACACTACGACCAATAGGAGCGGAGCACTAATGAAAAATGTTTCAAAAACGGGGGAAAATTTTCACGCTATGGGCAATAGGAGACGCAAACGAGGTTGCGTGGGTCAGCTAGTTAAAGATACTACGGATGAATTAGGAAGTATAAACCGATCAAATCCTCTAGTAATGTAGATATTCTGCAAACATAAACGTTATTAGGTGGCGCACTGGTAGCGTATGCGACTGCTGTGCTTGAGGTCTCGGGTTCGATTCCTGGGTCGGATCAAATGTTTGTATGCAATATTTTTTACAATTCCACAACTAATTAAGATAATAGTTTTAAGATAAGTAAATATTATATCCTACTAATATTTTAAACGCGAAAGTTTGTAAGTATGGATGGATGGATGTTTGTTACTCTTTCACGCAAAAACTACTGAACGGATTTGGATTAAACTTTACAGTAATATAGTTTATACATCAGAACAACACATAGGCTACTATTTGTCGCGATAACCGATTATATAAACGCGGGCGGAGCCGCGAGCAAAAACTAGTCGAAGATATATATCGATGACCCAGTCAGCTTTAAAACGCGACCTCATATCATAATGTATAATAATAATTAACACACTAACGATGTTGTTATCGCCTAAGTAAAATAATTAAAAAACACTTGTGTCCGTTATCTACTTCAACAGGCATTACAGAGAAGTAACCCGGTCGGCGCGGTTGGTAATTAAGGTCTTTGGTTCCATTTCCAGTTTGCTGCCAAAATGACTAATCTGCCTGATGGAAAGCATGAGTAGAATCCAAGAGTGGTGGTCACCATCCTCATTGTCTGCCTCGATGGCGCAGTGGTAGCGTATGCGACTGCTGTGGTTGAGGTCTCGGGTTCGATTCCCGGGTCGGACCAAATGTTTGTATGATCTGCAAATATTTGTTTCGGAATTTGGGTGTTTTCTATGTATAACATACAGTATGTATTTACAAAAAAGTATACATGTATTTTCAGTTTTTCTAGTACCCATAATACAAACTGCTTAGCTTGGGACTAGACGGCGTTGTGTGTTAGATGTCCGAAATATTTATTATTATTATTACTATTGTGAATGCGGACAATGCATTATGGTTTCGATAGCTATTAAAGAAGGTATATTCTTTGTATATATCCGGCTTATTTTATTTTGGTAATTAGTAATTATAATATTATGTTACTTACCACATTCACAAAACGCCATCTAGTCCCAAACTAAGCAGAGCTTGTATTATAACTGCCCTGTACTGCACATAGACTGCACGGTTGGCCTAGTGGTTTAGGCGGTCGTCACGCCGCTTGCCAATTCGCCAAGTGTTGTGGGTTCAAATCCTACACGGGACAACAATTTGTGTGATTCCCAAATTGTTGTTCTGAGTCTGGGTGTTCTTTGTGTCCGTTTCATATATATGTTTGTTAAGTCACCCGCGAAACAGGATACGTTCCTAATGCGGGAGTTGACTATTTAAGGAAAAAAATATACCTGCTACTTAATATAATAAGTAGAGTACCTACTTAAATATGTACTTAATTAACCTATTATATTTTTGTAAATAAATATATATTTTCCTATATTAATACGCAAAAGCAAGATATGTACTTCTTACAAAAATTATGTGAATGGAGGAGTATGTTTGGCACACTATATTACGTACTGTTTTTTTTTTTAATTATTCCAATAAATTCTCACAGTAAACCTTGCGACAGTGTTTACTTAGAAAAAAAACTTGTAACATCAGCTGTAACACGAATACCGCAGTAAACAGTGCACGTGGTTTATTTCGTAATGCAATGCAGTATAGCAGACTTACCCAGAACTCATACTGGAAATGCATTGGATATACCTATTAGCCTTATTATGTTAGTACACAATATGCTACCACAGTACGAGAGTTTGCCTGTATTCCGCTTGCGTACATGTAGGTATATCGTTAATTTGTCAACCGATTGAAAAAAAAAACAAATAATAAATGTTAGGTAATATAATAGGTACTTACTAAATGTTAAGTTTACCACAAAACATAAGAGAAAACCGCATTCAAATGGGTTAAGCTACTCCTGAGATTAGCGTCCACGAACACACATACAAACAGACAAAAATTCTAAAAACTGTTGTTTTGAGTTCTATTAATTTGATAAGTTTCTTCAATATTTTCAATGTACAGACATCGACCTCTTACAATTTTATTTTATGTATAGATTCCGGGAACGAAACCAGTTTTCACCGTCTCTATTTAAGATCAAAGCTGTAACTTAGATAGCGAATCATCAACAACCCATAATGTCCCAATGCTGGGCTCGGGTCTCCACTCAGGAGAGGGTTAAGGCCATACGTCCCCACACTGGCCGGGTGGGATATATGTCAAATATCTACACATGTGTCCATCTATTTATGTATAAAAATACCTGCATGAGAACTTGATATCAAAATTGTCAATAGTACCGATCTAAATTACCGTCGTTTATAGACCTGTAACCCAAGTCTCCTACATAGCATGCTTGAAGGTGGCCCTGCCTCGCCTTGCCGCACAAACAAGCCGTCATCGCCGGAATGGTCATCGGGCTATTCATAACTGAAATGATACTCTGCAGCCTCCATAGGCAAGTGCTGGCTTCATAACCGCTCGGCCTTAACCTGCCGGCAATGTTACCGGTACGGAGGCCTTGAAGGTCCTTACTAAAACCAGGAGAGCAGGACCTCACTCACTCGTTCAAAAGCAACGAATATATGACTTAACAACGGTGTTCCATGAGGCCAATATACGTTAGATATGTTACGATGACTGTATGATCATCAGTCATTATGAATCAAAAGTATAGCAATAAGGACCTTAATCCAACGGTATGAGGTCAAAAATTCCGAAGCAGACAAATCCGTTGTTCACGTGTAAGTTTAATGAATGAATTACACACTAACCTACAGTATGTGTTATTACTCAATATTGTTTTGTGCTCATCGTATCATCTCGTTCGCATGATGACAAATACAGGAACTAAACAATAAAGGCGCAATTTTGTTTTCTAGTTATAATTGCTTGTGTGGCAAACTATATTTGTTTTTTTTTTATGTGTAGGGGGAAAACGAACAGACGGTTCATCTGATGGTAAGTGATCACCGCCGCCCATGGACACCACCCACTTAGGAATTTTAGATAGTGAAATCAAAGGCAGGGGAGGGGCTCCCATTGATTTCTGGTCCTCCAGTATCACTCGGTCTAAGTCGGTTGGAGTACGATGTCCATCACCTGGTCTCTGATGGTACGGATATACAATAATAGCAGACCCTTGCCCTTTTCGGTGTGCGTAAAACATTTTCAAGCAAATCCAACTACGACGAAAAAGAGTTCTATTGGCAAAATAATTTTCAAAATCGGTTCAGTAGATTCAGTGGTTATCTCCTAGAACCTAGCACACTTTACCTCTTTTGATATTAGTGTAATAGACTAATCGATAGTAATGAAAACAAATAAATTCCTTATACAAAACGGTCAACCTTAAAAGGGTCCAAAAGAAAATTCTCTCAAATAAAGCAGGTCGGTCTATTTCTCATAGACCAAGATCCCTCAGTACCTTAGAGACGATGTTAGGCCTTTGCATGACATTTATGACTACTGTTAGGACCAGAAAAAGCCACTCCAGATTGGGTTATATCGGAAACAACACTCTTGGGAAAATAATAGGGTCATGATTTACTTCGAGACAGTGGGAATTTGTTGTGTTACTTATTCAGGATGTTTTTTATCAAATAATTCTGATAAGAAGTCGGTTAATAAAATGAATGTTATTGGACACAGTTCAGACTAGAATGGCTGTCAATATTAACATTCATTGTTAGTCGTAGTCAAGTTTAAAAAACTGTAACCCGACTAAGTAAATCTTTTGATAAAACTTAATATATGTAGGTATATAGACAATGTTACCCGGGCCTATAAAAGGTTAGAATTATTTATTTCTCAAAGATTACAAATCACACAAACAAAACACATCTATACATAAAATAAACTAATCATTTGCGCCCAATTTCCATACTTCCCTTCTTATCCAAAGTGCTCGAGAAATGTGTTCATCAACAGTTATCACAATTTATGTACCGGAATAACTTACTAAGCCCTTTTCAATCGGGTTTCAGGCCTGGGCACAGCACAACTTCTGCTCGCCTGAAAGTGACTAGTGACATTCGGACAGGAATTGAGAACTCCAAAGTAACCGTGTTGGCTTTGATTGATTTTTCAAACGCTTTCAACACTGTCAGTCACGATATCCTCCTGTCTATCCTTTCCTATCATATGATATCGCCTGGTGAACTGGAATGGTTCTCTTCATATCTTCGAGGGCGCCAACAGTCCGTCCGTGTTGACGAATCCACCTCCATATGGTGTGATCTTGACTCTGGTGTCCCCCAAGGCAGCATTCTCTCTCCACTATTATTTTCTATTTTTATTAATCTCATCACTAAGAATCTTCAGTGTGCGCACCATCTTTATGCCGATGACTTACAAATCTATTACCATGCTGATGTAGATAACATAACAGAGGCTATTACTAAGATTAACGGTGATCTAGATACCATCAGCAACTGGTCCGAGCGGTTCGGTTTGACTGTGAACCCTACAAAATGTCAGACTATAATCTTGGGTAGTCAACGTATGACCAGAAAGCTAGATGTAGATAATTTGCCACCTATATTATATAATCGTGTAATTATACCACTTAGCTCTAGCGTGAAAAATTTGGGCCTGTTCATCGACAGCAACCTTAGCTGGCAATCCCAGGTTACTAGTGTCAGTCAGAAAGTAACAGGAACCCTGCGGACGTTATACCGACTAAAGAACTTTTTGCCACTCGAAACAAAAACGATGTTGGTGCAAACCTTAATCCTGCCCATTATTGATTATGGCGATGTGTGCTACTATGACCTGAATGCAGATCTTCTCAACAAATACGACCGGCTTCTAAACAACTGCATTCGATTCGTTTTTAATCTTCGTAAATATGATCATGTTTCTTCTTTTCGTATCAAATTGAATTGGCTTCCTATTCGTCAGCGTCGTCACCTCCGCACCCTGACCACTCTCTACACTATTCTCAACTCTCCTAACTCACCTACTTACCTGACTTCTTCCTTCCAGCTTCTGTGTTCCAATCACAATAGAAACCTTCGTTCTAAATATAATCTCTTACTGTCATGCCCCTCCCACACTTCTGCGTGTGTTCATTCTTCCTTCCTCATCCAATCTGTCCTTCTCCGGAATGCTCTTCCTCAGGAAGTCAGAATGGCACCCAGTCGTAACTCGTTCAAGGTCAAGGTACGAGCTCTCCTTACCCAAAATGCAGCAGATTCCTCACAAATTTGATACTGTATTTATTGTAGTATATGTATATGTGTATGTATATCGAATAGTATAGTTATGTGTTTATGTGTATCTATGTATTCTTGTAGTATTGTGTAGAAATATTATAATATCCGATTCTCTTCTGTTTATTGTCAGTTTATTGTGGATTATAATCTATCTAACTGTTATAACAAAAGTGTAGTGCACCTTCTCACTCATTTCCGCACCACCCAACGGTAGACTGGTAGAGAATGCCTTAGGCATTAAGTCCGCCATTGTACGTTTTGTGCATAAAGTTAATAAATAAATAAATAAAAATAGGAGAGTGTCTGTTTGTAATATTAAAATAACCGCTTTTTGCTAAATGCATATGTATACACGGTACTTATACCAAAAATGTATTTTTTACAATCTTTGTTTGTCTGTCAGTCTGTTTGTTCAGTCAGTCTGTTTGACGGGACATGTTAGGTAGCTGATAATACAAGGAGTAACTAAAGCTACTTTTTTTTAGACAGGCTTTGCCCTGCAAAGGTAAAGGTACAACAATAACTGCGAGTAGCACCGCGGGACTTAGCTAGTAAGAAATAAACATAATTATAAAATGTAGCTGTACATATTTCAGAGCTCGTTTACAACAATAAAATATATAGTAAGTAGGGAGGTGACAAAATTGAGACATAAAACGCGCAACGGACTATTCATTGACACTCATTACTAATCTATGGACACCTCATGCATTAAATATCAGTTCAGAAGTTTAGAGGTTACGTTGAAACATACAGACATACATATATTTATAAATAGACTACCAAAACTATCATCCGTCCTTTTGGTTTTGCTGTAGTCTGGTAAAGAACTGAACAAATACAAAAGCGATTATTTCACGATCAACATTTTCAAACAAAACATACAATATTTCATATTTTCCAGATATGATCTATTCAGTCAATGAAACCCAGACCAATTCTGAACCTCTCGTTTGATTATACCTCAACACGGCAATGTTTTGTCTAGCAATATCGATATCCCCAGGGCGTCGTGAAAACTACTGAGCGATGGTGGAACATTACGGATGATGAATACCAAGGTCTGATATTGAATCTATTCTAATATATGTGAAGTTGAAGAGTTTGTTTGCTTCAACGCGCTAATCTCAGGAAGTACTGGTCCAATTTTAAAAATTATTTCAGTGTTAGATAGCCCATTTATCGAGGTAGGCTATATATCATCACGCTAAGACCAATAGGACATATTATTAATAGGACTTCACAGTCAGAATCTCTGAACACTAGACTAACAAACCAAGCGTAAAGAAGTTACAAACAAGTTAACATTTATGTTTAGAAAGTAGGTAATTTTTGAACGAAGTATTTTTTTTTGATATGCTAAGATTAAGTAGCAAGATACTATCAAAAGCTGTTAGTGTAAAAATATACTAAACATAATGTACAGACTGACGCGCAATATACACACATCAAAAGTGTCTAGGGATCAACATATGTGTCTAGGGATCAACATATATTTTTGCAATAACTTTTCTCCTGATTGATATTAATTAAAATTTTCTTTAAGGATTCATCAAATAAAGTGTTTTCGTTTGTCACAGTAACGATAAACCAAGTCACCTTTGCATTAATAAAGAAATTTGCTATTTTCCTAATAAAAGGATTTTTGACATTTGAACCACTAACATTAAAGTTCGAAAAAAAGACTGAAATAACAGTTTTCTTTAAAATTTTATTAGGTAACTTAAACAATTAATAATCCGTGTTTCTACCGCGAACACTAACACAAGAACATCAGTTTGGCAAACTCAAAATGAGTTCATCCAAATCACGCTGTGGAATGGCCGCCCATGTTCGTTGCAACAACAAAAAAAGGTCTTCTTGCGACTGGATACCCTCCATATTCGGCAGAGCTCTTCTCTGTAGCATATCCCATGCATGCTCAATCGGGTTCAAGTCTGGCGACTGAGCAGGCCAGGGCCAAAGCCACATCTCAATCTCAAGAAATCCGCATAAAAATGCTTGATCCCTAGACACTTTTGATGTGTGTATATAAGCAAAATATTCTCTAACACAAGAACCTTAAATGGCATGTAATTAATATTGTAACATAACCTTATTACTTTATGGTTTATTTTTGAAAAACTAATACAGTAGTTGTTAATTCCGTTATGTAATTTTAATTAAATGGCCACAGAATTTTTACACCTATCGTCGCAGTGAATTTAGTGTAGAAGAGTTTGCTAAACGAAACACGCTACTTTTACCAACACGGTAGCAAATAATTAACACGTGCATGTGTACGAAACAAACATCGCAATGACCCATGAACAGACAAGAATAGCACTTAAAACGGTTCACAAAAGGTTTAAATTAAAATGTACTTGCTACCTTCCTATCGGTGACAAAGTGTCATTCTAAAGCTATTCCTGTTGACTTTCTTTTTCAGATTCATTATTCAACGACGCTTTTGTAATTGTGATGAAGTTTTGTTCAGAAAGAACAAAGACAGAGAGAATAATATTTTTTAATATCTTAATTTATATTTTTTTAACCGACTTCAAAAAAGGAGGAGGTTATCAATTCCTCATTGTTACCTCATAACTTTCAACTGGGTGAACCGATTTTGATGATGCTTTTTTTATTTGAAAGCTGCTTCCTGTGTGGTCCTATTTCGTGGTCCGATGGTCCTGATTGAAGTCGGTTATTTTTTGTTAAAATTTGTGATTTCTTCACTACTTGGGATGTTTATTGCCGTCATATATTATATCTATCTATCTGTCTATATATTATATATATAAAAGAGTAATGTGACTGACTGACATACCCAGAGATCAACGCACAGCTCAAACCGCTGAAGCTAGAATCCTGAAATGTTGCATGTAGGTTCTTTATATAACGTAAGTGAGCATTAAGAACGGAATTTTTGAAATTCCACCCCTAAGGGGGTAAATCAGGGGATGAAAGTCTGCGTGAGCGAAGCCGCGTGTAAAAGCTAGTTTTGTAAATTTAAGGAACACACACATTAAAAGACTAACAGTTCACTGCTGGGTATAGGCATCTCCTTAGAAAGGTCTGGGTATAACAGGTTGTATACAAGGTTTCCTTCTTTTTGCAGTGATGTTGTTCTACGTAGTTTGCTCCCTTTGTCGCCCATGGGTTAAATAGGGGTGGTGATACTTTATTCTTAATTTAAGGAACACCGAAATGTTCTTTGTTACAGATACAGTGGTCTTCATGAAAACTATGGCTTCTTATTTCAATTTTTTTACTTATATACTAAGTAAACCTTATCGTAAAATTCTTTTTTTTTTATTTATTTATTCAAAATCATAATTATACACATTCTACATGTTCAAGTCTGCCAAACTGTAAGACTGTTTTTCGGCAAATACAGACGTACGGCAAATACGAACTGCATAAAAAATGAGCTTATATTTTCAAATTATCCACTTACGATGTGTAAGTGAAATGATTGAAAGTACACTAGAAAGAAATTCCCACGTGCATTGCCAAAGAAGAGACAAAAAACGCCTTACGTTAAGCATTTCTAACACTTAAGGGGATGTTCCGAAAATAGTTAATGTTGATAGATTATGAGATAAATAGTATTACGGTGCGCCTTAGTTAATACACGTCTAGTTAGGGTGGTCTATTCTCGGCAGCAACTACTTATATAGTTGAACAGGACAAACTTGTTGGTTGTGTTGTACTGTAGCTTAGGTCTATTCCTGTTATAGCGTACGTAAGCTTCGCAGTGAATTGAAATTTATCGTTATTCCTTAGTATAATAAATAACAACTACTGAAACCTCAATAGGTGTTTAACAAAAGATCTTGCTATTAGTTTCGTATTTAGCTTGTACCTCATTTAACTACCATTGACGTCACAAGAAAGTACCCCATTGATTTTTGTTACGTACCCACTCTATTACAGAAAGTTACTGAAGTAACAAAGGCCGTGTAAAATCACAATGAGTGTCAACTTTATTACCCTACCTGAGTAGTGACGTCCGTCAAGAATTGACATAAGTGGTCACTGTCAAACCGTAAGTGATGAAAAAGAATTTGTTTTGTAAATACATCTTTTTTTTTATACAATTTGTTCTGGTACTATTTATTGATCATTTATCTTATACGACACAAACAAGTATTTTCTTGAGAATGAACACAAAAGACACCGAGCATTCTTCTCCAACAACACATGTCTATATTTTGGTCATCTGTTTATCGTAGAGCCCACGTTGCTGCAACGTATGACTTGTGAGAATATGGGTAACACTAAGGTTTTTAAAAGTCTTAGTTTATTGGCTTTTCTAATGTTTCTGTCATCATTACCAGAGATGTTCATGACCATCTAGAGTTCTAGACCGATGACACACAAACCAATTCAACACGTTTAGGTATATAATGTTTTTTCTTCCAGTATGTAATATAAAACTATAATGTACATTACTATCTGTAGGCCGCAGGGTCATCAGGTGTTACCTAAGTGGATGATGAGCCGTCGTCCATTTTCTTAAGTACGTACTTGTGGGTTTTTCTTCCTCATTTCAACAATTTTTCCGCGCACATGAAGAATGATTCAGCTCATGTAATAAGCGACTGTTACTCTTAGTGACGTCGTTGTCTTGAATTAGTAATTATGAGGGAACACAGCTCTTGGAAAAGGTTGATAAAATATTTTATGGTCACTAAGTAAATTATTATTAAATTCAGTTGTGTACACATTTTTCGTTCCCTTTAAAAATTACAGTGAATTGGCTTTTAGCCGCGGCTCCACTTGCATGTCGGTTATGGCGATAAAAAGCATGTCCTATGTCCTTCCTCAAGAATCAAAGTATCTCTATGCCAAATTTCATTGAAATCGGTGCAGCGGTTGAGACGTAAAAACGTAACAGACCCACATAGTTACTGTCGAATTTATAATATTAGCATGTACCTATGGATTGATAATCTAGCCTTTTATTGAATTTCCTTTCTTAGCCATTTATTTATCCATATGTTTGATAATTTTAAATTAATTTTATTTGAAAGAGTACACAGGTATAATTATTATTATTTTTACGGGAATTAACGCGATCACTATTTCAAGGTACTACATACCTCTGTTTTGCCTGACGTTTCGACCAGGTTGCACTGGCCGTGGTCACAGGCTGACTGGCTCAGCGGCGCACGCCCTCCGTCGTCGAATCCGTGAAGTCGAAGGTTCTTCATCCACCCGCACATTTTCGATATAATTGATATTTTTGTTTCGCCATGTACCGTCACATACCACACTAACAGGGTCCCTGTTCTGTAAGCAAACCGATGTGTTCCTATTCTGGTGTTTATCCGACTGCGCAGAAAATCCTGAGAAAACGTCAGGCAAAACAGAGGTATGTAGTACCTTGAAATAGTGATCGCGTTAATTCCCGTAAAAATAATAATAATTATATCATGGAACGCGAAAGTTTAAAAGTTAGTATACAGGTAGTTGCAACGTAGACTTCAATAGAAATAGCAAATGGAACCCGTCGTTAATAGTTAGAAAATGGGACCAAAAAGTGGAAACCAAGAAAAATCTAACTTCCTTTCTAAGCACAGCGTCAACTGGTGGCATATTAAACAAAAATGCTTTGATACTGTAGAAAAGCATCATATTAATTACTGCTATTATATTTTCAAGCTAATAATACTTAATATAGTAAGTACTTCACGAATCTCCACAAAAATCTAAGTTGATATCCTAAATTTAACTTTGTTAAGGTATTTTTAAAATACCATTTTTAGGGTTCCGTGCCAAGCAAAAAACGGAACCCTTATAGATTCGTCATGTCTGTCTGTCTGTCTGTCCGTCTGTCCGTCCGTATGTCACAGCCACTTTATTCCGAAACTATAAGACCTATACTTAATGTTGAAACTTGATGTGTGTCCCCCCACTGTAACTTCTAAAATAAGAGAATGATAAAACTAAAAAAAATATATGATGTACATTAATTACCATGCAAACTTCCACCGAAAATTGGTTTGAACGAAATCTAGTAAGTAGTTTTTTTTAATACGTCATAAATCGTAAACTGCATTTTACCTTTTATTCAATCAACACATCACTACATAGTATAAAACAAAGTCGCTTTCTCTGTCCCTATGTCCCTTTGTTTGCTTAAATCTTTAAAACTACGCAACGGATTTCAATGCGGGTTTCTTTAATAGATAGAGTGATTCAAGAGGAAGGTTTTTATGTATAATAAATGCATAATATAGTATGGAAACACTGTTAATTTCCGAGGTTTTTAATGTGACGTAGCAAATAAACACTTTTTTTGCGCTTACATTGCAAACGCTGGTTGCACCTTACGAGATAGATCAAAATAATGTACTACAGTATTGTACACCTTAAAAAGTACTACAAAAAAGTCCGCAACGGTATATGCCTATCTCTTAGGGATAATCCACAACAACCATTTTTTATTCCTTTCTTTTTACGAGAAATAATGGCTTATTTACAAAGTGATTTTAAGCAATACAGAATGAATCCTGATACAATTAAGTAAATTAAATACATTGTGCATTTAATATAGATCAAAATGGCCCTTTACAGTATCTAATTTAAATGAATATATTCGAAGATATTACAGATTTAAAATGCACGAATCGTGTCGTCAGCGGGGGCATCTGAAATCCACCCGTGCGAAGCCGGGGCGGGTCGCTAGTATAAAAATAAAATAAAAATTATATTATGTTACTTGCTGCTGCGGAACCCTTCATGGGCGAGTCCGACTCGCACTTGGCCGCTTTTTTTTGGTTTCTTTCAGCAAAGTTGATTAAATAATAACATATTGTATTAAACCCTAGATATACAAAAGTGATTCATATTACAACTCTAACAAAACCCTTTTTGCAATAACCTTTACTTTTTACTTTTTTATCAAACCTTAGACACAATTTCATCTCAATTTATCAGTTTTACTTGAACAAAAACACTGGAGTGGGTCAGTCCAATAATAAAGCCATTAGCAGACAAACTTTATCTTACAATACCATTAGGTGATCACAATTTATTGTAGTTTAGAACAACGAAAGTCGGTCACGAGCATTGTGATCAAAATATTCAGGGGTGAAAAGTGCCTATCTATAAATTCTACAAAAGATTATTATTTGTTTAATTCATCATCAACATTGTTCATACATGGGTACAGTTCCGTAGTCAGCGCAATAATCAATAATTCAAAGGGTTTCGTTTTTTTTTTAATTGCTATCATAAAAAAAAATCCTTCGTCCTGTGTGAATGACACTGGTCTTTCATACCGGATAGATAAAAATTATATCTTTGGTAGGGTATGGTAAACGGGATAGTAAGCACGTTAAGTACGGGTTCTTGAGTGGAGACCGCGTCTCGGCAAAAGTAGTGTAGGACGTCCACAGGCCAGGTGATGATCTGCGCAAGACGGCTGGCAGGAGCTGGATGCGAGAAGCCGAGGATCGAACCAAGTGGCGCGCAATTGGAGAGGCCTATGTCCAGCAGTGGACTGCGATAGGCTGATGATGAAGTCTCAGCACTACGGGACAGAGACTACATTATCTTGTAATTTTATTTTTGGTAAGACGGTAAGAAGTAGCCATGTGCTACTCCATCTACGATTTGTAATATATGAAAAATTTAATCAAGATCCATTCAAGTAACTATAACTGAATAACACAACATCGCGAAAGACGTTTTTTTTCTATATTTTTGAGATATATTTTTGAGATAAGTACTTAGATCTAATTACTCATAATAATAGTATGTAACAAGTCTTAACGAATTAAAAAAAAAAAAAACAACTGCGTCAATATACGTTATCTTTATTAAATTGATTGAGGAACTAAAAAGATAGATCTATAAGTAGTTTTTTTTAATATATTTTTTTGTTTTTTTTTTTAAATTTTATCTACCCCGTGTCACTCTCACGACTAAGACGAATCTATTGACACCACTCACATAAAAATATGACAAGCCGTTTAGGCTCAAGGGCCAAAGAAATATACATAAACACTCGAAAAACATAACCCTCCTTCTTTCGCATTCGGGTAAAAACAAACGGATGACTTATAGAAACTAAAAAAGTGTTTTTGTTTGTACCTACCAGCTTTTACCCACGGCGCCGCTCGCGTATATGTCGGTTATCGCGGTAAAGAATAGCATATGTCCATCCTCAATAATCAAAGTAGGTATCGCCATGACAAATTTTATTGAAATCAAATCAATAGACAGACAGAGTTATTTCGAATTTCTAGTATTACTTAAGTATATGGATTTTACTGCTAAGATGATAAACAATCATACATTTAAAACAGAGCTACCTTAGCATTTTGCCCATCATTTCAGCTTTGTAACCAGTTTCAAAAGAATTTTCAGTTTTAATTAGCAAAAAGTTCGGACAGACGAGGTCACAAAAATCACTCATGGATGTAGAAATATCGATTATATCGCCGGTTAAGTACTTGTGCGACAAATTAATTAAAAGTAATAAAAAAAGTTTTCTATACGGATGATCATGACAAGGGTTCCGTCGTACAATAAATTTTAAGCCAATATTGCAGTCCATTATTTTGTACGGTATTCTACTGAGTAGTCTGCTCTATATATATAATATGGAACGATACACCCGTTAGACAAAGAAAAAACCGGAAATTTGGCATTATTTAAAATTATACAGATGTGTGCTTATTTAGTTAGTATAATCCATACTAATATTGTTTAAAGAATCAACCAAACCCCTCCCACCATCCCCTAAAGGCCGGCCACGCGCTTGTGACGCCTCTGGTGTTGCGGGTGTCCATGGGCGGCGGTAATCGCTTACCATCGGGCGATACGTCTGCTCGTTTGCCTGTATTCCATAAAAAAATATAAATTCGAAAGTAACTACATACTCTGATAAACCACTGCACAGAATTCAATAGGCTTCTCTTTACCGCGAATAGCCGACATAAACGCGGGTGGAGTCGCGGGCAAAAGCTAGTAGTACAGTAGGAAAAAACTTGAGCGTACTTTTCTCGAAACCGCCTTTTCTGACCAGCGGTATAAGCAATATCACTGAATGCTCGGACAGCCATTTATTCCCGAACAAAACAGCGAAACCCGAAGAATACCGAAAACAAACGAAATTTCCCGAAAGAAATACTTTAGTACAGGCTATTACCGTTTATGAAGCACCTAGGGAGTAACGAGCTTCAGTTAAGAGCAAATGATCTTAATTATTTGTACAATTAAAAATAACTGTTAGAAGTTAGGTAACTTTGAAACTTTGTGCTGTAATAACCAACATACTAAAGGCCATGCATATATATTTCCTGTGTATTTAAGATAGTTTTAATAAATTTATTGTTTCCTATGTATAAGATTTGATATAAACATCAACCAAAAAAATTAAGCGGTCCCCACGCCGCTTCTACTGCGCCAAGTATTGTGTGTTCAAATCCCACATGAGACAAACACTGTGTGATCCACAAATTGTTGTTCTGAGTCTAGGTGTTCTGTGTCCTTTTCATGTATGTTTGTTTGTAAACTCCCTTGTGACACCGAATGTATATTCCTAATGCGGGAAGCGTCTTTAAAAAAGGCTTTAAAACGGCTCGACCAATTTTAACGAGACTTTCACTTAGCAAACGTTACATAAAATAACTTACGTTACTTTTATATACCTAGTTTTCTAAACGATAATCGAAGATTTTGACATACATATAATATTTTCTTTCTTCTTTTGATGAAATGGCAACCAGCCGGATCCCTCGGATCAGCTATTTCTGCCAATGTCAAGTGTTTATAGTCTTCATATTATAAGTCTTTAAGTCTTCGTCGTGATGAAATTATTGATAAAAAATATAAAAAATGTGGATGAGATGAAATGGGGATCGTCTTCCGAAAAAACAAAAAACGGTCTCCCATATTATTATTGACTGCACGGTTGGCCTAGTGGTTTAGGCGGTCGCCACGCCGCTTGCCAAGTGTTGTGGGTTCAAATCCTACACGGGACAACACTTTGTGTGTTCCACAAATTGTTGTTCTGACTTTGGGTGTTAATTGTGTCCGTTTCATGTAGTAAAGTCCCCCGCGACACAAGATGTTTATTCCTAAAGCGGGAGTTGTCTTCTTTAAAAAAAAAAATCAAATCATATGTACCTCATGTTAGTTAATAAACAATGTTTTGGCAATCTGAGCTGTAATTCCGATATCCTCACTATTTTTTATTATTACCAACTTCCAAAAAATAAAAGTATTAATAATTACTTAAGTATGTCGTTATTTTTATTTATTTTTAAATGTGTAAGTACTTACTATATAAAAATTTCGTAGTTTTTTAAATCATTTTTTATTTGAGAGATACCGTATGGTCTTATTCCAATTTGAAGAACAAATTTCACATCTAAAGGGGAAAATTAAGGAACAATTACGATGTAGACACATTAAATCTTAATGATTCTCTATGAAAAGTTAAAGATATATTTTAGTAGGTAATTTTAGTTTCAAAAGAGTAATAGTTCTCAACCTCTAAATGTCAAATTTAGTTACAGCGTGTCGGAACTTGCCATTAATTTAATCAATCCCAAAGTGATCTAACAATGTAAGGTGAAATAACCCAACGGAAGTCAAAACATCATGGACCCGTTATTAATCAAATCAAATTTGTATCTAATCCGAGTTGAAACACTGTTCGTCGATTAGATACTCTGGATAACTAAACTTTAACTCGATTAATACTTTACATCAATGTCTACTACGTTAACTGTATTACGGATATCGATGCATTACAATAAAATTAAAGTAATCATTTTAAATTAAAAAGCGTTATAATTCAGTTTTGGGTTTAAAGGAATTAACTTATTTATGGTGGGTATTAAATAAATATATTCCATGTTTATATCATGATATATTCTACCTTACTTTTATTTGTTTGAAGGTGCGGCCTTACTGTCATTATAAGGGAACGTGTTATTTAAAAGTCATAAATCTAAAATCTATATTAATATTGTCAATAAGCTGAAAAGTTAGCTTGGTTAAACGCATTTATCTCAGAAAGTACAAGTCCTATTTGTAAATTATTTTAGTGTTAAGTAGATAGCCCAGTTATTAAGGAAAGTTATATGTTACCACGCTATGACACATACAGGCCGAGAATCAATGAAAAATATTTAAAAGAACGAAGATTTCTTATTTCTTTTTTCTTTTGACGTAGACAAAGTTGCGTGGGACTGCTAGTTTTAGACACAAAATGTTTAACCGGTAAATGTTTAAAAATGTTCTTTAAAGGGAAGAAATATACAAAGCTCCCCTTAGCCCGACGACACCCCGAATCGCACAATAAAGCGGGGGAGAATACCCTTACCAAAAACACCTTGAAATTGTACCGCGTGTGAGTGATTGGTACGGGATATGAATGGAGGGATTATTGCTATTTGAGACAGGGTAGGTGTTCTATAACTTTACCGGAGACCGAAGCACTATAAATTGATACTATTGAATTGAATGGAGCGTTGAAAGTTACGTTAAGTGAACAGGAGTGAATGAATATACTGTTTAATTATAATCACGTAATTAAAATTAGACACGGTTATTTCACATGCGATTCATATCTTCGAATGATTATAATGGTGACTGTTACAAGTGATAGACAAATATACCAGAGGTCATAATGAGAGACCTTTTCTTTTGAACTTCACCTTAGGCGAGTCTACCATAATCATCATTTACACTCGCAATGATTCTGTATATTTTCACAGGTGTGATGAATAATAATTTAAGACAGGGGATGGGACGTTTCTGTGGGTCAGCACTTATAGTGATTTGTATCACTATGCATTCTACTCGTATACCTATCACACCCATCAGCTCCTCATATTTCTAAACTAAACTGTGTAAAATAACTAGTTTTAAGTAGGAATACCATTGTAAGAAGAAATAAAGTATTATTATTATATGTATTACTAGTTGTTGCCCGCGGATCCGCCCGTGTATATGTCGGTTATGTAGCGTAGTATGTGTTAGTCTGATGTATTAGCTATATTATTGTAAAGTTTCATCCAAATCCGTACAGTAGTTTTTGCGTGAAGAAATTACAAACATACACACTCACAAACTTTCACCTTTATAATATAATTGACTAGCGACCCGCCCCGGCTTCGCACGGGTGGATTTCAGATGCCCCCGCCGACGACACGATTCGTGCATTTTAAATCTGTAATATCTTCGAATATATTCATTTAAATTAGATACTGTAAAGGACCAGATCTATATTAAATGCACAATGTATTTAATTTACTTAATGGTATAAGGATTCATTCTGTATTGCTTAAAATCACTTCGTAAATAAGCCATTATTTCTCGTAAAAAGAAAGGAATAAAAAATGGTTGTTGTGGGTTATCCCTAAGAGATAGACATATACCGTCGCGGACTTTTTTGTAGTACTTTTTAAGGTGTACAATACTGTAGTACATTATTTTGATCTATCTCGTAGGGTGCAACCAGCGTTTGCAATGTAAGCGCAAAAAAATGTGTTTATTTGCTACACCACATTAGAAACCTCGAAAGTTAACAGTGTTCCCATACTATATTATGCATTTATTATACATAAAAATCTTCCTCTTGAATCACTCCATCTATTAAAGAAACCCGCATCAAAATCCGTTGCGTAGTTTTAAAGATTTAAGCAAACAAAGGGACATAGGGACAGAGAAAGCGACTTTGTTTTATACTATGTAGTGATAGTGATAGTGTGATGTGATTAAAATTAATATTTTAACGTAATTTTTTAAACTTAAGAAATGTCTGTTTCTCTTTTACAGCTAAACTACTGAACTGATTTTAATTTAATGTATCATGAAAATACTTTGATTTTTGAGGTAGGACTATACAAGGTTACTCTTTAATGCGATGAAGTACATACACGCGGGCGGAGCCGCAAGCAAAAGCTAGTATTATAAAGCCGGACATACACGTTCAAGTATACTTGCATAAATCCAGACTGTTTTGTCTGTCTGTCTCAGACAGATACTTGAACGTGTATGCCCGCCTTAGTAGTTTATCGTAACATGATATTATAATGTTTATAATATTTATGCATTTGTAAATAAATTAATAATCAAGTGTTACTTAATAATATTTGTGGACTTCTAATTAATAAATTAATCTTAATGAGTTTAACCATATGTTTGTATTATTTTTGTTTACTATTTGTAAATAAAGCAACATTCTAGATGTATGAGTTCAATTACAGAAGGCGACTGTAATTTACATATTACGTGACATACAAGGTGGAACGACGCCATTTTATTTCGCTATACGCTGAAATAATATAATTCTTGCTGTTTACAGATATAAGGAACCAGTATCACAGAAATCTGATCGCTCAGACTTACGGCAAAATTAAAAGTCACTAGTTTTTGCCCGCCCGCGTATATGTCAGTAATCGCTGCAAATAGTAGCGTATGTGTTATTCTGATGTATAAGCTATATTACTGAAAAGTTTCATTCAAATCCGTTTAGTAGTTTTTTGCGTGAAAGAGTAACAAGCATCCATCCATCCATACTTACAAACTTTCGCGTTTATAATATAAGTAGGATGTTAGTTCTCAAAAGCCGTGGTACGAACTTAGTGGCTTGCAATCTGAGAGGTCTATGTGCAGCTGTGTACTATGATGACGATGATTTTGTCTGATCTTCTGTGTACATATACATTAGATATGTATACATTTACTTTTTAAAGGGAACTCAGGTTATTATGTCGGGGGCTTTTTGTCCTTAGATCATTAAAAATAAAGTTTTCACGTGAGAAAAGTCGAAAACAATATTCTATAAGTAAGCACTTTTCTCCAAAAAAAAAAAATTAAAACATTGCAATACAAAAAAAATGCAGTAAGCATTTTTAGATACATTGAGACGGATAAGTCAGAACAACCATAGAGTATAGAGGACTTTTACCGCCAAAAGTAATCCTTGGAGAATTTGTCTGTAGGGTCGTGGTATTGTACACCATTCATACGGGGGTTAGGGCTTCACGAAGGGAGCTCCCGCCATTAAATGGAAGCAATTGTGTTGCTCCCCGATCGATTTTGTTTTAGTTAAAGAGATAAAATCAAAAAAAAAACTCTCGAGACTGTATGCTATAAATACCAAAGTACTAATGGTAGTAAGACATAATGCTTTTTTGTCGTAAAAAAGGACATTCTCAATTTGGGCGTTTTTCTATTTGATACCTCGAAAACTCCATCCTTTGTTTCTTTTTATGTAGGAGGACAAAGTTCCCCTTAGGTCCAATGTGAATTAATTTATGAATGAAAATTTTAGCAATTAAGATACGTACAGTTTATTACAACCCATCGTGATGTATTTGTTGTATAAATAGTATTTTAAAATGGCGGTTATATTCAACAAAAACCGTACTTAAAACTGTCAAAGAGAATACTTCAAAAAAAACTCCGACCAGGCTCTCTGAATAGATGTCTTTGCTTCATAAGCTTTGGCACACTTTTTAATAACTTGGGAACAAAGTTCACTTCAAAGTTATGGTTGAGATCCTCATTTTTTCTTGTACCAAAGAGTCTTTACTGTCCCTTTGGGACTATTTTCGAATATGTAATGGCTGAAGTCAGTTCGACTAAAAGCGAAAGATCGCTTACTTACGACATTCTCACCAATTTTAATAACGTACAAAACTTATAGACTAAAAACATATTTTTTTTAATTTAAAAAAGAAAACTCCCGCACTAAGAATAAATCCTGTATCGCGGGGGACTTTACAAATATACATGAAACGGACACAAAGAACACCCAAACTCAGAACAACAATTTGTGGATCACACAAAGTGTTGTCCTACGTGGGATTTGAACCCTCGACACTTGGCGAAGTAGGAAACGGCGTGGTGACCGTTAAACCACTAGGCCTAAAGGCCCGTATTCACTTTGTATAGTGCGAGTGCAGGTGCATAGTGCGGCTGATCGGTGATTGGTGGAAAGTACGTGTGGACCGCGAATTCGCCATCCACACCTATTTCTATTTATTATACATACATATATATATTATAAATTATACATATTTCTCACTTCACACCTGCACTCGCACTAATCAAAGTGAATACGGGCGTAAACGTGCAGTCTGTTTTTAGAGCCATTTTGACATGACATGACTTATTGCGAATTGCTTACAATGCAGCATGGTATTGAGGTAAGTACACACATCAAAAGTGTCTAGGGATCAAGCATTTTTATGCGGATTTCTTGAGATTGAGATGTGGCTTTGGCCCTGGCCTGCTCAGTCGCCAGACTTGAACCCGATTGAGCATGCATGGGATATACTACAGAGAAGAGCTCTGCCGAATATGGAGGGTATCCAGTCGCAAGAAGACCTTTTTTTGTTGTTGCAACGAACATGGGCGGCCATTCCACAGCGTGTTTGGATGAACTCATTTTGAGTATGCCAAACCGATGTTCTTGTGTTGTTAGTGTTCGCGGTAGAAACCCGGATTATTAATTGTTTAAGTTACCTAATAAAATTTTTAAGAAAACTGTTATTCCAGTCTTTTTTCGAACTTTAATGTTAGTGGTTCAAATGTCAAAAATCCCTTTATTAGGAAAATGGCAAATTTCTTTATTAATGCAAAGGTGACTTGGTTTATCGTTACTGTGACAAACGAAAACACTTTATTTGATGAATCCTTAAAGAAAATTTTAATTAATATCAATCAGGAGAAAAGTTATTGCAAAAATATATGTTGATCCCTAGACACATATGTTGATCCCTAGACACTTTTGATATGTGTATGTCCATGTGGATTTTTACACATTATGTATTCACAAAATGCATTTTTGTCATTCTCGTCTGTCAGCCTATCCCTCTGTTTGTCTTAACTAATCTTCAAAACGGTTGAACTTATCTCAATGGGAGTTTCACTAGCAGGTAGCTAATAGGTGCTACTTTGATCTTGAGATTTTAAAAGGGCTTTACGCAAAAAAAAAACGTACGAAACATATAGGCACACGCGAGCAAATCAGGGCAGACAATCCTAGTCTTGAGAATGCGGCTTTGCAATTCCACTTTAACCGCTAAAGTCTTTCAAAGAATTTGTCATAAGGAAAATTGTTTCTTCACATTATTTCATCAACTCTGACGGCTAGTAGGTACCCAGATAACAGCCAGAATAATTTGTCTCCTCATGTAGTGTCACTTTTGTTGTTATCTATACACGTACTAATATATAAAGCTGAAGAGTTTGTTTGAACGCGCTAATCTCAGGAACACCTGAACCGATTTAAAAAATTCTTTCAGTGTTGGATTGAACATTTATCGAGGAAGGCTATAGGCTATATATCATCCATCACGCTAAGACCAATAGGAGCGGAGGATCAATGAAGAATGTTACAAAAATGTTACAAAAACGAGGGAATTTTTTGACGCTACGGGCAACACGCTGCGTTGCGTGGGTCAGCTAGTTCATTCATAAAAGAGGTAAAATGCGGATAAAAATTAGGTAGGTGCGTACCTAACATTGAACTAATATTACCTAGGTATCAACGTAGGTATATTATTGTACCTAACTCAATATTGCCTAATCGTGTGAGGTACAAACCTACCTAGTGATCCTATAATTATTATTATGGCCTTTGTTTGAAGTAATTATCAAGAACTCAGATCAAATAAAAAAACAAGTTGTCGATACTTGTACGATACTGACGGAAAGTAGCGTAGTTTATACCTCGCGTGTGTCTACTTTGAACTACGCTACTTTTTTTCATCGCCAAGAACAAGGCCGTGCGTTATCTACCTTTTTAACCGACTTCAAAAAAGGAGGAGGTTCTCTATTCTGCCGTATTTATGTTTTTTTTGTGTGTTCGCGGATAACTTAGTCGTTTATGAACCGATTTTGATGATTCTTTTTTTAATGGAAAGCAGATATCCCAACGGTGGTACCGTGATAAGAACACTAAGATCTGATGATGGCATCCAAGACAAATCGAGTCAAACCTTGAAGTCGGTTTCTGTTTTTGTTAAAATTTTACTTGTTTAATTTGATCTGAGATCTAGAAAGGCACGTATCAATAAAGTGATTATTAAATTTAATGTACCTACACACATCAAAAGTGTCTAGGGATCAAGCATTTTTATGCGGATTTCTTGAGATTGAGATGTGGCTTTGTAATAAATTTATGATTTTATAAATTTATATGGATTCTTTTTGGTGCATTTCATAATTTGAATCAGGAACTGTCAATCAAATTCGAGTAAAAGATGAAAATCAGCTGTCAATATTTTCCCTATAAAAACATACAACGCATTGAAGACATTATTAGTGCTACTGTTTCCCTACTACTGATTAAAACCAACGTTATTATGGAGCGGCGACGTCATTTAAGCAGGGAAGAAATGCTCAGAGCCGTGGGAATGATAGAAGCTGGTTCCCGGCAACGTACTGTGGCTTTAGCTCTGAATACAAGTCAGAGTGTTATCAGTCGACTTTGGACACGTTACCCTTCGGTAACGTGTCCAAAGTCGTACTGGTACCGTGGCTGAGCGCCATGGAGGACGGTATCGCTGCACCACACGGAGACAAGACCAATACATTCAAATCTTAACTCGAAGAGCTCCAACAATAACCGCCATGATGTTAGCCGTGAGGCTTCATCACTCTTCAGGGAACTTAATTAGCGACCAAACAGTCAGAAACCGCTTGCATGAAGTGAACCTTCATTCCCGAAGACCGCTACGGGTACCACCTATAGCAATGCACAATCGTAGGATTCGATATCAATGGGCTCTTGAACACAGAAATTGGGCAGAAGAACAATGGCGTTTCGTGTGCTTTTCTGATGAGTCTCGTTTTGGTATGAGACCGGATACACGACGTATACGACACTGGAGAACCCCTGGACGCCAACAGCGATTAAAATCTTGCCAGGAAGTCCATCCTTATAGTGGTGGAACCATCATGGTATGGGCGGGTATTTGGATCGGCGGAAGAACTGAGTTGATTTGGATCAGAGGCAACCTCAACGCTCAAATTTATGCTGAGACGATTGTATCAGACGTCATCGTTCCTCTACAAGTGCAAATCGGTCCCTTATTTCAGTTAATGCATGATAATGCACGACCGCACACCGCAAGAGTTGTAAGACAGACTCTCGCCGCAGCTAACATCAATGTCCTGCCCTGGCCTGCTCAGTCGCCAGACTTGAACCCGATTGAGCATGCATGGGATATGCTACAGAGAAGAGCTCTGCCGAATATGGAGGGTATCAAGTCGCAAGAAGACCTTTTTTTGTTGTTGCAACGAACATGGGCGGCCATTCCACAGCGTGATTTGGATGAACTCATTTTGAGTATGCCAAACCGATGTTCTTGTGTTGTTAGTGTTCGCGGTAGAAACACGGATTATTAATTGTTTAAGTTACCTAATAAAAATTTAAAGAAAACTGTTATTTCAGTCTCTTTTTCGAACTTTAATGTTAGTGGTTCAAATGTCAAAAATCCCTTTATTAGGAAAATGGCAAATTTCTTTATTAATGCAAAGGTGACTTGGTTTGTCGTTACTGTAACAAACGAAAACACTTTATTTGATGAATCCTTAAAGAAAATTTTAATTAATATCAATCAGGAGAAAAGTTATTGCAAAAATATATGTTGATCCCTAGACACTTTTGATGTGTGTACTTGCAAAACTCAATAAGTACTAAATAGGTTATGTAGGAGATTGGTCACCTATTCAAATTCCTAAGTCGCTTTAACTGTTGTTAACTGGCACGGCGGAATTCAGAATAAAATTCTTAGAAAAATAATAAACTAAAAAATATACCTCCAGTCTCCAGAAGTTACTCAACCTGTATTGCATGAAACCAATAGGCTATAATGTAAAACATCGCCATTAGCATTTAAAAGTAAAAGGATGTAGAAATGTAGATAAAATAAATTTGAATGTATATCAATAGACCAGAATGAGTCAGACGAAAGGAACCGGTCATTGAGCCTCTCGCCGATTGTCTAATAACCAGTTTCAGTAAAACGATCTTTTAAAGTACAACCCGCTATCACTATGCTCACAATAACGTATTTTCTTAGAGCGGAACTTATTATATTTTTATGAAAAAGGCTATAATGGCTTGTCTTTTAACCTAACCACAGAAGGAAGCAAGACTGGCATTTTTTAATTAAAAGTTTTATAGAGCAATTACGGGCAGCGGCTGGGCAGTCTTATTTGTTTTAATCGAGCCTCGGTAAACAATATTTTAACATGCAAATCTAAATCATTAAAAAAACAAATAGAAGTACTTTCGTCGTAAAAGATAACAAATGATAAGTTCCTAATAGCTAAACAGTTCAATTTACGGCAAACAATTTTACTACAAAACGAAGCAAAAAAATCACTCAAACTGGGTATGGTTCAATTACAAAAGTAACTTACCTTATTCAATCGTCCTTAGGTAAAAATCCTGGGCATGCTATTCTTCTATTTAGAAACCAAAGTTCACTTGAACTCGGTACTACTCGCCACACATAATTTTACCAATACATCCACAATGCGACACGGTACACAATTTCTTGTCACGAGATGAATCACCAAAGAATGCACTCGATATCACACAAAAACTACCACTAATAATCACTATAACACATGAACCATCACTTTTTCGATAAATATTCGTTATTCGAATCGATTTCGCATTATTAAACTAAATATTCGACACAAGATAAAAGTTTTGAACGATAACAGCGCGCGAGACAGCGACACGACGCAACACCGAGTCTTTGACTGCACGACTGGCATAGAAGTATAACCTAACAAAATCGAAGGAGTACGCGCGCGTGTAAACGACTAACAAACTGTTGCTCTTCCAAACTCAGCCAGGTTACGCCGTGATTACTATAAACAAAAGTCGAAAAACTTAATGCTCTGAAGTTGTTATGTTACATTACATTACAATTCACTGTTAGTGTGTAGTTTGTTTTGGGTTTGTAGTTAAATTACGGCACGGTGCGTGTTAAAAATTGGTTTACTTCATCAATAAACGATTTGTTTTTATTAAAAGTCACGAACTGCAGGCAATCGAATTACTGCGTTCGGCGTGGTCTGAAGTTATTGACATTCGCGCGTTTCGCCCTGTGCAGCGCGCACAGAAAGTGTTGTTCGCTGTACGCCAGGAAGGGGACACTGCTTGCTTACCTGCTCGACCGGTTTTTTGTTCACTGTTTTTTTGTATCAAAAAAATTAACTGTGTACAATGCTTTTTGTACAATAATAAATTGGAAACCACCGTTTTATCAATGCTGAGAATTGTACATAGAACTTTCATTTTAATATCTATTATGCTTTTAAATTCTCGTAACTCAAAATCTCTTTTTAAAAAGGCCTTAGGTACCTACCTTCTCCTCAAGTTTATTTTACATTTAGTTTAAAATTATCTACGACATTTCAAGAAAAAAAGCACTCGCAATTTTTTGACATCTGGCATTTCTTTTTTAGGCTTTCATACCCAAAGGGTACAAACAAACCAATATCATTCACGTCTTTTTGTCTGTCCGTTGTCTGTCACAAAAGGTTTTACAGCCAAACAGTCTGTACTACCTTTAAATTTTATTGGAGGTATAAACATGTTTTAAATGTTTTACGGAGACTGGACTTTCATTCAGTCAAATTTGAGATAAAAAATGTTTTTGAGATCAATGTACCCGAGTGAAAAACATCGAGTGAAGTACCGTTTTTTAGAGCTTGTTAAGTAGATAGATCTCATTTTTTGTGTTAAAAAATAAATATTTGAAGACAAAGGAAAGTGAAACCAGAAAAAAATATTCTGAAGAATTTTATAATACACCATTGATACTTCTTGATTTAGCTACTTCTGACAAACATACTTATATAGAGTTATCTTTATATATATAATTCTTCTGTGAGTGTGTATGTCACTGAACTTCTCTCAAACGACTGAACCGATTTTGATGAAATTTTTTGTGTGTGTTCAAGGGGATCTGGGAATGGTTTAGATTCACAATTTTGTCCGCTGGACAATGTTTTTTTAATTAATTTTTGAAATTTTCAAATTAAAGACGTGTAGACAGGACAACGTCTGTCGGGTCCGCTAGTACATATCTAAAATTCTAAACATATCTCTAATATAGAAAAATCTATTGCTGTTCGTTTGTCTCGCTAAAACTCGAGAACGGCTGGGCCGATTTAGCTGATAAGCTACATAAATACCAAAAACTTTTACGTAGTTTTTGAGTTATATTTTTTTTTTGTTTTTCTTGTTGAAGTATTGCCTTAAATGTTTAGATTTTAATAATTTTACTCTTTTGATTGTACGGCTTTGCTTTCAATTGATATGGTCGAATATTGTCTATTTTCTAGGGCCTTACCCAATACCTACTCCTGAGCAGTGAGCTACGAATAGCCCCTGTATGTATATACAAATCGTTGTTTGATCTTGATATTTGTTTATTGTTCCCAGACATCGCCTGGTGGTCAAATATTTATCGTTTTCTGAATGTTTTGTTCTTTCAGCTTTCTACGCAGGACAACGAGACTGCAAAGAGAAGTAAAACTAGAAACCAACCCGTGTGGCCAGCGTTGCGTCATAACATCCTTTCTAAGGAGAGGCCTCTATGTCCAGCAGTGGACTATTAAGACATTAAATAATAATAATTAAAGACATTATTCATGATGATTTTATTCAATACGCTATAACAACCGCCGGTAACGTCGCGGGGCAAAGCTGGTCTAAAAAAAGTAGCCTAAGTTACTCTTTATATCATCCGCTATCTGCCTGTGAAAGTCCCGTCAAAATCGGTCAAGTCGTTCCAGAGATTAGCCGGAACAAACAGACAGATGTAGACGAAATTAGGAAGGTAAATTAGGGTTAAAGAAAACTAGGGAGCCGCGTAAAGACTTAGTCTTGGAAAGTAGATTTATTTTTATAGTATAGGGGTACAAATGAGCAGACAGCTCGACTGGTGGTAAGTGGTTACCACCGCCCATGGACATTTAAAACTCGAGAGTCACAAATGTGTTGCCGCTCTTTAAGTCCTTCTCCCTCCAATCAGCTAGTTTGGATGCTTGTAACCTTACTCACTTTGTGAAAAGCAAGGAAAAACTTCTTAAGGCCTTCTACGCACCACGCTGGCGCCTCACCGGCGGATTTAGGCCGCGCGGCAATACTACTGACACATTATTAACATTTCAGCCATGCCAGCGCTTGTCTTCGGGCATCGTAAGGCCGCTGGCACAAGTCGATGGAGACCGCAAAGGAACATTTCAGCCCCGTGCCTATGCCGATAGCTTGTTTACACGATATGGTAGAAGGCCTTACACAGGTTTACTATGAAGCCGTAGTATCACTAAGGTCGTGCCGGCCTATTTATGGCAAAGTATTATTCTACGGCAAGATTACGTAGCCATAACGCGCAACTTTGTCTTGCCTGGCCTAGTGCGGGTTGGGGACTGCCCTAAACCCGCACTAGGCCAGCGTGGGGACGAATGGCCTTACCCCTCTTCTGAGAGGAGACTCGAGCCCAGCAGTAGGACATGATGGGCTGTTGATGATGATGATGATTGTTCTTCCATGATAAGATTGATATTATTATTATTATTTTTACGGGAATTAACGCGATCACTATTTCAAGGTACTACATACCTCATACCATACCTCACACGACAACGACAACGTCGTTGTCGTTCTTGGATGTTAAAGTAACCGTGAGATCAGATGGGTCCTTGTCACACTGTGTGTACCGTAAGCCTACTCATACGGATAGATACCTACACGCCACGTCTCATCATCACCCCCGGCACTTGCAATCTGTTATGACTTCACTCAAGAACAGAGCTTACGATCTCTGTGACCCTGAACATTTAGAACGGGAGCTAGAACATGTTCAGGAGGTACTCAAAGGTAACGGATATCAAGTGAATGGAGGACGGAAGCAACCGAAAATAAGACGCAAGTATCCAGAAGTGAACAGGCAACCAGCCTATATGCCTTATGTCAAGGGAGTTACGGATAAGATCGGGTCCGTGTTAAAGAAATACTCCATTCCGACAGTATACACACCAGGCATAAAGGTTCACAACATCGTCGGCACACCGAAGGATATATTGCCACTACAAACTCCGGGTGTTTATAAAATAGACTACAGCTGCGGAAGTTCCTACATAGGCCAAACGAAACGGACTATTGCTGAAAGGGTCAAAGAACATATCGCTGCTGTGAAGAACCGACAGACGAGCAAATCGGCGATTGCAGAACATGCACTCGATGCAGGCATCAACCACTGGATTGAATTTCACCGCACGCAAGTCCTCTCCACCGAACGTCACTTTTATTCAAGAGTTGTACGTGAAGCGATTGAGATTAAAAAGCATAAAACTTTCAATCGGGAAGATGGTTTTAAATTATCTACAGCGTGGAATCCAGTGTTAAAAACATACCACCTCGCTTTTCTGCGCAGTCGGATAAACACCAGAATAGGAACACATCGGTTTGCTTACAGAATAGGGACCCTGTTAGTGTGGTATGTGACGGTACATGGCGAAACAAAAATATCAATAATATCGAAAATGTGCGGGTGGATGAAGAACCTTCGACTTCACGGATTCGACGACGGAGGGCGTGCGCCGCTGAGCCAGTCAGCCTGTGACCACGGCCAGTGCAACCTGGTCGAAACGTCAGGCAAAACAGAGGTATGTAGTACCTTGAAATAGTGATCGCGTTAATTCCCGTAAAAATAATAATAATTATATCATGGAACGCGAAAGTTTAAAAGTTAGATTGATATTAGGCTGAAGACACATGGGTAATAGACTTATAAACCCGTTCTGTGATTGAAGAAGCTTCTAGGACAGCGAAGTCAAATGGCCAGTGACTTTGGCAATCAGACAAAGAGGATAATCGGAGAGAAATAAATAAAGAACAACAAAGGAACATGACAGAGTTTCTATGAATCTTATCTTTAATGATATGAACAGTAAACAAAGAAGGAATTGCATATTTTATTACACATGTTTCTTATATTATTTACGAGCTGACCTACGCAACCTCGTTTGCGTCCAAACTGCCATCCCCAGTTTTAACCCCAAAAGGGGGTTGATTTCTAAAGATACATTATTAGTACACCTCCACACCATCTATAGAGCATACATTTTAAATTTCAAGTCTCTTACTTCAAAAATATAGAACTTTCATACAAACTTCCAACCCCCGTTTTACCCCCTTAGGGGTGGAGTTTCGTAAAATCCGTTTAGCGGATGTCTACACCCTATAAGGAACCTACCTGCTAAATTTCAAGTTTCTAGGTGTTATAGTTTCTGAGATTTCGTGATTAATAAGTGAGTGGTATTTCGCTTTTATATATATAGATAGATATAGAATATAGATTGGATCAATGTAGATGTAGGACGAAAGGATGTTGTCCTTGGAACCTAACAAAACTAAAGCATGGCAGAATATTATTCATAATCAGTGCCATCTATCGCGAAATAGTGTAGTACAAAAGTATTTTCAAACATTTTTTTTCCGCTTTTCAAGAAAAAAAACGATCGAATGTATTGGTAGCGCCATCTATCGGTGCAAACGAATAATTAATAAATTAATAAAAGATTTCTACCATTTTATTTGTTGAACGGGTTCGGTACCTTTAAGATATAAATATAAAAAATCTTTTGGTGTTGTAATATCACACTACGATTACCACGAGTATTATGAGCAATCGATGAGAAATATTGCAAAAACGTGGAGAATAATTTACAGACGCTCTGTCGTCAGTTAATATTGTCTATATAAATATAGGTTGTTGTAGTTTGTTGACACAAATATTTTACGTCCGAAATACAGTATAAACCCGATTTGTCATGTCAAGGGATGTGACGCTCAGGCCCGCGTCAGGCCGTTAGCGTAAACCCTTTAATATTAGGGCTTAACATACGCCTGCATACAATCCTGCATCAACTACAATTTTGGCACTGTTGTTAAAACAGAAACATTGCATTTTTGAAGTAATTTTTTCATAGATTTTCTTAATGACTTATTGAGTTATTAAAAAAACATGTTGGTTTAAAATATTTAACGTAACACTGTCCGTCTCCTCCTCGCGTCGTTATCCTCACTCCTGCGGGTTTTGATTCCCTAGGTGTGGTATGATCTTCTGCCGGAGAGTTGCTCGCCACTTGTTCCTCTCCTTGGCCGAATGAAGAGCAACGTGAAGATTGGCGTCCAAGGCTGTTCGGATCTGGTCAGTCCACCTAATTGTATTACGTCCTCTGGGTCTTATGCCGTCGACTTTCCCGGTGATCATGAGTTGCTCGAGGTTGATCCCCTCTTTTCTGGCGATGTGACCGAAGAAGTCTGGAACTCTCCGCAGGCATATAGAGGAGATTCGGGTCTTAATGTTCAGTTCGTGCAAAATAGACACATTTGTGCGGAAGGCCGACCATGGGATCCGAAGCATTCGCCTCCAGCACCACATTTCAAAAGCATCGATGCGGTCGCGGTCAGCTTTCCTCAACGTCCATGTCTCGGCCCCGTAGCTGAATATGGAGAATATCAAGGTCTTTACCAGTTTTATTTTGGTTTCACGGGTGATGTTACGATCTCTCCATATTCTTTGTAGCTAGTTCATCGCACTTTTGGCCATCCCAATGCGTCTTCTGACTTCCTTTTCGCACGAACCATTGTTGGTTATATTAGCCCCAAGATAGACGAAGACTTCAACCCTTTCGAGTTTGAGAGCACCCGTGAATTCAAGTTTATTGCCACGATCAACCACCATGAGTTTGGTTTTACTGTGGTTGATTTTGAGACCCATTTCTAGGCTAACTCGCTTCATTATGTCCAGAATATCGATCATTTCAGCTCCGCTACTGGCCAGAAGGGTGGTATCATCCGCGTATCGTACATTGGAGATCGTGGTGCCCCCTATGGTTACTCCACCGTTCCAATCCTCACATGATGATATGTATTCCTATAAGTCATATATTATTATAGTTAAATTAATAGAATGTATACATAACTAAGTGATAACAAAATATCTCAGATATGAGAATATTATCGGTCACGTAGTTAGAAATTCTTTTGTAGTTATTGTCGTTAAGGACGGCACGTGATCATATGCATGGTACCGATAGAATTCAGTATATATAAGGAAACTGTAATTGGCATACAACCACTCATACTAAGGACTTACTCTCAACACAGTTACCATGTGACACCAAGAGTATTCAGGAGCCCTGGGCTCCTGACAATAAATATACCACAGTCGCCACAACCTTCGTGTTATTCATCTCTCCTACAAGTATCCATACCGCCTTCATCACCGTGTCCTTAATCATTAAATAAGTTCGCTATAATATGCTCTCCATATACGTTAAATAAAATGGGCGAGAGTATGCAGCCTTGCCTGACACCCTTTTCGAAGTTAAAGGGTTCCGATGCTGTCTTGTCAATTTTTACGATTCCTTGGTTGTTTAGGTACAGGGTCTCAATAAGTGCCACCAAGTGCGGGCACTCCCATCTCTCTCAACACTCTCCAAAGGTCCGACCAGACAACGCAGTCAAAGGCTTTGCTGTAAACCATGAAGCACAGTAGGAAGGAGTATTGAACTCGTATGATTTCGAAGTCTGTCTGATTTCAAATACTGTCCGTCTAAAGTCCATCAAATCTAAGAAGTAACCAGCATTAACATTTGTCAGTTACATACTAAGGTCGATAAAATTGTTGTTGTGTTAAACAACTAACTACATATAACAAAGGGCTACTAGCTTAATACAAAACACAGGGATTATAAGTACCACAAGGCCGAGTCTTAAATGCCGTAAATCTACATAGTTCTCAGAAAGATTTACTCCTCAAAAGATTATCAGAATAACTGATAGCATTGTCTGCTAGACGATGATTAATAAGTTCTTTGAAGAGAATGAATTACTTGTAATTGTCTTGTCAATTAATATTCGCATTGTATGCCTATTATTTTAGATTGTAAACCTTTCTGGATAATTTCTTGATTGTCTTCGTAAATAAACAACCACAGTCTAAACTGAATTGAGGATTGATTGACAGATAAATAAAATTTTAGAGACAGTGACAGAAAATGTGCGGACCAAAGTTCAATTTTCGGAATTGAAAAAAAATACAGAAAATACTGAACTAGAACTAATTTAGGTGTAAAACCGAAATTAGTTCTAAAAAAGATTGGATTTGATTTTATTAATGTTCTCTATCCATTCCATCAAAGTTAAGAAGTGTTTGTTTATTAATATGCAAGAATCTCTGAAACCTTACGTCAGATTTGAATTATATTTTTCTATTAATCCTATTGTGAATGTCATGTACCCCGTAATTGTTGTATATGTGGAGGGACGGGTGTCATGTCCCTCCAACACAAAGGGAGGATCCTCCGACCAGGCGAGGTGATCATGTCTGGCGGAACTGCCCCACGGTTGATGTTGGGGTGTTGTATATATCATAGGATAATCGGTGCGAGAACTTCTACTGCGCGATTCAGGATTGGTAGTTGCTTCGTGTAGTACATTACTCCGTAGTTCAGTGTGTCTGTGGTAGATGGCACTGTAGTACATTTCTGTTACACTGTATGTGGAAGTTGCCACATATATCTTATCTTACTTACTTATAATAAAAATGTAACAGGTCCAATTCTGTACATTAAAGTTTTTTTTTGTAGGGCTCTCTATAATCGATACTGAAGCCAAAACTGTATATTTTTTCATTTTTGTCTGTCTGTCTGTCCGTCTGTCTGACTGTCTGCGCATCACGCTGAAACTACTGAACGTATTCAAATGAAACTTAGCATGATTTGAGTTCATACTACGAGGTAGGACATAGGATACTTTTTATCCCGAAATTCAGCACGGTTTCCTGGAGAGAGGGGGTGACAGTCAAAATATGTACTTAGTTGTAATTCAATAACACATAGTCCGATTACATTCATTCTTTTTTTGCTTGAATGAAAAAAAAATAAAAGATAACGGGAAAACTGTTTTTTTTTGTCCGCGACTGTACACTGCCTGTGGGAAGCTGAGACAGATATGTAAATATGGCGGTACGAAGTTCGCCGGGTAGTATCAGATAAAATGCTTACTAACGACTAATAACACTAAGTTAACTATGTAATATATACAATATGGTTATACTAATAAATAAATAAATATTAGTAAAATATTTATTGGTGAATGAATTATTAATTTATGAATTAATAATTATGAATTTCAGGTAATAGGTACCTCAAAAATATGTGGAAAAAGCTACCAGGAGTATCAATTTCTTGTAAGTAGGTATATCTAAACGAGTCAAAAAATAATCTAAAGTATTTAAGTTACCCATCAATTACCCGAAATTATAATAAGTCAATCTATTATCAGGTACAATCGCGACCCGTCCTCTTGCAAACTAACTACACCGCCACCGTCTCAATGTTACAAGCTAACCTATATTCGTTGCCGACTTTCACAACTTACCAACTATAAAATTGATTTATTTAACATTTCCCTTACATTCCCTTGTCATCGAAGAAATTGATGAGATTGCCACAGTGAAAAAATAGCATCGAAACGCGAGACTTTAAATTCACGTCTCGTAAAAAAGGCAGCACCAATTTGGCTTTGGAGAAATGATTTACGGTCCTAGAAAAAGTCCAAATTGAACGAAATATTTCATTGAAATACCAAAGGGTTTGTTATTTAATAATTTCTACACCAAAGATAAATTTAAAAAAAATAGAAAGGGAGAAACCTTGAATAAGTAATGTCTACAGCAGAAAGCTAAAATAAAATTTAGTACCTAATTGAATTATGGTTGTATTTCGACCACTTGGCGACCACTAGTTATTTAAATGTCTTTAAATTTGTCACATTACTGTTCACTTATAATTTAAAATTATGAAATGGAAAAAAGATTTGTGCGTTATCGATTGTTTTTCAGATTTCAAGTGTTTAGTATGTATTGTAACTGACATTTAATTTAAAATTTGTCGCCCAATAAACCGATTAAAATAAACTTATTATATAAGAAACGTTCGCTATTTACAACTTGTAAATAGCGAACATTTCATAACCTAAAAAAATTGGCACCAAGGGTTTAATATCATAATGTTAAAGTCTCATTGCACTTAATAAAATCTAACACCCTTCACTCATTATTTGTGCCTACCGTCATTATTTATTTAAATAAAAACAAAAAACAAAATTTGTCACAAGTCCCGAGAAATAAGAAAAATCGATTTTTTTACTGTTTAACGCTGGACGGTTCCCTTTTTGAATTAAATTAATTATCGCGCCTAGCTTAATTTTTATAGCAATATTTAACATTGCATTGTGAGTTTAAATATGATAGGAGTATTACGAGAATTTAATTAGGCACTGATTTATATTTATATAAAATATATTTCTATAATCATTATTATTTTTACGGGAATTAACGCGATCACTTATTTCAAAAATAAAAAAATATATAATATATTTAATAGGAATATGAAACGCCATTGGATGGATTTTATAATTAAAATCAGAAGTGTAGTTGTTCTTTATTAAGGTTGACATTTTGTAATTTAAAAAATAAAAATAAATAAATATTTCGGACATCTAACATGCATCTAACACACAACGCCGCCTAGTCCCAAGCCAAGCAGAGCTTGTGTTATGGGTATTACCTAGACAACTGATATAAATCTATACTAATATTAGGTCTTTACCTATGAAATTGCCGTTTTTCAGTACTGGTCATTTCAAATAAAAAAAAGTTTGTAATAGCTCTGTATTCTAAATTCAAATTAATTTTGTTTTAAAACCATGACATTCTATTTACAAACTCAGTCTTTTGTTTTTTGATTAGCGTTGTATTTTCATTACATTTGAACATTTTTCGTCAAAATGGAGACTTTAAAAATTCGTGTAATTATGGAATATGAGTTCCGTCGTGGCACCACCGCGACACAAACGGCAAGTAACATCAAAAACGTTTACGAAGAGAACTGTACAAACGAACTCATAACCCGTTATTGGTTTTCCCGGTTGAGTTCTGGAAATTTTGACTTGAAAAATGAAGCTCGTAGTCGTCCGGAGACTTTGGTTAACAAAAATGAATTCAAGGCGATTGTGGAAGCTGACGAAACTCAATCTACAGCTGAGCTAGAAGCAGCTTTTAATGTAAGCCTCAAAATAATATTGATCCATTTGCGACAAATTGGCAAGGTAAAAAAGCTTGATAGATGGGTGCCCCACGACCTTAACGATCGCCAGCGCAACGTACGCGTCGAGACCTGCCTTGCGCTGCTCAACAGGCAAAGAAATGAAGGAATTTTGAAACGAATTGTTACGTTCGACGAAAAATGGATTCTGTTCGACAATCGAAAGCGGTCAGCAAGTTGGTTAGACCCTGGTTCAGCACCAAAGCAATGCCCTAAACCAAAAATGACCCCTAAAAAGGTGATGGTCACTATTTGATGGTCTAATGCGGGTGTGATTCACCACAGCTTTTTACAAAACGGCATGAGCATTCATGCAGATGTGTACTGTGAAGAACTGAATGATGGAGAAGCTTGCACATCTGCAACCAGCTTTGGTCAATCGGTCGTCCCCACTACTCCTTCACGACAACGCGCGACCCCATACTGCGCAACAGACAGTCTCCAAGGTGCAGGAGCTGGAGATGGAAGCTCTCCCTCATCCGCCATACTCACCAGACCTTGCACCTACCGACTATAACTTTTTCCAAAATTTAGACAACTTTTTAGTGGGTAATAAATTCAATTCCCGAGAGGCAGTACAAAATGCCTTTGAAGAGTTTGTTGCCTCCCGTCCAGCTGATTTTTACAAGAAGGGCATCAATAAACTGCCAATGCGTTGGCAAAGATGCGTCGATTGCATGGGTGATTACTTCGAATAACAGAAATAAAAAAGTTTGAAAAAATAAGTACTTTCACTTATTGCATACAAAACGGCAATTTCATAGGTAAAGACCTATTATTATAAACGCGAAAGTTTGTAAGTATGTATGGATGGATGCATGTTTGTTACTCTTTCACGCAAAAACTACGGAACGGATTTGGATGAAACTTTACAGTAATATAGCTTATACATCAGAATAACACACAGGCTACTATTTACCGCGATAACCGACATATACGCGGGCGGAGCCGCGGGCAACCACTAGTATAAATATACTGCTCTATATGTTATTTAAATTTTATTTTAAAGTTAGTTAGCTAGTCACATATCAGTGTTGTCCCATGTGGGGGTTGAACCCACAACACTTTGCTCAATAGAAAGCGGAGTAGCGGCTAGTGAAAGAATCATGTAAAATTATATTATGTATTACATATATAACCACGTCTGTCTAAGATTTTCAGACAAACCTGTTCAAAGTAAACATACGAAATGCTTTGAAGTAACGTATGGGCAATTGAAAGGGTTTTAGTAAAAAAGGTCAGTGAACTGGACTAACACGACTTAAAAGGTTTTGTCATTTGAGCAAAGGCTTCGTTGAACAACAAAAGTTCAAGACTCATGTACCTATTTCTACATATTATATTTTTCTTCTCAGTCGTTTACTCTTGACAGAGCAGTCGTGGTTGACGATGCTGCATTTTCGTCGTGGTTGACGATATGTCTCCATCTCCACCTATCACGGTCCATTGCGTCTAGGGAACTCTGGACGATGGAGGTCTGTGTCGCAGCTCTGATGAGGTCTGTCCAACGCGCAACCGCTAGCCTTCCACTTGTCCCTGGACAACGAGACGCTCCATGGAGTGTTCGTTGCGAACAACGTGACCGAAATATTTGAGGATTCGTATTTGCACAGTCGACGATAATCTTTGTTTAATTTTTAACTCCCCTAGGATCGTACATATTATATAGGTATGTTTAAATTACAGTAAATATAGTAAACTCGAAAAATACAACATCTCACATTGCGATATATCAATGACCTCTCATCATCTATTTGACAGAAAGTTTACTTCTTTAAGAATCGAATTATTTAAAGTGGGGATAAAATGTATTGTTTTCTTTGATTCTTTACTGCTTATTAAGCTATTTATAAAGAACATGTACATAATACCTACATCCTTTTTAAAAATATTTTTGATAAATACTACAGTATGACCATTCCATTCCAGGTGGACGTCACAGAGTACAGTGTGTGGAGCATAGACTTACTCATTGGTGTGGGGTGTGGACAGGTGTGGACGTTTTGCAATTCGAATATACATAGGTACCTATAGTATAACATGCTGTTAGGTTTTAAAATAATAATAATACAATTTTATTTGCATAAATGTGGTACAAAAAGATGGTAAAAAAATATGCACGAAACACATTTCGCCAGTAATAGGCATGCTTTAGAGTTGCAGGCTTATTAGATTGCTAAAAAAATATGTCCTTATAGAATGAAAGGATCAATAAAAGTAAAACACATTGAGTCTTTGACGTGTCCTGGATAATATCACAGTCGCTTTATTTAAATCACCAAATTCACCTCAGAGAAGCGAACCAACCCGTTTATTATTCCATACTATGTTCTGTACTGCAGTACATATTTTTATTACAGCGCCATCTATTGAATATAATAGAATGTACTTGAAGTACAATAAAACATATTACATTAGTTTGAAAGAATTACAATAGAGTGAGCTGTTTTAAAAAAAAATCGTTTTACTTTTTTGGATTCAGATAACTGGGCAACTTAAAATTTGTTTTATTTGTTTAATCAGTTTTTGCCGCATTTTGTGTTAGTATCTGAATTTAAATATTTGAATTAGTTAAAATAAAAAAGTAAAATAAACTTAATTCTTTGATAACAGAGGAATTTACGAAGTAACATTTTCGTTTTCCGTTCTGAATCAAAAAGTTATATGTCACTACATAGTATAAAACAAAGTCGCTTTCTCTGTCCCTAAATCCCTTTGTTTACTTTAATCTTTAAAACTACGCAACGGATTTTGATGCGGGTTTCTTTAATAGATAGAGTGATTCAAGAGGAAGGTTTTTATGTATAATAAATGCATAATATAGTATGGAAACACTGTTAATTTTCGAGGTTTCTAATGTGATGTAGCAAATAAACACATTTTTTTTGCGCTTACATTGCAAACGCTGGTTGCACCCTACGAGATAGATCAAAATAATGTACTACAGTATTGTACACCTTAAAAAGTACTACAAAAAAGTCCGCGACGGTATATGTCTATCTCTTAGGGATAACCCACAACAACCATTTTTTATTCCTTTCTTTTTACGAGAAATAATGGCTTATTTACGAAGTGATTTTAAGCAATACAGAATGAATCCTTATACAATTAAGTAAATTAAATACATTGTGCATTTAATATAGATGAAAATGGTCCTTTACAGTAACTAATTTAAATGAATATATTCGAAGATATTACAGATTTAAAATGCACGAATCGTGTCGTCGGCGGGGCCATCTGAAATCCACCCGTGCGAAGCCGGGGCGGGTCGATAGTTTTCTATATTTTATGAATAAAAAAACATAAAAGTTTTATTGTTAAATTCACTATATTACCTACACTAAAACACAGGCTTATGATAACTTTATGTTGTTGGTTTTACGTATAAAATTATCTTCAGAATCTCATATTGTTAGAAAAAAAAAATACAGTCGAATTGAGAACCTCCTCCTTTTTTGAAGTCGGTTGATAATAGAAATAAAAAAAGTCTAGTTATGGTATATTTTTCCAGTTTTTATTTAAACTAAAGGCACTCTAGACCTTTTAAAATGCGTATTATTTATTAATAGGTCAACCGTTTTGAAAGACTTTTGATGTGAAATATATCATGAGTAGCGATCACACTGACTGTGTGGCGACAAGTCGCCACAGCATGCGTCGCCACGCTACGTATAACATGAAATTTTATTTTTCAGTATGTTTAACAGTGGCGGATTTATATATTTGCCGCCAGTAGGCTATGAAACTTTTGCCGCCCCTTCTAACTCCTGTAATTCAATACCCATTTTTTTTCGTGTGGAAACCTTTTCAGGCCGTCATTTTAAAGGGATTTTTTGAGTGTAGTGTGTCGAACCGAGTAAAGGTGTTGGTGGGAGGAGGGGGAATGTGATTTACAATTATCGCCATCCGCACCATCAGACCCTTATTTCAGAGTCAAGAAGTTGGGCTGAAGGGTTCGCCATCAACCTGTTTTTGCAGGTGCAGAAAGAGATTGAAGGCGTTTTCGTACAACACAAGTGGAACACACGTCCCCGTTTATGACCTCCTTGACCGGAATCGATGAGAAGAACGTGGAAGATGTTCCACTCGTCCTGGATGCAGTGATACGGCTAAGGATCCGTTGTAAGAGCCTGCCAATAGTTGTTTGAGCGCCCACGTAAAATACCAACAAAGCTGGTTTTTTTCTTCCGTGTTGAATTGAAATACATTGAGATACCCCTACCGGACAGTCGGTGATGTGGTGATGTCATACTGGGACTGATTAAAACCACACTCTGTCTCGAGTACTAGCAGCTGGTATGATAGATGGTGGTAGCTGGTAAATGTAACATAGAAGGGAAACGTGAGGTACCCAGATAGATCTCGAGCCATTTACGGTTTGCATATGATCGCCTCGTATATGTGGACCACAATCTCTCCTTCCTGGCTCTAAAAATCTAACCCTGGCCTGATTCTACTACCGCGAACAAATCCCGTCACCTCTAACCCCCCAGGCAAGCGGCTATCGTCTATCTTAGCTAGGTGTAGGTAGAGTCTGGCCTGTTCCCGGACCTACCAGACCAAGACTAAACCTTTCCTAGTCCCACTCCGCCGTCTCCTTTACAATTTCCACCTAAATAAGAGAATCCTTACTAATAGCCGTCCTGATGTTTCGCCTCTACTTGTCCATTTCATTCCAATAAATTCAGTTATTCAGTAGTTATTGCATCAAAAGTAGCAAACATCTATATATCCATCCACACAAATTTTTGCATTTAAAATATTGTAAATAAAATCGAGATTGAAAGCCGTAGACAGAGATCGAGAAGAACCGATCGACATAGATGTAATTATAATGTAATAGTAAAATATACGTGTATTAATGCCCGTTTTCACCAACCTTCCCTAAAATTAAGGGACCACTTAGAGAGAGTTAGGTAACCCTTAGCGATATTTTCGTTTTCACCAACCTTTAGGGGTTACCTAAGTGCTTAGGCGTCTCTTAATATTTAGGGGCTCGAATGTTGACTACCTAACCAACCCCTAACAAGGTGATAAAGAAACTTGACGTACGTTTTGCTTAAAATTTTTGAAATGGAGGAGTTATGGGATGATTCCGATACAATGAAATAATAAATAATCCTAGTTTATTCAATATATTATCGAGATAGACCAGCCTTATTTACAAAATATGTCGTTATAGATTTTGTTACAAGATTTAGGTTAACCAAGGCGTGTTATTTATTTATTAAATAAAATTGAACAAATATTGGAATATCCTGATAATAGGTAATACAAGCCCATACACTACTTATACACATATACTTTGGCAGGCCCATACATAAAAAAAAGTTACTAATAATATTTTCACTTTTTTGCAATATTTTGTATTTATAATAATTTTATATATTTTACTAAGTAGGTAGTTGTGTAATCAAGTTTTACAACCATCAACTTTATACTTTTAAAGTTTCACTGTAAATATAAGTGATTACTTCTACTCGAATATTAAACAGGTAGTGGAGAAATAACAAAAAATAACACGGAACATTTTATATGAGACATAGTAATAATATATTTACTTTATAACCTCAACGACTCGCAGTCGGTGTGACACATGGTACATATTTTTGGCAGTTGTCAGTTGAGTTTGACATTTCGAGGCATTAGATTAAAATAAAAAAATAGAAAAAAATGTGTGTAATCCTTATAGTAAAAAAAAACATATTCCTTTCCATATTGTATGTTTATTACTTAGTAATAATTATTCATTTAATAATTTAATATTGAAGAAAAAGACAATTCACATACAATTGCGCACGTTTACGGTTTTTGAAATCCCTACAAAATAGGAGACCCTTAGTTAAGTGTCACTTGGCATGGTGAAAACGAAATTAGATAAGATTTATATTTAGGAGCTACCTACGTTAGGGGGTTCCTAGTTAAGAGATTGTTTAAGTATAGTTGGTGAAAACGGGCTTAGTCATCTAAATTATGACAATCCTTTATTTTTAACCGACTTCAAAAAAAGGAGGAGGTTCTCAATTCACTGTATTATTTTTTATGTTTGTTACATCATAACTTTCGACTGGGTGGTTTTTTGACTGATGTTTTTTTTTAAAGCTGGTGCTTTCCGTGTGGGCACATTTAAATTTGGTCCAGATTGAAGTTGTTTTTTTTTTGTTAAAATTTGTATATTATCGTTTCGATACTTGATTTAGCGTCTTACTTGGAATTGCCGACTGCATGTATTGTGTACACCCGTACACGCCGTTGTAGTTGAACACCGCCGACGTATTTATTAGCCTCCACTACCACGGGTTACAAGAGTGCCTGAAGCGACTAGCGGAACTATTAAGACTATTTAGAGGTACGAACCGTCACGTAAGAGGTTCAAGATGAATATCTGAGGCGTCGATCTATGCCGTGCAGTGTTCCACATGGGACTGATTTCGTCATTGTCCCGTAGACCATAGGTTACTGGTGCAGGAGACTTCCCATCCGGTCTGGGCGTAAACTGCTATGTTATTGACAGTTTCAATACAGCCCGAAGGGCGACCTTTAAAGATGTGGCCTCCAGGGATGTCTCTTTGGTGATATGGCAGTGGACTTAATGGTGTACAAAAACGTAAGTCTCTTCACTTCATTAGTCCCGTAGTGATCCATCTTATGGCGCCTCAAGCGCTAGTAGTAGCCTGATAGTAGCTCTGATCGCCCAAAGTAGGGCGCCAGTATTGTGGGTTAGAGCCATACGTGGTTATCACATTGCGTCTAAAGACGCGGCGCGCGTTGGCCGGAAAACGGAACTAGGAGTAAGTTGAATCCCACCTTTTCCTGTTCGGTGTACAGAACCAATTCGCTGTGCCAGTGCTTGGATATCGCTGCGTTGCGTGTTACGCACCATGGTCGGTAGCGGCATATGTTGTACCTCTTTATGCGAAGATCACATCGCGGTGAAAGAGGCGGCGGAAAGATTCAGGGACAAAAATTTCTACTCGAACCTAATTCGTCACCGCCCGGGCGGCGCGGTGCATGGTAGGACCTCATGCCGCCCTCAGTGGTGATTAAGAAAAATGTTAATCAAAATTACAAATTTAAATTGTAATATTAAACTGTTATTGACATGTTTAAAAACCTATATTTACAAAGATATATTTAATTAACCGTTTAGTAACTTTTAAAATATTATTAAAGTTGAGTGTTTGGTACAGTAAATAATAAATTGTTTCTTTTTTGTTAAACTGTTAAGACTTCTTTTCGCTGTTTATATTATACTTAACAATGTTTTTTTTTTATTTCTGTATGAAAAAAAGATTCATCTAAATTTGCCGCCCCCTAAAATTCGCCGCCCTAGGCTCCAGCCTACTCAGCCTAGTGGTAAATCCACCACTGATGTTTAATTTTTAATTGCGTTTTACTTATTATTTCCTTTCCTATCCTTTACACTCAATATTTTTATAACCATCTGCGAAAAGTCATGAATCATGATGGTTTTAGTGGTGATGGCGCTTTTTTTTATTATTTATTTTATCATCTAATTCTGTCATCTGTGGTTTTCACTTTAGTAATTGAAAATCAAAAGTTGTTCAGTAAGAATTTTCAATAATTAAAAAAAAACACAGATTTTTGCTATTTACTAATATGTTACAATATATAAACTTAATAACAATAAGTTTAAAATTAAGTGGTAACTTACTAAATGGTCTAAAATGTTTCCAACCTCAATGTGAAGATGGCAGCACTCGTTAATAAAAACTAGTGAATGCAGTTTTGAATCTATGCATTCGCATTGCGCATCACTGGACGAAGTGTGTAGACTGTGTAGAGTTTAATTTGGAGCTTACTTTTACGAGATTGTTACACTAGCCGTATAAGAACGACTTTACGAACAGGACCGAATTAAAATGGGACCACACGGGAAGCACCAGCTATCAAATAAAAAAGAATAATCGAAATCGGTTCACCCAGTCAAAATTTATGAGGTAACAAATATAAAAAAATAAAATACAGTCAAGTTGATAACCTCCTCCTTTTTTTAAAGTCGGTTATCAATGACTTGTATCATCCATCATTGTTAGGTAGGAATCTTTTAAACCACCCACGTTTAACAATATTATTTTTAAATCACTATAACTCCGTCTTAATATTACAAATAGAATAGTACTCCCGTTCGGGCAGAAGATATTCTTTTGTGAGGTCTTTAAAGGTGTTGAAGTCACAGTAACTTGAAGAACCGCATCCTTTTATACTCAGTATTCTTGCGTCTGACTTGCCTGCTTGAGGTAGGTATACCGGCTGGAAAACGAAGAAAGCTTTCAGAATAGTTCTATACAGAGTATGGTTGGTTGGTTGGTTGGCTTGGTTTAATTAATTGATTGTTGAAATGTGTGTATTGTAAATTCTAACAATGATTGTTCATTCGTGTTAGAAAAGTAGTGACGTAACGATCAAGCCCCGCTCCCTGACAAGTCAATTAATAAATTATCGTTTCGTAGGACTGTATAGTGTTTCGCCACACCATTTTCTACTGCACTAAGTGTTATGGGTTCAAACCCCACATGGGATAACACTTTGTGTGATCCACAAATTGTTGTTCTGGGTCTAGGTGACCTATGTGTCTGTTTTAATGTGTATTTTAATAGTTCCTCGAACCAGGATTTATTCCTAATGCGGGAGTAGTAATTTGTAACAAAAACATGGTAGAACTCACCAGTACACTGTATAGACCCGTACTTTTAGACTTGTATAATTCCAGAGCAAATACTGAACCATACTCGGGGATGACCGGCTCATATCTCACGTTCGCAGCCTCCATTAGAGCTCCGAGGTTGAAGTCGTGGCAGGAAAAGAGTCGGAGACGCTGCAGTACTCGCTTGCCTGAGATGATGTCTTCTGCTGCTTCGGTAAACTGGTGCAGTAGTACACCTGAAAAGTTATGGCATTTCAATAAGTGTGTAATGAGAATATTTCGGACATCTGACACACAAAGGCATCTAGACCCAAACTAAGCAGATCTAGTACTACGAGTATTAATTAGACAACCGCTATAAATACATAATACATATGTATTTTTTAATGTATGGGCCTGCCAAAATGACTCTACTCTGCCTGATGGAAAGCATACCATGGTCACCATACTTATTGCGAATGCAGATAATGCAACAATGCAGCATGGTGACCCACAACATGGCGGCCTAGTGTTGCTTCTACATTATTGGGCCTCCGGTCTCGCACTCACCACCGAACACGACAGCAAGAACGCTGTCATTTTACGTTGGTCTTCTGTGCGAGGCGAGGCTAGTCAGTACCGCCCCGGTCCAGCCAGTTCGTTCGTGCTGAAAGCGTGGCTCTAATTACATATACTTTCTTTTTTACATATTATATTTATATTCGACTAACTGATTCACACAGTCCTGTCTGCGTCTTCTATTGCCCGTAGCGTGATGTTCTACCACCGCAACAGCGTTGTTTACCATAAAAAGTGTTACAGTGAGCCAACAGATAAATAATATATGCTGTCGCGGACTTTTTTTAAGAACTTTTAAAGGTGAATAAATATTTTTACATTGTTTTTGTGCAACTTGAACCGTTTACGCTGCGAAGCTCTCAAAAGGAATAATATGTTTTCACATATTTTACAACATATTTCATTGATACTCCGCTTAATTATATATAACCTATAGCTTTCCTGGATAACTGGGCTATCTAACACTAAAATTTTTATTTAAATCGGACAGGTACTTCCTGTGTCATATAGTTATGGCAACACCTGTCAAAGGTAATTGATTTATGATCAATAAAGAAATGCGGACTTCCGTCATGGCGTCACTCGTGATAACTAATGTGTTTCATTTGTCTCACTAACTTTAATATTTACCATATTAAACATGGTGTCAGGTGTAAATTATTAATATATATGTCCTTAGTGGAAAGTTTTCATAATAAAACGGCTCAAGAAGTGTTGATAGTAATAGTTAATATAAACCAAATATTAGCGTTCCCGCGTAGCCAATAGCCATGCCTAAAGTTAAAATGGCGGAAGAAACTCCAAAAATTGATATCTCGGGAAGCGTGAAAATGCCAATGGGCTGCGTTACTGATGCCAATTCGTGGAGAAGATATAAACAGATATTTGAAATATATTTAAAGGCTACGGGACTAGATAAAGAGGATGATGAACGAAAAATTGCTGTATTTCTTGCATGTGCTGGGGAAGAAATGCTTGATATTTACAATGGCCTCAGTGCAGTCGAAACGTGGTCAACCTTAATTAAAAGTTTGGACTGTTACTTTGGTCTTAAAACAAATACAGTTGCAAACAGCTACAAATTTTTTAACATGCGACAGGAAGACGGAGAAAGCATTGAACATTTTATAACAAAACTAAAGAATGCAGCTAAGTTATGCGACTTTAAGGAAGAGGACAGGCTGATCAGAGACATGTTGGTGATTGGAGTAAGGGATATTAGCCTTAAAGAGAGATTGTTAAGGGAGAGGGAACTGCGTTTAGATACTGCTATAGGGTTATGTCAGGCTGCAGAACATAGTAAGCAGCAAGTAAAGGATATGGAAGAAAGATCAGTAGTCAACATGGTTGGTCGCAAGCCAGAGAGAAGAATTTTTCAATGTTCCAAGTGTAACAAAGTGCATGAGTTTGGAAATTGTAAGGCCTATGGGAAGAAATGTTCTATTTGCAACAAGTACAACCATTTTGCTGCAGTGTGCAGGTCTAGACAGAAGGATATAAATTATCAGAAGGGGTCGAGCAAGAAAGTAGATGGTGTAATGGAATCAAAAAGTGACCAGGACTGTAGTTCGGAAGAATTTGTTGTGGACTCTGTAAGTACTTTTAATAAGTTACAATGGCATGAAATAGTTAACGTAGAGGGATTGGATATCAAATTTAAATTAGATTCTGGAGCAGAGTGTAATACTTTACCATTGAATCTTTTTAATAAAGTCAAAAAAGAGGGTTGTAAGTTAGGAGATTCAACAGTGTTAGTTGTGTATAATGGACAGGAACTCAAAACAGTGGGAAGTACACAGTTAAATTGTATTATTAGAAATAACAAAAGCCCCATCAGATTTTGTATTGTAGATATGCCAGTACAACCAGTGTTAGGGTTATCGGACTGTGTAAGATTTAATTTAATTAAGAAAGTAGATAGTATTGTCACACAAGATAAAAACACTTTTTTGTCAAGCAATCATGACATTTTCTCTGGGCTTGGTAATATTGGTACATATAGAATAATGGTAAAGAAGGATGCAATACCGGTTGTAAAGCCTATTAGAAGAGTGCCACTGTCTATCAAAGATAAACTTAAGCAAACTTTAAGGGATTATGAACGCCGGGGCATTATTGAAAAAGTAGAAGGGCCTACTGCTTGGTGTAACAATTTAGTGATAGTAGAGAAACCAGATAAGTCACTGAGACTCTGTTTAGATCCCCAGGAATTAAATAAAGCTATTCTTAGAGAAAATTATCAAATTCCTTCACCTGAAGAGATTTATAATTCACTTGCAGGTAAAAGTGTGTTCACAGTACTAGACCTGAAGGATGGATTTTTTCAAGTGAGCCTGGAGGATGAACAAAAACTGTGTACCTTTGGGTCACCATTTATTTTTTGGTATTTGATATTTTTTTAAAAGAATGCCGTTTGGTATTTCATCGGCTCCAGAGGTAATGCAAAGATTAAATACTGCAATATTTAGTGATATACAGGGTGTAAATGTCTACTACGATGATATAATTATTGCCGGAGATAGTATGGCAGAGCATGATACTATTTTAATTAAGGTTTTAGATAGAGCTAGGAAGTTAAATGTTAAGTTTAATCCAAATAAGGTCCAGTATAGATGTGAAGTTGTAAAGTATGTAGGGTTGCTGGTATCCAAATCTGGTATAAAACCTGATCCAGAACATGTGAAAGCTATAGTAGATTTAGAAGAACCCAAAAATATCAAAGAACTTCAAAAATTTTTAGGAATGTGTAATTATTTAAGTAAATTCATACCGTCTTATTCAAAAACTACAGAACCACTTAGGAATTTGCTGAAAAAAGATATTATCTGGGACTGGGGGAGCACACAAATTCAAGCATTCAACATAATAAAGAGTAAAATTAGTAATGCACCAACGTTAGCCATTTTGGAAAAGGAAGGGCTAGTAAAATTACAGTGTGATAGCTCTAAAAATGGAATGGGGGCTTGTTTGCTTCAAAAAGGGAAACCTATTTCTTTTTATTCTAGATGTTATACAGATTGTCAACAAAGATCGGCACCTATAGAAAAAGAGCTTTTTGCAATTTGTTTAGCAATGGAAAAGTACCATCAATTTGTGTACGGTCGTAGGATTATTGTAGAAACAGATCATAAACCTTTAGTTGCCATCATGAGTAAAGACATAAATAAAATATCTGCTAGGTTACAAAGAATGGTTCTGAAACTCTTAAAGTATGAGTTTGAAATTAAATATATACCAGGTTCTCAGATGTATGTAGCTGATTATTTATCAAGACATTTTAATCGCTCCAATGCTCAAGTAGAATATGCATTAAAGGAATTAGTTCACTGTATAGACAAGGAAACTGTGTATGGGTTAGAAAATGAGTTGCAAATTTCAGAGGTTAAGTTAAAAGAGCTGAAACTTGAAACCAGGAAAGATGGTAATTTGCAACAAATAATAGATTGGTTTAATTCAGAATGGCCAAAAAATGACAGAAACATATATGGTACAGAGTTAAAGAAATTGTATAAATTAAGATTTAAGCTCACAGTAAAAGAAAATATTGTATATTTTGAAAACAAAGTTTTAGTGCCTAGATTTTTAAGAAAGGATATGTTAAATATTATACATACAGGACATGGAGGAGTTGTGAAATGTAAAAAGCGTGCTAGAAAAATGTTGTATTGGCCAGGTATGGCAAGAGATATAGAAGAATATGTGTTAGCTTGTAAAACTTGTGAAAAATATAGAGTATCCAATTGTAAACAACCCTTAATATCTCATGAAATATCTGATTTGCCTTTTAATAAAGTTGGTATAGATATAGGTCATTGGGCAGGAAAAGACTTTATAGTTGTGGTAGATTATTTTTCTAAGTGGATTGAGATGGAATGGCTAGAAAACAAATCAGCTTCAAATGTTATTAGTAAATTAATCAAAATATTTTGTACACATGGATTTCCTAAATGTATAGTCAGTGACAATATGCCATTTGGTAGTTTTGAGTTCAAGCAGTTTGCTTTGAGAAGTGACATTGATTTGATAAAATCTAGCCCACATTATGCTCAATCTAATGGGTTATCAGAAAAAGCAGTAGGAATTGTAAAAAGTTTACTTAAAAAATGTAAAGAAAGTGGCACTAATTTTGATTTGGCTATGTTACATTATAGAACTAGTCCAGTAGCTGATCTAGAATATTGTCCTTCAGAGTTATTAATGAGCAGACTATTAAGAACAAAGTTACCCTGTTGCAAGGAAGTACTTAAGCCTAAGTTACGTGAAAATGTAAAAGAAAAAATGTCTGTTAAAAATGAAAAGTCCAGGACCATTTATGATAAAACTTCTAGAGTAAGGAAGTCGTTTCATATGGGGGATGAAGTTATATTACAAGATGTTCCATATAGTAAATGTTGGTATTCAGGGAAGATAATGAGAAAAGCAAATGGTCCTAGATCGTTCATTGTAATGAATAATAAAGGTAAATTATTAAGAAGAAATGAAAAGCATATTAGAAAAAGTAACAATCCGTTTGTTAGTGGAGAGAATGATTTTATGGATTCACCAGTGGTATGTGCAGAAGACAATAACAGTAGCTACCATACTAGCGAGGGTGATAACAGTTCCTCTAGTTCTGGTGATAACAATTCATCTGTTTATGAAAGTTTGTCTAGTGATAACAATTTAGAGCAGCTGCCGAATAATGTAGTGATCACCAGATCTGGCAGAACAGTGAAAAAACCTAGTTATTTAAATGATTACGATTTAGTTTAATTTCTTGAGTTTCTTGGGGGTTTATAATGTAAGGAAAGGGGGGGATGTGTCATATAGTTATGGCAACACCTGTCAAAGGTAATTGATTTATGATCAATAAAGAAATGCGGACTTCCGTCATGGCGTCACTCGTGATAACTAATGTGTTTCATTTGTCTCACTAACTTTAATATTTACCATATTAAACACTTCCTGAGATTACCGCCTTCAACCAAACAAACAAACTCTTCAGTTTCATCATTGTTTAATCTTAGTATAGATGTAATTTAATGGATAAGGTTTTTTTTATGTACCTAGATGATAATATTTTTTCCCTATCATGTTTTCTCTTAATCCCAAGGCAGCCTTCGAGCGATAAAGCCGCCACTTGTACCTACATACCTTGTATTAAGACCTTTTGTAATTACCTGGTGTACAATAAAGTTATTATTGTTTTTATAATAATGAGAGGTGCTAAGGTTTAAAAAATACTACAGGAAAATAGTATATATGTATTATTTCAGGCGGATATCCTTTGAGATTTCTTTTTAGTTTTATCAGACTGTCTTCCGCGTGGCTAAAAATATATCTTAGTGAACATAAATCTATTTAGTTGTATAGATTTTTTAAGATTTTCTAGTCAATTTTAAATTCTACAGTAGTCGGGAAAACCCGTTTTTACATTCGTTCCTGTAAAGGGGCGTATGTATAAACGAGAATCTTCCCAAAGCCTAAGTGACCATGGCAGGTAAAGTGACCATCTAATGGATCAATGACCTCCTCCAAAAAGTGATAACTGTTTCGGTCTTCGGCAGATCTGCGGCACGATCGACCGATGGCTTGAAGAAAGCGACTGGCAACGAATTAATGTGGACTGCCCAAGATTCAGTTAGACAGTTCTAAAATTGTTATTAGGTGATGTAGAATCGATAACTGAATGTGTTTGATTAGTCGATCCTATTTTTGTGAATATGTTTGCGTAGTCATAAAGTCTATCAAGACCTTGCACTTACCGCCACCAATTTTCTTCATTTCATTTGTTTTGAAGTACAATCCGTATGCGAGATTTGCTGCTTCACGAATTTTTGGTCTCAAAGGCTTAGACCATTCTGGTATACTGATCTGCAAACCATCCTGTAAAGAAACAGTCAAACAATTTACAGTCTTGTTCTGATAGATTTTGGAGTCACTTTCATTTATTTGTTGTTCTTCATCATTATGCGAGAAAGCTTTTTATCGCAATAGATAGTATGATCTCGTTCGGATCTGCTGATTAACAGATTTTAATGATGAGGTGTCGATAGGTCCGTAATAATGATCCGAGTGACATAGGCTATTATATATTTTATTTTAATATTTAATTTTATTAAAAGTGTTTACGTAATCAAGTTACAGTTTTTTTTGTTTAAACATTTATCATCAATCCATAATGTCCCACTGCTGGGCTCGGGTCTCCTCTCAGGAGAGGGTTAAATCGTCCCCCGCTGGCCAAATGCGGGTTGGGGACTGGCAAGGCAACGTTGTGGATACGTTATCTTGACGTTGGATGTTATTAAGCCGCCCAAAGACTTTTGACTGCACGTTTGACATAGTGGTTTAACGGTCACCACGCCGTTTCCTACTTCGCCAAGTGTCGGGGATTCAAATCCCACGTAGGACAACACTTTGTGTGATCCACAAATTCTTGTTCTGAGTCTGGGTGTTCTTTGTGTCCGTTTCATGTATGTTTGTAAAGTCCCCCGCGACACACGATTTATTCCTAGTGCGGTAGTTGTCTTTAAAAAAAAAAAGGCCTCCAACTAAGCTGTACCTACGACTCGTATCATATGATACAAAACGGGACCGACTGCTTAACGTGATCTCCGAATCACAGAGACGCTCATGGTAACATGCCACTAGCGGTCACCCATCCAGGTACTGACTGCGCCGTCGCTGCTTACCTTCGGTGATGATTTCTAATCACCGAGTGCAACTGGGCTATAAGCGCCTATGAGTTTTTACGTGGTTGAAACATTGATTCTTAAAAGTTAGTTAGTACTCGTCACCATACTCATTGCGAATGCAGACAATGCAATAATGCATTTGCATTAGTGGGAGAGCCACGCTTCGGCATGAATGGGCCGACCCGACCGGAGTGATACCACGGCCTCACAGAAAACCGGTGAGAAATAGTGCTTGCGCTGTGTTTCACCGAGTGAGTGAGGATACCGGAGGCCCATACCCCCCCCCCCCCCTATCCTCCAAAGGCCGGCAACGTACTTGTGACGTTTCTGGTGTTGCAGGTGTCCATGGGCGGCGATAATCGCTTACCATCATCGATATCGATACGTCTGCTCTTTTGCCCGACTATTCCATTAAAAAAAATGCATCATGGTGACCCACACTATAGTGATCTATTGAGATACTTCGGCATCACTGGGTCATCAGGTTTTCAGAACTTTCCAACTGTTTGACAAAATAACACAGCTGTTATGCTTACCAAACTCCTGAATAAGTCGTACAATGTTTGGAACATCAATGGGTTCTCTGTGAAGTTCCTCCCAGTCATCTCCTGCAGCATTGGAATCATATTCGTGTATGGTGCCAGCTCTTCTTCCAAGGACTTCTGTTTCGCTTCTGTCATCAAAGTGTCGAACCTGTCGCAGTTGGAGTAGTAGCGAAGCTGGAAGATAAATGGGAAATAATATGTTATTGATATTATTGTATTATAGCTAGCTGACCCACGCAACCTCGTTAGCTTCTCCTATTGCCCGTAGCGTGTTAATTTTTCCCCGTTTTTGAAACATTCTTCATTAGTGCTCCGCTCCTATTGGTCTTAGCGTGATGATATATAGCCTTCCTCGATAAATATACTGAAAGATTTTTTCAAATCGGACCAGCGCCAGCGGTTCCTGAGATTAGTGCGTTCAAATAAACAAACTCTTCAGCTTTATAATATTAATTATATATTTATAAGTATAGATATACTAGCTTCGTCCCGCGATGTTACTCGGAGGTTTTGTTTAATATGTCATTGTTATAAGTTTGTTTCTTTTTTTCTAAAAATAGTAGCTTATGTTAGTACTTATAACATCAGTTATGTACTAGTAAAAATTCCATTAAAATCTACCATACTGGGTAGACGTATAAGGTTGGCCTTCAAGGTTTCGTTCTCTTTGCAGTGATGTTGCCCTGCGTTATTTGCTCCCTTTGTCGCCTCTAATGACACCCATGGGTTGAATGGGGGGTAGTGAAGCTATGTATTCTTAATCCATCACAGCATGGAGACAAATAGTAAATTACGTGCGGCTAAACCAACCGCCTTCAATAGGATAGTTGACTGTGTCGTAAATAAATAATAATAAATCCTACTAATATTTTAAACGCGCGAGTTTGTAAGTATGGATGGATGGATGTTTGTTACTCTTTCACGCAAAACTATTCAACGGATTTGGATAACACTTTACAGTAATATAGCTGATACATCAGAATAACACACAGGCTACTATTTATTTACCGCGATAACCGACATACACGCGAGCGGAGCCGTGAGCAAAAACTAGTATATGATAAATATTTCGGACATCACATTTATTTATTTTATTTATTTAAATATTTAAATACTTATATACATTTTGTTGTAATACATACATATTATACATAGGAAACACCCAAACTCCGAAACAAATATTTGTAGATCTTACAAACATTTGGTCCGACCCGGGAATCTAACCCGAGACCTCAAACACTGCAGTCGCATACGCTACCACTGCCACGGAGGCAGTCGAAAAATTACCGATGTCTCCTGCCTTAAAATGATTATTACAAAAAATCTCGCAAAATATAGGTATTACAGCTTTTCATTTCTATTACACATTTTATTCAAATAAACATTGTAATATATTGTTCAATTATTATTATTATTATTAAATTGAGTAGTCTAAAACAGTGACGTCACAAATTTGTATTTAGTTTATTTTTTATACAAAGTTATTGTTTTGACAGATGATAAAAAGTAACTCATTTGACTAAAGGTGTCAACTACCCTATTTTCAGTTCACACCCAGACTAAAAGCAATTTGAAAATCAATTGATATACTCTCGTGTCTATAGCTACCCTATTTTTAAGATGCTTCATGAAGTGAAAGTCAATTTTGTTATTTGATTTCCGCAGTTTGATTTATTGGTCCGAGGATATCTCAGGCCTTTTAAATTAAATTTCAACTTTACCATTGGAAAAGTTACATTTGTGGTTTGCGGAGCTGCAATAAATCTTTGTGAATCTAATTGGATCTGATTTATCCTAAAAAAGGTTCATACGGATAGAAAATGAAGCTGTGCCGGAATGTGGTGTATGTGTCTTCAAAACAAAGGAAGGGTTCCTTAACGTCGCTAGGTGATTTTGTCGGTAGTGTAGAAAAGAGTTCAAATATTGCATAATTAATTTACACTAATAAAAAAAAAATGCGAGAATTTTGATTGTGCGATCCAGACTAGTTTGTATATAGTACGCCAGAAAAAATAACTATTGTCAATAGATATTTTTCTTTTTAAAGACAACTTCCGCATTAGGAATATAAATCCTGTAACACGGGGGACTTTACAAACATACATAAAACGGACACAAGAACACCCAGACTCAGAACAACAATTTCTTGATCACACAGTGTTGTCCCATGTGGGATTTGAACTCACAACACTTGGCGCATTAGAGAGCGGCGTTGACGACCGCTTAAACCACTCGGCCAACCGTGCAGTCAAATGGCCGTAGCAATGACTTCTAGTTTTGATTTTTATATATTAAAATAATATCTTAGTACTATTTTTTTGTGATTAACCTTTTGCACTACATTAACAGTGTTTTAATTAATATGATAGTTTCCTTTGGGACCACTGAACAAACACTGTCTAGTACGCAAGGTCAGGGGACCTTGCGCACTAGACAGTGTTTCTTTATTTGTTTCATGACAACCATGACAGTTAGGGAACTGTCATGGTTTAGGAAAAAACATAACATTGATATATATATATATATATTTCATACAACGCCATAATATAGTCCCAAGCTAAGCAGAGCTTGTGTTATGGGTACTAGGTAACTGATATAAATACATAAATACTTTTTTTGTAAATAAATACATAAATTATACATAGAAAACACCCAAACTCTGTAACAAATATTTGCAGATCATACAAACATTTGGTCCGACCCGGGAATCGAACCCGAGACCTCAAGCACAGCAGTCGCAAACACTACCGCTAGGCCACCGAGGCAAAGTGGATGGAACTCACCGCCAAATTGTTTCTAGTACCTACAGAAAATATCTTTTTAATAATCAAAGTCATGGAAATTTACATATTTTGCTATTTAGTTTAACTAATTTACGTAAAGTGTGAACAGATTATCTTTAGAAGTTTAGAATTGAGGTACCAATTAGTAGTTGTAAAGCAATTATGTCGTAAAGACGAATTTTCGAGAAACAATAAGTCGCATTTACATGTCTGAAGAAGATTGCGTGTGTTTTCAATATTTTCCTGTTTGATAGTTCAAGGATAGGATAGGATACAGATTCATAAAATCTATTACAAATAAACAAAACTGAAGTGTCTGTTTGTCATTTCAAAATAACAGCTTTACACTATATGCGTATATGAAAGTATTTACGGTACATAAATAAAAAAAAAATATTTAAAATTTTTGGCTGTCTGCCTGTTTGTTCCGGAACGGCTGGAAGGATTTTGACGGGACTTTTACTGACAGATACTTGATGATATATGAAGTAACGTTACTTTTTAACCGACTTCAAAAAAAGGAGGAGGATTCTCAATTCGACCGTATACATTTTTTTTTGTTATGTGTGTTCGCGGATAACTTCGTCGTTTATGCACCGATTTTGATGATTCTTTTTTAATGGATAGGAGATATCCCAACGGTGGTACCATGATAAGGACATTAAGATCTGATGATGACATCCAAGAGAAATCTAGTCGAATCTTGAAGTCGGTTTTTGTTTTGTTAAATTTTTTTCAACATCAGCATATCTTAGTTTATTTGAGTTTATTTAACTCATTACTGCATATTAAAATTAATTTAAGATAAGATATGTTAGAGAAAAATAGTGATTTTGTATTGGTATTAATGGGGTAAAATGATCATTTTTTAATGATTACAAGGAAAACAAAGTGTACGAAAATTATTCGGTGTTAAAAATAAATGTTATTAAAGTTGAATGAATTTGAAATAAAACAAAAATATATTTTCAGAGAAAAATTTGAAATACTAGACTGTGCAACTCTATATTTTTTTTTATTTTTTATTTATGGCTCGCCAAAATGACTCTACTCTGCCTGATGGAAAGCATAAGCAGAATCCAAGTGTGGTGGTCACCATACTCATTGCGAATGCAGACAATGCAGTATGGCGACCCACACCATGGCGGCCTAGTGATGCTTCTGCATCTTTTAGTCTAGTCAACGAGTATGGAACTTGTTGACTGGACTATTTGGGCCTCCGGTCTCGCACTCACCAACGAAACACGACAGCACGAACGCTGTCACTTTACGTTGATTTTCTGTGCGAGGGTAGTACCGCCCCGGTCGAGCCGGCCCGTTCGTGCTGAGATCAGCGTGGCTCTACTACCTTTGAAAGGCTCTATTACAGTAAGACACACACACACAAACAAATGTATCATCTAAGAATAGTACAAGTACTCACATAATCTTCTTTCAAAGGCACAACATCGTAGGGAACTGGTTGCCACACCTTGCCCAAACCTGCATCCCACTGCTGCTCAACCTCGGGCGGATAGACAGCAGCCATGGCGACTTGGATCGTCATTTTTGTTCGATCTTTTTCAGTAGTCCTGATGGCAATCTCATTCTTAAGGTACAGGTTTGATATTAATCCATAACCTTCGGAGCCGTACCTCTGACGTAAGAATTTGCCTATTTGATAGGCTCGTCTTTTGCCAACCTGTAACAACATTTACAAGTTAGGATATTTTGAAATTCAACACTAATTAATTTATTTTAAGCTATTGCATAGCTTTTATCGCGGGCTTTGAGACCTTTAAGCACGGCGACCGAATCAAGAAATTCCGTAACGTAACGAAAATAAAACCTGACACCCGAAGCTCGCACGGATCGAGACGAGCTGCTCCGAACGACGAATCAACAAATCTGTCTGTCTCTGTCACACTAATCGCATGTGCTAAGTATACATGTTCAAAGTAACAAAAAATGTGAAAAAGTAACCCGTTCAATGACGAAGACATTTATCAGGAATAGTTTAAACCTTATATGCTGTGTAACGAAACCCTATCGCTACTTAAAAAAAGTGATCAACCCCATCTAGTGACGATGTTGGTACTAATTTAATACTTTAGATTTTTCATTCACAATATTATAGATACTGCATAAATAAAATAATTACAAATTTTAACAAAAAAAAAACCGACTTCGATCTGGACCAAATTTAAATGGAACCATTCGGGAAGCACCAGCTTTCAAATAAAAGAAGAATGATCAAAATCGGTTTACCCAGTCCAAAGTTATGAGGTAGCAAACATAAAAAAAAAAACAGTCGAAGTGAGAACCTCCTCCTTTTTGAAGTCGGTTGAAAATAACGGCATAAGTTGTTAAAAAATAGCTTTACCGCGGCAGTCCCCGAGTGCCACACGTCTTTTTTTTTTGTAGCTTTCTGCTCGCCACCTCTAAATAAACTTCATACTTCTCGGATCGCATAATTTTCGTGATCTTGAAAAAGCAGTACAAAGGTTTTCCTTCACGTATTAATCTTTTTTGCTGTTCGTTTGAATATCTGACTTGTAAAAAGAGTGGCCATGAGTTTCTTTGCCAGTATTCTTCTCATAAGGCTCAACGCATTTTGGAAACTGTAAGGAATGGATCGACACAAGCAGGCAGTAGATTTTGGTGTTTTCACCTAATTTACTTTGACAATACAGCACATGCTGTGGCGTCTGTTTGTGTCGATCTATGATTTTTAACTGTAGCTTTGACGTTCATGTGTCACTTGGTGTCATAATTGAATAAATTATTTTGAATTTTGTCTCGCTTAAACTCGAGAACGGCTGGGCCAGTTTAGCTGATTTTGGTTTTGAAATGTTTGTAGTCCAGGGAAGGTTTAAACGGTGAAAAATTAAAAGTAACTTGAAAATTCAAATGTCACGTGTACGAAGTAGCGGTCACAGTTTGTGTAATATATAAATCTATGTTATAGATATAACATGAATCTTTCGACTTTTCAATGATAACGATATTGTTTCTTACGTCTTGTTTAGTGAGTCACGAGAGTTTCAGTTGCTTAAGCCCTTTAATAATAATTTTAATGAGCCCTTATTTACATTCCCATTTTTCTTAGAATATATTTATTTGGATTAGATGTAACAATAAGTTTATTGTTTTTATACGTATATTGTTTAGTTTAACTTAACATTATCATTGTTTATTAAGTACTATTATTTAAATTATATTCATAATTATCTGGGTAGCATACTTAGTTCTGATTTATGTAGTGAATTATAAGTAGTACAGTAAGAATGTATTGTTATATCTACGCAATCCGTACAGTCGAATTGTATCGATTGTACTATGAAATATGTTGTTTCGTGTGAAATTTCAAGAAGTGTCATTGGTTGATCGCACAAGGTTTCATCAGTAAACAGTCGATCTTAGGTCTAACGAAGTTGGCCACCCCTGTTATATAGAATAGTTTGATTTAAGATATTATTATGTCTATTAATAAGCATGCAGGACTCACATAACTACAGTAGATGCCAATCAGACTATTTTTGTATTCACATTTGTTGTGTATCTACATCAGTTGTATGAATTATAATAAAAACATGACCGGGGCAAAGTCTAACTTATTACTTGATGTGTTTTTTTGGGAACGTTTTTTTTCAGAGTGTACAAAGAAAGAAGATAATTCGGGTTAAGTAATTTTGGTAGTTTTTTTTGTATCATCATTTTAGCAACAATGGAGTTTCTTGCCAGATTCTTCTCCATGAAGGGTAGGCTGCACTTGGAACTGGCGACTAGAATCACTCGATTTTTTAATATTAAATATTGACTATTCATAAGTGCCTGTAAAATAAGTGCCTATATGAATAAAATATTTATTGAGTTTGAGTTACGTTTGACAGCCAATCCAAAGATAAAATATATGTAGTAGTACTTATAACCGCTAATGTATGTAAATATATAACTGTTATTATTATAATTAATCTATACAAATAAATAAAATTGCAGTAAGTGTTTGTAATATTAAAATAATTACAACTTTTAACAAAAAAAAACCGACTTCAATCTGGACCAAATTTAAATCGGACCATTCGGGAAGCATCAGCTTTCAAATAAAAAAAGAATCATCAAAATCGGTTCACCCAGTCCAAAGTTATGAGGTAACAAACATAAAAAAAAAAAAAAAAAAAACAGTCGAGTTGAGAACCTCCTCCTTTTTGAAGTCGGCTGAAAACCGCTTTTTACTAAACGCATTTATGTATATACAAGGTACATACACCAAAATTACTATTTACAATTTTTGTCTGTCTGTTACGACAATAACCGCGGGTAACACCGCGGGCAGGGTTCGCTAGTCTATACATCTATACAAATAAATTAAATTGGAGTGTCTGTTTGTAATATTAAAATAACCGCTTTTTACTAAATGCATATTATGTAAGTATACACGGTATTTTTTTTTTTTTTTTTATGTTTGGCCCGCCAAAATGACTCTACTCTGCCTGATGGAAAGCATAAGCTACAATTTAAAAATTGTAAAAAATAACATGTTTTACAATTTTTGTCTGTCTATCTGTTTGTTCTCTGGAACGGCGGGACCGATTTTGACGGGACTTTCACTGATAGGTAGCTGATGACATAAAGAGTAACTTAGGTTACTTTTTTAAGACTAGCTTCGCACCGCGGGGTTCGGCTAGTAACAATTAAAAACAGTGGTGCAATAGGCGGTCTTATCGCAGACTGCGATCTCTTCCAGACAACCTTTAGTTAGATGAACTATACCAGTGATTTGTAGTTTGTGGTGCACTCTTTCTTATTTGAACACATAAATAATTGAATAAAAACATTATAACTTATTAGAAATCATCAGAAATGAAACAAACCAACTTGTTGATTTAAGTACCAAGTTAAGAATAAATTGAAGTCACGTTTTGTTCAACAATCACAAATCAAATCATTCATCATCGATTCAATCATTTTCAAAATTTGCGAGGGACTTCAAAAAAGCCTATTTTTGATAGTTAAATTTCACTACTAAATTCTGTTCAATTTCTAAAAATAAACAGTTATATATAGACACAACAATAACAACTTATAAATAAAAATATTTTATCCATTTTGGAGTCACGTGCATATTTCCTATTAGCTGACCCGGCGAACTTTGTACCGCCATATTTACATAGGTATCTGTCTCAGCTTCCCACAGGTAGTGTACAGTCGCGGACAAGAAACAGACTTTTCCCGTTATCTTTTCTTTTCTTTCTAGCAAAAAAGAATGAATGAAATCGGACTATGTGTTATTGAATTACAACTAAGTTCATATTTTGACATTCCTCCCCTCTCTCCCGGAAACCGTGCTGAATTTCGGGATAAAAAGTATCCTATGTCCTACCCCGTAGTATGAACTCAAATCATGCCAAGTTTCATTTGAATCCATTCAGTAGTTTCCGGCCAAGATACAGACAGACAGAAAAATTACAGTTTTGGCTTCAGTATCGATTATAGAGAGCACTCCTAAAAAAAAATTCAAAATATTTTTAATTAACAGAATTGGACCTGTTACATTTTTAGGGTTCCGTGCCAAAGGCAAAAAACGGAACCCTTATAGATTCGTCATGTCTGTCTGTCGGTCTGTCTGTCTATCCGTCCGTATGTCACAGCCACTTTTTTCCGAAACTATAAGACCAATAATGTTGAAACTTGGTAAGTAGATGTATTCTGTGAACGGCATTAAGATTTTCACACAAAAATAGAAAAAAAACAATAAATTTTGGGGGTCCCCATACATAGAACTGAAACTCAAAAATTTTTTTTTCATCAAACCCATACGTGTGGCGTATCTATAGATAGGTCTTCAAAAATGATATTGAGGTTTCTAATATTTTTTTTTTCTAAACTGAATAGTTTGCGCGAGAGACACTTCCAAAGTGGTAAAATGTGTGTGTGTCCCCTCTAATTTCTAAAATAAGAGAATGATAAATCTAAAAAAAATATATGATATACATTACCATGTAAACTTCCAACGAAAATTGGTTTGAACGAAATCTAGTAAGTAGTTTTTTTTAATACGTCATAAATCGTAAACTGCAATTTACCTTTCATTCAATCAACACAAATATAAAAATAAAATAAAAATTATATTATGTTACTTGCTGCTGCGGAACCCTTCATGGGCGAGTCCGACTCGCACTTGGCCGCTTTTTATTATAAGTATAGATAGATTAGGTAAGTGACCTTTGTTATCAATTACTCTGCGAAAAGATACGGATGTTAGAATATTATAACGTAAATAAATTCTTGATAAACTTTCAACTTTTAGTAAGATAGATCTTATCAAACGTAATTCAAAAATAAATAATACGTACATGAAATAGTTATAATCAAGTTTTTAAATATGAATCTATGAAATTTTGTAAACAAGAATTCGTTTTTTTTGGCCTTTTAGTCTAATGAATTAACCACTACTGTAATGGTCTGGTCTGTGTCTAAGTGTATAATTTATATAAAACATGAATGTATGTATATATTTCAAATTATTAAGTATGTTTATCTGGACTCTAGTGCAGTTTTTTATACGTTTGGTCCTGCCAAAATGCAGGGTTGATATGATTTAAATCAGTGATTTAAATCGTGATTTAATCAAATGATTTTTATATAAAAATTTATTATTTAAATCATTAAATTTTTACTGCAACCATATCGGCCAAAAATTGTCTAGGGACTTCCCCCGACATAGACTACGGCGCGCACACGTGTACAATTCCCTGCGAGCGAGCGATTACCGACACGGTTCCGGGATTCCAAATGCTACAGGACATGTTCTAAAAGTTATCAAAAATTTCAGAAATCATTTTGCGCATGCTATTCAAATTGAATGCAAAGCGACAAGTATTCGATTTCCGATAGTCTTCTTAACTGAAAAGAATTAGAATATGTACCTACTATAATGAGTTGCTAAGTTTTTACTTTCCTTGACATTTTTTCAACACTAAGGTTTTTTAAATTGTTGATTTTTGTTAAAATATATTTGAATGTCGCGCCTTCTAATGTGCATTAATAGTTTGTTAGATTGTGTCTCTGGTTTCTACTTGATAATAGATATACTGTGTGATATATTCTCTCCTTCCATTCTTTGACCTACGAGTAATGTACACGTTTTGTAATTCTCATATACTTAATAAAAGTTATTAAACTCTTATAAACCGACTTCCACATTATTAAATACAAATTCAAAAATTTTAGTAGAACTTGTTTAATTATCTTTTAATTTTATAAATAATTATATTTTTAAAAATACGTTGTTTTCATTTATAAATAACTGACCTTACAGTAATAAAAAGACAAGAAACTAAAAACATCAAAAAAATCTGATTTAAATCAAAAAAATCCGATTTAAATCAAATTAATCGGTAAGATTTAAAAAAAAACCATGATTTTTATCAACCCTGCCAAAATGACTACTCTGCCTGATGGAAAGCATAAGCAGTATCCAAGAGTCGTGGTCACCATACTCATTGCGAAAGCAGACAATGCAACAATGCAGCATGGTGACCCACACAATGGCGGGGTAGTGATGCTTCTGCATCATTGGGCCTCCGGTCTCGCAATCACAAACGAAACACGACAGCAAGAACGCTGACATTTTACGTTGATTTTCTGTGCGAGGGTATTACCGCCCCGGTCGAGGCGGCCTGTTCGTGCTGGCCATTATTAGCCAAATTAGCGTGGCTCTACTACCTTGAAAATGAGATGCATTAGGAACTGATAAACCGTAGACCGACATATAAAATGCAAACAAATAAACATTGACTTTTATAATGTTAGATCTATAAATACCATTTTTGATAATACTCGTATTGGTTTAAAATTAAATTAGATAAGGAACCTGTATAATTACCTATCCATACAAATAAATAAAACTGAAGTGTCTATTTGTAATTTCAAATTTACAGCTTTTATTACATGTACCAATGATACAATATCATGTGCGGTACTTACATCAGAAAAATTTTTTTTTTTATTTCTGTCCGTCTGTTTGGTACGCCTAATATCAGGAAAGGTTGGGCCGATTTTGCCGGGTTTCATTATCAGATAGCTGATGTTATAAGTATTAAAGTAGCTACGCTTTATTTTAGAACAAAATGAAACCAATGAAATAGAGAACAATATACAAAACCTGCGAGCTTGAAAATGTGAATGTAAGTTTGTTTGTTACGCTTTCACGCGAAAACTACTAAACCGATCCTCATGAAACTTTGTACACATGTTTTTTGGAGGTAGAAGTAACATAGGATACTTTTTATTAAATGCGAGCCGCTTGTAAAAGCTAGTAATTTATAAAAATAATACATACATTGGTCAATCCTTCTGGTCCTTCTAAGTACGTGAGGTTGAGGATCTGTTCTTGGCGGTCTGACAGAGAACGTTCGTCATCATCAGGCGCTCTCTCACCATGTCTGTTTAGCTGCGAATCATTGGAAAAATAAGATATTTATTTAAAGAAAGTGGTCGACTACACCACGCTGGTATACGAGCTGTTTCAAGTTTTCCTTCTCTAAAAAGAATATTCAATGCCACCAATAATGGTATTCTACTTACAAGCATGGCAAGGACCAACTCCTGATCATCCACATCATTTTCTACTGGCTTGATGCTGCAGACTGCAGATAGAGTCAGGAAATAAGCTAAGACTAGATACCGGAACATTTCTGAAATAGAAAAAAAAGTTTTTTTCAAACTTTTTAATACTTATTCATATGTTAATAGGTAATATTTAAAGGTCTCGACACTAATAAAGTTTTAGATTAGCCGTATGTCTGTCTATCCGTTTTATCGTAGCTCCTTAACGGTTGGATCCATATGCTTACTCGTTGGTATATATTTAACCTCCTTTCTATAAAGAAGATTATTTAAGGCTGATCATGAAATATTTCGAAAATATGTGTATTTAATTTTATAGTTATTACGGCTGGTCCACAAGTTCAAAGTCGCTCAGCGTGCTATGGAGAGGGCTATGCTCGGCGTTTCTCTAAGGGACCGTATCAGAAACGAGGTGATCCGGCAGAGAACCAGAGTCATCGACATAGCGCACAGGATTAGCAAGCTGAAGTGGCAGTGGGCTGGCCATATTTGCCGTAGAACCGATAACCGTTGGGGTAAACGGGTTCTTGAGTGGAGACCGCGTCTCGGCAAACGTAGTGTAGGACGTCCACAGGCCAGGTGGAGTGATGATTTGCGCAAGACGGCTGGCAAGAGCTGGATGCGAGAAGCCGAGGATCGAACTAAGTGGCGTGCAATTGGAGAGGCCTATGTCCAGCAGTGGACTGCAATAGGCTGATGATGATGCCATGAGGGCATGCCTCTTTGGTCTAGCGGTTAGCGTATGCGACTGCCAATCGAACCGAGATCAAAAGGTCTCGACTTCGGTTCCCGGGCATTGCCATAACTGTTGTTGGGTTTTTCTTACAAGAAATTTCTAAAAACAGCCTGGAGTGTGGAAGTTTAGCGGTGTTTCACGCCCGTGCCTCGGAGAGCAAGTTAACCATTCGGTCCCGGTTGTCATGAACATCTAGGACAATAATTATTGGGAAGTCAGTGCCCTTAAATATACTGATATCAATCTCGGATAAATCCAGGAGGGTTCTGATTTATTTACAGGTGTTCACAGCCAGCGACTCTCTTACGATCTCGTGACGCGTCTGCTTGTTTATAACGTTCCTCCTTAACACGAGGGAAGCTATTTATAATCAAAGTAACTTCACACAGTATAATCACATGACGTAGTTATTGACGTATATAACACACGAGACAGACACGTGATAAGCAATCTAGGAAGGGACCCATTAGCTTGAACTTTAGATTGTTTTGAACAATTGGTTATCTCGTAGTAAAAGTAGCAGTGATAACAGCCACGTGTCAACATCGCGAGAGAGATTGTGTATTTACCCGACTGTAATCTTTTACAGTCGGGTAAATACACAATCCCTTGAAACCGTTGAAAAATATAACGAGGGTTATATTTTTCAAGGGTTATTTACTGTCAGCACCACTGCACTGCTGAACATACGCCTTAGAAAGGAGATTTTGACGTTTAAGTTTTCCTTCTCTTAGCAGCCATGCTGTCCTACGTAGTTTGTTCCCTATCCTCTTACGACACCCATGGGATGAATAGGGTTGGTGAAACTCTGTATTCTTAATGTATGTATGTTTTTATATCTGTTAAATCAACTGTTATAATAATAAATATATAAATATTTCTTACAATTAACACACAACGCCATCTAGTCCCAAGCTAAGCAGAGCTTGTGTTATGGGTACTAGACAACTGATATAAATACATATATACGTTTTTTTTGTAAATACATACATATTATACATAGAAAACACTCAAACTCCGAAACAAATATTTGTAGATCATACAAACATTTGGTCAGACCCGGGAATCGAAAGCAAGACCTCATGATCAGCAGTCGCACACGCCAACCGCGAGACCACCGAGGCAGTCTCTAGAGGCTATGTTCTAATGTAGTGTTAGAAGTCCCTGACGTCATCGAGAAATGCCATATGAAAACCAGAGCTGAGTGTCATCGTAACTGATGATACGCAGCAATATGATAGAATAGTAACCCATTCAGATGTACACACATAATAATTGTCTTTGCTTCTATTTTTTGCTAGCGACCCGGCCCAACCCACGGAATACTACAAATTATCAGATTTCTTTTACACATACAAACCTACCTCTCGAATCATTCTATCTATTGCTAAACACTGCATTAAAGCCCGTTGAGTACTTTAAAAGATCTAAGCAAACATAGGAAGCGACTTCATTTAAACCATGTAAAGACGTACATAACCTAAGTGCACCTGAATAAATATTGCTATATGTTTGTTATGTAGATATATTTTTTCTGACAATGTCAAGTATTTAAAGTCTTCAAATTTTCAAATACAATACAAGTTTTATCATTCTCTTATTTTAGAAGTTACAGGGGGGGGGACACATTTTACCACTTTGGAAGTGTCTCTCGCGCAAACTATTTAGTTTAGAAAAAAATGATACTAGAAACCTCAATATCATTTTTGAAGACCTATCCATAGATGGAAAATGGAACACGTATGGATTTGATGAAATTTTTTTTTTTTGAGTTTCAGTTCTAAGTACCAACATTTATTGTTTTTTTTTATTTTTGTGTGAAAATCTTAATGCGGTTCACAGAATACATCTACGTACCAAGTTTCAACAGTATAGTTCTTATAGTTTCAGAATAAAGTGGCTGTGACATACGGACGGACAGACAGACAGACAGACGGACAGACAGACAGACATGACGAACCTATAAGGGTTCCGTTTTTTGCCTTTGGCACGGAACCCTAAAACGATCTCCTTTTTTTGGCTCGCTCTGTAAGGTAAACAGTTTGACGGATTTTGACGTTTACGGTGTCGTTACGTTTGTTTTAATTATAAGAGCCACACTGTGTATAAAAACAATTAAAATATATAGGTAATTAAACGAAAGACTAAATCGGAGGTACTAAATGCTTAATTGTCAAATACCGATAATTCTACGATTAACTATCGATACTGAAAACAAACATAAACTTGTTTACAATTATAAAAAAAATAGTAGTATTATAATGCGTGCTAGGTACCTAAAATCTGTTTGAAGTCGGTGCCAAGTGACTATCGCTTAGACTTTTGTAATTGTTCGTTTGTATTCTTTTTGGCTTAGCACCGACTTCAAACAGATTTTAGGTACCTAGCACACCTAATAATACTACTATTTAAATAAATAATAATTAATAATAATAATTCTTTAATTAGATTTAGGCAATTTATGAAGAACCAGTTTATTTTACGCTTTTAAGTGTTTTTTTGGCAGAGAGTTTTCGTTGGATGTTTTTTGGAAGTCGGTTTTTTTAATAAAAAGTTTTTATTTTTCAGTTTTTAGTGCAAACAATCGTAGGTAAGTAGTAAGTTTTTTTTTTTTTGTGTAAAGAATTTTTGTTTTCTCATAAGAACTTACAGCTAGTTCACTTAGAATGAGATACATAACATTATCTTATGACTAATACATTATTCACCTTTCAGCGTATTGGAAGTTACAATGTACATGTACAAACATATTTCTTTAGCCCGCCTTTAAATACATTTAAATTGTCACATTCCTTTAATTCATTCGGCAGTCTATTATACAGCTGTCCCTCATATAATATTGTTTTTTTTCCGTAGTTAGTTCGTACTTTCGTTAGTTGTATTTTATTTGTATTTCTTAAATTATGTGTGTTTGGTTTCTTGTGTGTGTATGTCAGTTTGAATGAAATTGTTTGTGACCTTTTTAACTAAAATGCACGTTTTATAGGTGGAAAGTTGTTAGAGGTTCATTAATTTGGTTTTTTCATATAATACTTTTGTAGGAGTCAGGCGCGGTTCCAGCCTGAAATTTTGGGGGGGGTCACTAATCAAATAAGTCGAGTAAAGTAGACTTTATTGCACAATACACAATTTTATTTCACACATTAAAAACAAACGGATATCTTTTCTTTTTATTGGTAAATCTATTGGGATCATAATATTTGAGACATCTGTGACAATCTCTGGATGAATATTTAAAGGATCTAGCTCGAAGGACGTGTATGGAACTCCCGACAAATCGGTCTAACTACTAAACCCCGGCGTGGGCCTACATCTGCAGTCAAGAGGAGCTCCAGGAACGCATCAGCGGCTTCTGGAGTTCCCCCTGCCTTACTGCCCCCTGCGTGAGGTACATCCCAGAGTAACCAGATTCAAACCCGGGGCATGTCGCTGTCGTACCTCTCACTGCTCTACACAGTAAGAGAGTCGGAACACCGACTCTGAGACGACACCCCTGGCCGCACCGAGGTGTCGGGTCGTTTCCAGTGGCCACATCTCCCCTGCATGTGGCCACAACGACCCTTAACCGACTATTGGGGAACTAGTCCTCTATCACGCATTCTTCGTCTTTCGAGCGGGATCGGCCATTTCCCGATCCCTCCCCCGATTCGGACTCCTTCTGGAGCATAACGTCTTTACACTACTCGCCAGCATTGCCGCGATCAATGCTGGTGGTGACAGGTTTCGTCCGATCTGTCCGACCGGGCGAAGTCACCGAAGCAACCGTGCCCGGTGAGCATCTAAGTGAATCGGTAGGTGATGCTTTTCGAAGCTCTACCGAATGTCTATGATCTGGTACTTCATGAACTGACCCACTTGGACATCGGTGTCATCCACCCGGAGGTATGAGCTCATGAATCTTATCCACGACACAAGCCACCCCTTACGAGCAGAAGCACCTCCCCGAAGCATGACCCTCTAGCCAGTATTAGGGTATTGTCTGCATAGCAGGCGACACTGATGCCCGAAGTCTGACGAGTGCGAAGGCCCGCATCGTATGCGAGGTTCCATAACAATGGGCCCAATACAGAGCCCTGTGGAACCCCACAACACACCTCCCTTCAATTTTCCACTCCGTCCCGATCGACAAACTTCACTGTCCTGTCGCGCTGATAGACCTCTATGACGGCACGCAGGTAAGTCGGCACCTCGCGATGTTCACGGGCCGCCCTAATCGCGCCCCATTGAAGGGTGCCGAAAGCGTTAACGATATCAAGGCTAACTACCAGCACCACCCCCCGATCGGACTGCCGACTACGACAGGGAGCGAACACACCTATATATTAGCGTCCACTTTCGAGCGTCCCAGTTGGAATCCAAATTGACAGTCCGATAGATCAGGGCCCACTCGCGACAGGTGCTCGCTGATACGGCCAGAGATAACTCTCTCAAAGAGTTCCTATCCTTTGATTTCTTATCTCGATTGAACAATTATGGAAACTGATAAGAATAAGAAAATCAGGTTCTAGTAGCAGATTTTGGGGGGGGGGTCACGTCCCCTGTGACCCCCCCCCCTGGAACCGCGCCTGGTAGGAGTTAGGTAATGGTTATGAAATAGTACTTTAATTATTTGGTTTTGTATTCTTTGCAGTGTATTCAAATTAGATACAGCTGCTGATCCCCATATCTCAATTAGATATTCGAGGTGCGACTTCACCAAAGTATTATAAATAATAGTACGGGCTTTGTTTGGAATGCACTTTGATACTTTACGCACTGCCCCTAGTATTGAAATTAACTTTGTTCTGACGTGGTCTATATGTAGTTTCCAGGTAAGTTTGTCATCTACCCACAATCCAAGATATTTTTCATGATGAGATCGTTTGATTATTTCGTTATTTATTGTAAGTGGTATAAAGTCGGGTATATGTTTATTTTTTGCCGCGAATAGCACAAATGATGTTTTTGATGTGTTTATCGTAAGTAAATTATATTTTAACCATTCGTTGAGAATATTGAGGTCGTTTTGAGCGTTTGTTATTATGTTGTGGATAGTTTCACCAAAATAAAATAGGCACGTCTCGTCCGCATATAATGTTAGGTGTCCAATTAGACCTATGTTATTAATATTGTTTATGTAAATTAAAAACAGTAGTGGACTGATAATTGAGCCTTGAGGACAACCATATGTCACATTCTGATATGAACTAGTGAAATTATCTAGTTTAACAACTTGTGTCCTATTTTCCAAATATGATCTAAACACTTTTTAAGGGCTGTGCCTGTGATGCCTATGTTGTCCAATTTCTGTAAAAGCTTTTGATGGCTTACTGTGTCAAATGCTTTTTTAAGTCAATAATAATACCTAAAGCCAAACTCTTAGAATAATAACGCATAGAAGGCGAGTCCGCGCGTCCGTTTTGAAGCACCTCAAATGGAGCCATATATGGCTCCAAACGCCGGGCCGCTTCGTAGTGTTCATGGTAAAAGTACGCCGAACGTGTCTCGCGAAGAAAATAAACAATTATGACGGTTTGTGCAATTAAATTGTGTCACAACGCATCTGAAAAACAAGAGAAGTGTGATAACATCACTTTTCACAGGTAAGTTTTTAATATTTCACAGTATTTTGAAAATAATTAGGTCAAAATAGAAATGTTTTGTTTCAATATTCAGTGTTGCCAGATTGTCTAAATATTTTCCCATTCTTTATTACTCCGACTGATTAATTTTAGAACAAATGTTACTGATATTTACGTAGGTACGTGACACGTTCAGTAATGTAGGTGTTTCTGTGATTTACCGATATCATAAACCAAAAGTTGAAATGTTAATGCACCTAAATATTTAACCGACTTCCAAAAGGAGGAGGTTCTCAATTTCATCGGTTTTTTTTTTGTTTGTTATTTTCTTTCACATTTGAATTTAACTGTGTTTCATTCGAAATAAAAATAAATTATAATTTTTCACGTGTAGTTGTTTTTATTTAAGTATTCAATTCATATAAACATTATTGTCATATACCGACTTTACATTACCATACTCACACATAGTTATTTAGGGATTATTGCCAAAAACAAATGGATATCAGCGGCCGAATCATTTCCCCACTTTCGAAAACTACACTTCCTCTAGCAACATTACCCGTTTGCATGAGTGCGTATCGCCGCGCGTACCTACGTAATCGTCACACACACCTATGGGAATGGGAATCGGTTCAGTGCTTCATTTTTGACAGGGCGCATGTATGAAGACTATCTTTCTATGCGTTATTATTCTAAGGCCAAACTCCTTTGATCGATATGAGTTTTAATTTTTGTAATTAAATCTACTGCGGCAGTTAGTTTTTTTTTTTTTTTTTTTATGTATTTTGATATTATTATGGATTTTGAACGAAAGCCGTACTGTTGGTCTATTAAAAACTTTTTTTGAGTTAAATACTTATTTAGGCGTGTATATAAAACCCGTTCATATATCTTAGATGGCACAGGTAATACCGATACCGGTCTGTAGTTACTTGGGTCAGTTCTGCTTCCGGATTTGAAAATAGGACTGACCCTAGCAACCTTGAGCGTATCGGGAAAGATACCGCGTGATAAACACACATTTATACAGTCCGTTAATCTCTCAATAATTTATTGTTTTTAAGCACTTAATGACTTTGGTGCTCATACCGCCTAGGCCAGTGCTAGTGTTGTTATCAAGATCATCGATAATATTGGAAATTTCGCGAACAGTACACCGTGAGAGTTCATTAAGTGTCAGCGTGTGAGTGTAATTTTGGTCATACATTAGGATATTGCCCGTATGTACGTGGTACATGTTAGGTATATTGTTAGCTAAGTCTGCGCCTAATGATGAGAAAAATGTGTTAAATAAACCGTGGGAGAGCCACGCTTCGGCATGAATGGGCCGGCTCGACGGGAGTGATACCACGGCCTCACAGAAAACCGGTGTGAAATAGTGCTTGCGCTGTGTTTCACCGAGTGAGTGAGGATACCGGAGGCCCATACCCCAACCCCTCCCCCTATCTCCCCCCCCATCCCCCAAAGGCCGGTAACGCACTTGTGACGCCTCTGGTGTTGCGGGTGTCCATGGGCGGCGGTAATCGCTTACCATCAGGCGATACGTCTGCCCGTTTGCCGGTCTGTTCCATAAAAAAAAAAAAAAATACCTTCTGTGATAGTTTCCGAGTTCGATATTAATTTGGGGGGGCACTGCTGTCTTTTACTTTATTTAAACCTAAGTTATTTATGATTTCCCACATCTTTTTAGGTTCATTGTTGCATTTTTGAAACAAATTATGGTAGAAGTCTTTCTTGTGTGTGTCGATTAAGATCTTTACTCTCTGTTGTTGTTCCTTAAACTTCTTACTTATGCTTTGGTCATTAAGGTTGGATTTACTTTGTTGGTACAAAGTATTTCGCAGACTTATAGCATCAATAATAGTTTGATTAATCCAGTCTTTTTGCGGTGGATTTAAAATTTTCGATTTATCTATTTTATTCGTATGTATCTGTTCTAGTATAAACTTTTCCAAGTAGTTACTGTTATGATCGTTGTTTACGTAGTTCGCTTTTAAAGTATTATTGTATAACTTTTTATAATCAATTGCGTTGTAACGTATTTTTCCATTAATTTGTGGTTTCAAACGTCCAATTTCCACATATACTTGTTTGTGATCAGAAAGACTGGATTCAATTAACGATATACTAAATGAGTGGTTACTTATATTTGTACATTTGTGATCCAATATTGTGTTTGTCGTATTTGTGACTCGAGTCCCGTACGATTTATTAATTTTATTTAGTATTTTGTATCCTGCTTCTTCACTTTCTTTCATATATTTTGTGACATTGCTATTGGAGTTCAGCAAATCCATATTGAAATCCCCAAAAACAATCGATCTAGATTTATCTTCGTCGTTCTAGTTGCGAGGAATATGTTTCTAAAAAAATGTTTACATTGGTTTCTCCCGGTTTGTAAATAGCTCCAATGTTCAGAGACAGTTTATTAATATAAATCCATAAGTAATGATTCCCATTCTCACATAATTCTTCAGTTATTTCATATTTAATACTGTTGTGTACATATATGGATACGCCGCCACCTTTGCATTTTTTTCTATAGTTGTAAATATGTTTATAATTTTGTAGTTGGTATAGTTTTGCATCGGCTTCTGAGCTAATCCAAGTTTCCGTAAATATTAATAAGTGGGTAGTGGAAGGTATCGCTTTTAATATACATTTTATTTCGTCTAATTTGCCCTCTTTACGAATGTTACGCAACTTGGCATAAAATAATCTTAATGAGGACGGATGTATCGGTATGTTTTCATATTGGTGTATCAGCTGGTGACTTAGTCTACTCATTTCTTTAGTAGGAACTGCATTTTGTGGTGAGATTTTTACTGGTTTTTTTGGTCGTCTTTATATTCAACTATTGTGGGTATTTACCGGGACCGGGATGGTTGGCGCTCCTTGGGGGAGACCTACGTTCAGCAGTGGACAGCGATTGGTTGAAATATATATATTTTGTAGGTATTCCTTTTAAATACTTAATAGTGAGACCCGTCTCGCCATCTTCTATACGTTTATTTAACTTATCTTTTAGGGACTGTAAATACCACTTTTGTGCTGAAGTTTGATCTGAAAACATCTGTATACTTTCGGGTAGTTTCGTTTTATTTCGTAGTAGGTACTTTGGAGTATTATTTTGATTGGAATATACTTTAATAGGTCGGTTTTTATACGGAATATATTTCCCTAGTCTCATACATTTTATTGGCTTGGGACAGGCTTCTTGGATCTTATTAATTTTATAACCTCTTGATTATCATAGTTTCTTCTAGAATTTGGGATTTTGTCAATTATTTCGGATATACCTACCAAAATTATGTTTTTTTCGCGGTCGCATCGGTCTTTTACTTCGGTGATGAGATTTTCATGGTTAAAGATTGACGGATCAACTACTGTTTGGTCATTACTGCTTTGGCTACCTTTTATCTCTGATATTTCGTTTTCTTTAGGTTTTATTTAATTCTCGGTCTTAGTGTTGTTTGATTTAATATATTCTAGTTCGCAGTTAATATGTTCAAATCTTTGTGTAAATTGATCTGTTGTTGACTATATTGTTTTTATTTCGTTTTTGATCTCGGATATCTCTTATTGTATGTAAATCAAGTTTTCATTTTGTTAACTGGCGAAATATTCTAGAAACTTCATCATTTCAGTGCGAAAGTTTGTGAAGTCTTTTTTATGTTGAAGTTAAGTTGAACTATTTCATCAAATTTCATCATCAAGAATACAAATTAAGGTCTATACGTACGTGTAATATTAAAATCATCCTCTAATCCCTAAATGTTGAAGAGTTTAACCTTCTATCATCAGCTCACCTAAATAACTTGAAAGTATACGACTAAAGTTCTTTAGATACGTATGAAATTGAAAGAATTATCCTCCAACTCCTAACCGTTGAGGAGTTGTACCTTCCACCTTCCATCACCAGCTTACCTAAATAATTTGAAAGAATACGACTAAAGGTAACATATATACATATGATAGTTAAAGATTTATCCTCCAACTCCTAACAGCTCATCATCAGCTCATCGTCATAAAATGATGACTACCAGACGCAAATATCGGTGTACATTCAGAAAATATACGAAAAACATAGTAAGTGCCTATAAAAAATGAGGGTTTCTCTCGATTTCCCTGGGATCCCATCATCAGATCCTGATATGGTGGCAATGGGACCACCTCGGGAGCATACCCTTTCGAATACAAAAAAAAATTCAAAATCGGTCCACAATTGACGGAGTAATCGGTGTACACACATAAAAAAAAAAAAAAACATACAGTGGAACATAGAACCTCCTCCTTTTTGGAATTCGATTAAAAAGTAACGATGAACTGAACGTAATAATTAAGAAGTATTTTTAACCGACCGAAAAGGAGGAGGTTCTCAATTCGACTGTATTTATTTTAAAGTTTGTTAGCTGGTCCCGTGTGGGCTGGGCCTATTTAAATTTTCAATTTGGTCGTTCTTGAAGTCGGTTTTTTTGTTTTTAAATTTTGTTTAATAACCAATCGTCCGGTGTAACCGGTAAAATAACCGGTCGTGTTTATCCTCAGTAAAAAAAAAACACACCATTTGGCATAACAAAGGATGTTCTTGTACACAAAAAATATAGGTAGGTGATGAAGCTTGAAATGATACGAAACAATTATAATACCATTAAGGTACATGTTTTTTCGATAGGACCGAATAATTATGAGGTTGATAACCCTTATCGCTTAGGGCCTATACTGCATAATTAAGTTTCTTCGCCATATTATTAGTCGATTAAATTTTTACGTCGTCATTAACAGACATTAACATTCCACTTCTGAACATACGAGGGTGCCGTACAAACCTGTAGGTATATAAGTAAAAGTTTTCAGAATTTTTCTGTTACCTGTGCTGTTAAGCTATTGCTTCTTACCAAATTTCAATTTTCTATGTCAACAGGAAGCAGCTTTATTGGTTTTGATTCCCTTACGAGCAGTCGCGAGTTTATAAATATGCGGTATAAATGGTTGTGCCTTTGCGTTTTGCGTTTTTGCGTTGACAAATTTTTTTTTTTTGTTGCAATTTAAAGGCAATTAGACCTAATTTTGATATAAATTTCAACTTGATACCTCTGCGCGTTCATGAGGCAAAGGATAGGATAGGCAAAGGTTTTGCTCGATATTGATAACGACTCGGACTTGGCCGATTTTTAATTTTCATTCAATAAGGTAAAAATACCCCAAGCTCACGCTCTGACGCCTGGCAATGAGCTGAATCGCTGGAGGGAGTCCAGTGCCAAGGGCATCCTCTGTCGGAGGCCGATTTTTAATTTTCATTCAATAAGGTGTTTGCCAGAAGTCTTCCTTCTTTTTGCAGAGTTATAAGTCCTACGTAGCTTGCTTCTCTGGTGGGTTTTTACGATCTTTACAGAATAAATAGGGGTATTGAAATTCTTTCTTAATCTGTCACCACACAAACCTATTTAACAGAATCAAATATGTTTGCACTATTGTTTCCTGCATTAGAGCTATATGCATAAAATTATGTATTTATTCTAAAGATCTCACACGTTAACCACTGCACCGTGTAACACAATATTGCATGAAGTTGACCTTCGAGGCTGAACAAATGAGAATCTTGAATGCGAATGACGTCCGAGGAATGTTGTTGACCGGTAAATAGATGCCTAACTCCGATTTTTATATGACGCTGTGGTATCACTCTTTCATGTGTGAGTCATATGGCTCTCTATGGCTCAAAGTGGTTACTATTCCAATAATCACAAATTTTAACAAAAAATACCGACTTCAATCCGGACCAAATTTAAATGGGACCGCACGGGAAGCACCAGCTTTCAAATGAAAAAAGAATCATCAAAATCAGTTCACCCAGTCGAAAGTTATGAGGTAACAATGTTAAAAAAAATACAGTCAAATTGAGAACCTCCTCCTTTTTTTTGAAGTCGGTTAAAAATAGAACAATTAACTCAAACTACAAAAAGTATAAAAAACTCGACTACGTTAAAACTTTTGATAAATTTTTCATAGCCTATGTCACGCGCCATTATTACGAATCTATTGACACATCAGCACCTTGATTTTAATGTAGTTGAGGCGCTAAATTGGATGGAACGCTATACGCATTCGCTACCACTGCGCCACACAGGCAGTTAGATAGCCTGTTGTCCGATTTTTGGGGTTTCAATTACCAGTAACGTTTGCCAGAGATGTTTGTATAACAACCGGCAACTAGAAAAACCTACTTTTAAATATTAAATGCACATCTAAATTTAGACGCTGTCGCCCGCATTATGCAAAACATCTCTGTTAAGATAACACAAATATTAGTGACTGTTTAAAACTTCATTAACAACCCATAATGTCCCACTGATGGGCTCGGGTCTCCTCTCAAGAGGGGGTTAAGGCCATATGTCCCAATGCTGGCCGAGTGCGGGTTGGGGACTGGCAAGACAACGTTGTGGCTGGGTTACAGGGTAAGTCGACCTATTCCCGTTAAGGGCGAATAGTTGACATTGTTTCTGACTGATTTCACTAAAAACACCCTATCCTAAATCTAACCGTTTTTGAGATATTTGAACTTAATTGTTTTTACAAAAAATGCCCGATTTTCGGCTGTCAGCTTAGATATTTTGAAATGTGTAGGTGTTATTATAACTATTGTTAGATTTTTACATGTAAAATAAGATGCTTTATGACCTTAATAACCAATATTATACGTAATGTGAATAAATAAGTTGTTGTGGGCGATTTAATCTAAAAAAATAAAATAAAAATTTAGAAAGTTTATTTTTCTTCAATTGATATCTAAAAAAATATTATGGTGCCTGTTTTGCAGATGTGCTTAAAAATATCCATGTTTCATCGAGGTATAACAATCTAGGGTTTTATAAAAAATAAATAAAAAAAAACTTAGTTGCGAGCTGCCAGGTCACAATTCTAAAAGTCCCAGCCAATTGTTCTTTAAGGTTAATGTGGTGCGTGCGACCGAGACACCTTACAATTGATGCAGGTGTGAGTGAGAAAAATAATGTGCAAATGTGTTTTGTGTACGTTTTGTATTAACTTGTTATTGTTAGTCTGCTTATGTGATTCATCCGTGGTAGATGTGATATTATTTTGTTATCTGTTTCCTACTTGCCTTGACTATGTTTTTGTTCTGTTTCTTCTGATTTATGATTGCTGTGCTTGTAAACTGGAGTCTGATTTGTACTTTTGATACGGAACGTGAATTCAGTCAAAAACGATGTCAACTACACGCTCTTAACGGGAATAGGTCGACTTACCCTGTAACCCTGTATATACAAGAATTGCTCGTTTAAAGGTATTAGATAGGTTTGAGCGTAAGCATATGAATACAGTTCAATTAAAATTTGAATATAAGTCTTAAAAACAAATACATAAACACAGGGTAGGGACTTCTTAAACATGAGTTCGTTAATTGGCGACTTTGTTATCTATTACAGATCAACGACTAAACACTGCAGGTCACCTTTATATTATGAGGTCAAGAAACCTGACGGTTCAATGTGATTATAAAACAATAACAGAAAGAATTAAACAATGGACATAAAAAATTTTTATAAAAAAAAAACCGACGTCCAAAAAACATACAACGAAACGAATACGAACGAACAATTACAAAAATCTAAGTGATAGTCGCTTGGCACCGACTTCAAACAGATTTTAGAATTAGGTATAGACAAGAGTTGGCACATAGCAACTTATGAAGAGCACTGGCGATCGAAAACTTCCTGCCAAAAAACACTAAAAAGCGAAAAATGAACTGTTATTTTACGCTTTTTAGTGTTTTTTGGCAGGGAGTTTGCGTTGGATGTTTTTTGGAAGTCGGTTTTTTTATAAAACGTTTTTATTTTTCAGTTTTTAGTGCAAACAATCGTAGGTAAGTAGTAAGTTTGACTATTTCATGAAATTTCTGCTGATGCAAATAACTTTAGTGGTTTAAAGACGTATTAAATGTCAACCCCTATTTCACCCCTTAGGAATAGAATATCCAGAAACGCTACGTAATACGTTAATACTCATTTTTATCAGTAGCCCAAAAATAAAATTTCACGTTTCTAACTTAAAACAATACGAACTCTTATACAACCTTTCAACCCCTAATTCACCCTCTTAGGGGTAGAATATCCAGAAACGCTTAAATACATTTCTACTCATTTTTAATCAGTAGCCCAAAGAAAAAGTTTCATGTTTCTAACTTAAAAAATGATGGACTTTCGAACAAACTTTCAACCCCTATTTCACCCCATCAGGGGTAGAAATTACAAAATTCCTTCCTTAGTGGGTGTCTACTTAATAAAACGATCCATATGAATAACTGTAAGAATACACATTAAGGTCTATTAGTAAACGCAATATTAAAATCATCCTCTAATTTGTCTAACTGTTGAAGAGTTTAACCTTCTATCATCAGCTCACCTAAATAACTTAAAAGTATACGACTAAAGGGCTTTAGATACGTATGAAATTGAAAGAATTATCCTCCAACTCTTAACCGTTGAGGAGTTGTACCTTCCACCTTCCATCATCAGTTTACCCAAATAATTTGAAAGAATACGACTATAGGTAACATACATACATTATGATATTTAAAGATTTATTTTATTTATTTATTTTTATTTTTAAACTTATTGCACAAGTTGTACAAAGGCGGACTTAATGCCATGAGGCATTCTCTGCCAGTCAACCTTCAGGTGTGGTAAAAATATGATGCGGTAGGCGCAAAGAAAAAAAAAAGGAAAGGGAATTCTATAAAAGTTCATAACAAATAGGTAAATTTAAGATATGAACCCACATCAGATAATGCCAATATATACAAATTTACCTCTATATATATAATAATACATATAAAATATACTTAAAGATTTATACACATATACAATATTATACAATGTAACAAAAAAATATACACACGGGTATTATCGTTGTGATTGTACTGCTAATTCGCTTTGAAGTAGTTCACGCACTTTTTTCTTAAAGGTAAGGCGATTTGTGGACATTCTGATTTCGGCAGGAAGTGCATTCCATAATAGAACTGACTGTACATAGTAGGAAGAATTTATAAAGTTGGAGGTGTGAGAGGGGCATAGTAGGAGCAAGTTGTTTGTTGACCGAAGACTTCGATCGTGATTACAACATAAGAAACGGAAGTGTGGTACGAGGTACTGAGGTAATGATGGAGAGTTGAGGAAAGAAAAAAGAGATGTCAGAGCCCGCAAACTGCGGCGCTGACGAATTGGGAGCCATTGCAGCTGGGAACGTAAAGCAGACACATGATCATACTTGCGAAGATTGAAAACGAATCGAATGCAGTTATTGAGAAGGCGGTCTAGTTTGTTGAGGAGGTCTGCATTCAGGTCAAAATAACACACATCACCATAATCGATTAAGGGAATTACTAAGGATTGCATAAGTATGGTCTTGGTTTTAACAGGAAGGAAATTCTTGAGACGATATAAAGCTCGGAGACATAAGGTGACTCTTTGACTAACGTGTGTAACTTGTGCCTGCCAATCAAGTGTCGAGTCAATAAGTAGTCCCAGATTCCTTACCACTGCGCTCAGAGGTATAGTCACACCGTTGTACCTTACTGGTGGAATGACCGCTGTATTCAACCTACTCAGCATTTGCTTGCTCCCCACGACGATCGCTTGACATTTGGTTGGATTTACCGTCAACCCAAACCTCGCCGACCAACTCTTAATGGAGTCCAAGTCATTGTTGACTTTGTCGATTGCATATGCGATGTCCTCAACCCTAGACTGTGTGTACACTTGTAAATCGTCAGCGTACAGGTGATACGAACACTGAAGGTGTTGGGTAACGAGATTTATGAATATTGAGAATAATAAGGGAGATAATATACCGCCTTGAGGGACGCCAGTGCGTAGATCACACCATCCTGACGACAGGTCATCTTTGCGAACACACTGTTGTCGTCCCTGAAGATAGGAAGAGAACCATTCCAGAGCTTCTGAGGAGACCATAAAATGAGATAGGATGGCCAGTAGGACGTCATGACAAACGGTATTAAACGCATTCGAGAAGTCAATCAAAGCCAGCACTGTGACTTTGGTGTCCTCCATACCCTGCCGAACATCGCCAGTCACTTTGAGGAGAGCAGTGGTTGTGCTGTGACCGGGTCTAAACCCGGATTGTAAGGGACTGAGAAGATTCCGCTGAAATACAAACTGTGAGAGCTGCCTGTGAACGCAGGCCTCTAGCACTTTAGAGAGAAAAGGAAGAATAGAAATTGGTCGAAAGTGTTCAGGAAGAGAGGGGTTAGTTTTTTTGGGTAAAGGGATGATGAAGGCCTTACGCCAGAGTGAGGGAAAGGATCCAGAGTCGAGTGAAAAATTAATAATGTGGGAAATTGGTGGGATAACGTTATCCAGGATAGTGACAATCATGCGACGGCTGATGCCGTCATATCCCACAGCATTGGAACGGATGGACAGGATAATCTTTTTGATGTCCTCAGAAGATACCGGAGAAAAGTTAAAGGGGACTATGTCAGCATGGGCTAGGCTAGCTATGTGACTCAAGGTTTGACTTTTGATTTGATGATCCATCTGAGGTGTAGTTGAAAAAAACGGTTTATGTCATCTAAACCAATTGTCGTCATAACCTCAGGGCGTTGTTGTTTACCGATGCCTAGTGTTCCAAGGAACTTCCACATGCTGGAAATTGAAGAGGATTCTATATTTTGGATTATATGGCGGCGTTTGGCGTTACGTATCACCTGGTTACACCGATTCCTAGCATTCTTAAAAAGATTCCATTTTTCTTCAGAACGATCCCTCCTGTACTTATTGTAGCAACGATCTCTCCGTCTCATGGCAATTCTAATTTCCTCTGTCATCCATGGAGCAGGAGGGCGCTTCAACTTGACTTTCCTCACAGGTGCATGGATATTGTATAATTTAAGGATTTCGTCATTGAAGATTCTGACTTTGTCATTTATGTCCGTAGCTGATCCCAAGTATGTCCAATCTAATGCAGATGCCTCCGCATACAGTTTATTGACGTCCATTCGTCTAAAGCTACGAACGTGCAGGATTTTGGGAGGAGATTTAGGGGGTTTCAGGATATAAGTAAGGAAGATCAAGTCATGATGGGAAAATCCAGGAGCAGGATGTTGACCATGGGAGTGGATAAGATTTGGAGCAGAGGTGAGTATTAGGTCAAGCCAAGTATCCTGGTGCTCGGTGTTGTGATGAGTTGCTTGTAGGGGGAGGACGTGGAGGCCAATAGATTGGATAATGTGGAGAAGATTACGAGTACGGGGGGAGTTAAAGGACAGAAGATCAGTGTTAAAATCGCCCATAATGATGTGGTGTGAGTATTCTGACCCTAAAGATTCCAGAACTGTTTCCAGACTGGAGAAGTAATTGACAGCAGGGGGACAGTAAACCACCCCTAGTAAAACATTAGAGCCCTTAATACAGACTTCAAGAAATATGAATTCTGCGGTAGTAGAAGAATCGGTAGAGGAAATAGCGAGGATTTTGTAGGGTAGACAGCTACGGAGGTAGATGGCCACCCCACCACCCCTTCTCGACGCTAGTCGGTCGTTGCAAACAAGAACGAAGTCAGTAAGTGGATAAGAGGTAGAAGGTAGGTGTGGCTTGAGCCAAGTTTCCGAAATCAGAATGGCATGCACGTTATTACCAGTGAAAGTTTCAGTCAACTCATTAAAGTGACTGGGTAAACTCTGGGCGTTTATATGGCACACATTTAGTAAAGATTGAGGTTGATTGGTAAATGAGTGCCGCAATCGATCCCCCAGGGAGTCTGGTAGAGAACTGAAGCTCTCGTTGTCAGAAGAATCATTAGCAGAAAAATATTCTTCATCATTTTCAGTAGCATCTGTCATAGCACATCCGTGTACATATTATGCTAATATATAACAAAAAAAGCGCATAAATATAACAGTATATTTAAAAAAAAAACAAATACAATAGTATAAATATATATACACACATATAATATAATTATTTTAAAATAGTGATTACCTTGATCAAAGTACTATCCTATTTTTACACCACCCGCCAGCTTACACAGATAAAATTAGTAAAATTTCAAAATATAAAAAGTAAAACTTAAATAACATAGTACTGAACGGTCATATACCGTATTTAATAACTATCACAATAACAAAGTAGATAATAGAAAATAATACGAAATATTAAATTCGTATCTTAGGCCAACAATCTTAAAAGTGGCGAGAAACGGAACGTACCCGCTGCTATTGACGCGGGCACTGAGGGCACAGAAACGTCAATTTGACAGATGTCACAGATGTCACGATCATAAACATTTTGGCCAACAGTAATAAAATTTGAAGGTACAAACAAAAGAGTGAGCTAGCAATAGTGATTACAGTATGTAAACATAACGTTATAAACAAAACGAAAATTGTACGCAAAGAAACTAAAGTTGTCACAAACAAATAACTAGCGTCTCCTTGTACTCTTACTGTTGACACCGGAGCCCGTATTACCGGGATCAATCCTGCCTGTGGACGATGTCTTTGGGAACTTAATCATTAAAGGCTTTAGCTCATCAGTGGATGTTACTTTGTACCTGTTATTGTCACTTCCTTTAATAACTATAATACCATCCTGTGTCCAGCAAGACGACATGCCGAAATGTTGTCGGGCCTCGGTGAAAACTGTCTGGCGTATTCTAGTGAGAAATTCTCTTACCGAGAAGCCGGAACCCTTTAACGCTGTTTTGGACTTCCAGACTGTACATCTAGCCTCTGCAGTAGTAAACCTCACCAGTATTGGCCGACGATGTTCCTTGGAGGGTGCTCCAATGCGATAGCAATGTCTTATGTTGAGCCGTGTGATGTCCTGGAGACCCATCTTCGTACTTATGACCTCAAGCAGAGTTGCACCACAGTCCTCCTTGATTGCCTCGGGCACTCCTAGTAATAAAAGTGATTTGTGGCGATGCCTAGTCTCCATAGCATCAACCATCTTGACACACTCGTTTATCTGCTTCCGGAGAAGACCCAACATGGAGAACATCAGCTCACGGAAGGCTTTAAACTCCTCTGACACTCTTGCCACTGTCTCCTTGCTGTTACCACCAGAGTGCAGCTGTGACTCCAGCTGAGCCATCCTTTTTGAGAAGCTCTCTTCCAAGCTGTTCTGGGCTTCTCGTATGTCAGATAGCTGAGACATAGTGATAGTGAAACTAAGTGAAAGTTGAAATTACAATTTTGTAAAATTTCTTACAAATTGATAGTTTGTTGTGCTGGCAGGTGATTAAAAGACCTGTTTTAGATCATATAACCTGTGTGATTACAGTAAGTAAACTGACTCTAAACTTAACTGAACTTTTATTTTTAAAAATAAAAGAGATTTTTTCATTGAATTAAATAAATAATTTAAGAGCTCTTTACTGTATGTGTTATCTTTTTTAGCACCTACCCGAAAGTTAAAGAAATTATCCTCCAACTTCTAACCGTTAAGGAGTTGTACCTTACATCATCAGCTCATCATCATACAATGATGACTACCAGACGCAAATACTAGTGTAACTTCAGAAAATGTACGAAAAACATAGTATGTGCCTATAAAAAATGAGGGTTTCCCTCGATTTCCCTGAGATCCATCATCAGATCCTGATATGGTGGCAATGGGACCACCTCGGGAGCATACCCTTTCGAATACAAAAAAAAATAAAAATCGGTCCACAATTGACGGAGTAATCGGTGAATATACATAATAAAAAAAACAAATACATACAGTGGAACATAGAACCTCCTCCTTTTTGGAAGTCGGTTAAAAAATATAGGTACATACATGTGTGGCATTAGAACACATAACAAAAAGTTAAACAAGTAAAAAATGAACAATAATTTTCTTACTTTAGTATATGCGAAGATTACAATAAAGGCCCGTATTCACTTTGTTTAGTGCGAGTGCAGGTGTGAAGTGAGGTGATCATTGATTGGTAGAAAATACGCGTGGATGGCGAATTCGCACTCCACACGTACTTTCCACCAATCACCGATCACCCGCACTATGCACCTGCACTCGCACTATACGAAGTGTATACGGGCTTTACATACCCTTTTAAATGCGCTTTTAGTTTTATTAGCTGAACCTGTATTCCGAATCAATTTTAACGGTAATACGTTTATTTTTTCAAATCGTTTCGATTCGATATAATTATTCTTATCACGTTTGCTTCCTAAACAGCCATAATTAAGTACGTCTCACATGACTGTGACGACCTTTCTTAAATTCGTAGAAAAACTAAGTATTGCCACTATTAATTATTCTGTGGTATTGCACTGTTCCTGCATATTATAGACTTTAACTGTGCTAAATTTCACACTCCGCCGTTAGCATAATATTTTAGTAAGAAGTGCTTCAAAGTTTTTGCTTCACGTATGTTATTCGGAAAGTTACGAAGTAAGTTTACAGTTTCTAAAAGGCAATAACCTGTGATGAGATAAACACTACAGTATAAGCCGTGACCGCTAAATTACAACAGTGTTTGCATTAATCAATATAGAACTGAAACTTGAATTGCCAATTATCTCCGTCGGACCCTCTCGCGAACAACGGGCTCCACCGATTTCGCTGCTTTTAGTGGTTTGTAATTCCCAACACGAGGTTTATATATTTCTCGGAAGAGTCATTTTACGGAAATAATGTGAATTTTGCCTTTGAAAGTGATCACACTAATATATAAAGGCGAAAGTTTATGTGTATGTTTGTTACTTCTTCACGCAAAAACTATTGAACGGATTTCGATGAAACGTTACAGTAATATAGCTTATACATCAAAATAACACATAAGCTACTATTTGCCGCGGTAACCGATATGCACGCGGGCGGAGCCGCGGGCAACAACTAGTATGAAATAAAGCCTTGGTCAAGTTATCCTTATAAGTTTGAATGTGTTATAGTAGCCAGTTGAAAACTATGAGAAAGTGGGATAAACTTGTTGACGAAAATCAAAACAAAAATGGTGTGAAGGGACGGGTGTCGTATCCTTCCAACACAAAAGGAAGATCCTCTGACCTCCGACGAGCATATCATTATTATGCTCATCGGCGGGAGAATTTCTATACCGTGTTATAGAATAATTTGTAATTTGTTTCGGTGTGTCTTCTTTCTGTTTCGTTTGTTTCTTATAGATGGCGCTGTAGTATATTTTTGTTTTTGCTGTATGTGAAAGTCGCCACTATGGGAACTAAGCAGAAAATTTTAATTATTTATTTATAGTTATAAACGTTCGACTTGGCTACGTACAGAGGATGGATGATAGAAGACTTACAAAAGGAATTTATAGAGCTGTGTGTAGAAATTTCAGAAGAGGTCGACCACGGTGATCATTTACTGACCAAATTGATGATGTTTTAGAACGTGTGAAAAGCAGCAGGAAACATGCAGCGATTGCTGAATGTGTGTCATTATCGCAATAAGTAGAGACCAATTGTATCTGTATCTGCCAACTCCTCTGGGAAATAGGCGTGACACATGTATGTATGTAGTAATAAACAAGGAATGAAAGAAGGAATAACAAGCAATATAATCAATAATGACGCCCATTTATGATATTATTTGATAGTTAAGTGATAACCATTGCTAATTACACAACAGATTAGATTTGAATTAAAATTAGAATGTACTTGAACCATAAACCTGTGTAAATTAATAACACATACGTATTTAGACGAAAATGAACAGACATTAGGTTTGAGCATAAAGTAGTGGAAGGGTCGCCCGATGGTAAGAGCCTAGCTGTGGCGACTTCCATATACAGCGCAACAGAAATATACTACAGCGCCATCTACCGAAGTTACACTGAACTACGGAGTAACGAAGGAAACTAAGAAACTACCAATCCTGAATCGCGCAGTGAAAGTTCGCGCGCCATTTAAGATACATACAACATCCCAATATTAACCGTTGGGCAGTTGGCCCGCCAGGCATGATCACCTCGCCTGGTCGGAGGATCCTCCCTATGTGTTGGAGGGACATGACACGTTCCGTTCCTCCACAAGTTGACATCGTACAAACGATAACGTTATTAGACAACTAACAAATGCACAGGAATGACGTCATCTCAATGATAAGTCACGTGGTCAACATAAAATATTAGTCAATAATCACAAGAGAATATATAAGTATTAGCCATTGTGAAAAATTGCGAGGAAGATAATAAAAATAACAATTTCTTTTGCCCATATATACTTTTCTACCAACTTTCCTGTCAAACTTTTGACTGTCAAATTGAAGCACTGATTTAAAATTAAGGGTTTTAAATATACACCATATATTATTACACGAATCAAATTAGGGGTTTTAAATAGACACCACATATTATTTCTATATTATTATCGCGTATTTTAATATTATTATTTTGATGGTTGTTATTGTTGGTTCATTCAGAAATGTTTGTCATTGTATTGACATATTTTGATGGTTGTCACGTTGTCACTGTTTAGAATGCAAATAAAGAAGTATTAATTGTGCCAAATCCTAGGAGGTCATATCCTTAGAGGTCATATCATAAACAAAATATGATAACACTGTTAATAAAACCAAAACACTGTTTTGTTTGAATGCGAAAAAATTATTGATGTCAATCGTCTGTCGAACGTTAGACGAAAGGTTATAAATACAGGCAATTTTTTGCACCTACGGCATATAAAGTACCTGTCATTCTATTACCGTTATTAAAATGTTCTATCATCAGTTTGTTAGTGTGTTGTGTGAGAATTTTATTAACTATTATTGTTTGAAAATGCCAAGGCAAAGACGAACTGACATAGGTTGTCGAAGTCAATCAGATGTGCGACGAGCTACCTCACTTGCAATCCGCACTGATGACCAGCGAGAGACGGATAATGATAACATTCGCATTGCTATGGCAGAATTGCGTTCTACAGTGAATAATAATGACATAGACAGGCGGCTCCTTCCACTTAGATCCCCTGCTTAGATTCCCTGGGGGATCCATGTGGAAATTTCGTCCACACTGATCCCCTAGGGGATCTATTTGGATTTAGATTTCATTTTGATCCCCCAGGAGTTTCAGTTTGGAAGATTTTCGTCCACTTCGATCACCTGCTTAAACCCTGAATAGATTCCCTAGGGGATCAGTGTGGACGCAATTTTCACATGGATCCTCCAGGGAATCTAAGCAGGGGATCAAGTGGACGGAGCCGCTTAGAATAGAACGAGTTCGGGCACACCAAACACAACAACTGCGAGCACGACGCAATGAAATCGAGCGATACCGCAGAAACAGTGCTCCTATGAACCTGGAACGAGTAGCATTCCACTGCAATCCGGAAGTAGATTATTGTGCCGACAAATCCGTGACAATTGGGGAAATAACAATTATTTGTCAATATTGTAAAGCGTTAAAATACATTTGTATCACTAATAATAATTTAACAAGATAATTGCAGATACAAGGACAATATTTATCACTGACTGGGAGCACTGTCACCACTGCCAGATGTGAACCAAAATTTTTACCTATTTATTTTATGGGCAATCAAGATGCGGAAGTTAAAAGGCGTTGTGCTCATTATCCAACAGTAAAACGAACCATTGTCCAAAAACTGCAAACGTTTCTTCATCAGAACAATAATTTAGTCAAAATGTTCAAAATGGCCTTAGATCGTATGCCATCGGACAGCCATAATATTGTAATCAGAGCTGACAAAACACCTGCTGGTGAGCATGCAAGGAGGTTTAATTCACCGACAATCGACGAAGTGGCTATTGTCGTTGTTGGAGAAATTTGCAGTCTAGATATATTATGTTTCATCGCCGGAACAATGAATTGAAACGTGAGTCTGAAAAGCATTGGTCTTATGACGCGTTACAATATCCATAATCTTCTGGCAGGGAGTGGATGGATATTATTTTAATATCAAAATGGTTAATCAAGTAAATGGTAATGATATTAGATAATATTTTTAAAATTCAGTATCAACATTATATAAATAAAAATGTATCGCCGAAATGTATGTACGCGCATAACTTCCGATCGGCTGCACCAAATTAAATAATTCTTTTATATGTGTTCCTTATTGTTAGGACAAGGTTTGTGTATAAGAAAAATTAAAAGATAGCGGGAAAAGTCTTTTTTTTTGTCCGCGACGGGAAGCTGAGACAGATTTGTAAATTTGGCGGTACGAAGTTCGCCGGGTCAGCTAGTTAGGAAATAATAATTTAAAAGAAATAATAATATTCACATACAAGCGTCAAAAAACTCCTTCGCATCTTCACCTACTGGTAGCGTTCCCAAAAGGCTGGCAGCTTACCACGTTGAATGGCAATGCTTCAATCAGTTGCTTAGCTAGTAAACTACGCTACTTTTCGTCAGTATCATACAAGTATCGACGACTTGTACGATACTGATGGAAAGTAGCGTAGTTTCTTAGCATGTGTGTGCGTTAACGCGTGTTTACTTGGAACTACGCTACTTTTTTGCTTCAACAAGAACAAGGCCGTGCATTATCTACCTTTTTTATTTGATCTGAGAGCTAGTTTTTTAAACAAAGCTCGAGCACTCGGACCCTCGGTTTTTTATTTAGATTTATTATTTTTACAACAACTTTATTGCACACCACTAACACACAGACATAGATGGAAATCTACATTTGGTATTACAATAGATTTTTTAGTATTCTATCAGTCGATCTATTTTTTATAGTAGAAGTTCTGTTTAGTTTGAAACTAAATGGGTATCAGAGATCTGAATCTGTGTCTATCACATCACATCAACAGCCCACTGCTGGACATAGGCTTCTCCTTATAAATGATGTTTCTTTTTTGGAAATGTGCAACCAAGTAGAGGTATCACCTGATGGTAAGCAATTACCGCTGGATACCTGCAACATCAGAGGCGTCACAAGTGTGTTGCCGGCTTTTGGGGGATAGGGAAAAGGATGAGGAGAGGGGTTGGGGTATGGGCCTCCGGTATCCTCACTCACTTGGTGAAACACAGCGCAAACGTTATTTCACACCGGTTTTCTGTGAGGCCGTGGTATCACTCCGGTCGAGCCAGGCCATTCATGCCGAAGCATGGCTCTCCCACGATTGATTTGATCTATTATTATTAACCGACTTCAAAAAAGGAGGGGGCTCAGAATTTTCGACTGAGTGAACCGATTTTGATGATTATTTTTTTATTTGTAAGCTGGCGCTTCCCCTGTGGTCCCATTTCGATTTGGTGTATTTCTTGAAGTCTTTTTTTTTGTTTTGTTAAAATATTAGTTATTTTTGCAAAAACTTCACTTTCGACTTCTTTTTGCTAACATTAATTAAATAATTATATATTCTTAACAAGTGAACTATAAATGTCTTTAACACTTGTATGTGGCAAATAATAAGATAGTTTGTCTTGTCGAGGATTTCAACGTGAATTATTATAATTATTAATAAGCATATTAATAAGCAATGCATATTTTCATAAATGTTTGTTTTTCTTCGTAACATACAACTTGTTTGTACAATAGTTATTTGTTATACAAGAGTGCAAAGTTGCTTTTTAACCGCGTGCTCAATTTTGATGACCGAGCAAGCGAAGGATTTTAAAATTAGAAAATTAGAATCCTGAGCGTCAGCGAGGGAATCAAAACAGCACGAGGTGAAAAATCTTTGCACTCGAGTGCAACACGTAACTTTTCATTCAACCTCAGCGAGGAAACAACTAAATGCAAAAAAAGCATTAACAATCACAAGATACTTTTATTTCAGTTTGGGTATTAATATTTATTAGGTACTACATTATGATAGGTAAGTATTACAGATTTATTTTTAAATTTTTTCAAAAATACTTAGTTACTCGCTCAACCCCGCGGTGTTACCCGCGATTTTTGTCGTACCGCAAGCTACACCGCGGGTCAAAGCTAGTCTAAAAAAATAGCCTAAGTTACTCCTTAGATTATCAGCTATCTGCTAGTGAAAGTCCCGTCAAAAACAGTCCAGCCGTTCTAGAGATTACCCAGAACAAACAGACAGACAGACAATGTAACAGAAATTGTAAAAAATAATATTTTAGTAATAGCGACCCGCCCCGGCTTCGCACGGGTGGATTTCAGATGCCCCCGCCGACGAAACGATTCGTGCATTTTAAATCTGTAATATCTTCGAATATATTCATTTAAATTAGATACTGTAAAGGGCCATTTTGATCTATATTAAATGCACAATGTATTTAATTTACTTAATTGTATAAGGATTCATTCTGTATTGCTTAAAATCACTTCGTAAATAAGCAATTATTTCTCGTAAAAAGAAAGGAATAAAAAATGGTTGTTGTGGGTTATCCCTAAGAGATAGACATATACCGTCGCGGACTTTTTTGTAGTACTCTTTAAGGTGTACAATACTGTAGTACATTATTTTGATCTATCTCGTAGGGTGCAACCAGCGTTTGCAATGTAAGCGCAAAAAAATGTGTTTATTTGCTACATCACATTAGAAACCTCGAAAATTAACAGTGTTCCCATACTATATTTTGCATTTATTATACATAAAAACCTTCCTCTTGAATCACTCTATCTATTAAAGAAACCCGCATCAAAATCCGTTGCGTAGTTTTAAAGATTTAAGCAAACAAAGGGACATAGGGACAGAGAAAGCGACTTTGTTTTATACTATGTAGTGATATGTACCGTGTATACATGTGTGCGTGTACATATGCATTTAGTAAAAAGCGATTATTTTAATATTACAAACAGACATTTCAATTTTATTTATTTGTATGGATGTATAGATAAATTAAGAAAAATTGAAAGTTAAGTTGCTATAGTTACTTAAGAAGAAAATGGTGCGGCCAGAGCAAATAAAAAAAAACTACACCAAGAAGGTTCCGAGTCTAACAAATTAAAAAATATTGTATGATTAATTCGGCACCATGGAGGTGAAGTAAATATCTAATGACGTTTTGAATTCACAAACTTAGTGCACTCGAGCGATGTTCTAAGTTCAATTTACTTTATTCTCTAGAGGATAAAAACGGCTTTTACACTCAGATATCGAAGGGCAAAAATACTCTTTACGAGCAGGTGGGATGAAAATACTATTTGCTTATTAATTATTATAGAACAATATCAATATGCATATAAATTGTCGTATTCATATTAATGATTTTTTATGTCATGGGATGTAAAAATGTGCCCCTCGTGAGCATCAAACCTGAGACAATTCGTACACGAAAATATGTCAATTCATAGTTTGTCGTGTTACACGCAAAATAAAAAAAACTACTTTATGAGGACTTCGATGTTGTATTAATTTATGTTATGTCACAATGTCACAATTATTTCTATTGTTGTTTAGAAATTTATGATAATATATTAGGTATCGTATAAATTAATAACTGTTTTGTAATGAATATTGTCTTTTTAAATAGTTGTAATTTTACGAAATTATTTTATAATAAAATAAAATATGAGAACTATATTTATTAAAAAACTTACCGCTGTAATCCAATGTCACTTTTAAACGAAAACTACATACATACACAATGTTGAGTAAACGAGTATCGAGTTCGCACTGGCGGTGTATGCGCACGCGCTGCTCTTAGTATAAACGTTCAGACAATCGAATGATAAGATCGTTTCTTGACATGATCTTGTCACTCGATTATGCGCTAGGGACCTGTCAATCACGGACATTGCTCGCGATAATATAGGCTAATTATATAATAATTATCATGACTTAATACTGTATAATAAATGTCTAATATATTCTTTGAAATTACGTCCATTTTGTTATTGATGTATAGTAATGTATATTACTGCGATAATGTATGATATTACTGTGACTACATCAAATTAAATCAGGTCAAAACATCAGGGATCATCAGGCACTGCTGGATATGCCTGCCTATACAGGCCTCTCCTCACAAAAGTGATTTTAACCACACGGCTAGGCAGGTTGGTAGAGGGTTTCTGTCAAGTTTTTCTTCTCTTTGAAGTTATGTATATTGTCCTATGTAATTTGCTCCCTTAGTTGCCTCTTACGGTACCCGCGGGATGAATAGAGATGTTGGTACTCTGTATTCTTTATCCGTCACCACACGGCTAATGTAACCTTTTTGTATTCTTTCACATATCTTAGCTTACATAGCTAACATATCTTACTCGTCTCCATCAGAAGTATATTTCAAGGTAGTAGAGCCACGCTGATTTCAGCATGAATTCGGCTGGCTTGACCATGGTGGTACTACCTTCTCACTGAAGAGTAACCTAAAGTGACAGCATTCGTGCTGTCGTGTTTCGTTGGCGAGTGTGAGACCGGAGCCCAGTGATGTAGTAGCATCTCAATAGGCTGCTATAGTGTGCGTCACCATGCTGCATTGTTGCATTGTCTGCACTCACATTGAATATGGTGACCACTACTCTTGGATTCTGCTCATGCTTTCCATCAGGCAGAGTAGAGTCACTTTGGTAAGCTCATATTTATTTATTTTTCAACAAAAACCGACTTCAAGTTTCGACTTGATTTCTTTTGGATGACATCATCAGATGTTAGTGTCCTTATCATGGTACCACCGTCGGGATATTTCCTTTCCATTAAACAAAGAATCATCAAAATCGGTTAAAAAACGACGAAGATATCCGCGAAAACACATTAAAAAAAAAGGGTCGAATTGAGAGCCTCCTCCTTTTTTTGAAGTCGGCTAAAAAAGAAGTAGTGTAGATATTGTAATTATATTCATAGTATACGAATGTAATGTATAATATTAAAGAGATACAGTAAATCTATAAAATCTATATATTTTATGTTCATGTATAGTTATGTATGTAATGCCGTGTACTGTATATTTCAGTCGTTTTGTTACCGACATAAACTATGTTCGTCTACCTCAGAAGATTTCTATATCACCGAAAGGTTGATTGGTAGAGAATGCCCTGAGCATTAAGTCTGCCGTACAAAGTGCATAAAGTTATAAATAAATACCTATGTATATGTGTATATGTCCTTATGTAACATTTCTAAAGCACGCTCTGTAGCCATAGAGTAACTCGGACCACTGAACGGAGGGGAGTAGCCATAGCGTCTTTTACCGATATCAAACAGTCTGTCTGTCATCTTTTGAGGGAAATCTTCATACATCCGCTTACCATGGTAGAGCCACGCTTCTCGACCGGAATGATACCAGGATTCCTAGAAAACCGGTGTTAAATAGTGCTTGCGTGGTGTTTCACCGAGTGAGTGAGGATACCGGAGGCCCATACCCTAACCCCTCCTCACATACCCCTGCCCATCCCCCAAAGACTGGCAACGCACTTGCGCTAATCGCTTACCATCAGGTGATACGTCTGTTCGTTTGCCCCATATTCCATTGAAAAAAAAAACACATTTTAGAGTTACAATATAAAAACAATCGCTTGTCATTACGAACTCGCACATAACAATTAAAACAAAACATTCAGAATTTCACGCACACATACATACATTCTTAGATAAAAAAATGTTTTAGTGAAATCGGGGTTTTGACAGTTTTTAGTGAAAAAAGTGGGATTCTCACGTCGAAAGCGGGAATAAGTAAAAAAAAAAAACGTAGCGCATCTGAGAGACCAAAAAAAGAAGCTCATTCGCAATATTTTTATTTTTCTGCTACATATATCCCTACTTCGTGCAAGAACTAGTGCCATTCCCTATTTGTAATGTAAAGGTGTTATTTTTTATTTCTTGCCACTTTTACTGACGATACAGCACTACGGCTAACTAATTAACTTTACTTTGGGCGTCCGGCCAGTTATCCCCAAAAAGCGGGACAAAATTTGTCCCGCGCGAGACATTACAATTTTGATTCAAGAAGGGGTACGTCCTGCCAAAATCGGGACGTCTGGCAATGCTGGTCTGTAGCCTAGTAATTGGGTATATGAAAAGAATAAAAATGATCATATTTGAGCAATGATTATATAATATCATTGTATTTATGTATGTTAGGTTTGTAAAATGTTTGAGTCAACAATGGTATTGTTATTTAAAAAAGAAATCTGGCTAACACCTTAGATTTCAATTCTTTTGTTTTAATGATGATCACGTAAGATTGTTAATTGTTGCGGATATATAATTTAATTTCTTTGTTTTTATGAGTCGGGTTTTGTTCGAATTCATAAAACAATGAAAATTATACCAATTGACGTTTACAAGGTCACCTTTGAAGAATTAGCTTTATTATTATTCAAGATCTGGTTCAGGGCAAGGTCATTGAACCTGCGATCTAAATTGTTATTAATGTATGTAACGTCAGTTTGAAAATACATTATTTCGTCTGCTTCAAATGTAACATTCTAAAATAATGGTAGTCTATTTCAGTATACATTTACTTTAATCCTCAAAGAGCCTTAAGTCCTAAATTTAATAATTTAATACTACAATTATACTAATATTATACATATAAATTTAAAAAAAACTGAAAATTACACACTATGACGGCCTAGTGAGATGCTTTTTCACGCTCCGCTCATGAGTTCCAGGTTCTGACTGCTCGGCACAGGAAAGACAAGTCAGGCCGTTTAGATTGAGAGCCACCATTCTAAAACTGTGAATTCCAAGGCCAGCACGTGATGTCGTGTAGAGGAAGGCAGAAGGAATAAATAAAATGTTAAATTAAGCTTTTTAAAAACAAGCTTTTACTGGAATGCCTCGAGACGCATCAAACGAGTCAAAACTCGATGATGTTGCGATGTTTCTTTACAGAGTTCCTATGGTCACCTTCCAGTTTCAGCACCAGATCCACTCCATGTCATTATAATATTGTATTGTCATGCTGTATACCTACATATGCTTGCAAAATTTCAGCAAAATTGGCTCAAGATATCTGCTTCAAAATTGAGTTGCAAAATTCCACCCAAACATACAAGCATACATACATTGCAAGTTAATAAAAAGCTTGTAAAAAAGATATCCACTATTGTAACATTGAAGTAGCAATTAAGTTATGAAAAGGGGAGACGATGATAATTTTTCTATATACATAAACATATGTATTAATCTGATTTTGGAATTATTTTTAGAGTTTTTTTATAGTTTTTTTTTCACCTCATTTCGTCATCTCAACGATTGTACCTAAGGCTCTTCTACCTTTTTAGTTTTTTATTTACTTTTAACTTAATTGGTTTAAATATATAGTAAATTCCTCGTCAGGTTTATACGATCGTTAAACTAATATTATACTTGCAAATGTGAGTTTCTTTGTATCGTTTTCGGTCTTAACTACAAACTGACCATGATGTAATACGTTGAGTATATTATAATCATAGAAATACTTGAACTAATTGATCATATAATATTATTGAAAAAAAAGAACTTGACTGATGACTAACGAAATAATTGAGTTCGTGTATTCATCTGGGTCACGTCTGTATTATGAATCTAACTGCGTAGTCGATAGAGCTCTCGTATAAAAAAAAGTTGTAACATGGTCAAGAAGGTCGGCTTCGTGCGCTAATACGTTTTTTTTTTATGTAATAAGAGGGCAAACGGGCAGACGTATCGCCTGATGGTAAGCGATTACCGCCTTCCATGGACACTTGCACACCAAAAGCGTCACAAGTGCGTTGCCGGCCTTTTGGCGATGGGGGGGGGAAGTAGGGGTAGGGGATTGGGGTATGGGCCTCCGGTATCCTCACTCACTCGGTGAAACACAGCGTAAGCACTATTTCACACCGGTTTTCTGCGAGGCCGTGGTATCACTCCGGTCGAGCCGGCCCATTCATGCCGAAGCGCGGCTCTCCCACGTGGTCTAATCACATCACAAAGTTAATAGTCCACTGCTGGACATAGGCAGAGGCCTATGTCCGCCTATGTCCACCAGTGTGATGACGGAGTGATGTCGGGTAAAAAAGTTATGATTTAGAGGTTTATGGAGACAAAATTAGGCACAGAGCCGTGTCCTGGAACCTGGAGTCTTTAATCACAGTGATGGTAAGCAAAAAAGTGAAAACATAGTTACATTTATTTTTTCTTATTGTAGTGGGTAGATATTTATTGAGAAATAACATAGTTAACATAGTTGCCAGAGCTGGCAAAGTGACTCTACTCTGCCTGATGGAAAACATGAGCAGAATCCAAGAGAGGTGGTCACCGAACTCATAGGGTATGCAGACAATGCAACAATGCAGCATGGTGACCCACAATATGGCGGTGTATTTTATTTTTTTATCTCTTGAGATGCTCACTGCGTCATTGAGCCTTGTCGAAAATGTAGTTTTTGCACACAAGTTTACACCCAAATAGAACCCAATAGGTCCCCAAATAGGAAAACTATCTGGTAGGCTAATCTCAGCGGCTTTTGCTGTAAACAAGAATCGATATTTAATTGATGTTGATATAGCTAGAATAGTTTGCTTCAGTTACTTTCATAGCATAATGAGTTACGGTATCCTACTCTGGTGTAACAGTGCAGATATTAATGCCATATTTATTTTACTAAAACGCGCCGTACGAGCCATTTATAAATTAGGCCTATCGCTTAGATTATTGAAATAATGTCTTTTGCATTTGAGAATATTGTCTGGACTTTAAAAGAGACTATGATCCTTGAGTTTGTTTCGTCATTAATTCTCAGGAATAGTCAAGTTAGGAAAGGCCGAACTCATCTGCTCAAAAAAAAAGTTCAACGTCAACAACTGACGTCGAAATAGAGTCCTAATAGTTAGTAATAACATCAACGGCCTTTAACAGTCCACTGCTGGACATAGCTGTCTCCTTAGAACAATGGTTTTGGCCTAGCACGTTGGCCAGACGGATTAGTATACAATTTTTTTTATATGGGATAAGCAGGCAAACGAGCTGACGTATCGCCGGATGGTAAGCCATTACCGCCGCCCATGGACGCGTCACAAGTACATTTGCCGGCCTTTGGGAGGATGATGGGGGGATTGGGTGAGGGGTCTGTGTATGGGCTTCCGGTATCCTCACTCACACGGTGAAACACAGCGTAAGCACTATTTCATATCGGTTTTCTGTGAGGCCGTGGTATCTCTCCGGTAGAGCCGGCCCATTCATACCGAAGCGCGGCTCTCCCAATGTTATTTGTTTCAAATTTTCCCATTCTTTTCAGTACAGTTGTCCTTCGCAGTGAGTTAATACAAACCTACACTATTATATAAAGAGGTAAAGTTTGTGAGTTTGTAACGTTGTAGGGGGTAATCTCTGGATCTACTGAACCAATTTTGAAAATTCTTTTACTAATAGAAGGCTACGTTATTTGTGAGTGACATCTATACTTAGGTCTTTACCTATGAAATTGCCGTTTTGTATGCAATAACTGAAAGTACTTATTTTTTCAAACTTTTTTATTTCTGTTATTCGAAGTTATCACCCATGCAATCGACGCATCTTTGCCAACGCATTGGCAGTTTATTGATGCCCTTCTTGTAAAAATCAGCTGGACGGGAGGCAACAAACTCTTCAAAGGCATTTTGTACTGCCTCTCGGGAATTGAAATATTTACTCACTAAAAAGTTGTCTAAATTTTAGAAAAAGTAATAGTCGGTAGGTGAAAGGTCTGGTGAGAATGGCGGATGAGGGAGAGCTTCCAACCCCAGCTCTCGAGCTCTCGTCGAGCCAGCCCATTCATGCCGAAGCGTGGCTCTCCCACGGTTTGTTATGGGAACTAGACAACTGAACAGATATAAATACATATATCCTTTTTTTGTAAATACATACATCTACTATATAAAAATAAGTCGGGTTTTCCTTCCTGACGCTATAACTCTAGAACGCACGAACCGATTTCCACGGTTTTGCATTCGTTGGAAAGGTCTCGGGCTCCGTGAGGTTTATAGCAAAGAAAATTCAGGAAAATTTTCAACAGAAAAGCGGGAAAGTGTTACATAAAACGAAGCCATCTGGTGGCGAAACGGAGTTCGCCGGATTTGCTAGTATTTACATAGAAAACACCAAAACTCCGAGGCAAATATTTGCAGATCATATAAACATTTGGTTTGACCCTGGAATCGAACCCGAGACCTCAAGCACAGCAGTTGCATACGCTACGAATGCGCCACCGAGGCAGTCAATTTCATATTTATGTTTTTTATTGTACCTACATACAATCATCATCGACCTATAGCAGTCCACTACTGGACATAGAACTCTCCCATTCTACGCCTTTTTGATCGAATTTGGGTTTAAACATTCAACACAAATTGCTTGTGGCTAAAAATAACAATACAAATATTGCAACAGTATGAGTTCTCGGTTAAAAAAGCTCAAAGCGTAAATAATTGTACATATAAAAAGGTGTATAAGCTATCTGCTAGCTCCCTAGATATTAGTAAGAGTTATAATAAGAACAAGAAATACTTTTAATATCTGAGAACAATGTTTTCTTAGCTATTTGTGGGTGCTCATTACATGTGAGAAGAGAACTCATTCCTTTGTATTTAAAATGGAAAAGTATGAAACTATTTTACAGTCTTTAATTAAACGGGAACATAAAAATGAAATAGAAAATGAAACGCCAGAAATGGTGCATTATAGATTTGCTAATACGAACATGAGTCGTTCTATAGCATGTGAAAAAGCTAGTATATCGAGGGATTGAACCTACTAAAATCTAACAGTGTTCTATCAAAAGTGTACCTGTTGTTGGTTACCTGGGTATACCCTGAGATAACAGGCTTAGGGTGTTTCAACTTCCAGTTGCAATGAGGCCAGCAAACCATACAGACATCGAACCACGGAGAGTAACTTGGAATCCTAAATCGCGGTATGAGAACTTCTCACGACGATTAGTAGGTATATTTGTAACTTTCCAACAGCAACAGTTACCCCGCTCTGTCAGTGGAAAGTTCACCTGTACTTAAGTACCGTCACCTGCGCTTACATTGATCAAGAGTTACAATTATATTACCGGTCTTTGAGGTCTTATCTGTATTCTTCAAGACATGACAGTCTTATCATTCCGATCAGATTACTTTTTATTTCATGGCACAAGTGATAAAAGAATAGATGGGTCATTTAATGATAAGTGTCTTTTGCTGACAATGATATGAAGGACTGCGTGATGAAGAGGATATAGTTAACGAGAAAAAGTTTAAAAAAGTATAAACCAACTTTTAATAAAATATAATTGTCAAAATCCAGGCCATTATACGAATCTATTGACACCTCATTAATTAAATTGTTTCAGTAGTTAAGGCGTTACGGTAGAACATATAAACAGAGTTAGGCTTTTAAAAATATTACTCTTCCTTATAATTTTGGCGTAGTCAGGTAAAAGGAGTAAGCAGTCAGCAAAATATTAAATAAATGATGACTACTTTTACCATACATATAGTAAAGTATATCATAAGTTCAGTCTGTGAAAGGAAACTTCTTAGTGAATACCGCATGGATATCTCCAATACCACGGCGGTGTCTAAACTCTTATACGAAGATATATTTTCCTTCAATATACCGGTATTACGTTGGCCCGATTCCCTGAAGGTGAGTTTAGTGATGGGGTAAGTTGAAATTTAATAAATATTTATCGATAACATAATGTTTAATTGTGTATGATTTTTATTTAGTCCACATGCCTACTCGGGTACTCGGGTAGCAACTCATTCCAAGCATGGTATTGAAACACAGTTAATAGCTGAACAGTTTTAAATCACCCAGGTCAAGTTGCCCGAAAAACAAGTTCAGACAAGATTTGAGTTGAAAAATGCTATGTGCAATGAGAGTGGCTAATGTCTAGAAGTAGACTGCGATAGACTGATGATGAAATTTGAAGTTTCAGTTAAATCAAATAAATTTTCACTCTTAAATTATATTGAACAATGTACCTATTTAACTATCTTATCATATAAATAAATGGTTGACAGTTACAGTACGAATTCAAGTCAATATATTTTTTGCTTGTATCATCATCAGCCTATTGCAGTCCACTGCTGGACATAGGCCTCTCCAATTGCGCGCCACTTGGTTCGATCCTCGGCTTCTCGCATCCAGCTCATGCCAGCCGTCTTGCGCAGATCATCACTCCACCTGGCCTGTGGACGTCCTACACTACGTTTGCCGAGACGCGGTCTCTACTCAAGAACCCGTGTACCCCAACGGTAATCAGTTCTGCGGCTAATGTGGCCAGCCCACTGCCACTTCAGCTTGCTAATCCTTTGGGCTATGTCGATTACCTTGGTTCTCTGCCGGAATTTATTTTCTCTGGTGATTTAATGCTTGTATAGTTGCTTTAATAAATCTAACTTTCTAATTGTTTACAGCTTGGTCTTTTACCTACTGTAGGTTCTTTTTTACACACAGATAGTATTAAACGAAGTTTTAACCTAATTAATTTAATTCAAATAATATTTCACTTGTATATAAATTCAAGTAAACCATTCATTGGTCGTCACTATAACTTACATCCATTGTAGTTGGTATTCAACAAAACTATATAGAATATTGCAAAACGTTAAGTACCTAATACCTTAAACTAACTTTTGAATGAAAAGACTAAGACCATAATTTTGTATTGACATCATCGTATTTATAATACTGATTTCGATAAATTCTGTCTCACCACTACTAACGTTTGTAAGTCAATCTCCCTATTTACGGGCGTGCAGTGTCGCAGACTCTATTAAATCGACGACGCGCGGTAGGGCGTCGTCAGTAAAACTAACATCGATTATGCTGCAGCACTATCGCACAGTGGTTGTCGTTCAGTTATTAGTTTGTTCAAAAACCATCTTTTTATATTTTATGAGTCGCTTTAAATTCTACTAGCTGACCCACGCAACTTCGTTTACATCTCCTATTGCCCGTAGCGTAATAATTTCCCCCCGTTTTTGTAAAATTCTTCATTGGTGCTCCGCTTCTACTGGTCTTAGCGTTATAGCTTATAGCCTTCCTCGATAAATGGGCTATCTAACACTGAAATAATGTTTTAAATCGGACCAGTAGTTCCTGAGATTAGTGCGTTTAAGCAAACAAACACATAAACTCTTCAGCTTTATATAATATACTAGCTGACCCACGCAACGTTGTTTGCGTCTCCTATTGCCCGTAGCGTGATAATTTTCCCCCGTTTTTGAAACATTCTTCATTGGTGCTCCGCTCCTATTGGTCTTAGCGTGACGATAGCCTTCCTCGATAAATGGGCTATCTAACACTGAAAGAATTTTTCAAATTGGAGCAGTAGTTCCTGAGATTAGCGCGTTCAAACAAACAAACAAACTCTTCAGCTTTATATATTAGTATAGATTAGTATAGATTCAAAACAATATGTATTTTGATTTTTATGATAGGTTATTATTATAAATATATATTATTTACTATTATTATAAATATATATTATTTACTATAAACGCTAAATAATTCTAAATGTGTTACTGAGTCTTTCAGATACACGAACAAAACGAAGATATTGTTTTAACAGCCACAAAAACAATTTTGAAAGGTCTATTTCACCCGACCATCCATTTAACGAAACGTTCGTCTTCTAACAAAATGTAATGGGTTCTTTGAAAAGTTGTGTATTCAGTAACAGCGAGATTATTTCCCGTTTTCTATTTGTGACAGCTTTTGTGAGCGATTTTGATAGAAGGGACGGAGGTGGAACAAGTAGTGGAGCCTACGTTGCTAGAGTTGGCCGTCAGAGCGTAAGTTCCACATTATATACGAAGCTATTATAAGGTTCCTGGAATCTTTTTCTTTACATCATGATAGATGTCATATTATGTCAGATAGTCATATTTCAAGCTAGGCAGAATCACACATACGCACTTATATACGTGTGTATCTTAACTACAAACATAGTATAAATAAATTACAGTTGAACACAGAAAGAAGTTCACAGAGTAAATGCTCATGCCTCACCCCGATTAATTGTTCTAGGTAGAAATAGGCTCTAACATGGCAACGACACCAAAGTTTTGAGGCATTTACAGTCTTGATTTTAACTTCGAAAACTGTCATTGAGAAATGCAGGGTTCCAAGTCACTAGTAATTCGGCTAGTCTATGGTCGATGGTGGTGAAGTATGTTTTTGTTCCATATACCTATTCAAAATCACAATCATTATAGTCACAATAAATCTAGTTATATTTTTTTCTCAAGAATGAAACTTCACTTTAGTAACCTCATATTATCGAGACTATAAATGTATTAAATCGCGAACAGTATACACTCGCCTCAAACCGTTGACCCCTCACATTAAAACTGGCGACAAATCTGCGCGATTATTTTGAGAACTTCCCAAATCGACTTTCGAAAGTCCCAGACGTCATAAATTGTTAGAAATAGCCTCAAGTTTCCAATGTAATCGCAGGGTCCACCCAAAGAAGCCATTTGTAATTTCTAACAGAAATTTAACAAAAGAGATAGCGTAGCTTCTAATTGTATTATCTAGAAATTGTATTCTGCCTTGTTGTAGTTATTTAGACTTACTAAGTGGACTTATTTCTGCAAATAGGTACTCATAGTCTCTTGGTATTTTTTAGAAAATATATTTACTTCTAATATAATATGGCTTATTGTCATGATCATTACAGAGGAAAGAGGTACAATGTTGGACTAAGGTCTCTCTAAAGGATCGCCGCAATAACCAATGCTGTACGGTGTCCCCTACAAGGTGGTCCCTCGTGGAGGTAGGAGGTTGTTTTTAAATGCAGTATGTATACCTGCAATCACCAACCTCATTATTTCTGCCCAAAGACGTCCGCAGCAGGACAAAGGCCTCCTCCTCCAAGACTTTCCACAAAATTCATAATTAACTATAAGAATAAGCAATTTTCTGGTTAGGTCGGTGTAGATCGTTATCTTCAACAGTATCATAAACACAAATCAAAGTTCAGTTAGCAATACATACTTAGTCACGAAAAGAAAATTAATAATTATTATGCGGCGTATAATGCTTAGGTTAGTACCATCAGCGCCATCTGAATACTTTAACTTACTTCGTGAAATAAATAATAGATGGCGTTGATATAGTAATTTATGTCTTGTGATTTCTATGCGATGTGTACAGTACACACACTTCGTTAGGTAGTTTGTTACACGATAATATTAATCAAGAATTTAAAATATAGATGTCGCTAGGAGGACTATCATTGGACATTCTGATTTAATAAATATTAGTTTTTTTTAATACAAATTATGTCAATATTCAAACAAATTAGGGTACTATGGGGCACGAAGAGCATCTTAAGCCGTATTTCCTAGTTACAGGTAGAGTTTGATGATTGGCGCTCTTCGGAGTTGACCTTCGTTCAGCAGTGGTCGGCGATAGGTTGATACGTGGGTTGGTACTACTGCTACTACCTCGGTGGTGCAGTAGTAGCGTATGCGACTGCTGTGCTTGAGGTCTCGGGTTAGATGCCCGCGTCAGACCAAATGTTTGTATGATCTGCAAATATTTGTTTCGGAGTTTGGGTGCTTTCTATGTGTAATGTGTATGTATTTACAAAAAAAGAGTATACATGTATTTAGTAGTCAGTTATCTAGTACCCATAATACAAGATCTGCTTAGTTCGGGACTAGATGGCGTTGTGTGTTAGGTGTCCGATATATTTATTTTTCATTTTATTTTATAAGAGTTTGATTTTCCTAGAATCAAATTCAGTCTAGTTGTTACATTTTACTTATATCAACATAGGTAATGAAATATTATATTATGTACTTGTTTTTCTTTTTAATATTGTTTGTCAGTATCAGTCTTCAGGGGTAATAAGAGGAAATGGGAGTATTGGGAGGGTGCAACCCCCGGGGTGCACGTAAATTATTGTTCTCGTCGGGATTGGGTCAAATGCCCAGCGCTCTTTCACGCTAAGCTAGGGACGTGACACAACCTTTTTTATATTAGTATTTATTCGATTTAAATATATTTTCAGGAGCCTGCCATTTTTTTATTTGCGTGTTAACACAAATTTGGTGTTATATAAGCTATGTTTGTATAAATCACTAGTATTGCTTCTCTTGACATTGGAAATACACGAATTCCTATAAAACCTTTTATTTTTACTGTTTTTCTCCCTTCTAAGATCCTTTAAAAATATTTCAATAATGACGCATTGATCAGACAAAAAATAAAATCGTTGGGCACGTTATCCATCCAGTCAACTTAATTTACGCTACTTAAAACGATTATATTTTTTTTCTGATCAATGCCTTAGATTGATGTGGGAGAGAGGTGTGATGACTGGAACCGGGCGGGGCGGTACTACCCTCGCACAGAAAATCAACGTAAAATGACAACATTCGTGCTGTCGTGTTTCGTTGGTGAGTGTGAGACCGGAGGCCCAAATAGTCTAGTCAACAAGTTCCATATTTGTTGACTAGACTAAAAGATGCAGCAGCATCACTAGGCCGCCATGGTGGGGGTCGCCATACTGCATTGTCTGCATTCGCAGTGAGTATGGTGACCGCCACTCTTGGATTCTGCTTATGCTTTCCATCAGGCAGAGTAGTCATTTTGGCGGGCCATACATAAAAAAAAAACCTAGGACCTACCGAATTATTTTTTAGCTTTTAGTACATTATTTTCAATAAAACCGTTTAAATCAAAATTTCTAATCCTAGGTAGATCGATTTATCGCCACCGAAACGCCCTGTATACGAAATTTCATGTAAATCATTGGAGCCGTTGCCGAGATTTAGATAAAATAAATACAAGAATAGCTCTTCTAAAGGTATTAGATAGATATTTTAATTTTCCTCTCGAGACCCTAGTTATTCAAACTCATATCGATATTTCGATGACATCCCTAAATCAGTCAACATTGTTCGGCGGTAGGCGCTACATCCACTTCGCAGGACTTTTCCTGTTTGAAATATGTTAAATTTATTCACAAATGATAATTCTCGAAACAGACGATTTTCCTTAAATAATAAATCGCAATATGAAAGACTTTGTTGTTCAATTCGTAAATCCAAACGGACTGAGAATCAATGATTTATTGATTTCAATTCGAAACGCATTGTTTACAGTTTGTACTCCAATAGTAACATTAAAATTAACTTAACTAATCAGTAAGAGTAAAATAGAGAATAATCAACAAGAAAAAGTTAGAAAAACTATAACCCAACTACGTAAAAATCACACTTCCTAATTATTATAAATGTGAATTTAAGATAGTTTGGTACGCTTTCACGCGAAAACTACTTAACCGATCGTCATGAAACTTTGTACACATATTTTTGGAGGTGTTAGAAGTAACATAGGATAATTTTTATTAAATGGGAGCGAAGCCGCGGGCAAAAGCTAGTATTTGGTAAAATTTATATAGGTAACCTGTCATCCGGGCCTTACTGACGCATTTATTGAAACCTCGTTTATTAAAATCGGTTCTGTAGTGCAACATACATCATTACCATTATCATCAACAGCTTTTAATAGTCCACTGCTGAACATAAGCCTCTCTTACTCTGTGGTGACACTCTGTATTTTTAATCTGTCACCACATGGATACAAACGTACATAACCCACTAAAATTATATTATTGACCTTCCCCTTGGCTTCTATATTTTACATGGCCCTGCCGAAATGACTCTCCTCTGCCTAAAGGAAAGTATAATCAGAATCCATGAGTGGAGGTCACCATACTCATTGTAAATGCAGCATGGCTTACTCACCATGGTGGCCTAGTGATGCTTCTGCATCATTGGGCCTCCGGTCTCGCACTCACCAACGAAACACGACAGCACGAACGATGTCATTTTACGTTGATTTTCTGTGCGAAAGTAGTACCGCCCCGGTCGAGCCGGCCCAACCGTGCAGAAATCAGCGTGGCTTTACTACCTTGAGATACATACACGATTAATATCAGACTTGAGAGAGGTTTGACTGCACGTTTGGCCAAGTGGTTTAACGGTCACCACGCCGTTTCCTACTTCGCCAATTGTCGTGGGTTCAAATCCCACGTAGGACAACACTTTGTGTGATCCAAAAATTGTTGATCTGAGTCTGGGTGTTCTTTGTGTCCGTTTCATGTATGTTTGTAAATTCCCCCCGCGACACAGGATTTATTCCTAGTACGGGAATTGTCTATTAAAAAGAAAAGAAAAAAAGAAAATGTACAGTATGAGAGATCTTTCGTTGTACGGTTTGTAGTAACCAGACCTCATCCACTAGGTCTTGTAGACTTTGGCAGCTTTTTGGTAAAATTAATATGTTTATTCTTGTAAGTAACCTCTGGTTCTCGGCCCAATTAACGATCAGCCATCTTTAAACGACAAACTTAAGTTGGCGAGGTAACAAGAGCCCCCTCGCGTCATCTATCAAATTAATGAACAACGCCAATACCAGACATCCGCCCTAATCTGGGTCCGTACACCATTGCATTCACTCAGTAAATTTTCTAAGCGATGTTTTTCTTTTTACAACAAATTATTATTAATTACACGAGATTTGTGAAAATATTTTGTAGCATACCCAATTTTAGTATTAGGGACTTATAATATGCCATTTTTGGTTTCTTTTGTCATAGTTAACAAATATTTAAAAACCTCATAAACCCTCAAAAGTAAACCTCATATTCGAGTTAATTTGTGTCTGAGTCACACAAAATGTTAGTGTGCGGTTAGTTCCATTGATAGTTGACACTGACGAAATATAACTATAGACTTACACCGCATGAACTTAGAGTTGTACGCGGATGTATAATAAGCTTAATGTTCACTAGATGTCACTAAGTGTATCAAATTGTAAATTTCAAAGATATTTTCTGAGCTTCTACTCCGATACGAATCCGAGAGTAAACTGTCAAGTTTATTTGTTTATGTATTAGTGCAAATGTCCCACTAGATGTCGTTTTCCACATAATTATATTAGTAATTTATGTGATATTTTATTAAATCGTCCAAGAGCACACAAATAAATAAAATTGAAATGTCTGTTTATAATTTCAAATAAACAGCTTCTTCATAAATGCTTCTCAGTAAATACGGTACATGAATATATATTTTTTTATTAATTTTTGTATGAAACTTTTTAAATTTTCACATAAAACTCTGTATGTAGGTCTAGCTACTTAATTGTGTTATAATAATCAAATTTTTTTTTTAAATTCCATATATTATATATGTAATATTAGGTTACATTATTCAGTGATGAAAGCTCAGTATGCTGAAGCCTAGGGCGGCTTCTTTTAGGGGGCGGCAAATTAAATGATTTAAAAAAACTACATTACTGAAATAGAAATGGAGAAATTAAGTCTTGGCAGTTTAACAAGAAGAAATAATGTATTAATAGTACTGATTGAGAAATTCTATATGCTTGTTAAAATACATCGTTGTAAATATCTGTTTATAAGACATCTCAATAGCAGTTAAATTTTACAATTTAAATTAGTAATTTTAACTAAACATTTTCTTAATTACCACTGAAGGTGACATGAGTTGGTAGAATGCACTGCTGCGTCCGTTTCAGCGGCTGGCGGCAAATTAGGTCCAAGTAGAAATTTTCATCCTTGGTCCTTTCCGCCACCTCTTTCTGTGCAATGTCATCTTCGCAAAAGATAAAACTCTGTTGCTATCCACTATGGAGCATAACATGGTTGGCAGCGAGAGATATTCTCCCATAACTGCATTCTATATCCAACGCTGCGATGCTCAAGTAATGGCACAGGGAATCGGCTCAATACACTGGACAGGCAGGATTCAACTCACTTCTAGTAACCGCGTGCAGGTATTTCCGAAGCAACTATGACCGGAAAGAACCTGCGTTACGCGGAACAAATCTCACATGGATATTCCTGACAACGCGCATTCTGCCTCCGTAGACATTATGTGAGGCACGCGTGTGGCTCAAACCAACAACACTCTCTACTGTCTACTCTCTACTCTCCTGTGGCGCACCCTACTCTAGGCGGTCAGTGCTACCGTCTACACCGGGTACCGTAAAGTGTTATTAACCGGAGAATTCTGCGTTCCATCTTGTCGCAACACTCAGTTTACCTAAATTCGGCAAAAGCTTTCGAGCAAACTATTGAAAGTGTGTGTGTGAAACTGTCGTCAACCTACTGTTAAGGAACAGGCCTAGATACATTATTTGGGATTAATACAGTACGAGAACTGAATTGAACACGATTGAGGCGTCTTAAAGTGGCCTCAGATATTCATCTTGGATATCTATGTCGATTACTGAAAGAAAAATAATGTAACAGCTCATAATCTTCACTTTTTAAATATTTAAGTAAAACTTAATCTTTATTAAGTTAATTTTTTTTTTCGTGGGTAGGTGTTGAAAAGTTCACACGCATTTGTAAAAGCTCCTTGAATATTTTTATAATTTACTTAGTATTTGCAAGGCCTTCATTGTTTACATGTGTTCACTGAAGTTTCTAAGCCACCTGCCAGCTTTTTTTTTGCACAAATATAAACATCTGCAAACCAACTCTTACAAGTTCATCAAGTTCCTCAAGTAATTTTATTGTTCTGAGTATACAAAATGTACCTATTTCTTATTTCACGCAAAATTCAATTCACTATGATTGAAATACTAATATACAATCGAATCGAATCGTCAATTGTCAAGAAGTTTCAATTCGGCTGGAATCTCTGGCACTGCACGCGCTGTGTGGAGACGTGGCTCCGTTACTCATCTGCTATCGTATTGACAATGGGGAGTACTCCGAGCAATTGATTGAATTGATCCCTGCCTCCTTTTTTTGCCATCATCCTACGCGACTGCAGTTTCATCATCATCATTTAGGTGTCAACTGTGCGCTTTTCGAGAAAATGTCTGCCCTACACAACAAAACTGTGGAATGAACTGTCGACTGCGGTATTCCCGGACCAATACGACCTTCAATCAATCTTCAAGAAAAGAGCATACTTCTCCTTAAAAGCCTTGTGACACCTCTGGTGTTGCGGGTATTCATGGGCAGCGGTAAATAATAAATAAATAAGTTGCCGTTCATGAGTGCATTGTTTCTCGTTGTTTACTGCGTGTTTTGGTGATAATGATGGTTTTGGAGAAAATTATTTGCTTTCTCCAACGGCTAACTTGATAAAATCACCATCTTCATCTTCACAGTTTTTTGTTATGGGGACTCTTTAAGAAATTAACTACATTACTCCTAAATATGGTCCTTAGCAACTTTGCTGTTGGATTTTTGTTGCTTTTGCCGAAATTGCGCAAACAAATTTTCTATTACATCCTGATTCAATTTTTAGCCGACTTCAAAAAAAGGAGGAGGTTTCTCAATTCGACCGTATATATGTTTTTTTATGTGTGTTCGCGGATAACTTCGTCGTTTATGAACCGATTTTGATGATTATTTTTTTAATGGAAAGGATATGTCCCAACGGTGATACCATGATAAGGACATTACGATCTGATAATGGCATCCAAGAGAAATCAAGTCGAACATTGAAGTTGGTTTTTGTTTTAGTTAATTGTGTAATTTTTCAAATAATTTTTGCCTTTCTTTATCGCATTTAATGCATGTGTTACTTTTTTTAAACAATGCGTGTTTCTATGGCATCTCATATTTTTTTATTACTGTTCAATGGGCCTATCTGTCAATTTTGTAAGTGATCGATTCAAGTTTTAAGTTTTGTCTTTTTCGTATGGTTTGGTAACATCATGAAACGAAATTTGCTCATTGCCGTTAACATAGTTATTGTTTAAAAAATGATTTTGAATACTTTTAATTAAATGTGGTACATCAAAAAACGCAAATAATTTTACAAAACGTTGCAAAAGAAAAAGGAAAAGTTACTAGATATCCCTGATTTCTTGCATGTATTTTGGTTTTTCGTAGCCCGACCGCAAAAAACAGCTTTTAACAGAAGCCCACTTATTATCAAATAGTTTATTTATAGTAGCTTTTAAAAGAGTTGTAACAATTCTGCTTTTACTGCTGATGGAATATTATTATTATTATTTTTTATTTTTATTTATTTCGGTGTGGAAAACCAACAGCTACATAAATGAATATAGTTAGTTTGATAAGCAACATCAAGCCAATTACAGGTTTTCACGAATTGCAACATAATAATTTAACAAAAGTTCTGGAACACTAACCAATACACTACACCATCACCATAAACAACAATGAAAAAAAAAACAATAATGTCATCATTGAAAAAACTTAAGATTTAGCATATCGCGAATAACATTAATGTTAGTGTTAAAGGGATCAATACAGTACTCCTTGCACAATCTATTGAAGTCGCCGCTCGCTCTAACGATAAATGAATTTTTTTTGTAGTTGGAAGAGAAAAAGGGGACACAAATGGGTGGATTAAATCTAACTGACCTACGGGGGACATTAAATTTTAATTTTTGCAACAGGTGTGGACAATCAACCTCATTAGAAATAATTTTCAAAAGGAAACAACAATCCGCTAATTGACGTCTATTTATAAGTGGCTGGATATGAAACCTTCTGCACAGACCAATGTAATTATCTGCGCTATATGGAATATTCAGTCGAAAACAAAGAAATTTCAAAAAACGTTTCTGAATATTCTCGATACGATCGATGTATTTGTAATAACAAGGGCTCCAAATTTGCGAGGCATATTCTAGGTGGCTCCGAACAAAAGAACAGTAGAGAATTTTAAGCGTTTTAGCCTTTACAAAGCATTTAGAGATTCTCATCACAAATCCCAATGCTTTCGAAGCCTTTGCAATAATTTGTTCGATATGCACGCCAAACAGTAGCTTTGAATCGTGGTGGTGGCCGAGGTCCCGCACTCCATCACATCTAGGTATTACTTGCCCTTTAAGTTCGTACGACGCTAGTATTGGAGAACGCTTTCTACCAAACGTGACGACTGAGCATTTAGCGGGGTTAAGTTCCAATTTATTTATCTGACAGTATTGATCAAGTCGCGATAGGTCTGCCTGCAATGCTTGCACGTCCTTTGCCGATGATACTACAGAATAAATCTTTATATCATCGGCAAAACAGAGCAAATTAGAACTTTGGAAGCAGGAGTCGATGTCGTTCACGTAGATAGTAAAGAGCAAAGGACCCATTAAAGAGCCTTGTGGCATTATAAGTTACACATTATTGCGATTTCATCGAAAGTGATCACACAAGCTTTATCTTTAATTAATGCATTTCGAATTTCTGTTATTCTTTTTTTAAATAGATCAGGGCAAAACAATCGGATTTTGCTAGCCACTTTCGGAGTTTCGGATTGTGGTTGGAGCGGCAAGTACTACACCTTGCCGCCTTAGAAAAAAATACACTTTAGATTTGTAAAATAATGACAAGCTGAATTTATTTTCGTCTTCTGTCCAATTCATAACCTTTATTTTCGTAGCTGCATCAATGTCAATTCTCTAGAAACCTCTTCTGAACTCTTTAGATTTTAAAATGCTGTCATCAGATTTTGGATTTTGCCGTTATTTAAATAATAGGATAAAAAAATTGTTAGAAAACTGTTTAAAGTGTATGTCTATGAAATACTATTTATTTGTTAATCTCCTGACTGATTTAATGTGATTTTAATATTACTTGTTGTATAAATTAAAAAATGTAAATAAAAACTTGAGAGGTGTCAAAGAACACCCGGATGGAACGAAGTTTATATATATATTATATTTGATATGCTCCTACTAATAAAAATGCGCATAAAATACTCAAATTATTTTAGTAATAATCAAGCTTTACAAAATATACTATAAAACAATATATTTTATGTAAATAAATGCAAAAACCCAACATCACGTGGTGTTCCAAGGCGGTCACCTATCCAAGTACTAAACACGCCCGATGTTGCTTAACGTCGATGATCGGACGAGAACCGGTGTATTCAACACGGTATGGACGTTGGCAATCAGTTTGTTATATTTAACGGTGAGTATCCAGCACTATGACGTCAATTCAATGTTAAAAGTGTGGTTACAACTTTTGGCACGATAAGTGTCGTTACATTTTTTTCCGTCTAGCCCCCTTTCGCGACGCGCGATAAGGAACTTCGTTCCAAAATAAAGATTATACTTTGCAGTTCAATCATTTATTTTATATTAAAATGACATATAATGACCTAAAATTTATTGATTATGCCATATCAGACAGGAAATAAAATCGCTCAACATTATTATCTACACCATAGATTTACATGATTGAATAGAATATATTTAAATTAGGGGGCTGCCATTAATTACGTAAGGTGTTTTAGGGGGGAGGGGATTGAGCTAAATCTTTTCAAATCTCACTTAGGGGGGTCTTGGCAAATATCACGTAATTATTGTGTAAAATTGCGTGAAAAATTATTTCCGAATAAAATATGGCCAAATCTGACACAATAGTGTTTGTCGTATTCGTCCGAACTCCGCAGAGCAGCGAAGTAGCATTCGATTTTGCTTTGCTAGTCTTCAATCGAAGTAATAGAACCAGTTCAATAATCCAACACGTTTACAGCCAAAACATAAATTTGAAGAATCTCGCGTGAGATTTGGGGACGCGGGAGGGAGTTGATGAAAATCTTACGATATCTCACCAAGGCGGGAGGGGAGGTCGAAAAATTCTCAAAAATGCCTCACGTAATTAATGGACGCCCCTTTACGATATATCGTTGAAATAATTTGTTTGTTTACTTAATCTTCGTAAGACAACTAACCATTTGACAAATCAAAGTCCGGCGTAATTGTAGCCACTTGGTGGCGCTATCATCGCGCATCCAGCATATAATATTCTATATGTCATATCAATAACTTATAAATGTGACATCTAGCGTAGTAAATAGGTCATTATATTCAAGTTTATTTAAATCGATTGCAACGACATCTCCTAAAAATAGGTGATAACTTATAGTTACGCTATTGAAAAATATTTTTTTTAAACAAGCATTAGAAAGTAAGATTTATATTCGAAAAATAATAAAATAATTACTATAATTGAAGCATATCAATAAAATAGTGATAGAGTTTGTTAAACTATTTCTAGTACCTTATTTTTGCGCGCCATCTAGATTTAAGTGAATTTTTCTAGCTTTTATCGGTGTACAGTTTGGGCCAGGGGAGGGTCGGTCTATTTAGTATATTGTGTCATTGGTTGACAAAAGCGAGTTTACTGCACGAATGCCTACCTATTGCTCTGAATGTTGTGGGCTCGGACCCCACATGGGACAACACTTAGAGTGATTCACATTGTTCTATATCTGTATGTTATTTAAATATATCTATATGATTTACGTCTTGAAAGTCCCCCGTGAGACAAGTACATTTTGAGTACAGGGAAAAAGAATATTCATGGAATTGTTTTGGTTCCTACATACCTCTAGCTTTATCTAGCGACGGTTAACTGAACTACGTAGTAACCATCAATTCACAGTCACAGTCTGTATTTTTAATTCGTCACTACATGTTTTTTTATGTGTGGCCCTGCCAAAATGACTCTAAACTGCCTTAAGGAAATCATAAGCAGAATCCGAGAATGGTAGTCACTATACTCATTACGAATGCAGACAATTCAATAATGCAGCATGGTGACCCACACTATGTCGGCCTGGTGAGATGCTTCTGCATCATTGGGCCCCGTAACTCCGGTCTCGCACTCACCAACGAAACACGGCAGCACAAACGCTGTCATTTTACGGTGATCTTTTGTGCAAGTCTAGTACCCTGGTCGACCCGGCCCGTTCGTGCTGAATTCAGCGTGGCTCGAAAATCTGTAAGACTTAACTGATGCTATTTATTCTTTGTAAATACGGCCGAAAAAGCATGACATAAAAGTGTTAACAGCCATATTGTTCCGGCCACTTAACAGGAGTACTTCGATAAATTTTTGGCCCCTTTCAGCCATGTTTTTGATTTATATTCTACATTAAACGTACGGAACGACGCGTTGGATGACTAACTTTACGGCTTGTTTTTAAAAGTGAAAGTGTTTATTTTCCTTTGTCCAAAAACATCAGAACTTTTATATAATGAAGTTGGTAATTATTAAGTTACTATTTATTCGTTTTGTTTTGATAGATCTTTTGATCTATTAAACATAGTAGCAAATTCACAGGTCGTTTACCTATAATATGTATATAGGTATTTCTACTTTTTTTTTTTTTTTTTTTTTTTTTTTTTATGTATGGCCCGCCAAAATGACTCTACTCTGCCTGATGGAAAGCATAAGCAGAATCCAAGAGTGGCGGTCACCATACTCACTGCGAATGCAGGCAATGCAGTATGGCGACCCACACCATGGCGGCCTAGTGATGCTGCTGCATCTTTTAGTCTAGTCAACAAGTATGGAACTTGTTGACTAGACTAATTGGGCCTCCGGTCTCGCACTCACCAACGAAACACGACAGCACGAACGCTGTCATTTTACGTTGATTTTCTGTGCGCATCGTCGTCGCACGGACAATCAGTACTCTCAAGTGGAAGTGGGCCAGTCATGGTTCCAGTGAAATGTGCTCGAGTAGAGCCTTACATAGATTAGGCAAACAAATTATAGGACACCCTAAGGTACGATGAAACGAAAACTTAAAGAGAGTGGTTGACAAAGGATGGATGTGTACTGCCCGAGACCAGGATAGTTGGCGCTCTCTGGAAGAAGCCTTTGTTAGGCTGATGATGATATATATGTAGTTTGTGATACATGTTTTTGAAACTATTCTGGTTACAACAATACATGATTTTCTTAGTGCAGGCTTAGATGCGTAAGATGCGACTAAGGGAGCAATCGGAGGTCCACATCACTGGAAAGAGAAGGAGAAGTTAAAATAAACCCTAAACCAACCCGTCTGGTCAGCGTGGTGTACTAGACCAACACCTGCTTTCTAAGAAGTGGCCTATTCCAGGAGTGGACTGTTAAATGCTTTTGGTGTGAGCCATATCCTACTAATATTATAAACGCGAAAGTTTGTAAGTATGGAGGGATGGATGTTTGTTACTCTTTCACGCAAAAACTACTGAACGGATTTGGATGAAACTTTACAGTAATATAGCTTATACATCAGAATATCACATAGGCTACTATTTGCCGCGATAACCGACTTATACGAGGACGGAGCCGCTAGCAGAAACTAGTTAAAAGCCTACTAATATTATAAACGCGAAAGTTTGTACGTACGGATGGATGGATGTTTGTTACTCTTTCACGCAAAAACTACTGAACGGATTTGGATGAAACTTTACAGTAATATAGCTTATACATCAGAATAACACATAGGCTACTATTTGCCGCGATGACCGACTTATACGAGGACGGAGCCGCTAGCAAAAACTAGTTAAAATAGAAATTAAATGTTAATTTACAAATAGCATTGGTTTAAAGTCTCGTCATCGCATAGATCGACGTCACGTCAATACATCGTTGGATGATCCGAAACACAGTAATTAACGTGCGACGCTGTTCCCTGACTTTGATAAATTGCTCGGCGTATCCATATAACTTTATCGTTTGTATACAACGTATATGTTAGCGTGGATACGAAATTAAACACAGCCTTATTATTTTTGAAAAGCTCTTGGGATAAACTGTGTCGTCATATTTTACTAAAGGCTGGTGTTTTTTTTAAATGTAAATCGGCCTAAGAGGTAGGATATTTAGGAAAAACAAAAAAAAACGAGTTATAGGAAGGTGTTCTGTAGCCAGCAAGCAAAGTACCAACCCAATACAATTAAAACATTACTACGTTTTGTTGAAAACAATAAATAAAAGGAAGATGTTTTTCTCAAGTTACGTTACGTCATTACAGTAATTTTTTTAGAGAGAGATTAAATTTTAGAGATTTACTCTACAAAATAAGTGAGTGTTTAGAGATTTGATTAGGAAAAAAATACGTTTAATGTTTGAGGTTTTATTAATTACCGTTTTTTTTTAAATTAAAATTAAGTTACCTTCATCAACAACCCATAACGTCCCACTGTTAGGCTCGGGTCTCCTCTCAGGAAAGGGTTAAGGCCATACGTCCCCACGCTGGCCAAGTGCGGGTTGGGGACTGGCAAGACAACGTTGTGGCTATATTATCTTGTCACTGGATGTTTTTAAGCCGCCCAAAGGCCTCCAACTAAGCTTCACGACTGTTATCATATGATAACAACCGGGACCGACTGCTTAACGTGACCTCCGAATGACGGAGACACTCATGGTAACATGCTACTAGTGGTTACCTATCCAGGTGCTGATCTCGCCATCGTTGCTTACCCTCGGTGATTGTTTCTAATCACCTAGTGCAACTGGGCTATGAGCGCTGAGCGAATAGTTATCTTAGTAACGCAGGTACTGCAGCTATATAAAATAATATATTTTTTATTTTAAATACAATTGACATATGATCCATACTATGCTGTCTACAATATATATTGAACTCCAGTTTATAGAATACTGCACAATTCAATTTATGCAAATGTAACTTTACAAACCGATTTTCGTTTGCCGGTGCCCATCTTCTTCCGGTTGTAGTTTGTAGTCTCAAAAAGATTTAATGAAACTAACTGACTGACTGATTTATCACCCCAGACACTAAGCCTTTGAGACTATAAACTTGGGCAACTAATGCTTTTTATATTGTAAGCACCCACTAATAAAGAATCATATTTTTATTTATTCTGAAGACGATAAATATGTAATTAACTTTTGTAAACTTTATAAGATGATTTGAATTAAATTAACTGTTGCATAATAGGGCTCACTTGATCTCACACAAAGAAACAACATACTCGTTATATCATCTGGCGCCACATCTCCTTCTATTCTTCTGTAGCCTTTGATGTCTGTGTAATGGGGTACGAAAAAGGGTTCATATTTCATGTCAGACATGGAATATAATATTGAGTAAGATAGCTTAGTCTAGGTGCATGAATTTTGAAGTAATAGCCACACTATTGATCTTTTTCTCTTGATTAGCGTCTAGATCTATCGGTTAGTGGTTCTGACCGATAAGTCCGAGGTCATGCGTTCAATTCCTATCCAAGACAAATATATTGCTGGACCATTTGGTCTATATCTGGTCTGGCTGTAATTGGCGTTCTGTTACCTTTACCTAAGCAAATAAGTAGGTAGTCTTGAGTCATGAATAAGAGAATTCCAAAATAGTACAGTCAAGAAAAAGGTGATCACATAATTTCATCATCAGCGCATCAGCATCACTGCTGGACATAGGCCTCTCCCAAGGAACACCACGGAGCCCGGTCTGATGCTTATATGGCATGGTATTATTCGAAAAATGGTGGCTTACAGCAATGGGTTGTAGCTGACTGGAATAATAAAACAAGTGATGATAAGACTGAAGAACTTCGGCATATTAGACCAGGGTAGAAGCGTTTAAAAATTATAAAAAGTGAAAGAAAATAATAGTAGGATGAAACCCATTAGAAAAGGAGGAGAATATTATAAAAATGAAAGGAAAAATAATTAACGGGTGATCTGAGGTCGGGAAGGGGATGGGGGGGGGAGGTTTTAAGGGTAAAAAACGGTTTTTCTCGATTTCCGGCAAAACTAAAAGTCCTATGGAAAAAAGTCAAATGGAAATGTTGTAGGTAATAAAAAGATGTAAATTTTTTGTATTTACACTTTTATCACATAACCACAAAATTTATGTCAAAAATTCAAAAAACCAAGTTTTTGGTTTTTTATTTTTTCTTTTACAATTTTCTTTTTTTTCACGAAATTTGGTGAAAATTTACCTTTTTATGTCCCAAATACGCTGTAATTTATTTGATTAGAAATATTTATTTTTCACCTTATGTTGAATTACTTAATATCGAAAAAGCATCCTAATTTTCAATCGAAAATTCACCCGTCAAAATATCAGCTTTTTTCAAAAAGTTGGTATGTTTTCTGTTCGTTGAAATCTCTACTTTCCGATAGTGAAAATAAATAAATATGTTACCATAGTAAATCTTCTCAGAAAATGCAAAAAATCGAAAAAAACTCTTCAAAATTTTGTTTTACTTATTATATATAATTTTGAGCTATTTATGAAAATTTACACTTTAATTACTCGAAAAACGTAAGATTACATGTTACATTGAAAAAAAAATAATTGAAAATCAAAATATACTACTATAATTAACAAACAAATAAGTTAATAAAATTAATATTTAATAAGACATCTACAATATTTGAAGAAAGTTGTCGAAACTTCTTTAAATTATATGCGTAGATGCCTATTTATAACTATTTTAAGATAACTTATATACCTGAGTGACCTACGAAAAATTTTAGCCCATCAAAAGGTATTTCATAGAGAAGTGGTGAAGGGGCTAGGCGGGTCTGGGTCTTACTGCATACACACCTACTATTTCGTAGCAGCTGTAACAACCTTTAGCCTAGCCAGTATTCGAAATACAGTACAGTATACAACATCTATATATATAAAAGAGTAAGGTGACTGACTGACTGACTGACTGACATACCCAGAGATCAACGCACAGCCCAAACCGCTGAAGCTACAATCCTGAAATTTTGCATGTAGGTTCTTCATATGACGTAAGTGAGCACTAAGAAAGGATTTTTTGAAATTCCACCCCTAAGGTGGTGAAATAGGGGTTGAAAGTTTGTATGGAAGTTCGTCATTTTTGAAGTAAGAAACATGAAACTTTACTTTTGGGCTACTGATTAAAAAAGAGTAGAATGAATTGATACGTGTTTCAGCGTTTCTGAATATTCTACCCCTAAAGGGGTGAAATAGGGGTTGAGAGTTTGTATGGAAGTTCGTAATTTTTTAAGTAAGAAACAACAAACTTTTTTTTAAGGTACTGATTAAAAAAGAGCAGATACGTATTTAAGTGTTTCTGGATATTCTACCCCTAAGGGGTTAAATAGGGGTTGTTATTTCCTATATAGGTCAGTCTGGAAGTCCGACATTTTTGAAGTTAGAAACATGAAACTTTATTTTTAGGCTGCTGATTAAAAATGAATTGATAGGTGTTTCAGCGTTTTTTGAATATTCTACCCCTAAGGGGGTGAAATAGGGGTTGAAAGTTTGTATGGAAGTTCGTCATTTTTTAAGTAAGAAACATGAAACTTTATTTTTGGGGTACTGATTTGAAATGAATAGATACGTATTAAAACGTTTCTTAATATTCTACCCCTAAGGGGGTTAAATAGGGGTTGAAATTTTGTATGGAAGTTCGTCATTTTTTAAGTAAAAAAAATGAAACTTTGCTTTTGGGCTACTGATTAAAAAAGAGTAGATACGTGTAAGCGTTTCTGGATATTCTACCCTTAAGGGGGTGAAATAGGGGTTGAAAGTTTGTATGGAAGTCCGTAATTTTTTAAATAAGAAATATGAAACTTAATTTTGGGCTACTTAACAAAAATGATTAGATACGTATTTAGGAGTTTCTGGATATTATGCCCGTAAAGGGGTGAAATAAGGGTTGAAAGTTTGTAAGGAAGTCCGTTATTTTTTAAGTGAGAAACATGAAAATGTAGTTTTGGGCTACTGATTAAAAATGGGTAGATACGTATTGAAGCGTTTCTGGATATTCTACCCCTAAGGGGTGAAATAGGGGTTGTTATTTCGTATATAGGTCAGTCTGGAAGTTCGTAATTTTTGATGTCAGAAACATGAAACTTTATTTTTTGGCTGCTGATTAAAAATGAATTGATACGTGTTTCAACGTTTCTGAATATTCTACTCCTAAGGTGGTGAAATAGGGGTTGAAAGTTTGTATGGAAGTTCGTCATTTTTGAAGTAAGAAACATGAAACTTTACTTTTGGGCTACTGATTAAAAAAGAGTAGAATGAATTGATACGTGTTTCAGCGTTTCTGAATATTCTACCCCTAAAGGGGTGAAATAGGGGTTGAGAGTTTGTATGGAAGTTCGTCATTTTTTAAGTAAGAAACAACAAACTTTATTTTTAAGGTACTGATTAAAAAAGAGCAGATACGTATTTAAGTGTTTCTGGATATTCTACCCCTAAGGGGTTAAATAGGGGTTGTTATTTCCTATATAGGTCAGTCTGGAAGTCCGACATTTTTGAAGTTAGAAACATGAAACTTTATTTTTAGGCTGCTGATTAAAAATGAATTGATAGGTGTTTCAGCGTTTCTGAATATTCTACCCCTAAGGGGGTGAAATAGGGGTTGAAAGTTTGTATGGAAGTTCGTCATTTTTTAAGTAAGAAACATGAAACTTTATTTTTGGGGTACTGATTTGAAATGAATAGATACGTATTAAAACGTTTCTTAATATTCTACCCCTAAGGGGGTTAAATAGGGGTTGAAATTTTGTATGGAAGTTCGTCATTTTTTAAGTAAAAAACATGAAACTTTGCTTTTGGGCTACTGATTAAAAAAGAGTAGATACGTGTAAGCGTTTCTGGATATTCTACCCTTAAGGGGGTGAAATAGGGGTTGAAAGTTTGTATGGAAGTCCGTAATTTTTTAAATAAGAAATATGAAACTTAATTTTGGGCTACTTAACAAAAATGATTAGATACGTATTTAGGAGTTTCTGGATATTATGCCCGTAAAGGGGTGAAATAAGGGTTGAAAGTTTGTAAGGAAGTCCGTCATTTTTTAAGTGAGAAACATGAAAATGTAGTTTTGGGCTACTGATTAAAAATGGGTAGATACGTATTGAAGCGTTTCTGGATATTCTACCCCTAAGGGGTGAAATAGGGGTTGTTATTTCGTATATAGGTCAGTCTGGAAGTTCGTAATTTTTGAAGTCAGAAACATGAAACTTTAATTTTTGGCTGCTGATTAAAAATGAATTGATACGTGTTTCAACATTTCTGAATATTCTACCCCTAAGGTGGTGAAATAGGGGTTGAAAATTTGTATGGTAGTTCGTCATTTTTGAAGTAAGAAACGTGAAACTTTATTTTTGGGGTACTGATTTAAAATGAATAGATACGTATTGAAACGTTTCTTAATCTTCTACCCCTAAGGGGGTGAAATCGGGGTTGAAAGTTTGTAAGGAAGTTCGTCGTTCTTTACTTTTGGACTACTGATTAAAAAATAGTAGATACGTGTTTAAGCGTTTCTGGATAATCTACTCCTAAGAGGCTAAATAGGGGTTGTTATTTCGTATATAGGTTATTCTGGAAGTCCGTCATTCTTGAAGTTAGAAACATGCAACTTTATTTATGGCTACTGATTAAAAATGAGTAGATACGTATGTACGAACATGTTCTACCGGAACCGGTTGTGGTTCACGGTGCCGTTCTCGAAGTTGTTCAAAAATATGTGTGGTACCTCGGGCAGACTTTGCAGTTAAGTAGAAACAACTTCGAGGACGAGATGAACAGGAGAATTCAGCCGGGTTGGGCAGCGTTTGGGAAACTTTGTCGGGTCTTTTCATCGTCAATCCCACAGTGCCTAAATACGAAACTCTTCAATCAATACGTCCTACCTGTCATGACATACTGTGCCGAAACGTGGACTCGACACGGCTGGTCCACAAGTTCAAAGTCGCTATGGAGAGGGCTATAATAATAATAATGATTATTTTTTCTCATCACAAAAGCTCAACGTTTCTCTAAGGGATCGCATCAAGAATGAGGTGATCCGGTAGAGAACCAAGGTCATTGACATAGCCCACGGGATAAGCAAACTGAAGTGACAGTGGGCTGGCCATATTAGCCGTAGAACTGATAACCGTTGGGATAAACGGGTTCGTGAGTGGTGACCGCGTCTCGGCAAACGTAGCGTAGAATGTCCACAGGCCAGGTGGAATAATGATCGGACGGCTGGCAGAAGCTGGATGAGGGAAGCTGAGGATCGAACCAAGTGGCGTGCAATTAGAGATGCCTATGTCCAGCAGTGGACTGCGTTGATGATAATGAGAGACGTATTTAAGCGTTTCTGGATATTCTATCCCTAGGCTAGACTGGAAGTCCGTCATTTTTTAATTTAGTAGCCTGAAACTTTGTCTTCAGGCTTTTGATTACAAATAAATGAATACTTATATCAGCATTTATGGGAATTCTATTCCTAAAGGGGTTAAAATAAGGGTCGAAAGTGTGTGTGAAAGTCAATTTTAATGGACTATTGATTATAAATAAATACGTTTAAAAACGTGAACACAGTATTCATAGATACTTACACAGTTTTAAATAAATACATATAATCAACTTCCACGCGAGCAAAGCCGCGGGCAACAGCTAGTCTATATATATAAAAGAGTAAGGTGACTGACTGACATACCCAGAGATCAACGCACAGCCCAAACCGCTGAAGCTAGAATCCTGAAATTTTGCATGTAGGTTCTTTATATAACGTAAGTGAGCACTAAGACAGGAATTTTTGAAATTCCACCCCTAAGGGGGTAAATCAGGGGATGGAAGTCTGCGTGAGCGAAGCCGCGTGTAAAAGCTAGTCGTATATAAAAATACAGGTGCACGCTGAGTTTATTTACGATAATTATGACAAGTTTACTTAAAAAAATAACTATTCGAATCTGCATAGGAAGGTAAATTGTAAGTAATTTTAATCATTCTAGAAAATTGTGGCAATTTATAAACGAATTATGTGGAAAGATAGTTGTCTCAGTCGATGAAACGATTCAAAAGTATTTTTCTTTGTCCGACCATGATGCAGCAAGTATGCTTGCTGTGGAGTTTAAAAAAAATATAGATATGCTTTCCAATTCATGTAATAAAAAATATATTAACGGCGCCAATAGCTAACATCAAAAAAGAGTTGGATGTGTCGATGAGATTGCCAAAGATAAATAATGAAGCAACATTTAAAATTATCAATGGACTGAAAAATAACAAAAGTCCGGGATTAGATGGAATTAGAGCAACCGACATAAAAAAATTGAATAAAGAAATAACACCCGTAATTACACATTTGATCAATAGATGCATCGACACATCGTGTTACCCAGACGATTTAAAACTGGGACTAGTGCGCCCTATCTTTAAGAAAGGTAATCATGACAACTGTAATAACTACCGCCCTATTACTATACTGTCCTGCCTTGACAAGATAATTGAGAGGTATTTAGGGGACCAACTTAGCCATTTCTTACGCTCGCAACAAATTATTCACACTAAACAATATGGTTTTCAAAAAGGGAGAAGTATCCGGCCGGATCCGGCCGGAATATCGGCCATCCAGATAAATCACATTTCGCAAAACATTTAATCGACACCGGCCACTCCTTGAGCGGCAACAATACCTATAACATTCTGCATGTTTGCGATAAGGGTTTCCGGATGAGTGTGTTGGAACAGTTAGAAATATCAAAATATAACAATAATAACGCATATACACTGTTGAATGACCAAACAAACTTATTTCCATCACCACTTCTAAGTATGATTGCGGGTAGTTCGGCACAGATGTCGTTGTGACATTGTATCGATCGTGATTATAGCGTCATCGAAACGGTATATAAAGGGCCGACAGCGGTGCGCTTGCGCATTCGAGCTCAAACGCTCGACGAGTCAACATCTCCTGAGGATGCCCCGTGGAGGGGCAAAACACGTGTCGAGTATAGGTTTGGTTGCATGGCATGCTAATTATTTCTCACTTGTTTTGTATGTGTACATATGCGTGATACGCATGTGAGTATGCATGACGGTGGGATTTGTGCCTTCTTTCAGACCTGGATATTTGTCTCGCGGAATTAAAGCTAAATATATTTCATAGCATTTAACTCAATAATTGGTCCAAATGAATACATAATTTACGTAAATCAAATGTGCAACTTGTTTGAACATGGCTCCGTATATCAGTTTGCTGATGACACTTGTCTTCTGGTGGCTGACAAAGACATTAAAACCGCTGCGCTAAAACTGCAGGATAATTTTAATAGAATGTGTCAATGGGCGCACGACGTTGGCTTAGTGATAAACGCTCAAAAAACAAAACTTATGTGTATTCAATCCTCACATAAAAACAGCTGCCACACGCCAAATATTCTAGCACACGATCATGAATGTCTGCATAACAACTTTATGTGTAGGCAGGGCAGTACGTGTATTACATTAGAAACAGTACAGGAGCACATGTATGTAGGACTTATAATAGACAATCGATTTAACTGGGGTGCACATATAGACCACGTCTGTAAAAAATTGCGAGCTATACTGAGTAAACTGTATATACTAAGGTACAAAATGCCATATGAAACTTTACGCCTCTTATATCTGGCACTGGCAGACTCAGTTATCAGTTACGGATTGTGTAGTTACGGCCGAACTTACAAAAGTTATGTCGAAAAGATATACAATTTACAATTAAGAATGTTAAAAGCTATTGTGCCACCAAAATTAAAATTTACATTTCAAGATAATTATAAGCAATTATTCCAACACTGTAATGTATTACCAATACAATGTAAAATTAAAATGGCTATTATGAAGGAAGAAATTGCGAATATAGATCAGCTCTGTGTACGAACACGTAATTGTAACTTGAGACAACTACCTAATTTAAAAAAATATACCTTGCCAAAATTTAATAATTTATATGGCACCAGAATATTATTTTACATATTGCCTGATATATTAAATACTATACCAGAGCATATAGTACAAAAATATATAACAAAGGATAATTATAAAGAAATAACGAAGAAATTCCTAATGGACAGCATAGCTTAGCATACACACGTGTGTGGGTCTTATTGTGTTGTCTATTAGTCTTTGTATATGCGCTTGCCGTCCCTAACCTTATTTGTGTTTGTGTTTTTTTTTGTGTATATTTTGCTAAACTGTTTAAATCTGATATTGCTAAGTTACTTATTGTTTACTAATGGACCAACTCCCTCTCGCCTAAAAACCCCCGTGGTTTAAGCGGGAGATTCTGTTTTTTGTATATCTGTAGATATGTTTTGATCAATAAATAAAAAAAAATAAAAAAAATACTATCTCTATTTTTATCACTCAACTTGTACCAATCAACTTAAACATAAAAATACTAATATTTTCTTTAAAAAATAGTATGTTAAACGTAACATAACCTAAAGAATTCGAGTTTTTTTCGATTTTTTGCATTTTCTGAGAAGATTTACTATGGTAACATATATTTTTTTTTTCACCATCGGAAAGTAGAAATTTCAACGAACAGAAAACATATCAACTTTTTGAAAAAAGCTGATATTTTGACGGGTGAATTTTCGATTGAAAATTAGGATGCTTTTTCGATATTAATTCAATATAAGGTGAAAAATAAATATTTCTAATCAAATAAATTACAGCGTATTTGGGACATAAAAAGGTAAATTTTCACCAAATTTCGTGAAAAAAAAGAAAATTGTAAAAGATAAAAATAAAAAACCAAAAACTTGGTTTTTTGAATTTTTCACATAAATTTTGTGGTTATGTGATAAAAGTGTAAATACAAAAATTTACATCTTTTTATTACCTACAACTTTTCCATTTGACTCTTTTCCATAGGACTTTTAGTTTTGCCGGAAATCGAGAAAAACCGTTTTTAACCCTTAAAACCTCCCCCCCATCCCCTTCCCGACCTCGGATCGCCCGTAAATTATTTTTCCTTTCATTTTCATAATATTCCCCTCCTTTTCTAATGGGTTTCATTCTACTATTATTTTTTTTGGTTTTAAAACTTATCGACACTGGTCTATATTGTCGAGACAGCAACTGTAATTGTTATTCGCTGTAAATTTACAAAATTACGATCTATGAAACAACAAGAAGTTATTCAACGAAAACGTTTGTAAATTGCACTAAAAAGTTGTAGGGACATTTAATAGTAGGAAATTTTGTCTCGTTTAATTTTAGATGTCATTATTCTGACTCGTTTAAATACCTATCGTTGGGAAAATTTATGTAAATACGTTAAATAGAAAACGTTTTCTATTTAACGGCCCAATTAGTCTAGTCAACAAGTTCCATACTTGTTGACTAGACTAAAAGATGCAGCAGCATCACTAGGCCGCCATGGTGTGGGTCGCCATGCTGCATTGTCTGCATTCGCAGTGAGCATGGTGACCACCACTTTTGGATTCTCCTTATGCTTTCCATCAGGCAGAGTAAAATCATTATGGCGGGCCAAACATAAAAAAAAAAAAAAAAAAAAAAAACGTTGCCCAATTAATGTGTCGGGTTATTTTGTGCTTGAGATATGCGCACACTGCATCCTAATTAAAGTGAAGAGAAGCAAATTGTATGAATGTTATTGTTTGCTGTGTTTAAGATAAAGGAAACTACACAATCTATACTGTATTGTGTGTGGAAGATGAATTTACTGCGGACAATGTCTCCGCATGTGTTTCTACATTGTCTTTATACTAGCTCGTTTATTTGAGTTAATGTAGTTTTTACCAGAGGGGGTCAGAAGGAGTGTAATGTTTTTCGTGTGTAGGTTTTATATATGATTCTTTGCTTTCTTTAAAAACAAAACGACTTGACAGATTTTGAAGGTTGGTTAGATTCAGAGCGGGTACACATTGGGCGCTCGGCGTTGCATTGGGTACGCGCTCGGCCGGAGTAATCCAACGGCCTAACGGAAAACCGGTGTGAAGCAGTACCTCCGCTGTGTTTCACTAAGTGAGTGAGTATACCGGAGGCGCATAATCTAACCCCAACCCATCCCCCACCCTATCCCCCAAAGGCCGGCAACGCACTTGTGACGCCTCTGGTCTTGCTGGTGCCCATGGGCGGCGGTAATCGCTTACCATCAGGCGATGCGTCAGCTCGTTTGCCCACTATACCATAAAATAAACAATACGATGACGGGGTGGCGACACTCCGCATTTTTTATCCGTAATAATACCCGTAAACACGGGAAGTAATAATATAATAAATAACTTCACTCGCTTACTGAAAAGCTAGAAATTTGCCTTGAGTAATACACAAATTAAGAAATGTTTAAATTCAGTTTTCTGCTATGATATAACATCGGTTCGTTTAAACCTGCCAATAATTGACAAAGGGCAGGATGAAATAGAATTGTCACATTTATAGATGCTATACATGTGAGTAGCGTTGCTCAAGGGAGCTCTAGCACCAAATAGTGACGCCATTACACGGCGGAAACGCGGCCATTTTTCCTAACTTTCACTTCCTGTCGTCGACTTGAGTTAGGGTGCAAAATATACAAGGGTTAAACTTCTAGCGATGTAACCTAAATCCCAGTAATATTAAAAATGTAACTAGGTAAAAGTTTGTAACTCTTTCACGCAAAAATTACTGAACGAATTTAGATAATAATTAATATTAATGTATTATATATATCAGACTAACGCATATACCGACAAACACGCGGAGTCGCTAGGGAAAAATAATTGTAATACAACATACGAGTAATGTATTATTCTAGCTGACGCAAGCAACTTCCTCTGTATCCCTCAAAAGGATACTATGTATTATTTCTATTGTTTGCAACATTTTTCATAATTAATTGGCTCAGTAATATAGCTCGTAGCCTTCATCGATAAATGGTCTATTCAATACTTAAAGATTTTTTGAACCAAACCAACAAATAAACTCTTTTTCATCCCACCAGCTCGTAAAGAGTATTTTTGCCCTTCGATATCTGAGTGCAAAAGCCGTTTTTATCCTCTAGAGAATAAAGTAAATTGAATTAAAAACATCGCTCGAGTGCACTAAGTTTGTGAATTCAAAACATCATTAAACCTATTTACTTCTACCTCCATGGTGCCGAATTAATCATACAATATTTTTAATTTGTTAAAAACTCAGACTCGGAATCTTCTTAGTGTAGTTTTTTTTTAATTTGCTCTGACTGCACCATTTTCTTCTTAAGACTATAGCAACTTAACTTTCAATTTTTCTTAATTTATCTATACATCCATACAAATAAATAAATGTCTGTTTGTAATATTAAAATAACCGCTTTTTACTAAATGCATATGTATGTATACGCGATACATATACTAAAAATTTTTTTTAAAATTTCTGTTACATTGTCTGTCTGTCAGTCGGTCTGTCTGTCTGTTTATTGTTTCTCTGGAACGGCTGGACTGATTTCACGGGCAGATAGCTGATAATCTAAGGAGTAACTTAGGGTACTTTTTTTAGACTAGCTTTGTCCCGCGGTGTTACTCGCGGTACGACAAAAACCGCGGGTAACACCGCGGGGTAGAGCGAGTACCTAAATATTTTTGAAATAATTTAAAAATTAATCTGTAATACTTACCTATCATAATATAGTACCTAATAAATATTTATACCTAATCTGAAATAAAAGTATCTTGTGATTGTTAATGCTTTTTTTGCATTTAGTTGTTTCCTCGCTGAGGTGGAATGAAAAGTCACGTGTTGCACTCGAGTGCAAAGATTTTTCACCTCGTGCTCTTTTGATTCCCTCGCTAACGCTCAGGATTCTAATTTTTGAATCACTCGCTACGCTCGTGATTTAATTTTAGAATCCTTCGCTAACTCGGTCATCAAAATTGAACACGCGGTTAAAAAGCAACTTTGCACTCTTGTATAACAAATAACTATTGTTTTATGATATTAGGATAGATCAGTATACTTGTATATCTTGGACTTTATAGGCTGTTTTAGCTATTGATTAACTAAGATTCCAAATAATGATAAAGATTATGATATTATCATTGGGAAAATACGTTATCTAATAATCTCTTAAGGTTAAGCATGTTTAGACAGAGAAGTAATCGGTCCGTTTGATAAATATATACATCAACATAATTTCCATGACGTTATGTTGTTTTGTTCAATTGAGATAAGAAAAGAAACTTAGGAATTACAGTGTGTACACCTCAGGTCTTGGTGTAGTGATAAAAAGTTTTTCGACGAAACTCCGATAAAACCAGGTACTTGAGATGTAAAGTTTGTAGTCGATCCCCGTAAAAATCCAAGTCCAGCCGTATAGTAATAGACTTCAAGCCGATCCCAACCTAGTTTAGGAAAATGGCTCAGGTAAAGAAAGATACTATCAAATATTTTACTTTAACAGGATTGGTTATATGCCATTTATACTATGGGAGAGCCACGCTTCAGCATGCATGGGCCCTCGACCAAAGTGAAACTCGGCCTCACAGAAAACCGGTGTGAAACAGCGCTTGCGCTTTTCATGGAGTGAGTGAGGATTCCGGAGGCCCATACCCCAACCTCTCCCCCATCTCCCATGGGCGGCGGTAATCGCTTACCATCAGGCGATACGTCTGCCCGTTTGGCCTCTATTCCATAAAAAAAAATAACAGTGGTAAGGCAAGAAAACGATCGCCGAATTAATAACGCCTGGAAGAGTTACTGGTCCACGAAACAGCACATGAAAGGGGATCTTCCCCTTTCCTTAAAACGCCGACTCTTTGACATGTGTCTCCTGCCCATCCTTACATATGGCGCCAAAACTTGGTCTTTGAAAGAGGGTCAGAAGTCCAGGCTCAAGGTTTGCCAAAGAGCAATGGAACGCAATATGTTGGGTGTCAAGTGACAGGAGTACATAAGAAACACAGAGCTGCGTTCCAAAACTAAAGTTGCGGATGTGGGCAAGAAGACTGCCAGATTAAAATGGGACTGGGCAGGACACGTATGTCAAATAAATTCAGACCGGTGGGCCAAGGTCGTCGTCGAACGCTGGGTGCCTCACGGTGGACGCCGAGGACGAGGCAGACCCCGTAAAAGATGGCGCGACGATCTTGACGCCTATCACAGAGACTGGCCGGAACTGGCCTTGGATAGAGGGAAGTTGTTTGTTGCGGGGGAGGTCCCACTGCTGGACAAATCCAGCAGTGGGACACAATAGGCTCGTTAAAAAAAGGCAAGAAAACATAAACGCCATCTTCAAACCTCTTTTCGCCTATGCCTTAACCCAAGCACATTAGTGAGAATACAAGAATTTATTTAGTAGCAGAATCCTAACCGAAATACTACTTTTAAATAGGGAAGGGTAAAACCAAAATTTTCCTTGCGTAGTGTTAAGGTATAAACGAATGTTTTGTTGAAACTTTCTTGTTAAGGTTCCGTACCGTAGAAGGAAAACGATAATTTTAAGATCGCTTTGTTGTACGCCTGTGTTTCTGTCAAGATATTTTTCGTCAGGAAAGTGTAAATGTATAAAGTCTTTTTTTTATATTTCGTACATCTGACACAACGCCATCTGGCTCCAAACCAAGCAGATTTTGTACTATGTCAGCTAGATTGCGAATCCGAGATCTCAATCACAGCAGTCGCAAACGCCACCACTGCACTACCGATACTGTCATCAATAACTAAGTTGTTATCACTAACTTCATATATTTGTATTTCTGTTCTGTTCTTTAGCTATGTGCTTGTGTTTAAACAGATGTCAATACTTTCCAATTAAACAAAGCTATAGGTAAAAATCCACTAACGTAGAATTATAAAATTTGCCAGAATACACGGTGTAATTTATATCCTCGATTGTCGGCCCTTGGTGGAACTTGTTAAAATACATTCCTGAAAATAAACTGACTTGTACTATCGACATACTTGAAAAATAATCCACTTGGCCGATAAATCGTTTGAAACCTTCAAAACGACCTCTTTTACAATGCATTCGCACTTAGGACGTTATAAATACATAAGTACGTCAATACTGGTCGGAGATCTCTGCAATTTATACCTTTATCATCACTGCAGTAGATAATATAATAGATAAAACAGTAATAATCATATTTTGAATAAATGCACTTTGGAATTAACTATAATTCAGAACAAATGCTTTTTTGGACAGTGCAACAGATAATTCTCTGTGTAATTAAATGACAGATAACAAAGATGTTAGGTTAGGTTTTCATGGTAAGGTCCTTTTCTCGTCTCAGTAAAGGAGATGTCCAAAACTGTATGGAGCTGTGCCCCAGAATATGCAGAGATCAAATAAGTAGTATTCGACAGCTCAGAGCTTCCAAATAAAAATTTTAAAAGGTTCAAGGAGCTTATCAGATCGTGAAAAAAGTTATTATGTAGCTTTGAAAAAATAAATTGTATCACTCCGACAACATCATTTTATCACAATGTATTGGAAAGTTATAGTGTCAGGTGTATTTTAAAGACTTATTATGTGTACTCATATCAAAATATATACTATTAGCTTATTTCCACGGGTCCACTCGTCTGGAAAGTCCATGAAAAGTAGGTATAGTGTTATCAATCTAAGAAGTCGGACTTGACGTTTCTCATTTGACATGCCGCGATAACTTTGTATGAACGTCTATGTAAGAAATTGAAAAATCAAATTCATAATCCTATTTAATTACTATGTTACCCATACACTATCACAACGCGTATTATTCGTAAGCATCAAGTTTAACTTTATATTGGATAAATGCACTCAAAAACACGAATTAATCGTTGATTAATATTCCGACAGGACGTTACTACAGTGTCATGTCTTTGGGTTGGTTGCCGTAGTGTTGAGACCGTTAAAAGGCGTTCTTTGACCGAATAAAATCGATTTTCCGAAAAATCGTTTACAAAAATTACATTTAAAAGAGAGATAAATGTGCAATTACTGTAAAACATATTAAATGATTTCTTTAAAAAGCCCGAAGTCCAGCCACATGACATTGAAAAAAAAAAAACTCAATTTCTGTCTCAAACGTCATTTTTTTTTTTTTTTTTTTTTGGTTTTTTTTTATAAGACAACTCCCGCAATAGGAATAGATCCTGTGTCGCGGGGGACTTTACAAACATACATGAAACGGGCACAAAGAACACCCAGACTCAGAACAACAATTTGTGGATCACACAAAGTTGTTGTCCTACGTGGGATTTGAACCCACGACACTTGGCGAAGTAGGATTTGTCATTGTTGATTGATTCGTCAATGCTCTGCGTATTCTCACGCTATCTTTGAAGTTCTTGTGTTATTGTTATATTTTTAGACTCGGTTTTTACTTTTGGACTGTTACTGTTATATTTGTTGACCTTGGCTTGCTGATTCCGGACTTTGATTACGCATTACGTGATTTTGGTTTTACTTTGTGAACTTGTCAACATGTCTATAAGAGGACGTACTCTTAACAGCCAGATTCGCGGCAGACTTCAGAAAAGACATACATTTTGATAGTATAATTGAAAATGAATTTATTACAAGAGTAACCGACGAAGACAGTTCAAGTGATGAAATGTTTTCTGGATCAAGTGAGGAAAGTGAATAAAAATATTAAAAATTTAGTGAATTCACTTATTTATCTGACCCCCACACTTATTTATTCTAATTTTATTCTTGACTAGCGACCCACCCGCCCAGGCTTCACACGGGTACATGATATCAGTGGCTTTACCCTAATCTTTTGTCTAGGTACGCCACTGATGCATAACATACAATGTATTATTATTTAATATACATAAACTTTCCGGAAGAAATCAGTATGTCGGGTTTTAGTTTATATCTTGAATCTCGTTCAAATTTTAACTTTGTTGGAATTTATGTAATAACTGTTAAATATTACAAACTAGTGCGTGTAATAAAACTGTCGATTACAAACTCTAATTATTTTAAATCGATATGTCTCTAGAATCGGTTTTTAAAGCATCCGATTTTATTTTCTCCTCACTACACAAAGTATTTTCATAGCTGTCAAATCGGACTTCTTAGATTGCGACGATTATAGCTTATGTCATTTAATGTCATTCTCCAACGTTTTAGATATCTCCACAAAAAGAATAGTGTTATATGCATATTGACATTGTTTTTTGAAATGTGACAGTATTGTGAAGTGCCTATGTGTGCAAATAAAACGGGAGAGCAAAAGTTCCCTACAATTCGGTGACCTTTCTCTGGCCATAATCCATAAGAAATTAAATAACACTTGCAAGTGTTATTGAATTTATTATGGATATGCGTAGAATTTCATAAAAAATATACGTTCGATAGAAATCTGTGCTAACTGACAGTTCTTTGAACCTGACGTATACGAAGCGCCATTTGGTGGCAGAAAAAGTATCGAAAACCATAATTGTACAAAACATGAAAAAACGAATTCAATCGAGTTAGTGATGAAATCTGCCTATTACTGATCTTTCCTTATTATTCTAAACTACCTTTTTAATTACTGATTTTCTATCGCAGATAATTTAAAAGTAAATAATATATGAATTCAAAATAAGTGTTAATGGAATGAATTTAAAGTTAGTTTAATATAAAATGCATGTTTTGATTCAATACTTTAACCTATTTCGCATCATAGTAAGGTAGTAAAGCCACGCTGATTTCAGCACGAACGGGCCGGCTCGACCGGAAACACACTCACAGAAAATCAACGTAAAATGACAGTGTGCTGTCGTTTTTCGTTGTTGAGTGCGAGACCGAAGGCCCAATGATGCAGAAGCATCACTAGCCCGCCATGGTGTGGGTCACCATGCTGCATTGTTGCATTATATGCGTTTGCAGTGAGTATTCTCTTGATGACCACCACTCGTGATGACCACGGATTCTGCTTATGCTTTCTATCAGGCAGAGTAGAGTCATTATACAGGGCCAAACATAAAAAAAAATAGTATATTACATAATTATAGTAATTAAAATTCTTTTAAAATTAATTCAAATCGCAAGCTTCGTTTAAAATCTTTTATATTTGTGAGTTTTTGTCCAAATCTGCTATGGACTTTATGAAGTTACTCAAAATTCATCATTTATTTTACATAAATCAAAAACAAAAACATGATCTCTTCACATTTTGAAGCAAAATTAGACATCTCCTTTACGTGAATGTCAACCAAATTGAGTTTGATTGTCTGTAAAAAAGTAAGCCACACCATACACACACCACCATAAGGTGGTTCACGATCTAAATTTGTCGATAGTACTTTTGTTCCACCATTGACCTGACTGGTTTCGCCCTGTAGCATCATCAAAGGTATGACATGTATGTGTGTGTAACTGAAATAAAATGACAAGCGAGTTTTATTTCAAGAATGTTAAGTCTCAAAATACTAGTAACGAAAAATAATCAAAAAATCATTAATTTGTCTTATCATCTAAAGATTTTTTATCAATTACAAACTTTTATTCTCAATATATGAATTGTATCTTTTATTCAATGAAGATTTAGTAAATTCGCTGAATGAAATGTACGCCTCAATGTTCAACTCATTCGGATATTCTCCCAACTTGATAGCATTTAGACAGAAGAGCATTCGGCATTGTATGTGTCTTACAGAACTGATAGAAGTACATATTTTAATAAATTTACGCGCTTATAAAATTTTATTATTTATACCACCATTTGAGGCCATTAAGGCAGCGTGCGGGCACGGGAACAATGAGGGCAACTTATATTGCATAGCCCGGCCGTAACTATTTAAAGTTTGGTCATAAATTTAAATATGAATATGTCGTTTGACTCCAGCGCCAAGCAGCTTTTGAATAATCAGCTTTCGTAACACCGAAGAATAATATTTTCAATAGTTCATTTCTAGGTTTCCTCGTGGACTGTTTTTTACGTGTGGTAACCTCCTTTCGTCCCAACAGGGTTTTCAGCTGTGTATCGGAATCGGGCCGATACGTCGTGCCACTCTGTGCCTGAAATTCGAGGAAAGAACAGCTGTTGTTCGATAACAAATCATATATTTGGTATATGACCATAGTAAATGTAATTAGTAACGGCAACACTAGGATTTGTCATTATTGTCTTGACAGTTGTAGCTGTCATGTCACTCGGTTAATAGAATTCTCTAGAAACAAGTCAAAATATGGCCGGTGTCGTAATAATTAATTGAAGCTCCGGGTTGATATGTTTAGCCCCGTGATTCTTGTTAGCTGATTTATATAATAAGTGGTTTGTAACATTTATAGCGCATATATAGCGACGGTTCCTCGTGTAGTTGGAAATACTTATTAAAACTATGGCGTCGGTCCGAGGTTAAAGATAGTTTGTGTGTTTGAGATAGTTTATAAGGCCTCTCAACACAATAAATGAGCTCCCGCGTTTGATATTGATTGTAAGGCCGCGAGTTTTTTATTGAGTTAATTGTTAAAACGCGATTGTGATATTAGCTTCCACGATCGGGCCGCGAGGGTTGTTAAGCTGATTTGAATTGTAAAAAAGAGTGCAGTGTGTATGGACTTTATGGTTATCGACCGGGGATCTCCGCACCGCATAACTTGAAACGAGGTGGAGCACCTCAAGTTGACATTCTTTCACCAGGTGTGATTGTTTTGCGATTGTCTTCTATATCTCATGGGCCCGTATAGACTAGTACAAGGTTTCTATGGGGAATGCAACGCCTGGTGATTGGACTAAATAGCTGTTGTTAAGATATTTGGACCCCAGTTAGTGCCTACCGACAATGGAGCAGGCATCACATTTGGGTGATCTCTCCAGTTCAGCTAGGGTCTCGGACCCGGTGAACATTGAGAAAATATAAATATTAAGCCAAAGGACACGAGAATTTTCGTTATGCAATGCAGAACCAATAATTTCTGCATTCTGCATTTACTTCGTCGCGCAAAAAAGGTGTGTCAGGACCTTAGTAAGTGAAGATCAATTGTCTCTGCCTTCCCCTCTAAGAAACAGGCATGACGTTATGTATGTATTTACTATTCGTTCGTTAATAGGTTAAGGAATGTGTACTTACTTTCCCGAATAAAACTAAATATATGATACCACTAGATCTGGCAATCATCAATCAAACAATTATTCAAATATATAGGATAAAAATTAATAGATAAAATATTTAATTTGTATTTTAATATATTATGCTTTAGGGCTTAGTGTTTAATAAGTACAATCGTAATTAAATTCACAAATGATACAGCAAACTTTCTGCACTTTCCTTTGTTGCTAACTTGGTGCAAAACTGTTTTTATAGATTGCGCATTTTGTACAAGATACGACCTTTTCTGTCTGAGGGCCTGCGAATACGACTAGTGGAGTCCTTGGTACTATCAAAATTGAATTACGGGGATACGGTGTATGGGCCGCGGCTCCTAGCCCGCTCAGATCGGTTAATTCAAAGGGTTCAGAACGCTTGCACTCGTTTTTGCTTCAGGATACCACCTAGAACACACGTTACGCCATTCCTAAACGACAATTATATTCTAAAAAAGTCCAGGCGTAAACTTCACTTGGCATCACTTATGTTTGGCATTGTTAAATACCGCGAACCATGTTACCTGTTCCGTAAGTTAGAATGGGTGTCAAATAGACGTGATTGTACAGTAAGACAGTGCTCGCAAAAGCCCTCTATTTTGCCTCACAAAACAGCCGCTTTCAAAGGTAGTTTCCGCTATGCATCGCAAGCTGCGAAGATTTGGAACAACTTGCCGCCGACTATAAGATCGTTAAATACAATCGGCACATTTAAGTACAGATTGCGGCAGTATCTAATAGATGCACAGCGGAGACTGAATATGGTCAGCGTCAACATGTCTCTTATATAGCAGTTGCGAAATACAGGCGGGTGGTCCCCGCAATGTTAAAATATGGTGGAATGTGGTGGAGTATGGAGTAAGATTGTGTGTGTGTGTAATTATTGTTTTTGTTGTTCTTACTTTGTTATTGTATGTATTACGGTTATGTAAAATAGCTTTATGAATGGTGTCACCTGGGGCCAACTGAAAACCAGCGTCAGACGTTTTGTCTGACACAATGCTGAGTTTATCCATTTTTGGCCTTGCACAATTGTTTTATGTTACCTTTTTTACTTTTCTATTACTTTCTTTAGTTGCCAAAATAAATATTTTTCTTTCTTTCTTTACTTTATGCCGGAGTGCCATCATCATCATTTCTTTGCTTTCCTCCCCCCCCCCACTCTGTCATTGATACTGGTTTAGGAGTAACTGATATAAGGTAAATGTTTGCTGTATGTCGCCAACTGGGCCAAATAATTAAATAAAACGTATTCACGTCTTCACTCAAACTGAGTAAATTCTCGACTGCCTGTCCAATGTGTCCATCCAAGACTAGCAGTAATCTTAAGTAATCTTTAGCTTTAGCTTTATCTCTTAAGCTAACATAATAAGTTTTAAATATATAATTAATCACCTTCATGAAATTCCTATTCGGTGTAATAGGTGGTCGCATAAAGTTGCATTGTGCAATATTGTTTTCTTTATAACTACCCAAGTTGCTCGGCGCTAAACAGTTGACCTGTTTGATGTTTACCGTACTTTTAGCAACATCATAACCGGTTTATTTCTTGTCCTATCGTATCTGTTATATCTTCTCCTTCTTAGCCTTTATTATTCCCAAGATTTGGGGTCGGATACTAGTTCAACCGGTCTTACCTGAATATCAGTTTTTACACGGAGCGACTGGCATCGAACCTCCGCGAACCTGAGGGTGAACTTAATTCGAAGGTTGAACTAATTGTCAGTATATTTGAGGGCTCTGAAAGTTTTATGGAAGAGGAGTGCAATAAGCCAAAAAAAAAAGAATTCACGTCGGATTTCAACCAATGGTCGACCACTACTACGAATACGAAATAATCACGCAAGTAAATAAATAAGGCAAGGTGAAGTTGCAACAATATTTAAAGCATGAATATTAATTATTCTTGCAACAGTTGACTTAGACTGCTTTATAAGCGTGCCCGTGGCAGTTTGGCATCTCCAAGTTTTAGTTATGTTGTCTTCACAGCTTCTATTAAACTGTTTTGAAAACTAAAGACAACATTTTGAACTTCAACTCTTTAAACAAACAATATATAATAGATAATCACAAATTTTAACAAAAAAAACCGACTTCAATCTGGATCAAATTTAAATGGGACCACACGGGAAGCACCAGCTTTCAAATAATTACAAATTTTAACAAAAAAAAACCGACTTCAATCTGGACCAAATTTAAATGGGACCATTCGAGAAGCACCAGCTTACAAATAAAAAAGAATCATCAAAATCGATTCACGCAGTCGAAACTTATGAGGTAACAAACATAAAAAAATAAAAAAATACAATCGAATTGAGAACCTCCTCCTTTTTTTTAAGTCGGTTATTAAAAAAGAATCATCAAATTCGGTTCACCCAGTCAGTTATGAGGTAACAAACATATAAAAAATACAGTCGAATTGAGAACCTCCTCCTTTTTTTGAAGTCGGTAAAAACGACGAGGAATTTAATGTTTTGGCTAACGCATAATGCCATTGTAAATATCAAATATAAGATCCCGATATTTAATAACGAGTACAGAATTGCTTTTCATCAGCTGTCTGTGAGGCCGTGTTATCACTCCTGTTGACCTACCCAAATGGGCAAGTTCGACCTACAATATCCACACAATACAATATACACCTTTTTTATTGACCGTGTGGAAAACCCCTGCCGATTTTTAGCTCCTCGGGGATTCAGGAGCCAGGAGAATGTGGTGTTTCCACTAAAAACCACTCCGATGGCCGCATTCAGGCGCCCTGCTCTGAGGAGGACCTGGACCATATTATTTGAGATCCCCTTATATACCCTTAAGGGTCGATGCTGTGCCTATTCATCATACGCATACGGTACAAATATACCGAACTTTTGTGTCCTCAAAATCAATGTTCACATCGAAGACACATGGCTATATTATTATGTCCATCCAAGGATTATTTATAAAATCCTAGTTGTTGCCCGCGACTCCGCCCGCGTGTATGTCGGTTATCGCGGCAAATAGTAGCCTATGTGTTATTCTCATGTATAAGCTATATTACTGTAAAGTTTCATCCAAATCCGTTCAGTAACAAGAAAGAAAGAGTAACAAACTTCCATCCATCCATCCATACTTACAAACTTTCGCGTTTATAATATTAGTAGGATAATGAAGCCATAAATCATTCGAATCGTTACTACCAGAGATAACTAATTAAATAAATATCAGTACGTCCGAAGCAAGAGCATGCCGATAAGATAAACACTGTAAGCCATTTTCAGGTGCCTTTGATAAAATCAAGTAATCAATTTTCTTTCTTCAGTAAGAAATTTTAATCCATTTAAATAAATTTGTTGTGGACTGTAAGCCGTTAAGCGATGTTGTTTTTATTATATTTTGTGTGTGTTTTGGCTTTCGTTGTTGGTAAAAATGAAGAATATAAGGGGTAAGTACCTTCTTTTGAAATGTTTTAATATCTGTGAGACTTTGAACTTCTGTGTTGTGATGACGGATTGGATCTCCGGCTTTTTAGAGTCAGAATTATGTGATGTCAATTCCTCCAAATAATTATTATAAATATTCTTATCTACCTTTTGTTTTAATATAAACTTACTCTATTTTAAGTACGGACAAAGGGCGAAGTGGTTTAAGCGATCATCTCGCCTTTTTCTACTGCATTGTGTTGTGGGGTCAAACCCTAGGGGTCAAGAATGGACAGACGGACAATGTTTCAGAAAACAATTAACCAATAGTATACCTCTTTATAATAATATACTTACTATAGATCTACAGTGTGCGATTTGTTTATGTTTACACTTAGTAATTCTTAGCTTTTGCTGTCAATAATATCTCGCACCTACCTCACTAGATCAATTCACTCCTCAAATGTTGGCTGGTAGAGAATGCCTAGGCCATTAAGTCCACCGATGTACATAAGTGCATGAAGTTGTAAATAAATATAACTTCTTGCATTTAAAAAACCCCCTACTCAAGCACTTAATCGAGTAATCATACGCCAATGATGTTTTTGCAGACATTCTGTTATTCTTCCCCACTTTCACCCCCATAACTTTTAAACGTCTCAACCGATTTTCATTAAACATGTCTAAGAACACTCGCACGTAACTCACCTTTCATACAAAAAAACTAAATTGAAATAGCTTCATCCGTTCGCGAGCTACGGTGCCACAGACAGACAGACACGTCAAACTTATAACACCCCTGTTTTGCGTCGGGGGTTAAAAAGAGGCAGTATTTAATTTGGCACATTTGACATTAGTACGCTATATGAAATTTTGACCACTACAATAAAACTTTAAGAAAACCTACAACCAAATAAACCTTTACGGCAAAAAATACTTTTCCTCCTTTAAAAATTTATTTAATTCAAATTGAACCCTGTAATCTCATTAATCTAGCATCTAAAGATATATGAATGAAAATAAAACCAAGTATTTTCAAACTGCTTGAATGTATATTTTCCTTTCATTACTTTCGTCGAGTTCAGCAATGAGAAGGAATAGAGTACATTTGAGCTTATCTTCCAAGTCGTGAAAATTAATGAACTGTCTCAAAAGGGTGCGAGTGAGTGTCAATTTGGTACTTTTAGTAAAACAAGTGAACAATTTAGAAATTAATAGGCACATAAGTTTTATTCAAATGCTTCTACGTGAATACGATTTGAACACGTATTATTGTCAATATTTATTAGTATGAGAAGAGTTTCATCATTTGTTCTGTGTCTATAATATGTTTGTGCGCGGTTGACGGCAATAGACTGTCATGGAGAATGGGTAGCCGTTAGGTATAGAGCCAACTTTCGCCGACATCTTTGCCTAGCACAGCCTTATTCTTTAGTTTTTAAAAGACAACTCCTGTACTAGGAATAGATTCTGTGTTGTAGAGACTTTACAAACAAGCGTGAAACGAACACAAAGAACACCCAGACTCGGGAAAAACAATTTCGGGATCTCACAAAGTGTTGTTTCATGTGAGGCATGGGGACCGATCGAACCCACAATACTAAGTACAGTAGGAAAAAGCCAGGGAGCAACTTAAATCACCACGCTTTTAGTGCAATCAAAGTAGGTAGCGTTTTGAAATCGCGAGGACTGCTGATTCAGAACAGATTAGTCTTGACTATTGATAGACTGTAATTAGTAATGCTAAGTTCAAAATAAACTTTGTTTGTTTCCAGGTATAGAATATACAAGTTAGCTTTGTCAAGTAGACTCCAACAGGACCATTTATCAGCACTTCAGTTGGATTATTTGAGGAAACCAAGCTTCCAGTATGCCGTGGATGGCCTGGCAATATTAGCACCTTCAGATTTCAAGTCGTTTGAAGAGAGTCTGACGAAGTTAAGAATCCCTATTGATGTTTTTAGTGAAGATGTTTATCAGTGAGTGATTTTTTTTATTACTTACCGAGTTTAAAAATAGTAATTGGAGCTAAAGTAACCTCCCTCACGAATTGGCCTATTTGTGCCGTTTGTCTTTTCGGTTTTTCTCTATAGGAATTATATTTTGGAACTGAGCAACTGAAGTCATCAATGTAAAATTTCGAAAGTGCCTAGCAAGGCCTATTTGAAATTTAAGCTATTTATTTCTGATTTTTGAAGCATGACTCTCTGAAGTCGAGGATACAACAAGAGCTTTATATCCAGCATTGGACTGCAATAGGCTGATGGTGATAATGACCTTAAAAGTTGACACAATCTATTTTTTTTTGTTTGGCCCTGCCAAAATGACTGTACTCTGCCTGATGGAAAGCATAAGCAGAATTCAAGAGTGGTGGTCACCATACTCACTGCGAACGCAGACAATGCAACAATGCAGCATGGTGACCCACACCATGGCGGGCTAATGATGCTTCTGCATCATTGGGCCTCCGGTCTCGCACTCACCAACGGAACACGACAGCCCGTACCCTGTCATTTTACGTTGATTTTCTGTTCGAGGGTAGTACCGCCCCGATCGAGCCGGCCCATTCGTGCTGAAATCAGCGTGGCTTTACTACCTTGACTCTTAATGCAACGGAGTATTATTTAAAGTATTTAAGTATGAAAATTACATTCTGTTTTTTTTTTTAATATTCATTCATTTTGTGCATTTAGGTATTTACTGGATAATTCAGAAGAAATAGATACAAATGTAAGAAGTACTGAGGGACAAAATGAAGCTTTTAATATAGCACGATACCACAGATATGATGACGTAAGTACATCAGATATTTATTTTATTATAATTTTATTCGCCATAAATATGACGTAATACGTAGTAGTAGAAAATACAGGACATGTTTCGGAAGAGATTCAGGCGAGATCTGAAAAACAGCCTAGTATTCATATGTATCTTACGGCCGGGCGCACAGCGAAATGGTGGACGAGACCGTTCACGACAAGACGGTTTTCCACAGTAGTCTTGTGCTGACGCACACTGCATGAGACCTAAAAAACGGTCAAAGAAGGGGAAGGGATGATTTGATTACGTATATTACGCCTTTAAAGAGTGTTTATTTACTTTTTTTATTTATTTATACTTCCTGCATTACAATTCCACAACGCATGTCCCACCTAACACAACGCTTTTTACGGCGACCTAGTCGAGTCCGGTGTGCGCCCACACTTAGAATCCGCCACTCGATGACACCTGCAACTTAGGACTCACAAGTGTTACTGGTGTTTGATGCCACCACACCTCCTCAAAATTACTCCGCTTAATTCGAATAGGTGCAGAACGCGATCAAATGAAATTTGACTGATTTGTAATTGGAGAGATTCAGATTTCTTTTTTATTTCCAGATTTTAAATTACCTTCGACAACTTCCAGAACAATATAGCAATACTAATTCTATCATAGAGTTAGTACAATATGGAGTAACCCAAGAAAACAGACCTCTGGTTTATTTGAAAATAAGCTTTAACAATGAAGCAGGAACTGTAGTTACCGAGAAGCCGATAATAGTAGTAGAAGCTGCAATCAATCCTAGGGAATGGATAACTATTCCTGCTGTGCTAAATGTAGTCAAAAACATTTTGGAGGATGAGAGATTTTTGATTGGCGCTGACTGGATCATAATGCCCGTTGTAAATCCAGATGGATATGAATATACTCACACTAATGTAAGTAATATTAGTCATATAAGAACTTGACTATAATTTTAATATCATTTATATAATTTTGGATAAGCTTACAGCTTTCAAGCGTTGTTGTGTTTTTTTAAATGTGTAAATACATATTAAGATTTTTTTCTAATATTTTATATTTAGGGTCAATATAATGTTCAGTAGTTAATTGTTAAATAAATACCTGTAGCATAACTCTGACATGAAGTATATAATAATATCAATTCAATGTAATTTTTTTTTTCAGCTGCGTTTATGGCAGAAATCAAGAAGCACCAACAGTAACCTAGGTCATATCTGTCCAGGTGTTAATATCAACCGCAACTTTGACGTAGATTGGCAAAATTTTGATGCTAGTTCCAGTCCTTGCAGTCACGTATTTGCAGGCATTGAGCCATTCTCAGAAGTTGAAACAAGGATGATTCAGAGCATAATCCAAGAAAATGGCTCTAAAATCAAAATGTATATATCCTTACAGAACAATGGAGGGTTCATTTCGTATCCTTGGAGTTTCGAAAGAGCTGCAAGTGGTTTGTTTAGGCAACATCACCTTCTTGGATTTGATATGGTTGCATCGACGAAAGAGACTTATAGACTAGATGTTGCTTCAACAATTTTCGATAGAGCATCTGGCACAAGTAACGATCACGCCAGAAAATCTAATATCTTCTATACTTTTAATATCGACATCCTACAGAGAGGTAATTCTGTTTTAATTCCTGAATCAGATATTAGTGTTATTGTTGATGATGTTTGGAAAGCGGTAGCTGTTGCTGCAAATGAAATAATTAAATTATTCAATTGATTAAACTATTTTCGTCTTCTTTGTCTCCTTGAGAATTAGTAGACGGTAATCTTTATAAGTCTTGTTTTGTTAGTGACTGCTAAGGTAATGATGGACTTATATTTTGAAATAAATATGACAAATTTCAAGTCCGTTTTGATAAGCAGTGATAAGATATATATTAATATGTTTAATTATATATGTACATTGTACACGGGAATTAAAGTGTTCACGTGGTATTTTTTCACTGATAGCTGTCACGAGTTGATTAACCCACTGAGTATTTAATTAATCATCAGCGTTATCAATAGTCACTCTTAGTCCACTTCTGGACATAGTCCTATCCTTAAAAAAAAAGTGTTGATCTTATCACACGGCCAGAAATTGTTTTTTTTATGGAATAGGCTGGCAAACGAGCAGACGTATCGCCTGATGGAAAGCGATCACTGCCGCCCATGGACACTTGCAACACCAGAAGCGTCACAAGTGCGTTGTCGGCCTTTTGGGGATTGGGGGGAAAGGTAGGGGTAGGGTGATTGGGGTATGGGCCTCCGGTATTCTCACTCACTCGGTGAAACACAGCGCAAGCACTATTTCACACCGGTTTTCTGTGAGGCTGTGGTATGACTCCGGTCGAGCCGGCCCATTCATGCCGAAGCATGGCTCTCCCACGGTAAAGGAATTGTTACAAGTTTTCTTTCTCTTTGCAGTACATTGTCCTGCAGAGTTTAGGCCATTATTTGCTTCTTGCATATACCCATATGATGAATAAAGATAGTGACACTTCATATTTTCAAAAGACATTTCATCAATGATCACATTAATTCCCGAAAAGCTGGAGCCTAAATGACGAAATATTTCCTAACAATGTGAGCGCAATAGAAAAAGATAACAAAACGGGTTAAGTCATCTTAGAGTAATCGAAGAACATCATCATCTCTCCGACGTCCACCGATGGACATAAGCCTCCACAAGGTTCATTCCAACAACCGGTACTGTGCTGCTCGCATCCAACAGCTTCCCGTGACCTTCGCCAGATTGTCTGACTACTTTCTGACCATCGAAGAACGTACATAAGTGAAAATATTGCGTCGCATTTAAATATTTGGAAGAAATCTCGTTTTATTACCGGATTGAAAATACGCAATCTTCGTAAATTGGAAACTGATCTGAAAGAAATTTCATTTTAAAGTCTTCTTCAGTGACAGTTCGGAAATTTAATATGAAAGAGATAAAAAATATTACATTTAAGTAATCTTCTGTAAAGCGTGGCTTTCCGTGACTTGGTTTTGTCATTAATTTGATAGATAGACTTTTTTAAATCAATTTAATTTTACTTATCATAATAATGAAAAGTTTAAAATAATTTAATTTTCAAACAACGCGCAGTGTTTCACCGAGTGTGTGAGGATACCGAAAGCCCATACCCCAACCCCTCCTTCCATCCCCCAAAGGCCTGCAACGCACTTGTGACGCCTCTGGTGTTGCGGGTGTCCATGGGCGGCGGTAATCGCTTACCATCAGGCGATACGTCTACTCGTTGCCCCTATTCCATAAAAAAAAAGTGTCTCCTTCCCACTGATCTCGAGTATTTTCAGCTGGGTGTGAAAAATAATCTCACTAGATCACTATAGTATGGATAACCTAGCTGCGTTATCTGCATTCGCAATGAGGATGGTGACCACCACTCTTGAATTTTACTTGTGTTTTAGAATCAGAAACAAGTAGAGTAATTTTAGCAGGCGTTTATACAAAAAAAAAACAAAAATTTCCAGTAGTATACTATAAATGATAATGTTTTTCTAGCCGATTTCGGGCACGGCGGCCTGTCTCAATGGAGCCTAGCCAACTACGCAGGAGTTATTATAGTGCACGATTATGCTCCTCGCTCTCACAATGCGAAGGGACGGCTGTCCGCTACGACCGGAGAGAGATCTGGCACAGTACCGACGGCTTTACGTTCCTACTCTCCAAGGCTCCGAGGCGGAGGTTGGAAGTTGGGGTTAACACCCCAACTTCCAAACTCTGGGTTGTTATTAAGTATTTCTACAATCAGAAAAACTCAATAACATCTTTGACACGACCCGGGAATCGAACCCAAGACGTCTTGATTGGCAGTCGCATACGCTAACCGCTAGACCAAAGAGGTAGCCTCTATATCCTTACTTATATTATAAATGCGAAAGTAACTCTGTCTGTCTGTCGTGCTTTCACGGCCAAACCGCTGCACCGATTTCAATGAAATTTGGTACACAGATAGTGTAAAGCCTGAGAAAGGACATAGGCTACTTTTTAATGAGAAAAAATGGTTTTAAGGGATTTAAAAGGGGATGAAAGTTTGTATAGAAGTCTGGAGGTTCACACACGCATGCGCGTTACGTACGCCGGGCGTCTTGACAACCAATAAACAAGGCTGTCACACTCATTAAAAAGATATTCGTCAATCTGATTTGTATGTTCATTGTATTAATAGAATTATTTCTATTAATACAATGAACATACAAATCAGATTGACGAATATCTAATCGGAATAAGCCAAATTAATTTGTAAAATTCAAAATCTCTAGAGAAGTATCGTCAATATAAGCTAGAAGTTTGAAATTTATTTTTTAAGCTGTTGATTAGATATAAATAAAAATGTCATTAAAGTTTCCACACCCCTGCGCGTTACCTACGCCGGGCGTCTTGACAACCAATAAACAAGACCGTCACACTAATCTATAATCTATACTAATATTATAAAGCTGCAGAGTTTGTTTGTTTGAACGCGCTAATCTCAGGAACTACTGGTCCGATTTGAAAAATTCTTTCAGTGTTGGATAGTCCATTTATCGAGGAAGGCTATAGGTTATATTTTATTTTCAAAAAAATTAGGGATCCGTAAGAAAATTGCTATTTCGTAACCCAAGGTGTGAAATTGAAAACCTATTTTTGCGTGTATATACAATAACCGCTTTTGTGTTAAAAATTTTTATTAAATCGTCTGAAGAAAGAAACTACGTTAAATGTGTATCGTAATATTAATCCTTATCCAAATTAAGCATTATGTTATCAAGGGTATTTATGTAGAAGTAAAATACTTTTTGTTTCATCCCAATCGTTCATTTCGTTTAGAAGTTATCACGAGTATAAGACGCTAAGAGTTAGTACCTAATAATGAGTTATTTTCCAAAGAGTTTTTATCAACATAATACCTAATATTAATCTTTATCCAAATAAATGTGTTGTTGATTATGAGTATTAGATCTTAGAAGAGCATAATAAATACATATATACTAATATATAAAGCTGAAGAGTTTGTTTGTTTGTTTGAAAGCGCTAATCTCAGGAACTACTGGTCCAATTTGAAAAATTCTTTCAGTGTTAGATAGCCCATTTATCGAGGAAGGCTATAGGCTATATATCATCACGCTTAGACCAATAGGAGCGGAGCACGAATGAAGAATGGGGGAAAATTTTTACGCTACGGGCAACAGAAGAAGTAAATGACATTGCGTGGGTCAGCTATCCATACTTATATTATAAATGCGAAATTAACTCTGTCTGTCAATCTGTCTGTCTTCCTTTCACGGTCAAACCGCTGCACCGATTTGAATGAAATTAATTTATTTACACAGATAGTCTAGAGCCTGAGAAAGGACATAGGCTACTTTTTAATGCGAAAAAGGGGTTGTAAGGGGTTTAAAAGGGGGATGAAAGGTTGTTCTGGGGGTTCACTCGCCACACGCCTGCGCGTTACCTACGTCGGGCGTCTTGACAACGAATAAACAAGGCTGTCACAATCATAAAAAATATTTTAATTTTTCAATGAAGACCTAAATATTAAGATATTAAGTATATATTCGTCAATCTGATTTGTATGTTCATTATATTAATAGAAATAAATAAGCCAAATTAATATAATTAATTAACAGCGTTTCTTAACTTCAAAAATCTCTACAGAAGTATCGTCATTATACGCTAGCTGTTGGTTAGATTTGAATGAAAATGTCATTTAAAGTTTGTAAAAATTTTACCCTCGAGGGGGTAAAATAGCAACAGGGGATGGCAGTTTGTATAGAAATATGTAAGGGTTAGTTTGCGACAAGAGACAAAATATGTATTAGAGCTATTCTGATATGACATTTACGGAGTTATCACGGAGAAGATAGTATGCCAACTGACAGTAACGACATGATTACACTGAGACGTGGGTTCTGGTTTAAGATAGCACAGATGATTTAAAAATAATTTCGATCCTGATCTGCTGACTAATGAGATAGTTATCAATTAAACGAACGGATCATGTCAGGCGTGGAGGGAGATGTTGTCGAATACTTAAAGTCTTTAGAAATATCAGGAGTGCCTTCCCATAAGTTGAGGGTGCAAGTTAATGTTCCAGTACTATTAAATGAGGTATCTTGAGCGCCAAAGCAATGTAATAGTACATGGCTAAATATTACACAACTGGGGTACAATATTGTAAAAACTACAATCATGACGCATGGAATGGCAAAAGAAGATAATGTTTTAATTCCACGTATTCCAATAATTCCAACTTATTTGACATTTTAATTTAAAAGAATGCAGTTTCCGGTGAATGCATGAAAACAGCATTTCCAATAACGATATTAACAAAACCCAAGGACAGATGCTTAAAGATACAGTAAATTTTTTTTCTCATGGGCAGCATACTCATGTATATCAAATCCGCAAAATCTCCATATTTTGGCAAAATATGGCAAAAGAAAAAACGTAGTTATTAAAATTGTACTTTCTTTTTGAAGCTGCAAAAGTGACTATGGTCAGCCTGATGAAAAACTCAAGCAGAATCCAACAGTGGGGGCAACCATACTCACTGGGAAAGCAGACAATGCAGAATTGCGTCCCACACTATGATGGCTTAGTGAGATGCTTTTTCACGCCCCACTTAATTTACGCCCCACTTAAAGGGCCCGGGATCACAGTAGGAGAGAAACACGTGCGCTGTAAGTCAGTTCCAGTTTTTAGCTGCTCGACACAGGAAGGATAAACCAAACCGTTTGGTTCGAGAGTGAACATGTTATTCTGCAGAGGAAGGGAGAAGGGGGACCAGTTGGAAGAGCTCCTCAGAACACTTCCAATGATACAGATGGTAGTGGACTGCTATAGAGGCGATATCTCTACGCAGCTGCAGAGGTTCAAGGAACTCGGTGGCTTCGGGACTGTTGGTAAAGCGGACTGCTCGCCACTGCAACCAATCGAAAGCATCAAGCAAATACTGCGCGGATCCATCACAAAGATGAGAACAGTACTCGAGGTCTCGGCAAATATCCATGCCCAGGACACCGAGCTTACCCCGTAGTGGCAGTTGAGTGCTCTGAAAAGTGGGGAGGGAAAGAAATGGAGACTTTTTGGTAGAGAACGCGCATAACTGTGTTTTCGTAGCGTTGAACTCGACCAGATTCTTATCACCCCATTGTAAAATGCGGTTCAAAACCCGGTCGAGCTCAGCGACAAGCTTCTGTCGATTTTCCTCAACGTCTGCCAGCTTGGCTGAACGGTGTCAAAAATATCGCCCATGAACTGAGCTATCGTCTGCATAGCAATGTATGTTGCCAAGAGCTAACATGTCATTGATATGCAAAAGAAATAGTGTGGGCGACAGGACTGAACCCTGAGGTACGCTAGCGTTTACATCCAGAACATCAGAGGCCGTGCCGTCGCAAAGGCCAATAATGCGGCGCTGATGAAGAAAAGCGTCAATCCAGTGACATAGTCTAGGAGGTAGACCGAATGCCGAGAGTTTGGAGAGAAGCGAGCGGTGCCAGACCCGGTCGAAGGCCTTGGCCATGTCAAATGTCGAAATAAGCTCATATAAACACTTTATAATTTATGTACATATATAAACACTTAAATAAGTTTTTAATAGTAAAACGTGTGTGTCGTATTTGTAAAAAAAATCGAGTGGTGTCGTGGGACATCAGATAGGAATGAGTTCCATATCAAAAATACAGATGGCGCTATACTAAATTTTTCGTTCACGAAATAAATAAATCATTACAGATGGCGCTATACTAAATTTTTAGTTTTGACAAAATTGTATTAAACACCTTTATTTTATTTAAACTGATTTATAAAAATATATAAAAGTTCTATGCGAGGTAAAGAAAATAAAACTATTCAGGTACCGATACATTTTGTATTATGATTTTATATCGATAAAAATCCTACCTATATTAATAACGCGAAAGTTTGTTAGTATGGATGGATGCATGTTTGTTACTCATTCACACAAAAACTACTTTACAGATTTGGATTAAACTTTACAGCAATATAGCTTATACATCAGAATAACACATAAGCTACTATTTGCAGTGATAACCGACATACACGCGGGCGAAGCCGCGGGCCACAGCTAGGAAATTAATAAATATTTCGGACATCTAACACACAACGCCATCTAGCCTCAAGCTAAGCAGAGCTTGTGTTATGGGATACTTACATACTTTTTTTTGTAAATACATACATATTATACATAGGAAACACCCAAACTCCGAAACAAATATTTGTAGATCATACAAACATTTGGTCCGACCCGGGAATTGAACCCGAGACCTCAAGCACAGCAGTCGCATACGCTACCACTGTGCCACGGAGGCAGTCGCACATATATATATTACTAGCTGACCCACGCAACGTCGTTTGCGTCTCATATTGCCCGTTTTGATATTATGATTAGCGTGATAATTTTCCCCCGTTTTTAAACATTCTTCATTGATGCTCCGCTCCTATTGGTCTTAGCGTGATGATATAGAGCCTATAGCCTTCCTTAATAAACGGGCTATCTAACACAAAGATTTTTTTCAAATTGGACCAGTAGTTCCTGAGATTAGCGCTTTCAAACAAACAAATTCTTCAGCTTTATATATTAGTATAGATGTATTTATTATACTCTTCTAAGATCTAAGACTCATAATCAACAACACATTTATTAGGATAAAGATTAGTATTAGGTATTACGTTGATAAAAACTCTTTGGCAAATAACTCATTATTAGGTACCAACTCTTAGCTTCTCATACTCGTGATAACTTCTAAACGAAATGTCCGAATGGGATGAAACAAAAAGTATTTTACTTCTAAATAAATACCCTTGATAACATAATACTTTATTTGGATAAGGATTAATATTACAATACACATTTAACGTAGTTTCTTTCTTCAGACGATTTAATAATTTTTTTGAACACAAAAGCGGTTATTATGACTAAATCATGATAGTTAGATATATGCTCTTGCGAACTTTTTTGTAGATCTTAATCTTAAAAAGGACCTACAAATCCGTAATACATTATTTTGTTCTATTGTCAATAGTTTTTGCAGCGCACGCAAAAATAGGTCTTCGATTTCACACCTTGGGTTACGAAATAGCAATTTTCTTATGGATCCCTAATTTTTTGAAAATAAAATATAGCCTATAGCCTTCCTCGATAAATGGACTATCCAACACTGAAAGAATTTTTCAAATCGAACCAGTAGTTCCTGAGATTAGCGCGTTCAAACAAACAAACAAACTCTGCAGCTTTATAATATTATATAGTATAGATAAATACTATACTTACACAGATGTGTAGAATCTGATCATTAAAGTGATTATTTCTGGAAATGAATACATATGCGCACATATTCAGAGGTGATTCAATTCTCTATTTGCAACACACTCAAAACCAAGGCAATGAGGTAATGATTCCTATTCATCCCGTGGATGTCGTACTGACGTGAGTGACGTCAGTTCTACAAAAAGAATGAAAATTTGGCCGAAACCTCCTTTCTAAGGAGAAGCTTATATCCAGCAGTGAACTATTAGAAGTATAAATGGTGATGATGATATGAACCATTGGATCAAAGTCCGCCAGGAACCTTGTTTGGTCCTTGATAGCCCGTTCTTTAATATTAAATCTAATGAACTTTTGTCAAAAAGATCCAGACTGAGTCTAAGCACTTTAGAAATTATTTCCAATTTTGATGTGAGAGACTGTGCTACTTTACGCGTGAGGTCATCTGTAGATACTATAGTAAAAGTTTAGGTTTTAAAGTATTATCTAAAAAAACGAACACATTTAGGTTAAGATAAATAAACAGCTATTTGCAAAAGCTTCAAAATCTTTAATAAATGTTTTCTTGCTTTGTTATATATTCAATTGTTAGGATATATTGAATTACTTTATTTTACACCAGATAACTAAGCATATAACTTACTGCTAGGTCAGCACAAGTGACCGTGGGACGCCGGAGGATGGGGCCTCTGGAGGCAGATTGATTGCTGCGGGATAGCAGCATGATTGCATATCATATGGCATAGATCAGCCTATATCGCTGGGATAGAGGGGGGAAATAATTTTCCCCCGGGACAGGGCCTAATAAGGCACGGCGGCATTTTGGGGCGGACCTGAAATAACATGATCTGGGTCCTCGCAGAGTAGGGCGCCAGAGGCTGGTCGTCGGGGTGTTTTTTAGTGGAAACACCTCATACTCCTGGCTCTTGTCCCCGAGGAGCTGGAGATCCGAAGGGACATTTCACCCCGTCAACAAAAAAAGGTCAGCACAAGTGGCGACCGCTCGCAGGCATTATCGCTCAAAGGCAATCTCTTACAACCAAGCTTATAAATAATTTTTTTTTCATCATTCATATAATTTCACAAATTGCAAACAATCTATTTGTACTTTAGAGAATCATAAAAATAAAGTAAACCGATAATTTAGGACTGACATATGCGAAATATTAAGAAATTGTTAAGAAATAACTAATTTGATGCCATCCAAATCTAAACTAAATACAAAATAAATATACAATAAGGTTATAAATAATCATACAGTGCAAAGTATTAGGTAAGTGATTTAGCAGTCTAATTATCTAAACGTCATTTAGAGTAAATTATTGTAACTTAAAGATCTAGAAAAATAATGGCACATAGCAAACCCAATTAACGGTCAAAAAGCCACAATCCGTTTACTGGTTTAATTATCATACTATAATGTCTAAGCTTTACCGTGACAGAGACATACTTTAGTTTTGAAACTGGAGTGAATTTTTGACCCCAAAATTGATGATGATTACTTGATGATGATTGATGATGGTGCACGCTAGTTTAAAGGGTTCTTAAACACTAAAATTTTGTCTGAAGAATTTGTACATTACTTGTATTTTATTTCTTAATATGAGGTTCACTGTAAGTGGGGTAAACGCAATAACCTCCAATCTTATTTGAATAATGAGGTTCATCAGTCACGTTAGTGTAAGTGCCTTCTTCTTTTTCTTTTTTGTTTATTGGTTCACTGTAAATATCACTAAGCATTTCTAGGTTAGTGGAGGCTTTCCTAGAAGTTTCTTGGTTATCATCATCTGATTTTGTAGGTTCTGATCGATCATTATGTTCTAAGCATGCACTGGTATAAAGACTATTCATTATTAAGAAATCAGAACCAGCATCCTCTTCAAATACTTTTGTTTTATTTGTTTCTGCACTGACATTTTGTTGCTTGTTACGTTGCCTTTGACTTTTTGGTATAGCCTTTGCGTAAAAATCTTTTGTATGATTGTAGAGAGCATTTTCTTGCATTTCACCTTCTGGGACGGCGTATTCAGTTTCATTTTGTGCAGGGTGATTTGGAGTTACAGCGTTTACCATACAATATTCGTAGGTATGTTCAGGTTCTCTCTGAAATATTACAGTAAAAAATAAATTTATTTTACTTAAGATTTCTACATTTTGGTTCGTTCAAGATTATCGAACGGAGTAGAATAACTACTTATTAATGTAATAAGAAGGGATTTCTCGCCACTAGTCATTATACCCTCCATAATGGGCAGCAACCCAAGTTTTAGTGCTGAAGAATCTTTTGTGAATATGTCACCTCACAGAAGAAAGAGGGAGAAATATAAGAAAATGCAGCAACATTATAGTGACTCCCCAATTTATATGTGCACAAATGAAAGTGTGAGTTGCTACCAGAAGTGTTTTGGTTAAGTTTCGAAGTCACGTCTTCTAAGTCACAAGTCCAAAATAAGTCATTACTATAACTGTAGCATTAAATTTACTCACTTGCTTTAGACAATTTCGTATCTTCATCTTGTACATAACTACAACAACACAGACTACGACGATTAACATCGGGACGACGATAGCTGGAATCCACAGTTCGTATTGAGGCTGACCTTCCTTATTGGGATCATCGTCGCTTTTATTACTTTCATGAGCATTATGATCGACAGACTCATCTGAAAGGTGAAATAAAAATAACACATATTAATTACATTTTGCCAATATAATCTGTAATGTTGCAAAATTATAAAAGTTTTAGTTTTTATGACCAGTACCCTGTTAGACGATTATCTTATCCATAGGTCAATTTAACATCAGCTTATTGCCATCTACTGCATAACGAGAGCCTCCCATAAAGAACATCAAACATTCCGGTTTGGTAGGTCATTTGGTGGTTGGTGGTCAGCATCCGTTATCTGTCAGCTATTTTCCTCAAGTAGTCGGTGGGTGAGACTACCTGTACTTATTACCAAAATACATATTATGTAACTTACCAATGGCTTTTACAGTACTATGTGACTCTTCTGTAGATAATTCTTTAGATACTTTATTTACTTCAGTTGATGATGTCATTACTGGTTGACTCTTAGGGCGAAATAAAATCCAAATTTTCGCAACAATATCAGTCTTGTTTATTGAACTATACAATAGACACGTCGCAGGTTTATCGTTTGGTTCTATGCTGAGTGATTGGTTAAAAAAACATTTTATTGGGTCTGGAAGTGAAAAACCGTATTATGCTTATTACTTAATCTTTACATGTAAAAGTGCAAAAAGTTAAAGTATTAAAATAACATATGATGTTGGTTAAAAGTTACGCCAAACATAGAATAAAGTATGTTTATGTTTCGACTTCTCATGATTGTAAAATCTGTACGATGACAGGTCAAGTTTTACTGCTTAACAAAATTGATCGTCAGTGAGACTACCAGAAAAAACACCCTCTTTTACCTCGTTCTTAGGAAGACATTCAAGGAGCAGTAACGTACTTGTTACTCTTGACTCAGCAGGTATCCCACTTAATTTGAAGGTATCTCATCTGCTGACTCGTCTGCCCCTTGTTACAAAAGCATCAACTGCCATTTATTTTGGTGCAGCCGATCGGAAGTTCGGAAGTAGCGAGTCATTGTTACATGTTGTATTTGCTATGTATTCTTTAAATATGTATTCTAATCTATTATGATTATATTCTTCTTGCAAGCTAAATTATATGTAAACGTTATTTTTGTATAGTCGCTTTTAATGTTTATATATTTCTTTCAATAAACAAACGGACAAACGGCCGGGCGCATCTTATTAGTTACCTAAGACACCCGATGTTGTTGCTAACGGGTTTATTGGAATGTGGCAGAGCGATGCGCGGCCGCACTCTCGAGGCCCGCTCGCCAGTCGGCTCACAACCTTTATACGCGTTGCCCGCTAATTACTTGTCCGTTCGTATGTTGCTATATCGCTGTGCTATCATATTTCTCTTTGTGTATTCTGCTTCTATTCTCCTCCTGTACCTTATATATATCTGCTTGTGCTGTACATTTATAAAAAGTGAAAGTAAACGATTGATCCGTAGTGCAGAACTACACACATCAAAAGTGTCTAGGGATCAACATATGTGTCTAGGGATCAACATATATTTTTGCAATAACTTTTCTCCTGATTGATATTAATTAAAATTTTCTTTAAGGATTCATCAAATAAAGTGTTTTCGTTTGTCACAGTAACGATAAACCAAAGTCACCTTTGCATTAATAAAGAAATTTGCCATTTTCCTAATAAAAGGATTTTTGACATTTGAACCACTAACATTAAAGTTCGAAAAAAAGACTGAAATAACAGTTTTCTTTAAAATTTTATTAGGTAACTTAAACAATTAATAATCCGTGTTTCTACCGCGAACACTAACAACACAAGAATCGGTTTGGCATACTCAAAATGAGTTCATCCAAATCACGCTGTGGAATGGCCGCCCATGTTCGTTGCAACAACAAAAAAAGGTCTTCTTGCGACTGGATACCCTCCATATTCGGCAGAGCTCTTCTCTGTAGCATATCCCATACATGCTCAATCGGGTTCAAGTCTGGCGACTGAGCAGGCCAGGGCCAAAGCCACATCTCAATCTCAAGAAATCCGCATAAAAATGCTTGATCCCTAGACACTTTTGATGTGTGTATTTATTATTATCACACTACCTACCAGCCGACACTTCTACACGCGTATATACATTTCGGAGATTCATTTTTATATGTATAGATTTACCTGAATTTTCTAAACGGATGCACTGGGTCTGATGATTTAAATTGTCTTTAAAGTTAACTACACAGCTCAATGCAAATGAGTTCGAATTATCATATTCGTAAGTATAATTAATGTCGGAAATCCCCTGGCGATGTTTATATATACGGTGTTCAGATAAAATATTGTCTCGAACTAGACTTTGTACAATTAGTTGACTATCATCTGTAATAAATAAATGAAATTACAAAATACCACAACACTTATTAACTTTTAAATTCATTATTCTATGACACCAGATAAATAGAATTAAACTAAAATTACTAAAGAAACTTTTTATTTGATGTAAGTAGTTATAGAGCTATGAGGGAACAGATGAACATACATATATATATTTGGCTTTGCCGTATTCGGGGAAAAATGACAGGAATTTAACCGCAGCTCTATGCCGGTAATCGCGAAAAAGAGTATTCTATGTCCTTCTTTAAGATTTAAAGTATCTCCATGAGAAATTTCATTGACATCGGTGCAGCTTTTACAGACAGACAGAGTTACTTTTGAATTTATAATATAAGTACGAATAAAATAATGATATCAGTGAGATAAGATACACACTGGGAGTGAGAGAGCTTATTTTAAATCAATAATTACATTGACAACAGCTATCCAATAGGTTGAATGCGTGATAATATGGAGAAACCTTAAAAAGGTGTGTATGAAACTGTATCAAATGAGTCATAAGATTTAGCAATTGCAGAGTTCAAAGAAAATTTCACTAATGACTTACCTCGACACGGTATCAGCTGGAATCGAATAGTTACTTCTCCATCTCCATCTTTTTTCGTCTTACAGCTAACAATTGATATCATATTGGGCATCAAAGTTACTTCAGTATTTTGGTCTCTTGGTATCATTACTGAAATTATATACGAATAATTTTGTATATGTCATAAATATGTTCTTTTTCTTTTGTACAGATACACATTACGTGGCTCAGCGCCAGTATCACTAGTCCGTGCACTACGGGAAATTATCCGCCATATAATACTATTTCACAGATACAGATTGATATATATATACGGTTTGCAGATATGTTCAGAATATTATATCAGGAACATTATTAGTATTTATTTATTTTTACTTATTTATTTCGGATCACCAACAAAATGATACACACATCAAATAATAGGTCTTTACCTATGAAATTGCCGTTTTGTACGCAATAAGTGAAAGTACTTATTTTTTCAAACTTTTTTATTTCTGTTATTCAAAGTAATCACCCATGCAATCGACGCATCTTTGCCAACGCATTGGCAGTTTATTGATGCCCTTCTTGTAAAAATCAGCTGGACGGGAGGCAACAAACTCTTCAAAGGCATTTTGTACTGCCTCTCGGGAATTGAATTTTTTACCCACTAAAAAGTTGTCTAAATTTTGGAAAAAATAATAGTCTGTAGGTGCAAGGTCTGGTGAGTATGGCGGATGAGGGAGAGCTTCCAACCCCAGCTCTTGCAGCTTGGAGACTGTCTGTTTCGCAGTATGGGGTCGCGCGTTATCGTGAAGGAGCAGTGGGGACGACTGATTGACCAAAGCTGGTTGCAGATGTGCAAGCTTCTCCATAATTCTGTCCAGTTCTTCACAGTACACATCTGCATTAATGCTCATGCCGTTTTGTAAAAAGCTGTGGTGGAATCACACCCGCAATAGACCACCAAACAGTGACCATCACCTTTTTAGGGGTCATTTTTGGTTTAGGGCATTGCTTTGGTGCTGAACCAGGGTCTAACCAACTTGCTGAGCGCTTTCGATTGTCGAACAGAATCCATTTTTCGTCGCACGTAACAATTCGTTTCAAAATTCCTTCATTTCTTTGCCTGTTGAGCAGCGCAAGGCAGGTCTCGACGCGTACGTTGCGCTGGCGATCGTTAAGGTCGTGGGGCACCCATCTATCAAGCTTTTTACCTTGCCAATTTGTCGCAAATGGATCAATATTGTTTTGATGCTTACATTAAAAGCTGCTGCTAGCTCAGCTGTAGATTGAGTTTCGTCAGCTTCCACAATCGCCTTTAATTCATTATTGTTAACCAAAGTCTCCGGACGACCACGAGCTTCATTTTTCAAGTCAAAATTTCCAGAACGGAACCGGGAAAACCAATAACGGGTTGTGCGTTCGTTTGTACAGTTCTCTCCGTAAACGTTTTTGATGTTACGTGCCGTTTGTGTCGCGTTGGTGCCATGACGGAACTCATATTCCATAATTATACGATTTTTTAAAGTATCCATTATGACGATAAATGTTCAAATATAATGAAAATACAACGCTAATCAGAAAACAAAAGACTGAGTTTGTAAATAGAATGTCATGGTTTTAAAACAAAATATTTTTTTGTTTTAAAACTGACTGACTGACTGACTGGTTAGCGTGGTGAGCAGACGTCTTTCAAGTTTTAATTGAGTAAAAATAATAACGTGCTAAAATAGATTAAACTTAATACCAATGGAAATAAAGTATAAACTAGAATAATAGTGAGTGTTCGGCGTTGTTTCAATTATAGTGTGCGTATACGCCACTAGATAGTGCACATATTACACAGCCGGAGCGACAAGCGGAGCGGGTAACATACTAAAATCATTTAATTAGTAATAAATATAGTTAGTATGAGTGTCATAAAATCACCTACTGACACCGCTGGAGCTACTAGTTCTCAACCAGATTTATCAAGTTTCGGGATTACTGTACCGGAATCTATGAACAAAGTAACACGAAAGCGAAAAACTCGTGACAATGAGTTCTCGCAACAATTTACTGAATTAAGAAATGAAATTCTTGAAATGTTTAAGGAGTTTAAAACGTTCCAGATAGATAGTTTTACTGTCATAAGGCAAGACATATCTTCTGTAAAGGAACAATTGAATGATATCAAAATCACAACGGAAAGACTGACTGCTGATAATATCATGTTCGATGCAAAAATAGCAAGTCTCACAGGTGCTGTTAACGAAACAAAGGAAAAAGTTAAGTCCCTGGAGAGTGACCTCCATACCCTACAATCAAATAGAAAATTTTCGGCTTCAATGGAAAACCTGGAATCATTACCTACTTATGATAAAATAATAGCAGAAGTGCAAGAGCGCACTGAACGTAGCAAAAATATAATAATTACAGGTATTGCTGAATCGTGCTTTGACAGCGCCGAACAAAGAAGAGAGGAAGATAAAAAAGGGGTATTAAATGTGATATCAGCCATTTATCAAACCTGTCCAAACCCGATAAAAATTATACGCTTAGGCAAATACGACAAGAATAAAACGCGCGCCATTAAAGTTTGTTTCGAATGTCAGGACACGGCCCTTATAGTGTTAAAAGGGAAATCTAAAGTGAATGATAAAACTATTCGAATCTATTCTGATCAGACCCCGAACCAGCAGCATACTATGTTAAAATTGCGAGAAGAGCTACGTCAACGAACAGAAACAGGCGAAAAGGACTTAATTATAAAATATCAAAAAGGTATACCGAAAATAATTAAACAACAATCAAAAAACTATGTGTAACAGTAAAAAGTGTAGGATCAAGCAAGTTTATAACATAATATAAAATTCGTCTAAAAACCATACATACTAAACTACATACATACATAACTAGGAAACATTTCTCATAAAAAAATAATAGTAATAATAATTTCTATACCTACACATATTTTTGTTTTATATACTTGCTAAGATACATATAAATTATAATTACAAAACAAAAATATTTTATACAAAACACAACATAACTATAATGACACTAAACTCCCCTTATTTAGTAAATATTTAATATACTAACTACAAATTAAACCTCTTACACTGTTTTTTACTAGCAAACAAAATGTTTAATATCAATCGATATGTCACTAAGTCATAGGCCTTAGTAAACAAATTGTTTCTCCACAAACATTTGCAACCTACAATTTTATAAAAGATATTTTGTACCTACTACCCACCTAAACAAAAAAAAAAAAAAAAAAACACAACTACCTTACTAACCACGCTAATTAGGTAATATGCTTTTGTTTAAAACTATATTTTTCTCTGTAAGTGATTATTGTAATCTTTTGAGAAATAAATGTCTTTAACCACAATATTTTTTTGTAATGGCTCTGTATTCTAAATTCAAATTAATTTGGTTTTAAAACCATGACATTCTATTTACAAATTCAGTCTTTAGTTTTTTGATTATCGTTGTATTTTCATTACATCATTTTGAACATTTTTCGTCATAATGGATACTTTAAAAATTCGTGTAATTATGGAATATGAGTTCCGTCGTGGCACCAACGCGACACAAACGGCACGTAACATCAAAAACGTTTACGGAGAGAACTGTACAAACGAACGCACAACCCGTTATTGGTTTTCCCGGTTCCGTTCTAGAAGTTTTGACTTGAAAAATGAAGCTCGTGGTCGTCCGGAGACTTTGGTTAACAATAATGAATTAAAGGCGATTGTGGAAGCTGACGAAACTCAATCTACAGCTGAGCTAGCAGCAGCTTTTAATGTAAGCATCAAAACAATATTGATCCATTTGCGACAAATTGGAAAGGTAACAAAGCTTGAAAGCTTGGGTGCCCCACGACCTTAACGATCGCCAGCGCAACGTACGCGTCGAGACCTGCCTTGCGCTGCTCAACAGGCAAAGAAATGAAGGAATTTTGAAACGAATTGTTACGTGCGACAAAAAATGGATTCTGTTCGACAATCGAAAGCGCTCAGCAAATTGGTTAGATCCTGGTTCAGCACCAAAGCAATGCCCTAAACCACAAATGACCCCTAAAAAGGTGATGGTCACTGTTTGGTGGTCTAGTGCGGGCGTGATTCACCACAGCTTTTTACGAAACGGCATGAGCATTAATGCAGATGTGTAGTGTGAAGAACTGGAGAGAATGATGGAGAAGCTTGCACATCTGCAACTAGCTTTGGTCAATCGGTTGTCCCACTGCTCCTTCACGACAACGCGCGACCCCATACTGCGCAACAGACAGTCTCCAAGCTGCAAGAGCTGGGGTTGGAAGCTCTCCCTCATCCGCCATACTCACCAGACCTTGCACCTACCGACTATTACTTTTTCCAAAATTTAGACAACTTTTTAGTGGGAAAAAATTCAATTCCCGAGAGGCAGTACAAAATGCCTTTAAAGAGTTTGTTGCCTCTCGTCCAGCTGATTTTTACAAGAAGGGCATCAATAAACTGCCAATGCGATGGCAAAGATGCGTCGATTGCATGGGTGATTACTTCGAATAACAGAAATAAAAAAGTTTGAAAAAATAAGTACTTTCACTTATTGCATACAAAACGGCAATTTCATAGGTAAAGACCTATTATAAAGAAAACAAAATACATGCCCTGTGCTCATTCAGTTATAGGTAATCACAGCTAACAAAGGATAATTATTAGTACTATTTAAATTAAACTAAAAGAATATAATAATAATGATAATAAGAAAATAATCAGTTAAAAGAAAAAGCTATAAAAAGAATCTAAAAACAGCAATCCCATTCAATTAGGATTCTTCGACAGACCATAGTTTCACTCTGGCGAGCCCAGGCCTATCGAAGTACAGACTCAAAATGGTCTATGATTTTGCTCTTGGAATTTGGCAAGTTATCTCCAAAGATGTCCAAATCCAACAAACGAGAAAGTTCGTTGTAAGACTTGGCCATTCTGGTCAATGGTGAGTTAAGCCCTAGATTAGTCTTATATCTACGTAAACTGAACAGTTTGTAGACACCCGAGCGTGGCAATCTACTTGGCGCTGAGATGTATATTCTTGAGATTAGCTCAGGACAATCTATTCTATTGTTAAGTGCGCTATACAAGAATGAGAGATCAAGGAGTTTCCGTCTATCGTTCAGTGATATTAAATTAAAATGTTTCAAGCGAGCTCTGTATGAGTTCAGAGTTCTGCGAAATTCCGTGTTATACGTAAGATGACTAAGAAACCTTCTTTTTGAACTTATATGATAGATAACAAAAGGTTTTGGTTACACAAGCCTTGGATAGAGACATATATATTATGTCAGATGTGGCGATAACTGCCTCGGTGGCGTAGTGGTAGCATATGCGACTGCTGTGCTGTCTCGGGTTCGATTCCCGGGTCGGACCAAATCTTTGTATGATGTGCAAATATTTGTTTCGGAGTTTGGGTGTTTTTCTATGTATAATATGTATGTATTTACAAAAAAAAGTATATATGTATTTATATAAGTTGTCTAGTACCCATAACACAAACTCTGCTTAGCTTGGGACTAGATGGCGTTGTGTGTAAATATATTGATATATGTATGTACATATAAAGTGGCAACATCGGTCTCACAGTGAATAGAGCAAAAACTAAAATCATGATAGTTGATCGAGCTGGAAAGTTAACAAATGACAAAGGTAACATTCCTGGCATTAAGACCGTCGACCACTACATATATTTGGGCTCCCAAATCAACAATGATGGCAGCTGCGTTCCCGAGATAAAAAGGAGAATCGGTATGGCTAAAGATGCTATGTCCCGACTAAACAACATTTGGAAGAAAAGAGGAATCAGTATCAAAACCAAGATCAGACTGATACGAGCCCTGGTATTCCCTATCTTCTTATATGGAGTTGAATCGTTGACAATTTTAGCCTGAGAAAGACAAAGGATTGATGCATTCGAGATGTGGTGCTGGAGGCGAATGCTGAGAATTTCTTGGACCGCGAAACGCACCAATGCATCGATTTTGAGTCAGCTCCGTATAAATACTCGTTTGTCCACTGTATGCCGAGAACGCATCCTATCATACTTCGGCCACACAATGCGCAGGGATGACGGCAATTTGGAAAAATTGATTGTTGTTGGGAACACCGAAGGCAAACGATCGCGCGGTCGTTCACCAACTAGATGGACATATCAAATAAAGGAATCGTCGTCGTCCAAATTTTATACGGTTGTGAGAGACGCGCTGGACGGAAACCGGTGGAGGCAGATCATCCATTCCAGATGCAACCAGCATGCTGACCACGATCCTCAGTCATGAGGGACCGACCAGAGAGAGTATGTACATATATTTATTTTATTAGCAACCTTAATCTGTTAAGGGCCAATTTCACCATGTATTGATAAAGTTCGTGATTTACTAATAAGAACTTATCTATTAAATAACTACACTTCGATTTAAAAAAATATCTATATCAAACATATACATATATCAGCATTTTTTTCTGTCGAGTAGTGTTATATGGCCAATAACTATATAAAACTTTATCATGAACTGGTGATACTGACCCTAAATCGATTCATCGCGGTCCAATATCTCTTCATTAACTTTTTTCATCTCGTTTCGATCAAGATCTTCTAATCGATCTAGAGAATGCATTTTTCGTATTAATAAAGTGTTTATAGATTACCATACCTGTTTTGTTAAAAATACAATTTTTACATGATACGGGTACGTCGATATAATTGTCCTTTGTATCACACCGTATTGTCAAATGTTCATTGTTGTAAAAATACGCATAATTGACAGAATACGAGTTCCAATATTGATCGTACTCACTCACCATATTTTGCGTAATATCTTGATTATTAATTTTGACATTGATGTTGTGCAGATGTTCTGTAAAATAATTGGTTATTATTTAACTAGCTGTGCCCGCGACTTCGTCCGCGAGGAACAGTGACTTTGGGTTGCAGTTTTAATTATTAAGGCTAATATTATTTTAAAAATAAGATACACGTTTCACTGTTAAAAACATATTTAAGTATTTATATAAGTTCATAAAATAAAAAGTATTTTATTTGAGCTCATTTCGACATTCGACATGGCCAAGGCTTTCAACCTGTTCTTGCACCGTTCGCTTCTCTCCAAGCTCTAAGCATTCGGTCTGCCTCCTAGACTCTATCTCTAGATTAACGCTTTTCTTCATCAACGTCTTCGCATTAGGGTTCTTTGCAACGGCGCGGCCTCTGTTTTTCTGGAGGTAAACGCTGGCGTACCTCAGGGTTCAGTACTGTCGCCTAAGATGTTTCTTCTGCATGTCAATGACATATTAGCCCTTGGCAATATAAATTGCTATGAAGACGATAGCACAGTGCATGGGCGATATTATGGATACCCTGCAGCCAAGATGGTAGACGTTGAGGAAAATCAATAGGAGCTTGTCGCTGAGCTGACCGGGTTTTGAACCGCATTTCACAATGGGGTGGTGAGAATCTGGCCGAGTTCAACGTTAAGAAAGCACAGGTGTGCCCGTTCTCTATAAAAAAGTCTCAATTTTTTCCCCTACCCACTTTTCAGAACACTCAACTGCCACTACGGGATAAGCACGGTGTCCTGGGCATGGATATTTGTCGAGACCTCAATCCACGGGAGTACATCGAGGGCACCACCAAACCATCCTGAACATAGTGAGACGGTTTTTCGCGCCCGAGCATTTGTGTCTCCTTTATAAGACCCAGGCTTGCTCGTCCGTACTGTTCTCATGGATGGATCCAGGCAGTATTTACTTGATTTTCTCGATCTTTTGCAGCGGCATGCAGTCCGCATTATCAACAGTTCCGATACCACCGAGTCCCTTGAACCTCTGCAGTTGCGGAGAGATATCGCCTCTATGGCATTCCTCTACCGCTTTACTATGGAGAGTGTTCTGAAGCGTTGTTCCAACTGATCCCACCTTCTCCCTTCCTCTACAGAACAACACGTGCTGGTCTTGGAAGTCACCGCCTCAGTCTTAGAAATACGCTCTCGAACCAAACGGTTTGGTTCTGCATTGCTTTCGCAGCGAGTATAATTGCCTCCATTGTTGGATTCTGCTTGAGTTTTCCCTCAGGCTAAGAAAATTTTAAATTTTTACAATTTAAAAAAACTACGTTCGTTGATTTGCCATCTTTTGACAAAATGTAGTGATTTAGCTGATTTGATACACGCGATTATGCTGCCCACTGGAAAAACATGTTTTTTAACTGTTGTAAATGAACTGCAACTTTAACCGTCTGTCTTTGGGCAAATAAGTTTGAATTATTGGAATACGGGGAATTAAAACATTTTCTTTTAGAATGTTGTACCCCAGATGTGTATTTTGCAGCCGTGTACCATTACATAGCTTTGGCGCTCAAGATTTCTCATTAATAGGACTGGAACATTAACTTTCAGTCCCAACTTATTAGAATGCGCTCCTGATAATTCTAAAGAGTTGAGAAACTTTATGAATAAACTACGATATGACTTGTTCAGTTTCCCTTGCATTGTTTCCTGAGAGGTATTCGATAACGTCTGACATGATCCGTTCGTTTATTTGATAACTGTCTCATTAGTCGGCGGATCAGAATAGATATTATTTTTAGATCATCTGTGCTATCATATACCATGAACTCACGTCTTTAATTCAATTCAAATCTCAATTTTAATCATGTCGTTACTGTCATTTGGCATACAATCTTCTCCTATTTTTAGAAGAGCATTTGCATATTGACACTGCTCATAAATCATTGTGAAGTTGTACTCGCATAATTGCGAAAAGTAAGACAAAACTTTTTAACATGTACTCATAATAAATATGTTTCATACAGGCATTTATTTCATCTTGCGGCGTACCCCTTTTCCTTTTTTGTGTTTAAATCCCCCCGGATACTTTTCTGTCGGATTTTTTCACGAAGAAAATTATGTGAATAATAAAAAAATCATGTACACAAATCGAATCCTAGTGAATAATAACGAATTTATAGTGGCAAAATTCAAGATCCGCATGCGGCACAGAGTCGTCTGCCGTCACGTGTCTGCCCGTTCGGGTAAGCACACTTAGGCATATTGTGATAACTCAGTAAATGTTACATCTGAATAGCTCTAATATCTTGTCTCCTGTCCCAAACTTATGAAGCATTTTCTCAAACCTTGCATATTTCCATACAAACTTTTATCCCCTATTGCTATTTTACCCCCTTGATGGTAATTTTTTTACAAAATTTAAATGACATTTTATTTATATCTAATCAACAGCCTAAAAAATAAATTTTAAGATTTTAGCATAAAATGACGATACTTCTGTAGATATTTAATAAGTTTAGAAACACTCTTTTGTAATTTGGATTATTTATTTCTACTAATATAATGAACATACAAATCAGATTTATGAATGTATGTATTAATCTTAGATTATTATTTTAATTTAAATCTTCGTTGAAAAAGTGAAATCTTTTTAATGAATTTGACATCCTTTTTACTCGTTGCCAAGACGCCCGGTGTCACCAAGGTAACGCGCAGGCGTGTGACGAGTGAACCGCCACTCTCCTATACAATCTTTCATCCCCCCTTTCAACCCCTTATTCCCTTTTTTTCGCAATTAAAATTAGCCTATGTCCTTGTTCATGCTCTATACTATCTGTGTACCAAATTTCATTGTAATCGGTGCAGCGGTTTGGCCGTGAAAGCAAGACAGACAGACAGACAGAGTTACTTTCGCATTTATAATATAAGTATGGATAGATGACCCACGCAACGTCGTTTGCGTCTCCTATTGCCCGTAGCGTAATAATTTCCCCCCGTTTTAGAAACATTCTTCATTGGTACTCCACTCCTATTGGTCATAGCGTGGTGATATAGATAAACTCGATAAACTTCCTCGATAAACGGGCTATCTAACACTGAAAGATCTTTTTCAAATTGGACCAGTAGTTCCTGAGATTAGCGCGTTCAAACAAACAAAAACTCTTCAGCTTTATATATTAGTATAGATGTATTTATTATACTCTTCTAAGATCTAATACTCATAATCAACAACACATTTATTTGGATAAAGACTAATATTATGTAATATGTTGATAAAAACTCTTTGGCAAATAACTCAATCCCACCAAAAACATTTTCATGTAAAATGTTGCCAAGACGAATGCATATGGCTTACCCTGTGAAAAAGATATCAGATCTCATGTAGAGCCAAGGTTCCGAATCTACACGCCCTAAATCTACCAACCCTAACTTTATAAACACCCACGGACACACCGAGTTATGACACTCGGGAAGTCCCAGGAAAAATTAAACTATCTTGGAACCCGCAACGAAATTAATCAGAAGAAAACTGGAGGAGTTGGAAATATAATAAATCCACTTCCCTCCTTAGCAAAGCGGGAGACAAAATGAAGTCAAAATAGGCAGACGCCTTTTTCAAACCGGGAAGCACCACGGATAAAATATTATGGGTCCTAAGTGAGCTACATTTGATTTCTATAGTATGTATGGCAGAATCGCTTAAGCGCACGGAAATTCACCGCAGTTGACACAAGATCTCCATAATATACTACCCCAGACGTCATTTGTAAGCTATTTAGCATCATGTTACGTTCATTGTACCAAAGACTACATTCCCAGAGGATATGATGAGCCGACTGTTCACAGCTAGAATCAGGTGTTGAGCATTAACGCAATGGTAAATCGACTAATTTAAATGAGTATAGTTTGCTCTTAAAGTTACCGTGGCCTGTAAGAAATTGAGCGACACAGTGATCTACCTCGAGCCATGTCCTTGACAACCGTTCGCGAACAGATGGAAAGAACTGGTAGAGGTGGCGCCCATCGTTGCTGCTATTCATCCAAGAGGTCGTTATAGACATTGGATTGCTGTTGAAACAATCTAATGATTTTACCGCTGTCTCGTATGCCCAAAAAAACGCATTCTTAGTTTTGTAGTGTGGAATAGTACATGGCTGCACGTCTTTGCACCTCGAGATTGACTGGAAGAACACCTGCCAACACCGGTAAAGCCTCAGTGCTAACCGTCCAATATGCCTTGCACAAGAAAATCACTGCAGGTCGTTAGCCTTGTAACAGTTTGCGACGGACAGCACCTACAGTCGCCCTATCTGCCCATACAGGAGCACCATAGCAAATAGAACCCAAATAAGTAGCTCCATATATGATCTTTAGTGTATTAAATGACAGACCCCATGTCGCAGTTGATATTCTCGTCAGTGCAAAGAAACTCTTTTTAGACTTTTCAATAACTGTTCTAATATGTTCAATAAATGAAAAATGTCTTTCTAAAACCAATCCTAAATAAAAAACCGAGGTTTTATTTTTAATAGTAACATTTTCAAATTTAATACACGGCGGTGATTTGAGGTTACCTTTCAGAAGTAGCTGGAAGGTTTTGTTTGGTGCAAAAGTCAACCGATTACGCCCACCCCACCGAGATATTAAGTCCAAACATTCACTGGCCAGCCTCTCAAGCCCCGTTCTAGTATCCGACTCTATCAATAACAAACCGTCGTCCGCGTACGCATTCAGGGTACATCCGGATGGCACAGGCATTGCCAGAAAATCGTCGAAGCCTATGTTCCACAAGTATAGACCTAGCACTGACCCTTGAGGACACCCCATCGTAAGCGCCTTCGACACAGTATGATGCCCAAGTCTCAATTTATGGTATGTGAAATTTCAGTATTCTGGCTTATCATTAGCCAGAATATTTCTTTGTCTTGCTCCAAAAATGATGCTACTTACCTACCTATCCCCTTTCACGTGTGGAAACTTCTTTAGGCCATCAAAAAACTGGAGGCTTCCATCGATGGTATTGATAGATACGATAACTGGTTCATGTTACTTAGTTAGGTAGATGATTGTTTGGTGTCTTCAAATATCTAAGATTATCATCATTGCTTAGAACTAAGGAGCTAGAATAATGTTGTCACGCGTCATCGGCGCTCGCCTCCCACCGCTGAGCCGCGTTCTACCACCATTGGACCGCTGTTCCACCACCGCTGGGAACACATAAAGGGACGATCGCACGACGGCTCGGCCTCTTTCTGCTGGCTTTCGCCAGGGTCACCAAACTGACGCTTGGGCCTCCAGCCCGGCGTCCCTTTTCTCATCGCAGCAGATCTCCAGCTAAGTGCTCCTTGCCTGGAGGTGCTAACTGGTCGAATCTCTCAAGGACCTACGCCCTGTCTGTCTATCTTATATATAAAATTCTCGTGTCACAATGTTAGTATTTTTATGAAATCTCATATGCATATTTAGTAGGTCTGAGAATCGACCAACATCTATTTTTTATACCCCTAAGTGATAAGGGTTGTCCACCCCAAAAAAAAAATATTTTATTTTTTGGACCAATTTTTTTTTTTTTTTTTTTTATAATGTGACATTAAAACATACATATAGCCTCAAATTTTCAACCTTCTATCACCAACCCCTATTTTTTAATAGTCATTTTTAGTCCCCATACGGTACTTTTAATCGTTCATAACCTTGCATGGCAGATAGAAAATGTACCAAAAATTTCCCTCAATATTTCACTAACGACACGATCACAAATGTCGATGGATGTCCCGATGTGATCCCGATAATGGCGGACGATCATTTATTAAAAACATCAGCTATACAGAAATTGACAATCGTTGGGTTGTCCCATATTCGCCTCTGCTGAGCAAGACATACAATGCTCATATTAATGTTGAGTTCTGCAGTTCTGTGAAGGGCATCAAGTACACTATTTTGCAAGTATGTCCATAAAGGCAGTGATATGGCTGTGTTTAGAGTGGAAAATACCAATGTGAATGCTCCTCCAGTGAATAAAAACGATGAAATAATGCTCCACCAAGTTGGTCGGTACATCAGCTCCAATGAAGCTGCTGGGCGTATCTTTGGTTTTCCTATTCATGAACGAAATCCAGCAGTTGTTCAGTTAGCCGTCCATCTTGAAAACGGTCAGCGGGTATTTTTCATGAACGCGACAGGGATTGATCGTGCTATAAAATCCACCAAAAACTACACTCACTGAATTTTTTGAATTGTGTAATCGTGCAGATGATTTTGGTGCCTTTGCACGAACATTACTCTATTCACAAGTACCACGCTATTTCACATGGGCTCAAACAAAAAAATGGATGCCCCGTAAGCAAGGCTCACCAGTTGATGCATGTCTCAATTTATTCAAATCAAACACCTTGGGGCGAGTATTTACAGTCAATCCAAGGCAGACTGAGTGCTTTTATCTTCTACTGTTGTTGGTTAATGTTACTGGCCCATTGTCATTTCTAGATATACGTAAAGTGAATGGGAAACAGTATGCAACGTATAAAGATGCATGCCTTGCCCTCGGTTTGCTGGAAGACGACAACCAGTGGGAAAGTATGCTTGCTGAAGCAGCATTGACCTGTACAGCAACACAAATTCGTCTACTATTCGCTATAGTGTTGACTACATGTTTCCCAGCCCGAGCAGAGATATTGTGGGATAATCACAAAGATTCAATGACTGATGATATATTGCATCAACATCGTACACGGTGCAACGATCTAACGATAACATTCAGCGACGCTATTGTAATATCTCTCGAAATAACCACACTGATTAATTAAAAATGTAGTTTTATTGAGCACTTACACAGCACACCGACTCAATGCTTGACAGCCCGGGCGAGAGAGAGAGAGAGTGCATCAGAGCGAGACAATATAATAGTTAAGGATGCGTTCTCACACTCTCCCCGCCTACATACTAAAATAAAGTTAACTTAAAACTAAAATTTGAAACAATTAATGCTTTAAAATAAATCATCCAGATTTTCACTACATGGTCGCATTTGATTAACATGCCTCTTGTACAGTGAACCATTAACATCAATAATATATGTAGCCCCTGGTACAGATTCCTTTATAACTATCCCTAATATCCATGGTTTAAACCCCTTCCGATAATCCCTAATCATAATTTTATCACCCACATTGAATACAACCTTTCGATTATTAGTAGCATAATTGCTCTGTTTAATTTGTTCTTCGTAAAGTTTATCTACAATAGGAGGCGGTCGTAATAGAGAAAATCGACTTCTAAGCTCTCTCCCCAACATAAGCCGAGCAGGTGTTACCCCACTCGACCTTTGCAGAGTACATCGGTAATCAGACAAAAATAAATTTATAGCTGATTTCATATCATTACCAGTTTCCATTATTTTTGTGACATGACTTTTAAAAGTTTCTACAAATCTTTCTGCTGCACCATTTGTCGCTGGATGGTAAGGTGGTGTAAATGTATGCTTTATATTGAGATTTTTACAAAACTCCTGAAATTCTATGCTTGTGAAACTAGTACCATTGTCAGTCACTAAGTGCACTGGATACCCGAACCTGGCAAATAAATCCTTTAGGATATTAATTGTTGAGCTAGATGTTATATTGTTCATAATGAAAGCCTCTACCCACTTTGAAAAACTATCGACAATAACTAATACCATTTTGTTATTAAAGGGTCCTAAGAAATCTGCATGTATTCTGTACCAGGCAGATGGCGCTATTGGCCATGGCTTTACAATCTTGGATGGATTTTTATTATGGCTTAAACATGAAATACATTGTTTAGTTATTAGTTCAATATCTTTATCTTTATTTCTTTGTCGAGTTTGTATTGAATTCTTGAACATAGGTGCAGTTTGCTTATCACACGTGTTTGAAGTCTTCATCGCTGCCTCAACACCTTTAGCCATAATTATTAATTTATCCAAATTGAAATCTGAACTTTTTATCAACTCAAACTTAATCATACTTGAATTAATTCCCTCTATGAATTTCTCTTTAATTTGATCTTCTACATCGGTGAACTTACAATCTTTGGCTAATTTTCTTAATTCCAATATATATTCTTCAATGCTTTCTTCTTCATTTTGATTTCTGTGTCTAAATTTTGCTCTATTAATCATGTATGAACTCGTTTGCACATAGTTTTGTTTAAGTAATGTACACAATTCTGCAAAACTTTTCTTTAGTGGTGAGATAGGTGAACAAATGTTTATTACATTATCAAACACCGTAGGTGATAGTTTTGTGATTAGAAATGGTACTTTTTTCTCTTCTCTACATTCACATAATAATATCGCACATTCTAATTGTTGCTCAAATGCATAGTTGGTTCCATCGAATGGTCTTATATCTGAATTAGCCATTTTTGTTTGTGATTTTTGTGAATCACTTTTCTTACTAAGCTGTTCACTAATTTCTTTTCGTAACTTACTCCTTTTCGTCACACTCTCCGTCATTTTTATCTAATATAGCGCTAATAGTTGATAATCTTTTTAATAATTTGTAAAATCGTGAAATGAAATTATTGTTCAAATTGGCGGCAGTAAAAATCAAGCGGTCGCGTGCGCACTTAATTTGTTCTTGCCTATTATTGTAGCTACTGCTTTTTACGATTATTTTATCGCTTATAGGTTCAATGATTACTCGTCGCCAATGTAATATCTCTCGAAATAACCACACTGATTAATTAAAAATGTAGTTTTATTGAGCACTTACACAGCACACCGACTCAACGCTTGACAGCCCAGGCGAGAGAGAGAGAGAGAGCATCAGAGCGAGACAATATAATAGTTAAGGATGCGTTCTCACAGCTATGTACAATGAAGCGTTGATTGCTAATGAGGACCTTTGCATTACCATTGCCAATTTACCACTCAGTAATTTCGGTATGAATTCGCCAACACTGCATCTTATTTTATGAACACTGAAATGAATAGTTAACTACAGTACAACACTGTAGAAATGGCGGCGATTGTTACTCGCAATGTCCCACTAATGAATGAAGAACAAATAACCATTTACGACCGCATTATGCTCGCAGTTTCAGCAGGACAAGGTGGGTTCTTCTTTTTGGATGCACCAGATGGAACTGGCAAAACATTCCTTATTTTGCCAATTCTCGCTGAAATACGATCAAATAATGGCATCGCATTGGCCGTTGCATCATCGTGAATTGGGGCAACTTTATTGGATGGAGGCAGAACAGCTTATTCAGTATTTAAGATGCCACTAAATATTCAAAATAACCCTGACGCAGTGTGCAACATAAAAAAACAATCGTCCATGGCCACAGTGCTGAAACAGTATAAAATTATCATCTGGGATGAATGTACTATGGCATACAAAAATTCGCTTGAGGCTTTGAACAGGACATTGAAAGATATTAAAAACAACGACAAACTATTTGGCGGCACTCTATTAGTCTCATCAGGTGATTTCAGATAAACACTTCCCGTCATTCCACGTTCAACATACGCTGATGAGATCAACACCTGCTTAAAATCATCGCCATTGTGGCGTAATGCTGAAAAAGTACAGCTGAAAGTAAATATGCGCGTTCAAATGCTTAAAGATTCATCCGCTGAAACATTCTCAAAACAACTCTTAGATATCGGCAATGGAAAAGTTACTATAGATGAAACTGGATGCGTAAAATTACCGACTAATTTCTGCACAATCATTGATTCACAAGATGCTCTCATTGAACAAATATTTCCCGATATACACGCACAGTACATAAATCATGAGTGTCTTGGAGACAGAGCAATTTTAGCGGCAAAATATGTGGATGTTGACGATTTAAATCTGAAGATACAACCGTTGTTGCCAGGGAACTTGGTATCGTACAAATCTATTGATTTACAGTTTGCGATGCCAGAGAAGCTGTAAATTTTCCAACAGAGTTTTTGAACTCACTGGATTTGCCAGGCATGCCACCACATAATTTAAAATTGAAGGTTGGATCTCCGATAATTTTGCTTCGGAATTTGAACCCGTCACGGCTGTGCAACGGTACGGTAAGCATTATCGAAGCCAGCATTTTAAATGGCAAGTTCCGAGGTGCAATTTGCAATAACTATCAATAAGTCCCAAGGCCAAAAAATGACTGTTTGCGGCTAAGATTTGAGCACACCATGTTTTTCACATGGACAATTATACGTGACATGCTCTCGAGTTCGTAAACCATCCAGTTTGTTTGTGTTAGCTAAAGATGGGCTAACAAAAATATTGTTCACGTTATAGCCTTAAGAGATTTATATTGTTTGTTAGTGTTACTGTCGTAATTAATTAATGATATACATATATACATAATTTAAAGGAATGAATTATAATAATAATTTTTTTTTTTGGTGTTTTGTTATTTTTCTATTCCCTCATCGTTCACAGCTCCATGCCTCTTTCATTCATTTACCACATCCTTACACACTTACAATGAGTTTTTTTTTCTATACTAGAAATTCCCTAGAAATAATTTATATGGCAAAACAACGTTTGCCGGGTCAGCTAGTCTACTTATATATTTCTGCTCACTACAATAAAACTGTAAAAGTTTACATTCTAACAATAAATAGTGTTCAAATTTTCGTTGTAGAGCGCCTGATTTTATCTTCAACTAAACCTCGTGGCTTCATCACCACCTTCTCGGCTCCTAAAGCCCCACTACGTGACAATGTTAAAGTTAAAAATAACATTAAGACTTACCATTTTGTTTCTCTTGTAGAACAATAAATGTAACTTCAACAGTGGATTCGATACCCGTGCAGTAGCATATGCACTTGATTTTGTTTTTATTGTGGACAGATTTTAATTTAGTAGAGAATCCAAAGCCCCATGACGAAACGTCATCATTGACTGTAAAAAGTTTTGTATAAGAATCAAAAGTTATGCTAGAAGAATTTCTGTTAGTTATACGATTTGACTGCCTCCGTGGTGTAGTGGTAGCGTATTTGACTGCTGTGATTGAGGTCTCGGGTTCGATTCCCGGGTAGGACCAAATAAATGTTTGTATGATCTGCAAATATTTGTTTCGGAGTTTCGGTGTTTTCTATGTATAATATGTATGTATTTACAAAAATAGTATATATGTATTTATATCAGTTGTCTAGTACCCATAACACAAGCTCTGCTTAGCTTGGGACTAGATGGCGTTGTGTGACATAGAAGATGTAATTATGCTTTGACAGATAACCAGATTCAAGATTAAGCTTGTATGGGTGGGTGCCAGAAAATGAATGCATGATGGTGTCCAGATTGAGCTTTGTCTAGTAATGGACGTTTATAGTACAGGGAGCATGTGGCTATCGCTATCCATTGACGCCTGTTACATCGAAGTGACAAGTATATTAAGGCTTTGAGGTGACTGACTGAAAATAATGATTCTAAAATCATAGTTTTTTCCATTTTATTTAACTATGACTAGAATTAAAACGTTCATAACTGATTAATGATTAAACGGGACCAAAATTTCTTGAAGAAAAATTATTAGACCAAGAAGTGTCAAAGTTTTATTTTTGGTAGCATTACCGCCGTTTGGCTGTGAACTAGAGTCAAAGCCAAAGTCAAAAAGATTTTATACAAATAGGCACTTATTTTACAGGCACTTAAGAATATTTAACATTTAAAAAACGATTGATTCTAGTCGCCAGTTCCAAGTGCAGCCTACCCTTCATGGAGAAGAATCTGGCAAGAAACTCCATTGTTGCTCCTTTAAAAAAAATTGGGTTTACAATATATTTTTTCACTAAGAGACTTGAATCAGAACGAAGTCAACCAGAACTTTCCAGACCACCCACAACATACTTTTGTACATCGACTTAATATGTACTGTCAGAGACTGATAGATTTTCTTACGAAGTATTCGAAGTATCATTCGTCTTACCATCTGTTACGTCGAAAGAATTACTCATTTGTACGGTGCATGTTTCATCTGAAGAGATGCAGTCTACGTCCACAGTTTCACCATCCTGGTAGAAGTATTCAGCTGTGTATATATTATCGTTCTCTTCTTTAAGATTTAGAACAATGTGGTTTACCAGTATCTGTTGGGGAGGCACTGCCAACAAATAAGAAAATAATTAAATAGCTTTTATGGGTTAGGCAAAAACGTTGTCTGGAGTAAATATATAATTTAATATTTCACTTTAGTTCTGTTCGCTTAGATCTTTTAAAGTACTTAACGGATTTTGATGCGGTTTTCAGAAATAAATAGAGGGCATTAAGAGATACTGTGCCGTGACTAGAAACGGTAGCAGACGATAGCAATATTCCATTGATTTATGAACTTACTTTGTCCTTTCGTGTCAATGTGTGCGTGTTCGTATGTATGTGTTTGAGTGTGTGTGTTTTTATTTAAATGAGTGTGTGTATAGTTTGAGTCTAAATCTATCTATACAAAAATGAATCGCCGAAATCTCTTCCGATCGGCTGCACCAAATATTTATGTGTTCGTTATTTTTTATGTGTTCGTTATTGTTAGGACAAGGATTGTGTACAAAAAAAATTAAAGATAACTGGAAATGTCATCTTTTATTGGCCACGACTGTGCAGTGTACAGTCGTGGCCAATAATGCTTAATTGTCTACAATACGTAGTGGATCTTCCTTTATACTATTACTAGCTGCCCGGCAAACTTCGTACCGCCATATTTACATATCTGTCTCAGCTTCCCACAGGCAGTGTACAGTCGCGGAAAAAAAAAACCGTTATCTTTTAATTTTTCTTATACAAAACCTTTTCCTGACAATAAGGAACACATAAAAAAAGAGTTATTTTATTTGGTGCAGCCGATCGGAAGTTATGCGCGTACATACATTTCGGCGATTCATTTTTATATATATAGAAGACTAGTTTGTTGCCCGCAGCTCCGCCCGCGTATATGTCGGTTATCACGGCAAATAGTAACCTATGTGTTATTCTGATGTATAAGCTATATTACTGTACAGTTTTATGCAAATCCGTTCAGTAGTTTTTCGTGAAAGAGTAACAAACATCCATCCATCCATCCATCCATACTTACAAACTTTTGCGTTTATATATTAGTATAGATGAGCCTGCCAAAGTAACTCTACTCTGCCTGATCGAATGTATGAGTAGAATCCGAGAGTAGTGGACGTTAGTACTATTAGTTATTCTGTGGTACTGGCAAATAATTCAACAATGCAGCATAGTGACTCACCCTATTAGTTATTCTGTGGTACTAGCAAATAATTCAACAATGCAGCATAGTGACCCACACTATTAGTTATTCTGTGGTACTGGCAAATAATTCAACAATGCAGCATAGTGACCCACACTATTAGTTATTCTGTGGTACTAGCAAATAATTCAACAATGCAGCATAGTGACCCACACTATTAGTTATTCTGTGGTACTGGCAAATAATTCAACAATGCAGCATAGTGACCCACACTATTAGTTATTCTGTGGTACTAGCAAATAATTCAACAATGCAGCATAGTGACCCACACTATTAGTTATTCTGTGGTACTGGCAAATAATTCAACAATGCAGCATAGTGACCCACACTGTGCTGCACTACTACCCACTTATAAACGAAATGTCATTTTAGGTTGGTCTTCTGTGAGAGGGAAGTACTGCCCAGTCGATTCGTGCAAAAATCAACGTGACTCTACTACCTTTGAAATTCGCATCGGTTTGATTTAGTTTGCTGTTTAATGAAATTGAAAGTGTACTTACTCGTGTCTATAACGCGTAGCCGAAAATAGATTATTATAGTTCTATTGACATTCCATACTTCACAAGACCATGTTCCTGTCAATATTTTGTTTTGACTAATCTGTAATATGAAATTAAACATCACTGATTTTATGGTTGAAAACATTGGTGACAAATCTCCAAGTTTTCCTTTTTGTAATACGGACGTATGGTTCTGGATATTGAGGAACACGACACAGCAAAATGTATTTAAAAAAAAAAGGAATGAGTATTCGAAATTATTATTGCATGTCTGTGTGTATGCGCGTGCGTGTCTGTTTCGTTTGTCTGTATTTGTGTGTGCATGTCCTTATTTTAAAGTATGAATTTAAGTGTCGTTTTGCTTTAACTAAATTGATGAAACAATCGGTTTCCGATTTTTGTATATTGAAACAGATGTAAGTCTGTATTGAATTATGTAATTATTTCAAATGGCAGTTTATTCGCAATCATTTTTTCATTATAATACAATAGTGCAAGAAACGCATTATTTTAATTAGTCCCATTGGTTACAGATTAAGACAACGGAGTGTATCCATCCCTACTTATCCCATGGGAAAACATCACTTCAAAGATAAGGGAAACTTGAAAGAAACCCTATACTAACCCATCTGACCAGCGTTGCCATAACCTCATTTCTAACGGAGAGTCCTATGTTCAGCTGTGGACTGCTAATGGCTGTTGATGTGATGTGAATATGATAAATATCAATTTTCGTGTTAATGATAATTACATGACTTACAGTGACCATTAGACTTGATCTGTCGTTGTTTCCTCCCTGGTATACTCTGCCCTCATCAGCTCCGCATCTAAAATTGGAATATATCTATAAATATGGACCAATTGGAAAAAATGCACCAGCTGTTTAATAATTGTTTTGAGCTGTTTTCAAACCATCAATAAAGTTTTGTGTATGAGAACAATGCATAACAAGCGACGACGCAGTATTGTGTCTGAAAGCCTTTGCATTACCACTATTATGGTCTCTGGATGTAGTTGGACAGGTCGATGATGATTTTTATCTGTAGGTCCTAGGGCATGAAAACCAGGATTTGATATAGGTCAGCTCTTGTATTGTCATGTAGCAATAATCTTGAAGGGTATGGACGAGTTTTCTCTATTGTTATCTGACTTTTACCATCATAGTTTTTTTTTTACCAAATGTTTGTATCTGTGATCTGCAAATGACGTGATACTTGGCTAGCCAATTGAGATGCTTCTATGTACCGCCATAATTTCTTCTAGAACTCACATTCCCAACAAAATATATTCCTACTTGTAATGTGCACATGTAGCACGCCTATATTTTGTATTTTTTGTTTAATACGTCTATTGTAAAATAAACTATCTTTCCTTTGTTCCTATCGTGAACAAAAACTGGCGACCGTGACAGGACCTGCATACTAATGGTGAAACAAGTACGTGCAAGTCAATTTTCCGAGTGACAGTGATGTCGTGGTTTCTTTTCATTGCTGAACACGGAAAGATCTGCGTAAATATGCGCTGAGGAGGAGCTCTTAGCAACCAGGGTCTACCCCACGGAGGAGTCAACGTCCCGTAGAGGCCTAATAGGAAGAATTCAACTACATTTAAGCCCAGACAACCACCCTTCATTATGGATTTGTCTGCTTCCCATTCGAACCGACAGTTCGTTCCTGCTTATTTCCTATATGTTTTCTCTTCTCTCTGTGCTAATCACTGGTTACATGCCTTGAACGCTTGGTGACATCTCAGTTAAATTCAATCTTAATCTATAAAAATGTTATTACTAATACTATGCTTGTTTGCTTGTTGTAGCGCTAGTTTAGAAATCCAATAAGTATTATGCAACAACAGAATCAAATTAATTTAAATTAAATTAATCAAATTAAATTAAATTACCGATTATGTAAATCAAATCAACAATCAAGTAAATTAAAAGAATAAAGTTAAAATTAATCAAAATGAGATGAAACAAAATAAAATACGTAATCTATACTATATTAATATTATAAAGCTGCAGAGTTTGTTTGTTTGTTTGTTTGTTTGAACGCGCTAATCTCCGGAGCTACTGGTCCGATTTGAAAAATTCTTTCAGTGTTGGATAGTCCATTTATCGAGGAAGGCTATAGGCTATATTTTATTTTCAAAAAAATAGAGATCCGTATGAAAATTGCTATTTTGTAACCCAAGGTGTGAAATCGAAAACCTATTTTTGCGTGCGCTGCAAAAAGTATTGACAATAGAACAAAATAATGTATTACGGGTTTGTAGGTACCATTAAGATCTACAAAAAAGTCCGCGAGAGCATATATCTAACTATCATGGTTTAGTCACAATAACCGCTTTTGTGTTCAAAAAAATTATTCAATCGTCTGAAGAAAGAAACTACGCTAAATGTGTATCGTATTGTTAATCCTTATCCAAATAAAGCATTATGATATCAAGGGTGTTTGTGTAGAAGTTAAATACTTTTTGTTTCATCCCATTCGGACATTTTGTTTAGAAGTTATCACGAGTATAAGACGCTAAGAGTTGGTACCTAATAATGAGTTATTTGTCAAAGAGTTTTTATCAATATAATAATACCTAATATTAGTCTTTAACCAAATAAATGTGTTGTTGATTATGAGTATTAGATCTTAGAAGAGTATAATAAATACATCTATCCATACTTATATTATAAATGCGAAAGTAACTCTGTCTGTCTGTCTTGCTTTCACGGCCAGACCGCTGCACCGATTTCAATGAAATTTGGTACACAGATAGTCTAGAGCCTGAGAAAGAAAACTTTTTGATGCGAAAAAAGGGTTGTAAGGGGTTTAAAGGGGGGAATAAGGGTTGTATAGAAGTCGGGCGGTTCACTCGCCATACGCATGCGCGTTACCTACGCCGGGCGTCATGACAACTAATAAACAAAGCTGTCACCATGATATAAAAAATACAGGTATGACATTCCGAGATACAGCACGAGATGACGTTATCATAACTATCGCTGGTTCTCAAATTTTATACTTTTGGGGAGATTTTACAACCTACTTAATTTAGTCAATAATTAAAATTCAGAAAATAATTTGAATACATAAGTTTTGATCATGATTGTGAGGGACAAACTATATAGACTGAGAGTCAGCCCAGAATTACGTAATTTTAGGAAAGATGAAATTTTAAGGGTAGGTAGGCTAACATTTACTCAGAAAGGAATGGGTACTCACTAAGCTGAAAGTGGGGCCGATTTTTTTTTTGCCGGCTTAACCTGCAAGCATATCGGTTATCGTAGTAATTTCCGTAGCCTATACCTAAAATGTAGAGATGATTGTATTATATTAATCCATTCTCTAAAAGGGTGTTTCACCTTTCAAAGTTCTGGAAGGGGTTCGATCGATTATGTAGCATTGCTTCTGCCCATAGTCTTTTAGAAGCATTTGCTTCGAAAGAAAAAATATTGTACCGCCTTTTATAGCTCTGCTCTTACAGTTCCGAATAGAACAACAAATCATTTTGTTTTATACTATAAATACAAATAAATATTTGAGAATAGCTGTATAAACTAGCACAGAACGAGACAGACTTATGCGTGTAACGAAGATAACGACATACAGAAAAACACTGACATATCACGTTTGAGTGTTATCAGTAGTATGAAATAATAACTCCCAACCACCATTATTCCCTTTGTGAATTCTATAGAACAATAAAGTTATACGTTATCATATATTTAAATTAAAATATTTTGTTTGATTATGCACACAAAACAACAATTTAAATGCATTTAACATTTTTTTTAAATATAATGGTGACTGAAAATGTTTCCATCAATTCATGTTATGTTGCTTTAAAGTGGTAACTGGATAGTGACGTCACCCGGTGTAGCTTGCGGAATGCCATTCCTGCATTTTTGCTGTCAGAATATTACAACAATATTAACAAAGCCCAAGGAAAGACGATTAAAGTTGCAGTTCATTTTTTCCCATGGGCAGCATACCCACGAGTATCAAATACGCAAAAGATTTATATTTTGGCAAAAGATGGCAAAAAAAAACGCAAATAATTAAATAGTACTTTTTTTTTACTTAAGGGCTGACAAAGTGACTATGGTCTGTCTGATGGAAAACTCAAGCCGAATCCAACAGAGCGAGCAACCATACTCACTGCGAAAGCAGACAATGCAGTATTGCGTCCAACAATATGACGAATTAGTGAGATGCTTTTTCACCAATAAATTTCACGCCCCACTTAAAGGACCTGGGATCATAATGGAAGGGAAACACGTGCGCTGCCTGCTCGGAACAGGAAGGAAGAAACAAACCGTTTGGTTCGAGAGCGTATCTCTAAGACTCTAAGGCGGTGTTTTCCAAGGCCAGGACGACGTTCTGCAGAGGAAGGGTGAAGGGGAGACAAGTTTGAAGAGTTCTTCAGAATACTCCCCATGATACATGCGGTAGAGGACTGCTATAGAGGCGATATCTCTACGCAGCTGCAGAGGTTCAAGGAGCTCGGTGGCTTCGGGACTGTTGAAAGGCGGACTGCTCGCCGCTGCAACCGATCGAAAGCATCAAGCAAATACTGCGCGGATCCATCACAAAGATGAGAACAGTACTCCATGCACGAGCGAACCTGGGTCTTATAAAGAAAACACAAATGCTCGGGCGCGAAGAACCGTCTCACCCTGTTCAGTACGCCAAGTTTCCGCGAGGCCGCCTTAGTGATGCTCTCGATGTACTTCCGTGGTTTGAGGTCCCGGCAAATATATATGCTCAGGAAACCGAGCTTATCCCGTAGTGGCAGTTGAGTGCTCTGAAAGGTGGGGAGGGAAAAAAATGGAGACTTTTTGGTAGATAATGCGCACAACTGTGTTTTCTTAGCGTTGAACTCGACCAGATTCTCATCACCCCATTTTAAAATTCGGTTCAAAACCCGGTCGAGCTTAGCTTCTGTCGATTTTCCTCAACGTCTGCCAGCTTGGCTGCACGGTGTCCAAAATATCGCCAATGAACTGTGCTATGGTCTGCATAGCAATATACGTTGCCAAGGGCTAACATGTTATTGATATGCAGAAGAAATAGCGTGGGCGACAGGACTGAACCCTGAAGTATGCCAGCGTTTACCTCGAGAAAATCAGAGACCGCGCCATCCCAAAGGCCCCTAATGCGGCCCTGATGAAGAAAAGCGTCAATGCGAGTCACGAGTCTAGGAGGCAGACCATTGGGTCTGCCTCCTAGACTCGTGACTCTCCGTGCCGAGAGCTTGGAGAAAAGCGAGCGGTGCCAGACCCGATCGAAAACCTTGGCCATGTTGAATGTCGAAATAAGCTCATAAATATGTACTTATATAAATAAATACTTAAATAAGTTTTGAAATAGTGAAACGTGTGTGATTTATTTGTAAAATATTATTAACCTCAATATTTAAAAATGCTACACAAAGTCACTGTTCCACGCGGACGAAGTCGCGGGCACAGCTAGTTAAATATATATTCGTATTTCACAACAATAACCACAATTGCGTGCGGGTGTACCGACACTATCTAAAGTCTAAACGAATGGACTATATAAGATCTGCTTTATTTGAGAAATAAGTATTATTATTAAATATTATAGTCTGGAGTAAATACAATGACTGCTCGACCGATTTTTATTACAAGCTTTTTATTAACTTGCAATGTATGTATGTATCTATGCATGTATGTTCGGGTGGAATTTTGCAACTCAATTTTGAAGCAGATATCTTCAACCGATTTTGCTGAAATTTTGCAAGCATAATGTATACAACGTGACAATACAATATTATAATGACATGGAGCTGATCTGATGATGGAGCTGGAAGGTGGCCATAGGAACTCTGTAAAGAAACGTCGCAACATCATCGAGTTTGGACTCGTTTGATTCGTCTCTAGGTATTCCAGTAAAAGCTTGTTTTTAAAAAGCTTTTTAAATAAATTTATTTCTTCTACAATTATTTAAAATTTTGGATTCTTATATTGAACCCGGGGTCCTAGAATCAGAAAGAATACATATTTTCTTAGAAGTTTTCCAACAAGTGTTTACATATTTACTTATCTCATACCGTAATGCTGTTATATGTCTGTAGTCAACCAGAATGATAGTAACGTTATGATCCGGGTTTACCTCGTACCATTTCTCTGCGTATTGGTAAAGTTTATTTTCAGCGTTGTCATGAAATAAGCTTTTTATTTCATGACGATTTATTTCAACTCTATTATGGGGATCTGAAACAACTTTAAAGACATATTGAAAATTATTGGTTAGAAAACAGTTTTTAAAATTCTCTTCTAAGGAATCACAATAGAATATACTTTACTGTACACCAAAAACAAATTAATAAACTTGCGATTTCAAGATGTGTACAATGGCGGCGGTTTAAATAAATAATAAAATAAATAAATATATATATGTCGGAGACAAGAATAAACGAGAACATGATTGACAGATACAGCCAATCTGGACCAAAGCCAAACACTAATCACTACTAAACGGATACGAATTAACATAAACACCATCAGCAACCCCCCATGAGGGGATTGGGGCAACGCTCACCCCTCCGCGATGCCCTGTGGAATTCGCCACCTAGGCTAGTAATTCCCCCACTGATAAATATCGCCTCATACACACAATATAAAACACAGAGATACAATAAATCGCAAATCAAATAATAGATATGGTCGTCGCGAGATCTGAAGAGAACTGTGTCCTGTTTCCGATCGCGCCGCTTTATATAGAGTGTTCCGTAGTGTTCGATAGTGGCAAATGTTTGTATCACTTTTATTATTTGGATACCCTCACTCCGACATATATATGTCGGAGACACAAGAATAAACATATAGGATATAAGACATATATATACATACATACAAAAATATGTACACAATATAAATATATACAATATATGTCCACAAATAAGAGTTTAGTTATGTACAGCTCGTCGTACAAATCAGTACTTATGAATCTAAGTAGTGATCTTTAACCATACTCTTAAATGATGTCACAATAAACGTTTAGAAGGAAAACGAGAGATAGGTGCATTTTATTACGCATGGTACTTATGCTGATATTATTTTGATTGCACGGATGGCGAAGTGGTATAAACGGTCACTCCCCATCTCTTCTGCGCCGAAGTGTTGGTGGGATCCCCACATGGGATAACACTTTGTATGATTCCCAAATTTTTGTTCTGAGTTTGGATGTTTTATGTGTCTAATTCATGTAAGTTGTTAGCACACCATAATAATACATAGGGTATGTAAGGTTACCAAAGATATAACTCGCTTTTAATGAAAGAGTGGTAGGTTGGATTCCCGCACCCTCTTGATTGGCAGTCGCAGTCGTTGTTGGGGTTTTCTTACAAGAAACTCCTAACAACAGACTGGAGTATGGAAGTTTGGCGGTGTTCCAAGCCCAGACACAGAACCAAATGGTCGTGCTTATCACAAACACGACCCACCCGCCCGATCAAACTCACTAGCTCTTGCATAGCAGTCAGGATCACTGTGAGTGATAAGTGAAAAATTTATTTGATCAGTAAAAATAAAACAGGAAACCATTTTATGTACCTATTACATTATATATTATCTATATAGTGATATTTTGGTTCACTTTACGACACGGTGCGGTTTGACGACCAATTTAATCCCCCCTCGTCGTAAACCATTCGTGCAATGATGAATATGTCTAAATTAGTGTGGGACAACAGTCACGTAACTGTATTGTCATCCTTATAATTATATATTTCATAAATATATATTTATTCTGAGAATGCAGGAATATATAAATGACATAAAATGAAAAAGGTCATAGTGGTTGACTTGATCTCACTCTCCTCATAAATCTAGAGCTTGAATGACGAGGAGAGTGGTGTGATGACTGGTTCCTAAGAAAACCAAACCAATAATAAAATAACATTAACAAATGACCGACCAAATTATTTTTAGCTTTACATAAACTACGTCATTATCATTACTAGTTTAAATCCATTAAACTCGTTTACCACAAAAATCATTTATTCCTAAAGTTATTTTCAAGTTTTAATTTGGTTATGAAATTTAACATAGCGTAGGTACACTGTTCTACCAGTAGGTACACTGTTCTACCAGTAGGTACACTGTTCCACCAGTAGGTACACTGTTCTACCAGTAGGTACACTGTTTTACCGGTCAAGTTCTTTCATTTGATACCCATATTGCAAAACAGAGGTATGTAATACCTTGAAATAAGTGATCGCGTTAATTCCCGTAAAAATAATTATTATCATATTGAAAGGATTGTGACAAAGTATGTACTTAATCAGCTATTTAGTTGGGGGCCATATTGGATTCTCCTTATTTTTCATAATCACTTATATTTTTAACCCCCGATGCAATAGGGGAAAAATATTCAATAAAAAAGCAGACGGGGCTGCGTGGGTAAGCTAGTACAGTATAAAACAAAAAAACTCACCATTCTTAGGACAGAAGAAACAGAGAAAATAAAGAATGAATGCCAAGTTGTTTCGCATTTTGTAAATTAGATAATTAATTAACAGTATTAATTTGTATGTAATTTAACACTAAATATAACCGCATAACTGTGTAGTAACAATAACACTGATCTTTTAAACAATAAATATTGTTAAGGAAAAAATAATACATTAATACAATATGATCGGTTATAAATACAACAGATATAATCAAAACCGAACGAATTCAAGTCGAAATTGTATGGTTAGGACTTGATTAAGATATTAAGTTTGTATTGTTTAACGCATGAACAGTGTTTCGTAACCTAAAGCGATAATTACTATTTTTAGAATTTATGATAAAAAAATTTGGCTTTGTGATTAGCCGAATGTAAAATTTTCATGTTTTTGTTGAAAAATATAATAGGTCTTTACCTATGAAATTGCCGTTTTGTATGCAATAAGTGAAAGTACTTATTTCTGTTATTCGACGTAATCACCCATGCAATCGACGCACCTTTGCCAACGCATTGGCAGTTTATTGATACCCTTCTTGTAAAAATCAGCTGGACGGGAGGCAACAAACTCTTCAAAGGCATTTTGTACTGCCTCTCGGGAATTGAATTTTTTACCCACTAAAAAGTTGTCAAAATTTTAGAAAAAGTAATAGTCGGTAGGTGCAAGGTCTGGTGAGTATAGCGGATGAGGGACAGCTTCCAACCCCAGCTCTTGCAGCTTGGAGACTGTCTGTTGCGCAGTATGGGGTCGCGCGTTGTCGCTTTTACAAGAAGGGCATCAATAAACTGCCAATGCATTGGCAAAGATGCGTCGATTGCATGGGTGATTACTTCGAATAACAGAAATAAAAAAGTTTGAAACAATAAGTACTTTCACTTATTGCATACAAAACGGCAATTTCATAGGTAAAGACCTATTATATAATAGACCTGAATAAACTCACGCCTATTCCGTGTAGTGACGGATTAGGAGTAATAGCGTGTCAATACCTCTATTCATCCAGTGGATGCCCTAAGAAACGACTCATGCAGCAAACCACGCAGGAAAACATTGCTGAAAAGAGTGGATTGGAAACAATCCTGGCACTGCAAAAAAACCCTATACCAACCCGCCTGGCTGGACAAGTATTTTAGCAGACCAAAACCTCTGTTTTAAGGACAGATCTTTTTTTTTGTTGAATATCCCTTCGTATCTCCGGCTCTTTGGGGACTGAGGAGCCAGGTATGTGGTGAACCTCCCTGGCGACCGGTCTCAGGCGCCCTGCTCTGAGGAGGACCCGGATCATGTTATTTGAAGTCCCCTCCGGAACGACGCCGCGTCTATTCAGACTCTATCCTGGGGGAAGGACAGGCCTACTGTCCTTAAATCAGACGTTTTTTTCAGCGGTATATTATTAATCTAGCGTAAGTAGACGCCCACAAGATGGTCCGACGACCTAGTGAAGGTCATGAGAAGCTGTTGGATGCGGCAACAATAGAACCGGATGTTGTGGAGAACCTTGGGGAATGGTTGCGTCCAGCAGTGGACGAGTTTTTGCTGAGATGGCTATGAAGACCGTATACAGATACGTACTCTAAGCACACTCACGTCATAAGGGTCCCATTGCGGTTAATTGGGTAGTTTTTCAATTCATGGGTAAACTTCAATTCAATATGGAAAGTAAAGTTGGTAAGATGGGAGTGGAATGATAAGAAAATAATTTTGCTGATACGAATAGTATGATAGTGGGCTTGTGGTTAAGTGTTAATTGAGTAGATTATCACATTGCTAAGTTAAGCAACTCTAGCCTGGTCAGTCTGATGATGGGTGGCAATTCTTAACACATTGAGATCCCTCCGTGCAGTTAGAGCTAAAAGAAGTCTGATAAATTTCTATATTATTGTAAGCATCAATAGATTAAATATTTTGTTAATATAAATAAGGGTGTCCCAAAAAAAAGCAAGATTTGAATTTAATAGAAAATACAGTTTTCAGTATTTAGATTGTGATTTTTTTATTGAATCATAAAATACATAGGATGGGGTTATTTATGGAATATCACATCGAGCAAAAGGCCTCCACTGCTTTGATGGCTCATAAGCACTCTTTAATCGAAATTTTCTATTACCTGTCGGCTTCCAACTTGTTTTTTTATTGAGGTTGCCTACACTTACTGCCCAATTTTTGAAACAAATTTTAAACAACTAGCTAATTGATCGGCTTTATCCAAATTCTGACTCTCACCTCACCTGTGTTGAGAGACCTTAACAGCAGCTTGGACAACTTGTTTAGGCGTTTTGGCTCCAGAATAAAATTATAGTTCTTATGCTTTTATGTTTCCTTGACATGTGATAAATTGTAAATTAATAGTGGAAAGTACAACTTCAGGTACAGTTTTCTATTATGGAGTCTTGCTTGAGGAGTGCACTTACAATTACAGCATAAAATAAAACTAAACACTTTACCTTAAAATGTGTATTCTATAGTTAATATGAGGATGTTCAAATTTGGATTGTTCCAGTGGTCGTAATCCAACCTAAACTCATTTTTTCTATTTGATTATTTTAGCTCTCTGCGTTTCTTCTCCATAAAGATTTTAACTGTGCCAAATGCCATACTTCTCCGTTCGCATAATTTACGTAAAAAGGGATACAAATATTTTGCTTTACATATTAATGTTCCATAAAAGTTATAAAACATTCCAAACATGTCTTACACCAGCTACAATGCCGGCCCAAGTTTCTATTGCTGCCTGTCTGATGAAGCTCGGGTCTACTAAGAAGCCATTTATATTATTTGAATCAGCTCCTAAAAGTCCTGGCAGTTCGTAAGCGTAAGAGAATGGGATGCCACTTGCTTGCGCAAAATCACTAGCTCCACCAGAAGCACGGTACCGTTATATAGCATATAGTTTACAACTCGATAGTTAGGTTTCTCCGGTCATTTGACTGTGTCGATAGCTTCTGCCATCCTCACAGCTCCCTAGTTTAGAGACAACACATTAGGAGCAAGGGTTCCATTTCCCCACCAAAACAAAATCATGCTGCCAAAATTATGCGAATATTGACAACTACTTGAGTTTCAGGTTCAGAATTTGGCCCTCGTCCATGGAATGTATATATGTGCATACGTTGTTGCTGGACGCTGTACCCCGGTTAATGTTAAAGTTTCTGTTTAGGTTGACACCAAGGCAAAAATTATCAATCATCAAGCTGCTGCGGCGATTTTTGCGCCAGAATCGTGTCTAAAAATAAAAGTTTGATTAATTTTAAGTGTCATGTGTTTTAAGTACTATTTCGATTCTTTGCTTTTATTAAAACAAGAATTCGTGCCCGTCCGATACGTTAAGTTGATTTTTTTCTGTTTTCCTCATGTGCTTATTGTAATCCATACTTATATTATAAATGCGAAAGTAACTCTGTCTCACCGATTACAATGAAATTTGGTACACAGATAGTCTAGAGCCTGAGAAAGGACATAGGCTACTTTTTAATGCGAATAAGGGTAATAAGGGGTTGAAAGGTGGGATGAAATGTTGTATAGAAGTGTGGCAGTTCACTCACCACACGCCTGCGCGTTACCTACGTCCCGGGCGTCTTGGCAACGAGTAAACAACGTTGTCACAATGATTAAAAAGATTTCACTTTGCAACGAAGACTTAATACAAACATTCATAAATCTTCATTCATAATTCTCTACAGAAATATCGTCATTTTAAGCTAGAAAATTGAAATATATTTTTAACCGACTTCAAAGAAAGGAGGAGGTTTCTCAATTCGACTGTTTTTTTTATGTTTGTTACCTCATAACTTTAGACTGGGGGAACCGATTTAGATGATTCTTTTTTTATTTTAAAGCTGGTGTTTCCCGTATGGTCCCATTAAAATTTGGTCCAGATTGAAGTCGGTTTTTGTTTGTTAAAATTTGTAATTATTAAGCTGTTGATTAGATACACATAATAATGTCATTTAAAGATTGTAAAAATTTTACCATCAAGGGGGTAAAATAGCAATAGGGGATGAAAGTTTGTATGGAAATATGTAAGGTTTGTGAAAATGCATCATAAGTTTGCGACTGGAGACAAAATATTAGAGCAATTCTGATGTAACATTGACTGAGTTATCACAATATGCATAGGTGTGCTTACCCGAACGGGCAGAAAGGAAAAGGGTACGCCGCCAGATGAAATAAATGCCTGCGTACATATATATGCGTACATATTCAGAGGTGATTCAATTCTCTATTTGCAACACACTCAAAATCAAGGCAATGAGTTAATGATTCCTATTCATCCCGTGGATGTCGTACTGACGTGGGTGACGTCAGGTCTGCAAAAAGAATGAAAATTTGGCCAAAACCTCTTTTCTAAGGAGAAGCTTATATCCAGCAGTGAACTATTAGAAGTATAAATGGTGATGATGATATGAACCATTGGATCAAAGTCCGCCAGGAACCTTGTTTGGTCCTTGATCCTTGATACCCCGTTCTTTAATAATAAATCTGGGTCATTCTCCGAACGCTTGAAAAAACGTGTCCAGATCGAAATCTCTTTGAATTGATTACTTACTATTTCAATTTTTTTACATGTAATAGAAAATTAAAAAATAATAGGGGGGGGGGGGCTATGTCCTTTTATAGATAAATTAAGTAGAAGTAAGTAAAAAAAATTAAAACTTACTAAAATATTGACCTCGGTGGCGCGTCCGAACCCTACGTTGCAGCGGAAATTATTTTTTTCCTTTAACAAATTACGCTATTTTGCATGTGTTCAAAAATTACCAAATAGTTATTTGTTCATTTTATATTATTATTAAATAATGATATGCCACAATAGAGAAGATACAACAGATTGTATACACGTCCGACGTTTTGAGTTGATATCAGTGGCGCGTACCGATCTTCTCATATTTCTTAAACTAAACTGTCTGTGAGGATAGTTATTGGCGTTAGCTGAAGCATCAGTCGTGTCGCGACAGCAACGAAGAAACCATGGCTGTACGTCTTATTATCACCTTTTTATAGAGGTAAGTAGCTGTTTTCGCTGGCTTGGTATACTAAAAATTTGATTTCGGTGAACCCTTTTTTTCATGTATATCATGTAACTATCATAATTAAAATATAAAAATAGTATATATTAAATGTAATAGATTTTAGTAAAAAATGTAAATATTAGCATTTTAAGTTATTTTTTAAGTTATTTACAAAATACCTTAATATTTTGATTTCAGTGGTATTGAATTCGGTGTTTTCCGTGGCAATGTGTCGACCTTCTACTAACTTTTAAGACCGTAAATCATAAAATATTTATCTTGTTCTAGTATTGTCATTATGTCAAATTTTAAGCAAGGTCACTTGGCTAAGAAAAAATTGGCTAGGACGTCGGAAAGCCCGAATCAAGAGTCATCCAGAACTTTACGCAATACACAAGGGAAAAGGCAGGAAGCGTTATTATGAAAGGAAGAATGAAGGAAAGCCTGTTAGTGTATTAATTCATCGTTAACAACGCATACATAGAGAGAGGAGTACCATATCTTCGGACAAACATAATCGGAAAAAGGCTCAGAGAGTTGAAATGCCTTGAAGAAGATTTAATAGTCATACCAGAAGTAGTCGATACAAATCCTTTGATAACTTCACAATCACAACTGAAACTTTTATAACAACGCCAATTAATGCCACCGATAGTAAGGACTCGGCTTAGCACTCAATCAAGTTCCTTCAGTGATTTAGTACTATAGAGTCAGTCAATCATTTCATCTTCTTTAACACAACGTATTAGGACTTATCGAGAATTGTCAGTACCATTGTGTCCATCTAGTGATGCCAGTTTTGCTTCAAACTCACAGACTGGAGTTGCCAGCTCTAATGACTGATAGGGAGTTGCCTTTGACTCTAAAGGCTAATGGGACCAATCCCGCCCTCACACCCATCACTGTAACTCCTGTATCAACAGGATCAACAGCAGCGACCCACGAACACACCGAATTATGACACTCGGCAAGTCCCAGGGAAAATAAACTGTCTTGGAACCCGCAACGAAACTAATCAGAAGAAAACCGGAGGAGTTGGAAATAAAAAAGTCCAGTTCCCTATTTAGTAAAGAGGTAGACAAAATGAAGTCAAAATAGGCAGACACCTTTTTCAAACCGGGAAGTACCACGCATATGACAATTATGGGTCCTAAGTGAGCTTTATTCGATTACTATAGTATGTATAATAGAATAGCCTAAACGCACGGGAATTCATCGAAGTTAACACAAGATCGACATACTATACCGCCCCAGATGTTAATTGTAAGCTTGAATAATATTATGTTACGTTCATTGTACCAAAAATTACATTCCCAGAGGACATGATGAGCTGACTGTTACTGCTACTAACTGCTAGAATCAGGTGTTGACGTTGCCACAATGTGTGACAAAGGTGAATCGACTAATTTAAAAGAGTGTAGTTTGCTCTTAAAGTTACATTGGCCTGTGAGAAATTGAGCGACACAGTGATCCACCCTCGAGCCATTTCCTCGACAACCGTTCGCAAATAGATGGAAAGAACTGGTAAAGGTAGCGCCCCTTAGATGATTCGTCCCAGCGTTATTGCCTTTCATCCATGAGGTCGTTATAGACATTGGACTGCTAGACCGGCTCTAGAGACTAATAAAAAGCCAGATAGCAAAGTTATTATACGTAGACTTAAATAGCGCATGAACATTTATGTTATTCATACATCTTGTATGAATTACAGAGAAATGTAAAGGCACCACCTTTTTGATTTAAGAAATGAAGAAGTAGGAACTATACACTTAACTTTTTAAGCTTCATGCCAAAGTTGATTGTAGCAAGCTTATGTAACGTAATAAACAACGTGTAATTAATCAAATAATTGTTTTATTGTAATATATATCAGAAGTCCCATAACGGTATTAGTTTTGCTTACCTGAAACTATAATAAAATACATTTTTTTAAATATAGAAGTACCATGTAAATAATTTGAAAACATATTTAACATTTTTGATTTCGGTGAAAATAAAGTTGATTTCGGTGGACGCCATTTAAAAAAAAAAAATTCTTCGTAACCGTTCATCCAATAAGAGTGCCTCCAGTACAGATATTTTCCAAATAAAATATAGTATTTGAATTTCTTACTAATATATTGAAATTTAGAAAAAAAAAATTGCCACCGAAGTCAACTGAATAATGAGTTACCTGAGAAATACCCATCTAATGAACTTTTGTCAAAAAGATCCAGACTGAGTCTCTAAGCACTGTGGAAGTTATTTCCAAATTTGATATGAGAGACTGTGCTACTTTACGCGAGAGGTCCTCTGTAGATGTTATAGTAAAGGGTAGTCATATGTAGTATACTAACCATATTAGCCCATCAAAACGTATATTGCCCGTGGTCCACCTCCGTAGTCCACCTGGGTGGACCACGGGAAGTATTTTTTTCCCATGGTACACCCGAATGTCCACATGTTGATCACATGCAAATACGAAATCATAGCAAGGATGTAAAAAGTATACAAAATGCAGAAACGTGAAAAATACCATTAATTAATTGAACTTTTCTGAACGAACTGTAGGTACCAAAAAATTATAACAACACGAGTAACAAAATTAAAATATTTTCAAATGTTTAGGTTTTAAAGTATAGGTTAAAAATAAATTAAATACAAAAACTTTTTAAAAACAAGCTTTTATTGGAATGCTCTAAAAATAATAAAATAAAGTATTCCTTGATGACTTTTTCTATCCATTTATAATATCATTACACAATTTATAGTAGGGGATACAATAAGGAACGACCTTCACCCATCCCACCCAGCATCTTTGCCAACGCATTGGCAGCTTATTGATGCCCTTCTTGTAAAAATCAGCTGGACGGGAGGCAACAAACTCTTCAAAGACATTTTGTACTGCCTCTCGGGAATTGAATATTTTACCAATGACACAATATACTAAATAGACCGACCCTCCCCTGGCCCAAACTGTACACCGATAAAAGCTAGAAAAATTCACTTAAATCTAGATGGCGCGCAAAAATAAGGTACTAGAAATAGTTTAACAAACTCTATCACCATTTTATTGATATGCTTCAATTATAGTAATTATTTTATTATTTTTCGAATATAAATCTTACTTTCTAATGCTTGTTTAAAAATAATATTTTTCAATTGCGTAACTATAAGTTATCACCTATTTTTAGGAGATGTCGTTGCAATCGATTTAAATAAACTTGAATATAATGACCTATTTACTACGCTAGATTTCACATTTATAAGTTATTGATATGACATATAGAATATTATATGCTGGATGCGCGATGATAGCGCCACCAAGTGGCTACAATTACGTCGGACTTTGATTTGTCAAATGGTTAGTTGTCTTACGAAGAGTAAGTAAACAAACAAATTATTTCAACGATATATCGTAAAGGGGCGTCCATTAATTACGTGAGGCATTTTTGAAAATTTTTCGACCTCCCCTCCCGCCTTGGTGAGATATCGTAAGATTTTCATCAACTACCTCCCGCGTCCCCAAATCTCACGCGAGATTCTTCAAATTTATGTTTTGGCTGTAAACGTGTTGGATTATTGAACTGGTTCTATTACTTCGATTGAAGACTAGCAAAGCAAAATCGAATGCTACTTCGCTGCTCTGCGGAGTTCGGACGAATACGACAAACACTATTGTGTCAGATTTGGCCATATTTTATTCGGAAATAATTTTTCACGCAATTTTACACAATAATTACGTGATATTTGCCAAGACCCCCCTAAGTGAGATTTGAAAAGATTTAGCTCAATCCCCTCCCCCCTAAAACACCTTACGTAATTAATGGAAGCCCCCTAATTTAAATATATTCTATTCAATCATGTAAATCTATGGTGTAGATAATAATGTTGAGCGATTTTATTTCCTGTCTGATATGGCATAATCAATAAATTTTAGGGCATTATATGTCATTTTAATATAAAATAAATGATTGAACTGCAAAGTATAATCTTTATTTTGGAACGAAGTTCCTTATCACGCGTTGCGAAAGGGGGCTAGACGAAAAAAAATGTAACGACACTTTTCGTGCCAAAAATTGTAACCACACTTTTAACATTGAATTGACGTCATAGTGCTGGATACTCACCGTTAAATATAACAAACTGATTGCCAACGTCCATACCATGTTGAATACACCGGTTCTCGTCCGATCATCGACGTTAAGCAACATCGGGCGTGGTTAGTACTTGGATAGGTGACCGCCTTGGAACACCACGTGATGTTGGGTTTTTGCATTTATTTACATAAAATATATTGTTTTATAGTATATTTTGTAAAGCTTGATTATTACTAAAATAATTTGAGTATTTTATGCGCATTTTTATTAGTAGGAGCATATGAAATATAATATATATATAAACTTCGTTCCATGCGGATGTTCTTTGACACCTCTCAAGTTTTTATTATACATATTTTAATTTGTACAACAAGTAATATTAAAATCACATTAAATCAGTCAGGAGATTAACAAATAAATATTATTTCATAGACATACACTTTAAACAGTTTTCTAACAATTTTTTTATCCTATTATTTAAATTACGGCAAAATCCAAAATCTGATGACAGCATTTTAAAATCTAAAGAGTTCAGAAGAGGTTTCTAGAGAATTGACATTGATGCAGCTACGAAAATAAAGGATATGAATTGGACAGAAGACGAAAATAAATTCAGCTTGTCATTATTTTACAAATCTAAAGTGTATTTTTTTCTAAGGCGGCAAGGTGTAGTACTTGCCGCTCCAACCACAATCCGAAACTCCGAAAGTGGCTAGCAAAATCCGATTGTTTTGCCCTGATCTATTTAAAAAAAGAATAACAGAAATTCGAAATGCATTAATTAAAGATAAAGCTTGTGTGATCACTTTCGATGAAATCGCAATAATGTGTAACTTATAATATTCCATCAGCAGTAAAAGCAGAATTGTTACAACTCTTTTAAAAGCTACTATAAATAAACTATTTGATAATAAGTGGGCTTCTGCTAAAAGCTGTTTTTTGCGGTCGGGCTACGAAAAACCAAAATACATGCAAGAAATCAGGGATACCTAGTAACTTTCCCTTTTCTTTTGCAACGTTTTGTAAAATTATTTGCGTTTTTTGATGTACCACATTTAATTAAAAGTATTCAAAATCATTTTTTAAACAATAACTATGTTAACGGCAATGAGCAAATTTCGTTTCTAGATGTTACCAAACCATACGAAATAGACAAAACTTAAAACTTGAATCGATCACTTACAAAATTGACAGATAGGCCCATTGAACAGTAATAAAAAAATATGAGATGCCATAGAAACACGCATTGTTTAAAAAAAGTAACACATGCATTAAATGCGTTAAAGACGGGCAAAAATTATTTGAAAAATTACACAATTAACTAAAACAAAAACCAACTTCAATGTTCGACTTGATTTCTCTTGGATGCCATTATCAGATCGTAATGTCCTTATCATGGTATCACCGTTGGGACATATCCTTTCCATTAAAAAAAGAATCATCAAAATCGGTTCATAAACGACGAAGTTATACGCGAACACACATAAAGAAAACATATATACTGTCGAATTGAGAAACCTCCTCCTTTTTTTGAAGTCGGTTAAAAATTGAATCAGGATGTAATAGAAAATTTGTTTGCGCAATTTCGGCAAAAGCAACAAAAATTCAACAGCAAAGTTGCTAAGGACCATATTTAGGAGTAATTTAGTTAATTTCTTAAAGAGTCCCCATAACAAAAAACTGTGAGGATGAAGATGGTGATTTTATCCAGTTAGCTGTTGGAGAAAGCAAATAATTTTCTCCAAAACCATCATTATCACCAAAACACGCAGTAAAAAACGAGAAACAATGCACTCATGAACGGCAACTTATTTATTTATTATTTACCGCTGCCCATGAATACCCGCAACACCAGAGGTGTCACAAGGCTTTTAAGGAGAAGTATGCTCTTTTCTTGAAGATTGATTGAAGGTCGTATTGGTCCCGGAATACCGCAGTCGACAGTTCATTCCACAGTTTTGTTGTGTAGGGCAGAAATTTTCTCGAAAAGCGCACAGTTGACACATAATTGATGATGATGATGAAAGCGTAGGATGATGGCAAAAAAAGGAGGCAGGGATCAATTCAATCAATTGCTCGGAGTACTCCCCATTGTAAATACGATAGCAGATGCGTAACGGAGCCACGTCTCCACACAGCGCGTGCAGCGCCAGAGATTCCAGCCGAATTGAAACTTCTTGACAATTGACGATTCGATTCGATTGTATATTAGTATTTCAATCATAGTGAATTGAATTTTGCGTGAAATAAGAAATAGGTACATTTTGTATACTCAGAACAATAAAATTACTTGAGGAACTTGATGAACTTGTAAGAGTTGGTTTGCAGATGTTTATATTTGTGCAAAAAAAAGCTGGCAGGTGGCTTAGAAACTTCAGTGAACACATGTAAACAATGAAGGCCTTGCAAATACTAAGTAAATTATTAAAATATTCAAGGAGCTTTTACAAATGCGTGTGAACTTTTCAACACCTACCCACGAAAAAAAAATATATTAACTTAATAAAGATTAAGTTTTACTTAAATATTTAAAAAGTGAAGATTATGAGCTGTTACATTATTTTTCTTTCAGTAATCGACATAGATATCATTATTGTGACATAATAAAATATACGTGTCGTTCCAAGATGAATATCTGAGGCCACTTTAAGACGCCTCAATCGTGTTCAATTCAGTTCTCGTACTGTATTAATCCCAAATAATGTATCTAGGCCTGTTCCTTAACAGTAGGTTGACGACAGTTTCACACACACACTTTCAATAGTTTGCTCGAAAGCTTTTGCCGAATTTAGGTAAACTGAGTGTTGCGACAAGATGTACCGCAGAATTCTCCGGTTAATAACACTTTACGGTACCCGGTGTAGACGGTAGCACTGACCGCCTAGAGTAGGGTGCGCCACAGGAGAGTAGAGAGTAGACAGTAGAGAGTGTTGTTGGTTTGAGCCACACGCGTTTATTACATAATGTCTACGGAGGCAGAATGCGCGTTGTCAGGAATATCCATGTGAAATTTGTTCCGCGTAACGCAGGTTCTTTCCGGTCACAGTTGCTTCGGAAATACCTGCACGCGGTTACTAGAAGTGAGTTGAATCCTGCCTGTCCAGTGTATTGTGCCGATTCACTGTGCCATTACTTGAGCATCGCAGCGTTGAATATAGAATGCAGTTATGGGAGAATATCTCTCGCTGCCAACCATGTTATGCTCCATAGTGGATAGCAACAGAGTTTTATCTTCTGCGAAGATGACATTGCACAGAAAGAGGTGGCGGAAAGGACCAAGGATGAAAATTTCTACTTGGACCTAATTTGCCGCCAGCCGCTGAAACGGACGCAGCAGTGCATTCTAGCAACTCATGCCACCTTCAGTGGTAATTAAGAAAATGTTTAGTTAAAATTACTAATTTAAATTGTAAAATTTAACTGCTATTGAGATGTCTTATAAACAGATATTTACAAAGATGTATTTTAACAAGCATATAGAATTTCTCAAACAACATGTTTCTTAAACATTAATACATTATTTCTTCTTGTTAAACTGCCAAGACTTAATTTCTCCATTTCTATTACAGAAATGTAGTTTTTTTAAATCATTTAATTTGCCGCCCCCTAAACGAAGCCGCCCTAGGCTTCAGCCTACTGAGCTTTCATCACTGAATAATATAACCTAATATAACATATATAATATATGGATTTTTTCAACAAATTTTGATTATTATAACACAATTAAGTAGCTAGACCTACATACAGAGTTTTATGTGAAAATTTAAAAAGTTTCATACGAAAATTAATAAAAAAATATATATTCATGTACCGTATTTACTGAGAAGCATTTATGAAGAAGCTGTTTATTTGAAATTATAAACAGACATTTCAATTTTATTTATTTGTGTGCTCTTGGACGATTTAATAAAATATCACATAAATTACTAATGTAATTATGTGGAAAACGACATCTAGTGGAACATTTTCACTAATACAAAAACAAATAAACTTGACAGTTTACTCTCGGATTCGTATCGGAGTAGAAGCTCAGAAAATATCTTTCAAATTTACGATTTGATACACTTAGTGACATCTAGTGAACATTAGGCTTATTATATATCCGCGTACAACTCTAAGTTCATGCGGTGTAAGTCTAAGTATATATTTCGTCAGTGATTTTACCCACTAAAAAGTTGTCTAAATTTTGGAAAAAGTAATAGTCGGTAGGTGCAATGTCTGGTGAGTGAGGAGAGGCAGTACAAAATGCCTTTGAAGAGTTTGTTGCCTCCCGTCCAGCTGATTTTTACAAGAAGGGCAGCAATGAACTGCCAATGCGTTGGCAAAGAAGCGTCGATTGCATGGGTGATTACTCCGAATAACAGAACATAACTCCGAATAACATGGGTGATTGCACTTGGGAAATAATCCGTTGGCCTATGACGCAAAGGAGAAAGCCGATCTCCTGGCAAAACACTTTGCGTCCAGCTCGACCTTGGATGACGGGGAACAAAAGCCACCTACCATACCGCGGTGCGAGAGCCGTATGCTGGATATCCAGTTTCACCAACGCTCAGTGCGTATAGCACTTTTATCCCTGGATATCCATAAGTCGAGTGGCCCGGATGGAATCCCTCCTATAGTGTTAAAGATGTGCGCTCCAGAGTTGGCACCGGTCTTAACGCGTCTTTTTCGGCTCTTCTACTCTTCTGGCGTAGTCCCGACAACATGGAAGGCAGCATCAGTCCACCCGATCCCAAAAAAAGGCGATCGCTCTAATCCGTCCAACTACAGGCCGATAGCCATTACTTCCCTCTTCTCGAAAATAATGGAGTCCATCATCAACTATCAACTCCTACGGTATCTAGAAGATCATCATCTGCTTAGCGACCAGCAGTACGGCTTCCGTAAGGGTCGATCAGCTGGTGATCTTCTGGAATACCTGACACATCGCTGGGCACAGGCGATTGAGACTAAGGGGGAAGCCTTGGCAGTTAGTTTGGACATCGCGAAGGCCTTCGATCGGGTCTGGCACAAAGCGCTTCTTTCGAAGCTCCCTTCCTATGGGCTTCCCGAGAAATTATGCGATTGGGTCACTAGCTTTCTAGCAGATAGAAGCATTAAGGTCGTAGTCGACGGTGAATGCTCTGATTCCATATCTGTGAATGCTGGTGTCCCGCAAGGCTGTGTGCTATCGCCTACTTTGTTCCTCCTCCATATCAATGACATGCTGCAAAATTGCGGCATTCATTGTTATGTGGATGACAGCACCGGCGATGCTTTTTACACCGGCCGCGCCAATATTTCTCGGGAAAATGTCATTGAGAGTCGAAACAAACTTGTGTCTGAAGTCGAGACTTCTTTGGAGAAGGTCTCAGATTGGGGTAGACTTAATTTAGTCCAATTTAACCCCACAAAGACACAAATTTGCGCGTTCACCACTAAAAAACTTCCGTGGGTCGTATGTCCTCGTTTCGAAGGCATTCCACTATCTGCCTCAGCCAATATTGGAATTCTTGGTATCGACATGTCGAGCGAAGTCCAGTTTCGTGGCCACCTGGAGGGTAAGGCCAAATTGGCCTCGAAAAAGCTTGGTGTGCAGCAGATCGAGACAGTATTTCACTCCGGCCCACCGCCTTTAACTTTATAAGGCCCAGGTTCGGCCTCACATGGAATACTGTCCCCATCTTTGGGCGGGGGCACCCCAATACCAGCTCCTCCCTTTGGACCGCAATCAACGGAGAGCGACTCGAGTCGTCAATTGCCAAGAACTTTCAATTCGGCTAGACTCTTTGGCGCTGCGTAGAGATGTAGCTTCGCTGTGCATCTTCTACCGCATTTATCATGGGGAGTGCTCCGAGGAATTGTTCGGACTGATTCCTGCCGCCTCTTTCCGCCATCGTCCTACGCGACAGAAGTTTCATCCCCATCATCTAGATGGTTGGCAGTCCTCAACTGTGCGCTTTTCCAGGAACTTTCTGCCTCGCACAACAAAACTGTGGAATGAACTGTCGCCTGCGGTATTCCCGGACCAATACGACCTTCAAACCTTCAAGAAAAGAGCGTACTCCTTCTTAAAAGGCCGGCAACGCACTTGTGATGCCTCAGGTGTTGCGGGTGTCCATGGGCGGCGGTAATCGCTTACCATCAGGCGATACGTCTGCTCGTTTGCCCCCTATATCATAAAAAAAATAAAAAAAATAAATAAAAAAGTTTGAAAAAATAAGTACTTTCACTTATTGCATAAAAAACGGCAATTTCATAGGTAAAGACCTATTATATAATTGCATATGTTGATAAAAAATGCTATGCAATAGCTTTACCGCGGCAGTCCCCGAGTGCCACACGTATTTTTTTTTTATCGCTGAATAGGTTTCTCAGTCTGTTCATCTCATTCACACGCATCAATATTGCAAGACATCTACGACCGAAGTAGCTACTTGACTTGAATGCCTCGTTGGTCTCGCTGTTGGCGTGTGCCACTGCTGATCATGAGGTCTCGGGTTCGATTCCCGAGTCGGACCAAATGTTTGTATGATCTACAAATATTTGTTTCGGAGTTTGGGTGTTTTCTATGTATGATATGTATGTATTTACAAAAAAAAAGATATATGTATTTGTATCAGTTATCTAGTACCCATAACACAAGCTCTGCTTAGCTTGGGACTGGATGGCGTTGTGTGTTAGATGTCCGAAATATTTATTTATTTATTATTTATTTGTCAAAACAAATCCTATAAACGCCTTTCAACTTCATCGTCAAACCCTTGTTACCATTTAATAAAACTAAATGCATGACTAAACTAATATAAAGATTACAGAGTTTCTATGGCCACCTTGCAGCTCCATCATCAGACCATGGATACTATCAACACATGAAGCACTCGTTAAGATAAATCAAACAATTCCAAGCTCGACGGTGTTGCGTCGTTTCATTACGAAGTTCCTATGGCCACCTTGCGGTTCCATCATCAGACCTTGGATACTGTCAAAACATAAAGTACTCGTCAAGACGTCAAAACGAATTGAACGATTCCAAACTCAATGGTGTTGCGTCGTTTCATTACAGAGTTCCTATGAACACCACCCGGCTTCATCATCAGACTCTGGATACTATCACAACATACTCCATCAAGACGAATCAAACAGTTCCACACTCAATGGGTTTCGTCGTTTCATTACAGAGTTTTCATGACCACCTTCCGGCTCCATCATCAAAACCCGGGTAGTATCAAAACATTAAGTACTCGCCAAGACGCATCAAACGATTCCAAACTCGATGGTGTTGCGCCGTTTCATTACAGAGTTTCCATGACCACCTTCCAGCTCTATCATCAGACCCTGGATACTATCACAACAAAAAATACTCGTCAAGACGAATCAAACGATTCCACACTCAATGCGTTTCGTCGTTTCATTACAAAGTTCCTATGGCCACCTTCAAGTTCCAGCATCAGATCAGCTCCATGTCACCATAATATTGCATTGTCACGCTGTTTACATAGGCCTGCAAAATTTCAGCACAATCGGTTGAAGATATCTGCTTCAAATTTAACTTGCAAGATTTGGGTACAGACAAACATCGGGACAGGTGAAGGTAAATAAAAGCTTGTAAAAATGAACACATTTAGTTAAGACTAGCTGACCCGGCGAAGTTCGTACCGCCATGTTTACATATCTGTCTCAGCTTCCCACAGGCAGTGTACAGGCGCGGACAAAAAAAGGCTTTTCCCGTTACCTTTTATTTTTTTTCTTATTAGCAAAAAAATAATGAATGAAATCGGACTATGTGTTATTGAATTACAAGTAAGTACATATTTTGAATTTCATCCCCTCTTTCCAGGAAACCGTGCTGAATTTCGGGATAAAAAGTATCCTATGTCCTACCTCGTAGTATGAACTGACAGACAGACAGATGGACAGACAGACAGACAAAAATGAAAAAAAAAAATACAGTTTTGGCTTCAGTATCGAATATAGAGAGCACTCCAAAAACATTTTCAAAATATCTTTGATGTACAGAATTGGACCTGTTACATTTTTATTATAAGTATATAGATAAATAAACAGGTCTATGCAAAAGCTTAAAACAATTCAATTAATAATAATGAATTGCTTTATTATACATCAGATAACTAAGTATATAACTTAACTATAACTTAATGCTAGATCGGCACAAGTGGCGACCTTATCGCCCAAAGGCAATCTCTTACAACCGTCCTTATAAATTATTAATTTTCTTTTTTTTTCATTTATTAAACAAAATGCAAACGTCTATTTCTAATTTGAAACATCATAAAATAAAGTAAACCGATAATTTAGGACTGACATATGCGAAATATTAAGAAATTATTAAGAAATAACTAATTTAATGCCATCCAAATCTAAACTAAATACAAAATAAATATAAAATAAGGTTATAAATAATCATACAGTACAAAGTATTAGGTTAGAGATCTAGCAGTCTAATTATCTAAACATCTTAAAGAGTAAATTATTGTAACTTAAAGATCTAGAAAAATAATGGCACATAGCAAGCCCAAATCAAGGTCAAAAAGCCACAATCCGTTTACTGGCTTTATTATCATACTATCATGTCTAAGCTTTACCCTGAGAGAGACCTACTTTAGTTTAGAGACTGGAGTGAAAAGAAGTTTTCCCCCAAAATTGATGATGATGATGATTACTTGGTGCACGTTAGTTCAAAGGGTTCTTAAACAGTCTAAATTTTTGTCTAAATAATTTGTACATTACTTCTATTTTACTTCGTAATATGAGCTACACTGTAAGTGGAGGTAAAGCAATAACCTCTAATCTGTTTTCAATAATGAGGTTAATCAGTCACGTTAGTGTAAGTGCCTTCTTCTTTTTCTTTTTTAACCGACTTCCAAAAGGAGAAGGTTCTCAATTTCATCGGTATGTTTTTTTTTTGTTTTTTTTTATGTATGTACTTTGATTACTCTGTCAATTGTGGACCGATTTTGAAAATTATTTTTGTATTCGAAAGGGCATGCTCTCCATGTGGTCCCATGGCTACCATATCAGGATCTGATGATGGGATCCCAAGGAAATCGAAGGAAACCCTCAAATTTACGTGAGCGCCTGCAATAAAGTTAAGGCAATTGTCTGCATGCCTTCATATTCCAGAGACATAATTTAATTTCATAATATATAGTCCATTTGAGATTTTATTACAAAAAAAATCCTGAAATCCTTTTTGATTCTATACAGTACGTTACCTTTAGTCGTATTCTTTCAAGTTATTTAGGTGAAATGATGATGAGAGACTTGAGAAAGACTAAAAAGCGAAAAAAAAAAACGTTTAAAAAAAACCGACTTCAAAAACTAAAAAGTATAAAATAACTTAATTTATATGTGCTACCTATTCATAGGTTTGAAGTCGGTGCCAAGCCGAAATTTAATAGTAGGTACCGCACTCGCCGCGCGTAACCTTGAGCGGGATAGCTGCTCTTCGCAAAGAACAAAACAACCGAAGCGTCGGTGACGTCGTTGACGTTCGTCTCGAAATATAGCGAGTGTGGTACCTACTATTACATTTGGCTTGGCGCCGAATTCAAACCTATGAATAGGTAGCACATACAAATTAAGTTATTTTATACTTTTTAGTTTTTGAAGTCGATTTTTTTATACGAAGTTTTTTTTTTGTTTATTGGTTCACTGTAAATATCACTAAGCATTTCTAGGTTAGTGGAGGCTTTCCTAGTAGTTTCTTGGTCTTTGTTGGTTGGGATCAACCGATTTTGTAGGTTCTGATCTATCATTATGTTCTAAGCATGCATATATATCAGTATAAAGACTATTCATTATTAAGAAATCAGATCCAGCATCCTCTTCAAATACTTTTGTTTTATTTGTTTCTGCACTGATATTTTGTTGCTTGTTACATTGCCTTTGACTTTTTGATATAGCCTTTGCGCAAAGATCTTTTGTATGATTGTAGACAGCATTTTCTTGCATTTCACCTTCTGGGACGGCGTATTCAGTTTCATTTTGTGCAGGGTGATTTGGAGTTACAGCGTTTACCATATATATTCGTAGGTATGTTCAGGTTCTCTCTGAAATATTAAAGTAAGAAATAATTTTGTTTTACTTGACATTTCTAAATTTTGGTACGTTCCTGATGATCGAACGGAGTAGAATTACTACTTATTAAAATAATCGGAAGGGATCTCTCGCCACTACGCTCCATAATGGGTAGCAACTGAAGTTTTAGTGCGGAAGAATTTTTTTTGTGAATATGGCATCTCACAGAAGAAAGAGGGAGAAATATAAGAAAATGCAGCAACACTATAGTGTCTCCCAAATTTGTATGTGCACAAATGAAAGCGTGAGTTGTTAACAGAAGTGTTTTGGTTCAGTTTCGAAGTCACGTCCTCTAACTAAGTCCAAAATAAGTCATTACTATAACTGTGGCATTAAATTCACTCACTCGCTTTAGACAATTTCGTATCTTCATCTTGTACATAACTACAACAACACAGACTACGACGATTAACATCGGGACGACGATAGCTGGAATCCACAGTTCGTATTGAGGCTGACCTTCCTTGTTGTGATCATCGTCGCTTTTATTACTTTTATGATCATTATGATCGACAGACTCATCTGAAAGGTGACATAAAAATAACACATATTAATTACACTTTGCCAATATAATCTGTAATGTTGCAAAATTACAAAAGTTTTAGTTTTTATGACCAGCACCCTGTTAGACGATTATCTTATCCATAGGTTAATTTAACATCAGTTTATTGCCATCTACTGCATAGCGAGAACATCCCCTGAAGAACATCAAACATTCCGGCTGCTGTCAGATAACGAATGCTGACTATCCCAAACTCCGGTTTGGGATTCGTTATCTGACAGCTATTTTCCTCAAGTAGTCGGTGGGTGAGACTACCAGTACTCGACCCCCTTTGCTCTCGTTTTGATTGAGGAAGGGACTCAAGGGCGAAACCATACTTGGAACTCTTGACTGAATGGGCGGTGGTGTCAATAACCCGTGTGTTCTTTGTTCTCAAACAAATACAGTTTGAAAAAAAAACACGTTTACAAAAGTCGGTTACAAACAACAAACAAACATTCCGGTTTTGGGCAGTCAGCATCCGTTATCTATCAGCCATTTTCCTCACTACACTACTTCTGTCTAATCGTGGTCTCCACTTGGCGACCATCAGTCCGCCTGGAGACATGACCGGTCAACTTAGGTACACTTCAGCGCTCTTGCTGATTCTCCGTGCGACATCGGTTACTCCAGTTCTCTGTCGAATTGTTTCGTGATGAATGCTATTTAATTATTTATAGACGTGACGATAGGGTAACGAAGGGTTCCCACACAGTAGCTGGCCATCTACGAACCGTAGGTGGCTCAAGGTACGTCGGGGTTCCAGGGCTTTCCTTGCCAGGGTGCACCTGGTTTCCCGGCTTTTAGTATCCGAGACGGCGTGTGGTTTTAGTCGGTTCGAGTCCGAACAAAAAGGGCAACGAAGACAGGGTAACTGACCAAAATACATTTTTGAATTAAAATCACTTGTACTTATTCCACTATTTTATTTTTGTTTACACCTGACCGGTTTCGCCTTATGGCATTTAATGTATTATAACAAGTTCCATCAAGTGCCGACAATCGAGAGTATAAATTACAGACCAAAAACATATTATGTAACTTACCAATGGATATAACGATACTATGTGACTCTTCAGTAGATGATTCTTGGGGTACTTTATTTACTTCAGTTGATGATGACATTAGTGGCTGGCTCTTATGGCGGAATGAAAGCCAAATTTTCGCAACAATATAAGGGTCGTTTATGGAATGTTTCAATAGACACATCACAGGTTTATCGTTTGGTTTTATGCTGAGTGATTGGTTAAAAAAACATTTTTTTTCGACTGGAAGTGAAAAACTGTATTATGCTTGATTACTTAATATTTACATGTAAAAGTGCAAAAAGCTGAAGCATTAAAATAACATATGATTTTGGTTAAAAGTTACGTGAAACATAGAATTAAGTAGGTTTATGTTTCGACTTCTCATGATTGAAAAGTCTGTACGATGACAGGTCAAGTTTTACTGCTTAACAAAATTGATCGTCAGTGAGACTACCAGAAAAAACTCCCTCTGTAACCTCGTTCTAAGGAAGAAATTCAAAGAGCGCACCCACAGGCTAGATAGGGTAGTGTTATTTGTATTCTTAATCCGTCACATGGGTAATCCCAAATAAATATAGCTTACAAAACTAAGAAATACGGTTGCAAAAGTTGTTCACAAAAAACAAACAAACGTACAGCTAGCTAAGCTAATAAAAGCGTGTTAAAAAATATAAAAAGGTAGGTATTTGAGACTAGAGGATGTCTGTTTATCATAAACTAGCTGACCCGCCGAACTTCGTACCACCATATTTACATATCTCTCTCAGCTCCCCGTCGCGGACAAAAAAAGATTTTTCCCGTTATATTTTAATGTGTCTTGTACACAAACCTTGTCCTAACAATAACGAACACATAAAAAAGAATTATTTAATTTGATGCAGCCGATCGGAAATTATGCGCGTACATACATTTCAGAGATTCATTTTTATATGTATAGATTTACCTGAATTTTCTAAACTGATGCACTGGGTCTGATGATTTAAATTGTCTTTATAGTTAACTTCACAGCTCAATGCAAATGAGTTCGAATTATCATATTCGTAAGTGTAATTAATGTTTGTAATCCCCTGACGATGTCCATACGCACGGTGTTCAGATAAAATATTGTCTCGAACTAGACCTTGTACAATTAGTTGACTATCATCTGTAATAAATAAATTAAAGTACAAAATACCACAACATTTTTTCATACTTATAAAATTTTAAATCTAACTAAAATCACTAAAAAACTTTTTATTGTACAATGACTAGCATGCTGCAGCAGCAGTTGTAGTTCTATGTCCTATTCAGAGTATCTACATGACAAATCTCATTGAAATCGGTGCAGCTTTTTAGCCGTGAACTCCTAACACACAGACAAGAGTTGCTTTGGAATCTATAATATTAGTATGAATAAAAGAATGATTTCCTTATTTTAAATTAATAATTACATTGACAACAGCTATCCAATAGGTTGAATGCGTGTTATGATAGAGAAACCTAATGAAGATATTTTGAAGTTGTATCAAATGAGACACAAACTTTAATAATTGAAAAGTGAAAATAAAATTTTGACTTACTTCGACATGATACCAGCTGGAATAGAATAGTAACTTCTTCATCTTTCGTGTAACATTTGAAAACTGATATCATATTGGGCACCAAAGTTACTTCAGTACTCTTCAGATCTCTTGGTATTATTTCTGAAATTATACACGAGAAATTTTATGTACCTATGTAATAAATATGTTCTTTTTATTTTGTAAAAATTTACACTACATGGCTAAGAGCCAGTTTCACCAGTTCCTGGTGAAATTTCAGATAGTTATTTGCCGTATAACAGATACTGGGTGTTGATACATATATGGTTATCTGACATATTTGTCTTTAGCTGGAACTTGTGAAACCGAAATCTATAGTTATCTGGCGAATATGATCAGAATATTATATCAAGAACATTATTAGTAACTAGTGAATCGGGTCCCAAATGTTCCATATTTTTTGTAGGCTGCGAGACGACTTGTACAGAATATCTTGTTATGAACCCGACTGTAAAGTTATTTTACCAAGGGCCCATTATTTAAGAATTTAGAAAATATACATTATGCTCTAATTATATCTCCCCCTTTTTTTTCCGTGCGGAAATCCCCTCGGATACCACCTCCTGGTCGCATGTCGGACTCGAACCGACTAAAACCGCACGCCGTATCGGGTACTAGAAGCCGGGGGACCAGGTGTACCCTAGCAAGGAAAGCCCTAGAACCCCGACATACCTAAGCCTGCTCAGGGTGACAGATGGCCTCATCTGTCACCCTCAGGCTTGCGCTTATGGACGACGGAGATCGTTTTGAGATCTCCGGCACCCGAGTCGCCTGTGGTACCTGGCCCGTTCCCGGGCCTGGCGGGCCGGTAGAGTTCTAAACCTCTCCCGGTCCCACTCCGTCATCTCCTTGGCAAGCATGACTTGCTCGCAGAAGGAAACGGCGGAGTTCCACGCGCTCTCGCCCTGCAACATGGCCGTAATCATGTTACCGAGCGAGAGAACCCCCACCCCGATGGCCGCCACGAGATCACGTCTTGGCTCCTCCCACGCCGGACATTCTGCCAGCGTGTGGAGCGCGGTGTCTACGGTCTGGCCATCGCAGAGGTGGCACTCAGGCGTTGGCTCCTTGCGGATCAGACACAGGCAATCTCCGAAGCATCCTTTTCCAGTGATCACCTGTGTCAGCCGATATGAGAGGGTCCCGTGACGCCTCTCGAGCCAATCCTCCATAACGGGTCTTACCGCCGCAATAACGGCGTGCCCAGCGCTTGGTTGCCCAAGTCGTTCTTTCCATTCCTCCACGAGGACCTGGCGGAGTTGGTGCGGTACCCTCTTATGATCCTGATAGCCAGCATTCTTTGCGGTTGTCGCAATAGCACGACGTTGCTGGCTTTCAGGACCTCCGCCCATACTGGGGCCCCATTAAGGGCCATGGACCGCACAACCCCCCCGTATAGTCTCCTGCAGGAGTCATCGGGCCCCCTCATGTTTGGCAACAACCGTGCTAATGTACGCGCTGCGCCAACCAGCTTGGGGACCAGACTTCGGAAGTAATACCGAAGTCCCATCGGCCGTCGAGTACGAGCCCCAAATACCTCGTATAGGGCTCGATGCCAATGCGAGTGCCTCCTACTATGAGGCTGAGTCCTTCAGGTGGCTTGCTCCGAGGCCCGTGAAAGAACAACGCCTCGGATTTGTGCAAAGCCACGTCAAGACCCAGCCGCCGGATTCTCTCAACGACTTGGGCAACCCCGGCCGTGGCCTTCAGGGCTGCCTCACGGTGCGTCCTACCACCCGCCGTCACAACCGTGTCATCCGCATAGCACGTGACGGCGACACCATCTAAGAATGCACCGCGAAGTACCCAGTCGTAGCCAATGTTCCACAGGAGTGGCCCTAGGACTGACCCCTGCGGGACACCGCACGACATTTCACGCCGACCGATACCGGTCCTACTGGGTAGATGACGGCTCTCTCCGACAGATATGCCCCGACCACGCGGCGGAGGTAAGGAGGCACTCGGTGATACACTAGTGCCTCCCTGATACAACTCCAGGGCAAAGTGTTGAACGCGTTGGCGATGTCTAAAGACACCGCCAACACTACTTCAACCCGGGAAACTGCTTTCTCCGCCAGGGCCTTCACGCGCATGATCGCATCTACTGTGGAGCGCCCTTGACGGAAACCGTACTGGTTGTCCGCCAGATTATATCTCCCCTAATTCTCTCAAAAGCCTTTTAAGCCCTAAAAATTTAAGGATATTTTACCAACTATATGCCACTCACGAAATGAGTGCACGTGTGGCCTAGTGGACCACGCCGTTTCCTACGTCGCCAAGTGTCGTGGGTTCAAATCCCACATAGGACAAATCTATGTGTGATCCACAAATTGTTGTTCTGAGTCTGGGTGTTCTTTGTGTCCGTTTCATGTATGTTTGAAAAATCCCCCGCGAGTTGTCTTTTAAAAAAAAAAAAAGGTAAAGGACCTGTTTCAGCACTTGCAGATACAATCCTTGGTGGACTATTTTGAACTTATCTGATAGATAACAAAAGGTTTTGGTTACACAAGCCTTGGATAGAGACATATATGTCAGATGTGGCGATAACTGCCTCGGTGGCATAGTGGTATATGCGACTGCTGTGCTTGAGGTCTCGGGTTCGATTCCCGGGTCGGACCAAATCTTTGTATGATCTGCAAATATTTATTTCGGAGTTTGGGTGTTTTTCTATGTATAATATGTATGTATTTACAAAAAAAGTATATATATGTATTTATATCAGTTGTCTAGTACCCATAACACAAGCTCTGCTTAGCTTGGGACTAGACGGCGTTGTGTGTAAAGATAAATAAATAAATATTTAATATTTTGGACATCTAACACATCCATACTTCATCATCACTACATAGTATAAAACAAAGTCGCTTTCTCTGTCCCTATATACCTATGTATACTTAAATCTTTAAAACTACGCAACGGATTTTGATGCGGTTTTCTTCAATAGATAGAGTGATTCAAGAGGAAGGTTTATATGTATAAAACATGCATAATATAGTAGAGAAACATTGATAATTTTAGAGGCTTCTAATGTGATGTCGTAATTAAACCCATTCTTTTACGCTTACTTTGCAAACGCTGGTTGTACCCTACGAGATAGATCAAAATAATGTACTACAGTATTGTACACCTTAAAAAGGTCTACAAAAAGTCCGTGATGGTATATGTCTGTCTCTTAGCCATAACTCACAATAACCATTTTTTGTTATTTACTTTTTACGAGAAATAATGGCTTATTTACGAAGCGATTTTAAGCTTAATCCTTATCCAATTGAGTACCTTAAATACATTGTGCATTTAATGTAGACCAATATGGCCCTTTACAGTATTTAATTTAAATGAATATATTCGAAGATATTATAGATTTAAAATGCACGAATCGTGTCGTCGGTGGGTGAATCTGAAATCCACCGGTGCGAAGCCGGTGCGGGTCGCTAGTATATTATAAATGCGAAAGTAACTCTGTCTGTCTGTCTGTCCTGCTTTCACGGCCAAACTGCTGCACCGATTTCAATGAAATTTGGTACACAGATAGTCTAGAGCCTGAGAAAGTACATAGGCTACTTTTTAATGCGAAAAAAGGGTTGTAAAGAGGGGATGAAAGGTTGTATAGAAGTCTGGCGGTTCACTCGCCATACGCCTGCGCATGACCTACGCCGGGCGTCTTGACAACGAATAAACAAAGATGTCACACTCATTAAAAAGATTTCACTTTTTCATTAAAGACTTAAATATTATATATTCGTCAATCTGATTTGTATGTTCATTATATTAATGAATAAAATAAGCCAAATTACAATACAGTGTTTCTTAACTTCAAAATTCTCTACAGAAGTATCGTCATTATAAGTTAGAAGCTTGAAGTTTATTTCATAATGTTGATTAGATATAAATAAAAATGTAATACGAATATAAAGTTTGTAAAAAAGTTATCCTCAAGGGGATATTACCTACAATTTTTAACAATAAAAAACCGACTTCAATCTGGACCAAATTTAAATGGAACCATTCGTAAAGTAGGTAGTAGAGCCACGCTGATTTCAGCATGAATGGACCGGCTCGACCGGGGCGGTACTACCCTCGCACAGAAAATCAACGTAAAATGACAGCGTTCATGCTGTCGTGTTTCGTTGGTGAGTGCGAGACCGGAGGCCCAAATAGTCTAGTCAACAAGTTCCACACTTGTTGACTAGACTAAAAGATGCAGTAGCATCATTAGGCCGCCATGGTGTGGGTCGCCATACTGCATTGTCTGCATTCGCAGTGAGTATGGTGACCACCACTCTTGGTTTCTGCTTATGCTTTCCATCAGGCAGAGTAGAGTCATTATGGCCGGCTATACATAAAAAAAAAAAAAAAAAAAAAAAAAAAAAGCACCAGCTTTCAAATAGAAAAAGAATTATCAAAATCGGTTCACCCAGTCAAAAGTTATGAGGTTATGAGTATGAGAAAAGTTATGAATAACAAACATAAAAAAAAATACAGTCGAATTGAGAACCTCCTCCTTTTTTTTGAAGTCGGTTAAAAATAGCAACAGGGGATGACAGTTTGTATGGAAATATGCAAGGTTTGTGAGTTAGTTTGCAACAAGAGACAAAATATGTATTAGAGCTATTCTGATGTGACATTTACGGAGTTATCACAATATGCCTAAGTGTGCTTACCCGATCGGGCCGACACGTGAGGGCAGACGACTGTACCGTACCGCATGCGAATATTTAATTTTGTCACTATAAGTTGGTTATTATTGACTGCAATTCGATTTGCTTACATGATTTTTTGTTTATTCATTTAATGTTCTTCATAAAAAAATCCAACAGAAAAGTATCCAGAGGAATTGTTCTACCGTGGGAGAGCCACGCTTCGGCATGAATGGGCCGGCTCGACCGGAGTGATACCACGGCCTCACAGAAAACCGGTGTGAAATAGTGCTTGCGCTGTGTTTCACCGAGTGAGTGAGGATACCGGAGGCCCATACCCCAACCCCTCCCCCTATCTCCCCCCCCCCACCCCCCAAAGGCCGGTAACGCACTTGTGACGCCTCTAGTGTTGCGGGTGTCCATGGGTGGCGGTAATCGCTTACCATCAGGCGATACGTCTGCTCGTTTGCCGGTCTATTTCATAAAAAAAAAAAAAAAAAAAGAAAAGGCTACGCCACCAGATGAAATAAATGCCTGTTTGAAACATCTGTACTGTACATGTAAAAAAGTTTTGTCTTACTACAATTATGCGAGTACAACTACACAAAGATTTATGAGCAGTGTCAATATGCAAATGCTCTTCTAAAAATCTGAGAAGATTGTATGCCAACTGATAGTAACGACGTGATATCAAATAACAGATGATTTAAAAATAATATCTATCCTGATCTGACGACTAATCAGATAGTTATTAATTAAACGAATGGATCATGTCAGGCGTGGAGATAGCTGTTGTCGAATACTTCAAATCTTCAGAATTATCAGGAGTGCCTTCCCGTAAGTTGAGCGCTGAAATCTGGAGCGCCAAAGCTATATAATGGTACACAGCTATAAATTACACATCTGGGGTACAACATTGTAAAAGCTACAATCATGATGCATGAAATGGCAAAAGGAGAAAATTATTTCATTCCTCGTATTACAATAATTCCAACTTATTTGCCATTTCAAGTTAAAAGAATGTAGTTTCCGCTGAAAACAGCATTTGCAATGACAATATTATCAAAGCCCAAGGACAGACCCTGAAAGTTGCAGTTCATTTTTGTCCCATAGGCAGCATGCCCATGGGACAAAAATGAACATGGACAAACCCACGTGTATCTAATCCGCTAAATCTCTATATTTTGACAAAAGATGTGTGGCGACTTCCACATACAGCGCAACAGAAATATACTACAGCGCCATCTACCGAAGTTACACTGAACTACGGAGTAACGAAGGAAACTAAGAAACTACCAAACCTGAATCGCGCAGTGAAAGTTCGCACGCCAATTAAGATGCATACAACATCCCAACATCAACCATTGGGAAGTTGGCCCGCCAGGCATGATCACCTCGCCTGGTCGGAGGATGCCCCCTTTGTGTTGGAGGGACATATCACCCGTTCCCCCAAAGTGGTGACCCCGACGTGATTGGAAGCAGCATCAGCTCGCCACCATCTTGTTCACTCCCACAGCAAGTCTCACAGCCAGCCAGCAACCTCGGCCTCAACAGGGATACACACCACACGCAAGAAGCGACCGCTCCAGCCTGGTTACCCCTACGGCCTCATCAGCGTCTAGGCACAGCACACTGCACCTACGGTCCATGTAAGCAGAGCACCTCTCTCCCGTCTACGCAGCAGCCAGCCACTACGCAGCTACCGCCCCGACTCACTGGGGACCTCACCACAGCACCGCACACCGCCTGCCATCCCGACTCACTGGGATCAGCGGACTTCAGCCCCGAGTCACTGGGACTTGCGGCACTCAGTTCCGACTCACTGGAACTACTCACTCCTGGCACTAGCAAGCTCCACAACAGAGCACAGGTAGCTGACTAAACTAAGAAACTACCAATCCTGAATCGCGCAGTGAAAGTTCGCGCGCCAATTAAGATACATACAACATCCCAACATCAACCGTTGGGCAGTTGGCCCGCCATGATCACCTCGCCTGGTCGGAGGATCCTCCCTTTGTGTTGGTGGGACATGACACACTTGTCCCCCACAGATGGCAAAACAAAATACGCAGAAAATAAAATTATACTTTTTTTTTAATTGAGGCTGCCAAAGTGACTCTCTGGTCAGCCTGATGGAAAACTCAAGCCGAATCCAACAGTCGGAGCAACCATACTCCCTGAAAGCAGACAATTCAGTGTTGCGTCCCACACTATGATGACTTAGTGAGATGCTTTTTCACGCCTCACTTAATTTCACGCCCACTTAAAGGACCTGGGATCATAGTTGGAGGGAAACACGTGCGCTGCCTGCGCTGGTAGTCAGTTCCAGTTTTTAATTGCTCGGCACAGAAAGAAAGAACCAAACAATTTGGTTCGAGAGCGTATTTCTAAGACTCTGAGGCGGTAATTTCAAACGTGTTGTTCTGCAGAGGAAGGGAGAAGGGGGAGCAGTTGGAAGAGTTCCTCAGAATACTCCCCATGATACAGGCGGTAGAGGACTGCTATAGAGGCGATATCTCTACGCAGTCGCAGAGGTTCAAGGAACTCGGTGGCTTAAGAACTGTTGATAAAGCGGACTGCTCGCCGCTGCAACCGATCGAAAGCATCAAGCAAATACTGCGTGGATTCGTCACAAAGATGAGAACAGTACTCCACACATGAGCGAACCTGGGTCTTATAAAGAAGACACAGTTCAGTACGCCAATGTTTCCGCGAGGGCGCCTTAGTGGTGCTCTCGATGTACTTCCGCGGTTTGAGGTCCCGGCAAATATCCATGTCCTGGGCCAGGACACCGAGCCTATCCCATAGTGGTAGATGAGTGCTCTGAAAAGAGTAGCGAGGGAAAGAAATGGAAACTTTTTGTTAGAGAACGCGCACACCTGTGTTTTCTTAACGTTGAACTCGACTAGATTCTCATCACCCCATTGTAAAATGCGGTTCAAAACCAGGTCGAGATCAGAGACAAGTTTCTGTCGATTTTCCTCAACGTATGCCAGCTTGGCTGCACGGTATCTAAAATATCGCCCATGAACTGTGCTATCGTCTGCATATCAATGTACGTTGCCAAGGGCTAACATGTCATTGATATGCAGAAGCAATAGCGTGGGCGACAGGACTGAACCCTGAGGTACACCAGAGTTTACCTCCAGAAAATCAGAGGCCACGTCGTCGCAAAGGCCCCTAATCGCAAGGCTGATGAAGAAAAGCGTCAATGCAGTGACAGAGTCTAGGGAAAGACCGAATGCCGAGAGCTTGGAGAGAAGCGAGCGGTGCCAGACCCGGTCAAAAGCCTTGGCCATGTCGAATGTCGAAATAAGCTCAAATAAATAAGTTATATTTTATGTACTTATATAAATACTTAGATAAGTTTTTAATAGTGAAACGTGCGTGGCTTATTTGTAAAATAATATTAGCCTCAATAATTAAAAATGCTACACAAAGTCACTGTTCCACGCGGACGAAGTCGCGGGCTCAGCTAGTATTGATATATTTATGTACATATATTTATTAGCAACCTTAATCTGTTAAGGGCCAGTTTCACCATGCATTGATAAAGTTCGTGATTTACTATTATTATGAACTTATCTATCAAATAACTACACTTCGATTAAAAAAAAATCTATGTCAGACATATATGTACATATATATCAGCATTTTTTTTCTGTTAATTGCTGTTCTGTTAACTGCAGATAACTATATAAAACTTTATCATGAACTGATGATACTGACCCTAAATCCATTCATCGCGGTCCAATATCTCTTTATTAACTTTTTTCATCTCGTTTCGATCAAGATCTTTTCATCGATCTAGAGAATGAATTTTTCGTATATATTATATGTATAGATTACCATACCTGTTTTGTTATAAATACAATTTTCACATGATACAGCTATGTCGATTTCATTGTCCTTTGTATCACACCTTATTGTCAAATGTTCATTGTTGTAAAAATACGCATAATTGACATAATACAAATATTGATTGTACTCGTACATAGAAACCATATTTTGCGTAATATCTTGATTATTAATTTTGACATTGATTTTGTGCAGGTGTTCTGTAAAATAATTGATTATTTTTTAATATTGTTACTAGCACATCACCTAAAACTAAGGTACTATAGATTTACTGAATACTTTATTAAGTTATTATTTCATCCGCAGTGAAGTTCATCAAGTATTGAATAAAATTAAGCAAATTAATAAAATTAGTATCATAAACCATTTCATCGCAGATGGAATATTCCGCAAATACCCAACAGGAAACTCTAATTTAAACTGGATTAACTTTTTTCCTTAGTCGCAATTGGGTTTCGGTCACTGTTTTGACGCATTGAGAATGATAAAGAATATTAATAATCTTTATTTAATGGTGATTTACAATCCGAATATTTATTCGCTATCAAATGCGAATTGGCTTTACGATGGTAGGTGAAATGTCAGTATTCTGGCTTATAATAAGCCAGAATGTTTCTTTGTTTTGCTCCAAAAATGATGCTACTTACCTACTTTACCCTTTTTATGAGTGAAAACTTCTTCAGGCCATTAAAAAACTGGAGGCTTCCCTCAATAGTATCGACAGATACGAAAACTGGTTCATGTTACTTAGTTAGGTAGATGATTGTTTGGTGTCTTCAAATGTCTAGGATTATCATCATTGCTTAGAACTTAGGAGCTAGAATAATGTTTCAGTTAAAAATAACATAAAGACTTACCATTAGCTTTCTCTTGTAGAACAAATGTAACTTCAACAGTGGATTTGATACCCGGGCAGTCGCTTATGCACTTGATTTTTTTTTTATTGTGGATAGATTTTAATTTAGTAGAGAATCCAAAGCCCCATGCCGAAACGTCATCATTGACTGTAAAAAGTTTTGTATAAGAATCAAAAGTTATGCTAAAAGAATTTCTGTTAGTTATACGATTTTGACTGCCTCCGTGGTGTAGTGGTAGCGCATGCGACTGCAGTGCTTGAGGTCTCAGGTTCGATTGACGGGTCGGACCAAATGTTTTTATGATATATTTATGCAAATATTTGTTTCAGAGTTTGGGTGGTTTCTATGTATAATATGTATGAATTTACAAAAGAAAAATAGTATATATGTATTTATATCACTTGTCTAGTACCCTTAACACAACCTCTGCTTAGCTTTCGACTAGATAGCGTTGTGTAAAAAAAAACTAAATATAAAATGTAATGTATATTTAACTACGATTTAATGATGATGATTATGCTTTCACAGATTACCAGATTCAAGATTAAGCTTGTATGGGTAGGTACCAGAATATTAATGCATGATGGTGTCCAGATTGAGCTTTTATAGTATAGGTAGCATGTGGCTATCGCTATCCATTGACGCCTTTAACATCTAAGTGAAAATAATGATTCTAAAATCATAGTTTTTTTCCATTTTATTTAAGTTTAACTAGAATTAAAACGTTCATAACTGTTTAAATGTAAATGAAACGGGACCAACATTTCTTGAAGAAAAAATATTTTTGGTAGCATTACCACCGTTTGGCTACAAACTGGAGTCAAAGCCAAAGTCAAAAATATTTTATTCAAATAGGCACTTCTTTTACAGACACTTTTGAATAGTCAATATTTAACATTTAAAAATCGATTGATTCTAGTCGCCAGTTCCAAGTGCAGCCTACCCTTCATGGAGAAGAATCTGGCAAGAAACTCCATTGTAGCTCCTTTAAAAAAAATAGGGTTTACAATATATTTTTTCACTAAGAGACTTGAATGAGAACGAAGTCAACAAAAGAAAACAAAACAAAAGGTTTGGAGACAACTCTCCAGACCACCCACAACATACTTTTTCAGAGACTGATAGATTTTCTTCTGAAGTATTCAAAATATCATTCGTCTTACCTTCTATTACATTGAAAGGATTACTCATTTGTACGGTGCAAGCTTCGTCAGAAGAGATGCAGTCTACGTCTGCAGTTTGACCATCCTGGTAGAAGAATTCAGCTGTGTATATATCTTTCTCTTTTTTAAGATTAAGATCAATACGGTTTACCAGTATCTGTTGGGGAGGCACTGCCAACAAATAAGAAAATTATTAAATAGCTTTTATGGGTTATGGCCCGGCGAACTTCGTACCGCCATATTTACATATTTGTCTCAGCTTCCCACAGGCAGTGTACAGTCGCGGGCAAAAAAAAAAAATTCCCGTTATCTTTTAATTTTTCTTGTACAAAACCTTTTCCTAACAATAAGGAACACATAAAAAAAGAGTTATTTTATTTGGTGCAGCCGATCGGAAGTTATGCGCGTACATACATTTCGGCGATTCATTTTTATATATATAGAAGACTAGTTGTTGCCTGCGGCTCCACTCGCGTATATGTCGGTTATCGCGGCAAATAGGAGCCTATTTGCTATTCTTATGTATAAGCTATATTACTGTATAGTTTCATCCAAATCCGTTCAGTAGCTTTTGCGTGAAAGAGTAACAAACATCCATCCATCCATCCATACTTACAAACTTTTGCGTTTATATATTAGTATAGATGAGCCTGCCAAAGTAACTCTACTCTGCCTGATCGAAAGTATGAGTAGAATCCGAGAGTAGTGGACGTTAGTACTATTAGTTATTCTGTGGTACTGGCAAATAATTCAATAATGCAGCATAGTGACCCACACTATTAGTTATTTTGTGGTACTGGCAAATAATTCAACAATGCAGCATAGTGACCCACACTATTAGTTATTCTGTGGTACTGGCAAATAATTCAACAATGCAGCATAGTGACCCACACTATTAGTTATTCTGTGGTACTAGCAAATAATTCAACAATGCAGCATAGTGACCCACACTATTAGTTATTCTGTGGTACTGGCAAATAATTCAACAATGCTGCATAGTGACCCACACTATCCTACTACCCACTTATCAACGAAATGTCATTTTAGGTTGGTCTTCTATGAGAGGGAAGTACTGCCCAGTCGATTCGTGCAGAAATCAATGTGACTCTACTACCTTTGAAATGCTCATCGGCTTGATTTAGTTTGCTGTTTAATGAAATTGAAAGTGTACTTACTCGTGTCTTTAACGCGTAGTCTAAAATAAATTTCTATAGTTCTGTTGACATTCCATAGCTCACAAGACCATGTTCCTGTAAATATTTCGTGTTGTCTATTCTGTAATATAAAATTAAACATCACTGATTTTATGGTTGAGTACTTAAGTGACAAATCTCCAAGTTTTCCTTTTTGTAATACGGACGTATGGTTCTGGATATTGAAGAAAGCGACACAACAAAATGTATTTAAAAAAAAAGGAACGAGTATTTGAAATTATTATTGCATGTCTGTGTGTATGCGCCTGCGTGTCTGTTTCGTTGGTCTGTATGTGTGTGTGTCCTTATTTTAAAGTGTAAATCACCATTTGAGTGTCGTTTTGCTTTAACAAAATTGATTAAACAATCGGTTTCCGATTTATGTATACGTATTGAAACAGATGTAAGTCTTGTTCAGTGTGAATTGAAGTTATAAAAACATATCTTACCGCTTCTACTTTTTATTTTATTATCTTTTACTTTGTCTTCAAAATTATTTCAAATCGCAATCATTATTTCATTATAATACAATAGTGCAACAAACACATTATTTTAATTAGTCCCATTGGTTACAGATTAAGACAACGGAGTGTTATCCATCCCTACTCATCCCATGGGAAAACATCACTGCAAAGAGAAGGGAAACTTGAAACAAAACCCTATACTAACCTATCTGACCAGCGTGGCCATACCCTCATTTATAACGGAGAGTGCCATGTTCAGCTGTGGACTGCTAATGGCTGTTGATGTGATGTGAATATGATAAATATCAATTTTCGTGTTAATGATAATTATATGACTTACAGTGACCATTAGACTTGATCTGTCGTTGTATCCTCCCTGGTATACTCTGCCCTCATCAGCTCCGCATCTAAAATTTGAATATATCTATAAATATGGACCAATTGGAAAAAATGCTAGTCTAGTCAACAAGTTTCATACTTGTTGACTGGACTAAAAGATGCAGTAGCATCACTAGGCCGCCATAGTGTGGGTCGCCATACTGCACTGTCTGCATTCGCAATGAGTATGGTGACCACCACTCTTGGATTCTGCTTATGCTTTCCATCAGGCAGAGCAGAGTCATTTTGGCGGGCCAAACAAACAAAAAAAAAAAAAAAAAAATGCACCAGCTGTTTAATAATTGTTTTGAGCTGTTTTCAAACCATCAATAAAGTTTTGTGTATGAGAACAATGCATAACAAGCGACGACGCAGTATTGTGTTTGCATTACCACTATTATGGTCTCTGGATGTAGTTGGACAGGTCGATGATGATTTTTATCTGTAGGTCCTAGGGCATAAAAACCAGGATTTGATATAGGTCAGCTCTTGTATTGTCATGTAGCAATAATCCTGAAGGGTATGGACGAGTTTTCTCTATTGTTATCTGACTTTTACCATCATAGTTTTTTTTTACCAAATGTTTGTATCTGTGATCTGCAAATGACGTGATACTTGACCAGCCAATTGAGATGCTTCTATGTACCGCCATAATTTCTTCTAGAACTCACATTCCCAACAAAATATATTCCTACTTGTAATGTGCACATGTAACACGCCTATATTTTGTATTTTTTTGTTTAATACGTCTATTGTAAAATAAACTAGCTTTCCTTTGTTCCTATCGTGAACAAAAACTGGCAACCGTGACAGGACCTGCATACTAATGGTGAAACAAGTCCGTGCAGGTCAATTTTCCGAGTGACAGTGACGTGGTGTCTTTTCATTTCTGAACACGGAAAGATCTGCGTAAATATGCGCTGAGGAGGAGCCCTTAGCAACCAGGGTCTACCCCACGGAGGAGTCAACGTCCCGAAGAGGCCGAATAGGAAGAAGTCAATGACATGGAGCTGATCTGATGCTGGAGCTGGAAGGTGGCCATAGGAACTCTGTAAAGAAACGTCGCAACATCATCGAGTTTGGACTCATTTGATTCGTTCTAGGCATTCCAGTAAAAGCTTGTTTTTAAAAAGGTTTTTAAATAAATTTATTTCTTCTACAATTATTTAAACTTTTGGGTTCTTATATTGAACCCGGGGTCCTAGAATCAGAAAGAATACATATTTTCTTAGAAGTTTTCCAACAAGTGTTTACATATTTACTTATCACATACCGTAATGCTGTTATATTTCTGTAGTCAACCGGAATGATAGTAACTTTATGATCCGGGTTTACCTCGTACCATTTCTCTGCGTATTGGTAAAGTTTATTTTCAGCGTTGTTATGAAAGAAGTTTTTTACTTCATGACGATATATTTCAATTCTATTATGGGGATCTGAAACAACTTTAAAGCCATATTAAAAATTATTGGTTAGAAAACAGTTTTTAAAATTCTCTTTTAAGGAATCACAATAGAATATACTTTATACTTACTACCAAAAACAAATTATTAAACTTACGATTTCAAGATGTGTACAATGGCAGCGGTTTTTTTTTTTTATAATAAAATAAATAAATAAATATATATATATACAGACGAGCTGTACATAACTAAACTCTTATTGATGGATATATATTGTGTACATATTTGTGTATGTATGTATATGTCGGAATGAGGGTATCCGAATAATAAAAGTGATACAAACATTTGCCTCTATCGAACACTACGGAACAGTCTATATAAAGCGGCGCGATCGGAAACAGGACACAGTTTCTCTTCAGATCTCGTGACGACCATATCTCTTGATTGTGACATGAGTCACTCCTGAGTGGTAGTAGTTTTCTGTTATTTGATTTATGATTTATTGTATCGCTGTGTTTTATATTGTGTGTACGAGGCCATATTTATCAGTGGGGGAATTACTAGCCTGGGTGGTGAATTCCACAGGGCACCGCGGAGGAGTGAGCGTTGCCCCAACCCCCTCGTGGGGGTTGCTGATGGTGTTTAAGTTAATTCGTATCCGTTTAGTAGTGATTAGTGTTTGGCTTTGGTCCAGATTGGCTGTATCTGTCATTCATGTTCTCGTTTATTCTTGTGTCTCCGACATCAGAAGTGGGATCTGAATCTCATTTGCCCAGAATGTTTGAGAGTGTAACGGATCGTCGGTCGCGGCGAGCGGTCGAACTACCCTCCGCTCGAAATTCGTACGAGGTGCCATTTGTTAAATTTTTGTAAGCGAGATCGGGCACATAGTGTCAAAGTGTCGGTATAGCCATTCGCGTACGAACGGTTTGTGAAACGTGCCGCCTACAACAGCGGCAGCGTGCGGTAGTAAAGCAACTCATCGATAACTGGGAAGTAACCGGTATGTACGGACAACTCTAACAATCCGGTGAGTCGTACTATTTTTATTTTGTACTGAATGCTCTTCAATAAGACAAGTTCTGTCAGATGAATTTCTAGGCAAACGACAATATTGTGCAGGAACATTATTGAGGGTAGGTAATGCCCGCACTTATTGTGACATCGAAATTCTATGTAGTGTGTGACATGTGACATGTGTACAGTTTTAATTCAGATTTATTCATTGCGGTTATTGTTTCATGTAGTACACACACATGCACACACACACTATAGTGTAGTATTATATCATGGCAGAATATCTTAGTGATGGAGGTGGATTGAATTACCCGTTCTGCACATGCTGTTTGTTTTCGATTTTTAAATTTATTTCTTATTTTGATGTGATTTTTAATTTGAAGCGGGTTCATCTTTGATTGTGGCTGTTAACGTTTTAATTTTTATTCTTGCCAATTTGTGATAGTTGTGACTCGAATTATAATTTTATTTTGTGACGAAATGTCTGTATTTTCAGTAAAGAAAAAAAAAACATTCTATGAATTTCGTAGAGGGTATATATACCCACTGATATGGTTAACACTATATCCGCTGGTCGGCCTTCTATTTGGTGTCGGCTATCTCACCAGCAGCGGGTGATTGTGGCTGACATGTCTATGTAGTTGGCAGATATACGAGTACGTGTGGTAGTCACAAGGGATGACCTACGATACTATTTATTTGGATTGCTTTGAGAATTTGCAACAGTAGTCAATTACTAAAGTTCTTATTTTGTTGTTTTGATTTTCATAACGATGTTACTGTTTTCTTTTGCTGGTCAGTAGTGTCCTGTTTTATTGAGACAGAATAGACAGTGAGGTCAGATATGGCAGAGTGAGAGTGATACTGTGTGTACACGTATGTGACATTTGATAGGGTAAGTGTAAATTAGTAAAGTTTGATCTCAGTAACTTAGTTTTGATTTAAAGTTAGGAAAGAAATTAGACAAAGTTAAATCCTAAATATAAAGGACCGTTTAAAATTGTAGTTGCTCGACGGCGATCGTTATGCTTTGAAATCTTTAACTGGTAACAGAACCTATAAATGCGCTCGCGATCGCACACGAGAGTCTCCTTAAAGTGTTATACCCGAGGAGGTAGATTTGTCTGGCATTGATAATAGTGAGGAAAATCCCCGTAGATCAAGTCCCTATTGATGTTGATGATGATAATCAAGGGTTAATTAATGCTGATGCAATGAAATGAAATTGAGTTGTAATTGTGTGGCGAGTAGTCTCTATAATGAGATATGAGATATCCTATCAGCGTGGTGGTTGTTAAAGTTTAGTTAAGTTTTGTGAAAGGCGAGGTGGCCACTGAAAGGCGAGGTGGCCATTAAAAGGCGAGGTGGCCATTGAAAGGCGAGGCCATCTAGATATTGCTAATAATCCAAAAATGTGTAACGCGTAAACGGTGAGGTGACTGTTGCGATACTACTTACTGGTGTTATTAATTTAGTATGTAGCGAGAAGTCTATTAGCATTCAGATTTGATAACGAAAAGCCTATTATTTTATGAGAATGTCCTAAATGAAGTTGTTCCACAGAAGATAAAATGTAATAATGTACCCAATGTCCTTGGTCAGGAGTGGCCGAACAATACAAAAATATCTCTTTCTTTTCTGCGGATAACAATGATGCACTGCCTTCAACATCACACGAGGACGTGTAATACGTCAGGACGGCCGTGTCGGAATGAGGGTATCCGAATAATAAAAGTGATACAAACTATTGATGCCCTTCTTGTAAAAATCAGCTGGACGGGAAGCAACAAACTTTTCAAAGGCATTTTGTACTGCCTCTCGGGAATTGAATATTTTACCCACTAAAAAGTTGTCTAAATTTTGGAAAAAGTAATAGTCGGTAGGTGCAAGGTCTGGTGAGTATGGCAGATGAGGGAGAGCTTCCAACCCCAGCTCTTGCAGCTGCTTCACGATAACGTGCGACCCCATACTGCGCAACAGACAGTCTCCAAGCTGCAAGAGCTGCAAAATTCAATTCCCGAGAGGCAGTACAAAATGCCTTTGAAGAGTTTGTTATAAATAATATATTGTAATAATATATTGTATAATAGTATAATAATTGTAGTATAATATATTGTAATATATATATATATATACACACATCAAAAGTGTCTAGGGATCAACATATATTTTTGCAATAACTTTTCTCCTGATTGATATTAATTAAAATTTTCTTTAAGGATTCATCAAATAAAGTGTTTTCGTTTGTCACAATAACGATAAACCAAGTCACGTTTGCATTAATAAAGAAATTTGCCATTTTCCTAATAAAGGGATTTTTGACATTTGAACCACTAACATTAAAGTTCGAAAAAAAGACTGAAATAACAGTTTTCTTTAAAATTTTATTAGGTAACTTAAACAATTAATAAACTGTGTTTCTACCGCGAACACTAACAACACAAGAACATCGGTTTGGCATACTCAAAATGAGTTCATCCAAACACGCTGTGGAATGGCCGCCCATGTTCGTTGCAACAACAAAAAAAGGTCTTCTTGCGACTGGATACCCTCCATATTCGGCAGAGCTCTTCTCTGTAGCATATCCCATGCATGCTCAATCGGGTTCAAGTCTGGCGACTGAGCAGGCCAGGGCCAAAGCCACATCTCAATCTCAAGAAATCCGCATAAAAATGCTTGATCCCTAGACACTTTTGATGTGTGTATATACATACATACACAAATATGTACACAATATAAACATATACAATATATATCCACCAATAAGAGTTTAGTTATGTACAGCTCGTCGTACAAATCAGTACTTATGAATCTAAGTAGTGATCTTTAACCATACTCTTAAATGATGTCACAATAAACGTTTAGAAGGAAAACGAGAGATAGGTGCATTTTATTACGCATGGTACTTATGCTGATATTATTTTGATTGCACGGATGGCGAAGTGGTATAAACGGTCACCCCCCATCTCTTTTGCGCCGAAGTGTTGGTGGGATCCCCACATGGGATAACACTTTGTATGATTCCCAAATTTTTGTTCTGAGTTTGGATGTTTTATGTGTCTTATTCATGTAAGTTGTTAGCACACCATAATAATACATAGGGTATGTAAGGTTACCAAAGATATAACTCGCTTTTAATGAAAGAGTGGTAGGTTGGATTCCCGCGCCCTCTTCAGTCGCAGTCGTTGTTGGGGTTTTCTTACAAGAAACTCCTAACAACAGACTGGAGTATGGAAGTTTGGCGGTGTTCCAAGCCCAGAAACAGAACCAAATGGTCGTGCTTATCACAAACACGACCCACCCGCCCGATCAAACTCACTAGCTCTTGCATAGCAGTCAGGATCACTGTGAGTGATAAGTGAAAAATTTATTTGATCAGTAAAAATAAATCAGGAAACCATTTTATGTACCTATTATATTAAATATTATCTATATAGTGGTATTTTGGTTCACTTTACGACGCGGTGCGGTTTGATGACCAATTTAATCCCCCCTCGTCATAAACCATTCGTGCAATTATGAATATGTCTAAATTAGTCTGGGACAACAGTCACGTAACTGTATTGTCATCCTTATAATTATATATTTCATAAATATGTATTTATTCTGAGAATGCAGGAATATATAAATGACATAACATGAAAAAGGTCATAGTGGTTGACTTGATCTCACTCTCCTCATAAATCTAGAGCTTGAATGACGAGGAGAGTGGTGTGATGACTGGTTCCTAAGAAAACCAAACCAATAATAAAATAACATTAACAAATGACCGACCAAATTATTTTTAGCTTTACGTCAACTACGTCATTATTTAATCATCACTATTTTAAATCCATTAAACCCGTTTACCACAAAAATAATTTATTCCTAAAGTTATATTCAAGTTTTTAATATGAAAATTACCATAGCGTACCTACTGGTAGAACAGTGTACCTACCTAACACTGTTCTACCAGTAGGTACACTGTGCTACCGGTCAAGTCCTTTCATGTGATACCCATATTGAAAGGATTGTGACAGAGTATGTACTTAATCAGCTATTTAGTTGGCGGCCATATTGGATTCTCCTTATTGTTTTTCATAATCACTAATATTTTTCAAGCCCTGACTTCAAACTTTTCAAAATGCCTTTGAAAAGTTTGTTGCCTCCTGTCCAGCTGATTTTTACAAGAAGGGCATCAATAAACTGCCAATGCGTTGGCAAAGATGCGTCGATTGCATGGGTGATTACTTCGAATAACAGAAATAAAAAAGTTTGAAAAAATAAGTACTTTAACTTATTGCATACAAAACGGCAATTTCATAGGTAAAGACCTATTATATATATATTACAATATATATCACACTAATATGTAAAGCCGAAAGTTTGTGTGTATGTTTGTTACTTCTTCACGCAAAAACTACTGGACGGATTTGGATGAAACTTTACAGCAATATAGCTTATACATCAGAATAACACATAGGCTACTATTTGCCGCGATAACTGACATACACGCGGGCGGAGCCGCGGGCAAAAGCTAGTATATATATATATACATACATACACAAATATGTACACATTTAGTTGGCGGCCATATTGGATTCTCCTTATTGTTTTTCATAATCACTAATATTTTTCAAGCCCTTTTATTTGACACCCATATTGAAGTAGTTGTGAAAAACATGTATTCGGGGTGGCCATCTTTAATTTTATTTACAATGAAACAGAATGTGTTAAATTCTATTTTCATCAGAACTAAATATGTGTATGTGTACCAAATATCGAATCAAGCTGTCGAGAGGAATAGAATTAAATTTCATTTGTTAGATTTGAACCAAACAAATAAATAACCATACATAACAAGCCAAATTAAACCGTTTAAAATTACTTTGACCATATAGGAGCCGCTGGCAGAAGTTTCTTTATATACTAATATATTAAGCTGAAGAGTTTGTTTGCTTCAACGCGCTAATCTTAGGAACTACTGGTCCGATTTAAAAAAATATTTCAGTGTTAGATAGCCCATTTATTGAGGCCATAATATCATTAAGCTTAGATCAATAAAAGCGGAGCACCAATGAAAAATGTTTCAAAAACGGGGGAAAAATATTCAATAAAAAACGCGGATGGGGCTGCGTGGGTAAGCTGGTACAATATAAAACAAAAAAAACTCACCATTCTTAGGGCAGAAGAAAGAGAGAAAATAAAGAATGATAGCCAAGTTGTTTCTCATTTTGATAGTTGGCTAATTAATTACCAATATTCATTTGTATGTAATTTTAACACTATAACCGCATCATTGTGTGGTAACAATAGCACTGAATATACATTAATACAATATGATCGGTTATAAATACAACAGATATAATCAAAACCGAACGAATTCAAGTCGAAATTGTATGGTTAGGACTTGATTAAGATATTTAGCTTGTATTGTTTAACGCATGAACAGTGTTTTGTAATCTAAAGCGATAATTACTATTTTTGGAATTTATTATAAAAAAATTGGCTTTGTGATTAGCCGAATGTAAAATTTTCAGGTTTTTGGTGAAAAATATATATAATACGCCTGAATAAACTCACGCCTATTCCGTGTAGTGAGGGATTAGCAGTAATAGCGTCACTACCTCTATTCATCCAGTGGTTGCGCCGGATTAGGAATAATAGCGTGTCAATACCCCTATTCATCCAGTGGGTGCCGTTAGAAACGACTCATACAGCAAACCATACAGGATACCATTGCTGAAAAAAGAAGGAACACTGGCAAAAACCCTATACCAACCCGTCTGGACAAGTGTTTAAGCAGACCAAAACCTCCGTTTTAAGAACAGGCCTTTTTTTGTTGACGAGGGGAAAAATTGCTTCGGATCTCCAGCTCCTCGGGGACTGAGGAACCAGTTATGCGGTGAACCACTCTGGCGGTTGGTCCCAGGCGACCGGCTCTGAGGAGGACCCGGATCATGTTATTTCAAGTCCCCCCCGGAACGACGACGCGTCTATTCAGACTCTATCTTGGGGGAAGGGCAGGCCTACTGTCCTTAAAACGGAGGATTTATCCAGCGGTATATTATTAATTTAGCGTAAGTAGACGCCCCAAAAGATGGTCCGATGACCTAGTGACGGTCATGAGAAGTCGTTGGATGCGGCAACAATAGGACCGGTTGTTGTGGAGAACCTTGGTGAGTGGCTGTGTCCAGCAGTTGACGACTTTTTGCTGAGATGACAATGAAGACCGTATACAGATACGTACTCTAAACACTCACACTCACGTCATAAGGGTCTCATTGCGGTTAATCGGGTAGTTTTTCAAATCATGGGTAAACTTCAATTCAGTATGGAAAGTAAAGTTAGTAAGATGGGAGTGGAATGATATGAAAATAATTTTGGTGATAGAATAGTATGATAGTGGGCTTGTGGTTAAGTGTTAAGTGAGTAAATTATCACATTGCTTAGTTAAGCAACTCTAGCCTGTTCAGTCCGATGATGGGTGGCAATTCTTAACACATTGAGATCCCTCCGTGCAGTTAGAGCTAAAAGAAGTCTTATAAATTTCTATACTTTTGTATGCGTCAATAGATTAAATATTTTGTTAATATAAGGGTGTCCTAAAATTAAAGCAAGATTTGAATTTAATAGAAAATCCAGTTTTCAGTCTTTAGATTGTGATTTTTTTATTAAATCATAAAATGCATAGGATGGGGTTATTTATGGAATATCACATCGAGCAAAAGGCCTCCACTGCTTTGATCGCTCATAAGCTCTCTTTAATCGAAATTTTCTATTACCTGTCGGCTTCCAACTTGTTTTTTTATTGGGGTTGCCAACACTTACTGCCCAATTTTTGAAAATATTGTGTATATAACATATATTGTGCTTCTACACCTACTAGTTCCTACACTAGCAGGTGACTCGAGACTAGAACTCGGTTATCGAAATACCTATCGGTTTAAACAACTAGCTAATTGATCGGCTTTATCTAAATTCTGACTCTCACCTCACCTGTGTTGAGAGACCTTAACAGCAGCTTGGACAACTTGTTTAGGCGTTTTGGCTCCAGAATAGAATTATAGTTCTTATGCTTTTATGTTTCTATGACATGTGATAAATTGTAATTTAATAGTGAAAAGTACAACTTCAGGTACAGTTTTCTGTTATGGAGTCTTGCTTGAGGAGTGCACTTACAATTACAGCATGAAATAAAACTAAACATCGTACCTTAAAATTTGTATTCTATAATTAATATAAGGATGTTAAAATTTGGATTGTCAAAGTGGTCGCAATCCAACCTAAACTCATTTTTTCTATTTGATTATTTTAGCTCTCTGCGTTTTTTGACCATAAAGACTATAACTGTGCCAAATGCCATACTTCTCCGTTTGCATAATTTACGTAAAAAGGGATACAAAGATTTTGCTTTACATATTAATGTTCCTTAAAGTTATAAAACATTCCAAACATGTCTTACACCAGCTACAATGCCGGCCCAAGTTTCTATCGCTGCCTGTCTGATGAAGCTCGGGTCTACTAAGAAGCTATTTATATTATTTGAACCAGCTCCTAAAAGTCCTGGCAGTTCGTAAGTGTAAGAGAATGGGATGTCACTTGCTTGCGCAAAATCACTAGCTCCACCAGAAGCACGGTACCGTAGTATAGCAACAATGTTTCCAACTCGATAGTTAGGTTTCTCCGGCCATTTGACTGCGTCGATAGCTTCTGCCATCCTCACAGCTCCCACATTAAGAGACAACGCATTAGGAGCAAGGGTTCCATTTCCCCATCCAAACAAAATCATGCTGCCAAAACTATGCAAATCAATGTACATTGCTACACGGCCTCTGGATCTGTTCAGAATATTGACAACTACTTGAGTTTCAGGTTCAGAATTTGGTCCTCGTCCATGGAATGTATCTGTGCATACGTTATTGCTGGATGCTGTACCCCAGTTAATATTAAAGTTTCTGTTTAGGTCGACACCTTGGCAGAAATTACCAATCATCAAGCCGCTGCGGCGATTTTTGCGCCAGAATCGTGCCTAAAAATAAAAGTTTGATTAATTTTCAGTGTCGTGTGTTTTAAGTACTATTTCAATTCTTTGCTTTCATTAAAATAATAATTTGTGCTAGTCCGGTACGTTAAGATGATTTTTTTCTGTTTTCCTCATATCCTTATTGTAATATTCCATAAGTTTACTTACATTTGAGTGTGACCAAGCATATCCATCAGGGTTGGCAACAGGTAGAATGATCCAATCAAAGTTATTTAGCACATCAGATTCTGTGACATCTACCACTAACTTGTGGATGGCATAAAGAGCTGGTGGCAGCGTTACCCACTCACGAGCGTGCAGGAGAGCTTGCAACACAATGACGGGTTTGCGCGTATTCTATAAAAAGAAAAAAACTTTTTATCTTTTTAAAAGAAATTTAAGTATTCCTTGCCTGCAAGAAATGTTATTTAATTCTCATGAATTTCTCGGAAGAAAACTCTTTTTTTAGGTTATAAAGTGACTTACCTGGATGCCTGTTGTGGAAATTTCCAGGTACTGAATAGTGCGACCTTCCACACTGCTTCCTCCGTTAACAAGCCTGGTGACCCTAGGAAACCTCCTGGCTATGTCTGCCAGGTATTGGTTTACCTGTAAATAGAAACAAAATTATTTATTATGGACGCCTTATTAAAATAAAATCAGACATTATATCATAGAAGGAATCTTTTTATATAATAGAAAAGTGCCTACATTCGATATTTAATGATTTTAGGAAACCTCATAGTTTTGAACATTTTATGGACCACTGAAATTCATCATTCGAAAGACCTCTTTCTTTTAATGATAATACCAAAATATTTACCTGGTTCAAAGTATATACTTCATTTAGTGATAGACGGGATGAATTGTTGTTTCTCGATGAAGCGGCAGCAGCCGCTAATTTTTGATCTTCCAATTCCAGCATCCTTGAAAAAGATTATTGTTCTACAATACTTTTTTCACCCTTATTACCAAAAATATTTATAAAATAATGAATATTTAATTAAGTGTAAATGCTTTATAAAAAATGTTTTATTAAATCTGGATATGATAGGTAAAAGTTACTTACTCTCTTATGTTCTCATTGGTAACCTTGTATGATATTCCAACAGACTTCATAGCATTTTCGAACGGTACCTTTTGAGCTTCAGACACGAAAAACTCTCCAGGATTGACTAAGTTAGCGAATGACCAAATATCTACTCCCAATTCGTTAGCTACGTCATTAAGCAATTCAATTTGCTCGATGCTGTTTGGGTGTGCTTCGTAAACCACGTATCTTAAACAAAATAATTTAGTGCCATTTAAAGTTTTAATTGCAGCTTTTTAGGTACACGTTGTGAAAGAAATCCAATTTAGACTATTGACAAGACGGAAAAGGAACGGTTTAACTTAAAATTTTGCAGAAGTTAATTAATTTCGAGGCCTTGAAGATTCTCTAGCAATTGTTTGGAAGAAGAAAGATGAATAAATAACACTATTTTTACAATTTTACGCTTAATTTTTTCTATTTTTTTTAAATTAAATTATCTTAGAGATCAAAAACGCTTACCCATCGTAAATTTCATGTTTGGCAGCCACCACATATAAGGACAAACATAATATTAAAAACGACTTCATTGTGGCAATCTAGCCCGCAACTGAGGCCGGGACTGTAATTAGGCTTTAAATTATTTTTATTAAAGATAATTAATCACGTTATTTGATTATTTTAACTCTACTCTACTAGTTTGAAAACAATCAATCAAGTGATTATCTAATTTATGATAATCTAAAGTTTTAAGAATTTGATCGATGTCTTTTAGTTACTCAATTAAATTCCTCTACTAATATGTGATACGACAAAATTATTTTTATTTGGATTGTCTTTAATTGTATATAATATTAGCTTAAGAACGTAAGCAAAACGGCACGTTGATGATATGTTGATAACTCTGCCGATTTGGGAATAGATAGTTGGGAAAACATTTTAAGCGCAACGCCTTGTTTATAAAATGTTTATTTATAAACACTGCTTATATAAATATCAAGATCATCATCATCAGCATATCGCAGTCCACTGCTGTATCAAGACCTCTTCTCTGCACTCTACTTGGTTCGATCTTCGGCTTCTCATAAAAATAAAGTAGGTACCTGGATGGAGCGTCGCTCGGTAGTTTTTTTAAATATGTTGTTTAGTGGTGACCTCTCTTGGTACGCCATGGTACTATTTATTCTGCACCTAATTCCAGTAATGTTTAATGTAGTTCGCTCGAGTTGCGATAGATGGCGTTAGTTGTACATTTATTATATTTGATTGTTGAAAACACGAATAAAACGACATTTCCTAAAAATGAATCCTAGCTAAATCGATTTATCACCCCCGCATACAAAATTTCATGAAAAGCGTTAAAGCCGTTTCCGAGATTCAAATTATATAGATATATATATAAATATAAGAATTGCTCGTTTAAAGGTATTAGATATAGAATAGCAAAAAATAATAATTAAATTCAATTTTCCTAAAATACATCACGCTTTTTATAAACGTTCATGACAAAACATTTCAGACAAATTTCTGAGATACATTCAGTATCGATCACACTGCTACACACTGCTACTTACCTAACTATTACAGCAGGTGTAAAAAATTCCATCTTCTTCCACTAGAGGAAAGAAGAAAAGTTGCGGATCTATCCCTACTGGCAACAATCGCGAAAGGTTTAATAAACGTTGGTGAACTGGTGAGTAAAGTAGGCTTGCGCGTGCCATCTACGTTCCTACGTAAAGCACAGTTGCTACACATACCTAAAGCAAATACGACCTACAGGCAAAACTCATATATTGTTCGAGCGAGTCGTATGTTCAATGCGGCATGCCGGAGTGTTGATATGGACTTGTTTGTGCATGGAAACAACCAGCTCAGGAAAACCCTGACTGACTCCTTCTTCGCTTCTTGCAACCAGGATTGATGATATTTATTTATTAATTATGTCTCTCTTGCTTGTATCTGTGTTGTTGTGTGAATGTGTACTTCTATCTATTTCCACTTACTTGTTCTGCTATCTGTGAAAACTTTTAATTGGCCTTCTTGTTTTGTATAAAGTTTGTATAATGGAATAATATAGCTGTAAGTTTTCCTATAATTGTAAAATAAAATAAAATAAAATAAAAACGCTACGCTTGTGGAAGAGCTATGATCCAGTATAAATGAGTAGGTCCTACCGGTGACAGAAAGTCGGTGTTGTTTGAAGTTTTTATTGAGTAAATGAGGTTACCGGAGCTCACACTCCACCGATATCTGACTACTCTAGGGAAGAAGCTCAAAAGACGACAATTCACTTGTGACTCTTGAGGGTCCGGTGCTTATAGGCGGTGGTTATCACTTGCCATTAGGTGACACGTCTGCTACCAGCTCTATCAGATCAACAGCGGTTAATAGTCCACTGCTGGACGTAGGCCCCTCCCTAAAAAGGAGGTTGTCTTATACCATACAAATCAGAGTACTTGTAGATCTCTAAAACTTTTGTAAATTTCTGTTTAAATAATCTATACTGTTTTCACTGTCACTAGTTTTGTGTTAGTCAATTTCCATATTATTTTGCATTAGCCAATAATAATATTTCACACACCCAAACTCCGAAACAAATATTTGCAGATCATACAAACATTTGGTCCGACCCGGGAATCGAACCCAAGACCTCAAGCGCAGCAGTCGCATATGCTACCACTGTGCCATGGAAGCAGTCAAATCCAATGGAATTATTAGTCTCAGTGATTTATTGGAAATATTTACATATTACCTAAGCAAAAATGGTTTTAGTACCTATCATCAGAGATCCCATCATATTTTGGTGTATGAATTTAAGGGGTGATAAATGTGCACAAGAAATAATAGTGGCTTCAAAGGGTTGCCTTGAGGCACTCCATTTTAAATTACTTTTTTGAGATGTTTCACTTAACGATAACCTTTACCATATACATATGTGTATGTTATCCTAAAACCAAGGTTTTTTTTATGCGATACGGGACAAACGAGCAGACGTATCGCCTAATGGTTAGCGACTACCGCCGCCCATGGACACCCGCAGCACCAGAGGCGTCACAAGTGCATTGCCAGCCTTTGGGGGATGGGGAGGGGAATGGGGTAGGGGTTGGGGTTTGGGCTTCCGGTATCCTCACTCACTCGGTGAAACATAGCGCAAGCGCTATTTCAAACCGGTTTTCTGTGAGGCCGTGGTATCACTCCGGTCGAGCCAGCCCATTCATGCCGAAGCGTGGCTCTCTCACGATTCCATACTTGCCCGTAAGGCCTTGCGACTATTGGAATTAAAGCAATTTGGTTTATATGAATCCATCTCCACTTCATTATCCAATTTAAGTAGTGTGTAAATAATTGTTACTTTTAGTTTTGACAGATACACGTCTATTATTTTGATTGTTTTTGTATAAATCGTCATATCAATTGAATTGGAAGGCTTTATTTTTCGAATAGCTGTTTACATTATCAGAAGTCATTTTATGAAAAATAATATTTTTTTCATCCCACCAGCTCGTAAAGAGTATTTTTGCCCTTCGATATCTGAGTGCAAAAGCCGCTTTTATCCTCTAGAGGAATAAAGTAAATTGAATTTAGAACATCGCTCGAGTGCACTAAGTTTGTGAATTCAAAACATCATTAAACCTATTTACTTCTACCTCCATGGTGCCGAATTAATCATACAATATTTTTTAATTTGTTAAAAACTCAGACTCGGAACCTTCTTGGTGTAGTTTTTTTTAAATTTGCTCCGCCCGCACCATTTTCTTCTTAAGTAACTATAGCAACTTAACTTTCAATTTTTCTTAATTTGTCTATACATCCATACAAATAAATAAAATTGAAATGTCTGTTTGTAATATTAAAATAACCGCTTTTTACTAAATGCATAAGTATGTATACACGGTACATATACTAAAAATTTTTTTTTATAATTTCTGTTACATTGTCTGTCTGTCAGTCGGTCTGTCTGTCTGTTTGTTCCGGGTAATCTCTGGAACGGCTGGACTGATTTTGACGGGACTTTCACTGGCAGATAGCTGATAATCTAAGGAGTAACTTGGGCTACTTTTTTTAGACTAACTTTGTCCCGCGGTGTTACACGCGGTACGACAAAAACCGTGGGTAACACCGCGGGGTTGAGCGAGTACCTAAGTATTTTTGAAATAATTTAAAAATTAAAATCTGTAATACTTACCTGTCATAATGTAGTACCTAATAAATATTAATACCTAAACTGAAATAAAAGTATCTTGTGATTGTTAATGCTTTTTTTGCATTTAGTTGTTTCCTCGCTGAGGTGCAATGAAAAGTTACGTGTTGCACTCGAGTGCAAAGATTTTTTACCTCGTGCTCTTTTGATTCCCTCGCGAGCGTCAGCTCAGGATTCTAATTTTTGAATCCTTCGCTTGCTCGGTCATCAAAATTGAGCACGCGGTTAAAAAGCAACTTTGCACTCTTGTATAACAAATAACTATAGCGTTATCATATATTCAGAATTAGTGTATTCATCTGGTGATTCAGAAGCAGTATATTTACATTCAAACATTGTATGATGAACTCGATTGCTTCATACGAATTAATCCACGTCTTCATCCAAATTATATCAGTTCACAGGTGTCCACAGTCTCGCAGCGTATGAAAGAAAACAAATTCAGTACTTGATTTTTTTTATTTAGTCATTAATATAATAATTTAGGATATTTACATCTATGAGAATTTATGTTCCTAAAAGTTTATATAACATTCCAAACATGTCTTGCACCAGCTACTATGCCAGCCCAGGTTTCCACGGCTGCCTGTCTAATGAAACTCGGATCTACTAAGAAGCTATTTATATTATTTGAACCAGCACCTAAAAGTCCTGGCAGTTCGTAAGTGAAAGCGAATGGGATACCACTTACTTGTGCAAAATCACCGGCTGAACCGGAAGCACGGTACCGTAGTATAGCAACAACGTTCCCAACTCGATAGTTAGGTTTCTCTGGCCATTTGACTGCGTCAATAGCTTCTGCCATTCTCACACCTGCTACGTTAAGTGACAGCGCATTAGGAGCAAGAGTTCCATTTCCCCAACCAAACAAAATCATGCTGCCAAAACTGTGCAAATCTAAGTACATTGCCACACGGCCTCTGAATCTGTTTAGAATATTGACAACTACTTGAGTTTCAGGTTCAGAATTTGGTCCACGTCCATGGAATGTATCTGAGCATACGTTATTGCTGGATGCTGTACCCCAGTCAATGTTAAAATTTCTATTCAGGTCGACACCTTGGCAGAAATTACCAATCATCAAGCCGCTGCGGCGATTTTTGCGCCAGAATCGAGCCTAAAAATAAAAGTTTGATTAATTTTCAGTGTCATGTGTTTTAAGTACTATTCCAATTCTTTTTTTATTTTTAAAACACAAGAATTCATGCCAGTACGGTACGTTACGTTGAATTTGTTTTTCTTTTCGTCTATTTTCTATATCGTAATATTCCTTAAGTCCACTTACATTTGAGTGTGACCAAGCATATCCGTCAGGGTTGGCAACAGGTAGAACGATCCAATCAAAGTTATTTTGCAAATCAGATTCTGTCACATCTACCACTAACTTATGGATGGCATAAAGAGCTGGTGGCAGCGTTACCCACTCACGAGCATGCAGGAGAGATTGCAACACGATGACGGGTTTGCGTGTATTCTAGAAAAACAAAAAATCTTTTGATGACTTTCCGGACGAGAGAAATTTAGGTATCAGATCATGATTCGATCCCTCCAAAAGATGTTCTTTGGTTTTATTAATTTCTCTAAAGAGAATGCGTTATTTTGATTAGGTTAAAAAGTGAATTACCTGGATGCCTGTTGTGGAAATTTCCAGGTACTGAATAGTGCGGCCTTCGACACTGCTACCTCCGTTAACAAGCCTGGTGACCCTAGGAAACCTCCTGGCTATGTCTGCCAAGTATTGGTTAACCTGTAAATAGAAACAAGAATTATATTATGTCATAATGTAATTGGACGCTTTAATAACATCAACACAGATACTATATCATAAAAGGTATCTTCTCATACTTTACAAAAATATTTAACATTTAATGGCTTTGTCAAACCTCAACGTTTCGGATATTTCATGCATTACTATAAAGCCATATTCCATACAATCATAACTTCTAAGGAATTCGTCATTAGGACTTTGAAAGATAATAGCACAATATTTACCTGGTTCAAAGTATAGATTTCATTTAGTGACAGACGAGATGAATTGTTGTTTCTTGATGAAGCGGCAGCAGCAGCTAATTTTTGATCTTCCAATTCCAGCATCCTTAATAAAGATGATAGATTAGAAATATTTACAGATATACATTACTTTAAATAATGATTATTATAATTCAGTGTAAATGCGTAACAAAAATTCATGTTTTATTAAATACTAGTGGTTGCCCGCGGCTCCGCCCGCGTTATTATCGGTTATCGCAGCATATAGTAGCCTATGTCTTATTCTGATGTATAAGCTATATTACTGTAAAGTTTCATCCAAATCCGTTCAGTAGTTTTTGCGTGAAAGAGTAACAAACATCCATCCATACTTACAAACTTTCGCGTTTTTATTATTAGTATAGATATAGATGAATAATTATGATAATTAAAAGTTACTTACTCTCTGATGTTCTCATTGGTAACCTTGTATGATATTCCAACAGACTTCATAGCATTTTCGAAGGATACCTTTTGAGCTTCAGACACGAAAAACTCTCCTGGATTGACTAAGTTAGCGAATGACCAAATGTCTACTCCCAATTCGTTAGCTACGTCATTAAGTAATTCAATTTGCTCGATGTTGTTTGGGTATGCTTCGTAAACCACGTATCTTAAACAAAATAATTTAGTGCCATTTATAGTTTTAATTGCAGCTTTTTAGGTACACTATTAAAAAAATGGAAAGAAAGAAAGAAACAGTTAGGAATTTAAGCAAGTAAGAACTAAAATTACATTGTGTGCATCTGTCTTTTTGCATATTTGGACTTGTTTTTTAGTGTCGTATGGATCTCTTACTACGCGATCCACTCTGAAAGCATTCAAAGCGTTTACTGCAGTGCATTTGCAACAAATACAATATCTCCCCGAAGTCCCTAAGACTCATGTTGTAAATGTTACAACATGAACTCCCTACGTGAATGTATACGGACACACGATCTAGTTTTTTTTATGAACTGGTAAATAATGGACTTGATTGCAAAGAACTTGTCTCACGCACTTGAATAGCTGTGCCTCATAAAATACCTAGATATCCTATAACAAAACAATATCATTTTGACATACACCATAACTGGATAAACTAACTTAGATCCAAGAACCTGAAGTTGCCTCGTTGGTCTAGTGGTTAGCGTATGCGATTGTCGATCAAGAGATCTCGGACACGATTCTCGATTCGGACCAAAAGTGTTGTTGGGTTTTTCTTACAACACAATAACAGATCGGAATTTGGAAATTTTGGAGGAGTCCACTTCGGGAAAAAACTAATATATACGTAAAACCCATTGGACTAGTAGACTTATAAAGAAGGTAGTGGGATCCAAGATCCTAAAGTCTCAAAAAGGTAATAAACGAGTTCCATGAAATTTGCATAGATCTCCATCATGTGGTGAAACGCTTTTTTTAGGTATATATGGGCCAGTCAAAGCGACTCTACTCTGCCTGATATAGAGCATGAGCAGAATTCAATAGTAGTGGTCACCATACTTATTGCGAATGCAGACAATGCAACAATGCAGCATGGTGACCTACACTATGCCAGTCTATTGAGGTGCCTCTGTATCATCTATACATATAATAAAATCGTAACTGGTCGCTGTCTGTACATGGAAGATATCTCAGTAAAACTATTATAGGGGGGCTTTATGAATGCAATAGAACCCACGACAATGATTTTTAGAAATTTTGTCTGTTTATCTGTTTGTCTGTGCACGCTAATCTCAGAAATAGCTTATCCGATTGAAATGTGGTTTTCACTAATATATTGTGGTAAGCTTCACTTAACATTTAGTGTTTGTTTCATGTCAATCGGTTCATAAATTAAAAAGTTATGCGAATTTAAAGAATCAGGTAGCTGGACGTTTGTAGATTGTAAACGGCTGCGCGACCACGCCGGTATATAAAGCGCGCCGAGAGCATTATTTTCTTTTCTTGATTTTTTTTATTTCTTAATGTTATGTGTAAAAATCTGAAAGTACTTACAATTTAGTCGTTTCTAATAAGAACATATTTGTTTAGGGTTTATAGGGTTTGTAAATACATATACGAGTAGTATGTTTATTTTGTATAGGTTAGTTTGATTTCAAGTTCTTGATTCTTTTATAAACCTTATACCTATTTACTTATTTAGTTTAAAATATTTTCTAATTTTTATGTTTAAAAAAAACCATTTCATTTAGTAATTAACCGACTTCAAAAATGAGAAGGTTCTCAATTCCACTGTATTTTTTAATTTTTATTTTTGTACCTCATAACTTTCGACCGAGTGAACCGATTTTGTTGATTCTTTTTTATTTGAATGCTGGTGCTTCCCGTGTGGTCCCATTTTAGTGTTATCGTCGGGCCCAGATGAGGTATCTGGGCCTGATCCTCGACGGTAGGTGACTCTTCGACGAGCACTTCCGACAGCTTGGTCCAAAACTGGTCGACGCGTCCGGTCAATGTCGCTGTATGGTGCACCGGTGTGGGTGGCGGGTCTGACTGCCCTAAATAAGGCCCGCCTCTGGCGGCCTCAGAGGGTATTGGCAGTCAGAGCCATACGCGGATACCGCACGGTGTCGAGAGAGGCGGCGTGCGCCCTGGCCGGAACACCCCCGTGGGATTTGGAGGCGGAAGTGCTCGCCGAAGTTTATCGACGGGTGGCTGAATATCGGGCGGAGAGTGGCATTCGCCCTCCCCCCGAAGTATGCGAGTGGTGTGAAGCCGCCCGTCGAGCCACGATGGCTAGATGGTCGTTCCAGCTGGAGACTCCACGTGCTGGCTTTGCCGCCGTGGAGGCTCTCCAGCCGGTCATCCTCGAGTGGGCAGGGCGGCAGCACGGGACCCTTTCCTTCCGACTGACGCAGGTCCTTTCCGGGCACGGTTGCTTCGTAAGGTACCTGCACTTGGTCGCCAGGAGGGAATTGAGTCCCGCCTGCCACCACTGCGACTGCAGTGAGGACTCGGCCCAGCACACGCTGACGGTTTGCCCCGCTTGGGCGCCGCAGCGTCGGGCCCTCACTGCAGTCATCGGAGGAGATCTCTCGCAGCAGTTTTACCGCGGTCACAACCTTCTGCGAAGATGTAATCTCGCAGATGGAGGTGGCGGAGAAGGTCCGGGAGGACGACCTCCACTCGGACCCAATCCGCCGCCGGTGCCCGCTTCCGTGCGGGCAGGCGCTGGGAGGAATTTGGATGTGTTAATATCAGCAGATCCCGGGTCCCTCCCGTCTCAGGCGCAGAGTGGCACATCGTGTGGTTTTAGTCGGTTCGAGTCCGACACACTGCCCCGCCGCAAACCCCTATGGGGTGACGGTCCGAGGGTATTTCCACACGTAAAAAAAAAGGTCAGTGATACATATAACTTACGTTATTTTTCTTGACTTGCTTTCGGTATTTTTCTAAAAACAGGAAGTACTTACAGTTAACATCTTTGGTTGTTTTCGATAGTTAATAGATTGGGTTGACACGTCTTAATAGTTATTAAACTGTAATTAATGAAACTGTGTAATAATCTGTAAGTATTTATAATTTAGTTGTTTATGATAAGTACGTGTTTACTAAACTATGTTGTGTTAGTATATTGTAAGAATGCCTCTCCCAGTGCAGCAGGAATGCTAAATGGATGAGATTAGTTCGATCACAGGAATCTGAAGAAGATCATGAGGCTCTCACTGCATCTCAGGAACGTCAGGACAGGTTTTGTGCTACAGAAACTTCGGCTCAGCGAGAATCTCGATTCAGTTCACATCGTTCTCGAATGATGGCCACTCGAATTAGGTAGAACAGATACAGCGTGAGGCACGTTTGTCCATCGATCGTGATCTCATGCATTATCGCGTGATCCCTCAGTGCTACTGGACTACCAGCTCATAAAATAAATTTAAAAGTCGGCGTACCCATAATGCCCCTTAAATATTTAAGCCCGCCAAAACGTTGCAACGGTACCAGATTAAAAGTGACCAAAGATTTTAACAGGGTGCGGTAAAGGTGATAGTGTTTTTATTCCTCGGATTCCTCTCATCCCAAACCACTTTCCGTTTAGTTTTAAACGAGTCCGGTTTCCAGTGAGCCTATGTTTCGCGGTGACAATAAATACAGCCCACGGTATAGGTACGCTAAAAGTTGTGGGTGTAGATCTAAGTATTAACTGTTTTTCACACGATCAGCTTTATGTAACTCTGTCACGTGTTAGCAATCCTAGCAACCTCTATGCTTTGATCCCCGATGGCTATACGTCTAATGTCGTGTATAGAGAAGCATTACTTTAAATTCGATTATTCTAAACACTCAAATGACGGTGTTTATGAACCAAAAGAAATGTCCGAAAACTGCTGCCCAAAGTCACTATTCCACGCGGACGGAGTCGCGGGCACAGCTAGTTATATCATATATCCAATCTCGCAATTACCAATGAAACACGACAGCACAAATGTCGTAATTTTAGGTTAGTCTTCTGAGAGAGGGTAGTACCGCTGCGATCGAGAATCTCCGTTTGTACTGTGATCAGCTTGGCTTTTCTTCCTAACACGCCTTATTAACCGACTTCAAAAAAGGGAGGAGGTTCTCAATTCAACGGTTTTTTTTATGTTTGTTATCTCATAACTTTCGACTGGGTGAACCGATTTTGATGATTCTTTTTTATTTGAAAGCTGGTGCTTTCCATGTGATCCCATTTCAATTTGGTCCAGTTCTGACATGTCATCCATGAGAAAACCATATAAGTCTTCAATTTGTATTAAGTATGTGCGCGATAAATTAACGAATAACTCAATATCACGCCAACCGATTTTGATGATTCTTTTTTTATTTGAAAGCTAGTGCTTTCCGTATTTCAATTTTGTCGTTCTTGAAGTCAGTTTTTTTTGGTTAAAATTTTGTATTATTTTAATTGTTCTACACTCAATACTATTGATGTATTTATATTGCTTTCTGGTGTTTTTCATTGCCGTTAGTTCCTTAATTTTATTCTCATTGTTTTCTGTTTATTCTTCATATTTGACTAATAGTTATGTATCTAAGTAGGTTATTATAAACTGCTACTATTTACATGTGTAATGGTTAGGTGAATGTTGACACACTATTCTCTATACGATTTACATGAAAAAAGTCAGAACGGCTAAACTTAAAGCTTTTCAGTAGTTGTTTAACTTCGAGGATTGGAAATCTTCTCAAAAATATATATTTGGTGGAATAAACATTAAGAAATAACACATTTTTCCGTATTTGTTTTCTATTATTTTAGAATAAATTATTGTTATTATTTTTTTAAAAGACAACTCCCGCACTAGGAATAAACCCTGTGTCTTTACAAACATACATGAGACGGACACAAAGATGGATCACACAAAGTGTTGTCCTACGTGGGATTTGAACCCACGACACTTGGTTTAGTAGAAAACGGCGTGGTCACCGTTAAACCACTAGGCCAAACGTGCAGTCTGTAATAAGTAAGTTATTATATAAGTAATTTAAAGATTAAAAACGCTTACCCATCGTAAATTTCATGTTTGGCAGCCACCACATATAGGGACAAACAGAATATTAGAAACGACTTCATTGTGGCAATCTAGCCCGCAACTGAGGCCGGGACTCAAATCAGGCCTTAAATAATGCTATCCATAGGTCACGTTGATTGAATATTTCAAGACTAGACTATGTAATCAATCAAAAGTGATTACCTAATGATAATCTAAAGATTGAAGTATCTGATCAATCAATGAATTTTTTGTACTGAAATGTTATACGGCAATATGATTTTCGTTTGTATTGTATTTAATATCGTCATAAGAATGCAAGCAAATCCGATACGTCGATAATGGATTGTTGATGATATAACGTGACCGATTTGTAAGAGATAGGAAAACATTTTAGGCACCCCGACATTTGCATAAAATGTTTGTTTGTAAACACTGCTCGCATTTTTTTTCTTATGTGACCATGCGAAAGCTACTTTACTCTGCCTGGTGGGAAGCATGAGAACCCTAGAGTAGTGGTCACCATATTCATTGCGAATGCAACAATTTAGCATGGTGATCCACACTATGGCGACTGATTGACATACTTCTGCATCTTTGGGCCTCCAGTATTGCACTCACCAACGAAACACGATAGCAAAAATGTTTAAATAATGTCTAAAAAGGTTGGTGTTCTGTGAGAGAAGTATAAATATAGTGTTGCAATAATAAAGGAAGTAGAACCACGCTAAAATTCCCGTGGTTCTACTACCGCCGGTTAGCCGGCCTAACCGTGCTGAAATCAGCACGGTTAGGCCGGCTCGACCGGGTAGGTACTACCCTCGCACAGAAAATCAACATAAAATGACAGCGTTCGTGCTGTCGTGTTTCGTTGGTGAGTGCGAGACCGGAGGCCCAATGATGAAGAAGCATCACTAGCCCACTATGGTGTGGGTCCCCATGCTGCATTGTCTGCATTCGCAGTATAGTGACCACCACTCTTGGATTCTGCTTATGCTTTCCATTAGGCAGAGTAGTCATTTTGGCAGGGCCAAACATAAAAAATGAAAAAACAAAAGAATGTCTTAAATTTCCGTATGAAACCTCGCATCACATGGCTTATAAACAAAACGCAAATTAAAGCAAATAACCAAAATCAAATCATTTAACCGTTTCATGGAAAATCGGGGCTAAACCATTCCTTCGTTGCTTTTCAAAGCCGAGTGCCGAGTAAATAAGGTTACCGGAGCCAAAATCCACTCTTGCGCTGATCCTGGGGAGGACTCCAAAGGGGGGACAAAGCACTTTTGACTCTTAAGGTATCTATATCGGTATCTATAGGCAGCGGTGGCTGCTTAACCACAAGTGACACATCTGCCTTGAAAATTCAAATCAACCTATCGCCGTCTACTGATGAACGAAGGTGACCCCCAAGGAGCGCCAACCATCCGCTGCCTGCCACTTTCTTCAAATCGTTAGTTCATCGTACCGCAGGGCACCTACGTATGCTTAATCACGGTCTCCACTCTATCACATTTTGGCTTCAGCGACCATCGATTTGTTTGAAGACATGACCGGCCCACTTCCACTTCAACGTACTGATTCTGCGTGCGATGACGGTGGCTCTATTTTTTATTGAATAACTTCGTTACGAATTTTTGCCGGCTCTAAAAATCAAAAATAAAAAAATAAAGACATTAATAAACGACGAAATTGTTTTCGAACAGTTGGATATAAATTAAAAAGGCTTTTATTTAAGAATAAATATTTTACCATTATCAGATCGATTGGCCTGGTGGTTTTGACTATTACCTTCAGAAGCAGTATTTTGGATTAACATTTAAATTATTATGTGATGAACTTAATAAATTGTCTCTTATCTAATTATACCGTAGAACCATGTGCATGATTTATACAGGCTTTAACTAGTTTGGGGTAAGACGGCTATCATTTTTAGAACAAAAAAATATAGTGCTGTGCTGAGGTCACGGGCTTTATTTTGGAGTTTGGGTGTTTTTTTAATGTAAGTATATAATGTATATTTCTATCGGCCAATCTACGTCATTGTAAAAGCTCTGTTTAGATTGAAACTACATGGCGATGTGTATCCGAGATGTCCGAAATAGCACGCCGAATGCAGATCGTTAAATTTAACATTGTCCTACAAATATAATCCATATTTGGACATTATTATTTATTTACATTACACATCTGACGTAATTATAAATATTTATAATTGTGCGTATAAACTGCTGATAACTGGTAATGAAATGTCTGTCGCAATTCATTAATAACATAATTATGATAAGATTTAATCATGTGTCACGTTATCTGATTTTGGACTTTCCCTTTTTTGCAATTATTTCAAGAATTATAATTAGTGTTTAGTATTAAGGTGTAGCTTTATATTAAAATAATCTAATAACTCCGGCTTCGCACGGGTGCAATATTTCATTGTGTAGGTATCTTTTAAACTGCTCAACACATTATATGAAACCGGTATTTCTGTGGCCCGTCTACTTTATTTGCTTGATCAGTGGTACCAACAACGCAATACTCTTACCGGCTTTTTGTTTTTAAATCATGAAGAGTGATTACTTTAAGTGTTTAGTCTAATCATAGTTTGTGTAAAAGTTTTTTTTTTTTATGTTTGGCCTGCCAAAATGACTCTACTCTGCCTGATGGAAAGCATAAGCAGAATCCACGAGTGGTGGCCACCATACTCATTGCGAATACAACAATGCAGTATGGCGACCCACACTATGGCGGCCTAGTGATGCTTGTGCATCTTTTAGTCTAGTCAACAAGTATGGAACTTGTTGACTAGACTAATTGGGCCTCCGGTCTCGCTCTCACCAACGAACACGACAGCACTGCTGCTGTCATTTTACGTTGATTTTCTGTGCGAGGGTAGTACCGCCCCGGTCGAGCCGGCCCGTTCGTGCTGAGATCAGCGTGGTTCTACTACCTACCCTAACACATAAGTTTTGTTTTTTTATCTACTAATATTCTATTTTTGTACCTACTGCATCATATTTTTACATTGGTTACAAAGGTTGACTGGTAGAGAATGCCGCCTGGCATTAAGTCCGCCTATGTACATCTAGTGCATTAAGTTTGAATATATAAAAAAAAAAACTGCATTTTCGAAAACCATTTTGCCAAAAGTAACGCATTCCTGTTTTGCGGATTGGGGGATAGAAAAAAAAAAATGTTTTCTTAATGCCCACATGTGTCGCTAAAATTTCAATATTATTGACTCAGTGGTTTCAGCTCTGCGTTGGTCGATCAGTCAGTGAATCAGTCTTTAAATTTCTTTGGTTATTTAAAGTTGATTATTGATATGTATGGTGACCTCATTCATAAATAAATGAAGAATACAAATATCTTATAAGAACATTAAATGATGGTGGACAGACAAAGCAAAATAGACATGACGTGCAGACCAACATTTATTTCTTGTCGTATCCTAAATCGCAAAACATCGCAACATGCATTAGGTCAAAGTAAAACATAATACATGTAGGAATCATAATATATACAATTTCAACCCAAATTCACTTGAAGAAAATGGTTGGCAGCTGTGAATGCGGACTGCACTAGACAGGTATAGCTAACTTATAGGTAAGATGAGTAACAACGACGGAGAGCAACGATGTAAATAGTATTTATTTACGTATGTACGTATGTATGTACTTTTTTTGACTCGACAATGGTAGCGTATCAGACTGCTGTGCATGAGGTGTCGGGTTCGATTCCCAGGTCAGCACAAATGTTTGTATGATCTACTCGATTGATGACTCGATAGAGGTCTTTGTCCAGTAGTGTCCTATTAAAAACTATTAATGTTACGTGTGACGTGATTATTTTCCAGAATTGTGTTGTGTATTTTTTCTTTCTTTTGAGCTACGATAATTAATCAATTAGCAAGTAAATCATAACATTATAAAACATGCTTAATAATACCAACACAACAATAATGATTATAATAAAATTATCACGTGAAATCAATAATGGTTTGTAACTTTTTTCACACGGTGAAAAGATACCATATTATGTGAATGTCTGCATCTGATAACGGGTATTACTGATCTACGTTATCATTATTAACCGACTTCAAAAAAGGAGAAGGTTCTCAATTCGATTGTTTTTTTTTATGTTTGTTACCTCATAGCTTTCGACTGGGTGAACCGATTGGGTGAATCCGTGTGGCCCCATTTCAATTTGGTCCAGATTGAAGTCGTTTTTTGTTGTTAAAATTTTGTATTATTTTGAGTATTTCGTTCCTTCGAGAGCACGTAAAGCCGTTGGTCCGGCGCCTGATCTCTCCCCGGTCGTGTCGAATACCTGTCCCATCGGATTATGAGAGTGAGGAAACAGAGAGTTCACCTGTGTTTACGCACACTCTTGTGCACTATAATTTCTCCTGCGTAGTTGGCTGGTCTCTGTTGAGACTGGGAGTTTTTTTTTTGTCGAATTGGGGGCAAACGAGCAGACGTATCACCTGATGGTAGGCGTCGCAAGTACGTTGCCGGCCTTTTGGGAATGAGGGGGGAGGTAGGGGTAGGGGATTGGGGTATGGGCCTCCGGTATCCTCACTCACTCGGTGAAACACAGCGCAAGCACTATTTCACACCGGTTTTCTGTGAGGCCGTGGTATCACTCCGGTTGAGCCGGCTCACATATGCCAAAGCGTGGCTCTCCCACGGTATGAATGAATTAGGGATATACAACGTGTGTTGTAGGGGACTTTACAAACATACATGAAACGCCAGACTCAGAACAACAATTTGTGACTCACACAAAGTTTTGTCCCGGGTATTTGAATCCATAACACTTCACGTAGTAGAAAGCAACGCGGCGCGGCGTGGCGACCACTTAAATCACTAGACCAACCGTATAGTCTAAGTTTATTAGTATTTACCGGATTCCTCTGAGTCTTGATTCACAAAGACTCGTTAGATTCTTTTTAACATTTGAGTTATAAAAACATGTACTTTACCAAAAAAGAAAAATTCGGAAGTTTTACTCAAAATTGGGAAATAAGAAGGTGAGAGTTTCTCAAAATCGTTCACATTGGAAGATTTTTCGATCCGTTCAATACAATATATATATTTGATAGCATTTTTCAAGTTGGGTTGTGGCATTAATTATCTTAATCTTCAGAAACGTCCAGGCTGGAGAAGACTGCGTTTGTCGAGAACATGTGAAATAGCGTTAATTGTGTGTTTGAATCAATTATTACTTTCTTAACATAATGTTAAAACACTCTCTAAACCAAACTAAAAATCACAAAAAAATAAAATGTTTTATCAAATCTCGTTCTGGATTTCAAAGATTCACTAACATTAGACTAGTCCCCAACCCGCACTTGGCCAGCGTGGGGACGTATGGCATTAACCCTCTCCTGAGAGGAGACCCAAACCCAGCAGTGGGACGTTATGGGTTGTTGATGACTAACATTAGACGTGTCACATTAAACATAGATTTTATCGAAAAACATACATACAAAAATAGCATTTTGGAAATCGCTTCACTAAAATAAGAAACAAGAGGATAATTTTAGAGAAATTTAAATTTAGTGACGCAACAACAGTTTTAGCATCAATGTCTACCGTGTGCAACTTTTGTATCAATTAATTTAAAATTATTAGTATTTTTTCTTCTAAAGACAGACAATCCATTTGCGATCTGTAATAATAGATTTGTAGATATAACATATAATATTCAAGTTCCTGAACAATTTGATATTGCAATTCCGCAACACTACAATTTCACAAAGCGATTTTTAAAATATTAGAATATTTTATACAAGTTTAACAATTTTATTTAAGAAAGAGTATTTTTTATTCCATTATATTATAGTACTTTTTTGTATTTGCTTGATGACTAACCAATGTAATACAATAAATTACAACAAATCTCTTGTGTGGTTAGCACGGAGAAGAACCTTACGAAAGCTGTGGTGTTATACTTGTAGTATGTAGTTGTAAAACACAGATAATTTCGAAATGCCACTGAATTTTAACGTACCTACTCTTGACACTAGGCTTTGCCGTGGGAGAGCCACGCTTTGGCATAAATGGGCCGGCTCGACGGGAGTGATACCACGGCCTCACAGAAAACCGGTGTGAAATAGTGATTGCGCTGTGTTTCACCGAGTGAGTGAGGATATCGGAAGCCCATATGTGGCCGAACCTGCGCCTTATAAAGCAAAAAGCGGTGGGCCGGAGTGAAATACTGTCTCGATCTGTTGAGCACGCCAATTTATCGCCTTATTCTCCAAATGGCCTCGGAACTGGACTTCCAATGTTGGCTGAGGCAGATAGGGGAGGGTCTACTAGACCACGCTAGCCAGACGGGTTGGTGTAGGATTTGTTTAAGTTTTCTTTCTTTTAACAGTGCTGATGTCTTGCGTATTTTGTTCCCTTAGTCGTCTCATACGACATGGGATGAATAGGGGTGGTGATACTCTGTATTCTTTGTTCTTAGTCCGTCACCACAAATATATGTGTTCTTATTAGATTCTGCTATTTCCCCAAAAGTGATTTTAGTTGCTGCTCAATCTATTTAGTAACAACAACAACTAGTTATTTATAACGTTGTTTATTTTTTGAATCTTTTTGCGAGTATCTCTAAATAGCTTTGTGGTTATATAACTTCAATGTTCACCTTAAGATATTTATGCTGATGGTATTTAAAACAAAATAAAATATGCAAAAATATTACTGGCTATGTTTTAAGGTGTAACATGGGTTTTTTCCAGCCATGAGAAAATCGCTAAGAGTTTTAATGTTTTTTTTTATATTTAGCCCTGCCAAAATTACTCTACTCTGCCTGATGGAAAGCATAAGCAGAATCCAAGAGTGGTGGTCAACATATTCACTGCGAATGCAGACAACGCAACAATGCTGCATGATGACCTACACCATGGCGACTTAGTGATGCTTCTGCATCATTGGACTTCCGGTCTTGCACTCACCAACGAAACACGACAGCACGAACGCTGTAATTTTACGTTGATTTTCTGTGCGAAGGTAGTACCGCTCCGCTCGAGCCAGCCCGTTCGTGCTGGATTCAGCGTGGCTCTACTACCTTGATGTTATTTATAAACAATCTCTAAAATACTGAGTGTTTAGTGTACCTACTCTTCGATCTCGTATTCTACTATAAGAAAAGTACCGCAAGTTAATATTTGAATTTAAAATAGACGAAACAGAAAACATTGGCATCAAAATGTCCATCTTAATCTTAGAAAAACTTTCTTAACAACACGCTTTGGCCTACTAGCTGACGAAAAGGATTGGTATAGGTTTGTTTCAAATTTTCCTTCTCTTTTCAGTTCTATTGCCCTGCACAGTTTGATTGCTTAGTTAGGACACGTAGTTGTCCTTATCATAACCTAGGGCTGAATAAGGCTGGTGACACTGGTGCTTCTTCATCCGATACCACCGTGACAGTCTATACTAAATAAATTCTACATTCGTTTCCATCTGTTGCGACCATGCAAGTTGATCGCAGCTCGATGGTTGACATTAGAATGTCGTAGATACGCTAATCGGTTCGAGAATATCTATATCGCGATACATGATCAGTAATCACTCCTTAGTTCGGTTTGTATTCAGTAGATGACGTTGTTTGCTTCTGTTTGCGGTGTATGTGGAAGGCATCACACATCATCCGATCGATATACTATCTCTGCAAAATGATAAAGTACCAGGTATTGATTACTACTAATACCATAATAAAGGAAATAAGATAAAGGTATAATTAAATATTTTTAATTATCATAATTAGTACAAATATTTAAAAACAATAAAAAAACATAATTAACAGTAGCTTCAAAATAAATCTACTTACAAAACCGGCCATCTACCGGATATACACCGAACTACGGAGTAACGTACAATACGAAGAAACTACCAATCCTGAATCGCGCAGTAAAAGTTCTCGCGCCGATTATCATATATACAACAACATCAACCGATGGGGCAGTTGGCCCGCCAGGCATAATCACCACGCCTGGTTGGAGGGACTTGACACCCGTCCCCCCACAGTATAAAATCAGATTGGAAACAAATAAATAAAGCCTTTTAAAACTTTCCTTAATTTATATTTCAACCTATCACAGTCCACTGCCGAACGAAGGTCTCCCCAAGGAGCGCTAATTATCCCGGTTTTGGGCAATCCGGAATTCTGTTGAAGAGAGAAACACCCAGCATCGCACACTCCATCGCACACTGAATCACTTAAAGTTACTAGATAAAAACCGAACAATATACTTCTAATATACGTTAAGGAAAATGATCTTATATTTCATAATTAATTTGGTTTAAGAAGAGCAAAAATTCAAAGGGGAAACTGTTTTGTTTTTAACAGGTCATTCAATCAGTCAGACCCTTTACACAAGAACAAAGATACCATTGACGTTTTGCTTTACCTAGCGAAAGTCCTTGCTAGAGTCTACATTCCAATGCTTCTGATAAATTTTAAAGGTCACTTTGAAAAATTCAAAGATTAAATTATAATATGGCTACGATCTCTATCGCATATGCCGAAAATCTTTAAGTACTCTTATCGTGAAATCTAAATACATTTAGGTTATCAAATAATTTGTAATTTTGTGTATACATATGTTATTATATACTTATCTGCTTATACTCATCACACCTGGTGTCAATATAACTATTAACAATGATAATATAAATGGATTTTTAAGAAAATAATTCAACACCAGGCTTTAATAGGCCTCTGGCGAGACGGACTGCCATAGGTTTTGTTAAATGTTTTCCTTTACAGTGATGCAGTGCTACGTTGTTTGCTCCTTAAGTCACCTCTTGCGGAACCCATAGGATGATTACGAGTGGTAACAGTCTGTTGTCATCACCACACCGATTACGTTCTCCAGTCAGCAGAATGGAACTCCCGTATGGAAAAAAGTAATTAGTGTTTTAACGTTAAGATATTAATTTTAACTTGCAACATAAGGATTTTTGCTAAAATCAAAAACAATTATTAAAAGTTTGTCACCAGAAAATTCCTGAACAATTTTTGTATTACTATTAATTTTAAAATAGAAATCTACGGGATTGCTACGGAGTGATCATGGCGCTTGCAACAGCGCCGAAATATTGGATACTCACAAACAAAAAGGTACATGGTAGCATTCCCGTAGATTTCTATTTTAATGTTAATGACCATGAAAGTTTAAAAAAATACTATTAATTTTTTTAGTAAAGCCTGCATTAGCAAAGTAGAATTCAAGAGTGGGGGCCACCATACTTATTGCGATTGCAGACAATGCAGCTTGGCAACCCACACTATGACGGCCTAGTAAAGGAGTCTCGTGCACTTGTTGCAGTTACAATTAAAGTTTTTTTTATGGAATAGTGTGCAAACGGGCAGACGTATCACCTGATGGTAAGCTATTTTCGCCGCCCATGGACACCCGCAACACTACATGCGTCACTAGTGCGTTGACAGCCTTTGGGGGATGGGGATGGAGGGAGGGGTTGGGGATTGGCCCTCGGGTATCCTCACTCACTCGGTGAGAAACAGCGCAAGCGATTTCACACTGGTTTTCTGTGAGGCCGTGATATCACTCCGGTCGAGCCGGCCCATTAATGCCGAAGCGTGGTTCTCGCACGGTCAGTTCCAGTTTTTCACGGCTCGGTAGCAGAATCGTTTGGTTTTAAGGCCGTTTTTTCCAAAAATATTTTCCTCAAAGAAAATAGCGTACCTAGTCTTAAAATAATCAAGTAAAAGAAAGGACGTAATTCTTTAGAGACTTGATAATTTTTAAGTATCTGTGATTGATGCTCTGGTATATCTGTTAACATTGTTTACTGATGCGGATTACGTGGGCTCCTGTAATCGTTTTTATGTGACAAAAATGTAAGCATATTATGTGGAAGGTAAATAATACTGATCAAGAATGAAATCAATTCTAACAGGAAAAAAGAATTCATTGTAGTTTTTAGACTAGAAAGTCCGAATGTAGTTTGTATATAATTTTTACTTTGGAATTCACGCGGCACACAGCAAAGTTAAGCATACGGACCTTTTTTCTTTGTTGACGGAGTGAAAAATCCCTTCAAATCCCCGGCTCATGTGTCTCCGAAGAGCCGTATATGGTGTTTTCATTAAAAACCACCCGACGGCTGACCTCCGTCGTCCTGCTGTGGATAACCAGGACCATGTGATTTCAGGTTCTCTCCAAATCGACGCCATGCCTTATCAGGCCTTGGGCATGGAGAAAGTATTTTCCCCCAAGCCTTCGTACCTAGGGTACAAAGTTTACGGTACTCCAATTACCCAAGATAATATAAAAATTTTAGTACACTTTTTCTTTTTTCTGCAAGTTTATGCCATTTATTACAAAGCTAGCTGACCCGGCGAACTTCGTACCACCATATTTACATATCTGTATCAGCTTCCCACAGGCAGTGTACAGTCACGTACAAAAAAAGACTTTTCCCGTTATCTTTTTTTTTCTTTCTAGCAAAAAAAGAATGAATGAAATCGGACTATGTGTTATTGAATTACAACTAAGTACATATTTTGACTTTAATTCCCACTCTCCAGGAAACCTTGCTGAATTTCGGGATAAAAAGTATCCTATGTCCTACCTCATAGTATGAACTCAAATCATGCCAAGTTTCATTTGAATCTATTCAGTAGTTTCGGCGTGTTGCGCGGCCAAGATACAGACAGACAGACAGACAAAAATGAAAAAAAAAAAATACAGTTTTGGCTTCTGTATCGATAATAGATAGCCCTCCAAAATTCAAAAATTCAAAATATATTTAATGAACAGAATTGGACCCGTTACATTTTTATTATAAGTATAGATATATGGATATGAAGCAAATGATTGAGTATTCATTCAGTTAAAGATAAAGCAAAGAGACGGATATATTAAAAAAAGCGTAATGGTTTGACGTAAGCGACTAGCAAATATATAATGACTGGCACTAATACATGATGATAACTAGAATGTATTGAATAAAACGATAATGATTAAGGAAAATATTTGAATTTTTCATTGGGAGAATCCTATGTATTGTAATAGACTGAAACTATTGATGATGAATAATCTCAAAAGCCAACGACCAGAGATCTGTATTAGTTTCCGATGATAGGTTCTGTATTAAGTTATACGTAATCCCACACAAAAAACTTGTGTCCATTAGAATTTTAGATAGGCAAAAGTCGATATATCGCATAGCCCTGCAGGTTTTTACGATATAGACAATCGAGACACATTCGTCACACACGAATAACTCAGAAAGATTCAACTGAATAGGGTCATGAAGGATAACCGTTGATGATTTGATTCTTTTGCTTCGCCAAATTGCAAATTTAAAGGAAAAAGCCACTGTAAACGTGATCTCTAAACACCTTTTATTGTCTGTGCGGATATCCCCCCCCCCCCACCGGATACCGGGCTCGACTAGCTATGTTAGATCGAACCGACTCAGGTACAAGTAGCTGTGTACAAACCAAGTGTACCCTAGCAAAGAAATCCCTGGAACCCAGACTTACCTCGAGCCATCTGCCAGCGGCTTGCAGATAACTCCCTCCTGAGTAGTAACCCCAAGGTTCCTATTCTGCTCCCAAAAGGGCCTGCTGCCCTTTTGCGTTCGCGGTACCAGACCGGTCTGCTTCTGCTAGAGTGACAGATGGTATCATCTGTCACCCCCTACCTTGCGTTTATGGAGGACAGAGATCGTTCTGCGACCTCTGGCACTTGAGCCATCTGCGGTACAGGGCCCGTTCCCAGCCCTGTTGAAGAGGTTTAGAACTTTCCCGGTCCCGCTTTGCTATCTTTTATGCAAGCATAACTTCTCGCAGAAGAAGATGACGGAGCGCTCCGTAACATGGCCGCATTCATGTTACAGAGCAAGAAAATTCCTACTCCGATGGCCGCCTCCTTTGAGTTGGCGACGACACCCACCGGAATTAGGGCTGGTGACACTACGTACTGTTAATCTATCACCATATGGACAAATTATGTGTATTATGCGAATAGGGTAGACGACTTTTGAAGGAGTCCTGGTGGTGAATCGAGAAGTCGCACCACAGTTCGCCTGAAAAATATCCATCTTGTAAATGAGATATTATTCTGTAACAGCGTGAGTATGTTGATATTGATAATTGATTTTATCTTAATAACATTACAAGTACGACAGCACCCGATAAACTTTATCTATAGGTATTTACTATTCTATAAGGTATAAATAAAAGAACTTTATAAAGCAACTTTTATCATCAGTTGATCACTAAAACTCCACGATGAAGTGGTTTTTATTATTTGCTTTTTCACTATGTGTGGTGTCTGCTAAACATGAACTTTATGATGGGTACGATTTTTGTTTAATAAATTTTGGCTATGTGGGTTTGGCGGTTGGCCTAGTGGTTTAAGCGGTCTCCACGCCGCTTCCTACTGCGCAAAGTGTTGTGGGTTCAAATCCCAGATGGGACAGCACTTTGTTTGATCCACAAATGTTAAGAATCTGGGTGTTCTTTGTGCCCGTTTCATGCACGTTTGTAAAGTCTTACGCGACACAGGATGTATATTCCTAATGCGGGAGTGGTAAAAAAAAATGGTTTATTGTTGACATAGCCTGTTGGGAATAATAAATAAGTATTTCTATTACAAATAAGTAATGCTAAATAGGTGAACTGTTTATGTTAAATTTTCAGCGTATCATTTACAAGGTGTGGGTGTTTTTAAGAGTTAATGTGCTTTATTTAAATGTACCTGGAAACAGGAACATTTCCTTCCTTGGAAAATTCTTTAATTACAAATGTTTAATTATCATAAATTAGAATGGGCTTGCTATTGGGTTTTTATTGTTATTTAACTGTACTGTACTTGCCTTTTTTATGTTTGTTAATTTTTTTCATTCTTGTCATCACATTTTAAGTTTTAAAAACAAAAAAAAACTGTTAATGTGTGGACCTCTCCTTAAATATAAGTACAGTTTTTTTTAGTAAATGATGATAGGTATAATTTATTAATAGTTTTAATATTAATATATATTCCAGAAAAAATATACCAACTATATAACTATATTTATTATACCAACCCGGTACAGTAAGCCAAAACTTTCTTAGAGGTAGACTCCTTTGTCCAGCAGTTGACTTTTAAGTGACAGTTGACTTAATCTATCTATCTATATATTATATATAAAAGAGTAACGTGACTGACTGACATACCCAGAGATCAACGCACAGCCCAAACCGCTGAAGCTAGACTCCTGAAATTTTGCATGTAGGTTCTTTATATAACGTAAGTGAGCACTAAGAAAGGAATTTTTGAAATTCTACCCCTAAGGGGGTAAATCAGGGGATGAAAGTCTGCGTGAGCGAAGCCGCGTGTAAAAGCTAGTTACTAATAATACTAAAACAGATATTATCATATACTATTTCAATGCTAAAGCATATCGGCATGTCAATAGACGGATCTCTAAGTCCTTGCGGCACGACATCCGTGTCTTTAACACTAACCATATTAAAGATACGATAGAGCGAAATTAGGGCTCCAAAGTGTTCGCAAGAGACTTGTCTATTGGGCAAAGCCAGTTGACGAAGCTGAAGACGGAATACGGCAGTGTAGCGTCTACTAAGCCAGAGGTACTGAGGGAGATCGAAAGGTTCTATGGACAGTTATATACCTCAATTGCTAAGCCTGTTAACGATTTGGATAAGGATCCAAGAGCCAAATTAACCCGACACTATACAGAAGACATCCCGGACATCAGCCTGTATGAGATTAGGATGGCCCTCAAACAGTTCAAGAACAACAAGGCGGCGGGTGAGGACGGAATTACGTCGGAGCTTCTGAAAGCGGGTGGATCACCGATACTGAAAATCCTTCAGAGGCTCTTCAATTCCGTCCTGCTCGACGGTACTACGCCCGAAGCTTGGAACAGAGGCGTGGTGGTTCTTTTCTTCAAGAAAGGCGATAAAACCTTATTGAAGAACTACAGGGCCATCTCGCTTCTGAGCCATGCTTATAAGCTATTGTCGAGGGTGATCACGAACCGTCTCGCACGCAGATTTGATGACTTCCAACCTCTCGAACAAGCCGGTTTCCGTAAAGGCTATATTACCATAGACCACATTCATACGCTGCGGCAAATTATACAGAAGACCGAGGAGTATAATTTGCCACTATGCTTAGCGTTTGTGGATTATGAGAAAGCCTTCGATTCGATCGAGACTTGGGCAGTGCTGCAGTCTTTTCAGAGATGCCAAATTGACTATCGGTATATCGAAGTGCTGAAGTGCTTGTATAAAAATGCCAGCATGTCGGTCCGAGTACAGGACCAGAGCACAGAGGATATTCCGTTGCGGAGGGGAGTTAGGCAGGGTGATGTCATCTCGCCTAAACTCTTTACCAATGCAATGGAAGACGCCTTCAAGCTACTGGATTGGAAAGGATTCGGCATCAATATTAATGGCGAATGCATCACTCACCTTCGGTTTGCCGACGACATCGCAGTCATGGCAAAGACTTTAGAGGAGCTCAGCACGGTGCTCAGAGGCCTCAATAGAGTGTCCCAGCGGGTGCGCCTTAGGATGAACATGGACAAGACGAAAGTCATGTCAAATATCCATGTTTCGCCCAGTCCCGTATTACTGGGAGGCTCGGCTCTCAAAGTTGATGATGACTATGTCTATCTGGGACAAACGGTCCAACTAGGCAAATCCAACTTCGAGAAAGAGGTCAATAGACGAATCCATTTCGGCTGGGCTGCGTTCGGGAAATTACGCAGCGTTTTCTCGTCCAAAATACCACAGTCCTTAAAGACCAAGGTCTTTAATTAGACGAACTAAAGTTACCGACATAGCAGAGCGAGTCAGCAAGCTGAAGTGGCAGTGGGCAGGGCGCATAGCTCGGAGAACCGATGGCCGATGGGGCAGAAAGGTTCTTGAGTGGAGACCACGTGACGGCAAGCGCAGCGTAGGAAGGCCTCCCGTAAGGTGGACGGACGACCTAGTTAAGATCGCGGGGACTCGTTGGATGCAGGCTGCTACCGACCGGTCGAAGTGGAAATCAATGGGGGAGGCCTACGTTCAGCAGTGGACTTCTTACGGCTGATATGCTGATGATGATGATTTCAATGCATAAGAAAAATCCTAAATTTTGTTTAATTATTTTTTATTTCTTTTCAGATATGTTGTTTACGAAGTATACCCAAATGATTTAAAGGATATTTCGTCACTTAATGATGTTGTTAACCAGTTAGCTTTAGATATTTGGTCTTATCCAAACCTGGTTAATCCTGGACAAATTTTTGTACCGGGAACTCAAAAAGAATCGTTTGAAAATGCTCTAAAGAAGGCTAGAATACAATACAAAGCTGCAATCGAGAACATCAGAGAGTAAGTTATATCAAAATATGCATGTTTCAATTTCTTTTCATAAATGTGCTAGTTCAATACTTAAATTGTTGATTGAATTTCAACAATAACTCATTAATTAGTTTGATCCAATACTATTTTTGCACCAACTTGTAAGTCTTGCATACATTTCTTCTGAGTCTTACTAATGTTTTTGTACTTTAAAACTTAATAACATTATCATATTCATCATTTCAATATTTGTTTTTTTTTATATTTATAAATTTACCTTTTATTTTTAAGGCTATTGGAGTTAGAAGATCAATATCTAGCAGCAGCTGCCGCAAGACAAAATCACACCAATTCACACCGTGCAGTAAATGAAATATACAGCTTCGATCAGGTAGGATCAAAATACATTCTGTACCTTAAATTAAAATCATAAATGTTAAAGCATTGTTTTGTAATTTAAGTTTTGAAAGCGTAACACTACTAAGGGTCAACTGTGGCATCCATTCATTGTTAAATGTGTTCCGTTTGTGTAATTCCAAAATGTTCTCATTCTTAAATCGTCCTTAACTTTTACAGGTTACTGCTTACTTGGCAGATATAGCCAGAAGATTTCCGCGTGTAGCCAGATTAGTAAATGGAGGTAACAGTTTGCAAGGGCGACCAATACAGTACCTGGAAATTTCAACAACCGCTTTTCAGGTAATTTATTTCAATTTAATGAATTTTAACTATTTTTATATATCCTATTTGATTAAAAAAACAGCATTTATCACAATAATACATAAGCTGTGTTTTTCATTGACAATGACAATATTGTAATAAAATATCGATTCTGTAACAGAACTATGAGTAATTCCCAAAAATGGAATGAAAATTACACTGATGTGCAATGTAATTTTGACTAACTAGAGACCATCTTCAAAGCTGAGATAGGCATTTACTATTAGTTTTTAGGTCACTACTGGTAAAACATGCAAATATTGGTATGTCTCATCGAAGCTGCAGCATGTGTAACGTGTACTATCCAAATTCCGTTTTCTCCGACAAAAATCACCATAACTCAATTTTACCATTCCAGTTTAGTTAAGATCGTCTAAGGAGTTTATCGTATTTCCTTTTTCAGAACTCACGTAAACCTGTCATTATGGTGCAGTCTCTCCTGCACGCCCGTGAGTGGGTAACTCTGCCACCATCACTTTATGCCATTCACAAGTTAGTGGTAGATGTGACAGAATCTGATGTACTGAATAACATTGATTGGATCATCATGCCTGTCGCCAACCCTGATGGATATGAATGGTCTCGTACAAATGTAAGAGTTATAAATAAATCAGTACTAATATTATAAACGCGAAAGTTTGTAAGTATGGATGGATGTTTGTTACTCTTTCACGCAAAATTATGAACGGATTTGGATGAAACTATATTTGGATAGTTTATTTATACATCAGAATAACACATAGGCTACTATTTGCCGCGATAAGCGCCATACACACGGGCGGAGCCGCGGGCAACCACTAGTTATAAATAAATCAGTACTAATATTAAAACCCAAAAGTTTGTAAGTATGGATGGATGGATGGATGGGTGGGTGGATGTTTGTTACTCTTTCACGCAAAAAGTACTGAAAGAATTTGGATGAAACTTTACAGTAATATAGCTTATACATCAGAATAACACATAGGCAGTAGTAGCCTATGTGTTATTCTGATGTTCACAGATTTTGCGTGGACAGAAGTGCGTTGCCGGACTTTTAAGAAGGAGTACGCTCTTTTCTTGAAGGATTGAAGGTCGTATTAGTCCGGAAATATCCCAGGCCACAGTTCATTCCACAGTTTTATTGTGAATAATTTTGTTGATGTTAACTTTTCAGGTTAAATTAACATAATTGTTAGAGCAGTCCTGTTTTCCCTTTACATTTGTAAAAATATTTTCCCACTTTACAGGCACGTTTCTGGCGCAAAAACCGTCGCACTGGTTTGACAATCGCCAACAGATGTATTGGCGTAGATCTTAATCGAAACTTTAACCTCAACTGGGGCAGACACTCCAGCAATAACCCCTGCCAGGATACCTTTCACGGTAGCGGACCTAACTCTGAACCTGAAACCCAAGCCGTTACCAAAGTTTTAGATAAATACCGAAACCGCATGGCTATGTATATAGATCTGCACAGTTTTGGAAGTATGATTTTATATGCGTATGGTAATGGAACTATTCCTCAAAATGCTTTGACACTCAATGTGGCTGGTGTGAGAATGGCTGAAGCTATCGACAATGTTAAATGGGCAAGTAAACCTAATTATCGTGTTGGTAATTCAGTCGCTGTCCTACGCTACATGGATTCTGGTGCATCAAATGATTATGCCCAGGCTATTGGCATTCCATTCTCCTATTGCTATGAATTGCCAGGTATGTTAGGTGCTAGAGGTCTAAATGGATTTTTGGTGGACCCAGGTTTTATTAACCAGGTTTCTATGGAAACCTGGGCAGGTATCGTAGCTGGTGCAAGATATATTACAAGAAGTTAAGTTTTAAGTATGATCTGTATAACTCAATAAATTTAAGGTAATTTATTTAATAAATATTGTTTTTTTACTTAATTTGTTTTTTCTTATTAAATTAGCATTCTTATTTCAAAATGGAAATGAAAATATGTTTTGTTGTTATCCAAACGATTTCTAAAGAAAAGCTTTATAGTAGCAAATACATGCACGGATGTTATAATCGTTTGGCGATCACAGCTCTTTACCGCTTTGAGTGTTGTGGGTGTTCAAACCTCATATGGCACAACATTTTGTGTGATTCACTAGTTGTTCTGAGTCTAGGTATTATTTGTGTATGTCTATAAAAAAGATGAAGACGAAGAAAGATGGAGATTTGGAAGATATGGACCGAGGCTAATGACTAGTAAATAGTTCTGTTCTTCCACCAAACAATTTTTGATGATCATGTTGTAACACCTTTTTTTTAAGATAACAATGATTTTGTAAATAGCGCCCTCTGTGGACTCGTTGTGCAATTAGGCTTTATCCAGTATAGTGATTTGATGTTTGATTCGCTGATTGTGCGAGAGAGGGCGTAATTTTGTGATTTAAAGTAGATTAATGAGAATTGTGTTTGAAAATGTTTTAATATGGTTTGTGAACGTTTATGTCAGTGTCATTGAAGACTGTCATATTGAGATTATAGGTGGGAAATTTCTGGAACAATCCGTGAGACTGTGTATATAAAGGAATGTTTTCAGTCTCGCTTCCTTTTCTTCTTTGCTTGGAACACAACAAGTATATTGTGTCTATCTGTGTGTATCATGTAGTAATCATGTAGTTTCTCAAGTGCCCATTAGGTAAGTTAAGTAAACTGTTTGAAACTTTTATTTTTATGTCCATCAAGCCAGCTTCCGTGCCTGCAGAAAGTTAAGGATTCCTTTTATTATAATGTTTAACCTAATTTTTAAATTTTATAGAAAAGTGTACTTACCCACTATTTATTTTAAGATTTTAGTTTTATGATGTATGTAATGTTTTTGTGTATTATATGATGTTAGTGTTTTGTAAAATATATACTCTGATTATGTTGAAGTTGTTTCTCTGAAGTGATCCATAAGGAACCCACCCACACACACATCTGACTTCTTTTGTTTTTTTTTTATTAATTTTTTTATAAAGGCGCCCTGGGATATCATGCTCTGTCTGCTGACTGGGTTGGTCGGAGAGTGGCACCCCCTGTTCAGGTCTAGGGGACTGTAAGGTTCGGATCCTCCTTCTTGTTAGGTCCATGGGTTACGACTTGCGAACCGCCTGACAGGTTTAGGTGTTACAATGTAACATATGATGTTTTCATTTTTATAATTATATCAAAGAAGATGCAACTTCTCTTGATAAAAATGCAGTGAAAAATCAAAACAAAGTGCCTACATTTTAACAATTTTTTAAGTAAAACCACAGAATAACTAAGTACCTACGTAAAACTATTTTCTGATACTGGATGCTGTATTGAAAACCTCGTTGTCACAGCGGCAACGTATACGATTGCTCTGCAGAGGTCTCGGGTTCGATTCCCAGGTCGGAGCAAATGTTTGTTTGATCTGCAAAAACTATAAAGTTTGGTTATTTTCTATGTAAAATATGTATGTATTTACACAAAAAGTATATAAGTATTCAGTATATGTTTATCTGTCAATCTAGACCTTATAGTATAATCTCTGTTTAGTTTCAGGCTAGATAGTGTTTCATTTTTTCATGTACGTCCTAATATTATCAAAGGGAGCGCGCCCTAAACTAATACCTTTAAAAGAGCCATGTTTGTATATATATAATCTGAATTTCGTAAAGGGCTCCAACGATTTTCATGAAATTTTGCATGGAGGGGCTTTCGGGGGCGATAAATAGATCTAGCTAAGATTCATTTTTAGAAAATGTCGTTATATTCGTGTTTTTAAATTTATCGATAAATCAATGTCCATCTAGCGCCGTCTATCGCAACTCGAGCGAACTACATTAAACTATACTGGAATTAGGTAGAGAATAACCAGTACCAGGGTGTACCAAGAGAGGGCGCCACTAAACTTATTTAAAAAAAAACTGAGCACAGCGCGGTCATTCAGGTACTGTTAATTAACTATGAAAGAGCCATGCTTTGACATACCCATATAGGCTAACTCGACCGGAGTCAACATTTTAAATCATGGCAATATTATTGTGGGCATCATTTTTATTAATATTTGTGTTTAGCTACCGATAAATCTTTTATCGCTATCTAAAAGAGATTGTTACCTCTCCCAAAGAAATTTGCGCAATAAATAAATATTTTTATGATAGCTGTGACCCATGCAACCTCTTCTTCATTTTCTGTTCATGTTATGACAGCGTAAACTAACTTGTCTATACAAATAAATAAAATTGGCGTGTCTGTACCGCTTTTTTCTAAATGCATATGCAAGTTTACACGGTACATATTATTCGCATATTTTTTCTGTTTGTTCCGGCTAATCTCTCGACCGGCTGAACCTTTTAACGGGACTTTCACTGATAGGTAGCTGATGATATAAGGAGTAACTTAGGCTACTATTTTTAGACCAGCTTCGCCCCGCGGCATTACCCGCGGTACGATAATAACCGCGGGTAACACCGCGGGGTTCAGCTAGTGTTATATAAAAATGGTTATAGTGAGTCCACCTTAAAGATTGATACACTTTTTAACCGACTTCAAAAAAGCAGGAGGTTCTCAATTCGACTGTTTTTTTTTAATGTTTGTTACCTCATAACTTTCGACTGGGTGAACCGATTTTGATGATTCTTGATTATTTGAAAGCTGGTGCTTCCCATGTGGTCCCATTTCAATTTGGTCCAGTTCTGACATGTCATCCATGAGAAAACCATATAAGTCTTCAATTTGCATTAAGTATGTGCGACAAATTGACGAATAACTCAATTTACGCTAACCGATTTCTATGATTCTTTTTTTATTTGAAATTTGGTGCTTTCCGTGTGGACCCATTTAAATTTGGTCCAGATTGAAGTCGTTTTTTTTGTTAAATTTTGTGATTAAGGGGAACAATTCTTTCATACATTGTTGAAATGTAACTTCAACCGTTTAAGCAGCGCACGCAATGAAAGCTCTCTAAAGGAATCATTTTCCCCCGTTTTTGCAACACTTTTTGGTGATACTTCGCTCTTTTTGGTCCTTGCGTGATGATATATATATAGCCTTTCTCAATACATGGGATATCAAACACTGAAATAATGTTCAAATTGCACCATTACTTTCTGGCGCGTTGAACCAAACAAACATACTGTCCAGCTTTATAACACTAGTATAGATACTAAAAAGACTCAGTGAATATTAGGGACAGTAAAAACTAAAATATGTAGGTATGGACCTGTTTCAGTTCTGCCATTTTTGTTTATTTATGTTGGCCTGCCAAAGTGACTCTACTGAGCCTGCTGGAAAGCATGAGCAGCATCTAAGAGTTAGAGGTCACCATACTCATTGCGAATGCAGACATGCAATAATGCAGTATGGTGATCTTCTGGTGCTTCTGCATCATTGGTCCTCCGGTTTCGCACTCACTAATGAAACACGACACCATGAATGAACACAAGTTAGTAAAACCAAAATTTTAAAGTACAGTTGGACTGAAGTTGCGGGAGCCCTATGTCTTGCGGTGGACGTTTTCTGGCTGAGAAGAACAAGAAACCGAAATTTAGATAAGTCTGTCTGCGATAGTGTTGCATTAACATACATGTGATCGATATGAAGAGAACCTTTTGCTTTTTAATTTGATTAAGCTGGAAAATGGGTGACGCGTATACTGTGCTCGGACGCGAATTCCATTTATCACTCATCATTAGCCCTTGATAGTCCACACCCGTGGCAGTGAATGGTGGTCTGCCGGACATAGGCCTCTCCATAGCAAAGCCGTTGCCGTTTGAGAACCACGCTTCAGTATGAACGGGCCGGCTCGACCGGAGTGATATCACGGCCTCACAGAATACCGGTGTGAAATGACGCTTGCGCTGTGTTTCAGCGAGTAGTGAGGATATCGGAGGCCCATACCCAAACCCCTTCCCCCATCCCCCTTCCCATGCCCCAAAGGCCGGCAACGCACTTGTGACGCCTCTGGTGTTGCGGGTTTCCATGGGCAGCGGTAATCGCTTACCATCAGGCGATATGTCTGCTCGTTTGTCCCCTATTCCATACCAAAAAGAAGGTATGGTCTACTATACCAAGATTGCCACAGACCAAGATTGTTTTAAGTGTTGATTATCTTGACAGTTATTTCGTCTTGCGTTGTTTGTTCACGGGATGAACAAACTTAGACACTTAGACCATGTTGAAAATTTATGGGTCATGTGAACCACCAGGAGATCTTCTTTAAAAGATACAGGGGCATAAAAAAATAACATTCAGCATTATGCCGACACTTGTAAGCTGTCCAACTGAGTACTGGTGAAGGGGACGGGGTAGCAACCCTTGATTTTTCTCCCTTGTTGCATGATTTTTGTACGGCGTTGCGCAGTAATGGATAAGAACAGGTATTGAAATTGCATGGAACCGATGCCGTACAAAATCAAATTGACTGAGCGAGGCGCCGGGAAATCAAAAAACAAAGAAATACAACTTTGCGGCGCACTATTTTGTACGGAATACTTTATTCCGCAACTCCGTACAAAAATAATGTGACAAGGGAGAAAAATCGAGGGTTGCTACCACCTCCCCTTCACCTGTACTCAGTTGGACAGCTTACAAGTGACGGCATAGTGCTGAATGTTATGGTTTTATGCTCCTATATCTTTTTAAAAAGGTCTCCTGGTGGTTCAGATGACCCATCAATTTTCGACACGGGCCCATAGTCTAGTGGTGAATTTTGCTGAACCATTCAAATTTTAAAAAAGCTAGGTAACTTTACAGCTGACTTATTCTGACTGATTTCTACTCATGATAATTCAGAAAAACCCGTGATTGGTTTAATCAAAATCGATGATTTTGATTGATTTTGTTGATTTAAAAGGTACACTGATTTATTACCGTTTAAAGAGTATATGAAGGACGGCTACACGAGATAAACTTTAGCTAAAGGTATAGACTGTACCTACTGTAAATACCCGTGGATAAGAAAATTCTTGTTATCTTAGATTTTTATTGAAATAGGAAAATACATAGAAACGCTTTTGTGAAGAGAAATTTAATTAATTTTTTTTATCTGTTGGTTAAATACAGCAGCATTTATATAAGCTCAAAACAAAAATAACTAAACTATTTTAAATAGACAAATGCTGTAGTCTTTGTATCACAAGTTTTCTAAATTATCTGAAGAAATTGCAAAGATGTCATTTTAACAAAACAAAAACCGACTTCAAGGTTCGACTCGAAGGGGGAAGGCGGAAGGGGTTAGGGTATGGGCCTCCGGTATCCTCATTCATTCGGTGAAACACAACGTAAGCGGTGTTTCACACCGATTTTCTGTGAGGCCGTGGTATCACTCCGGTCGAGCCGGCCCATTCGTGCCGCAGCGTAAAACTCCCACGGATATCCTGACTGGGCATTGTACCCTAAACAAGCACCTATTCACTATAGGCGCAACAGACAGCCATCTGTGCAGGAGATGCATGGAGGTAGAAGAAACGCCGCAGCACGTTCTCACAGAATGTAGAAGTGTGGCAGATCAACGGGCAGATATCCTCCAATCAACATCACTCCCGGAAACATGTAGTGACCTGAGAAGGTTGCTTTGCTTCTGGGATGATCTAATAACAGCAGTTCCCGGATCCCTTCCGTCTCAGGCGCAGAGTGGCACACCGTGTGGTTTTAGTCGGTTCGAGTCCGACACACCGCCCCGCCGCAAACCCCGGTGGGGTGACGGTCCGACGGGATTTCCACAGGTTAAAAAAGAAAAAAAAAGGATGGCTGGAGTAAGAAGGTGACAAACCCACGTACATTAACCTAATCAAGAGGCTAAGTGCAGAAATAGCCCGGCAAAACAAACAAACAAACAATATTAGGCCAAAACATCCTTTCTAAGAAGAGGACCTATGTCCAGCAGTGGACTGTTAATGACTATTGATTTGATAATGGAGATGATTTACAATCATGATCATAAATACTATACTATGTGCATATCGTCATTAATATCGATCCTAGGATAGATTTTAATAATATCTGTCATGCATGAACGTTTTAGAAATAATATATATATATAACAGTATATCGACTTAACTTTCCATAACAATCCTACTTATATTATAAACGCGATTTTTTTTAAGTATGGATGGATATTTGTTACTCTTTCACTCATAAACTACTGAACGGATTTAGATGAAACTTTACAGTAATATACCTTATACATCAGAATAACACATAGGCTACTATTTGCCGCGATAACCGACATACACGCGGGTGGAGCCGCGGGAACAACTAGTACGATATAATAACATTACAGACAACGTTGAAAGCTTAATACTTACTACGAGAATACCTTTTACAACGTTTTATTATGAGAACAAGTGTAGATCGCGTGAATTTTTATTACCAGAATCCTTATGAAGAACTACCTGTCTCTAAGAGTACGCAATGATCAGTGATCTACCACGTCTATGTAGAAAGGTCACAACACAGTTCTCCTGCAATGTAACCATCTTGCAAATGCAAGGTTTTTCTATATCAGCGTCACTATGTTGATATTTATTTTGACTTTATCTTAATAACATTACAAGTACGTCATCACAAAACAAGGCTTATCAATGGGTATTTACTATTTTCTAAGGTATAAATAAAAGAATTTCCTAAGCGACTTTTACCATCAGTTAGCCGCTGAAACACAACGATGAAGTCGTTCTTGCTATTTGCTTTTTCACTATCCGTGGTGTTCGCTAAACATGAACTTTATGATGGGTGTGATTAATATTTTGTTTATTTACTTAATTTATCTTATTGTTGACGTAGATCCATTGTACACAATAAATAATTAATAATTACTATATACAATTAATGATTAATATGCAGCGTGTATTTTTAAAAGGTCTGAGCATTTTTCAAGGGCTCCTCCTCTTAGGAAATTCATTAATCATAATTAATTCAATATCTTAAAATGAGATGAGCTTTCTATAGGATTTTTATCCTTTTTTGACTGTACTCTTTTCTTCATTGTGTGGAAATCCCTCCGGATACTATCCGCTGGTGATTATGTCCGACTCGTCTCGACCGAAACCCGCACGACGTCTCGGGCACTAGAAACTGGGGTACCAGTTGCATCCTAAAAAGGAAATTCCTGGAATCCCGACGTACCTCGGGCCACCTACGGAATTTAAAATGTTACAATAAAAAAATTGTATAGAACACACTAAACAATTTTTTTTTTGATAATTTCCAGTTATGTGGTTTACGAAGTGGATCCAAATAATTTAGAGGATATATCATCGCTAAAAGATATCATTAACGAGCTTGCTTTAGATATCTGGTCTTATCCCAACCTTATCAATCCTGCACAAGTTTTTGTATCTGGACCTCTAAAGAAGCCTTTTGAAAACGCTCTAAAACGGGCCAAAATACAATACAAAGTTTCAGTCGAAAACATCAGAGAGTAAGTTATTTCACACCTTTCTTCTATAATTTATATAAAAAAATGGGTCTATTCAAATTATTCTCAATAATTAATTTTGCAAATAGTTCTTTTGAGTTTCACCCTAAAATTTAAATGTGTATTTTGCTTGAAATTTTACGTAGTGTTATCACATTAACCATTCCAGTAAATTTTATTGATATACTATGCAGTAATAACACTATTTATATTATTTTTTTCAGACTCTTAGAGCTTGAAGAACTAAGTCTAGCTGCAGCTACCTCAAGACAAAATAACACCAGTTCACGACACGCAGTAAATGAAATACACAGTTTCGATCAGGTATCTGTCGAAATTTATTTTATTTCTTAGATTATCATCGTTAGAAATTATTTGTAAAGCCTAGCAGTGGACTATGTGAGGCTATTGATGATGAAATTGACATCATTAAAAATCTTAATCTGCGTCAACAACGTATAGTTTCTGTAATTGTGAAATAACCAATCTCCTAAAACTTGCAATATTTGTTATAGGTTACTGCTTACCTAGCTGACATTGCCAGCAGATATCCTCATGTAGCCAGATTAGTAAATGGAGGTAACAGTTTTCAAGGGAGACCAATACCGTACCTGGAAATTTCAACAACCGCTTTTCAGGTACTTTATTTCCTATTAAAGTTTTTGGATTGTCTTTAATTAATCATAATATTCGTGTTGTCTCCTATAACACACATATTCAGGCATTATTATACTTTGGCTTTCCCCTCTCTCTCACACACATACACACACACGCAAAAACATACACTTACATACACCCATACAGATTTAATTTAATTTTATATTTTGCTTTTATTGGTTATACCTATTCTTTTTAAATGTTATTAAATTTTATTTTTAGGTTAATATAATCTTTATTTCTCATAAGAACAACTTCAATATTATAGAACCCGTGCAACTGCCCCTATTAAGGTTCAACTTATATAGTGGAAATGGCATCGGTGTATATATATATTTTACTTTTTAAAAAGACAACTCCCGCGTTAGGAATAAACATTCTTTTTCGCAGGGGACCTTACAGACATACATGAAACGGACACAATTAACACCCAAATTCAGAATAAGAATTTGTGGATCACACAAAGTGTTGTCCCGTGTAGGATTTGAATCCACAACACTTGGCGAATTGGCAAGCGGCGTGGCGACCGCCTAAACCACTTTTTTTTTTTTTTTTTTTTTTTTAACGTGTGGAAATCCCCTCGGACCGTCACCCCACCGGGGCTTGCGGCGGGGCGATGTGTCGGACTCGAACCGACTAAAACCACACGGTGTGCCACTCTGCGCCTGTGAAGGGAGGAGTCCGAGAACTGCAGTTATTAACACATCCGGACCCCTCCCAGCGCCTGCCCGCACAGAAGCGGGCACCGTCTGCTGGTATCCTCTCAATTAGGCAACGTACGGCACACGCGTACGTCGCCCCCTCGCGGGAGGCCACTAGAGCGGATGGAGGGGAAAGCCCGTCCCGACCATCCGCGGCCACACTCAGGGCGGCATGAGGCGCTGATAGGCGCGCCTCCGCCGCCCGGTTCGCCGGCGGCGGATTGGGTCTGAGTGGACATCGTCCTCCCGGGCCTTCTCCGCCACCTCCTTCTGCGAGATTACATCTTCGCAGAAGGTTGCGACCGCGGTAAAACTGCTATCGCTACCGGCCATGGAGCGTATGACGGCCGGTAGCGAGAGATCTCCTCCGATGACTGCAGTGAGGGCCCGGCGCTGCGACGCCCATGCAGGGCAGATCGCCAGCGTATGCTGGGCCTAGTCCTCACTGCAGTCGCAGTGGTGGCAGGCGGGACTCAATTCCCTCCTAGCGACCGAGTGCAGGTACTTCCCGAAGCAACCATGCCCGGAAAGGACCTGCGTCAGTCGGAAGGAAAGGGTCCCGTGCTGCCGCCCTGCCCACTCGAGGATGACCGGCTGGAGAGCCTCCACGGCGGCAAAGCCAGCGCGTGGAGTCTCCAGCCGGAACGACCAGCGAGCCATCGTGGCTCGACGGGCGGCTTCACGCCACTCGCGTACCTCTTCGGGCGGAGGGCGATAGCCATACTCCGCCCGATATTCAGCCACCCGTCGATAAACTTCGGCGAGCACTTCCGCCTCCAAATCCCACGGGGGTGTTCCGGCCAGGGCGCACGCCGCCTCGGTCGACACCGTGCGGTATCCGCGTATGGCTCTGACTGCCAATACCCTCTGAGGCCGCCAGAGGCGGGCCTTATTTAGGGCAGTCAGAGCCGCCACCCACACCGGTGCACCATACAGCGCCATCGACCGGACAACCCCCGTGTATAGGAGTCGCGTTGCGACGCTGGCTCCACCCAAATTGGGCAAAAGTCGCCCAAGGGCGGAGGCAGCGTCGACCAGCTTCGGACCAAGCTGTCGGAAGTGCTCGTCGAAGAGCCACCTACCGTCGAGTATCAGGCCCAGATACCTCATCTGGGCCCGAACCGGTACGAGGACCGAGTTGACCTCTATGGAGGCGCCGGCGGGTGGACCACGACGGGGCCCATGGAACAATAGGGCCTCCGTCTTGTCCAGGGCCACCCGTAAGCCCAGCGCCTCGATGCGCCCGACCACCAGAGAAACTCCCCTGGTGGCCAGGCACGCCGCCTCTTGGAAGTTCGCTCCCCGGGCCGTGACCAATGTGTCATCGGCGTAACAAATTACGCCCAGCCCGGGGGGCAGACGACTTCGAAGGACCCAGTCGTACCCCACGTTCCACAGGAGTGGTCCAAGGACAGACCCCTGCGGAACGCCGCACGACATGGGTCGCCGTCTCAAGACGCCCTCTCGGTCCTCGTACACGACGGTACGCTCCTCTAGATAGTCTGCCACTAGCCGCCTCAGGTACTCTGGCACCCCGTGGTAGTGGAGTGCTTCCGTGATGCAGCTAAATGGCAGACTATTGAAGGCGTTGGCGATGTCCAAGGACACCGCCAACACCACGCCGCCACAGCTCACTGCCTCTTCGGTCACGGCCCTAAGGCGCATCACGGCATCGACCGTCGAACGCCCCTCTCGGAATCCGAATTGGGCGTCCGACAGGTCGGGCCCCACCTCGCAGAGGTGCCGGACGATGCGGGCAGAGAGTATCCTCTCAAAAAGTTTACCCGCCTCGTCCAGCAACACTATGGGCCTATAGGCCGCGACCGAATCAGCAGGCCGTCCCGGCTTCCTTAGCAGGACCAGCTTCCCGCATTTCCAGCACTCGGTGAAGCGTCCGGACGCCAAGCTAGCGTCCAACGACCGCCTAAACCACTAGGCCAACCGTGCAGTCATAATATTAGTTTTTACTTACTCGGACACCGTCGTTTCACTCTATCAATACTATGACAATATCAAATAATGTTTAAGCTGCTGCATGTTTTATGTTTTATATCGAGATGATGTTCTGTCTGACAAAAATCTTCTTAACAATACGATTTCATATTCTTCAAAGGATTTCATCAAATTTCTTTTTTAGGATCCACGGAAACCTGTCATTATGGTACAATCTCTCCTGCATGCTCGTGAGTGGATAACTTTGCCACCATCCCTTTATGCCATTCACAAGTTAGTAGTTGATGTGACAGAATCTGATGTACTGAATAACATTGATTGGATCATCATGCCTGTCGCCAACCCTGATGGATATGAATGGTCTCGTACAAATGTAAGAAGCCTTCCAACTATTCTTGTAGCATATAACAACCCATAAAGATTTAGAATACACTTTAATAGATGATTTGTGTGACATGTTAAAAATGGTTCCATATTTATCAAAACTTTTCACTGTTATGGTAGTTTTTTTTTAAGTGAGCTTATGGGCATAGCCACTAGATTGTAGTCTTATTTTTATGTCCAATTGTAATAAATCTATTATTTTTTTACTTTACAGGCACGTTTTTGGCGCAAAAACCGTCGCACAGGTTTGACGATCGCCAACATATGTACCGGCGTAGATCTTAACCGAAATTTTGATCTCAACTGGGGTACACTCTCCAGCAATAACCCGTGCTGGGATACATTTCATGGTAGCAGACCTAATTCCGAACCTGAAACCCAAGCCGTTACTAAAGTTTTAGAGAAATACCGAAACCGCATGGCTATGTATTTAGACCTGCATAGTTTTGGAAGTATGATTTTATATGCGTACGGTAATGGAACTGTGCCTGAAAGTGCTTCAGTACTCAATGAAGCTGCTTTAAAAATGGCTCAAGCTATTGACAATATTAAATGGGCAAATAAACCTAATTTCCGTGTTGGAAATTCTGTCAAAATCTTACACTACATGGATTCTGGTGCATCAACTGATTATGCCCAGGCTATTGGTATACCATACTCATACTGCTACGAATTGCCAGGTTTATTGGGGGCTAACGGTTTAAATGGATTTTTGGTGGACCCAGGTTTTATAAACCAGGTTTCTATTGAAACTTGGACAGGCATCGTAACTGGTGCAAGATACATTTTAAGAAGTTGATTTTAAATCATGGTCTTTATATATTATAATCTAATTATTTAAGGTAATTTACTAAATAAAATATGTGTTTTCTATTTGTTGTTTATTATTAAAATGCCATTTTCATTCGTTGTAATACATAATATTTCATTCGATAAAATATCATCGACATTCCATTTACATCACTAAAAATCTCAGTGTACGCGAATGGAATATTCTGAATTGGAAATTGATCCCGAGCTGCGCGGAAAGTTTGGCGCCAAGAAGAACGATGGTGAATTTCCAATTAAAAGCCCCAAGTTTACATGCACGGAGACCTCAGTGAAGAAATATGCAAATACTGATCATACTTTAAATTCAGAAAACTTCGTACCTAATAGTATTAAGTGAAGGAATATTAATGGAGCGGCTAATTTAGATTTGTTCGTACATTGCTCGCTGTTGCGAACCTTATTAAAATATACGCTTTGGAAATTTTATGTATTTAAATTGATGAAAAGTGCTAAAACCTAAATAAAGGTTTTTTTTTAAATTGATTTTCCAATACATACAATTACAATAATACACACTTTTATCTTAACAAAAAGCCTACCTTAGATTTATCAGTTGTTATTAAGTCGCCGCTAGTTGAGTAGATAAATTAAGAGTTACTTTACAGTAGTCTACTAATATCACTTGCTGAGAGTATTATTATACAAGTTAATGATCCTGTCCTATTAGAAATGTCTTTAAAACAGGTACTCTAGACACAATTATTATACAAAAGAGGTTAAAAGTAATGATTTTATTGATAAGGAAGATAATGATAATGTATATACTGTAGTAAAATCTACAAAATTTATAGATAGGTTAACTACTCTCCTCATGAGCCTAAGGCATTGATCAAAAATAAAATCGTGAGACGTAGCGTTACCTGAATAAAAATATGTAAATAGCATGCTTAATGGAATGCTAATGAGGCTGATGATGAATGATGTGAGCGGTTGAATGTTAATAGAAATTTCTGGTGCCTTGTGATTCCATGTGTTTGTATGTTCTACCGTAGCGTTTAAACTATTGAACTGGTTTTAATAACTAAGACGTCAATGGATTCGTAATAATGGAACGGGTGACACAGACTATATTCATTTTATCAAAAGTGTTTACGTAATAGGGTTATAGTGTTTAAAACTTTTTTGAGTAGTAATGTCTATTAGGCTAACTTTCTGTTTGGGAAAAACAAGCGTTAACAAGAATTTATCAATAAATCAGAAACAAAATTCTGCCCCATTTCAATTTTGAAACGATACGGCGTCAAAGATTGTTTTATGATTTTTTCTAGAAGTTTTATTCATTTTTTTTTAGAAGTATAGCTGCCAAAATTATCCAACTCTGCCTGATAGAAAGAGTGAATAGAATCCAAGATTGGTTGTCACCATCGTCAATATGAACGTGGTCAGTCAATGCTGTATGGTGACGCACACCACGGCGTTATATCTTTTACACCGAATATCCATATTAATTTATGAATTTGAAAGTAACACTGTCTATCTGTTACGCTTTTGACAAGCATAAAGATTCACACCGATTTTAATGATATTTGACATGGAGATACTTTGATTCTTAAGGAAGGATATAGGCTCATAGAGTTATTATAGATAGAGCAGGGGAGCCAGGGCCTCCAGCCGTCCCTCGGTTAGTAAGAGAGAGACGATCGCGGTACCTATATCTCTCTCTCTTGTGTCACGTGGGATTTTACAAAATATATGAAACGGACACAAAGAACACCCAGACTCAGAACAACAATTTGTGGATTACACAAAGTGTTGTCCTACGTGGGATTTGAACCCACGACACTTGGCGAAGTAGGAAACGGCGTGGTGACCGTTTTTTTTTTACATTACTTTTTTTTTTTTTTTTTTATGTATGGCCCGCCAAAATGACTCTACTCTGCCTGATGGAAAGCATAAGCAGAATCCAAGAGTGGCGGTTACCATACTCACTGCGAATGCAGACAATGCAGTATGGCAACCCACACCATGGCGGCCTAGTGATGCTGCTGCATCTTTTAGTCTAGTCAACAAGTGGAACTTGTCGACTAGACTATTTGGGCCTCCGGTCTCGCACTCACCAACGAAACACGACAGCACGAATGCTGTCATTTTACGTTGATTACATGGAGCAAACGAGCAGACGTATCGCCTGGTGGTAAGCGATTAACGCCGCCCATGGACACCCGAACACCAGAGGCGTCACAAGTGCGTTGCCGGCCTTGGGAGATGGGAAAGGGGATGGAGGGAGGGGTTGGAGTATAGGCCTCCGGTATCTTCACTCACTCGGTGAAACACAGCGCAAGCGCTGTTTCACACCGGTTTTCTGTGAGGCCGTGATATCACTCCGGTTGATCCGGCCCATGCATGCCGAAACGTGGCTCTCCCAACCGTTAAACCACTAGACCAATCGTGCATGCGTAGTTAGCGCGAAAAAGCAGATAATTGTTGTGATTGGATTACCATTATTAGTCCTTTACTGCACATGCGTCAGTAGAGAAAGGCATATGGGGTACCGCGATCTTCTCTCTCTTTCTAACCGTTAGACGTTTCCACTTACTGTCAGCCATATGTCTGCCCCACTCTATCTATAATAACTCTATGCATAGGCTACTCTTTACTACGAAAACCAACATACAAGCGGGTGGAGTCGCGTTCATATGCTAGAAAGTAAAATTGAATCCGCGGACACAAAAAGTGAATAAATGTTATATCTCTTATTATCATTACTAATTACTACTTTATTGTGTTTCGTAATTATTTAAACCATATGAATTGGGGATTATATATGAATGTGTTTTTATCATTCCTTTTGCAAGTCATTCATTTACTGCATCATCGTACTACGACTTAGGTACGCAGCAAAAATACATTTCTGAAAACTATGACAGATAATTCATATAACCTCTACGTGACTGATACGATTATTTTAAAAGATCAATAATTATTCCTGACTAGCTGCGTCCCACGGTATCACTTTGTTTGATTTTGTTGCTTTTGAATCTGATACTGTTTACGTTACGATTTTATTGGTGTTAATTTTTGGTCGATTTTTTTTTCTAAAGTAGAAGTGCCTAAGTTAATATATATAATTATCAGCTATTTGCGAGTGAAAGTGCCGTCAAAAGTGGTACAGCCGTTTCAGAGATGAGTCGAACAAACATACAGAGAGACAATAATTAAAAAAAATGTTTTTTGATGTAATTACCGTATACTTTCATATGCATTTTATAAAAAGCTGTTCGTTTGAAATTACAAAGTTATTCTTCGAGGAGAAACTTCTATAAGTTTTACTAGTATCTGACAGGTTTATAGACATAAGTGTCTGTAAACTTGTCAGATACTAGATGAGTCTTAAGATACTCAATGACTGCGGTCATAGTCCTCAGGTACGTTGCCGGTTTTGTAGTATCCATTTAGAATGAGAAGATGGGATTAGGGCTTCGGTAACCCATTGACTCGGTGAAATACAACGATAGAATTTAAGGGTTGTTTTCTTATAATTCAACTTTTCTGTTCCTTTTTTAAAGTGTGCGAACTCCATCGAGCTGTCACCCAGCCGGAGTTAGCGGTGGAATGGTATGTCGGAATCGGACTGGTTAAAATCATACGATGTGCCACTCTGCATCTGAGATGGAAGAGATCCGGGAACATATGTTATGACGACATCCGGGACAACTTTTTTGTCCTACTGGAGTAGCTTTTCTCTCCTTCTCCAGATACCTTAGCCAATATGCAAGTGTTCTACAATTGCTAAAGCTTCTTTTCTCTTGTATAAATTTCCTATGAGGCTGTGGTATCATTCCCATTCCGATTTTTGTTGCTAAATATTTTAGTAACAGGATTCGAAATATCTATAAATTAAAGAAGGTTAAAGTTATTGATTGATTCATTAATTCCTTAATTAATTTGGATAATCAATGATAATGTTGCTAAATATTTTGTAAACCGCTTTTTATCATATTGATTTATCACTAATTGTTATATCTAAAAGTACCTACTAAAAATGGTGAATGTTATTTTGTCAGTTTTATTTGGTTTGGTTTTATTAACCGACTTTAAAAAAAGGAGGAGGTTCTCAATTCGACCGTATATATGTTTTTTACGTGTGTTCGCGGATAACTTCGTCGTTTATGAACCGATTTTAATAATTATTTTTTCAATGGAAAGGAGATATCCCAACAGTAGTACCATGATAAGGACACTAAGATCTGATGATGGCATCCAAGAGAAATCGAGTCGAACCTTGAAGTCGATTTTTATTTTGTTAAAATTTTATTTGTATCTTTATGCATTATGTATCTTTAGTTAAACAATAATAGTGGAAATTAATCTCGCAAACGCAAAGGGCGGCAACCGTGGTGACAACCCACTTGTGACTATTGGGTTGCAGTTGTCCATGAGCAACGGTAGCCACTTACCATCAGGAGACCGCTAGTTTGTATTTATTCTTTATTGTACAATAGAACATAAAAATATATAAAAGAAATACAAGGAAGTGTCATGTACAAAGGCGTGTGTTCAGTCCTCTTGCCAAGGCAGCGATCACCTTTTGATGATGTTTATAATATCTACGGGCCCATAGATAGGTCTATAATCACTGAACTATGCCCTCTGGCAAGAAGGCTGAACCACGGCAGTTGTCACCGTGTTCTTAATCTAAATTAAAATCTTTAAGCACTTACTGGAGTGTGTGGCTTCAATGTTCTTCTCGGTGTTCCAAGAGATATCTCTTGGGTCTTCTCTGCTCTGCGTCTTCACACAAACATTGCTTCCAGGTGCTGGTTATTTCTCAAGGTATCCGAATTAATCTCAATAATCAACTTTTCACAGATATTCGAATTACAATACACTCGTTTTAGTTCTCGCGAGACGCGCCTATCACGTATTACAATTCTCGCGAGTCTAATCACAATTAATGGCAGACTGTTCACCAACCTTCTCAACAATTTTCGATATTAATCTCGTCTCACGCTGGGCGGCGAGCCCACAAGTACCCTAGCTCAACAAACCTCACGGTGTTATCAATCTCACGCGGAAACTATACGAGTACTACAAAATTAACAATCAATAAATTACGGCACCGGCCATTTCAACACGCGTCATTCAAGTCCTTTTTCACATATCTCAAACGTCAAAACGTCAAACACGAACCAGCGACAATCAAAATGTTACCAGTACAATGACGTTCGAAATCCAACAGTCACCCGCTCGAACAGGTACGTACCTGTTCCCTAATCTACAGGCAGGCGAGATAACGTTGCTACCGCTCGTTTAATAACTGAGTCCCCAACAAGAACCTCTGCGGACCGGGGGGTCCCATCCTTACCATGGAACAAGTTAACAATGCGCCCCCGGCGCCAACGCAGTGGTGGTAGGTTAGCATCCTTAAACAGCACGAGGTCACCAACATTAGGGGGACTAGTTATCCGAGCTGAGCGGGCACAACGGTCGCGAGTTGAGAACGGCTTCTATCTTACAAAACAACGTCGCGAGTTCCTCAAATGTCAGCGCGGTTTGACCTACAATACGCCCTAAATGCGTCTTAGCTGACTTTACTACGGCTTCAAAAATCCCGCCCCAGTGGGGGCAACCTGGTGGACTGAAGGTCCATTGTATACCCCGACGGGAGAGGGCTGTTCCAATATCCACTTTGTTTTCATTTAAAAACCTAACTACATCTCGTAAGTATCGTTCTGCATCTACGAAGTTGGTTCCGTTATCGGAACGAATTAGTGCTGGCAGTCCCCTTCGGGAAACGAATCTGTCCAAGCACGCTATAAAGGCTTCAGTCGTGAGGTCAGCAACGAGCTCGAGATGCACCGCCTTGGTGGATAAACAGACGAACACACAAAGGTAGCCTTGTACTGTCTCGCGTTCCGCAGCCGTGAGCTTTTCACCATGAATGGGCCCGCAAAGTCTGTACCAACACCCGCCCATGGCCTAGCCTCATTCACCCGATCAGGGGGCAGATCCCCCATGTGGGGCTGCATCGTGGCAGCCTTGCTCCTATAACAAGGCATGCACCGAAACACGATGTTCCGTATGGTACGACGCCCAGACTAAATCCAAAACTCCCTCTGGAGTGTAGCTAACTAGGCGTTACAACCTGCATGAGCGTTTTTGACATGCCGATCAGTCACCAACAACTCAACCAACTGCCCTCCCTTGGGGAGCAGTAGGGGGTGACGAGCCGAATACGGCAGATTCGCATTGCGCAATCTTCCTCCTACCCGAAGCAACCCGGCGGAATCTATAAACGGGTTGAGACGCGCGACAGCACCCTTCAATTTCGAACGCCCAGTTCGTAGACTCTTCAATTCTGCTCCAAAGTTCGAAGACTGTACCAACCGGATCAAAGTCAGGAGCGACTCATTTCGCTCTGCCGGTGACAGAATTGGACTTAGCGCTCGCTGTTCGCGGGAAGTGCGACAATTCCCAACGAATCTTCTGATCCAACAATTGGCATTGATCTATTTATCAAGAGAGCTATACCGCTCAATCAGGAAACTGTGTTAAGGGGCCAATTCGATTCCTTCCTTGCAAGCCAAGGAGGGCCCCACCATAACTGATGGTTAACCATCTCAGGAGCCCGGCATCCCCTGGATGCACAATCCGACGGGTTCAACTCTCCTGGCACATGTCTCCACAGCCATGAGTAGATCATGCTGCAAGACTCGCCGATCCGACAACAAAACTTACCCAGAACGTCTACTCCCAGTAGAACGTCAACCGTACCTGGGGTGTCGAGTTCAAACCCCAAACACACACGGAGGCAGTGGGCAAGACTATAGCCTCCGGTTGGGGACCAAATTTTGATTGGCTGCAATTCCTAGCGGGGGCCCCCAGGGCCCCACGCATTATAGCCCGAGCAACGGGCCTATCAGTGCCGTAGGGATCCCATGGTCCCTCGTAAGTGCCCCTCCAGTCGCGGCGCTTTACTTGACGGCGTTCACAGATAGGGGGGGTGCGGTGATCCAACCGAGGGTGCTCCATGATGGGCGGCGAAAACCGACGAAACGTCGTCATCTTCGGCGAGCTCGATGACACCCGAGGCGGCGTTCTAGTGGTTGGCGGCGAGCGCGATGACACCCGAGGCGGCGTTCTAACGAACCGCTCCATACTCGAGGGTGCATCCGCACACCCGCCCGTGCCAGCTCCAACTGAGCCCCTTGCCTGCCAATAGGTCGGGGAACCGCGCGCGATGTTGGCCTGAACATCGCCCCCAACATCTTCCCTATGAGGGCCCTGGTCCCGTGGACCCAGGTTCCAAGTCCGGCCCTGTGTACGTGACCCCATCTGTCCCTGAGTCCGGCCCTGTCCATCTGCATGATGTTGGCCGGGCCTATTCATGCAGAGCAACTCAAGATGGCGGCCTCCACAAATTTTGCACATTGCGGACCGAGCGCAATCCCTTGCTAAATGGGGACCCAGACACAAAAAACACCAGCCACGTTTCTTGGTGATCTGGCGTCTCCCTTGGACTCTCTGGTCCCTAAATCTTGGACAGGCGGCCACACCATGGCCATCCTGTTTACAATACAGGCAGGCATCCTGTACAGGTGTTGAGGCACCCATGTGCCCATACAACTGCCTTGGTCCTCTCTGCGGTAGTCCCCTCCTCACAGGGCTCCGAGTAGTCTTCTGTGGCTCCGCAGCGGGCATCTCGAACATACCCATGTTCTCTGCCCTCCGACACTCTTCCTCCAAAAACTCCATTAGTTGAGAAGAGGTGGGCAAGTTGTCTGCACCCTGACCGTGATGCTGCTCAAATCTGGTCTGGACATCAACTGGAAGCCGGGACAGTACTATATATACTAACATGTAAGACCATTGTTCAACCGGCAAGCCCAAATTTTCTAATGCCCTAGTGACACTCAACAACGGGTTCAACACTTCTGCCTGTATGGCAGAGACCCGAGTCACTGAAGGGATGCTAAACAGCCTCTTGAGCTGCGCATCAACCAGCCTTCTTTTGTTGTGGTAGCGCCTTACCAACATTTGATGGGCAATGGTACTACCCTCGCACAGAAAATCAACGTAAAATGACAGCGATTGTGCTGTCGTGTTTCGTTGGTGAGTGCGAGACCGGAGGCCCAATTAGTCTAGTCAACAAGTTCCACACTTGTTGACTAGACTAAAAGATGCAGCAGCATCACTAGGCCGCCATAGTGTGGGTCGCCATACTGCACTGTCTGCATTCGCAGTGAGTATGGTGACCACCACTCTTGGATTCTGCTTATGCTTTCCATCAGGCAGAGTAGAGTCATTTTGGCGGGCCAAACATTAAAAAAAAAAAAAAAAAAATCTCATAATTGTCCTCGGTCACCGTCAAATGGGCTACCAGTTCCCTCGGCTCTCCCTTCAGGGCTGACATCAGTTGTGCCATCTTATAGGCCTTAGGTAAATCCTCCCTTAAGTGGACCAGACTGTCAAATAAGTTGATGAACCTGACCCACTCACCGAGCTCTCCATCAAAGCTGGGTAGTTGTATCTGAGGCAGTTTTGATACAACCCCGCGAGATTGTGGGCCTTCCACAGCTTCTTCATCACAGCCAGTTCTGCGCTGGCGCTTTATTTCAGCTATGCGCTGCTGAATGTCATCAGCAATTGAGAGGCACTGGTCAACATCTGCCTCCATTCGCGGACCTTATCTGATCGCTGACCTTCTCCTCCTCAAGGGCCTCGACCTTGGTAAGCGTTTCCATCAATAACTCCAGCCTAGCCGGCGCATCCAAAGCTCGAGCCAACAGTGCATCCTGTCTATCTGGTCGGCCTAGGAGACCTTGAACCGATGTAAACCATCTAAATTCCGTGCTAATTTTACCTCGGTACAATGACAACGACATGATACAGAACGGTACTTACAAGTTACAATATTTTATGTATGCAATAAACTATTTATTCAAACACTATTAGGAACTTCATATAAAACCCTATTAAGTGCTTGTGCAGTAACTTAATCTCAGATATATATCTACCTACAAGTTTCACTTTATCAATGCCCACTAACAATAAGTTAATTTTATTAAAAATAATTGAATTTAAGCTTCACTAAACAATATTAGAATGATATAACAATATTATTCTAGTAATATTGTCTTTGGGCTAGCAAATATAATTGTATTAGACTAATATATTGGACCAACTTTATTGTCCCAACAATTAATATTTAACATTAAGTTTCACAATTCTACCAATAATCAAATGTGTTATTGGGTTAATATAATGGACCACACAATCAATATCAAGTTTACAATATAGTTTTACAATTATAAGTTCAAACTAGTAAACATCAACTAGTAACATAAATTTTACAATTTATGTATAAGTTTTATAATTAAATGTTTCAACTACCTACATTCAATCATTATGCTAATAAATTGTTTTAAATACTATTCTAAATAGCTATATCAGTGGAATCAAAGATATGTGGACAGTGGAAGAGTATAATTACCTGCCTAACAACTAGGTTTCACCTTCTGAGTGCACTACGAGTGCTCACAGCCCGGAGGTAAACCAAGCTCTTGCTACCAAAATGTTCAGGCCTCTTGCCAAGGCAGCGATCACGTTTTGATGATGTTTATAATACCTGCGGGCCCATAGATAGGTCTACAATCACTGAACTATGCCCTCTGGCAAGAAGGCTGAACCACGGCAGTTGTCACCGTGTTCTTAATCTAAATTAAAATCTTTAAGCAGTTACTGGAGTGTGTGGCTTCAATGTTCTTCTCGGCGTTCCAAGAGATATCTCTTGGGTCTTCTCTGCTCTGCGTCTTTACACAAACATTGCTTCCAGGTGCTGGTTATTTCTCAAGGTATCCGAATTAATCTCAATAATCAACTTTTCACAGATATTCGAATTACAATACACTCGTTTTAGTTCTCGCGGGACGCGCCTTTCACGTATTACAATTCTCGCGAGTCTAATCACAATTAACGGCAGACTGTTCACCAGCCTTCTCAACAATTTTCGATATTAATCTCGTCTCACGCTGGGCGGCGAGCCCACAAGTACCCTAGCTCAACAAACCTCACGGTGTTATCAATCTCACGCGGAAACTATACGAGTACTACAAAATTAACAATCAATAAATTACGGCACCGGCCATTTCAACACGCGTCATTCAAGTCCTTTTTCACATAACTCAAACGTCAAAAAGTCAAACACGAACCAGCGACAATCAAAATGTTGCCAGTACAATGACGTTCGAAATCCAACAGCGTGCTTAACCCAAAATTGAGTTTGTTTGTTCGTTTGTTCAATTATTCCATATTAAGAGTCATCATCTTCCTAGCCTTAATTCCCAAGAGTATTTCGGGTCGGCTACTAGTTCAACCGGTTTGACTTGAATATACATTTTTCCATGGTGCGTGCGACCTGCACCGGACCTCCGCAATCCTGAAGGCGAACTGAATTCGAAGGTAGAACTAGTAGTCTGTATATTTGAGGGCACAGACTTCCCAATTACGATTGCCATAGATGTTCATGACAACCGGTACCGACAGCTTAACGTGCTCTCCGAGACACGGGCGGGAAATCATCGCCAAACTTCTATACTCCGGGCTGCTATTTTGAATTTCTTGTAAGAAAAACTTAACAACACTTGAGCAGATACGAGAATCGAACCCTAAATCTCTTGATCGGCAGTCGCTTACGCTAACCGCTAGACCAATGAGGCAATTATTTTTACTTCCATATAAAGTAAAAGTACTTTACTCATTTTCTACAGATAGGATATAAATATTTTATAGAAGCTCCTTTACAATGAAGCGAAATGTTACACTGTCGCCACGTGACGCATCAAATGACTGTGTTATAACATCTTGAAACTTAATAGTAAAGTGTTACTGGAAATGACATTCAAATCAGTATTTCTTATTATTAAGGCCGGTATTTACTTTGATTAGTGCGCATGCAGGTGCTTAGTGCAGGTCATCAATTTTATTAGTAAAAAACGTGTGGACAGCGACTGTTTAGTGCGAGTACTAAGTTGGCTGCGTAGTAATCTGATTAGAAGCGTTTTCTATTTTTCTGTGAGTGGACTGTGGGGAGCCACGTCCTGCGCGCCCTTCCTTACCCCTCAATTGCAACGTGCTCGTGCTGTTGTACCTACAAAAAATGACTCATTCACTTCACACCTGCACTCGCACTACTCAAAGTGAATAGCGGTCTTTACAGCAAGTTCCTTTATACTGTCTTATACATATATCAGCTATGTTAATTTCAGACTCGTGTCCATAAAACCTCTAACTCAAGGTCCCAATAGCAAATTGTGTTTTAATTCTGTTTTAAAAGACAGCTCCCACACTAAGAATTTATCCTGTGTGGTGGAGGACTTTACAAACATAATTGAAACGGACACAAAAAGCACAGAGATTAGAACAACAATTTGTGGATCACAAAGTGTTGTCGCGTGCGGGATTTGAATTTGTTTTTTTTTATGTGTGATCGCGGATAACTTCGTCGTTTATGAACCGATTTTGATGATTCTTTTTAGGGTTCCGTGCCAAGCAAAAAACGGAACCCTTATAGATTCGTCATGTCTGTCTGTCTGTCTGTCCGTCCGTATGTCACAGCCACTTTATTCCGAAACTATAAGACCTTTAATGTTGAAACTTGGTAGGTAGATGTATTCTGTGAACCGCATTAAGATTTTCACACAAAAATAGAAAAAAAACAATAAATTTTGGGGGTCCCCATACTTAGAACTGAAATTAAAAAAAAAATTTTTCATCCAACCAATACGGGTATCTATAGATAGGTCTTCAAAAATGATATTGAGGTTTCTAACATTTTTTTTTTCTAAACTGAATATTTTGAGCGAGAGACACTTCCAAAGTGGTAAAATGTGTGTCCCCCCCCCCCCTCTAACTTCTAAAATAAGAGAATGATAAATCTTAAAAAAAATATATGACATACATTACCATGCAAACTTTCAACGAAAATTGGTTTGAACGAAATCTAGTAAGTAGTTTTTTTTTAATACGTCTTATGTCGTGAACTGCAATTTACCTTTCATTCAATCAACACAAATGTAAAAATATAAAATAAAAATTATATTATGTTACTTGCTGCTGCGGAACCCTTCATGGGCGATTCCGACTCGCACTTGGCCGCTTTTTTTTAATGGAAAGGAGATGTCCCAACGGTGGTACCATGATAAGGACATTTAGATCCGATGATGGCATCCAAGAGAAATCGAGTCGAACTTTGAAGTCGGTTTTTGTTTTTGTGAAAATTTTATTTGTGTGTAAATAATCTATGATATCATTTACTTTATATTATTTGTTCACGCCAATTATTTACATATTCTAAATAGGTTTTTGATTTGATACATGAAGCATTTTCTTATTTTTGATTGAGAAGAATTATTTTAATGTGTCGTTCTAGCTAAGTTTCTAAAGGGTTCACCATATATATACTAAGCAGTTTTGCCTTACATTACTAGATGGCGCTGAGCTATAATTGTGTGATGATTTCTCTTTCAACTGATTTTAGAACTTAATAATAACAGAGCAAAGAGGTGATATTAAATATAAAGAATATTTAAAACGTTATTTTTTTTTCTTAAAGGTTTAGGTTTGCTGGAAGAGGACTCAAAGTCAAGGTCGCCTTTATGCATTACATTCCCCTTACGATTAGTACACGAGTGCTTTTGTATGCAATAAGAATAAATAAATACTTGTGATATGAATTATAAATAACGAAATTTTACATATTAGCAATACGACGCAGTGTTTTAAATTCGCCATGGTAAATTTTCATAAAATTATTCTGAATATTTTTTATACATACAGATAGACGCCGTTTTCCTCCTGTCATATTTATTTGTTGTAACAAGTTTTTTATTTTCATTTAACTTGCAATGTACACGTATGTAACTATGTTTGTTCGTATGGAATCTCGTAACTCAATTTTGAAGCAGATATCTTTAACCGAATGTGCTGAAGTTTTGTAGGAATATGTATATAACGTGAAATTACAATATTACATGGAGCTGATCTGGTACTGGAGCTGGAAGGTGGCCATAGAAACTTGAGTTTGGAATCGTTTGATTCGTCTTAATGAGTACTTTATGATTAGATAGTATTCAGGGTCTTATGATAAACAAACCTGTCCAGCGATAACAAATAAATTAAAACAAAAAACTTCTTTATGAACAAGCTTTTATTGAAATGCTCTAAAAAGAAAAGTATTTCTTGAAAACTTTTAGTTTAGTTTACAAAAGTCCTGGGATTCCCAAATATCATAAGTCGGTGTGTTCATTGGATGCTTTTATCTGTTAGTCTTTGAGCTGTTGATCCTGGTATACAGGAGATAAAGTCGCGGGCGACTTGCCGTCCTTTGAGTGTTTATTACGTGATTTATATTATTGCCATCTCCTTTAGAATAAAAGTAAATCAATATTTAGCCAGAGTACAGTGCTGTCAATATTGACCACCTCCATTTTTCTGTTTATCTATGTTCAACCACCGCAGAAGAACTAGATAATTAGCTAGGAAGGTTTTAATGAAAATTATTATTGGTTCTGTTCTGGCAAGCTGTTTGCATTTAATAACTCTGTTCCTCCTCTCCACGCCATCTCCGCTCACTATCTACTATGATGATATTACTTTAATTTCTTGGCTATAAAATTCCAATCTACATTGTTATTGCTTGTCAACTGTGATTATGGCAAACCATACTTTCCGAAACAAAAGTAGCTTTAGTTCCTTGTAATAATATCGGCTATTGGAAAGTGATAGACTCATGGAAATATGTCCACCCGTTCGAGAGATCATTCAGACCAAATTCATATAATTTTTTAATTTTTTTTTTCTTCAAAAGACAACGCCCGCACTAGGAATAAATCCTGTGTCGCGGGGGACTTTACAAACATACATGTAACGGACACAAAGGACACCCAGACTCAGAACAACAATTTGTGGATCACACAAAATGTTGTCCTACGTGGGACCGTTAAACCACTAGGCAAACGTGCAGCCAATTGGCGGAAAGTGTGTTGAAAGTGGCTCTCAAGTCTATAATATGTGTATACATACCAAAGCATGATTCTCTAATTACATTGACGGTTTTATCAACCAATCGATATTCACTGCTGAAAGAAGCCCCCCTCCCCCCCTCTCTAAGGAGCGCCAACCATCCCGGTCTTGGCCAGTCCGTATTCATCCGCTTTCAGCCACTTTCTTTAAATCATCAGTCCATCGTGAGTACCCTACACTACCATTATATGTATTTATGGCAGATACATATTATCAACAATTGAAATATATAGCTGCAGTTTTATTTGTAACTCTGCCTCAAGCATTAAACCAATCTGATTACTAAGAACGGAAAAAGGGTTATTTTAATAAAACTTCGACTAAAGCGCACTGGAAGTTCAATAAAGAAAAATTTTATTGGAGATACTTGCGAAAGTTAAATTAATATTATGAAATTCGTATTGAAATTTGATAACGTTTTGTTGTGATACTTTTTTATAACTTTGACTTAGTTTGGTTAAAATTGATTCAAGTATATATTTAAGATTTATTTTAATACGTTGTCTCACCTGTTGTTCTAGTGATTAGCAACTCAATTTGTGGTCGTAGATTCAGTTCCTATCCAGGACGAATAATTGTTGGACGAGGACACTCATTTTGTTCTGTGTCTGGGAATAATACAACACAAAAACTTTTTTTTTTGTGTTTGGTTTAAAAAGACAAATCCCGCACTAGGAATAAATCCTGTGTCGCGGGGGACTTTACAAACATACATAAAACGGACACATAAACACCCAGACTCAGAACAACAATTTGTGGATCACACAAATTGTTGTTGTTGTAGGCGGTCGCCACGCCGCTTGCCAATTCGCCAAGTGTTGTGGGTTCAAATCCTACACGGGACAACACTTTGTGTGATCCACAAATTGTTGTTCTGAGTTTGGGTGTTAATTGTGTCCGTTTCATGTATGTCTGTAAAGTCCCCCGCTACACAGGATGTTTATTCCTAATGCGGGAGTTGTCTTTTTTTAAGAAAAAAAAAAACAAAAAAAAATTAAAAAAAACAAAGTGTTATCCTACGTAGGATTTAAACCCACGACACTTGGCGAAGTAGGAAACGGCGTGGTGACCGTTAAACCACTAGGCCAAACGTGCAGTTGTAAAACTTATAACTTTAATTCTTTAAATTGAGCAAAGATAAAATCAAAAACCTGTCACTGATTTAAAACATAAATAAATAAAAGTAACAAGAAAAAATCAAGAATGCAAACCAACAGTACAAAGAAAATATGAAACGATAAAATTTACGACACATCACTCACGTGACATAAATCAGTATGCAGAGGTGTTTCGTGAAAAATTTCTATCGCCACTGATCTTACAGTTTCGATTTTCACAATACATACATACCTACATTTATTTTTCTGTATGAGCCTGTCAAAGTGACGCTGCTGTGTCTGATAAAAAGCATGAGTAAAATCAAAGGCCTCTCCAATTGCGCGCTACTTGGTTCGATACTCGGCTTCTCGCATCCAGCTTCTGTCAGCCGTCTTGCGCAGATCATCACACCACCTGACCTGTGGACGTCCTACACTACGTTTGCCGAGACGCGGTCTCCACTCAAGAACCAGTTTACCCCAACGGTAATCAGTAGTATCACCATACTCATTGCAAATTAAAACAATGCAGTGTGGTGACTGACACCATGGCGGCTTATTGACCTCGCCTTCACCAACGGAACATGATAGCACGAATGCTGTCATTTTAGGTTGATCTTCTGTGTGAGGATATTTCCAAGGATTTCCTTTCGAGGGTACACCTGGTTCCCCGGCTTCCCCGGTGACGGTGTGTGGTTTGTAGTCGGTTCGAGTCTGACATAACCACCAGTAGGTGGTATCCGAGAGGAATATTGCACAACAAAAAAGCGTTGTATAAACATAAAATATAAAAATAAATAAATATTTTCGGACATTTAACACGCAACGCCATCTAGTCCCAAACTAAGCAGAGCTTGTGTTAGGGGTACTAGACAACTGATATAAATACTTATATGTATACTTTTTTTTTGTAAATACATACATATTATACATAAAAAACACCCAAACTCCGAAATAAATATTTGCAAATCATACAAACATTTGGTTCGACTCGGGAATCGTACCCGAGACCTCAAGCACAGCAGTCCCATACGCTACCACTGCGCTACAGAGGCAGTCGCAAATTTCAATTCTCTACGTGCGAAATAAATTACCAAAAGATTATTTCCTTTCCCCAAAGTAAATCAACCACAGAATACGGGACTATTGTCAGTTCAATTTGTACCATTACCTGCCAATTATTAAAGAATTTAAATGATCCTGTTCCCTCAAATCTAATTCAAGGTGATCTCCAAAAATCCCTACAAAATGGAGGCTCTACCTTCCCGCAGACACCGTAATTGGACTGCTTAGAGAAATATTATTTTTAAGAGATTTCCGTTGGGTTCAGTTTAATTTGAAAACGATCTCGTGATATTGAAATGGTGATTATATAAGAATAATAACTTTGAAATGTGAATTCTTTGTGATTTTTAATAAAGTTTGGAAAATGAAAAGTTTGTTTTATGTAACTTTTTTTTTTCTAAAAGACAACTCCCGCATTAGGAATATACATTCTGTGTCGCGGGGGACTTTTATAAACATACATGAAACGGACACAAAGAACACCCAGACTCAGAACAACAATTTGTGGGTTTTCGAACCCACAACACTTAGCGTAGTAGGAAGCGGCGTGGCCACCGTTTAAATACTCTTTACTAGAAGTATAGACATATATTTTCCTAAAACTACAAAGTTAAAATACAAAATCTACTAACATGTTTTTAACGCGAACAATTTTTAGGCTATATGTAGCTATTTTTTGGATATCAGGATACATTTATTTAATGAAGGTCCTTTATTACATAATATAGAAACCTATGTACATAACCACAAATAAACAAACAGTAACAATATTTACATACAAGCCTCAAAAAACTCCACATCGTCGCCTACTGGTAGCGTTCCCAAAAGACTGGCAGAATTACCACGTTGAATGGCAATGCTGATTCTCTGTGCTAGAAAAAGGCCGGCTTTCTGGTCGCGAGAAGCGTCAATCACTTGGTAAGCTAGTTGTTGCAACAAAGCGCGAGCACTTGGACCCCTATATATAGGTATTCTTTTGAGTTTTCCCAATTCATTTTTGTTTTCAAACTACCCCTATATCAAAGCGGACAAAACGAAAAGAAATATTGAAATCGGTCAAGCCGTATTTGAGTTTGAACAAGACTAACAAACAACAATGAATTTATACTCGATATATGCAGATTATATCCGAATTTCGAGCACTGGATTGCCATTTTTAACCGACTTCCAAAAAGGAGGAGGTTCTATGTTCCACTGTATGTATTTTTTTTTTTTTTTATGTATGTTCACCGATTACTCCGTCAGTTGTGGACCGATTTTGAATTTTTTTTTTGTATTCGAAAGGGTATGCTTCCGAGGTGGTCCCATTGCCAGCATATCAGGATCTGATGATGGGATCCCAGGGAAATCGAGGGAAACCCTCATTTTTTATAGGCACATACTGTTTTTCGTATATTTTCTGAAGGTACACCGGTATTTGCGTCTGGTAGTCATCATTTTATGATGATGAGCTGATGATGTAAGGTACAACTCCTTCACGGTTAGGAGTTGGAGGATAAATCTTTAATTATCATATGTATATATGTTACCTTTAGTCGTATTCTTTCAAATTATTTAGGTAAGCTGATGATGAAAGGTGGAAGGTACAACTCCTCAACGGTTAGGAGTTGGAGGATAATTCTTTCAATTTCATATGTATCTAAAGACCTTCAGTCGTATACTTTCAAGTTATTTAGGTGAGCTGATGATAGAAGGTTAAACTCTTCAACAGTTAGGGATTAGAGGATGATTTTAATATTACACGTACGTATAGACCTTAATTTGTATTCTTGATGATGAAATTTGATGAAATAGTTCAACTTACTACTGACCTACGATTGATTGCACTAAAAACTGAAAAATAAAAACTTTTTATAAAAAAAAAGCGACTTCCAAAAAAACATCCAACGAAAACTCTCTGCCAAAAAAACACTTAAAAGCGTAAAATAAACTGGTTCTTCATAAATTGCGTTATACCTAATTCTTTATTCATTTAAATAGTAGTATTATAATGTGTGCTAGGTACCTAGAATCTGTTTGAAGTCGGTGCTAAGAGAGTTTTCGTTGGATGTTTTTTTGGAAGTCGGTTTTTTTTTTTTTTATAATTGAAAATCACATGTTTGTGGATGTTTATACCACAGTTTTACGAAAATATCAATATGCTGAGGATACAAATGTGAATTATGACTACATAAATACTTACACTTTGCAGGTATAAGGCAACCCACGCTTCTTTTTTTATGTTTGGCCCTGCCAAAATGACTCTACTTTGCCTGATGGAAAGCATAAGCAGAATCCAAGAGTAGTGGTCACCATACTCACTGCTCGTGCAGACAATGCAACAATGCAGCATGGTGACCACACCATGGCGGGCTCGTGATGCTTCTGCATAATTGGGCCTCCGGTCTCGCACTCACCAACGAAACACGACAACACAAACGCTGTCATTTTACGTTGATCTTCTGTGCGAGGGTAGTACCGCCCCGGTCGAGCCGGCCCGTTCGTGCTGAAATCAGCGTGGCTCTGCTACCTTGGCTTTAAAGAAATTAAGTTAATAGGAGGTTAAGAGAATGGCAGCCATTACATAGAAGAGCCATGTTACGTTATTAATAGGCTGGCTCTATAGGATTGATACCCTGGCCTCACAGAAAATCGACGTGAAGGGGCTTCACGTAGTTTACATCGACACTCCGTGTAAAACAACCAAAGTTTGTGTTGTTTACAAGAAAGTTGCTGCCGAAGTGTGACCGTTTAGTTGCATGTGTGCACTATAATTTCGTTTAAGACCAGAGCTGTACGTATGTATAATTTACTATTGCGTACAATTTGTGTTTGTAGAGTTACAGTTAATTATGTTGTAAGCACATGAGACTGCAATGAGCAGTGAACAGTGAGTTGCGATTATCCTGGGCTCACTCACGGACGGGTATTTATGCTAGCAAAGTTAGTTCAGGTAGTGTTTTAACGTTTAAGTTGGTCTGCCTCAGTGGTCTTGCGGTTGGCGTATGCGACTGCCGGTCAAGGAAATGTATTGTAACAGCTCGGAATTCGGAAGTTGGGGTCTTAAATCCCGTGCCTCGGAGAGCACGTAAAGCTGTTGGTTCTACGCCTAATCTCTCCCCGATCGTGTCTTATAACCGTCCCATCGGATTCTGAGAGTGAGGGAACAGAGAGTGCACCTGTGTTTGTGCACACACTTGAGGACGCTACCACTGCGCCACCGAGGCAGTTAACATTGTCACATTAGGAAGAATATCGAAACCAAAAAAAAAAAACGATGAAATTGAGAACCTCCTCCTTTTGGAAGACGGTTATTGAAAGTAAATACGACATTTTTTTAAGCTTTAACTTTAATCTATGTATGCGTAAAACGTATAGTTTTCCAACTGTTCTGTCAGTGTGTATCGAGCAACGCGCGGCGTGAAATGCATTTCACGGTAGTAGTCACAGTGCTTGCTCGGCGTAGTGGCGTAGGGGTTGGGGGGGAGAGTTGGGTCACTCATGTCTACATTGACTACCTAATTGTATAAAAATATCACTCATAATAGTTTTACAGTTCGCTAGACAAATCAGTATACTTCATTAAATATTTTTTCAAGCTTTGCTGCAAAGTATTGTCTCACAACAAGAAGGCACATATCTAAGTAAGGCATACCATAAGCAATAGAAAAGGACGAAAGTGGTATAGTTTCCAATAGATACATACTAATATTATGAATTCGAAAATAGCTCGGTTTATCTGTTACGATTTCATGGCTAAACCGATTTGGATGAAATTGAAAATGCAGATCCTTTGATTCTTGAAGAAGGTCCATAGGCTATTATTTACCACTACAACTGACATATGCACAGACGGAGTCGCGGCCAAATGCTAGTAGGTATATAAAGTTAAAAATTCAGTTCAATTCAATAACATATACATTTTCATTCTTCCAGGAAAAGACAACATTTATACAGATAGGAATCAAATTTAATGCTCCTACGGGATTCAAAAATCAATTTCACGGAAGTTAAACCATTATAAACAAGCACAATAACTATAAATTCTCAAAATTTCAAAAAAATCCTCGATATGATAACCTGAGTTCCCTTTAAAAGTAAAAAACACGTTATGAGCTTTCATTTGAGACCCCACCAGATGATTTTTTGCTGACATTCGGTTACTCTTCCCCACTTTCACCCCCATAACTTTTAAACGGCTCAACCGATTTTCATGAAACATGTCTAAGAACACTCGCACGTAACTCACCTTTCATAAAAAAAAACTAAATTGAAATCGCTTCATCCGTTCGGGAGCTACAGTGCCACAGACAGACAGTCACGTGAAACTTATAACTCCCCTCTTTTTGGTCGGGGGGTTAAGAACTAAAATATATAACAAATAACAGCAATGCAAAAAATCAACTAATAAACATCAAGAAAAAGGCAACAACGGTTGGCCAAGTGGTTTAAACGGTCACCACGCCGCTTTTTTTTTAATGGAATTGGCGGGCTAACGAGCCGACGTATCGCCTGATGGTAAGCGATTACCGCCGCCAATGGACACCCGCAACACCAGAGGCGTCACAAGTGCGTTGCCGGCCTTTGGGGGATGGGGAAGAGGGGAGATAGGGGGAGGGGTTGGGGTATGGGCCTCCGGTATCCTCACTTACTCGGTGAAACTATTTCACACCGGTTTTCTGTGAGGCCGTGGTATCACTCCGGTCGAGCCGGCCCATTCAAGCGTAGCTCTCCCACGGTAAAACTTTTTTTACTGCGCTTAGTGTTGTGAGTTCAAATTCCGCATGGGAAAACACATTGTGTTATCCACAAATTATTGTTCTTCGTGTCCATTTCATGTATGTTTGTCAAGTCCGCGACAATGTGGGAGTTGTATTTTAAAAAAATAAAAGTAGCATTTCTATTTCTACACTTCCTTAGTTATTCAGTAAAATAAATGGATCTGTATATAATTGTGTGATCACAGTTGCAACACAAGAACTTTGGAATTAAAACCACACATTGGATTTTAATGTTGAATTGGACATGGTCCAAACCGCCGACATGGTGTTGCTCCAACAGGCTGCAAACACGAATATAAAAGATATTCTACATACATTCACGCCTAAATCCCTAAGAATTTGAGCAGAAGGCTAACACCAAAATGAGTGCCTCAGTGCTGCAGTGGTAGCTTGTACGACTGCTGTGCTTGAGCTCTCGGGTTCGAGTCCCGGATCAGATCAAATATTTGTAATATATAATCTACTAGCTGTGCCCGCGACTTCGTCCGCGTTGAACAGTGACTTTGGGTAGCAGTTTTAATTATTAAGGCTAGTATTATTTGCCTATTATTTGCTTATTATAAAATAAGACACACTTTTCACTGTTAAAAATATAATTAAGTATTTATATAAGTACATAAAATAAAATGTATTTCATATGAGCTTATTTCGACATTCGACATGGCCAAGACTTTCAACCTGTTCTTTCACCCTTCCCTTCTCTCCGAGCTCTAAGCATTCGGTCTGCCTCCTAGACTCGTCTCTAGATTGACGCTTTTCTTCATCAGCGCCTTCGCATTAGAGTTCTTTGCGACGGATGGCGCGGCCTCTTTTTTTCTGGATGTAAACGCTAGCGTACCTCAGGGTTCAGTCCTGTCGCCCAAGATGTTTCTTCTGCATGTCAATGACATATTAGCCTTTTGCAATATACATTGCTATGCAGACGATATCACAGTACATTGACGATATCATGGATACCCTGCAGCCAAGATGGTAGACTTTAAGTAAAATTGATAGGAGCTTGTCGCTGAACTTGACCGGGTTTTGAACCGCATTCAACAATGGGGTGATGAGAATATTTTCGAGTTCAACGTTAAGAAAATACAGTTGTGCCCGTTCTCTACCAAAAAGTCTCCTTTTCTTCCCCTCCCCACTTTTCAGAGCACTCAACTGCCACTACGGGATAAGCTTGGTGTCCTGGGCATGGATATTTGCCGAGACCTCAACCCACGGGAGTACATCGAGGGCACCACTAATGCAGCCTTAACACTGTGAGACGGTTCTTCGAGCCCGAGCATTTGTGTCTCCTTTATAAGACCCAGGTTCGCTCGTCCGTACTGTTCTCATCTTTGTGATGGATCCAGGCAGTATTTACTTGATTTTCTCGATCTTTTGCAACGGCAAGCAGTCCGCATTATCAACAGTCCCGATACCACCGAGTCCCTTGAGCCTCTGCAGTTGCGGAGAGATATCGCCTCTATTGCAGTCCTCTACCGCTTTACCATTGAAAGTGTTCTGAAGCGTTCTTCCAACTGATCCCACCTTCTCCCTTCCTCTACAGAACAACACGTGCTGGTCTTTGAAGTCACCGCTTCATTCTTAGAAATACGCTCTCGAAACAAACGGTTTGGTTCTGCATTGTCTGCTTTCTCAGCTAGTATGGTTGCCTCCACTGTTGGATTCTGCTTGAGTTTTCCCTCAGGCTGAGCAAATTCTTCTCAATTTTTACAATTTTAAAATATTACGTTTTTGATTTGCTATCTTTTGCCAAAATATTGTGATTGAGCTGATTTGATACACGCGATTATGCTGCCCATTGGAAAAACATGTTTTTCTTTAAGTGAACTGCAACTTTAACCGTCTGTCTTTGGGCTTTGATACTTTTTATTGCAAATGTTGTTTTCAGCGAAAACTGCATTCTTTTAAATTGAAATTGCAGATAAGTTTGAATTATTGGAATACGGGGAATTAAAACATTTTCTTTTACAGTGTTGTACCTCACTTGTGTATTTTGTAGCCGTGTACCATTACATAGCTTTGGTGCTCAAGACTTCTTATTAATAGGACTGGAACATTAACTTTCAGTCTCAACTTATGGGAAGGCGCTCCTGATAATTCTAAAGAGTTGAGAAACTTTATGCATAATCTATGATATAACTGGTTCAGTTTCCCTTGCATTTTTTCCTGAGAGGTATCCGATAACATCTTCCTCCACGTCTGACATGATCCGTTCGTTTATTTGATAACTGTCTCATTAGTCGGCGAATCAGAATAGATATTATTTTTACATCATGTGTGCCATCATATACCAGGATTCACGTCTCAGTGTAATCATGTCTTTACTGTCATTTGGCATACAATCTTCTCCTATTTTTAGATGAACATTTGCATATTGACACTGCTCATAAATCATTGTTAAGTTGTACTCGCATAATTGTATTAAGACAAAACTTTTTAACATGTACCCATAATACATATTTTTCATACAGGCATTTATTTTATCTTGCGGCGTACCCCTTTTGCTTTTTTAACCGACTTCAAAAAAAGGAGGAGATTCTCAATTCGACTGTTTTTTTTTAAATGTTTGTTACCTCATAACTTTTGACTGGGTTAACCGATTTTGATGATTCTTTTTTTATTTTAAAACTTGTTTCTTTCTCATGTGGTCCCATTTTAATGTGGTCTAGTTCTGACATGTCATCCATTAGAAAATCATATAAATCTTCAATTTGCATTACGTATGTGCGCGAAAAATAACTTAATTCAATTTGGCCGTCCTTGAAGTCGGTTTTTTTTTGTTAAAATTTTGTATTATTTTGTGTTTAAATCCCCCCGGATACTTTTCTTCCGATTTTTTCACGAAGAAAATTATTTGATTAAACAAAAAATCAGGTAAACAAATCTAATCCTATTGAATAATAACGAATTTGTAGTTCAACATCCGCATGCGGCACAGTCGTCTGCCCTCACGTGTCTGCCCGTTCGGGTAAGCACACTTAGGCATATTGTGATAATTCAGTAAATGTTACATCTGAATAGCTCTAAATTTTCACAAACCTTGCATATTTCCATACAAACTTTCATCCCTATTGCTATTTTACGCCCTTTATGGAAATTTTTTTACAAAATTTAAATGACGTTTTTATATATATCTAATCAACAGCCTAAAAAATAAATATTATTATTTTATCTTAAAATGACAATACTTTTGTAGAGATTTTTGAAGTTTAGAAACACTGTTTTGTAATTTGTCTTATTTCTTTCTATTATTATAATGAACATACAAATCAGATTTATCAATGTATGTATTAATCTTAGATTATCATATTAATTTAAGTCTTTGTTTAAAAAGTGAAATCTTTTGAATGAATTTGACATCCTTGTTAACTCGTTGCCAAGACGCCCTTTGTCACTAAGGCAACGCGCATGCGTGTTGCGAGTTACCAACCACTCTTCTATACAATCTTTCGTCCCCCCTTTCAACCCCTTTTTACCTTTTTTTCGCAATAAAAAGTAGCCTATGTCCTTTCTCAGGCTCTAGACTATCTGTGTACCAAATTTCATTGTAATCGGTGCAGCGGTTTGGCCGTGAAAGCAAGACAGACAGACAGACAGACAGAGTTACTTTCGCATTTATAATATAAGTATGGACTAGTATTTACGGTTACCTAGTCAGTAACCTTTGAGGATGCCATAAGGCGAAACCGGTCAGGTGTAAACAAAGATCAAACAGTGGAATAAGTACAAGTGAATTTAATTCTAGAATCTACTAGTATTTGGGTGTTTTCTATGTATAATAATAGGTCTTTACCTATGAAATTGCCGTTTTGTATGCAATAAGTGAAAGTACTTATTTTTTCAAACTTTTTTATTTCTGTTATTCGAAGTAATCACCCATGCAATCGACGCATCTTTGCCAACGCATTGGCAGTTTATTGATGCCCTTCTTGTAAAAATCAGCTGGACGGGAGGCAACAAACTCTTCAAAGGCATTTTGTACTGCCTCTCGGGAATTGAATTTTTTACCCACTAAAAAGTTGTCTAAATTTTGGAAAAAGTAATAGTCGGTAGGTGCAAGGTCTGGTCAGTATAGCGGATGAGGGAGAGCTTCCAACCCCAGCTCTTGCAGCTTGGAGACCGGTGTTGCGAACTGTACCAAATGATGTTGTCAGTTCAGACAGTCTCCATTTGTATGCATTTACAAAAACAGAAGTATTTTATGTTCTATCCATAGTACAAGTTCTGTCTATTTTGGGACTAGATGGCGTTGTGTGAAGAAAATAAATCCGGGTTGTCCCACTTACGTAATATGACCTCCTCTTCGTAACAAATGCATCGCCAGGCATGGAGTCTCCTTTTTCAGAAATAAGGAAAAGGGTTTGGGGTTCTGATATCCTCAGTGATTAACAAACAAACAATTGATTAGTACCGGTTTTTTGTGAGACCGTGGATCATTCTGATTCAGTGTGCCTTTGTGCTGGAACATGGCAATCGTACTGTAATTATAAAAAAAAAATAACAAAAAAAAAAACCGACTTCAAGAACGACCGACGTCAATTTGTCGCGCACATACTTAATTCAAATTGAACATTTATATGATTTTCTCATGGATGACATGGCAGAACTGGACCATGGGACCACATGGGAAGCACCAGCTTTCAAATAAAAAAAGAATCATCAAAATCGGTTCACCCAGTCGAAAGTTATGAGGTAACAAACGTAAAAATACAGTCGAATTGAGAACCTCCTCTTTTTTTGAAGTCGGTTAAAAATGCCATCTTACTATGATATATACTTTTTTTTTCTTTCGTGCGGAAATCCGCTCGGATACCACCTACTGGTGGTATGTCGGACTCGAACCGACTAAAACTCGTCTCGGGCACTAGATGCCGGGGAACCAGGTGCACCCTAGAAAGGAAAACCCTGGAACTCCGACGTACTATGATATACCCTGAAAATTCAGTTCAACTATTGTCTCAAAACACATTAGAACAAAAATAAGACTATATTGAAAAACGAAGTAACAAATTGAAAAATATTTATGCCTGATTTTTGTGACTCAATATCACATGATAGCACAGTATGATGATGATATATTTTCCCAAGATAGATGTTTCACGTCTAACGCAAAACCTTTCTCAATAGCGTGTTTATATAAACTTCTTCTATCGTAAAGGGCAATTCGACTACTCGGTGCGTACCTTAATTTCCGCAGACACCACCCTGAGTCAACACAGCCATCCTCGTTCATTCTTATCAGATTACGGTACACTGAATAAATTTAAATAAGTATTGAGTTTGCTGCGAAGACTGTTGCGTTGATATTTTGCCATCAGGCGTCTGAACCGTTTATGGAATAGTATGTGCAAATATGAACCATGGTTATGGATCATGCAATCTTTCTTTACGTAAGTAGGTGGCGATTTCATGACTCCCAAAAGAAATACAATTTTGATTATTTGGTATCTCGTGATCATATTTTGTCTTGGAATTTTTCTTTAATAACGTTGACTTGGATTTATAGTTTTGGAGATTATTTAGTCATAAAAGGTTCGACGAACACTTTAATCTGAATTATGATGAATCTTTATCAGAGACTGTAAAAAGTGCCTAAAAATTAGTAAAACTAGTACTTTCATGAAAAAAGAAGTTAATTTATATATGTTTTTTTAATACATGAACATCAGGGATATGAACAAACAAAACAAATAATATTAAATTTAACATTTAAAAAACTCCCTACTCAAGCACTTAATCGAGTAATCATACGCCAATAATATTTTTGCAGACATTCTGTTATTCTTCCCCACTTTTAAACGACTCAACCGATTTTCATGAAACATGTCTAAGAGCACTTGCACGTAACTCACCTTTCATACAAAAAAACTAAATTGAAATCGCTTCATCCGTTTGCGAGCTACGGTGCCACAGACAGACAGACACGTCAAACTTATAACATCCCTCTTTTTGCGTCGGGGGCTAAAAAACAAAGGTACAATTGAATGAATAAGATTGAATGCTCTTTCTATTAACTCAAGTAAACCAATATAGTGAAATCGATCCTCCTGAATAAAAAGCGGGGACATAAATCGGCGCCAACTCAATAAAATCAACCGAATTGAATAGTGAAGTGAATGCCAAATATCGAATAATCGTTGATGTTCTCGATATGTTGAATATTTCTTCAAAGAGGATTTTTGTTTTTAAGTTTAAAGTATGTTGGACGAATATCTTGACTATTTAAATGCACTAACCTTTAAAATAAAACATCAACTGTAAACAAAAAGCGTTAGTAGTGTAATCAGCAGTGTGTTCCCTAGAAAATTGATTTCTTGCAATAGGTACACTGATAGTCCGAAACAAAATTGAGAACAGAAACCAAATTAGTAAATAAATAAATAAATTGACAAAGTAAACATACACACTAAATTACGAGCTAAAAGTCAAATTTAAATAACCGAATTTAGTTTTTTTTTATATGGCATAGGCGGGCAAACGAGGCGACGTATCGCCTGATGGTAAGCGATTACCGCCGCCAATGGACACCTGCAACACGAGAAGCGTCACAATGCGTTGCCGGCCTTTTATGGATGGGGGAAGAGGTAGGGGTAGGGGGATTGGGGTATGGGCCTCCGGTATCCTCACTCACTCGGTAAAACTCAGCGCAAGCACTATTTCACACCGGTTTTCTGTGAGGCCGTGGTATCACTCCGGGCGAGCCGGCCAATTCATGCCGAAGCGTGGCTCTCCCTTTATGTTCTTGCGTGACGGATGAAAAGTATGAAGTATTACCACTCCTATTCATCCTATAGGTCTGGACAATAGCACTGCAAAGAGAAGCAACACTTGAAGCAAATCCTATAATTACTAAATTATCTGGCCAGCGCGATATACTAGGCCAAAACCTCCTTTCTTACCAATGACTTCCAAAAGGAGGAGGTTCTCAATTTCATAGGTATTTTTAATGTTTTATTTGGTACCTACTATTATATTTGGCTTGGCACCGATTTCAAACCTATGAATAGGTAGCACATACAAATAATAGTGTTTCATCAATATTAAAGGTTTGCATATTAGGTGTATTTAATTAAATCTTTATTAAGTTATTTTATACTTTTTAGTTTTGGAAGTCGGTTTTTGTAAACGAAGTTTTTTTTTCTATATATAATATGTAGGTATGTATTTACAAAAAAATAAGTATAAATGTATTTATATCAGTTGTTTAGTACCCATAACACAAGCTCTGCTTAGCTTGGGACGTTGATGGCGTTGTGTGTGAGATGTCCGAAATATTTATTTATTATTTATTTCATACGAAAGGCCTACGTCAAGCAGTGGATAGATGAAGTCTGTTGTTGATGATGATGATGATTTAAATCGATAAACAACTGTTGATAAAAGGCACTTTGGCAGAAATCGACATTAAGAACAGTACCAACCATTCATTATCACTGAGGTTGTCACTAACATACGGTACATCACAGCGAAATGCAATAAGTGTCACATGGTTTCAAAATGACGTAAATTAGGATATAACTCATGTCGTTTCATTGAAGGCTTGACATCGGTATTGTTTCTGTAGAGTCGGAGTTAATTTTGTTACAGTTAAGTACTTTGATACAATCGTGTACGATTAACTTGCCGTGAACGTAATGATTTCAAATAACATACGTTTGAATTACTGCATTAGCATTGACTGCATGGAAGGCGTAGTGGTACAAGCGGTTAACTTGATTTTTACTGTGCTGAGTGTGGTTTGTCTAAACGCCAAATGGGACAACACTTTGTGTGCTCCATAAATTGTTGTTCTGAGTCTATGTGTTCTTTATGTCTATTTTATATAAGTTCCCAGCGAGACAGGTATATTCCTAATGCAGCAGTAGTAGTACCTAATGACCCCATAACGCTATAAAACAAGTGTTATTTAAGTATGTGATTATAATAATCTTCCGAAACTTTTCTCAAGTTTTTAGGGTGTGGTGGGGTGGTTCAGTGAATTTTCTCCCTGATATCCTCAATTAAGCTTTCTTGCATTTACTAACAAAAGTTTTTTTCTTTTTTTGTCTTTCAATCGTTTGTAACATGTTGTGTATATAGCTATACATAAGATGTATACATCTTATGTATAGCTAATGAACTAATTAGCCTATAAAAAGGTTCCTCTAAAATTGCTACTAGAGTTTGCTTATATTTTAATATACCTAAGACATATTTTCTGACATTTAGAGTTAGTATAATTAAACTAAGTTAATATTAATTGGAATATCTAATTAGTAATTAGCTTATAGTCAGTGTTGATATTAAATCAAAGTCTAAATTCATTGTATTAGAAGTATAATTAAAAAGATATTGGGAATTATAAAATATGTATATATTAAAGATGAACGGACTATTAAATATATTATCTTATGGAAAAAATATATTTTGTCTTTCTATATGTTTCTGGAACATAAGAGTAACTTTGAATATTACATTATTAAACTAGAATATCGGTAACTTAAATACTATAAGTCTAAGCTCGATTCAGAATGAAAATTATCCAAATCCAACCGAGATAATTTCCAGGCCGTGCCGAGAAGACAAATATCAACGGAGACGCTGCCACCGCTCGGAGTAATACGGTAATCTCGTGACGGCATAGGCAAAACTAAGTTCTAGATTTGATACAGTATGCACAGTGAAAGAATGTGCGATATTTGGGTGATAGTTTGAACTATTTGATTTTTAAATATCCTGTAAAGTCAGACCGATTGATACTGGATTTGTTTCAAGATTTCCTTTTCTTTGCAGTGATGTTTTCCTGCTTAGTTTGCTTCATTAGTCGACTCTCAGAACACCCATGGGATGATAGAGATACAAACTTTTTGTTTTGTTTTCTTTGGTCGACTTCGTTCTCATTCAAGTCTCTTAGTAAAATAAAAATATATTGTAAACCCTATTTATTTTTTAAAAGGAGCAACAATGGAGTTTCTTGCCAGACTCTTCTCCATGTTGGGTGCTGCACTTGAAACTGGCGACTAGAATCACTTGATTTATATATATTAAATATTGACTATTCATAAGTGCCTATTTCAATAAAATATTTTTGACTTTGACTGGAGGGGTGGTGACACTCCGTATTCTGTATCCTCTCCACACGGAGAGCTTAAAATACTAAATAAAATAAAAAAAAAACACAAAGCAGTCATGAGGACTGCCGACAGAAGTGAAAACTCAAAACTATGAACAAATAGTTGTTTAAATTCATCTTTCTCGCTCGGGTACACTCGGCGGTCCCGAGTTCATCCGATCGAGCCTTTCCCCTCAGAGCGTGACGGATCAGCCTAACTTACTACCTACGAAAAAATGTGCATGCGGTGCGCCTAAAGAAGTTTTCACTTCAAAAACTCTAAAAAGTAAATTTTTTCTGTTACTTTAAGAGTAGCAGTTGCTTAAAAATGAAAATACTTGGAACAATGAGCAAAAAATTATTTGGAAAAAAGTACTTAAAATGACTGCTACTAAGATGTGAAACCATATACATGTAATATAACATAAGCCGTAATATATACATAGGTAAGCTATGATTTTATCAATCAGCGATAAAACAAAACATTGCACTATTGTCGATCGTGCGTATTTTAATCCGTATTCCGTTTGTGGTTAAGGGTATTCCGCCTGATAACGAGCCCAGTCAGGCTTCCTCATGGCCCAAAATAATACGTCGATATCAAGGTTATGTGGAAAAGCTTAATTTTTTTTTCAATTTGATTAGAGTTTTTTTAACTTCGAAGATATTATTATTCCAAATAAAATAAAAAACAGACGCATGAATAACATACATATATAAAAACCACTTTATCCATTTCCTGAAATGAACGGTCGCCTGCGGTGTTCCCAGACCAATACGACCTCCAAACCTTCAAGAAACGAGCGTACTCCTTCTTAAAATGCCGGCAACGCACTTGTGACACTTCTAGAGTTGCGAGTGTCCATCGACCGGAGTGATACCACGGCCTCACAGAAAACCGGTGTGAAATAGTGCTTGCGCTGTGTTTCATCGAGTTAGGAAGGATACCGGAGGCCCCTGCGCAAGCCGGCTTGTACACGGAACACCGTGCGTGTGGTTGGTAAATCTGTATCACGCGCCAAGAAACTACACGACAGTTTTACATGCGCAGTTATAACTATGGTGATACTTGCGCGTGTGGTAGGCCCTTATGTCTGTTATTGGCAGGTTTTGCATCTGCAGGTAGGCCTTTAAGGTTCCAACGGAGTAACTCATTCTGATTTGTTTCAAAGCTATTGTTACAGCTCAAATATTAAATTATTTGCAACTTCATGCACTTATGGACTTCGGAATTAATGCCCTAGGCATTCTCTACCCGCTAATCTTTGGGGGTGTAGAGATCTAGTGAGGTAGGTGCATCGAGGTTATAGCGTCAATAGAAATACATCATCTGTGATTTTTTTACTGTCTGACTATTACGGACAGCGGAGTCTTAGTAATAGGGTCTCGTTTTAATTTTTTGGGTACGGAACCTTATTAAAACAAAGATAATGAATTGAACTAATTAACTATAGAGTAATATTACTGTAGAATAATATAGTAAGTTATGTAGGGCAATATCACTTAGCAAATTAAACGCGAACCTACTAATTGGCTTAGAAAAACCGCTCTGTCGAGTAAATATAAAAATACAACTACCCTATATCATTTCGCTCGTTATTTGGTAAACAATCGTTAACGGTAACACGTGTCAACTGGTTTGTTGTTTATTAAGCAAATTTTTGTGTTGTGAATAAACTGCTGTTATTTTTAAGAATCGGTCAGTGGCATAGAATTAATAATTACATAATAAATCTTTTTTTCGGACATCTAACACACAACGCCACTTAGTCCTTTTTTTGTAAATACATACATATTATACATACAAAACACCCAAACTCCGAAAGAAATATTTACAGATCATACAAAGATTTGGTCCAACCCGGGAATCGAACCCGAGACCTCAACCACAACAGTCGCGTACGCTACCACTGCGCCACCGAGGCAGTGTATTAAAATGTTCGGAAAACGAATTAGCCGACCGATAAAAGGCTTTTTAAAGTAAAGTGTGTGAAACTAGATGGCGTTGTGTTTTAGATATCCGAAAATATTTATTGTTATTATTTAAAAAAGACGATTTGGTAGAAGCGTCAATTTTAAATCAATGAAAACATCTTATTCAATTAGTACCATAATTTGTTGTGGCATTTAACACTATGTCCAAACATCATAAACTTTAAAGCAAGTATACTTTGGATTTGGGGCTGTTTGCAATATATTATGCTAATGAGCTTTCGTGGTATATATACTCGTATATTAGGTAGGTATAGATGCTTGTTATAAATATGTACACACTGTCAGTAAAGATCGACGGCAATAACTTTGGAAATATGGAAAATTTCTTCATTTTCAGATCAAACGTAGGTGATACATACCACGGCATCAAGAAGCCGGCTCGACCTTGCTGATAATCTGGCCTCACAAATTAATTCGTTACATTTCTCGAAAAGAGAGGTTAGGGAAACCCAATTAAGCCTAGTCTTTTCAATGATTTTAGGTAACGCACTTATGACTGTTGGGTGTCCATGCTTAAAAGCAAGCAAGCCAATAAATAGGCTTGCTCGATTAGAGTGATACTATGATACCATGGCCTCTCAGAAACCGCTGCTAAGTTTTTTCCTTGTTTTTTAAGTGTGAGGGGTCGCCCAATCCGGATGGGGGTTTTAGCTCAAGTGACCTCACTCAACGAGTCACAGTAATCTTAAGGTGAGAGACTCAAATACCTGTCAACATATTTGTGATTTGTTTTCTTTCCTTTTAATGCCATACTAATATAGTAGGACATTGCTATTATGATCTAGTCTACTGACTAATGAGTAATTTTACTTTACTTTACTTTACTTTAACTAAACTATGATTTAATGACGTTGCTTGATTAACATCAGGTGATTCATTTGTCTGTTCTCCATAACTAACCAACAAGCTGTCGGTTTTTAATAACACTGTGTCACAATTAATATATTGTTTGCACTCGTTATCTGCACGTAACACACCTAGAGTTACTATGCTACTGTTATTACCGCAATGAACCATCCCTGACTCATACATACGTTGAGTCATGAGAACAGATGACCGGAATTTGTTACCGATTTGTTTTACATACGGTTATTGTGTCAAAGTTGTTTTGAACATAGCTTTTTTGCGATTAAGGATATTGAACTATAGAACTGTACATTCTAGAATCAACTCACTTGTACTTATTCCACTATTTACTCGACTGCGAAAGAAGGAGGGTTATGTTTTAATTAAGTTTACACCTGAGCGGTTTCGCCCTAAGGCATTATTAAAAATGCCATAGGACGAAACCGATCAGGTGTAAACTTAATTAAAATAGTGGAATAAGTACAAGTGACTTTAATTCTAGAATGTATTGCAACAAGTTCCATCAAACGCCATGTCGCGAGTATACATGACATATATAACTGTTCTATGTGTTGTGTGTTGGATTTGATTTTTATTCATGAGTTACTATGAATCAGAAAAATAGTGAAACATCACTAACAGCAATAGAAAGATAGATCTACTACTAGTATTTTTTTTTGTGAACATAGCTGTTTAGGTTTTATCTTCGTTAGTCTAATGGTTAGTTATTTACTAGGATAAAAATATTTTTATATTTTTGCATAATTTCTAAGGATTATCCAACACAAAATTTAGGCTTACGCTGTAATAATATTTGTGGACGCTGTTATCCTCTTGTGAGTTATATTGCGTATGATTAATTGAGTGGCTTAAATGACCATGTGTGTGGTAATTTTGACTTAATTCTATAACCTTGATGTGTCGTTCACTGTCCCTTGGGTCATCACCCCACACTGGCTTTTGGGGTAGTTGTGTTATATTCTCGTTTCTATGCAATAAATGTGGCCCTTTTAAGATCTTTTGATGAAATAAGTGTAATAGTTTTTATTGTTATTTCTTTTCGCACATACATGCCTTGTCGTATTAAATAAAACGCATTTTTTTGTGCCGACTTTCCCGTTTTGACGACTTTTATAAAAAAAATATATTTTATTTATACAAACTTCCTGCAAACATATTGTACAAGGCGGACTTAATGCCGCAGGTATTTTCTTCCAGTCAAACCTTTGGTGTTGGTCATCACCAACGATGACCACCGTTTTCGTTTCAAGGTTTTCTTCTCTTTGCAGTAACTTTAATTGTGTAGTTTGCTTGTCTGCTCTCTCAGTCGGCTCTTACCCATAGGGTGAATGAAGGTGGCGACACTCTGTATTTTTAATTTTTCACTACATAGGCAGAAGTTATAATATTGTTACTGCCCCGTTCGTCACGCGGTTGGCGTGTGCGACTGCTGATCATGAGGTCTTGGGTTCGATTCTCGGGTCGGACCAAATGTTTGTATGATATGCAAATATTTGTTTCGAACTTTGGGTGTTTTCTATGTATAATATGTATGTATTTACAAAAAAAAGTATATATGTATTTGTATCAGTTGTCGAGTACCCATAACACAAGCTCTGCTTAGCTTGGGACTAGATGGCGTTGTGTGTTAACAACGCCATCTAAACAAACTACAGAATTTGCTTAATTGGGATTAGTTTTTAAGCAAAGCTAAAATGTATTTAGCATCTTACAAAGAAAAATAAGCTGGTTCCTAAGTGATACTCAGCATCATCAGTGAGTCAACTTCACTATTTAGTCGTAGTTATTGCTTTGCGCGACAGCAAATGCTGACACGTACAGCAATATCTGAGCGCTCCGGAAAGTCCGTCCTTTCACTGGGTGTGCAGCATATATCTCTTCAATCTGAGTGAGCTTTGAATACTGAATTTTGTGATACTTTATGAACACAAGGCATGAGACACGAGAGAATGATCTCGTTGGATATTTCAAGGAAATTAAACAATTAACAATATTTTTTTAATTTTAATTTGCACTTTATATGCCGTCCCTGCATGATATTAACTCATTTCTTGTTTTATGGCGTTTCAAAACAATTCCGAAGATCGAGGTTGCAGTTCTCACTTAGTGCAAAGACGTATATGTGTAAATATGTCACTTCAAGCCAATAAGCTAGTTAAAGTAAGTGTATCGGTATTCAAGAACGCGTAGTTCAAAAATATTGAGATACCAATGTAATATGTATTAGGATACTACTACTGCTTATGTGAAAAATATGTGCGTGCCGTTTAACTATGTCTTAGTAATATAAAACACGGAATTGTGTGTGCTCTTCTTGGGTACAGTGACTATTTGTGAGTACAATTTTTCTGTAACGTAGTATTTTTTGTTTCCGTAATGATTATTAGGTTCTACTATATCAATTTGGGTGCCTAAAAACAAAAGCGATTTTTAATTTAATTCTCCAATACTTTGACGATTTTATAAACGAATTTCTGCTTTTAAGGTTACGACCTAGTTCCTAAATTCAATCTTTCTGTTAAAATTGTTGATTAAACTGTATTGGAATTTTAGAAATGTCTTTAAAGGAAGTTCATCTCAGATCAAAGGCCAATTTTTGATATCGTACTCGAAATTTGTCTTAAATTTATTAGGTATTTATCTATCCAAGTAGTTATATATTATAAAAGGAAATTTCTGAAACTATTTAGTAACAATAAAAAATAAATATAAAAATCAGTTACGGAGTTAAAAAATCCAATTGGCTCAGTCAGTAAATACTTTTAAGAAACTTGTCAAAGATCACTATCTATCTCTCTAATAATAACCGTGTGTTTTAGCTTTAGCTAAGGGTATGTGTATGTATATATGTAATCATATTTATGTAATTGTAAGTGTATGAATGTATTCGAATATACGTACCACAAACTACACATCACTTTCAAGTATATTATATCTCTGGAAGAAATGGCAGTCAGCGATAAGAACGCCCAGTATACCACGGTTTTATTTTGTATTCTAACATTGTATGTTTTACGTCATGGCGTGCAATAAAAAGTACCCTATCTATCTGTGGAAACATATTTTTAATTGACAAGGATTGTTTCGTGAATTTAAAATTATTCGTCAATGATTGTATTTTCTTTTCAGTATGAACTTTAAAAAACTGTAGTTTACGTTATCTAAAGACTATTTCTCATGATGAAGCCAGTTTGGTGCTTTGAAGATATTACATATGAATAAGATCATCGTATCTGTGGGTCTGCGAGTGGTTTTTTTTTTTTTTTTATTCTTTATTTTTACTGTAGAAACAAAATTCATGTATGGAATTTTTTCTTCATTTATTTTTAAGTTTTCGATTCACATAAAAACAAAAAAACATTCATACTTCAATATGAATACCAATATTATTAATTCAAAATTTACTGTCTGTCTGCGGCTTCACGGCTAAACTGCTGTACCGATTTCAATAAAATTTGGCATAAAGATACTTTGATTCTTGAGGAAGGGCTGGCTGATCCTTACCGTAACCGAGATTCACATAGGTGGAGCCGGGAGCAAAAGATGTTTTTTTATAAATAGTAACCTATTTATAAAAAACATCTTTTAGTAGTGGAATGATTGAATTAATACAGTATTAGTAGTTTCTCAGTAGTTCAGTGTTTCTTTATTAAATTTATGTAAAATCGTTACCGCTTGTAACTTAATAACTATAGTAAATCCGTACTAGCATTAATCCGCCGTGTGTTCACGCGCGGCGGTTCCATGACCGCACTATCTAGCTCAAAGCACAGTTCATTTGTGGCAGTTTCGGATTACAACCAAAATAACATTGTAATGTGTTTCACCACCACACTAGAATCGCGTGTCAAAGATTACAGTTAACACTAATAATAGAGGAATGGCATCCGACGTAAATTGAACACGAAGGGAGGTTACAATAAGGGTTATTCTTTGGACCTGGTGAAGGTGAGAGATTCATATTTTTCCCGTAGTAGAACAACTATCATATTAACATTAGAATTTAACATTTGTATAAAACCAGACTTCGAGAACAGTAGTAAAACTATAATATTCACCGTGGGAGAGCCACGCTTCGGCATGAATGGGCCGGCTCCACCGGAGCTTTACCACGGCCTCACAGAAAACCGGTGTCAAATAGTGCTTGCGCTGTGTTTCGCCGAGTGAGTGAGGATACCGGAGGCCTATACGGCAACCCCTCCCCCTATCTCCCCCCATACCCCAAAGGCCGGTAACGCATTTGTGACGCCTCTGGTGTTGCGGGTGTCCATGGGCGGCGGTAATCGCTTACCATCAGGCGATACGTCTGCTCGTTTTCCGTTTCCATTCCATAAAAAAAAAACTTTTTTCGGGTTTGACTCATTGGGACATATTATCTGCTAATTATCTTTTATTATATCGTATAAGTTGTAAACTCAGGCAAACAACTTTTAGACGATTAGTTTTAATCAAGTTTGCAATTGACTGCACGTTTGGCCTAGTGGTTTAACGGTCACCACGCCGTTTCCTACTTTGCCAAGTGTCGTGGGTTCAAATCCTACGTAGGACAACACTTTGTGTAATCCACAAATTGTTGTTCTGAGTCTGGGTGTTCTTTGTGTCCGTTTCATGTATATTTGTAAAGTCCCCCGCGACACAGGATTTATTCCTAGTGCGGGAGTTGTCTTTTTAAGAAAAAAAAAAAAAGCTAAAATGTGCCAGTCGATTTGGACTGCATCGTCAGCATTACAAATGCATTAATTACCAAAGTTGTCATAATTGTAATCATTATTACCAGCACAATCATCATCATCTCTACCACCATCACAAATACCAACAGTATGCCATTATCATCATCATCACAAAGTTCATCATAAAAGTCATTTTAAACCTCAGTAGAGTCGCGTTAACAACTCTCTAATTGTCCCTATCATGCATCAGCTTGAAGATATTCTTGTATAATGTCGTAAATTATGATCCGTCAGCCAAATGAAGCGATTAGGCGTTAGGGATTTCGAGTTCCACTGTTAACTGTACGTGGATTTAACAAAGTTGATATTTCATTATTAAAACTTTTGGACCGCATTTGAACAGTGGTTAAGTTATTATATTATTAATTTGTATTCAAATATGAAAGAAATAAAAAATTAGTTGATATTGACAAAATTTTGGTTACAAACGTAATGTAATATGAACTATAAATCTATTATATATAAATCTCATATCACGTTGTTACTTACGATGAACTCTGAAACTATCTAACGGATTTTCACCTTATTTAAAAAAAAAAATTTGCTATAGTTTCTAAGATAGGACAGTTAACATCACTCTTAGACCAGTAGGGGCCGAGCAAGATTGGAGACAGACGCATACAAAGTTCCGGGGGTCAACTAGGGTTTTATAAGTACATAAAATAATAATTATAAAATAAACTGTAAAGTAACAAACCTAAACTAACGCTAAATAAATCCATTACAATTGTTTCTGAATTAAAAAAGAATCATGATTTTACGTGAGTTATTTTATTTCTAAACGTTAATAGTGTGATGAACAAGCGGTTTTGACACTTCTTTCTGTGTATATGTGTGGTGGTAATATGACTTATTGAGTTGGTATCCGAGGATTTAGGTTTCTAATCTTCCAAATTATCTGTGTATAACATTGCTAAGGAATTCATTTATATGATTATCAGATTCTAATGGATTTATAATCATTACTTAAAAACACACGTTTTTGATAGTTTACCTTGTTATATTTTAAATCTGATGATAAACTACTTTATTTCAGCAAAATTTCGATCTTAACTTTATATTGTAAGTCCTATTAATTTACACACATAAGTTACGTATACTTTACAAATGTTTATTCAAAACACTAAAAGCAAGTATCAAAACATGTAATTCATCGTACAACACAATCTGCAACGCGCCGCATTTGTCGTGACATGTTGCAGACATCCTAACGGAATTAATTACGCGCCCCTAACTCTGTTATGTTCGCTGATGACCAAAGCTTATTTAGCCTTGTCTTATTTTAAATCTATACTAATACTAGCTGACCCATGCAACTTCAACAGCGGCTGAAATAATAATAATTATAATAATAAGAAAATTACACGATGGAAGCAAAAGAGTCTCCATGGAAAACACCCGAACCAATTACAACAAGATCATATAGATAAAGAAGCTTCTAATGCATGGTTATGTAAGGGCAATTTATATAAAGAAACGGAAGGATTTATGGTAGCTATTCAGGACCAAATTATAAAGACTAAGAACTATCAAAAATACATCATGAAAGATCCAGCAGTAGTGTCAGATAGATGTAGATTATGCAACACCAATCAAGAAACCATAGATCATATTACAGGAGGATGCCCATTTCTAGCTAACAAACAATACACGGAGAGACACAATAACGTTGCAAAACAAATACACGGCTTATTAGCAGCCAAATACAAATTAATAGAGAAAGTAGAGCCATATTACAAGTATAAACCAAACACCATCCTCAACAATGACTCTGTAAAACTTTACTGGGACCGAGACATAATCACTGACAAAACTACACCTAACAATAGACCGGACATCACACTTACATTAAAAAATGAAAGAATGACGTATTTAATTGACATTTCAATTCCAAATACAGATAATTTAAAGAAGAAACATACAGAAAAAATACAAAAGTACATACCTCTCGCTGATGAAATCCGACAGATGTGGCATCAACATACGGTTAAAATCATACCAATCATTATCTCATCAACAGGTCTCATTCCAAAATCACTTCACACTTCACTCAAAGAAATAGGAGTATATAAGAATTCATACATCTCATTGCAAAGGTCCGTTATAATTGACACATGTTCCATAGTTCGACGATTCCTCACATGCACTACACAAACACCAACAATAGTTACTAACGAACCAACCCACTTGGCGTAAGCTCGTGATAGGTTCGCATTTACTAGCGTCACAGCTAAGATAGAAATAAATAATAATAATAATTCTTTATTTGGAATTAATAACAAATTTACATAAAAAATTTGTGACTGATGATACCTGCATAAGTAATAAAACTGTGTCACAGGTATCAACGCCTTCTCCCGAAATACACACAAAATCCAAAAGTAACAGAACTAAAAACAAAAATAATAACAAAAACAGTCAGAAAAGTAAGAAATGTTTACTAACAGCCCTTAAGTCGGTCAATACGTTAGTCAGTCTTGCGCCAGATCTCTTGCCGGTCGTGTCGACAAGCACGTGGTTTTTTCACCTGGTTGTGAGAGTGAGGGAACGGAGAGTGCACCTGTGTTTGCGCATACTCTTGTGCACTATAATATCTCTAACTAGTTAGTTGACCTCTTTTAAGAATGGCCACCGCTGCCGTGACCAAAACCAGCTTGGAATACATCATCATCATTGATATACCAACCTTAGCTCCATGTTTATAAGATCGTTAAAACCTGCATCTATTGCTATACCGGTGCCAAAACCTTTTCACAAAGCATGTTGTAAAGAATATCATAGTCTATCTACATAATGATCAAAGTCGCTTGAACTTTAAGTTTGACTATTTTTACCACCTAATTCTACTTAAACCCTGTTTCATCATCATCTCAACTGAAAGGCGTGTACTGCTGGACATTGTATTCCCCCAAAGTTCACCACATTAGCCCATTCCGTTCTGCCCGCATCCAACGGATTTCCGTGACCTTCACCAGGTCTTCGGACCACCTTGTAGGGGGCCTATTTACGCTCATTCTTTCAGCACGTGGTCGCCACTGCACAACTTTTTGGCCCCATCGATCCTTATGAATCTTATTTACTTCTTCTAAATTATCTTACACTAACTGACCCACGCAACCTCGTTTGCGTCTCCTACTGCCCGTAGCGTAACAATTTTCCCCCGTTTTTGAAACATTCTTCATTGGTGCTCCGCTCCTATTGGTCTTAGCGTGATGATATATAGCCTATAGCCTTCCTCGATAAATGTACTATCCAACACTGAAAGATTATTAATTTATGTGCTAAATACAAATCGAATTCTCAAATGAAGATTGATATCCCAATTCGAATACTCGAATCTGAATACTCAAATAGGTATATAATTCCTGTCTTTTTTGTTCAAAGGAAGCTTTTGTATAATACTAAATAAGTTAAACAGATGGTTTGAGGGCAGCTTCTAATTGGAATACGTTTACTAATTTGTGTCTGAATGAAACCATAAATAACAAGCTTAGAGCTGACAAACGTAAATTTAAATTAGACTATAACATGGCCAGGATTTGCTTTGTAGACAATATTTCTTGTTACAGGTTTATCGAGTAAAGATAGAATCGAGATCGATGACCGATGTATTGAACTAAGTGATTAGAATCCAATTTTTTTTATAATAATAATATTTTTTGTTGTTATAGACAGTGTTGAAATACATTGGAACCCTGCTTCCTGTGGTAGGTTACAACCTGTGTTACAGAAGACAGTGTCCTCACCCATTATGTTACATCAACTATACAATAAAAAATACAGCAAAGAGTGTGTGTGTGGAAGTATATAATGTGTGTGTGTGGAAGTATATAATGTGTGTGTGATCGTGTTTGAGTGTGCCCGCAAGGTAAATGTGTGTGTGCATGTATGTGTATGCGATTGTGTGTGAGTGTGTAGGGAAATGTGTTTGTGTGTTCATTGTAATAAGGTTTGATGATGATATTTTTGCGTTGATGTTGGGAGCGATAAGGAACTACTTGAATTTGAGGCACTAATTTACTCTAATTATTGTAACAAAGGCGAAAGTAACTCTATCCGTTAAATTTTGACGACTAAACCGCTGAACCGAATTTAATGAAATTTGGCACGGAGAATTTTAATTCTTAAAAACTCTACTTGTTACCGTGTTAGCGGACATACACGCGTCCGGTTCCACGGGCGTACACACTATCTTTATAAAATAATATTTCACTTGCTTTTACTTAGACATCACTCCTCTTCATTAAGAAATTAGGGACGCTTGCTATCTATAAAAGAAAAAGACAAATAAATACATATACACTTCAAAATAGTATGTCCTTACTTGCTTTCAACACAACAGCAATCGATAAAATAATAATAAGTACCTGGATGACCGAGCGTCGCTCGGTATTTTTGTTTTTTATAAATGGTTTGTGTGGCAACATTGGGACTATCCAAAAGCCACCTTTTTGTTATATTTTTCCAATAAAAAAATAAGTTAAGTGGCGCCCTCTCTTGGTACGTCCTGATACTGTTTATTCTGCACCTTATTCCAGTATAGTTTAATGTAGTTCGCTCGAGTTGCGATATATGATGATGAACATTGATTTTATATATTTGATTGTTTAAACGACATTTTCTAAAAATGAATCCTAGCTAGATCGGTTTATCGCCCCCGAAACCCCCTGCATACTAAATTTTATGAAAATCGTTGGAGCCGTTCCCAAGATTCAGATTATATATATATACAATAATTGCTCGTTTAAAGGTATTAGATTAGATATGATGTTTTGTTTATATCCTATTTTTGTGCTGGTCTTAAAAATTCCTAATCATCATTCTATCTATAAAAGGGTATATGAAGAAATCAGGGCACAATGTAATCTTGATCCTATTATGATGTCACTAAGTGCCATTTTCCATGATATATAGTCATACGATATTCGAGATATCCATCTATTAAAAAGAGTTCATATCCCACATAGTCTTGGCAAGCTGTTTTGAATTTGATAAACCACTTTATCAAAACCTACTATCTCTTTCAAATATCACTACGCGGTTAAGATGACTTTGACAGTCAGTAATGGCAGAAGTCAGTTCGAGATATTAACAAATATAATTTTGCGTTCAGTTGTTTCTGAAGTGTAGATTTTCAGAACGTTAATGAAAGGAAGTAAGGTTGAAAATCGCTTAGCAAGGAGTAAAGAGACAGTGAAATGGGTGGTTGCCTCGAAGACTTCGGGTGTGGTACTTATGAAAGCGGTTTATTTTTGACATATTATGTCAACTTGTACTACAAGTTATTCATATGTTTACTAACTATAATATGTCTACTAACTACAAGACTGTCCTGTAGTTAGCAAATAAAATCAGTCCTCAAAGAATTTGTAACAGGTTACAGTTGTAAACCACATCGATGGCGAATTTTTCATTGCTTTATTCAGTTCGGTTATCGAATTTAAGGCTTTAAGATCGGTCGAATAGAAGACGACCTTCTAGTTTATACAAATAATACACGTAGTCTTTTAGAAATGAAAAGGACTTGGAATATTTTTACATAGCTTTAGAGCCTTCCAAGTAATGAACAGATCAAACCATCGATTTCTGGCATAGCAGTTAAAGCCTTTAACAACAGGTCACTAAATAGCAGTGTCAGTGTATTCTCCTTTACAATTCGCGTAAGATGAGACCCCACCTCAAAGCCTTCAGAGGGTAAATGACGCCATCGTGCAGCGGAAATTATCAGCTATGCGGCAAATGGCCTCCCGATACCGCTTATCTACCCACAAACGTCTTCACACGTACCACTGCCACTCGATATACCAACACTATGTTAGAAAGTTCGAGACTAGATTGAATTCAATGAATATTGAAAGTCATTTTAAATAATATTTTTATATTTTTAGAAGTGTTCCTACGTATAGAACCTCTTTCAGAGTTGTGGACGTCGTTTATTAATGTACATGTGCATATATTACGACGTTGCCCAACGCCTTTTTTTTTTTTTTTTTTTTTTTTTTTTTTTTGTTTGGCCCGCCAAAATGACTCTACTCTGCCTGATGGAAAGCATAAGCAGAATCCAAGAGTGGTGGTCACCATACTCATTGCGAATGCAGACAATGCAGTATGGAGACCCTTGATGATCTTAAGCTATGTCTTTGCTGGGCCTAAATTAATTGTTTCCAATTTCACGAGTATTATTTAAATTGTATTGAGTATACATTAACAGTATACATTGGGCTCCCGGTCTCCCACTCATCAACGAAACACGACAGCACAAATGCTTTCATTTTAGGTTTTGCTTCAGTGAGAGGGTAGTAGCCCTCCCGGTCGATTCGGCCCGTTTGTGCTGTAATCAGCGTGGTATATCAGAAAATAGAGTTTGACAAACTAATTTGTACATTTGTAATTTAATTTTAATTTAGAATGTATTAAACTATTGGTATTGTGATTTTTTTTGAGTACATACAGTAAATTATATTCTTTTCAGCAACAAAATTACCTTAAAATTTTATTAATCAAATCAACCAGGAAAAATAGTTCATTCAATGCCATTACTGGAATTAAGTTCAGTCACTCGTTCACTAGAGCGAACTAATATGGGAGCGAGGGTAACTAGATTGAAAGATTCTCAACGAAATTGATACTTACTGAAATGAGAGTATTGGTCCGAAATATCTGAGTGCTAAATACATGGTATACATGGCAACATACTGGTAGTATTCATTTTAAAGACAAGAGATGTAAAATTGTAATATTGTTGCTGCACTATAAACATTACTGTTTGACGTTTACCTATGCTAGAACACCGCTCCGATAATAAAGCTGAGAATTTTTTTTTTTCACTCAGGGAAAATATATCCGAAGTTTATTGAGAGACGCGGATAAAGTTGCGCAGATCCGCTAGTTTGCAATTTGGCCTACAAACGAATTTATTTGGAAAATAATATTGAGTAGGGAAATGCAAATAACTATACATAAGATGAATAAACGGAACCAAATCTATCAAAAAAGAATTAGGAAAGTACAAGAAAAAACCGAAAAGTAGACGACGGTGGTAATTCATGTTTTCGTGTGCTTTTAAAATTAATTTTTAATAGATTATTTTGTATTCAGATGTTTCTAAAATTGAAATTTCTCGGAAAATATAATTAGAGCCTCTCTGAAAATGACATCGGACAGTAAAAGCAAAAATTTACTTAACGAAATGATAAAATCAAAGGATCTCAGATCCTTACAGAAATAAAAAAAAGGTTGAGGCCTATTTTAATTTTCATCAATAGTTAAACAGTATAATTTGTCCGATATAGAAGCTAAGTACCTTAGCTCTCTAGTACAATGCGAGGGCTAACTGAATGGGATTATATAATATCGCCACATGAAGACATGTTGCATGAAATGTCAGCAGATAACAGGAACAGTATGTAATCTCAAGATTCCTGTTAAGCTTAAAGGACAGATTTATAAGTCGAGCGTTTGACTTGCTGTATTGCATGGATTCATGTGTTGTCTAACGAAGGAATTCGGTGAGAGACGCCTGTAGGAAACTGTCCCCAGATTGTTGACATGAATGTGCAGTGTGTGTGTGTGTTATTCAGTGTGATGATGATTCACGAATGTTAGTATTCTTAGTGATCTAAGAATACGTAATGTCACCACTTCTATGTATCCGAATTTTTTGCTTGGAACCGGTTTTCTTTAATTCGTAGTATTACTTCCGAACGGGTCGAAAATGATAAAAATGTCTTCAGAATGGAAAGAAACCTTAAAACATCGATTTCAATCGAATTTAAGAAAAGGCGAGAACATAATGATTAGGTACATCATGGTATATTAAAAAGATTTAGTTAAACTAAGACGTTTAAAAACAATCTCTCTCATCTCCGCATAAAAATGCGCTTAATTACTTTAAAAAAAGTTTGACTCAAAACCCAGGAGCTACGTCATTACAACTTAAGATCCAGCTTACGTTATTATTAGCTTGAAACAATAATATTTAACAGTAAGAAGTTTTCATGAATGACAAAAGGTTTTATTTACGAGTGTGTTCTATGTATGACCGCTGAATAATATTGATAAAAATACTTTAACATTTTTCTTACATAAATATATTAAAGATAAACTACATTCGGTCAGAAAAGAATATCATTCTCATTGCTCATTCATTCGTCCTGGAGGGAAATCAAACACACGACCATTTGCTTAACAAACAAGTTCAATAGCCTCTAGATAGACCAACATCTAAATAATAATAATAATAATGTCCTCCTAGCCGATAACGGCCATGGCGGCCAGTCTCAACGGAGACCAGCCAACTACGCAGGAGATATTATAGTGCACAAGTGTGTGCGCAAACTCAGGTGCACTCTCTGTTCCCTCTCTCTCATAATCCGATAGGACGGTTAATCGACACGATCGGGGAGAGATCAGGCGCTTTACGTGCTCTCCGAGGCACGGGGGATTAGACCCCAACTTCCAAACTCCGAGCTGTCATTAAGTATTTTCATAATCAGAAAAACTCAATAACACTGTTGGCCCGGCCCGGGATTCGAACCCGAGACCTCTTGATTGGCAGTCGCATACGTCAACCGCAAGACCAACGAGGTAGTTAACATCTAAATACGAACATCTCGAAAGTTATTACATCAATTTATATGCGTCTAAACCGTAAGAAGCTCCCACTTATGGATTACCCTCAAACAATAATTTTTCATCCCACCCTCATTCAGACAGCGGTTTTCAGATAATATCTAAAAAAAATCGTCGGTGTGCACTCTATCTTAAGTGCGGGAGTAAACGAGCTCATCGGCCTAAGGAAATGAAGGGCGATCTTACAAACGATCACGCATTAAATAAGTGTCGGTTGAAAACGACTCATTTGGGGATTTTCAATATTATTTTGTCTCAAGATATCCGAGCCTTTTGTTTTAAATAGAATTTATATAACGATTTGTATAATAGTCGTCCATTTATCTTTGCGTTTGTTTTGTGTGATGGATTGAATGTTCGTTGGTTTTGTATCTCGATTTCTATTTGTGATGTTGATGTATTGAAGATGGTGGTTCGTGAATTAAGCTAAATTTGGTTTATAATGCCAGAAGCATGAAATGAATTGACTATTGTCAAAACTAAATTGCGTGATGAATATAATATATTTGCAGTTATTTTACACTGTGTAAAGTTATGAATGTAATGGAAGAAATCCTTAGTTTTTTTATAATCATAATAAGCCCGTTGCAGTCCACTGCTGTGCATGGGCCTCTCCCATAACTATAAATTCTCAAAATAAAAAAAAACCCCGGCATAATAACCCGAGTTCCCTTTAAAAAGTAAAAAACACGGTATGCGCTTTCATTTGAGACCCCACTCCATGATATTTTTGCAGACATTCGGTTATTCTTCCCCACTTTCACCCCCATAACTTTTAAACGACGCAACCGATTTTCATGAAACATGTCTAAGAACACTCGCACGTAACTCACCTTTCATACAAAAAAAAACTAAATTGAAATCGCTTCATCCGTTCGCGAGCTACGATGCCACAGACAGACAGACACGTCAAACTTATAACACCCCTCTTTTTGCGTCGGGGTTTCAAAATACACCACAATGCCCGGTTTACTGCTCTTTGTATACAGTCGCTGACGAACATATTACGCAAGTTACCTATACAATATTTAGATCGAATACTTAATCATAATCTATGAGTAACTCACGTCAGTGGTCTCAATAGTTATAAAAGATTGTTTGTTTATACATGGGAGACTGAACTGTTTTGGAAAGAATCTATCCGATTCCCATGTTATTTCATATACCTCTGACCACAAACAAATTGTATAACATTAGGCATTAACTCTGTCAGTACACTATTCAACCTATAAAATTCGTGGCTGAACACTGGCAATCCAGAAATTAATATATAATTGTTATGAAAAGTAGGATTTTTTCACACAAAGTAATTTATACTGTAGTATTGCCACAGCCAGCAAACGCATCTATTTACTTACACATTTTATTTTTTGAACAATAGAAAACGAAGTTGTTTGTCAAAGCATCATGTTGTAGAAATTGAACTAAAGTATATTGTATTGGTCGATATTGTTGTACACAAATAGAATTCAAACAATACACAATTTGAACAAAGGCTTCATCGCTAGGAGTAATTTATTGTAGGCAACGTTTGGACGGACAAAGATGCTAATATGTATCAGTGTAAATATAAATGAAGTCAAGGTTAATGACTACACGGATTAAGTAGTGGTTTAAAGCCGAGTCTCCACCGAGCAAAAGTTGGCAACTTTTGTGTTGTCAACACGTGTTGGTGACAAAAGTTTCTGTAATTTCCTTGTGTTGGCAACAAAAATTGTCAACAAATGTTGGGAACCGTGTTTCTGTTTTTAGCGGTAAACATCGAAAGAATACGCTTGTTGTAAATATTTATTGGCTCTGTGGAGACGACGCTTAATTAGAATGTTTTTCAAATTGTCGGCGACTCAGTGTAGACACATAAGTTGGCAATTTACTGCAGAGTTGCCAATAGTTGGAAACACTGAAATTGCTAACAATTTCCATGGAGACGCGCCTTAAGATTGCCACACCGCTTTCTACTGAGTTAAGTGTTATAGGTTTAAGCCCCATAAAGGATAATACTTTGTGTAATCCACGAAATGTTGTTCTGAATCTTGTGTTTGAAAACCCATCCAAAAATATATATAAAAATATATAATTAATAAGTAGTATATAACTTAAATTATTAAGCAATATTATAAAGGGATATTCGTTAAAAAAGTATGGTTTGATGCCAGCTTCCGGCTCCACTTGATCGTACATTAAATTATTTTCGGTTATATAAATAACGAGGTAAATAATTATGTTCATCATCATCAATAACCCATAACGTCCCACTGCTGGGCTCGGGTCTCCTCTCAGGAGAGGGTGAAAGCCATACGTCCCCAAGGTATACGCTGGCCAAGTTCGGGTTGGTGACTGGCAAGACAACGTTGTGGCTACGTTATCTTGTCGTTGGATGTTTTTAAGCCGCCCAAAGGCCTCCAACTAAGCTTCACGACTGTTATCATATGATAACAACCGGGACCGACTGCTTAAAGTGACCTCCGAATCACGGAGACGCTAATGGTAACATGCCACTAACGGTCACCCATCCAGGTGCTGACCGTGCTGTCGTTGCTTACCCTCGGTGATTGTTTCTAATCACCGAGTGCATCTAGGCTATGAGCGACTCTCTGTCAAAAATACATATAAATATTTAATTAATAAGTAGTATATGACTTACATTATTAAGCAATATTATAAAGGGATATTCGTTAAAAAGGTATTGTATGACGTCAACTTCCGACTCCACTTGATCGTTCATTACATTATTTTTGGATAAAAATACGAGGTAAATAATTATGTTCTTAAATATTCTAATTAATTCTGTGAGGTAAATTATTCGACTACTGGTCGTTGTACAATACATTTATATTTGACCGTATATGGGTTATTTATATTGATGCAAAATTAAACCCTTTATTACACTTGGTATTCTTCGGTCTCTATCAGAAATGAAGTGCATCAAGTTGAAAAATCCATTGTATAAAAAATGCCCTGAATTTGTCGTGTGTGTCGTGTAATGTATCAATGTCGACGTCGTAGCGGTAACATTAAAAAATCCAGATTATAGTGTTTAGACACATTTAGATTGAATTTACAGGTAATTGTCAAGTATAAATACTCAGAGATTTTCCTATTGTCAAATCAAATATCTTTCACAGCCAGGGACCTAAGTTGCACTAAAATAAGAGTCGGCAATATGTGGGTGTTTAATTTGTGTCTTCGTACCCCTTCAGTATGACGTATGAAAAAAATTATTTTACATGTCTTTCAAATATGTCGAAATGTCAGCCCGACGAGTGAATCCAAGTGTCTCCATACCAAATTTCATATATATTTATTTCATATTGAAATCGGTGTGGCGGTTTAGACGTAAAAATGTAACAGAAGGACAGAAGGAAGGAAAATTTTAAGATTCTGAGTTCAGGAAGTACCCTGTAGGTTTTGACTACCTTGCGAGTGTCGAAAATTTACAGCATAAACGGCTGTATCTCTTGATTGCGTTGACTTAGATGTTTGGTTTTTTCACATCTTCAAGAGACAGTAGACCTGAGTATTTGATATGAATTTCAGCTTGATAAAGGGTCTTGAGAGACAGACAGACGGACAACAAAGTGATCATATAAGGGTTCCGTTTTTTCCTTTTGAGGTACGGAACCCTAAAAAAGATCGAACTCTTCTCGAAGTGTAGTTTTTTTTGCTGTGTGGCTACCAATAAGCAGACTAATCACCATGACAAGTGACTCCAGCGGCTATGCCCACATGCACCTCTAGAATGCCGTGTGGTAACCCTATGGGATGCTCTTTTGAGAAATAGACTGAAAATCTACATACACAATTAAAACTGATACAGTACAGAAAAAATATTTTGTAACTTCAAAATATTTTTTTCAAAAACATAAATAACAAATCCTATTAATATCAGGTATAAAGAAAAAATACAGGAGATACCCGAGGCGGAACAAGTTATGTGCAATCTTCATAAAATCCCCGCTGTAATCTATTCAGGGCCTAAGTAAACGAGTGTTAATGGCTCCAGAGACCTCTGTCGTCCTAAAATAACAACACCCTCCTGATTTGTGTGGAAATTGCATTTTTCTGGGTGCCCAAAAGATTTGCAAAATTTTGTCATTTAGTCAACTTTTAAAGTGCGTTTCGTATTTATTTTGCATGTTTAGTAAAAAAATCCGTTTCTTATTACGAGAATGCTAACAGGAAAAACCCATTATTTTACTAATTAGTTTAAAAGTAGCTTCATTCATTAATTAGTTAATAAGTATTATGTTGTGTACCCTTGCGAAATATTCAAGTCCAAAAAATTCCTTGGAGCGCCATACGATTGAAAGTAGGTACAGAGTGAAGCTATATCATCGTTAACATAATCATCATCAGTCTATCGCAGTCCACTACTGGACATAGGTCATCTGGACATCTCTACGTAACGCTAATTTATTGGTGAAGCCGACCGGAGATTCTCTCGCTCTGAACTGACCGATTTTGACAGGACTTTCACTGGTAGGTAGCTGATGACTTAAGGAGTAACTTAGGCTACTTTGTTTGTTTAGACTGTCTTGGCCCCGCGGCTTTACCCGCGTTTATTGTCGTACCGCAGATAACACCGCGGGGTTCAGCTAGTTTTACATATTTATCTTAATATATATTTTTTTTTTTTTTCTGTTCATTTCCTATCAACTTGCTCTCGATGGCAAGAAACTCACACTAGGCTATAAGTACCTGCCAATCGTAACGACGTCACTGGTGACGAGATCACTGGTGACGATTTAATTGATGTGAAATAAACTCACACTAGGCCTTCAGGTGTCCCATCTAATCTATTGCTCCCTGTATTATCCATCATCATAATCAGCCTATCGCAGTCCACTGTTGGACATTGGCCTCTCCAATTGTTCGCTACTTGGTTCGATCCTCGGCTTATCGTATCCAGCTCAAATATTATTCATAATAATATTATAAAGTCGAAAGTAGCTTTGTCTGCCTGTTTACCTATTACGCACGCGTCTAAACCACTGCACGGATTTCAATAAAATTTGACGTGGAGATACTTTGATCCTCGAGGAAGGACATAGGCTACTCTTATCGCGATTATCGAATATTTTTGATGAAAATCGAGACATGTTTGATGAAAATCAGTTGAGTCGTTTAAAAGTTATGCGCAAACTTATGCTAGAGCGAAAACATAATAAGTTTATAAGATTTTTGTATTTGAAATCGTATGGAGTTCACCCGGGATATCCACTACTGTATCCTACCCTGTTTACACTCGGAATGGTAGGTTATAGTAAATTAGAGGTACGTAGAGAAGTAGCCTTGGTTACTTACTTATTTAAAGTATTACGATGTAAAATAAATAACCCAGCCATCCTGCAAGAGATTCGATTTTGTCTCCAGACGGATATCGGCTGAAGACTGATATCGGGCGGCGGCGCCCAGCGCTGTTTGCAGTGCCGCACGCACGCACTAATCTTTTGCACCACGCGCCAATGACTAGGGCTCTAAATACGCTCAACACAATGGCAGACCATACTGATATGTTTACATGTTCACTGAGCGAATTCACAAGAGTTTCGAATTGGTCTATATGTTACCCTTAGAAAACATAAGACTTTTTCATGACTTTTTTTTTGTCTGATGGTATTTTAGTGACATGTTTGTTTTGTATTGATTGTATGTAAGTGATTAGTATTAATTTATGTAACTACGTTATCGTATCGGGCTGAGATCCTGTAAGGATAGCGCATGTTTGTAAATAAATAAATAAATAAAAGTTGTGAGGGGTGAAAGTGGGGACGAATGTCTGCAAATATAATCGAGTGGGGTCTCAAATGAAAGCGCATCACGTACAAAATAATATGTTCAATGAAACTCGGTTGAGCCCTGAAAAAACTCTGCGGGTAAAAGTGGGGAAAATACCCAATATCGGCAAATATATGTGGTGGGAAGAAAATGAGGATGGCAATCCGAATGTCAGCAAATTTACCCAAGTAGGGTTGCAAATGAAATAGCATCACATGCACTTTACAAAATTGATAATAAAAATAAATGAAAAATGTAAAAAAAATCGGTTGAGGCGTTTGAAGTTAATGGGGCTATAAAAGTGGGGATGGAAAACAGAATGCCTGTGAATGTATCCTAATGTTGTATCAAATGAAAGAGCACTGAAAAAGAATATTAATGACTTAATCGAGAATGTTCTTAGCTTCGGTGTGTACCTATAAAAAGTATAAAATAGAAATAAAATTTAAAATTTAAAAAAAACCCCGCCCCAATGAAATGAAATGAAATGAAATAAAATCATTTATTCTGCAATTAGGTTACATGAACACTTTTGCAAGTTAAACTTTTTTTGAGCAGATGAGTTCGGCCTTTCCTAACTGGACTAGCCCTGAGAAGAAAGGACGAAACAAACTCAGGGATCACCGTCTCTTTTAAAGTCCAGACAATATGCAAAAGATATTATTTCAATAAAAGAAATACGATAATTACAATTTGAGTCACAATTACAATAATCAGTAAAGATAATAATTTTAACAATAATTTAACAACAATTTAAACAATAACCTGAGTTCTCTTTAAAAAGTAAAAAATAATTAAAGAAACTCAATCTTAAAGTACCTAAGTATTTTTTTTTGTATGGCCCGCCAAAATGACTCTACTCTGCCTGATGGAAAGCATAAGCAAAATCCAAGAGTGGTGGTCGCCATACTCATTGCGAATGCAGATAATGCAGCATGGGGACCCACACCATGGCGGTCTAGTGATTCTTCTGCATCTTTTGCTCTAGTCAACAAGTATGGAACTTGTTGACTAGACTATTTGGGCCTCCGGTCTCGCACTCACTAACGAAACGACAGTACGAACGCTGTCATTTTACGTTGGTTTTCTGTGCGAGGGTAGTACCACCCTGGTCGAGTTGGCCCGTTCGTGCTGAAATCAGCGTGGCTCTACTACCTTTGTATGTACGAGTATAATTAATTCTAAAAAAAAATACATCGCGTTGGGGTTTGAGTTTCTTTAATTATTTTTTACTTTTTAAAGGGAACTCAGGTTATTGTGTCGGGTTTTTTTAAAATTTTTAATTTAATTTTATTGTCTTTTGAATAAATAATAGTGATTCACAAATGTGATAGCCAGACGTTTTGAAGGGCAATCTAATACAAATGTCATGCAAATATTAGTAAAACCTTTTATCATTTATTATTTATAATGTTTCGACGGCAATTTTTATTGTACAGGGACTTGTTTTATCGCAGCAATGCTGTATTGAAATGTAATATTCATCCTAACGCTTTTTTGTGAGTCATTTTAGAAGAAGGACGCTTTCTTTGCGAGACTTTTTCTCAAAGAACGCATGAAAAACACGCCTTATTTGATGCTAGCTGACCCATATAACCTTGTCTGCGTTTGAAGCCCGGAAAATTTAACCGCTTACGTAGCTCACGCAATAGAATAGTTTTCACCCATTTGTGCAACATTTTGATGTGAAACATCTATAGGCGTGGGGTAAACCTGATTTTTGGCGTGGCGACGCTCGCCGCTTTACCTTACCGAAGTCACTAATGAAAATAAATGAGTTGTCGCGATTTTAAATAAATTTAAAAATGTTGTATTTAATAAAAGTGAATATTAATGTAATAAACAATCATTTTATTTTATGGAAAAAAGTGGCAAAAAGGGCCCATTTTTTTTTTTTTTCTTGTTAAACTTATACAATTCTACTCTTCCCCGGGCTTTGTTGCCGAGCAGACGTGCTCAAAATATTATTTGTTTGAATTTAAAAATTAAAATATTAAATTTTATAAGTAATTCGTAGAAATAAATAGAATTGTTAAATTAGTGAGTGAATTCCAAGAAGCACGTGTTACGCAGGTGCGCCGATGCAAGCCGCGTACAGCACGCACACATAGCCAACGCTCACCTATGCAAGTAAGATCCATCCAATTCTACTACAAGCTCACACGTACTTAAAAGAGAGGTTCACGTTATACCTACTTCCTGTAGCTTTGTGTGATTAGTGTAGGTTTTCTATTCTGGTGCATAACTACGATATAATGCCTCAACTTAAGCGCACACCACCGAGCTCACCAGCTGTAAAGTCCATGTCACCTTCTTTATTAAACCCAAAGCCGAAAAATACAGATGAAACGCCTGATAGAGACAATACAGTCCATACGCCTAGCAATGTAAACATACAAAGAGGTAGTAAAGCTAAGTTCTCACCAACAATTGCACCTGATTATGAAATCGTAATGGACAAAATAGATTCTCAGTTGCTAGAAGAACTTCGGGAGTTGCGGTCAGTTATGATGATGCGCATGGACAGCCAGGCAAATGCAATTAAAGACCTACAAATCCAATTCTGCCAAACAAAAACTGATCTGGATCGTCTGATAAAAGTGATAGACGGACTTGAAGAAAAATGTATACACAGGATAACTGAGTTGACCTGTCAACACCGAGAGGCCACAGATATATTACAGGAAACCTCCTCTTCTTCTTCCTCGGTCACTATAGAAAGCAATCACGAAAAAATTTCGCGCCAAAAAAAATCGAAACAAATGTCCAGTAAAAATCAACGAGTCGTTATTTTACAAAATGAAAACACAAATGGGGCCACGAAACCATGCCCGACTTCGGATAATACACTGTGCACAGATAGCTCACCAATGTCAGCACACCAAGACGGTAACAATACCATAGGAGACTGGACAACCGTACAGAAAAATAAGAGGCTGAGTGGACGCACTAAAATGGTAGGAACGGGGAAGAACACTCAACTGATGGCTATCCAGGCTACGGAGCGAAAGAGATATCTGCATGTATGGCGATTGCATCCTGATACAACAATAGAAACAATGACTGAGCATGTAAAGAGTTTATGTGGCCCAGAAGTGGATATAAAAATAGAGATGGGCCGATCATTACTTTTGCCGACTAGCCGACTAGCCGATTAGTCGGCCCTAAAAAGGCCGACTAGTCGGCCGACTAATCGGCCAAACCCATCGTGGTTACGGACATTTCCGTAACTCTTCGTTTACAGCTGATTCGCGCCCCAGTCGCAAACGCCGCCTGCGAACTTTGTTTCTTCATTTTTGCTTCTGTAAGGATCGTAGTTGGAGGTGTGTTTTAGTGTAAAAAATAATTTTGTGTAAAGATATTATTATTATTGTTGATTGAAGTGAAGAGTTAAATGAAAAAGAAAATCACTTGTGCCGATGTTTTTTAAACAAGTGGACGATGTTTTTTGTTTTTTTTTTTTGAAAGCCTGCCAAAGTGATTCTGCTGAGCTTGATGAAAGCTTGAGTAGAATCCAACACTCCAACACCATACTCACTGCGAACGCAGACAATGCAGTATAGCGTCCTATACTATGGCGGCCTAGTGAGATGCATTTTCTCACGCCGCCTGCAGGACCCGGGATCATAGTGGAAGGGAAACACGTGCGCTGGTAGTACCAAACAGTTAAAAACTGCTCGGCACAGGAAGGCAGAACGGAACCGTTTAGTTCTAAAGCGTATTTCTACGACTCTGAAGCGGTGGCTTCTAATGCCAGTACGTGTTGTCCTGTAGAAGATGGGAGAACGTGGGATTATTTGGAAGAGCTCTTCAGAATACTGTCCATGGTAAACACGCTAGAGGACTGTCACAGAGGCGATATCTCTCCGCAAGTGCAAAGGCTCAAGGGACTCTGTGGCATCGGGACTGTTGATAATGCGGACAGCTGGCCGCTGCAACCGATCAAGAGCATCAAACAAATTCTGTGTGGATCCATCAAAAAGATGAGAACAGTCCTCCACGAACGAGCGAACCTGGGTCTTATAAAGAAGACAGATGCTCGGGCGCAAAGAACTATCTTACCCTATTAAGTACGCGAAGTTTCCGCGAGGCCGCCTTAGTAATGCTCTCGATTTTTTTTATGTATTTGCTGCCAAATGACTCTGCCCTGCCTGATGGAAATCATGAGCAGAATCCAAAAGTGCTGGTCACAATCCTCAATGTAGGTAGTAGGTAGGTAATAAGGACAATGCAGAAGTGTGTGGACACACAGGACAGCGTGACCTGGTGAGATGCTTTTTCACGACCCGCTGAATGGACCCGATGACCTGGTGAGATGCTTCTTCACGATCCGCTGAATGGACCCGAGATCGTAGTGGGAAGGAAACACGTGCGCTGGTAGTGAGTTCCAAGTTTTGACCGCTCAGCACAGGAAGGAAGAACCGAAGGGATGAGTGCGAGAACGTATGTCTACCACTCTGAAGCGGTGACTTCCGAGGCCGGCACGTGTTGTCCTATAGAGGAAGGGAGAGGAGAGGAACAGTTGGAAGAGCTCTTTAGAACACTTACCATGATAAAGGCAATAGAGGACTGCCATGGGGGCTATATCTCTTCGCAACTGCAGAGGCTCAGCTCAAGGGACTCGGAGGCTTAGGGACTGTCGCCAATGCGGATTGCTCGCCGCTGTAACCGGTCGAGAGCGTCAAACAGATACTGTGCGACACCATCGCAAAGATGAGAACAGTACTCCACACACGAGCGAACCTTCTTTTTTTTTTCTTTTTTTTACGCGGGAATGCATTGTGCACCATACCCTCCGTGGGGGGTCCCCCCCACATGAAGGACGTGTGTGGGACTCGATGGTCTACCCACTAAACCCCGCAGCGGCTTACCTCGGCAGTCGGGAGGAACTCCAGGAACGCATCAGCGGTTTCTGGAAACCCTTCTGCCGTATCTCATGACTGAGGTACATCCCGGGGTAACCATAATCACCCCCGGGGCGGGTCGCTGTTGCGCCTCCTACCGTTCTACACAGTAAGAGTCGGAACACCGACCCTCCTTAGACGACAACCCCCGGCCGCAGCGGGGTGTCACCGGTCTCGGGCCGTTTGTAGCGGCCACATCTCTCAACGTCTTTCCAACGTTTTTCCTCAACGTCTGCCAGCTTGACTGCAAGTTGTCCAAAATATCGCCCATGAACTGTGCTGTTATCTGCCTAACAATTATTATGTTGCCATGGGCTAACATTGTGGGCTAAAGAAGAAACAGTGTGGGCGACAGGACGGAGCCCTGAGGTACGCCATCCCATGGCAATATAACAAAATGAAATTGGCTATCACTGTGGACATAATGTATATACATACATAGAGAATTTTTTTTTATTTATTTTTATTTATTTATTTATTACAATATCACCTTCACTATCATTACAGGTTGCCCTAATGCGATAAGGAGGCTAACTTACATTTCTAATATTATGTCTATTTCTTTACAAATGAATAAAGAAACATATATACAGTAACGAAATATAAACTCAAAAAAAATAACAATCTATCTTAAAATTAAAAATATAAAACAAAGTATTGCAACTTTTATGTCTTGTAACAAATTAAATTTACAAGACATTTTGCGAGTACACTCAATTGACACGAAAAAATATCTAAATCTTTGTGAACTTCGTTAATTAGATGGATAATTCGCGTAAGCGGTGCTTTCTCAAGTAAGTTAGTCCTGGCTACTGGCACAGCCAATAGAGGCGGGCGTCGGCGCCTCCACACGTAGCGGTCAGGCACGCACAGGTTCAGGTGGCCCAGTACCCCAGGATTATGTTCTAGACCACGTAGTAGTTTTATTATATATACAGCAAGCGTGTATTCACGTCGCACTCTAAGTTTGTAATATCCAACCATACCCAGCACAAACATAGTTGGGTACATCAATGGGAAGAACGGGTATACTCCGTACAGTTTTAAATATAAGTGTCTTGTAAACTTATTCTGAACCCGTTCTAACATGTCACAATATTTTGCTTCATGCGGAGCCCAAATGACCGCACTATGTTCCAGGTGGCTACGAACTAATGCGTCATACAATACCTTCAGAGTTGTAATGTTGGTGAAACCATGAGACTGTCTTAGAACAAAACCGAGGCTTCTGTAGGCTTTCTTACATATATTCACTATATGTTCGCGGAACCTTAGATCCGGAGTGAAATGTACCCCTAAATCCCTCACCTGCGAAACTCGTTGCATGGGCGTGTCTTCTACTTTGTACTCGTACTGTATAGATGTTCGTGCGCGAGAAAAAGTCATCACTGAGCATTTAGACGCGTTTAAATATAGTTTATTCTCATGGCTCCAATCCACCACTCTTTTTATGTCACTCTGCAAACGTTCACAGTCTGACTCATCCCTGACTTCTATTAACAACTTAAGGTCATCTGCATATAGTAAACAGGAGCCATGCCTCACGACCTCCGGTAACTTGTTTATCATAATAATAAATTGGAGAGGTCCTAAGTTACTACCTTGGCTTACGCCAGACCTAGTGTAATACGGTTCAGATTCGTACCCATTATAGTCTACATACTGCTGTCGGTTTTCCATGTAGCTAACGAAAAACTGTATCAGGTGCGTCGTACATCCAACCTCTGCCAGTTTTCTTAATAATATATCATTATCGACGCTGTCAAATGCCTTTTTGTAGTCAAAATATGCGACATCCACCTGTAAACCTGCATCCACTGCTGGCACCACCTTCACCATAAAATTAAGTAGATTTGTGACAGTGCTACGTCCCGGCCGGAACCCGTGTTGCGCATCTGACAACTGCGCGCTTACCTGTCTTTGCATGCTATGTTGGATAGCCGATTCGAATACCTTTGCTGGTGTTGACAACACTGCTACAGGTCTGTAGCCGCTGACATCTGGACCTGCCTTTCCTTTTGGTACTGGGATCACTCGTGTAATCTTCCATCTAACTGGGAACGTCGCTTGTGTTAGACTGACATTGAAAATGTGATGTAATGGTTCTGCCAATATTCTACTACAGTCTCTGAATAGAAAAGCCGGTATACCGTCCGGGCCAGAAGAATGTTTTGGTTTGAGACTTACAAGCGCATCCTTTACATCTTGAAGACTTAAAGTCTCTAAATGCACTCGTGCGCTGTTCGCTCCCACCTCCGCTGCTACTGTCCCTGCGTCAAGTTGAAGTCGTTGTGTACTGTAAACTGACTCAAAAAAAAATGCAAACTGCGTTGCACACTCATCATCTGAAAGATATTGACCATTGTGTACAATATTCTGTTTATTTGTTCTACTCCTCTTTGACCTAACGTATTGCCAGAATGATTTTGGATCTTTTGCGAATTGACCTTGAATTTTATTTAAGTGTTCCTTGTGTGCTATTTCTATTGACTTTTTAATACGGGCTCTACACTGAGAGAATTCATAATAATCATTTCTAAGCTTAGTTTTTTTAAATCTTTTATGTAGGCTGGCTTTCATCTGAATATCTTTGATAATTTGTTTAGTATACCATTCGGGGTATACGTTCTGTAAAATTTTGTCTCTAAGCTTTTTTCGCGGAACACACCTGTCTAACGCATTGTCAAGCTTATCATAAAAAATATTTAACGTTTCTTCAATATCATACGACTCATACATAGTGCAATCTATGGAAGTGAGCATGGAATACAATAGATGATAGTCTGCTTTGTAAAAATTCCATTTAGGTCTAATTTCGCGAATCTTGTTGTTTCCGCTAATAACATCAGAGGATGATGATGGCGCAAGGGTAGGAATGAAAGTGCTTCCAACGCTTACCGCCAGAGGCGGGTGAAGCGGGTCTTCGCGCACAAGTGCTTCGTCTGCCGCTACCACCGACACCCCTCCCCTAATTCCTCTACATAGGACTAAATCTAACACACGATCTAAACAATTGGGTACTGCGTTATTTTGAGTGAACTCGCAAAATGTCACAAAATATTCATAGTAATTACTAATATTTGCCGGACAAGAATATAAATTAAAATCTCCAATTACAATCACTTCTGTGTACTTGTCATGGCTGTTGTCATGGGATGCTGAAGATAACTATAATAAAAAAAGACGAATTCTTAATCACATCACATCACACTATCTCACTAATCACACTAATATATATAAAGGCGAAAGTTTGTGTGTATATTTGTTACTTCTTCACGCAGAAACTACTAGACGGATTTAAATGAAACTTTACAGTAATATAGCTTATACATCAGAATAACACATAGGCTACTATTTAAAGCGATAACCGACATACACGCAGGCGGAGCCGCGGGCAACAGCTAGTTCTGAATAAATGGCAATAGGTATTAAGCGTCCACATTTTTTACGCCTTAACCTTATGTAGATATTTTTGAGCAAACACACTAAAACGTGACTGAATCGAAATGGCTCTTTTTTACGAAAATTGTGCTCCTACTCGATTGTAATTTTCATTTTATACAATGTGTCCGTTTTCCCATAATGTCGCACACATTCGAGCGGTATTTCAATATTTTCATCTGCCCAGCTGGGCAACAATTACTCATAAAACAAGTGGGGTTGAAATTAACGAGCTGTCACGGCAGAGCTTTTAGATGACGTCAACAGCAGACAGGCAGGCCAAGTGCATGACAAACTGACAAATCTAGTGGGGATATGCGTTTATTTCACGATTTAAACTTTAGTTAGATAGTAGAGTCACGTCTATATATCACGAATGGGCCGGCTTAATCGGGGTGGTACTACACTCTCATAGAATACCATCCTGAAATTACAGCATTCGTGCTATTGTGTTTCGATGGTGAGTGGGAGATTGGAGGCCCAATGATGCAGTAGCATCTCAATGGGTGCTGCATTGTAGCATTATCTGCATTCGCAATGCATATGGTGACAACTACTCTTCAATTCCGCTTTCTATCAGGCGGAGTAGAATCATTTTGGCAAGCTCATCTACAAATAAAAGCGCTAAATAAAGCCGTTTAAATATACAACTGTGGGGGACAGGTGTGTCATGTCCCACCAACACAAAGGGAGGATCCTCCGACCAGGCGAGGTGATCATGCCTGGCGGGCCAACTGCCCAACGGTTGATGTTGGGATGTTGTATGTATCCTAATTGGCGCGCGAACTTTCACTGCGCGATTCAGGATTGGTAATTGGTAGTTTCTTATATTGTATCTTATATTCTCATATTGTTCGTTACTCCGTAGTTCGATGTATCTTCGGTAGATGGCGCTGTAGTATGTTATGTTGTTGTTGCGCTGTATGTGTAGGTCGCCACATCACTCCCCTCCAAGACCGGAGGTCGATACGTTGTTGAGTCAGCTGTCTGTGCTCTGTTGTGGAGCTTGCCAGTGCCAGGAGTGAGCAGTTCCAGTGAGTCGGAACTGAGTGCCGCTAGTCCCAGTGAGTCGGGGCTGAAGTCTGCTGATCCCAGTGAGTCGGGATGATGGCAGGCGGTGCGCGGTGCTGCGGTGAGGTCCCCAGTGAGTCGGGGCGGTTGCTGCGTAGTGGCTGGCTGCTGCATAGACGGGAGAGATATGCTCTGCTTACATGGACCGTAGTTGCAGTGTGCTGTGCCTAGACGCTGATGAGGCCGTAGGGGTAACCAGGCTGGAGCGGTCGCTTCCTGCGTGTGGATGTATCCCTGTTGAGGCCGAGGTTGCTGGCTGGCTGTGAGACTTGCTGTGGGAGTGAACATGATGGTGGCGTGCTGATGCTGCATCGAAGGCTGCTTTCAATCACGTCGGGGTCACCACTGTGGAGGGACGCGTGTGATGTCTCTCCAACACAAAGGGAGGATCCTTCGACCAGGCGAGGTGATCATGCCTGGCGGGCCAACTGCCCAACGGTTGATGTTGGGATGTTGTATGTATCCTAATTGGCGCGAGAACTTTCACTGCGCGATTCAGGATTGGTAATTGGTAGTTTCTTATATTGTATCTTATATTCTCATATTGTTCGTTACTCCGTAGTTCGATGTATCTTCGGTAGATGGCGCTGTAGTATGTTATGTTGTTGTTGCGCTGTATGTGGAGGTCGCCACACAACATCTATTTATATTGAAGTTAAATAATCATAAGATAAAAAAAATATCATATCAATATTTGCGGATGTCCTGTGATCTAAATGACTCATCCGCTTTAAGAATTTACATGCAACTCACTGAAAGAATCCGACACCCCAGTAATTTTATAATTAAAAAGAAAAAAAAGTTTCTAATAAAGCTCTTAATAACCCACATTAAGCTTCTGGTTTTTAAATAAATGGAAAAACCTTTCGACATGAGTATACTTATGTGTACTTTATATACTCGTCTACATAGTTTTGTTTAGTTTGGATAAAAATTGTTTAAATGACGGCTGTTGAACGTGTTCTCGTGCATATTATTTTAATTAATTTTCGTTCGGCTTAATTTCAGTTTTAACCATTTATTTATTAAACTAAAATGTATCATCCCACGGGAAAACTTAATTTTATTTCAAGATAAAAGATAGAATACTTTAATCCGGAGTGCCAGATACCTGCATGATAAATTATACCAAAACCAGCTTTTGGCCGCGGCTCCGTCCGCGTGTATGTCGTTTGTCGCAGTAATGTTTGCCTATGTTTGTTCTCAACAATCAAAGTATTTCCAGGCTGAATTTAATTGAAATTATTGCAGTTGATAATGCAATTGATTTAAGCGTTTGAGCATTGAAAATTGACAAACAATCTCGTAAAAGCCATGGTATAAAATACAGGTATGACATTCCGAAAGCTACCCAGGGTGACGTCATATCCAGTTACCACTTTATTGCAACATAACATGAAATGATGGAAACATTTTCAGTCACCATTCTATTTAAAAAATGTAAAAAGCATTTAAATAGTTGTTTTGTGTACATAATCAAACAAAATATTTGAATTTAAATATATGATAACGTAAAACTTTATTGTTCTATCGAATTCACAAAGGGAATAATGGTGGTTCGGGAGTTATTATTTCACACTACTGGTAACACTGAACCAGCAATAGTGATGCTAACGTCATCTCGTCCTCTATGTATCTCGGAATACCCTGTGTATTTTATACCATGGTAAAAGCTAAACGCGACTACAATTGTATTTAAAGGACTGTATACAACGACGAAATTATCATCAAATAGCATTAATTTGAAATAGATACTTTTGATTCTCGATATATATTAGATCGAGATATATTAGATCTATCGAAAATATACCACAAAGTTTTCTTGTTCTTTAGGGAGGGGCAGTAATAGAAAAGAATTCACATCGAATGTATTCACGTAGAGGAAAATGTGGGTGCCAGAAAATATTGCTCCAAGGACCGTGTGACACGATATCGAGTGGGCACTAGTGGTGGGAAATTTATCGATAAGGGATGACATCCTTGTAGGTACACATTTTCGGAATATTTGCTATTTTACAGTAAGACAGTTTCAGTAGACGATGTCAGGGACAGGCAGACGTGAAAGAAGTATACAGTTGACGCCACCACCATGTGAGACGAATAGTCGGGAAAAAAGAGAGTGATATAAATACAGTAAGGCTACGATAAAATGAAGGAACTGTGAGAAATAGGATCATAAATCATAGAAAAGAATGCTAGAAGTAAAATGATTAAACACCCACTTCAAATAAATTTGGGAAAAGGGTAAAATGTAAAAAAAAAAAAAATTGCCTGCAATATTTTTTAAAATATGTGTCATTATAATTTATTTAATAGAAAGTATGTGAGAGTTGAATGCAAAAATAATAAAAAAAAAAATTTTAAACACAATGATAAAGGGCCCTAATTTATTACTCAAAGAATGGTTAATGACTATTCATTAACCATTCTTTGAGTAATAAATTAATGATTAATGATAAGATAGGTCTATACCTATCTTATCATTAAGTGTGTGCTTCAGATATCAAAGTAAACGTTAAAATTTATCTTTGTAAATTTTAGTTGCTATAAAGTTGTATGAAGTTTCTCTATAAACTTGATATCTATGAATTTTATCATTAAACTAACTAGACTTAAATCATTTTAGTAACCTATTTAATCGCAGTTAAGATTTTATAACTGATAATATGATATGATTATATATGAACCTGCCCAAGTGACTCTACTCTGGCAGATGCAAAGCATGCTCAGAATCAAAGAGTAGTGGTCACCATACTCATTGTGAATGCAGACAATGCAACAATGCAGCATGGTGACCCACACTATGGCGACCTATTGAGATGCTCCTGCATCTTGTTATTCAACTCGTAGAGCACGTTAAGTAGTCGGTCTGGCCAAGGCCTCTATGGTGTGGCTAACTACACCAATGTCTACCGGGGTTCTCAGGGATTTCCTTCCAAGGGAATACCCGAGTCCATTGAAATAAATTCACATGTGACGGAATACCGTGTGCTTTTAATCGGTTGGATTCCGGCTCCGGTGAGGCGATGACCGGAGAAGGTTTCCGTGGGAAAAAATATTAGCTAGAGACTGCACGTTTGGCCTAGTGGTATAACGGTCACCACGCCGTTTCCTACTTCGCCAAGTGTCGTGGGTTCAAATCCCACATAGGACAACACTTTGTGTGATCCACAAATTGTTGTTCTGAGTCTGGGTGTTCTTTGTGCCCGTTTCATGTATGTTTGTAAAGTCCCCCGCGACACAGGATTTATTCCTAGGGCGGGAGTTGTCTTTTTTAGAAAGAGAAGAGAAAGAAAGAGATATAAAAAGGAAAACGAATATGGTTTCTCTCTGTCTATAGTATTTTTTAACCTTATTTTTATCTCCATAATAAATAGTTACTTAAACTATACTTAAGATAATATAAATCATGTCACATCACTATTTTCATCAACTTTAGTAATTTATATTCCCCGTGGCGTATTTACCGTAGAGCAAATGTGGCACGTGCAGGCGACTGTATGCTCCTAGGTTCAACAACTAGATGTTTTTCATAGCAATTACCTACCTAATGTTTGTTTGCATTTTCGTTAACGAAAGCTAAAATGTGTTAAGTTAATTTATTAACAGGCCCTAGTTTATAACTTAAGCTAGAGATTTCAAGGGAGGTAGATCCTGGACTATGATAACCGAACTGCTCATGAACATCCTTATTTATTTTTAAATTAAATTATATATATCAATACTGTAAAACTTATAATATTATAAATTCGACCGTAGTTGGCTGTCTGTTTGTTACGTTGTCACTGCTAGCCCGTTGAACCGATTTCGATAAATTTTGGTATAGAAATAGAGTGGCCCTTAAGGTCATAAGCTACATACAGTTAAGTCGCGATAACCGACATGCATGCCGGCGAAGTCGTAGGCTAAAGCTAGATATAGGTAAGTTACACCCATATTTAGAAGTATTTGTTAAATGATCGTGCTCATCAAAATTTTTATCCTATTTGGGAACCAAACCTACGACTTTTAGCTTCGCAGCCAGGATCAGTAACCACTAGACTAAGAGGCCAATCAGGTTTTTTTTCCTTTAATCAAAGACTACTCCGACATTAGGAATATACATCCTGTATCGCGGGGACTTTACAAATATACATGAAACGGACACAAAGAACACCCAGACTCAGAACAACAGTTTGTGGATCACACAAAGTGTTGTTCCAAGTGGGATTTGAATCCACAATACTTGGCGCAGTAGAAAGCGGCGTGGCGACCACTTAAGCCACTGGGCCAACCGTGCAGTCAGGTAACTAGATATCAAAGTTTGTGGATTTTCATTAATTGTCTATTAAGTTATGGCTTTACAGATATTTGCCTTTTGAAGTAACGAGTCGTATAGAAATACTCATCTATTCACGAAAATGAAAGATGAGGATTCGCCATCTGAAAGCATTCGACAGACATGTCCCACTCAATTCCATTTTCCAATATTGCAGTCTTGAAGCCAAAATCTGTTATTCGCTGCCTGGAGCGCAGTACGGCGGTGAAATTCGATCGTTGAATTATATAACCAAAAACTCGTTTGAAAACTGTAAACTTTCTTTTAAGCAGTTCGTATCCGTACTGTGATGTTATAAAGAGATACTTTGAATTTTGATTAAGGCCTAACCTAGTGGTAACAAAAATTTTAAAAGAAATTATGTACATAGTTCAGTTTCTAGTCTTATTAACTTAAAATATTTAAATTGATGAGATGCCTCGTTAGGGACCAAATACAAACTCAAACAAGGAAAGGTAGTAATCACTATTGAGAATTAACAAATATATTATTTTGTAAACGTTAATAGAAAACAAATATTTAGAAATGACGTCTCTTGACCTTAAATCACGTGCCCAAAACAAAATATTAATAATACAAGAGAATCGACGCGAAATACTTGCAACTTGGCTAAAATGACGTCATTCAAAGCTTACTAAATGGTTTTTGCCAATCTGGAACCTAGTATTATGCTGTTTTTTTTTTCCGCAGCAGGCCTGTGTGTAGACCTATCTCCTGATGATAAGTGACTATCGCATTTCATGGTCCTGCAACCCAAGGGATACAAGTTCGTTGGTGCCTTTGCGGTTTGATTCCTTCGCGTTTTTGGTATCCTCAGTCACTCGTAACATGAAGTAAATAAAAGTGACTTATCTTAGTGACTTAGAAATAATGACTTAGGTATTAATATAAAAGAAGATCTGACTTTTAAAAAGAGTGGCCATGAGTTTATTTGCCAGTATTCTTCTCATATGTCTCTACGCATTTTAGAAAGTGAAAGTAATGAATCGACACAAGCAGTAGGCAGTAGATTTCGGTTTTTTCACCTAATTTACCTTGCCAACACAGTACATGCTTTGGAGTCTGTTTGTGTCGATCTATGATTTTTAACTGTAGCTTAAATTTAACGTTCATAAATGTCACTTCGTATCTTAATTGAATAAATGATTTTAGATTTGAAAATTTGAATAAATACGTAGGTCATTTCTAAGTTGTGTGCCGTGATAGTGTTTTTGTGTGCGTGAAGATCATTACATTTTTATAGGTATTGTTCAATTTTCTAATGATTATTTTTGTTTTTAATAAAATAAAATAAAAACGCTTATGTAATATTAGCCAAGATAATAATTAGGGGATATTATTATATCCGAGAGGAATGCGCTGATAGCCGAAATACAGGCACTGCCTAGTTCGGTTACAGATGTTAACTTTACTAATCTATACAAATATATATAATTGGAGTGTCTGTTTGTAATATTAAAACAATCGCTTTTTACTAAATGCATATGTCTTGTATATACGGTACATATACCTTTTTTTCTGGCTAACTGCACCGATTTTGACGAGACCTTCACTGGAAGATAGCTGATGTAATAAGGAGTTACTTATTCTTCTTTTTTTAGACTAGCTTCGCCCCGCGATGTTACCCACGGTAGTTAAAGTACAACAATACCTACGGGTAACACCGCGGGACTCAGCTAGTTTGTAACTAAGAATTGTAAGCCTACCTATGATTTGAAATCCTAAAAAATAAATAATTTATCTAGTTCATTCTTTTCCAACTCATTCAACACACAAATCATCCTACTAATATTATAAACGCGAAAGTTTGTATGGGTGGATGTTTGTTACTCTTTCACGCAAAAACTACTGAACGTATTTGGATGAAACTTTACAGTAATATAGCGGGCAACAACTAGTAATTAAATAAAGCAAAGAGGATCATCATACAGACAGAAGAGTTAACGAACTAATTCAATAACCAGAAGCCCTTTGACCTCAATGATCTAAGTGATCCTACGCGTTACACTAAATCATTTCACCAATATCAACTTGATCAGAACTCAATTTAAACTGTACTTATCTGGGCTCGTATCAAATGGCGGTTATCATTCCTTGATGAATTATTACTCCTAATTGAGAATATTTAATTAATAGGTACATAAAGGCAGTTGTTTTAAAAAGGTTGGTAATTCAATAAATTATCACTTATATGAAATAGAGTACTACTGTTAATTCAGAGGAATAAATCTGTGTATAAATTTGTCAGATGAGGTGTCCATAAAATATGTTTGGCTACTGAGGAAATATTATATCTCTTGATAATCCTACTAATATTATAAACGCGAAAGTTTGTTAGTAGGATGGATGGATGTTTGTTACTCTTTCACGCAAAAACTACTGGACGGATTTGGATTAAACTTTACAGTAATATAGCTTATATATTAGAATAACATATACGCTACTATTTGCAGCGATAACCGACATACACGCGGGCGGAGCCGCGAGCAAAATCTAGCTTTCAGCGTTCAGTTAAATTTAATCAAAGTTTATGGATGTCAGGCGAGTAGATCCTACGACACTAAGTACATAATAATATGTAGCAATGAACGAAATGATTTCTTAAACTATCTTAAGTAAAATACACCAAAGGGCTCCCACACATAACTGCGATGCGATGCGATGCGGTGTGAAGTTCTTGCGGTGGATTTGTACGAGCTAGCAGATATATGCGATGCGTTGCAAATTCGCAGTAATGTGTTGGAGCCCAAAGTTAAACTTCATGACAGGCCATCGTTTCTGTCTATGTAAGGGACATACCCTGACAAAATTTGCACCTTTTATAAAACGCCGAACGTCTGGCGGCCACGGACTCATACTCCAGAAGAGCGGAAACCTTAAACATCTATACTAATATTATAACACTAACACACAAACGAAAGTTTGTAAGTATGGATGGATGGATGTTTGTTACTCTTTCACGCAAAAACTACTGAACGGATTTGGATGAAACTTTACAGTAATATAGCTTATACATCAGAATAACACATAGGCTACTATTTGCCCCGACAACCAACATATACGCGGGCGGAGCCGCGGGCATCATCTAGTGTTAAATAAAACTAAAAAAGGGCTTTAATAATATCGTTCGTCGTCAGAAAAGCCAAGGTCTAGCAGCCAGACGTTACAATGGGGATTAAAATGTAAAGAAGACTTTGCTTGTTTTTAGTACTAGAAAGTGAATTTCAAAAATTTAAATTTAAATAATAACAGTACTCCGTCTGAAAAGTTTTTGCCAACTTGATGAAGGTTAAGTGTAACATAAATACACACGTAATACTTTTATGTTCTCATTAAAAGTCTTATATAAATAACATTTTCATTAGAAGACAGTAGGTACCTATTCAATATATTTAGCTATTTGAGAGCTACACCCATCATTCTTCAGCAGAAATTGGCCGGCTCGACCAGAGTCTCACAGACAAACGATATTGAACAATTTGTTAATTCCACAATCATGTCCACGGCCTCACAGCTAACCGGTGTGAAACAGCGCTTGTGCTGTGTTTCACTGAGTGAGTGAGGATACCGGCGGCCCATACCCAACCCCCTTCCCTCTCCCCATTCCCCAAAGGCCGGCAACACACTTGTGACGCCTCTGATGTTGTGCGTGTTCATTGGCGGCGGTAATCGCTTACCATTAGGCGATACGTCTGCTCGTTTGCCCCCGTTTACATAAAAAAAATGTGTTCATTGCTTTTCTGATGACGTGAGTTACGTTCGATGGAGTTCAAATCTCCCCCTCCCTCCACCCCGCACTGTACAGATGGGGACTCAAAATAACTTTTTACTGTAGGTACACGTGTGCTCCTTTATCGTAAAACAATTTATGCCATAAGAAATTTCGGCTACAGTTTGTTTATTTGCCCATTTGTATATTTGTGTCAAATTACAATATTCATCATTCGATTATTATCAGCCCGTTGTAGTCCACATCTGGACATAGACTTCTCCCAAGGAATATCACAGAGTCTGGTCTGTTGCTTTCTGCATCCAGCGGCTGCCCTCATATGCAAGTCGTCCCGCAATCTGGCAAGAAGGCGTCCCACACTATGCTTGCCGAGACGCGGTCTCCACTTCAGAACTCGTTATGGAGTTCACAAAATTCATTATACCGCTATCGTCTTCGGTGTAGTACAATCAAAACATTTAATTTAAAAAAAAATCTTACAATCGATATGATTTTCAATCAACTGTATTTTTTACAAAACATTTCTATCAAAATGTACTCAAGACTGTTTTTTGTTTCAGTTGAATGTATTTTTGGTCGATTACGAAGTTTGACTGTAACATTACCTATGTACTTATTGAAACGAAACGAAACATGACTATCTCGTTAGCTAGAGCAGCAGGGGCGTAAATTGAAGTCCTATTTCACTTCTTATTACTTAATTCCCTGGGAAGCAATAATGTACAAACTAATATTTTTTACAGTGAAAATCACTTGAATTTATAAAACTGTGTTTGAAACGTTTAGATTTTTTTAATTCATGATTATTCAAGACGTTTTTTCTGGGATATCTAACTTATTTCTAGCATGAAAAAATCCTTTAGCAAAGGTGTAGTGACTTACCGGTATGTGAGAAAATATATAATATACTAGCTGTGCCCGCGACTTCGTCCGCGTGGAACAGTGACTTTGGGTAGCATTTTTAATTATTGATGCTAATATTGTTTTACAAATAAGTGTCTTCGCGTTTTAGTATTAAAAACTTATTTAAGTAATTATTACTTACTTATTTATTTATGTACATAAAATATAAAGTATTTATATGAGCTTATTTCGTCTCTAGATTGACGCTTTTCTTCATCAGCGCCTTCGCATTGGAGTTCTTTGCGACGGACGGCGGGGCCTCTGTTTTTCTGGAGGTAAACGCTAGCGTACCTCAGGGTTCGGTCCTGTTGCCCAAGATGTTTCTTCTGCATGTTAATGAAATATTAGCCCTTGGCAATATACATTGCTATGCAGACGATAGCACAGTGCATGGACGATATCATGGATAGCCTGCAACCAAGATGGAGACGTTGAGGAAAATTTATAGGAGCTTGTCGCTGAGCTCGACCGGGGTTTGAACCGCATTTAACAATGGGGTGAAGAGAATCTGGTCAAGTTCAACGTTAAGGAAACACAGGTGTGCCCGTTCTCTACCAAAAAGTATGGTATTTAACGGTCACCACGCCGTTTTCTACTTCGCCAAGTGTCGTGGGTTCAAATCCCACGTAGGACCTCAACCCACGGAAGTACATCGAGGGCACCACTAAGGCAGCCTGAACACTTTGAGACGGTTTTTCGCGCCCAAGTATTTGTGTCTCCTTTATAAGACCCAGGTTCGCTCGTCCGTACTGTTCTCATCTTTGTGATGGATCCAGGCAGTATTTACTTGATTTTCTCGATCTTTTGCAGCGGCGAGCAGTCTGCATTATCAACAGTCCCGATACTACCGAGTCCCTTGAGACTCTGCAGTTGCGGAGAGATATCGCCTCTATGGCAGTCCTCTACCGCTTTACCATGGAAAGTGTTCTGAAGCGTTCTTCCAACTAATCCCACCTTCTCCCTTCCTCTAAAGAACAACACGTGCTGGTCTTGGAAGTCACCGCCTCAGTCTTAGAAATACGCTCTCGAACCAAACGGTTTGGTTTTGCATTGTCTGTTTTCTCAGCTAGTATGGTTGCCTCCACTGTTGGATTCAGCTTGAGTTTTCCCTCAGGCTGAGCAAATTCTTCTTAATTTTTACAATGTTAAAATACTACGTTTTTGATTTGCAATCTTTTGACCAAAATATTGTGATTGAGCTGATTTGATACACGCGATTATGCTGCCCATTGGAAAAACATGTTTTTTCTAAGTGAACTGCAACTTTAACCGTCTGTCTTTGGGCTTTGATAATTTTTATTGCAAATGTTGTTTTCAGCGGAAACTGCATTCTTTTAAATTGAAATTGCAGATAAGTTTGAATTATTGGAATACGGAATTAAAACATTTTCTTTTACAATGTTTTACCCCAGATGTGTATTTTGTGGCCGTGTACCATTACATAGCTTTGGCGCTCAAGACTTCTTATTAATAGGACTGGAACATTAACTTTCAGTCTCAACTTATGGGAAGGCGCTCCTAATAATTCTAAAGAGTTGAGAAACTTTATGCATAAGCTATGATATGACTGATTCAGTTTCCCTTGCATTGTTTCCTGAGAGGTATTCGATAACATCTTCCTCCACGTCTGACGTGATCCGTTCGTTTATTTGATAACTGTCTCATTAGTCGGCGGATCAGAATAGATATTATTTTTAGATCATGTGTGCTATCATATACCAGGATTCATGTCTCAGTGTAATCATGTCTTTACTGTCATTTGGCATACAATCTTCTCCTATTTTTAGATGACCATGCACGCATATTGACACTGCTCATAAATCATTGTGAAGTTGTACTCGCATAATTGTATTAAGACAAAACTTTTTAACATGTACTCATAATACATATGTTTCATACAGGCATTTATTCCATCTTGCGGTGTACCCCTTTTGCTTTTTTAACCGACTTTTGCTTTTTTTTATTTTAAAACTTGTTTCTTTCTCATGTGGTCCCATTTTAATGTGGTCTAGTTCTGACATGTCATCCATGAGAAAATCATATAAATTCAAATCGCGACAAATTGACGAATAACTTAATTCAATTTGGTCGTTCTTGAAGTCGGTTTTTTTTTGTTAAAATTTTGTATTATTTTGTGTTTAAATCCCCCCGGATACTTTACTTCCGATTTTTTCACGAAAAATTATTTGATTAAACAAAAAATCATGTAAACAAATCTAATCCTAGTGAATAATAACGAATTTGTAGTGGCAAAATTCAACATCCGCATGCGGCACAGTCGTATGCTCTCACGTGTCTGCCCGTTCGGGTAAGCACACTTAGGCATATTGTGATAACTCAGTAAATGTTACATCTGAATAGCTCTAAATTTTCACAAATCTTGCATATTTCCATACAAACTTTCATCCCCTATTGCTATTTTACGCCCTTTATGGTAAAATTTTTACAAAATTTAAATGACGTTTTATTTATATCTAATCAACAGCCTAAAAAATAAATATTATGATTTTAGCTTAAAACGACGATACTTTTGTAGAGATTTTTGAAGTTTAGAAACACTGTTTTGTAATTTGTCTTATTTATTTCTATTAGTATAATGAACATACAAATCAGATTTATGAATGTATATATCAATCTTAGATTAATAAATTAATTTAAGTCTTCGTTGAAACGTGAAATAATTTTAATGAATTTAACGCTCCACTGGGGAGAGGATTGAACAACATCCTTGTTTACTCGTTGCCAAGACGCCCTGTGTCACTAAGGCAACGCGCATGCGTGTGGCGAGTGAACAACCACTCTTCTATACAATCTTTCATCCCCCCTTTCAACCCCCTTTTACCTTTTTTTCGCAATAAAAAGTAGCCTATGTCCTTTCTCAGGCTCTAGACTATCTGTGTACCAAATTTCATTGTAATCGGTGCAGTGGTTTGACCGTGAAAGCAAGACAGACAGACAGAGTTACTTTCGCATTTATAATATAAGTATGGATAAATCTAATGGCATCCATTTTATGTTAATTTGATAAATATAAATATTATTTGGGCTTATGTAGCCATTTATAAATGTCAAGGAGCGAAAGCGGACATTTCCTAGCACAGCCTCCAAATCTCTCACAAGCATAATCTAAATAGCTATTTAAGAAAAATAAAAATATATATCTTGCGAAAATAATTCGTACAATTTCGTAGCAATAACAAATTACTTTTGATTTGTTATTCCTACGAATTGTAGGCACTAGGTAATTTTAATGATAAATTGTATTAAGATGACTTATTAGTTCATTTTAAGAACTACTTTCTCCAAATACGTATAATTAATGAGTGGAACGGTATCTCGGAGATATATTGGGGACCCAGGACTGCCCAGGACCGTCTTATAAATTAAATATAGGACGGTGACTTCAATTTTGGAACAATATTAGACTAGAATATTTTAAAAAAGTTATAACTTTCGAATTCAGTTTACACATGGAGTATCTAATGGCAATTGCTCCAAGGAAAAAATAATATTCAAGTAAAATCGGTTGAACAATATTTCATTCATAACTTGTTTCTGACTAAACCTATGCTTCTACACTGTTAAATAATAATATGTAATGCAACGTATATTCTGAAATAACCACTGAAAATGTAAAACAACATTTGAAAACTACGTTCTACGTGAAACACCAGCTTTCAAATAAAAAAAGACTAATCAAAATCGGTTCACCCAGTCGAAAGTTATGAGGTAACAAACATAAAAAAAAACAGTTGAATTGAGAACATCCTCCTTTTTTAGAAGTCGGTTAAAATGATAATATAATCACAAATTTTAACAAAAAAAAAACCGACTTCAATCTGGACCAAATTTAAATGGGACCATACGGGAATATTGAGTTATTCGTTAATTTGTCGCGTATATAAATAATGCAAATTGAAGACTTATATGGTTTTCTCATGGATGACATGTCAGAACTGGTCCAAATTTAAATGGGACCATTCGAGAAGCACCAGCTTTCAAATAAAAAAAGAATCATCAAAATCGGTTCACCCAGTCCAAAGTTATGAGGTAACAAACATAAAAAAAAAAAACATTCGAATTGAGAACCTCCTCCTTTTTGAAGTCGGTTGAAAAAAAAGACAAATCTACTTATTTTACATCGCAATTTAATTGTAGAATTCGTTTATGAGATTTCTGCGATGCCACACCCTCAAGCATCTTCAGTATTTTTAATTATAACCACGAATCCGACGGACCGTTTTTCAGAATTAGAGGCTCAGATTTTAAGAATTTCTGTTCTAACCTTGGAGCGATTACTATGTAAATTGACGGAGTACGCCAACATTTAATGACTGAAACTTGAACCTAAGTTTGGGTAAGGAATGCTGCGAGATTACTTTGAATAATGTGACCTGGAAAACCTTATGTGCTGGGAGGAATACTTTTGAGGTTTTGTTAATTATTTCTTACTTTACGAAGGTGACAAAGGTAGAGCTATTGAAATGTTTTTTTCTAAATGAGAGAATATTTTTGGAAATTTGTCTTTTTAGGGACTTTTGCTTTTAGACAAATACGAATAAAATAATATATGTATAGTAGGCTCTATTCTTTGTATCTATAGGACCAAAAGCATTTATACTAATATATTACTTTGTAGATTGCATTATTGGCCTAATAGTTTAATCGGTTGCCATGTCGCTTTCTACTGCACCGAGTGTTGTAGGTTCAAATCTCATATGGGACAGCTCTTTGTGATGTTGAGTGTTCTTTCTCTCCGTTTATTCTCGTATATTATCTTTTAAAAAAGAAACGAAAAGACTTATGTAGAGTTACCACTAAGCTTAGTTCATACTCTGGATTTTAGGATATGTATTAAAGAGTTATACCTATATCTTCTTGTAAGTATATTTACTTATGTAGTACGCAGATACCCGGTAGCATTTAATAAGTATTACGTAATACTATCGGCACTTATCGGAATCTTAACAGCGACCCTGTCGTGGAAGTTCCTAAACAACATCTCCACAAGAATACACACACGATCACTTAATTATACTTTCCATACCTTGGACACCATTTTGATACTTTGAAATTTTGTATAGCAAACAAAATTACCAAATAATACTCAAATTTTATAACATAATATAAAAATCTTAAACTTATATAAAAACACAGCTTAATACTATCCTTTTCGGAAAAAAGGTGGTCACGTTCGCTTCCCCAAACTGTAAACAGTCTTAAAAATTTGGGTCAATTACTTGCACATACTTTGCAGTATTTATGTAGGTCAGACTGACCTCAAGAGGGTCTGCTATAATGGTGTTATTATGGAGTAAATTTTTCATACGAACAATTTGGCTTTTATGATGTTACGCCAAAAAAATTCAAGCTTTAGAAATGTAAAATTCTTTAAGAATTTAGCCAACAAGTCCTTTAGTAAATTGAGATATGAAGTTACTGTCTTAATGATTTCTTTAATCACAGCACGGAAATATAGGAACGAGACCATGGCCTTTTCGAAATTCTGTAGGTCAGGTTACCTTTTCCATCTAAGACTGGTCTTTCTCTCTCTCCATTAATTCTTCCAAATATTCCGCCGATTTAAGCGATGGGATTTTGATAGATCTTTCTGTCTGTCTGTCTGTCAGAATTAAGACTAAAGATGTGTAATATATACAAAAACATCCAGAATTTTAGTACCCATGTATCTGCGTATGTCACTGAGATATTGAGAGTTCCAATGACCGTTCAAAACAAACAACTACCTCCGATTTACAACATAATCTAACAACAAGATATACGTTAAAGTTCCAGCCCTTCGTAACGAAAGGAACTCCATAAAACATGATAAAATACAAATAAGACTTTACTATCTTTCAGCTCCTGAAACAAATTATTTTATAGCCTAAAGCTAAAACTACTTTTTATACTTTAGTTCAAGACAGTTCGGGAGACAGAACATTATGTTAATGTTGGAAATAAATATGTTCATGATACGGGTCAGAGCTTCGATGCGTAGTTTATGTTAATTTAGATTTGACCCTGGGAGAGCTGTTCTTTGGCATGAATGGTCCTGTTCGACCGAAGCGATACCAGGACTTTACGGAAAACTGGTGTTGAGCAATTCCTTCGTTACTTTTCAGTGGGTGAGTTAGATTAGCAAACATTAAACTACCTCTCGTCCTCTCATTCTGGGGGCTGGAGGGGCTGACCCAAAGAGTGGCAAACTTTTGAGTTGCATGTATACAAGTACGGTGGTAGTTGTTCACCATTATGGGACCCGTCTGCTTGTTACATGTTTATTAATATGGTTTTCTGTATTTTTCTCTGACAACATACTAAGTACGTATATAATAATCTACCTGAAATAAATTAAAGCAGTAGTATCTCCTAAAATTACTTATGTTAAAAAAATCTAAACAATTACCCAAATTGTTCCATTTTAACAAACAAATTTTGAAGCACAAATTTTCCAATTTTCAGACTCAAACACCAACTAACAACCCCAGTACGCCGCACCCTCTAATATATGGTGAATTTCTTACATATTGAACAACAATACCTATCAGGGTGTAACGATACCAATTTGAAAGAATACCAGACGTCTTCATTTAGTTGCTGTACGAAATTGAATTTATGTGACAACCTGTCTACGCGCTGAATTTTCCATTTCCATTCCGTGGGATACGACGGTTTCGGAACAAGATAGGGTTGAGTGCAAGTGATAGCGATTTAACAGACAAGTTTGATAAAATTTGGATTTATAGTTAGTTATACTGTTTTATTATTATTATTGACTTACTGATTAAAATTTGCGTGTATACAAGAAGATTTGAATAAGGGACCGAAAGCCAGAGAATTAGTATTGGGATCAGGTATTTTTAAAAGATTTTCAGTAGCATCATATTTTAAATGATTTGGAAATAATTATACATGGGACCCATAAAGTCAAGTGCCAACTGTACTCATCAATAAAGTCAATATTAATCTTGTGCATTTGAATGAGTAAAATGAAGTACGATGTAGCAGTTGGTAATTTTATATATAAATGAAATTTGATGAAATAGTTCAACTTACTACTTACCTACGATTGTTTGCACTAAAAACTGAAAAATAAAAACTTTTTATAAAAAAAAAAACCGACTTCCAAAAAACATCCAACGAAAACTCTCTGCCAAAGAAACACTTAAAAGCGTAAAATAAACTGGTTCTTCATAAATTGCCTATACCTAATTCTTTATTCATTTCAATAGTAGTATTATAATGTGTGCTAGGTACCTAAAATCTGTTTGAAGTCGGTGCTAAGCCAAAAAGAATACAAACCAACAATTACAAAAGTCTAAGCGATAGTCACTTGGCACCGACTTCAAACAGATTCTAGGTACCTAGCACACATTATAATACTACTATTGAAATGAATAAAGAATTAGGTATAGGCGATTTATGAAGAACCAGTTCATTTTACGCATTTAAGTGTTTTGTTGGCAGAGAGTTTTCGTTGGATGTTTTTTGGAAGTCGGTTTTTTTTTTAATAAAAGTTTTTTTACAAAATTTAAATGACGTTTTATTTATATCTAATCAACAGCCTAAAAAAATAATATTAAGATTTTAGCTTAAAATGACGATACTTTTGTAGAGATTTTTGAAATTACAAAACAGTGTTTCTAACACTGTTTTGTAATTTGCCTTATTTATTTCTATTAATATAATGAACATACAAATCAGATTTATGAATGTATGTATTAATCTTAGATTATTATATTAATTTAAGTCTTCGTTGAAAAAGTGAAATCATTTTAATGAATTTGACATTCTTGTTTACTCGTTGCCAAGACGCCCTGTGTCACTAAGGCAACGCGCATGCGTGTGGCGAGTGAACGACCACTCTTCTATACAATCTTTCATCCAACCTTTCAACCCCTTTTTACCTTTTTTTCGCAATAAAAAGTAGCCTATGTCCTTTCTCAGGCTCTAGACTATCTGTGTACCAAATTTCATTGTAATCGGTGCAGTGGTTTGGCCGTGAAAGCAAGACAGACAGACAGACAGACAGAGTTACTTTCTCATTTATAATATAAGTATGGATAATAATACACATGTTATATATGCATACATTTGTCTCCATGTATGCATTGGTACTATAATTTTATTTGGCGATATCTGTACCGGGGCTATTATAGAGATTTGCTCAAAATTTGAATAAACTGACTTCGAACTTAACGCTAGTCTTTATATAAAACTTCTGCTTACAGACTCTTGAGCGTCTGGACATTTTTGAGTAATATCATGCTTGAAAAATCATTGTGCAACTCGCCGTTTCTTGTACTTTGTGTAGGCAACATTTTTCCTTTATGCTTTTTTTTCACAACATTAAATGACTTATTTAATGCTTGTATTTATGGGTAGGCAATATGTTATAACAAAGTTTCCGATGACATTGATAAAACTTAAAGCCATGGAAGAATATTGTGTGTTCGAAATCATTTTTAGATTAGGTTGTTTATCATCTTCGCGTTCTTTTTCCAAAGAGAAGGATGAGGAGATGGGAGTCATTAGTTTTCTTCTTTCATACTATATCACTTGTCAGTTCACTGCTTACTACCGTTCTAACAATATCCTCTTTTACGCAGTTCATTCATCATTTCATTACCCGTCCTCTATTTATTTGTCTTCTTTCTTTGTTACATTTTGCCCATCTCTACACATAGGATTGGAGTAGGATAACTTATCAACAACCCATAACGTCCCACTGCTGGGCTCGGGTCTCCACTCAGGAGAGGGTTAGGGCCATACGTCCCCACACTGACCAAAGCGGGTTAGGGACTAGCAAGACAACGTTGTGCCTACGTAATCTTGCTGTTGGATGATTTAAGCCGCCCAAAGGCTTCCAACTAAGCTTCAACGATACTACGATAACAACCGGGACCGATTGCTTAACGTGACCTCCAAATCACGCTCATGATATCATCACCAGCGTTCACCCATCCAGGTACTGACCGGGCAGACGTTGCTTACCCTAGGTGATTGTTTCTAATCACCGAGTGCAACTGGGCTATGAAGGCCTGGGTGATAAACGTAGGATAACATAATGCTCTTAATCTTTTCATTCCACATTTGCATCGCAGCCACGCGCAGGCGTCTCTCATCATGTCGTCGTTGACCGTGACTAATATCCTATTCTAGGAAGGAAAAAGCTCAAAGGACTGCAACAAATTTCTATAGTTGCAGTTCACTCGTTCTTCCCCTCTCATCATAAATGTCAAACGTGACACTTTATTCTTCTCGCGGTTCTCGGTTCTGCTGGTGGTAATGTGGTTATTCCATAGCTACTTCAGTAATTTGTCCAGTATCATCTACATCAACAGTCTCTAACAGTCCACTGTTGAATACATGCTTCTTGTCCTTTGTCCAGCATATTTTATCATTGTCGGTACTTTTCGTTTATTTGTTGTTTGTTTGTGAATCATCTTCAGCCTATCGCAGTCCACTAATGGATGTGAATTAAACATTAAATATTTTCGTACGATTAGATTTTGAGAACGTGACCAAAACGTCATCATCAGCCTAAAATTATTCCCCCCTAAACATACGTAAAAAGCAAAAAAGTATCCAAGGCATTGTTGCCGCCTAAAGCGTGTTCGTAAAACAGCCTATATCCACACGACACTAAATAAACAAGGATATGCAGTGAAATATATACAAGCTGGGACATATTGTCTTGTATTTATTATAATAGCATTTGCGAATGAGGTTACGGTAATATTTTAGGTGATATACTTGCTGGAAACAGTTATATGTAAATCCAATACATAGAGAGTATTCCCCAATCAGGCTTGGTGAACATTCCAGGTGGATCCGGGGCCATAAGGTTGATGTTGGGAGGTTGTGTAAAGGCTAACCAGCGAGAGAAATTTTCATGTTGCGATACAGAATTAGATGTTACGCCGTAGCCCGCTATAAGAATGGGTGAAATGGCACTTAAGCATGTTTTATTTAACTAAATATAGGCTTTAACACATTAAATAAGTCAGTTATGGTATTAAGATAGCTAACGTTGTATTTATGCTAGTCATGTCTCTACATTAGCCTTACTTATTATTTAAGGTAACACAATAACGTTAAATTTTCCTCAAATTATTCTAATTTAAGATACAAAACTCTCTACAGAAGAATGTGACTTGTATTTGACAGGCTATGGTTCAAAGTGGACTATTTCAACAAGTGCTTGTATGAAATTAAAGTGGAATTCTCTCTCCATTCTTTAAAAAACTCGCTCCAGTCTTTTAAATTCCTGTTTTTTGCATAATTAGTGCTTAGTCAACACTTATAAGAACGTTGGTGTGTATTCTTCCTTTGTTAGCTAAATGCAGTGTCGACATTTTTACCAGTTTGCTATTCCCGTTTAAAAATCAGTTAGATCCAGGGCTGTCACATTGTGTTTTTAATATATTAATAAATAAGTGTAGTAACTATCTGATACCAAATTAAGTATGTCTTTTTTAAACGTGAAAGAATCGCAGGTAGGACCATCAACACTGCAGTGGTTCTGCCTACTTGACGATGACTGATAGGAGCGTCTCCATGTCCTTTTTTTCATGTCAAAAAAATCATATTGAGTCTAGCCAGGACGACCAACCAAAAGCCAAAAGCTCTCGTGACGTAGGAGCCATCCAATTCATCTTCATTCGCGCACCTGCTCAGTAAACTCATCATAGATTTCAGTGAGTTACAAGCACGCAGCCTCTATCAACACAGTGCGGTAAACATGTATGTCCCCAACCGCCAATATTCTGAGAGCGCCCTATTTTGGACAGTCAGAGTGTCTGTCCAAACCGGTGCACTAGACGGTACCATTGTCTGGAAAACTCTCTTGTACACTACAGTCAAATTGAGCACAGCATGACTATGATAGACTGTGGATTATTATAATTATAAAATACTTACAAAGAATAGAACATTTTTTTTTTTTATGTTTTAGCTGCGCCAAAATGACTCTGCTCTGCCTGATGGAAAGCATGAGCAGATTCTAAAAGTGGTGATCACCATCCTCAATGCGAATAAGGACATTGCACCATGGTGACCTACACCATGGCCGCCTAGTGAGATGCTTTACGCCCCGCTTAAAGGACCCGGGATCATAGTGGGAGGAACACACGTGCGCTGGAAGTGAGTTCCAGGTTTTGACCGCTCGGCACAGAAAGGACGAACCGAAGCGATGAGTACGAGATCGTATGTCTACCACTCTGAAGCGGTGACTTCCAAGGCCGGCGCGTGTTGTCCTGTAGAGGAAGGGGGAAGGGGGGACCAGTTGGAAGAGCTCCTCAGAACACTCTCCGTGATACAAGCGATAGAGTACTGCCATAGAGGCGACATCTCTACGCAACTGCAGGGGCTCAAGGGACTCGGTGGCTTCAGGACTGTTGACAATGGGGATTGCTCGCCGCTGCAACCGGTCGAGAGCGTCAAACAGGTATTGTGCGGCACCATCTCAAAGATGGGAACAGTACTCTACGCACGAGTGAACCTGGGTCTTGTAAAGAAGACACAGATGCTCGGGCGAGAAGAACCGTCTCACCTTGTTTAAAACACCTAGCTTCCGCGAGGCCGCTTTAGTGACACTCTCAACGTATTCGCGTGGGTTGAGATCTCGGCAGATATCCATGCCCAGGATATCGAGCCTACCTTGTAATGCTATTTGAGTGTTCTGAAAAGTGGGAAGGGAAAGGAATGGATATGATGGAAGATGGAATGGAATACTCTTGTCTGTTTCATAATTATTTGTTTTCGGTAAGCAACGTACGAAACCTCGTTTCAAATTATGTTTTTTTTTCGTTCAATTCTATGAAAACTTTTAATTAGGCTACGGCATCAACTTATTTGTAAAATTTTAGTTTAAAAGTGTATAATAAAGCTACTAGTCAGACGAATACTAGTTATTTTTACATCTTTGAGACTGTTAGTTGTAAAGTTGGTGTTAAATTTATTTTATATACTTTGTAAATGCTAGTTACCATAAAACCATTTTTCTTAGACCAGTGAGCCTATAGTATTAATGTGTAGATAACAATTTATTTATAATTAAGCAAGTATTATTAGTATAATTTACACTATACATTTATCCCAGTTTTATGTTGTATTATTTATGAAACTCATGTTTAAATAGTTTTTCCGTTGTAGCAGCCCTGGAAAAATTTAAATCTTAATGTCGATTTTTAGTGAGAGCCACTAAGGTTGAAAATAGGTTCAGCGTCTAGGTTTAGGTAGCGTTTAGGTTTAGCGACGTTAAATAGTAATTTTAATCCTTAATTAATAGGGAACCTACATTAATGGGAGCCTATATCATGCATTTTGAGTTTTAGGCAAATCCATACTAATCGTCCAAATTCGGAAGTTACTTTATCGGTTTGTTTGTTACGTTTTCACGCTAAACCGCTGCACCAATTTCAATGAAATTTGGCATGGAAATACGTTGATTTATGAGGAAGGACGTATGCTACTCTTCTTTGCTGAAATAACAGATATAAACGTAGGCGCAGCTACGGTCAAAAACTAGAATTATATAAAAGGCTTTATTAATAGTTGTACCTCTTAGTACTCGCATTTTGACACTAGCTGCATTTCGCGATGAGCTACAAAGTACTTCAGCGACTTTAAAAATGTATAATGAATATAGTTCTCAGAATACTTAAGCCCAGAAGTGCCTTGAATAACAGTTTATTTAAGTATAATAAAAAAAGTGTTCAGGAGATCCTTTTAAAAATATTAACTCGGAATGGACTGAACTTTATGGTGTTTTCGCATTAAGAGGTACCACAAATGGCTTAGATTATGTCACAGCTTACGGTTTAGGAGATTAAATATATAAATATTTTAATACACTTATTACTAACTGCCTTGTTGGTCTCGCGGTTGGCATTTGCGACTGCTGATCATGAGGTCTCAGGTTCGATTCCAGGGTCGGACCAAATGTTTGTATGATCTACAAATATTTGTTTCGGAGTTTGTGTGTTTTCTATGTTTAATATGTATGTATTAAAAAAAATGTATTTGTATCAGTTGTGTAGTACCCATAACACAAGCTTTGCTTAGCTTGGGATTAGATGGCGTTGTGTGTTAGATGTCCGAAATATTTATTTACAATAAGAATTTCTAGGTTTACTTTTTTTATGAATTTCGGAAGAGCTCACACTTTAGTATTACTGCTTACATTTCACCGTCCGTATAATTTGAATGCATGGATGACGTTTTTCTTTTAGCGGTCATTTCGCCGCAGTCGTCGCTCCCTACTGCGCTGTGTTGTGGGTACAAACCCCACATGGGCAAGACTTTTGTGATCCAAAAATTGATATTCTGAATCTGCATGTTCTTTACATACGTTCCATGTATGTTTGTAATGTCCCCAGCGAACATTTCTAGTGCGGGATGTGTCTTTCTTTTAAAGAATAAAAGATAAGAAATATTCCTTTCTTAGTTTTCATAAATTTATAATCATTTTTTACAATATGCGTAAAATCCCTGAAGTAAATAGTAGACGTCTATAAGCTTGCCTCCTATTGCGTAAGTAGGACACAGGGCACACACACATAATTGCGAATTCGCAACGCATCGCTAATATCTGCGAGCTCGCACAAATGCATCGCAAGAACATCGCATCGCATTGCAGATATGTGTAGGAGCCTTAAAATGACAGGCATGTATGTATTGTATTTTATTTTTTATGTAATAGAAGGATAATCGGGATGACAGGTCACTTTCATTAAAATTAGTTCAGTAGTTTAGGCGCTGCGGTAGAACAAACTTACATAGATTGCCAAATCTCTAACTCTTCTTTTTGCTTCGCCGTAGTCGGTTGATAAAGGGGATGGCTGGTGTTGAACCCGCTTTCTATGAGGCTGTGGTATTATTCCGGTCTATTGAGGTCTCATTGTTCTGAAATATAGTACTCTCAGAGTTATACGGATCTTTGATAGAGAAAAAAAACCAATTTGAGTACTCAAATTGGTTTTTTTTAGGTAGTAGATACTGTCTTTACAGTATCTCCTTTTGTTGTTTTTAAAACCTCATTTATAAATGGCTGAATCTAAATTTTAGTCATAACTTTGTCATCAAATTGTCTCAAAAAGCCGTAAAAACGTGGGATTATAATAATTAAATTTCAAACATAAAATTTATTACATTTTTTGCTGACAAGTCCTTAATTATATGACTAAAGTAATGTCCAAATTTAAATAAGACGGGTTTGGTTTTTGTGTGTTAAGAAATACCTTGCACGTTTAAAACATTATTACTGGATCAGTAGGTACTATCGATAAATTTGAATCTTCGCGCACCATAAGCCTACTTTCTTACAGACAATCAAGTACAATTAGGTCGACATTCGTATTCGGCTCAACCGGAGTGATACCACGGCCTCACAGAAAACCGGTGTGAAACAGCGCCTGCGCTGTGTTTCACCGAGTCAGTGAGGCCGGAGGCCCATATCCCTCCTCATCCACCTCCCCATACTCCAAAGGCCGGCAACGCACTTGTGACGCCTCTGGTGTTGCAAGTGTCCATGGGCGGCGGTAGTCGCTTACCATCAGGCGATACGTCTGCTGGTTTGCCCAACTAGTACATAAAAAAGGGTATATACTACGGAGGGACATGAGGGTATGGACCACGGGCAATACACGATTTATCGTGATTTAGACGCTAGGGTTCTGAAATTGCAGGTCTCTATAGGCGACAGGCCATATCTGTTCTTTTGCTATATGTTTCTATACTAATATTATAAATTCAAAAGTAACTCTGTCCATCTATCTGTCATTAACGTTTTTATTGCTAACCCGTTGAATTGATTTTGGGTGAATTTCAGCACAGTGATAGTTTGGACTTTGGAAAATGATAGGCTACTTTTTGTCACGATATAGGTACGTGTGGGAAACCGCGGGCAAAAGCTCAACTTCTAATGCTTGTGCTCTTATTTGTATAGGTTCTCAAAAATCTGTTAATATTACATACGGCTCAATTGTATTTATTTCACCAGCAAATATATCCTGTAATGTTCTATGCTATTAATGAACTAGTAAAATATTCAATTCGCCATGTCAACGCGCCCGGAGTGCTGATTGATCGTGCCGACAAAACGAATGGCCGCTGTATGCATTGCAACGAAAATCCTTTTTTTTAATGAATGCCACTCAACGCACGAAGGGGATATATATATATATATGTGTATATTTTTAACAATGTTCTATACTTGAAATTTCTGAGTAAAAAGTATTGAATCTGAAGAGTTTGATTGGTTGAACGGGCTTATCTCAGGTAATATTGGTTCGAATTAGAAGATTCTATAGTGTTCATTGGCTCTAAAACATGATATGACATGATGACATGACGCTACGGCCAGGACACGCCCGTGTCAATTGATACATGATTCAGTAAATAATTATTCTATTTATTATCTTAGCTGCTGCAGTATCTTAGATAATCTAGATAGAAAGGAACATTACGAATGTTAACTATGTAGTGCAGTAAATCTTACTTACAATGCAAAGGAATACATAAGTATATCTTCCGATCAAATCAAGTCAAGGTTATCGTGGACCTACAACTAAAATAACAGTCCCTGATTTTACAAATTAATTGAAATGATATTCACAAAGCTCTTATTGAACGAGGCCTATGGGATATTTACTCTCCGGGTATAATGCAAACACTTGGTTTTAGTAATACAATTCTGTGTACTTACTGGATACAATATTTGACTGCCTCGTTGGTCTCGCGGTTGGCGTGTGCGACTACTGATCATGAGGTCTTGGGTTCGATTCCCGGGTCGGGCCAAATGTTTGTATGATCTACAAATATTTGTTTCGGAGTTTGGGTGTTTTCTATGTATAATATGTATGTATTTACAAAAAAAAGTATAATATATTTGTATTTGTATCAGTTGTCTAGTAACCATAACACAAGCTCTGCTTAGCTTGGGACTAGATGGCGTTGTGTGTTTGATGTCTGAAATATTTATTTATTTTATTTATTTAATATAACACCCAGGAATCTTGACATAAAAATCTATATTATTATGTACTTATGGTAAAAAGTCCACAATTTCAATCACAGTATTGGTAATGTCAAATCCTTCGCACTTTTTTTCTAGGGTTGTCGCAATCACTACAGGTATAGGTTCAATAGTGGAATATTATAGGTTGTTGACGTGATGTGTAAAGTGTCAAATTTATAACACCCTCTTTTCGCGTTAGAGTAAAAAAATAGTCTTTCTCTGCGCTTCAACTCAACTGCGAGCAACGATTTCTTTACACAAATGTTGATTCAAACCCTTGGTTATTGTTTATTAAGCTATTTATCATCTGTGAAAATAATTCAGCTAGGAGAGTGTCGTTTATGAAGCGTACAAAGTTTAAAATTTATGAGCAAAACGGTGCTACAACAAATTGGTCTTAATAACAGTTAAGCTAGGCGATCAAGAGCTTCCTAAAACGATTTAGGAGATAATATTGAGACCTGGGGACATATTATACAAAGCTATCTAGACTTAAATTAAACCATAGCCTGTTTGATGGGCTTTAAGACACCGATAGAGAGACTTGGTATATTTTTATTGTAAACTAGATTTTTGCCCGCATCGTGGCTCGTGTATATGTCGGTTATCGCAGTAAAGGGTAGCCTATGTCCTTCCTCAAGAATCAGAGTATCTCCATGGCAAATTTCGTTGAAATCTGTGCAGCGGTGTAGTCGAGAATGCGTAACAGACATACAGAGTAACTTTTGAATTTATTAGATTAGTATGATGACATAGGTCCCGAATCCTACCCTTACTAATCACTTGCGTGCAATTTCCATACTTCCTTTCTTATCCAAAGTGCTCGAAAAATGTGTACATCAACAGTTATCACAATTTATGTACCGGAATAACCTACTAAGCCCTTTTCAATCAGGCCTGGGCACAGCACAACTTCCGCCCTACTGAAAGTGACTGATAACATTCGGACAGGAATTGAGAACTCCAAAGTAACCGTATTAGCTTTGATTGATTTCTCAAAAGCTTTTAACACCGTCAGTCACGATATCCTCCTGTCTATCCTTTCCTATCATATGGTATCGCCTGATGAACTGGAATGGTTCTCATCATATCTTCGAGAGCGCCAACAGTCCGTCCGTGTTGAAGAATCCACCTCCATATGGTGTGATCTTGACTCTGGCGTCCCCCAAGGCGGCATTCTCTCTCCCCTTCTTTTTTCTATTTTTATTAATCTTATCACTCAGAATCTTCAGTGTGCGTACCATCTTTACGCCGATGACTTGCAACTCTATTATCATGCTAGTGTAGATAACATAACAGAGGCTATTACCATGATAAACGGGGATCTGGATACTATCAAACATTGGTCTGACAGGTTCGGTTTGACTGTAAACCCTACAAAGTGCCAAACTATCATCTTGGGCAGTCAACGTATGACCAGAAGACTAGATTTAGACAAACTGCCACCGATATCATTTAATGGTTCCATTATCCCCATAAGTTCTAGTGTAAAGAATTTGGGCCTGTTCATCGATAGCAACCTTAGTTGGCAAACCCAGGTTACTAGTGTCAGTCAGAAAGTTACAGGGTCCCTGCGCGCGTTATACCGACTAAAGAACTTCTTGCCTCCAGAGACAAAAACTATGTTGGTGCAGACGCTGATAATGCCCATTATTGATTATGGTGATGTGTGCTACTACGACCTGAATGCAGATCTGCTCAACAAATATGACCGACTTCTGAACAACTGCATTCGATTCGTTTTTAATCCTCGTAAATATGATCATGTTTCCTCCTTTCGTCTCAAATTAAATTGGTTTCCCATTCGTCAGCGTCGCCACCTCCACGCCCTAACGACTCTCTTCACTATTCTCAACTCCCCTAACTCACCTACTTACCTAACTTCTTCTGTCCAGTTTCTGTGTGCCAATCATGATAGAAATCTTCGTTCTAAAAATAACCTCTTACTGTCATGCGTTTCCCACACTTCTGCGTGTGTTCATTCTTCCTTCCTCATCCAATCAGTTCTTCTCTGGAATGCTCTTCCCCAGAAAATCAGAATGGCCCCAAGTCGTAATTCGTTCGGGGTAAAGGTACGAGCTCTCCTTGCCCAAAATAAAACAGATTCTTCACAAACTTGATACTGTGTTTATTGTGGTATGTATATGTTTACGGTGTAAGTATGTTTATGTATGTATAAGTATATGTATATTTATGAGTGTATTTTGTATGTATGTATGTATTCTTGTGTAATAGCATAGAAATATTATGTTTCACTCTTTTTTTCTGAATTATTACCCAATATTATTCTGGATTATGTTCAAAGTCCTAACGTAAGTGTAGTGCACCATCTCACTCGTTTTCGCACCACCCAACGGTAGACTGGTAGAGAATGCCTTTGGCATTAAGTCCGCCATTGTACCTTTGTGCATAAAGTTATAAAATAAAATAAATAAAATAATGCAAATAAACAACTTCATGCTTACTATTGTTTACACAGAGCGTGTTTCATGTTTTTTTTTCAATTATGTGTTTTTAACAAACACATATAACGCAATTAGAAAAACACACTACAGTGCCATCTACCGGATGTACACCAAACGACGGAATAACGTACTGAACGAAAATACTAGCAATCCTGAATCGCGATAGAAGTTCTCGCGCCGATTAGCATAATAATAATATACAACATCCCAACGTCAACCGTGTAGTCGTGGCCCGCCAGGCCTCGCTTGGTCGGAGGATCCTCCCTTTGTATCGGAGGGACATGACTCCTATTCCTCCACAACAAATAATCAATATTTTATGATCTACACACACTACGCACCCTTGCCTGTGCAAATTTTCTGCAGGACATCAAATCGCAAATGAATGCCCATAAAATAAATGGAAAACAAATATTACCTCAAAATTTGCGTATAGGCGTAAATGAGTTTTCACTATACGGAAAAACAATAAACCACTGTAAATTCAGAATGGTATTGATTCTACATCGTTTGGCAATTACTAAAATAACTCCAGACTCCAGAAACAAATGAAGCTTTTGATAAGAAGAACTGAGATGACTAGTTCAGCACTCAAGCGCCTGTTTCTCAAACAAGAATAGAGCGTCTTAAAGAAATAAAAGCAAGCGAGTGTTTTTGATGTAAATGACAAAGACCTATGATTTTAAATTGGTGTAATAGCTAACTAAATTGTTGCAAAGTTTCCTTATAATCTAAGCGTCTGAGTGTCAAGTGAAGAAAAAAAGTGCACCGTTTCCAACACGCGCTGGATATTAATATTATAAAGCTGTAGAGTTTGTTTGAACGCGCTAATCTCAGGAAACGCGGGTCCGATTTGAAAAATTCTTTCAGTGTTAGATAGTACATTTATCGAGGAAGGCTAAATGCCTTTATATATCATCACGCTAAGACCAATAGGAGCGGAGCACCAATGAAGAATGTTACAAAAACGGGGGATTTTTTTAGGCTACGGGCAATAGGAGACGTAAACGACGTTGCGTGGGTCAGCTAGTTTACCTATGAAATGTATTTCAAATTATGAGCCGGCGAACTTCGCACCGCCAAGCCTTCTTTCGTGAATATTTTCTAAATTTCCTGAAAAAAATGTTTGAGGAAGTCGCCCAAGTTTCCAACGAGTAGTGTAGAGTGAGGGCTTCGAAAATATTACAGTTCCAGTTTTCTTTTAATTTCTTCTATAAAACCTTGTCCAGACGATAACAAACACATAAAAAAAAACCAATTTATTGCAGTTGATCGGAAGTTATCGGTGATGCATTTTTATTTATACAGATATTATTTATAATACGTTTATCAGAAGGCTGTTTACGGCAGTACAGGTTCTGCCTCATTAGTAACAAGAAATGTGCAAATTTTACTCAAGTATTGTACATGTTATTCCACATGAAATTTTCCAATAACATATCGGTTTTGAGAAAACAACACGAACACCAACAAGCAAGAATATGTTCATAATAACGTACGCACAGAACACTTGTAAAGTACTTTTAAGGGAGTTAATAATTCACCCCTTTTGAAGGGTTGTAATAAGGTAAGTAAATTAAGTATTCCGACTTTGAAACTCATTAGGTGTACATTTTGAAATACGTGTATTAAGTATGTGATGAATGATGATATAATTGATATTTATCTTTAAGTACGTGTTTGAAAATTTGTCATTGGCATTATTATTGTGGTACTAGGGGCAAATGAGCTGATGACTTACCTGATAGTAGGTGTAATACCTGATGGAAGATCAGAATCAGAATTTTGGGCTCCGGTAACTTCACCATCTCTCTTAAAAGTAATGAAAAAGAAATCGGTTTTCTATGAGGACGTGGTACAACTCTGATCTAGCCGACACAGTCCTGAGTGTACTGTTTCGTGAAATCAATAACATCAATATTAATATTTTCAGCAAAAACATAGATGTTGAATTTTTGATTTGATCTAAGAAATTCCATTGGTGCGTGACTTCAAGCAATATTCCCAACTGTGAAATTGCATACTTTTGAATCAGCATTCAGCCTTTTTATTATAATAATATTATCATCAAATTGTCAGTTTTAATTGTGGGATGCAGCCCCATTACTTCTTAAATGGTTCGGCCTATCTTCGCTAGATGTCTCTGTTAAATAAATTTGTCTGTGAAGTCAAGCTACGGTACAATAATTTTCCACAGCAATGGATGAGTCAAAGTGGATATAATTAACTACATACTAATTTGTCAACATAAATTTTTCTTTAAAACTATTTTCGTCCAGAATGTAAAGTTCACAGTGAAGATTATTAAATCTAAATGACAGATATTGTTTGTTACAGAAATGTCAGGATTTGACACTAATATCACAGTTATATGGCAACAGCTGGACCGAACGTTGCGTCCGCTGCAGCCGGACAGCGAAACACAATGATTGATGCACGCCCCCTACTACAGATTATAAATTAATGCACAGCCCATGCACTTTATGACGACTTCATGTAACAATGAGTATTTCAAAGTCTTTGCTGCAAACGTCCTTCAGTATTTTGTGACGCCATTAGGTTTGTAATATTATAATAATACTAGTTGTTGCCCATGTGTCATTCTGATGTATAAGCTATATTACTGTAAAGTTTCATCCAAATGCGTTTAGTAGTTTCTGCGTGAAAGAGAACAAAATCCATCCATTCATCCATACTTACAAACTTTCGCGTTTATAATATTAGTACGATAACTGACATAAAACTACACCTTTTTAAAAGTTCAATTCATTTAAAATTTCATCATTAACATCATCAACACGTTTCGTCGTTACAAAGATGTTTTGACCTAATGTTAGTAGTACTATACCATGGCCAATTTTTCATTCTCTTTGCAGTGCTGTTGTCTAAACTACCCATAGTTTGGTTCCTTAGCTGGCTCCTATGACACTCGACTTCTTTACTTACTCTGTGAGGTGAAAAATAAGACTACGGAGTTTAACCACTCCTGGTCATCCCATGGGTGTCTTAAGAGCCGATTAAGGGAGTGAATTTCACAAGACAACATGAGTACTAAGAGAAGGAAGACAGGTACGTCATTCGAAAAGTTAGAAACACGAAATAGAAATATGAATGAAGCCACGGATAATAATTAGTTTTAGTAATATCACATAAGGAGATCCGTGGGAGAGTCACGCTTCGGCATGAATGGGCCGACTCGACCGGAGTGTCACACCACGGCCTTACAGAAAACCGTTGTGAAATAGCTAACTCAACCACACCCCATCCTCCTTCCCATCCCCCAAAGGCCGGCAACGCACTTGTGACGCCTCTGGTGTTGCGGATGTCCATGGGCGGCGGTTTTGGCTTACCATCAGGCGACGCGTCTGCTCGTTTGCCCCTATTCCATAAAAAAAGAAGTATGAAATGGTTTGGTATATATCAACCGATCTCCGTCCATTGCTGAATGAAGTCCCCCCCCCAAGGAGCGCCAAGTATCCCGGCCTTGGGCAGTCCGCATCCATCTGCCACCAGCCACTATCTTCAAATCATTAGTCCATCGTGACGCAGGGTCCACCAAGCACAATTTATTACATACATTTTCAGCTTTATCTATGTGACTAGTTCTTTTACTTACATCCTATCTTGAGCATAACAAAAAACCATATCACTTTATTTCATCTTTAAAGCACCCGTTAAATAAATTAACTCCAACCAAAATTACCTAATTACCTTAACTGATATGTAAAAACATCATCCACTTACGCCATTATTGCGTATAAGGATAGGCCAATCTGTAGTTAGGCCCTCATTACATCTCCTAGATGGTAAGCCTTCCATGATCCCATTTAATAGGGGTGAACCTATTTAGACGGTAAAATAATGCGACGCTTCTAAAGGTGAATCTTTCGGTAGTCTAATCGACGTGTTATATTTTCAGGCATAACCTTTACAGTTTAAGGGAGATTGGTGAGAGGAATGTTCAGGATTAATAAACTAGGCAGAGCTTGTACTATGCCTACTAGATAACTGATATATATACATAATATACTTTTTTTTTGTAAATAAATACATATTATACATAGAAAACACCCAAACTCCGACACAAATATTTGCAGATCATACAAGCATTTGGTCTTGCCATTCCCATTCATGCCACGCTTCGGCATGAATGGGCCGGCTCGACCGGAGTGATACCACGGCCTCACAGAAAACCGGTGTGAAATAGTGCTTGCGCTGTGTTTCACCGAGTGAGTGAGGATACCGGAGGCCCATACCCCAACCCCTCCCCCTATCTCCCCCCCCCCAAAGGCCGGTAACGCACTTGTGACGCCTCTGGTGTTGCGGGTGTCCATGGGCGGCGGTAATCGATTACCATCAGGCGATACGTCTGCTCGTTTGCCGGTCTATTCCATAAAAAAAAAAGAAAAAAAAAAACACTCATCCAACCCGTCTGGTCAGCGTGGTATAGTAGACGAAGACCTTCTTTCTAAACGCGCGTCTCCACCAAAATTGTTGGCAGTTTCAGTGTTTCCAACTGTTTGCAACACATAGAAAAATTGCCAACTTCTTTTTCCATTGTGTCTACACCGAGTCGCTAACAATTTGAAAAACATTCGAACTAAGCGTCACCACAGAGCCAATAAATATTTGCAACAAGCGTATCCTTTTAACGTTTACCGCCAGAAACGGAAACATTATTCCTAACATTTGTTGTAAATTTTTGTTGCCAACACGTGTTGACAACACAAAAATTGACAACTTTTGTTCGGTGGAGATCCGGCTTAAGGAGACGCCTATGTGCACTATTAAAGGCTGTTGATGTGATGTATTTGTGTGTCCTTTTCAACACGCTTTTACTAGCTTGACCTATGTGTATGTATGCAACGGAATCTTTTAACTTCGTTTTCACCTAATTCTAGGAGTCTGATTCTGATTATTACTTCGAAATTTGCACAGGGGTCAAGGGCCGATGAAAATACAAAAATTAAAAAAAATAAAATTAAAATAGTTTTGAAAAACTAAACAAACACGCTTTAATAAATACTTTTATACCATATATCAAGAAGGGGGAAGAGCGCTATCCCAAAGCCCCAACACACCCTTAGCTGTAGCATCCGTAGGCAATCTCTTCCCTAACATTTTTAAGAAATAAAAGTTTTAAACACATTTGTGTGCTCCTTAAAATTTCACAAAGTTCTGGTCTCCTTTTAAGGAACTCCACGAAAATAAATTAGGTGTAAAATACGTACAGCAAATTCGCTTTCATTTGTATAAATAAATTACGAAACGCCGCTCAGTAAATTGTGTAACGAACATTTTCACACATATTATTCGACCGCTATAAAAATACAAAGAATACAATTTACCTAGCGGCTCTGTACTGGATTTCGAAATATAATAAATTTTAAATCGCGTTTCATGAATTAATTCTTGGAAATGAATCGTGTTTTTACGTATGTCGTTTACAAAATACAGGTAAGTTTACATTTCCGAATACCAAACAGTTACAGACATATTAATTTGTAACAAAAAAAAATTAAAATAACCATAACCTGTAAAAACTTTTGTTCAAATTTAGATAACCTTTGTCATCCGGGTCATTACGAATCTATTGACATCTCATTCATTTAAACCGGTTCAGTAGTATCTAACTACATTGGAACATATAAACATATGTTCTGGACTGCCAAAATTGTCACCCTTTCCTTTTCGTTTCGATATAGTCGGGTAAAAATATCGATTATAACTTTTAAGGTTTAGGAAATGATGATTAAAGTTTCATCTTTTATATCACACTAGCTAGTAGAACTCACGGTGCCGTGGGAAACGAACATCCCTAAAGACCACGCTTTAAAAAGAAACAAGTACTTTGACTTAACCAACGAAATAACTAAAAATGGTTATGTCGTTGCGCTGTATGCCGTGGAAGTGGGTGCGAGGGGTATACCAGCTAAATCCCTCTATAACCTGCTTAAAGACCTTGGATTGCCAAGAGCTTCAGTAAGCTCTTTTCTTGAACGAATATCCAAAGCGGCATTGCTAGGCTCACTTCAAATATGGTTAGGTAGAGGGGGTAACACGGCGGTCAGTGGAGGTGAGCGTTGACGCGTCGTAAGGAGTGCTCCTTAAACCTAAACCCGGCACCCGCACGGTGAATCCATGGAATGCTAAGAAATAGGTCTACACGCGGCTTCGCTCACGCAGACTTTCATCCCCTGATTTACCCCCTTAGGGGTGGAATTTCAAAAATTCCTTTCTTAGTGCTCACTTACGTTATATAAAGAACCTACATGCAAAATTTCAGGATTCTAGCTTCAGCGGTTTGGGCCGTGCGTTGATCTCTGGGTATGTCAGTCAGTCAGTCAGTCACCTTCCTCTTTTATATATATAGAAGATATATAATCATGTTTTGGTAATAGATGATGGGTGGTCGTCGTCAAAACGGAGCATCTAGTGGTAAGTGATCATCAGTGCCAATGAACTCATGGAACTATAGACAGAGACACGCAAGTGTGTTGCCGCCTTTTGAGTGACCTTGAGATTGGGTACTGCGTTAGATATCGGTGAGGCATTTCTTATCTGGGGATCTAAGTAACAACCGTCTACCTACCTACGATCCCGGAGTCAATATCGTGCTGCCAGTCTTTGAGGTGGAAGTACGCTTAAAATCTTAATAAAAATCTCTAGGGGATTTAAATAGAGTATCTTAGTGGCCGTTATCTTAACCAAAACTTCCAAATATTCCCTAGTTAGCGTTAAAGTGGAAAAGAAAATCAAAAAGATCCCCTCGGATCAGTGTGGAGAAAAAATCCATTCTAGGAGATTGAAGCGGGTGATCTTTTCTTATAATTTTGAATTCGGAAATGCCTCAATTTTCTGCCAAGCAGCTAATCTCTACATAGTCAGAACTATTTCGACTATTTTGTACCGAAGACACTTCTGAATTTCCCTCCCAAATCCTTCGTAAAACACTCGCCCAAGACATCTAAATTTGTTTAAACCTAGACTATTCTTCCTTAATTTCGTTACACGTAATGTAGGACAAAATTCTTGCCAAGACAAGACTTACGGCCCATAAACTCTGAGAGCAACGTGGAACCGCATAACTTGCACTTTGTAGGCGATTAACGAAAAATTAAACTGCTTGTATTTAGACTGTCGCCAGTCACCACCCGGCTCCTCATTTACAGAATACTAATTAAATAAGTTTAGGGGTGCCACCCCGTGTTGGATTTTGGAGCTACTAAGATAAATTTGCATTAACATGGATACGAGGATAGGCTTACTATTTTAATCCCAAAAATATAAGGTATTTATTTTAAGACAGCTTCTGACGTATATTTTACTAGCATCTGGCCTCGGCTTCACCCGCATGTATGTCGGTTATCACGGTAAAAAGTAGCCTATATCCTTATTTTTTTTATGGAATAGGCGGGCAAACGAGCAGACGTATCGCCTGATGGTAAGCGATTACCGCCGCCCATGGACACCCGCAACACCAGAGGCGTCACAAGTGCGTACCGGCCTTTGGGGGATGGGGGGAGATAGGGGGAGGTATGGGCCTCCGGTATCCTCATTCACTCGGTGAAACACAGCGCAAGCACTATTTCACACCGGTTTTCTGTGAGGCCATGGTATCACTCCGGTCAAGCCGGCTCATTCATACCGAAGCGTGGCTCTCCCACGGTAGGTAGTCCTTCGTCAAGAATCAAACTATCTCAATGCCATGTTTCATTGAAATCGGTGCAGTGGGTAACAAACAGACAGAGTTATTATCGACTGTATAATATAAGTATGGATGTAGTTTAGGACTTCTTTACCGTGTAGTCCGATTCTAGTGATGTATTTTTTTGTAATATTGTAATTTAGTATTTGCGTCAGATGCCTGTCTTATTCATGTTTTTAAAAAATTGCGTACATTACCGTCTCATGAGTCCAAGAAATACTGTTTCTAAATATTTGTAGACATTGTAGAGTTCATCTTAAATTGCATATGTATGGAAAAGGAAGAAAATTATATTCGCAATTTGCAATAAGCGATTTCTATGATAATGAAATAAATTAAAAAGCTTTTTAAAAACAAGCTTTTACTGGAATGCCTCGAGACGAATCAAACCAGTTCAAACTCGATGAGGTTGCGACGTTTCTTTACAGAGTTCCTATGGCTACCTTCCAGCTCCAGCATCAGATCAGCTCCGTGTCATTATAATAATAATAATAAACTTTATTTGATAGACACAGCATATAAATAAAAAAACTTATTTTAAATTTTCCATACATAAAATAAAAAAATAAATAAAAACGAACATTAATTTAAGAGGCTTGCAACAAAAGGGCTAGAACCCAGAGCCGTAAAACGAATAAAAAAAAATATCAACGTCAAAGTTAAATGACGTGGCATCGGTGACGTGTTGTGCACACGTTTTATCTGACATTTGTGGCCAGTAAAAATTAAATTATATTCTCAAACAATAAATTAAGCCACTTAACATGAATAAATATACAACATCATAATAAGCCTCTAAGACAGAACACTAATTATTGGACTATGTTAACGGGGCTGTACACCGTGTCTAGCAAAATGGTGGACTCCCAGCATTCACTGCGATGGGTGTAAGTAACCCATCCCAGTACTGATTTTCAGTGCCCACCGTAACACTCGATTTGACGCCGATAGCCGCAGCTACCATCTACCGTTATATCTGCCTCCTCTTACTTAAAGAATAATAATAATATATTGGTAAGTATGTTATCTTTTAATTTCATGATTTCATCATTTTATTAAAACAAATACATATTATATCAGGACATGTATTTATAAATCACTTGTAACGCCATTGGCAATTCCTTTCAGGGAGAATCAATTAGTGATTAGGAAAGAGAATAAAGAAAATAAAAGTGCCATCACACCAGGACATACCAGGCTGAGAAGACAGTGCTGCATGTGGATACAAAGATAATGCTACCCTACCTGTGATAGCAATGTACTGTCCGTGGATCATAAATATAAGGTTAAGTACCAACGGTCATACCTTGTTGCTTTTGTTGTTCAAGTAGGTAATTTTTTAATTTTAATTTAAAATAATATAATGATTGTAGATCCCTAATTGGTGGTGGTATGCAGTTCCAGCAACGTGTCGCCGCATATTTAAAACTACCACGGAATGCAGCAGTTCTATGTCCCGGTATGCTGAGTGCTCTAGCTGACGGTCTGATGGAATAGGAGAAGTGGTTATACCTCCAGTCTATCCTCTCATGCAAATAGAATTACCTGTTTTAACTACGCCAAATAGTAAGCTGTCTAAATGCAGTTTCCTTCTGGCTTCCATCTTTATCATGCCATTGTCATTTATATATGGTGTAACGTGATGACGTCTGGGAATATTAAAACAGTAACGTGCGGAAGCATTTTGGACCCTTTGTATTAAGTTTTTTGTTCTGGCAAGTAGGCAGGGACCATACACCACATCACAGTAATTAAACTTGGATAGTACTAGACTGTCTACTAATTGTTTCCATAAAGGTATACTGAGGTAGTCACGGATGTTGTATAAAATTTTAAGTCTATAAAAGCAATTTCTAACAATGTTATTTATATATGCTTCAAATCTCAGCTTAGGATCCATCAGCAGTCCCAGATTATTGGCTTCATTTACTCTTGCAATTGTTTGTCCATTTATCATAATTTTGGGGTCATTCTGTAACACAGACTGGATTTGTCCCTTACTACCCAATATCATAAATTTGGACTTTATTAGATTTAGAACTAATGAATGTTCAACAGACCATTTAACCACCCTTTCCAAGTCCTCGTTTATCCTGTCCACTGCAGACCTGGTTTCAACTGGCTTAAAAGACAGGAACAGTTGGGTATCATCTGCATACATGTGGTACCCACAATTTGAAAAGCAATCTGTTATGTCTGCTGTGTATAATATGAATAAAAGGGGCCCCAATATGGAGCCTTGTGGGACTCCCCTGGTCACAGCCAGGAGAGGGGAAGACATAACAGATCCATCCTCCTTGTGTATTTCTACCTGTTGTGATCTGTTTGAGAGGTAGCTATGAAACCACTGTATAGAACCAGGGGAAAATCCGTAATATGCTAATTTGGACAGGAGTAGAGACGTATCTATAGCATCAAATGCACGGGAGTAGTCCAGCAGTGCAAGTATTGTTGCCTCGCCACGATACCTAGCTTCCAGTATGGCACCCACCACATCACACAAGGCCGTTGCAGTTCCACGTCCCTTTATAATATTGTGTTGTCACGCTGTATACATATGCTTGCAAAATTTCAGCAAAATCGGTTGATGATATTTGCTTTAAAATTGAGTTGCAAGATTCCACCCGAACAGACAAGCATATTTCATTTCATTTCATTTATTCATAACAATTTTTACATTGTGTCGAATTACATCACTCAAATAAGATTTCACATGCATAACAAAAAAAAAAAACAATACAATAAATCAAAATAACTGGACAAAAAAACAATGTCAAAGTATGTAACAATTTAAAGGTAATAATGTCATTTAAATAGAAAATTAATAATGATTAAGATAATTAAAAATGGTCAGAAACAATATAAATAGAAAATAATTATTACAATCAATAAGTTACGATATAATGTGCAAATTCAGACGACATACAATTACTAATTACATCTCATCAATAGAATAATAGCAGCCCTCGAGCAGATAACGCCTCAGTTTATTTTTAAAGTCTTTTTTGTACAGTGATAGCTTTATATCGTCAGGCAGTTTATTGAAGATATTCACTGACATGTGGCAGGTACCGTGTTTTACAATATTAAGATTAGGAATAACTATATTTTTAAAATCTTTTCTTCTCGTACTCTCTCTAAGTTTTCTTCCTTCTTCAGTCTCATACTGATGAACCGACTTAGCAAAATGTGTTAAAAGCACCAATACGTATAGGGAAGGCACGGTAAGAATATTCAAATTCAAGAAGTGCTCCCTACAAGATTCCTGCTGACGAATACAAACCATGGTACGAATGGCCCTTTTTTGTAAAACGAATGCTTTTTGCATATTGTATTCGTAGCTGCCACCCCAGCATAAAATGCTATATCGCAACCTAGATTCGATCAACGCGTAATACACTTTCTTTAACTGTTCTACGTTAACTACATTGCGAAGGCTTCTCAGTACGTAACATGCGGAGCTGATGGAACTTTCCAGACTCTGAAGTTCTGGTTTCCAGTTCAGATAACTATCAATTTTCACCCCTAAAAACTTTACCACCTCCACTAAGTTGACATCGACTCCATTCAAGGCACAATATAGACAACTTTTATTTTTAGAAGTAGTTCTAAATAACATTAAATTGGTTTTAGTGGCGTTCACCTTGAGCCCGTTAATCGTAAACCAATTGTAAAATACTCCTAGAGCCTCATTGACACGCAACTGAAGAGATTGAATACTATCCGCGGTAATTATTGCATTGGTATCGTCTGCAAACACCACTAGCTTTGCGTGATCCCCTAAACTCCTTTCTACACAATCTATTACATCATTTATGAATGTAATAAAGAGTATAGGACCCAATATAGACCCCTGAGGCACTCCCGATCCTGCGTTTACCAATTTAGATTTAAACGAGTGGTGATGTAATGCATTATTAGCTATATTCCTCTCATTATTATTGCTTACGCGTGATAATTGCTTTACTTCCACAAACATTCTTCTGTTTTTTAAATAGGATGTAAGCAGTTGCTTAGCGTTGCCTCTCACTCCATAATGCTCGAGCTTATTCAACAGGAGGTCGTGGTTTATTGAGTCAAAGGCGGAACTAAGATCCAAGAACAGACCGGCTACCATTTGCTTTGAATTTAATTTACTTCTGATCTCCGTGACTAGAGTCTCAATAGCGTCTTGTGTTCCTATACGAGATTGATAACCAAACTGTTTATGATTCAAGACACTATTTCTGTTTAAATGTGAGATAAGTCTTGTTTTTATTAACTTTTCGAAAATTTTGGATAAAGTTGGCATGAGAGATATGGGTCTGTACATTTTAGGATCCTGCACAGAACCTTTTTTATGGATTGGGATTACCTTGGCTATTTTCAGTTGATCTGGGAAGATACCATCACTCAGGCAACTATTATAAAACTTTTTTAGGGGCTCTGCCAAAATATCTACATTGTCTTTAAATATCACTACAGGTAGCTCATCAAAGCCACACGATGACTTACTTTCCATTTCGTTTATTATCTTAACTATTTCATGAGTTGTGACGGGATACCAAGCAATGTCCCTTTCTACTCGGTTTGTATTTTTTTGTAACAATTGCATGGCAGAAATGCTTCCTGTACCCTTAACTGTGTTCATATTAGAGCTATCTGTGAACTGTTTCGCAAATATGTTGGCAACTTTAACTGGGTCTGTCACGAGTTTGTCTCCTACTCTCAACACTATTTCTTTTTGATAACTTTTAGTTTTGTTCCTATGTTCATTTATGAGTTTCCATATATCCCTAGAAATGTTTTTAAAACGTGATATTTTAGACTGTACTGCTAATCTTTTCGCTTTCCCAATTACTCTCCTGTATATACCTAGATACTTCCTTCTGTAATTCATAAAGCTTATGTCAGTGTTTACGTTTTTGCTTGCAACTAGAAACCGTTTCATCCTACTAGAAACCTTAATGCCCAGTGTAACCCACGCTAAGGAGGACCGTTTGGAATTCACCAGACTGGTTCTCTTTTTAAACGCTGTCTTAAATGTTTCGTTAAGTTTTCCAACAAACTTATTGATACCCAAAAGACACCAGTCCTGTTGTAAAAGTAGCTGTCTAAAGACAATTTTGTTATTTACGCTATAAAATCTCCTTTTTACATAAATCTTAGTTTCTTTAAGTTTGTTATTTTGATTACATGGCATAGTTAGATAGCACAATAAGCCAGCGTGACCATCCGCCAAACTATTATGGTCAACACTACAGGATATAATATAGTCATTCGCAACATTGGAAAATATGTTGTCTATGCACGATTCCGAATTATTCCGTATAAAGGTGATAGAATTAACGAGAGCTTTATAGTTATAGCATGACATTAAATTGATAAAATCAGTCTTTTTATTTTTATCAGATAGTAGGTTTATATTAAAGTCACCGCAAATACAACAGTTAAATTTAAAAAGATGTTCAAGTAATTGTTCTAGACTATCCATAAATATTGGCAGATTTTTATCGTAAGGACTACGATAACAACAACAGATACACAAACCAGTGGCTGTGTCTTTTACACCACAAATCTCGAACGATTCCATTTTGTATAATTTCTTTACTATCTTTAACTCCTCGAAATCTCTATCTTTTTTTACTAGTATGACTGTACCTCCCCTTTGTTTATTTTTTCGGGTGTTATACGATGCCACTTTGTAATCGTTGAAATTTAAGAGGTTAATTAAATTATCATTAAGAAAATGCTCGCTAATACATAAGTAATGGAATCTATTTTGCAAACTTTCCAAGTACAACTCTAACTCATCTATTTTATTATTTAAGCCACATAAATTTTGATGAAAGATATTTAATTTTTCATGTCTCAGGCTGCTATTATTTACAGTATTTACCGTAGTATGTCTATCAGTACCATCTTTACAATACAATTGTCTGCAGGGTATATTATTTGTGACGAAAAAACTCATTAAATGATGCACTGGCAGAAGCCGTTTCATTATTATTATAACATTTTAACTGTCTTATTAGACGTAATAAGTCCAAAAATATAGTTTGCATACCTACATTATTTACTTTGCCCGTGAGGCTATCAAACATGCTGTTATCGTACTTTAAATTTCGGTTGCTGTCCAAAAGATAGACATATTCATGATGCAAGACATCCAAGTTTAATAAATTAATAAACGTTTCCACGCGCCGGTTAAACAAATTGTAGTTACCATTACACCTGTATGTAGGAAAACAAACAATAACATTCGTGTGTTTCATGCCCTGTAAGGTTCTTCGCATATTGAAGATGGTGTCCATGTAATTATTTGTCCTTCTGAAATCTTCTTCTCCCAGCAGTATCACGCAGTAGTCCTTCATATTGTAGTCGGCTATCCTGATATTTACGTTTTTTAATAGTTGTTCCGTATTGGCGCCTGCCGTTATGTAATGGCAATATTCATAATCACTAAAGTACTCTTCTGATAATGATAAGATATTGTTTTTGTTATTTGCGCTTACTAAGCAAAGTTTATGTTTTGTCTTTAATTTATTGTTTAAGATGGTCTCGGATAACAACCGACGGTCCTGATAGGGTGAGCCTTGATTAACGGAAATGCTCTCGGTTTGAGGAGAAGTGATATCTTGTTTATAATCTGTGACTACAGACAGTATACCCGCAGATCCTGGACTGGTCTGAGCGCATTGGATGGAGGCTTGTTGTTGTGGGGTATTTCCAAAAGAATTCGTAAGTCGACGTCTGGCACTACCTTTTCTTTTCGAGCGCTGCAACTTACGAAGTGAAGATAAGGGACTTTTGCATATTTGTTTTAAAATTTCTATTTCATGCGTTAGCTGAGCTAACTGTGTCTTTAAATCTGAATTTTCTAGTATAACGTTTTCCAATTCCGTTTGTGTACTTTGCAAGTTTGTCCTAAGAATATGTATTTCCCCTTTCATTTCCTCTCTGCACAATGCAAGAACGTCGGTTGACACATTCAAACTTTTGCCCAGTAGCTCCTCCGATTCCGATGAGTATAGGGAGACGCTCATATCTAATGTCTCTAAGGATTTGGATTTTACTATCGGCCTTCTAAATGTAACGTTATTTAGTTCTGTCATCTTTGACAAATTCCAGTTTTTATGTATAAAGAGACTTGAAGTAAAAAATAAAAAAGATTTTTTCCAAGTAAAAATAAAATCCAAAAAAAGTTATATGGTTAGTTTTATTTTATGACATTCTAAAATGCGCAAAAAGGGAATGATCTGCTTCGGCGAGGTTTGATCTCGTGTCGCTTAAATATCAATCGTGAAGAGCTGCGGCCTCTGCCGTCAGGCCATTAAGACATATGCAAAATTGTACAATTAGCGTATTTGTTTTGTTCTCAGGCTATTTCAAAACTTTAAAGAATCGTTAGATGACTCATCCTGCAAAAATGTTTGCGTTTTTACACTTAGTTTGTTGCACCCTCAGAACATTTTTTTCTACAATATTGAGTCAAAATTCACTCTTGTATTGATGCTAAACTGTCTTAGAGCGCTCAACACTGACCTCCTTCTCGCTGTATGTATTGATTCTTCTTGTTTCCTTCCTAGGTTCCTTGTATTTTAACAGTTTACACTCTTCCCTTTTAGTTTTGGTTTCCACTGTTTACTATAAAGTTAGTGTCAAGAAAACGATAACACAGTTGAATCCTACTATTAACAACACTTTTTCACCAATTTTTACTTAATATAATCGTATAAACTATTTTATTTTTAATTTCGTTACGGAGCTAATGTTTACAGGACGGCGGTGCCATCTATGAATGATACATTGCAATACATACATTGAATACATACATTGCAAGTTAATAAAAGGCTTGTAATATTATGATTAATTTCTTTTATATTATTATCTTCATGTTGAGTGTCACTCTTATTTTTTCTTTCACACATCGCCTTCTAGTCCCAAACTAAGCATAATTTACGGGTACTAGACAACTGATATAAATATATACTTTTTTATTTGTAAATACATACACATATTATACATAGAAAACCCTCAAACTCCGAAACAAATATTTGCAGATCATACAAACATTTGATCCGGGAATCGAACCCAGACTTCAATCACAGCAGTCGCATACGCTACCACGGCGCCACTGAGGCAGTTATTAAACATTAAATTACAATATATGTTTTTCATATACCTACAAATTAATATACGATTTCTGGGTAGTAGAACTAAACACATACATATTATTTATCCCAAGTTTGGCAATATAAATTAAAGAAACGACAATACCAAATTTAATCTGAAACTTTTACTGAACAAAACTCTAATGTTACAAGTTATGATTAGTTTTCAAGACATATATTATTACATTATTGTGGGGCTTATATTACTTACACTAAGATTAATGTATTCATTATCAATTATAAGGTAGTAGAGCCAAACTGATCTTAGCACGAACGGGCCGGCTCGACCGGGGCGGTACTACCCTCGCACAGAAAATCAACGTAAAATGACAGCGTGATGTCGTGTTTCGTTGGTGAGTGCGAGACTGAAGGCCCAAAGATGCAGAAGCATCACTAGGTCGCCATAGTGTAGGTCACCATGCTGCATTGTTGCATTGTCTGCATTCGCAATGAGTATGGTGACTACCACTCTTGTATTCTGCTTATGCTTTCCATCAAGAGTCATTTTGGTAAGGTCAAGCATAAAAAAAACTATTACTAGATTTACCCGGACGTCAGGCGTCTTTTGTACGTCGGTTATCACGGTTATAAAAATAGAATAGGACCTTTCTTGAAAACAAAAGAGTTGCCATGCTAAAATATAGGCGTGATTAAAAAAAACATTTTAACGCCGTTTACCTCTGAGGTCCTCCCATGCTTATCGTACGAATGCCAAACATGGGTACTAACTGAACAACAACTTAAAAAAACTATAAGTTTGTCAAAATGTGATACAAGAAGTATCAGAAGAAGTGACAAGGTGAGCCTACAAAAAAATAAGGATAAAACCAAATTAAAAAAATATAGGTCTGTTTACAAACTTCTAAAATGGAGATGGGAGGCCAAATGTAAAGGGAAGGAACTGAACGAGAGTAGTGACCGAATGGTACCTGAGAGATGGAAAGAGAAGCAAAGGTAGATAAACCAAACGTTGGGCAGACGACATAAAAAGGACGGCTGGTCCAGAATGGACACGCGTTGACAAGGACAGGACGAAATGGAAAACTTTATAGGAGGCCTTTGTCGGAAGACAAGCTATATTGTGAAACCGGTTACCGATAACAAGTTGCACAAGTAATTAGTTTCATCAACAACCCATAACATCGCACTGCTGGGCTCGGGTCTCCTCTCAGGAGAACGTTAAGGCCATACGTTCCCACACTGGCCAAGTGCGGGTTGGGGACTGGCAAGACAACGTTGTGGCTACGATATCTTGTCGTTGGATGTTTTAAGCCGCCCAAAGGACTCCAACTAAGCTTCACGACTGTTATCATATGATGACAACCGGGACCGACTGCTTAACGTGACCTGCTAATCACGGAGACGCTCATGGTAAAATGCCACTAGCGGTCACACATCCAGGTACTGACTGCGCCGTCGTTGCTTACCTTAGGTGATTGTTTGTAATCACCGAGTGCAACTGGGCCATGAGACCGCGTTTTTAATGCGTTTTTGATTGGTTTAAGTTAATATAAAAATAGTGTGTTGTAACGTTTATTTAGTAATAAGTTATATATCTGTTATGCTACAGCAATAAAGGCTTATTTTATTTTACCTCTGAGGTCACTCAGGTCACTATAACTGTATAACTCCGATCGAGCAGATAATGGCACGGCAATCTCCTATACCGTATAAAACTTAAAGAACCCTTTATAAATTAATTATACTTTAATGATTCTTACAAATAATAATCTCAAGTCATCTGAAAAAAAAAATACCACATCCATATTTCGTAACTATAATCCACCCAGTTGAGGAAGGCATGAATTTCCAGCCGAGATAACGACGAATTATCCCTTCCCAAACTCAACAGTTTAACTCTGAGTAATTAAATCTGTTCGTGTAAACATTTTCAGCGTTAATTCCACTAATGTATATCTATATAAGTTTAGCATGATTAATTAGGTCCTTATAATTACTTCACACTGAACTATATACGCGACCTCGTGGGTTCGCTTTTTGTTTGTTAGTTTAGGTAATTTACCTAATTACAATGAGGAAACAAACAAAACTGTATTGTAACCGTAACAAAATAAGGTATAATATCTCATTTACATGTAAGAGTGAGGCTGTTTTCAGTTAATTCATGCATTTTTTTTGGTGTAAGGGACAAAGAGCAGATAGAATACTCAAGAAATATAAGCGTACTGCCTTCCTTTACGTTTACCATATGAGTAATGATAAGAATATTACGAACATCTAACACAACGTCATCTAGTCCCATCCTAAGCAGAGCTTGTACTATGGATACTAGACAACTGATATAAATAAATATATGCTTTTTTAATACATACTTAATATACTTAGAAAACACCCAAACTTCCAAACAAATATTTGCGGTACGTACTAATACTTGGTCCGACCCGGAAATCGAACTCGAGACTTCAAGCACAGCAGTTGCTACTACTGTGCCACCGAGGCAGTCAAAATGAAAGAATGAGTCATACAATTGTAATTAATATACTCTCGATTGTCGGCACTTGATGGAACTCGTTGCAATACATTCTAGAATCAAACTCACTTGTACCTGTTCCCCTATTTTAATTAACTTTACACCTGACCGCTTTCCATAAAGTGAAACCGGTCAGGTGTAAAGTTAATTAAAATAGTGCAATAAGTACAAGTGAGTTTGATTTAAGTCATACAATGCTTTCTAAAAAGGTTTATTTTAACTCTTCAAAAGTTAGCACATGTTAAAAGGACGATTAAATCACGAACAAAAGTGTGCACAAAATCTCGGAATGTTTACAAATTAACGCGTGGAACGTCATGAGCTAATATTGGTGCGCCGGTCGCTGCTTGCTTAGCTCTCATGAGTGCCGAACGGTTCGATCTAGTACAAGGAAAATATTGACCGCTTGCAGACTCAAAATGGGAAAATTAATAATGATTTTGTATTTTAATATTCTGGGTTACTGGGCGGTATCTAAAGATTTTTTCTTTTTAATCTTCTTGAAAAGACAAACAAACAATTCAATTCCCGCACTAGGAATATATCTATATCTTTCTGGGGACTTTACAAGCATTCACGAAACGGGCACAAAGAACACCCAGACTCAGGACTACACAATTTGTGGATCACTAAGTAAAAATAGAAATATTTTGGACATCTAGCCCACAACGCCATCTAGTCCCAAACTAAGCAGAGCTTATAGTATCGGTACTAGACAACTGATGTAAATATATACATTATATACTTGACATTATAATAAATAAACTCAAATTTCTATGTATATTATGTATATTTATTTAGTCGGTGTGAGGAGAGAAAAACATCTAGCCATATTCAATCTAATTTTACTTAGAGGATTCAGTATTTAATGAGACGTTGAAAATGGCATAAAAACAGAAAAGTACTTCCTCTCTCTTCAAATGGCTGGTTATTTTATTTTATAACATTTTTATATTAGTTTTGTATTCAGTAGTAATTTACTAAAATTAATTTGAAAAAAATATATTACAAACATAGCCTCATTCATTTGATGAAAAGCAGTGTTGAAATTGAGGTCATCATATTATTCCGGTGAGCCCTGTGCTGAAGCATGGTGTTTCCCATCAGTGATGTGTCGTAGCCTTACCCAAATTTACCTTCATTCTTTGTCCCGTATATAAGTAAAGAACTCTCAAAAAGGATCGGCTTAAAGGAACCAGATAATTTCTTATGCACTATTATTTTCAAACAGTTTTCGAAAAGAGACAGGGGAAAATGTGGATGATGATAATATTCACTCTGTTGCGATTCCCACATACAATGAAAGGAAAACTACTTCAGTGCCATCTAATGAAATACGTTGAACTACAGAAAAACTACCATTCCTGTTTTGCGATACCTATGAAAAGTTTCCGCGAAGAGTAACATCACCGTTATCATCATGAGATTATCACAGTCCACTTGAATACAATTTCCTAACATCACCCACTGATCACCTCCCCTGTCATAACACCCTCCCATGGTTGAAAGATCTTCCATTGGAGTGATACGCTTCTTTTCCTTCAGACATAAATATCGGATATTTTAAACGTTGAAAACATTTATCTGAACGTCATATAATTTGCTATTCTCGCTTGTTTCTTCTGTGAATATAGTAGCTCCGTTTATCATGCCTTCACGTTCCATGAATAATAACTGAACTACTAGTGTTAGATTTATCGACAGCATATCCGGAGAAAATAGCTTTTCATTCACTTTGCAACTGGAAAATGAGTAGAAAAATTTACATTTGTGGCGACTTCCACATACAGCGGCTACATAACATACCTACTACAGCGCCATCTACCGAAAATACGGTGAACTACGAAGTAACGAACCAAACGAAGAAACTACCAATCCTGAATCACGCAATAGAAGTTCTCGCGCCGATTATTATATATACAACAACCCAACATCAACCATTGGGCAGTGGCCGCCGCCAGGCATGATCACCTCGCCAGGGGGTTCCTCCCTTTGTATTGGAGGGACATGTGACCCGTTCCGCCACGCAATCATCATGTTTTTAATGAGATATATTTTATTGTAAACAAGAACACAGGTCTACAGGACTATTGTCGCTGATGGACACCTGAAACTTAAGACTCTCAAGTGCGTTGTCACCTGTTGGCTCCCTGTTCTCCCTAGAATTAGGAAGGCCAGTTTGAACTTCAATAGGTGAGAAGTGACCAAGGAATTGCTTAATGAAGGTTTCATGTTAAGCCGTGTTGTCGTTCCCGCCCGTCGAATCGGCCCGTACAAGACGACTGGATAAATTAGCTTCGTTGCAACAGAAATATGATAGTGTGGCATTGAACGAATAGTTTAACTATTTTATGTCATAATAGGAACTTTATAACTGACCCCCAAAACGCTAAATTAACAGCCATTGCTGCTATCGTTTTTTTTCGCAATCACATAGTATTATTTAAAGTCGTTTCAACTTACGTGTATTTATTTATTATATTTTTTTTTCAATAAATATTTTCGGACTTTTAAACACACTTCCAGTCCCAAGCTAAGCAGCGCTTGTGTTATGGATACTCTACGACTGATATAAATACATAAATACTTTTTTTTGTGAATACATACATACATATTATAATAATAATATAATGATAGTTTGTTTATTACTAATATATCTTTGACTGTCTTATCTCCTAAATTCGGAGATCTTTCTCCATCAATGATATCTTAATACGACCTGGATACATTGCTCTCGAGTTTATATATTATTCTATCCACATAAAATTCTAGGACCAATTCATTTATATTCTAGATTCGTTTTTTTACCTTTGCATTTTAGCAGCGTAGTTGATTTATAGCATGTAGATTTGATCGAGTATTGGCATAAAATAAACATTTTTTCAATCGGAATTTAAAGTTTCTCTACCAACTTTATATTATCTTTATTGGTTTGAAAAATATTATTTTCTGATAGCCTGTCTACTGATCTAGTGTGGTTCTTTGAAAAGCACTACCGTTTATTCAGTATCCGAGTACCAGTATTAAATAATATTCCGTTTATTTTTAACGTAGGTTTAACTTCTAGGTAGTAGAGCCACGCTGATTTCAGCACGAACGGGCCGGCTCGAACGGTACTACCCTCGCTCAGAAAATCAACGTAATAGTCATGTCAAATTAGACTAAAAAATAGGGGTGACGTTACAAATACAAATAAATTACACTTTACAGACAACCGATTTTTTTATTGAATAAGGGGCAAACGAGCAGACGTAACCTGATGGTAAACGATTACCGCCGCCCATGGACACCCGCAACACCAGAGGCGTCACAAGTGCGTTGCCGGCCTTTTAAGAAGGAGACATATATGTATTATGACGAATACAACTCTTTAAACTTTTTAAATCGTTATGTCTCAACAACGTGGCAACGGTGACACTTAGGATTTTTTTTACATTTTTATAGATAACTGATCTACATTTTTGTCTCAGCTAATTTTATGATAAAACTTACCGTTTTGCTGAAAATCACGAAAAACCGGTTTTCGTGACCTTTGACCCCGAGATTTTTTTTTTTTCACGTGCCTTCCGCCGATACCATCGATGAGGACTTTTCACATTTCCTTTATAATAGTGTATTGAACAATCCTACCAATATTCAGCCAAGTCGGAATTTTTGTAACCTTGGATGTCTAAATTGACCGGACTATAAAACGACAGCGTTTAAGCTGTCGTGTTTCGTTGGTGAGTGCGAGACGGGAGGCCCAAATAGTCTAGTCAACAAGTTCCATACTTGTTGACTAGACTAAAAGATGCAGAAGCATCACTAGCCCGCCATGGTGTGGGTCGCCATGCTGCATTGTCTGCATTCGCAGTGAGTATGGTGACCACCACTCTTGGATTCTGCTTATGCTTTCCATCAGGCAGAGTAGAGTCATTTTGGCGAGCCATACATAAAAAAAAACGAGTTACGGCCATTTCCAAAAACCTGTCTCTATTTTAAACTGGAGTTAACTTATTTTTATTTTATTTTCTTCAATGTGATTGATTCAATACTTTCATTGATTAACAGGTTATTTTTTTATTTTATTGGACTAGTTTTAGTTGTCAAAAATAACAAGTAGATATTCTCTTGTCAAAGTAAATTCAGACCGTTTTCAATAATACCTGTTTCTAGATAAAACTGGATATAGGTTATTGAAAACGTTTATTAGTGAGCAAAGTAAAATCTGAGACTTAGTTTCTGTAATTAAGTTGAGTAACTTATTACTTATTTTGGAATTCCTTTTCCAAATTTATAAATGTAGGAGGAATTACCGCCACAGGCCAGGCCAGGTGGAGTGATGATCTGCGCAAGATGGCTGGCAGGAGCTGGATGCGAGAAGCCGAGGATCGAATCAAGTGGCGTGCAATTGGAGAGGCCTATGTGCAGCAGTGGACTGCGATAGGCTGATGATGATTAGAAATTACATAAATAATCTGGAAAATGACAAGAATCAATTAGCATGTGTTTAAAGAATTTTTATTTTCTCATAAGAACTTACAGCTAGTTCACTTAGAATGAGATACATAGCATTATCTTATGACTAATACATTATTCACCTTTCAGCGTATTGAAAGTTACAATGTACATGTACAAACATATTTCTTTAGCCCGCCTTTAAATACATTTAACCTGTCACATTCCTTTAATTCATACGGCAGTCTCTTATACAGCTGTGCTCCTTCATATAATATTGTTTTTTTTCCGTAGTTAGTTCGTACTTTCGTTAGTTGTATTTTATTTGTATTTCTTAAATTATGTGTGTTTGGTTTCTTGTGTAAGTGTATGTCAGTTTGAATGGAATCGTTTGTGATATTTTTAACTAAAATACATGTTTTATAGGTGTAAAGTTGTTTGAGGTTCATTAATTTGGTTTTTTCATATAATACTTTTGTAGGAGTTAGGTAATGGTAATGAAATAGTACTTTAATTATTTGGTTTTGTATTCTTTGCAGTGTATTCAAATTAGATACAGCTGCTGATCCCCATATGTCAATTAGATATTCGAGGTGCGACTTCACCAAAGTATTATAAATAATAGTACGGGCTTTGTTTGGAATGCACTTTGATACTTTACGCACTGCCCCTAGTATTGAAATTAACTTTGTTCTGACGTGGTCTATATGTAGTTTCCAGGTAAGTTTGTCATCTACCCACAATCCAAGATATTTTTTTAGCATCTGCTAGATTATCTATTACATATACTCAAAAAGTGAAGTTACAAAAATCAATACAGCCTGAACATCGTTTCAATGCGATTCACGAGCATTTAATTACTTAAACTCAAGAACAACGGGAAGTTCTGCTTTATGTTATATGTGTTCTTCTGAGTAAGGGAACTGAGCAAGTCGAACATCGGTTTGATGTTATTTGTGAACGTGTAAGTTAAACTTTGAAGCAACACAAATATCGGATTGGAAGTTTACTTGGAAATTTTTACCTCGAAAGAGTTGAGATGCCTTTTCTTCTGTCTCAATTGCAGCTAACGTAAGTCAGGTAAATAAATTATATTGAAGTTGCTGCATTTAATTGAATAAATTAGAACAAAACGCAAACAGTTAAAGCAGAATATTCTCCTTTTTACCCGACTGCGAAAGGAGGGTATGTTTTTCGAGTGTATGTACGTATGCATGTATGTATATTTCTTTGGCACGCCCTAGAGCCTAAACGGCTTGTTTTATTTTATGTGAGTGGTTTCAATAGATTCGTCTTAGTCGTGAAAGTGACACTGGGTACATCAAAATTAAAAAAAAAGGATTATTGGCGCCAAAAAGTAATATAAAAAAAAGTTTTCAAAATACATCGAGTGTGGTATCAAAATAAAGATTTTTTTACGGTGATTACGAATATATAATATATATGTCGGAGGGAGGCTATACATGTGCTCAGGATCAGGATTGTTTTCATCGCTCATGGTAAATGAAAGGTTAAAATAAATGCGCCAGCAGATAAATAACACTTCTTATAATTGTAATCACAATAACTTTTTAAAGAAATAATCACAATATATCGGGATTAAAACAGATATAGTATCACTTTAATAATTCGTGTATTCTTGAAGGCCGCTCGAGCAAAAGTGAGTCCGTGCCCAGACTGATGTTTGTTTTTATACCGTCAAACGTAACTGACAGCTACGAATGAACGACGAATGATAGCGCCGGTGTTGCCACGCCGACATATAAAACTTATATGATTTTATTGTTAAATATTGACGCAGTCGGGTTTTTTATTCTTAATAATTTGTACTTATTGTAATCATTAAATAAATATAAGATGTTCTAAGTCATTTTAACCATTTCAAACAGTATAAGAATTTTCGTTAATTTTCTACTTTTCTATGGAAAACACGGTAAACAAATTAAAAACAAAATGTATGTGAGTGAACTCAAAACTGTTTTTGAACGTGGTTAAAATATTAATGACATTTCTACACCTCAAAAGGTCTCTTTACGTGTTTAATCACACTTTAAAAAAATGTTAAGTAAGAAAATAAATAATTATGTCAATGATCGGTGTCACCCTCCATAATTGACAAGATCCGCCCTTTCTACACATATTATTGGATGTAATATCTGCCTCATCCCGACAAATATTAATAAATACCAATCTAAGCTTCTGAATGAGAGCTCTTATATCCGTATACAAGCTAATAAGAACCTTATTTACTAGAAACAAATGTCGGTATTTATTTAAGAGACGGTCGAGAGGTGGTTTTCTCATAAAGCCAGTGCTGTCGTACAAGTTTTTATCAGAACACAATATTTATTTTCTTGTCTAGAGTTAGTTGTGGCAGAATCTTAAGGGGCGCGTCCCTAAAAACGCGCGAAAAGGCACTTGCAGTTTTGCAAAACACAAACAACTCAGTTCATATTTGACACTAAAAACAAAATCTCAGTAGTTTAATAAATCAGTCTACCAATGTACCGAGTGACATTTATAAAATAATTCTTTATTTTTGTGAAAAAAAGCCTTAACAAAGATCAAAATCATCAAAATCGACCTTTTTAATTAGCACACTCTGTCCTATTTCGTGCTCTATTTTAAATGTTTTTTTCTTATTTCGCGAGAAAAAAGTATGGAGAAAAGATTTACCGTTTTAGTTTCTTATTAATTCTCACCAAAAAGCCATAATCTAAGGCTAAACATCATTCATTTTTAGCGACAAAAGTTCCATACATTTTAGTACGTAGATATCGTCTCCCGTAAATTGCAATAAATAAGTTTTATCGCGCTCAAAAAATTCAGTGCCCGCCGAATATTCAAGGTGACACCACGTCCGTTTGTAGTTCGCACTGAGCTCCCTAATACGTAAATGACAAGTTTTAGGGTGGGTTGCCAGTGAGTGTCGAATTGTAACTGTTAATTTGTATTCTTGAATTTAATTTAATTTTTTTAAAGAATAATTTCAAAGAAAAATATTAGTATTTTTTATTAACACAGAACTTATTTTTATGTTTTTTTTTAACTTGCTATGTATGTATATATCTGACTATATTTGTTAAGACGGAATCTTGCAACTCAATTTTGCAGATATCTTCAACCGATTGTGTTGAATTTTTGTAGGCATATGTATATAGCGTGACAATGCTATATTATGATGACATGGAGCTGATCTGATGTTAAAGCTGGAAGGTGGTCATAGGAACTTTGTAACGACGGAACCTATCGAGTTTGGAGTCGTTTGATTTGTCTTGACGAGTACTTTGAATACACTTTGACAGACCGAGACACTTTGAGAAATTGTTTTTAAAAAAGTAAAAAAAATTTTTTTTAATGATTTCTGTTAGAATTGAATAACTACTACTGAAATAATGAAAGACCTTAAAATTACAGTTTTATTTTTGACTGCATGGTTGGTCTAGTGGTTTAAGCGGTTGCCTCGCCGCTTCCTACTGTATCAGGTGTTGTGGGTTCAAATCCCACATGGGACAACACTGTGTGATCCACGAATTGTTGTTCTGAGTCTGGGTGTCCATTGTGTCCGTTTCATGTATGTTTGTAAAGTCCCCCGCGACACAGGATTTATTGGATATATACGGAAGTTGTCTTTTTTGAAAAAAAAAACTAGCTGAGCCCCACGGTCTTACCCGCGATACTACACCAACTACTACCTATCAGTAAAAATCCCGTCAAAATCGCTCCAGCCGTTCCAGAGATTAGCCGGCACAAACAAACAGACAGACAGACAAAAATTGTAAAAAAGGGTCCCATCTATACTTTACGTAATTTCCATTATTATTCATCCATTAAGTTCGAATTTATTCAATTGGTGAATTGTAAAACAATAGATGCCCTATCCCTTACATTATCTGATATCTGTTATCTATATAAATAAAAGAGGAAGGTGACTGACTGACTGACTGACATACCCAGAGATCAACGCACAGCCCAAACCGCTGAAGTTAGAATCCTGAAATTTTGCATGTAGGTTCTTTATATAACATAAGTGAGCACTAAGAAAGGAATTTTTGAAATTCTACCCCTAAGGGGGTAAATCAGGGGATGAAAATCTGTGTGGGCGAAGCCCCGTGTAAAAGCTAGTATTATATATTTAAGGAAGTTTCCATTTCAAAGTTTTACACTCTTAATATTCACAAAACAAAAAGTGTTCTGTGTTAATATTAATTTTAAGAAAAATAGTTTGTTTTTTAACTGTCTTAAAAAAAGAAGGAGTTTATAAATTAACTGTATTTTTTTATTTTTTTACCCGACCACGGCAAAGCCAAAGGAGGGTTATGATTTTAAAAGGTTATGTATGTATGTTCATCTGTTCCCTCATAGCTCCTTAACTACTAATTAGAACTGGATAAATGAGGTATTGTTAGAAGTGTCTTGATCGTCCGCTGCTTATAGGCTATATGACGCGTCACTCAATTTAATGTGGCGCCCTCTAGCCGACATAAAGTACTGTATTAAAAAATGAATTTGACATAAACATGCCGTGTTTGGTATCATCGGAAAGGGTGTTACTTGTACATTTCAAATATATATAGGTATTATTGGCATTTGCTGGTGACTTTGTTCGTATCTATTCAATTTTTTTTTATATTTCTATGTTAGGTATTTAAAATATACTTTGCATATAAATTATTATTATCACTACACCAAAACATTTTAAATAAAAAAAAGTAAAAACTTAAATTAAAATAAAAACGTACCATAACTCTTAAAAACACGTGACTACGGCTTTTCAAAACTTGTTTCATACTTTTTCAGCGTCGTTTTTTGACAAAAAGTGAAAAAAGTACGTAAGTAATCTATGTAGTAAAATATAGTCAATATGAGCAATAAAAGCGATCAAAAATTTTATTTTTAAGAAACATTATGTTCCATTAATATAACATATATCATACAAATTTTATTTCATAACATATCATTAAAATCCGTTGATTACTGTAAAAGATCTAAGCTGACAGATAGCGCGAGCGACTTAATTTTATACTGTGTAAAAATATATTATCTGTCCATGAAATGAATTAAAAATGAATAGCTACACTTGAACCCCATTCTCGGCCGTTGACGAGTTACTTATAGTCCGCGGGCTTTCCGATATGACAAAGATACATTGCGTGCTTTGTAGGACATTTTAAACATTCTTCAAAGGCGAACAGTTAATGAATATGTAACTAGAAGAAAAAACCGAAAGTAAATTTATTAGTTGCCAGGGTTAGTATGCAACAGTGCCCGATGCGTTTGTGTGCATGTAAAATATGAATGTGGGTGTTCAATCACAAATTCCCACGCTCAGGGACTACAGTCTTAAATGAAATACAGTTTTTTTTTTTATTTTATTTATTTATATCTTTATTGTGTACATAAAATGAGAAAAAAAAAAATAACATAACAAATAATGAGTAACAAAGATGTATACGTAACAATTGGCGGTCTTATCGCTCACGGCGATTTCTTCCAGACAACCTTAGTATGGATATTGGGTGTTTACGAATTGAAGCAGTTTATACATCAGTAACACACCATCACGTGAATATTCTAACATAAATAAATTTATAAAAAGAAATGCATACACATATACATACATACACATATAAATACATACACAGACTTTAACATTTATATTACGTATAATGAACCCAAAATCATTCATAATGACAGATAATGATTCTTCACCAGGTTTTTAAAAACTGACAAGGTTTTAGCTTTTCGGATGGTCTCCGGCAAGCTGTTCCACAGTCTAACTGCTTGCACAGTAAAAGATTTGTCGGCAAACTGAGTGGAGTGTTGTGGCATTTTTAATTTTAAATTCTCCGATGACCTCAGGTCCTTGCAATGTGTATTGCGCAAGAACTGAAAACGTTCTTTGAGATAAGAAGGTGTGTGAGGATGGAACAGAACACTGTATAAAAGAGAAAGTATATGAAGATTCCGGCGAAAGCGTATTGGTAGCCACTTGAGTTTAGAACGATATTCTGAGATATGGTCATACTTGCGTAATCCAAATATGAATCTTATGCAAAGGTTTTGAAGTCGCTCAAGTTTATTTAATTGGTCTTCGGTGAGATCGAGATAGCTGACAGCACTATAGTCAAGGATAGGAAGAAGAAGAGATTGTGCGAGCGCAATTTTTGTTTTGATGGGAAGGAAGTTCCGTAGCCTTCGCAGAGACCCTGCCGCCGCAAATAGTTTGCGACTAACTTCCCCGATCTGAGGTCTCCAGGATAGATACCTATCCATATAGATCCCCAAGTTTCTAACTTTTTCGCCATATGGAACAATCGAGCCGTTGCAACTAACATCTGGTATCTGTTGAAAATTTATTTTACACTGCAGCCTGGGACTACCTACTATAATCACTTGAGTTTTAATTGGATTTACTATAAGTCCATACTCCTTACTCCAGTTACATATTTGCATTAAGTCTCTGTTTATATTATTCACCGCCTGTGCTAAATTATCGGGAGTAGCTTGGGAATAAATTTGAAGATCATCTGCATAAAGGTGGTAGGAAGAAAGTAGTTGATTTGTGATAGAGTTTATAAAAACTGCAAAAAGTAACGGTGATAAAACGCCGCCCTGAGGTACGCCCGCAGATGTTGTACACCAGGAGGAGTAAACATTATCAATACAAGCACGCTGCTGGCGACCATACAGGTAACTACGAAACCAGTCAATTGCCGATGGAGATATGTTAAGAGAACACAATATACCCAATAAGACATCAAAATCAACAGTGTTGAAGGCGTTGCTAAAATCTAGTAAAGCAAAAACCGTCAGCTTTCCTTCATCCATGCCTGACCTAACATCATCCGTAACATGGACTAGAGTAGTGGTAGTGCTATGGCCTGGACGGAAACCCGACTGGAAAGGATTAAGGAGACAATTTTTTGAGAGAAATGAGGTTAATTGTGTGTGAATGAGACGCTCGAGGACTTTAGAGAAAAAAGGCAGGACAGAGATGGGACGGTAATCTGATAAGGAGGATGGGTTACATTTCTTGGGCAGAGGAATAACTTGAGCCTTTTTCCAGGCACTTGGAAAAGTGTTAACGCATATCGAGTAATTGAGGATGTGAGAAATTACAGGTAGAATTTCATCCAGGATAGGAAGAATCATATTACGGCTGACGCAGTCGCTTCCTACGGCATTTGAAGTTATTGACATTATGCTCTTCCTAACATCACATGCAGCGAATTGACTAAAGAAGAATGGGGAACAGTTTGGAGTCGGCAGAGAAGAAAGGTAATTTAGTGTCGCAGTCTTGATAGCTCCCCCGTAATTTGAGGAAGCTGAAAAATGTGAATTCAGGGAGTCGAGATCAACATCTTTTAAAGTACAATTAGGACGTGACTTGCCGATCCCCAACGACTTAAGAAACTTCCAGACCCTAACAGGATCACCATCTTCAACAGATTTATGGATATGTCGGCGCTGAGCATTCCTACACATCTTATTGCAGTGATTTCTTACCAGTACAAATTTTTCCCAGTTGGTTGCTGTAGGATGTCGTTTATACTTTGATTGAGCCCTTGCTTTCTTTTTTTGTATCTCTTTTATATCTTCAGTAAGCCAGGGTGCAGGAAGATGTTTCACCTTTATTTGTCGCATTGGTGCATGCTTGTCATACAAGCGTATTACATGATCCGTGAAGAAGTTAATTTTGTCATCAATACATTGTGAGTTAAAAACTGGACTCCAGTCGATGCTGTCAGCGTCTCTACGAAGATTTTCGACGTTCAGGCTGCGAAAACTACGGCGTGAGATGATTTTAGATTTGGGTTTAGGAGTACGAATGAGATAGGAAAGATAGAGAAGATCATGATAGGAAAAAGAATCTGCAGAGCACTGGCCATGTTTAGTGACGTGCTCGACAGAAGATACAAGTATGAGGTCAAGGAGAGATGGGTTACGGTTTGGCAAGTTGTGTGTAGGATTAAGTGGAAGAATGGATAGATTACTAGATTCTATAACTGATCGAAGGTTGGTAGAACGAGAATCGTTTTTCAGTAAACAGGTGTTAAAGTCACCCATGACTATAGTATGACTGTACGAAGGGATTAGATTTTCTAACAGTACTTCAAGTGAGGAAAAGTAATCTACTCGCAAAGAGGGACTGTAAAATACACCGAGAAGCAGTTTTGTATTTTGGAGTAAAATTTCAATGAATAAATGCTCGCCAGCATTTGTGCCTGGGGGTTGAGATGACATATTTACTATAGAGAAAGGAATGTGAGATCGAAGATAAATGGCAACTCCACCACCTCGTCCACAAATACGATCATTTCTTACCAGCTGAAAACCTGGTAACGAGTAAGATACTGTGGATAGGCATGGCTTTAGCCATGATTCTGAAACAAGAATGGCCTGGAGATTCGTACAGTCGAAGGTTGTCAGCAAATCAGAGAAATGTGCCGGAATACTTTGGGCATTTATATGTACGACATTGAAATTCCTGGGAACATCAGAGAAATTATTAGAGATTGTATCTGCCAGTGAAGGAATACTGGTAAAACTAGCATCGTCACTGGATGCCGAAAAATATTCTTCACTGTCACTATTTGTGACGGATGACGCCATCAGTGTGTAATATAATATACAATACAATCGATAAGAATAATATAAATATTTAAAATAAAATAAGCAAAAGGTGTATAAAATACTTTAACATCAATCTGCCGGTTATATGTTATTAAAGATGTTGAAACTTAAATAAAATAAAAATTTGCATAATTGATCATCACAAAAACCATAATTAAAAATAATAATATAAAAAAATAGGAAATCAATAACAAGTAAAATTGTGTCACCAAAAGACTAGTATCCAGATCATGAGAGCGTCCACTATGGTCGAACTGGAATGGAACGCAATCCTGCTGTCATATTATGTGACAGTTGACGTCTCACGCGGTGATATTTACAACATGAAACTAATTGAAGAAGGGTAATCAGCAATGCTTAATATAGGTATGTTATGGACACAATGTGAAGTTAAGGTAATGTTTAGTTAAATGTAGATAAATCAAGGTCAGACAGGAATTTTTTAAAGATGTTATACAAATCGCAAACAATCGAGTGATAACAAACAATAAACGATGCCACTACTTCTTGACAGCACGCCTGGTTTTGGTGCTTGTTGTTTTGGCTGCTGCAACAGGCTTCACCACATCACGACAAATAGCATCCAGTTCAGAAAGTGTCGTAATACGATGCCTTTCATCACTGGGGCCCTTAACGTGGATAATGCCCTCCCGCGTCCAGCAGTTGGTTATGCCTAACTTCTGCCGTGCTGCCATGAAGACATCATGTCTAGTTTTCGTGAGGAATTCCGATAATGTGACACCGGTTCCCTTTAAGTGAGTTTTGGCGAACCAAATAGAGTCTCTGATGGCAACTTGTTGAAATTTAACAAGGATAGGCCGCGGCTTACTAGGTGACGAACCTCGTCCCATCCTTTGACTCCTCTTAATAGTGTTTATAGAGAAATCGCTAACCTTACACCGTTCACTGAATATTTTAGTTGTCACTAATCCAGTGTCCTCGTTCTTCTCCTCGGGAACACCATGAATCAGCAGCATCTTTCTCCTACTCAGAGTCTCAGTGTTGTCAGCAGACTGTATTAATATTTGAACTTGCTGTTGGATGCTGTTCAGGGCTTGGAGTACAAACCTTTTAAAATTTAAAAAATCTGTTTGGAGTTGCACGGAAGATGTGGATGAGCTGGTATCCTTTTGGAGCCTATCTCGGGTCTCAAACTCAGCCATGCGAGTGTTGAACTCAGTGTTCATGTCAGTAATCGTCTTCATTAGGGATTCCATATTGCTTGTGTATTAGAAGTGTAGTAGATGAAGCGCTTAATGGAGATAACACTTGTACCGGCAGATGATTAGGTCAGTTTGTTAAATAACACATTAGATGTTTAAGATTTCTACTAGAACTTATTTTATTTATAATTTATAAAAGAGCTAAAATTTTTGATGTGTACTGTGAGACTACCCACATAAAAAAAGTTTTGTGAATAAAACACGAAATCAAGACGATGTACGAGCAATGCTGTGAATCAAGATTTACTCGAAACATTACCTACTTAAGTAGGTATGGTTTCCATTACTACACCACTTCTGTGTGAATTATAGTAGTTTTCAAGATTTTTTTTTTCTCGGAAAAGGAACTTGCTTAGAATTGAAACCATGTACAATTATGGTTTATGAGCTGGCTTGACCGGAGATATATGGAAAACCGTGTGGTGACGAATTAATAAATCAGAGTGTAAATTAATAAATTGTTGTTTATAGTATTTGGATAAGAGTTTTATTACATTATTTCATATATGATATAGCGATTGAATTCAGACGATGTCCATAAAATAAATTTAATTAGATTCCTAAGCGGGGTTGTACGGAGGCCAATTAATGTACAACATTTTGAAATATATTTTTACATTAAACCTGTTAAAATAAATTTTAGGAGATCACTGCTCAGGTTTTACGTTGAAGATAAATTGATCAATGTAAAAAATTGTTATCAACTATGCAAACGGCTATTTGTATACCAGTTTAGAAACTAGCAAAATTAATCTCAAAATATACAAATATGTTTTTTTTAGTATACGTCAAGTTAGTACATATATGGGGACTTCAGGATATAGTGACAAAAAAAAGCATACTGCAGTCCCATCTAACGAAGATTGCATCACGACATTTACAAAAAGTTTGGATGCCATTCATCATAATCAATGTATGCAACTTCCCTACACCAATCTCGAGTCGCGGTCGGCCAGGCATGATCACCTCATCTGATTGCAGTATCCTCCTTTTGTATTAGACGAACATGACCCCGATATTCATCCGAGGTAAATCAATGTTGCATTATTATGCCGTATCCTACTTCGCCAAGAGTCGTGGGTTCAAATCCCTAGGACAACACTTTGTGTGATCCACAAATTGTTGTTCTGAGTCTGGGTGTTCTTTATGTCCGTTTCATGTATGTTTGTTAAGTCCAAGTCCCCCGCGACATAGGATTTATTCTTAGTGCGGGAATTGTTTTTAAAAAAACAAGTAAAATTAATAGCTATTTTCAGTAAAAGTTGATCTTGCTTCTTGCCCTGAGGATAAAGTTCAAAGTGTGTTATATACGAGTATAATTTGGAATATACTGCGAAACCGTTAAGTCATAAATATTAAACATTTCTCATGTGTACATCACACAAGCGAACTGCTATTAAATCGGGATCAATTTACTGTTCCGTATTTCAATATTAGCACTTACTTTAAATAAGTAATGACGTGACAGCCGGTTTTATTTTTGAATCAGACCAAATCATAAATCCGCTGGTGCTGGGCTTTTTGATATATTTTGAACTCATTATTATGGTGTTAAACAAGTTTGAATTTAGAGCTAACATTCTAGAATCAAACTTTGAAAGGTTGAGAATGCCTTTGAGAATGCCATAAGGCGAAACCGGTCAGGTGTAAAGATAATTAAAATAGTGGAATAAGTACAAGTGAGTTTGATTCTAGAATGTATTGCAACAAGTTCCATCAAGTGCCGATAATCGAGAGTATAAATTATATAGAGCTAACATGTTTCTGCCAATCTTCAGTTAAGACAACGGCGACGAATTGAGTACCCTTATTATCTCGCAGGTGTCGTAAGAGCCGACGAAGAGAGTAAAACGTACTACGTCCTACCTAGGACAATATTGTCCACTATTGACAGTATTGTTTACTACCATTTTCACGAGATAGAAACTTGAGAAAAACTTAAACCAACCAGGCCAGTGTAGTGGCCAATTTCTGTGTGTGCGACATCCAGCAAATTCGTCATATGACGTCAACTTTTATTGTCACTTTTCTACATAGAAAAGTGACAATCAAAGTTTATAATAACATGTATGATGTATGTAGGATTAAATTGGAAAAATTTCTGGGAAAGGTAAAGTTGTTTTTAACGTAAAAGACTTTCAGGAAACTGCAACATAAAACATACACGCGCTTGTAAATATTATGCATGCCTTAGAATCCTTTTTGTTTAAAGTGTCTTTAGAGGTAATATATGGAACTAATATTTTAGTTATATGCAAACTGTGAATGTTGTAGTACTTATTATATTTATTATATATAGCAGTTATAGATCGCCCACCTTCTGAATCGGAAAATTGTTTTTTTCTGTTATACTAAGAATCAATAAAATAGTCCTCAGAAAAGAGCAATTTAAAATATTTATAGTAGTTTTATGGAGTAGTGCAAAAAAAAAAGTTAAATAATGATCTATTTTTTTATAAATTTCAAGGAAATAGACACGCTGATTTCAGCACGAGCGAGCCGGCGCGACCAGTGCGATTTTACCCTTTCACAGAAGATCAACCTAAAGTGGCAGCATTTGTGCAGTCGTGTTTCGTTGGTGAGTGTGAGACCAGAGGCCCAATGATGCAGAAGCATTTCAATAGGCCGCCATAGTGTGAGTCACAATGCTGTAATGTTGCATTGTCTGTATTCGCATGTTACTTCTTTTTTATTACCTTTATCTATCACTAGTTGTTGCCCGCGACTCCGTCTGCGTATATGTTGGTTATCGCGCGTGTTATTCTGATGAATGTACGTATCTACTATAAAGTTTTATCCATATCCGTTCAGTAGTTATTGCGTGAAAGAGTAACAAACATCCATCCATCCATCCATACTTACAAACTTTTGCGTTTCTAATATTAGTAAGATATGCTACATCTAAAACTACAGGAAAAAATATTACAAATGAGTCATGGAAAACGACGAATTAATTCATTAAATAAGATTTTGTGCTCATATTGTTCCATCCTTATTTTAAATTTTATCTCAACAGAAACGTTTTTTATATGAAAAAGATGTTATCTAAAGGCTGCATTACTCCTGGGGCATTGTGTAGCAGTTGACACTAGGACAATAGCCGCCACTCTTGTTCTAAATCTGCCCGTCTGACATGAAAAGGAGCCAGTACACTTATACTATGGTAATCAAATATAGCTCACTTAGGACCCATAATATTTTACCCGTGATGCTCCCCGGTTTGAAAAAGGTGTCTGCCTATTTTGACTTCATTTTGTCTCCCGCTTTGCTAAGGAGGGAAGTGGACTTATTATATTTATTATATTAGTTTTTCTTCTGATTAATTTTGTCGCGGGTTCCAAGACAGTTTAATTTTTTCTGGGACTTCCCGAGTGTCATAACTCGGTTGTTCGTGGGTTACTATAGAACAGTAAAAAAAAAAACATTATTTTAAACCAGGCAAGTCTTAGGTCAGTTTTCATTTTAGTTACATATAAATAATCACAAATTATAACAAAAAAAACGAACTTCAATCTGGAACGAAGCACCTGCTTTCAAATAAAAAAAAAATCATCAAAATCGGTTCACTCAGTCGAAAGTTATGAGGTAAGGTATTGAAGTCGGTTAAATAGTGACCATTTCTAGTAGCTTTATCTGTATGTTTGTTTGTAATTAGCATTTTTGATTGACTTTTCGTTGTGTGCATTCAATACTGCCAAGGTGATGATCGGAATGTTGTGATCGGAATTACCGACCGAAGCTGCGAAGTGATAACACAACCAGATAGAAAACATATGATAAGTTTTTTTTTCGTTGCATTTCACAAATTTAATTTTATACGTATTATGTCAATACATTAAGTTGACGTATACTTGGTTCTTTAAGCCATTTAGGTTTCGTACTAAAATTTTTACCTCAAATATCAACTACATACATTTAAAAAAATACATTTCTGAAACGGAAATCTTACTCTAACTAGCGTTTACAAAGTAAATTAGTTCCTTAAAGCTCATAGAAGAATTTTTCTTGGCCTATTAAGGGTTGAATCGACAAACCGCCCCTCGCCATTAAATCTAATCAGAGATCAGCACTCAACGTGTAATCACCTCGAATAATAACGTGATTGTTTCTAGGGGTCGACGACTTTTAATGGTTTAACTATGACTCGGAATGACAGGGATGAACTTTGCGGTTCTACACGAATGGTTCTACATTGCTCTACTCTGCACGGTTGGACTAGTAGTTTAAGCGGTCGCTACGCCGCTTTCTACTAAGCCAAGTCATACATGGGACAACACTGTGTGATCCATAAATTGTTGTTCTGAATCTGTTTGTTCTTTGTGTCCATTTCATGTATGTTTGTAAAGTCCCACTCGATACAGTATGTAAATTCCTAATGCGGGTGTTGTCTTTAAAAAAAAAAGAAGCTGTACTATCTACATGTCTATTATGATTTTAATTTGTTAATTAGGATTGTTATAATTATTTAAAATAGGTTTTAAGTCTAAAATTAACACTACAATTAGATCATTGTTTGCACTCGATCACACTACTACTATTAAATTGGTACTGCTTGGTAGCCGTACTAAAAGGAAGCTTTCGTGTGGTTTCTATAAATAAATGTTGCAAGAGAATCAAGGGTTTCAAAATTTCACTTTATATTTGAATCGATATCGGGAACTGTGGGAAAAAAAATAAAAATATACCTGAATGTAATATAAAAACTAATTATCTATTTAAATAAATAAAAATGACTCACATGTATGTATGTAAGCGCATAACTTTCGATTGAGTGCACCAAATCCAATAATTAATTTTTTATACGTGTTTGTTATCTTCAGGACAAGGTTTGTATAAGAGAAAATTAAAAGAGAACCAGAGGTGTTATATTTTCTTAGTACACTTACTCCTATACACTGCGGCCTGCGGGAAGTTGAGGTGGGCTTAAATACTAAAATAAGTTTTTCAATAATTTAGAAAAAAATCTCAAAAATAAATATGGCCGTACGAAGTTGGCCTTGTCAGCTAGTATTAAAGAATAATACACTCACTCTCATGGTCACACATTATTGATATTCTTTGTTAAATCTTTTATTTAATATAAACGCTTGAAACAATGGATTGAGTGGGTTCACGACAAGTTGGGTAGTGTACCCGTACACCTATCCAACTTATCGTGAACGGATGATTTAAATATTTTAACAATAACATTAAAATAGTGTAAGACCAAAATCCGTCTCTGTGTTATATTTCATTCACATGCGACTAACATTTACTTATGGTTATTGCTTCAGAATTTGGTGGGATGGGCTCTGTTAACGAAAAAATTATATTGAAATATAAGTTCAATACTATTTAAGGATCAAGTTAAATAATATGAGGGGAATTTTTATCCGACCTTGCTAAAAGGAGAGATATGTTTTTGTATGTATATTTCATTGTCGCACTCTATAGCCTTAATGACTTAATGGATTTCGGTGTTTAAGGTATCGTTGGATTATTTGAATAGGCACAAGGTACGTAATAAAATAAATTAAATTAAAAAGCTTTTTAAAAACAAGCTTTTACTGGAATGCCTCGAGACGAATCAACCGAGTTCATACTCGATGATGTTGCGACGTTTCTTTACAGAGTTCCTATGGCCACCTTCCAGCTCCAGCATCAGATCAGCTCCATGTCATTATAAAATTGTATTGTCACGCTGTGTGCTTGCATAATTTCAGCAAAATCAGTTGAAGATATCTGCTTCAAAATTGAGTTGCAAGATTCCACCCCAACATACAAGCATACATACATACATTGCAAGTTAATAAAACGCTTCTAAAATAATATAAAACATATCGCTGGTTAATCTTCCCGTAAATGTTTATCCGCACTTTGATGAGAGAAATTTCTAAGCACTGGTTACTTCTAAGGTCTTAAAATCTCTCCCACAATAAAAATACTCGCAACAAGCAGGATTATAAACATCTAAAACATATGCTTCTTCGGGAAGTAAATTACCTTCTGCATTTAATATAGTAGTTAGGTAAGAAAGCTTAAAATAAAGCTTTTGGATTAAAACTCCTTCGCAAGCCAAGCTTAAGTTTGTTGGTTAGTTTCCATCAGCTTAAGTAATTTTGCTCTAAAAACAAAATGGCAGTTTAAAAGCGCTAACAATGCAATCTGCCCTTAAAGTGAACCAAGACAAAATTAAAAAGAGAATTGGCGCTTTTAAGAATTTCTTTCAAACTTTGTTCTTGAATCGTGGATTTAAAAACGTATTTATTCATAGGTATTGTTTATGTATAAGCCAGCTCAATTGACTCTCTACACTAATGAGGGCACCCCATCGTTGGCGCCTTGGATACATGCCCAAGTCTCAATTTAGTTGTGCCAACGAGGCTAGTGAAAACTATAACTATAAGATCTTACAAAGTACCATTTTGTTGAATAAAACACATGCATAACATAAAGTTATGCAATGTACGTGCATTTTCTTTTGACATCGTTTATAAAGAAGATTTCGGTGGATACAATGCCTTACTACTGATTTTAATTTTTAAGGATTTTCAAAATCTAGCAAAATATTATATTTGAAAATGTTTATTTTAAAATGTTTACATAAGTAAAAATGTTGCCATTATAATGACGTCCGATAAGTAACAGTAAATATTAGCTAAATTTTCAAAATATACTACGAACTTATGACTAAGGCTGAATCAAAGCCTCTGAGTCAAAGCTGAATCAAAGTACTTAAACCATGAGCAGAATCCAAGAGTCCACTGTACTTCGTGTGAATGCAGGCAATGCAACAATGCAAAATGGTGACCCACACTATGGCGGCATATTGAGATGCTTCTGCATCATTAAGCTTCCGGTCTCGCCCTTACCAAAAAACACGAAAGCACAAATACTGTCATTTAAGGTCTTCTGTAAGAGGGTAGTACCGCCCTGTCGAACCGACCTGTTGGTGCTGAAATCAGCGTGGCTGTACTACCTTGAAAAGTTTTGTGAAAAACGGCTCGAAGAAATATCACAGTCCCAGAAAACATATATTAAGATTTTTTTAAGAAATATACTGGAGGTCATATACCCCCTCAGCACATACCCTTGACTGTGGTGGGGGATAAAAAAGGACGGCGACGTACTTGAGTCTATAGTATTCTAAGTATCTAGGGGCAGTTGTGTTCACTTACCCTGTGCCCCTTTTACCACAAAACAAGTAAAATTTTAACAAAAACAAAAACCGACTTCAAGGTTCGACTCGATTTCTTTTGGATGCCATCATCAGATCTTAGTGTCCTCCATCCCTCCATCATGGTACCACCGTTGGGATATCTCCTTTCCATTAAAAAAAGACCCATAAAAATCTGTTCATAAACGACGAAGTTATCCGCGAACACACATTAAAAAAAACATATATACGGTCGAATTGAGAACCTCCTCCTTTTTTGAAGTCGTTTAACAAATACTTTTCACATACTGCAGAAAACCTAGTGAAAGTGGAAATTCATTTAGTAAAGGGTTAACTCGGAGAACAAAGTTTTTCTGGTGTCACTTAAGCACGATTCAAAAGTTAGCCTGTTTTTCTGTCAAACAACAATTTGTATCGGTTTAGTACCGTCAATGTCGCTTTGAAAACTAATTCTAACATTAATGAATTGATTCAAATTAGCATGGTCTCTTTCTATTAATAAGTTATAAGTAGAATATTTACCATTATAACAAAATAACTTTTCATTACTGATATACAAGGCTTCCTATTGAGGCGAATAAATGTTAACAGGTACAGGGAAAATTTTACCTACATTATGTGATTTAATCTAATGAATACATCAGGTAAAATAAATTAATTGGTTTGTAAACATTGAAAGGTAAATTAGATATGCTCCCTTTTCGGAACACAATTATAAAATATCTTATAATTCCTAATTAGTACGAAATTTATGTTTTAATTCATGCGTTTAAAGCAAAAGGCATAAAATTGACATTGTGGATTAAATGTTTAACATCTTTAACAGCTGTGATAAACTCTGTGATAAACTCATACATATCAAATGACCTTCCTCGATAAGCAGGCTGTTCAATACTGAAATAATTTTTCGAATCAATAGTTCTCAAACAAACTCTTTAGCACTTTTCCTACACTTTATAGCTGTTGCAATGACTTTTTCTTCTCTGTTATTCTAGCATTCTCTTCTAACACTTATCTCCTTCTAAGCCGTTTATTAATAAAAATATAGATGTAATGTAGAAGAAAGCTTCTTTCTCGAAAGTCTGGCGATGGATAGCATTTGCTCAGAATCCAGTATCTGCGGATTCGTTTTCGTTGCTGATTAGTAGCAACTGGTTATCACCTTCCCCAATTAGAATCTAACTTAACTTAGAAGATGATATCTCTTTTGCCCTGCGTTCTTATCATTAAGAATAATTTATGGTCTGTTAGAAAATTCCACATATTTTACTGATCCAAAAATATATAGGTATATTTGTGCAAACAAATTTATAGACGACTCTCTTGTGCAACAGAGAAATGAATTATTATTGCGTTTGTGTGGACTCTTTGGTAAGAGCACAGTCTATTGGGTAAGCACGTAACACAATACGCTTTCGTTGTCTCCTTTATTGAAACACAACGGCGAGAGACTTAATCGCATTATGTTTCTGTGTGTTGAATTATTTAGTACCTAGCTTATGGTGACAATATTTTACAGTACCTTACGTTTTACAGTATTTTGGACAGATCGACTTTTGTTAAGATTTATTTCGAAAATAGTGAGGAAGATTATTGTTAGGTTCTCTAGCTGTCATATTTTGTGATTTTCCTCTGCAATACCTTGCAAAAAACTGGACCAGTCAGTCTATCTTTTTTGTTTTTTTTTTTTAATAACATACATTTGTATGTACATACATATAATATACTAGCTGACCCGGCGAACTTCGTACAGCCATATTTACATATCTGTCTCAGCTCCCCACAGGCAGTGTACAGTCGCAGACAAAAAAAATCTTTTCCCGTTATCTTTTATTTTTTTCTTTCTAGCAAAAAAGAATGAAAGAAATCGGACTATGTGTTATTGAATTACAACTAAGTACATATTTTGACTTTCATCCCCTCTCTCCAAGAAACGTTGCTGAATTTCGGGATAAAAAGTATCCCATGTCCTAACTCGTAGTATGAACTCAAATCATGCCAAGTTTCATTTGAATCCATTCAGTAGTTACGGCGCGGCGAGGCCAAGATACAGACAGACAGACAGAAATGAAAAAAAATACAGTTTTGGCTTCAGTATCGATTATAAAGAGCCCTCCAAATTTTTTTTTCTAAATATCTTTAATGTATAGAATTGGACCTGTTACATTTTTATTGTAAGTATAGATGTATAGTATGTATAGCAAGTACTCTTTGATCAAAAATGTTTAGCATTATATTCTTTAAAAATAAATGTTTTGTTTTACCATGTTCTGTAAGTCTACACATTTTCAGAGAGTCATTAATTTATTTAATTTGTTCTGTTAAACTTAGTAGATTTACAAAAACTACTTCAGAAAAGTTTGAATTGGACTAAGTAAGTTAGATGGATTATAGGAGAAAAGTAATGGGCCCCGCTTTAGTAGAAACTATAGATAGGATAAAGGTTAATTAAAGTTTATACATTACGTCTTCTCAATATTTAAGAACAAACTTTTAAAACTGGTCTCGAGAGAAGCATGAAAAAGTACCTAAAAATATCTCAAACTACCTACAGAAGTTGGAGTTTAGCTTTGAAACTAGAGAGGGAAATATATCATACATAGTATCAAACCAAGTCGCTTCCGTCTGTCTATCCCTATAAATGCTTAGATCTTTAAAACTACGCAACGGATTTTGATGCAGTTTTCTTTAATAGATAGAGTGATTTAAGAGGTAGGTTTGTATGTATAATACATGCATAATATAGTAGAGAAACATTGATAATTTTAGAGGCTTTTAATGTGATGTCGTAAATAAACCCATTTTTACCCGACTGCGAAAGGAGGGTTATGTTTTTCGAGTGTATGTATGTATGTATGTATATTTTTTTGCCACGCCTTAGAGCCTAAACGGCTTGTTGTATTTTTATGTGAGTGGTGTCAATAGATTCGTCTTAGTCGTGAGAGTGACACTGGGTACATGAAAATAAAAAAAACATATGATAAGGATTTTTGGTAGCAAAAAGTAATATAAAAAAATAAATGTGTTTTCAAAATACATCGAGTGTGGTATCAAAATAAAGATTTTTTAAGGTTATTATGAATATATATAAAACTTATATGTTTTTATTGTAAAATATTGACGCAGTCGGGTTTTTCATTTTTAATAATTTATACTTGTTTACGCTTACATTGCAAACGCTGGCTGTATCCTACGAGATAGATCAAAATAATGTACTACAGTATTGTACACTTTAAAAAGGTCTACAAAAATTCTGCGATGGTATATGTCTGTCTCTTAAGGATAACCTACAATAACCATTTTTTATTCCTTTCTGTTTACGAGAAATAATGGCTTATTTACGAAGCGATTTTAAGCAATACGGTATTAATCCTTATCCAATTAAGTACCTTAAATACATTGTGCATTTAATATAGATCAATATGACCTTTTTCAGTATGTAATTTAAATGAATGCATTCGAAGATATTACAGATTTAAAATGCACGAATCGTGTCGTCGGTGGGTGCATCTGAAATCCACCCGTGCGACGCCGGGGCGGGTCGCTAGTTTAGTTATAAGCTTATCAATGGAAAAATCTACCAAAATACAAAATCATTTATTTTACTGTCGACATCAATTGTTCTCGAGAAGTATAATAAAACACTTATTTGGTGCGAAATAAAAATGTAGTAAGACGCAACACTAAATTCTTGTATGACGACCGTCTCATAAGGCTGGTGATAAAATGTAATGTAACATGTCGTTTTCAGGGTTGCCACAAAATGATTTTGTAGGGAATTGAATATAGTGTGGCAAGACATAATAATTATGTACACTCTTTGTTTTGTTTATGTACTAAAGAAACTTAATATGTTCACGTCTACATCTTCCACATTTTGCCACTTATCGTTATGAGCAGACTACTTGTTTCCCGCGGCTCCGCCCGCGTATATGTCGGTTATCACGGCAAATAGTAGCCTATGTGTTATACTAATGTATAAGCTATATTACTGTAAAGTTTCATCCAAATCCGTTCTGTAGTTTTTACGTAAAAGAGTAACAAACATCCATACTTACAAACTTTCGCGTTTATAATATTAGTAGGATTCGTAATAAGATCAAACCTCATTGTTGTCAGCCAGGATTTAGGGATTAGATGGGAAAATCTCCGTTCAACAGCAATATTTTCAACTTTTTTACGGCTAAGCCGATTTGAGGATAAAAATATAAAGTCTATTGAGGATAAATAAATAACGCTCAAAAAAATAATACGACGCTAAATCTGTGTGTAAGTGATGGATTTTAAATTTATATAAATGATACCAGCCGTGCCCCGCTGTTTTACTCGCGGTTGGTGTTGTACCTTATATCATCAGCTATCTGCCAGTGAAAAACCCGTCAAAATCGATCTTTACAGATAGAAGCCGGAACAAACACACAGACAAAAATTATAAAGTTGGTTTTTGGTCGTATATAATTTTCTATGCATTTAGTGAAAAGCTGTTATTTTTAAATTACAAACAGACAGTTTGATGTTATTTATTTGCATAGATAAAATACTGGGGTGACGTCAGCATACAGCTCAATAGCAAAAACATACTACAATGCCATCTACCGAAGAGACCTCGAAGTTCTCGTATCAATTACTGCACGTTTGGCCTAGTGGTTTAACGGTCAACACGCCGTTTCCTACTTCGCCAAGTGTCGTGGGTTCAAATCCCACGTAGGACAACACTTTGTGTGATCCACAAATTGTTATTCTGAGTCTGGGTGTTCTTTGTGTCCGTTTCATGTCCTAGTGCGGGAGTTGTCTTTTTTAAAAGAAAAAAATAAATAAAAAATTAGCATCTGTACAACATCCCTACATCAAACGTATAATTAAATAGGGAATTCAGTTATTACGAATTATTCTAAGTACACAATGAAGTAAAGAAAGAACAACTTTCTTGAATGAGAACTGGAATATCAGATATTTTATATTGAGATAGTGACAGCCCTAGCCACTGGTGAACATTAAACACAATTGACGAACGTTGCTATCAGAGGCGGAACAATATCACTACCGTTGTAACATAGATTAGGTTGTTACCAGCGTCGAACATATTATATACTTATAGGATTATACCTCACATTATTTCCTTGTATAATTTGCTTTATGGCTTGCTTTTAATAGTCAGTGGTTCGTTAACGCGGGCAGAACCTATTTAACTACTAACTTTAGTTATGAGGGTGTATATAACTATATATATAAAAAAATGATGCGTATATCAAAAGTGAGTTCACAAATCCTGGAGTCGGTTTTGTTTTTTAGCCACGACAGCATATAAATCCCTAATGGTAAAAGGCTATATTTCATTGCGCTATGAAATATAGAGGATGGCGATGCACCGAATAATATCATCAACTGTAAATACTCCTGAAAATTCTACACACGTCATACAACACATATTTCTGTGTCTTTTTTGGGCCACAGAATACTTGTCATCTAAAAATGATTTCACGAGTAAAGCCAAGCGTAAGACCTAGTAAAGAAGATTCTAGCATAAGGTTTATCTATGTCTATGTAGGGGTTTCTTAGTGGCCATTTTTTTAGGTTTTGGTAAGGTGATGACCTGGTCCGACTTAGACCTCAGAAATTTAAGATGGATCGCCATGGAATTGTCAGTCAGTTCAATTCTTACGGAACCTCTCATAATGTAAGGTGATCTGATAAAATAACAACATAATCTGCCCATTACAGTTTCACATAATTTAATGGCCAACAATGCCAATTTTTTTTATGGAATATGCGGGCAAATGGGCTGACGTATCGCCTGATGGTAAGCGATTACCGCCGCTCATGGACACCTGCAACACCAGAAGCGTCACAAGTGCGTTGCCGGCCTTTTGGGGATGGGGTGGGGGAGGTAGAGGAAGGGGATTGGGGTATGGGCTACGGTATCCTCACTCACTCGGTGAAAAACAGCGCAAGATCTATTTCACACCGGTTTTTTTGTGAGGCCGTGGTATCACTCCGGTCGAGTCGGCCCATTCATGCCGAAGCGTGGTTTCCCACGGTTGAAGGCAAATACCGCGTAAAAGAATAGAAATACCCGATTTTTCCCATCTGTGAAATCCCTTTAGTTTTTTTTGTTGTTCGGTATCTTTTACAAGAACATTTTTGATGAGATACTGGAAAGTCAGAGAGAACTTAAAAGCCTAACAACCCGCTTGTATTAAGTCTAAACACAAAGTAGGCCAGGTACCAAACTTAGTCATTATTCATTGCCCGATGTGAAACAAAAAGTATTTTCAACACCTCAACAAGTGCTTCTAAGCCAAAAAGATAAAACCTTCCTTTACATAAAGTTTTGCGAATGTGGCTTTAACAACACATCTTCGGGGCTTAAGAAATTTCTTGTATTGAGTGGTTTTGACAGATTTTTTCTTCAGAACAAAATAGGGCTGTGAATTATTGGACGCTTATTTAGATAGGTTCTCCGATGGTTTGTATTATATTCTTTTACATAATAATTTTTAAACTTCAAACCTTTGAACCTTTTTGATTCAAGATATTTTTTTATATATTTAACTGCCTCGGTGGCGCAGTGGTAGCGTATGCGACTGCTGTGCTTGAGATCTCGGGTTCGATTCCCGGATCGGACCAAATGTTTGTATGATCTGCAAATATTTGTTTCGGAGTTTGGGTGTTTTCTATGTATAATCTTATATATAAAACTCTCGTGTCACAATGTTAGTTACCATACTCCTCTGAAACGGCTGGACCGATTTTTATGAGATTTGGTGTGATATCGGGTAGGTCTGATAATCGACCAACATCTATTTTTTATACCCCAATTTTTTTATGGCAAAGCAACGTTTGCCGGATGAGCTAGTATTATTATATATTATATAGTATTTACAAAAAAAAATGTGGATATATATTTATATCCGTTATCTAGTACCCATAACACAAGCTCTGCTTAGCTCGGGACTAGATGGCGTTGTGTGTTAGATGTCCGAAATATTTATTTTTATTATTTATTATATATGACCATGCCACAGTGACTCTACATGATGGAAAGCAGACAATGCTACAAAGCAGCATGGTGACCCACACTATGGCGCCCTATAATTGTGATGCTTCTGCATCATTGAGCCTCCGGTCACGCACTCACCAATGAAACACGACAACACGAACGCTGTCATTTTAGGTTGGTCTTCTATGAGACAGTATTACCGCCCCGGTTCGTGCTGAAATCAGCGTGGCTCCACTCCTTGAAAAGGTATTCCATTATAACAAGTTTCATTTCAATTTTTCATATAGTTTTCTTTAATTCTTGCATGTTTTATGTTTGTATAGATATCTTGAAAAAGTTAGTAGGTATAGCGAAAGCTTTCAAACTTTTCAAGTGTCAAGAATGAGGAACATGAAAACTAAAAAGTCTGTTACTTCAGAAACACAGGTGGGTTGAACAGAATGTTTGTAGTTCGATTCTAGCTCTGATGTGCTCGCGGCTGCGACGGCTTTAAACTTTCACAAAGGATCTAAAAGACAAGACTCGTTGTCACACCCACAAAGGAAATACTTTAAAAAATATGTATTACCCGACTACGGCAAAGCCAAAGGAGGGTTATGATTTTGACAGGCTATGTATGTATGTTTATCTGTTTCCTCATACCTCCTCAACTACTTATTTAGAACTAGACAAATGACATATCGTTTGAAGCGTCTTGATTGTCCGCTGGTTACAGGCTATATGACGTGTCACTGAATCTCATGTGGCGCACTCTAGTGGCCATAAAGTACTGTGTTTAAAAATAAAATTGAGATAAATAAATAAGCCGTGTTTGGTATCATTCGAAAGGGCGTTACTTGTACATTTCAAAAATATATAATAAATATTACTATTATTATTATTTGCTCGTGACTTTATCCATATGTATTTGATTTGAATTTTTATTGAATTTGAATGAATTAAAGTCTATCTGTCTTCAATGCTTGAAAATTGGCTAAACAAATGAATTGAAAACCCACAGCAAAGATAAATCACACTAATTTATAATAATTTTATATTATTTTTACCTCATCATTCTAATACATTTAATTTGAAATTGCAAATATCACAATCACAGTTTCATTTTTTAACACATTCAAATGTACAAAAAAAAATTGCTGACCCGTAAGCAGTAACAAATATTAAATTCCCATCAACAAAAAACACATTTAAATATTTTATTAACCAAACAGAGTTGAAATAAACCGTACTTGGATCAGTGCTCCCAAAACACAATTTGAATGAAATTGAATTGGGAAATTCAATCGTACGCGAGCCACCATGATTTACATTCAAATGACGAGTACAGATATCCAAGCCGATTATGAAACAATTGTACTTCCCACTATCTAGGCACTAAAATGGAATTTCATACAAAATACATTTTACCCATAAATTAATAAAAAACTGATCATTAATAAAAAATCGTTTAACACTTATTCGTAGGGTTTCAACGGCAAAATTTACGTGTCTTTACGTGTGTTTTTGTTAACAGCTCAAAACTGGGCCATTTTGACTACGTTTTCAGTGGCAGCGATCACGTTTCCAAACAGCCAAAGTTGACACCGTCCAAAAATCCCCACCTGAACATATTTTTCCCTGCTCCGGCCGATCTGAATCCGAAGTCTATTTTACAACCTCCAAATCAGCCACGTTAATTTATGAAATTCAATGGATATCTAGGGATACATTAGAAATTTAAAGGTACATACTAACCTTAGGATATTAAGACAATGGACAACTACTAATAAAATGCATTCATAGTTTTTTTTTTACATTTTCGTCTGATGTTATTTCTGTGTAGACAAAAATTCTCAAGAGTTATCGATTGATATACCAATTTTATCCAAAGAAAATAAAGTCTAAGATCTTACATAGTTAAAATAGAGTAATGAGCAAATTTAAGTTGCAGCTCTACTACGTAGTTTGCTTTGCACTGTATTTTATCTTCGTAAATCTCAAGGCGAAGGTCGTTAATACTACTCAAGTAACCAAACGCCCCCGACATTCAAAATTTATATTTAACATGTACTAAGTGGCAAGATATTTCTAGTAGACGGCATATTTTCCCATGTGAGATCATTAGTACATCTCAGCTATTTTATGATAGGAATCTTAGGATTTTTATCGTAACTGTATTTTTTAAGGAGCTGTTGAATATTTGATATATTTACTTAATTGATAAGTATTTTTGTCGTAACACATTTTGCAAAAATAAAAGCGTAAAGCTTAAAACAATTATAGTATTTTTTGTGTCAGGGATTGTTTATCTCAGTTTAAACAAAATAGTTTAGGTTTTGGCTTAAGATTAAGAGAAAATAACTTATAAAAGACTAAGTTTTGGAATTTGTGCAAATGGCAACCTTCATATAAATTAAAAAGACATTTATCTTAAGTTGTGCTAAGAATCTAACAAAATCTTGGGTCACAAAACTTCAACAGAATTGGGAGATAATATAAATATTTTACCACACTTCGGCATGAATGGGCCGGCTCGACCGAAGTGATACCAGGGCCTCACAGAAAACCGGAGTGAAATAGCGCTTGCGCTGTGTTTCACCGTGTAAGTGAGGATACCAGAGGTCCATAACCTAACCCCTCCCAACATCCCTTTCCTCCATCCCCCAAAGGTCCGCAACATCTGCAAGGCTTGTGATGCATCTGCTGTTGCGGGTTATGGGCGGCGGTAATCACTTACCATCACTTGAAACGTCTGCTCGTTTGCCACTTATATCATATAAAAAAAAACAATATATTTAGATACCCTTAGTCTTAATCACACGGCGCAGAACAGTCCAAAATAATCCGGGAATTCTGTTACATGCGTATACACACACATATATTACTGATGATCAATTTCATAACAAGACTACATACTTCATAGATTATTAACAAGATATTCAGTAGTTTGCAGAATGTTTTTCTTGGCCCACTTAAGCTGTATCATATAACCTCCAACAGTTTACCAACTATGTCGTAACTCATTTCTAATATTCCTTAACCTATCCTAATCATACTTAGAATTCGAAACAGTTGTCTAAGAAACAATGCTCGGAGTTTTCACCAGATTACATTGTTGTTAATACCCTTGCATCAAACAGCTTTCTGATTACGTCAGGTAAAGTTTTCCTTGTATGTCTCTCTCAAAATACATTGGTACGTGTTCTGACTTACGAATTAAAACCAAGTATAGCTAAAGAATACTGTTTTTCTTTATATTTATTTGAAAATTTAATTCACCATCAACAGAATTTAATGATCCACTGCTAGCTAAATGTATCTCCAAAAAGGAGGTTTGGCCTAACCACCCTGGCCAGACGATTTTTGATTCAAGTTTTCGAGAATTCATACCACCCGGATCAACTTTGAATATTACATAGTTTGTGAATTACTTTATTGAAGTTGGAGACTATACCCAGTAGATAGTGGCACACGTGACTTGTAATAGTAATTTTAAATCATTCTTCTGTAAAATTTGTCACGCGTCATCGGCGCTCGCCTCCCACCGCTGAGCCGCTGTCCCTATCACCGCAAGAACACATAAAAGGACGAGAGCACTACTGCTCGGACTCTTTCGGCCGGCGTCTACTACGCCGCCCGGCCTACGCCGGAGCCCCAGCACTGCACCTCTTTCGGCCGGCGTCTACCACGCCAGGCGCCTGCGACGCCTCTACGGGGGTCGGCCTCTAAAGCCGACCCCGGACTGCACCTCTTTGTGCTGGCGTCTCGAGTCCAGCGCCTCTGCAAGGCGCCTCTCCAGCTGCGGCCCTTGGCTGCTGCCGCCAGGGTCACCTGACTGACGCTTGGGCCTCCAGCCCGGCGTCCCTACGCACTGCAAACCACCAAGCTAAGTACCCCATGCTACCATGGAGGTACCTACGCTGATCGAATCTCTCAGAACCTACACCCTGTCTATCTGTCATTCATGAATAAATAGTGTTCATATCAACATTCTAAAGTGTCTCATTTCTCTTCATCTGAACCTCGTGGTTTCACCACCACATTCTAGGCCCCTAAAGCCACTACGTGACAAATTGAAGGAAGAAAATATATGATATTATCAACAGCGTCTTTATTAGTATACTAGCTTTTCATAGCGGCTCTGCCCGCGTCTATATCTGTCATCACAGTAAAGAGCCTATTTCCTTCCTCGAGAATCAAAGTATCTCCATGGCAAAATTAAATTGAAATCGGTGCAGTGATTTAGTCATGAAAACGTAAAATACAGAGTTAATTTTTAATTTATACTATGATTAGATATAAATAAATATTTTAAGAACCTAAAACTATTTAAATAAAAATGACGATGTTAAGCCGCTATCCAGTCGCTGCGACATGTATACATGCATATAACACAAATATAAACATAACTATAAATTCTCAAAATTAGAAAAAAAACCCCGACATAATAACCTGAGTTCCCTTTAAAAAGTAAAAAACAAGTTATGCGCTTTCATTTGAGACCCCACTCGATGATATTTTTGCAGACATTCGATTATTCTTTCCCACTTTCACCCCCATAACTTTTAAACGACTCAACCGATTTTCATGAAAGATGTCTAAGAACACTCGCACGTAACTCACCTTTCATACAAAAAAAAAAACTAAATTGAAATCGCTTCATCCTTTCGCGAGCTACGGTGCCACAGACAGACAGACACGTCAAACTTATAACACCCCTCTTTTTGCATTAGGGGTTAAAAATGATCCCTATCATAATATTCAAAAACCCCCAGTTTTTCTTTAATACCCCTCTAATGTGTTAGGCAATTTTCAGATTATAATCTATCTCTTTTAATATATCAGTATCTCTTACCGAAGAATGAAATACAATATCAAGGGGATCAAAATGATATTAAGGATCGAATCGAGGAACTCGTTAAAATAAATTCAACAATTCCGATCCAAGTAAAGCCTTTATATAAAAGCTAGTCGGGAAATAAATATTTTTCTTATAAGTTACTGCGTTGAGAGTTATTTTCATGATTAATCGCAATGTTCATAAACATTATTAAATGCTACTTACACTTACTTACTTTTTGTTAATTTCTGAGTTTTATTTACTGTGAGTGTAAACTCTCCTATGTAACGAGTTGAGTGCCAGTTGCGAGAAATTTCATTTTCCAATTTAGAATCACTAATATTACTATCTCGCCTCGGTATATATAAACTGCCTCGGTGGCGTAGTGGTAGCGTATGCGACTGCTGTGCAGGAGGTCTCGGGTTCGATTCCCGGGTCGGACCAAATGTTTGTATATTATGACCTGCAAATATTTGTTTGGGAGTTTGGGTGGTTTATATGTACGTATTTACAAAAAAAGTATATATGTATTTATATCAGTTGTCTAGTACCCATAACACAAGCTCTGCTTAGCTGGGGACTAGATGGCGTTGTGTGTTAATGTCCGAAATATTTATCTACGTCGACTAGACAAAGCTGACGTTAATCGTTGAATCCTTTGTAGTGTATCTAAACACTTACATTTCCTTCTATAATATGTAATTACAGTCTGAATATATTGTCAAATTGTATTTTTTGTTAGAACTTATTATTATTATTCTTACCAATTATAAAATTCATTTCCTTAAGATCATTCATTTATAGGTAGTAAAGCCACGCTGATTTCAGCACGAATGGGCCGGCTCGACCGGGGCGGTACTACCCTCGCACAGAAAATAAACGTAAAATGACAGCGTTCGTGCTGTCGTGTTTCGTTGGTGATTGCGAGACCGGAGGCCCAAATAGTCTAGTCAACAAGTTCCATTTTTTTTAATGTGTCAAGCTTCTTACCAAGACAAGGGTGACTCGATTGATTACCGAAGAATAGTTTGCAGCGGTGCGCTCCGGCAGCGCGATACGAAATGAGAATAAATCAACAGTGGTATTAAATTTGTGGTAAATTTATTATTGGAAATATACTGTTATATTGTTGTTGTAAAGTGACTATAAACTGTATCAAAATACCTCTTGAGAGTTAAACTTGATACGCATGAAATTCTCCGCTTAGCTGCATGAGGTAAGGTACCGTCATTGTATTTACACTACATTTTAGTTTAAGCTTTGTTACTGAATTTCTTCGAACTACACATTAGAGATAACGTATTTTCTATTGAATAGGGGGCAAACGAGCAGACGTATCGCCTGATATTAAGCGATTACCGCTGCCCATGGACACCCGCAACACCACAGGTGTCACAAGTACGTTGTCGGCCTTAAGAAGGAGTACGCTCGTTTCTTGAAGATTTGAAAGTCATATTGGTCCGGGAAAATCGCAAGCGACAGTTCGTTCCACAGTTTTGTTGTGCGAGATAGAAAATTCCTGGAAAACCGCACATTTGTTAATCAATATGACACCATACTGAATAACAAATTAAACGGCTCCACTGTCATGCTTCCAAACCAATTTAATACGAGCTGACGAATTGGAATTCGTCCAGTTTTGAGTAAGGCGTGTATATTGCAACAGTACGAAACAATTGGAACTAGTAACCAAAGTTATGCCACATAAATTTTCTCAGTGCCTTGAGTTATTGCACCATCATGGGTGTATTTAGAGCAAGCACAATTATGCAGAGTATCATTTATATCATTTTACTTATTTACTCTAAATATGTTTAAAATATGGCTTCAAAACCAGTTAACATATTTACGAAACGAGGTTAATACTTTGTTCGTAAATCATCTTAGTTTTACAAGCTTTTTATTAACTTGCAAATTGGAATCTATGTATGCTTCTATGTTCGGGTGGAATCTTGCAACTCAATTTTAAAGCAGATATCTTCAACCGAATTTGCTGAAAATTTGCAAGCATATGTATACAGCGTGACTATACAATATTATAATAACATGGAGTTGATCTAATGCTGGAGCTGGAAGGTGGTCAAAGGAACTCTGTAAAGGAACGTCGCAACATCATCGAGTTTGGACTCGTTTGATTCGTCTCGAGGCATTCCAGTAAAAGCTTGTTTTTAAAAAGCTTTTTAAATATTTTTTTTTTTTTAACTTATTGAAGTAAGAGTTTGTAATATAGGTTGTACCTTATTCCATATTTATCCTATTTCATCAACGTTTTCTATCGATTTTTCCTTACCTCAATTTCAATTAATTGTATTTGCCTTTAGACATGCCCAAGGGAAGTTCCCATCAAGATTCCATCAGACAATATTAACAAAAAGTAACCAACTAAAACCTTTAGAAATGTCATCCACCTCAAATAAAATTAGTTAGTCAGGGAAATGATGATAAAACAATAGATAATAGAAAAATTACACAGTCTTAATCAAATTTGTGGCTCCTATTTGAAACAGTTAATGATCCGCGGAAGTCTTTCGTGATTTAGAGATAAATCATATTTTTTTTATATGAGCTTGCTAAAGTGACTCTACACTGTCTAGTGAAAAGCATTAGCAGAATCCAAGAGTAGTGTAGAGTCACCATACTCTGCTGCTCACCCTTGAAGAGCCACGCTTTGGCATGAACCTGATATGCATGCGAGCATGCAAGCATGCCGCTTGACCGGAGTGATACCACGGCCTCACAGAAAACCGGTGTGAAATAGTGCTTGCGCTGTGTTTCACCGAGTGAGTGAGGATATCGGAGGCCCATACCCCAATCCCCCTACCCTTACCCCCCCCCATTCCAAAAAGGCCAGCAACGCACTTGTGCCGCGTCTTGCGTTGTTGCGGATGTCAATGGGCGGCGGTAATCGCTTACCATCAGGCAATACGTCTGCTCGTTTGCCCGCCTATTCCATAAAACAAAAATGCTTCTAGTCTCGCACTCACTAACGAAATACGTCAAATCCAGTTCGTGTTAAGCTAGTTTCCAGGAAGCTTATAAAAAAAAAGTTTACAATGATTAAATAAATAAATATTTTGGACATCTAACACACAACGCCATCTAGTCCCAAGCTAAGCAGATTTGGTCCGACCCGTGAATCGAACCCGAGAACTCAAGCACAGCAGTCACATACGCTATCACTGCTCCAACGACGCAGTCGAACTGCTAATCAAAACCACTAAAGGATTTGAACCAAAGTCGATTCAAAACACACCAAATAGTATAACCACTCAACATTCATACTAACTGACTAATAAATACACAGAATGGCAAGTACGTTAAAACAAATTTCATAATGCCAGTACCACAGAATAGTTGGCAACAACTGATGTTAATTTTTGTAGCTGTTGTTAATAAAAAGCGTAACACCGCGCAGACAGTGTAATTGCCACCATCAAATACGGGTGCTAGCGCTCTCTGCAATGTGTGGAGTAAGGATTGGGTTATAGAACGTAACATCTCGCGTTTTGCTTTATATTTTTTATAGCTTTGTTTTATTTTAGGTTTTTTTATGGCAAGAGGGATGCAAACAAGCAGACGGGGACCTAATAGTAATGGGTTACCGCCGACCCAACTCTAGCAACAATGCAATAGGGGAGGGGGAGGTTGGTCTCCCCTAAATTGTCAGCCGAATTATAGTGCTACACATTTCTGTGTACACGACATTTATTATTTAAGGTAAAGTTTTTCAAATGTAATTATGATTTGTACACATTTATTTCATAGTTATAGATTGTTGTTCTGAGTCAGAGTGTTTCTAGTGTCCATTTCATGTATGTTTGTGAAGTCCCCCGCGTTACAGGAATATTCTTAGTGCGGGAATTGTCATTCTAAAATCAAATGAAACTTACCAACCATAGATAGCGAACCAGTGTAAAATCATTATTTAAATGCTTACCATATACCTGTTATCTATTTCTGTTCACAAACTAAGTCTAAAAAACACAAATATTATTTCGCATTCGAGTCATGTTAAGTTATATCCTATTACTGTTGTATGTAGAAGAGGCAGTTTCATGCACTCGCGTCTGCGACTCAATATCTGTTATTCTCGCTGTTACAACGTTTAAGGACCGTTCCGTACTACGCAAATGGGAAACACTTTTAAATGGGGTTTCTGGACGATTATCATACTAATAGCTGCTATCAGCGTATTCCCACTCAGAATATACCCGACAAAGTCTCTAAATATGTATCAAATTGGCTCTGCAAGAATGCACATACAGTTTCTGCATCTATACAAATAAATGAAATATTTTGAAGTGATTTGTAATTTTAATTTGTAATTTCAAATTAATAGCTTTTCATTAAAGTTTAAAGTAAATACTGTGTTGTCTGTCTATCTGTTTGTTCCGGCTAATCTCTGGGATTTGGGGATCTGGGAATTTATTGGGACTTTCACTGGCAGATAGATGATATAAGGAGGTATTTGATAAATTATTAGGGAACTTATTCGCGTATACTTCGAGATCTTTTAAACAGATAGGACAGATAGAGATGTTTTGAACTCCCTCATTTTGCCAACTTGAAAGTCATTAATGCGGTAATCATCGAACATGCTCATCACTTCCCATTATAATTATGATCTGCCTGGTCGTTTGCCGTCCCATTCCATAAAAAACCATAAGTTTATCCACGGATAATTGCTTTTTAACTTTCGCGACTATACATATTATTGGACTGTTAATCGGAACTTAATCGCGATAATAAGGTACAATACCTTTTTTTGTAGCCCGACATTTAGATCGAATTGCACCGATCGTGGTCACGGGTAGATTGCACCTTGTAGATATTATCGTGATTATGTCCCGATTTACAGTCGAATAATATCCACGGATGGTTGAAAAAATACGAAATATGTGATTGTGAGGAGTTCTTTCATAATTAAAGACCAGTACCTCAAATTTAAAGAAAGCTGATAATTTAAATTTGTCAAAGCTCAGGCCAGTAGGATGTCCAAAACGTCATGAAAGTTCTAATAAACGTGTAAGACAACTTCGACCCTACGCAGAAATGTCGATATTGCAATCGTACAAATAATAAATGGATGGAAATGATGGATCGACTTTATAAAAACTTTAACCAAATAGGCTGCAATACAATGTGCTTGTAATGTGAAAATCGGCATAAATGGAGGGACATCGCAAGACACCGCAACCTTACCCATCAACTGCCGTGACCACTCTCAAGATTGTCCGACTAAGACTACTTACAAAGACAGAACTTGAAAATAATAGAACATATTGAATGGATCTATATTCTTAAAGAAGATTTTTTTCTCAAAACTACGTGTGCGTCCTACCGGTACATCTATCCAATCAAACTTTGGCACTTTTGCGTCTCACAACATTTTATAACTTCAAAGTTTTATCGTTCCAGCGTTTTCGTTCACTCCCTTCTATTAAATATCTTGACTTGGATACAACCAGTTCTTGTAAGCTTCGATAGTGCTGTGATTTAAGTGTTACTAACCCTGTACTTTTTTTCAAGTTTTTCACAGGAATAATTCCTCATTATAATAATATAGTAGTCTGGTTATTAAAGACTTTGACTACTTTGGTAACAGACGGCGCGGCGCCGTAACGGTGTGTAAGATTACTAATATTAGTAATATTAAATTATCAGGTGAATTTAAATTAGTGCGGCAGATGCTAAAGAGTTCAAATCAATACTTATAATTTTATAGATTTCCAGTATTAATAATATATTGAACATTATTTTTAATCGACTTCAAAAAAAGGAGGAGGTTCTCAATTCAACTGTTTTTTTTTTAAATGTTTGTTACCTCATAACTTTCGACTGGGTGAACCGATTTTGATGATTCTTTTTTTATTTGAAAGCTGGTGCTTCTTATGTGGTCCCATTTCAATTTGGTCCAGTTCTGACATGTCATCCATGAGAAAACCATATAAGTCTTCAATTTGCATTAAGTATGTGCGCGACAAATTAACGAATAACTCAATATTTCCGTATGGTCCCATTTTAATTTGGTCCAGATTGAAGTTGTTTTTTTTTTGTTAATTTATAATATATAATTTCGATGTCTCCAAGCGGATTGATGACGCTGGATTAGAGTGGAGTCCGCGATTAGCCAAACGTACTGGACTACTGGACTAGGTTTATAGGACGCCCTGCAGGACGATGGACCGACGATTTGAATAAAATCACTGGTAGTGGATGGATGCGGGCTGTCCAAGACCGGGATGGTCGGCGCTCTTTAGGGGCGGCCTTTCAGCAGTGAACGGCAGTAAGCTGAAGAAAAATAATTCTAAATACTTGCCAAAATTAACTTCGTACACAATACTATACAAATTTGAATTCTCATACAAATTTGTAAAAGATTTCGACCTGTAAAGATGTCGTCTAACGCACTTTCTTCAATCCTAAAAATCGATCACTACGCAGATTTATAAAAATAAGAAATACATTTTTATTGTACGATCTACTCAATTTTCGTTCCATTCAATACTTAAAAGCAAAGAAGAAAAGCCCCGCTTTTACATAAACAAAATTTCACAATACAGAAGTACACACAAATAGGAATTCACTTTGTAGGTGCCTTACAAAGCCTATGAATTCAAACAACTTTCGACAATAAATGTATGGACGATATACATTGCGTTTTAGCTATAGAACAAAAACTTTTATTGAATGCATCGCTAAAATTGTACGCGCCATTGATTTAAGTCATCCATGAATAAAACTACGTGGATCATTTGAAAGGTCTTTTGTTCGAAGCCAGTGAAATTTATTATGTTATATGTCTACTTGCAGTATGTTCGGGTACAGCTCTAACGGACTTGCAATATTTATTCCATAATAGATGGAATTTGTTGTCATCAAACTAGCTGGTATTAAATTCTCAAACTCCTTGCTGCAGAAAATAATTTTGCTATTTCCTATACAATGTAGACCTCATTTTATAGCATTTAGACATTTGAAATATATCAACGATTTTAACTACTGTGAAGATAGAGAGATTCAAGAGTAAGGAATGTGTAATACGTGCATATTATAGAAGAAACCATCCGAAAATTTCAAAGACTAGGAGAAGCCGGGCTCAGTCGACAGTAAACTTTATAAAGCATAAAAAGTTTCACTTCAATATGACAGGTGAATAGTAACTTCAAACTGACTTGCAAATTTATTTACGTAGTTATAAATAAACACAATAAAAGAGTGTCAATAAAAACTTTAACTGTTTCAGTAACAAAGTCGTCAGTGTAATACAAAATCCAAAAATTGCAATTCCAGTTAATTTAGTTTACACAGGCTTTGCAGCGAGAGATTAAAATTTATAGTTTGGATTAACGTACTGAGATCCATCTGGAGCTTTTCAATTATGATTTCAATTAAATTGTTATTTGAAATATGTTTGGTGACATGCCTGTTTGGAGCCTGGTTTGGTGGTTGCCTTGGTTGGTCTGCTAGACTTAGGTCCAGGTCCACCCAGAACAAATGATGATGTTGACTACGATCATTTTATCTATGTCTGGCCGTAATTTGTCTTCAATATGAATGTATTTATAAATTTACAGGTATGTGTATCTCTAGTCTCCGTCTTGTTTAAGACCAAAATACTTTGTGTGATATTTGTCAAATTATTATTATCATTTCGGTTTGGCCGTCATAAATAACATGCATTAGCTGTGATCAATCCTTTTGCCAATGCAGCGTTCACCATGTGAAGTTTGCAATGTCTATAGGGCCCATGGTATAGGCATTCAATGGCTAACTATGTCACTGGCAAGAGCATCAAACCATCAGGGCGTTTCACCCTGTTCTTATTCTAAGCTAATGTAATATCAAGCACTTACCGGAGATGTGTAGATTCCTTGATATCGGCGTTCCAAGGGATCCCTTGGGTAGTTTCCTCTCTGCGTCGTCACACATTCATACTCCTAATTGACGGATCGCGCCTATTTGACGGGACTACTAAACTCGCGTGTCCAAACCAGACCAATCATAACGGTAACAAACGAAACACCGAGTTGGATGGACAATCAGCTAAATTCCTCATTGAATGGCACCCAAACACGACAATGGTCGACCGTTTTCACCAAGCGTCTGTTTTCACCAAATGTTGCCATTATAATGACGTTCAATTTCTAACAAGCTGTTCATCCTACGTTTCAAAAATTCACAGATGCTAACTACGCAATGTATTTAAAGGCTTGCGATTTCATATAGAACACGTATGTATGGAAAATATTCCATTCATCCCGTGGGGATACTGTTGAGAACGACCTTGAATACAATTAAGCGTCCAAGAGAAGCGTGTGATATATTATGTAAACTGTCACGGTTGAGATCGCTGAAATGTATGTTTATATGTGTACTGGATGACACGCTAGCAAGTCCCTGCGTGTGTCCTATATTATTTCGTGCTCATTTAAGTAGAATACTAGCTAACTCGTGCAACTTTGTTTGCGTCTTGTCAGGTAGGGATAGGAGAGTGATAAATATTTGCGACCTATTCGCATACTTTTTAATTTTATAAAAAAAACTCTTAAAATCGGTCGATTCGTTTTGAATGACTGTGATCACTAACACCGAGACAAGAGATAGTACATTAAAAGATGATATTTTTCAAGCCAATGTTCACATTCAGAGTCGTCACGACTGCTTTAATTTTAGTCTGGACTTATTTACAAGTGTTACGGATCATTTAATACTAAATAAATAGTCTATGGCAACACCGACAACAGTCATGCCTGGTCAATGGCCGTCGACACCTGAGGTACGTCTTGTTATTTACTGAATCCTAATCCTCGCTATCCTGAACACCCTGACTGCATAATAACAAGAAAATGTACTGTTTATGTATATTAAATGTTATTAAGATAGTCACTTCATGATAAGGCTGGCAATGGACAGCTTCAGCTCGAGAATCTCAAATTATGTTTCCAGGCATGATGGGCTTGTTTTGTAAATTGCCTTAGCGCTGAGAGACGTCATTTCCAACACATTTGTTAGTTTTCTATTCTCGTTAAGTTTGGAGAATATCACCTTGGCTAGGGGGCTGGTTGAGCAATTCTCATTTTAGTGAAACCGTTAAACTATAATTCGAGTAGATGTGCACTGTTAGTATTATATACATTTAAGTTAATATGGTTTCCCTTATTAACATAAAATGCTGAATGGTTTTTGCTATCAGATAGGTAGTAACATTCAAATCATTTAATTCTTAGAGAATTATAGCATTGTAGTACAATAAATGACATAATACTAACCATTAGGTAGTAGAGCCACGCTAATTTCAGCACGAATGGGCCGGCTCGACCGGGGCGGTACTACCCTCGCACAGAAAATCAACGTAAAATGACCACGTTCGTGCTGTCGTGTTTCGTTGGTGAGTGCGAGACCGGAGGCCCAAATAGTCTAGTCAACAAGTTCCATACTTGTTGACTAGACTAAAAGATGCAGCAGCATCACTAGGCCGCCATGGTGTGGGTCGCCATACTGCATTGTCTGCATTCGCAGTGAGTATGGCGACCAATACTCTTGGATTCTGCTTATGCTTTCCATCAGGCAGAGTAGAGTCATTTTGGCGGGCCATACATAAAAAAAAAAAAAAAAAAAAAAAAAAAAAAAAAAAAAAAAAAAAAAGTTACTTTTTAGTGTTGTACCATAACTATAGTAATTAACATTGAATTATTACAGGTCTGTTAAATTTACTATTTGTATAAGCAGGTATCGTCATAAAATGTAACATTAAAAATCTTGCAAATTTGTTGTATTTTTATGGCATACTAGCTGAAACTCGCTGTGCTACCCCTGGTTAACACCGCGGGGTGGAGCTAGTCTAAAAAAAGTAGCCTAAGTCACTCCTTATATCATCAGCTACCTATCAGTGAAAGTCCGGTCAAAATCGGTCCAGCCGTTCCAGAGATTAGCCAGAACAAACCGCCAGACAGACGGACAGACAAACAAAATTGTAAAAAATGACATTTTGGTATTTGTACCGTGTGTACATACATATGCATTTAGTATAAAGCGGTTATCTTAATATTACAAACAGACACTCCAATTTTATTTATTTGTATAGATGGGGCAAACGAGCAGACGAATTCTGTTAGCAAGTGCCTACCACCCCCCTGAGACGCAACTGAGCAGTTACAAGTCCGTTACCACTCTTTGAATTGCCCCGTCCCCGCAGAAATAAGACAAGGAAGGGACATCGGACAGTACCACCTGGAACCTTTCTCATTCGGTTTTAAGCAATGAAGGTATACCGTGGGAGAGTCAAGCTTCGGCATGAATGGGCCGTCTCGACCGGAGTGATACCACGGCCTCACAGAAAACCGGTGTGAAATAGTGCTTGCGCTGTGTTTTACCGAGTGAGTGACGATACCGGCGGCCCATACCCCAATCCCCTTTTTTTTTTTTTTTTTTATCGTGTGGAAATCCCCTCGGACCGCCACCCCACCGGGGCTTGCAGCGTCGCGGTGTGTCGGACTCGAACCGACTAAAACCACACGGTGTGCCACTCTGCGCCTGTGAAGGGAGGAATCCGGGAACTGCAGTTATTAACACGTCCGGACCCCTCCCAGCGCTTGCCCGCACTGAAGCGGGCACCGTCTGCTGGTATGACTCTCAGTTTAGGCGACGTACGGCACACGCGTACGTCGCCCCCTCGCGGGTGGCCACTAGAGCGGATGGAGGGGAAAGCCCATCCCGACCATCCGCAGCCACACTCAGGGCGGCATGAGGCGCTGATAGGCGCGCCTCCGCCGCCCGGTTCGCCGGCGGCGGATTGGGTCCGAGTGGATATCATCCTCCCGGGCCTTCACCGCCGCCTCCTTCTGCGAGATCACGTCTTCGCAGAAGATTGCGACCGCGGTAAAACTGCTGTCGCTACCGGCCATGGAGCGTATGATGGCCGGTAGCGAGAGATCTCCTCCGATGACTGCAGTGAGGGCCCGGCGCTGCGACGCCCAAGCGGGGCAAATCGCCGGCGTATGCTGGGCCGAGTCCTCACTGCAGTCGCAGTGGTGGCAGGCGGGACTCAATTCCCTCCTAGCGACCGCAGGTACTTCCCGAAGCAACCGTGCCCGGAAAGGACCTGCGTCAGTCGGAAGGAAAGGGTCCCGTGCTGCCGCCCTGCCCACTCGAGGATGATCGGCTGGAGAGCCTCCACGGCAGCAAAGCCAGCGCGTGGAGTCTCCAGCCGGAACGACCATCTAGCCATCGTGGCTCGACGGGCGGCTTCACGCCAGTCGCGTACCTCTTCGGGCGGAGGGCGATAGCCATACTCCGCCCGATATTCAGCCACCCGTCGATAAACTTCGGCGAGCACTTCCGCCTCCAAATCCCACGGGGGGGTCCCGGCCAAGGCGCACGCCGCCTCGGTCGACACCGTGCGGTATCCGCGTATGGCTCTGACTGCCAATACCCTCTGAGGCCGCCAGAGGCGAGCCTTATTTAGGGCAGTCAGAGCCGCCACCCACACCGGTGCGCCATACAGCGCCATCGACCGGACAACCCCCGTGTAGAGGCTCGCGCCCCGTGGCTCCACCCAAATTGGGCAAAAGTCGCCCAAGGGCGCAGGCAGCGTCGACCAGCCTGGGACCAAGCTGTCGGAAGTGCTCGTCGAAGAGCCACCTACCGTCGAGGACCAGGCCCAGATACCTCATCTGGGCCCGAACCGGTACGAGGACCGAGTTGACCTCTATGGAGGCGCCGGCGGGTGGACCACGACGGGGCCCATGGAACAATAGGGCCTCCATCTTGTCCAGGGCCACCCGTAATCCCAGCGCCTCGATGCGCCCAACCACCAGAGAAACACCCCTGGTGGCTAGGCACGCCGCCTCTTGGAAGTTCGCCCCCCGGGCTGTGACCAACGTGTCATCGGCGTAACAAATTACGCCCAGCCCGGGGGGAAGACGACCTCTCAGGACCCAGTCGTACCCCACGTTCCACAGGAGTGGTCCAAGGACAGAACCCTGCGGAACGCCGCACGACATGGGTCGCCGTCTCAAGACGCCCTCTCGGTCCTCGTACACGACGGTACGCTCCTCTAAATAGTCTGCCACTAGCCGCCTCAGGTACTCTGGCACCCCGTGGTAGTGGAGTGCTTCCCTGATGCAGCTAAATGGCAGACTATTGAAGGCGTTGGCGATGTCCAAGGACACCGCCAACACCACGCCGCCACAGCTCACTGCCTCTTCGGTCACGGCCCTAAGGCGCATCACGGCATCGACCGTCGAACGCCCCTCTCGGAATCTGAATTGGGCGTCCGACAGGTCGGGCCCCACCTCACAAAGGTGCCGGACGATGCGGGCAGAGAGTATCCTCTCAAAAAGTTTACCCTACCCCAATCCCCTACCCCTACCTCCCCCATCCCCAAAAGGCAGGCAACGCACATGCGACGCTTCTGGTGTTGCAGGTGCCCATGGGCGGCGGTAATCGCTTACTATCAGGTGATATGTCTGCTCGTTTGCCCGCCTATTCCATAAAAAAAAGTAAGCTACAAGTTGATCTGTTTTGTCCGTTTTATCAACTTTCAATGTATTCTATTCTTTACAACATATCTATTCTTTATAACATATTCAATCATTCCCGCCTATTCCATAAAAAAAAAGGATTTTTTTAAATAAACTTTTGCTCTCTATACCTCATTACAAGAAAAATAACCAGCATAATGATAGGATGAGATAGATGGACCCACCATCTATCTCATCCTATCTACAGTATTTAACAGTTTGCTGCGAGATATAGGTCTCTTCTTAGCAAAGAGGTTTCGGCCTCATATACCACGCTGGAGGCGCTCATAGCCCATTTGCATTTTATGATTAGAAACAATGACCAAAGAGATAAGGAATGACGGCGCGGTCAGTACCTGGAACCCATCCAGGTACTGACCGCGCCGTCGTGGCATGGTGGCTGGTGGCATGATACCATGAGCATGAGTCTCTTTTATAGCATAGACCGATACCAACATGCATAGCTTCACACTCAGTTTCGAAATGCTGGCGAGCGGTCCCCGCAATGTTAAAATATGTTAAGTATAGGGCAATATTGTGTGTAAGTATTTATTGTTTTTTGTTAAGTATATCTTTATGCACGGCGTCACCTGGGCCCAGTTGAAAACCAGCGTCAGACGCCTTGTCTGACACAATGCTGAATTAGGTCCATTTTTGGCCTTGCAAAATTAATGTAAATTACCTTTTTTTATGTAACATTATTTTTTGTTGCCAAAATAAATATTTTTCTTTCTTTCAGGCAGAGTAGAGTCATTTTGGCAGGCCATACAAAAAAGTAAAAAAAGTAACCTTATCTTGTAAAGTCGCAAAGTCCTATGTATCAACCTCTATTCAACTTAGGGAAAACTTTAAGTTTTTCTACCGCAACTTAAAAAGGATTTCTTCTGTTCTTAATAGAAAACTTTCAACTTTAAGCCGGCCATAACAATGGGGAGTTATGTTAAACCCGGGGCAAGTTCAGTGTAATATGCTAATGTATTCGATAAAACTCAAGACTGAGCAGAATTACAAGCAATTTGTATGGGAATTTAATGTCATACACTTTAATATTTATTTCGCAGTCTTGTATTCGAAATAGTACAATTTGTATTTTCTTATGTTTACACCGTTATTGTGCTGTTTTGCAGTAATATTACCAGTCTGAGAATACGGTCGCTGGTTAAAATATAATGCGGTTTGTTGCATTTCACGTTTGATTGGACGACTGCACGTGTGGCCTAGTGGTTTAACGGTTAACACGCCGTTTCCTACTTCGCCAAGTGTCGTGGGTTCAAATGCCACGTAGGACAACACTTTGTATGATCCACAAATTGTTGTTCTGAGTCTGGGTGTTATTTTTGTATGTTGGTAAAGTCCCCCGCGGGAGTTGTTTTATAAAAAAAAGGTAATAATTAAATTGAAAGCTTATGCAAGGCGGCAGACACGATTTGGGCGAGAGCGGGGCGATGGAGACGCTAGCAGCGGCGTGTTTCAATGCATAGATTTATATGCAACTAGCCTCGAAGGTAGCGGCGAGCCATCAGTGCCCGCTTACTTCGAGAGCGCGGCCGAAGTAAAAAAATCTCTAAATCTAAACTTGAAAAAACTTTAGGAATATTTGAATACTAGTTGTATCCTGTCAAGCGTTGTAACGCATTCTGGTTGTAAAGAATAGAATACATTTAAAGTTGATAAAACGGACAGAACAGATCAACAACCTAGCTTGTCTTTTGATTTGTTCCGAATCAACACATGTTTTTTTTATGTATGGCGCGCCAAAATGACTCTACTCTGCCTGATGGAAAGCATAAGCAAAATCCAAGAGTGGTGGTCACCGTACTCACTGCGAATGCAGACAATGCAGCATGGCGACCCACACCATGGCGGCCTAGTGATGCTTCTGCATCTTTTAGTCTAGTCAACAAGTATGGAACTTGTTGACTAGACTATTTGGGCTTCCGGTCTCGCACTCACCAATAAAACACGACAGCACGAACGCTGTCATTTTACGTTGATTTTCTGTGCGAGTGTAGTACCGCCCCGGTCGAGTTGGCCATACGTGGTGAAATCAGCGTGGCTCTACTACCTGTTGATTGAAGTTAATAATGATTTAAAATACCCATTGTTTAGATATTACGGATTTAATAAAAAAAAACACAATACCTTCAAGAGCAAGTTATCATCTAATTTGAATGCGCCTCCAAATAAATGTTGTCCAAATCTCATATCAATTATGGTATCAATGTACAGTTAAACAGTTGCTGAATGCGCCAATGAACTATTAGTAAATTACCGATACTCACAGCCCAATAAACACTAGTTAAGAGAATATATAATACTAGTTGACCCGCGCTACTTTGCCTGCGTCCCTTTTACCTCGTTTTTGCAACAATTTTCACTGATCGGCTTCTGTTGTTAACCTATGACCTAAGACTTTGAGTTTGTTATTCGTACAGTGATGGCATTTATCCTTAAAGGGGCTATCCAACAGGTAAACTTTTTCAAATTCTAACCGGTACTTTCTGAATGTTCACTATTATTATATATTTATATATTATTATATATTATACAACTATCGTTCACATTTAGATAGCAGTTAATATACTGTTTACGCCATCTAGCTACCACATTGAGGTGATGGTCATTACAAAATCTATGGTTTGGTTTCTGAGAAGAGGGCGTCAAACGCGATAAAATCTCATTTTTTTACTTCGTTAATTGCCACTTGACTATCATTATTTTATTTGGTACAAATACATTAGTTTCATTTAAACACATTGTAATTAATTTATTTAGCAAAACTAGAATATAATTGAAACAATTCTGATTCACAACACGGAGATTAATGCGTCCAAACAAACAAACTCTTTAGCTTCACAATATTAGTAGAGATACCCCTAATCATTAAAGCTCTGTATCCAATCTCACAGGCTCTGGTGCGTGAAGGATTTGATTAGTCACTCTCTGTACTGTATACCCCCGACAGATCTTGCGACAATGACACATGATTCACACTCACTATAAAGCTTTATGTTAGAGCTCCGGTGTCACTGAAAACTAATACGGATTAGGATTAAAACGCTTCGTTTATCAGAAAATCTCTCAAGTTTTGTACAAAAAATTACATAGGAAAGCAAAGGAACAGATTGATTACTTTATCGTTAGTCACTACTACTACAGCTGCCTTTGGTCACATAATAATAATATTTCGGATATCTAACGCACAATGCCATCTAGTCCCAAATAGATTCACAGGTGCATTAAAATACCTTCTCGCATAGAATAATTGGAAATGGAGACATTTAGAAAACCAGTTTAAGCATTTTTTAAATCGACTGCACGTTTGGCCTAGTGGTTTAACGGTCACCACGCCGTTTCCTACTTCGCCAAGTGTCGTGGGTTCAAACCCCACGTAGGACAATACTTTGTGTGGTCCACAAATTGTTGTTCTGAGTCTGGGTGTTCTTTGTGTCCGTTTCATGTGTGTGTAAAATGTGTAAATTGTTTTTTACACATTTTACACAAAAATATGTAGTTGATACGAAGTTTACCGGGACATCTAGTATAAAATAAATTAATTAATTAATTAATTTAGACATTACACATTTGTTCAGGTTATTTATGTTTCCAAAGTGAATGAGAACTATTGACTTTACCCGCTCTTTGAATACAGTGGAACAGTTTCGTAAGTTGCACTTGTAGATACGGCTTAAGTCAGTGTTAAGATAGCAGTTACTATATCCTCCTTTGATCGTAGGTTTAATATGCAGAAGATGGTGACATAGTAAGATATTATGCGTAGCTATCGACATATGAGATGACACAGCCTTTGGTATTCACAGTATTTGCACCTTATGTCAAGAATAAAAACAAACATAAAGAACACTCGCTTTAAACGATCTGAATGTGACCTGGAGCAATTGCTCTCTAGTGTATTGTTTAATTTAACAATAGATTCCGATTAATGGAAGCGCATCATTAACTCACATATAATTCAGAGATGGTATCGTATTCTAGGTAAATAATTATAATCAAACTAATGGTGTTGTATATCAATTTAATTATGTCCATCCTGAATATATTCACTTGAACAGTATAACTACATATCTGCAATTTTCTTTTGTAAAGTGGTAATACTACTGAGAACTAAAACGTCTGTGGCAACTTCCACATATAGCGCAACAGCAGAATACTACAGTGCCATCTACCGAAGATACAACGAACTACTGAGTGACGTTACTACACGGAGTACACAACTCATAATCCTGAATCACGCAATAGAAGTTCTGGAACGATTAACATATATACAACTTCCCAACATCAACCGTTGGACAGTGGCCCGCCAGGTATGAACACCTCGCCTGTTTGGAGGACAGAGATAGAAAGAAATACAGTACGTATCACTTTCCTATTGGTGACACTAATGCATAGAGCCACACGGGCCACCTATCATAGGGGAGTAGCTTTAGCGTTTCCCCGATAGAAAACAGTCTGATATTACTTGCGAGGAGAAATCTTCACACATACACTTTTTAGACTCATATACAAAAACAATTGCTCGTCATTAAAACTAAATATTCAGAATTTCACACAAAAAATATATTTTGTGTTATAACAGTGTCGTGTAGGCCCATTTGGGCTTCTACTTTGATTCTTTGACAGAGGGAAACGCCTGCGTATGGCTAATACCTACCGTATTCTTCTATGCACTAATGAAGGTCAATATAGGTAACTACACAATAAAACTAAATGGCGTGATGCTATAACAGCGTGAACATATTTGTTTATCATAAAAACGTTTTAGTTAGCCAACCTTATAAGATAGACATATGCTGTCGGGGTTGCTGACATATGCTGCTGTGTTTTTTTAAATGAATTTTGGCCCTTTCGTAGCGTGATTACATATAGCCTTTCTCAATAATTGGGCTTCACTGAAAGAATTTTTCAAATTGGACCAGTGCTTCCTGAGATTAGCACGTTCGACCAAACAAACGAACTCTACAGCGTTATAATGTTAAGTGTAGATTGAAAACGTCTACCATTTCCTTACCCACCTTCATTTCTTATATCACATTCAAAGCTTTTACACACATATATTCTCATAACTTTAGGACACAATGTTGAACAAGCTATCATCTTTGCATCTAAAAATTCAGATCTATTCTTTTCCCCAAGGATATATGGTAACAAAACTCATCAACCAGAATATGCTCGTAGTATGCAAATTGTGTGCAGTTTCATTTTACAAAAAAGGCCCAAGAGAAAGCGCGGGCCTTATTTTGTAGAATAGAGAATGGGGGTTGCTCTGATAGTTAACAAACTCTAAAATTTGAAGAGTATACTTTCTTCCTCGTTATAAGTAGAATGATTGATTAACCAAATTGACCGAGAGAATCGCCAGGAAAAAAAAAAAAAAAAAGGTTGCGGCGCACTTTTTATGTACGGCTTCGGTTCCATACAATTTCAATACCTCTTCAAATCCACTATTCTGCAATTCCGTACAAAAATCATGTGACAAGGGAGAAAAATCGAGGGTTAGTTAGGCTATCCCCTCCCCTTCTCCTGTACTCAGTTGGTCAGCTTACAAGTGACGACATAGTGCTGAATGCTATTGTTTTATGGCCCTGTATATTTCTTAAAAGGTCTCCTGGTGGTTCATATGACCCATAAATTTTCGACACGGGTCCGTAGTCTATACCGCGGGTAACACCGCGGGACTCAGCTTGTTATACATAGGAGACACCCAAACTCTGAAACAAATATTGGCAGATCATACAAACATTAGGTCCGACATAGGAAACGAGCCCGATATCTCAAGCACAGCAGTCGAATACGCAGCCACAGCGCAACCGAGGCAGTTGAATACCATTTAAATAGTTGAATCAATTCTGAAATCGCAAAAATAGTCACAAACAAAGACATTTGAAATTGAAACAGTTGCATTATTACTATCAAGTTCGCCTGTTTCCTAATATTTTCACTTCGCTGTAGAACTCGAAATCATCTGTAACAACGTCACAACAGAAAATTGAAAGCAGAATCTTGTGCTTAATTTTAAGCTAGCTCAAAACATGTTAAGTGAAGTCATTTTACACCGTCGTGTAACTTGAAGATTCTGCATGCGCATGCATAATTTATTTAATGTTGAGAACGATAATATATGTTTGGGGCTACTTGACTCACGTGAAACATATTTTTTTAAATGTTTTTGGAAGACAAGAGAAACGGTAATGGTATGTTTACTTTATCATTTTTACTTGACTACGTCGAAGCCAAAAAGAGGGGTAATAGTTTTCGCAGTCTATGTATGTTTACATATTCCGTACCGAAGCGCCTTAATTACTGAACCGCGTTTAATAAATGAGGTATAAATAAATTTTCAATAATAGCGCGGGTGACATTTTCGAATTCCGATAGGTTTCGAATGTACCATAGTATCGCTAATTATCAATTCTTATTTCTTCAAATATTGGACAGGTATTAGAGGCTCCACAGGCAAGTAATTCCATAGTGTAACTTATACTCCCGATTATCGGCACTTGATGGAACTTGTTGCAATACATTCAGAATCCAGAACTGAAAAAACACAGTGGAATAAGTACAAGTGAGTTTGATTCTAGAATGGATTGTAGAGTAGAGTATACCACCCTTTCGGTGTATTATAAGTACAGTAAGTTACATCACTAAATAGCCTTTTTTAATCACCTTTCTCTACTTAAAACTGGAGATAGGTTATTGAAATCGGCCGTAACTTACACTCAAAACTATTATCCCTATATTCATAAACGTGATTTAACATTAAGCAACAGTTCTATGTTATTTTCAACTTTAAAACTGTAAATTTAAAGTTGAAAATAACTCAGAATATCACAACAGAAAAATAAACGTTCAGAATCTTAATTCTGAATTATTTTCTTCTGAAACTACTACGAAAACACATGTTTCTTTCTGATAGTAAATAACCTCTTATCAAATAAACGTCTTACTTAACCTCGGAAAACTTTTTTTCCTATACGTGGCTTGGAGAAACAGTGACAAATATATCGTACGTGGTCACATTTCTCCAAAATGCTAATCTCAGTGAACTTGTTGAATGTGTAACTACATATATTCTGGGTTCTGACAGAAAATAGTATATATACACTGAAAATTCTGTCCATCATTATTCTTACTAAAAAGTTATTTATTTGGAATAGATTTTTTTGTGTAGTAAATACTGTTTAATTCCTTTCACCAGGGTTTCGTTACTTGGAGTAAGTAATCCTGTACGGGCCCATCAGATAAAAGCTAGACAATCGAAGAACTATCCTCCTGGTAAAAGAATTCCAACTAGGGCGAACAAACTAATTCAAACTTTTCTATAATTTACTTGGAGGATCCTCTTTCTGGTGGGTTCGCTGTGGAGAGAGGTACCTCTTTAGAACCGTTCCGAACGGCTGAAAACTCGTTTTAGAATTAACTAATAGCTTAATCGACACAGGAGCCACAATGATATCATTACGCTTGAAGCTCTAGTACAATCATTACGGCACCACCGAGTGAGTGAGGACAGCGGAGGCCCATACCCCAAACCCATAATATTATAATGCTATTAGGGGGACCCATCAAAAAGTGCAACTAAAAAAGTCAAATTCATGCACTTCGTAATAAATAAGAGAAAAAAGAAAAGTATTTATTTTGGCAACAAAAGTAATATAAATTACATCGATTAGATGTTATTTAAAATACCATTAATTGAAAACAGAAACAATCAGCGTAGCGAACCATCACACCATTCATGCAGTCGACGATTTATCTATATGAACATAGATTTAATAAAATATATAGGTATATATTTTCTTTTATGGAATAAGCGGGCAAACGATAAGACGTATCGCCTGATGGTAAGCGATTACCGCCGCCCATGGACACCTGCAACACCAGAGGCGGCACAAGTGCGTTGCCGGCCTTTGGGGGGTTGGGGGGGGTTTGGGGGAGGCCAGTTGGGGTATGGGCATCCGTTATCCTCACTCACACGGTGAAACACAGCGCAAGCACTATTTGCACCGATTTTCTGTGAGGCCGTGGTATCACTCCGGTCGAGCCGGCCCATTCATGCCGATGCGTGGCTCTCCCACATTTAATATTTAATGTATAGAATACTTGACACTTGCTCGCAAAGGTATTGTGCAGAATCTTCAAGTCACAGTCACGTAGCCAGAAGGTTGTATTTGCTAAGGTCGTTCTAGTATCTTTATCTGAAAACGTGTTTGGAATAATACCCCGGGAACAATTTGTGACTTTATTTTTATCATTTCTTGTATTTGTAATATTCATAGATCGTCTTTTTAACCGACTTCCAAAAAGGAGGAGGTTCTATGTTCCACTGTATGTATTTTTTTTTTTTTTTTTTTTTATGTATGTTACCTGATTACTCCGTCAGTTGTGGACCGATTTTGATTTTTTTTTAAAAGATATCCTAGAAAATGAACGTCTTTTGGGTGTGAGACATATTAAGATACAGTAAAACAAAATTCTTTTTCTCTTTTATGATCACCATTCTTTTTATTCATACACTAGCTGACCCACGCAACCTCGTTTGCGTCCAAACTACCATCCCCCTTTTTAATCCCAAAAGGGGGTTGATTTCTAAAGATACATCATTAGTACACCTCCACACCATCTATACAGCATACATTTTAAATTTCAAGTCTCTTACTTCAAAAACATAGGACTTTCATACAAACGTCCAACCCCCGTTTTACCCCCGTAGGGGTGGAGTTTCGTAAAATCCGTTCTTAGCGGATGTCTACACCCTTTAAGGAACCTACCTGCTAAATTTCAAGTTTGTAGGTGTTATAGTTTCTGAGATATCGTGATTAATAAGTGAGCGGTATTTCGCTTTTATACATATAGATAATTAAAATATCCCCGATTCCCGGGTCGGGCCAAAAATTTGTAAGATCTGATGAAAAATATTATGGGCCTCCGGTATCGTCCCTCGGAAAAACACAGCGCAGACGCTGTTCCACACAGGCGCTCTGTGAGGCCGTGGTATGACTCCGGTCGAGCCGGCCCATTCGAGCCAAAGCGTGGCTCTCCCACGGACAGTGTGTAGTATAGGGAAGTGGCAATCATAGGGTCAGGAAGTGACTTGTCAGTCTGCCTGTCTGTCAGTTATTAATAAAGTCAGGCATTACTAGTTCTTCCATGAATCCGTGCAACCAAGTCAACTTAATATTACAGCGAGTAGTTTCATGTCGGTACAAACAGATCGGCAGAATGAAATTCCTGGCAACAGTGGATAGGCACTTCAACCGCAACATTTCATAAATGTGTCGTGTATTTTGCTTTTGTCTTGAAACAACATTTTGTATCCTACATAGGAATTGTTCTACGGATGCTTAGTTTAAAACTGGACGCTGTAAAATTTGGTTTGTAATTTGTGGGATTGTTGTTATAATACTTTTGAAGTCGATTGATACAAAGATACAAAAGTGCAATACATTTTGAATTTAAGTACGATTTCTGAAGAGGAATAAAAAGAGTAAAGATTTGATGCCTCAGACATGACCTCCGTCAAAAATATTATAACGTCGACTCTGGTCCGAGTGTTGGTAAGTACCGTAACTGCCTTTCATTCTGCGGACTTATTATTGGACAGTACTTGTAAAAAGTTTGGATAAATAGATGTAATTTATATTGTGAAAAAATATCCTTTGTTACTCGTTCTTAATGTAGCTTTAAAATAGTGGATTTTTTTTTAAATTAATGGTCGTGTTCGACGTAAAAAATACAAACAAGCTCACATTCGAATTTATAGGATTAGGAATATTTTTGAACCCTATTTGTGTGTATATTTTGTATATTATGTATAACGACTCGCAATTTATATCCATAAACATATTTTCCAAATTGCAATTTATTGGGTCAACAAAATTACTTTCAAAATGCTTACACAAAATTATCTCTATGCATGTAAATACGTCATCATTTCAGTACCCGTTACTAGCTAAAGCTCGTTAAAACTCATATATTTTTGTTATTTTTGTAAAATTTCGTCATATAGTCAATCTAGTATAATAACTAAGTTTAAACTAACACAAATATGGGAGCTATCCATCGTAAACTCGGCTTTGACAAACGACTATAGTCTAATGGTATTCCCCCTCTGTCATCAAGCGTAGTTAATCAAAAGCTTATTTACAAATGAAATTGTTGTTTACACAAATATTGTTATTTCTCACTATTTGTGAGCAATTTTCATATTGTGACATTCTGTGGTACATCCTTACCACTGAAGTAGGTTAGTAGGATAGCTTTCGATTTGGTAGATATTCCTACGTCATAATTATATTGTTAAATTAAAAGCCGGTCTCTTCTAGCTGTAAAGTCCGACGTGTAAAAATATCTGAAAAGATTTACTTACAAATAAATATCATTTCATCATTTCATTTCATTTCAATATAAATATTTATTAGACTTTATTATATAATATAGAAACCTAAGTACATAACCATAATTTAAAAAAACAATAACAATATTAATATTTTTGATAGAAATTATACATAGATCAGCCTGACCAGCAGGTAACAGCATATATTATCAATCACGTAGTTAGAAATTCTTTTGTAGTTATAAGTCGTTTTTGTCGTCCACGAGACATGATTATATGCATTGTACCGATTGATTTTTGTATATACACACATCAAAAGTGTCTAGGGATCAAGCATTTTTATGCGGATTTCTTGAGATTGAAATGTGGCTTTGTAATAAATTTATGATTTTATAAATTTATATGGATCCTTTTTGGTGCATTTCATAATTTGAATCAGGAACTGTCAATCAAATTCGAGTAAAAGATGAAAATCAGCTGTCAATATTTTCCCTATAAAAACATACAACGCATTGAAGACATTATTAGTGCTACTGTTTCCCTACTACTGATTAAAACCAACGTTATTATGGAGCGGCGACGTCATTTAAGCAGGGAAGAAATGCTCAGAGCCGTGGGAATGATAGAAGCTGGTTCCCGGCAACGTACTGTGGCTTTAGCTCTGAATACAAGTCAGAGTGTTATCAGTCGACTTTGGACACGTTACCGAAGCACTGGTACCGTGGCTGAGCGCCACGGAGGACGGTATCGCTGCACCACACGGAGACAAGACCGATACATTCAAATCTTAACTCGAAGAGCTCCAACAATAACCGCCATGATGTTAGCCGTGAGGCTTCATCACTCTTCAGGGAACTTAATTAGCGACCAAACAGTCAGAAACCGCTTGCATGAAGTGAACCTTCATTCCCGAAGACCGCTACGGGTACCACCTATAGCAATGCACAATCGTAGGATTCGATATCAATGGGCTCTTGAACACAGAAATTGGGCAGAAGAACAATGGCGTTTCGTGTGCTTTTCTGATGAGTCTCGGTTTGGTATGAGACCGGATACAAGACGTATACGACACTGGAGAACCCCTGGACGCCAACAGCGATTAAAATCCTGCCAGGAAGTCCATCCTTATAGTGGTGGAACCATCATGGTATGGGCGGGTATTTGGATCGGCGGAAGAACTGAGTTGATTTGGATCAGAGGCAACCTCAACGCTCAAATTTATGCTGAGACGATTGTATCAGACGTCATCGTTCCTCTACAAGTGCAAATCGGTCCCTTATACCGTGCATGATAATGCACGACCGCACACCGCAAGAGTTGTAAGACAGACTCTCGCCGCAGCTAACATCAATGTCCTGCCCTGGCCTGCTCAGTCGCCAGACTTGAACCCGATTGAGCATGCATGGGATATGCTACAGAGAAGAGCTCTGCCGAATATGGAGGGTATCCAGTCGCAAGAAGACGTTTTTTTGTTGTTGCAACGAACATGGGCGGCCATTCCACAGCGTGATTTGGATGAACTCATTTTGAGTATGCCAAACCGATGTTCTTGTGTTGTTAGTGTTCGCGGTAGAAACACGGATTATTAATTGTTTAAGTTACCTAATAAAATTTTAAAGAAAACTGTTATTTCAGTCTTTTTTTCGAACTTTAATGTTAGTGGTTCAAATGTCAAAAATCCCTTTATTAGGAAAATGGCAAATTTCTTTATTAATGCAAAGGTGACTTGGTTTATCGTTACTGTGACAAACGAAAACACTTTATTTGATGAATCCTTAAAGAAAATTTTAATTAATATCAATCAGGAGAAAAGTTATTGCAAAAATATATGTTCATCCCTAGACACTTTTGATGTGTGTATAATGTAACTGTAAGTTGACATACCAGGTACTCACTCGAGCCACACGTTACCATGTAACACCAAGAGTATCCAGGAGCCCCTGGGCTCCTGACTAATAAACGTTACTACCAGTTGCTCACCGTCGTGTTATTCATCTTACAGTATAGTATAGCGACTTGTAGCGCTATACTACGTATACCATCGTGTTATCGTTCATTAAATAAGTTTGCTATGGTAGACTCATAAATAAAATTCTGGTTTCATTTTTCGAGTTTGTTGTGTTGATTCCTAGCTACGGAATCATCTAAAATCGCCTATGTTAATATTTTATACTATACTCCCATAGCCAAGAGATTGTTTTAACCTGAATGTAGTTTTTTTTCCTGTTTTCAATGCGCATGGAAACAGACATTCAAACGGGCCACCAGGTCACCGAGCACGGGGTCCAGAAATATTAATAGAAACTTTATTTATCAATGTAGTTAAAATGAATATTTGATGTTATATTTAATATTTATAGTATAGTACAAAATTTTAACAATTGCACGGTTGGCGTAGTAGTTCAAGCGGTCGCCTCGCCGCTTTCTAGAGTCGAGTGTTGTGGGGACTAAACTTTGAGTGACCACAAATTATTGTTCTGAGTCTGGGTATTCTTTTCATGTATCTTTGTAAAGTCCCTCACAACACAGGATATATTCCAAAAGCATGAGTTGTTTTTTAAATACTTTTAATAGTAATCTTAACTAAACAGTTCAACTTTATCTTCATCTTTAATGATATTTTTCTAAAAAGAAGTAAATAAATAAAGTTTTAAAAAACTAATTTAGCGAATTCCTCATTAAACACATAAAATTGTCCACGTAATAAAGAAAATGGCATGTGTTAAATTTGGGCCATACTTTATACTTTACTTTTTTTCCGGCCAGTTTTAATCGGTATTAAGCGCTACGAGGACACAATGTATTATTACACATTTAATGCAGGTACTCACATAAATCCCTGTCGCTGTCATGCTGACCTTGCCCTAAATATAACAAGCAGAACTGACAGAATTCCCGGGAGGACACCGGATGGTCCAACACAAACCAGGAACGACATAAAATATGAAATTGTCGAAATTTGAGCTGGAAGATTTGCATGACCACAGAGAGTACTTAGTATATACTGGAACTTGAATAAAATATTGAAAATTGGATTTAGGTATGAATATTGGTAGTTTCTAATCTGTACTTATATTAGCCAGCCATTTATAAATTAGATCCTCGAGTTTCTCTCCGTTCCAAATTTAAAGACACAAATATTCTGACTGTATCTTCACAATTTATATACGAAAATGTAATTTATGTCTAAAGAAATATCAAAGTTTCCTAAAATCAGTGATGTTAATTCGATAAATACCGGAAACAAATATAATCTTATTGTTCAGGTCACTCGTCTCCACAGAGTAAGCAACTCGTTCATGGGACAATGTATACGATTTTACAATACACTCCCTATTGATATTAGGAATTTGCCATTAAAGAAATTTAAGGTTAAAGGGTCACCTGAAGCCAACTGGCTGCCGCTGATGATTATAATACTAGTGTCACAAGTGCTTTACAAGCTTTTGACTCCCATCTCCCAAATAGGGATGGTCATTTTCAATAACCTCACGCACACAGTGTAAAACATTGAAAGAACTGCTTTTCATCAGTGTCCTGTTAAATCAAAATTTGTAATCTGTACTTGGTTTAATCGTCTCTATTTTTTGTTATTCCGTGTGTTGTGAGAGTTAAATAAATCTTAAATAACCCCGCGAGTCTTTATTGTATTACATTCACGGTTGCCTGGAAGAGATTGCCGTTGAGCAATAAGGCCGCCAGTTGTACTACCGACCTACCTAGCTTTAAGTTATGTACTTAGTTATCTGGTATACAATAAAGTGATTTTTTATTATAACGTTCAATTGTTAGATGAATAAAAAATACGCGCTAAAAACAATCCTAACAAACTGACAAGAGAATCATAATATATATATATTTATGTAATAGATGATGTTAAAGTTTACAGTCTGCTATTACTTTAAAATTTTTGAAAAATATATATTTATTTGTTCCCTGTTCTTGTGATCTCGACATCAAGGTCACTGACATTCCCCCATTAGAAAAAAAACTATTTATTTATTTATTTTTGTTAAAGACAACTCTCGCATTAGGAATATACATTCTGTGTCGCGGGGGAATTTACAAACATACTTGAAACGGACACAAAGAACAGCTAGACTCAGAACAACGATTTGCGTATCTTACAAAGTGTTGTCCCATGTGGTATTTGAATCCACAACACTTGGGGCAGTAGAAAGAGACGTGGCGATTGCTTAAACTACTAGGCGAACCGTACAGTCAAACAATTACAGGACAATAAAACAATTGTGTACACTATTAGGGTCTTTAAATATCTGGTTCGAAGATTAGAGAATAACGTTGCAATTAAAGATGGAACAGGTTACGTTTGTCTCAAAATAGCAACAGAATAAGATCTCAAGTAACTGAAAGACAATGCCATCGGACCGCATAACGCGGTGAAACGAACTGGAATACTTCATTAAAGATTAGAGGCAGGCGACTGGGAATCTTTATATTCTGACGTTGTAAATATTTACGTAGTACTAAATGAAATACGAAAAGATGACATTTACAAATCTGCCGATATTTTTAGAGTGGCAAGAAACGTGAAGACTGGCAGCTGATATTTTGATAAGCACGGGTTGACGTTTCTTGACTCTACCCGTACCCGTTGTTCAATTCTCTCGCCAATGCAGCGATCACCTTAAGAAATTTGCAATGTCTTAGGGCCCATGGGTAAGTCATTCAATCGCTAACTATGTCACTGGTAAGAGAATTCAACATTCACGGCGATTCACCGTGTTCTTATTCTAAGCTAATGTGATATCAAGCACTTACTGGAGATGTGTAGATTCCTTGATAGCGGCGTCCAAGAGGCCTCTTGGTAGATTCCTCTCTGCGTCGTTACACATACATACTCCTAAATGGCCCACGGGCTCCCGAAGTCTCGTCATTACAAGACACCCGATTTAACTATCGCGGATTGCGCCTAATTGACGTGACTACTAAAACTCACTCATAACACACACTCATAATGGTAAACAACGGAAGGAACCGAGTCGGATCGACAATTAGCTAAATTACAATTAAATTCCACTTAAAACCGGCACTCTTTAACGAAGCCCTGCTCGACCGATCAAAGCGTCTCGATAATTACTACTTGTCACTTCAAAACGTCAAACAAGAAAAATGACAATAAAAAATGTTGCCATTATAATGACGTTCAATTTCCAACACCCGTATTCTACTGATGCTGATTGTAATTCCATCGATATTTTGTTAAAATAATAATTGTGCATTGTTAATCATTTGCATAACGTGGTTTTACTTCTCCTTGTTCGCTTACCCACGATAGCTCGGCGGCAGCAATGAACCCGGAACCGACTAAATGTTGACCATGTGTCAATAAATCTTTTAAAATATATATTTTTGTTGCCGCTATAACAAGAAATACAAAAAAAAGGATAAAATAAATATTGAAGGCAGTTCCCATACAACAACCGTAATTTTTTTGCTTGTTTTTGCTCAAAAACAGCAATAGGTAGATGCTTGAAATTTATAGATAGTGGTACGGAACCTTTCCTGCGCGAGTACGAGTCGCACTTGGCCGATTTTTTGATAAACTTTTTTTTTTACTTTTCTCATTAATCTCAAAACGTATAGATACTACTGACTATATATACGTACGCTTGAGTTACCTCAACATAAGTAAATCTACGCACCGTGTTCTCTGCCAATATTTGCCTGGTGAAAAGTACCTGCATAAGTCATAAGATAATGTGTAAATGAATAATCCCTACCTGTGATGAATGAATAAGGTTTACATCCTATTTTTGTTAAGTCGTCAAAACTACAATTTGTGAAAATCAATATCTAAATAATGTGAAATTATATTAAAATACATTTATTACAAGGTTTCATATGAAATTAGATGATGTAGAAGAAGAAATAAGACATAAAGGTTAAACGAAGCAGTATGAACAGAGGACTCTAATAACTATAAATTCTCAAAATAAAAAAAAAACCCCGACATAATAACCTGAAATCCCTTTAAAAAGTAAAAAACACGTTATGCGCTTTCATAACACACCCCACTCGATGATATTTTTGCAGACATTCGGTTACTCTGCCCCACTTTCACCTCCATAACTTTTAAACGGCTCAACCGATTATCATGGAACATATCTAAGAACACTCGCACGTAACTCAGCTTTCATACAAAATAAACTAAATTGAAATCGCTTCATCTGTTCGGGAGCTACGGTGCCACAGACAGACAGACAGACAGTCACGTGAAACTTATAACACCCCTCTTTTTGGTCGGGGGTTAAAAACAAAATCTAAACTCAAAAAAATTGTGCCGTCACGGGACGCCTGGCAGATGTGAAACATCGAAATTGTTTTGTATAAGTTATATAATAAAAATAATAAAAAAGGGCTTTTTTACATAAAATAAAATGACTGTTTATTACATTACTAAGTATTCATTTTTATTCAATACAAAAATACTTTTTTTCTTTATTTGAAATCGCGACAACCTAATTATTTTCATCAGTGACTTCGGTAAGGCGAAGCGGCGAGCGTCGCCACGCAAATCTCGCCACGCCTCAAATCAGGTTTACCCTCGCCTATACATGTCTCACATCAAAAAACTTAATTGTCCAGTAACTTTTCTAATATTAAATTTAAATACGAATATTGTGTAGTAGTGAGAGTTCCAATGACAACAAGTAGCTATAGATTTATCTGTCGTTGTCAACTTTCTGTTGTGACAAGATAAATTATGAACAAAATATATTTGTTGTTCATGAAATACTGGTGGCTTAGTTAAAGGAAACGAGACAAAATAACTTTAATTTCAAATATCTTTAGGTAAACTTTCCGTTTGAAATATCAACGTAGCTCAGACTCCGCTTGCTAATGAACAAACAATAATAGTGGCTAAAGTTACACTTAAGTTGAATTAACTTCTCAAAGGAGTTAAGAAATTATTTGATTTGGGAAATGACGTACTCTGTATACACTACACCCGGCCCGGTTTTTTTTTATGTTATAGGGGCAAACGAGCAGACGTATCACCTGATCGTAAGCGATTACCGCCGCCCATGGACACCCGCAACACCAGAGGTGTCACAAGTGCGCTGCCGGCCTTTGGGGGATGGGGGAGGGAGGAGGGGTTGGGGTATGGGCCTCCGGAATCGTTGGAGTCGTTTCCGAGATTCTGATTATATATATTTTAGCATTACTGGTTTAAAGGTATACTTTAAATTGATATAGTGAATGGTGACAAATAGATAGCAACTTTAATTGATTGCAAAAGTTCTATAGCCCAGATTCCTAATTTGTTTAGTGGAGCGGCTAATCACTTCAGCATAGACAAAGTGTAGGTTTCATTTAGACTTGGAGTTTTGCCAGGATCAGACTAAAGCAGATAACAATTTATTGAGTCCATTAGTATTCATTGACGAATTGCAGGCCCCAACAATTGGATTTTATTGCTACAGATACAAAAGTGTTATGGAAATTCATTTCAACATTTTATTGTGTTTGATTTGATCTACTAAGTTAGTCAAATGGCACTTATTTTCAGAAATCACATTCATGGCGCTTCAATAATTTCGAAATATCGAAATCTAGTTTCCGAAACAAAACATGATAAATATCTGGTTCCGATCACCAGGCGTTGCGTACCCGTGGAACCCTTTCTAGCCATACGGCTCCTAGGTATAGCCAGCAAGTCGCAAACCAGGTGGTTTCGGGGGCGTTAAATTCCTCTAGCTAGGATTGGATTAGAAAATTTATCAAAAAAAATCTGAGCAAAGCGCGTTCATCCAAGTATTTATGTTTATGGTTTAAGCATGCTGAAATAGTGTCCAAATAGGTCTAGAAGTACCTAATATACATGCTGACCAGATCAGAGTGAACATCTTGAAGATGAGCTTCGTTAAAAGCATCAAAGACTAGCGAGCATGTTTAAAAGACCTTATCAATATGGCAGAGGCATATTTTAGCATCTCTACCTACCCCAAACTGGAGTGAGGTGTGACTATATGGATTTATACACACAAAGTATCCATATCATTCAACTGGTTCCCCTTCTCCCAACCTCTACACGTCACCACGTGCTGGCTATAAAAGTCACCGCTTTAGAGTAGTTGGCATACGCTTTCGAATTAAATGGTTTGGTTTTTCCTTCTGTGCCGAGTGTTTCACCCTCTATGATTCCGACATAGCTCTGAAGTTGGTAGGATGAAGTGGCAATGGTCTGGACACATATGTCGCAGAATAGACAACCGCTGGAGTAAGCGTGTTTTAGCGTGGAGACCGCGTCTAGGCAAACGTAGTTTGGGACGCCCTCTGGCCAGATGGCGGGTCGACTTACGTAAGAAGGCTGGCAGCGACTGGATGCAGAAAGCAACAGATCGGGCTCTATGGTGTTCCTTGGGAGAGGCCTATGTCCAGCAGTGGACTGCAAAGTGCTGATGATTATGATTCCGATTCTTTAAGCAAGGCAAAGCACCATGCTGCATTGTCTGCATTCATAATGAGCATAGTGGCTACCAATCTTGGATTGTACTCCAGCTTTCCATCAGGCTTAGTGGAGTCATTTTGGCAGTTACTTATAAAAGAAAAACAGACTGCGTAACTATCAAGCATGTATAGTATTAATCTATGAATGGTAATTACCACGGAAGGCCACAAATTGACAATAAAACAAATAAACAGATGCCTTTAAAGTTTCACTAATGGCCGAGTCAACACGAAGACTATAAAAGTCCATGTTATTTACCGTGAGTAGTAAAATGTAATGTTCAATTAACTTCACATTTCCTAGATAGAAATTTAAATTACGGGCCATTTTATAAGTTGTAGTTTGCAATATTTAAATTATAAATGAACACGCCATCATCTACAAACATAAATCTTATTACAACTGTTTGTCGTAAACTATCATCATAATCAGCCTATCGCAGTCCATTGCTGGACATAGGCCTCTCCAATTGCACGCCACTTGGTTCAATCCTCGTTTTCTGGCATCCGTCTTCAACCCTTCTTGCAAAAATTTAAAGTGTTTGATGTGTTTTTAAGGAAAAGGGATGCAACGCAAACTAAATTAATACCTGAATGATCATTATCAACGTCAATAGTACCTTTGTGTATCCACATTTAATGGGGTTGAGTTCTTTTAAACATAATTAAATTAAATCCTTTAACCTTGTCATAACAATATTCTAACCTAGTTTTCTTCTTAATCAAGCTATCAAAAAGTCTTATATACAATTAACTTGATTCATTTTTCTCGTCTAAAATTTTAAAACAACTTGAAAATACCTCCTATCTCCTTCGGTAGATGAAAATTACAATGGATACTTTGTCAACAATTTAAACTTTTATAATACATTCTAATCTTTGTCCGATGAAATGTCCGGTCTTTCAGAATTCATCTAACTAGAAGTTAAAGATAAAATGATCAAAAAACGCAGGCGTAAATTGCCGTTAAAAGTACAGTGGGGTGAATAAATTATATTTTTAAATTGTCAATCGCTGAAATTTAACTGGGGGCTTTAATTAAAAAGTTGGTTGACTGTACAACACTTGGCTTTTTTATTTGCCCCGTTCGCACCTCGTAAACTTTTACGGGCCTGAATATAAATGACTTTCTTAAGATTTCTTATTTTATGACCACATTTTTAATTATTCGGTAGTAGCTACATAAAACGATTAGTAGAATGGTAACAGGGTTAGGTTAGGTTATACTAATTGGGGTCCGGACGTGTTAATAACTGCAGTTCCCGGATTCCTACCTTCACAGGCGCAGAGTGGCACACCGTGTGGTTTTAGTCGGTTCGAGTCCGACACACCGCCCCACCGCAAGCCCCGGTGGGGTGACGGTCCGAGGAGATTTCCACACGTAAAAAAAAAAGGTTATACTAATTGGAAAATCAATTTTCTTTGTTGTCGACACCGAAATACACAACACAATTATACAGGTTTTGTGTCCTTTAATTTCTTAGTTTTAAAGAAGATACTAGTCTTCATGATACAGAGAATTCTATGATGAAGATGCATGAACATCATCATCATCAACAACCCATAATGTCCCACTCTTCTGTCTGTCTTCTTCTCTTCTCAGGGAAAAAAACATCCAACGGCAAGATTACGTAGCTACAACATTTTTTTGCCAGTCCCCAACCGCACTGGGCCAGTGTAGGGACGTATGGCGTTAACCCTCTCCTGAGAGGAGATCCGATGCATGAACGAAAAAACAAAATTGTTATTATCACTTTCACTGTTTTCTTCCTTTTCATTTTTGGAACTACTCAATAACTAGGTCTTGCTATTTTTCTGACCAAGAAAAACAATTTGACTTCCGAATCGAGCCACACCAATAAAGCTGAAATTTTACCTGCATTCAATTTCAAAAGATTCAAGCTTTTGTTGATCTCCTAGGTCAGAAAACTGAAGTTAATTGCTTTTGCAAATAAAAAACTAGGATAAACTGTGCCAGTATTAGTCTCCCAATATAAAAGTGCAGCATCTCTTTGCAGATTAGCTTGCAAATAGTCTCAGGATTTACGTGCTAGACGATAGTGTTATGCAAAGTGATTTTCTTAAAAAACTTAACTTTCGATGCAAAATCGAGTATCCTTTAGGATTTTGTGTTTTCTGTTTTTTGTCCACGGTTCCGTTCGCGTTTATGTTGGTTATCGAGAGTTACAAAAATATTTATCCCAGACCAAAAAAAAGATCATGCCTATGCAATTATTGATCCTGGTTAGGGAATGAACTAACGAGCTCTAACTTAGCAGCTGGAATCATTAACAGTTACATCAACAGGCCAGTCAGATAGATCAATATTAAGTTAGAGAACAAGTTGTTTTAGATAAAGAATTTAAAATGCTTTAAAAAGTTAAGTCCGTATTGTAGTTCCTAACTTTTAAGCACATTTAAAAGGAGTTTGTTAGACTTTAGTTACGAATGCTAAACGACATTATTGTATTTGGCTGGAAAGTAGAGTTTAGACCTTGTTAATGTTTTGTTCTGTAAGAATAAATTATAGGTAGTCAAGGGTATTGAATAGAAAAACACGTTTTTTTATCTCCTTCCTTGTGGTAAAAGAAATATATTTAATAATAGTTTTCAAATAATTAATTGAAAACTGCCACAAATTATCGAATCATTATTTTAAAACTATAATCTATGTCCATTACCCCCTCCATTCCTCTTTGGGTGACTGAGCTACTCTCTCTGAAATTTACTCAAACATAAAATGCAACGGAAATGATCGACTTCAATACAAACTGAGATGATTGAATAAAATTCAATCATAAATTCTTCTTGAAAATGTTCTAAAAACCAATAATTGTTAAATTTTCATTTTGAGTTTATTGTCATTTTCATTACTTTTGAAATGAAATATGTTATTAAAAATATATCAAACAAATATTTTGGAAATACAGTCAGTCTTATACATTTGTCATTCGTTAGTTTAAGGTAAGTTAAGAATAAAATTACTCGAATACGAAAATTTTGAGAAAAATTACACCAATAGCCTGAAATGAACTGGCAGGTCTATTATTTTTCCAATAACTAGATCGAATAAGTTTTATGCTTCTGTTTTCTGACGTTGAAGACGATTCACTCCATGCAAGCTATCTATATCCAAGCTATTTTAGTTTCCTAAAATACATTGTTTCAAAATTCGCTTCTAGCGGTTCGAACAATCGTATAAGAAAGTTTTGCTGTGTGCTAAAAACAGACCACACTAGACGCTCTAAGATGCCGTCGTTCCTGGCATCTGCATTTAGAATATATTTTTGGTTGTCATGAAGATCTATGCCAATCGTTATTATAAAGCCAGTGCCCTCAAATATACTGATAATTAGTTCAACCTTCAAATTCAGATCGCTTTTAGAGTTGCGGAGGTCCGTTGCCAGTCATTCTGTGGAAAAACTGTTTTTCAGATAAAACCAGTTGAACTAGTAGCCGACCCCAAAATAATATTGGGAATACTAAAGGCTAGGAAGATGATTGCAGGTACCCATGAGTGGTGCTAATTATTTACCATAAGGTCTTATCTTTTCTTTTTACAATCTTTATTGTTACATATTTAATGCAGAAGCTTTTAATCAAATAAGATTATGCCAGCCTCATTCCAGATTATGCATCCTTTAAATTATGAATAAATTCATAAATTTTGATTGCGTTCTCACAGTACGGCTTGGATAGGATGAACTAGAAAGTACCAACATTTAATTTAGTTTTTTTTTAATTGGACAGTACAATTGGACAGCTTCCCTTTTTTCTGTACAGGACACATTTCACTAACAAGTGATGATTATATTCAATAATTCCACATTGTTCACAATTAGGACTACTAACTGTCTTCATTAAAAGGTCTTCTCGATCTGTCCTATTCTACAATTGAAAATAAAAACATCATGACATAAATGTATAACTAAAGACACTTCACGCTAAAAAAATAATGCATCGGTAATAAACATTTTCCCTATTTTTAAATAATTTCAAGGCATAACAATAAACAGGAACGGAAAGCATACATAAAGGTTGGAAGGTATGATTTTATCTTCACGGCTGCGGACATTTTGCGGGTGACAGAAGAGTAAGCAATTTAGGTTGACGGTAATTTGCCCGAGAAATACCAGACCGCCGACGTTTTTGTAAATGAGAATTAACGATCAACATCTGCGTGGATAAACAGCTTTGTTGATTTTTCCTGCGTTGTCTTTGTGTCGAATTATTCGTGTCATGTGTCGGTATTGTAATGTCATAAAAGAAGGAAGATGGAAGGAATTTTAAGGAATCAAATGGTTGATTAGTTAATATTATTAAATACAGTTAGTAAAAGGTGCCATTACAATTGCATCAAGAAAGGTACAATTTCGTATTTAATGGGCCACACAACCGTAGGAGAGCCACGTTTGGGCATGAATGGGCTGGCTCGACCGGAGTGATACCACGGCCTCACAGAAAACCCGTGTGAAATAGCGCTTGCGCTGTGTTTCACCGAGTGAGGATACTCCCCTCCTCACAACCCTCCCTATCCCTCAATTAACCGGTAATTAGCCGGTAACACATTTAACCTCTGGTGTTGCGGGTGTCCATGGGCGGCGGTAATCGCTTACCATCAGGTGATACATCTTCTCGTTTGCCCACTATTCCATAAAAATAAAAACATATCCTTTAAATTACCATACACATGCACAAATTTACGTTAGCTAGAAATGGAAGTTAATTAAAACTCCGTCATTTCATTTTATCCCATTTACATAATTTAGCTTTTAATGCTACTACCTAGTAATCATAAAATTTGCTACTAAGTACATACTATTATTCCCAATTAATTAAGTAGAACCTACTCATCAACGGTAACTAAATGGCCAGGCGTGATATTCATCGTTCATTATAGGCGATACAACCCCACGATATGTAATAGCAACATAAGTTAATTACGCGCCAACATTAATGTGATTCATGGTTACATGTGACGTATCTGGAGTTGCCAGGTGTTAATCGTTTGAAAGAAAAAGTGTGAATTTCTTCAGGTGAAGGTCAATTAATAGTAGTAATAAAATTCGTTCAAAATTAAAGTAACTAGCAAAGCAAACTGAAGAACTACAGAAATTACTAATTTAATGCTTTACTACGAGAATACAGTATATGACATTTGTGTGAAAGTTAGATAGAACTGAATTTTAAAAGAAATTGTACCAAAAAAATTGATCATGGCCTGTGGTAGGATTTGGATAGTGCCGTGCACTTCTAAATGGATTTTTGCCTCTTTCGACCCCTTTACAACATTGTTCAAATCTACTTCCTTCTATTTTCATACACGTGAACTCTCAAATACACATGTGATGTAGAATTTAATTAGATAACTGAAACTTTAAAATATCTCTGTTCGCAGTCTTGTGATACATTAACATAAAATCATAGTGTAGGTATAGTTTCACTTTTCTACGTAGCCACATATCTATCGCTGCATCAGAACAATTGATCGTTAAGAAGAATGATAAAAATCGATAATTTTAATGCGTTGTTGTGGACTGTACGTATTCATTTTAAATTTCCAAGAGTTCAGTTATAATCTAAATAAAAAAATAAATTATGTTAAAAAATAAAAAAGTTATTTGTGTTTCACATCAGCTGGTCTTATTTGGGCCACCTGTTATCTTAAATATTTTACCGAATGTAAAATTTTATTAATAACATGACTGAAAATTTTAAACATTTATTTTTGTTGTTGTTCTTTTTAAATAGCTGTCTAATAACAAACATTTAACAAAAACGCTTTATTCTCTTTATAATGGGGGAATTTTGACATTTCCCTGGCAACCCTCTTTATTCCCGTGGGTATTACAGTCCGCTACCCCCCTCGGTCCACCTTTGTTGGCCCTGTAATTAGATCGCTAAATAATGGTGATGACTATGAATTTTTCCGTGTATCATATTTTGCCAAAATATCTACAGCTAATTTCTTGCTATTTCATTTTGTACCTTATGTAATCTGTATTACGTTAGTGTATTGGTAATATACACAATGTTTATTTGTAGGTGTTTTTACAAGCTTTTTATTAACTTGAAATGTATGTATGTATGCTTGTATGTTCGGGTGGAATCTTGCAACTCAATTTTGAAGCAGATATCTTCAACCGATTTTGCTGAAGTTTTGCAAGCATTACATATGCTTGCAAAATTTCAGCAAAATCGGTTGATTCACTGTCACAGTTGATTGTTACAGCGTGACAATACAATATTATAATGACATGGAGCTGATATGATGCTGAAGTTGGAAGGTGGCCATAGGAACTCTGTAAAAAAACATCGCAACATCATCGAGTTTGGACTCGTTTGAGTCGTCTCGAGGCATTCCAGTGAAAGATTGTTTTTAAAAAGCTTTTTAATTAAATTTATTGAAATATTATATTACTAAAATTATTAGATTTAATTTCAAGATGTATAATTTACACGCCTGTTAGTCATATGTATATATAGGTACTATTGTAACGTTTATGAAATCTATCTATCTATTACTTTAAACGTGAATGTAAGTTTGTTTGTTACGCTTTCACGCAAAAACTATTTAACTGATCATCATGAAACTTTTTACACATATTCTTGGAGGTATTAGAAGTAAAATAGGATACTTTTGTTAAATGCGAGCGAAGCCGCTGGTAAAAGCTGGTATACATATAAATAGATGAAGTGCTCGCCTTTTACGAAAATTAAGCGAACGTCGAGTATGAAATTTGGCACAGTTAAAGTTTACATGGAGGAGAAGTGCAGAAATGTAGAAAGCAAGAACTATATTTAAAAAAAATACTGTCCAACTAATGATTGCCCGCGGCTCCGCCCGCGTATATGTCAGTTATCGCGACAAAAAGTAGCCTATATGTTATTCTGATGTATAAGCTATATTACTGTAAAGTTTCATCCAAATCTGTTCAGTAGTTTTTGCGTGAAAGAGTAACAAACATCCATCCATACATCCATCCATCCATCCATACTTACAAACTTTAGCGTTTATAATATTAGTAAAGATAGTATAGATATAGATTTCAAACGTTGGGTAGCCACTATAGTTAAAATATTCAATTTGTTTACTCCAGTTTTTGTGATTGATTCACTATAAGAAATTTACAAAAACATCGATGAACAAGCAACACAAATATAAATAAATTATAAAATAGTTACTAAGAAGTTGTTTAATTTCTACAAAGTTGGATTTATTGTATAACGTATATTGACACATCCATCCCACTACATCACAAATTGTACAGTTTCTTTAAAAATACTTCATAATATGGAAAACATTTATTTGTAAGGTCAATAAATGTAACAAAAGAATGCAAAACAGCAACAAAAAACTTAATTTAGAACAAATATCTAAACAAAACCTTTGTTTACGCATTAACAATCTTCTTGGAAAAAATATATTTTGTATTCCGTGAGCTTGAATTTCGTGCGATGCCAATATTTTGAGGTTGAAATCTTGAAGCTAACATAAATAATTGATGAACTGCCGTAATATCTTTTGTCTCTTAAAATTCTTCACTAGATTAGGACTCTGTCTGCTTTAGGCAGTAACTGTAAAATAATATTGAATTTTCTTTAGGGGATTAAATAACTTTTATATTTTAATTGTATAAACTCTTTATCAAAGTTATTAAAGTATGTTTTACCATTACCAGCACCAGTTTAAATGTAGTGGGACAGGCATGCTTTATCACAAATGGGCTTTAGCGGAGCGATAGCAAAGCCTCTCAGATATCCAGTAGTAATGGTTTAAGAGTGGTTTTTTGAACCATTTGTAAAAGCAACTACAAAATTGTGTTTCGTTGCTTTTCACCGCATATGTAAAGTTGCATGAGTTCAAGCTCCACCTGGTCCTAATTTCGGGGAGAGGATGCAAAATATAGCAAAAGTCTTGTGTCCTTGAGTTTCAGTATCCAAAAGCGGGTGTAGGGACACGTGTATGTATTATCGGTATCAGCTAAATTTATGTAAGCCGCGCACAGCGCGAGCGACACAAACCACCAGTCGTTCTTGGATAATTGTCGTGTAATGTCAACTCTTATGAAATTGTAATATATATACCGTGTGTGAATAAACTAGAGTGAACGGACTAACATCTTGAATTTGCCACTTTGCACAAAGGGCACTACACTAAAGTACTGTTTAGTGTAGTGCCCTTAACCTTATAGAGATAGAATCTATTACACTATAGGCTATTAACATTTTGATTTTACATGAGGGTAGTTACTTGTGATTAGGTGACACGTTTGCTCGTTGGTCCTTAGATCGCTTCATATGATTTGAACTAATTAACAATCACGAATGCTTGAAAATGATACGCTTCTGTTATTTGAGTTCAGTTCCATATTATTTTACACATGTGTACCGAGAGACATTAAGTCTTTAATAAAAAAATCCCCTAAAAAATTGCATGCGTAAATTCATGTCTTTAATTTGGCTTCACAAAACTTTCATTAAACTTATGAGTTTAAATAAATACTCCATTGTCGAGACGATTATTACTTTCAATGTTTCAGAAAACTTATTATTTTCTGAGAGAGCTTTGCATCGGCTAATCCTCAGAACAAGGGTTTTTAAAAGGCTGGTGTTTTATTTATATATGTATTAGCCTACCAAAGTAACTCTATTCTGTCTGACGGAAAGCATGAGCAGAATTCAAGAGTGGTGGTCACCATACTCATTGCGAATACAAACTATGCAACAATGTAGCATGGTGACCCACACTAAGGCGCCCTATTGAGATGCTTCTGCATCATTGGTGTGATGCAACTCTTTCGTTGTTCTTACCCGAGTGAGTAAGTTAACGAAAGACCACTACTTACCTTATTATAAACAAGAGACATTCAAACTTATTTCACCTGAGTTGCAGGAGTCCGGGTTTTATCAGATGAGCCGTGTGTTTACTTACGCCTTACGTGGGCTGTTCCAAAATAGTTAGTGAAATGAAAAATAGATTATAAAAAAAGATTATTTACAGCTTTTCAAAATATCCCTCTCGAATCTCAATGCACTTATGCATTCGGGTGAACCAGCTTTTAAAAAAATTAAAAGACGTGTCTTGCGGCCTTCCTTTTTTTTTATTAAAGCTCAGACCGCGAACTACTTCTGTGGGCTAATTGTCCTCTTGAAATACCCATTGCGTGGATGGCTGCTTCGTGAGAGGATCGTAGCTATTTATCCATGATTCGTCAGTTGTAAGAATATAGGATACGTTTTGCGAAGTTCCTCCTTCGAACTTCTGTGACATAAATTTGCAGTAATCAACACGACGGCATTTTTGCTCATCGGTGAGAGAATGAGGTATCCATCGCGAAGCAAGCTTCCTAACTTTAATGTTCATGCAGGATGATGGAAATTGCCTGTGATCTAAGGTTTAGTTCAGCCTGTATCTCTCGATGTGTGATATGTATTCTCTCGCAATACCCACTCTACCCTGATGACGTTTTCATGAGTTACTGCAGTTGGTGGTCGGCCGAGTCTGGGGTCATCTTTTAAGTTCTCTCGACCACGCTTAAATTCACGAAACCAATAAGTAATATTGTTGCTAACGCAGGAGCAGACTCCCCAAAAGCAGCTTGTAAATTTTCTCGATATTCCTTACAGTTTAACCCTCGTTTATAATCATAGAAAATCATAGCCAAATTTTACAGTGGGAGAAACACGCTTCGGCATGAAAGGGCCGGCTCGACCGCAGTGATACCACGGCCTCACGGTGTGAAACAGCGCCTGCGCTGTGTTTCATCGAGTCGGTGAGGATACCGGAGGCCCCAACCCCTCCCCTAATCCCCCTCCACATCCCCCTCCCATCCCCCAAAGGCCGGCAACGTACTCGTGACTCCTCTGGTGTTAACGGTGTCCATGGGCGGCGGTAATCGCTTACCATCAGGTGATGCGCCTGCTCGTTTACTAGGGGGTAAACGAGCAGGCGTATCACTTGATGGTTCATATTTGTTGGTGACTGGATGGTTTCATAAAAAAAAATACACGAAAAGCTTCCCACGAGACGTCCATTGTTGCAAACAAAAGAAAAGTGACAAATAATCTTTAAACATATTAAAAATCCAAAACATAGGTGGCCAGTGATTTTCACAAAGGAGGTTTGTGTTAAAATTAGCCGTCAATCCAAAATAGTTTCATGAAAGAAGAAATTATATTTATTCTGTGACTGCCAATACTTGGAACAACCTAGGTATATAAAAGGCATGCTCAATATTTCATTTAAATAATTTAAGACTCATCAAATAAGACACATCAAAAAGACCAGAGTGTATTTGCAGAAACACAAACAGTACACGTCATTATAAAAAGGATTATACACACACCGTGGTATAATCCATTGGGATTAGGGATTAGCCAATTGGACTTTCAACATGCGTGCACCTGAGGTATGAGTAGAAATGTCGCAATGGAATAATGTTTCTGTTATGAATGAGGTACTCTAATAATAACATTCATTATGACTTTTTAGATATTATATTAAACTAGCTTTTACACGCGGCTTCGCTCACGCAGACTTAGGGGTGGAATTTCAAAAACTCGTTTCTTAGTGCTCACTTACGTTATATAAAGAGCCTACATGCAAAATTTCAGGATTCTAGCTTCAGCGGTTTGGGCTGTGCGTTGATCTCTGGGTATGTCAGTCAGTCAGTCAGTCACCTTACTCTTTTATATATATATATAGACTAGCTGTGTTCTGTAGCATTACACATGGGTTTGTTGCTCTAATTCGGCAATTGTTTACTATTTTATTGTTGTTTGAAACCTTTTTTTTAAATTAAAAATTAAATTTTAACAACAGATATCTGCCAGTAAAAGTCTCTTAAAAATTGGTCCAGCTGGTCCAGATATTAACCGTATATTACAGACATAATTTAAAAAATATTGTTATATTGCTGTAAGTGCCTTATATACGACCGTATGTATTTGCTGAAAAGCAGTTAATTGGAAATCACAAACAAACATTTTATTTTTATTTATTTGTATAAATCTTTTCAAAACTTTATTTATTTATTTAAACTGTACGCACTTTTATACATCGGCAGACTTAATGCCTAAGGCATTCTCTTCTAGTCAATCTTAGGATGGTGTAGAAATGTTCGCGATAAACTCAAAAGCTACTGTCCATTACTGAACCAACTCAAGGTTGACTGGTAGATGTGGCTGATGTGGCATTAAGTTCGCCTCGTGCGAACGTATTTTTGCCAGCAATCTTGTAGATCAACCCACCTGCGATATATTTATTTAACTTATTAAACTAGCTGACCCGGCGAACTTCGTACCGTCATATTTAAATATCTGTCTCAGCTTCCAACAGGCAGTGTACAGTCGCGGACAAAACAATTACCTACAAATTTTAACACAAAAAAGAACGACTTCAATCTGGACCAAATTGAAATGCTACCATCAGCTTTCAAATAAAAAAAGAATTATCAAAATCGGTTCACCCAATCAAAAGTTATGAGGTAACAAACATAAAAAAATACAGTCGAATTGAGAACCTCCTCCTTTTTTTGAAGTCGGTTAAAAATTGTTTTCTTTTAATTTTTCCTGTACACAAACCTTGTGCTAATAATAAAGACGGTGTAAAAAAAAATAGCTGCAGCCAATCGGAAGATTGTATATAGATTTCATATAAATACTTTTCATCCAATAAACAGGGCGAAGGTCGTTTCTATTCGAATCTTAGACCATTTTAGAGATCATGATATCGTAAATCTGGTTTTCGAATACTTTCACTCATACATTAGTGCCTTCGAGGCGGCTACATTTTGTGAGTGTGAGCAAGGTAATGGCACATTTCAACGTCTAATAACGAAGTTTCCGTGGTGTAGCGGTTATCACATCTGCCTAACACGCAGAAGGCCCCCGGTTCGATCCCGGGCGGAAACATAGTTTTTGTATTTTGTATAAATATGCATAGCAAATCAATATTGTAAATTTCGTAAATCTCGCTTAAACTTAATTACGACTGGATAGATTTGTGAATATTTGTTCTGTTTTAATTTTTTAAACAAAGAAAAGTATTGTTGATAATTATAACTGATAATTTTGTACAAAAGTGGTTTAGAATTGATTTGGAGTATATTATAATTATTGTCTGTTTGATGAAACAGAACTTTCTATTGCAGAATTTGTGTTAAATTTATTAAATTTCTAATTATCTAGACATCTGTACTACATACTACAAATAAATAAAATTGGAGTGTCTGTTTGTAATATTAAAATAACTGCTTTTTACTAAATGCATATATATGGATACTCGGTATGTATACCAAAATAACATTTTTGTCTGTCTGTTCGTTCCGGCTAATCTCTGGAACGACTGGACCGATTTTCACTTTTCCCGTGGTTGCGGTACAACAACAAACCCAGGTAACACCGCAGGGCTCAGCTAGTACTACGAGTATATAGAAATAAATTAATTTGAAGTGTCTGTCTGTAATAATTTCAAATTAACAGATATTTCTTATGAAAGTATAAATGGCACTTACATCAATACTGTCGGTCTGTCTGTCTGTTCTGGCTAACCTCTGTAACGACTGGACCGATTTTGACGGGACTTTCATTGGCAGATAGCTGATGATATAAGCAGTGACGCCTCGCGGCGTTATCGCTCAGCGGCAACACAGTGGCTGAGTTACTCCCAGACGTAGAACAAACCTGGTGGTGGTCATATTTTTCCTGAGTGAACATCTAGTCCAGGCCCTAGTTGTAAGTGCTCAGGATTATCAATTAGACAGACACGCAGGTTATGTCAAGTTAACGCAATAAACAGCCTATCGCCTAATCGTAAAATTTTAGATGTCGTTTTTATTTTTTTTAGACTTTTATTTATTGTTTTTTGTATTCTGTAAAATTTATAGTTTGCCATGCTTACTTAATCGTTTATATTTCACCCTTTTCGTTTTACATGTGTTTCAATCTTTTTTCTTCCTTATAACTTTGTTTGCTCGGTTGTTGATAATTGATTTTGCTTGCTGTGGTCTCCTGTAAGTGAAGGAGTACACCGGTATAATACCAGTAATTTATTGTATACTGTACATATGTGTATATCCTTTGTTGGAGATCCTAATTTAATTAAATAAATAAATAAAAAACATGCCTTAAAGTAATAATAGTTATTTTCATCCCACCATCTCGGAAAGAGTATTTTTGCCCTTCGATATCTGAGTGCAAAAGCCGTTTTTATCCGCTAGAGGATAAAGTAAAATTGAATTTAGAACATCGTGTGCACTAAGCTTGTGAATTCAAAACATCATTAAACCTATTTACTTCTACCTCCATGGTGCCGAATTTATCATACAACCTTTTTTAATTTGTTAAAAACTCTGACTGGGAACCTTCTTAGTGTACTTATTTTTAAATTTTCTTCTCGTTCTCTTCGTCATATTGTTATAATCTTTTTTATTTAGTCATTTCCTCGCTGAGGTGGGATGAAAAATTACGCTTTGCACTCGAATGCAAAGATTTTTCACCTTGTGCTCTTTTGATTCCCTCGCTAACGCTCAGGATTCTAATTTTTGATTCTAATTCCAATAATTGAGCACGCGGTTAAAAAGTAACTTTGCAGTCTTGTATAACAAATAACTATAGTTATAAGAGAGTGCAAAGTTGCTTTTTAACTGCGTCCTCAATATTGATGACCGAGCAAGGGAAGAATTCTAAAATTCTAAATTCACTCGAGTGCAACACGTAACTTTTCATCCCACCTCAGCGAGGAAATGACTAAATGCAAAAAAAAAACATTTAGGTACAATCACAAGATTTTAACCTAAGGTTTTAACAATATGACGTGAAAAGAAAATGGCGCGGGCTAAGAAAATTTAAAAATAAGTATACAAAGAAGGTTCCAAGTCTGAGTTTTGAACAAATTAAAAAAGGTTGTATAATAAATTCGGCACCATGGAAATAGATAAGTAAACAGGTTTAATGATGTTTTGAATTCACAAACTTAGTGCACACGATGTTCTAAATTCAATTTACTTAATCCTCTAGCGGTTAAAAACGGCTTTTGCACTCAGATATCGAATGGTAAAAATACTCTTTCCGAGATGGGGGGATGAATTTTTTTTTTTTTTTTTTTTAAGACAACTCCCGCACTAGGAATAAATCCTGTGTCGCGGGGAACTTTACAAACATACATGAAACGGACACAAAGAACATCCAGACTCAGAACAACATTTTGTGGATCACACAAAGTGTCTCCTACGTGGGATTTGAACCCACGACACTTGGCGAAGTAGGAAACGGCGTGGTGACCGTTAAACCACTAGGCCAAACGTGCAGTCAAAATAAGCTTTGTACAGTGGTCGCCCAGACATTTATCCATTATTCCTTTAATTTTGATTAACTTTCTGGACTTCTCCTTCTATCTATATTATAAACTTCACGCAAAATGTTATGCTGCGCGAAATTTAGAATTTTCGTAATAAGGGGTACAAAGTTTTTTCCTCACTTATTATTACATTGATAACAGGCATAATTATTACTTTTCAATGTATCTAACTCATTCTTGAAGAGGTGCAGAATGTCTTCTGCATTAATTCAACTCTCTGCATATTGTTTAAAAGGTATTAAATAAAGTACTCGTAGACTGAGCTTTGCTTGGTAATTTTCTTTTGGTAAATTTTCTAAAGATGAATCCTAGCTAGATCTAGATCGATATGTCGGCCCCGAAACCCCTGCATACTAAAACTCACGAAAATCGTTGGAGCCGTTTCCGAGATTCAGATTATATATATACAAGAATTCCTCGTTTAAAGGTATGAAATAGATAAAAACATCTGGGAAAGAGCCATGCAGCATGTACAGACTAGCTCGCTTAGTTCAATACCACGACCTCAAAGTCATAAAACAAGGTTTATAATTGAAATGTCTTCTCATCTTCCTAGCCTTGGAAGATTACTTGGGGTCGGCTACTAGTTCAACCGGTTTTACCTGAATATCAGTTTTTCCATGAGGCGACTGGCATCAGACCTCTGCAATCCTGAGGCTGAACTGAATTCGAAGGTCAGTATATTTGAGGGCACTGACTTCCTAACAACGATTGCCTTTGATGTTGTCACGTAGCGGCTTTAGGAGCCTAGAAGGTTGTGGTGAAGCCACGAGGTTCTGATGATGATTAAATTAGACGCTTCACAACAACAATTTAAAGAATTTATTTACTGAAGTATAACACAAACAGATAGATGTACAGTCAGGGTGTGGGTTTGAGAGATTCGACCAGTCAGTGCCTCCAGACAAGAAGCACTTAACTGTAGGTTCGCAGCGATGAGAAAAGGAAGAGGTGTAGTCCTGGGTCGGCTTTAGAGGCCGACCCCCGTAGAGGCGTCGCAGGCGACTGGCGTGGTAGACGACGGCCGAAAGAGGTGCAGTGCTGGGGCTCCGGCGTAGGCCGGGCGGCCCAGCCACCAGGCGTGGTAGATGCCGGGCGAAAGAGTGCAGTGCTGGGGTCGGCTTTAGAGGCCGACCCCCCGTAGAGGGCAGCGCAGCCGTCCGGCGTGGTAGACGCCGGGCGAAAGAGTGCAGTGCTGGGGTCGGCTTTAGAGGCCGACCCCCCCGTAGAGGGCAGCGCAGCCGTCCGGCGTGGTAGACGCCGGGCGAAAGAGGTCGAGCTGTAGTGCGCTCGTCCTTTTATGTGTCCCTGCGGTGGTAGGGACAGCGGCTCAGCGGTGGGAGGCGAGCGCCGATGACGCGTGACACCCCCCTCATTAGGCGAGAATTTTTCCTAGGGGAAATTCGCTGACCTCGGGGTCGCCACTGTCGGCAGCTCCTCGCTGGTACCCTGGGAACAAGATTAAAGCAGGATCAGAATTCTTTTAGAGACAAAAAAAAGTTTAAAGAGATAAGAGGGAAAAGACAAACTAACAGGCTAAGGTCATATCAGCTTAGTTCAATAGCAAAAATATAGTGAAGATAAAAGTTTAAAGGTTTGAAATAAAATTTCAAATAAAAAGTTCAAGCGAGAACGTAAATAAAGTGAGTTATACATTCTGATGCTCCGTTATAAATGTTTAAAGAATTTAGTATAATAGTTGCAAACTTGTTTAACTGTTTAGGTAGATGCAGTAGTAGAAAATTGTAGTTATAAGTAGGTATGCTAGCTAAGACATATGTGCGAAAAAGAAAAACAAACAACCAGATCGACAACAACAACTGAGAATCGAACCTGTAAGTCGGGTTTGACTCGACTTTTTAACTACCAAGCCATAGGTTAAAAAAAAGGTAAAAGTTTTTGTAGATTATAGTTAGATTTTGATAGTGCGATATTTATTTTGTTTTTATTGTTTTGTAATGAACAATAATTTAGTTTTTTTTTAAAAAAGTTAAAGTGTGTAAGGACAAGAAATGTTATTTGATTTACGACGCAGGAAATAATTTTTAGAGATAAATAATACAGAAACCCATCTGTAAAAAATGTTAGTTATGGAATGAGTAAACAAAATCACTGTTTATTAATTGTTTTAACTAACTTTGGCTAATTCGCCAACCAAACGAGATATTTTAGAAACGACATTAGATTTGACTTGTTTAGGGGCCAATTTTTATAAAATATTTGTGTTCGTCACTGAGAAAATAAAATTATCGAGCTGCCAGTACCTTCTCAAAGATAGAAGGTTGATAGTCTAAAGTCTTGGTGTATACATACATCTCGTGGTTCATCAACTATATTGGGATCAAAATCCGTAGCAATATAGATGCGACCACAGTGACGACTTAAATTTTAATATACATTGTAGTATTAGATTTAGTACTTTAGAGAAAAGAATGATTTTAGTATTTAAATTGATGATAGATTCTCTGGTCGCGAGTTATCAAGTAGAAAATGTTGTTTAGTAGGTTTTGGTAGTTTTTAGTAGCTTTTAGTAGTTTTTAGTAGATATAAGTAGGTAATTGTAGTTTAGATGTATCGTTTCACCGAGTACAGTTTAGGGTATTTAGATAAGTTTATGTGGTCATTTTCAATGAAATTGAAACGACTGTTTAGGAGAATAAGGGAACAAAATTACTGTTTGTAGTAAATTAAATATATATATATATGTGTGGCTTTAGCTCTTGGACGCACTTAATAAGGACGTCCATTAACCCGGCCCAAGGCGAAATAGAGTCCTCTTCTCTATTTCTCACTTGGGTAAGTCCTGACCGGCGCGTCCTCGTCGCGGGGGTGGGCACCACATGCTTCAGTAGGCCGGAGTATGCAGGTGGCGGAGTTCGGCCAGGGACCCTGTCCTGTGGGGTATAACGCAGGACCTTTACCAAGGCCAGCAGGCGGCTTTGGTGGAGTATTATGCCTGCCTGCGCTAGTCCTGCGCAGTCGAGCGCCGTAAGCCAGGATGAAGGAGTCCTGGAGGGTTGAGCTGATTGGGGTCGGGGTTAGATACCTCCATGAAGCAACACGCCCTCTTTGGTCCGGAATTCAGGCGAAACGGTAGCCCTGTAGCTAGCCACCACAGGGTAATGGACACGCGTCCCGTACGGATGAGGTGGTACGGTCCGCAGGCGAGGTTCGGGGGGGGGTGTTCTCCGGGAGAACACTGGGACTCTGCCATGCTGACGGAGCGAGGACAGGCGGCACATCTGGGGGCCGCATGTCTGCAGTTCCTGATGTCGCGCATGAGTCCCAACCCAACGACCCTATACCTCTCGGGTATTCCTGGTGTCCTTAGGGACATCCCCAAAGGTGCGGGCTCCACGGAGGGTGGGAAGCTCGAGAGGTGAAATACATACATAAACATAAAATGGACAACAACAAAAACACAAAAAAAACCCCAAAGGTGGACGGTACGGCAGCAGCTGGACCGGACACCCCAAAAGTGAAAGGTACGGCAGCAGCTGGACCGGACACCCCAAAGGTGGAAGGTAAGGCAGCAGCTGGACCGGACACCCCAAAGGTGGAAGGTACGGCAGCAGCTGGACCGGACACCCCAAAGGTGGAAGGTACGGCAGCAGCTGGACCGGACACCCAAGGAAGAGGTCCAGTAGGACCTCCTTCCTTAACACGAGCCTTCAGGGAAGCTTCGGCGACCCAGGAAGGCAAACCCAAACAGCCTCGTGTCGGCGCCGCTACGGTACCGACACCGAAGACAAAACCGACCGCGGAAGGCAGAAAGGTCGCTGGCAAGCCGGTGACCAGGACGCCTAACGCGATGACACCTGCTGGACGGGCACAGCCCTTAACGAGCTCCAACGAGAGAAGGAGAGGCGAACTGCCTTAAACACAGACACGCCTCCGGTGCCTACCCCAAGGCAAGGTACCCGTCCGCAGCGGGGGAGTGATGCGTCCGCTGAACCCTCAGCGCCGCGACGCCCACCTCCTCCCAAGGGCAAAGGGGCGCAAGCAGGACCTCAGGGTGGTAGTACCCAGGGGGGCCGGTACTCCGCCAAAAGGGCACGTCTCGACGAGACAATATCTCCGAGAGGCGAGCCTAAGAGGCGGAGGACCGGACCACCAGGGGAAGCCGCTCAGATTGACTACGCGAGCGCGGTCAAGGCGGACCTAATGGCGGCGGTAACTACTGCGGCCATGGAAAACCTAAGCCTTAGTCAGTCTGAAGAGGTCCAAAAACGAATTGAAGAACTGCTGTTCGAGGAGTCGATGAAGCCGGGCAGCAGCAATTCAGAGGGCCCAGCGTTTCGGGGAAGGCCGATATTGACCGACGGCTACCTGAGACTCTGGTGCGAAAACCAGCCTACGCTGGAATGGCTGAAGCGCAGCGTGGCCAGCATCACCCTTCCCACGGGGGAGAAGTTGGTAGTAAAGCGCCCGAGCGAGATGACGAAGCGGGTCCGCTGCGGCATCTTGCTCCCTGGGGTCCACGAGGACCACAGGAAGGTAGCACACATCCTGCGCTTCCAAAACCGGTGGGCAGACATCGAAAGATGGCTCCTACTGAAGATGGACAGGCAAGCGACGGACACGTTTGCTGTAGTCAGCATCCCGGAGACGGTGGTAAAACCCCTGGTCGAGCACGGGCGCCGGCTCAGCTTTATGCTGGGAACGGTGTACGTCAAGTTCCAGGGGCCCCGCGGCAAGTTTGTGGAGCATCCACCAGCCGAAGCCGACTCCAGGGATGCAGAAAACAGTGCCTGCACCTTAACGATGGACACTGCGGAGGGGGCAAAAGCTGCTGTCGACATAGTCGCGGCACCTGAGTCCCAGGCTCCGACGCGGGCCGCCCCCGCCTCCGATGCGGAAGAGGAAGATCTTCTTCGCGACCGCACGGACAGTGGGGGTGAGTGCGTGGAGGAGCTACGCAGGTTGGCCATCCAAAAGGAGAGCGGAGCCGAGAACGAGGACATAGCAACGGAGGAATCTGATTCCAATGGCGCTGTCTCATTCCTCGGCGTGTAGCATCCTACAGGCTAACCTCCACCACAGCTTGACCGCGACGGCTCAGATCCGCAAGTGGTTGGAGGTCAACAAAACAGCCGTCATACTGATCCAAGAGCCGTGGGTCAGAAACGGCACTGTATGCGGACTCCGCAACATGGGAGGTAAGCTAACAGTTTACGCGGGACCAGAGAATCCCCGCACATGCATATACACTACAGCTTACATAAACATGCAGGCCCTAACTAGTTTCTGTTCTAGAGACATATGTGCCATAAAGGTGCAGGGAGCCCAGGACACCGGCCTCGCGCAGGTGGTCATGGCATCGGTCTATATGCCTGAAGCCGATGACCCACCACCGCACGACCTATCGCGGCTGGTCCACTACTGCGAGGAAGCGGGACTCGAGTTAATCGTAGGAACCGACTCCAACGCGCACCATGCCTTGTGGGGCATGTCTACAGGAAACGACAGAGGTAGGAAGCTCGTTGAATACCTATTTACGACAAACCTTAACATAGTAAACTCAGGTTCTGTACCAACATTCGTCAACAGACGAAGCAAGACAATCATTGATTTGACCCTGGCAACTGAAGAAGTAGCGAAACACATCTCAAACTGGCACGTGTCCAACGATTTATCATGTTCGGACCATAGATGGATTCGTTTCGACCTTCAGGTAAGCATACTCACGGCACCACCTAGGCGAAACCCAAAAAAAACCGATCGCGCGCAGTACTCACTGCGGATCGGCCAGGCCCTGGAACAGGGAAGTAACCCAACTAGGATCATAGGTACCGTAGAAATCGAAAAACAGGTAAAGTTCCTCACAGACACTATGATGGACTGTTACCATCATACATGCCCCCTATCCATCCCACCAGCAGGCCAAATGAAAAATAAGAGCTGGTGGGGGCCTGAGCTGGAGAGACTCAGGCGCGAGATGAGGAAGCAACTCAATAGAGCGATGAACACCGGCACAGACCAGGACTGGGATAAATACAAGGCCACCAAGTCCAGGTACAAAAAACGACTCAGATACAGGAGTACCAACTCATGGCGGAACTTCTGCACAAATATTGAGTCTACTGCACAGGCCAACAGGGTAAGAAAAGTTCTCTCCAACAACTCAGCCATATCACTGGGGTCCTTACGAAAACCAGACAACTCCTTTACCACCTCGGCGGAAGAGGCAGAACGTACTCTGGTAACAACACACTTCCCGGACTGCGAAATAATCAGTCCAGGCGGGTGGCCAGATGAAGAAACCATCCCAACGGAGGAGGAATGGCAGCTGGCCCACAAGGTAATTGACCCATATAAAACGCAATGGGCAATCGACAGCTTTGACTCATTTAAATCTCCAGGCCCGGACGGGATCTTCCCAGCCCTGCTTAAATGGGGAGGGAAGACACTTACTCAACGGTTGACCTACGTTCTGGGAGCCTGTCTGGCACACAGATATGTGCCAAGACAGTGGAGAGATGTCAGAGCAATCTTCATACCAAAACCAGGTAAAACCGACTACTCGGATCCCAAATCCTTCAGACCAATAAGCCTAACCTCTTTCCTCCTAAAAACACTGGAGAGGTTATGCGACAGGCACCTGAGGGAAACGGCGCTGACACAAGCACCGCTACACCCGAACCAACATGCCTACAGTCCAGGCAAATCAACAGAGTCGGCACTTCATGCGGTCACAACCAAAATTGAGGTGGCGATCAAAAACAAGATGTTGTGCTTAGGCACCTTCATAGATATAGAGGGAGCCTTTGACAAAACGAAATTCACCAGCATAACAGCAGCACTGGTAAGGCACGGAGTGCATGCAGTCATGATAGAGTGGATAAACAAGATGCTGAGCCAGAGAGTCATCAGACTCGAAGCAGACGCTACAAAACAAGCACTGGTGGCGAAGGGCTGCCCCCAAGGTGGCGTCCTCTCACCAATCCTATGGAACCTAGTGGTTAACGACCTCATCACCACTCTGAACAACAATCACCATTATACCATCGGATACGCGGATGACATAGTGATATTAACAAGCGGCATGCACGCAGGTATAGTATGCGATGTCACGCGCTCGGCACTGGCAATAGTGGAACGCTGGTGCGTGGACAACGAACTGTCAGTCAACCCAAGGAAGACTGAAATGGTAATGTTCACCAACAAACGGAACCTGGGAAACCACCGACTTCCCAAGCTGTTCAATACAGAGCTCCAACTTTCGTCTGAGGTAAAGTATCTAGGGGTAATATTCGACCACAGACTAAACTGGAGCGCCCACCTCAACAACAAAATCGAAAAAGCAACAGTCGTATTCTGGCAGTGCCGCAGAATGGTAGGTAAAACTTGGGGACTAAGCCCAAAAACCACTCTGTGGCTCTACGAGGCAGTTATCCGACCAATGGTAAGTTACGGCGCGATAGTCTGGTGGCCACGGACCAAGCTATCCACAGCCGAAGCTAAACTACAACGACTCCAGAGATTGGCCTGTCTGGCGGCCACGGGCTGTATGAAGACTACTCCGACTGCGGCTCTGGAAGCCATTATAGGTCTTCCACCACTCCACCTCTTTATAAGGCAGGAGGCTCTAGCTGCAGCAATGCGGCTAAAGAAACAAAATCTCTGGAGACCGCCTAGGGTACCACACACCGAAATCCTCTATGAGGCCATAGGTAAGGAACCGCTCATGGAAGCGGTAACTGATACAATACCCAGGCAATTCGTCTTCGACAAAAAGTACAAGGTACAACTGTACGAGGATCCCCAAGAAGGACTTAACCCAAGGGAGTTAAGAATCTTCACCGACGGATCCAAAACAAGGTCAGGCACTGGCTCAGGAGCATTCTCTGAGGACCTGAACATACACATCTCGACACCATTAGGAGCCCACAACACAGTCTTCCAGGCAGAGTGCATGGGTATAATAATGGCAGCACATGCGATCATCTCCAGAAAGGTAACGGAATACCCCATCCGCATACTTTCCGACAGCCGATCAGTCTTACAAGCTCTACAAAGTCACACGACTACCTCAGGGCTGATCTACGAATGCCACAGAGCCCTGACAGAGGTAAGTACTACAAATAGTATAACTCTCCAGTGGATCAAAGGACATAGCAACTCACGCGGAAACGACGCAGCTGATGCACTAGCAAGGAGCGGATCGGAGACAAGGGCAGTCGGCCCAGAACCAATATTGCCCTTGCCAGCTGCTTGGCTACGACGGACACTGCAACAGAACACCAAGGTAGAACACCAGTTATATTGGTCCAACCTTTGTACCTGCAGGCAGACCAAGGAGGCCCTCCCGACGATCAACCCCGGATTGTCACGGAAGCTGAAACAACTTAAGAGGCCGCCGCTTCGACTTCTGATTGGAGCAATGACTGGTCATGCACTATTAAACAAACATCTTTTTACTCTAGGTGTAACGGACAGCCCTCTGTGCAGAGCATGCATGGAGGAGGAGGAAACAGCCGCCCATGTCATCTTGGCATGTCCTGGGGTGGCAGAATACCGGGCGAAACACCTTGGATCGCCGAGGTCGCTTCAGGAGGTCGTCGGCAACGCCAGGGGTCTGCTAGGCTTCCTGGAGGAACTGGGATGGCACCACTAGTGCCGACCCACTACGCAAAATAGGCGCATCAAAGTCGTCGAGTTGCGGAAACCCGGCCCGCGAGTTCAAGTTCAAGTTCAAGATGTGTGGCTTTAAGGCTTGTTTAGAGAGTTACCGACCGCTCTGTTATAAATAAATAAATCCCCAATAATAATAATAAGTTTGGCTTTAAGGCTTGTTTAAAGAGTTACCGACCGCTCTGTTATAAATAAATAAATCCCCAATAATAATAATAAGTTTTAGTACTAAGGCTTAAGTTTTAGGAGTCACTAACCGCTCCAAAGAGTATTAAAAGTACCAAGAATCATTAGTAGAAACTGGCCACATGATGACGAAACATCATAAGAGTTATTTAAGTAGTAATCTATCAAGGGGTAGGGCCTTGAGTCTTTCAGAAGACATGATGTCACAACATCATAAAGGTTACAAGTAGTAACTATCAAGGGTTAGGGCCTTGAGTGTCTTTCAGAAGACATGATGTCGGACGTCATTAAGGTTAGAGGAACAGGGTTTATGACATTTTGGTGGATGATCAAGTGCTTAGCACAGAGCGATACCTGCCACCGATAGAGGCGAACAGTCAAAGCTTAAATTCCAATCAAAACTGTCAATAAACCTTTTAGAGTTAGTTATTATAGTGGCAGTATAGCCGGTTAGAGATAGATATACTCATTTTGAGAGTAAATTTAAAAAGTTATAGGAGTCTAGCAACGAGAATAAAGAGATTAAATAAGTAGGTATATTGGTTTAGACCAAATATACACAAACGAACATACAGACTAGAAACTTACATGCCAATACGATACCCACATTATGTGATTATTTTTATGTAGTCGTATTGCAACTTTATATAAATCCACCTACATCTCAAGCATCACTAGTTAAAATTGTCTCAAGTTGAGAATAGTGCAAGAATGTTGTAAGAACAACATGTTTATAGGTATATTTTATAAGTAGCTATAGTGGAACATCTGTATAGTGAATTCCAAAGGTTGATAGAATATGATATAGTAGATTGTAGCTATAGTATATGGTACTGAAGTAAGTTGCAGCGGTCAATAGTATTATATTATTTATTAGTAGACATTTAGAATGCGTTTCGAAATTTATCGAACGAAACAAAGTAGAAAAGTAGGTACTAAATGTACACGAAGATATCAAAAAGTAGTATTTTAGAATACAAATTTTAGAACAAGGATCCGAGACGATCACATTGTGCAAAAAAACTATGGTAGCTATTTCGTTTAAATAGTAGCTATATGGTTAAGTACCTTTTACGTAAGGTTATGTCGCCACGAGGCTTTAAATTAGCCCAGAACAATTTAGAGTGAAAGATCGACGACGATATTATTAAAAGTAACTTAGTCATCAAATTAATTGTTTTAGTTTAATTTGATTTTTGCCCACTCCTTACAAAAAAATTAAATTTAGTGGCTAGAAATATTTGAAGATTTTATTTTATAGGTTTACGCTTCTATCATTGTTAGAATGCATTTTTAAGAGAATACGTAAACAATAGACGGGCAAGAAACGACAAGACTCAAGGTGTTTTGTCAAATATATATATGTAATATGTAATCGATGCTACACCGATCGACATCATTTATAGCATATTTTTAAGAAAATATCAAGCAACAAATGAACGAGAAACGACAAGACTAAGAACAACTGTGTTAGATATTATTTAACACATATTTAATATAGTTTAGAAAAGTATAGTTTAATGTTAGTAACCTCATTTAGAAAACAAATCGCATCCATTGTACCTACCAGAAAAACAAGTTATAGGACTGAGTTTTAGAGAGGTATCAACATGTACCATTTTTGAGTTTTAGATAGTAAATGAAATGACCATAGCCGCAGATGTATACAGAAGTTGAAAGCGAAAAATTACGCGTTAGATGAATAATACGAGTATGTAGTTTAAGTTTAGATAAGTTTAATAATGACTCAAAGTAATAATTAAGTTTTTAGTAATGAAGCCAAGTTTGGTCTAGTTAGATATTTGAACAGAATTAATTAAGTTAGATATAGCTATCGAACCCATTAAGGTGTGTTTGAAAGAAAAATAGAATTTATTGAATTTCATCCAGGTTGTTACATTAAGATTAAGTGAGCCGTAGGGCGTGGCGTGGTTCTGCGCGTGCGAAACCGGTTTTCGTTTGCGACTCAAACGCATTCCAGCGACTTGCATTTAAATTGCGGTTTATATAAGCCACAAGCGAACAAAATTTAAGCGAAAGTAATTAAAAGTATTTTTTGCACACGCGGTTCTAGCGAAAAAATATGAAAAAGCAAATAAAAGTGCGTGAATATACACGCGGTTTCGACTGGCACGTGTTTTAATGAAAAAGAATATATAGAAAAGCAATTAGAAGCACATGAATGTACACGCGGTTCTGATTGGCACGTGTTCACAGCGAAATAATAGAAAAAAACACTTTCCTGGATGGGATTCAACATAAAACAAGCAATACACACAAAATATACACAATAAAAAGAATATGAGGTAAACCGTGGTCGAATCTCTCAGTTCAGTCGGGCGCCATGTGTCACGTAGTGGCTTTAGGGTGTGGACCCTGAGAGGTTCGATCAAGCGGTCGTCCTCCAAGTTAAAGGCACTTAACTTGGTTTGCTGCGATGAGAGAAGGGACGCTGGCGGCAGCGGCAACTTCTCTCATCCGGCCCAGCCACCAGGCGTGGTAGATGCCGGGCGAAAGAGTGCAGTGCTGGGGTCGGCTTTAGAGGCCGACCCCCCGTAGAGGGCAGCGCAGCCGTCCGGCGTGGTAGACGCCGGGCGAAAGAGTGCAGTGCTGGGGTCGGCTTTAGAGGCCGACCCCCCCGTAGAGGGCAGCGCAGCCGTCCGGCGTGGTAGACGCCGGGCGAAAGAGGTCGAGCTGTAGTGCGCTCGTCCTTTTATGTGTCCCTGCGGTGGTAGGGACAGCGGCTCAGCGGTGGGAGGCGAGCGCCGATGACGCGTGACAATGTTCATGACAACCGGGACCGATGGCTGAACGTGCTCTCCGAGGCATGGGATATACGTATAACTGAAACGTATATTTAACCAAATATAATTTATTGAATATTGTTAGGATCATGAGAGACATTTATTTTAAAAAAACACATCTTAACGACTACCATTTCAACCACCCACCGTTTGAAATCAAATGAGTGAATACCTCCGACATTAAACCAACCACGCTATTTATAGCCTTGCAGCGGATAGTTGTAATAATTCTAAGAATTTCGGATAACAATATATTCAACTTCTATTGTACTTAATTTAAAAGAAAGAAAGAAATTGAAAGAGAGATAAAATAAGAAAAATATACAACAACAATAATTTTAACATTTTAACAAATTTTAACAAAAAAAACTAACTTCAATTTGGACCAAATTAAAATAGGACCACACGGGAAGCACCAGCTTTCAAATAAAAAAAAGAATCTTCAAAATCAGTTCACCCAGTCGAAAGTTATGAGGTAACAAAAATTAAAAAAATGCAGTCGAATTGATAACCTTCTCCTTTTTTGAACTCGGTTAAAAACAATGCCACCAGGCACCAATATATAAACACAATCTTCACAACTACAACACCAAACAACATCTCACCACCCCGAACATCGACTGTTTATGAAAAACTTTGTTGAAACTGCCAGTTGCATGAGAACTAGTTAAGCATTTCCAGACAGGCGCGGGTTATACTTTGAAACTTCCTCCGCGAATTTGAACATTTTTTTTGTTATTTTCTAAACTGTAGGTATTACATAACACAAATTAAACATATGGAATACTCTTACCACCGGTATTTAGCTAAGGTTCGGCTGCAGTATCAGGTAAACTATATATACTAAACCATACATTTAACACTAAAGTAACAGTAGTTTGATATTAATCAGAGTTTTATAAAATCCCTTTAAATTCTGTAATAGGAAACGTATTTTAGTTACTAATAGTGTCTTGAAAATTTAACTCATTTAATGTTGACTGTTAAAATGAAGAAGTTTTTCAACCATCCAAACCCTATTCGTGTTGCATTGCACTTCACGGTATTACCCGTGGATTTTGTTGCAATTGAATCGGATGTTGTTTCACTATTTCATTAGTTTTAATTTTGTTTTAATTATTTTTTCTATAATAATAGTAGCATATGTTACTCTTTATAACATCAGCTATCTGTCAGCGAAATTTCCGTCAAAATCGGTCCGTTCTAGAGCTGGAACAGACCGACCGGTCACTTCGCAGCGAGTATGGTGACCAGTACTCTTGGATTCTGCTTACGCTTTTTTTTAATTGTTTGGCTCGCCAAAATGACTCTACTCTGCCTGATGGAAAGCATAAGCAGAATCCAAGAGTGGTGTTCACCATACTCACAGCGAATGCAGACAATGCAGCATGGCGACCCACACCATGGTGGTCTAGTGATGCTTCTGCATAGTCTAGTCAACAAGTATGGAACTTGTTGACTAGACCATTTGGGCCTCTTTCCATCTCCTGTTTCTGTCTCTGAGTTTCCATCAAACAGATTAGAATCTCTTTGGCAGGCTCATTTATTTAAAAAAAGAACGCGCTTATCTGCCCAAACATGTCCCTATCATGGTAGAAACAAGATCTCTACTCACCTTTTGAATATCCTCAAATAAAACAAGGTACATTTATTTCAAATTGCATTTATTTCTTCGTTATTACATTGTAAACCATTACAATCTCATTCATTCCACACTATTGGTCCTTCCACAATTCCACAACATACCATTATATTATGTATTTCGCCAATTTACAAATAATTTTGAATTATCTAATATTTACATTTTTACATTTCGTAAATAAATTATAAACTTTTATATCAAATGTAGCAGTCAAAGAAGACGGATATGAACTGATCAATGAAACAAACTTCTATCATAACTGCAATTTATGAACTTCTTACAATTTATATTTCATAGAATATCTATATACCTACATATATAAATGTTAAGTCGCTTAATGTTCGATTTTAAATCTCAAAAAGTTCCACACCAATTGAGTTTATATTTCGACACTACACAATCCGCTTCGCAAAAAGTTTTAGCTATATTTATCCTTTCAACATTTCAGCTACTATGTGCATCAGCGACGCGTGTCAGGGTACACCAAGGTAATTATAATAAGCGATTCTGTCTGGTAGAATGTTAAGGAAAATAACAACTAATCAACTAAATGTCCCATTATCGGTCAGTAACATCTGTTTTGTGTCGAATATTCACAGTTAATATTTTAATTTCAAAAGTAACTCTGTCTGTATGTCAGGCTGTCTGCCTCTTTACCCGACTGCGAAAGAAGGAGGCTTATGTTTATCGAGTGTTTGTATGTATGTATATTTCTTTGGCACGCCCTAGAGCCTAAACGTCTTGTCATCAAAATTAAAAAAAAAAAACAAAACAAAAAAATATTTTGAAAAAAAAAACAGGTTTTAATGAAGATGGCAATTATTGACGCAGTCGGGTTTTTTGTCTTTTAAATAATTTTACTTGTTGTTACACTTTCAAGGTACTTACACCGTTTCACCGATATAATGAAATTTGGAATGGAGATACTATTATTTCATTCCTTAGAAAAGACATAGGCTACTTTATACCCCGATAATCGACATTTACACGGGCGTAGCCTCTTGGAAAAGCTGTGATAAATAAACAGAGAACTCTGAAAATGTTACAGTAATTTGATTTATTATTCGGAAATAGATTTGTTTATCTCAGACCAGGAAAATTTGAGAAACTAATTAAACTGTAACTTGAAACATAATTTAAAGATTTTCGAAATGTTATAATTTCAATTCGCCTATTATGTACATATTGTATATCGACTTAGAAATACGATTCTTACTGGTTTATTACAAATTTATAAAATGTATTTTCCTTGTTAACATACCATTGTAAAACAGCTGTATTTCGAATAAAGGGTATTGTAAGTCAAATGAATGTATGATTTCATATACCTCAATTTATTTATTTATAAGTAAGACCAATTATTTTAGAAAATTATTTTAGTGCATCAAGAAAACTAAACCAACGAAATATATTCATTTCTGAGTAGAAAGCACTTTTTCTAGGAATGTAATTTGTCTTGTTCATAATAAATATTAAGTTATACGTAGTCAAATTAGTCTGAATTTGAAACATAACAGTATTTAGAGTCTGTATGATGAAGTTTTATATATTTCCGTCTTCTACGACGAAACAATCTTAACTTTAATAGTTAAATTTATAAATATATAAATAATACTATAGAAAAAACTATACATACATTTTACATACTTTAACTATTTATATACAGGCTATATTTTAAATATACACATTTAGAATAGAGAAATAAAATGGGCTAAAACAAGTCCTCAAGTTGTTTAACAATACACATTTCTATATTATTAGTGTTTCGCTCAACAAAACAGAAAATTTATTATTATGAGATCAGTCACGCTTCGTTTTCGTCAAGGCCTTTTATCCGGAAGCTTGAAACGTTTCACAAAAAACGATGTCAAATGATATATTTATCAAATAACAGGAATATTGAAAAGGGGCTTGTTAGGTTCACAAGATTCTGGAGTATGATTTCATTCTAAGGATAATATTAGTTAGTTTTTGTTTGAAAAGGAGGATTTAATCACTCAGAAGGAGGAGGAATCAATCATTTTTTTGAGCGAAAAATCCCCTCAGATACCACCGACTGGTGGCTATGTCGGACTCGCACCGTATAAAAACCGAACCAGGTGCAACCTCGAAAGGAAATCCCTGGAACCTCGACGTACCTCGGGCCGAAATCCGATGCTCCTTTTCTATTTAGAATAGGGCATAAACACTTTGTAGCGCTCGGATGGAGATTGTTTTGCTATCTCCGACGCCTGAGTAGTCAGCGGTACCTGGCCTGTTCCCGGGCCTGGCGGAACGGGAGAGTTGTAAACCTCTACCGGTCTCGCTCCGCCATCTCTATCGCAAGCATACCTTACTTGCAGAAAGAGACAAAGACAGAGTTCCACGCGCTCTCGTTCCGCAACATGGCCGCAATTATGTTACCGAGCGAGAGAACTCCGATGGCCACCACGAGATTACGCCTTAGCTCCCACCACGCCGGACATTCTGTCAGCGTGTTGCCCATCGCAATCTACAACTTTAGAGGCAAAATCAGGAGGAGGGAGAAGGTTTTGGGTCTGATAACATTACTAACTCAGTAAAAAGCAACCAAAGAACTACTACACACCGGTTTTGTAGTATAACCACGTCTGTCACTCTCCCACGTTGTAAAGTTTATTTTAAAACTGAAGAAAAAGAACTCTAGTGGTAAAATAATGCAATAGTAATTCTTAATCTATCGACCATTGGCGAGCATAGGAACATTGGGTCTGTTTTTAGTCGAAAAGCATCTGACAGACCAATTCCCCGAAATGGGAGAAGAACATCCACGACTATCTCTTAGCGAGTAAGAAAAAGGAAGCCGTTATCTCTAACTTGTAAATCTTGACTTTTGAGTTTTGAATCGGGAAGTTTCATCTACATATAAATATAACTTATTCCTCTTTGTCTAGGACAAAACGATCTTGTTCAAGCCCAATCTACTTCCTCCAAATAACGTGACAAGAAAGGCTTGGATGGTTACATTTTTGCAATTATTGTATAATTCTTATAAGCACCAATAATGCGTACTCTAATATAATACTTTAGAATATTTCAAACTTAACATAGAACTGTACGTATAATGTACATTGACTATAGAAAAAAAGAAAACAGAAAAGTTTTGAAGCAATGTTAACTATTTACGGCTCGTACGTATTTTTAACTCGTATAAAATATACATGTATTGAAATAAATCGAACGGAATCTAAGGCAATAATATAATTTTTCAAACGTAATTGAAATATAGAAAGAGCTATTTAAAGTTGAAGACAAATTGAGTGACACGTACAAATATTTAATAAAGACACGTATATGATAATGATAGACGCTGGTTGAGTCATTTTTAAAATGAATAATACATTTTCGAAAAGAAGCAAACTAAGAATCGTTTACCCAAAGAAATCAATTACGCAACGCAAGATCACGACAAGAAGAAGGAAAACTAGACGCAAACCCTAAATCGACCCGTCCGCGTAGGACCAATGAGGCATAATAGGTCTTGCAAGGCTGGGTCAAGAATTGGACTGTGAAAGACTGTCGATGATCATGGTAGAGATTAAAAGAAAGGAATAGCAAAGATCCGAAAAGCTCATGAGAAATTATATTTAAAATCGATTTTTTTTGATCGATCCAATCTTGAATCCGTCTGTTTAATATTTGCTCAATAATATTAAGTTCCGATTTATTTTACCTGTTCAAGTGAAACAGTCGAAATTCTTTCCATGTTAAATTAAACGATTACAATAATTCCAGAATTGAATTGATGTATCCGAGCGTGTTTTTGCTCTTATATAGAAGGAAAAAAATCATGTAGTAGTTGTTAATTTAACTTTATGTACACTATCAAATTAAATTATAACATCTGTAATGAGTATGTTCTAACCTGCGGTGATCAAATTAATATGATGTAGGTACATAATTCTTTAAATCGACAATCTAATACTTACTTAAAATCTATATATCTTTTATAGGTTCATTAGTTACATATTAAATTCATACGATATAATTTTTGCTAGCATCATACAAGCTTATTATATATTAGGACACGATAGAAACATAATACATTTTAATCCTAATATTAAGGTTGTATATCATGTGTTACTGAATCTTTTAATAAACAATAAATTTTATAGATAGATCCTCTATCTATAAAATTTATTTATGAGGAAAGATCTATTATTAAAATTATACATTTTAATACAACGTAAAGTTTTCAACAATTCCAGTTACTGAGTACGCAATCTCATTATTTAATTTTTTTTTTTTGTAATTATATAACACTCACGATATCGCTATTTATCACATCATATTTATTGTATTAAATGTTTACTTAGTAATGTTAATATATTCCTAAAAAAATTGTTACATTTTGGGATGAAGCAAAATTACGAAACAATATTTAAAACAAAACTAGAGATTCTCAATTATATATAGAAAACATAAAAAATATTGTATTTAAATCACCTACATAAGTCTAAAAGTCCCTTAATTATTGAATTTAAATGATTGAATGTTGAAGGCAAATTGAATTCTGAGCCAACAGAATATTAAGTTTTTATTACTTATCGAGAGTTAGGCCATTTTAGACCTGAAAATATTGAAGTCAAGACGACTATTTGTTTCTACAGATCCACCGTCAGCGAATGGAGGGTCGTAAGCGGCATCCATCAGTCAAATTTCAGGTAAATTATGACGATATTTGTAAGGAAAATGTTTCACTTTGTCTGATTACTTTTATCGAATTGAATTCTAAAAATTGAATGTATAACATTCGATTCGAATTTATTATAGTATAGTGGTAATAATAAAAATATAATACTAGTATGTATACTAATATAGTAAAATGATTAAATAACAGTATTTGAATATTGATCGATTACATAAAAGGCGGTCTAAAGGATTTTGTTCAACTGGCCTTCATTGAAAATGAGTTGACCGTAAAAAAATATTTTATGTCTATTTGATGTCCATAACGATCGCAACTTCATATAATGGTAACAGAAACTCGGATTTTAAGTATAATAAAAACTATCACCTGAATAGTGATAGCATCATTTTTGTGCAATCATTGGCGTGTTATGGTGGCGATTACCACAATCGATTTTAAATGAACTCTCATTATACAGATGTCTGTTTTTGTCATGTACTCGTATAAAAGACTTAATAAGCTCGTAACAAAGTTCAATTTGCCTCCTTTTAAACTACCTAAATATTTATACTTGGGTGGCATTATCAGCAGTATTCATTAAAAACTGTTCCTTCACTTCACATGAACTTTTTTTTCTTGGCTTAGGAGGCGGCTTTGGTGCAGTCCTTGATCTACCTAAAGTACCACTAACAACATTCACAGAATATCCGGACCTAAAATCCCGGTTTTTTAAAAAACCTTCGTGTTCTGCCAGGGTTACTTTTAGAGGCCTTTGCTCTGATTTTATCATCTGGTTAACAGACATAGCTTGTAAAGTCAAGAGTTGGTTGTGTATGTTTGGTGAGCTCAAACTGTTTCTGGGTATAGTGGCGTGTGGAGTGCCAGGTGCTGGTGATGGAGCTGGCTCTTCATCATCTTGATATAATGGAATTTTCCCCATAGGTCCTAAATCCATTTCACTTTTGTTCAAACTGTAATAATTGGCTCCGTGGCCAAATAATTTCATATTGAATGTGTCATAGTAAGGAACGACGCCATTTAATGTGGAAAAAACTTGAGGACGAATATTACTTTCCTGGACTGTTCTGGGCCGCCGAGGAAGTGTGACGTAGCCCTTAGAAGTAATGAGAGGGATGGAACCCTGAAAATGAGGACTTTGAAATCTACTGTATAAGGCAGGGTCAATGGCTGTTACTCCATATTCTGGACTCTTGACCGGGCTTTCCGTACTTTTAGAAGCTCCTCCGACTGGAGAAACTTTTGTACCTCTGAGAGGAAATGATAATAGATCTGGTGGGTATGCTTGATGATCCTGGGTTAAACGGTCCATGAGTAAAGTTTCTTGGGATATCTTTGGAAGCTCCATTTCATGATGACGGCTGTTGTCTTCAGTAGATGCTGTTAACAAAAGATTTCTGTTTTAATAAATAATAATTAAAATTGATATCATAACAAAAAATCTGTATAACCCACAAGTTACTAATTTTTTACTGATAATAATAATTACAAATAGATGTTGTTGTCAAGGCATGAGATACAAAACAATCTAAAGAATTTATAGTCATCAATTTCCTAGTACTATTGCATAACAAGTCAAAAGTTGTTGACATTTCCGGATTTCCAGCTCTTTAATAAAAAAATTGGGAGGACTTGTCAAGTACCTAGAATTGTCTCCTACCCAGTAACAACCGAGATCATTAAAATTTATATTCTATTGTACCGGTGCTTCGGGGCAATTATGAAGACATTTTTTACCGAATATGTTTCGTACGACATGTTTTATATATACAAATGGTTTCATGTCGTTTCATGATAATACAAAAATCAGGAAAAATACAAAATTCATTGAGTTTAAAATATTTCAGAAAAAAAGAATTGCATGTTTAATTTAAAACGAAGTCAGTCCAATTTTCGTTTCAAATAGTCTTTTCAATTTTAGTGAAACATAAAATAAAGGAATAAGTCTAAAATAAACCGGAACAAAAGACTGTGCTTATTAAAAGTGATGGTTTATGAAAAATGTAATAAAATAAAAGTAGGCATGTAGTTTAGTGCTATGCCATACGTACTCGTTTAATAAAAATGTTTTTATAGTTCTAGGTCAATGGTCATACCCTAAAAAAATATTTGGCGTAATATGCTGTTCGTTGTCATTGTGTAAAAAGATCTTTGAAAAGCTTGTTTTTATAGCTCTAAAGAAATACTACTAGATATTAAATTTCAGACTTCGATTTTCAACACTTCATCCCTTGACAAACAGTGATAGGAAGAAAAATAAAATAAGTTGCTTGTGACTATTTTCTTAGGTTTCGTACCAAAATTTCATCCAGATAATACAAATATTTCGTAAATTAAATACAAAGAAAGATTTTGTGTGCACCCATACTTAGGTAAAATAACTCTGATTTTCAAGAATGCGAGATCAAAGTAAAATTGGACAAAGATTTCTGTTGAATTTCTCTTTGAAAGTTTATTTTAAATAATTTTATCACTCAAAAGGTTTAACTTGTTTGTTGTAACCAAAACAATTGAGCAAATTTTAAAGTAAATATAAACAAAAGGTTCGGGCGAAGCCCTAATTTAAAATTATTTGAGTAAGAAAATAGATATAAGTGTATTTTTGATGAAGAAATATTTTTAAATGTTTTTGTAAAAATTCTGAAGTGTTAATCTTCCAGATTTCTTATTTACTAAAATTTTCAATAATCTTTTTTATTTTTCATTCTTTTAAAATGTATCCTTTCTTTGAGATACATTATAAATAATTGTCTTTGTTAACAAATGCATGATGATTGATTTAGGAAAATGCAAATTACCTTATAATTATAAAGTCGAAGAATGTATTTAACTATAACAGCTAAAACTAACTTACCTAAAACAGATTCGTTGTCGAGAAGAGTACGATTTAATTCAGACATCTCTGTAGCTTCACTTGTAAAGGACGGCGGAGCTTCATATTTTCTAGGCGGTTTAGTCACAGGGTTAACCTCAATTTTTAAGGTTTTTTCTGCCTCAGAACTAACGGAGTTTTCTATTAGTGCTTCTCCATTGGAAGAGCGGCCATCATTTTTAATCAGTCTTTTGATTTCATTGTTTTGGGTTGTAAAATAACATACCACTAATGCAGCGCCAAAAATTATAACAATAGCTGTTAAGCAACCAACAAGGATTGCAAAAGAATCAGTATCCATACCAGCTATTGAACCAACTCCTCCATATTTTGAGAGAAGAAGAGTTAAGGTTTTCTCGTCTCGACCCCCAGGGTTTTCAGCCACGCAAGTGTAATTTCCCCTGTCGCTATAGCGAGCATAAATTACAGTGAGATTTACCCATCGTATCAAATCCATTGTATTTTCGGCAACACTATACCTAATTTCTCCAAAGGCTTTCATCTCTATAGTTTTACCATTAAAGCGCCAAGCAACTTCAGGTGGCGGATTTCCGACTACTTTACAAGTCAGAGTCACGTTTTCATCGTAACTTTTGACCGTGGAGTCTGGTAACGGTTCGAGGATTGTCGGCCGGCATGCAAACTTTGTAGAATCTAATTCATTCCAAAGTTTGTCTTGTACAGATGGTGGCTCAGCGCATGATGTTGGAGGCGTGTACAAATTATGACTGATCACCCAATCTCTGAACGTTTGAAGATTACAATCACATCGCCACGGATTGTTGTGTAAATCTAAACCAGATAAGTTTCTCAAGCCCATCAAAGTTTCTGGCTTCATATGACTCAGATTATTGCCATTGAATCTCAATATTTTCAATTGGGGCAAGTTCACGAAAGCTTTCGTTCCTATGCGATGTATTCGATTGTTACTGGCCTCTACTTTCTGCAAAAACTTTAAATTGCGAAATATTCCGTCTTCCAACTTATCGATGAAGTTGTAACTCAAGTTTATTAATCTCAGTTTCTCTGTGCCTTTGAATGTATCGGGATGCAGTGACTGAATTTTGTTCTTTGATAAATCTAGTTCTATCATGATTGCTAGAGTTACAAATGCAGTTTTATGAATAATTTCGATGTTGCACTCTTTAAGAAATAGTTTTTTTAAGTTACTTAGGCCCACCTTTTTAAAACCCTCTTGATGTAATTGTTGTAAATTATTATTAGATAAATCCAAAATTTGAATGTCATTGCTTAAATTTGCAGGAATGATTTTAAGACTTGAGTTTGAGCAAATGGCGGCTTTATTCCCAGATTGCCATCTACAATCACAAGGTCTCTGGCATTCTGTAGTAAAATCTGCTAATGTCGTAGTGAGCACCGCAAGGTGTATGTATACGATACTCAACCATGCCGTCCAGTATTGATGAGCCATTTTGCTATAATGCTGGTCATTTCTTCGTAGTGTTGCATTCCGAGCGCGTGTTCGTCAACCGACGCATTGGGGTCCTGTAACAAAAAAGTAAAAAAAGACTTATACTATGTAATAACATCTTCAATTTTATTGAACAATCGCAATTTGTGAGGTGAAATGGAAAACTCATAACATGATAAGCTAATGGTACAAATCTTTGGAGGGATAATGGATGGTCTTCAATTTATGAGACGAAGCGATTCTAGATAAGTAAATCTATTCTTTGCTACATTATATTTATGGTATTTAAAATTATAATGTAATATATTCTGAATAATGTAAACATAATTTTATATCATACTAGCTTCCGCCCGAGGCTTCGCTCGAATTATTAAAAAGTATCCTATGTTACTTCCAACACATCCAAGAATATGTGTACAAAGTTTCATGATGATCAGTTACGTAGTTTTCCCGTGAAAGTGTAACAAATAAACTTACATTCACATTTATAGTATAACTTTGTTTTATTTCATGTTACAATAATTGTAAGGGTAGACAGGTTTACGTGAAACTCCTAGTTGAAGGTTTATGATCTAATTTCTGCTTAAAATCTGATTACAAGTTCCACTTCATCCATCAAAAAAAATATATAAATACAGTACTGCTGGCATCAACATAACGTCAACTGTATTTTATCTATTTATATTAATTTTCTACTACTATATTAGTATACTTGTGAATTCTTCTAGTTAGAATTTCATGCATTCACTTGATTGCTAGATCGATGCCTCAGTCATTTTATTAAGGTGCGACGCGAGATAAACTACTTGTAATTTGTTTTTGTTTCGTTAAGAGTAAAGTTCTAACACACATTATTAAATAAAGATCGGAGAATTTAATCAACAGAGCAAATATAAATCCGAAACCATCTAAATCTCTTACGCCCTGTACCAAGATCTAGGGTTGGGAGAAGAATAACGATCGCAATACGTGACGTACTCTCAACTCCTTTAAACAAAGTGAATGAGGGGCCTGCTTTTAAGCGATGGCTTTAATCTTCTGAGTGTCTAGGTGAAGGTTTGAATAATATACAAAATGGGCTAAAAGTAGCAGTGGATTAAATACTATTTAATCTTGATATTTAAAAGCGGAGTTTGAAATTTACTGACCTTTTAGTAATTTATATTTAGTAAATTTTAAATCATATTTTCTTACTTATTTGCAAATAGTTTTAGTTTTTCTATATTCTTTTAGTATATATATACTACTACTTATAATAAAAATGTAGCAGGTCCAATTTTGTACATTAAAGATATTTTGAAAAAAATTTTTGGAGGGCTCTCTTTTATCGATACTGAAGCCAAAACTGTAATTTTTTTCATTTTTGTCTGTCTGTCTGTCCGTCTGTCTGTATGTATCTTGGCCGCGCATCACGCACTACAGAATGGATTCAAATGAAACTTGGCATGATTTGAGTTCATACTACGAGGTAGGACATAGGATACTTTTTATCCCGAAATTTAGCACGGTTTCCTGGAGAGAGGGGATGAAAGTCAAAATATGTACTTAGTTGTAATTCAATAACACATAGTCCGATTTCATTCGTTTTTTTTTGCTAGAAAGAAAAAAATTAAAGATAACGGGCAAAATCTTTTTTTTTGTCCGCGACTGTACACTGCCTGTGGGAAGCTGAGACAGATATGTAAATATGGCGGTACTTAGTTCGCTGGTTCAGCGAGTTAGTAAATATTTTTATTTTTTAAAACACATTTTCTACAGTGGTCTCTGCTTTCTGTGTGGTGTGTCGAAAATAAAGACTTAACCGATTGTCCTAAACAAAATGGTATCTATTTTTCGCCATAATAATGATCTATCTTTTTTGTAAATCTGGCATTATAAATAAACGTCACACACACAGGGCAGTTTACAAACATTTTTTTTTTTTTTATGTATGGTCCGCCAAAATGATTCTACTCTGCCTGATGGAAAGCTTAAGCAGAATCCAAGAGTATTGGTCGCCATACTCACTGCGAATGCAGACAATGCAGTATGGCGACCCACACCATGGCGGCCTAGTGATGCTGCTGCATCTTTTAATCTAGTCAACAAGTATGGAACTTGTTGACTAGACTATTTGGACCTCCGGTCTCGCACTCACCAACGAAACACGACAGCACGAACGTGGTCATTTTACGTTGATTTTCTGTGCGAGGGTAGTACCGCCCCGGTCGAGCCGGCCCATTCGTGCTGAAATCAGCGTGGCTCTACTACCTCTTAAGTACTACTACCTACTAACATACATAAAACGGACCACCTAGACCCAGAACAACAATTTGTGGATCACACAAAGTGTTTTCCCGTGTGAGATTTGAACCCATAACACTTGGTGAGTAGAAGCGGCGTGGTGACCACTTAAACTATTAGGCCAACCGTACAGTTTAACTTTAGCCAAGTCCTCGTCAATTATACATCAAGACAAAAGAGCTCATAAAGTTGCACCTAAGTGAACATATTTCAACGCTGGAACCATAATCTATACTAATATTATAAACGCGAAAGTTTGTAAGTATGGGTGGATGGATGGATGTTTGTTACTCTTTCACGCAAAAACTACAGAACGGATTTGGATGAAACTTTACAGTAATATAGCTTATACATCAGTATAACACATAGGATACTTTTTGCCGCAATAACCGACATATACGCGGGCGGAGCCGCGGGCAACAACTAGTATATAATAAAGTTGTTATAAATCTTAGATTGCGTCTAGTGTAATCTAGTGATTTTGTCACACTCCTACCACCTTTACTACTACTACCACCATTAACTATATGTTACTAAGATTTCGTTTGTGAGAATTTAACAGATTTACTTTCACTAAAATAGTATTTTTCTTTTTGCATACCTGCATGCAGAATTACAATATATTATACTTTTTCAAAATAACACTCGAGAACATACCTACTTATGACAGAATATCACTTCTTCATTAACCTCGATATTTTCATCATTAACAGCCTTTACCAGTCCACTGCTGGACACATCCCAATATTGCCTTTAGTCAGTGAGCCATTTCTGGGTTAACAATCGTTATTCTAAGATATATGGAACATTTTAGAGCCAATAACGCATAAAACAAAGAAGACATAACAGCCCTACTTCAACCGCAGAATGGGGAATGGTTTTACAGATGACACGCACCTTCAACACAGTACAACGACTAAGGTGACCATGAATACCAACTAAATTTTATTAAAACTTTAACATGCGTCTTGGTATTAGTGGATTGATTCTAATCAAGTCTAACTTAGAACAAATTAATAATCTATACTAATCTATACTAATATTATAAATTCAAATGTAACTCTGTCTGTCTGTCACTCTTTCATAGCTAAACCACTGTATCGATTTTAATGAAATTTGGCATGGAGATACTTAGATTCCTGAGGAAGGACATAGGCTATTTTCTATCGTGATTACCAACATATGCGCGGGCGGAGCCGCGGTCAAAAGCTAGTTATTTTATAAACATGCTTATTGTTTCTGTCTCATGTTCAGTTTGTTTTTTTTTTATTTGTGGACTTATGCCTGATGGAAAGCATGGACAGAATCCAAGAGTAGTGGTTACCATACTCATTGCGAATGCAGACAATGCAACAAAGCAACATAATGAACCACACTGTGGCGTCCTATTGAGATGTTTCTGCGTCATTGGGCCTCCGGTTTACATAAAAATGGTCCACACTCACATAGTTTTTACGCAGTTTGATTTCTGACGGTACTGGTTGGCAAGTTATTTTATTACTTGTATTACATATTAAAAAAAAATTTAATCATAAACAATTTTACTTTAAATCGTTTACTGTAGTAATAACAATAGATTATAAATATTACATAATGTATTGCAAAAAATACGTAATTTGAAAACTATGTGAATTTATTGTGAGTACGTCATCGTAAGCAAAAAATAATAGAATATTTATAGAACGAACAAGTATCATAAAACGTACAGCTTTAATCGAAATTACTTGAGTAAATTTAATTCAATTTGAAAAAGATAAGAGGGCTTAAATTATTTACGCTCTAAAATAGCTTTAATGACGTTGTCTCGAAGGGCTGGAATATAAGAACACTTAGTTCACTAGAGAAATAATTCTAGTTTAAATATTTAGATTGTTATTTTTTACTTTTTAATTCAATTCATGGAAAGTCATACTACTCTGTAACTCAAAATTTAAGTATGCTACTCTGTGAACCAAAATAAAACAAGTCTAAGCGGTCGTTAAACAAGGCTCATTCCAAGAAAATATTACATTCTGTAACATTTCACGGTCAGGGTTGTCAAATTAAATAATTCATATAACACCATTAGTCATTACTCATGTTTTAAACAAAATATAACTCTTTGTGTAGATTACAATAAATAAATAGTTATAATAATATTATTGAAGTTATTATACAATGTATGGCCACATACATAGAAAGTATTGAAAGGAATAAGTGTACCTTTTAACTGATTAGGTAGAAACTTTTTTTATTGAGAAAAATATGACGTTCCATGCGGTACTGTGTATGTATATACTGCATTCGAAATTAAAATATTGATAAAATTTGATGTAGGACAATTAAAAATACATAGTTTTACTTAAATATGAATATCGGGGATAACAGAGGGGATTTTAACAGACGAAGAGCGAATTACCGTGTTTGTTTTGCATTTGCTACCTTAATGTTCGCCGTTTACTATGATTGGGCGTAAATAGACAACTCACAAAGATTACAGAACTAAATACATTTTTTTCTAGATTAACGGGTTGCTGCTATTTCTTTGGATTGCTTGCTAACTGTGATCCCTTTTTGGGTTTAAAGGTTGAAAACCAATAACACTAGAGTTTTTTTTTTAATATTTATACTTCCTGCATTACAATTACACGAGGCGAACTTAATGCCACATGGCATTATCTACTAGTCAACCTTGAGTTCTTTTAGTAAGGGACAAGACAGGTGCATTTTAAGAATCAATGATAATAACTTTTCATTTTTAAAATTGTTTCTTATATAAATAGATGTCCTTACTGGCAACCCTGATCATGGTGCCTCTAAAATACAGGGTGCGACATAAAGTCCACGTGAGCTATGACCGACGACATAATGCCGTTTTTATCACAACGAAGGCAGATTTGTCACGCGATCGGGGCCTCGCAGCAAATATAGTTTTGATTTCACATTTATTTTGGGATTTAGTTTATGTGAAGTCGTTTACTACTAAGATTATAAATGATTGCGCACAATATTGTGGATTTCATGGATTTATTTGTTTCTTTGAATTGGACGTAATGTTTTGAAGCAACTAAATTATTATTACGAATATACTGAGTTTTCAAAAGTGGCAGGTACCACCAAATTTGACGTTTATTATATGTATGTCGGAGTGAGGGTATCCAAATAATAAAAGTGATACAAACATTTGCCACTATCGAACACTACGGAACACTCTATATAAAGCGGCGCGATCGGCAACAGGACACAGTTTCTCTTCAGATCTCGCGACGACCATATCTATTATTTGATTTGTGATTTATTGTATCTCTGTGTTTTATATTGTGTGTATGAGGCGATATTTATCAGTGGGGGAATTACTAGCCTAGGTGGCGAATTCCACAGGGCATCGCGGAGGGGTGAGCGTTGCCCCAATCCCCTCATGGGGGGTTGCTGATGGTGTTTAAGTTAATTCGTATCCGTTTAGTAGTGATTAGTGTTTGGCTTTGGTCCAGATTGGCTGTATCTGTCATTCATGTTCTCGTTTATTCTTGTGTCTCCGACATCAGAAGTGGGATCTGAATCTCATTTGCCCACAATGTTTGAGAGTGTAACGGATCGTCAGTCGCGGCGAGCGGTCGAACTACCCTCCGCTTGAAAATCGTACGAGGTGTCATTTGTTAAATTTTTGTAAGCGAGAACGCTCACATAGTGTCAAAGTGTCGGTATAGCCTTTTCGCGTACGAACGGTTTGTGAGACGTGCGGCCTACAACAGCGGCAGCGTGCGGTAGTAAAAGCAACGCATCGGTAACTGGGAAGTAACCGGTATGTACGGACAACTCCTACAATCCGGTGAGTCGTACTATTTTTATTTTGTGCTGAGTGCTCTTTAATAAGATAAGTTCTGTCAGATGAGTTTCTAGGCAAACGACAATATTGTGTAATTTATACTCTCGGTTGTTTGATTGATTGTTGATTTTTGTGTAAACAAAAATAAAATAGTGGAATAAGTAAAAGTGATTTTGATTCGAAAATGGACAATATTGTGCAGTAACATTATTGAGGGTAGGTAATGCCCGCACTTATTGTAACATCGAAATTCTATGAACAGTTTTAATCCAGATTTATTCATTGCGGTTATTGTTTCATGTAGTACACGATTACTGTATTTCAAACGACATAATTATTTAAAGAGAAGAATGAGAATCTGTTTGCATTAAGGTTTTCATTTGCAGTTTTCGAAAATAATTTTGTTCTTAAAATAATAAGATCGTTTCTATTGGTGACATCGGTACAAAGGTAGACGATTTCGGAAGTATAGTGTAGTATTATATCATAGCAGAATATCTGTGATGGAGGTGGATTGAATTGCCCGTTCTGCACATGCTGTTTGTTTATTGTTTAAATTTATTTCTTATTTTTAAACCCCGACGCAAAAAGAGGGGTGTTATAAGTTTGACGTGTGTCTGTCTGTGGCACCGTAGCTCGCGAACGGATGAAGCGAATTCAATTTAGTTTTTTTTGTATGAAAGGTGAGTTACGTGCGAGTGTTCTTAGACGTGTTTCATGAGAGTCGGTTGAGTCATTTGAAGGTTGTGGGGTGAAAGTGGGGAAGAAAAACCGAATGTCTGCAAAACGTGCCAGTATAATCGTTAAATGACAATTATGTAATTGATGACTTCGACCTGATGCTGCATAAGTTTTTTTTTTAATTTTAAATTTACGATTTTGATGTGATTTTTAGTTTGAGGCGGATTCATCTTTGATTGTGGCTGTTGTTAACATTTTTTTTAGATTATTATTTTTACCACTTTGTGATAGTTGTGACTAGAATTATAATTACCGTTTTTTTATTTTGTGATGAAATGTCGATATTTTCAGTAAAGATAAAAAAAACTGGTCGGACTTCTATTTGGTGTCAGCTATCTCACCAGCAGCGGGTGATTGTAGCTGGCATGTCTTTGTAGTTGGCAGATATACGTGTGGTAGTCACAAGGGATGACTAACTGTTACATTTGTGGTGGTCACAGGGTGTGACCTACGATACTATTTATTTGGATTGCTTTGAGAATTTGCAGCAGTAGTCAATTACTAAAGTTCTTATTTTATGTTGTTTTGATTTTAATAATGATGTTACTGTTTTCTTTTGCTGTTCAGTAGTGTACTGTTTTATTGAGACAGAATAGACAGTGAGGTCAGATATGGCAGAGTGAGAGAGATACTGTGTGTACACGTATGTGACATTTGATAGGGAAAGTGTAAATTAGTACAGTTTGATCTCAGTAACTTAGTTTTGATTCAAAGTTAAGAAAGAAATTAGACAAAGTTAAATCCTAAGTATAAAGGACCGTTTAAAATTGTAGAGTTGCTCGATGGCGATCGTTATACTTTGAAATCTTTAACTAGTAACAGAATCTACAAATGCGCTTGCGTTCGTATACGAGAGTTTCCTTTAAGTGATATACCCGAGGAGGTAGATTTGTCTGGCATTGATAATAGTGAGGAAAATCCCTGTAGATCAAGTCCCTATTGATGTTGATGATGATAATCAAGGGTTAATTAATGCTGATGCAATGGAATGAAATTGAGTTGTAATTGTGTGGCGAGTAGTCTCTATAATGAGATATGAGATATCCTATCAGCGTGGTGGTTGTTAAAGTTTAGTTAAGTTTTGCGAAAGGCGAGGTGGCCACTGAAAGGCGAGGTGGCCACTGAAAGGCGAGGTGGCCACTGAAAGGCGAGGTGGCCATTGAAATGTGAAATTGGTAGAATAAGAGGCCATGTAGATATTGTAACGCGATAAACGGTGAGGTGACTGTTGCGATACTACTTACTGGTGTTATTAATTTAGTATGTAGCGAGAAGTCTATTAGCATTCAGATTTGATAACGAAAAGCCTATTTTATGAGAATGTCCTAAATGAAGTTGTTCCACAGAAGATAAAATGTAATAATGTACCCAATGTCCTTGGTCAGGAGTGGCTGAACAACACAAAAATCTCTTTCTTTTCTGCGGATAATGATGATGATGCCTTCAACATCACACGAGGACGTGTAATACGTCAGGACGGCCGTGTCGGAGTGAGGGTATCCAAATAATAAAAGTGATACAAACATTTGCCACTATCGAACACTACGGAACACTCTATATAAAGCGGCGCGATCGGCAACAGGACACAGTTTCTCTTCAGATCTCGCGACGACCATATCTATTATTTGATTTGTGATTTATTGTATCTCTGTGTTTTATATTGTGTGTATGAGGCGATATTTATCAGTGGGGGAATTACTAGCCTAGGTGGCGAATTCCACAGGGTATCGCGGAGGGGTGAGCGTTGCCCCAATCCCCTCATGGGGGGTTGCTGATGGTGTTTAAGTTAATTCGTATCCGTTTAGTAGTGATTAGTGTTTGGCTTTGGTCCAGATTGGCTGTATCTGTCATTCATGTTCTCGTTTATTCTTGTGTCTCCGACATGTATGATAACCAGTTTTATGGGAAAGTTATGTAAGTACCGAAATAGGATGATATATCGATTTCCTTTTGACTTCTCCTTAGTATTTCCATTAATAAAATTATGCACATAATTATAATATTTTATTTTGTCTGTGTTTATTGAGTGATAGCGTGATTGTCCTACAAATTGCGTGGTACGTTATCCCGGTCCTACGCTCAAAAGTTTTTTTCCCTGCTAGCCCTGTTAGTTCCCACAATCGTTTTTTTTTTAAGTGAAAGTTGGGCTCCCTTCAAAATGAAGCCACTCACGAAAAATTGGCTTGATAGTAATAACTTGTAAAATTTGTTCCGGGGAACCCGGACTATAGTATAATACATCTCTGAAACATTATAACTACGGGCATTACTCCATATGTAGTAGAGCCACGCTGATTTCAGCACGAACGGCCGAACGCGATCGGGTCGGTATTACCCTCTTACAGAAGACCAATCTAACATTCGTGCTATCGTTCATTGGTGAGTGCTAGACCGGGGGCCCAATGATGCAAAAACATCTCAATAGGCCGACATAATGTGGATCATCATACTGTTTTGTCTGCATTCACAATGAGTATGGTGACACTACTCATAGATTTTGCTCATGCTTTCTGTCAGGCAGTGTAGAGTTACCAGAGTGTTGAAATTAGCGTCGCTCTACCACCTTAAAAGTATGTGCTTATTTATTTGAATAGTGCGAAAATGTGACATGTGATCTTACAAGAACCAGGATATTGTAATCAAATTATGTCAAACCAGCTGACTCCCGCAACCTCGTTTGCGTCTCCTATTCCCCGTAGCGTGATAATTTTCCCCCGTTTTTGAAACATTCTTCAATCGTGCTCCGCTCCTATTGGTCTTAGCGTGATGACATAAATTCAATGGCCTTCCTCAATTAAAGGGCTATCTAACACTAAAATATTTTTTCAAATCGGACCAATAGTTCCTGAGATTAGCGCGTTCAAGCAAAGAAACAAACTCTTCAGTTTTACATATTAGTATAAGATATCTGTTTAACAAATCGGGTATGTCTAATATAATTTCAAATATTGGCTTGTAAAAAGTTCAAAAGCGATTATGTAGTCGAACTTTTACGGGATAACTCGAGTGTCTTAAGCAAAGTATTTTTAGACGAAATCCTTTTTCGGAAAAACATGAATGCTTTCGTGAACTGGAGTAAAAAAGTTATAATAAGCTGAATCAAATAATCATGATGTTAGTACATGTGACACTTTTACGCGTTAATTCGTTTTTGATCGAATAAACGTGAAGCTTTATAGATAGTTTCAATTTGGATTTTTCTTAGTCTGGTACTCTCACCTGGGAAAGATAATAATATATATTAAGCCAGATCGTGTTTTTTTTATGGAATAGGCGGGCAAATGAGCAGACGTATCGCCTGATGGTAAGCGATTACCGCCGCCCATGGACACCTGCAACACCAGAAACGTCACAAGTGCGTTGCCGGCCTTTTGGGGATGGGGGGGAGGGTAGGGGATTGGCGTATGGGCCTCCGGTATCCTCAGTCACTCGGTGAAATACAGAGCAAGCACTATTTCACACCGGTTTTCTGTGAGGCTGTGGTATCACTCCGGTCGAGCCGGCACATTCATGCCGAAGCGTGGCTCTCCCACGGTAACCAGTCCGTATGTTAATAGACGGGTCGGGACTGCATGTATTGTATTCATTCTGTGTTATGTAAACTACCTCCTTTAAAATATATGAAACGTTTCAAATTCGTGCTCCGTCCATGCCACGTCCGGCTAGACCCGGTCCGGTCTAATATAATTCTTCCCTTAGTAGGTGAAAAACAATAAAATAATTTCTTTACAACAATTATCTTTGAAATTGGTATCACCTTTATTTTATTAAATCTTCAAATAGAAGTATTTTCGTCTATATACTCATTTCTTAAATGTATTTGTGATTGGCACAATGTACCTATTGTATTCTTCCATTCTAATAAACCATTCTTTCATATTGAAAGAGAATGAAGGGTCACATTCCCTTTGCAATATTCATCCTTGTTAAGCTATTGCATAGCTTTTATCGCGGGCTTTGGGGCCTTTGTGCAGAAATTCCGTAATGTAACAAAAAAACCTGACACCCGAAGCTCGCACGGATCGAGACGAGCTGCTCCGAACGACGAATCAAGGAATCTGTGTCACTGTCACGCACGAGCATACTGCTTAAAAAAAATTGCATAAGTTGATAAAAATGCTATGCAATAACTTTACCGCGGCAGTCCCCGAGTGCCACGCGTATTTTCTTTACTCCCACTTACTTTCTTCCTTTATCTTTTTTTAATCACATTTCAAATATGTTTGCTGTAAATGAAAACAACCAAACTATTTACAATCTATATATATAAAAGCGAAATACCACTCACTTATTAATATACACACATCAAAAGTGTCTAGGGATCAAGCATTTTTATGCGGATTTCTTGAGATTGAGATGTGGCTTTGGCCCTGGCCTGCTCAGTCGCCAGACTTGAACCCGATTGAGCATGCATGGGATATGCTACAGAGAAGAGCTCTGCCGAATATGGAGGGTATCCAGTCGCAAGAAGACCTTTTTTTGTTGTTGCAACGAACATGGGCGGCCATTCCACAGCGTGATTTGGATGAACTCATTTTGAGTATGCCAAACCGATTCTTGTATTGTTAGTGTTCGCGGTAGAAACACGGATTATTAATTGTTTAAGTTACCTAATAAAATTTTAAAGAAAACTGTTATTTCAGTCTTTTTTTCGAACTTTAATGTTAGTGGTTCAAAAGTCAAAAATCCTTTTATTAGGAAAATGGCAAATTTCTTTATTAATGCAAAAGTGACTTGGTTTATCGTTACTGTGACAAACGAAAACACTTTATTTGATGAATCCTTAAAGAAAATTTTAATTAATATCAATCAGGAGAAAAGTTATTGCAAAAATATATGTTGATCCCTAGACACATAAATGTTGATCCCTAGACACTTTTGATGTGTGTAATTAATACGAAATCTCAGAAACCATAACACCTACAAACTTGAAATTTAGCAGGTAGGTTCCTTATAGGGTGTAAACATCCGCTAAGAACGGATTTCACGAAAGTAAGAGACTTGCGGCCTTACCAATAAACTTTTATACACGACGTATACCAGGATTTTAACAAAAACGTTACCAATAAAACAATATTTGACGTTTCGGTTGTGTACATCTGGTATACAGATGTTTGGAAACAATGAGATTTTAGACAATCGTTATTCAGCCCTCGGCCCTTGTTTAGCGAACGTGTAACTTATAATAATTTGTTGCTAACGTTATTTTAAGTTTGAAAACCATGGATTATTTACATTATTTCGATATTTTTGATGAAATTGACAATGAAAAACCACCAAGAAAAAGAAAATGTTACAAAAATCGATATGATCCTTTCTGTTTATCTGAAAATGAGTTTCGGTCAAAATATAGGTTCAGCAAACGATATGTCAGAAAAATTTGTGAATTAATCAGATGCGCTAATGAACAGCAAGTTTGAGGGAGTGGACTGTCAATAGAACTTCAAGTTTGTACTGCTCTCAGAACATGGACTCGACAAGAAATTCAGGATGATGCAGCGGATATTCATGGACTAAGCCAGCAATCCATCACGAATGTGTGCCGCAGAGTAGCTTTAGCCTTGGGCTAATAAAGCATGAGCATTTGTATATATGCCTACAACAGCAGCAGAACAAGCAGTTGTGTTAGGCTTCAGAAACATTTGTGGTTTGCGACAAATAATAAGTGCTATTGACTGCACCGCATACCTAACAATCTATAAGTACCTAGTAGTAAAAAAACCATAACAAACGAGTTTGTTGAGAGAGATTGACTTTGACAACTTATATCAGTTGCGTTCTAAAAATGTATGTAAGGTATGAAACGAGCGAAACAACATTTTTTTTATTTTTTTTATTTGTAATAGACCGTAAAAACAATATATTTGGAGATAACATGATGTATTCAATAATAAATACATTTTATATAGCCTTATGTATAAAGTTGTGAGCATATTATCAAATAAAATAAAGTCATTGAATTAACGCCGTACGATTTTCGGAACGCACTTTTGAATGTTGCCAGTGATTTTTGTTATACGTAGGCGGTAACTATCCATTGTTTACACACTGATTATTAGTAAGGGTAATGTGTAACGCCTATTCACAGCCTATACATTGTACAACTAAACAGTTGTCAAACAGATGTGTAACTTATTTTTATTAGTAAGGCCGTTGAAATTTAAAATGTATGCTCTATAGATGGTGTGAAAGTGTATGTATAGTCATATAGTATCTTTAGAAATAAACCCCCTCTTGGGGTTAAAACGTGGAACAGTAGTTTGTATGAAAGTCCTATGTTATTGAAGTAAAAGTAATTATAGCAAAAGTATTTTAAATGGTATTTAAGTATAAAAAAAATGTTCAAATAACTAACTCCACGCGTACGAAGTCGCAAGCGGCCGCTAGTATAATATATGTATGTAATGTGTTTACTTTGAATACTTATGTTCGAACATGAAAAGTTTAAAAACTTAAAATCTTTGGAAAAATAATTTGGGTTATTATTATAATATATATTTTTATTTATGGACCTGCCAAAATGACTTAACTGTGCTTGATGGTAAGCATAAGCAGGATACAAGAGTGGTGGTCACCGTACTCATTGCCAATGCAAACAATGCAGCATGGTGACCCACACCATGGCGGCCTTGTGATACTTAATTGCATCGTTGGGCCTCCAGTCTCGCACTCACCAACGAAAAACGACAGCACGGACGCTGTCATTTTACGTTGAGATTCTGTGCGAGGGTAGTACCGCCCCGGCCGAGCCGGCCCGTTCGTGCTGAAAGCAGCGTGGTTCTACTACCTTGTTATTATTACAAATCTATTGATACCTCATTCTTTAAAATCAGTTCAGTAGTTTAGACGCTAAGGTGGAACGTTCAAACATATATATACTGTCAAAAAAATTACCCTTCCCTTTGGCTTCGCAGTAGTTAGTTAAAAAGTAGACTTTTATACGTTTCTTTCGTTTCGTTTCTTTATTAATGGGTACAAAATGATGTCCTTTGTTAGGTCTGTGTTATGAACTACGCCGGGTCATAAACCTAACCTGAGTACATAGCCAAGATAGTCGCTTAGCTATACAGAAAGCCTAGCCCTTATATATTTAGGGCAGCCTGATTTGCCTACGCATGTAGAATGAAACGGTTTGTACGTGAGCTAAACGGTATTCAAGTTTGAGTAATAAGAGTTTAGGGCTATTATGTATAGTAAGCTATTCCTAGGAAATGTTTTAGGGTATTATGAAGGGTTTGAGGAAATATGAATATGGATCTAGTGATGAATAACTTGGTTAATAATATATTCCGAGGAAGTACTCGGTTCTTCAAATCGTTGTTTATAAAACTTGGTTAATTAAAAAAAACATCCAACGAAAACTCTCTGTCAAAAAACACTTAAAAGCGTAAAATAAACTGGTTCTTCATAAATTGCCTATACCTAATTCTTTATTCATTTAAATAGTAGTATTATAATGGGTGCTAGGTACCTTAAATCTGTTTGAAGTCGGTGCCAAGTGACTATCGCTTAGACTTTTGTAATTGTTCGTTTGTATTCTTTTTGGCTTAGCACCGACTTCAAACAGATTTTAGGTACCTAGCACCCATTATAATACTACTATTTAAATGAATAAAGAATTAGGTATAGGCAATTTATGAAGAACCAGTTTATTTTACGCTTTTAAGTGTTTTTTGACAGAGAGTTTTCGTTGGATGTTTTTGGAAGTCGGTTTTTTTTTTTTTATAAAAAGTTTTTATTTTACAGTTTTTAGTGCAAAGAATCGTAGGTAAGTAGTAAGTTGAATTATTTCATCAAATTTCATCATCAAGAATACAAATTAAGGTACGTGTAATATTAAAATCATCATCTAATCCTAATAAATAATTATGATTCATATATTTTTTACAGAGCAGTAGCGTGAAGAGACATGGTGTAGATTATTGGATGTCATGATGTAAATTGAAATGAAAATGATCAAGAACAATATTATTCCATCAGTGGTATTGAAAGAATATTCTAATAACATGCAGTTAATGCATAAAAATTATGTTATTTCTTTTATTTTCATTCTAAAAAAACTAACCTTGTAACCAACTATGGACAGATAAAATATTTGTTTTATGGAGACCTAAAACGTTGGAGAATGACACAATTTACTTTTCATGGACTTTCCACACGAGTGGAGCTATGGGAATAAGCCAGTAGTATATATTTTGACATGAGCACACATCAAAAAATCTTTATAGTAGACCTGACAGTATAACTTTAAAATATTTACTGGGAAAAAATGACGTTGTCGGATTGTTTTTTTTTTTTGAAACCTTCATAACTTTTTTCAGAATCTGCTTTGCTTCATGAACCTTTTAAATTCTTTTTTTAGAAGATCTCAACTATCAAATACCACATATTTGATCTCCGTACAGTCTGGGGCACAAGCCCATACATTTTTAAAAACTCAGTAATAATTTCGGTTTCTGAACATGGGCTATTATTTTAGCTTATAACTTTAGTTGAACATAAACTAAAAGTTTCGACATTTTAATTTATTTCTATACACAAAGCTGAAGTTACTGACGGGCTTCTGAAATGGTTGTAATAATACCACAGCTCAACTAATTCAGATTCAAACTTTACATAATATCTTTGTCTTACTTTGAAATTTAGTCCAACTTTGAATGAAGGTCAATTCTGGGCTATAATCCCTTTAGTACTTTATGTAAGCCCTGAAAACTATTTCAGCTATGTTTTCTTTTCGGTCCTCAATCTATACAAATCTATACAATCTATAAAAATAAAAAATAAATTACCAAAAAAAAAACCGACTTCAATCTGTACCAAATTTAAATGGGACCATTCGGGAAGCACCAGCTTTCAAATAAAATAATAATAATCAAAATCGGTTCACCCAATCGAAAGTTATGAGGTAACAAACATAAAAAAAAATACAGTCGAATTGAGAACCTCCTCCTTTTTTGAAGTCGGTTAATAAAATTGAAGTGTCTATTATTTTGTAATTTCAAATTAACAGCTTTTCACTTAAGCAATTTTATTTTTGTCTGTCTGTTGTTCCGGCTAATCGTTGGACCGATTTTGACTTGACTTTCACTGCCATATAGCTGACGGTATAAGGCGTAATTTAGGCTACTTTCTGTAGACAACATTAGCCCCGTGGTTTGTTACACGCGGGGCTCAGCTAGTTTCAAATATAATTATATACTCTTTTAGACTTTAAATTAAACCCAAAAAGTATTGCGTCTCTGTTATTTTTAATTTCAATTTGTAAAATAATTATGAACTCTGTATTACTTTAGATTAGTTTTGAAAACTACATTCAACTGTGGCAGTTATAGTCTTTGTTCTCAATTTGTACATAATTATGAACTTTTTGCTACTATTCATTGGTCTTGAAAATTATTTCAACTATATATTTTATGTTTCACTAATATTATAAATTAGAAAGTAACTTTGTCTTTTTGTCTATCTGTTACGCTTTCAAGACTAAATCTCTAAATCGATTTTGATGAAATTTACAATGGAGCTTCTTTCAATTCTTGTGAAAGGGCTGCTATTTACCACGTGAAAAAGCATCTCACCAGGTCGCCATAGTGTGGGTCACCAAGTGACCATGCTGCACTGCCCTTATTCGCATTGAGGACGGTGACCACCACTCTTGGAAAGCATGAACAATACTTTCCATCGGGCAGGGCAGAGCCATTTGGCAGCTAACACATTTCTTCGTTTATTCGTGATACCGTAAGTGATACCTGTTATTCTATGCGTGGAAGTATACATACATGCAGTCATCATACTTATGACTCCTAACCTGCAGATATCCATGTGTGGTCACTTACTGTTAGGTTTTTTATTTTTATGTATGGTCCTGCCAAAATGACTCTACTCTGCGTGATGGAAAGCATAAGCAGAATCCATGAGTGGTGGTCACCATACTCATTACGAATGCAGACAATGCAGCATGGTGACCCACACTTTGGCGGCCTAGTGATGCTTCTACATGGCCGTATTTCAACTTCTCGTTGGTTTCCTGTACCATTAATTAAATCTTCATCATATTAAAAAGATGAAAGTTTATAGGAAAGTGTGTTATTCTCTTACGCAAAAATGGCTTATCTGGATGAAATTTTGCTCAGAGATAGGTTGTGATATGTAATCTGAAATAGCTTATAGGTTGATTTTAATGATCTTCATCCCGAAATAATGTTGTATTCTCATGGGATGAGTTAGGTCCGATAAAAACCGCGGTTAACACCGAAGAGCGCAGCTAATGTTTATTATTTTCAACGAAAATTTGAAAATTTTAATAATAATAATAACCACGGAAAACTAAGCGACATTACTGTATTTAAGTAGAACTATTTAAAAAAGACCTTAAAAAATAAATCATTAATTCTTTCTTCAAGAATGAGGGTTCTTAGTGTAAGCAGTAGGGCAGTAATATGCCCTTATATATGATAGTATTACTGTTTCTGTGATTAATATGGCAGGATAAAAGCGTCTGTCATTGATAGAATGTTGGTCGGAAGGTTGGCTAAAATAAGTTGGGATAAAATATTGCCGCGTGTGAAATAAAAAGGCCTTCTTCGGTTTTTATAGGAGCCGTTTTAGTTGAAATGTCTGTTTGACCTTTATTACTGTGAAATATGTTATAGTCTATTGATTAGCGTATGGGACTGACGATCCAGAGGTCTCGGGTCGGGCCAAAAGTGATGTTGGGTTTTCCTTGCAAGAAATTCTTGATAACAGCATACTCCAGTATGGAAGTTTGGAGGTATTTCAAGCCCATGACTCGGAAAGCACGTTCAGCCGTCGGTCCCAATTTTCATGAACATCTATGGCAATCGATGAGAAGTTAGTGTTCTTAAATATAGTGGCAACTAGTTTAACCTTTGAATTTAGTTCGCCCTCAGGGTTTTGCAGGTCAGATGTCAGACGTTTTGAGAAAAAACTAATTAATTAATATGCAGGATCTTTTTTGTGACAAGTTTTAGTTGTCATAAAAAAAACAAACACTCTTTGTAAGGTAAATGCAAATCGGTTTTAATAACCTATTTCTAGATAAATCTGGAGATAGGTTATTGAAATAGACGTAAGATGGTTAAAAAAACTTACTTATAACTAAACACATCAAAAGTGTCTAGGGATCAACATATGTGTCTAGGGATCAACATATATTTTTGCAATACCTTTTCTCCTGATTGATATTAATTAAAATTTTCTTTAAGGATTCATCAAATAAAGTGTTTTCGTTTGTCACAGTAACGATAAACCAAGTCACCTTTGCATTAATAAAGAAATTTGCCATTTTCCTAATAAAAGGATTTTTGACATTTGAACCACTAACATTAAAGTTCGAAAAAAAAAATGAAATAACAGTTTTCTTTAAAATTTTATTAGGTAACTTAAACAATTAATAATCCGTGTTTCTACCGCGAACACTAACACAAGAACATCGGTTTGGCATACTCAAAATGAGTTCATCCAAATCACGCTGTGGAATGGCCGCCCATGTTCGTTGCAACAACAAAAAAAGGTCTTCTTGCGACTGGATACCCTCCATATTCGGCAGAGCTCTTCTCTGTAGCATAACCCATGCATGCTCAATCGGGTTCAAGTCTGGCGACTGAGCAGGCCAGGGCCAAAGCCACATCTCAATCTCAAGAAATCCGCATAAAAATGCTTGATCCCTAGACACTTTTGATGTGTGTATATTTATTTTAGATTTCGAATTTCAGGACCGGGTACTTCCCCACAAATGTCTATAACATATTATGAACCAACGGTTACCTGACGACGAATACCACGGTTGCCTGGAAGTGATTAGCTCTGAGTAATAAGACCGCCACTTGTACTAACCTAGTATTAAGTTATATACTTAGTTATCTGTACTAGAAGGTTAACAATAAAGCGATTTAATGTTATTAACCGACTTCCAAAAAGGAGGAGGTTCTATGTTCCACTGTATGTATGTTTTTTTTTTTTTTTTTAATTATGTTACCTGATTACTCCGTCAGTTGTGGACCGATTTTGAATTTTTTTTTTGTATTCGACAGGGTATGCTTCCGTGGTGGTCCCATTGCCAGCATATCAGGATCTGATGATGGGATCCCAGGGAAATCGAGGGAAACCCTCATTTTTTATAGGCACATACTATGTTTTTCGTATATTTTCTGAAGTTACACCGGTATTTGCGTCTGGTAGTCATCATTTTATGATGATGAGCTGATGATGTAAGGTACCACTCCTTAACGGTTAGGAGTTGGAGGATAAATCTTTAAATATCATACGTATATAAGTTACCTTTAGTCGTATTCTTACAAATTATTTATATAAGCTGATGATGGAAGGTGGAAGGTACAACTCCTCAACGGTTAGGAGTTGGAGAATAATTCTTTCAATTTCATACGTATCTAAAGACCTTCAGTCGTATACTTTCAAGCTATTTAGGTGAGCTGATGATAGAAGATTAAATTCTTCAACAGTTAGGGATTAGATGATGATTTTAATATTACACGTACCTTAATTTGTATTCTTGATGATGAAATTTGATGAAATAATTCAACTTACTACTTACCTACGATTGTTTGCACTAAAAACTGTAAAATAAAAACTTTTTATAAAAAAAAAAAAACCGACTTCCAAAAACATCCAACGAAAACTCTCTGTCAAAAAACACTTAAAAGCGTAAAATAAACTGGTTCTTCATAAATTGCCTATACCTAATTCTTTATTCATTTAAATAGTAGTATTATAATGGGTGCTAGGTACCTAAAATCTGTTTGAAGTCGGTGCTAAGCCAAAAAGAATACAAACGAACAATTACAAAAGTCTAAGCGATCGTCACTTGGCACCGACTTCCAACAGATTTAAGGTACCTAGCACCCATTATAATACTACTATTTAAATGAATAAAGAATTAGGTATAGGCAATTTATGAAGAACCAGTTTATTTTACGCTTTTAAGTGTTTTTTGACAGAGAGTTTTCGTTGGATGTTTTTGGAAGTCGGTTTTTTTTTTTTTATAAAAAGTTTTTATTTTACAGTTTTTAGTGCAAACAATCGTAGGTAAGTAGTAAGTTGAATTATTTCATCAAATTTCATCATCAAGAATACAAATTAAGGTACGTGTAATATTAAAATCATCATCTAATCCCTAACTGTTGAAGAATTTAATCTTCTATCATCAGCTCACCTAAATAGCTTGAAAGTATACGACTGAAGGTCTTTAGATACGTATGAAATTGAAAGAATTATTCTCCAACTCCTAACCGTTGAGGAGTTGTACCTTCCACCTTCCATCATCAGCTTATATAAATAATTTGTAAGAATACGACTAAAGGTAACTTATATACGTATGATATTTAAAGATTTATCCTCCAACTCCTAACCGTTAAGGAGTGGTACCTTACATCATCAGCTCATCATCATAAAATGATGACTACCAGACGCAAATACCGGTGTAACTTCAGAAAATATACGAAAAACATAGTATGTGCCTATAAAAAATGAGGGTTTCCCTCGATTTCCCTGGGATCCCATCATCAGATCCTGATATGCTGGCAATGGGACCACCACGGAAGCATACCCTGTCGAATACAAAAAAAAAATTCAAAATCGGTCCACAACTGACGGAGTAATCAGGTAACATAATTAAAAAAAAAAAAAAAAACATACATACAGTGGAACATAGAACCTCCTCCTTTTTGGAAGTCGGTTAATAACATTAAATCGCTTTATTGTTAACCTTCTAGTACAGATAACTAAGTATATAACTTAATACTAGGTTAGTACAAGTGGCGGTCTTATTACTCAGAGCTAATCACTTCCAGGCAACCGTGGTATTCGTCGTCAGGTAACCGTTGGTTCATAATATGTTATAGACATTTGTGGGGAAGTACCCGGTCCTGAAATTCGAAATCTAAAATAAATATACACACATCAAAAGTGTCTAGGGATCAAGCATTTTTATGCGGATTTCTTGAGATTGAGATGTGGCTTTGGCCCTGGCCTGCTCAGTCGCCAGACTTGAACCCGATTGAGCATGCATGGGTTATGCTACAGAGAAGAGCTCTGCCGAATATGGAGGGTATCCAGTCGCAAGAAGACCTTTTTTTGTTGTTGCAACGAACATGGGCGGCCATTCCACAGCGTGATTTGGATGAACTCATTTTGAGTATGCCAAACCGATGTTCTTGTGTTAGTGTTCGCGGTAGAAACACGGATTATTAATTGTTTAAGTTACCTAATAAAATTTTAAAGAAAACTGTTATTTCATTTTTTTTTTCGAACTTTAATGTTAGTGGTTCAAATGTCAAAAATCCTTTTATTAGGAAAATGGCAAATTTCTTTATTAATGCAAAGGTGACTTGGTTTATCGTTACTGTGACAAACGAAAACACTTTATTTGATGAATCCTTAAAGAAAATTTTAATTAATATCAATCAGGAGAAAAGTTATTGCAAAAATATATGTTGATCCCTAGACACATATGTTGATCCCTAGACACTTTTGATGTGTTTAGTTATAAGTAAGTTTTTTTAACCATCTTACGTCTATTTCAATAACCTATCTCCAGATTTATCTAGAAATAGGTTATTAAAACCGATTTGCATTTACCTTACAAAGAGTGTTTGTTTTTTTTATGACAACTAAAACTTGTCACAAAAAAGATCCTGCATATTAATTAATTAGTTTTTTCTCAAAACGTCTGACATCTGACCTGCAAAACCCTGAGGGCGAACTAAATTCAAAGGTTAAACTAGTTGCCACTATATTTAAGAACACTAACTTCTCATCGATTGCCATAGATGTTCATGAAAATTGGGACCGACGGCTGAACGTGCTTTCCGAGTCATGGGCTTGAAATACCTCCAAACTTCCATACTGGAGTATGCTGTTATCAAGAATTTCTTGCAAGGAAAACCCAACATCACTTTTGGCCCGACCCGAGACCTCTGGATCGTCAGTCCCATACGCTAATCAATAGACTATAACATATTTCACAGTAATAAAGGTCAAACAGACATTTCAACTAAAACGGCTCCTATAAAAACCGAAGAAGGCCTTTTTATTTCACACGCGGCAATATTTTATCCCAACTTATTTTAGCCAACCTTCCGACCAACATTCTATCAATGACAGACGCTTTTATCCTGCCATATTAATCACAGAAACAGTAATACTATCATATATAAGGGCATATTACTGCCCTACTGCTTACACTAAGAACCCTCATTCTTGAAGAAAGAATTAATGATTTATTTTTTAAGGTCTTTTTTAAATAGTTCTACTTAAATACAGTAATGTCGCTTAGTTTTCCGTGGTTATTATTATTATTAAAATTTTCAAATTTTCGTTGAAAATAATAAACATTAGCTGCGCTCTTCGGTGTTAACCGCGGTTTTTATCGGACCTAACTCATCCCATGAGAATACAACATTATTTCGGGATGAAGATCATTAAAATCAACCTATAAGCTATTTCAGATTACATATCACAACCTATCTCTGAGCAAAATTTCATCCAGATAAGCCATTTTTGCGTAAGAGAATAACACACTTTCCTATAAACTTTCATCTTTTTAATATGATGAAGATTTAATTAATGGTACAGGAAACCAACGAGAAGTTGAAATACGGCCATGTAGAAGCATCACTAGGCCGCCAAAGTGTGGGTCACCATGCTGCATTGTCTGCATTCGTAATGAGTATGGTGACCACCACTCATGGATTCTGCTTATGCTTTCCATCACGCAGAGTAGAGTCATTTTGGCAGGACCATACATAAAAATAAAAAACCTAACAGTAAGTGACCACACATGGATATCTGCAGGTTAGGAGTCATAAGTATGATGACTGCATGTATGTATACTTCCACGCATAGAATAACAGGTATCACTTACGGTATCACGAATAAACGAAGAAATGTGTTAGCTGCCAAATGGCTCTGCCCTGCCCGATGGAAAGTATTGTTCATGCTTTCCAAGAGTGGTGGTCACCGTCCTCAATGCGAATAAGGGCAGTGCAGCATGGTCACTTGGTGACCCACACTATGGCGACCTGGTGAGATGCTTTTTCACGTGGTAAATAGCAGCCCTTTCACAAGAATTGAAAGAAGCTCCATTGTAAATTTCATCAAAATCGATTTAGAGATTTAGTCTTGAAAGCGTAACAGATAGACAAAAAGACAAAGTTACTTTCTAATTTATAATATTAGTGAAACATAAAATATATAGTTGAAATAATTTTCAAGACCAATGAATAGTAGCAAAAAGTTCATAATTATGTACAAATTGAGAACAAAGACTATAACTGCCACAGTTGAATGTAGTTTTCAAAACTAATCTAAAGTAATACAGAGTTCATAATTATTTTACAAATTGAAATTGAAAAATAACAGAGACGCAATACTTTTTGGGTTTAATTTAAAGTCTAAAAGAGTTTATAATTATATTTGAAACTAGCTGAGCCCCGCGTGTAACAAACCACGGGGCTAATGTTGTCTACAGAAAGTAGCCTAAATTACGCCTTATACCGTCAGCTATATGGCAGTGAAAGTCAAGTCAAAATCGGTCCAACGATTAGCCGGAACAACAGACAGACAAAAATAAAATTGCTTAAGTGAAAAGCTGTTAATTTGAAATTACAAAATAATAGACACTTCAATTTTATTAACCGACTTCAAAAAAGGAGGAGGTTCTCAATTCGACTGTATTTTTTTTTATGTTTGTTACCTCATAACTTTCGATTGGGTGAACCGATTTTGATTATTATTATTTTATTTGAAAGCTGGTGCTTCCCGAATGGTCCCATTTAAATTTGGTACAGATTGAAGTCGGTTTTTTTTTTTGGTAATTTATTTTTTATTTTTATAGATTGTATAGATTTGTATAGATTGAGGACCGAAAAGAAAACATAGCTGAAATAGTTTTCAGGGCTTACATAAAGTACTAAAGGGATTATAGCCCAGAATTGACCTTCATTCAAAGTTGGACTAAATTTCAAAGTAAGACAAAGATATTATGTAAAGTTTGAATCTGAATTAGTTGAGCTGTGGTATTATTACAACCATTTCAGAAGCCCGTCAGTAACTTCAGCTTTGTGTATAGAAATAAATTAAAATGTCGAAACTTTTAGTTTATGTTCAACTAAAGTTATAAGCTAAAATAATAGCCCATGTTCAGAAACCGAAATTATTACTGAGTTTTTAAAAATGTATGGGCTTGTGCCCCAGACTGTACGGAGATCAAATATGTGGTATTTGATAGTTGAGATCTTCTAAAAAAAGAATTTAAAAGGTTCATGAAGCAAAGCAGATTCTGAAAAAAGTTATGAAGGTTTCAAAAAAAAAAAAACAATCCGACAACGTCATTTTTTCCCAGTAAATATTTTAAAGTTATACTGTCAGGTCTACTATAAAGATTTTTTGATGTGTGCTCATGTCAAAATATATACTACTGGCTTATTCCCATAGCTCCACTCGTGTGGAAAGTCCATGAAAAGTAAATTGTGTCATTCTCCAACGTTTTAGGTCTCCATAAAACAAATATTTTATCTGTCCATAGTTGGTTACAAGGTTAGTTTTTTTAGAATGAAAATAAAAGAAATAACATAATTTTTATGCATATAACTGCATGTTATTAGAATATTCTTTCAATACCACTGATGGAATAATATTGTTCTTGATCATTTTCATTTCAATTTACATCATGACATCCAATAATCTACACCATGTCTCTTCACGCTACTGCTCTGTAAAAAATATATGAATCATAATTCACATTTATTAAAATTATGTTTCCATTGTTAACTTCAACCTTAAAACAAACGGAACGAAAATCGGCGCGTGAGACGAGTTTTTGCGAATTGTTTTTTTTTAAGTGATTGACAATAATAACTAGATTTTACGACTCTGGGTTCTAGCTTTTTTAAGTGTTATTGATAAGTTTGTGAATGTTGCCAATGTTCAAATCATAGTTCGACTTTTTATAAATGTTCTTTCTTTATTTTTGAGTAATCAATTATTAATTAGTGATTTCGAATGACGAATATTTTAAAAATAATTGTCACATGAATTCAGTAATAGTACAATAACCTTGAATTTTAATAAGAATCGCACATGAATAAAAAAATCATTTAATATTTTACCCCACTTTGTGTCATGTTTTTATCATATGGCAAGTAAAATTCTTTCAAAGTAAATCCAAGATGCAAGAATAGCTTAAAATATTTTTGATTTTTGAGTTTTTTTCCGAATTTGATACGGACTTTATAAAGTTAATCAAAATACATCATTTATTTTATTTATTCCAAAAACTAAAACATGATCTCGGATTATTCTGGGGCAAAAATTAGATATTTCCTTTTGAACATAGGAGAACAATGCTACGGTAAATTAAAACTACGTCGAACGAAATGATCCTAAAACCTTGCAGAAAATCGGTTTAAAAATAATTCTATTATGGTATCCCGGTACTACGCTCAAAAGTTTTTTGTCCCTGCTGCCCCTTTTTTCTACTACAATCGAGAATTTTTGTGATAGGAAACCCTTTTCCTATTACAAAAATTGACAAATGAAGCCACTTACGAAAAATAAGCTTGATAGTAATAATTTAAAATTGGTTCCGGCAATCCCGGACTACTACTATTATACTGAGATAACCGACATATACGCAAACGGAGCCGCGTTCAATGGTTAGTACAATAAAAAAAACAATTATATATCCCACAGATCGTATGAGAAACTCTACCATCAAAAGATATGTTAAGAAAGTAAAATAACATAAACCGGGTAAAAGAACCGGGTAATGATAAATAAACGTTTATTTAGTTCCGCCGTTTACTTCGCCCCCGGATATCCTTTTATAAACACCTCTCTCAATTTAATTAAGTTCACGATAATATTTTATTTTAGGTTATTATTCGATATCGTTAACCGGCTGACAGCTGTTATAACCTGGTAGTAGAAGTTAGATACTTTGTGTGTCTAAGGGAAATAAGAGCATAAATATTAATTAAAAAAGACTGCTTAACAAAGATTGGCTCGTTAGGAAATTAAGTAAAAATACCTTTTGCAAACAATATAAAACCTGTTTTAGATCATGGTGGGCGTAAGGTAGACTGTAGATTGTTCGTAACTTTTGTTCGTGTTTCTATTGTATAATTTTAACTGACGTTGTAGTCATATTAATTTTGTTTGTACAACTTGTTAGCTCTCTGATCGGTTCTTTTTTAAAACAAATAAAAATTCCAGTAATTATAGTAATAAAAGTTGATATTATTTCTTTTTTAAACGATTCCTCTATTTCAATATTCGAAATTGGAACCGAATGTTCTAAATTTGTTTTAGTTTGTTATATTTATATCACAGTATTATATTAAATTAATAATAATCGTGACAGATTAAGAGTAAGAAGTGTCACCAATACTTTCATACCATGGGTATCGTAAGAGCCGACTAACGGAGCAAACTAATCAAAACAACAATACTGCAAAGGGAAGGAAACTTGACACAAACTCTATACAAACGCGCCTGGAAACGCAATACAGCAGGCCAAACCTCCTCTCTAAAAAGAGGTATAATGATACTAAAATATATTGTGGGAGAGCCACGCTTCGGCATGCATGGGGCAGCTCGACCGGAGTGATACCACTGCCTCACAGAAAACCGGTGTGAAATAGCGCTTGCGATATGTTTCACCGAGTGAGTGAGGATACCGGAGGCCCTTACCCAACACCATCCCCCTCCCCATCCCCCAAAGGCCGGGAACGCACTTGTGACGCCTTTGGTGTTGCGGGTGTCCACGGGCGTCGGTAATCGCTTACCATCAGGCGATACGTCTGCTCGTTTGCCCCCTATTACATATAATAATAATATTTTCGGACGTTTACCTAACACACAACGCCATGTAGTCCCAAGCTAAGCAGAGCTTGTGTTATGGGTACTAGACAACTGATACAAATACATATATACTTTTTTTTGTAAATACATACATATTATACATAGAAAACACCCAAACTCCGAAACAAATATTCGTAGATCATACAAACATTTGGTCCAACCCGGGAATCGAACCCGAGACCTCATGATCAGCAGTCGCTCACGTCAACCGCGAGACCAACGAGGCAGTAACGATATAATCACAAATTTTAACAAAAAGAAAAAAACCGACTTCAAGAACTGGACCAAATTGAAATGGGACCACCTGGAAAGCACTTGCTTTCAAATAAAAAACAGAATTTTCAAAATCGGTTCACCCAGTCAAAAGTTATGAGGTAACAAACATAAAAAAACTAGAATTGATAACCTCCTCCATTTTTGAAGTCGGTTAAAAAAACTTTGATATTCATTACATTCAGAAAACCAAATCAGTCAGACAGCTCCTAATCCATTCCAGAAATTGGACCTACGATTGTACTGATTAATAAAAGTGCCCCAATTAAAACTTTTAAGGAACGAGATTTCAAATATCTACTACTATTATTAAGTAAAATTTACTTCTTCTCAGTAATGTTAAGAAATAATAAACTTCAAATCATTTGTCAGTTCTGACAGTTGAAATATAGGAACAATTTTTAATTTAGTTCAACTTCTGTGACAGTTTTATTTCTGGTCTGATTTGAAAATGAAACAGTTTCTGTTTCATTAGATAAACTGGAATGAATATTTTTGGGAGTAAAAATCATATTTTTAGAGGACTTGCTTTTGATGTGAGCATCCTCCAACCGCTTGTCTGTTGCAAACAAAGTACCTATCTTTAGTTTAAATGTCATCCAAATCAGTTCAGCGGTTTAGTCGAGAAAGTTAGTCGAGAAAGCCTGTATGTAAGTAAGTATGGATTTCTTTTTTTATGGAATTGTAGGGAAACGATAGACGTATTGCCTGATTGTAGTGATTACCGCCGCCCATGGACACCCGCAACACCAGAGGCGTCACAGGTGCGCTGCCGGTCGTTGGGGGTTGGGGAAAGGGTTGGCCTCCGATATCTTCACTCACTAGGGGAAACACAGCGCAAACACTATTTAACACCGGTTTTCTGTGTGCCGTGGTATCACCCCGGTCGAGCCGGCCCATTCATGCCGAACCGTGGTTCTCCCACGGTTAATTGTAGCTAATGTAATCTGTATTCTGCCACGCTTCACAGGATATATGACTTTATTGTGGTTATATTGATGTAAAATTAAGGTATCCATAGATATTCAAATCAAAATCCATAAGTGGGGTTGGGCTCTGGTAACCCCCGTCGAGCCTGGCTTATATTTGCCGTCATATTTGTACCAAAGCATATTCCGCAAACGTAATGATAAATTTGATCTAGAAGGAAAAGTTCTGTTATAAACCAAACTTCGACCTGAAATACCTAGACCCTTTTAATTCCCGACATTGTACTTTCTAACTAAAATGTTACAGTGAAATTACTAAACATGAAAAACGGCTTACGGCATACAAGGTAATGAACAAATTACTTTAAATGCTTTACCACATGGCGCTCACTGGCAACGATGTCCATTAAATGTATAAAGTATGTGTTACAGTGGATTATAGTAGATACAATTTATGACATGAACTGTGATCCAGTGCTTTGTAACGTGAGAAATAAAAAAAATATTATTTTACACCCAAATATGATCAAGTACAAGGGTAAAATAAATCTGTTCTGGCCATCGGTTAGCAGTAGCGGCAATAAACTGATGATGATGGCGTGATGTCAGGATGACTTTACAACATAATTACAATGGGGTAAATTCTGTTTATATATGTCAGATGATCAATGGTCTTTGCTCATCGAAATGTCATTACGAAGAAGTGACACTCTGTTACCACAAATGCATACACTGAACAAGGACCAAGAAAGCCTTTTATTTGCTTCAAAGGCAGAAAAGTATAATCCGTAGATAAACAAAAGAATCCAAAATGGTGGCATGAAAATGTTTCTTTGTATCGGCGATCTTGTATTATTGGATGAGTGCAAATATTTTGCTGATGTTTTATTGATGTACCGATAGCTGTAGATCTGACTTCTTGGAAGAAAATTCCCAAACTGTCAACTAAGGAGGATGTGACGGAACTACAACTAACACTATGTGCCGACGGTAGTATATTTGAATGGATTATCTGTTCTGCAGATAGGTACGTATTATCCATATTACAAGTGTTACTTTTTTGTTTCGTTCAATTTCTTTTCGCAAGGCTCAACTATTTAGACACGGACATACACAGTATTATCTGTCAACTATTTTTTTGGCAATATGATAAATTTCTGTGAAATTAAATATATTTTAGTATTCTAGGTCACAAGTACTATGTCAGGACACGGTATATTTTTCATTACTCAGAATTAGCGAAGTTTTACAGTTTTGCGAAGAATGAAGTTCCTTTTTAACCGACTTCAAAAAAATGAGGAGGTTATCAATTCGACTGCTTTTTTCATGTTTGTTACCTCACTTTCGACTTGATTTTGATGATTTTTTTTTATTTATTTGAAAGCTGGTGCTTTCCGTGTGGTCCCATTTAAATTTGGTCTAGTTCTTGTTAAATTTGAAATTATTTAGTTAAGCGGTTCTAATTCTCAAAGAAATTCGCCGGGTCGTGTGCAGAAATGAAAGTATAATTTAATTTAAATGTCTCCTGCAGAGGACTACTTGTTTTCCTTTTAGTAATATTTAAAGTTGGTGATACTATAAACCGTAGTCCATTGAGGTCATACATCGACCTCTATCGCACTCCGTCCCAGAGGCCACACGTGAATCGCTTCAATTAAGATTAATTGGAGCTTGCACGCTACGGGTGTACATACACTTACACCTTTTATTCCCAAAGGGGTAGACAGAGGTGTAGTTACATATTCGCCACTTACATAATAGGAGGCAAATATATTGGCATCAACTTGTCAACAACTTAACGGCTGTGAGGTTATGATAATATTCAGGTCGAACAAGCCCTTTTGGGCTGAAACGTGACTATACCAGGGTTGACGGAATGATAACAAACGTCAGGTAATTCAGAGATACTGGTTGTGTGTGTACAGCCATGGAGAAATGAACCTTGTGTTCCATCGATCCAATCCAAAGATCTTCAAGCCAATACCTTATCTGACAGCCCAATGGTTAATCTTGGCAAGTTGTATTGTATTGTATTGTTATAATTGTTATAATAAAAAAAAAACAAATTGGAGGTAGCCTAACCTCAGTTCCTATTGTTATAATTAAAACACTAAACAGTTCACAACAAACGAATCTTATAATTCGAAATATGATTACAAGCAATTTACGAAATACATAACAGATCGACATTAAAACGATTAAGAAATAGGTTTACAACGATATAAAATTAAACGACAAGATATGGTTGACGTATGCCGTACGACCCACCCCCCAATGTATCCCTACGTTGTCGTCGTGGTGGGGCTTGCGTGAGTCGATGATATCTGGGGCTATGCCGGTAGAGCCACTCATGCCGGATAGGCCCAGAAGGAGGCTCCAGACTAAATGGGATACGAGACGGAGTCTTTACAGACTGCCGCGTGGGGCACTCTAAACGTCCCTCTGCTCTAGCAGAGGGCGTATTAGAGTGCCAGCAGTTCCGAGAGGGACAGGGGGCGGACGGATCCGGTCTGGTGCAGACCCTGTCCGGCCCAGCCGTAATCCTGAACGGACAGGACCGGTGGCTCTTCGAAGCCACGAGGACGTAAACCTCTATAAAAAATACCCCAAGCTCACGCTCTGACGCCTGGCAATGAGCTGAATCGCTGGAGGGAGTCCAGTGCCAAGGGCGTCCTCTGTCGAAGGACATTAAACTTCAAAAAACTCAATGACAATGGACAACATTAGGAGAAAACCTACCCAGGAGGGTCCTAGACGCGACGCGTCTGCGGAATCCCTTCCGGAGCCAGTCGGCTCCGGCAGCCCCCAATCGTACTATGGGGGGGGGCACCCAATGTCACACACGCCCGTCGCCGAGCGTCAAATCCGGCACCGAAACAAACGCGAAGGACGCGCCAATAGAGACTAAGAGGCAGACGCGGAACAGCAGAGGGCAGTTCCGAAAGGCGAACGCCGTTCTGCCCTCGGTCCCTACTGAGGAGATTGCTGCGGCTGAAAGGCCTGCAGCGGTGGGGCTCCCAGAAGTCGATCCGACTGCTGGGAGCCGAAGAACAGTGGAACGCACGCGTTCCAAGTCCGCCGTGGTTGTGGCGAGCGGCTGCGGTCCCGGTGCGAGGACGGACGCGCCGGAGCCGATGGACGTGGAGGCGGACCGGAAGCGCGGACGCCCCACTGGCTGCGAGAGTGACATCGCTCAGGCGATGTTGCCTCCGAAGGTGGCAAGCAGTCAGAGGGAGCGATCGCTGACCCCGGTACCGGCCCCGTCAGGTTCCCCCTTTTGTAGGGCGGAGTCCTACAGGCGGAATCAGCGGACGGCGAACTGCAGGCGGAGGAGGAGATCAGCGGTCTCCTGCTCAAAATCGGGGAGCCGGTGCATGGGGACCCAGTGCCCGAAACACCGGCCTCCTTGCAGGAGAGAGCGGAAGCGGCAGTGGCCATAATTCACAAGGTGGCCACCAAGTCCGTGAACCTAAAGGGCCCTTTCGTGAGGGCTCTGAAGGACTCCTCTTCTGCTTTGGCAGGAGTCGTCGGATCCCTCGCGGGAGACGTGGCTCGCCTCCAGTCGGCCAACGATCGCCTGACGGGGCAGGTGGCGGAGCTTGGCGCTCAGTTTGCCCAATTCCGGGCGGAGCACCCTGCCCCGGCCCCGACTACGTTGCTGCCGGCCCCGCCTGCGTCCCGGCCGGCCCCGTCTACGTTGCTGCCGGCCCCGCCTGCGTCCCGGCCGGCCCCGCCTGCGTCCCGGCCGGCCCCGTCTGCGTCCCGGCCGGGCCCGTCTGCGTCCCAGCCGGCCCCATCTAAGTCCCAGCAGGCCCCGTCTGCGTCGCGACCGGCCCCGTCTGCGTCCCAGCCGGCCCCTGCCGTCCCCGGGGTACCCGACGACGTCCTGCAGCAGATGCTGCAGTACATGCTGCACGCAATGGGTAACCTGGTGGACGGACGGATCGCGGGTCTGGAGGCGAGGCTGCCACCGGCCCCTATTGTTCGGCCGCCGCTCGCGACACCGAGGACGAAGGACGCCTCAGCGCCGACCCCGCTCCCCGTGGTGGGTGGCCGAGTGACGTACGCAGCGGCGACGTCGGTGCCGGGCCCTGCCGCCCCGCGCAAGACGCAGCAGCGGGCGAAGGCTCCGGCCAGGACGGCTGCGCCGCCGCCGCAGCAACCAAGGCCCCAGACGGTGGCAGCGACTGGAGCGGACATTGCTCCGCTCCCCACTCCAACACCCCTGCCTGGCCCCTCCACAACTGCCCCCTCAAACGAGGATTGGCATGTAGTCGGGGGGGCCAAAAAGTCCAAGAAGGCCAAGAAGCGGGCCAAGAAGGCTGCCCAAAAGGCGGCCTCTGGTCTGCAGTCGCCATCGGTGGCAGGGACCACCCAAAAGAAGCCGCGGAAATTGCAGCCGCCGAAAACCGCGGCTGTGGTGGTCACCGTGTCGCCGGAGGCGGCTACCGGCGGGCTGTCTTACGCGGCCGTCTTCAAGACGGCCCGGGACTGTCTCGCCGGTGACTTTAGAGCGGCAGGTGTCCGCTTGCGCCTCGCCCAGACGGGAGCTCGGGTCCTCGAGTTCCCTGGGGCCGATGGCGCAAAGACGGCGGACACCTTCGCTGAGAAACTGCGGGCTGTGTTTGCAGACACGGATGGTGTCAAGATCGCCAGGCCTACGAAATGCGCTGAGTTGCGCATCTCGGGCCTGGACGATTCGGTGACGACCGAAGACGTTCGCGTTGCAATCCGGGCAAAGACGGGTTGCAACGCGGAGAGCGTCAGAATTGGCGCCATCCGCCCTGGTCCGGGAGGGCTTGGCGCAGTGTGGGTGAGTTGCCCCGTGGCGTCGGCCAAAGTTTTGGGCGACGCCGGCAGGCTTCTCATCGGTTTTGTGAGTGCCAGGGTAACAGTCCTGGCGGCAAGACCGATGAGATGCTATAAATGCCTAGCATCGGGGCACACACGCGTCAAGTGCGGGAACTGCTTCGACTGCAGCGGTCTCTGTTTCCGCTGCGGTCGACCGGGGCACAAGGCGGCGGAATGTTCTGCCGCCCCTCACTGCCCTATTTGTGCGGCGGACGACAAGCCCGCCAATCACCAGATGGGGCAGGGAGGCTGTAGGCCATCCCGCGCTTCTCAGCAGACATCGGGGGCTAGCCAATCGACCCAGGCTGCCTCCGATGTCGTTCGTGCGTCTTCATCGTCGCCCATGGAGGAGGTTGTAGAGACGATCCCTTAATGGATCACGTCTCCAACCTCCTTGTCCAGACGAACCTAAACCACTGTGCCGCGGCGCAGGATCTCTTCCTGCAAACCATGGCGCAGTGGTCGATCGGTGTTGCCGTAGTCGCGGAGCCCTACTTCGTTCCTACCCGTCCAAACTGGATGGGTGACTGGGACGGCTCCGTGGCAGTCGTCGTTTCCGCGGCGGCTCAATCCCCGCCCTTGTCGCTTAGAGACAAGGGCTCTGGATATGTTGCCGCCGAGTGGGGGGGGTCACCGTTTACGGTGTTTACTTCTCCCCCAACCGGAGTTTGAGCGACTTCGAGGTCTTCCTTAACAGCTTGGAGACCTCGATACGGCGATTAGCGTCTGGGCACATGCTCGTGCTGGGGGACTTCAACGCAAAATCCATTGCGTGGGGGTCCCCTGGGACGGACGCCAAGGGCGAGGCCGTAGAGGAGTGGGCGGCCTCGGTGGGCCTCTGTTTGCTGAACAGAGGCTCCACCAACACGTGCGTGCGACAGCAGGGCGGGTCGATAGTGGACCTTTCGTTCGCTACCCCTGCTGTTGCGCACGAGTAAGGAACTGGTGTGTCCTGGAAGAGGTTGAGACGCTCTCGGATCACCTGTATATCCGATTGGAGCTCTCCCGGTCCCAGGGCCCCAGTAGGGGTCACACGGCGCGGCATCCTTCCCGCTTTCCGCGGTGGGCTGTTGCCAAGCTGGACAGGGACCTACTAGAGGAGGCGGCCATTATTCATTCTTGGCTGTCTCCGCAGGCCCCAACCGAGGAGGTCGGCGTGGACGAGGGGGCTGGCCGTTTTCGCGATGCGATTACGCAGATATGCGATTCGGCCATGCCCCGCGTCCAAGGTCGTCGGCCTCCTCGGAAGGAGGTCTACTGGTGGTCCCAAGAGTTGGCGGACCTCCGTGCGGCTTGTACTCGTGCTCGGAGGTCCTACACCCGCAGCCGGCGACGTCACCGTGGAGACGGTGGCGGGGACCAGCTTCATGAGGAGTACCGCGAGGCGCGGAAAACTCTGAAGCTGGCCATTTGCCGCGCCAAAGAGGTAAAGAGAAAGGAGATGCTGGAGAGTCTCGACCGTGACCCCTGGGGTCGCCCATACCGTGCGGTGCGTCAGAAGCTCCGCACGTCGGGCCCCCCCCTTACCGAGACTCTCCAGCCCAGCTTCCTGCAGGAAGTGGTCGAGGGCCTTTTCCCGCAGCGGGCGGAGCACACACCCCCGTCGATGGCCTACGCGGTCGGAGACGACGGGGGTAGAGAGGACGATGTGCCGCCCGTTAGGGAATCGGAGGTTGGGGCGGCTGTTCTTCGGATCCGTTCGAAGAACACCGCCCCCGGGCCGGACGGGGTTCCAGCTCGAGTGATGGCCCGAGCCCTCGACCATATGTCGGACCGCCTCAGGGAAGTGTTGGACGCTAGCCTGGCGTCCGGACGATTCCCTGAGTGCTGGAAATGCGGGAAGCTGGTCCTGTTGAGGAAGCCGGGACGGCCTGCCGATTCGGTCGCGGCCTATAGGCCCATCGTGTTGCTGGACGAGGCGGGTAAACTTTTTGAGAGGATACTCTCTGCCCGCATCGTCCGGCACCTTTGTGAGGTGGGGCCCGACCTGTCGGACGCCCGATTCGGATTCCGAGAGGGGCGTTCGACGGTCGATGCCGTGATGCGCCTTAGGGTCGTGACCGAAGAGGCAGTGAGCTGTGGCGGCGTGGTGTTGGCGGTGTCCTTGGACATCGCCAACGCCTTCAATAGTCTGCCATTTAGCTGCATCAGGGAAGCACTCCACTACCACGGGGTGCCAGAGTACCTGAGGCGGCTAGTGGCAGACTATTTAGAGGAGCGTACCGTCGTGTACGAGGACCGAGAGGGCGTCTTGAGACGGCGACCCATGTCGTGCGGCGTTCCGCAGGGGTCTGTCCTTGAACCACTCCTGTGGAACGTGGGGTACGACTGGGTCCTGAGAGGTCGTCTCCCCCCCGGGCTGGGCGTAATTTGTTACGCCGATGACATGTTGGTCACAGCCCGGGGGGCGAACTTCCAAGAGGCGGCGTGCCTGGCCACCAGGGGTGTTTCTCTGGTGGTTGGGCGCATCGAAGCGCTGGGATTACGGGTGGCCCTGGACAAGACGGAGGCCCTATTGTTCCATGGGCCCCGTCGTGGTCCACCCGCCGGCGCCTCCATAGAGGTCAACTCGGTCCTCGTACCGGTTCGGGCCCAGATGAGGTATCTGGGCCTGATACTCGACGGTAGGTGGCTCTTCGACGAGCACTTCCGACAGCTTGGTCCGAAGCTGGTCGGCGCTGCCTCCGCCCTTGGGCGACTTTTGCCCAACTTGGGTGGAGCCAGCGTCGCAACGCGACTCCTGTACACGGGGGTTGTCCGGTCGATGGCGCTGTATGGTGCACCGGTGTGGGTGGCGGCTCTGACTGCCCTAAATAAGGCCCGCCTCTGGCGGCCACACAGGGTATTGGCAGTCAGAGCCATACGCGGATACCGCACGGTGTCGACCGAGGCGGCATGCGCCCTGGCCGGAACACCCCCGTGGGATTTGGAGGCGGAAGTGCTCGCCGAAGTTTATCGACGGGTGGCTGAATATCGGGCGGAGTATGGCTACCGCCCTCCGCCCGAAGAGGTACGCGAGTGGCGTGAAGCCGCCCGTCGAGCCACTATGGCTAGATGGTCGTTCCGGCTGGAGACTCCACGCGCTGGCTTTGCCGCCGTGGAGGCCCTCCAGCCGGTCATCCTCGAGTGGGCAGGGCGGCAGCACGGGACCCTTTCCTTCCGACTGACGCAGGTCCTTTCCAGGCACGGGTGCTTCGGGAAGTACCTGCACTCGGTCGCTAGGAGGGAATTGAGTCCCGCCTGCCACCACTGCGACTGCAGTGAAGGCTCGGCCCAGCACACGCTGGCGGTTTGCCCCGCTTGGGCGCCGCAGCGCCGGGCCCTCACTGCAGTCATCGGAGGAGATCTCTCGCTACCGGCCGTCATACGCTCCATGGCCGGTAGCGATAGCAGTTTTACCGCGGTCGCAACCTTCTGCGAAGATGTAATCTCGTAGAAGGAGGTGGCGGAGAAGGCCCGGGAGGACGATGTCCACTCGGACCCAATCCGCCGCCGGCGAACCGGGCGGCGGAGGCGCGCCTATCAGCGCCTCATGCCGCCCTGAGTGTGGCCGCGGATGGTCGGGACGGGTTTTCCCCTCCATCCGCTCTAGTGGCCACCCGCGAGGGGGCGACGTACGCGTGTGCCGTACGTCGCCTAAATTGAGAGTTTAACAGCAGACGGTGCCCGCTTCAGTGCGGGCAAGCGCTGGGAGGGGTCCGGATGTGTTAATAACTGCAGTTCCCGGATTCCTCCCTTCACAGGCGCAGAGTGGCACACCGTGTGGTTTTAGTCGGTTCGAGTCCGACACACCGCCCCACCGTAAACCCCGGTGGGGCGACGGTCCGATGGGATTTCCACACGTTAAAAAAAAAAAAAAAAAAAATGCCGTACGACCCAACAAAAACACGTCCTTACCGACCGCTGCCCGAACAACAGGTGAGTGAGCATAGCCAAGTACCGTGTTTGTATAGGTTCGCACTGCATAATTTATCGGTAAAGTAGGGATACATCTAACAATATATATATTACTAGCTGACCCGGCGAACTTCGTACCGCCATATTTATATACAATAATTAGCAATAAATTAAAATTGCGACTATAATTTGAGATTTAAACTATCCTATCTCTCAATTTGGATCGAACTGCACATGGTGTGCAAATTTTATTATAATCGGTTAAGTGGTTTAGGAGTCCATTGAGGACAAACATTGTGACACGAGATTTATATATATTAAGATAAGCTAACTCCCCTCCGAGTCCACTTCAAAACCTAAAAATATTCTATTATTTATTTAATTACTACTCTATTTACTTTGTTTGCTAATTTACTTCAATTAGTGGGTATAATCGTATTCTTAAGCTTCAGAATGTTTCAAGAGCCCATCAAAGTAAGTATTAATTTTCTACGTTCCAATTGTTTTATTGGTGGAAAAATACAAAATTTGATATTCTATTCATTAAGTGTGTCAGTCTTCACATTGAAATATTATCATTGTTCATATTAAATTAATTAATTAGCTTCATCTTCAAAGCAATTCATATAAAATCCACGTGCCGATCCGAAGACAATCCTTGAATATTTTAATCCTAACAATAATTTGGAACATTAAACTAACGAGCTTAATTAGAAAAAAATTTTTTCATTATACTATTTTCCTTTTGTTTGATATTAGCTTTTGCATTGAGATTTTTGATATTTCAAAATAACATCGTTAAAAAAGAAGTAGAAAGGAATTTAAATTTTGTAAATACATACATTGTTTTAAGAACATGATTTCTGTTCTTAAACTTGCAAGGGCCAGTTCGACAGAAGTAATACCTCCCATAGTCTCCCAGAAAACCTCTGTTATGTAATGTTTATGTTGTCCTCGAAGGAGTGATCAGAACTCCCAAATAACGATTGCCATAGATATTCATGACAACGGAGCCGACACGGGCGTGAAACACCGTCATAATTCCATATTTCAGGCTGTTATTAAGAAAAACCAAACAACACCTTTAGACCGACCCGGGAATCGAATGCGAGACCTTAATCTGAAGTCGCATACGCTAACTGCTCAACCAACGATTCAGTCATACATTTGTCAACTATATAGCATAAAAATACATACGGAAACATAATATAGAACCTCCTCCTTTATGAAGTCGGTTCAAAAACAACAAAGAAGAATGGTTACCTCCTTCTTTTGCAGTCGGGTAAAAATAAAATCATAACTTCGGTCCTAATAATATATTCATTCACTTTTCTTTTACGAGTATGGTATCCAGCATGACCTTGAAATACTGCGATAATAAATTGGCTGTTTTTATATTCCCCATAAATATAAAGAACATTATCAAGTAGGTGTGGTAACACGCCATCGTTTATGGGATTTTGCCACGTATTGCACACCCGACACGTAACTCTGTCCTTACGTGAAGGTTTGAGTTCGAATAATGGTAAGTTAATAATCACTTTTAACAAAAAAAAAACCGACTACAAGAACTGGACCAAATTAAAATGAGACCACACGGGAAGCACCAGCTTTCAAATAAAAATGAATCATCAAAATCCGTTCACCCAGTCGAAAGTTATGAGGTAACAAATATAAAAAAAAAAAAACTATCGAATTGATAACCTCCTCTTTTTTTGGAGTCGGTTAATAAAAGAAATAAGTCTTTGGAACCTAACTTACTCCATACTAATATTATAAATTCGAAAGTACATTTGTCTGTATGTCTGTTACGCTCTAAGCACTAAACCTAGAGATACTTTGATTCTTGAGAAAGACATGGCTAATCTTTGCCGCGATTATCGACATACCTCGGAGCCACGAGCAAACGCTAGTATTACGCTATTACATAAGACGTTGGTTCTACTGCCGCGTTAGAATAATCGCATTTTAGAATGCCAGATGCTAAGCGCATGCAATCTACGTTTATGAATAATTTGCTGTAAGTAATGCAGCTTTGAACTCAACACAAATGTAAATACTAAATAAATTTAATAGTATTAATAATACTAAGTAAATACTAATAAAGTAAATACTAAATCAATTATTTTACTTTATACTCACATTAGTAATTCATTGCATTCATTAGTAAGTAACTTAAGTCTGATAAAATATTTTTATCATATGCGTCTATTCATGGCGTTGTATCTTGAAAGATCTTGAAGATAAAAGTAGCTGTCAAAATAATTTACAAAGGCAATTGGTTTATTTATTAAGTGCTTTAAATAATAAAAGTGTCTCGATTTTATTGTAGTTAGTTTACTAATAGATCTGTTTTAAGCTCAGATATTCTTTGATATAATTAATATGCGTAAAACTTATCAGTACATGTTTTTCTTTTAGATTCTGGTTGCAAATTGTTGGCAATAAAGTCCACCAAAATCTCATTACCTTATGTTAGGTATCCACAATACATCTTATATTACAACGTTTCAGTCGTATACATCAGTTCTTTAGTTGTATTATTATTAAGAGGACGGAGGAAGAGAAGAGGAGGTGGGAGAGCCACGCTTCTCCACGATTGGGCCGGCTCGACCGGAGTGATGGCCTCACAGAAAACCGGTGTGAAACAGCGCTGGCGCTGTGTTTCACCGAGTGACTGAGGATACCAGAACCCATGCCCTCAAACCCTCTCCCCATCCCCCTCCCCATACCCCGAAGGACGGCAACGCACTTGTGAAGCCTCTGGTATTGCGGGTGTCCATGCGCGGCGGTAGTCGCTTACCATCGGGTGATACGTCTGATCGTTTGCCCCAATTCCATTAAAAAAAACGACTTAGTAAGCCACCACAATAAATAATAATAAGCCTATTGCTTAGCATGTTGGTACTATTTCCATATTAAAATAAGATGTGTCAGACAATAGAAAGGGTCTATAAGTAGAGATGAATAAAATAAATTGATTGATTGCATGAAATTATGTTATCATATATGTTTACAAAAGTATTGAGTATCAAAATAACTTTCCATTACGGTAACATATTACTACGAACATATATTTTTATTCCATCAGATAATTCGGAAAATGTATATCTATAAATATTGACTGAATGTCGACTGCACGATTGGCCTTGTGATTTAGGCCGCTCTTTACTGCGCCAAGTGTTGTGGGTTCTAATCCCACATGGGACAACACTTTGTGTGATCCATAAATTGTTGCTCTGAATCTGGGTGTTCTACGAGTCCATTTCATGTATCTTTGTAAAGTCCCCCGCGACACAGGAAGCATATTCGTGATGCGGGCGCTGTCTTTTTAAAAATAACAAAAAATACCTTTAGAAACTGATTCAGATATTGTTCCATATTACATTAGTAATAATAGGTATATTGATGTTAGTATAATTGTATGAACATAGTTTATCAGTAGAAATATCAGATCGAATCCAACGTAAAAGCTCTCAAAATTGACTTAAAGGTTTTTCCCTCACATGCAAAGGGCAGACAAACAGACTAGACATTTAATGTAATTAGAGTCTAGATAGAATACATATTTAAAGAGTAAACCCTAATGGATTTTAGTGATCGCCATGAATTATTAAAATTAGCTCCGTTAGTAAACAACTAAATTACACATAATAGGGTACATAGTATGGTACACATGAAAGTTGTTTTATTGTTGATAATTTAACAGTCGAGGTCTCGGGTTCAAATCCCGGGTAGGGCCAAAAGTGTTTTTGAGTTTTTATTAAGTACTAGCTGAACTCCACGGTGTTACCCGCGGATATTGTCGTACCGCGGGTAACGCCGCGGGACCAAGCTATTTTAAAAAAAGTAGCCTTAGTTACTCCTTAGATCATCAACTATCTGCCAGTGAAAGTCCTGTCACAATCGGTGTAGCCCAGAGATTACCCGGAACAAACAGACGACAGACAAAAATTGTAAAAAAATATTTTGGTATATCGTGTATACATACATATGCATTTATTAAAAACGGTTTTTTTAATATTACAAATCTGCGCCTGAGCTCTCCCCGATCATGTCGGTTAACTGTCCTATTGGATTATGAGAGAGAGGGAACAGAGAGTGCACCTGTGTTTGCGCACACACTTGTGCACTACAATACCTCCTGCGTAGTTGGGTTGGTCTACGTCGAGACTGGCCGCCGTGGTCGTAATCGGCTAGGAGAACATCATCAATTCACATCATCATCACAATCAATCAATTTGAAATCGTTTAAGCTTTTTTATTTGAATATGCAACGGTTGAAAAATTCAAATATTCTCTGTGGATGTGAGCTGACAAAAATGGTCCATAAAGCTTACAGTAAAAATGGATCCTTTAAAAAACCATTTACAGAATTGAGTAGAAAAAAATATAGTAAAACTACTGTGGGCGAAAATACATTACTGGTTTTTCTTTTTAGCAAAGGATAAGTTTTGAAAATCTATAATGTTATTTATGTTCCACCCTAGCACCTAAATTACTGAACTGATTTTAATAAATAAGATGTCTATAGATTCGTAATTAGCCCGGATGACATAGGCTATTTAATTGATTTCAAACTTTTGAACTTTACCACTTCTATACTAGAATAGAATAGAATATACTACTCTTTGGTAAGATTAAACGATTCTAAATGACAAAGTATTGAGAGGTATAAGTTGTAAGGTTATCGGGTACCAATTTGTCGTAACTCTAAGGGGCAGATGGCTAAATGATTTTCGTAGATGCATTGTGCGGGATGTACAACGTACCAAGTGTTCTTAACCGCTGTTCAGGATTGAAATTGATCTCACGGCTGGCATGTCTGAAACAAAAAAAAAATGGATTGAAACATAGCATAGGTAAGTCAGGCAGGTTCTCTCAAAAAGAGATTGTATATCAAGATGTATTATTATGGTACTGAACTCGCTTTAGTGCTTTTTATTCAAAAGACAACTTTCGCATTAGGAATATACAGCCTGTGTAGCAAGGGGCTTTACAAACATGCCTGAAACGGACACAAAGAACACCCAGACTCAGAGCAAAAATTTCTTGATCACTCAAAGTGTTGTTCCATCTGGGATTTGAACGACAACACTTTGCGGAGTAGATAGCAGTGTGTTGACCGCTTAAACCGCTAGGCCAAACGTGTAATCCTTGTGAATGTAAATAAATAATACATTGTTTTTGTTGTTATGGACTAATTCTTGATTCTCATTTAAAAGGGGAGATCCCACGCTTCCACCGTGGGAGAGCCACTCTTCGGCAAGAATGGGCCGGCTTGACCGGAGTGATACCACGGTCTCACAGAAAACCGGTGTGAAACAGCGCTTGCGCTGTGATTCACCGAGTGCGTGAGGATACCGGCCACTTGTGACACCTCTAGTGTTACGGGTGTCCATGGGCGGCGGTAATCGCTTACTATCAGACGATTCCTCTGCTCGTTTGCCCCCTATTCCATAAAGAAACGGTTACGATATCTTTATATCCCGACGTTTGGAACGGGTTTTACCGCTCGCGGTCACAGGTAGGCTGGTGTGAGCTTAGCGTTACGTCGAACGTCGGGATATAACGACACCTTTTAAATTTTTTATCGCAAATAAGTCCCACTACACAACACAAACTATGTGTATAAGTCGCGAAAGTTTAAAATCAGCTATAAAAATAAGGTTATTTTTTTTTTAACTAGTACTATGCTGTGACATTTTTCAAAGATAAAATAATCAAAACAAACTATATTTTTTTAAGTTTTTCAAATAAACAATGGCCACAGCAGTAGCGTTTTCTTTTTAAAGCAATTTGTCTTTCTTGAGGTCCTACTCCAATTACTGAACGTTGGCTTTGAAGATTTTTAACTCGAGCAAAGTGAAAAATATTTCAAGAAAAATTTGTTGAACGTGATTTTTCTGCTTTATATTTAGACGTATTCTATATTAATATTATAAAGTTTGGACTGCACGTTTGGCCTAGTGGTTTAACGGTCACCACGCCGTTTCCTACTTCGCCAAGTGTCGTTGGTTCAAATCTCACGTAGGACAACACTTTGTGTGATCCACAAATTGTTGTTCTGAGTCTGGGTGTTCTTTGTGTCCGTTTCGTATATGTTTGTGAATTTCCCCGCGACACAGGATTTATTCCTAGTGCGGGAGTTGTCTCTAAAATTTGTTTGTTATGTTGTAGTATGTCATTTCTAGATCTACGCAACCGATTTTGAAAACTCTTTTACTATAGAAAGCAACGTTATTTAGGAGTGCTTTTATTATGATTTTTTTTTTTATTTACACAATGCATTAAATGTATGCATAAACTCTGCCTGTCACAATGACTCTACTCTGCCTGATGGAAAGCATAAGTCGAATCCAAGAGTGGTGGTCACCATACTCATGACGGCCTAGTGATGCTTCTGCATCATTGGGCCTCCGGTCTCGCACTCACCAACGAAACACGACAGCACGAACGCTGTCATTTTACATTGATCTTCTATGCGAGGGTAGTACCGCCCCGGTCGAGCCGGCCCATTCGTGCTGAAATCAGCGTGGCTCTAAACCTACTAAAGCTTACTAACTAACATAAAATGATAAAAATAAATGTAAATTATTTTATAAAGAACTTTTTAAACCGAAAATTTTTAATCACCTGCAAATACCAAAAAATTAGTACTTCAATATTTGAAATTGGTGTACGTTTTAGGCCAATATTATTACGTTTCGCACAAAGAGCATTACAATACCAGCTAAAAAGCCAGGCTGTTAAAAATTTAACAATAGATAGTGGTCTCTTTGTATTGCCGGACACAAAGCGAGAGTTGTGACGTCACAGGATGCGTAGACACTAGAAAAGGCATTGACAGGGAAACTTTTTAAGTTATATGCTGAATATTTTTTCCCTGAACATTTTTTCAACAAAATCAAAACCACAAACATAAATGAAATTTTTAGGGATATAGAAAAAGAGATAGGAGAATTTCTATCCTTAGACTGGTAGATCCACAACTTCATCAGCAGTCTTAATTAGTCCACTACTGGACATAAGATTCTCATTAGAAAGGAGCGTTTGGCATACTACACCACTCTGGAGGCCCTTTTAGCCCAGTTGCACTCGGTGATTAGAAACAATCACCGAGGGTAAGCAACGGCGGCGCGGTCAGTACCTGGATGGGTGACCGCTGGTGGCATGATACCATAAGCGTCTCCGTGATTCGGAGGTCACGTTAAGCAGTCGATCCCGGTTGTTATCGCAGGATAACAGTCGTGAAGCTTCGTTAGAGGCCTTTGGGCGGCTTAAAAACGTCCAACGGCAAGATTACGCAGCCACAAAGTTATCTTGACAGTCCCCAACCCGCGCTTGGCCAGCGTTGAGACGTATGGCCTTAACCCTCTCCGAAGAGGAGATACGAGCCCAACAGTGGGACGATATTGGTTGTTGATGATGACACCACACTGGCCAGACGGGTATGTATAGTATAGGGTTTGTATTAACGCTTCCTTCTCTTAGCACTGATGATTTCCTGCATAACTTGTGCCCTTAGTCGCATTTTACGACACAGTGGTACTCTGTATTCTTAATCTGTCACCCTCGGAAAAAAAAATCAACAACAACGTGGTTTGATGTTAATACTTCTAACAGATATTGAACTAAAAGTGATATAAATATTTAATAACTAGCTGTGCCCGCGACTCCGTCCGCGTGGAATAGTGACTTTGGGCAGCAGTTTTCGGACATTTCTTTTGGTTCATAAACACCGTCATTTGAGTGTTTAGAATAATCGAATTTAAAGTAATGCTTCTCTATACACGACATTAGACGTATAGCCATCGGGGATCAAAGCATAGAGGTTGCTAGGATTGCTAACACGTGACAGAGTTACATAAAGCTGATCGTGTGATAAACAGTTAATACTTAGATCTACACCCACAACTTTTAGCGTACCTATACCGTGGGCTGTATTTATTGTCACCGCGAAACATAGGCTCACTGGAAACCGGACTCGTTTAAAACTAAACGGAAAGTGGTTTGGGATGAGAGGAATCCGAGGAATAAAAACACTATCACCTTTACCGCACCCTGTTAAAATCTTTGGTCACTTTTAATCTGGTACCGTTGCAACGTTTTGGCGGGCTTAAATATTTAAGGGGCATTATGGGTACGCCGACTTTTAAATTTATTTTATGAGCTGGTAGTCCAGTAGCACTGAGGGATCACGCGATAATGCATGAGATCACGATCGATGGACAAACGTGCCTCACGCTGTATCTGTTCTACCTAATTCGAGTGGCCATCATTCGAGAACGATGTGAACTGAATCGAGATTCTCGCTGAGCCGAAGTTTCTGTAGCACAAAACCTGTCCTGACGTTCCTGAGATGCAGTGAGAGCCACATGATCTTCTTCAGATTCCTGTGATCGAACTAATCTCATCCATTTAGCATTCCTGCTGCACTGGGAGAGGCATTCTTACAATATACTAACACAACATAGTTTAGTAAACACGTACTTATCATAAACAACTAAATTATAAATACTTACAGATTATTACACAGTTTCATTAATTACAGTTTAATAACTATTAAGACGTGTCAACCCAATCTATTAACTATCGAAAACAACCAAAGGTGTTAACTGTAAGTACTTCCTGTTTTTAGAAAAATACCGAAAGCAAGTCAAGAAAAATAACGTAAGTTATATGTATCACTGACCTTTTTTTTTACGTGTGGTACGGACCGTCACCCCATAGGGGTTTGCGGCGGGGCGGTGTGTCGGACTCGAACTGACTAAAACCACACGGTGTGCCACTCTGCGCCTGAGACGGGAGGGACCCGGGATCTGCTGATATTAACACATCCAAATTCCTCCCAGCGCCTGCCCGCACGGAAGCGGGCACCGGCGGCGGATTGGGTCCGAGTGGAGGTCGTCCTCCCGGACCTTCTCCGCCACCTCCATCTGCGAGATTACATCTTCGCAGAAGGTTGTGACCGCGGTAAAACTGCTGCGAGAGATCTCCTCCGATGACTGCAGTGAGGGCCCGACGCTGCGGCGCCCAAGCGGGGCAAACCGTCAGCGTGTGCTGGGCCGAGTCCTCACTGCAGTCGCAGTGGTGGCAGGCGGGACTCAATTCCCTCCTGGCGACCAAGTGCAGGTACCTTACGAAGCAACCGTGCCCGGAAAGGACCTGCGTCAGTCGGAAGGAAAGGGTCCCGTGCTGCCGCCCTGCCCACTCGAGGATGACCGGCTGGAGAGCCTCCACGGCGGCAAAGCCAGCACGTGGAGTCTCCAGCTGGAACGACCATCTAGCCATCGTGGCTCGACGGGCGGCTTCACACCACTCGCATACTTCGGGGGGAGGGCGAATGCCACTCTCCGCCCGATATTCAGCCACCCGTCGATAAACTTCGGCGAGCACTTCCGCCTCCAAATCCCCCCACGGGGGTGTTCCGGCCAGGGCGCACGCCGCCTCTCTCGACACCGTGCGGTATCCGCGTATGGCTCTGACTGCCAATACCCTCTGAGGCCGCCAGAGGCGGGCCTTATTTAGGGCAGTCAGACCCGCCACCCACACCGGTGCACCATACAGCGACATTGACCGGACAACTCCCGTGTACAGGAGTCGCGTTGCGACGCTGGCTCCACCCAAGTTGGGCATAAGTCACCCAAGAGCGGAGGCCGCGTCGACCAGTTTTGGACCAAGCTGTCGGAAGTGCTCGTCGAAGAGTCACCTACCGTCGAGGATCAGGCCCAGATACCTCATCTGGGCCCGACGATAACACTAAAATGGGACCACACGGGAAGCACCAGCATTCAAATAAAAAAGAATCAACAAAATCGGTTCACTCGGTCGAAAGTTATGAGGTACAAAAATAAAAATTAAAAAATACAGTGGAATTGAGAACCTTCTCATTTTTGAAGTCGGTTAATTACTAAATGAAATGGTTTTTTTTAAACATAAAAATTAGAAAATATTTTAAACTAAATAAGTAAATAGGTATAAGGTTTATAAAAGAATCAAGAACTTGAAATCAAACTAACCTATCTATACATATAATAAAATCGTAACTGGTCGCTGTCTGTACATGGAAGATATCTCAGGAAAACTATTATAGGGGGTCTTTATGAACGCAATAGAACCCAAAACAATGATTTTTAGAATTTTTGTCTGTTTATCTGTTTGTCTGTTTGTCTGTGCGTTTGTGCACGCTAATCTCAGAAATAGCTTATCCGATTGAAATGTGGTTTTCACTAATATATTGTGGTAAGCTTCACTTAACATTTAGTGTTTGTTTCATGTCAATCGGTTCATAAATTAAAAAGTTATGCGAATTTAAAGAATCAGGTAGCTGGACGTTTGTAGATTGTAAACGGCTGCGCGACCACGCCGGTATATAAAGCGCGCCGAGAGCATTATTTTCTTTTCTTGATTTTTTTTATTTCTTAATGTTATGTGTAAAAATCTGAAAGTACTTACAATTTAGTCGTTTCTAATAAGAACATATTTGTTAAGGGTTTATAGGGTTTGTAAATACATATACGAGTAGTATGTTTATTTTGTATAGGTTAGTTTGATTTCAAGTTCTTGATTCTTTTATAAACCTTATACCTATTTACTTATTTAGTTTAAAATATTTTCTAATTTTTATGTTTAAAAAAAACCATTTCATTTAGTAATTAAGCGACTTCAAAAATGAGAAGGTTCTCAATTCCACTGTATTTTTTAATTTTTATTTTTGTACCTCATAACTTTCGACCGAGTGAACCGATTTTGTTGATTCTTTTTTATTTGAATGCTGGTGCTTCCCGTGTGGTCCCATTTTAGTGTTATCGTCGGGCCCAGATGAGGTATCTGGGCCTGATCCTCGACGGTAGGTGACTCTTCGACGAGCACTTCCGACAGCTTGGTCCAAAACTGGTCGACGCGGCCTCCGCTCTTGGGTGACTTTTGCCCAACTTGGGTGGAGCCAGCGTCGCAACGCGACTCCTGTACACGGGAGTTGTCCGGTCAATGTCGCTGTATGGTGCACCGGTGTGGGTGGCGGGTCTGACTGCCCTAAATAAGGCCCGCCTCTGGCGGCCTCAGAGGGTATTGGCAGTCAGAGCCATACGCGGATACCGCACGGTGTCGAGAGAGGCGGCGTGCGCCCTGGCCGGAACACCCCCGTGGGATTTCGAGGTGGAAGTGCTCGCCGAAGTTTATCGACGGGTGGCTGAATATCGGGCGGAGAGTGGTATTCGCCCTCCCCCCGAAGTACGCGAGTGGTGTGAAGCCGCCCGTCGAGCCACGATGGCTAGATGGTCGTTCCAGCTGGAGACTCCACGTGCTGGCTTTGCCGCCGTGGAGGCTCTCCAGCCGGTCATCCTCGAGTGGGCAGGGCGGCAGCACGGGACCCTTTCCTTCCGACTGACGCAGGTCCTTTCCGGGCACGGTTGCTTCGTAAGGTACCTGCACTTGGTCGCCAGGAGGGAATTGAGTCCCGCCTGCCACCACTGCGACTGCAGTGAGGACTCGGCCCAGCACACGCTGACGGTTTGCCCCGCTTGGGCGCCGCAGCGTCGGGCCCTCACTGCAGTCATCGGAGGAGATCTCTCGCAGCAGTTTTACCGCGGTCACAACCTTCTGCGAAGATGTAATCTCGCAGATGGAGGTGGCGGAGAAGGTCCGTGAGGACGACCTCCACTCGGACCCAATCCGCCGCCGGTGCCCGCTTCCGTGCGGGCAGGCGCTGGGAGGAATTCGGATGTGTTAATATCAGCAGATCCCGGGTCCCTCCCGTCTCAGGCGCAGAGTGGCACACCGTGTGGTTTTAGTCGGTTCGAGTCCGACACACCGCCCCGCTGCAAACCCCTATGGGGTGACGGTCCGAGGGTATTTCCACACGTAAAAAAAAAGGTCAGTGATACATATAACTTACGTTATTTTTCTTGACTTGCTTTCGGTATTTTTCTAAAAACAGGAAGTACTTACAGTTAACACCTTTGCTTGTTTTCGATAGTTAACACCTTTGTTTTTTTTCGATAGTTAATAGATTGGGTTGACACGTCTTAATAGTTATTAAACTGTAATTAATGAAACTGTGTAATAATCTGTAAGTATTTATAATTTAGTTGTTTATGATAAGTACGTGTTTACTAAACTATATTGTGTTAGTATATTGTAAGAATGCCTCTCCCAGTGCAGCAGGAATGCTAAATGGATGAGATTAGTTCGATCACAGGAATCTGAAGAAGATCATGAGGCTCTCACTGCATCTCAGGAACGTCAGGCCAGGTTTCGTGCTACAGAAACTTCGGCTCAGCGAGAATCTCGATTCAGTTCACATCGTTCTCGAATGATGGCCACTCGAATTAGGTAGAACAGATACAGCGTGAGGCACGTTTGTCCATCGATCGTGAATCTCATGCATTATCGCGTGATCCCTCAGTGCTACTGGACTACCAGCTCATAAAATAAATTTAAAAGTCGGCGTACCCATAATGCCCCTTAAATATTTAAGCCCGCCAAAACGTTGCAACGGTACCAGATTAAAAGTGACCAAAGATTTTAACAGGGTGTGGTAAAGGTGATAGTGTTTTTATTCCTCGGATTCCTCTCATCCCAAACCACTTTCCGTTTAGTTTTAAACGAGTCCGGTTTCCAGTGAGCCTATGTTTCGCGGTAACAATAAATACAGCCCACGGTATAGGTACGCTAAAAGTTGTGGGTGTAGATCTAAGTATTAACTGTTTTTCACACGATCAGCTTTATGTAGCTCTGTCACGTGTTAGCAATCCTAGCGACCTCTATGCTTTGATCCCCGATGGCTATACGTCTAATGTCGTGTATAGAGAAGCATTACTTTAAATTCGATTATTCTAAACACTCAAATGACGGTGTTTATGAACCAAAAGAAATGTCCGAAAACTGCTGCCCAAAGTCACTATTCCACGCGGACGGAGTCGCGGGCACAGCTAGTACAAAATAAACATACTACTCGTATATGTATTTACAAACCCTAAACAAATATGTTCTTATTAGAAACGACTAAATTGTAAGTACTTTCAGATTTTTACACATAAAATAAATAAATAAATAAAATCAAGAAAAGAAAATAATGCTCTCGGCGCGCTTTATATACCGGCGTGGTCGCGCAGCCGTTTACAATCTACAAACGTCCAGCTACCTGATTCTTTAAATTCGCATAACTTTTTAATTTATGAACCGATTGACATGAAACAAACACTAAATGTTAAGTGAAGCTTACCACAATATATTAGTGAAAACCACATTTCAATCGGATAAGCTATTTCTGAGATTAGCGTGCACAAACGCACAGACAAACAGACAAACAGATAAACAGACAAAATTTCTAAAAATCATTGTTTTGGGTTCTATTGCGTTCATAAAGCCCCCCTATAATAGTTTTACTGAGATATCTTCCATGTACAGACAGCGACCAGTTACGATTTTATTATATGTATAGACTAATCATTCTAAGGGATGAAATGTCAAATGTCTGCCTCTGACATCAGCACCGTTCTAAAACAGTTTCATGATTTATTCATTTTAATCCTGTATTTTTCCGAGCAAGGCAACTACTTCACTATGATCCTGTGTTACGGAAAACTTTACTTAACCATTATCAACGGATTCAAATAACACTAAGTGCCTGTTCAGACACGGCGGAATCCGCTTGGATGCGAACCGCGCGGTTTCAATCCGCGAGGATCTAAAAGTGTTCAGACACCAGCGGTAAGTGTGAGGAGTGGGGTAGGGTGATAACCTCTTCATTTCAACTTTGCCTTTGCCTTTTTTCTAACGAATCCTCGCTTTCGCCAAAAATGTCCATTAAATCCTGCCAAGCACCGTTTTTGAAATTTTATTAATACTCTGCGCACTGCATGTGCATGTCCCAAAAAGCTGGTCGTTTCTCAACTTTGTCGATAATTATCTCGGTGTCGAAGCAATCCATTGTCACCGTCCAATACGTCCGGCTTCCGCGTAGCTACTGAACGCCTCTAGGTTACATCGAGTAAATAGAACCGCGCGGCGGCCACGCGTATTAATTTTCTAGTGGTTGAGTGGCGGTAGCCACAAGTCTGAACGAATGATAAGCGCTAATGGAAATAAGATTCGCGCGGTCGAACCGCGCGGTTTGAATCCGAGCGGATTCCGCCGTGTCTGAACAGGCACTAAGATTTGGAATAACAATTTGTGGTTATGTTATATACACTACAATATGTTATATACACTTTGTAACTTGAGAAGATTGAACCATATACTTAAAATTACGCTAAGTGCTGAGGAAACAGCAAAGTTACTGCTTAAACCAATCAAATGTGCCATACGTGCTATCAGTTTACTAATAACAAATTGTTTGATAAACCGAAGACAACGCAACGTCATTGTAATTTAATTACCAAAATGGCGTGTAACGGTAGCACAAATTAATGTTTCACAAAAAACTTGTCATGCCAACACTTTTCAACAATGACTAAAGCAAAACTTTTATCGTGTTATAATTTATATTTTCTTTCCTTATTTATTTAACGTATACTTTTGAAATTAAGACCGGCCTGTTGGTCCAACTAGTTTTTGAAGAGTATTTACAAATATAAGTGTGTTTACAGCAGTCTGCGGTCTCCTAAGCATAGACTCTTCCTAGTTCGTGATTAGACAAACGTGTGCAAGATCTATTATGAGTCAAACATTTATTTACATAATCATCATCTTTTTACTTTTATTCAAATTTATTTGGGGTCAGCGCAATATACCCATTGCAAGGTCTTCTTTTATGACCGTCGAATTCCAGCCCTTCCTAGGAGTGTAACAAAAGCGGAAAAAGAATTCGGGTAACAAAGTGGATTATATAAGTTTTTAATACTAAGGGCTTTAATAAAATATTTATTTTGTAAGGAAATTTGATGGCTAATCATAAAAATGAGAATGTGTCTTGTCACGAGGAATGGCTGTACACACAATGGCTGTAAAACACGTATGGTGAATGAAAACAAGTACCTTACTTAATACTACAGAATTGTTATGTAAATGACATAACAATTCTGTAGTATTAAGTAAGGTACGTGTTTTCATTTAGGTACGTATAAACAAATTTGGATCGATGTACCTATTACAATATTTACAGAGCACTTTTAAACTTAATTTAATGATAGTAGTGTATATTTTCATAATTATGACTGTCAAAATACGTGTTTGGAATTAATTGTGTTGCTTTGTGATAAGACAATTTAAGCAAGAGAACACAACATGTGAAATACTCAAATATTCTTTAGACATAATCTTTAGACATAAAAAAAAAATATTCTGCATTGTGTCATTTTTTGCACAATTTTCATGGTTATCGAACACATTGTGCACCAATACAAATGCCGAATCTAGAATCATCTTTCTAACCATTAATGTATTTTTTCGATAATTATTTTAAATTGTACAATAATGGTCGTATAGTATATCTAGAATATTGTGATTTATATTCTTGTAAGACTGGAGCTGTTTCATTTTAGTAGACATTGTAATTTTGCGTCGACACAGCGCTGGCCGGGATTCCTTGAACTTTCGCTTTGACAGACATTTTGATGGTTTTCAAGCTAAATTATGTATTTTATTCCCGTTTATAATCACTCTGGTTTTAGCCTTAATTGTCCTAGTTACAGCAATCATAAACGAACTTTTGATTAATTAATTCACGTCATTTGATCATTTCCTATCTACACTGTGTATTCAGTGAGCCCGATTGACAAATATTTGATCTAAATTGGCCCTTAATTAGAACGTTTGAAATAGGTTTCTGAAAATTCATTGGCTTTGCTTATATATGCATATGTACACATCACGCCGTTATTACTGAAAGAGTATGCAGAAAGGTGTTAAACATCCTACTACATTATATTATAATTCTACTAATATTATAACCGCGAAAGTTTGTAAGTATGGATGGATAAATGGATGTTTGTTACTCTTTCACGCACAAACTAATAAACGGATTTGGATGAAACTTTACAGTAATAATGCTTAAACATCAGAATAACACATAGGCTACTATTTGCAGCAATAACCGACATACACGCGGGGGGAGCCGCCGGCAACAGCTATTTAAATATATTTAAGACTACTGATTGTACTTTAATAAATAGTAAAGCCACGCTAATATCAGCACGAACGGGCCGGCTCGACGGGGCAGTACTAACCTCTCACAGAAGATCAACGTAAAATGACAGCGTTCGTGCTGTCGTGTTTCGTTGGTACTCACCAACGAGACTGGAGGCCCAATGACGCTGAAGCACCTCAATAGGTTGCCATAGTGTGGGTCATCGTGCTGCATTGTTGCATAGTCTGCATTCACAATGAGTATTTTGACCAAACATATAAATCCTACTAATCCTACTAATATTATAAACGCGAAAGTTTGTAAGTATGAATGGATGTTTGTTACCCTTTCACGCAAAAACTACTAAACGGATTTGAATGAAACTTTACAGTTATATAGCTTATACATCAGAATAACACATAGGCTACTATTTGCCGCGATAACCAACATACACCCAGACGGAGCCGCGGGCAACAACTAGTAGGCTATATATTATCACGCTACGGTCAATAGGAGATGCAAACAAGGTTGCGGGGGTCAGCTTGTCTAAAATGTGAACGTAGCTTCTTAAAACACGGAAAATTAAGCACAAACACTAACAAAGAAAAACTTTTGAGTTCATAGACATGTTTTACCTACTATTGAATAGAGAATATATCTAAATAAATTAAATTAAAAAGCTTTTTACAAATAAGCTTTTACTGGAATGCCTCGAAACGAATCAAACGAGTCCAAACTCGATGATGTTGCGACCTTTCTTCACAGAGTTCCTATGGCCACCTTCCAGCTCCAGCATCAGATCAGCTCCATGTCATTATAATATTGTATTGCCACGCTGTATACATATGCTTGCAAAATTTCAGCAAAATCGGCTGAAGATATCTGCTTCAAAATTGAGTTGCAAGATTGCACCTGAACATACAAGCATACATACATACATTTCAAGTTAATAAAAAGCTTGTAAAATACATATTATTACATTGTTTACTTACAGTGCACGAATTTACTTTTCAAATGCAAACATTGAATCTACAAAATGCTGGCAGAAAACATGAAAATTCTCTGAATCCAGAATAAAGAGACGTTAATCCAGCATGAAGAAAGAAATTGGATAACGTAATATGACCACTTTTATGCTCACTGACAGTCGTGGATGAAATCATCGCGCATAATAATCAAAAAACTATGAAATTATATGATTCTTACTTAATTATTATTATTTAATTAACTATGTTGAGTCTAACAGTTTTATTTTATATATATATATATATATTTGATTGAATAGGCGGGCAATCGAGCAGACGTATCGCCTGATGGTAAGCGATTACCGCCACCCATGGACACCTGCAACACCAGAATCGTCACAAGTGCGTTGCCGGCCTTTTGGGGATGGGGGGGGAGATAGGGGTAGGGGATTGGGGTATGAGCCTCCGATATCCTCACTCACTCGGTGAAACACAGCGCAAGCACTATTTCACACCGGTTTTCTGTGAGGCCGTGGTATCACTCCGGTCGAGCCGGCCCATTTATGCCGAAGCGTGGCTCTCCCACGGTGAAATTGATGGGATGGGACCCAAATGGAATGTGTCATAAATTCATAATATGAGCAGGTGGTCAGTGATTACAGAAGCCCATGAATGCCTGGAACTAAGCCTAGAACTCAATAGTCGCCTTCATAGTTCCTGTAGAATAAATTGGACTCTAGCTAACTCAGTCACTCGGTGAAAAGTGACAAAAGAATTGTTTGACAGCAGTTTTCTGTGAGGCTGGTATAACATCCATATTCATCTCTAAACTTTAAACTTCTAAACTTAGAAGGTAGTAGAGCCACGCTGATTTCAGCACGAACGGGCCGGCTCGACCGGGGAGGTACTATCCTCGCACAGAAAATCAACGTAAAATGACAGCAGCAGTGCTGTCGTGTTTCGTTGGTGAGTGCGTGACCGGAGGCCCAATGATGCAGTAAGAAGCATCACTAGCCCGCCATGGTGTCGGTCACCATGCTGCATTGTTGCATTGTCTGCATTCGCAGTGATTATGGTGACCATCACTCTTGGATTCTGTTTATGCTTCCCATCAGGCAGAGTAGAGTCATTATGGCAGGGTCCAACATAAAAAAAAAACTTGCAAATATAACTAAAATATCGGTGCGTGTTTCATAACCTTGACCTTCGTCTCGCTGAGAATTTATACTAATAATAAATTGCGTTTACAAATATTTATAAAACACAACTGTATTTTTGACCTTGTCCAGTTACACGACAAGGTCAAAAATACAGTTGTTTTCAACCTTCTTATTGTAAAATTTTACTGCAGCATTTACATACATAGTTCTTATTGTTTTCCCACATCCAATGAAATTTTTCACATGAGTTCCAAGAGCCTAGGCTGCTTAAAATATAAAACAAATTTCATATACTAATAAATATTACCAAACAAAATATTCTCTCTGCATTATTTGCTCTGCTTTTGTTCTAGCGAACGACTAATTATAACAAAGAAAAAAATAAATCTTAACATTTCGGATTGAAGAATGTACCGTCATTACATGATTTTTTTTTTTCATGAATAATTTCGGAAAATCTTGTCTTATTACAGTACTACACAACTTAGAATAGGTATACAAACCACAACTTAGAAATAAACTTCTCAAAAACTAAAATAATGTCCTTCCACACCTTCCAGAAAGCCCCTTTAAAAATTGATCTAACTTATAACAATCTTAAAATAGAAACTGTCCCTGAATTCACTCTACTTGATATTTCAACAGACACAAACATCAACTGGAAATCTCACATCGCTAAAATAAAGTCAAAACTATCAAAATGTATATATGCCCTCCGTGAAATTAAAAAAAAACACAAATTTTAAGACTGCCCTCGCCACATATTATGCCTATGCTTATGCGTGGCTCAGCTACGGCATAATACTACGGGGTGAAAGCACGAATGCGCCAACACTGTTCACAATGCAAAAGAAACTTATTAGAATCCTAGCCAACATTGACGACACTTATAGTATATTTATACACAATCAGAGAAGAAAAACAACAAAGATACACACTACGACATAAATCAAGACTAAATCTACCAAGTTCAAAACTAAAAATTCACTCCTCCAGCACCTACGTCTTGTCCATCAAACTATACAATAGATTGCCGCCAGAAATAAAAAATGAAAACAAATTTAATCACTTTACAAGAAATTAAAAATGTTTCTAATTTCTAAGTGTTACTATAGTATTCATGAGTACCTAAATGACCAATTAAAGTGAATACATATAGTATGGCATTGGCAGTTATACATTTTAAATGTGATATATGGATTCATGTTCATACAAATACACATACCCGCACGCACACAAACATACACATATTTAATATTAAATACATAGATATATATCAAACTAGCTGTGCCCGCAACTTTTTTGGGTTTTTTTTGATTTTTCACCATTTGGACCTTTCCCTGGACTGCGTCAGGCATTTCAAGGCCAAGATTGGCTAAATCGGCCCAGCCGTTCTCGAGTTTTATCGAGACGGGCGAGCGGCAGTAGATTTTTATATATAAAAAGATTGTATTATTGATTTGAATTATATTAGTTTTAAGTTTGTGTCCTCTCTTATTTGTAATTTTGCTGTGCCCAGCAGGGTACATAGTGGAACAATTTGATATTACTGTAAGACCTCGTTAAACCTATGTGATGCAATAAAGTATTGAGTATTGATTATTTATGCCTTCTTCAGCTTCCCATGGGTAGTGTACAGTTGCGCACTCAGATAATATATCACTTCTATTTTTCTTAATTTCCTTTAATACAAACCTTGTCCTGAATAAATAATTAGTACATAAAAAAATAATTTTCCAATTCGGTGCAGTCGATCGGAAGTTATGCGCGTACATACATTTCGACGATTAATTTTTTTATAGATATAGATAGGTATAAAGATTTCTGCATTCTTTCTAATATTCTAAGATTAACTTGAAAGTTATCTTTAATATTCTAGAAAATCGATAGTTGTTAGCAGTTACACACTAAGGAAAATAAACCAAACTTAAATAATAATATGAAAATTTGGGAGTCACGAAAGTTCTGACAAGTTCAGCTTGATGCAGTACCGCATGCAAACTGAATTAAAGTACTACCAATCAGAAGACGCACGCGATAATAGAAAGGGAAAAGTTAATATTTCAGGGATAGTAAATTACCGTAACCGATGTCCTGGTAATAATATAATTTGTGACATTTTTATGTACCATGCCAATCTTAAATTGGGTGCCAACAATCCTTGGAACAGCTTCCATCTTCTCTTTTGTTGTCAGTATCGAAAACATGGGTTTTATTTAAACAACTAGCTGACCCACGCAACCTCGTTTGCGTCTCTTATTGCCCGTAGCGTGATAATTTTCCCCTGTTTTTGAAATATTTTTCATTGGTGCTCCGCTCCTATTAGTCGTAGCGTGATGATATATAGCCTTCCTCGATAAATAGACTATCTAACACTGAAAGAATTTTTCAAATCGGACCAGTAGTTCCTAAGATAAGCGCGTTCAAACAAACTCTTCAGCTTTATATAATAGTATAGATTAGTACTTGGATGACCGATTTCTCTTTTTAAGAAATTTTCTAAAAACGAATCCTAGCTAAATCGATTAAATGGCTCAGGAACCTCCTGCATACCTACTAAATTTCATGAAAATCGTTTTAGCCGTTTCCAAGATTCGTATTATATACTTGTGTATATACAAGAATCGCTCGAATAAAGGTTTTAGATAGATAAATAAATTAGTTACAAAGGAGATGTCCAAAAATGTATGGGCCCCAGACTATACGGAGATCAAATAAGTGGTATTTGATAGCTGAGATCTTCTAAAACAAGAATTTAAAAGGTTCATGAAGCAAAGCAGATTCTGAAAAAAGTTATGAAGGTTAAAAAATTGTTGCCAAATTTCAAATCATAGCTCGACTTTTTATAAATGCTCTTTCTTTATTTTTGAATTATCAAATATAAAAATAATTATTACATGAATTCAGTAATAGTACAAATAACCTTGGATTTTAATAAGAAGCGCACATGAATAAAAAAATCATTCAATATTTTACCCCACTTTGCGTCATGTTTTTATCATATGGCAAGTAAAATCCTTTCAAAGTAAATTCAAGATGCAAGCATAGCTTAAAATCTTTTTGTTTTTTTTGAGTTTTTTTCCAAATTTGATACGGACTTTATAAAGTTACTCAAAATACATCATTTATTTTATTTATTCCAGAAACTAGAACATGATCTCGGATTATTATGGTGCAAAAATAAGACATCTCCTTTAGTTCAATTCCTTATTTGAGCTCAATAATTTTAAAGTAAGTAGTGGTCTAAGATACGTAGAGAAACGACCTTCACCCATCTGTTTAATGGATGAAAAGTATTTTATATCAAATTTAATATATTAAATAACATATCAGGAGGGTTGGCTAAAAAATTCCTGGCCAAACTATTTATTAATTAACAATTAAAAAATCACTTTTTATTACACAGTGTTTAACGAATATATTTAATACCAACCGACAGTATAAAGCCTATAGAACATATAAACCCTGGGTTGTCTATTTGTTTCCTGGCATAGCTACTGGTTTGCAGGTATAAACAGGTATGTCGATATTAGTTATTTTCACCCATTTGTTTAATAAATAAATTTTATATCAAAGAAAGCGCTGTTTAATTGTGAATACGATGATATAGGGTTGTCTGCAAAAAACCTGGCCGGAATAACGGTTGTCGAGTTTTGAAAGTGAAATTTTGATGCGAATGGCAACTTGCGACAAAGAGGTCATCGTGTATAGCGATACACTAGTAAGGTATGTGATATTAGTTATTTTCACCCATTTGATGATTAAATGAATTTTATATCAAAATAAACACTGCTTAATTGCGAATACGATGATAAAGGGTTGTCTGCAAAAAATCTGACTTGAATAACGGTTATCGAGTTTTGAAAATTTTCTTTTTTATAAAATAATTTTATTAAATAGTATTATATGTGGCATTACCGTATATAATTAAGACAACTCTCGCTCTATGAACATACATTCTGTGTCGCGGGGAACTTTACAAACATATTAGTTCCAATATCAACAGCTTCTGGAACTGAGAAACTATAAAATTATTTTAATTGTAGTTATTGTTTTTTTTTTTAAAACAGCTCTCGCACTAGGAGTAAATCCTGTGTCGCGGGGGACTTTACAAACATACATTAAATGGACACAAAGAACACTCAGACTCAGAACAACAATTTGCAAATCACACAAAGTTATGTCCCATGTGGATTTGAACCCACAACACTTGGCGTAGTAGAGAGCGGCGTGGTGACCGCTTTAACTACTAGGCCAACCGTGCAGTCAAATTTAAATTATTCACTTTGTTAATTTTTTATTTGCTTTCTTGAAAAACAAAAAAAAAACTTTTCAAAACTCGACAACCGTTATTTAAGCCAGATTTTTTGCAGACAACCCTATATCATCGCATTTGCAATGAAACAGCGCTAATTTTGTTATAAAATTTATTTAATAAACAAATGGGTGAAAAAAACAACCCGCTTTATTTATTTTTATTTATTATTTTTTTGGAATAGGCGGGCAAACTTAGGTTACTATGACTACAGGAAGTCGGTTAAAAATAATGCTTAGCATTTTTTTTTTTTTTTTTTTCGCATCCAAATTTCACTTTTCAAAACTCGACAACCGTTATTACGGCCAGGTTTTTGGCAGACAACCCTATATCATCGTATTCGCAATGAAAATGTGATTAATTTGATATAAAACTTATTTATTAAACAAATGGGTGCAATTAACTAATATCGACATACCTGTTTATACGTGCCAACCAGTAGCTATGCCAGGAAACAAATAGACAACCCAAGGTTTGTATGTTCTACAGGCTTTATACTTTCGGTTGGTATTAAATTTATTCGTTAAACTCATGGGTACACTGTTTCATAAAAAGTCATTTTTTAATTTTTAATTAATAATAGGTTGGCCAGGAATTTTTTAGCCAATACACCCGAGATATATTATTGAATATATTAAATTTGATATAAAATACATTTCATCCAATAAACAGATGGGTGAAGGTCGTTCCTTATTGTATCCTCTACATTTTAGAATTTGTCCTATTATCATTTCGTTCTTTTCTACGTTATGTGATGATTAGGTATTGTATGAATGTATCGTTTTAGCAACATGTCATGCGTAGTGTATAGACTATTGTGACCTAATTCCTGACAAAGCCCATGCTGTCTCACATTGCATACCCTAGTTTGCTTACTTAAAATAGTTTTAATAACATTTTAAAGTAGTATTCTGTTCATTCACTACATTACATTTGTGTACATTAAAATTCATGTTCGAGAAAATTTTGAGGAATATTATAAATCTAGTCTATACACACCCGTCAATATTTTTTTCAAGAGCTTTAAGCTAAAGTTATGCTTAATTATCGTACGTAAAATAAACTCAAATTTATTTTACAGAGTAAATGATTGACTGCCTTGGTAGCGCAGTGTTAGCGTATGCGACTGCTGTGCTTGAGGTCTCGGGTTCGATTCCCGGGTCGGACCAAATGTTTGTATGATCTGTAAATATTTGTTTCGGAGTTTGGGTGTTTTCTATGTATAATATGTATGTATTTACAAAAAAAAAGTATATGTGTATTTATATCAGTTGTCTAGTACCCATAACACAAGCTCTGCTTAGCTTGGGATTAAATGGCGTTGTGTGTTACATGTCAGATGCAATCCAAGTTTTAGGAAATAATTAACAACTGTTAAAACCAACATATACATTTTAGAGTGTAAGCTGAAATAATTTTCATTAGATTAACGTTGCGGTTACATTTTACTTTGAATGATTGAAAACAAATGTTTGTGTACAGTAAAAATAAATATAACTGATACATTATGGACGGCTATATGATTGAGAATATCATTAATTTTTTTTTTTAATACTGAATCTCTATAAACTTTCGCACCAATTTTGCTCAGTTTTATTCTCAAAAAACTTTATAAAGTGTATATGATTGAATTTTAATGCAATATGGAATACATGTGAAAATATAACCAATTAGTATAGTTAACTAATGAAAGGTTTTATCATTTATGCGCATTATAAGCCTTTTCAACAAATAATTTTAAAAGGTATTTCTATTTATTATTTGCTATATTACATTCAGCATCAAAGGTCAAATGATAAAAGAAAAATCTCATTTAAACATTTTTTGACCTCATCAGCCGCAGATTCAGATGTCCTCGAGCGGTGGTAATCCCTTTATTTGTTGTTGTTTTATTGATTGGCCCTTTTATCAGAAATGAAAAAATGCTTTTAAGAATTAATTATGGAGTGTTATTTAGCTCAGGAACGTATATTTGCTACTTGAATCCGATTAAAAGTCTGTACCATCTAACTAAATCTATTCATCTACTAATTCGAACTAAAATCTACCGTAAATAAAAACCGTCCACAAGCCTACATAAACTTTTTCGCTTTACAAAAGGATTTTAATCTGAAAATTCCTGGCGCTCTGGTCTCAATTTATATCATTTAACAGTTATTACTGTAATCCCGGATTACATCGTCTACCGTGTAATGGGAACAACATAAAGCTTGTCGTGAGCGAGTCTTCCGGGTTAACAGCCATTATGGTTTCAATAGCAGTCACTTGAATTCTCTCTTTGTTTTCCTGTTCTCACTCTAATGTAGCCATACTGTAGCTTCATTACATTTCAGCATTTTTATTTCAAGTTAGTTTTAAATTGCGACTCTTTTGAATATAAATTTCAAGAGTAAAAATAGTAAACCGTTTTTAAGAGTTAATGAAATTTTGCACTATCGGTGTTTTTTTTGTAATGCAAACGTACAGACGTATCTCCTGATGGTAAGCGATTACCGCCGCTTATGGACACCCACAACATCAGAGGTGTCATAAGTGCGTTACCTGCCTTTGGGGGATGGGGGGAAGCTTTGGGGTATGGGCCTCCGGTATCCCCACTCACTCGGTGAAACACAGCGCAAGCGCTATTTCACACCGGTTTTCTGTGAGGCCGTGGTATCACTCCGGTCGAGCCGGCCCATTCATCAAGCGTGGCTCTCCCACGGTTAGTTTAATTCACTTGATGATGCAATTAAAACCACCATCATGAATTGCAGTATAGTAAGCGATGTTAGTGATTCTATTTTAGTTTTTATTTGATTCAAGTGCTGCAGATATTGAAAAATAAGAAACATTGGTTGATAGTAGACTCTTCGATTGTTTGCTCCTAATTCTTACTTCGGCTATCCATTACTAATTTGTCATTCTTTTCATCACGCACTCCTTAACGTAACGTTCCCATAACAGGCCATTAAGCAAAACAATTTGTTCAAAGTAACTTCATTACCAATCCAAGCTGACATATGACGATAAAGTTGTCCAAAATCGTCCAAAGGCGTTGTTAAGTACGGTTATTTTAAAAGCCTTTTACATTTAATTAATTCGCCCTTTTCGCAGGACTTACCAAAATACACGGTAAAATTAATACACTTCGATAAAATGTCAATTAATTTGTATTTTACATGGGACTAATTGGATACTACGTACTCAATATAGACATCTCTTCAAAATTGAGATTTCTGAATAAATATTTTCCACATTATCACACAAGGGTTCTGTGATCCTAGTTCATTAATCGAGTTTGTTTTCGATCAAAACTGTATTTTGCTTAATATTCGATTATAGCAAATACAGGGATTTATTTCCATTGAATGCCTGTTTGTGCTGGATGAACTTTTAGAAATAAGAGCAACAGGTTTTATTAAATACTAATTAATCTGTTAAGAAATTAGATGTTCTTAATACTCTAAGGTATGGTTTGTTAAAAGATTCGGATTTAAAAATTTAACAAATATTAACTCGACTACACAAAAACTTTTGATAAAATTAATTTAGCTTATGTCAAGAGGACCATAATTAGGAATTTATTGACACCTCATTCATTAAAATTGGTTTCGTAGTTTAAACTCTACGGTGGATACACATATACTGCCAAACTATTACACTTCCTTTTGGCTACGCTGTAGTCGGGTAAAAGATCTTCAACAGTAAATAAAATATTTCACTGAATACTGATGCTACAGGTCGTTTCAACCCATAATAGACTATTGGACCCGAATGTAGTCGACCATCCCCGAAATATACACGTAATTTAATTTATTTATAGAAACATCAAAGTGAATTCAGATTGATATCAATTAGTTACACTAATAAAGTATTTACAGACAGATATACTAATTGTTTATACTGTCACTTGTTAAAGGGAATTTCAACCTAAAACAGCCTGAATTTAAAGTTTCCTTTCACGTTTAATACTCAACAGTGTATTATTTAGATCACAGTTGCCTACTAAAAACAGTTAATGTAACAGGAAATCGACAGAATTAATTGTTTCGATATTAGAATTTTAGATTAAAAGGCCGAATGTACAGATCAAATAAAATAAATTAAATCTAAATCAAATATAACCAGATTTTAAACGCCATTCGACATCAAAAAGGGGGATTCCTTACTTTAAACTTTTTGTCTATGCGTATATGTAGTATATACATATAATAGGTCTTTACCTATGAAATTGCCGTTTTGTATGCAATAAGTGAAAGTACTTATTTTTTCAAACTTTTTTATTTCTGTTATTCGAAGTAATCACCCATGCAATCGACGCATCTTTGCCAACGCATTGGCAGTTTATTGATGCCTTTCTTGTAAAAATCAGCTGGACGGGAGGCAACAAACTCTTCAAAGGCATTTTGTACTGCCTCTCGGGAATTGAATTTTTTACCCACTAAAAAGTTGTCTAAATTTTGGAAAATTTTTTAGTGGGTAAAGACCTATTATATTGTCGGTTCTTAGACGCACGCGCCCACTCATCTCCATCGGTCACAGTTGACTGAACTGTGTCAACAGTTGTCAACTGTGTCACGACTGCACGTGCACTAGGGAGGACATAATGCTTCCTTCTCATTCATTCACAGATCTAGTATAATGAGTGACTGAATGAATGAATGCGTTACTGAGTGAACTTACTGAATAGACGCATACACTACAGTATGCAGATGCACTTATCACCATCGCGTCAACATGCTGGATTAAGGTTTCTCCTTAGTAAGGAGGCTTTGGCGTACTTCCTACGTTACTTATATGGGGAGTAAACTTTTTTATGGTATTGGGATCAAATGAGCAGATAAGTTAAGTAATGATAAGTGACCGCATCTATTTATGCTCGTGTTGCCAACCACCAGATTACAAGGAGTAAGCAAGTCTTTCCGATGTCAGGGTGTGCGATTTTACAATAAAATTCCAAGCAAATATCAAGAATTATGTATTACCAAATTTAAGTCCTTAATAAAACAGAAACTATGTGAAAAGGCTTATTACACAGTTTTGGATTATTTAGATGACAAACTTGCTTGGGACTGACGATGCTCTCTTCAGTATTTACCTACCACTACCACTATTTACCATCTTGTGTGAAAGTGATGGACATTAATTATATTTTTATTGTATGTTGTTTTTATACCAAGTGAATTCCTTTGTAAATGTGAGTATAGTCTAGGCTAGTCTAGGCTTGTAATATAAGTTCATATTTAGTATTTTTCTGGTGGTTTTGAGTGTTTCCCCGGCCTACCCAAAGGTCCTGCTTGGCGGTAATGTCGCGCTTCGGATCGTAACACTATGGCTGGGGCTCGTATGCCGTCTGTATGGACAAGCCGACTCAAAACTATGGTCCTTTCTTCAAAAGGCCAACCCAGATCCTATACTGTACTCGCATAGATTTTTTTGTTTGTTTTGTAATCAATGTTCTCGGACTAAAAAAAACTTTTTTTTTTTTTAATTTATTTATACTTCCTGCATTACAATTGCACGAGGCGGACTTAATGCCACATGGCATTTTCTACCAGTCAACCTTGAGTTGGTTCTCTGTTGTTTGTTTCGGCATTTCTTCCCAAAGTGAGTCGTAGGAAATGCCAGTCTCTTCTAGCTGCAAAGTCCGACGTGTAAAAATATCTGAAAAAAATTACTTACAAATAAATATCATTTCCTTTCATTTCATTTCAGATGAATACCTGCAGTTGAAGATTCAAATGTGTGTTGTCGTCTTTCTTCCCTCCCAGAATTTAAGGGTTTGTGGCTCTGGTTACCTCAAGTAGTCAGTAAAAAGAAACAATTGTTTCATACGATTTTCTATATACATATAAGGACATAGTATTGCTATCGAGCCGGCCTATTTACGCCAAAGCATTTATTTCCTACGGCTTTGATAGTCAATTGAGCGGTTACTGATAAAAACAGTTCAAACATAACCGATAATGAAATACAAATATTTTTCATTAAAAGAAAAATGCACGCACGCATGCATACACACACCCTCGCTCGCGTACACGCACATAATCACTGATATATTAATAACTTTTCAAAATTACCCAATTAAGGCCTGTATCAGGACCTAAAATACTGTTTATGTGCTGGCGGATTAAGAATGCAGAGAGTCAAGACACCTATTCATCTTGAGAATGTCGTAAGAGCCGACTAAGGGCGCTGGAAAACTTGAAACAAACCCATTACTTTATACTGGAACCCTATACTGGAACAAACTTTATCGTGGGAGAGCCACGTTTCAGCATGAATGGGCCGGCTCGACCGGTGTGATACCACGGCCTCACAGAAATCCGGTGTGAAATAGTACTTGCGCTGTGTTTCACCGAGTGGGTGAGGACCGGAGGCCCATACCCCAATCCCCACCTTCCCCCCCCCCCATCCCCAAAAGGCCGGCAACGCACTTGTGACGCTTCTAGGGTTGCAGGTGTCCATGGGCGGCGGTAATCGCTTACCATCAGGTGATACGTCTGCTCGTTCGCCCACCTATTCCATAAAAAAAGTTGTTACAACAGCAACACAATGAAGCAAATTTACTAATATCTAAAATACATTAAAAAATACACCCGCATTAGGTACTTTGCGCGGGGGACTTTACAAACATACATAAAACGGACACAAAGAACACCCAGAATCAGAACAACAATCTGTGGATCACACAAAGTGTTGTCCCATGTGGGATTTGAAACCACAGCACTTGGCCCAGTAGAAAGCGGCATGGCATAAATAAATCCGGGTTAAATCTGTCACACGCTGGATGAACCGCGATCTCTGCCTCTTATCCCGGATAAATAATGGTCACGAACGGATGTAAAGCGCTCACCTATGAATAAATAGGTGAGCCCTTATATGAGTTATTACCTTCAGAACTGTCCAACAGACCTGAATAGTTATAACGTAATTTATCCTCTTATACCCTCAGAGTTGAATAAATCATTTAGGCTATGAGTAAGCATATGGTGTGTTTTAGGTCGAATTTTTGTTTGGACATGTTCGTTGGTTAGTAGTTAGGCAACTATAGTTGGTACTTAGATATTGTGCATGCTGGAATCCATTTAAAATTGAAGAAAAGGTCGTTACAAATGCAGCTGCTAATAGGGTCTTCTTAGGTTGCTATAAAATCGAGCAGGTGCTGTGCTCAATCTTGGTTGCTGACTAGACATAATATTGTCCTTCGATATTTATACATAATTCAGCAAATACTCTAGTTTGAACCATAAAATGATAGGTAGAATCTTAGATCAAATAAAAAAGGTAGATAACGCACCGCCTTGTTCTTGTTGAAGCAGAAAAAAGTAGCGTAGTTCCAAGTAAACACACGCGTTACGCACTAACTATGCTATAAACTACCCTACTTTTCATCAGTATCGTACAAGTTCTTTGTTCTGAGGGCAGAATAGAAAGGCTTATTCTCTGCTGTCATTTGGGTATTTCTGAAATGATCATAATACATATTTCCAGTATTAAGGTCGTGACTAACCGGAGTCAGTTAACCATTGCAAAGTTAAGCAATACTCAATATGAAATTTGTAACTATTCTTTACACATTGAGTCTCTTTTCTAGGAGAGCACGTTCAGCCATCCGTCCCGGTTGCCATAAAAACATTTGTGGCAATTCAACAAGTCTATCTACATAAATTCGATATGGACTAGTAATTGGATCCATGTAAAAAAAAAAAACAGTCATGTTTAAGCTGATTCCAGCCTAGTTTCAGATAAGGCTCTGACGATACTGCAAATGTATTACCAGGGAACGTAAGTAAAAGACAAAAATATAGCTTATGTTCATCGGACGTAACAGTTTCAATAAACGATAATCCAATTAATTATAATAATTACAAATTTCAAATACTACAAATAAGTTATTTCAAACAAGAAAACCATTTTGGAGAGTGATTGACCTATTAAAATAACAAAGAAGCCATTTAAAAGTTACTATGTGGAAACTTTGGCTATTATAACGGAGCCTTTGGCTTCCGTCCACGGTCAAACCGAACCTAAATTATTGTTTATATTGTTGAAGAAGGGGTTTTATGTACCTCTAACAAAAAGGGAGGATCCTTCGACCAGGCGATGGGCTTAAAATCTGTTGCAGACATCCATGGGCGGTGATAGTCACTTACTATCGAGTGATCTGTCTGCTCGTTTGTCCCACTACTCCATAGAACAGTATGTACTTATTTTAGACAGTGTGTTGAAGAAACCATAGGCGCTCATAGCCCGGTTGCACTTGGTAATTAGAAACAATCACCGAGGGTAAGCAAGCAACGAGGGCGCGGTCAGTACCTGAATGGGTGACCGCTGGTGGCATAATACCATGAGCATCTCCGTGAATCGGAGGTCACGTTAAGTAGTCGGTTCCAGTTGCTATCATAGGATAACAGTCGTGAAGCTTACTTGGAGGCCTTTGGGCGGCTTAAAAACATCCAACGGCAAGATTACGAAGCCACAACGTTGTCTTGCCAGTCCCCAACCCGCACTTGGCCAGCGTGGGACGTATGGTTATAACCCTCTCCTGAGAGGAGACCCGAGCCCAGCAGTGAGACGTTATGGGTTGTTGTTGATGATGAAGAAACCATGGACGATTACTACCAACGGACGCACGCTATGACACAATGGAATGGTTTCTATAATTGTATCTTATTACCAATTTATACAAATAACATAACTTGTCCTGACTGAATTACCGATTTATAAACGCAAAGTGTGAATTAAGCAGATCTTTTTAATTAAACGGTTTTATTTAGCTTGCCCTGTTTGTTTATTTATTTATTTGTTTGTTTGGGTCCAATCTAGTAATTGAAATTTGACCCCTTCCTGTTGAAAGATTGATCTGAAATTTGGTACACACCTTTAGTTCAACGACAATACAATTAAATTAAATATGTTTAATTGTAAATCCAAGATGGCCTACTTACAAAAGGGCATGTCTAGTAGAACACAGTTCACTATGAAAAATTCAAATCTAAGATGGCCGCCGCTACGAAATAGTGGTTTACACATTTTGTCACGTCTACCATTATATGGGCATCAATTAAAAGGGCTTGACTTGTAGAACATAGATGAAAAGTAATATGTAATGAAATAAAAAAATAAGAACTTGAAAAAAAAAATGTTATTGATTTTTTTATAATTTAGATGGTTTTATTGAAAAAATGTACTAAAAGTTTTCCGGCCTGTGTTTCCATCCAGACAACTCAGTTTACGCTACGCCAATCGATTTTATTTTATTGAGACCTACCGAATTATTTGTTTAGCCTTTAGTACATTATTTTCAATAAAAACGTTTGAATTAAAAAAAATTACATATTTTTTATTTATGTTGGAAACTAAGCAAGAATTTTTATAATTTTCACTCCTAAAAGAAACAATTTGTCTGACAGTTAGTTATTTTTAAAGTTGGAAATAAGATAGAATCACGCAATAGGTAGTCTATTTCTATATAAATATTTAAAAGAGTAAAGTGACTAACTGACTGACATACCCCAAACAAACCACAGCACAAACCGTGTTCTAATTTTGCATGTAGATTCTTTATATAACGTAAGTGAGCACTAAGAAAGGAATTGTTGAAATTCCACCCCTAAGGGGGTAAATCAGGGGATGAAAGTCTGCGTGAGCGAAGCCGCGTGCAAAAACTAGTATAATATAATTATGTGTGTTTAAAAATATAAATGAATTGGTCATGTTCTTTATTTCTTTAATGTTTGTTGTTCAATGTTCAGATCACAACTTCTCTTCAAAGAAAAGCGATCCTAAATATTAACAAATAAGTGGAAAAAAACAAAACAAAAGTTACCAAAACATGAGATGTTTAAAAGTAAAAGTAACATATAAAAATCCTTTTTGTTACCAGAAATAATAGCTCCTGGAACTCATTACTCTGAAATAAAAAAAAAACAACCGAAAAACAAAATGTTTGCGGCCTAGACTTTTTGGGTCACCATAAATCACCGACTACAACGACACTTGAACTGGCAATAAATATCTCAGCTGACAATTTCTTTGGTAAATACTTAAATGTCCCATTCTTAGAAATGTATTTATACAACATAAAAATCACAGATCAGTTACTGTATAAGTAACTGTAAGTAATGAATTAAATTAATGATTTGAAACTAGAAGATATCATTAAAAACATTTTTGATATTAGAATTACATTATAACGACAAATTTAAGGGCTATTGGATGTATTTAGTCCATGACATTTTAATTTGCTAGATAAACAGTTTTTAAAGACAACTCCCGCATTAGTAGTAATATATTATATCCTGTGTTGCTTTTGACTTTACGAACATACATGAAATGGACACAAAGAACATCCAGACACACAACAACAATTTATGGATCATACAAAGTGTTGTTCCATGAAGGGTTTTAACACAGAACATTTGGCGCACTAAACAGCGCCGTGGCGACCGCTGAAACCACTAGGCCAACCGTGCAGTCAAAAAAGTTCATTTCGATTACCAGTAGTGGAGAATCCGGGTATTATCCAGTAATGAAGACATTCACACCCAGACGCAGTCCGGGCTAACTATGGCTTACGGATGCCCCCTTCGTGTGTGAACCTCGACTGCCCAACTGCAAAACCGTTACTTTGCAGGCATTCGTGATAGCTTATTATTTTCCATCAGGCGGCCCGTCTGCTTTTGCTTTGTTCCCATTGTTATAATAAAAGTGTAATAAAGCCAAAACTTAAATCAGCAGCAGACCTAGTTCCATAAAACAATTTTTACTTCTCCCAGAACCTCCAAATAAATTAATATAAAAAGCATTACTTCGGAATAACCTTAAAGAAAACAATATCCTTAAACCATATAACAATAAATTCATTTCAACCCCTATCACATTTATTCCGAATGCCCGACTATTCTCGAATATGGTGTCACGCCCGTCATTCCGGACCCCTAAACCCACAATTACACTTTACCGTTACGAGTTCTGTACACGTTATTACGCGTGTTATTTGTCATTTATGATCCTTATTAAATAATTTACGATGAACTTAGATCAATATACATGTTGATACACTATAATTTTCTTACTATTAGCTAAATATTTTATCTGAATGTTGGAGTATCGTATTGCTTCAAGTTATAATTAGCTGTCAAATTGAGGCCATTTGAATGTCTTGTTTTATTTGGTTGACCAGTATAAGTCGAACTGTTAATGGACAGATTTTTGTGCCACAACAGGTCATAACATTTTCTGGACTTCTTTAGTTTTAAGTGATTTGTTTTTTTGGTCGTGATATGTTTATTCTGTCTGACTTTTACGTTTTATCATCATCATCATAATAGTCAAAATATGTCTACTCCTTGACATAGGTTGCCAGTACAATGACGTTCGAAATCCAACATAGGCCTACCTCAAAGTTCTTCACAACAAGTAGTCCTGTGTTGTCTTTTTGGTATGCGGTTACCCCTCAAGAACTTTACAATTTCATCGAGCATCGTTTTAGGTATTATTAGTTTTTTTTTTATGGAATAGGCGGGCAAACGGGCAGACGTATCGCCTAAAGCGATTACCGCCGCCCATGGACACCTGCAACACCACAGGCGTCACAAGTGCGTTGCCGGCCTTTGGAGGATGGGGGGGATGGGGGAGATAGGGGCAGGCGTTGGGGTATGGGCCTCCGGTATCCTCACTCACAGCAACACAACACAGCGCAAGCACTATTTCACACCGGTTTTCTGTGAGGCCGTGGTATCACTCCGGTCAAGCCGGCCCATTCAGGCTGAAGCGTGGCTCTCCACCGGCTATTTCCACTTATTATTTCAATTGTTATGTGCTTGTGTATACAAAATGAACTAGCTAGTTTACGTTTTGTGAACCTAAACTGGACCTATTGTTGGACCGGTGTTTACTGCAGCGCCTGAAGAAAATCAGTGCGCTACACACATAGCCAAAAAAACGTATAGGTGAGTAAGGTCTTTCGTTGAGTCTGAAAGTGTTTTTATAGAAATATTTATGGTAGACCTAGTGGCAAATAAGCAGACGGGTCATTTGGTAACGATTGGCCACCATTTTTTTAGACACGCAGTTCAAGGACACACAAAACTCTAAGGCCAGCAATAAAAGACCGAGTGATAAAGCAAAAAAAAATGTTATGAGGAACAAATAGAGAGACCTGTTGTGATGATTTTTTGAGAAGGCATAGGATATATAGGCTCTGGTCGTTTTTTGGCTAAGCTTATGATGATAATTAATCGAAAATCGAGATTTATACTAATTTTTTTTTTTTTTTTTTATGATATAGGTGACTAACGAGCAGACGTATCACCTGATGGTAAGCGATTACCGCCGCCCATAGACACCCGCAACACCAGAGGCATCACAAGTGCGTTGTCGACCTTTGCGGGATGGGGAAAGGGATGTGGGGAGGGGTTGGGGTATAGGGCCTCCGGTATCCGGTAGGCCGTCTGGTGAGCATATTGTAGTAGGTAAAAATAAAAAGCGGCCAAGTGCGAGTCGGACTCGGACATGAAGGGTTCCGAAGCAGCAAGTAACATAATATAAAAGTTCTTGTAGTTCGTTGTAACTTTGATCGATGTTTTAATAATAGTGTATTTTTTGCGGTTTACGGTTTATGACGTATTAAAAAAAAACTACTTACTAGATCTTGTTCAAACCAATTTTTGGTGGAAGATTGCATGGTAATGTACATCTTATTTTTTTTTTATCATTCTCTTATTTTAGAAGTTACAGGAGGGGGGACACATTTTACCACTTTGAAAGTGTCTCTCGCGCAAACTATTCAGTTTAGAAAAAAATGAGATTAGAAACCTCAATCTCATTTTTGAAGACCTATCCATAGATATCCCGCACGTATGGGATTGATGAATTTTTTTTTTTAGTTTTAGTTCTAAGTATTACCCCAAAACATTTTTATGTGAAAATCTTAATGCGATTTACAGAAAACATCTACTGACCTAGTTTCAACAGTATAGTTCTTATAGTTTCGGAAAAAAGTGGCTGTGACATACGAACATACAGACAGACAGACGGACAGACAGACAGACATGACGAAACTATAAGGGTTCCGTTTTTTGCAAAGGCAAAAAACGGAACCCTTATAGTTTCGTCAAAGGCCAAAGGGCCAGGAACCCTAAAACAGAGTGGTTTAGGTTTACGAGTGCACAGTTAAAGGCTGTTGAACTGGTGATGAAGTAAGGTGATATCTCCAACACACCCATATATAATACTTGCTGGTAGAAATAGTCGTTGCTATAAAGTCCAAGTTCACATTACCAATGTTTAATTGTATGTACTTATATCTAGATTACGAAAACTAATATACATATTCAAAGCATTGAGGCACTCGGCAGATCGCAAGACTATTAGGATGGTTTATTACGCCTTGTGTCAATCTCTTATTGATTATTGCATAACTTCGTGGGGAGGTGCTGCCAGGACTCACCTCATCGAGATTGAATGAGCACAGGCGTGCTTTCTCAAGGTTGCTGCTAGCCGCCCCTTACGTTTTCCAACTGCAGATCTGTATCGAGAATGGGACTTACTTACTGTCCGACAAACTTTTAATTTGCAAATTGTTCTTAAAAAACACTCTGAACTTCAGGTTGACGTTAACCTACTCAAAGATAAAAGAAAAAAAAGTAAGGTATGTCCTCGCTTCAATTTCAAGTCTTCACTCTCTCAAAGATTTTTCTGTTTTCTCGGGGCATATATCTACAATAAAATAAATAGTATCCTTAACATTTTCCCCAAAAGCAGATTTGCCTGTCTACAAATTCTAAAACACTACCTGAAAACCCTAGATTATAACGCAACTGAAAATATTATGGTCATCATCAAATGAATTCCTACTCCTACCCTTGATCCGCTTAACCCTTTTATAATTAATGTTATACTCGCAAAATAATCTCACACTATCTCCACAAATCACAATGACTTACACACACATTAACACTTACATACTCATTCATGCGCACGCACACATTAATTACTTCTTTATCCTAGGTAGATTGTTTGTCTTTTAAAGACCTTGTCTATCGTCTTTGTTTTTCGTTTTGATATTGTTATGGTTTTAGTTTGCTTATTGTTAATTTTCTCATACGATAATTATTGTCCTCCTTCCTTTTCTTACCGTGCAGAGGGTCTGGTGACCTGTAACACAGGTTATATTTTATAACCTACATCAGGCACCAGACTTTCACAAAGGTGGAATCCGGAAGCCAAGTTACTATTGTACCTATTAATAAGCCATACATTTGAGAAAGATAATAATAATTATTATAATATGTAAGATACAAAATACTTCTATTTACGAGTTTATAAAACAATATCAGTCCCCATCTGTAATCAACAAATTACTTCTATAAATTAAAAGATTAAAAAGAAATACCAAAATGTTTACTGGGACATTTAATTTACCTAAGGAGCTCCCGGGGGAGCAATAATTGTCCCATAATATATTTTTCCTGTTTATCCTATTGTTCCTTTTGGGTATTTTAATTGGCTTATACCGTTTGATTTGGGTTCAGAAGTCATTATTTGTTTAAAGAGCAAATAAAGTCGGAGTAAATATTTGAAAATATAAATAATCTAGCTGACCCACGCAACCTCGTTTACGTTTCCTATTGCCCGTACCGTAATATTTTCCCCCGTTTTTGTAACATTCTTCATTGGTGTTCCGCTCCTATTGGTCTTAGCGTGATGATATATAGCCTATAGCCTTCCTCGATAAATGTACTATTCAACACTGAAAGATTTTTCAAATCGGACGAGCGGTTCCTGAGATTAGCGCGTTTAAACAAACAAACTCTTCAGCTTTATAATATTAGTATAGATCGTATTTCGTGAACATGAGGTGACTTTGAAACTTTATACGTGAGAGAATCATAATACGACACAAATGGACTAATACCTAATACTCTGCCTTCACAGACAACTCGTGTGTAGCAGTTGTTCCATGCTTTTTATGCGGGAGTGAGCACCCGTGTGGTGACGTAATCAGAATACATAGTTTCACCACTTCTAATCATCACGTTGATGTCGTAAGACCGACTTAGGGAGAAAACTAAGCAAGACAAAAGCGACGCAAAGGAAAGAAAAATTTGACACAAATCCTACTCCATCCCGTCTGGCGAGCGAGGTATCGTGCGCCAAAACCTGAGAAGAAGAGCCACGCTTCGGCATGCATGGGCCAGCTCGACCGGGGTGATACCACGGCCTCACAGAAAACCAGTGTGAAACAGCGCCTGCGCTGTGTTTCACCGAGTGAATGAGGATACCGGAGGCCCATCCCCCAAAGGCCGGCAACGCGCTTGTGACGCCTTTGGTGTCCATGGGCGGCGGTAATCGCTTACCATCAGGCGATACGTTTGCTCGTTTGCCTGATATTCCATAAAAAAAAAGACTGCCCAGTTGGCCTAGTGGTTTAAGCGGGCGCCACGCCGTTTTCTACTGCGCCAAGTGTTGTGGGTTCAAATCCCACATGGGACAACACTTTGTGTCATCCACAAATTCTTGTTCAGAGTCTGGGTGTTCTTTGTGTACGTTTCGTGTATGTTTGTAAAGTCCCCCGCGACACAGGATGTATGTTCCTAATGCGGGAGTTGTCTTTTTAAATAAATTAAAAAAACCTAAAGAGTGACCCGTCTCCAGAGCCACACATAACTATGAGTCTATTCAATGTATTCTACAATTAAAGCGGCCGTAAGCTTCTTCTTAATCAAAATGGTCCGCAATTAATGGAAGATTTAGTAGGCGTATTTTACTCACAAGTGGTTCTGGGGTCACATTAATGATAGTTTTGAGGCTTAGACATCGGATGGAAATGGTTTCAGATAGTGAACGATCCGTTACTTGGTAAGATTAACTGGGTTTTAGCGTAAATGTTTCTTTGGTGTCCGATTTTCTATTGAGTTGGTATGAGTGAGTTACATGACCACACTTCCCATTTTTGTTGTACACACATCATGCGAAAGTTTGTGCGGATGTATGGATGTTTTCCGTAATAACCTTTACTGATTTAGATGAAGCTTAACAGCGTAATATAGCTTATACATAAGAGAAAAAAACTATGTAACAGTAGCAACTTACAATACTTTGTTAAAACTTTTCCTTACAAAATAACAATTGACCGCACCATTAGCAGTAATAGTTAATATTTTTTTGTGATTCAGTTGCATAATATTGTTTCTTTTTCAAATTAAATAAATAAAGTAAGTGCAATATCTATGAATTATACCCTTTTTTTAAATATTATCTGATTCATAGCGTTACTACCTCAAAATCTTTTGCATGATTCAAGAAATGTTAAGTGATTTAATATATACGAACAGATGCGCAAAGCGACGTTATTTAGTACTTTTTAATCTTTACACAGTTTTAAATACTGTGTAAAGATTTATCAATGTTTTCTTGTCACGTTAAACTATCGTCCGTAAACCAACTGTACAGACAACCAATTTTTTTTTAATACTTGCTACTCTGAAGACTATTTTTGTAGGAGATTTATTTTTTTATCTATAAATCCCATGAGGTGGAGTGTCATTAGATACGGCTTTTTAAAAAAAAAAATGGTTTGTAAATACAATAATTTGATAAAAATTAACATCACTATTTATGAAATAGGGCCCGACTATTACATTACGACAATCATTATACATCATAGCTGTCTATGATAAAATTTGAACTACGTTTAAATTTGCTGAATGTCATTTCCGGTTATTCAATAATGTTTGGCATGGCAACAATATTTATTTCGTTTCTATTACACAAGTTGCAATGTATGTTATTAATCAAGTATTTTACGGATAACACATATCAACAAATTTCCTCGTATTGCACCACAACAAAAGTTACTTCGTTTGGGCTTTTGAACACTAGCCATAAGCGAGACATGAGTCTCAGCGTTAACAACTACTGTTCCAATAGTTCGGTGTAACGTGTTCCATGCAAACTAAATAATATAATTACTGAACTACAGTGAAGTGAAGAACTTATTGTAGAAAAAAGTGTCAAGTATGTGATAAACCATTATACCATATTCTCGGGTTGCGCATACAGCTCACAAGGTCATAAAGACCTCAGATCCCGGACAGTTAACTTATGTATTATTCTAAATAATAATATACATAGTGGACGCAAAAAACTAATTATCTTGTGAGGCCTTAATAAGGTTTTAACGATCTCACTGTTCGGCGAGAAACGATTCAAAGCTAATAACGATATTTACCTCAACATCAGAAAAAAAATTCAAATCGCTTAATTAGTGCCTTATAGTTTTATGAGGCCATAGAACATTGGTGACATCTGATTATAAACATTAAATAATCTGTAGATTGGCAGAAAAGTTTCACCAAAAAAGATTTATAGTTTAAAGTTAGAAATAGACTGTGAAATAGTACCACAGTTTTTAACACCGATAGACCGATATAAAGTCAAGAAGTCGGTCACTACGAGAATGTTTGGCACATCATGTCCTCTTGCTTAGTGACGTATAATCGGTGTATGAGCATCAGCCTTCCGATTATACGTCACTAAGCCTAAAAGTGAATCGATTAAAGTTTTTCATAACAGAAATCAAAACTCAGAATGCTGAGTTAATAAATGTACTTTCTAATATTTGTGCTACTATGACATATATGTCTAGCAAATTAGATATCAAAGATTATGAAGTTAATATATTAAAAGAGAAATTACTGCAATTGGAAAATAGCAATTTCGTAAAAGATGAGTGCCATGAAATAAATGACTGTCAAGAACAGATAGAAATAGCAAGATGGTATAGTAGTTCTTCCTCAATTTCAGACACTGATGATTCGAGTCAACAATCTCAATCGTCAGATAATAGTAACTCCTCAACATTAAAAAATAATGTTGAAAAAACTCAAGGTGATAAACAAATTATCACTAGCCTTTACATTGACGAATGGACTGTTGTGAACAAGAAACAGAAAGATCATGTAAATAAAAAGAAGATTAAAGAAAAGGAAGTTACTTATCCTCCTGGCCTGGAAGTGGCCAATGGATGGACCTACCTTCATTTATATAATGTGCGATTGGGAACGACTGCTAAAACAGTTTTAACATACATTAAGTCCTTGTGTGGATATCCTGACTGTACGGTTGACCTTTTAAAAACTCGTGCGGAATATGCTTCTTTTAAAATTGGAGTACCAGTTGAACTTGCAGAAAGAATATTAAAGAAAGAAAACTGGACTGGAAATATACGTATTAAGCCGTGGAAAATGAACGCTCCTCCTAGGAAAGTTCTTAAGGATCCTTGTTCTGATAACTCTAAGACTGATGAAAAAGATAAGGCGTCAATATCGACACAAAACCTTACTCTGAATAAAACTATAAGCAACACTAATTCTAGCAATCCTAAGACTGATGCAAAAGAAAAGGCAGTAACATCGACACAAAACCTTCCTGCAAAGAAGATTGTAAAGAACACTAGTTCTGTTAACCCCAAGACTGAAGAAAAAGATAAGATATCTACAGTAAACCAAAAAGATTTGAAATCTAAAACATATAAACCAAAGAAAAAAAAAGTTTAATTGATACCATGTTTTTAAATAGTTTTATTTAATGATAGAGAATTTCAAGAATTTGCTGATATAAGAATTTTGTGTTCATTTAATTGTTACAAATTCGAAGAAAAAGAATTTTTGTCAACAGTATTTAACCGTTATAATGTGTCTTTTATATCTATAGGACTTAGATCGCGATGAACTGGGTTAAATGTATTTCTACAGACCCTGTTACACTTTAATTTAATTCATGAACGTTGTGGTTATATCATATGCTAATTTCGCCTACTAACTTGGGTGAATGTCTGAAGTCATTTTTATTTTTAGAAGTACACAGTTTCTATTACGTAAATCATGAAATTATTCAATGTTTTTACCTACTACTCGTAGTTATATATTTTTTTGTAGTTTTATATTAAAAAACCTAGTTTTGAAGTTATGTGTTCATTATTTACTCATCCCATGTGTGCAGGAATCATATGCCTTATAAAAAAACAGTCTTAAAAATTATTCTTGCATTGCTTTCCAACAAGCAAGTTAGGTTAGCGGAATTCTAAACCCCTTAATTCGAAGTTAATTGGTACTACTCGTACCATTAGGTAAACTGTCTAGGTGGCGTAGTGGTAGCGTACGCGATTGCAGTGCTTGAGGTCTCGGGTGCGATTCCCGGGTCCGACCAAATGTTTGTATGATCTGCAAATATTTTTTTAGAGTTTGGGTGTTTTATATGTATTTATATCAGTGGTCTAGAACTCATAACACAAGCTCTGCTTAGCTTTGCACTAGATGGCGTTGTGTGTTAGATGTCCAAAATATTTATTATTATTAGGTAACCCATCTGATCTTTTGCCTTGTATATCGTAAGCAAAATTGCAATAGACAAGGTGATATATTTTGTTCACTCTTACTCATGTATATAAAATTTATTTATACCATAACTATTGATACCTAATCATTATCAAAATCTTTCTATAAAATATACCTGACTAGCTGACCCACATAACGTCGTTTGCGTCTCCTATTGCCCGTAGCGTGATAATTTTCCCCCGTTTTTGAAACATTCTTGATTGGTATATATAGCCTATAGCCTACCTCGATAAACGGGCTATCTAACCAAATTACTTTGGTTCAATTACTTTGGTTTGGTTAAACCAAACGAATGAAATTGGACCAGTAGTTCCTGAGATTAGCGCGTTCAAACAAACAAACAAACTCTTCAGCTTTATATATTAGTATATAGATGAATTTATTATACTCTTCTAAGATCTAATACTCATAATCAACAACACATTTATTTGGATAAAGATTAATATTGGGTATTATGTTGATAAAAACTCTTTGGCAAATAACTCATTATTAGGTAAGAACTCTTAGTGTCTTATACTCGTGATAACTTGAAAACGAAATGTCCGTTTCTTTCTTCAGACGATTTAATAAAAAAATTTAACACAAAAGCGGTTATTGTGGCTAAACCATGATAGTTAGATATATGCTCTCGCGGACTTTTTTGTAGACCTTAATGGGACCTACAAACCCGTAATACATTATTTTGTTCTATTGTCAATAGTTATTGCAGCGCACGCAAAAATAGGTTTTCGATTTCACACCTTGGTTTACTAAATAACATTTTTTTTACGGATTCCTAATTTTTTTGAAAATAAAATATAGCCTATAGCCTTCCTCAATCAATGGACTATCCAACATTGAAATAATTTTTCAAATCGGACCAGTAGTTTCTGAGATTAGCGCATTCAAACAAACAAACTCTGCAGCTTTATAATATTAGTATAGATTATAAACCAATCACAAATTATTACACTGTAATATTTCAACAAGATGTGTACAATGGGCGGCCTCATTGCTAAAAGTAATCTCTTCCAGGCAACCTTTGGATAGACATATTTACAGGAGAAAGAAATAAACTATGTATAATGAACTACTAGTGTAGGTGTTTTAAAGCTATGATGGTGTTAAATAAAATATATTATATTTTATATTATAAAATATATATATTTATACATAAAAAATCATACATATATACACTGTAAAAAATATATGTCAATAAATAAAAAGCATTTAGGTATACAAAGCTATCTATCTTTGTCCAAACCATTTTTCTTAAACTAGGTTGGAGTTTCTTGAAGTGTGAATACGGCTGAATTTCGATATTCTATGCGGAGCCGGTGCCATTAAATGGATTGTGGATCCAAGCACTTGGCGATAGCGAAGTTCTGCAGATGGTTGGCTGAATTGTGAGACATTTAATAGCCGAAACGATCACCACTGTTGTTCGCATAGCACGGAGGGGTCTCAAAGTGTTAAGAATAATCATCCATTCTCAATCTGACGAGCAGACGTATCACCAAACCGATTTCCGCTGCCCATGGACACCCGCAACTATAAAGAGTGAAGTGCGTTATCGGCCTTTTAAAAAGGAGTACGCTCTTTTGCTGAATGCTGTTCTTTTAAATGAAATGAATAATTGTTTGAAGGTCGTATTGGTCCGGAATACCTGAAATGTGTTTGTTTAGCTTTGTAACGTGTCATGTACTTGATTACCACTTAGCTGTCATTATCTTTATCAAAATAATCGGAATAAAAATGCTGTAAAATAATAAGGAAAAAGTAATTTATTGCAAAAGGTGACTCATTTGACGAGATACTGATAAGTAACATTATTGTATTGTATACGAAGTAAAGGGAAAACCAAAAACAACAGTATTGTATTATATTTAGGGAAATTCCAAATGACTTCATCTATTGTTCGTTTAGAAAAATTGTATGTTGTACCTAAATCTGAGAATTCCCGAACGGCCAGGTCCAGCTACCGCGGCCTTATAAGAAACTTGTGTAAACCAATCGTTTTATTACTTAACACCGAATAAGCAAGATTACTGAAATCCTAAACAAATCCAGCCACTTATTCTGGGGGGAACGAGAATACCAATGGAGCTCTCTCTCTAAATCCTGATTTTTTAATTCTATGGGAAGCGGTAGTTTCCATGCCATCAGATGAGTTATCAGTTTTCAAAAATATGGACGTTTAATACAAGCCTGCTTACGCTTTTTAGCATATGTGCGAGTATATATCTAATGATTTATAATGACTCAAAGTAGGTACGTACATAGGTGGCGCAGTGGAGGCGTATGTATTGAGGTGTCGGGACTCTCGGGTTCGATTTCTGTGTCGGATCAAATGTTTGTGTGATTTGCAAATATTTGTTTCGGAGTTTTTTTTTTTTAAAAAGAAGACAACTCCCGCACTTGGAATAAATCCTGTGTCGCGGGGGACCTTACAAACATACATGAAACGGACACAAACAACATCCAGACTCAGAACAACAATTTGTGGATCACACAAAGTGTTGTCCTACGTGGGATTTGAACCCACGACACTTGGCGAAGTAGGAACCGGCGTGGTGACCGTTAAACCACTAGGCCAAACGTGCAGTCATTTTGGGTCAGTCAGTTTGGGTATTATGCGAATGTAATATGCATGTCTGTGTTCACAAAAATAGTATATACGTGTTCTGTCATTCAATCTAGCTATCCTAGTACAATCTCTATTTTGTTTGTAGCTAGATGGCATCGTGTGTTAGATCTATATATTTATTTGCTCGTAACTAATAGTACGTAACCTCCAAGGTTACCTGTGTAAAGTGATAACCTAATATCGGATTATGTAGGTATTATAATATTGTTTGTTTAATAATACAATATTTGACCTTTGTGGTTAAGTATCTTGGACTTAGGTTGCGGTTATGTTAGCTCTCGATGCGACTTCTCTCTCTCAATTAACCTTACCTTGTCGATGGACTAATCTAATCTATTCTACTCTCTATTTCCTGCGATCAGTTTGACTTATTCATAAACCACAACTCTTACGTTTTCCTTCACTTACTTTACGTACATTAATCTAAACCGTCCTCTATTTATTTTAGTTTCTATTTTGCCTTATATTATCATTAAGGTAGTAGAGCCACACTGATTTCGGCACGAAAGGGGCGACTCAACCGGGGCGGTACTACCCTCGCACAGAAGACCAAGCAAAAATGACAGCATTCGTGCCGTCGTGTTTCGTTTGTGAGTGCGACACCGAAGGCCCAATGATGCTGAAGCATTACAAGGCCACTATGGTGTTACTATGCTGCATTGTTTGCATTCGTAATGAGTATGGTGACTATAACTCTTGGATTCTGCTTACGCTTTCCATTAGGCAGAGTAGAATCAATTTGGCAGGCTCATAAAACATAACAATACATAAAAAAACGAAGTAGTTGTGTAATTTTAAGTCGTCTATAATTTTCCTTCTTCTGTTTTTAAAAGCATTCAATATAATAATAATAATAACTTCAACTTTTTGTGTTTAGGTTAAGACTTTATATTGTAATTGCATGTTTTGAAAAATAAACAACAAAAAAAAAAACATCTCACACACAGCTATTTGACCCCAAACTAAGAAGAATCTGAACTGCTATGACTAGAATGTTGATTGCTTATATATTTCTCAATACATAATAAAATGTATAGGTAAACACCCAAACACGGAACCTATTCATTATAAAATAATTTGCCTCGGTTGGGAATCAAACCCTCGACCTACGTCTTAGCAGGCAGAATCAGTAACCACGATGAACGGACCCATAAATATACTCATGTTAAACTATAAGTATGTTCAACTTTAGTAAACTTTTGCATATTTATAGCTTTTAACACAAATAACAATAGCTATTGTCATCCTCTGGCAACATTATTGTATTTATTTAACAATAATAATATTCATTTAATTCAGACCATTTTGTATTCATTTTGTTATTTACATTAGCACTTTTCCTATGATAAGTAAAACCAAATACCAAAACAAATGTTAATAAAGAAATAAACAATCTCCTCCTACTTACGTACTTGTATGATTAATCGCTTTACGTTGTTCAACATAATCTCAGTTTTAAGACTCCTGAAGAGGTGAGCGTGTATGATTACTTAGGGAGCAGAGCGTCCTTATACGAAGTCCCTATAATACTCCTGAACCAACATTTACTGCGTAAGTAAGTAGGTAAGTCTATGACTGAAACTAAAATCATAATCCTCCTTTTGGCTTTACTGTAGTTGGGTAAAGAGCTCAGGACCATGCGTGGGCTGGGTCGACCGGAACGATACTACAGAAAACTGATGTTAAAACCTTCATTTCGTTGAAAGCTTGCTCTCAATGGGGAGTTAAAGGGAGAGGACGCATTTGTAACTCATGAATACCATGGCGTTAGACCGCCTTATGACCGCTGTTAAGCAAAATATTATAAAAATATAACTTTGTCTTTAAATTAAATAGGTACCTACTTAAAATTAATAAAAGTACTTGAACAGTATTACTGAAAAAAAAGCGATGAAATCGAGAACCTCCTCCTTTTGGAAGTTGGTTAAAAGACAAAATGTTCTTGGACTCAGTATATAGGTGACAATGCAAAGCATACCAGCTGTTGTTATTCTGTCCAAGCCAATCATGATTATTATACCCTTAAATTATGAACAACGACACCATCCTGACCACATACATAGCACTCCACAAACCGGGAACAGTGCAGTTGTTTTTTTTTAATGAGATAGGGTGCAAACGAGCAGACGTATCGCCTGATGGTAAGCGATTGTCGCCGCCCATGGACACCCGCAACACCAGAGGCGTCACAAGCGTTGCCAGCCTTTTAAGAAGGAGTACGCTCTTTTCTTCAAGGTTTGAAGATCATATTGGTCCGTGAATATCGCTGGCGATATTGTCGCCAGCGACATTTATGTAGCCATAAATTTCATAATTTTGTTGTTTGCTGCGTTTTGTAGTTAACGAGCGAGAGAAGGTACCGGAGTCCCAAACTTATGATCTCTCTTAATTGGACCAAGGTTTCAACGCACTGGTGGATCTCAAGTCGCAGTTGTCACATATGCAGCGGTAGTCACACATAGGTTGTCTCTTGTATACACCATATTAATAAACATTCTGAACTAACTATTTCTGTCTATCTGCTTTCAAGACCAAACCGCTGCATCAATTTTAACGAAATTTAGCAGGCAGATACTTTAATTCTTCAGAAAGGACATAGGCTACTCTTGACCGCGATTACCGAAAAACACGCGGGCAGAGCCACGGGCAAAATCTAGTATTAATATAAATATTTTGAAGAATTTGAATATTATGACGTACGAAAAATCACTAACAGTTGAAATTCACTACCAAAAAAATATTTCTTCTGTATAGTTGATCACAAAACAAGGTCGGCTTAGATCAAAAGGCGTTCTCTTGCAGCACTGAGGAATGTGCCGACATTTTGTTGGATGCGTGCAACGTGACAACAAAGGGTTGTACTACCCTTTGAACTACGCCGACATACCTAATTATACGTAAATTTAATATATTCAGTAACTTGTGCCATTAGTAATTCATATGATGTAAGCTAACTATTTTCAGTACAAAATGGTGCTAATTTTATTCTCCGAAAAGGTTGTAAAATAAACTAAAAACAACTAAAATGAGTTTTGTCCTGTCAAACGACGTTTTAGATGTCAAGGATTGACTAAAATTACATTTGACACATTAAAATAGATGTTATTCAAATGCATGAATAAAAAATGACATTTTGGAAATTGCTTCATTAAAATAAGAGTATAGACAATATTGTTAAGAGAAATTTTAGTTTATTAAAGCAACAACAGAATTACCAGCATCGTTTTTTTTATGTATGAAATGACTGTACTCTGCCTGATGGAAAGCATAAGCAGAATCCAAGAGTGGTGGTCACCATACTCATTGCGAATGCAGACAATGCAACAATGCAGCATTGCGACCCACACCATAGCGGCCTAGTGATGCTTCTGCATCTTTTAGTCTAGTCAACAAGTATGGAACTTGTTGACTAGACTATTTGGGCCTCCGGTCTCGTACTCACCAACAAAACACGACAGCACGAACGCTGTTATTTTAGGTTGATTTTCTGTGGGAGGGTAGTACCGCCCCGGTCAAGCCGGCCCGTTCGTGCTGAAATCAGCGTGGCTCTACTACCGTCGTTTTTACAAATTTCAACCTTGTACCTAGTGTCTATGCTCTTGGCGCCACCATATTGAAAAAATAATGCATAATAATAGTTTTTCTCTATTACCAGCTTTCATTTTACGATGAGACATAAATTAAACATGAAAATATTTCCTACAATTTATCTCTTTTCTAACTTTGTTTTGGAAAACCACACACAAATAGGCGGCTCTACCGGCGTGGTACAACGGTTTCAGAGAAAACCCATGTTCAGCTTATTTTTTATTGCTGAATGTGAGGTCATCGATGGACCCTCTTATGACTCTAAGGATCGAAGGTGTCTGCGAGCGTCTGTATTCACAAACCACCAGATAAACCGACTGCCCCTATCTATACTAATATTTTAAAGAGGTAAAGTTTTTAACTTTGTTTGTAATGTTTGAGGGGGTAATCTTCAGAGTAACATAGGCCATATTTTATTATGATTGAACAAAAAATACAGTTAAATATGATACTATTTGTAAATCAAGTCGAAAGAAAGCAGGCCGTTAACGCGGAACGAAGTAGGCACGGGTCGGCTAGTATACCATAAAATTAAATAATTATAAATTAATGAGTGAAAACCCTTACCTATGCCTCTGATAGGCAGGAGAGTATTTACTGAAACACAAAGGTACAGGTGGAAAAATATACAAAATATACAATAATTGTAACTTTTTTATTTTTAACATATAACTACAATAAATATTTTAATACTAGTATTTAGATACATCGAATAATTTCAAGATTTTCCTAATGTAAACTGTGTACTTGTGCATACTGAGATGACATAATATTTTCACTAAGGTTAGTATGCGTAAAAACGCGAAATTATTGCATTATATATTATGGCCGCAGCGTTCAAGTATAAAAAAGTTCGTCAAAATAAATTAAGTTCACTGCACTCTACGTCCTTTAGAGATCACATGCACATTATAACGCATAAAAGTTGTTACCAAAACTTTTTTCTTCAAGTTTTTAACAGCTTAATAAAGTCATTTTCAAATCAGGAAAATTCTTGAAACATTCTCTAGGATAAAATTACACTATTTAAAAATAAGACATCAATTATACGGATGTTTTCTTTGGTTTAGATGGTTTAGATTTTAAATCTTTTTGGTTTACTGTTGATGTTTTATATTTTTCTTCAGTCTTGGGGTTAACAGAACTAATGTTCTTTATAATCTTCTTTGCAGGAAGGTTTTGTGTCGATGTTACTGCCTTTTCTTTTGCATCAGTCTTAGGATTGCTAGAATTAGTGTTGCTTATAGTTTTATTCAGAGTAAGGTTTTGTGTCGATATTGACGCCTTATCTTTTTCATCAGTCTTAGAGTTATCAGAACTAGGATCCTTAAGAACTTTCCTAGGAGGAGCGTTCATTTTCCACGGCTTTATACGTATATTTCCAGTCCAGTTTTCTTTCTTTAATATTCTTTCTGCAAGTTCAACTGGTACTCCAATTTTAAAAGAAGCATATTCCGCACGAGTTTTTAAAAGGTTAACTGTACAATCAGGATATCCACACAAGGACTTAATGTATGTTAAAACTGTTTTGGCAGTCGTTCCCAATAGGACATTATACAAATGAAGATAGGTCCATCCATTGGCAACTTCCAGGCCAGGAGGATAAGTAACTTCCTTTTTTTTAATTATCTTTGAGTCTACACGATCTTTCTGTTTCTTGTTTACAACAGTCCATTCGTCAATGTCAGGGTTATGGATAATTTGTTCATCAATTTTAATTTTCTCGACATCGCTTTTTAATGTTGAGTTACTATTATCTGACGACTGAGATTTTTGACTCCAATTTTCAGAGTCTGAAATCGAAGAAGAACTACAACTACTGTACCATCTTGCTACATCATTTACAATGTTAGATCCAACCTCTGGCTGTATTAAGTCTTGATTGTCTTCTATTTCGGTCCTTTCTGCAAAGTCATTTATTTCAGAGCTTTCATATACGTTTTTCTTTAGTGTAGCAATTTCATAATCTTTCATTTGTAATACCGCGTCATATTTGCTAGCCATTTCTTTCATGGTAATACAAATATTTGCGAGCATGCTTTCCAATTCAGCATTTTGAGTTTTAATTTCAGTTACAACAAGCTTTAATCGATTCACTTCTAGGTTTAGAGACGAATAATCAGAAGTTTGATGTTGATAACGACATGGTATGCCAAACATTGTTGAATCGATATTTCGTTGTCAGGAAAATATTTATGAGACAGTTTCACAGCACTTAAACTATAAATTTTAAATCTTTGTGATTAAACTCTTCTACAAATCAATTGATTCTTTAATGTTTAATAATCGAATATCTTTCAAATTATTTGACCTCAATAAACTATAAATCACTAGTAAAGCGATTGGAATTTCTTCCAGTTGTGGATGGTTAGATACCGTAATCAGCTTTGAACCGTCTTTTGCAAAACAGTGATATCGTTAAAACTCTATAAATGCCTTAGAAGTCAATTTGTTTTTCACGATCACATAAATGTAGATTAGTACTTAAGTTCACTGTACTGAGTTTGCGGTCATTGATATCGCCTTCACTGATGATTTTCTATAAGACCTTGTGAGCCGTATGCGCAACCCGAGAATTGATTTATTACATACTTGACACTTTTTCCTACACTAAGGTATTCACTTCACTGTAGTTATATAATGTATTACTTAGTTTAAATTGAACACGTTACACCGAACTATAAGAACAGTAGTTGTTAACGCTGAGACTGATGTCTCGCTTATAGCAAGTGTTCAAAAGCCCAAACGAAGTAAGTTTTGTTGTGGTGCAATACGAGGTAATTTGTTGATATGTGTTATCCGTAAAATACATGATTAATAACATACATTGCAACTTGTGTAATAGAAATGAAATAAATATTGTTGCCATGCCAAACATTATTCAACGTCCGGGAAATACATCCAGAAAATATGCACGTAGTTATAATTTTAACATAGATAGCTATGAAGTATGATAATTATAATGATCTGCAGTTAATTCAAATATTGTATTTACAAACCTTTATTGTTTTCAAAAGCCTTATCTAATAAGACACCACCTCATGGGGTTGATAAATAAAATAATTACATCGCCGTTAAAAGGTACTAGGCAGTCTAAAAAAATTTTTTTCAAGATTTTATTTAACCATTTTGTCGTGATTACACTACGTGGGAACTTTCGATTGCGCGTAATTTCTGAAAATGTCAGTTAAGTGTCTTTCAAGTCTCTTAGTAGAGGCTAGTTGAGCCTAGTCTGAGAAGTAGCCTAAGTTACTCCTTGTATCATCAGCTTGTATCATCTAGCAGTAAAATCCCATCAAAATCGGTTAAACCGTTTCAAAGATCAGCCGAAAGAAACGACGGACAAACAGACACACATTTTTTTATGTATGTTCGGTATATACTATCGTTTGCATTTGGTTAGAAGCTGTTAATTGGAATTACAAACAGACACTTCAATTTTATTTATTTGTATACATTTGTAGTAACAACAGTATCAAATTAGGTGTGTACAATGTCAATACTGACATGCTTGACTGCAGGGATGGCGCAGTGGTTAAAGCAGTCGCCACGCCGTTTTCTATTACTATAATTTTGATAGGTTCAAATCCCACATGGGATAAGACTTAGTGAGATCCACAAATTGTTGTTCAGAGTCCGGGTATCCTTTGTGCTCGTTTCATATATCTTTGTTAAGTCCTCCGCGACACAGGACTGTTTTCTAGAGCGAAAGTTGTCTTTAGGAAAAAATATATACAATGGCATATGCAATTATTATATACTTTATGTATATCAAAGCTAAAAGTTTGTTTGAAGGCTCTTATCTCAGGAAATACTGATTCAATTTGAAAAACTCTTTCACTGTTAGATAGTCCAGTCATCGAGAAAGGCAACAGGCTATATATCATCGCGCTTCGACTAAAGGAGCGGATTATATATAAAATATGTACAGGTCAGGCCTGCTGGACCGGGCCTGTACTACCTTCGTACAGAAGATCAACGTAAAATGACTGAGTTTGTGCTGTCGTGTTTCGTTGGTGAGTGCAAGACCGGAGGCCCAATGATGCAGAAGCATCACTAGGCCGCCATAGTGTGGGCCACAATACAGCATTGTTGCATTCGCAATGAGTATGGTGACCACCAATCTTGGATTCTGCTAATGCTTTCCATCAGGCAGAGTCATTTTGGCAGGGCCAAACATAAAAAAAACGTAGGAAAATTATTCCTTTTGGGAGCTTCCATTGCGTGCGCTGCGTAAACGGTAAAGTTTCATAAAACAATGTGAACTGAAGGCAATCGTCTACCGTGCAAGAATTATATACGTGATACTGTCTTTTGTTCTCGCTTACTTAGTACTTGATCATCATCATCTCAGTCGAAAGACATCCACTACTGGACATATACCTTACCCAAAGCGGTAAGCAGTAAATCTGCTATCTGCAGTCTTCACAGTACGTGATGTACTGACAGTTTGAACATTCCTTCATGCGTTATTCATCCTTGCTCATGTTTTACATGTCTTCAGTCAGTAAACTTTAACGGAGGCATACATTTATCTGTATTGGTCTGATTGTATTGTTTTTAGTATAAGTATAGGGTACGTTTGTGTAGAGCAAGAACTTGATCGTGACTGACCACCGCCGCCCATAGATGTGAGTTTCTTACCTTTGAGTGCACCCGCTACAACAAGACTGACAGGGAGGTTGTTCTGTCTCCCGTTTCCATACACAGTCAGTGAGTGAGTCAGTCAATGAAAGAATTTGTTCTATGCTCTATTCTGGCCGAGCCGATCCAAATATGCGAAAGCATGACTCACCAAATGTCAATGTTGTAAAACATTATATGTTATCTTAGAATAGTAATATATTATACTAGGCTCAGATTGGATAAATAAAGATCGTGTAATACGTACAAGTTTATCTTTACACAGTATTATACAACGTCACTTTACGCATATTTTTTTATGAATTAAATCACCTATCATTCATTGAATCATATGAAAGATTTTGAGGTAGTAACGCTATCAATTCTACAACACAGGTTTATACCTAGCTTAGGCACCAGTCCTCCACAATATTGTATTGAGAGATAGCATTGCTTGTAAAACCTAAAATATTGTGGTGAGAAAATAAACACTTATAAAAACACTTATTATCAATGAGATAACATTTTAAAGAAGGATATAATTAATATAAAACGTACTATTTTTTTTGATTTAATAAAAAAAGCAATAATATGCAACTAAATCACGGTAAACATAATTTGTCAGGAATTGCCAGAAAACTATAACTCTTTTTGGTGCAGTCAATTAGTGTTTTTATAGTTAAAGTTTTGTAAATTTTTATTTTTATGGATTTTTTAAGTTTATATCGTGACAGACGGAGTAAAATAATTCTTTGGGTGACGTATGAGCCAATCAAAGCAGCAAATCACAGGTCAGGGGAGAGAAGGAAAACATGACACTAACCCTTTGCAAACCTTTATGGCCACGGTGATGTAATACATCAAACTTCTACCACATAAACTTCAGCTCTCCTTCTATGTTCCGCTAGTGAACTACTAAAAGCTACTACTAAAGATTTTGATAATAATTTTTCAAATTTCAACTTTGTCATCTCGTGTCTTTGCTGTTGACGCCACCGTATAGGGAAAAAATACAATAACAGTTTTTCTCTATAATCAGCCAAGTGACTCATTTCGCGATAAAACATTTTACGATAAACAGAGTAAGCGGTGCGTTATTTTAATCATAATCGTGTTTAGTTTTGGAAGTATACTGTTAGTAATATTATTACATATATCATTATTATATCAGTATAATAAAGCTGGATACTTTATTTGGCTTGCTTCTTTAATAAGATAATGGTGGTTATTTTTATTTATAATTCCCTTGCAAAACCGTGCAGCTAGGTAAGTGATACTACGGTGTCACAGAAAACCAATGTCATGGTACTTTTTGGAACGAAGTTACTTATGGGGCGTTGCGGAGGTGTATTATTGCTGTTCAACGAGTAAGTGAGTTTGTCTGTTGACTATAGTGACTCTAGAGTCACAGGTGACCGTGAGCGGTGGAGGTCAGCACCAGATGACTTGTCTGCTTATTTGTCCCGATGTACCATAAAAGTAAAGTATTTATTGAGGAACAAAACAAGTTCTAAGGCAATGTGTTAAAACTCTTGCCTATGACCCTGGTATGAAGGTTATAATTTACTTTGACTGCTTCGGTGGCGCACTGTTAGCGTATGCGACTGCTGTGCTTGAGGTCTCGGTTTCGATTCCCAGGTCGGAAAAAATGTTTGCATACTTAAATACAAGTAAGGTAGAAAAATATACAAAATGTACAATTATTGTAACTTTTTTATTTTTAACAAATACCACAAAAATATTCTAAGACTAGTATTTAGCTACATCGAATAATTTCAAGATTTTCCTTTTATGAGCTGTATAACTTTCATATACTGAGGAATGACCTAATATTTTCATTGAGCGATACTGAAACTATTGCATAATATAGTCACAGTGTTTATGTCTAAAAGAGTCCGTAGATATAACTAAGTTCACTGCACTCTACGTCCTTTAGAGATCATATTATTTTGCACATCATAACGCATTAAAATTGTTACCACAACTTTTTAATAGCATAGATAAAGTCATTTTCAAATCAGGAAAATTCTTGAAACATTCTCTATGATAAATAAAACTATTTAAAAATAAAACATCACTTAAGTAGATTTTTCCTTTGGTTTAGATTTTTTAGATTTGAAATCTTTTTGCTTCACTGTAGATGTCTTATCTTTTTCTTCAGTCTTGGGGTTAACAGAACTAGTGTTCTTTACAATCTTCTTCGCAGGAAGGTTTTGTGTCAAAGTTACTGCCTTCTCTTTTGCGTCAGTCTTAGAATTGCTAGAATTAGTGTTGCTTATAGTTTTATTCAGAGTAAGGATTTGTGTCGCCATTGACGCCTTATCTTTTTCATCAGTCTTAGAGTTATCAGAACTAGGATCCTTAAGAACTTTCCTAGGAGAAGCGTTCATTTTCCACGGCTTTATACGTATATTTCCAGTCCAGTTTTCTTTCTTTAATATTCTTTCTGCAAGTTCAACTGGTACTCCAATTTTAAAAGAAGCATATTCCGCACGAGTTTTTAAAAGGTTAACTGTACAATCAGGATATCCACACAAGGACTTAATGTATGTTAAAACAGTTTTGGCAGTCGTTCCTAATAGGACATTATACAAATGAAGGTAGGTCCATCCATTGGCAACTTCCAGGCCAGGAGGATAAGTAAGTTGTTTTTTTTTAATAATCTTTGAGTCTACACGATCTTTCTGTTTCTTGTTTACAACAGTCCATTCGTCAATGTCAGGGTTATGGATAATTCGTTCATCAATTTGAATTTTCTCGACATCGCTTTTTAATGTTGAGTTACTATTATCTGACGACTGAGATTTTTGACTCGAATAATCAGAGTCGGAAATTGAAGAAGAACTACAACTACTGTACCATCTTGCTACATCATTTACAACGTTAGATCCAACCTCTGGCTGTATTAAGTCTTGATTGTCTTCTATTTCGGTCCTTTCTGCAAAGTCATTTATTTCAGAGCTTTCACATACGTTTTTCTTAAGTGTGGCAATTTCATAATCTTTCATTTGTAATACCGCGTCATATTTGCTAGCCATTTCTTTTATGGTAATACAAATATTTGAGAGCATGCTTTCCAATTCAGCATTTTGAGTTTTAATGTCAGTTACAACAAGCTTTAATCGATTCACTTCTAGGTTTAGAGACGAATAATCGGCAGTCTGATGTTGATAACGAAATGGTATGCCAGACATTGTTGAATCCACCGATAACTTGGATTTATTCGATATTTCGTTGTCAGAAAAAAAAAATATGAGACAGTTTCGCAGTATTTAAACAATTTTTAAATCTTTATTATTAAACTCTTCTACAAATCAGTTGATTGTTTATTGTTTAATAATCGAATAACTTTCAAATTATTTGATCTCAATAAACTATAAATCACTAGTAAAGCGTTTGAATTTCTTCCAGATGTGGAGTTAGGTACCGTAATCAGCTTTAAACCGTCTTTCGCAGAACAGTGATATCGTTAAAACTTTATAAATGCCGTAGAAGACAATTTGTTTTTCACGTTCATATAAATGTAGATTAGTACTTAAGTTCACTGTACTGAGTCTGCGGTCATTGATATCGCCTTCACAGATGATTTTCTTTATGACCTTGTGAGCCGTATGCCCAACCCGAGAATTGATTTATCACATACTGGACACTTTTAGTACAATAAGGTATTTACGTCACTGTAGTTCAGATAATGTATTACTTAGTTTAAATTGAACACGTTACACCGAACTATTAGAACAGTAGTTGTTAATACATTTTTGAATTAAATCACTTGTACTTATTCCACTATTTTATTTTTGTTTACACCTGACCGGTTTCGCCTTATGGCATCATCAAAGGTTACTGATTATACAAAATAAAATATTCACATCTAAAACCCACCAACTGCGGGTACATGTAAATATCAGTGTGTCCGTGTAAGGAATTTTCCCCGAAATCAGGGAAATTGTATTTGTCTCCACCTACGCTATTTGTGAAATTAGTAACTTACAGCTATACAAAGTCCCAGTTATGATATGAAATACTAATTACAAATAATATATTAATTTTAATAATTAAAATTATTAAAATCGACATTAATGCTGAAAAATTTTGAAATAAAATGATTATGTCATGTCCTCTTTATATTTAATGTCCAAAATTGTGTCATACTATATGTCTATTAAATTATATGTCAAAAATTCATAAAAGTCATTAAATGTGTTAACTATACCCGTCTAAATTATACAAACTCCCCTTACAAATATTGTAGATGACATTACTTGAAATATTTTAATAGTGGTGAATTGTTGATATCTAATTGTTGATTTAACACCTTGTCCCGATTCCCTAATAACAACCTATTGATTTCTAACGCCTCCAAAGCGGTTAATTTTCTGCCTTTGTCACATACATGTAGTGCTTTAAAGTCCAATTTAGGATTGAACGAATGTTTTTCTGACAGCAAATGTTCCGCAAAATTGGACTCCGTCTTTTTTAGCCTCCAACCCCTAGCATGTTCTGCTATTCTGGTCTGGAAAGCCCTGCCTGTTTGGCCGATGTATTTTTTGTTGCACACTGCACATGAGAGTTCGTACACCCCGCTTTTCTCTGCGATAGGAGTCTTATCTATATTGTTACCTATTATGTTTTTTAGGCTACGGGTCGTGTAAAAAGCTGGTTTTGTTATATCCAGGGATCTGGAACACCTATACGAAATTTGCCCTATGTAAGGTAAACGAGCCCACCGTTCTTTTTCTGTCACTAAAGTTGGTCTGTTAGCTTGGTATGCAACACTTAAAACAGTTTTTGATTTCTTATTTTTTAAAATTGTGTCTATTAAATTGGGCGAGTAGCCATTATTATGAGCTATTGTTTTTATTGTTTGTAACTCTTTATTGAACTCCTTCTTAGACATTGGTATCGAAAGGAGTCTGTGTACCATGGCATGGAATGTTGCATGTTTGTGACTTAGAGGGTGGTTTGAATCCGCCGGAATAATGTTATCCGTGAACGAAGGTTTACAAAAGATCTTAAACTGGTGTTTATGGTCTATTAATTCTATTTCAATGTCAAGGAAGTTTAGCTTTGTATGTCCTATTTCTATTGTGAATTGTATATTATCGTGTATAGTATTTATAAATGTCAAAAAATTATTAAGCTTATCTATATCCCCGGTCCACAGACAAATAATGTCATCCACATATCTGTACCAATATAGAATAAACTGTTTAAATGAAACATTATTTAAGATTTGTTTTTCTACGTGATTCATGAAAATATCTGCACAAAGTGGAGAGAGCGGGCTCCCCATGGCCAGGCCATCTATTTGTTTGTATATTACATCTGAAAATTTGAAATAATTCTGTTCCAGACACACTGATATGGTGTGTTCTAAGTCAACTATGATTTGTGGTTCAACAACCGATTCTATCAAAATTTCACTTATAATACTCTTACAGTCTCTAATAGGAACACTAGGAAACAGGTTTACCACATCAAAGGACACCAACACTGCATTTTTCGGTACGGTTACATTTTCAAGCTTCTTTACCAATTGGATGCTATTTTTTATGGCATGGCACGGTACGAATCCAGTTATTTGTTTGAAGATCTGATTTGTTTCTGCGGCTAACTTATAAGCAGGAGCTCCTGTATATGCTACCACTGGTCTTATTAGTTCTCCTGGTTTGTGTAATTTATAAAAGGCTTGCAGTTTTGGTGCCCGAGGGTTCATTACCTTCAGTCTATAAATGTCCTTGGTAAATATACTATTTGCTGAATTTATTGTTCCTTTGACTATTTCATTGAATTTCTTTGTAGGATCTCTTTTGAGTTGTACAAATTTAGGGTTATCTAAGAAGTTGGTGATTTTTGACACGTAGTCTTCTTTTGTTGTCACCACTACTGTATTACCTTTGTCTGCTTTTGTAATAACCAGATCATGGGCTTTAATTTTGTTCTTGATACTATTAATAGTTTTTTGCTCAGAATTATACGTGTCTTGATTTTTTGTTGTTGCGTCAATTCCCTGTTTTAATGTTTTTGTTAAAATGTGTTTCTGTGATGGTTCTGTGCATGCCATTTCCAGGTCAACCGCTAAGTTGTCCCAGTCTTTTTGTGATGGTCGCAGGTTGGGACAATATTTTAGTCCTTTTCCTAATAATAGTAATTCCTTAGGGTCAAGTTCAGTAGTTGATAAATTTTTTACTCTTTCATAGAACGGTATATTCGGCCCATAACATGTTACAGGAATATTTTGTTGAGACTTCTTTAACTTCGACAATTTTTTAAGGTGTCTTGCATGCATATTCGCCGAATTATGACGTATTTCTTCCTCTACCCAATATTGTAGTTCCTCAAATTCCAAATCATGTAATCTATTAAAAAGTTCGATATGACAAATTTTTGTGTGGATACCTATATTATCGCGTTGGCAATACAAATATTTTATTTCTCGTTGAAGTAATTTTTTTTCTCATAAAATCTACAAAGTTCTGTTTATAATATTTATCGATGTTAAACTTTACACTTCCAAGTATATACTGAGGCACTAGTCCTTCCCGTTTACATTTTGTGTTAAACCACAGATGTTCGTTGGTTTTAGAGAATTTTATTTTGAGTATTATATGAGTTATAACAAGTTCCATCAAGTGCCGACAATCGAGAGTATAAATTACATAAGGACAGCAGGTACGGCTGAATTGATTGTCATGTTCAAAACACTCAAAATAAAATTCTCTAAAACCAACGAACATCTGTGGTTTAACACAAAATGTAAACGGGAAGGACTAGTGCCTCAGTATATACTTGGAAGTGTAAAGTTTAACATCGATAAATATTATAAACAGAACTTTGTAGATTTTATGAGAAAAAAAATTACTTCAACGAGAAATAAAATATTTGTATTGCCAACGCGATAATATAGGTATCCACACAAAAATTTGTCATATCGAACTTTTTAATAGATTACATGATTTGGAATTTGAGGAACTACAATATTGGGTAGAGGAAGAAATACGTCATAATTCGGCGAATATGCATGCAAGACACCTTAAAAAATTGTCGAAGTTAAAGAAGTCTCAACAAAATATTCCTGTAACATGTTATGGGCCGAATATACCGTTCTATGAAAGAGTAAAAAATTTATCAACTACTGAACTTGACCCTAAGGAATTACTATTATTAGGAAAAGGACTAAAATATTGTCCCAACCTGCGACCATCACAAAAAGACTGGGACAACTTAGCGGTTGACCTGGAAATGGCATGCACAGAACCATCACAGAAACACATTTTAACAAAAACATTAAAACAGGGAATTGACGCAACAACAAAAAATCAAGACACGTATAATTCTGAGCAAAAAACTATTAATAGTATCAAGAACAAAATTAAAGCCCATGATCTGGTTATTACAAAAGCAGACAAAGGTAATACAGTAGTGGTGACAACAAAAGAAGACTACGTGTCAAAAATCACCAACTTCTTAGATAACCCTAAATTTGTACAACTCAAAAGAGATCCTACAAAGAAATTCAATGAAATAGTCAAAGGAACAATAAATTCAGCAAATAGTATATTTACCAAGGACATTTATAGACTGAAGGTAATGAACCCTCGGGCACCAAAACTGCAAGCCTTTTATAAATTACACAAACCAGGAGAACTAATAAGACCAGTGGTAGCATATACAGGAGCTCCTGCTTATAAGTTAGCCGCAGAAACAAATCAGATCTTCAAACAAATAACTGGATTCGTACCGTGCCATGCCATAAAAAATAGCATCCAATTGGTAAAGAAGCTTGAAAATGTAACCGTACCGAAAAATGCAGTGTTGGTGTCCTTTGATGTGGTAAACCTGTTTCCTAGTGTTCCTATTAGAGACTGTAAGAGTATTATAAGTGAAATTTTGATAGAATCGGTTGTTGAACCACAAATCATAGTTGACTTAGAACACACCATATCAGTGTGTCTGGAACAGAATTATTTCAAATTTTCAGATGTAATATACAAACAAATAGATGGCCTGGCCATGGGGAGCCCGCTCTCTCCACTTTGTGCAGATATTTTCATGAATCACGTAGAAAAACAAATCTTAAATAATGTTTCATTTAAACAGTTTATTCTATATTGGTACAGATATGTGGATGACATTATTTGTCTGTGGACCGGGGATATAGATAAGCTTAATAATTTTTTGACATTTATAAATACTATACACGATAATATACAATTCACAATAGAAATAGGACATACAAAGCTAAACTTCCTTGACATTGAAATAGAATTAATAGACCATAAACACCAGTTTAAGATCTTTTGTAAACCTTCGTTCACGGATAACATTATTCCGGCGGATTCAAACCACCCTCTAAGTCACAAACATGCAACATTCCATGCCATGGTACACAGACTCCTTTCGATACCAATGTCTAAGAAGGAGTTCAATAAAGAGTTACAAACAATAAAAACAATAGCTCATAATAATGGCTACTCGCCCAATTTAATAGACACAATTTTAAAAAATAAGAAATCAAAAACTGTTTTAAGTGTTGCATACCAAGCTAACAGACCAACTTTAGTGACAGAAAAAGAACGGTGGGCTCGTTTACCTTACATAGGGCAAATTTCGTATAGGTGTTCCAGATCCCTGGATATAACAAAACCAGCTTTTTACACGACCCGTAGCCTAAAAAACATAATAGGTAACAATATAGATAAGACTCCTATCGCAGAGAAAAGCGGGGTGTACGAACTCTCATGTGCAGTGTGCAACAAAAAATACATCGGCCAAACAGGCAGGGCTTTCCAGACCAGAATAGCAGAACATGCTAGGGGTTGGAGGCTAAAAAAGACGGAGTCCAATTTTGCGGAACATTTGCTGTCAGAAAAACATTCGTTCAATCCTAAATTGGACTTTAAAGCACTACATGTATGTGACAAAGGCAGAAAATTAACCGCTTTGGAGGCGTTAGAAATCAATAGGTTGTTATTAGGGAATCGGGACAAGGTGTTAAATCAACAATTAGATATCAACAATTCACCACTATTAAAATATTTCAAGTAATGTCATCTACAATATTTGTAAGGGGAGTTTGTATAATTTAGACGGGTATAGTTAACACATTTAATGACTTTTATGAATTTTTGACATATAATTTAATAGACATATAGTATGACACAATTTTGGACATTAAATATAAAGAGGACATGACATAATCATTTTATTTCAAAAATTTTCAGCATTAATGTCGATTTTAATAATTTTAATTATTAAAATTAATATATTATTTGTAATTAGTATTTCATATCATAACTGGGACTTTGTATAGCTGTAAGTTACTAATTTCACAAATAGCGTAGGTGGAGACAAATACAATTTCCCTGATTTCGGGGAAAATTCCTTACACGGACACACTGATATTTACATGTACCCGCAGTTGGTGGGTTTTAGATGTGAATATTTTATTTTGTATAATCAGTAACCTTTGATGATGCCATAAGGCGAAACCGGTCAGGTGTAAACAAAAATAAAATAGTGGAATAAGTACAAGTGATTTAATTCAAAAATGTATTATAACAAGTTCCATCAAGTGCCGACAATCGAGAGTATAAATTACAGTAGTTGTTAACGCTAAGACTGATGTCTCGCTTATGGCAAGTGGTCAAAAGCGACAATAAAGTAACTTTTGTTGTGGCGCAATACAAGGAAATTAGTTGGAATATCCGATTAATACAACTTGTGTAATAGAAATGAAATAAATATTGTCGCTACGAGTATAGCAAACCCTATTGAATGACCGAAAAAGCTGTCTTGCAACATGCACTGTTCTAATTTTCTCACAGACAGATTTTAAATATTCACAAATTTTAACAAAAAAAAACCGACTTCAATACGGACCAAATTTAAATGAAACCACACTGGAAGCATCAGCTTTCAAATAAAAGAAGATTCCTCAAAATCGGTTCACCCAGTCGAAAGTTATGAGGTAACAAACATTTTAAAAAAACAGTCGTTGAGAACGAGAAACAGTTGAGAAACTCCTCCTTTTTTGAAGTTGGTTAATAATGGACGTTTTGTAATAATCTGTGATATTATTTTTAAATGTGGCCAATTTTGAGTTTGAATAATTGAAATGAACCCATCCAAGTGTGTATTAGGCCACGCCTAGTATACGCTTTTGTTATTTCATGCTGTAGGTAATCATTACCCATTAGTGGTTTTATTCCTTTCTTTCATATTCACACAACGTCATAATATATCTTCAACTACTTGAAATTTGAACTATGAGTACTAGAAAACTGATTTCAATTCTCTTTTTTTGTAAATACCTACACATTATAGGTACCCAAACTCCAATACAAATATTTGCAGATCATACAAACATTTGGTTGGTCCCGGACATCGTACTCGAGACCTCAAGTATAATAGTCGCATTCGCCACCATTGTGCTACTGAGTAAATCCGATAAAATTTCATCGTGTTTTACTAGTAAACTAAAATAGTCTGGAATCCCTGGAAAATGGAGTACAAAAGAAATGGCCAATTTATTTATCTAAGGCACTCTGCCTAGCATCTAAAAATTCACGTACATTAACGAATTTTGATTTGTTTTGAATTAAGTATGCTCTAAAATTAACTGTAAAAGTAACTCAGTTCAGTAATTTCAGATTTCTTAGAAATTAACAAAAACATGTCTTGGTCATGAACCTCCCGGTAACTTATTGTAGTCTTTAAACAGAGTTACATACAACAACAACAGTTTAATAATATATAAAATGATAAAATAAAACTAATCAATTAACTCTAAACGTAATTTTTAATAAATAACTTGCTATTACAATGTTTATAGTAAGCGCTGGGAAGTTGGTGAAACGATGTTTCACAGACATCACTTGTCACCAGTTTAAGGTGAAATGGAAATTATAAATTGCTTCTACAAATCATTCGCTGCGCTGTTTAGATAATACAAGAGGACTTTTTTTATGGAAAGGCATGTCTAAGGAAGACATAACATGTTTTCTTAGCCGTCCCGTTGCTATACCGCAATTAATACACTTCTTTTTTTATGTATGGCTCGCCAAAATGACTCTACTCTGCCTGATGGAAAGCATAAGCGGAATCCAAGAGTTGTGGTCACCATACGCATTGCGAATGCAGACAATGCAGCATGGCGACCCACACCATGGCGGCCTAGTGATGCTTCTGCATCTTTTAGTCTAGTCAACAAGTATGGAACTTGTTGACTAGACTATTTGGGCCTCCGGTCTCGCACTCACCAACAAAACACGACAGCACGGACGCTGTAGTACCGCCCCGGTCGAGCTCGCCCATTTGTGCTGAAATCAGCGTGGCTCTACTACCTTTCAAACTTCTATTAACTTCATTGTAAACAGTTCACAATGTCCAAAACGTACGCACAATCAAGTGCGTATTGATAAGCACTAGATAATCGTTGGGCAATGGAATCAGTCCGTGTAGAATACAGTCGATTTGGAGAAAATATTATCGCAAAGTTAGTTTACAATCAAGAAACAACGCAATGAGTTCAAAATGTCAAACGAAAAAAAACGGCGAATGTTAAAACTGACATTTCGTTTCGTTTTGTTGTATAAACAAGAAAAAAGTTTTGTAAAAATAAATATTATTTCATAGCATTTACTCGAATGAAACATTTAACATAATAATAATCATATTTTGATGATTACTCAATCAACAAAATATGAATATTATTAAGATTACGATAATGAATAATTATTTAAAAGTCAGAATAATTTTTAATATTACTCTGATGGAACATTAATATTTTAGTTTAACAGGCAAGAAACGTTTATCCGAAATGGCGTGTTATCTCGATACGCCAGAAACGAAAAACAGTTATTTAAGTTTAAATACTTTTTCTGAAGTTGTACGAAAATCTAAATAGTTTTGTAATTTTTATTTCTATTTTTATTTATTTGCTACATTAATGTACATGCCACTGAGTAACTAACCTGAAACTGGCCATGTCATTTTACAAGTGATTACTATCAAGCAAATTTTTCGTGAGTGGCTTCATTTTGATGAGGGGCCCACCTTACAAAAAATTTCGATTATGGTAGCTAACAGAGGTAGCCACGCAATTTTTAGGACAATGTGGCTGTTAAATAATGTAAATATTAACTAAAATTATTAGTTATGGTTTGATCCTTCCAACATTTACCGATAACGAGGTCATCAAAGTTAGTTAGTTAGTTTTTTTAGTACAGACTGACGTGTCGAAACTTTTTGGGTTCAGTTTTTATGGCCACGGAACGCAATAACATTTGAAACTGAATTAGATGTATGTGTCAAATAAAAAAATAAGTATGCTAAGTGTTCTTTTTCCTAATCTTTATAATTCTCAAGATTATTTGGGGTCGGCTACTAGTTCAACCAGTTTTACCCGAATATCAGTTTTTCCAGATAGCGACTGACATCGGACTTCCGCAACCCTGAGGGCGAACTGTATTAGAACTTTTAGAGAAATCTCGAGACCTTTTGATCGGTAGTCGCATACGCTTACGGCTAGATTAACAAGGCAGGCAACAAGCAGACAATACAAGACTGCTGTGCTTGAGGTCTCGGGTTTGATTCCCTGGTCGGACCAAATGTTTGTATGATCTGCAAATATTTGTTTCGGAGTTTAGGTTTTTTCTATGTAATTTATTTATATATTTACAAAATATATTTTTTTATATATAAATATTTATATAGTATAGTATAATGAGTACTAGGCGACTGATTTAAATAAATCAGTCACCTAGTACTCATTATACAAGTTTTGTTTAGTTTATTATGAAACTCTTTAACATATTTTTAACCGTGGCATGAATAGGCCGGCTCGACCGGAGTGATACCACGGCTTCACAGAAAACCGGTGTGAAATAGTACTTGCGCTGTGTTTCACCGAGTGAATGAGGACACCGGAGGCCCATACCCTAATCCCTCCCCCATCCTCCTCTCCATCCCCCAAAGGCCAGCAACGCACTTGTGACGTCTCCGGAGTTGCGGGTGTCCATGGGAGGCGGTAATCGCTTACCATCAGGTAACACGTCCGCTCGTTTGCCCCCTATTCCATAAAAAAATATATATGTTTTCATGACAATCACACTGTTAAACTATATATAGTTTAACAGTGTGATTGTCATGAAACTCTAAAAATGTTATCGATAAATTTTATTCAAATCCACAAACAATTAGTCTAATACTGAAGTTCAGTATAACGAGTTCACGATCATTGACTGATAATAAATTATCGTGACCTTGTGAGCCGTACACGAAGCCGTAATTTGTTCTGACGCAACACGATGAAATATAAAGTTCCGCTAAATAGCAGATAAATGCAATACGTCGCAAATTGTGTAATAGAGAAGAACGCACGAAAAGAAATAAGCATTGTTGAATCAGACAACTAAAAAAATGACGTCTTAGATGAAGTTTAAAAATAAAGACGAACTTGATCAATGAATTCGTCTTGTTATTCAAATTTGAATGCGGCTAATCTTGAGTATAACTTATTAAAACATAATAGAACTATTGATATTATTTATGCTTAAGTGCTACATATACTTATTATAATCACAAATTTTGACAAAAAAAAAAGACTTCAATCTGGACCAAATTGAAATGGGACCACGCGGGAAGCAGCAGCTTTAAAAAAAAAAGAATCATCAAAATCGGTTCACCCACTCCTTTTTTTGAAGTCTGTTAAAAAAAAATTGTCGAATTGAGAAACTTCTCCTTTTTTTGAAGTCGGTTAAACAAAAGGTGAAACATAGCCGTACAAAATCTGGCAGTTCACCTTACATCTCTAGCATCATGGGCGTTTATTATCTTATTATTATTTCTTCCTCTCACTCTGTGATATACACACATCAAAAGTGTCTAGGGATCAAGCATTTTTATGCTGATTTCTTGAGATTGAGATTTGGCTTTGGCCCTGGCCTGCTCAGTCGCCAGACTTGAACCCGATTGAGCATGCATGGGATATGCTACAGAGAAGAGCTCTGCCGAATATGGAGGGTATCCAGTCGCAAAAAGACCTTTTTTTGTTGTTGCAACGAACATGGGCGGCCATTCCACAGCGTGATTTGGATGAACTCATTTTGAGTATGCCAAACCGATGTTCTTGTGTTAGTGTTCGCGGTAGAAACACGGATTATTAATTATTTAAGTTACCTAATAAAATTTTAAAGAAAACTGTTATTTCAGTCTTTTTTTCGAACTTTAATGTTAGTGGTTCAAATGTCAAAAATCCTTTTATTAGGAAAATGGCAAATTTCTTTATTAATGCAAAGGTGACTTGGTTTATCGTTACTGTGACAAACGAAAACACTTTATTTGATGAATCCTTAAAGAAAAATTTAATTAATATCAATCAGGAGAAAAGTTATTGCAAAAATATATGTTGATCCCTAGACACATATGTTGATCCCTAGACACTTTTGATGTGTGTATGTAGAGTACCATCTTTGCCGTAGTCGGGTAAAAATTCAAAATAAAGTATATTAAATCAATACATATAATACATTCCTCTCATGACAGGAAAAATGCTATTAAAGAACAAATATAATTCTATGTATTGTACACAAACCTGGGACTTCAAATCCAAAAGGGTTTGACTTAATACCCATGATATGATGTATTAGTTGAGTCTGATATTAGCTTATTTTCTCTTCTTCTTATTTTGTTCTTATTTCTTATTATCTCTCAGTATTGATCCTTTCTCTTAATATTGACTTTTAAAGAGAATAGTATTGAATTAGTTCCCAAAAACAATATTGTACAACCAAATAGAAACAAAAACAGTTTACATAGGTTAGATTTTAAAGAATACATAAATAACCGTGGGAGAGCCACGCTTCGGCATGAATGGGCCGGCTCGACCGGAGTGATACCACGGCCTCACAGAAAACCGGTGTGAAATAGTGCTTGCGCTGTGTTTCACCGAGTGAGTGAGGATACTGAAGGCCCATACCCCAATCCCCTACCCCTACCTCCACCCACCATCCCCAAAAGGCCGGCAACGCACTTACGGTGGCGGCGGTAATCGCTTACCATCAGGCGATACGTCTGCTCGTTTGCCAGCCTATTACATAAATACAAAAAATGCTATGTACTAGAAATTATAGTTCTCCTTAATATCACTCAGATAGAGAGACTCAAGACGATAGTTCTGCGTGAACAAATATTACAAACTAAGTAGAAATCCCTCAAAAACTGAAATATATTCTAAATTTGCATAATATTTAACAAGTTTTGTAATATGTGCGTAAGTCAATATTGTTATTGCACAACCACAAGCAACAGGAAGTGATGTCATGTGTTGTGATTCAAAAGGCGACAATGGACATCAGTAATTGTTACGATTATAACCGCTGTCATTATTCTAACTATTCTACTTTATAAAAAAATGGAATGGGAGTTTGTTTGTCACTGTGTATTCCATCAATCAATATAAAAGTTTGAAAGTAGATTTTTCCTTTGTCATCCAGGAATTTCACTTTTAAAAAATATAGTTTTTTTTTAAGACAACTCCCGCACTAGGAACAAATCCTGTGTCGCGGGGGACTATACAAACATACATGAAACGGACAAAAAGAACACCCAGACTCAGAAGAACAATTTGAGAATCACACAAAGTGTTGTCACATGTAGGATTTGAACCCACAATACTTGGCGCAGTAGAATTAATTCCTATGGTGACTGAGTAAGTATACGGAGTTTCACCAACCCTAGTTATCCCATGCGTACCACAAGAGACGACTAAAGGACAACCTCACTGCAAGGAGATGAAAAACATGAAACAACTGACTACACGGTTGGCCAAGTGGTTTAAGCGGTCGCCACGACGCTTGCCAATTCGCCAAGTGTTGTGGGTTCAAATCCGACACGGGACAACACTTTGTGTGATCCACAAATCGTAATGCAGGAGTTGTCTTTCTGGCCAGCTTGCTATAGTAGACTAAACCTCCTTGCTAACAAAAGACCTATGTCTAACGATAAACAGCTACATATATGTATTGTGTGAAATTGTATACAGAAAAACGGTGTTATGCAATTGTTTCACTCAAAGGGCGGAAACATACTAGTATCTCTTGAGGTGCAGTGCCCAGGGCGATGGTAGTCACTTAACATTTCGGGCGATTCATCTACTCATTCACTCTGTACACCTTTTTTTTTTTAAAGACAACTCCCGCACTAGGAATAAATCCTGTGTCGCGGGGGACTTTACAAACATACATGAAACGGACACATAGAACACCCAGACTCAGAACAACAATTTGTGGATCACACAAAATGTTTTCCTACGTGGGATTTGAACCCACGACACTTGGCGAAGTGGGAAACAGCGTGGTGACCGTTAAACCACTAGGCCAAACGTGCAGCAGCAATAATTATAAAAACAAAACAAAATTACGGGTATGTAAACTAAGTTGTTAGTAAATTGTTGGGTAAAACTATTGCAGTAAACTTACATTAAAGAGTTTGAAGTTTCTTCATAGTTTTTTTCATTTAGTTTACAGTAAATTCTTAATATCATTGATTGAAACGTTAAGCAATTTGGTCTATTGGAGTCCTGTTCTAGTATTTATTACAGTAGCTATTGGACTGGGCCTAGGACAGATTAAAGATTCATCATCTGGACCTTTTAAAGTCACTGCTTTTTAAAGTTTCATTTCCAGACTTACCCCTATCTCTCTATCTATATCTATACGTTTTACTTACCCGAGGTTTTCTTCTATCCTTGTGACCGAAAACAACTAAGAAGAAAAACGTTAAATCATTAACCAAACCAACTAATACCCTTTATCACTTAGATAAACTTGGGAAACTGTTCAAAAAGATAATCATCATGAATCATGAAACATTTCAGAGCAATCAGAGAAATTATTGCGTCATGTCTTGTTTTAGAGTTTTTAGATGAGCAAAGCCTTGCGTGAAATCGATTTCATCATATTGAGCAACACTAGCTATACATATATATCTAAGATACATCATTTCGGCATTCGAGCTTCAATCTTCGGAAAGAACACATCACATAATCGCCAAGATGAGAAATCACTTCGAGCACGAGTTGTTCCAATTCCCGCCCTTTCCTCCTCACTTCAGCCCATGGGATAGCTTCGTACCTTTCGGTGGACGCGGAGCTGGATGGCCTCACTTCAATAGACCTGGATGTAGGCCTCATGGACCACCTGGATTCACTAACTGCTTCGGTCCCCCTCATCATAGACATCATGACCGACATAGGTCACCTTCCCCGCCAAGTGAACCGGAAAGGCCGAGATTTCCTGACCATGGTCATCATGGCTGGCACGATCGATGCAAATCTCCTGGGCCCCGTAACTTTCCGAGGTGCGGTTGTGGACCTAGAATAGGCCATCATGCTGACCATGAAAATGAAAGGTGTTCTCGGGGATTTGAAAAGCGATGTGGGCCTGGCAAAGGACCTAAAGGAGGACATCATCACCACCACTGGCCTGGTGACCATCATGGTTTTGGTCCGAGATTTGGCCGAAGAGACTTCTTTGATTCACACCGTTTCGGTCCTGATCACTGTGAGCCTCATTGGGGACCAAGGTTTGGTCATGGAAGACCAGGGCCTTGCGGTAAACCGTCTGGATGTAATGAATGCGAAGACTGCAGAAATGAACCTTGTTGCTCAGGAAATAAAGATACGCAAGCGTCTAACAAAGCAGGATCGATGAGGAAGGAGAATAAATCATGCTGTGGAAGGAATAAGGATCAAGATGAGACTGGAGATACAGTTTTGGTACAACGGATCATTGTGGAAAGAGCGCCGACTAGGCCGAAATCTATATAAACTAAAATGGATGGCATTAAACCAGTTTCAATTATACGTAAGGGAATCATAGTACAACATATTATTATAATTATTAATATAAATGTATTGATTTTGATAAAACGATATCTTGTTCCCACATGTGCTTGTACGATTAGATTATATGACGATGCACTGATAATAATGCATATCATTGATAAAGAAATCGTGTTAGTGGTATTATGATAAGAAAAATTGAAAACATATAAAAAGAAAGAAAAAGTCTTGAGTACAAGAGAACGGAAGGAGTCTTTTTATTTGGACGGGGCTTGGGTGATCTAAAAACAACAAAAAAAACTAAGTTTAATAGTAGGTAATATACTAAATATATTATTCTTGAATAAATGCGTTATATAATTAAAATTAAGGTATTTTTATTATTTTATGACTCGAATAAAAACCAGTCAATATTTAAGAGTTATTTTTCACCAACAAAAACCATTAGTAGTTCACAACTGGATATGGGTCTATCCCTAAAACGAAGGTTGTGGTGTACTATAATTAGTTTTAAATTGTCCATTGACATTCCTATTGCCTGAGTAGAAACAGAACGAATATACTGAAGGTCAACTCTTTAAGTTGACCTTCAGTAGAAGTTAAAAATTCGGTTTGATTTACTTTCGATTTCACAAATACCTTATACGTATTATCGCAGTAAATTAACTAAGACATGAAGCCACAGTCATACTAATCACACTACAATAAACGTAATTGTCCTGCTTTCTAAGGAGATGCCTATGTCCAGCAGTGAACAGTCAAAGGCTGTTGATGACTATGGACGTTGAATGTTTAATATTTTACTACAAAAATGCAACCGAGATGCAGCGCAGCAAGATGTACTAATTATATATAGACATTGTCCGGTATCCCCGGAACTAATTTTACAAGTTTACAAGTTATTTTTCGTGAGTAGCTTCATTTTGATGGGAGGGTCACCATTCACCTTACAAACATTTTCGATTGTGGTAGCTAACAGGGAGCAGGGACAAACAACTTTTGAGCGCAGGACCGGGATATCGTACCACGCAATTGGTGGGAAAATGTGGCTTTGATTGATTTTTGATTAATTATATAAATACTAGCTCAATTGTTGTCTGTCTGTTTGTTCCGGCTAATTTCTGGAGCGGTTGAACTGATTTTTATGGAATTTTCACTGACAAATGCCTGATGATATAAGGAGTAACTAAAGCTACCTTTTCAACCGACTTCAAAAAGGAGGAGGTTCTCAATTTTTTTTTTTTTTATGTTTGTTACCTCATAACTTTGGACTGGGTGAACCTATTACGATGATTCTTTTTTTATTTGAAAGCTGGTGCTTCCCGAATGGTCCCATTTAAATTTGGTCTAGATTGAAGTCGGTTTTTTTTAAAATTTGTATTTATTTAGTCTATTTTCAACCCGCGGTGTTACCCGCGGTTATCTAGTTAAAAAATAAGGATAAATTGTAGTATGTAAGCAGCAATAAGTTGGTCTGATCAGAATTGTGTTTTTGCAACTTAAACTGAACTCCAAACCAAATTATTTGGTAGTAAATCGCACAGCAAGTTTGTAATCAGTTGCCTGATAAGTCTAAACCAAAAACTCGTTACAAACTCAACTTTGCTTGTTAACAATATTACTATTCCATTCCCAGCTAGTAAATTTTGTAAGCATTTTATGTAGTCTGCTCATTAAACTTAAATCACTCTATTACAGATTTCATTTACTTCACTTATGCAAATGTTTCTTTTTTAAAGACTCCGATTTAGGACCTGCATTAGGAACATACATGCAACGGAAACAAAAAAACACCCAGACTCAGAACAACAATTTGTGGATCACACAAAGTGTTGTCCATTGTGGGATTTGAACCCACAACACTTGGCGCAGTGGAAAGCGGCGTGATGAACGCTTAGGCCCGTATTTTAAAAGGCGTCTCAAGTATCCGTTGAACTCTGATCAGCTGAAACGAGTTTCAAGTTCTCATCAAACCTCAAGCGTCTCTCTTATAATAGAATGAGAACTGAGTTCTACTCAGCTGAAACTAGTTTCAATATCTAATCTCAACTCACAGTATGTTCTCAGTTACGCTTCTGCATTATCGAAATTATTGTTCCGTATCACGCATCAAATTATAATAAACAAAATATATTGAACAAACATAATTTATATATTATTGGTTATTAGTTTATATATAATACACTATTGGCTAGTGTATCAATTTAAACATAATAATAACAAGCAACTCGCTCTAAACTAAATTATAAAATATTAAAATAAAAATGGTTAAATATTACCTATAACGGAACGTTCAAATTGTTATCAATACTTGTCATGTTGAAGTGTCAAACTATGTTTTGGTTTTTAAATCTACATTAAGAATATATTTTTGTCATAAACCAAAAGGTTGTGAGTGATATTAATTGAAACAAATGGTTAAATATGTGTTTTAAGTGTATTGAATATCAAATAATGTTAATTACAGTGAATTGAAATGTATATGATAAGTAATTCTTTCGTAAATAAAGTAAGGTAAAGTAAATTATTCGTTGTTATTCAGAAACATCATTATAAAATATGTTAGTTTCCCTTAAAACGCCTTAGAAATTACCACTTGAGACTGACTAGATTGATCTTGTCTCAGGTAAACAGAGATCACATCTGTCAAAATCTATTCCTCAGAGGAGATTTTGACTTACACATCGTTCTAAAATAAGCTGTTCATTGATCGTTACTCAATTGATTAACGATCAGTGAATCTTGTCTCAAGAGAAGTTCAATAATAAAATCTCTTCTTAAAATTAGTTTTAAAACTAGATTCACGACTGAGACGCCTTTTAAAATACGGGCCTTAAACCACTAGGAAGGCCTAGTGGTTAAAGCGGTCGTACTTGTAAAAACTTAGAATTAACGCTTATTTGGATGTCGAAAAAACTAATTTGGGTACTTGGAAAGACATAGGTAACTAATATAAATAAAAATTAATCGCCGAAATGTATGTACGCGCATAACTTCCGATCGGCTGCACCAAATTCAATAATTCTTTTTTTATGTGTTCGTTATTGTTAGGACAAGGTTTGTGTACAAGAAAAATTAAAAAATAAGGGTAAAAGTATTTTTTTATTGTCCGCGACTGTACACTGCATGTGGGAAGCTGAGACAGATATGTAAATATGGCGGTACGAAATTCGCCGGGTTAGCTAGTTTTCGATAATTATGCTGACTCGTGTGTAAAGTGCAAATCGTTGAAAAGATGTGTACAATGTTAGGCCAAAATTATTTAATACTAGCTGTTGCCCGCGGCTCCGCCCGCGTGTATATCGGTTATCGCAGCAAATAGTAGCATAAGTGTTATTCTGATGTATTAGCTATATTACTGTAAAGTTTCAATCAAATCCGTTCAGTGGTTTTTGCGTGAAGAAGTAACAAACATACACACAAACTTTCGCCTTTATATATTAGGGTGATGTGATGTGATCATCACCCTTTATAGAGAAAATCAAGAATTAATAAAAATAACTTTTTTTTCTTAGAGCAATAACCTATGTTCCAATAACCATGTACGCAAAACTTCATTGAAATTTGCAAGCAAAAAGAGAAACTATGGGCTCGAAAAATTAGTGCAGAAAACCGCTTTTGTATCCCCGCGTTGCATTCAAAACTCGTGTGTGTATGCAGAATAAAGTTTGGAATATAGTGTGAGGTGTAAATCTGACGGCTTTCTATTATAATATATTCGTATATTATATTAGTGGGTTGATTTTTGAAAAACCCTAAAACAGGTATTTGATTATTTAGTTAAAGCAAAGTTTCAAGCAAATTTTTTCTCGCAAAGTTTCAAAATGAAAAGCCTATGTAATCTTGGTGCTCCATACGAACTTTGAACCCCCTTTTCACCCCTTTAGGGGTTGACTTTGGTAAAATCCTTTCTTAGCGCACGCCTACATCATAATAGCTATAGGTGTGCAAAATTTAACTGCCTCGGTAGCGTAGTGGCAGCGTATGCGACTGCTGTGCTTGAGGTCTCGGTTTCGATTCCCGGCCGGACCAAATGTTTGTATGACCTGCAAATATTTGTTTCGTAGTTTGGGTGTTTTCTATGTATAATTACTTTTTAATTACATTACAAAAAAAAAACGGCCAAGTGCGAGTCGGACTCGCGCAGCAAGGATTCCGTACCATTATCTATACATTTATCACGTCTGCTCTAGATGCGTTTTCCTTACCCTAAGTTTCCTTCTTCCGTAGTCTCTACTGAAAACCACTAGAGTGACGAAAGACTTTAAATCGTTAAATAAACCAGCTAAAACCTTTATTACTTTGATAAACTTGGGAAAAGGTCAAAAAGATAATCATCATGAATAACAAGCAATATCTGGAAAAAACGTACAATATAAAATATCAGAGCAATCATAGAAATTATTGCATCATGCCTTGTTTTCAGAGTTTTCAGATAAGCAAAGCCTTATGTGAAATCGATTGCATCATATTGAGCAACACTAGCTATACATATATACCTAAGATGCATCATTTCGCCATTCGAGCTTCAATCTTTGGAAAGAACTCATCACATCTTCGCCAAGATGAGAAACCATTGCGAGCACGAGTTATTCCGATCCCCGCCATTTCCTCCTCATTTCAGCCCATGGGATGGCTTCGGACCTTTTGGTGGACACAGAGCTGGATGGCCTCACTTCGATAGACCTGGATGTAGGCCTCATGGACCACCTGGTTGCAGGCCTCATGGACCACCTGGTTGTAGGCCTCATGGACCACCTGGATTCACCAACTGCTTCGGTCCTCCTCATCGTAGACATCATGGCCGACATAGGTCACCTTCCCCACCGTGTGGACCGAGATTACCCGACCATGGTCATCATGGCTGGCGACACGATCGATGCAAGCCACCTGGGCACCATGGTTTCCCAAGATGCGGAAGTGGACCTCAAATAGGCAATCATGGTCACCATGGAAACGAAAGGTGCAGTCGTGGATTTGAGATGCGATGTGGACGTAAAGAACCTAAAGAAGGACATGTGCATACACACATGTGCTAGTACGTTTATTGTATATAAAGATGCAGTGATATTAAAATAATACATATCATTGATAACAGAAATCGTGTTAGCGGTATTATGATAAGAACAATTTCAAATACGAGTGTTATTGTATAAAGCGGAACGCGTCTTTCTTGGAGCTTAGGTGATCCCTAAAAAAACAAAAAAAAACGATGTTTAGTAGTAGGTAATATACTACTATTTTATTCTTGAATAAATGCTATACATAATTTTAAAGTTATGATATTTCATTATATTAAGGTCCAAGTAAAAAGATTTAAGTCAACATTTAAGAGTTTTATTTTCATCACCAAAGGCCATTAGGTATCATTTCATAACTGGACATGGATTTGTCCTTAAAAAGGAGGTTTTAGTGTACTTTAATTTGTTTTATATTGTCTAGTTCACATTCCTATTGCCTGAGTAGAAAGAGAACGAATATACTAAAGGTCAACTCTTAAGGTAAAAGTAAGTTAAAATTTCAGTTTTTTTGAATGTGAACCTGCCAAAATGACTCTACTCTGCTGTGTAGAAAGCATAAGCAGAATCCAAGAGTGGTGGGCACTATACTCATTGCGAATGCAGACAATTCAACAATGCAACATGGTGACCCACACCATGGCGGTCTCCCACACTAATGAAACCCGACAGCACGAATGCTATCATTTTAGTTTGATTTTCTGTTCGAGAGGAATACCGCCCTGGTCGAGCCGACTCATTCGTGTTGGAATCAGCGTGGCTCTACTACCTTTACCTTACCTGGGTTTGATTTAATTTCGATTTCACAAATGTCATAAAACTTAGGAAAGTACCGAACACAAGAAGAATAGTGATTCAAGTTTCGGGCACAGTCATACTAATCACACAATAAACGTTGTCTTCCTTTCTGAGGAGAGACATATATGTCCAGTAGTGGACATGTGGTGACTTCCACATACAGCGCAACAACAATATAACATACTACAGCGCCATCTACCGAAGATACGTCGAACTGCGGAGTAACGAAGGAAATTAATAAACTACCAATCCTGAATCGCGCAGTGGAAGTTCTCGCGCCAATTAAGATACATACAACATATCCCAACATCAACCGTTGGGCAGTTGGCCCGCCAGGCATGATCACCTCGCCTGGTCGGAGGATCCTCCCTTTGTGTTAGAGGAACACGACACGCGTTCCCCCACAGACAGTTAAAGGCCGTTGATGACTATGGACGTTGGATTTTTAATACTTTACTAACAAAAATGCTACCGAGAGTCTATGCAATAATTATGTGAAAAACAAGTCTAAAATATTTTTAATCTGAAAAATCTCCGTAGGCATATAGATATGTTTATTAGGATGTTTATTAATAAAACCAGTATAATATGTAAAAATATACTTATATATACAATATTGCTTAACTCACAGACCATTAAAACCGTCATTATGAAACACTTATTTTCTACCTGTCCCATCTAGTTCACTTTGTGACTAAAAGTTATATGTAGAAGTCGAGATGGGACAGCATTTACATAGCATCGTGATGTGTCTACAACTTCTACTGGATGACAGACAGTCTAAAACTATTAAGAGCATGTTGGAGTGGAATTGCTTAAGTTCGAAGAAAAACTAAACTTTAATTGTTATACTATTTAATTCGCTTCACTTCTTATATAAACGAAAGAATAAAGAGGTCTTAGGAGTAAATGTAACTTTTGTTTTATTACGAGGGGAATGCTTTTTGCACCATACCCTACGTGGGGAGACGAAGGGCGTGTGTGGGACTCCCGGAGAACCGATCTACCCACTAAAACCCGCGACGGCCTACCTCGGCAGTCTGGAGGAGCTCCAGCAACGCATTATTGGCTTCTGGAGTACCCCCTGCCGTACCTCATGACTGAGGTACATCCCGGGGTAACCATAGTCACCCCCGGGGCGGGTCGCTTTCGGTAAGAATGTAATCTGCTTATAACCACCGAACTCTCGTGAAACTTTACATACAATTTATATATTTTGGTAATTTAGACTTGAATTCTTGATTTAATGGTGGACCAGGAGTCTCATTTTATATGTTTCAAGAATCAACCAACCACCACATCAGAACGAAACGATAACTATGGTCTGCCGATGAAGCAGTTAATTATTAGGTATTTATTTTTAATTCGATTCATGATTGAAGTCTGATTTATAGCTTCACTATAGTATGTATTATTATAAACGACAATACCTAAATTCAACTAGTAAAATCAATAGGAACATTAATTTACCTACTGTAAAAATATTTTTAATAATGCAACTTAATGCCGAATCTACACTTGCTATAATTATTTTACCAGGCGTTGCGTTAACGTAAATTCTCAAAACATTATTGACACTTGTATTAAAAAAAAATAACAAAAACCGACTTCAAGGTTCGACTCGATTTCTCTTGGATGCCATCATCAGATCTTGGTGTCCTTATCATGGTACCACCATTGGAATATCTCCTTTCCATTAAAAAAAGAATCATCAAAATCGGTTAATAAACGACGAAGTTATCCGCGAACACACATAAAAAAATAAAAATAAAACATATGTACGGTCGAATTGAGAACCTCCTCCTTTTTTGAAGTCGGTTAAAAATTAAAAAAGAATAGGAAATAATTAGTTATTGTGTGCTCATATTGGTAAGGATCGTCTTTTAGACGTCGAATGTGAACTATTATTGAGATAAATCTTCGCACCGTCAGAAGTCTACGTTTGTGATGATGTTTAGAGAATAACTAGGTATATTACTTGCGAATAGTTCTTTGTGGGAAGTCGTAGCATTACTCCAGTGGTGTCAACCCATTTAAACTAAGGTATGGCTAATAATATTTAAGTACATAATAGTTTCTATTTAAAATTGTCTGGACACGTTAGAATATAGGTAGAAAAAGTCCCTCATAACGACGAAAAATAAATTAAACGTGGACACGCACTTTAACATTATACTCTCAAGAAGGTATGTAAGAAAGAAAACTGAATTGGTGTATGTAAGCAATAGGTCGGTCAGATCAGAATTGCTTTCCTGCAACATAAATTGAACTCTATAAACCAAAATATTTGGTAGTAAATCGCATACCTAATATATAATCCGTTGCCTGATAACTCTAGACCAAAAACTCGTAACAAACTCAACTTCGCTTGTTAACGAAATAACTATTCCATTACCAGTTAGTTTTTGTGAGAACTTTATTTATTTTGCTTTTTTCTTAATCCAACTTAAATTACTCTAGTAAAAATTTCATTTACTCCACACACGTAAAAATGATTAATAGCGAAAATACGCGTAAAAACTTTGAATTAAGTTTGTGAAATAATTGCATCATACTACAGTAAATTAAAATTTGTAATAACAGCAAAAGAGGGACATACGAAACCCCTCGAATACAGAGTAGGGTTGTTCCAAGGTTGCGGCTTATCGCCAGTAGTATTTAATACAGTTATAAATATATTATTAGATAATATCGCAACATGCGAAAAGAGATGGGGCTATCGGTTTAAGGTCAATGGAAAATATACGGAATCCATCTTAGCGTTCGCAGACGACCTTGCGATCATTACACGTAATCCAAAGCAGTGCCAAGAACTACTGCATAAGGTAGATGACTTCTGTACCTGGACGGAGGGAATGAGGACAAAACCTAGCAAATGCTATTGCCTTTGTCTGGGCCGGCGAGGCACCAGGTATACCTCATATGACCTCGGAATTACTATTGGTGGGGAAAGTGCTTCAATAATATCAGAAACCGTGCCCTTTAAATTCCTTGGAAGAAAGATAGACTACAAAGGTCGTACTCCATCTATAAACGTAATAGTCGATGACTTCGTAAAAGCATTGACAAGGTAGACCAACAGCCAATTAGTAACGTAAAAAAAGCTTGGATTTACGACAACTACTTAACATCACGTCTCAACTGGCCGTTTCTAGTATATGATATAAACCAGATCCACATAAGAACACTGGACGCGAAAGTCACTAAGACATTGAAATAGTGGCTCGGGCTAGCACCATCTGCAGACCCGTCAACGTTATACAGGGGCTCGAATAATTTTGGAATGAAATTAAAAAAACCTTCGGAACTCTACAAACACCTAAGAGTTACCAAAATGCATGTCTTGTCAAAATCCCAAGACGAAATCGTTAGATCCCTTCCAAAAGACAAAAATTCATCAGAGCTAGAGTCACGGCTCCAATTCCACAAAAAAATCATGGTGGGTACGCAGTCCAGTAGAGTTGGATTGGGAAATGCTAGAAGACAGACCGACAAAGAGATAACAAAATCTTTCATACAACAAGATGAAAACGAGACCTACAAGGTGCACGCAATGAACCTAGAAATGCAGAATGAATGGTTAACTCTAGGAGAATTTTGTATCCCACCAGCTTTGAAATGGCGCACACTTTTATATGATTGGTCACCCGGCCTGCTAAAATTCTACCTCAACGCCTTTCAATTAACTCTCCCCGATCAAAGCAACCTAGTAAGGTGGGGAAAAGCTACAGAAAAGGCTTGTACGATGTGCAATGCGGCAATAGGTACAGCCAGGCACTTACTGACAGGTTGTAAGGCGCTATTAGACCGGGGTCATTATTCACGTCGCCATGATAGGGTATTACTCATCATACGCGAAGCTATGAGTTTATCACTGGCGAGAGCGAAAAAAGGAATAACAACAAACATAAAAACTAACATCGCGTTTGTACAGGAAGGCTCAACAAAAAAGACTTCACTCACACAAAAGCCGTACTCAATTATAAATACCGCCAGTGACTGGACATTATTAGTGGACACGTATGAAAATCACTACAGAATACCGGAGGATATCTGTGCCTCGGCGTCCAGACCGGACATATTTCTTTATGCAATGTCAATTAAGCGTGTAGTACTAGTAGAACTCACGGTGCCGTGGGAAACGAACATCCCTAAAGACCACGCTTTAAAAAGAAACAAGTACTTTGACTTAACCAATGAAATAACTAAAAATGGTTATGTCGTTGCGCTGTATGCCGTGGAAGTGGGTGCGAGGGGTATACCAGCTAAATCCCTCTATAACCTGCTTAAAGACCTTGGATTGCCAAGAGCTTCAGTAAGCTCTTTTCTTGAACGAATATCCAAAGCGGCATTGCTAGGCTCACTTCAAATATGGTTAGGTAGAGGGGGTAACACGGCGGACAGTGGAGGTGAGCGTTGACGCGTCGTAAGGAGTGCTCCTTAAACCTAAACCTGGGTCGCAATTCCCAGGCACTGTCGAAGTCGCATGTGTTGCCCCCATCTGTCAGGCGATGGACCCGGCACCCGCACGGTGAATCCATGGAACGCTAAGAAATAGGTCTTACGATTACTTGGATGTTAAAAACATATTCAAGAGGATCTACGACTCTACGTATGTATACCAGTGGTATACAATGGTCGAAATATGACTATAATTTATTCAATTACTTTTTAATTTTTTATATTTCTGCACTTATCCTCCATATGAACTTTAACTACACTACAAAAAACTACAAGGTAGTAGAGCCACGCTGATTTCAGCACGAATGGGCCGGCTCGACCGGGGCAGTACTACCCTCGCACAGAAAATCAACGTAAAATGACAGCGTTCGTGTTGTCGTGTTTCGTTGGTGAGTGCGAGACCGAACACCCTATGATGCAGAAGCATCACTAGCCGGCCATGGTGTGGGTCACCACGCTGCATTGTTGCATTGTCTGCACGAGCAGTGAGTATGGTGATCACTTCTCTTAGATTCTGCTTATGCTTTCCATCAGGCAGAGTCCAGAGTCATTTCATACCCATCCGTTCCCATAATTTTCGTAAAAAGGTGCACAAAGTTTTTATATATAGAATGAAATGAATTTAATAAATATACTGAAAAACTGATATTCAGGTAAAATCATCCTCTAATCCCTAACTGTTGAAGAGTTTAACCTTCTATCACCAGCTCACCTAAATAACTTAAAAGTATACGACTGAACGTCTTTAGATACGAATGAAATTGAAAGAATAATCCTCCAACTCCTAACCGTTGAGGAGTTGTACCTTCCACCTTCCATCATCAGCTTTCCTAAATAATTTGAAAGAATACGGCTAAAGGTAACATATATACATATGATATTTAAAGATTTATCCTCCAACTCCTAACCGTTAAGGAATTGTACCTTACATCATCAGCTCATCATCATAAAATGATGACTGCCAGACGCAAATACAGGTGTAACTTCAGAAAATATACGAAAAACATACACACATCAAAAGTGTCTAGGGATCAAGCATTTTTATGCGGATTTCTTGAGATTGAGATGTGGCTTTGGCCCTGGCCTGCTCAGTCGCCAGACTTGAACCCGATTGAGCATGCATGGGATATGCTTCAGAGAAGAGCTCTGCCGAATATGGAGGGTATCCAGTCGCAAGAAGACCTTTTTTTTGTTGTTGCAACGAACATGGGCGGCCATTCCACAGCGTGATTTGGATGAACTCATTTTGAGTATGCCAAACCGATTCTTGTGTTGTTAATGTTCGCGGTAGAAACACGGATTATTAATTGTTTAAGTTACCTAATAAAATTTTAAAGAAAACTGTTATTTCAGTCTTTTTTTCGAACTTTAATGTTAGTGGTTCAAATGTCAAAAATCCCTTTATTAGGAAAATGGCAAATTTCTTTATTAATGCAAAGGTGACTTGGTTTATCGTTACTGTGACAAACGAAAACACTTTATTTGATGAATCCTTAAAGAAAATTTTAATTAATATCAATCAGGAGAAAAGTTATTGCAAAAATATATGTTGATCCCTAGACACATATGTTGATCCCTAGACACTTTTGATGTGTGTAGTATGTGCCTATAAAAAATGAGGGTTTCACTCGATTTCCCTGGGATCCTATCATCAGATCCTGATATGCTGGCAATGGGACCACCTCAGAAGCATACCCTTTCGAATACAAAAAAAAATTTCAAAATCGGTCCACAACTGACGGAGTAATCGGTGAACACATATAAAAAAAAAAAACATACAGTGGAACATAGAACCTCCTCCTTTTTGGAAGTCGGTTAAAAACATAATCTATGTGAACCATACACGTAAAACCTCATTGAAATTAGTAACAAGTAAAATAAAAAAAATATAAAAAACCGACTTCAAGGTTCGACTCGATTTCTCTTGGATGCTATCATTCGATCTTAGTGTCCTTATCATGGTACCACCGTTGGGATATCTCCTTTTCATTAAAAAAATTATTAAAATCGGTTCATAAACGACGAAGTTATCCGCGAACACACATAAATAAAGTACATTGTATACGGTCAAATTGAGGACAGTAGGTCCTCAAATCGACCATATACAATGTCTTTTTTTTGAAGTCGGTTAAAAAGCCATTGACATAAAACATTTTTGTAGAAAACCACTCATGTAAGCCCGCGTTGTATTCATAACTCGTTCGTGTGTCCAGAACGAAACCCAGAATAATAGTGTGAGGTGTAAATCCGACGGCTCAGTCGCCTTCGTAGCTCTATTTTGCATATTTATGTCGAAAGTTATTTTGGATTTTGCAGTTATTTAGATGAACGTAACTCAGTACAGACTAAATTGATGTAGCACTGCTATTTACTACTGCTAGTAATTTTGAATTCAGCAGTTAAAGGCTGTTATTGATGATGTAAAGGTGTGTGTGTGTGTGTGTGTGTGTGTGTGTGTGTGTGTGTGTGTGTGTGTGTGTGTGTGTGTGTGTTTGTGTGTCAGTGTGTGTGTGTAAAATATATTTTATCGTAATAAAGAGTGGCCTATGTCCTGCCTCAATAATCAAAGTATCTACATGCCAAATTTCGTTAAAATCAGTGCCGCGGTATAACACTGAAAGCGTAACAGACCGACAGACAAAAAAACTAAAACCCAACTACGACAAAAAACGACGCTGAAAAAGTATGAAACAAGTTTGAAAAGCCGTAGTCACACGTTGTTAAAGTTATGGTGCGTTTCTATGTAACGTGTGGCTAGGGCTTTTCAAACTTGTTTCATACTTTTTCAGCGTCGTTTTTTGTCGTAGTTGGGTTTTAGTTTTTACTTTTTTTTTATTTAAAATGTTTAGTGCCGTTATTTAAATATAATATATATATTTTTGAAATGTACAAGTAACGCCCTTGCCAATGATACCAAACACAGCATATTTATCTCAAATTTATTTTTTAATTCATTACTTTATGTCCGCTAGAGGGCGCCACATTAGATTCAGCGACATGTCATATAGCCTATAACCAGCAGACGATCAAGACGCTTCTAACGATACCTCATTTGTCCAGTTCTAATTAGTAGTTAAAGAGCTATGAGGGAACAAATGAACATACATACATAGCCTGTCAAAATCATAACCCTCCTTTGGCTTTGCCGTAGTCGGGTAAAAATACGTAAGAATAAGTAGAGTTCAATTTATCATAAACTCAACATTTACTATAGGGTCTAATTTACCAAGTAATTAACTTCAATTAATTACCTATCCCTTTTTAAAGGCATTAATTTTTCAAAAGGTTTTGATAAGCGGATAATAAGATTACCTACCTTATTTATCTGTAAGCCTTTTATCTTTAAATTTAATATCACATCACACTAATATATAAAGGCGAAAGTTTGTGTGTATGTTTGTTACTTCTTCACGCAAAAACTACTGAACGGATTTGGATGAAACTTACAGTAATTAAGCTTATACATCAGAATAACACATAGGCTACTATTTGCCGCGATAACCGACATACACGCGGGCGGAGCCGCGGGCAACAGCTAGTTTTACATAAAAGGGTTTCATTGCACGAAAATGTGACTCTTACTTTCTTGCAACTTCCTGATATACGACCCTGCCCTTCTCTCAATCAGTTTTTTTTAAATAGTATAGGGGGCAAACGAGCAGACGTACCGCCTGATGGTAAGCGATAACCGCCGCCCATGGACAGCCGCAACGCCAGAGGCGTCTCAAGTGCGTTGCCGGACTTTGGGGGATGGGGACGGGGATGGGGGAGCGGTTGGGATATGGGCCTCCGGTATCCTCACTCACTCAGTGAAATACAGCGCAAGCGCTGTTTACACCGCTTTTTCTGTGAGGACGTGGGTATCACTCAGTTCGAGCTGACCGAAGCGTGGCTCTCCAACGGTAAATATATAAAGGTAGTTTCTATGATAACCTGCTGGTCCACTAACAGACAGAGGCCTTGAGTAGCAAGTGTTGATTGACCGCACTAGACAAAAACCATCAGGTAACACATCTCTCCGTGTGGTCACGGATATAAATTGTCACCACCTTTATTCATGCCATAGGTGTTGAGGCACAAACTACGCAAGACAACATCTGCACTGCAAAGATACCAATTTATATACCAGCGTAGTTATAGTAAGTCAAAACTTCCCTTCCAAAAGGAGATCTGAATCCAGCAGTGCACTGTAAAATACTGTTAATGTGATGTGAACGCATCTGTTCGTTTGCACACTATATTTTAAGAAAATATTAAACTTTTCGCAGGTGAATTATGCAGATTTTTCAGACACCTAAAATTCATCTAATTCATTATTCATATTAGAAAAAGCAACCAGAATAATCTAGTCTATTAAGTATCCCCAAGAACTATTAGAGTGAAAGTAGAAAATTTAAACCCTAGAATATTTACGGCAAAACTAAACCGCAAAATTCATATTTTATACATAAGTTAACCTTTTCAACTTTCTTGCCTCACTGGAAGCCCGTTTAATTTTCTTTATAAAAAACATTTAGTAAGTATATTTTGGGTCCGTCCTGAGGTTTCAGCCTGGGGCACGACCAAAATAGGCTGCCATGGATTAATGAACTTCCTTTAGTTGAATAAGGCTTATAGACCTTCGTAAAGCGGTAGCTATATAAGCGATACTTGACCATATTCAAATAGAAATAAAGCTTATTTTAATTACGATATTATCATCAAATATTTATGTCCGAAAATTTATTTATTCAGATTAGCTGCTCACAGGATTTAATGTTTACACTAACACTTTACCGAGCGTCCTTTAAAGCCTTAAAAAATAGTGCACTCCCACCTCAAGTCTCAAAGGTAACACGCTTAGGGCTCCCAGGTTGGAGCCACCCTTGAACATAGCAATTGATTCTGTATGTATTTTTTCGAATTGGTTATTTTTTATTAGTAAAGGATGAAGACGAAGGAATTTTATTGTTCACCATAACATATTGTAATGCGGCAATTGATTTAAACATTATTTTCTGTGCAATTGCGTTTTTTTGTGTCAGTCTTTCACTGGGTAGATGGCTTCATATTATGGACTCTATAATTAGCATACGGCAAACGTAGTAAAGCAATCGCACAGGCCAGGTTGAGTGATTTGTGCAAGATGTCTGGCAGGAGCTGGATGTGAGGAGTTGAATTAATTGATCAGAGTTGCGTGCTTGCAATGGGAGAGACCTCTGCCCAGCAGTGGACTGAAATAGGCTGGTGATGATGATGACATGGCATACATACAGTAGATATATTATACGATAAAGTTGAGCTTTTAAGTAGCTTCCACTGCCTCCCAAACCTAAATGCAAAAAGTGTTTTTCAAGTAGGAATAATGCAAGTTTAATGAATTCATTATTTTGCACAACAAAACCTCAACAAGTGAGAAATTAAGAGGGAACAATAAAGATTGCTTTTAAACTGTTGCGATTGTTTTAATTGTCTCAAAACTTAGTTCAGCCATGGCTTCTCCTTACTGGTTTAATTAAGGTATTTTTTTTGACATTTAGAAAGTTTAATTATAATATTTTTAGAGTTTAGAGCTTTTGGGATAGTGGTTTAAGGGGCAGCCACGTGCCGCTTTCTACTGCGTTAATTGTTGTGGGTTCAACAAACCACACACGGAACAACACTTTGTGTGATCCATATATTATTATTCTCAGTCTGGGTGTTCTTTGTTCGTTTCATGTGTTTTTGTTGTACTCCGCGACATACTACTCGCATACGCATATTCCTAATGCGGCATTTATTTAAAGAAAATGAGTTACAAGATTGGAGAAAGACAATAAATTTGTGTTGTGATATTAGCGCACTTGTCTTGCAAGAGTTGTAGGTATCCGTGCGGCGGTAGACACTTACCTCCAGGAGACCTATCAGCTCGTTTACCTTCTATCATTATGTCAACAACCTTTAACAACACCTTTTTATATATGATCCTGCCTGCCAAAGTGACTACTCTGGCAGATGGAAATGTAACCCAAAACTAGTGGTCACCATACTCACTGCGAATGTAGAACAATACAGCATTGCCGTGGAAGAGCCACGCTTCGGCACGAACGGGCCGGCTCGACCGGAGTGATACCATGGCCTCACAGAAAACCGGTGTGAAATAATGCTTGCGCTGTGTTTCACCGAGTGGGTGAGGATACCGGAGGCCCATTCTCCAACCCCTCCCCATATCTCCCCCCTATCTCCCCGCCGTCCCCCAAAGGCCGGCAACGCACTTGTGACGCTCTTTGTTGCAGGTGTCCATGGGCGGCGGTAATCGCTTACCATCAGGCGATTGCGATTCGTCTGCTCGTTTGTCCGCCTATTCCATAAAAAAATAAAAACCGTGGTGACCCACACTATGGCGGCATATTGAGATGCTTCTGCATCATTGGGCCTGTTTTAACAGCCCTCTACTGAACCAAGACCTATCCTTTGAAAGAAAATTTTGGCTTACCATACCACACTGGCCAGACGGGATGGTATATGGTTTGTTTCAAGTATTCCTTCTCTTTGCAGTGATTTTGTCGTGCGTAGTTTTCTTCCTTAGTCACTTTTTAAGACACCAACAAGTTGAATAGATCTGGTGAAACTCCGCACTTTTGAACCTGTCTCCACACGGACATCCATCCAATACGAAAATGTATGTTTTGTCTCACCACAAAGTATGTGTTATTTAACTAGATAAGAATGTTCATCAACAACCCATAACGTCCCACTGATGGGCTCGGGTCTTCTCTCAGGAGAGGGTTAAGGCCATACGTCCCCACCCTGGCCGGGTACGGGTAGGGGACTGGCAAAACAACGTTGTGGCTACGTTATCTTGTTGTTGGGTGTTTTTAAGCCGCCCAAAAGCCTCCAACTAAGCTTCACGACTGTTATACTATGATAACAACCGGGACCGACTGCTTAAAGTGACCTCCGAATCACGGAGACGCTCATGGTAACATGCCACTAGCAGTCACCCATCCAGGCACTGACCGCGCCGTCGTTGCTTACCCTCGGTGATTGTTTCTAATGACCGAGTGCAACTGGGCTACGAGCGCCTATGCCAGAGATAAGAATGTGTTTCAGACTAATACATGATTCTTTCATAGATTAGTTTATATTTGGTCAGGCCTAAAAGGGTTCAACCGCATTAAAACAAGGATAGAGTGTTAACGATGCTTGCTGATACTTTCATTAGTTTTCATTGCTTTGCTCACACATTTTACTTAATTCATTACATCCTCTCACAGCTGGATTAGGTAAATACTTACTAGCCGGTGTTCAATGTTACGTTCCTTAGTAGATATAGATGATATATTTCGGAGAGGACCTGGAATAACATAGTCTGGGTTCTACCCAGAGAAGAGCGCTTGAAGAGAACCGTTTCGAGGGATTTAGTGGAAACACCACATACTCCTGGTTCCTGTGTCCCCGACAAGTAGAAGATCTAAAGGGATTGTCCACCTCAACCAAACAAAAAACCGTGGCCAATACGCATATCCATGCAAAGTTTCACCTTTCTAGCACTAATTGTTTGCAAGGTAAGCCGAGGACGGACGGACGAATGGACATGACGAAACTATAAGGGTTCCGAGACGTGAACTACGGAACCCTAAATAGGCATAAAAGTAGCGAATGCGACTACTGTGCTTGAGGTCTCATGTTTACCAGGGATTCCCAGGTCGGGCCAAATGTATTTACAAATAAAAAGTATATAATATATTTATTATATCAGTTGTCAGGTACATATAGTACAAGCTATGCTGAGTTTGGGACTAGGTGCCGTTGTGTGTCAGATGTCCGAAAAATCTTAAATTAAATATTATTATTATTTACAAAAAAATACACAAAACAATTTTACAATAGGTTATTTAACTTGAAAACACAAAACACCCACGACGAAAACACTCCTAAGTCCTTCACAATCTATTAAAAAATACATTTTAAGTACTTTTCAGGAACAACCAACTTCGACAATTATCTAAGCTGACCCGCCTAAATTAAGTCGTTCATAACAAAAGTATAAATGTTACAAAAAATACTTTAAAAAATCTAACAAAAAGGGATCAAAATTAACACGAAAACTTTACCTACCTTTTTTTGTACCAGTTTACCTGTTTTCAAGGTAAAATGAGTTGTGGCTTTTCATTTATACCCTCAGGAATAGGACGGATAAAGAACAAGGATTATTTTTGTAACACTCGTTTCGTTTTCGGGTGACCCATTTTATTTGGTAGTATATTAAACTCACTCCAGTTTCGTATCAATCCTCTTGAGGTAGATTCTGTTTTAATTATTATTTTCTTATCATTATCACATAGGTGCCTAACCAATTTTAATGTTATGATTAATTCTATATTAATATTAGAAGCTAAAGAGTTTGTTTGGTTAAACGTGCTAATCTCAGAAAGTACTGGTTCAAATTTTAAAAAAAAGTGTCTGGATAGCCCATTTATCAGAGAGGCTTTAGGCTTTTTAACATTACTAATAGGTATGAAAAATATTATAGAAACGCTTTTTCACACCACTTCACTAAAAACGTTTTTTCATTTTGAAACACACAGACGAAGTTTTGCGAGTCGACTTGTTCCAAATAAGCTTAATAAAATTATTCACAATCGCCAATCCAAACCGCAAGTAGTAGCCTATATGTTATTCTGATGTATAAGCTATATTACTGTAAAGTTTCATCCAAATCCGTTCCGTAGTTTTTGCTTGAAGAAGTAACAAATATACACACAAATTTATATTAGTGTGATGTGATGTGATGATGATTAGGAACTATTTTACGTATTGTTATATAAAGGTGCGTCTAGTTCACATGAAATGCACATCATCATATTTTTTCATCAGACTGATAGAAATAAACTAGGATACAGAGCGAGATTTATAATTTAAATATACAATATTTTACAATATATTTAATACAAATGTTAAAAATTTTACTGCCTTGATGGCGCACTGGTTGCGTGTGCGACTGCTGTGCTTGGTCTCGGGTTCGATTCCCGGGTCGGACCAAATGTTTGTTTGCGATGTATCAAGTTATAATATTAAAGTGTAATAAAAAAATATTTACACTTACATAGAAAACAGTTTTACTATACAAGTTAGAACATGAGAATTGCCATACCAAAACCAACGACCTAATTTTTTGCGGTTTTCTTATTCGCCAGGATGCGGATGGAACAAAGTCTGATGAATGATGATAGAAGGGCCGATATTCGAGAAGTGTGAAGGAAATTGCACATTGTCGAGAGCAAATTTGCTCATCCATAATAATATGATTATGTATAGTTAGGTTATGTCGTTATGTATGCCCACATTAGGCTGAGCATGTACTCTCCTTTTTGGATAAATATCCGAAAATGCTTTTTATTGGATACATGTATACAATTATTAGCATGTTTATTATCCTATGAGTGTCATATGAGGCTTATGATTATGCTATATTTAAACTTTGCAGGAAACTTCATTACAAAGAGAAAGAAGACTTGAAATATTCTATACCGACCTAACCTAACCTAACCAGTAAGCCTAAGTCGCCTAGCCAGCGCGGTATAGTAAGCCTAAGTCGCCTAGCCAGCGCGGTATAGTAAACCTAAGTCACCTAGCCAACGCGGTATAGTAAGCTTAAGTCGCCTTTCTACTGATAGGCCGTTGACGATATTAGTTACTTCATTATTATAGTGGAGGCTCTCCCGAATTTAAGACCAGATAACTGTGTATGTACAAGTTACAAGAGAAAGCACTAATTGAGAAAGAAAAAGGAAATTCGATAATAATTAAATATGATAAATTAATAATACTAGACAAAAAAAACACAACAGCCAAAAATAAACGGATGCTTTCAACGTCTCCTATAACCAACCCCATCGGATGTGACGAAATTAGAACGCAGACTAGCAAGAAGAACAAAACCCAAAATATTGATACCCAGACGAAATTCAAAAATGCTTCTTGTCTGTCAGAAGAGGTCGTAAAACCAGGAATTCTGAACTTCCTGAATAACAAAAACCCAAATAACGCACCCGAAAAAAGAAAAATATCAAAGAGAAGATCTAGCAACTACAGCCCCCTCTCACACGGATAACATAAGATAGTCAATTGAAAAAAAAAAAATATCTTCCAAGCCGGCTGGTCACCGTGGAGGATTACGACCAAAACCCTCCAAAGGATTAAACAAAACAAAACTAGCAACAAAATATCTACTCCCAACTAATACTATCACAACTAAGAATACTTTAGGAAAGCATTACATTTTAACATACAATTGCTTGATAAATTGATAATGATAATACAATTGCTTGATAGTACCCAATGGTCATACTGAACCAGGCGTATGAGAGACACAATAGAAGGATGTATGAAAATTATATTATTATGCTACACGAAACACACGCCTGGCTTGTATAGTGTAGGATTTAGAGCAAAAATCTTTGGAGGAGGCCTTCACCTGCTGAGGGGTTCTTACAGACAATGAACATGATATATAATTATAATATAGAATGAGTAAAAACTTAATTACTAACAAAAAATAATAAAAACTATGTGTACCTACTAACTTAATATAGTCTAAGTTTCTCTTTTTTTGTAATTCTGTAAGAAATAAAAGGCTTTTTATTTTATTTTATTATAACTGTGTATGAGATGTGTGAGGTATTATTCTAATATCTGATCAGTGAAATGAATCATTTATTAAATCCTTGACCGCCACGGGTTCACTACTATTTATCAATCGTAAAAATAAATAAAAGTGTGGAGGAACGGGTGTTGTGTCCCTCCAACACAAAGGGTGGATCCTCCGACCAGGCGAGGTGATCATGCCTGGCAGGCCAACTGCCCAACGGTTGATGTTGGGATGTTGTATATATGTTAATTGCCGCGAGAACTTTCACTGCGTGATTCAGGATTGGTAGTATCTTAGTTTCCTTCGTTACTCCGTAGTTCAGTGTAACTTCGGTAGATGGCGCTGTAGTATATTTCTGTTGGGCTGTATTTGGTAGTCGCCACAAAAGTAATTCACATAGAAATACCCTAACCTATAAAAACGAATGGGAAATGAAACATTTGTCCCAGGATACAGTTATCAATTGCAAACGCAAATATTAGTTACAAAGATGTAAGCTATGCAAGAGTTCTTAGTGAATCTTCAGTCTAACTGACGCTGCTATTCAGCATGTCTCATTAAACGCTGCGTAAAGTCTACCACACATAACTGCGAGCTCGCAGATATTTGCGATGCGATGCGAATTCGCAGTTATGTGTGGGAGCCCTAAAGTCTATACGTAGCGTTGTAATCGTCATTAGCATACAACTGTATTCGAGGACGGATTGTTAGTCTGCTAAGATACTGTATGCAATGTTTGTGAGAGTCAGTTTAACATATCAACGGGTTTTATAATGAGCGTCTATTTCATAGCTTGAATAACATCATCTTTCTAGTCTTTATTATTCCCAAGGGGCGGCTACTAGTTCAACCGGTTTTACCTGTATATCATTTTTTCCCAGTGCGACTGACATCGGACCGCCGCAACCCTGAGGGTGAACTGAATTTGAAGGTTGTTGTTAGTAGATTTGAGGGCACTATTGGCAGCTCTTTCATTAAAAACGTTTCAGTACTATAAGTGCTACCGTCACACCGTAGAACATCTATCTATACTAAAATTATAAACGCGAAAGTTTGTAAGTATGGATGTTTGTTACTCTTTCATGCAAAAACTACTGAACGGATTTGGATGAAACAGAATAACACATAGGCTACTATTTGCCGCGATAACCGACATACACGCGGGCGGATCCGCGGGCAACAACTAGTACAAATATTAGGTCTTTACCTATGAAATTGCCTTTCTTCAGTACTGGTCATTTCAAACAAAAAAAAGTTTGTAATGGCTCTGTATTCTAAATTCAAATTAATTTTGTTTTAAAACCATGACATTCTATTTACAAAATCAGTCTTTTGTATTTTGATTAGCGTTGTATTTTCATTACATTTGAACATTTTTCGTCATAATGGATACTTTAAAAAATCGTGTAATTATGGAATATGAGTTCCGTCGTGGCACCAACGCGACACAAACGGCACGTAACATCAAAAACGTTTACGTAGAGAACTGTACAAACGAACGCACAACCCGTTATTGGTTTTCCCGGTTCCGTTCTGGAAATATTGACTTGAAAAATTAAGCTCGTGGTTGTCCGGAGACTTTGGTTAACAATAATGAATTAAAGGCGATTGTGGAAGCTGACGAAACTCAATCTACAGCTGAGCTAGCAGCAGCTTTTAATGTAAGCATCAAAACAATATTGATCCATTTGCGACAAATTGGCAAGGTAAAAAAGCTTGATAGATGGGTGCCCCACCACCTTAACGATCGCCAGCGCAACGTACGCGTCGAGACCTGCCTTGCGCTGCTTAACAGGCAAAGAAATGAAGGAATTTTGAAACGAATTGTTACGTGCGACGAAAAATGGATTCTGTTCGACAATCTAAAGCTCTCAGCAAGTTGGTTAGACCCTGGTTTAGCACCAAAGCAATGCCCTAAACCAAAAATGACCCCTAAAAAGTTGATCGTCACTGCTTTGTCACTGTTTGGTGGTCTAGTGCGGGTGTGATTCACCACAGCTTTTTACAAAACGGCATGAGCATTAATGCAGATGTGTACTGTGAAGAACTGGAGAGAATGATGGAGAAGCTTGCACATCTGCAACCAGCTTTGGTCAATCGGTCGTCCCCACTGCTCCTTCACGACAACGCGCGACCCCATACTGCGCAACAGACAGTCTCCAAGCTGCCAGAGCTGGGGTTGGAAGCTCTCCCTCATCCGCCATACTCACCAGACCTTGCACCTACCGACTATTACTTTTTCCAAAATTTAGACAACTTTTTAGTGGTTAAAAAATTCAATTCCCGAGAGGCAGTACAAAATGCCTTTGAAGAGTTTGTTGCCTCCCGTCCAGCTGATTTTTACAAGAAGGGCATCAATAAACTGCCAATGCGTAGGCAAAGATGCGTCGATTGCATGGGTGATTACTTCGAATAACAGAAATAAAAGAGTTTGAAAAAATAAGTACTTTCACTTATTGCATACAAAACGGCAATTTCAATAGGTAAAGACCTATTATATATAGACTGGTAAAATTATCACCCATTCTTTGCTTCATCTTAGTCGAATAAAAAATTATTAAATTACTATAAATAATCACAAATTGTAACAAAAAACCGACTCAAGAACTGGGCCAAATTGAAATGGGGCCAAACGTGAAGCACAAAAAAAGAATCATCAAAATCGGTTCGACCTGTCGAAAGACATGACATACATAAAAAAAACAGTCGAATTGATAACCTCCTCCTTTTTTGAAGTCGGTTAAATATACATATCATTTTCGGTTTGGTTTTTGGTAAGAAACATAAAAATAAGGTGTGCAAAGTGTCACGCAATACGAACGACCTTCTTTAGACCCAGTTTCAAATACCTTTAATAATTAAACTTTATTCTTTTCCATCCGCTTGTAAGGGTAAGGGAAAAAACTAATTTTGTCCTTGTTTAGTGTGAATACTTTATTTTATTAGGCAGTTAACCCGAAGTGGAGTTCAATCTCATTAGCGACCTGGTCCGTCTATGTGTATCGTGTAGGGTCTCTTTGTAAGTTTCAGTTTTTGTGTTTAATTCTCTTTGAAAGTGTTTTACTTAATTACAGCTACTTAGTGATTAATTATTATTTTCTTACACAGCTAACAATTGTTTTCAAATTTTAGGATGTTTGCTTCATAATATACATATATATCATATAGGCATATATCACACTATCACACTAATATTATAAAGGCAAAAGTTTATGAGTGTGTATGTTTGTTACTTCTTAACGCAAAAACTAGTTAGGTAACTGATTTGGATGAAACTTTACACTTATAGCTTATACATCAGAGTAACACATAGGCTACTATTTAACGCGATAACCGACATATACGCGGTCGGAGCCGTGGGCAACAGCTTGTAATATTATACTGGTATTATATAGGTGAATCTAACTTTGTTTTTTACGCTTTCGCGGGAAAACTACTTGACTTTTTTTTTTTTTTTATGTTTGGCCTGCCAAAATGACTCTACTCTGCTTGATGGAAAGCATAAGCAAAATCTACGAGTGGTGGCCACCATACTCATTGCGGATACAACAATGCAGTATGGCGACCCACACTATGGCGGCCTAGTGATGCTTGTGCATCTTTTAGTCTAGTCAACAAGTGTGGAACTTGTTGACTAGACTAATTGGGCCTCCGGTCTCGCACTCACCAACGAAACACGACAGCACGAACGCTGTCATTTTACTTTGACTTTCTGTGCGAGGGTAGTACCGCCCCGGTCGAGCCGGCCCGTTCGTGCTGAAATCAGCGTGGCTCTACTACCTATAATGACTGATTATCATGAAACTGTGTACACATATTCTTGAAGGTATTAGAAATAACATAAGATAGTTTTTTTGAAATTGAAGCCGCGGGCGAAAGCTAGTCTATCATAAAAACAACTTTTGAGCGATTTTTCGTTGTTTTTCACCGAGTGCATATGACAGCTGGACTCCTAAGTTCTGGGTCCCAGGGCAGAAATGCACTTGTCACTCTTTGTTTGCAGGTATTCGTGATTTATGACCCTTAAGCTCCTTCAACTTCCACTACCATAAAAATGCATCACAGAGTTCGTCTGGCGGTTAATTTTGTCGTTCTATCCACATTCAATGTTGCCTTATATCATTGACTAGCATACCTTTATTTGTAAATTTAATGGTAAATTCTTTTTAATATTTACAGTCAAAATATTATTAGATACCTGTATTTTATTTTTATTTTATTTATATCTTTATTGTGTACATAAAATGAAAAAAAAATAACATAACAAAAAATGAGTAACAAAGATGTATACATAACAATTGGCGGTCTTATCGCTCACGGCGATTTCTTCCAGACAACCTTAGTATGGATATTAGGTGTTTACGAATTGAGGCAGTTTCTATATCAGTAACACACCATCACGTGAATATTCTAACAATAAATACATTTATAAAAAGAAATGCATAGACATATACATACATACACATATCAATACATACACAGACTTTAACATTTATATTCCGTATAATGAGTAGTATGTAGTATATTTACTGGGCCACTAACGATGTAAAAAAAATGTATAGGTATTATTCTACGTCATAACTTATTCACAAATGCAAAACTTTGTTAATAAGGCTTACAAACTTGATTATTGTGCGCTAAAGTTGATCATAAATTTTGTTTCGTGATTCCGTGAGCCTTTTCTTCTTGATATAATTTTTTTATTAATAATCATATTTTGAAACATAAATAGCGATATTTGGTCATAAAATTAACGACTTGATTAAATGAACGACGATTGAAATCAGGAAAATGCAAACATAATTTACAATGACATGTATGGACAAATGCAAACAGATATCTTCAATCGTATAGATAATTACACTGAACACGTAGCGAATCTTGTTTCAACTTTGGAAAGGTATAGTATGCTAAGATTTAAGATTTAAGCTTTCGTTACTCTGCTTCGAAATGCTGGAACAATATCCCCCCACCCATTAAAAGAAGAACCTGTATTTACTCTTTCAAAACTAAGCTAAAAGAATTCTTACTGCAACATCAGAAAGAGTTTGAGGACATCAGAGTAACTCTTAGCGCGTTATAGTGAGTCAGCCGTGAACTTTGATGCCGTGCTATCTCAAATCTCATCTTATCTAAATATTTCTTGCAATCACTAAATTTCTACTGTCACATGCAAAATGCTTTTCTTTTAATACAATTACTACTATAGTTATTTACAATGCTCTCAAATTAATACTCCTTTCTAGTCAATAAATTTATATTACTTAGCAGGCACGGGGCAACACTCTTGGGCTGCAGCTGAAACCCAGCGCTAGCGCTGCATTATGCTGAGCTGCGGTCCTTATTGGTACAGATGTAATTTTGTTGTATTATATTTAACAATACTATGTAAAAGCGTTGTAAAATGTGCCAATTAAAGTATTTTTCTTTCTTCTTTCTTTCTTTCAGATAGGGCGTCAATACCATAAGGCTCCTGCTTCTTAATTCACTCTATGAAAAACAGCGAAAGAATCTTTAACAACGGTTTATTGTAAGCCCAAGCTAACATTCCGGTCGAGCTGACTTATTTTTGTAATAGCATGGCACTCTCTCCATCACTGGAATAGCGACTAGGGTCCGAAGGTTAGCTGTCATTGGAGCAAAGCAGTTCTAAACTTATCATTTATACTTTGATATACGTCATCATTTTCCTAGCCTTTATTTTATTTGCAAGATAACTTGGGATTGCTACTAGTTGTAATGTAAAACTAATCGTCAGTATATTTGAGGACACTTAAATCCCAATAGCGATTGCCATAGATGTTCATGACAACCGGGACCTACGGTTTAACGTGTTCTTCTAGACAAGGGCGTGAAACCAACAAAAATTACCAACTTCGATATTCTGAAGAATTTCTTGTAAGAAAACACTTTTATAAATTTTAAAAAAATGTACTAATAATTCAATTAAAATAATTATGTAGACTTAAGTCAATCATCTCGAACTTACCTACCAAGGTATATGGCTATTATCACTTAAAACCTTGTCAGAAGCTTGTCAAAATGTAAATTTTCCCTCGTTACGTCAGCCTATGTTAAAGGTAAGAAGGGTTAATGTAATTTTCAAAGTTCAAGCCTGCTATCTCTTGGAAACTGTCGAAATATTTGAGGAGGTTAGTGGGAGATTCGTAGGAGTAATCAGTAAACTGTTAGTTCATAAATATTTTTTCTTCAAATTTTGTGAACTGATTGCGCGGATGGCGTAGTGGCGCTGAGTTTGGACTAGATCCCCACATAAAACAACATTTTGTGTGATCTACAAACTATTGTACTTAGTCTAGGCGTTCTTTGTGTCTGAATTATGCGTGTTTGTGAAATTCCCTGCGACACAGGATATGTTCACATAAAATAACATTAGCACAATGTATATTGTATGAATGTTTAACCGTCCCATCGAATTATGAGAGTGAGGGAACAGAGATTGGACCTGTGTTTACGCGCACACTCGTGCACTATAATATCTCCTACGTAGTTGGCTGGTTTCTGTTGAGACTGGTCTGCGTGGTCGAAATCGGCTAGGAGAAAATCATCGTCATGTATGTTTATAAGCAATTTGGTTACCATAGTAACTACAGGCCCTACCTAATTTGGTAATCAAACAAATAGATTGAACTTCAATTGTTATATTTATAAACTTAAAAGGGGATAAACCAAAAAAAAGATTTTGTGTTAAAAATAGGACTAAAGTCTATTTTCAGTGTGGAACAAAGCATTGGATTGCTTTTATCGAGATTGTTGTAAAACTATATTGGACTTTTGTCGGTCTGTTGAAACTGGAAAATTGTTGGATAGCAATTTTTGTGGTAACTTCGTTTTTATACAAAGGAATTGAGAGGTTTAATTGTGTTCATTCACTCTTTGATAGCTCAACGTAGTGGTTTGTTCACTGGGGCTTGAACTTGATTTTCTTATTGTTGTTTATTTAAGGGTCTTTTAAACCACTGGAAAAGGATGCTTCGGAGATCAGCTGCGTCTGATACGCAAGGAGCCAACGCCTGAGTGCCACCACTGCGATGACCAGACCGTAGATACGGCACTCCGTATGCTGGCAGAATGTCCGGCGTGGGGGGAGCCGAGGCGTGATTTCATGGCGGCCATCGGGATGGGGGTTCTCTCGCTCGGGAACATGATTGCGGCCATGTTGCGGAGTGAGAGCGCGTGGAACTCCACCGTTGCTTTCTGCGAGCAAGTTATGTTTGCTAAGGAGCCGGCGGAGCGGGACCGGGAGTGGTTTAGAACTCTCCCGATCCGCCAAGCTCGGGAACGGGCTAGGTATTGCAGACGCCTCAGGCGCCGGATATCACGAACTGATCTCCGTCCTCCATAAGCGCAAGCCTGGGGGTGGCAGATGATTCCATCTGTCACCCTAGCAGAAGCAGGCTCGGGTGGAACATTTTGGGGATACCAACGGAAACATCGGGATTTCCACACGGGAGGGGGCCATCTACGAACTGTAGGTGGCCCGAGGTACGTCGGGGTTCCAGGGTTTTCCTTTCTAGAGTACATCTGGTTCCCCGGTTCCTAGTACCCGAGACGGCGTGCGGGTTTAGTCGGTTCGATTCTGACATGCCACCAGGTGGTCCGAGGGGATTTCCGCAGGAGGAAAAAAAAGTGTGTTTTGACCGACCCAAAATAAAGAAACAGTTTCTTTTTACCAGAAAGTTTTTTTTAGTTTTTTTTGCGACTTCCGCATATATCGCAACAAAAATATATTACAGCGCCATCTACCGAAGACACAATGAACTATGGAGTAACTAATCCTGATAGAAGTTCTCGCGCCGATTGGCATATACACAATATCCCAACATCAACCGTCGGGCCAAGACCTGATAATGATCATCGAGGGTCTCTTTGTATTGGAGAGATACCTGTTCCTCATGAAGTTCGATAAAAAAATTTATTAAGTCCAACAATGGTATTATTCTTCCTAATTTACCATAAATACAAATTAATTCCTCAAATAAAACAATCCCCCGTTGCTACAGAAACAAAATATTCCAAAGCTAAAGTTTAATTTTCCTACAAAACTCTAAGTCCCTCGTAATTTCCCGAATGTTGTATTCATTAGGAATGTTATAGAGTACTGTAATTCCTAATGCTTTAGGCGAGGCGTTAATGAGAATTGACGCATCGTTTGTGCCCATTAATTTTAATTAGATAAAGAAAAACGAAATAAAGGTAATGGCTTTGGGCCGTCACGTGGTGTAAGATGTGTTGTCACCATATTTTTGTGGTAGGAATATGATGTGATGACGGTGTGACAGATAAATTGGTGTCGCTGCTACCAATTTATCTGTGACACCGTCAACGCTTTAGATATTAGCGCTCTATCATCTTGGAGATGTTTTTGTTCTCAGTGAAAACAATACAAGATCTCATGTTAATATTTTCTATTATTGTTTTTGTAATGTAGGTTTAATAGTTAATGATGTTCACTGTTAAGCAAAAGGTCATAAAATCGATTCAGGGTATTGTGTGTTTTGCATGGTCAGTTGACCTGTTTTTGGTTGTAATTTATCTATAATATAGCTAGGTACTATCTGACCCTACAATTACAAACACAATAAACAAAGCCTAGTGAAATTGGCAAAGCCGTTTATTATTGGGCTCATAACCAACCAAAATAGGGATTCTTTTTTACATTTTAGATCAGACAGTTTGGTTTAAAATATATAAAGCTGAAAAAAAATTGTAATGAAAATGAAACTGAACTACGACAACGCGCTTTCAATGTCCGAGAAAAGCTAGCCGTGTGATCACTTTACAACAATCCAACGCGCGATTTATATTCATTAAAGTGTTAGAAAATATTTTTTATAGTTAGAAAACTGTAGAAGAGCAATATTTCAGCGCAAATAGGTTGGCTGGACCGGAGTGATAATACAACCGTACAGAAAATCGGTAATAAGATTTTTTCTCATTACTTTAGCCGAGTGAGTATCTCTCACAATCTTATCATCAGGCTACAAACTTATGATTGTCCATCGGTGGTGGTAGATTTATAAAGAAACAAATAAGTTTATTTACTAACAATGTACTAAATTACCTCTGTTTTTTTACAGAGAATGGCGAAGGCACTTTTCCTTGTAAGCGGAACGAGATTTTTGTTCTCAAATAGATATAGTAAAAATACAATATATTGAAAATAGTTACAATGTTCTGATTACTTTCTTTTTTACAGCCTTTCACAGTCCACTGCTGGACATAGGCTTTTCCTTAGCGAGGAGGTTTTACTGGATAAGAGGCAACGTAAGATTTGCTTAACACCTGTTTTCTAGGAGGTCGTAATACCATTCCTGTCGAGCCGAACCTTTTCTGCCGAAACATAGCTTTGCTACTACTAAAGTTTTTATAACCTGGCAACAACTGATGCAATCTAAGATCCTCTTAAGTTTAGTAATATACAGCCCTCCTATTTGACCGTTAACCGTACCGCTCCGCCCTGCTGCCAACGGAATATAACTAACGACAACAAAAGGTAGTAACCTAAATAAGCTACAATCTGCAAACTCATAGGTCTATTAGCGGCCATAATTGTATAAAAGGAACTATATTAATGAACCCCTCATTTACTTCAGTATTATTTGTGTAGTAAAAGAATGTAGTAAATACAAAAACATGCCTAACGAGGTCATTTTCTTTTCATGTCTAGTTAAGAAATAGTGATATGGGTGTTGCTAGAAATGAGGTATTAAGCCGAGTCACCACCGAATAAAAGTTGGCAACTTTTGTGTTGTTGACACGTGTTGGTGACAAAAGTTTCTGTAATCTCCTTGTTGGAAACAAAAATTGACAACAAATATTGGGAACCGTGTTTCTGTTTTTGGAGGTAAACATCAAAAGAATACGCTTGTTGCAAATATTTATTGTCTCTGTGGAGACGGTTAGGTCGAATGTTTTTCAAATTGTTGGCGACTCGGTGTAAACACAATAGAAACAAAAGTTGGCGTTTTTCTGAAGAGTTGCAAATAGTTGGAAACACTGAAATTGCCAACAATTTTGGTGAAGACGTGCCTTTAGATTCAGTAAATACGAGTATATCCTTACTGCTAATACTAATTGTCCGTGTAGTGATGAATTAGGACTACAGAGTGTCACCACCCCTATTCATCCCATGGGTGTCTTTAGAGGGGGCTAAGGAAGCAAACTAACAGGAAAACATTACTACAAAAAGAAGGAAAATTTGAAACAAACCCTATACCAACCCGTCTGGCCAGCGTGGTATAGTTGGCCCAAACCTTCTGTGGAGGGACGGATTCTATGTCCCTCGAACACAAAGGGAGGATCCTCCGACCAGGCGAGGTGATGTTGGGATGTTGTTTATATGATAATCGGCGAGAGAACTTCTATTGCGCGATGCAGGATTAGTAGTTTCCTGGTTTAGTACATTACTCCGTAGTTCAGTGCATCTGCGATAGATGGCGCTGTAGTATATTTTCTGTTGCGCTGTATGTAAAAGTCACCACACTTCTTTTGAAGGAGAGACTTATGTCCAGCAGTAGATTATTAAAGGCTGTTGATGAATTCTGATTGCTAAAATGATGATGTCATCTTCAGGAAATAAAAATTAGAAGTTGTGATGTACTTCTTGAAGAATTTGAAAACGCTTATTAACTGACATATTCTCATTTTCATCTTTTACTTTTGTATTTACGATAAGATTTAGACGGGACTTTCACAAGCAGATAGCTGATTATATAAGAAATAACGTTGGCTACTTTTCTTTACTAGCTTTGTCTCGCGGCATTACTCGCGGTTACTGTTGTACCACGGGGCTCAGCTAGTTTAATAACAATAATTATTGGTGATAACACACATACGGCCGTCTGATTTCATATTGGGCAGTGTCTGTATTATAATTAGATTGCTGATAAACTTTTTATTTGTTTCTGAATACATACGTATCCATACTAATATTATAAATTCAAAAGTATCAGTTTGTCTGTTACGCTTTTACAGCTAAACCTCTTAAGCGATTTGGATGAATTGAGAAAGAGACAGATTGGACCTTCGAGAAGGATCTAGACTTCTTTTTGTCGCAATAACCGATATACACGCAAGCAAAGCGGCGGGGAAAGACTTATTGTAGATATACTCAGATACAGTATACGAGTAAATGATCGTTCTCATCACCTTTTAATTCAAATCCACAATAAAATGTTAGTCGAATGTCATACTACCATGAAATAGACAAATGTAATGCTAAGTACTCACATATGGTTTTACTCGATCGAGCAAACATGTCGAGTAAAAACCATGGCACGGGCTTTCGTCCACACATTCAGCATTGATCGATCGAGTGATGCATATTTTGGCTCGCCGTTCAGTATTCAGCGAACCGTTCGAGCCAAATGATGTCTGTTCAACAAAGAAGACGGTGACTACATTTAGTAAGTCTCGGAATTCTTGATTGTAAAAGAATTAAAGAAAAGAAAAAATCAGCAGTTTTATTGTCGTGCGTTCTTTGTTTTATTGTCGCTAGATGGCGCTTTGGCTACAAGCATCTGAATTGTTGTTCTCTGTTTTTAATATTCACTAATAATAATAAACAAAGCGTAATAGCAATAAATGTGCATCAAAAACATTAAACAAGTTATAAATATTAAGTGTCAACGTTATCCTCAAAAAAACCTAAGTGTTATGGAAAATAATTGAACATTGGTGAATAAGTGTTAAAAAGCCCTCTTGCAAACATTAGTAATAAATCATAAACTCAAGTGAAGCAACAGTGCAAAATAAGTGATTAACAGTGCATAATAAGTGACCAAAACTTATAAAATAATTCGCAATTCAAACTTGAATAACTTTAGTTATGAGGAAAAATTCCACTGGCATGACTCATATTTAACGAGTTTTTGTCATTTAAAAATCACTCTCGCATAAAACGATCACCAATTTCAACACGTATTGTAATTGTTCGGCTAGTGAGACAGTTCATACAGTCGCCTGCCGCGCCCGTAGTCGTGCGTTCAAACCGCACCGGCTGGGTCACTTTTTGTGATTGATAAAATTGTTAACTTGACAATTTTAGTTATCTTACAATGAACTTCTTCGGTGATATCACTCAGCGACGTCAGCGCCAGCGCAGACATTCGGATACAAATGAGGAATTAAACATAACCACCGACTTAAATTGTACAACTAGCAATAGTTTGCCGGATATCTCAGACGAAGAACATAGCGATGAAATTACTCAACTACAAAATAAAATTAAGGAATTAACATTAGGATTAGAAGCGGCACACGCAGAAGTGGAAAGTTTAAACTTAGAGAATACACAACTTAAAAACACTATCGACGATTTAACTAAGAAGAAAAATATCTATAAAAAAATAACAACTGATATGGTGAGCGACAACTGTGCATCTCCAATAACTAACAAGAAGCGGAAGAAAAAAACCACTATAGCAAATAAGAGCCCCCAGACAACACCCAAGACTGACAAAGTTAAGACTAACAATTTGCTCACGCAGACTGCTGAAAAATCAACACAATATGATACCCATTTAATGACGAACCTACAAGGCGACAAAAATCGTTTCTTAAAGAAAAACAAAACAAGGAAAAATTTATGTATAATTAGCAATAATAAAAGGAATAAGTTATGTAATTTAATTGAGGACACCTTTTATATGTATGATTATTGCCACTATCTATATCCAGGCGGTGATATTCAACAAATGCTACAGGGCATTGATAATAAAGTAAAAAACTTTAACAAAAATGATTATTGTGTTATTATATTAGGAGAGATGGACTTCATACGGACAGGAAACTATCACGATATTATATTTCTTATTAGAGAAACCATTGGGAAAATTAATAACACGAATGTGATTATTTGCCTTCCGACCTACAGATATGGCAATTATACAACTATATATAATGCAAGAATAGAAACTTTTAATAATCTTTTATATCTTGACAACTTAACTCACGAATATGCTTACTTACTGGACTCTAATGCAGAATTAATTTGTGACTATCAAATGTTTTCTGCGCCACAAGGACACATAAACGGAACAGGAATGAGGAATGTTTTCAGTAACCTCCAGAGGACTATATATCGATGCTGAAAATAATATAACAACATCTAATTCTTTTACCTCAGAAATTGAACATTCAGACACGTTTTTTCTATAATTATCTGATTATTATGCATCAAAACATTGCGGGACTCATCAACAAGGTGGATCAACTAACACTACACCTCCAAGAACTAGCCGTACAAAGAAACAACATAGACATAATCTGCGTCACGGAACACTTTATGGAGCGAGGACATGAGGAGCTTCTTTCAATACCTAATTATAAATTAGCCGCTTACTATACAAGAAGTACGAAAAGGGGAGGAGCTTGTATTTTGGTGAAATTTGGTCTACAATACAAAGAACTTACGGATGTCAGCAAAATGTCAATTGAGGGCGTTGTCGAAGTTTGTGCAATTGAACTAATACCACATGACACAATAATTATTTGTTTATACAGGGTACCAAAGTTGAACAATTTGGAAGTTTTTTATTCAAAATTAAACGTTATATTATCAAAATACTGTTACAACTCGAACAATAAAGTAATTCTATGTGGTGATTTTAACATTAATACTTTAAAGCAAGATAAATTATCTCTCGAATTTATAAGTTTCCTATTGAACTATAATTTATGTTTACAAATTAATCAACCAACTAGATTACAAAGCAATACGTGTATTGATAATTTTGCACATAATATTTCACGAAAATGTACTCATAATATTCTTGATCTACACATGTCGGATCACACGGCACAAACTTTAAAGCTTCCAGTAAAAAAGACATGTTTAATCAAAAGTTGGAATATAAAAGTGCGTGACTATAGTAATGAAAACTTGGTGAAATTTAAAGACTGTTTGAAATCAATTTCTTTTTCTGATGTCTACCTTACTAAGGACCCTAACGTAGCTTATAACAACTTTTTGGAGCTATTCCAATTGTTTTATAATTTGTGTTTTCCGATTATGTTCAAAAAAAGAAAATTAATAAACAATCCAAGTTGGATAACACCCGGTATTAGACGGTGTAGCCAAATAAAAAGACAGTTGTTATGGCAACATAGATTGAATTCATCTATGATAAATGTGACAAGACTTAGAAATTATTCAAATCGACTTAAGAAAATTATAAAATTGACACAATTCGCAAAGAATAATTATAAAATAAAGACAGCTTATAATAAATCGAAAATGACTAGTAGAATGACTAGAGTGTGGGCTTATTGAGATGCTGCATGCACCAAGCTGCATTGTTAACATTTTGCAATGAGTATGGTGACCACTAGTCTTGATTCTGCTCATGCTTTGCAATTGCAATATATCTGAGTCGCTTTAGCAGACTCAGGTATATTTTGAAATATCTTAAAAAAAAAAATCTTTTACTTGTAATTTGTTTGTATTTTCTTAAAAAAAAACCGACTTCCAAAAAACATGCAACGAAAACTCTCTGCCAAAAAAACACTTAAAAGCGTTAAATAAACTGGTTCTTCATAAATTGCCTATACCTAATTCTTTATTCATTTAAATAGTAGTATTATAATGTGTGCTAGGTACCTAGAATCTGTTTGAAGTCGGTGCCAAGTGACTATCGATTAGACTTTTGTAATTGTTTCGTTTGTATTCTTTTTGGCTTAGCACCGACTTCAAACAGAAATTAGGTACCTAGCACACATTCTAATACTACTATTTAAATGAATAAAGAATTAGGTATAGGCAATTTATTAAGAACCAGTTTATTTTACGCTTTTAAGTGTTTTTTTGGCAGAGAGTTTTCGTTGCATGTTTTTTGGAAGTCGGTTTTTTTTTTATAAAAAGTTTTTATTTTTCAGTTTTTAGTGCAAACAATCGAAGGTAAGTAGTAAGTTGAACTATTTCATCAAATTTCATCATCAAGAATACAAATTAAGGTCTATACGTACGTGTAATATTAAAATCATCCTCTAATCCCTAACTGTTAAAGAGAGTTTTACCTTCTATCATCAGCTCACCTAAATAACTTGAAAGTATATAACTGAAGGTCTTTAGATACGTATGAAATTGAAAGAATTATCCTCCAACTCCTAACCGTTGAGGAGTTGTACCTTCCACCTTCCATCATCAGCTTACCTAAATAATTTGAAAGAATACGACTAAAGGTAACATATATACATATGATATTTAAAGATTTATCCTCCAACTCCTAACCGTTAAGGAGTTGTACCTTACATCATCAGCTCATCATCATAAAATTATGACTACCAGACGCAAATACCAGTGTTACTTCAGAAAATATACGAAAAACATAGTATGTGCCTATAAAAAGTGAGGGTTTCTCTCGATTTCCCTGGGATCCCATCATCAGATCCTAATATGGTGGCAATGGGACCACCTCGGGAGCATACCTATTCGAACAAAAAAATAATTTCAAAATCGGTCCACAATTGACGGAGTAATCGCTGAACATACATTAAAAAAAAAAAAAAAAAACATACAGTGGAACATAGAACCTCCTCCTTTTTGGAAGTCGGTTAAAAAAGGACATAAGTGTCAGGCCAATTGATTGTCAAAGGGCCATTTGATTTGACCAATGAACACTCGCTGTTTTCGATTCCAGCTGTAATTAGCAAGATTACTCTAATAGTAGTACATGGGTTACGCGTTTCCTTGAAAAACAATCTACAAAACTGGATAAACCGCAAGTGAATTCGAGGGAAAAGTATAAAAGCGTGAAGCCGAAACGCCTTGAGGAGAATTAAATTTAAAGACAACATTACATTTTCCTAACCTCAATGTGTAGAAATGTACTGTTTGTATTTAATTTATTTAAATGTAACGTTCATCATACTTGAAATCAAGCTAAAGTTTAGTTGCGAAGGCTTTGTGTAGTGGGTGTCTGTATGATAAACACAATTCGACATATTATCCGTTTATATCAGAGCCGCAAAGGTTTTCGTTTGTTTGCTCTGTCACGCTAGAATGCTTCAACGGATCTATCTTTGGTGCTAAGATAGATAATACTTTGAAATTGCATTAATTGCGAACGATATTATAGTTAAAAGGTATGTAGGTATATAAATATAACGAGCTTATACCCCCGGATCCGCCTGCGTGTATGTCAGTTATCGCCTTTACCTTTGTTTACCGTGGGAGACCTATGCTTCGGCATGAATGGGCCGGCTCGACCGGAGTGATACCACGGCCTCACGGAAAACCGGTGCGAAACAGTGCTTGCGCTGTTTCACCGAGTGAGTGAGGATACCAGAGGCTCATACCCAAACCTCTCCTCCCATCAGAGGGATCCCTATCCCCCAAAGGCCGGCAACGCATTTGTGACGCCTCTGGTGTTGCGGGTATCCATGGGCGGCGGTAATCGCTTACCATCAGGCGATACGTCTGCTCGTTTGCCCGTTATTCCATAAAAAAACCTTCGGTTAGAATCAAAGTGTCTCCATGTCAAATTTTATTTTATTGCAACAGATTAGCTTATTTTTTTTGTAATAATTATAGGAATACTTACGGCTTCATTTCGGAAAAAGAAAGCCAATTAAAAGTTTTCACACATAGCAGAACAAGTAAGTGGAAATAAATACAAAATACATATTAAGCAGGAATTGAGGTTTAATAACCCACATGAGAACCACAAACGGACATATTTTCAACACATCATTAGTATTTTATCAACTTTTAAGGGACGGTTTTATAACAGCGGTGAGCTTGTAAGAAGTTTGAGACCTCTCTCCAGGATCGTAAGCCTGGCGCTTTAGGTATGATTAAATACTGTTACGAGGATAAGGAAACTTAGCCTCAAGCAAAATGAATAATAAACTTTCACGGTAAGTACTTTAAAAAGAGATGGAACTCACAGTAATGGATTAAGTTCTAAAGTAATTGCCAAAAACTGTCGTGTTTTCCTTCCTGTTCACGTTTACAATAAATTATCCTAAGACATGTTACCATTGTCTTACATCACAAGGTTTTTTTATGGAATAGGGGTTAAATGAGCAGACGCATCGCCTGATGGTTAGCTATTACCGCCGCTATGGACACCCGCAACACCAGAGGAGTCACAAGTGAGTTGCCGGCCTTTGGGGATGGGGAGGGCGATGGGGGAGGGGTTCGGTTATGGGTCTCCGGTATCCTCACTCACTCGGTGAAACACAGCAGAAGCGCTGTTTCACACCGATTTTCTGTGAGGCTGTGGTATCTCATCTATCAAGCGTGGCTCTCCCGGATTTAGTTCCCTATTCATTTTTTCTCGAATGTAAAGTAAATGAGGGGAGTGGAAATAGGTCGATCATGTCTCCTGGCGGACTGATGGTCGCTGGAGCCGAGAAATGCTTGAGTGAAGACCACGATTAGGCAATCGACACGACGGAATGACAACTTGAAGAAAATGGATGGCAGCGGATTGATACGAACTGCCTTCGTTCAGGAGTAGATGACAGTAGTCTAAAGTCAATACCACGCAGGCCAGACGGGTTAGGATAGTGTTTGTTTTAAATTGTCATTCTCCTTGCGAAAAGTGATGTTCTTTTGCGCAATTTGTCCCTTAGTCTCCTCTGACAACCATAGAATGAATACGCTTCGCGATACTCTTATTCCTTATCCATCTCTTCACAAATAGATAAATAATACGTCACGTAATAAAGAACTACATGGAATACATACAAAATACATGGGATGAGTCCCTGCTCATGTGGTGACACTCCATATTCTTCATACATCATCACACTGATTCTGAATTCGTCTCCAGTCTATGTATCTTTCTGGAAATATGGTTCTTTGAGTGTAAGCCACGTCAATTTTTTTTGCCTCTGGTAAAGTAACTTACACATATGATCTTCACTATTGCTTAATGGATTTTCGATTAATTTTCCTCTATCTCAAATTTACTGATTAAATAAATTTCATAAAAAAAAATTATTGATTGTTTTCTTTCAAGCAAAGGTATAAACAATGAGCCTTCTATTTTGTTTGTTGTCATCATATCCTGATGTTTAGATTATTCAAATCCCGTTGCATACAAAAGGGCGCACACAGCTGAGATTATAAATACAAATTTATGCATAATAACAAGCTTTGTGCAAACACTTCTCAGCAAAATGAATATTAAATTTCATACAACAAAAGCAACAAAATGGTTGCTGCATGAAATAAAAACGAAATTATACGAAGAGAGAAGGACGAGACTAAGACTTGTGAAAGGAGTTTATTAACACTGCAAGATGGTGAGCAAATTGGTTTAAATATCGCTTGCTTTGAACTAATAGTACAGTAGCTTTCGCTATTCCTTTTAACTTTGCAGAAAACCAGATTTTAAACATACGAGAGTATAATTGATAAATATAAGTGCTTTTTGTAAGCGACTGCAGATCAAGAGGTCTCGGGTTCGACTCCCGGGTCGTTCTGCTGTTGGGGTTTCCTTACAAGAAATTGTTAATAGCAGCCCAGAGTATGGAAGATGGCGGTGTTCCCCGTCCGTACCTCGGAGAGCACGTTAAGCCGTCGGTCCCGGTTGTCATGTACATCTATGGCAATCGTTATTGGGAAGTTAGTGCCCTCAAATATACTGACAACTAGTTCAATCTGCGAGTTCAGTTCACCTTCAGCGTTGCGGAGGTCCGATGCCAGTCGCTCCGTGTAAAAACTGATATTCAGGTAAAACCGGTTGAACTAGTAGCCGACCCCAATTAATCTTGGGAATAATAAAGGCAAGGAAGAAGAAAAGTGATAATAATGATATAAGTATCTTCTCAGATAAATTTCAGTCGTACCATGTTTTTAATGTTTCTCTTCACCGGCAGTGAGTCCTTAAATACCTTCAATCAGAATTGTGACGACTGATTAAGTTAGTTTTGATTTTTGTTTACCTCAGGCGTATCAGCCTCAATTGTACCCTCGTATGTTCGTAAACAACAGTGTGTCTAAAGTTAGCAACTGACGACAAGAAATTCAAATTATGCCGATAGTTAGAAATTGTCGCATCGAAGTGACAATTGTTAAGAAACTCTGTTTGAACTTCGCGAGAGATTACTAAGCCTTAGAAAATTGGTGAATAAATAAAATTATGGAACTGTTGAATATTTTTGTATTGAATTTGAAAAAAAAAACAACGGATTTTGCACTGTGATGATACTGGTTTAAAGATTTTGTTAATTGTGATATCGTTATTAGAAGCATTTTTAAAGTATATGGTATTGTGCTGATGTCCTTAACTTTCTAATAAATAATTTAAAAAAAAACCTATTTAAAGATTAAATTGACTTTTTTTAAACTATACTTACTTACTTTTTTTATTATTACTTTTTTTTAGTTCCATACTTGTTGACTAGACTAAAAGATGCAGCAGCATCACTAGGCCGCCATGGTGTGGGTCGTCATACTGCATTGTCTGCATTCGCAGTGAGTATGGTGACCACCACTCTTGGATTCTGCTTATGCTTTCCATCAGGCAGAGTAGAGTCATTATGGCGGGCCTTACATAAAAAAAAAAAAAAACTAAACAGTATTTAATTTATCATGCGATGAGACTCTAGTCATCATTCCGACAAGGTTTCATAGTAGTGGTTAACAAAATTAAAGTAAATACTCGCACTCCTCGCACTACATTGAGGTTTGGCAGCACATTACGACATCTTCTTCTCACCATCTGGCCTGACTGTTATTATTTTTTTTTTATTTTTTTTTTTTATTTTTTTTTTTCACACAACGCCATCTAGTCCCAAACTAAGCAGAGCTTGTATTATGGGTACTAGACAACTGATATAATTACATATATACTTTTTTTTTTTTTTTTTGTAAATACATACATATTATACATAGAAAACACCCAAACTCCGAAACAAATATTTGCAGATCATACAAACATTTGGTCCGACCCTGGAATCGAACCCAAGACCTCAAGAACAGCAGTCGCTTACGCTACCACTGCGCCACCGAGGCAGTCTGTATGTGTATTATGTAAATGCAATTTAAGTGAACGGGAGAAAAAATTAAACCAAGTCCAAAATGTCTCTGGAATGCGCTCCCGCCAACCGATTTACATTCAAAAAGAAAGATCACATGAACTTCTTCTCAATGAACTGGCAGGACTATACTAATCCATAGCATCTAAGCAGAGGTTGTGTTATGGGTATAGGCAAATGATATAAATACATAAATACTTTTTTTGTAAATACAGACATATTATACATAGAAAACACTCAAACTCCGAAACAAATATTTGTAGATCACACAAACAAGAAAGTGACTGGCAGCGGATGGATGAGGACTGCCCAAGACCGGGATAGCTAACGCTCCTTGGGGGAGACCTACGTTCAGCAGTGGACGGCGATTGGTTGAAATGAACAAAAATGTTAAGGTCCGAGCCAAGATTTGAACCCGAGACCTCAAGCACAGCAGTCGCATTCACTACTACTGCACCACCGAGGCAGTCATTGTGTAGAAACAAATATAATATTGATGTATATATTAATCTATATGTATGTTTATTTTTCGGTCTATGTGTGTCCAATGAACGATTAAGATATTTACACCACCTTAAGCTTGGTAATTACCAGGGATCGGAATTGGGTGTGTGAAAATGCCTAAAGTTTGCAGCGGGACATAATATGGAGCTGTTAAAACCACTTAAGTTAAACCGGTTTTGGATTTTACCGGTTTAGTTTCGTTTTTTTTTGTTTTACATGTTCCTTACCTTTGAAACACCGAACTATAAACATTTACAAGCTGCTAATACAGTTCTAAATTAATTTTTGTTTTGTACTTTTCGGTTTTTTAGTCCCAATTGTTCTTTGTCGGCCAAACACAGAATTTTACATATCTGCAAAATGCTAATGTGGTTTTAATTTCTTTTTTTATCTGTATCTTAAGTTAAAAAGTTTTGCTACAGATTGATGCAAGTAAAACGAACATTTTCGCGCATGTAAGCGCGGCGTTCACTTTAATGGCGTCGCTCCGTTTTTACTTGTGCATCGATCGGTATTCAGGGGTTTACTATGAAATATAAGCAGAAAATTTATTAGAAAATATTTACTTCAATCACTTCTTTGTTCTTACTTGAACGAATCTAAGTAAAACTGTTACAAATATAGGTCTAACGATAAATACGACACACAATATTTTTAGAGCAATTTTTAAATCTAATTAACTGGCGATTTACATATATTAACATATTTACACTATTTATTTATTAATTATTTACTATAATTTTTATTTACATGTCGGAGTGAGGGTATCCAAATAATAAAAGTGATACAAACATTTGCCACTATCGAACACTACGGAACACTCTATATAAAGTGGCGCGATCGGCAACAGGACACAGTTCTCTTCAGATCTCGCGACGACCATATCTATTATTTGATTTGTGATTTATTGTATCTCTGTGTTTTATATTGTGTGTATGAGGCGATATTTATCAGTGGGGGAATCACTAGCCTAGGTGGCGAATTCCACAGGGCATCGCGGAGGGGTGAGCGTTGCCCCAATCCCCTCGTGGGGGATTGCTGATGGTGTTTAAGTTAATTCATATCCGTATAGTAGTGATTAGTGTTTGGCTATAGTCCAGATTGGCTGTATCTGTGATTCATGTTCTCGTTTATTCTTGTGTCTCCGACATCAGAAGTGCGATCTGAATCTCATTTGCCCACAATGTTTGAGAGTGTAACGGATCGTCAGTCGCGGCGAGCGGTCGAATACCCTCCGCTTGAAAATCGTACGAGGTGTCATTTGTTAAATTTTTGTAAGCGAGAACGCTCACATAGTGTCAAAGTGTCGGTATAGCCATTTCGCGTACGAACGGTTTGTGAGACTACGTGCGGCCTACAACAGCGGCAGCGTGCGGTGGTAGTATACAAAGCATCGATTACTGGGAAGTAACCGGTATGTACGGACAACTCCAACAATCCGGTGAGTCGTACTATTTTTATTTTGTGCTGAGTGCTCTTTAATAAGATAAGTTCTGTCAGATGAATTTCTAGGCAAACGACAATATTGTGTAATTTATACTCTCGATTGTTTAGATTGATTGTTGATTTTTGTGTAAACAAAAATAAAATAGTGGAATAAGTAAAAGTGATTTTGATTCGAAAATGGACAATATTGTGCAGTAACATTATTGAGGGTAGGTAATGCCCGCACTTATTGTAACCTCGAAATTCTATGAACAGTTTTAATCCAGATTTATTCATTGCGGTTATTGTTTCATGTAGTACACGATTACTGTATTTCAAACGACATAATTATTTAAAGAGAAGAATGAGAATCTGTTTGCATTAAGGTTTTCATTTGCAGTTTTCGAAAATAATTTTGTTCTTAAAATAATAAGATCGTTTCTATTGGTGACATCGGTACAAAGGTAGACGATTTCGGAAGTATAGTGTAGTATTATATCATAGCAGAATATCTGTGATGGAGGTGGATTGAATTACCCGTTTTGCACATGCTGTTTGTTTATTGTTTAAATTTATTTCTTATTTTTAAACCCCGACGCAAAAAGAGGGGTGTTATAAGTTTGACGTGTGTCTGTCTGTGGCACCGTAGCTCGCGAACGGATGAAGCGAATTCAATTTAGTTTTTTTGTATGAAAGGTGAGTTACGTGCGAGTGTTCTTAGACGTGTTTCATGAGTCGGTTGAGTCATTTGAAGGTTGTGAGGGTGAAAATGGGGAAGAAAAACCGAATGTCTGCAAAACGTGCCAGTATAATCGTTAAATGACAATTGTGTAATTGATAACTTCGACCTGATGCTGCATAAGGGGTTTTTTTAATTATTCAATTTTAAATTTATGATTGTGATGTGATTTTTAGTTTGAGGCGGATTCATCTTTGATTGTAGCTATTAACATTTTTTTAATTATTATTTTGACCAATTTGAGATAGTTGTGACTCGAATTATAATTACCGTTTTTTTATTTTGTGATGAAATGTCGATATTTTCAGTAAAGATAAAAAAAACTGGTCGGACTTCTATTTGGTGTCAGCTATCTCACCAGCAGCGGGTGATTGTAGCTGGCATGTCTATGTAGTTGGCAGATACACGTGTGGGAGTCACAAGGGATAACTAACTGTTACACTTGTGGTGGTCACAGGGATGACCTACGATACTATTTATTTTGATTGCTTTGAGAATTTGCAGCAGTAGTCAATTACTAAAGTTCTTATTTTATGTGGTTTTGATTTTAATAATGAGGTTACTGTTTTCTTTTGCTGTTCAGTAGTGTACTGTTTTATTGAGACAGAATAGACAGTGAGGTCAGATATGGCAGAGTGAGAGAGATACTGTGTGTACACGTATGTGACATTTGATAGGGAAAGTGTAAATTAGTAAAGTTTGATCTCAGTAACTTAGTTTTGATTCAAAGTTAAGAAAGAAATTAGACAAAGTTAAATCCTAAGTATAAAGGACCGTTTAAAATTGTAGAGTTGCTCGATGGCGATCGTTATACTTTGAAATCTTTAACTAGTAACAGAATCTACAAATGCGCTTGCGTTCGTATACGAGAGTTTCCTTTAAGTGATATACCCGAGGAGGTAGATTTGTCTGGCATTGATAATAGTGAGGAAAATCCCTGTAGATCAAGTCCCTATTGATGTTGATGATGATAATCAAGGGTTGATTGATGCTGATGCAATGGAATGAAATTGCGTTGTGGTTGTGTGGCGAGTGGTCTCTATAATGAGACTATGAGATATCCTATCAGCGTGGTGGTTGTTAAAGTTTAGTTAAGTTTTCTGAAAGGCGAGGTGGCCACTGAAAGGCGAGGTGGCCACTGAAAGGAGAGGTGGCCACTGAAAGGCGAGGTGGCCATTGAAAAGTGAAATTGGTAGAATAAGAGGCCATGTAGATATTGTTAATAATAATAATCCAAAAATGTGTAACGCGATAAACGGTGAGGTGACTGTTGCGATACTACTTACTGGTGTTATTAATTTAGTATGTAGCGAGAAGTCTATTAGCATTCAGATTTGATAACGAAAAGCCTATTTTATGAGAATGTCCTAAATGAAGTTGTTCCACAGAAGATAAAATGTATAAATGTACCCAATGTCCTTGGTCAGGAGTGGCCGAACAACACAAAAGTCTCTTTCTTTTCTGCGGATAATGATGATGATACCTTCAACATCACACGAGGACGTGTAATACGTCAGGACGGCCGTGTCGGAGTGAGGGTATCCAAATAATAAAAGTGATACAAACATTTGCCACTATCGAACACTACGGAACACTCTATATAAAGTGGCGCGATCGGCAACAGGACACAGTTCTCTTCAGATCTCGCGACGACCATATCTATTATTTGATTTGTGATTTATTGTATCTCTGTGTTTTATATTGTGTGTATGAGGCGATATTTATCAGTGGGGGAATCACTAGCCTAGGTGGCGAATTCCACAGGGCATCGCGGAGGGGTGAGCGTTGCCCCAATCCCCTCGTGGGGGATTGCTGATGGTGTTTAAGTTAATTCATATCCGTATAGTAGTGATTAGTGTTTGGCTATAGTCCAGATTGGCTGTATCTGTGATTCATGTTCTCGTTTATTCTTGTCTCCGACATACATATATTTATTAACTATTTACATTACTTAATATATTTACTAGCTTTCCAGGTTTAATAGTTAAAAAAAAAGCCGACTTCAAAACTATGTAAAGACGCGAAAATGTTCGTTTTCCTTGCATCAACCTGTAGCAAAACTTTTTAACTTAAGATACAGATCAAAAAAAGAAATTAAAACCGCATTAGCATTTTGCAGATATATAAAATTCTGTGTTTGACCGACAAAGAACAATTGGGACTAAAAGACCGAATTTTAACCGGAAAAGTACAAAACAAAAATTAATTTAGAACTGTATTAGCAGCTTGGAAATGTTTATAGTTCGGTGTTTCAAAGGTAAGGAACATGTAAAAAAAAACTGAAACTAAACCGTTAAAATCCAAAACCGGTTTAACTTAAGTGGTTGTAACAGCTCCATATTATGTCCCGCTGCAAACTTTAGGCATTTTCACACACCCAATTCCGATCCCTGGTAATTACTTACCATATGTACTGTGTCAGTGCCATAAGTAATAATTAGTGATTGTGTGATTGAAGATAATACATTGCGTATAAGTGCGCCGATCCTCTTTGTGTCCTATCCTTAATTGTGAGGGATGTGACCTCTATTTCAAGCTATTCTGCGAGTGACAGCTCGCCATCTATTTCTGTCTTGAGCAGTGTGTAGGGCAGCATGGATCGTAACGCCGAGAGTAGAACAGCTCTGCTCAGCGCAACGGGCTAAGGCCCTGGGTCTTTTTCCCTCTATCTTCCCCGCCACCATCAGTCTTTCGAGGTTATCGCCTCCTCTTTTGCAATGTGGCTGATAAAGCAGCTAAAAATGCATAAAGTTTAAAACAAATAAACGTTTGTTGATGAGTATTTTACTTTTGTTTTTTTCCTGACAAACTTTTGCCTGCCTATGCTGCGCAAGCTTTGTTATGTTACTCGCTAATTCCTTTACATTGAAATTTAAAAAAAAATATTATATTTTTGGCCGTGAAAGCTTTGTAAACAAACAAGAAAACTCACATTCGCATTAATAATATTAGTTAAAATGTACTGGATTGACGGCAATAGACTTGTTCTCCTACTGCTTGTGACTAAACCAATAGTTACAAATATAATTGTAATTGTTTGGCGATATACATTTTCTGCTTTTGTTACTGCTACACCATTTATGTATATTTCTCTTGCTATATTTCTTATTCTTTCACGTTTTTCTTCCATATAACTCCCCAAAAACAACAATCACTTTTAAAATTTCATCTAGTTCCAATTCTCTTAATGTTTTCTAACAAGAGTTATATATCAGTTAGGATGCGCGCCAGATTTTTTTTTCATTTCTAAACCTACGTTGGCCATAAATGAAACTATGAATAGGATGTCACGAGCTCTGCCTGGGGAAGTTGAAAAATGTTCATAACATCCGGGGAAGCTTCGTGTGATAAACAACTACACATCGCGCTGGAATAAACAAGTTAAAAGGTATCATTTACTTTAGATATGATTTTGTAGTGGGTAATAATACTGATACTTTGGTATAAATTAAAGAAACTAATATTTGTTTCACACGATATTTTTGTGTTTATAAAAGAAGAAATTGAATATTGAACGTTGTCGTTAAACTTGGGAGATACCTATGTCCAGCATTGGACATCTTTTGGATGATATGATGATAATGATGATGGATAAAAAGTTAAACGCATTTTATCATATTTAAAGTTTTGGATAGAATTTTGAAGTATATTTTACTTTTATTTTGAAAGAGCGCAACAATACATTTAGAACTGCGGATATACACACATCAAAAGTGTCCAGGGATCAACATATGTGTCTAGGGATCAACATATATTTTTGCAATAACTTTTCTCCTGATTGATATTAATTAAAATTTTCTTTAAGGATTCATCAAATAAAGTGTTTTCGTTTGTCACAGTAACGATAAACCAAGTCACCTTTGCATTAATAAAGAAATTTGTCATTTTCCTAATAAAGGGATTTTTGACATTTGAACCACTAACATTAAAGTTCGAAAAAAAGACTGTAATAACAGTTTTCTTTAAAATTTTATTAGGTAACTTAAACAATTAATAATCCGTGTTTCTACCGCGAACACTAACAACACAAGAATCGGTTTGTGATACTCAAAATGTGTTCATCCAAATCACGCTGTGGAATGGCCGCCCATGTTCGTTGCAACAACAAAAAAAGGTCTTCTTGCGACTGGATACCCTCCATATTCGGCAGAGCTCTTCTCTGTACCATATCCCATGCATGCTCAATCGGGTTCAAGTCTGGCGACTGAGCAGGCCAGGGCCAAAGCCACATCTCAATCTCAAGAAATCCGCATAAAAATGCTTGATCCCTAGACACTTTTGATGTGTGTAGTTAGTGAAGAATATAAAAAATTTGATAAAAAGTAAAATCGGATGTTGATCATTGTCGTATCTACGAGTATATATCTACTAGGTGACCCACGCAACCTCGTTTACGTCTACTATTGCCCGTAGCGTAATAATTTTCCCCCGTTTTTGGAACATTATTCATTGGTTCTCCGCTCCTATTGGCCTTAGCGTAATGATATATAGCCTATAGCCTTCCTCAATAAATGGGCTATCTAACACTAAAATAATTTTTCAAATCGGACCAGTTCCTGAGATTAGCGCGTTCAAACAAACAAACTCTTCTGCGCTATATATAAGTAAAGTATAGATCTAATACCTTTTAACGAGCAATTCTTATATATATGTTACGGGCAACGTGATTAACTGGGCATTATTAATATGGACCGGCCATGATTAATTTATGACTTTGAACGGCCATTATTAATAATCATGTTGTTTTAATAACATTGCCCAATTGAGTCGGACATTATGTATACAGACCGGTCATTATTAATAGTGCCCGGAATTATCAAATTGCCCGTAACATGTACAATTTGAATGTTGAAAACGGCTCTAACGATTTCAATGAAATTTAGTATGCAGAGGGTTACGGGGGCGATAAATCGATCTAGCTAGATTCATTAAAAAAAACGAGCAAAGCTCGGTCCATTTACAAGTATAGTACATGTCTGGTGCCAAAACTTTTTAGTTAAATCTTATTGATAGATAGGAAAAATGCAAAAAAATTGTTAAAATTTATAACGAATTTTTTGTTTTATCTTTTGTTCTTCGCTCTGTTCTTCTTTGAAACGAGCTCCCTCTCGAAATCAGAATGGCCAACAATACTTTTTCCTTTAGGAAGAAAGTAAAGCAATATCTTAATAAACAACTGGCAGAATCATCATCCTCATAACTGTCATCCACTATTTTTATTATACCTATTTGCGTATGTGTATGTATTGTATGTACTTGTATAAGTTTATATGTATTTAGTTGTGTGTATAATATGTATTAGTTTTTGTGGGTGCGTTAGATTTATATAAATGTGTATATTTGATATGGTATTTGATCTGTCTATTTTAATACAACTATTTATCAAAAAGCACATACTTTCCGTTTTCTCTGCATCGCCCAATGGTTGACTGGTAAAGAATGCCTGAGGCATTAAGTCCGCCAATGCACCACAATTGTATAATGTTTTAAATAAATAAATAAATAAAACGGTCACTAGTTCTAGTGGCCGGAGAAACAGATATAATCTAGAAACCATATTTTTGGTATCACGACTGATCTACAAATTACTCTCTCGTGTGTGGGAGGCAGCGTGGTTACATATTCTTACCCCTCACACTTAGACAAAAATAAATCTATAATTTTTAACCGACGTCAAAAGAGAGGAGCATCTCAATTTGGCTGTATTTTTGTGTTATAATTGTTACCTGATAACTTCTCGTTTATGAACAGATTTGGAAAGTGTTTTGTTTTCATTTGAAATGGTGCACTTTCTATCTGTCCCATTACTTGTGTAAAAAATTAAAATAAATTTCGCAGTCCCTTAATACTTATGCTTTGAAGACTGTACTACCTCCATTTTTTTGAAATATCATACTATAATACTCCACCGATTCTAGCATAACGTGAAAAATCATATCAAATATTGAGGATTTCCCGACAACATAAACTCAACAAACTAGTAGGTTCGAAAGCGATTACACTGCGTAGATGATTGAATTCAACCGATGTTTACTCTTGCGTAATACGCAGGAATAGGGATCATTTTCAATCAGCGCATTCATTGAATCCACGACAGTGACCCTGGGTTCGGATTTTACAGGATTGGTCCCTCTTGCAATTATCAAAGAGATTTTTTCTGAGAACCTGTAATTGGTAATTTTGGTGTATGATTACTTTTATATCCTGAAACGAAAAACCTAGCTGTAATAATTAGGGTTCAATATTGTGTTGTTAATAAGGTCATTTTAAGTAATGGCTACTGATGATTTGCCTAAAAAGAAAAATAGGTACTGTGGTTATTTTTTTAAATTGATAGTTGGAGAGCGTTTGTAATAAAAAAATATGCTATTCATAAGTTTTGAAAATATCTTGAATACAAAATATGTCATGAGCCAGTGTGAGTGGAATATATACTTCCATGTAAAACGCCTAAAAGCACCAGTGGGGAAGACCTAATGATCCAAGACAACTGCTGCAGACGAACATTACCGTGGGAGAGCCACGGCATGAATGGGCCGGCTCGACCGGAGTGATACCAGGGATCGGAAAACCCATGCATAACGGTATGCGTTATAAACGGTTACCGAATCAATCTGTAACCGTTTCAAAGGGTTACTCATTGATTCGGTTAACAGATTATATATGTTATTGTTTTAACCCAAACAATAAGGGTTAACCCAAATTAAAGGGTTTGTGTTTTTGAAATTGTTAACCCAAATGATAGAAGTTAACCCAAGATTTCGGTTATTATACGACGTGACGCGACTTAACCCAATTTGAAAATTAATCAATTTTAATTGATCTCTTGTGAGAAATATATTAGCCGAGATCCCCTCCTTCCCATCTCACGCAAATAATGAACGTCACCGACGACTGTAACGAAAAATGAATCAAGGACCTACAAATATCCAGAATCCTATATCAAATTCGGTTAAGGTTAACCGAAATTATCCTGTATTAGACTATTCCTGTTAACAGTTATAATTCGGTAACATCTATTTATGTTAATCCTAAATTTAGGTTAACCCATTTCCAAAAGGGTTAATAACAGATTATTTCGGTTAGGTTAACCCAAACCTGAATATCCCTGAGTGATACTACGGCCTCACAGAAAACCAGTGTGAAATAGTGCTTGCGCTGTGTTTCACCGTGTTAGTGAGGATAACGGAGGCCCATACCCCAACCCCCTCCCCCTATCTCTTCTCCCATCCCCCCAAAGGCCGGCAACGCACTCGTGACGCCTCTGGTGTTGCAGGTGTCCATGGGCGGCAGTAATCGCTTACCATCAGGCGATACGTCTGCTCGTTTGCCCGCATATTATAATATCCTTGAAGTTTTCCCCATAATATAAGACATTTTTTTTTAAGGACAACTTCCGCACTAGGAATAAATCCTGTGTCACGGGGGACTTTACAAACATACATGAAACGGACGCAAAGAACACCCAGACTCAGAACAACAATTTGTGGATCACACAAAGTGTTGTCCTACGTGGGATTTGAACCCACGACACTTGGCGAAGTAGGAAACGGCGTGGTGACCGTTAAACCACTAGGCCAAACGTGCAGTCGTAAACTTAATAAACATATACATAATACAATAGAATGTTTTCACTCAATATTCAAATTTACGAGTAAATTGATATATTTCTTTGCATGGTGAGAAGGTAAGACGAAATATAGATCTCAATTCTTATTTGGCATTCGATGCACGGAGCTGTTAGAAGGCTCCGTATATTTAAGGCTTGTCGAAGCAAGTGTAGTATGAAAATAAAATATACGTCAACGGAATAGGAATTTAATTTGCCTGTTACAACACGTAAATATGTGAACAAGTGCCATGAAAATTATTGTTATAGGTTATAAGTAAAATACATCATATACAATCTTCTACGCGTTTATTTTACAACATTCAAACACACATCCAGTCAAGCGCACCAACCACACTGGAGCTTGGCATTCAAACACCACTAATACCATTAAAAAAAACAAAATAAATTTTGTAACCCTTTAGAATTTACTCAGGTAATTACAATTAAAATAATAATTTAAATTTATGAGATACTACAAAAGGTAATAAAAGATAATTAAGTCTCGTGCATTGCTTAAGAAGATAATGGCAGTACTGAAATAATCTTAGTCGTTAAAGCAAACCAATGTAATAAAAGTCTAGTGATTGGCTAATAAAATGATCCATATAGCATTACAAGTCTAGACTAAATCTTTGCAAGAGCAAATAAGTTCATATAGATTATTTAAAAATAATTAAAAACTAAAAAAAAAAGCATGTTATTTTATAGCGGCGGATTGAGAATTAGTGTCACTACATTTTCTTCTTTTGTGCGGAAATCCCCTCGGATACCACCAACTGGTGGTTAAGTCGGACTCGAACCGACTAAAAAGCGCACACCGTCTCGTGTATTAGAAGCCGGGGAACCAGATGCACCCTCGGAAGGAAATCCCTGGAACCCCGACGTACCTCGGGGCACCTACGGTTTGTAGATGACTTACTACTACTTACAGCCCAGTGCTCACTTTCTTCTCTAATAGGTGGTATCTGCGTAACGGGTCTTTTTATGTTCTTTGTGACCTTCCATAACGAATAATCTGTATTGCGGTCACTGGTTAGTTGGTTTAGGTAAGTACACATACATTCATCTTTGAACTGTTGTATTACTCGAGTGAGCTTTTTTGTGAGAATATTCAACAAGGTTTTGTCCGAAGGGTACCTTGTTTGATGCCATCTTTGTCTCTGTTTTCTTTTTTCGCTGATTAAATTTCTAATCTCGATTGGATAGTTAGTAGTTCTAATTTTACGTTTTAACTCTGGCGTATTTTTCCAAGCGCAACTTTTAATGTTAGTCACAAAGCTGAGTATTTCTGATTCCAGATGTTGTGGGAGCTTTAATGGGACCTTTAGATTAATAGTAGACTGTAGGTCATACTTAAAACTTTCCCAATCAGTGAATTTATTTACTAGCGTTGGGCGGATCTCTCTTTGTATTGTTTTTTTCATTTAATGTTAATATGATCAGTGAGTGATCCGAATTCATATCACAACAGCTTTCTATACATAAGAAGTCAGATATGTTCTTATAGATAAAAAAGTCTATGAGATCAGGAACTTTGTGCGGGTCAGTTGGCCAATATGTGGGTTTTCCCGTAGATATAACGTTACATTGTAAATCTCTAATTGCGCATAGCAGTTCTTTCCCTTTTGATGTAGTAAGTCTAGACCCCCAGTGGGTGTTTTTAGCGTTAAAATCGCCACCAAGAATAAATCTGTTTCCCATTTTTTTTAGGAGGTTTTGGTATTGGGTGGATTTTAAAGAATATCTTGGTGGGCTGTAGATTGAAGAAATTGTTATGGCATACCTTTCAGTCATAACACATACAGCGACAGTTTGTATCTCAAGCTCTTCGTGCTTGAATTTCTCGTAATGAGAAATGTTATCTTTTATTATAACTGCGCTACCACCTCTGGCTTTGTTATCTGGATGTAAAGCATGATAAATTTTGTAACCTTTCATTTGAATATAATATATACATACATCAATATTTTCTATATTTAGGACAGCTCATTGTGATGGCGCAGGAGTCCATTAGCATTCCAAGTCATGATTTTAAGTTTGTTACTCATGAGTGTTGCGGTAAAGTAGCCCTAGTGTTGTGTTCTAGTTTTTTTAATCGTTCATCGAACGTTGTTATAATATTCAAAATTTGGTTTAGCTTTCCATCAAGAGTTGTTGTGGATTGTGTTTGTGATTGTACCTGAGCACCCTTTGTTATTTGAGCAAATGTGTGTGAATTAGTAACAGCCTTATATGTTACAGGTTTTTTATCAACATTTGGTTTTGGACCCTGACTTGAGAGGACGGTCTTTGCTTTAGGAATTTTATTTCTTAATTTTTGTAATTCCTTAGCTACCATACAACCTCGGTAGCTGGCAGGGTGTGGTTCGCCGCAGGTTTCGCGCACTTTGGTTTGGCTTCTGCTGGCTTTTTGCAGTCCTTGGTTAGGTGTTTACCTGTACACTTCACACAACGGGGTTCCTTAGAACAATATTTTTGTGTGTGTCCATAGGTCTGACACCTCTTACATTATGCGATTAATTTACTAGTTTTCAGTGGCTGAATGTCTACTTTACAGCCAAGGATAGACTGAATGCTGTAAATGTTTTTTATATCTTCATCGTTTTTAAACGAGAGCATGAACATGTTAAGAGGCGTTTTGTCACGGCAACTCAGCTTGTTTACCACCTCTAGGATTTTGTAAACTTTGGTTGATAGGTCGTCTGTAATTCTAGCTGGTACCCACGAAGACGGCAAGTTTTTGACCATCACTCTGATGGGTCTGTCCTGCTTGTTTTCGTAGATGTGCCAAAGGAAATTGTTTTGGAGCAGTAACTTTGAAATAGTTCTGTATGTGTCTTCGCTACGGCTGTTTATTTTAACGCTGTTATTATTCAGCATTTTTATTAAAAATGACTCACCAGTGACATTTTCAGATAAGAAATCGTAAAAATTCTGGTAGTCCTTTATATTTTCAGTGATTATGGGCGGCGGTTGTGGAGCCTTCCTTATTTTAGTTGTCTTGGTTTCATCGCTGGATCCTGTCCCTTGTTGTTTGGTCGGTGGTGTCAACGATACGTTCAGCTTCCGTTTTTTGCGAGTCTGCTGACGAATCCACTCGGTTTCGTTCGCAAGTTCGTCCTCATCAGTTTCATACTGGACTGGTTCAGACAAATGTTCTTTCAAAGGTAGACTTTTTCGTTTTGGGGCTTTTCCAATTGACTCTGGAGGTTTTCTAGTTGTACTCGCAAGTCTCAAAAATGCCTGATCTAGCATCCATCGCCAACACCGGGCGTCGATCGGTCTAGTCACAGTATTACACACATAATATTCAAGTGCGATAAGAGATCCAAGTGCGTCGCCGTTCGCACTTAATCTTGTTTTCTTGTCTACTTATAATTGTTATTTTCTGTGAAGCCGTGGTATTACTCCGGTCGGTCCGTGCGTGTCGAAGTATGGATCTTTCAGGGTTATTACAGTTTTTTTAACAAAAAAATCCTCCCACTATGATTCCAGTTTTTTAATGCGAGACGTAGGGAAGTATCGGACATCATAGTGTGGGTTCATAACTTCATATATATTTTTTTTTTTTTTTATGTTTGGCCCGCCAAAATGACTCTGCTTTGCCTGATGGAAAACATAAGCAGAATCCAAGAGTGGTGGTCACCATAATCATTGCGAATGCAGACAGTGCAGCCTGCGACCCACACTATGGCGGCCTAGTGATGCTACTGCATCTTTTAGTCTAGTCAACAAGTATGAAACTTGTTGACTAGACTAATTGGGCCCCCGGTCTCGCACTCACCAACGAAACACGACAGCACGAACGCTGTCATTTTACGTTGATTTTCTGTGCGAGGGTAGTACCGCCCCGGTCGAGCCGGCCCGTTCGTGCTGAAATCAGCGTGGCTCTATATTCATAACATTTCACACCCGGCAGTTTAATTACCAATCTAAACTGAGATTGTACTATAGTATGATGACGAGATTTCCGATAATCATACTAACATATTACATTTTTATACATAAACTAGCTGACCCGGCGAACTTCGTACCGCCATATTTACATATCTGTCTCAGCTTCCCACAAGCAGTGTACAGTCGCGGACAAAAAAGACTTTTCCTTCATCTTTTATTTTTTTCTTTATAGCAAAAAAAAGAATGAATGAAATCGGACTGTGTTATTGAATTACAACTAAGTACATATTTTGACATTCATCCCCTCTTTCCAGGAAACCGTGCTGAATTTCGGGATAAAAAGTATCCTATGTCCTACCTCGTAATATGAACTCAAATCATGCCAAGTTTCATTTGAATCCATTCAGTAGTTTCGGTGTGATGCGCGGCCAAGATACAGACAGACAGAAATGAAAAAAAATACAGTTTTGGCGTCAGTATCGATAATATAGAGCCCTCCAAAAAATTTTTTCTAAATATCTTTAATTTACAGAACTGGACCTGTTACATTTTTATTATAAGTATAGATTACAGTCAGACATATAAATTAAGTCAATAGACTAATTTCATATTTTGTAACAGATACCTATTCAAGCTTATATGACAACGCAGTTATCATTCACCACTTGCCGACCTTATAAGTATTTTATTGCTATTTCTGAAGTATTGTTATTAATAAGCTGTCATTTCTAAACCAAGAAAGCGTATAAATCTTAAGAGGCGACGGCCATTTTCCTTGCTCCATAAGCCAAATATCTTCACTTACATAAAACGTTTCCGATAAGTGATTTTTTATGGCTCTCGTCAATTCAACTACTATTGATGCTATTTCTCCTAAGAAATCATAACATGGCTATGAAATTCCTTTTATTTTTTTCTATTTTTACCCGACTAAAGCCAAAAATAAGGATAATAATTTTGGTAGGCTATGTAAGTTCCACCGTTCCTGAACTACTGAACTGATTTCAATGAGTGATGTGTTAATCCATACTTATATTATAAATGCGAAAGTAACTCTGTCTGTCTGTCCTGCTTTTATGGCCAAACCGCTGCACCAATTTCGATGAAATTTGGCATGGAGATACTTTGATTCTTGAGGAAGCACATAGGCTATTCTTTGCTGCGATATCAGATAAACACGCGGGTGGAGCTGCGCACAAAAGCTAGAAGAACAATACAAGTAGAATATACAAATTTTATCAAAACTTATTTATTTATTTTTTTATTTTATTCTTTATTGTACACAAATGGAAAAAAAACATTAAGCTACAAGGAAATAAAATGTACAAGGGCGAGCTTAATTCAAACATGAGTTATCTTCCAGCTTACCTTAGAGTGAATAGAGGATAGTGAAGAATGTGTACTAATAAATAGACAGAAGAAATAACACTTCATTCGGACTACAAAAATATTATACTTAAAATACTAGAAACTTTTTACTTAGTCGTATTATAGTTTTAAGCTTTTTCTTGATCGTCTAAGTTTCTATGTTAATTATAATTTTGATTACTTTTTAATTAATGCAACGATAATGATTAATTGCCCCAATTAAAAACTTAGCTACACTGCCAGCACCAAAAAGTGGTACACGTAAACAAAGTTCCAATGGGGGTACATACATTTTGCCTAATCATTGTAATCAACTATGAGTGTCTAAACACAGCATATAAAACACATATAAATCTAAATATTTAGTTTTCATTAGCTTACAGAAGTTGAACAAACACCAATAAGGTAAATCGAGGAGGAGTTCCCTCTATTGCCTTTCGTTTCCATCATCAGATTGGTTTAAAAACTCTTTGTTATACAATACATTAACTTTTTCATATGATCTAGTATTGTACTAGAAGAATAAAGAACACCCAGACTCACAACAACAATTTGTGGATCACATAAAGTGTTGTCCCATGTGGGATTTGAACCCACAACACTTGGAGAGCGCTTAACCCACTTGGTCAACCGTACAGTATGTAGTATTGATCCAAGCGTACAAGAACGATATGCAACTTCATTTTATACTATGTCTTTCAAATCTCAGTATAATAATATTATGATAGTATCCAGAATCGTACTTAACTGAGGGTTTCCCTAACCAAACTAGTATGTAAATAGACCGTGACATCATATTGACAACCGGATCCCTTCGGTTGCGATAAGCATTCCCTTTTACATCCTTTACGGAGGAGAACTCACGGAAGTCGATATCTAGCATTATTTATATTTTTCGTATTTTTAGGGTTCAGTACCTCAGAAGGAAAAATGGAACCCTTATAATATTACTTTGTTGTCCGTCTGTCTATCTGTCAAGACCCTTTTTCTCAGTAACGCGTGCAGGTATCAAGCTAAAATTCATATCAAATACTCAGGTCTACTCTCGCTTGGAGCTGTGCAAAAATCAAACTTCTAAGCCAACGCAATCAAATGACACAAACGTTTATGCTGTAAATTTTCGACACTCGCAAGAGAATCAATACCTACAGGGTACTTCCCGTGAACTCAAAATCTTGAAATTTGGTACGAAGCAACGTGTTATAGCACAGAAAAATTAAAAATTGTGAAAAGCATACATTAAAAATGTCATCATCGAATTACATCATTTAATATACCTACAGGTTTATACGGCACCCTCGATGCGCGAGTCCGACTCGCATTCGGTCGGGTTTTTTGATGTGAAACATCTATAGGCGAGGGGTAAACCTGATTTTTGGCGTGGCGAGTGGCGATTTCAAATTTTTATTTTATTTGTATTTGTTTTGTTAATTGTATTTTTATTTGTATTTGAGTTTTGTATTTAATAAAAATGAATATTAATGTAATAAACAGTCATTTTATTTTATATAAAACAATTTCGATGTTTCACATCTGCCAGGCGTCCCGTGACGGCTCACGTTTTTTTGTAATATTGTAGGACAATTATTATAGACCACAAATAATATTTTAGGACAATTATTATAGACCACAAATAATTTTAATCATTAATATTATTTTAAAGAAAGCTTCTACCTGTACTGATCTGTTTAGTTTTTATTTAAAAAACAACTAGCGTATTAGAAATATATCGTGTGTCTCGGGGAACTATACAAACATACATGAAACAGACTCCATAGATAGCGCTTGCCGGATGCCACTCCATAGACTCTATGGAGTGGCATCCGGCAACGATATCTTCGGCAAACGCTGTGACCGAGACACCGCCTCTAGGGCATAGAGGCGTTGTCTCGGTCAGAGGCGCTCGTTAGTTTGGTAGGCATGGAAATGTACTGAACAATCAATACATATATATTAAAATCGCAACCGGTCGCTGTCTGAACATGGAAAACATTTAAGGAACATTATTGTAAGGGGCTTTATGACCGCAATAGAACACAAAACAATGATTTTTAGATTTTTTTCTATTTGTCTGTACGTTTATGCACGCTAATATTAGAAACGGCTTAACCGATTTGAAAGTAGTTTTCAATAATTAATTTTGGTTTGCTCCAATTAATATTTAGTGTTGGTTTGATTTGAATCAGTTCCTAAATAAAATATGTAGTTAAATCTGTTAGAAAAATCACCGCGAGAACCGAACTTTATGCAGGCGGAGCGGCATGCAAAAGCTAGTGTAAAATATTTTTGTTAACTTTGTAATTGTAAATTCTATTCATAAAGTAAATATATCAACTTCAATTATATTCGGTTGTTTTAATAACAAACCTTATTCCGACTAAATGCGTGTTTAAAAAGCATTTACACATTTATATCCTCTCAAGTTACTATAGTCACAGCATTGGAATTTATACTAAAAGTAAAACTAATACTCCATTACTAAGTTTATGAGTTCAAAATTCTTTCAACGATAAGTAGGCTATTAATAAGGAAAGTTTATAAGCTTGAGACCTTCTAGATTAGGACTGTAGGCAGAAATGCCGACATGTTGCGTTAACTATTCACAAATTAGTGAAGCTAATATCAGAAGTTAATATTAAATTTTTAGCTAAATTTACAAGAGACATTAGCAATTATTGTAATAAAAATAGTGATATAATGAATACGTGAAATGTTTGAAGCAAAATACTATAAATGTTGATGTCCGTATATGTATCTCTGTACAAATTTATACTGTAGTGGTGTGCAATGAAGTTTAATAACTAAAATAAAAAAAGTAAAAGTGATTGCCTCAGTGGCGTAGTGGTAGCGTATGCAACTGCTGTCCAAATATTTGTATGATCTGCAAATGTTTTTCGACTGTAAATCGGCACTTAATCGCGATAACTACCCGTGACCACGATCGGTGCAATTCGATCGAAACGTCGGGTAACCAAAAAAAGGTATTGTATCTTGTTAATATTATCGCGACTAAGTCCCAATTTACAGTCGAATAATATGTATAGTCGCGAAAGTTTAAAAACAATTACTGTAAATGTTTGTTTCGGAGTTTGGGTGTTTTCTATGTATAACATGTATGTATTTACAAACAAAAGGTTTATATGTAATATGTATATCAGTTGTCTAATACCCATAACACAAGCTCTGCTTAGCTTGGGACTAGATGGCGTTGTGTTGGATGTCCGAAAATATTTATTTATTTATTTTTGAAGACTATCAAAAGAGGTTCATTATGTAAGATATTCACTACTCTTTTTCTTACCTTGAATTACTACAAGAGTACTTAAACAAGACAACAAACCCAAGAGTTTCTAAATCCTAAAACCATTGTTTTACGTAAAAAGAAAAAACAAGATAAAAAAGTCAAAATTAACCTCGACAAGTCTAAAGCAGATTTGCATAACGACAATTTGTTTGAATCAACTTCAGAGTTCTTGTAAAACAGCTTCCAAGACATTCTAACACAAGTATTTTAAGAAATTGTAAAGCATTTTTTAATAAGATTTGGCAAGAAAACGTACGTTTTAAGTATACTTTTGGGATAGATAAAAATTAAACATGGGGAAGGAAGCTGTAACTACTTTTTCTTACAGAAATTTAATTGTTCAATATAATACTGTATATGTTTTCTAACAATCCAAAGTCGTAGACATAAAGAAATGTGCTTGAATATTTTTTACAATAAATGCTCAAAAATACAAATAGTATACAAATCTGAGACACAACTCTGGTATGATCTACAAGTGACAGCGCGCCCTAAAAGTCTACAGCTTTTCATTTTCAAGAGCATTCTCTATACAGGAAAGAAGTCAGCCTACTTATCACGAAAAGTATTATATCACGATCATAGTCATTTGATCCATACGACGCCATAACAATCTTAAAATTTCTTCCAAAAAGACCGGACTAAAGATGGATTAAATCAGCCGTAAGTAAGCATATAACTTTTTATAGTCATTGGTGATACAGAAATAAAATGACAAAAATAGTGTCTAAATTGAAGATCAGAATTAAAATAAATATTTACAGAGAATTAGAACCGATATAAAGCCCATAGCAGACCCATTCAAAACAGATCTGTGAAGAAAACATATACAAATGAGGATGGCAAATGACTGTCTTACAAGGGTAAATGTATCGGAAAAGTATTCGTTCAACCCTAGTACAATAGCGAGGCTGATGCCGACCCGACTACAGGCTGGCACATATGTGTATATGCCCTGTGAAATAGATATGGAGCCATTAAACTTTAAATAATCGTTATGGGTATAATGAGTATTATCGAGTTTCTTTGTATTTAGTTTTTGCGCTTTCCGTACCCAAAGGGTAAAACGGGACCCTATAACTGAGACTTGGCTGTCCGACTGTCTGTCACCAGGCTGTACCTCATGAATCGTGATAGACAGTTGAAATTTTCGAGGTGATGTACACACATCAAAAGTGTCTAGGGATCAAGCATTTTTATGCGGATTTCTTGAGATTGAGATGTGGCTTTGGCCCTGGCCTGCTCAGTCGCCAGACTTGAACCCGATTGAGCATGCATGGGATATGCTACAGAGAAGAGCTCTGCCGAATATGGAGGGTATCCAGTCGCAAGAAGACCTTTTTTTGTTGTTGCAACGAACATGGGCGGCCATTCCACAGCGTGATTTGGATGAACTCATTTTGAGTATGCCAAACCGATTCTTGTGTTGTTAGTGTTCGCGGTAGAAACACGGATTATTAATTGTTTAAGTTACCTAATAAAATTTTAAAGAAAACTGTTATTTCAGACTTTTTTTCGAACTTTAATGTTAGTGGTTCAAATGTCAAAATTCCCTTTATTAGGAAAATGGCAAATTTCTTTATTAATGCAAAGGTGACTTGGTTTAGGAGAAAAGTTATTGCAAAAATATATGTTGATCCCTAGACACATATGTTGATCCCTAGACACTTTTGATTAGTTTATTTCTGTTGCCGCTATAACAACGAATACTAAAAAATATAATAAAATAAATATTTAAGGAGGCTCCCATACAATAAACGTGACTTTTTTTGCTCTTTTTTGCTCGATATTGATAACGGCAACATGTAGACGCTTGAAATGTATAGATAAAGGTGCGGAACCCTTCCTGCGTGAGTCCGACTCGCACTGGGCCAAGTTTTTTTTTTGGTGTAAGGTAGCACATTTCAAAACTTGATATAAATCCTTCTAAGGAGGGGCCTATGTCCAGCAGTGAACTGTTAGTAAATGAGAAGTCAATAGATTCGTAATCATGACCTGGATGTCATAGGATATTTTTTTTTTTTTTTACATTGTCTGGCTATAGAAAATGTTTAAAAAACTATAGTTTTTTAAACATTTTCTTGTAATTCCATAAACTTAGTCATACCAACAATGATGAACTTGACTGTTTGTTTTTCATTTATATCAGGTGTATTTCCAAAGATACCATTTAAAAAAGCGGCCAAGTGTGAGTAGGACTCACGCATGAAGGGTTCCGTAGCAGCAAGTAACATAATATAAAAGTTCTTGTAGTTCGTTGTAACTTTGATCGATAAATTGCGGTTTACGATTTATGACGTATTAAAAAAACTACTTACTAGATCTTGTTCAAACCAATTTTCGGTGGCAGTTTGCATGGTAATGTACAGCATAATTTTTTTTTTCACTTTTATCATTCTCTTATTTTAGAAGTTACAGGGTGGGGGCATCCATTTTACCACTTTGAAAGTGTCTCTCGCGCAAACTATTCAGTTTAGAAAAAAATGATATTAAAAACCTCAATATCATTTTTGAAGACCTATCCATAGATACCCACATGTATGGGTTACGTTTACGTTTTTAGGGTTCCGTTTTTTGCCTTTGGCACGGAACCCTAAAAACGTATACCTTTGACTGAGTTTATTTTTCTGAACTCCTCAGGTCTTAACTAAAAATATTTAGATAAGTCCCACTAGACAAGGGTGTTTTAATAGGAGTTATTCCTAGACTACTGTCTTAAAATCACTAGGTATTATTTAGTTTCATCATTTTAAATACACAAATATCAGTATTTTGGTTTAGAAGTTTGGGTGTTTTCTATTTGTAATATGTATGTATTTCAAAAAAAGTATATAAGTATTTTATCAGTCAATCTAGCTATCATAGTACAAGCTCTGCTTAGTTTGAAGCAAGATGGCTTTGTGTGTGAAATATCCTAAATATTTATTATTTACTCTGTGAACCCTAAATTCGACTATATGCGGTATATTTATATTCCAAAGTTAACGGACAATTGATCCTGATTATTTAATACATAATGACATGGTATTTCGCACGAATTGCCACTATTTAAAATTTATTACCAATTTATCTGATTGTATAAATAAATAAGTATTGTTTTATTTATTCAAGATTAATTTTAATTGATACAGCTATAGATTATTGGTATGAAACAACTAATAAAGTGCATCTGTGTAGTGTAAAGCTTTTTCTGCCAGTTGACCGATTGAGCAATGTAGAGAAAACATGAGGGAGGTGCGGAATACTAAATGATAGAAGTTTAATTACAATTAAACTATTTGACCTTAGCTATGCAAATAGATACAGACATATACATTCATACACTCATACATATATAGTACATAAATATGTCCATACATACATATACCACAATTAAGCTATAAAAGTACAAGGTAATGAACTCAGAGCTCGCCAGTTCCGCCAATTCACCCAGTAAGAGCTCCTTCATTTTCATATTGAAGGGGTAACGGTTTCTATCAGCCCCATAATTGAATTAGCTATAAAATACTGAACTACAATAAAATCATCCAATTAATAATCACAGACTGACAGAGTTACTTTCAAATTTATAATATTAATGTGAATATAATTATCTTAAATTCTAAACACAATAATTAAAGCTTCTCAAAAATGGGGCTTTGTCCCTATAAAACGCCAGTTTCATGGCTCCAAAGTCTATATTACTTCGATATCCCACTTAGCCGTTACACTGTCCTCACACACTCGTGAATGAAAGTTAAACTCAGAATATTGCCGAGATATTGAAACGTTTTGAGCCAATTTTTTTTTGTTGTTTGTTTGTTTGTTTGTTGTTGTTGTTTGTTACTATTTTTTACTTGACTACCGCAAAGTTATAAGTAGGACTAATATTTTTGACGGTCTATGTATGTTCCACCGTAGCGTCTAAGTCACTGAACCGATATACTGAATAGATGTCAATGATTCGTAATAATGGTCCGGGTTACATACATAGAGGTATTATAGATAGAGCAGGGGAGTCAGGCCTCCAGCCGTCCCTCGGTTAGAAAGAGAGAGAGACGATCGCGGTATCTATCTGTCTCTCTCTACTCACGTGTGCGTAGTTAGCGCGGAAAAGCAGCATAGCAGAACTATTCGACGGTTAATTATTGTGATTGGATTACCATTATTCGTCCTTTACTGCGCATGCGTCAGTCGAGAAAGACAGATGGGGTACCGCGATCAGTCTCTTTTTAATCGTTGGACGTTTCCGCTTACAGGCAGCCGTATGTCTTCCCTTCTCTATGTATAATAGCTCTATGGTTATAGGCATTAAAAATTTATCAAAAGTTTTAACGTAGTCTGGTTATAGTTCTATAAACTTTTAAAATCTTCATATCGAAATGTTAAAGGTCCAGAAAAGAATGTAAGATCTCTTTAATCCTAAAAAAAGGACTGCTCCCCGAGGATAGAATAGTAACTTTTACACGAACAAAGTCAAGTCAAAAGGCAGACAACTCTTAAATATCGTTTAGACATAGGTAATGGATGCCTGACCAGTTAAAGCCCAGCGGGGCCTCGTCAAGAGGTGAACCGACCTGTGTGGCCTTAAATTACAAAGTAAAAAGATACAAGAATAAAAGCAGTATTTAGAAACAAAGATATCCGGTCAGAATTCGCCAAATCAAGTGCTTGTAATAATAATAGGCCGTCTGACCTCCAGTCTAGGGAGAGGTCGATATAAAACAGTGAAGTTTAAAAGGCTGTTTATGTAATGTGTGATGTGTCTGATTCTCGACTAACCAGACTTATAGGTCACTAGATTTTACACGCGGCTTCGCTCACGCAGACTTTCATTCCCTGATTTACTGCCTTAGGTGTGGAATTTCAAAAATTCCTTTCTTAGTACTCACTTACGTTATATAAAGAATCTACTAGCAAAATTTCAGGATTCTAGCTTCAGCGGTTTGGGCTGTGCGTTGATCTCTGGGTATGTCAGTCAGTCACCTTACTCTTTTACATACATAGATAATACGTAGGTACACAATCTCTGACTTAACAGTTACAGTTAGTAGAACCACGCTGATTTCAGGACGAACGGTCCGGCTCGACGGGGCGGTACTACCCTCGTACAGAAGAAAACATTCGTGCTGTCGTGTTTCGTTAGTGAGTGCGAAACTTAAGGGCTAATGATGCAAAAACAGGTCAATAGGCGTACCTATAGTGTGGGTAATCATGATGCAGTGTTCTTTTTCTGCATTCGCAATGAGTATGCTTTCCATCAGGCAGAGTAGTGTCACTTTGGTAGGCCCATATATAAAATTAAGACCCCTCGAAATCTATAGTATGTATGGATGTGTAGAATATTTTTTAGGTTATCCCAAGAAGCATACCATCGACAATATAGTCATTAATAGATATATATATATATACAATATACACTATATTGGATATATTTTATAACAGAAATAAACGAATAATGAAAGTCAAATTTGTTCATTTCGTAACATTAATTGCTGATCATGGTACATAATTATATAATAACGGCTGTAATGGGTTTTAGTACAGTTCGGATAACATTTAATGTGATTATTAAAGTAATAACCCCTATATATATATATGTAAATTGAATAGATACACTCGAATAACCATTAGTATTAAAGGCAACCTATCAGTTTATTTATTTGCCATCTTGTTATTTTTAAAATAAATTATTTTCAAAAAGTTAAAGTAGTACTACTGTAAACAATGTACGAAATTTGAATACAGTTGTGAATGAGAAAAATATGTACTTGGAACTTGCTAATATTCTTATCTCGGTTCGTTAGATCAAGAAAGGTGTTCAGTTTCTTTTGTGCGCTGGCATATGATAAATATGCATTATTCCTTTGTACACCTTAGTTTGTTTTGCTGCTGTAATCTTTTAAGGATCTACTTATTGATGTTAAAAGACTGTACAATATTTACAAGTCAACGGATTAATATTACAACAATCTCTATTTATGCAGAAATTGTAAGTAGGTTTTTGAGTTGGTTAGGTAAACGTAGTGTAGAATGACTTGATACACGAATCACGATGGACCGACGGCTTGACGAAAATGGTTGGCAGCGAATGGACGGATTAATATTAAAACATCTATCTATTTATGAAAACAAATAAGAAGGTTTTAAAGAAGATTAGACAATTGTGGTGTAGGATGACTTGCCGCACGATGAACCGATATCTAGAAGAAAATGGCTGGCAGCGAATGGATGTGGATTACCCAAGACCGGTATGGTTGGCGCTCTTTGGGGAGGTCTTCGTTTAGTAGTGGTCTGAAGTATTTAGAGATGGCTATTATCAATTTATTTACAACCACAATTTGTCACAAAAGACTTTCCAGGATATTAGTAGTTTGTAATAAGAAAGAAAGAATACATTGATATGAATGAATACGACATATCATATCGATCAGATCGCCGTGCAATCAGAGAGGCCTATGTCCAACAGTAGACAGTAATAGGCTGATGTTGATGATATCAGAAGTTAAATGTTGATTTTTTTATGAAACAGGGAACAAATGAGCATATGAATCGCTTGGTAAGTGACTCGAACTATTGCATATCAACCTGCCACCTAGAATAAATAAATAAGTTGCCGTATTTTGAGTATTTGAATGTCATATCGCTTAGGAAATAGTTGCTTTACCAAACGCCTCTAATTCGGTAGATATTTAGATGTCATTGACCTATAGATCCTATTGGTCTAAACGTGATGTTAACTATCCAATCTTAGGCACTTCAGCAAAACATACATTTTAAAAACACGTAAAAATCAGTTGAATATTTTAACAACGTGACACGAGACTTACCTTATATATATATAAAAGATTTCATGAATGAGATAAAAAATATTTTTCCAGCAGTAGAAATAATCTGAATGAGTTATACGAGTATACTTACACCGAAATATGCAAATCCAGTTCAAAATCCGAAAACAGCAACGCTTTCATTTAAAAGCAACAAAATTACTATTCGTGACCGAATCCGAAACGGCTACTGCAGGAAAATCCAAAGAGGAATGCCGTTAGTACAATAGTTTTGTTGGAATCCATTCATAGTTTTCGTGGAAGAAAAAATTGTAAATGAATTTTGAAATAAAGGAACAATGGCTGTAGAAAGCGATAATCGTCACGTTTAATGTTTTTTTGTTTGTTCAAAACTTCTAAATTGTTATTGTAGAACTTTGTATCTGAAAAAGTATTGTCAGGGGACGAATTCAATGTGTCAAACCATAGAACAACATGGACCACCGAACGGAGGAGATTAGCGATAGCCTCTTTGTTGGATTTCAAACGTCATTATAATGGCAACATTTTGATTGTCACTTTTTTGTGTTTGACGTTTTGACGTTTGAGGTTAAGAGAGTACTAGAAAGACGCGTGTGCTGAACGGTCGACGATTGTTGTTTTGAGAACCGAAATTTAATTGATATTAAGCTAATTAAGCATCGACCCCGGTCCCTTTAGTGATTTACCGTTTTGTTAGGTCTGGTTGGACTCGCGAGTTTTGTAGGCGCGTTCCGCGATAGCTGAAGCGAGTGAGTTGTAATTCAAATATCCGTGATAGCTGATGCGAGTTTGTTGTGATTCGAATACCTTGAAAGATATACAGCACTTGGAGCAAGTTTGTGTGACGACGCAGAGAAGAAGCTACCCAAGAGATCTCTTAGAACGCCGAGAACACGGAAGCCACACACTCCAGTAAGTGCTTGATGAATTTAGTTTAGATTAAGAACACGGTGATACAGCCGTGGCTCATTCTTCTTGCCAATGAATTAGGTTAGTGATTGAATGCCTTATCTATGGGCCGTAAGACATCTCAAGTATCACAAAGTGATCGCTGCATTGGCGAGAGGACTGATCACTCTTTTTCCGATACAAAACCGTCTCTTATTTTTTGTCGGAGGAAATTTTCACACATACACATTTCAGACTCACATACAAAAACAATCACCTGTCACTACGAACTCACACAATACATAATAATAAAAAAGAAGAATTCACGCACACATATACCCATTCTGTGTCATAACAGTATAATGTGTAGGCTTTTTGCCATAGGCCATTTGGGCTTAATCTTTGACAGAGAGAAACTTCTGCGTATGTTACTCCCTACTGTTTTGCTTGATGTGTCAAACCTACTTCTCTACCTAGTCTCCTATCTGCAGAATATTTTCAGAATTATTACGATTGGTCTATATCGTAAAAGTATCAGAAGTGTCATGTCAAAGGGAAGTCATGTGCAGAGTTCTCCAAGGGCTGATCTTAAAAAAAAAAAAAAATTTTCGTAAATCTTCCCGAGTGTCATAACTCATTGTGGACCTTGGTGTACCGGTACATAGGTGGACGTGTTGTAGGGATTCTCAGCTTATCAAGTTCAATTATCAGCCCTGAGAAACAGTCTTCTCCTACGAGTAGCTTCTCCTTTAAAAAAATATTTTGGGAGGAATGGAAGACTGACTACGCTATTATGATTTTTGAGATGTTCACAGACCACAGTAGTTACTATCAGGTAATTTATCTGCTCTTTAGCACCTAGATTCTTTTAAAAAAATAATTCTAACCTTTGTCAATCATAGATACTAAACAAATTCCACCTGCTGTTAAATCGCTGCACCATTTTTAATGAAATTTGGCCTAAAGATACTTTGATTCTTGCGAAAGGACATAGGCTACTCTTGATAGCCTATATACACGCGGACAGAGTCACAGGCAAAAGCTAATTCTTTAGAACTTTAGTTTGTACTTTTGATGAAGAGGAAACCTTTTGTGTATTCCATATTGTTTCGATTGTATATACGTACATCGAAGCATTTACTAAAGGAATTATATTACAAATCTTCTTCCTGAGATAATGAATTTGATTTGTGCGTAATCTGATACTCATCTAGTTGAGACAAAGCCTCATTGGGTATTAATGGAATGAGAGTTAGACAGCATTTACGTTTCTAATTTATTTATAACTAGCTGTGCCCGCGACTCCGTCCGCGTGGAATAGTGACTTTGGGCAGCAGTTTTCGGACATTTCTTTTGGTTCATAAACACCCTCATTTGAGTGTTTAGAATAATCGAATTTAAAGTAATGCTTCTCTATACACGACATTAGACGTATAGCCATCGGGGATCAAAGCATAGAGGTTGCTAGGATTGCTAACACGTGACAGAGTTACATAAAGCTGATCGTGTGAAAAACAGTTAATACTTAGATCTACACCCACAACTTTTAGCGTACCTATACCGTGGGCTGTATTTATTGTCACCGCGAAACATAGGCTCACTGGAAACCGGACTCGTTTAAAACTAAACGGAAAGTGGTTTGGGATGAGAGGAATCCGAGGAATAAAAACACTATCACCTTTACCGCACCCTGTTAAAATCTTTGGTCACTTTTAATCTGGTACCGTTGCAAAGTTTTGGCGGGCTTAAATATTTAAGGGGCATTATGGGTACGCCGACTTTTAAATTTATTTTATGAGCTGGTAGTCCAGTAGCACTGAGGGATCACGCGATAATGCATGAGATCACGATCGATGGACAAACGTGCCTCACGCTGTATCTGTTCTACCTAATTCGAGTGGCCATCATTCGAGAACGATGTGAACTGAATCGAGATTCTCGCTGAGCCGAAGTTTCTGTAGCACAAAAACTGTCCTGACGTTCCTGAGATGCAGTGAGAGCCTCATGATCTTCTTCAGATTCCTGTGATCGAACTAATCTCATCCATTTAGCATTCCTGCTGCACTGGGAGAGGCATTCTTACAATATACTAACACAACATAGTTTAGTAAACACGTACTTATCATATACCTCATCACAGTCAGTGCTATGCTGCAGGCTACTGACGGGGTCACAGGTGGTGGATAGTGAACGGCCTCTAGATATAGCGGTCAGCTGCGAAAAATAAGCAGTCCCCAACCAAGCAGTGGGGGCGAAGGCCTCTCAGCATTGGTTTGCAACCGTCTAGGAGAAGGTAAACTCCGAAACTAAACCCGGAAGCGGTGTCTCCGGTAGGCGCAAGTAGGGTTTAACCTGAAATATGCGGCAGACACCTGCATCCGATTTGGCTCCGCACGTATTGGCTTGCCTTTCCTGTGGAATCAGCCATTGAGGTCGAGAGGGTGGTGTCGGTCCTGGGCAACCCTATGCCACCTAACTGCATCCCAGGCGATGCAGCGTCTGTGGAGAGGACACTTCACCCACGTCAGCGCACCTGCGTGGAAAACAACACGGAGAGTGGCAGTAACCGGTTATAAGTTCACACGTATGGGCGTAAGTGAGAACGCCAGGGGTCACTCTCGACAGTGGGAGGGTCCATCGTAGACCCACTGACCAGTTACCGCCCGCTTAAGCTGGGCAGCCCCCGGCCAATAGGGTACTGGTCCGCCCCGGCATTGACTGTTCCTTTGGGGTGTGGGGAGCAACCGGGTTTCTCCTGTTTGTCGATGCTGTGTATAGTACACCTAACACAAATCAGAGGAAAAATAGACAAAATGCTTACACTGCCCTGCGTTTTGGGACATGGAATGTCCGAACAATGAGGACAGGCTTCCCGGGTACCGGAGGAAGCTCACAAGGCACATTTGACCTGCGAAAAACAGCTGTTATCGACAGGGAACTTACCAGGCTAAGCGTCGGTATTGCGGCGCTCCAGGAGACCAGACTCCCGGACGAGGGTTCGCTGCGTGAACAAAATTTCACATTCTTTTGGAGAGGCAAGACGTTGAGTGAGAATCGAGAACACGGTGTGGGATTCGCGGTTCGGAATGACCTCCTGAGCTCCATAGAGAGTACTCGTGGGATTTCTCCGCGTATTATGGTCTTACGGCTCTTAAACGCATGCGGCTTTATTACTATCTTCTCCGTATATGCACCAACGCTCAAATCATCTGCTGAATCTAAGGACGAGTTCTACGATCAGCTGTGCAGCTCAATGCATGAAGTGCGTTCCGGGGACCGTGTGTTGGTTCTGGGTGATTTTAATGCCCGTGTAGGCCAGGAAAATCTCGTTTGGCCTGACTGTCTCGGAGTCCACGGCGTGGGTAAGCAAAATGAAAACGGCCAACGCTTACTGGAGTTCTGTTGTAAGTTCCAACTTTGCGTTACAAACACCTACTTTAAGGGCAATTTAATGCGTCGTGTGTCCTGGCGGCACCCTCGTTCCGGACATTGGCATCAACTGGACGTTGCTTTGACTAGGAGGAGAGACCTGAGGGAGATTATCCACACGAGATCCTTCCACAGCGCTGATTGTGATACTGATCACTCCCTCGTGATCTGCAAAGTCCGACTTGCGCCAAAAAAGATTCACTCTACAAAAGCTCCCGGGCGAAAGAAATTAAACATCTCTAATATAAAGAATTCGGAGCTAGCCAGCGAATTCAGCGATTTGGTGGGTCGGGCAGTCACAACGTGGGATGTTGACGCCTCAGTAGATACAGAGTGGCAATCGATCAAATCACTCCTAACCGAGGAGGCTGGCAAAGTTTTTGGCTACGACTCCACGAAATCCACTGACTGGTACGCGGAAAACGTGAGTCATCTGTCGCCGTTACTTGACGCTAAGCGTCAAGCTGCTTTAAGTTACCGGCTAAATCCGTGCAGTGCAACAAGGGCTGTTCTCTGTGATGCTAAATCTAACCTTCAGCGTAAAAGTCGACGGTTCGCAAATGATTTTTGGCTAAAACTGTGCAACAACATACAAAGCTGTGCAGCTGCGGGGAATCTATCTGGTGTTTTTGCAGGGATTAAAAAAGCTATTGGACCGGTGCCGAAGAGGACAGCTCCTTTAAAAGAGATAGATGGCTCGATTATTGCTGACAGTGAGCGCCAGTTGGACCGTTGGGTGGAACATTACACTGATCTTTATTCTCGTCCGGTCAATATTAAACCAGAAGCTGTGGAAGCCATCCGCGAACTGGAAACCTGGAACGAGTTGGATGACCTCCCCGCCCCGGGCGAGCTGTACAAAGCTGTCGCCCAACTCAAAAATGGCAAAAGCCCCGGTGATGATGGCATTTCTGCTGAGCTCCTTAAGATCGAGTGCTTACTACCGATCCTGCATAATTATTTGGGGAAGTGCTGGGAGCGTGAATATTTTCCCCAAGACATGCGCGATGCAAATATTATCACTCTGTACAAGGGAAGGGGAGACAGAGGTAATTGTAATAATTACCGCGGCATCTCTCTTCTTAGCATCGTTGGTAAGTTGTTTGCGAGGGTTATTCTGACTAGACTACAGCGACTTGCCGAGCGCGTGTACCCCGAGGCGCAGTGTGGTTTTCGATCGGGACGCTCTACAACGGATATGATATTTACCCTACGCCAGCTACAGGAAAAATCACGTGAGCAGAACAGCCCCTTGGTGATAGCTTTTGTTGACCTAAATAAAGCGTTCGACACTGTAAGCCGGGAGGGGCTTTACACTGCTCAGGCGAGTGGGCTGTCCACCAAAGCTTTTGAACCTTATAAAATCCTTCCACGATGGCATGCGAGGCGCTGTTGTACACGATGGTAAAATATCTTCCTCATTCGACTTGCGAAGAGGGGTGCGGCAGGGATGCGTCTTGGCGCCAACACTCTTTGGCATATTTTTCTCACTGCTCCTGAGGGTGGCTTTTGGTGATGAGGTCCGGGGAATACATTTGCACACAAGAGCGGACGGTAAGCTCTTTAATGCCTCTCTTCTAAAATCGCGGAGTAAACGTGACGACCTATTCGTCGATTCATTGCTCTTTGCCGACGATGCCGCTTTTGTCGCAAAAACTCCACAAGAATTGCAAGTCCTTTTGGACAAGTTCGCAAATGCATGTTTTCTCTTTTCTATGTCCATTAATGCGGGGAAGACAGTCATCTTAGCACAGGGCTACGATCAGAAACCGACTATTCTGTTGGATGGTGTAGCTCTGGATGTAGTGGACCAATTTTGCTATCTAGGCTCAAACATATCGAGCAATCTGTCGCTAGATGTGGAAATTGGGAGTCGTATAGGCAAGGCGGCTACGACGTTCGGCAGGCTTACTACTAGAGTATGGAATAACAACCATCTTACTATTAGGACCAAGATGATTGTTTACCAAAGTTGTGTCCTGAGTACACTCTTGTATGGAGCTGAAACCTGGACGTCTTATGCAAAGCAAGAAAGAAGAATAAACAGTTTCCACATGCGTTGTCTTCGAGGCATACTGAAGATAAGCTGGCGTGACAAAGTCACAAATGAAAGAGTTCTGCAAATTGCACAGCTGCCCAGCATTACTGCAATGCTAAAACAGAAAAGACTGCGATGGCTGGGGCATGTGCATCGAATGGACGCCACTCGACTGCCGCGACGTGCATTGCTGAGTGAAGTTGCTTTCGCTGCGAGGAGGGTGGGAAGGCCCTTGTTGCGCTTTAAGGACTGCGCAAAGCGTGACATGCTCGCTTTTGGAATCAACCCCAGGGAGTGGGAGGACCTCGCCAGAAATCGCGACGGGTGGAGGAAGTCTTTGGAGGAGGGCCGCGGAGCCCACGACAGGAGCTGGTTCCAGAGTCTGGCTAACAAGCGTGGGAGGAGACAAAAAAAGAACGACAGGGTCTCACCTGATCGAACACAAAACGATCCTCTACTCAAGTGTCAATCGTGTGGACGATACTGCCTCTCTCGTATTGGGCTATATAGCCATACCAAAAATTGCCACAGAGGCGCTGTCTAAATCATCTGAAAAGATGAAAAGGCCATGATGATGATCATAAACAACTAAATTATAAATACTTACAGATTATTACACAGTTTCATTAATTACAGTTTAATAACCATTAAGACGTGTCAACCCAATCTATTAACTATCGAAAACAAACAAAGGTGTTAACTATCGAAAACAACCAAAGGTGTTAACTGTAAGTACTTCCTGTTTTTAGAAAAATACCGAAAGCAAGTCAAGAAAAATAACGTAAGTTATATGTATCACTGACCTTTTTTTTTACGTGTGGAAATACCCTCGGACCGTCACCCCATAGGGGTTTGCGGCGGGGCGGTGTGTCGGACTCGAACTGACTAAAACCACACGGTGTGCCACTTCCGCCTCCAAATCCCACGGGGGTGTTCCGGCCAGGGCGCACGCCGCCTCTCTCGACACCGTGCGGTATCCGCGTATGGCTCTGACTGCCAATACCCTCTGAGGCCGCCAGAGGCGGGCCTTATTTAGGGCAGTCAGACCCGCCACCCACACCGGTGCACCATACAGCGACATTGGCCGGACAACTCCCGTGTACAGGAGTCGCGTTGCGACGCTGGCTCCACCCAAGTTGGGCAAAAGTCACCCAAGAGCGGAGGCCGCGTCGACCAGTTTTGGACCAAGCTGTCGGAAGTGCTCGTCGAAGAGTCACCTACCGTCGAGGATCAGGCCCAGATACCTCATCTGGGCCCGACGATAACACTAAAATGGGACCACACGGGAAGCACCAGCATTCAAATAAAAAAGAATCAACAAAATCGGTTCACTCGGTCGAAAGTTATGAGGTACAAAAATAAAAATTAAAAAATACAGTGGAATTGAGAACCTTCTCATTTTTGAAGTCGGTTAATTACTAAATGAAATGGTTTTTTTTAAACATAAAAATTAGAAAATATTTTAAACTAAATAAGTAAATAGGTATAAGGTTTATAAAAGAATCAAGAACTTGAAATCAAACTAACCTATACAAAATAAACATACTACTCGTATATGTATTTACAAACCCTATAAACCCTAAACAAATATGTTCTTATTAGAAACGACTAAATTGTAAGTACTTTCAGATTTTTACACATAAAATAAATAAATAAAAAAAATCAAGAAAAGAAAATAATGCTCTCGGCGCGCTTTATATACCGGCGTGGTCGCGCAGCCGTTTACAATCTACAAACGTCCAGCTACCTGATTCTTTAAATTCGCATAACTTTTTAATTTATGAACCGATTGACATGAAACAAACACTAAATGTTAAGTGAAGCTTACCACAATATATAAGTGAAAACCACATTTCAATCGGATAAGCTATTTCTGAGATTAGCGTGCACAAACGCACAGACAAACAGACAAACAGATAAACAGACAAAATTTCTAAAAATCATTGTTTTGGGTTCTATTGCGTTCATAAAGCCCCCCTATAATAGTTTTACTGAGATATCTTCCATGTACAGACAGCGACCAGTTACGATTTTATTATATGTATAGATTCTAACTGTCTTTGCCGTGCGGTGTTACCGCGATGGTTGCTTACCTTTACAACCATAACCGCAGGTAACGCCACAGGGCGAAGCTAGTCTAAAAATATCATCAGCTATCTTCCAGTGAGTCGCTTCAAAATTGGTGCAGATGGACCAGAGATTAGCCGGACCGAACTTAAAATTGGTGTGAGTACCATAATATATATACTTTCATATGCATTTAGTGAAATTCTGGTTATTTTTTAATTACAAACAGACTCTTCAATTTTGTTTATTTTTATTGATTTAGTTAGATTTTTTTTTCAGGAATTGTCATCAGACATATCACCGGCAAATATTCTGGGCGTATATGGACTTCGTTATTTGGATTCGATCGGAGGTATACCAAAACCTCAGAAGAAAACGATGTGCAAAATCCTTTGGTTTTTAATTTCGGTTTGGTTACTTGAGTATACAACTTCACTTTACCCTATTTCTGGTACTTGAAGGGTAAACGAACTTGTGAATCGTAGCTATCCATATCAGTAGTATTTATCATCAGGTAATCTGTCTGTTCGTCTGCTCTTTGTACCACGAAGAGACTAACCTCACGAGTATTATTAACATAATGTTAATAATGTGGGAGAGCCACGCTTCGGCATTAATGGGCCGGCTCGACCGGAGTGATACCACGGCCTCACAGAAAACCAGTGTGAAATAGTGCTTGCGCTGTGTTTCACCAAGTGAGTGAGGATACCGGAGCCCCATTCCCCAACCCCTCTCCCCCTATCTCCCCTCCCCCAACCCCCCAAAGGCCGGCAACGCACTTGTGACGCCTCTGGTGTTCCAGATGTCCGTGGTCGGCGGTAATCCTTTACCATCAGGCGATATGTCTGCTCGTTTACCCGCCTATTCCATATAAAAAAAAACAGTTTTCACCTACTACAATTTGATCTGGGGTGATACTGATATGGGGTGTAACGGGGCCACCTACCATCCCGGGCCCCATATAGCCAACCTCACCTGCGCGCGGTGCACCCTGCTAAATAACGGACGAGGCTCTGGCGACCGACTCATGGCGGTATAACCACACCACTGCGGAAATCACTAAATATCGATACTGGCGACGGGCAGCAGCGTCACCAGATAAATGATTCCCGCCACTGCGGTCACCAACCCGCCTGCCAAGCGTGGTGACTATGGCAAATTCCCCCCATGGACAGAAACCATATTCTACGGCCCCCAGTTCCCGGCAGTCGCACTATTCCTGGCCAAGGTACCGGTCATGGTAACGGTGCGGCAGGGGGTGCGAAGAATCCCCGGGTTACGGCAGGGTACCACCGACGACTATATCTGGCGACGTATAATGGACGCACGCTGCGGCTGGACGATCGCCTTTCGGAATTAGAGGCGGAGGTGAACAACATAAACTGGCATATTTTGGGGCTATCAGAAGTCCGAAGACAGGGTGAGGATATGATAGCCTTGGATTCTGGTCACCTCCTCTATTTCCGACAGGGAGACCAACCATCCCAAGGTGGTGTCGGATTTATGGTCCACAAGTCGCTCAAGGGCAGCGTGGAGGAGGTTGGCAGTGTATCGTCAAGGGTAGCTTACCTCGTCTTAAAAATAAACAAAAGGTATTCCTTGAAGGTTGTACAAGTGTATGCACCCACATCCACACATCCTGATGATGAGGTTGAAGCCATGTACGAAGACATATCCAAGGCCCTGTCTCGTAACAAAACTTCTTTCACGGTTGTCATGGGCGATTTCAATGCGAAAGCGGGAGTACGAGATTATGGCGAGACCAGAGTGGGACCGTTCGGCTATGGGCGCAGAAATCACCGAGGTCAAATGCTGATAAACTTCCTCGAGGCTCAGGGGCTCTTTCTAATGAATTCCTTCTTCCAGAAGGGGCCCCACAGGAAGTGGACCTGGCAAAGCCCAGACAGCGCGACAAAGAACTAGATCGACTTCATCATGACAAACAAACGCCAAATATTCAGGGACGTCTCTGTGATCAATAGATTCAACACCGGAAGTGATCACCGACTCGTAAGAGGTACCCTGAATCTAAGCGTCAAAAGAGAACGGGCGCGCTTGATGAAGTCGACTCTTAGACCAACTCTGCCTCAGGTCGAAGCTGGATGCGAAAGCTTCCAGTTGGAGCTCCAAAATCGGTTTAGCACGTTGGAAACCGTGCAGGACGTAAATGACGCCGCCGACAGTCTGGTACGTGTCGTCCGCGAGGTGGGTTATAAACACTTTCGACCAAAGAGCACTGGACGCAAGTCGAAGCTCAGCAGCGAGACTCTTGATCTCATGAGGAAACGACGAGAAGCACTAAACGCCACACCCTCTGAGCGACAGGAACTGAACAGGCAGATAAGAAGGCTGGTCAGACAAGACGTTCGACAGTCGAATACTCGAGTGATCGAGGATGCGATTGCTCGGAACAAGGGTTCAAAAGTCTTTGCCAAGCCTAAGGCCTCCTGTTACCACCTGTCCAAGCTCAGAACAGCACAAGGCACCACCGTCACCTCTGAAACAGAGATTCTCGCTGAAGTCGAAAAGTTTTACGAGGATCTATATTCCTCACGAACCAGTCCACCCGATACCCACAGCGCGGATGACCCGCGTGCTAGACTGACACGCCACCTCACAGACGAGCTTCCCGACATCGATCTGGGTGAGATTAGAATGGCACTCGGACAACTACACAATAACAAAGCTCCGGGCGAAGACGGAATTACAACAGAGCTCCTAAAGGCTGGTGGAACTCCTATGTTAGTAGAGCTCTCACAACTATTTAATTCCGTCATTCATACCGGTACTACACCGGAGGCATGGGGTAGGAGCGCGGTAGTGCTTTTCTTTAAGAAAGGAGACAAAAGCCTACTGAAGAACTACCGCCCAATTTCACTCCTGACCCATGTGTACAAGTTGTTTTCGAGGGTCATTACGAATCGTCTCGCCCAAAAACTCGATGACTTTCAGCCTGTGGAGCAGGCTGGGTTTCGAAAAGGCTTCAGTACTGTGGACCACATACACACTCTTAGACAAATTATCGAGAAGACAGAGGAATATAATCAGCCTCTCTGTCTAGCGTATGTGGACTACGAAAAAGCCTTCGATACCATTGAGACCTGAGCTGTTCTGGAATCCATGCAGAGGTGCCTGGTCGACTGCCGATATATCGAGGTGTTGAGATGCCTCTATGAAGCTGCAACGATGACCGTCCAAGTACAAGAAAAGAGCACAAGACCAATCCAAGTGCATCGAGGAGTAAGACAGGGAGATGTTATATCTCCGAAACTGTTTACTAATGCCTTGGAAGACGTCTTCAAGACGCTCGATTGGAACGGACGGGGAATCAATATAAATGGACGATTCCTCTCACACCTGCGGTTTGCAGACGACATAGTCATTCTGGCGGAGTCTCTGCAGGACATAGAAGAAATGCTTAACAGTCTGGACGACTCTTCTAAACGAGTGGGACTAGGGATGAACATGGAAAAGACGAAAATCATGCATAATCGGCATGTGTCCCCGAGTCCCGTGACCGTTGATGGCGTCACTATCGGGGTTGTGCAAGAATACATCTATCTTGGCCAAACTATCCAACTCGGCCGGCACAACTTCGATCGGGAGGCCGATAGAAGAATTCGTCTCGGCTGGGCGGCGTACGGGAAGCTACGTCATATCTTTGAGTCGCCGATACCGCAGTCATTGAAAACCAAGGTTTTTAACCAATGCGTCCTACCCGTGATGACATACGGAGCCGAGACGTGGACACTCACCATTGGACTGGTCCACAAATTTAAAGTGGCTCAGCGGGCGATGGAGCGTGCGATGTTGGGTGTCTCTCTGTCTGATAGAATTCGCAATGAGGCTATTCGACAGAGAACTAGAGTGACCGACATCGCACGGAGAATCAGTACGCTGAAGTGGAAATGGGCCGGTCATGTCTCTAGACGTACCGATGGTCGATGGAGCCGAAATGTGCTTGAGTGGAGACCGCGATTAGGCAAACGTAGTGTAGGGCGCCCTGCGGCTCGGTGGACTGACGATCTAAGGAAAGTGGCTGGCAGCGGATGGATGAGGACTGCCCAGGACCGGGATGGTTGGCGCTCCTTGGGGGAGACCTACGTTCAGCAGTGGACGGCGATTGGTTGATTGATTGACAATTTGATCTCGGTAACGTGAGCAATATTACCATTGCAGGCTTACTTTTTAACTTCATTATCCCAGTCAAAAGACGCCTATTGCTCGATATAAGCCTCCCACAAGGTACTCCACAATAACTGGTCCTGTCTGCCCGGATCCAACGGCTGTCCGCGATCTTTACCAGGTCTTCGGACCACCTTGTGGGGTGCTTACCAACGCTGCAGTTTCGGATACGCGGTCGCTACTTAAGAACTTTATGCCGCCTAAAACTTAGAGTGCAATTCTTACGGCAATATCGTAATCTGGGTTCGTTTTTGCAGATTCCCTCATTGCTGATTCGATCAAGAAGAGAATCTCCGACATTGTCCTCTCCGTCACTCTCTGAGTGACTTTTAATTTATTTGCACATAAACATGACATCTTTTTACTTAAGAACATATTATTTATTTATTTATTTAAAAACTTTATGCACTAAGTTTGTACATTGGCGGACTTAATGCCCAGGGCATTCTCTTCCAGTCAACCTTTAGGTGGTGCAGAAATCTTTAAAGGTAGGTGCACAGAGGTTACATATTAAGTAGTCAGTTAGAATGTTAATAGTTCACTAAATATTCAAACATATACACACATATATACAAATATATACATACATATATATACACACATACATACACAAATAAATACAATAATATAATAGACTCATATACACAAATACTATATCTATACACTATGAATATCAGTAACTTAAGGTTTACTATGGATTAGAAAGTTCTGCCAGTTCACTGAGAAAGAGATCATGTACTCTCTTTTTGAACGTAAATCGGTTAGAGGACATCCTGATTTCGAGCGGGAGCGCATTCCAGAGTAGAACTGCTTGGACAAAAAACGAACAGTTCACGAAGTCGGAGTTGTGAGAGGGACATGAGAGAAGCAGATTATTAACTGAGCGAAGATTTCTATCGTGGTTAGAGCACAGGTATCGGAAATACGGAGCAAGGTAGGTAGGTAAGAATGGTGAGTTGAGAAATGAAAATAGGGAGGTAAGTGCTCGCTGATTTCGCCGTTGGCGAATAGGTAACCATTTTAACTGGGAACGGAAAGCAGACACATGGTCATACTTACGAAGATTGAAAATGTATCGAATGCAGTTATTAAGAAGACGGTCTAGTTTATTGAGAAGATCTGCATTCAGGTCGAAGTAACACACATCACCATAGTCGATTATAGGAACTATTAAGGACTGCATAAGTGTGATTTTAGTTTTAGGAGGCAGGAAATTTTTGAGGCGATATAATGTTCGCAGGTTTCCAGTTACTTTCTGGCTCACACTAGTAACTTGAGCTCGCCAATCAAGGGTTGAGTCGATAAGTAAACCAAGGTCTTTTACTGCAGGGCTGTATGGAATAACTAAGCCATTGAATAAAATTGGTGGGATCGAGTCGCCGTCCAATCTGCTCATCAAACGTTTGCTGCCCACTATGATTGCCTGGCATTTGGTTGGATTAACTGACAGTCCAAATCTCATTGACCAAGATTTTATGAGCTCTAGGTCTTTGTTGACCCCATCAATAGCCTGCGTTACATCCTCCACCCTTGCCTGTGAATACAGCTGCAGATCATCAGCATACAAGTGATACGCACACTGAAGATGTTGAGTTATGAGGTTAATAAATATTGAAAATAACAGAGGAGATAAGATTCCGCCTTGAGGGACGCCAGCGTATAGGTCGCACCAACTTGATGACAAGTCATCAACACGAACACACTGCTGTCGTCCCCGAAGATAAGTGGAGAACCATTCCAGCGTCTCAGAAGATACCCCAAGATATGTGAGGATAGATAACAGGATTTCGTGACTGACGGTATTAAAGGCATTAGAAAAGTCAACTAATACTAAAACCGTTACTTTGGTGTCTTCCATGCCTTTCCTAATATCGCCAGTCACTTTAAGGAGGGTGGTAACTGTGCTGTGTCCGGGCCTGAAGCCTGATTGTAGAGGGCTCAAAAGTTGGTTTCTGTATACAAACTGTGAGAGTTGTTTATATACACAGGCCTCGAGTATTTTAGAGAGGAAGGGAAGAATAGAAATAGGTCGAAAGTGTTCAGGAAGTGAAGGGCTACTATTTTTTGGAAGAGGAATGATGTAAGCCTTACGCCACAATGAGGGGAAAGTACCGGAATCGAGAGAGAAGTTGACAATGTGTGTGATTACAGGGAGAATACAATCAAGGATGGTGGTAATCATGCGACGGCTGACGCCATCACATCCCACAGCATTTGAGCGGATAGATAAGATTATCTTCTTGATATCATCAGGAGACACTGGAGAAAATTCAAAAGAGTCAGTTGTGGGACTGGCAAGACCAGATACATAATGTAGCGTTTGACACTTAGTTTGAAGATCCAGTTCAGTTGTGGATGAGAAGTGACGGTTGATATCATTCAAACCGATTTTATGATTGAAAACTTGATGTTGTCTCTTACCTATTCCTAGAGTATTAAGAAACTTCCAAATATTGGATGAAGAAGAAGACTCTATGTTTTGAAGTATATGTCGGCGTTTTGCGTTGCGTATCACTTGATTGCACCGATTCCTTGCAGCCTTATATAGGTTCCATTTGTCCTCGCAGCGATCCCTCTTGAAACGAAGAAAGGACTGGTCCCTTCGTCTCATGGCGGTTCGGACCTCCTCCGTCATCCAAGGTGCCGGTGCACGTTTTAATTTAACTCTCCTGATAGGAGCGTGGTTATCGTACAATTTGACAATGGTGTCATTAAAAATATGCACTTTGTCATTGACATCAGTAGCATCTGCCATATCCACCCAATCTAATTTAGCAGCGTCTTCGTGTAATTTCTCCACATTTATCCGATGGAAACTGCGAATTTGTAAAATTTTAGGAGGAGGTTTAGGAGGTTTCAGGATGTAGGAAAGGAAGATTAAGTCGTGATGGGAAAAGCCAGGAGCAAGGAGTTGTCCATGGGAAGAGACAAGGTGTGGGGCAGATATGAACATTAGATCTAGCCAGGTATCCTGGTAGTCTAAATTGTGGTGAGTGGCTTGAAGAGGCAGTATGTGTAGGTTGGTTGCTTGGACAATTTGAAGGAGATTGCGTGTACGAGGAGAGTTTGGGGTTAGGAGGTCAGTGTTGAAATCTCCCATGATGATGTGATGTGAGTATTCCGACCCTAAAGATTCTAGTACTGTTTCCAGACTAGAGAAGTAATTAACAGATGGGGGGCAGTAGACTACACCTAGAACAACGTTAACTCCCTTGACACAAACCTCGAGGAATAGGTACTCTGCGCAACTGGAAAGATCAGAGGAGGAAGAGGCGAGAATTTTATAGGATAGGAAACTACGCAGATAGATAGCGACACCGCCACCTCTTCTGTCTAAACGGTCATTACGTATAAGTACAAAGCCTGAAAGAGGATAGGAGGTGGAGGGTAGGTGAGGCTTGAGCCAAGTCTCCGAAATCAGGATGGCATGAACGTTATCGTCAGAGAAAGTTACGGTTAGATCGCTGAAGTGACTTGGTACACTTTGGGCATTAATATGACAAACATTTAAAGAAGGACGAGATTGAACGGAGAATGTTTGTCGTAATTGGTCACCCAAAGTTTCAGTCAAGGAACCATAACTATCATATAAGGAGTCTTCGGCAGAAAAATATATGTCAGCATCATCGCTCATAAGTGTATAAATAACCTAACAAATACAATATAAATTATAAAATGGATATGTATAAATATAATACTATGTAATAATATTCTAAAAAGAAATTTAAAAAAAGTTACCTTTATGACAAGTAGAAGTTGGTATATCGTATTTCTACACCACCCGCCAGCAGACACACACACACACAATTATTGCACCTTACACAGTTATAGCAAAAGTCGATTTGTGACAAGAATTTGTGAAATATTGTAAAAAGTTAGCCTCTGTGTCAAATGATTGGGATGACATTAGACTGTAGATAAAAAAAAAACAGGGGGAACAAAAATTAAATTAAGGAAAGAAAAAAAAAAAAAAGTAAAAACAGAAATGTTCTTGTCATACTGTCCAACGTTTCCGAACGTACTCGAATGACAAAAAAGTGTTTGAATTATTGACAGATGACAAATGTTGTCACAAATTGACCTAGTGCGATGTAAACAAACAAAACAGTACAAAACCCTGTGCGTTTGTGCTTAGAAATAACAAACTAAATATGTGTCTTTACAAGATATCGGAGCAGTGTAAGATGGTTATGATCTCCGCGAGTTTTTGGTGACTGCACTTGAAATCGTCTTGAGTGGTGATGCTGTCTTGGGGTATCTGGCCATGAGAGGTTTCAGCTCGTCCGGGGACGTTATCTTGTAGCGACTATCGCCTGCAGGTTTGATGATTATAATGCCATCCTGCGTCCAGCAGGCCTCCACGCCGAAATGCTGCCGAGCCATGCTGAAAGTTGACTGTCGAGTTTTAGTGAGAAACTCTCTTACGGTAAAACCAGACCCCTTCAGTTTCGTCTTCGCCTTCCAGACTTCCGCCCGAACCTCCACTGAAGAAAAACGAACCAGCACCGGACGACGTCGTTCTTTGGATGGAGTGCCAATGCGGTGACAGGTCATGATGCTAGACACTGTCATATCCTTAAGACACATCCTCTGGTCAAATACATCTAACAAGGTCTTGGTGCAGTCTTCCTTAATTGCTTCAGGCACTCCTAGAACGATAAGTGCCTTACGTCGGTGGCGAGTCTCCATAACATCCACCATTTTGACACACTCGCTAATTTGCTTGCGAAGCAGACCCAGTATGCTGAACATCAGCTCCCGGAATGTTCTAAACTCCTCCGAGACACGGGCAACTGTTTCTTTTGCATTACCTCCGGTATGCAGTTGAGCCTCCAGCTGAGCCATCCTCTTGGAGAAACTTTCCTCTAGACTGCTCTGAGCTGCTTGGATGTCAGCAAGCTGGGACATTGTAGGAATTGAAGATCCACACTCACACAGAAACACAGATGAAGATTTAATTTGTTAAAAAAAAAAAGAAATGGAGCAAATAAGCTGGCAGGTGGCTTAAACACTTAGCTCAACATATAAACTAGATGTTAACTGTAAGTGTTATCAAAAGTATACAGTAATTTACTTTATTTAGTGCTATTTTATGTATAATTAATTTTAATAAATAAGGAGCTTTTGAAAAGATGTATCGACTTTTTTCACACCTACCCACGAATGTGGGGAATTATCTTTTATTTGAGAAGGAAATGAGAACATTAAATAACTCTCTACATTGGACAGTTAACAAAAGGTTTGGATAATGGCCTTAGGACCCTGGTCTATACCGAACTCGTCCTTAAGCGGAAAACCATTCCTGTTCCTGAAAGCAATTTTGTTTGCCGATAAAAAGGTATTCATGTTACCTCTCTACCTAATCCTCTACGACGGGTCTTGTCGTCGCCTATTATGGTGATTCAGGTGTTCGGCTACCTAAATACTCTGTCCCTATACCTTCAATCAAAACTGATTCGTTATGTCTCGATTTTTTCAAAATTGTTGCTGTTTGTGACTCCAGTATTAACTGTTATGAGTTCATTTTCAACAGTTTACATTGATAGGTGTTTAAGTAGTTAGGCAGACTTAAAATATTGTGATATAACGTTAGTAATACCAATAAATCGTTACAATGATTGTTACAAACTTTAGCGAAAGAACTTTCCAGAACGCATGATACAGTGATAGGTGAATTTTGTTATGAAATATGATAAGTACCTACATGTTAAAGATATGACATAACTTGCTTTTGACCGCGGCCGCCCGCGTATATTTTGGTTATCACGGTAAAGAGTAGCCTATGTCCTTCCTCAAGAATCAAAGTATCCCCATGCTAAATTTAATTGAAATCGGTGCAGCTGTGAAAGCGAAACAAACAAACTGACATCCATACTAATATTAAACATTCGGGAGTAACTCTTTCTGCTTGTATGTTACGCTTTCATGGCTAAATAGCAGCATTGATTTTTGATGGAATTTGGCATGGAGATACTTTGATGTTAGGAAGGCCATGGGCTTGGGTAAAAGCTAGTATATTATAATTTGACCTAATAGTTTGTAACAGAAATGATACTGAATGACATCAACTCAATTAAATATACTCAAAACGATTTTTCATCAAAATTATCATTTTTAGTCTAGCCTCAATTCAGTTCATCACATAACAACGAATTTATTCTATAGAAGTAAAGTAAATAAGGTTTACCAGACCTTTTTGAGAAAACTTTAGATTTACTCTTACAAGAAAGAAGATATAATAAATAAGTAGTGACCTCTATTTTTATTCTATGAGGTAAAGTACCAAGAAAAACTTAGAAAATACACGGTCATTAAAATAAAACTGTTTAGAAGATAACACAACTCACCCGTAATCTTCTGTTGGCGATACCTGAAAGTAATTTAAAACATATTTTAGTACATCTAGAATTGTGTAAATAGTCTGTACGAGATAACATATACCTGTATGAATACTTTACGAAACTAAGAACTAATGATTAAAGTTTGTTATGAAACTAATCTTAGATTCTAAATTAAAGTTCTTTGAGAGTTCTCCTGATATTACGATACAAACGGGCCGGCTTGAGTAATACCAGAATCTTACAGAAAACCACCAATAAGAGAGGTCTTCAGAGTTCTATCATTTGCCCAGTCAATTGGAAAAACGATACAAGGCGTATATTTCAAATTTCAGCTCAATCGGAAATCGGGAAGTAGATCAAATTTCAATCAAATATTCTATATACGTATATATCGTATATTCTATATACGATATATACGTTCTCAATTCGAACGTATATAACGTTCGGATTGAGAACCTCCTCCTTTTTTTAAGTTAGTTAAAAAAGGTTTGGTATAGTGTCGGATTAAGAATACGGAGTATCACCATGTATATTCATTCAATGGATTTCGTAAGAGCCGATTAAGAAGGCAAACTATGCAGGACCCATCATAGCAAAAGAAGGAAAACTTCAAAGAAACTCTATACCAACCCGTCTGGCAAGCGGTTCTACTCTATCAGTAGACCAAAACCTTCAAGCTAAGTAGACGCCTATGTCCAGCAGTTGACTGTTAAAGGCTGTTCATATGTGATAATATTCTTTTCAACACACTTGCTCATAATAATCACAAATTTTAACAAAAATAATACAAAATTTTAACAAAAAAAACGACTTCAACAACGACCAAATTGAATTGAGTTATTCGTCAATTTGTCGCCCACATACATAATGCAAATTGAAGATTTATATGATTTTCTCATGGATGACATGTCAGAACTGGACCAAATTAATATGGGACCACATGGAATCACCAGTTTTCAAATAAAAAAGAATCATCAAAATCGGCTCACCCAGTCCAAAGTTATGAGGTAACAAACATAAAAAAAAAAACATATACAGTCGAATTGAGAACCTCCTCCTATTTTTGAAGTCGGTTAAAAAACCGACTTCAATCTGAACCAAATTTTATTCGGACCACACGGGAAGCACCAGCTTTTAAATAAAAAAAGAATCATCAAAATCGGTTCACCTAGTCGAAAGTTATGAGGTAATAAACATGAAAAAAATACAGTCGAATTGAGAACCTCCTTTTTTGGAGACGGAAGCAAGCTCATTTATATGACTTGAGAGTCTTTTCTGATGATATGACAAAGGAAGTAATATAATAGTGTTATTATATAAAGTGTACATGCTTTAATTGTTTGATGGATGACGGATGTGTATTCAAGATAACTATGTAATTAGGACTAATTGCAAATACCACAAACTAACATATTATATGATAGAATATATTACACAATATATACTTAGGGCTCCCACACATAACTGCGATGCGATGCGGCGTGAAGTTCTTGCGGTGCATTCGTGCGAGCTCGCAGATATTTGCGATGTGTTGCGAATTCGCAGTTATGTATGGGAGCCCTTAGTGCTAGAATGTAACATGAAAAATTAGATATTAAATGAAATGTTAAAATGATGAGCTATAAGTTTAAAAAAATCTACCGTGAGAGAGCCACGCTTCGGCATGAATGGGCCGGCTCCACCGGAGTGATACCACGGCCTCACAGAAAACCGGTGTGAAATGTGCTTGCGCTGTGTTTCACCGAGTGTGTGAGGATACCGGAGGCCCATACCCCAATTCCCTACCCCTACCTCCCCCCCCATCCCCAAAAGGCCGGCAACGCACTTGTGACGCTTCTGGTGTTGCAGGTGTCCATGGGCGGCGGTAATCGCTTACAATCACGCGATACGTCGTTTGCCCGCCTGTTCCATAAAAAAAAAAATAGGTATATATAGTAATCTTAAATGTTCTTGGTTTCAATGCCGCTTTTAAAATTTTGCTACTTATAAATATTTATGAATTAGCAACTCGCCCCGGCTTCGCACGGGTTCATTATTGAAAATATAATATAGCCTATGCTAGTCTGAGAAGATGTGCTGCTTAATTTTTAACGACGACTTCAACAAATTTCGTTATATTTTTTTTTTGTCTGGCCCGCCAAAATGACTCTACTCTGCCTGATGGAAAGCATAAGCAAAATCCAAGAGTGGTGGTCACCATACTCACTGCGAATGCAGACAATGCAGCATAGCGACCCACACCATGGCGGCCTAGTGATGCTGCTGCATCTTTTAGTCTAGTCAACAAGTATGGAACTTGTCGACTAGACTAGTTGGGCCTCCGGTCACGCACTCACCAACGAAACACGACAGCACAAACGCTGTCATTTTACGTTGATCTTCTATGCGAGGGTAGTACCGCCCCGGTCGAGCCGGCCCATTCGTGCTGAAATCAGCCTGGCTCTACTACCTTTTTAGTCAATATACTCAAAAAATTAACAAATTATATACGAAAACCTTCCTCGAGTATTACTCTATCTATTGGTAAAACCCAGTAGCTTTTGAGTTTATCGCGAACAGATAGATATACGCGGTGGGGGACTTTTATAATATGTAGTGAAGTGAGTTTGTTTCTTATTTCTTTACGCCTAAACGACTTAAACGATTATGATAAAATTTCTACAGGTAATTAAGGCACAGAAAACGTATAAAATTCTGTACCCTGTAGCATTGCCCGAGAACCAATAATTTGATTAAGAAAATGTCAACAAGCTGAAAGCAAAAGCTTGTGAAATATACTTTTTATTTGAACGAGAATATTAAAGCCATACACTCCGTCTCATAAATCGTTATAAATTAATAAACATAAATAATGAAACAAAATTCAGTGTATTAAATTATCTAGTACTTAAACCTGTCATATATATCATGTACATAGGATATATGATATTCATTAAGAAACTTACATATATTACGCACTTCGTTGAGAAATAATTCAACGGTATCCAGCTGCGGGTGCGTAGCGCTACGAGACGCTACGAGATGCTACAACCTTGCTATGACTTTCTACTACGTCTGGAACTATTTCGAATAAGAGGTTCAAGAAAACTTAGTACCTACCATAGGTATTAAAATGTGAAATATATTTTATTTAGTGAGAAACAGATTTACAGTTTGAAAAGATAAATATGTTACTTTAATTTAATGCAATTTTTTTCATCACTAGCTTTTGTTCGCGGCTCCGGCCGCGTGTTTATCGGCTATTGCTATACATAGTAGTCTATGCCCTTGTTCAAGAAATTAAAGGATCTCTATTGTAAATTTCATTCGAATCGGTTCAGCCATGAAAACATAACAGACAGAAATATTTTCGGATTTATAATTTTCTTAGTAAGGATTCATTTAAAGCAAACCAGTCTTAGCGTGTATCGTGTATATATTTGACTAATATTTTTTTGAGCGAGTTACAGTTTTTACTGTTTTCGAATATGGTTCATTTTTTTTTTTTTGAAAATTCTCTTTACACTGGTCATATTATCTAATTCATCAAAGAATATAAAGCTCGGTTTGTGATATGTAGGTCTCGGTAATATATATGTATGTATAATTATATCGGCTAGTCTCCGCTAGATGGCATTGATTTAAATATTTTAATTACTAGCAAAATACATCGCCTATTACAGATAAAAAATAGTTAAATATGTATATACTACGTCTTAACACATACGTCATAAGGGTGTATTTAATTAATGGTTGGTTTCAACATCGGCTGTGACAAGGTATTAAAATCTGGCTAATTACTACGTGTTACGGATCGCCTAGAACTCCACATTTTACTTTAGTGTGTGGTCTATGGTTTAAGATTGAAGCGAGATTTAATATGTCGGTAACTAGCTGACTCAACTCAAAAGGAAGATATTGAAATAATTCTTTGGTTTTTGCAACTATTATCATGAATGCTCGGCTCCTATTGGTCACGTTCTTTATTAGATGGATTTATTATATTGTTAGGTGTATCCCAACCCTAGCGATAAATTATGCAGTGCGAACCTATAAAAAGACGGTACTTGGCTATGCACGCTCTCTTGTTGTTCGAGAAGCGGTGTCGGTAAGATGTGTTTTTGTAGATTCGCAAGGCGTACATCAGCCATATCTTGTTGTTTAATGTTATATCGTTGTAAACCTATTTCTTATCATTTTAATATCGATCTGTTATGTATTTCGTGGATTACTTGTAATTATGTTTCTAATTATAAGATTCATTAGTTGTGAACTGTTTAGTGTTTTAATTATAAATAAGAACTGAGGTTAGGCTACCTCCAATTGGTTCTTTTATTTAATTCTCACTCCTAGTTTATAATATCAGAAGTTGGATTGTCCCACTACCACTATTTAATTGTTGGTTTACATCGATTGGCATTTTAATTACGTATTGTTGTTGCTTCTTTGTTTTTCTTTTATATCGGATCGAGAGGGTGGATCGCGAATTCGTAAACACGGGCGTGTTTTGTGTATAAGGCGTTCGCGATCGCGTTGGACATAATTCGCGCCGTGCGTAGCAAAGATTGGTAGATTCAAGACGCAGGCATAGTGAACGAAGTCGCTCGCGACAAAAATCGTTCGATAAAAGCACCTACGGATCGGTAGGTGTCGCTGAGCCGTCGGAGCAATCCACGGGTCGGGCCACGAAGCAGATCGTTGAGGCCCTACATTCGTTAAATTTCCGTACCTACGCTGAATATGCGCGTAGATCATTACTGCGTTTACAAATTGTAATTGTGTTGTTGTTGTTATTCAAGAAATTAGGCATTCGCTACTAACGTCAACTTAGGACCTAACGATGTTGTTGGTTTCCTATCTACTTTTGTGAAACTTACTAAAGATTTAATGCCGGATGCTCGTGCGCAGCGGAACACTACGTTTCGTAACGCTGGACTAAAAACGCCGGGTTTTAGACTTTCGGTTGTTTCTAGCAAGTGTTTTGTGTGCGGCAAAATAGGACACAGACAGACTGGTTATCCTAATAAGCCAAAACCTATCGATACCTCGTAGAATTTCAAGCCAGCACAATCGAATAAACCTGAGGGTACTTCGACTTGTGTGTACTGTTAAAATGGGAGCATGCTGTGTTAGTAAATGTTTCGCGAAACAGCGTTTACAACAGCGCGGTCAGATTAATGTTAGATTTGTTCCAATCTGTCCACTAAGCGCAGTGATATTGTTGTCGACGTGATTCAAATTTAGTCGATAATTATTTAGTTTGTCTGTACTAACGTGAGAAACTACCGGCATCAATGTCACTTATATCGGAACATTGAAATGTGTAGAAGTCGTGAAGTAAGTGACATCTTTGGTATCGAGTAACAATTAGTTAGATTAGAGTTGGTAAACGATTTTGAAACATTTTACTGTTCTAGATGATATTTAGTGTGGTACTTCAGATAAACAAAATAACGCGGGTAGTTTAATGTTTCGGTGCATTCGTGTGACGATCACTAGCTAGAAAAATATCACGCCAGCTTGTACGGGCACAATGCAGTGCACCAGTGCCTACGCGGTAATGAATGAGATTACAGAAAAACTTGTGAGCGTAATTGTAATGTGTAATGTACACAGGTAAGGTCAAAACACATTTTCATATCGAGTTTTAATGTTGACATGATTTTGATGTGTGGTGTACGGAAGTAAATCATGTGTGCAATTTAAAGCGATGCAACGTGAAGATAGCGAGTGTTTGGCGCGTCAAAACAATTGTTTTAAGAGTGACGGTCGTAGTTGGTCAAATGTTAAATTACAAACCAAACTCGTTTGTCACAGATTTATATTGCAAATACTTTGTTTGACGTGATGAAAAATAATCATTTTATTTACCCTACCTATGCAGAATAAGTTAAACGTTTCTTACGGTTGTTAAGCGTTATTTACGAAATGAGGAAACATTATGAAAGGTTCTAGATACCTTGACTAGTGCCGGGTTTTCTATCAACTTACAAATAGTGTAAGTTTCTCATGACAAAGTATCACCTTGGCAGAATGATCAGTAATGGTCAGGTTAGACCGAGCTTATGTAAAGTTCAAGCAGTTAGTGCTTGTATCAAGTTCAAGGAGAGAGTTATTGCAGTCTGGGAGGTAAGCAAACTTTGTGCCTGGACCTGCAGTGACTATTGTTATCAAGTAACACTTCCAACCTTGTATAAACGCCTAGTTCGTTTAAATCTTAAGTGTGGTGGTGTAGTGAACTTTGAGAAGTTTCAATTGTTCTGTCGGAGATCTTAAAATATAAAAGTGGTTAAGATAATTCGCTTTGCGGGTGGTACAAATCTCGTGATCCTCCATGGGCTATTATTTTTAGAACACAAAATACTTATAACTGACGACTCGAACGTCTGCTCTGAGCCTTTTGATGGGTCATGGGAGCGCCACTTTAACTGTCAGTATTTTTGTAAGAAATGTTACAGACGGGAAGTGGTCCGACGAAAGACGACCGAACGTATGGTGTGCGTTGTCAAGTACGCGTAATTCAAGGGCAAGTTGGATCCTGGAATGCGAGGGCCATATCGAGTCATCAGGGTCATGCCTAACGGTTGATACGAGCTAAGACTGATAGCATGAGCGTACGGTAAGACTACGTATGCGCCGCCACTCAATATTTCGTGCCGTGGACGTGTGAATGAACGTCGAGACATGCATCCGCCTTTTTAGAGGTGAGTGTTAGTCTGTGTGGTATGCAAACTTGGTGCCTCTGCCAACAGTGTTTTGTTTCTTTTTCTACGTACAATGTGGTTTACATGCCACATAATTTCTGTTTTCTCCGTTTAATTTCATCAGTACTTTTTGTTTAATGTACTTGAATGAACGCCGGATGCGTGTGTGGCTCTATTTGAGAGTGGTAAGGTATGCGAACTTGGTTGCCTCTGCCTGAATGGTGTGCCACACAGGCCACACTATGGTGTCACATCACAAATGACACGGGTTATCACGGTGACCGTAATATGCGAACAGTGTGCCTATGTTACGTGTCAAGGAGTCGTGATTGCGAACTTTTTGTGCCTCTATCGTGGGGCATAGCGTCTGTATTAAAATAATCGAATGCATTCATTATGCAGGACAAGTGACAAAACTGCAGCTCTGTCGCTTGTAGTACTTACTTACATTATGCTATACGATGTCGACTTCGCTTGCGATGGCTTGAGTGCAAGCTTGCAGTCGTAAGGCAGGATCACCTTGGCGAAGCGTCGCCTAGCGTTAGTCGCATTTATTTTGGTGAAGTGAGTTTTACTCGCTGCGTATGTCGCATCACCTTGGCGAAGCGTCGCCTAGCGTTAGTCGTATTTATTTTGATGAAGTGAGTTTTACTCACTGCGTATGTCGCATCTCCTTGGCGAAGCGTCACCTAGCGTTCGTCGCATTGACTTTGGTGAATTGAGTTTTACTCGCTGCGTATGTCGCATCTCCTTGACGAAGCGTGGCCTGGCGTTCGTCGCCATATTAGCACTTGGTGGACTCCCAAGTTGCAACATAGACCGATCAATGATGATAAGTCTATAGCCTGTTCGTCGGGCAAGACCTGTTCGTCGGGTCATGTTTCAGATGCGGTACTGATCGCAGTCTGCTCAGCGGCTTTCTCCGGACGAGTGAAGATACTGAGCATCAACACATAAGGCCTGGGTTTGATGCAAGGCGCGGCTGCCGATGGCGCTTTGTGGCTGCGACGCGTGGCACTGCCACGCCTCCATGAAGACGCTGGGCGGCAGGGCTCGACCTAAAGCGCGTGCTGCGCTATGCGGTGAGCGCGTGCTGCGCTATGCGGTAAGCACGTAGACGGACGCGCCGTCGCTGGGCGCTATGGGCGCTTGGCTGCTGCGACTCGTGGCACTGCCACGACTCTACCAAGACACTGGGCGCTGTGGGCGCTTGGCAGCTGCAACGGCGTAATGCCGTGACACCTCTGTGAGCGGCGTAAAGCTGTCACCCCTGTGAGTGACTCTAGCTGGTTATGTTGCGATTGTCATGTCTGTATCGTGCATGACAGCGACTGGCTAGCGTGAGCCTATGTACCTTCATAACTTTTGTTGGGTGCGTTGTGGGTGATTGGAGTCCGGAGGCCAGTCCCCCGCAATGTTCCTTATTTTGTTTTTATAATCATGCTGCCTTTTAAATTGCAACTGAAGTTATTTAAATTATTTAAATGATTTGCTACTAGCATTTTTATTTTTTACGAAGCTATTGCTGGTGGAGGCTTGAGTGCACGCTTGCCTCCGCGAGTCCTAAACTGTTAAGCCTATGCGACGCTTATAAAAAAAATACAAAAATACATAACTTCAGGTTGCAAAGTTAGTAGACCTCTATAAAACAACTCAAGTGTCCTTACTTTACAGATGACCATGTTAATGAGGACCAGGGACTTGGTGATCCTCCTGCAGAGATGACCGGCAAGGCAGTCTGCTGGACGAGGCTGCTCGAGGACGACCAGCTGTCAGGAGAGGCCGTGTTAGGTGTATCCCAACCCTAGCGATAAATTATGCAGTGCGAACCTATAAAAAGACGGTACTTGGCTATGCACGCTCTCTTGTTGTTCGAGAAGCGGTGTCGGTAAGATGTGTTTTTGTAGATTCGCAAGGCGTACATCAGCCATATCTTGTTGTTTAATGTTATATCGTTGTAAACCTATTTCTTATCATTTTAATATCGATCTGTTATGTATTTCGTGGATTACTTGTAATTATGTTTCTAATTATAAGATTCATTAGTTGTGAACTGTTTAGTGTTTTAATTATAAATAAGAACTGAGGTTAGGCTACCTCCAATTGGTTCTTTTATTTAATTCTCACTCCTAGTTTATAATAATATATATCGGAGGATAGGGCGAGTAATGATTTTTAGAAAGGGTGACGTCAGCCTCACCGACGTCACTGATTATCTCAATAGTGGCACTCATGATTTGTAGCAATAGAAATCGCTTTCAATCAATTAATTATTACACACGTAGGTAGGTAGGGTTTATTTACACAACCAAAGACAATATTGAATTCCAAATGGTTTATTAAATTAGTGAAGCTACAGTTAAAATCATAGATCGACACAAACAGACTCCACAGGTATACTGTATTGTCAAGGTCATATGTTGATCCATAATTTCCAGTTTCCAAAATGCGTAGAGCCTTATGAGAAGAATACTGGCAAAGAAACTCATAGCCACTCTTTTAAAAGTCACACCTTAAATTATTAGACACCGATATTTAATAATAAATTACAACAATTAAGAAGCATAAGTACTTAGCTTATTTACAGCCATTCCTTCCTGATACAACGCCCGCACTGCACGACGGCTCGAGTGTAACTGAATCGATCGCTCACAATGCGGCCGTATTTATAGGCGAGGCACACGTGCACGTGTTTGTAAGATTTGAGGGTAGTTATTGAAATTATAATGACATTCATTTGACATCATAATAAACTTTTAAGTAATCAATTGGTGGTTTATAAACTAATTTTGGAACAATCAAATGATTTAACTTAATTATTCTAGGTTATCTAGACTAATCGTTGCAGTTGCGCCGACATATACATACATATTTAAATATAATAAATGTTAAATATATAAAAATCATCTAAATCTCGGAAACAGTTCTAATGATTTTCATGAAATTTTGTATATCGGGAACATCGGCGGCGATAAATCGATTTAGCTAGGATTCCTTTTTAGAAAATTTGCCAAACGAAAATACCGAGCAAAGCTTAAGCTAATATTAGGACCTGTGGTCATCCAGGTCTTTAATAATTTGTGGTACGTGGTATACAATCCCAATCTCTGTTAAGGATCATCGCCAGTTCAATATACCAATTTTTTTAATTAATTCTGTTACCTCTTTAATTAATTATATATGACTGACTGTTGGGTGTCTCTCTGTCTGATAGAATTCAGAATGAGGCTATTCGACAGAGAACTAGAGTGACCGACATCGCACGGAGAATCAGTACGCTGAAGTGGAAATGGGCCGGTCATGTCTCTAGACGTACCGATGGTCGATGGAGCCGAAATGTGCTTGAGTGGAGACCGCGACTAGGCAAACGTAGTGTAGGGCGCCCTGCGGCTCGGTGGACTGACGATCTAAGGAAAGTGGCTGGCAGCGGATGGATGAGGACTGCCCAGGACCGGGATGGTTGGTGCTCCTTGGGGGAGACCTACGTTCAGCAGTGGACGGCGATTGGTTGATTGACTGCACGGTTGGTCTAGTGGTTTAAGCGATCGCCACGCCGCTTCCTACTGCGCCAAGTGTTGTGGTTTCAAATCCCACATAGGACAACACTTTGTGTGATCCAAAAATTGTTGTTCTGAGTCTAGGTGTTCTTTGTGTCCGTTTCATGTATGTTTGTAAAAGTCCCCTGCGACACAGGATGTATATTCCTAATAAGGGAATTATCTTTTTCAAAGAAAAAAAATGCCTCTGTTCTCTCCCCAAATGCTGACGTTTGTTCCTCATTTTTAGCTTGCCGACGCCACATATCTCGATCTTAATGAGGACAACTTTATAAACTTAAAATATTTCTAAATTTATGTTTGAAATTTATTTTCGGTTTACGCAAACATGATCATATCTCGGAATTTCGTACTAAACTGCTGATTCGTTTTCCGATTCATCTTCGCTGAAATATACATATTTTTTCCATTTCTGTATGACTGTTTTGTTTAACCCAGACACGTCTCATGTTTATAGATCATTTTTAACATCTTGAATAAGAAATTCCAAATTTCACTACAATGTTTTACTACAAATCGTTTCCAAAGGATCTTGCACACTTCTGGAATGCAATCCACGAAGCTATCTAGCTAGTTTTAACACTTTAAATATCTCTATTCGGTAATGTTTATGCGTTATATGTTTTACAACTAAATGTTTATTTCTAAAAACTAATATATTTTTAAAATATCTCGTGTCACGGTTTTTGTGGTGGCACTCCTTCAAAACAGCTCTACACGTTTTAATGTTTTTTCTGTATATTTAAGGTGGACAGGTCGTTAATTATTTGCTACCCCCAATTTTAAATTGATTCCCTAGCTTTGCCCAACGGTGTTATTTTTCTATATGGAATAGGGGCGAACGAGCAGACGTATCGCCTGATGGTAAGCGATTATCGCCGCCCATGGACACCCGCAACACCAGAGGCGTCACAGGTGCGTTGCCGGCCTTTGAGGGATGGGAAGGGGGATGGGGGGAGGAGTTGAGGTATGGGCCTCCGGAATCCTCACTCACTCGGCGAAACCCAGCGCAAGCGCTATTTCATACCGAGAGACCGTGGTATCACTCCAGTCGAGCCGGCACATTCATGCCAAAGCGTGGCTCTCCCACGGTTAAATGTGAGAACAGGTTAACTTATATGTGAGAACAGTGTTTTTAGAGTTAGCTAGTAAAAGTATAAATCTTACCTCCTGTTACTCAGATCACACACTAAGGCGAGTTTGCCCGCCCATTTCACATCTACTCAATTGTCCCACAACTGGGTCAGCCCGAGTCGAGTCGATTTTTGCCATTTAATTAGAGCACAGCCGACGGGAATTCACTAAAGTACTTTTTACCACTAATTCCTTATGTGGGGTGTGGCTTTTTACATCGAATAACTCAATTGAAGTAGATTTAGTTCAGCTATTGTAAGTTTATATAACAAGTATTTTAAACTACAATATAATATGAGCTGTAAAAAGCTACTGAAGGAATACCACGTTTTCGATAATTTACGAATTTAAATGAAATTATTATAATACTAGTGGTTGCCCGCGGCTCCGCCCGCGTATATGTCGGTTATCGCGGCATTATCGCGGTTATGTGTTATTCTGATATATATGCTATATCACTGTAAAGTTTCATCCAAATCCGTTGAGTGGTTTTTGCGTGAAAGAGTAATAAACATACATCCATCGATCCATCCATCCATCCATACTTACAAACTTTCGCGTTTATAATATTAGTCCTATAGATAGATTTAAATGTTATATAATACTCGTAATGCAAATAATAGTTATACTACTATACAGTGTAATGCTAAGTACTCACATACGGTTATACTCGATCGAGCAAACAGGTCGAGTAAAAACCACAGCACGGGTTTTCGTCCACACATTCAGCATTGATCGATCGAGTGACGCATCTTTTGGCTCGTCGTTCAGTATTCAGCGAACCGTTCGAGCCAAATGATGTCTGTTCAACAAAGGAGACAGTGGCTACATTTAGCAAGTCTAGCAATTCTTAATTATAAAAGAATTAAAGAAAATGAAAAGGTGAAACCTAAAAGGAGATCGAGCCATAGAGCCGGCTCGATGCGAGCCTGAGTTTTGCGGTCCACACATTAATTTTTACTCGTTTTGGAGTAAAACTATCAAGTAATACCGTATATGAGTACAGACCATAAGATGTATTTCTGTTTAAAATTTTTAAGCAAAATCTGGTTAAATTAAGTCTATAAAACCTATACAGCAACGTTTTTAATTTTTAAAATAATGTATATTATAAAAAACGTTGATCGCATTTAGATTCTAAATTATAAACTACTAACGGTGCAACATTTTAGCCGTAAAAGCTAACTGACAGATAAACAGACAGATCTACTTTCAAATTTATAATATTACTGTCTATTGCCCGTGGCATTCAACCCGTATGCATGTCGGATATAGCGGTAAAGAATGTTTACTTTCCAATTTACATTATTAGCACGGAAAATATGGATTCTAGTATCATACGCTAGTTAGTTTGAACCTCCATCTTTATTATTGCAAAAATACTGATTTAATTCTTGAGTCATCACCATCAAAGGCCTCTAATAGTCCACTGCTGGGCTTAGGCCTCTCTTTAAGATTATCTTACTACTACTAATTAAATTATTTAACGTCATACTTTGATTTGAATGCGGGTAGACTTCTGACGAAATATTCTTTTGAGAAACGACGTAGTGTGGAGTTAAATAAATTTAGTTAATTCCAAGCTCGATGATGTTGCGACGTTTCTTTACAGAGTTGCTATGGCCATCTTCCAGCTCTAGCATCAGATCAGCTCCATGTCATTATAATATTGTATTATCACGCTGTATACATAATTATGCTTGCAAAATTTCAGCAAAATCGGAATCAGAAGATATCTGCTTCAAAATTGAGTTGTAAGATTCCACCCGAATATACAAGTATACATACATACATTGCAAGTTAATAAAAAGCTTGTAAAAAGGTCTTGTAAGTAGAACAAGTGGCGCGAACAAGAAAATTTACCGAATTTTCTTGCAATTAATTACGAAGATCAATTAGACATGAACTGTGGACTGTGTAACTAGTATTTTTAATATTTCTTCATACATTTTTTGTGTGTGAATATCAAAATAGACAAGGTACTGTGATTTCTCTGTACGTCTAAGCTATCACTAGAAGTCACCCATTGGTTGAAATTCGACTATCATTCATTTATGTTTTAGCTTTCTGCACTCCTCCTCCATATAAAATTTAACTGTGCCAAGTTTCATACTTCTTCGTTCGCATAAAATGGTAATGGTTCCCAAACTAGGCAAATCCTGTACTATGGTAACCAAACTGATGATAAACATACTTACATATATATATGTCGGAGTGAGGGTATCCAAATAATAAAAGTGATACAAACATTTGCCACTATCGAACACTACGGAACACTCTATATAAAGCGGCGCGATCGGCAACAGGACACAGTTTCTCTTCAGATCTCGCGACGACCATATCTATTATTTGATTTGTGATTTATTGTATCTCTGTGTTTTATATTGTGTGTATGAGGCGATATTTATCAGTGGGGCAATTACTAGCCTAGGTGGCGAATTCCACAGGGCATCACGGAGGGGTGAGCGTTGCCCCAATCCCCTCATGGGGGGTTGCTGATGGTGTTTAAGTTAATTCGTATCCGTTTAGTAGTGATTAGTGTTTGGCTTTGGTCCAGATTGGCTGTATCTGTCATTCATGTTCTCGTTTATTTTTGTGTCTCCGACATCAGAAGTGGGATCTGAATCTCATTTGCCCACAATGTTTGAGAGTGTAACGGATCGTCAGTCGCGGCGAACTACCCTCCGCTTGAAAATCGTACGAGGTGTCATTTGTTAAATTTTTGTAAGCGAGAACGCTCACATAGTGTCAAAGTGTCGGTATAGCCTTTTCGCGTACGAACGGTTTGTGAGACGTGCGGCCTACAACAGCGGCAGCGTGCGGTAGTAAAAGCAACGCATCGGTAACTGGGAAGTAACCGGTATGTACGGACAACTCCAACAATCCGGTGAGTCGTACTATTTTTATTTTGTGCTGAGTGCTCTTTAATAAGATAAGTTCTGTCAGATGAGTTTCTAGGCAAACGACAATATTGTGTAATTTATACTCTCGATTGTTTGATTGATTGTTGATTTTTGTGTAAACAAAAATAAAATAGTGGAATAAGTAAAAGTGATTTTGATTCGAAAATGGACTATTGTCCATTTTCGAATCAAAATTGTGCAGTAACATTATTGAGGGTAGGTAATGCCCGCACTTATTGTAACATCGAAATTCTATGAACAGTTTTAATCCAGATTTATTCATTACGGTTATTGTTTCATGTAGTACACGATTACTGTATTTCAAACGACATAATTATTTAAAGAGAAGAATGAGAATCTGTTTGCATTAAGGTTTTCATTTGCAGTTTTCGAAAATAATTTTGTTCTTAAAATAATAAGATCGTTTCTATTGGTGACATCGGTACAAAGGTAGACGATTTCGAAAGTATAGTGTAGTATTATATCATAGCAGAATATCTGTGATGGAGGTGGATTGAATTACCTGTTCTGCACATGCTGTTTGTTTATTGTTTAAATTTATTTCTTATTTTTAAACCCCGACGCAAGGGGAGGGGTGTTATAAGTTTGACGTGTGTCTGTCTGTGGCACCGTAGCTCGCGAACGGATGAAGCGAATTCAATTTAGTTTTGTTTGTATGAAAGGTGAGTTGCGTGCGAGTGTTCTTAGACGTGTTTCATGAGAGTCGGTTGAGTCATTTGAAGGTTGTGGGGGTGAAAGTGGGGAAGAAAAACCGAATGTCTGCAAAACGTGCCAGTATAATCGTTAAATGACAATTATTTAGTAGGTAGTAGAGCCACGCTGATTTCAGCACGGACGGGCCGGCTCGACCGGGGCGGTACTACCCTCGCACAGAAAATCAACTTAAAATGACAGCGTTCGTGCTGTCGTGTTTCGTTGGTGAGTGCGAGACCGGGGGCCCAATTAGTCTAGTCAACAAGTTTCATACTTGTTGACTGGACTAAAAGATGCAGTAGCATCACTAGGCCGCCATAGTGTGGGTCGCCATACTGCACTGTCTGCATTCGCAATGAGTATGGTGACCACCACTCTTGGATTCTGCTTATGTTTTCCATCAGGCAGAACAGAGTCATTTTGGCGGGCCAAACATAAAAAAAAAAAAACAGATGTAATTGATGACTTCGACCTGATGCTTTATAAGTTTTTTTTTTAAATTTTAAATTTACGATTTTGATGTGATTTTTAATTTAAGGCGGATTCATCTTTGATTGTAGCTATTGTTAACATTTTTTTTAGATTATTATTTTTACCACTTTGTGATAGTTGTGAATCGAATTATAATTACCGTTTTTTTATTTTGTGATGAAATGTCGATATTTTCAGTAAAGATAAAAAAAACTGGTCGGACTTCTATTTGGTGTCAGCTATCTCACCAGCAGCGGGTGATTGTAACTGGCATGTCTATGTAGTTGGCAGATATACGTGTGGTAGTCACAAGGGATGACTAACTGTTACATTTGTGGTGGTCACAGGGTGTGACCTACGATACTATTTATTTGGATTGCTTTGAGAATTTGCAGCAGTAGTCAATTACTAAAGTTCTTATTTTATGTTGTTTTGATTTTAATAATGATGTTACTGTTTTCTTTTGCTGTTCAGTAGTGTACTGTTTTATTGAGACAGAATAGACAGTGAGGTCAGATATGGCAGAGTGAGAGAGATACTGTGTGTACACGTATGTGACATTTGATAGGGAAAGTGTAAATTAGTAAAGTTTGATCTCAGTAACTTAGTTTTGATTCAAAGTTAAGAAAGAAATTAGACAAAGTTAAATCCTAAGTATAAAGGACCGTTTAAAATTGTAGAGTTGCTCGATGGCGATCGTTATACTTTGAAATCTTTAACTAGTAACAGAATCTACAAATGCGCTTGCGTTCGTATACGAGAGTTTCCTTTAAGTGATATACCCGAGGAGGTAGATTTGTCTGGCATTGATAATAGTGAGGAAAATCCCTGTAGATCAAGTCCCTATTGATGTTGATGATGATAATCAAGGGTTAATTAATGCTGATGCAATGGAATGAAATTGAGTTGTAATTGTGTGGCGAGTAGTCTCTATAATGAGATATGAGATATCCTATCAGCGTGGTGGTTGTTAAAGTTTAGTTAAGTTTTGCGAAAGGCGAGGTGGCCACTGAAAGGCGAGGTGGCCACTGAAAGGCGAGGTGGCCACTGAAAGGCGAGGTGGCCACTGAAAGGCGAGGTGGCCACTGAAAGGCGAGGTGGCCACTGAAAGGCGAGGTGGCCACTGAAAGGCGAGGTGGCCATTGAAAAGTGAAATTGGTAGAATAAGAGGCCATGTAGATATTGTTAATAATAATAATCCAAAAATGTGTAACGCGATAAACGGTGAGGTGACTGTTGCGATACTACTTACTGGTGTTATTAATTTAGTATGTAGCGAGAAGTCTATTAGCATTCAGATTTGATAACGAAAAGCCTATTTTATGAGAATGTCCTAAATGAAGTTGTTCCACAGAAGATAAAATGTAATAATGTACCCAATGTCCTTGGTCAGGAGTGGCCGAACAACACAAAAATCTCTTTCTTTTCTGCGGATAATGATGATGATGCCTTCAACATCACACGAGGACGTGTAATACGTCAGGACGGCCGTGTCGGAGTGAGGGTATCCAAATAATAAAAGTGATACAAACATTTGCCACTATCGAACACTACGGAACACTCTATATAAAGCGGCGCGATCGGCAACAGGACACAGTTTCTCTTCAGATCTCGCGACGACCATATCTATTATTTGATTTGTGATTTATTGTATTTCTGTGTTTTATATTGTGTGTATGAGGCGATATTTATCAGTGGGGGAATTACTAGCCTAGGTGGCGAATTCCACTGGGCATCGCGGAGGGGTGAGCGTTGCCGCAATCCCCTCATGGGGGGTTGCTGATGGTGTTTAAGTTAATTCGTATCCGTTTAGTAGTGATTAGTGTTTGGCTTTGGTCCAGATTGGCTGTATCTGTCATTCATGTTCTCGTTTATTCTTGTGTCTCCGACATATATATCTATATACATACATATCATAGATAAATTACACCCAGACAGAAGAAATTATCATCACACAAACATTTCTTCTGGATAGGAATCGAACCCGTAACCGCACAGCAGTTAGGATAAACAACTACTATAGTAACAGGACAATATTTATTAATTTAGAAATACTTATGTATTTTTAAAATATTTAAATAAGGATAGGTACTCAGTAATATTATAAATATTCATTACACTAACATACTAGTGACGCGTGACATCCGACCCGGATATAGTGGTGAAGCTTTATATCCGGTTATAAATTTGGACCGGCTGTTTAATTTAAATATTAATTATTCTTGAATTTTTGATCAGGCTTGTACTTAAAATAATGTTTATTTATCCCGAAAAACATATAATAGCAACAACGCTTGTATAAATAGCACCTATGAACGAAAAAATCTTATACGATTAATCACAGTTGGCGTGATTTTATTCTATGAAATTTTCAAGGCAGGCAGTAGAGAAACCCTGATTACATCACGAACGAACCGGCTAGTACCCTCTTACAGAAGACCAACCTAAATGGCAGCATTCTTGCTATCGTGTTTCATTGGTGAGCGCGAGAACGGAGGCCCAATGATGCAGAAGCATCTCAAAGGCCGCTATAGTGTGGGTCACCATGCTGAAGTTTTCCATTGTCTCGTTGCCTCGTTGGTCTCGCAGTTGGCGTGTACGACTGCTGATCATGAGGTCTCGGGTTCGATTCCTGGGTCGGACCAAATGTTTGTGTATGATCTACAAATATTTGTTTCGGAGTTTGGGTGTTTTCTATGTATAATATGTATGTATTTACAAAAAAAAAAGTATATATATATTTGTATCAGTTGTCCCATAACACAAGCTCTGCTTAGCTTGAGACTAGATGGCGTTGTGTGTTAAATGTCCGAAAAAAAAAACTGCATTCGCAATGAGTATGGTGATCACTACTCTTAGATTCTGTTCAAGCTTTACAACGGGCAGGCTAAAAAATCACTAGTTTGGCTGTGGTATCTTCGGTCCAGGCGGCCTATTTGTGACAGATATCATTTGACATACATCTTATCCAATCTACCTATTAATCATTGTGATACCCTACTAAGTATAAGTTTATATACTCAGTAAAAGTGCTGACTCATTTTCTAGGTATTTCTTTTTGATATTGTAACATATGTCGATCTGTATTGTCAAGTAAGAGGCTTTCATCAGCAATACAAATAAAAGTGACCACGGACAGGCTCGAACAATACGAAATTGAGTTGTTTATGTACCTAAGACCGATTTCCCAGTGGGCCATAATAGAACGAGATCAACTCGCCTAGACGTGTTCTGAATTGAATTGTCGCCATTGAGATGTTAGGCATGAAAGTGACAGAAGTTTAAGTTAGAATATGTTCATACTCATGTGACATTAAAACACATAGTTTAGTTCTTTGGGTAATTAAAATATAATCTTGTTTTCTTTTTCTGATTTTATTTATATGTATTACATAAAACGATTTAAGGATCTCAGAAGTTAATATGAGTCCTCAAGTAAATTATATGTGATGCGATTTTTTTATCTATACATATAATAAAATCGTAACTGGTCGCTGTCTGTACATGGAAGATATCTCAGAAAAACTATTATAGGGGGGCTTTATGAACGCAATAGAACCCAAAACAATGATTTTTAGAAATTTTGTCTGTTTATCTGTTTGTCTGTGCGTTTGTGCACGCTAATCTCAGAAATATTATAATTATATATATATATATAATTTGTTTCATGTCAATCGGTTCATAATTTAAAAAGTTAGGCGAATTTAAAGAATCAGGTAGCTGGACGTTTGTAGATTGTAAACGGCTGCGCGACCACGCCGGTATATAAAGCGCGCCGAGAGCATTATTTTCTTTTCTTGATTTTTTTTATTTATTTATTTTATGTGTAAAAATCTGAAAGTACTTACAATTTAGTCGTTTCTAATAAGAACATATTTGTTTAGGGTTTATAGGGTTTGTAAATACATATACGAGTAGTATGTTTATTTTGTATAGGTTAGTTTGATTTCAAGTTCTTGATTCTTTTATAAACCTTATACCTATTTACTTATTTAGTTTAAAATATTTTCTAATTTTTATGTTTAAAAAAAACAATTTCATTTAGTAATTAACCGACTTCAAAAATGAGAAGGTTCTCAATTCCACTGTATTTTTTAATTTTTATTTTTGTACCTCATAACTTTCGACCGAGTGAACCGATTTTGTTGATTCTTTTTTATTTGAATGCTGGTGCTTCCCGTGTGGTCCCATTTTAGTGTTATCGTCGGGCCCAGATGAGGTATCTGGGCCTGATCCTCGACGGTAGGTGACTCTTCGACGAGCACTTCCGACAGCTTGGTCCAAAACTGGTCGACGCGGCCTCCGCTCTTGGGTGACTTTTGCCCAACTTGGGTGGAGCCAGCGTCGCAACGCGACTCCTGTACACGGGAGTTGTCCGGTCAATGTCGCTGTATGGTGCACCGGTGTGGGTGGCGGGTCTGACTGCCCTAAATAAGGCCCGCCTCTGGCGGCCTCAGAGGGTATTGGCAGTCAGAGCCATACGCGGATACCGCACGGTGTCGAGAGAGGCGGCGTGCGCCCTGGCCGGAACACCCCGGTGGGATTTGGAGGCGGAAGTGCTCGCCGAAGTTTATCGACGGGTGGCTGAATATCGGGCGGAGAGTGGCATTCGCCCTCCCCCCGAAGTATGCGAGTGGTGTGAAGCCGCCCGTCGAGCCACGATGGCTAGATGGTCGTTCCAGCTGGAGACTCCACGTGCTGGCTTTGCCGCCGTGGAGGCTCTCCAGCCGGTCATCCTCGAGTGGGCAGGGCGGCAGCACGGGACCCTTTCCTTCCGACTGACGCAGGTCCTTTCCGGGCACGGTTGCTTCGTAAGGTACCTGCACTTGGTCGCCAGGAGGGAATTGAGTCCCGCCTGCCACCACTGCGACTGCAGTGAGGACTCGGCCCAGCACACGCTGACGGTTTGCCCCGCTTGGGCGCCGCAGCGTCGGGCCCTCACTGCAGTCATCGGAGGAGATCTCTCACAGCAGTTTTACCGCGGTCACAACCTTCTGCGAAGATGTAATCTCGCAGATGGAGGTGGCGGAGAAGGTCCGGGAGGACGACCTCCACTCGGACCCAATCCGCCGCCTGTGCCCGCTTCCGTGCGGGCAGGCGCTGGGAGGAATTTGGATGTGTTAATATCAGCAGATCCCGGGTCCCTCCCGTCTCAGGCGCAGAGTGGCACACCGTGTGGTTTTAGTCAGTTCGAGTCCGACACACCGCCCCGCCGCAAACCCCTATGGGGTGACGGTCCGAGGGTATTTCCACACGTAAAAAAAAAGGTCAGGGATACATATAACTTACGTTATTTTTCTTGACTTGCTTTCGGTATTTTTCTAAAAACAGGAAGTACTTACAGTTAACACCTTTGGTTGTTTTCGATAGTCAACACCTTTGGTTGTTTTCGATAGTTAATAGATTGGGTTGACACGTCTTAATAGTTATTAAACTGTAATTAATGAAACTGTGTAATAATCTGTAAGTATTTATAATTTAGTTGTTTATGATAAGTACGTGTTTACTAAACTATGTTGTGTTAGTATATTGTAAGAATGCCTCTCCCAGTGCAGCAGGAATGCTAAATGGATGAGATTAGTTCGATCACAGGAATCTGAAGAAGATCATGAGGCTCTCACTGCATCTCAGGAACGTCAGGACAGGTTTTGTGCTACAGAAACTTCGGCTCAGCGAGAATCTCGATTCAGTTCACATCGTTCTCGAATGATGGCCACTCGAATTAGGTAGAACAGATACAGCGTGAGGCACGTTTGTCCATCGATCGTGATCTCATGCATTATCGCGTGATCCCTCAGTGCTACTGGACTACCAGCTCATAAAATAAATTTAAAAGTCGGCGTACCCATAATGCCCCTTAAATATTTAAGCCCGCCAAAACGTTGCAACGGTACCAGATTAAAAGTGACCAAAGATTTTAACGGGGTGCGGTAAAGGTGATAGTGTTTTTATTTCTCGGATTCCTCTCATCCCAAACCACTTTCCGTTTAGTTTTAAACGAGTCCGGTTTCCAGTGAGCCTATGTTTCGCGGTGACAATAAATACAGCCCACGGTATAGGTACGCTAAAAGTTGTGGGTGTAGATCTAAGTATTAACTGTTTTTCACACGATCAGCTTTATGTAACTCTGTCACGTGTTAGCAATCCTAGCAACCTCTATGCTTTGATCCCCGATGGCCATACGTCTAATGTCGTGTATAGAGAAGCATTACTTTAAATTCGATTATTCTAAACACTCAAATGACGGTGTTTATGAACCAAAAGAAATGTCCGAAAACTGCTGCCCAAAGTCACTATTCCACGCGGACGGAGTCGCGGGCACAGCTAGTTACAAATAAGTCTATATAAACAGATATATATTCTCATTTCAAGAAATTATGTAATGTCGTTTTCTGTTGAAAGAAACTATTTTTAGACTTTTGCGGCTTTTACACATAGTTTTTGTTGTATAACGGGATTTATCCGCAAGATTTAGACCAGTCTACCAGTTACCACGAGCGGTACAACCCGTTCGAAACGTCGGGATATAGAAGGTATCGTAACTAAAACTAAAAGAATGAAATAAAAGATGTCTAGGAGAAGGGCAATATTAAAAGTTATACAATAAAGACACAATAAAAAATGAGAATTGAAAAACATTTTTTTGTTTTTATTTCTCTATTGAAAGTTTGTGGACTGGTTAATGTAACTAAAGTTTATTATTTTCGTACGTACTGCGTAGTAGTACTACCCATGCTAGATGACACTATTATAATATGCATATTTCAATATAACATGTTAGCAAAACGCCATAGTAGAAAAAAGTTTTGACAAGTTGGTCTTCTGACATACATCTGTAAAATGGTACAAAAATGCTCTTTCATACTGACCAGATCCAACATGTTCTAACATATTTTAATACGACTTGATTTAAGAAAGAAATCTTAAACCATTAGATATATGAACGTAGGTAGACCCATAAATACATACATTTCTAAAAATGAATCCCAGTTAGATCGGTTTATCGCCCCCAAAACCCTATGCATACTTTCATGAAAATTGTTAAAAATTGTTAAAGCCGTTTCCGAGATTCAGAATAGAATAAAATGGAATGGAATGAAATGGAATGGAATGAAATGGAAAGGAATGGAATAGAATAAACTTTATTGTACACCAATTAATATAGTTTACATTTAGGAGTTTATCAATTTGACAACCATGTACAATATTTCGGAAATTCAGATTATATATCTACAAGAATTTCTCGTTGAAAGGTATCAGATAGATAGAGAGATATGTTCGTCGTATGTAGAATGTATATTCTTGTGTACTAAAATTAGTATCATTTTAGATACAAAAACGATTATTAAAATTGAAGCATCCGTTTGTTATTCCAAAATAATCAGCTTTTTAATAGATGCATATAGAAGTACATAATGATCAGTTTTTTTGGACCGTGGGAGAGCCACGCTTCGGCATGAATGGGTCGGCTCGACCGGTGTGATACCACGGCCTCACAGGAAACCGGTGTGAAATAGTGCTTGCGCTGTGTTTCACCGAGTGAGTGAGGATACCGGAGGCCCATACCCCAACCCCACCCCCTAACTCCCCCCCATCCCCCAAAGGCCGGCAACGCACTTGTAACGCCTCCGGTGTCCGATACGCCTGCTCGTTTGCCCGACTATTTCATAAAAAAAAAGATGCAAATAGAAGTACATATAATGATCAGCTTTTTAGTAGATGCTTAAAGAAGTACATTCAAAATATCTTTTTTTTTGTTTGTCTATCTGTCCGTATGTTTGTTGGCTAATCTCGGGAACGGCTGGACCAATTTTAACGTGACTTTCACTGTCAGATAGCAAATGTTATAAGCAGAAGCTTAGCCTTTCTTAGACTAGTTTCACCTCACGACGTTACCTTTATAACAATAACTGCGGCTCTGAACTAGTAAACAATATATTTATACTGTATTTCTATTATCTAATATGTAGGTATATGTACAAATATGTAAAACAGTAATTAATGAAGACGGTTAGAATATAAATGAGTCAATTATAACATGCGAAATAAGTGGATTGGTGGAGTATTGTGGTCGTTTAAATAGTGGCAATTAGTGTATAAATTAATAGTGTAATGCGAACGACGAATGATAAAAGCTTAACAATATGATCGGTTTTTGTACTGATGTTCAGTTTGGCTATAAAGCGACTAGCGGAGTGGTTGCTAGTTCTCGAGTGGGGAACATGCATGAACTAAATTACAAATTGAAACAGATTTACAGGTTACCTGGTCAGGATAGCGAGATGGTGCCCGTTGTTAGGTATGGCGAAAGCTTTATTTTAGGTTGATTTTAGGTCGAGCCGGCCCGTTCGTGCTGAAATCAGCGTGGTCTACTACCTACCAAGTTGATTCAACATTTCTAACAATAAAAACTACACTTTACACCTGATTGCCTTCGTCAATACTAATTTTCTGTTTTACAAACTTATTTTTATATAAAAAGTACATTCACAAGTATTTCAATAGTATTATTTAAAAACCAAACCTAATTAAAACCAGGTTCTCTCGAACAGACGTTGAAAGTAAATAACCTGCTTTATACAAGCAAAACTAAACCTTAACGTACACGTTTAAAGTTTAAAAATATTGTTCTGTGTTATTATTAAAAATATTTCATATCGGGATTGAGAGAACCAATTAAAATGAGTGGAGATGCCTGCAATCTGGTGCTGTACACTTGTGAAGTTTTAATGAAATGTTTAACACTTATTAAATTTAAAAAGTGTTTGAGAATCTGATTTGACTTGCTCTCTGTAAATACTTAAACTTTGCTTTACTCACTTTAACAACCCATAATATCCCACTGCTGGTCTCCTCTCAGGAGAAGGTTTAAACCATGTGTCCCCACGCAGGCCGAGTGCGAGCTGGGGACTGGCAAGACAACGTCGTGGCGACGTAATCCGTTAGATGTTTTTAAGCCTCCGACTAAGCTTCACGACTGACTTATCCTATGATAAGCACCGGGACCGACTGCTTAACGTGGCCTCCGAATCACGGAGACGCTCATGGCACGATCACTCATCGATTTACTGACCGCACCGTCTTGTTACCCTCGGCGATTGTATCTAATCACCAAGGGAAACTGGGCTAACTAAAAATACTTTTAGAAGTAACTTATTGATAAGCATCATCAGCAAAATAGGAGAGACCTCCAGAACACTTCTTAACAGATCTTACTTTCGCAAGTCTGATGCCACACTAAGAACCTCTACTACGGTAACAAAACTGCTTATATATTTCCAGATTCATAGGTTAGTCAGTCATACATAAATTGTTTGCCTTGGGTGGGAATTGAACACACAATCTCCAGCTTAGCAGTCTGGATCACTTAGGTACTACTAGAGTAATCTTATAGTATTGGCCATGCCAAAGTGACTCTACTCTGTCTGGTGGAGAGCATACGCAGAATTCAAAAGTGGTGGTCACCATGCTCATTGCGAATGCAGACAATGCAACAATCCCGCATAGTGACCGACACCACAGTGGCCTAGTGATGCTTCTGCATCATTGGGCCTCCAGTCTTGCACTCACCAACGAAATATGACTGCACGAATGCTGTTATTCTAGGTTGATTTTCTGTAAATCAGCGTGGCTCTACTAACTTTGAACTTATTTGTTCTTCATCAATCATCAACAACCTTTAACGTCCCACTGCTGGGCTCGTGTCTCCTCTCAGGAGAGGGTTAAGTCCATACGTCCGCACACTGGCCAAGTGCGGGTTGGGGACTGGCAAGACAACGTTGTGGCTACGTAATCTTCCCGTTGCATGTTTTTAAGCCGCCCAAAGGCCTACAACTAAGCTTCACGATGTTATCCTACGATAACAACCGGGACCGACTGCTTAACGTGCTTAACCTCCAAATCACGGAAACGCTCATGATATCATGCCGCCAGGGGACACCCATCCAGGTACTGACCGCGCCGTCGTTGCTTACCCTCGGTGATTGTTTCTAATCACCGAGTGCAACTGGGCTATGAGCGCGTTGAAATTATTTGTTCTTACTCCATACTAATATAAAAAAATCGAAAGTAACTCTATCGGTGTGTCTGTTACGCTCTCATGACTCAATCATTATTCGGCATGAAGATAATTTCATTTTTGGAGAAGGAAATAGACTACTCTTTACTTTCAAAAGCTAGTTTTAAAAATAAAACACTGATATATTTCCTACTATGTTTCGTAGCCTACCGTATCCATGTTAATGTATGTATTCAGTTGTTTGTTTGTTCACACACAAATCTCTTTTGCTTTTTCAATTTCCTTTATTCACTCATAAGGTTCGCGGGAAGAGAACTCAAGTATGGGTAGCCTTTATAAGCCTTTGTGCGCCCCATTCTCTTTATGAGTTATTTTTAAATGCTTTTGTGTACCAAAAGAACTAATAGGACTAAGTAGACTCCGGTAGTTTCGTGGAACTGTATCCTTGTAGCGGACGAAATAATTTCCAATACAAAATAAGATTAAAAGCAGAGTGATTCCGCCAATACAATTGAATTAACTGTGATTCCATTCACAAAAGTCATTCAGTAGGTCGGAGAAAGAGTATTTTCGTTCGCAATTAATTGATTTATCGTTAACGAGAATGACAATTGAGAAAATTATTCTGTTCGTTTCTATTAAAGATTAATTTGATTAAAATATAGTTAAACATTTTACTGAGGGAGAGCCACGCTTCGGCATGAATGGGTCGGCTCGACTGGAGTGATACCACGGCCTCACAGAAAACCGGTGTGAAATAGCGCTTGCGCTGTGTTTCACCGAGTGAGTGAGGATACCGGAGGCCCATTGCTAGCATTGGCTTCGTCACGATACGGTAGGCGAGGCCGGCATAATGTTTCAAGCGTAGTGCACAAACTCCCATGTGATGTAACCGACTCCCGTGTGATGTGACTATGAGTACCTATACAATAATTATGTTTTATTCTGTAAACGATATTAATACTGTACTGTAAGTACCTAATTACTGGAAAAAATATTCCGGTATGCTTTAGTACGGATGTATATTAAACTGTAAATTGTACAAATTGGAAATGCTTACCGCGTATGAAAATAATATTTTTTTAAACAATCTCGTATAAGTAGATACCTTTTCGGGAATAGCATTTTTTCTTAATCGATGATAGCCACCTTTCGTGTTATAAATAACACACTGTTCAAAATGTGAAGAAAAACAACACTGAATTGAGATGGATACCAAACACTATCATTTCTATTTTTCCTCACAATCTCGACCCAGGTTTCCTTAGTAGTTACTAACCCTTAGTGTCTAACCCTTCGGGGAATAGGTACAGGCGTGATGTTATGTTATAATAATTCGTTCGAGCGAAAAGTTTCTTAAATCACCCCATTTCATGGGAAAAAATATGTTCTTAACTTGCAACACTGCCACAATGGCGTCCAAGAAATGTTACAAATTATTACTCCAAATTATTTTGGTGTTTACATTGAATTAAACAGCAAATGCATTACTTTCTTATGAAAAGTTATTCCATCCGATTTGTTATTATACTGGAATTGTTTTTGCAGTTCCTGATAACAACATGAAGGCATAATTGGGTTTATTTTGTGCACAACTTTTCGTCTAGCGCTCTCGCTTACTCAAGGCCGACTAACGAGCGATCGTCTTCACTGTGCCGTTTCGTCATAATATGGTTTATCTCGCAACGAGCGCCGTGCGCTCCGTCTTGACTTTTTTTTGGTCTGAGGTACAAACAATATCAATAGAATATATAAACAAACGATAGAATTAAATATCTTGATAAAAATAGATTGGATAATTACTATTTTAACGTAAAATAACACGTTTTAACCGTGGAAGAGACACGCTTGTGTACAAATAGGGGGCTTGACCAGAATGATGACCACACCAGAGTTCTTCACAGACACTGGTGTTTAGCAACTAACACTGACTGACAAATAAGTAGTGGTTTAAGCGGTCACCACTCCGTTTTTTTTATGGAATATTGGCAAACGAGCAGACGTATCGCCTGATGGTAAGCAATTGCCGCTGACCATGGACACGTTTACTACTGCGCCGAGTGTTGTTGGTTGAATAACAAAATTTTACCAAAAAAAAACCGACTTCAATCTGGACCAAATTGAAATGGGACCACACGGGAAGCACCAGCTTTCAATTTAAAAAAATCATTAAAATCGGTTCACCCAGTCGAAAGTTATGAGGTAACAAATATTAAAAACAAAACAGTCGAATTGAGAACCTCCTCCTTCTTTTTTGAAGTCGGTTAAAAACTGTTTGTGTGATTTACAAACGGTTGCTCTGAGTCTGGGTGTTCTTTATGTTCGCTTCATGTAGATTTGTAAAGTCCCCCGCATTACAGGATTGGTATCCGATGCCTTTAAGCAAAAGTCGAATCAATTGTCTCGATACTTTTGACCAAGTTAGCAAGTTTACCGAGGACAAAATACTTCCTCAGGAATTGCAGTAATCCATAGGTGGCGGTCGTCACCTACCATCACGTGACCTGTCTGTTTGTTTGACCCCAGTTTAATAAAAAACGAGCAAAAAGAAGTCATTGCCTAGATAGTACATAATCTTGCAGAAACGACTTGCAACGAGAAACTGTGGTTCATGTATTAAACTCATAACTTTATTTCGCTTTGTTGTTAGGGTAGTCGTACACTGGGCGAGATATAAAAATGACTATTCTGGTGTTATGAAACTCTAAATTAAACTAAGAGAAACTTTTTATGTTCAAGATAAGTTATAATTTAAAAAATCGACTACAATTCGTTTGATTGGTTTATTTGTATTCTGTTGCATAATTTTGAAATACTAAAAGAAGGAATTAAACAAAGATAAGAGAGAAAAAAGCAGAAAAGAAAAAAAACTATTTATGTTTCTATTTAAAAGCATATTTCCGGATAAAAAAATTACCAAACAAAACCAAGAAAAAAGTTTAAATTGACAAAAAATACTTTAAATACCACATTAAATATTTATCTCTTCACATCGTATCAGTGAAGTCAGATCTTGAACAGAGCCTTGTAACTCTGTAAATTACAACGCGTTCAAAGAAGTAAATTGAAAACCTGGATGTACAAATATAACAAAGCAAAAAATGTTTATAGTCCTTAGTACTCCATTTCTTGCATCATCATCATCATCATCAGCCTATTGCAGTCCACTGCTGGACATAGGCCTCTCCAATTGCACGCCACTTAGTTCGATCCTCGGCTTCTCGCATCCAGCTCTTGCCAGCCGTCTTGCGCAAATCATCACTCCACCTGGCCTGTGGACGTCCTACACTACGTTTGCCGAGACGCGGTCTCCACTCAAGAACCCGTTTACCCCAACGGTTATCGGTTCTACGGCAAATATGGCCAGCCACCTGCCACTTCAGCTTGCTAATCCTGTGGGCTATGTCGATGACTCTGGTTCTCTGCCGGATCACCTCGTTTCTGATACGGTCCCTTAGAGAAACGCCGAGCATAGCCCTCTCCATAGCACGCTGAGCGACTTTGAACTTGTGGACCAGCCGTACCGTAAGTGTCCACGTTTCGGCTCCGTATGTCATTACGGGTAGGACGCACTCATTGAAGACTTTCGTCTTTAGGCATTGTGGGATCGACGATGAGAAGACCCGACGAAGCTTCCCAAACGCTGCCCAACCCAGCTGAATTCTCCTGTTCACCTCGTCCTCAAAGTTGTTTCTCCCTAACTGCAAAGTCTGCCCGAGGTACACGTATTTTTGAACAACTTCGAGAACGGCACCGTGCACCGCAACCGGTTCCGGTAGTACGTGTTCATTGAACATGACCTTGGTCTTGTCCAAGTTCATCCGTAGGCCGATGCGCACAGAAGAGTCAGCCAGGTCGTTCAGCATCTGTTGTAGGTCCTGCAGCGTCTCTGCCATGATGACGATGTCGTCTGCAAATCGCAAGTGAGAGATGTATTCGCCATTGATGTTGATGTCACGTCCTTTCCAGTGCAGCGTCTTGAAGAAGTCCTCCATTGCATTAGTGAACAATTGCAACACAAATTGGAAAATGAACCCTTGCAAAATAGACATAATAAGAAATGTCTTTGAATGCAGTTTACAGTAAAGTGGAGAAAAGTAAAGAAGATTATCAGAAAATGTGTAGTAGTACGTAACGGTAAAGGTCATTTTAATTGAGTCTTTTGTTCAAACACGGAAGGGCCATGCTTCTATCGGAGTCAGATCAACCGAAGTGATACCACGGCTTCGCAGGAGTGTCAGGATTTTTTTTCGTAGCTTCTCACCGAGCAAGTAGGGATTTAAAAAAAAAAAAAAACAACTCCCGCACTAAGAATAAATCCTGTGTCGCGGCGGACTTTACAAACATATATGAAACGGACACAAAGAACACCCAGACTCAGAACAACAATTTGTGGATCACACAAAGTGTTGTCCTACGTGGGATTTGAACCCACGACACTTGGCGAAGTAGGAAACGGCGTGGTGACCGTTAAACCACTATGCCAAACGTGCAGTCATTTTCAAATTTCAAAAGTAAAGTTTCTCCAAAGATGACAAATGCAACCACGAATTAGACCAAAGTCTTGAAGTTTCAGCCATGTTTTTCTGCATTATTTCATGTAATTTAATAACTCCTTAAACTCATTTAGGGAGAGAAGAATATAATATATGGTAATACACTTGTATATCTTGGTATTGGTTGCCATCAAGCGTGTATCATACATTCATTCATGAATATAGCCTCAATTAGATTGAAAAGGCTTTAGGCATTTAGACTTTCAAAAAGTGCAAATTCTTGTATGTGCCATTGGCTTACGGTTTAGTCTATTTTCGCCCAGATCTTGTGCAATCAAGTGCTTTCCAACTAACTATTTAGTTGAGCAAATCCAATTTACTTTTATCTGCAGATTTCCTCTCGTACTGTTTAAATTGCAGCCTGTCGCTGAACATTTGCACGTTAAATGGCAAACTTTGAATCTGTGCGTTTGTACAAACTTTGTAAATTCATAAATACTCAAGTAGGTATGTGTTCTACATACGTATTTATAGTTGTACCATGATGCCCTTTTGAATCACCTACCTACCTTAAAATCAATTATCTGGCTTACAAGCATATTTGTCATGAATAGCGTTAATTCTTTTAAAAAAGTGTCATTATTTAACTAGCTATTATAAGTAATGGACTACATCAAAGTTACACTATTTAGATACTGTGGCGACTTTTGCATACAATAACATACATACTTCAATCTCATCAAACGCAATAACATTGAACTTAATTTTATACTAATTAATGGGATTAGTCCTTACCAAATGCCCACTATTATAACTACGAGTATTGTAAATTGTAATCTGTACTCTGTTTTGAAATTTCAATTTGGAAGTTTTCATAACATTTTCATAAGTTATTAAAAATCATATTAGATTTTACTTCATTCAATGTTTTATTTTATTTATGTATTCATTATATTATAAAGTTTATCTCCGTACACTGCTCCGTGAGACCCTTATGGGCTTCAACTGAATATCAGCGCTATGGTCTCCCTTGGAGTCTGCAGCGACAGCTGAGCTGGGGCCTTTTGGACACACTGACCTCTCCTATTATATATATTTCATTTAAGTTTTGATCCGTTTTTATGTTTCCTTTATTATTACTTTTTTCTTAAATCTTGTAAAATGTGTGTGTCCAATAAATGTTTTTTCTTTCTTTATTTCAGCTAAAAATTACTTGTTATTTGTGTCCGACATTTAAAATTCCAAATTTTGTTTAGCCTATAATCGCCCACTGCTGAATGAAGGCCTTCTCCAATTAGCAGCAATCCCGGTCTTAAGCAGTCCACATCTATCTGCTGCCAGCCATTATCATCATGTCGTCCGTAATAATTGCAGAAAATGGAAAAAACTTAACCAAAATTCATTTCACTTAACATCTCCTTAGCTTTACTTTCCTTTTAATTAAAAAAAAATACTGTAATTAATACGAGATGTACAATAGTCGTCAACGTCTGGTATTACACATTTGATTTTGGTCATATTACTATAACAAAACTGAGCGTTGAAAAAATCGAGTTACATAAAATAAAGTAGAATATATGAATGAGAAATTTACACGTTCAAATCAATCCATCGCGGCATCGCCGTCCACTGGTTCACAAAGGTCTCCCCCAAGGAGCGCCAACTATTCCGGTCTTAGGCATTTCACATTTAGCCACTTTTTTCAAACCATCGGTCCATCGTATTGTTAGATGCCCTACACTACGTATATCGCATTTCGGCTTCATCGGCCATCGTTTAGAAATATGACCGGCCCATTTCCTTTTCAGCGTAGTGATTCTCGGTGTCCTTACTTCACTTTATTACGAATTGTATCGGACAGAGATACACCCTGCACTGCACGCTCCATCGCCCGTTGATGATTAACACATGCCATAAAAATGGTTATCTGTTAAGTCAGTTTATGAACGATAATATTTCGTGATAACGTGATAAGAAAACATTGATGAAAAATATGCGTCACTAACCGAACGCTTAGGCCGAGCGTACCTCTCTATCGCTTGTTCCGCGCTCTCGCTTACACGCTCGGCTCAGGCGGAACGTGACAATGAGTCATGCTTTTTCGTGCGTGCAGCTGGGCGTTCTTCGATTTATAAGACGTTATTACCGCAAAAAATACTTATAATACTCAGTATTAATAATACAGCTACTTGAAAAAAAACTGATTCTAACTTTAGCTTCAAGAATACTTTCAATATCTAAACTCACAAACTTTGTTTCTCAATAATCTTAGTTAAGATATTGTTCATTGAAGTTAAACTGTGATTACAAAATACTTACTTCAATCTTCGAAGAAATTCAGCCAAGAAGGTAGAACTTTTATTATATTAACTTGGCTGATATAAACTTTTCTCTGTAAACTTGCTTCAGGTGATTTACTCACAAATATTGAATTTAATTACTCTACTGACAACTTCGAGTAATAAAATGATAAGTAATGTAAGATAGAATGAAGTTGTCATTTTTTTAAAGTTTTTTGTAAAATTGTTGCCAATTATTGAAAGAGTAATTTGGGAACCTCATAGGAAGGGAATCTTTTTATCTATACATATAATAAAATCGTAACTGGTCGCTGTCTGTACATGGAAGATATCTCAGTAAAACTATTATAGGGGGGCTTTATGAACGCAATAGAACCCAAAACAATGACTTTTAGAAATTTTGTCTGTTTATCTGTTTGTCTGTGCGTTTGTGCACGCTAATCTCAGAAATAGCTTATCCGATTGAAATGTGGTTTTCACTAATATATTGTGGTAAGCTTCACTTAACATTTAGTGTTTGTTTCATGTCAATCGGTTCATAAGTTAAAAAGTTATGCGAATTTAAAGAATCAGGTAGCTGGACGTTTGTAGATTGTAAACGGCTGCGCGACCACGCCGGTATATAAAGCGCGCCGAGAGCATTATTTTCTTTTCTTGATTTTTTTTATTTATTTATTTTATGTGTAAAAATCTGAAAGTACTTACAATTTAGTCGTTTGTAATAAGAACATATTTGTTTAGGGTTTATAGGGTTTGTAAATACATATACGAGTAGTATGTTTATTTTGTATAGGTTAGTTCGGAATTTCAAGTTCTTGATTCTTTTATAAACCTTATACCTATTTACTTATTTAGTTTAAAATATTTTCTAATTTTTATGTTTAAAAAAAACCATTTCATTTAGTAATTAACCGACTTCAAAAATGAGAAGGTTCTCAATTCCACTGTATTTTTTAATTTTTATTTTTGTACCTCATAACTTTCGACCGAGTGAACCGATTTTGTTGATTCTTTTTTATTTGAATGCTGGTGCTTCCCGTGTGGTCCCATTTTAGTGTTATCGTCGGGCCCAGATGAGGTATCTGGGCCTGATCCTCGACGGTAGGTGACTCTTCGACGAGCACTTCCGACAGCTTGGTCCAAAACTGGTTGACGCGGCCTCCGCTCTTGGGTGACTTTTGCCCAACTTGGGTGGAGCCAGCGTCGCAACGCGACTCCTGTACACGGGAGTTGTCCGGTCAATGTCGCTGTATGGTGCACCGGTGTGGGTGGCGGGTCTGACTGCCCTAAATAAGGCCCGCCTCTGGCGGCCTCAGAGGGTATTGGCAGTCAGAGCCATACGCGGATACCGCACGGTGTCGAGAGAGGCGGCGTGCGCCCTGGCCGGAACACCCCCGTGGGATTTGGAGGCGGAAGTGCTCGCCGAAGTTTATCGACGGGTGGCTGAATATCGGGCGGAGAATGGCATTCGCCCTCCCCCCGAAGTATGCGAGTGGTGTGAAGCCGCCCGTCGAGCCACGATGGCTAGATGGTCGTTCCAGCTGGAGACTCCACGTGCTGGCTTTGCCGCCGTGGAGGCTCTCCAGCCGGTAATCCTCGAGTGGGCAGGGCGGCAGCACGGGACCCTTTCCTTCCGACTGACGCAGGTCCTTTCCGGGCACGGTTGCTTCGTAAGGTACCTGCACTTGGTCGCCAGGAGGGAATTGAGTCCCGCCTGCCACCACTGCGACTGCAGTGAGGACTCGGCCCAGCACACGCTGACGATTTGCCCCGCTTGGGCGCCGCAGCGTCGGGCCCTCACTGCAGTCATCGGAGGAGATCTCTCGCAGCAGTTTTACCGCGGTCACAACCTTCTGCGAAGATGTAATCTCGCAGATGGAGGTGGCGGAGAAGGTCCGGGAGGACGACCTCCACTCGGACCCAATCCGCCGCCGGTGCCCGCTTCCGTGCGGGCAGGCGCTGGGAGGAATTTGGATGTGTTAATATCAGCAGATCCCGGGTCCCTCCCGTCTCAGGCGCAGAGTGGTACACCGTGTGGTTTTAGTCAGTTCGAGTCCGACACACCGCCCCGCCGCAAACCCCTATGGGGTGACGGTCCGAGGGTATTTCCACACGTAAAAAAAAAGGTCAGTGATACATATAACTTACGTTATTTTTCTTGACTTGCTTTCGGTATTTTTCTAAAAACAGGAAGTACTTACAGTTAACACCTTTGGTTGTTTTCGATAGTTAACACCTTTGTTTGTTTTCGATAGTTAATAGATTGGGTTGACACGTCTTAATAGTTATTAAACTGTAATTAATGAAACTGTGTAATAATCTGTAAGTATTTATAATTTAGTTGTTTATGATAAGTACGTGTTTACTAAACTATGTTGTGTTAGTATATTATAAGAATGCCTCTCCCAGTGCAGCAGGAATGCTAAATGGATGAGATTAGTTCGATCACAGGAATCTGAAGAAGATCATGAGGCTCTCACTGCATCTCAGGAACGTCAGGCCAGGTTTCGTGCTACAGAAACTTCGGCTCAGCGAGAATCTCGATTCAGTTCACATCGTTCTCGAATGATGGCCACTCGAATTAGGTAGAACAGATACAGCGTGAGGCACGTTTGTCCATCGATCGTGAATCTCATGCATTATCGCGTGATCCCTCAGTGCTACTGGACTACCAGCTCATAAAATAAATTTAAAAGTCGGCGTACCCATAATGCCCCTTAAATATTTAAGCCCGCCAAAACGTTGCAACGGTACCAGATTAAAAGTGACCAAAGATTTTAACAGGGTGCGGTAAAGGTGATAGTGTTTTTATTCCTCGGATTCCTCTCATCCCAAACCACTTTCCGTTTAGTTTTAAACGAGTCCGGTTTCCAGTGAGCCTATGTTTCGCGGTGACAATAAATACAGCCCACGGTATAGGTACGCTAAAAGTTGTGGGTGTAGATCTAAGTATTAACTGTTTTTCACACGATCAGCTTTATGTAACTCTGTCACGTGTTAGCAATCCTAGCAACCTCTGTGCTTTGATCCCCGATGGCTATACGTCTAATGTCGTGTATAGAGAAGCATTACTTTAAATTCGATTATTCTAAACACTCAAATGACGGTGTTTATGAACCAAAAGAAATGTCCGAAAACTGCTGCCCAAAGTCACTATTCCACGCGGACGGAGTCGCGGGCACAGCTAGTGTTATAATATGATACGCGAGTAGACTGATAACTTGAAGATAAGTGACTTCCGCCACTCATGGAAATAAGGATTACGAGTGTGTTACCCTCCTCTGAAATCATAACCCGTTGCTTTTCATCAAGTTAGAGAATTTACCGGGTTCAAGTACCGGGAACTCATAAAGTAGTAAATCGACGTAAAATGATCACGTTCGTGCTGTCGTGTTTCTTTGGTGAGTGCGAGACCGGAGGCCCAAATAGTCTAGTCAACAAGTTCCATACTTGTTGACTAGACTAAAAGATGCAGCAGCATCACTAGGCCGCCATGGTGTGGGTCGCCATACTGCATTGTCTGCATTCGCAGTGAGTATGGCGACCAATACTCTTGGATTCTGCTTATGCTTTCCATCAGGCAGAGTAGTGTCATTTTGGCGGGCCAAACATAAAAAAAAAAAAAAACAAAACACTTATAACTTTTAGTTGCAGGAGAAGGCGAAGAGGTAGTGACTTACCATCAGGTGACTCCCCCTCTCGTAACGAAAAAAGACTGATTGACTACTATAATGACTTTAACAGTGTGATTAAATATTATGTGCATATACAGCACTCACTTTTAACAACGGTTTCGCCCGTGTATATATCGGATATCGCGTAAAAAGTAGTTTATATGTTACTAGCTGACACACGCAACTTCGTTTACGTCTCCCATTGCCCCCGTTTGTAACATTCTTCATTAGTGCTCCGCTCCTATTCGTCTTAGCGTGATGATATATAGCGTATAGCCTTCCTCGATAAATGTACTATCCAATACTGAAATAATTTTTCAAATCGGACCAGCGGTTCTGATGTATGAGCTATATTGCTGTAAAGTTTTATATAAATATGCTCAGTAGTTTTTGGGTGAAAGAGTAAAAACATCTTTATGGCCTCACAAACTTTCGCATTTATAATATTACACACATCAAAAGTGTCTAGGGATCAACATATGTGTCTAGGGATCAACATATATTTTTGCAATAACTTTTCTCCTGATTGATGTTAATTAAAATTTTCTTTAAGGATTCATCAAATAAAGTGTTTTCGTTTGTCACAGTAACGATAAACCAAGTCACCTTTGCATTAATAAAGAAATTTGCCATTTTCCTAATAAAGGGATTTTTGACATTTGAACCACTAACATTAAAGTTCGAAAAAAAGACTGAAATAACAGTTTTCTTTAAAATTTTATTAGGTAACTTAAACAATTAATAATCCGTGTTTCTACCGCGAACACTAACAACACAAGAATCGGTTTGGCATACTCAAAATGAGTTCATCCAAATCACGCTGTGGAATGGCCGCCCATGTTCGTTGCAACAACAAAAAAAGGTCTTCTTGCGACTGGATACCCTCCATATTCGGCAGAGCTCTTCTCTGTAGCATATCCCATGCATGCTCAATCGGGTTCAAGTCTGGCGACTGAGCAGGCCAGGGCCAAAGCCACATCTCAATCTCAAGAAATCCGCATAAAAATGCTTGATCCCTAGACACTTTTGATGTGTGTAGTAGAATAGGAAATGTCTAGTAAAATTTACTGAAGAATGGACAGGGTGAAAATCTAGCAATTCCTATTTAGAACTACGGTATCATACAAAAGGAAAATAATTAAGATGTTTCGTACTATTCCAATTAGTGCTTGAAAATGTAGGAAAAAAGCTAAAATTCCTATTCGAATTCGGTTAAACACAAAGATTTTATCAAAGCAATGCACCAAAGTAGCTTTAATAATGTGCTGAAGTGTTTTTAATCTAGATGTTATCTACAAACCCCACGCCAAATGTTTCAAAGTCGGTGTCGTGCTTACTACCGATAGGCTGCGTCCTCGAAAGCAGCATTGGCGTATAGCGATTAAGAGAAGCATGACAATACAATTCATATTTATAATTTCTTAATTGTTAGTCTTTTTCTAACCGGATAAGACAGAAAAACGTTTTTTTTTTAGATCGGACGCCCAATGATGTAGAAGTATCTCAGTAGGCCACCATAGCTGCCACCACCACAACTGCCTCGGTGGCGTAGTGGTAGCGTGTACGACTGCTGTGCTTGAGGTCTTGGGTTCGATTCCTGGGTCGGACCAAATGTTTGTATGATCTGAAAATATTTGTTTCAGAGTTTGGGTGTTTTCTATGTATAATATGCATGTATTTACAAAGAAAGGTATATATGTATTTGTATCAGTTGTCTAGTACCCATAACACAAGCTCTGCTTAGCTTGCGACTAGATGGCGTTGTGTGTAAGATGTCCAAATATTTATTTATTTATTTATAGTGTGTGTCTCCATGCTGCATTGTTGGATTGTCTGCATTCGCAATGAGGATAATGATCACTACTATTGGATTCTGCTTATTCTTTCCGTATATAAAAAATGGAAGACAAATAATGCTTACAAAACAATACTGCATACCATGTTTCAATCTACTCATCTGCTCAAAAAAAAAACTTGCAAAAGTGTTCATGTAACCTACATAATTGCAGAATAAATTATTTCATTTCAAATATTTCATTTCAATTATATATTAATCACAAATTTTAACAAAAAAAAACCGACTTCAATCTGGACCAAATTTAAATGGGGCCATACGGGAATATTGAGTTATTCGTTAATTTGTCGCGCACATACTTAATGCAAATTGAAGACTTATATGGTTTTCTCATGGATGACATGACAGAACTGGACCAAAATAATCTTTCAAATAAAAAAAGAATCAAAATCGGTTCACCCAGTCGAAAGTTATGAGATAACAAATATAAAAAACAGTCTAATTAAGAACCTCTTACTTTAGTTGAAGTCGTTTAAAAATGGGTCAGGTTTTTTTTTTTTTTTTTTTTATGTATGGCCCGCCATAATGACTCTACTCTGCCTGATGGAAAGCATAAGCAGAATCCAAGAGTGGTGGTCACCATACTCACTGCGAATGCAGACAATGCAGTATGGCGACCCACACCATGGCGGCCTAGTGATGCTGCTGCATCTTTTAGTCTAGTCAACAAGTATGGAACTTGTTGACTAGACTATTTGGGCCTCCGGTCTCGCACTCACCAACGAAACACGACAGCATGAACGCTGTCATTTTACGTTGATTTTCTGTGCGAGGGTAGTACCGCCCCGGTCGAGCCGGCCCATTCGTGCTGAAATCAGCGTGGCTCTACTACCTACTACCACTGACGAAATATAACTATAGACTTACATCGCATGAACTTAGAGTTGTACGCGGATGTATAATAAGCTTAATGTTCACTAGATGTCACTAAGTGTATCAAATTGTAAATTTCAAAGATATTTTCTGAGCTTCTACTCCGATACGAATCCGAGAGTAAACTGTCAAGTTTATTTGTTTTTGTATTAGTGCAAATGTCCCACTAGATGTCGTTTTCCACATAATTACATTAGTAATTTATGTGATATTTTATTAAATCGTCCAAGAGCACACAAATAAATAAAATTGAAATGTCTGTTTATAATTTCAAATAAACAGCTTCTTCATAAATGCTTCTCAGTAAATACGGTACATGAATATATATTTTTTTATTAATTTTTGTATGAAACTTTTTAAATTTTCACATAAAACTCTGTATGTAGGTCTAGCTACTTAATTGTGTTATAATAATCAAAATTTGTTAAAAAAATCCATATATTATATATGTTATATTAGGTTATATTATTCAGTGATGAAACCTCAGTAGGCTGAAGCCTAGGGCGGCTTCTTTTAGGGGGCGGCAAATTAAATGATTTAAAAAAACTACATTACTGTAATAGAAATGGAGAAATTAAGTCTTGGCAGTTTAACAAGAAGAAATAATGTATTAATAGTACTGTTTGAGAAATTCTATATGCTTGTTAAAATACACACACAGGATTTATTCCTAGTGCGGGAGTTGTCTTTTCCAAGAAAAAAAAAAAAAAAAAAACTGTTTATAAAACATCTCAATAGCAGTTAAGTTTTACAATTTAAATTAGTAATTTTAACTAAACATTTTCTTAATTACCACTGAAGGTGGCATGAGTTGCTAGAATGCACTGCTGCGTCCGTTTCAGCGGCTGGCGGCAAATTAGGTCCAAGTAGAAATTTTCATCCTTGGTCCTTTCCGCCACCTCTTTCTGTGCAATGTCATCTTCGCAGAAGATAAAACTCTGTTGCTATCCACTATGGAGCATAACATGGTTGGCAGCGAGAGATATTCTCCCATAACTGCATTCTATATCCAACGCTGCGATGCTCAAGTAATGGCACAGGGAATCGGCTCAATACACTGGACAGGCAGGATTCAACTCACTTCTAGTAACCGTGTGCAGGTATTTCCGAAGCAACTGTGACCGTAAAGAACCTGCGTTACGCGGAACAAATCTCACATGGATATTCCTGACAACGCGCATTCTGCCTCCGTAGACATTATGTGATAAACGCGTGTGGCTCAAACCAACAACACTCTCTACTGTCTACTCTCTACTCTCCTGTGGCGCACCCTACTCTAGGCGGTCAGTGCTACCGTCTACACCGGGTACCGTAAAGTGTTATTAACCGGAGAATTCTGCGTTCCATCTTGTCGCAACACTCAGTTTACCTAAATTCGGCAAAAGCTTTCGAGCAAACTATTGAAAGTGTGTGTGTGAAACTGTCGTCAACCTACTGTTAAGGAACAGGCCTAGATACATTATTTGGGATTAATACAGTACGAGAACTTAATTGAACACGATTGAGGCGTCTTAAAGTGGCCTCAGATATTCATCTTGGAACGACACGTATATTTTATTATGTCACAATAATGATATCTATGTCGATTACTGAAAGAAAAATAATGTAACAGCTCATAATCTTCACTTTTTAAATATTTAAGTAAAACTTAATCTTTATTATTTTTTTTTTTTTTGTGGGTAGGTGTTGAAAAGTTCACACGCATTTGTAAAAGCTCCTTGAATATTTTAATAATTTACTTAGTATTTGCAAGGCCTTCATTGTTTACATGTGTTCACTGAAGTTTCTAAGCCACCTGCCAGCTTTTTTTTTTTGCACAAATATAAACATCTGCAAACCAACTCTTACAAGTTCATCAAGTTCCTCAAGTAATTTTATTGTTCTGAGTATACAAAATGTACCTATTTCTTATTTCACGCAAAATTCAATTCAGAAATACTAATATACAATCGAATCGAATCGTCAATTGTCAAGAAGTTTCAATTCGGCTGGAATCTCTGGCGCTGCACGCGCTGTGTGGAGACGTGGCTCCGTTACGCATCTGCTATCGTATTTACAATGGGGAGTACTCCGAGCAATTGATTGAATTGATTCCTGCCTCCTTTTTTTGCCATCATCCTACGCGACTGCAGTTTCATCATCATCATTTAGGTGTCAACTGTGCGCTTTTCGAGAAAATTTCTGCCCTACACAACAAAACTGTGGAATGAACTGTCGACTGCGGTATTCCCGGACCAATACGACCTTCAATCAATCTTCAAGAAAAGAGCAAAACTTCTCCTTAAAAGCCTTGTGACACCTCTGTTGTTGCGGGTATTCATGGGCAGCGGTAAATAATAAATAAATAAGTTGCCGTTCATGAGTGCATTGTTTCTCGTTGTTTACTGCGTGTTTTGGTGATAATGATGGTTTTGGAGAAAATTATTTGCTTTCTCCAACGGCTAACTGGATAAAATCACCATCTTCATCCTCACAGTTTTTTGTTATGGGGACTCTTTAAGAAATTAACTAAATTACTCCTAAATATGGTCCTTAGCAACTTTGCTGTTGCATTTTTGTTGCTTTTGCCGAAATTGCGCAAACAAATTTTCTATTACATCCTGATTCAATTTTTAACCGACTTCAAAAAAAGGAGGAGGTTTCTCAATTCGACCGTATATATGTTTTTTTTATGTGTGTTCGCGGATAACTTCGTCGTTTATGAACCGATTTTGATGATTCTTTTTTTAATGGAAAGGATATGTCCCAACGGTGATACCATGATAAGGACATTACGATCTGATAATGGCATCCAAGAGAAATCAAGTCGAACATTGAAGTTGGTTTTTGTTTTAGTTAATTGTGTAATTTTTCAAATAATTTTTGCCCGTCTTTATCGCATTTAATGCATGTGTTACTTTTTTTAAACAATGCGTGTTTCTATGGCATCTCATATTTTTTTATTACTGTTCAATGGGCCTGTCTGTCAATTTTGTAAGTGATCGATTCAAGTTTTAAGTTTTGTCTATTTCGTATGGTTTGGTAACATCTTGAAACGAAATTTGCTCATTGCCGTTAACATAGTTATTGTTTAAAAAATGATTTTGAATACTTTTAATTAAATGTGGTACATCATAAAACGCAAATAATTTTACAAAACGTTGCAAAAGAAAAAGGAATAGTTACTAGATATCCCTGACTTCTTGCATGTATTTTGGTTTTTCGTAGCCCGACCGCAAAAAAAAGCTTTTAGCAGAAGCCCACTTATTATCAAATAGTTTATTTATTTATTAACAATTCTGCTTTTACTGCTGATGGAATATTATAAGTTACACATTATTGCGATTTCATCGAAAGTGATCACACAAGCTTTATCTTTAATTAATGCATTTCGAATTTCTGTTATTCTTTTTTTAAATAGATCAGGGCAAAACAATCGGATATTGCTAGCCACTTTCGGAGTTTCGGATTGTGGTTGGAGCGGCAAGTACTACACCTTGCCGCCTTAGAAAAAAATACACTTTAGATTTGTAAAATAATGACAAGCTGAATTTACACACATCAAAAGTGTCTAGGGATCAAGCATTTTTATGCGGATTTCTTGAGATTGAGATGTGGCTTTGGCCCTGGCCTGCTCAGTCGCCAGACTTGAACCCCATTGAGCATGCATGGGATATGCTACAGAGAAGAGCTCTGCCGAATATGGAGGGTATCCAGTCGCAAGAAGACCTTTTTTTGTTGTTGCAACGAACATGGGCGGCCATTCCACAGCGTGTTTGGATGAACTCATTTTGAGTATGCCAAACCGATGTTCTTGTGTTGTTAGTGTTCGCGGTAGAAACACAGATTATTAATTGTTTAAGTTACCTAATAAAATGTTAAAGAAAACTGTTATTTCAGTCTTTTTTTCGAACTTTAATGTTAGTGGTTCAAATGTCAAAAATCCCTTTATTAGGAAAATGGCAAATTTCTTTATTAATGCAAAGGTGACTTGGTTTATCGTTACTGTGACAAACGAAAACACTTTATTTGATGAATCCTTAAAGAAAATTTTAATTAAAATCAATCAGGAGAAAAGTTATTGCAAAAATATATGTTGATCCCTAGACACATATGTTGATCCCTAGACACTTTTGATGTGTGTATTTTCGTCTTCTGTCCAATTCATAACCTTTATTTTCGTAGCTGCATCAATGTCAATTCTCTAGAAACCTCTTCTGAACTCTTTAGATTTTAAAACGCTGTCATCAGATTTTGGATTTTGCCGTAATTTAAAAGATAGGATAAAATAAATTGTTAGAAAACTGTTTAAAGTGTATGTCTATGAAATAATATTTATTTGTTAATCTCCTGACTGATTTAATGTGATTTTAATATTACTTGTTGTACAAATTAAAATATGTATAATAAAAACTTGAGAGGTGTCATAGAACACCCGGATGGAACGAAGTTTATATATATATTATATTTGATATGCTCCTACTAATAAAAATGCGCATAAAATACTCAAATTATTTTAGTAATAATCAAGCTTTACAAAATATACTATTAAACAAATATATTTTATGTAAATAAATGCAAAAACCCAACATCACGTGGTGTTCCAAGGCGGTCACCTATCCAAGTACTAACCACGCCCGATGTTGCTTAACGTCGATGATCGGACGAGAACCGGTGTATTCAACATGGTATGGACGTTGGCAATCAGTTTGTTATATTTAACGGTGAGTATCCAGCACTATGACGTCAATTCAATGTTAAAAGTGTCCTTACAACTTTTGGCACAAAAAGTGTCGTTACATTTTTTGCCGCCCCTTTCGCGACGCGCGATAAGGAACTTCGTTCCAAAATAAAGATTATACTTTGCAGTTCAATCATTTATTTTATATTAAAATGACATATAATGACCTAAAATTTATTGATTATGCCATATCAGACAGGAAACAAAATCGCTCAACATTATTATTTACACCATAGATTTACATGATTGAATAGAATATATTTAAATAAGGGGGCTTCCATTAATTACGTAAGGTGTTTTAGGGGGGAGGGGATTGAGCTAAATCTTTTCAAATCTCACTTAGGGGGGTCTTGGCAAATATCACGTAATTATTGTGTAAAATTGCGTGAAAAATTATTTCCGAATAAAATATGGCCAAATCTGACACAATAGTGTTTGTTGTCGTCCGAACTCCGCAGAGCAGCGAAGTAGCATTCGATTTTGCTTTGCTAGTCTTCAATTGAAGTAATAGAACCAGTTCAATAATCCAACACGTTTACAGCCAAAACATAAATTTGAAGAATCTCGCGTGAGATTTGGGGACGCGGGAGGGAGTTGATGAAAATCTTACGATATCTCACCAAGGCGGGAGGGGAGGTCGAAAAATTCTCAAAAATGCCTCACGTAATTAATGGACGCCCCTTTACGATATATCGTTGAAATAATTTGTTTGTTTACTTACTCTTCGTAAGACAACTAACCATTTGACAAATCAAAGTCCGACGTAATTGTAGCCACTTGGTGGCGCTATCATCGCGCATCCAGCATATAATATTCTATATGTCATATCAATAACTTATAAATGTGACATCTAGCGTAGTAAATAGGTCATTATATTCAAGTTTATTTAAATCGATTGCAACGACATCTCCTAAAAATAGGTGATAACTTATAGTTACGCAATTGAAAAATATTTTTTTTGAACAAGCATTAGAAAGTAAGATTTATGTTCGAAAAATAATAAAATAGTTACTATAATTGAAGCATATCAATAAAATAGTGATAGAGTTTGTTAAACTATTTCTAGTACCTTATTTTTGCGCGCCATCTAGATTTAAGTGAATTTTTCTAGCTTTTATCGGTGTACAGTTTGGGCCAGGGGAGGGTCGGTCTATTTATTATATTGTGTCATTGCTACTACCTACCTACTAGGCTGATACCAAGAACTCGTAGAAAACTACTGCTAAGAAATTCTTTCACTGCTTTTCACAAGGTTTTTTGGTTTTCTTTTATCTAATTTCTGCCTCGCACAAAAATTGTGCAATGAACTGTCGCCTATTGTATTCCCGTACTAATACTACCTTCAAACCTTCAAGAAAAGAGCGTACTCTTTCTTAAAAGGCCGGCCACGCACTTGTGATGCCTCTGATATTGCGGATTTCCATGGGCGGCGGTAATCGCTTACCATTAGGCGATATGTCTGCTCGTTTGTTCTACCTTAATTAATATATAGTTATACTAGTTAATGCACGCCTTCGTGGTTTAAAGAATTTACTCACGTCGAGGTAAAAGTATCCCTCTATTAATTTCACTGCTCGCTGCTGGTAAACACGCGGCCTTATATTTTCATTATCATTAGTGTTATAATAATTATGAACACAGTAATAATATAGTTCGCGAATAACTGCATGAAGAATATTAATTAGGTTTTTCACTCGCATTTTCATTAAACATGGGATCCGCTTTACGTACTCCATTCATTTCAATCTTTCGAGCCATTAATTGATCATAATTTTAATGAGATAACTAAAGTTATAGATGTAAAATTTATGTTATTGAAAAGTACATAGGATCCTTTTCATTCCGGGTTATGAATTCATCTAGAAATATACGACTTAGCTGTCTAATCTAAATTGACGAAAATACAGCTGCGGGCAAAAGCTAGATGGTTTGAAAATCTTCTAAATCAAACATTTACTCGTGTTTTAATTTTCACGCTATCCATCCATCCATTATATTAAAACAATAAGTGGTTTCTAAAACTTTATGGCAAGGTTAAGATTATATTGTCCTTCAAAGTTATTCTGCCTTTGGTATTCTGAATATTCGTTTGAAGTCGACATGCGCGTGTGTCTGCGTGACAGAATTTATCCAAAGTGTGCCTTAACTTGCAAAATCGTGCTGGAAGGATTTTGAAGTTTTCATAAAGTTTTTCCAGATCCCTCTTAGTTTTGGTTCAAGATTCAAGAATTCATAGCTTCTGCTAATACGAGCAGAAGTTCATGTTATATAAACATCAAACTACTCGAGTAATCAATCAACAAAATTAAATAGCTTTTATTTCGAATAGGCCTTTTCAGGCACTTTCAAAACGTATTTTTTTAATAAATATTTCGGAAATCTAACACACAACGCCATCTAGTCCCAAGCTAAGCAGAGCTTGTGTTATGGGTACTAGACAACTGATACAAATACATATATACTTTTTTTTGTAAATACATACATATTATACATAGAAAACACCCAAACTCCGAAACAAATATTTGTAGATCATACAAACATTTGGGTCCGACCTGGGAATCGAACCCGAGACCTCATGATCAGCAGTCGCACAAGCCAACGGCGAGACCAATGAGGCAGTCGAGCAAGAAAATTAATGACTCTATTTGCTTGGTTCCAAAATGTTATTGCTATGTAGAAGAACCGGCAATAAAATTCATAAGTAACTCTTATAAATAAGCAAATTTACAATCGTGTAACAAAACAACGTAAAATAGCAAGATTGTACCTAATTGAAAATAAATTAAATTAAAAAGCTTTTTAAAACAAGCTTTTACTGGAATGCTTCGAGACGAATCAAACGAGTCCAAACTCGATGATGTTGCGACGTTCACATACAGAGTTCCTATGGCCACCTTCCAGCTCCAGCATCAGATCAGCTACATGCCATTATAATATTGTATTGTCATGCTGTATACATATGCTTGCAAAATTTCAGCAAAATCAGTTGAAGATATCTGCTTCAAAATTGAGTTGCAAGATTCCACCCGGACATACAAGCATACATACATACATTGCAAGTTAATAAAAAGCTTGTAAAAATAAAACCATCCTGGAATCATGGAAGAGAAAGCAATAAATAAAAGAAAATGTGTACAGTTACTATTTATTTACACTCTGGATACATGTACAAAGCATATAGCACAAATAAGTTAAAATAAGCATATAAAAAAAGCGGCCAAGTGCGAGTCGGACTCGCCCATGAAGGGTTCCGCAGCAGCAAGTAACTTAATATAATTTTTATTTTATATTTTTACATTTGTGTTGATTGAATGAAAGGTAAATTACAGTTCACGATTTATGTCGTATTAAAAAAAACTACTTACTAGATTTCGTTCAAACCAATTTTCGTTGGAAGTTTGCATGGTAATGTACTTCATATATTTTTTTTAGATTTATCATTCTCTTATTTTAGAAGTTAGAGGGGGGGGACACACATTTTACCACTTTGGAAGTGTCTCTCGCTCAAAATATTCAGTTTAGAAAAAAATAATGTTAGAAACTTCAATATCATTTTTGAAGACCTATCTATAGATACTCCACACGTATGGGTTGGATGAAAAAAATTTTTTTGAGTTTCAGGTCTAAGTATGGGGACCCCCAAAATTAATTGTTTTTTTTCTATTTTTGTGTGAAAATCTTAATGCGGTTCACAGAATACATCTACCTACCAAGTTTCAACAGTAAAGGTCTTATAGTTTCGGAATAAAGTGGCTGTGACATACGGACGGACAGGCAGACAGACAGACATGACGAATCTATAAGGGTTCCGTTTTTTGCTTGGCACGGAACCCTAAAAAGTAGCAGTACTTATTAAAGTAGGTAGGAGATAAAAAAAGATAAAAATTAATAAAACTAAAAATCATATAAAATAAATATGCAGTCCTAATCAAATCCCTAACAGCAATGTCAAATCATGTCAAAGCTTCAAGGAATAGATCTAAGTTTTCTACTTTTGCCATCTTATCTTACATATCGCCATCATCTCTCTTAGCCTCAGGCTTGTCCCTTTTTATTTAGTTAAGATTAAAATAGTTATGTGTGTATTATATCTCTGCCTTTCGCAAAATAGGCGTCAGTTTATGAATAAACTAAAACCTCCAGTTTTTCAAATCGTTGGCTATTTTACCATACCATGTTCAAGTACTATAACTACCTCTTGCGCTAAAAATAGAGCTACGTTTATTTACCTTGCCACCAGCTGAGAACACGCAACGAAGGTAGGACCCTGAATTATAAATGAGACAAGTTCCAAGAGTTTACCTGAACAGGTATCGTATATGGGCCCGCTGAAGTACCTGTATCAAATTTACATACGACCGAAGATTGAACTCTTATGACTGCCGCAGTTCAAGCGTTTGTAAGTAGGAAAATTTCATATTATATATTATTAGTTTATCGCTTTTAATAAAGTAATTGAATACTTGATTCATTAATCGGGGAAATGTTTCCTACGGTTTCAACATATACCTACCGTTATCTAATATCACATGTATCATTATACGACAAAATGAACCTCGAAACTGAGTATCCTTTTTTCACGTTTCTTTTTTTTTATTTGTGTTCTGCTGTCGTGCCTAAATAATAGTAAGTAAGTAACATTACTTTTAGACCGATCAGAGCCGAGCATTATTAAAAAAAGATGCAGGCGAAATTGCGTGGTGACCCACCCCCTAGTAATGTAAAAATGAAACAAATGAGACTACCGTGGCCCAAAGCACAATTGCAAAGAGATAAAGATATACCTTTGCTTAGCATAGAAACAAATCAACACCCTGGTATCATTTGAGGAATAACAAGTGGCCATGGGCAGCAGTAATCACTAGTTGAATCCTTTGTTCATAAGCTTTTTTTTTATTTGAAGGCCTGCCAAGGTGCCATCATCTAAGAGTGGGGGCCACCATACTCACTGCGAATGCAGACAGTGCAGTATGACGACTCACACTATGGCGGCCTTGTTAGAAATTTTTTGACGCCCTACTTCAAAGACCTGGAATCATATTGGGAGGAAAACACGTACGCCTATAATGAGTTTCTTCGGGAAAGTGGATGATAACAACGCACTCTTGAGTAGTCTATGGGTGTTGGTCGTCACAATCCATACATTACAATATAATTTGTCTATTCTAAATAATCTCCAGAACGGCTACACCGATTTTGACGGGACTTTTACTAGCAGATAGCGGATATTATAACGAGTTACTTAAGCTACTTTCATTTTAGAAGAAAATGTTTTGGTTCAAAATTAAAACCAATGACACAGTGAACTATATTCGATTCAAAAGCAACAAAACCGCGTAATATCGCAGGTCGCAGATAGTAGTTCTGTAAAAAGTTTCATAATGTTACTTACAAAGTCACGAAAGTTAATCAGAGATAGAGCATGACTGCGGCACGATGCAGTGTCTCGAATGCGGCTTCCGTGTGTATTGTTTACGTAAACAAGTTTATGTAGAAGTTCAAATGTCACGTATGTGTATTCTACATTGTTTGGGCCTTTGGTCTAGTGCATAATGATCCTAAGCGTACCAAAAGCTGGGAGTAGTTGATTCCACATAGTTTGGAATACGGCGACCGTGTATATGATTAACGAAGCAGAACATTTTTACCGAAAAAACCTGAAATATACCTTAAACTAACACGTCTGGCCAGCGCGATATAGTAAGCCAAACCATCCATTCTACGTTAAAGATAATGATGGGGTATGGTATGGTCAGGTTATTTTTCTGTAAAGAAATGGCTGTCACAGGCCAGTAATAAAAATTAGCTTTAGATGTAAGATCACTTTTCTGTACGCTCTAAAAATAACTGTCTGACTGTCAAATATAGTTTCCGAAACAGTTTGGTGTTTTGCAATTTATTAAAATGAGAAGAAATCACTTTAAATATGTGCGAGTATTTTATAATAATAACTTTGGTGCCTTCTTACAAATCCTGTTATAAAATTGTTTAAATAACTGTCTGTTTAAATAATTGTTTTAGTTACTGTCAGATTTAACCCAAGCCGTTTAGACACATATGAGATTACAGAATCAGCCCAATATTCGAATTGAACCCTACTTCACTTAAGAATAGATTAGTTGAAACTCTAAACTGAACTTACGTTAAGTGATAGCTCTCAATGATCTCTTTGGTAAGGGACGAATTCAATCAATTTTGATCAAGCGCTTGTTATAAATAGCGATTTCAGCACTTCCAAGTGCTTTAGTTACAGCTTAAAACTGATCACGAATATTGGTAGAAGTAATCTAGTGGGCTCATAAACGGGTTGGGATACGTAATATCAGTAAAGCTTTTGATACTTGAAATGTTGCATTCGAGTACGTAGGATGGTCTCGCGAAAATTTAGTTCGTCGAGTTTCGTACGCAATACGAATAATTGAACATAGGTTAGGTTATTAATTATAACTTTCTGGGGAAATATTATTCAGCATATTGCTGGACCTACACTTAGTTTAGTTCAGTACAATAAGTCATGGAACATTGATATAAGTGATAATACTACTGTTGTGTCTGGCACCACTATAGTATTTATTTAATTTTTTAAGTGGCAACACTAGTATTAGTTTTAAGTGGTCACACTAGCATTAGTTTTAAGTGGTCACACTAGCATTAGTTTTAAGTGGCAACACTAGTATTAGTTCCTATAAAAGGCATGAACAATAAATAATCTACCCTTCCCCTTTTCCTCGTTGTTCGAGACACCACGTTGGACATTTTATTCAATTCCCGAGAGGCAGTACAAAATGCCTTTGAAGAGTTTGTTGCCTCCCGTCCAGCTGATTTTTACAAGAAGGGCATCAATAAACTGCCAATGCGTTGGCAAAGATGCGTCGATTGCATGGGTGATTACTTCGAATAACAGAAATAAAAAAGTTTGAAAAAATAAGTACTTTCACTTATTGCATACAAAACGGCAATTTCATAGGTAAAGACCTATTATATATATCACGCCGAAACAACTACAATTTTACATAATTTTTTTATATAAGCCTGCCAAAGTGACTCTACTTTGCCTGATGAAAAGCATCAGCAGAAGCTACTCAAACTCAAAAACTCAAACTCAAAAAGATTTTATTCAAATAGGCACTTATTTTACAGGCACTTATGAATAGTCAATATTTAATATTTAATATTTAAAAATCGAGTGATTCCAGTCGCCAGATCCAAGTGCAGCCTACCCTTCATGGAGAAGAATCTGGCGAGAAACTCCATTGGTGCTCCTTTTAAAAAATAATAATAGAGTTTACATTTTTTTTTACTAAGCGACTTGAATGAGAATGAAGTCGACCAAAGAAAACAAAATAAAAGTTTTGGAGTCATTGCTGCACAGCCATGAGCTAACCAATCAGTCATCTTTAATCTGTCGAACCCACAGAACATTTTCTTCACTTTAACCGTACCTTAACTGCAAAGTTTTTTTTTTTTCTTTTTTTTTTTTTTTTTTTTTTTATATGTATGGCCCGCCAAAATGACTCTACTCTGCCTGATGGAAAGCATAAGCAGAATCCAAGAGTATTGGTCGCCATACTCACTGCGAATGCAGACAATGCAGTATAGCGACCCACACCATGGCGGCCTAGTGATGCTGCTGCATCTTTTAGTCTAGTCAACAAGTATGGAACTTGTTGACTAGACTATTTGGGCCTCCGGTCTCGCACTCACCAACGAAACACGACAATTTTGAACTTGCAATGCCAATACACACTAACCTGTTCAACCGTCCTAGAAGTTATTTAGAAATTAAGCCCTTCTGTTACACATGCAATATCCAGAATTCAAAAATTGACGTGTTATACCTGACATTCGATTTGGGCTGCAAGAAAAATAAACTGTCTGTTTCGTCAAAATTTACGCCTTAGGCTCCTGTTGCTATTTCCAATGCCCGCTTTTTGCGGCATTTGACATAGATATTGCACATGTTCAGGAATACTACATCTCTCTGTAATGTTGTATTGTTTTTGCTAGACATACCACGCTAATGATGCTTAAACTAGTTTAGACTCTAATATAATGGGTTTATGATTAAAATTCGTATTTTTTTATGGTCATAGACCTCTCCCATTGCACGCCTCTCTGATCGATTTTGGGCTTATTCTCGCATCCAACTCCTGCCAGCCATCTTGCGCTTGTAATAATAAAACTAAAATAAGTCTTTACAGTTTCTTAAGTTTGCTAATCCTATACATAGAAACACTTTGTAACATAGTCAACCAGAAACTCGATACCAAACCAAAGTAATTGATATCAATTTCTAATGTTACCGGCTATTTGACGGTATTCCCGCTGCAGTTGCCCCGATCATAGTACATAATTGAACAATTAGTGTGCCAGTTCTAACTCCACAACTAATTTAGTAGTTATTTAGATGATAAACAAATTAATAACATATTAGTTTGTCTTTCATATAAATGAAATAAGGTGGCCATAAACTAGCATTTCTCTGCTATGCTAGATTTTGGCCTAAGAGAACAATTAGTGACTGCTCGGAGTGCGTAGTGGATAAAGGTGTCAGTGTCATCACGCTGATTTCTACTATATTAAGTGTTTTCGGTTTAATATACACATAGGAAAATATTTTATATGATCCATTAATTGCTGTAACCAACAAGGAAGCTTTGTTGGGTACAGCAATTTAGTATTTTTAGCAGACCGTATTTAGTGCAATAAACTCTACCTACGGTCGTGTACATGAGATAAAGTGTATAACATACGGTACAATAAATGATGAAAACAATCAAAACTTCGACTTTTTGAACCAAAAATTATCAATATCATTAACAGCTTGTGAAACATTAAGTGCACTGCTTCACATAAGTCTCTCCTTCGAAAGGATAATCAACAAATATCAGTATAAACTACTAATTTTGTATGAAATCAATCATTTTGTTGTATAATTTTAAATGTAAATTATGTTATTGTAGTGCCATTAAATGATAGAGTTCCTGCAGAATTTGTCCAAATAAATTCACGTTTTTTTTGAATATTGAACATCTACAAATTTATCATTTCCCAATTCCAAAAAAGTAAATAAACTCAAACTCAAAAATATTTTATTCATATAGGCACTTATTTTACAGGCACTTATGAATAGTCAATATTTAATATTAAAAAATCGAGTGATTCTAGTCGCCAGTTCCAAGTGCAGCCTACCCTTCATGGAGAAGAATCTGGCAAGAAACTCCATTGTTGCTCCTTTTAAAAAATAATAATACGGTTTACAATATTTTTTTCACTAAGAGACTTGAATGAGAACGAAGTCGACCAAAGAAAACAAAATAAAAGGTTTGGAGTCATTGCTGCACAGCCATGAGCTAACCAATCAATACCAATACAATTATATACACTGATGAAACTAAACAATAGTAACTACTTTACTACAACTTAACTTTTTCATAACACAGACTAGAAAAAAATTGCCATAACGTCATTAAAAAACGAAAACGAAAGAAAACCTGTTTCTCCTCGAGTTAGGGTATTGAAAAACGATATCAATATAATAAGGTGTCATTTTACAATACTAGTACGTAACAAGGCTCATATCGAAGCTTTAAATCCAGAGAAATTAAGCAACCAAGTTACCTAAAACTAATCAGAACTTTGAGGTCCTAGAATAGACCCTGTATTTGAAAGGGGCCTATTCATCTTTTGACGAGGTAAACGTTAAATATAATATATGGGAATAGACGATATTGCCTTCGTCTTATTCATACAGATACTGTTACGTATCATGATCAAGTATATTCTCACGGTAATCAAGGATACTGAGAAGCCTTTAGTTACTACAAGACTTGCAATATAACGTAAACATTGACTGCAAATCTTTAAATTTTTTTTCCCGTAATCATTAATCAGTTCCATGCCAGTAAAGAAGGGAATGGTTTCTAATTTGGCTTCCAAAAATATCCCTTGAATTTAAAAAGCCTTATTCACGTTTCACTTTTGTATTTGGGTAAATGAATCAATCTAGTAGGGTAGTTGTAGTGTAGGTAGTGTGTAGTAGTAGGGTTGTTGAGGGTAGTTGAAAGTTCAACACACAAAACTTAAAAGCTCCAATTATAATTTAAAATAAAAATAGAAGAACCATATTTTAATAAAAATTTAATGAATATAATAATTATTTAACAGTAAATACCTGCTAGTCTAGTGTTGTATCCATAATTTAACTAAGTTTCCAAAACACAAAATAAAAGTAATCACAGTGTCACTATGAACAGTCTACATGAGCTGCAAGATTGTTTTGAGAAGAGGATGGCAACCTTTGAAGCGGAGCTGTTGAAGAAAACCTCCAATACTGCTAGTCTGACTGGACTTGCCGAGGACTTCACTATATTTAAGACTCTCATCCTTGAGACCTTGAAGTCCTTCCAGAGCCAAATGAAGGCGATTGTACAAGAGGTCAACATGGAGACCCGCAGCCGCCGCAAAATACTTCTTATACATGGTGTCGCAGAGAAGAAAGATGACAGCACGCCGCAGATTGTCACAGATATGGCGGTAAGCAGACTGAATTTGGGTTCCTTTACACCTGAGGACATTAGCCGCTGTCATAGGATGGGTCGACAATCTTTAGGTGAGAAACCAAGACCCATTCTTGTTAAGTTTAGAACGGTAGCAGTGCGGGACAAGGTCTGGGCGTCTAAGACGAAACTGAAAGGCACTGGATTAACGCTCTCCGAGTTCCTGACCCGGTCGCGGCACTCGGCTTTCATGGCAGCACGTGAGGAATACGGGATCACGAAGTGTTGGACCAAAGAAGGTTCCGTTTTTGTCTTGGGCCCTGACGGTTCACGCTGTCGTATTGCTTCTGTGGCGGATCTTGACCAGTTGAGGCCAGTGGTTGCAGACAAGCCAGCTGCTGCCAAAAACCAGGCTTCCAAACAGCGAAGAGCAGCTGCCGGCACCAAAAAATAAGTGCGTCATGCGGTTTGTTTACATTCAATGTAGCGTTACACTATCTGGGTTAGAACCAGTTTTAATGTATCCTTATTTACTACCCTATAATTTACTCTTATTATTTTATGAAATCACTTTCCACCTCAATAATCTAAATAGTTTCTTTAGTAATACCTCACTTTTACAAATTACAATTTTAGCAATTTTAGTTAGCTGCTGTCACTGTCAAGTTAAAATTGCGTACCAGTTATTTTCTCTTCAATAGTTTTATAGTTTGAAACATAGTGTTTTTGCAGAGTAGTTCGCCCATATGCTTGTAGCGTTTTATTGATGATTTTGACTTTTTTTTTTTTCTTTATTTTGTTTTTATACCTTGTAACCTTCAATGTTATAATTATTTCTCTTTTCTGCTCTCTAGAGAGTAATAGTTAAATATCTCTCTGTGTTAGTATTGTTAAACACACGACTGGCGGGTGAATCAAATGGAACAATTTATATTGTTTCAGATATACCCTTTTTAAGTTTTTATTGACTTATTTTGTTTTTATTATTTGTTTGTTTTGTATTTATAAATTTATATATTTTATAATATCATAATGACTGACTTAGACAATAGTGATAACGACAGCTTTTACTCCACAAACAGCCTTAATACTAGTTTCGTTAGTATACCCTCACTCCAAGAAAATCTTCAGTGCCAGTTTTCTGATGCTCCGCGGAATTTTAATGTAGTCCATATAAATGCCCAGAGTATTCCAGCTCATTTCCCTGATATGCTGGCTACCTTTAATTGTAAAAACATACACGCCATTTTGATCTCTGAGTCATGGTTAAAACCTTGCTTACCATCAACATCTTATAGTCTTCCAGGTTTCCATCTTATAAGAAATGATCGTGCGATTGGTGGTGGGGGTGGTGTTGGGATATATCTACGACGACATATTCCCTTCACCATTGTAAGTATGTCCTCACAACCCCCACCACCAGACGCGGGTGAGCATCTCTTTATAGAATTAGATATTAATCATGCGAAAATTTTGCTCGGCGTTTACTATTCACCTTCACTACGTACTAATTACTTTACCTCTTTTGAAAAATTACTAGAACAACTATCTCCCTCTTATAGTCACACGTTAATAATGGGTGACTTCAATACTTGCCTATTAAAAAATGACAATCGGTCTTCTTCGCTACGCAGAGTGGTGGACTGCAACAATTTATCCTTATTAACACTTGATGCTACACATCACTTTCCTAACTGCACTCCCTCTCTTCTTGACCTTATTCTTGTCTCTTCTACCAGTCATGTTGTCAGCCATGGTCAGTACTCAGCTGATGCATTTTCTTATCACGACTTGATATTTCTCTCTTATGCTATCCGTCCCCCCAAGGCAAAGCCGAGAATTCTTGTGCAACGCAATTTTAGCGGAATGAATCTCGCTAAACTTAAAGAGGATGCGCGTAACATCAACTGGTCTGCTTTATTAAATTCGCAGTGTGTGAATGAAAAAGTCGAAATATTAACCAACAATATGATACTACTATACAACGTTCACGCACCCCTGCGCTCGATAAAAATTAAACATTTACCGGCTCCGTGGCTTACTGAGGAGATAAAACAGATCATGTCCAAAAAATGTTTAGCGAGAAGCAAGTACAAGCGTCGATCAACGGATGATAACCTTGAAAAATATGTTTATATGAGAAATCTCTGCAATAAGATGTGTAGAAATGCACAACGCCAACATATCCACTCTGCCGTAGAAAATGGAGATCCAGCAAGAGTCTGGAAATTTCTAAGAACATTGGGAGTTGGGAAGTCTCGCCATGACTCTATTCCTAAAAGTTTAAATATTGATTCACTTAATAAACATTTCTCTTCCTCGTCTGATATTAATGACAACACTAAAACTAATACTCTAAGAAATATTTCTTCTACCCCAACCCCCAACTATCCACCTTTTGTTTTTAATCAGTTGTTCGCTTGTGATGTTAGGATGACCATTCTATCGATCTCATCCAATGCAGTTGGAAGTGACTGTATCAGCCGAAACATGATTCTTCCTATCCTTGACGAGATCCTACCCGTCCTATGCAATATCCTGAACCACTCCGTGACAAGTGGTGTTTTTCCAACTGCTTGGAAAGATGCTCAATTAATCCCTTTACCTAAGAAAGCTAAACCCTCTTCATTCTCTGACTATCGGCCCATATCCATTTTACCTTTCCTATCCAAAGTGCTCGAACGTCTCATCCACTCTCAACTGAGTAACTTCCTTTCCAAAAATTCTCTACTGAACCCCTTCCAATCCGGCTTTCGTTCTGGTCACAGCACTACGTCTGCATTGGTACACATCACAGATAGCATTAGACTAGGCATGGATAGTGGAATGATCACAGTACTCACCTTGCTCGATTTTAGCAACGCTTTTAATACTGTTGATTTTCACATTCTGCTTGGTATACTACGGTCTCTTAACATATCTCCAAGGACAATTGATTGGTTTCATAGTTACCTGTCTGGTCGCCGGCAACGTATTTGCATTGAAGACTCAAAGTCCTCCTGGTGCAGTATATCTGCTGGTGTACCACAGGGTGGCGTGCTATCTCCTTTACTCTTCGCCGTTTTTATAAACTCAATCTCTAACCAATTAAGTTCCTTCTACCATCTTTATGCAGACGATCTACAAATATATACACAAGCTAAGATTAACTTGTTACCAGAAGCTTTTAACACAATTAATACTGACTTACGTCGCATTGGCGAATGGAGTCATAATTATGGCCTCAAGGTTAATCCTGCAAAGACCCAGGTGTGTGTTGTTGGCAGTCCTGGGATGGTCTCAAGAATCAACTGGACACAACTACCTCAAATACAATTCGATGGTACCAACCTCGAGATTAGTACCAGTGTCAAAAATTTAGGTATATACATCGATAGTACTCTATCTTGGGCTCCACAGATTCAAGAAGTCAGTCGTAAGATATTTGCTTCTGCTGGATCTCTCCGCAGACTGCGTAACTTTCTTCCGACTGCAACTAGGGCTGCACTTGCGCAAGCACTTCTCCTCCCAATTCTCGACTATGCCGATGTCAGCTATCTAGATCTCACTGAAGCACAACTTGATAAGCTTGAGCGACTACAAAATTTTTGTATACGATTTGTATTTGGCCTGCGAAAATATGATCACGTCTCCGAATTTCGTCAACTGCTCAAGTGGCTTCCGATTCGCTCTCGCCGGAATACTCATATTCTCACTTTTCTCTATAACATCTTGTTCAATCCTAGAGCTCCCTTCTACCTCAAAGAACGATTCAAGTTCCTCAATGACACACATGGAAAATGTCTAAGGTCATCCGAAAATTTGGGACTGGAGATGCCTCAGCATTCCACTAAGTTTTATGATCAGTCTTTCACTGTTCAAGCTGTACGCTTGTGGAATGCATTGCCCATAAACATTAGGCAAGCGAAAACAATAAGTGGATTCAAGAAGATGGTTCACGATTATTACACATCATAATTGAGTCAGTCACACATTAGGATTTGTTTGGGAGTCTTCTCTCTCTTAAATTATAGTTATGCTTATATGTATGTATGTATGTTTATCTATTAGTATGTAATATTATGTGTTTTATAACTATGTGTGTAAGTTTATAAATATATATATATATTGTACATATGTAAATATATGTGTGTATGGATATAAATAGTTTCTTAATTCAAACTCAATGCACGTCAACTACTACTGTCTCTCTGAAACATTTGATCCATCCTAAGGTTGCCTGGAAGAGATTGCTTTTGGCAATAAGGCCGCCCTTTGTACACTACACTTCGGACACTTTATGTATTATGTACTTATTTCAATCTGTAATATGGTGTGCAAATAAAGAGTTTTCTATTCTATTCTATTCTATTCTATTCTAGTAGATTCGGAAGCAATTCACTTTGGCCTTCGGACAGACTAACAAACAAGTGATTCTGTTAGGGTTCCATTTTCGTGATTCGAAACCGTTTAAACTCAAGCTAATGGTCATTAATGCGTCGTTGGTTCCTGTAGGGATTTAAATCCTGGTGTTTTTTCAATTTATGTTGATTGTTTTAATAGAAATTGAATGGGTTCTCAATAAAACTAGGAATAAACTTTTGTATTTGTGGTTAAAGAAATTTATTTCTCAAAAGATTACAATAATCACTTACAGAGAAATATATAGTTTTAAACAAAAGCATATTACCTAATTAGCGTGGTTAGTAAGGTAGTTGTGATTTTTTTTGTTTAGGTGGGTAGTAGTTACAAATATCTTTTATAAAATTGTAGGTTGAAAATGTTTGCGCAGAAATAATTTATTTACTAAGGCCTATGACTTAGTGAAATATCGATTGATGTTAAACATTTTGTTTGCTAGTAAAAAACAGTGTAAGAGGTTAGTATATACAATATGTAATAAATAAGCGGAGTTTAGTGTATAGTTATGTTGTGTTTTGTATAAAATATTTTTGTTTTGTAATTATAATTTATATTTATCTTAGCAAGTATATAAAACAAAAATATGTGTAGGTATAGAAATTATTATTACTATTATTTTTAATGAGAAATGTTTCCTAGTTATGTATGAATGTAGTTTTATATGTATAATGTTATAAACTTGCTTGATCCTACACTTTTTACTGTTGCACATAGTTTTTTATTGTTGTTTAATTATTTTCGGTATACCTTTTTGATATTTTATAATTAAGTCCTTTTCGCCTGTTTCTATTCGTTGACGTAGCTCTTCTCGCAATTTTAACATAGTATGCTGCTGGTTCGGGGTCTGATCAGAATAGATTTGAATAGTTTTATCATTGACTTTAGATTTCCCTTTTAACACTATAAGGGCCGTGTCCTGACATTCAAAACAAACTTTAATGGCGCGTGTTTTATTCTTGTCGTATTTGCCTAAGCGTATAATTTTTATCGGGTTTGGATAGGTTAGATAAATGGCTGATATCACATTTAATACCCATTTTTTATCTTCCTCTCTTCTTTGTTCGGCGCGGTCAAAGCACGATTCAGCAATACCTCTAATTATTATATTTATGCTACGTTCAGTGCGCTCTTGCACTTCTGCTATTATTTTATCATAAGTAGTTATTGATTCCAGGTTTTCCATTGAAGCCGAAAATGTTCCATTTAATTGTAGGGTATGGAGGTCACTCTCCAGGGACTTAACTTTTTCCTTAGTTTCGTTAGCAGCACTTGTGAGACTTGCTATTTTTGCATCGAACATGATATTATCAGCAGTCAGATTTTCCGTTGTGATTTTGCCTTATGGCAGTAAAACTATCTATCTGCAATATTTTAAACTCCTCAAACATTTCAAGAATTTCATTTTTTAATTCAGTAAATTGTTGCGAGAACTCATTTTCACGAGTTTTTCGCTTTCGTGTTGCTTTGTTCATAGATTCCGGTACAGTAATCCCGAGACTTGATAAATCTGGTTGAGAACTAGTAGCTACAGCGGTGTCAGTAGGTGATTTTATGACACTCATACTATATTTATTACTAATTAAATGATTTTAGTATGTTACCCGCTCAGCTTGTCACTCCGCCTGTGTAATATGTGCACTACCTAGTGCCGTATACGCACGCTATGATTAAACAACGCCGAACACTCACTATTATTCTAGGTTATACTTTATTTCCAGTATTATTAAGTTTAATCTATTTTAGCACGTTATTATTTTTACTCAATTAAAACTTGAAAGACGTCTGCTCATCAGTGAAAGAGTATTTAGATTTATACATTGAAAGTACGGATAATCAGTGAATAATAGAGGTTACCTGAGCCCAACATTCGCCTTCTTACCTCCTGGTTTTAGAGGGGAGGGAGATCCACAGTCATCTACAATTAGGTGATCAAGTTTACATGTTTTCCCTTACACCTTAAAATAAATCATGCAAACGTAACGTTTACGCTCAATGAGTCACTAATAACAGACTTATTTCGTAGTTGAAAATACACTAGGTTGTGTAAACATACATTCCTATACTAACTTTTAAACTTTCGCGTTCCATGATATAATTATTTTTACGGGAATTAACGCGATCACTATTTCAAGGTACTACATACCTCTGTTTTGCCTGACGTTTCGACCAGGTTGCACTGGCCGTGGTCACAGGCTGACTGGCCCAGCGGCGCACGCCCTCCGTCGTCGAATCCGTGAAGTCGAAGGTTCTTCATCCACCCGCACATTTTCGATATTATTGATATTTTTGTTTCGCCATGTACCGTCACATACCACACTAACAGGGTCCCTATTCTGTAAGCAAACCGATGTGTTCCTATTCTGGTGTTTATCCGACTGCGCAGAAAAGCGAGGTGGTATGTTTTTTAACACTGGATTCCACGCTGTAGATAATTTAAAACCATCTTCCCGATTGAAAGTTTTATGCTTTTTAATCTCAATCGCTTCACGTACAACTCTTGAATAAAAGTGACGTTCGGTGGAGAGGACTTGCGTGCGGTGAAATTCAATCCAGTGGTTGATGCCTGCATCGAGTGCATGTTCTGCAATCGCCGATTTGCTCGTCTGTCGGTTCTTCACAGCAGCGATATGTTCTTTGACCCAGTGCAACCTGGTCGAAACGTCAGGCAAAACAGAGGTATGTAGTACCTTGAAATAGTGATCGCGTTAATTCCCGTAAAAATAATAATAATTATACATTCCTATGTTTAGGCCTGCCAAAGTGATTCTACTCTACCTGATGGAAAGCAAAAGTAGAATCCAAGTGTGGTGTTTATCATTGTAGATTGCAGACAATGCAACAATGCAGCATAGTGACCCACACCATGGCTGCCTAGTGATGCTTCTGCATCATTGGGCCTCCGGTCTAACACTCACCAACGAAATACGACATCACGAATGCTGTGATTTTAGGTTGATCTTCTGTACGATACATATATATTATTATGTTTAAAGAATACATATATCTGTGTTGTAAGTGTGTTTTTAGATATTTTTCTGAAGTCTTATTTTGTGACAATTCCAATCAAGCTAAGCTCTGTCACATACAATACTAATAACATTAACATTATTTTCTATTGTTTACGTTGATTACGAACAATCTACAACACAACTGCCTCAGTGGCGCAAGTGGTAGCGTAAGCGACTGCTGTGAGTTGAGGTCTCGGGTTCGATTCCCGGGTCGGACCAAATGTTTGTAAGATCTGCAAATGTTTGTTTCGGAGTTTGGGTGTTTTTATGTATAATATGTATGTATTTACAAAAAAAACGTATATATGTATTTATATCAGTCATCTAGTACCCATAACTCAAGCTCTGCTTAGCTTGGGACTAGATGGCGTTGTGTGTTAGATGTCCGAAAATATTTATAAATATTTATTTATTTATAATTCATCTAGTTGAGATGTTTTTCACAAAGGCTTGCAAAATATATTTTCTAGAGTAATGTAAGGAAAATGTTTTCCCCTGAAAGTGCATATCCTTGAAGTGGCGCCTTTGAAATTGATACTTATTTTAGATTATTATGAAGTAAACAATTTTTTTACTAACCACTGAACTATCCAACTAGTCAAAAATTTACAATATTGGAAAAATGTAAAATAAAATAATTTAAAAATAGTTCAGTGGTTAGTAATCTTGACTGCCAAGCAATCGCTAAGCCAGAGGTTGTGGTTTTGATTCCCATCGAAGACTAATAACTGTACAATGGGCAGGATCTTTTATTCTGTGTCTGGATATAACTTAATAGTAACAAAACTGGCCAATTGCGTGTCGGACTCGCGCACGAAGGGTTCCGTACCATTTTCTATAAAAACGGCAAAAAAATCAGTGTGTTGTATGGGAGCCCGCTTAAATATTTTATTCAGTTTTTTAGTATTTGTTGTTATAGCGGCAACAGAAATACATCATCTCTGTAAATTTCAACTGTCTAACTATCAAGGTTGATGAGATACAGCCTGGTGACAGACGGACAGCGAAGTCTTGGTAATAGGATCACGGAACCCTTTGGGTACAGAACCCTAAAAATAAAATATAAAAAACATAACTAAAACATGAAATTTAGCATGGAAACACTTCTTGAAAAAGGATGAAGGCGACATAGACAGTAATAATTTTCACCGCAATCACCGAGTTAGACATAAACAAAAGCCAGGAAATAAATAAATTAGATTTATTATAAACATATTATACCTTAATATTAAAATGTATACATATATCACAAAGATAACTGCATAACATACAGGGAATACATCTCCGAATGCCAGTAGGATTAAGGTTGAGAAAACAAATCTCTTTGTTTCATAAATTTTCAATTCCTTGCGCTGTGTTACTTTTCCATCTCGATGTTAGCAAGTAGTCCAAGTGAAAAGAGTTGGATGAAAACAATTTAATATAAAGGTAGTCTGTAGTTAATCGCCATGAGCGATAAGACCGCCCATTGGCATACTGAAATATATAATATCGGTACAAAAATACTGTAGCGGTGTACGAAAATGAGACATACTCGTAGATAAATAAAATTTCATGTGATGACGAATTTAGAATACGAAATGTGACCCTATTCCATGGATTTCATAGGACGCTATGGGAACACACAATCGCAAGGAGGAGGAAAAGTTCACACAAACCCCATAACAAACCGTTATACTAACTCGTCTGGCCACCGCGGTATATTAAATAAATTTAAATATTTCGGACATCTAACACACAACGCCATCTAGTCCCAAGCTAAGCAGAGCTTGTGTTATGGGTACTAGACAACTGATACAAATACATATATACTTTTTTTTGTAAATACATACATATTATACATAGAAAACACCCAAACTCCGAAACAAATATTTGTAGATCATACAAACATTTGGTCCGACCCGGGAATCGAACCCGAGACCTCATGATCAGCAATCGCACACGCCAACCGCGAGACCAACGAGGCAGTTGTTTTGCATATAAGGCCAAAACCTTCTTTCTAACGCTGTGTTCTTATTATATGCTGTAGAACTGCTGCTGGTAAGAACCTGTAAGAAAATATCTTTCAAATCGTGGCAAAACGGCAAAGCTTCTAATTGACGACTTCTTATTTTTATCCTCTACCAGTATGTCAAATGAATAAGAACGGCAACACACTTGTGACGCCTCTGGTGTTGCGGGTGTCTATGGGCGGCGGAAGTCGCTTACTGCATCAGTGGTGATTGGAATTAATTAAAGACTTATTTAATTACTGACTTTTAATATATGACTGTTCTCAGTTCCATGTATGAACGTACAATATGACAACATGGCTGACTGGCCATCGACCACAGACCATAGACAAAGTATAGACTCATAGATCTCTCAACACTAACCATCAGGTGATATGTCTGCTCGTTTGCCCCCTACTCAATAAAAAAATCGGTTGTCTGTAAAGTCGGTTTACTGACGATAGTTGAACGTGACAACGGCATAAGAAAATACTGATGGAATACGCGGAGGCCGATTGTGCCTCCTTGTCGCTTGTTCCGCGCTCTCGCTTGCACTTCAAGCCTTAAATGGAACGCCTCCGAGCGAGGTAACGCCGCACGCATCAAATTATTTCGTGCGTGCAGCCGGCTCCATCGAATTATAAGACGTTGTCACGTCAAAAAAACTTATAGTTCTCAAAGTATTAATAAAATTAAATTTTAATTACTAGTATCTTCATCAATTGCAAAAATAAAAAACACTGCTCTCTACTGCTACTCTGCTAAAATGATTCTACTCTGCCTGATGGCAAGCATAAGCAGAATGCAAGAGTGGTGGTCACCATACTCATTGCGAATGCAGACAATGCAACAATGCAGCATGGTGACCCATACTATAGTGGCCTATTAAGATGCTTCTGCATCATTAGGCCTCCGGTCTCGCACTCACCAACGATACACGAGAGCACGAATGCTGTCATTTTTGGTTGGTCTTCTGTGAGAGAGCAGTACCGCCACGGTCGAGCCGGTCCGATCGTGCTGAAATATTTTTTAATAAACACTGAATATTTTAAATACAGAAACAATATCGCTAACCGCTTGTGAATTGTGATGTACCATCAAAAGTAAAGTAGCCACAAGCACAATATAGCAATATCGGGCATTTCGCCGGCACATTTCGTTACACCTTACATATATTACGGCATAAATTTTAGCAATAATAATATTTCACTTTAGGAATTCGTACAAGTTAACCGTTTCAATCTTGTAGAAGAAATTGTATATGTATTAAAGAAACGAATATGTTATTGAAGTAAAACTTATTACTTTTCTGATTACATATTTAATATGTGATGTAAAAAGATGTAATAGCTCCTGGAGAATGTTCGAGCAAGTTCGTTCATGTGGTGATAGATTGAGAATACGGAGTATAGTCAACCCATGGTATAACAATACAGGTATGACATTCCGAAAGCTTCCCAGGGTGCGACACTATCCAGTTACCACTTTAAAGCAACATAACATGAAATGATATAAACATTTTCAGTCACCATTCTATTTAAAAAAAATGTAAAATGCATTTAAATTGTTGTTTTGTGTACATAATCAAAAAAATATTTGAATTTAAATATATGATAACGTTAAATCTTATTGTTCTATCGAATTCACAAAGGGAATGATGGTGGTTGGGGAGTTATTATTTCACACTACTGATAACACTGAACCAGCAATAGTGATGACGACGTCATCTCGTACTCTATGTATCTCGGAATGCCATACCTGTATTTTTATACCATGAGTCAACCCTAATAATCCCGTGTCGTAAGGATTATGAGGGAGCAAAGTTAGCAGGACATCATCACTGCAAAGAGAAGGAACGCTTGAAACAAACACCGGTATGGGGCGTGTTTGAGGTTTCTGATACATGTACTAATACATTCCTAAATACATATTATTAGCTTTTACTGGCATGTATGTCGGTTATCGCGGCAAAGAGTAACCGATATGCTTCCTAAAGAATCAAAGTATCTAAATGCCAAATTTCATTGCAATCGGTGCAGCGGTTGTCATGAAAGAGTGATAGACATAGAGACAGAGCTAATTTCTAATTTATAATATTATATGAATATGAATAGATGATATACTGATAGACGTGCCTGGGTGACACGGACAAAATGATCGTGATAAGTACATAATTGGACACGGAACAAATGATGGAACTCATAACATATTTATTTTTTCTTAGTGGAATCGAATTTAAGACCTCTGGCTTAACTATCTGTGCTCCTATCCACTGTACCAAAACGCCAGACCCTTTCTTATGATTACTTCTCTAATCGTAATCGAATCTATGATTAAATAACTATTGTTTGTAGTTATTATACTAGAGTCTATAATTTGAATCAAAGTTTGAACAAAACTTTCCGTAAAGTATAATTGGTGTCTCGTTCAAATGTTTAACTTAAATTTATTTTTGGAAATCCAATTGGATTTTGTTAAAATATGGTTTAAGAGCGTGGAATTTATTATGGACCGATATATTTATTTATTTTCTTTTATACAACTTTATTGCACACCACTAAAGTCTAAAAATTTGTACAGACATAGATGGAAATCTACATTTGTATTTTTTTTTATTTAAAAAAGACAACTCCCGCATTAGGAATTTACATCCTGTGTCGCGGGGGACTTTACAAACATACATGTAATGGACACAAAGAACAGACTCAGGACAACAATTTGTGGATCACACAAAGTGTTGTCCTGTGTCGGGTTTTGAACCCACGACACTTGACGCAGAAGAAAGCGACGTGGCGACCGCTTAAATCACAAGGGCCAACCGTGCAGTGAAAGTGCAATGGTATTACAATAGGCGGTCTTATCGCTCACGGCGATCTGTTCCAGACAACCTTTGTACGCATGTCGTTGTTGTACGGATTTTGGGTGGTCTATGGTGTACCTCATTTTAAAATAATTTATGCAATTAATAAAATACTAGCAATCCGCCCCGGCTTCACGCGGCTTCTTTGTAGGAAATACAATATTGTTTATGTTACTTCGAGAAGATGCAGCTATCTAATTTTCGAAAACTCTAAAGCTGGTATGTGCTTATTTAGTTAAACAATTAACCTCGCAAAGTTTCGAAACGAAAAGCCTTTAATCCCTTTGGGAGTGAGTTTTAGAAAATCCTTTTTTAGCACATGCCTAGAGCATAATACATAAATGTGTGCCAAATTTCAGAGCAATCCGTTCGGTTGTTTGAGCTATGCGCTGATCAGTCAGTCAGTAACGGTTGCCTTATGTATGCAGAAGAAAATTAAACAATCGATAATTCGCAATGGAATGGAAGGAAGGACCTCAATAAACAATGAAAAGCATTTATAAAGCAAAGAATACGCTTTTAAAGAGCCATATTTAAATCACCTTTAGCATTTAAATAAAAATAAATAAATAATAATAAACATTTATTGCCTTCCAAATACATAAAAAAGAAACCTCCATGCATAACATATTTCATAAGATGGCAAAGGGTGTAGATTCAGCGGATGTTAAGAGACTACATAACAAAGCCTTTAATAAAAAGCCTTTACATTTTATTCTATTTTGTAGGTAGTAGAGCCACGCTGATTTCAGCACGAACGGGCCGGCTCGACCGAGGCGGTACTACCCTCGCACAGAAGATCAACGTAAAATGACAGCGTTCGTGCTGTCGTGTTGCCATGCCGTGAGACCGGAGGCCGAAATAGTCTAGTCAACAAGTTCCATACTTGTTGACTAGACTAAAAGATGCAGAAGCATCACTAGGCCGCCATGGTGTGGGTCACCATGCTGCATTGTCTGCATTCGCAGTGAGTATGGTGACCACCACTCTTGGATTCTGCTCATGCTTTCCATCAGGCAGAGTAGAGTCATTTTGGCGGACCAAACATAAAAAAACAATCAAACAAACAAAAAGCAACACTTTTCATCATACTCAGCACTTGCTAACAAGTGGGTTGCAATTAAAACAAGTATCAATGGCCCAGATATACGGATATTCTAGTGCTACAGGTGCATGCAAAGTTCCAACCAGATATGTATGTGTCTGTATTTTATTCCAAAGATCCATCATAACTGGAAGTACCTTTCTGAGTTTAGTACGATTTGTTCACTTGCGTTACTGGATAACATTTATGAACAATAAGAGTATTTTAATTTACTTATATACAGAGGAAAAATTGTTCATGAATATTAGTGTTTCTATTTTAGAAGTCAAAATTCGGCGTATATGGGCTCGCCTTAAGTAATAACATAGACTCATAGAAAACTTGTTAAAAGCAGTTCTTTTGTTGACTTTCAGCAATCGAGAGAAATCCCGGGTCGGGCCAAAAGTGTTCTTGGGATTTTATTTCATGGAATTCTTAATAACGGCCCGTAGTATGGAAGATTGGTGGTGTTTCATGCCCATGCTTCAAAGAACACGTTAAGCCGTTGATCTCGGTGGTCATAAACATCTATGGCAATCGTTATGGGACAGTCAGTGTCCTCAAATATCCTGACAACTAGTTCAATCTTCTAATTCAAGGAATTAAATTTTTCGTCCTTAGGGAGGAGGAGGCGGAGGTCCGACGCCAGTTGCTCCATGACATTACATAAAACCGCTTGAACGAGTAGCCAACTTCAAAATAATCTTAGGAATAATAAAGGCCTGAAAGGAGAAATAATACAGTGTTTGAAGTAACATAGTGATATTACAAACTATAAGCTTTTGGCAATAAGGCCGCCCTTTGTACATTACATTATACATTTGTCATCTTATGTACTCTCTTGTAAATATGTAAAACCGTGTACAAATAAAGAGTTTTCTATCTATCTATAATAACAAGCTACAACGAACAGTTAGATATGTATAATAATACAGAGACCGACTAGAGCGAAGCATTGACATACAAAACACGGGTAAACCTGTTGACATTATAAATGTAATGTGTGTTCAACTTACGATATTATTTCTTTCATTGAGTATTCAATAACAAGTCTCTTCCAGTCAAAAATAACAATGTATCTTTGTAAAAACACTGGGCTGTATTTTCAACGTTTTTATCGCAGCGAGATCGTTTATGTTTTGTACGTTGATTGTTGCTCTTTTTTAGGCCAAACTACTGTTAATGGATACCCAACCAGCACTGGTGCTTTTTTTGTTATATTTTTGAAAGTAGCTTTGCTTCTCTATTTAAATTTTTCGGTAAAATTATTGTTATTTTGGTATTTCTTAGTAAAAATTGCATGATGTAATGATTTTACTTCAAGTACTCATTTTTAATAGGCCAGCAACGTAATTGTGACGCCTTTGGTGTTGCGGGTATCCTTGAGCGGCGGTAATCGCCAACCATCAGGCGATCCGCCTGCTGTTTGACCCCTATCCCATAAAAAAAGTAATCATCATTATGGCCTTTACATCTTTTCAGATGATTAGACAGCGCCTCTGTGGCAATTTTTGGTATGGCTGTAGAGCCCAATACGAGAGAGGCAGTAACGTCCATCCAATTAACACTTGAGTAGAGGATCGTTTTGTGTTCGATCAGGTGAGACCCTGTCGTTCCTTTTTTGTCTCCTCTCACGCTTATTAGCTAGACTCTGGAACCAGCTCCAAAGATTTCCTCCACCCGTTGCGATATCTGGCGAGGCCTTCCCACTCCTTGGGGTTGATTCCAAAAGCGAGCATGTCACGCTTCGCGCAGTCTTTAAAGCGAAACAAGGGCCTTTCCACCCTCCTCGCAGCGAAAGCAACCTCACTCAGCAATGCACGTCGCGGAAGGCGAGTGGCATCCATTCGATGCACATGCCCCCGCCATCGCAGTCTTCTCTGTTTTAGCATTGCATTAATGCTGGGCAGCTGTGCAAGGCAGACTTTGTCACGCCAAATATGCAAGGCAAAAAAGAAGACTAAACAGTTTCCACATGCGCTGTCTTCAAGGCATACTGAAGATAAGTTGGCGTGACAAAGTCACACATGAAAGAGTTCTGCATTTTTTTTTGAGTACGAATCTGAAACCTGGTCGTCTGTCCAGGTTTCAGCTCCGTACAAGAGTGTACTCAGGACACAGCTTTGGTAAACAATCATCTTGGTCCTAATAGTAAGATGGTTGTTATTCCATACTCTAGTAGTAAGCCTGCCGAACGTCGTAGCCACCTTACCTATACGACTTCCAATTTCTACATCTAGCGACAGATTGCTCGATATGTTTGAGCCTAGATAGCAAAATTGATCCACTACATCCAGAGCCACTCCATCCAACAGAATAGTCGGTATCTGATCGTAGCCCTGTGCCAAGATGACTGTCTTCCCCGCATTAATGGACATAGAAAAGAGAGAACATGCATTAGCGAACTTGTTCAAAAGGACTTGCAACTCTTGTGGAGATTTTGCGACAAAAGCGGCATCGTCGGCAAAGAGCAATAAATCGACGAATAGGTCGTCACGTTTACTCCGTGATTTTAGAAGAAAGGCATTGTAGAGCTTACCGTCCGCTCTTGTGTGCAAATGTATTCCCCGAACCCCATCACCAAAAGCCACCCTCAGGAGCAGTGAGAAAAGTATGCCAAAGAGTGTTGGCGCCAAGACGCATCCCTGCCGCACCCCTCTTCGCAAGGCGAATGAGGAAGATGTTTTACCATCGTGTACAACAGCGCCTCGCATGCCATCGTGGAAGGACTTTATAAGGTTCAAAAGCTTTGGTGGACAGCCCACTCGCCTGAGATCAGTGTAAACCCGGCTCACAGTGTCAAACGCTTTATTTAGGTCAACAAAAGCTATCACTAAGGGGCGCTCACGTGATTTTTCCTGCAGCTGGCGTAGGGTAAATATCATATCCGTTGTAGAGCGTCCAGAGCGAAAACCACATTGAGCCTCGGTGTGCGCGTGTACAAGTCGGCAAGTCGTTGTAGTCTAGCCGGAATAACCCTCGCATACAACTAAGCTAAGACGAGAGATCCTAAGAACGATGCTAAGAAGAGTGATGCCGCGGTAATTATTACAATTACCTCGGTCTCCCTTTCCCTTGTACAGAGTGATAATATTAGCATCGCGCATGTCTTGGGGAAAATATTCACGCTCCCAGCACTTCCCCAAATACTTGTGCAGAATCGGTAGTAAGCACTCGATCTTAAGGAGCTCAGCAGAAATGCCATCATTACCGGGGCTTTTGCCATTTTTGAGTTGGGCGACAGCTTTGTACAGCTCGTTCGGGGTGGGGAGGTCATCTGACTCGTTTCAGGTTTCTAGCTCGTGGATGGCTTCCACAGCTTCTGGATCTTATATTGACCGGACGAGAATAAATAATTAAAATAAAAAATAATAATTCAGTGTAATGTTCTACCCAACGGTCGAACTGGCGCTCACAAAAAGTAATAAGCGGTCGTTATCCGAACTAATATTATAAATTCGAAACTGTTTGTCTGTTTGACTGCACCAATTTCAATGAAATTTGGTAAGGAGATACTTAGGTTCTTGAGGAAGGACATATGCTTTCTTTTACCTAACCAACATACAAAAGGCAAAGCTGCGGGCGAAAGCTAGTAAATATAATAAAAGGAAGTAACAAAAAGTATTTAAAAGTTTTCCTATGTAAACCAAGCATGAAAATAGACCGCCTATTTTTTATGAAAATTGAGAACTTTTTAAAATATCACACGTAACAATATTGTGTAATATTGTTACGTGTGAAAGAAATAATTCTTCAGACGTGTCAAATAGACTTTATTAAAAAACACTCTTACAATCATAATATTACTCCGAATAACAATCCTTAATCGTCGCCGAGGTCGCTAGGTTGATCACAGATATCCTTTGATGTTTATTGCACTGTAGCTTAAACACAAACTGAACTCCGGCCCGCGAGAATTTTTATTTATATCCATGATTATTATTACTAGCGCTTTCGAGAAACGTCTTATACATACCGGGTCATTCACTGTACCAAGGATGCGCCCGCCGTCGAAATCGGTGGAAGTAACCGCGCAACAATCAATCGATATTCGACGCTATGTATATCGCTGTAAAGTTCATTATTTCGTGTCTCAGGAGATCGATGAGAACTTTCTCGATCATTGTTCACGAATAATCTTTCTTCGTAACAATATCTATCTATAATTATAAATGAGAATGTAAGCTTGTTTGTTACGTGAAATGTCATGAATGAATCGCCACGCTTCTTTCTTACTACGCCAAGTGTTTTGGGTTCAAATCCCACATATAACAACACTTTGTGTGATCCACAAATTGTGGTTCTGAGTATAGGTGTTCTTTATGGCCCTTTCATATATGTTTGTGAATTGTCTCGCGACACCGGATATAATATTCCTAATGCGGAAATTGTCTTGAATAAAAAAAATATAATATATTATGTACGTAGGGGTAGAACTCGGCACACAGACTACAGGCCCTATTTGCCACATATTATTCACAAATACATTTAAAAGAAAGGCCCACATGTAACCGCACTCATTGCGAATGCAATGCTGACAATGACAATGTGACCTATTGATGTTTTTTTAAAGCTATTGCATAGCTTTTCTGCGGGCTTTGGGGCCTTTGAGCGCGGCGACCGAATCAAGAAATTCCGTAACACAAATAAAACCTGACCCCCCAAGCTCGCACGGATCGAGACGAGCTGCTCCGAACGACGAATCAACGAATCTGTCTATCTCGGAGACAGACAGATTCATTGACGAGCTGCTCCACACTCAGCGCCCTCTGTTGTTTATTGTGAAGTTTTCGTATCTTTTTAGTTTTGTGTGATTTTGTATTACTTATTTAATGAATACCTATCTACCACAATATCCAGGAAATATTCACAAAAGACGACGACGCCCAGTTGAGATTTGAACTCGAGGCACCTTCATAATAAATCATTCTATATTTGTCTTTGAAATACTCTTAGATATCTTTACCGTGGGAGAGCCACGCTTCGCCATGAATGGGCCGGCTGGGCCTGCAGTCTCGACATAGATAGCGATCGTTAAAGTTGCGAATTCGGTAGCTAATTCATATCGTTAACTTTTTAACGATTTTTGGTAGTCTCTACCGTTGCAACTATCGATTTTCATCGGTATCGTATCGTTTTTGCTGTCATTTTGGCAGCCCGCTAACTCGATAAGTATTCGAAAAGGATCGTTAACTGTGAAATATTATAAAAATAGAAATTGTATGAAGATACATATTTATCAGATTGTAATAATATATTTTGCAAGTGTAGTGCACTAATTTATAATATTAATTGTACATAATGGCGGAGGTTTATTTGACTTATCAATGATAACAAATACCTATACCTATCCCTATCCCTATACCTATTACCTATACCTATACCTATACCTATACCTATACCTATACCTATACCTATACCTATACCTATACCTATACCTATACCTATACCTATTACCTATACCTATACCTATACCTATGCCTATACCTATACCTATACCTATACCTATACCTATACATATACCTATACCTATACCTATACCTATACCTATACCTATACCTATACCTATACCTATTACCTATTACCTATACCTATATCTATACCTATACCTATACATTTACCTATTTTTTTTTTGATATGCTACTACTATTAAAAATGCGCATAAAATACTCAAATTATTTTAGAAATAATCAAACAATCAAATTTAGAAAAACAACAAATCTGAAAATAAATGCAAAAAGCCAACATCACTTTACAACTTTGCTTCCAAAATGTCAAACTATAGACGTTTTCGTTAACTTAGCGACGTCCCTGTTTACGATTTTGCACGGTAATTCATGAGTAGAGACTTGCCCTTGTGATTAAGATCGTTACGGCAAGCGAAAATATTCGTTAACATTTATCGATCGTTAGTTAGAAATTTTGGAAGCAAAATGGTGCCACGTACAATATCTTGCTTAATTTTAGGGAAGTATTTTAATGTTTCTATTAATTATATTTATTTAACTTGATATTTATAAGGTATAGGTATAGGTATAGGTATAGGTATAGGTATAGGTATAGGTGTAGGTGTAGGTATAGGTATAGGTATAGGTATAGGTATAGGTATAGGTATAGGTATAGGTATAGGTATAGGTATAGGTATAGGTATAGGTATAGGTATAGGTATAGGTATAGGTGTAGGTATAGGTATAGGTATAGGCGTAGGCGTAGGCATAGGTATAGGGATATGTATACGTATATATAAAAACTTCGTTCCATCCGGGTGTCCCTTGACACCTCTCAAGCTTTTATTTATAGTTTTAAATCCAAAATACATTTAAATTGTAATTTTTTAATAGGACACATATTTATATCCTTGCAACATAATGAATCAATTGTTATCATTGATAAGTCAAATAAACCTCCGCCATTATGTACAATTAATATTATAAATTAGTGCACTACACTTGCAAAAGATATTATTACAATCCGATAAATATATATCTTCATACAATTTCTATTTTTATAATATTTCACAGTTAACGATCCTTTTCGAATACTTATCGAGTTAGCGGGCTGCCAAAATGCCTCGATAAGCGATTTGCGACTGTCGTTAAATTGACAGCAAATTCGATACGATACCGATGAAAATCGATAGTTGCAACGGTAGAGACTACCAAAAATCGTTAAAATATTATCGATATGAATTAGCTACCGAATTCGCAACTTTAACCATTTAAAAACCATTCAAACCATTTATTTTTGCTACAAAACAGTACAACATACAATATAGTAACACGTAACAATCATTAACGATCGCTATCTATGTCGAGACTGCAGTCCTTTACGATTTTGCACGATAATTTATGAGTAGAGACTTGCCCTTGTGATTAAGATCGTTACGGCAAGCGAAAATATTCGTAAACATTTATCGATCGTTAGTTTACGATCGTTATGCTATCTATGTCGAGACTGCAGGCCCTGGACCGGAGTAATACCACGGCATCACAGAAAACCGGTGTGACATAGCGCTTGTGTTGTATTTTACAGAATGAGTGAGAATGCCGGAGGCCCATTCCCAACCCCTCCCGCCGTCCCTCTCCCAATCGTCCAAAGGCTGGCAACGAACTTGAGACGCCTCTGGTGTTGCGGATGTCCGTGGGCGGGGGTAATCGCTTACCATCAGGCGATACACCAGTGCTCGTTTGCCGCCTATTTCATAAAAAAATGATAATTATTTTAGTATAAAAAAGTTAAAATTATATTGGTTACAGAAAGTTTTGAGCTACATTTAGTAACGTTATTTTAGTAAAACAATAATGATTACATCTACTTAAAATTATCAAGAATAAAACAATTTTTACCTTCTTTTTTCAAAGTGATTGTAGAATTAAATACATTAAAATTGTGTGTTTTTAGGTAAAATATTTATTTTTACCACCCTCGTGTGATATATACTTGGCTTGGATATTTTAAATATGTAACGCTGTCATTCCTGGCTTCCTGTTACAATTTCCGTGGTCACGATTAACCTGTCAGTTGGCCACTCACTGCCGCTTAAGCTACTCTCACTGCTCTGTGCAATGTCAGTGATCTTGGTTCGTCTGTCATTCCTGATTCAATCATGCAGAGAAACTCCGAATATTGCCTCCTGCATTACTCTTTAGGTGACCATGTCTCTGATACATAAGTCATCACTGGCAACAATCACTGATCAATAACTAACTACACGTGTTTACGAAATTGTGTCACTGTACATGTTCACATTAAATAAACAGTGGGTAACTAAGAACAACAGGGGATGCACGAGCCGTTTGTTCTGCAAACAAACAGCGGTATTGTGACACTATGATACACGCTGCTTTGTACTCGTATGATATTGAGGTAAAAACACAAGCAAAAGTAAATCTTTACACATGTAAATATGTAAGAGGAGAGTTTGCATACGTCGATATAACAGAAAACCGATGATCACAATACTTTCGTTGCTTTTCATAGAGAGCATAGTTACCAGAGCCCTAAAGTCGCTTTTCCTTGGCTTTAGAAGAGGAAGGGGCTAAAAAGGTTGCCAATACTCTTGTGACTGCCAGTCCAGGGCCAGCGGTGGTCACTGTGGCGACTTTCACATAAAAGAAAAACACACTACAGCGGCATCTACCGGATTTACACGAACTACGGAGTAACGTTCAATACGAAGAAACCACCAATCCTGAATCGCGCAATAAAAGTTCTCGCGCCAATTAACATATATACGACATCCCAACATCAACCGTTGGGCAGTGGCCCGCCAGGCATGCTCACCTCGCCTGGTCGGAGGAGTTCCTCCACATCACTTTTATTCTGATGACCTATCTGCTCATTTGCATCTTTTGACAATTAAAAAAAAAGCAAAATACACAGTCATGAAATTTGGTGACAACGGACTATAATAATCATCATAATCGTCATCATCAATAGCCTTATATAATCCACTAGAAAGGAGATTTTAGCCTTCAAATCAAAGGCTGAATTCTTAATTCATCACCACATGGCTCTGATAGTGTCATTTTGTAAACTTTAAATTTTGTCATACATTTTGAGACGAAGCCTATTTTCGTTATACAAAATAAACTGAAACCACGAGAGTAAACTTGTTCAGGTTGTTTTCTTAATTGGACATAAAACAATAACAATTCTTTTCGCAGAGATGAATCATAAAAGTGGCTCAAATGAGACATATTGAAGCCGAAATCTATGTCACAATTTTACCTTATTAACACAATGTGTCTTTCAAGTGTTAACGTGTTCAACGAATAAAGAAATTGTATAGAATTCTTTGTATACATATTTTTTCATTAAAAGCACTTGTTAACTGTTTTTAGTTTAAGGTCTAACAAGAGCAGTTAGGTCTCCTAATCTTGGTCTCCAGCCAATGAACATCTGTCACTCAAAAGTAACAAAATGCGTTTTCGCTCTTTGAAATAAAGTATTCAGTATTCAGGAACAGAAGTTCGGTAACCTCACTCAGTTGATTAAGAGCAATGTAAGAATTGCTTTATACCAATTTTCTGAGAGGCCGTGATATAGGCTCCACCGTGGGAGAGCCACGCTTCGGCATGAATAGGCCGGCTCGACCGGAGTGATGCCACGGCCTCACAGAAAACCGGTGTGAAGTAGACTTGCTCTGTGTTTCACCGAGTGAGGATACCGGAGGCCCATACGCCAATCCCCTACCCCCATCCCCAAAAGGCCGGCAGCGCACCTGTGACGCTTCTGGTGTTGCAGATGTCCAGAGGCAATAATCGCTTACCATCAGGCGATACGTCTGCTCGTTTGCCCGCCTATTCTATAAAAAAAATATATAATTCCGGCCGAGCTAGCCTATTTGTACAGAAGGCTGGTGGAACCACACGGTGTTCGTAAAACTTTTTCATTTTAGGGAGAAATAAAACGCATATTTCCGTGTAGAAATGAAAGAGTCCCAATCAATTGAATTCCAGCAACTTCGTGTAGTAATGCAAATTAACGTTGGAAAGGTGTAACGAGAGCAAATGACATGGTCGTTTGCGCCATCTTAGCATTTCAATAGACAGGCGCTAAGAGGTGAATTCCACTAACTAAGGTAATTATTACGAAGAACTTTGATTATGAAATAAATTAGGTATAACATGGTAAATATTGCATTAAATTTTTAAAATATTTTTAAAGACCCGCGGTTTAAGCGGTTTATGCGAAGAGAAATCGAGAAATCTTGCCGAGGATCGAACCAAGTGGCGCGCAATTGGAGAGACCTATGTCCAGCAGTGAACTGCAATAGGCTGATGATGATGATGCGAAGAGAATGGTGAATTCGATCTCCATATGGCACAACACTTTATGTTGTCCATAAATTGTTGTTTTTGAATCTAGTGTGGAAGTTGTCTTTAATAAAAAAAGGTTATGAAATCTGTGACCTAACCAAAATAGAATATAATAAAGCATCATGATAATGGATAATATCCAGTGTGTGTGTGTGTGTCTTTTTTAGAAACGAAAGAAATATAATGTCAAACAATAATAAGACGTCATAATGAAAGGCATTAAACAATATTGGATCCATTCAATAATTTGAAAATATTATTACTAGATCCATACCTCTGCTAGCATGTTATACTGCAGTGAATAACCATTCATCAAAGATCAAAGGCTATATAAATTATAGAATTTTCGATAAACACAAACAGTGATTCTTTAACTTGCACCATATTCTGAACGTCGTGCGGTGATCATGTGTCACTAGTTGCATCAAAATGTTGTTAGTATATTTTTATATTATTTATTTTATTACAAATTCTCAAACCTTTAGTATACCAATAGCCTATGAAAAAAGTGAGACAGTGCCTAAAAATCTTCAGCACAACGTACTTCAGGGTGGAATTTTAAATAATCTTAACAACATGAACCCAAGCGTAGAATTAGAAAGAGATTGATATCAAATGATTTCGTGGAAAACATGGAACCAAATGACAGGCACAAGACGATGGTGATGTTCAATACGACAGGATCAATTCCTTTTTGAACAATTTGAATGTGCGTCGTAAATTCGTGAGTGCGAACACAGCAGATCCTGACGTTTCTAATGTATCTTATGAAAGAAGTGAATCAACCAGTTTTCCTTCTACAGATAACAGTGACGGAGTAAGCTTTACTAATGGTATGGATGCTTCTTCTAAAAATACCGATATTTTTAACTCTTCTGAAATACTAGATACATCTGGAGAAGAAAAGAGTGTAGAAAATTCTAAAACATGGAATAATAAAACTATAGAACATCGTGGAATCGTCAAAAACTCATTAGCCGAAAATTCTAAGAGAGGTCTAACCTTACAATTGGAACCAGGTGGACCAAAAACCCATTACGGTATCTATAAATATAAAGATTGAAGATTCTAGTTACCAAAGTTCAAATCCTATTATTAAAATGTCGTTGGTCACTAGATTAACAGAAGACTTACTAGACCAAAAACTGTCGCCTTACACAATAAAAACAACTACATCCTATCCATCCACTTCAAGTTCGTTTGGGGTAAAAATTGTAAAGTACAAAGATTACCCAAGTTACGAAGGAAAAAACGGTTATGGAAAGCCTAGTAATATAACACATGAGTACCAAGAGAATGCTATAGTAACACAATAATACAATTCAATAGTGAAAGTAGCAGTACCAGAAATATTAAAAGACGAAGCAATGTTTGTAGAACAGAGGTTAAAAGACAGCATGCTTTTAAAAACCAATACTACAGAGATTGAGAAATACGATATTCTAAGACATTTACCTAAAGTTACTGACTATTAATTCTAAACATTTTTTGTTTTATTAAACGGTTACACAATATACGGTTATTTTGAAACATTGTTATCGCCACCTTTGTTATTAAATGAATTATATTTTGCACCATGTTATTTTGTATTTTTTTAAACTTTAAACTTATATAAACCCTAAATGCAAAAATCCCAACAAAACAAGTGATTTTTCATTAAAAAACTCGAACATGCAACAAAGTGGATCGGCACATTGCGGTGAAATCTATACTGTCTGGATGATAAATGGTATAAATTTCGATGAGAGGCAATTTATAATTTCGGCTTAAAGCTTCTTAAGTAAATTTAAGAAAAAAAGAATAAGTTCATATCCTTGTTTCTGTGACAAGGATAGATTTGAGACTAAATTATTTTTATAAGTATAAAGAATATTCATCTTGAGGTAGACTTTAAGTCATGCTCAGGTACCAGCGTTGATTGACGCTAAAGTTGGCTTCTCCCCGTCTCCCCGTCCCCTCCGTTAAGGCGTCTTGTTATAAATGATAAGTCAAAAATTGTCGCCAAAATTTCTCATCAGTTTTATCATTTATTATTATTTACATAAGAGTTATACTTACAAAATTAATCAAAAATTAAAAAATATTTTTTTCGTTACTAATCAAAATTTCTCACGAGTAAATCTTGTAAACATAAGTATACGTAGACATGATACAGTAACTTATAAATATTGGATAAGGTTTCATGTCTGTAGCTATGAAGCTGATTTGCCAGAGAAAACATAAATTCCCAAATAAAGATACTGGCAATTAACTGATAATTGAAATGGAAGTACGTTCAGTAAAAATATAATCTCATGTAATAGAGGCAGATTTTATGTTATTACGTAAGTAGCTGAAAAACTAGTCCAGACTTTATCGACAACAAACAGTAGTGAAGTTGAGACTTGTTTTTCCTTCCGTCCGCAGAAATTCAGGTATTAGCGGTCGTCTAATAGGCGGTCCACACTACAACGATATATCGTAGCGATTTAACTGTGCAGTTCGTTTGTGCAGTTTTATCGTACGTGTGGACGGAAATTGGCTCAGATTTTTTTAAAAATCTGAGCCAATTTCCGCCCACTACTGCTACGATATACTACTACGTACTACGATATATCGTTGTAATGTGGACCGCCTATAATTGGGAGGGCGGGTAAAATTCGGACAGGTTTAAATCTATATATAACGATGTTCGTCGGGTCAGTTGGTATTTTTAACCGACTTCAAAAAAAAGAAGGAGGTTCTCGATTCGACTGTATTTTTAAACGGTTTTATTTAGCTTGCCCTGGTTCTTCATTTATTTGTTTGTTTGGGTTAAATCTTGTAATTGAAATTTGACCCCCTTTCTGTCGACAGATTGATCTGAAATTTTGTACACACCTTTATATCTGGTGACAATTTAATTAAATAAATTATGTTTAATTGTAAATCTAAGATGGCCGCCGCTACAAAATGGCAGTTTACAAATTTTGACACGACTACCTCAATAGGGTATGAGATGAAAGGGCTTGATTAGTAGAACATAGTTCACTATGAAAAAAATATTAAAATCCAAGATGGCCGCCGCTACATGATGGTGATTTACACATTTAGTCACGAATACCACTATAAGGGTATCAAATGAAAGCGTTTGACTAGTAGAACTCAGCCTATGGGCTGGAGGAGGGTTTATTGCAGGGTCAACTACCCAGCACGTAAAAAGACCCAAGTTGAGAAGTCACACAAAGAAAGAAACGGACTGATCTCTACACGACGACCTAGGCGACGTAAACGGAAAAAATCGATATGCTATACGATTTGGTACTTAGAACATCCTCACTATGCTCCAAGCTGGTAAGATGGAAGAGATAGCCGGAGAACTGGAAAGATATGGATTGGACATAACAGCTGTCCCAGAAGTAAGATGGCGGGGCTCGGGGTGTATTGAGAGGAAAAAATACACATTTTACTGGAGCGGGCCGGAAAGACAGACAGGAATGTACGGGACTGGTTTTTACGTCAATAAGAAAACAAAGAGGGCAGTGTTGGGTTTAGAGCCTATTGATGACAGATTATGCAAACAACGAGTAAAAGGCAAGTTTCATAACATCACTTTTCTATGTGAGCATGCGCCGGTCGAGGATGCAGGTGAACGGATGAAAGGATCAATTTTATAATTCTCTTCAGGAAGTGTTTGACTCAGTGCCCAGGTATGATGCAGTGATAGTTCTAGGAGACTTCAATGCACGAATTGGTAAGGAGGCATCCTTAGAGAGTGTTGTTGGAGAACACACCCTTTACTCTACAACAAGTGATAATGGGGAAAGATTATGTTACTTCGCAACAGGAAATAACATGTTTATCAATAGCACGCAATTCGAGCATAAGAATATACACAAAGGCACCTGAAAAATACCTGGTACGAATAGATATAATCAAATACATAATGTTCTCGTATGCAATCGGCGAAGGTCTAGCATCTTGGGTGTGCGTTCGTTTAGAAGTATGTAGTAGTAGTAGACTGCACGTTTGACCTAGTGGTTTAACGGTCACCACGCCGTTTCCTACTTCGCCAAGTGTCGTGGGTTCAAATCCCACACTTTGTGTGATCCACAAATTGTTGTTCTGAGTCTGGGTGTTCTTTGTATCCGTTTCATGTATGTTTGTAAAGTCCCCCGCGACACAGGATTTATTCCTAGTGCGGGAGTTGTCCTTTCAAAAGAGAAAAAAAAAAAAGAGAGAAAGCGAAGTGCAAACTGCGAGTCAGACCACACGTTAGTAGGTGGGAAGTTCAGATTCCGAACCTCTAGTATACCTACATCAAGAGCAGGGTAAGCAAAGACCGAAGTGGAACAACGATTCGCGAAAATACCAGATGGAAATATCCTCGAATTTCAGCAGTTTGGATGCTACTGGGTCTACTACAGAGAACATGGAGTGGAAGGCGATTAAGAGCTCTATAGAAAAAGCTGCCAGAAAGGAGGTATGGACAAGGAAAGAGAGAGGAGACTGGTTTGACGAGGAAGTTAGAGAGGCTTTGGAGAGGCGAAATGTGGCTAAAGCAGCAGCATTTTGTTCCAGGCAGACACAAAAGAGAACAATGCTACACATAGATATTTGAGAATTGTAGCGAGGCACTATGCAGAAAAAAAAGAAGAAGGAGGACGTGCAGTAGCTAGAACTTCTTCGGATGCACAATACACGCAAGTTCTACGGTGGGGTCAACGCACATTGTTGGGAATTCCAGCCGCGATCTACAGCTTGTCGTGATAAAGTGGGATCATTGCTTACTGAAGAAAGAGTAGTTTCGGCTCGCTGGAGGGAGTACTTTATGGAGCTTCTAAACAACAGTGATAAAAGCAGTACACATAAACAAGAAGGCCAATACTACTACTACTACGGAGAGCAGGACTTTGAACCTCTGAATCTGCAGGAAGTGAAAAGGGCCATGAAGACCTTGAGAAACAACAAAGCCCCCGGTGTAGACAACATCACTTCAGAACTCCTGAAGTATGGATGACCCGAGTTGGAGGAGGCTGTGTGTGATCTTATCGATGACATATGGAAGCGCGAAACTATGTCTGAAGAGTGGTCGGTTGGAGTCATACATTCCATCTTCAGGAAAGGTGACAAAACGAAGTGCGAAAACTACAGTGGAATCAATATCCTTTGTACTGGCTATAGAATTTTGTCTAATGTGCTTTATTTTCGGCTATTGAAGAATGCGGAGGAGATTCTTGGTGAGTACCAATGTGGTTTCCGGCCCGATCGGTCAACAACGAACCAAATTCATCTACTGAGGCAGACCCTGGAGGAATTATATGAGTATGACATCACCTTACACCATCTGTTTACTGAATTCAAACAGGAGTTTGACAGGGTTAGCAGACGCGCTGCGGCGCATAGTCTTGTTAGGCTGGAAGTATCTAGTAAACTAGTGAGATTGGTGGAGATGACGATGGCTGGTTGCGCATGCCGACGATATAGTGATCACAAGTAGGACACAATTCGGCATTACGAGGCATTTGCCGTCCTTAATGGAACACGCCTCCAAGTTTGGACTGGCTATTAATTTGAACAAGACAAAATACCTCATTAGTTCTAGGCGCCCTCAGGTATTAGAAAATCTCAATATTAACGAGGACGAGTTTGAGGCTGTTGGGGAGTTGAAGTACCTTGGATCCACTATCACTGCCAAAAATAAGATCGAGGATGAAATTCGTCGCAGAATCCTGGCGGGTAACAGGTGTTTTTACTCATGCAAGAAATTATTAGCGTCAAAGTTGATTAACAGAGCAACCAAGCTGTTAATATATAAGACAATAATAAGGCCTGTCGTTACGTATGGATGCGAAACCTGAGCTTTAACCCTGAAAGAAAAAAGACAGCTTGCAGTTTTTGAGTGAAAAATCTTGCGAAAAATCTTAGGACCAGTCATGGAAAGCGATGGAGTGTACCGCATCCATATGAATCACGAGTTAAAAGATTAAAAACTAAAAACTTGAAAATAAAAAATATATAAAAAAAGTTTTTTAATTTAAACGGTTTTATCGAAAATAATGTACTAAAAGGTAAAAATAAATTATCTGATAAAAAATAAAATCGTTGGGCCCGTGTTTCCATCAAGTCAACTCAGTTTACGCTACGCCCAACGATTTAATTTTTTATCATACAATTTATTTTTACCTTTTAGTACATTATTTTCGATAAAACGTTTAAATTAAAAAACTTTTTTACATATTTTTTATTTATTTTATTTTTTATGTTTATTACCTCATATCTTTCGACTGGGTGAACCGATTTTGATGATCCTTATTTAATTTGAAAGCTGATGCTTCCCGTGTGGTCCCATATAAATTTGGTCCGGTTTTTTTGTTAAAATTTGTGATTATGTTAAAAACTATTGGCGTTTCTTTTTTATTTTGTGCATAATACACCATACCGAGTTATTTTGTCAGTTGTATTTTTTTTTTATGTTTGGCTCTGCCAAAATGACTGTACTCTGCTTGATGGAAAGCATAAGCAGAATCTAAGAGTGGTGGTCATCATACTCATTGCGAATGCAGACAATGCAACATGATGAAACCCACTATGGCGGCCTAGTGATGCTTCTGCATCATTACGGTCTCGCGCTCACCAACTAAACACGACTGCACGAACGCTGTCATTTTACGTTGATCTTCTTGAAACCAACGAAAATTGAGAAACAAACTTTTACAGCCCAAGTATATAAGTAAGTTCTACTTACCCATAAAAATTAAGGTCAAAAGTCAAAGTAAGGGCTAATTTCTTTATTCATAAAAAAGCTCAAGAAAAGTATTTAATATGGTGTGTCACCAGAAGGGTAAGTTGGACAGTTACAAGGAAGAACCAATTTTCACTTTTTACAACGCAATTTTCAAAGTTAACATTAATTATAAAAACACGGCGATACCAAACCTAAAAGATAATTTAATAAATATTTTCTATTTTTAAAAGCTTTTATTTAATTTCGCCCGTCCCGATGTTCTTGATTTGTCTGTAATCAAATCTTGCAAGTCAAATTTGATACACTTCTCGATTTCCGATTGAGCTGAAATTTGAAATATACCTTTAGTTCTGATGACAATACAATTAATATATAATTGGTATTATTAATAGTCCAAAATGGCAGCCGTAACAAAATGGCGGCGTATATATTTCTGAACAACCCACCTAATATTGACCTACCACCTAGACTGCCTCGTTGGTCTCGCGGTTGGCGTGTGCGACTGCTGATCATGAGGTCTCGGGTTCGATTCCCGGGTCGGACCAAATGTTTGTGTGATCTACAAATATTTGTTTCGGAGTCTGGGTGTTTTCTATGTATAATATGTATGTATTTACAAAAAAAAAAAAAAAGTATTTGTATCAGTTGTCTAGCACCCATAACACAAGCTCTGCTTAGCTTGGGACTAGATGGCGTTGTGTGTTAGATGTCCAAAATATTTATAAAAAAAAAAAAAAAAATGGGTACCTAATGAAAGGGCTTAAAGTTTTTTTTTATTAACAAGTAATAAAAGCTTATTTTAATAAAAACCTCTTTTTTTTATTTCTTTTTTTATAAGACAACTCGCGCTTTAGGAATAAACATCCTGTGTCGCGGGGGACTTTACAGACATATATGAAACGGACACAATTAACACCCAAGCTCAGAACAACAATTTGTGTATCACACAAATTTTTAATTAATCACTTGTTTACATCATCAATGAAACAATAAACTACAAAAAGAAAATAACAATATCATTGCAATTTTAAGTCTCTTAAAAATAGATTAGGGCCTATTAGTTTTTACGTTTTTTGATCTTAGTCTTGCAAGTTTGAAGTCTTCAGAATGAGAGAGAAAAAGGATCCGAGATTACCAATGTTTCAAAAATTAACGATAAATTTTAAGACTATGATTTGCCAAATTGGATCCAAAACAGATAATAGGTAGTCGCTGCAAACTAAACACTAAAGATTTTGAAGAAACATTTTAACTTTTAAACTTTCGCGTTCCATGATATAATAATAATTATTTTTACGCGAATTAACGCGATCACTTATTTCAAGGTATGTCAGCCTGTGACCACGGCTAGTGCAACCTGGTCGAAACGTCAGGCAAATCAGAGGTATGTAATACCTTGAAATAAGTGATCGCGTTAATTCCCATAAAAATAATAATTATGAAACATTTAAAGTTTGTTACCAACAACTTATGAAAACCATTCCTTAACGTGAATGAACCAAATGAACGTATGAACCAAAGGTAGTAGAGCCACGCTGATTTCAGCACGCATGGGCCGGCTCGACCGGGGCGGTACTACCCTCGCACAGAAAATCAACGTAAAATGAGACTAAAAGATGCAGCAGCATCACTAGGCCGCCATGGTGTGGGTCGCCATACTGCATTGTCTGCATTCGCAGTGAGTATGGCGACCAATACTCTTGGATTCTGCTTAAGCTTTCCATCAGGCAGAGTAGAGTCATTTTGGCGGGCCAAACATAAAAAAAAAAAAAAAAAAAAAAATAGATTCTGCTGATAATCATTATCATCATCTTAAATGAAAGACGTTCACAACTTGACATAGGCGCCCCCAAGGTTCGCCACAGTAACTGGTCCCATGCTCCCCAAATCCAACGGTTTCTTGCGACAGGTTCATCGTACCACCTTGAAAAAAATCGCTGATCATATATAATATGACAAAAATATAAATAAACTAAGAACTGAGTTAAAATATCAACCTGAAATGTTAAAACATTTATAATAGACTAGCTGACCCAAGCAACCTCGTTTGCGTCCAAACTTCAAGTCTCTTACTTCACACACATAGGACTTTCATACAAACGTCTAACCCCCATTTTACCCCCCTTAGGGGTGGAGTTTCGTAAAATCCGTTCTTAGCGGATGTCTACACCCTATAAGGAACCTACCTGCTAAATGTCAAGTTTGTAAGTGTTATAGTTTCTGAGATTTCGTGATTAATAAGTGAGTGGTATTTCGGTTTTAAATATATAGATCTGCCTCCGTACCCGTCAACTCGACCTGAACGCCAAAATGACAGTTAATCTATTTTAATTGGAATTGTGTATATTTTTTTGCCGGTCGTATTTCACGTAAACTGAGATTTTTGCATCAGAGCTTTATCTGACAGGAAAATCTCCAGTTACACTGACATTTTCATAAAACTGAAATGTGTATTTATTTACATGTATCAAGTTTTATTTCCGTGGTTAACAAATATTTTATGTTTAATCTACGTGCTTCAGATGAGACAAAAGCTTTTTTGTTTTCTACAAAGATATCAATGTCCAGCAGTGGACTATTGAAGGCTGTATGAAGATGGGTGGTAGTACGGAAAAGCAGAATTTTGATTATACCTAACATGACCATTTATTTTCAATATTTATGTAAAAGAAATGTAATGGAATTATGTAAAAGAATTTAATTTTATTACACGAACTTACATATTAAATACAAAATCAAATAAACAAAGCGTGTATATATTAATACACAAGTTGCACAATAATTACTGAACCTCCGTGGCGTAATTTCTACGTAGTGACACAAGGTACAAAAATCAAATTATGTATATCGTATGGTACCCATTTATTCGGTTTGCGAAAGCGGGATATTTGTGCCATCGCTGGGGACAGCGGGACGGACAGCCTAAAAGCAGGACTGCCCAAAGTGGGACGTGGTCATGTTAGTTTTACCAGAACCCATTCGAATGAGCATATGTGACTATCGTCTACCGCTCTTCTAACTCCTGATTAGCATATGTGCATGGGTAACAACATTTAGTACTACTTTAACTTTTTTACAGCATTGAGGGCAAACGAGCAGATGTTAAGTGATTACCATCGCTCATGGATTCCTGCTACTTAAGAAACACTAGTGCATTGATGCGTTAGAGTGCTACGTGCTATTAGGTGAACCATTCACTCGTTCACACTTCAATAAATAAAACCATTTATTGTATAAATAGAAAATAAATTTTAAGTTTTCTCGTATAAACTGCAAATATAGCAATTGTTTGAGATAATATTGTTTGAGAGAGCGAACAAAAATTGCAAAAGAAATACGTGAACAATGTTCAATAGAACTTTTACGTTTATGATACTGCTTGGAAATAATAATTTCCTAGTGGCTTCAGTAGAACTATCAATCAAGATCATGATTCATGTAACAACTAAGCGTATAGTATCGTGTTCATAACAATAATAAGACTCCAAGAGGGTCTAGTGATGGACCTTATTCAGTTTGAATTAGTATGCAATATTATACATCGATAAAATATGCTAAATAAAATCCTTTTATCATCGTTATGATTAGAAAGGTATTGATAATAACTTAAAAGAAATTTTATGAAAAACTTAAACGTAAAATGGTTCAATTAATGTTCAAATAAATCGCTCTTTGTCATTGCCCATTACTAGTATCGATAACCTCTTCATCTAACGAAATTGATTGCAAAAAAACTGTCGCATAAATGGGCCAGCCTATTTCGAGTGACACCATGGCTTCACAGAAAAGCACAGTGAACCAATTCTTACGTTGTCTTTACAATGAGAGAGAGAAAGAGAAAAATAATTTGAGTTTAAACCCCTCCTCCCCAACTGGGTGGGACACTCAAAAGTGGTAATACAAGAAACTCGAATCTCTTAAATTGTATATATCAATGTCCTCGCCTACTCGTTGTAGGTATATCTTATTGTTTCGATAGACGACTAATACTTGGACATCAAAAGTTGTTAATAAATACAATCAGTGTATTCATAAAGTGTATTTAAAACTTGATAAAACAAATTAAATCTAATCGGTGAATATTGAAAATATCGATATTCAATATGTCACATCACTAGAAGCCCTCCATTAATAGTCTCCTTATAATTATAGCTTATCGTCGCGCATGATTTCACTGGCTTCTACCACTTCTTTCTTTCAAGCCAAGCCGTCGTGTTAATTAGTTGCCCCCACCAATAGATAACCAACCTTAGCTCCATAAACACAAAGTTCATTTTTGCTTAGTCTTTCAACCAGCCGCTCTCAATGACACTTCGGCAGGCTGAAGAACTATTCATACGACAGCGCCTGATTTTTTCCAGATATTTGGTATGACATTTTTGCTTAGTTTTTATTTTCGTTTCGTGTTTAGGTCTCTGAAAATCTACAGTAGTGTACGAATTTTAACGATGCAGAAGTCACGTTCTAATCTTGTTTCGCCGCATGCATTTTTTTAATAAAAAACTTTTTTTTAACCGACTTCAAAAAAGGAGGAGGTTCTCAATTCGACTGTTTTTTTTTTATGTTTGTTACCTCATAACTTTCGACTGGATGAACCGATTTTATTAATTCTTTTTTTATTTGAAAGCATCAGGCTTTCCGTGTGGTCCCATTTCAATTTGGTTCATATTGAAGTCGGTTTTTTTTGTTAAATATTGTGTTCATTTACTATTCTAGTTTTAGTATCGGCTTTATTATGATTAATAATAGGGTACAGACTACACAAAAGTGTAATGTTTACGTGGTAAGCTCACGCTTAAATAGTATGTAAAACTCACATTGTATTTCATCACAAAGGTGTGCTAATAGCCGTTCTGTATCGGTGTGTAAGATATCTAAAACGTATACCTATGTATTTAGAATCTATACTACAATATATATAATATTATAAAGAGTTTGTTTGTTTGTTTGAACGCGCTAATCTCAGGAACCGCTGGTCCAATTTGAAAAATTATTTCAGTGTTAGATAGCCCATTTATCGAGGAAGGCTATATATTATCACGCTACGATCAATAGGAGCGGAGCACCACTGAAAAATGTTACAAAAACGGGGGAAAATTATCACGCTACGGGCAATAGGAGACGCAAACGAGGTTGCGTGGGTCCGCTAGTGTTTAATAATCAATCTGAGCACCATACAAATCTCGGGCAATTTCAGGATCAGATGAACTCTTATTTGTATTTACTTACCTATTACTTATTATAAAAATGTAACAGATCCAATTCTGTACATTAAAGATATTTAAAAAAATTTTTTTGGAGGGCTCTTCATGATCGACACTGAAGCCAAAACTGTATTTTTTTTTCATTTTTGTCTGTCTGTCTGTCTGTATCTTGGCCGCGCATCACGCCGAAACTACTGAATGGATTCAAATGAAACTTGGCATGATTTGAGTTCATACTACGAGGTAGGACATAGGATACTTTTTATCCCGAAATTCAGCACGGTTTCCTGAAGAGAGGGGATGAAAGTCAAAATATGTACTTAGTTGTAATTCAATAACACATATTCCGATTTCTTTCATTCTTTTTGTGCTAGAAATAAAAAAAAAAGATAACGGGAAAAGTTTTTCTTTTTGTCCGAGACTGTACACTGCCTGTGGGAAGCTGAGACAGATATGTAAATATGGCGTTACGAAGTTCGCCGGGTCAGCTAGTTATTATAATAAATACAGATCACATCAAAATTCTAGGCAAAGTTTTGTTTGATACAAACATATTCTTGAATTTTAGAAGCTTCTTCATGTATTAATAACATAATTTCGTTGACTCTAATAAAGTTATTTATTAAGTTACAAACATAACAAATTTCATAAAAAGTAGATTTTGAAGCTACATTAACGTGTTTCTATATTGGAATAAGGGTATTACCAAAGCTGATATGAAAAGATAGAATATTTTTCGTGTACATTGTATCTACACTAATATTATAAAGCTCAAAAAAGATCAACGTACTAATTTCAGATACAATGGGGATACCTAAAAAATATATCGAGCAAAGCTCATCGGTCATACGGGTACTTTTTAAACGACTTCAAAAAAAGCAGGAGGTTTTTAATTCGACAGTATTTTTAACTGACTTCAAAAAAGGTGGTTCTCTCTAGGGTTTAAATAGTTTCGGAATGGGCCGGCTCGACCGGAGAGATACCACGGCCTCACAGAAAACCGGTGTGAAATAGTGCTTGCGCTGTATTTCACCGTGTGAGTGAGGATACCGGAGGCCCATACCCCAACCCCCCTCCCCCTGTCTCCCCCCATCCCCGCAAAGGCCAGCAATGCACTTATGATGCCTCTGGTGTTGCAGTTGTCCATGGGCGCCGGTAATCTCTAACCATCAGGCGATACGTCTACTCGTTTACCCGCCAATACGATAAAAAAAAGCTTGGAGACTATCTGTTGCGCAGTATGGGGTCGCGCGTTGTCGTGAAGCAGCTGCAAGAGCTGGGGTTGGAAGCTCTCCCTCATCCGCCATACTCACCAGATCTTGCACCTACCGACTATTACTTTTTCCCAAATTCAGACAACTTTTCAGTGGGTAAAAAATTAAATTCCCGAGAGGCAGTACAAAATGCCTTTGAAGAGTTTGTTGCCTCCCGTCCAGCTGATTTTTACAAGAAGGGCATCAATCAACTGCCAATGCGTTGGCAAAGATGCGTCGATTGCATGGGTGATTACTTCGAATAACAGAAATAAAAAAGTTTGAAAAAATAAGTACTTTCACTTATTGCATACAAAACGGCAATCTCATAGGTAAAGACCTATTATATAAACTTCTTGATTTGTACTCACTTGTATGTTGACAGCTCAAGTTGATCTGTAACAAATAAAAAACAGAAATAAGTCACTGTTTTATGATCTAGTATACGATATAAACAAGTAAAATTTGAACGTAAACCGACTTCAAGTTTCGACTCGATTTCTCTTGGATCCCATCATCAGATCTTAGTGTCCTTATCATGGTACCAACGTTGGGATATCTCCTTCCCATTAAAAAACGACGAAGTTATCCGAGAACACACATAAAAAAAAAGCGGCCAAGTGCGAGTCGGACTCGCCCATGAAGGGTTCCGCAGCAGCAAGTAACTTAATATAATTTTTATTTTATTTTATATTTGTGTTGATTGAATGAAAGGTAAATTGCAGTTTACGATTTATTAAAAAAAAACTACTTACACGATTTCGTTCAAACCAAATTTCGGTGGAAGATATTTTTTTTAGTTTTATCAAATTCTTATTTTAGAAGTTACAGGGGGGGACACACATTTTACCACTTTGGAAGTGTCTCTCGCTCAAACTATTCAGTTTAGAAAAAAATGATATTAGAAACCTCAATATCATTTTTAGAGACCTATCCATAGATTCCAACACACGTATGGGTTTGATGAAAAAAAATTTTTTGAGTTTCAGTTCTAAGTATGGGGACCCCCAAAATTTATTGCTTTTTTTCTATTTTTGTGTGAAAATCTTAATGCGGTTCACAGAATACTCTACTTACCAAGTTTCAACATTATAGTTCTTATAGTTTCGGAAAAAAGTGGCTGTGACATACGGACGGACAGGCAGACAGACGGACGGACGGACAGACAGACAGACAGACAGACATTTTTTTTTTTTTTTTTTTTTTTTATGTTTGGCCTGCCAAAATGACTCTACTCTGCCTGATGGAAAGCATAAGCAGAATCCACGAGTGGTGGCCACCATACTCATTGCGAATACAACAATGCAGTATGGCGACCCACACTATGGCGGCCTAGTGATGCTTGTGCATCTTTTAGTCTAGTCAACAAGTATGGAACTTGTTGACTAGACTAATTGAGCCTCCGGTCTCGCACTCACCAACGAAACACGACAGCACAAACGCTGTCATTTTACGTTGATTTTCTGTGCGAGGGTAGTACCGCCCCGGTCGAGCCGGCCCGTTCGTGCTGAAATCAGCGTGGCTCTACTACCTAGTGACGAATGACGAATACGAAATACACGACGAATCTATAAGGGTTCCGTTTTTTGCCATTGGCACGGAACTCTAAAAACGGTCGAATTGAGCACCTCCTCCTTTTTTGAAGTCGGTTAATAATCTCTTAATATTTTTCTTGGAGTATGAAATGCGTTGAACGAATTATTGTAACTAACAGCTACTTAAAATAAAATATTTTAGACATTTCACACACAACGCCATCTAATTTCAAAATAAGCAGAGCTTGTACTAGGAAAGCTAGATTGACTGATAGAATACTTATTTTTGTTTGTAAATACATACATATTGTACTCAGAAAACACCCAAACTCCGAAACAGATAAACAGACAGTCAAAATATTTAAACATTAAAAATTTGATTTAATAAAAAAACTCTTAATTGTTTTGCTTGGAGTATAAAATGCGTTAAATGAATTATTGTAAATAACAGCTACTTAAAATAGCATAAACTTTATTTGTATTCACTTTTTTACAAGAGTATCATTACATATTATAAAACAAAGTCCTCCGCCGCGTCTGTCTGTCTGTTAGCGATAAACTCGAAAAATACTGCACGGATATTAATGCGGTTTTAACCAGTAGATAAAGTGATTCTCGAGGAAGGTTTAGATATATAATTTGTTATGTTTTTGTGTACATTGGCTAAAATATAACGATATTTGTTGGAGGAGTCGTCGGCGGTACGAAGTTCAGCTAGTCTAGTATAAAATGAAGTCGCTTCTGTTGTCTGTTCGCTTTTAGATCTTACACACTACTCAATCAATTTTAATGTAGTTTTCAGCAATAGATAGAGTGATTCAAGAGAAAAGTTTATATGCGTAATATATAAATAAAATAGGAGAGGAAATAAAAAAAGAACGTCGCTAGTCACTTATATATAAAAATCAATTGCTTTTCGTTTGTCTCGCTAAAACTCGAGAATGATTTTGGTATTGAAATGTTTGTCGTAGTCCAGGGAAGGGTTAAACGGTGAAAATTAAAAATAACTTAAAAATCCAAATGTCACGTGTACGAAGTAGCGGGCACAGCTAGTATCAAATAAATGAACATGTATAAATGTTTCTTATAGCTAAAGGAAGAGTTATCTTTCGGCACTAATGGTCTCGCTTTTTCCGTGCTCCGAGTGAGATTACCGTGGCTCAAGATCACCCTGGTGGGAGAGATTTTGAAGGCAATTTATCGACAAGACACGTGCAACTGTTATCAACATCATCAATATAGTCTGATGATGAAGACAAAACAAATCCAATATTGGTGGCTTTTATATAACTATGTTATAATATAAACTATATACTATAACTATGTTATAATATAAAATTAATGTAAATTAATGTTTAATTTAGTCATGTTTCTAAATATACTACTCAGAAAGTGTTAAACTTATACAATAACAATGTATATTTAGAAAATAAGCCTTTTTTATGAGTTTTTTTTTTTTATTATATGAATAAATATAAAAACTTTACACTATTTAATTATGTACCTTCAAAAGTCATTGAAATTTATAATTGAGGTCAGTAGCATTTTAATTGCCCTCTATGATTTATAACTTATAAATATTTGGACTACAAAATCCAACAAAATATGTTGATCTTGAACTCGCGGGCTGGGTTTCCGCAACTCGACGACTTTACCTCCCCACCCATTTACCTCAACGGTTATCGGTTCTACGGCAAATATGGCCAGCCCACTGCCACTTCAGGTTGCTAATCCTGTGGGCTAATGTCGATGACCCTAGTTCTTTGCCGGATCACCTCGTTTCTGATACGATTCCTTAGAGAAACGCCGAGCATAGCCTTCTCCATAGCACGCCGAACGACTTTGTAAACAACTCTTACACTGGGAGTATATTCGTTTTCGCGAGGGACTTCGCAAACATACATGAAACGGACACCAAGAACATCCAGACTCAGAACAACAATTTTGTGGATCACACAAAGTGGTATCCCACGGGGGGATTAGAACGCATTACATTTGGCGCAGTATGAAGCAGCGTAGCGACCGCTTCAACGACCAGGCTATACGTACAGTCAATTATACGTCATTACAAGCTTTTTATTAACTTGCAATGTATGTATGTAGTATGCTTGTATGTTCGGGTGGGAATCTTGCAACTCAATTTTGAAGCAGATTTTTCAATGAATAAATTTTGCAAGCATATGTATACAGCGTAACAATACAATATTATAATTACATGGAGCTGATCTGATGCTGGAGCTGGAAGGTGGCCATAGGAACTCTGTAAAGAAACGTCGCAACATCATCGAGTTGGGACTCGTTTGATTCGTCTCGAGGCATTCCAGTAAAAGCTTGTTTTTAAAAAGCTTTTTAATCTAATTTATTTATAGAATTAAGTTATGTTAAAACAAGCAAATGAAATTGATACCACAGAAACAAATCATTCCGTTTCGTTAATATAGTCAAAATTCAGAGTAATGATTACAGTAGTGTGTAGTAATAGTTTAACTAACATTAAATATTCTAACGAGCCAACGTACATTTGCATTGTAAATACTCAATTTTGCCTACATAGTACAGAATCCAATTTCCAAATGAAAATAGACATGTACAAGTTTCGAATCCTTCGGAAAATCGTCACTTCCTGTTGGAACTAATAGCCTCGCTATAGAGCCAATTTCCGACTGCCATGTCGAGAATTCCGGTTGGATATTTACGACTCTTCAGCCATTGTTGTATGAAATTATTTACATTGATTGGTTCTTGTAACAAGTTCGATGCAGTCTTCGGTATCTTGTTAAAATTTACGCATGTCTTTATATTATATCTGTAACTTTATGTTATGTACGTGAGGTAAAGTGAAATGTTATTTGTGTACGTTGCATGAATGTTCATAAAGTTTCCCCTTGACACAGGAAATCTTTCTAACGGCGCTGCCCGCCATCTTGGCCTGCTTGTGCTGGGGTGTCAGATGGTCTCAGCTGTCAACCTTAATATACAAAAGTAAAATCTATTTTCTTTTTAAGTACTAAGAGGCAAACTAGTAGACGTATCACCTGATGGTAAGTGATTACCACCACCCATGGACATCCGCAACACCAGAGGCGTCACAAGTGCGTTACCGGCCTTTGGGGGATGGGGAGGGGGATGAGGGGAGGGGTTGGGGGTATGGGCCTCTGGTATCCTCACTCACTCGGTGAAACACAACTTAGCTGTATCGGCCAGGATGCTGTTACATCTTCCAACATCCATCAACTTATCACTAAGCAAGCGATCTCTAAGTTGTTGGTTTCGTTCCAAATGTAGTAGAGCCACGCTGCTTTCAGCACGGTTAGGCCGGCTCGACCGGGGCGGTACTACCCTCGCACAGAAAATCAACGTAAAATGACAGCGTGCAGAAGCATCACTAGCCCGCCATGGTGTGGGTCGCCCTGTTGCATTGTCTGCATTCGCAATGAGTATGGTGACCACCACTCTTGGATTCTGCTTATGCTTTCCATCAGGCAGAGTAGAGTCATTATGGCGGGCCATGCATAAAAATAAAGTGTACATTCCATCACAACATGATCTACGTCCTTACCACACCACAGATTTCACAATTTGGCGTAGACGATATGCCCATTAGAAAGGTTAATTTCTGGATGGGATGTGTCCGCAGCGTAACCTGAAAGCCATTACTAATTTATGCCTATTCAATGAACAGTTATCAATCCAAGATATAGCCAATGGTTCAGGTTGTATACATCATCGACGACCCCACCACGAGGCTTGTCGGCGCCGATGGGCACCAAGACTCTGCTCGACGACACAGCTGCATCCGCCACCACAGTGACAACAGCCTCCGCAGCAGCCACAGCAACCCCCGGAGCACATTTTGCTTTAGTTTCGAGTATATTCAAATAGAACGAAAAAAGGTCAGATATACTGAACGATGCAGTGGAAAATATTAATTTAAAGTTTTTAGGATTTTATAAATTGTGTTATAAAATTTATATATTTTTGACGTGACAACGTCTAATAAATAGATGAACGACGGCTGCATGCACGAAAAAGAATGACTCATTGTCCCGTCACGACCATTGTCGCATTACGCTCACTGTCCCGTTACGCTCATTGTACGTCGTTGTATGTCATCAATTCATCAATCATCATTGTCATTATTTCATTAATGTTTTGTTATGACGTTGTCACGTTAAACTATCGCCATAACAAGACTACACACAACCAATCAGTGTTAATGCAGGCATGAACTGGATTTAGAAAAACATCTCATAATGAGATTGATTTTCAAACGTTTTTATTATAAATCAAAAATTTCATCTGGCAAATTTCAAAAGCAAATATTTTCCTTTAAGAAATCTAACTATATATTTTCCTGGTTTTGCAAATTTATCCGATGCAAAAGAAGTTCAAAGATAAATTGAGCATCTTGCTAATAAATTGTGAATTCCCCCAGCCTAATAATTGTAATTTTCAAATGATATCTCATATAAATCGCTTAGGATGCTAGTAAGATCCTATTGAGCTCCATAATATTGTATGTTAGGCTATTTTCCTAAGCCTTGTGAGAGAATTACGTTGGCATGTGGATAACTACTACTAGGTTGGTTTAGATTGTGTATTCATGTTCGTTTATTAATCACGTACATCTGTTGGTTATTATGCGTGGACTTGTTTATAGTAATCTGTTAAAGCTGTAATAAAAACGGTTGTAATCGAAATGGTAATAGACTATTCTGTATTACTTAAGTTGACCGATGTGGTTTTCAATTTGCGCGCAGCATTCATTGCTTCTTTGTAACCTATTTTGATTTCTCAATTTGGAATGATAATTGAAATAAATGCTGGTCTTGGCAGTCACCGCTTTAGAGTAGTTGATTTTAGGCACTCGAACAAAATGGTTCGGCTTTTCGTACCTCTCCTGAGCAGTTAAAACCTGGAACTCACTACTAGCGTACGTGTTTCCCTTACTCTATGATTCCAAGACTTTCAAACGTGGTGTGAAATAGCATTTCACTAGACTACCATAGTGTGGGTCACCATGTTGCATTGTTCGCATTCACAATTAGGATGACGACCAACTTAGACTCTACTCGTGATTTCCATCAGGCTGAGCAGAGTAATTTTGGCAGCTACAATATAAAAGAAAGAAAAATAAAACCACCAAAGGATTTATAGTGAAAATAATTGCAACATTATTTTTCGTACTTAAATGTAAAAACACATAAACACTTTTACTGCTATTTTGATTCTGTTGAATGTTGAAATGTGCTGAAATGTTGACTGACTAGCGAATCTTGAAAAAAATCAAGACCTTTCTTAATAAATGCATAGATCTTGAAATGCATTTATGAGACGTATATAAGAACAGGCCTAAGTACAAACACTGCGGTTGTTTACAACCAACCAGATTAATTTCCCGGTTCACTCGACCGGTATAAATTGTGGTTCCTCGGGCTTTTGTTAGTTCTGTTTTAATTAGTACAAATATCAGGCATTAATCTTGAACAAAGGCAAGACTGTGGGAAATCTCCGATGTAAGGGATTATATATTGTTCACCTAATTCCGGCAATAGTAAAAAAGCTGGTAACTAAGATGTACTTCTTTTTAACCGATTTAAAAAGATGGAGGTTGTCAATTCCACTGAATTTATTTATGTTGTTATCACAGAAATTTTGACTGGGTGAATCGATTTTGATGATTTTTCTTTTTTTATTTGAAAGCTGGCTCTTCTCGTGTGGTTCAATTTTTTTTTTTTTAAATTTAACATTTAATTTTGTCAATCAATCGAACACTTGGGATCTGTAAACTTTTACTTATTTAAAACGTAATATTTACATAAGTTCTGATAATGATAGAAAGGCTGGCTGGATCAAGGAAAAGGAAATTCATCGTTGACTGAAAATTTACGACCGAATGATTTAAAAAAGCGGCATGAAGTACACCTCTGTTTCTACAGTCAATCAAATCATCAAACTTTTTGACAATTTTGTTGCCGTATTATGTACATTTCAGAACTTTCTACATCATGTTTAAATTTGTATTAGATTTGCCAGTATAATCAAATTCTCGTCCCAAATAATTAGTCTTGAAATTTTTAGTCACAAAAATAATTGGCTCCTTTTCCTGTGCCACTATTGTTGAAATCGTTCTAGTTTGCAGATAATAAATTAAAGGTATGAAACCACACAACTGCGTTGTAGGTGTCTGCATCAACGAACCTTGACCGCCGTCAAGGATACACGTGAGCTTCAATTACATTTTATTGTTATTTTTATTACAAATGCAAATTTAACTTATGATTCACCTCAACTGACTTGTGTTAATTGGCATGACAGTAATACTTAGCAAAAAGGTAAAACTGAACTATTTGACGACCTCAGATTTTTATTGCATAGGTGAGTAAGAGAACAGACAGGTCACCCGATGGTGACCTAACGTCGTTCATAGACACCTGATATTCACATCAGTATTTAACAGTTCACTGTTGGATATAGAATGGACTCCGCCATACTCCGTTGCTTCACTGAATTACATTTTAGGAGAGAAAATTGATTGTTTATGTACTTTTGTGGCTTTTTTTTTAAATGGAATAGGCGGGCAAACGAGCAGACGTATCACCTGATGGTAAGCGATGTCCGCCGCCCATGAACACCTGCAACACCAGAAGCGTCACAAGTGCGTTGCCGGCCTTTGGGGGGATGGGGGGAGGTGGGTTGGGGTATGGGCCTCCGGTATCCTCACTCACTCGGTGAAACACAGTGCAAGCACTATTTCACACCGTTTTTCTGTGAGGCCGTAGTATCGAAACGCTTGCTTTCGAAATCGCTGCTCAAACTTATTAATTTTTGATTTAAATTTTGACTGCGAATTTAATTCTAGTTTTGATTTAGATTGGAATTCTGATTTTGATTGTAATTTTAATTTTTTTGTTTTGATTGGGTTTTTAATTTGATTGTGATTTTAATTTTGAATTAATTGTATTTTTTTTTGGTACTGCTTAGAATATCAAATTTTCTAAAACTAAGCTGCCAAAAACCATGTCCAATTATTCAATCAGCTCAAAATAAAGTCTATGTGTAAATTATTATGAACTAGTTTACAATATCAAGCTCTTGAGAACCACTGGTAACATTTTAATAAAATTTCAATCAACGAAATAAAGTTAATCTGCCACATATTCTGAAATCTTTTAACATAGTAACAAAAAAGCAATATTCTTGATATAATAATTCGTTCGCATGTAATAATCCCATCCTAACATCCAATTTTATATATTTAGTACACAATATATCTAAAATGAAAGGGTCTCGACATAAGTAAACGCAAGGCTTATAAAGATCAGTTAATAATTTGATGTTTGTACTACCTAATGGGTAATATATTCTGAGTCAGTTTATTAAAATTGTACACCACTGCGTCAAAATTTACATTTTCAGGAATTATCTAACTCTCAGCTAGTCATGAGTTTCCAAAGAATAATAAAAAGCTACAGCCATATAAATTAAAATGTTAAAAAGTTCACTTTTTATTTTATTGTTTGTCAAAACTTTTGTCAGCGATATAAAGATCTTATAAGCTTATCCAATATACTAATAGTTATTGAATATGTAATAATACTAACAAAGAAACCTTTATATTCCAGAACAAATCCGTTTGAATACTCCAGAATAACTCCTACAAGGCACAAAGGTCAGACGTACAAATTATGTTATTTAAAGGTAACCTTTTGACAAACGTATACTCGTATATGAAATGCTCTTGTCTGGTACTGAAGAAACGTATCTTAATAAAAAAATCATTGTATATTGGATTGTAAGCTATGTCCAATATTCTTGATTTGGTATTTCTTATGTGTGTATGTAGTATATTACTAGACTCTTTTTCTTTAACCGCTAGACCGATTTTTAATTTAAAAAAATATAATTTAATAAAATTTTATTAAAATTAAATTTAAAAAAAAACACTGCACATGGACACCCGCAACACTAACGGCGCGTCACAAGTGCGTTGCCGGCCTTTGGGGATGAGGGTATGGGCCTCCGGTATCCTCACTCACTGGGTGAAAGACAGCGTTTCACACCGGTTTTCTGTGAGGCCTCGGTATCACACCGGTCGAGTCGGCCCATTCATGCCGAAGCGTGGTTCTCCCACGGTTTTCCAATTTTTGGAAAACCGACACATATGTCCTTTGTAACCCAGCTTTTAATATTTTTGCCGCTTTTAAACATTTTTTTGTGTTTGTTTGATTGTATCTATAGATAGTATCTAATAATAAGTGGTGTTAGAATTGGAGTCTATAAGATTTTTTTGATGTGTAGTTATTTTTTGAAGAACTTAGTTTATTATTTTTAGTATCATTAGTATCAACACTAATATTAACACTAAAAAGTCAATACTACATTAAATAAGGCAATTTGTAGCAATTGCGCTCTGGTATCTTCATAAATATATCAAGGAAATGTCTAAGGAATACTTGGTTGCATGCAAATTCATTTCAGTACTTAGTACTTAATCTTTTCTAAGTAACAAATTATTCTAAGACTTAAACAGATTGTATCACTACATCACTACATATTTTATTTTATGTAGTATAAAACAAAGTCGCTTTCTCTGTCCCTATGTCCCTTTGTGTGCTTAAATCTTTAAAACTACGCAACGGATTTTGATGTGGGTTTCTTTAATAGATAGAGTGATTCAAGAGGAAGGTTTTTATGTATAATAAATGCATAATATAGTATGGAAACACTGTTCATTTTCGAGGTTTCTAATGTGATGTAGCAAATAAACACATTTTTTGCACTTACATTGCAAACGCTGGTTGCACCCTACGAGATAAATCAAAATAATGTACTACAGTATTATACACCTTAAAAAGATCTACAAAAAAGTCCGCTACAGTATATGTCTATCTCTTAGAGATAACCCACAACAACCATTTTTATTCCTTTCTTTTTACGAGAAATAATTGCTTATTCGCTTCGCTTAGCTTACGAAGCGATTTTAAGCAATACAGAATGAATCCTTATACAATTAAGTAAATTAAATACATTTTGCATTTAATATAGATCAAAATGGCCCTTTACAGTATCTAAGTTAAATGAATATATTCGAAGATATTACAGATTTAAAATGCACGAATCGTGTCGTCAGTGGGGGCATCTGAAATCCACCCGTGCGAAGCCGGGGCGGGTCGCTAGTTGGGTAATAAAGGAGTCGGGAAGATTTACTACTGTTTCAAAATAATTATTAACTATTATATACTATGCAAGTGCAAACTAAGCAGTTAATATGTAACTATACTTCAAGACGGTCGGCAGTAAGGTGCTATTTTGTGTTAGAAATTTCATAACTAACACGACGTTGCGCACAATTAAATGTTATTGGCACCCAAACATGGGATTAATAAAATCAGAGTAGTTCTACTGTAACAGAAATTTGCTATATACAAGTAAAAAATAATAATTTACGTACGTACATAGGTGAAATTATTTACCGTGGGGGAGCTACGCTTCGGCATGCATGGGCCGGCTCGACCGGAGTGATACCACCTCACAGAAAACCGGTGTGAAACAGCTCCTGCGCTGTGTTTCACCGAGTGAGTGAGGATACCGGAGACCCATAACCCAATCCCCCCAAAGGCCGGCAACGGTGTCCATGTGCACGTGTTGTCCATGGGCGGCTGTAATCGCTTACCATCAGGCGATTCGTCAGCATGTTTGCCCCCCATTCCATATAAAAAACATGTAATAGATTGATGAATTTATTATGGCTCTGGTCATAAAATATAAATAACATAATTCCTGGTAAACAATCGTTAAGGCGTGTCTCCTGCGGCTAAAAATAACAAAACAAACTAACAAAACTTGTTAACTAAACATGTTAGCGAAAAGTCGCAGGAGACGGACTTTTAAACGAACATCAAACACGATTACGCGAAAAGCAAAAATATTTAATCTACTCGACAAAATGACTTATAGTACACTTACTTACTTACTTTTATAGTATAAATATGAATAATATAAGTGTTAATGTTAGTTCAGTTCAGGTTCATTATACGAGAAGTATACGCTGGGATGTTTTCAGCCCGCTTTGGATAACATGTTTGCTTGTTAAAATTAACAAAACAGTTAGCCACGCCCATATTTTGATAAATATGTGATGTTTGGTGTTTAAAAACATTGAACAGTGTCGCAGGAAGCCCGGCTTTACGAGAAAATATAAAAATATTTTATTTAACTAATGTAATTTGAGCTGACTGAGCTGCTTGCGCAGTCTTTATATTGTGATATTTATCGCAAGTAGGTAAAACAATTTCAGAATAAAATTACATTATACAAGTTCATGATATTCTAAGAAATATCAAGAACAAACAAGACTAAAAACATTCAAATAATGAAGCAAATATTATTTAGGGACCAGATAAAGGCATTCCTAAATTTAGATGTACTCTCAGTTTCTTATATACATTTCTACAGAATGTTTCAAAGTTACTACTTACTAAAGTACTTATTCATATTATGTACAAACGCATTGCTGGACTAGGTTTTGCGGGTTTAAATCCCAAATATGACACTAGTTTGTGTGATCCACAAATTGTTATTCTGAGTATTTCCTTTTTTTATGTATAGCCCTGCCAGAATGACTCTACTCTGCCTGATGGAAAGCATAGGCAGAATTCAAGAGTGGTGGTCACCATACGCATTGCTAATGCAGACAATGCAACAATCCAGCATGGTGACCCACACTATAGCGGCCTAGTGATGCTTCATCATTAGGCCTCTGGTCTCGCACTCACCAACGAAACACGACAGCACGAACGCTTTCATTTTACGTTGATTTTCTGTGTGAGGGTAGTACCGCCCCGGTCGAGCCGGCCCATTCGTGCTGAAATCAGCGTGGCTCTAATACCTTTTAATCTTTTTTTTTTGCTTATGGTCTTTTTTGTGATTTTTAATGTAGGTTAGTAAAATTCCCTCCGACACAGGATATATTACTTGTGTAGCTTCTTTTTAAAAAAGAATTGAAAAATCAACAATGTTCATCTACACAGCCAAACTTTAAGGACAATTCCCGCATTAAGAATATACATCCTGTGTCGCGGGGGACTTTTACAAACATACATGAAACGGACACAAAGAACACCCAGACTCAGAACAACAATACGTGGATAACACAAAACGCTGTCCCATGTGGGATTTGAACCCACAACACTTGGCGCAGTAGGAAGCGGCGTGGCGACCGCTTAAACCACTAGGCTAACCGTGCAACTCTACTCTCGGCACTACGATCCGTGCTGCCTACACACTGCTCAAGATAGAAACAGGTGGCGAGCTATCACTCGTAGCATGGCTCCAAATAGGGGCCACGACCTTCAGAATTGAGGACAACGATACTATGAGGAAGGATTACTGTAAGACCGTAGTATCACTACTGTGAGCCAAGTCACTTATTCCGACTCGCTTACAGTCTATCCTATCTTACGAAAACCCTATTAAAAGAATGAGATTTATTACTTTGCATTTTCTTTCTTCTAATGGTCTCAGTGATACCCTTCCCAAATTCCTAATCACTTGATCGAAACTCTGTACAGTCGGGTAAGTTGATCAGTCAAAAGGAAAAGAAATAAAAGCCACATGCGGACGGAAGCCATAATAGGGTTAACTACCACTTTGACGATTCTCCTTTGAAAGGAAGGGCTGTATTTAGGTCGAATTTTTGCCATGAGCAGATACGTGAACTTTGTATAAAATAGCTCTTTTGTCTTCAATTGTTTTCTATGCACATATGGGTCTTCATTTCATAAACTTTTAGATAATTTTGTGCGATGATATGCCTATGCTTCAATGAACATTTTATACATTTAATGGATGTTACTACCGCCTACCTAAATTGAAAGGGCGTTGCTGATTTTGAGTCTTCCCTGCAGAATCCGTCCATCAGGGTTCAGGTTCGGGTACATTTTTTTTTATGGAATAGTGGCAAACGAGCAGACGTATCGCCTGATGGTAAGCGCTCATGGACACCCACAACACCAGAAGCGTCACAAGTGCGATGCTAGCATTTGGGGGATGGGGAGGGGGAACGGATTGAGATATGGGCCTTCGGTATCTTCACTCACTCGGTACAACACAGCGCAGGCGCTGCTTCACACCTGTTTTCTGTGAGAAAATTAACAAAAACTTTAAATGACAAAATTTTAACTTCACATATAATTAATCAGTAATATACACCAACTTAGTACGTAGTTTTTGTTTGGTGAACTATACTGAGTTTGTTTTTACGCCTCTGTTTACTTATTTATGGTTTGTGTGTGTCTCAGAGAACACGTAAAGCTGTCGGTCCTGGGCCTGATCTCTCACCGATCGTGTCGGTTAACCGTCCCATCCCAACCGCCCTTATAAGAGTGAGGTATCAGAGAGTGCACCTGTGTTTGCGCACACATTTGTGGACTATAATATCTCCTGCGTAGTTGACTGGTTTCCGTTGAGACTGGCCGCCATGGCCGTAATTGGCTAGGAGAACATCATCATCACTTCTTTATGGATAAAGACGTGTTGTGTTTTTCCTATGGTTAGGTATTCATGGTACGGTGACTATACAGGAGGTGGAAAGTAAAACTATATGAATATCAGACAAAATTATAGGGGGTAAACAAGCTGATTGATTACCTATTAGTAAGTCACTGCCGTCACTCATGGTTGCCAGAAATTCAATATTCATAAGGGCGTTAACCACCTCTCATTCCAGAATCATCACAGTGGAGGTTTAGTTTATGAATGTTTGTAGTATGAAGTATGTGCATGGTGTGGCTACTAATAGAAAATGGATGAAAGAAAACTTACAAAAAGAATTTATGGAGCTAATGAGTGTGGATTGTCAGAAGAGGTTGTCCACGGCGAACATTCAATTACCAAATTGGTGATGTGCTAAAAAGGGGCAGTGTGAAAAGCCCCAAGAATCGACGATCGTGCATGCAGCGATCGATGAATCGCTGCATGCGCGATCAAAAAAAAATGGACGAAATAATAGAGGTATATTAGGGTCAAAGTAATATGAGATTAATTGTCTCCGCCAATCCCTCTGGGAAATAGGCGTAATATTATGTATATTTAGTAACAAACCGAAGAATCGTAATTTTCTGATTTAAATGGTTCCCGCTTCTATTTTATACCACACGCGAAGACAGCCGTTACAGCTGCCGAATTAGCTATACGTGTTAAACTTAACGTGCCAACCGTTTTATTCCATTCGTATAAAGAAGCATTACTTCAGAAGCTACATTATTGAAATTACCAATAACTGTTTCTCGGTTTGTATTTAAATGATAGATTGAACAAGAACGTAATATATTCTGTATTTATTTTTAGATGGTACTAACTTATAGCTCTTTTACTAGTATTGGTAAAATTTATGCTTTCTCCGGGATAGGGCGTCGATAGTGACCTGATCTGAAATCACATGGTCTGGTTCCTCCCAAAGTGGTCGGCTCCTGGGTTAATTTTTAGTGAGAACACCACATCCTTCTGCGTCTCCAAGCACCGAATATCAGAAGACGTTGCCTGACATGTCAGAAAATAAGATAGCTCTACTATTTCTCTTCTTTATTTTTTATTTGATTTATTTTTTTGAAGACGGCTTACAGACTAATAAACATATCATTGGCATGTTTTAACCAATAACCCACCTTGCGATAATTTACTTCAAAACAATCTTATGTTTAATTAAGTTTTCAAGTATCACTAAAATAAATGTTTTCTAATCTGAGTTTTATGCGTATCATACATAGTCTATTTTTACTCAAACTTTCTGGAATCAGCTCGTAAATTGGTTGTCTACAGAAAGAGGACGGCATCGTGTTCATTAATCATTCCTGTCGCCGCCCTAAAAATTGACCCCTGCCAAAGGAAGACACGTCCTAATTATTTCAGCCACCAGATGGATGGCTAAGCGAAATTCCCTGAAAAGAGTAGCTTTTATCAGTGTGACTCAAAAAAGTATTTTCGTTAAAACTACTGATCGTATTTTGTTTTTTCGGAAGACGGTCCCCATTTTATCTCATCCACATTTTTTATATTTTTAAGCTATTGCATAGCTTTTATCGCGGCCTTTGGGGCCTTTGTGCAGAAATTCCGTAACGTAACAAAAAAACCTGACACCCGAAGCTCGCACGGATCGAGACGAGCTGCTCCTGTCTTTGACAGAGACAGAAACGAATCTGTGTGTCTGTCACGCACGAACATACTGCTTAAAAAAAAATGCATCAGTTGATAAAAAATGTTATGCAATAGCTTTACCGCGGCAGTCCCCGAGTGCCACATGTCTTTTTTTATCATTAATTTCATCATGATGAAGACTTAAAGACTTGAAGACTCATCATATGAAGACTATAAACACTTGACATTAGTATAAATAGCTGATCCGAGAGATCCGGCTGGTTGCCATTTCACCTAAAGAAGAAGAAAACTACTTTTTGTCTCTATTCTCTGTTGTGCCAAGTGATTTAAAAATCGATCAAAATTGTCGTTTTGACCTCACCTCGGCGAAGCTAAAACGAAGCGTAATAATTTTGATATGTAACTTATACTCTCGATCGTCGGCACTTGATGCAACTGGTTGTAAAACATTCTAGAATTAAATTCACTTGTACTTATACCACTATTAACCAGTAACCTTTGAGGAGGCCATTAGGCGAAACCGGTCAGGTGTAAATAAAATAGTGGAATAAGTACAAGTGAATTTAATTCTAGAATGTATTACAACAAGTTCTATATGAAGTAGGCCTATGTAAATGTCCTATTTAAAGCTGTTGATTTGATGTGATTAGGCCCTTTTCCCTGGGTAAAAGGAGTTTGGGCTTCGATCCATTCGCTGGGTGACACCTGTACGGTTTTAGACATCCATTTTCTGTAAAGCTGTGTATGACCCATATGTTTTTCCATGATCAACATGGCGTGAATTTGTCATTAGTTTGATTATATCCTGAATGAGTGAATCAGCGCGATTTGCTACAAAGATAATTATAATTCTTTGCATTAATCATACGATTCGTGTAAGACGTTGTGACTTTATTCTTTGTATACAGGTAAATGATTTTGGTAAATAGTATACCTATCGTAAAACTGCATTAACTAGGTAGGTTTATAAATATGATTCATGAATAAATATTACATTTAATTTAATCAGTTTGTTTGTTTGTGAACAAGGTCACGGTCGGGTAATGGGCTTCGTCACAGTTTTTTAGGGTTCCGTGCCAAAGGCAAAAAGGGAACCCTTATAGATTCGTCATGTCTGTCTGTCCGTCCGTATGTCACAGCCACTTTATTCCGAAACTATAATAACTATACTGTTGAAACTTGGTAAGTAGATGTATTCTGTAAACCGCATTAAGATTTTCACTCAAAAATAAAAAAAAAACAATAAGTTTTGGGGGTCCCCATACTTAGAACTGTAACTCAAAAAAAATTTTTCATCAAACCCATACGTGTGGGGGGTATCTATGGATAGATCTTCAAAAATGATATTGAGGTTTCTAATATCATTTATTTCTAAACTGAATAGTTTGCGCGAGAGACACTTACAAAGTGGTAAAATGGGTCCCCCCCCCCCTGTAACTTCTAAAAGAAGAGAATGATAAAATTAAAAAAATATATGATGTACATTACCATGCAAACTTCCACCGAAAATTGGTTTGAATGAGATCTAGTAAGTAGTTTTTTTTAATACGTCAAAAATCGTAAACCGCAATTTATCGATCAAAGAACGAACTACAAGAACTTTTATATTACCTTACTTGCTGCTTCAGAATCCTTCATGGGCGAGTCCGACTCGCACTTGGCCGCTTTTTTTCAACATAATATCCCTAATTAACTTATAAACGATTACTTGAAATGCTAGTTTATATTAGTATTCTAATTTTAGTATTTCTAGAACACACGTTACTTTACTAACAGGAAATACCCTTAGTACCTGTCTATTAGGAAAACTAGGGTAATAATGCGGATTTCAGAACATAGTCAACCTTCATGTAGAACGTGCATGAAGTTTATATATTGATACGAAGAAAAAAATTTCTAGAACAACGCTCGAGATGCCTAAACATCGCGAAAGTTTTTGTTGATTTCTTGAGGCACAGAATAATGAACCTTACATCCATATACAGTGCCATAAATATTGCAGTGATATCAATGATTAACTTAGCGACCTCGGTGAAAATTAAGGACTTTTACAAGCTTTTTATTAACTTGCGATGTATGTATGTATGCTTGTATGTTCGGGTGGAATCTTGCAACTCAATTTTGAAGCAGATATCTTCAACCGATTTTGCTGAAATTTTGCAAGCATATGTATACAGCATGACAATACAATATTATAATGACATGGAGCTGGTCTGATGCTAGAGCTGGAAGGTGGCCATAGGAACTCGATAAAGAAACGTCGCAAAATCATCGAGTTTGATTTGTCTCGAGGCATTCCAGAAAAAGCTTGTATTTAAAAAGATTTTTAACCGACTTCCAAAAGGAGGAGGTTCTCAATTTCATCGGTATTTTTTTTTTTTTTTTTTAATTAAATTTATTCTAAATGATATTGTGATTTTATTACAGTTCTTAATAAGGTCTCTTTTACACGTCAGAAGGTTTATTTCTCAAATCCACCAAACCCTAACACGTAACAATATCTTCAATTAACAGGCTCGTACAAAAAAGTTTGCAGGCATTTTAATTATTTATCACCAGATATGCCCCCGGTTCCGCCCGTGTGTAATGTGTGTATGTCGGTTATCGCTGTAAAAAGTAGCCTATGTCCTTCTTCAAGAATCAAAGTATCTCCGTGCTAAATTTCATTGAAATCGGTGTAGCGGTTCAGCTGTGAAAGGGTAACAGTCAGACATTTACTTTAGAATTAATAATATTAGTAAAGATAGACGAAGAAGATGATACGTATATAAATTTAAAAAAAAAACGACTTCCAAAAAACATCCAACGAAAACTCTCTGCAAAAAACACTTAAAAGCGTAAAATAAACTGGTTCTTCATAAATTGCCTATACCTAATTCTTTATTCATATATTTAGTAGTATTATAATGTGATCTAGGTACCTAGAATCTGTTTGAAGAACCAGTTTATTTTACGCTTTTAAGTGTTTTTTTGGCAGAGAGTTTTCGTTGGATGTTTATTGGAAGTCGTTTTTTTTTTATAAAAGTTTTTATTTTTCAGTTTTTAGTGCAAACAATCGTAGGTAAGTAGTAAGTTGAACTATTTCATAAAATTTCATCATCGTCTATACGTACGTGTAACATTAAAATCATCCTCTAATCCCTAACTGTTGAAGAGTTTAACCTTCTATCATCAGCTCACCTAAATAACTTGAAAGTATACGACTGAAGGTCTTTAGGTACGTATGAAATTGAAAGAATTATCCTCCAACTTCTAACCGTTGAGGAGTTGTACCTTACATCATCAGCTCCATCATCATCAGCTTACCTAAATAATTTGAAAGAATACGACTAAAGGTAACATATATACATATGATATTTAAAGATTTATCCTCCAACTCTAACCGTTAAGGAGTTGTACCTTACATCATCAGCTCATCATCATAAATTGATGACTACCAGACGCAAATACCGGTGTAACTTCAGAAAATATACGAAAAACATAGTGTGTGCCTATAAAAAATGAGGGTTTCTCTCGATTTCCCTGGGATCCCATCATCAGATCCTGATATGGTGGCAATGGGACCACCTCGGGAGCATACCCTTTCAAATGCCAAAAAAAAAATTCTAAATCGGTTCACAATTGACGGAGTAATCGGTGAACATACATAAAAAAATACATATCGTGGAACATAGAACCTCCTCCTTTTTGGAAGTCGGTTAATAAAAATATATTTCCAAAAGAAAAGAGAGGGACTCGAAAATATCAACTTTCATTCATACATATTTCAATCCTACAAGTCGTAATGTTGTATAGCCTAGTGCTTTTCTCGGTAATTCTCTCTACATCTCTTAAAAAGACAACCCCTTAAATTAGGAATATAGATCCTGTGTCGCGGGAACTTCACAAACATAGGTGAAACGGATACAAAGAACACCCAGACTAATAACAAAAAATTTTGAATCACACAAAGTGTTGTCCCATATGAGATTTGAACCCACAACACTTGGCGCAGTAGAAAGCGGCGCGTGGCGACCGCCTAAACTACTAGGCTAACCGTGCGGGGCAATAATTACTTAGGATTCAAACCAGTATTGTCTTATAGCCCCAGTACACGTTGGACCAACGCACTTGGCGAGTGTGCTCGACAGATTTTCGTGGTACTGTTCACACGTTGGCCAGTTTCTTAATTACTTTGATCTGTGCACGAAAAATCGACACTAATCGGGTCTTCGGCTAATGTTGGTCGCAAACGACAAACAGACACAAAATGGCCCAGTACAAGTTGGCCGAACGCACTCGCCGAGCACGTTGGTCCAACGTGTACTGGGGCTATTAGATCAGCGTGTTCAACCAAGCAAACAAACTCTTAATCTTAACAATATTAGTATGAATATTTTATAGATATATCTTTCAAGAAAAAATAAATTATGCATAGAGAATTTTTGATACATGTGGAAAACAGAAATTTAGTGAAGCAGGAAATCCGGCCACTCGACTGAGTGTACCACAATGCTTTACGGAAGAGTGGATACGGGGATTTGTGTTCTATCCCGCTTCGATGCTTCGTCACGGTGATAGACAGGAAAATATGTTCCAATACATATATACACAGAAATAATTCCTGGGAAAGTAAAAAGAGACAATCAGTTTAGTTCAGGTAATGTTGTTCGTAAAATATATTTAACACTTAAAAAACGTATCAAATACTCTTCCTAAATCTTATTAACGCGTACTATTACTGGTCTTTTATCAGTTAATTGAATGTAAGAATCTGCGTGGTATAGTACGCCAAGACCTAAATCTAGCAGTGGACTATTTAAGTTTCTTGATGATGATGATGAATTGGTAGATAGACTTGATGCCTATCTTAATAATATTTAAACAAACGAAATTGTGTAACACCGATTTTTGAACAGCCCGTGGTGGACTCTTGCAGTGTGGACTTAAATGCACAAGACAGAAGGAAGGCCCTAGGTAACCTCACTTACTCCATAAAATGAAATTGAACTCAAATTCAATAAAAAATATCTAAATATTATATTGCATTGATACAACACATACTGATCTAAAGTACATCCTAATATAGAAACCTATGTACATACCTAACCTTAATTTATAAAAAAAAAAAACAATATTTACATACAAGCGTCAAAAAACTCCACATCTTCGCCTACTGGTAGCGTTCCCAAAAGACTGGCAGCATTATCACGTTGAATGGCAATGCTGATTCTCTGTGCTAGAAAAAGGCCGGCCTTCTGGTCGCGAGAAGCGTCAATCAGTTGCTTGGCTAGTTGTTTAAACATAGCGCGAGCGCTCGGACCCCATGAACCTAGCGTCTCTACCCCAAACGGTTCAAAAATGTAATTACCTATTAAATTTTGGTACTTACGCCGTTTGAGGCTTTCCGCAGAAGCAGCAGCAGCGCCGGCATAAACGAAGTAGTACATCCTTGAAGTTAAAACCTACTGGATCAATGTAAATTATCTATAAATTATACACATAACAAACCAAAAGCAAACACACAAAATACATTCATATATATGTTCATATATTTGTTTAAAACTATAACGAGTCAGAACAAGCGTCCCATTTATACAAGTTATTAAATTTTATTTACACATTTCCTATGTTTCTGACAGTTTAAAGTACTCTATGACCTCATATGCAGAACTGCAGTCGGTGAGTTATGAGCTGTAATTTACACCCGCATTTACTAGCCTCAGAATAAGTTAAAAGTTTATAACGAATATTCGAGAAAGAAATTGGAAAAGAGATGTTTAAAATTTAAATAAACGAAAATTGGTGTCTTAGTTTAAATTATTTATGTTGGCAATGTTCCTTTAGTGTTCCCAAAAGTTATTTTAAATGGATAAGGAATTCTGTTTACAATAGAGGGAGGTGGCTTTGCCTCAACAATTTTGCTGGCTGCTGTTGGTTTCAGAAATACCATTAGGAGCCATTTCTACTTAACCGGGTGATGTAATATAGTCAGATGACACTAAAATGATGATGTTGGTATGTAATACATTCTTGTATATGAGTGTATATATTTTTTATCTTCGAAGAGGTAGGACACGGACCTATTCAAAGCTAACATTCTGGCGACTATAATTTAAAAATGATATTCTATTGCGACTGGATGCAAACAGCAGTAGACCAGAGATAAGGGCTCAGTGCTAGGCCTTGGGAGAGGTCTATGTCCAGGAGTGGGCTTTTATAAGCTGTTGATGATAATGACATATAGTAATTAATTACACACAGACATAGGATCAGATCGTACTTATCACGAAGTTAGTTGTAATGGGTAGGAATCAAACCACGTTCTCTTATTTACGAATCAAGACGGTCCAATCAAATTATGTCTTTCAAGATACACATATTCAAGTATTCCTATATAGTATTCCTATATACTCATATTAGTTAAATTACGAGAAGGTATACATAACTAAGCGATGACAGCATAGCTCAGATATGAGGATTTTATCGGTCACGTAGTTAGAAATTCTTTTGTAGTTATTGTCTGCAAGTACAGCACGTGATTATATGCATTGTACCAATAGGTTTCAGTATATATAAGGAAACTGTAATGGGCATACCCCCACTCATACTATGAACTTAATCTCGACACAGTTACCATGTAACACCAAGAGTATTCAGGAGCCTTGGGCTCCTGACAATAAATATACTACAGTCGCTACAACCTTCAATTCTACATACGTAGAATTCCACTGAGCAGACGTAGAATAATAAAAATTTTAACAAAAAAAAACCGACTTCAAGAACGACCAAATTGAATTGGGTCCACACGGGAAGCACCAGCTTCCAAATAAAAAAACATCAGCGAAATCGGTTGGCGCGATATTGAGTTATTCGTTATTTGTCGCGCATATACTTAATGCAAATTGAAGACTTATATGGTTTTCTCACGAATGACATGTCGGAACTAGACCAATTGAAATGGGACCACATGGGAAGCACCAGCTTTCAAATAAAAAAAGAATCATCAAAATCGGTTCACCCAGTCGAAAGTTATGAGGTAATAAACATTTAAAAAAACAGTCGAATGGAGAACCTCATCCTCGGTTAAAAATACTACGGTGCCTTTTGTCTCATATATGTAGATCTTCAGTTGCAAATAGGTTTTATTTCTGGTTAAATTATTCCGCATACTTGCATTGCACCAAACCATAAAGCCACTATGGAAAGTGTTCGCCTAAAACTATCTTTAACTAACTTTTTATGAATAATGGTTGAATTTTTTACCTTTCCGACGTATGCTTATATTTATGGTGTTTAATGAGTTGTATGAAGCAGACCTGTTTGTATTCACGTAAGCGTTTCTTGCTTTCTCGGATTGGAAAAGTAGTATGCAAATTTATATTTTAATATTGATTGCGTGCAAAACTAATAATTTGAAATGTGCATGTTCCTTCATAAGAAAATAATAAGATTCTGGAAGATTTTTAAATTAGGTAGTTTTTCTTGAATCATAATTAAGCGTCAGGAAAACAAACTTAAGGATTTTAAATGAATTGAATGTTTAAAATTTCTGAATGCATTCTAATTATGATTTAAGACTTGTGAAAACGTTAAGTGCGTATTTCGTTTGTTTCATCACATCATCGCGTGTATTATTCATTTTGAGTACATACTTACATACCTAATGTAGGCGGCAAATGCGCACTGTAGTGTGTCGAGTTAATTGTGTCGGGATCTTTTTGTTTAAGATTCCCTGAAATACATTTGTTTTATTTTCAGTTATATATAAATGTACATTCTTTCATTTTGTGTAGATATAGGAAAATATATTTTTGCTTCTATAATATTTTTACAAACAAAGCAATGAAATGTATTTTGCATAGAACATAGGTCACCAGGTGTCACATTGGTTTTTTGATCATAACATATTCTGCCTTGTTTTGGCATGCAAATATTTATTAACTAACATTATTAACTAAAATGTAATTATGTAAATAGCACTAAAGACATTTAACATCGTATTAACATTTTCTTTTTTTTAAAAGACAACTCCCGCATTAGGAATAAACATCCTGTGTCGCGGGGGACTTTACAGACATACATGAAACGGACACAATTAACACCCAAACTCAGAAAAACAATTTGTGGATCACACCAAGTGTTGTCCCGTGTAGGATTTGAACCCACAACACTTGGCGAATTGGCAAGCGGCGTGGCGACCGCCTAAACCACTAGGCCAACCGTGCAGTCAATCAACATTATATTGATTTTATTCCTTATATTATTCACAATCCGTTTAAAAGTCTTATAAAGTTTCTAAGTTTGCCCTATAAATTCGACTGACTGATCTCTGCTGAGTATTGTGGGTTTCATCCCTACATGGGGCAATATTTGTTAACAAGACAAAGTTTAAAAACTATAAACCCGACTACTTAAACTTTTGATAAAATTTTATATAGCCTATATCACCTCACACATGGGCTATTATAACGAATCTATTGACATCACATTCACCGATTTTGTAGTTAAGGTGCTATTTTTTTTATGGAATAGTGGGTAAACGAGCATATGTATCGCCTAATGGTAAGCGTTTACCGCCGCCCATGGACACCCGCAACACCAGAGGCATCACAAGTGCGTTGCCGGCCTTTGGGGGATGGGGTGAGGGATGGGGGAGAGGTCCCCGGCCAACGGTATCCTAACTCACTCGGTGAAACACAACGCAAGCTCCGTTTTACATCGGTTTTCTATGAGGCTGTGGTAGCACTCTGGTCGAGCCGGCCCATGCATGCCGTGGCTCTCTCACGGTACCAAACTACGGTACTACCAATACTGTGCATTCTTTTTTGACCCTTCCTTTTAGCTGCCACGTAGTCAGGTAAAAATAATAATAAAATTGCTTTGTCCTTTATATTTAAAGGACAAAGCAATTTTTTTTTTTTTTTTGCCATGCCATGCCATGTGTTTTAGTACCGAATTTAGGTGTGTCAAATTGCTCTCCCAAGACTAATTTTTGTATTTATTATTATTGTAGCAATCTGTGGCTACACAAAACTAAATCATTAGTCGGGCAATAATTACACGGTCAGTCAGTCTTGTCCAATTCCGCTGTAAAGTATCACCTTGTATGCGTTGTATTCATTTATCAATAAAAGTGTATCCTCAAGCAAAGATTGGTTCTTTCACTCATCATCAGCATCCAACCAAAAGCAACCTCCAAAGATATACAGTCCACAAACAAGCAAGCAAACATGGTCCTTCGAGCCGGATATGAACCAACGACCTATGGATTTTGGATGGATTTAATATTATGGTATTAATTTAATGTTGTGTATTTATTGTTAGCTATTAAATTTTGTGTTAGGACTTTACACATAATGTAACAATAAATATAACCCAAAAGAATTGTACACTATTGTGAAATTCCCCAATAATTTTAGTGCTAGTACAGTAGCTCCAGAAAAAGCTACATTTACTAGAAATAAAAACCCTTAGTAGTATTCGTTTGCTGAAGATTTCAAGAACTAAGCCCTACTCAGGTGAAGTGTTGTACGTCAGTCTGAAGAACTCAATAGTACTTGGGAGGAGACTATTTGTTCGACATAAGGACCACTATTGGTAGAATTACTTTACTTTTTCTGATGTTTTATGGGACCCGTAAGAATGTATTGTCTAGCTGAGTAGAAAGTATTAAGACTTACAATGTGTTATATAAATTTTAGTTGTGACTCCACAGTTGGACTTGTGGTTTTGTACTTTTATATACCGCTTAGATAAGGATTTCCAACGCCCACAATTTATTTTTCATTAATTTCGTTGCGACTTCCAAGGTCATTTTAACTTTTCTCGGGACTTTTAGAGTATCATTTCTCAATGTGATCATAGGTTATTGCCGATAAACTGGTCTTGGGAAGAGTCACACAAGTAGTAGTAAGCTTGTTCATTTAGACATAACATGTAAACTAAGTATAAATACTAATATCTGTGCTAATATTCAATATTTGGTTTAGATTTCATCGAATTATACAGTGATTAATATTAAATCGTGCATTAATATACTGGCAACTAAAGGCTGCAATAGCAATATAATGTTATTATAATGACAGGATTATTCAGGCAATCTATCGGAGTTATATTTTATATATAATTGCAGGATATAGGATATAGAGGTATGTATCATTAGCATATATTGCAATATTTGTTGTTAATTTATAATAATCATCTATTTTTAGAAGCTAGTATTTCTATAAAGATATGCCATATCCTGTAAATATCTAAGCACCGAATTGACTACGATTTATGAGTGAACTAAGACGCCACTCTAGAACAGAAAAATGAGCTTCCATATTTCATCAAAAGTTAAAAAGTTAGAGATCTTTTTATTTTATTATACTTGCGGACCCACGCAACCTTGTTTGCGTCTCCTATTACCCGTAGCGTGATAATTTTCCCCCGTTTTTGTTTTTTTTTCATTCGTGCTCCGCTCCTATTGGTCGTAGCGTGATGATATATAGCCTATAGCCTTCCTCGATAAATGTACTATCCAACACTGAATTTTTTTTTCAAATGTGACCAGCGGTTCTTGATATTGGCGCGTTCAAACAAACAAACAAACTCTTCAGCTTTATAATATTAGTATAGATATACCAGACAAGGTAAATCATGGTTTAGAATAAAATGTTTAAGTTAACTTAAGATGAGAGTGATTATTTTAGGAGATGTTCAATAGTTTCAAAGGTATAATTCAAAATTATATTAAAATTGCCCTTGACTTGAAATGTATACTCGTATCCGCAACTCAAGGGCCAGCAGAGTTCCATAAAATAAATATTTCAAATAGAAACTTAATGATGCCGCAAATAAATATTTTTTTGATAAAGTGTAACAATTTAATCCAAATTAAATTTAATATCTTATTCTTTTAGGTACAGCATATTCTGTGAAACTGCAAGGAAACTGGTGCTTATAACACAGGTTTTACTTTTTAAGCACCAGTAGAAAAATATAAGACTAAGTGTACACCAATCAATATTGTCATTGTCATATTTGTAACTTTGTAATTGATTGGATTTAATAAAGTTATAAATATTAAGCTACACCCTCTATACTCTATGAAAGAAAATATAAAAACCGACAGAGTATAAGAGCGTATAGTTTCAATATGCTCTTATACCTATATGATCATCATCTCAGCCGAAAGACGGCCACTACAAGACATAGGGATCCCTCAAGACTCAACAACAACGAGTCCTGTGCTGCCCGCATCCAGCTGTTTACTGCGACCTTCACCAGGTCGTCGGACTACCTTGAGCCTACCCATGCTCCGTCTTCCAGTACGTCACCGCTGCAGATAATTATATGTATATGCAGTGGTAGACATAGGGATCCCTCAAGGCTCAACAACAACGAGTCCTGTGCTGCCCGCATCCAGCTGTTTACTGCGACCTTCACCAGGTCGTCGGACTACCTTGAGCCTACCCATGCTCCGTCTTCCAGTACGTCACCGCTGCAGATAATTATATGTATATGCAGTGGTAGACATAGGGATCCCTCAAGGCTCAACAACAACGAGTCCTGTGCTGCCCGCATCCAGCTGTTTACTGCGACCTTCACCAGGTCGTCGGACTACCTTGAGCCTACCCATGCTCCGTCTTCCAGTACGTCACCGCTGCAGATAATTATATGTATATGCAGTGGTAGACATAGGGATCCCTCAAGGCTCAACAACAACGAGTCCTGTGCTGCCCGCATCCAGCTGTTTACTGCGACCTTCACAAGGTCGTCGGACTATCTTGAGCCTATCCATGCTCCGTGTTCCAGTACGTCACCACTGCAGATAATTATATGTATATGCAGTGGTGACAGTGGTCCTTGTAATTGCTACGTAGATATAACTTCCGCATATTCTTTAATGACGTAACTCTGATGTCGGAGTCGGAGTTAGATTTCATAGCGCAAAGATGAACGTGAAATTCAATCTTTTATTAGCAACCCTATCGAATAACTGAATAAAATTTGAATATTAACGTTGGTTTAAAATATGTATTTTGATACCTGTTGGTGCCTATGGCTTCAAATTTTTGTTCTAAATTGTTGGTTGGTGGTTGGTTGGTCTTACATAGTACAAAAGGTAAAAAACCCCAGAAAATCTATATTAATATTAAAATGCGAAAGTAACGCAGTCTATCTGTCTGTTTGTCTATTACGCTTTCACGGCTAAACCGCAGAACCGATTTGCATAAATTCCGGTTTAGAGATGAATAGACTTTGGAGAAGGACATTGACTACCTTTTTTGTCACGATAGTCGACATATACGCGGGCGGAGCCGCGTCCAAAAATATTACAGTAGTTAAATTAAAAAAAGCGGCCAAGTGCGAGTCGCCCATGAAGGGATCCGCAGCAGTTTGATGAAAAAAAAATTTTTGAGTTTCAATTCTATGACCCCCAAAATGTATTGTTCTTTTTTCTCTTTTTGTGTGAAAATCTTAATGCGGTTCACAGAAAACATCTACTTACCAATTTTCAACATTATAGTTCTTACAATTTCGGAAAAAAAGTGTCTGTGGCATACGGACGGACAGACATGACGAATCTATAAGGGTTCCGTTTTTTGCCTCTGCCACGGAACCCTAAAAACTGTTTGCTAACTTATACACAGACTGACCGTTCAAGATTAAAAACAATACATTCTAAAAAATATAAAGGTGAAGCTGGAGAGCAAAGTACTAATTAATTATCAACATCCGTGAATTCATTTGAATAAATAAATAATATTTACAAATATCAGTACCTAATTAAGTACATTTTTCTTAAATAAATTTAAAAAAAAGTACCTCAATATTAAATATTAAAATGTAAATAGTACTCAAATGTAAAAAAAGTACCCAAAAAAAAAAAATTATATAAAATTCACAAAACAGACATTGACATGATTGTAGCATTTTGGGGTCAACAAACACTGAACTTCTAACCAACCAATAGCGATCTAATGTCTGTCAGAAAACAAAATTTTGACCAATCAGGAACCATTTCATTTATTTTCATCCCCGCTCTTTGTTTTGAAGTTATCACAAAAATAATATATTATGAAGAAAGCACGTTGAGCACGTAAAGTCGTCGGTCCTGCCCTTGATCTCTCCCCGGTCGTGTCAGATAGCCGTCCCATCGAATTGTGAGAGTGAGGGAACAGAGAGTGCATCTCGGTTAGCGCACACGCTTGTGCACTATAATATATCCTGCGTAGTTGGCTGATCTCCATAACGACTGCCGCTGTGGTCGCCATCGTCTAGAAGTACATCACCATTATGAAGTATTGCCTAAATGATTGAAGTTGCCGTGTCATTTCTCAAAAATATTTTCTCGCGTATTTCATCGTTTGGTATGTATTTTTTAATTTATATTTAATGAATATATAAGAATAAATTTTATTGAACACCTGTTACTGTAAGAGTGTATCAATTGAAGGACCATGTTTGGCGGACTTATTTATATAAAGCAATTTCTTCCAGGCAGCCTTAGATTTGAAAAATATACTTTGAAAATTCGTATTCATTCAATTCAAGTCAAGCCACATTCGGAGAAATCCTTTTGTCGCAAGCTGTATTGAAATACGATTAAAATAGATATAGTAGTTATTTCATAAAAAGCTCCTATATATTTTTTAACTTCTCAGTAGTTAAACAAGCGGGTTTATGATTATAGGTTTTAAGTTGTACAACCTATTAAATGACAACAAGTAAAGCGATATATATACATGTCTATTTTTATGCTTTTATGTACTAATTCAAACAAGCAACTACAAGTATCAAGCAAACTAAAACAAGAACTTCTTGATTTCGATAGTTGATAGAATGTGTATCATCGCGCTAAAAGGATAAAACTGTCGGGCTATCTGTATGCGATATCTTTCTAAGGAACATCGGGTTCCTTGAATACTGATACCCCAGATAGCCAAGGGTTCTGTTCGAGACTGACGTAACCAGTCCACTAGTCCGGTGTGGACATACAAGAAGATTTTTGAGATTGCCTTGGTGGCGTAGTGCTAGCGATCGCGACTGTCGTGCTTAAAGCCTCAGGTTCAATTCCCAGCTCGGGTAAATATTTGTAAAATTTGCAAATATTTTTTTCGGAGCTTGAGTGTTTTTTACCCGACTACGGCAAAGCCAAAGGAGGGTTATGATTTTGACAGGCTATGTATGTATGTATATGTGTATGTATTTATGTTCATTTGTTCCCTCATAGCTCCTCAATAAAACCTCCTTATTAAAACTAGACAAATGATATCGTTAGAAGCGTCTTGATCGTCGTTATAGGCTATATGACATGTCACTGAATCTAATGTGGCGCCCTCTAGCGGTCATAAAGTACTGTGTTAAAAATAATTTGGGATAGATATGCCGTGTTTGGTTTCATTGCAAGGGCGTTACTTGTAAATTTCAAAAATATTTATATTATTAGCACTTGCTCGTGACTTTGCTCGAAAAATTGATATATATATTGAACTTAAATTATACTTTGCAAATAAATTAATATTAATAAAACCAACCACCAAAACATTTTAAATAAAAGAAGTAAAAACTAAAATCCAACAACAACAAAAATCGACGCTGAAAAATATTGAAACAAGTTAGAAAAGCCGTAGTCACACGTTACATAGAAAAGCACCATAACACTTTAACAACGCGTGACTAGCGTGTAGTTGGGATTTAGTTTTTACTTTTTTTTATGTTTAATATGCATGTATTAACAAAAAAAGTAAATTAGTATTTAAGTTACTGTGCTCATAGTACAAGCTCTGCTTAGTTTGGAACTACATGGTGTTGTGTGAAAAATGTCCTAAATATTATTATTATTTTCGCATAAGAAAAAGGGTACAATTGCAGCAATAACTGCTGGAAATCCTAGTCATTTGACAGCCAATAGTACAAATCTAAATTTATAATGTAATTTACTTACAGGCCGGAATAAGCAACCTGTAATCATGTTTTCCGCTGCTATCGTGAATAAGATCAAGTTGGTACAATTGGGATTCAGCTACCTGGCCTTGATGCAGTTTACTGAATACATGTACCCAAGACAAGCTGTAGTTTACGGTAAGTTTAACGACATACTGTTAATGTGACAAATCCATACCTATATTATAAATGTGAAAGTAACTCTGTCTGTCTGTCTGTCCTGCTTTCACGGCCAAACCGCTACACCGATTTCAATGAAATTTGGCATGGAGATACTTTGATTCTTGAGAACATGGGCCACTCTTTACTGCGATAGCCGACATAGATGCGGGCGAAGCTGCGGGATAAAGCTAGTATTAATTTAAAATGAATTTTATTTTATTATTAGTTGGTTGGTTTCTAAACCACGTTTTGACTGCAGTAACTTACGAACATATTTTACAAATATGCAGTGCAAATATTTTAAGTTTTAGTTGAATTTCTAGGTATCTCACAGATGCTAATTTTACGCGCCGGTGTCTTTATCATTTAATTAGTGGGACTTATTTTAATATGAACTCATTTGAAGACATACCTTTAACAATGTAAGGAAAATTACTGAAGCCTAACGACCTTGGAAGTTCGTTCATCCTACGACCACATCATACATACATATTTTATCTCCAGCAATGGCAAACGTCTTTTTACTTAATAAATTCAGTTAAAGTACTTAAGTCGCTTTTTTGTTTAAGGATTTGATTCTTGGAAAATGTAGTTATTATATATCTTAGTATACAATTCTATTCGTTGTGGATTTTATAATATGTACTAATGAGACCGAGTGGTGACTGATCACGAATACTGAATGTGATTATCCTTATCATCCCATGGGTGTCCTAAAAGGCGACTACGGGACCAAAATAAATAGGACAACATCACTGTAAAGAGAAAGAACCTGGAAGCAAACCCTTTTTTTTTACGTGTGGAAATCCCCTCGGACCAACCCCACCGGGGTTTGCGGCGGGGCGGTGTGTCGGACTCGAACCGACTAAAGCCACACGGTGTGCCACTTTGCGCCTGAGACGGGAGGGATCCGGGAACTGCTGTTATTAACACATCTAGATCCCTCCCTCCCAGCGCCTGCCCGCACAGAAGCGGGCACCGGCACCTGATGGACTCTCTAATTTGGGTGACGTACGGCACGCGCGTACATCGCCACCTCGCGGGTGGCCACTAGAGCGGGTGGAGGGAAAAATCCGTCCCGGCCATCCGCGGCCACACTCAGGGCGGCATGAGACGCTGATAGGCGCTCAGGGAAGTGTCCGGACGCCAAGACGTCCAACACGTTGACTGCCTCGTTGGTTTCGCGGTTGGCGAGTGGGACTGCTGATCATGAGGTCTGGGGTTCGATTCCCGGGTCGGACCAAATGTTTGTATGATCTACAAATATTTGTTTCGGAGTTTGGGTGTTTTTTATGTATAATATGTATGTATTGATGGATGTTTGTTACTATTTCACACAAAAACTACTGAACACATTTGGATGAAACTTTACACTAATATAGCTTTTACATCAGAATAACACATAGGCTACTATTTGCCGCGATAACGGACATATATGCGGGTGGAGCCGCGGGCAACCACTAGTGTAATAATAATGCTAAAAGCTTTTGCCATGGGAGAGAAATAAGAGCTTTAGCAGAAATGAGCTAGGTTGAATGCACTGATACCAACCCTTACTAAAAGTTTATGTTAATCTCTTCTCTGTGTGTTTCACCCACTGAGAAATGAATGAAATGAAATTAATTTCAGAAGAAATGAAATGAATGAAATTAATTCCATTTTATTTCTTCTCATTCAAATTTTCTCTTCTTTTGATTGTGGGGGTAAGCGTTGTCGCACTTGTGACTCTTGTGTTTCAGGTGTGAATATTGATATACTGTTGTCACTTACTATCACGTTAACCGTAAACGCACGTTTTTGACCTTTCCACTTAATGTACATAAGTAACCTTTATAAAGTCACAGTAACACTTAATAAAAACACTTTTTGTTTCAAAAATTCAGATGGCGATGCATTTGACTTTATTATTGTTGGGGCTGGCACAGCTGGGTGTGTGATCGCAAACAGGCTTACGGAAAATAGCAAGTTCAGTGTGCTCTTGATAGAAGCGGGCGGTGACCCTCCTATGGAATCTACTGTGAGTATGAAATACTGAAACACACATAAATTCTAGCAGAGCATCTAAGACTAAATGTAAAGTAATAAAAAAATAAACAATTTAAGCACTGCTTTCTTTAGTAATAACTTGACTTTAAAATTGAATGCATATATAAATAATATAAACATGACGCCTATTTAGACGTTCTAACAGGGTTCTATGTACCTTTGATGTCATCCTCACTGAAATACATTTAATGTGAAAATGGAATATTAGTTGAAATCATTTCAACTAATATCCTCGTTGGTCTCGCGGTTGGCGTGTGCGACTGCTGATCATGAGGTCTCGGGTTCGATTCCCGAGTCGGACCAGATGTTTGTATGATCTACAAATATTTGTTTCGGAGTTTGGGTGTTTTCTATGTATAATATGTATGTATTTACAAAAAAAAAAGTATATAATATATATGTATTTGTATAATTTGTCTAGTACCCATAACACAAGCTCTGCTTAGCTTGGGACTAGATGGGCGTTGTGTGTTAGATGTCCAAAAATATTAAGATCATGAGGTCTCGGGTTCGATTCCCGGGTCGGACCAAATGTTTGTATGATCTACAAATATTTGTTTCGGGGTTTGGGTGTTTTCTATGTATATAAAAATGTATTTACAAAAAAAAAAGTATATATGTATTTGTATCAGTTGTCTAGTACCCATAACACAAGCTCTGCTTATCTTGGGACTAAATGGCGTTGTGTGTTAGATGTCTGAAATATTTATTAAGAAAAAAAAAATGTATTTCCGAAAACATTATACTTGTGAAAGAGATATAATTATAAGTAAAATATTAAACCAATTTAATATTCCTTTTACAGATGCCAGCGACTCCAATTTTCTTAAAACAATCTCGTTATGATTGGAATTTTACAACAAATTACGATACCAAGATCAAAAAATGTCATCAAGATCCATACATAGAAATTAGTGCTGGAAAAATGTTAGGAGGAACAAGTGGATTGAACTTCATGATATACTCCAGAGGGCACCCTACAGATTATGATCATTGGGCACATACAACCAAAGACTCTACTTGGGAATGGGAAAATGTACTCCCTTATTTTATCAAAAGCGAAAGAGTTGAAGATCCTACTATTTTTGATTCAAAAGACAGATCAAATCATGGCTTTGATGGAAATGTTGGGCTAGCTAAGGATAAACGTAAATATGTAGATGAAATTTTAGAAAGCTTAAGAAGTTTAGGTCATAAAATACGTAACGATCCTGTTGATAACCTTGGATATTCTAAACCGTTGCTAAATATAGTCGAAGGAAAGAGAACTAGTAGTGCTTCAGCTTATTTAACACCAATTAAGAACCGTTATAACCTGCACGTTTTAAGAAATGCATTAGTAATAAAAATAAACTTCGATGAACACCATAACGCTGTTGGAGTAGATTTGATTAATGAAAAGGGTAAAACAATTACAGTTGAAGCTAAGAAAGAAGTAATAATTTCAGCTGGTGCATTTAACTCCCCTAAACTACTAATGCTATCAGGAATAGGGCCAAGAGAGGATTTGAGATCTAAAAAAATTAATGTGATATCGGATCTTCCAGTTGGAAAAAAATTGCAAGATCATGTTAGTGTTATTATACCCTACGCTTTGGAAAAAACAGAATACGAGGGATTCAATCCAAATGAATTTATTTCTGCACCTGTAATAGGATACAGTGCATTAAACAGATATCAAAAATACCCAGATTACGAAACACGTTTATTTGCTGGGTATCCAAATTTAGTGCTGTTTTACTGTATTTTTGGATATAGAATGGATAACGATATTTGTGATAGTTACTACATGCAGACGATAGGGAAAATGGGTTTGTTCAGTGAAATTTTACATCTGAGTCCCAAATCTGTTGGGGAAGTTTATCTAAAGAGTTCTGATCCATTGGATCCGCCAGCAATCACCACAAAATATTTTTCAAATGAAGATGATTTATTAGATTTAGTAGAATATTTAAAAGATTCTGTTCCCATTGCAAATACCACTCACTTTAGGGAAATTGGAGCGGAATTTATTGATTCAACATCAGGTAGATGTGCGAATTACAGAGAAGGTAGTGATGAATATTGGAAAGCCTATGCTTCTTGTATGTTTAATGGCATGAATCACTTTAGTGGTACGTGCGCCATGGGTAGTGTTGTTGACAGTAAATTGAAAGTTTATGGAGTACAGCGTTTAAGAGTAGCAGACGCTAGCATTATGCCGACAATCACTAGAGGAGATATCAACGGTCCTGTAACAATGATTGGGGAAAAAGCGGCCGACTTTATTAAAAATGATCACAATTGTCATTAGCTTCATAGTTTTTTAGAACTATACAAATGTTTAGAGTCAGCTCATAATTATGTTATGGAATAGACATTCCACTATTTAAATTACTAAGAATAATTTTAATTTTTATTAAAATTTAAGCTAGATTTCATATTTTCGTTTTATTATTTAATTCTTCTTTATAAAAACTTTGTGTATGCTAAATATAAACCTATAAAAGTGAAAGGCTAGTTGTAACCCACATTTTTTGTGGTATGGATGTATAACGACCCAAATACCGCATTTTGTGTTTGCTATTCAACAAAGGGTTAACGTTTATTACGGCGCGTGCCTGTCGGTTGGTTGAATAGACCGCAAAACCGGATTTATCTAGATATCCGCACAGACGACGAACGTTTAACCAGTTCATACCACTTGGAACCGGATAGGACCAGTAAACAGCGAGAAAATGACGGAAATTATCAGGAATACGAAATGTACTTTCGGACTTTGCACTCGGGTTAGGGAATAAAATATATTCTGGTTTCAAAGGCAATATAAAATAGGATTTTACTGTGAGAAATTGTATTTAAGATTTTTATATATATGTTACCCGATTGTCAAACCCGTTAGATTGTAATCTATCTCGCGAGATTGCAAACAGTCGAAATATTGTGAAATGGTATCGAAAATCGCAAGGCGCGCGCTGAATGGTTGAACAACATATTTGCTTGTTAATTCGTCTTTGTTGCCGAAAGTAAAGTATTTTTAACCGACTTCCAAGAGGAGGAGCTTTTCAATTTCATCGGTTTTTTAATGTATGTACATTGATTACTCCGTCAATCGAGGACCGATTTTGAAAATTCTTTTTGTATTCGAAAGGATATGCTGCCCATGTGGTCCCATAGCCACCATATTAGGATCTGATGATGGGATCTCAAGGAAATCTAAGGAAACCTTCAAATTTACGTGAGCGCCTGCAATGAAGTAAAGAGCAATAGTCTGTACGCCTTCATATTCTGTGGATATCATTTAATTTCATAATATATAGTCCATTTGAGATTTTATTACAAAAAATTACCTGAAGTCCATTCGATTCTATACAGTATGTATGTTACCTTTAGTCGTATTCTTTCAAGTTATTTAGGTGAAATGATGATGAGAGACTTTAGAAAGACTAAAAAGCGAAAAATAAAAGAAAAAACTTCGTTTAAAAAAACCGACTTCAAAAACTAAAAAGTATAAAATAACTTAATTTGTATGTGCTACCTATTCATAGGTTTGAAGTCGGTGCCTGGCCAAAAGAATAGTAGGTACTGCACTCGCCGCGCGTGACCTTGAGCGGGATAGCTGCTCTTCGCGTAGAACAAAACAACCGAAGCGTCGGTGACGTCGTTGACGTTCGTCTCGAAATATAGCGAGTGTGGTACCTACTATTACATTTGGCTTGGCACCGAATTCAAACCTATGAATAGGTAGTACATACAAATAAAGTTATTTTCTACTTTTTAGTTTTTAAAGTCGGTTTTTTTAAACGAAGTTATTTTTTTATTGTGATTGTAAATTGATTTCATGTTGGAAATACCTCACAGCTTTAAAATTAGTTTTATAAAATTCTTGTGACAGTAAAATTAATTTGAGATTAATCAAAGCAGTTCTAACCTAACCTAACTCTAGGGCCATTGAACGGCCTACTATAAAACCGACCAATCAGGGACAGTTGACAATTAGACGCGCGTAAGCAGTAAATCACACTTGACAATCTATCGATAGTTTGCAATCTGGCTAGGTAGATTACAATCTAACGGTTTTTACAATCTTACGGTGACATATATTAGAGCTCGCCAGGACCTTGAATTTCGACAAATAATCGGTTTCATTGATTAGTATAAATTGGACTGTCACTGGGTGCTTTCTTATACTGCGCTCATATTTCTGTAAATGACTTTTTATGAACTTTTTCTATAAATAATGTTAATTTAGTTATGTATATTAAGATACAACTTTTGGTATTTATACAGCTAAGGTAATAGCTTTAAAAAAACGTCAAGCTTATTAAAGCTTGGCGTTTTTTTTAATCTTCTTTGTTTATCCAAACGTAATAATCAATAGGATTATCCGTCATTATCTTTTGACGTGACAACGTCTTATAAATTGATGAACGCCGGCTGCATGCACGAAAAAGGATGACTCGTTGTCCCGTTACGCTCATTGTACGTCGTTGTATGAGAGATAGATGCGGCATCTATCTCTCATCATTTCATAAATTTTAAATAAATTTTGTCACGTTTAACTATCGTCCGTAAACCGACTTTACAGACAACCATTTTTTTTTTGTTATATTAGATTGAATTAAATACTCAGTTTAGTAGAAATTTATTATTCGACTGGCCTGTTAGTTAAGTGAGAAAAAGTTCTGATGCGTCACTGGACGAGTCACGGGATCGATTCCCACCAAGGATAGGATAAATGATATTGATTTTGTATATAAATCTTTACTGATATTTTTACACGTCAGACTTACGCCTAGAAGTGGTCGGCATTTCCTAAGACTCAATCTGGGAAGAAATGCCGAAACAAACCACAGAGGTGTCTTTCTTTTCAAAGCCCGTGAACATTGATTGAACAATAAAAAATCAGAAATTTTAACAAAAAAAAACCGACTTCAATCTGGATCAAATTTAAATGGGACCATACGAGAATATTGAGTTATTCGTTAATTTGTTGCGCACTAATACAAATTGAAGACTTATATGGTATTCTCATGGATGACATGTCAGAGCTGGACTTAATTGAAATGGGACCACATGGGAAGAACCAGCTTTCAAATAAAAAAAGAATCATCAAAATCGGTTCACACAGTCGAAAGTTATGAGGAAACAAACATAAAAAAAAAATTAAAAAAATACAGTCGAATTGAGAACCTCCTCCTTTTTTTGAAGTCGGTTAATAATAAACAAAAACAATGTATGCGAGTAGGAGTGTTTACTCAAAACCACCAGAAAGATACTTAATATTAACTTATATTACAAGCTTAGACTATACTCACATTTACATATACAAAAAGAATTCAGTTGGTATTAACAAATTGAAAAACAATATAAATATAAAAATATTTAATATTATAAACGCAACTCTTATTCTATCTATGGCACAGGATATATCTAGTTTGAATGCAACGACTGTGTGTAAGATGTATTACATCATTAATATTATAAATATTACATTTGTATGCTATACTTGTGTATGCTATATACACATACTATACCTCTTTATGTCACATGGTGGTTCATAAAATAACAATACGATATTGACACTATCTCAGGAGTCGACGAACAAATAACACCGGTAGCGATATAACAAGGCTGCCAATATAATGAATAAAAGATTGTGCTGTATAAAAGAACCCTTCGCTCTTAATGTTGTCACGCATAGGTGTCGCACTGACATGTTGGGATATATGAGTGCAAATTACGTCGAACATGTTGGTAATAATGATTATTTTTACGGATTTTCCTGACGTTTCGACCAGGTTGCACTGGCCGTGTGAGTCAGTCGGTGACCACGGCCAGGTGAAACGTCAGGCAAATCAGAGGTATGTAATACGTTGTGAGTGTCACTAAAGCGGCCTCGCGGAAGCAAGGTGTATTAAACAAGATGAGACGGTTCTTCTTGCCTGGGCATCTGTGTCTTCTTTACAAGACCCAGGTTCGCTCGTGCGTAGAGTACTGTTCTCATCTTTGCGATGGTGCCGCACAGTACCTGTTTGACGCTCTCGACCGGTTGCAGCGGCGAGCAATCCGCTTTGTCAACAGTCCCGAAGCCACTGAGTCCCTTGAGCACCTGCAGTTGCGTAGAGATGTCACCTCTATGGCAGTACTCTGTCGCTTGTATCACGGAGTGTTCTGAAGAGCTCTTCCATCTGGTCGCCCCTTCCCCCTTCCTCTACAGGACAACACGTATCGGCCTTGGAAGACACCGCTTCAGAGTGGTAGACATACGATCTCGGACTCATCGCTTCGGTTCGTCCTCACTGTGCCGAGCGGTCAAAACCTGGAACTCCCTTCCAGCGCACGTGTTTCCCTCCCACTATGATCCCGGGTCCTTTAAGCGGGGCGTAAAAAAACATCTCACTAGGCGGCCATAGTGTGGGTCACCATGCTGCAATGTCCTTATTCGCATTGAGGATGGTGATAACCACTTTTGGAATTTGCTCATGCTTTCCATCAGGCAGAGCAGAGTCATTTTGGCGCAGCTAAAATATTTTAAAAAATATAAAAAAATACGTGAATGCGTTAATTTCCGTAAAAATAATTATTATTATTATATCATGGAACGCGAAAGTTTCAAAGTTAGTATGTTGGTAATACAACTAAATTTAAAGATGATCCATCAACAGTCTTTAATAGCTCTCTGTTTGACATTTTTGGTCTACTATTTGAATACCATGCTAACCAGACGTGGTTGAATACGTAGGGTTTTCAAGTATTCCTTCTATTTGCAGTGCTGTTGTCCTATTTAATTTCTTCCCTTAGCTCATGCAACAATCAGGGGGTCATAGTCCGTATTTTTTTTCTGTCACTATATGAAATGATAATCTGAAGATTTTAAAAATAATTTAGGATGTTTTTGAGTCTTTCAGAGTTCATTTTCAACTATTGAAATTGATCTGAGTCTTTTTTATTTCTAAAAGCTTTAAAACATTGATAAATAAAAGAGTTATCCGTGCTACGTCGTAGGAAAAATAGTCACGTTGTTGAATGATAATAAATTTAATAATACACACATCAAAAGTGTCTAGGGATCAACATATGTGTCTAGGGATCAACATATATTTTTGCAATAACTTTTCTCCTGATTGATATTAATTAAAATTTTCTTTAAGGATTCATCAAATAAAGTGTTTTCGTTTGTCACAGTAACGATAAACCAAGTCACCTTTGCATTAATAAAGAAATTTGCCATTTTCCTAATAAAGGGATTTTTGACATTTGAACCACTAACATTACAGTTCGAAAAAAAGACTGAAATAACAGTTTTCTTTAAAATTTTATTAGGTAACTTAAACAATTAATAATCCGTGTTTCTACCGCGAACACTAACAACACAAGAATCGGTTTGGCATACTCAAAATGAGTTCATCCATATCACGCTGTGGAATGGCCGCCCATGTTCGTTGCAACAACAAAAAAAGGTCTTCTTGCGACTGGATACCCTCCATATTCGGCAGAGCTCTTCTCTGTAGCATATCCCATGCATGCTCAATCGGGTTCAAGTCTGGCGACTGAGCAGGCCAGGGCCAAAGCCACATCTCAATCTCAAGAAATCCGCATAAAAATGCTTGATCCCTAGACACTTTTGATGTGTGTATATTGGAATGCTTCCCATAATAGAAGCAATAGAGAATGCATAATGCAACTGCAACGCTAGGAACTAAGCTATAAAACAAAGATATATTTTTAATTTATTAAAAGAGAAAAAAGGGTTACAATATACAAATGTGACAACTGGCGGTCTTATTGCTCATGGCGATCTCTTACAGACAACCTTTATTAAAATCGAAATTCCACGCACATATATACATTCAACGTATATATATATAATCGACATGGAAATTTCAAGTTAGTTAACAATGCCAGTGACAATATTTTCATAAGAAATTGTGATTTCAAATATTTTACTTGCGGTTAAAATATTTATGTTGCAATTTTAGAAGTCCGCCAGTATACGAATCAGGTCAATGATCTCTTACAAGCAGACATACAGCAGATTGTAAGTTAGGGCACCTGCAACTAAAAGTCACATTTTATTTATGTATACAACTAGTTGTTGCCCGCGGCTCTGCCCGCGTATATGTCGGTTATCGCGACAAATAGTAGCCTATGTGTTATTCTGATGTATAAGCTATATTACTGCACAGTTTCATCCAAATCCGTGCAGTAGTTTTTACGTCAAAGAGTAACAAACATCCATCCATCCATACTTACAAACTTTCGCGTTTATAATATTATATTAGTATCGATATAGATATAATATAGATATAGATCATCTGCTCGCTGCACTTACAGTTTGCCCAACACGTACAGTGAGCCATGTGCTGCTATTCTTTAAATTCCCACTTTTCCGGAATTAAGGAGATTCGGGTTCCTGTAACCTAATTCACACGGGAAAGAGTAATAAAATTTGCGCTTAACACCGGTTTTGCCGGAATCACTCCAGTCTAGCGGGCCTGTACGCGCCAGAGTATGGCTTTCTAATGGTGAAATCAGAACTGCTGCTACATTAGACTGCCTCGACAGCGCAGTGGTAGCAAATATTAGAAGTCAGTTCACCCTCAGGGTTGCGAAGGTAGCGTGTGCGATTGTTGCGCTGAAGTCGACCGGGTTGGACCAAATGTTTGTATAATCTGCAAATATTTGTTTCGGAGTTTGAGTGTTTTATGAATATAATATTATGTATGTACTTACAAAAAAAACAAATAATTATTTCATCAGTCAATCTACTAGTCATAGTACAAGTTATGCTTAGTTCAAAACTAGATGGAGTTGTGTCAGATGTCCGAAATATTCCTTTAAACCGTCGTTCTACTATTCTGTGATACAAGTGTCAAAAGGCACGCTGAAACTACGTTGCTATATACTTTCAAATTCAAATTGAAAATCATTTATCCAATTAAGACACTAAGTAACATTTATGAACGTCAAAATGAGGCTACAGTTAAACTTGTTCATTTACATGCAGGTTCATTGGTGAAATAAATATCTGAAAGTACTTCTGCCGCTACTAACAGCAAAGCCTTGTCATCAAACTTGTACGCAAAAGTTTCCTGAACCTAGATCACATTTATAATGTATTGTAACCAAACGTGTAGAGAAGTATCTACCTTCTGAGTTACATACTTCTCTACACGTTTCAAACTTCTCTACACAGCTGAAATAGTTCCTAGTTTGTGAATCGATTATGTTTTTAAACGACAAGTGTTCGTAATTTTAATTTCTTTAACATACTAAGCATACGAGGCAAATGAGTAGGCTAATTACTTGATTTTTTAAAGTAATACCCTCGCACGTTTTACACACAGCAGTATTTTTCCACTATTAATTGACATTCTCATATAAATGGTGTTATTCTTGAGTCCAAGTATCCGTCGTCTTTCAGTCATTGCCAGATGACCCGTATTATTTTCTTGTTTGATACTTGCCACAGTGACTCTGCGCAGTTTTATGGAAAGCTTAAGTAGAATCCAATAGTTGCGGCCAAAATACTCACTGCAAACAATGCCGTATAGCGTCCCACACTATGACGGCTTAGTGAGATGCTTTTTTCCCGATTAAAGGACCCGAGAAACCTATGCGCTGGTAGTGAGTTCCAGTTTTTAACTGCTCTGCACAGAAGGGCAGAATTCTTTCTTATCTGCTTACACTATAAAAAAATTTTTTGATCTGAATTATACACGAAGCGTATTTGCTTCGTGGAATTATATGTGTCCTCCTGAACTAAATAAGAACTAAATAGTAGCAATAGAATAAATGAAGATGCAATAGATACTAACCTATTTAAAAAAAGCTTCCAAATGCAATATTCTTCCAAAGAATAACCGTCCATTCAATTTTGTGGAGAAATGACAAATTTCACAAATAAAGACTTTTATCCGTCTGTCTATAAATGTCTGTCTATCTAAATAAATTTCGTCCCTATCCTATTTCACCGTAATGGACATAAAACAGTTACCAACAAGTTTCTTCGACTAGATAAACTTGTATTACTGAAAACAAAAACGTCGAAAGAGATCACTCCGAACGCCTGTCATTTCATGATGTCGTCTCATTTCGCGGCCCAACGGCTCCATTCCCTTTGATTCTCTTCATTATCCCAAAGTATGCTCAGAAGATGTGATGAATTGGGATAAGAAAGCAATTTAATGATGGTTTATAGATGTTTACTTTGGGAAATGTTATCACGCCTGTGTATTTCGGTGTTTTTGTATCGTAATGTCTTTTTATGTAATTTTCTCAAGTTTTTCATTCAAAGTCTTCGTTTTTCACACATTTTTCATTGACACTGTTATTCGTCATAGCGGTATATTATACAGCTTAGAGACCCCCTCAATAAATAATGATTAAACATTAAAACAATTATTGTTCTAATTGGACTAGTAGTTCCTGAGATTAGTACATTTAAACAGATATACAAATTTCAATTTTATATAACAGTTTATATACTTTTTTTCGAACAAAAACTGTGAGCACATTGTCTTTCCTCACAATTTCTGAAAAAGAACCTTCCATTAGAAATAAATCTCAATAACTTAACTTAGTATTTACATAAATTATTAAAAGGGCAGAAATTACAGAGATCATCATCTCAAAGTTACACAGATAATTATTTCTCGCGAGGATTCAACTTTCGACGCTCATTAAGTTCTGCAGCTCCCGCAACATTAGACTCATCATCAATTTGGACGCAAAACCAACATTATTTTAATTTGAGTTATTAATAAAAGGAAAAATATTCAGTGTTACAAAAAGACTTTTAAAAGAAGTCTTTTAGAACTGTTAGATTTAAATAGATTTGATTAATTATATTATTTCGCTCGGTCTCTCAGCGTGCGATGGAGCGTGCGATGTTGGGTGTTTCTCTAATCGATAGAAGTCGTAATGATAAAATACGACAGAGAACTGGAGCTACTGATATCGCACGGAGAATCAGCACGCTGAAGTGGAAGTAGGCCGGTCATGTCTCCAGCCGGAGTGATGGTCGCTGGAGCCGACAAAAGTTACAGTGGGGACCGCGATTAGTCAAAAGTGGTGTAGGCACGAAGGACCGACGACTTGAAGAAAATGGCTGGAAGCGGTTGGATGTGGACTGCCCTAGACCGTGATGGATGGCGCTCTTAGAGGGAGGTCTTCGTTTAGCAGTGGACGGCAGTAGGTTGAAGAACAAGATTAAGCTTTTATTTGTTTGCTAAAATGACACTACTCCTTTTTTTTATGTAATAGGCGGGCAAACGAGCCGACGTATCACCTGATGGTAAGCGATTACCGCCGCCCATGGACACCTGCAACACCAGAGGCGTCACAAGTGCGTTGCCGGCTTTTAGGGGGATTGGGGGGGATAGGGGGAGGGGAGATGGTGTATGGGCCTCCGGTATCCTCACTCACACTGTTAAACACAGCGCAAGCACTATTTCACACCGGTTTTCTGTGAGGCCGTGGTATCACTCCGGTCGAGCCCGCCCATTCATGCCGAAGCGTGGCTCTCCCACGGTGGATACTCTGCCTGATGTAAAGCATAAGAGTAGTGATCGCCATACTCTGTACGAATGCAGACAATGCAACGAATGCAGCAAGGTGACCCACACGATGACGGCCTAGTGATGCTTCTGCATCATTGGGCCTCCCGTCTCGCACTCACCAACGAAACACGACAGCTCGAACGCTGTCATTTTAAGCTTCTATTTCTCTTTCTTTCTAGCCTATCTTCGCAAGATTATTTAGGGTCAGATACTAGATCAACAGGTTTTACCTGAATATCAGTTTTTCAACGGAGCGACTAGCATCGGATCTTCGCAACCCAGAGTGGAAACTGAATTCGAAGGTTTAAGCTTATTTATAGATGAAATATTTTTTAAACAACTCCCGCACTTGAATTATCCCTGTATTACGGGGAACATTACAAATACGTGAAAAGGCCACAAAGAATATCCAGGCTCAAAGTAACAATTTCTGGATCATACAAAGTGTTATCCCATGTAGAGTTTGAGCCTAGCACTCAGCCCAGTAGAAAGCGGTAAGATTTTTTTTATGGAATAGTGAGCAAACGAGCTGACGCCTGATGGTAAGCGATTACCGCCGCCCACGGACACCCGCAACACGGGAGGATGGAGGGGGGAGATTGGGGGATGGGTTGGGGTATGGGCCTCCGGTATCCTCACTCACACGGTGAAACACAGCGCAAGCACTATTTCACACCGGTTTTCCGTGAGGCCATGGTATCACTCCGGTCGAGCCGGCCCATTCATGCCGAAGCGTAGCTCTCCCACGGTAATTACACTAGTGGTCGCTCAATGGTCCAAATTCGACCATAATTTAGTATTTTTTTGGCATTCTGCATTCCACTGTACTTACTATAAAGAAGAGTACACAGTTTTTGCTTTACGTATTAATATACAGATGTAGATCCTAATCATAAATTATTAATCATTTAAGTCAGTCATGTAGGTAGTAGAGCCACGCTGATTTCAGCATGAATGGGCCGGCTCGACCGGGGCGGTACTACCCTCGCACAGAAAATCAACGTAAAATGACAGCGTTCGTGCTGTCGTGTTTCGTTGGTGAGTGCGATACCGGAGGCCCAAATAGTCTAGTCAACAAGTTCCATACTTGTTGACTAGATTAAAAGATGCAGCAGCATCACTAGGGCGCCATGGTGTGGGTCGCCATACTGCATTGTCTGCATTCGCAGTGAGTATGGTGACCGCCACTCTTGGATTCTGCTTATGCTTTCCATCAGGCAGAATAGAGTCATTTTGGCAGGCCATACATAAAAAAAAAAATAAGTCAATTGAAAGACTGGATAGTAGACAGACTATCTATAGAAGACGAGAACTTTATCTTTATTTTCATTGACAACCAATCAAAACTTGTTACAATACAGCAACACAGAGTCCACATCAAATGACAATAAACCCTCTAAATTGTGAAACAATTGACAAAATAGAAAACAAATAAACGAAAAGGAACGAACCTCGTAGAAACTTCTATCACAAAATATAATAGTGCATTCGGTACGAAAATTGCAAACAATAAAATTCTGTCGCGATACCGATTGTATCTCATACGAACCGTTCGAGAACTACCCTCTCTTAGTTATTTTTTTATTTGGTTTAATTCAATACTTGTTTTGAAGGAGAAATATCTTTTAAAAAGGCTGCTCATTCTAGTGACAGTCAGGAAATTAAATTGCAGTCGTAAATTGTTTGAAAAGCTTTTATTAGTTTTTAAGTGAACTGGTTAAAAGAGGTTATTAGTAATTTACTTTACAACTAATATGAAGAATGTTATATGATAGTGTGTGTCTTTAGTTAATATAATAAAGCTCACAATTTTATTTATTTATTTTACAACTTTATGCACAAGATGTACAATGGCGGACTTAATACCATAGGCATTCTCTAACAGTCTAACTTCAGGTGGTACAGAAATGAATGTATGAATATACTTTGATAAGTTAATCGAAAATAGACAAAAAAGAACTAAAAATTAAGTAATACGATTTATACAAAAAGAGCTTTTACTAATACTTTTACTTTAAAGGCGAAATTTGTATAGATGTATGAATGTTTTTATCTCTCATGCAAAACGAATCTAGATGAGTATTGGCACAGAAATACATTATAGTCTAGAATAGCGTATAGACTTCTTTCTATTCCGAAAATCTAGTAATGCTTTGAAATGAGCAAAGTAAAATCAGAACTAAGAGTATGTTACTTACGGTTCGCGCGAGTTCACGTAAGGCGCATCTTGTAAATTGATTTTGAAGTCGTACTTGTATGTTAAAATAAATGTCTTTACAGATATTTTACTTGAATAAGAAAATTAATATAAGTTTGAGTAAATAAATTATTATTTTAGCTATTAAAATGTATAATAATGAGAAGCTGGTATTCACTGAATCTAGCTTTGTTTGGAAAGTAATTAGAACCCAGTCAATGCATCTTATTAGAAATGTAAAGACTTTAAAAATATTTTAATTATTGTCATTCCATTAATCGTAATAAACTTCTAAAAAGCAGATAGTTATTTCAATAAATATTTTTGATCCCTTTTTTTCATTTACAGCTATTTTTTTTATTTAGAAGGGCGTTGCCACTCTCTGAGACCTCCTATTTATTGGAGGAGAGTAGGGTTTGGGACTGCAGTAATCTGGTGTTTGTAACAGTTTAATAAGCTATTCTTTCTGAATGAGCCGAAAGTGTCAACACTTATTTATTTTTATTATTTATTTATACTTCATGCACATTAAAGTGCCAAACGTGGACTTAATGCCGTAGGCATTTTCTACCAGTCAACCTTTGGGTGGTCTAGAAATCTTATGAGGTAGGCGCACGTAAAGGATTTCGTTGGCAGAAAGTTCTAAGGCCTATAGACAGTCCGTAACAAGCCCGTGACTTTCACACATTTATCGTATATGGTTGCACTAGTTATTGATTCAATAAAATGAACGCAAATGAAATGATTCATATTACACACATTGCACTTCTTATCATCTGAATATAATAATAGTCTATTAAATCAAATAATAAACACAAAGTAATTTGGGCTGCGTACAAAATAAATTGAAATTTCGCCATCCACGTGTCCGGAAACTAATAGCGCTAGAACTATCCTAACTTTTACGAGTACACCGGCTTTTGTCAAAGAGTTGGTTATAATAGGCGGCTCTCTAGGAACAGCCAACAACCTATGACTTTGTTGTTCAACTACCTCAAGTCGTATAGCAAAAGCTACAAGTTGAGATACAGTAAAACAAACTTTTGTTGCGAAAATAATGGGGTGGGGAATAGTACAATCATTTATAGATTGAAGACAAAAGAAGGCTGCTTTTGGAGAATTTTGGTGGTTTCGAAATTCCAGAAGAACAAAAGCTAGAATTTGATGAAGTTTTCCGTGTGATGACGAATTTAGTATACTGATTGTCACAATTCCTATTCACCCCATGAGTGTCGGAATAGTTAGGAAACAAAGAGAAGGAAAACTCGATACATGCCCTATAACAACCTAGGTAGGCCCAAATCTACATGCTAAGGTGAGGCCATGTGCAGCCGGTAGACTTTTAAACTCAAGATGACAAAGCAGTATTTATTTGAATTTCGAAAAATTATTCAAAATGTAGATTTACGCCAAATACAATGAACCAATCTCTGTCTGACGAGTGTATGAAAGATTATAACTGAAATTCAAGCGATTCTAAGCCATTATTCCTTAACTTTATAACCAGTGCGTAAGGTTACCAAAGCACATACATCTAAACCCGAATAGCATCCTTAATGCCCTATCATTAACTACCTTACTAAGAAGGCAGAAATGCATTTGTGTCTTGAGTTATCAGTATCTAACGGTGGTTACAAGTAGTCATTTGCCACCAGGCACGAGAACGAGAAGGGTACAAGGGTTCTCAGGAATTGTATATTACGACAGCGTGGTGTTAAATTTTTTTTTTGATTGGATCAAATAGCAAAAAAAGTTCTTGACCAAATGTGCGATATAATTAAAAGGTTGAATCATTTTTCTGTTGGATGGTTTTGTTAAGTGCATATTTAATGGAATCATTCAGTTGGTTTATGCACTGAGTTACATTGTAAGTTCTTATGAGCGGTAGATTTTTATCAAAGACCATAGTTAGTAGAATAGTAACAGAGGTAACCGTGCTCACCGTGGGAGAGCCACGCTTCGGCATGAATGGGCCGGCTCGACCGGCGTGATACCACGGCCTCACAGAAAACCGGTGTGAATTAGTGCTTGCGCTGTGTTTCACCGAGTAAGTGAGGATACCGGAGGCCCATACCCCAACCCCATACCCTATCACCCCTCCTTCTCTCCCCCCTCCTCCTATCTCCCCTCCCCGCATCCCGCCAAAGGCCGGCAACGCACTTGTGACACCTCTGGTGTTGCAGGTGTCCATGGGCGGCGGTAATCGTTTACCATCAGGCGATACGTCTGCTCGTTTGCCCACCTATTCCTTAAAAAAAAAAAAAAGGTAAAATTGTACGTGGGAGAGCCACGCTTCGGCATGAATAGGCCGGCTCGACCGAAGTGATACCACGGCCTCACAGAAAACCGATGTGAAATAGCACTTGCGCTGTGTTTCACCGAGTGAGTGAGGATACCGGAGGCCCATACCCCAACCCCTCCCCCATCCCTCTCCCCATCCTCTAAAGGTCGGCAACGCACTCGTGACGCCTCTGGTGTTGCGAGTGTCCATGGGCGGTGGTAATCGCTTACCATCAGGTGATACGACCTGCTCGTTTGCCAACTATTCCATTAAAAATGAATTTATTGATGAACCTGTTGTCCTCTCGTTGGTGTCCCTGCCTGCTAAGCCCGAGGTTTGATTCCCACACAGTACAAATCTTTGTGTGATGAAAGCGATCATTTATTCAGCGTTCGGCTGTAATTTATTTATAATATGTATGGATTTACAAATACATCAGCAATCTAATTATCGTAGTACAGACTGCTTAATTTGGGACCTGACATCGCCCGTTTGTGAGATGTGTAATGTTTATATTATATTATAATTATTATTTCATAGTGACTGATCTACTCAGTTACCACCTACTTTAATACATTCACACATCATCTTCCTAGCCTTTATTTTTCTTAAGATTAATTGGGGTCGGCTACTAGTTCAACCGGTTTTACCTGAATATCAGTTTTTCCACGGAGTGACTGGCATCGGACCTCCGCAACACTGAGGGTGAACTGAATTTGAAGGTTGAATTAGTTGTCAGTATATTTGAGGGCACTAACTTGCCAATAACGATTGTCATAGATGTTCATGACAACTGGGACTGACGGCTTAACGTGCTCTCCGAGGCACGGGCGGGAAACACCACCCTCTTCCATACTCCGGGCTGCTATTAAAAAAAATGTATGAAAAACCCAACAGCATTCCGACTGTGGTACATTATAGGGACGTATAGTAGATTGAATTATGGTGGACGAATGGATGCGGACTGATCAAGACCGGGTTAGTTGGCGCTCTTTGGGGGAGAACTATGTCCAGGACTGGACTAAGTATATAGTGACATGATTATACATGAGAAATATGAAACACTCTTCAATGTTTTTATGTGGTGTCAGAATTTGAACGCAATAGGTGCAAAACTTGGGAATAATAAAGGCTAGGCAGATGATGATGATTTGCAAAACTTTGAGGTTTAAAGGCGTACACAAATGCACTTAACATTTTTATATATCTAGGGTATTACAATCTAGAATTAAAATCACTTGTACTTATTTCACTGTATTATTTTAGTTTATACCTGACCGGTTTCGCCTTGTGGCATCATCAAAGGTTACTGGTTATACGAAATAAAATCTTCACATCTGAAACCCAACAATTTCCATGTACCCGCAGTTGTTGGGTTTCAGATGTGAAGATATTTATTATACCTTTTATTATTTGATCTGACCCTGCAAAGATTATAATTATGAATTAAACGTTAAAACATGTTACTTCTTACATTATTAGGAAAATTTGTTGTAAACTGAAAACTATTTTCTTAAACTAAATAGGTGCTTAAGTTTGCCTCAAAACTTTAAGTAGGTTCCCCAAGTCTCGTAGTTTGTTAGGTGGAGCTTGTGTAAACGAGAAATGACAGGGTTAGTGAATGGTGATATTTTAGCGCAACAGCTAATTATAATATATTAGAAAAACGTTCTATCTAATGAGGATTTTTATAAAATCAATCAAAGGTGGAAATATTTTTTGTGTAATTTGAAATGAAATGAAATGAAACTTATTGATATACATTTTGAACATATTATCCTGACTTATATGGATATAATAATAACAATCGTGAAACTTAATAACTAGCCGCATTCACATTAATCACAGAATATTCCATCCCCAAACAATTACACAAAAACTGTGATGCTTCACTATCATCCCATTATAAAATATACGAAACCACGTAAGATAATAATGTAGTAATTTGTGTTATTAAGGCCGTTTCATCACTTCTTAGGTTTCAGTGACTACTTAACTTTATCTGATTATTAAAATAATAACCTCTCACATCTTAAACAAAATTATATACTTCGAAAATGAGTAGAGTCTTCTTTACGTGTGAAAACTCCCACGGGCCGTCACCCCACCGACGTTTGCGGTAGAGTGGTGTGTCGGGATCGGACCGAGTAAAACCTGTGCCTGAGATCGGAGGGATACGGGAACTGCTGTGAATAAGACATCCGGAGATGTCCCTCTGTTTTGAACTGTTGGTAAACACACTTCTATGATTCTAAATATATAAATATCATAGTTATATTTTACCCAGATGCGGAAAGATTGATCGTGCTCATCACAAAATTTGTTGTCCTGGATGAGAATCGAACCTTTAGATTAGCAGTCAGTCATACTTAAACAATTTATTAATACACTAGCATTTGCGCACGGCTCCGCTCGCGTGTTAGTCGGTTATCGCGTTATTTATATCCTTCCTCGAGAATCAAAGTATCTTCATTACAAATTTCATTGAAATCGGTGTGGCGGTTTGGCCATGAAAGCAAGACAGACAGACTTAAAGTTACTTTCGCATTCATAATATAAGTATGGATTTAACTGGACACATGCGTTTTAACTGTATATTATTATTATATACGATACTCAAGTCGAATATGGTAATTTGTGGGACGTTTGCCTCATTCCGTCTCTGTAAACAAAAGATTACCCCATCAAGCTTAGGTAAAGCGTCCCCGAGGGAAATGTGAAGTTATTGTAAGGAGAAATGTTATAAAATGTGATGTTTTTTTAACCGACTTCAAAAAAGGAGGAGGTTCTCACTTTGACTGTTTTTTTTATGTTTGTAATCTCAGAACTTTCGACTGCGTGAACCGACTTTGATGATTCTTTTTTTATTTGAAAGCTGGTGCTTCCTATGTGGTCACATTTTAATTTGGTCCAGTTCTGATATGTCATCCATGAGAAAATCATATAAATCATAAATTTACATTAAGTATGTGCTCGACAAATTGACGAATAATTCAATATCACGCCGACTGATTTCGATGATTTTATTTGAAAACTGGTGCTTCCCGTGTGGACCTAATTCAATTTGGTCGTTCTTGAAGTCGGTTTTTTTTCTGGTAATATTTTGTATTATTTTTTGAAAGCTGGTGCTTACCGCATCAAAATCCTACGATTAGTTATGCAGATAAATGGTTTGGTTTTTACAAATATCCTCTCATCTCAAATGCATGATAAGCCTTCTCCGTACTGAGTGGGTAAAAAGTATATAAATCAACTAAGATGTTATGATAAGAGCTAATTAACTTTTCAGCTAAAAACTTATTTCTAGAATCAATGTCACTTGTAAGAGTTTCATTTTTCTAGAAGTTAATTAGTATTTTTATATATTAATGTTTTTTCTGTAAAGTTATTTCTGATAATATTCTATTAAAACTATTTATAGTCAATACTTGAGTCTTTTCTTTCTCTTAAATTATAGTTATTCTTATAATATATGTATGTATGTATTTTATAACTATGTGTGTATGTTTATATATATACATATATAAATGTATGTGTGTATGGAAGTAAATAAGTTCTTCAAACTCAATGCACGTCAACTACTACTGTCTCCTGAAACATTTGGTCCATCCTAAGGTTGCTGGAAGAGATTGCTTTTGGCAATAAGGCCGCCCTTTGTACACTACACTTCGGACATATTATGTATTATAAACTTATTTAACTCTGTAATATGGTGTGCAAATTAAGAGTTTTCTATTCTATTCTTAGTTCTACGATCAAAAGGAGGTTCGTTGAACTCGGACTCATTGTTTTTTCTTTAAAAGCCTTTTTTATCCAGCCAGGGTAAGGATTAAATGGCTGCACATTTTATATGCATGAGAGTTCACACTGTGGGTTATACAATCTCTTCGTAAACGATAAAAGCCGTCTTGCTCAAGGCTATAGTCAGCTTTACTATAACGACGGTTCACACAGTGGAATATTTCCGCAATATAATCTATAACATTTAGAATGTTAAACGTAGGGAAAATTGGATGTCAAAACACTTTTTAAAGTATAGTGAACTAAGTTTTTGTTGCAAAGGTGTTCAAACTAGCAGACGAGTTACTTAATGGTTAGTGACACTTACTTCGTGTGGACAGATTAAAAAAAAAACAAGAATACTTCAAGAACTAGACCAAATTGAAATAGGACTACATAGGAAGTACCAGCTTTCAAATAAAAAAAGAATCATCAGAAAAAAATTTTTGTTGGTAATGAAAAATGTCTCAATTTTTTTACAAGTAGAGTTTCTTTATCCCCTACGCCAAAAACTATTCAAAACATCTAAAAACCATCAAATGACATATCCCACAGTAAATTTTTATACTAAAAACAAATTTAACGATTGTTTTTCATGTTACTTGATTACTGGGCTCTACCGAAAACCCTAAACCATAACCACAGCTTTCTGTGAGAACCTATTCAACTTAAACAAATAAATTTCCAGGTGTTTGAACTTTCCTAAATTAAATTCAGCCACTTTTGTAATAAATCAACCAGATATCTCGAGTTTCATCAACAATTTACCAATACAATTCTGTAATCACGGGTTCTAGACACGAAAGATTATCGTTTGATTGCAGACAATAAATAATTAGAATTCGTTGCAGTAAAAAAAATAAATGATTACATTGTTTAAACCAGAGGGTATGAGTTCGTCAGTGGTATGAGTCAAGCTAGAACAATCAATTGCGTCATAAGTACGATCACGTATTATTTGTCTGTGTGTAATTTTTCTATAATATGTTTATCTTTGAAAATTAAGAAATAATTATGTTAGCGTCCCATTTTGAAACCAGAGAGCCGTGTGTTAACAGTTAATGTCACAGAGTCACGAAAACTTATATTTGAAGCATATTTGCTTGTATTTCTTTTAAGAAAACCTTTTTAGAAATCTTAAGTATCCTTGGTAATAAAGGTTGTTTTGTGACAGCCTTTCAATTTTGCATCTCATCCTTCTGTTTTTATTGTGTATCTATATTATGTATTACACTCGTTGAGGATCGTGGCCACTACATCATCATCATCAACAACCCATAACGTCCCAATCGGCTCGGGCCCCTTCTCAGGAGAGGGTGTTATCGTGGCCATTACAAATCATTACTTTCCATTCTTTTCGTCTATCGAGGTCTGGAGTATGTGTGGTTTAGCACACCTTAAAAGAGGTAGTGCATAAAATCAATCCCCTTGGACGCTTTCCCTGTACTTTCCTGTTATAAGAAGATATTCGAGATTGTCGCATTTTTGACATAGAAATTCAGGACCCTAAGTAAGAAAATTTTGAGAAAGTTCCATGGTCGTAGGAAGTCAGTCGCGCCCTTGTCAATTCTCATTCTACTGTGTGAAGGTGTCATTCAGATTGTGGCAAAGCACTTGCTACTCTTATGTTCAAAGTCCAGGCGAAGTGCCTTTCCACCAGATGACTCCTCTCGTCGTCTGCTGCTTCTTCTTCGGACTCCTACTTTCTTTATTATACCAACATTATTTGGAATCGGCTACTAGGACAACCGGATTTGCTAAAATAACAGTTTTTCCAAGGAGCGACTGGCATTGGACCACCGTGATCCTAAGGGTGACATGAAGTTGAATTTTCAAGTAGTTGTCAGTATCTTTGAGGGCACAGACATACCAATAACGGTGATCATATTCATAACAAACGGGACCTACGGCTTAACGAGCTCTCTGAGGCACAGGCGAGAAATACGCTGCTATTAAGTTTGCTCCCTATATAAAAAAACTCAGGGACACCTTTACCATGAAATGCAAAAAAAAATAGAAAAATCAGAGAGTCAGAAATACTGAAATATAGTCTCCGTTCTTACTGAATCCGATTCCATTAAAATCACTTCGTACCTCGCCAGAGTGTAGATAAACAAAATAATAAATCACCGGCCGAAATAGTATCTAATAACCTGAAAATAATGGTTTAATTAACCGAGCCAGCTGTAATCTATTACCAATAAGAGGAGTGTACAAAATAATAACTACAGATAGGGATCATTTGTCTAGACAAAGGGAAACTTATTAACGAAGTTGGACGATTATAGGGTTTGCTATTGACCAATACTTGTCGAGAAACGATAGATATTTATCATTACTTATGTTTTAAATGCTAAAGATTGTTTATCAGGGTTTACATCTAGAACTACAACCCCTAAGGGATACCTGAATTTTTCTTTACATCAATTTTGTATACTTGAGGCATAGACGCAGATAAGTAATTTGATAGTATGACATATTTATGACTATGACCGCCTTTTTAACCGACTTAAAAAAGGAGGAGGTTCTATGTTCCACTGTGGAGGAGGTTCTATGTTCCACTATATGTATTTGTTTTATTTTTATATATTATAGTTCGCCAGAAGACGTATTATGTTTTTAAGTTCATCTATACATGTAAAAATGAATCGCCAAAATGTATGTACGCGCATAACTTCCGATCGGCTGCACCAAATTAAATAATTATTTTTTTATGTGTTCGTTATTGTTAGGACACAGTTTGTGTACAAGAAAAAGAAAAGATAACCCGAAAAGTATTTTTTTTTGTTCGCGACTGTACTCTACCTGTGGGAAGCTGAGAACAGATATGTAAATATGGTGGTACGAAGTTCGCCGGGTCATCTAGTATAGTATAAGTTGGTATGAGGTAGTCTGAACCGTTCAATGAATTTTGGTTTTGGAGTTAAAGTTAGGTTCGCCTTAATTATTATTTTAAGAATGAGCACTAAACTGAAGCCTCAGTTATTAAATTGAAAGGACTTTTCGGGAAGGCGAGTTTATATTTTTTACTCGATTCCAAAGACGCCAAAAGAAAAGGTTTAAAAAGTATTAAACATTTTGGTAGTCTATCAATGTTTGTGTGTTCCACTGAACCGATTTTAATAAGGTGTCACTAGGTACATAATAATTGCCCGGGTGACATAGGCTATAAAAGTAGGCAGTGGGAGGGTAGTACATTTCGTCATTATCGTACAAGTTGTATACTTGTAGGATACTAACGAAAAGTAGCGTAGTTTATAGCATAGTTAGTGCGTTAACGCGTGTGTTTACTTGGAACTAAGCTGCTGTTTTTGATTCAACAAGGACAAAGCTATTCGTTATCTACCTTTTTTCATTAGATCTGAGGAGTAGGGTTGTAGCTTTTGGTACTTTTTCTTGTATTACAGTTAGTTTGTTGCCTTATATTTTAAAATATCTGTAAAAATTCGATTGCACAAGTGAAGTACGGTGAATCTAACTATTAGGAACTGACGATAGTTTTTATAAACTACCATCTTATTTATTTAACTATATTTTTTATGGAATGGGGGTAAACGAGCAGACGTATCACCTGATGGTAAGCGATTACCGCCGCACATGGACACCCGCAACACCAGAGGCGTCACAAGTGCGTTGCCGGCCTTTGGGGATTGCGGAGGGGTTGGGGGATGGCTCTCCAGTATCCTCACTCACTCGGTGAAATACAGCGCAATGGCTATTTCACACCGGTTTTCTATACTACTGAATCATTCACAGTAACATTAATAGTTAAGCTATATTCAGTTATTCAGCCTTTCAGACTGAAAATGAGGTCGCGTATGTACTGAATAAAATAATATTGAAGAAAGGGCAGGTTAGAAATACCCGAAAGCCTCGGGCTTGTATGAAAAGTTTAATGAGAGCAGAGACAACGCGTTAGGCATACGCGGATAGAAAATGGCGGTCGTATTTTTATTTCTGTGTTTGTAAATTTTTTATTTGTGTAAAGAGAAACTAAAAAACAATTAAAACGAAATTGTGGCGTTTTCCGTAACAAATTAAGTCCGTATGTTATTAAATACCGCTTGTATTATTACAAATATCAAAAGGATTTTACTTTGATAAAATAAAGTAAAACATAGGTCATTAAAATTTAAATTCCATGACATTAGAAATTTGTTACTGGTAAGAATCCGATGGGTAAGCTTAGTTGTAGGCCTTTAGGCAGCTTGATTACGTAGCCACAATGTAGTCTTGCCAGTCCCAACCCGCACTTGGCCAGCGTTTGGACGTATGGCCTCAACCCGCTTTTGAGAGAAGTTCCGAGTCCAGCAGTGAGACGATAAGGGTTGTTGATGCAGAATCTGACTCCTTAGCTTTGTAATCAAGACCACTTCACGTCAGAAGACCAAGTTCATGATAACAAACTAGCAGTGCCTGTATTATGATAACCAGATTGCTAAAAAAATATTCAAATATTTCTAAATACATGAGACACGTGGTAATCTTATAAACGTTTTGCAGAGCAGTGTCGAACTATCGAATTTGTCGGATTATTGATTACTGCCTAAGACCCCCAATAGTTCGGAATGTTGTGTACAAGCGAGTACCTTGTAATCCGACAAATTACATATCCAATTCATCCAATGATAATATATTATGCTATACATAACATACTCTGAAGTACAAATCATACTTCGTTACATTGCATGCTAAATTTAGTAAATTAAACAACACAGTGGAGAGCTTACGTTTTATTATATAATCCCACATTTAAACAAATAAAAAAAGAATCATCAAAATCGGTTCACCCAGTCGAAAGTTATGAGGTAACAAACATGAAAAAAAAAAAAAAACAGTCGAATTGAGAACCTCCTTCTTTGTTTGAAGTCGGTGAAAAATTAACTTCTGCTACAGTACTTACAAAAAATATGTATATTATTTTAAAGACAACTCCCGTATTATGATATATCCTGTGTCGCATACATGAAACGGACACAAAAAATACTCAGAATTTGTGGGTTACTCAAAGTGTTGTCCTATGTGGGACTTGAACCCACAACACTTGGTTCGGTAGAAAGCAGCGTGGTCACCACTTAAACCACTTTTTTTTTATTTTTTTTTTTAACGTGTGGAAATCCCCTCGGACCGTCACCCCACCGGGGCTTGCGGCGGGGCGGTGTGTCGGACTCGAACCGACTAAAACCACACGGTGTGCCACTCTGCGCCTGTGGAGGGAGGAATCCGGGAACTGCAGTTGTTAACACGTCCGGACCCCTCCCAGCGCTTGCCCGCACAAAAGCGGGCACCGTCAGCTGTTAACCTCTCATTTTAGGCAACGTACGGCACACACGTAACGTCGCCTCCTCGCGGGTGGCCACTAGAGCGGATGGAAGGGAAAGCCCGTCCCGACCATCCGCGGCCACACTCAGGGCGGCATGAGGCGCTGATAGGCGCGCCTCCGCCGCCCGGTTCGCCGGCGGCGGATTGGGTCCGAGTGGATGTCATCCTCCCGGGCCTTCTCCGCCACCTCCTTCTGCGAGATGACTTCTTCGCAGAAGGTTGCGACCGCGGTAAAACTGCTATCGCTACCGGCCATGGAGCGTATGACGGCCGGTAGCGAGAGATCTCCTCCGATGACTGCAGTGAGGGCCCGACGCTGCGGCGCCCAAGCGGGGCAAACCGCCAGCGTGTGCTGGGCCGAGTCCTCACTGCAGTCGCAGTGGTGGCAGGCGGGACTCAATTCCCTCCTGGCGACTGAGTGCAGGTACTTTCCGAAGCAACCGTGCCCGGAAAGGACCTGCGTCAGTCGGAAGGAAAGGGTCCCGTGCTGCCGCCCTGCCCACTCGAGGATGACCGGCTGGAGAGCCTCCACGGCGGCAAAGCCAGCACGTGGAGTCTCCAGCCGGAACGACCATCTAGCCATGGTGGCTCGACGGGCGGCTTCACGCCACTCGCGTACCTCTTCGGGCGGAGGGCGATAGCCATACTCCGCCCGATATTCAGCCACCCGTCGATAAACTTCGGCGAGCACTTCCGCCTCCAAATCCCATGGGGGTGTCCCGGCCAGGGCGCACGCCGCCTCGGTCGACACCGTGCGGTATCCACGTATGGCTCTGACCGCCAATACCCTCTGAGGCCGCCAGAGGCGCGCCTTATTTAGGGCGGTCAGAGCCGCTACCCACACTGGTGCGCCATACAGCGCCATAGACCGGACCACCCCCATGTATAGGTGTCGCGTTGCGACGCTGGCTCCACCCAGATTGGGCAAAAGTCGCCCAAGGGCGGAGGCAGCGTCGACCAGCTTGGGTCCAAGCTGTCGGAAGTGCTCGTCGAAGAGCCACCTACCGTCGAGGATCAGGCCCAGATACCTCATCTGGGCCCGAACCGGTACGAGGACCGAGTTGACCTCTATGGAGGCGCCGGCGGGTGGACCACGACGGGGCCCATGGAACAATAGGGCCTCCGTCTTGTCCAGGGCCAACCGTAAGCCCAGCGCCTCGATGCGCCCGACCACCAGAGAAACACCCCAGGTGGCCAGGCGCGCCGCCTCTTGGACGTTCACCCCCCGGGCTGTGACAAGAGTGTCATCGGCGTAACATATTACGCCCAGCCCGGGGGGGAGACGACCTCGTAGGACCACCACTTAAACCACTAGGCCAACCGTGCAGAATCTTACCCAAGGACCAAGAGAAAATCTAAATTTACAGAACTACATCTTCAACGTTATTATTAAGTTATCAAAACTCATATTCATTTAGATTATTATCACGCTTCTCCAAAACGTTATTAACAGGAAAAGTTTTAACACAGATTAGAAGTTTATCCAATATTTGGGTCCATGTGGGTATTTATAAACATACATGAAGATATCGTGATATCGATTTGTCATAAAAAGGATCGATTATCGCTATATTCGTGATAATGGACATCGATATTGTTTTTTCAAGAATCGATATGCTAATACACATATTATTATGTAGAATTGGGTGTTATGGATTTAAATTTTGTACTACACTCTGTAAAATTCTTCACAACACACCGGAATCTAAATACCTAGAGTAGTTATCTTATTAAAGAAGATAAATATCAAGAAACCCGTTTAAATATATGTCAAATCGGAACTCGATTTGCCAAGATTGTAGAAAGTAGAAGGAAGATTATAAAAAGATGTACTCTAACACTTTAAATAATATGAAATTTGAACATGCCAGTCGAACAGACGGACACAAGCCATCTATTGAAAAAGAGGTTTTTGCTTACTATCATCAGAATTTTATAAAGTTTGTTTGAGTTCGTTGTTGTGAAGAAACTTGGGAAAGGCCTATGTCCAGCAGTGGAGGTATTTTGACTGAGACGATGATGACTTTGTCCGAAAACAAATCGAGAATTAAGGTAAACCAAAATAATATTTCTGAAAATCATTTGGGGTACTATGATTTGCGGAAATCGAACACAGATATTTCTCTACTTCGACCCTAAACTTTAGAGGGCAGAACTGTATGGAAACCATTTCTAACGGTTTTAAAATAGAATATTTTGTGTGTCTTTATTGTTTCCAATAAAGGTTTAAATAATTTCAGTACAGCGTTTGAATATTCCAGAAACTGTTTATGTACATAATAAATTGTTTTTGATAAATAATCTGCGATAAAATCATTATTATTTTCATTTTGCGTTCATTTTTTATTGTATTTTTAGAGAAAATCGTACAAAAATGAAGTAAATATATCTGATACTTAATTATTTTTAGATATTTGCGTCATATTCAAAAAGTTTTATTGAATAACTTACAATAAATTAATGGACAAAAATCAATATCGTCCATCACATTCTAGAATATTAAGATTCTAGAATTTATATGTAAATACAAAAGTAAATAATAACAATGAATCCAGGGATAACAGTTTTGAGAGCCTAGTTATGTTTATATGTTTCAACGTAGCGCCTAAAGTACTGAACTGATTTTAATGAATGATGATTTTAGTGTCAATATATTCGTAATAATGGTGATATAGACAACATAAATTTTATCAAAAGTTTTTATGTAATCGGGTGATAGTTTTTAAACTTTTACTTTAAATGTTTTGAAAAACATGTAAAATAATAATTAATTATAGTCGTAAAACCCACAGTTGACAGATTGTTTCAAATAAACAATAGAGGGTACCCTTTGCTAAACCCAAACATGCTCTATCGTGTTAGCACGTCAACGTTGTTCTGTGACGTCAACTCATGACACCGCATTCCTGATTTTAATGTCAACATTCTACTGTGATTACATTTTAATGGATTTTGTAACAAATGTATATTACAGATAAATTGTATTGTATTTGTATATGATTGACAGATGAACGATAGAAAACTCACGAAAGGAATTTAAGGAGCGAACGTGTATGGAAGGTCGCGGGAAACCACTGGATGCGAGCAGCATAAGACCTATTGTTGTGCAGAGCCGTGGGGGACGCCTGTGTCCAGCTGTGGGCGTCTTTCGGCTGAGATAATGATGATGTGTGTGTGTGAGGAAGTGTCGGAAGAGGTCGTCCAAGGCGAAAATTTACCGACCAAATTGGTGATGTTCTGAAGAAGGGCCATGTGGAAAATACCAATAACCGACGAGCATGTATGCAGCGATTGATGAATGTGGAAGAGCAAAAGAGGCGTGTCTCTTGCATGTAAGGACCTTAGTGAGTGGTGGTCAATTGTCTCTGCAATCACCCCTGGAAATAAGGCGTGACTTTATATATGTAATAAAACATGGAACATATTTTACTTATCACACAATTGTCTTAAGTCGGAATCGGACAAGGAAAATTGCCATTAACGTTCATTTTCAACAATTTATGGTCAATTTTAAGTTTTGATGTATGTTATTGAAAACAGAAAAAGTCACAGTATTTTGTTCTTTTTACAAAATCTTAACGAATAAAAAACGACATGAAGAGATGTATCAAATTGAAATGGGACCACACGGGAAGCACCAGCTTTCAAATAAAACAAAATATTTAAAATTGGTTCACCCAGTCGAAAGTACTGAGGTAACAAACATAAAAAAATACAGTCGAATTGAGGACCTCTTCCTTTTTTGAAGTCGGTTAAAAATAATCCTGCACATCAATCAAAGTATTGAATTAATTGTATCTAAAAAATTAAACTATCTCCAGTTTTATCTAGAAACAGATTATTGAAAATGGCTGTAGGTCAAGTTTCTTACTAACTTTCGTAACTTGTCCTACTAACCAAAACGAACAAAACATGATTAATTTTCATGAAAAAAGAAGATTGAAAAAAAAAATGAATGATCATTCTATACTATTAAAGAAACTATCCTACCGTACACGAAATAAATAGAATGAAATCGACATCACATATAGTCGACCGTGAACTATAGACGCACTAAAAAGCAATGGACAGCGCAGTTTACTACATCGCTGTTTTTGCTACTGTGTAACAAGTCTATAAAAGATTATCCCTTAAATAACACGAAGCAAATATAATTTTATTTGTAGACTCATAAAACTGCCTTAGAGGAATTTAATGGGAGCCGTAAACGATAAAAGTAGACTGCCTAAAAAGATAAGAAATTTTGGAAACCATTTTATGTCATGGACAATATTTCGTTAAGAATTAATTTTATAGCTTTAGTAAATATTATACAATTCAATAAAAAAATTAGTATTACCAAGCATATGTTTTAAAATTAGACATTTAATTGCTAATGTTCTCCTAGCCGATAACGGCCACGGCGCGGCGGCCAGTTTCAACGGGGACCAGCCAACTACGCAGGAGATATTATAGTGCACAAGTGTATGCGCAAACACAGGTTCACTCTCTGTTCCCTCACGTATAGGCAGAAAAGGAGCAAACTCATTGTTCAGTGATTAGCTACTGTCTTCCGTGGTCAATTGCAACCTAAGTAATACAGACAAGCGAGTTGCCGTTCTTTTTCCGTGTGGTGTCGGATAATATGGAGTGTTACCATCCCTATCCACCCCAAAGGTGACGTAAGAAGCAACTAAGGCAGCCAACTACACAGGACAATATGTCTGGTATAGTAAGCCTAAACATACTATCATCATCAACAACCCATAACGTCCCACTGCTGGGCTCGGGTCTCCACTCAGGAGAGGGTTAAGGCCATACGTCCCCACACTGGCCAAGTGCGGGTTGGGAACTAGCTAGACAACGTTGTGGCTAAGTTTCTTGTCCTTGGATGTTTTTAAGCCGCCCAAAGGCCTCCAACTAAGCTTCACGACTGTTATCATATGATAACAACCGGGACCGACTGCTTAATGTGACCTAACGGTATATTATGCTCATGGTAACCAGGGATCGGAAAACCCATGCATAACGGTATTCGTTATAAACGGTTACCGAATCAATCTGTAACCGTTTCAAAGGGTTACTCATCGATTCGGTTAACAGATTATATATGTTATTGTTTTAACCCAAACAATAAGGGTTAACCCAAATTAAAGGGTTTATGTTTTTGAAATTGTTAACCCAAATGATAGATGTTAACCAAAGATTTCGGTTATTTTACGACGTGACGCGATTCGAAAATTAATCAATTTTACTTGATCTCTTGTGAAAAAAAATTAACTTGTTATCCCCTTTTCCCATTCCACGCAAATAATGAACGTCACCGACGACTGTAACGAAAAATGAATCACGGACCTACAAATATCCAGAAACCTATATCAAATTCGGTTAAGGTTAACCGTAATTATCCTGTATTAGATTATTCCTGTTAACAGTTATAATTCGGTAACACATATTTGGGTTAATCCTAAATTTAGGTTAACCCATATCCAAAAGGGTTAATAACAGATTATTTCGGTTAGGTTAACCCTAACCGGAATATCCCTGATGGTAACATGCAACTAGCGGTCGCCCATCCAGGTACTGACCGCGCCGTCGTTGCTTATCCTCGGTGATTGTTTCTAATCACTGAGTGCAACTGGGCTATGAGCGCCTCACACAAACATACTAAGGGTAGGCCATTTTCAGTAGTTGACTGTTGTTATTGTTATAACACAGGTAATAGTGGAGAAGAAAATATTCCCTCACTTGATGAATAGAAACAAAGGATTTTCCTATATCCTTTTGATTACAGTCTGGTACAGCCGATACATATGTGACTCTCCCAGGTTCTATTCAAATCAAAATTAATTGACGAAATACGCCCTAAATATGTATTGTCGTGTCCACAAAATTGTTTGCCTAATTTTAAAAGCGTGTTGTATTGTAATTTATAGTGGTTTATGATACCAAGTTATGTAGACGAATGATGTTCTGGAAATTATAAGTCTAACGATGCGTGGAATTGCTAAGGATATTAGACGTTCGCCCCTGAGGACTAAGAAAGACTTCTGAAGCTATATCAAGTATATAATCCAAGGCTCTATTAATGTAATGATTCATGATATCTTTAAAAGCAAAACCAAGGTAGTAGAGCCACGCTGATTTCAGCACGAACGGGCCGGCTCGACCGGGGCGGTACTACCCTCGCACAGAAAATCAACGTAAAATGACAGCGTGCTGTCGTGTTTCGTTGGTGAGTGCGAGACCGGAGGCCCAATTAGTCTAGTCAACAAGTTCCAAACTTTGACTAGACTAAAAGATGCAGCAGCATCACTAGGCCGCCATGGTGTGGGTTGCCATGCTGCATTGTCTGCATTCGCAGTGAGCATGGTGACCACCACTCTTGGATTCTGCTTATGCTTTCCATCAGGCAGAGTAGAGTCATTTTGGCGGGCCAAACATAAAAAAAAAAAAAAAAAAAAAAAAAAAAAAAGCAAGCTGCATGAATTTAAGACGGATATTTATAAATAGTTTAACTTTTTCCTGGGTCTTGGTTTACAGGAGTGCAGTTGTGTGCAAGTGGAAGGAATTCGTCCCAAAAAAGTTCACCCTTGTGTTATTGTAGTAAAAATCGTTTTAAATAGTATTAATAACCGGACCATAAGCATTTACGGTTTTAAAAAGTTAAAATGAGATAAGTTAAATTTGGTTAAAAATATACAAGATCTTGCTGGCTTAAAAATGTAGCCAGTTGAAAAGAATGCATCGTAAAAGGCACATAGGACGCATATAAATATACTGACATATTTAAACCTTCCAAGTGACTTACCTGGAAGAAATTACTTTGTACATTGTGAGTGCTATACGTTTAGGTTGTGTATAGGTGTAAAACTAACAATTAACTACATTTTTTTTCTAAACGTCAAAACACTTATTACGCTTACATTTCTTTTATTATCATCAACAACCCATAACGTTAAGGCCATACGTCCCCACGCTGGCCAAGTGCAGGTTGATGATGATAATAAGTGCAGTTAATAATCTGCTTCTCTCATGTCCCGCCCACAATTCCGACTTCGTGAACTGTTCGTTCTTTGTCCAAGCAGTGCTGCTGTGGAATGCGCTCCCGCTCGAAGTCAGGATGTCCACCAACCGATTTACGTTCAAAAGGAAAGTACATGAACTCCTTCTAAATGAACTGGCAGAACGATCAAATCCATAGCATACCTCACGTTACAGGGTTTCATAGTGTGTAAACAAATATAGTATTTATGTATATGTTAATCTATTTAATCTATATTTATGTATATTTATATATGTATGTGTGTATGTATACGTTTAAATATATTGTGAACTATACGTCTTATAGGTATGTAACCTCTATGCACCTACCTTACAAAATATCTACACCACCCGAAGGTTGACTGGAAGAGAATGCCCTGGGCATTAAGTCCGCCGATGTACAAATGTAGTGCGTAAAGTTTTTAAATAAAAAAATAATAATTATAAATGTTCACAGTTCGTTACTTAGTCTTGCAATTGTATGATATGTTATGCATGATGCATGCTTATGTATTGTGGTCGATATTTAACTTCCTTGATGGAGCGGAGAGCATTTGTAAAAGTTTCAGATTTTACATTTGTCTTAGTAGAAGTACAAATCGTGAAGCTTAATAGAGAGTTTTATTTTTTCTTATATATAGGTAAATTCATTTCTTTTCATTACACAAACTTACTAATAGCTTAAAAAGTACTTTCAAACAAACACAAATCACTACTACCGAAAAACACTAGTCTTTTTTTTCCAAAGTAGTAGAAGATTTATTTTAGTCTACAGTAACCAGGTACTATTTTTTCAATATCTTAATATTGCCTCAATATCTTATTGGTTAGACTCGATTTGTGTAATTTCCTGAACAAAATAATAGAACCAAGCTATGATTATAGTGTTCAATGGACTGGAATGATTAAACTGTTTCCAAGTCCAACGAAGTCAGTTTATCCGCAGTATATTTAGCGCAGTAAGCAAATATACTTATTAATAAATTGTATTCTTTTCCCGTTAGACTGTCGAGAAGAAAAATAAGTTATTATTTAAAACGGACTTACTGACCCGTGCCCACTTCGTTGGGCGAAAAACATGTTTCTCCGACTTTTCGGGTTATTATATATCCTATGTCACTCACAAATAACTTTGCCTTTATTGGTAAAAGAATTTTCAAAATCGGTTCAGTAGATCCAGAGATTACCTCCTACAATGTCACAAACTCACAAACGCACAAACTTTACCTCTTTATATAATGGTATTGATTAAAAAAAGTGAATCGATTTGAGAATAAACAATTGTACAACTATGTTGAATCAGCTAGATTGTGATGTAACATGATGTAATTCTTAAATATTGATATAGCAGTGCTCCTAGACATTAAGAAAAAACAGATTTAATATTTCGATTTTTAGGAGCACAGGAGTGTCAAGCTATTAAATTATAACTGACACGAGTGCATTTGTGGCCTTTGGGGTGAGTAGACGCTTTCTCAAGCGTATCGACGCGAACGCGCGACATCATCACTACTGCATCGCTGCAAAAAGTCGGCGTGGGCGAGAGTCCTGAATAAAACATTAAAACTACTTTTTTCAATATCTCAGACTTACGAAAAACTCTTAATTTCGGAAATTTAAATATTTTATTTTAAGGTTTGTTCCATGATTCACTCTCTGTACTTTATAACAGTGGCAACGGTGTATTATCTAACCCTCTTTCTCCCTGCTGTTATTTTAATAACTACACTAATATCTACCTTTTTTTAATTGTATTTTCTTGAGATACATTTGCAAAATCAAATATTGACCACCATTCATCAGTAATAGGCCTCTGAATCGCTAACTATGCTTATATTCTATAGTTTCTTACACAGCATTGTATAAGTCAGAAGCCACTTTATGGTTCAGGAGGATGAACAATAAAACGAGTCACCTGTGAGTAAATAACTACCCCCTAGACACCTACAAATCGAAAGTCACAAGTGAGCTAGTCTCTTGAGATATCCTTTTGAGTTTTCCCCTCACAATCACTGTATATAAATCAGAGTATGTGTCTAGGCTTGTAATATTAGTTCATATTTAGTATATTTCTGGAAGTATTGATTGTCTCCACGGCCTACCTAACTATCCTGTTAGCGGTAGTGTTGCACTTCGGGTCCTTAATCATGACCAATACGACGGCTTAGGCTCTAATGCCATTTATTGACAGGTTGACTCAAACTACGGTTCTTTGTTCAAAAGGCCAACCGACACCCTATACGAATGTGTAATTTGTACTCGCATAGTTTTATACGAATGTGAACTTAGAAAAAAGACAATTCTGTGATTTATTTCTGAATTTCTTCCCAGAGTGAGTCTTAGAAAATGCACCTTCTAGCTATAAGGCCCGACTTGTAAAGATTGTAAAGATATCTGTTGGAGATTTACTTACAAAAATAGATATCATTTATCAATTATAAGGAGGAAAGGGTTCAGCTTCGGGAATCGCACTCAATTTGTGAAAAGAAACGGAACAATCGCTTAACACGGGTTTATGTGATGCCGTTCCATACGTGCCAAAGTATGACTGTTCATCTAATAAACCATAATATTTTCCATTAAAATATGATATTAAATCAAACTTACGTCGGACATTCTCCATTTACCAGTTCAAATACGTTCGTATGCCCAGCTACTTTAACGAGGTGAAAAATTGACCTCGCGTGATTCTCGCACGCCGATTTATTACCCAGGGTCACACCATATGTGCAGGGCCGGATGGTGTTTGTTATTACAGAAAAACCTTTATACGAAAAGGGTATATCAAAATATCTTGTTTCGAAATATTGTGGTTTTTTGTATAAATGTACGATTCTGTTTATTTTCACAGTAATTGTTTTTACATGCTGTAGAATGTATCACTACTTTTACGAGACTTTGTTTTTAACCGAGTTCAAAAGAGGAGGAGGTTATCAATTCTTTTCTTTAATGTTTGCTAGCTCATAACTTTTGACTTGGTGAACAGATGTTGATAGGTTTGTTTTATTTGAAAGCTGGTGCTTCCCGTATGGTCCCATTTTAATTTGGTCCAGTTTTAGAAGTTGGTTCTTTTTTGTTAAAGTTTGTGATTATTTAAATTGTGATAATACGAATATAAAGTGGCTTTATATAAAATGCATAGGGTTCCCATTAAGGATATAAGGGTCTAAGCCAACCTCACCTGCAAGTGGTGTCCCTGCTGATAGATAGATGAGACTCTCCCGATTAGCGGCAATAGGCTCGCCACCGATTATGTGGAACCAAAACTCTGGCGAAAAATGGGCGTTTAATATACCTCTACCTACTCCTTTGGGGAAACAGGCGTGATTTTATATAATTAATTAAGGATCATGCTCAGTTTTTTTTCTATTAGAATCAAAATACATAATATTATCGCAATACTATGTACGTTAAATCAATAATATTATCAACATACCACAAACAATACGTGTTATTTGTGGTGTATTGATATCTTTAGCCTCAAATATAATTAACTACAAGTGTGTGCAAATATGTAGGTCAATAGCGTGTGCTGTTCCTACTAATGAACATAGTATTGAATATACAAAATGTCAAATATACTCTTCAGTAGATATCGTACAGATTTTAAAAAGAAGAGCATTTTAATCATTGCAAAATAATGTACGAGATAAATAAGATTCTCATTAAGTCAGTAATTCTTTCATCACAGGAGGCAAATTAGTTAAACTTACATATTTTGTTAAATGCTATGAAATATATTTAGCTTTAATTCCGCGAGACAAATATCCAGGTCTGAAAGCAGGGCACAAATCCCACCGTCATGCATACTCACATGCACATATGGGTATCATGCATATGTACACATACAAAACAAGTGAGACATAATTAGCATGCCATGCAACCAAACCTATACTCGACACGTGTTTCGCCCCTCCACGGGGCATCCTCAGGAGATGTTGACTCGTCGAGCGTTTGAGCTCGAATGATACCGATTGTATCTCATACGAACCGTTCTATCTATAACTATCCTCTCTTAGTTATTATTTTATTTGGTTTAATTCAATACTTGTTTTGAAAGAGAAATATCTTTTAAAAAGGCTGCTCATTCTAGTGACAGTTAGGAAATTAAATTGCAGTCGTAAATTGTTTGAAAAGCTTTTATTAGTTTGTAAGTGAACTGGTTAAAAGAGGTTATTAGTAATTTACTTTACATCGAATATGAAGAATGTTATATGATAGTGTGTGTCTTTAGTTAATATAATAAAGCTCACAATTTTATTGATTTATTTTACAACTTTATGCACAAGATGTACAATGGCGGACTTAATACTAAAGGAGGATGCCCTGTGGAGGGGCGAAACACGTGTCGAGTATAGGTTTGGTTGCATGGCATGCTAATTATTTCTAACTTGTTTTGTATGTGTACATATGCATGATACCCATATGTGCATGTGAGTATGCATGACGGTGGGATTTGTGCCTTGCTTTCAGACCTGGATATTTGTCTCGCGGAATTAAAGCTAAATATATTTCATAGCATTTAAGGAAAAATTTGAATTATTTTGAAAGAGAAAGGTTAAGAAAAGCTAATAATTTAAATTGAAGTTTATAATATTTGCTTTGTACCAAATTTCAAGATTCTGAGTTCACGGGAAGTACCATGTAGGTTTTGATTCCCTTGCGAGTGCGGGAAATTTGCAGCATAAACGGTTGTATCTTTTGATTGCGTTGACTTAGAAGTTTGATTTTTAACAGCTTCAAGGGACAGTAGACTTGAGTATTTGATATGAATTTCAGCTTGCTCCACACTTTCCTGAGAAAAAGGGTCTTGACAGACAGACAGACGGACAACAAATAACCATTAAGGGTTCCGTTTTTCCCTTTTGATGTACGGAACCCTAAAAGAGGGCAGTCAGGGGAGGTACACGCGGTACTATTATATTCTTTTCCTCTTTTTAAACGTTTTGTTTGGGGTTATTTATATATATACACACATAAAATGTTTAGCATTAAAAAAATTGTTTCCATAAGGGACGCAAAACGAACAAGCAGCAGAGGATCCTAACATTTTTGTTGTCTCACCCTTTTATTCATCAATATAACCGACTCTTTTTTTCAATTTCCAGTAACCTTTGAGTCTGGTCAAAATATGAGAACCTATACAAATGTTTGTGGTCTTTATATATTTCATACATCATCACCATCAGACTGCTGCAGTAGCAGGACATAGGACTCTCCCAAGGCTGTAATGGAATGAAATGAATGAATGCCATGTATGAGATGTTTCTACATAGGAAGTCAAATACAAAACAAAACTGAACCGCTGTTTTAGTAACCAGAGCGCTGTTAAATATAATAGGGTAGTTGATTGTATCGTAAATAAAAGCCGATGTCTCCTTCATTAAAACGAACACTAAACAACTCAGATAGTATAATTATTACAGCTTTTTATTTCTATTACAAATTGTAATCAAATATACATTAAAATATATGTATAGTTAAATTGAGTACTGTAAAACAGTGACGTCACAAGTTTGTATCTAGTACATTTTTATCGTTTTGACAAATGATAAAAAGTAACTAATTTGACTAAGGTGTCATCTACCCTATTGTCCATTTCTAACTACATGCGTACATATTATATTAAACCTTGACACAACAAATTATCGTACTTGTCACGCAATATCTGAAGCTATTAACGATATCAACAGAGATCTGCTACAAATATGCGCTTGGAGTAAGGAGCATGGATTAAAGGTCAATCCGAGCAAAACCCAGGTGAACTCCGCAATAAATTGGCAGCAATTACCTGCTATATCTTGTGATGGGTCAAATATCCCATATAGTGACAAGATTAAAAACCTTGGAATCTATATGGACAGGTATATGTCCTGGGCCCCCCAAATTGGTGAAGTTAGTCGTAAATTGTTTGCTACAGCAGGGTCACTGCGAAGACTTCGAAACTTTCTTCCCACCAACACGAAAATCGCCCTAGCACAATCCCTTCTCCTTCCTACCCTTGACTATGGTGACGTTAGCTATCTAGATCTTACTGAAGAACAACTGAGTAAACTTGAGCGTCTCCAAAATGTCTGCATAAGGTTCATATTTGGCTTACGTAAATATGATCACATCTCCGAATATCGCGTTAAGCTCAAATGGTTACCTATCCGCTTTCGCCGGAATGTTCACATTCTCACTATTTTGTACAGTACTCTGTTTCTCCCACACTCGCCTCCCTATCTCAAACAACGTTTTGAGTTCCTACACAGTTCACATTGCAGGCTCTTGAGATCGTCGGAGAATCTGAAACTGAAAATGCCCAGCCATTCCACACAATTCGCTGATAAGTCATTCTCGGTACAAGCTGTTAGACTATGGAACAACTTGCCTGAGGCAGTTAGACAAGCTAAATCTCTGCAAGTTTTCAAAAAGCAAGTCACAGATTACTACTTGACAATGTAAGGACCTCTGGGGGATTATTGATCATTGATGGTGTGTGGTACGCAATATGTGTATTTATGACATTTATGTGTATACATATATGTATATGTATACATACATATATGTATACATATACATATATGTATGTATTTAACCATGTTTGTATGTATATATTGTATTCATATGTATTGGTGTGCTTGCTGTAGATACATATATTAAGTTTATATATATTAATTATTACTTAGATTATTTTAAACTTAGATACACCTTAGACTACCCAAAATCAAATTACACAATATCCGTACAAAGGTTGTCTGGAAGAGATCGCCGTGAGCGATAAGACCGCCTATTGTTATACCAAATGTAGCTTTTCATGTATCTGTAAATTTTTATACTTTTGTGGTGTTCAATAAAGTTGTATAAATAAATAAAATAAATTGCGTAAAATTATAATTTTTCCTGGATCTACCAGTTTAACAATTAGGGTCACTAACCACTAGACCAAATGTTGCTAATTATGTTGTTAAGTTACTAAACAAACATTTCTCAAAATGTAATGCCAAAATAACTCTACTCTGCCTGATGGAGAGCATAACCAGATTACAAGAGTGGTGGTCACCAGACTCATTGTGAATGCAGACAATGCAACAATGCAGCACGGTGACCCACACCATGGCCGTCTAGTGATGCTTCTGCATCATTGGGCCTCCGGTCTCGCACTCACAAACGAAACACGACAGCACGAACGCATATTACGTTGATCTTCTGGGCGAGGGTAGCACTGCCCCCGACGAGCCGGACCAACCGTGCTGAAATCAGCGTGGCTCTACTACCTAGAATTAAGTCCAGCGATTTCGTAAATATTGATGAATACATACACCGTATTTTAAAAACGTTTATTTTTAGTGTGACAAATCTATTTTTGGTCAAACTGTGACATGTAGGACGTTGTCGACAGGACAAAAGCTATTTTTTTAATTTTTGTAATTTAGTGTAGAAAGTTTTCGAACAACAGAATTATCTATATTATTAGAAATCTAGACTTTTCATAACAATTGAATAACATTTCACTAAACATAAAAGAAACAAAAAGCTATACAGAAAACAATAATCATTTGTCAAACTACAAATATAATACGTTGCGTGTATAAAAACTATTTCAACAAAAGTGTTTCAAAATAACTTTCGTTTACAATACAACATTTTAGGATACAGGCGATTTTGTTTTGTTTTACACATTTAAACTTTACAATACGAGTATTTAGATGCAATCTCAGTTTAGAGATTTTGTTTTGTAAATGCTTGTTTCTACATTTTGTAATACAATTATAATGACTAGTATGTATTACAATTATAATGACTAGTATGTATTACACGGTTTTTTTTAAATACTAAGCCAACAAAAACCTATCTATAGTTTAAATGAAAATGGTTTCCACAATAGAATAATAGAATTCTATAGCAATTAAATATGACAAGTATCATTGTGAACATGGATTCAAATAAAGTCAAATTAAAAAACCAATTGATAACTAACCCATAACATAGCTACTAATCTGTCTGTCTGTATGCTTTCACGGATATACCGCTGGATTGATTTAAATTAAAATTGGCATGGAGATAATTTGACTCTTAAAGAAGGACACAAGGTATTCTATACCGTGATAACTGGTATACACGGTCAAAAGCAAGTAATATTTATTACAATACTCCGAGAGTTAAAGGAGGGATGAATCCATAGTCTTGCAGAAAATCAGTGTAAAACTATTATCTGACTATTTGTTGTGATTGGAGCTTAATCTGTAGCCCTCTAATTCTTTTGGAGTATTTCAAAAGAAAGCAACGGGCTTGTGACTTGTTAATCTTTAACTTATTATTTTTAGTGTTTATTGTTTCATTTTTCTTAAAGAAGTCTTATTATAAGTTCATAAGTTATATTTAAATCATAATGTACTAAGGTAATCATGTAGTTTTGCACAAAAAAAAAGAACTTTATCCAATACTGTTCAAAAGGAAACGTCGAAAAAATTCGACTTGGGTCATAGGCCATGTTATTCGATAAGATACGTAATGTAGATTAAGGTTGGGTGCGCTTTGATTTAAATCAAAAATTGTCAAAAGCAGTAGCTAGACTTAGATCGAGAAGACAAAAGCCGAGACTACATAATAAGCTATCCTGAACTTAGAGTTACGCTTAAAGTTTATGGAGCTAAATTCCTACATCATTTCTGACAGCCTATTGGAAACGCGTCTCGGACAAAGATATCAGATCAATCTCTCTTGAATGCTAATAGATGCGATAAATTAGCGTTCTAATCCATTGAAGAACCTTTAAGTTATAAAAAATATTCGGCATGCACAGGCAACTAGTACTACAGAATAACCTGAAAGAGCCAAACGCGAGTCATGATTAGGGTGTGAAAATATGTGACTAATCAAAATTTAGTCATTCAGAACAATCTGACAAAGGTCTGGTGACAGAATCCTTAGTAACACAATATAAAACAAAGCTAAAAATGGGCCTAGGATTTGGAAATCAGACAATTCCTTCTATTTAAACCGACAATCAGATGGACGGATATTTTAAAAGACAGAAATTAAAACCACTTACGATCGAGAATAGAATATAAAGTATCATGAAACAAATCAATTCTAGAGGAACCACACATCTGTGCGTTTTATATAGGCATACTGGTGTATAATTTCGAGACATAAAATCCGTCCCTGGGTAACCACGTAAATTTTGCACATACCATCCGAAGTTGCCATTTATTCTGGCGTGTTGTGGCAGCATGAATTTAGATTGGATTTAGAAATGTTAAAAGTATTAGTACGCTTTGTGTGAACGGTAAGGTCAACATTGTTGGTTAATATGAGTTTTGTTTTTCAACTATTTTTCATACATTCATGGATTGGTCAGTACATTTAGCTAGAATAGCACTTTAGACTTTGCTGAACTATATGACCTTTCTTCACTTGGAGTAGCACATAAAAAAATACGTGTAAAATTACAATACAATTACAAAAGAAAAATCCCTATTTTTCCACCTCTATTGGGATCGTGCGTGGGGTATAGGAAACGACCGCAGCGCTTGCCGTGGCAGAAATATACAACAAAAGAGGCTTAGTGAAACTTGTCAATCGACAATTGCTATGAAATGGGTCATTATTGTTGTTTTATTGTAAACTGCAAAAATAGCAACAGCAATAATCAGTGTAAATTATATGATTTTCCTAAAGCGGCCTGCAAATTAGATCAAAGATTGAAATGGATATAATAAAACAAGGACATATTAAAGCAGTGATATGTTTGCAGTTTCCGCTCTAGTTATAAACGCAACTGCAGTTTACTCCAGTGATGTAATAAATTAATTAAAATGTTAATAAATATACTTTTCTACTGTAGAATACTAAAATATGTGTTCTTTTTAGGTTAGAAGAGTACTAAAATTGAAACTTGTTTTATAGGGTGTTAAAGTCACCGATGTTTGCCGAATTATGTTGGCCCAAATTAAATAACTATTGCAATTAATTTTTCTAAATTTGTTACATATTCTGCTAAAACCAATTTATTCCCTTTCAGCGTAGTTTGGCGACGGAATCATATTTTGTGTTTTACACTGTCAAAACCAGTTTCTTTTAATAACATTCAAATTGTCTATTACTGTTTGTAACAAATGCCTCTAAAAGTACTATTTATTATCTCTCCATATATTAATAATTTCTCAAATTATAATTAGTAATCTGAGATTAATTTACTTTACTTTACAGTACCGGGATGACCGAGCTTCGCTTGGCATTATATTTTAATAAAGAGTCATATTCTTCTGTTTAAGTGGCAATATTAGGCTACCCAAACGCCACCTTTATGTTATTTTTCTTCCAATAAAAAAAAAAGGTTTAGTGGCGCCCTCTCTTGGTACGCCCTGATATTGTTTATTCTGCACCTTATTCCAGTATTGTTTAATGTGGTGCGCTCGAGTTGCTATAGATGGCGCTAGATGTACATTGATTTTAAATATTTGATTGTTAAAAAAACGAATAAAACAACATTTTCTAAAAATGAATCCTAGCTAGATCGATTTATCGCCCCCGAAAACCCCTGCAAACAAAATTTCATGAAAATCATTGGAGCTGTTTCCGAGATTATAAATATATTTATTTATATATATACAAGAATTGCTCGTTTAAAGGTATTAGATAAAATAGTATGAACTTGTCATTCACTATTTTACTAACGCCCCGTAAGTTGCGTTTGCGAGATGGCGCTACTGTCGTGCACGTTCCCAATAGTCGCACATACAGCTTATTGCAATTTGTTATGATTTAGAGGGCAAATGTCAGTAATAATTTCAAAAATCACGAACCAGATACAAATTTCAGTACAATCTCATGAAGAGATCCCTACTACTAATTTTTAATCATACAAACAAAAGTTCTCTAGTTATATTTTTGAAAATCATTTCTCCAAGGGTATTATCACCTCATCTAGTCAGAATACCCTCCCTTTATATTAAAGGGACATAAACCCATTCCTACATATTTTTTTCAAGTTAATATACAAAAATTAACCCACTTCACGTTACTATAGTAAACAACAATATAACTTATTACAGTAGAAAATTAAATTAAAAGAATAATTGCAATTAAGTCTACTTAGAGCCAAACTCCACATAATGATAAAATCATGTAAAATATAAAAACAAAAATAAATTAATGCAGTCGGGAACGTAGTCAAGAAAATTGGACACCAGAGTGACGTAGACGCGAGATTATTCTGACTGAGCAAGATAATTAAATTGTGAATAAAATAACAGAGCAAAATAAAGGACATGGTTAATTTCTGGCCAGTGGCTCCCTGACATGTAAATGAATATAGGGTAAATGTAGAATTGTTGCCTCGATGGGATACTTGCCTCGGCTTTGAAAAAAGTATGCTAGGTTTGTTTTTGAAGTTAGAGCTTGATTGTAACTCGAAGCGCCCCCCAAGTAGGCCTCAGTGCTATATAGGCTGTTGCAGTAGTGGTTTCAGTTAACTTTTTGTTTCTTTTCATGCCTTAGAGCTTAAATTACACTATTATTAAGTTTAATTTTTTATTTTCTGATATTTATTTCATAAATAGAAAGTGCAAGTATCCGTATCAAAAAGGATAGTTGCCCTATTTCTTTTTACGGATAGTTGCCTCTAAAGCAATCTATTCACATAAATCTACTTAGGTACATTTTTTAGCTAACTCTTTCATACTTTTATTATAATACTCTGTTCTTGCCTTTGAAAATGTAGAAAACATAGACAAGCTTGTAGACACGGTATTACCTCCTGAAAAAGGTTTAGTTCACCAATAATCTTACCATTTTGCCGAAAAATTGAGTTAAACCACAATTTTAACAGTGAAACTAAAAGGGCTGGCTGAAAAATCCTGGTTTCTGGTGATACCTAACCCTATTTCCAAAACTGATTGCCATGATAATTTACACTAGGATACGTACCTAATTCCACCTACTGAATGACAGGCTTCAGTAAATAATATCAGAAATTATAGAAATAGTGCTTGCGCTGTGTTTCACCGAGTGAGTGAGGATACCGGAGGCCCAACCCCTCTGCCCCTATCTCCCCCCACCCCCATCCCCCAAAGGCCAGTAACGCACTTGTGACGCCTCAGTGTTGTGGGTGTCCATGGGCGGCGGTAATCGCTTACCATCAGGCGATACGTCTGCTCGTTTGCCGGCCCATTCCATAAAAAAAATAAAAAATAATAAAGAGTGATTATTTGGATTGTTTTAAACTTGTTTCTTCTTAAAAAAATATAGAAAGGCGTCTATCCCCACGTCAGGCAAGTATCCCCCGACACATTTTTACCGTTAGGCCACTATCCGCCACAGTAAGCAACTATCCCATTTTCTAGAGGGCATTTAGAACAGGTTTTACTAAAAAACTATATTAATTTTGTTCGGAAAAATGGGCTACTATGAAAGATCAAAGACCTGTGTATTGATATATATAGGAAATTAGTAAAAAAAATACAAGTTTCTCAATAAAAACGCTTTTTCGAAAAGTGGGACATCTATCCGGCTTTTACCCCAAATGAAACGAAATGTAGCAACAACATACTTCAAATGTAAGTCCTAATTATCAGCTGGACCTTTAGACATTTATGCGACAGTAGAACACTTCTTTACAACCTTTTTTAACATTTCAAACTAATTTAACAATCCTAATACAGTGAAGCGTTTACGTGAAACAACACAACCCAATCAGAGACGTTCAATATTCCAACACAAGGTCAACCAAGAATAAATAAGAAAACTATTTTTAAAGTTCTACAACTATATTTATACAGCTAGCGTCTAAACCCGTTGAGGAAACACTCTGAATCTGTATACGTCGCCTCTCAGATCATCCCGTTGAGATGCTCAGAATATTCGAGTTAAAAAAATAAAATGTTGCTTTTCTCCAGCAAAGATCTGTCGCGATTTGAATACTCAAAAAAATGGAGTTTTTGAGAAACTTGCTGTAAAACGATCTACTTCGAAAGATATTTTGAAGTTTAGCTGCAATTTTGAATGAAAGGATGCCATTAAATGTGATGGTTTATTTTAAACTACCTGTTGTCCGCATTTGTTTTCCCTTTCTAAAAATTGTAACTCTTTCAACAACCATAATTTGTTGCTCAACAGTAAGCTATTGAATCTCAATGATTTTGACCAATTAGATGCTAGTTAATGCCTTGGATTATTTTGTAAGCTACTTTTTATTCAGAAAAAATATAGTGATCCCGTGAGATAAACAAGGAATTGAAATATATTTTATTATCAGTTAACAGCCTCGGTGGTCCAGTGGTAGCGTATGCGACTGCTGTGCTCGAGGTCTCGGGTTGCATTCCCGGGTTGGACCAAATTTCGTTGCAGTCCACTGCTGGATATAAGCCCCTCCCAAGGAACACCGCAGAGCCCGGTCTGTTGCTTTTTGTATCCAGTCGATACCAGTCCTCCTATGCAAGTCGTTCCGCCATCTGACCAGAGGGCGTCCCACACTACGTTTGCCAAGACACGGTCTCCACTTCAGAACGCGCTTATTCCAGCGGTTGTCAGTTCTGAGATATGTGACCAGCCCATTGTTACTTTTTTTACTTTAGTTATGATGTTTGTATGATCTGCAAATATTGGTTTAGGAGTTGGTTGGTTTATAAATAAATGTTGATATGTATTTATATCAGTTGTCTAGTACACATAGTACAAGCGCTGCTTAGTTTTGTCACTAGATGGCGTTGTGTGTAATATTGTCCGAAAATATTTATATTTCTATCATTGGATTCAGGTAACTTAACTTAGTCGGTATGTACATAAGCAAGCAGACAAATTTTAAGACGATAGATCATCTCCTAAAACATTAAAATAAACGATTCCATCATGTCTGACAAGCTAAAAGCTGAATCAATTCAAGAAAAGCTATTTAAAATCTTTTTTAAGACCAACAGTGCTCTATTAAAGACTGATTTTAATGATAAAGCTACCGACTTCGCTTATAAATATAGCGATTTTCCTGCCATTGTATGAAACATAAACGATATTAAATATTTGGAAAAACAATTTAACGAAATTTAACAAGTAAATTAGGGATGTGATAATCCCAAAATAATTAAGGACAGAGAGCCCAAAGGGATAGCTTTAAATATTTATTTAACTAAGTATTGAGGTTCAGCTCGTGTAGATAATAGTCATCTTGATAAGGTAGAATAAACATCCGAGTTGGAATAATAAATTATGCCGGTAATGAACCCGCACTTTGCATTATTACAATATTCAGATGCTCTTTGGAGAATATACACACATCAAAAGTGTCTAGGGATCAACATATGTGTCTAGGGATCAACATATATTTTTGCAGTAACTTTTCTCCTGATTGATATTAATTAAAATTTCCTTTAAGGATTCATCAAATAAAGTGTTTTCGTTTGTCACAGTAACGATAAACCAAGTAACCTTTGCATTAATAAAGAAATTTGCCATTTTCCTAATAAAGGGATTTTGACATTTGAACCACTAACATTAAAGTTCGAAAAAAAGACTGAAATAACAGTTTTCTTTAAAATTTTATTAGGTAACTTAAACAATTAATAATCCGTGTTTCTACCGCGAACACTAACAACACAAGAACATCGGTTTGGCATACTCAAAATGAGTTCATCCAAACACGCTGTGGAATGGCCGCCCATGTTCGTTGCAACAACAAAAAAAGGTCTTCTTGCGACTGGATACCCTCCATATTCGGCAGAGCTCTTCTCTGTAGCATATCCCATGCATGCTCAATCGGGTTCAAGTCTGGCGACTGAGCAGGCCAGGGCCAAAGCCACATCTCAATCTCAAGAAATCCGCATAAAAATGCTTGATCCCTAGACACTTTTGATGTGTGTAGTATACTATCACTTAACAAAATTTTCAAATATAGTTAGGCCAATAACTTTGTACTGTTTTTTACGGAAATCATGCGAATAGAAGAGTATTCTTGGAAGAGTCACACTTCTGGATGCATGGGCCGGCTCGACCGGAGTGATACCACGGCCTCACAGAAAACTGGTGTGAAACAGCGCTTGTGCTGTGTTTCACCGAGTGAGTGAGGATACCGGAAATACCCCCTCCCCTCCCCCCATCCTCCAAAGGCCGGCAACACACTTCTGACGCTTCTGGTGTTGCTTACCATCAGGCGATACATCTGCTCGTTTGCCCCTTATTCCATGAAAAAAAGGATGAAATTTGGCACAATTAAAGTGTATATGGAGGAGGAGTGCAGAAAGCCAAAAAAAATAAATGATAAAATGATGGTCGATTTCCGACCACTGGGCGATTACTAGTGTTGAGTAAATGAGCGCATGAGTCATCAAATGGTAAATGTCGACAGCCAACAATACAAATAGGTTTAACAATAGCCTTGTGGAGGAACGGGTGAATTTACTTTTAAACTTTTAAAAACTTAAAAAAAAAAAAAAAAAAAAAAAAAACACAAAGGGAGGATCCTCTGACTAGGCGAGGTGATCATGCCTGGCGGGCCAACTGCCCATTGGTACTGTTGTGTACTCCGTGTCGTGACGTCACACCGTAATTCGGTGTATCTTTGGTCGATGACGCTGTAGCATGTTGCTGTTGCGCTGTATGTGGAGGTCGCCACAGCCTTCAAACTTATGTAATAAACAAATGATCATACTCATCACATATCACAAATGTCTTCAAGTCGAAACTATGACCTTCGACTTAGCACTGACCTTGCACTAAACATTAGACCATATTCTTGATACTTTAATATTTTATGCTATGTCACACAACGTGGCTTGGTATTGTACTGTCCTCAAACAGAGCCATCACGAATTCCATCAAATCAATTTATTTCAAAGGCTCACGGCTTGACATAACACAGTCATATTGGCAAACTATCAAACTGATAGTATCGTCCTATGACAGCTGATTGGATCAGACTGCAGTTATTGAACCAATAGACTTATTGTGATTGGCTTAAGGTTGTAAGATTAGTGACAGACTGGCATGATCGGTGAATAATTGATTTTAGAACTGATATTTGACATCTGCTTAATTTGAAAAATATTTTTCTTTAAAGTACGTACTAGTTAGATGGCAGTCAACATGTTAATTTCCTTTTTATTACAAGCTTTTATTTAGTTTCACCTGTCCCAATGTTTGTCTGTAATCAAATCTTGCAAGTTATATTTGATCCACTTGCCAAATTCTGATTGAGCTGAAGTTTGAAATACACCTTTAGTTCTTATGACAACGCAATTAATATATATTTGGTATTATCATTAATCCAAAATGGCCGCCGTAACAAAATGGCGGCATACATATTTCTGAACAACCCACCCAATACGGGTATCAAAAGAAAGGGATTAAAGTAATTTATTATATTAACAAGTAATAAAAGCTTATTCAAAAAAAACTTCTTGAATTAATCACTTGTTACAAATTTGTTTAGAATTAATGGGATTTCTTTTTCTGCTTCTTTATATATCATATTCCAGTTCAAACTAGTTCATTGATTCATTTTCTAGCCCTATCCTCTTTTACGCCGTATAAACATCTTTTCTTTACGTCCTCTACATTTATAATCATCACCTTCCATAAATAAACCTATATTCATACATCACAACATCTACACGTTCACATACTAGGATAGCCTGTTGCTCCTCAACTGTTTTTCAATGGAAAAAAATTGCTGCTGCCTCTAATGTATTCGTTCCACACTTTGTCAATTCTACCGTAGGAGAGCCCCGCTTCGGCATGAATGGACTGGCTCGACCGGAGTGATACCACGGCCTCACAGAAAACTGGTGTGAAATAGTGCTTGCGCTGTGTTTCACCGAGTGAGTGAGGATACCGAAGGCCCATACCCCAATCCCCTACCCCTACCTCCCCCCCATCCCCAAAAGGCCGGGGCAGGTGTCCATGGGCGGCGGTAATCGCTTACCATCAGGCGATAAGTCTGCTCATTTGCCTATTCCATAAAAAAAAGTTACATTACATACCCGTCTTAATATACGTATTTCAGTTACGTGACCAGTACGTAACTGAAATATGTATATCATTTCTACTATTATTACAAAGAAACTCCTAGCTTTTGCACGCAGCTCCGCCCGCGTGTATATCGGTTCGATAACCAGCATACCGATATCGGCAAGAGTCAAAGTATCTCCGTGTCAAATTTCATTTCAGTGGTTTAACCGCGAAAGCGCAACGTTAGACAGAACAGAGTTACTTTGTAATTTATAATATTAACTAGCTGACCCGACGAACTTCGTACCGCCATATTTACATATCTGTCTCAGCTTCACACAGGCAGTGTACAGTTGCTGAAATAAAAATCCCGTTATCTTTTAATTTTTCTTGTACACAAACCTTGTCCTAGCAACTTACAATTTAGTGCAGCCGATCGGAAGTTATGTGCGTACATACATTTCGGATTTTTCGGATGTCTAAATTTCCGTGAGATAGACTTATAGATAATGCCTTTTGCATTGAAGTATGATAAAATCTGTACTCGAGTGGTGTTGCATTAAGAATATCGAGTGTATAAACTCCTATTCATTGAATGGGTATCCTAAGAGTCAACTAAGGCAGTAAACTAAGCAGGTCAATAGCACAACAAAGAGTAGAAAACTTCAAACAAACCAACCTACCTGGTTAGCATGGTACAGTTAGACCACAACCTTCTTTCTAAAGAGAGGACAATGCTCAGCAATGGACTATTAAAGACTATTGACGTCTTATGTTGATACAATTTGTACTATGTAGCAGTTCGGTTGTGGAATGCCTTCATCATCATCATCATTTCAGCCGAAAGACGTCCACTGCTGGACATAGGTTTCCCCCAAGGCTCCTCACAACAATCAGTCCTGTGCTGCTTGCATCCAGCGGTTTCCTGCGACCCTCACCAGGTCGTCTGACCATCTTGCCTACCACCTACGCTACGTTTTCCAGTGCGTGGCCGCCACTCCAGAACTCTTTGGCCCCAACGGCCATCCCGTCTGCGAGCAATATGCCCTGCCCACTGCCACTTGTGGCTGGCAACAACGCTGGAGAAACGCCGAGCATTGACCTCTCCATTGCTCTTTGAGCGACTTTGAGCCTTCTTATAAGGCCCATTGTGAGTGACCACGTCTCTGTGCCATAGGTGATCACTGGCAGTACACACTGGTCAAAAACTTTCGTCTTGAGACACTGTGGTAACTGGGACGAGAAAATGTCACGCATCTTTCCGAACGCCCGCCCAGCCAAGTTGGATTCGACGTTTGACCTCTTTCTCGAAATTGGCCCTACCTAGCCGGATATTCTGTCCTAGGTAAATATAATAATCCACAACTTCGAGTGTAGAGTCTCCAATTTTTACTGGAATGGATGCGACATGGACGTTAGACATAATTGAATAGAATAGTGGAATGCCTTACCAGTCGCAATTAGACGTGCACACACACTAACTACATTCAAGAGACTTGTAAAGGAGCATTACCCCCAGGTAATGTAATGAGATGTCTCCCAAGACATCCATGCCCCTTAACCTGCTATTTTTTTTTGTCAATTGGGTCACACTACTACATTTACATATGTAATTAACTGTATATTTATCTTATTCCTTGTTTGTATCTATTTCATAACCCTCACTATGTATGTATTACTATAACGGTATATATCCTTATTACTTTATTTATTTTTTCGTCTTACCTAGTTCTACACCAGACACTACCCTACACTATCTCATAATCATGTTTTTCTCTCCATCCAATGGTTGCCTGTAAGAGATTGCCTCCGGGCGATAAGGCCGCCAATTGTACTTCTCTAATTTTAAGCTTACCTTGGAATGCATCTGGTGTGAAATAAAGAGATATATTATTATGTATTAAGCAATAAATAAATAAGGAAGACACTGTGAGAACTTTCTTTCATGTTACAGTGTGTACAGTGTACAGTGAGAACATATTCACAATGTACCTACAACCAATAATCAAATTGCTACATAAATGGTATAAAGTTTTACTAAAATGTAGTAAACGAAAATTTAGAGCCTCGCCTCATTTTTAACCGGTGATAATGAGTGCCCTAAAAAGGTTCCGTAATTAAGACAAAGGTGTGGTCGCATTTATTAACCGCTTATTAGGCACTTTCTAACAGACACGCCCTTGCGATTTGTTTGACTAACGCCTGGATTTTGTAGCACTTATTTATAACTTAAAAAAAAAACACTTCCCGCACTCGTAATGTGATCTATGTCACTGGGAACATAAATATATATTAAGTAGATCTATGTAATTTGATATTAAATATTTTACTTTCTTCTTTCTTCGAGTAGAAACTTGTAATTGTCACGTAGAGGATCATCACTGTCAATATATTAATTTAGTTGTAAATTTCTCGAATAAAATAAAATAAAATATTCATCAATTCCTGAATTAAAGTCACTTGTTCTCATTCCACTATTTAATACACTTAAATCCTGACCGGTTTTGCCCTAACAAGCATCTTAACAAGTTTTATCAAGGGGCAAAAATCGTGAGCATAACTTATTAAATATTCAGATTCACAACAACAATTTGTTGATTACAATAATCACAAATTTTAACAAAAAAAAGCCGACTTCAATCTGGACTAAATTGAAATGGGACTACACGGGAAGCCAACATTCAAATAAAAAAAGAATCAACAAAATCTGTTCACCCAGTCAAAAGTTATGAGGTAACAAACATAAAAAAACAGTCGAATTGAGAACCTTCTCCTTTTTTGAAGTCGGTTAAAAAGTGCAATGATAGGTGGGGGTCGAACCTACAACACTCTGTGTAGTGGTAAGGTGATCGCATTAACCACTAGACCATTCGGGTAGTTGAATTTTGTACTTTATTGAAAATTAGGGTTACTTCTTACAAAAAATATGTCATAATTAAGTTTATACATACCAAATTTTCAATGTTCTCGTCAGCGACCTGTAACAATAAATAATATGGTTTATCCAGTAAATTAGCTAATTTTTATTAAAAAATATTAGTAACCTAAAAACAAAGATGGCTTGATAGGTTAGACTACATAGCCGAAGTTAAGGTCTAAAATGTTCTCCGTCCTACAGTATAGTTATAACTGCTACTAGCTGAACCCCGCGGGGCGAAACTAGTCTAAAAAAGTAGCCTAAGTTACTATTTATATCAGCAGCTATCTGCCAGTGAAATTCCCGTCAAAATAGGTCCAGCCGTTCCAGAGATTAGCCGGAACAAACAGACAGACAAAAAAAAATTGTAAAAAATGTTATTTGGTCTATGTACCGTGTATACATACATATGCATTTATATGAATTTTATTTATTTGTATAGAGTATAGATAAGTTGTTAAGCTTTCACAGAACCTTAATACAAGTAATCATAGGTTATGATCGATACATTGGACGTCCGTCAGTCTCAATTAGTTCAAATAGAATTCTCGAGGAACTTAGGTCTATTCTATTGACCTACTTTCATAAAAAAGTAAGCATTAACTCAAAGAATAGCAACTTAAATTGCAGTCGCAAGTGTCCATGTGTGATAGGCAGTCACCACCAGGTGATCCACCATCTGCTTTGTGATTTGTTGCACTAAAGATTTTGTCATAAAAGTTATTAAATTTGATTACATGTACGGAAGAAAATATTATGAGTCTATCTATTATAATGAAACCACTAAAACTTATGAAACACTGGACTAATATGATCAATCTTTAAAAAAAATGAGTCCAGGAACAGTACCTTACCGTCAAAAGTCAAAGTCCAGTAGCAGAGACAGAATAAAATTTGTGCTCTGCTGCATTAGGTCATTTTTATCAAAATAAAAGTTATATAATTCGATTAAATGTACGAATCTAAAATTAAACATATCTCGACGAAATGTTTGTTGCTTTTTAATTATGCTGTTAAAGTGATGTACATCTGTACATAAAATATCGCGCAAACGGATTCTAAAGACGGGGTGTAAGAGCGCGCGGAGTTCGTACATTAATTTCGGTTACAATAATCATAATTACGGTCTAAATTCGTCAAATTATCGAAATTGTAGCGTAAATTAAAAATATGTAATTAATTTACACTATTTATTTTTAATTTCTGAAGTAATAATAATAACTGGCGGTATCTCACATGTGGTCATCTAATTCCAAATTAGTCAGTACCTGAGATAATAAGTCATTACTGACAAACATAGTTTATACTTCTATCATCAACAACCCATAACGTCCCACTACTGGGTTTGGATCTCCTCTCAGGGGAGGGTTAAGGCTCCACGCTGGCCAAGTCCGGGTTGGGGACTGGCAAGGCAACGTTGTGGCTACATAGTCTTGCCGTTGGATGTTTTTTAAGCCGCCCACTCCAACTAAGCTTCACGACTGTTATCCTATGATAACAATCGGGACGTGATTAGCGTGACCTCCAAATCACGGAGACACACATGGTAACATGCCCCCAGCGGTCACCCATCCAGGTACTGACCGCGTCGTCGTTGCGTACCCTCGGTAATTGTTTCTAATCACCGAGTGCACTTCTAAATACATAAGTATATTCTTACACCCAGACGCAGAGCAACGGAACAAACACACAAATATCACGTTATTGAAGTATTTCAAAAATTCAACTTTTTGATAGGTACTAATAGAAATATAGATTAATGATACGCTAAAAAATAAATAAATGAATTAGTAAATAAACTAAATTGTATATGAGAAATATTCGCCCGCTGTTACTGCGACCCTACCTTGTTATTTAAGGATAGCATTACATTAGACGGGGACTTAATAAAACATTATGGTGAAAGGTAGGCATTATAAAATGTTTTCCATCTTAATATAATTTGAGATAGCATAAATTGGTCGCAACGGTAGAAAACTATAAACTGGTCTTGTTAATATTTATCTATACTTATATTATAAAGCTGAAGAGTTTGTATGTTTGTTTGAACGCGCTAATCTCAGGAACCGCTGGTCCGATTTGAAAAATCAGTATTGGATAGTACATTTATCGACGAAGGCTATATGCTATATATCATCACGCTAAGAATAATAGGAGCGGAGCACCAATGAAGAATATTACAAAAACGGGGGATTTTTTTTACGCTACGGGCAATACGAGACGTAAACGACGTTGCGTGGGTCAGCTAGATACCTAGTAAATAAATCTCTGGTACTTAATTTCGTGATTGTAAAGCAGATTAAAATACGGCCTATGAAGTTACTAAAACGCTATTACCAATTATTGAATTGTAATTGAGGTTGTTATTAACTGTAGGTAATTTTACCAACAATGCGTACCTACTGGTAGTACATTGTAATGACGATTCTGGGAACACGTAATAGAGTTCAATTTAGATGTATAATGAGAATGTCAAAATTGTAACTTATGCTTCTCTTATTCCCAGCTGGCTGACGATGTTATATAGTTAGAGAATCCTCAAATCCTACAAATACTATACATATTATAGCATAGCAACAAATTATGAGAATATACTTTATGTCTATCATTAGTAAACCGGTTAGCTACACGTCTATAATAAACTTGCGGAACAAATTTACCGTTATTTTTCTTGGCATCTCCTGTTTTTTTGTGTTTATTGATACAATTGAGCTACCACGTGCTTTTTTTATAAGAACTTAGTTTAAATAACTTATCCTTCTCTCTCGTGTTACATTGCCTCTTTATATACTTTAAATGGTTGAGCTAAATGTTACAAAGAAAAGCGGATTTTAAGACGTAGAAACATCACCTTCTATCTACAAAGCATATCCCAAAATGTATTTTGAAGAAACAGACGATCACTAAATTATTAAATAATATCAAACCCAATAGTATCCAGTAGTAGATAAAGAGCATGAAAATAAACTTAAATAATGGGACTAACAAAGCAGTCAAAGCAGAACGTCTAAAGAGCAAACCAAAAAAAACTGATGTACAGAAAAAAAACTGAATAGAATATAATTGTACTCGAATAATTCTATACCCATTCTAAAACTGAAATATCCTGTCATTGACCATTCAGTATGCGAAGATAAAACATCGCTGGTCACATCTGTCGCATGTCGAACGACTTATAATAACGACCAAATGGGACTCAAAACAGCCTTAAACGTCGCAGTAGAGGATCTAAAAAGAAATAACAGGGTGAATAAAACCTTTACTTAAATGCTTTTAAGAGGACACCTTATGTTTTTTTTTATAGAATACGGGGCAAACGAGCAAACGTATCACCTGATGGTAAGCGATTATCGCCGCCCATGGACACCCGCAACACTAGTGGCGTTACAAGTGCCGGCCTTTGGGGGATGGGGAGAAGGATGTGGGGAGGGGTTGGGGTATGGGCCTCCGGTATCCTCACTCACTCGGTGAAACACAGCGCAAGCGCTATTTCACACCGGTTTTCTGTGAGGCCGTGGTATCACTGCGGTCGAGCCGTCCCATTCATGCATGATAGGAATCCTATATATTTACCAGAATTAAAGGAATTTTTACTGCTATCTGTTGCGTATTCCCTTTGCTTTGTGGACTGTTTGCCTACTTCTGCTCTCATTTTGTTCTTTGCTGAAGAAAGGAAGGAAATCCCAATCAGACTTCTTTGAGAATTTCAGGATTGTCAATGTTTTATGCAGACTCACTGGGTACATGTGGTTAGTATCTCAATTTTACTATACTATAGATTGTTGTACATAGTGATGTAGCTATAGAATTTTCCCATTGGCGGACTTGTTAAAGCACTGTAAGTTTTACTAACGATTAGTACGTTAGTAAAACTTACAGTGCTTTAACAAGTCCGCAAATGGGTACGTTAGTAAAACTTACAGTGCTTTAACAAGTCCGCCAATGGGTGTAGTAACTATAATCAACAAAATATGAATATTATAATATGATTATGATAATGAAATCATTTAACAGTCGGAATAATTTTTAATATTACTAGTATATTTTATACTTTTAATAATATATGTTTAATATTATTAGTTTAAATTACTAGCTTTACAGGGAAAGGAACGTTTATCCAAAATGGCGCGTTATCTCGATACGCCAGAAACGAAAACCAACTATTTATGTTTAAATACTTTTTCTGAAGTTTTAGGAAAATATAAATAGTTTTGTAATCTTTATTTCTATTTTTTATTTATTTATAATAGGTGTATATCAATGTACATGCTAATGAGTAACTAGGCTGAAACTGGCCATGTCCTTTGAATTTACGACCAACAGTGACATGACGTATAATTTTGCCCATAAGCACACATAAATGTGTAAAGCATACTAAATATTTTTATTACATTCGTAGACGACTGTGGAGGCAAATTACACCTCGAGTTGGAATTAGCAGAGCATATTTTAACATATTCTGAAGAGATTTCTCAGGAAATTTGTATGCTGAATAAATTAGTTAGTCACGCTTATTTCCCAGAAGGGGTGAGCAGTCACCCGACGCATTCGGAAAGAGGAATGAGATGGGTCAATTGGGCATTTATTATGAAACAAAAAAAAATTAAGAAGAAGGAAAAACAATGCCAAGTGAGAGATATTACTTATATGGATAGGTTGAATGTTAGTAATAGCTCAAACAATTCAGAGTCACAAAGTTGGAACTTGAACTGGATCTTGCCAAGAAGCTTAAGTCCTATAAATATCATACAACCCAATGACTGATGTTTTTGTTGAAAAATAGTTTCACTGGAAAGAAAGTTAAATCATTGAATCGTAATCTTTCAACGCCATCATTTATTATTATGATTGAATGATCATGCATGAATTGAACATAACCAAAAATATAAGGAGCATGCCAGTTGTGATTGGAAAGTCGAATTTTCTAGGTGTGATCTTTCAACGCCATAATAATAAATTATGGCGTTGAAAGATTACGATTCAACGATTTAACTTTCTTTCCAGTGAAACTATTTTTCAACAAAAACATCAGTCATTGGGTTGTAAAAATAATGAGAAATGTGTTAATAAAAACAGAAGCGTATTTTTCATTGAAAAGTTTTAAAAGGCTATATATAATATAGTGAAACCTGGTCAATAGGAACCTCAAGGGACCACGCATTTTATACCATTTAAAAGGGTTTTCTTTTATCCAATTACCCAACTAAACGTGTTTAAATTTACAGTTATCTTATTTACAGAGGGAGAAGTCGAAATGTACTGTTATTCCGCTATAAATGGTACATTTCGACTACTATAATAATAACAAAAATGCGTAATTCTGGTGTTACAAATAAAGTATGGTACTTATTTTATATCAAACTAGCTTTTGCAAGCGGCTTTGCTCACGCAGACTTTTATCCCCTGAATTTTGGAAATTCCACCCCTAAGGGGGTTACCCCTTAGGGGTGGAATTTCCAAAATTCCTTTCTTAGTGCTCACTTACGTTATATGAAGAACCCATGCAAAATTTCAGGATTCTAGCTTCAGCGGTTTGGGCTGTGGCTGATCTCTGGGTATGTCAGTCAGTCAGTCAGTCAGTCAGTCGGTCATTAAAGGATTTGTGAAAGAAATTCAAATGTCTATAAGCAAACGTGTCACAACCTGTTAAAATATCTCACTTAGCCAAAGAATTGTGCTACAGAGCTCCAATTATAGAGGTGTATCGTATTTGGAAAACATTCTAGAAATTAAATCTGTTGCACCAAGTTCGAAAAGTCACATTAACAGAGGTAATTTGATGAAAAAGTGCCAGGACCTTAATCCAGGTTCTCACTTATCCAGGTCCCACTTAAACAGATTTCACTGTACATTCAGTGTTACAGAAGATAAAATGTCAAATAGTTATTCAAAAGAGATATTTATAGGACATAAGCTTCTTAGCAAGATCCAGTTCAAGTTCCAACCTTGGGACTCTGAATTGTTTGAGCTATTACTAACATTCAACCTATCCATATAAGTAATATCTCTTCCCTGGCATTGTTTTCTCTTCTTCTTTTTTTTTGTTTCATAATAAATGCCCATCCTCATCTCATCCCTTATTCCGAATACCACCGGATGACTGCTTACCCCTTCTGGAAAATAAGCGTGAGTAACTAATTTATTCAGCATACAAATTTCCTGAGAAATCTCTTCAGAATATGTTAAAATATGCCCTGCTAATTCGAACGCGAGGTGTAATTTGCCTCCACAGTCGTCTACGAATGTAATAAAAATATTTAGTATGCTACATTTATGTGTGCTTATGGGCAAAATTATACGTCATGTCACTGTTGGTCGTAAAACCAAATTTTAGGAGAAGAGCTGTCTAACATAATATTTTTCGAATAATTCCCACTATTATACTAAGGTTTTATTTACTGGTTTAAGCTTGGGTTAGATGTATACTGATCTGCAATTTCATTGAAATTGGTGCAGCTGTTTAGCGAAACAGACGGACAGACACAGTTACTTTTGAATTTAATATTAGTACGAATTTTTCGTTTCACAAGTGAATTGATGGAAAGCATATTTACCAAAAATTACCAGATCTTTTGTCTATGAAGGAATAATTTATACTTGTTAGTATGTATCGTGTATAGGTCACCGTAAGATTGTAAAAACCGTTAGATTATATTTCCCTCGCGAGATTGCAAACTATCGATAAATTGTCAACTGTGATTTACTGCTTACGCGCGTCAAATTGTCAACTGTCCCTGATTAGTCGGTTTTACAGTAGGCCGTTCAATGGCCCTAGAGTTAGGTTAGGTTAGAATTTCTTTGATTAATCACAAATTAATGCTACTGTCACAACAATTAATTTTATATAACTAATTCTAAAGCTGTGAGGTATTTTCAACATGAAATAAATTTACAATCACAAAAATACTTTACATTCGGCAACAAAGACGAATTAACAAATAAATATGGCGGCGCGGGGCATATGCTGTTCAACCAATCAGCGCGCGACTTTCGATTCATCGATACCATTTCACAATCTTTCGGCTGTTTGCAATCTCGCGAGATAGATTACAATCTAACGGTTATAATAATCTTACGGTAACATATATAATTATAACTATGTGCATGAGTATTTATTTATTATGCAAGTGTATTTCAGGTGTCCTCGACTAATTTCGAACTCGAACCGATACCGTCATCATAGTGTCAAACTACCAATTGCATTGCCATAAGGTGTCATATGAATATTAATACTACGGTACTCATAACAATTTTCATTCCAGTATAATATGTATTATGTTATAATATCACTTTATGTCGTTCAAAACTAACTTCGAACCACTAGTTAGCCTGGTTTTGTGAGTTTTATTTAACTTACATATCGATCGAAATACCAGTTGTTCTGTAGAAGAACTAATATTCAGGTAAAACTGGTTGAACTAGAACCCCAAATAATTTTGGGAATAATAAAAGCTAGGAAGATGATATCGATCGAAATTAGTTAATGTTTGGGTATCACTGGTATTTAATTAATGAAGAAGGAAATCCAATCATGACTTTTAGAAGGTTTCTTTTCTCCTGTATTAAATTACTATGAATTCTGCCTTGTAATGGTTATACAATTTCCTTGAAACAACTTTATTGTTGTATCTATTAATTATAGTGTAGATAAACTTCAAGGTTTTTGTTTGAGGTCTGGTAAATTAAATACATTTTAAACCGAGTTCAAAAAGGAGGAGGTTCTCAATTCGACTGTATTTTTTTTATGTTTGTTACCTCATAGCTTTAGACTGGGTGAACCGATTTTGATGATTCTTTTATTTGAAAGCTGGTGCTTCCCGAATGGTCCAGATTGAAGTCGGTTTATTTTTGTTAAAATTTGTAATTATTTATTTATGAAGGGACCGTCGGTTTTCTAGGTGGAAGTACTTTAATTTCTAAAAGGATTTATAGGTCGTATGACGCATAAGGAACGACGAACGTGATTATTCATTTCACTGGTTTAGTTTTGGGAGTGAAAAGTTTTTTGATAAGACGAAATAGTAGAGTTCCAATTGTGGTGAATTGATGAGAATGGGATTTTGTACATTAAATGATGAATAGAAATTGAAGTGATGAGAATAAATGGAATTTTTCATTAGAAATGAAGGTGATGGGAATGGAAATTTTGTAGCACGGTAAGAAATTTTCTAATTGCTTTTTACCAAATGATCGAGACTATCGGAGTCTAGAACCCCTTCTCCTTCAAATTCTGAGTATTTACCAGAAGGGCGGCAACGCGCTAGATGATTCTTCCTATAATGTAAATAAAGTCCATTTTACTTTACGCGCGACGAACCAAATTCACCATAAACCTTTTGTTGAAACTACCTCCTTCATTCATATTTTATTAAATTTCTAGGAGAGCGCTAAAGCAAGGTACACTACAGGGCAAAATAAAGTGGGCAGTATAAATTGTTACTATTTTGTACCGTTGTGTTGTCTAAAATACTGACTTGAGTTTATACCTTTTTGAAATTGAAGATATTCTCGAAAGCAATTGTTGTTAGAATATGGTTCATTTCAAAAGGAGTAAACTTTTTTTTTATGGCGGGCAAACGAGCAGACTTATCGCCTGTTGGTAAGCGATTACCGCCGCCCATCGCCACCTGCAACACCTGAAGCGTCACAAGTGCGTTGTCGGCCTTTTGGGAATGGGGGGAGGGAGGGGGAGGGGATTGAGTATGGGCCTCCGGTATCCTCACTCACTCGGTAAAATACAGCGCAAGCACTATTTCACACCGGTTTACTGTGAGGCCGTTGTATCACTCCGGTCGAGCCGGCTCATTCATGCCGAAGCGTGGCTCTCCCACGGTGGGCATTTTTAAAAATGAGTTTTTCTTCTATTTTGATTGATTTTGATTCTGAATATTGATTCAACCACTGATAAATACAGGCAATGAATTTATCAACAGTCTAAAGTAGGCACAGGCTTAGCATACCCATCTCCTTAAAATGAGTTTTTGGCGTAATATACTAGCCTAAACGGCGCGGCTTCAAATTTTCCTTCTTTAAGCAGTGCTTTTAACTAGTCTAGTTGATCAAGAGGTGGTCACACATCGTTTTATAATCCGTCACATACACCATATTATGAATCTGGTGGCCTCGTGGTATGCCTATCTGATTGCCCATTTATTTAATTTCAGTTTTTTTATGCACAGATGAGAATTATGAAAATGCGGACTTAATGCCACAGGTAATCTCTGGCAATTTAACTTAAAGGCAACATTTTAAGAGTTGCCAATACAAAAAAAAATGGTATTATATTCTACAGTTTCTGTAAAGAATTGAAGTGGGAGAGGATTATGCACATGATTGAAAAGTATTGCTAAAATATTTGCCAAATATAAGGTCAAAGACAGCCACCATATATAAATTTTTAATTTAATAAGACAGATCGCGTGTCTACTACTGTGTCACTCGATATAAAGTACTGCCATATATGATGGAGTGCTATACTTTGGAAAATAGAAAAGTCGAATGTGCTCTCCTATTCTTGATGCTACGAGACTAACATATTCACTACCTCCCACGTTTATAGAGAAAAAAATAGCTATTACTAAGCAATCGTATTACTATGTTTATTTTTTTTAATAATCTGATAATAAAACATTGCATTACATTTGTGGCTACTTACATACACCGCCATCTACCGAAATAAGGAGTAACTGATCTTGCATCGCGATATAAAAATGACGGCATGGCGACTATTTAAGCTACTCCTCCAGCCATGCAGACAATATGGTCCATCCATGATATATGTGAATTTATTATTGTAAGACATTTTGCCATCTCATTTATTTAAACGTAGTCACATTTATTACTCAATCAACGGCAGGGAAAGATATTCTACGCACGACCAAACTGGTAACTGCTTCATTGACATCATGAAGTGTCGGGAACCGATCAAAGAAGCTATATCAATTTTTACGATATCACATTTATATCCGATGTTTGGCGCGTTTCCGCGATCAGAATTGAAATATAATGGAGGAGAACCCATAAAGGCAGTATTCGATCAAAATATAAAGGCTAAAAAAGGATCAATGACAAAATTAAGGTGTTTTGTATTCATTGGTGTTATTCTTTGGCGATAAGCAGGTATCGTTGTTTGTTAATTTAGTGTTTTAACAAACTGTTTTTGATTTATTTCGATGAACATCATCGAAATAAATCAAAAACAGTTTCGTACTTTTTCGTTCTTTGAGTTAAATTTTTACATATAAATACTGTTTGCAAGATTTTTCCGAATCAAACACATATGCAAACTGTTCATGACCAATCTTACACTCAAACATAAATATAGTAGTCCAAGATCCCAGTCAGTCCAGACTTAAGTTATTTTAGGAGAGATGAAAGTTTTAGGATCGGTAGTCTAACATATACTCAGGAAGGAATGTATACTCGCTAAACTGAAAGCTGGCCGTTTTACAGTTAGCAGGTATCAAAGGTGGAAAGAACCATGCTAACTTACGTCATTTTAGGAAGCCTGAATTTTATATATATCATTAAGAATAATATTTCAAAATAATTTCCAATGAGCCAGACAAATCTAACGGGCCATACACCGTGTCGGACTCGTTTAAAGTTTATAAGAACTAACGCCTCTGCTATATTTACGGCAGACATACGCGTCATGTGTATTGCTATATAAGTCAGCGTAGGCGTCCATACTTCCCAACAATATAGACTAAAAACTAACAACACACTAACTAAGAAGTGTTCTAAATTATTTTCCGACTTGCCAGACAAATTTGATGGGCTAAATAGACATCAAACAAAAGAAACTCGTTAAAAGATCCGTTGTACTAGGAAGCGCGAGAGCATTAGAACATTACTTGAGCGCATAAGCACAAGTGAGATGCACTTTGATGCGTGAATTTCTATCTTTTACAACTCCTGCCTACTCTGAGTTAGTGTGCTTAGTTTTTCTATATCGTTGAGAAGTATGGACGCCTACTCTCACTTATATAGCAATCAATACACAATATGTCTGTAAATATTACAACTGACTAACTATCACGATTCATGAGATACAGCCTGGTGACAAACAGACGTACAGCGCAGTCTTAGTAATAGGATTGCGTTTTTATGCTTTTGATACGGAACCCTCAAAATTACCTAGTTGAGCATGAATATTCATTTTCTAAAATCGAAAGTATAAGCTATATAAGATATATTTAGTACAACATACATAACTTAAAGTTTTGTACATAAAGATTGTTCAATCCCTTCGCCAATGTAGCGTTCACCGTGTGAAGTTTGTAATGTCTGCAGGGCCCATATGTACAGGCATTTAATCGCTAAGCTATTTCACTGGCAAAAGAATTCAACTTAGGGCGATTCACCCTGTTCTTATTCTAAGCTAATGTAATATCAAGCACTTACTGGAGATATGTGAATTCCTTGATATTGGCGTTCTGAGGGGCCCCTCTGGTGCGCCCTCTGCTTCTTCACACATTCACCACTCCTAGTGGTAGTACAGGTTCCAAAGTATTCTAATTTATAATACACCCGTTTTAACTGTCGAGGATCGCGCCTAATTGACGCGACTACTAATCTCGCGTGTCCAAACCAGACCAATCATAACGGTAAACAACGAAAAAACCGAGTCTGATGGACAATCAGCTAAATTTCAATTAAACGGCACTCAAAAACCACACTGGTCGACGTTAACCGTTAACACAAAGCCTTTCGTAAGTTCTATATTTTAACTTCAAACGTCAAACCAAAAACATGACAATCAAAAATGTTGCCATTATAATGACGTTCGATTTCTAACAAAGATAAACCAACCACAATTACGCGATTAGTATTTTCGGTAAATCAATATTGACTTTCCTATAACGCTAATCTTGGGAGTTCAAGGTTTCGGGTAGGTAATCAAATTAACTGTTATAATTAAACACCAAACTTAGTTAATGTGTTGATCTTATTAGTTAATGTAAAGGTTCTTACTGACTATGATCAAATAGATATGATGACATGACATGAGATATAGTTGAAAGATGAACATCATTTATTTATGAGCAGCATTTGATTGACATGAACTTGATTCGTTCTGCCATAATCTTTTTTTTATGGAATAGGGGGCAAATGAGCAGACGGATCGCCTGATGATAAGCGATTACCGCCGCCCATGGACACCTGCAACACCAGAGGCGTCACAAGTGCGTTGCCGGCTTTTGCCGGGGATGGGGAGGGGGATAGGGTATGAGCCTCCGGTATCCTCACTCACTCGGTGAAACACAGCATAAGTGCTGTTTCACATTGGTTATCTGTGAGGCGTTGTTTCACTCCGGTCGAGCTGGCCCATTCATGCCGAAGCGTGGCTCTCCAACGGTAAACCGCCAATAACCAAACTAAACTCTGGATAGTTTAGTTTGGTTATTGGTCTAGTGATCAGCGACCCTTGCCGCTAGGCCGGGGCCGGTAGTTTCGATTTCCTACCAATACAAATAATTGTGTAACTAACATGAAAAGTGTAAGATATCGATGATATATGTGAGTTTGGAGACTGACAAAAGGAATTTATAGAGCGAGTAGAAGTGTCGGAAGAGGTCGTCCACCTCCAACCATACAAATAATTCACCGTCCAAATTGGTCATGTTCTGAAGAAGGGCCGTATGAAAAAAACCAGGAACCAACGAGCAAGCATGCCGAGATGAAGGTGGACGAAGCAAAAGAGGTGTTTAATTTCTTTCACCAGGGCTTGCATCATCACCTGACTTTTCAGATCATACAAACATTTGGCCCGACCCGGGAATCGAGACCTTAAAGCACGGCAATTGCATACGCAACCACTGCGCCACCATGGCAGTTAACTAAAATGTCTACTCAGCGTGGTATAGTACTACTATAGCTATACACCAAAATCTCCTAAGGAGATGCCTATGTCCAGCAGTCGACTATAAAAAGCAGTTTATGTGTCAGAGGTTATTTTGAAGAAAATTTAAATGATAAACTATTAGAAGCCTCAAATTAATGACACGAACTTAATTAATCATCTTCAACAATTAATTCAGCGAGACAAAACTGTAGAGGCAAGACCTTTAGCAATTTAATACTGATTCTATGTTGAATAATTACAAGATCTCGACTCACGGCTGGAAGGAAGCCAAACATTTAAAGTTCCTTCAAGAATCTATAAATTTTGAGTGTGTCACATGAATTATTAAAGGGTTATGAAACTGTTCAGACAGTTTATTGAAATAATTTTTAGAACGCTTAGCAAGAATTAGTTATTCGTGTATTAAATTGAGAAAAACTTTTTTTTTATCAGGTCGTCTGAAAAGTTTGAGACCTCAACGTAAAGATCGCAGAACTCTTTAATAAAAAATAATGAACGTAATTGTGCATATGTAAAACATACTCGTACAGAAAATTAATAAACACGAGTACTCGTATTATCTCTATATAAATAAAAACAAATCACCGAAATGTATGTACGTGCATAACTTCCGATCGCCTGCACCAAATTGGATGATTCTTTTTTCATGTGTACAGTACAACTGTCAGGAGAAGGTTCGTATGGAAGTACATTATAAGGGAACCGGAATACCGATTATATTTTCTTAGTCCGCGACCGTACACTACCCGTGGAAACTTGAGGCGTACCTAAATACCAAAACAAGTTTATCAGAAACTTAAATATGGCGGTTCAAAGTCCGCCGGGTCAGCTAGTACCCTTTAAAAATACAGACATACCAAACTAATAAAGACACTCAACTCTAGTAATTTTTTTTAACTCAACTCTAGTCATTTGTGAGCAATTTTTTCTATATTCTGAGACGAATTAAAGCATTTAACTCCACTCCATATAACTTAAACAAAGTTCAGACATTTAATAGATAAAAATGGTCTGTTATAATTGAAAAACGTGGTGTTTTAAAGTGACAATTATTCAAAACACTATACCTACTTCATTTGCTGTGATTTTCTTCATATTTAATTTTCAAAATCTGTAAACTGATGATGATGATGTTAAAATGTATATTTTTTTTACTTATGGCCCTGCTAAAATAACTCTACTCTGCCTGATGGAAAGCATATGCAGAATGCAAGAGCGGTGGTCACCATACTCATTGCGAATGCAGATAATACAATAATGCAGCATGGTGACCAACACCATGGCGGCCTAGTGATGCTTCTGCATCATTGGGCCTCCGGTCTCGCACTCACCAACGAAACACGACGCTGTCATTTTACGTTGATTTTCTGTGCGAGGGTAGTATCGCCCGGTCGAGCCGGGCGTCAAGCTGAAATCAGCGTGGGTCTACTACCTACAATTCAAAAGAGAGGCTTTCATTCACCTTTCAACAATAAGTTATACGAGTATATGCTAATATTATAAATTCGAAAGTAACTCTGTTCGTTACGCTTTTACGATTAAATCTCTGCACCGATTGGAATGAAATTTAGCATGGAGATATTTTGATTCTTCAGGAAGAACATATACTACTCTTTACTGTCATAAGCAATATACACCAAGCCGCGGGCAAAAGCTAGTTATGCCACATAGCCACAATGACGCAATTGATTTACAGCTATACGTATCCAATTTGCTCGACCAGTTTCAATTCTCAATCTCAATCTATTTTAAAGCCTTCATACCTTACTGCTTGCCCCTTTTAATTTACACCCAATTGTCCATTAATAAAATAGTTTCCCCTAATAAAACAATATTATTGTGGACTACATGTAACCCACGGTATTACCCACGAGTTTATTGCTTTGGAATCGGTTATTGTTCTCAAAGTCATTTTAATATTTGTGTTCAATTCTCTCGCCAATGCAGTGATCACCTTGTGAAATTTGCAATGTCTTAGGCCCATGAGTAAGTCATTCAATCGCTAACTATGTCACTGGCAAGAGCAATGAACTGACGGCTGTTTCACCGTGTTCTTATTCTAAACTAATGCATCAAGCTCTTACTGGAGTTGCGTGATGACCTTGATTAAAATATTTTATTTTATTTTTAAATTAAAGCAGCTTAAGGTACTCATATAACATCAGAAATCTACCAGTGTAAGTCCCGTTAAAATCGGTCTGGCCATTCTGAAGATTAGCCGGAACAGGTAGGCACACACACGGACAAAAATTTCTAAAATTGTAAGTAAACTGTACAGACAGGCACTCCAATTTTTACAAGTTCTGCTTAGTTTGGGACTAGAATGCGTTGTGTGCTAGATGTCTGAAATATTGAGCTATTCCTTACGGAATAATAGGTTTGAATATGTGTTTTAAAGAATTTACAATCGATAGTTACATAGTGCTTTACTATCAAGTTAACACATCAATCATTTCTTATTCCGGTAAAGAGCCATGCCCGAGATCGCAGGTGGAGGTTTCGTTCCATAATTAAATGTGTTTTACCCCCTTGAATGGTAAAGGGTCGAGGGTAGATAATGACCATCATAACGGGGTTGGTTTGTTCATCTCATTACGGTGTTATTAGCGGAAAAGGTCCTGCCCACACTGTATTAATTCAACAAGCTCGCTGCCATGTTTGAAGGTCACACAGCTCCGACACAATTTTGTTGGGATGTTTATAAAAGAACTTAATAAAAAATACATAACAAAGGTTATATTTAATAAGATTATAGGAGGCGTTCATAGCCCAATTGCGCTTTGTGATTAGAAACAATCACCGAGGGTAAGCAACGGCGGCGCGGTTAATACCTGGATGGGTGACCGCTGGTGGCATGTTACCATGAGCGACCCCGTGATTCGTTAGCAGTCGGTCCCCGTTGTTATCATAGGATAACAGTCGTGAAGTTTAGTTGGAGGCCTTTGGGCGGCTTAAGGGGCGCGTCCCTAAAAACGCGCAAAAAGGCACTTGCAGTTTTGCAAAACACAAACAACTCAATTCATTATTTGACACAAAAAAAAAAATCTCAGTAGTTTAATAAATCAGTCTACCAATCTACCGAGTGATATTTATAAAATAATTCTTTATTTTTGTGAAAAAAAGCCTTAACAAAGATCAAAATCATCGAAATCGACCTTTTTAATTAGCACACTCTGTCCTATTTCGTGCTCTATTTTAAATGTTTTTTTCTTATTTCGCGAGAAGAAAGTATGGAGAAAAGATTTACCGTTTTAGTTTTTTATTAATTCTCCCCAAAAAGCCATAATCTAAGGCTAAACATCATTCATTTTTAGCGACAAAAGTTCCATACATTTTAGTACGCAGATATCGTCTCCCGTAAATTGCAATAAATAAGTTTTATCGCGCTCAAAAAATTCAGTGCCCTCCGAATATTCAAGGTGACACCACGTCCGTTTGTAGTTCGCATTGAGCTCCATAATACGTAAATGACAAGTTTTAGGGTGGGTTGCAAGTGAGTGTCGAATTGTAACTGATAATTTGTATTCTTGAATTTAATTTCATTTTTTTAAAGAATAATTTCAAAGAAAAATATTAGTATTTTTTATTAACACAGAACTTATTTTTATGTTTTTTTTTAACTTGCTATGTATGTATATCTATATCTATACATATAATAAAATCGTAACTGGTCGCTGTCTGTACATGGAAGATATCTCAGTAAAACTATTATAGGGGGGCTTTATGAACGCAATAGAACCCAAAACAATGATTTTTAGAAATTTTGTCTGTTTATCTGTTTGTCTGTTTGTCTGTGCGTTTGTGCACGCTAATCTCAGAAATAGCTTATCCGATTGAAATGTGGTTTTCACTAATATATTGTGGTAAGCTTCACTTAACATTTAGTGTTTGTTTCATGTCAATCGGTTCATAAATTAAAAAGTTATGCGAATTTAAAGAATCAGGTAGCTGGACGTTTGTAGATTGTAAACGGCTGCGCGACCACGCCGGTATATAAAGCGCGCCGAGAGCATTATTTTCTTTTCTTGATTTTTTTTATTTATTTATTTTATGTGTAAAAATCTGAAAGTACTTACAATTTAGTCGTTTCTAATAAGAACATATTTGTTTAGGGTTTATAGGGTTTGTAAATACATATACGAGTAGTATGTTTATTTTGTATAGGTTAGTTTGATTTCAAGTTCTTGATTCTTTTATAAACCTTATACCTATTTACTTATTTAGTTTAAAATATTTTCTAATTTTTATGTTTAAAAAAAACCATTTCATTTAGTAATTAACCGACTTCAAAAATGAGAAGGTTCTCAATTCCACTGTATTTTTTAATTTTTATTTTTGTACCTCATACTTTCGACCGAGTGAACCGATTTTGTTGATTCTTTTTTATTTGAATGCTGGTGCTTCCCGTGTGGTCCCATTTTAGTGTTATCGTCGGGCCCAGATGAGGTATCTGGGCCTAATCCTCGACGGTAGGTGACTCTTCGACGAGCACTTCCGACAGCTTGGTCCAAAACTGGTCGACGCGGCCTCCGCTCTTGGGTGACTTTTGCCCAACTTGGGTGGAGCCAGCGTCGCAACGCGACTCCTGTACACGGGAGTTGTCCGGTCAATGTCGCTGTATGGTGCACCGGTGTGGGTGGCGGGTCTGACTGCCCTGAATAAGGCCCGCCTCTGGCGGCCTCAGAGGGTATTGGCAGTCAGAGCCATACGCGGATACCGCACGGTGTCGAGAGAGGCGGCGTGCGCCCTGGCCGGAACACCCCCGTGGGATTTGGAGGCGGAAGTGCTCGCCGAAGTTTATCGACGGGTGGCTGAATATCGGGCGGAGAGTGGCATTCGCCCTCCCCCCGAAGTATGCGAGTGGTGTGAAGCCGCCCGTCGAGCCACGATGGCTAGATGGTCGTTCCAGCTGGAGACTCCACGTGCTGGCTTTGCCGCCGTGGAGGCTCTCCAGCCGGTCATCCTCGAGTGGGCAGGGCGGCAGCACGGGACCCTTTCCTTCCGACTGACGCAGGTCCTTTCCGGGCACGGTTGCTTCGTAAGGTACCTGCACTTGGTCGCCAGGAGGGAATTGAGTCCCGCCTGCCACCACTGCGACTGCAGTGAGGACTCGGCCCAGCACACGCTGACGGTTTGCCCCGCTTGGGCGCCGCAGCGTCGGGCCCTCACTGCAGTCATCGGAGGAGATCTCTCGCAGCAGTTTTACCGCGGTCACAACCTTCTGCGAAGATGTAATCTCGCAGATGGAGGTGGCGGAGAAGGTCCGGGAGGACGACCTCCACTCGGACCCAATCCGCCGCCGGTGCCCGCTTCCGTGCGGGCAGGAGCTGGGAGGAATTTGGATGTGTTAATATCAGCAGATCCCGGGTCCCTCCCGTCTCAGGCGCAGAGTGGCACACCGTGTGGTTTTAGTCAGTTCGAGTCCGACACACCGCCCCGCCGCAAACCCCTATAGGGTGACGGTCCGAGGGTATTTCCACACGTAAAAAAAAAAGGTCAGTGATACATATAACTTACGTTATTTTTCTTGACTTGCTTTCGGTATTTTTCTAAAAACAGGAAGTACTTACAGTTAACACCTTTGGTTGTTTTCGATAGTTAATAGATTGGGTTGACACGTCTTAATAGTTATTAAACTGTAATTAATGAAACTGTGTAATAATCTGTAAGTATTTATAATTTAGTTGTTTATGATAAGTACGTGTTTACTAAACTATGTTGTGTTAGTATATTGTAGGAATGCCTCTCCCAGTGCAGCAGGAATGCTAAATGGATGAGATTAGTTCGATCACAGGAATCTGAAGAAGATCATGAGGCTCTCACTGCATCTCAGGAACGTCAGGACAGGTTTTGTGCTACAGAAACTTCGGCTCAGCGAGAATCTCGATTCAGTTCACATCGTTCTCGAATGATAGTCACTCGAATTAGGTAGAACAGATACAGCGTGAGGCACGTTTGTCCATCGATCGTGATCTCATGCATTATCGCGTGATCCCTCAGTGCTACTGGACTACCAGCTCATAAAATAAATTTAAAAGTCGGCGTACCCATAATGCCCCTTAAATATTTAAGCCCGCCAAAACGTTGCAACGGTACCAGATTAAAAGTGACCAAAGATTTTAACAGGGTGCGGTAAAGGTGATAGTGTTTTTATTCCTCGGATTCCTCTCATCCCAAACCACTTTCCGTTTAGTTTTAAACGAGTCCGGTTTCCAGTGAGCCTATGTTTCGCGGTGACAATAAATACAGCCCACGGTATAGGTACGCTAAAAGTTGTGGGTGTAGATCTAAGTATTAACTGTTTTTCACACGATCAGCTTTATGTAACTCTGTCACGTGTTAGCAATCCTAGCAACCTCTATGCTTTGATCCCCGATGGCTATACGTCTAATGTCGTGTATAGAGAAGCATTACTTTAAATTCGATTATTCTAAACACTCAAATGACGGTGTTTATGAACCAAAAGAAATGTCCGAAAACTGCTGCCCAAAGTCACTATTCCACGCGGACGGAGTCGCGGGCACAGCTAGTATCTAACTATATTTGTTAAGACGGAATCTTGTAACACAATTTTGCAGATATCTTCAACCGATTGTGTTGAATTTTTGTAGGCATATTTATATAGCGTGACAATGCTATATTATGATGACATGGAGCTGATCTGATGTTGGAGCTGGAAGGTGGTCATAGGAACATTGTAACGACGGAACCTATCGAGTTTGGAGTAGTTTGATTTGTCTTGACGAGTACTTTGAAGACACTTTGACAGACTGAGACACTTTGAGAAATTGTTTTTAAAAAAGTTTTTTTTTTATGATTTCTGTTAGAATTGAATAACTACTACTGAAATAATGAAAGACCTTAAAATTACAGTTTTATTTTTGACTGCATGGTTGGTCTAGTGGTTTGAGCGGTTGTTCCGGCTGGAGACTCCACGTGCTGGCTTTGCCGCCGTGGAGGCTCTCCAGCCGGTCATCCTCGAGTGGGCAGGGCGGCAGCACGGGACCCTTTCCTTCCGACTGACGCAGGTCCTTTCCGGGCACGGTTGCTTCGGGAAGTACCTGCACTCGGTCGCTAGGAGGGAATTGAGTCCCGCCTGCCACCACTGCGACTGCAGTGAGGACTCGGCCCAGCATACGCTGGCGATTTGCCCTGCATGGGCGTCGCAGCGCCGGGCCCTCACTGCAGTCATCGGAGGAGATCTCTCGCTACCGGCCGTCATACGCTCCATGGCCGGTAGCGATAGCAGTTTTACCGCGGTCGCAACCTTCTGCGAAGACGTAATCTCGCAGAAGGAGGTGGCGGAGAAGGCCCGGGAGGATGATATCCACTCGGACCCAATCCGCCGCCGGCGAACCGGGCGGCGGAGGCGCGCCTATCAGCGCCTCATGCCGCCCTGAGTGTGGCCGCGGATGGTCGGGACGGGCTTTCCCCTCCATCCGCTCTAGTGGCCACCCGCGAGGGGGCGACGTACGCGTGTGCCGTACGTCACCAAATAGAGAGTTTTAACAGCAGACGGTGCCCGCTTCAGTGCGGGCAAGCGCTGGGAGGGGTCCGGACGTGTTAATAACTGCAGTTCCCGGATTCCTCCCTTCACAGGCGCAGAGTGGCACACCGTGTGGTTTTAGTCGGTTCGAGTCCGACACACCGCCCCGCCGCAAGCCCCGGCGCGGGTGAAGGTCCGAGGGGATTTCCACACGTTAAAAAAAAAAAAAAAAAAAAAAAAAAAAAAAAAAAAAAAAAAAAAAAAAAAAAAAAAAAAAAATAAAAAAAAAAAGTGGTTTGAGCGGTTGCCTCGCCGCTTCCTACTGTATCAGGTGTTGTGGGTTCAAATCCCACATGGGACAACACTGTATGATTCACGAATTGTTGTTCTGAGTCTGTGTGTCCATTGTGTCCGTTTCATGTATGTTTGTAAAGTCCCCCGCGACACAGGATTTATTGGATATATACGGGAGTTGTCTTTTTTGAAAAAAAAACTAGCTGAGCCCCACGGTCTTACCCGCGATACTACACCAACCGCGGTTACTCCTTATATAATCAGCTACCTATCAGTAAAAATCCCGTCAAAATCGCTCCAGCCGATCCAGAGATTAGCCGGCACAAACAAACAGACAGACAGACAAAAATTGTAAAAAAGGGTCCCATCTACACTTTACGTCATTTCCATTATTATTCATCCCTTAAGTTCGAATTTAATCAATTGGTGAATTGTAAAACAATAGATGCCCTATCCCTTACATTATCTGATATCTGTAATCTATATAAATAAAAGAAGAAGGTGACTGACTGACTGACTGACATACCCAGAGATCAACGCACAGCCCAAACCACTGAAGCTAGAATCCTGAAATTTTGCATGTAGGTTCTTTATATAACGTAAGTGAGCAGGAAGGAATTTTTGAAATTCCTCCCCTAAGGGGGTAAATCAGGGATGAAAGAGTGCGTGGGCGAAGCCGCGTGTAAAAGCTAGTATTATATATTTAAGGAAGATTCCATTTCAAAGTTTTACACTCTTAATATTAATTTTAAGACAAATAGTTTGTTTTTTAACCGTCTTAAAAAAAAGGAGTTTATAAATTAACTGTATTTTTTTATTTTTTTTACCCGACCATGGCAAAGCCAAAGGAGGGTTATGATTTTGACAGGCTATGTATGTATGTTCATCTGTTCCCTCATAGCTCCTTAACTACTAATTAGAACTGGATAAATGAGGTATCTTTAGAAGCGTCTTGATCGTCCGCTGCTTATAGGCTATATGAGGCGTCAATCAATTTAATGTGGCGCCCTCTAGCCGACATAAAGTACTGTATTAAAAAATAAATTTGAGATAAATATGCCGTGTTTGGTATCATCGGAAAGGGTGTTACATTTCAAATATTATTAGCATTTGCTGGCGACTTTGTTCGTATTTTTTTTTTTTTTTTTATATTTCTATGCTAGGTATTTAAAATATACTTTGCATATAAATTATTATTATCACTACACCAAAACATTTTAAATAAAAAAAGTAAAAAAAATAGAAACGTACCATAACTCTTAAAAACGCGTGACTACGGCTTTTCAAAACTTGTTTCATACTTTTTCAGCGTCGTTTTTTGTCAAAAAGTGAAAAAAGTGGGGCGTACATCTATGTAGTAAAATTTAGTCAATATGAGCAATAAAAGCGATCAAAAATTATATTTTTAAGAAACATTAACATTATGTTCCATTAATATAACATATCATACAAATTTTATTTCATGACATAGCATTAAAAACCGTTGATTACTTTAAAAGATCCAAGCTGACAGATAGCGCGAGCGACTTAATTTTATACTGTGTAAAAATATATTATTTGTTGTCTATGAAATGAATTAAAAATGATTACACTTGAAACCTACACTCGGCCGTTGACGAGTTACTTAAAGCCCGCGGGCTTTCCGATATGACTAAGATACATTGCGTGCTTTGTAGGACATTCTAAACATTCTTCAAAAGCGAACAGTTAATGAATATGTTACTAGAAGAAAAAACCGAAAGTAAATTTATTAGTTGCCAGGGTTAGCATGCAACAGTGCCCGATGCGTTTGTGTGCATGTAAAATATGAATGTGGGTGTTCAATCACAAATTCCCACGCTCAAGGACTACAGTCTTAAGAACATCCAACGGCAAGATTACGTAGCCACAACGTTGTCTTGCCAGTCCCCAACCCGCACTTGGCCAGCGTGGGCACGTATGGCCTTCACCCTCTCTTGAGAGGAGACCTGAGCCCTGCAGTGGGACATTATGGGTTGCTAATGAATATACGTCATCTTACCTAAGCTTCGCCACAACAAACGGAGTATGCAATTCCCGCGACCTTCACGAGGTCGTCGGACAATCTGGTGGGGGACTTACCCATTCTCCATCTGCCGGTATCGTATTAATATTTTTAATACGATACCGGCAGATGGAGAATGGGAAATGTGTAAGTGACAACCTCGCACCTTGACACCGGCGGGCGACCCATTAATCACAATTGCGTGGCCGTGGATACTTAGATCTTAAAAATCACAAGTTTCCGTCTTTTCAGTAAGACTACTAAGTTTCAGTAAGGTACCATAATCATGAGGGAGATTTATTGGACTCTATATATTTGTATGTAATTATTCAATTCTACTTCATTTTCGTTGGTTCACTATCATCATTCAGTCATTATAAATAATAATAATATTTTGACATCTAACACATAACGCCATCTAGTCCCAAACTTGAGAGCTTGTACTATGGTAGTACTAGACATCTGATAAAAATACAAATATGCTTTTTTTCGTAAATGCATACATAGGACACGCCCAAACTCCGAAACAAATATTTGCAGATTATACAAACATTTGATCCAACCCGGGAGTCGAACTCAAGACCTCAAGCACAGTATTCGCTACCACTGCGCCATCAAGGCAATCATGATAATAACAAGATAATGACAATTGAGTGAAAGACTTCATCAAACTATATTTCCCCTTCGCTGATTTACTCGTAAACTTCTAAATAGTTTGTTCTACAAAATAATTACAATGTTCACACCGCCCAGATACATAATTATATTCATTCATATTAAATGACTTTATTCGACAAATAGACAATAGATAATTATTGGACTAAATTGTTGTGGAATTTTATACAGCTTGGGAACACACCACATGTGAGTAATTATTGATAATACCCCAAGGGTTACTAAATAGATCTTATCACATTATTACCATTCGTGTTACGGGAGTAATAAGTCTCCATTAATGGCTTCCGAAGTTGTTATATCTAGATTTGAATATTAAAGAGATACCCAGTTTAATGATTTTTCTGTACGTAAAATAATGTTATTAGAGTTCGAATATGTATGAAAAAAAAATTTTCGTTCTGACCCTTGATTTTTACCTGACTGGGCAGACGGAGGGCTATGTTTTTTTGAATATATATATATATATTTCATTGGCATCCTCTACGGCCAAAACGGTTAGATGCCGTCGCTGGAAAGGGGTGTAGCTGGATTCTGAGAGTGACACGGGGTACGTGAAAAATAAAATCGAATCTTTTGTAAATTTTTGGCATATATTATCATGCTGTCGGGTTTTTGAATAACATATATTTTTTACACTACAAATTTCAATATATGGATTTGCTGGTTGCTCGTAAGAGATTAAAGAATGGGAGGACGGCCAATGGCAGTATGTTTGACCGTGGGACAGCCATGTTCCGATACATCTTATAGGTCAGCACGACCGGATTGTTACTCGAACCTCGCATTAGACTGGTGTTAACTATTTTTTTACTCCTATTTATCAAAAGAATGATGTAACTGGAGCCTGCCTCTCTCCATTTTGGGGTGACCTTTCAAAGAATTTCCTCATGTAAATTGCATATGTTAGTTCTATTGAGGTATTTGTTATAAACTAGATTAATTTTAGATTGATCGGTTTGATTAATACGTCCCCAACGTTTCGACTGATCAATCAAGTTAATAAAAGGCAAGGTCAGATTAAGCAGATTCCAAGTAAGTCAACAATTCCCAACAGCAGACTTAAAAGTTATGCACTATTAATTTAGAATTGTCGAACTCTAAGTTTTTTTTTTTTTTTTTATGTATGGCCCGCCATAATGACTCTACTCTGCTTGATGGAAAGCATAAGCAGAATCCAAGAGTGGTGGTCACCATACTCATTGCGAATGCAGACAATGCAGTATGGCGACCCACACCATGGCGGCCTAGTGATGCTGCTGCATCTTTTAGTCTAGTCAACAAGTATGGAACTTGTTGACTAGACTATTTGAGCCTCCGGTCTCGCACTCACCAACAAAACACGACAGCACGAACGCTTAAAAGTTTTGCACTATTAATTTAGAATTGTCGAACTCTAAGTGCTTCCACATTTTGCCATTTTTCGCTCCACTGGACTGTGAACTTAAAAATAATGACCTGTTCTCCTTTTGGCGGCCAATGAATTGTAAATACACTTTTATTTTGAACTCTCTCTTTGGTTTTATTTCCTTAAAGAGAGTATTCAATTATGAATGGTTATGACTTAAAGAAAATTCATCCGCGCATTAAATTGTTCTAAAGTCATTATTGTTTTTCATATTTTTTTCATACTTTACCACTGTTTTATTCTATTTTATAAAGGGCTGGCGAAATTGTGACGGATCTACTGATTTAGCTGCTCGTGACACTGATTGCTAAGTGTGGATTTGGGTTGAAGTTGTCACTTATCCACCCAGGTCAAATATTTGTGTTAGAAGCACGATCAGTTTTTCTATGTCTGTGTGGTATTTGTCAGTAATATTCTGTACGTATTTAGAAATATTTAAGTACAGTTATCAAGGCTGGTTGGTACAGTACAGGTGCTGCCTAATTTTGAGAGCACACTTCCATATTATATCAGACTAGCTTTTACACCGGCTTCGCTCACGCATACTTTCATCCCCTGATTTACCCCCTTAGGGGTGGAATTTCAAAAAATGCTTAGTGCTTACTTACGTTATATAAAGAACCTACATGCAAAATTTCAGGATTCTAGCTTCAGCGGTTTTGGCTGTGCGTTGATCTCTGGGTATGTCTGTCACTCAGTCACCATACTCTTTTACATATTATATAGATTGATATGATATGAATCATACTTTTCATCACATTGCATCATTACATTTCATCTTCTAAAAAGACAACTCCTGTATTAGGACTATACCATTCCTATGTCGTGGGAATTTACGAACACGAAACATACACTAGGAACAAGCAGACTCAGAACATGCATTTCTATTATAAAAAGTGTTATCCCAATTGGGATTTGAACCCTCAACACCTTAGCGCAGTAGAAAGCGGCGTGGCGATCTCTTAAACTACTAAGTCATCCATGCAGTCACATAAGTAAGATTACCGACCCAACTCCCCCCTCTGGAAAGAGGCATTAGCATGGGTGACGGGAGTCACTTACCATTAGGTGGTTCGTCGATTCCTCTCTATACCATAACGAGAAAACAATACAAATCAACGGATATTAATATAACAGCATTTATTCAACATTATTTATTTAAAAGCTTTATCCAAAACTCACAAAAGAATTCTAATTATACTATACACGGAAATATAAACATTATTTCACGTATGGTTATTGTAATTTAAAACTTGCTATAAATATTTTACAATAAATTATAACTTATTTGAAAACTCTGCTTATACATAAGAAATAACCCTAAAAACTTGCTTTATATTTCACAATAATAATTGTGCAAACCTTTATTTACATAATAAATTTTCTTCGTTATTGGACTTGCAAAAGTTAAAAATTGACAACAATTTCGACTTCAAAGCGATACCCAATAAGGAGCGAAGAGTGTGTAAGAGTAAGAGTGTGTTTAAGCGAGTGTGATTCCCGGGAGCTTGCTAGTACGCTGTTTCTATGAATGTACACTTGAGTTGTGGTATATATCATAAGATGAAGCGGGTATTTCGCATGTTTCTGGAGGTAAAAGTGCAAGTTTCTTTTCTGATCGTCGCTTTAATTTAACTCACTTCACCTAAAGGAGGGTTTTTTTTTGCGAATTTATGGCTTTATGTAGGTGTATTTCTCTGGCACGGTCTATAGCGTAAATTTTATGGATTACTAGGTTTTGCCCGCAGCTCATCCTGCCTTTATGTTATTTATCACGGTAAAGTGTAATTTATGTATTCCTCAAAAACATCGTATCTCCATGTTAAATTTCATTTAAATCGGTGCATCGATTTAGACGTGAAAGCGTAACAGATAGATTTACCGTGGGAGAGCCACGCTTCGGCATGAATGGGCCGGCTCGCTCGGAGTGATACCACGGCGAAATAGCGCTTGCGCTGTATTTCACTGAATGAGTGAGGATACCGCAGGCCCATACACATTGGTGGTGATTTTCTTGTTGTCATTAACTTAAAATTCACAAAAAATTGTTGTTGGATTATATACTTTAATCTCATCTGCTTACAGTCCATTTTTCAATATCTCATATCTCAGCTGTCACTGTGTTTAGTTTTGTACCAAATACACATTAATCAGAAACACACGCTTGTTTACCCCTAAGTCAAGCTCTAGCTTAGTTTGCATCCTGTGTCAATGTGTCTTTGATCGGATAGTTATATTTGTCAACTATTAAATAGCAGCACGTACACAAGTAAAATTTCAACAAAAACAAAAACCGACTTCAAGGTTCGACTCGATTTCCCTTAAATGCCATCATCAGATCTTAGTGTCCTTATGATGGTACCACCGTTGGGATATCTCCTTTCCATTAAAAAAAGAATCATCAAAATCGGTTCATAAAGGATGAAGTAATCTGCGAACACACATAAAAAAATGAGAAGCCTCCTTTTTTTGAAGTCGGTTAAAAAACGATTGTGGCGTTACCTACGCCAAATAACTTGAACAAATTACGTTGTATGCGCAGAAGCCAATTTAAGACAGCACGGTATGTTGTGCGGCGCGCGGGGAGCGAGGGATCATCGCTATTGGTAGATCAGTCAACGTCGAGCCGCGCTATTGGTAGATCAGTCAACCATCGCTTCCCGCTTTGAGTTTACGTTTCGTCGCTACCCAATTACACTTGTGCATGTTTGCGCGATGCCCAAAGTGTCGAAGTCACGCTGTCATCATCTTATGACTTAAACCATTCTAAGCATTCGAATTTTTGTTAAAGGCCACTGGAAGACCCAACTTTCTGGGATTCCACTGAAAAAAATACCCTTGGTTTATCTAAAATCCTCCTCTTATTAAAGTGTGGTATATAAATTGACCGTCTCCATTGCGTTTACCATTTATTTTACTTCTGGTACGTTCTCGTAAAAAATAAATAACTTCTAAAGTAATTCGGCCGGGCACAACTTTGACTAGGTACTATATAAAAACTTAATTTTCTTTTATTACCTCCCAATATTAGGTACCTGAATCTTTTATTTTGTTATTTTTCTTTGAAGTAACTGCGAGAATATAAAATACTGTTAAGATTTGTCTTTCAGGTATCATGACTATGTACTGGCCTCGAGCTTTTTCTTTTTTTATGTATGGCCCGCCAAAATGACTCTACTCTGCCTGATGGAAAGCATAAGCAGAATCCAAAAGTGGTGGCCACCATGCTCACTGCGAATGCAGACAATGCAGTATGGCGACCCACACCATGGCGGCCTAGTGATGCTGCTGCATCTTTTAGTCTAGTCAACAAGTATGGAACTTGTTGACTAGACTATTTGGGCCTCCGGTCTCGCACTCACCAACGAAACACGACAGCACAATCGCTGTCATTTTACGTTGATCTTCTGTGCGAGGGTAGTACCGTCCGGGTAGAGCCGGCCCGTTCGTGCTGAAATCAGCGTGGCTCTACTACCTTAAATTGGTTCGGTTTTTTTTACTCTGCCCGATGAGAAGCATAAGCAGAACCAACAAATACGCGGACGGAGCTGCGGGCAGAAGCTAGTAAATATATAAAATCCTTTCGTCGCCTTTTACAAAGTGACTGAGTTCAAGGAGGTCAGCCAGTTATATATATAGCCGGTATACAAATAAACTCAATTTGGTCACACAAAGAACTGAGTTTCGCTTGACACCGAACAAACTAGGATAAAATAATAGGACAGACACATAAAGTATATTAAGTAGACCTACTAAATGGGCCTCCAACCACAGCTGAAAAGGTAACTCGTATCATATTTATTTATTTAATACTTATTACACATATTGTACAAAGGCTGACTTATTGCCTTGAGGCGTTCTCTGTCAGTCGATCTTCAGGTGATGTAGAAACAAGATCTGGTAGGTATAAAGAGATTGAATTTTGTAAATCCTACTAATATTATAAACGCGAAAGTTTGTAAGTATGGATGGAGGGTTGTTTGTTACTCTTTCACGCAAAAACTACTGAACGGATTTGGATGAACGACGGACGAACTTAACAGTAATATAGCTTATACATCAGAATAACACATAGGCTACTATTTGCAGCAATAACTGACATACACGCGGGCGGAGACACGAGCAAAAACTAGTAAGATATAAATTTACCGCTAAATATACTTTAATCGGTAACGTTGATCCTCAGATTCGTAATAAACTAAGAAATTAACAAAGCCTGGTGAAGATAATTACCCTGTCAAAATAAAACAATTGTAGAATAATATATTTGAGGCCGCCACGGGTGAACTAAATAATTCATTTCGCAAAACGTTTCTAACAGAGAAGAATCCTTTTGTAACTCTGGTATCTTAACATAACTCTTCTGTTGCTTTTTAATTACAACCTGCTAGATACGCCACTCGTAATTGGGAATACCGTGTTTTATGATGACCCTTTCATAATACTATGATACTTATGTCAACATACGTCTGCTGACGTCTAAATTCCCGTAGGAGCAGAGATAGTGATTTTTTTAAAGATAACTCCCGCATTAGGAATATACATCCTGTGTCGCAAGGAAATTTACAAACATACATGAAACTGACACAAAGAACACCCAGACTCAGAACAACAATTTGTGAATCACAAAAAGTGTTGTCCCATGTGGGATTTGAATCCACAATACTTGGCGCAGTAGGAAACGGCGTGACGATCGCTTAAACCACTAGGCCAACGGCACAGTCAAATTAAATGTCTATAGTTTTACTAAGAATATAATTTGTTACATTATATCACAGGGTAACGCGTAACATACGCAACAAAGAATATATACCGTGGATTATAAAATCTCCTCCTTTTTTTAAATCGGTTAAAAAGCAGTTACACTCTTTTAAATTAGTCAAGCAAGTCACCATTTTGTGAATGCTCAACACCTGACTCTAGCTGTGAACAGTCAGCTCATCATATCCTCTGGGAATGTTATCTTTAGTACAATGAACGTAATATAATGCTGAATAGCTTACAAATGATATCTGGGGTGGTATTCTATGGGGATCGCTTGTCAACTAGGGTGGATATCCGTGCGTTTAAGCGATTCTTCCGTTTATAGAAATCAAATATAGCTCATTTAGGACCCATAATATTTTATGTCCGTGGTGCTACCCTGTTTTAACCGACTTCCAAAAGGAGGAGGTTCTCAATTTCATCGGTTTTTTTTTGTTTTTTTTTTTTATGTATGTACATTGATTACTCCGTCAATTGAGGACCGATTTTGAAAATTATTTTTGTATTCGAAAGGGTATGCTCCCCATGTGGTCCCATGGCCACCATATCAGGATCTGATGATGGAATCCCAAGGAAATTGAAGGAAACCCTCAAATTTACGTGAGCGCCTGCAATAAAGTTAAGGCAATTGTCTGCATGCGTTCATATTCTGTAAACATCATGTCCGAAATATTTATTTATTATTCTATACAGTATGTTGTATGTTACCTTTAGTGGTATTCTTGCAAGTTATTTAGGTGAAATGAAGATGAGAGACTTGAGAAAGACTAAAAAGCGAAAAATAAAAAAAAACTTCGTTTAAAAAACCGACTTCAAAAATTGAAAAGTATAAAATAACTTAATTTGTATGAGCTACCTATTCATAGGTTTGAAGTCGGTGCCGAGCCAAAATGTAATAGTAGGACTCGCCGCGCGTGACCTTGAGCGGGATAGCTGCTCTTCGCGTAGGACAAAACAACCGAAGCGTCGGTGACGTCGTTGACGTTCGTTTCGAAATATAGCGAGTCTGGTACCTACTATTACATTTGGCTTGGCGCCGAATTCAAACCTATGAATAGGTAGCACATACAAATTAAGTTATTTTATACTTTTCAGTTTTTGAAGTCGGTTTTTTTAAACGAAGTTTTTTTTTTTTATTAAAAAGGCGTTTGCATATTTTTACTTAATTTTTTTCCCGCTTTTCTAAGGTGGGAAGTGGACTTATTATAATAGGTATTTACCTATGAAATTGCCGTTTTGTATGCAATAAGTGAAAGTACTTATTTTTTCAAACTTTTTTATTTCTGTTATTTGAAGTAATCACCCATGCAATCGACGCATCTTTTCCAACGCATTGGCATTTTTTTTGATGCCCTTCTTGTAAAAATCAGCTGGACGGGAGGCAACAAACTCTTCAAAGGCATTTTGTACTGTCTCTCGGGAATTGAATTTTTTACCCACTAAAAAGTTGTCTAAATTTTGGAAAAAGTAATAGTCGGTAGGTGCAAGGTCTGGTGAGTATGGCGGATGAGGGAGAGCTTCCAAACCCAGCTCTTGCAGCTTGGAGACTGTCTGTTGCGCAGTATGGAGTTCGCGCGATGTCGTGAAGGAGCAGTGGGGACGACCGATTGACCAAAGCTGGTTGCAGATGTGCAAGCTTCTCCATCATTCTCTCCAGTTCTTCACAGTACACATCTGCATTAATGCTCATGCCGATTTGTAAAAAGCTGTGGTGAATCACACCCGCACTAGACCACCAAACAGTGACCATCACCTTTTTAGGGGTCATTTTTTGTTTAGGGCATTGCTTTGGTGCTGAACCAGGGTCTAACTAACTTGCTGAGCGCTTTCGATTATCGAACAGAATCCATATTTCGTCGCACGTAAGAATTCGTTTCAATATTCCTTCATTTCTTTGCCTGTTGAGCAGCGCAAGGCAAGTCTCGACGCGTACGTTGCGCTGGCGATCGTTAAGGTCGTGGGGCACCCATCTATCAAGCTTTTTTACCTTGCCAATTTGTCGCAAATGGATCAATACTATTTTGATGCTTACATTAAAAGCTCCTGCTAGCTCAGCTGTAGATTGAGTTTCGTCAGCTTCCACAATCGCCTTAAATTCATTATTGTTAACCAAAGTCTCCGGACGACCACGAGCTTCATTTTTTAAGTCAAAATTTCCAGAACGGAACCGGGAAAACCAATAACGGGTTGTGCGTTCGTTTATACAGTTCTCTCCGTAAACGTTTTTGATGTTACGTGCCGTTTGTGTCGCGTTGGTGCCACGACGGAACTCATATTCCATAATTACACGAATTTTTAAAGTATCCATTATGACGAAAAATGTTCAAATGTAATGAAAATACAACGCTAATCAGAAAACAAAAGACTGAGTTTGTAAATAGAATGTCATGGTTTTAAAACAAAATTAATTTGAATTTAGAATACAGAGCCATTACAAACCTTTTTTTATTTGTAATGACCAGTACTGAAGAACGGCAATTTCATAGGTAAAGACCTAATATTTCCAACTCCTTCAGTTTTCTACTGATTAATTTCATTACCAAAACCATTTATTGTTTCCTGGGACTTCCCGAGTGTCATAACTCGATATGTTTGTGGGCCATTGCTGTCGATCCTGGTGTACAGAAGTTACGGTGGTAGGCTGTATGGGATTAGTACCTTTAAAAGATACACATCAAAAAATTACCATACATAACAACTTCTTTTTAAACTTCAAAAAAAATGAGGAACATTCTGAATTTGATAGTATTTTTTTAGTACCTCTTATGTTCGCTATTTATGGCTTGATTTGAAAAAAACAATTTTTAAGGGTTTTAAGAATATTTACCTACCCTTATTACCTATTACAGTTTATAATGATTTATGGGACCATCGAATTCAATGAAACTTTTTTGAATTCATTTATTTTGATGAAAGTTTTGAAAAGATTTGAAAATGTGGCGGAACGGGCCTGTCATGTCCCTCCAACACAAAGGGAAGATCCTCCGACCAGGCGAGGTGATCATGCCTGGCGGGCCGCGGCCCAACGGTTGATGTTGGGATGTTGTACATAATAATATTATAATAATCGGCGCGAGAACTTCTATTGCGCGATGCAGGATTGGTAGTTTCTTCGTATAGTACATTACTCCATAGTTCAGTGTATCTGCGGTAGATGGCGCTGTAGTATATTTCTGTTGCGCTGTACGTGGAAGTCGCCACAAAAGAAAACAAAACACTAACATAATAAATTGTAAGGTTTATTTTAAAGTCTATGAAACCCAGCAACATTCAATTTATACACCAAACTTAAAATGTATCTGCCTTTCTATAAAAAAACCATCGTACATTTTATCTCATCGAGTGCAATCAACGGCTATTGTTCGCCAGCATTTCAAATGAGTCTGTTCTATATACGCATTCTGATTAATCTATCGTTCAAGCATTTAATCACCTTTTAATCTGAGGATCAACGTTGCCGAAACAGATTATCATTTATGAACAAAAAAACAACTGTTTTTTGTGGATGGATTATGTTGAACGGTAAATAAAAAGGGAATTAATAATTTCGTGATGAATCTGATATACTGATCAAATGGCCGTGCCACTTCATCAGAAATGCAGGAAATTAAAGTGGAAAGAAACTATTATTGAAGTAACCTAGTCAGTCCTACTGTTAAGATTTCATGACTGAAGCTTAACCGATTTGAATTGAATTTAGTATGGAGATACTTTAATTCTTGAATCTTTCATAAAATAATTATTGCCACGATAACCTACCTACATGCGGGTAGAGCGTCGGGTAAAGGTTAGTAGCTAATCTATACATATAATAAAATCGTAACTGGTCGCTGTCTGTACATGAAAGATATCTCAGTAAAACTATTATAGGGGGGCTTTATGAACGCAATAGAACCCAAAACAATGATTTTTAGAAATTTTGTCTGTTTATCTGTTTGTCTGTGCGTTTGTGCACGCTACTCTCAGAAATAGCTTATCCGATTGAAATGTGGTTTTCACTAATATATTGTGGTAAGCTTCACTTAACATTTAGTGTTTGTTTCATGTCAATCGGTTCATAAATTAAAAAGTTATGCGAATTTAAAGAATCAGGTAGCTGGACGTTTGTAGATTGTAAACGGCTGCGCGACCACGCCGGTATATAAAGCGCGCCGAGAGCATTATTTTCTTTTCTTGATTTTTTTTATTTATTTATTTTATGTGTAAAAATCTGAAAGTACTTACAATTTAGTCGTTTCTAATAAGAACATATTTGTTTAGGGTTTATAGGGTTTGTAAATACATATACGAGTAGTATGTTTATTTTGTATAGGTTAGTTTGATTTCAAGTTCTTGATTCTTTTATAAACCTTATACCTATTTACTTATTTAGTTTAAAATATTTTCTAATTTTTATGTTTAAAAAAACCATTTCATTTAGTAATTAACCGACTTCAAAAATGAGAAGGTTCTCAATTCCACTGTATTTTTTAATTTTTATTTTTGTACCTCATAACTTTCGACCGAGTGAACCGATTTTGTTGATTCTTTTTTATTTGAATGCTGGTGCTTCCCGTGTGGTCCCATTTTAGTGTTATCGTCGGGCCCAGATGAGGTATCTGGGCCTGATCCTCGACGGTAGGTGACTCTTCGACGAGCACTTCCGACAGCTTGGTCCAAAACTGGTCGACGCGGCCTCCGCTCTTGGGTGACTTTTGCCCAACTTGGGTGGAGCCAGCGTCGCAACGCGACTCCTGTACACGGGAGTTGTCCGGTCAATGTCGCTGTATGGTGCACCGGTGTGGGTGGCGGGTCTGACTGCCCTAAATAAGGCCCGCCTCTGGCGGCCTCAGAGGGTATTGGCAGTCAGAGCCATACGCGGATACCGCACGGTGTCGAGAGAGGCGGCGTGCGCCCTGGCCGGAACACCCCCGTGGGATTTGGAGGCGGAAGTGCTCGCCGAAGTTTATCGACGGGTGGCTAAATATCGGGCGGAGAGTGGCATTCGCCCTCCCCCCGAAGTATGCGAGTGGTGTGAAGCCGCCCGTCGAGCCACGATGGCTAGATGGTCGTTCCAGCTGGAGACTCCACGTGCTGGCTTTGCCGCCGTGGAGGCTCTCCAGCCGGTCATCCTCGAGTGGGCAGGGCGGCAGCACGGGACCCTTTCCTTCCGACTGACGCAGGTCCTTTCCGGGCACGGTTGCTTCGTAAGGTACCTGCACTTGGTCGCCAGGAGGGAATTGAGTCCCGCCTGCCACCACTGCGACTGCAGTGAGGACTCGGCCCAGCACACGCTGACGGTTTGCCCCGCTTGGGCGCCGCAGCGTCGGGCCCTCACTGCAGTCATCGGAGGAGATCTCTCGCAGCAGTTTTACCGCGGTCACAACCTTCTGCGAAGATGTAATCTCGCAGATGGAGGTGGCGGAGAAGGTCCGGGAGGACGACCTCCACTCGGACCCAATCCGCCGCCGGTGCCCGCTTCCGTGCGGGCAGGCGCTGGGAGGAATTTGGATGTGTTAATATCAGCAGATCCCGGGTCCCTCCCGTCTCAGGCGCAGAGTGGCACACCGTGTGGTTTTAGTCAGTTCGAGTCCGACACACCGCCCCGCCGCAAACCCCTATGGGGTGACGGTCCGAGGGTATTTCCACACGTAAAAAAAAAGGTCAGTGATACATATAACTTACGTTATTTTTCTTGACTTGCTTTCGGTATTTTTCTAAAAACAGGAAGTACTTACAGTTAACACCTTTGGTTGTTTTCGATAGTTAACACCTTTGTTTGTTTTCGATAGTTAATAGATTGGGTTGACACGTCTTAATAGTTATTAAACTGTAATTAATGAAACTGTGTAATAATCTGTAAGTATTTATAATTTAGTTGTTTATGATAAGTACGTGTTTACTAAACTATGTTGTGTTAGTATATTGTAAGAATGCCTCTCCCAGTGCAGCAGGAATGCTAAATGGATGAGATTAGTTCGATCACAGGAATCTGAAGAAGATCATGTGGCTCTCACTGCATCTCAGGAACGTCAGGACAGGTTTTGTGCTACAGAAACTTCGGCTCAGCGAGAATCTCGATTCAGTTCACATCGTTCTCGAATGATGGCCACTCGAATTAGGTAGAACAGATACAGCGTGAGGCACGTTTGTCCATCGATCGTGATCTCATGCATTATCGCGTGATCCCTCAGTGCTACTGGACTACCAGCTCATAAAATAAATTTAAAAGTCGGCGTACCCATAATGCCCCTTAAATATTTAAGCCCGCCAAAACGTTGCAACGGTACCAGATTAAAAGTGACCAAAGATTTTAACAGGGTGCGGTAAAGGTGATAGTGTTTTTATTCCTCGGATTGCTCTCATCCCAAACCACTTTCCGTTTAGTTATAAACGAGTCCGGTTTCCAGTGAGCCTATGTTTCGCGGTGACAATAAATACAGCCTACGGTATAGGTACGCTAAAAGTTGTGGGTGTAGATCTAAGTATTAACTGTTTTTCACACGATCAGCTTTATGTAACTGTGTCACGTGTTAGCAATCCTAGCAACCTCTATGCTTTGATCCCCGATGGCTATACGTCTAATGTCGTGTATAGAGAAGCATTACTTTAAATTCGATTATTCTAAACACTCAAATGACGGTGTTTATGAACCAAAAGAAATGTCCAAAAACTGCTGCCCAAAGTCACTATTCCACGCGGACGGAGTCGCGGGCACAGCTAGTAATATAATAAATGCTGGGGAACTTAATGCATACTGCATTCTCACTCCATACTTACACTTACATACCTATTTTTACTGGGACTAATCCCGCCCACACGCCCACCACTGTAACTCCTATACACCAGGATCAACAGCGGTGACCCACGAAAACACCGAGTTATGACACTCGGGAAGTCCCAGGAAAAATTTAACTGTCTTGGAACCCGCAACGAAATTAATCAGAAGAAAACTGGAGGAGTTGGAAATATAATAAGTCCACTTCCCTCCTTAGCAAAGCGGGAGACAAAATGGAGTCTAAATAGGCAGACGCCTTTTTCAAACCGGGAAGCACCACGGATAAAAAATATTATGGGTCCTAAGTGAGCTATATTTGATTTCTATAGTATGTATGGCAGAATCGCTTAAACGCACGGAAATTCACCGCAGTTGACACAAGATCCCCATAATATACTACCCCAGACGTCATTTGTAAGCTATTTAGCATCATGTTACGTTCATTGTACCAAAGACTACATTCCCAGAGGATATGATGAGCCGACTGTTCACAGCTAGAATCAGGTGTTGAGCATTGACAAAATGGTGAATCGACTAATTTAAATGAGTATAGTTTGCTCTTAAAGTTACCGTGGCCTGTAAGAAATTGAGCGACACAGTGATCTACCTCGAGCCATGTCCTTGACAACCTTTCGCGAACAGATGGAAAGAACTGGTAGAGGTGGCGCCCCTTAGGTGATTCGTCCCATCGTTTCTGCCATTCATCCAAGAGGTCGTTATAGACATTGGATTTTTGTTGAAACAATCTTATGATTTTACCGCGGTCTCGTATGCCCAAAAAATCGCATTCCATGTTTTGTAGTGTGGAATAGTACATGACTGCACGTCTTTGCACCTCGAGATCGACCGGAAGAACACCTGCCAACACCGGTAAAGCCTCAGTGCTAACCGTCCTATATGCCTTGCACAAGAAAATCAATACAGGTCGTTGGCCTTGTAACAGTTTGCGACGGACAGCACCTACAGTCGCCCTATCTGCCCATACAGGAGCACCATAGCAAATAGAACCCAAATAAGTAGCTCCATATATGATCTTTAGTGTATTATATGACAGACCCCATGTCGCAGTTGATATCCTCGTCAGTGCAAAGAAACTCTTTTTAGACTTTTCATTAACTGTTCTAATATGTTCAATAAATGAAAAATTTCTTTCTAAAACCAATCCCAAATAACAAACCGAGGTTTTATTTTTAATAGTAACATTTTCAAATTTAATACACGGCGGTGATTTGAGGTTACCTTTCAGAAGTAGCTGGAAGGTTTTGTTTGGTGCAAACGTCAACCGATTACGCCCACCCCACCGAGATATTAAGTCCAAACATTCACTGGCCAGCCTCTATCCGACTCTATCAATAACAAACCGTCGTCCGCGTACGCATTCAGGGTACATCCGGACGGCACAGGCATTGCCAGAAAATCGTCGAAGCCTATGTTCCACAAGTAAGGTCCTAGCACTGACCCTTGAGGACACCCCATCGTAAGCGCCTTCGACACAGAATGATGCCCAAGTCTCAATTTAGTAGTACCTTGTAAGAAGTACGAGGAGATAAGGGAATAAATATTTTTAAAGCAACCTCTTAATTTTAATTTTAGCAATAGCATGGGCCACCACGCATTGTCAAAGGCGCCAGATATATCTAAGAAGATGCCTAAAACGTATTGAAAACTTGACTCGGTGACAGTTTTCCTTACAGATATAACCGCATCAGTTGTCGATTTTCCCAACGTAAAGCCGAATTGTCTATCATGAAATTTAACTCCACCCGGTAGAAGTCGTGGTACTACAAGACGCTCTAAAAGCTTTCCCAGCGATGGCAACAGTGTTATGGGTCGATAGGATTTAGGATCGTCCGGCGGCTTATCGCCGCTTTTTGGTATTATTCGAATATTACCGCACCGCCAAACACTAGGAAATACTCCTTCCGCAATGCAACGTCTAAAAACTGTTAAAACCGTATCACCCGAAAGTTTACAAGCTTCTTTTATCATTTTGTTTGATATTTTATCGTCGCCCGAAGCCTTATTTAGTGGTAATGACCTAACAATACTGAGGAATTCGTCTGAAGATGGTAAGTCAGACATTGGAGACAATGGTGGTTCAATAGCCCACTGCCTAATTTGTCGGTGATAATCCGTGTCATCCTCCGGCCGATCGTCAGGCACAAGTGATTCTAAAAGATATTCTGTGGTTTGTTCTACTCCTGTAGTATAACTATTATTAATTTTGATGTTCTGTACGTATGCAAGGTCGATTGATCTATTTGCTTTAAATTCATGATACAAAGGTGACCAGGGACCCTCTCTATCGAGTTTATCAACAAGTTTACGTATTAAATTTCCCTTTGATTTCTCCACAGCAGCTCTATAATGAGACCTGGCAACTCTAAGAGTAATAAGAGCATTATTGTAAATATCTCCTGTTACGTTACGCTTTTAAATGTCATTTAGTTTTTTACGAGCTTTCCGATAGATTCTACGTAATTCGACTAATTTATAATTCCACCAATCACATCTACGAGTGTTAGTGATAGACCCACGGCCGATACAAACATCAGCACAATATGTGAAAGTATCTGATAATATGTTTGCGCTTTCCTCAGCTGATAGACCACTGCGACTGAAGTCTTTAGCATGTACTGCAAAGAGTGAACCAAATAAAGCCCAATTTGCCCCTTTAGTTTTATACCTAAAATTGTAAGGAGTTCTTTGTGGATATTGTGCAACCATTGGTATGAATTCGTACACGATTAAGCGGTGATCACTACAGGATGCGTCCGGTAGGACACGCCATCCAGATATCGAGACGTCGCCGCGCGCAAGCGTCACGTCAATAGAAGACTCACCCATTGGGCTGCAAAAAGTTGGTGGTGCATCAGGGGTATTGTGGATAGTAAGATTCATTTCCGCAATAAAATCTTCAACCGCACAGCGACGAGCCATGTCAGCTGCACGCAATTTGCCATACCATAAAGTAGAAGAAGCATTGACATCAGCGCCAATGATAATTTTGTGTCCTATGAGGGACCGCAAAACGAAACGTAAATGATGTAGATGAGGATCAATAGGATGTGAGAATTGAAAATAACAGCACACTACGTAAACCCTACAGGTAGAGGATGAGATCTCAGCAACGGCGCAGTGTGACGTCATAAGGTTACGCAAAGATGTTACCGTAAAATTAGAACTTGCAACATATATCCCAGCCCGCGACCGGCCATCTAGCTGTACTACATAATTCCGCAATTGACAACATACCTATTTATACATAAATATCATTCCGAAACAGTAGAAATATTCATACGATTAATTGAGATCTGCTTCTTTTTAATTTTTGTGGAAATTCCTCCGGCTTAAGTTGATAAATTTTACGTTAAGACAGGGATTATTTGCTTTGGTTATGGTATTTTCTTAGTCTTACTGAATTTAGATAACGTCGATTGTGATTGATTACTATAAGATTTAGAAGATTATACATTTCCAAAGTTTTATTAAACTAGATTACTAGCGACGCATACCCTACCACTGCGCCATCGAGGCAGTCAAATGGTTTAACAATTGACACATACATGATCATATCGAAGATATGTCCAATTATCTATTAGATAAGCTATCCGAAACTTATCTGTAATCAGTGAAACAGGGCTTTACACTACTTTCGTAACAAACACATTCCCTATCTCACACTTTCACACATACACACATCACAACACAAATGCGGAACTACAAATTGCATAACCACACAATAGGGGCCTCAAAGCAACTCATGAAATTTAAATCACTCGTTAGTCTGTCGAAGTGGATCAACGTCTATCAGATGCAGGCCCCGTAATGTGGGATATTGTGAATAAACATGACATCATGCGAAGAACGGAAACTATGGTTAAGGTAAATGGAATTGTACTAACGACGATACGTGTTGTTATAGCAGTATTGATGATTACATGGTTGATTAGAATACCTCTTCCACCACCCTTTATTAGCACGATCACGGGACGGGAAAAAATTGTTATTGAGTTTTTCTGATTATAGAAATATTTAATAATAGATCGCAGTTTGGAAATAGGGGTCTAAATCCCCGTTTCTCGGAGAGCACGTATAAATGTCAGTGCTATGCCTGATCTCTTGTCTGTCGTGTCAGATAACCGTCTTATCGAATTATGAGAATGAATGAACAGAGAGAACACCTGTGTTAGCGCACACACTTATGCACTTTAATATCTCCTGCGTAGTTGGTTGGTCTCCGTTGAGACTGGCCGCCGTGGCCGTAATCGGCTAGAAGAACATCATTAATACAATCCTTAGTTATGGTGTTCGCCTATTATACTACCCTGGCCAAACGGGTTGATATAGGATTTGCTTGATTTTTTTATCGCTTTTCCGTGCTGTTGTCTTACACAGTTATGTCTCTAATTCGACCCTTACAACATGAATCTGCTATAATTAGACATTGAAGATTTGAATCCCATATAGACGCTCTGTTGTAAGGTGGTTAGTGATACTGACTGCTAAGCCAGAAGTCATAGGTTCGATTCCATTTAGAATAAATATTTGATTATAGAACACAATCATTTGTTTTGTATTTAAGGATAACCTTAAGTTTTCCAAGGACTTTTCTATTAGGTGCACTATGATAAACTGCGTGGTTTTAATACATTCTAGAATCAAACTCACTTGTACTTATTCCACTATAATTAAATTTACACCTCACCGGTTTCTCCTTATGGCATTCTCGAAGGTTAATGGTAATTACCATTAACCTTTGAGGATGCCATAAGGCCGGTTTCGCTTCTATAAGTGAGTTTGATTCTAGAATGTATTACAACAAGTTCCATCAAGTGGTCGTTTTGATTCCAACGCACCGCCCCACCCAAAACTCGCATAGGCTGAGGTCCCAATGAGATTTCCCCATGGCCAACATAAAATAGCTCAAATCGTGGTAATTAAAAAAAATGAGTTGAGATAGCGTGAGAGCTAAGTCCCCTGTCAAATCTTCTCTGAGAAACCATAACTCCTGACTCAACAGTTAAAACAAGACCAATAAAACCAACAGGTCCCAGAAGAAACTGAGTCAAACTGTTCTTACAAGTATCCAGATTCTTGTTTAAGATTACCACTTTAAATCAGCTTCCAGTGAGTAAAATAATTCCACTAATACAATGTTCTTAAGAAGCTTAAATTGTGAAACCGAATAAGAAAAAACAATATTTACACCACTTTGCATATTTGAAAAACATTATCACAATTCTGCCCTGTGTATACCAGAATACCAAAAGAAAACAATGATTTTTTTTAACCTACATTTTCTTCCTTACATTAAGAATTCATGAGGGGTCAGAAAGCCATGATTAGGGTTCCGCCGGTGGAACAAAGTATACATAGTCCGTATTTATTCTTAGCAGCAATATTTTACACCGTGTTTTAAATGAACCGATACTTTTGTTTTGTACAGTGTTTGTATTTTCCTTAAAGATTGGAATAAATTAGCATTTCGTTTAGAAGTCTGATCTGCTTTTTTATTTTTAGGACAATGATGGATTGATCTGGGGATGTGTTGTAGCACGTCAGTTCTTTATGAAATGTTTTTTTTTTGTGCCATGGCAATCGGACTAATGATAATCATACTTATATATTATCTAAATTAAATACACATATCGGCGATAAACACGCAAACAAAACAAACACACGACACGATTATTAATTTGTCCTGTATGGTCTGCGAACCCACTACACAAATAGACCAGAATGCGATAGTACACTCAGGATCCAAGCAAGAGTTCAGACATTTTGTATGTTTATGCCGACTTCAAAAAAGGAGGAGGTTCTGAATTCGATTGCGTTTTTTTTGTTTGTTTGTTACCTCAAAACTTTCGACTGGGTAAACAGATTATAATAATAATAATTATTATAATAATAATTCTTTATTAAACAAAATCAAGGTTACAAATCTTCTATCTTTATATAGTGGTAATGTTAATTATAATCTAATTTATACATGCCTAATTTAAGATAGAGTTATCGACGATGTCTGTGCTAGTATAGACTGTGTGACAGACACCGGCGCTTTCCTCCAATAATTAAAACTATCTAAGTTTAGAACATTTACAAAAATGATATAGTACTTTGTTTATGAAAGTTCAATGATAGATGGTATGATGTGAAATTTAATAAGACAATTACAAGAAGGTGTGTAGTATAAACTGTATGCGTGTTAAGATTATGTGACTGTGTGATTGTGTTTGTTTGAGTGTTTGTGTGTGGTATGTGTTTCAGTGTATTGTAAAAATGACCATGATGACTTTAGGTTACTTTCGTGAACAAGTTTTCTGTCTCTTCATATGTCACATTTCTAAGGTATCCAGATATTACATTCTTACATTCCAGCCTTGTTAAAGGGTACAGGTTACATATTCTATTAAGTTTGTTATAAAGACGACCACTAAGACTCTGGTAGTGTCTACCTGCTAAGGCCGTCCTTATAGGGAATCTTGGACATATAATGTCTTTAGGCCGTTTATTCATCAATAATTGAGAATTAAAACCCATTGAAGAATGTTTGCGGAGAGCTATGTGCAGTACACACAGCTGTCTCACAGTCAATACAGAAAACTCTCTGTATAAATTCAAGGTTGGGTATCTGTAAGGCCTTTTAAGCTCTACTTTCAAGACTGCTCTCTGTGCTCTCTCCAAACGCAGCAGCAAGGTCTTGAATGTTCCGCCCCACACAGATATACAATAGGTTATCAAAGACTGAACCAAAGCTAAGTAGGTAGTTCTGAAAAGTGCAGTATCGGCCACCCTTTGCAATTTCTTCATTGGAAAAATTAATCCACGTATGCGAGAAACCAGCGCATCAATGTGATTGTGCCAACTAAGCGTACGATCAATTTCAACGCCCAAGTATCTGATACAAGATGATACCTGAATGGAAGGACAATTGCAAGTAGCTTGAGTGAAAGAAGCACAGGTATGAGCTTTAATGTTATCGATACCTGGTTGCGTTGTGTTGTTTGCTGTAAAAGTGATGTAATGCGTTTTAGCAACATTAAGCGTAAGCAAGCAACTACCAAGCCATTTCAACACTATTTGTAGAGCTTTTTCTGCAGAGTGAAATGCAGAATCCCAAGTGTTACCGTTTACAATAGATACAGTTATGTTACAGTTTACAGTTACAGATTATGCAGATTCTTTTTTTTATTTAAAGCTTCATGTGTAGTCTCATTTCGATTTGGTCCACTTCTTGTAGTCGGCTTTTTTGTTTAAATTTTTGTAATTTTTATATGGTAATAGCTAAGCAAACGTCACAAAAGGTCCGAAAGATAGGTCCGGAACTGTAGAGTTCTTTTCAGTAAAAGTATTCAATTCATCAGAGGCCATAACTTACCATTTGTAGCAACTTTTAGACATATATCTTTAGTTGAGGCCAGAACTTTAACTTTCCTTGAAAACGTAGGAAATGCTAACGATTCATCTTTAACCCTCGGCTATTGTAGTCCTTTGTCATTCGTTCCCTTGTTGTCACAGCCAGCCCAAGTTATGTCCCACAGTTGGCGAAAAAGTTAAAACAAAATACAGTATTAATAATCCTGTGATATTTAAATTTGGATACATTATTTTCCGTTTCACGGCTAAAATGATAGACTTTAGAACTCGGTACAATGATGTAGGTAGACGATAGTGTAAGCAACTGTACCTCTATACTGATATTATAAAACTGAATAGTTCATTTGTTCAAATAACGCACTAGTTTATTTAAAAAATATTTAAAATGTCACATCTTGAAAGACTATAAAAAGTAAAAATGCTCTAATCTAATGTTCTAAAAACCGTGGGAGAGCCACGCTTCGGCATGAATGGGCCGGCTCGACCGGAGTGATACCACGGCCTCACAGAAAACCGGTGTGAAATAGTGCTTGCGCTGTGTTTCACCGAGTGAGTGAGGATACCGGAGGCCCATACCCCAATCCCCCATCCCCAAAAGGCCGGCAACGCACTTGTGACGCTTCTGGTGTTGCATGTGTCCATGGGCGGCGGTAATCGCTTACCATCAGGCGATACGTCTGCTCGTTTGCCCGCCTATTCCATAAAAAAAAAAAAAAAATGAAACAATGAGTGTGAGTAGTCCCTGGAGTTACGCATTTTGTGCCTCAATTTTGTCGCCTACATAAAATGAATTTTATTATTGTAAACGAGCTCTGCACTATGAACTATGTACCTTCTTTTTTATTATGTTTATTTCTTATTTGAAGTGATTTGTAATCTTTGAGAAATAAATAATTCTAACCTTAATATCAGGCAATACTGGTTAGAATTGAAGATAATATTGGATAGCCCGTTTATCAAGCAATGTTAGATAAATCCAAGCTACCACAAATAGGAGACGAAAATTAATTTAATACATTGTTTACAATTCAATAGAAAACCCGAGAAAATACACACATCAAAAGTGTCTAGGGATCAAGCATTTTTATGCGGATTTCTTGAGATTGAGATGTGGCTTTGGCCCTGGCCTGCTCAGTCGCCAGACTTGAACCCGATTGAGCATGCATGGGATATGCTACAGAGAAGAGCTCTGCCGAATATGGAGGGTATCCAGTCGCAAGAAGACCTTTTTTTGTTGTTGCAACGAACATGGGCGGCCATTCCACAGCGTGATTTGGATGAACTCATTTTGAGTATGCCAAACCGATTCTTGTGTTGTTAGTGTTCGCGGTAGAAACACGGATTATTAATTGTTTAAGTTACCTAATAAAATTTTAAAGAAAACTGTTATTTCAGTCTTTTTCGAACTTTAATGTTAGTGGTTCAAATGTCAAAAATCCCTTTATTAGAAAAATGGTAAATTTCTTTATTAATGCAAAGGTGACTTGGTTTATCGTTACTGTGACAAACGAAAACACTTTATTTGATGAATCCTTAAAGAAAATTTTAATTAATATCAATCAGGAGAAAAGTTATTGCAAAAATATATGTTGATCCCTAGACACATATGTTGATCCCTAGACACTTTTGATGTGTGTATGTTAGTGACAGACAATAGTCAGCTGGCTAGAAGTCAACTAATCATAATTATAAATATTTCGGACATCTAACACACAACGCCATCTAGTCCCAAGCTAAGCAGAGCTTGTGTTATAGGTACTAGATAACTGATATAAATACATATATACTTTTTTGTTGTAAATACATACACATTATCCATAGACGACACCCAAACTCCGAAAAAAACATTTGAAGATCATACAAACATTTGGTCCGACCCGGGAATCGAACCCGAGACCTCAAGTGCAGCAGTAACATACGCTACTACTACGGCACCGAGGCAGGTATAATAAAAAATAATATTAGTATAGTTTTTATCCTACCAACTACGTTCACAATTAATAATTCAAATGTGACAGATTTGCATAATATTACAAGACATCATTCAAATCAAGGTTTTAAATGTCTTTCATCTTCAGAAAGAGATAATACCGTCCTAGGAACAGGCCAGATGGAATGAAACATATTGGATTAAAAGCCAAACCAACACGAAGTGACATTTAAAATTTTAGGTCGTTTAGCTAATCTTTATAGCTGAAGTTGAACACAATTGGCTGGCAATTATACAATTAACAGACCGTTTTAATCTTCAAATGACTCATTACGTAAGCAAAAGTTGAATATTACATCAGTTGTAGAAAGAACAGTAGTTGAGAAGTTAGTATGGAAATCATGACATTCCCAAATTACAATCATATTAACTTCACATATCTCACACAATTCAGTCTTTTCCCAAACTGATAGAAACAAGAAAAGAGAAAGATACTAGAGTATTGTAGAGGAACGGGTCGTGTGATGTCCCTCCAACACAAAGGGAGGATCCTCCGACCAAGCGAGTTGATCAACGGTGGATGTTGTATTTATGTTAATCGGCGCGATAACTTCTATTGCGCGATTCGGGATTGGTAGTTTCGTCGTTTCCTTCGTTACTCCTTAGTTCGACGTATCTTCGGTAGATGTCGCTGTAGTGTGTTTTTCTGTTTGCCTTGAATGTGGAAGACACCACAGTATAATAGTTAAGGCGGTCGCCACGTTCTTCTCTATTGCACTCAGTGTTATGGTTCCACATGGAAAAAACACTTATTAAAATCCATAAATGATTGTTCCGAGTCTGGGTGTTCTTGGTGTCCATCTCATGTATGTTCGGTAAGTCAACCGCGACACAGGATATATTCCTAATGAGAGTGTTGTCTTTTAATAAAAACTGACCAAGTGAGAGTCGGACTCGCGCACCGACGGTTCCGAGGATTTTGAGTTCACGGGAAGTACCCTGTAGGTTTTGATTCCTTTGCAAGAGTCGAAAATTTGCAGCATATACGGCTGTATCTTTTGATTACGTTGGCTTACAAATTTGATCACAGCTCAAACTTCTCGAGAGGGGTAAGGTAGACCTGAGTATTAGGTATGAATTTCAGGTTGATACTTCCACGCTTTTCTGAGAAAAAGGGTCTTGACAGACAGACAGAGAACAAAGTGGTCCTATAAGGGTTCCATTTTTTTCCTTTTGAGGTACGGAACCCTAAAAATAGTATATTCGACATGATATATTTCTAAACATATACATAAGTGTTCAGAGCGGCAATGGGAGAAGCTTTGGCCAGCCAGTGGACTGCATTAGGTTGATGATGATGATATAAGTATTCTATTAGTTATTACAGCTTTTATAGTACAAGCTCTGCTTAGTTTGAGGCTAGACAACTTTGTGGGTCATGCGTCTAAAAACATTCAAATACAAATTATTAAAAAAATAAAAATATAAAAGCTTTTTAAAAACAAGCTTTTACTGGAATGCTTCGAGACGAATCAAACGAGTCCAAACTCGATGATGTTGCAACGTTTCTTTACACAGTTCCTATGGCCACCTTCCAGCTCCAGCATCAGATCAGCTCCATGTCATTATAATATTGTATTGTCACGCTGTATACATATGCTTGCAAAATTTCAGCAATATCGGTTGAAGATATCTGCTTCAAAATTGAGTTGCAAGATGCCACCCAAACATACAAGCATACTTACATACATACATTGCAAGTTAATAAAAAGCTTGTAATAATATACGTAACTTAGTTCTAGTAATTAGCTGTTAGACGGGTCACCTAATGATGGGTGTCTATTACGACGAGATACAAAAACGTTGCCACGTCAGAGGCTCCGAGTTATAATACAATGAAATTATCATCATTATAAGTTAACAGTTGAATAAGGTTGTCAAAACGAATGTTACAAGTACACACATCAAAAGTGTCTAGGGATCAACATATGTGTCTAGGGATCAACATATATTTTTGCAATAACTTTTCTCCTGATTGATATTAATTAAAATTTTCTTTAAGGATTCATCAAATAAAGTGTTTTCGTTTGTCACAGTAACGATAAACCAAGTCACCTTTGCATTAATAAAGAAATTTGCCATTTTCCTAATAAAGGGATTTTTGACATTTGAACCACTAACATTAAAGTTCGAAAAAAAGACTGAAATAACAGTTTTCTTTAAAATTTTATTAGGTAACTTAAACAATTAATAATCCGTGTTTCTACCGCGAACACTAACAACACAAGAATCGGTTTGGCATACTCAAAATGAGTTCATCCAAATCACGCTGTGGAATGGCCGCCCATGTTCGTTGCAACAACAAAAAAAGGTCTTCTTGCGACTGGATACCCTCCATATTCGGCAGAGCTCTTCTCTGTAGCATATCCCATGCATGCTCAATCGGGTTCAAGTCTGGCGACTGAGCAGGCCAGGGCCAAAGCTACATCTCAATCTCAAGAAATCCGCATAAAAATGCTTGATCCCTAGACACTTTTGATGTGTGTATGTCAAAAATGATTTTAATTTAATTAGACTCCACAGACAACACGACTTATTTTGACTACAGTCGACTTCATCAATTACACACGTACTTACTTATAATTTTACAAGAGCTGTTGTATTGAACAAAATAAATTTACATCACAAATACAATATTATTAAAAGACCCTAAACATTATTATTAAAGGAATTCTGTGTCCGAATTTTGTTATAAGGTTTTGCGTTTTTCTGTATATTGCCCCTAATCGGACGGAAACCCGCAACAACTTTTACCCTACCTCACTGTGAAACTTTTTGTTTTGTTCCTACAAATATTTTCGTAACTTGATGAAATTACTTTCGTATAAACACTCTGTATTTTGTTTGGGTTTATTTGTCCAAATTATGTATAAATTTGCACAAATATTCCACGATAAAGCCAACAAAAACAAAACACAAAGATATAGGTATAATATTAATTTTACATAATGATACACACTAGGTAGAAATCAGGCACAGAATACAAGAATAATGGGACCCACAATCTCTGGATATCTAACCACTTGACCATCTTCCCGCCCTTTATTATTCTCAAGATTATTTGGGGTCGGCTACTATTTCAATTGGATTTACCTGAATATCAGTTTTTCCAGGCGCAACTGGCATCGGACCTCCATAACGCTGAGGCCATACTAGATTCGAAGGTAGAACTAGTTGTCAGTATGCTTGAGGGCATTGACTTCCCAGTACCGATTGCCTTAAATGCTCATGATAACCGAGAACGACGGCTTTACGTACTCTTCAAGGCATGGGCGTGAAACACCGCCAAAGTTCCATACTATCTATGGTTTATGGGTCTCTCTCTATGGTCTCTCTCTCTGGTCTATGGGTTGTTATTAAGAATTTCTTATTAAGGAAACCCAACAACACTTTTGGCCTGACACTAAGTGCTAAATCAACCAAGCAGTAACTTATCTATTTATATAAAGTTACTTTCTCTAGTAAACTTAATGATTCATCAGTGAAGACCTAAAACTGTTGATGCTACAAACTTAAAATTATTGTGGTTGATGCTGTTTAAACTATACTCGTAGACGCTCAGTAAGATAGTTTTTTTAAATTTCACCCCCAAATGGGTAAAATTAGGGTTGACAAACAAACCTTAAAAAAAAGAGCGAACTCCTTCTTAAAAGGCCGGCAACGCACTTCCGACGCCTCTGATGTTGTGGGTGTAAATGGACGGCGGTAATCGCTTAACATCAGGTGTTCCATCTGCTCGTTTGCCCCCTATCCCGTATAAACATGAAAATTCGTTATTTTCAAGATTTTAAATAAGAAATAATCACGTGATGGAAACCGCTGCCAATATATCTATACATATAATAAAATCGTAACTGGTTGCTGTCTGTACATGGAAGATATCTCAGGAAAACTATTATAGGGGGCTTTATGAACGCAATAGAACCCAAAACAATGATTTTTAGAATTTTTGTCTGTTTATCTGTTTGTCTGTTTATCTGTTTATCTGTTTGTCTGTGCGTTTGTGCTTTTCACTAATATATTGTGGTAAGCTTCACTTAACATTTAGTGTTTGTTTCATGTCAATCGGTTCATAAATAAAAAGTTATGCCAATTTAAAGAATCACGTAGCTGGACGTTTGTAGATTGTAAACGGCTGCGCGACCACGCCGGTATATAAAGCGCGCCGAGAGCATTATTTTCTTTTCTTGATTTTTTTTATTTCTTAATTTTATGTGTAAAAATCTGAAAGTACTTACAATTTAGTCGTTTCTAATAAGAACATATTTCTTTAGGGTTTATAGGGTTTGTAAATACATATACGAGTAGTATGTTTATTTTGTATAGGTTGGTTTGATTTCAAGTTCTTGATTCTTTTATAAACCCTATACCTATTTACTTATTTAGTTTAAAATATTTTCTAATTTTTATGTTTAAAAAAAACCATTTCATTTAGTAATTAACCGACTTCAAAAATGAGAAGGTTCTCAATTCCACTGTATTTTTTTAATTTTTATTTTATTTTTGTACCTCATAACTTTCGACCGAGTGAACCGATTTTGTTGATTCTTTCTTATTTGGAAGCTGGCGCTTCCTGTGTGGTCCCATTTTAGTGTTATCGTCGGGCCCAGATGAGGTATCTGGGCCTGATCCTCGACGGTAGGTGACTCTTCGACGAGCACTTCCGACAGCTTGGTCCAAAGCTGGTCGACGCTGCCTCCGCTCTTGGGTGACTTTTGCCCAACTTGCGTGGAGCCAGCGTCGCAAGTTGCGTCGCGACTCCTGTACACGGGAGTTGTCCGTATGTCACTGTATGGTGCAAGGTGTGGGTGGCGGGTCTGACAGCCCTAAATAAGGCCTGCCTATGGCGGCCTCAGAGGGTATTGGCAGTCAGAGCCATACGCGGATACCGCACGGTGTCGAGAGAGGCGGCGTGCGCCCTGGCCGGAACACCCCCGTGGGATTTGGAGGCGGCAGTGCTCGCCGAAGTTTATCGACGGGTGGCTGAATATCGGGCGGAGAGTGGCATTCGCCCTCCGCCCGAAGTACGCGAGTGGTGTGAAGCCGCCCGTCGAGCCACGATGGCTAGATGGTCGTTCCAGCTGGAGACTCCACGTGCTGGCTTTGCCACCGTGGAGGCTCTCCAGCTGGTCATCCTCGAGTGGGCAGGGCGGCAGCACGGGACCCTTTCCTTCCGACTGACGCAGGTCCTTTCCGGGCACGGTTGCTTCGTAAGGTACCTGCACTTGGTCGCCAGGAGGGAATTGAGTCCCGCCTGCCACCACTGCGACTGCAATGAGGACTCGGCCCAGCACACGCTGACGGTTTGCCCCGCTTGGGCGCCGCAGCGTCGGGCCCTCACTGCAGTCATCGGAGGAGATCTCTCGCAGCAGTTTTACCGCGGTCACAACCTTCTGCGAAGATGTAATCTCGCAGATGGAGGTGGCGGAGAAGGTCCGGGAGGACGACCTCCACTCGGACCCAATCCGCCGCCGGTGCCCGCTTCCGTGCGGGCAGGCGCTGGGAGGAATTTGGATGTGTTAATATCAGCAGATCCCGGGTCCCTCCCGTCTCAGGCGCAGAGTGGCACACCGTGTGGTTTTAGTCGGTTCGAGTCCGACACACCGCCCCGTCGCAAACCCCTATGGGGTGACGGTCCGAGGGTATTTCCACACGTAAAAAAAAAGGTCAGTGATACATATAACTTACGTTATTTTTCTTGACTTGCTTTCGGTATTTTTCTAAAAACAGGAAGTACTTACAGTTAACACCTTTGGTTGTTTTCGATAGTTAATCCAATCTGGGTTGACAGTTCTTAATAGTCATTAAACTGTAATAAATGAAACTGTGTAATAATCTGTAGGTAAGTATTTATAATTTAGTTGTTTATGATAAGTACGTGTTTACTAAACTATGTTGTGTTAGTATATTGTAAGAATGCCTCGAAAAAGATCCAACCTCTCCCAGTGCAGCAGGAATGCTAAAAGGATGAGATTAGTTCGATCACAGGAATCTGAAGAAGATCATGAGGCTCTCACTGCATCTCAGGAACGTCAGGCCAGGTTTCGTGCTACAGAAACTTCGGCTCAGCGAGAATCTCGATTCAGTTCACATCGTTCTTGAATGATGGCCACTCGAATTAGGGTGGAACAGGGAACAGCGTGAGGCACGTTTGACCATCGATCGTGAATCTCATGCATTATCGCGTGATCCCTCAGTGCTACTGGACTACCAGCTCATAAAATAAATTTAAAAGTCGGCGTACCCATAATGCCCCTTAAATATTTAAGCCCGCCAAAACGTTGCAACGGTACCAGATTAAAAGTGACCAAAGATTTTAACAGGGTGCGGTAAAGGTGATAGTGTTTTTATTCCTCGGATTCCTCTCATCCCAAACCACTTTCCGTTTAGTTATAAACGAGTCCGGTTTCCAGTGAGCCTATGTTTCGCGGTGACAATAAATACAGCCTACGGTATAGGTATGCTAAAAGTTATGGGTTTAGATCTAAGTATTAACTGTTTTTCACACGATCAGCTTTATGTAGCTCTGTCACGTGTTAGCAATCCTAGCAACCTCTATGCTTTGATCCCCGATGGCTATACGTCTAATGTCGTGTATAGAGAAGCATTACTTTAAATTCGATTATTCTAAATACTCAAATGACGGTGTTTATGAACCAAAAGAAATGTCCGAAAACTGCTGCCCAAAGTCACTATTCCACGCGGACGGAGTCGCGGGCACAGCTAGTAATAAATATAATCATCAAATATAACTGTTTGGAGTACAATAGTGTATCGGCTGTGTTCGTGACCACATCCCTCTCGCAGGAATTAGAAGCCGGATCGGTAGTGATTCTGTCCAGTTCACCATCGATATTTCATTCTCCATTGGACACTTTGCTCACGATAAATTAAGGTTTGTTCGCTAGGCTTTTCCTTATATTTTTATGGAATAAAGGGTAAATGTAAATACCGTCGCTAAAAACACCGCCACCTCCCAGATTTAGAGTTTACCAAAGCCCAATTCTCCACTAGTTTGGTATCGATAACCTCACTTATATATTATAGACTAAGGGTCCGTTCACACAGACCGGCTCGGAGAGCATCGGCCCCCTTTTTGAACCGACTTTAAAAAAAAGGAGGAGGTTCTCAATTCGACTGTATTTTTTTTTTATGTTTGTTACCTCATAATTTTCGACTGGGTGAACCGATTTTGATGATTCTTTGTTTATTTGAAAGCTGGTGCTTCCCATGTGGTCCCATTTCAATTTGGTCCAGTTCTGACATGTCATCCATGAGAAAACCATACAAGTCTTCAATTTGCATTAAGTATGTGTGCGACAAATTAACGAACAACGCAATATTCCCGTATGGTCCCATTTAAATTTGGTCCAGATTGAAGTAGGTTTTTTTTTGTTAACATTTGTGATTATTTTTCATACCGGGTCGTATACGCTTCGAATTGGCCGGAGCTAGGCCCCCAACTATTTCACATAGACCGGCTGTAGAAGAGAATTGGAGCCAAATGGCTGCGCGAGCGAGAAAGAGCACGCAATCGGCGCCGGTCGGCTCCTCTTATTATTTTATACGAAGCGCGTTCAAGCATTCTTAATGACAAAATAAGTGCACATGCAAAAATAAACTTTACTACAATTAGTCAAACCTCCGTTTCCAATGTGATAAAAATCTGATCTGTGCGAACGGACCCTAAAGGCGCGTCTCTACCGAAATTTGACAACACAAAAAAAGGTTGACAGCACGAAAGTTGCTAACTTTTGTTCGGTAGAGACTCGGCTTTACAGAAATGTTGTCACCAACACGTGTTAACAACACAAAAGTTGCCAAATTTTGTTCGGTGGAGTCTCGGCTTAACAGAAAACCCGCAACTCCACCCGCGTGTTTATCGGTTATCATGGTAGTAGCCTTTGTCTTTACTCAAAAATCAAAGTGTCTCTTTACCAAATTTCATTGAAATCAGTGTAGCTGTTTAGCGTATAGAGTTACTTTCGAATTTATAACATTAGTGTGGTTTACACAGTACATTCAAATTCTCAAAAAAAATAATAGTATTTTGACCAACGTATGTATGAAAATGAAACTTTTTAAGGCAAACAGAAGACCAACCAGTTGTCCACAACGCGAATGAAACAGTCAGCGATAAGATCTGAAAATAAACTGCAAAGATTTAAGATAAGACTGGTAAAGATGAGGTATGCTGTAGAATAGACACTTGATTCGCATTTTTTGTAAAATATTAGCTTCTAATTTTTTTATGAGTTACATACTTACGTCAGTTTTAGAATAACAATGAACTTTTAAAGATAGCATAGATAGATAGCATAGATAACACAGGTATTCCAATACCTATCTCAGGCACTAGTCTCTCACAAATGTTTGTTGTGAATGTTTTTAGATTAAGCATCTATACTGTACTGCATACATCTGTGATGGGAAAATAAAGATTATTATTATTATTATTAAAGATGAATAAATGGCTTATTAAAGTGTGACTTTATTCACATTACCTAAGTAAAATATTATTTATAATATGTGGTTTAATAAATAAATGTCTTAACATGTACTCATTAGTACGTACATCGCTTAAAAAAGGAATTCATGGCTTTCATGAATAAGATCAAACAAATGTGAAAATCAGCAAGAAATAAAAGAGCAAGGACATAGGCTACCCTTAACTGTGAAAATCGACATACATGTGGGTGGAGCCACGGGCAAAAAGTTAGTCATAATAAAACAATCGGCCAAGGGCGAGTCGGACTCGCGCAGGAAGGGTTCCGTGCCATTATATCGAGCAAAAACGAGCAAAAAAATCACGTTTGTTGTATGGTAGCCCCCTTAAATATTTATTTTATTCTGTTTTTTAGTATTTGTTATTAAAGCAGCAACAGAAATACATCATCTCTGAAAATTTTAACTGTCTAATTATCACGGTTCATGAAGTACAGCCTAGTGACAAACGGACAGTGAAGTATTAGTAATAGGGTCCCGTTTTACCCTTTGAGTACGGAACCCTAAGAAGATCTTCGATTCACCTTAGGAGAGCCACGCTTCGGCATGAATGGGCCGGCTCGACCGGAGTGAAACCACGGCCTCACCGAAAACCGGTATGAAATAGTGCTTGCGTTGTGTTTCACCGAGTGAATGAGGATTCCAGAGGCCCATACCCCAAACCCCTTCCCCTATCTCCTCTCCCCCCATCCTCCCAAAGGCAACGCACTCGTGACGCCTATGGTATTGCAGGTGTACATCGGCGGCGGTAATAGTTTACCATCAGGGGATACGTCTGCTCGTTTGCCCGCCTATCCCACAAAAAAAAAGATCTGCAAGCAGCGTAACCCACTAAATTAGTCATTTCTTTTACTTAATCTATGGCTTAAGGGTTCTGCAATAATAAAACATTCATGGGTTATTACTGCGGATGTAGCGTGGCGACATTTGTCTTTGCACATTTGCAGCCAAATGTTTGTTACAAGTGTATTGCTCTCTCGGCTTTGTGCCCAAAAACTAATTCGAGCACATTTTTATGGCTGCAGAAGAAATATCTTGTATTGTTATAATAAATTGTAAGAATATCCCAACGTAATATTTGTAATTCTGGAAATTCTTAGCCAAAATGTTTATACTTATGGTATTACTAGCTGTGCCCGCGACTCCGTCCGCGTGGAATAGTGACTTTGGGCAGCAGTTTTCGGACATTTCTTTTGGTTCATAAACACCGTCATTTGAGTATTTAGAATAATCGAATTTAAAGTAATGCTTCTCTATACACGACATTATACGTATAGACATCGGGGATCAAAGCATAGAGGTTGCTAGGATTGCTAACACGTGACAGAGCTACATAAAGCTGATCGTGTGAAAAACAGTTAATACTTAGATCTACACCCACAACTTTTAGCGTACCTATACCGTAGGCTGTATTTATTGTCACCGCGAAACATAGGCTCACTGGAAACCGGACTCGTTTATAACTAAACGGAAAGTGGTTTGGGATGAGAGGAATCCGAGGAATAAAAACACTATCACCTTTACCGCACCCTGTTAAAATCTTTGGTCACTTTTAATCTGGTACCGTTGCAATGTTTTGGCGGGCTTAAATATTTAAGGGGCATTATGGGTACGCCGACTTTTAAATTTATTTTATGAGCTGGTAGTCCAGTAGCACTGAGGGATCACGCGATAATGCATGAGATTCACGATCGATGGACAAACGTGCCTCACGCTGTTCCCTGTTCTACCTAATTCGAGTGGCCATCATTCGAGAACGATGTGAACTGAATCGAGATTCTCGCTGAGCCGAAGTTTCTGTAGCACGAAACCTGGCCTGACGTTCCTGAGATGCAGTGAGAGACTCATGATCTTCTTCTTCCTGTGATCGAACTAATCTCATCCATTTAGTATTCCTGCTGCACTGGGAGAGGTTGGATCTTTTTCGAGGCATTCTTACAATATACTAACACAACATAGTCTACTGCCAAAGTTGTGTACATTTGTAACTGGATGGCAGGTTTACTATAATGTACTGTTAAAACTGCTTTTTGTATTTTTTCAATCTGTTATCTGTATCTGTACCTATTGAATAAAAATAAAAATAAAAATAAATAAATAGTTTAGTAAACACGTACTTATCATAAACAACTAAATTATAAATACTTACCTACAGATTATTACACAGTTTCATTTATTACAGTTTAATAACTATTAAGAACTGTCAACCCAGATTGGATTAACTATCGAAAACAACCAAAGGTGTTAACTGTAAGTACTTCCTGTTTTTAGAAAAATACCGAAAGCAAGTCAAGAAAAATAACGTAAGTTATATGTATCACTGACCTTTTTTTTTACGTGTGGAAATACCCTCGGACCGTCACCCCATAGGGGTTTGCGACGGGGCGGTGTGTAGGACTTGAACCGACTAAAACCACACGGTGTGCCACTCTGCGCCTGAGACGGGAGGGACCCGGGATCTGCTGATATTAACACATCCAAATTCCTCCCAGCGCCTGCCCGCACGGAAGCGGGCACCGGCGGCGGATTGGGTCCGAGTGGAGGTCGTCCTCCCGGACCTTCTCCGTCACCTCCATCTGCGAGATTACATCTTCGCAGAAGGTTGTGACCGCGGTAATACTGCTGCGAGAGATCTCCTCCGATGACTGCAGTGAGGGCCCGACGCTGCGGCGCCCAAGCGGGGCAAACCGTCAGCGTGTGCTGGGCCGAGTCCTCACTGCAGTCGCAGTGGTGGCAGGCGGGACTCAATTCCCTCCTGGCGACCAAGTGCAGGTACGTTACGAAGCAACCGTGCCCGGAAAGGACCTGCGTCAGTCGGAAGGAAAGGGTCCCGTGCTGCCGCCCTGCCCACTCGAGGATGACCAGCTGGAGAGCCTCCACGGTGGCAAAGTCAGCACGTGGAGTCTCCAGCTGGAACGACCATCTAGCCATCGTGGCTCGACGGGCGGCTTCACACCACTCGCGTACTTCGGGCGGAGGGCGAATGCCACTCTCCGCCCGATATTCAGCCATCCGTCGATAAACTTCGGCGAGCACTTCCGCCTCCAAATCCCACGGGGGTGTTCCGGCCAGGGCGCACGCCGCCTCTCTCGACACCGTGCGGTATCCGCGTATGGCTCTGACTGCCAATACCCTCTGAGGCCGCCATAGGCGGGCCTTATTTAGGGCTGTCAGACCCGCCACCCACACCGGTGCACCATACAGTGACATTGACCGGACAACTCCCGTGTACAGGAGTCGCGACGCAACTTGCGACGCTGGCTCCACGCAAGTTCGGCAAAAGTCACCCAAGAGCGGAGGCAGCGTCGACCAGCTTTGGACCAAGCTGTCGGAAGTGCTCGTCGAAGAGTCACCTACCGTCGAGGATCAGGCCCAGATACCTCATCTGGGCCCGACGATAACACTAAAATGGGACCACACGGGAAGCACCAGCTTCCAAATAAGAAAGAATCAACAAAATCGGTTCACTCGGTCGAAAGTTATGAGGTACAAAAATAAAATTAAAATTAAAAAAATACAGTGGAATTGAGAACCTTCTCATTTTTGAAGTCGGTTAATTACTAAATGAAATGGTTTTTTTTAAACATAAAAATTAGAAAATATTTTAAACTAAATAAGTAAATAGGTATAGGGTTTATAAAAGAATCAAGAACTTGAAATCAAACCAACCTATACAAAATAAACATACTACTCGTATATGTATTTACAAACCCTATAAACCCTAAAGAAATATGTTCTTATTAGAAACGACTAAATTGTAAGTACTTTCAGATTTTTACACATAAAATTAAGAAATAAAAAAAATCAAGAAAAGAAAATAATGCTCTCGGCGCGCTTTATATACCGGCGTGGTCGCGCAGCCGTTTACAATCTACAAACGTCCAGCTACGTGATTCTTTAAATTGGCATAACTTTTTATTTATGAACCGATTGACATGAAACGAACACTAAATGTTAAGTGAAGCTTACCACAATATATTAGTGAAAACCACATTTCAATAGGATAAGCTATTTCTGAGATTAGCGTGCACAAACGCACAGACCAACAGATAAACAGACAAACAGATAAACAGACAAAAATTCTAAAAATCATTGTTTTGGGTTCTATTGCGTTCATAAAGCCCCCCTATATTAGTTTTCCTGAGATATCTTCCATGTACAGACAGCGACCAGTTACGATTTTATTATATGTATAGATTTACTATAGGTACAGTTTTAGAACTTGGCACTCGGTGTATACCAAATAGTTCTTTGTAGAAACCTGCTATTAGGTACTCTGTATATGAATTTTATCGACATTTTTTTTTTGATATTACAATACTTGCTGTAACACAACTGTATGTTGTATGTATGTATGTATGTTCATTTGTTCCCTCATAGCTCCTTAATATACTTATTAGAACTGGACAAATGAGGTATCGTTAGAAGCGTCTTGATCGTCTGCTGGTTATAGGCTATATGACGTGTCGCTGAATCTAATGTGGTGCCCTCTAGCTGACATAAAGTAATGAATTAAAAAATTAATTTGAGATAAATATACCGTGTTTGGTATTATTGGAAAGGGCGTTACTTGTACATTTCAAATACATATATATTATTTATTAATAATGGCACCAAAACATTTTAAATAAAAAAAAGTAAAAACTAAAACCCAACTACGACAAAAAACGACGCTGAAAAAGTAATATAATAATAATAATAATAATAAAATGTTTATTCAAATTAAAAAACTTATTACAACAATTAATTACTTCTGCCAAACTGCACAGCAGTTTGTTGGCAGACGTAGCTCCCATGAAATAAATTATCATTATAGGCAATAGTACAAAATATATATATATATATACAAAAATAAAAAATAAGAAAATTAACAGAACAAATAACATCCACAATTACAGCAATGATTATTTTATCAAATTAATTAAAATTAGGTAACAATTAGTTATATTTGGCAAAAATACTTAAGTAAGTATTATAACTATACTTTAGGTTCCTGTCATTTTTTCACTGATCACATTTAGAAGAAACTTTGTCACTTTGTATTTAAACGATCGTTTTGAAGTAGAAGCACTTTCTATGTCTGTAGGTAAAGTGTTGAATATAGTTGGCACTAAGTATTTGTTGCATCTTTGGCCATAATAATTATGAAAAGTGGGCACCTCAAACGTCCTACAATATTTTGCACCTCGAGGCCTTAGTTGCACAGTCCTGATTTTGTACTCTGGGTGGCAGTAATGATCCAATGCTACTAATAGCGCCACCCTCTCATGCACTGGCAGGATTTTACACTCAACAAACAGTTCCTCATAGTTGGTTATTTTACACCGTAATTTTGTTTTATTGTCTACTAACTTTTTCATAAATCTTATTTGTAAGGCTTTAATCTTGTCCAAGTATGTTTTAAACGTGCGTCCATAACATGCCAGTCCATAGGAAAGCAGCGAATCTACCAGCGCATAGTATACAACAAACAAGGTAGCCCTGTCCAGTACGCCACTGAGGTGGTGGAATTTTACAAGGACAGATCGTAATTTATCACAAAGTTTAGTAACGTGCGTTTTCCAAGAAAAATTGGTATCTATAACTAGGCCTAAGTACTTGTACTCCTCCACCACCTCTATAGCCGCACACTCACACCGCGACACACTGCCGTCGTACTCGCTATGCAGGCATTCATAACTGTGTCCTATAATGCGCGGCGAGCGTCTAATACTTTTATGATAAGGTGAGTGTATATGCATACATTTTGTTTTGCTTATGTTTATAACAAGTCCGTTATCATGTGCCCACTTTATAATATTTGTGATATCGGCTTGGATTTTATTTTCTATTATACCTAGATCGTCATCACCGTACACCAGGCAGGTATCATCTGCATACATATACATATGACAGTTATGCACCACATTGCACATGCTATTAACATGCATAATAAACCCTACCGGGCCATACACCGATCCGGTTGGCACGCCACACGTGATATTTTTAGCTTCCCCCACTACTCCATCGACCACAGTTTTTAACGTCCTATCTGTGAGGTATGCGCGAAGCCATGTATTAAGTGGCCCCGCTATTCCACACTCCTGCATAGCTTGAAGCAGCTGGTGGTGCTCTAAGGTATCAAATGCTTTTTTGAAGTCAATATAGATCACCACCACCTGCTTCCGCTGGTCTAGGTATTCATTGATATCATTAGAGAACTGTGCCAGAGCCGTAGCCGTACTCCTACCTCGCCTAAAACCGTGTTGGGCATTTGTTAAGATATTATTTTTCTCTAAGAACGTGCTTATGAAACAAGTTTGAAAAGCCGTAGTCACACGTTACATAGAAACGCACCATAACACTTTAACAACGTGTGACTACGGTTGTTTATTGACAGATTATGGTACGTGTTGATTTGTATTGACATATTTTGATAATTTAAATATATTCAATTTAATTTAACTTAAGTATGACAATTTTGTTTAAATGAATATTTGCACACCGCATGATGTGGTAGGACATAGTGCACCTCTTAATTAAGCATAAGATCTGTAACTAACCTATTTTTCCGCAAATTAATAATAATTGATTGATCCCTCCACAGTCCCTTGGATAGGGTATATTCATATTGTGGGAGTAAAGTTTTTAAAAAGAGACAAAAAATTCAAATGTACGTGGGAGAGTCACGCTTGCCACTCGGACTTCGAATTATGCAGAACTATTGCATTAAAACGTGCATGAAACTTTATGAATTTATTGCATATGAAAAATTTTAAATGTTAAGTTTATTACTTGAAATTTTTCAATTACAATAAATTGAGTTGGTAAAGAGTTTTTATGTACCGCACTCATTTGTTCTTGAGAATAAGAATGTAAAAATTTTTTGCACACACGCATTTTTTGCACCTACTGTATTAGCAAAGTATTGACAAACATGTATTAATGCTAATGATATTTCTTGTTGTAAATAAAAAAAAAAATATTTCTGACATCCAACACACAACGGCACATAACTGTAAATTCGCAACGCATCGTAAATGTCTGTGAGCTCGCACGAATGCACCGCAAGAACTTCACGCCGCATCGCATCGTATCACATCGCAGTTATGTGTTATGTGTGGGAGCCCCATACAGCGCTTGTATTATAGGTACTAGCTAGACAACTGACATAAATACATATTTACCTTTTTATTGTAAATACATACATATTATACATTGAAAACACCCAAAAATCCGTAACAAATATTTCTAGATCATAGAAACATTTGGTCCGACCCGCGAATCAAACCCGTGACCACATACACAGCAGTCGCGTAGGCTAATACTGCGACAGCGAGGCAATAATTGATTAATAAAAGGAAAAATGATAAGAACTTAAATAAAACTGTTTAAAACATGACTACAATACCTATAGTACAGTGATCAGTATAAAGAGACTGAATAGTCTCGTAATTGTTTTAATCGTGTTCGTTAGCGACAAATTCATTCGTAAGTGAAATTCTCCACAATTCTATTAACACAGGGTGTTTTAAGTGGGGCTAACCCTCACAAGAAAGTCTTCGAGAAAGCACAAACTTGTTGTGACAGTTTGATGGTTAACTGTCAATCTTTATTCGAGATTTGATGCCGAGAGGACGAATGACAGTAATGTGAAGTGACATAGGGTTCTAGTGTTACCAGTCCTAAATAAAAATATTACACGGTGAATGCCCTCTTTTTAAGAAGGGACCTAGCCTTATAGTGCACTGTTAAAGGCTTATGATCGTGATTGTAAATACATAAAACAATTTAAAGATTATTACTACCGAAGAACTGTTTTATTATTACATACTTAACATTATACATACATTCGAAAATACACACATCAAAAGTGTCTAGGGATCAACATATGTGTCTAGGGATCAACATATATTTTTGCAATAACTTTTCTCCTGATTGATATTAATTAAAATTTTCTTTAAGGATTCATCAAATAAAGTGTTTTCGTTTGTCACAGTAACGATAAACCAAGTCACCTTTGCATTAATAAAGAAATTTGCCATTTTCCTAATAAAAGGATTTTTGACATTTGAACCACTAACATTAAAGTTCGAAAAAAAGACTGAAATAACAGTTTTCTTTAAAATTTTATTAGGTAACTTAAACAATTAATAATCCGTGTTTCTACCGCGAACACTAACACAAGAACATCGGTTTGGCATACTCAAAATGAGTTCATCCAAATCACGCTGTGGAATGGCCGCCCATGTTCGTTGCAACAACAAAAAAAGGTCTTCTTGCGACTGGATACCCTCCATATTCGGCAGAGCTCTTCTCTGTAGCATATCCCATGCATGCTCAATCGGGTTCAAGTCTGGCGACTGAGCAGGCCAGGGCCAAAGCCACATCTCAATCTCAAGAAATCCGCATAAAAATGCTTGACCCCTAGACACTTTTGATGTGTGTAAATCTATCTGGTTGCTACGCTTCTGCGGCTAAAGCGCTGCACCGATTTCAATGAAATTTGGCATCGAAATATTTTGATTCGTGATGTTGCCGCGGTAACCAACATAATATACGTGGATGGAGCCGCATGAAGTGTAAAGTATATTGTTAGGTTTTAAGTACTTCTACTATGGCTTAAGCTTGTGTTTATAGCAATTTCATTGAACTCACAAGAGCTTCAATTTTAAATAGACCAGTAGAATGTCTTACAAACCTGTACATTTTAAAAACTATATTATTAATGATCTTCACACTGTCAAACAAATTTTTCAAGACTTCAACTTCAAAAGTTAAACCAAATTTTTATCATCATTTTGCCAGCTATGGTGCTCCACAAACACACACAGTTACACCTAAGCTTGTATAATCCCTCTTTGTGTGTCGGAGTTAAAAAAAACATAAATCGTACGAGGACAGGAGTGTAGCGATTGCCTGCACCTGTTTTAAAAAAAAACAGAGATATATAGGCACAACAAGCTTACCCATCTATTGGGATTGATACAGTACAGCTGAAAAGTTGAAACTGTTTTTGCTGGTCCATTCGGTGAGAGAAGTCTAACGACACGTCGCGCTCCGATATAAATAAAAATGTACGACAACTCGTTTTGAATAGACTAAATACTAGTGGTCCCGAGTGCTGAGCCATGAAGTTATAGGTTATGAGTTGGATTTCCGTTATAATTGAAAAGGAAGTTAGAACATTGATTTATTTCTTGACTTAGGAACATACAAAAATAACGCTTATTACTGCGTTAAATACTACATCTATGATGAATTTGCTTGAGATTCAGTTCCACTAATTATCCATCGTCATAATAAAGCCGTAAGTAAGGTTAGACCGTTGCATTAATTTCAATAAAATGTAGCATGAAGATACTTTACCACGATAACCAACATACAGAAGGACGGAGTCGCGGGCATAAACCATTTAGGTTATAAATGTATTAATTTGACTATGATTATATTAATCAATCAAACTGTATATAAGTTACCAATGCCATCATATTTACGCTTGCCCCCATATTTTTTTTCTTTTTTTTAAAGACATCTCCCGCATTAGAAAGATACTTCCTGTATCACCGGGTACTCTACAAACATACATGAAACGGACACAAAGAACACCCAGACTCAGAACAACAATTTGTGGATCACACAAAGTGTTGTTCCATGTGGAATTTGAACCCACAACACTTGGCGCAGTAGAAAGCCCAATATCCATCCATACTAAGGTTGTCTGGAAGAAATCACCGTGAGCAATAAGACCGTCAATTATTACGTATACATCTCTGTTACTCATTTTTTGTTATCTTTTTATTTTTATTTTATGTGCACAATAAAGATGTAAATAAAATAAATAAAGCGGCGTGGCGACCGCTTAAACCACTAGGCCAACCGTGCAGTCTAATTTTAAAGTTCATACAAAAATATAACTTCTGCATTTCATAAAACTTTTCAGTTCAGTGATTTTAATCCAGAAACAATAAAATTAGAAATTAATATGTCGTCCCCAGGCGCACTTAAACGAAAACTTCAAGGAAAAAGTCTCAGCGGAATTCTCAAGAGGTTGGGTTTGTCACGGTGTGAAATGTACAAATTTATGGCCAAGGAATGAGAGATAGCGTGGAAAGTTTTATAAAGCTACTAGAGGATCAAACAAGGGCTCATGGCTAAGTGGTAACTGCGTAGACTTACACATTGCAAAGTTAAGCAGTCTTGATAGGTCAGTCTATGATAAGTGGCCGTTCTTAAAATACCGAGACGCCTCCTTGCCTCGGAGAACACGTTAAGCCGTCGGTCCCGGTTGCCTTACCAAGATCTTTAACAATCGTGACGGGTGGTTGGAGCTCTAAAAATTGACTGACAAAAGTCTTTCTACAGAATTTTGATATCGCACCACGTCAAAAAATGGAAACTTACGGACTTTTCACGGACTTAAAAAAACACCTCTATGGTTTGTTTCGGCAATTCATCCCAAAGTGAGACTTATGTAATGTCAGCGCCTTCTAGCTGTAGGTGAAGTCCGACTTTCCGAGGTACGACGACATTATAGAAAAAATACTACCTACAAACATGGTAAATTATAATTAATCAAATATATTGTTTTGTTTTTATGTTCATCATATTTTATTTATAAACTTTATGCGCTAAATTCATAAAATAGATCGGCAGACTTAGGGCTCCCAAACATAACTGCGATGCGATGCGATGCAGCGTGAAGTTTTTGCGGTGCATTCGTGCAAGCTCGCAGATATTTGCGATGCGTTGCGAATGATCTGTGGGAGCCCTTAATGCTCAGGGCATTTTCTTCTAGTCAAACTTCGAGTATTATAGAAATCTTATAAGGTAAAGGTGCACAGAGGTTACATTCCTATTACTTAAAATGTACCCAGTTATTTAAACTTATACATACCCATATTCATACTCACAAAAGAACACATATATACTGCAAGATAAACATATTTTACAGACCTATTTATCATATTTTAGGTTCCCTGAAGTCGGTTATATTTTTTTCAGGAAATTATATTCTCCGTATTTAGTTTGTTGCTCCGAGATGTAGTCGTTCGTTCTATTAAAGCTTCTCTATACAGAACATCAGGCATTTTTAAAGAAGCTCTATTTCCTCGCAGCTACGAAGACTTCGTCACTTAAGTCACTTAAATAGAAGGAGCAGATTGAATTAAAGACGAAACAACCTATAGTACATAATTTATTTATGGTAGTTGAAACACAGTTGTAGTAGTGTTCCTTTAAATAGTGGTTTGGAAATAGTCACTAAATTCAATATAGATAAGAACCGTATTGTACAGAGAGAAGAAAGGAACACTATTACTGATTATTACTACACACATCAAAAGTGTCTAGGGATCAAGCATTTTTATGCGGATTTCTTGAGATTGAGATGTGGCTTTGGCCCTGGCCTGCTCAGTCGCCAGACTTGAACCCGATTGAGCATGCATGGGATATGCTACAGAGAAGAGCTCTGCCGAATATGGAGGGTATCCAGTCGCAAGAAGACCTTTTTTTGTTGTTGCAACGAACATGGGCGGCCATTCCACAGCGTGATTTGGATGAACTCATTTTGAGTATGCCAAACCGATGTTCTTGTGTTAGTGTTCGCGGTAGAAACACGGATTATTAATTGTTTAAGTTACCTAATAAAATTTTAAAGAAAACTGTTATTTCAGTCTTTTTTTCGAACTTTAATGTTAGTGGTTCAAATGTCAAAAATCCTTTTATTAGGAAAATGGCAAATTTCTTTATTAATGCAAAGGTGACTTGGTTTATCGTTACTGTGACAAACGAAAACACTTTATTTGATGAATCCTTAAAGAAAATTTTAATTAATATCAATCAGGAGAAAAGTTATTGCAAAAATATATGTTGATCCCTAGACACATATGTTGATCCCTAGACACTTTTGATGTGTGTATATATCCCACTGGCTGACCCACGCAACGTCGTTTACGTCTTGTAACATTCTTCATTGGTGCTCCACTTCTATTGGTCTTACCGTGATGATATATGGCCTATAGCCTTCCTCGATAAATGTACTATCCAACACTGAAAGAATTTTTCAAATCGGATGAGCGGTTCCTGAGATTAGCGCGTTCAAAATTAATATATTATACTAAGACCCAAACCTATATTCTAAGGAGAACTCAATATGGGAGAGCCACGCTTCAGCATTAATGGGCCGGCTCGACCGGAGTGATACCTTGGCCTCACAGAAAACTGGTGTGAAATAGCGCTTGCACTGTGTTTCACCGAGTGAGTGAGGATACCGGAGGCACATACCCCAACCCCTCCCCACATCCCTTTCCCCATCCCCCAAAGGTCGGCAATGCACTTGTGACGGCTCTGGTGTTGCGGATGTCCATGGGCGGCGGTAATCGCTTACCATCAGGTGATACGTCTGCTCGTTTGCCACCCACACCATAAAAAACCGTCAGATACAACTAACATCTGTTGATGATAGTAAACTGACTAAAAACTGCACGCCACCTAGGTTACCAGTACCCACTGAACTAGGTGTAACCTAGTAAAAAAATCCATGGTTCAATTTAATTTATTTCGTATAAACTTCCTGCAGTGCTTCCAAAATGTTATATTTTTTCCGCTACTAACACGACTGCTCGAATGGGATGCACTGGCCGAGGTCATAGCATGAACACGGTTATGTAAATATTCAAACACGAAAGTTCAGTTCTAGTAAAGTTATTTACTCAGTACAATATATTTAAATACATTACTTACTTCAGAAGTGAAAGGTATATAATCTCAATACGATTCACAACTCCTGAACATCAACCAACCGCAAACTTCATGTCGAACTTATTTTAATTTCACCGTGAAGTTCGCGAACTAGATTAACAACTCCACAATGCATGTCGTGAAATACCAGCCATTAAATATAGCGCTGGTATCAGCTCAAATCATAAACGACCGTATCTCATTGTATGGTACATCGTAAAGACTTAAAACTGAACAAACTGCTATAAAAGGACTTTGTGTTATTTCAAGTCGTAAACAAGTATTATTTTGTATAATCTAAACTAAGTTTAACTTTGCTCAATCTAATATTTGATATTTTGGTTTTAGTGAGTGAGTATTATACGTAGGCTATTCAGAAAATAAGTAAAATAATTAATTTATAGCAGCTCCTGATTGCGACTTCGTCATAACCTCGAAGTTCAGGATCATATAATTGAAGTGAAAACTTCTTTAGCCATGTTGAGCAATTTTTAGTAGGAGAAAATGTTATGAGTTCGCGTCACCGACATGCTGATATGACATTTTTGAAGTGAAAACTTCTTCGGCCGCGTTGAGCACTTTTTGGTAGGGGAAAATCTTATGGGTTCGCGTCACCGCCATGCTAATGTTTGATGTTGATAATTTAAACATTATGAAATTTTTAACTTTACATATTGTTTTACAAATAAAATAACGTTCTAAGTCATAAGTTTTCACTTCTATCGGCAGTCCTTATGACTGCCAATTTTTTTTTACCCCCTTTACAGCTTTATGGGAAAAAAATTACAAATCCTTTCTTAGTAATCACTAAAAAATGTTGTTTCCCCGTGTGGTGTCGGAGTAAGAATATAGAGTTTTACCAAAAGAACGATTAAGGAGCTGGCTAAGACTACGCAGGGCAACAAAGAGAAGGAAATCTTAAAACTAACCCTATACTAACCTGACTGGCCAGCTTGGTATATATGTAGGCCAAACCTCTGTCTCTTGACTTTTCAAGGCTGTTGATGAGGTAAAATCATTCAAAAATAACTTTTATAGATAGGAAATTGAAATTAAATAAATAAAAGCAAAATATTCAGATATTTCCTGACATCGTCAGGAATTACACGGTTTCTTGATTGAATCGTCGTCTAAAATAAAATTATATTAATATTCACAAAGTTCTTGATACTGAATTAAATGTTAGATTTAAAATTCAAGACTCGCTGCCGCCAAAACGGTGTTGATAAAATTCTATTAAATGTGTAAGGGATTTCAACGTTATTTCGGTGAAATTTGTATTCTTTAAGCTTAACAATATCTAATTGAAATTTATACTCTCGTACGTCGGCACTTGATGGAACTTGTTGTAATACATTCTAGAATTAAAATCACTTGTACTTATTCCACTATTTTATTTTTGTAAACACCTGACCGGTTTCGCCTTATGGCAACCTGGCAGGTTATTGGTTATATAAAATAAAATTTTCACATTAAAACCCAACAACTGCGGGTACATGGAAATATCGTTTGCTAATATAACTGCCTAAATAAATGAATTTCCTAAAGTTAAGTGCAAATAAATATTTAGCAGTAAATATTTTTTTCCTGTTTAATTTCCGTTGAACATTTATTTTTTAGGTTATGCTGCTGTAGTTTCTAGAGTTTCTTAGCACGAACGATACGCTCCATAATCATATGACTTTTCCAGCACACACATGAATGTTTCCTATTTGATGCCGTAGTTGAGGGACTATAGTTCAGCAATACTAAGTAGTAACTATGCCACAGTACAGGCAATCTACAGAAATTATAGTCGGAAATGTACATAAGATTTAGATCACTTCAATCAAATTTGGTAGCTATTTTAATAAACCTTGCATTTCGTAACGCAAAATCTTAGTGATTATTGACTCTGGAAAAAAAACATAATATAATAAGCCGAGTGAAAGATAACTTTGCCTAACAATACATCAACATTTATTATTCAGAAATTTAGAACATGTTGAAGCGTCTGGGAGTTTGATAACATTTCGAATTTATGTAGCTTGATTCTAGTTCATTTATATATGTTATATATAGTTAAAATCTCATTTCGTTGTTTTTTACCAGCTGAGTGAAGTTATAGAGGTCTACGATTTCTGTTTCCCTGATTCCGGGGAAGGGCCTCAAAAGGCAGCAACGCACTTGAGACTCTGCAGTCCCAGGATTCCATGGGCGACGGTTGTCACAATCAGGTTACTGGGCTTGCTCGTTTGCCTCCTCTCATTCCAAAAATGTTTTAAGGTATAAGGTGCACATAATGACTTCTTACTTCAAATGATCGCTATGCCAATGATCGTTCTGTCTTACGAAACTTACTCTCAAAAAATTGGTACTTCTGTTTTACCTGTCCTGTTCGAAATCATATCACAACATGTTACGAATGACAAGTACATGAGCCGAGTTGAATATCTAAATGTAAACATATTTATTTCTACCTCGACACCGGAGCAGGAAACACGTTTGACATCGCTGTTGTTGTTTATAGAGTAACATACTACAGATTATTTAGTTTGTACCTTTCAAGTTACATACGTTTAGTTGGTTTTACAATGTATATAACTTGCTACATCGAGTTAGGGCTCCCACTTAAAATTAATTAATGTTAATACTCATTTTCGCGTCATTGTGTAAGTAGTAGCAGTGTGTTCTCAGTATCGTCCAATACATAACACATATACACACTCCATGAATGACGTAGTGGCTTTAGCGGTTACCTAGCTGTTTCCTACTGCGATTAATGTTGTGAGTTCCCCCGCATGGGACAATTCTTTTTATGATCCACACATTGTTGTTCCGAGTGTAACCATTTCATATATTATCTTTATAAAGTCCCTTAGGTCACAAGGAATATTCTTAATTTGAGTTATCTTTAGCATTTATGACTATCCTTATTATGGTTTATGACGGTACATGGCGAAACAAATTTATCAATAATATCGAAAATGTGGGGGTGGATGAAGAACCTTCTACTTCACAGATTCGACGACGGAGGGCGTGCACCGCTGAGCCAGTCAGCCTGTGACCACGGCCAGTGCAACCTGGTCGAAACGTCAGGCAAATCAGAGGTATGTAATACCTTTAAATAAATGATCGCGTTAATTCTTGTAAAAATAATAATTCTTCTTCCTAGCCTTTATTATTCCCAAGATTTGGGGTCGGCTACTAGTTCAACCGGTTTTACCTGAATATCAGTTTTTACACAGAGCGACTGGTACCGGACCTCCGCAACCCTGAGGGTGAACTTAATTCGAAGGTTTAACTAGTTGTCAGTATATTTGAGGGCACTGACTTCCCAATAACGATTGCTATAGATGTTCATGACAACCGGGACCGACGGCTTAACGTGCTCTCCGAGGCACGGGCGGGAAACACCGCCATCTTCCATGCTCCAGGCTGCTATTAAGAATTTCTTGTAAGAAAAACCCAACAGCAGTCCGACCCGGGAATCGAACCCGAGACCTCTTGATCCGCAGTCGCTTACGCTAACCGCTAGACCAATGAGGTAGTCCTGTAAAAATAATAATTATTATAATAATTTTTCTGTTGTTACTTGATATTATATAAATATGCTATTATGTATAAGCTCATCGATAAATATATTTAGAAAGGCTGTCTAGCTGCACGAATACAATAGAATGGCACGACATTGACCTACATACGTGTATTTATAGCGAGACATCCAACAATAGGAACAGCATAGGAAATGAGGGTGCCATTTTATTACCTGATTTTCCACCTGTCAGTAGGTTAGAACTAGAAGTAGGATTTCGATGCGATACATTATAAAGTTTTTTCGTGTAAAGTTTTTTTAGATTTCTAACATTGGTTCTCTTCACTTTAGACATACCGTAACGAATTTGTGTTATTTTTTTTATGTTTGGCCCTGCCAAAATGACTCTACTCTGCCTGATGTAAAGCATAAGCAGAATCCAAGAGTGGTGGTCACCATACTGCGAATGCAGACTATGCAGCATGGTGATCCACACCATGGCGGGCTAGTGATGCTTCTGGATCATTGGGCCTCCGGTCTCGCACTCACCAACGAAACACGACAGCACGATCGCTGTCATTTTACGTTGATTTTCTGTGTTAATAAAATTGAAGTTCTTACATCAAAAAAGCAATTTTTTGAATTTGTCTGGTTGTTCCAGCTAATCTCTGAAACGGATCGATTTTGATGGGAATTTCACTTGCAGATAGCTGATAATATAAAGAGTAAATTAGGCTACTTTAACTAGCTTACTTACCTACTTTAACTTTAGACTAGCTTCCCCAGCGGCGTTACCCGCGGTATAAATCAAACCATCGGTAACGCCCAGCCCGCTCAGCTATTGAAATAAATAAGAACCTTCTTTACTTTTGAAGATCAGAACTAGCGTGATACAACAGTTTCCTTGACTATATCCCTCTTCAAGGTCCAATATATCTCTATACTGAAATTCATCCATATCGGTTCAGTAGTTAAGCCGTGAACGCGTTACAGACAAACAGACAGAGTTACTTTTGAATTTATAATATTAGTAGTATTAATTACTACATTAATAATAATTTTTACGGGAATTAACGCGATCACTTATTCAAAGGTATTACATACCTCTGATTTGCCAGACGTTTTGACCAGGTTGCACCGGCCGTGGTCACAGGCTAACAGAAAAAAAAGACTACACTTTTTTATTCACCATTCACCATCTTAAAGTTTTATTACTTCGGCAGAAAGTAGCTAAATTCTTCTTCCAACAAATGGATAGTCTACCTCATTGTAGAATTTAATAACAATCGATAACGTTTGACTGCCTCAGTGGCGCAGTGGTAGCGTATGCGACTGTTATGCTTGAGGTCTCGGGTTCGATTCCCGGGTCGGACCAAGTGTTTGTATGATCTGCAAACATTTGTTTCGGAGTTTGGATGTTTTCTATCTATAACATGTATGTATTTACAAAAAAAAGTTTATATGTATTTATATCAGTTGTCTAGTACCCATAACACAAGCTCTGTTTGGTTGTTTGGGACTAGATGACGTTGTGTGTTAGACGTACGAAATATTTATATATTTATTATAAAAAAAATATAAAAAATAATTCTCAGTTCTTAGTAGTCTTAAGGCGTGTCTCCTGCGGCTAAAAATAACAAAACAAACTAACAAAACTTGTTAACTAAACATGTTAGCGAAAAGTCGCAGGAGACGGACTTTTAAACGAACATCAAACACGATTACACGAAAAGTAAAAATCTTTTATCTGCTCGACAAAATGACTTATAGTACACTTACTTACTTACGTTTATAGTATAAACTAGCTGTGCCCGCGACTCCGTCCGCGTGGAATAGTGACTTTGGGCAGCAGTTTTCGGACATTTCTTTTGGTTCATAAACACCGTCATTTGAGTGTTTAGAATAATCGAATTTAAAGTAATGCTTCTCTATACACGACATTAGACGTATAGCCATCGGGGATCAAAGCATAGAGGTTGCTAGGTTTGCTAATACGTGACAGAGCTACATAAAGCTGATCGTGTGAAAAACAGTAATACTTAGATCTACACCCACAACTTTTAGCGTACCTATACCGTGGGCTGTATTTATTGTCACCGCGAAACATAGGCTCACTGGAAACCGGACTCGTTTATAACTAAACGGAAAGTGGTTTGGGATGAGAGGAATCCGAGGAATAAAAACACTATCACCTTTACCGCACCCTGTTAAAATCTTTGGTCACTTTTAATCTGGTACCGTTGCAACGTTTTGGCGGGCTTAAATATTTAAGGGGCATTATGGGTACGCCGACTTTTAAATTTATTTTATGAGCTGGTAGTCCAGTAACACTGAGGGATCACGCGATAATGCATGAGATTGACGATCGATCGACAAACGTGCCTCACGCTGTATCTGTTCTACCTAATTCGAGTGGCCATCATTCGAGAACGATGTGAACTGAATCGAGATTCTCGCTGAGCCGAAGTTTCTGTAGCACGAAACCTGGCCTGACGTTCCTGAGATGCAGTGAGAGCCTCATGATCTTCTTCAGATTCCTGTGATCGAACTAATCTCATCTATTTAGCATTCCTGCTGCACTGGGAGAGGTTGGATCTTTTTCGAGGCATTCTTACAATTTACTAACACAACATAGTTTAGTAAACACTTACTTATCATAAACAACTAAGTTATAAATACTTACAGATTATTACACAGTTTCATTAATTACAGTTTAATAACTATCGAAAACAACCAAAGGTGTTAACTGTAAGTACTTTCTGTTTTTAGGAAAATACCGAAAGCAAGTCAAGAAAAATAACGTAAGTTATATGTATCACTGACCATTTTTTTTACGTGTGGAAATACCCTCGGACCGTCACCCCATAGGGGTTTGCGGCGGGGCGGTGTGTCGGACTCGAACCGACTAAAACCACACGGTGTGCCACTCTGCGCCTGAGACGGGAGGGACCCGGGATCTGCTGATATTAACACATCCAAATTCCTCCCAACGCCTGCCCGCACGGAAGCGGGCACCGGCGGCGGATTGGGTCCGAGTGGAGGCCATCCTCCCGGACCTTCTCCGCCACCTCCATCTGCGAGATTACATCTTCGCAGAAGGTTGTGACCGCGGTAAAACTTCTGCGAGAGATCTCCTCCGATGACTGCAGTGAGGGCCCGACGCTGCGGCGCCCAAGCGGGGCAAACCGTCAGCGTGTGCTGGGCCGAGTCCTCACTGCAGTCGCAGTGGTGGCAGGCGGGACTCAATTCCCTCCTGGCGACCAAGTGTAGGTACCTTACGAAGCAACCGTGCCCGGAAAGGACCTGCGTCAGTCGGAAGGAAAGGGTCCCGTGCTGCCGCCCTGCCCACTCGAGGATGACCGGCTGGAGAGCCTCCACGGCGGCAAAGCCAGCACGTGGAGTCTCCAGCTGGAACGACCATCTAGCCATCGTGGCTCGACGGGCGGCTTCACACCACTCGCGTACTTCGGGGGGAGGGCGAATGCCACTCTCCGCCCGATATTCAGCCACCCGTCGATAAACTTCGGCGAGCACTTCCGCCTCCAAATCCCACGGGGGTGTTCCGGCCAGGGCGCACGCCGCCTCCCTCGGCACCGTGCGGTATCCGCGTATGGCTCTGACTGCCAATACCCTCTGAGGCCGCCAGAGGCGGGCCTTATTTAGGGCAGTCAGACCCACCACCCACACCGGTGCACCATACAGCGACATTGACCGGACAACTCCCGTGTACAGGAGTCGCGTTGCGACGCTGGCTCCACCCAAGTTGGGCAAAAGTCACCCAAGAGCGGAGGCCGCGTCGACCAGCTTTGGACCAAGCTGTCGGAAGTGCTCGTCGAAGAGTCACCTACCGTCGAGGATCAGGCCCAGATACCTCATCTGGGCCCGACGATAACACTAAAATGGGACCACACGGGAATCACCAGCATTCAAATAAAAAATAATCATTGTTGATTCTTTTCGGTTCACTCGGTCGAAAGTTATGTATGAAAAGTATATATAAAAATAAAAATTAAAAAATACAGTGGAATTGAGAATCTTCTCCTTTTTGAAGTCGGTTAATTACTAAATGAAATGGTTTTTTTAAACATAAAAATTAGAAAATATTTTAAACTAAATAAGTAAATAGGTATAAGGTTTATAAAAGAATCAAGAACTTGAAATCAAACTAACCTATACAAAATAAACATACTACTCGTATATGTATTTACAAACCCTATAAACCCTAAACAAATATGTTCTTATTAGAAACGACTAAATTGTAAGTACTTTCAGATTTTTACACATAAAATTAAGAAATAAAAAAAATCAAGAAAAGAAAATAACGCTCTCGGCGCGCTTTATATACCGGCGTGGTCGCGCAGCCGTTTACAATCTACAAACGTCCAGCTACCTGATTCTTTAAATTCGCATAACTTTTTAATTTATGAACCGATTGACATGAAACAAACACTAAATGTTAAGTAAAGCTTACCACAATATATTAGTGAAAACCACATTTCAATCCGATAAGCTACTTCTGAGATTAGCGTGCACAAACGCACAGACAAACAGATAAACAGACAAACAGATAAACAGACAAAAATTCTAAAAATCATTGGTTTGGGTTCTATTGCGTTCATAAAGCCCCCCTATAATAGTTTTCCTGAGATATCTTCCATGTACAGACAGCGACCAGTTATGATTTTATTATATGTATATGTATAGATATGAATATTATAAGTATTAATGTTAGTTGAGTTCAATTTCATTATACGAGAAGTATACGCTGGGATGTTTTCAGTCCGCTTTGGATAACATGTTTGCTTGTTAAAATTAACAAAACAGTTAAGCCACGCCCATATTTTGATAAATATGTGATGTTTTGTGTTTAAAAACATAAAACAGGGTCGCAGGAGACCCGGCTTTAGTTTGGTTAAATTTTCTGATTACTATTAACATTTTATTCTGTCCATAAAGCGTAGACAAGTTGAAAATTACCAATCTAAACAAAGTTGATGGACCTGATTTTGTAGTTCCAAATTTTTGGTCTGCCCCCAACGCTAATATCAAAAGGACTTACCACAAACAAAGAAAAAACTTCGGAACGCTGTAACAAACGGAAGTTTCTTCATAACATTTTTCCTTTTCCAATCAAGCCTCTTAGAATTCTGCTTACCAATGCAGGCACTTGACAATTCAGAGCACGTTCGCTTATTTCCTGATTTTGGCTAATGTTGTAATGACTTGGTATGTTGTGAGGAACTTCGGAATCTGCAACTTCGAAGCTGTGATTTGAATGACACAAAGCCTAATTTTAATATCAGATTTAGTTACAGTTGAGTTCATTTCGTGTTTAAGAGATTTGTAACCGCTATTTAAACTTTATACTTCTACCTTTGGTTTAAGCGCCACGCCGTTTTCTACAGCCTCAAGTATTGTGGGTTCAAACCCCACACGGGACAACTTTGTGTGATTTAAGAATTGTTGTTCTGAGACTGGGTGTTCATTCTGTCCGTTTCATATATGTTTCTAAAGTTACCCGAGACAGGATTTATTCCTAATGCGAACGTTATTAAAAAAAACCTTTCGTTAATAGACAATGAGATTTTTTTTAATATGCATGCCTTACAGAAAACTGATGATAAGCATTTCTTTGGATTTCCAAAAATTCTGGCTAAAGGGCTACTTAATCACCGCAACTGATAATATATGCTTATAATAAAAAATGAACAAGTCCAATTCTGTATATTAAAGATATTTTGAAAATTATTTTTGGAGGGCTCTCTATTATCGATACTGAAGCCAAAACTGTATTTTTTAAAATTTTTGTCTGTGTGTCTGTCTGTCTGTATCTTGGCCGCGCATCACGCTGAAACTACTGAATGGATTCAAATGAAACTTGCCGTGATTTGAGTTCATACTGCGAGGTAGGACATGGGATACTTTTTATCCCGAAATTCAGCACGGTTTCTTGGAGAGAGGGGATGAAAGTCAAAATATGTACTTAGTTGTAATTCAATAACACATAGTCCGATTTCATTCATTCTTTTTTTGCTAGTTATAATATAAAGTTAATCGTCATAATCAACTCGTTGCTGCTGAATATAGACCTCTCAAGGAACACAGAGCCCGGTCTAAATTTCGTAACAATTAAAACTTTTTCAAAAACTCATTCGTGAGTTCATTATTTTACTCACTACAGTGATACTAATGCTTATGATACAGACAGAACGTCATAAACACACCTAAATATGGATGCAATGGAATATAAAAACAAGTAAAATTTTAACAAAAACCGACTTCAAGGATCGACTCGATTTCTCTTGGATGCCATCATCAGATCTTAGTGTCCTTATCATGGTACCACCGTTGAGATATCTCCTTTCCATTAAAGAAAGAATCATCAAAATCGGTTCATAAACGACGAAGTTATCCGCGAACACACATAAAAAAATGGTCGAATTAAGAACCTCCTCCTTTTTTGAAGTCGGTTACTAAATAAATATTTCAAATATCTGATACAGATATTTGAAATATTTATTAATTACCTTAACTGAGAAGTGAAACCCCCCTGCTATGGGTACTAAACGACTGATATATATATTTACAGATCATACAAACATTTGGTCCGAACCGGGAATCGAATCCGAAGCAGTCAAATAAGCTAATAATTGAAAAAAAAACAAATCAACAACACAAACTTCAACTGACGACGACACCTCTCAAAATCCATCAATCCATTTAGACAACATCATCAGCCTAAACGAATAAATTACAACGAGTGACAAACTACATACATTCGAAAAACATAACCCTCCTTCTGCCGCAATCGAGTAAAACAATACAAGTAAACAAAATTAGAAATACACGCTATTACTACTGTAACATTGTGAAACAATTACAAATAATTATTTCATTCCGAACCTGCGATTAGCCCATTCATAGCAATTATACATTTATGTTCCCCCATATTATACTTTATTATGTACGCTACGTAGTCTATTATTCATTGAAATGAAATCAGTAGTCGTGAGTCAACTTATTATTTGGATAATTATTTTTCGGGACAGCTGTGTGCTTGCTGACCCGTATAGTTTGCCTATAACTTGGTCCTACACGCTATGCCAGCTGGCTGAGAGTGTAGGTACTGGGATATAGGTATGTGGCCGGCCCAGCTGTTTAGCTTTTGATCCGTAGCCTAAATACCAGGGAGAGGTGGTGGTTCACTATCCTAACCGGCCCAGCTGTTAGCCTTTGATCCGTAGATAGGATAGTAGTGAAACTCGGAGGAGGTTACGACTTTTCTTATTTATTTGCTAAAATGCACTTTAATATATACACAAAATTGGCATACAACTCGTGGCTGTACCAGCGAGCTTGAATTTACGCGTGAGTGAGAGAGTGATATAATTGAGTGAGAGAGAACGATTATCGCTTAGTGACAGTTTATATAAATACGTGCGCGCGCTGAGATTCCGTTCATAATTTGTTTACTAGGGCAGCGAATGGACGTACGCATGGCGCGACAGGGCGGCGCTCTGTCGCCACATTACTCCCCCTCAAGCGAAGCGTACGTTGGGTTTAACTGGCCTCCCGGCTCGGGTGACGTAGGTGTTCCGTTTCGTGGCTGGCTCATCTGTGTTGCTCGACGTCGCGGCGGCTGCACTCGTAGTATTGGTACTCGAAGTTGGCGGTGTTGCTTGCATGGTCGTATTGGGATATGTTTGAGGATGTGATGTTTGTTCGTCGCTATATGTATAGGCTGGTTTCAGTCGATCTATTGATATTACTGTCGTACGTAATGGTAATTGGATGGTGAATTGTTTGCCAGTTGCGCTGCGTTGTAATACTTTGTAAGGACCTTCGTATGGCGGTGTAAGTGGACGGCGGACGGTGTCGTTTCGCACAAACACATGTGTACATGTTTGTAGGTCCTTATGTACGAATGTGTGCAGGTTCGATGTATGCGATCTTTTTGTAGGTCTTAATGACGACATTGTTTCGGTCAGCTGACGAACGAACTCTGCGTCGTTTATGTTCGGCTTTGTAGGCACGAAGAAGTCCGACGGGATGCGCAGTGTAGAACCGTAGGTCATTAAGGCAGGGCTAACTGAAGAGTCTTGACAAAGTGCTGTACGTAGTCCTAGTAGCACAGTAGGTAATTCTTCGCTCCATCTGCAACTCGCGCATCTTGCCATTAGTGCTGCTTTCATAGTACGATGCCATCGTTCTATCTGTCCGTTTGCTTGTGGGTGGAATGCAGTGGTGCGTATGCGAGTGACGCCGAGTTTCTTCATTAGTGAGTGGAATAGTGATGACTCAAATTGTCTACCTTGGTCGGTTGTGATTCGTAATGGACAACCGAATCTTGTTATCCATCCTTCGTAAACAGCTTTCGCTACTGTCTCAGCGGTAATGTCACGAGTAGGTATTGCCTCGGGCCATTTAGTACAGCGGTCGATCATTGTAACTAAATACCTATAGTCGTTTGATGGTGGTAGCGGTCCAACTATGTCGACGTGTAGGTGTTCAAAACGCGATGATTGTTGAAACTCGCCGAGTGGACTAATTACGTGTCTTTGTATTTTCGCGCGTTGACAACCGATGCATGACCTTGACCACGTAGTTACATCTTTGTTCATAGACGGCCAGAAGAATTTTGTAGTCATTATTTTTCTTGTTGTTCGTATGCCGGGGTGACTTAGTTCGTGTTGCGCTTTGAATGCTACAAAACGATAACTCAGTGGTAGGTATGGTCGAATGTTCGTTGTAGATGTTTCGCACCATATCGGTCGTTGACCCCCGGGTAGTGTGATGTGTGAAAACTTGAGATTACTTTGTTTCATGCAGGCTTGTAGTTCTGTGTCGTTCTCTTGTTCTATTGCTAATTTATTGTAGTCGATTGTGTGATTAAGTACTTCTATTTCTGATATTCGTGATAACGCGTCGGCTGCTTCATTTCGATCTCCGTGAATGTATTTTATATTTGAACAGAATTGACTTATGTAGTGTAGTTGTCGTTCTCGTCTCGGTGTATCACTGCTATTCGGTGCTCTCGTAAGTGCGTAGGTAAGGGGTTTGTGATCTGTGCATATAGTGAGATCGTTACCCTCAATCAGCCGGCGTAGGCTCTTAACAGCGGTGTACATAGCTAGTAATTCGCGATCGTACACGCTGTATCTGCGCTGTGTGTCATTCATTGCTTTCGAGTAAAAGGCAAGCGGTTTCCATACGCTGTTAACTTTTTGTTGTAGTACAGCGCCGAGGCTCGTGTCGGATGCGTCAGTTAATAAGCACAGTGGCGCGTTAGGTATTGGGTGCGTGAGTGTAGTCGCTTCGAGTATGCTTTGGCGGCATTGCTCAAAGGATTTTTCAGCTTCAGGAGTCCATTGAATTGGTGATTTGTCATTCTTCTTAGAGTTGTGTAAGTATTTATTGAGTAGGCATTGATGTTCTGATTGATGAGGTAAACAGTTGCGGTAAAAGTTAATCATGCCTAAAAATCTTCTTAGTTCTTGTATCGTAGTGGGTTTCGGGTAATTCTTTATCGCTTGGACGCGTTCTTCCGTGGGTTTGATTCCGTCTGATGATACTTCGTAGCCTAGAAATTGTATCTTGTTTTTACCAAATTCGCATTTATTGATGTTAAGTGTGACTCCATACTGGTTAAGGCGTTCGAGTACTTTATGTAAGTGTTTTTCATGGTCACTGAGGTTTGAGAATATGATTAAATCATCCATATAAGAAAAACAGATGTCATCAAGTCCCCTTAACACTTCATGCATAAATCGTTGAAAGGTTTGACCAGCGTTACGTAAACCAAAGGGCATGCGGTTGAATTCAAAGAGCCCAAACGGGGTGATGATTGCAGTCTTCGCGGCGTCTTCTTTTTCTAATGGCAGAGCGTAAAAAGCATTTTTCATATCAAGCTTCGAGAATATAGTTTTTCCGTGTAACTGGTAGGTAAAGTCGTGAATCCTCGGTATAGGGTATCTATCTGGTATTGTAACGGCGTTGAGTCTTCTATAATCACCACACACTCGTAGTGAACCGTCTTTTTTCTTTACGACGTGTAGTGGGCTGGCCCAAGGGCTGTTTGATGGCTTACATATACCCATTTCTATCATCTTCTCGAACTCAATCTTCGCGGTTTTATATTTATCGGGCGGGAGCGGACGCGGCCTTGAGAATAAAGGCGGTCCCGTCGTTTCGATGCGGTGTGTGACGTCATGTTTGGCTGTAGTTTTGAGTGACATTGGTCGTAACAAGTCAGGATATTGCTTCAGTATCTCATGATAAGGGTGATTACGGTTAATTAGGTAGACGGATTCTTCAGTGTTACATATTTCAAAGGCGTTAATGCTGAGCTCGGTGACCAAATCTATTAATTTTCTGTTGTGTAAGTCGACTAATAACTTATATTTTGCGAGGAAGTCTGCACCTAATATTGAAGTTTTTACGTCGGCGACCATAAATGTCCATTTAAAACTTCTACGTAAGCCTAAGTTGAGCTCTAGTGTGCGCTCGCCGTAGGTACGTATCTCTGTTCCGTTCGCAGCGTATAATTTATAACTGTTTTCTGTAGGTCTTAAAAATCTCGTTTTCTTTGCGGCCAGTACGGATATGTCGGCTCCTGTGTCGACTAGAAACTTTTCTTTGTTATTGCCATCTATAATACATAAGCGGTGGGTTCCATGGTTCACACCGACGCCCGCCACAGTTGGTGCTTTCGTTAGTTTTCCTGTTTATTACTTGTATTAATAATATAATTACGCTTATTCTTCGAGCATGGTGATTCGCATTTACGAGCGTAGTCACCGTAGCGGTAATGATAGTAGCATAGCCAATCGGCGTCGTCGGGCCCGCGTTGGCGGGAACGCGACGGCGCACGATATTTACTCGGCGCTCTTGAGTGTCCTTCAAAGCGCGAACGGTGTGGTGGATGGTAAGGCGGGAAGTACGTTGAGCGTTGCTGGTTTGATTTTAGTTCGGCTACTTCTAGTGACAATTTTTCGATTTGTTTTGTAAGTAGGTTGATTTGGAGGTTTCCTGTTTCCGTATTATTATTTTCTTTACTTTGGCACGACGTAGTGGTTGTAATGGCAGCAGTGATTGCGGGTTCGAAGTGTTCTAACATTCTGTCGGCCATTGCAGCTAGGATTTCAAGTGAAGATTCTTTGTTGATGGCTAGGATGCCGCGGATCTGTGTAGGTAATTGATTAAGCCATATTACTTGTAACGCCTCGTCTGTTAATAACTTGCCGCTGAGTTCACGCATTTTACGTAGTAATTGGCTAGGTTTTGAGTCTCCAAGTTCTAGACCACAAAGTAGTTTCTGTAACTGACGATGGTCTGATTCTTGATACGTGGATATAAGTCTGTTCTTCAACGTTATGTATTTCCCTGTAGCAGGTGGATTTAATATAATGTCGGCGATTTGTTCGAGGTCATCGCAGCCGAGTAGCGGGACAACTAAATTGAATTTCTGTTCTTCTCCGATTTTACTTGCAGCGACGGCGGCTTCAAACTGCGCGAACCATAGTCGTGGGTTTTGGCGCCAAAATGGTGGTAGACGTGCAGGCAGCGAGATTGTGGCTACGTCGCTCTGAATTGTAACTACCTGGGCATCGCTAAATTCTGTGTTCGCTTCATTCGTCATGGCTGTAGGTACACGTGGACAGTAGTGGTAGATACTGCGCTTGATGCGTCGTTAGCGGCGAGAAGGTAGGTACGACGCGTCGGCTGTGCGATAGGTATGTACACGCGGTCAGCCGAACGACGTCTCGCCAGTAGGTACGCCGAGTCGTCGCCGTGAATGCGAAGGAGCGTTTGTTTGGGTTCGGGGTCACCAATTTCGGGACAGCTGTGTGCTTGCTGACCCGTATAGTTTGCCTATAACTTGGTCCTACACGCTATGCCAGCTGGCTGAGAGTGTAGGTACTGGGATATAGGTATGTGGCCGGCCCAGCTGTTTAGCTTTTGATCCGTAGCCTAAATACCAGGGAGAGGTGGTGGTTCACTATCCTAACCGGCCCAGCTGTTAGCCTTTGATCCGTAGATAGGATAGTAGTGAAACTCGGAGGAGGTTACGACTTTTCTTATTTATTTGCTAAAATGCACTTTAATATATACACAAAATTGGCATACAACTCGTGGCTGTACCAGCGAGCTTGAATTTACGCGTGAGTGAGAGAGTGATATAATTGAGTGAGAGAGAACGATTATCGCTTAGTGACAGTTTATATAAATACGTGCGCGCGCTGAGATTCCGTTCATAATTTGTTTACTAGGGCAGCGAATGGACGTACGCATGGCGCGACAGGGCGGCGCTCTGTCGCCACATATTATAAATCCATAAATACTGCTCTAGTATTTATGGATTTATAATATTACTAGCTTTTGCACGCGGCTTCGCTCACGCAGACAGAGTACAGAGTAAATCAGGGGATGAATTCCCCTGATTTACTCCCTTAGGGGTGGAATTTCAATAATTCCTTTCTTAGTGATCACTTACGTTATATAAAGAACCTACATGCAAAATTTCAGGATTCTAGCTTCAGCGGTTTGGGCTGTGCGTTGATCTCTGGGTATGTCAGTCAGTCACCTTACTCTTTTATGTCTATAGATAGATTGGGCATTTGTTAACTCATATGTTTATTTGAACATGAAATGTTATGGAGTACATGCAATAGAAAAAGCAACTAAATCATCATCAATAGACTGCCGCAGTCCACTGCTGGACATAGGCCTCTCCGTGTGGACGGGTCTTAGATCTATTTTGAGCTTCTCGCGTTCAGATCTTGCGCAAGTTGTCACTCCCCTTGTCGTGTGGGCGTCCCATACTACTTTTGGCACAACTCACTCTCAAAGAATGTGAAAATTAAGAGCATGTAATAAGTATCATTTAAAAAAAACTAATAGAAACCCTTCAAAAGTTGGTATTAAGTAAACAAACAGCTGAAGCCAATAAAAGCGTTTTTAAATTGATGAGTGAACACCAATTTATAATTGGGTGGGTCACAGTCAGTAGATGCGCTCGACAGACAGTACGGTAGTGGCAGATCATCTGCTTCAGGCATAACCCTCAAACACAATCTTCAGACATACGTGACTGACTCTAGAGACAGGTACGATTTTACTCATGAGATACATAATTTCGGGTATACCCGACTAGCTTCAATCGCCCTACTGCGTGAGATCTTTCACTCTATCGACGATGGATGACAGATTCAAGGATGCAGTGTAGTTTAATATCAGATTATCGTGTGTGAGATATTAGATTTTTTTTTTCTAAAATTTAGTGAAATAATAACCAGAGCAAAGTCACAGTCAAAAGCTAGTAGCTAAAACATAAAAGATATAACAAAAGGACAACGATAGTAAATTGTGAAAAAACCTGCCGAACAAACAAAAATGTGAATTTCGATGTGAATATCCAAGCACGTCCTCACGAAAGACTTAAATGGCTTTTAGGTTCGGACGTGATAACACGCGCTATTGGCTACACAAAAAGCAAAAGGTAAAACGCATGTAATAAAAATAATGTCTCTTTGTTACTGTTGGAAGTTGGCAGATGTTAAGTTTTAAAACTATGAGACCTGGGATCACATAAATATTTACTTGGGAAATTCCGCACTAGGAATTTAACTTTATGTCATTGTAGACTTTATAAACACTTGGTGAAAATGATATAAAGATCATCTAGATTAGGGAGAATAATTTATCAAACAAAGTGTATTCACATGTGTGGCTGGAACTCACAACCTTCGGCATAGTATAGCAGTATAATTGCCATACGTGCAAGTTTTGGACCACTTTAATAATATACTTTTGATGATGAGAGGACGAGAAAAGTCATTACTTGCAACATGAAGCCAGCGTTAAGCTAGTAAGCAAGTGTTACTACCTTTTGCCGAGAGAACAAGACTTCTGGACACCTAAATAGCATCCTAATTCTAGGAGTCTTAAATATATATAATATAGCGCTGTTAAAATAAAGTTATATGTAACTACTAGCTTTTGCACGCAGCTTCGCTCACGCAGACTTTTATCCCCTGATTTAACCCCTTAAGGGTGGAGTTTAGTAAAATCCGTTCTTAGCGGATGTCTACACCCTATAAGGAACCTACCTGCCAAATTTCAAGTTTGTAGGTGTTATAGTTTCTGACATTTCGTGATTAATAAGTGAGTGGTATTTCGCTTTTATATATATAGATTAATTCCCAATTTCATATGCCGCGTGTAAGTCATATATCGCGATAAAAAGAACGTCCCCCAAGAACCAAAGGTTTTGTATCAGAAACTGATATATTAAACCATTATGTATGCGAAAACCTCCTTTCTAAGGCATATGTCCAGCAGTTGACTGGTAAAGGCGATTGATGATAATTATATTTACGAGTTTAGTATTTTTGGTAAATGAGTGTATGTAATTTCCATAATTTAAATAAAAAAATCTGAGTTTCGTTGGAAACTGTTCAAAAATCATTTAATGTATTCAGTGCTCGCATGGAAAATTTTCAAGAGACTATTATTAAGATAACAGCTCGTTAATTGCCAACAGGCTTTGTATAAATTCAATGAATGTCATGGGTATCAGCAATGATATATGCCGGATTTATTCAATACAAAGATTGTTAAAAAATTGAGAGAGATAATTAAATTGGAAATATACAGTGGGGATGTTTCTTTCTTTATTATATTGATGTCTTCTATGATTTTTTTTCTTAGGTCTTAAAATTTGTTGTGTTTTAGGACAATTCAACGACAACGACTAACAACTCTTTAAAGACCAAAATCTATCAACACTTTTACAAAAATACACCAAAACATACTTATACCCAAAAATAACATAACCCACCTTTTGACTCAATTGAATAAAAATAGAAACGATATAATTGCCTTCAAATTAGGAAATCAAATGTTAATTCCCTTCAACTTACCTTATTTACTTACGTTTCAAACTATCCTTGTTAAACACCCATTATAAACCACTTACGATGAACAACAGCCGTAACAAAAGGCTCCCTATCTATAAATCAAGGTGATTGTATTGTCAACTTTCTATCATGCGACAGACGTTTTTAATGGCACACAGTTTTTTATGTGTTTTTCATAGGGTACTAAAGGTCATCCCATAAAAAATAAGCATGCGTAACTTCACACTACGTCAGTTTTCTAAAGGTCGATTAGAATGGGTAAGATTATTTTTTTATGGGTTATCGGAATAAGGCCGATAGTTTTTTATTCTTTAGTCAATAAAATGAGTCAATGCATAGCTTACCAGATAGCAAAGTTATTAATTAAAACTTTTTATAAAAAAAACCGACTTCCAAAAAACATTCAACGAAAACTCCCTGCCAAACAACACTAAAAAGCGTAAAATAAACTGGTTCTTCATAAATTGCCTATACCTAATTCTTTATTCATTTAAATAATAGTATTGTAATGTGTGCTAGGTACCTAAAATCTGTTTGAAGTCGGTGCCAAGCGACTATCGCTTAGACTTTTGTAATTGGCACCGACTTCAAACAGATTTTGGTTAAGAGGCAATTTATGAAGAAGCAGTTTATTTTACGCTTTTTAGTGTTGTTTGGCAGGGAGTTTTCGTTGGATGTTTTTTGGAAGTCGGTTTCTTTTAAAAAAACGATTTTTATTTTTCAGTTTTTAGTGCAAACAATCGTAGGTAAGTAGTAAGTTGAACTATTTCATCAAATTTCATCATCAAGAATACAAATTAAGGTCTATACGTACGTTTAATATTAAAATCATCCTCTAATCCGTAACTCTTGAGGAGTTTTACCTTCTATCATCAGTTCACCTAAAAAACTTGAAAGTATACGACTGAAGGTCTTTAGATACGTATGAAATTGAAAGAATTATCCTCCAACTCCTAACCGTTGAGGAGTTGTTCCTTCCACCTTCCATCATCAGCTTACCTAAATAATTTGAAAGAATACGACTAAAGGAAAGACTAAAGACTAACATACATACATTTTATATTTAAAGATTTATCCTCCAACTCCTAACCGTTAAGGAGTTGTACCTTACATCATCAGCTCATCATCATAAAATAATGACTACCAGACGCAAATACCGGTATAACTTCAGAAAATATACGAAAAACATAGTATGTGCCTAAAAAAAATGAGGGTTTCCCTCGATTTCCCTGGGATCCCATCATCAGATCCTGATATGGTGGCAATGGGACCACCTCGGGCGCATACCCTTTCGAATACAAAAAAAATATCAAAATCGGTCCACTATTGACGGAGTAATCGGTGAACGTACATAAAAAAAAAACATACAGTGTAACATAGAACCTCCTCCTTTTTGGAAGTCGGTTAAAAATAGCCGCCACTGCTATGGTTTAAAACTAGAGATAGAGAGATTGAGAAATAGAAAGAGATTGACTAATAGAGAGAGTAATATAGACCATGGTTAGTAATAATAACTGCTAATGTCATGGTCTAGGCATGGCTAAGGTCTTGGATTCGATTCAGGAACATAACGATACCGTGGGAGAGCCACGCTTCGGCATGAATGGATCGGCTCGACCGGAGTGATACCACGGCCTCACAGAAAACCGGTGTGAAATAGTGCTTGCGCTGTGTTTCACCGAGTGAGTGAGGATACCGGAGTCCCATACCCAAAAGGCCGGCAACGCACTTGTGACGCTTCTGGTGTTGCAGGTGTCCATGGGCGGCGGTAATCGCTTACCATCAGGCGATACGTCTGCTTGTTTGCCCGCCTACTACATAAAAAAAGAAAAAAAAAATGTGTGATGACTACGATCACTTGTTCTGTTGCCATGTGTAATTATCCATAATGTTTACATACTAATATGTAGAAGTACATAAATACAAGCTCACCCGATCAACTTCCTATGCCCATATATTTTTGTCGTCGAATATTACCTAAATTTGCGAATAACTTGTTTAAGTATTTTTATTTACAGTAAACTAAGAAAATATAACACTCCCGACTTTATTTTAATTTTCTTCTATACAAGTCTTGTCGTGACAATAAAAAGACATAATTATTTACAAATTTTAACAAAAAAAAACCGACTTCAATCTGGACCAAATTTAAATGGGAAGCACCAGCTTTCAAATAAAAAAAGAATCATCAAAATCGGTTCACCCAGTTCAAAGTTATGAGGTAACAAACATATAAAAAAAAAAAACAGTCGAATTGAGAACCTCTTCCTTTTTGAAGTCGGTTGAAAAGAAACAATTAAGTGCAGTCAATCAGAAGTTATGCGCCTTCATACATTTCGGTGATTCATTTTTATTTAATTAGATGTGTATCAGAAATCTGGTTATTATAGTACAGACTATGGAATAGGACTGCTTACAACATGCTAATTTAGAGAATATCCAATCCATTTACTCATAAGATTAAATTACACACATACACGATAAAACAAGTCAACACAATCAAAGAAAATTATGCATACATAAAACACATGTTTCAAGAAATTCTCAGCTACCCACCTTTTTACAATTCCGCTCGTCTCATTATAATCATTCCGCACGAATTTCTAGATTATTTTATATAAATGTAAATATTTATCTTTTCTTTTGTAAATAAAAGATGTAAGGTTCTATCCACGACCGAATTTGGGCATAATAAAGGAGCTAAAAATTTATGACTTTTTAAGATATAGCATTATAAGGGACTAGCGTTCGTTTTAAGTACAGAGGTAGGTCCTAAAGTGGCGTACTTGAATGAAGAGGCTTTAGAATGCCATTAAGTTCATCTGTCTGGGACAGTGTTATATTTTTTACTATAAAGGACATAAATTATTTTAAATTACATTAGACTTTAAAGCTCCTTTGAAGAGTCTTAAAAATGTTTGAAAAATATTTCTAGGTATTAAGCACAGAATAAATAATAGTACTTACGTACAGAAGTTCCACTGTCGAACAAAAGTCAAGTTTAGGCATAAAAAAATTTCAACTCTGTGACCTCGCAAGCGACTACCTACAAACATAATAATTAGTTCGTTTCGTAGTCATTTTTCGCAGTAAGTACACGTAATATTCAACTTGTTTACACACGACGCGACGCGACGCGGCTAGCGTGCGCAGCGTGCGAGCCGAGCGCCGAGTGGCAACCATTGCCTAGTAGTCCTTCTCGGAAGGCGCTCGGCTTAACATACCTTAACTGAGAAGTGAAACCCCCCTGGTATTAGAGATTTATTTTTGTTTAGCAAATAGTGAATTGTATAAATCACTTTTTATTTCTTTGATTAAAAATGCTCAAAACAGTGTTTGTTATGACTATCATTTAATTTTGAAATCAATTATTTTCCACACAAAGAACCTCTTGGACTTTAAGCCAACTGATTGTATGATTTTTAAAAGCTTTGAATAGTTTGCTGATTCAATAAAATACTCAATTAAAGTAAAATATCTATTTTTTTATACTAATCCATAGTCACACTGTCTGTCTGTCTGTGTATCTTTCTATCTGTTTAGCTTTCACCACTAAACCACTGTACTGATTAAGGCAAAACTTGGCACGGAGATACTTTGATTCTTGAGGAAGTAAGTACATAACCTATTTTTACCGCAATAACCGACATACACCCGAGTGGTGCCACGTGCAAATGCTAGTTAGTGTATAAAATAGATAATTTAGCCTACAAGGAATCAATCAATAAGGTTTTATCAGATACTAGCTGGGCCTGCTACTTTGTACACGTGACATTTGAATTTTATTTTCACCGTTTAAACTTTCTCTGAACTACGAAAAACATTTCAAAACCAAAATCAGCTAAATCGGCCCAGCCGTTCTCGAGTTTTAGCGAGACAAACAAACAGCAATTGATTTTTAAGAATATATTAAAAAGGATAAATTCAAAATCATTTATTCAATTGAGACACTAAGTGACATTTATGAACGTTAAATTGAAGCTACAGTTAAAAATCATAGATCGACACAAACAAACGCCACAGCATGTGTTGAACTGTCAAGGTAAATAAAATTAGGTGAAAACACCAAAATCTACAGCCTGCTTGTGTCGATCCATAACTTCCAGCCAATAACTTCTTTCGAAAATGCGTACAGCCTTACGAGAAGAATACTGGCAAAGAAACTGATGTCCACTCTTTTTATAAAAGTCAAGTCTTTTTAACCGACTTCAAAAAAAGGAGGAGGTTCTCAATTCGACTGTATTTTTTTTTATGTTTCTTACCTCATAACTTTCGATTGGGTTAACCGATTTTGATGATTCTTTTTTTATTTGAAATCTGGTGCTTCCCGTCTGGTCCCATTTAAATTTGGTCCAGATTGAAGCCGGTTTTTTTTTTGTTAAAATTTGTGATTATTAAAAGTAAAAGTTGCATTTGTATTAATCCAGGGTTGTCGTTGTTTTCGTAATTGGTCTAACAAACCTATATCGTTGCTAGCGGAATAACATTACGCGTGGGTATGCCACGCTTCGGCATGAATGGGCCGGCTCGACCGGAGTGATACCACGGCCTCACAGAAAACCGGTGTGCAATAGTGCTCGCGCTGTGTTTCACCGAGTGAGTGAGGATACCGGAGGGCCACACCCCAACCCCCTCCCCCTATCTCCCCCCTCTTCCCCCTAAAGGCCGGCAACGCACTTATGACGCCTCTGGTGTTGCAGGTGTCCATGGGCGGCGGTAATTGCTTACCATCAGGCGATACGTCTGCTCGTTTGCCCACCTATTCCATAAAAAAAAATATATATATATATATACAAACACGTACACTTACAAATGACTCAAGTATAAAAGTATGATGCTCAAGCATATTTTTTTAACGTAACAAGTTTTAACTGAGAAATAGGTTCGCTACGGCCGCTTTTGGTATCTATTATCCAAACCTGTTTTTTTTTATATCAAACACATCCAGAATTTTATCTTTAAACAATTCACTCACCACGCTTGGGATTCCGCATAGCCTTAAATATAAATTTAAATAACACCGAAGTAAATGGGACCATCTCTAGGACCCTCGGTACAAATATTTTGCATAACATAACCCGCACGATTCCACACAAACCACCCTTTTGTGCGTGACGTCATGTAGATTCCTATACAACTTAATTATGTAACTGTACGTAGATACGGCGAAAAGCTTTGAGTATTCAGCCTTCCTGATCGTAAAAAGTATGAGGTTTGCGAGATGAAGCATGATCGTGATTGTTTACGAGTCTTGTAGGTTACGAGGTAGTCCGTAGACTTCTTCGACTAACAAGGAAAAACCACGCCTCAGACATAAAAAGTTGAAGAGGAAAGTTGGCCGTAAATCTTAATTTGGTAAGATTCAAGGCGGAAATAAAAGAACAAAAACCACGCCGACTTCATTCGACTGGTTCAATTTAAGTATTAATGTATCTAACTAAAAAAAACTAATACTTTAACTCGACTGTGCTAAGTGTATGTATGTAGATATAATTCTTAAGTGCTTAAAAATCTTGGATGGTCAGTCAATTTTCTGATATCTGCATGACTTTTTCTTCTGCCAAGTCTTATCTCACCTACTTGGGTTTGGTCCTCCTAATGCGACGTCGCCGTCGCCAGGATGTTCGATCCCTACTTACTTTAATGCTGATGTTCACGTGACTTGCTACAGTATAAATATAAATTCTCAAAATTTTAAAAAACCCCAACATAATAACCTGAGTTCCCTTTAAAAAGTAAAAAAAACACGTTATGCGCTTTCATTTGAGACCCCACTCGATGATATTTTTGCAGACATTTGGTTATTCTTCCCACTTTCACACCCATTACTTTTAAACGACTCAACCGATTTTCACTAAGAGCGTTTTGTCTAAGAACAATCGCACGGAACTCACCTTCCATTAAAAAAAAAACTAAATGGAAATCGCTTCATCCGATCGCGAGCTACGGTGCCACAGACAGACAGACAGACACGTCAAACTTATAACACCCCTCTTTTTGCGTCGGGGGTTAAAAATAAAGAATTTCAAGAGGTAGTAATATGCTTTCCAACAATATGATGTGGAAACTAAAAATTAAAAGAAAAAAAAAATGAAGTAACTTCAGCTTCCCATAGACTTGAAATTCAAAAGCCAGAAGTACATTAATGGCGTTTGAGACAAGAGTGCAATCTTTTAATACTTCGAAAGTGGTTGCGATTGAAAATAATTTATTATAGGCGATAAATTGTTCTAGATATTAGTTGTGTAAAATCTTAGTAGTATAGTTTTTTTTATGTTATAGGTGGCAAACGAGCAGACGTATCACCTGATGGAAAGCGATTACCGCCGCCCATGGACACCTGCAACACCAGAGACGTCACAAGTGCGTTGCCGACCTTTGAGGGATGGGGAAAGGAATGTGGGGGGGGTTGGGGTATGGGCCTCTGGTATCCTCACTCACTCGGTGAAACACAGCGTGGCTCTCCCACGAGTATCACTTAGTAATAATATTCATTATACCCTGAAGCTCTATTTATAGGCATTGTGATAACGTAATAGGATTTCACGGATTTACATTTACAAGAAATATCTTCACGTAAGCCTACTTAAGGAATAAATATAGTTTTCGCCAAGGAAGTGTATATCTATTGTGAATACAGTCAACTAAACACGTATTTCTCTAGACTGTATGTTACGAATCCTTAATATATTTAGTATATTTACCTTTATTCTTGTAAGTTTCTTTCTTTTTTAGGGTTCCGTGCCAGAGGCAAAAAACGGCACCCTTATAGATTCGTCATGTCGGTCTGTCCGTCTGTCTGTCTGTCCGTCCGTATGTCACAGCCACTTTTTTCCGAAACTATAAGAACTATACTGTTGAAACTTGGTAAGTAGATTCTCACATAGCTATTCTGTGAACCGCATTAAGATTTTCACACAAAAATTTAAAAAAATCAAATAAATTTTAGACTGAAACTTAGAACTGAAACTCAATTTTTTTTTCATCAAACCCATATGTTTGTGGTATCTATAGATAGGTCTTCAAAAATGATATTGAGCTTTCTAGTATAATTTTTTTCTAAACTAAATAGTTTGCGCGAGAGACACTTCTAAAATAAGAGAATGATAAAACTAAAAAAAAATATTAGGTCTTTACCTATGAAATTGTCTTTCTTCAGTATTGGTCATTTCAAATATAAAAAAGTTTGTAATGGCTCTGTATTCTAAATTCAAATTAATTTTGTTTTAAAACCATGACATTCTATTTACAAACTCAGTCTTTTGTTTTTTGATTAGCGTTGTATTTTCATTACATTTGAACATTTTTCGTCATAATGGGTACTTTAACAATTCGTGTAATTATGGAATATGAGTTCCGTCGTGGCACCAACGCGACACAAACGGCACGTAACATCAAAAACGTTTACGGAGAGCACTGTACAAACGAACATACAACCCGTTATTGGTTTTCCCGGTTCCGTTCTAGAAATTTTGACTTGAAAAATGAAGCTCGTGGTCGTCCGGAGACTTTGGTTAACAATAATGAATTAAAGGCGATTGTGGAAGTTGCAGAAACTCAATCTACAGCTGAGCTAGCAGCAGCTTTTAATGTAAGCATCAAAACAATATTGATCTATTTGCGACAAATTGGCAAGGTAAAAAAGCTTGATAGATGGGTGCCCCACGACCTTAACAATCGCCAGCGCAACGTACGCGTCGAGACCTGCCTTGCGCTGCTCAGCAGGTAAAGAAATGAAGGAATTTTGAAACGAATTGTTACGTGCGACGAAAAATGGATTCTGTTCGACAATCGAAAGCGCTCAGCAAGTTAGTTAGACCCTGGTTCAGCACCAAAGCAATGCCCTAAACAAAAAATGACCCCTAAAAAGGTGATGGTCACTGTTTGGTGGTCTAGTGCGGGTGTGATTCACCACAGCTTTTTACAAAACGGCATGAGCATTAATGCAAATGTGTACTGTGAAGAACTGGAGAGAATGATGGAGAAGCTTGCACATCTGCAACCAGCTTTGGTCAATCGGTCGTCCCCACTGCTCCTTCACGACAACGCGCGACCCCATACTGCGCAACAGACAGTCTCCAAGCTGCAAGAGCTGGGGTTGGAAGCTCTCCCTCATCCGCCATACTCACCAGACCTTGCACCTACCGACTATTACTTTTTCCAAAATTTAGACAACTTTTTAGTGGGTAAAAAATTCAATTCCCGAGAGGCAGTACAAAATGCCTTTCGAAGAGATTGTTGCTTCCCGTCCAGCTGATTTTTACAAGAAGGGCATCAATAAACTGCCAATGCGTTGGCAAAGATGCGTCGATTACATGGGTGAATACTTCGAATAACAGAAATAAAAAAGTTTGAAAAAATAAGTACTTTGACTTATTGCATACAAAACGGCAATTTCATAGGTAAAGACCTATTATATGATGTACATTACTATGCAAACTTCCAGCGAAAATTGGTTTGAACGAGATCAAGTAGTTTTTTTTAATACGTCATAAATCCTAAACCGCAAAAAAATACACTATTATTAAAACATCGACCAAAGTTACAACGAACTACAAGAGCTTTTATATTGTGTTACTTGCTGCTACGGAACCCTTCATGGGCGACTCCGACTTGAACTTGGCCGCTTTTTTATGTATGGACCTGCCAAAATGACTCTACTCTGCCTGCTAGAAAGCATAAGCAGAATGCACAGAAACCTTATTTAGATATGTGAAGAAAACATACATACATGCCCTCAAAATATATAACCTTCTTCTGTCCTTAGTCGGTACCTAAACATGCAAGAAGTAATATTCAATAGACAATCTGAAGTTGCAAAAGCAACTAGTCCGCCACGCAATATTGAAACTGGTGAACTAATTTCCATTAAGTCCGACTCCAGGCAAATACTAAGATTTACCTACTCCATATTAGATAAATTACTCAACTGTCAAATACAATTACTGGAATAGATTGGTTTGTAAATAGTGTACTGCGATTCTGAATGACGAACTGTTTTCTTGGGGAATTTATTGATAGGGTTTAAATTGTTTTAGTTGTAACGTTTAGCTATCTAAAATATATGTCAGTAATAATTATAATTATATTGAAATAATTCAAATTATTAAAAATAAAAAACCCGACTGCGTCAATATTTAACAATAAAAACATATAAGTTTTATATATATTCGTAATCACCGTAAAACTTCTTTATTTTGATACCATACTCGATGTATTTTGAAAGCATTAATTGTTTTTTATATTACTTTTTGGCGCCAAAAATCCTTTTTTTTTAATGTTGATGTACTCATTATCACTCTCACGACTAAGACGAATCTATTGACACCACTCACATAAAAATACGACCAGCCGTTTAGGCTTCAGGGCGTGCCAAAGAAATATACATAAGTACATACATACATATACATACACTCGAAAAACATAACCCTCCTTTCGCAGTCGGGTAAAAAACATTTATTCTTTACTTTGAATCAAAATACTAAAACAAAGACTACAGATGTAGCAATTAAAATCAAATGACTTAAATGGAGCTGGGCTGGTCACGTGATAATAGGACGCGACAAATGGAGCAAAAGGGTGACCCAGTGGTAGCCCAGAGAGGGCAAGAGGAAGGGAGGTAGACCGCAAAAATAGGACGAAGATATTAGACAAGTGGCTAAAGTCTTGTGGAACAGAGTGACACAGGAAAGGAAAGAATGAAGACGTTTGAAGGAGACCTTTGCTGATTAGCAAAAGGAAAGATTACCAAGAAACAGATATTAGCTTAAATAGTTTGTTTAGTTTAAGAGTCCAGTAGCCTAAGTTACTCCCTATATCATCAGCTATCTGTCAGTGTAAGTTCCGTCAAAATAGGTCCAGCGGTTCCAGACATTAGCCGGAACAAACAGACAGATAGACAAGAGAATAATATTATTTTGGTATATTTACCGTGTGTGTGTACACATATGCATTTAGTAAAAAGCTGTTTATTTGAAATTACAAACAGATGCTTCAATTTTATTTATTTGTAATAGATGTTTAAATGCATTGTAATTTTTTTTGTTGTTTTTTTTTTTTTTTTTATGAATGGCCCGCCATAATGACTCTACTCTGCCTGATGGAAAGCATAAGCAGAATCCAAGAGTGGTGGTCACCATACTCACTGCGAATGCAGACAATGCAGTATGGCGACCCACACCATGGCGGCCTAGTGATGCTGCTGCATCTTTTAGTCTAGTCAACAAGTATGGAACTAGTTGACTAGACTATTTGGGCCTCCGGTCTCGCACTCACCAACGAAACACGACAGCACGATCGCTGTCATTTTACGTTGATTTTCTGTGCGAGGGTAGTACCGCCCCGGTCGAGCCGGCCCATTCGTGCTGAAATCAGCGTGGCTCTACTACCTATTGCAATTATTTAAGAGATCTGAATAAAAGGCTATATTATTATTGAATACTTGAATAGTACTTATCTTGTTCTATCTTCTGGTTCCACGTCTTCTGTATTGGCTTTTGTCCCGGTTTTCATACAAACATCTGTAGCTATCGTAATGGTTGAAGCCTTAAAAAAATTGACAACAATTTTTCTACAGAAATTCGAAATCACCTAGGACTTGGGGTTTGGAGGTCTGATGGCTAAAAAAAGCTGATAGATTTATAGCTCAACTCAACCTAATCCGGGAGAAATATTCGGAGGAAGAACAGGCTTCGTTTCGAGGGAAATTGTGTAATAAAGCCCTAAAATATGTTGGCATATGTGACTGAAATTATATCCAAAATGAAATACCAAGGACATTATTTAAATCGTCAGTAAACACCAAAGTCAGAACACCCTGCGTAACATACTGTATAATGGTTAAAGTTCTTTTGTTCATTTGTACCTTACTTAAGGTACGTATTGTTTAACTCGCTGTACCTTGACTGAGACCCTCGGAAACCCTAAAGCCATATTTCATTTAACCCGAGCTTGTAAGATCCTACTAAATATGTAGGTAAGTGGAAACTAGCAACAACTGTCATGAGAAAAGCGATTAACGTAGCGATTTTATAAAATAACTTTGCGTTCTGTTTTACATTCCTACTCTTACATGCCATATTAAAAGATTTTACATTACATATCCATGATCTAGGCAATATGCTTACAGCTTCCCCCACGAGAGGGTCTGTTAACTGTTAGTTAATTATGGGGGGACTTAAGGTAGTAGAGCCACGCTGATTTCAGCACGAACGGGCTGGCTCGAAAAAGGCGGTACTACCCTTGCACAGTAAATCAACGTAAAATGACAGCGTTCGTGCTGTCGTGTGCGAGACCGGAGGCCCAATGATGCAGAAGCAAGAGTTGTCTGTATTCGCAATGACTCTTAAATTCCGCTTATGCTTACCATCAGGCAGAGTACAGTCATTTTGGCAGGGCCAAACGTAAAAAAAAAAACTTAGGATATGTCCAAGTTCTCCCTAAGGGCTTATTCTTGGGCTTGTAGTAGGGTTGGTATTAAGTGGAAATTATCACATACTTCTGACGTATGAGAGGGATTAGTCTCATACTGATGGCTTCTACTTTTTAAAGAGCAAATCCAAATGGATTTTCCACTACGTCACCAAAAAATTGATTTTAAACACTACAATTGATCATTAATAGGGTGTAAGGCACATTTATAACCAACCATCTATTGAAATCACGAAAACTAATTTCAATAGCTAAACGATCACAGTTCATTGAGATCCTTAGTTTCAAGTGAAATGCTTTTACCTTGTACTTTTTCTCATTTCTCCAATGTCACATTATTCAGCCGATAAAGATCTTAATCGCTATTGCAACATTACCGTGCTCACAGACGGCGTTTCTTGAAGCATTAAGTAAATCTACTAGATTTCACCAAAGGTTTTGATTCTCTTCGTTTTCAATAGAAAATGTATTCAAACCGTTGTCCCTGAATTAAGTGAGAAGTGGACGTAGTTGATTTTTGCTGGCACTTAAATAATTGAACAATGTTTTTGTAAGTTTTATTTGACGTATATTGGTGATTGGTCCATAATCACGTACAGGATTTTTATATAGAGATAATAAGATAGATAGATAGCTGACTGCCTCGGTGGTGCAGTAGTAGCGTATGCGACTGCTGCGCTTGAGATTTAGGGTTCGATTGCCGGGTCGGACCAAACGTTTGTATAATCAGCAAAAATTTGTTTAGGGGTTTGGGTGTTTCCTATGTACAATATTTATGTATTTACAAAAAAAAAGTATTTATGTATGTCGGAACGGTCAATAGTACGGGAGCTGATTTGATAACGAGACGCAAGCGGTGAAACGTCATCGCTTCGGCAGAGTCTAGATAAGTGTTAGTGCGGGCCGGGCGGAGCTCACTTACCGATCGGCCACCGCGCGAACAACAAGTCTAGGAACTACCTTACGGCTCGTTGTTCCCACTTTAAGTTACCTACTTGACAATGAAGACTATTTATTTGTACCTACTTCGTTTTCAGCTCCGAAAAATACTCGTTTCCGACATGTATTTACATCAGTGGTCTATTACCCAGAATACAAGCTCTGCTTAGTTTGGAGCTAGATGGCGTTGTGTTAATACACATCTAATGATGTCCGAAATATTTATAAAATATATAATCAGAAGTAATACACCGGTCTCATATACAACTGGTATTAAGCAATTCTTTAGTTAAAGTAACAGTGACACTAGTTCAGACATTTTCTTCTTAAAATACAATTTTCACATTAGGAATAAGTTCTGTGCTTCACAGTCATACATGAAACAGACACAAACAACAAACAACTAGACTCAGAACAACTATTTGTGAAACACATAAAGAGTTATTTCATGACACTCGGCACAGTATATAAAAGGTAGTAGAGCCACGCTGATTTCAGCATGAACGGGCCGGCTCGACCGGGGCGGTACTACCCTCGCACAGAAAATCAACGTAAAATGACAGCGTTCGTGCTGTCGTGTTTCGTTGGTGAGTGCGAGACCGGAGGCCCAAGTAGTCTAGTCAACAAGTTCCATACTTGTTGACTAGACTAAAAGATGCAGTAGCATCACTAGGCCGCCATGGTGTGGGTCGCCATACTGCATTGTCTGCATTCGCAGTGAGTATGGTGACCGCCACTCTTGGATTCTGCTTGTGCTTTCCATCAGGCAGAGTAGAATCATTTTGGCGGGCATACATAAAAAAAAAAAAAGAACATAGGTACGAATGAAGAGGTAAATCAGGCTTAACCACTCTACTAATCAGGCAACTACGCGAATCGTACACTAAATAAAATTAATAAGTACATTCACCTGGTTCGATTCTTTCCATCCCTCAAATACTGATTGCCAAATTCAAATTACAACCTTCCCGGACTTTCACAACAGATAATAAATAACGATAGTTCGGATAACCGCAGGGGTCAAGTCCGACACGCGCTTATCAACTTTTTTATGCAAATGATGTTCGTATTTGGAGCGTGGAAAATGGAAGTCTGATGTTGATATATTGTTAACGATACGAATCTGTCAGCAATAATATTTTTGAATCTGAATTTTTCCGGTCCTTTTTGTTGTCAATACTGACTTATATTCGGTGAATTTTTGGTATTTATTGAAACAGGTACGTACACGGGCCTACGCACGAATATGCATAGATACACACGGATCCACGAACGCTTATACAAATATACGAACGTATCAGATACGTGGTTTTGGTTGTTTTTTTTATATGAGTGATTGTTTTGTAGAGTCGTAGTTATAAGGTTATGTAACCAACCATCAAACTCGACATCGCTCTGATCTCCCTGGCGTAGACTCCTTTCTACGTAGAAGCTTTGTCCAACTATGGACGATTAAAGGCTGTTGATGTATAATAAAGTGTTATTTTTGCACAACAACTTATAATGCTCAACTTCCAATGCTCAATGACGATCCTGAGCATCCTATACCTGAGCATGATATACTTTTCATTTAAAGTAAATGACACAGACAAACGTAGAAAATATTAAAAAGTTATTGGTTACTCTTTCTTTAGACATCCCTTTTTCAACCGACTTCAAAAAAGGAAGAGGTTCTCAATTCGACTGTTTTTTTTATGTTTGTTTCCTCATAACTTTGGACTGGGTGAATCGATTTTGATGATTCTTTTTTATTTGAAAGCTGGTGCTTCCCGAATGGTCCCATTTAAATTTGGTCCAGTTCTGACATGTCATCCATGAGAAAACCATATAAGTCTTCAATTTGCATTATGTATGTACGCGACAAATTAACGAATAACTCAATATTCCCGTATGGTCCCATTTAAATTTGGTGCAAATTGAAGTCAGTTTTTTTTTTGTTAAAATTTGTGATTATTAAAAACTAAAAGAATTGAGGGTTACTTATACCATTTAAAACGCAAAAACGGCTAGACCACTACTAATGATATTTTCTTTTTGTATGAATTTACTTACTTCTATCACGAATACCAGAATCAAAATTTACAAAATAAAAACCATGAATTCATTTGTACGATAACACAATAATCACAAATTTTAACAAAAAAATCTGGACCAAATTTAAATGGGACCACACGGGAACCACCAGCTTTCAAATAAAACATGAATCGAAAGTTATGATAACAAACATAAAAAAAAAACAGTCGAATTGAGAACCTCCTTTTTTGAAATCGATTAAAAATAAGAACAGTGTTGTCACTAAAACTGCATAAAACTATAAGTTTCAACCATTATGGTTTATTTTACAGGCCTTCTTCAGTAGTCTGTGACTTAATTCTATGCCTTTAAATAATTAAGAAACGATTTTATTGTAATGTAGAACTTATCCCCTTGTAAAAAAGCTCTTTTAAACATGCATAATGACAAAGATACCAAAAATACTCTAGGGGTTACTCCTGGAGATAAGACCGCGTATCCACGACCTCGATTCGTTTTAGTCAAAGGATAAGTAAGTACCTGCCCTAATCTTTTCCCTGGACGGGTCGTATCTAATTTTCAAAGGGCTGTATGTTGTAAAATTCATTGAAATTGTTGTACCAAGTCATAATATATTTATGGATGATAAGTGTGTACAAAGGCTGAAGGTCTGTAGTCAACAAATTAGTTAAATCAACTTTTCATATTATATAATGTATCATAATGTACTCAATATCAATAATATTCTTCCTCTAGATGTACTGAAAGAAATCCGGTGTGAAATAGTGCTTGCGCTGTGTTTCACCGAGTGAGTGAGGACACCGGAGGCCCATACCCCAATAGACAGACCGACTGACAGACAGACAATGTAACAGAAATTATAAAAAAATATTTTGGTATATGTACCGTGTATACATACATATGCATTTAGTAAAAAGCGGTTATTTTAATATTACAAACAGATATTTCAATTTTATTTATTTGTATGGATGTATAGATAAATTAAGAAAAAATAAAAATTAAGTTGCTATAGTTACTTATGAAGAAAATGGTGCGGGCAGAGCAAATAAAAAAAAAACTACACCAAGATGGTTCCGAGTCTGAGTTTTTAACAAATTAAAAAATATTGTATGATTAATTCGTCACCATGGAGGTAAAAGTAAATAGGTTTAATGATGTTTTGAATTCACAAACTTAGTGCACTCGAGCGATGTTCTAAATTCAATTTACTTTATTCTCTAGAGGATAAAAACGGCTTTTACACTCAGATATCGAAGGGCAAAAATACTCTTTACGAGCTGGTGGGACGAAAAATTATTTAAAAGGTTACGATACCGTCTATTTCTCGACGTTTCGAATGGATTACACAGTACCGGTAAATGATAGGAGTACTGTTATAACAACACCACTTTTCTGCAAGGCCGTGTTTTTTTTTTTTTTTAAAGACAACTCCCGCACTAGGAATAAATCCTGTGTCGCAGGGATCGTGAAGGAAATACTTTTATCTACTCTATCGACACAAAAATAGTACCAATAACAATTTATATTTCTATACTTCTAAAAACCCTATAAACAAAAATCTGAATATTATTATTACCCTAATACCGTCCTAAAAAAACTTCGTAATAAATTTTCACCTTTAGGTTTAATTTTCAAAGTAATGTTGAATATTTAGAAAATATAGTACTTACACATAAAAACATAGAACATATAAAAACAACAAAAATACGTCTTACCACTTGGCCTATAAAGTACTTTAGACAGGACAGATTCTAAGCATGATTCTAATTAATTACACTGTCTTTACATAGTCTGGATAGCAGCGAAGTGTCTGCTAAATTAATAACTTCAGAGTAGGTTTAGCTGTCGGCTGAAGCTAAATAGTTTAGTGGCAAGATATTCACATAAAGGTATTTTAAGGGATAGGCCTGGAGATCTGTAACACAGTATTTGAGCCTAGTATGGTCTCCAGCTCTCACTAGGGAATTTTTTAGAAACTGTTTAGTTTGTACCTAGATCTCATGTAACCAAAATTGTACCTTCCTGTGAGAGAAATAAACGTTATTATTATTATTATTTTATCACATTCGCGCTGACGTCTATTTACTATTGGATAAAAAGTAACTGGAAATTTTTCATGAGCTGTTTATTAATTGTATTCCTGAGTCCTAATAAAGTATTCCTTCTCTTTGCAGTGCTATTCTTCTTCGTACTCAGCTTGATATGTCACCACACGGATACAAGTGGGGACTCAAAACATGAAAACAATCATACTGTGTCCAGAAGTGGACTATTAAGACTTTACTGACAAACAAAACTAAAAGAAATTGACCGATGAAAACATAAATTTCGTACATTTTAATGTAATTTTGTCAGACCCAATGTAATACTACGGTCACAGAAAATCGAGATTAAAGCAATTTCTCATTTGTTTTTCAGCAAATGACTAAGTTTATTGCTTTGCGGATACCACCTACTGGTTATGTGGGACTCGAACCGAATAAAAACCACACATCATCTCATGTACTAGAAGCCTGGGAAACAAGTTTACCCTAAAAAGGAAATCCCTGGAACCATCATACCTTAGGTCATTTACCTATGACTTACATTAGTCTGTAAATCATAGGTAAATGACCCTAGAAGTTCCAATCCTGAGTGGGAACTCTGATGTACTCTTTCTGCCTCCATAAGCTGTCATTCCAGCCTGCTTCGACTTGGGTGACACATGGACTCACTCCCTGTCTCGAGGAATATCCTTGAAGGTCTTTCTATAAATCCATATCCATTAAGAACTTCTTAAGTTTACGTATGACCTCGGTACTTTCTCCAAGCGTTTATCCAACTTTGGAAGAACTTAAATTTAAAATTATATTCTGCATTGTCTGCTTATCTACAAGCGAAATTAAAAACTCTGAAACTTTTATTAAATACGTTACACTTGAGTTTAATAACTTTCTTTGTGCGTTTTTTTTTTGGTAAAACTTTACCGTTTGAGCCACCATCAATATTACAGGAACATGTCTCAAAATAATGATAATAAATGGCTCAATCAAATACAAAATGGTCTCTGATAGATAGATAGATAGATAGATAGATTCTTTATTTGCTAGAAATATGGTACAATAGTGATCTTAGGGCTAGTTTTCGTTCTTCATATTTCGCCTACTGAATTCGGCATGCAAATATACAATTATAATTTCATTATGTGGATTAGCAACAACCAAGAACAACAAGTATTTTATGGTGTCTAATTAATTTTACAAATTAATGTCAAAAAATAAATTAAAAAATGTCAATTGTTTAGAAATTCAAATCTTATAAACTAAGTCATGTCATATATTTGATGCAACAGTCATTTCATGTCACTACATTATTTTACGGATTTTATAAGCTATAAACTCATTTATGGTATAAAAACAATTATGTTATTTAGTTTTAGTGTTTAGTTATTATATATAACCAGACCCTCAATTCCTTCTGAAAGTGATTTATTGGTAGCTCTCTGATTTCTTTGGGGATTCCATTAAAAATCTTTACCGCCATTATATTACTATTTCTTTTACTGTATGTTGTCTGTTAAATTAATTTTAATTCCGATAAAAGTGTACATAGTAAAATTCATGGTGAATTACTGTGGGCGACCATTTTTTCTTCAGTTAACATTAAATCAAGCTCAGTCAGACCATTGCTTGATGTTTATATGTCCGTTATAGTGCCGGGGACCGGCGGCCAATCATGCCGAAACGTGGGAGAGCCACGCTTCGGCATGAATGGGCCGGCTCGGCCGATACCACGGCCTCACAGAAAACCGGTGTGAAATAGTGCTTGCGCTGTGTTTCACCGAGTGAGTGAGAATACCGGAGGCCCATACCACAATACCCTACCCCTACCTCCCCCGCCATCCCCAAAAGGCCGGCAACGCACTTGTGACGCTTCTGGTGTTGCAGGTGTCCATGGGCGGCGAAATCGTTTACCATCAGGCGATACATCTGCTCGTTTGGCCGGCTATTCCATAAAAAAATAGTGACAAAAAGTAGCGTATGTCGTTTTTTAAGATCCCATCTACCGAAATTCATCCAAATCGGTTCAGTATTTTAGCTGTCAAAGCATAATAGATTTTTCGAATTTTTAGGGTTTCGTGCCAAAGGCAAAAAACGGAACCCTTATAGATTCGTCATGTCTGTCTGTCTGTCTGTCCGTCCGTATGTCACAGCCACTTTATTCCGAAACTATAGGAACTATACTGTTGAAACTTGGTAAGTAGATGTATTCTGTGAACCGCATTAAGATTTTCACACAAAAATAAAAAAAAAAACAATAAATTTTGGGGGTCCCCATACTTAGAACTGAAACTCAAAATTTTTTTTTTATCAAACCCATACATGTGGGGTATCTATGGATAGGTCTTCAAAAATGAGATTGAGGTTTCTAATATCATTTTTATCTAAACTGAATAGTTTGCGCGAGAGACACTTCCAAAGTGGTAAAATGTGTCTCCCCCCCTGTTACTTTTAAAATAAGAGAATGATAAAATTAAAAAAAAAATATGATGTACATTACCATGCAAACTTCCACCGAAAATTGGTTTGAACGAGATCTAGCATGTAGTTTTTTTTAATACGTCATAAATCGTAAACCGCAATTTATCGATCAAAGTTAGAACGAACAACAAGAGATTTTATATTACGTTACTTGCTGCTTCGGAACCCTTCATGGGCGAGTCCGATTCGCACTTGGCCGCTTTTTTAGTATTAATATCTATAAGTAGAACATCGGGTAGTGATATCTCCGAGCTAGTTTAATATTTCTCTATTTGTCACTATTTTCAATAAATGGATTAAAATATCAGTTTCACCTGTGTGTTTATTATTGGTTTGTTTGTAACCAACTTTTATAAGCGCGTTCTTTAGTTTTCAATTAACAAATAAAATGTATAAACAAAATGATCTGAGAATTATACTGTGGCGACTTCCACATACGGCGCAACAGAAATATACTACAGCGCCATCTACCGAAGTGACACTGAACTACGGAGTAACGAAGGAAACTAAGAAACTACCAAACCTGAATCGCGCAGTGAAAGTTCTCGCGCCGGTAATCATAAATACAACATCCCAACATCAACCGTTGGGCAGTTGGCCCGCCAGGCATGATCACCTCGCCTGGTCGGAGGATCCTCCCTTTGTGTTGGAGGACATCACACCCGTTCCTCCACAATACCAAATCTTAGCATTATTCAGACCCTAAACGAGTAATACCAGATAAATGGGCGTCTTTCCCTTCAGATAGTTTTGTATCGTAACTTTTCTGTTACATTAATCTCCTATCAATTTAGGGTAGTAATAAGTAAAGTTATGTTTCATCATCACCCTACCGCAGTCCACTGTTGGACAAAGGCCTCACTAATTGCACGCCACTTGGTTCGATCCTCGGCTTCTAGCATCCAGCTCCTGGTAGGCGTCTTGCGCAAGTCATCACTCCACCTGTCCTGTGGACGTCCTACACTATGTTTGTCGGCTATACTTCAGCTCGCTAATCCTGTGGGCTATGTCCCTGATTCTGTGCCGGGTACAAGGTATGGTTAGTTTTAAGTAAATTTATGAAGTGAATGTCAAATTTTATTACCTTTACTTTGCACTACTAGTAAGGGAGGAGAATAGTTCTGAACTATACGGCTACAAGGGTATTCCAACATTATGTCGCCACTAATAATGCCGCAGTCATATTCTTCAGTAAATTTACTTCAAGCGCTTATATTATTCACATGAAGAATTCTCTAGACATGGATCTAAATTTACACAGTAATGTCGAAACGAGTAAAATATTCAAACCATATATTTTTAATACACACAAAGACAAGACAGAGACCAAATTTAATTCAACATTAATAAATTATTGTCGATAAGTCCCCACATTTCCACGTTTGACAAGGTCACCAAAACCCGTTAACACTTATCCAAAGATGACCTTGACCTCCATAATTCACATAACGTTTAACTTATAGTGAAAATAAAAGGAATATTATCCTTTTATCTAGTACAAAAGTTTCGTCTCCAGCATAATTTGTGTTCCCCACAAAGGATGGATCTGCATAAAGACCATAGTAAAAAAGGGAACACATGGCCGAAGTTATGCTTCATATAGAAGGTCAGTAATCTGTGTGTGGGTTAAGTTAAGAGCGTTTTTGCGTATATAATATAGCGACACAAATGCTTAACACTTGTGCTAGGAAGCGGTTGCGACTGTCCTGTTAAGGAAGCCGGGACGGCCTGCCGATTCGGTCGCGGCCTATAGGCCCATCGTGTTGCTGGACGAGGCGGGTAAACTTTTTGAGAGGATACTCTCTGCCCGCATCGTCCGGCACCTCTGCGAGGTGGGGCCCGACCTGTCGGACGCCCAATTCGGATTCCGAGAGGGGCGTTCGACGGTCGATGCCGTGATGCGCCTTAGGGCCGTGACCGAAGAGGCAGTGAGCTGTGGCGGCGTGGTGTTGGCGGTGTCCTTGGACATCGCCAACGCCTTCAATAGTCTGCCATTTAGCTGCATCAGGGAAGCACTCCACTATCACGGGGTGCCAGAGTACCTGAGGCGGCTAGTGGCAGACTATCTAGAGGAGCGTACCGTCGTGTACGAGGACCGAGAGGGCGTCTTGAGACGGCGACCCATGTCGTGCGGCGTTCCGCAGGGGTCTGTCCTTGGACCACTCCTGTGGAACGTGGGGTACGACTGGGTCCTTCGGAGTCGTCTGCCCCCCGGGCTGGGCGTAATTTGTTACGCCGATGACACATTGGTCACGGCCCGGGGAGCGAACTTCCAAGAGGCGGCGTGCCTGGCCACCAGGGGAGTTTCTCTGGTGGTCGGGCGCATCGAGGCGCTGGGCTTACGGGTGGCCCTGGACAAGACGGAGGCCCTTTTGTTCCATGGGCCCCGTCGTGGTCCACCCGCCGGCGCCTCCATAGAGGTCAACTCGGTCCTCGTACCGGTTCGGGAACTTTACAAACATACATGAAACGTACACAAAGAACACCCAGACTCAGAACAACAATAAATTTGTGGATCACACAAAGTGTTGTCCTACGTGGGATTTGAACCCACGACACTTGGCGAAGTAGGAAACGGCGTGGTGACCGTTAAACCACTAGGCCAACCGTGCAGTCAATATGTATCTAATAAGCAAAGCTCCTTAAATACAGCTTGTTATTAAAACCCAATTAGCTTGTGCCGACCTCGTGTATGTCAGTTATTGATTTAAAGAGTAGATTATGCCCTTCCTCGAGAATCAAAAAAAATCCATTTGAAATTTCATTGAAATCGGTGCAGCGGTTTAGCCTTAAAAACCTAACAGATAGAGTTACTTTCTGAAGCGAAGTGAACTTCACGTGACTTTTGAAGTGAACTTCAAAAGCAGAGAAATATGAGAAGACAAAACACACGTATTTCGAATCTTATTGTTTTAGTTACTGTTTGCCGAATGGGAATTGTGTTTTTGGTCATAATTGTGATGTAAGCAGCAGATAAACCAAAAATATTTTTTAGACAAGATCTGTTTCCAACACTAAAGTAATTAAGTTGATCTGATTATTGTTTGTGTTATATATACTGACATCATAACATTAATTAGTAATAGTAATAATTATAATCAAACCCATTATTTTGTCTTTAGAATACTTTTATGCGTGTTTACTGTGATTTTGTGCATAAAACAGTATTATTAATTCTCAAACATAAAGTGTTAATCTGTTTGTAATTCCTAACTGAGTGTGGCTACTCCTGATATTTGATCTTTTGGAGCATTGTTAGTAACATGAAAATTTAGGTATGTATTTATTAATGCTTTCTTATCTACAAGTTTGAGCACGTATTATAAAATTGTATAATTTTATAATACGTGCACCAGGAACCGACGAGCATGCATGAAGCGATTGATGAATGTGGACGAAGCAAAAGAGGTGTGTTTCGTAGTAAGTGGAGATCAATTGTCTCTGCCTACCCCTCTGGGAAAAAGGCGTGACTGTATGTTATGTTTTAAAATTGAATGTTGGTTCTGCTTACCACTATGCTAGTAATTTTTGGTAAAATGTCCTGACAAAGTAAAATTTATTTAAACATAAACCCTGTAAAAAACATACCGCAGACTTTAGTCCGTCTGTAATTACGGTTGAGTTGTACAACCTGGTCGAAATGTGTCAATCAATTCAAAAATCGATGACCGTTCGGTAATAAATATACAATATGAACTTGTTACATTCTTCTAACATTAATTATGTATCATTTAACAAATTCAAAACCTGTAGAGTCTAGTAACTTAAGCCACGGACGGACACGGACAGATTACAATGTCAGGGAAACTTGGACACAATGTCACTGGGGAAGCGAGCTTAAGGCGTCTCCTACACAATCTTTGTACTAAATGTTATAAGCTCTTGTACGCAGATGTGGTTTCTGGTAATCGTTTTACAAGGTAAGTATATGTGTAATTGACATATTGTAAGTCAGAAAATTGTAATTTAATTTATTTCTCGCTAATTATGGAAACGTGTTTGTTGAACATCGCAATTTGGGTGTAGTAATATAACCTTTTGTGTATATGTAGGCGTTTATGTGTATACCTACTACAATAAACCACACGAGTCCTCGTGGTGTTGTTATAAGCTTAATCTACATTGTAAAAACTGAAACGCACTACAGAAATACTTTGTTAGGGTGCATGTGTGTGTACCTTCTGGTATGATTCATATGTGTGTTTATTTCTGTGTAGGTATGTATCTATTGTATGTTAGTTGGTTTTTAATTCATTTATTTTCTTTTATTTGAAACCTTATTTACATTACATAAGTGCATTTACCTCTGTATCGCTTGACTGTTTGACTAGTATAGAATACTTTGGGTATTAAATTGATTTTTTTTTCTCTTTTGCTTTGAATTAAAAAGACAGATTTAACGTGTTTTTAAACCGTTTTAGGTATACAGGCAATCAATACAAAATAATTGACATAGTTTCATTGTAATACCAGTTATTGGTAAATTCTAGTTTTTTTTTTTTTTTTAATATTTCGGACATCTAACACAACGCCATCTAGTCCCAAGCTAATCAGAGCTTGTGTTATGGGTACTAGACAACTGATACAAATACATATTTTTATTTTGTAAATACATACATATTATACATAGAAAACACCCAAACTCCGAAACAAATATGGGTAGATCATACAAACACTTGGTCCGACCCGGGAATTGAACCCGAGACCTCATGATCAGCAGTCGTACACGCCAACCGCGAGACCAACGAGGCAGTCAGAGCAACGAGGCAGTCAAAAGGCAGATTTAACGTGTTTTTAAACCGTTTTAGGTATACAGGCAATCAATACAAAATAATTGACATAGTTTCATTATAATACCAGTTATTGGTTAATTCTAGAGTTTATATTGTCACTTTAAAGTATGATTAGGATTCTATATTCACAGACACGAAGTTACAGTGATTTGTTACCAATTAATACTATTTATGAGATGTACTTTATGAATTTCCATATCTATCTACTTATTTTATTATTTTAGATTATAGTTTAATTTAATAGTCGTAGATATCTCTAGCATTTATTTAATATACATAATGAATGATTTAAATATAATCATATTATTATAATTGTTATGGGATTCGGTCCAAGTAGTACTGCCTTTTAACACTTAAAACATATATAATGATACCTGCCAAGCTTCCAAACTTCGACCCGTTTAACCTACAGAGCATGCCAAAAAATAAACACAAATACATTTTACACTTGAAAAACATGACCCTTCTTTTAACGCAGTCAAAAATCAGTACTAATATTATAAACGCGAAAGTTTGTAAGTATGGATGGATGGATTATTATTTATTTAAAATTAATTGTTCACAATAATAAAACCTTATTCTAAAACATAAGGTCCACAAAACTGTTTTAACAGTTTGTCTTTGGATGTTTGTTACTCTTTCACGCAAAAACTACTGATCGGATTTGGATGAAACTTTACAGTAATATAGCTTATACATCAGAATAACACATAAGCTACTATTTGTCGCGATAACTGACAAACACGCGGGCGGAGTCGCGGGCAACAACTAGTATACTTATATTTTTTTCTTCTCGTACTCACTTTACAGAACTGTACAATAAGGATTCTTGAGCCCAAATTCGTATTACAATATGATTCAAAGGCACGATCAACTAGACAAAACTCCATGAGAAGTATCAACGAAAAATCCAATAACCTAAGGCAGTAAAAAATACATACGCAAATAGGAACACATTAGTTGTAAGGCACTCCGGTCTCTCCTGACTCGATATTCTCCTTGTGAAAACCCCACAGGCTCGGGGCTAAATCCCCGGCAGTGAGTTTTAACTTTTACTTGAAATAAGATATAGCAAAGAATAACCGCTTTTCTGGATATTATCATGATGCCGTATTTTAAGTTTCTTATCGGATAGAAATGTGGAACAAACCATGAGTTTTTTTCCATATTTATCCGTTCTTTCGTTGGTTTTGTTTTGGGTACAATTTCTGGTAAAAGTATTACCCTATATATTGAACGTGAGAAGAATTGTTCGTGCGAATATATTGAACAAATTGCAAGGAACGGTATGTATTATATTATTGAGAGTTTGTGACATAAACCTAACAAGTAAAATTTTTACAAAAATAAAACCGACTTCAAGGTTTGACTGCATTTCTCTTTGATGCCATCATCAGATCTTAGTGTCCTTATCATTATACCACCGTTGGGATATCCCCTTTCCATTAAAAAATGAATCATCAAAATCGGTTCATAAACGATAAAGTTTTCGGCGAACACACATAAAAAAAATATACGGTCGAATTGAGAACCTCCTCCTTTTTTTGAAGTCGTTTAAAAATAGCTTCATCAAGCTGCAGGGAAAAGTAGTTTTTCTTCTCTATCTCTTAAAATGACATCTCTGGCACTAGGAATCTATCCTGTCTAGCGGGGGCTTTACAAACATACATGAAACGGACAAAAAGAACAACCAGACTCAAAATAAAAATTCGTGGATCACACAAAATGTTGTCCCTTATGGGGTGAACCCACAACACCAATTATGAAATAGAATTTTTTTACACACGTCTTTCTTTGACCTCCATACGACCTTTAGTAAATATAACTAGCTAAGCCGAGTCTGCAAGACTTTTGTACGTACCCCATAAAATGTATCTAAGCTACATCTCAAAAACCCTTCATATGAAATCAGCATGAAAATATAAATAAACGAGAAAAGTGTAAAAGAGAAAAAAAAAACTGTAACCTGACTATGTAAAAACTTTTGAAAAAATTACAAAGCCTTTGTCACCCGGGCTATTATTATCTTATCTTTTTTTTTTGGCGGTAGGTGTTAAAAAAGTAGACACACATTTGATAGTCATAAAATTTATTTTAATTTAAATATTTACATTTTCTACAAAAAACCTACAATAATCAATAAACAACAGTGTAACTGTGCACAATTATTGTTTGCAAAAGTTTATATGGTGAATCCTACAACTTAAAGAACACCACCCACCAGCATCACACACACAGTCAATATGCCACAACTGACAAATATTGAGGCCGCACAAAAGACCCTGGAGGAGTGCTTTACCAGGAGGATGAAGGAATTGGAGACACAACTTCAGTCCTCAGGAAACGCAAAGGACACTGTTGCAAAGGTGGCAGATGAGTTCCGTACCTTCAGAGAGCTGATATATAGCATGTTGGGTCTCCTGCGGAGGCAGATTGACGAGTGCTCCAAGGCCATCGATGCCATGGAAACAAGGCATCGTCGCAAATCACTTCTTTTTATGGGCGTCCCCGAGTCTGAAGATGAGGACAGCAGTAAAATAATTTTAAATATTATTCAAAACAAACTGCAACTGAAGGACCACTCAGCAGATACTTTTACTATCTGTCACAGGCTGGGGACCTCCAACAAAGCAGACCCATCTTGGTGAGGTTCCGCAGCACTGACCTCAGGACTTCTGTCTGGAGAATGAAGACTGCACTCAAGGGATCCTCCGTTTCACTGAGAGAGTTCCTGACTAAGGCTAGGCAGACGGCGTTCGCCAGGGCGAGGCTTCACTTTGGTGCTCGTGCATGTTGGACGCAGAACGGCACCATAATAATCAAGGCACCTGATGGAGATCGCCACAAAATTAATTCCGTCGAGGAACTGCTGCCCTTAATAGGCAAATATCCAAGTGCACCTGGTGTGGCAGCGTCTCAAGCACGGGGCGGAGTCAAGTCGCCTGGGCCACATAGGAATAATGCGGGCAAGGTTTGATCAATCCGGCATTATTAGCAATTGTTTACATACAAAATTGTATTCGCGCAGCCTGTCGGACTGTATATCAGTCAAACACAACGGTTAATATTGTGTTGTTATTATTTTGACCATTATTTACCCACTAACGTTTAAATTGTGCATGTTTCGCATTGTTCTTAAAGTCATTGTAAACCATTCAGATTGTACTCTGTGTTGTAAACAAATGTGACGTGACACTTCCAAAGTGACATTTAACTCAGCGGACTGCGTTCGGATACGCACACAAATTTTCACCTCGGACGCTTCTTTACACGTTTTCTTTTCATTTTTCAATTGTTATATTTTATCCTGTACTTGTTCATTGTTTAATTTGCGATTTTAATGTTTCTTTTTTGTAACTTTATTGTGAGCTGGTGGGCGGTGCAGAAAAGAAGAAAAAGACTTTAACCTACTTAGAAAGAGGGTTGCAATAGTTTTTAGTACCTACATAATTATTCTTGAATAATATCATTAAATTAAAATTATTTATCTATAAGTATATTTTTATCTATAGTATTTTTTTATATTTATAATTTTCTAATTTCTTCTATTATTTTGATGATTGAATTAGATAACGATGACTCTTTTAATTCTGCCTATGAATCTGCAGTTTCCACTGAAGAAGATAGTTTCACCTCTTTGCCTGACTCACTGGGTGATCGCTTGCGTGACATATTTAACCAGCAACCGAAGCACTTACTCAATGTGTGTCATATAAATTCACAAAGCATACCTAGCCATTTTGGGGACTTAATAGAAGCTTTTACCGACACAAACGTCCAGGCCGTCCTCATCTCCGAGAGTTGGCTCAAACCTAACCTTGCTTCTACATCGTATCCTCTGCCTGGCTACATTCTTGTCAGAAATGACCGGATTAACAGGAGAGGTGGCGGGGTAGCGATTTATATTCATTCTTCTCTAACTTATAAAATCCTAGCTTCTTCTCCAGCCTCAGACACTGCTGACGCTGAGTACCTTTTTCTTGAGGTCTGTGTCAAAAGAACTAAAATGGTCCTGGGTGTCGTTTATTGTCCTCCCGCTATCGATTACTTCTCCAGTCTGGAAACGGTACTGGAATCTATAGGGTCAGAATACGCACATCACGTCATCATGGGAGATTTTAATACTGATCTTACCCACCAATCATTACGTTCTCGCAAACTTCTTCAGATTGTCGAATCAGCCGATATGCAGGTCCTACCTCTTCAATCGACTCATCACAATAACCTAGGGAGGGATACATGGTTGGATTTGATATTAACGTCTGACCCAACGTTCGTCAGAAATCACGGTCAACTTCCTGCGCCTGGTTTTTCCAACCATGACCTCATTTTCATTTCCTATGCCCTGAAACCTCCTAGAAACCACCCAAGGGTATTGCACAGGCGTTGTTTTGGCCGTTTAGATGTGGACAAGCTACGTGGCGATGCTTCTAAAGTCGACTGGGATGTTGTAACCACGGCTTCTAGTTTGGACGATAAAGTCAAAGCCTTCAACGACGTAATTTTTGCCTTATACGACTCTCATGCGCCCATAAAGAAGATCAGACTAAAGAGGCCACCTGCGCCCTGGATGACGGGGGAAATCCTCTCAGCCATGAGGCGGAGAGATAGGGCTTACTGTAAGCATAAAAAGGACCGCACGGATGAAAATTGGAATCTGTACAAATGCGCCAGGAACCGCTGTAATCAGATGATGCGCAATGCTAAACGCCGTTATATTCACAACAACCTTGGCTGTGCCTCCCCTACTAATACCTGGAAGTTCCTTCGAACCCTGGGCGTTGGTAAACAGACACCTGCTAACCGTTCGGGGACGGTTGGTTTGGATGACATTAATTGCCATTTCTCCACATCCTCCTATTTGGATCACCAAACCAAGCATCTCACGGTCGATTACTTGGCAAGCCTAAATTCTCCTGACATTAAGTCTTTTCAATTTATTCCAGTCGCGCAGGACGAGATAAAAAAATAATCCTTTCCATCAAATCCAGTGCTGTGGGTTATGATCAAATCAGCAGACGTATGATCATAACCATTCTCGACCAACTTTTACCGGTGCTCTCCCATATCATCAATTACTCCCTATACTCCGGTACCTTCCCCTCACTTTGGCGTAAAGCTTATATAATTCCTCTACCCAAAATCGCAAATCCCACACTTCCTAATCACTTTAGACCCATATCAATTCTCCCCTTCCTCTCCAAAATCCTTGAATCCTGTGTGAATAAACAGCTATCTGATTTCATATACAGAAATGACCTGCTAAGTCCATTTCAATCCGGTTTTAGGCCTAGTTTTAGCACCACCACTGCTCTCCTCAAAGTGACTGGCGATATTAGGGAGGCCTTGGAAGATACTAAGGTGACAGTCTTGGTTCTAGTTGACTTCTCGAACGCTTTTAATACCGTCAGTCACGATATTCTCTTGGCCATCCTCTCCTATCTTAAGATCTCGTCTGAAGCGCTGGAATGGTTTTCATCTTATCTTCAGGAACGCCAACAGTCTGTTCGCGTTGACGATCTCTCCTCGAGATGGTGTGATGTTGGCTCTGGTGTCCCTCAAGGCGGTATACTTTCTCCTTTGCTTTTTTCAATATTTATTAATCTTCTTTCTCACGAACTTCGCGGTGCGTATCATCTGTATGCCGACGACTTGCAATTGTACTCTCAGGCGAATGTTGATGATTTGGCAGGGGCTATAGATAAAATTAACATGGATCTTAGGACTATTGAGAACTGGTCTGCGAGGTTCGGATTATCAGTCAACCCGACAAAGTCTCAGGCCATACTAATCGGCAGTCGGCGTTTAATGGACAGAGTCGATTATGAGATGCTCCCTAAAATCACACTGAATGGTTTCACTATACCTATCTGTCAAACAGTGAAGGACCTGGGCTTAAAACTCGATCGTACACTGAAGTCACACACGTATGCCAGAGGGTTACCGGCATCCTCAGAGCACTATATCGCTTAAAAAACTTCCTGCCTGTGAAAACTAAGACAATGCTTGTGCAATCTCTTATCTTCCCCTTGATCGACTATGGTGACGTGTGCTATTATGACCTGAATGCAGATCTTCTCAACAAGTTAGATCGTCTTCTTAATAACTGCATTCGATTCATCTTTAATCTTCGTAAGTATGACCACATCTCCAGTTTTCGTTCCCAGTTAGGTTGGTTACCTATTCGTCTACGCAGAAAAATGAGCGCTCTCACTTTCTTGTATACTATCCTTAATTCCTCATCCTCTCCTACTTATTTAACAACACATTTTCAACTTTTATGCAGTAACCACAACCGAAACCTTCGCTCTGCTAACAATCTCCTCCTCAGTTGTCCTTCACACACTACTGGTTTTATGGGCTCTTCGTTCTTTGTTCAGTCTGTTTTCTTGTGGAATGCGCTTCCTCTCGAGGTCAAGACGGCTAGAAACCGTAACATTTTTAAGTTCAAGATAAAGGAGCTTTTACTGGTTGAATTGGCGGAATCAACAGGGTCTTAAATCATCACATAATAAATTTATATGCTATAATAATAAGTATATATGTATGTGTATGAATATAGCGGTATATATGTATGTCTATGTATGTATTACAGTAGGTATATATTTGTCTCTTCCTATATATCTTATTTAAATAAATTGTAGTAACTATGAAAACCAATTATACCACTATAGCTATTTTCTATTAAGTGCACCTACCTCACCTTTTCTCTGCATCGCTCAATCGGTCGACTGGCAGAGAATGCCTTAGGCATTAAGTCCGCCGATGCATGTATTTGTGCATAAAGTAATAAAATAAATAAATAAATATTATGACTCCATTGACACCTCATTCATTAAAATTGGTTCAGTAGTTCCGACGCTACAGTGGAACATACAAACATACATAGACTCTTTTTGGCTTTAGATCTCGAGGTGCAAAGACGTGCAGCCATGTACTATTCCACACTACAAAACATGGAATGCGATTTTTTGGGCATACGAGACCGCGGTAAAATCATAAGATTATTTCAACAAAAATCCAATGTCTATAACGACCTCTTGGATGAATGGCAGCAACGATGGGACGAATCATCTAAGGGGCGCCATCTCTGCCAGTTATTTCCATCTGTTCGCAAAGGTTGTCAAGGACATGGCTCGAGGTAGATCACTGTGTCGCTCAATTTCTTACAGGCCACGGTAACTTTAAGAGCAAACTATACTCATTTAAATTAGTCGATTCACCATTGTGTCAATGCTCAACACCTGATTCTAGCTGTGAACAGTCGGCTCATCATATCCTCTGGGAATGTAGTCTTTGGAACAATGAACGTAACATAAATAGCTTACAAATGACGTCTGGGGTAGTATATTATGGGGATCTTGTGTCAACTGCGGTGAATTTCCGTGCGTTTAAGCGATTCTGCCATACATACTATAGAAATCAAATATAGCTCACTTAGGACCCATAATATTTTTATCCGTGGTGCTTCCCGGTTTGAAAAAGGCGTCTGCCTATTTTGACTCCATTTTGTCTCCCGCTTTGCTAAGGAGGGAAGTGGACTTATTATATTTCCAACTCCTCCAGTTTTCTTCTGATTAATTTCGTTGCGGGTTCCAAGACAGTTTAATTTTTCCTGGGACTTCCCGAGTGTCATAATTCGGTGTTTTCGTGGGTCACCGCTGTTGATCCTGGTGTACAGGAGTTACAGTGGTGGGCGTGTGGGCGGGATTAGTCCCAATAAAAAAAAGACTCTTTTTGGCTTCGCGTAGTCGGGTAAAAATTCACACTAAATATAGTCAAGATCAAACTCTGCTATATAAGTCAGCACAAACAGTGCACGAAGTTTTAGCTTCTGCGTCTGTATTATTTACAGCTGGTATCTCCAACTTAGTTTGCTCAGATTAGCTCAGATTACCTAAAACTAATAAAATATCTCATATTTTTAGTGACTACTTAATTTATAATAAAACAGAATATGCTCAAATTGATTTATCGTCATAGTTTCCAGACTCAAGAATTTTTAAGTTATTTAAAAAAAAAATTGGCTTGAGTTCAACACAGAATATCATTCTTTATCAATTACTTGATTATCCATTTTTTTCTTAAAATGCTAATGGTTTATTTAATAAACTGAAGGGTATATAACGTATATCTACGTTTAATTGGCATTTTTAAGTATCTCATGAAGGTGAACACGAATCGATTAATAATTTTGTGAAAATGTTCGTACTGCAATTTAATTTCAAACTACTTTCACTTTGGCTTGCTCAAATGAATGTTAAATTACAATATCTTACAAGTATAACCCGACTAAAGAATCATTTTTAATAAAATGTATACAGCCTATACACCCAGGCCTTTATTAAAGATCAATTGACCTTTCATTTATTTAATTCAAGTAGTTTAGGCGCTACTGTGGAACAAATATAAATTGCCAAAAATATTACTCTTCCTTTTGACTTTGCCATAGTTAGGTAAAAAACAACGAAATAAATACTGAAAGAAATGCTCGAAAATATTATATTCATCGACTGGAACGGCGTAAGTTATTCAAGGCACAAGGCGTGGAAGAATTCGTGAGGCCTTTGACTCGAGCTAAATCTCAAGCATTTTTCAACGCCTAAATATAAAAAAACCAGATTCCAATAATTGAACCTTTTTTCATTATAGCCATCAATATACTCTAGGCTTACTTTTAAAGCTTTTGAGGAATAATTCAGAGGTATAAATTGTATTACAAAGATTAACGAAGATTATTAGATGTATGTTGAGTAAAAAAGCTACTGGGCTAAGTTCTAAAAATTATATTGTGAGCCTGGATGGAAAATTTTAGACAGGTAACATTAAATAAATTAATACTCTACTTATTCTGACTGCCTCGGTGGCGCAGTGGTAGCGTATGCGACTGCTGTGTTTGAGGTCTCGGGTTCGATTCCTGGGTTGTACCAAATGTTTGTATGATCTGTACATATTTGGGTTTGGAATATGGGCCTCCGGTATCCTCACTCACTCGGTGAAATCCAACGCTAGCACTGTTTCACATCGGTTTTCATTGAGGCCGTGGTATTACTCCGGTCAAGACGGCCCATTCATGCCGGTATTTCTAGAACAAATTCTAGAGTAATTGGTTAAAGAAATCCCGTCTTTTGAAATTTTCTGAAGTTAAACTACCATGCTATCTTTGTACTACACAAAACTATTTAACAATAAAGTACACAGCAGAAACGAAGTATATGAAGTAGCAATCTAAGATTTTTTTGACTTTTTGCTTTTTACATTTCCTTATAGAAATCAATTTCACTCTTACCTTTACGGGTAAAGGTATTCCAGAAATTTAATTCGCACGGACCCTCGGCTTCCTTTACACACAATTTATCCTAAACTTTTCCAAAATCGAGAATTTTACGCTTGAGATTTACTGCATTACATAATATAAACCACTGTATAACAAATAAAAAAGGAATCCCTTTTTATTTCTTTCTGCAGAGTTATGAATCTCATTATTCTATTTCGCCTAATACTCTGCTTTCACTATGAAAACTTAACGATAACATTATTCAAGACAAGTTTTCGCCGGAGTCTCAAATTCCGAATGTAAAGTTTCTTTCTTCAGAAACTGAGAAATGTTTGAATCGTACAAAGTTTGCAAGTATTTAGAGAATATCACTCATATCCCGCCGCTTGCCAATTCGCCGACTGCACGGTTGGCCTAGTGGTTTAGGCGGTCGCCACGCCGCTTGACAATTCGCCAAGTGTTGTGGGTGGGTGTCCTACACGGGACAACACTTTGTGTGATCCACAAATTGTTGTTCTGAGTTTGGGTGTTAATTGTGTCCGTTTCATGTATGTCTGCAAAGTCCCCCGCGACACAGGATGTTTATTCCTAATGCGGGAGTTGTCTTTTACTGTTAAAAAAAATCTACTATGTTGAACTCAGAAGGTAACTAGAAACGAACCTTATACCGTCCCGTCTGGCCAGCGTGGTGGTCAGAACCCCTTAGAAAGGAGAGGCCTATGTCCAGCAGTGGACTGTTGAAAGCTGTTGATGATGATGATGATACGACAGAAATATCTAGAGATGATGGGGACTTGCCACGATGTTAAATTATTTGAAAAACAGGCGTTCTTTATAGGTATGTAATTCAACCGTCCACCATCATAACCCCTTACAAAACCAAGTGATTGAATTTAGCCAGTAGAACTTTTGGTAGATAAAAAATGGTTGTCTGTAAAGTCTGTTTACGGACGATAGTTTACTGTGACAACGTCTTACGAAACATTGATTAAATGATGAGAGATAGATGCGGCACTTGCGCTTCTCGCCTTAAATGGAACGTCTCAGAGCGAGGTAACGCCACATGAGTCATGTTTTTACGTGCTTGTAGCCGGCTCCATCTGACAACTCCCGCATTAGGAATAAACATCCTGTGTCGCGGGGGACTTTACAGACATACATGAAACGGACACAATTAACACCCAAACTCAGAACAACCATTTGTGGATCACACAAAGTGTTGTCCCGTGTAGGATTTGAACCCACAACACTTGGCGAATTGGCAAGCGGCGTGGCGACCGCCTACACCACTAGGCCAACCGTGCAGTCGGCGAATTATAAGACGTTGTCACGTCAAAAAACCTTTACAAATTTTCATAAAAGTGTCAAAAATTATGTCTAATCATCACCTACTGGGAGCGTCGTTTTAGTGTAGTATACTAGTTTATCACTTCGTTAGGACAACAATTAATATTTCAGACAACTGACACACAACGCCATCTATTTTCAAACTAAGCGTAATTTGTACTATGACAGATAGATTGTCTAGTAGAATACTTGTGTGTTTTTTGGAAATACATACATATTATATGCAAAAAACACAAACAAATATTTGCAGATCATACAAACATTTGGTCCGATTTCGGAATTAAATACATCGAATACACAGAGCAATCGCACACGCTACCACAGCGCCGCCGAGGCTGTCAAGTAAAGAAAATACTGTGAAATCATAGTAACAAAATATTTTAAAGTTATAAAAAGGTAGTTAAATTAGAAATTCAACAACTAATTACAAACAAACATTATACAAATTGGTTTAGGAAGTTTCTTTTCTTATTATAAACGCATGTTTTTCGTGGCTTCCTTCCACGACCCTTTCCATCCCTAGACATTAAAGAATAAAATATTACCTGTTCCGTAGCAGCTGGCATGTTATATGTATGGATGGATATTTTGGAAAAAACGTTTTGTTTAATTAAGCCGATTTTTTTTCTGTTGAAGGTGTTTCTGCTGTTTTCCAGTTAGATTTCATGGATTAAATCGTAACTATGTCAATTAATCTTGGAAGGTAATTTTAACCCTATTTTGTCGAGCAGTCAAAATTTTGGTAATACTTGTCTTCGTCTAGTAAACCCTTTGAAAGTTATAAATTAAATTAGTGATATATACGTTACGTATAGATTTTACCGTGGGATAGCCACTCTTCGGCATGAATGGGCCGGCTCGACCGGAGTGATACCACTTCAACGAGTGAGTGAGGATGCCGGAAGCCTATCCCTCAATCCCTTCCCCATCCCCCGCTCCCCATCCCCTTCCCCCATCACCCCCTCCCCATCCCCCAAAGGCCGGCAACACACTTGTGACGCCTCTGGTTTTGCTGGTGTCCATGGGCGGGGTCATAATTGCATGTTCATAATCGCTTACCATCAGGTGATACGTCTGCTCGTTTGCCCTCAAATTCACAAAAAAATAATAATTAAACGTGACGCAATTCTTTTTCAGCTATATATCTATATTTAACTATTCGAAAAATGAATAGTGTTCAGATATCTATAAAATAAGATATCCGAATAAAATATTCACTTACGTAAAAGAAGAGCTAAGTACAGATTGATTTTCAATTACCAAATAATATAGTTCTCAATAGTAATTAATCTGGATCGAATGTGAATTCAATCTACCACATCACAATTGTATTTTAAAGTGGAAAACATCTAATCCAATAAGAAATTACACTCATTCACAAATGTAATTGTTCATAACGAAGGTGCTGTAGCAAGAATTTACTTAGGCAGATGTGCAAACAGCCCTAAAAGTCCCACTTATTTTTAACATTACTACAATGTGAGTTAACACGAGTACAAGAGTAAGGCAGTATAAATACTCATACGGCAAGCAGCGACCTCATTTTCAAGAATATTCTAGTCCCTGTTGTGTGGTAACATAATATCGTTAATTATGGAAAACTTTACAGACATAACGTTAAAAAACCTATTAGAACAGTCTACATATTGTATCATTATCAGGCTAAATAATTAGTGTTATTTTTTTGTAAATTACACTCTCGATTATCGGCTCTCGATGGAACTTGTTGAAGTAATTTCTAGAATTAACTCACTTGTACTATCATTATATGGGGCGAAACCAGTCAGGATTAAAGTTAATAAAAATAATGGAATAAGTACAAGTGAATTTAATTCTAGATTTTTTTTTTAAACTACCCTCATTACGAATATACAATACTACTTTTTGCTCGCGGCTCAGCCCGCGTGTATGTGGGTTTTCGCGGTAAATAGTAGCCTGTGTATTATTCTGATGTATAAGCTATATTACTGTAAAGTTTCATTCAAATCCGTTCAGTAGTTTTTGCGTAAAAGAGTAACAAACATCCATCCATCCATCCATACAAACAAACTTTCGCGTTTATAATATTAGTAGGATATACATACAGTACAACGGCAATCGCGGGTGCACCGCGGGGAGAAGCTAGTCTAATAAAAGTAGCCTGAGTTTCTCCTCATATCATCAGCTGCCTATCAGCGACAGTCCCGTCAAAATTGGTCCAGCCGCTCCAGAGATTAGCCGGAACAAACAGACAGACAGACAGACAAAAATTATAAAAAATGTTATTTTTGTATATGTACCTTGTATACATACATATGCATTTAGTAAAAGGCGTTTATTTTAATATTACAGACACTGCAATTTTATTTATTTGTATGTATAGATGTAAATAATATTGGTTTTTTTTTTCTAGTATTTTAATTTAATTTTAATAATACTGTAGACTGTATACTATAAGTAATATGCTATGTATTACATAAGTAATGTAAATTGAATTTTCTAATAAATTTAAGTAGCGTCAGTAATTTTATACATCCAGATATAATATAATATATAAATAAATAAATATTTCGGACATCTAACACACAACGCCATCTAGTCCCAAGCTAAGCAGAGCTTGTGTTATGGGTACTAGACAACTGATACAAATACATATATACCTTTTTTTGTAAATTCATACATATTACACATAGAAAACACCCAAATTCCGAAACAAATATTTGTAGATCATACAAACATTTAGTCCGACCCGGGAATCGAACCCGAGACCTCATGATCAGCAGTCGCACACGCCAACCGCGAGACCAATGAGGCAGTCAAATACTGACAGAAGCAGTAAATGTCGTTGTCTCTAAGAAGTACATGTTTTCTCACAATAACGTTAGGGAAAACAAGGAAAAGTATTCTAAAGAAAATCAGAAAATCGTAAAGAGAAGTGCCATTTTTCTTTACATACACATACATACATTGCTACAAAGCAACTTTGAAGAAAGCAGTTTGACAAGAATTTCAGTGAGATCAGATTATTCACGAAAAGGGCTATGAAAATGAAAGCGATATAACGATTACTCATGTTTGCCATTTGTATATTATACTAGGTGATCCGGCAAACGTTGTTTTGCCATAAAACAATTGGGGTATTTTTTTTAATTTTTTTTTTTATGTATGGCCCGCCAAAATGACTCTACTCTGCCTGATGGAAAGCATAAGTAGAATCCAAGAGTGGCGGTCACCATACTCACTGCGAATGCAGACAATGCAGTATGGCGACCCACACCATGGCGGCCTAGTGATGCTTCTGCATCTTTTAGTCTAGTCAACAAGTATGGAACCTGTTGACTAGACTATTTGGGCCTCCGGTCTCGCACTCACCAACGAAACACGACAGCACGAACGCTGTCATTTTACGTTGATTTTCTGTGCGAGGGTAGTACCGCCCCGGTCGAGCCGGCCCATTCGTGCTGAAATCAGCGTGGCTCTACTACCTATCAAATAGTTGTTTGACGACTCTCAGACCTACCCGATATGCACACCAAATTTCATAAAAATCGGTCCAGCCGTTTCAGAGGAGTATGGTAACTAACATTGTGACACGAGAATTTTATATATTAGATATGTTAATAATAAATATTTTGGACATCTAACACACAACGCCATGTAGTCCCAAACTAAGCAGAGCTTGTATTATAGGTACTAGACAACTAATCAAAATACATAATATACTTTTTTGGAAATAAATACATTTTAAACATAGAAAACACCCAAACTTTACCGTGGGAGAGCCACGCCCACGCTTCGGCATGAATGGGCCGGCTCGACTGGAGTGATACCACGGCCTCACATGGCCACGGCCTGTGTTTCAACGAGTTAGTGAGGATACCGGAGGCCCATACCGTTCCCCCAACCTCCTCCCCCTCCCCCAAAGGCCGGCAACGCACTTGTGACGCCTCTGGTGTCCATGGGCGGCGGTTTACAGTTCCCTTTATTCGTTGTGGTCTCACGTTCGATAAACGGGTCGGACCAAATCTTTGCGTGATCTGCAAATATTTGCTTCTGAGTTTTTTTTAGAAAGAGCAGAAGTATCGCCTGATGGTAAGCGATTACCGCCGCCCATGAACACCCGCAACACCAGAGGCGTCACAAGTGCGTTGCCGGCCTAACTGGGACTGCCTTATAATAATAAACGTTTATTTACTCGCCACAATACATTTTTTTAAATTACAGCTTACACATAAATATTAAGATTAGGTTTCATACTGTGGGAGACTGGTGCCTAAGCTAGGCACGTAGCCTGTGTTTCAGGACACCAGGATCCCCTCCGTTAAATTTTACATTAAGTTTAGGTTTCTTACAATGATCGGTTGTGGTCGAACAATTGGAGAGTATAAAGAAGTACCTATATTATATAAGTGAGTAATTGTGTGGGTGGATGTGTTTGTGTGTATGATAATGAGTGCATGTGTGTGTGTGTGTGTGTGTATGTGCATTAGAAGACCCTGTAGGATATCCGTGACCGACACCATATCTATGTCAAGACAACAAGCAGCCTTTCAGTGTCATCATAGTCTAAGTCTGCGAGCCAAGCAGTTACTTTCATTTTACATTTTATTTTTTGTAGTTCAAAAATGGATAAGATTTTATTTATGTTATTATATAAGTAAGGCCCTAAGAAGCAGAAGTATCTTTTTGAATAAAGGGTTTTAAGTTGGACTTTACTTTTTTCAGCGGGATTGTATCGCCTTTTGCCACGGGACAAAATAGGATCATACACTAGCATACTGTGCTGCATTAATATTATCTGCTTAATGAACAACTGTCTCACCGTTAGAACTTTTGCCTTTTTGTATAAGAGAGAGGTAGGGTAAGTGAACGGTAGGAACATTGAAACTTTTAGTACTGCCCTTTGGGCTCTTTCTAGTTCAAGAAGAGTGCTTTTTGGAGCACCGCCCCAAGATGTAATGCAGAACGTCAATAGAGATTGAGCAAGGGCGAAGTAAACAGATCGTTTCAACTTATCATCTGCCACCTCTCTTAGGTTTTTAAATACGTAGATCAATTTTCGCATCCTATTACTGAGAGCTGATATATGCTCATGGAAACGAAGGCGACTATCCAGTATTACACCAAGGTATTTCACCTCATCGGTTTTTTGTAGGTGTAAGCATGAGCAGGTATTATTGTGAGGTTTAGGACAGGAGTGGGCTATGATCGAGTGTGGTGTTGACAAGTTTGGAGCTGTTTTGCGTGTAATTGTAAATGTTACATATTGCGTTTTTGATGCGTTTAGGGTGAGTACATTATTCCGCAACCAATCACTCACAATATCAAACCCAGATTGCGCGTATTTATAGACGTCACTCCATGAGTCAGCATTAAATAGGAGGGCAGTATCATCTGCAAACGTAATCACTTTACCATTTGGGAGAGTGAGCAAACCCAGGTCGTTTATATAGATGAGGAAGAGGGTCGGTCCTATGACGCTACCCTGAGCCACTCCGTATGAGACCAACCGCTCATCACTAACATATTCATCAATCTTAACACACTGCGTTCGCTCACTAAGGTAGTCCTCAAACAGCCGGAGCGGAGTACCCCTAATTCCAAGGCATTCCATCTTCTTGATAAGCATGGGAACAGAAACCGTGTCAAAGGCCTTGGCAAGATCCAGGAAGATTCCTATGACTTTTTGGCCATTATCCAGGTTGGTGACAATGTAATTGGTAAGATCATGAACCGCATCCGACGTTGACTTTCCAGGTCTGAACCCATATTGGGTCGGAGATAGGATATTGTTCCTTGACAAGTAGTCGATAAGTCTGCGGTTCATAATCCGTTCCAGTACCTTAGACAGTGTTGGCAACACTGCTATTGGTCTATAGTTACTGACACTGCCCCTGTCCCCACTCTTGAAGATTGGATGGATGATGGATTTTTTTAACGACCTGGGGAATTGTCCTGTGTGTAGCGAGAGGTTACAGATGTACGTCAGTGGTGGGACAAGCAAAGCAATATGTTTTTTTAAAAGGGTGGTAGGTATTCGGTCCCATCCCGCAGCACATTCACTACGAAGGGCAATGATTATTCCTGCAACTTCATCCTCATCTGTTGGAAGAAGACCCATGGAGTTTGGGGTATTGACAATGATAGGCGAAAGTTGTCTAGTTGTCACGTTTTCGATCTTTTCAGCTAGATTTTTTCCAATGTTAGCAAAGTAATTATTTAATTGATTAACTGATTCTGCTGGTGTTGAAGATATAGTGAGTAGTTCTTCTCTGTAGTCCCTTGTTTTAAGTCTATTTGTAATGGTGTTAATGGCTGTCCATAATTGCTTGGCATCATTTCACGCATCAGCGATGCAAGCTTTGTCAAATGTAATTTTGATTTGTTTAATTAATTTGTTACAGTAATTCCTGTACCTCGTGTAAGTAGTTTTAAGGATTAAATTATTTGGTTCATTTTTTGATTTTTGGTTTAAGCGATCTCTATGCCGTATACAGCGTAAAAGGCCGGGAGTCATCCATTCTTTAACAATTTTTTTACGGTTTGGGACTTTATACACTTTTGTATTTAACTCGATGACCTGTTTAATTGCACTGATCATATAGTCTGCAGCCAAGTGGGCATTTTGGGTGTTATAAATAGGTTGAAAATCAATACATTGCATGTCTGCATCCAATTGTCTGTGATCAATCCGAATGACAGTTTTCATTCGTCGTGGTTTAGGTATCTTTTTGGCAAGATACAGAAGGACTGTGTCATGATCGGTAGCAGAGGAAGACGCAACAAGCACATGTGCGGGGAGATCAGTCTTTAAGCCAACGTGGTCCAGACAAGCTTGCAGTCTTGTAGGCAATGTGTGTGCAGGGAGTATACCGTGGGATGCAAGTAAATTAAGGTAGCTGTTTTTCTTTGTATCGTCATGTTGTTGGTGGATATTTATATTTAGATCACCGGTGATGATAATATGTCTGTAGCTGGATATATTGTTGAGGACGGTGTCAAGGGATAGAAGAAAGTTGTTAATATCTCTATAACCAGGCGGTCGATATATACACAACATAATCGTGTGTTCGTCAATTTTTATTTGAAGACAATTTGCATCCTGTATCGCAGGTTCATCCACAGACACCTTAAGATCCTCGAGAACATAGACTAACACGCCTTCGTTTTGTGTTAGATTGTTTTCCGTTTTAAAGCACTTATAGCCCACCAGGTTAGGTATACTGTGTGCACCGGGGAGCCAACATTCCGTCAGTGCAATAATATCCCAAGACACTTTTGTTCGGCTTATAATAGTGAGGACTTCCGTGAAATTTTTATTTATACTTCTGATGTTCTGATTTAGTACTTTCAGTGAGTGTTCGGGTACAAAATTAGGCGGAATGCAATTCTCCAGGATACACGTGGAAGAATCAGCAACAGAGATCTTATCAATGCTCAGTACGTTTTGTCGTGTGTTATCGAATTTTGAGTCTTTTAAATTTCAATTTTACAACTTCGCAGTCACTTTTTATGCTGATTTGTACAAGAGTAATAGGAAGTATGTATTTTAAAAAATCTAATAAGATAAAGGCATAATTTAGTAAAGGATCTTCCAGAGTATAAAAATAATTTAAACTGTGTATTGTAGCAATGGAATAATGAGTATGTTGATTATGTCGGAAAAGTATGTGTGATTCTGTTTTTAGTAAATGGAGTACTTTGATTGTGTTAACATAGTGAAAAGTGATTTCTGTATGTGTGTTTTTTATAAAGGTGCTTAGAGTTGTTCTATAATTAGGTAATAAATAAATAACAAAAATGGATTGCATGCATAAAAAGTTCTTCAGTTTGTAGCCTAGTCACTTTTTTTTGCGTAATTTCAGAATATCATCTTCGGTTTTAATATGCTGACTGGGTTTTCCGTCTTTTTCACGAATATACACCTTTCCATTTGCTATCCAACATTGTTCGTATGTGCTGGTTCTTATAAACTCTCTGCCAAGGTAGTAAAGCTTTTTCGACATGGTGGTTAGAGCCTCGGAGACGTACACAGGTTTCTCAGGCCCCGTACCTTGTAGGACACTCGTGCTCAAGCGGTTTGTCTTATTGAGTCGGTTGTAGTTCTTTGTTGCTACCAAAAATAAGTCTCTGATGGTTGGAGATGTAAATTCTGCATGGACAGTGCCCACGCTATCTTTTTTACCCTTTGAGCGAAAAATTGTTTTAAAATTGCTATCTTCCAGTCTATGGTCAACAAAGTCACCAATTCTTCTAACTGCATTTATAAGGGTCTGACGGGTTTCAGGGTTTGAAGTTGGCATATTAGATATTTCAATCGACGCCGACTTCAAATTCCTTTCCAGAAGGTCTACCTTGTACTCCAATGATTTTATTATTTTTTGGCTTTGACAATAATCAGATTTTAGGTTGTTTAACTCAGACATGGCGTCATCGTATTTATCAGATATGAATTGTATTGAACTTCGGATATCAGAATTTTGTGTTTGAATTTCCGCGTTCTGAGCACTGATCATTACATTTTGTGACCGAATGGCCTCCAGAGCGGAGTGAAGCACATCTATCTTATTATTATGTTGCTCTTGCTGTGATACTAGCTCCGAGAACATGGACTTCATGTCTAACATCATGTTCTCCAATCTCTGGAGTTCGGCGTCGTCGCCTCGATTTCGTTTACTCTGTACAGTGCCATCATTATTGGGTGGAGGATTTTTCTTAGGTGACCCGTGACTCATAGTAATTTTTTAATAATATATATGTTATAAACAACAAGTGATTAAATAATCAATTCAAAGTCACCGACAAGTCTGGAATGCTTATTAGACATAAATAAAACGCTAATGAATAAAAAGTATGAATCACCTTACTCGCTGTTTACAATATGCGCCGACGGCGTTATTAACGCTCGGTGCTGTGCTGCCCGTGTCCGAGCCTCCCGATGACACCCGACCGTAGCCGATGTGGGCCGACAGTCTACCACAAAGTTTGATACGACCCTCTTTTCTTTTCCGATTTGAAAGTTTCTTCGACCGTTGTTTTTATTTTTGTGTTCACGTAAATCCTCGCTTCTGTATTTTGTATTTTATTAATTCAGAGTGCTGACTATGTTCGTAGCTACACAACAGTAAATAGTTTATCATTACTTGTTAGCTAGTTTATTACTTGGAAATTTTAAATTACGAGTGCACTGTTAGGACGTGTTTACGCGACGAGAGCCGGAGGGGGAAGGGAGGGTAGGGTTAGGCTTATGGAGGGAGGGTAGGGGCTATGGGCCTCCGGTATCCTCACTATCTAACAGACTTTCATGTTTTTTTCTTTTAAAATATTGTATGTTTTGTTGATGTGCCTAAGATATGATATGAATTAACATCACGCTTAGACTAATAGCAGCCGAGCATGAATGAAAAGAGACGTAGTTGAAGTTGGGTCAGCTATATGTATGCATTTATGTAAGAATGCATTGAGAAATATGTAAGTACGACTTAAAGGCCTGTATTCACTTTGCTTAGTGCGAGTGCAGGTGATTAGTGCGGGTGATCGTTGATTGGTGGAAAGTACGTGTGGGTAGCGAATTCGCGGTCCACACGTATTTTCTACCAATCGTTGATCGCCTCACTTTACACCTGCACTCGCACTAATCAAAGTGAACACGGGCCTTTAAGACTTTTAGATAAGACTACCATATCTGAGATGTATGAAGTCACTATAATTTTATTATTAAAATTACTATTAATTCTTTATGCAATAGTTTAAAAGAATAATTTCATATTGTAATACTTAAAACATCCGAATTAACAGTCGATTAAAAGACTCTCAAGAATTCAACGAAAAGCAAGTCACACCGCAGGGAGATTTTCTCAAATATAAACTTAACACAAAGCTGAGAGTGATTATCTAAAGAACCTCTCAGTTGCAGCCTTTTAGGGAACTCTTTATATAAGTGAAATCTGCTAATGGTGCTGGTGTTTTACGAGTTCGGTCACGGAATGAGATTTAAGATATACATATATATGTTTTTAATACTTACGTATAGGTATGGCTGAGTCTATTAATACTGTTACCGTACGAACAATTTATAATTATTAATACGGATACTGGTTTTGGTACTGTTTTTCTAGTTTTTTTAATTTGAATTTTTCAAAAATTTTAGTTTTATTTTGTGTTATCACTGTTCTAACCTAACCTACACATTTAGGTGAGATGGGGGGAGGGGGGGGTAGATACTCCTTGGTTTCGATTCCTCATAGTTTTTTTATATGAATTTTTGAAAATTTTAAGTTTTCTTTTGTGTGATCAATGTTCTAACCTAACCTACACATTTAGGGTATCTACCTCCCTCCGTACCCTCCCGGATGGGTGAGGGGTGGTAGATACACTGTTAAGTATAGAACGTGTGGTATACTACTACTTGTGTGGTATTAAGTAGCTAATCATCCAATTCATTCTTAATTAAAAAAAAAATGAATAAATGTACGAATAAATATAATTCATTTGTCCAGTACCCGTACAAATAGTCACTTCGTATAGGTATAGTAGAAACCTGAATATTTTTTTAAGTAAAAATTTCTTAGGTAATTATGGCAACATTCTGAAGGTTATTTATTTAATTTAAATTTAATAAGCCTCTCCGAAACAAAGTTCATAGTTATTTCTATGTATTGTCTTCGTCAAATGGTTAGGTATGTTTCATTGTCTAAGCGAGTACAAGAGATTTTAAAAATTTATGAAATGAGTTACTCTTAGGCGAATGTTGAGTTCAAGACCCAAGACACGGTTGATGACATTGAATTAAATAATATTTTCTTTCTATTCCTATCTTTCATTATTTAAATTTAAAAGGTATTCTTCTAATAAATATATAAGAATATATATATAAGAAAGTCGTGTTAGTTACACTATTTATAAATCAAGAACGGCTGAACCGATTTGGCTGAAAATTTGTGGGAAGGTATCTTAGAACCAGGAGATGGATACAGGATACTTTTTACGTAGGTTTTTTTTTTAATTTTTCCCGCGACGGTAACCGCGGTTGTTTTGTACCGCGGGACGCAGCGAGTAAGAAATAAAGATGTATGTATATATTTATCAGCGTGTTTATAAGTAGTTTGTTTATCATGACACAGGCTCAGTCTGATTTAAGATCGGAAGCCGTTCGTGATTAACTTAAAATGACTACCCTCAACTTGCTAGATTAAATAAATAAATAATAAATATTTCGGACATCTAACACACAACGCCATCTAGTCCCAAGCTAAGCAGAGCTTGTGTTATGGGTACTAGACAAGTTATATAAATACATTTATATATTTTTTTTGTAAATTCCGTGCCTGCCTAAATGGGCCTGCCAAAATGACTCTACTCTGCCTGCTGGAAAGCATAAGGAGAATCCAAGGGTGGTGGTCATCATATTCATTGCAAATGCAGACAATGCAGCATGGTGACCCACACCATGGCGGGCTAATGATGCTTCTGCATCATTGGGCCTCCGGTCTCGCACTCACCAACGAAACACGACAGCACGATCGCTGTAATTTTACGTATGTTTTCTGTGCGAGGGTAGTACCGCTCCGGTCGAGCCGGCCCGTTCGTGCTGAAATCAGCGTGGCTCTACTACCTTTGTAAGTATAAGTCATCAGTGTAAAGAGAAAGAACACTTTAAAACAAGCCCCATATCAAACCATCAGGCCAGCGTGGTATAGTTGGCCAAAACCTCATTTTAAGAAGAGGCCTATGTCCAGCAGTGGACTATTAAAAGCTGTTGATGGTGATAAATTACAAAACGCCAATTTACATACATAAAGCATAATAGGTAAATCAGCTGTACTGCATCTAGGTGTAATCCTACTAATATTATAAACGCGAAAGTTTGTAAGTATGGATGGATGTTTGTAACTCTTTCACGCACAAACTACTGAACGGATTTGGATGAAACTTTACAGTAATATAGCTTATACATCAGAATAACACATAGGCTACTATTTGCCGCGATAACCGACATACACGCGGGCGGAGCCGCGGGCAAAAACTAGTTCATCAATAAATGGTCCTTATTATCACCTGAGTATGTTAATCAGCAGCTCTGCAGAGTATAAGACACCGGGTGTAAGATGTGTTAAATTATTATTATTTTGACAAACATCTTCACTAAGTTACTGAAACTAAATTACCAACTAAATAAGCATAGTTTACAAACACAGCTGTGAGAACGATACAGATGTGGGAACTACAAAATCGTTCCTCTCAACAGTATAATACAAGGAATCAAATCAAAGGTGTTATATAAATATGTATTATACTTATCGTAAGTACCTCTGGGATATTGAACTGTATTATGTTGAATAGCTTACAAATGACATCTGGGCGAAATACAATGGCGAGCTCGTGTCAACTGCGGTGAATTTCCAGGCGTCGAGGCGATTTTGTTATACATACTATAGTAATGGAATATACCTCACTTAGGATCTATAATGCTTTATGTACAGGGTATTTCCCTGTTTTAAGTAGCTGCCTGTTATTTCTTATTTCATTTGATATCGAAAATATGACATTTTATTTCTACTTTCATTTTTGAAGTGAAAACTTCTTTAGCCGCGTTGAGCACTTTTTGGTAGGAGAAAATCTTATGAGTTCGCGTCACCGCGTCACTGACATGGTGACTTCACAAAACTTTTTTGGCCGCGTTGAGCACTTTTTGGTAGGGGAAAATCTTATCGGATCGCTTCACCGACATGCTAATGTTTGATGTTGATAATATTTATTCAAACATTATGAAATTTCTAATTTTACCCATTAATTTTACAAATAACATTTTAAGATGTTTTCACTAATAGTAGTGAAAACATCTTAAAATGTTATTTGTAGTCAGTAGTCCTTATGACTGCCAATTTTTTAACTACAGTCTTAGAATTTTTCGCATAAGCCGTAAACAATACATTGCTAACGTGACGCATCTGCATACAAAATTAAATTCATTTAAGCATAGCTAAAAGTCTCACAGTTTTAAGTTCCTATCACAGTCCATGGGATGATGAATTAAAAATATAAAGTGTCACCACCCTTATTCATCTCATGGGTGTCGTAAAAGCGACTAAGGGAGCAAATTTTGCTGGAAACACCACTGCAAAGAGAAAGAATACTTGATACAAATCTTAAACCAACCCGTCTGACCAGCGTGGCTATCTCCAGCAGGGGTCTGTTAAAGGTAGTTTATGATGAGGTTATTCTCAGTGTAAACACAAAACAAGGTAGTAGAGCCACACTGATACAAGCACGATGGGGCCGGCTCGGCCGAGTTGATAGGTACTACCCTCGCACAGAAGATCAATGTAAAATGACAGCGTTCGTGCTGTCGTGTTTCGTTGGAGAGTGCGGTACCGGGACCCAATGATGCAAAAGCATCACTAGACCGCCATGGTGTTGGTCACCATGCTGCATTGTTGACAATTCGCAACGAGTATGGTGACCACCACTCTTGGATTCTGCTTAAGCTTTCTATCAGGCAGAGTAGAGTCATTTTAGCAGAGCCAAAAAAAAGCCTAGAATTTCATTTCTACAGACAGATACAGACCGCATGTATCAGACAGACAATAATCTATAATATACAAGCTCCGAGAGTTTTCATAAATAGCTAACAAGAACTGTAATCTACTTTTCCTTGTTTCATTACGTAATAATGATTCTATTTTTGAGTTACTTACGAAGTTTAAGTAGATTGTTAGGAAGCTTGCCTCTGAAATTTCGAAGTAACTTGGTTGATATTTTAATAATATTTATTACGAGATGACAATATTATATAGCATTTGAAACTGACAGAGTAGTAAAAAAAGCTGAAAAGCACTTACCTAACTATTCATCCACACTTCAAAAGACTTCCGAAACAAACCTGAAAAAAGATAAATGTACCATTAATTACTTACATCATCATCTTCGTAGTCTTACTACTGTTATACTAACACTAACAGTATTGGAAATAATAAAGGATGAAAAATATAATAATAATAAAAACTGATATTCAAGTAAAACTAATTAAACTAGTGTTCAACCTGTATTACCTGAATATCAGTTTTTCCACGGTGCGACTGGTATCGGACCTCCGCAACTGTGAGGGCGAACTGAATTTAGAAGTTGAACTAGTTATCAGTATATTTGAGGGCACTGACTTCCCAATAACGATTGCCATAGATTATCATGATAAGCGGGACCAACGACTTAACGTGCTCTCCGAGGCATGGACGTGAAACACCGCCAAACTTCCATACTTCGGGCTTTTATTAAGGTTGTCTTGTAAGAAAAAACCAACATCACTTTTGACTTGACCCGGGAATCAATCGGGTCTTCTGTGAGAGGGAAGCATTTTCTCGGTCGAGCGGGCCCGGTCGTGCTGAAATCAGCATAGCTCTACTACCTAATAAACATTACTCAAATCTAGTATTATTAATCATACTGAGTTGTCGGCGTTCATGGGTGTCGGTACATACACACATCAAAAGTGTCTAGGGATCAACATATGTGTCTAGGGATCAACATATATTTTTGCAATAACTTTTCTCCTGATTGATATTAATTAAAATTTTCTTTAAGGATTCATCAAATAAAGTGTTTTCGTTTGTCACAGTAACGATAAACCAAGTCACCTTTGCATTAATAAAGAAATTTGCCATTTTCCTAATAAATGGATTTTTGACATTTGAACCACTAACATTAAAGTTCGAAAGAAAGACTTAAAATAACAGTTTTCTTTAAAATTTTATTAGGTAACTTAAACAATTAATAATCCGTGTTTCTACCGCGAACACTAACAACACAAGAATCGGTTTGGCATACTCAAAATGAGTTCATCCAAATCACGCTGTGGAATGGCCACCCATGTTCGTTGCAACAACAAAAAAAGGTCTTCTTGCGACTGGATACCCTCCATATTCGGCAGAGCTCTTCTCTGTAGCATATCCCATGCATGCTCAATCGGGTTCAAGTCTGGCGACTGAGCAGGCCAGGGCCAAAGCCACATCTCAATCTCAAGAAATCCGCATAAAAATGCTTGATCCCTAGACACTTTTGATGTGTGTAGTTTTCGTGACATACAAGTAAAATAAGTAAAAAGACCTATTCACACAGGTGTGACTGTCTATGTAAAGTATCTACAGACCGATCAAAGTGATCGGTCTGCTTGTTTTTCCACTATGTAATAAAAGACCCTTTGATTTTAATAATAGGTCTTTACCTATGAAATTGCCGTTTTGTATGCAATAAGTAAAAGTACTTATTTTTTCAAACTTTTTTATTTTTGTTATTCGAAGTAATCACCCGTGCAATCGACGCATCTTTGCCAACGCATTGGCAGTTTATTGATGCCCTTTTTGTAAAAATCAGCTGGACGGGAGGCAACAAACTCTTCAAAGGCATTTGGTACTGCCTCTCGGGAATTGAATTTTTTACCCACTAAAAAGTTGTCTAAATTTTGGAAAAAGTAATAGTCGGTAGGTGCAAGGTCTGTATCTATATGTAGCTGCTTCACGACAACGCGCGACCCCATACTGCAACAGACAGTCTCCAAGCTGCAAGAGCTGGGGTTGGAAGCTCTCCCTCATCCGCCATGCTCACCAGACCTTGCACCTACCGACTATTACTTTTTCCAAAATTTAGACAACTTTTTAGTGAGTAAAAATTCAATTCCCGAGAGGCAGTACAAAATGCCTTTGAAGAGTTTGTTGCCTCCCGTCCGATTTTTACAAGAAGGGCATCAATAAACTGCCAATGCGTTGGCAAAGATGCGTCGATTGCACGGGTGATTACTTCAAATAACAGAAATAAAAAAGTTTGAAAAAATAAGTACTTTCACTTATTGCATACAAAACGGCAATTTCATAGGTAAAGACCTAATATTAGGCAAGAGAAAAAAAAATGAAATAAATAAGGAAAATTTTTCACACGTTGAATAAGGACCCCTATCAGGTCCAAAGCTAGTCGCGTACACAATTGATCAAAACAAGTGAAAGAAAAAAAACAGTACGTTAAATTTTAACTGTATCTGGAACATTTATTTATTTTATTTCTGTTTTATGTTCGCTTACATAAATAAACTTTTGGCGCGCCGCTTTGGCCCAACGAACCGCCATAGCTTGCCAAAGTAGGAAACGTCAAGAGTGCTTCTATTAGATTAAGTGTTTCTATTGTACGCACTTTACGTTTATATCCTTTGTTCCTTTTATAGAAACTGTTGTTCGGATATAAAATCGTTCTCGATAAATTTTCATGTAACCCAGAATCATAGCTCGTGAACCTTGTGAAGATCTGAAGAGTTGAACATTAGAAGACAATTTTGAAATATACAAAAATAATGAAAAAAGTTTCATTTTATGAAACTTGCAACTTTCATTTTTAACTTTACTACTACTACTACTAACCTATATACGTAATATTAATGGGAACTTTTATATTTTACACTATCTGAGTCACCGGCGGTTATTGTCGTACCACGGGTGACACCACGGGGCGAAGCTAGTCTAAAAAAAGTACTACCTACCAATTAGTGAAAGTTCCGTCAAAATCGGTCCAGCCATTCTAGAGATTAGGCGGAACAAACAGACAGACAGACAGACAAAAATTGTAAAAAATGTTATTTTGGTATATGGTACACGATGGGGCTAACATATTATTTTATAATAAAAGCCTGAAAATAAATAAAGATATAAAAAAAAATGAATTGTGTATAAATACACACATCAAAAGTGTCTAGGGATCAACATATGTGTCTAGGGATCAACATATATTTTTGCAATAACTTTTCTCCTGATTGATATTAATTAAAATTTTCTTTAAGGATTCATCAAATAAAGTGTTTTCGTTTGTCACAGTAACGATAAACCAAGTCACCTTTGCATTAATAAAGAAATTTGCCATTTTCCTAATAAAAGGATTTTTGACATTTGAACCACTAACATTAAAGTTCGAAAAAAAGACTGAAATAACAGTTTTCTTTAAAATTTTATTAGGTAACTTAAACAATTAATAATCCGTGTTTCTACCGCGAACACTAACACAAGAACATCGGTTTGGCATACTCAAAATGAGTTCATCCAAATCACGCTGTGGAATGGCCGCCCATGTTCGTTGCAACAACAAAAAAAGGTCTTCTTGCGACTGGATACCCTCCATATTCGGCAGAGCTCTTCTCTGTAGCATATCCCATGCATGCTCAATCGGGTTCAAGTCTGGCGACTGAGCAGGCCAGGGCCAAAGCCACATCTCAATCTCAAGAAATCCGCATATAAATGCTTGATCCCTAGACACTTTTGATGTGTGTACATACATATGCATTTAGTAAAATGCGTTTATTTTAATATTACAAACAGACACTCCAATTTTATTTATTTGTATAGATTTATTCATCTTATACATGACCCTCTGATTTTAAACTAGGCATAGTCTATCTAACGTATTATTAATATATTTCACAGAATCAGATCATATGATTGTGCTCAAAACACAATTATTTGTAATCGGACCTACTGCTTAGTAGTCAAATTCACTAACTACAAAATTAAAAGAAATAAAACCAATTAAAAAATCTGTATTCAATTTACAAAAGACTTAAGTAACATTGTACAGTTCACATTTTCCACAATAGTTTTTAGAAATGTGTTTCTAATGTGAATTGGGACCTTCAGGAAGTAAGACGCAGTAAACTCGCTCCCCCGAGAACCCGCATCGGTGTTTTGAAATATCAAATGCATAAAATATCTTCACAAGACGATATGTCACAACTTCAAAGAACATAACTTACAGTTAGTCAGTTTGATGTTTAAATTCCCTTAAGACGTCATCTGTATTAGTTTTTCTTTTGTTTTTTCACATTTGTATTTTCATAGTATGACAGAGACCTTCTCGCTGTCGAATTGCGTCCATTATGAATGTCTTAACAATTCATTTAACCAGTTTAAATTACACTTTCATTGCTTATACTTTTGTTTAATGACATATCTTAACATAAGCTGGTTATAATAATTGACCGTGCCCACAGTTTTTTTTTTTTTTTCGTTTTTTTTTTGTTTTTTTTTTTTGCGCGGAAATCCCCTCGGATACCACCGGCTGGTGGTTATGTCGGACTCGAACCGACTAAAAACCGCACACCATCTCGGGTACTAGAAGCCGGGGAACCAGGTGCACCCTCGAAAGGAAAGTCCCTGGAACCCCGACGTACCTCGGTCCACCCACTATTTATAGGTGGCCCCCTCCTGTGTAGGAACCCTAACACTTCTATTCGGAATAAGGCGCGAGCACGTTATAGAGCTCGCGCCGCCGCCCCGGCCATCTTCTGCTAGGGTGGCTGGTGGCCTCACCTGTCACCCTCAGGCTTGCGCTTATGGAGCACGGAGATCGTTTAGCGATCTCCGACGCCCGAGTCGTCTGCGGTACCTGGCCCGTTCCCGGGCCTGGCGGACAGGAAGAGTTCTAAACCTCTCCCGGTCCCGCTCCGCCATCTCCTTCGCAAGCATAACTTGCTCGCAGAAAGAGACGGCAGAGTTCCACGCGCTCTCGCTCCGTAACATGGCCGCAATCATGTTACCGAGCGAGAGGAGCCCCACTCCGATGGCCGCCACGAGATCACGCCTCAGCTCGCCCCACGCCGGACATTCTGCCTGCGTGTGGAATGCCGTATCCACCGTCTGGCCATCGCAATCGTGGCACTCAGGCGTTGGCTCCTTGCGGATAAGACACAGGTGCTCTCCGAAGCATCCTTTTCCAGTGAGCACCTGCGTCAGCCGGTATGAGAGGCTCCCGTGATGCCTCTCGAGCCAATCCTCCATAACGGGTCTTACCGCCGCAATAACGGCGCGCCCAGCGCTCGGTTGCCCAAGTCGTTCCTTCCATTCCTCCACGAGGACCTGGCGGAGTTGGGATTTCTGGTCTTCGATTTCTCGAATCTCAGGACTCCTACCCAACTCCCGCGCCACCTTGCGCCACTGATAAAGAGCCGCAAGGGCTCTCGCCTCCAGGTCCCATGGTGGAGTTCCGGCCAGGAGACTTGCCGCCTTGAAGGAGATCGTGCGGTACCCCCTTATGATCCTGATGGCCAGCACCCGTTGCGGTCGACGCAATAGCGCGATATTGCTGGCCTTCAGGACCTCCGCCCATACTGGAGCCCCATAAAGGGCCATGGACCGCACAACCCCTGCGTATAGTCTCCTGCAGACCGTGCCCACACCTAAATATTCGTTATTTTATTCTCAAGTTTGTATTTATTAATTCAAAATGATGTCTGTCTATTTTGCTTTTTGACGATACCACAGATGAATCCGTTTTTTCAAGCAGAATAACATCTAATATTCTTCTAACTTTGACTGAATTTGATGCCAGATAGTTTGAATTACGCAAAATATTCCACTACAGAGGCTGTTGCAATTTTTGCTACACTCCAAACATCACTCTAGGGCCGAGTAAATGGAATTCTTTATTAGCAAAGCTATTTCACAAAGGTTTATGAATAATACGCATTCAAGTTCTTGTAATAAAATCGTATATTGAGGTTATCTGTCTGAGCTTATGGATATTTAGAATTAAAGAAAAAACTCTATCATTCATCATCAAGATCAATATCTTGAATAATTGCTTTGAGTAATGTCAGCACTATTGTGTCTTTGCTAAGAGTAAGTGAAGTGATTCTAGAATAAGACACTTAAAGGGTCTCAAAGAGTGATAGTACGGTCTCACAGATAAGCTGGGGTAGCAATTCGTTCGTCGCACTTCACCAAGTGAATGCTGCTACTGGAGCTCCTTGCTGGGTTAAAGCTTCAGTAGATAGGCCTAGTAACGGTAGTTCAAAGTGCAGCAATGCACATTAAGAATCATCTTCCTAGTCTTTATTATTCCCAAGATTTGGGGTCGGCTACTAGTTCAACCGGTTTTACCTGAATATCAGTTTTTACACGGAGCGACTGGCATCGGACCTCCGCAACCCTGAGGGTGAACTGAATTCGAAGGTTGAACTAGTTTTCAATATATTTGAGGGCACTCACTTCCCAATAACGATTGCCATAGATGTTCATGACAACCGGGACCGACGGCTTAACGTGCTCTCAGAGGCATGGGCGGGAAACCGCCATCTTCCATACTCCGGGCTGCTATTTTAGAATTTCTTGTCAGAAAAACCCAACAGCAGTCCGACCCGGGAAACGAATCCGAGACCTCTTAATCTGCAGTCGCTTACGCTAACCACTAGACCAACGAGGCAGTCTAGGCAACCATAAAACATGGCAATAAACAAGATAAAAAGTCATTTTTGTTTTTTCTCTCAACTTTCAACTACATTTTAGGTTATCCAGGCACATTTCCCACAAGCAAATATTTCCTTAATCCAGTATTATAATTAAAAACTGAATAATTTCCATCAAGTTTGCTTGTAATTAAGGCGGGCGACGAAACAGCCGCTTTAATACTAAATGGGGTTTACATTCGCCCCAGCACAAACGCGAATGCGTTTAATTAGAGTAGAATACATGGTACTGGCTAAAAGGATTGCGTTGCTCATTTTTGTTCTAGTGGGGTTATGTCATTATGCTTTGAAAAGGCCTCAAAGAAAGCTGGTGTTATACAACTCTTTCGATGAACAGCTTGACCCTGTTTCGGGGGGGTGGGGTGCGCACTCGTATATATTCTGTACTAGTTGTTGCCCGCGGCTCCGCCCACGTATATATCATTTATCGCGACAAATAGTAGCCTATGTGTTATTCTGATGTATAAGCTATATTACTGTAAAGTTTCATCTAAATCTGTTATGTAGTTTTTGCGTGAAAGAGTAACAAACATCCATCCATCCATCCATCCATCTATCCATCCATCCATATTTACAAACTTTCGCGTTTATAATGTTAGTATAGATAATAATACTTTATCACAATCTTATACTTAAAGCTAGTTATTTTACACAGTTTAGTTTAGACATGTGAGGAGCTGATGGCATGGAATCCCTAAGTTACAAATCCATCAGGTATACAAGGCAGGCGTTGTTACTTATTGTATCTGCGTCGGCGTCCATTTGTTTACTTCTTATTTTACAAAACAACACTAGGTTTTGCCCGCGGCTCCGCCCGCGTGTATATCAGATATCGCGATAATTGTTGGGGTTATATATAGACAATAATACTACAAAATAATGTGACTTTCTATTGGTAAAGTATTTTTTAAATTGATTCAGTAGATCTAGATATTAACTTATACCACCTTTACCACAAACTTAAGCTTTAAAATATTAGTATAGATAATTAATAAATCCTTCTTCCTACCAATATTATAAATGAGAAAAATTATGTGGACGGGTCATCAAAACTAGTTTTGATGAAACTTTATTGTTAAATAGCATATACATCAGAATAACACATAGACTAGTACCGCGGGAGAGCCACGATTCGGCATGAATGGGACCGGCTCGACGGGAGTGATACCACGGACTCACAGAAAACCGGTGTAAAATAGTGCTTGTGCTGTGTTTCACCGAGTTAGTGAGGATACCGAAGGCCCATACCCCAACCCCATACCCCATCTCCCCCATCCCCCGCCTTCATCCCCCAAAGGCCGGCAACGCACTTGTAACGCCTCTGGTGTTGCAGGTGTCCATGGGCGGCGGTAATCGCTTACCATCAGGCGATATGTCTGCTGTTTTGCCCGCCTTTTACATAAAAAAACGAAGACTACTATTGGCCGCAATAATCAACATACACGTTGAACTGCGGCCAAACACTAGTAATACTGTGAAGGAGAGTTATGTGAGGGTACCTCTGAGGCAAATTATAACCGCTTATAATCTTCAAGAGTGAATACTAACATAAATAATACGAAATTATGTACTATAAAGATTAAGTTAATTATAACGTGCTTTACTTATTTGACGAAATAAGTAGGTCCGTCCTTGTACATCTCACTACTACTGAATTAATGACGAAACCTTATCTGAAGACCAAACAAATTTTCTCTTCAGAACAGGTTTATTTTGGTAGAATTCTGAATCTTGAAACAATGACATTGAAAAAACTATTCTTTTATACCTAATTCAAAAGAAAATCGTCTTATTTTTGTCACAGAATAAGTAGTAAGTATTAAAGAAATTAGTACTTGTAATAAAGTGGGTTAAATGTTCGTTTGGACCCTTAGGTGATATAAAGTTATCGACTGCCATAAAAGACAAACTGTATTCAAAGACATTGACTACTCAACATTTTATTTCAACGACCTACAATCAACACGAAAGTCCGTCATGAGGGATCATCGTAAAACGACTCGATAAATAAAATATATATCGGTAAAACAAATGGTCTAAAACTTCTTGTTACATTTGTGTTATTTAACGTCCATAAATATAACGCTATTTTTCTCAAAAGATATAGGTACTATTGTGCATTACAGCCACGAGTCACTTATTAGCCAATATGTTTTCGTTTTTATGTAAATAATATATACTTACTAGCTGCCCAGTACGTGCTTCGCTACGTATAAAGTGAAATAAAAAAAAATGGTGATATAATTTCAGATTTAAACTATCCTATCTCTCAAGTTGGATCAAACTGCACATGGTGTGAAAATTTTATTATAATCGGTTAAGTGGTTTAGGAGTCCATTGAGGACAAACATTGTGACACGAGATTTAGATATATTAAGATATAAAAAAATAAATCTTCAACTTCAACCAGTTATAATATCCCACATGCGACCTAGTTTATGGATGACCAAGGGGTCATCTATCAAGGGGTAATGGTGGTGTACTGATGAACCTAAGGATAGTGTAATGTATTGTATTGTAAATTCGATTCACCATTATTTTCCTACCCTTTTTTCAATTTTATTTGGCCTTCGGTTACCTCACTACTAAAGAATGACTTTACACCAGTTTTATATCATTTCTTGATATCAATACAGTTTTACTTTGCACGAAAAATAAATTTTATAAATCTGTTGTTCAACCTAAAAATTTAATTAAAATATTGCTTATTCTTGACGACTTATTTAAACGTTAACTTTGATTTATTTTAACAAAACACTAATTGGACTCAGGTCGTCTAGGACAAATCCAGGACAGGTCAGCAGGCGCTCTAGGTATCTTTGAAAATTAATAGTAGTTATCATTAATTGTAAATGTTTTAGGCAACATGATTAATGATATTTATGATCTAACCGTGATAAAAGCGAGAAACCAAGCCAAGACAACAGAGTCACTGTTATTTAACCATTGTTTACGAAATCTGGTCAAAAACTCCGAAAATGCCAGACTGAATTCAGGATTTAAGAAAATATAGTGATAGAAAAAAAGAAAATTATTTATTCTGACATACACAGGACAGTACATGGTAGGTATGATAGGTATCTACATATAACATCAGTCACGTCATATTGTAGTCCGACGGCCTGATGAAACTCACAGGAATCCATTGAATGCAGACATCAGAAAACTAGTGATTGTGACGAACCTTGGGGGATTTCTGATCTGATGGGATCTGATGACGATGCGTTAATACAAGAGGCATTATCATAGGCTGTCGATAACCAAAAATTTGTTTTGTTTAAAAAAATCCTGCATTTACATTGCTGGAGGCGAACTTATTTATTGCTTTTGCTTTCTATCAGGCAGAGCAGAGTCATTTTAGCAGCTTAGACATAAAAAAACCTAATGCAACATTAGGTTATCTGCCATTTGGACTTTTTAATGATAAGGGAGGGACATGGCAGGTCTGTCAAAACAAAACTACTTTGAAAAAAGTGGCCAAGTGCGAGTCGAGAGATCTAAAGATCCCTATGAACCCTCTTTGACCTTAAGAGAACAATACTCAATGATTTTCAACCCAATGGTTAACGTATATTGAAACAAACATTTCTAAAAATACTTCAAAAGAATCACAAAGTTCCAGAAACAAGCATCAACAATAATGTTTCCATGTCGGATTCGTACATCTAAAACGCAATTTAACACGACAATACTGGCACAAATTTAAGAAACGACAAAAAATCTCGTTAAATCGTTGATTTGTAAAACTTTTCACTCTGAATGTAGCTGCCTCAGGATATTCGACCCTAACATCATTGGCCGTCTACAACAAACGAGGGGCCTTCATTAAAAACTTTTAATCCCATTATCGAGCTCCATGACAAACGTACTTATTGTTCCCATTACACTTGTAAATTCAATTACTAAACATTTAGTAATTAATTAAAAGAGCTCCATTCTACGCAATGTTACTTAGAATTCGATCAAAGAGGTTTGAATTAAGCTAACATAAGATTACTTGCATCTTTCCGAAATCTGCCTCGGTGGCGCAGTGGTAGCGTATGCGAATGCTGTGCTTGAGGTCTCGGGTTCGATTCCCGGGTTAGACCAAATGTTTGTATGATCTGCAAATATTTGTTTCGGAGTTTGGGTGTTTTCTATATGTATTTACAAAAAAAAAGTATATAATAATATGTATTTATATCAGTTGTCTAGTACTCATAACACAAGTTCTGCTTAGTTTGGGATTAGATGGCGTTTTGTTAGATGTCCGAAATATTAATTTATTTTCCCTGAACGTTGATGACATAAATCGCTTGCTAAGGCTAGACCAGATCAATGCGGCCTCACAGAAATGCAGTTTCCAGCAATAATTTCATGGTCTTCGATTGCTTTAGATTCTGAGAGGGAGATCTCAAGAGGCAGTAATATATTTATGACTCTTTAGTGGGTATCCATGATGGCAGCGCGGCGGTCACCTAAACACAAGTGACTGCCTACTCATATCAACAAAAAAATATAACAAATCATTTTTAATGCCAACATTTAATAAATTTTGAGTGACAACAGAAAAATAAATCTCATAATTGTGAAGGAATAGAGGTATCAGATTTAGTATTTATAGAGCTTTGACAATATTCAGAATTCATTGACCTATTTCTGGTTTTGACCTTTTCAAGTGACTTCTGGACAGTGTAATCCCTAAAATGAAATTGTCAAACCAAAGATATTTCTATGTTATCTGGATTTCAGCCAAAGGTTTACGTATTATCATCATCATCTAATCAGTATATTTTTTTATGGTATTGGTGACAAAAGAGCAGACGTATCACCTGATGGTAAGCGATTACCGTCACCCAAGTGCGTTGCCGACCTTTGGGGGATGGGGAAAGGGATGTGGGGAGGGGTTGGAGTATGGGCCTTCGGTATCCTCACTCACTCGGTGAAACACAGCGCAAGCGCTATTTCACACCGGTTTTCTGTGAGGCCGTGGTATCACACTCTGATTGAGCCGGCCCATTCATGGTGAAGCGTGGTTCTCCCACGGAAAGAATTTGATAGTTTACTGCTGAAATTAGACTCCTGCTATGCCTTTCCGTCTGGTTCGCGTGGTAGACCAAAACATTCTTTCTAAGGTTTACCTATATAAACAACCAAATTTAAATCTTTATCTTCGTGACATTCACGCTAACGTAACCATGATTTATACGACACGAAATCTCACAATTTTGCTCCTGCCACGATCGCCTAATAAACAATAGAGCCGGCTATTAATTTTATTATACAGCCAGTTACTGGCAAAGTTCTTTTGAAAATAATTCTCTTAATTGAACAGACACTTGTGGAACAAAAGGTCTATTATAATACTCATGCTTATGTTCTGGAAGAGTAGAACTGAATGCGGCTATTGTATAAGCTGTTAATAGGCTGAAAATCGTTCCATTTGACAAAGAAGCTGGATTCAGGAATTTTATTAAGGAGATGGATAATTAATCGATGTACCTCGTTTTCAAACTAAATGCTGTTTATTCTAAGAAGGACGAAATCAGAACTCTTAATACAGTTAATCTATACTAATATTATAAAGCTGAAGAGTTTGTTTGTTTGTTTCGCGCTAATCTCAGGAACCGCTGATCCGATTTGAAAAATCCTTACAGTGTTGGATAGCCTATTTATCGAGGAACGCTATGTCATCACGTTACGACCAATAAGAGTGGAGCACCAATGAAAAATGTTTAAAAAAATGAAAAAATGACAATTATCACGCTACGGGCAATAGCAGACGCAAACGAGGTTGCGTTGGTCATCTCGTACTCCATAATAAGCAAATAAACTTTCTCAAACATTAGTTTCAATGAAAGGGTTGTAGGGACACGTCATGTATGTATTATCAAAGTCAGCAATTTTATGTAAGCCAAGCGGAGCGCGAGCGGCGCAAGGCAGTAATTCTCGGTCAACTGTCATGTCATGACATATATGTATTTGTAATGCACTTACCGAGAAAGTCACATTACATTGGTGACCTCGGACGTTTTAAGTTTTAAATGTCATAATCGAAAATAAAATGTACGATATATTACTTTTTACTGTAGTGGTCTTCTCCAAGCCTTTCTTAGTGTCATTAACAGCCGTTTTCAATAACCTACCTCTGGTTAAAAGTGGAGATAGTTTAAATTGATATTATCATTTTTTAATACACTTGATTTTGTATTTTCATTGAATACAGGATCTTTTTTAGGGTTCCGTGCCAAAGGCAAAAAACGAAACCCTTATAGATTCGTCATGTCTGTCTGTCCGTCTGTCTGTCTGTCCGTCCGTATGTCACAGCCACTTTTCTCCGGAACTATAAGGACTATAATGTTGATACTTGGTAAGTAGATGTATTCTGTGAACCGCATTAAGATTTTCACACAAAAATAGAAAAAAAAACAATAACTTTTGGGGGTCCCCATAGTTGGAACTGAAACTACAAAATTTTTTTTTCATCAAACCCAACCGTGTCGGGGTGTCTATGGATAGGTCTTTAAAAATGATATTGAGGTTTCTAATATCATTTTTTTCAAAACTGAATAGTTTGCGCGAGGGACACTTCCAAAGTGGTAAAATGTGTGTCCCCCCCCCCCCTGTAACTTCTAAAATAAGAGAATGATAAAACTAAAAAAAAATATATGATGTACATTACCATGCAAACTTATACCGAAAATTGGTTTGAACGAGATCTAGTGAGTAGTTTTTTTTTAATACGTCATAAATCGTAAACCGCAAAAAAATACACTATTATTAAAATATCGATCAAAGTTACAACGAACTACAAGAACTTTTATATTATGTTACTTGCTGCTTCGGAACTTCATGGGTGAGTCCGACTCGCACTTGGCCGCTTTTTTTATTTTTTTGTCAAGTTTTAGTTGTAACTAAAAGAATAAATACTCTTTCTAAGGTAAATTCAAACCGTTTTCAATATCCTATCTCTAGCAGTCTAGCTAAAACTAATGATATTACAATTATTACAGAAGTGATAAGTAACCGTCTTTTGTCTCCTATTTTTGAAATACAAAGAAAGCAAAAGTTGTCAAGGCTTCTACAGATCGATTCAAATACAAACTTTAGTAAAAATAATTATAATTAAATATTTTATTAACATGCCTCAATAGACTCGGGCATTGTGACGGCGAATAGAAGAACCTCTCTTCTTGACGTTCACATTGATAAGATGAGTATGTATAACGTATAAAATATTAACATCTATGTCTACATTTATGAATTATTTAAATATTTTTGGATATTAACCCATGTTTTACAATCACATTCCAAAGCTCCACGGCTAATATTGCTAAGAAATTCAGGCTTACACCAATTCGCTAATCGCTAATAATAACAAATCATGAATTAAACTTAACAACAATAATATGTTTCCTAATTTGTCCCATAACAAACAACAAATGTGTATTCGATACAAATAAATTCATTAACGTTTGATTGCCCTCCTAATCCGTCAATTTATTAGACACATCCACCATAAATAGAATGATTTTAAAAACGCTGTTATTTATTATTAATAGATATTTTATGAATAAACTATTAAGCAAAAGTTAATAATCTCCGAAAACAATATGGTGAATTCGACAACCTGTATAGAAAAATTCTTGGTAATTTTATGTGTGGCTCTGAAAGTACCTATATTCAGTCTCAGCCTATTGATTTTTGAACAACCTTGACCCTGACGTTCAGTTGAGATCCTTTAAGAAGAACCTTATGAATGTAGTAACAAAATTACGTAAGTATTCCGTAACAGGTAAGTCTTTAGCCCTCGTAAATTTTCCGCTTGTAATAAGGATACTAGAAATATCGCTCTAATGTGCCGAAATTCACTCATTAACTTTTGATTTATTTTAAGGGTTCCGTACCTCAAAAGGAAAAATTAGAACCTTATAAGATCACTTTGTTATCCGTCTGTCTGTGTTTGTGTGTCTGTCAATACTAGTTATTTCGGGAACACGTGAGGGTATCGAGTTGGAATTTAAATCGTATGGTACTCAGATCTACGGCCCCCTAAAGTTGTGAAAAAATCAACCCTCTGAGTTTACTTTAAATAATTTAAAAAATTACAAAAAAAACGACTTCAATCTGGACCAAATTTTAATTTCAGCACCAGCTTTCAAATAAAAAAAGAATCATCAAAATCGGTTCACCCAGTCGAAAGTTATGAGGTAACAAACCTTTTAAAAAAAATACAGTCGAATTGAGAACCTCCTCCTTTTTTTTAAGTCGTTTAAAAAGATACGGCCTTTTATTTAACAAAAAACGCACATTTTGACACTGCCAAGGGATTTAAAACTCAAAGGGTACTTTCCCTAGATAGGTACATTACAATGAGACAGAACAAATGATCGTGGTTCTCACATAATTTTTGTCAGGAGTAGAAATAAACAAAAAACACAAAACGTTTGGTAATTATTTCACTATATTTGTCCAACTACATGATTTAAAAACAAATTATGGCAATAAAATTACCTAATATAATGCCATACTCATATTACCTTCAATTTAAAAACATAACTAATAACTGTCTAAATTAAGACTCAAATATTCCCAATAAAAGACATCAATATATAAAATGCTTCTTTATCGAAATACTCGTTATTTGCCAATAAAATCACGATTAAGTCACAAACACACAACTTGGAATGAAGCAGTCAATAGAATTGAACCGAGAAACACTCCATTTGTCAATACATAACTTGTGATGTCATAAATTTTGTACGTAATGTGTGTTTCATTGAGCATAAGTTCTCATATTCGACTTATTTGCTTTCGTACGAGTACGTGTATGATATTGCGTTCCATGGCCCAAAACATGCGATGCAATTGATATGAGTTTGTTTCAAATTAAGGTATAGTATAAAAGAGAAAAGAAACTTTATTGTACACAATTTATATAATGACTATAATAATTTATTTGCTTTGAATGAGGTCGCATATGAGTGGAACATTATATCAACGGCGTAATTCTTACTAAAGATTTCTGACATTTATTCCTTTTCTTCGTCCATGATTATTGAATAGTTTTTATTTTTATTATTTTTAAAATTAGATACTAATAATGCTATTTTTTTACGTTTTTGTTGCATACATAAAAAATAATGTGCACAAAACTTGAAAATCTGTTCTTATACCCGACTGCAGACCGAAGGAGGGTTATGTTTTCCGAGTGTATGTATATTTCTTTGACACGCCCTAGAGCCTAAACGGCTTGTCGTATTTTTATGGGAGTGGTGTCAATAAATTCGTCTTAGTCGTGAGAGTGACACTGGGTACATCAAAATTAAAAAAAAAAACAAAATTAAGGATTTTTGGAATCAAAAGTATACTCAAGAAAAAATTTCAGAATACATCGAGTGTGGTATCAAAGTAAAGATTTTTTAACGGTGATTGCAAATACCTACAACATTGTTTTACTTAAAAGATCTGAATTTAATAAAGATGACAGATATTGACGCAGTCGGGTTTTTTACAAGGTTTTACAAGCTTTTTATTAACTTGCAATGTATGTATGCTTGTATGTTCGAGTGGAATCTTGCAACTCAATTTTGAAGCAGATATCTTCAATCGATTTTGTTGAAATTTTTCAAGCAGATGTATACAGCGTGACAATACAATATTATAATGTGATGGAGCTGATCTGATGCTGGAGCTGGAAGGTGCCCATAGGAACTCTTTAAAGAAACGTCGCAACATCATCGAGTTTGGACTCGTTTGATTTGTCTCGAGGCATTCCAGTAAAAAAATTGTTTAAAAAGCTTTTTAAATTAATTTATTTTATAATTTTACTTGTTTAAAGAGTAACAATTTAAAAAGAAAATTCATTAAAATTCGGTTACATGGATTCGCAGTTCATCGTGAGCAAAAACGTGACGCGAGAATTATATTAATAGATACTTTAATATATTTTTCATATTCATACAATTGTATACAAAACAAAAAAATAATATAGGTACGTAGAAACCAAAAGAATATTTGGTGTTTTTTCAACAAACTTGGTAAGTAAAAATGAGTGACTCTAATCACTGAAACTTAAAAGTAGTCGCATTATAAGTTTTAGTTCTGATTGCTTTAATTAAAAACTTTGTACGTTATATTGAAGTCCTATTTAGATACCGACTTGTGAATAATTGCATTCTATTTGTATTAAGTAACTTACGTAATTACGATCGATAATTACGGATGTTTGATACTGTCTTTTACTCTGTTATAAGCATTGAACATTTCTATAACTATTGTTATGAAGAAAGATTATTCGCGTAAAACGATCGAGAATGTTCTTGATTACTCGCGAACAGCGAACGAAAAAGAAGATTTTTGAGGCACGGAATAACGAACCTTATATCGATATGCATAGCGTCGAATATGTATTGTTTTTCTCATATGTTCTAGATGTTTTTCGAAAGCATAAATATTTATATAAACAGGAACTCTCGCGGGCCGCAGTCAGTTCAGTTTGAGCTACAGTGCGATAAACATCGTAGTGATATCAATGATCAACCCAGCGACCGCGGCGACCATTAAGAAAAATTTTATTCAAAGTGATATTGTGATTGGAAGAGTGTTGTTAATAAAGTCTCTTTTACACGTCTGAAGGTTTATTTCCCAAACCCTGACACGTAACACTATCTTCTTCTTCTCTTTCTTATAGTTTTCGGTAGTAACTGAGACTAAATTAAAGTTACATAAAATGTGGGCAATCTATGTATCCTCGCCAGGTTTAAGCCTTTAAGCATAGTGGCTAAACCAGCCGACGAGGCAACTAATGGGTACTACTGATTAAGTGACTACTACATCCCATATACAATTTTCTTACTAATCCCGCCCACATTGTAACTCCTCCAAGTAAACCAGGATCAACAGCAGTGATCCACGAACATATGTGTTATGTACACATAATGTGCACGTTATGCGCTTTCATTTGGGACCCCACTCGATGATATTTTTGCAGACATTCGGTTATTATTCCCCACTTTCACCCCCATAACTTTTAAACGACTCAACCGATTTTCATGAAACATATCTAAGAACACTTGCACATAACTCACCTTTCATACAAAAAAACTAAATTGAAATCGCTTCATCCGTTCGCGAGCTACGGTGCCACAGACAGACAAACAGACAGACAGACACGTCAAACTTATAACACCCCTCTTTTTGTGTCGGGGGTTGAAAAGACACAATGAGCCTCAGAACAACAATTGACGAATCTTACAAAGTATAGTCCCATGTGGCGTTAGTACCCAGAACACTCCTTTTAAAGCACTAAGCCATCCGTGTACTCCAACTAACACGTGAATAGTCAAAGTAGAATTAATTACACACCTTTCTTAATACCAAGTATGTTTTAATTAGGCTTTTAACTAAGCTATCTTGATGGCTAAACATTGCAAATATCAAAATCATAATAAAGAAAATATGCAAATCTGTATGAAAAATGGTTAGTCATTTTATATGCGCGAATATGACCCCATGAATACTATAACTGATGTATTAAGGTTATAATAAAGCTAAATAACGGTTATTTGTTACGCAAATAGTTTTCTTTATACAGTATTTGGGGGAAACTGATTATATATTAATTTATTGCTAGGTTTTTCTATGCACGCAAGGCTTTGTGTCTTTGTCTTGATAATAACGGCGAAGGTCATCAAAGGAACGTGGTATAGAGGTCACAGAGACACCATGTCTTATTACAGTCTATTAAGTTGTGTGAAAATTTCTACGTATAAAATTTTAACAAAATAAAAACCGACTTCAAGGTTCGACTCGATTTCTTTTGGATGCCATCATCAGATCTTAGTATTCTTATCATGGTACCACCGTTGGGATATCTCCTTTCTATTAAAAAAAGAATTATTAAAATCGGTTCATAAACGACGAAGTTATCCGCGAACACACATAAAAAAACATAGGTATACGGTCGAATTCAGAACCTCCTCCTTTTTTGAAGTCGGTTAAAAAAGTAATATCAAAGTAATCCTCTGTATTAATAATTCTATGTGAATATCATATTTTGGTTAATATTAAAACGTTATGAAAGCATTACATTATTCCAAATTGCATATTTTAACATTTTTTTAACTTGCTTTACAAAAGACAGACACAAAGTGATCTGATTAAATAATTTATTATTATTATTAAACTCTTCACGACATGAAATATGTACGAGTATATAGACGGGAATGAATACCACCATTAAATAGGTAGGCTTCTTTTTGACTGCGTCGATGGCGCAGTAGTAGCGTATGCGACTGCTATGCTTGCGATCTCGGGTTCGATTCCCAGGTCGGACCAAATATTTGTATGGTCTGCAAATTTTGGTTTCAGAGTTTGGGTGTTGTCTGTGTTTAATATGTATGTATAAACAAAAATATATATATATGTATTTATATCAGTCGTCCAGTACCCATAATACAAGTTCTGCTTAGTTTTGGACTAGATGGCACTGTGTGATAGCGGTTATCGCGGCAAATAGTAGCCTATGTGTTATTCTGATGCTGAAGCTATATTATTGTAAAGTTTCAACCAAATCCGTTCAGTACTTTTTGCGTGAAAGAGTAACAAACATCCATCCATCCATACTTACAAACTTTCGCTTTTATAATATTAGTAGGATTGTACAGGGCGACAGATAGGTCATCGCGGGATACGAAGTGTCACTACAACTATGCATCCAATGGGTGTCGAAGAGCTGACTTAAAAAGCAAACTATGCAGGTCAACAGCGCTGTAGAGAGAAGTAAAATTTAACACAATCTTCTTCGTGAGAAGAAGCGAATGGCCAGTAGTGGACTGTACAGTAGACAGTAGTAGTGGACAGTAGCTGTTGATGTGATGTGATGCATATTTGGTGATGTGATTTTTACCGTGGGAGAGCCACGCTTCGGCATGAATGGGCCAGCTCGACCGGAGTGATACCACGGCCTCAAAGAAAACCGCCGGAAACAGCGGTTGCGCTGTGTTTCACCGAGTGAGTGAGGATACAAGAGACCCATTTTTTTAATTTTTTTTTTACGTGTGGACAGCTCCTCGGGCCGTCGCCCTGCCGGGGTTTGCGGCGGGGCGGTGTGTCGAAATCGAACCGACTAAAACCACACGGTGTGCCACTCCTCGCCTGAGAAGGGAGGGATCCGGGAACTGCTGTTATTAACACATCCGGACCAGGATACCAGAGACCCATACCCCAAACCCCTCCACCCCCCCTCATCCCCCAAAGGCCGGCAACGCACTTGTGACGCCTCTGGTGTTGCGGGTCTCCATGTGTGGCAGTAATTGCTTACCATCTTGCATACATCTGCTTGTTTGCCTCCAATTCCATAAAAAAATATATACAAACTAAATTATATTCCTCGGTACACCACCAACGAATTATCATCCAGCCATTTTAATATATTCCGAGTACTTAGTCACCACGATGCTATTATAACAGTCATTAAGCTTGAATATGGCAATAACACATAAATTAGTGGCACACCACCATTTTCCACGCTCACTCGCACATTATCAATTTATTTCCAACTTTTTCACGTCTTCCGCATTCAGATAAAATTTTAAACAGTATTTATTCTGTAGTATTTCATGATCAAACTGGAAATGTTACTATGTGACCAATTAACACAGAACTGTTGTAAATGAAAATTGACCTATAGTTGATGTATTTCTGAACTAACATAACTTTTAACCTTCAAGAAAAGAACATACATCATCCGACGCTGTAAGGTTCTTGTGATTTCTGAGGTTTTTTTCACGTAAAATTGCCAGAGTGACTCTACTCTGCCTGATGGAAAGTACAAACAGAATCCAAGAGTGTTGGTCACCATACTCATTGTGAATGCAGACAATGCAACAATGCAGCGTAGTGACCCATGGTGGCCTAGTAATGCTTTTGCAATATTGGGCCTCCGATTTTGCAATCAACAACGAAACACGACAGCACGAACCTTTAGATTTTCTGTGCGAGGGTAGTACCGCCCGGTCGAGCCGGCTCATTCGTTCTAAAATCAACGTGGATCTACTACTTTTATACGAGTAGTTACAGTTATAGGTGTCCATGGACAGGCACCAGGGTTTCGCCTTATGGCATCATCAAACTTTGATTTGGTTTGATGATGCCATAAGGCGAAACCGGTCAAGTGTGAACAAAAATAAAATAGTGGAATAAGTACAAGTGAATTTAATTCTAGAATGTAATACCACAAGTTCCATCAAGTGCATAATTATATACACCAAGAAGGTACCGAGTCTAAGTTTTTAACAAATTAAAAAAGGTTGTATGAAAAATTCGGCACCATGGAGGTAGAAGTAAATAGGTTAAATGATGTTTTGAATTCACAAACTTAGTTCAAACGATGTTCTAAATTCAATTTACTTTATCATCTAGCGGATAAAAACGGCTTTTGCACTCAGATTTCGAAGGGCAAAAATATTATTTCCGAGATGGGGGGCGAGAGGGCAAACTCCGTGAAAAAACTTATATTGACTTTTCAAAATCTCAGTAGCAAAATGAAGGCTTTGAAATCTTTCTTACTTTGAAAAGATGAAAAACCTTTCATTAAAAGGGAACAGTTTAAAGTAAACTTGGAACGTTCAGGTGAGGATGAAACGCAAAAATATTTATTCACGTAACCATACAATAGTAATGAAAATCAAAATTTACCTACGTAACAAAACTACCAACGGCTCTTACAACGCTTATTTTCATAACACACGCTCCAAAATCAACTTGGAATGGACAAATCAAATATGTCAAGGCAGTGTTATGTGACCGAACTAAATACAAGTTCGTTTCCTACCTCCATTCCCATTAAGATAACAAAAAATATACAACTGAGTGAATTCAGACCCTATTAGCACGTGTAGGTACGAGAGCTGTATGAAATGGGTTAGTACCATTTAATGGTTGTTAGTCACGACACCGTAGCTATCATTAAACCTTGTTTATATGTAAATCATTCAGTTATAACAGCTTTGTGTAATTGTAATGAAAATTCAATTAGAATATTATGTCTGTGAATTGTTTGCGAATGGTAACGGTTATTGTGGCTTTTCACGAGGCTGTGGATAGCTTTGGAAATATTTCGACTTGTCAGTTCAAGCGCAACTTTGTTTGTAACTGAACAAGTCCTAACATTTATTGTGGGTTGATTAACATTAAAATTAAACTGACTAACTTTGACTCTTTAGTTAATAAGTTTTACTTTCTTCTGCTCGGTATCAGATAATTATTATTGATTTTATGAAATGAACCGTTGGTATCTTGTTGCTTGGTAATGTCATATTAAAGTTGCAATATAAAAATCGGTTTTTTCATATACTTTACTTTTGAACGGGGTAGTATAATCTTGAAAGTGATAAATATAAATTAATGTTAATAAATATATTATATAGTTAATAAATAACTGCATTGATGGCGCAGTGGTAGCGTATGCGACTGCTGTGCGTGAGGTCTCGGGTTCGATTCCCGAGTCGGACCAAATGTTTGTATGATCTGCAAATTTTTGTTTGGGTGTTTTATATGTATATTGTATGTATTTACAAAAAATAATATAAATGTATTATTAATATCAGTTGTCTAGTACTCATAGTAAAATGTTGGCTTAGTTTGTGACTAGATGTTGTTGTGTGTTAAATGTCCGAAATATTGATTTATTAATGTTACCTCTGATACACCATAATGTTAGAAATATGTACAACCAACTGTATATATAATTATAAATCTGGTTCTAATATGAGTTCACTCGTGTGTGTAATGTTTCACTATACATAGTGAAACATTACACACAAAGATAGACACAGATTGGTATGCAAATATGAACATTACGGTGGGACTGCATTTATGACCTTTGAATGACTACACAATAAATGAAGTTTAGATCGTTTCGAAATTGGAGCTCTAAGATCTTTTTGAGTTTATAACATTTTATACATACAAGTGACACATTTCAAGTTAAAATTTCCGTTATTATTTAACAAAAAATAAATAAAAGTAAGTAATCATACGCCAACAAGCATAAATTTAAAGAAAAACTAAAACCCCCTACGCAAGCACCTAATCGAGTAATCATATACCAAAAATGCCTTACATCATTTTGGAAAAGAGCTGATACTTTTACACTGCTGGACGGATATTTACCAAACAGCTGAAAACCACCGCAAGTCAACCGGCTTTCAAAGGAAAAAAAAACATATTGAAATCGGTCAATCCGTTTGAGAGCTACGATGCCACAGACAGACACACACACAGAGACAGATAGACATGGACGTCAAACTTTTAACACCCCTCTTTTTGCGTCGGGGGTTAGCTGCACCACTGACGAAATATATTACTGTGTCAGTGGCTGCACGAAGCAGCAAGCTCGCTTAAATTCTTCCATAACCTAATCCTTATCTCTATAATCCTCAAATAAACCGAACTGAAATATCGTCACGTACATAAGAAATACTGCACAATCACGGACAAAATAAACTTGCCGCTCTAGGAATTATTGTTGCAGGATTTGGACAAAAAATATTACAGCAGTTTATAGTGTGTCGTTTGTTAGGGGATATACAGCCCCAAGACGAAAGTCAGAAGGCCCCTGACGCCATTCTGTCATAAAATTAATAAGAAAAAAAGAGGGTCAACTTTGATCTCCACTGAGCTTGGAAGCATTCGGCATTTGGTTTTAATCAAATCTCCGTCCCGCTGGGAAAACAAGTCTAATTGTAGGGCGAATTCAAATAATCTGCCAGGAAATTTTAGGACGTTCAGTTAAATAGCATTTTGGGATTGAATTACAGAATGCAGAGGTGAAAGGATTGAACAATTGAGTTAAAAAGTTTTATTTGTCCAATAACAAGCAAAATTTTAACAAAATAAAAACTAACTTCAAGGTTCGACTCGATTTCTCTTGGATGCCATCATCAGATCTTAGTGTCCTTATCATGGTACCACCGTTGGGATATCTACTTTCCATTAAAAAAAGAATCATTAAAATCGGTTCATAAACGACGAAGTTATCTGCGAACACATAAATATATATATACATACGGCCGAATTGAGAACCTCCTCCTTTTTTTAAGTCGGTTAAAAACTAGTAAGCACGGGTCTCCTATAGTAAATATATAATGTTATTTTCCTATATATTTTCGCTGGTGCCATTGATAAAGCTACTAATTTTGGAGGTGAACTTGATTGAGTTACGCAGAACACTTCCATGTTTCTCGAGCAGAAAATAGCAACAACTGCTAAGCGACATGGCTTCATCAACAGCCTTTAACAGTCCACTGCTGGACACATGCCTCTATTTAGGAAGGAGGCTCTGGTCTCCTATACCATCCTGGCCAGACAGGTTAGTATTTTTTTTTTATATAGAATAGCGGGCAAACGAGCAGACGTTACCCCTGATGGTAAGCGCTTACCGCCGCCCATGGACACCCGCAACAATAGAGGCGTCACAAGTGCGTTGGCGGCCTTTGGGGATGGGCCTCCGGTATCCTCTCTCACTCGGTATAACACAGTGCAAGCACTGTTTCACACCGGTTTTCTGTGAGGCCGTGGTATAACTCCAGTCGAGCCGGGCCCATGCATGCCGAAGCGTGGCTCTCCCTTGCTTGTTTCAAGTTTTACTTCTCTTTGTAGATATGTTGTGCTACGTAGTCTGTCTTACGACCCCCATGGGATGAACCGGGTGGTAAAGATGTAGTGATGCTTTACACTTAATCCTTTACCACACGTATAGCAACGGAAGCGACATAGCATAACTCAGCATAACTCGAAGTAGTGACATGGATGTTTTCTGCATAACTCGATCCAAATATCAATAGAGAAAGAATTGCTATTCAAATAAATATACTAACAAAGACGTAGAAAAAATCTGTCTTGTAAAATCTTAATCCTAAAGGTTAACGCGTATTATATTTTAACAAGAAATTAGTAAATGTTATTGATTCGAAAACAAAAGGAAGGTTCACTTTTCCTCAATTAATGTTATTTCAAATAATGGATTCTTATTAAAATTACTAATAATCGGATTTCAGATAATTCCATGATCCTCGGAGCTTAAAATTTTCCATGAAAATCAAAAATGTGAAATTTGAACATTCTGAGAAAGGTAATAATGATATATTTATAACCTTGACAGATCATACAAACAGGCATTTTTTCTGAAAAACATATATAGGTATTTCCAAACACATATTAGAAACTAGGTGACCCGGCAAACTTCGTACCGCAATATTTTTCTTTCGTAAATATTTTCTAAATTTATGAAATACTTATTTTAGTAATTATGCCCGTTTCAGTTTCGTACAGGTAGTGAAAAAAAACCTTTAAGGTTATCTTTTAGTTCTCTTCTATACAAACCTTGTCCTAACAATGACGAACACATAAAAAAAGGATTATCCAATTTGGTGCAGCCGATCGGAAGTTATGCGCGTACATACACTTCGGTTGTTCATTTTCATTTATATGTATAGATTTTTATAGATAGATGAGTAACACTTAAGTGCAGAACAAATGATCGTTCTTATAACACGAATATTCGTCCTGCTTGGGAATCGAACCCGCACCGCTGAATGCACAATACGGAATAATCACAATATTTTAACCAACATCATTATTAAATTGACAAATAGTAAACATTCCACAACAAAGACGAAAAGTCAAGACCATAATCTGTTAAGGTACCCAAGTGGGTTACTGTAACCCGTGTCACCCCGAAATGTTCTTATACGTCTTACGGCGACATTCCCACGTCACCCGACGGAATCCAATAACACTCATGAGACTAGCTTCTTAACAAAAACATGTTTCGTCTTGAGGTGTACCGGTTTATTCAGGAATATTACTTCATTTCATTTAGTAAGGAGGTATGTTGTTTATTTAAAAGGGTTACCGGTATTTTTTACCCGTTGCGCCAGAAGAAGTCTTAGGATGCTTATGTATGTAAATTTCTTTGGCACGCTCTGAAGTCGGTTTGATAGATTTTGGCGTTTGAGGTATCGTTAAAAACTTCTTAATTTTGAGAATGGCACTAAGTACCTGTAAGTATATTTTCAGGCAGTTGTCTTTTTTTATGGTATAGGTGGCAAACGAGCAGACGTATCACCTGATGGTAAGCGATTACCGCCGCCCATAGACACCCGCAACACCAGAGGCATCACAAGTGCGTTGCCGACCTTTGGGGAATGGGGGAAAGGGATGTGGGGAGGGGTATGGGACTCCGGTATCCTCACTCACTCGGTGAAACACAGCGCAAGCGCTATTTCTCACCGGTTTTCTGTGAGGCCGTGGTATCACTCCAGTCGAGTCGGCCCATTCATGCCGAAGCGTGGCTCTCCCACGGTATAACATACGCTTTTTGTTTTATTTTTGCCAATGATTACTTTAATAGTCATCGCCTCTCATCTTGAAGGTTCCTATGTCGTCTGATAGCTATCGCAATCATAGTTTCGCTAAAAACCGGCATCAAGTAATCTTTTCGTTGTTTTTTACCGATTGAATGAGGTCAGCCCGTTGCAGTCCACTGCTGGACATAGGCCTCTACCAAGGAACACCCGAGAGCCCGGTCCGTTGCTTTCTGCATCCAGCGCTGCCAACCCAATCAACCCTTCCGCCGCTTCAATTCTAAAGAAAAGAACTTCTTTTGCCCTTTATTCAGAGGCCTTTATCACAGAAGTATTCATTAAATACCTACTACTTCTACCTTTGAATTAACCCTGTATCGTTAAGTGTTCTCTCTCGCCTAACAAAAACCACTTTTCAATTATTGGCTACCAAAATAAGTCTCCCTTTACCAAACTCAATACCCACAGAACACAATCGGGTGTCGACACGCCGTTCAAAAAGGTCCCTTAATATTGATTGCCTCAAGGTACCTGCATATATAAAATTCATCCATTCCATTTGATAGCGTGCCTTAGTAGGTTCGCCAAACAATTGAGATTTGACAAATGATGAGGGGACGCCATATTGGGATACTCAATAGAACAAATATGTTTATTGTTAAAAGAACATTTTTTTTTCTATTTTTGACAGGTTCTACGAAGTATCTCAATAGGAATATTCATCATGGAAAATGTATATATTTGTTGGTGATTTGGTGATAAAATTTTGTAGGCTTGGGGTACCATTTTCACATCAACAGTATTATAGTCCAGGCTTAACATAAAACTTTGCTTAGAAAATAGGTTTTAGCCTACCTACATATTAACCGTGGGAGAGCCACGCTTCGGCATGCATTGGCCGGCTCGACCGGAGTGATACCACGGCCTCACAGAAACTCGGTGTGTAACAGCGGTTGCGCCGTGTTTCACGGAGTGAGTGAGGATAATGGAGGCACATACCTAAGACGACGCCCATACTTAAGAAAGTGAACTCTCTCTCGCATAAAAACTTCTACTTTTCAAGCGAATATGTTTTTAAAATTTTTTTTTAACTCGAACCACTTGATTTTAACTCAAACATTTTTTTTTTATAAAAAGCTATATATATTATAGAAAAATAACTGAAATAACTTTTGAACAGAGAAATTGTTTTGCCTTGTAACATGGTAACCCTACAATCGCCGTGTTTCAGCCAGCCCGTACCTGGTGCTCAATGGGGCATGCTTTAAAAATACTGCCTTCGAAAAGTTTCACTTCGATTACTTGGCTGAATGTTTTAAGGCCCTTTTGGCAAATATATAAGCCTAGTTAAACCTCTTTTTATTTTATTGATGTGGGGGGGCATTCTCCTTGTATTGGCGGATTATAAATAAATAAATAAATATATCGGACATCTAACACACAACGCCATCTAGTCTCAAGCTAAGCAGAGCTTGTGTTATGGGTATCAGACAACTGATATAAATATCATACATACTTTTTTTTGTAAATACATACATATTATACATAGAAAACACCCAATCTCTGAAAAAAAATATTTGTAGATCACACAAACATTTGGTCCGACCCAGGATTTGAACCCGAGTTCTCGCAGTCGCATTCACAACCACTGCGCCACCGAGACAGTATTGATGGATTATGAATGCCAAGTGTCACCACATCTAATCCTCTCGTATCGTAAGAGTCAACAAACTAAGGAAGCGAAGTACACAGGACAAGAGCACTGCTAAGAGAAGTAAATCGATCCGTGAGGCCAGCGTGGTATACTAGACCAGAAACTCGTTGCTAAGAAGAGGCCTTTGTTAAGCTTGGACTATAAATACTGTTAATGAGATCTGAAATTTAAAAGAAATGGTACCCCGAATTAATAAAAATTATATTACCAAAGCACTTATATATTATATACGTGTTGCCTGACACCTAACCTTTTTTATGGAATAGGGAGCAAACGAGCAGACGTATCGCCTGATGGTAAGCGATTACCGCCGCCCATGGACACCAGAGGCGTCACAAGTGCATTGCCGGCTTTAAGGAGTAAGCTCTGTTCTTGAAGGTTTTTCAGATACTTCTTAGAAACTGTCAATAATAGACATTCGGTTGATAATGATGATTAGTGACATAAGGGGCAACTTTAAGAGAGCTATCATTCGGCAAATTTAGGCCGTCTGTACCATAGTGATACCAAGATCTCACAGAAAAAAGGTGTTAAGTATTTTTTTTGTTTTTTTTTACTTAATGAGTGAGGTCACAGGAGCACTAAACCCATTGCCTCTATTTCGAGGGATTCAAAGGGCATTAAGTGTGCAATTACAGTGGCAGCGGGGCGGGGAGCGGAATCCACTCGCGGGTACACAAAAACATAGTTTTTGACTAAGGCGCACCAAGTGCGGGCGGCGTGAACGGTAATCGAAGAGGGACAAGCGGTTGCGCGAACGGGGCGGGAGACGCAAGTCAGTTAGCGTTTTCCACTCGATTTGTTCTTGACATGCCGTTACCGACTGAAGATTTAATAAGAGCCCTATTATTATTATAATTTTTTAGCATACCTGTATTTCTTTTTTTTTGAGACAACTCCCGCATTAGGAATAAACATCCTGTGTCGCGGGGGACTTTAGAAACATACATGAAACGGACACAAGGAACATCCAGACTCAGAACAACAATTTTAGGATCACACAAAGTTTTTGTACCGCGTGGGATTTGAACCCACGACAATAGGCACAGTAGCAAGAGGCGTGGCGACCGCTGAAATCACTAGGCCAACCGTGCAATCAAATTTTGCAGCCAGTATTGGCTCGGCCACCTTTTTTTCCATTAAAAACTATGGAAAGAAATAAAAATAAATATTAAGTGGAGATAATTCACTTTTTCTTCTTTCTTAAGGTAATTCACTTTTATTAGTTATTTTTCTCTTTATTAAACTTATTATACAACATATTATTTACATTTTTAAATATACATATAAAAACAAATACATTTAAAAATATAAAAAATAGTAGACCACCGACTTCGGGTACAGGGACCAAGAAACCGGTGGTTAGGGCTCCAGAGACAGGAACCTCCTCACAATTCGAGCCGTGTCAAGGAGGACTGCCTTCTGCATCCGACCCTTGATCCAGCTCCCTAACGTGAGCCTCCTAAGATGTTGGTCGAGGCTCTTGGCTATCAATCCGTGAGCAGATACGACTATCGGAACAATGATCACCGAATCCACATTCCACATATCGACAATCTCGTGAGATAAATCCAAATATTTCATTTGTTTTTCTTTTTCGACTTTCACGAGATTCTCGTCATGAGGAACGGCAATATCGACAATCATTGCGCGGCGCTCTAATCGATCTATCACCACAATATCAGGCTTATTGGCAACAATAGTCCTGTCTGTGATAACAGATCGATCCCAATATAATGTAGCACGACCATTCTCGAGAACTGGGTCGGGCACATACCTGTAATATGGCACCTCTGAACTCACAAGTTTGTATTTCAGGGCAAGTTGCTGATGTACGATCCTGGCTACTTGGTTGTGCCTGTGTAAATATTCGCCGTTAGCAAGCCGAGAACAACCAGAAATAATATGCCTAATAGATTCTCCAGGACGGTGACATGCCCGACAGATGTCGACCGTACCATCCTTCAGGATATACTTCCGATAGTTATTCGTCATGATAACTTCATCCATAATCGCAAAGACAAAACCTTCGGTTTCTCCGAAGAGATCACCATACCGTAGCCAGGACGTAGATGCTTTAAAATCTATATCAGGCCCATTTAGGGCCCGATAAAATCGACCATGAAGTTCTTTGCTCTTCCATACCTCCTTGCGATCATCAGTACCAAGTACTACAGGTTTGCGCCAATTAGTTATTTTATTGTTATAATTACTCTCATTGTGGAACTATTGTTTTGTAGTTAGGTACGTCCGTACCGCTCAATCGCCCCGCTGCAACTGTGTCCATCCACATTAATATGCGTTTTACGCTCGCCCGCCACCCGCTCTCGCTGCCCGTCCCGCTGCCACTGTAATTGCACACTAACTCAAACTCAAACTCAAACTCAAAAATATTTTATTCATATAGGCACTTATTTTACAGGCACTTATGAATAGTCAATATTTAATATTAAAAAATCGAGTGATTCTAGTCGCCAGTTCCAAGTGCAGCCTACCCTTCATGGAGAAGAATCTGGCAAGAAACTCCATTGTTGCTCCTTTTAAAAAATAATAATACGGTTTACAATATTTTTTTCACTAAGAGACTTGAATGAGAACGAAGTCGACCAAAGAAAACAATATAAAAGGTTTGGAGTCATTGCTGCACAGCCATGAGCTAACCAATCATGCGCCGTTCTTACTGATAGCTGCAAGATTTTTACATTGTTATATTGTGACATTGTATTGTTATATTGTGAGGTCCACTTATGGAAAATAAAATCCAAATAGCACTTTCACTCACAGTCAAATTTAAAAAGATGTAATATGTCCAAATATAAAATAATCAATAAATGTCACAAATGTAAAATAGAGTAAGACGCATGGATCAGCCATCGACCTATTCAACCATAGTTGAGCTGCGTACTCAGGCCGCACGGCAAATCATCAGGTCAATATCAAAGAAATTAATAATTAATAATAATCATAGTCGACAAGGTGCTCATACAATAACAAGTGCGTATTTAATAAATTGGGAAACATTGTTAGATAAGTACCAAAGTACCATCATGTATTCATTTACATTATACAAGTATGTGTGTATGTTTTCATTTATAAGTTGCAACTAAAACAATCAACAATTTGTATTTAAGAAAAAAAAATAAAGATGAAAATTAAGTAGAATTGATACAAGAAAGAGATAAAATAAAGGAAAATTTAAACAAGAACAAACTAATTAAGAGAAAAAGGAAATTATTAAAGAAAATTATACAGAAAATAGTTACAAACAAATCTTAACTTAATTAAATGTCGGAATTAGATGTCGTTAGGTTAAAGTATACAAACAATTCATACCGGAACACCAACATGTCAAAATTTATACATTATTCAAAAAAAAAAAAATTTTATCTCAATTTCAAGACGAAGTTAGTGTGTATATAATAACATTAATAACACCTTAAACCCATGACTCTTTGTCGTTCAGATAATCGCCAATCGTATAGTAGGCTTTCCTAATAAGGTGATTTTTTACAGTACGCTTGAATTTATCTATAGGAAGGTCAATTACATATGTAGGAATTTTATTATAAAGACGTATACCAAGACCTTCGAACGAGTTGTGTACCTTATGTAAACGATGATAGGTACCAACGAGTTTAGACTTATTTCTTGTATTAATATTGTGTACATCACTGTTTTTCTTATAGTCATTAATGTTTTGCCTAACAAACATAACATTTGCAAATATGTACTGTGATGCAACAGTTAAAATACCTATATCTTTAAACAACTCCCGAAGAGAGACTCTAGCACCTAAATTGTATATTGAGCGGATGGCTCGTTTTTGTAGAATAAAAATCGTTTCAATATCAGCCGCCTTGCCCCAGAGTAGTATACCATAGGACATGACGCTGTGAAAGTAGCTAAAATAAACTAGCCTAGCTGTGTCCGTATCAGTGAGCTGACGTATCTTCCATACTGCATAAGCTGCCGAACTAAGTCTACCTGCAAGGCTATCTATCTGGGCTCCCCACTGTAGTTTGCTGTCTAATGTAATTCCCAAGAATACTGTTGAGTCTACAATACTTATGATTTCACTATTTAGAGTTAGATTAGTGCCTAGCTGTTTTACATTTGGCATAGTAAATCTCACACACTTTGTTTTATTTGAGTTAAGTAGGAGATTATTTGTTGTAAACCAAATCAATACATCATTTAGTGCCCTATTCACATCGTCAAAAACTGTTTGCTTACGATCGACTTTAAAAAGAAGTGACGTATCATCAGCAAATAGAACTATATCACAGATATGTTTTAAATAATATGGTAAATCATTTATATATATGAGAAAAAGTAGAGGACCCAGTATAGAGCCCTGCGGAACGCCCATAGTAACAGGTAGTCCAGAAGACCTCGCACCATTGACATCTACGTGTTGAATTCTATCTTTCAAGTAGGAAACAATTAGTTCCAAAGCAATACCATTAACGCCATAATGCCTAAGTTTAAGAAAAAGCGTGCTATGTTCTACGCAGTCAAAAGCTTTTGAAAGATCGCAAAATACACCTATCGCATCCTGCGAATTCTCCCATGCATTAAATATATGTCTCAAAAGAGTTGCACCAGCATCAATTGTTGAACGACCCTTTGTAAAGCCATATTGTTCTTTGTGAAATAAATTATTTAGATTAAAATGGCTTTCTAGTTGTTGCAAAATGACTTTTTCAAAAATTTTACTAATAGCCGGTAAGATTGAGATTGGCCTAAAGTTACTTGGTTCAGTTGTACAACCCTTCTTGAATAAAGGTATTACTTTGCTATACTTCATGAGGTTAGGAAAAACACCCGAATCAACACATCTATTGAAAGTTATAGCTAAAAATGGTGCTATATCAATTATAATAGTTTCTATTAATTTAACAGAAATCCCCCATAAGTCCCCTGTTTTTTTAGAATTAAGAGACTTAAATGTTTTCATAATATCTGTAGGGTTTATGTATTCAAATGCAAATAAATTCTTACATTCATTTACATTGGCCTTTAACAACAGTTCAGACCCGGACGCACAAGAATTCAAGATACTAGTTGTACTAACTGGTATATTTGTGAAAAAGGTATTAAAAGATTCAGCTATGTCTAAGTTGTTTGTTAAAAACCTATTATTAATATTTAATTTTAAATCATTGTCTCGAGGTTTACTACGTCCAGTTTCATTGTTAATAATGGTCCATGTAGCTTTTATTTTATTATTTGAAGACTTAATTTTATCACCTATGCACAAAGACTTCGCCACGCGACACGTCCTCCTAAAAATCATAGAGTAATTTCTAACATAATCATGAAATTTTGGGTCAAAATTACTCTGCCTCAAGGCATACAAACCATAAAGCCTTTCTCTACTTCTGTATATTCCTGGCGTCGCCCAATCACAGAACGTCATTTTTGGCCTTTGCATAATTGTTTTTGACTTAAATATACTATTAAATTCGAATTCTATCATACCGAATAAGCAGCCGTAAAGCTTATCCGGATCCCTTTGAGTCCAATCTAAATTGGAAACCTTATCTCTAATGTTATTACTAAAATTCAATAATCGGTTACTGGTCATGGGCCTGCATATAATTTTGTTTATTATATTTTCTTTTATACAAGGAAATGTCACAAATTGCCCACAGTGATCAGATGTTAAATCACTTAAAATTGACCTATTTAAATATTCCCCATTGCAAAATATGTTATCTAAGCAAGTTGCTGAGTGAGAAGTAATTCTTGTAGGCTCAGAAAATAAATAATTCAAGTCAAATGACTCAAATAGGCTCACTAATCTTATACTGATAGGACACTTTTCTAATAAATTAATATTGAAATCTCCACAAACTACCAAGACCTTACTACTGACACATAAACGTTTCAAAACTTCTTCCATAACTATCTCAAATATGCTAAAGTCACTCTGTGGTGGCCGATACACACTAACTATAATATGGTGTTCTAGTTCTACACAAGAAAGTTCCACAGTACGCTCAGTAGACAAACTAACGACATCTTTCCGTTCTTTAGACTTAATACTATTACGAACAAAAATTAAAGACCCTCCATGGATTGACTTCTTTCTTACATACACACTTCTAGCAGAATAAAGTTCATTATCAAGTATTAACTGGTGGGCCTGTAGCCAATGCTCTGTGATGCAGAGCACATCAACATTATATTTATCAAAAAATAATTCTACTTCTAAGTCTTTCCTAGATAATCCTTGAATATTTTGATGAACTATGTTTATGGTCATTGACCTTTTTACTATATTACTACTAGAGATGGGCCGATCAGTACTTTGGCCGACTAGCCGACTAACCGATTAGTCGGTCCTAAAAAGGCCGACTAGTCGGCCGACTAATCGGCCAAACCGATCGTGGTCTCTGACATTTCCGTAACTCTTCGATTACAGCTGATTCGTGCCCCAGTCGCAAACGCTGCCTGCGAACCTTGTTTCTTCATTTATGCTTCTATAATGGTCGGAGTCGGAGCGGTGTTTTAGTGTGAAAAATATTGTTGTGTCAAGATATTATTATTGTTGTTGATTGAAATGATGAGTTAAATGAAAAAGAAAATTACTTGTGCCGATGTTTTTTTAAACATGGGGACAATGTTTTTTTTTTTTTTTTAATTTATTTTTATTTGAAAGCCTGCAAAAGTGATTCTGCTGAACCTGATGAAAGATTGAGTAGAATCCAACAATCCAACACCATACTCGTGCGCTGGCAGAACGGAACCGTTTAGCTCCAGAGCGTATTTCTACGACTCTGAAGCGGTGACTTCCAATGCCAGTACGTGCTGTCATGTAGAAGATGGGTGAAAGTGGGATTAGTTGGAAGAGCTCTTCAGAACACTGTCCATGGTAAAAACGCTATAGGACTGTCACAGAGGCGATATCTCCCCGCAAGTGCAAAGACTCAAGGGACTCGGTGGCATCGGGACTGTTGATAATGCAGACTGCTGGCCGCTGCAACCGATCAAGAGCATCAAGCAAATTCTGCGTGGATCCATTACAAAGATGAGAACAGTCCTCCACGAACGAGCGAACCTGGGTCTTATAAAGAACCGTCTCACCCTATTCAGTACGCTAAGTTTCCGCGGGGCCGCCTTAGTGATGCTCTCAATTTCTTTTATGTATTTGCTGCCAAAATGACTCTGCCCTGCCTGATGGAAATCATGAGCAGAATCCAAGAATGGTGGTCACCATCCTCAATGTAGGTAGTAGGTAGGTAATAAGGACAATACAGCATGGTGACGCACACTATGGCGTTCTGGTGAGATGCTCTTTCACGAACCGCTGAAAGAACCCGGTTTCATAGTGGGAAGGAAACACGTGCGCTGGTACTGAGTTCCAGGTTTTGACCGCTCGGCACAGGAAGGAAAAACCGAAGCGATGAGTGCGAGAACGTATGTCTACCACTCTGAAGCGGTGACTTCCGAGGCCGGCCCGTGTTGTCCTGTAGAGGAGAGGACCAGTTGGAAGAGCTCTTCAGAACACTCCATGATAATGGCGATAGAGGACTGCCATGGGTGCTATATCCGCTAGATGTCGCCACAACGACCCTTTAGCGTCGATCGGGGAGTTAGCGGCCTCTACCGCAGTCCCTTCGTCGCCTCCTGCGAGCGGGGACGGCCCTTTCCCGATCCCGCTCTGCGGACTACTTCTGAAGAATTACGTCTGCACAGAAGGAGACCACGGCCTCCCCTCCCATCCCTCACTACTCGCCAGCATTGCCGCGATCAATGCTGGTAGTGACAGGTTTCGTCCGATCTGTTCGACCAGGAGTCGACACTCGGTCTCCCACGCAGGGCAGTCCTCCAGCGTGTGCTGGGCGGAGTTCCGGTCGGACCCGCAGTGATGGCATTGTGCCGTAGCCTCACGTCCGATTCTGTTCAGATACTCTCCGAAGCAACCGTACCCGGTGAGTATCTGAGTGAATCGGTAGGTGACACAGTCGGTCCTCCTTATCTAAGCTTCGAAGCTCGGCAGAACGGCTTCGACACACACGAGTGAACCTGGGTCTTGTAAAGAAGACACGGATGCTCGGGCGAGAAGAACTGTGTCACTTTGCTTAAAACACCTAGCTTGCGCGAGGCTGCTTTGGTGACACTCTCAACGTATTCGTGCGGGTTAAGATCTCTGCAGAAATCCATGCCAAAGATATCGAGCTTACCTTGTAATTGCATTTGAGTGTTCTGAAAAGTGGAAGTAGAAGGAATGGAGACTTTTTGGCAGATAACGCGAACACCTGTTAATCTTGGCATTGAACTCGACCAGATTATGATAGCCCCATTGAGAAATGCCGCCCAGAACATGGTTGAGCTCAGAGACAAGCTCCTGTCGTTTTTCCTTAACTTCTGCCAGCTTGACTGCAAGTTGTCCAAAATATCGCCCATGGACTGTGCTGCTGTCTGCTTAACTAAACGGCTAAAGAAGAAACAGTGTGGGCGACAGGATGGAGCCCTGAGGTACGCCAGCGTTTACCTCTAGAAAATCAGAGACCACGCCGTCGCATTGGACCCTAATGCTGTTATGTGTAATCAATGTCAATGATTATTTCTCGTGGTGGAAAGCAAACATTTTTTTTAATAAATGTCAGATATGTTTTTTATCAGCAAGTAATTTTAGAATCTGGTTACCAAAAGAAAGATTGCTTTGTTTTACATTTCGAAATGTCTAAAACTGATTATAAAATAAAAATTGACAAATATATTATTGAGAAATACATACAAAGTAATAAGCCGAATAGTCGGCGCTTTTTGCCGACTATTCGCCGACTAATCGTCGACTACGATTGTTGCCGGATAGTCGGCTTTACCGACTAGTCGTCGACTAGTCGGCACATCTCTAATTACTACATTTTTTATTTATTTTTATATTTCTATTATTGATACCATCATTGAGTAACTGATGTGATATGCAAGAGATAGGCTCTATTGTCTTAACAATTAATTTAAAGGATTATTGTCACAATGTGCCAAGCTATTGGCTGAATTAATATTGATAAAATCATTATTAATAAGCTCAGAAGGAGCACTATGTGAAGCCAAATGTTTGGCTACAGTATTCTTACATACTAAGGGGTGCTCTATAGGAGCTGTCTGGTTAGCCAAGTTCTTGGCTGTTATTCTAAAATAATAAGATAGCGAAACAGCTATTTGTCTTTTATAATAATACGGCAGATAATAACTATCTGTTGTCGAAAAAACATTATCATAGGCAATCCTATTGATGTCAATTAAGTGAAATTTATTATAAAAACTACCATTAATTTGGCTTGTTAAATTAAACATAGTCATGTTCAAGTTATTTCTAATATTTTTTTCCTGTTGAGACAACCCTTTGCTAATTGGCAGTGTAAATAGTACTATTTTATTTGCATTGAGTTCCGATAATTGTTCAAAGTATTTTATGAATGTTTTTTTATTTACACTACCCCTATTCCCACTAAAAATTATGAGGCTAGTATTTGTATCAAAAGTTGCACTAATAGCCTTTTCTAGAATCATATTATATGCTAGGTTTGGCATACAAAAGTTACTAAATGAATATTCCTTAATTGAGTTTGTCATTAAATTACCTAAACCTTTACCAATTTCATCGCTGAACATTATTATATTACTATTGATACAGTTCATTTGATGGTGAAGATTTCTATTGTTATTCTGTATACTAATCACATTATTGTTATTTGTTGTCAGTATCCTAGGATCACATGATACAGGCAAACTGTCCAAAGAACTAGTGGTTTCATTGTGGATATCAGAATACAACAATGAATCATTCCTACAATTGCATGAATTAACTAATTTACCTATTGCCATAACTTGTTCCCTACTTTGTTTTTGAGAAATCTCATATTTACTACTGATAGTTCTCAGTTGCTCTTCAAGTTTCTTTATTTCTGTTTGAAGAGCTCGTGTGTCATCAAAATATTGTGAAGACATGTTATCTACCTCTATGGAGTACATATTAACCTGGTCAATTAATTGCATCCTCTGCTTATTTAATGCTACACTATCTATGAAGAACTTATGTTTATAAATAAGCTTTTTTGTTTTTGTAATAAATTTTTTAACTCGAATGTACTTTTTCAATTTGTTCTTACTGCATTTGATGACTTTATGAGATTTATTAACTCTGAAGGAGTCATTTGTAAGATCTATAATGAGATCTGAATTAAGTTTGTTAACTACCAACGGTGAATTGGGAGCGACCAGCTCCTCGTACAGACTCTGATTAGATAAAGCTACTATCCTGTCCTTGAAGTCTTCAAATGATGTTATGGTGCTGTGTGCTTCATGTAGCTGGCGTTCTAAACCCCTGATGCGTTTCAGAGCTTGCTCATACTCATCTCTGCATGTGTCGAATGAGTCAACGAGGAGCTGTAGTCTGTCCCGAGCATTGGTAACCTCAACAATTTGTGAATGCAATGATGACAGTTTAATTCTAAGATTATCATTATCACTTAAAGTATCCAAGAGAGTTTGTTCACTGTCATTTCTCTCTTTCATCAGCTGATCACACTTCTCCTTGGTAGCTTTTAGTTCTCTTAATGTCATTTGGAGTTTGGCCTCCTCCTGACGTGCCAATGCTTTGCGAGTTTGAATCATTTTAAAATATAAAAATTTGGAAAATATTTTATAACTACAAAACTAGAAGAATTGCAATCAACTAATGGGAGGTAGTTTTAAACAGTATAAGATTTAATTACTGTTAATATGTCTGTAAAACTATACTTAACTGTGAATAGAGTATGTTTATAATGATAAAATGATAAATACCTTGAAAGAGATTACAATAAATGCACAGTGATCACCTTTAATATACTTTTCACAATATCAGTTGCAACGTAACTGTCACTTTAGAATTATCCGTAAACATAAATTTACACTTATTAACTATGAAATTTATAATTATTCTTATAATTACTAGAATGTTTAGCGTGAAATTGGTTATTTAATGTTATATTTTAGTAATTAAACAAATTATTTTATAAAAATTATCGGAACAAATTCTAATCAGCTGTTGACAGCTCGGGGTTGCCAGCCCAAAAAAAAAAAAAAAAAAAATGTAGTCGTAGCTGCCTTTAGGGCTTCCAAATATAACTGCGAATTTGCAACGCATCGCAAATATATGCGAGCTCGAATGCACCGCAAGATCTTCACGCCGCATCGCAGTTATGTGTGGGATCCCTTAGGTGGTGGTGGTCCTTTGCTATCAGGGACCCTTCTGCTCCTTTTTTCATAGTATATAGGCAAAGTTACACATCTCAGCTAGTTTAAGGAATAAGATAAGATACCTAATACTGCTTAAATAAATAAGCATCATCAGTTAATTAGAAATATATTTAAGACATCTTCGTTTCGACCTCAATAAGTTTGCAACACATGTAAGTCCAAATGCTTAGCCTTGGTTTTGACCCGCATTGCGGCAGGCCACTTTAATATTTTAGTTATTCCTGACTCATAGCCTTGAGGACATGCCAACATATCCTTTTATACTCGAACGCTGCTAATATATAAAATGTCGCTGTATTTATGTTTGGGTGTTTTTGTGGCAGGGTGTTTTGTACGTACGTAGTACAAACACAATATCGGGGCATGCTTTTTCAGCGTATTATGGGTGCAGTACTCTCGCTCGGTAGAATTTGTGTGGTTTATTGACAAGCATTTTAGGTCAGCGTGTCAACGTTTTTTTTGTGATAGCAGAGGTAAACAAACATGTAAGTCACCTGATGGAAAGTGACGTTAAATAACACACCGTAAATTAAACTGATTTTATATTCATAGGAGTGACTACATAAGGATGGTTTCAGTTCTCGTCCAGGGTTTTTTTTTGTATAAATGAGAGCCTGCCAAGGTGACTCTACTCTGCCTTATAAAAACATGAGCAGAATCCAAGAATAGTGTTAACCATACTCAAGGCAATAATGCAGCACAGTGACCCAAGCTATGGTGGCGTATTGAGACTGGGCCATTGAAAGCACTAATTCTGTCACTTTATGTTGGAGTTCTGTGAGAGTTTAGAACCCGATGAAGCCCCGGTCGAGTCGAATTATTCATGTTGAAATCATCGTGGCACTACTACCTTGAATTAATATTGTGAAATGAGCACAATCTGTGTTGTCCTGTTAACGGTAATAAGCTTGCCCCTCTTAAGCAAATGGAACCAAAAAATAGTTGGGAAAATACAAGCATTAGAACCAAATAACCTACTAGGGAAACAATAAACAGGTGGGTCACCGACGATTTAGATTACCGTCGTCCTTTGCAGGTGACCTACCTATAATTCAAAACTCGTGGGAGTCTTGGCACCTTTCGAGGGTAAGAGTTAGTTTGGTCTAGCCTCCAGCAAACAGAAACCAAGGTAGTAGAGCCACGCTGATTTCAGCACGAATGGGCCGGCTCGACCGGGGCGGTACTACCCTCGCACATAAAGTCAAAGTAAAATGAAAACGTTCATGCTGTCGTGTTTCGCTGGTGAGTGCGAGACCGAAGCCCAAATAGTCTAGTCAACAAGTTCAATACTTGTTGACTAGACTAAAAGATGCAGAAGCATCACTAGACCGCCATGGTGTGGGTCGCCACGCTGCAGTGTCTTCATTCGCAATGAGTATGGTGACTTCCACTTTTGGATTCTGCTAATGCTTTCCATCTGGCAGGGTATAGTCATTTTGGCGGGCCATACATAAAAAAAACACTTCATGAAATACAACGAAACAGTCGCTTACTACCGACTTTCTATGAAGCCGGGTTGTTATTCTACTCAAGCCGGCTTATCTATACTGTTTGATGTACTGTATGTTTGAACGCGCTAATCTCAGGAACCGCCTGGACCGATTTAAAAAAATCTTTCGGTGTGGGATACTACATTTATCGAGGAAGGCTATAGGCTATATATCATTACGCTAAGACCAATAGGAGCGGAGCACCAACGAAGAATGTTTCAAAACGGGGAAAATTGTTACGCCACGGGCAATAGGAGACGCAAACGAGGTTGCGTGGGTCAGCTAGTACTTAATAAATAGATGACAAAATAGCATATTAGCCTAAGCGGTTTGTTGCTGCTTCCTACTGGGTTGGCTTTTGTAGTTTTGTTTTGTCCCTACATGGGACAATACTTTTTCACACACAAATTCTTGTTCCGACTCTGGTTCCGATCTTTCATGGTCATAAAATCTCCCGTGACGTAAGATATCAGATACGGGAGTTGTATTTTAAAACATACAAAAATGTTGTAAGCCTTTCGCATCCGTATGTCAGATTAATGCCATCATTAATAGCGCGTAGTGGATTGAATCGTAAGAAGAGAACTAACGTAACTTAACTAGTTCCTAACAAGTAGCACTAAGTTAACAACGAGTCCTCATTAACGAATTATCCTCACTAAAGGCACTGTTTCCATTTCTTAATTAAGTATTACGGTTGGTGTACACTGACCACTACTTTAGTATAAGTAAATTTGTAACATAGAATTTGCCACATGTTTTGTTCAAAAAGAATACATCCATACGTATATTAAACTGTCTCGGTGGCGTAGTGGTAGCATATGCGACTGCTGTGCTTGAGGTCTCGGGTTTGATTCCCGGGTCGGACCAAATGTTTGTATGATCTGCAAATATTTGTTTCTGAGTATGGGTGTTTTCTATGTATAATATGTATGTATTTACAAAAAAGAGTATATATGTATTTATATCAGTTGTCTAGTACCCATAACACAAACTCTGCTTAGCTTGGGACTAGATGGCGTTGTGTATTAGATGTATGAAATATTTATTATATTATTATTATTCTCGCCTTTATTGACTAACTAGCTGACCCCCGCAACCTCGTTTGCGTCTCCTATTGCCCGTAGCGTGATAATTTTCCCCCGTTTTTGAAACATTTTTCGTTAGTGCTCCGCTCCTATTGGTCGTAGCGTGATGATATATAGCCTATAGCCTTCCTCGATAAATGTACTATCCAACACTGAAAGAATTTTTCAAATACCAGCGGTTCCTGAGATTAGCGCGTTCAAACAAACAAACTCTTCAGCTTTATATAATAGTATAGATTAGTTGCAAATGAAACACCCGAACCTTGAGAAAGTTTAGGCATAAATGGAGGTCTTGATCAAATTGTATGGGTTCAATTGCTGAATTATCACAGTGTGGTTCACCAGACACCGTGGTGTATTGTTGCATTTTCTGCATTCGCAATTAGTATGGTGACCATTACTCTTGGATTCTGCTCATGCCACCCATCAGGCAGAGTAGTCACTTTGGTAAATTATTGATATTACATAATGGAGGGAGTCAAAGGCTTGTAAGGCATTCCTGAGTTAAAGAGGTCATTGCTAGTCACCTAATTTTGTATTTTTTTTCAATCAAAATACATAACATCTCTTTTCTCAACTCGAGTATAATATCTACCTCTTATATGAAGACAACAAGATTTTCCCTTCCAATATGCAACTTTGGCGTATAGCCAACAGGTACGCTTCAATAGGAATCTCGACCTTATATTAACATCTATAAGATCCAAATACGATGCCTAATAAAAATTGTTTGTAGATAAATAAAATTCCTTTCCTAGTCGGGAACTTAAATGCGATTCTGTATTGGCTGTTCCATTCGATTTCAGATCTATTGTTCAACGTACATTTCCGGGTACATTGTGACCTGATTTCTACATCTATACTATAATATTATAAAGCTGAAGAGTTTGTTTGTTTGTTTGTTTGAACGCGTTAATCTCAGGAACTACTGGCCCGATTTGAAAAATTCTTTCAGTGGTAGAATGCCCATTACCGAGAAAGGTTATATTTCATCACGCTAAGACCAATAGGAGCGGTGTATCAATGAAGAATGTTACAAAAACGGGGGAAATTTATTACGCTACGGGGAACAGGAGCCGTAAACGACGTTGCGTGGGTCAGTTAGTATCCTTATAAATATTTTATATTTATTTACATTTATTGTTTATGCGTGGTATAGTAGGTCGAACTGATAGATGCTGTTGCTGTGATGACATCCATTGTTTTTTTAGCAGACGTATTGCCTGATGGTAAGCGATTAACACCGCCCATGGATACCTGCAACACCAGAGGCGTCACAAGTGCCGGCCTTTGGGATATAGGTGGAGATGGGGAGATGAGGGGGGAGATCGGGGAGGGGTTAGGGTATGGGCCTCCGGTATACTCACTCACTCGGTGAAACACAGCGTAAGTGTTGTTTCACACCGATTTTCTGTGAGGCCGTCATATCACTCCGGTCGAGCCAAGAGAGAGCCTGAGCACTTTTTGGTAGTTGAGATCCTCATGAGTTCGCGTCACCGCGTCGCGTCACCGACATGATGTAAAACATTATGAAATTTAAATTTTAAATATTAATTTTAGTTAGTAGTTATAAATATACTACACTTCTATTTTTTTTATTAAAAATATATATTATTTACAATAACAACACTAGAATAATACTCAAATAGGTACCTAGGTAGATAAAATTGAAATACTGCAGGCAGTCAGCCCTACCGCGTGTTTACGTACCACGGAGCTGTAGGTAATTATTTTCAGAATAGGCGTGCGCCACACTCAGTACTGTAGACATAATATACTCGTGCCTGGGTCAAGGCATAATAACAATAACCTGGATTGTTATTATCACTTGACCCACTTAACTAAATACATTTTGATATAGTATAGCACTATATCAATCCTCAACAAAAGATTATAGGAGTTTATTTGAATCTAACATACACAATAAAAACTTCTGATATATAAATAACATACACGGCATTAAATTTCAAGAAACACATGTACAGCGAATAGCATACAGACACAAGGTCCAACCGCAACAACCTTGTTTAACCGCGTAAAATGATCAGAACACAACAGCACTTAACTACAAACAAGTTAGAACAACCTCGACATATGTACATCAAGTCGATTACATTTCAACCATGCGGTTCGGTTACACTATGGTTTGATCTATACATAAGGGTGTCTACACACCAGAAGCTCACCATCCCGGCCGAATAGTGCCGGCAGCTTCAGGAAGTTGCGTTAAGACAACTTTACCGGCGGTACAAGATTTGTAACTAGTCAAATTAATTGTTTGTAATGATAGAGGTCCTGCAGTTTTTAGGGCAATAACAAAAATTTGTGTCGATTTGGATTAAATGGAAATTTGATTTGAGGAAATAACAAATCAAACGAAACAAAATGCAATTAAATGTCTCAGGTAGGAATTGTCTATTTTATTATGGATTTAGCACAAACATCATAGAAATAGTGTTTGTTTAAAAAAAAACTGACTAAGTCACTCTTAATTCGAATTCGACCTCATAATACGCCTTAAAATGGAACGAATCATGTCAGCAACGACCAACGTGAATTCACATTATATACAAAAGTTTTACAAAAACAAATACCGACTTCAAGGTTCGACTCGATTTCTCTTGGATGCCATCATCAGATCTTGGTGTCCTTTTCATGGTACTTAACTACAAACAAGTTAGAACAACCTCGACAAATGTACATCAAGTCGATTACATTTCAACCATTCCTCCATTTCGCTTTAAAAAGAAACAAGTACTTTGACTTAACCAACGAAATAACTAAAAATGGTTATGTTGTTGCGCTGTATGCCGTGGAAGTGGGTGCAAGGGGTATACCAGCTAAATCCCTCTATAACCTGCTTAAAGACCTTGGATTGCCAAGAGCTTCAGTAAGCTCTTTTCTTGAACGAATATCCAAAGCGGCATTGCTAGGCTCATTTCAAATATGGTTAGGTAGAGGGGGTAACGGCGGACAGTTGAGCTGAGCGTTGACGCGTCGTAAGGAGTGCTCCTTAAACCTAAACCTGGGTCGCAATTCCCAGGCACTGTCGAAGTCGCATGTGTTGCCCCCATCTATCACGCGATGGACCCGGCACCCGCACGGTGAATCCATGGAACGCTAAGAAATAGGTCTTTTCCATTTCCTTTACATTAAATTGCGATATCTCCTTTCCATTAAAAAAGGAATCATCAAAATCGGTTCATAAACGACGACGTTATCCGCGAACACACATAAAAAAAACATATATACGGTCGAATTGAGAACCTCCTCCTTTTTTGAAGTCGGTTAAAATGTAATAAATTGTTATTCATGGAAAGAAATAACAAATAAATCAAATTTATATTCTAAAAAAAATCATGACATTTCTTAGTCCCAATTTGTCCTCAATTTCAGTGCTTTAGGAACGTTCATATATCTAGAAACATAAATTGTCCAAATAGGTATTAGGAGAATATACTGACACAGAACAGCGAGGAATTCGATGCTTTTTTTACTTCGAAATTTACTATAGCCCCAGGGGGCGCAATCATTGATTTCAATCCCGACCTGTCTCTAAATAAATAGTTACGTATCTGTCTTTACTCTTATTTATAAAGCTTTTAGGTACTTCATTCAATGTCTAATTTTACTTAAACTTGTCTGGAAATTTCCTAAAGGTATTTTAGTATTAAGAATTATGTCTTATGTAAATAATATGTAATGTAACTAACAACCCACCCCGGCTTCGCACAGGTTCGTTACGGAAAATATAATATAGCGTATGTTATTTCGAGAAGATGTAGCATAACTACATCTTCTCAAAATAGCATACTACTATAATAATAGAAACACATTTTAAAATAGGTAAAGTAGTTTGAGTTAAATCAGGCAAGATATATGCCATCGCTGACTTTTTTGTAGATCGATTAAAGAAGAATAATATATCATGCATTATTTTGTTAAATCTCAAAAGGTTCAGGCAGCGGTTTCTTTGAAAGCTCACAGGCGGTCTATTTTTTGCGACACCTCCAACAAATATCGTTATATTCTAGCCAAATAATCACTATCTATTGGTGAAAACTGCATGAAAATCCATGCAGAAGTTTTTGAGTTTTTTGCGAACTGATAGACAGACGCGATGGAGGACTTTGTTTTTTAATAATTTGTAGTGATGCACGGATTGCGAAGCTGTTTGGTCACTGACAGAAGGTGTGCAGAGAAGGAAAAAATCATACAAACCTGTCTGGTCTGCTCATATACAAAAAAGAAACAAGTGATTCTTCAAATAGTGACAGATTAAAATACGGAGTGTCACCATTCCTGTTCATCCCATGGGTGTCATAGGATGCAAAAATGTTATTATGACACGACTACTTCGTACCTACAATGACAAGTTCCAGGGTATTGACATATTTCGTCTGTCCAAGAAATCCTGTCGCGATGGAATCGTAAGAGTACTCACCAGTAATTAATTAATTTGTTGAATTTTATTTGTATATTTGTCTTTCGTATTTTTGGTAGTTGCTACTTTGTTTTAGATTTTTTCTGTTCTTTTATTTAAATTTTTAACTTTGTAATGTTTTTTATCTATACTAATATTATAAAGCTGAAGAGTTTGTTTGTTTGAACGCGCTAATCTCCGGAACCTCTGCTCCGATTTGAAAATTCTTTCAGTGTTGGATAGTACTTTTATCGAGGAAGGCTATAGGCTATATATCATTACGCTAAGACCAATAGGAGCGGCTCATCAATGAAGAATGTTACAAAAACGGGGGGAAATTATTACGGGCAATAGGAGACGTAAACGACGTTGCGTGGGTCAGATAGTTCTTCATATAGTGACGGATTAAAACACGGAGTGTCACCATTCCTATTCTTCCCATAGGTGTCATAAGATGCAACTAAGGGAGCAAGCTACGTTGGACAACATCACTGCAAAGAGAAGAAAAAGTTAAAACAATCCCTATAATGACCCGTTTATCATGGGTAGTATACTAGGCCAAGATCTCCCTTCTAAAGATAAGCCGAAATCCAGCGGTGCACTATTAAAGACTGTAGATATTGATAATGACATATATTCATCATCATTATCAGTCTATCACAGTTCACTGCTGGACATAGGCCTCTCCAATTTCACGCCACTTAGACATCCTACTAATATTATAAACGCGAAAGTTTGTAAGTATGGATAGATGGATGTTTGTTACTTTTTCACAAAAAAACTACTGAACGGATTTGCATGAAACTTTACAGTAATATAGCTTTACATCAGAATAACACATAGGCTACTATTTGCCGCGATAACTGACATATACGCGGGCGGAGCCGCGGGCAACAACTAGTATATTATATATAAGAAATTCTTATAAAAGTAAAAATTTCACTAGACTTAACTGATTAATTTCGTTGCGGGTTCCAAAACAGTTTAATTTTTCCTGGGACTTCCCGAGTGTCATAACTCGGTGTGTTCGTGGGTCACCGCTGTTGATCCTGGTAAACAGGAGTTACAGTGGTGGGCATGTGGGCGGGATTAGTCCCATAGACTTAACTGAACTTCACTTTCGCGATATAGAAAGTCTATAAACGACCCTTAATGGCCACAAAACTAATCAAGTTAACTCGATTTCCTCCAGATTACTCGTGAGCTGTTAATTGCTTTATTAGAAGCGGGTACTCAAGCCACGATAATAGTCCCATTAGAATCACTATTAGTGTTAACGTTTTTGTGTACCACTTAAGAAATCATTTTTAAGCTAGGATATATTTTTCAAGAGTGGTGGTCACCATACTGTAATGTAACTGTGTAAATTTAACAATGCAGTGTGGCGACTTCCGCATACAGCGCAACAACAATATAACATACTACAGCGCCATCTACCGAAGATACGTCGAAATACGGAGTAACGAAGGAAACTAAGAAACTATTAATCCTGAATCTCTGAATGAAAGTTCTCGCGCCAATTAACATATACAACATCCCAATATTAACCGGGGCCGCGGCCCGCCAGGCATGATCATCTCGCCTGGTCGAATGATCCTCTCTTTGTGTTGGAGGGACATGACACACGTTCCTCCACAGCAGTATGGTGACCAACACACTATGGGGGCCTATTGAGATGCTTCTGCATCATTCAGCCTCCGGTCTCGTACACACTAACGGAACACGACAGCACGAATGCTGTCATTTGAGGGTGCTCTTCTGTGAGAGGGTAGTACCGGCCCGATCGAGCTGAAATCAGCGTGGCTCTACTAAATATCTAGGCTTTTGTGAAGTTTTAGGTGCAAAAATACCGGCTCCTCTCTATTTATTTATTTAATCAACTGCTCACTGCACTAACAGTTTGCCTAACACTTACAGCGAACCATTACAATAATATAGTGTTACAAATATACATTTATACATGCATAGGGATAGTAACATCAACCACTTAGGAAAAGCATACAAAAAATGTACTGAAATTGGTATACTGACTAGGCTGAGCAATCAGAGAGTTGAGCAGACTAACTTCCTGACTAGTGCTGTGACAGTGCTGAAGTTGCTTGTAGCCGGATCGGAGTAATCCAATGGTCAGCCCCAAGCTACTACTTCTTTTTAGTGGATACACCACATATTCCTGGTTTAGACTCTAGGAATCATAGAGATTCGAAGGGATGATCACCAAAAAAAAAGTATAGAATCACTATTTAGAAGCCAAGAGATACACTTTTAGATGATCCAACATTACAACTACAACGGAAAGTAGCTGTTTTAATTAAATTTGGATTCTAATGTGGATTTTGTATATATTTCTGTAATGCTAGCAAATTTCACTTACATTTTTTTTCTGGAGTGCTGAAGTTAAAAATATAAATTGTCAATTAAACACAACCTGGCTGATACAAAGTCATTAAATTATTTGAACTATACACAGTTTTAGCCGAGTTTAACTATACACAGTTTTTTTTCAATTGTAGATTTTGATGCATTATTCCATTTGAATCTTAATTATGTAATTCCTTCAATATATGTCAGCGATGGGCCGTTACCATTGATCGGCCTTGACCAATGTTGAGTTCAATTGTTTCTAAATTTAATGTAAGAAATATATTTAATTATTATTGGCTTGTAACATGCAAGCTAGTAATTTTTTACTCACCATTAAAATGCCTAAATATAGCTGGCTCTGTTTGGGATCAGACGATGGACGCCTGAGTATGTGTAATGTATGAGGTTATTAATAGTACTTCCAGGTTTGTCATTCACTTAAAAAACTTAATATCAGTATACTCATTTAAAGTCACATTGTGCCTCGATCGGTCAATCTGCGGAACAAATTATCCTCCACGGTATTTCAAGACCCATAACACCTTCAAGATAAGAGCGTATTCCTTCCTTAAAGACCAATAACGCGCTTGTGAATTCTAAGTTGCAGATGTCTATGAGCGGCGGTAATTACTTTCCACCAAGTGACCTGTCTGCCCTGTAAGTTTTTTTTTTATGGAAAATGGGGCAAACGAGCAGACGTATCGCCTGATGGTAAGCGATTACCGCCGCCCATGGACAGCCGCAACACCAGAAGCGATACAATCGCGTTGCCGGCCTTTGGGGGATGGGGAGAGGGGTTGGGGTATGGGCCTCCGGTATCCTCACTCACTCGGTAAAATACAGCACAAGCGCTGTTTCACACCGGTTTTCTGTGAGGTTGTGGTATCACTCCGGTCGAGTCGGCCCATTCATGCCGAAGCGTGGCTCTCCCACGGTAAAGTTATCCCAACCTAGCAATAATGTGCAACGGAGGATTTTATAAACATACATGAAACCGATACAAGTCCACCCAGAATCAGAACAAAAATTTATGTATCTCACAAAGCGTAGTCGCATGTGGCTTTTGAAAGCACAATGCTCAAGACAGCAGAAAACGGTAAGTAGGGCGGTACGCCGTCTGTGTTGTCAAAGTTGTATTCATGAATAAACATTTTTAGCGATCAGAAACGTAACTTTATGAATAATAGTTACGCTCTCTGGTTCACTCGAAATGAGGAAATACACGAGAACTCAATTGCCCTACCGTAGTTAAGGAAATCAACATCAATAAACAAGTAACAATAATTTAGAAAAAACCGACTGCGTCAATATCTGTCATCTTTAATAAATTCAGGTTTTTTATAAAATTTTGATGTAAGAAGAATCTATTGACACCACTCACATAAAATACTACAAGCCGTTAAGCCTCTAGGGCGTGCCAAAGAAATATACATACATACACTCGAAAAACATAACCTCCTTCTTTCGCAGTCGGGTAAAAACGCTACGCATTACGACTAGCCACCCGTCCAAATCCTGTGGCTACTGACTTATTGGATATTTCCAAAAGCATCAACAGCCTAAAGAGAGGACATGGTGTCTCATAGGGTAGCGCTAGCGGTGGTAAAGACCTCTGATACTAACTAAACTGATAATAATCCAGTTAGGACTGATGGCTGTTCAAAAAACAAGAAAAAAAGGCGGGGCAACTGCCGATAGAAGTGAAAACTTGAGAATTGTATAGTCGAGCTATTAGATAATTATTTTTGGTTTTTAAAAGTAGTGTTAATGACCAATTTAAGTATATCTATGTACATATATACACAGTTTAGCTCATAGGAAGCGTGAGGTGACGATGACGCGAGTTCCAAAGTAACCCAAAAATTGTTCAACGCGCCTGAAGAAATTTCACTTATGAAAAAAAAGAAACGTAACTAATATGTTAGATTGGTCTTAGTATCAGTTCAACCGCGATCCACCTAATATAATTCTTAAGTAGTAATATCCCGTTCACGATTTCCCAAAGGAAATAATCTTGCATTTATTCGTAACCAGACCGCGGATTTACTCGACTTTTCTCGCCCCTAAAGGACTTTACAATTTTTTTCCGTTACATTTCTTCGGTTGCTGATTTTGCTCACAATGTAATGTATGGCAATAAGTTTTATTTAACGCAAATGTTGGCAAAAAAGAGACCTTATGAACAAGATCTTTTGGTACAGCTTCCATAATACTAAAGTTATATAGATATGTAAACTGATGCGTATTTTTTTTTTATGGAATAGACCGGCAAACTGGCAGACTTATCGCCTGATGGTAAGCGATTACCGCCGCCCATGGACACCCGCAACACCAGAGGCGTCACAAGTGCGTTACCTGCCTTTGGGGGATGGGGGGGGGGCGAAAGGTGGCGGGGTATGGGCCTCCGGTATCCTCACTCACTCGGTGAAACACAGCGCAAGCACTACTTTTATTTAAGCACCGGTTTTCTGTGAGGCCGTGGTATCACTCCGGTCGAGTATGTATGTATATTATTTGCAACACTGTTTTTTTGTAAATAGCTTGATAGATTTTGGATTGAAAAATTTGTCTTTAGATTTGTTTTAAATGCAAGAATGATACTGGTAGTGGAGGATACAATAAGGAACGACTTTCACCCATCTGTTTATTGGATGAAAAGTATTTTATATCAATTAATATATTAAATAATATATCGGGGGTGGGTTGGCTAAAAAATTCCTGGCCAAACTATTTCATCATTATTAATTAAAAATGACTTTTTATTAAACAGTGTACCCATAAATTTAACGAATAAATTTAATAGACAATAGACAAATAGACAACCAAAGGTTTGTATGTTCTACAGGCTTTATACTTTCGGTTGGTATTAAATATATTCGTTAAACACATGGGTACTCTGTTTAATAAAATGTCATTTTTAAATTTTTAATTAATAATAGTTTGGCCAGGAATTTTGTAGCCAACCCACCCGCGATATGTTATTTAATATATGAAATTCGATATAAAATACTTTTCATCCATTACACAGATGGGTGAAGGTCGTTTCTCTATGTATCTTAGACCATGGGTAGATTTTCTAAACGTCCTAACTTCTGAAATAGACGTTATTCTAAAGAGATTATTATATTTATGTAAATGTTATGCAAAATCAAAATCTTAACCCCCAAATTCGTATTCCCGCATCAATTTGTCTCAAAAATATGATTAATGAGGTAAAAGTACAAGCAGTGGTTGTTATATTGTGGATGACAAGTTACAAGGGTCGGTCAAGAGCTCAAGAAAAGGAGGTCATCTACGAACAAAATCTCGTCATCAAATGCCAATTTGAATATAAATATAATAGCCGAGCGTACTAACCACTCTTGGTTAGTACTCGCAGTATGTACATCTTATTTTTATTTTAACACGTATAAGTTGGTACATAAAATTCCCTTTTTTGTTAACTAGCTGAGCCCCGCGGTATTACCCGCGGTACAAAAATAACAGCGATTAACGCCGTGGCGAAAAGTAAAAAAAAAAAATGTAAAAAGTATCCTATGTCCGTCTCCTGATTCTAAGTTACCTCCCCACCAATTTTCAGCCAAATCGGTTCAGCCGTTCTTGAGTTATAAATAGTGTAACTAACACGACTTTCTTTTATATATATAAGATTAGGATTGTTTAATGTTTGTAAACCCTGGTGTGCAAATAAAGTATTATCTATCTATCTATAAGTTTCATGTATATTTGTTAAGTCCCCCAAATAATATTCCTAATGTTGCCTTATAAAAGAAACAATAAACAATAGTTGGCAGTATTTACCAATTAAATGTAATCCATCTGTAAGTTTGTTACCCCATTACGTAAAAAACAACTTTAATTCACCACCGGATCAATGAATAAAAGAAAATATATTACGAGTATTATTTGAAAGTTAAAATGTTTTTTTTTTTAATTGACTATCCATACTAATATTATAAATTCGAAAGTAACTTTGTCTATCTGTCACGGCTAAACTGCTACACCGATTTCAATGAAATTTGGCATGGAGATACTTTGATTCTGGAGGAAGGACATAGGCTACTTTTTATTACGGTAACTGATACACACGCGGGCGAAATCATGGGCAAAAGCTAGTTACAGATAATAATGATGACAATGTTATGTTATTCGAACCGTGTGTATAAAAAAATAACACTGAATGTAATGAAGCAATTTCGAGCTTCATCGAGTAAAATGAATATGTCGACAGAAGAAAATATTTAGTTTATACAAAGCGATCTTTATTTATATTGCGTAATATTCTGAAGGCAAACTTAAGGTCAGATTAGAATCATAGACTTATTAAAGTAATGAGGTCAGTTGGGACATGCAAACTTATTGTTCAACCAATTAAGATTTAAAAATATGTTACGAAGTAAAAACAGTTCGTCTAAAAATATGAAGGGTTAATTTTAAGTTTGAATTCAGAATAATTTTAACACGTTTTACTATCAGACTTGTCTGTTGGTCTGTTAATGATCCTGACTGTTAAGTTAAAAGTCATAGGTTCGATTCCTATCAAGGACAAATATGGATATTATGGAAAGATCATTTTTATCTCGTTGTAATTAATAGGTATGTGACAAGTATGTTTATCAGCGCTTTGGTGACCTTAATGCTTGACTAGTTTGGATTCATAGAGCTATGTCTAAAATGTGTGACGTTACAATTATTATAAGACACCTCAGAAAAACTGCTTGTTGGCCACAAACTTTTTTTTTAGGTATGAACCTGACAAAATGTCTCTACTCTGCCTGATGGAGAGCGTGGTGGTGGTCACCATACTCATTGCGAATGCAGACAATGCAACAATGCAGGATGGTGACCCACACCATGGCGGACTAGTGATGCTTCTGCATCATTGGGCCTCCTGCTCCACTAAAGCTCCACTAAATCATTAGAGATACCATGTTCAGATGGACAATTCTATACTTACTGTAAAGCAATGACCTTTGTTAACTTTGTCCTAAAATGAGTCCTTATTTTACAAGCTTTTTATTAACTTACAATGTATGTATGCTTGTATGTTCGGGTAGAATCTTGGAACTCAATTTTGAAGCAGATATCTTCAACCGATTTTGCTGAAATTTTGCAAGCACATGTATACAGCGTGACAATATAATATAGTAATGACATGGAGCTAATCTGATGCTGAAGCTGGAAGGTGGCCATAGGAATTCTGTAAAGAAATGTCGCAACATCATCGAGTTTGGACTCGTTTGATTCGTCTCGAAGCATTCCAGTAAAAGCTTGTTTTTAAAAAGCTTTTTAATTTAATTTATTTAGTAATTTACTTTATAGAATTTCAATTGAGGCGTATCACAGCCGCAAAATGCTAAATTTATTCAACTTTGTTTCGAAACCGCTGATCTACAAAATATACTCTGGTCTTTAAAACTTTGAGCGGTAACAGGTATTATATTTATCCTTGTTTCATAATAGTTAATGTTAGAGTATAATTCAAGGTGCGCAGAACTATATTGAATTGACAAAGAGTGTTTTTGATAACTCATTTGTTACAGAAATATCACCGATTTCTATCGTTAAAAACTGTATATTTCATACCATATTTTTCACCCCAACGATAGACAACTAAGTAATACTAAACACAATTTAATTTTTTTCTCAAATTGGGAAGAACATTTCAGTCAAATTCGGGTGGTTCGAGGTAATGAACATAAAAAAAATATCCGAATTAATAATGTCGAAAGCTAGTATAAAACACGCGTCTTTACATTAAGTATTGAATGTGTTTTTACTATTCTTATTAACTAACTGACCCACGCAACGTCGTTTAAGTCTTCTATTGCCCGTAGCGTAAAAAAAAATCCCCGTTTTTGTAACATTCTTCATTGGTGCACTGCTCTTATTGGTCTTAGTGTGATGATATATAGCCTTCCTCGATAAATGTACTATCCAACATCGAAAGAATTTTTCAAGTCGGACCAGCGGTTCCTGAGATTAGCGCCTTCAAACAAACAAACAAACTCTTTAACTTTATAATATTAAGTATAGATGTACCTGGAAGTTTAATATATATCTGAACTGTCAGATATTAATAACAACATTTTAAGGAATCGATTGAGATCTATTCGCTCATGACTTGACAATAAATGCTATTTTTTTTATTTATTTTTTAAAAGACAACTCCCGCATTAGGAATAAACATCCTGTGTGCGGATGTGTGATTTACAAACATACAAGAAACGGACACAAAGAACACCCAGACTCGGGACAACAATTTGTGGATCACACAAAGTGTTGTACCACGTGGGATTTGGACCCACGACACTTAGCGCAGTAGCAAGAGGCGTGGCGACCGCTGAAACCCCTAGTCCACCGTGCAGTCGAACGTTAGGTATTCAGGCAAACGTTAGGTAAAATACGTTATATTAATGTTACTGAAAAGAAAGGAAAGAGAATATCTTCTCCTTGGCCACGTGTCGGACAAAACAATGGCCGTTAACACTACGACGCACATAATGGAGGATTAAACCGAAAATCCTTGATTCGTGTTCAAGTGAAATCCCCATTGAAATAATCCATATAAGAGATAGATCTGCCATCTTTTATCCGGAGAGGATTAAACTGTTTACCGCGACTCCTAAAGCTCTTAGTAAGAGTATTAAAAATGTTTTTAAGAATATCCGTCGCCTTCTGTTTTATTCTGTGGATTAAGTTCTTAAAATCAATTTTTATTTTTATTATCCTCTATATTTTATTATATTTTTTTTTTCCAACGTGTCTTTGCTAGAGGAACTCGGCATTACACAGCGTCTATCAACCACAGTACAGTCGCGCATACTGCGATACTTTGGCCATGTCTCTAGACAGAATAGCGACTCCATAGAGCGACTGGTAGTACAGGGAAAGGTGGAGGGTATCAGACTCCGCGGCAGGGCACCCATGCGCTGGATGGACCAGGTGAAGTCCACAATCGGAAGCCGCGTGTCTGACTGCAGCCGACGGTCTGCCGACAGACTGAGATGGTGGGAAATTGTACGAGGGGCTTTATCCACCTCCACCACCAATGTAGACAACTCTACGTGACCACGACCGCACTGCCAAGAGTGAAACGAGTGAGAAGAAGATTTTTTTTGTCTATTCTGAAAACACGTGTTTCCGTTATTTAGTAAGAAAATTTTTGTGTTATCTACAACAGCCAGTTCGGATTTTATTCCAATGTTCAAATTCGCAATGGTGACCACTGCTCTTGAATTCTGCTCTTGCGTTCCATGGGACCACCCATTTAAATTTGGTTCTTGAATTTAGTTCCTATTTTCTTAAAATTTTAAGTTATTTTACGTTGATTTTTTGTGCGAGGGTAGTACCGCCCCGGTTGAGCCGGACCGTTCGTATTAGACAGTTGATATGATTTCTTTTGCTTGCTGTGGTCTCCTGTCAGTACAGCGATATAATACCCCTTCAGACTTTTACTTTATACTGTATAGTTGAGTATATCTTTTGTTGGAGGTCCCAAAATTATAAATAAAGAGTGTGGGTGCCGCTAATGGGCATGTAAGTAGATTAAAATTACATTTAGCAAAGTGTAGGTGGTTAATACGCCTCTACCTACCACTGAAGAAATAAAATCGTGAGCGTATTACTATGTATATTTTATAACTTTCTGTAGACACAGGTAAAAGGATAGACCTAACTCAATAAAAACAACTTTGTTTTTATTACTTTCAGTGTGTGGGTTTGAGTCAAATTTTACTTATATTACACACTAACTGAGCCCGCGGTATAACCGCAGGTTACACTGCGGGGCAAAGCAAGTCTAAAAAAAGTACTCCTTATATCATCTACTATGTGCCAGTTAAAGTCCCGTCAAAATCGATCCAGCCGTTCCAGCGATTAGCCGGAACCAACAGACAGACAAAAACTTAAAAAAATGTTGTTTTGGTATATTTATGTAGTATTTGCACATACATAATATATGCATTTAGTAAAAAGTGGTTGTTTCAATATTACAAACAGACACTACAATTTTATATATTTTTATTACACATAAAACATTTTGTAGTGATGTATTCACCTCAAACAGGGTGCGGCCACTAACTACGTGCGAGCAATAAAGCTTGTGGACCTTGCCAATTACCGTCAAGGCGAAACGTGTACGAAACGTTACGTCACGCGACTCTCGGATTGGTCATTATTGTAATGTGAGTACCTGCTTAGATGTATCAAACATTCAGAGGGATTTCTTTGTTTCTTTTTTGTGTAGCAGGTTAAATAATAATAATATATCGGACATCTTACACATAACGTCATCTACTCCCTAACTAATCAGAGCTCGTACTATGGATACCAATTATCTGAAATATTTTTTTTTGTAATTTGTACTCTCGATTGTCGGCACTTGATGTAACTTGTTGTAATACATTTTAGAATAAAACTCACTTGTACTTATTCCACTATTTTAATTAAATTTACACCTGACCGGTTTCGTCTTATGGCATCCTCAAAGGTTAACCTTTGAGGATGCCATAAGTAAGTTACTATCAAATTTTTTTTTTCATAAACATACATATTATAGGTACATATAATAATACTAATATTTTTGACATCTAAAACACAATGCCATATAGTCCCAAACTAAGCGGAGCATATAGTATGGGTACTAAACAACTGAGATAAAGACGTGACATACATATATTCTTTAATACACATAAAACACTCACACTCCCAAACAAATATTTGGAGGTCACACAAATATTTGGTCCGACCCGAGAATCGAACATGAGATCACAAGCACAGCAGTCACATACGTTACCACTGCGCCACTGAGGCAGTCATAAATGAGCACACTTGTCACCTACCGGTAGTACCGCTGCATATGGACACCAGCAACTCCTCTCTTCACTATTTGTAGATCATACAAACAATTGGTCCGACCCGGGAATCGAACCTGGGACCTCACGATCAGCAGTCGCACACGCCAACCGCGAGACCAACGAGGCAGTCATTCGTAAGTATTGTCACCTTAAACTCACTAATAAGTGGTACTATAAAGAAATGGTTTTTAGTTTTAATACATGTTTAAAAAATGGATGTCTGTAAAGTCTGTTTACGGACGATAGTTTAACGTGACAACGGCATAACAAAACATTGAAGAAATGAGAAAATGAGGAGAGATAGATACGGCGTAAGCGCCCTATCTATCTCTCATAAAAATTGATGTAATGGTGAGAGATGAGACTCATACAACGACGTACAATGCGCGTAATGGGACAACGAACGTTACGGGAAAATGGTTGTAACGGGACAATGGACGTAACCGGACATTGTACAGTCATCCTTTTTCGTGCATGCAGCCGGCGTTCATCAATTTATTAGACGTTGTCTCTTCAAAAAGTTAAAGAAACACTTGAGTCTCAATTTCAACAGTCGATTAGACATTTTGAAAAAAGAACCCCAAAATTAGCAATGACATGCAAATCGACCGATATCTGGCGTTCGTCCAAACGGACGCACCCATTCCGTATATGCACATACTTACGATTCCGCTTGACTAGAATGTTACATGCAATATGTATTCCAAGAAAAGTAGAATGTAGGTCCGAACATATTCTTTCTACAGAACTTTGATATCGCGTAGTGGATTGTAGAGTATCGATATCAGTCGATTCACGTAAAAATCTAAGTTCAAAAAGTATCGTAGTGGACTTGCAGCCTAATGAACCTACTTTGGTAGAAAAACTTCAGAATCTTTCTCCTATGGATCCTCTAGAAAGAAAGGTAAAACATAAGTCAGGTTAGCAAAGAGATATACAAGGGATTATTCATAAGTGTCGTCATGAATCGCATGTTGCCAACTTGCTAAAGTTTACACTCGGCGCCATATGTGACTTCTTGTCGTTATTTAAAGTCTTATGTTACATCTTCTCGTTACTCTCCTTTAGCAAATAAACGGATAATGAATAAAAAAGTTTGTCTTTAATATTATTTAAACTGTCCATGGTGGACCTTTCGTACAATAATACGTCAATAAACACGCATTAAGCCGGTGGGCTCATGTACTTTGTTGTAAGTTTTTTATGTGTTTCATAATTTGTAACATAAATTATTTAAACATTTCAATTTCTTGCATTTCTTCTTCTATTATAAGTTATGGAATCAGGCGTTACTTTGCGGAAATCCATGACATTAAATGCTATGAAATATATTTAGCTTTATTATTATAGCTAATTCTTCTATTATGAAAAACTTAAAAAATGCATATAAAAGGTTTCTTATCCATATAGGTAATATTAATGTTTGTGTAAAGTCCCCCGCGACACAGGATTTATTCCTAGTGCGGTCGTTGTCTTTAAAAAAAAAAAAACATACGTGAAGCAGGAGTGCAGAAAGCTAAAAAATGTATTTATTATTTTGATGAATTTCTACGATTGCCCACTAGTACATATTAATTGGACTAGCCCACCTTAAACGGTAAATAGGAGGAGGATTTACTATCCTCCAAGAAAATGCAGTCAATGCATTGTCGGTCAGAAAGCCATATTGATGCAGTTATTTCATCGCGTATATACTATATAGGGTCTAGTATGAATTTGAAGGCCGAGCCTTAGGCGAGGACTTCACTAATACGAGACAGGCAATTGCCATTTCCGCCGAGGCATATATAGTGCTTTTCCCAAAGGATGCAGGGAAATAAAACATAATTTTATATTATACATTTAATTTAATTAATATTAAAAGTTACATTACTCATATTTTCTTTTTTTTTATGGAATAGGCCGTCAAACGAGCAGACGTATCGCCTGATGGTAAGCGATTACCGCCGCCCATGGTCACCCGCAACACTGAGGCGTCACAAGTGCGTTATCGGCCTTTGGGGGATGGGGGGGGGAGTAGGGGGACGTGGGTTGGGGTATGGGCCTCCGGTATCCTCACTCACTCGGTGAAACACAGCGCAAGCACTATTTCACACCGGTTTTCTGTGAGGCCGTGGTATCACTCCGGTCGAGCCGGCCCATTCATGCCGAAGCGTGGCTCTCCCACGGTATTATATATATTATATTGGGGCAATTACTAAAAGAAAATCTTAAATCTGGTGGAGTACAATCAATTTCCATTTCACTCCCTGAACTGTTGGAATTCATTTTAATTATTCAATTTACATTCATTAAATATTTAAATAACAAATCAAGACGAATTTTCAGCTTTGCCGCCGATTTTCTATTTTTCATCTGTGCCGAAAGACAAATGCATTTACGCATACAGCCACGTGAACGCAATTTGTACTAAGCAAAGAGATTTTTGTATGCCAAGAATGTTAAAAGAGATCCAATCAAAGAGTATATAATAACCCCAGCACGCCGTTTCATACAACATTGCTGGAGCGTTGTAATGTTCCTAATTCAAAAAACGCTCCTGCAATGGATTTATTTTTCGCTATCCGTAAATTGGATACTTCGCGTGTTCTTTTTTCGAAAATAATGACAATATTTCCATGCATGTTTGAGAAAAACTTATTTAATATGCTCTCGAGTGAGCATGGGTGAAGACGACCATGTAGTTACTCTTTAAAAAAAAATAAGATCAAGCCCATAGTTTAGGAGTTCAAATTCCAAATAGAGGGCGACAGATAGGTACTTAAATATTTACCACAAATTGAACAGTAGTACCATTTTGGGGTCAATTTTCTAACTCTTAAAGTAAAAGAACAAAATAATTATCCACTCTTCGAGGTAAATTAAATAGCCTTTAAATAAATGATCCAATATATTTCAGGATCGAGAAGCTAAACGGCTACAGGTGACAATGTTAATTGAGGATTGAAGATTGAGAGCTAAATCTGAACAATTAAGTGCATCCGTTTGCACAATCTCTGCAATAAATCGCACTTTATGTTGCCAAAGTGCATTTATTTCTTGTATACTTTTTCTAGTAGATTTCTCTACTTTAGCGGACATTGTATGTACTGCTTATGTCTACTTTGAAGATTTTATCTAAAAACTATTGTAGCATTTTGTTTTGTTTGTTTAAAATAGATGTCTTTCTTTTTAAATAGATAATTATGTGTGTACGGTGAACTTTACAAGTATTGATGATAGAGATACAAAGAACAATCAGACTCAAAAGAAGAATTTGTAAATTATTTGGGGATTAATCCCACAATATCTTTTCTTTTCAAATCCATAATAGGGGATAGGGGGAAACGAGCACACGTATCGCCTGATGGTAATCGATTACCGCCGCCCATGGACACACACAACACCAGAAGCATCACAAATGCGTTACCGGCCTTTGGGGAATGGGGAAGGGGATGGGAAGAGGGGTTGGGGTATAGGCCTCCGGTATCCTCACTCACTCGGTGAAACACAGCGCAGGCGCTGTTTCACACCGATTTTCTGTGAGGCCAAGGTATAACTCCGGTGGAGCCGGCCTATGCATGCCGAAGCGTGGCTCTCCCAAGGTGTGTTATTATTTCCTCTAACTATACCAAGTAAACAGATGTGTGTAACTATGTAGTATGTACCTTAGGCACATCTCTGAGGTAGACTGACTTTAGAAACTTTTAATGACGTGACGTGGAGTGTGTTTGACTAAATTATAAGTAAGTAGATACGTATGTACCTATGCTGACGTATTTTTCAGACTTTGCCGACTGTAATTTAAGGCCCTATACTATAATGATTAATCACTAAAAAGATAGCAAGCCTTTTGCCGTTATTATATGCTTTCCTAAAAAACATGCTTATTACTAATTACGAAATACATTCACCATCAAGTCTTTAATATTATTAATAGTGCGTAAGGTTACGATACCTTCTATTTCCCCACGTTTCTAAAGGGTTATATCGCGCGTGGTCACGTGCCCTGTGACCACGATCGAAGGTATCATAACCTTTTAAATAAATTTATCGCAAATAAGTCCCGTTGCCTTACAATACTATGTGTACACACTTGTAAAAGTCGCGAAAGTCTAAAAACATTTATAATAAGTTGTTTAAAAATGATCCACTTATTATTTTATGTTTCTTACCTCATAACTTTCGACTGGGTGAAACGATTTTGATGTTTTTTTTTATTTGAAAGCTGGTGCTTCCCGTGTGGTCCCATTTCAATTTGGTCCATTTCTTGAAGTTGTTTTTTTTTTGTTAAAATTTGTGATTTTTTGTAATAACATTTATAATTTCATGCCAATCCAATAATATTGTTTTAATAATAAAAAAAAAATTGCGCATCAAGTTCACAATATACATAAACATCTAAATTTCAAAACTTAAAGTTTAAAATGTCTAACTTAAAAAAAAAATACAAAAATCCCAAACCACAAGCTTCTAACTATTTGAACAAAGACCTTGTACTCCGCTTTGAGCGACCCTGCATTGTTGGGGTAGTTGTGGAAAAGTTGAAGCAAACAGCCAAAGTTCTATGGGGTCTCACCTTCGACGCATTAGGCGGGTTAAATGAGAACAACCTCAAAACCTACTGCGCCAGTTGTGGTGAAACTCGCTTTGGGAATTAAATTAAGGATTGAATGGACTACGGTGTTTTGTCACATAAAAGAAATCTATACAAATTAATAAAAATAAAATTTCTGTTTGTAATATCAAATTAACATCTATGTACTAAATGCATACGAAATTAAATACGGTACTAGATAAAAAAAATAAAAAAAATATGTGCGTCTGTTTGGCGGGCTGCTGGACCGATTTTGACGGGACTTTCACTGGTAGATAGCTGATGATATAAGGAGTAAATTAAGCTTCATTTTTTACTAGCTTCGTCCACAGCGTTACCCGTGGTTGTGTTGTACCGCGGTTGACAACGAGGGCCTCAGCTAGTCTTCTATTAAGTAAAGTAATAAAAATGTAACAGGTCCAATTCTGTACATTAAATATATTTTGAAAAAATTTTTTGGAGGGCTATCTATAATCGATACTGAAGCCAAAACTGTAATTTTTTTCATTTTTGTCTGTCTGTCCGTCCGTCTGTCTCTCTGTCTGTATCTTGGCCGCGCATCACGCCGGAAACTACTGAACGGATTCAAATGAAACTTGGCATGATTTGAGTTCATACTACGAGGTAGGACATAGGATACTTTTTATCCCGAAATCCAGCACGGTATCCTGGAGAGAGGGGATGAAAGTCAGAATATGTACGTAGTTGTAATTCAATAACACATAGTCCGATTTCATTCATTCTTTTTTTGCTAGAAAGAAACAAAAAAGATAACGGGAAAAGTGTTTTTTTTTTGTCCGCGACTGTACACTGCCTGTGGGAAGCTGAGACAGATATGTAAATATGGCGGTACGAAGTTCGCCGGGTCAGCTAGTCAATAAATCTATGGAAGATTCAAAACACGAAACATCATAGGTACATAATATATTAAAAGCTACTATTAGTTTTTAACTACTTGGTAGGTTTAGGGAGTCGTAATGAAACAAATATATACCGTTCCTTTCAGCTTTAATTAAACGTAAAACACGTAAAACAAATAAATTAACATTCTCTGCAATGTTCCATTACTTAAAAATCATGTCTTTTAGCCGAATACGTCAAAAGGACTGTTATGTTTTCCAAGAATAAATTAAGCATATTTATTTGGCACATTATGTAGCCCAGACAGTTTTATGGCTTTGGTTGTTTGATTTATCGTTAGACTCATCTAAATTGTGAAAATGAAACTGGCATATAAAAATTATAAAAATGAAAATCATTTGTTTCCAAACTCAAACTAAGAAGATTAAATTAAAAAGAACTGTTTTGCTTCTTTTCTTTAAATACATATGTAGTCTTACCAAATTGACTTTACTCTGCCTGATGGAAAGCATAAGCAGAGTCCAAAAGTAGTGGTCACCATACTCATTGCTCGTGCAGACAATGCAACAATGCAGCATGGTGACCCACACTATGGCGGCGTAGTGATGCTTTTGCATCACTGGGCCTCCGGTCTCGCACTCACCAACGAAACACGACAGCACAAAGGCTGTCACTTTAGATTGAGTGGCAATAATATGCGAATATATATTTCCGTAATAATATGCGAATTTGTGCAATATTTTAAATAACTTAAGCGGTATAGTTGATATCTAATACAATTCTTTGAACAAATGTAAATCGATTCTGAGCTCTGCCAGACTGTGAACAAATAACTATGTTACTAATACCTAAGTTGTATATTGTATGTTGTTGGCTAGTTATTTTTTGTTCTTTTCTGTTTGTGATATTATTATTTTTTGTTTGTATAACAATACATTCGGTGTCTGCTTTTAAGTAATTGTTACATTACGCTACATAAAATTGAATACTAGCTGAGCCCCGCGGTGCCACCGGACCGTGTACCCGTGGTACAACAACAACTGCGATTGACGCTTTTCGTCTTGTTTTTCATTTAGATTATTTCCTCACAAGACAGATTAAAAAGCGTGTCTCATAGTTGTACCTCGTTTTTTTTTCTTAACAAATTTTAGTTTATCGGTTTTATCTTCACTCCGGATCCCTTTTCCTAGAACTTCCAAAATAAATTGCGTGGGTTAAAGTTTAATTGTTAAAACCGAGGTTAAGTGAAACCACCTACGACACTCTCAACTGCTGCCTACGTACATTATACTATACTAAACAATGTAGATACAGCTTTTTTGTTCAATTTAAAGATTTTAAACGAGAACTCAACTCTCTTAGTATCAAGCAGTTTACTTAGAAAAAATCAAATCAAAAAACCATTATTGCTTACTATACTCTTTGCGCTGTAGCATGGTGTGACAAAACTAAAACATTCTGGTTGATCCAATTTAATTTACTACAGTTATTAATGATTCAATATATTGCGAATGTTCTACAGCTGAAATACTAAGTCATAATTTATAAATCGCGGCAACTTTCAAGAGTGAAACGAAATGTTACTGAAACTGTCCCGCACCATGCTACAGCGTTTGTGTACATTTTGTGATCTTGTAATACAGTTTTTCCGAACTTAACAGCCTTTTCCAGGCATTGCAAAGAGGGAAAGTATTATATAAAGACATAGATTGTTACACAATTGTTACATTTTAATGTATGAAATGTTAGAATAAATGAATTAATAATTATAAGTAACGTAGTATAAGAAATAAATAAATGATTTTTTTTAAAAACGTGGAAAAATTAAAAGGTTATTCCACATCGAACTATTTAATATTAAAATCTGCTTAAAACGAAATATTTTGTCTTATGACTTCTTTCATAGGCAGACTTTTTGATAATTTATTGTTTAGGTGCAGTATCTCTTATTGTAATAGATGTATATATTTATATAAATGAGAACCGAAGATAGCGTTGCTAAACTGTGTCATAAAGAACACCGAAATCTTGTATTACGTAAACACTATACATATTTATGTGACCGCCGTTTACATATCACGACCCTCGGTGTCTTAAGTGACATCTGTTCCAATCTTGCGTTGCCAATATCCCTCACACAAGATACTGGCTCCAGTCAATACAAGTAATCAGCTGCCACAGACTCGGGCCAACCACAACGCGCCGTGGAATAATATATTTACACATACATGTACAAACCCTGCTGAGTTTCACGATAGCTCGACCGTACTTGATTCCTGTCATCTAAAAACTATCCATGATATGACGGAGTAATATTTTACGAGTGGACGTTGGATAGTTTCCAGGCTGATCACGTATTGCCACCCAAATCGTGATATGGCAAAAGCCGATTTCGTTCAGCGAAAAATTGCTCGCATGCCGTTTGAATGCTTAGAGAATTTTACCTGCTTATTGAGTTACATGGTCCCTTTAAAGCGGATGAATATTTTATTGACACCTATTTAGAGCAACGAACTCTATTTTTGTTTATGAAATCGCTTCATTTTTTGGGGATATTTTATGATAACACAATGTACGACTTTTACATCACATCACTCGATGACTTCATATGGTATTAACGTTTATTATTTGGCTTGTTAAAACTATCCAGTTTTCGTAAGACTCGACTCCATTGATCATAAGCTCTCCAGGAACAACAAAGTCTGGCCTTTCGTTACTATAAAAATGTATGATAGGTTCTGCGACTCATAGAAGTTGCAGGCATATGCTAAGCTACATCTTAAGGAAAGCTGGGCTGCCGTATACGAGAGTGGTAATAGTCTTTTAGTGAAGAAAGGTCTTATAAAAACAGCTAAAGCTATTATTATTCTAACAACAGTTTAGAAGACACTTTAGTCAATTGGTGTATATTTACTGAAATAAAAAAATGTAAGTCAAATATGATGGTATTTTGAATAACATAGATAAAGCCTTGGTATCGTTAAATTATATACTTTTTAAGCCGCCCGGCAAGTTTCCTATGTATTATCATTCTTCGATGGGGCCGCAGTATAGTTATTCGGCTGATGTTAGGTATGTTATCGATTCTAAGGTCAACCTAAAATTACATTGACCGGGTCCTTCACATTGCAGGGCTAAGTGTTTTGCCGTCGAGTTCAGTTTGTAGTAGAACCATCACCTACACCTACAGAAGTTATCCTAGGTCGCAAGAAGCCCAAGAACCCAAGGTAAGGTCTACCTCACCACCCAAAAATGTATTAATATTAGCCCCAAAACTACATGCTCAAAGAAAATGCTGTTTTTATGCTCATTGAGAAATATTTACCTTTCTCAGGTGTTTTAATATCATTAGCTGGTCGACTTAAGTCACCACGTGAAAACACCTTGGAAGCCGTACAAATCCTACTTCTATATACCGTTTGCTTCGGATTGAGTAAAAGTGATACTTAGACTTAGTGACCCTCTTTCGTAAACGTACCGCAGGCAGGGATTAAATGCTAACTTTTCACCTACTAGTTAGAACATCCATACTTGTTTGATAAAATAATGCGAAGTCTGTCTAGCTGTTACGTTTTCACAGCTATATTACTGCACAGATTTCAATGAAATTTGGCATGGAGATACTTTGATTCTTGAGGAGGGATATAGGCTACTCCATACTACGATGGCCGATACAAATGCATGCGGTGTCGCGCGCAAAATCAAATTTTTTGAAGGCAAAGTAAATGATTTTTATATCTATGAGATTGAAGAATAGTAGGTGAATCGATTCAAGTGTGATTTTGAAACATTTGCAGGAAAGCTTATTTACAGAATTTCGTCCGTGGCCCGTATTTCATATTTCGGCATAAATGAGCCGAACATACCGAAGTTTTTTTTAGTTTATAAAAAAACCACTCCTGCACTAGAAATGTTCCTGTGTGCGCGGGAACTTTACAATCATACATGAAACGGACACAAAGAACACCCAGACTCGGAACAACAACTTATGAATCACACAAAATGTTGTCCCATGTTCAAACCTCAAAAAAACAACGAACCGGATGTTATGCCGAACAATGTGTGACTTCACAAGAAAAGAGGTTTTACCGTGGGAGAGCCACGCTTCGGCATGAATGGCGGCCCTTTCATGCCGAAGCGTGACTCTCCAACGTCTGTGGAAATCCCCTCAGACCGGACTCGAACCGACTAAAACCACACGTTGTGCCACTCTGCGCCTGAGACGGGAGGGATCCGGGAACTGCTGACATTAACACATCTGGACCCCTCCCCCAACCGGAAGCCCTGATTCTGGAGGAATTCCACGTCCTAAACCAGAAAAAGTCATGAAAAATAAAAGCTTGAGCGATCAATAAAATGAGAGATAACAGGTAATCACACAGGTGATCCATATATCAAAAACACCGGCCAAATGCGAGTCCCCAGGGTTCCCTACAAACCAGTAGGTATGTTATATGATGTAACTAAAAATTTATGTTTTTCGCAATGTTTCCTTTGTCTGTGCTATTAAGACGTTGCTTCGTTCTAAATTACAAGATTCTGAGTTTACGGGACGGGACGGATGGTACCCTGTAGGTTTTGATTCCCTTGCGAGTGTCGAATATTTGCAGCATAACGACATTATGTTTTGATTGCATTCGCTTAGCACTTTGATTTTTTTACAGCTCCAGAATACAGTAGACTGTTTGTTTAACTGATATTTTTAACCATTCACGTAGAGGATTATGTGTTACATGTATGTAAGCTACCCAACATTTTTGAATATCGAAAATCCGTGTTGTGGTTGTCTGGAAGAGATCGCCGTGAGCGATAAGACCGCCTATTGTAACATTTGCATATATTGTAACTCGTCCTTTGTTTTCTGTTTGTAATTTTGTATGTACACAATAAAGATATAAATAAAAAAATAAAAAATAGACCTGAGTATTTGATATGAATTTCAGTTTGATACCTCTACGCGTTTCTGTGAAAATGGGTCTTGACAGACAGACAGACGGTCAACAAAGTGATCCTATAAGGGTTCCGTTTTATACTTTTGAGGTATGGAACCCTAAAAATTATCGTCGCTTATTTGTACTATAAGCAATAAGGTAAATTAAACAAAGTATTTATATTGCCTTCATTGTACTATAGAACGTAGATAGATAGATAAAGAACCAACTATCCATTTATATAAATGCTATCAAATTCCAAGCATTGTCCTTTTCTAACATCTTTTTGAAGTTCTCAAATTGGATTTGACTAAAAGAACTTTTGTTAGTAACTTGAAAGAAGCCATTACGCCGTGTCATAATGCACTTTCAAATAGGTTTATACAAAATATATCAAAGAATGACAAGTCTATTGATTCAAAGACTGCACAGTTGGCATAGTGGTTTAGGCGGTCGCCACGGTGCTTGCCAATTCGCCAAGTGTTGTGGGTTCAAATCCTACACGGGACAACACTTTGTGTGATCCACAAATTGTTGTTCTGAGTTTGGGTGTTATTTGTGTATGTTTCATGTATGTCTGTAAAGTCCCCCACGACACAGGATGTTTAGGTATTCCTAATGCGGGAGTTGTCTTTTAAAAAAAAAAAAAAAAAGCTTTAGTAAAACACTCTATAGGATCAACTTTAACAAACCTAATTCAAAGAAAAATGATTCAAATGGTAAACTCTGATCACTCCTTTTAGAGCAAAATGCTTTTAAGTGCATCGCGACTTTCTTGGAATAAGAAAAAAAGATTGACAAGACCTTTATGCGAAAAAGTAAATTTATACCTAAGTCATTTTAATGGAATTAAGACCAATTATTTACCAAGACGTGTTTATGTGTTATGGCGTTTAATAATGAGGTTTTACTTGAAAAAATGCGCTCAAAAATCATAAGTTTTTCCATCCAAAATCATTTGAAGTCGAATACAGAATAATAAACTGCAGTTTGAGTATTGATATAGCTGCAATTGTATCTATCCTAGGTCATTATTATTTAAAAAATAAATAAATACCCCTGACAAAAGATCAAATAAAAAGTATGAACATACAAAGCCTAAAACATCTCATTCGGGTCTATTTGCAAAAGTTCGATGGTTCGTTCTCCCATTTCTTGAAAATGACTGGATCGATTTTAATGAAACCTGAAGTTTTGTGATGTACCCCTTACGCCCTTTCATTTGATATTCCACTCGAGACTATTAATTTGTAAACATTGTTTTTTTTCCATTTTCATTTCTACTCCTTATATCTTTTAAAAGGCTAAACTGTTTTTCATCAAACATAGCTAAGAACACACCCGATTATTTCACCTGCCGAACAAAAAAAACTAAATCAAAATGAGTTTGTCGGTTCGGGAGCAACAATACCACAGACAGATAAACCCACACACACGCATAATTATAGATACATCAAACTTAAAACACCCTGTCAATTTGCGTCGCGAGCTATAAATGGGAGGAGATTTTTTCTCCCAGTTTTTGGCCAAGACTCTTCTATTTTTTCATGTACATTTTTTGGACTCATAAACAAAATCAAGATAGGTTGCTTTTCGATTGGCATCAAGAAGTCGATAATTTCACACAAGCGATGGATTGGGATGACGTCTATTAAATAACGATCTTTCTCGAGACCAACAATATAATACACCTAATAATAATAAAAAGGAACAAATCGCTATTCTTGGAAATATGCCGAATCGTTTCACCAAACACAATAACTACACGTCGTCATAAATAATGAAATGGGAGATATCGTGTCCCCTCTTCCCCCTCTCCATTCAAACGTCTAGTCTGGACAGACGGACAAAATCTTCACTTATATTTGAAAGGAAAAAAGGATGATAATATGTTGCGGTACATATTATCGGATACATCGTCGAATGACCTTCAAGATTGTATTTGTCAGGGGATTTTATGTAAGGTTTTTATATTTTTATACCTATAGTTTTCCAGTCAATACCTAGCGATAAGCAATAACAGTTATATGAATATACTAGCGACCCGCCCCGGCTTCGCACGGGTGGATTTCAGATGCCCCCGCCGACGACACGATTCGTGCATTTTAAATCTGTAATATCTTCGAATATATTCATTTAAATTAGATACTGTAAAGGGCTATTTTGATCTATATTAAATGCACAATGTATTTAATTTACTTAATTGTATAAGGATTCATTCTGTATTGCTTAAAATCACTTCGTAAATAAGTCATTATTTCTCGTAAAAATAAAGGAATAAAAAATGGTTGTTGTGGGTTATCCCTAAGAGATAGACATATACCGTCGCGGACTTTTTTGTAGTACTTTTTAAGGTGTACAATACTGTAGTACATTATTTTGATCTATCTCGTAGGGTGCAACCAGCGTTTGCAATGTAAGCGCAAAAAATGTGTTTTTTTGCTACATCACATTAGAAACCTCGAAAATTAACAGTGTTTCCATTCTATATTATGCATTTATTATACATAAAAACCTTCCTCTTGAATCACTCTATCTATTAAAGAAACCCGCATCAAAATCCGTTGCGTAGTTTTAAAGATTTAAGCAAACAAAGGGACATAGGGACAGAGAAAGCGACTTTGTTTTATACTATGTAGTGAAGACATTCAAAGAGCAGAATGATTTAGGCTGATATTTTATGTAACAGTACTACCCTATTCTATGTCACACTAACATCAGATATTTCTACACTTCCAATTAACGACGTTACACATTCAAAACGAAATATGTATGTGAGAGTTTTCAGTGTAAATCACCAGAGACTCCCAGAATCAGGGAAGAGGGAATTTTGTTTAATTAAATAAATAAATATTTCGGACATCTGACAAACAATGCCATCTAGTCTCAAACTAAGCAGAGCTTGTACTATGGCAGAATATGGTATGATCAAAAACCACCTATGTTACACCTGGTACTAACCTATGTTCTATGCAAATAAATTTCATTTCATAAAAATGCAAATAAATTTCATGCCAATGCAAATAAATTTCATTTCATAACATGAAATGCAAATAAATTTCATTTCATTTCATATGAAAGCTAGAATGGCTGATAGAACCGTATTTTTTTGTAAATACATAGATATTATACATAAGAACCACGCAAACTCCTAAATAAATGTTTGCAGATTTAGTCCGATCCGGGAATCGAATCCGAGATCTCAAGCACAGTAGTCGCATACGCTCCCACTGCACCACCGGGACAGTCAAAAAGAAAGAAGGAAAGGAGAAATCCACCTTTTTTTTATGGAATAGACGGGCAAACGAGCAGACGTATCGCCTGATGGTAAGCGATTACCGCCGCCCACGGACACCTGCAACACCAGAGGCGTCACAAGTGCGTTGCCGGCCTTTGGGGGATGTGGGGGGAATAGGGAGGGGGGTTGTGGTATGGGCCTCCGGTATCCTCACTCACACGGTGAAACACAGAGCAAGCACTATTTCACACCGGTTTTCTGCGAGGCCGTGATATCACTCCGGTCGAGCCGGCCCATTCATGCCGAAGCGTGGCTCTCCCACGGTAAACGGTTTTTTAGCGTGTGGAATGGGTCATCACCTCGGCAAACAGCTACGAAATACTGGCTTAACAAAATTTTCTGTGAAACAATGGTATCACTTTGATCAAGGCAGCTCAATTGTGGCGATAGATGGCTCTCCCATAGTCAAGTCACAGTTACATGTAGTAACATCTTATATCTATCTATATATATAAAAGAGGAAGGTGACTGACTGACTGACATACCCAGAGATCAACGCACATCCCAAACCGCTGAAGCTAGAATCCTGAAATTTTGCATATAGGTTCTTTATATAACGTAAGTGAGCACTAAGAAAGGAATTTTGGAAATTCCACCCCTAAGGACCCCTAAATCAGGGATGAAAGTCTGCGTGAGCGAAACCGCGTGTAAAAGCTAGTACTTAATAAAACATTAATCCAATCCAACCGTACTCGTAGCAATTTCTTCTTTCAATGACTACCTTCTTTTCTGGTGTACCTTTCCTTTCAATAGACTCTCAATTGTGTTTTTAAAAACCTAAAGTGCTCCGTTAGCTCGCAAGCCTTAGCTTGCCTTCTATTAAGTCAATAAACCTAAAATTACCGTTTCAAAAAATATTCGGAGAAAAAAATATAACTAAGTATCAAGGATATCAAATCTACCAGAACTTCATCAGAATTCAGTAACCGACAGGCTGAAACTGACAACATTTAACACGTCAGCAACCTGTGATTAAGTGAAAGCACTATGTTCTGAGAAGTATCTCGATGATAGATGAAGAACATTATTTTACGGAGTATAAGCAGGATCAGATTGGAACAGAAGCTAGCATAATATGATAGAATGGAGATGTTAGTAGATTGTAAGAAAATGCATATAACACAATATGACCATTTTTTTAATTAGCTCAGTTACGTGTGGCTTTAAACTGAAGGAATGCATTTTAAATACACGCAAACTGCAAAATAGAATTGCAAACGAGCTGCGATGTCGGGTGACACATTCGATACATGAATATCCCTAAAACTAAGAGTTGGTCATGAGATTTATAATAATGATAGCGCATGAAGGGATACGTACAACACTCATCTTTATTAGATTTTAGGCATTAAAAGTTAATAAAATCATAAATATAAGTATGTTGTTTGAAATGAAATGGTAACTCCTGCTGAAATCTCGTAGGTTTCCCAGTTTAGCGTGCCACTTAGGAGTATTTTTTTTTAAATCTAATTTAAAGACTGTTGTGACAACGTACTTTATTGAACCACCATTTACCTCATAAAGCGAGTGTTTAGCCTTTGTACCTTATGGACGCTTATCTAAAACACTCAATAGATAGTTAAGCGAGTTACTAAACAATCTTTTTGACGAAACCACCATCTCTATAAACTTTTGTTCTCAGAAAAACCAATAAGGTAGGCACCTTCTCCAGACCTCGTCAAATTAAAGCCGGGGACAGTTTCTTACGATCGATTTACGAGTTTTCCGTCCCAAAGTAGTTAATTAAACGAAGATTGATTCTGTAAGAAGTTTATTGGATCGAGTTTGTAAAGAGCCGCTTAGATGAGTAATCGACTAACCATTTAGTAAATCGATTTGGCAAATATGAAATTTTCTCTTTTAAGTTGCGTAATTACTTTTTTCAGAAAGTTTGGAAAGTTTCAAGTGTATAAAAGGTTAATTCCTTTAATTTTATAAAAATTATAATTGATTCAAGATTCTGAAAAATGTTTTAAATATAATAAAAATTTAAATTAAAATTTTCAACGACATTCGCAAAATACGTAGGTAGTAGAGCCACGCTGATTTCAGCACGAATGGGCCGGCTCGACCGGGGCGGTACTACCCTCGCACAGAAAATCAACGTAAAATGACAGCGTTTGTGCTGTCGTGTTTCGTTGGTGAGTGCAAGACCGGAGGCCCAATTAGTCTAGTCAACAAGTTCCATACTTGTTGACTAGACTAAAAGATGCACAAGCATCACTAGGCCGCCATAGTGTGGGTCGCCATACTGCATAGCTGTATTCGCAATGAGTATGGTGGCCACCACTCGTGGATTCTGCTAATGCTTTCCATCAGGCAGAGTAGAGTCATTTTGGCAGGCCAAACATAAAAAAAAAAAAAAAAAAAAAAAAAAAAAAAAAAAAAACCATTAATTAAATTTTATTAAAGTTAAAAATAAAAAGAAATCAAATTACCTACTTAATTTTAATTTTCCTAATGTTCAAATTATGGAGAGTTGCGCAGAGCAAAAAGCTAAAAACTAGTCTTAGGAGCCAGCCGTCCTTTCACGTAATAAATGCCTTGATAAACGGAAACTAAGTTGTTTCCTAAAAGAGGGCCTTAGGTTCATTGTAGAGTTGGAAGTGCCGTGACATTACATAGAAGTACAACCATTTCAAGCCGGTTATTAAGGTAGTTCTTAATAGAAACACCATATATACTTAGCTTTTGCATAGCCACAATGGCGTCCCTCAGAATCTGATAGCATTTTCTACCCCGTCACTAAGAACCAGCAGCCAGCATCACATCCCTATTCACCACTGCGTCAAAATTCCTAATATCCACTCATTCCGTTAAATTTGTTCCCCATTTAATACTCATTGAAAATTGATCCCAGAAACGAGCTTATTGAATTGCAGATTACTTCTCCGCCGATGTAAAACTTAGGAACAATATTTATGTTCATTCAAAATTCAGTCTCGGAAATCGATTCGAGTTGAACCGAGTAACGAGTTCATCGAGTCTATCGACAATGGTCGGCTCATCCCTAGTTTGTATAGAAAGTTAATTTAATACGTAGCATGGTCTTTGAGATAAGAAGATGGAGTACGGACTGATTACTTATATTTTGGTATGCGTATAAAATTTAAGCTGCCTATCTTTAAGGCCATATTGTTTGCATTTTGATTAGGAAACTCCATTTACTTAATATTATTTTAGTTCGTGATCTCATTTTGATATATTAAGTAATATGTATAAAGCAAAAGTTGATCATTTGGACGGAGTATGAATTGAGAAAAGGGAATATAACAAAATTGATGTGGAAAAAATGCAAACTGGTAATGATGTTAATACCACGAGTATAGTTTGGAGCGAAAAGAAAATTTAAAAGATGCTAACGACCCACCCGGCTTCGCACGGTTGTAATTTAGGCCGACATAAGCATTGAAAATTTATTTTTCAGCGACTTGGCTGTAAGACATTGTTTTCTGTTTACATAAAACTTAATGAGGTTTTATTATGCACATGAAAGTTCCTGGAAAAATTATCTAACTGGTAGTGAAAAACGTATAAAAATTCGTGGCGTATTTTGGGAAGAATTAGTGAGTATACTAGTAAATTTTCTTAATAGATAGTATTAACTCCAATATGTATTTGTATGCCCTTAATATTTGTTTTTTAAAATAAGTGATAAGATGGAAAATTCAGAAATAGCAGGCACTCCTCTTGAAAAATCGAAGCTCCATCGTATAGTAATAAACCTTAACCCGAACTTCACCTATACTCGGTCCATTCGTTTATTTCCTTTTTGACAGTTCAAGAAATTTCGAAATTAGTGACGCCCTCACACATTACCGATTCGATTTGAAATGATAAGCAATTTTATTTATGAAGAACTTTCAATCGATTTTATTAAATATTTTTAGTTTAAATATTAATTATTCCTTTATTAGTTTTTTATATTATGTAAGAAATAAACAAAAATATAAATAATAAATCAGTAAATTACATGAATGAACAGAGTTATTGTTCTTTAATCTTGGTTTGATTCTAAATTCCAAGATTTCGACTTAATTCCTTGCAAACAATCAATAACAAGGATAATTATAAAGAAATAACGAAGAAATTCCTAATGGACAGCATAGCTTAGCATACACACGTGTGTGGGTGTTATTGTGTTGTCTATTAGTCTTTGTATATGCGCTTGCCGTCCCTAACCTTATTTGTGTTTGTGTTTTGTGTATATTTTGCTAAACTGTTTAAATCTGATATTGCTAAGTTACTTATTGTTTACTAATGGACCAACTCCCTCTCGCCTAAAAACCCCCGTGGTTTAAGCGGGAGATTCTGTTTTTTGTATATCTGTAGATATGTTTTGATCAATAAAAAAAAAAAAAAAAAAAAAACTTGGAGTAATAGATACTATTTTTATTTCCTTTTTTTTATTAAATTTACAGAAAAAATACTTACATGAAGTCAAATTATTTTTATTATATGATCGATTTATCGTATTTCAAAAACTGATTTATAGTCTGTGGTTGTTTGTTATGCATAGGGCACTTCTCTAAAGTACCGTCACAGTCAATAAAGTACGACATTACTGTAGTACATTATTCCGAAAAAAAAACGGTAATTTATAGACGTGAGCTGTCAAAAAGAAAATAAACGAATGGACACAGTATAGTTGGATAACAAAAAGGATCGAAAGAGAAAATACTTACTACATTAAAACTTGTTGATTGTGTATTAAAAACCAATATTCAAATTTACAAAGGAAGATACACCACACGCCCCGGGCAATAATACTATAGAACACGTACATCAAAATCTAGGCATATCATGACCAAAACTCGTCGTTCAGACCTTATTGTGTCTATGTTACATGTTTTCGGCCCATTTTATATCTATAGGGGCCGTGGAGACCCTTTTCTAAGCCGATTTTTACAACCCGGACTCGATGATAAGCAGATCATGAAAGAATCTTTAAACCATCTGAAAGTAATAACAGATTTTCTCAAAAAGGATCAGAAATTTATTTAGCTATTTACATAAGCCATAGACCTGTTTATGATTAGAGACTTGATCTAGCGGTTCCGATAGACGTTGTACTAACTGAATGTAAGATGACTTTACGACTTTTGGCTGACATAATATTGGTGTATATCGTTATTTGTTTTTCGAAAGACGGTCTCAATTTCATCTCATCCACATTTTTTATATTTTTATCATTAATTTCATCACGACGAAGACTTGGAGACTCGAAGACTTAATATTTGAAGACTTTAAATACTTGACATTAGAGTGGTGCCCATGAAAAACAAGGATCCTCTCGTCGTCCTCAAAGACGTTTTTGTCAATGGTGACGACGAGGACATGATCAGGGCCATCTACACCCAAAACGCCGATGTTGTACCGCAAGAGGAGAGAGAGATCAAAGTCAAGTACAAGAAACGTACTAAAAATCCAAAGACGTCTCATGTCGTACTCCAAGTCAAGCCAAGGGTGTGGAGGGGAATGACGGAGGCTGGAACCCTCTACCTGGACCTTCAAAGGGTCAGAGTGGGATGACGCACTGGTGACGCTTCTGGTGTTGCAGGTGTCCATGGGTGGCGGTAATCGCTTACCATCAGGCGATACGTCTGCTCGTTTGCCCGCCTACTCCATAAAAAAAATGTAGAGAGATATACTCTATGTATATTTAATGTATATTAATAACGCACGGAGGTATATCTATGTACATTACATATTGTACATCACAGTGTACATATAGCTCATGCGAAGCATGCATTGACGATGACTTCAGAAAAAACGTATATCATGCACTCGAGAATTGAAGAAGAACAGTAAAGGAATCTACTTATTTGTTTAAATTCACATCAAATAGTGCTGACGGGAAAATAACCGTTAAGTAAATAAAAGTTCGGTACAATACCGATATTCGAGATATCCGCACGGTTTACCAGTTTTTATAGTGAATCGGTAAAGTTTTGTGCACGTTAGTTTCTTCGCTTGCGCGCCTCCAGGGTGTTGTCACACAAAAATATTTTCCAGTAGCAACACCGGTAAGTAAACTTATGTGACAGTTTTTTGTTTACAAGTTGTCATGTTCGTCACGTAGTTCCCACTTTTAGGTACACGAACCCCGACAGTAGGCTAAGTTAATTTATTTTTCTGTGGTTTTGGGAGCAAACAAGCTTAAGAGGTATCTGATGCTGACTACCACTAAGTATTGGGGAGAAGATAAGTTATGGAATCAGGCGTTACTTTGCGGAAATCCATGACATTAAATGCTATGAAATATATTTAGCTTTAATTCCGCGAGACAAATATCCAGGTCTGAAAGCAGGGCACAAATCCCACCGTCATGCATATGTACACATACAAAACAAGTGAGAAATAATTAGCATGCCATGCAACTATTTCTCACTTGTCTCACTAAAGCCGACAAAGGCAATACAGTAGTCATTTTGGATAAAACTGCATACCACCAGAGAGTTAACGACGTTATCCAGGGGGAAGATTTTGAACGTCTTACTACCGACCCTACTAAAAAATTCACTCTAGAAATAAAGAATGCAATTAATAACACGTCGTACATTTCTCCAGGCCAGTTAAAATATAAAATTCCAATGAACCCACGATCTCCTTTTTTGTATGGTTTACCAAAAACTCATAAAGACAACATCCCAATTCGCCCCGTTGTCTCTTACATTGGTGCCCCGACATACGATTTAGCCAAATATCTAAACAATTTACTAAAGGCAAAGGCATCTTTTAAACCACAGTACAGTTTAAAAAATAGTTTAGATTTAACTAAAAAAATACAAAATATTAACACCCCCCACAATTCGAAATTATTATCACTAGATGTAGATAGTTTATTTACAAATATTCCATTTGAAGAGTGCCTACGTATTTTGGGGTACCTTTTGGAGAGGCAACGTTTACATCCAGGAGAAATAAATGACCTACTTAACCTCACACGTATTTGCATGGAACAAAATTACTTTCGATTCAATAACGAATACTACCGCCAAAAAGAGGGTCTAGCAATGGGATCACCTTTAAGTCCATTAATGGCGGAAATATTTATGGACTACTTCGAATGTAAATATGTGGTGGGCGAGCCCAACATTCTGTTTTATTATAGATATGTGGATGACGTAATTATCTGTTGGACAGGTACTAATCGTCAATTGGATATTTTCGTAAATAGGCTCAACACTCACCACCCCAAAATTAAATTCAAATTAGAATTAGAATCAAATCAGTCCCTTAATTTTTTGGATCTAACAATCACAAGAGTCAATAACAAACTCGATTTCCAAATTTATCGAAAGCCCACACACACTGACACAACGATTCCCGCTTCATCCTGTCACCCACTACAGCATAAACTAGCAGCCTTCCGCAGCTATGTCCACCGTTTAATGTCACTCCCACTGTCCACGGATAATTACGCAAAAGAACTCAAAATATTGTATCAAATCGCGACTTCAAACGGTTACACCAAACAAGTTATTGATAATATAATTAAGAAAAAGCAGAATGACCGGGCTCGCTCAGCACTTTATGCATGTACCCCCGAAAGAATTAACAAGAATGTCGGGAGTCTCACTTACATAGGCCCAATTTCAGATAGAATCGCGAATATTCTAAGAAAACACAATGTTTACGTAGCTTTTCGATCGGATCATAACTTGCGTAAACTATGTAACGGTAAAGATAAATTAGAGAATTCAAAAAAATCCGGAGTTTACAAATTAGTATGCAATGATTGCACCGGGGTCTATGTGGGTCAGACAGGCCGTAGTTTCGAAATTAGGTACAGGGAACATGTTGCCGCTCACAGGAATGGCCATCCAGATAAATCACATTTCGCAAAACATTTAATCGACACCGGCCACTCCTTGAGCGGCAACAATACCTATAACATTCTGCATGTTTGCGATAAGGGTTTCCGGATGAGTGTGTTGGAACAGTTAGAAATATCAAAATATAACAATAATAATGCATATACACTGTTGAATGACCAAACAAACTTAATTCCATCACCACTTCTAAGTATGATTGCGGGTAGTTCGGCACAGATGTCGTTGTGACATTGTATCGATCGTGATTATAGCGTCATCGAAACGGTATATAAAGGGCCGACAGCGGTGCGCTAGCGCGAATTCGAGCTCAAACGCTCGACGAGTCAACATCTCCTGAGGATGCCCCGTGGAGGGGCGAAACACGTGTCGAGTATAGGTTTGGTTGCATGGCATGCTAATTATTTCTCAATTGTTTTGTATGTGTACATATGCATGACGGTGGGATTTGTGCCCTGCTTTCAGACCTGGATATTTGTCTCGCGGAATTAAAGCTAAATATATTTCATAGCATTTAATTGGGGAGAAGAACAAGAGGGAAGGTTTGGGTATCCTGTGACCTTACTATCACGCGTAAAATCATTAAAAAAATTGATTAGCACCAATTTCTCTATAAGACCTCGGTCGGGACATATGTGCTTAAGGATGACTGTCCCATGATAACTGTATTTTTAATTCTCTAATTTTTTACTTAGGGTTGGCTTTTTTCATCAGTAAATTTAAATTGCACTTAAGGATAATTATACTATGATACATAATAATTACAAGTTTTAACAAAAAAAAAAAACGACTTCAATCTGGACCAAATTTAAATGGGACCATTTGGGAAGCACCAGCTTTCAAATAAAAAAAGAATCATCAAAATCGGTTCACCCAGTCCAAAGTTATGAGGTAACAAACATAAAAAAAAAAACAGTCCAATTGAGAACCTCCTCCTTTTTGAAGTCGGTTGAAAACGTAAACGGCAAACGTAGTGTAGGACGTCCACAGGCCAGGTGGAGTGATGATTTACGCAAGACGGCTGGCAGAAGCTGGATGCGAGAAGCCGAGGATCGAACTAAGTGGCGTGCAACTGGAGAGGCCTATGTCCAGCATGGACTGCGATAGGCTGATGATGATGATGACATAAAAAAAAAGTAAATCGGTTTCTAAACGACTGAGTTCTGAAATAACAAGCTTAAAAAACATTTGAAAAAAAACTAGTGTAAGTCGTATAACTTCAGACGATCAATTCTCAAAGGATAAAAGTGGTTTGTGGTCTACAAGAAGACAGCTGAATCGTGTGGAGAATAAATTTTCGTCCCACTCAGTTATGTCTCGGGAATTAAGGGTACTCCAAGGATAAAGTTCTACCCCGTCTCTGTATGTTGAACGAAGAAATTTTTTCAAAGATATTTAAAAAAGTATGTAATTTGTAATTACTAAATAAATGATCTGGAAACTTAGTACTAACAACAGTTTGTTAAAGAATTTCAAAGGCGCTTTGATCATCTTACCTCGAACCTGTCATACAATCTATTCCTAACCATTGGAGCTAATTCCGTTGTTGCGTCACTAAATTAAAGTTTGTCAAAAAAAATCTTCTACTCTCTGAATTTAGTAAAATGATTTCAAAAATGCTATTTTATATGTATCTATTTAGGCGATGTCTATTTTTAGTGTTATATCCCTAACTTTAGTCTGTCCTTGACATTTCGAACGTCTATGACAAGACAAAACTTACTTGTAGTGATTTTTAGTTTAGTTTAGACAGTTTTCGAATAACAGAATTAGCACCATTATCTTGCAAGGTGTCTAATACAAAGTGTTAAAGTCAAAAACTAAATCGTAGTGAGCCTAAATTTTTATAACCAAGTATTTTCTTAAAATTAGGTCTATTTTACTCTCTGCAATACCTTTTGAAACAAAAAAAAAGACGTGTGGCACTCGGGGACTGCCGCAGTAAAGCTATTGCATAGCATTTTTTATCAAGTTATGCTATTATATTTTTATAAGCAGTATGTTCGTGCGTGACAGTGATACAGATTCGTTGATTCGTCGTTCGTACACAGATTCGTTGATTCGTCGTTCGGAGCAGCTCGTCTCGATCCGTGCGACCTTCGGGTTTCAGGTTTTTTTTTACGTTACGGAATTTCTGCACAAAGGCCCCAAAGCCCGCGATAAAAGCTATGCAATAGCTTAAAAGGTTTTTACACTTGCAACCATAACTTTTTGATCGTTAATTCTTGCCCAGAGTTGGCAATATTCCAAAAATCGCTTTGATTATCAAATTCTTTAAGTTCAAAATTGAGTTGACGTTTAACGCCATAAAAGTTTTATTTCATCAGGAGTTGGTCGAACTTAGCCATTTAATGTGGAAACCTGCCAAGCAAGAGCTTGCTTTATTTACAGTTGTACGAACTTAGCTAAAGTTGGTATTGTAATTTTACAGATGACATAAATATGGCTAGACTTCTGTATCCTCACTCCCTCGTTGAAAGCCACTTTTGCTCAGGCGACTAATTGAAGACTAGTGGGCAAATAGCGCCAACTATATTCTTCTTAATTTGTAAATGTATAGGAAATAATAACGATCTAATCCTGTTTTTTTAATAAGTCTTACATATTTTGAAATATTAAGGAACATTTGGTGAAACAGTCACAAATTAAGTTACTTCTTGCTTAAGCACAAATAACAGTAAGTAGTAAGCTAACCGTGCAGTCCTGCATTTTTAATCGACTTCAAAAAAGGAGGAGGTTCTCAATTCGACCGTACCTATATGTTTTTTTTATGTGTGTTCGCGGAAACTTCTTCGTTCATAAACCGTTTTTAATTATTCTCTTTTTAATAGAAAGGAGATATCCCAACGGTTGTACCATGATAAGGACACTGAGATCTGATGATGGCATCCAAGAGAAATCGAGTCGAAGCTTGAAGTCGGTTTTTGTTTTGTTAAAATTTTACTTGTATTACATACCCACACACAACTCTTCTTCAAGTACAGTCGGGCAAAAACAGGTCGCTAATCAAGCAAAAGGTTCAAAATATAGATATACATTATCACGCAGAACACACAAGGTGAAAACTTTCAAAGTTTCCTCAACTCCACCGCTTTGTCACGCGATTCAAACATTATGTGTTGTTTTAGTAACGAACGAAAATGCTTTGTGTCTAACTTTTGTGAGGAACTTCTGAAGTATAAAGGCGCGTATCCACCGAAATTGTTGGCAATTTCAGTGTTCCCAACTGTTTGCAACTCTTCAGAAAATCGCTAACTTTTGTTTCCATTGTGTCTACACCGAGTCGCCAACAATTTGAGAAACATCAGAGCCAATAAATATTTGAAACAAGCGTATTCTTTTGACGTTTACCGCCAAAAACGGAAACACTGTTCCCAATATTTGTTGACAATTTTTTTGCCAACACAAGGAAATTACAGAAACTTTTGTAACCAACACGTGTTGCCATCACAAAAGTTGCCAACTTTTTTTCGGTGGAGACTCGGCTTAACGTCTGTGGCTACACTAGATGTATTGTGGAAGGAATTTAAATTGAATGTGGATAATAAGCGTGATTTATAATGAACTAGATTTTGTCTGCGGCTCAGCCCGGGTTTAGATTCAGGGGAAATAGGAGTTTAGGTGACGAAAAAAATCCTTTTATCTACAAAAGTCTATGTACAGACACTTTTCTTTCAATTTCTTTACTTTATAAATATATGTTTGATATTCTCTGTCATAAACTATATTGAGATCAATTTCTCTCATGAACTTTGGAGACTACGAAACTATTTCCATATAGTACAAACGCTAGAAATTCTTCCTCAATGTAATGTAAAATATTGGCACGTGTCTCCGATATTATAGTTTTCATTTCATTGGCTATTCACGTTATATGCAAGTACAGAATAAAATGAAACGATTTAACATGTACTATTGTCCACGGAACGTTATTATCTCTCATGCTACCGGTTCGAACTTTTAAAATGATGAAATTCCGTGCTCAATTCATCCTTTATTTTACCCTCTTAGGGGTGGAATACAAGACAAACAAGACATGTAAAAATTTCAGAGTTATCGTGGTAAAGTAGCCTATATCCTTCCTCAAGGATCAAATTATCTCGATGAAGAATTTCATTGAAAAAGCGTGCAGCGGTTTAGTACTGAAAGTGTACAAGTAAAATTTTAACAAAATAAAAACCGACTTCAACCGATTTCCCTTGGATGCCATCATCAGATCTTAGTGTCCTTATCATGGTACCACCGTTGGGATATCTTCTTTCCATTAAAAAAAGAATTATTAAAATCGGTTCATAATCGACGAAGTTATTCGCGAACACACATAAAAAAAAACACATACGGTAGAATTGAGAACCTTCTCCTTTTTTGAAGTCGGTTAAAAAGACAGAGTTAGTTTTTTTATTATATTTGGCCCGCCAAAATGACTCTACTCTGCCTGATGGAAAGCATAAGCAGTATCCAAGAGTGGTGGTCACCATGCTCACTGCGAATGCAGACAATGCAGCATGGCGACCCACACCATGGCGGCCTAGTGATGCTTCTGCATCTTTTAGTCTAATCAACAAGTATGGAACTTGTTGACTAGACTAATTGGGCCCCTGGTCTCGCACTCACCAACGAAACACGACAGCACGCTGTCATTTTACGTTGATTTTCTGTGCGAGGGTAGCACCGCCCCGGTCGAGCCGGCCCGTTCGTGCTGAGATCAGCGTGGCTCTACTACCTTCAATTTTAATATATATATTTTTTTTGTTTTGAATTTCTTATATTTAGTATGGATACTATGGATTAATTAACAGTTAAAATACAGCAACATGATCTAGGATCAAAAGTACGAGGCATGTTTAATTTAGGTTAATAGTTAATATTAAGTTAGGTAAGCTAGGAGGCCCAAATAGTCTAGTCAACAAGTTCCATACTTGTTGACTAGACTAAAAGATGCAGCAGCATCACTAGGCCGCCATGGTGTGGGTCGCCATACTGCATTGTCTGCATTCGCAGTGAGTATGGCGACCAATACTCTTGGATTCTGCTTATGCTTTCCATCAGGCAGAGTAGAGTCATTTTGGCGGGCCAAACATTAAAAAAAAAAAAAAAAAAAAAAAAAAAACAAAAGAAAACAGTTTAAAAAATACTTTGACGTTTTCTTGTAAAGAAGCATTATTATTTATACATCGTTTGCATTTAAAAGTTACACAATAAAAAATAAACAATGGAGAATTCTACAAGGTGGTACCTAAGGCCCTATTCAATTCAAAGTTCCAAAGTAATCACCAAACTACATTATAATAGCCGAATGCTGACAAACTCCACCTGCGAAGGCATTAAATTATTTGCCATCAGTCTTTAGTTTCAAAATTCTGTTCAAAAAATCAGCCAAATGCAAGTCGGACTCGCGCAAGAAGGGTTCCGTACCATCCTACTAATATTATAAACGCGAAAGTTTGTAAGTATGGATGGATGGGTGGATGTTTGTTACTCTTTCACGCAAAAACTACTGAACGGATTTGGATGAAACTTTACAATAATATATCTTATACATCAGAATAACATTTAGGCTACTATTTGTCGCTATAACCAAAACATACGCGGGCGGAGCCGTGGGCAACAACTAGTAATCTATACATTTCAAGCGTCTAACTGTTGCCGTTACCAATATTTGCACTGCACGTTTGCAAAATCAACCGATAGTAAATTTGGCCTAGTGGTTTAACGGTCACCACGCCGTTTAGTACTTCCCAAGTGTCGTGGGTTCAAATACCACGTAGGACAACACTTTGTGTGATCCACAAATTGTTGTTCTGAGTCTGGGTGTTCTTTGTGTCCGTTTCATGTATGTTTGTAAAGTCCCCGCGACACAGGATTTATTCGGGAGTTGTCAAAAAAAAAAAAAAAAACGAGCAAAAATCTCACGTGAAAACGCATTGCCCATGAAAGTATACCACTCAATAAGATATACCGCTCAATCAGGTAGGTAGATAGTTAATATTGAGTTACCTACCACGGATTGAACATCAAACGAAGGTTTAGGTTGCGTCTAGGCTACCATACCATTATATTGCAATACTTTTTAAGTTTTACCGTGGGAGAGCTACGCTTCGGCATGAATGAGGCTCGACCGAAGTGATACCACGGCCTCACAAAAAACCGATACCGGAGGCCCATACCCCAAAGGCCGGCAACGCACTTGTGACGCTACTGGTGTTGCAGGTGTCCATGGGCGGCGGTAATCGCTTACCATCAGGCGATCGTTTGCCCGCCTATTCCATTAAAAAAAAGTAACAGAGTGACAGTATGATAAAATTCAAATCAATCGGAGTTGTGAAGTGAGGAGATCCCTTCATCAACGTATTTCATAAGATATTATTATGGTGTTGATGACTTCAGATGTTTAGGTTAAGAATCATCTCGACAATTCAACTTTCAAATTTCTTCAACCGCAAGAATCGCATCAGAACTGGTACATTCATTTACGAGCATCAAGCCTATACCGTATTTATGCAACAAGGGTTAGTTAAAATAATCATATTATTTCTTAACTTTACATTTTTTCAATTTGTATCGAAGGGGAGTGGGAGAGCCACGCTTCGGCATGAATGGGCCGGCTCGACCGGAGTGATACCACGGCCTCACAGAAACCGGTGTGAAATAGTGCTTGCGCTGTGTTTCACCGAGTAAGTGAGGATACCGGAGGCCCATACCCCCCCCCCCTCATCCCCAAAGGCCGGTAACGCACTATTTTTTTTTATTGAATAGGGGGCAAACGAGCAGACGTAATTATTTATTTTGGAAGGAAAATAAATAATTGTTCATTCGTCCTTACGAATACTCATTACTGAATATCGATTTTACCTAACTATAACTTGAACTTGGGTAAAAATGTGTTGTTAAGTAATTATTGCTGAGGTAATTAACGAAAATAACCGAATTGAACTGGTAGAAATGTGAGGGAATTAAAAGTGTACAATAAAATAAAATGTACAATATTCCTGTGTAGTTTTCTTTGTAGCATTAATAGCAGACGAGTTGACGAGTCCTTTTGTTAAATTGACTACTTTCTACTGCGCCAAGTGTCGTGAGTTCAAATCATACATAGAATAACACTTTGTGTGATCCACAAATTGTTGTCCGGAGTCTCAGGTCCTGACTCAAACCACCAAATAAAATAATATTTAGATAATAATAATATTTCGGACATCTGACAGACAACGTCATCTAGTCACAAGCTAAGCAGAGCTTGTACTATGGGTACTAGACAACTGGTCGAGGGCCTTTTCCCTGAGCGGGCGGAGCACACACCCCCGTCGATGGCCTATGCGGTCAAAGACGACGGGGGTAGAGAGGACGATGTGCCGCCCGTTAGGGAATCGGAGGTTGGGGCGACTGTTCTTCGGATCCGTTCCAAGAACACCGCCCCCGGGCCGGACGGGGTTCCAGCCCGAGTGATGGCCCGAGCCCTCGACCATATGTCGGACCGCCTCAGGGAAGTGTTGGACGCTAGCCTGGCGTCCGGACGCTTCCCTGAGTGCTGGAAATGCGGGAAGCTGGTCCTGTTGAGGAAGCCGGGACGGCCTACCGATTCGGTCGCGGCCTATAGGCCCATCGTGTTGCTGGACGAGGCGGGTAAATTTTTTGAGAGGATACTCTCTGCCCGCATCGTCCGGCACCTCTGCGAGGTGGGGCCCGACCTGTCGGACGCCCAATTCGGATTCCGAGAGGGGCGTTCGACGGTCGATGCCGTGATGCGCCTTAGGGCCGTGACCGAAGAGGCAGTGAGCTGTGGCGGCGTGGTGTTGGCGGTGTCCTTGGACATCGCCAACGCCTTCAATAGTCTGCCATTTAGCTGCATCAGGGAAGCACTCCACTATCACGGGGTGCCAGAGTACCTGAGGCGGCTAGTGGCAGACTATCTAGAGGAGCGTACCGTCGTGTACGAGGACCGAGAGGGCGTCTTGAGACGGCGACCCATGTCGTGCGGCGTTCCGCAGGGGTCTGTCCTTGGACCACTCCTCTGGAACGTGGGGTACGACTGGGTCCTTCGAAGTCGTCTGCCCCCCGGGCTGGGCGTAATTTGTTACGCCGATGACACATTGGTCACAGCCCGGGGAGCGAACTTCCAAGAGGCGGCGTGCCTGGCCACCAGGGGAGTTTCTCTGGTGGTCGGGCGCATCGAGGCGCTGGGCTTACGGGTGGCCCTGGACAAGACGGAGGCCCTATTGTTCCATGGGCCCCGTCGTGGTCCACCCGCCGGCGCCTCCATAGAGGTCAACTCGGTCCTCGTACCGGTTCGGGCCCAGATGAGGTATCTGGGCCTGATACTCGACGGTAGGTGGCTCTTCGACGAGCACTTCCGACAGCTTGGTCCGAAGCTGGTCGACGCTGCCTCCGCCCTTGGGCGACTTTTGCCCAATTTGGGTGGAGCCAGCGTCGCAACGCGACTCCTGTACACGGGGGTTGTCCGGTCGATGGCGCTGTATGGTGCACCGGTGTGGGTGGCGGCTCTGACTGCCCTAAATAAGGCCCGCCTCTGGCGGCCTCAGAGGGTATTGGCAGTCAGAGCCATACGCGGATACCGCACGGTGTCGACCGAGGCGGCGTGCGCCCTGGCCGGAACACCCCCGTGGGATTTGGAGGCGGAAGTGCTCGCCGAAGTTTATCGACGGGTGGCTGAATATCGGGCGGAGTATGGCTATCGCCCTCCGCCCGAAGAGGTACGCGAGTGGCGTGAAGCCGCCCGTCGAGCCACGATGGCTCGCTGGTCGTTCCGGCTGGAGACTCCACGCGCTGGCTTTGCCGCCGTGGAGGCTCTCCAGCCGGTCATCCTCGAGTGGGCAGGGCGGCAGCACAGGACCCTTTCCTTCCGACTGACGCAGATCCTTTCCGGGCATGGTTGCTTCGGGAAGTACCTGCACTCGGTCGCTAGGAGGGAATTGAGTCCCGCCTGCCACCACTGCGACTGCAGTGAGGACTCGGCCCAGCATACGCTGGCGATCTGCCCTGCATGGGCGTCGCAGCGCCGGGCCCTCACTGCAGTCATCGGAGGAGATCTCTCGCTACCGGCCGTCATACGCTCCATGGCCGGTAGCAATAGCAGTTTTACCGCGGTCGCAACCTTCTGCGAAGATGTAATCTCGCAGAAGGAGGTGGCGGAGAAGGCCCGGGAGGACGATGTCCACTCGGACCCAATCCGCCGCCGGCGAACCGGGCGGCGGAGGCGCGCCTATCAGCGCCTCATGCCGCCCTGAGTGTGGCCGCGGATGGTCGGGACGGGCTTTCCCCTCCATCCGCTCTAGTGGCCTCCCGCGGGGGGGCGACGTACGCGTGTGCCGTACGTCGCCTAATTGAGAGGATACCAGCAGACGGTGCCCGCTTCTGTGCGGGCAGGCGCTGGGAGGGGTCCGGATGTGTTAATAACTGCAGTTCCCGGACTCCTCCCTTCACAGGCGCAGAGTGGCACACCGTGTGGTTTTAGTCGGTTCGAGTCCGACACACCGCCCCGCCGCAAGCCCCAGTGGGGTGACGGTCCGAGGGGATTTCCACACGTTAATAAAAAAATTAAAAAAAAATGGGTACTAGACAACTGATATAAATACATATATACTTTTTTGTAAATACATACCTATTACACATAGAAAATGCCCAAACTCCGAAACAATTTTTTGTAGTTTATACAAACATTTGGTCCGACCCGGGAGTAGAACCCGAGATCTCAAGCACAGCAGCTGCATACGCTACCACTGCGCCTACAAGGCTGTCAAGTCAAAAATACATTAAAATCGGTCGCCCAATTTTTTACTTTAACGATTCTTTTTTTATTTGAAACCTGGTTCTTTCCGTGTGGTCCAATTTATTTTATTGAGGTTTGCGATCATAAACACCTTTAGAAGATTCACATTGGTCTTTTGTACACTCATTGAATCATTTAAAGTTTTCAAAATATAAAAATAGCTTAGAGAGCACGGAATTTACACAAAAAAAGTCATTACCTCCTCTTTTTTGAAGCCGGTTAATGACCCGCAATTCCAGTATGAACCGTAAGATTTATACCACATTTAGAAATAAAGTGCTCTTCTAGTTTTAAGCTTACTGAAATCGCCCACTTGAAAAGTTAATAAGCCACACTGCGTTTAACAATTCGACACTTATTCTTTGTTCAGCTGCGACAAAGCTAAATCGGTTCTTGTCCGTATTGTACCGAGTGGGCAATGACCTGCAAACTTGCCGAAAACTCCGACACCTTAACTATTCCGCTATGTATTCTTAATTCAATACAAAGTGACTAACCCACGCAATCTCGTCTACGTATCCTAAAGCCCGTAGCGTGATGTTATAACAACGGTAATAAATTTGTTTATCATAAAAAGATTATAGTGAACTAATCTTAAAAGATAGACATACCTACTATCGCTAACTTTTTTAGAACTTATTTCATACACTGTTTTTATGAAACTTTAACCGTTTACGCAACGAGGTATAATTTTTCAACGTTTTTGCAACATTTTTATCGATACTCAACGTTTTGGTCGTGGCGTGATGATATATAGCCTATAGTATTCCTCGGTAACTAGGCTCTCTGACACTGAAATATTTTTTCTAATCGAACCAGTACTTCCTCAGAAAAGCGATTAGTTTTTAGTAGCATAGTGCACATGAAGTAGGAGCTAGGAACGGCTGTTACTAAATTATATTCCGAGCTACGATGGTGCGTACTCTCAAAAGACGGCTGCTAGCACCTTCCGGTACTTTCTAACAAATAGGCGACATCCTGGCGTTCACTTTCCACCTGAGCTTAATGCCGGTATTTAGTGTGATGAGCTTCGAATACGCAACCACTTGATCGAAAGCACACATCCTACACACGGAAGTCGAATCCCAATATATACGACATAATATGGATTTATATCCTAATACGCGTCAAGTAACATCTGATACGACCAAGTTATATAATCTCACACAGAACCTCAGGAACTGATATTGTAAGATGATATCTATAATATATAATTACATATAATATAAGTATACATGTATGTAAATAACTATAACTCGACACACATACGACACACACGACAGGCACATAATATTTATTGTAATATTATTATACATAATATGTATTTAAAATATTTCAAACGTAAATTCAGCCAAAATGCACCTACTTCCTATTTTCTCTGTATCACGCAAAGGTTGACTGGTAGAAAATGCCTTAGGCATTAAGTCCGCCTATGCACCTAAAGTGCATGATGTATAATAAATAATCAATTTGTCATCAATATCAATAATCAATCACAAATTTTAACAAAAAAAAACGACTTCAATCTGAACCAAATTTAAATGGGACCACAAGGCCTTATCTTAGGATCTTAGGTTGAAGGTTTTGGTCTTCTGTGCCGGTCACAAAGTTCTTATAAGGTTTGTTTCAAGATTTCCTTCTCATTACAGTGCTTTTACATTTACGGGATGCAACCTGCCCCGGCTTCGCACGGGCTCTTTATGGAAAACAAATATAGCAGAAAATGTGCGGCCTATTTTTTTCCAATGTCTTCAACAAATGTTGTTATATTTTAGCAAATATACTTAAAACATTAACAAATTATTAAATGCTATGAAATATATTTAGCTTTAATTCCGCGAGACAAATATCCAGGTCTGAAAGCAGGGCACAAATCCCACCGTCATGCGTACTCACATGCGTATCATGCATATGCACACATACAAAACAAGTGAGAAATACTTAGCATGCCATGCAATCAAACCTATACTCGACACGTGTTTCGCCCCTCCACGGGGCATCCTCAGGAGATGTTGTCTCGTCGAGCGTTTGAGCTCGAATGCGCAAGCGCACCGCTGTCGGCCCTTTATATACCGTTTCGATGACGCTATAATCACGATCGATACAATGTCACAGCGACATCTGTGCCGAACTACCCGCAATCATACTTAGAAGTGGTGATGGAAATAAGTTTGTTTGGTCATTCAACAGTGTATATGCGTTATTATTGTTATATTTTGATATTTCTAACTGTTCCAACACACTCATCCGGAAACCCTTATCGCAAACATGCAGAATGTTATAGGTATTGTTGCCGCTCAAGGAGTGGCCGGTGTCGATTAAATGTTTTGCGAAATGTGATTTATCTGGATGGCCATTCCTGTGAGCGGCAACATGTTCCCTGTACCTAATTTCGAAACTACGGCCTGTCTGACCCACATAGACCCCGGTGCAATCATTGCATACTAATTTGTAAACTCCGGATTTTTTTGAATTCTCTAATTTATCTTTACCGTTACATAGTTTACGCAAGTTATGATCCGATCGAAAAGCTACGTAAACATTGTGTTTTCTTAGAATATTCGCGATTCTATTTGAAATTGGGCCTTAACAATAATTAACAAATTATATGAAAACCTTCCCCAATCACTTTATCTATTGGCAAGGCAAAACCCGCATCAAAATCCGTGCAGTAGCTTTTAAGTTTATCGTGAACAGACTGACAGACACGGCAGAAGACTTTATTTAATAATATATAGTGAATACAACTAAAGGGTTTGTTTAATTGGATGTACTAATTTCAGAAACTACTGTTAGAATTGATTAATTTCTATAGTGTTGGATGGGTCAATAATTATCAAAAGAAACCACAGGCTTTATAATTATATCGTATCACGCTACAATCAATACTATCCAAGTATCAATGAAATTGCAAAAACGGGGAAAATATCGCAATCGCATTGATTCTGAAATTATTAGTGTAGGGCGCGGCGGGCGCGGGCTTATTAGAGTGATCAGTGATACACAACACGCTTTTTAAATGAAAATTCATGTTTTTTTTTCAAACACAGCAAAGTGTGGCAGCCTACAACTAGAATTTTATAATTATTTTAAAGATCTAGCACGAAATTGTAAGATCACTTACATAATAACTCGTGCAAGACACCTAGACTCGGTTCAACATTCTCACAAAACTAAGCAACCACTAAAAATTTTTAGTGAGTTCAATAAACCACCCTTCGAACCTTCGAAGGTAAAATAATATTATTGCTATATCTGCATACAGTTATACGCTAATTACCATACTGTCGTGACTGCACGCAACCCTTATACAAAAATATGCTATTAACCGCTTAACTTTTTACCCGCAATCGTTTTTGATTAATAATTTATTTCCATTCGTTTCAACTTCGTTTATTTTTAAGCATTCTTTAAAAATAATGTTTGTTATTTTTTTTTAACAGCTTTTACCTATAGCTCCGCTCGCGTTAATGTCCGTTATCGCGTTAAAGAGTATCCCATATCCTTCCTCAGAAATCAAAGTATCTCCATGTCTTTCATTGAAATCGGTGCAGCGGTTTTGCGATGACACCGTGATTTACAGACAGAGTTCTTTTAGAATTTTTAACATAACCTAGTGAAGTCAACAACCCATAATGTCTCACTGCTGGGCTCGGATCTCCTCTCAGGAGAGGGTTTAGGCCATACGTCCCCACGCTAGCCAAGTGCGAGTTGGGACTGGCAAGACAACGTTGTAGCTACGTAATCTTGCCTTTGGATGTTTTTAAGCCGCCCAAAGGCCTCCAACTAAGTTTCACGACTGTTATCCTATGACAACAACCGAGACCGACTGCTTAACGGGACCTCTGAATCACGGAGACGCTCATGGCATTGTGCCACCAGCGGTCACACATCTAGGTACTGACCGCGCAGTTGTTGCTTACCCTCTGCGATTGTTTCTAATCACCGAGTGCATCTGGGCTATGCGCGCCTACCAACGTAACCTATAAAGAATTAATTTTTATACTATAGCATAGAGGGCAATCAGATCTCCTGATGGGAAGTGTGGGGGCACGATGACACAAAATTGAAATAGTAAATGCATGGTCAGCTAATGTCATCTAATGTAACACGTCGCGCCTAGGGCTCCCCAGTCAGTCCGCTCGCGCTCCAATGATACACAATGTACGTCTAATTGAAGAACACGCAACCTTCTGATCACGTCGGGGGGTATATACTAGCTAAAGTGGTGACCCTGACGTGATGAAGGAAACTACTAAATCAATATTAGCTAAAGGAAGTAACAACTACTGTTTACGTAAACGTACAATTCTAGGGTCGCTTGTGCACCGCCGTGTGATTAAGAACACATAATGTCACTACACCTGTTCATCCCATGGGTGTCGTAAGAGACGACCAAGAGAGCAACCTACGCAAGACAACATCACTGCAGAGAGAAGGAAAAACTGAAACAACCCCTATATCAACCCGTCTGGCCAGCGTGGTATGGCAGGAGGCTTCCTTTCTTTTTAAGCAGAGGCCTATGTCCAGCTGTGGGCTGACGTTGGTGATGATATTATTTCGCCATCCTTTGTCCTCATTCCTCAGAATCAAGAGAGAAATCTCCGAGAAAGTTTCAGACATTTAACACTACCTTAGGCAAAGCGCGCACTACGATTAAAAATCGGTGCGAGAATATATCGCAAATCTGTGAGCAATAGAAAAATAATACAATCCGCGCACTACAAAAATAAATCGTTTGCGATTTAAAATTGCATATGCTAAATCGTATGTAAATTTTTATTCGTTGCGATTTTTAAATGGCGAAATAATATCGCAAACGACAATAGCTCCTACGCGCACTATGATTTATTTACATACAAAATTTACATACGATTTCGCATCTGCAATTTTAAATCGCAAACGATTTATTTTTGTGGTACGTGGATTGTAGTGTTTTTCTATTGTTCACAGATTTGCGATATTTTTTCGCACCGATTTTAAATCGTAGTGCGCGCTTAGCCTAAAAGTTAAAAATTCCCAAATAAAAAGAGAAAGGATATGTCTATTAAATAGTGTTAAACTATCTGAAACTTTTTAGGTACTGGTGAAACTAGTCCATAAAACTCCAAATTGTGTTCTAAATATGTAAATTTTGTCTAACCGTTTTCACAATAGTTATAAACTGAATTATTCATTTTGAATTTGAATATATAACTTATATATATCCAATTTAATATATAACTAGTGGCTCCCGCGCCTCCTGCTAGCCCTCGGCTCCGCCCGCGTGCCGTACAATACTGTATGTTAAAGTTCTAATGGTTATACAAAATTGCAATTCCAAAAATTTGAGCATTGTCTCTTAGGTAAACTATGCACAGTTTTCAGCTTTAAGGTTTCCCAATAGTGATTTTCGTTGGGCCGTGAGACAATAAAGGCACTGAGTTGATTATATGATTACCGTATGTACAAATATGCAAATAACAGTTATAAATTGTGTGTGTGTTAGTTTGTGTGTGTGAATATGGATGTTTATGATGCTGTAAATTATATTCATATTCATCATACTACTTATTGTAAATACGAAAATACTCTTTCACATAATAAAACTTTACAGTAATATAGCTTATACATCATAACAACACATAGGCTACTAATGCTAATTACTGCGATAACCCAATATATGCGGGCAAATCAGCAGGCAAAAGATGATCCCACCCACATGTCTGTTTCTATTCAATACTTGTGAAATAGAAATTTGTAGTTTTTTGACAAATAAGTTCAGAATAGTATTTCAGGGATTGTATCAGTTGGTGGTGAAACTAGCCCAAAGTTAATGCTCAAGCTAGCAAAGTAAGACTATAATAAAGTGATTACTAACCATTAGAAGTGTGTTTATATGTTTGTTATTTTTTCTGCCTCCCTGGAGCGAATCAACGTAATTTTTTCACAGTTAATGGACCAAAGAATGACATAGGTTGGGAGACCGCAATTAATTTTCCTAACGTTTCCGTACGAACCACGAAACATATAATGTACCTACTTAAATAAGATGGCTACGAAACATAGATAGATGGCTTCTAAATTTAGAAATGATGTTGGTTATTATTACATGTTGGATTATTTATTAACCGACTTCAAAAAAAGGAGGAGGTTCTCAATACGACTGTTTTTTATGTTTGTTACCTCATAACTTTCGACTGGGTGAACCGATTTTGATGATTCTTTTTTTGTTTGAAAGCTGGTGCTTCCCGTATAGTCGTATTTAAATTTGGTCCAAATTGAAGTCGGTTTTTTTTTTGTTAAAATTTGTATAACTTGTTAAATGATCGTCCTTAATTCATTTAGTTTCATATTTTATTTTCTTGATACTTTTTAGCTTTCTGCACTTCTTATCCATATAAACTTTAACTGTTACTTTCATACATCTCCGTCCGCATAATTTTCGTAAAAGGGTGAAAAGTTTTTGCTTCACGTAATAAAATATAGATTAAAAACATCAAAATGATTATATCAGTGTTTTTTTATTTAAGACTAGCTGTAGCTGCCAACCTTCTCAAATAAGGTAGAAAACTGACACCAAAAATTTCACAACACGATCGTTATAGTTATTTGTATTTGGTTGAATTTTAAAACCGTACAAAAAGTTCGTACATTTTTATATAAATTAATCAGTAATTATAAACTTCCATAATTATTATTTAATTTTACTCTCTTATTAAACTGACTCTACTTGAAAATTTAATATTTTAATAACTTATTGCATCTAGTATAGTGTGAAATTCTCAATCTTGCTACTTTCTATCAAATAAGGCTACAAAAGTAAGTGAAGCCAAATTATTTTAATTATGTTAATGTATAAAAACCAGTCAGGTATAAAAGTTTATCAAATTCTTTAACTTAAATACATAAATAATATAATTTATGGGTTCAATTTATGTTCAAGAGATATTGGACTAAACACTTAATAATGTGTGAAAATTACGTCAAAAAATCGCTAAGGGGGGTAAAATAATTTAATATTAAGCATGATAGTAACTCATCAAGTTAACACACAATTCGTGAAAAGCATTTATTCAAAAATAACATTATCTTTTTATTTACAACTAGCTGACCCGTGCCCACTTCGTTGGGCGCTAAACATTTTTTTCTCCGACTTACTTTGCAAATTCAGCTACCACGTTATTAAATAGCCTATGTCACTCCCAAATAACGTAGCCTTCTCTTGGTAAAAGAATTTTCAAAATCGGTTCAGTAGATCCCGAGATTACCCCTTACAATTTAACAAATATACAAACACACAAACTTTACCTCTTTATATGAAAAAGTGTAGATTTTTAATAATTTATTTAAGTATTTTTGAGGTAAAAAACCATTAACATATAATTAATCCACACTAAAAAAAACCAAATCTCTAAACAAAAAGGCTTCATATAATTAAATCATATTGTAAAGTTTATTTGATATGACTTTTATCATAAAGTGTATAATAATTGATATTGAAGTGAATATATAATTAGGTCGACCGAGTCTTGAACGACCGAAACTCACGGAACTAAAGTCAAAACTATGCGAGTCCATAAATTAAAGTGTTAATAACTGCTAACATCTGTAAAATTTATGTCTTAATAAAACAAGTATAGTATATCATCCCTATAGAGATGAAATTATCACTGCTCAAATATATATAAAAAAATCTAACACTCACCTCGCTAATACAACACAACTTTCTGAAAAATAATTCACAACACTCACTAATCTAATTATTTTTCAATCAACACCAAATATATACGAACTCGTAGCACAAAAACACTAAAAACAAATATTATTCACAAACCCTAAAAGTTAGCGACCTATGACACTGAAAACAAAATTGACACTGTCGCGATTTCCCAAAAAAATTTAAAAAAAAACACGCCACTAAATAGTCGATTAGTTTTTCAATGTTATTTATTTATTCTTAGTTGTAATATCGCGTGTGGAGTGAAAGAGGGTGCGCGTCCTCCCTCTCCGATAGCAACCGAGCAACTGAGTACTTTGTAGTACTAGGGTAGGTTTGTAGCGTAAAGCAACGCGAAATATACCCCTGCATAAGTTAATAGTTTGTACTACATTCAAAACGCTGTAAACACATACCGCCGTGATTTATACCAACAAATTGAATTAGATCACCTAATCATAGTTTTTAACCAACTTCAAAAAAGGAGGAGGTTTCTCAATCCGTTATTTCATTATGTGTTCGCGGATAACTTCGTCGTATATGAACCGATTTTGATGTTTTTTTTTTAAAGAAGACAACCCACGGGTGCTGATCACATTTTTTTTTAAAGACAACTCCCGCACTAGGAATAAATCCTGTGTCGCGGGGGACTTTACAAACATACATGAAACGGACACAAAGAACGCCCAGACTCAGATCAACAATTTGTGGATCACACAAAGTGTTGTCCTACGTGGGATTTGAACCCACGACACTTGGCGAAGTAGGAAACGGCGTGGTGACCGTTAAACCACTAGGCCAAACGTGCAGTCAACATGAGTGAGCCTGAACAAGATTCAACATGATAAAAAAACCAGGATCTGATGATGGCATTCTAGAGAAATCAATGGGAACTTTCGAAAATCGTAGGGGCGACTAGTGCGTTTGTTATTGTGACAGACAGACAGACAAGAGAATCAGACTTCAAAAAAAAAGGAGAAAGTTCTCATTCGTCGAAATCTTTTTTACGTATGTATGTATGTATGTCAATATTTTTGTCGTTTATGAACCAATTTAAAAAATCCTTTTGCATTGGGTTTAGTGTAGCTTCCAGGTGGCCCCATTATCATCATGTCAGGATATCGTGGACAACCCTCAAATTTTATTGACAAGTCATATGAGTTTTATATATTTTCTATAAAACTATGATGATGATGATCCAATAATGGGAGATAAAGAACTCCTTATTGAATTACTTTGTAGCCTATGCTTAGTTTTCATAGGTGCTTTAAACTACTGCACTAATTCGCATCAGCAGAATTTGCTTTTGTGTTTGTGTATAATTTTCTTTGTGACTATGTGCCTCATCTCTGAGCAAAAGAGCCCATGAATTCGTTTTTTCCATTCCAAGTTTTTTTTTGCCTGAAAGAAATTGCTTTTTAGCGATAAGGCTGTCATTGTTACATGGTCATTCAATTGATATATTATTTTTATGTAAACTGTATTATCTGGTAAACAAAAAAGATTATATCTTTTAAGCCTCTTCCAAGTTCTGCCACGACAACCGATACTGCACGCACATAGCATCATCACACTAATTATATAAAGGCGAAAGTTTGTGTGCATGTTTGTTACTTCTTCACGCAAAAACTACTGAATGTATTTGGATGAAACTTTACAGTAATATAGCTTATACATCAGAATAACACATAGGCTACTATTTGCAGCAATAACCGACATCACGCGGGCGGAGCCGCGGGCAACAGCTAGTATTATAATATTTCCTCCCCTTCTAGGGTGGTCAAGCCATATAGAAAACATGATCTACGAAAACAAGTATTTTTACTTTTTTTGTACATGTATAAAAAATATATGTACATATAATACAATAAATAACCAAGAACTAGTTGTAATTTGTACAGCGAACAGCCGTATCGCACTCCGACAATCTCTGTAATGGTATGGTGAAATCATAAAGTAGTAGAATATTAATTACTAGGTTACAATAATTATAAATGTGCTACTATTAGGCGATACGTATTTTGTAGTTAGGTGTATGCCTCGGAAACCGACTTTAACCCTTTGACAGCCAAGGACGCACTAAAGCGTCATTAAAAAATTTGCTCGAGACGTCAACGACGTCTTAAAGCGTCCACCGCACTTCACTTTTTAATGAAGAATAAAACTTGGGTAATACTGATATAATTAAGTATTTAACAGTGAGTTAAAGTCTAATCTGTCAAAAATCTGGTGGTCAACGGGTTGATATCCTCTATCACTTAGTCTATTGAAAAGTTACGTTTGGGGTTGCATTTCTCAGAGGACGCAATTTAATTTTTTTATCTGTCAAACTATAGGTCTGACAAAAAAAATGTCACATCTATAGTTTGGCAGACAACCTGTAAAAACCATTTGACCCCTTTTTCCAAAATGACGGCTGGGGCACAAGGGTTGCAACCCCACAAACTTGAATTTAACTTAACTGTAACACTTCCTTCATATCTAAAAACTAGCGGACCCACGCAACCTCGTTTGCGTCTCCTATTGCCCGTAGCGTGATAATTTTCCCCCGTTTTTGTAACATTTTTCATTGGTGCTCCGCTCCTATTTGGTCGTAGCGTGATGATATATAGCCTATAGCCTTCCTCGATAAATGGGCTATCTAACACTGAAAGAATTTTTCAAATCGGACCAGTAGTTCCTGAGATCAGCGCGTTCAAACAAACAAACAAACTCTTCAGCTATATTAGTATAGATAAAATTGCGTGCTCTGAGAAATGCACGCTAAGCCCAAAAAATGTAACATTTCAATGGACTAAAAAGCTTTGACATGCCTTGACATTCTGGTTAGGAATGATGATTAGGGCTATATATTTACTGTATTAGAAAATTTTAGTTTTATCTGCTCTCTGCTTTTATATGCTAATGTTTATTTATTGGTGCTATATGCTTTGTGCATGGTAGAGACCTATTTCTTAGCGTTCCATGGATTCACCGTGCGGGTGCCGGGTCCATCGCGTGATAGATGGGGGCAACACATGCGACTTCGACAGTGCCTGGGAATTGCGACCCAGGTTTAGGTTTAAGGAGCACTCCTTACGACGCGTCAACGCTCACCTCCACTGTCCGCCGTGTTACCCCCTCTACCTAACCAGCTATTTGAAATAAACAGCGTAAATCTTAGTAAATGTACAGATTTATTTTATTTATTCGTCTTTCTCTTCCATATTGCCACGATGTCTTTAATTATTTAGTTTTAAAAATTAGGTGCTAATTTTATGTTGTTGTTGCATACATAAATAATAATATGCACGAAAATTGTAAATTTGCTTTTTTTTAAATTAAAATATAATTAAATATTTTGGACATCTAACACAACGCCATCTAATTCTAGTCCATATCTAAACAGAGGTTGTATTATGGGTACTAAGCAACTGATATAAATACACATTTTTTTTAAGCTATTGCATAGCTTTTATCGCGGGCTTTGGGGCCTTGGTGCAGAAATTCCGTAACGTAACAAAAAAACCTGACACCCGAAGCTCGCACGGATCGAGACGAGCTGCTCCGAACGACGAATCAACGAATGTTTCTGTCAGAGACAGAAACGAATCTGTCACTGACACGCACGAACATACTGCTTAAAAAATATATATATAATTGCATAAGTTGATAAAAAATGCTTTACCGCGGCAGTCCCCGATTGCCACACGTTTTTTTTTTTTGTAAATATGTACATTCATATTATACCTAAATAGAAAACACCCAAAGTCGAAATCAAATATTTATAAATCATACAAACATTTGGTCCGTCCCGGGAATCGAACCCCAGACCTCGAGAACAGCAGTCGCATACCGCTACCACTGCGCCACCGAGTTAAAAGAGTAACTTGTAACGGAGTTTTTGCCGGTTCTTCTCCGAATGAAAATGAAATGAATGAAAAATCAATAAAATTAATTGTGGAACAGAGCAACTAGAGTCATTAATGTAACGTTTGAAATGTGCCTGAAAAGGCCTACTTGAAATAAAAGCGATTTGTTTTTTATTTTGAACTAGCTGTTGCCCGCGGCTCCGCCCGCGTGTATGTCCGTTATCGCGGCAAATAGTAGCCTATGTGTTATTCTAATGTATAAGCTATATTACTGTAAAGTTTTTGCGTGAAAGAGTAACAAACAACCATCCATACAAACTTTCGCTATATTTCGATATAGATGATCGTGAGTTCGATTACCACTTGGGCATACAACTGGTACATAGACGTCCTGAAGGTACGAGATCATACTTGCTTGTAAACAATATAGTCCTTAAAATATAGCCTGATCTCTGTGACAGTAATCAGTAGTGTCATTTTAGAATTTATGAACTACAAAAGTGTATTTTTTTTATATTTATAATGTACTAGCTGACCCACGCAACGTCGTTTACGTCTCCTATTGCCCGTAGCGTAATAACCTTCTCCCGATTTTGTAACATTCTGCATTAGTGCTCCGATCCTATTAGCATATATCCGCATCTTAGCGTGATCATATATAATATAGCCTATAGCCAACATAAATGAGCTATCTAACACTGAAAGAATTTTTTCAAATCGGACCAGTAGTTCCTAAGATTAATCCGTTCAAGCAAACAAACAAACAAACTCTTAAGCTTTATATAAATTACTAGCGACGCGCCCCGACTTCGAACGGGTTGATTTCAGATGCTGTAATATCTTCGAATATATTCATTTAAATTAGATACTGTTAAGGGCTATTTTGATCTATGTTAAATCACAATGTATTTAATGTACTTAATTGTATAAGGATTCATACTGTATTTCTTAAAATCGCTTCGTAAGTAAGCCATTATTTCTCGTAAAAAGAAAGGAATAAAAAATGGTTATTGTGGGTTATACATACATAAGAGATATACATATACCGTCGCGGACTTTTTTGTAGACCTTTTTAAGGTTTACAATACTGTAGTACATTACATTACATTATTAACAGTGTTTCCATACTATACTATGCATTTATTATACATAAAAACCTTCTTCTTGAATCACTCTATCTATTAAAGAAACCCGCATCGTAATCCGTTGCGTAGTTTAAAAGATCTATGCATTTATAGGGACAGACAGAGAACGGAAGCGTGTTTTATACTATGTAGTGATTAGTATAGATTGCACTTCACTTGTGGCAAGACTGGCACGTTAAGAATGAAAATTCAGGTAATACAAAATAAAATCACTTGTTCGAGGTTACTTCAGCGGTTTTGTAGCCATCTGACACAGATATCAGGCTACATTTTAAGGATTATAAGAGTTTTATAAGTTTTTTAAGATAAATAGCAAATTAGTCGACAGGTTTTTCGATAGTAAATGAACACCACTGTCCCGATAGACTTCTATTACTCAATATACATAAGTCCTTTTGGCTAATGACTGGAGGTATTTCTTCATATATTTCTCTTTTGCGAGAATCAAAGACCCGAACCTCTGAGAGGCTACCACCTCCTTCAGGGTCTGAAAATACATATACATTACGATAAAAATTTAAAAATCCCGTTCCCATAGTTTGCATCGTGACCTGGAAAAGTTAAAAATTCCTCAAGTTCCGGGGCGGGCCGGAAGCGACGGGAGTTTTGACACGGTTAGAACTCCTTAATGTGTTTGTAAAAAATGAATTTATAAAGAAGGTTGAATGTAATCCTTTATAACGTGATTGCATTGAAGAGTTTCATCGCTCCGTTTAAAATTTGTTGGAGAATTTATCAGTCAAACGTAAATAATTAACTTTTTATCGTTTTTTGCAAGTAAATTGGAAAATCAAAAGGCAGTTACGGTTGTATTTTATACTTCTAAGAGCTCGATCCGACTTGTGGGGTATCCTGTCCGTATATTTCTCGGATGTCGGCGCCTTTGTTCACACTAGCTCGTTCCCACTTGTCGGGTGTGCGATCGCAGCGACGCACGCACGGACAGAACAAGGGCTTAGCGAGGGAGGATAGTCGGTCCCGACACCCGACGCAAATTTGAACAGCGCCATTCTTACTTATATCCGACACCCGACAAGTGGGAACGAGCTGTAACACCAGTAGGGCAAGTCGTTCACGGATTAATCGTGTTTTTCCATACTATGGTGCTACTAGGAAATAAAAGGAAAGTCCAGTCGCCTGCGGTCTTGCCTATAGTGAATAAGACAGCACATCTGGGCTAGTGGTTTAAGCGGTTGACACACAGCTATTACTTTGCCAAGTATTGTTGGTTCAAATCCCACATGGGACAACACTTTGTGTGATCCACAAATTATTGTTCTAAGTCTGGGTGATCTTTGTGCCCATTTCACATAAGTCCCCCGCGACATAAGGTGTATATTCCTAGTGCGGGAGTTGTGTTTTAAAAAAATACCCCTGGCCTGCTATAAAAGAGCAGATGGGTTCCTCGATGTTAAGTAACAGTTTCCTGAGACCCCCTCCCGCTTCCCTGGGACAGGATAGGCAAGGGGAGGCGAGCTTAAGTCTCAGTCAATGCGACAAAAGAATTGCTTAATAGTGGTTTTCTGTAAGGATGTGAATTCCATGGACATTTGTGCTGTACCGAGGGTGCCTCGGTGGCGCAATGGTGGCGTATGCGACTGCTGTGATCCGTGATGTTGAGGTCTCGGGTTCGATATTTGTATAATCCGGATCCGCGATACAATATACATTCCTAATGCGGATGATGACTTCAAAAAAAAAGTAGTAACTAAATACCAAGGAACCTGTCAGTTCATTTGCCTTAAAGATACCATAAAAATCTACATAAAACTTCTAAATCTTTATCCCCACGCTTCTGCATAAACTAGATAGCACCGACGGTATAAAGTCTTTCAAACAACTTAATAAAAAAGTTATTCGCCCCTCTAACAAGGAACAAGTTCTGATTTAATAAAAGCGAACTTCATAACAATCTATAAGTAGACATTAAAGAACGTAATTGTACAATTAAAGTTTCCACATTTGACTACAGGTCAGCACAGGCTGTTAATGAACAAACTTCTGGAATCTTATACGCTTGTAGTGATTCTCAACAACTGGCTGGATACCATTACGTGTCATAGCAATGTGTACCTATGGTTTAAAAATCGATAGTTTAAAAATGTGGGATCGTCGTTGCGTATAAATGAGAAATATAAAAAAAACAAAAAAAAAACCGACTTCAAGAACGACCAAATCGATCGATTTCTCTTAGATGCTATCATCAGATCTTAGTTTCCTTATCATGGTACCACCGTTGGGATATCTCCTTTCCATTCCAAAATCATAAAAATCGTTTTAAAAACGACAAAGTTATCAAACAAGATGACACATATAAAAAAAATATATACGGTCAAATCTGTTTGAAGTCGGTGCTAAGCCAAAAAGAATGCAAACGAACAATTATAAAAGTCTAAGCGATAGTCACTTGGCACCGACTTCAAACAGATTCTAGGTACCTAGCACACATTATAATACTACTATTTAAATGAATAAAGAATTAGGTATAGGCAATTTATGAAGAACGAGTTTATTTTACGCTTTTAAGTGTTTTTTGGCAGAGAGTTTTCGTTGGATGTTTTTTGGAAGTCGGTTTTTTTTATAAATAATAAATAACTTTTTTTAAAACAAGCTTTTATTGGAAAGCCTCGAGACAAATCAAACGAGTCCAAACGATGATGTTACAAAGTTTCTTTACAGTGTTCCTATGGCCACCTTCCAGCTCCAGCATCAGATCAGCTCCATGTCATTATAATATTGTATTGTCACGCTGTATACGTATGCTTGCAAAATTTCATCAAAATCGGTTAAAGATATCTTTTTCAAAATTGAGTTGCAAGATTCCACCCGAAAATACAAGCATACATGCATTGCAAGTTAATAAAAAGCTTGTAAAATCATTGATATTACCATACGTAATATACACGTTCAAGTTACACGAACTCATTTGGGTATCGCAATTTGGAATTAGAGAGAGGCTTTGAGCATAGCTAGTTCACACATTCGACGTACACGGTTCATTTAAGCACAATTAATCGTTTCGCCAATCGCTTGTGTGATTCGGAAACTTTAGGAGAATTTGAATCGGTTTCAAACTCTCGACACGAACGGCGATTGCTTTGAAACTGATATTTGTATAGAGAATATAGGAAACGGAAACTATGGTTATTAGGAGAAAATAAGCGTTTAATTATACAAAATTATCTATTATTGATTGATGATTCTCACGATGAACTCCGAAACTATGTAACCGATTTAATAATAATTATTTTACGGGAATTAACGCGATCACTTATTAATAGGTATTACATACCTCTGATTTGCCTGACGTTTCGACAAGGTTGCAAGGTTTCTCTCTAGAGAGACCTATCAGATCAAGACCCCTCATTTGGACCCCTATCTATTTGTATCGCGTGAGACTTTACAGATGTATGTGAAACTGGCACAAGGACCACCCTCAAAGACAACAACTTAAAACTATCCTTTATAGATCACACAAAAGTGAAATAAAGCAAAACAACACTAAGCGAATGAGAAAGCGAGTGATCGCCTAAACCACTGCGCGATCATTTAACATAATTCTATTAAAGGAGTTATTATTCCCAATTCTGAGCAAAATTGTATCTAACAAAAACTTTCTTGTAGAAATATATATAGGTATTGAAATCCCAATAATGAAGAACTTACTCTTGAGTAAACCAATTTCTCGGTACTTAACCATTAAGCCATTAGGACGTCGGAAAACATCTTCCGGACAAAATAGATAGGCTTGATTTAAGCTGTAATGATTTTAAAAAGCTATTAAGCTATGTGTATGAATGCGGGGCACAGACTGAGGAAACGGAAGGCATAAAGTGCGCCGCACACGAGATAACTGCGGTAATGTGACAATGATGCCTAGATGGGTGGATAACTACGCTAATATATTTTGTATGCAACGATAACGTTTTGGATGTTATTTTGTGCTATTTTCATTGGTACTTGTGTGGTTGTTAGAAAGTTATTTATATGTTCGTATTGAAACGCAATATCGACTATTCCGTCCTAGATTAACTATAGTCTTATCACAGATTACAAACAGATATCACTAGTTGTTTAAGATCTTACGAAGTGCATTTTAGTTGTGAATTTTTATATTTGTAATGTATTGCACTTCATTTTTGATAAAAGTGACACATAAAGAATGATAATATAGGTATCTACCTGCCCCTTGCAACCTCATCTACGTCTCCTATTACATTATTTAATAAAACAGCTTTTAATAAAAAGTATCCCATGTTACTACCTCCAAGAATAAGTGTACAAAGATTCATGATGATCGGTTAAGTAGTTTTCACGTGAAAGCGTAACAAACAATCTTACATTCTTACATTTATAGTAATAGAAGAAGTAGGATTAGTAGATAATAGGTTATGTATTAAATGTAGTATAAATAATATATTTGTTTGTTTATCAGTAATTTTAAAGGTTACTACCTGAGCCACGTGGCTTTTGCACGAACGGGTTGACTCGAAGCGATACAAGCCTTGCACAGAAAATCAACGTAAAATGACAGTGTTCGTGCTGTCGTGTTTCGTTGATGAGTGCGAGACCGAAGGCCCAATGATGCAATATCATCACTAGGCTGCCATTGTGTGGGTCACCATGCTGCATTGTCTGCATTTGCAGTGAGTTAGGTGACCACCACTCTTGGATTCTGCCTTTGCTTTCCATCAGGCGGAGTAGAGTCATTTTAGCGGGCCTTGCATAAAAAAAGCCCTATTACTATTATAGTAGAAGCTTTGCTCGGTTTAGATTCAGACCCGTATTTGAGAAGTGAGATATTATTGTGCTCACTTCAGTGGTTAGAGGCAGATATCTTTCAGAACACGGTTTTACGACGCCACCTAACACTCACTTCACGTAACATTTCATATCATCTATTTTCCTTTCCACGGATGTGGCCCTTTTCAGATATATCAGCGAAGTATTTTTTACGATTTTCTACGTTATTTGTGACTTTGACCTCGTTTTCCTTAAACGCTGTAGTATACCTATTATTTTTGGTACAACGACCTTTGCCTACGCTATTGACTAGAATAGAAATACTTTCTAAAATATCAACCAATTTTTTTTCGTATGACCCTTCCAAAGTGACTGTACTCTGGCCTAATAGAAATTATGAGCAGATTCCAAGAGTGGTGATCACCATACTTATTGCGAATGTAGACAGTGCAACAAAGCAGCATGGTGACCCACACTATGGCGGCCTATTGAGATGCATAATTTGGCAGCGGCGAGCAATCCGCATTGTCGGCAGTCCTAAAGCCACCGAGTCCCTTGAGCGTCTGCAGATGCATAAAGATATCGCCTCTATGGCAGTCCTCTATCGCCTTTATCATGGGGAGTGTTCTGAAGAGCTCTTCCAACTGGTAGGCCGCCATAGTGCTGGTCACCATGCTGCTTTCTACTGCGCCAAGTGTTGCGAGTTCAAATCTCACATTGGAAAATACTTTGTGTGATCCACAAATTGCTGTTCTGAGTCTCAGTGTTCTTTGTGTCGAAAGTAAATCTGACTGCCTGCCTGTATTTTACGCTTCCAGGCCTAAACCGCTGCACCGATTTTAATGAACTTTGCCATTGTGATACTTTGATTCTCGAGGAAGAAAAGAGGTTACTTACTACTTTACTGCGATAACCGACTTCACGCCACGGACAGAGCCGCGGTCAAAACGTAGTTACATAGAGATCATCTGTAATATAGTTTAAGGTAAATAAATTATCTTTGATCTTTCAAAACTACACGACCACAGGTATAATACATTAAATAATACACTTATTACCAACTATACAGAATATGGAAAAAAACCATAATGGATTTTCCTCTGCGCACTTAACAAGGGATTTTCATACAAGCGATTATTATATTGCCTTCACAATAGCACATGCTATTCTCCATCGAACACTTAATAGAGTACATGAATTATGGCCAAAGAATGTATATTTACTCTTTAAGATTCATGTGTAAGCATAGTAAACAACATTTCAAATTACTTCGTGCTTGCTATACTTAACAAAATTTGGACATTTGACACACATTTGACTTTTTAACTGCCTTTGTGGCGCAGTGGTAGCGTATGCGACTGCTGTGCTTGAGGTCTCAGGTTCGATTCCCGGGTCAGACCAAATGTTTGCATGATCTACAAATATTTGTTTCGGAGACTTCTATGTATAATATGTATGTATTTACAAAAAAAGTATAAATGTATTAATTGTATTAATATCAGTTGTCTAGTACCGATAACATAAGCTCTACTTAGTTTGGGACTAGATGACGTCGTGTGTTAGATGTCGGAATATTTATTTACAACGCAATTTTATCACAAACTAAGCAGAGCTTGTACTATGAACACTAGACAACAAATTAAATACATATATGTACATTTTTATGTAAAAACATTCATATTATTCATAGAAAACACCCAAACTCCGAAACAAATATTTGCAGATCAAACACTGAGTGTGTTTATACAAAAAAAAGTGGTTTCTATTATTTTTTAACCATTGGGGTCGACACGATAGAGACCCCATGCCTCTATCGTGTCGACCCCAACACGATAGAGGCATGGGGTCTAAGTGCTCGTGCTAAGTTTAAACAACTAGCTAAGCAACTGATCGACTATTCCAAACACGGAGCCTCAGCATTATCATTCAACGTGGCAATACTGCCAGTCTTTTGGGAACTCTAAGTGTGGGCGCACACCGAAATCGACAAACAGTCTCCGACGACACAGTTTATCGAGGCTCGACTAGGTTGCCGTAAAAAGCGTTGTGTTAGGTGAGACCGTCGCTTACCAAAACCGTTTCAGACAGAGAGTCTCCGACGAGACAGTTTGTCGAGGCTCGACTAGGTTGCCTTAAAAAGTGTTGTGTTGTAGCGTGAAGATATATTATAGTAGATATCAAACTGTATATTGTCTATTAGGAGATATATAATTAAATAAAAGTTCACTCCACAACTAAACGAAATAAAATATTGTTTATTTGATTTTACACTACACAAGTTTTATTAGACTTTTACAATCGCGTTAACTTGATTATTTTACAGTAATACTAGTAAATATATACGATATAATATTACAAATTTATACGCATTAGCCGTGAGTTTTAACAACAACCATAGTCTAACACTCGCTTCTATGTTCTGTCGCGGCGACCGGTCGGCCGGCCGCTGCATTCGTTCGCTACGTCACGAATCCCGATCCATATTGTAAACAACGCTCTCAACCAGGGTTTGCTTGTTTGTTAATTTAATTAATTTAATTTATAATTTTAATATTTAATATGGTTGCTACATTACTCCCCGGCTGAGACCGTTGCTTGCTACGGTCGATAGTGATCTGGAAACCGTACAACGCGACCACTTCTGGTCTTCTTGATGTCTCCTGTAGTTTGTTGGTTCGGCAGCGTATTACCAATCTTGGTTTCATCTGATGCAAGGTAGGCAGGTTTTAGTCTGTCAATGGACACGGTAGACTCTCGTCCTTTAAGATTTATTATGAAGGTCTTCTCACCTCTAGAAATAACCTTGTAGGGTCCGGAATATGGTGGCTTTAAGGACTTCTTTGCTGGGCCGACGCGGAGAAAAACATGATCAGCTGTCATCAGGTCTCGAGGTATGTAGAAGGTTTTTGACTTTGAGCAATGCCACTTAGCTGGAACTGGAGCGAGCTTGGAGATGTGGTTGCGCAGTCTACTAGTGAAGTCTGTAATATCCGTGGTGTGGTATTTTGATGGTGCAAAAAACTCACCAGGAAGGCGAAGAGGTTCACCATAGACGAGCTCGGCTGCAGATGACTTGATGTCCTCCTTCCATGAGCTGCGGATTCCAAGCAGTACGAAAGGAAGAACTTCTGACCAGCGTACGTCTGCGTGGCACATGATGGCGGATTTCAGCTGCCGATGTAGTCGCTCAATCATCCCATTGCAGGCGGGGTGATAAGCTACTGTAGGTCGATGCTTGGAGCCAAGTAAGGTGGAGATGGAGTGGAACATAGCACACTCAAACTGTCTCCCCCTGTCCGTTGTGATGGTTTCGGGACAGCCAAAACGGGCCACCCAACCAGCTATAAAGGCCCGCGAACATGTTTCAGCGGTGATGTCCGCGAGAGGATACGCTTCAGGCCATCGTGTGAATCGGTCGATGACTGTGAGGCAGTATCTGTAACCAAGCGATAATGGTAAAGGCCCTACGATGTCCATATGGACATGGGAAAAACGACTTGAAGGGCTGGAAAAAGGATGGGTGGGAGAGTATGTATGGCGATGGATTTTGGTTCGTTGGCAATCAGAAAGAAAGAAAGAAAGAAAATAATGTTTATTTTGACACATACACGATAAGACACAACATCATATATAGATAAAATACACTTTTGGAAACAAGATAAAAACAACCGAGCGATGATTGCCTCGTGAACGTGTCAGAATAGGACCAAGTTCAGCAAATGCCAGACGAAGCCTGACGCTGGTTTTCGACTAGGCCCTAAAGTGACTCACGCATAACAACCGGCACTTAAATATCATAAATACATAGAAATACGAGATGTCATAAATATATAATACATTTTATTTTATCAGTGCATTCATTCGACCACTGTCGACAGTCCTTCTTGATTCCCGGCCATACAAATCTTTGAGTCAGTAGTTTAACTGTGGCCCTGGCTCCGGGATGGCTCAAGTTGTGTAGATGGTGGAAGGCTGGTCTTCGAAAGCTTCTGGTGAGTAGAGGTCTAGGAGATGATGTGGACATATCGCAGTAGATCTCATAATCGTCAGTCTTTACTTTCTTTATTTTTAGAGAACTATCAGAGTTTATGAGCTTCTGTAGTTCTGAATCCTCTTCTTGTGATTTAGCTAGTGCTTTATAATCCAGAGGTTCTGTTACAGCTTCCACGCGTGACATAGCATCAGCAACGACGTTTTCCGGGCCAGATACGTATCTTATGTCTGAAGTAAGTTGGGAGATATAGTCTAGGTACCTAAATGGCGAGGAGAACAGTTATCTCGACGTGAAGAGAAGGGGAACGTGAGTGGCTTATGGTCAGTGTATATGACGAAGTTTCTGGCTTCTACCATATGACGGAAATGGCGAATAGCTGCGTAGATTGCTAGTAGCTCACGGTCGTAGGGACTGTACTTCTTTTGCGAAGGTTTCAACCGACGAGAGAAGAAGGCCAGTGGTTGCCAATTGCCGTTGATGTTTTGTTGTAAGACGGCACCTATTGCGCTGTCTGATGCATCTGTATGAATAGCTAGTTCTGCTTGATGATCTGGATGTGCCAGTAGAGTAGCTTTTGTGAGAGCAGACTTACTCTGATTAAATGCAGCACTCATTTCAGGTGTCATAGTGATTGGATCAGAACCTTTCTTCTTAGATCCAGATAGTGCTACATGAAGAGGTTTTTGAAAAGCAGATGCACCAGGAATAAATCGTCTGTAGAAGTTAAACATGCCGAGGAAGCGACGTAGTTCTTTCACGTTTGTAGGCTCCGGGTAATCAAGCAACGCCTGGATTTTGTCGTGTAGAGGTGATATACCTTTAGCAGATACTTCATGGCCTAGGAATGTAATTTTAGACTTAGCAAACTCACATTTAGCGGTGTTAATAAGTATACCATATTCTGACAGGCGCTGAAACAACTTTTTCAGGTGCTGAAAGTGCAATTCTTCAGTGGGTGAGTATATTAAAATATCATCAACATATCCATAGGCAAAGGGCATACCATTCAAGACTTCATCGATGAAGCGTTGAAACGTTTGAGCTGCATTTCGTAATCCAAATGTCATAAATGGAAACTCAAAGAGCCCAAACGGTGTAGTAATTGCAATTTTTGGAATATCAGGTGGAAAAACTGGAATTTGAGAAAATGCCTTGACTAAATCTACCTTAGAAAACACCGTGCTTCCTGCTAACTGGTGGGTGAAGTCCTGAATATGCCTGATCGGGTACCTGTCAGGTAAAGTACGTGCGTTCAGGGCTCTGTAATCACCGCACGGTCTCCAACCATTGTCCTTCTTCGCCGCTAGGTGTAGAGCAGATGACCAGGGACGTTCTGATCTGCGAGCTGTGCCATTTTGAATCATCTCCTCAAATTCCTTTTGGGCAATCTTAAAGCGGTCAGGAGGAAGACGGCGAGGGCGCGCTGTTATAGGTGGGCCAGGCGAGGTCCGTATGTAGTGCATAGTATTATGCTTAGACTCAATTGGTGTTCCAGCTGGGCGAGTTATGGTAGGGTACTCACGTAAGAGCTGGAGGAATCTGGAGCCTTCTGGGACTGCTTTCACGGATACGACTGCAGCAGTAGGAGAACAGCTTCTCATCACCGTGGAAAGAGAGGTAAGTTCATCGATGAGACGTTTCTGTCGACAATCAACCAAAAGATTATAATATGAAAGGAAATCCACACCGATAATAGGCTTAGATACATCAGCAAAGTTTCTACGAAGGCCCAGGTTCAGTTGTAGGTGAACAGAGCCGTATGTGTCAATAATAGTATTGTTGGCTGCAAAAAGTTGGTATGTGGATTTCTTTCGCGGTTCGTTCAATGCTGAACGTGGGTAGACACACAAATCTGAGCCTGTGTCTATCAGGAAACTTATTTTTGTGGTCTGGTCCGCAATAAATAAGCGGCCTGTTGCTGCACGGCTGTCGCTTGCCGCTACTTGCGACTGCCGTGGTCGTTTTCCGAATCATAACTGCACGGCTTTTTACATTTTCTAGCTCGAGGTCCGAAGTTGAAGTGGAAAAAACAGAATGGATGGTTGTGTGGCGGTTGAGGCAATCGGTTTCGGCTAGTCGAGCGAGAACGCTGTCTACCTATCGACGGTGAGCGGTGATGATGTTTCCGATGAAGCTGCTCTGTAAGTGATGCAACCTGCTTAGTTAAGTCAGCTACTTGCCTAGATAAATCACTGATATCTGACTTACTAGTACTCGCAACCTGGTGTAGGCTCGTTGGGGCTATTTCAATCACCTTATCAGCAAGTTCTGCTAACTTTTCCAGCGTCAAGTCAAACTGTGAAGCTATTATTGTTTGGATGTTGTGGGGTAGGCGGCTAGACCAAATAGTCCTAAGAAAATCCTTGGGTACGTTCGGTCCTGCAAGGTCTTGAAGGTGGCGTAGGAACTGTGATGGCTTGCGATCACCCAGCTCTTCATGGGTAAGCAGCTGTTTCACCTTCTTTTCCTGTGATGCAGAAAGTCTTTTAATTAATTCTGTTTTCAATTTATTATATTTATCTGTGTCAGGTGGATTTATAATTATGTCCTTGACCTCAGTTGCGTATTGGGGATCTAATTGAGCCACAACATAAAAAAACTTTGTTTCGTCTGTTGTAATTCTTGAAAGCAAAAATTGACCCTCTATTTGTGCAAACCATACTGCTGGTTCTTCTGGCCAAAAAGGTGGTATTCGGACACCAACCCGTAATACTTCTCCACTATCAGTCATATTAAATAAAATAGATCTCGCTCACCTTTTTATTTCTTCAAAGATTAAAACAAACCAATCCTTTAAAAAATCTTGCAGATTTTCAAATGAGGGTATATTTTTTTCCAACCGCTGGGCGTTATCCACCGTTGTTTTCAACCAACGGTACGTCGGGGTCACCAATTTGTAGCGTGAAGATATATTATATTAGATATCAAACTGTATATTGTCTATTAGGAGATATAATAATTAAATAAAAGTTCACTCCACAACTAAACGAAATAAAATATTGTTTATTTGATTTTACACTACACAAGTTTTATTAGACTTTTACAATCGCGTTAGCTTGATTATTTTACAGTAATACTAGTAAATATATATACGATATAATATTACAAATTTATACGCATTAGCCGTGAGTTTTAACAACAACCATAGTCTAACACTCGCTTCTATGTTCTGTCGCGGCGACCGGTCGGCCGGCCGCTGCATTCGTTCGCTACGTCACGAATCCCGATCCATATTGTAAACAACGCTCTCAACCAGGGTTTGCTTGTTTGTTAATTTAATTAATTTAATTTATAATTTTAATATTTAATATGGTTGCTCGGTGTTAGGTGAGACCAATACACACACCAATACTGTTTCAGACCGTCTCCGACGAAGTATGAATAAATAAATAAAAAAAAAGAAAATAAACACTCTTTAAAGACATAATATTGTCAGAATCAAATCGTCCCTTCTCCCTCCCTCTTCGACTGTTTGTTCGGTCTCATGCGGTGTGCGTCAGCACAAGACAACAGTCGAAAAGCGGCTTGTCGCGGACCGTCTCGTCGAAGACCGTTTCGGTGTGCGCCCGGCCTAACAGTAGTGTAGACATGTTCATTGTGTTTTATTTCCTAGTATTTTCATTTTAAATCGGCTAAATTATAAAAACTTAGCGAGCTTACTACTGAAGAATTCTACCGACTTATTTCCATGTAAAACGTTATAACAGACTTTTTAACAAAAATCCTTAATAAAAAGATAGCTGAAACATTGACTTAATGATTTATTTAGTGTGTCGTTTATACAATATAAACTGCCACACCGATCGCGAAAAGATGTCAATGGAACATACGCTCTAGTGATGCGACCTATGTTAAAAGTTTTGCTTATTAGTAACTATTTATTAGTTTTTAAAAATAACATTTATATATTGCACAAAAACAAAAATCAACAATAAGTTCAACTTAAAACATTATGTTATGTTACAAATCGAATATGAGATAGCCTTCGTTGCCAAACTAGGTAGAAACCTGTAGGTATTTCTACTTACGGCGCCATTCCCCACGGGAATTTCAACTTAACTAGCATTGACAGACAACGTTAGCCATAAAGGTAAGTAGAATAATTATCCTAATATTGATTAAAAAAATAAGTTAACGAAAAGTTATTTAATAATATGAAAACCTTGTTTATAATAATGTGTACATAAGTTGGTTTCAATTCAAAACATCTAGAGCAAGAGCCCACATAAAATTAAAAAAGTACATACAGTGGAACATAGAACCTCCTCCTTTTTGGAAGTCGGTTAAAAATTTAGCTTTGATACTATAACGAAAGTACAACTATAATTTATTAAAGTTTTCCAGGGTGAATGGCAGGGGGTAGCAACTGTCATAAGTGTCCGGCAATGGATGACGAGATTTCTGAAGTTATCCCGGAGAAAATATAAAAATATTGAGCTTTATACTTTAACGAAAATTAAGTACCATTTTATACATCTTTACTACCTGTTATCTGCCAAAGTAACTACAACTCAAACTCTATAGTCGCTGGTCGTTCTTACCTATGTAGGGGTCATGTCCAGAAAAACTTTCAGCTTTTATAAAATAACAAAGGTCTGGCCGTCGTGGGCTCTTGGTCTAATCTGTTTGTCTGTGATCCAAAGTGAGAATCGGCTTTTTATTTTTGTGAGGACAGGAGAGGGCGGCCGGTACGGCCCTCTCGGAAGTGGCACCAGGTTTAAAAGAGTGTAGAATGTTCTGCGACCTTGCGAATTCTAGCTAATAGAAATACCTTTGACAGGAGTTACGTCGACGTATTCATCGCGATAGTGATTTTTATCAGTATCGTTTGGTCCCGGTGTATTGCTGGGTATAATATCGATCGGTTGCTTGACATGAGTCTAAATTCAAGAATCTAGTTCAATAGAGGTATAGAATAAAACTTGTCAAACTTTTTCAAAAGGTTGACTATTTCTAGTAATGTTCTTTAACACGCTACGTAAATACCGAAGATTTTCTTTAGGTATAATACTGGTTGACCGACCGCTATTGCGCAAAGTGTTGTGGGTTCAAATCCCATATGGGACAATACTTTGTGTGATCCACAAATTGTTGTCGTGAGTCTGGGTGTTGTTTGTGTCCGTTTCATGTATGTTTGTAAAGTCCCCGCGACACGGGTTAAATTCCTAGTGCGAGAGTTTCTTAAAAAAAATTGAAAATACGTATATACTTAACACTGGTGGTCAGTTTTTGACAGTTAATGTACCTACTACTACGACGCAGTTGTCGAGACGTCGCTCGTCGCTTAAACACATCCCTAGAGTTCACCCGAAAGCCGACGGCTCGCCCATATGATTAATAACTCCAAAACTTGTGGACGCGTATCGGCGAAACACACGAAGTAATTTGTTCTGTCATCATGTAAAGTGTGAAACGCGGCCTGTTTATAGATTCAACACAGTAGGATCTAAAATTACTGTCAATATGTGTCGCTGTTACATGCGTAACAATCAGATACGCCAATCACTGGCGAGTGCATCAGCGAGCTAAACAAAATGTCTTCTAACTCTGACTAGAGTCACGAAGTAGGGGAAAACTAACGTATGACTGAAGACCGACTTATGGTGGAATACAGTGAGTATTTAATACAATTGGTAACCAAATTACCACTTGATCGGAAAACTTTTTTCCAACGGTATGTCAAAACTGCCAGACTGTGTGCGAGCACAGTCTCGAACACTTGAAATCCTTAAAGTCTCGAAGTCGATTTCAAATGTTTGTATGATCTGCAAGTATTTGTTTCGGAGTTTGGGTGTGTTACCCATGGATGTTGTTATAGTGTCTTTGTGTGTAGGCCCCACAGGATGAGCGAGCTGATAGTAACGCCCAGGTCTTATCCAGTGTGGTGACATGTGGTTAGCGAGGTCGAGCTACTAGAGGTGTGGACCTTGAGGAGGGCCCGTCAGCCAGCACTAGGTCCGGTGTTGGAGACGAGGTCTAGCGGTAGGCGACCCACGAAGTGATTGTGGAGGCACGGGTGATATGTCCCTCCAACACAAAGGGAGGATCCTCCGACCAGGCGAGGTGATCATGCCTGGCGGGCCAACTGCCCAACGGTTGATGTTGGGATTGTATGTATCTTAATTGGCGCGAGAACTTTCACTGCGCGATTATGGATTGGTAGTTTCTTAGTTTCCTTCGTTACTCCGTAGTTCAGTGTAACTTCGGTAGATGGCGCTGTAGTATATTTCTGTTGCGCTGTATGTGGAAGTCGCCACATTACTCCCCTCCAAGACCGGAGGTTGATATATGTTGAGTCAGCTGTCTGTGCTCTATTGCGGAGCTTGCCAGTGCCAGGAGTGAGCAGTTCCAGTGAGTCGGAACTGAGTGCCGCAAGTTTCAGTGAGTCGGAACTGAATGCCGCTAGTCCCAGTGAGTCGGGGCTGAAGTCCGCTGATCCCAGTGAGTCGGGATGGCAGGCGGTGCGCGGTACTGCGGTGAGGTCCCCAGTGAGTCGGGGCGGTTGCTGCGTAGTGGCTTGGCTGCTGCGTAGACGGGAGAGAAATGCTCTGCTTACATGAACCGTAGCTGCAGTGTGCTGTGCCTAGACGCTGATGAGGCCGTAGGGGTAACCAGGCTGGAGCGGTCGCTTCCTGCGTGTGGTCCCTGTTGAGGCCGAGGTTGCTGGCTGGCTGTGAGACTTGCTGTGGGAGTGAACATGATGGTGGCGTGCTGATGCTGCTTCGGAGGCTGCTTCCAATCACGTCGGCGTCGGGGTCACCACTGTGGGGGGAACAGGTCAGTCATGTCCCTCCAACACAAAGGGAGGATCCTTCGACCAGGCGAGGGGATCATGCCTGGCGGGCCAACTGCCCGCCGGTTGATGTTGGGATGTTGTATGTATATTAATTGGCGCGAGAACTTTCACTGCGCGATTCAGGATTGGTAGTTTCTTAGTTTCCTTCGTTACTCCGTAGTTCAGTGTAACTTCGGTAGATGGCGCTGTAGTATATTTCTGTTGCGCTGTATGTGGAAGTCGCCACAGTGATCAAGGGGCCGGGGCACCGTATGTAAGTCGGGTGCGAATTTATACCTTGTACACACTGAGCTTCGTGCGGAGCGGCAATAGAGACGAGAGTACGGGCTGTTTGCCAGTGAAAGTCACGTCAAAATAGGTTCAGCCGTTCTAGAGATTAGCTGGAACAGACAGCCGTACTGGCAAAAATCTTAAAAGTAGATTTTTCGAAGTGTCGTATATACTTTCATATACAATTAGTGAAAAGATGTTAATCTGAAATTCCAAACAGCCAATCCTATTTTATAGATCGTATAGATCAACCAACCCAAACCATCAAACACTTCCAGAAACTACTCTATTAATCAGCACTAGAGATTGTGTGTCTTGAGTCCTTCAATTAATGTGAAATTTACGCATGAAATGCCATGTTCATTAATAGTAAATACTCGTAGGATTAATTGCTTAACTCGCTGACTTCATAAACAAGTACGCAAACTTGAATTATGAGCCGTTGATGACTTTCGCCACATATTAGTGGCTGACATTTCATTAAAACAATAGGATACACTCTGAAAGTCTATGTTCAGCTATTTATATAACTAGCTGAGCCCCGTGGTGTTACCCGCGGTACGACAACAACCGCGAACAGTATTACTTTTTAACTTTAAACACACAGTCTTAAAGTTGAAAATAGAACCGTTGTTTAAAGATAACGTTTATGAATAAGGCTGTAAAAGTTTACAGATTTGCAACAGCATTTCAAGTTTATCTATACTCTATACAAATAAATAAAGTTGGAGTATGTGTTTGTAATATTCAAAAACTGCTTTTTACTACATGCATACGTATACGAGTTATACACGATACATATTCCAAAATAATATGTTTTACAATTTTTGTCTGTCTGTCTGTTTGTTCCGGGTAATCTCTGGAACGTGCGGGTAACACCGCGGGGTTCAGCTAGTAAACCAACAGTACCTGGATGACTGGGTCTATTTGTGATAAATTTTCTAAAAAGCGGCCAAGTGCGAGTCGGACTCGCCCATGAAGGCTTTCAAAGCTGCAAATAACATAATATAAAAGTTCTTGTAGTTCGTTGTAACTTTGATAGATGATATTAATATTGTTTTTTTTTTGTGGTTTACGATTTATAAGATACTAGCTGTGCCCGCGACTCCGTCCGCGTGGAATAGTGACTTTGGGCAGCAGTTTTCGGACATTTCTTTTGGTTCATAAACACCGTCATTTGAGTATTTAGAATAATCGAATTTAAAGTAATGCTTCTCTATACACGACATTAGACGTATAGCCATCGGGGATCAAAGCATAGAGGTTGCTAGGATTGCTAACACGTGACAGAGTTACATAAAGCTGATCGTGTGATAAACAGTTAATACTTAGATCTACACCCACAACTTTTAGCGTACCTATACCGTGGGCTGTATTTATTGTCACCGCGAAACATAGGCTCACTGGAAACCGGACTCGTTTAAAACTAAACGGAAAGTGGTTTGGGATGAGAGGAATCCGAGGAATAAAAACACTATCACCTTTACCGCACCCTGTTAAAATCTTTGGTCACTTTTAATCTGGTACCGTTGCAACGTTTTGGCGGGCTTAAATATTTAAGGGGCATTATGGGTACGCCGACTTTTAAATTTATTTTATGAGCTGGTAGTCCAGTAGCACTGAGGGATCACGCGATAATGCATGAGATCACGATCGATGGACAAACGTGCCTCACGCTGTATCTGTTCTACCTAATTCGAGTGGCCATCATTCGAGAACGATGTGAACTGAATCGAGATTCTCGCTGAGCCGAAGTTTCTGTAGCACAAAACCTGTCCTGACGTTCCTGAGATGCAGTGAGAGCCTCATGATCTTCTTCAGATTCCTGTGATCGAACTAATCTCATCCATTTAGCATTCCTGCTGCACTGGGAGAGGCATTCTTACAATATACTAACACAACATAGTTTAGTAAACACGTACTTATCATAAACAACTAAATTATAAATACTTTCAGATTATTACACAGTTTCATTAATTACAGTTTAATAACTATTAAGACGTGTCAACCCAATCTATTAACTATCGAAAACAACCAAAGGTGTTAACTGTAAGTACTTCCTGTTTTTAGAAAAATACCGAAAGCAAGTCAAGAAAAATAACGTAAGTTATATGTATCACTGACCTTTTTTTTTACGTGTGGAAATACCCTCGGACCGTCACCCCATAGGGGTTTGCGGCGGGGCGGTGTGTCGGACTCGAACTGACTAAAACCACACGGTGTGCCACTCTGCGCCTGAGACGGGAGGGACCCGGGATCTGCTGATATTAACACATCCAAATTCCTCCCAGCGCCTGCCCGCACGGAAGCGGGCACCGGCGGCGGATTGGGTCCGAGTGGAGGTCGTCCTCCCGGACCTTCTCCGCCACCTCCATCTGCGAGATTACATCTTCGCAGAAGGTTGTGACCGCGGTAAAACTGCTGCGAGAGATCTCCTCCGATGACTGCAGTGAGGGCCCGACGCTGCGGCGCCCAAGCGGGGCAAACCGTCAGCGTGTGCTGGGCCGAGTCCTCACTGCAGTCGCAGTGGTGGCAGGCGGGACTCAATTCCCTCCTGGCGACCAAGTGCAGGTACCTTACGAAGCAACCGTGCCCGGAAAGGACCTGCGTCAGTCGGAAGGAAAGGGTCCCGTGCTGCCGCCCTGCCCACTCGAGGATGACCGGCTGGAGAGCCTCCACGGCGGCAAAGCCAGCACGTGGAGTCTCCAGCTGGAACGACCATCTAGCCATCGTGGCTCGACGGACGGCTTCACACCACTCGCATACTTCGGGGGGAGGGCGAATGCCACTCTCCGCCCGATATTCAGCCACCCGTCGATAAACTTCGGCGAGCACTTCCGCCTCCAAATCCCACGGGGGTGTTCCAGCCAGGGCGCACGCCGCCTCTCTCGACACCGTGCGGTATCCGCGTATGGCTCTGACTGCCAATACCCTCTGAGGCCGCCAGAGGCGGGCCTTATTTAGGGCAGTCAGACCCGCCACCCACACCGGTGCACCATACAGCGACATTGACCGGACAACTCCCGTGTACAGGAGTCGCGTTGCGACGCTGGCTCCACCCAAGTTGGGCAAAAGTCACCCAAGAGCGGAGGCCGCGTCGACCAGTTTTGGACCAAGCTGTCGGAAGTGCTCGTCGAAGAGTCACCTACCGTCGAGGATCAGGCCCAGATACCTCATCTGGGCCCGACGATAACACTAAAATGGGACCACACGGGAAGCACCAGCATTCAAATAAAAAAGAATCAACAATATCGGTTCACTCGGTCGAAAGTTATGAGGTACAAAAATAAAAATTTAAAAATACAGTGGAATTGAGAACCTTCTCATTTTTGAAGTCGCTTAATTACTAAATGAAATGGTTTTTTTTAAACATAAAAATTAGAAAATATTTTAAACTAAATAAGTAAATAGGTATAAGGTTTATAAAAGAATCAAGAACTTGAAATCAAACTAACCTATACAAAATAAACATACTACTCGTATATGTATTTACAAACCCTATAAACCCTAAACAAATATGTTCTTATTAGAAACGACTAAATTGTAAGTACTTTCAGATTTTTACACATAAAATAAATAAATAAAAAAAATCAAGAAAAGAAAATAATGCTCTCGGCGCGCTTTATATACCGGCGTGGTCGCGCAGCCGTTTACAATCTACAAACGTCCAGCTACCTGATTCTTTAAATTCGCATAACTTTTTAATTTATGAACCGATTGACATGAAACAAACACTAAATGTTAAGTGAAGCTTACCACAATATATTAGTGAAAACCACATTTCAATCGGATAAGCTATTTCTGAGATTAGCGTGCACAAACGCACAGACAAACAGACAAACAGATAAACAGACAAAATTTCTAAAAATCATTGTTTTGGGTTCTATTGCGTTCATAAAGCCCCCCTATAATAGTTTTACTGAGATATCTTCCATGTACAGACAGCGACCAGTTACGATTTTATTATATGTATAGATTAAAAAAAGCTACTTACTAGATCTCGTTTAAACCAATTTTCGGTGGAAGTTTGCATGGTAATGTCCATCATATATTTTTATTAGTTTTATCATTTTCTTGTTTTAGAAGTTACAGGGGACACACACATTTTACCACTTTGGAAGTGTCTCTCGCACAAACTATTCAGTTTAGAAAAAATTGATATTAGAAACCTCAATATCATTTTCGAAGACCTATCCATAGATCCCACACGTATGGGTTGGTGAAAAAAAAAAATTAATTTTAAGTTCTAAGTATGGGGACTCCCAAAATTTATTGTTGTTTTTTTTTTTGTGTGAAAATAATAACGCGGTTCATAGAATACATCTACTTACCAAGTTTCAACAGTATAGTTCTTATAGTTTCGGAAAAAAGTGGCTGTGACATACGGACGGACAGACAGACAGACATGACGAATCTATAAGGGTTCCGTTTTTTGCCTATGGCACGGAACCCTAAAAATGAATTCTAGCTAGGTTTGATTTATAGTCCTCGAAAGCCCCTGCATACTAAATTTAATGAAAATCATTGGAGCCGTTTCCGAAACTCACTTAAATCGATGTATATCACTACATGTTATAAAACAAAGTCCTCCGCCGCATCTGTCTGTTCACGTTAAACTCAAAACTACTGCACGGATTTTGATACGGTATTTACCAATAGATAGAGTGATTCTTGAGGAAGGTTTATAAATTTTTAAGTATATTGGCTAAAATATAACGATATTTGTTAAAGATGTCGGGAAAATTAAGCCGCACATCTTCTCGGGGTAACAAAGGCTTTATTATATTTTCCGTAAAGAGCCCGTGCGAAGCCGGGGCAGGTTGTTAGTAATGTTTATACCAAGATTACAAAAGATTACGTAGCCAAAAGGTTGTCTTGCCAGTCCCCAACCTGCACTCGGCCAGCGTGGGGACGTTGGCAATTTAGCCAACTTTTTAGTGGGTAAAAAATTCAATTCCCGAGAGGCAGTACAAAATGCCTTTGAAGAGTTTGTTGCCTCCCGTCCAGCTGATTTTTACAAGAAGGGCATTAATAAACTGCCAATGCGTTGGCAAAGATGTGTCGATTGCATGGGTGATTACTTCGGATAACAGAAATAAAAAAGTTTGAAAAAATAAGTACTTTCATACAAAACGGCAATTTCATAGGTAAAGACCTAATATTTCAGTCAATAATATATTGAAATTTTGATTTAACTAGTATGTCTTCAAATGTCAAGACAACGGCCACCCAACATCAAAGGGATGATAAAAGTTGTGCTACTTTACGAGTATATTAATTTCAGACAACATTACTTCCAAAGAGAGTTACATTATATAGAAACTAAATTCAATATCGCTTCTAATATACTCCTTTGGCAATTCTATTAATACCCTAGAGATATAAGATTTAAATCATCTCTGGAAGCTGTTAGAATACTTTTATTGACGGAACCACTCTGGATTTATAAACTACTAGCTTTTGTTCGCGGCTCCACTCCCGCTTTTGTAGGTTTTCGTGTCAAAAAGTAGCTTATATCCTTCTCCAAGATCTACACTGAAACTGAACTCATTCAAATCAGTTCAGCGGTTCAACAGTAGTAGTATAGTAAGACAGAGTTACTTTCGAATTTCTTATATAAGTAGATATTCCTACGTCACATATTGTTAAATTAATAGAATTTATACATGCCTGGCCAGCTTTGTCAGCATATTTCAGATATCAGTATATTATCGATCACGTAAATTTGGACATTCTTTATCTCGTCGAGAATAAGACGTGATTATATGCATTGTACCGATAGATTTTAGTATATACTAGCTGTTGCCCGCGGCTCCGCCCGCGTGTATGTCGGTTATCGCGGCAAACAGTAACCTATGTGTTACTCTGATGTATCTTCTATACTTATAAAATAACATGTCCTGACTGACTGATTCATCATCGCCGAGCGGAAACTATTAAACTTGGGAATACAAAATTTGGTGAGTATGGTCGTTTCATTAAGTAGATACCCATTAAGGAAGGAATTTTGGAATTTCTACCCCCAAGGGGTCGAAATAGGGGTTGAAAGTTTGTATGGAAGTCCGTCATTTTTTAAGTTAGAAACATGAAACTTTATTTTTGGGCTACTGATTAAAAATGAGTAAACACGTATTTAAGCGTTTCTGATAGATAGAGCGGATATTCTACTCCTTAAGGGTGAAATAGGGGTTGACGTTTTGTATGTAGGTTAGTCTGGAAGTCCGTCATTTTTGAAGTTAAAAACATGAAAGTTTATTTTAGGGCTATTTAAGAAATATGAAACTTTATTTTTGGGTTACTTATAAAAATTTGTAGATATGTATTTCAACGTTTCCTAATATTCTACCCCTAAGGGGGTGAAATAGGGGTTGAACTTTGTTTGGAACTTCGTCATTTTTAAATTAGAAACATGAAACTTTTCTTTTGGTTTGGGCTACTGATTAAAAATGAATAGATACGTATTTAGGCCTTTCTCGATATTCTACGCTGAAGGGATGAATTAGGCGTCGACATTTCGTAAGCGGGTTAGTCTAGCAGTCCGTCAGTTTTGAAGTTAGAAACATGAAAATTTATTTTAGGGCTATTGATAAAAAATAGGAAATGCGTATTTAAGCGTTTCCCAATATTCTACCCGTAAGAGGGTGAAATAGGGGTTGAAAGTTTGTATGGAAGTCCGTCTTTTTTAAGTTAGAAACATGAAAAATTATCTTTGGGCTAATAGTTAAAAACGCGTAGATACTAAGTGTCTCTGGATATTATATCTACCCTTTTTTTGTGCGGAAATTCCCTCGGGTATCACCAACTGGTGGTTATGTCGGACTCGAACCGACTAAAAACCGCACACCGTCTCGGGTTCTAGAAACCAGGGAACCAGAGCGCCCTCAAAAGGAAATCCCATAAATGATATTTCTACCCCTAAGGGGTGAATTAGGTGTTAAAATGTCGTAAGTAGATTAGTTTGGAAGTCAGTCATTTTTAATTTAGTAGCCTGAAACTTTGTCCTTAGGCTTTTAAGTACAAATAAATTGATACCCATATCATCATTTATGGGAATTCTATTTCTAAAGGGGTAAAAATAAGGGTCGAACGTTAGTATGAAATCCTTTTTAATGGGCTATTGATTAAAAATAAATAAATAGGTACGTTTAAAAACATGAATAAATTATTCATACATACTTACACAGTTTTAATTAAATATATTGTAAATAATCAACTTCCACGCGAGCAAAGCTGCGGGCAACAGCTAGTAAGCTATATTACTGTAAAGTTTCATCCAATTCCGTCCAGTGATTTTTGCGTGATGAAGTAACAAACATGCACCCTCACAAACATTCGCTTTTATAAATTAGTGTGATGTGATAAAATCGAATACGAAAAACAATGTTAAATTTATCACTACAGTTAAATGAAAAATTAGACATAACGAATGAAGCTTATTTTCAAAGCGTAAATAAAACTAAATTAATTAAGTAAGTATCTACAACTAATTCAACGAAAAAATGTAAGGTATCTACAACTTACTAAAAGAAATTAAAACACCAACAAATAAGGCTAAGTAATTAAATATTTGCAACGAAAAACATCTGCTTACCTATGCCTATACCAATAACCTAACAAAATCCTATAAAAAAGTAAATTATAGGTACCTAGGTACCTATGCTATAACCTTACAAAATTCTAAAAATACCGAGAAAACCAATTAGTATCTACAAAAGACTATTTGCTAATTATTTAGGTACAACAAAAATCGCCTGCTTATACCTATGCTATAACCTGACAAAATCCTAAAAAAAAACTTCGTTTAAAAAAACTGACTTCAAAAACTAAAAAGTATCAGTTAACTTAATTTGCATGTGCTACCTAGGTTTGAAGTCAGTGCCAAGCCAAATGTAATAGTAGGTATCACACTCGCTACATTTCGAGACGAACGTCAACGACGTCACCGACGCTTCAGTTGTTTTGTTCTACGCGAAGAGCAGCTATCCCGCTCAAGGTCACGCGCGGCGAGTGCGGTACCTACTATTACATTTTGGCTTGGCACGGACTTCAAACCTATGAATAGGTAGCACATACAAATTAAGTTATTTGGTACTTTTTAGTTTTTTCGGTTCGGTTTTTTTAAACGAAGTTTTTTTTATTTTTCACTTTTTAGTCTTTCTCAAGTCTCTCGTCATCATTTCACCTAAATAACTTGAAAGAATACGACTAAAGGTAACATACATGTTGTATAAAATCGAAAGGACTTCAGGTATTTTTTTGTAATAAAATCTCAAATGGACTATCTTCTATAGGTTACTATAATTCAAGTGATTTGAGGTAAACTGACTATCTGAGGTTAACTCTGATATCGTTAAGACCCGTTTTATATATTATGAAATTAAATGATGTCTACAGAATATGAAGGCATGCAGACAATTGCTTTAACTTCATTGCAGGCGCTTATATAAATTTGAGGGTTTCCTTCGATTTCCTTAGGATCCCATCATCAGATCCTGATATGGTGGCCATGGGACCACATGGGGAGCACACCCTTTCGAATACAAGAAGAATTTCCAAAATCGGTCCACAAATTGACGGAATAATCCGTGTACATACATAAAAAAAAAAATACAGATGAAATTGAGAACCTCATCCTTTTGGCAGTCGGTTAAAAAAAATATACCGATGAAATTGAGAACCTCCTCCTTTTGGAAGTCGGTTAAAAATACAGAAGAAATATTATAATACCAAGTAATATTTATAGAATCGAACTATTTAGACGAAATCGTGTGTACCTATATGGCTCCCCTAATATACAACACAATACCCAAGTGGATAACTGACCTACCACTCAATAAGTTTTGTGTTGTTCTTAGAAAATAGTTGGTAGAAAACAGTTATTACTCCGTTAAGGAATTCTTACAAAAAAATTCGTGTCCGTCTTATCATTTTAGAAATGCATTGTAGGTGTGTATTGAATTTATTAAGTAGGTAGTTATTGTATGTATTTTCAAAGTGTTACACGTAATCTTTTTAAATTGATTCTGATTTAGTTAATTCGTTATTGCTAATTAGCAATTAATATAGTTTTAGCAATTTAATAACTATTGCTGAAATAGTTATTAAAGCAGTCTTTCGTACAAACGAAAGACTTCAACACTAGATTTGCATGCCTATTGCTGGTGAAATGTGTTTCGTGCATATTTTATTTTTATTTTTTACCATCTTTTTGTACCACATTTAAGCAAATAAAAATTATATTATTATTTTTATTATTATTATAAGTATTTTAAACTTAAAATAAATATCATAAATATAAATGACCATTTAACGTTTATGGCATTCTAGTTTTTGGTTCGGTATCAATAAGAGCATCCTCCCAAAAAAATCTAAATTTATTTAATGTACAGAATTGATCTTATACACTTTTCTTATGCGTTTAAAAATAATCATATTACGTACCTATTGTAAAGTTAGTTACTTGATTCCAAAAGATGCTGTTTTAAGCACAGAAACAATTTTCAAGAAAATGTAATTGGTTCAGTATCGATTAGAGAGCCCTCCCAAAAAATCATCTAAATTTCTTTAATGTACAGAACTGAACTGTTACATTTTTATTATACGTTAAAAAGAGTAATCATATTACGTACCTATTGTAAAGTTAGTTACTTGATTCCAAAAGATGTCGCTGTTTTAAGCAAAGAAATTTTTCAAAAAAATTTAAAACAACCCTTTCTATGGAAAGAGAGAACATAAAACAAATACCTACCTATCAAATACTAACTACATACCACATTAATCACAATGCTTGTGCATAAAACGTTCCCACGATTATTTTGAATATTTAAGTCATGCGGGCACAACCAAACACACAGATTCGACGTCTACAGAGAGATATAGATATTCTCTTTCCTATGGATAGAGAGATTGCGATAAATCAAATACTTAATGCTACACCGAATTATACGTAATACGTTCTACGATTATTCCACGATATATTAATCAAAGTGTTATTAATTACGCATGGCTTCCAAAAGATGTCGCTACGTGTTGTATTTCGTAATGATAAATTCTTTATATATTTTTTTTCCATAGATATAGAGATTGTGATAAATTAAATAATTAATGCTACAATCTTCAGAGTATCTCCTTTCTAACAAAAAAAGAATGAATGAAATCGGACTATGTGTTATTGAATTACAACCAAGTACATATTTTGACTTTCATCCCCTCTCTCCAGGAAACCGTGCTGAATTTCGGGATAAAAAGTATCCCATGTCCTACCTCGTAGTATGAACTAAAATCATGCCAAGTTTCATTTGAATCCGTTCAGAAGTTTCGACGTGATGCGCGGCCAAGATACAGACAGACAGACAGACAGACAGACGGACAGACAGACAGACAAAAATGAAAAAAATTACAGTTTTGGCTTCAGTATCGATAATAGAGAGCCCTCCAATAAAAAATTTCAAAATATCTTTAATGTACAGAATTTGACCTGTTACACTCTTATTATAAGTATAAGTATAGATATAGATAATGTAGGTTATACCAACTTACAGCTACATAATGTAGCTGTAAGTTGGTACCATGTAACAGTTGGTTACCATGTAACATTAGAGTATTCAGGAGCCCTGGCTCCTGCCTAATAAATACTAAATACATCGCTGCTCATCGTCGTTGTTATTCTTATTACCTACGAGTTGGCTATAGTAGATATGGATTTGTTAAAAGTAAAAATACATTTTGAGGCTAAGCTGGCATATTGAAAACCTTTATTTTTTTTTAAAGATAACTCCCGCATTAGGAATAAACATCCTGTGTCGCGGGGGACCATACAGATATACATGAAACGGACACAATTAACACCCAAACTCAGAACAACAATTTGTGGATCACACAAAGTCACACTCAGCAGACCAAGCTTAGGAAGATGTTTCTTATTTTCTAATCCTATATATTTTTCCGTAGACTAAATCGCAATAGCAATTTCCTACTGTACCTACTGTGTTGCTATGGCATTAACAGGAAATGCCGTGGGAGAGCCACGCTTCGGCATGAATGGACCGCCTTCACCGGTGTGATACCACGGCCTCAGAAAAAACACAGGTTTCCGTGTTCACCGAGTGACTGAGGATACCGGAGGCACATACCCCAACCCCTCCCCCTATCCCACAAAGGCTGGCAACGCACTTGTGACGCGTCTGGTGTTGCGGATGTCCATGGGCGGCGGTAATCGCTTACCATCAGGTGATACGTCTGCTCGTTTGCCCCCTATACCATAAAAAAGGGACTAAAATTCGAGAAAATTATTATCAGAATAGAGAATAAAACTATTAAGGCGTTTAATAAAAGATATATTAAGTACTAGCTGACCCGGCGAACTTCGTACCGCCATATTTACATATCTGTCTCAGCTTCCCACAGGCAGTGTACAGTCGCGGACAAAAAAAAAAACACTTTTCTCGTTATCTTTTATTTTTTTCTTTCTAGCAAAAAAAGAATGAATGAAATCGGACTATGTGTTATTGAATTACAACCAAGTACATATTTTGACTTTCATCCCCTCTCTCCAGGATACCGTGCTGAATTTCGGGATAAAAAGTATCCTATGTCCTACCTCGTAGTATGAACTCAAATCATGCCAAGTTTCATTTAAATCCATTCAGTAGTTTCGACGTGATGCGCGGCCAAGATACAGACAGACAGACAGACAGACGGACAGACAGACAGACAGACAGACAGACAAAAATGAAAAAAATTACAGTTTTGGGTTCAGTATCGATTATAGAGAGCCCTCCAAAAAAAAATTTCTAAATATCTTTAATGTACAGAATTGGACCTGTTACATTTTTATTATAAGAATATAGATTATAAGTATATAGATGAAAAAAGTAACTTTACGGCATTCTAGTATTTTAGAGGAAGTAATTTTAGACGAGATCTATGGTTTTTATACTGTGGAGTACAGGTGGCTCATGTCCCTCCAACACAAAGGGAGGATCCTCCGACCAGGCGAGGTCATCATGCCTGACGGGCCACTGCCCAATGGTTGATGTTAGGATGTTGTTACTCCGTAGTTCAGTGTAACTTCGGTAGATGGCGCTGTAGTATATTTCTGTTGCGCTGTATGTGGAAGTCGCCACATGAATATGGGCAAATCACATTTTGAACTGTGTTTAGCCCTTGCTTTTTAATATCCTCTATCCAGCCATCTAACATAAGCCTCTTAAGGTGTTAGTGTAGATTCTTGGCTAACTATCTATGACCAACACGTTTATCTGAACATTCCAACCAATTCCGACTGCACGTTTGGCCTAGTGGTTTAACGGTCACCACGCCGTTTCCTACTTCGCCAAGTGTCGTGGGTTCAAATCCCACGTAGGACAACACTTTGTGTGATCCACAAATTGTTGTTCTGAGTCTGGGTGTTCTTTGTGTTAGTTTCATGTATGTTTGTAAAGTCCCCCGCGACACAGGATTTATTCCTAGTACGGGAGTTGTCTTAGAGTGTTCTTTTAAAAAAAGAAAAAAAAAGAATGTTAACCGAATCCATCTTTTCTTTCCTATATATGAACCTGCCAAAGTGACTCTACTCTGCCTGATAGAAAGCATGAGCAAAACGCAAGAGTGGTGGTCACCATACTCATTGCGATGGCAGACAATGCAACAGTGAATGTGAATCAAATTGCGGCGGCCTATTGAAATGCTTCTGCATCATTGGGCATCCGGTCTCGGGCTCACCAACAAAACACGACAGCTCGAATGCTGTCATTTTAGATTGGTATTCTGTGAGAGGGTAGTGTGGCGGCCTCCACATACAGCGCAACAACAACATAACTTACTACAGCGCCATCTACCGAAGATACGTCGAACTACGGAGTAACGAAGGAAACTAAGCAACTACCAATCCTGAATCGCGCAGTGAAAGCTCGCGCGCCAATTAACATACAACATCCCAACATCAACCGTTGGGCAGTTGGCCCGCCAGGCATGATCACCTCGCCTGGTCGGAGGATCCTCCCTTTGAGTTGGAGGGATATTACACCCGTCCCTCCACAGGTAGTACCGCCCCGATCGAGCCGGCCCGTTCATGCTAAAATCAGCGTGGCTCTACTACCTTGAGACATTCCGCATATCCGCATATTTTTACCGTGGGAGAGCCACGCTTCGGTATGAATGGGCCGGCTAGACCGGAGTGATACCACGGCCTCACAGAAAACCGGTGTGAAATAACGCTTGCCATGTGTTTCACCGAGTGAGTGAGGATACCGGAGGCCCATACCCCAACCCCTCCCCACATCCCTCTCCCCATCCCCCTAAATTCATCAAAACAGGCTTAGTAATGAAAATATAAATTTCAGTAAACCTAGCAAGTCCACATCGAGAAGAAAAACCTGCTTCGAAAACAAATTCAAAACTTAGTTGACTGCACGTTTGGCCAAGTGGTTTAACGGTCACCACGCCGTTTCCTACTTCGCCAAGTGTCGTGGGTTCAAATCCCACGTAGGACAACACTTTGTGTGATCCACAAATTGTTGTTCTGAGTCTGGGTGTTCCTTGTGTCCGTTTCATGTATGTTTGTAAATTCCCCGCGACACATGATTTATTCCTAGTGAGGGAGTTGTCTTTTTAAAAAGAAAAAAAAAAGTAAGGCACAGTGACAATTTTAAAACCTAACAAAGGACTGTCCCTTGCTAGGTTTTGAAATTATCATTTTGACCAGATTGCACTGGCCATGGTCACAGGCTGACTCCCGCGATCGCGTTAATTCTCGTGAAAAGAATTCTAAATCTTTTTCTTCTAATTTAAAACAGTATTTTCTAAGATTAGCACATTCAACCTAACAAACAAACTTTTCAGCTTTACAATTAAACATTATAAAATAAATGCCATAACTCACCTTTTCCACAAGACAACACACCACTTCAAACAATACTTACTCAGTTTTACAGCCATTGTCAGAAAGCACACAGTCCAGTACTAGTAGTACAGTCAGTACCGCCATTTTCCCGGGAAACGGAAGTAATAAACCATCCGGGCGTGTTCGATAAGCTCTAATGTCATGCCCGCGTTAATGCTGCGTTACAACTATGCAAATTTTAACGCTGGCAACACGTTTATGGCGATGAAATTTTATGATTTTATGGAAATGTACTCATTACTACAATAACTATTGTAATTAAAAGGATAGGTTAGTTTATAGTTGGAACGTGGGAAGGCCCCTACAAGATGTGGGCAACACAGGATAGGTTTTTGTGTCGAGTCTACGGAGAGGCCTAGGCCAGCTGTGGGCATCTTTCTGCTGAGATGATAGTCATGTAGTTTCTAAGTCGTAACGTGTAGTCAAGATGCGTTTGCCTGTTTACTTTTTAGTGTGTATTGTAAGAACTAAGAGGTGGGGTCATGGTGGGGTACGTAAAAAAATGAATCCTACTATCACATCACATCACACTAATACACACATCAAAAGTGTCTAGGGATCAAGCATTTTTATGCGGATTTCTTGAGATTGAGATGTGGCTTTGTAATAAATTTATGATTTTATAAATTTATATGGATCCTTTTTGGTGCATTTCATAATTTGAATCAGGAACTGTCAATCAAATTCGAGTAAAAGATGAAAATCAGCTGTCAATATTTTCCCTATAAAAACATACAACGCATTGAAGACATTATTAGTGCTACTGTTTCCCTACTACTGATTAAAACCAACGTTATTATGGAGCGGCGACGTCATTTAAGCAGGGAAGAAATGCTCAGAGCCGTGGGAATGATAGAAGCTGGTTCCCGGCAACGTACTGTGGCTTTAGCTCTGAATACAAGTCAGAGTGTTATCAGTCGACTTTGGACACGTTACCGAAGCACTGGTACCGTGGCTGAGCGCCATGGAGGACGGTATCGCTGCACCACACGGAGACAAGACCGATACATTCAAATCTTAACTCGAAGAGCTCCAACAATAACCGCCATGATGTTAGCCGTGAGGCTTCATCACTCTTCAGGGAACTTAATTAGCGACCAAACAGTCAGAAACCGCTTGCATGAAGTGAACCTTCATTCCCGAAGACCGCTACGGGTACCACCTATAGCAATGCACAATCGTAGGATTCGATATCAATGGGCTCTTGAACACAGAAATTGGGCAGAAGAACAATGGCGTTTCGTGTGCTTTTCTGATGAGTCTCGTTTTGGTATGAGACCGGATACAAGACGTATACGACACTGGAGAACCCCTGGACGCCAACAGCGATTAAAATCCTGTCAGGAAGTCCATCCTTATAGTGGTGGAACCATCATGGTATGGGCGGGTATTTGGATCGGCGGAAGAACTGAGTTGATTTGGATCAGAGGCAACCTCAACGACCTCAACAACTTAAATTTATGCTGAGACGATTGTATCAGACGTCATCGTTCCTCTACAAGTGCAAATCGGTCCCTTATTTCAGTTAATGCATGATAATGCACGACCGCACACCGCAAGAGTTGTAAGACAGACTCTCGCCGCAGCTAACATCAATGTCCTGCCCTGGCCTGCTCAGTCGCCAGACTTGAACCCGATTGAGCATGCATGGGATATGCTACAGAGAAGAGCTCTGCCGAATATGGAGGGTATCCAGTCGCAAGAAGACCTTTTTTTGTTGTTGCAACGAACATGGGCGGCCATTCCACAGCGTGATTTGGATGAACTCATTTTGAGTATGCCAAACCGATGTTCTTGTTGTTAGTGTTCGCGGTAGAAACACGGATTATTAATTGTTTCAGTTACCTAATAAAATTTTAAAGAAAACTGTTATTTCAGTCTTTTTTTCGAACTTTAATGTTAGTGGTTCAAATGTCAAAAATCCCTGTATTAGGAAAATGGCAAATTTCTTTATTAATGCAAAGGTGACTTGGTTTATCGTTACTGTGACAAACGAAAACACTTTATTTGATGAATCCTTAAAGAAAATTTTAATTAATATCAATCAGGAGAAAAGTTATTGCAAAAATATATGTTGATCCCTAGACACTTTTGATGTGTGTATATAAAGGCGAAAGTTCGTAAGTGTGTATGTTTGTTACTTCTTCACTCAAAAACTACTGAACGGATTTGGATGAAACTTAACAGTAATATATTTTTTTTTTTATGGAATAGACCGGCAAACGAGCAGACGTATCGCCTGATGGTAAGCTATTACCGCCGCCCATGGACACCCGCAACACCAGGGGCGTCACAAGTGCGTTACCGGCCTTTGGGGGATGGGGGGGGGGAGATAGGGGGAGGGGTTGGGGTATGGGACTCCGGTATCCCCACTCACTCGGTGAAACACAGCGCAAGCTATTTCACACCGGTTTTCTGTGAGGCCGTGGTATCACTCCGGTCGAGCCGGCCCATTCATGCCGAAGCGTGGCTCTCCCACGGTGAAATATAGCTTATACATCAGAATAACACATAGGCTACTATTTGCGGCGATAACCGACATAAACACGGGCGGAGCCGCGGGAAACATCTAGTTTATAATATGAGTATGGTTAAGGAGCAATATTAAAACAAAGGAATAATGAGTAACATTTTATTACTAAAAAGTTAAACCAAAGTACATCTATCATAAGACAACTTAAAAGACCACGTACTAATCCATATAACATTACAAACCCTTGAAATATCCTAAGAACAGAACATGTACATATTGTTCAGTATGAACAAGCAAACAAGTTGAAACTTTTTGATGTAATTTATTTCCGTTTTTAAATGCGATGCGAGTGTCTTTTGAATGCGACTGGTTGACTTGTGTGACGTAGTATGCGACGTATGTATATGAGGTGTTTGGCTCGATACATTGATGAATCACTTATTGATGTTAATGTAGCTAGCTGTCGAAGTTGCCTCGACACATATTTTATGAATAAATTAAATAAGAACCACGATTGGTCTATTTTTGAACAGAACTAATAGGATAACATATACTACGTTCTTTTTAATTCTTTATATTTCTCTGCCATTCTCGTCCTGTAAAAATACAAAATTATTTAAATTCACGAATTTTAACACGTTTAGTTTGTTATCAAAGATTATTTTTACGTGTGTGTCTGTGTGGTGACGTAATTAACAAAAGGGAGTGTCACCATTCCTATATATATATATTATATATTATTATTTTTTTTTTAAATATTTCGGACATTTTAACACACAACGCCATCTAGTCCCAAGCTAAGCAGAGCTTGTGTTATGGGTACTAGACAACTGATACAAATACATATATACTTTTTTTTTTGTAAATACATACATATTATGCATAGAAAACACCCAAACTCCGAAACAAATATTTGTAGATCATACAAACATTTGGAATCGAACTCGAGACCTCATGATCAGCAGTCGTACACGCCAACCGCGAGACCAACGAGGCAGTCGCATATTACATGGGTATCGTAAGAACTGACTAAAGGCCGGTATTCACTATGATTAGTGCGGGTGCAGGTGTGAAGTGCAGGTGATCAATGATTAGTAGAGAATACTTGTGGACAGCGACTGCTTTGTGCAAGTGCTAAGTTGGCTGCGTAGTAATCTGATTAGAAGCGTTTTCTATTTTTTTGCGAGTGGACTGCGAGTAGCCACGTCCCGCGCGCCCTTCCTTACCCCTCACTCACACATACTTGATGATCGACGGCTAACAAATGAATTCACTAAACAGAGCCACTACTCGCAATTCACACCTGCACTATACACTCTCATTTAAAGGCCCCTATTTACTTTGATTAGTGCGAGTGCAGGTGTCAAGTGAGGTGATCAATGATTGGTAGAAAATACGCGTGGATAGCGAATTCGCTGCACTCGCACTTATCAAAGTGAATACTCGGCTTTAAGGGAGCAAAGTACGCAAGACAACATCACTGTAAAAGGGAAACCTTAAAACATATACTATGCAAATCAATCCATATCAGCGTAGTGTAGTAGGTTGAAATCTCCTTTCTTTTATGAACGCATTAGGAATATACATCCATTATGCATTTTTAATAATTATGTGGAGGAACGGGTGTCATGTACCTTCAACACAAAGGGAGGATCCTCCGACCAGGCGAGGTTATCATGCCTGGCCGGCCACGAATTCGACTGAATTTTGTTTTGTGTTTGTTACACCAGAACTTTCGACTGGGTGAACCGATTTTGATCATTCTTTTAAGCTATTGCATAGCTTTTATCGCGGGGCTTTGTGCAGAAATTCCGTAACGTAACGAAAACGCCTAACACCCGAAGCTCGCACGGATCGAGACTAGCTGTTCCGAACGACGAATCAACGAATCCGTCTGTCTCTGTCACGCACGAACTGGGTTTAGAAAGTATATAGGTGTATAGGTATCTATCATATCTTTATAATGCCACACTCACCGTATGTAATAATACCCGTAAGTATACATGTTCAAAGAAAAAAAATACTGTATAAATAAAAACCGGTCAGCGCCATCTGTTATACCTGTTTCGCAACTACGTATTAGTATAAGTATTTAAATAATAAAGGGCGTTAGTGTACCTACACTAACGCCCTTTATTATTTAAATACTTTATGAACAATATTAAATGAGAAACTGGCAAAATAAAATTAATTATAATTGCATAAGTTGATAAAAATGCTATGCAATAGATTTACCGCGGCAGTCCCCGAGTACCACACGTATTTCTTTTATTTGAAAGCTGGTGCTTCCGGTCCCATTAGAATTCGTCCTGTTCTTGAAGTGGGGTTTTTTTTTGTTAATAGTTTGTGTATATACTAAGTAATGATGAGGTAGAAGAAAAGAGAGTAGAAGAATCACCATCTAGTAGTTGAGAGCGCAGAAGAGAGCGACTCCGCGCTTGATCCAGTGCGCCTGCGGCTTGTGCGTGGGCAGCTCCATGGTCAGCACGTAGTTGGTGGAGTGGCCCGTCGTGGACAGCGTGCCGGCCCGCAGCAGGGTCTTGTATGTGGGGCACTCGTACAGGCCCTCCTTCAGCTTGTGGCCTTGCTCCGGCTTCATGTAGATTATTGCCATCTCTGGATGAAAATTATACGCATAGGTAGTAGAGCCACGCTGATTTCAGCACGACCGGGCCGGCTCGACCGGCGCGGTACTACCCTCGCACAGAAAATCTACGTAACATGACAGCGTCCGTGCTGTCGTGTTTCGTTGGTGAGTGCGAGACCGGAGACCCAATGATGCAGAAGCATCATTAGGCCGCCATAGTGTGGGTCACCATGCTGCATTGTTGCATTGTCTGCACGAGCAATGAGTATGGTGACCACCACTCTTGGATTCTGCTTATGCTTTCCATCAGGCAAAGTAAAGTCATTTTGACAGGCCTATACCTACATAAAAAAGAACAATTTAGGAGATATTTTATTTTACAATTTTAAGGTACAGCTAGAAATACAACTCAAATAAAAGGAATAACATGGTGATGGCCACTTACAAGTATCTACGAATATCAAAATGACAACATTGAAAGAAAAAACATCATCCCAAGGTAGTCGACAATTTCGTGTGCGTGATTATCCGACTATTCACGAAAGTAGTAACATAATATTGTTTTATAATGTACTATTGTTTAATAACGCATCACTGGATTGTAAATTAGAAGGGGGTTCTCCTGTTTATCTGTATTCTTTACTTAATTTTTTATTTTACCACTTTGTGGACGTTGCAAAGTCTCACCTTTCTAACACTAACAGTTTTGAAGGTAAGCTGAGGACGGACGGACATGACAAAACTATAAGGGTTCCGAGACGTGAACTATGGAACCCTAAAAAGATTATTATACAGACACTATGGTCACCCCCCAAACCACTTTATTAATTATAATAGGAAATAGAATAACGGCTTGTTATTGACTTTGAATGTTTCTTAAATCGTCATTAAGAAATATGCCATCTTTCCGCTACACTCGGAACTAATTTAAATTTACTTATGTTCCCTAGTCGGTTCTTTTTGGGGAAATATTAACAACGCCAGTTGATAGATGGCGTTTACATATTTAAAATTAATCTAAAAAAAGAATAATTTGGTTGGTTGTGCATTTATTGCTTTGTTACGTATTTTCAGTGAAATTTAACATATTGTACAACTGTTTATTGGCACAAATAAAATAAAAGAACACAGATAATCGAGCTTTCCTCGATATTATTTGTTTTGTGTAAATTAAAAAAAATTACTCCTACTACAAAACTTGAAGAAAATCGTTGGAGCTGTTTCCGAATATATACAAGAATTGATAGTTTAAAGATATTAGATAAAAGTAGTATTAGTTACCAGTATACAACTCCTTAGGTCTACATTCCTCCAGGACCAGGTCGGTGGAGTTCCACCGCGCCCCCTCCAGGAACAGGCCGCGCACACAGCAGCCGTCGTCCGGCTTCTTCCCCGGAGGACCTGTTAGCGGCTGGAACATACACCTGGGACCTGGTAGCTGGATCTTCAAAATCAACCGTAAGGCGTGGACCTTTGTTTTTTGGACCTTTGGACATGACACCCGTTCCGCCAACATTGGTATCACTTTTTTTCATCTCACACATCTAACACACAACGCCATCTAGTGCCAAGCTAAGCAGAGCTTGTACTATGGGTCATGGGTACTAGTCAACTGATACAAATACATATATACTTTTTTTGTAAATACGTACATATTATACATAGAAAACACCCAAACTCCGAAACAAACATTTGCAGTTCATACAAACATTTGGTCCGACCCGGGAATCGAACCCGAGACCTCAAGCACAGCAGTTGCATTCGTTACCACTGTGCCACCGAGGTAGCTTTTAACATGAATAGACTACAGTCACAGCACACGTCTATTATTCGCATGTCGGCTACATCCTACGTTTCAGGCCATTTTTAACCGACTTCAAAAAAGGAGGAGGTTATCAATTCGACTGTTTTATTTTTGTTACCTCATAACTTTCGACTGGGTGAACAGATTTTGATGATTCTTTTTTATTTGAAAACTGGTGCTTCCCGTGTGGTCCCATTTCAATTTGGTCCAGATTGAAGTCGGTTTTTTTTTTGTCAAAATTTGTGATTATAACGTTGTACGCTATATAAAATCTAACCTCAAAGGCATACGCCACTGTATCGATAGCGATGACGTGTTTCCTTGCGTAGTTCTGCAGGGCTCCGGTGAGGAAGGCCTGCGGGAAGTAGAACCCTGAGATCCAGAACACCTTGGGGATGCCCGAATCACCCCACTCCTGCATGAAGGCGACGCGCTGGCAAAGATCTTTGGTCCAAGCCGCTGATACAGCAAGGAAGAAAGAGAAATTTAGTGAGCAATAATAATATTCATACATATCACATACGATCATCTGCTCGCAATCTAGACAGAGCTGTACTATGGTAACTAGACTACAGACAAACATACTTAAACACATTAATATCATATATAACTTCCACTCAGACTCAAAGAAAGGACTCACCACACACTTTGATTATTTCTCATGAGGAGGCTTAGAGCATATATACATGGAGGGGCAGCTGAATGGGCGGCAAGCATGATCAGAGTAGAGAGAGAGAGAGAGACTGAGTTTAGTTAGAGTCTGTCTCTCTCACGCAAGCTTCTGATTGGTGGATGCACATACCAATTTGCATGACTGATTTGGCGGGAAATACACCAACCAATCAGAAGCTTGCGTGAGAGAGACAGACTCTTAACTAAACTAAGTTCAGCTGCCCCTCCACATATACTCGTAAATATGCTCTAAGTGAGGAGGAAACTAACCCAAAACCACTGACTGAGCAGATAGTATCACTAATCAAATGACCAACATGCCTGTCAATTTGTAAGTCACCATCTATTTATCAGTTAACTATATGCGACTTTGTGTTAATAAATCAAGACTGATCTAAGTGGCTTTTAGATCCGAGAAAAAAATTTAAACATCTGAACGTGAAAGGAATAATTGAAGATATTGTAACATTTGAGTATTCATGTCGTGATATTCGCGTGTCTTGTTCTCGCTTCGTGTTGGTATGAACGTCCGGAACCGAACCTGCTTATTGTGACGATTAAGCAAGAAATCTACTATACAAACAGTCCACAGTTACATCCACATTTACCTAAACTGTACGTCAAGAACCAGCAGTCCTTACTGCTGATTCTTGGTAAGTTAACTACCAAATAACAGATAGAAACAAATTACCAAGTGGCTTCAATGAGGGATATGCCTTGGAACTCCACATCTGCGGTACAGTGTTCCTGGAAAGGCTACCACCCATGTTCTCCAAAGCCTCTGACATCACAACGAGTCCCTTCAAGGCTTTCAGTAAGTCCCTGTTGGGCACAAACAATGGCATATATTGCCCTTACTCCGTTGATCAGAATAATTGCCAGATATTTAAATTTCTATGGAATATGTATCTAATTATATCCATTATCAAATAATGCTTCAAAACTCATTGCACCGTCAACTAGAAGGTCTCTCCGAAACATTTTGTTCAGTTTTAAGGTTGTCCGGAAGAGATGGTTTTTGGCAATAAGGCCGCCTTACATTATATATCCGACATTTTATGTACTCCCTTGTAACTCTGTAATACGACTTCCAAATAAAGAGTTTTCAATCAATGGTAAAAACAAGCAAACAAGTCAACTAAAGATAACTGGTTGTATGACTCAAGAGACATTTTTGTTTTTTTCTTAACGTGGTAACGACTGGGGCAAACCGTGGGAGAGCCACGCTTCGGCATGAATGGGCCGGCCCGACCGGAGTGATACAACGGCCTCACAGAAAACCGGTGTGAATCAGTGCTTGCGCTGTGTTTCACCGAGTGAGTGAGGATACTGGAGGCCCACACCCCAATCACTTCCCCATCACCCAAAGGCCGGCAACGCACTTGTGACACCTCTGGTGTTGCAAATAATACAAATAAACATCAACTCACCTCGCTGAGCTCTTGATGACGCCTAACAGTCGGTTGTACCTGATCGCCTCCTGAATCAGTACTGTGTTTAAGGACTCTTTGTACGATACCGGGTACCTATAAAACAACGTTGTAATAATTATTATCTAGTGATCAAATCTGCTTAAAATTTACTGTTTTTCGAAACTTGGGTATTGACTGATAAAGAGAATATTTCGGTACTCTGTGACCAGAATATAGCTGATTAATGAAATTATAGGTACACCAAGCATGTGAATAACTTAAACATCGGCCAAAAAAACCACCATTAAAATTTATCTGAACATATTTATATAAGGATGACCTTAACGCGAGAGTAAAATAGGTATTGCATCTTAGATATTTTCCCCACAAACAAGCAATCTAAACTATTCCTGAAGTAAGTATTGTTGTATCGAAAGCTTTTATCAAAACCACAATAGGACCTATATTGCTGCCTTGGAGCACTCTGCTTCAAAACATGTAGGTCATCGACAGTCTTTAATACTTAAGAGTCATATGACACCCACGAGATGAAGAGAGAAATTTCGTCATCACACGGGATTTTCATCAGGTGTCTGAAGGGTATGTGTAAACTGTGGATACCTCAGGCTGATGGCAGGCACGTCCAAGGGTTGGGGCATGAGTTCCAGTATTTCCTTTGCAGCTTGTTCTATTATTTCTTCTATAGTGGCGCCACCTTCCCCAGACACTTCTTGAGGCTGTAGGTTTAGCAGCGTCTCTGAAATGAGTCGTTTTTTTTTCATAGCTACGTTTTTTTAAGCGACTCTAGACTCTATTTTTGCAAAAGCTACCTCATATAAGCTAAGTCATAAAATTGGAAATGACTTGGAAATCTGTAACTGCGCGTTAAGCGTAACTCTAAAACGTTCTTTCCTTTTATTCTAACGTATAAATACAAAAGTAACTCTTTCTGTTCCCTTTCAGGCTAAAAAGCTTACGGATTTAAAAAAAACAGCATTGAGTAATTTAATTCTACAGCTACGTTTTACCATAATATCAGAGATGGTCAAATTCAAAATCATTTATTCAATTAAGACACTAAGTGACATTTATGAACGTTTAATTAAATCAAGAGTTTAAATTTATAGATCGACACAAACAGACGCCACAGTATGTGTTGGATTGTCAAGGTAAATTAGATGAAAACACCAAAATGTACTGCCTGCTTGTGTCGATCAATAATTGCCAGTTTCCAGGTCCAGGGCAATAGCTAGTGAAATGTACTACTGGAATATATGCTTACTGAGGCAAGTCTGCGTCTCGGACATGGCGTAGCTGATGTTGGCGTTGGCGTGCAGCCCGAACAGCGACGGGTCGTCGTTGAGTGGCAGCCCGCGGATGTACTTCTGGTAGCCCTCGATGTTCGTGGACGGGGATTGCTGCAACCGGATATATAAATCTTTATTTGAAAAACCCTTTTTTCGTTATACATGTATTGGCAGGATGGAAGTATAGCGTAATTTTCGTAGAATAATTTTTTTTTGGTGGGAATTCTTAAAAGTTTTTTAAAAACGGGAGTTTTTTAAAAACTTATTTCCAGTTTTAACTAGAGACAAGTTATTGAGCACGACCGTTGAGAGATCAGGCACAGGACTGTCGGTTTTACATGCTCTTCGAGGCAAGTTCTAAACACCGACTTTTTTTTAATTAAGCATTTCTATAATCAGAAAACTCAATACAAATTTTGGGCAAGACCCGAGATATCTAATACTTCAGTATTCAAATAATCATATGAAAAAAAAAGTATAAGTGTAAAATGGACCTGCTTGTAAGCGCCAGCTTCGTCGAAAATGTAGCGATCACTAAGAACTGAGGAGGAATAGTAGTCAGCGAGCAAGTTAAGCAGACACCGGCGGTCCCAGTCGTCCGTCACTCGCCCGCCGTAGTTGATGTGGCCCGCAGTGTACGTCAGCATCTAGCATTTAACAAGTACACTTCTGTGATGAATATGGACACTAAAGACATGATGAGACATTAGAAAGGGAAACTTGAAACGAATCCTACACCAACCCGTCTGGTCAGCGTGGTAAAGTTGGCCAAGACCTTCTTTCTAAGGAGAGGCAGCCAGCAGTGGACTATTAAAGGCTGAAGTCGTGAGGTTATATACTGACCTTAAGTGGAACTTCAGTGTACTCATTCAAGAACATGTGTAGCTGAGAGATGCAGATGCGCAAATCTCCATCCGTGAACTCGTAAGGGATATTGAAGCCCAGGGGTCCGAACTTGCGTCGCTCCAGGACCACCCCGTGGAACAGGCAGAGGGAGAACAATAACCACTGGAAAGATACAGGCATGTAATGTTGCCATTAGCCTGGTAAAAAAGACAGTATCCTTTGGCAAGAGGTTTTCCGACTTCTAGATTTCTTGTAGTGAATAGTGGGTCTTCATCATCATTTGAATTTAAATTTGAACCCTCATAAGTGCACTGAGATAGTCTGATGATAACCTTATATATAAAACTAGCAGATCCCGCAAACGGTGTCTTACCAAAAAAAAATGGGTTATAAAAAATAGATGTTGGTCGATTCTCAGACCTACCCGATATGCACCCCGAATTTCATTAAAATCGGTCCAGCTGTTTCAGAGGAGTATGGTAACTAGCATTGTGTCACGAGAATTTTATATATAAGATTTGGTGTGCATATCGGGTGGGTCTGAAAATCGACCAACATCTATTTTTTCAACCCTATTTTTTTTATGGCAAAACAACGTTTGCCGGGTCAGCTATTGATAGTGTATAAATGAGCAGGTGGGCCTCCTGATGGTAAGTTGCCACCAACGCCTCTGCCCACATGTAACTTGAGCGTCACCACCGTGCGTTGCGACGTACGTCACAAAACAAAAAGCCATAGTAATAATTACCTTAAATTGATAAACTTTATTTTCTGTAGAATTTAAATAATCGGTAAAATCAGGGACTTGGTTAATGTACGCCTTCAATAAGTTCGCCTTTACGCCTCTAGGAGGCTCCACTGTCATTTTATATCCTGAAATATAAAAAAACTTCTTTGAATATTTTCTAAGACTAGGAATTAACTTTTAATGATGAAAGAGGCAAACAAACAGATCACCCAATGGAAAGTGGCTATATACATACGATTAAATCAGCAATAAAAAAAACACAGCCAAGTACAGTCGGATTCGCACAGGAATGGTTCCGTACCATTATTTATACATTTCAAGCGTCTACCTGTTGCCGTTATCAATATTGAGCAAAACAAGCAAAAAATGATCCTTAAATAGGTATTTATTTTATTCTGTTTTTTAGTATTTGTTGTTATAGCGGCAACAGAAGTACATCATCCCTGAAAATTTCAACTGTCTGGCACGGGTCGTAAGATACAGCCTGGTGACAGACAGACAGACGGACAGCGAAGTCTTAGTTATCGGGTCCAGTTTTACCCTTTGGGTATGGAACCCTAAAAGCGAAATCTGACACACAACGCCATCTATTCCCAAACTAAGCAGAGCTTGTATTATGTGTAATAGACAACTGATATAAACACATATATACATTTTTGTAAATATTTATAAATAAATTAAAAAATGAAAAAAAATAAGTGCTGTCTCAGAAGAAGAGAATAACACAACATAAGGAGTGTACTTACCATTCTGCAGTAGAGCTACCGGGAAGAACGGCGAGGGTGTGGAGGTGAGCCAGAGCCGGAAGTCCTTGTGCACCAGCTCTGGCGCGATGTGCTCCACGTTCAGCTCCAGCACCGGCATCCACGATGGGGACAGGTGGCAGTTCTGGTCCAGCCCACAAAATATTCATCAATAGGTAATAATAATACCATATCATCATCGACAACGTTTTAAAGTCCACTGAAGAACATAGGCTTTTCCTTAAAAACGAAATGTTGGCCAACGATAGCAATCATCGTCATCAACCCATCACAGGATAATAGGTCTCTTCCAAGGAACACAACAGAGCCCGGTCCATTCTTCGATAAATAAACAAGAAAGTGTGCCACTTCACTAGTATTTTCGCCACCATTATATTTTAATCTATTTCTGTGGTCACCATGCTGCATTGTCTGCATTCGCAATGAGTACGGTGACCACCATTCTTAGATTCTGCTTATGCTTTCCATCAGGCACAGTAGAGTAATTTTGGCAGGGTCATATATAAAAAAAAAACAAATCAATAAAATTTTGGTAAAATTGCATAATTTCTAAATTCCGTTGTAAATACTCGAAAAATTGGAAAAGGATATTCTGAAGTATATACAAATAAAATTTTAATGAAGCAGTATAATTATGCTGACACCAAACTATTTTGTAATACTGTGTTTTAAAACTTGGCAATAGACGTACGAAAATTCACAAATTAATATAATAAGAATTTCTCTAAAATATGTTACTTACCTGGAAAAAGACCCAGTTGCCGAAATCACAGCCAACCTTCATCATGGCTTCGGCTAGCGGACCTTGGCCTTGACCCAAAGAGATGCTCTCGAAACGCTTACCCATCTTCATTTTGTCAGCGAATTTCATTAAATCTGAACACGTTGAAAAACTTAGGTAACAATATATAAATTAATGAATTATTTGAATACTTTCTGTGTGGTGATGGGTTAAGAGTATAGCATTTCACCACCCCCATGACTTAAGGGAGCAAACTCACGACAACATCACTGCAAAGAGCAGGAGAGCTTAAAACAAATCCTTAACCAACCCATCTGGACAAAAGCTCCTTGTTCTAAAATCTGTTGATGTGACAGTCAGTACACTCAGTACCATATTTTTAACCACTATATTTACTAACAAATAAAATAATAGGTCTTTACCTATGAAATTGCCGTTTTGTATGCAATAAGTGAAAGTACTTATTTTTTCAAACTTTTTTATTTCTGTTATTCGAAGTAATCACCCATGCAATCGACGCATCTTTGCCAACGCATTGGCAGTTTATTGATGCCCTTCTTGTAAAAATCAGCTGGACGGGAGGCAACAAAATCTTCAAAGTCATTTTGTACTGCCTCTCGGGAATTGAAATTTTTACCCATTAAAAAGTTGTCTAAATTTTGGAAAAAGTAATAGTCGGCAGGTGCAAGGTCTGGTGAGTATGGCGGATGAGGGAGAGCTTCCAACCCCAGCTCTTGCAGCTTGGAGACTGTCTGTTGCGAGTGTGGGGTCGCGCGTTGTCGTGAAGCAGCTGCATATAGATACTCACCAGACCTTGCACCTACCGATTATTACTTTTTCCAAAATTTAGACAACTTTTTAATGGGTAAAAATTTCAATTCCCGAGAGGCAGTACAAAATGACTTTGAAGAGTTTGTTGCCTCCCGTCCAGCTGATTTTTACAAGAAGGGCATCAATAAACTGCCAATGCGTTGGCAAAGATGCGTCGATTGCATGGGTGATTACTTCGAATAACAGAAATAAAAAAGTTTGAAAAAATAAGTACTTTCACTTATTGCATACAAAACGGCAATTTCATAGGTAAAGACCTATTATTTAAAGAATAGGTATAGCATACTGTAGTGTTATTCACTATCAGGGATAATAATTAAAATACGTTAAAAATTTATAATGCTGTACTCACAGTATTACAGAGAAAAGGTAAATAAATTAGTAATAGTTTCACTTAGTGAACATGCAGTGTAACATTTTTTTTTTTTTTTTTTTATATGTTTGGCCCGCCAAAATGACTCTACTCTGCCTGATGGAAAGCATAAGCAGAATCCACGAGTGGTGGCCACCATACTCATTGCGAATACAACAATGCAGTATGGCGACCCACACTATGGCGGCCTAGTGATTCTTCTGCATCTTTTCTGCAACAAGTATGGAACTTGTTGACTAGACTATTTGGGCCTCCGGTCTCGCACTCACCAACGAAACACGACAGCACGAACGTGGTCATTTTACGTAGATGTTCTGTGCGAGGGTAGTACCGCCCCGGTCGAGCCGGCCCTACCGTGCTGAAATCAGCGTGGCTCTACTACCTACTAAACATAGTGTAAGTATGGTGTAGTGTAGTATAGAATAGTGTAGTGTTGTGTAGTATAGTGTTGTATCATGTAGTGTAGTATGTGTTGTGTAGTATAGTGTAGTATAGTGTAGTGTAGTGTAGTGTAGATGTGATAGTTACCAGCGGCAGGGTCGGTGCCGGTGGACAGCACGAAGATGATGGGCGCGAGCGGGTCGGACTCGGCGTACAGCGCCGCCAGGTCGGCCGGCTGCGGCTCCACGAACCTGGCGCCCAGCCCCACCACCACGTAGTCCTGCCCATTCACAACCCTCGCTACATTATTTCATACTGTTTCTCTACATGACTGCGCATATGCGACTGCTATAGTCAAAAAGTCTCAGGTTCGATTCCCGGGTCGGGTCAAAAGTGTTGATGAGTTTTTCGTATATAAAGTTCTTCATGCCCGGAGTATTGAAATTGGCGATGTTACATACCCTTGCCTAAGAAAGCACGTTAAGCAGTTGGTCCAGATTGTCATGAACATCTATGGCAATTGTTATTGGGAAGTCAGTGCCTTTTAATATACTGACAACTAATTCAACCTCGGAATTCAGTTCACCTTCAAGATTGAAGAAGACTGATGCCACTCGTTCCGAGGAAAATTGACATTCAGGTAAAGATGGTTCAACAAGTATTCAAATAAAAATAAATTTGAGTACCATTCACAAAAGTTTTTTTTTAATAAAAGCCAACTCCCGCTTTAGGAATATGAATCCTGTGTCGCGGGGGACTTTTACAAACATACATGTAACGGACACAAAGAACACCCAGACTCAGAACAACAATTTGTGGATCACACAAAGTGTAGTCCCGTATAGGATCTGAATCTACAACACTTGACGCAGTAGAAAGCGGCGTGGCGACCGCTTAAACCACTAGGCCAACCGTGCAGTATTCAAGTATTAATACAACTATGATATTATTAAACAGAAAAAGGTATAAACATCACCTGGAAACCTGGTATTAGCTTGTCGGGGCGTAAACACTTTAGGACAAGTAACTTCTGGAATGCGTCCAGGGTACAGTCTTTGGGGTAGGGAAGCCTGGAGGGGTAACAAATATATTAGGACTACGGACTTGCTACCTAGACTCGTCACCTGTAGCAAATAGCGTGAACAAATTTGTTTGCCACGAAAGGTTCAGGGGAAACCTTTCAGCAGTGGAAGGTGATAGATTAATTGAAAAATGTTATAGAGAGCTAGTATTAATAGACATATGCTGTCGCGGTTATTTTTTAGACCTTAAAGGGGAACAATTATTTCGTACATTATTTTTGTAAAACTTTATCTATTTAACCAGTCACGCAATGGTAACTCTCAAGAGAAACTGAAAGAGTTCTTCAAATCAAAGTCCATTCGCTTAGATACGGTCACCTGGCCAGCCGGCACAAAATCAAAGGGAGCGCCTGCGTACATCCACAAGCAAGTATGATTTGTCAATTTACGCCGTTCTATAATTATATAATCGTATTTCACAACAATAAACACAATTGCGTGTGGGTGCACCGAAACTATCTAAACGAATGGACTATAGATGACTCTTTGTTCTGTGTGTGCGTATCATTAAACTACAATAACATGTATGTATTTAGAAATATTTAAGTATGTTCATCAGCAGTCCGAGTACCATAGTACAGGCATTGCCTAGTTTGTTATTACTATTATTGACAACTTACTTGTGTGGGTTGACCGAATCGTAGAAGTTTTTATAGAATCTGATGTTTTCCATAAAATTGTCCAACATGTTATGCATGGAGGGCACGGAACAATTGAGTTGCTGTATCTCCATCCACATGCGATCTGTTATCCACTTCGGTTCTGGATTCGGTACTTCCTGTAATAGGAAACAAACATGGGATTTAAATTATGTCGATGGTCCCTATTAGGTGTCGGAAACAATCAAAGAAATATGGATTTGAACATACACCGTTCCTTGATTGTTTTTATCGTTAAAACATTTGAAAAGCTCTACTGAAAAGTAGGCTTTTTGCAGATCCGACATTATTAATAGGGACCATCAATGTATATTTTTATTCACTAAATCTCGCAAGAGGAGGAGGACTTCAAGTTAGATGATCACATATTCCAGAAAAGTTCCAGAATATTACAGAAATGTCGAAATATTTTGGTATGACGAGATTTTTTTTTTTAAAGATTTAGTTTATGAACTTTCTGTTCATAGTAAGAGACAAACCTGGCGTATATATGGTATATATAAACTGCCTCAGTGGCGCATTGGTAGCGTATGATATGCTATGCTTGAGGTCTCAGATTCGAATTAAGGGTCGGACCAAATGTTTGTATGATTTGCAAATATTTGTTGGTCAATCTATACTTATAATAAAAATGTAACAGGTCCAATTCTGTACATTAAATATATTTTGAATTTTTTTTCTGGAGGGCTCTCTGTTATCGATACTGAAGCCAAAAATGTAATTTTTTTCATTTTTGTCTGTCTGTTTGTATCTTGGCCGCGCATCACGCCGAAACTACTGAATGGATTCAAATGAAACTTGGCATGATTTGAGTTCATACTACGAGGTAGGACATAGGATACTTTTTAGCCCGAAATTCAGTACGGTTTCCTGTAGAGAGGGGATGAAAGTCAAAATATGTACTTAGTTGTAATTAAATAACACGTGGTCCGATTTCATTCATTCTTTTTTTGCTAGAAAGAAAAAATAAAAGATAACAGGAAAAGTCTTTTTTTTGTTCGCGACTGTACACTGCCTGTGAGAAGCTGAGACAAATATATAAATATGGCGGTACGAAGTTCGCCGGGTCAGCTATCAATAGTAAATCCGTCCCACTCATAGTGGGAGGATCCGATAATTTCCGTGTCCTTTAAGCGGGGCGTGAAAAAGCATCTTACTAGGCCGCCATAGCTCAAGCTTTCCACCAGGCTGAGCAGAGTCACATTAGCAGGCTAATAAAAAAAAACGAATTAAGATCCAATCATACATATATCGCCATACTGATATCATTCTAACGTACTTGCTCAATTTTCCCTCCGCTCAAGAGGAAGTTGAACTCGGTGAAGTTGATGACGCCCTTGTCGAGCAGGATCCTGGCGCAGAGCAGGAACGCGAACAGCAGCTTGTGCCGCTCGAACAGGCTGCGGCACACGTTCACGTACAGCAGGAACGTGAAGTGCTCGATTATTATCTCCACGCGCTCCATTATCTCCTCTACAACAGATACACATTATTATCTCCACGCGCTCCTATATCTCCTCTACAACAGATACACATTATTATCTCCACGCGCTCCATTATCTCCTCTACAACAGACACACATTATTATCTCCACGCGCTCCATTATCTCCTCTACAACAGACACACATTATTATCTCCACGCGCTCCATTATCTCCTCTACAACAGACCCACATTATTATCTCCACGCGCTCCATTATCTCCTCTACAACAGACAAACATTATTGTCTCCACGCGCTCCATTATCTCCTCTACAACAGACACACATTATTATCTCCACGCGCTCCATTATCTCCTCTACAACAGACACACATTATTATCTCCACGCGCTCCATTATCTCCTCTACAACAGATACACATTATTATCTCCACGCGCTCCTATATCTCCTCTACAACAGATACACATTATTATCTCCACGCGCTCCATTATCTCCTCTACAACAGACACACATTATTATCTCCACGCGCTCCATTATCTCCTCTACAACAGACACACATTATTATCTCCACGCGCTCCATTATCTCCTCTACAACAGACCCACATTATTATCTCCACGCGCTCCATTATCTCCTCTACAACAGACAAACATTATTGTCTCCACGCGCTCCATTATCTCCTCTACAACAGACACACATTATTATCTCCACGCGCTCCATTATCTCCTCTACAACAGACACACATTATTATCTCCACGCGCTCCATTATCTCCTCTACAACAGACACACATTATTATCTCCACGCGCTCCATTATCTCCTCTACAACAGACACACATTATTGTCTCCACGCGCTCCATTATCTCCTCTACAACAGACACACATTATTATCTCCACGCGCTCCATTATCTCCTCTACAACAGACACACATTATTATCTCCACGCGCTCCATTATCTCCTCTACAACAGACACACATTATTATCTCCACGCGCTCCATTATCTCCTCTACAACAGACACACATTATTATCTCCACGCGCTCCATTATCTCCTCTACAACAGACACACATTATTATCTCCACGCGCTCCATTATCTCCTCTACAACAGACACACATTATTATCTCCACGCGCTCCATTATCTCCTCTACAACAGACACACATTATTTCAATGATTGGCCAGAAACTCTTTTGTAAGAAGAGGCCTCTATAAAGCAATGCTGTTAAAGACTGCCAAACTAGAGGTAGTGAGTTTCATTTCACCTGAGTGTATTGTATGCGTATAATTAATCACTCACTCAGTAACGCAATCATTCATTCATTCATTCACTCATTGTACTATCTGTGAATGAATGAGAAGCTAGTGCACGTGTGGTTGTGACACAGTTCAGTCAACTGTAAGCGGCGGAGGTAAGTGAGAACGTGCGTTTAAGAGCCGACAATATAATATGTATATACTACACCGGGACAAATCATTTATTTATTTACACTTTATACACTTTTTACTCGGCGGACTTAGTGCCCAAGGCATTCTCTTCTAGTCAACCTTAAGGTGGTGTAGAAATATTGAAAGAAGACATAGAACAAATTATTTATTAATATAAAATCATTTTATCTAATACTTATGTATTAAGAAACACTTCCAAGCTGTGAAAGCCGTGCTCTCAGCTCGACCGGGGCGGTACTACAATGTCACAGAAGACCAACTCAAAATAACAGCATTCGTTGTTATTATATAATAACAGTTGTCGCATGTTTCGTTGGTGAGTGCGAGCGGAGGAGCAATGACGCAGAAGCATCTCAATAGCCATAGTGTGGGTCACCATGCTGCACGAGCAATGAGTATAATGACCACTACTCTTGAATTCTACTTATGCTTTCCATCAGGCAGAGTAAAGTCCGTTTTGTCAGGCAGCCAGGCAGGATCGGACTGCCGTGAGTAAAGGCGCGTCTCCACTGAAGTTTGACAACACAAGAAAAGGTTGACAACACAGAAGATGCCAACTTTTTTTCGGTGGAGACTCGGCTTAAGTTATTATTAAGAAAACAAACCATAAAATGAATTGCAAAAGACTCACCATTAGGCTCCGTCTCCGCCATGGATCGGATGAATAGCTTCACAAACCACTCGAGCGAGTACTGGTACATGGGGTCAACGTTAGACATATCTGACAGACAGAAGAACAGGATCTGGCCACGGTTAGCAACCGGCACGTAGTCCTCACGAGCTGTGTCTATCTCGATTGTGGTACGTTCAATGTCCTCCACTTTGATCTGGAACACAGAACTAAATTTTAGAGAATTAAGAAGCTAATTTTTGATGAACGCCGCTTTCCACTGCGCCAACTGTTGTGGGTTCAAATCCCACATAGGACAACACTTTGTGTGATCCGGAAATTGTTGTTCTGAGTCTGGGTGTTCTCTTTGTCTTTTCTTTGTTTGATTTATGAGTGCTTTTTTTCAGCACTGGATGCCGATAGGCAATCCTTAAAATAAAGCTTGATCTCTATGACAATTGTCACTAGTGTTATTTTCGAACTTACAAGACACATAAGTGTGAATTTTTATATTTATAATGTACTAGCTTTTGCTGGCAGCTCCGTCCGCGTGCGTAACTAATGAAAATATAAGGGATACAAAACATGAACGCTTGTTCAAAGTTACTTCGTGGCTCTCTTACTCATCTGACACAGAGACCAAGCTACATCTATTCATATATAAATAAAAAAGCGGCCAAGTGCAAATCGGACTCGCCCATGAAGGGTTCCGAAGCAGCAAGAAAGTTCGTTGTAATGTTTGATCGATGTTTTAATAATAGTGTTTTTTTTTTGCGGTTTACGATTTTTGACGTATTAAAAAAAACTACTTACTAGATCTCGTTCAAACCATTTTTCGGTGGAAGTTTGCATGGTAATGTACATCATACATTTTTTTTTAGTTTTATCATTCTTGTTTTAGAAGTTACAGGGGAGACACACATTTTACCACTTTGGAAGTGTCTCTCGCACAAACTATTCAGTTTGAAAAAAAAAAATATTAGAAACCTCAATATCATTTTTGAAGACCTATCCATAGATTAGTTTTAGATTTTAGATTACACCCCACACGTATGGGTTTGATGAAAAAACAATTTATGAGTTTCAGTTCTAAGTATTCAAAATTTCTTGTTTTTTTTTATTTTTGTGTAAAAATCTTAATGCGGTACACAGAATACATCTACTTACCAATTTTCAACAGTATAGTTCTTATAGTTTCTGAAAAAAGTGGCTGTGACATACGGACGGACAGACAGACAGACGGACGGACAGACAGACGCACAGATAGACAGACAGACATGACGAATTTATAAGGGTTCCGTTTTTTTGCCTTTGGCACGGAACCCTAAAAATGAATCACCGAAATGTATAACTTCTGAACGACTGCACCAAATTGGATTTTTTTTTTTAAAGTGTTTGCTATTGTCAGGACAAGGTTTATATTACAGAAAACTAAAAGAAAACCAGAAGTGTAAATTGTTTTAGTCTACGTCTGTACTACACGTGGGAAGCTGAGGCAAGCATCACTAAATATTATAAAACAAAGTCCTCCGCTGCGTCTGTCTGTCTGTTCGCGGTAAACTCAAAGGCTACGGCATGGATTTTAATGCGCTTTCTACCAATAGATAGAGTGATTCTTGACGAAGGTTTTCGTATATATTTTGTTAAATTATTGCTAAAATATAACGACATCGGAAAAAACACGCACATCTTCTCGGGTAACATAGGCTATACTATATTTTCCGTGAAGAGTCCGTGTGTAGGCGGGACAGGTTGCTAGTAAATAATAAAAACAATCTTTGCGGAAATTTAGAAAATAATTACGGAAATAAATATGGCCAGACGAAGTTCGTCGGGTCGGCTGGTTACAAATAAATTAATCAAGATATTTTTCAATATGCTGACCAAAATTTCAGCACTCTTGATCTTGATGGCTTCCAAGGTGAGAATGAGTGGCAGGTCGTCGACGGGCGAGCCCTGGCTGTTGGAGAGGCCGTAGAGGATGTCGGCCTGCATCTCGGCCAGCTGGGACGCCATCTGCGCGCGAGACACGATGAGCTGGCCGCGCAACTCCTCCAGGTCCGGCCGCTCCTGGGCCACTACTATCGACAGCAGCTGCTCCGCTAGACCGCTGAGAGTTTAGGATATTGGTTACTAACCAAACAAATATTTTCTCTGTGCATTGGGAGATAATTCCTCACGGTATTAAGTTCGCCTTTGTACAACATGTGCAATAAATTAAAAAAAAAAAAAATCGGCACATAATGCTAAGCTGTATCGATTAATAATAATGTTTTCCTAGCCGATAACGACCACGGCGGCCAGTCTCAACGGAGACCAGCCAATTACGGAGGAGATATTATAGTGCACAAGTGTGTACGCAAAAACACAGGTGCACTCTCTGTTCCCTCTCCCTCATGACGGTCAACCGACACGATTGAAGAGAGATCAGGTGCAGGACCGACAGCTTTACGTGCTCTCCGAGTCACGGGGGTTCAGACCCCACCTTCCAAACTCCGAACTGTTATTAAGTATTTCTATAATCAGAAAAACTCAATGACACTTTTGGCCCAACCCGGGATTCGAACCCGAGACCTCTAGATCGGCATCTTCTATTGCGCGATTCAGGATTGGTAGTTTCTTAGTTCCTTTCGTAACTACGTAGTTCACCGTATCTTCGGTAGATGGCGCTGTAGTATTATTTCTGTTGCGCTGTATGGGACTAATCCCGCCCACACGCCCACCACTGTAACTCCTGTACACCAGGATCAACAGCGGTGACCCACGAAAACACCGAGTTATGACACTCGGGAAGTCCCAGGAAAAATTTAACTGTCTTGGAACCCGCGACGAAATTAATCAGAAGAAAACTGGAGGAGTTGGAAATATAATAAGTCCACTTCCCTCCTTAGCAAAGCGGGAGACAAAATGGAGTCAAAATAGGCAGACGCCTTTTTCAAACCGGGAAGCTCCACGGATAAAAATATTATGGGTCCTAAGTGAGCTATATTTGACTTCTATAGTATGTATGGCAGAATCTGTTGCGCTGTATGTGGAAGTCGCCACGGGTTTATTTGTAAAAGGGAAAAGTAAAGTAGCTTTCAACAATATTGAGTGTTAACAGATGGTAGTGTGACCCAATCTCCTAAAACCTTAAACGAGTTTGGCTTCGCGAATCTCAATTATTTGCGAAAATTACACAAAAAACCTCATACTTTGTCCTAGGTGGGTCAAGCAACTATTGTTCTGGATGAGAACCAAACCCACTGTATCCGATCACCAGCGGTTCCTTGGGAATGTACTAGTCACACGGGCCCATGAGATGTGAGCTAGACAGTCGCAAAACAATCCACCTGCTGAAGGGATATCTTCTACACCTCTTAAAATATACACACTTGACTGACTCTATGTATTTTATTACATTACTAACTTCTAATTACTACTCTCGGTTTCAAACACCCACTTATAAATCAGATTCACTGACCACCAAACCAAAACACCCGTCGTGGTCAAATGAACTGCAATGAAATGCTAGTTTCAAAACATACCTGGGCACTAAAGCGAAATTGACAATCTGCACCTTGACCGATGTTTCTGGCGTGTACTTAGGGTTCGGAAACTTAGTGGTCATATATAGGCGGAACCCAGGAACAAAGGGGATCAGGGAATCACCGAGTTTAAGCACTAACTGTCCAGCTTGACGGAAGTATTGACGCTGGAAAAAAATAACGATGACTCTAAGACTTCTGTCCAGCAGTGAAGGCCTGCGAGGTGTATTTAGTCTTGATCATGGGCCCTTAAAGCGATTTCACCAGGTTCTTGGCCCTCGAGAAGGAAGCAGCACTGCTGGACGGATTAAACATTTTTGTCTGTCTGTTCGCTTTTCTATTAATTTTTCTATAGGGACGCCAGCCAGGAGTCACAAGGGCCACTTGCCACACTTAGATCCATATTCTCCCCGCATATTAGGGAAAGGATTCAGACTCTGGGTCTCACTAATTTGGTGAAAAGTTAAAAGACAATTGCTTAGCACCAGTTTTACGTGAAGCGATAGTATCGCTTCAAGGGCTGATTTTTTTTTCAATTGATACGGTTTGTGGATCGTACTGGATCAGAAAGTTTGATTCGATCGCATGCTCTAATCTGATTCTCTAAAAATCGATCCAAAAAGTCGTATGAAAACATTTATTCCGAACAACACAAAAAAAATTGCAACTATTTTAACAATAATTAAACATAGTTTACATTTCGTTCGATCGTTTGACTGCTGCTGCTAATATTAAAATACCTATTTAATAACATTGTAACATATATTTCACTATGTGCAAATCGCTATACAGTTTCCTAATAATTTTCAAGACATCACTACCAATTTTATGACTGGAGCCTGTATAAAATTAACGCTGTCTATTTTTGTTGTCCAGCTACATATATTGTTATCTATCTATGGCTTCTCTTTCTTTAAAAACCTCTCTGACTATCAAAGACGGGTAGTCATCTCTACATCATTCTTGTTTTCCGCAAGACGCAGGAGACCATAATCTATCACCGGGCAATTTTAACTTACCTTAAGTACAGGATCCAGAGCTGGATCCAATTCTTGTCCAACATTTTCCAACAACACAGGTTTGCCAAATCTCAATGCTGACTCGAAATTTCTGAGCAAGTCGCGATCATTTGGCTTGCATACCACTAAACCTTCGATTTTGCCCTGAAAAGTTATTCAGAAGCTCATGAGAATCACTATAAAGGCAGTCTAATAACATCTATAACTACATTATAAATGCGAAAGTCTGTCTGTCCTGCTTTCAAGGCCAAACCACTGCATCCATTTCAATGAAATTTGTCATGGAGATACTTTGATTCTTGAGGAAGGACATAGGCTACTCTTTGCTGCGATAGCCGACAAACACGCGGGCGGAGCCACGCGCAATAGCTAGACTTTTATAAAGTGAATTCTGAAATAACAAATTATATCTATTTAAATGTATGTATATTTGGTGTTTCTTTATAATAACATGGCATTAAACCCAAAATACTTAGCTATTCCAAGTAAGAATCACCGAGGTTTTGACTACACGGGTTTTCTACTGCGCCAAGTGCGGGTTCAAACCCCAAATGGGCAACACTTTGAGTGAACCGCAAATTGTTGTTCTGAGTCTGGATGTTCTTTGTATAATTGTGTCCATTTCATGTATGTTTGTAAAGTCTCCCGCGACACAGGATGTATGACTAACGCGGGAGTTGTCTTTTTAAAAATCAGATGACCGTTTTAATCACTACCCAGTCAATCCATAGGTTCATAAAGTATAGTAAATACTGCTATTAGTTCAACCTTCTCTACAGAGTCCAGAACGATTGTATTTTCTATAAGTTGTCAGGGTTTAATTACCATTGCCCTGATCCACTTGTTGGCCTGCGTCTGCGGGTCGATGATAAGCGGCCACCGACGTGAGTTGGACATGAGCACGGCCGACTCCACGGACATCGGGTCCCGCGGGAGGCCGTACATCTGCCATGTCCTACAAATTGAAGGTGTACCAGCATAACATTAGTAATTGAACATGGTCATTTATTTATTTATCTTCACTTTTATTTATCTACCTAAATTAGAGTTTTTGTTCATTTCTATAGAGTTTACATACATGCAGAAATAAAAAAAAAATAGTCTTACGTCAAAGCCTTGTCATTAAAATGAGTAATTTAAAATTAGCCTTTTAATACCTAAGCCATACATACATACTATACTACTTATGTATGTTTGTATGTTTCACCGTAGCGCTTAAACTACCGAACCGATTTTAATGAATGAGGTGTCAATAAATTCGTAATAGTGGCCTGAGTGACATAGGCTATATTATTTTTTAAATCTCAAGTTTTTACGTTTTTTTTCTTGTTCTTTGTAAAAAGTATGGAGTGAACAAAAAATTGAAATAAAACGGAATGCAAGCTACAATCCAACCCTGGTACAGACATACCTGATCTGCACGGCGTCACCCAACGTGCTCAGCGGAGTGGCTCCGTGCGTGTGGGGAACCTTCACCTCCTGGTGGAAGCCATACATACACATTTAGGTATAAGAGATGATGTGTGATCATGAATTAAGAATACCATCACCCTTACTCATCCCAAGGGTGTCGTAAGAGGCAACTAAGCGGAAAAATACGCAGGAAAACGTTGGTGAGTGCGAGACCGAAGGCCCAATGATGCAGAAGCTTCACTAGGCCGCCATGGTGTGGGTCACCATGCTGCATTGTTGCATTAGCTGCGATCGTAAATGGGTATGGTGACCACCACTCTTGCATTCTGCTCATGCTTTCCATCAGGCAAAGTGGAGTTACTTAGGTTCGTATCGTTTATAAAAAACTGAAGAGAGAAGGAAAAAATACATACCCTATACCAATCCGTCTGGCCAGCGTCGTATAGTAAGCCAACATTATAACTATAAATTCTCAAAATTTAAAAAAACCCCGAAATAATAACCTGAGTACCCTTTAAACAGTTAAAAACACGTTATGCGCTTTCATTTGAAACCCCACTCAATGATATTTTTGCAGACATTCGGTTATTCTTTCCCACTTTCACCCCCATAACTTTTAAACGGCTCAACCGATTTTCATGAAACATGTCTAAGAACACTCGCACGTAACTCACCTTTCATACAAAAGAAACTAAATTGAAATCGCTTCATCCGTTCGCGAGCTACGGTGCCACAGACAGGCAGACAAACAGACAGACACATCACACTTATAACACCCCTCTTTTTGCGTCGGGGGTTAAAAATACCTTAAGGAGAAGGCTATGTTCAACAGTGGCTATCAAAGCTGATGTTGATTTTATACAAACCACTGTATGCTGTATCCATTCAGCTAATAATTCTCTTCTAAACTCGTCTGTAAACGGCGTTATATATCCCACGGCACCTAAACAGACAGCGGGCGTTCAGTAAAAAGGTCCAATTCTGAACACGGCTTTTTTTTTTACACAACGCCATCTAGCTTCAAACTAAGCAGAGCTTGTACTATGACAGCTACATTGTCTGATAGAATACTTATATACCTTTTTGTAAATATATACATATTATACATAGGAAACATCCAAACTCCGAAACAAATATTTGGAGATTAATATACAATACATTTGGTCCGATCCGGGAATCGAACCCCAACTTCAATTTTTATTTTTATGATTTTTATATATATCAATCAATATATATAAAAATCAATGCCACTTTTCGTTGTAATTTTATAACTCAAGAACGGGCTCACCTATCCAAACCAAATGTTTAGGCTTTGTTCGGACTATTTAGTAGATGGTTTATATGAAGTTTGCACAAAATCGGTCGAGCGGTTCTTCATTTATCACATTTACATCGAAGTGGGCACGGGTCAGCTAGTATTTTTAACCGACTTCCAAAAAGGAGGAGGTTCTATGTTCCACTGTATGTATATTTTTTTTTAATGTATGTTCACCGATTACTCCGTCAGTTGTGAACCGATTTTGAAAAGTTTTCTTGTATTCGAAAGGGTATGCTTCCGAGGTGGTCCCATTGCCAGCATATCAGGATCTGATGATGGGATCCCAGGGAAATCGAGGGAAACTCTAATTTTTATAGGCACATACTATGTTTTTCGTATATTTTCTGAAGTTACACCGGTATTTGCGTCTGGTAGTCATCATTTTATGATGATGAGCTGATGATGTAAGGTACAACTCCTTAACGGTTAGGAGTTGGAGGATAAATCTTTAAATATCATATGTATATGTTACCTTTAGTCGTATTCTTTCAAATTATTTAGGTAAGCTGATGATGGAAGGTACAACTCCTCAACGGTTAGGAGTTGGAGGATAATTCTTTCAATTTCATACGTATCTAAAGACCTTCAGTCGTATACTTTCAAGTTATTTAGGTGAGCTGATGATAGAAGGTTAAACTCTTCAACAGTTAGGGATTAGAGGATGATTTTAATTTTCAACGTACGTATAGACCTTAATTTGTATTCTTGATGATGAAATTTGATGAAATAGTTCAACTTACTACTGACTTACGATTGTTTGCACTAAAAACTGAAAAATAAAAACTTTTTATAAAAAAAAACCGACTTCCAAAAAACATCCAACGAAAACTCTCTGCTAGGTACCTAGAATCTGTTTGAAGTCGGTGCTAAGTGACTATCGCTTAGACTTTTGTAATTGTTCGTTTGTATTCTTTTTGGCTTAGCACCGACTTCAAACAGATTCTAGGTACCTAGCACACATTATAATACTACTATTTAAATGAATAAAGAATTAGGTATAGGCAATTTATGAAGAACCAGTTTATTTTACGCTTTTAAGTGTTTTTTTGGAAGAGAGTTTTCGTTGGATGTTTTTTGGAAGTCGGTTTTTTTTTTTATAAAAAGTTTTTTATAAATATTTCGGACATTTTAACACACAGTGCCATCTAGTCCCAAGCTAACCAGAGCTTGTGTTATGGATACTAGACAACTGATACAAATACATATATACATTTTTCATACATATATATATATAGAAAACACCCATAAATTAAACCATATAAATAAAAATAAAATGTTTTTCTTTGAAATTACTTTCTAAACATTTTAATATTATTTTTAACAAAATTTTATGATTCCAATTTTTGCGAAGTAAATATTCTGCGTAGTAAATAAAAAGTAGTAAGAATAGGTACATATATAAATAAACAATACACATAGATAAGTAAATAACGTTTGAGAATAAGTTTGTGTAGCATTACTTACATGCGCTAAGTAATATGTCGCCGATGATGTTGACAATGTCCACATCCAGGTCCTTGATGGTTTTGATCCATCGCATTCTCTCGCTTGATAGACCGTTCAGTAATCTGACAAACTCTTTGACATTAATATTATCTATCTATATCTATACTTATAATAAAAATGTAACAGGTCCAATTCTGTACATTAAAGATATTTTGAAAATTTTTTTTGGAGGGCTCTCTATAACCGATACTGAACCCAAAACTGTAATTTTTTTCATTTTTGTCTGTCTGTCTGTCCGTCTGTCTGTCTGTCTGTCTGTCTGTATCTTGGCCGCGCATCACGTCGAAACTACTGAACGGATTGAAATGAAACTTGGCATGATTTGAGTTCATACTACGAGGTAGGACATAGGATACTTTTTATCCCGTAATTGAGCACGGTTTCCTGGAGAGAGGGGATGAAAGTCAAAATATGTACTTAGTTGTAATTCAATAACACATAGTCCGATTTTATTTATTCTTTTTTTGCTAGAAAGAAGAAAAATAAAAGATAACGGGAAAAGTGTTTTTTTTTGTCCGCGACTGTACACTGCCTGTGGGAAGCTGAGACAGATATGTAAATATGGCGGTACGAAGTTCGCCGGGTCGGCTAGTATATATATAAAAGCGAAATACCACTCACTTATTAATCACGAAATCTCAGAAACTATAACACCTACAAACTTGAAATTTAGCAGGTAGGTTTCTTATAGGGTGTTGACTTGTCCGCTAAGAACGGATTTTACGAAACTCCACCCCTAAGGGGGTAAAATGGGGGTTGGAAGGTTGTATGAAAGTCCTATGTTTTTGAAGTAAGAGACTTGAAATGTAAAATGTATGCTCTATAAATGGTGTGGAGGTGTACTAATAATGTATCTTTAGAAATCAACCCCCTTTTAGGGTTAAAACGGGGGATGGTAGTTTGGACGCAAACGAGGTTGCGTAGGTCAGCTAGTATAGAATATATGTACAAAGTTTCATGATGATCGGTTAAGTAGTTTTCCCCTGAAAGCGTAACAAACAAACTTATTTTCACCTTAATAATATTAGTGTGATGGATATTTTCATTTATACTAGCTCTCTCTCGTATGAAATAGGAAAACACCGAAGTAAACAGAGTTTCTATTACAATACTCCTTATGTAATCAGCAGTGCTCTGTCAGTGAAAGTCCCGTCAAAATAGGTCCAACTATTCCAGAGATTAGCCGAAAGAAACAGAAAGACAGACAGACAAAAAATTAAAAATCGTTTTTTTTTAAGTACCGCATATATACTTTACTATGCATTCGGTAAAAAACTGGTAATTTGAAATTACAAACACACACTTCAATTTTATTTATTTGTATACATTTATACATAGAAAAGATTGTTACCGGTTAGCGCGGTCCATTCTCGCCAAGCATTGATTGATGTCTTCCTCCATTTTCCTCTTTTCATCTTCCTTTTCTGCCAAGTACGCGTTCAACTTAGCGATACCTTCACGCAGAGCTTGCATCTTGGCCATGGCGTTCGCCAATAGAGCTGTTTTATAACATACAAAATATTATCAAGGTAGTAGAGCCTTGGTGCGGTACTACCCTCTCACAAAAGACCAACTTAAAATAACAGCATTCGTTGTGTCATGTTTCGTTGGTGAGTGCGAGCGGAGGAGCAATGATGCAGAAGCATCTCAACAGCCATAGTGTGGGTCACCATGCTGCATGGTCGGCACAAGCAATGAGTATGGTGACCACTACTCTTGGATTCTGCTTATGCTGTCCATCAGGCAGAGTAGAGTTACTTTAACTGGCACTTATATAAAAATATTTATTAATAAGGAATATAATATTATAAAATATCTGCCTTTATTATATAACTAGCTGACCCACGTAACCTCGTTTGCGTCTCCTATTGACCGTAGCGTGATAATTTTCCCATGTTTTTGAAACAGTCTTCATTGGTGCTCCGCTCCTATTGGTCTTAGCGTGATGATATATAAGCCTTTCTCGATAAACGGGCTATCTAACACTGAAAGAATTTTTCAAATCGGACCAGTAGTTCCTGAGATTAGCGCGTTCATACAAACAGACAAACAAACTCTTCAACTTTATAATATTAGTATAGTAATGGAATGTAATATTAAATATCTGCCTTTAATATATAATTACTGGCTTTTGTCAATTTTATTAGTTTTTTTATTAGACACACATAGACAAACAGAGCTACTTTCGAATTTATGATATTACTATGGATGATTTAAATATTTTTTTATACGGTCATAGTTTTGGCGTGGTGCCTAATTAGTCTTTACCGTTTATTAGAAAATGACAATGTAGACGCTACTTATTTACTTTAAAAAACTCGTCTTTTAGTGTTAGAAGACTATACATTTCTAGAAACTCGTCTTTTATTGTTACCAGACTATAAATTTGTAAAAACTGGTCTTTTAGTGTTACCAGGCTATAAATTGGTAAAAACTCGTCTTTTAGTGTTACCAGGCTATAAATTTGTAAAAACTCGTCTTTTAGTGTTACCAGGCTATAAATTTGTAAAAACTCGTCTTTTAGTGTTACCAGGCTATAAATTTTTAAAAACTCGTCTTTTAGTGTTACCAGGCTATAAATTTGTAAAAACTCGTCTTTTAGTGTTACCAGGCCATAAATTTGTAAAAACTGGTCTTTTAGTGTTACCAGGCTATAAATTGGTAAAACTCGTCTTTTAGTGTTACCAGGCTATAAATTTGTAAAAACTCGTCTTTTAGTGTTACCAGGCCATAAATTTGTAAAAACTGGTCTTTTAGTGTTACCAGGCTATAAATTGGTAAAACTCGTCTTTTAGTGTTACCAGACTATAAATTAGTAAGAAGCGCTCACCTTCAACAGCGGCGAGTTCTGTCCGCGCCCTCGCCAGAGCTTCCTTCTTGGGCTTGACGGCCTTGTTCACGTGGTAGAACTTGTACATGGCGTGCACCCACATGCACAGCGACTGACACGCTTTTGACACCTGTCAAACAACATAATAATAATAAATTATAGTTTAAAAAACTTAAAACCACGCTTTAATAGCAATCTAAATAAAAAGCAGAAAATAATTTTAATGTAAAAAGCGTGGGGTGCTTAATGTCGCCCCAAGCGTTAATAAAGCGCCCCATATTAAAGCGCGTTTTTTTTTTTATACTATAATTTATTTTCTACTTTTTAGTTTGGTATATTTGCAAAAGCGTGTTTGTTAAGTTTTTTAATAATTTTTTTTTAGAAAAACATTTTTTTTTTGTTTTCTTATCATATTATTGTATTGTCAACGGCCCTTGACCTCTGTGCAAATTTTCAAGTTAATCAGACTCCTAGAAGTAGGTGAAAATGAAGTTAAAAGATTTTATACTACACCTGATCGGAACAGTAGTCATTATTCCCTGAAAACGAAACGAGAACGTTAGTCTTTTCCTTGACCTGAATAAGGGGGAGGAAAAAATGTATGAAAATCCATTTCTAACGTGTTTTAACGGGAGAGAAAGTTGTATGAATTTTCATTTCTCATGTGTTATCTATGGCGGCGCCTGCCCAAGGAGTTTTCATATAATTTAAATATGGAATCTCCGTGCCACTGACATCATTTTGTGAAGAATAAAAAAACAACAAAAGAAGCGCGAAATATCGGTCAAATTCTAAGCTCAATTGTGTCTTACATGGTGTCTTACGTTTTGATTTAAATACTTTCTACAATACAAGTGTTTAAATGTTCCTCACAGGTGTAGTATAAAGCACTGTGTAGCACTCGGGTGAAAGTCCCATTCCTACCTCGGGAGTATTGTGGCCCTAGCCTGCGCCTTCGGGCCACAAACTGCTCCCTCGCTAGTAATCGGTCCCTTTCCTCCCTCGGTGAACAATGTACTATTGTTACATACATACATACAGGTCAAGCTAATAAAAGCGTGTTAAAAACTGGCGAAGGAAGTAAAAACTTTATGAACAAACAGTTGGTAGCGCAGTGGTAGCTGTACTTGGGGTCTCAGGTCGATTCCCGGGTTCAACTACATATTTGTATATCTACAAATATTTGCTGCGGAATTTGGGTGTTTTCTATATATAATGTGTATGTATCTACAAATATATATTTATATCTGTATTTATATCAGTTGTCTAGTAACCATAGTACAAGCTCAGCTCAGTTTGAAGCTAGATGTATGTATGTTTGGCCCTGCCAAAATGACTCTACTCTGCCTGATGGAAAGCATAAGCAGAATCCAAGAGTGGTCACCATACTCATTGCTTGTGCAGACAAGGCAACAATGCAGCATGGTGACCCACACAATGGCTATGAGGTATTTCTGCACCATTGGACCTCCGGTCTCGCACTCACAACTCCACACGCCAGCACTGCTGCTATCACTCTAGATCGGTCTTCTGTGCGAGGTCGAGTGGCCCTACCGTGCTGAAATCAGCGTGGCTCTACTACCTCGAAATTTATATCCCCCACACCCGCTTAAAAAACCGTCTGTTGTCTGGCCTATGTCCATCAGTGGACAATTAAAGATAATGATAAAACAAAAATATTGGTTACTTTTAGAATCTTCATCGGTTCATAGTCAGGATTAACGATGAACCTCTTCAGCTTCTTGATCATGTCTTCCGTGATGGAGTTCTTGTCGAACTTCATGAGAGACTCGAGGAACGCGCCCGGGTCCGACAGCATCATTGACCCTGGCTTCCAGTAGTTCAGGACCTTCTCACCGAATGATGCACCGGGTTCCTGGTAAGAAAGCACATGTGTTAACCAACTCGAAATAGTGACGTTATCAGTTTGGTATATAAGTACCTAGACTCGATTTGCATTTAATTTTAATTTTTATGTTGTTACTAGTTAAACTAACATACGTTATCTTGTTTAAACTATGAAGTACCTGGATGACCGAGGGTCGATTTTTTTATTAAATAAATTGTTTAGTGGTCTCTATCTCTTGGTACGGCCTGGTACTGTTCATTCTGCACCTAATTCCAGTATAGTTTAATGTAGTTCGCTCGAGTTGCGATAGATGGTGTTAGATGTACATTGATTATATTTGATTGTTGAAAACACGAATAAAACGATATTTTCTAAAAATGAATCCTAGCTATATCGATTTATCGCCCAGGAAAACCCCTGCATACAAAATTTCATGAAAATCGTTGGAGCCGTTTCCGAGATTCAGATTATATATATACAAGAACTGCTCGTTTAAAGGTATAAGATAAGATATAGGGTATATGACTGTATTATAAATAAATACCGATGTCTCCTTCATTAAAACAAATATTAAAAAACATCTCGGAAAATATAATTACTACAGCTTTTCATTTCTATAACAAATTTTAATCAAATAAACATTGAAATATATTGCTCAATTGAGTAGTCTAAAACAGTGACGTCACAAATTTGTATTTAGTACATTTTTCATACAAAGTTATCGTTTTGACAGCTGATTAAAAGTAACTAATACGCAAATTTCTTCATTTATAACACGCTTTTATTAGTTTCATTCATATGTATGTAACGTAAACTTTGAACTTGATTTTGACTCCCATCAAAACGTCAGATTAACTCGAAATTTGGCATACTTATCAAGAACCGATATTAAGTAAATATTTTAAACAGTTAGACCCGTTATTTTTACTAGGATAATCGGGATTAGAGATTTTTGTTTTCCTAAAACTGGTAATGTCTTTGCGCCAAGAAAGCGTGTTTTTTAGTTTTGTGTTTTTTTCTTTCATAAGAACTTTCAACTGGCAATAACAGTAATTTTAAAGATATAGGCGAACAGACACCGGAAGCGACTTCAGTTTTAACCAACTTTAAAAAGGAGGAGGTTCTCGATTCGATAGTATTCTTTTTAATGTTTGTTATCTCATTACTTTCGACTGGGTGAACCGATTTTGATGATTCGTTTTTTATTTGAAAGCTGGTGCTTTCCGTGGGGTCCCATTTTAATTTGGATCAGTTCTTGAAGACGGTTCTTTTTGTTAGATAGTAATGAAATACCTTGATAGGTTTGATGTCGAAGACCACACACAGCGACTCGATGACCAGCACCACCCCCTGGGGGGGCTTCTTCATGGCCTTCACCTCCACGATGTCGTTGCGGTTCAGCTCCTGCAGCGCCTGCTCCGCCGCTCGCAGCGCTGGCATGGCTTCCTCTGTGGGACGGCATACACGACAACCTCACAATAATATAAATAACTAGCTTTTGCACACGGCTTCGCTCACGCAGATTTTCATTCCGTTTTTTTTTTTTTTTTTATGGAATAGACCGGCAAACGAGCAGACGTATCGCCTGATGGTAAGCGATTACCGCCGCCCATGGACACCCGCAACACCAGAGGCGTCACAAGTGCGTTACCGGCCTTTGGGGGATGGGCGGGAGATAGGAGGACGGGTTGGGGTATGGGCCTCCGGTATCCTCACTCACTCGGTGAAACACAGCACAAGCACTATTTCACACCGGTTTTCTGTGAGGCCTGATTATTTCTTAGTGCTCACTTAGGTACGTTATATAAAGAACCTACATGCAAAATTTCAGGATTCTAGCTTCAGCGGTTTGGGCTGTGCGTTGATCGCTGGGTATGTCCGTCAGTCGGTCACCTTCCTCTTTTATTTATATATATATATATAGATTTCAGATCAACAGTTTTTAACTAAATGCACATGCATCCCAACTGCGAAACAAATATTTACAGATCATACAAACATTTGTGTCCAAATCGGAAGTTGAACCTGAGACCTCAAGCACAGCAGTCGCGTACACTACCTACCTATGCTAAGTACTAAACTGTTCAAAGGGACTTGCCTAAGTCCCTCATGGCGTCCTCAGCCATGGCGGTGGTCTCAGCAGCCATCACTTCAGCGATGGCCTGTTCTTTTTCCACCTTCACTCGAGCATCCTCAGCTATGGCCTACAGAAAAAATAATAAATAATAAACATCACAGGAAATTAGTCTTGAAAAAAAAAAGTTGAAAAAAAAAAAAACTAAAATGCATGTTTAAAAAATCAGGTTACAGACAAAAATACAGATAAAGCAAACTATTGGTCTAGTGGTCAGTTATCCTGGCTGTTAAGCTAGAGTATGTGGATTCGATTCCCAACCATGACAACTGATTGTGTGACGAGCAAAATTAGATAATCTGTATCTCATTATCTTCTTATGCAGCCTTTATTTTTTCCAAGATTATTCAGAGTTTGCTACTAATTCAACCGGTTTTACCTGAATATCAGTTTTTTCCCGGAGCGACTGGCATTGAATCTCCGAAACCCTGAGGGCGAACTGAATTCGAAGAAACTAGTTGTCAGTATATTTGAGGGCACTGACTTCACAATACCGATTGTCATAGGTGTTAATGACAACCGGGACCGACAGCTTAACGTGCTCTCCGAGGTACGGCAGGTTTAGAAAACCATCCAAACTCCGAAACAAATATTTGCAGATCATAAAATTCAGTCCGATCCGAGAATCGAACCCGAGATCTCAAGCTCAGCATTCTAACTCACAGTGTCAATGGCGATCTGTTCAATGACTTTCCTGGTCTCCTCGGCCGCCTTCTCCATCATCGGCTTCAGCTCGGCCAGCTCTATCTGCAACTCTTTTACTTCCACCTCAGTCTGATTTAACTTGTTCAAACCTGTATACAAAATTATGATAGTTAATTTAACAGTTTAGAAGTGTAAGATATTTAATAACTGTGGAGGAACGAAGGGGGTGTTTATGCCAGTATGGTAGATGGCGCTGTAGTATGTTTCTGCTGCTAATATCTACCGAAATACCTTGACGAAAGAATCCATACTATTATATAAATTCGAAAGTATCTCCGTCTGGGTAATCGAGGTTTGTGATGTGTCAGGAAGTGGACAGACATTTTATACAATAGTGAGGAGATAGTCGTTTAGCGATGGTGTGGGTCACCAAGCTGCATTGTTGCATTGTCCGCATTCGCATTGAGTATGGTGACCACCACTCTACATTCTGCTTATGCTTTCCATCAGGCAGAGTAAAGTAGTATTTGGCAGGGCCATACATAAAAATAAAAAAAAACTCCCTTGAAATGAGAAGCTTATGTCCAGCTGTTGATGACGATGCTGAAGAGGTGTTAAGCTCATACCGTTCTTGAGAGCGTTGGACTCGGCGAGTATGGCGTCCCTCTTCTTCCGGAACATGTCGGAGTAGGCGTTGAGCATCTCCATGTAGGACATGGGCGTGACGTAGTTGATGCGGTTGAGCTGCTGCTCGAAGCGCCGGCTCGCGTCCACCACCGACTGGTGCGCGAAGCAACACACCGACTGGACACAGTACCCCACATGTCACAGTTATTATTATTATAAGCTGTACCCTGCTGTTGTTGTATCTTTACAACAAATGCCGCGGGCAACACTAGTATATAAAATAAAAGTAGCCTAAGCGACCCCTGATATCATCAGCTATCTATCAGTGAAAATTCCGTTAAAATCGTTCCAGCCGTCCCAGAGATGAGCCGGTATGAGTGGCACAAATAGGCAAAAATTTTAGTATAGATTTTTTTATGTAAGTACCGTATATACTTTCATATCTATTTAGTGAAAAGTTGTTGATTCGAAATTACAAACAGACAATTCAATTTTATTTATATTTGTATAGATTAAAAAAAATCACAAAAATATATGTTGCCACTTAATATTTTATAAAAATTTCAGTACAAAAAATTGGTCACCTTTAAGATGTCCTTTATGGTAAACATATTTGTTTCCGCTGTATAACATCAGCCAAAAGGAGACGCAAATGAAGTCCCGCGGTCTGCTAACACGATGATAAAATGTAATTCTCACCACCATAGAATCGATAACTTCATTAGACGCGGTTTGCAGTTCCCCCATGCTGGTGAAGAAGTGTTTGGCGACTGACTCCAGGGCCGTCTTGGGCCACTCGCTGAACCAGTCGATGGTGCAGCAGTTCACCAGCGACGGGAACTGGCGGAGGCGGGCGCGGAACACCTGGACATTAATACTTGTCGATCAGTACTCCGACAAGATTAAGTTAGTAGAACCAAGCTGTTCCGGGGCGGTACTACCCCTTCCCTGAACACCAACCTACAGTGACAGCAGCAGTGCTGGCGTGTGGAGTTGTGAGTGCGAGACCGGAGGACCAATGATGCAGAAGCAACCCAATAGGCCACCATAGTGTGGGTCACCGTGCTGTATTGTTGCATTGTCTGCACGAGCAATGAGTATGGTGACCACCACTCTTGGATTCTGTTCATGCTTTCCATCGAGCAGAGTAGAGTTAAGACATAGTAACCCATTCTGGTCTCACATACTTATGAAATCTTAATATGCTTAATGTATTTCATATAATATTTTAATCTATATTTTATATTACTTTTGTTACTTATAAAGCTGTATGCTAACAGTTACATTTCATATCTTGATTATCCGTGATCCACCCATAATCTATCCGTGATCCACCCACAATCTACCCGTGATCCACCCATAATCTATCCGTGATCCACCCACAATCTACCCGTAATCCACCCATAATCTACCCGAGATCCACCCAAAATCTACCCGTGATCCACCTATAATCTACCCGTGATTCACTCATACGGTAATACATATGTATAAGCAAAAAAAAACTCACCTCACCGATAGGACTCATGACTATCACAATGTGAAGGTTACTGCGCACTCTGCGCTGGTAGCACGAGAACAGGTTGGTCTTTGTGGCGGCCAGGTTCATCTCCATCACAGCGTGACGGACAGACATGTAGATTCTATCGAAGTCCTCAGGCTCATATATATTGGGAACGTCGCCAGAACTTAGGATATTGTTGAGATCTTCGAGAAACGATTCCATTTTAATCTGTAAAATAAGAGAAAGTTACAAGTCAACAAGAAGTAAGCAGAGTTTTCTTGTTTTATTTTATTTGTTTTGAATCACGAAACGGATTCGGACATCTGACACACAACGCCATCCAGTCCCAAACAAAGCAGAGCTTCTACTATGGGTAGATACTATTAGCCAACTGATGTAAATACAAATTTTAATCTATCTTTTTTTTGTCAATACATGCATATCATACATAAAAACACCCAAACTCCTAAACGAATATTTGCAGATCATGCAAACGTTTGATCCGGCCCGGTAATCGAACCCGAGATCTCAAGTACAGCAGTCGAATACGCAACCAGCAACCATAGAGCCAGTTATTAGGCAACAGATATGAGTAGAACTAGTACCTATCATTTCAATTTAAAAAATAAAGGAAAACATAATAATTTGTATATTTTTTTTAAACACAACTCCCCATTAGGAATATACAACCTGTGTCGCGGGGGACTTTTACAAACATACATGAAATGGACACAAAGAACACCCAGACTCAGAACAACAATTTGTGGATCACACAAGTGCTGTCCCATGTGAGATTTGAACCTACAACACTTGGCGCAGTAGGAAGCGGCGTGGCGACCGCTTAAACCACTAGGACAACCGTGCAGTCAACGTATTAAAAGAAGGAAAAGTATTAGGTAAAGAGAAGCTTATGTCCTTCCTCAAGAACCAAAGTATCTCCATGACAAATTTCATCAAAATCGGTTCAGCAGTTTAGCCGTGAGATGTCCGTCAGTTACTTTCGAATATTTATCTATCTACGAATATTCCGACACGATGAATAATACCTGAGCGTCGGAGAACAAGAAGACAACTCCCTTGTTGTCAGCGCCAGCCTTGAGCATGGTCTGCTTAAGGTCATCCCGCCACTCCGCAGTGCCGTAGGTCTTCGTGATCTCGATCTGCACGCACACCAGCTCCGCCATGTGCGCGGCCAGGCGGGACAGGGACTGACGACCTACATTATACTTGATAAGCAATTGTGGCGCCTTCCACATACAGCGTCAACAGAAATATACTACAGCACCATCTACCGCAGGTACACTGAACTACGGAGTAATGTACTACACGAAAATACTACCAATCGTGAATCGCGCAATAGAAGTTCTCGCACCGATTATCATATATACAACATCCCAACATCAACCGTTGGGCCGTGAACTGCTAGGCATGATCACCTCGCCTGGTCGGAGGATCCTCCCTTTGTGTTGGAGGAACATATCACCCGTTCCTCCACAATATACTCCAATGAATATACAGTGTTACTGGTTAAGTCGACCTATTCCCTTTAAGGGCGTGTAGTTTACATCCTTTCTGTCTGATTTCACTATGAAATACCCTATCCTAAATCTAACCGTTCTTGAGATATTTGAATTTAATTGATTTTTACAAATCAAATATCAATTTTTCTCCGACTGAGAATTCTAATTTCATTTATTCAACTAATTATACTTAGTAATTACATACATTTGTAGTTTAATATTCTGTCTGAGAAATCAAAGGTTCCATTTCCATCCAAAGCAAATAGGTATCATTTGTTTGGTGGTACTTTGTGTTGGATATTTGTTAGATATCCAAACATAATCTAAAGTAAGTGCCCATATATATATATAAATATTGTCCATGTGGTGATGGGTTAAAAATAAGGGAGGTCACCAACCCTATTTATCCCGTGGGTGTCACAAGAGCCGACTAAAGGAGGAAACTACCAGGACAACATCACTTAAAGAGAAGGAAAATTTCAAACAAACAAACCAACCAACCTGTCTGGTCAGCATGATAGTAAAAGGTCAAAGTCTTCTGCCGGTTTGGTTTTTAGTGGAATTACCACATACCTAGTTTCTCAGTCCCTCTTTTTTTTACGTGTGGCAACCCCCACGGGCCGTCATCCCACCGGGGTTTTTTTTTTTAATTGCCCTGACCTTGGTCCGGACCGCGTTTTCTCCTCTACCATAATCAGAGACCTTTGGTGGATGAATAATTTCGCAACACTATTTTTTTTCTAAATGATAATCACTACATTTATGGCTACTTTGTATTACTGTGCCGTACTTAATCCATAATTAAGGTTTGTAGGCGTCTTTAACTTGTTACACTTTGCTTAATTCATTTAGCCCCACCGGGGTTTGCGACGGGGTTGTGTGTCGGAATCTAACCAACTAAAACCACACGGTGTGCCACTCTGCGTGGCGTGCCTTGAGAAGGGAGGGATCCGGGAACTGCTGTTATTAACACATCCGGACCCTGTTTCTCAGTCCTCTAAGAGCCGGAAAGAAAGTATACTTTAGAAGAGTGTTGCCAGCATACCGGAGCCGCCCATGCCCAGCAGCAGCGCGTTGGCCATGGGCTGGCGCATGATGCGAGCGACGCGACACAGGTGCGCTATAGCGTCGTCGAACAGCACCAGCTCCAGCGGCGCCGTCGTAGATATGTTGTAGTCGTACAGGTACGTTCCCAGTACATCGTCCAACTGGAAAGAGCATGACTTCCAACTTTTTATTGATGGTAAGTAGGTGTGGTACAGTCAGCATCATATTGATTTGTGCTTTCATAATTACAAGTTTTAACAAAAAAAAAACCGACTTCAATCTAGACCAAATTTAAATGGGACCATTCGGGAAGCACCAGCTTTCAAATAAAAAAAGAATCATCAAAATCGGTTCACCCAGTCCAAAGTTATGAGGTAACAATCATAAAAAAAAAAATACAGTCGAAGTGAGAACCTCCTCCTTTTTGAAGTCGGTTGAAAATACTCAAAATTATGTGAAAAACATCAATTCAATTTTATATTGGCAGACATGGTACGCGAATTGTTGTACGCATTAAAAGTGGTGGTCTTGACTATCAGTTGTCAATATAGTGTTATCTGACAGAGGGTTCATATTATTGTAACCAAATCGGTTGTTCAACCAATTGTAAAATTGAGTTACTGCTTGTACAATATAGGGACTAAATTTACAATTTGAGAACTTTAATAAAACCTGGTGCATTCAAAAAAATCTAATATGGTCCCACATAATACCAGTGTATGTGAAAAGTAGTATAGTTACATGTTAAATTATAACTACACACATCAAAAGTGTCTAGGGATCAAGCATTTTTATGCGGATTTCTTGAGATTGAGATGTGGCTTTGGCCCTGGCCTGCTCAGTCGCCAGACTTGAACCCGATTGAGCATGCATGGGATATGCTACAGAGAAGAGCTCTGCCGAATATGGAGGGTATCCAGTCGCAAGAAGACCTTTTTTTGTTGTTGCAACGAACATGGGCGGCCATTCCACAGCGTGATTTGGATGAACTCATTTTGAGTATGCCAAACCGATGTTCTTGTGTTGTTAGTGTTCGCGGTAGAAACACGGATTATTAATTGTTTAAGTTACCTAATAAAATTTTACAGAAAACTGTTATTTCAGTCTTTTTTTCGAACTTTAATGTTAGTGGTTCAAATGTCAAAAATCCTTTTATTAGGAAAATGGCAAATTTCTTTATTAATGCAAAGGTGACTTGGTTTATCGTTACTGTGACAAACGAAAACACTTTATTTGATGAATCCTTAAAGAAAATTTTAATTAATATCAATCAGGAGAAAAGTTATTGCAAAAATATATGTTGATCCCTAGACACATATGTTGATCCCTAGACACTTTTGATGTGTGTAGATACAATGTGTACACATTTATGAACATGTAACCAACACCATTGTTCACAGATTACCAAAAACAAAAGGTCATGTTAATCGGTCAGTCGGTTTTTAATAATAATAATATGTAACTGGAAAACAAATTAATACACTTCAATTAATAGATAATAGAATTGAATTAATAGATAGATCGCAGAAGTTCAATGGCCTGTTTTTTAAATTGTCGAGACTTTCACTAGTAGATAACTGATGCTATTAGGAGTAACTTAGGCTACTTACATTTAAGAGTACCTACTCCCCAGAGCTACTGTTGTTAGGATATAACAAACGCGGGTAGCACCGCGGGATGCAGCTAGTTAACTACCCACCTCCTCTCTGTCGGTGATCTCGATATACTTCTTGTCCTCAGCACCGATGTCCATGAAATCACCGAACAGCATCAGGCGACCGCCGACAATATCAGTGGGATTTTTACCAAAATCCGTGCGGATCTTTTTGTGTAGTAAACTGGAATAAAAACCATCAGTCAGTCAAATGTACTTTCTTTATATTTAAGTGCCAGTCAAAGTGACTCTACTCTGCCTGATGGAAAGCATAAGCAGGATCCAAGAGTGGTGGTCACCATACTCATTGCTCGTGCAAACAATGCAACAATGCATAGAAAGATAGGTTCTGTTATCAGGTAGTATGTACTCACTTCTTGAACCACTGTCGGTCTTCGTCGTTCACGAGCCGGTCCTGGTACACTCGCTGGTGCTCGTGGTACCACAGACGGATCACGTCGTTCTCGTCCTAACAACCATGGAAAAAGAAAAAAACGCACCATTATACTAAATACTTAATGTATGTAGCAAAATATCATTTTTAAAATATTTGTTTGTCTGTGTCTGTTTGTTCCGGGTAATCTCTGGAACGGCTGGAGCGATTTTGACGGGACTTTCACTGGCAGATAGCCGATAGTCTAAGGAGTAACTTAGGCTTTTTTTAGACTCAGCCAACATTAGAATACTTGGTGTCGAGATATCGAGCGATTCGAGCTTATTATATTTCCAACTCCTCCAGTTTTCTTCTGATTAATTTCGTTGCGGGTTCCAAGACAGTTAAATTTTTCCTGGGACTTCCCGAGTGTCATAACTCGGTGTTTTCGTGGGTCACCGCTGTTGATCCTGGTGTACAGGAGTTACAGTGGTGGGCGTGTGGGCGGGATTAGTCCCATATCGAGCGAAGTCCATTGTCCAAGTCGAGTGGCCATTTGGAGGATAAAGCCAAATTGGCCTCGAAGAAGCTTGGCGTGCTCAACAGACCAAGACAGTATTTCACTCCGGCCCACGGCTTTCTGCTTTATAAGGCGCAGGTTCGGCCACATATGGAATACTGCCTCATCTTTGGGCGGGGGCACCCCAGTACCAGCTCCTCCCTCTGGACCGCATTCAACGGAGAGCGACTCGAATCGTCGACTGCCAGGAATCTTCAATTGGCTGGACTCTTTGGCGCTGCGTAGAGATGTGGCTTCGCTTTGCATCTTCTACCGCATTTACTATGGGGAGTGCTCCGAGGAATTGTTCGGGCTGATTCCTGCCGCCTCTTTCCGCCATCGTCCTACGCGACAGCAGTTTCACCCCCATCACTTAGATGACTGGCGGTCCACAACTGTGCGGTTCTCTAGGAACTTTCTGCCTCGCACAACAAAACTGTGGAATGAACTATCGCCTGCGGTATTTCCGGACCAATACGACCTTCAAACCTTCAAGAAAAGAGCGTACTCTTTCTTAAAAGGCCGGCAACGCACTTGTGACGCCTCTGGTGTTACAGGTGTCCATGGGCGGCGGTAATCACTTACCATCAGGTGATACGTCTGCTCGTTTGCCCCTAATAAAAAAAGAAAAAAAAAGACTTGCTTTGTCACGCGGCGTTACCCGCGGTACGACAATAACCGCGAGTAGCAGCTAATAATAAATAAATATTTCGGACATCTGACCACAACGCCATCTAGTCTCAAACTCGCGTTTCGTTTCTGCTTAGGCTTACTAAGCAGAAACGAAACGCGAAAGTTTGTAAGTATGAATGGATGGATGTTTGTTACTCTTTCACGCAAAAACTACTGAACGGATTTGGATGAAACTTTACAGTAATATAGCTTATACATTAGAATAACACATAGGCTACTATTTACCACGATAACCGACATTTAAGCTGGCGAAGCCGCGGGCAACCACTAGTATATTATACATAGAAAACACCCAAACTCCGAAACAAAGAGATAAATAAAGAAGTAACAGAGAAGAAATACAAACTTCAACTAAACCCGGATCCGACATCAGCATTCCTTGGAAGACTTTGCTGAGGTCTCGCAGGTTGAAGGTGTAGTGGGACTTGACAGGCGTGGGCAGCAGTTCCACCACCAGCTGCGTGAAGATGTCGAGGGAGGCCGTCAGGAACGGGGCTTCGCGAACTACCACTTTTTGGCTGATGTTACGGGTCCAGGATTTCAAGATTACGCTGAAGATTAAGTACTGTGGAAAGGAAGAGAGCTTTATAATCATCGTCAAAAGCGTTTGATACACGGTTGGCCTAGCGGTTTGAACGGTCACCACGCTGCTTTCTACTGCGCCAAGTGTTGAAGGTTCAAATTCCACATGGGACAACACTTTGTGTTATCCACAAATTGTTGTTCTGAGTCTGGGTGTTCTTTGTGTCCGTTTCATGTATGTTTGTTAAGTTCCTCGTTCAGTTGTCTTTTAAAAAAAAGGTTTTGGCTTACTCTACCACGCTGACCAGACCGGGTTCATATTGGGTTTATATCGGGGGACTTTACAAACATACATGAAACAAGGAACACCAAGACTCAGAACAACAATTTGTGGATAACACAAAGTGTTGTCCCATGTGGGGTATGAACCCACAATACTTGGCGTAGTAGAAAGCGGCGTAGCGAACGCTTAAACTACTAGGTCAACCGTGCAGTGAGGTTACCTTGCTGTCGAACTCCATCTCAGTGAAGGAGATGTAGTGGAAGTGCCTCATGAGCCTCATGGTGACGGGGTTGCGCCCTCCCCCTGGTGGACCCATCGCCGCCACGATGCCCACGTCCACCAGCGTCCTGAACTCGCCGATGTTCTGCCGGTCGTACCAGCCTGAGGACAACTCACATTCCTCAGAACACGGTCAAACTATTAAGTAGACTAAGGTTCCTTTTACTTCTTTCAAAAACCTATTTCTTATGTTAAATATGAACACTTAGGGACAATTTTGGCAAAATTTTCCCGATTCCTAGTAATATATTTGTGGAGGAACGGAGGTCATGTCCCTCCAACACAAAGGGAGGATCCTCCGACCAAGGTGCGAGGCGATCATGCCTGACGGGCCACTGCCCAACGGTTGATGTTGGGATGTTGTATATATGATAGTCGGCGCGAGAAATTCTATTGCGCGATTTAGGATTGATAGTTTCTTCGTTTCCTTCGTTACTCCGCAGTTCGACGTATCTTCGGTAGATGGCGCTGTAGTATGTTATGTTGTTGTTACGCTGTATGTGGAAGTCGCCACATATTTTACCTGTCTCATATGCGATGTTTTTTTTTAAGTATGAGAATGCTAAAGTGACTCTACTCTGCCTGATGGAAAGAATGAGTATAATCCAAGAGTGGTGGGCACCGTACTCATTGCGAATGGAGACAATGTAACAATGCAGCATGGTGACTCACACTATGGCCGCCTAGTGATGGTTTCGGAAATGTAAGATTAAGCTCGAACTACCGTTGTAATAGTGTGTACTTACCAGAAAAATCCATAAACTGTCTCAGCAGTTCAATAGGTGGTTGGGCTCCGTATACCTGAAAATTTAGAAGACCAGAATGATACCTGCCTCACAGAAAACCGGTGTTAAACCAGGAGTGAGTGAAGTTCCTAGAGATCCTATCCCTTTTCCTAACTCCAGACCCTTCATCATCATCTCAGCCAAGGCTATTTAACAAAACCTGAACCACCCAACAGATGCCCGCAACCTTCGCTAGTTCGTTGGACCATTGTAGGGCTCTACCCACGCTCCAGGTACGTGAAGAAAACTTAAACATGGCTGCAGTTACTTACCATCAGGTAACCTTGCCAGCCAGTAGAGGGTTTTTTGGGGTTCAACCCCCCGAAATGTTTCTACACTAAGATTAACAATACTAAAATATTGAAAGGCGAGTAACGTAACCAATTATTGTTAGACTAAAATATATTTTGACCATTATCGTCACTAGCAACACACACTGGTCAAAAACATTCGTTTTGAGGTACACTGCGGTATTTGGAAAGGAGCATAGGGCTAACTCATAATCTTTTTATTATCTTAAAACCTGGCAGCACCTGTGACCTTGCTTGTTTGCTAAATGTAGATTTTATTTTCTTTGCAACTTTTACGCACAGCGTATGCCAGTTCCATCGTATCCTGAACAAGTTACTACATACTTATCGTCTAAGAACAATCGACATGAATTTGAACAAAGCCCTCGCATGATCGCTATTTGGTTCCGATTAGGGATTGCAATCCGGAAACCCGGATCCGGTAATCCGGCGGATCCGGCTTAAATATACGTTAACCGGATCCGGTACTCTTACACCGGCCGGATCCGGTAAATTTGTATATTTTTTTTTTTATGGAATAGGCGGGCAAACGAGCAGACGTATCGCCTGATGGTAAGCGATTGCCGCCGCCCATGGACACCTGCAACACCAGAAGTGTCACAAGTGCGTTGCCGGCCTTTTGGGGATGGGGGGGGAGGTAGGGGAAGGGGATTGGGGTATGGGCCTCCGGTATCCTCACTCACTCGGTGAAACACAGCGCAAGCACTGTTTCACACCGGTTTTCTGTGAGGCCGTGGTATCACTCCGGTCGAACCGGCCCATTCATGCCGAAGCGTGGCTCTCCCACGGTAGACAGACAGCGCAATTATTTTGGCAAAATAATTGCGCTGTCTCGAATGTAGGTACTTTAAGCGTATGCTGTTTATAATACCTGTGCGAGTCGTGCGTCCCGTGCCTGCAGGTTACATTTGCAAGCTCTGTTAAGTCAATTGGGATATGACACAATTAACACAAACAGTTTCTTAAGATCGTTGTTTTAAAGCAATGGTAATTATATTTGTTTACAAGCTACAGAGTTCGAACACAAACCTGACAGTCATTTAACTAGACTAAAGAGTATATATTTTCGGATTTTCATGTTAAAACTTGAGTTCAAAAGCTATCAAAATGACTGCTCTCCATGTTTCATACTATTTGACACTTGACGAATCTACTACTAATTAGATGTCAGGTCGGTGAGTTTAAACTTCACAATTACCTGCATGACCGACAATTATGAAAATACAGCTGATTAGGACTCTCGCAATAGCCACTAATGATAATGACATAATGATGAATTAATAAATAAATAAATATTTCGGACATCTAACACTTGTGTGTTAGATGTCCGAAAGTGACGTTATTTTTTTTGGAATTTGTAATTATTTTTAGTTTTAGTCTATGATCTTTTTTTTATAATAGGGGGCAAACGAGCAGATGTATCGCCTGATGGTAAGCGATTAACGCCGCCCATGAACACCCGCAACACCAGAGGCGTCACAAGTGCGTTGCCGGCCTTTGGGGGATGGGCCTCCGGTATCCTTACTCACTCGGTGAAACACAGCGCAAGCGCTGTTTCATACTGGTTTTCTGTGAGGCCGTGGTATCACTCTGGTCAAGCCGGCTCATGTATGCCGAAGCGTGGCTCTCTCACGGTAAGTTTGAAAGATGAATTTATTTGTTTCAAAGATGAACGACGATAAGTATTTAACAGTTTTCTCTAAAAGTTATCATAATAAAGTCGACTTAGCTTATAGCTGTCTTTTTTTTACACTTCATTAACGGTCCATGTGGAAACTTACAAGGAAATGATTATTTCTTTGTTAAATCAATCCGACCGGATCCGGTCGGATCCGGCCATATTTATGAAATTCAGTCCGGATCCGGCCGGATTGGAAATGACACCGGATTGCAATCCCTAGTTCCGATAGAATTTTGTGAAACATTCCTACGTCGGCTCCATTCAAATCCAAGTCGGACACTAAACTATTTCTACTAGACTCATATCTGATACACTCCATCAATAAATGGTGTAAGTCTTCCACAACTCCAAACTTAAAAAGGAGGTTTGACTTAAACTTCCATTCATGGTGTGCGACTGCTGATCATGAGGTCTTGGGTTCGATTCCCGGGTCGGACCAAATGTTTGTATTATCTACAAATATTTGTTTCGGAGTTTGGGTGTTTTCTATGTATAATATGTATGTATTTACAAAAAAAAAAGTATATATGTATTTGTATCAGTTGTCTAGTACCCATAACACAAGCTCTGCTTAGCTTGGGACTAGATGGCGTTGTGTGTTAGATGTCTGAAATATTTATTTATTATTTATTTAACTCCACATTCCTCACAATCAGGCGAAGCGGTTTTCTTCATCATATAGCTAAATTTATTGCATGGGATGTGTCCAGATCTGAGTCTATGGGCAACGACAATTATTTGTACAATTAATTAATTTTAAATGTTTAAATTGGGGTTTGTTACCTCCAGTGTGGGCATGTTGAGATCGTCAATGAAGAATACTTGTCGTTTAGTGAGAGGAGGTCCGAACACTCCACGTCGGCGACGGTCCAGCTTGCTGTCTATCACGTCCTGGAGTCACATCAACAAACATCAAGTCATTACATAAGAAAAACTTCAAGCTGTTTATCGAACTGAACTTTAATTTTTGGCTGCAAGTATGGTATTGATATAATGACTCTACACTGCCTGATGGAAAGCATAAGCAGAATCCAAGAGTGTTGGTCACTATACTCATAGCTCGTGCAGACCCATAGCATGGCGGTCTAGTGATGCTTCTGCATAATTGGGCCTCCGGTCTCGCACTCACCAACGAAACACGACAGCACGAACGCTGTTAGTTTACGTAGATGTTCTGTGCGAGGGTAGTACCGCGCCGGTCAAGCCGGACCAACCGTGCTGAAATCAGCGTGGCTCTACTACCTTGCTTGTCAGTTACACTTTCACATCTAAATCGCTGTTCCGATTACAATGCAATCTATACTTATCTATACTTATAATAAAAATGTAACAGGTCCAATTCTGTACATTAAAGATATTTTGAAAAAAATTTTTGGAGGGCTCTCTATTATCGATACTGAAGCCAAAACTGTAATTTTTTTCGTTTTTGTCTATCTGTCTGTATCTTGGCCGCGCATCACGCAGAAACAACTGAACGGATTAAAATGAAACTTGGCATGATTTGAGTTCATACTACGAGGTAGGACATAGGATACTTTTTATCCCGAAATTCAGCACGGTATCCTGGAGAGAGGGGATGAAAGTCAAAATATGTACTTAGTTGTAATTCAATAACACATAGTCCGATTTCTTTCATTCTTTTTTTGCTAGAAAGAAGAAAAATAAAAGATAACGGGAAAAGTGTTTTTTTTTGTCTGCGACTGTACACTGCCTGTGGGAAGCTGAGACAGATATGTAAATATGGCGGTACGAAGTTCGCCGGGTCAGCTAGTTGAAAATAAAAAAAGGACAAGCTGCTCTTTACCGCGATAGTGAAAAAAGTAATAGATTTTTTTCCTATCTTAACTATCACTCTCTTACACAATTTACTTTAAAACTTCTCACACCAAAGAAGATTACCTGTGTCTGATTGGAAGATGTCCTAGCAGAAAACACTATAAACTCGCATATATACTTCTTGTGTAAGCCGTGCGAGAGCTTGGCGGTGATGGTGACCGTCTTGCCCGTGCCGGTGGGTCCCACGCAGATCACGTGGTTCCAGTTCTGGACCTTGTAGCCCAGGATCGCGGCACTTCGCACGTTGTCCAACGTTGGGACTTCAATATCTAGAAAAACCATTAACATACATCATGTATCGTATTTAACTATCTACGAGTATACAAATAAATTAAATTGGAGTGTCTGTTTGTAATATTAAAATAATCACTTTTTACTAAATGCATATGTCATGGTACATGTACAAAAATAACGGTTTTTACAATTCTGTCTGTCCGTCTGGCTTTTTGTCAGTCTGACTGTTTGTTCCAGCTAATCTCTAGAACGTCTGGACCGATTCTGACGGTACTTTCACCCGGCGTTACCCGAGGTTGTAGTTGTACCGCGGGTAACACACTTAATAGGTAGACTTTTCAAGCAGCAATGGAATTTTATGTTTAACTAGCTGACCCGGCGAACTTCGTACCATATTTACATATCTGTCTCAGCTTCCCACAGGTAGTGTTCAGTCGCGGACAAGAAAAGACTTTACCCGATATCTTTTATTTTTTTCTTTCTAGCAAAAAAAGAATGAAAGAAATCGGACTATGTGTTATTGAATCACAACTAAGTACATATTTTGACTTTCATCCCCTCTCTCCAAGAAACCGTGCTGAATATCGGGATAAAAAGTATCCTATGTCTTACCTCATAGTATGAACTCAAATCATGCCAAGTTTCATTTGAATCCGTTCAGTAGTTTCGGCGTGATGCGCGGCCAAGATACAGACAGACAGACAGACAGACAGACAAAAATGAAAAAAATTGCAGTTTCGGCTTCAGTATCGATTATAGAGAGTGCTCCAAAAATTTTTTTCAAAATATCTTTAATGTACAGAATTGGACTTGTTACATTTTTATTATAAGTACTAGCTGACCCGGCGAACTTCGTACCGCCATATTTAAATACAATAATTAGCAATAAATTAAAATTGCGACTATAATTTGAGATTTAAACTATCCTATCTTTCAATTTGGATCGAACTGCATATGGTGTGCAAATTTTATTATAATCGGTTAAGTGGTTTAGGAGTTCATTGAGGACAAACATTGTGACACGAGATTTATATATATTAAGATAGATATAGATAATTAAAGTAAATAAAAATTTGTATTAAACGTATTTGTGTACAAAAAATGGTATACATGAAAGTTTTCAGTTTTTTTAAACCATAGACCGATTTATTCATACCCGCATACTGCCATTCAGGGTCCACCTCGTAATCCTCCATGTTGGCCATCCAGTTGTACCAGTAGGGGGCAGCCGGTTCACCGTCTTCCGTCAGGTCCGTGAACCCGCCGTCATGGAGACTACAGCATTAGGAAACCAATAATGACATACTTATTACTTGTTCATTCACTCATTCATTGTACTATCTGTGAATGAATGAGAAGGAGGCATTATGTCATCTCTGTGTCATGTCAGTGTATGTGTCTATTCGCAGTTGCTTATTAACGCATTCATTAATTCACTCACTTATTGTACTATCTGTGAATGAATGAGAAGGAGGCATTATGTCATCTCCGTGTCATGTCAGTGTATGTATCTATTCGCAGTTACTTATTAACGCATTCATTCATTCACTCATTCATTGTACTATCTGTGAATGAATGAGAAGGAGGTATTATGTCATCTCTGTGTCATGTCAGTGGATGTGTCTATTCGCAGTTAATTATTAACGCATTCATTCATTCACTCACTCATTGTACTATCTGTGAATGAATGAGAAGGAGGCATTATGTCATCTCTAGTGCATGTGAGCGACGGAGGTGAGCGGGCACATTGCGTCTCAGAGACAACAATGTATATGGTAATACTACAGTCAACATGCTGCATTGTTATATTGTCTACACGAGCAATGGTGACCACCAGTCTTGGATTCTGTTCATGCTTTCCATCAAGCAGAGTAGAGTCACTCTGGCAGGCTCATACATGAAATAAGAACTGTGATGTAGCTCCTGATGAGAGCTGATACGCCCTTTAACACATTGATTGAGGACCCCTGTGTCAAGACTAATCGAGTTACCATGAAATACATCTATAAAAGCTTCAAAATAAAATGTTTTCAGACATCCTATATACAACACCATTTGGTTCCAAACAAAGTAGATATCTATATCTTATATTATGGGTACTAGACAAATGATATAAATACATATAAACATTTTTGGAAATTCTTACATATTATATGGCAAAATTCCCAAATGATAACGTCAGGTAGTGTCTAGTTTAGAAAGCCCTGCCATAAATGACAAACTTGATAGAAATACTGACGTATAGTCGTAGACTCTGCCTTTCGCAGGGAAGAGTGGTTTCAGGCCAGCTTCTGCGGTCTTCTGTCGTATGAAGTCGGAGAATATCGCGCGTCCGTTGTGGTCGCAGGTCGCTCCCACCGACCAGATCACGGACCACACCACCCAGAACGGCGCTAGGCGAGCTGTTACATAGTACAACATAACAATCTTATACACTTTGACAACACTTTGTGTGATCCACAAATTGTTGTTCTGAGTCTGGGTGTTCTTTGTGATCGATTCATGCATGTTTGTAAAGTTCCCGCGATACAGGAATTATTCCTAGTGCGGAAGTTGTTTTTTTTTTTAAAAATGTTATAGTGAAACCTGCCAGGTTAAATCTATATATTAATACGGGAAGTAAAACCTTTGTTCCCCATTTTTACGTAACGTACTTGTCCAAGTATGACATTTGACACAGTTAAAGTTTGTATTATGGAGGAGGAGTGTAAAAAGCTAAAAAAGTTGAAAAAAATAATGTTTTTTAGGTAATTATTGTTGATTTTCACCTGGACAAGTCACGACATTTGAGAGTACAAATTATACAGTCTAAACTGGCTGTGTGTTTATTCCAGCTGATAAACCCAAACTCCATCAGTTATTACTCACGCATCATAGCTATGAAAGCCGCTGCCGGAGGAGGCTTATCATCCTTCCCCGTGAGCGGCCTCAGTCTGAAGTCGAGCAGTTCCAGGAACTTCAGCACCAGCGCCGAGTCGATGGACACCACGATTTCTGTCAGGCGTTCGCGCAACAGCTCCAGCGCAGGGTACAGGTACGTCTTGATCAGGCCAGGGAGGGGCTTGCGGATGTTTTCGGCTAACTGTATGAAACACAATTTGCCTTATAATCTTAAAAACAAAAAATAATAAAAAGGTAACTAGTTATAATGTTGTATGCCGCATAAATGCACCTGCACTATGTCGTAACGCTACAGCTACTAGACCTACAGGTAGATAGATAGACAGACAGACACTGACCGCGGGCAGGCTGGCCTTGAGCCAGGCGTTGACGAGCGGCGGCAGGCCCACGACCTGCGCGTCCAGGTACACCATGCCGCAGCGCTACAGCTACTAGACCTGCAGGTAGATAGATAGACAGACAGACACTGACCGCGGGCAGGCTGGCCTTGAGCCAGGCGTTGACGAGCGGCGGCAGGCCCACGACCTGCGCGTCCAGGTACACCATGCCGCAGCGCTACAGCTACTAGACCTGCAGGTAGATAGATAGACAGACAGACACTGACCGCGGGCAGGCTGGCCTTGAGCCAGGCGTTGACGAGCGGCGGCAGGCCCACGACCTGCGCGTCCAGGTACACCATGCCGCAGCGCTACAGCTACTAGACCTGCAGGTAGATAGATAGACAGACAGACACTGACCGCGGGCAGGCTGGCCTTGAGCCAGGCGTTGACGAGCGGCGGCAGGCCCACGACCTGCGCGTCCAGGTACACCATGCCGCAGCGCTACAGCTACTAGACCTGCAGGTAGATAGATAGACAGACAGACACTGACCGCGGGCAGGCTGGCCTTGAGCCAGGCGTTGACGAGCGGCGGCAGGCCCACGACCTGCGCGTCCAGGTACACCATGCCGCAGCGCTACAGCTACTAGACCTGCAGGTAGATAGATAGACAGACAGACACTGACCGCGGGCAGGCTGGCCTTGAGCCAGGCGTTGACGAGCGGCGGCAGGCCCACGACCTGCGCGTCCAGGTACACCATGCCGCAGCGCTACAGCTACTAGACCTGCAGGTAGATAGATAGACAGACAGACACTGACCGCGGGCAGGCTGGCCTTGAGCCAGGCGTTGACGAGCGGCGGCAGGCCCACGACCTGCGCGTCCAGGTACACCATGCCGCAGCGCTACAGCTACTAGACCTGCAGGTAGATAGATAGACAGACAGACACTGACCGCGGGCAGGCTGGCCTTGAGCCAGGCGTTGACGAGCGGCGGCAGGCCCACGACCTGCGCGTCCAGGTACACCATGCCGCAGCGCTACAGCTACTAGACCTGCAGGTAGATAGATAGACAGACAGACACTGACCGCGGGCAGGCTGGCCTTGAGCCAGGCGTTGACGAGCGGCGGCAGGCCCACGACCTGCGCGTCCAGGTACACCATGCCGCAGCGCTACAGCTACTAGACCTGCAGGTAGATAGATAGACAGACAGACACTGACCGCGGGCAGGCTGGCCTTGAGCCAGGCGTTGACGAGCGGCGGCAGGCCCACGACCTGCGCGTCCAGGTACACCATGCCGCAGCGCTACAGCTACTAGACCTGCAGGTAGATAGATAGACAGACAGACACTGACCGCGGGCAGGCTGGCCTTGAGCCAGGCGTTGACGAGCGGCGGCAGGCCCACGACCTGCGCGTCCAGGTACACCATGCCGCAGCGCTACAGCTACTAGACCTGCAGGTAGATAGATAGACAGACAGACACTGACCGCGGGCAGGCTGGCCTTGAGCCAGGCGTTGACGAGCGGCGGCAGGCCCACGACCTGCGCGTCCAGGTACACCATGCCGCAGCGCTACAGCTACTAGACCTGCAGGTAGATAGATAGACAGACAGACACTGACCGCGGGCAGGCTGGCCTTGAGCCAGGCGTTGACGAGCGGCGGCAGGCCCACGACCTGCGCGTCCAGGTACACCATGCCGCAGCGCTACAGCTACTAGACCTGCAGGTAGATAGATAGACAGACAGACACTGACCGCGGGCAGGCTGGCCTTGAGCCAGGCGTTGACGAGCGGCGGCAGGCCCACGACCTGCGCGTCCAGGTACACCATGCCGCAGCGCTACAGCTACTAGACCTGCAGGTAGATAGATAGACAGACAGACACTGACCGCGGGCAGGCTGGCCTTGAGCCAGGCGTTGACGAGCGGCGGCAGGCCCACGACCTGCGCGTCCAGGTACACCATGCCGCAGCGCTACAGCTACTAGACCTGCAGGTAGATAGATAGACAGACAGACACTGACCGCGGGCAGGCTGGCCTTGAGCCAGGCGTTGACGAGCGGCGGCAGGCCCACGACCTGCGCGTCCAGGTACACCATGCCGCAGCGCTACAGCTACTAGACCTGCAGGTAGATAGATAGACAGACAGACACTGACCGCGGGCAGGCTGGCCTTGAGCCAGGCGTTGACGAGCGGCGGCAGGCCCACGACCTGCGCGTCCAGGTACACCATGCCGCAGCGCTACAGCTACTAGACCTGCAGGTAGATAGATAGACAAACAGACACTGACCGCGGGCAGGCTGGCCTTGAGCCAGGCGTTGACGAGCGGCGGCAGGCCCACGACCTGCGCGTCCAGGTACACCATGCCGCAGCGCTACAGCTACTAGACCTGCAGGTAGATAGATAGACAGACAGACACTGACCGCGGGCAGGCTGGCCTTGAGCCAGGCGTTGACGAGCGGCGGCAGGCCCACGACCTGCGCGTCCAGGTACACCATGCCGCAGCGCTACAGCTACTAGACCTGCAGGTAGATAGATAGACAGACAGACACTGACCGCGGGCAGGCTGGCCTTGAGCCAGGCGTTGACGAGCGGCGGCAGGCCCACGACCTGCGCGTCCAGGTACACCATGCCGCAGCGCTACAGCTACTAGACCTGCAGGTAGATAGATAGACAGACAGACACTGACCGCGGGCAGGCTGGCCTTGAGCCAGGCGTTGACGAGCGGCGGCAGGCCCACGACCTGCGCGTCCAGGTACACCATGCCGCAGCGCTACAGCTACTAGACCTGCAGGTAGATAGATAGACAGACAGACACTGACCGCGGGCAGGCTGGCCTTGAGCCAGGCGTTGACGAGCGGCGGCAGGCCCACGACCTGCGCGTCCAGGTACACCATGCCGCAGCGCTACAGCTACTAGACCTGCAGGTAGATAGATAGACAGACAGACACTGACCGCGGGCAGGCTGGCCTTGAGCCAGGCGTTGACGAGCGGCGGCAGGCCCACGACCTGCACGTCCAGGTACACCATGCCGCAGCGCTACAGCTACTAGACCTGCAGGTAGATGGATAGACAGACAGACACTGACCGCGGGCAGGCTGGCCTTGAGCCAGGCGTTGACGAGCGGCGGCAGGCCCACGACCTGCGCGTCCAGGTACACCATGCCGCAGCGCTACAGCTACTAGACCTGCAGGTAGATAGATAGACAGACAGACACTGACCGCGGGCAGGCTGGCCTTGAGCCAGGCGTTGACGAGCGGCGGCAGGCCCACGACCTGCGCGTCCAGGTACACCATGCCGCAGCGCTACAGCTACTAGACCTGCAGGTAGATAGATAGACAGACAGACACTGACCGCGGGCAGGCTGGCCTTGAGCCAGGCGTTGACGAGCGGCGGCAGGCCCACGACCTGCGCGTCCAGGTACACCATGCCGCAGCGCTACAGCTACTAGACCTGCAGGTAGATAGATAGACAGACAGACACTGACCGCGGGCAGGCTGGCCTTGAGCCAGGCGTTGACGAGCGGCGGCAGGCCCACGACCTGCGCGTCCAGGTACACCATGCCGCAGCGCTACAGCTACTAGACCTGCAGGTAGATAGATAGACAGACAGACACTGACCGCGGGCAGGCTGGCCTTGAGCCAGGCGTTGACGAGCGGCGGCAGGCCCACGACCTGCGCGTCCAGGTACACCATGCCGCAGCGCTACAGCTACTAGACCTGCAGGTAGATAGATAGACAGACAGACACTGACCGCGGGCAGGCTGGCCTTGAGCCAGGCGTTGACGAGCGGCGGCAGGCCCACGACCTGCGCGTCCAGGTACACCATGCCGCAGCGCTACAGCTACTAGACCTGCAGGTAGATAGATAGACAGACAGACACTGACCGCGGGCAGGCTGGCCTTGAGCCAGGCGTTGACGAGCGGCGGCAGGCCCACGACCTGCGCGTCCAGGTACACCATGCCGCAGCGCTACAGCTACTAGACCTGCAGGTAGATAGATAGACAGACAGACACTGACCGCGGGCAGGCTGGCCTTGAGCCAGGCGTTGACGAGCGGCGGCAGGCCCACGACCTGCGCGTCCAGGTACACCATGCCGCAGCGCTACAGCTACTAGACCTGCAGGTAGATAGATAGACAGACAGACACTGACCGCGGGCAGGCTGGCCTTGAGCCAGGCGTTGACGAGCGGCGGCAGGCCCACGACCTGCGCGTCCAGATACACCATGCCGCAGCGCTACAGCTACTAGACCTGCAGGTAGATAGATAGACAGACAGACACTGACCGCGGGCAGGCTGGCCTTGAGCCAGGCGTTGACGAGCGGCGGCAGGCCCACGACCTGCGCGTCCAGGTACACCATGCCGCAGCGCTACAGCTACTAGACCTGCAGGTAGATAGATAGACAGACAGACACTGACCGCGGGCAGGCTGGCCTTGAGCCAGGCGTTGACGAGCGGCGGCAGGCCCACGACCTGCGCGTCCAGATACACCATGCCGCAGCGCTACAGCTACTAGACCTGCAGGTAGATAGATAGACAGACAGACACTGACCGCGGGCAGGCTGGCCTTGAGCCAGGCGTTGACGAGCGGCGGCAGGCCCACGACCTGCGCGTCCAGATACACCATGCCGCAGCGCTACAGCTACTAGACCTGCAGGTAGATAGATAGACAGACAGACACTGACCGCGGGCAGGCTGGCCTTGAGCCAGGCGTTGACGAGCGGCGGCAGGCCCACGACCTGCGCGTCCAGATACACCATGCCGCAGCGCTACAGCTACTAGACCTGCAGGTAGATAGATAGACAGACAGACACTGACCGCGGGCAGGCTGGCCTTGAGCCAGGCGTTGACGAGCGGCGGCAGGCCCACGACCTGCGCGTCCAGATACACCATGCCGCAGCGCTACAGCTACTAGACCTGCAGGTAGATAGATAGACAGACAGACACTGACCGCGGGCAGGCTGGCCTTGAGCCAGGCGTTGACGAGCGGCGGCAGGCCCACGACCTGCGCGTCCAGATACACCATGCCGCAGCGCTACAGCTACTAGACCTGCAGGTAGATAGATAGACAGACAGACACTGACCGCGGGCAGGCTGGCCTTGAGCCAGGCGTTGACGAGCGGCGGCAGGCCCACGACCTGCGCGTCCAGATACACCATGCCGCAGCGCTACAGCTACTAGACCTGCAGGTAGATAGATAGACAGACAGACACTGACCGCGGGCAGGCTGGCCTTGAGCCAGGCGTTGACGAGCGGCGGCAGGCCCACGACCTGCGCGTCCAGATACACCATGCCGCAGCGCTACAGCTACTAGACCTGCAGGTAGATAGATAGACAGACAGACACTGACCGCGGGCAGGCTGGCCTTGAGCCAGGCGTTGACGAGCGGCGGCAGGCCCACGACCTGCGCGTCCAGATACACCATGCCGCAGCGCGAGACCGTGGCGGGGGAGGCCACGGCCAGGTCCGCCACCTCAAAGATCATGCGCTGCCGCTCCGTCAGCTTCATTATCTCACCGCTCGACAGGCACAGCTTCTTGTTGTCGTCTAATACCTGACAATAAATAAATTTATATTCAGTCATCTAACACACAACGCCATATAGCTCCGAACTAAGCAAAGCTTGTATTATGGGTACTGGATAACTGATACATATTAAACATAGATAGCATCTAAACTCCGAAACAAATATTAGCTGATCATACAAACATTTGGTCCAAATGGAATCGAATCCAAAACCTCAAGCACAGCAGTCGCATACGCTACCATTGCGCCACTGAGGCAGTCGATATATATTTATTTGGAGGGCTCTCTATAATCGATACTGAAGCCAAAACTGTAATTTTTTACATTTTTGTCCGTCTGTCTGTATCTTGGCCGCGCATCACGCCGAAACTATTGAATGGATTCAAATGGAACTTGGCACGATTTGAGTTCATACTACGAGGTAGGACATAGGATACTTTTTATCCCGATATTCAGCACGGTTTCCTGGAGAGAGGGGATGAAAGTCAAAATATGTACTTAGTTGTTATTCAATAACATATAGTCCGATTTCATTCATTCTTTTTTTACTAGAAAGAAAAAAAAGATAACGGGAAAGTCTTTTTTTTGTTCACGACTGTACACTGCCTGTGGGAAGCTGAGACAGACATGTAAATATGGCGGTACGAAGTTCGCCGGGTCAGCTAGTATACACCATATTTACTTGTCATCGCTCAATACCGAGTTATATAGGGACCGTAATGATACGCAAGCTAACATAGAAAGCTACATACATACATTCAAAGCTTTCTGCCGATCATTATACACGTGCAGCCTGTGGACTAAGTTTACGCAGAAGGCATACAGCGATCTGCGTGTCCAATACAACAATGCATTTAGGGTGCTTTTGGGGTTGCCATGGAGTTGTAGCGCATCAGGCATGTTCGCGGAGTTTCAGGTCGATGAATTCGCCGCAATAATGCGAGAACGTTGCGCTTCCATGCTTGCGCGCCTGCGCTCCACCTCCAACAGCATCCTAAATGTTTTTTCGGATAGGTGGGACTCCCCCCTCATGTCCAGGTGGATAAGCATCCACACTAAATAATATTTATAATACTAACACTAAGTTAAGTCATTCTGTAGCTAACAAAATATGGATGTATCAATAAGTCCGAAATAATATAATACTAATATAAATAATATCCGTGGCGCTTCCCGGTTTGAAAAAGGCGTCTGCCTATTTTGACTCCATTTTGTCTCCCGCTTTGCTAAGGAGGGAAGTGGACTTATTATATTTCCAACTCCTCCAGCTTTCTTCTGATTAATTTCGTTGCGGGTTCCAAGACAGTTAAATTTTTCCTGGGACTTCCCGAGTGTCATAACTCGGTGTGTTCGTGGGTCACCGCTGTTGATCCTGGTGTACAGGAGTTACAGTTGTGGGCGTGTGGCCGGGATTAGTCCCAAGTCCGAAATAAATAATTTGAATTGAATTGAATAGACTAAATTTGTCAGGACATTAAGGTCACTAATTAGAATGCCACAAATCCAACATACTGTATTCATGTTTTCTATCCACACGGCGTCAACGGGTCCATCGAACACGTACCAGCGCTTGTCCATGTCCTCAACGGCTATACCAGCTCGGACCAAGCTCGACAGAATGCCATCGGTCCTGGAAAAAAATATGTCACGATAACACGTTCTGTAGACATAAATATTAGGTTATGAGGTCATGTCCATGTAGTTATTGATAAAAAATAAGGATTGTCATCACTCCTTTATACCCCATGGATGCCAATTTAACTATGCAGTATAGTCTGAAAAAGAGAAGGAAATCTTTATGCCCCATCCAGACTCTCGCAAGGCGCGTCCTAGAGACTTTCGGCACGAGTCTCGGCGAGTGGAGGGTGCAGGAGTGTTAAAGCGCGTCTCCACCGAAATTTGACTACACAAAACTTGCCAACTTTCGATGTTCGGTGGAGACTCGGTTTTACAGAAACTTTTATCACCAACACGCGTTGACAACACAAAAGTTGACAATTTTTGTACGGTGGAGGCTCGGCTTTAGCGATCCACACTCGCGGAAGTTTGGTTGATTGTCTCACGTCACTCCTCACGTCCTTTGACTCACGCCCGAAAAACCGAGGCGAGGCGAAACGAGGGAAGACTCACTCGCGGCACTCGCGTTGCCTCGTGTAGAGTGTAGATAGGGCATAAAACGAATCCTATAAGAACCCGTTTGGTCAGTGTGGCATAGTACGCCATAGTCACATATACCAAAACAAGGTTTTTTTTACAATTTTTGTCTGTCTTTTTGATTGTTCCGGCTAATTATGGACCGATTTTGAGGAAACTTTCACTGGCTGAAGATATAAGGAGTAACTTAGGCTACTTTTTTATGCTTGCTTCGCCCCGCAGCGTTACCCGGGGTAACTTTTGTACCGCGGGTAACACCACGAGGCTCAGCTAGTATTAAATAAATATGTAAATGTAAGAGGGTCAGGTGACTTACCACTCGTGCGTGTTAATATCGAACTCGCCGTACAGCTGTCCCATGGTAATGGACTTGGGGTTGACCACGAACGTGTGCACAGGGGTGAAGGGGAACCCATCCGGGGCGATCTTGCCCTTGATCGCTGTCAACGCATCACGGAGCACTTCGTAACACTGTCGACAATTCAATATTATTTAAGACACCTCCGAAACAATAGCAGCGAGACGAATAACTATCACGACATGTATTGGCAGGAACACCAGAACCGTTTCCGAAACTTAATACTTATTAAAAAATATTTTCTATGTGAGAGCCTGCCAAAATGACTCTACTTTGCCTGATGGAAAGCATAAGCAGAATCCAAGAGTGGTGGTCACCATACTCATTGCTCGACTGCAGACAATTCAGCATGGCGACCCACACTATGGCTATTGAGATGCTTCTGCATCATTGGTCCTCCGGTCTCGCACTCACAACTCCACACGCCAGCACTGCTGCTGTCACTGTAGGTTGGTCTTCTGTGAGGGTAGTACCGCCCTGGTAGAACCGGACCAATCGTGCTCATATCAGCGTGGATCTACTATCTTAAGTACCGTTTTTTTTTCTTGTACTGAAATCCCCTTGGATACCACCGACTGGTGGTTATGTCGGACTCGAACCGACTAAAAACCGCACACCGTCTCGGGTACCTACTGGAAGCCGGAGAACCAGGTGCACCCTCGGAAGGAAATCCCTGGAACCTCGATGTACCTCGGGCCACGCACTACTTGTAGGTGTAGGAACCCTAATACTTCTAACTATCTTAGGTAGCCTAACATTGCAATTAGTTTCATATAAATTTGGAATACGGTGTACAAATTAAGAGTTTTCTATCTGTCTATCATCAGGATAGTATTCAAAACTCACCTTAGTCTTGCCAGCTCCTGCAGGTCCGACCAACATCAGTCCGTGTCTCACCACCGTCGTCTCGTACAGTTGGATCACTTTGAATATGAACGCTGGAAGATATTTATTTATTTACTTCAGTTAGGAAGACCAACAACTACAAAAAATCATGTAATCAGTTTAATATGCAACAACAAATCAAAGGTTTTCATGGATTGTAAAATAAGAGGGGTTGGGGGATGCGGGGGGGGGGGGGAGATGGAAGAGGAGTTGAGGTATGGGTCTCCGGTATCCTCACTCACTCGGTGAAACACAGCGCAAATACTGTTTCACACCGGTTTTCTGTGAGGCCGTGGTATCACTCCGGTCAAGCCGGTCTATGCATGCCGAAGCGTAGCTCTCCCACGGTAGATCATAATCAAAATAAAGCCATGTTTTTACACATTTTTCATTAATGCTCGGCTCCTATTAGTCTTAGCACAATTACAATTTATAGCCTAAATATATAGCCTATCGTGATAACTGATCTATCCAATACTAAAAGAATTAGCGAAATTGGTTCAGAAGTTCACGAGTGATGCCGCGACCGAGGGAAACAGGGAATAATGTTTAAATGCACAAACTTACTATACAGATCATCGTAGCCACTCTTGACGAGCATGTTTCTGATGGACTGCTCCATAATACCGTAGTCCACTATGGGGATCTCCACGCGTGGGAATAAGTCCGATATTATACCTAAATAAAAAAAAAATTGAAGTATACTTTGAAGCATAAATAAAAGATTTGTGGGGGAACGGGTGTCATGTCCCTCCAACACAAAGGGAGGATCCTCCGACCAGGCGAGGTGAACATGCCTGGCCGGCCAACTGCCCAACGGTTGATGTTGGGATGTTGTATGTATCTTAATTGGCGCGAGAACTTTCACTGCGCGATTCAGGATTGGTAGTTTCTTAGTTTCCTTCGTTACTCCGTAGTTCAGTGTAACTTCGGTAGATGGCGCTGTAGTATATTTCTGTTGCGCTGTATGTGGAAGTCGCCACAGATTAAATACGGAACCGAACCCGAAATCTCATGCACAGGCACTCACTCACTGCGCCAACGAGGCAGCCACGAAACCCACGATCATCAGCTCACCATTAAACAGCAGCAAGTCCTCAGCCAAGAACTTGGGCACGTTGACATCTCTCAAGGCCCTGAGCACGATCTGCCTCTCATCTCCGTCGGGCATCTGGCGGATGAGGTTCCCAGCCACCGTGATGACCGTCTTCACGGCACGCATCCCGAAGTCATAGTGGTCCTGGTGGTCGTAACAAAACTTACCATATCATATACTTAGTGTAGAAGTTTCTGCTCTAAGATATATTCACATTTGACATAACGCCATCTAGCTTCAAACTAAGCAGAGCTTATACTATGACAGCTAGATTGTCTGATAGAATACTTATAAACTTTTTTGCAAATACACACATATTATGCACAGAAAACATCCAAACGCCGAAACAAATATTTGCAGATCATATAAACATTTTGTCCGACTCGGGAATCGAACCCGAGACCCAAGTACAGCAGTCGCATACACTACCACTGGACCATCGAGCCAGCCGGCATCATAGCAACAAGAACATCAAGATCACCTGAGAAGACAGTTGTTCAGAGCTAAGCCTGAAGGTGGTAGTGATCTTGCCAGCCAGGATCTTGGCCTCGCCGAACCCGAAGGAGAACAGCGAGATTTCTGCAATCAGCGCATAGTCCGGCACCATCATGGCGATGGGTCTGAAGAGCGCCTTCAAATTGTCTGGCAGTTCCGTTCGACCTGTAAATTGTATCAGGGTTTGGTTGATAAGCGAATGATATAGCTATCAAAATTAATCCACTCTAAGCCAAGAGAGGTGGTCACCATCTTTATTTCGATTGCAGACAATGGAGCATGGTGACCCACACTATGGCTGCCTACTTATAATCATGAATCATGGCTTTCCCTTTATACGTGTGGGGCTCGGACCGTCACCCCGGCGGGGTTTGCGGCGGGGTGGTGTGTCGGACTCGAACCGACTAAAGCCACACGGTGTGCCACTCTGCGCCTGAGACGGGAGGGACCCGGGAACTGCTGACATTAACACGTCCGGACCCCTCCCAGCGCATGCCATCACTGAAGCGGGCACCGTCTGCTGTTAAATCTCAATTTACGCCTCCTCGCGGTTGGCCTCTGAAGCGGAGGGATGGAGGGGAAAACCCGTCCCGACCATACGCGGTCACACTCAGAGATATTCTCTACACCTTTTTTTACGTGTGGCCACGGGCCGTCACTCAACCAGGGTTTGCGGCGGGGCGGTGTGTCGGACTATTTTATACACCAACCAGTTAAGTGCAGAAAGCCGTGAGTGTATGAACGTGTAGGAGTATAAATACTAGTATGTAAACACTAAGTCCTGATTGTCCAAATTACTCTTATTAATTTGCGTGTTGAAGGAATAAAATAAAAGATAATTTAATTCATAGCACTATAGGTATATATTCCCCTAAGTGCGAGTCGGTTCGGCGTTACAATAAGACTGGTGACTGGCTGTACTCTCTCAAACTAACTCGACACCATAATGCTAAATAAACATTTCTTTGTGCATTGTGTCCCTACAAACGTAAAGGCGCGTCTCCACCGAAATTTGACAACACAAAAAAAGTCGACAACACAAAAGTTGCCAACTTTTGTTCGGTGGAGATTCGGTTTTACAGAAACTTTTATCATCAACACGTGTTGACAACATAAAAGTTGCCAACTTTTGTTAGGTGGAGGCTCGGCTTAACGCACCTGCATATCCAGGGTTCATGGTGATGAAGACAGAACAAGATGCCTTCAGCGGCAAGTCCACTCCTTCGAACATGAACCTCTCTTGTTTCGCTGTCTGGGCTTTTTGTATCGTCACCACCTGTGATAAAGGAAGCCTTCCATAGATTTCAAACATTACTAGTAAATGATTGTAAAGCTCTTGATTGCGTGAACGAGTATACACAGGTATCTGCGTAAAGGCGTGTCTCCTGCTCTCAAAAATAACAAAACAAACTAAAGAAATGTTTTTGCAAACCATGTTAGCAGACCATTGCCGTCTCCTGCGACTTTAAACAAACGTCACACACGAACATCAAACATAGGGATACGGTGTCGATTAGAAAATATCGATACTGTACTCATGAGTAGCATCGAATAAAAAGTATCGAAACGGAACTATCGATACTTGAAAGTATTGAGTACTTTTCTTACCGAGGCCTAATGGCGACCTTTTTAGAGTTCTGTAGCCAAATGGCAAAAAACGGAACCCTTATGGATTCGTCATGTCTGTCCGTCCGTATGTCACAGCCACATTTTTTCGAAACTATAAGAACTATCTATAATGTTGAAACTTGGTAAGTAGATGTATTCTGTGAACCGCATTAAGATGTTTACACAAAAATAGAAAAAAAACAATAAATACTTAGAACTGAAACTCAACAATTTTTTTTTCAACAAGCCTACATACCTGTAGGGTATCTATGGATAGGTCTTTAAAAATGATATTAAGGTTTCTAATATCATTTTTTTTCTAAACTAAAGAGTTTGCGCGAGAGACACTTCCACAGTGGTAAAACGTGTCCCCCCCCCCCTGTAACTTTTAAAATAAGAGAATGATAAAACTAAAAAAAAAATGATGTAAATTGCCATACAAACTTCCACCGAAAATTGGTTTGAACAAGATCTAGTAAGTAGTTTATTTTAATACGTCATACATCGTAAACCGCAATTTGTCTTTCATTCAATCAACTCACTTATAAAAAAAAAAAAAAATTATGTTACTTGCTGCTACGGAACCCTCCATAGGCGAGTCCGACTCGCCCTTGGCCGCTTTTTATTTTTGATTGGCGGATTGGAAAATCATTCCATAAAGATAGAGTCCATAGACAACTATAACAATAATAGAACATGACATAAAAAACAAATGTCGTTACAGATCCGAAATGACTAACAAAATAGTTATTTAATTTTGGAAATAATTTCATGGCTCATAGTGCTGATGTTAGGTAACCTTTTAATATTATTTAAATTGTCCTTTATAGTATAAATATGAATAATATTAGTATTAATATAAGTTCAGTTCAGTTTCATTATACGAGAAGCATAAAAAAAAAAAATGTATTAATAAGTATCAGCTACTTAATTATAACGAAATTGATCACTGGTTAGCAAGTCGATAACATCCGATTTGTAAATCGAAACGTTTAATCTTTACCTACGCAACGACTAAAATGAAGAATGTTATGTGGTAAATGCACAACCCTATGTTAACAAATGAAATCGCCCTCCCCCCTTGCAGGCGAACACGGGGATGTTTTCCGTCCGCTTCGGATAACGCGTTTGCTTGTTAAAAATAACAAAACAGTTAGGCCACGCCCATATTTTCATAAATATGTGATGTTTGTTGTTTAAAAACATTAAACAGTGTCGCAGGAGACCCGGCTTAACAAAGCAGATGTTCCGCACCAAGTAGAACGCTACGAACCAACTATTAAAGGCTGTTATGTGATGAGAAACTTCATAAATTAAATTAATAAGCTTTTTAAAAACAAGCTTTTACTGGAATGCCTCGAAACGAATCAAAATAGTCCAAACTCGATGATGTTGCAATACGTTTCTTTACAGAGTTCCTATGGCCACCTTCCAGCTCCAGCATCAGATCAGCTCCATGTCATTATAATATTGTGCTATATATGCATTATATATGTGCTTGCAAAATTTCAGCAAAATCGGTTGAAGATATCTGCTTCAAAATTGAGTTGCAAGATTCCACCCGAACATACAAGCATACATACATTGCAAGTTAATAAGAAGCTTGTATAAAAAAAAACTTCGTTTAAAAAAACCGACTTCAAAAACTGAAAAGTATAAAATAACTTAATTTGTATGTGCTACCTATTCATAGGTTTGAATTCGGCGCCAAGCCAAATGTAATAGTAGGTACCACACTCGCTATATTTCGAGACGAACGTCAACGACGTCACCGACGCTTCGGTTGTTTTGTCCTATGCGAAGAGCAGCTATCCCGCTCAAGGTCACGCGCGGCGAGTCCTACTATTACATTTTGGCTCGGCACCGACTTCAAACCTATGAATAGGTAGCACATACAAATTAAGTTATTTTATACTTTTCAGTTTTTGAAGTCGGTTTTTTTAAACGATGTTTTTTTTTTATTTTTCGCTTTTTAGTCTTTCTCAAGTCTCTCATCATCCTTTCACCTAAATAACTTGAAAGAATACGACTAAAGATAACATACAACATACTGTATAGAATAATAAATAAATATTTCGGACATGATGTTTACAGAATATGAAAGCATGCAGACAATTGCCTTAACTTTACTGCAGGCGCTCACGTAAATTTGAGGGTTTCCTTCAATTTCCTTGGGATCCCATAATTAGATCCTGATATGGTGGCCATGGGACCACATGGGGAGCATACCCTTTCGAATACAAAAATAATTTTTAAAATCGGTCCACAATTGACGGAGTAATCAATGTACATACATAAAAAAAAATGATGAAATTGAGAACCTCCTCCTTTTGGAAGTCGGTTAAAAATGACAGTGAATGGTGAAATGATTTGATTATTGGATAAACCACGTACCTGCTGTGCCACTACGGAAAGTACTTCAATGTCAATTCTGTTGAATTCGTCGAAACAAGCCCAAGCGCCAGACCTAGTACAAAAAAAAATAATAAAAAAACTACTCTACAATTTTTTTTTACTATATAAACTTACAATATAAGTTCTTTTTTGTGACATACAATTAAAAATTATTTAAAATAATAGACCTACCACTACTTAAAACCACAATAAATGGGACCAGGCCTAATGATGCAGGCGCCATAGTGTATGTCACCAATTCACCATACTGCATTGGCTGAACGAACAATGAGTGTGATGACCACCACTCTTGGATTCCGCTCATGCTTTCCATCAGGTAGAGTCACTCTGCTGGCTCATATATATATATCTATTACCTTCATTTTTCACTCATTTATCATTCTGTTATTTATTAACCAACTTAAAGTTATTAGAAAATATAGTACAAGGTTTTGGGAATGGCTGCTTTTACACGTCATACAATATTAGATAATTAAACCTATTCCTACATATATTGACAACTAGCTGTTGCCCGCGTATATGTCGGTTATCGCGGCAAATAGTAGCCTATGTGTTATTCTGATGTATAAGCCATATTACTGTAGTTTCATCAAAATCCGTTCAGTAGTTTTTGCGTGAAGAAGTAACAAACATACACACTCACAAACTTTCGCCTTTATATATTAGTGTGATGTGATGTGTTTGACTCACGCGGCCAGACCCTTGAAGAATTTGCCCATAGCCATAAAGTCTAGCTGGTCGGAACAATTAAACACCACACATTGTACTGCCAGGGCCTTTGCCAAATCCTGAAAAAAAACCCTTTTATAGCCAACACCGAGGTTCTTAAATTTTATTAAATTTAAAAAAAAAAAAAAAAAAAACTATTAAAGAAGCTTAAACGGTGAAAAAATAAAAAATAACTTGGAAATCCAAATGTCATGTGTACGAAGTAGCGGCCACAGGCATACAAGATACACAATGCCATCTCAAAAAAAAATATTTAAATATTTTATCAGTCGGTCAAGCTTTCATAGATTGATGACTGCTTCGGTGGCGCAGCAGTAGCATATCATGCTGACGGACTGCTCTCGGGATCGATTCCGAGGTCGGACTAAATGTTTGTATGATCTGCAAATACTTGTTTCGGACTTTCGGTAAGTATGTATTTGCCAAAGAAAAGTCAAATGAATGTATTTGTCAAAAAAAGTATTTCAGTATTCTATCAGTCAATCTAGTTTTTAGAGTACAATCTCTGCTTAGTTTGAAGTTAGATGGCGCTGTGTGTCAGATTTCCAAAATATTTTTTTGTCGCAAACTAGCAGAGCTTGTACTACTGGTACAAGAAAAGTGATATAAACACTAAAATTTGGAGATAAATATTAGCAGATTATGCCAACATTTTGTAGGAGCCGGGAATCGAATCCAAATAGAGTTACCTTGGTGGTTTCGGTCTTGCCGGTGCCGGCGGGTCCGGCGGGCGCGCCGCCGAACTTGAGGTGCATCGCGCACATCAGCGTCAGGTAGCAGCGGTCCGTCAGCGGCGTGATCACCAGCCGACCGCTGCGGACACACGACCTCGTTACTGCACAGTAGCAGCAGCCTCATAGCCCAGTCGGCTACTAGCTCAACCGGTTTTACCTGAACATCAATTTTTCCACGGAGCGACTGGCATCGGACCTCCAAAACCCTGAGGGCGAAACTGACAGTGATAGCGCATACCACACCCTCGTCAGAGCGAGAGCCGACTGGATCAACGGAGACGAAAACAATGAACATAGTGATCCCCCGTTCACCATGTCGGAACTCAGAGCGTCCCATGAGTCCTTCAATCCAAAAAACGCACCAGGGGCTTCACATCGGATATTTGCAGCCATTTTATAAATAGTGACCCTGAGCTCTTCCTGACTCTCCTAAACAAATGTCTGGAATTCCATCATTTCCCCACAAAATGGAAGGAGGCTACTGTGGTAGCCTTGAGGAAACCGGGAAAAGATAATTATACAACACCCAAAGCCTATAGACCAATTGGGCTTCTCCCGGTCATGGGTAAAATCTATGAGAAGATGCTGGTGGCACGTCTCAAGTATCATTTGATCCCCAGGATGAGTACTCGCCAATACGGGTTCATGCCACAAAGGAGCACCGAAGACGCCCTCTATACCCTCATGGGGCGCATTCGTGGCGGTCTCGATAAAAAGAGACTCGTCGCGGTTGTGTCCCTGGATATAGAGGGGGCCTTCGACAGCGCCTGGTGGCCAGCTTTAAGGATCCGTTCGGCTGAGGAAAAATGTCCGCTAAATTTAAGACGTGTCATAGATAGCTATCTGCAGGACAGGAGAGTCAGGGTGAGATATGCCGGAGCAGAGCACCCATAAAGCACGAAGAAAGGCTGCGTGCAGGGCTCGATTGGAGGACCCATCCTGTGGAATCTCCTCCTGGATCCCCTTCTTAAGGAACTGGAGGATCAGGACATCTACTGCCAGGCTTTCGCGGATGACGTCGTCCTACTATTTGACGGTGAAACGGCACGAGACATCGAACTACAGGCCAATGCTGCACTCGCACATGTTCTGACGTGGGGAGTCAACAACAAGCTTAAATTCGCGCCTCATAAGACCTGCGCCATGCTTATTACTAAGAAACTCAAATTCGACACCCCACGCTTGAGCATGGGCGGGATCGACGTTGCCATGGCTAAAGAAATTAAATTATTGGGCGTCACATTTGACGAAAAACTCGCCTTCAATAGCCATGTGGCGAATGTTTGCGGAAAGGCGGTAGTAATCTACAAACAGTTGTGTAGGGCTGCGAGGGCAACTTGGGGGTTACACCCAGAGGTCATTAGGGTCATTTACATAGCAGTGATTGAACCAATTATTCTGTATGCCGCCAGCGTATGGGCTGCCGCAGCTGAGAAAATAGGGGAAAGGAAGCGGTTAGGAACGGTACAGAGAGGAGTAGCGCTGAAGCTGTGCAGGGCTTACCGAACTGTCTCCCTGAACTCTGCACTTGTGCTGGCTGGGGTGCTCCCACTAGACCTCCGAGTCCGTGAGGCGGCCTCACTTTATGAGGCCAAGAGGGGTGTACCTCAGCAGGTTCTTGCGGACAGGGAGGTAGAGCAAAGGCACTCTGCTTTGCTGGTACCGCATCCCGCAGAGAGCTGACCTGGAGTTTGGGAACCTGGTGGACCAAGACCAATTTTCAGCTCTGTCAGATTTTGAAACTACCATCTTTACAGATGGTAGTAAAATTGCGGGCAAAGTTGGGGCAGCGCTGTCAATATGGGACGCAATAAAAGAGACCAAATCCATCAAGTTGACTTTACCAGCGTATTGCACTGTCTACCAGGCCGAGCTCCTGGCCATATGCGTCGCAACGAGAGTGATTGGGAGGATCAAGACTGCAACCTTCGGTATCCTCAGTGACTCCATGGCAGCACTAATGGCAGTCAAAAACCACAATTGCCTCCACCCCCTGGCCGTGGAAACTAGAGAGAACCTAAGAGCCCAGTCTCTCCAGGGCAAAATTATTACCTTGTTCTGGGTCAAGGCCCACGCAGGGGTGGAAGGCAACGAGCGAGCGGACTATCTAGCCAAGGAAGCGGCAGAAAAGTTCAAGAAAAAGCCGGACTATGATCTGTGCCCGGTTTCATTCATCAAGCGAAACCTGCGTATGCGGACGCTTGATGAATGGAACCTCCGGTATAACACTGGCGAAACTGCCAGTATCACCAAATTGTTTTTCCCGGATGCGGTGTCGGCGTACAGAATAATTAGGAAAATCGACATATCATACATCTTAACACAAATAATGACGGGGCACGGTGGATTCTCCGAATACTTGGAACGGTTCAAGTGCAAGGGGAGTCCATCGTGCATCTGCGACCCTGATGTAAAAGAGACTGTCCCGCACATCTTATGTAATTGCCCTATCTATACCGTGGAACGACACAACTACGAGAATATAATAGACACAGAAATTAAAATAGAAAATCTGTCAAAAATAATAAAAGATAAACATAGGGATAAATTTTTGGACTACTGCGTTAAAATAGCTGAAAAAGGAATAAAAATATAGTCTAAGAAATTATGTTTATATAATATTATATAGGATATTAAAGTTAAGCATAAACAAATAATTGTAATAGAAAATAAGAACGTAGCCATAACAAATATCTAAACCTGTAGAATCTAAACAAACTGTGTATAAATTGTAATAGAATAAGAAACAGATGTAATAGATATAAGAAAACAATGTAAAAAGAAAAAGAAGACTGTAGTTGGGTGTACCTTATTTTCCCGAAACATAAATAAATAAAGATAGTAACAATGGAATATGGACAACTAGAATAGTACCTATGGTAAACGGGAGTCCCACCCGTAAGGACTGAATGAGAGATGAATATGAGAAAGAAACAGTATGCAGCATAAAAGTGCGAGAAGCATAGCAGCGAGAACTCGTATGCATGAGAAATAATTAGCTAGCAAAGGCTCCGATAATGTTGGAGGTGCAGTAAAAAAAAAAAAAAAAAAAAACCTGAGGGTGAACTGTATTCGAAGACTGAAGTACTTGTCAATATATTTGAGCGCACTGACTTGAATGTTGAATATGAATGTTCATGATAACCGGAACCTACGATTTAACGTACTCTCCGAAGCACGGGCGAGAAACACCGCCATCTTCCATTCAAAGATCCATCCATTCATCATCAATATCGTTCAAAATGAAGACCGGTCCGTTCCTCTTATTTGAAAGTAATTTTAAGTCTACTTTCCACTCTGACCAGATGGGTTGATACAGTAGTTTGTTAAAAAAAAATCTTCTCCATGCAATGATGTCGTAGTTAAATACATAGATAAACTAGTTGACACAATTAACTACGTCTGCCTCTCTTTTCAAATCACATTCGTCTCCAATTGGTATAAGCGTGATGATTGCACACATTTAAAAATTCTTGAAATTCGATTTGATAATTTCGGAGTTCATCGTGAGCAACAACGTGTCACGAGAGTTATACATAACTAGCTGACCTACGCAACCTCGTTTGCGTCCAAACTACCATCCCCCGTTTTAACTCCAAAAGGGGGTTGATTTCTAAAGATACACTATTAGTACACCTCCACATCATCTATAGAGCATACATTTTAAATTTCAAGTCTCTCACTTCAAAAACATAGGACTTTCATACAAACTTCCAACCCCGTTTTACCCCCTTAGGGGTGACGTTTAGTAAAATCCGTTCTTAGCGGATGTCTACACCCTATAAGGAACCAACCTGCCAAATTTCAAGTTTGTAGGTGTTATAGTTTCTGAGATTTCGTGATTAATAAGTGAGTGGTATTTCGCTTTTATATATATAGATGGATAGTGCACAAGTGTGTGCACGAGTGCACCCTCTGTTCCATGCATTAAAATTACTAAAAACCAGACTCTACATGAAACTCTCAATACTCAAATAGATCAATAGTATAATCTCAAAAACAAAAAAAAATTACGACCGATATATAGTCCCTACACGTACGATATAGATTGTTACAAACTAGAAGCATCGAGATATAATGTATAGAGAAGACACCACTCACAAGTGCGGTGTTCCATGCAATTGCATGGAACAATTGCACCATGCATTCTTCCTTCAGTCGCTTGCTAGCTACACTCTGCAGAAGAGGTGGCTTAAGCGTGTGATTGTTTAAATTTAAAAACGTTCTAAAACTCGTGAAATATGCCATTTTGTGTCTTGAGATATTGCACTAATAATACAAGGAATACGGAGAAAAACAAAGGAATAACTTTTCACCAGTAATTCACTAGATATAATTGTTTTAAAATTAAATATCGACATAGAGTACTTAGAGTAAAACATACAGATGTAATATTTAGGTAGAATTAACTGACGTTAAATGCACAACGTATCTAACGTATTTAATTGGATAAGTAAAAATAAAATGTTGTTAAAAATAGCTTCGTTAATAACCCATAACATTTTTTTTGTAATAATTATACGCAAAATTATACTTAAAGTACAATAAAAAATTTGAATATTCGGCTTTTATATTTTATACCTCGATGCATTCTACAAAAAAACTGAAACTGGCAAAGCTATTGACACAGAATATTTACTCAGTGTGAATTTCCTAATAAAGCTTCGTAGGTATAAAGCTATTTATCCGTTCTGCTTTGTTGCTTGGCGCTTACTCTATGAAAGCGAATCTTTGCAACAGTTCGTTGGCCAAAACGCGTAAGCGCCATGAAAATCACGCTTATGACATTTCGCTCGCGAGGAAACAACAGCTCAAATGCGATAGAGCGCTGCTTGCTAATACTGTTGGATTAGACTACTAATTATTTTTTGGCTGCGCTGCAGCGCTTTTTAGTTATAATTTAAATATAAACGGAACTTAAAATTGGTTTTGAGTGGTGTCCTCTAGTACGTAGTACGTAATATCTCGATGACTAGAAGTGAGAATTAAATGAAAGAAACAAATTGGAGGTAGCCCAATCTCAGCTCTTATTCTCATAATAAAAACACTAAACAGTTCACAACAAACGAATCTTATAATTCGAAATATGATTACAAGCAATTCATGAAATACATAACAGATCGACATTAAAACGATAAAGAAATAGGTTTACAACGATATAAAATAAACGACAAGATTTGGTTGTCGTATGCCTTACGGCCCTACGAAAACACGTCTTCAGCGACCGCTGCCCGAACAACAAGTGTGCGCTTTTTATAGGTTTGCACTGCATAATTTACCTGTTTACGTAAACTGACCTGTTCCCCAAGTACTCATTCTGGTACGTAAACACGGAGTTGAGAGCTTTCACGTCACACGTGTTCTGACTGAACTGGCGGTAGTACGCTGACGTGTTCAGGTGATTCTCGTCCTGAATGATCTCGGGCAACTCACCCGGCTCCAAGGGATACATGGGCTTCACGTTCGAATAGTATCTGTATTGGAATAGAAATCTTAAATGTAGCCACTATCAACTTTTGTAATGCCGACTGTAAAAGTGCCGAAGCGATGTTATAGCCTCACAATAAGCTGGTGTTCAGCCTTTCAAATTCAAATGGAGACAATGTTTTTTTGTAAATCAACCTCCCTCAATAAAAATAACAATTGCCTTAAAGGTTTCCTAATTTGTCCCCACTTTTAGTGTTAATTATCATTAATGTACCTCACTCGGTCACTCATTAATTCATTCACTCACTCATTCATTCATACGGACCAACAGTCTCGTGTGCATCACGTGACTCGAGAGCAGACGTGTTGTCGGTAAGTCTGTCCATCGAGGACGCGAACGAGCTTGTGAAATGAACATCATACATAGGCGAGTGCTACAGTCATCGTTTAGTGTATTTGTTTTTATTTATGATCCTGCCAAAGTGATTCTACTTGACCTGAAGGAAAGTATGATATGAATCGAGGAGTATTGGTCAGCATACTCAATGCGAATGCAGACCATGCAACAATGTAGCATTGTGACCTACACTATGGCAGCCTATTAAAATGCTTCTGAATCACTGTCATTGGACTTCCGGTCTCGCACTCACCAACAAAACACGCCAGCACGAATGCTGTCACTTTAATTTGGTCTTCTGTGAGAGGGTAGTACCGCCCCGGTCGAGCCGGACCAACCGAGCTGAAAGCAGCGTGGCTCTACTGCCTTGATATGTGAGTTGTGTGTTGTATAATGTGAGTTGGGTAGGGCACGTACCGGAGTTGGCAGATCCACTGGAAAAGTATAATGTGAGTGGGGTATTTATGTACCGGAGCTGGCAGATCCACTGGAAGTGTATAATGTGAGTGGGGTATTTATGTACCGGAGCTGGCAGATCCACTGGAAGTGTATAATGTGAGTGGGGTATTTATGTACCGGAGCTGGCAGATCCACTGGAAGTCGGAGACGTGTCGGACGCTCTCTTCGACGAGCGTGTGGGTGACGTCACGCGCGTGCACCTCTATGACGATGAGCGCGCACAGCACCTCGCGCTGGAAGTACGTCAGGTCGCTCTTCACCAGCGCGCGGAGACTCTCCAGCTGCACACATAATATATACATACTTTTTTTTTTTTAACGTGTGGAAATCTCCTCGGACCGTCACCAGCGCCGGGGCTTGCGGCGGGGCGGTGTGTCGGACTCGAACCGACTAAAACCACACGGTGTGCCACTCTACGCCTGAGGAGGGAGGAGTCCGGGAACTGCTGTTATTACGCCATCCAGACCCCTCCCAGCGCTTGCCCGCACAGAAGCGGGCACCCTCTGTTGTTGACCTCTCATTTAGGCGACGTACGGCACACGCGTAACGTCGCCTCCTCGCGGGCGGCCACTAGAGCGGATGGAAGGGAAAGCCCGTCCCGACCATCCGCGGCCACACTCAGGGCGGCATGAGGCGCAGGTAAGCGCGCCTCCGCTACCCGGTTCGCCGGCGACGTATCGGGTCCAAGTGGAGGTCGTCCACTCCGATGACTGCAGTGAGGGCCCGGCGCTGCGACGCCCATGCGGGGCAGATCGCCAGCGTATGCTGGGCCGAGTCCTCACTGCAGTCGCAGTGGTGGCAGGCGGGACTCAGTTCCCTCCTAGCGACCGAGTGCAGGTACTTCCCGAAGCAACCGTGCCCGGTAAGTACCTGCGTCAGTCGGAAGGAAAGGGTCCCGTGCTGCCGCCCTGCCCACTCGAGGATGACCGGCTGGAGAGCCTCCACGGCGGCAAAGCCAGCGCGTGGAGTCTCCAGCCGGAAAGACCGGCGAGCCATAGTGGCTCGACGGGCGGCTTAACGCCACTCGCGTACCTCTTCCGGCGGAGGGCGAATGCCATTCTCCGCCCGGAATTCAGCCACCCGTCGATAAACTTCGGCGAGCACTTCCGCCTCCAAATCCAACGGGGGTGTTCCAGCCAAGGCGCACGCCGCCTCGGTCGACACCGTGCGGTATCCGCGTATCGCTCTGACCGCCAGTACCCTCTGAGATAATATATACATACTAGCTGAACCCCGCGGTGTTACAGGCGCGGTTCTAAGTGGGGTCACAGGGGACATGAACCCCCCAATATCGTACATATGAAAGTTTTTCCCTGCTACTAGAACCTGAATACCAAATATTATCATCCCAGTAGATTTACCAATAAAAACTGCATTGAGTCCAGAACTGTGCAGGCTTGACTGCCTATACCAAGTAAGGTTAAACACCATTCGAGTCCCAGAACACAAGCTAAACAGTAAAAGTGTTGCTATCTTCACAATAAACCGAGCAAGTAAATTATCGAACCTGTTGCAACATCTCTTCGAAGAACTGGTCGATGCGGAACTCCTCGATGCCGTGCTCGACGCCGGCGGTCCAGGCGGTCTGCGAGCCGGCGATGACGACCTGCCCCGGCCAGCGCAGCACCCACTGCTCGCGCGGGAGCTGCCACAGCTCCTCCAGACCCGCGATCAGTGTCAGACGGACTACAATTTACAATTTTTTATTTTAAAAATTTCTAGCTAGAAACTTGACTATAAGAGTGTGCGAGTGCGACGGGCAATTACTCGGACCACTCGTTCGCAGCGGCAGAGGCACGGCAGTCCTGTGTAAGCCTGCACGCGTGATACATGTGTTCCAACAGCGGAGTTAAAGTTTGTTCTAAGTAAAACTATAGATGATTTTTTTTATCGAATGTGTCCGCAAAGCCGCACTGCTAAGAAATGCTCGCTGCATCGCTAGTTGGTCTCTCGGTGTAAGTTCTGACAGCCAAGCGAGTATTGTTGGGCAAGTTTCGCTGAGCGAGTATAAACCTTGATAGCTCTTGTCGCTCAGCGACAAACTAATAGGAACTATTAATAGGTGCATCTCTCCTTTGTTTACAAGAAAATTTATATCTATTGTTCGTTTCTTGTGCGAGAAAATAGCCGATAACTTTTACTATGACCACTAGATCGACGGATAGAATACTTGTATTTTGTTTTTTTTTGGAAATATCAGAATCATCATAAGCAGAAACACCCGAATTTCGAGAGCACCTGTGTTTGCTCTCACTTGTGCACTATATTATCTCCTGCGTAGTTGGCTGGTCGGTCTCTTTTGAAACTGAACACCGTGGCCGAAGTCGGCAAGAAGTACATCATTATTATAAAAAATAATATATACCGGCGCAAAACAACATGCGACAACATGACTCATTGCTATAAATTGGATGTCACGTCGTCAGGCTACACCACCTATTTTTACGTCAAAGTGTTTGCCTATATAAGGCCACCCGCTTCAGCTGCAGAGGCCATTCCTTTGCTTGTATTCGGATAGCAAACACCCAATTTATTGTGAACTATTCTTTGCATTATATTGTAATTAAAAGTGAATTTTTGCTGAAGTGAAGTCAATGTCTTACTTCCGAAAAATGGAATACCCTAACAATGGCGATGGTAATGACGCCACCATCTTTAAAAACAATACTGCTTTCAAATAAAAAAAATATCATCAAAATCGGTTCCCCCAGTCGAAAGTTATGAGGTAACAAACATAAAAAAAAAACAGTCGAATTGAGTACGTCCTCCTTTTTTTGAAGTCGGTTAAAAATAAAAGTGAAAACATAGAATGTTATTTGTAAAATTTGAAACGTCATAATGTTTACTTTAAATCATCATGTCGGTGACGCGGTGATGCAAACTCATAAGATTTTCCCCTATCAAAAAGTACTCAACGCGGCTAAAGAAGTTTTCACTTCAAATACAACAAATAACATACTAGAGTGTCTCATGGTATCTTCTAACAACAGGAGCCACTGCTCCACGTTGGCTGAGGGGTAGAACTGGTACTTCAGCTCCACGATCTCGCCCTCGCTCGAGTGCATGTGGGTTATCTTCAGGTCTGGTTGGAACGTCACCTGAATTATTTAGACTTTGCTTAACATTTATCGCTTCTAAACCACGTGGTTTAGAAGCGATAAATGGCAGTACAGAGAGCCATGTTACAGCATGCAGCATATAATTATAGACCAGCTCGACTATAATTTGCAGGCGTATCACCTGATAGTAAGCGATTACCGCCGCCCATGAACACCTGCAACACCAGAAGCGTCACAAATGCGTTGCCGGCCTTTTGTGGATGGGGGGGGGGAGGTAGGGGGATTGGGGTATGGGCCTCCGGTATCCTCACTCACTCGGTGAAACACAGCGCAAGCGCTATTTCACACCGGTTTTCTGTGAGGCCGTGGTATCACTCCGGTCGAGCCGGCCCATTCATGGCGAAGCGTGGCTCTCCTACGGTAAATTACTTTTCCATGTCGTCACATAATATCAACAGTCTTACTTAGAAAGGAGGTTTTGGGCTACCATACCACGTTGATCAGATAAGTTGGCACATACGGAGAAGGTCCGGTTACGGATTAAGAATATAAAGTATCAACCCCCCCCCCCCTAGTCATCCCCTATGGGGGTCAGAAGAGCCAACTAAAGGAGGGCTACGCAGGACAATACCACTGCAAAGAGAAGGAAAACTTGAAACATATCAATACTGACCCGTCTGGGCAGCATATAGTGTACCAAAAGTGCCAAAACTTCTTTTCGACGAAGAGGCCTAGGTCAGGGAGGGGATTATTATAAGTTGCCAAAGGCAGTAGAGCCACGCTGATTTCAGCACGGTTGGTCCGGCTCTCGCGGGGCGGTACTACCCTCGCACAGAACATCTACGTAACATGACAGCAGCAGTGCTGGCGTGTTTCGTTGGTGAGTGCGAGACCTAAAGGCCCAAATAGTCAACAAGTTCCATACTTGTTGACTAGACTAAAAGATGCAGAAGCATCACTAGGCCGCCATGGTGTGGGTCGCCATGCTGCATTGTCTGCATTCGTAATGAGTATGGTGACCACCACTCTTAGATTTGGTTATGCTTTCCATCAGGCAGAGTGGAGTAATTTTGGCGGGCCATACATAAAAAAAAGCTCTTGATGTGAGATGCGAGTGTTTCGGAGTACGCCTAGTAATTTCCCTATAACACTAAAGGAAATTGTCTGTAAACCTTGGCTATGTTCTCGAAGCACTTCCTGAGATGTGGCTGGACGGCGCGAGGGTTACGTGACTGCGAGAGGATCTCCAGTAACTCGTCGTCGCTCAGGAAGAAGAACCGCGGGAAGCGAAGCCGCTTCAGTTCCATGTAACAGTTCAGGCCTCGGTACACCACGTCGAGCAGGTGACGTGCCTCCACCAGACTGTCCAGGAGTCGACTATCGGGGCAGATTATCATTATCTGGAAACAACAGGAAATAGTCAAAGAAACAGTAAATAAACGTTTGGACAGCTATGCTCCGACCGAAACAGCTCGACCAGAGTCATAATGTGACGACTTTCACACAACAGAAACGTACAACAGCGCATTGCGCCATCTACCGAAGACCCACCGAACTACGGAGTAATTACTAATCCTGTATCGCGTTGTTTAAATTCTCGCACCGATTAACATTTATATACAACTTCGTGTTGGAGGGGCATGACACCCGTTCCTCCACGGTAACTTTCGTTGCTCCTCACCGCTCTCCCGTGACACAAAGGGGGACTTTAATGGGTACAAAGGGCAGCGATAGTCGCCATCAGGTAACTAGTCTGCTCGTTCCCCCCTCCCTTTTTAGTTAAAAATAATGAGGGGTTTTTTATTTCGGTCTCTCACCTTAGGACAAGCGACTGCGGCAGTCATGGTCCGTCGCCAGATTCTCTCCATAGTGTTGTACTTCTTGGCTTCCGCCGGCAGCTGTCGGGATATGTCCTCAGAACTGAAGATTGGTTCTAGATACATCCATTCCCTGTAAACATAGTCAGTCTATTAAACTGATGACTCGGATAAATAGTTTATTTACTCAAGATATATTTCTATTGCCTCGTTGTTGGTCTGGCACTTAGAGTAGGCGACTATCCGTCAAGAGGTCTCGTGTTCTAGTAAGTCCTATGAGTATAGTAAGTTCGATCCCACATGAGACCACAAAACGATTCTGGGTCTTTGTGTCTCTTTCATAAATGTCTGTAATGTTCCCCGCAACATAGGATTTATTGCTAGCGCGGGAGTTAATCTTTTGGAAACAAAACCATAGACAGTAGACTTACTTCTGACACTCAATCCACTGTTCGACCACTTTCTGGGTTAGTCGTAGTTTATCGTCCCACTCCTGGATGCGGAGCTCGAAGGCTGCCTTGAAGGGGCTGAACCCCAACTGTTGGGTTATCAGGAGATGTTCATCCAGCAATTGAAGAGTCTCGTCAGCTATCTTCATTATATGTGTACCTGGTGATAGATTGAAATGATGACAATTAAATGATAATTAACAAAAGGCAAAAAGAACAGCTTTGAAGTGTACTAATCATTTGTAACATAGCAGAACCTTTAGAGAGCCGACGATCAGAGTGAGCGATATTAGGAGAAGGGTTGTCCAAATCGCACGACCCGTCTCGGCTAATTATGACTTCGACTTGGACGACGCGACGGTGAGCCGTATGCTAATTTTTTCCATTATCCCGTAAAAAATACACGTTAAGGCCCTATTACTTAAAAAAATATGACTTAGTTCTAGCAAAAATTATCATCAAAAATGTACATTACCAGTATTCTTATAAGGTGAAATCTCCATGACCTTGGTGGCCCAATCTCCTTGCATTTTATCCAGGGATTGTTCTATGACGTACTCTTTGGAGGCGAGCTCACCGATCTCCGCGATCAGGTCCCCGTGCTCAGCCACTCCCTGCTTCAGGCACATTTGGAAGGTCTGCTTGTCGTTCATTGTCACGGTGATACCTGTAACCGGCATTCATATTTTTTATATAAGTTCCTGCCAAAGTTATGCCGAAGACTGGGCAAAGTGGAAAAGATTATGTAGGAAAGCGGACCCCAGCATTAAGCAGGGAAAACGCTAGGCTGACGAAGAAGAAGTTCCTGCCAAAGTGACTATTCTGCCTGATGAAAAGCACAAGAATAATCCAAGAGTGGTGGTCACCATACTCATTGCCAATGTAAGACAATGCAACAATGCAGCATGGTGACCCGGCGGCCTTTTGAGATCCATCTGCATAATTTGGGCCTCTGATCTCGCACTGACCAATGAAACATGACAACACAAAATCTGAAATAAATTCTTCTCTCTTCTTTAATATTAAGCAGACTGCACGTTTTTCTTAGTGGTTTAACGGTCACCACGCCGTTTCCTATTTAGCTAAGTGTCGTGGGTTCAAATCCCACGTAGGACAACACTTTGTGTAATCCACAAATTGTTGTTCTGAGTCTGGGTGTTCTTTGTGTCCGTTTCATGTATGTTTGTAAAGTCCCCCGCGACACAGGATTTATTTCTAGTGCGGGAGTTGTCTTTTTAAAAGAACAAAAGAACAAAAAATATTAACAGACATGCAAACATCCTCACAAAATTTCGCATTTATAATAGGACTATCTTTTACACGCGGCTTCGCTCACGCAGACTTTCATCCCCTGATTTACCCCCTTAGGGGTGGAGTTTCGAAAATTCCTTTCCTTTTCGAAAAGTGCTCACTGACGTTATATAAAGAACCTACATGCAAAATTTCAGGATTCTAGCTTCAGCGGTTTGGGCCGTGCGTTGATCTCTGGGTATGTCAGTCAGTCAGTCTGTCAGTCTGTCAGTCAGTCAGTCAGTCTGTCAGTCAGTCAGTCTGTCCGTCAGTTTGTCAGTCAGTCTGTCAGTCAGTCTGTCAGTCAGTCTGTCAGTCAGTCTGTCAGTCAGTCTGTCATTCAGTCAGTCAGTCACCTTACTCTTTTATATATATAGATAAGAAATAGGATTGTAGGGGCAGTTAGTAACTTGCGTTTTTTGTGTTGTACAAGTCCATTGGCGTCGGTAGTTGCTTACCGTCAGGTCACTCGTCCACTCTCTGCCTCTGTGGCTACTTCCACCTACAGCACAACAGACATGTTCTACAGCGCCATCTACTAAAGACGAACCGAACTACAGAGTAACTACTAATCCTGTACCGAGATATAGAAGTTCAGCGAGGTCAGACCTATCAGGCCTGACCTCGCTTGGTCGGTGCATCCTCCCTTTATGTTGGAGGAACATGACAACCGGTCCTTCGGTATTACATAAAAAATATACACACATCAAAAGTGTCTAGGGATCAACATATGTGTCTAGGGATCAACATATATTTTTGCAATAACTTTTCTCCTGATTGATATTAATTAAAATTTTCTTTAAGGATTCATCAAATAAAGTGTTTTCGTTTGTCAGAGTAACGATAAACCAAGTCACCTTTACATTAATAAAGAAATTTGCCATTTTCCTAATAAAGGGATTTTTGACATTTGAACCACTAACATTAAAGTTCGAAAAAAAGACTGAAATAACAGTTTTCTTTAAAATGTTATTAGGTAACTTAAACAATTAATAATCCGTGTTTCTACCGCGAACACTAACAACACAAGAATCGGTTTGGCATACTCAAAATGAGTTCATCCAAATCACGCTGTGGAATGGCCGCCCATGTTCGTTGCAACAACAAAAAAAGGTCTTCTTGCGACTGGATACCCTCCATATTCAGCAGAGCTCTTCTCTGTAGCATATCCCATGCATGCTTAATCGGGTTCAAGTCTAGCGACTGAGCAGGCCAGGGCCAAAGCCACATCTCAATCTCAAGAAATCCGCATAAAAATGCTTGATCCCTAGACACTTTTGATGTGTGTAATTGCCCGTTCATCCTAGATACGAGAAAATCAATATCTTACCAGCTTTCTCCATAAACTCGTTCCAATGCCTCTCTTTCATGCCGGGGTTCCTCACGGCTTGCAGTACAGGAATCAAAGGTCTGAACTCATCAATAGCATCCTATCGAAAAAGATAAATTAATGCAATGTATTCACCGGTACTTAGTGAAACAACGGTCTTAATGTAATATAAATGACAGATTGTAGTGATCGAACAGACTAAAAGGCCGCGTCATCATCAACATCACACACCTTCATGCACGCACATCACACACGCGCACACACACGCGCGCACACGTTTTTTTTAATGGAATAGGTAGGCAAACGAGCAGACGTATCGCCTGATGGTAAGCGATTACCGTCGCCCATGAACACACGCAACACCAGAGGCGTCACATGTACGTTGCCGGCCTTTGGGGGTTGGGAAGGGGGATGGGGAGGTGGTTTGGGGTATGGGCCTCCGGTATCCTCACTCACTGGGTGAAATACAGCGCAAGCGCTATTTCACACCGGTTTTCTGAGGCCGTGGTATCACTGGTCAAGCCGGCCCATTCATGCCGAAGCGTGGTTCTATCACTGTAAAACATGCCTACAAAAATACACCCACACACATGCATGTTGATTACTTTTTTCTTTTTTTAAATATTTTTTTACTTTTTTGTAATGTTTTTTTATAGGTCACCTTTTAAAGGATTTTATAATCACTGAATCTTGAGTGCTATACCTACATTTAGTTTCTTTTAAAAAAATGTGGTACAATCTTAATTGAAGGCTGTTACTAAGTAACCACCCATAGTTGTATTATGGAGTTTTGGGTGATAAGCGTGATAATTGAATGATTTATCTAACGCTTTGCTCGCAAATTTGCGTGCCTCTGAATAACATGTTAAAATGAAATTTGAGCATGTCGAGTTTTAGAAGCTTCGTGCTATTCGGAAGAAAATGAGATAATGAATAAATACTTACCCGAATGGTATTTGCGACGGACTGTACTTTAGGAAGATCCGCAAACGTGCGAGTACACTTGACGATCGTTTTATAATATTCATTTATCGAAGGTTCTATTGAATCTGCGTCGACATACATAAGGGGATTGTCGAACCATACTTCACGGGCCTTTAAGAAGTCTAAAACAAAGAAAAACTAAGTTAGCACCACAATTTTAAAGACACTCATAGAGTGATTTTTTTTGTTTGGCAAGGGCTTTTTTATTTGAAATCTAAAATCAAATCTTAAGGAGTTCTCGTTAAATTAGGACGTCAGTTCTCTGTGCACTTGATAATTTTATTTATTTTATTTATTATACATCATGCACTTTAGGTGCATAGGCGGACTTAATGCCTAAGGCATTCTCTACCAGTCAACCTTTAGGTGATGCAGAGAAAATAGGAAGTAGGTGCATTTTGGCTGAATTTACGTTTGAAATATTTTAAATACTCATATACAAACTTATCACACTAAAACATATACATATACCTAATACATAAGTACATACATATATTTAAATATATATAATAATATAAATATATCATAGTGTATAGATATAGTATTTGTGTAAATGAGTCTATTATATTATTGTATTTATTTGTGTATGTATGTGTGTATATATATTTATTTATTTATTCATGGAAAACTTACAGCTAGATATGTTAGTACAACAAAACAGATTAGTCATCAGAGAGCCAATAACAAGTTTTCACTTATAGTAATAGACTAATATAAAATATTGAGAAACAAAACATAAACCGAACATAAAACAAAAAGAAAAATCTCACACAATACGGAAGCGCCAAATAGGTAATACATATATAATTGCTTCAACGCAAATTTAGGTAACACTATGTCTGCTCAAAAAAACTAAGGCTTAGACGCCTTCTTGCCGAGGATACACTTATCAGAAAGGGATCAAAATTATGCAGTTTACATAATTCATTAAAATGCCTGCTTGCGCGCACCAAGTAGCTGTTCTGTCTAAAATTCGTTTTAGCAACAGGAATGTGAAGAGGGGGGCTAAAGCGAAGTGATTTCGATGGCACATTAAAAAATATCTGCTCAAGCAGATCAGGACAGTCAATATTGTAGTTCAAAATTTTGACAAGAAAAGTAAAGTCTGCTATTTTATGTCTATCTACAAGTGGGAGGAGGTGAAACTTTTTGCATAGTTTGAGATAATCCTTGGAATGGTACGGAATTTTCTGATGGTAACAGAGATATTTAATGAAGCGTTTTTGTATGTTTTCGATACGATTGCTGTACACCAGTGTATGTATATATTTGTATATATGTGTGTATATGTTTGAATATTTAGTGAACTATTAACATTCTAACTGACTACTTAATATGTAACCTCTGTGCACCTACCTTTAAAGATTTCTGCACCACCTAAAGGTTGACTGGAAGAGAATGCCCTGGGCATTAAGTCCGCCAATGTACAAACTTAGTGCATAAAGTTTTTAAATAAATAAATACATACATACACATAAATACTCTTACATAGATACATAGATAATCTTAAGAGGATCTTTTTTTCGAAGATCTAACACTTTCTAATATAATATGGTATAAATTTTCGATACAGGCTGTATTACCACTCGGCGCAGTAGTAGCGTATGCGACTGCTGTGCTTGAGGTCTCGGGTTTGATTCCCGGGTCAAATGTTTGTATGATCTGCAAATATTTGTTTCGGAGTTTGGGTTTTCTATGTATAATACGTATTTATTTACACAAATAATATGTATTTATATCAGTTGTCTAGTACCCATAATACAAGCTCCGCTTTGTTTAGGACTAGATGGTGTTGTGCTTTAGATGTCCAAAAATATTTACTCGATTCCTTAAGGTCTCCAAAAAACATTGAAAATTACCTGATGCAGTCACCCACAGGTTCCTGTACGGCTCAAACTCTTTCACCAACCTGTTCAGGTCAGAAAAAGGGACGACAGGTTGTCCGAACAATTTCTGACGAGTGTTGAGGATACGTCCCCAGTCCTGGGAATCTTTCATGCCTTTCCATGCTTTCTTTATGTCGTTGGCTATTTCATGAACCTGAATGACAAGAGTCAATTATAAAAAAAAATAGCTTTTATACGCAGCTTCGCTCACGCAGACTTTTCCCCTGATTTACCCCCTTAGGGATGAAACTTCAAAAATTCCTTTCTTACTGCGCACTGCGTTGCGTTGATCTCTGGGTATGTCAGTCAGTCAGTAGTGTGGTACCTACTATTCCATTGGCTTGGCACTGACTTCAAACCTATGAATAGGTAGCACATACAAATTAAGTTATTTTATACTTTTTAGTTTTTGAATTCGGTTTTTTTAAACGAAGTTTTTTTTTTATTGATAGACGTCTACGGAGTAGTAAAAAATACTAACCACTTCGTGAGGGTGAACAGTATTTTAAAAGTGGAATGTTAACGTGTATACGTATTTTTATCTGTCATACGTTAGTTCTGCGACTTGCCGCTAGGGAATCTGCTCGTCACCAATTTATATCAGTTGTCTAGTACCCATAACATAAGCTCTGCTTGGGACTAGATGGCGTTGTGTGTAAAAAAAAAAGCTTAAAGGAGTCATCATCATCACCAACAGCCTCTACCAATACCCTGTTGGAGAGGCCCTGTTACGCTTCACCTAGGTATTAGCCTTCTTTACCACTCTGGCCAGTAAGTGTGCAAAACTCACCCTTGAAAAATCAGACTGCAGGGTAAGCTGCATGCACTGAGCGGTGAAAATGTCGATCTTATCGAACAGAGTCAGTTCATCTTGCTGGTGTAACTTCCAGAACTTCTCCTGTTCTTCTTCCAGGAATAGAGTGGTTTCAACTACCTACGAGAATACAAACATAATAATATCGACTGCCAAAACTATTAGATACTATTCCTTTTCGCTTCGCTATAAGCGGGTAAAAAAGTATGTCATATAATGGACATTGTCCTACGATAAAATATAGCTGGCCGTGGGAGAGCATGGCTTCGGCTTGAATGGGCCGGCTCGACCGAATTGATACCCCGGCCTAACAGAAAACCGGAGAGAAACAGCGCTTGCGCTGTGTTTCACCGAGTGAGTGAGGATACCGAAAGCCCATACCCCAACCCCTCCCCCCATCCCACTTATCATCCCCGAAAGGCCGGCAACGCACTTGTGACGCCTCTGGTGTTGCGGGTGTCCATGGGCGGCGGTGATCACTTACCATCAGGCGATACGTCTGCTCGTTTGCCCCCTATTGCATAGATAAAAAATAAATAAGCTAACCTGTTTATTGATCTGTTCAGGCCAGCCTACAGCTTCCCAAAGCGCCCTGAAGTCTTCGTTCTCCAATGGACAGAAAAACGCATCGAGGACTTCATAATTCTGCAGACGAAATAAATACACGTAACTGCATATTATATTTTGGTGGGTAGATGGATGTTTTCTATGTTTGATAAATATTTCACAAACTTCATGAAGTATACATCTTGTCTAGTGCATAGCACGTCCACTTGGATCCCCTGGGGGATTCATCTAGATTCACTGATCTCCTAGTGATCTTTTTGGCTTTTTGCTCCATTTTGATACGATCAATGTAGACAAAAATCCAAATGAATCCCTCAGGGGCTCCCAGCAGGGGTTCCAGGGTTTCCCTTTTTAGGGTGCACCTGGTTTCCCGGCATCTAGTACCTGAGACGGTTTGCAGTTTTAGTCGGTTTGAGTCCGACATGCCACCAGGAGGTGGTATCCGAGGGATTTCCGCACAGAACAAAAAAAAAGAAATGGGATCTCAGCAGGGGATCCTAGTTGGCGGAGTCAGATAAACTCGCAATACTATGTATTTATTGCAAACCGAAAAGAAGCCTAGTCAAAGTCTTACCGTGGTCACTCTCTTCATAATGTCATCCTGCGTCTTCAAAGCAAATGGAATGGACTCCATCCACTCCCTGATCTCAAACACGTGCTCAATGGTGTTGGGTTTCTCGCCCAACTTACGCATAACATTCTTGTAAGCCTGTAAAACGTCGTCCACCACCAGTCGTACCTCCTCGCTCCACATCGCTAAGAGGGCTTTCATTATATTCTCCCTCTTCGTCACTAGCTTTTGCTGTAAAATATCAAAATTCAATGTTCAAAAGTTTTCCTTTAAGAAGATGCATAAAGGCGCGTCTCCACCAAAATTGTTGGCAATTTGTGTTTCCAACTGTTTGCAACAATTCAAAAAATCGCCAACTTTTGTTTCCATTTCATTTCATTTCACAAGGAAATTACAGAAACTTTTGTCACCAACACCACAACTTTTGTTGACAACACAAAAATTGACAACTTTTGTTCGGTGGAGACCTGGCTTAAGGTGGACTCAATATCGCAACATAAACGAAGATAGCCCAGTTGCCATTGGTGCAACGCCGTAAGCAACGTCGGCGCGGTCAGTACCTCGATGGGTGATCGCTAGTGGCATGAGACCATGAGCGTCTTCGTGATTCGGAGGTCGTCGGTTCCGGTTGTTATCATAGAGTAACAGTTGTGAAGCTTAGTTGGAGCAGCTTAAAACATCCAACGTTGTCTTGCCAGTCCCTAATCCGCACTCGGCCAGCGTGGGGACGTATGTATGAACTAAACCCTCTCCTGAGAGGAGACCCGAGCCCAGCAGTGAGAGATTATGGATTGTTGAAGCCTTTACACTTTACTTTCACAGCGTCATGTCCTATGGTATACTACTTTGGGGCAAGGCGGCTGATATTGAAACGATGTTTATTCTACAAAAACGAGCCATCCGCTCAGTGTACAATTTAGGTGCTAGAGTCTCTCTTCGAGAGTTGTTTAAAGATACAGGTATTTTAACTGTTGCATCACAGTACATATTTGCAAATTTTATGTTTGTTAGGCAAAACATTAATGACTATAAGAACAACAGTGATGTACACAATATTAATACAAGAAACAAGTCTAAACTCGTTGGTACCTATCATCGTTTACATAAGATACACAACTCGTTCGAAGGTCTTGGTATACGTCTTTATAATAAAATTCCTACATATGTAATTGACCTTCCTATAGATAAATTCAAGCGTACTGTAAAAATCACCTTATTAGGAAAGCCTACTATACGATTGGCGATTATCTGAACGACAAAGAGTCATGGGTTTAAGGTGTTATTAATGTTATTATATACACACTAACTTCTTTGTCTTGAAATTGAGATAAAAAAAAATATTTTTTTTGAATAATGTATAAAATTTAACATGTTGGTACTCCGATATGAATTGTTTTTATACTTTAACCTAACGATATCTAATTCCGACATATAATTAAGTTAAGATTTGTTTGGGACTATTTTCCGTATAATTTTCTTTAATAATTTCCTTTTTCTCTTAATTAGTTTGTTCTTGTTTAAAATTTCCTTTATTTTATCTGTTTCTTGTATCAATTCTACTTAATTTTCATCTTTCTTTTTTTTTCTTAAATACAAATTGTTGATTGTTTTAGTTGCAACTTATAAATGAAAACATACACACATACTTGTATAATGTAAATGAATACATGATGGTACTTTGGTACTTATCTAACAATATGTTTCCCCATTTATTAAATACGCACTTGTTATTGTATGAGCACCTTGTCGACTATGATTATTTTATATTTGGACATATTACATCTTTTTAAATTTGACTGATGAAATGAGGTATCTGGGCCTGATTCTCGACGGTAGGTGGCTCTTCGACGAGCACTTCCGACAGCTTGGTCCCAGGCTGGTCGACGCTGCCTCCGCCCTTGGGCGACTCTTGCCCAATTTGGGTGGAGCCAGCGTCGCAACAAGACTCCTATACACGGGGGTTGTCCGCCGATGGCGCTGTATGGCGCACCGGTGTGGGTGGCGGCTCTGACTGCCCTAAATAAGGCTCGCCTCTGGCGGCCTCAGAGGGTATTGGCAGTCAGAGCCATACGCGGATACCGCACGGTGTCGAACGAGGCGGCGTGCGCCCTGGCCGGGACACCCCCGTGGGATTTGGAGGCGGAAGTGCTCGCCGAAGTTTATCGACGGGTGGCTGAATATCGGGCGGAGTATGGCTATCGCCCTCCGCCCGAAGAGGTACGCGAGTGGCGTGAAGCCGCCCGTCGAACCACTATGGCTAGATGGTCGTTCCGGCTGGAGACTCCACGCGCTGGCTTTGCCGCCGTGGAGGCTCTCCAGCCGGTCATCCTCGAGTGGGCAGGGCGGCAGCACGGGACCCTTTCCTTCCGACTGACGCCGGTCCTTTCCGGGCACGGTTGCTTTGGGAAGTACCTGCACTCGGTCGCCAGGAGGGAACTGAGTCCCGCCTGCCACCACTGCGACTGCAGTGAGGACTCGGCCCAGCATACGCTGGCGATCTGCCCCGCATGGGCGTCGCAGCGCCGGGCCCTCACTGCAGTCATCGGAGGAGATCTCTCGCTACCGGCCGTCATACGCTCCATGGCCGGTAGCGATAGCAGTTTTACCGCGGTCGCAACCTTCTGCGAAGATGTAATCTCGCAGAAGGAGGTGGCGGAGAAGGCCCGGGAGGACGATGTCCACTCGGACCCAATCCGCCGCCGGCGAACCGGGCGGCGGAGGCGCGCCTATCAGCGCCTCATGCCGCCCTGAGTGTGGCCGCGGATGGTCGGGACGGGCTTTCCCCTCCATCCGCTCTAGTGGCCACCCGCGAGGGGGCGACGTACGCGTGTGCCGTACGTCGCCTAATTAGAGAGTCCAACAGGTGACGGTGCCCGCTTCTGTGCGGGCAGGCGCTGGGAGGGGTCCGGACGTGTTAATAACTGCAGTTCCCGGATTCCTCCCTTCACAGGCGCAGAGTGGCACACCGTGTGGTTTTAGTCGGTTAGAGTCCGACACACCGCCCCGCCGTAAGCCCCGGTGGGGTGACGGTCCGAGGGGATTTCCACAAGTTAAAAAAAAAAAAAAAAAAAAAAAAAAAAAAAAAAAAAAAATGGCTGTGCAGCTATGACTCCAAACCTTTTGTTTTGTTTTCTTTGGTCGGTCGACTTCGTTCTCATTCAAGTCACTTAGTGAAAAAAAATAATTGTAAACCGTATTATTATTTTTTAAAAGGACCAACAATGGAGTTTCTTGCCAGATTCTTCTCCATGAAGGGTAGGCTGCACTTGGAACTGGCGACTAGAATCACTCGATTTTTTCATATTAAATATTGACTATTCATAAGTGCCTGTAAAATAAGTGCCTATATGAATAAAATCTTTTTGAGTTTGAGTTTGAAGAAACTAAGTGTATTTTTTAGGGTTCCGTGCCAAAGGCAAAAAACGGAACCCCTATAGATTCGTCATGTCTGTCTGTCTGTCTGTCCATCCGTATGTCACAGCCACTTTTTTCCGAAACTATAAGACCTATAATGTTGAAACTTGGTAAGTAGATGTATTCTGTGAACCGCATTAAGATTTTCACACAAAAATAGAAAAAAAAGAATAAATTTTGGGGGTCCCCATACTTACAACTGAAACGCAAAAATTTTTTTTTCATCATCCATACGTGTGGGGTTCGTCTATGGATAGGTCTTCGAAAATAATATTGAGGTTTCTAATATCATTTTTTTCTAAACTGAATAGTTTCCGCGAGAGACATTTCCAAAGTGGTAAAATGAGTCCCCCCCCTGTAACTTCTAAAATAAGGGCATGATAAATCTAAAAAATTATATGATGTACATTACCATGCAAACTTCCACCGAAAATTGGTTTCAACGAAATCTAGTAACTAGTTACCTTTCATTCAATCAGCACAAATATAAAAAAATATACCTAAATATATGTTCCTTGCTGCTGCCGACCCTTCATGGGCGAGTCCGACTCGCACTTGGCCACTTTTTTAATTATTATTTTTTATAGGATGTTGGCTTGTTAACACAAAGAAATCTTTACGTTTCAAGATAGTTATCTGTCATATAACACAACAAAACAAAATGAAAACCAATGAAATAGTAAACAATATCAGATTCATAGCATAGAAACCTGCAGGAAATACCGGAAATGACTTTTCCAATTTTTACGTTAAAATGTAAAAATCTATTTATATAAAAGCGAAATACCACTCACTTATTAATCACGAAATCTCAGAAACTATAACACCTACAAACTTGAAATTTGGCAGGTTGGTTCCTTATAGGGTGTAGACATCCGCTAAGAACGGATTTTACTAAACTCCACCCCTAAGGGGGTAAATCAGGGGATGAAAGTTTGCGTGAGCGAAGCTGCGTGCAAAAGCTAGTCATGGTATAACAATATACTCCGCCAGGTATGGCATTCCGAGACAGTGACGAGAACAGAGAAACCGACATGACGACATCATCGCTATCGCTAGTTCTGGTTGGTTCATATCGTGTTATGTTGCTATAAAGTAGTAACTGGATAGTGACGTCACACCGTGTCGCTCTCGGATTGCGAGAACTTGTTTTCTTAGACCATGGTTAAAACATACCTTAAGTGTGTCGACGTTGATGGAAAAAGGTCCTATGTTTATATACTGAGGTAGACGCCATATTAGATCTTGTTTAGCGTCGTAGTGAGTCTGAATTTCTTGCTTAGTTTCCGATGCAGAGTGGTTCTCTGCGCGAAATTCTCTAAAACATATTAGTTATTTTTAAAGTCATGTGTGTGTAGTCCATTCGTTAAGATAGTGTCGGTGCACTTGCACGGAATTTCATACAACGGCGTAAACTTTAAAACGGCCCTTTGATTTCGTGGCGGCTTGCCGTACGTGCAACTTCAGCGCGATCAATATGACCGTAAGCGAATGGACTATACGTATTCAATCCCAAATTTGGCATGGATATACTTTGATTCTTGATGAAAGGCATTAGCTACTCTTTACCGTGCTAACCTACATACACGCGGGCAGAGCCGCGGTCAAAAGCTAGTATATTATAAATGCTTCACTCACTCAACATAAGCCTCAATATCTAACTTGTAGATCTCCTTGTACTCGTCGAACTGTCGCATGTACGCTTTTAGAGGTATGATCGCCTTCTTATAGGCTAACTTCAGTCTCTCCCAATAGTCCACCACATTCGGTTCCAGGAAACCTGATAACGATCAAAAATAATAAACGTATATAATCCACACAGCAATAGAGACCTCAGAATAACGATCATCGCTGATTGGGATGGCCACCATATTTGCGCTTTTTCGCATCCCGACTTAGGCCACCTGCTGAAGGGAACAATTTTCATTCAAGTAAATGAGGTTACTGTAGAACCAACCCCTCTCCTCCCTCTCTAGGGGAGTTCAAACAATGAATTGACTGCCTAGTTGGTCTCGCGGTTGGCGTGTGCGACTGCTGATCATGAGGTCTAGGGTTCGATTCCCGGGTCGGACCAAATGTTTGTATGATCTACAAATATTTGTTTCGGAGTTTGGGTGTTTTCTATGTATAATATGTATGTATTTACAAAAAAAAAATCGTATATATGTATTTGTATCAGTTGTCTAGTACCCATAACACAAGCTCTGCTTAGCTTGGGACTAGATGGCGTTGTGTGTTAGATGTCCGAAATATTTATTTATTTATTTATTTATTTATCTCTTAGGGATTCTACACAATATGGCGGCAAGCCAGCAGCCTCACCCACCGGCATCGTTAGGCTAGCTATATATCAGTTATGAATAACCCGTCAGGCAAGGTTTGCAGAAAGTCTTATGTGCTGGTGGTGTCCATGGGCAGCGGCAGTCACTTACCATCACGTAACCTGCCCCTTTGCCCGGAGTGATACCACGGCCTCACAGAAAACCAGTGTGAAATAGTGCTTGCGCTGTTTCACCGAATGAGTGAGGATAACGGAGGTCCATACCACAACCCCTCCCTCCATCCCGCAAAGGCCGGCAACGCCTGTGTGACGCCTCTGGTGTTGCGGGTGTTCATGGGAGGCGTTAATCGCTTACCATCAGGTGATACGTCTGCTCGTTTGCCCCACTATTCCATAAAAAAAAGAACACCCATACTCAGAACAACGATTTATGATCACACAAAGTGTTGTCCCATGTGGGGATCGAACCCCCGACACTAGAGGCAGTCTCTTAAGCAACTACGCCATTCATGCAGTTCTCGCAGGCAGTATCTGGTTACTATACATCTACTTACCGACAGAAGTAAGGAACAGCTCTTTGTCAAACACCAGACCCGTGACGATCATGGGGTGCACTTGCTTTATGAAGTGACACCGAAACAGCATCTCTTTGAACAGCTTTTGGATCACGATCTAAGGACATTGTGGTCAGTAATGAATCCGGTGTTTTGGAAATAGTTATGGGGTATTATTCCCGCCTTGAGTTTTGAGAATACCGTTTGAAACATGGGCGAAGTCAAGTCTAATGGTTGTTTTTCTTTTTTTCTGATGGGGTGGTGAAAATCCCTTCCGATCTTAGACGTCTTGGAATTTAGGACCCGTGAATATGTTCACTAAATTTCATGAATATGTTCATTATTTCACTAAAAACTACCTCGACGATGCACTTTGGGAGAACCAGGGCTATATTATTTAAGGTCCTCCCCGAATCGACGCCACGCCTAAACGGGCCTTATACCGGGGCAACCTCAATATACCCAACTGTTATTTCTATACTCTTTATAGAGAATAAATAAACCACCCCTCCCCCCAATCCTCCCCATCCCCTAAAGGCCGGCGACGCATTTGTGACGCATCTGGTGTTGCGGGTGTCCATGGGCGGCGGTAATCGCTTACCATCAGGTGATACGTCTGCTCGTTTGCCCGCTATTCTATAAAAAAAAGAAGGTAGGTAAATCAAGCAGTTCAAATTGATGAGTTTAATTTATATAATTTTCAGTCCCAGTCACAGTTTACAAATATACTTTTGCATGTTAATCTTATTTGAACAGATATTTTCGACCTTTGGTAACTGGACTAGCCCTGATAAGAAAGTACCAATTACCAAACAAACTCAGGGATTTAGGTAGTTTCAAACGATATATTTTCAGATTATAAAATCTAAATGTTATATATCTATATCTATATATATAAAAGAGTAAGGTGACTGACTGACTGACATACCCAGAGATCAACGCACAGCACAAACCGCTGAAGCTAGAATCCTGAAATGTTGCATGTAGGTTCTTATATAACGTAAGTGAGCACTAAGAAAGGAATTTTTGTAATTCCACCCCTAAGGCAGTAAATCAGGGGATGAAAGTCTGCGTGAGCGAAGCCGCGTGTAAAAGCTAGTATTTTATATAGAGGAAGTTGACTGACATACCCAGAGATCAACGCACACCCCAAACCGCTTAAGCTAGAATCCTGAAATTTTGCATGTAGGTTATTTTTATAACGTAAGTGAGCACTAAGAAAGGAATTCTTGAAATTCCATCCCTAAGGGGGTAAATCAGGGAATGAAAGTCTGTGTGAGCGAGCGAGCCGCGTGCAAAAGCTAGTATGCATATAAAACATACTCACCGAAAATTGCTCCGGATCTGTCGTATAATAAGGACCATCACTAGACATCAAGAGGTAGAAATAGAACAGGGTGACGGTGGAACGGAAGGGGGAGTTGATGAGATCGTCGGGGTCCCACTGGAAGTCATCTTCACACCCATAGGTGCACAGGCACGGCGTCTCGCACATGCCCACGAACATCGCCATCGACTGTTCTATACAGTACCTTAGAGCGTACTGTGGGAGGTAATATATTATAATAACTAACTTTAAAAATTATAAAAAAAAAAATAACAAAAGAAACCCGGCTTCAAGAATTCGACCAAATTAAAATAGGATCACTCGGGAAACACAATTAAAAAAAGAATCATCAAAATCGGTTAATCCAGATGAAAGTTCTGAGGTAACGATCATAAAAAATACAGGCGAATTGTGAACTTCCTCCTTTTTTGAAGTCAGTAAAAAAATAATGTTTAAGTACTTTTTTATGTATGGGCCTGCCAAAGTGAATCTACTCTGCCTGATTCAAAGCAGAATGCAAGAGTGGTGGTCACCATACTCATTGCTCGTGCAGCCAATGCAACAATGCAGCATGGTGACCCACACCATGGCGGGCTAGTCATGCTTCTGCATCATTGAGCCTCCGGTCTCCTTCTTACCAACGAAACACGACAGCACTGCTGCTGTCACCGTGTTCCGTGAGAGGGTAATACCGCCGCGGTCGAGCTGAAATCAGCGCGCCTTAAGATGCCTGTATGCCTGCGATTTTACAAGCTTATTACTTGAAATGTATGTATGTATGCTTGTTTATTCGCGTGGAATCTTGCAACTCAATTTTGAAGCAGATATCTCAAACGATTTTGCTGAAATTTTGCAAGCATATGTATACAGCGTGACAATACAATATTATAATGACATGGAGCTGATCTGATGCTGGAGCTGGAAGGTGGCCGTAGGAACTCTGTAAAGAAACGTGTTGCAACATCATCGAGTTTGGACTATTTTGATTCGTCTCGAGACATTCCAGTAACAGCTTGCTTTTAAAAAGCTTTTTAATTTAATTTATTATTCACTAACCTTTAAAATAAATAAATCCGTGAGACGGATTAAGAATGACACTACTCCTGTATATCCGTTGACTGCACGTTTGGCCTAGTGGTTTAACGGTCAATACGCCGTTTTCTACTTCGCCAGGTGTCGTAGGTTCAAATCCCACGTAGGACAGCACTTTGTGTGATCCACAATTTGTTGTTCTGAGTCTGGGTATTCTTTGTGTACGTTTCATGTATGTTTGTAAAGTACCCCGCGACACAGGAATTATTCCTAGTGCGGGAGTTGTCAAAAAAAAAAAAAAGAAAAAGATATATCCCATGGGTTATGGTCCCACGACTTGATTTAACGTAAGTTGTGGGAGAGCCACGCTTCGGCATGAATGGGCCGGCTCGACCGCAGTGATACCAGTGCCTTACAGAAAACCGGTGTGATATAGCGCTTGCGCTGTGTGGAGGACAGGGTGTCATGTCCCTCCAACACAAAGGGAGGATCCTCCGACCAGGCGAGGTGATCATGCCTGGCGGGCCAACTGCCCAACGGTTGATGTTGGGATGTTGTATATATGATTATCGGCGCGAGAACTTTCACTGCGCGATTCAGGATTGGTATATTCTTAGTTTCCTTCGTTACTCCGTAGTTCAGTGAAACTTCGGTAGATGGCGCTGTAGTATATTTCTGTTGCGCTGTATGTGGAAGGCGCCACATCACTCCCCTCCAAGACCGGAGGTTGATATATGATGTGTCAGCTGTCTGTGCTCTGTTGCGGAGCTTGCCAGTGCCAGGAGTGAGCAGTTCCAGTGAGTCGGAACTGAGTGCCGCAAGTTCCAGTGAGTCGGAACTGAATGCCGCCAGTCCCAGTGAGTCGGGGCCGAAGTCCGTTGATCCCAGTGAGTCGGGATGGCAGGAGGTGGCGGTGCTGCGGTGAGGTCCCCAGTGAGTCGGGGCGGTTGCTGCGTAGTGGCTGGCTGCTGCATAGACGGGAGAGATATGCTCTGCTTACATGAACCGTAGCTGCAGTGTGCTGTGCCTAGACGCTGATGAGGCCGTAGGGGTAAAGCAGGCTGGAGCGGTCGCGTCCTGCGTGTGGTGTATCCCTGTTGAGGCCGACTTTGCTGGCTGGCTGTGAGACTTGCTGTGGGAGTGAATATGGTGGTGGCGTGCTGATGCTGCATCGAAGGCTGCTTCCAATCACGTCGGGGTCACCACTGTGGAGGACAGGGTGTCATGTACCTCCAACACAAAGGGAGGATCCTCCGACCAGGCGAGGTGATCATGCCTGGCGGGCCAACTGCCCAACGGTTGATGTTGGGATGTTGTATATATGATTATCGGCGCGAGAACTTTCACTGCGCGATTCAGGATTGGTAGTTTCTTAGTTTCCTTCGTTACTCCGTAGTTCAGTGTAATTTCGGTAGATGGCGATGTAGTATATTTCTGTTGCGTTGTATGTGGAAGTCACCACAGCTGTGCTGTGTTTCACCGAGTGAGTGAGGATACCGGAGGCCCATACCCCAACCCCTCCCCCCTTCTCTCCTTCATCCCCCAAACGCCGGCAACGCACTTGTGACGCCTCTGGTTTTACAACAGACTGTAACAAGCTTTTACTGGAATGCCTCCAGACGAATCAAACGAGTCCAAACTCGATGATGTTGCGACGTTTCTTCACAGAGTTCCTATGGCCACCTTCCAGCTCCAGCATCAGATCAGCTCCATGCCATATAATATTGTATTGTCACGCTGTATACAATATGTGCTTACAAAACTTCAGCAAAATCGGTTCAAGATATCTGCTTCAAAATTGAGTTGCAAGATTCCACCCGAACATACAAGCATACATACATACATTGAAAGTTAATAAAAAGCTTGTAAAAAGAGCATCAAAGAATTCAAAGAATCAATATCACTGTGTTAGATACAAACAAGTAGTGCTCAGTTTCAGAACGACGTACATACCTGCATTCGAAACCTGATAAGTTGCATTAATCTCGACAACTTGCTGACACCGTAATAGTCCCAGTTCTTTTCGTGTATATTGTACCAGCTGTCAAAAAAAAGAAAAGGCATTAAATATTATTTTTTCCAAAAGACAACTCCCTCTTTATTACAAACATACATGAAACGGGCACAAAGAACACCCAGACTCAGAACAACAATTTGTGGATCACACAAAGTGTTGTTCCATGTGGGGTATGAGCCCACAACAGTCAGCGCAGAAGAAAGCGGCGTGGCGCCCGCTTAAACCACTTTTTTTTCTTTTTTTTTAACGTGTGGAAATCCCCTCGGACCGTCACCCCACCGGGGCTTGCGGCGGGGCGGTGTGTCGGACTCGAACCGACTAAAACCACACGGTGTGCAACTCTACGCCTGTGAAGAACCCACAACACTTGGCGCAGTAGGAAGCGGCGTGGCGCCCGCTTAAACCACTAGGCCAACCGTGTAGTCACGATGTTTAATTAAAGGTTTAAAAAAAGTAACAAAGCATTTTACTAAATGCATATGAAAGTAAATACGGAACTTACATAAAAAACTACATAAAACACTCATGTGATACTATTATCACACTTGGCTTTGCCTCGTGTGATAAACCCACATTCGTGTTTTAATACCCCTTATTATACAACAGTTGCATAAATAACTAATATACGTTCCGTATTATACGCGTTATTGCTCCGAATGAACTCCGAATCTATGTAACTGATTTACAAGTTATCTTTAAATGTGTGTTTTGCTGGCGTGCGTATACGATAGTTAACATCACGCTTAGACCAATAGGAGTCGAGCATGATTGAAAACGTAAACGGACTTGATTCACAAGTTAACAGAAGAACAGTTAGTGATGAATAGTGATGTAAGTGTAACATACCCTTTCCCAACATCTCTGAATGACATCCGGATCGCATGAGCAGTGTTGTTAAGCCAAGTTATGTTCAAGTATTTCAACATCTGAAACACGGAATCCAAGTGTATATAAACTACATATTTTAGTTATTTTGAGAGTCAACCCTTTTAATGATAAAGAGAAACAATGCATTGGCATTACGAACTTAAACAAAAATTTTCTTACGAGTTAAAAAAAATCGTTGTCTGTAAAGTCTGTTTGCGGACGATAGTTAAACGTGACAACGTCATAACAAAATATTGAAGAAATGATGAGAGATAGATGCGGCGCAAGCGCCAATGATCATAGCAGACCAATGAACGTAGCAACGTAATGGGACAATAAGCGTAACAGGACAATGAGTCATTCTTTTTCGTGCATGCAGCCGGCGTTCATCAATTTATTAGACGTTGTCACGTCAAAAATTTATTTAAATTTAAACTAGCATATGAAAACAATCGCCTGTCACTACGAACTCACACATAACAATTAAAACAAAACATTCAGGATTTCAAGCACACATTAATACTGTTACGATGAAAGATTATTCGCGAATAATATTTGAGACGTATCTACGCACACACATAATGAAATATAAATAATGAACCTTATTTCTATGTCCATAGCGTCGAATATCGATTGGTTGTTGCGCGATTGTTTACAATGAAGGCGCGTCCTTGGTACGGTGAATGAACCCGAACGTTCGACGCGATTACAGAAAACTATAGTGAAAATAATAATGGATATAAAGAGAACGTCTCGCGGGCCGCAATTCAGTTCAGTTTGAGCTACAGTGCGATAAACATCGAAGTGATATTAGTGATCAACCTAGCGACCTCGGCGACCTTTAAGAATTGTAATTCGGAGTAATATTGTTATTTTTAATATTGCTTTTAATAAAGTCTCTTTAACACGTCAAAGGGCTTCTTTCTCAAATAAATCGAACCCTAACACGTAACAATACATTCTGTGTCATAACAGTGTAACACGTAGGCTCATTTGGGCTAATACTTTGACAGAGGGGAACGCCAGCATATAGCTGCTCCCTACCGAGTTGCTCCATGGGTTAGACTCAATATACAGTACCATACTGGTGCAATGCTGCTGCGCTGCGTCGAACTCAACCAGGTCCACGTTCCTCCCGTAGTTAGCCGTGAAGAACAACATGGACTCCACCTATTCATACACTAATGTTAATTCAAATGGACAAAATAATAATAACAGGATACCTCACACAAAGTGTTATCCTGTAGATTTATATGTGAAATATATACCAGCCAAAGTGGGAGAGCCACGCTTCGGCATGAATGCCTCACGGACTCACAGAAAACCGGTGTGAAACAGCGCTTGCGCTGCGTTTCACCGAGTGAGTGAGGATACTGGAGACCCATACCCCATCCCCTCCCTCCATACCCCTCCTCATCTCCCTCCCTATCCCCCAAAGGCCGACAATGCACTTGTGACGCCTCTGGTGTTGCGGGTGTCAATTGGCTTCGCCATAATCCATAATCGCTTACCATCAGGCGATATGTCTGCTCGTTTGCGCACCTAATCCATAAAAAAAGTTACTTTATGATCCACAATGAACAGACTAACCTTGAGACACTCATCAACCACCATGTGGATGCAGGATATAGCTTCATGTAGTACGTACAAAGAAAACCACATGTTGTGCTTTCTACGTCCAGCAAAATCTTCCATAACGCAGGGGTATCTGCCTGCCATCAGATATTTTATTACGGTATTATTACATTTTTAAAGACAACTACCGGCACTATGCGTGTAACTTGTGTCTTTACAAACATACATGAAATGGACACAAAGAATACCCAGACTCAGAACAACAATTTGTGAATCGCACAGTGTTGTCCCGTGGCGGGTTTGAATCGACAGATTACACGCAGTAGAAAGCGACGTGGCGACCGCTTAAACCACTACGCCATCAGTGCAGTCGATATACATCTCAAATTTTTATCTGCTAGTGTAACATGGCAGATAACTATCTGAAACTTTATCAGGAAGAGATAAAACTAGCCCTAAGTCAACTTTTGATATCGGCCAGCAGGACTGTAGTATTACCACATCCAAGGCATGTCTTTCACATTAAGAGAGGGGTTATAGTAAAAGCATTTTTAGGGTTCCGTGCCAAAGGCAAAAAACGGAACCCTTATAGATTCGTCATGTCTGTCTGTCTGTCTGTCCGTCTGTCTGTCCGTCTGTATGTCACAGCCACTTTTCTCCGAAACTATAAGACCTATAATGTTGAAACTTGGTAAGTAGATGTATTCTGTGAACCGCATTAAGATTTTTACACAAAAATAGAAAAAAAACAAGAAATTTTGGGGGTCCCCATACATAGAACTGAAACTCAAAAATTTTTTTTCCATCAAACCCATACGTGTGGGGTATCTATGGATAGGTCTTCGAAAATGATATTGAGGTTTCTAATATATTTTTTTTCTAAACTGAATAGTTTGCGCGAGAGACACTTACAAAGTGGTAAAATGTGTCCCCCCCCCCCTGTAACTTCTAAAATAAGAGAATGATAAATCTAAAACAAATATATGATGTACATTGCCATGCAAACTTCCACCGAAAATTGGTTTGAACAAAATCTAGAAAGTAGTTTTTTTTAATACGTCATAAATCGTAAACTGCAATTTACCTTTCATTCAATCGGCACAAATATAAAAATAAAATAAAAATTATATTATGTTACTTGCTGCTGCGGAACCCTTCATGGGCGAGTCCGACTCGCACTTGGCCGCTTTCTAATATTATGGTGTGCAATAAAGAATCTATCACCGTGGGAGAGCCACGCTTCGACATGAATGGGCCGGCTCGACCGGAGTGATACCACGGCCTTGCAGAAAACCGGTGTGAAACAGTGCTCGCGTTGTGTTTCACCGAGTAAGTGAGGATACCGGAGGCCCATACCCCAATCTGTCCCCCATCCCGCAAAGGCCGGCAACGCACTTGTGACGCCTCTGGTGTTGCGGGTGTCCATGGGCGGCGGTAATCGCTTACCATAAGGCGATACGTCTGCTCGTTTGCCCCCTATACCATAAAAAAACTATCTATCTAAATGACGTTCTGAGGTCGAGACTTAGTTAAAGAAATAAAATGAAATGGGGATCCTTTTATTTTTTAGTCAGTTAAGAACTAATTCTATTGCTCACACCAACAGCCTTTAGTACGATACCCACGAGACGAATCTCCAATTCGTCTCGTGGGTATCGTAACAGTGGTGGTGTGACTCTGAATTCTTAATCCGTCACTACACGTCGAATTGATCCCTGTAGCCTCTTTCTAGCATCGTCCTACGCGACATCAGTTCCATCCCCATCATTTAGATGGTTGGCAGTCCACAACTGTGCGCTTCTCCAGAAACTTTCTGCCTCCACAACAAAACTGTGGAATGAACTGTCGCCTGCGGTATTCCCGGACCAATACGACCTTTAAACTTTTAAGAAAAGAGCGTACTCCTTTTTAACCGACTTCAAAAAAGGAGGAGGTTCTCAATTCGACTGTTTCTTTTTAATGATTTTTACCTCATAACTTTCGACTGGGTGAACCGATTTTGATGATTATTTTTTTGTTTAAAAGCTGGTCCTTCCCGTGTGTCATTTCAATTTGGTCCAGATTGAAGTCGGTTTTTTTTTGTTAAAATATGTGATTATTATAAGGTAATGCAAATGCACTCGTGACACCTCTGTTGTTGCGGGTTCTATGGGCGGCGGTAATCGCTTACCATCAGTACATCACTTTTTTCATGGGGTTGATTTTCTATACAGGTGGATCTAGAGTAACTGTTATTTATAGTTTGTATAGCTACCGTACTCCGGTACAGGGGCCACGTAATCTTTGGTAGGCACATTGATGAACTTATAAATATCTCGATGTTTCTGTATTGTGTTAATTATTCGCATTTTTCCTTCCATTTTTTGATAATGGATTTCCACCTGGAAAACAAGAATACTATAAACCTAATATGTATCTTATATATAAAATTCTCGTGTTACAATGTTAGTTACCATACTCCTCTGAAATTTAGTGTGCATATCGGGTAGGTCTGAAAATCGACCAACATCTATTTTTCATACCCCATTTTTTATGGCAAAACAACTTTTGCCGGATCAGCTAGTCATTACATATAATCACACTTTGAAAGATCAGCAGCCCCAGGCCCTTTAATTAGTTTTTCTTCAATATCTTTACTGAACAGACATTGACCAATTACAATTTAATTTTATGTATAGATAGATGTCAATTTTTCTACAAAATTTCGATGTCGCCTAATACTTAGATTGTGGAGGTCTGATCGAAGTTCAGCGGTATCTTACTTAGGGGACTTTAAAGCTGAAACCATAGTTTAAAAAAGACTTGGACGAACAGTTAGGATGAGGATAAGGAAATTCAAATCGTTTTTGCACCTATTACCTCTTTCTGAAGTTGAATAAATTGGTCCTTATGAAGTTCCCTAGCCTGACGGTGGATAAGAACCAGATCTACAATGGCAGGCATATAGTGGCGCGGTTGCATCGGCAGTCCGTGTAGTATTAAGCAATCTAGATATTGATAGAATCTGAAAAAAATTAATTAAAAAGCTTTATAAAAACAAGCTTTTACTGGAATGCCTCGAGACGAATCAAACGAGTCCAAACTCGATGATGTTGCGACGTTTCTTTACAGAGATCCTATGGCCACCTGCCAGCTGCAGCATCAGATCAGCTCCGTGTCATTATTGTATTGTCACGCTGTATACATTTGCTTGCAAAATTTCAGCAAAATCGGTTGAAGATATCTGCTTCAAAATTGAGTGCAAGATTCCACCCGAACATACATGCATACATATTATGTCTTTACCTATGAAATTGCCTTTCTTCAGTACTGGTCATTTCAAATAAAAAAAAATGTAATGGCTCTGTATTCTAAATTCAAATTAATTTTGTATTAAAACCATGACATTCTATTTACAAACTCAGTCTTTTGTTTTTTGGTTAGCGTTGTATTTTCATTACATTTGAACATTTTTCGTCATAATGGATACTTTAAAAATTTGTGTAATTATGGAATATGAGTTTCGTCGTAGCACCAAGTCAACACAAACGGTACGTAACATCAAAAACGTTTACGGGGAGAACTGTACAAACGAACGCATAACCCGATATTGGTTTTCCCGGTTCCGTTCTGGAAATTTTGACTTGAAAAATGAAGCTCGTGGTCGTCCGGAGACTTTGGTTAACAATAATGAATTAAAGGCGATTGTGCAAGCTGACGAAACTCAATCTACAGCTGAGCTAGCAGCAGCTTTTAATGTAAGCATCAAAACAATATTGATCAATTTGCGACAAATTGGCAAGGTAAAAAAGCTTGATAGATGGGTGCCCCACGACCTTAACGATCGCCAGCGCAACGTACGCGTCGAGACTTGCCTTGCGCTGCTCAACAGGCAAAGAAATGAAGGAATTTTGAAACGAATTGTTACGTGCGACGAAAAATGGATTCTGTTCGACAATCGAAAGCGCTCAGCAAGTTGGTTAGACCCTGGTTCAGCACCAAAGTAATGCTCTAAACCAAAAATGACCCCTAAAAAGATGATTGTCACTGTTTGCTGGTCTAGTGCGGGTGTGATTCACCACAGCTTTTTACAAAACGGCATGAGCATTAATGCAGATGTGTACTGTGAAGAACAGGAGAGAATGATGGAGAAGCTTGCACATCTGCAACCAGCTTTGGTCAATCGGTCGTCCCCACTGCTCCTTCACGACAACGCGCGACCCCATACTGCGCAACAGACCACGACAACGCGCGACCCCATACTGCGCAACAGACAGTCTCCAAGCTGCAAGAGCTGGGGTTAGAAGCTTCCCCTCATCCGCCATACTCACCAGACCTTGCACCTACCGACTATTACTTTTTCCAAAATTTAGACAACTTTTTAGTGGGTTAAAATTCAATTCCCGAGAGGCAGTACAAAATGCCTTTGAAGAGTTTGTTGCCTCCCGTCCAGCTGATTTTTACAAGAAGGGCATCAATAAACTGCCAATGCGTTGGCAAAGATGCGTCGATTGCATGGGTGATTACTTCGAAAGACAGAAATAAAAAAGTTTGAAAAAATAAGTACTTTCACTTATTGCATACAAAACGGCAATTTCATAGGTAAAGACCTATTACATTGCAAGTTAATAAAAAGCTTGTAAAATAAAACGTCGTCTTCATTGTTCCTATGTACAAGGGAAAGCAATTACTGCAAAAGATTATTGTCACACGAGTCTCCAGTAAGTTTTTTTTTCTGGATTTAACTTTCCTAGGCACCGAATGTTTCTTTGAGATTATAAGTTCCATCAGTGTGATGGTCTTGACTTATAACTTTACATACACGGCATATCTCACACACGGCAGTTTGACTACAAAACTAGACAGTATGTGCTATATAATACCTATATAACACCTACATGTTCTACCTATACATAAAGTTGGCAACATCCTGGCATCGATCTAAGACTAAAGGCCGCCATACACGGTACAGTATACTGACATATTATTATACTAACGTATGTGGGTAGATAAATATTGTGCAAATTCTTCCAACACACAAGTCTGGACTTGCGCAAGTTTACTGTAACGTGTATGGTGGCCTTAACATTACCTTCGATCTATGGTATGGTTTTCGTAAAAGAAAGAGAAAGAAGATCGAATAGCACGCAGAGGGGGACACGATTAGATGTAGTGTGGAAGTATACGAAGGATTATGAAACGAACCTTATGTTATTCTCAACCTCCTTCCGAAATTGCACCGCAAACTTGAGTCGCATTGCGTAAGTGTCGGGATCGTCCGCTTTAAACAAAAGGCGGATCCGGGGAATGCTGAGAAAATATTGTTTACTACAAATATCACTAATAGGTAGGTTGTACCCAGTCATCATTCGTTCAATTTCAAGGTATATTCTTACATAAAATATAACAGAATCATGATATACTAAAGTTTTTTTTTTTTTTGAAAAGACAACGCCCGCATTAGGAATATACATCCTGTGTCGTAGGACGGGGACTTTACAAACATACATGAAACGGACACAAAGAACACCCAGACTCAGAACAACAATTTGTGGATCACACAAAGTACTGTCCCGTGTAGGATTTGAACCCACAACACTTGGCGCAGTAGAAAGCGGCGTGACGACCGCTTAAACCACTAGGCCAACCGTGTCAAGATGTAGGTACTTGTATGTATTTATTCTCGTTTGTACGTCGATCGGGCCGGAAAAGATACAAGCCAAGTTAAGGGCTTGTATGTTTTCCGGCCGTGCGCTTACTTAAACCAAACCTCAAGCCTAAGCCTCTTTGGGGCTGTAATTATTCTAAGAAGCGACACTATGCTGCCCGACCAGTAAAACCAAGGCCACAGAATCAAAGAAAATGTGAATTTTGAGTTGCATTTGCCATTCGGCAGCAACAATCACTCGTCAGCCCTCTTGGCCAAAATGCAAGTGTTTCGCGTCGATTTTGTCTCTAGAATTGCTAATGAGATGACATCTCGTTAGTTTTTTAGTAATGTTTACGTTTGTTGCATGTGAACTTTGGCTAGGGGGGCAAGTGAGGCGTTTACTGGTTTCCCCATACCATACAAACATCAGTAATTATACATACGAATATGTTCTCTTGGTACCATCCAAGGCCATGATATCCCATAGTCCAGTTGTCGGGTCATGACCTAAAGCTGCGACGTTGGTCCACTGAAAAGGGTAGGTTTTAAAAGTTTTGACCAGAACTTGATCATAAAATAATACATTATTTTAACAAAAAAGCCGACTTCAAGAACTGGACCAAATTAAAATAGGACCACCACTGGAAGCACCGGCTTTCATATAAAAAAGAATCATCAAAATGGGTTCACCTAGTCGAAAGTTCTGAGGTAACAAACATTTAAAAAAATACCGTCGAATTGAGAACCTCCTCCTTTTTTTAAGTCAGTTAAAAAGGTTGATAATGAAGCGTCAATCTATACCAAATATATACAATTGGAGTGTCTGTTTGTAATATTGAAACAACTGTATCAAAATAATTATAAAAATACAAAATAACATTTTTTTACAATTTTTGTGTCTGTTTGTTTGTTACGGCTAATCTCTGGAACGGCTGGACCGATTTTGACGGAACTTTCACTGGCAGATAGCTGATGACATAATGAGTAACTTTACTTTTTAACTTTTTTTGGACTATGTTCGCCCCGTGGCGTTACCAGCAGTTGTTGTTGTAGGATAACACCGTGGGGCTCAGCTAGTTAATTATATAAAGCCAAAACAAATGTACCTCGTAGAGATTATTGAGATAGTGCATTAAGTCGCCATTCATCGGGCGTGCGTCTATTTTGGGTATAAAAGCCAATCCTGGGCAAGGGTGCTGTTCACCCTCAATCAAACCCAGTGACATCCATTCTTCAGGAACACTAAAACGTATTACTGATTATAACATATCTATACTAATAATAAAGGTAAGGTTGAAGAATTTATTTCATTGTTTGGTTGAACACGCTTATATCAGGAACTATTGATCCGATTCGAAAAATTCTTTAGTGTTCGATAGCCCGGTTATCGAGAAAGGTTATAGGTTATTACAGGCCAAAAAGAAGTAGCATCAATGAAAATTATACCAAAAACGAGGGAAAACTATCCCTTTTGAGCTCTCAAATGCGTGTGCTACGTAAACGGAGTAAGTTTCACAAAACTAATGTATGAAAGAATTCAAGAAATCAGCGGCAGCATGTCAAATTTTTAAGATTGGTTGAAAAGATAGGAAATATTAATGCGCTAATTTCTTATGAACAGTGTGTGTGCAGAAAACACTCTAGGGCCCTATTCTGGTAGAAGTGTTAGGGTTCCTACACAGGAGGGGGCCACCTACAAATAGTGGGCGGCCCGAGGTACGTCGGGGTTCCAGGGATTTCCTTTCGAGGGTGCACTTGGTTCCCCGGCTTCTTGTACCCGAGACGGTTTGCGGTTTTTAGTCGGTTCGAGTCCGACATAACCACCAGCCGGTGGTATCCGAGGGGATTTCCGCACAAAAAAGGGGGGGGATAACTCACCGACAGTCGAAGTCAGTGTTGTCAAAGATTTCGAGATCGAACTTAGGAAAAGGGCTGTAGATGCCATAATACTCTGCATCACCGAGCTTGTACTCTTCCACTGGCAGTAATAAATATGGTTCTATGTCGTGTCCACGTATAGTTTTCTGCAAATGTTTTGACAATTTATCAAATGAAAGAGAAAAACATTGCCAACCGCTGGCAAATGACTGCACGTTTGGCCTAGTGGCTTCCTACTGCGCCAAGTTTTGTGGGTTCAAATCCTACATAGGATAACACTTTGTGTAATCCACAAATTGTTGTTCTGAGTTTGGATGTTCATTGTGTCCATTTTATGTATGTTTGTGAAGTCCCCCGCGACACAGGATGTTTATTCCTAAAGAGGTTACTGTCTTTTAAAAATAATAATAATATTTATCTTGATTTTTGAAAAGCAACTGCCACAATAGGAACAGCTTGCATACTGTTTACCTTTCATGTAATACTAACACTATTGTACCTGAATATCTGACTTTTAAAAAGAGTGGTCTTGAGTTCCTTTGCCAGTATCCTTCTCATAAGGCTCTACGCATTTTGGAAACTGGAAGTTATGGATCGACACAAGCAGGCAGTAGATTTTGGTGTTTTCACCATTTACCTTGATAATATCTACAGCACATGCTGTGGCGTCTGCTTCTATCGATTTATGATTTTTAACTGTAGCTTCAATTTAACGTTCATAAATGTCACTTAGTATCTTATTTGAATTTGAAAATTTGGAACATTCTTGTTACGGGGGACTTTATAAAAATACATGAAATAGACACAAAGAACATTCAAACTCAGAACAACAATTTGTGATCACACAAAGTGTTGTCCATGTTGGGTTTGAACCCATAACCCTCGGCGCAGTAGAAAGAACGCGACCGCTTAAACCAGCCGTACAGTAATAGCTTCAGTGCTCTGGAACAGTAAAGGTAATGATGATGATGAACGTGGAAAGAGGAGGATCCTGCTATTTCACATATGGGATGCTTTGACTGAAGTAATCTACATCTATACTATTATATAAAGAGGTAAAGTTTGTGTGTTTGTATATTTGTTAAATTGTAAGGGGTAATCTCGGGATCTACTGAACCGATTTTGAAAATTCTTTTACCAATAGAAGGCTACGTTATTTGGGAGTGACATAGGCTATATAATAACCCGAAAAGTGTAAAGACTTTTTCGTGGTAGCTAAATTTGCAAAGTAAGTCGGAGAAAAAAATGTTTACCGCCCAACGAAGTGGGCACGGGTCAGCTAGTCAGTCAATAAAACCACGGTCTCATAGAAAACCAGTGATAAGTAATTCTTCAGATGCTTTCCATCGAGGGAATGAGGTTATAGTCCATTCGTTTAGATAGTGTCGGTCCACCCGCACGCAATTATGGTTATACGGTGGAATCCGTTTATAATGACTTCGAAGGGAATTGACAAACATGTCATAATAAACGAACGTCATACAAAACGTTTTGTAAAAAAAAAGACGGAAACCCCCGCAAACTGCAGACTTTCGATCGGCCAATAGTTTGGTTGGTTTCTTTATCAGTATGAAGATGTATGGGAGTGCACACATTATAATGATTAAGTATCGGCCGACTAATAAGCCAAAAGCCAGCCCGATCAAACTATCGGCCGATTAAAAAGCTTTATTCATTGAGATTGTCGAATGACCCACGCCAAATTCCTTTGCGAGAAATGACTTTGATTCTCTATTTTCTAATTCTTTGCACCTTTCTCCTCAATCGTAAATACTTTACGGAGTTGAGACGACTTTTTTTCAAACGATATCTCTAAAAACTATGAGTGACCTTCAAGTATTCACAGAGATTCAAAACAAAACGAGCCACGTGCCGAACGTCATCTGGAATCAACGAACATTGCCGAAGGTGTAAAAAATCATGTCGGTCGTTATAACCGGACATAATTTATTTAAAAATGGGTCATAATAAGCGACATGTCACTGTAAGCGAAGTCATTATATCCGACTTTTTACAAAGAATTTTATATGAAAACCAAACTTCGTTGTGAAATTACGTCATAATAGGCGGTTGGTCAATATAAGCGGAGTCATAATAAACGGATTCTACTGTAGTTGTGAAATACGAATATATGAATTCATACAACGGCGTAAACTGACAAATCATACTTGCTTGTGGGTGTATGCCGTAGGAGGGCCCTTTGATTTCGTGACGGCTTACCGCAGTTACCGCACGTGCGATGGAGGTGCGATCAAGGTGACCGAATCTAAGTGAATAGACTATACATGTTCAATCCCAAAGATATATACTTTGATTCTAGAGGAAGGACATGGGCAGAGCCGCGGGCAAATTCTGCGTAACACTTGAGTTATAACTACATTGAAGTATGTAGACCCTTGTCTAAAGATAAAGGCAAAAAAGTACAATTACGAAATTGAGAACCTCATTTTCTGAAGGCGGTTTAAAAAAAGCTACAATACACATACCTACATATTGACGGCATTCACAACGAGGATGGTGACCACCACGCTTGGATTCCAATCAGGCTTTCCTTTAGACTGAGTAGTCATTTTAACAGCTAACAATGAAGCAGTGTTTCTTTTTTACCATAAAAACACTGCTTTTTGCTGCATTAGTCTATCGATTAGTGTATATGAATGCCGATCAAGAGATCTTGGGTTTGGCACACAGCGCCATCTAGTTCCAACTAAGCAGAGCTATAAGTACATTTACATATTTTTTTTGTAAATCACACTAATCACACTTCACACTAATATGTAAATGTGAGTATGTTTGTTACTTCTTCACGCAAAAACTACTGAACGGATTTGGATGAAACTTTACAGTAATATAGCTTATACATCAGAATAACACATAGGCTACTATTAGCAGCGATAACCGACATACACGCGGGCGGAGCCGCGGGCAACAGCTAGTACATGCATAAGTACATAGAAAACAACACAAATCCGAAACAAATATTTGTAGATCATACAAACATTTGGTCCGATCCAGGAATTGAACCCGAGACCTCAGACACTCATAGACGGCGGTCGCATACGCCACCACTGCGCCACTGAGGCAGTCATAAGATTCTTACAAGAATTCTAAACAATTCGTAATTCAGAGTATGAAAATCGGCGGTCTTTGACAGAGAGAACACGTTAAGTCACATCCATCCATCCATACTTACAAACATTCGCGTTTATAATATTAGTAGGATTTATATTAGTTGTCTACTACCAATAACACAAGCTCTGCTTAGCTTGGTACTTGATGGCGTTGCCGTTGTGTGTTAGATGTCCGAAATATTTTTTATTATTTTTACATACTACTACACTTTCAAATCGCCTGAACTGTTTAAAAGTCTATCTACAGATAAAAATAACACAGCATGAACCTTTATGTTAGCTGCTAGGAACTTCCTACGGAGCCGCTCAATCTTGACCAATCTGGGCAATTCCTTAGGCATAACAATACTAAGGAACTGAAGTTTTGGAACAAATGTTTCAAATGGGAATTGCTGAAACATTACATGTTGTTTTAAATAGTTTCGTTTCAAAATAAAAAAAGTAAAAAATAGTAGAGAAAAAAAAATAAAAAAAAAGTAAAAGAAAAGCTAAAAAGTACTACAATGAGAAAGAAATTTGAAACCTCCGTGACACGTCATCTCCTCGGGGATTTGTGGATGGGTGATGTCAGAATAGGACCAATTAATGTATATGTAATGTAATAGGGTAGTTAGGGGACTTTTCATCAATTCAAATACCGTCTCATAAACAACAATACTGGGCATGTCTATTTCGACAATTTTTCTGAACGCAACGTTGAGATCTATGCAATGATGCATAAATTGTAACAAGACCATTTTTCGAATTGCACATTATTGTTGTAAAGCAAAGATATTCATTAAGGGCTCCCACACATAACTGCGATGCTGCATGAAGTTCTTGCAGTGCATTCATGCGAGCTCGCAGATATTTGCAGTTATGTGTGGGAGCCCTATTGGTGATAAATCCATAGGCATAACCAAGTAGACTAATTTTAATTTTGAACAGGTACTAACAATGCTATCATCTTCCTTATATGTTGTCCAGCGTCCTGGAGGTAGCAAAATCGTTCCCTTGTGTGGCTTAGGCAGTGACAATAAGATTGGTGCTAGGCTATCTGTCTTGGCCTAGAAAGCATAAGACTTCTTATGGCTCCTCTACATGATGGGCCAGCATGTGGAGGGCATAGTGGTGAAGGCTGGCTTATGGCACGTGCGATGGTCATGGGATGGCGTCGGTGTTAGTTTTTCGGCCACACATCAAAGGTACGCCAGAACGTAAAGATCACAACTAAATGTCACCATCGTGTAATTGCGTCTCAACCATCAGATGGCCATCTCCCTGGGCCAGCGCTGGCCTATCATGTGGAGCAGCATTAAAGTAACAAGATAAGGCTGTGTTTGACATGTAACATATTTCCTCTCACTTTTCTGCAGTCAATATTGAATATAATTACAAGATACACAAGATAAGAGTTTATAAAACTAAGACCTGAGTACGTAAAAACCTTTGACAACATTTATACAGCTTATATCACCCAGGCCATTATTATGAATTTAATGTCACCCCATTCATTAAAATTGGTTCAGTAGTTTAGGCGCTACTGTGGAACATACATACATACATAGACTGCCTAAACTATTACCCTTCCTTTTGGCTTTGCTAGAGTCGAGTAAGAAGACAATATTAAGATATATCTGTGTAAAAACTGTAAAACACCTAGTTTCTTGTTTCTATCAGTACATTTTTTTTAAATATGTGCCTAATACTGTAGAAAGTTGTAGTGAAAAATAAAATATAGAAGAGAATGAAATTAATCTGAAGCAGTAGGAATGTTATTCACAATAACATTCAAGCTTTAGACACTAATTTTAACAAGAAAAGTTTAAAAACTAGAACACAACTATGTAAAAACACCATTGTTTTGATCCTATTACTAAATCCTACAATATTTATATTATTAATAAAACCTCCTATTGTTATAATTCTATTGAATAGTAATATTGTAAACGTTTCAATAAGCTATTAGTGAAGATGACAGAAACTATGTACCCTCCCCCCCGTCCCTCCTTCCCAGTCCATATCTGAAAAGGTAGCCGAACGGGCGAATAGCGTGATCAGAGTAGAGAGAGAGAGAGACTGAGTTTGGGTAGTGTCTGTCTCTCTCACGCAAGCTTCTGATTGGTGGATGCACATACCAATTAGCATGACTGATTTGGCGGGAAATACTCAAACCAATCAGAAGCCGAATCAGAAGCTAGCGTGAGAGAGAGACACTACCCAAACTGAGTTTCTCTCTACTCCGATCACGCTTTCCGCTCGTTCGGCTGCCCTACCAGGTATATATCCTCTAAGGTCAAGATACTCTATGGTCAGTCAACCTTTCAATTTTCAACTTTGGGCTGTCAGTGCAATGTTGCCGCATTTTGCAGAGGTTGTCTTATCTTCGTTTATCTGATTAGTCTCGAAGGGTAACTTTGTATATTGAAAGGAAGATGGCAATGATCATTTATTAATATTCAGTAACAGTTTCGATGATTCTCAATTCTCTCTGGTGTAAAATTTTGGATGTAAACTCTGCTGATTTCAAAATTATTCTGTCATTGTCTGGGACCCAGGAATACCACTAGTAAGTACCTAGAGAGTGGTAGGATTCTGCAAATGTATTTTAAAAATGCAGCTGTATAAACTAACCCTTAATATTAATTTCATACGTTGCTGAGAAGCGACTGCTTTTGTAGGGTCTTCACTAGTTAAGACAGATACCAATTCTGAATAATATCCTCGTTTTGGAATATCGTCCCTTGTAATACTGTCATACACAACGTCATGCTGTTGTATTCTCTTCCTTCTGGTATACATATTGTAAAACTTTAATAGTGTCCCTTCATTCCCTATACAATTATTGAACAATGCTTTATTTGACAAGATCTTGACACATAAACTCCTTTTAAATAAATAACGGCATGTCAATGATTGAAAAAGTTTATATGCTAAAATATTTTGTGAGAGAATCGTGCATGTACTGGAAAACAGTCACAGTTAAATTATTATTATAAACCATTATATAACATAACCATTTATGTTGATGAAGCTTCATTTAATTATTTTTACATGCAAGATTTAGATGGCAGCTAAAAGTGCAAGCAGCAACCTAAATTTATTGTATTTCTATATTATCAAAAATAGTAAGAAAGTCAACGACTCAGCCAGGTACGTGGGGCTCGACGACGTGGTGGTGACATACATATGGTGCGGTAAACGATGTACCAATAAAGATTGAGCGGAGCGTATTTCAAGGTGACAGTCTGAGTCCCTTGAGGTTTTGTCTGGCTTTGAATCCTCTAAGTACTCTATTGGAGGGTTCAGGGTTAGGCTGCAGAAAGATAATCGAGTTATCTCTTCACTCTCTTATATGGATGATTTGAAACGGGGGCGGGGCAAATAGCCCCGCCCCCACTAACTTTTAATTGACAGCGTCACGGAAAACTTAAGTAATTCTATCAAAATAGAATTTGGTGTAGACAAATGCACAGTATGTATGTAAAGAAAGATCTGTGTCTACAACCGAAACCTACAAGTATCCAGATTTTTCACAGTCCTTAGGAATACCAGAATCTAACATGAAACAAACGTTGCAGGAACGCTTCTTTGGCTACCTGAAAAAAATGCTTAAAAGTGTTTTATCAGGGGGTAACAAGGTGCGAGCCTGCAATGGTTGGGTCATGCCGGTTCTGATGTATTCCTATGGTGTACTGAGATGGACTCAGACCGAATTAGATGCCATGACTGGAGAGTCCGTACAGCGCTGACTACATTTCGAAAGCGTTCTCACGTTCATCGGTTATGTAAAACTAAATTTCAACACAAAAGAGAATAACTACAAAACAAAATCAAAGAGATAGATCAGATGTGTGTGTGGGTGGATGTCCCTAAAGGATCACTTCAGAGAAACTTCAACAACAACTATCACAGTATATATTGTACTAAAAAAAACATCTTATTAGACAAGAAATTTACAGTTTCATTATCCTAAACACATTCTTAACTCTAAAACACAAAAAAAAAACCATAGTGGGTAGTGACACTATAGATTACTTATGATTAACTATACAAAAAAAAATTAATAATATACGTGACCTCCTTCTAGCACGTCAGTTGGCCTGACCCACGGTCGGGCCATCCTCCGCATGCCAGCAGCCACATCACAAGCTCCGTAGTATGGGGAGCCACGCCTTGCAGGACATGAACATCAGGATGTCCTTGCCACACTTCACCCGTGTCTAAGAAATACTTCTCACCCGTATCTTAGAACAGGTCTCCTTACCCGTATCTAAGAACAGGACTCCTCACCCGTATCTAAGAAGAAGGTGCTTCTCACCCGCTTCTAAGAAGCCCTAAGAACAAATACACTTTCTAAGCATTTTTTAAACTAACAAAGAACTTAAAAAATAAAAGTTTGAAACAATTTTCTCAACTTACATAATGGGCACTTAATATATTACATGATTACTACATGATTTACACAGACAGACACAATACACCTGTTGTGTTCCAACTAAAGTAGAAAAGGCAGCGAGACTGAAATCAATCCTTTTTATATACATTCTCATGGATTGTTCCAGAAGTCTCCCACTTATAATCTCATTATGACAGCTTCAGTGACACTGTCAATAGACGTTCACAAACTAATTCACCATATCAAAACATTTCTAAACTCGATTCACAATTAATTATTTTAACTCACAAAATTACGCCCTCTCTCGCACAATCAGCGAACTAAACATCAAATCACTTATACTGTTTAAAGCCTAATTGCACAACGAGTCTACAGAGGGTGCTACTTACAAAATAATTGTTTTGGTTAAAAAAAAAAGTGTTACACAGTAATATAGCTTATACATCAGAATAACAAATAGGCTCCTATTTTCTGCGATAACCAACATACACGCGGGCGGAGCCACGGGCAACAACTAGTATGTACATATTATATTTAAAAATGTAAATAAGTAATATGTGATAGTCTTTAATGAAGTCAATAATAATAATATGGGTATAAATACGACATCTCGCCGGCCGCAGTTCTGTTTGAGCTACAGTGCGATAAATATCGAAGTAATATCAGTGATTAACCTAGTGACCTCGGAGATTATTGAGGATTGTTATTCTAAGTGATATTGTGATTTTAGGAGTGTTTTTAAATTAAATGCTATGAAATATATTTAGCTTTAATTCCGCGAGACAAATATCCAGGTCTGAAAGCAGGGCACAAATCCCACCGTCATGCATATGTACACATACAAAACAAGTGAGAAATAATTAGCATGCCATGCAACCAAACCTATACTCGACACGTGTTTCGCCCCTCCACGGGGCATCCTCAGGAGATGTTGACTCGTCGAGCGTTTGAGCTCGAATGCGCCCTAGCGCACCGCTGTCGGCCCTTTATATACCGTTTCGATGACGCTATAATCACGATCGATACAATGTCACAACGACATCTGTGCCGAACTACCCGCAATCATACTTAGAAGTGGTGATGGAATTAAGTTTGTTTGGTCATTCAACAGTGTATATGCATTATTATTGTTATATTTTGATATTTCTAACTGTTCCAACACACTCATCCGGAAACCCTTATCGCAAACATGCAGAATGTTATAGGTATTGTTGCCGCTCAAGGAGTGGCCGGTGTCGATTAAATGTTTTGCGAAATGTGATTTATCTGGATGGCCATTCCTGTGAGCAGCAACATGTTCCCTGTACCTAATTTCGAAACTACGGCCTGTCTGACCCACATAGACCCCGGTGCAATCATTGCATACTAATTTGTAAACTCCGGATTTTTTTGAATTCTCTAATTTATCTTTACCGTTACATAGTTTACGCAAGTTATGATCCGATCGAAAAGTTAAAAATTATACAAATACCCAATTTTCCAATTCAGAGATTTCTTTACTAGAGAAAGGCCTCAAATATAACATCAGGCCACGGTTATCCCAGAAATCGCTCGAAACTTTAATGGTAGATTCAGAAATGGCTTGTGTTAGAAGTAAAATGGATAGCGCCGTTAAACATCAGGTGGCATTTCAAATAAAGACAGCGTCCGCTACCACCATTACCCAAAATTATTCCGAAATACAAGTACATAGGTCATTACAAAACACAATTACTCAAAATGATTTAATAATTACTAAAGCCGACAAAGGCAATACAGTAGTCATTTTGGATAAAACTGCATACCACCAGAGGGTTAACGACGTTATCCAGGGGGAAGATTTTGAACGTCTTACTACCGACCCTACTAAAAAATTCACTCTAGAAATAAAGAATGCAATTAATAACACGTCGTACATTTCTCCAGGCCAGTTAAAATATAAAATTCCAATGAACCTACGATCTCCTTTTTTGTATGGTTTACCAAAAACTCATAAAGACAACATCCCAATTCGCCCCGTTGTCTCTTACATTGGTGCCCCGACATACGATTTAGCCAAATATCTAAACAATTTACTAAAGGCAAAGGCATCTTTTAAACCACAGTACAGTTTAAAAAATAGTTTAGATTTAACTAAAAAAATACAAAATATTAACACCCCCCACAATTCGAAATTATTATCACTAGATGTAGATAGTTTATTTACAAATATTCCATTTGAAGAGTGCCTACGTATTTTGGGGTACCTTTTGGAGAGGCAACGTTTACATCCAGGAGAAATAAATGACCTACTTAACCTCACACGTATTTGCATGGAACAAAATTACTTTCGATTCAATAACGAATACTACCGCCAAAAAGAGGGTCTAGCAATGGGATCACCTTTAAGTCCATTAATGGCGGAAATATTTATGGACTATTTCGAATGTAAATATGTGGTGGGCGAGCCCAACATTCTGTTTTATTATAGATATGTGGATGACGTAATTATCTGTTGGACAGGTACTAATCGTCAATTGGATATTTTCGTAAATAGGCTCAACACTCACCACCCCAAAATTAAATTCAAATTAGAATTAGAATCAAATCAGTCCCTTAATTTTTTGGATCTAACAATCACAAGAGTCAATAACAAACTCGATTTCCAAATTTATCGAAAGCCCACACACACTGACACAACGATTCCCGCTTCATCCTGTCACCCACTACAGCATAAACTAGCAGCCTTCCGCAGCTATGTCCACCGTTTAATGTCACTCCCACTGTCCACGGATAATTACGCAAAAGAACTCAAAATATTGTATCAAATCGCGACTTCAAACGGTTACACCAAACAAGTTATTGATAATATAATTAAGAAAAAGCAGAATGACCGGGCTCGCTCAGCACTTTATGCATGTACCCCCGAAAGAATTAACAAGAATGTCGGGAGTCTCACTTACATAGGCCCAATTTCAGATAGAATCGCGAATATTCTAAGAAAACACAATGTTTACGTAGCTTTTCGATCGGATCATAACTTGCGTAAACTATGTAACGCTAAAGATAAATTAGAGAATTCAAAAAAATCCGGAGTTTACAAATTAGTATGCAATGATTGCACCGGGGTCTATGTGGGTCAGACAGGCCGTAGTTTCGAAATTAGGTACAGGGAACATGTTGCTGCTCACAGGAATGGCCATCCAGATAAATCACATTTCGCAAAACATTTAATCGACACCGGCCACTCCTTGAGCGGCAACAATACCTATAACATTCTGCATGTTTGCGATAAGGGTTTCCGGATGAGTGTGTTGGAACAGTTAGAAATATCAAAATATAACAATAATAATGCATATACACTGTTGAATGACCAAACAAACTTAATTCCATCACCACTTCTAAGTATGATTGCGGGTAGTTCGGCACAGATGTCGTTGTGACATTGTATCGATCGTGATTATAGCGTCATCGAAACGGTATATAAAGGGCCGACAGCGGTGCGCTAGCGCGCATTCGAGCTCAAACGCTCGACGAGTCAACATCTCCTGAGGATGCCCCGTGGAGGGGCGAAACACGTGTCGAGTATAGGTTTGGTTGCATGGCATGCTAATTATTTCTCTCTTGTTTTGTATGTGTACATATGCATGACGGTGGGATTTGTGCCCTGCTTTCAGACCTGGATATTTGTCTCGCGGAATTAAAGCTAAATATATTTCATAGCATTTAATGTCATGGATTTCCGCAAAGTAACGCCTGATTCCATAACTTATCTTGAGTGTTTTTAAAGTCTATTTTACACGTAAGAAGGTTTATTTCTCAAATCCATCGAACCCTAACACGTAACAACTGGAGTTGCAATCATTTGACCAATCTAGGTTACTTTTAAAACCTTTCAGGTGATTTTTCAAGTCTCTTGGTTACTTAAGGTTACGCTGATGAAGAGGTTACTTTTAGGTGACTGTAGAATTAACTCAATTTCTTACATTAATTATTTGATCATATGTATATACACTAAAACTAATAACGTGGGCCAGAACCTTAGGTACAATAAGGTTCTAGTACTTACTTTACCTTTCGGATTATTATTATTAATAACTAGTATCATCATTTTGCAAGGTATTATGTTTCTGTCCTTTATATTCTTGTTCCTAATTTTGCCAAATGACTACTTACGTAACACTGGTTTAGCTAGGTACATATTCTAAGGGTTTTAAGCCAAATCAGCAGGGAAGGCGATCTAAAATCGATTAAATGAAGAAGTGATTCTTTTGGTCAAAAATGTTTAGTTCTAAATCAAAATATAGCACTTAATATATTCTGAAAATCAATATTTTACACTAGAACATCAAAATTGCATTTTTGATGTATTTAAAAAATATGGAACTTAACTATTTACTTAAATAGGTTACTTTTTAAATATTTCAGGTAACTTCTGTGACAAGACCCAATTGGCAACATTATAATTTTCAAGTCACACTGCACCAGTGTTGACAGATGGGGCTAAAGCGCGGATGGGGCCATCTCCCTTGTCGAGCGGTAGTAATATTTTAATGCGCTGGCTACAAGTAGCCGATAGGGCTATCTTTTTTTCAGAAATATTTTATTATCAAACAAACAATTTTATGCGGAAAATAAACTTTTACAGCAACAATCAGTTTCAATAGTTTATGTGTATATTAAGCATGAATTTTAAAACGCTAACTGTCTCGTAATACTTAAAAAGGTACACAAAAGTCAAATCTTGAGTACTACTGACGTCACTAGATGGAGGGCTATCTCGGGGCCACACGCGTGCACGGCAAGGCTTTTCGAGAAAAACATATTCTGGTAACACTGCACTGCACACACGCACTGTCCTGTCTCTGTCTGTCAGTCAGTTCTGTTCTGTCACAGTCACTACTGACACATTAACGAACGTCACATCAACTTAAAATTTTGGATTCATGGTGTTATTTTTCAATATTTTAATTATTTCTTGCAATTCATTATTTTTAAAATAGGTAATTTATTCACGATAGATTATGAATCAAGGCAATCTTAATATATTTAAAACAAAATTTTAGATTTATGTGCGCGGGATATTGTTTGCCAGTAAAAAGATCGTTCAAAACTTCTAGAAGTTACCGCCCAAAAATAAATAATGATATTTTACAAAATATTTAAATCTACTGACAAAAATTATCAGGTTATGTGAAATTAAGTTTTTGTGAGTATTTTAGTTGTAGTGTAGGTATTTAATCAGACCTCGATTATTTAACAAAAAAATTCGTCAAAAAAATTACACATGACAGTGTAAACATTTTTATAGTTAAAGAATAGGTAAATGTAGATATAAGTTTTTCTACATGATGTGGTCGTTCGTCGATTGGTTCCTTCTAGGTTTTATTTCAGAAATATTACATTTCGTTGTTATGTATATGTGTGCCTTTTGTTGTGTATTTGTATGTCTTTCAGTCATTCACGACTTTCTTTTGTTGTTTCGCAATATCTTCTTTATAAATATAAGGTTGCCTGAAAGAGAACACAATAATAGGTAGCCTTTGTGCCACCATTCTCTAGTTTTTTAAATATTTTGCGTACATTCAGTACCAAGCTTTCAATTTTATTGTTATTCATGAAATTTCAAAATGTATTTCTAATACTTAAATATAATATATAATAATATTCTGAATTATATACCGTTGACGTTGACTGTTGGAACTTGCTACAGATGTAGAAGTCACTGTGCAGTGCCACTATAGTTATTTATTATATAAGAATGACCACACGTTTTTCAATTTAGCATTATTTAAAACAATAACACTTAAAATTTAGGTAGAAATTTTTTTTACAACTAAATAAAAATAATCCGATAATATAAGAATCTTATTGTCATGTATGGTTTAAATCCAGATGTTGATTTAAGTATATTCTAGTCTAAGTCAATCTACATATTTATTTAATTAGCCTCAAAGGCCATTTTTCTATTTTCATGGCTAGAATTGCAGAACTTACAAAATTGACTCTCTTAAAGGAGGTTTTCTGCAAAACCAAAGTCGGTTATTTGAGTTTTCACTCACTCGCTTGTTCTGAAACACTCAATTGTAAAAACATATTATATAATATTTCCAACGTATTTTCTTTGTCAATTGAAACTTGCTAGATTGTAAACAGTATTTTTTTGTTGAATTGGAGTTATTCTGTGTTATGTATGTACATGTCCTGGATGTAATGTGTAAATTGATGTTTAATTATCAATGGCTGTTGTGTGGATAATACGATTTGCTTTCTTCTTTCTTAGTAAATATAAGCATTTTCTTAACCCTTTCATCCTGAATTGCGATAAACACTATTTTTCTTTATTCTTCAACTTCCCCAGCTTGTAGCTTTCGGTGCCATGTTGGCTGCGGCTCACGGCTATGGCCATGCCGCATCATCCCAAAGCATAGTACGCTACGATGGAGCCTACGCACCTCTGGGACAATTTGCGGGCGTATATGCTTGAATTTCAGCAAAAATATTTGAGATAGTTACCCTCCCAAACATAAAAAATTCTAATCAGTTGATATAGACCTATACTGTTCATGTAAAAACTGTTTTAAATAAAAAAAAACCCCATTGTCAGGTATATCAGACCCATACAAGTTATTACATTTAAAATAAAATAATAAGAACAATAAAATCAAATATAAATTAATTCAATTAATTATATACAGGTTTGATATGATTTAAATCACTTGCTTTAAATCAGTGATTTAAATCGGATTTTAATCAAATGATTTTTTTTTATAAAAATCAATGATTTTAATCATTAAATTTTTACTGCAACCAAATCGGCCAAAAATTGTCTAGGGACTTCCCCCGACATAGACCTAATGCCTTGATCACAGGTATCATCAAACCGACGAGACAGTACTCTCGGCCGAGTACTCGTACTTATAAACCGTACGTATAAACATAGCGCCGAGCACTCGGCCGAAGGAAACGGCGAGACAATAGCTCGGCTGCCTTTCTAGTTACTAGACCGAGTTACCACCCTCCCGCTTCCCCGCACTGTCTCGCTCATTATCTCGGCAGGTTTGAGCGTGCACCGTCTCGCCGCTCGCCACTCGGCCACATGATTGTTTTTTTTTAAGTGCAGTTGTTTAAACCAAAATTTTGATGAAATCTAATACCTTTAAACGAGCAATTCTTGTATATATATATATATTTATAATCTGAATCTCGGAACCGGTTCAAAGGATTTTAATGAAATTTTGTATGCAGGGGTTTTCGGGGGCGACAAATCGATCTAGCTAGGATTCATTTTTAGAAAATGTCGTTTTATTCGTGTTTTTAACAATCAAATATATAAAGTGAATGTACATCTAGCGCCATCTATCGCAACTCGAGCGAACTACATTAAACTACTGGAATAAGGTGCAGAATAAACAGTATGTACCAAGAGAGGGCGCCACTAAACTATTGGAAGAAAAGTAACAAAAAGGTGACGTTTGGATAGTCCCAATGTTGCCAAAAAACCCACTTATAAAAAAAAAATACCGAGCGACGCTCGGTCATCCAGGTACTAAACATTAAAAACACAATTACAAAATATAGCAATGCAATAAAATATAGACAATGTAAAAAAAAACAACAAAACAACAATAACACCTCACGGTGTTATCAATCTCACGCGGAAACTATACGAGTACTACAAAATTAACAATCAATAAATTACGGCACCGGCCATTTCAACACGCGTTTTATCAAATCTTTTTCTACAATTAACATCAAACGTCCAAGCGTCAAACACGAACCAGAGACAATCAAAATGTTGCCAGTACAATGACGTTCGAAATCCAACACATATTATTATAACTCTTTCATTTCTAGACACGCCTATAAAACACGAGAATCTACTAGTAAAAACGCTAATAAAAATAATCGAAGTTAATAATAATTAGGCAACAACCAATCGATATCGGACACTATGCATATAGAAATAAGGTCCATTATTCCTTGCCTCAGGAGATCGATAAGAAGTGTGTGTGTATTTGTGTGCGCAGATAAGGCTTGCAGATTATTATTATGCGTAACAATTTAAATTAATAAACGCAATCAATGTTGTGGCAGTAACAAAAATATATTAAAATTAAAAACTATCGCGCGATAATTAAAATTAAATTAACATGATCGTAATTTAGAAAAAGAAATAACTATGGCTGAAAAATACTGTTTTTATTTATACTTATTAATTTTATATTGAAAAAAAAAATCATTCATCACTGATAGAATGAAATCAAAAATCTGGCAAAACTTGTAAAAGATTCCTTAAACCGAGATTATAGGTACACAAAATAAGAAACGATTTCATCATCATCATCGTCATATCAGCCGTAAGAAGTCTACTGCTGAATGTAGGCCTGCCCTATTGATTGGGCAGAAAGGTTCTTGAGTGGAGACCACGTGACGGCAAACGCAGCGTAGGAAGGCCTCCCGCAAGGTGGACGGACGACCTAGTTAAGATCGCAGGGACTCGAAATCAATAGAAACGATTTGATCGTCAGAAATTTATGAACTCTTTGCTTATGATCACCACTGGTGAGTTTGTTTTAGGGATGTCGGAAATGCAATAAAGTATCGATATATATCGTATCGATATTGATATATTTTCAAAAAATATCGATATATCGGTGTTTTTTTTTGTATTGCTCTGCCTGATTTGACAGAGAATATTAGTTCTTAAAAAAAAAAACATACAGTGGAACATAAAACCTCCTCCTTTTTGGAAGTCGGTTAAAAAAATAATATATTTGGCCAAATCTACTTCATAATTTTTCATAAATCGAAAACAACGATAAAAAAAATTAAAAATTAATAATCAATCCAATATTTATCAGAAATAGACATAAGGAACACTCTTTGGTTTATGTGGTTTACAGAAGATGCCACTCTCTCTGAGGAAACCGAGGACGCAGGCGATATTAAATACTTAAGAGCTATGTCGGAAAGGACTGGGGTAAAATGGCCACAATCAAACCAGAATTTTGTCGGTTTTTCTTTTCTGGGTATTATAGGCTGGTCTAAATATTGCTTCAGTTCGCTAGGCATACCATCAGTGGTTGAAAGTGAACTGGAGTTTGCTGAAGCTACAGCAATATCTGTCAAAATTTTCTCATGTCCAGACCACAACGAAGACGAAGAATTTGCCGGGTTAGAGACGATTGTAGAAGTGGGTCTGAGTTAAGGCGAAATTTGACCTCTACGTCTATGTTCTAATCGAATTTCTTTAGATAATGCGGTTATTGCAGTGGAAACAGCTAGAGCGGAATTGAAATGAATTCGCTTAAAGCGAGGGTCTAAAATTGTTGCTTTCGCAAGATGTAAATGTCGGTCTAGTGGTTCCAGTTTGGCAATAACCAAGTTTAACAAACTCTTCTGAAAAGCAACACCAAATTCGGTGAAAGGTTTTACTTCCTCAAGTCCTTTCCGTAGTAAGTTAGCAATGGGAATTGCTAAACTAGCAGTCACATACTGATCGCCGCTAATTTCTTCAGTAGCTTGCTTAAAAGGGGTATGTAATATTATTAGGTCCCGTATGACACTTAATTCCGATGAAACAATCATGTCAGGTGCGTTCCGCCTGGTTGCCAAAATCTTAGCCACAATAGCTGATAATGTATTAAATCTCTCCAACATATCAAAACATGAATTCCACCTTGTGCTTACTGATGTATCAGTGTTAACACTTGTCCTCTTGTCCTTGCCCCTTGAACACTAAGGAAGAGGCAGGATCCTCCACCTCCGAAATTAGCGTGAGGCGAAGCGTAGGCGAAAAGGAGATGGGGAAGACCAACCTCAACCCCTGCACCTCCAAAACGCACCTGCACCCGCCCAAGCAGCAAAAGGCACCTGTTACCCGTAGACCATCCACGGAGGCCACCGGGACGTCACCGGGGCTGAAGCAGGAACCACCAAAGCCGAGCAATAGGACATCCCAGGCCAGAGTCTGGCTTCAGAGAGCGAAGGCTTGCGTGAGCGAGTCTCGTAATCTGAAGACGGACTTAAAGGTGGGGATCCTCAATGCAATTGACCAATTATACCAACTCGTCAAGGAGGCGGAAGCATCAAAAGGAGTAACGCCACCCTCGACGCAGGAGAGGAGCACAAACACCGAACCCAGGAAAGAACCGGATGTGGTGGAGGTGACGACAATGGAGACGGAGTCCTTAAAGAAGGCGCTTGAGGAGCATAGCCGCCTTCTGAGTATAAACACCCAAAAACTGGACGATCTAAAGGAGGCTTTGCAGGCGAATAAGGAGCAAGCTATAAAGCCCTCCTATGCCGGTGCAGTAGCCAATCGTCCCGTTACTCAAACTCCAAAGCACATACAGACTGCACTCCACTCGATCGTCGTTACCTCAACAAACGAGATGGATACAGGAGAAGAGGTCCTGGACCATATTAGGAAGGCCGTAAACGCTAAGGACGGCTGGGTCACAGTGGACAGAGTCAGGAAAGCGAAAGATAGGAAGATCGTACTGGGCTGTCGCACTGAAGAAGGAAGGGAGAAAATCAAGGAAAGACTCGCCAAGGTAAGAGAACAGCTGAATGTTGAGGATGTAAAAAATAAAGACCCTCTCGTCGTGCTCAAGGATGTGTTAAAAGATAACACTGATGAGGACATCCTAAAAGCCCTCAAAAATCAAAATGGGGAAATTTTTGTCGGCCTCAGTAAAGAGGAGGAACGAACTGAGGTTCTCTTCAAAAAGAGGGCCAGAAACCTCCACACGCACCACGTTGTCCTCAGAGTCACCCCAAAAGTTTGGATAAGGCTACAGGAAAGACAGGCCGTACACATCGATCTTCAAAGGATCAGGGTCGAAGACCAGTCTCCCCTGGTCCAATGTTCCCTGTGTCTAGGTTACGGACACGGAAGACGGCTCTGTAAAGAGAAGACCGAAGCATGCAGCCACTGCGGGGGACCACATAGGAAGGCGCAATGCAAGGACTGGCTGGCTGGGACAGCCCCAAAGTGCTGCAACTGTGCGCGCGAAGGCCTGGATCGAGTTGAGCACAACTCATTCAGTGTCGAGTGCCCAGTACGCATGAAATGGGACATGCTGGTCAGATCCAGGGTGGCGTATTCCTGAGGGCGAAGAAGTTGGCAAAATGGACACACCAAATTTGGGGTACGGAATAGTCGACAGCGGACTCACAGCACAACACACACACGGGGAGCTGGGCGCCGTCCACGACGATGCCAGCTACGAATTTTATAGCAATTACAGGTTGGCATTGCGGGTCGGGGATGGTGCCTCGCTCTGTCCACCGGCTTCCGCAATAGTACGCGTGAGACCGACGGTTGTAACTATACAAGTCCCTACGGGGCGTGGTGGACTCTCCAAACACCTAAACCAACTTGGGTGTAGGGAGAGCCCTCCGTGTACCTGCAACGCAAACGTTGACCAAGCAACTCCCCAAATTCAACTGGAGTGTTTCATACACACACTAGAAATAAATAAAAATAAAAAAGATACTAATACCATACTGAAAAAAGGAAAAACCTGTGAAACTAAAATAGGAAAATACAAGCATAGATTCCTGAAATACTGTACAGCAAAGAAAGAAGGAAAAACAATAAAGAAGGATGATAAATATGTTTAGTTATATATTGTGTATATATTAACATAAGCATAAAAATAAATAAATAGTATTAGTAACAGCAATTAAGCAAGCAGTAAATTAAGAAATAAAGTAAGAAATATATTAAGAAATAGATTAAGACATTGTAATAAAAAGGCAAATTAATAGAATAAGATAAATAAAAGTGTAATTAGACTTAAAGCAAGAAGTAATAAAAGTAAGTAACAATTATTTCCCCGCTATAAGAAAAATATAGTAATATATAAAAGCACCAATGTAGAAGAAATTAGAATAGGCTACACAAAGTGGGAGTCCCACCCACAGGAAGGAATGAATGAGAGATACGAACAAAAGAAAGATAAAGTATGCGGAAAGCTAGTGCGAGAGGCATTAAAGACGACAAGAATGACAAAGAGAAATAGGATATAAAAGGGCTCCGATAATGTTGGAGGATAGTCTGCAAAAAAAAAAAACACTTGTCCCTCTTTCTTTTGTCCCTCTTGCTCTGCTCGTAGATCGTCCATTGCCTTGACAGATTGTTTAAAATATGTAACGATCGCTTTGACACGATTGGCAATTTGTAGAACTGGTGCATTTTCTCTTGTTGCGCCATCCACTATTAAATTCAGTAAGTGCGCCATGCAAGGAATTCTTTTTCCATCTCCTAAAAATTGCTTCACTGCAGCAACCATGTTAGCACCACCATCAGTGATAATTGATACAATGCAATCCTTTTGTATTGTAAATTCTTCGGTAATATTTTCGAAGCATTCTCTAATATAATCGGCTGTGTGAGCCTGCAGGAAAGAAGACCAATATTAGTCCACTTCATTAAATTTATCATAACTTACTACATATTTATTTATTTTTTATAATTTGATGCATTGATTTTATACTTTACTAGCTGTTGCCCGCGGCTATGCTCGCGTGAAAGTTGATTATATGTATTTAATTAAAACTGTAAATATGTATGAATAATTTATTCATGTTTTAAACATATTTATTTATTTTTGATCAATAGCCCATTTAACTTTTATACAAACATTCACACCTTATTTTAACCCCTTTAGGAACAGAATTCCCATAAATGCTGATATAAATATTCATCTATTTGTAATCGAATACCTACAGATGAAAGTTTCAGGCTGCTAAATAAAAAAATGACGGACCTCCAAACTAACCTATATAAGAAATGTCAACCCCTATTTCACCCCTTAGGGGTAGAATAGCCAGAAACGCTTAATACTTGTTTACTCATTTTTAATCAGTAGCCCAAAACTAAAGTTTCAGGTTTCTAACTTCAAAAATGACAGACTTCCATACAAACTTTCAACCCCTATTTAATTAATTAATTCCGAAATTCCTTTCTTAATGGGTGTCTACTCAATGAAAAGATCCTACTCACCAAATTTCATAGCCCTAACTATAATAGTTTACACTCGGCGATGATGAATCAGTCAGTCAGTCAGGACATATTATTTTATAAGTTTAAATTACCTGATACATTCTCCGTGCCGTCAATGTCACCACTTCATGCTCAGGAATACAGTTTTCTGAAGAGTTCAGAAAATGTGCTGTCACTACAATGAAACTTCGTGTAGAGTTGGTTAGAGTTAATATATCACTTGTTAGGGCAATATTTTTTATCTCACTTAATTTTTGTTTTAAAATGGCTTTGGTAGTGGCATCTTTGTTCCATGAAGCCAGTTATCTGTAATGAGGAATGAATAATAAAATAACATTTAAAAATCAAAAAGTTAAGATAATATTTTTATTTTAATATTATAGTTTGCTCACAGTGGTTCGTGATGGAACCTTATAGCGTGGACAAATGACACTCATAAATCTTTTCAGTCCCGATTTTTCTACACACGATAGAGGCATGTTGTCTTTGCAAATCATGTAGATCAAAGCTTGATTTATTTGGCTAGTTTTTTGACCCCCTGCTAAATTAAGAAAAATAATAAAATTAGAACATACTACTAGAACTAAAATATAAAAAACAATACAATAATCTGATATCAATAAAAAATACCTTCATAACTGAACTTCTTTCAAATATATCTGTTGCCATTACAATGACGTTCAATTTCTAACAGTCACCCGCCCGAACAGGTCCGTACCTGTTCCCTAATCTACAGGCAGGCGAGATAACGTTGCTACCGCTCGTTTGATAACTGAGTCCCCAACTAGAACCTCTGCGGACCGGGGGGTCCCATCCTTACCAGGGAACAAGTTAACAATGCGCCCCCGGCGCCAACGCAGTGGCGGTAGGTTAGCTTGTAAATTGAACGTTATTGTAATGGCAACATTTTTGATTGTCATTTTTCTTGTTTGACGTTTTGAAGTGACAATCAAAAATGTTGCCATTACAATGACGTTCAATTTCTAACAATATCTATGAGTGTAGTCTGTTTCCACAAGTCTTTACTCTGACCATATTTAGAGGATTCAGTCTGAAAAAAAATCATTGAACATATAGTACATTAGGTAAATGCCATAAAAGTTTATAATAAATTACCAAATGACTTTAAAAGCTTTCTCCAAATAAATGGACAGGAAGTAATTATCGGTTTTAAATTCATTGACAAGATCTGTGGACATGATAACTGTGATTATTGTTAGCTATACATATTTTGATTTTTATTTATTTGACTGTATTTTAATTGATTGAATTTTATTTGACTGTACTTTTAATTTTTTATATTTATCATAAAATACTTACACCAGTATCGGTAGATTCGGTAGTATCATCGTAAATCGCAGATTCAGACAACTCCATGAAGTTATTTTCTATCTCAGCAGGTTCATTAGTAATGATACAGGTTGAATTAGTTGTCGAAACGGGTGAACTGGTTTTACTGGTTCTTGTTGTCATTCGTTTATTTAGGTTCTGAAGTGGAAGTGGAAGCCCTTGGTGTAATATTCACTTCACTTGACCTTGCCTTTGTATTTTTTAATTGCAAAAACGCATGATGATGCTTATTTTTTAAATGTGCAGCTAAATTCGTCGTATTGCCACTGGTTTTATATGTTTTTCCACACAGATTACATGAAACGTTTTGTTTGTCTATTTTTTTGAAAAAGTTCCATACAACACTAGACATGATTTAAACTAGAGATGAAACGGATAAATGTTTTGCCGGATACCGAATACCGAATATCCGGCCAACCTTGAAGCCGGATAGCCGAATATCCGGCCGCCGAATATCCGGCCGAACATAGTCGAATGGCAACTCGTTCCACGAGTGAATCACTAAGCGATCTGGTGGATTCGGTTTATTGTGTTCTTGAATTGATTGCAAATACGATCTTAAGAGGTTATGAGAAAACGTGTTGTTGTTGTTGTTTGAGTTCGTGGTAGTTTCATTAATGTTTTCGTTTCTATAAACCTAAAGTTAGGTACTGAAGAAAAATGTCTTTGATAAATAAAAGATCACCTGTATGGAAATATTTTGATATAAAAAGTAACGATTAAAAGTTTGCTACTTGTTCGTTAGGTGTATAATGTTAAAATTTCTCGTGGTGGGGAAAGAAAGACGGCAGGTATTTACGAAACAAAAACTGTTTTATATATTTTTATTGAATAGGGGGCAAACGAGCAGACGTATCACCTGATGGTAAGCGATTACCGCCGCCCATATGACACCCGCAACACCAGAGGCGTCACAAGTGCGTTGCCGGCCTTTTAAAAAGGAGGACGCTCTTTTCTTGAATGTTTGAAGGTCGTATTGGTCCGGGAATATCGTAGGCAACAATTTCTCCTATCTCCTTTTATACGACTTTAAGTATTGCTTAAATGACGCAGCGACAGAAAACGACACTAGTCAATGTCACGATCAAGGAAAAAACGCAATTGCGTGTGAAATTGATTCTTATCTGAATTTAGTACGCATTGGTCGCGATCGTGATCCTTATATTTGGTGGTCAGCTAATGCTGTACAATACCCAAACTGAACTAAAATAAAATAAAAAATTACGAAGTTTACTAGAGTTTACCTTTCAGCGCCCTGTGGCAGTGTATGTAGCGAAAAACTTTTTTTGGAAGCTGGCCTTATGTACGAAGACCAGCAAAACCGTCTGTTACCTTTTAACGCAGAGAGATTGGTATTTATTTATCATAATTTGCCCTTAGTGCAGTTTTAGTATTTTTTAGGTAAAAATCAGGATTCTTTATGTTAAATAAAGTGCCTTCAATCTTTATGTCGTACCTATTTATTTGAAATCCGGTATCCGGCCGGATACTTGTTTCTTATCCGGTATTCGGCCGGATTTAAAATTTGAGCCGGATAGGCCGGTTACCGGATAGTTACCGAATATCCGTTTCATCTCTAATTTAAACACAGAAATCCACTGTAATGCTCAAATTATTTTGTTTAAGTGAATTGATTATTTGAGAACTAGTTAGGTAGGTACTCAAGTACAGAAATAAGAGGAGGTATTATTACTTATGTTAAGTCTGACTGATGATTATGATTATCAAATTATCAATCAATTTTCATGATTTGTCTGAATAGAATGAATATGCCATGTAGATGTAGATATGATAAAATATAATATGATTTATGATTGATTTGATATGAATGACGTACGTATACGTTAATGGTCGTGTCGTATGACGTGAGTTATGAGTTGACGTCATGAAATAAACGAACGGCCGGCTAGGTAGTTAATTGACAGAGAGAGTTGCCAACTTAAAAACCAAATTAAAAAGCAGCAAATCGAGTTAACCAAAAACAAAAAATGCATAAAATTTTATTTGTTAAAAAGTAATATAAAAAAATTGTACTGAAAAAATATATATTTTTATACCTTTTCGATACTTGGAATTTTATATCGATATATCGAAATAATAAATATCGCTCAAAAATATCGATGCATCGAATAAATAATATCGATATATCGATGTATCGATATTTTTTCAACAAGCCTAGTTTGTTTGAGAGCACAATGTTTAAATATGAATTCATAAAATAAGTCGTACCGTAAATTAATTAATGTAGTAATTTAATTTTGAATTGGTTCATTAGGAATGCCACATAATCACGTACATTTTTTATGCTTACCGCAAAGCAATCTGTTTGGCGTGGTTTTTTTTGCACCACATACAAAACTAATCACGAATTGTGTGTAAGGATTAACGCGCAGGAACCTTTTTGAGCCGGTTTATGACATCATGGTTATTTGTAATTTGATGTTTTAATGAGCTATTTTCTAGTAGTAAATTCGCAATTTCTTGGTGACAAATTTGTAATTTACATTTTAATCTTTTAATTTCGTTCTTAAGCTCCTCATATTCTTCAGGTTCTATAGTCGAGAGATCTGGTAGGCTGTTTGCCAGATAACCAGGAGGAGTTTTGAGACAGGTCAAAAAATTAATAATCGTCTATTTCGGTGGTAGTCTTATTTCTTCTCTTATATTTTCTGAATCGTATGCCATTTTCCCTTGTTGTTATTATTCCAGTATCTCAAAGCTCAGAATTCAAAAAAAGACAATATCAAATATATGCCACTTGACCAAATACTTGTCGAATTCCTATAAGAGCCCAAGTCCAGTGCTTTTTAACCGACTTCCAAAAGGAGGAGGAGGTTTTTTTTTTATGTACGTACATCGATTACTCCGTCAATTGTGGACCGATTTTGAAAATTCTTTTTGTATTCGAAAGGGTATGCTCCCCATGTGGTCCCATGGCCACCATATCAGGATCTGATGATGGGATCCTGAGAAAATCGATGGAAACCCTCAAATTTACTTGAGCGCCTGCAATGAAGTTACGAGCAATTGTCTGCATGCCTTCATATTCTGTAGACATCATTAAATTTTAAATGAAATGATGATGAGAGACTTGAGAAAGACTAAAAAGCGAAAAAAAAAACCGACTTCAAAAACTAAAAAGTATAAAATAACTTAATTTGTATGTGCTACCTATTCATAGGTTTGAAGTCGGTGCTAAGCCAAAATGTAATAGTAGGTACCGCACTCGCCGCGCGTGACCTTGAGCGGGATAGCTGCTCTTCGCGTTGAACAAAACAACCGAAGCGTCGTTGACGTTCGTCTCGAAATATAGCGAGTGTGGTACCTACTATTCCATTGGCTTCGCACTGACTTCAAACCTATGAATAGGTAGCACATACAAATTAAGTTATTTTATACTTTTTAGTTTTTGAAGTCGGTTTTATTAAACGAAGTTTTTTTTTGTTCACATCTGTTGGGCTGTTGTAAGTTTCAATCTTCTATTCTTTTGTTTGTAACTATTGGTTTAAATTACCGTTGGTTGGGAATTTGAATCACTTTCACAGTCTTAAGAAAAAAATAAAATTGGCGTTTATCGAAAAAAAAATTGAAATCACTTTGTTTCTCACTATTGTATGTCTGTATGTGTATTGTTTATATTTTTAAGTGTTGCCTAGCAAATTATACACAGTTTTGATGTTGTTTTGGGCACTCAATCACTCTCACCTCTGGTTTTAGTTGTAACTTTATATGTGTTTTTTTTTAAGCACTAGATAACATTTTTGCTTATTTATTAAATATTGTTTAAGTGTAATTGGTGATTTCGAAGTAACTCGATAGATGTCGCTGTATCAAAAAGTTGTAACGCGCTATAGTTAGTCACAATGTTCATTATATAAGGTTTGTTATTATTTGAATAAATTGCTTACGTTCTGAGTACTTGGTGTATTATTACATTGCTATTCGAGTGTTCCATCAACATAAGGTCCTACGAGACGGATCATTTTTGCCGCGGCCCCCCTTGTTATATTTCAGGATTGTGGAGACATCTAGCCCTGTAGCTAACAGGTTGAACTACCGCATAGTTCACAAGGTGTTCTCTTACAAGACAAGCCGGAGCAAAGGAGTATTTTAGAATCAATACGTGTATGGAGTGGTGAGAGTGGCGCTCTCTGTGGAGAAGATTTGGAAATATCGACAAACGGTGAGATAAGTGCTTATTGAAAATCTGGTGTTGCAAATCGGGACTAAACAAGTAAGTGAAACAGTTCATTTTATAACTGAGGCAGATTAGTGAAGTTAAAAATATCAGTGCTAAGTGTCAAAGACTTATAAAATTTAAAGTAAATTCAGTAACTTAGAAAAAATTTGCATGAAGATAGCTAGGACTTAGAATAGTTTAAGAAAAAGTGAAACGACGGGGAACCTATGCCCGATTTCGGTCCGAGCTAAATACAATTTCAAACACTTAGAAAAATTTGCAATTGTGACACTTTCTCAACAATTTACGAACCGATATTATCTTCTTAAAATGGAGGCGCAGTTACGAATGTTGGAGGACATTAAAATTCAAATAGAAAAGGGACAGATCAACTTCAAGAAATCCCCTAAGGATAGAATTAGTGAAGCTCATCTTGAGACTAGATTAGATATGCTAGAGAAACAGTTTACTAAATTTACAACAAAACATGAGGAGTTGATAACTACTTGCAAGCGGGACGAATTAAGTTCGTCGAAATACATACGTGATGATGTTTTTGAAAATGTGTCGGACATTTATTTTAATTATAAGGTAGATTTAAAAAATGCTTTGAGTAACTTAAAATGTGTAAAATCATCTGATGCTTCTTCTAGCTGTGTAAAGGGTATGTCAATGGCTAAATTACCTAAAATAATAATACCAAATTTTAGTGGTAAATATAATGAGTGGTCGACATTTAAGGATTTGTTTATTTCGTTAGTGCATAACAACACAAGTCTTGATGATGTACAACGTTTACATTACTTAAGATCCCAGTTGTCGGGCGAGGCAGAACAGCTCATTAGGCATGTACCTATTACACAAGCAAATTATGACAAATGTTGGAATATGTTGACTAGTCGGTATAATAATAAAAGATTTATGGCGAACTATTCTTAAGCGTCTACTTACCCAAAGGGACATATCATTCGAATCATCCAATGCTCTCAAAGAGCTTTTAGATACAACTACAGATTGTTTACATGAGTTATCATCTCTTGGCGTTGAGGTGGACACTTGGGACATATTAATTATATATTTAATTAGTTCAAAGTTGGACTCTGAATCTCGCAAAAATTGGGAATTACAAGTCAGTCAATCTAGTGACGAACTACCCACTTTTAAAATGTTTCGGGATTTTTTAGAGACCCGGTTTAGAGCCCTTGAATTTATTGATAACAAGTCTTTTAAACCTAAAATTAATAACCCTAAGGTACATGTAGTTGCTAAAGTGTCTTGTCCACATTGTTCCGAAGATCACTCCTTGTTTAACTGTAAAAGGTTTTGTGCTGAAGCAGTTGATCAACGCCGGCACATAGTTAAGTCCCTAGGTTTATGTTTTAATTGTCTTCGTTCTAACCACATTATTATTAACTGTCGTTCTTCTACAAGGTGCCGTATTTGTAATAAAAGGCATCATTCATTATTGCACCCTCCAAAGGAATCTAATTCGAATACCTCTTCCTCCGGGCAGATCAGCAATCGGAATAATGCACCACAGGTATCTAATTCAACTCGAAACGTGGCCATACAAGATTCTACAATTGTAACCCATTTTGCTAAAGATATCAATACTCAGGTATTGCTAGCTACAGCAATTATAAAGGTGGAGTCACGGAATGGCTCCTATCAACCCTTGAGAGCATTGTTGGATCAAGGGTCGCAGGCTTCTTTTATTTCAGAAGCTGCTGTTCAGCTGTTACAATTGAAGAAGAAATCAACCAAAACAACAATTGCCGGTATAGGCGGTGGTCACGGCGGCACAACCTCAAGATATGTGGTTGTGATAAATATTCAGTCGCTTCATGATCCTACCTTTAATATACAGATTAAGGCTCATGTGTTGAGTAAAGTTACTTCGATTCTGCCCGAACGTAAGTTTACTTTACTTAACTGGTCAGATCTAGCCAGATGGATTTAGCTGATCCATATTTTAATACACCTAACAAAATTGATATTTTGTTAGGAGCTGACGTATATTGCAGAGTCTTAAAAGAGGGTCTACTGAAGGACCCACAAGGAAGGGCAATCGCTCAAGATACTCACCTGGGCTGGATAGTTTCAGGACAGGTCGACGGTGGAGACGACCTACAATGCTATAACAAAATAGTAGTGAGCATGCACACTCAAGTGGAAGCAAATGACATTCTAAAAAGATTTTGGGAAATTGAAACCCAGTCGTCAGACGTCCTACACATACTTTCTCCGGAGGAGCAGGCATGTGAAGACCACTTCGCCGTTACCACATGCAGAGACGAGTGGGGTCGTTATATTGTGAAGCTGCCTTTCAAGTCTTGTGAACCACCGAAAGGCACAAAGGAGATAGCTCGAAAAAGGTTTGTTAACCTTGAAAAAAGGTTATCAAAAGATACCAAAGTTCATGACCAATACAAGTCAGTCATTAACGAATATCTAACACTCGGTCATATGGAAAGAATTTCCAATGATGACGAGAAAAACAAGGCCAGCGCTGTCTATCTGCCGCATCACGCTGTAATTCGTGAAGACAAAACCACAACCAAATTGCGGGTGGTATTTGATGCATCATCTAAAGGAATTAATAACATTTCTTTAAATGAAACCTTAATGGTTGGACCACAATTACAAGCAGATTTACGTCATACAGTGATGCGGTGGCGTCAACATCCGGTATGTCTTGCTGCAGACATAGTGAAAATGTATCGTCAAGTGAAGGTTTGTACCGAGCATGTTGACTCTCAAAGGATTTTATGGCGAGATGATATACATTCCGATATACAGGAATTTCGTCTTTTGAGAGTGACGTTCGGAACATCTTGTGCACCTTACCTGGCAGTCAAAGCATTGCAGCAGATAGCTTGTGATGAAGGGCATGCTTATCCATTAGCTGCTACGCGGGTAAAAACCGATTTTTATATGGACGATTTGATGACTGGGTGTCAATCTGAAGATGATGCTATCAGAATATATCATGAGATGAATGGCTTATTAAATAAGGCAGGGTTTACACTGCAAAAATGGACTAGTAATAGAGAACGATTGCTTAAGAAAATAAAACACGACAGCGGAGGTAACCTAGAAATCAAGGAAGATGAAATAACTAGAGTGTTGGGACTTACCTGGAATCGTGCCAGTGATGATTTTCATTACTCAGTGCACTTACCGTTGGATTCTGCGTCTTCCTCTGTATTTACACCTGTAACTAAAAGAAGGGTTATTTCGGAGATAGCACGTCTGTATGATCCGCTGGGTTGGGTTTCACCTTGTATAATTACCGCTAAGGTAATTATTCAAAAACTGTGGATAGCTGGATTGGACTGGGATGAGGAATTGCCACTGGAACTCCTAAAGGAGTGGCAGTTGTATCGTAGAGAATTACAGCACCTGAACAAATTTAGAATACCAAGATGGATCAAAACATGTGATGACGATCGCACGGTGGAGCTACATGGTTTTTCAGACGCCTCTAGTGTAGCTTATGCTGGTGTAATTTATATCAGAGTAATTGATTGTAAGGGTCTTATTCATTCCACCTTGGTGACTTCAAAGACAAAGGTTGCTCCAATTAAACAAGTATCAATCCCGCGACTGGAGTTGAGTGGTGCGGTCTTAGTAACTAATTTACTGTTGGAAGTAGCTGAAGTTTTAAATATACCAAAACCAAACTTACATGCATGGACCGACTCAACCGTAGTGTTGGCTTGGTTAAGTGATCATCCAAGTCGCTGGAAGACATTTGTAGCAAACAGGACATCAGAGATTCTAAGTAGTCTTGATTTTTCTCAATGGCACTACGTTCAATCAAAGGACAACCCAGCTGATAGTGCTTCGCGCGGCATCTCCCCGAATGCTCTTTTATCTAATCCACTGTGGCAAACAGGACCTGCGTGGTTATTGAATGAGGCCATAGAGTATTCTAGGCCCAGGTCTATTATAACTAAACTGGAACAAAAAACATTAAAGGCCCATACAGGAAATACGGAGGAGAATCCAACTGAGTTGATGTTGACTAGGTTTTCATCGATGCGTAGGTTAGTCCGCGTACTTACCTGGTGCAGACGATTTCTGTATTTTAAGGAACCTCGTAGGGGTAAAGTGAAGTTACCACCTCACCTTACCGCTGCTGAAATAAGAGACACGACCGAAGCTTGTCTTCGACAATGCCAGCAGACTTGGTTTGAGTCTGATCTGAAGCTGATTGAAGCGAAAAAAAATTGCAGCAGGCGCAGTGGTTTAGCTTCCTTGAACCCCTTCCTTGATGATAAGCAGTTGCTGAGGGTTGGTGGTCGAATTCACAATTCACCATTGAGCGATGACAGGAAGCATCCGTTTATTGTTCCAAACCAATCACATCTAGCCCGGTTAATTGTAGCTGATGCCCATGAGAGAGCGCTGCACGGTGGCCCTCAGTTAACATTGAACATTATACGAACCAAGTATTGGGTCATCAGGGCAAAGAGTCTAGTTAAGGGCCACATACATCATTGTGTCCCTTGCATTCGTCACACAGCTGTAATCAGGAATCAACAGATGGGGCAGTTACCAGATTGCAGAGTTACACCGAGCAAACCCTTTCTCCATTCGGGACTAGACTACGCGGGCCCCATTCAAATTAGAACTAGCAAGGGTCGAGGGCATACATCATACAAGGGGTATATATGTCTTTTTGTCTGCATGGCAACTCGTGCTGTGCATATAGAAGCAGTTTCCGATTTAACTTCTCAAGGGTTCCTTTCTGCTTTTAAGCGTTTTGTCGCCAGACGCGGGCAGTGTACTCAAATCTGGAGTGACAATGGCACTAACTTCGTAGGAGCTTCTAAAGAGCTCCAGATCCTGTTTAGAGATGAAAATGCTGCACTTCCTCGAGAAATAGCAGCTACATTAGCTAATGCGGGCACCGAGTGGCATTTTATTCCGCCCCACGCACCCAACTTCGGAGGTCTATGGGAGGCAGGCATCAAGAGCACGAAACATCATTTAAAACGTGTGGTTGGCGATACAAAACTTACATTCGAAGAGCTTACTACAGTTTTAACTCAGATTGAGGCCTGTTTAAATTCCCGTCCCCTTTCACAAATCAGTGATGATGCTACAGATCCAACACCGCTCACGCCGGGTCATTTCTTGGTAGGTCAGCCACTGGTAACAGCACCGGATTTTAATTTTGAGTTTTCACCAATGAACAGTTTGCGTCGCTGGCAGCTGACCCAGAAAATGATGCAACAATTTTGGAGACGTTGGTCCCAAGAGTACTTAAGTAATTTCTTCCAGAGACATAAGTGGGCTCTGCGAACTCGTAACATGGAAGTTGGGAATGTCGTCCTTGTAAAGGAGGATCACTTACCTCCTGCTAAATGGCTCTACGGTAGGGTTATTGAATCACATCCAGGGAAGGATGGCTTGGTCCGGGTTGTAACCCTTCAGTGCATGGATTCGCAGATTAAGCGTCCAACTTCGAAGCTATGCATTTTGTCAGTCAGAGATGATGAATAGTTATTCATGGATCTAATTTTAGTTACGAATAAGTGATAGGCATGTTACTCTGTAATACATATCTAGAACGATTTCTCAGAAAATTAAAACTTATTTTTTTTGTTATACATATACCTATATACAGTCCGCTATTAATCGATGTTTAGTTTTAAGTGCATATTTTGTTTTTATTTTAATTTATTTTTCAACATTGTGTAGACATCAATATTGTAAGGTAATTCTAAACCCGTAGACGAACCCAATAGACGCATTAATGTAACCCTACAAATGGTAAGTGTCTATTGTGGTAACTCACGATGTATGTTAATTCCGAGCACCAGGGTAGTTAATTCCCCCGCTAATGGTAGTGCAAGGGCTGGCCACTTCATGGTGGGCGGTAGTGAAGGACAAGGTCCTTGGTGGGCGGAATGATTAAGTGTAATTGGTGATTTCGAAGTAACTCGATAGATGTCGCTGTATCAAAAAGTTGTAACGCGCTATAGTTAGTCACAATGTTCATTATATAAGGTTTGTTATTATTTGAATAAATTGCTTACGTTCTGAGTACTTGGTGTATTATTACATTGCTATTCGAGTGTTCCATCAACAAATATACTAAATCTGATGAATGCTGCCGAGTCAATTTGGGATTCCTTATCGATCACCAATGTTCGTTGTGTTGGTTGAATAGTCATATCCTTGTAAACAAACATTCGTCAGTGTACAAGACGTTGGCATCAGGGTGAAGGATCACCCAGTTACAGAATGTAGTCTTGGATGCTCGGTCTATTGTTGTCAGCTCTTGGACCTTTTGTTAATGGTAAGGGTGCATTCCAGCCGAGTTTACCATCTTCCAGGCACAATGATGGCTGATGCCAAATCGACTTCGTCGGGGATCTTCCTCAAAAAACTCGAGCAACTCATCATACAAGTTTTGAGGATAGGATGATCTTCTTCGACCTTGTGCATGTGTTGGCACGTAAAATGAGCCGTGATCCAACAGACGTTGACGCCCAACATATTAGAATAATTTGGCTGTCGGACATATCGGTACAGCTTACGATACATCCGTAAAGCAGAAGTCACATTCTCACCGGATATAAAGTATGCACGTAACATTAATGTGTATTCACGATTTGTATATTGGTACGCCATTTCGATAGTTCGAGTAGGTATCGGTATCACAAAAATGCACGTGACGTTCCGACCGAAACCGAACTGCAGCGTCAAAGGCGCCACTCCCGCCGGCGCGGGCGATGCTTTTGATGCGCCGGCGGCACGTGTAAACTATCCCTCTCGCATCCCGCAGCCCGCAGTTAAGGATATTGACCACATTGAAGGATGTTTTTTTACGCAGTGAATTATATCATGCGTTATGAACAAATATTTAGTGGTTTTAGGGATAAAATTAACATATTGTTTTTTTGTTTTAATTACATGGATGTGCTTAGTATCGAATACTAGTATTTTTTTCTCTGGTAATTAAAAACTAGTCGTGTAAACACATTATCGAATGTTAAAAACCGCTTATTGATTGATGTTAGCTGTTGGGAGAAACATTTTAAAAAAGGGCGCTAGCGACAGAAGAGTGAATAAATTGTATGATTTAGTGCAGATTTAAATTTAATGTACAAAATACAGCAATTAATCTAATTCATTAATTTCAATGAATCAAGGAATTTGTTAACAGCATAGTAGTACATGTCCCGTCCCCAACTCGCACTTGGCCAGCTTGTGGACGTATGGCCATAACCCTTTCATTAGAGATTCGAGCCAAGCAGTGGGACGTTATGGGTTGTTGACGATAGTAGTACATACAAAATTTATGCCTAAAACAACATGGTCACACAGGCATAACTAATGTAACAGTCGAAATGACATGCCAATAGTAGAGAATAAAGTAGTTTATCAACTTGTTCTTTTGCTGTCCACAGTAGTTATCGGAGTACAAAATAACTGAATAACGTAGTAATTGGGGTTATTCTCAGAAAGATTCGCCTTGCAATGGCTCTTCTGTTGCCTGATTCCTGTGGCGATGCCGAAACGGAAGGGGCATGGGTCCGGTTGTTAATACCTACAAGGTAAAAAACCTATGTACTAAATAATCCACATCGCATATTCTCTACTTCGCATTTCTTAAAAGGCCGGCAACGCACTTGTGACGCCTCTGGTGTTGCGGGTGTCCATGGGCGGCGGTAATCGCTTACCATCAGGCGATACGTCTGCTCGTTTGCCCCCTATATCATAAAAAAACTGTAATATTCTGTTGATTGAGGGAAGTGACTTCATTGTTGTACATTTTATTGAACTGTATGTATTATATATGAACTGTTTGATTGCAACGTCATGTTGCAATCTACGTGACTGGTTGAAATGAGAATTTTTAGGGCTATATCTTTAAGCCGTGTTTCTTTTCGCAATATATATAAAAATAAAATCAATGCAGCTTTATGAGGAATTTGACAGTTAAGGCGTCTATGCCAGCTCTCCATACCGTTGTTGGTTCGGTGTCTTTCTGACGCACAACATATAAGTGAGAAAGACTTCGCTCATTGTCGTTCATATAATTTATAAACTTTACGTTTGCCTCATTTTTTGGAACTTGTTCCACTATAGATTTCCAACCAGCTTCGATGTAATTAATCGGCAATAAAGGCACATTCTAAGTTAATCTGATAATTTCATTGTTCGACTTCAGATCACGGCCTTTCTTCGTTGTAACGGTAGTAGCATCCAGTTACGACTACCTGTGGGAATACTATTTCAAATGCGTTCATAACAGCTTTTCCAATTTAAAGTCACATTTGAATTTACCAATAGTGAAATTGAGTTTGTCTCTAATCAAAAAAAAAGTCTTTGGTATGTGGCTTCCGTTTTGTTTGGCAGTAAGGCGTAAATGATGATCACGATATTTGTGTACTTTGCAGAACTATTTCAATTTACATGAATATAAAAAAAAAACGATAAAAAGGTTTTGGGCTAATTTTGAAGGTAGCATCACCAAAAAAACATTTATTCCCCCAACTGACTTTCTTGCACTTTTGGAACAAAATAACAATATTTTCTCCTCTTCACCATCATCTGCAACTAAAAAAATCAGAAGCCAATATTTTCGGTATTTTCGTATCGACTGTACCGATTTTCAAAAAGTGGGCATTTTGCTACTATGTCATTATGCGATTTAGTCATAATGCGAAGTAGAGAATATGCGATGTGGATTATTTACTACATAGGTTTTTTGCCTTGTAGGTATTAACAACCGGACCCAGGGGCATTAAAACGGGGCAATAGACTCAGTACTTATAATGAATGAGGGTACTGACGTGAAATTTTGAGTACCAAGACGGGCTTTACATTACTCCTGTATAAAGACATTATGTACTGTCATAAAAAAAATGTTTACTCAATGCTCGTTATTTGAGTTAATTATTCCGAGATGTAAACAATTTGTAAAGTTATTGTTAGACACAGGTGAAATTGTATCGTTTCTACCCAAGAAAAAAAATCGAATCCTTATTTAAGGTGCATTTTGAAAATTGTTTAAGGTGCTTAATTAAATAGAAGTGAAAAAGAAATTGTATAACAATTTGCTTCTCTAGTTTTTATTTTGAAATATTTCAAAAATCTAAGCTGAAGACAAATTAACAAGCCTAAAGTGTGCGAATAATAGAATTCCGTTCATAGCGTTTTTATTTAGAAATATTTAAAATAATATGAGCTGAAGTCACAATAACAAATCTAAATTGTACAAATAACAAGGTACAACCCCCAAGGAAGGAAAGATAACCCTATAAAATTAGACACCTTATCTCTACTCTACATCTCTACTACTAAATTATTAAAGTCTAATGTTAAGGAAGTCATTTGAGAAATAAAAATCTTTTTTTACAACACATTTAATGTATTTTATATACATAGGTAATTACTTTAATCATTTATAAAATAGGATCTTTTTATATTTAAAATTATTTCGCCGCCGCAAATTCTCTGCCTAAAATTTTGTGGACGGTTATGATTATCTTTTTTCAAAAATCTTTTAACTGCTCTCTTCTCTCTGCTTCCAAATATCTTCTGCGATAAATGGATTTTCAGGATCAGAATGGTTCACTTTTGTGAATTACCCATGTTCGGGTAAACAATCGTATGCTCTCTAGTAGTCAGTATGGATAATTGTTCTTTTTTCTACATGTTTCTCTATAAGATGTATTAATGTCTCCGCTGATCTAATGTTATCCGGGCACATCTCGAATCCTCCACCCATCTTCTATCATTCCGAGAACCCAATGGCCCTCGATGTAGCGTCCTGCAACAAAGAAAAACAAAATTAATCATAAGGTTAACAACTGTTAACTCGGTTCTGGATTATTGTAAGTTTTCCATCCAATTTGAATTTGTGACGACTCTGGCGATCCGGGAAGTGCAGCCCCTCTGCCCTTGCGTGACAAAACGCGACCTCAGCACGAGCCGTCGCAGCTTCGGCTTTTTGATCGCCACCTTCGGCGACCCACCTAGCAAAATACGTTGTAGCTTAAGGCTAGTAGGTTCATGAAAAATGTTTGTCTTTGTTCGCAATCCTCGAACATTTTGATGATATAAATGAATGGGTTTAGTGGTTTTCCTCATTTCTCTTGTTGTTTCTCTGAGAGTGCAGAAACCACACCTATTCGTTGAATTTCATATTAACCGGCCAGTTATCCACATTTTTTTTATTAAATGTTGATTCGGGTACTCCTACCATAAAAACGATGCGTAATCCCTTTTTGTTTTAGGAATAATCTTTTCCACCTTAATATCATCATAGTTGCAAATGGTCTTGACGTGCTCCTTTAATGAGTCCACTGAGGTATGCAAATGCAAAGACCATACGTGCATGTACTTCTGCTCCACGGCTTGGAATGTTGAAATTTGCGGATTTCCACCTTTTAGTCTTAGAAGCTAACTTATTCTTTTTCCGGGACAGCTTATCAAGATGAACTTCAATGTTTTTTTCTTTAATTGTGGGGTCCGTTATAAACCTCTTGGATTGTTAACGTGGCTACATTTTTTTCCAGCATCGATTTAGCAATTGTGATTATATTCTCTTCGTCAATGAATGTCTCATCTGACATTTTGGTTGTTTATTTTTTTAAATTTTAAGAAAGGCACGCATGTAGCTTTAGTTTCGCGTTGCAGACGCTCCCGCATCGCGTCCCGCGTTAATAACGCGCAGGTTTGGCCGAAGTCTAAATCGGTTCTTTGACTCTCGTTTTGATTATTTTAACTCGGTGCAAAATCAGTAACAACATTTCTGTCAAGGGAAATATTCCAGTTGCTCTGTACGCGCTAATATTCCCGGTGTGATAACTTTCACATATACTTCCTTGACATATCCAGCTACTTCATAAATTGAGAAAGTTTTCCCAAGGTTTCGTAATTTCCAACTATTTATCGTTTTGTTATTAGCAGTTTTAAATGGCCCAAAAATTCCCACATAAGGCGGCTACAGTTTCCCTGTTAAATGATCGGCACTGTTAAAATCGTCACACCATTTTCTTTTGCAAATGTGCGATTCGTGGTATTTTTATTGAATACTGGGGGCAAACATTGAATGCGGTTCAGAGCGAGGAGCTGATACTGGGGTGCCCCTGCCCAAAGATGAGGACAGTATTCTACATGAGGTCGAACCTGTGCCTTATAAAGCAAAAGGCGGTGTGCCAGAGTAAAATACTGCCTCGATCAGTTGAGCACGCCAAACTTCTTCGAGGCCAATGTGGCCTATCCTCCAAATAGCCGCGGAACTGGACTCCACTCGATATGTTGACACCAAGTATTCCAACACTAGCTTAGGCAGATAGGGGAGTGTCTTTAAAACAAGGACATACGACCTACGGCAGTTTTTTAGCGGTGAACGTGCAAATTTGTGTCTTTGTGGAGTTAAATTCGACTAAATTCAGTCTACCCTGATCTGAGATCTTCTCTAAAGAGGTCTCAATTTCAGACACAAGTTTGTTTCGACTCTCAATTGAAATTTTCCCGAGTAATATTAGCGCGGCTGGTGTAGAGAGCATCGCCCGTACTGTCATCCGCATAACAATGAATAGAGAATCAGGTTATCGTATATGGGGATACCAGGGCTGTCTTTAGTGCTGCTTGAATGTACTTTAAAATGCTTGCTTAGAGAAGATAAGAAAGATAAGAACAATTTATTGCATATAATACAAAATTTTAACAAAAAAACCGACTCAAGAACGACCAAATTGAATTGGCTCCACACGGGGGCACCAGTTTTCAAATAAAAAAAGAATAATCGAAATCAGTCGGCGTGATATTGAGTTATTCGTTTATTTGTCGCGCACATACTTAATGCAAATTGAAGATTTATATGATTTTCTCATGGATGACATGTCAGAACTGGACTGAATTAAAATAGGACCACATGGGAAGCACCAGCTTTCAAATAAAAAAAGTATCATCAAAATCGGTTCACCCAGTCGAAAGTTATGAGGTAACAAACATAAAAAAATACAGTCGAATTGAGAACCTCTCTCTTTTTTTGAAGTCGGTTAAAAATGTGGTACAATAGGCTATTTGACAATATTGAAAATAAACTATGGATTGTGGTCATCCTATCAGATAATACCCTAAAAAGACATATTTCACTATGAATTAAACAAAATAATGTGATTTTTTCGCAGATTGCACGAAATAAATTATAACAATTTTTTGAAATATTTTCTGCGACGTGAACGCCTTGTGATTTGTTGCAACTCTGGTGACGTCACACGATAGCAAACGAAAGATTCCTCGACTGAGTATTGTTCGCGTTTTGTGAATTTGTTTACTAGCGTGTGATGTCACACGTGTCATGTGACCAGCGCCATTAAAGAAATGTCGTTTTTTGACACGGTTGTCAAACTTGAACTTTATCTTAAATTTTAATTCTTAATACAGTAGAAATTCCGCAAAATATTAACGCAGTGTGCTTATTACGTAATAAAGAATAATTTAAAACGATTTCCAAAAATCAGTTTAATAGCCTATTATGAATGTAACAATTATAAATGGTTAAACAGTATCAGACATTTGGTCAATATTGACATGCAAAATTAAATTATAAGACAAATTACATGTTTAAATATATCATCATTTAAAGTCATTAAAATAAGTTTACTTATATCTAAATTCATGTCAGATTTTGAACTTTCGAATCAAAAAACTCGTTATTGCTACAATAATCACAAATTTAACAAAAAAAAAACTTACTTCATTCGCGACCAAATCTAAATGGGACCACACGGGAAGCACCAGCTTTCAAATAAAAAAGAATAATCAAAATCGGTTCACCCAGTCGAAAGTTATGAGGGAACAAACATTCAAAAAAAAAAACAGTCGAATCGAGAACCTCCTCCTTTTTTTGAAGTCGGTTAAAAAGTGCGCTGTTTTAGCCATTTTCTCAATTCAGACTTCATCTTAGATAGTGGCAATTCTCGAATTGCCTTGGGTAGTTTATTTAAAAACTTTTATACACATTAAATAACAGTTATCGTGAAGTAAAGTACTCCTACATGCAGGCATTATTAATCTAGTATAATCTCTTTTACCGAAAACTGAACCATCTCTGGCATTGTGAAATTCATGTGAGAATTTTTTCACATGTATGCAAACCTCGCAAGATATACAAGCCTACAAGAGTGAGTATATTCCCATCTTTAAACAACGGCCGACATGAATCCAGTGATCCTGCATTACATAAAGCTCTTATGCACTTTTTCTGACAAATAAAAACTTTATTAATATCTGTTGAGTGTCCCCATAACGTTCCCTTCAGATACCTAAGTACCCGCTTTAGTGCTGCCATGTGAGAATTATTGGAGACCTATTTCTTAGCGTTCCATGGATTCACCGTGCGGGTGCCGGGTCCATCGCGTGATAGATGGGGGCGACACATGGGACTTCGACAGTGCCTGGGAATTGCGACCCAGGTTTAGGTTTAAGGAGCACTCCTTACACGCTCACCTCCACTGTCCGCCGTGTTGCCCCCTCTACCTAACCATATTTGAATTCAGTAAGCTCTTGGCAATCCAAGGTCTTTAAGCAGGTTGTAGAGGGATTTGGCTGGTATACCCCTCGCACCCACTTCCACGGCATACAGCGCAACGACATAACCATTATTAGTTATTTCGTTGGTTAAGTCAAAGTACTTGTTTCTTTTTAAAGCGTGGTCTTTAGGGATGTTCGTTTCCCACGGCACCGTGAGTTCTACTAGTACTACACGCTTAATTGACATTGCATAAAGAAATATGTCTGGTCTGGACGCCGAGGCACAGATATCCTCCGGTATTCTGTAGTGATTTTCATACGTGTCCACTAATAATGTCCAGTCACTGGCGGTATTTATAATTGAGTACGGCTTTTGTGTCAGTGAAGTCTTTTGTTGAGCCTTCCTTTACAAACGCGATGTTAGTTTTTATGTTTGTTGTTATTCCTTTTTTCGCTCTCGCCAGTGATAAACTCATAGCTTCGCGTATGATGAGTAATACCCTATCATGGCGACGTGAATAATGACCCCGGTCTAATAGCGCCTTACAACCTGTCAGTTGCCTGTTGCAAGTGCCTGGCTGTACCTATTGCCGCATTGCACATCGTACAAGCCTTTTCTGTAGCTTTTCCCCACCTTACTAGGTTGCTTTGATCGGGGAGAGTTAACTGAAAGGCGTTGAGGTAAAATTTTAACAGGGCGGGTGACCAATCATATAAAAGTGTGCGCCATTTCAAAGCTGGTGGGATAATTATTAAACTGACTCAGCATGGTAACCGCATATGAAATGTCTGGTCTAGTACTACATGCCAAGTACATAAGTGAACCAATAATCTCTTGGTATTCAGGATTTTTATTCTTCTCACCCAATTTTAAATGAGTATTTGTCTCAACAGGAGTACTCACTGGCTTGCAGTCTTGCATGCCATACTTACGTGAAATCTTCTCAATATAAAATCTTTGAGAAAGACGGATTTCAGGCTTTTCATGATCTCTTAGCTCAATCCCTGGCTTCTCCAAGGTCTTTCATTTTAAATATGTTGCTTTACTTTCTCCACTTCTATGATTTTATTTGAAAATATATAAAAATTATCAACATACAGCGCAATAGCTATAAAGATATGTAAAGATTTCTTTGTATATACACATTAATCATACTTAGATCGAATAAATCCCAATCCTAATAAATGTGCATAAATTTTTTCGTTCCAAAAACGAGCAGCTTGTTAAAGGCCATAAATAGCCTTCTTCAGCTTACACACTTTGCGTTCATCCTCGACAAAATATTCAGGTTGCGTCATATATATAAATCTTCTTGAAGATCGCCATTCAGGAAAGCCGTGGTTGCATCTATGTGATGTATGTGTAAATTCATTTCAGTTGCAAGTGCAACTAGCAAACGAATGGATGACATTCTCACTACAGGAGCATGTTGTAAAATATCTACAATACATACTTAGTGCTGCCATCTATGACAGATTGTATAATGTCAGTTCTAAAAAATAAATTCTCACTCGTTCAGTTAACACTGTAAGAAACGTTGTTTTATTTTAGGTTATGGGCCGTTCGCTTATAATCTTTCGCGATTTTGTTGCTTTTTATCCAGTATTTTGCAGATTAGCAAGTGTTAAAAAGATGATTACAAGACGTGATTGAACTGTGTAGAAACGGATTGTCTTATTATCGAAGTGTATCGAAGTTTAAAAATGACAACGAATTATCTTGTCAATGTACCCAAGCTAACAGGACGCCATAATTACAGCGAATGGTGTTTCGCTGCCGAGAATTTCTTAATCCTGGAAGGCACAAAGCATTACGTGAAGCCAGTAGCCGGAAAAGAAATAAAAGTTGCTGACGACGAAGGAACTAAAGCCAAATTGATTATGACAATCGACCCATCGTTGTATGTACACGTGAAAAATGTTACATCTTCGAAAGAATTATGGGACAAACTAAAACAACTATTCGATGACAACGGATTTTCACGAAGAATAAGTCTACTACGGAATTTAATTTCGATTCGCCGTGAGAATTGCAGTTCGATGACGTCATATGTGACTCAGATTATTGATACAGCACAAAAGCTCAGCGGAACAGGATTCCAAATAAATGACGAGTGGACGGGATCATTGCTGTTGGCGGGATTGCCTGATCGTTTTTCCCCTATGATCATGGCGATCGAGCATTCGGGGATTCTTATAACAGCAGATTCCATCAAAACAAAATTGTTGGACATGGATTTAGCAAGTCATGATGAGAGTGAAGTTAGCGGCGGTGCCTTTACCATTCGTTCTTCTAAGTACAAGGGAAAACAAAATAAGAATATGTCTATGGCCGGAAGAAGTGATGTTGGCAACACTGGCTTGTCAAACGTCAAGCAGATAAAGTGTTATCGATGCAAACAAATCGGCCATTACAAAAACCAATGTACAAAAATTGAAAATAACTCGGCAAATCAAAAAATTAAGGATAGAATGGGTTCTACTGTGTTTAGCGCGGTGTTCCTGAGTGGAAATTTCTACAAAGATGAATGGTACATCGACTCGGGTGCGAGTGTACATCTTACAGCAAATGAAGAATGGGTTATAAATGCACAGTATGAACAAAACAAAGAAATTGTTGTTGCAAATAGTGAAAAGGTTTCAGTATTGTGTTCTGGCGATGTGAAAATCACGACAACTACACAATTGTGAATACGACATCGTAATCGAAAATGTGTTTTGTGTACCAAGTCTGACTACCAACTTATTATCTGTTAGCCAACTGATTGCGAAAGGCAACAATGTCACTTTCACGGAAGATGGTTGTTCAGTCTCTAATCAAAAGAATGTGTTGGTTGCAACGGCAGTATTGGTCAATGGAGTGTACAAAGTGAATCTGTTAAAACAAGAATGTTTAGCAGCATCAGTTGTGTCAGGAATAACATGGCATCGCAGGTTAGGACACATCAACAAGGATTATTTAAATCAGATGAAGAATGCTGTGCACGGTATGTCACTTAATGAAAAAGTTGACATAAGCAAGGCGTCATGCACAACATGTTGTGAAGGTAAACAGTGTAGGTTACCGTTTAAAAGCACTGGTCAGCGAAGCAGTAGTGTACTAGATATTGTGCACACAGATATCTGTGGACCTATGGAGAATGCGTCTATAGGTGGTTCAAAATACTTCTTATTGTTTGTTGACGATTACAGTCGTATGACATTTGTTTATTTTCTAAAACATAAAAATGAGACTTTGAAGTATTTCAAAATTTTCAAAGCTCAGGTTGAAAATCAAACAAAGAGAACAATCAAGATATTAAGAAGTGATAATGGCCTAGAATATTGCAGTCAAGAATTTGAAGATTACTTGAACAGTGCTGGTGTGATTCATCAAAAGAGCAATCCATATACCCCACAACAGAATGGATTGTGCGAACGATTCAATCGTACAATCGTAGAAAAGGCTAGATGTCTACTTTTTGATGCAAATTTGGGTAAAGAATTTTGGGGTGAGGCCACCAATACAGCGGTGTACCTGCAAAATCGAATTGTGGCAACAGCATTGGATAATAAAACTCCATATGAGTTGTGGACTGCCTCCAAACCAGATATTAGTCATATTAGAATATTTGGGAGCACTGTGATGGTCCATGTAGCCAAAGAAAAGCGCAAGAAGTGGGACAAGAAGGCAATTAAATGTATCCTCACAGGATTTCCAGACAACATAAAAGGATATAGAGTCTACAATCCAGAAACAAGGAAGGTAACGACAAGTAGAGACGTGATCATCATTGAGAAGGAATCAAAATCTGAACATCTCATTGAAGTGCAAGGTCAGAATATTGATTCAGTGGGGGATAGTATTGATGATACACAACTACAAGAAAGTAAATCAACATTTAGTCAAAATATCTCTGGAAGTTCTTTTGACAGTTCTCGAGATGATGATGAGACATATATCCCAAGCGACTATGAGGACGCAGACAGCGCACTGAAGGATGATGAGAAAGAAAGCCCACAGTGCCGACCCAAACGGACAAGGAAGATTCCAGAGAGATATGGGCTGTCAAACCTGTGTGTCGACAGTCAAACATTTGATGATGCAGCTGGTTTGTCTCTTCAGGACGCTTTAAGTGGACCAGAGAAGGAGCAGTGGGAGTCAGCTGTAAGAGAAGAGTTACAGTGTTTCAAAGACAATGATGCATGGGAGTTAAGTGATCCTCCGAAAGATGGTAGAGTTGTACAGTGCTAATGGGTGCTTCGCAAAAAATATGATAGTGAAAATGAAGTGCGATATCGTGCGCGTTTGGTGGCAAAGGGTTTTTCGCAAGTTGAAGGTATGGACTTTACAGAAACTTTTTCTCCAGTGGTGAGACATACAACTTTGCGACTACTTTTTGCATTATCAGTACAACTAGGTTTGGATACAACGCATCTTGATGTTACGACTGCTTTTCTAAACGGTTCTCTTGAGGAAACTATATATATGCAAATACCAAAAGGTTTCTCTCAAAGAACAAAAGATGGTCAAGTACTTAAATTAAAAAAGGCCATTTATGGGCTGAAACAGTCCTCAAGAGCGTGGTACAAAAAGGTAGATGAATGTTTATTAAACATGGGTTATATTAGGTCTAGAATAGAACCCTGTATGTATACCAAAATGCAAAATCAATTAAAAACTATTGTCACATTGTTTGTAGACGATTTTTTTATTTTCTCAAATAATGTTATTGAGACTAAGCATTTAAAGCATGTCCTAGCTAGTCAATTCAAGATTAAAGATTTAGGTGAAATAAAGAAATGTCTTGGTGTGGACATAACTGTTAATAAATGTGAGAAAACAGTAACATTAAGTCAAAGAGATTATATTGATCAGTTGTTGCATAAATTTAATATGAATAAATGTAAACCTGTTCAGACTCCAATGGAAGCTAAGTTGAATGTATCTAATGATGAACATTGTGTAGGTAATTTTCCATATCAACAAATAATTGGATGTCTCATGTATTTAGTAGTTTTGACTAGGCCAGATATTGCATATACAGTTGGGTACTTAAGCCAATTTAATAATTGTTATTCTAAAGAACATTGCGCATATGTAAAGCGGTTGTTAAGATATTTGAAATGTACCAGAGATTATGGTTTAAAGTATACTGCTGATGGAAGCTCAACTATAGAAGGGTTTGTTGATGCTGACTGGGGTGGAAACATTATTGATAGGAGGTCATACACTGGAATTTGTTTTTCTTTATCTGAATGTGTAATATCGTGGGAGACAAAGAAGCAGAAAACTGTTGCTTTGTCTAGTAGCGAAGCCGAATATATGGCGATTACCGAAGCATGTAAAGAAGCAGTATATTTGCGAAATTTACAATATGAGATAACGCAAAAATTATATACTATTGATCTTTTCAATGACAATCAAAGTGCCCAAAAGTTAACTGTAAACCCAGTCTTTCACAAGAGAACCAAACATATCGATATAAAATATCATTTTTGTAGAGAATGTGTAGCAAACAACATTGTGAATGTAAGGTATTTACCAACAGCTGAAATGCCTGCAGATTTATTGACAAAAAGTTTGTGTTCCATTAAACATTATAAGTTTTTAGATAAATTAGGTGTAAAAATTGTCTAATGTTGTGTATTTGTATTGTAAGATATAGTGGGGGTGTTGTAAAATATCTACAATACATACTTAGTGCTGCCATCTATGACAGATTGTATAATGTCAGTTCTAAAAAATAAATTCTCACTCGTTCAGTTAACACTGTAAGAAACGTTGTTTTATTTTACCCCTATTAGACCCCGGTCTAATAGCGCCTTACAACCTGTCAGTAAGTGCCTGGCTGTACCTATTGCCGCATTGCACATCGTACAAGCCTTTTCTGTAGCTTTTCCCCACCTTACTAGGTTGCTTTGATCGGGGAGAGTTAACTGAAAGGCGTTGAGGTAAAATTTTAACAGGGCGGGTGACCAATCATATAAAAGTGTGCGCCATTTCAAAGCTGGTGGGATAATTATTAAACTGACTCAGCATGGTAACCGCATATGAAATGTCTGGTCTAGTACTACATGCCAAGTACATAAGTGAACCAATAATCTCTTGGTATTCAGGATTTTTATTCTTCTCACCCAATTTTAAATGAGTATTTGTCTCAACAGGAGTACTCACTGGCTTGCAGTCTTGCATGCCATACTTACGTGAAATCTTCTCAATATAAAATCTTTGAGAAAGACGGATTTCAGGCTTTTCATGATCTCTTAGCTCAATCCCTGGCTTCTCCAAGGTCTTTCATTTTAAATATGTTGCTTTACTTTCTCCACTTCTATGATTTTATTTGAAAATATATAAAAATTATCAACATACAGCGCAATAGCTATAAAGATATGTAAAGATTTCTTTGTATATACACATTAATCATACTTAGATCGAATAAATCCCAATCCTAATAAATGTGCATAAATTTTTTCATTCCAAAAACGAGCAGCTTGTTAAAGGCCATAAATAGCCTTCTTCAGCTTACACACTTTGCGTTCATCCTCGACAAAATATTCAGGTTGCGTCATATATATAAATCTTCTTGAAGATCGCCATTCAGGAAAGCCGTGGTTGCATCTATGTGATGTATGTGTAAATTCATTTCAGTTGCAAGTGCAACTAGCAAACGAATGGATGACATTCTCACTACAGGAGCATAAGTCTCAAAATAGTCTACTCCCGGCTTTTGGGAATAGCCTCATCCTTTCTAAGATGTCTGTTTCTTAGCGGATATCTTCGCTCAGGAACAGTTTTACCTGAACCAGAATCAGCAGCATCATAAAAGTCTTCTTCTGGAGCTGACACCGGTCTTCCTTTTTCAGTAGTGATGATTTCCTCAGTGCTCTGACTATCAGAACAAACACTTTCATCAGCATCAATAATAGGAACTGTCACTAAAGGGGGAACAGTCTCCTGCTGCTGCATGTTCGTGTCTACTAACAGAGTATTATCTGACTGTGCTTCTCTAATTGGCATATCTTCTTTCAATAAAAGTTGCATCTCGAGCAAAAATCACGCGTTTTATATTGTTCATATTCATGAAGCGGTGTGCCTTTTGATTCTCACAATAGCCTGTCCTAATCATTTCGACAGTCTTGTAATCAAATTTGCTCCGAGTGTTATCTTTCACCAAAACTTGAACTTTACATCCAAAGACTTTTAAGTGAGAGAGATCAACCTTTTCATGTGGAAATACCTCCTCTGGGACCTTATCTTGCAAGGCCATTGTCGGAGACCTATTTTTAAATAGACAGCACACCTAACCGCTTCTCCCCAGATTCTTTTATCCAAAGCAGCCTCATGTACCATTGTCACGTAGCGGCTTTAGGAGCCCTTGAGGTGGTGGTGAGGCCACGAGGTTCTGAAGATGGTGATGAAATTAGACGCTTCACCACAACAATTTAAAGAATTTATTCATTAGTATGATACAAACAGATAGATGTACAGACAGGGTGTGGATTATAAGAGATTCGACCAGTCAGTGCCTCCAGACAAGGAGCACTTAACTTTTGATTCGCAGCGATGAGAAAAAGGCTCTGTGACGCCGCGCGCTTCCTTATATATCCTCTGAGGCTTGAGGTGCGGGGTGTTCTCGGCAGTGGACGGTCCTCGTAGGCGCGCGGGGGGTGAGGCTTGGAGGGCGTGGAGGCGGGCATGTGAGTGCCGCGTGACACTCCCCCCATTAGGGCAGAATTTTGCGTAGTGAAATTCGCCTTGATCTTCGGTTACTGCTGGCGATCCCTCGCTGGTACACTGGAAAGAGTTTTGAAAAGGTTGAGAAATGTAAACAAAAACAATAAGTCAAGAAGAATAGTTGAATGAGAATTGTGAATGGAAAACTCGACCGGCAGACGACGACTCATTCATACGAACGTAAACAAGATAAGAGTTAATGGCTTGCGGATGAGTCATCCGCATTCCGATGTTTGTTCGAAAAGATTTTACATTTAAATTTGTTAAGAGATTTTCCTTTTTTTAATTTAATCGTGACGTGTAAAGGTGATGAAAAAAGAATTTACATTATTTATATATATATCGGATAGGATGCGTGTGCGTACGAAAGAAAAAAGAAACGGCCGGGAATCGAACCTGTGAGTCAGGTTTGACTCGAGTTTTTAACTTTTGAACCATGGGTTAGGAAAAGTAATATTTGTAAATTATTTATGTTTATTAGTAATGCGACGTTTATTCAATGATTTAGCACTTTTTCGAAAAGTTAAGATGTGTAAGAACGAGAAATGTTGATTTACGACGCAGGAAATAATTTTTTGAGATATATAAAACAGAAACCCATCTGCAAAAAATGTTAGTTATGGAATGAGCGAAACAAAATTTACTGTTTATTAATTTGGTTAACTAACTTTGGCTAATTTGCCGATCAAACGAGACGCAAAAAATATTTGGCTTTGTCGCTAAGATAGAAAAAAAAAATACGCCAGACTATACAATTACTGTACTACTGTTCAACAACGTTGAATTCAGCTTGTTTTAGTCGAAGATTATATGATTGACAATTACGTAGATGAGCGTCGACTTATGCTGCCTGTACCTTCTGGAAGACAGAAGATACGTAGCTTAGTGTCTCGGCGTAGCAATCACGTGGTTCATGAACTATATTTAAGGTAATGTAGAATGAACCAGAGATGACGCTTAAAGTTATGTATTAGAAACATAATACTTTTAGTAGCTGAATCCAAAATAGTATTTAAGAGTAAATTATAAAAAGGAAATAGCTGTTTAGTTTTTAGTAGATTTTAGTAGCTTTTAGTAGCTATAGTTATATCGCTTCACCGTGCCTACGCGAGGTGTATACAGCGGTGTGTAATGTACGATTGGGATTTTGTATTTGTTTATTAAGTTTTTACGAGATGCGCTGCTGAATTGTTTTCCGTTAAGAAATGCTAAGGAAAGCGGGACGCCATGGACAAGGAAGACGTTTTCTTTTGAAATTTTTGATATTATATCCGGCGTAGCCCGTTTTAGAGGAAAGAAAAAACAATGTTGTTTATGAGCGATACTATTGACACACGAGTTCACAGCTTTAACTACGTCTGCGTACATTCCGGGCCAGAAGTAATTTAACGCTAATCGTTTAATTGTTTTAAAAATACCGAAATGGCCGGTAGTGTACGCTGAGTGGCCCTCCGCTATGATTTTTAGTCTCTGTTCAGACGGAACGACTTCTTTCCATTGAAAATGTTTAGCGCGTGGATTCAAAGTCTTTATAAAGCGATATAGTTTGTTATTTATTATTTGATAATCTAAACAGGAGTTCGGTGAGTTTTTACACCGGTTGTAAAAGTTTAGGTACCACGCATCCTTAGTATATGTTGGTATATTTAAATTAGAGTGTCGGAACTCGTTAGGGGAGCCTGACAGTAATAGATTAGAGTGCCTAGAATCGTTAGTGGAATCTGGCAGATTTTTGTTATAGTACCTATCTTTAGTAAAAAATGGTAGATTTTTATTAGAGTTCCTAGGATCGTTAGTAGAACCTAGAAAGTTTAAATTAGAGTGACTAGGATCGTTAGTGGAGCCTGGCGAAATCAAATTATCAGGTACAAGGTCACCGCGGGCGTCCGCCTGTAGTTCAGCGACGTGCGCATCAGACTTTAAAAGCAAAACAGATTCTAAGTGGCTAGGAAACAGATCAAAACCCTTCCAGAAGTCTATACCAAGAATTAAAGGATTTTTCATATTAGGTACGACATGGACATTAAGGTTGATTGATTTATTTTGAAATTCAAAAGGAAGAGAAACGGAGCCCAACGAATGTAAATGTTCTCCACTAGCGGTAATTAATTTTATTTTGTTAGAGCTGTCGAGTCGATAATTTTTGTTTAGAAAATGTTTATGAGAATTGTTTCCTAGGACTGTCACGCAAGAACCAGAGTCAAGAAGACCAGTTGTCTTTCTGCCGTTCACTGAGAGACAAACATGAGGAGTACATATATTCTTAGAATTACGGATTGGAGATAGGTGATGACGGTTAAAAAAAATTGAAATGTAACTCAACCAATTATTCCATTCAATTTTATTAAAATTTGGATGGTTGGTAGTTCTCCAATCCTTATTATTTAGTTTTTTGGAACCGATGTGTTTTGTTTATTATTGCATTTAGGACAATCGGTACTACGAAAACCTTTTAAACCGCATTTAAAACAAATCAAATATCTAGGCAGTCGACAATCAAAAAGTGAATGTGTTGTATTTCTACAACGAGGACAGAATTTACTAGCAATATTAGAAGTGGCCTGTACGACATTTACCTGTGCAGCTGTACCAGTAGGTTTAAAAAAATGTTTACCCTTATAGTTGGGAAAATTATTGTACGAGTTTTTGTTATAGAAATAACCTTTAAAGGGGTTAGAATTACTAGAAGAAGGGTAATTATAGGCAAATTCCGGTGCTAGGGTATTAGCAGACGTCCTAGGGGGTTCGCGGAAATCTTTATTACGACTATCGTATTTTTCGAAATTTTTACACACGCTAATTAGACTAGGAATGTCTACAACATTTGCTGTTAGAAAAGAATTTGTGTAACTCGGCCGAATATTATTCAAAAGTATTTCTAATTTATCCGGTTCGCTGATAGGTACGTCGAGGCGAGAAAATAATCCTTGCATTTTTGCAACATATAATGTTATGTTCTCGTTCTCGCCCTGCGAGCGGAACCTTATTTCCGATAACAATTTGTAGTCGTAATTATGAGGGCTAAAATCTCCTTTTAGTAATTTACATAGTTGACTCCAAGATGAGACACTATCCTTTATGCTACGATACCACGTTAAAGCGTCTTCTGAGAATATTTCAAAAGCGAAAGAAAGAAACCTATCCTGAGGTATATCCCTACTTGACATGAATTCATTTATTCTTTGAATAAAGGCACGCACACACGTCCCACCGTTATATTTAAACTTAGCTAGTTCCGAGAAAAGTTTTCGTTCATAGGTTAACGAGCTAACAGGTGAGCTCTGGTCACCCCCGATCGAGTCTTCCGTCCGCGATTCATTTCCGCTGGGCTGAGAAGTTAACCGTTTAAGCGATGCGTAAAGAGTGTGGAATTCGTTCCACGTGGTTTTTATGGGGTTTATATCCGGAAGTGAGTCTATTCTCACACGATTTAATCTGTGGTAGACGTGATGTAAAAGAGACTCCGTTCTATTAAATAGATTTTTATCGAAGTTAGATTTTAACATTTTAATGTTATTATCAACTTTAAAGAGCAATAATTTTAAAGCCTTGAAATCTTCCTCGGGGGGTAAATGGGACTCCGCTGCGTCCTCGGAAGGAGAACTTGACGCGAGTTTGGAAATTTGTTTGCGTAAATCTTCTACGGTGTTAGACTTTACGCCACCCCTCAGATAGACCTCGTATTCTAATTCTGGTTTTTGTAAACACGAGAATTTAATATCGTAGGCCATTTTGTAGAATAAATGTTCGATGTAAGTTAATAGTTTTAAAAGTAAAAGAAATGAAGTGAAGATACGTTAGTTATTGCTATTAGACGTATTTTCAAAGAAAAATGGAATGAATTGAATTGCATCCAGGTTGTTATAAAGATAAGATTAAGCGGGCCGCCGAGAGTGGCGCAGTGTTGATTGCGGTGAAACCGGTTTTACTACGATGCTAGTCTAACGTACGCCAGCGACGCATATGTTAAAATGTTATTTATGGAAGCTGGAAGCGAACAAAATTGATATTAAAAGTAATAAGCAATGTGTAAAAATGCACGTGGTAGTAGCCGGTATGTATCTAAAGCGATTAAAGAAAAAAAGGTGGTTAATTAACCCTTGATGCGCACGTGGTTTCGGTCCACGCGGTATACATTCGCGAAAAAATTATAGGAAAAGCGGCTAGCTATATGTGATCGTACATGCGGTCTCGTCTAGCACGTGCTCACAGCGAGAAAAGAGGCAAAAAACACTAACCTGGATGGGATTCAACACAGAACACGAGAAAAATACATAAATAATGCACAATAAAAGCAAAAAGAAATATGAGGTAAATCGTGGTCGAATCTCTTAGTTCAGCCCCACGTTGGGCGCCATGTGTCACGTAGCGGCTTTAGGAGCCCTTGAGGTGGTGGTGAGGCCACGAGGTTTTGAAGATGGTGATGAAATTAGACGCTTCACCACAACAATTTAAAGAATTTATTCATTAGTATGATACAAACAGATAGATGTACAGACAGGGTGTGGATTATAAGAGATTCGACCAGTCAGTGCCTCCAGACAAGGAGCACTTGACTTTTGATTCGCAGCGATGAGAAAAAGGCTCTGTGACGCCGCGCGCTTCCTTATATATCCTCTGAGGCTTGAGGTGCGGGGTGTTCTCGGCAGTGGACGGTCCCCGTAGGCGCGCGGGGGGTGAGGCTTGGAGGGCATGGAGGCGGGCATGTGAGTGCTGCGTGACACCATACATCTTGCTTTCTCTGTAGTAGTACAAATAGTCCGCTCAGCTACACCATTCTGTTGTGGTGTATACAGGGTTACTGGTAACATTTAGCAATCCCTTTAAGAGGTGATAGTAGAGATCATTAGCTATCAAAATTGTCCTCGGGTAAATGTGTCAAAAATGTACCGTTTTGAAAATAATTAAAAAAACTATTTTTTTTAAGAAAAGTGGATCACGCTACTTGAAAGTGCTTAAATTTACAGTCGATTTTCAAAGTGTGAGCCCCTATTACTTTTACTAATGCAAGCACGCATTCTTGTCCTCAATTGAGTTTTTACAACACCACTAGACAACGAGTTTTTGATTTCACTTGCGGCATTAACTATGCGGGTCCTTCAACCTACCGTTTTGGTTTAGACGCAAAACTGATACCATTTTTCAGAAAAACCTGACAACATTTATCATTAAAAACTACAAAACAACCTTTACGACGCATTTTGCTTACTGACAATAAAATTTGTAATTAGACCTGGTGACAACAATACATCTTCAAACTTTATTTTACCATCCAACATAAAATAATTGCCCTCTAACTTCTACACAATCCTTTCATTCCTAGCAGTAGTTACGAGGGAAGTTCCAAAAGTTCGTGGAATAAAAGGGTTCTAAATTAAATGAAACAATATATCTATTTTTCTTTTTCAATATAATCACCCTTAAGCTGAATACATTTATTGGATCTATGAATAAATTTTTCTAAACCGTCGAAATTATATTTTTTGTCTGGGCCAAAATTGCCTCCTTCACCTCATTGTCGTCGGAAAATTTCCTTCCCCTTAAGTCTGGACTGCAAGGTGGGTGGGCTAGTGATTCGAAGCCATGCTTGTGCAGAGCAGCCATTGCAACTCTGCTCCTGTGAACTGGTGCGTTGTCTTGCAAGAGCAACACACTCTTAGCCTTGGGGGTGGTGTGCCCTTTTTATGCCATTCATGGACTCCTGTTTTGACTCAGGCTGAAAGTGATGGACCCATGTTTCATCTCCAGTAACAATCCGTTCCAAAATCTGTGCAGGTACATTTCCACACAACTCCAAAAATTGCTTTGAAGCATCGGATTGACTTGTTTAGCAGGCGAGTGTTCACAAACGAATGACGCAACAGGGCTGAAACTCTATTTATATACTAATGATGAGTCCCCAAGTAGTATGACATAAAGCGAGCGCGCCACTCCATCCCCTCCATTCCACGAACTTTTGAACCTCCCCTCGTATATGATTTGAACCACTTGTACTAACATTCTTAAGAATTTGTTTTTGTGATGTCATGTGAGTGGGCACCAGAATCTATAACCCATGTATTGGGTTTCGTAGTAATTGACAGGCTAACAAAGGCTAAAAAGGCTAACAAAATTATAATCATTAATTAATAACGCATTACCTGTAGTTTTCTTACTTGAATTATCCTGATTGGTTAATTCATTCTTATATTTAGACTTAAGCTGGTTACACTGCCATTTATAATGACCTTTCTTCTTGCAAAAATGACATGATATCTTTCTCATGATATCTTTCTTGCTAACCAGCGCAGAGTCCACCGCCTTTGTTGTGGTCTTTATAATTATCTTCTGTTTACTCTCCTTAAGTTAGTAAGTGCTGTGTAACCCCTGAACTTGTCAGGTGGAAACTCACCGGCTTCGACTCAGGGTAGAAGATGATACCTCAGGGCGCCGTAAGAATTTAGATAAAATTTTAAGGTGAGGGTGCGGAGGGTCCAAGGAAGACTTCAAAAAGACAACTTACAATTTAAATAAACTTTTATTCCAATTCCTGCTATCTTTACATATGAATTTAAAGTAATTTAATTAATTTAATATATTGACAAAAAAAACTTAAGAGGTAGTCTTAAAAATAAAAATAAAATTATACAGTCTTTTCTTTCACTCTTTAAGCCTGTAGACTGGTCTGCACAGGATAGCCACCCTCTGGTCACCTCTCTGACTCACAGTAGTCAGCCGTAGACTCTCTCCAGCTCAAGGTAGCTTACAGAGACGTCCACCAGTGATCCAACTTGTGGGTGCTAGGTAAAAAAGTAATAATTAATTTCCATATATATAATATGAACTTCCCTCAAGGTAGGGCAGATAGGTCTTGAGGAGTGAGCCGTGAGCTGCCAATCGTCAACCGTACTCAGCACAAATCTTGAACCACAAGACAGGCAATATGTAGGATTCTTTCTGCGGTAATCTAACGACCCTATAAACAAAATTAAATAGCCTGAGAACATATTCTACATACAATAAGATAATAAGGAAAAACCTTTTTGAGGTTAACTTACCACAGACAGTGGGACTTGAACACTCACAAACACTACCAACAAGAATATTAATGTACACTGTAAGCAAAGCTTCCTCAGAGTCAACGAGAGAAGGTTTAAGAAATAAAAAGAAATATGCAATGTACCCTGTTATATAGATATTTGATCGAACAATCTAGATGATTCCCCTACTACATTTCGGGATGTGAGAACAGGACGTACAACTTCCATACTCCTTGCTTATTTGAGATCAAATTTAAGAAGTAATGAGAATCGTATGATACACATATGATAATGTCTCATTATTTCTAAGCGTCATAATGTCAACTACATATCCTTCATAAAATACGCCCCCTAGTGCCACCTAGGTGTACCAACAGCCCGATACTTCGATCGTGCACATCATCCAATTGTAGTTCTAACTACAATGAACGAGAGGGCGCTGAAACAAAATTTGTTAAACATTGAATACTAAAAAAACGATGTTACACCACCCCCTCCCCACAGTGTTCCCTGAGTAGAGGACGAAGGGAATAACCAAAACAACAACAAACTAAGAAAAAGCTGTGATGCCCTCAAATGTTAGGACACACAGAGTTTATAAGAAGAAAATTTAAACTAAAATATAGGTAGTATAAGAAAGAAAAACTTAACTCCTAATGAAACTACTCTAATGACATCACACCCTATTTCAAGGAAAAATGCACACATATATGAGCACCCGAGTACAAGGTGTGTGTCGAAGAGGAACCGCTCGACACAAAGGTTATAACTTCACGTAAGAACGCATGACTTAAAGATAGAACCAATACATTGAGGAGAAAGAACAGAAGGTGGTTCCTCCTCACTATGTTTCAAAATATCTTTAATATGGTGGACTCCCAGATTCTTACCATCCAAATCTGACAATTCATAGATCAAAGGCGAACGTTTCGCGGTCACTATGCATTTCAGAAATTTAGGGGCCAACTTGGATGTGAAGTTCTTATCTTTGTTGTATAGATAGTGCGTTCTCTTATAGACAAACTGTCCTACTTTTAACTCCACGTGTCTTTTTCGGAGATTGTAGTACTTCTCGTTACGCCGGTGGGCAACATCTAAGTGTTTGCTCACCTGGTCGTATATACAATGAAGTTCCTTCAACCTTTCTCCGAAGGACACAGGGTTGTCAATAGTGACCGAGTTAGGATGGGCAGAGATATCTTCCTGTCTATAAAGAACTCCATCCCCTATGAACTCCCTGCCGTGAACAAGAAAATAAGGACTGAAACGAGTGGCCTCGCTTACCGCAGTGTTTAAGGCACACTGTAGTTCCACGAGGTTCTCGTCCCATTTCTTGTGATGTGACTTCACGTAACAGGAAATTCCCTGAACCACGTTGCGAATAGCACGCTCTGCCTGGTTGGTCTGCGCGTGATATCTGGGATTATAATAAATGTTTGGCACATTGTATTTAACTAATAAGTCTTTAAAAGGTTTGCTAATGAACTGAGGGCCATTATCCATATAAATGGTTTTACAAACACCATGTACCAAGAAAACATTCTTCTCAATGAATCTCGCAACAGCAACGCCTGTAGCTATCCTTATAGGATACAACATGACATATTTACTGAAATAGTCCGAGACCACGATTAAATGAACGTTTCCTTTGCTGGAAGTAGGGAATGGACCCAACAGGTCACAAGAGATGGCTTCAAAAGGTTTAGACACACGTTTTGGATTACCCATTAGGCCAGGACGGGCTGTGTTTACAGGTTTATACTGCTTACAAGTTTCACACTTGCCCACATACTCCTTAACGCTATTATACATTTTAGGCCAGTAATAGTTTAGGGCCAGGCGTTTGTGGGTTTTCCAAACACCTCCATGGGCACTCAAAACGTGGTCATGGTACTTGGTGAGCAGGGATAGCCTGTCCTCCAGAGGCACCACAAGCTTCCAACTAAAATCAGAAGTTAAAGAGTATTTATTTTTAGATAACCTGTATAAGGAGTCATTACGAATATCAAAGTTAGGAAATTTTCGAGGATTCTTCTTCACACTATTAAGGGTGTGGAGATACCACGAATCCTTGGTGGTGCTGGTGCCTATCGCATCAATCCGTATTCGCGACAGAGCATCGGGCACAACATGATCTTTACCCTTTCTATGCTCTATGTCGAAGTCGAACTGACTCAATCTCATGCTCCAGCGCGCTAGGCGACCAGTAGGATTCTTCAGTTTGTGGAACCACAGAAGCGAGGCGTGGTCTGTAACCACGGTGCACCTCTGGCCCTCTACGTATTGTCTGAACTGTTCTAATGCAAAGATCACCGCAAGTAGTTCACGTTCAGTGGTACTGTAGTTGACCTCGCATTTGTTAAGAGAACGACTTCAATACGCGACAGGGTGCTCCACTCCCTCGTGTGTCTGCGTGAGGACTGCAGCCACAGAGAAGGATGATGCATCACTGAGAATCCTAAAGGGTAATGAATAGTCAGGCATTTTCAAAATAGGTGCGGTGACCAAAGCGGCCTTCAAAAGGTTGAAAGACTCTTCAGCTTCACACGACCACTCAAAGGAAACATTTTTAGAAGTTAGCTTACACAAGGGTTTACTGATTTTAGAAAAATTGTTGACAAAACGACGATACCAACCGGCCATGCCCAGGAATCTCTTCACCTCCTTAGCATTGGAAGGTGTCGGATAATTGAGAATAACCTCAACCTTACCCGGGTCGGTCCGTAAGCCATGTTTGTCAACATAGTACCCGAGGTACTTCAGCTCACTACGACAGAAGTGTGACTTCTCCATGTTAATCGTGAGGCCCGCATCCTTAAGGCGCTGATGGACTCTATGTAAGAGATCCACATGCTCCTCAAAGCTGCTAGACACTGCGATGATGTCGTCTTGGAAAGCGAAAACTTTATTGTCGAATTCTGGACCAAATAAGCGGTCCATTAAGCGTTGCATCGAAGCAGAGGCTCCGATGAGACCGAAGCACATCACGTTGAACTGAAATAGACCCCTCCTAGGGACAGTAAAAGCAGTTTTCTCAGCGGATTGCGGCGAGTCAAAAGGTATCTGCCAGTAGGCAGCACTTAAATCGATAGAAGTTAGGTATTTAGCATTATTCAGATGGTCTAAGATTTGATTTATGTATGGTAATGGATACGCATCGCTCTTAGATACAGAATTAAGCTTTCGAGAATCAAGACACAATCGTAAGTCACCATTCGCTTTCTCCACCATCACCACTGGCGAGTTCCACGCAGACTGAGATGGGTTCACTACTCCCATCTCTAACATCCGGTCCAGTTCCTCTTCCAAGGCTTTTTGTTTGAGGGGAGAGAGCGGATAATAACGTTGCTTGATTGGTTTGCTGTTACCTGTATCTATGACATGGTGCACAAGAGAGGTACGGCCTAAGCCTACCCTGTCGGTGTTGATCGTATCGAACTTTTTAATAATGCTATTAATAATCCGCTTCTGATCACCGGTTAAATTGTCGTAATCCTCTAGGCCATGGTTGAGAGCCAATGACTCCACAGGATTACAATCATCAAAGTGGGAGAGATTGATATTTTGAGAGATCAATCTGTTCCCTAATTGAAACTGTTGCCAGAAGTCCACACCGAATATCATGGCAGTAGTGATTTCTGGGACAACATAAAACTTAATAACTCTGACAACAGAGTTATATACTATAGGAAGAAAAATACAGCCTAAACAATGCAGATATGATCCGTCTGCTGTTGTTAGACTAAAGTTAGGGCTTATTCTTTCCAGATCAAACCCTAATTCAAGAAAAACGCGGTGTGCACCCTTACCTAACACAGAGCAGGCTGCACCCGAATCAAGTAAGCCCAAAACATTTAAGTTCAGGATCCTTACTACTAAATACGGTCTAATATCGTTATCCCGTTTATTATTATTAAACAGGACCTTATCAGAGCAATTCTCAGACAGAGAAGCTCGTTGTCACATGGAAAGCTCTTAACAAGGCCCCGACCTACCCGTTTTTTGGCTTGGCGTTGCACTGGGAACACTCTTGTGTTCGAACACCTTTTTGTCCACACCGGAAACACACCACCCTTCTTGACTGTGGGCAGCTGTAAGTAGTGTGGCCGCCCTCCCCACATCGGAAGCACTTATCTTCACTCGAGGTGGACGGACGGGACACACCAGATACCTGTTGGGAAGTTTTATGTGGTGGTTTACTTTTTACTTGGTGTAAATCCGCAGTGATACTAAGTGTTTCCAATAACGGTTCACGAAATGCCTCAGCTCTAGCACGAGCAAGCTCTAGGCGCCTTCCTAATCGCTTCAGATCCAAGAGAGACTTAACGTCATGAAGAGCCAATTCCTTCATGTAGTCAGGTCTAATGTTGTGCATCAGGATGTCCATTTGTTCTTCACTAGGCATCTTGTATGAGAGTCTAGAGAACATGGCCTGCATTGTAGAAATGAAATTACCCAATGTTTCAGATCGGGTCTGTGTACGCTGTTTGATTTCATTGCGAAGGCGGTAGTCATAGTCAGGAAGATCGAAGTTCTCTCTCAGCTCCTCCAACATGACCTCATAAGAGGTGAAATCCTCCTTGTTGGTGCGAAACCATGACAAAGCAGGACCTTCCAACAGGTCAGAGAAAGCTGTGAGGATTTTCTCCTTGGTGACCTCCCGAGCACACCTAAGCTCCTCAAGTCTTTCGATGAAGACACGTACGCAAGAAGTGCCATCAAATTTTAAGTTAAATGAATTTAAATTTACAGGCTTATCCCTCAATACTACAGTTGTCAGAAGTGGCAACGATAGGTCGCGTCGAACGGTCCCCCCTCGACACAGGTGAGGTGTACTTTATCTGGTCAGAATGTGTAGGAAGCATCTCCTTCTCCGATCCATCAGAGTCAGAGTCGGTAGTAGCCTCTGACACAGACAACAATTTAACTAACCGGGCACGTATACCCACTAGTTCTGGACAGTCAAAACCACACCTTGCTAACCTAGCGAGAAGATAATTAGCCCTCAAGGAAACTCTTAGGCGACTAGTCTTATTAGAAACGAAATCACCTGAAGAAAGGACTCCTTCCAGTTCCATGACCTTCGGCTCGCAGAAAGACAGCTCAGAAGCAGCAGAAGCAGGGACGAAAGTGCTGGCTTTAATGCTGCCACGCCGTATAAGGCGCAACGCAGTGCGCAGCTCACTCCTCAAACTGACCACCGTGTCATCGGGATTCGCTGAAACACCCATGGCAGACAACTCGTTAATAAGTTCATCCTTCTTTAGAAAATTTATACATTTAATCAGCTGGGCCATGATGTTAAAATTCAAAAATAAATTTGTTGACAATTAAAAAAAATTATATATAAAGCACTAAGTTCTTCTTAGTGAGAAAGTAAAAGATTCAGTCCTACAAAACGATTAGGCTGATTGTTATAAAAATAATGTGTTACTTTCTTAACACAATGTTTTAAAATTCAAAATTAAAATTAATGACAAGTTACCAAAGTTAAAACAAAGCACTAAGTTCTTCTTAGTGAAAAAATTAAAAGATTCAGTCTTACAATAAGATCTAGCTGAATTGTATAAAAATAATGTGTTATTATATTAACACAAAACAAAAAATTATTCTCTAATGTTACTTTTAATTTCAAGTTTACAATTATTCTAAGCAGTTTTTCCTAATTTGTGGGGTAACAAAAGAAAACTTTTTTTTCTTTTAATCCCCTTTCAAACTCTAAGTTAATTATAAATTTACTTCTAATACATTAATTATGTTTGCTTCATGTTTCCACAACTATAAAGTAGTTGCTAACAATCCACATTCAATGAACAAAAAATTCAAGTTTTCTTTACTATAGATAAAAGTATACCCTACTTTTATTTATGCAAAGTGTCCTAGATTGAAATTTAAATTACACTATTAAATACACAATTTAAATACACTAAAAGGTTAAATTATTATGTTAAAATTACAAACAAGTTAAAGGGAAGCACAATATCCCTTTAATTATATTATGCAAACCCACTTATAGAAATAAAATAAAGTTAATCTCACATTTATTTACTTAAGTTGTAAGTAGGTAGGAATATAAAAAGTAAAAATAAAGTTATTCAAGGAAAACCTGAACAAAATACAAGTTATATGTATGTGCTGATCCCTTAGGGAACACACACATGAACTGTGAAACAACAGGAAAAGAAAAAAAGAAAAAAAAGAAAAAAATGTTCTTGCCAAAATAAATTCAAAAAGACTTACCAAAATTTGTGCAGTTAAAATTTTGATTTAATTTTGAATTTTGCTCAATGCTTTTCCACACCGCAGAGATGGTAATAAAGTGCTGAAAAATGCAATGAGATAATTATTACATGTGAACTGCACTTCACAAAACCAATTAACGTCCTGGGTAGTCTCGGACGGATAGTAAGCGTCTCATCCAAAGTCCTCCCGGGAACTACACTCAGCACACCCTCAAGGTTCGAAAAGTTAGCCCCACGTTGGGCGCCAATTTGTAACCCCTGAACTTGTCAGGTGGAAACTCACCGGCTTCGACTCAGGGTAGAAGATGATACCTCAGGGCGCCGTAAGAATTTAGATAAAATTTTAAGGTGAGGGTGCGGAGGGTCCAAGGAAGACTTCAAAAAGACAACTTACAATTTAAATAAACTTTTATTCCAATTCCTGCTATCTTTACATATGAATTTAAAGTAATTTAATTAATTTAATATATTGACAAAAAAAACTTAAGAGGTAGTCTTAAAAATAAAAATAAAATTATACAGTCTTTTCTTTCACTCTTTAAGCCTGTAGACTGGTCTGCACAGGATAGCCACCCTCTGGTCACCTCTCTGACTCACAGTAGTCAGCCGTAGACTCTCTCCAGCTCAAGGTAGCTTACAGAGACGTCCACCAGTGATCCAACTTGTGGGTGCTAGGTAAAAAAGTAATAATTAATTTCCATATATATAATATGAACTTCCCTCAAGGTAGGGCAGATAGGTCTTGAGGAGTGAGCCGTGAGCTGCCAATCGTCAACCGTACTCAGCACAAATCTTGAACCACAAGACAGGCAATATGTAGGATTCTTTCTGCGGTAATCTAACGACCCTATAAACAAAATTAAATAGCCTGAGAACATATTCTACATACAATAAGATAATAAGGAAAAACCTTTTTGAGGTTAACTTACCACAGACAGTGGGACTTGAACACTCACAAACACTACCAACAAGAATATTAATGTACACTGTAAGCAAAGCTTCCTCAGAGTCAACGAGAGAAGGTTTAAGAAATAAAAAGAAATATGCAATGTACCCTGTTATATAGATATTTGATCGAACAATCTAGATGATTCCCCTACTACATTTCGGGATGTGAGAACAGGACGTACAACTTCCATACTCCTTGCTTATTTGAGATCAAATTTAAGAAGTAATGAGAATCGTATGATACACATATGATAATGTCTCATTATTTCTAAGCGTCATAATGTCAACTACATATCCTTCATAAAATACGCCCCCTAGTGCCACCTAGGTGTACCAACAGCCCGATACTTCGATCGTGCACATCATCCAATTGTAGTTCTAACTACAATGAACGAGAGGGCGCTGAAACAAAATTTGTTAAACATTGAATACTAAAAAAACGATGTTACAGCTGCTATTACTGTTTCTGTAGTAACCTTAATGCTGGAGTGTTCTATTAACATTACTAGAGGTTTAAATTCTTCTGGCAGTCCGGCTAACATAATGACTCTGACGAACTCGTCATTCAAGCCAGCTTTAATCTTATGAAAATCCTGATTCAAACTTTGAATTTGTGTTACATATACTCTTCTGCCGAACCATAGTCGTCAAACTTCACTGTAAAAAGTTTTCGTAATAAATTTAACCTCCGTACCACTCCTCCATCAGCATAGGCTCGTAGCAGCGCCTCCCAAGTATCTCTCTTAGTTTTTGTGTTCATAACGAGAGGATAAACCTTTTCATGACACATTAGATTTATTTCGATTTTGGCATTTGAATCTCTTTTCATAGTTCTTTTGTCTTGGTTTCAAACTCCTCTGTACGCAGTCCCATAAATCTAGGTCTACGAGGAACATTTTCATTGAGAACAACCATGTACCATAATTCGACTGGCCAGCCAACTTCTCGAACATCATGGAATTCTGCATCTTGAAATTTTTGTCTTTCAATACTCAAGCTTATATATACTTTATACCGTTTTCCAATAAAGCTATGGTATTTCTGGGCCCATGGGAATTGGAGAAATAAAATACATTTCAAAATATACGAGTGAACAAAAGAAGAGAACATTTTCTCTCCGGTTGTCTACAAGACAGCAAAAACATAGACTTACAAGTAAATATATTACATAACATAACTAAAAAGGTAGCATACATATGAGATTAGACCTCATAGTCCTTATGGACAACATGTTACCTATTGCTATTTGCTCCAATGTGTAAGCTGCATGTATTTTTCACGGTATATTTTTCATACATTGATAAGTATTTTTCCTTATAGTCTAAAGTCTAAAAAAATATTATAATGAACAGGTTTAGTTTTGTACAAGTATGATATATTTTGTTATCAACCTTTCATTTAAATGTTTTATTTTTGCAAATATTTAAAATTAATACAGTATTACTACAAATAATTCAGAGTTCATCAGGCCAGACGTTGTAGCTAGAACCAAAGTTTCAGCTGGAGCCTCCGAAATCACATGTTGTTTGAAATGCACCTTTGCGCCCAAATATTATCGGATTTACTAATATTGTTCTTATTCATGAAATAATACGATGAATTAGTTATTTTTATTATCACATAAAAATACTTTGCATTTTTTAGAAAACCAAGAGGTTCTTTCCTACAAACATTTGTTCATGTCCAAAACAATCGTAACGTACGTCAGTAGAAGGAAGGACTTGTACACCCATCTGCAGTATTTTAAATGGTTCAGGAATCTCTTCTCGTCGACTGTTGTATTGTACTTGGTCTTCCCTTGTTATTCCCTGACCTATATTTAAACGATACTGTTTTTCCAAACTGTTCTGTCCTACTATTCTGCCTCACTGTTCTGCCCTCGTGTGAAACAGGCATTACTTCTGATTTTATTAACTAAACTGATGACATATTGCAGTTATATATGGAGGCATTCACTCAAATTTATCGCAATCAAATGCTGGCGATCAATTACGCAATGCACAGCAAACACGTGGGGAACTTTTTTTTAAGCACGCTATGAAGCCTTTGTGACATCCTGTCATAGCCGATGCACCATCCGTAGCAACTGCCAAAATATTATTCAAAGGAATATCCTTTTAGGCACAAAACTTTTCCAGAGTATTAAATATAGTTTCTCCTTTTAGTAGCAAGCAATAGTTCTTGACATATGTTGTCATCCTTAATGAACCTCACGTATGACAATGACAATGCTTCATTGGTGGGTAAAGTGGGCTCATCCAGCTGAATTAAAAATTCACAAGTCTGAAAAATAATAAAAACCATTAGGATTAAGCCATTTTAGTGAAATAAATGTAAAATTTTATGGGCGGGGTTGACTGCGGCCCCAAACCGGTTGATCGCTTGCTAGTTTATTAATTACCTGTAGTAATTTGACTGCCTCGTTGGTCTCGCGGTTGGCGTGTGCGACTGGTGATCATGAGGTCTCGGGTTCGATTCCCGGGTCGGATCAAATGTTTGTATGATCTACAAATATTTGTTTCGGAGTTTGGGTGTTTTCTATGTATGATATGTATGTATTTACAACAAAAAAAAAAGTATATATGTATTTGTATCAGTTGTCTAGTACCCATAACACAAGCTCTGCTTAGCTTGGGACTAGATGGCGTTGTGTGTTAGATGTCCGAAAAAAAAAAAAAAAATTCAGCCATTAAAACGATGTTATCAATAAAATTAAGATGAAAGATTTGAATTAAGGGAAGAACTACATAGGAATTGCAATTGACTATGATTATGAAAAGTGTAACAGCATATTGTTAGCATAAAGTTATAATATTACAAATTCAAAGTTGTATTAATACACCTATGGAAATTAATGTGAAGTTAGAGAAAAGTTCAGAGTCAATTCAGAATTTAAAATATAGGAACCTGAATGGTGCTCTTTTGTACATAAGTTCAGCTACTAGGCTAGATATTTCTTACTTTATTAATTATTATTTAAGTACATTTCAGAATTCCTTTGATGAAACCCATTATAAATATGCCTTGAGTCTTAAAATACTTGTATTTAACAAAAAAACTTAAAATTAACTTAATATAAAAATCATAAAGCTGTGATAATGTATTGTTATGTAGCTGTCTGTATGTAGCTGCCACCGGAGCGACTTAATGTAGAGCCGTTTCGTAGTTGTTTTTTAGAGTGTGGATTTTTGTTCCCAGAGACACTTGAAACTTTTAGGACCCGGTAAATAACACCCAAAAATTTTTGTGAGGCTGTAGAGTCGGAGTGTTTCGACCGATTAGAATATAAAGTCGGGGAGGCGGTTATTTTACATTTTTATTTTTTCTTCTTTTGTCTATTTAACCATACTGTGTAAGGACGGGGACTTTACATCCCTGAAAAAGCCTGACAATCCTGCAGAGCAGGTATAAACGGCTCTACACAGAGAAAAACCTTACAAGCTTGACTCTACCTACATAAAGCATAATAGACTGCACATTTGGCCTAGTGGTTTAACGGTCACCACGCCGTTTCCTACTTCGCCAAGTGTCGTGGGTTCAAATCCCACGTAGGACAACACTTTGTGTGATCCACAAATTGTTGTTCTGAGTCTGGGTGTTCTTTGTGTCCGTTACATGTATGTTTGTAAAGTCCCCCGCGACACAGGATTTATTCCTAGTGCGGGCGTTGTCTTTTTTAAAAAAAGAAAAAAAATAAAAATAAGTTGGGACCTTAGCTTTGAGGTCCCCTCATCGTCCATGAATTATATAAATGTGTTGCCTTGTAAACGATATAAGGCGGCAGGAAATCACCATCAGCTGTAGCTGATATCATTAAAGATATTGACCCTTTTGAGTGATTGACTATATGTTCTGGGTATCTCGCTTCACTATCACCTTCCTGCGACTAGGGTCATTTGTCAGATTCGTTTCGTCATAGTTAATAATGATTTGGGTTGTAACGTTCTCTAAAGACTTTTCTAATTCTCTAAAGTATATTTTAATAGTGTCTGAAGATAATTCCGCTCTAGCTCTCTTAATATTTTTTATTTACAGCACTTAAGCTATTACTGGTCAATTCGTCTAGGGCTTTTTTCATTACCAGATGATTTATACCGTTTCGCACCTGGCTTGTGTTGGCACAGTGGCGAGGCATTCTGAAAAGTCATTTAGCCTGTTATTTAATAGCTTATTTCAAAGAAGAAAAAACAAAACCAAAAATGCAGCAAGCAAAAGTGATGACAAAATTGGTAGATGGCCATAGAGTCAGATTCGTACCTGAGGTAAATCTAGAAATAGGTAAATAACTGTCTGTGGCCGAAATTAATGCGATCCGGTCCTTTTAAATGTATATTATAAATGTTTTAAAAACTTATAAGTTTATAATATGAATCTCGCTTCGAACAGATGTCGCCATTCCAAATTTCAACTCGACTAAACGACACACGTTTTCCAAATTTTCCCATAGGTGTCGTCACTCTGAACTTGAAACCTACTAATTTCTGTTGTTTCAGTTTTCAATATATTTCCACAAGTTACAAAAGCTAAGTTAAACCTTAGAGCATACAATATATGAAGGAAGCGCTGAGAGTTTATCTCTCTCACAGTCTCCGTGATTAGTTGGTGTGATTTGGTGGGAAATACACCAACCAATCAGAAGCTTGCGTGAGAGAGACAGACTACCTGAACTGAGTCTCTCTCTCTCTACTCCGATCACGCTTTCCGCTCGTTCAGCGCTCTCTCTATATATTGTATGCTCTAAGATGTAAACGCATTCTCTTAGTAAAATAAAGTGGAAGGTAGCTGCACCCAATTATAAGAAGCAGATTGGTTATTTATTCCACAAACTAATAGTTCTGTTCATAATTGCACGGTATATTTCATATAGTACCCTATATTGTATTGTAGGTATTAGAGTCCTGCTGATTACAGTATGAATAGCCCGGTTCGACCGGGGAAGTACTAGGTACTCTCCTACAGAATGGTAAAGTAAAACGATCACATAAAAATTTATCGTAGTGCTTTCTGTGAGTGAGTATCGTAGACCTGATAACTCTCTCCTTGCCCATTTCATTCTCCTCCCCTTTTGCTACTCCCTCACAGTAGCCAGCGGCTTCGTTGTTTTCTTGATGCTGCTTTTGCAATGCTAAGATAACACAGCTTTGTCCATGGACGGAGGGTAACACTTAACATCAGGTGGGTCGCAGACTCATGTGCCTCCGAAAGTAATAAAAAAAATGATTTTATTTGAAAATAAAACAATAGATTTGCTTAAATTATTTATTCTTCATCATCTCTTACAACAATGTCGTCTAGGAAACCTGCCGGTGTTGTAATATTTTGTTGGTATCTAGCCCATCCAAGATACTACACAATTGTCATTACATGTGCGCAACATCCGACAGTTTGCCTTCTAACTAAACAATTACAATAATTCGATTCCAGCTCGACCAGGTACAGTATTTTCAATTAAAATGTATACATAATACTCTCTTCTAGAGATATTTCGAGACTTTACCTCTAAGGTGGTATCAGCACTGCCCCTAAGATTAAATTGAGTAGAGGTATGATGCTCATTGCAGACTTCAATTCTGTATCCGCCATGGAAACGTACATGTTCGCCATAATATGATCGAGCTTGGCGTATTTGGTACGTTCTCAGGGCAAATAATATTAGGTCCCTATATTCTAATATAGGAAAGTATATGTTATTTCGATCCGCTTTTAATGCTTTGAAAATTGGATGTTCTCCTGTTTATTTGTTCCACATTTGAGTGTTTTTATATATATATATATATATATATATCCTGTCGAATTGTGAACCTCATTTACATATTCCTTGAAACATTCATAGACTTGACCTTTGGACTGAATGCAATACACTCACTAGTTTATTGTGGTCGTCAATAAATAATAAAAAGCGTTTTTCACCATTATAACCTGGGGGTCTATGAGATCCATTCAGATCTGTGTATACTATCTTTAGTATATTCTGTACCGTCTTCTGTTGTTAGTATATTCTGTACCGTCTTCTGTTGTTAGTATATTCTGTACCGTCTTCTGTTGTTAGTATATTCTGTACCGTCTTCTGTTGTTACTAATGATCGGTGGTGCATTTTATTTTCTAGACATGTCCTTTCAATAATACTTCTTGACACATCATGATGACACACAAATTAATATGACCAAAAGTGCGATGCAATTTTTCCTTTTCATGCATTACATTTGTTGAATCTCTTCTTTCTTCGTTCTTACTAAACTTATCATTTTGATAAACTTTCATCCTATTTTGCAATTGCCGCTAATTAACTGTTTGAGTTGTATATTTTAGAAAGAAATCCTTTTGAAACAATGTAGTTTTTATCTGTGATTTTAGAATAACTTTACAGGTTTGCTTTCATTTCTTTGACATAATAGACATTATTAAGTGTCACTCTAGATCTTTTTCCATACACAGGGAAATATGTTACAATGTTGCCAACCTTTGTGGCATTTAATATTCTTCCGTCACCTATTTTCACTTGGATCGAGTTCTTGTGCTCAGTTACTTCAGTAAAGCAATTATCGCTGTTTATTATGGACCGTGCATCCACTATCTAATAACCAATATATTTTCTCTTTCAAAGAATATTGTTCACTTGGTCGTTGTGTTGCAGAAGTTGTTACTTGTTTCATTATTATGGTTATGTCCTCGACCACCTCGGTATGACCCACCTTGGCTTCTACTTCTTCTTTGGTATGAACCACGGCCAAGACCTCGGGCTTGAATCGATAATCTCTGCTAAAATGTTCTGGTTTTCCACAGGTAAAACACTTCTGAGTAGACATTGGGTGACTTTTGGAATTATACACATTTGATGATTTTTCCTCTTATACTTTTTGATTATTTTTTTATTTTTGGTCGGATACTCTTTTCATTTTAATTTTGTTTTTCAGGTAATCAATATTTCTGTCTTTTTCTGGTAGCACGACTATTAAATCGCCTATGTGACTATATTTAGTCGGCAGAGCTTTTAATATATGTATTATTTAGTTTTTCTTGTTCGGTGATCGTGGCACCAGCCTGTTGAAAACCAGGCCAAAAAAATTGTTCGTGGTTGTAGTCGCACAGTTTCAAGCTTTCAAGTTTATTTCTACAGACAATTTAACAACGTGGTGATTTAAGTTTATTTCTACAGACAATTTACAACGCGGTGATTTTTGTAAATACATTTCATCGAATTTAGCCATGATTTTGTAAGCAGTTTCTAATTCATAGACATATTCTAGTTACTTATTAAGCCTGCAATACATGTTAGCCGAGCTCAGGCCAACGCGAGCGTAGGCAAATTAATACAAGACAAGTGCTACTGCCTACACGTTCGGCAAGTTTATCGGGAAACCAATGCAAATGGCCAATATCGACGAATTTTGAAGAGATGCCCACACGTTGGGCTCCGTCAGTTTGTATTGTGAATTGAAACAAGATGGTTGTCGACGTAGAAGATAATGCAGCTGCTGCTATTTATTTAATGAGCGCTTATAATTATTATGTCAGTGAATACCGCACTATGGTTGTGAAAAAAAAATACATGAAGTCGGTTAAAAAAAGAAGGTGGTGGGTGTTGAGTATTTACAAAACTAGCAAAAGGTATCTATACCTTTTGTTTTGTTACCTAAGTATCTATTTTTTTGTTTTTATTGTAGCTTGCAATTCTGTTTCATTGTATTTTCTTTTTACAAGAATAGTATGGAAAATCTGCTATCTGAGCTACTTCAAGAACCTGAATCAAAGGAATTTCAAAATTTCGTTCGAATGTCGGATAGCGATTTTGAATATTTACTCCAGATAATCTCTTCAGCTATCAGCAAACAAGATACCGACTTCAGAGAGAGCATACCAGCTGACATTTTGTACGGGTACACACGACCGACACCAACAACAACTGACAAACAAGTGGACACTACTGGCCGAGTGCGCGCGAGCGCCTTTGATTTGTGTGTAGAAGTGTCGGCTGGTAGGTAGTGTGATAATAATAAATAGTTCTACACTCACGTATCAATCGTTTACTTCCACTTTATATGAATGTACAGCACAAGCAGATATATATAAGGTACAGAAGGAGAATAGAAGCAGAATACACAAAGAGAAATACAGCGATAGATAGATAGCACAGCGATATAGCAACATTCGAACGGACAAGTAATTAGCGGGCAACGCGTATAAAGTTTGTGAGCCGACTGGCGAGCGGGCCTCGAGTCTGCGGCCGCGCATCGCTCTGCCGCATTCCAATAAACCCGTTAGCAACAACATCTGGTGTCTTAGGTAACTAATAAGATGCGCCCGGTCTTTTGTCCGTTTGTTTATTGAAGGGAATATATAAACATTAAGGGCCTACCTCAAGGTTGCATTTTAAAGACTACTCCTCCTTGACAGCTGCATCAAAAGATTCGAAAAAAATATATGTTTACTGCAGATTCATGTGCAAGAATATATAGGTTTAATTTTTTACATACGATAAATAGTATCGCCATAAAAAAATATTTAACAACACTCTATTTTGTTCGCTTTTTTGCCTAAAGCTTTTAAACGGCTTTGAAACAAAAAAATATTTTTACACAGAAATATTGGTGGTTGAATTAGCTATAAACTAGGCATTACTCATATTTAAATCAATCAATATTTTGTAAAGAAAATGATCAATATTGCGATTCCCAAAATTAAAAGTACAGCGGGTCTCTGTGCGGGCGCAGGCGGCAGTCTTGCGTTGGCATTCAGACGGGAAGGCTGTGTCGCTCGCTGCTCTGCTCACGCTATCGACTAACTATGCTTAGACGTTTGTGTTTGTGTAAGTATTTAGGTACTTTCTGGGTTAGTGTGCATTAGAGACTAACTCGCTGCAAAGGACTCAAAGTGATCGTGCGCTTGGATGCTTTTTGATGTTTTGACTGCCTCGATGGCGCAGTGGTAGCGTATGCGACTGCAGGCTATGCTTGAGGTCTCGGGTTCGATTCCCGGGTCGGATTAAATATTTGTATGAATTGAAAATATTTATTTCGGTGTTTGACTGTTTTCTATGCATAATATGTATCTACTTACATATTAACAAAAAAGTAATATATTAGTAGAGAATACGATTAGGAACGCCCTTCACCCATCTGTTTATTAGATGAAAAGTATTTTAATATATCATATTTAATATTATATCGTGGGTGGGTTGGCTAAAAATCCCTGTCTGAACTATTAAAATATATTTATATATCAAATATTTATATAATTATCATTTATTTATTGTCATATTTAAATATTAATATGTGTATCCGTGTATGCATTTTATATAGCATTAATATTATTATTGTTACTTATAAACCGATAAATTAAAGTTTTTCTTCCCTTATCTCTTTTTCGTATTATAATTGTATGATAGGATAGGCACCTGCCTTGTCCCTTACTGAACCAACTCAAGGTTGACTGAGAGATAATACCATGTGGCATAAAGTCCGCCTCGCGCAATTGTAATGCACTATTACCTAAAAACAGACGGACCACATTAACTATAATGGCTTAGATAACTAACTTTGTTAGTTCAAGAGTATAGAGGTCTAACTTGTAAAATACACACACTCACATACAAAGCTTTGAAAATAATAATCAATATATATTTCGGACATCTGACACACAACGTCTATTAGTTTCAAACTAAGTGGAGCTTGTACTATGAAAGCTAGATTGACTGATAGAACAATTATATGCTTTTATTTGTAAATACAAATATATCATACATAGAGAACACCCAAACGAACCTGAGACCTCATGGACAATAGTCGCGTAAGCTATCACTGCACCAACGTACATGTAAAATCTCTACAAATAAAAAAAAATGGAGTGTCTGTTTGTAATATTAAATAAACCGCTTTTAATAAATGCATATGTATGTATACACGATACATGTACCAAAATATTTTTTTTTACAATTTTTGTCTGTCTGTCTGTTTGTTCCGGGTAATCTCTGCAACGGCTGGACCGACTTTGACGGGACTTTCAGTGATAGGTCGTTACCCGCGGCAAGACGGTAGCCGCGGGTAACACCGCGGGGTTCAGCTAGTTAAAAATAAATTCATGATAATTATCTGTTCGACACGATTTTATTTCAATTTGTAGACATTGCAGGTGACTTCGGAACCTTATTCTATGGGTGACCTGACACGTAACGCATTTACGTGTTTTTAACCGACTTAAAAAAAAGGAGGAGCTTTTTAACCGACTTCAAAAAAAAAAGGAGGAGGTTTCTCAATTCGACCGTATTTTTTTTATGTGTGTTCGGGGATAACTTCGTCGTTTATGAACCGATTTTGATGATTCTTTTTTTAATGGAAAGGAAATATCCCAACGGTGGTACCATGATAAGGACACTAAGATCTGATTATGGCATCCAAGAAAAATCGAGTTAAACCTTGAAGTCGGTTTTATTTTGTTAAAATTTTACTTGTTAATTTATTTAAACATGCTAGAAGTTTTCAGAAATATGATAATTTTTACTTTTTTCTATAAAAGGTAAAATCAATTAATTTATTTTACCAGATTTCTTACCTCTCTTATCAAATATGTATAGTTGGATCGGTATTTCGAATTCTATATGGTTTTTAGTCTAATTTAACATACTTTTTCGTATTTAGTACCTACCTATGATAAAATGTGTTAATTTTAAATCTTACTTAACTTTTAGAAATACCCCTTTTTTATGTTAACATTATAACCATTTATAATTATGTTTTGAAGTTAAGGCAAAAACGTCAGACAAGCGCGCATGTCTGTCTCGCTCCCTAGTCTTTGATCATCGTTTTGAAGTAGTTCGTGAGGTACGGAGGTATGAATGTGTGCGGTGCAGATATGATACTATGCGTTTAGCTCCGCCCAGACGCTCAAGGTTATTGAGGCTACTATACGCCTTAAAAGCGACTATACAAAAATAACGTTTACATATAATTGAGCTTGCAAGAAGAATATAATAATAATAGATTAGAATAAATATTTAAAGATTACATAGCAAATACAACATATAACAATGACTCGCTACATGTGCAAAAAAACCGACAGCGCTCCGAAGTGCGGCAAGTGGTTGCGAGCGACCGCAAGTTGTGACAAGCTACGCCAAATGAGTTCTATACACGTTGGCGCTTGACTTTACTCGGCTAATGGCGCATTTACATTAGGTCGGTCACCGAAGGAAGGCGGCCGCATTCGGTTTAACTGAAACTCTTACCTATATTGAGTTGTTTACATTGGTCGGTTAACCGAATTCGGCGACTTGATTGATGCGGCGATTGTATATTGAACAGTCGGGTTGCAACCCGTGCAAGCATCGTCATGAACAGTCTTGTGTTAGAAGGATTTTTAACTGTGTGCGATATAATAAAAGAAGTTTTGAGGAAAAAATTGAAAAATAGTACAAAGAGAAAGAGAGTGTGGATAACACCTCTATTAAGTCAACGGTCTTTATTAGGAGCTTCAGTGTTGTTGTGTAATGAATTCAAAACTGACGATGATTTTTTATTATTTTTTAGAATAGATAAATTCCAATTCGAATGGTTACTGAATGAAATATCTCCGATTATAGATAAACAAGACAGTACATTCAGAGAGTGTTTAAACGCTAAAATAAAACTACAAATAACTTTACGTTTTTTAGCAACAGGCGATTCTTACAAAAGTCTTAAGTTCTTTTTTAGAGTTTCTGACAGTGCTATAAGTTTATTTATTCCAGAAGTATGCGATGCCATTTCTGAGACGTTAAAGTCATTTATCGAGGTAAGTGGTTTATGTAGTAATTAGTTTAATGTAATTAATGTAAGTAAAACAATAAAAAAAATACAATCAATATAATTTCAAAATTACGAAACATAGGTATTATGAATGTTGGATCGTTTCCAGAAATGATCTTAAAGCTAATTGATCATGCATTTTGAGAATCTTCTAGGTTCGAAAGAACACCAATCACATTTGAGATAGAATCGTTGCTTGTATTTAGCTCTATGTTTTCAACTGCTATGTTACTTTGGCTAGTAGTACTCATAGTAGTACTCGTAGTATAATTGGGTGTGAAATATTTATGTACTGGATAATTACTTGTAGTATGTGATGTTGTACATTCCTCAGATAAAATCCTTTACTCAAATTCTGTAATAGTTTGTTGGATTATTGATTTTGCTGAAATAAAGTGGTTTTTCGGCATTTGTCGCAACGAAGACGCAATTTATTTGCCAAATATATCATATTCATCTTCCTTCATAGTTCCAACTTCTTAAGTTGTCCAATTTCTCCAATGCCACAGCAATCACATCTTCAGAGTTCTCGTTACGTTTATTTCACACCACATGGTTTCTTTTGCGTTTAGGTTTTTGAGGAAAGTTTCGAGAATCATCAGAAAAATCAGATGTATGTTGCGATGTACTTAAAAAGGTATCTTCCGTTAATGTTGAAGTTTGCGTGACATCACTGCCTGTATCGCATCGCTGATTGTTGAAGCACAATCAAAATTTTCATCCTGAAATATAAAACATTTAAATTAGGTACTGGATCATCATGGTTGTTAAATAGGTAAGTCAATATAGGTAATTTTTATTTTTTTCATTTCAGATCCCGAAAACAGAAGAAGATTTGCTTAAAATCGCTAAAGGTTTCGAATTGACAAATAGGTATTGGTGGTGTTTAGTTACACCGAATAAGATAGCGAGGGCTTCTTATCAAGCTGACTATAATTAATTTCGGCCGCATTTAATGTACGGGACACATAAGAGATTGGACGCTCGCTACCATCTCTCTATAGCTACCGCTCTGGCCTAACCTAACTCTGACCTAACTTAACTCGAATTAGGTTAAGTCCATAAGTTGGGTTAGGTGGTTAAATCAAAATTTTCCTGATAGTTGCATTGGTAGGGGAGGAGAATAGGTAGCACATACAAATTAAGTTATAAAATACTTTTTAGTTTTTGAAGTCGGTTTTTCTAAACGAAGTGTTTTTTTTTTTCGCTTTTCAGTCTTTCTCAAGTCTCTCATCATCATTTCATTTAAAATTTAATGATGTCTACGGAATATGAAGGCATGCAGACAATTGCTCGTAACTTCATTGCAGGTACTTCACGTAAATTTGAGGGTTTCCTTCGATTTCCTTAGGATCCCATCATCAGATCCTGATATGGTGGCCATGGGACCACATGGGGAGCATACCCTTTCGAATACAAAAAGAAGAAAGAAGACCTTTTGGAAGTCGGTTATTAAGACAAGTAGTAAAAGTATATATAGTTTTATTAATAAATTCAAAAACACAAAATAAAAAAACACATCACACTAATATATAAAGGCGAAACGTGTATATGTTTCATACTTCTTCACACAAAAACTACTGGACGGATTTGGATGAAACTTTACAGTAATATAGCTACAGATTATTTTTATCATCAATTTTTTTTAATATAGCTTATACACCAGAATAACACATAGGCTACTATTTGCCGCGATAACCGACATAAACGCGGGCGAAGCCGCGGGCAACAGCTAGTCGGAGAATAAAGAGCGGAAACTTTACAAAACAATAAGATGTCCTTAATTAACTAATTACAATTATTGTGATTAACCTCACATTATTAAAATTTAAATGTAATAGCGGATATGAACAGACTAGACTCGTCATTCGCAATTATTTGAATTCAATTATTAAAACATTACTATGCTTACAATATAATAATTGTTAGATAGCGTCAACAATTTTGGCAGTAGCATTGCTGGAACGTACATCGTTACTGTCAATCTGGTCAGTAGTTTCAGTCTCAACACGTGTCTCGTCTGTCCCATCAATGTTGTCATCGTCAGTCATTGTTGTAGTCGCAGTCCTGGTCTTGTCTTTTCCAACATATATGAAGAGCTAAAGTTAAAGCTTACAATTGCAATTAAAAGTAACAGTATTCCGTTTGGAATGTTATAATCAAATAACTTACTCAAGTAACCTTTTTTACAGGACAACGGAAATAATTGTAGTTACTAAATATTAAGATGTTAATTGTTAGACAACATTTCGTTTCCTAATATATAATTGACAGTTAAGTTTTATTCAGACGCTCAAAAACACAAGTAGATGTTTTCGCGTCGACAAATATAAAAAAAAAAAAAATAGATTATAAATGATACTCCATGAAGCAACCCTCGATGCACAAATTGATGTCGCATTCCAGGCCCTTCCACGCTGTTCTGGCAGTCACCTTCTTCTTCGCACACCAGAAACAGCGGCTGTGTCGGTGCCCGTTTTTGACTGGGAAATGGCGGTGCTTGAGTTGGGGTTTGTCTCGTCTTGGTTGGCTCGTTGTTATCACTCCAGGTCGTACATTTATAAGTCGCGGCTCCGTCGTTAAGTCAACGTGTCGATGTATTTTTAGTAAGTCTTCCGCCAAGGTCAATCTGAACAGTAGACAACGCGCTAATAATGGACTATTATAAAAATTGTCCATTATTAGCGTATGTCCACGGTGAAGTGGCTCTACCAAGTCGTAAACAATTTTGGCAGTAGCGTTCCTGGGACGTGCATCGTTACTGCCAGTCTGGTCAGTCGTTTCCGTCTCATCACGTGTCTCGTCTGTGTCATCAATGTTGTCATCGTCAGTCATTGTTGTAGTCGCAGTCGTAGTCTTCTCTTTTCCAACATATACGAAAAACTTCGAAAGATAGCCGGAGGCAAACTCACACAACTCATAGGTCTTGACGCCGACTTTAGCAGCCTTCGACAAGATCTTTTGAGCGAAGCCTAGCCTCCCATGCCACTTCAGAAGTGATTCATCGATCACAATTTCTTGTGATGGATAGTATAGGCTGGAAATTTTGTCATTAAAATAGTCGGACACGAATTGTATTTTAGTCAATTTGTTTCGTTCAGTAATCGTCTCATTGTCAACGAAATGTAGCATGGATTTGAGTAAAAGAAATCTGTTGTATGACATTATACGGGAAAAGTATGGCATTGTGCCGAAACTATTAAAACTAATATAGGATTCTTCCTCCGGAAGAGGGAAAAGACCCTGAAGAATGAGGATTGAAAAAAAGCTAATAATTTCGTCCCTGTCCGTCGGCGTCCATCTGTACAGTCGTGCAGTCGGGGTGAATTTACTATATGACTTTTATATTATACTAGCGACCCGCCCCGGCTTCGCACGGGTAGATTTCAGATGCCCCCTCCGAAGCCACGATTCGTGCATTTTAAATCTGTAATATCTTCGAATATATTCATTTAAATTACATACTGTAAAGGGCCATTTTGCTCTATATTAAATTTACAATGTATTTAATTTACTTAATTGTATAAGGATTCATTCTGTATTGCTTAAAATCGCTTCGTAAATAAGCCATTATTTCTCTAAAAAAGAAAGGAATAAAAATGGTTGATGTGGGTTATCCCTAAGAGATAGACATATACCGTCGCGGACTTTTTTGTAGATCTTTTTAAGGTGTACAATACTGTAGTACATTATTTTGATCTATCTCGTAGGGTGCAACCAGCGTTTGCAATGTAAGCGCAAAAAAATGAGTTTATTTGTTACATCACATTAGAAACCTCGAAAATTAACAGTGTTTCCATACTTTATTATGCATTTATTATACATAAAAACCTTCCTCTTGAATCACTCTATCTATTAAAGAAACCCGCATCAAAATCCGTTGCGTAGTTTTAAAGATTTAAGCACACAAAGGGACATAGGGACAGAGAAAGCGACTTTGTTTTATACTATGTAGTGATTTTATATATGACTTTTCAGTAAACGTATTTTCTGGTCGGCGTATCTGTTAGTCTCGCTACATATCGTGTCAATAAAGTCAACGTCGATCATTTTTTTAAAAACGTCCACAATTCGTGTCTGGTCAGTCACAGGAAAAGTAGGGCCTGCAGTCCCGGTAAAAGTTTCTCGTCGTCCTGTAAACAGGTTTCTGTCTTTTGTCCAAGTAAAGTCGTAACAGTCAATTGGAGCAAATCCTCGTATAGCCGCGTCATTCTGTCGGTCTTCGTTATTCAATACACGGGTCTCGCAAGGCGTAAGATCAGCCAGAACTGAAAGCTCCGCTGACGCGTTACGAGACACCGTGTTCGTCGTGCCTAACAAGACGTCTTTGTCCAAGTCAATGGCTATGGCCTTGTCTATGTCCATGTCACAGTCACTAAGGTCATCGGTCAATTTTAGCCACTCGTCCGTCACTGCGTCGAACCCCTTCTCATTGACCCCTAAAAAAAAATTATACCATTAATCATCTTGCAGTCTTAAATTTTTTACTGTAATTTAATAAGTAGCAAAATATGTACCAATTAAACCAGGTTGCCCAGATGTTGAAGGCTGCGCCTGGTCATCGAGGGTAAAGACCTCTGGAAAAGCTAAAAAGAAATGCACCATTAATATTAATCAACTTGCAGTCTTACATATTTCACTGTAATTGAATAAGTAGCAAAATATGTACCAATTGAACCAGGTTGCCCAGACGTTAGAGGCTCCTCCGCCTGGTCGAGGCTAAAGCCCTCTGGAAAAGATGAAAAAAAAATAGCACCATTAATATTAATCATCTTGCAGTCTTACATATTTCACTGTAATTGAATAAGTAGCAAAATATGTACCAATTAAACCAGGTTGCCCAGACGTTAGAGGCTCCTCCGCCTGGTCGGCGATTTGCGGGGGCACTAATTGAATGTTTTCTAAAAAAAAAAGGCAAATCAAACACAAAAAAAAATGATAAGAATACAAATGAACTTAAAGATACTAAAAAATCATTACCCAGAATTACTATTCTATTAGTTGGCCCCATCATTACGCAGGGCTCCCGCTCTGGAGACGGGGCGACTCTACAAAAATAAAAGGTATGTAGTCGAGATTCAATTTGATTCAATTCCTAATTATTGGACATAATAAATTTACACTTACCTGTTTCTTTTTCGAGGTGGCGCGTCAGGCAGGAACAGACGTCCCGTATTTCCCGGGTCGTCCCGTATTTTAGACATAGTTTTAAATGTCCCGGCGGGACTGCCTTGGTCCCGTATTTTTGTCGTATCGCTAAAATCGATCGATCTATGTTTCACCTTGTTGCCTCTATGTCGCTTGTCAGGACCAGTGTTTTTTTTTTTTTTTATGGAATAGACCGGCAAACGAGCAGACCGCCGCCCATGGACACCCGCAACACCAGAGGCATCACAAGTGCGTTACCGGCCTTTGGGGGTATGGGCCTCCGGTATCCTCACTCACTCGGTGAAACACAGCGCAAGCACTATTTCACACCGGTTTTCTGTGAGGCCGTGGTATCACTCCGGTCGAGCCGGCCCATTCATGCCGAAGCTTGGCTCTCCCACGGTAGTGTGTTAAATTGATCTATGGTCAGAGTCAGAGTGTCACTGGTGACTTGTCGGTTGCCGCGACCCGCTCCCTATACTATTTGTCTCATTTTGTTTCATATATAATAAGTAATATAACATATAATCTTTTTTTCGTTTTCTTCCTAACCTAAGTGAGAAAAATTTTATTGATCTATCTAATTTTTTCAATAATTTTGAAGAAGATGCGGAACTTTTTAAGTTAGAAGAAGGTCAAGAAGGAAATATGGATTGTTTAAATGAAGAATTTCAAATAATTACAAAAAGACTGAATATTGTCGGAACATCTTCTGATTGCTAAAGTATGGGAGCAATTGAAAAGTCTAAGAAAGTTATCGAAGGGTTTTGCGATACCGAAATCAATGTTTTGTGGAAAGGATTTTTAACACGCTTTTATTAGCTTGACCTGTATGTATAAATGTAACAAAATCTTTTAACTTCATTTTCACCTACTTCTAGTCTGATTAATTTGAAAATTTGCACAGGGGTCAAGGGCCGATGACAATACAATAATGTGAAAAGAAAACGAAAAAAAGCAATTTTTTTTCTAAAAAATAAATAGTTTTGAAAAACTAAACAAACACGCTTTTGTAAATATACTAAAACTGTACCAAACTAAAAAGTAGAAACTAAAAAACACGCTTTGATAGCAATCGAACTAAAAAGTAGAAAATAATTTTAATGTAAAAAGCGTGGGGCGACATTATTGAAATGTTTTCAGAAAGCACTATTAAAGCGTGTTTTTTTAGTTTTTAACCGACTTTAAAAAAGGAGGAAGTTATCAATTCGATTGTATTTTTTTTATGTTTGTTAACTCAAACTTTGGATAAGGTGAAACCGATTTTGATGATTCTTTTTTATTTGAAAGCGTGTGCTTCCCGTGTGGTCCCGTTTGGTTCAGTTCTTGAAGTCGGTTCTTTTCTTGTTATTTTTTTTTACTTTTATTTAAACTATAATTTGTTTACTGATGGTACTTAAGTGGATGCCTAAATAAATGTCCCTTACTTTAATAAAAAGCGAATTGATGATCGTTTTTAATTACGATTACAGTTGTATCGATTATAATAAATAAATTGAAAAATAAAAAAAATATGTTAAAAGCAACTCGATCCTTGGAAAAATATAAAAAAACCTGCCACATCAAAAAAATCACGTTTGTTGTATGGGAGCCTTCTTAAATATTTATTTTATTCTGTTTTTTAGTATTTGTTCTTATAGCGGCAACAGAAATACATCATCTGTGAAAATTTCATCTGTCTAACTATCACGGTTCATGAGATTCAGCCAATCTGAAATCTGAAATCCCGTATTTTTTTGCCCATTTCAGCAGTTGTCCCTTATAGGCGAAAAAAATCTGGCAACCCTAGGCAGGATACACCTTGTCGTCTCTACTCCCCTCTTCCGACTTTCTTTTCCGAGGTGGCGCGTCAGGCAGGATACACCTTGTCGTCTCTACTTCCCTTTTCCGACACAAGAGTTCCCGCCTGACCGCCACAGGCAAAGCAGCCACTCTCCTTTGTGTGAGCTGCCGTTGGGCGCGAACAACGTCCAGCTCACTGTTACAATCAAATAATGTAGCAAAAATAATAAATCGAGAATACGTCATACAATAAAACCTGTTCACATTATACTTGCCTCAATGATTGGGATGGATGCTTTGTGTGAGCTGCCGTTGGGCGCGAACAACGTCCAGCTCACTGTTACAATCAAATAATGTAGCAAAAATAATAAATCGAGAATACGTCATACAATAAAACCTGTTCACATTATACTTGCTTCAATGATTTGGAGGGATGGCTACTTTGTTTGCGCCCCCCACGGACTCCTTGGCCACGGCCTCGGCTACGGCCGCCGCGGCCGCCACGGTTACCTCCTGGTGAGGCGAGGTGGGACAGTGGTCGTGAAACTCCACGACCACCGCGGCCTCTCCGACCACCACGCCTCTCCACTCCCTCCGAAGCTGATTCATGAGACCTTTCAGGAGGAAAGTTGCAATTTATGTATAGTTGAAATATTATTAAAAAAACTCAAGGAAAATTGGGCGGCTAAGCAAAAAAAAATGCGAACATAAAACACGTGTATCTGAAAACGACACAAAATCATGATTTTTTACAAAATAATAAATAAATGAAATAAATTGAACGTAAATAATAATAATAAGAACGCAAAAAATCAATACAGAGTATGAATCATATATCTTGCGGGTATGGGAATGAACGTGGAAGTAAACAGCCACTTTAGTTCTACTGGTTTTAATATTTAAACACATTTATAACAAATGCAACTTGGTTTTAATGTTTCCGGTTTTATGACAAAATAAAATGTGAGGGTCGACATATTGACCATCGTCTATCTGTCTATGTTTTTTATTACTAAAGATGTAAATATGCTACATAATAACATACTTCTACATACTTATTTAAAAATACTTAACTAACAATCTCTATTAACTTAGCTTAAGTACATGCTCAGACTATATAACTACCATGGTTATATTCTCTAGTACATGCTTCAATCAATAATAGTACTAGATTAAGGATCAGGAACAAAAATAAGACGCTCAAGTGGTCACGTTTGCAGTAACGAAAACATCTTCATTTTTTTATAAAAAAGTTTAATAATGTTAACGACTTCAGTTTATTATTAACCTTAATGCTTAAACATAAAGTTTAATTACCATTGCAAAATATATTTATTTAGGACCTTTCGTCAGAGAAAGGATATTATGGAATGAATTTGAAATGTCGCTTAAAAATAAAAAGTCATCAGTACAAAATTATTTACTCTAAAATAATACTTAAAATCTAAGTTATAAGGTTAAAAACATTTTGTATACAATTTCGTGCTTATTGTATTGTGGAACTAGATGTAGTTCTCGGTATTACATTTTACATTTCAATGCTCAGAACACAGTAAGCGTAGAGTTGCAGAATATATTTGTTTTAGGTTTGTTTTGTATGGTAGCAAATATTTTTGACCGATACAAAAAAGTAGTAGATACTATTTTACATTGCCGCTATTACATCAAATAGGTAATAAAAATAAAATTTAATAAAGTAAAAAAATGAATTTTTTCTTAGTCGCTTAATTGCTTTCTGTAAATTATGTATTTTCTTAGATTTAGTATCTATAATTCTGCGACATGTTGTCAATTTCTTTTTTAAGTTCCCTTTTCTTGGAGTGTCACAAACAGATATTAAATCTGATAATGATGCATCAGGAGACTTAAAACCAACGGCATCAGCCCGAGGCATGTCATGTATTACCGTAGTATCTTTAAATAATTTTATTTATAAGATAAAAGTTTTTTTACGTGTACCCGTAGTACAGATGTTTTCAACCAGGCATTTTTTTCATCTGCCAATTTGTAGTGAGACAAAAGTTTTTTTCGTGTACCCGTAACACAGATGTTTTCAAACAGGTATTTATTTCATCTGCCGGCGTACACCTAGTAATAAACGGAAGAGTATATCTAAGGTCACCAGCTAAAAGTATTACCATCCCTCCCACGATATCCTGATTGCCTATAATATCTTTCATTGTGCGATCTAGTGCTTGCTTCTATTGCTCTTTTGCTGCTCTTTTTCAATTTTTAGAGGAAGCTACTGCATTAGCAACTCCTGTATCTTTCTGGATTTGGGCTAGTAATAAATTTAAAAGGTAGTTTTTGTCAGTGCCACCTGGAGCATCTAAAAGGAAAAAACTGCCTTGGTCACTGGCAACTTTTTCAATTATTAGGTACTCCTTGAATTCGACGTATCCATTCTCTCCTTGTTGTTTGCAAGTGTAATAACTCAACATAGATAAAAATTCGTGCAAATTCATCTTTGGTACATAGGTCAAAAAAGCAGTTAGTGTCGTTTTTAAAGGAGAAGATAGTTTTTCTTCAATAGTATTTTCGGTAAAGTAGACACGTTGACGTGTGTGACGGTTGGATGCCTCTCGTGTAACGGGAATCCTAAGAGCACCCTAACAGCTTCGTTGCTACTGCCATAACCACCTGACTTATATATGTACATGCTTCATCATCATCATTCAAGATTTGATAATATTCGGGATAAACAAAAAATCGTGTAAGCAAATCGAATTGTAATCAATTTGCAGTGAATACTGAATTTGCAGCGAAAAAAAATAAATATTTGCATGTGTGTGGCACAGTCGTCTGCCCTCACTTGTTAGCCCGTTCGAGTAAGCACACTTGAGCATATTTCCCCACCAACACCGCGCTGCGCCACGCCACGCGCCGCGCTTGGCAACTTTACCCCCTTGAGTGTGATTTTTTTACAAACTTTAAATGAAACTTCTATTTATATTTAAAAAACAGCCTAAAAATAAGATTCAAGCTTCTAGCTTTACAAATGACGATACTTCTATATACAATTTTCACAAATGACGATACTTCTATATAATCTTTCATCCCCCCTTTCAACCCCTTACAACTCTTTTTTTGCATTAAATAGTAGCTTATGTTCTTTCTCAGGCTCTAGACTATCTGTATTCCAAATTTCATTTAAGTCAGTTCAATAGTTTTGGCGTGAAACCGCGACAGAAAGACAGACAGAGTTACTTTCGCATTTATAAGTGAGGATTAATAGATTTCCTGCTTAAAATTCACCATTTCCTGTTTGGAGAAAGTAGTCAGAAAATTGCCTATTATCTTTGCTAGACGAAACAATCTTCATATTGATTTAAAGGTCACAATTCGTTATGTGGGCAAAGACATTACAAAAGCTTGAGAAGTCATTGATTTAGCTGAACAGCATAAGGCTGTTTCAGAAAGCCTAGTTTCCTAGGGAGAATCGTCTTATAAAAGCCCATTGTTGAATTTGTATTTAATAATGTGAAAGACGGTTTATTAAAGTTTATTTAATTTAATTTTAAGTGAATTACAAAACGTGTACATTACTCGTAGTGTCACGGAAAGGAAGGAGAGAATATATCACACAGTGTATCTATTATCTAAGTAGTAACCAGAGACACAGTCTAACAAACTACGAATGCACATTAGAAGACGCGAAATTTAAATATATTTCATCACTCTGCAAATTATAGCCTTCTTTTATATTTAACATAAAGCATATAGTCTCAAAATATACAATATGAATACCTAATATTTAGTTACAAGTTTTGCTGTTATAAAAAAATGAACTACTTTCAACTCTTAAGTGTACACATGCCTAAGTTACGTCTAAAAAATAAAAAAATATCATTAGACAATGCTTTGGTAAACATATCAGCATACTGATTATTATTTGTGTTTATATATATTTGTGTTCAAATAAATGGAAAGGAATTGGGCCTTGTGGACACCACCAAGTTTTTGGGTATAACTCTGGACTCAAAATTGCAGTGGGGCCCACACATTGATGGATTATCGAATAGACTCAGCTCTGCAGCATACGCGGTTTATAAAATTCGTCAATTAACCGATGTAGAAACAGCTAGATTAGTATATTTTAGTTATTTTCATAGTGTAATGTCATATGGTATTTTGTTGTGGGGGAATGCTACCGATATTCAAAGTATCTTTGTGTTGCAGAAGAGGGCTATTCGTGCAATTTATAACCTTAGTTATAGGCAGTCACTGAGGAATAAATTTAAAGAAATTGACATCATGACAGTTTCATCTCAATTCATTTATGAAAATCTAGTTTACGTTAAGAAAAATATTCATCTATACACAAAGTTTAGCGACGTTCATGATATCAATACTAGAAATAAAGATAAACTCGTGTTGCCAACCACTAGATTACAAAGAGTAAGCAAGTCTTTCCGATGTCAGAGTGTGCGGATTTTACAATAAAATTCCAAGCAAATATCAAGAATTAAGTATTACCAAATTTAAGTCCTTAATAAAACAGAAACTATGTGAAAAGGCTTATTACACAGTTTTGGATTATTTAGATGACAAATTTGCTTGGGACTGACGATGCTCACTTCAGTATTTACCTACGTAGGTATCTTGTGTGAAAGTGTTAGACATTTATATTTTTATTGTATGTTGTTTTTATACCAAGTGAATTCCTTTTGTGTATGTAAATGTGAGTATAGTCTAGGCTTGTAATATAAGTTCATATTTAGTATCTTTCTGGTGGCTTTGAGTGTTTCCCCGGCCTACCCAAATGTCCTGCTGACGGTAGTGTCGTGCTTCGGGTCGTAACACGATGGCTGGGGCTCGTATGCCGTCTGTATGGACAGGCCGACTCAAAATCATGGTCCTTTCTTCAAAAGGCCAACCCAGATCCTATACTGTACTCGCACAGATTATTTTTTGTTTTGTAATCAATGTTCTCGGACTAAAAAAAAAGGACATCTCTGTGGTTTGTTTCGGCATTTCTTCCCAGAGTGAGTCGTAGGAAATGCCGGTCTCTTCTAGCTGTAAAGTCCGACGTGTAAAAATATCTGAAAAGATTTACTTACAAATAAATATCATTTCATTTCATATATAGTTAAGACTAATAACATTTTCATAATATTTTTCTTAAATAAAGTTATATTTGATATCTTTAAGATTGCAACGCTTGTGAAACTCACTATTTTTAATAACATTATTAGAACTTTATTGTCAATGTTTATCATCACTGATTATGTATATTCATTTGATATTCATTCAATTCATTTCCTGTACCGTAAAACCGTACGACTTTGCCCATTTTTTTTTGCTTTTTTAGTTTCTATGCTTAATATTTAAAATTCTGATATTACTTTTCTTTCGTGATTGTATTAACGCCCTTGTAAAATGTACTTTTCTTCACATAGAATATATATTAATACCAAAAATATATATATTTAAGTTATAAAAAGACAGTTTAGCGGGTGGGCCAAATATGGAGAACTTTCACAAGTTTGCCCATTTTGCAGAAACAATTATAATGTCGCTATTTTTTATCTTAAGATCATGAGATTTAGGGTTTATTCTAGAGAAATAATGAGTCTAACATAGGATCTTATTATATGAAGTTTGAACGTTCATATTATCTGTCAAAATTGAGTGGGCAAAGACGCATTTTTTTTTGTATTTTTCATACAAATAAAACTATGAGCCAGGGCTGTCACTTTTTTATTGTTAACCAACACACTTTAAGAAGGTTATTTATTATGGGTTTTTATAACGAGATCGTAACAATCACGTAGATCACATTATAACATTAATATAAATAAGTTGCATTTTAAAGCAAACGCTTAAAACTTTTCTTAGGTTTTTTTGAGCTTCTTAAGCTTTCTCTTATGTTAAAGATCAACAGTACTTACCTACTAGCAACTCGTAACATACCAAGTAGAGACCTTTAATAGACCTATACAAATAAAACAGACGCTATTCGTGATATAGCTTTAGAAACAATATAAAATCAAAGATCAATAATAATTAGTAGGCCACTCTAAACTACCTAATAGGAACATACATTTTATAGACTAGAAATTAACATATAACATTATTCAACGTTACATTGTTCTACAGATTTTAGTCGTACAGGAACAAAATAGCGATTGAATACAGATACCTGAGCTGTTTAATGACAGCTGTTATACAGTAACAATATTGACATGAACAATGCAAAGTATAACGTCATAATTATCGCTTATAGAATTGGACATAATATTAATAAAACAGTCTAGTCAAATAATCAACACAATACTTATTGAGTTACTGAAGAATTCTAGGTATTCACATTGTAGGAACATTAATAGAGAATTGCAGGAAATACCTAAAATATTTTATTATTGTATGTTGTAGGAAGGATTAAAGGTAATATCAAACATTATTTGGCCTCGTCTAGAAATATTTGGTTTAGGCAATACTATTTCCACATCATCACGATTTACTTCACACACGTCCTCGACATTCGGGTACGAGAAGACTACTTTACCATCTTTTGAATTTATCACTTTTCTTGCAAATTTTACAGTGGGAATGCAGTTTTTTATGTATACAACACGGCCAACAAAGTGCTTTATACTTTTTTTGTTGCAAATTTCACAATAACCCAGTCATCTTCATTTTAACCTACATCACTAATAAAATAGCTGATATGACTGAGCCCAAATGGTACAGTAATATTATCTGGCTCCAAGTTTTCCTTATTATCTATTTCTTTTAAACATGTTTCTATATATTCATCAAATTTCTCATATTCAGAATGATCTACAGATCATTCTGAATATGAGATGAGAAAATTCGGATATTCAGAGTCTCTTAGATACATCTAAGAGACTCTGAATATCCGAATTTTCAGAGCTTGTTTCACAATATGATCTCAATTTCTTGAGTTTCACAACTCTTTTATTATTTTTTTCTTCTGTTTTTATCTTTTTTTCACAAGCTTTAAGCTTAACTTGCCTTTTTCTTTTATTTTTTTCACGTGACGTTTTCATGTTTTCATTAGGACATGTATATTTCTCTTGCGTACTTTTATGTTCACTATCTTTGTCAACTTTTCTTGTTACTATTTTCATTTGTAATGCTGATTGTGTTATAACTCCAGTGTCTACTTTTATTTTTTTCTTGATGTCATTTATTTCCTTTGAGGTTACTTTCACATCTGAAGTTATTATCACTTTCGATTTAGACGAACTATTTGGCTTTGGTCGTAAACATATTGGCAAATAATTTTCATTGGTAGCTATGAAAGACTGATTCTGATTATCATTTTTCAAATTTTTATTTAATACACATACGTCTGATGGTTGAACTGTAGTATCCTGTGCTGGTAAACATAAATGCATGTTGATAAATTTGATGCATAGTACGTCAAGTCTGCCTGGATTATAGATCATCGGTGATAACTGTGGCACTGGTGCTGGTTTTCTGCAACTGATGATTCTAGTTGAGCTCGACGGCATATCGTATTCAACCTTTTGAGCAGTTTCTTTCCTTTTTATCACTTCACCTGTAATTTCATCTAATATGTATATCTCATTTTCTATTTCCAACGCTGAAATCTCTTCTTTTTGGTTGGTTTTTGTTTGAGCGAGCGTTTGAGCTCGAATGCTCGACGAGTCAACATCTCCTGAGGATGCCCCGTGGAGGGGCGAAACACGTGTCGAGTATAGGTTTGGTTGCATGGCATGCTAATTATTTCTCACTTGTTTTGTATGTGTACATATGCATGACGGTGGGATTTGTGCCCTGCTTTCAGACCTGGATATTTGTCTCGCGGAATTAAAGCTAAATATATTTCATAGCATTTAATGTCATGGATTTCCGCAAAGTAACGCCTGATTCCATAACTTATTTTTGTGTTGTTAAATATATTTTTTTTATTGTTAACTAGCTTTTGCTCGCGACTTCGTCCACGTGGACTACATATCGGCCGTGAACGTGAAATACTATGTGCTAATCCAGGGTACAAGCTAGCTCTGTTCCGAATTTCATCCAAGTCAGTTCAGCCGTTTTTGCTATAATAAGATGACCATTTTAAATGACATGTAGTGTATTCTGTAGTGGTTTTTCCCAACAGAATTCGATGAAACGTGGCTTAGATTTTAAGTTGAACCCTAAACTACCAAATTGTGAAAACCACATTAAAATCCGTCTTAGTAGTTTTTGCGTGATGCGTGAACAAACGGACAAACTGACAAACAGACAGACAAAAATTCCAAAAAATATATATTTTTGTGGTTACGTCCCGGTACCCTATCCCGACTGTTTTTTACTTGAATATCTTCAATGTACAGACACAGCTTTTTTACAATTTTATAATAGTATAAATATAGATTTTCTATACCAACAGTAGGTAAGTAACTCCAGAATGAATGTAAAACAAAGTACCTATCTATTTCTCTCAGTCCTAATAGGTGACAACTGTCAACTCTAACGGTAACATTATGGTGGGCAAAGCTGTAAGCACTGCTTCCTAAAAAAGTAATTTGACATTGCCCACCCTCATATTTTCGAATCCAAGAGAGATTTCGCATTAGATATTCGATCTTTTATGTTTATTTGTCACATGACAATAGTGATTCAAAAATTACGTGCCTGCTTTAATTGCAAATCGAGGTTTAAAGAAAGTTTTTCACAAGAATTTTGGCCCGCAAATTACACCACCAACTTTGACACGGACTAACGGCTAACTGAAGGGACATCAGCAAAAAACCACTAACGTAGTGTTACCAAAGACATATTAAAATTTCTACCCTACATTAAATAATAAACGCAAATATAGACTGTTTCCATATTTACAATACAATCCATAGTTACAATACCCTGCTGGGCAAACTCAGATCAGTTTGGCAATCTTGTAAACTCTTACGGTAATAGTTGTCTAAGCCACATGGCCTCTTTAGTGGCAGCACAAGCAGCCATGAATTCTGCCTCAGTTGTAGACAAAGCCACTGTTTGTTGCCTTTGGGTTGACCAGGTAATGGCGGCTCCATTCTGACTTACTGCGAACAAAATGTCTGGTCGGCTTACTGTTGCTGCATGCATGAAAGATTCTACTGCTTCGCTGGAGGGATATTTTCTTTCAGGTAGAGTTCATCAGTCTGTGTGAGTTTGACATTTGGATCAGCTGGTACACGGTTTGCTTCAGTCATATTGAACTTCCTTAATAATCATCATGTTCATTTTTGATGCGAAATACCTACTTACATACGATAGGCTTGGTATTTTGGGGTTTTTCTACCAATGTCCAAGTAACATTTTTAGAATGTGATTCTAATTCCTCTTTTATTGAGGTTTTCCACTTTTCAGATTCAATCGAGGTTAAAGCTTCTTTGTAATTCTGAGGGATGGAATTTGTCTTTTCTTCACTGTAGCACAGGTAAGTTTTATCTTTATTTTCCTTTATTTCGATAATTCATCGATAAAGTTGATGATATTTGAACATTTATATTTGTTTTATAATCCGGATCCACATTATCTTCTTGATGACATATATTATCTAGTGGTGTTTGAAGTATTTTTTAATATCTCGTCTGGAGTAAAAGCAAGTGAACGTGTTGGAGATCTATTAATGAGGTAAGGTAAGGAAGTTTAACATTAATCAACAGACCCTTTGCTTTTTCAACAAGCCTACGATTCATGCGTTCGGATACACCATTTTGTTCAGGTGTATAAGGCACTGTTGTTTGATGAATGATACCAGCTGTTGCTAAGAACTCAGAAAAAGCATTGTTTGTATATTCGAGTCCATTGGTCTGCATATATCTGAATGTACAGTTTCAAGTAAATGTGTAGCTCTTGAATGGCTTGTCTTAAATGACAGGCGTGCTTGTTTTGCTTCTTAACTTCACACAGGTTAGATTATCTTCTTTCTTAGATAATTGCACACCATTTGTATTTTCTTAAATTTTCGTTAAATCACTGAAATTAAGATGCCCCATCCGCTGGTGCCAGAGATAACTATCTTGATTATCAACATCAAATATGTATGCTTGAACATAGTAGATTTAGCCGGTACATATTGTTGATCTGTAACCTTTGTTTGTGATATTGTGAGATGAATAAATAAAAGATATAATTATTGTAACACTAATATATTTAATAAAAAAAAGAAATGCTCCGACAGCTTAATATCAGGGTCGCGGGTATTTCGTCTCAGGGTTCGAGTAATCGGGGTCGCACACGGGATATTACGTGCCTGTGGTGGCCCCTTCGTCGGTGACGCGGCGCAGTGGAGTCACCCGACGCTCTGGCCGCAGACTGGCAGCTGGCCGTAAGGTGGCTTCGTACCCGTAGGGTGTACTTTGGATGTAAACCCGTAGGGTGAACTTGTAACCCGTAGGGTGAACCCGAAATATATTCGGGTCACGTATACTTAGTTTTGTGGCAAGAAATGAAAAGATTTGAATTTACCGGACAGCAATTTTTTTTTTTGGGATTTAATGACCTGGTAACTAAGACCTTTAAGTCAAGTCTTATTTTATTTGAACAAACATTGCACTTTCACTTCACTTCATTCTTAAATTGTTTTAATAGTATTTTTAATATATTTATATATTGGTTTGTAAGTGTTTTTGTCTTTTATTAACTGTTCTAGTGGCGGCGGGCGGGATGAAGAATCACACTTAATTTTCACATCACTGAGTTCACTAGCCAACACTAATCTGTCAAGCAAGAATTTTTGACAATCAAAAATCAGATGTTCCATGGTTCCTTCTTGAGATTCGCAATATGGGCATGTATTGTCTGTAATAAATTAATAATGCCAAGTCTAGAAAGGTGTGACGGTGCAGTATTATGGCCAAAGCGCAATCTATTTATCGTAGTTATAAAGTCTCGTCTGGCTTCTTTCAATCTATTGTACCAGGGTGTAACAGGCAATCTTTCTTGAATACTTCCATACCACTTTCCTTTGATGTCTTGGTCTTTCTTCCACATTTCTAGCCATAACTTACATACATTTTCATTGATACTTTGCAGAAAATCAGTCATAGGAATGTCCATTGCATTTCTAACATCAACAGCATTATTACCTTCATTTGCGGTTTTATCAACTATTTCATTACCCGAGATACCTCGGTGAGAAGGTACCCATAGGAAAGAAATTTTTATGTACTTAAGATAATATTGATAAATTATTTCTTTGAGAAAATACAGAATATAATTCGACTTAAATGAAAGTGTAAGGTTAAAGGCTTTTATCAAACTCATTGAATCAGAAACAATCAAAAAGTATTTACAATTGTTAATTTGGCGAATATGTAATAAAGCCTGATAAACCGCATATGCCTCTGCAGTGAATATACTACATGTATTGTGCAGAACAAAGCTTTGAGAGAATTTTGTATGTGGATCATAAATAGCAGAACGTACATAATCACTTCCCTTACTACCATCAGTATAAATAACATAATGATTATCATTATCTGCCAAAAACTGTAGCATATGTAAATTATTATTAATTGAATTTTGTAATTCTTTGATGGGATGTGAAATACACTGATAAGAGAAAGAGTAACATGGCCATGGGCACTGTTTTCTTATATGAGTAAAAGTATTATCTATTTCTAGCAATATTTTGGACAATGTTGGAGATTTGTCATTCAAAAACACCGTTTGAATGTGGCAGAGAACAGACGTGTTATCGGTTTATTTACTAAATGCTCTATACCGAGGTAGTGAAATATAATCTTTGCTGTGCAAGTGATAAGTGCGTAAATCGTGCGTCGCATAAATGAGTGCGCGTGAAAGTCGTCTCGTTCCAACACCTTAGTGATCCCTTTCTTGCACCGCTGCTTGTATCCGCGAACTGTCATCGCAAAGTCAAGAATATTAATAATGACATCTAATGGATCTTTGTGCCCCGATATGGCCACTGCGGAAGAACCAACAAACACCAACAGTCTTCGCCGTACAAAAAAGAAGGGAAAAGAGGATGACCTTACGGCAATGTTTGATAAGTTTTCGCTGGATGTAACGTCGCAACTGACTCTTTTTAAGTCTGAACTATGCAATAAAATCACTAACATCCAACAAGATATTAATACAGTAATAAAAAAGGATCTCGAACATATTAAATCTGACATCCAAGTCATTAACGCAAAACAATCGGAGTTCTACACCGATATATGTGATCTAAAAGACTCCATAAATTTCCTCGATAAAGAACATAAAGACCTGGATCACAAAGTCCTGCAGGAGTGCTCGTTATTAAAACAAGAAAACGCTAAACTTGCATTCGAATTAAACATCATCCATCAACGCGATCGCTCTGATAACTTAGAGATATCGGGTATACCTGAAAAATCCAACGAGAATTTGATTGCGGTGATTGTATCTATTGCCCAATCGGCGGGTACACATCTATCAGCGTCGGACATAGTGTATGCAACCCGAATTCAACCACGTACAAAAACTTCTGGTCGGCCAAGATTGATTTTGGCGAAGCTAAAAAGTAAACAACAACGCGACACTATACTGTCAAGTATACGCTCCACAAAGGGACTCACAACCGCAGGTATCGGGATGTCGGGCGATGCAACAAAAATATACGTAAATGAACACCTGACACAAACAAACAAAATGTTATATAAATCTACCCGCGAGAAATCGAAAGCAAAAAACTATCAATATGTCTGGGTAAACGATGGAAAAAATTTTGTGAGGAAAGATGCCTTGTCACCCAAGATTACTATCAGGGAACCAGACGATTTGAAAAATATTACTTGAATCACAGTGTTATTTCTATCTCCTTCTGTTTCTGTATCATTACTATTAAGTTTGCGGAACGATTACTAAAGTACCTAAAATGTTACATTGTTGTTATTGGTTGCACGCAGGTATGTGTATGGCAGGTGTTCTATCTTATATACGCTAATTTGTGGTCGAATATTTCTCTCTCAAGTATGTACAAATATAACGATATGAAACAATCCTTTCAACATATATTCCAACCACGCAGGCAGCTTAACATATTGGTTCCACTATTGACTGAATTCTTTAATTAATTTTTAATAAAATACACATTCTCGTCTAAACTAAATATATTTTACCAAAACGTGCGCGGACTGCGCACTAAAAGCCTAACGATGTATAATAACATTTTATTGCAGAATTTTGACATTATACTACTAACTGAAACTTGGTTACAAAACGATATCCTTAATTCAGAACTTTGCGACAATAGATACGATATATTTCGATGCGACCGAGATCTTAGCTCCACAGGTAAACAGTCTGGTGGCGGTGTAATGGTATGTACACATCACGCACTTGCTGCTGAAATTAATAATAATTGGTCTTGTAAATTTACCGAATCACTATGCATTTCTATTTCTTCTCACAGATTACATTCAGCTGTTAATCTACATATAGTACTAGTTTACTTGCCACCGGATGGTACACGTCTTTCTCGAAATATTCTTGATGTATCGACTGCTTTTACACGTTTATTTAACCAGCACAAATGATTATTTCTTATTGGTTGGTGATTTTAATCTGCCATGCCTGGAATGGACACCGGATAATTTAACACTAAAACACATTGGCACAACGGAATTACAGGATACAGCACAGACACTAGTCAATGATCTTCAGTTTTTGGGACTTAGTCAATTTAACTATATTACTAATCGTAGTGGCAATGTTTATGATCTCTGTTTTTGTAATCTCCCGGTTTCGGTTACCCAAGCTCAACCTCTAACCAGGATGGATCCTTTTCATCCACCATTAAAACTGGATATAATTGATCTCCAAATGAAAAATTTCAAAGAAAAAAAAGTGCCTCGCTATAATTTTCACCGTTGTGACTATAACTGTACAGTGACATCAGATAGCTGGTGGAGCAGTGGAGGTTTCTCCGTAGTAGGTAGAGTTCAGATAAACCAGGAGTGTGCTGTAGTTAATGTAAACCCGATTTATTTGTACCAATAATATAAATGTAGCAAGTTGCCTAATCAGCGATTCTATACTACTACGCGACGTGTGTTAAGTTCAATGATCGATATTGTACAGCACATACAAAATGTGTTGTTATTCTATATATATTTTGTTAAGTGCGGAGTCATCAAATCATGTACGAGCTCGTACATATTCCAGACCCCGAAAAGAAGGAATCGGGCAGTAGGATAGGAATCGCTGTTACATAGTTGAAAATAAAGTTAAAAGTAATAAGTAGTAAATAAGTAATTAAAATGAGTTGATATAAAATTATAAGAGTGATAATTAAATAGAATTAACTAGGTTAATATAAAATTGTGTTGATTAAGTTAAGCTACTCAATATTAAATTGCACGTCCTCGTTGTTCTTCTTTCTTGATGAACTCTGCCTGTCTTGAGTTCCTGGTCTCACAGCTGATGTTGTCGTTCGGGACCTAGGCCCGTATTAATAGATAGGTCTCAAACGTGATCTCAAGACCGGCATCAGTTGATACGTTCTCAAGATGGGACCAGCATCTTAATGTCGACACTAATTAATAAACCCATATCAACAGCATCTCAGATGATACCGAGCTTAAGACCACGATCTTAAGATTCGTAATTCGACACCCAATGAAATCCTGATCTTAAGACTTACTACGTCACAATGAACGAACTATTTCATCTTTTGTTCATTACGTTTAGTACTTTCCTAATAGAAGTATAATGTTTAACTCTGTGTGTGTACGAATAATTTTTTTTTTTCGGTTTATATCGATTTAACTTCATGGTGCTGACAACCTGGTGTGTTGATAATTTTAATGTGGGTGCAATCAATGGCTCCATCTATACCTGGTAGCCCAGGCCAGTATTGTGTAGTAGTGCTAGCAGTCGCGATACTTTTGTAATTATGTTTGACACTGTAGGCTGAGATAAATTAATGAGATCCCCGCAGACAAGCTGAAAAGGTTTTTGTGATTATTAATAAATCGTTTTACCAATGTTTTACTCAGATATACTCATATTTTCATGTTTACAATTAAAGTGATGAAAGTGGTTTAAATAGGTGAAAGGATGCTGTAGCGTTTTTTTTTTTTTTTATGGAATAGGCGGGCAAACGAGCAGACGTATCGCCCGATGGTAAGCGATCACCGCCGCTCATGGACACATGCAACACCAGAAGCGTCACAAGTGCGTTGCCGGCCTTTTGGGGATGAGGGGGGGAGGTAGGGGTAGGGGATTGGGGTATGGGCCTCCGGTATCCTCACTCACTCGGTGAAACACAGCGCAAGCACTATTTCACACCGGTTTTCTGTGAGGCCGTGGTATCACTCCGGTCGAGCCGGCCCATTCATGCCGAAGCGTGGCCCTCCCACGGTATAAATATTATAATATACTAAAGTAATACCTTAAAGTTAACAAGACGGCTATTTCTGCCGCAACTGGTAGCCCTCTGTTATCACTTTTCACCAAATCATTTCTTATCAACGATACAATATATAGCACTGATTCTTGGTTAAAACGAAATCGTTTTTTAAAGTTTTGCGGAGGTAATTCGAAGGGATTTGTCGCGTCCCTTATATAAACTTTAGGTAATCGAATTAGAAAAGGCCATAGAATATCATATAATAGTCTAATTCATCGTAATAATTAATTTCGGAAAAAATATTTTTGACGTCCATAGTTCCCGCCACTACAAGTTCACGATCTTAAGTCACGGATCGACTGAACTCAACTATCATGATCTTGAGACGCATCTTAATACCGCTCTTGAAACTCGAGTATTGTTTATTAAACAACACGATCTCAAGTGATGACAGAGTATTAAACCGCATCTTAAGTTTTGTTTATTTATATGCCTGGATCTCAAACCGGGTCTTAAGATCTTACTCTTACGCTGATATCGGTTTATTAATACGGGCCCTAGTCTTAGTCCCGCGCTCCGCCACCAAATAAGACCGGAAAATATAGATATATATCTAAATATATATATATATATCCTAGATAGTTCTAGTTCTAATTTGCTTTTGGAGCTTTTACGAGAGAGTGTCAGGAAGGTTTTAGTTTAGAGAAGACACCCTTGTTTCAATGTTACAATGGAAGATGTATTGATAACGTGAATTGTAACGTCTTTATCGCATATAGTAGGTACGTAACGTGCATGAGTCACAACATAATGCTATTAAAGTATTTTGTGTATGTAATTCTATCTATCATTCTTCACATATGATATTTCTTATATTACAAGGTGAACTCGTTCGTTGGCTTGGTAACCTGATTTTACAAGGGGCATTGTCATTTTCTATATGTTGTACTGGTAAGCTTAAGTTGCAGATCCAACGTTGGCAGCTGAGTTCGTTGCAGTTCGTGATAAAGTTGTTGCATTGTGACTTCGCAAAATCTCGGATCAATCCTTTTGCATAATAAGTTTGTGTCTTCTAAGTTCCATTTTCTGAATTCCCTCCCAGTATGTACTAAGGTCAAAGTACAAAAGTAGTTTCCATTCGTCGTGCAGTAATTGTATATCTCCTACGTTATCGTAATAAATCGGACGATTATTTCCTAGGCTAGTGATATATGTGCTATTTTGCATGCTGACTCCTTTTACTCCCACACAGAAAGAAAAAAGAATAAGTAGAATTCCAATCATAGCTCGAAAAGTTTTCTTCAGCCCGTTGTGTGTGGGGGTTGGAGAAGCCATTTCTTCGTTTGAATCAATATCATGAATAGGTAGGGGTGATAACTTGGTAACAGGTCGTTTAATGATCCCCGTCGACGTCTTTAAACTTGTAACCCGGACCTTATTGTCACTGCCGCTATGTTCATCAACAATACGACCCAAGGCCCACCTTCCAGGAGGTAAGTTATTGTCTTTTATCAAAACGACGTCATCCTTTTGTAAGTTAGGAGTTGGTCTTTGCCATTTGCTACGAGTCTGTAGCTGTGAAAGATATTCACTTGACCACGTTTTCCAGAATTGTTGCAGCATTTGTTCAGTGAGTCGCCAACGTTGTCTTAAATTAAGTTTCTTGTCATCTTCATTGCTGGATATAGGCAACAGCATTGTGGGAGTTCCAGTTAGGAAGTGCCCCGGAGTTAAGCAGTTGTAAAACTCGTCGGGGTCCTCAGTTAAGGAGCAAAGCGGTCGCGAGTTCATACAAGCCTCAATTTTAGCTAGAAGAGTAGACAGTTCTTCATATGTCAATTTTTGTTCTCCCATTACTCGACGAAGATGATATTTCATGGAGCGGACTGCCGACTCCCATAGTCCCCCAGCGGTTGGCCAGGCAGGAGCATTGAAGTGCCACTCCACTCCCAATTGGCTAAGTTCATCGTAAACATCAGTTGATAATTCTATTTTAAACTGTTCGAACTCGTTTCGTAGTATTTTTGCCGCTCCGATAAAGTTAGTACCACAGTCGGAATATACATGGCTTGGGGCTCCACGTCTCGCACACAATCTCTGGAAAGCCGCTATAAACATTTCTGAACTTAAATCAGATACTAGTTCTATGTGCACCGCTTTAGTAGTCATGCACACAAATATTGCGATGTATCCCTTTGACGTCCTTACTCCTCTGCCTTTATTTAGTTTCACATCAACGTGCCCCGTAAAGTCTACCCCGGTATGAGTGAAGGGGCGACAAGGGGTTACTCGGTATCTTGGTAGATCAGCCATGAGTTGAAAGTTTTCTTGTGTTTTAAAACGATGACATCGCACGCAGCGTCTGAGCTGAGTTTTTACTGCTCTGTTGCCGCCCACTATCCAATAACGTTGACGGATATAGGCTAGCGTAAGACGAGGTCCCCCGTGTAAAGTTGCTATGTGAGCCTGTTCGATTAATAGTCGTGTATATCTTCCATTTCGAGACAGGATAATCGGGTTCCTCACCTTCAAGGGTAAGTTAGTCTTATTGAGTCGTCCACCGACGCGCATGATGCCATCCTGATCCAGGTAGGGATTTAATTTGTATAAAACACTCTTTACATGTACAGGTCTATTTTTAGACAATATGTTTAGTTCCACTTCAAAATCGCAATTCTGTGCATATTTTATAAACATACGGTTGGAGGTGTCAAGTTCCTTTGTTGTTAAGTAATGTGACCGGATATTGTTTGAATCAAATTCTATGTCGGTCACTGCCTTTCTTCGCATTGTAGTAATAAAGCGCAGTACCCAGGTCAATACTCTGTTAGCTCGTGTTAAAGAGCTATATTTGTTTAGTAAGTTATTAATTAAATTGTGATTGTCAGCTTTGTTTCTGACCACAATTTCTTGTTTTTTGTCAATTTTTGTAGTAAATAGACAATTTGAGTTGAAATGCTCTTTTCCTTTAAATATAGTTAAAATAGCCGGACCCTTCCACCACAGTTCAAAGTTCAAAAGTTTGCTCGGATATACTCCTCGCGTTGCGCAGTCAGCGGAATTAGATTTCGTATCAATATAAGGCCACTGTGACGCTGGTATTATTTGTTTAATTTTTGCTACTCTATTTTCAACATATCTCTCCCACTTAGTAGTCTCTCCTTGAATCCAAGCCAGGACTACCTTGGAGTCGCACCACCCCCATACAGTAATATTATGCTCTTTCAAGCTTCCTTTGACCTTTTGAATCAGCTGAGCAAGTAAAAGTGCGCCACATAACTCCATTCTGGGTAAAGTTATTTTTTGCGATAGGGGTGCGACTCTGGTTTTTGCGGTTAGTAATGTTGTGCTATACTTGCCCTCTTCGTTTAGGGCTCGTAAATATATGACGCACGCGTAAGCCCTTTCGCTTGCATCGCAGAATCCGAGTAGTTCCACGTTCGTTTCGGTACTTTTAATCCACCTATTTATTTGAATAGTTTTTAGAAGTGAGAGTTCTGTTTTTAATTTCCTCCAGTTATTTTGTATCTCTTCCGGTAAGGGTTCATCCCAATTTATTTTTTCTTTCCATATTTGTTGGAACATAAGTTTAGTAGTTATAGTTACTGGTGAAAACCACCCTAGTGGATCGTAGAGTTGTGATATCTGGGATAATAGAAATCGTTTAGTTATAGTTTTATTTGAGTCTTCTAGGTTCCACGTGAACGTAAACGTGTCTGAGTTAGGGTTCCATCCGAGACCGAGGGTTTTCTTCGTATCTTCATGCTTAAAGTCGTACGTGGATTGAGCGATTTGATTTTTATTTAAGTGTTGCAGTAGTTCTTGGGTATTACTGGACCATTTACGTAGGTTCATCCCTCCTCCTTTAAGTAGCGCGATAAGTTCTGTTTGTAATTGTTTCGCGACTTCTAAATCATTGTGTCCGCTCGTCAAATCGTCAGCGAAAAATTCGTTTCTTAATATTTTGGCTGCTGCAGGATATTTGTGTTCGTCTTCTATCGCTAACTGTTTTAGTGTACGTAAAGCTAACCACGGTGCACATTTTGTACCGTATGTAACAGTACATAAGGCGTATTCTTGCAGCTCTTCCGTCGGGGAGTTACGCCAAATAATTCTCATTAAGTTATGTTGAGTTTCATCAAACCATATACATCTAAACATCTTCTCGATATCTGCTGTGAATGCATATTTGTATGTCCGCCATTTTAATATAATCGTTAACATATCTTTCTGTAAGTTTGGACCCTTTTTCATTACACTATTAAAGCTATTTCCAGAGGTAGTTTTTTGTGACGCGTTGAAAACTACCCTTAGTTTAGTAGTACTAGAGCTCTCTCGTATGACTCCATGGTGAGGGAGATAGCATGTCGGTGCCCAGTATTTATTCAAAGAAATGGATCGTGGTACCCTTTTCATATGTTGTAGTTCGCAGTATTCGTTTATAAAATCTTTATACATACTGGACAACCTTTCGTTTCTGTCAAAACGTCTTTCCAGCTGTAAAAATTGTGAAGTAGCTATTGGACGAGACTTTCCTAGCATTACTTCGAAGTTGTCTACCAAGGGCATCTTGACAATGAATTTGCCATCAGATGCTCTTCTGGTAGTTTGTTGATACAAGACTTCACACTCGTCTTCTTGGTTGACATCTTCGGGTCCTTGAAGTATGTCTTCCGATTCCCAGTATTTTGATATTTCCGATAGATCCACGATTGATACGTGACAATTAACAGTTCTGAGCTTCCCACATAGAATCCATCCTAGTTTAGTGTGCTGGGCAATGGGTGTGTGGCTGTCACTCTTAAAGATTCCATCGAGTATGATGTCAGCATACACATCTGCTCCCAATAGCAAGTCGATTGGGCTTGAGATGTTGTACTCAGGGTCTGCAAGTTTCAAGTTTTCAAGGTGTTTCCAATTCATATTTTTGAAAGATTGTGTTAGTAAGTTATTAGTCAGTCGATTAAGTATTAAAGTATCAATATTAAATGTGAAGTCCGAATGTATCGACTTGCAGGTTAGGCTCATACGTCCTTTGCTATCCCGTGTAGTTGTCCCTATACCGGTTATTAAGGCGTTGTGTCTAGTGCGAGGTTGTCGCAGTCGCTGGGCGGCGTCCTCAGTAATCAAATTCGCTTGTGATCCTTGATCTAATAAAGCTCTAAGTGTAATATACGTTCCATCAATTGTTTGGACTTTGATTTGTACCGTAGTCAATAAAACTTCTATGTCAGCCGAAAGATGATGAGCGCTTTGTTGTTTGGAAGTTGACGGTTTTCGTTCAATATTGTTTTTTGAGGTCACTTCATTTAAGTGTAGTAATGTGTGATGCTTCAAATGGCATACTTTGCATGTTTTCTGGGACGTGCAGCTGGCATTTCCGTGGCTGTATAAACAATTTCTGCATATGTTAAGTTTCGTAATTAGATTATTTCGCTGTACAGTATCTTTCGCAATAAATTTGTCGCATTGCATCAATACGTGATTCTTTTCGCAGAGTGGGCATTTTCCAAAGGAAGTGTGGAATGTTTTTGAGTGTTCTCTATTGCCTTCTAGTAAAGTCGATTTTTGATTATTGTTCACATAATTGTATGTTTTTATGGGAATATTTCTATAAGTCTTCTGAAAATTCCTGTTAAATGTAGAACTTGGGTTTGGTTTGTATGAGTTAGGAGATTCCTTTTGACGTGTCTTCACAGTCTCTAAAGCCATAAATTTGTTTTCTAAAAATGACAGAAATTCGCTTATATCTGGTAAATCTCTACTGTTCTTCAAATCTTTTGTGTATTCGTTGAAAGTCACAGCATCCAGTTTCTGAGACATATAGTGAACAATGATTGGTCCCCAGTTCGAGACGTCGATTCCCATGTTTGATAGTCCGTTTCTACTTTCGCTGATAACATCGTGTAATCTTTTTAAATTGTAGCTATTCGGATATTGTATTACTGGTATTTGCTGCATCGTGTTCATCAAAGTAGTAAATTGAAGTCGGCGATTGTCGTATCGATGTGTTAATATTTCCCAACATGAGATATAGTTTTCCGCACTGATAGTAAGATGCTGTACCAGGCGTTCAGGTTCAGTTTGGTTTTCAAATATTGCATTTTTTGGCAGGTTGAAATAGTAGGATTGTTGTGTACGGTTTCCGTAAATATATCTTTAAACGATAGCCATTGAATGTAATCTCCAGAGAATTCGGGTATTTGAATCTTAGGAGTAGACTGCTGATAATGGATGTTAGACCAATTCTTGCTGTTTAAAAGTCTTCGTAAGTTGTCATATTTTTGTTCCAGGCTTTCGAACCTATTCCCGTAATCTCGTTTCAAGCTTGAGCTTGAGCTTCCTCCACCACACAACATCAGAGGACGTGTCCCTGTATCTCCCAGTGCCCTACTGCACTTCGTCGTATTCCGCTGCATCCAGTCGCGATTGCCTGTGACAGAAAGTCTTGCGCTGCTTGCAAGGCAGTCCTGTCGTATAACGAGCTGCCATTCGTGCCGCCGCCGACGACACTTCTACCGACGCCGTTCCTGTGAAGAATCCTGTCAACTAACGATGCTCGTCCAGTGCGCGATTTTACTGTGAGTGAAATATTTTCATCCCAAGTTATTGCCATATCCGCGTTTTAAGTTAAACGTGTTTCTTATTATTGAATTTTCGATCTGTGAATTTTGTATAATTACTTAATAATGTCTCAGAACGATAAAAGCGACATCAAATCGATCGCTCTTCCTTCCGAACAGTTCCCTATACAAGTTCTATGTAATTTTAAGGTGCGTGATCATTTTACACTTAGCCTTAAGTAGTGAGTCTTGTGTCGTACGAGAGGTGTTGTTGTTGACTAAGCTTTAAATATTTTGCGTATATCTCAGACGCGGACGGAATGTCAGGATCAATCGCAAAGTTCCTCTATTATTGTGTCGTACGAGAGGTGTTGTTGTTGACTAAGCTTTAAATATTTTGCGTATATCTCAGACGCGGACGGAGTGTCAGGATCAATCGCAAAGTTCCTCTATTATTGTGTCGTACGAGAGGTGTTGTTGTTGACTAAGCTTTAAATATTTTGCGTATATCTCAGACGCGGACGGAGTGTCAGGATCAATCGCAAGGACAGGATTTCGGGACAAGGAGTCAACATTGCAGTGTGGATTACCTGATGTTCAAACTCTTCTAACTTTAAACGCCAACGAACAATTTTTGAACTCGAATCTGTGAAGTTAAAAAGCCACTTTAAGAGTTTATGGTCCGTTACAATTTTAAACCGTCGGCCATATAGATATGGCCGAAAAACCTTTGTGCCGAAAATGATGGTAAGGCATTCTTTTTCAGTCGTCGTCATAATTTCCCTCAGATTTATTTAATGTGCGTGACGCATATACGCAATGGGTAGATCTTTGTTTTTTCGCCCTGGGAAAGAATTGCCGAGACGGCGTAATTAGAAGCGTCTGTAGTAGGAATGAATGGTTTCGTAAAATCGGGGTATTGTAGTGTAAGGACGGGACTTATGTAAATCAAACGAGATGTTGATAGTTACACGTTACGTTTAATAATCCTCTCTCTCCTCAAAGATACAGTCTTATAACTTAAAACTAATGCTTACTTACTACGTCACACGCCCTACCAAAAAAAGGAAGAAAAATGTAAAATATAAAAACTTTTTTTTTTGTATAATATAAACATAATTTATTCAATTATAACAATTAAATAATTCTACGTATTTCATTATACAATAATTAGTTTAAATTTAATGTAGTATCCAATATCTATTTCAATACACTTACGACCTAAACAATAAACAATGACATTCAGTACAAGAATTCTTCATTTGATACCATACAATTACAAACAAAAGTGTTACTGAAATATAATCTTATTCATAATAAATTCTAGTTCTATTTTTATGAACAGTTTTTTCCTGTCCTTTAACTAAAATAACAACATTTGAAGATATGTCCTTAACTACTGAAAATGGACCTAAAACTTGACCCAATATGGGTCAAGTTTGTTACAGTTCTCATTTTTAACTAATATTAAATCACCACTTTTATACATTATTGGATTTATACTGCTATCATATTTACTTTTTCTGACAATTTTAGGATTAAAAAGATTGGTTTTAGCATCCATTTGAGATTTTTGTAAACGATATTTTAATTCAACCGCATAGTTACCAAAATTATATATCGGGTCTATTGTAGTAGTAAGGCTGGAAGGCATATTACATTGTTTACCGAACACTAATTCATATGGCGTAAATTTTGTACTCGAATGAACTCCATTCCTGTGTTTGACTATTAACTTGCATTCTCAAATAAAAAGTTAGATGTTTATGGCTATTTTCTAACGAACCTAAAGTTTGATGATGGAAAGCTGTAGACTGTAAATGATTTATATTTAAAACGACCCGCCCCGGCTTCGCACGGGTGGATTTCAGATGCCCCCGCCGACAACACGATTCGTGCATTTTAAATCTGTAATATCTTCGAATATATTCATTTAAATTAGATACTGTAAAGAGCCATTTTGAACTATATTAAATGCACAATGTATTTAATTTACTTAATTGTGTAAGGATTCATTCTGTATTGCTTAAAATCACTTCGTAAATAAGCCATTATTTCTCGTAAAAAGAAAGGAAAAAAATGGTTGTTGTGGGTTATCCCTAAGAGATAGACATATACCGTCGCGGACTTTTTTGTAGTACTTTTTAAGGTGTACAATACTCTAGTACATTATTTTGATCTATCTCGTAGGGTGCAACCAGCGTTTGCAATGTAAGCGCAAAAATATGTGTTTATTTGCTACATCACATTAGAAACCTCGAAAATTAACAGTGTTTCCATACTATATTATGCATATCTGCCGTGTGGTGTCCGGCAGAGTAGAATAGCACCAACCCTATCACATTTTGGGTGTCGTAAGAGGCGACTAAATGTACTAAGCAGAAAACCTGAAGCTTCTGTAGACCAGAAAACGGGCAGCAGCGTTTCTGGTATGCTTATTTACTGCGATCGCCAACCCGCTTGCCCAGCGTGGCGATTAGGGCATTACCTCCCAATGGCAAGTACACCAAAAAAACGGCCCCTAGTTCCCGGCCGCCTCACCGGGCTTGGCTACGGTAGCGGTCATAGCGTCGGTGGGGCGCGGGGTGCTAAGAATCCCCGGGTTACGGACGGCTACCATATCTACAACAAATTGACCTTGGCTACGTATAATGGACGAACTCTGAGGCTTAACGAACATCTGACCGAATTGGAGGTAGAGTTAGACAAGATACGATGGCATGTTCTGGGGCTATCTGAAGTCCGAAGACAGGGAGAGGACACAGTGACCCTAGAATCAGGCCATCTACTTTACTTCCGAGAAGGTGATAGCCTTTCCCAGGGCGGTGTCGGGTTTCTTGTCAACAAAGCCCTCACTGGCAACATTGTAGAAATATCTAGTGTCTCGACAAGGGTAGCGTACCTCGTACTCAAATTGACTGAGAGATACTCTCTGAAGGTCGTACAGGTATATGCGCCGACTACCACACACTCTGACGATGATGTGGAAGTTCTTTACGAAGAAATTGACAAAGCCCTGCACAATGACTCAAGGGCACACTTCAATGTTGTCATGGGGGACTTCAATGCAAAAGTGGGAGTACGCACGGACACCGAATCGGTTATGGGGCCACATGGTATTGGGAGCAGAAATCACAGGGGGCAGATGCTGATCAACTTTTTGGAACGAGAAGGGCTATTCTTGATGAATTCGTTCTTCAAGAAGAAGCCCCAGAAAAAGTGGACCTGGCGGAGCCCCGACAACGTGACTAAAAATGAGATAGACTTTATCATGACGGATAAGAGACATGTGTTCAGGGATGTCTCAGTGATCAACAGGTTCAACACCGGCAGTGATCACCGACTTGTACGAGGCACTCTGAACATAAATTTCAAACTGGAACGTACCCGTCTGATAGAGTCTACGCTCCGGCCTACTCTGCTCCAGACTATTGCTGGCTCTGAAAGACTCCAAATGGAACTTCAAAACCGATTCGATGTGCTGGAAACCGAGTGCGACGTTGACGAGGACTTGCGTAGAGTAGTGGAGGTCATGAGGGATGTGGGTAGAAGGTTCTGTCGGAATACGCATACGGGTAGGAAGTCTAAACTCTCGGATGAGACTCTGGAACTCATGAGAGAGAGACGTGAAAAGGTACAGACCACGGCGGACGATCAGCGAGCACTCACGAAACACATTCGAAAAGCGGTACGGCGGGATCTCCGGAGTTCTAATACACGCCTCATCAAAGAGGCAATAGAACAAAATCGAGGTTCCAAAGTATTCGTCAGCCTAGACATGTGGCGTCTCGGGAGGAGCCACATGTCTAGGCTGACGACCGCTGACGGTCGAGTCGTCTCCTCTAAGCCGGAGATTCTTTCCGAGGTAGAAGACTTCTATGGCCGGTTGTATGCCTCACAATCTCCGCTACCAGAACCCGTCCCCTGTGACCCCCGAGCTGCTTTAGTCCGACACTATACCGACGAACTTCCCGACGTCAGCATTGACGAAATTGAGCTAGCCCTGAAACAACTAAAAAATGGAAAAGCCCCAGGTGAAGACGGAGTTACAACTGAGTTCTTAAGAGCAGGGGGAAAACCTGTCCTTAAGCAACTGCAGCGCATTTTCAACTCCGTTCTCCACGAAGGGAGAACTCCACAAGCGTGGAGCAGGAGCCTGGTAGTTTTATTTTTCAAGAAAAGGGGACAAGACCCTTCTTAACAACTACCGTCCTATATCGCTCCTGAGCCACGTCTACAAGTTGTTTTCCAGGGTTATCGCAAACAGGCTGACGCGACGGCTGGACGACTTCCAACCACCAGAGCAGGGCCTGCAGTCTCGACATAGATAGCGATCGTTAAAGTTGCGAATTCGGTAGCTAATTCATATCGTTAACTTTTTAACGATTTTTGGTAGTCTCTACCGTTGCAACTATCGATTTTCATCGGTATCGTATCGTTTTTGCTGTCATTTTGGCAGCCCGCTAACTCGATAAGTATTCGAAAAGGATCGTTAACTGTGAAATATTATTAAAATAGAAATGGTATGAAGATATCAGATTGTAATAATATCTTTTGCAAGTGTAGTGCACTAATTTATAATATTAATTGTACATAATGGCGGAGGTTTCTTTGACTTATCAATGATAACAAATACCTATACCTATGCCTATACCTATACTTATACCTATTGCTATACCTATACCTATACGTATACCTATACCTATTCCTATACCTATATCTATACCTATACATTTACCTATATTTTTTTTTGATATGCTACTACCATTAAAAATGCGCATAAAATACTCAAATTATTTTAGAAATAATCAAACAATCAAATTTAGAAAAACAACAAATCTGAAAATAAATGCAAAAAGCCAACATCACTTTACAACTTTGCTTCCAAAATGTCAAACAATAGATAGGATTTTCGTTAACTTAGCGACGTCCCTGTTTACGATTTTGCACGGTAATTCGTGAGTAGAGACTTGCCCTTGTGATTAAGATCGTTACGGCAAGCGAAAATATTCGTTAACATTTATCGATCGTTAGTTTGAAATTTTGGAAGCAAAATGGTGCCACGTACAATCTCTTGCTTAATTTTAGGGAAGTATTTTAATGTTTCTATTAATTATACTTATTTAACTTGATATATAAGGTATAGGTATAGGTATGGGTATAGGTATGGGTATAGGTATAGGAATAGGTATAGGTATAGATATAGGTATAGGCGTAGGCGTAGGCATATGTATATGTATATATATAAACTTCGTTCCATCCGGGTGTCCCTTGACACCTCTCAAGTTTTTATTTATAGTTTTAAATCCAAAATACATTTAAATTGTCATTTTTAATAGGACACATATTTATATCCTTGCAACATTCTGAATCAATTGTTATCATTGATAATAGTCAAATAAACCTCCGCCATTATGTACAATTAATATTATAAATTAGTGCACTACACTTGCAAAAGATATTATTACAATCCGATAAATATGTATCTTCATACAATTTCTATTTTTATAATATTTCAGAGTTAACGATCCTTTTCGAATACTTATCGAGTTAGCGGGCTGCCAAAATGCCTCGATAAGCGATTTGCGACTGTCGTTAAATTGACAGCAAATTCGATACGATACCGATGAAAATCGATAGTTGCAACGGTAGAGACTACCAAAAATCGTAAAAAAAATATCGATATGAATTAGCTACCGAATTCGCAACTTTAACCATTTAAAAACCATTTAAACCATTTATTTTTGCTACAAAACAGTACAACATACAATATAGTAACACGTAACAATCATTAACGATCGCTATCTATGTCGAGACTGCAGTCCTTTACGATTTTGCACGATAATTTATGAGTAGAGACTTGCCCTTGTGATTAAGATCGTTACGGCAAGCGAAAATATTCGTAAACATTTATCGATCGTTAGTTTACGATCGTTATGCTATCTATGTCGAGACTGCAGGCCCAGGCCGGATTCCGCGGAGGATTTGGCACCATAGACCACATACACACTGTGAGGCAGATGATACAGAAGACTCAGGAGTACAATCAGCCTTTGTGTCTAGTTTTTGTGGACTATGAAAAGGCCTTTGACTCTGTCGAGACCTGGTCTGTTCTGGACTCCTTGCAGCGGAGCCAAGTTGACTTCCGATACATCGAGGTGTTGAAGAGCTTGTATGATGCCGCAACTATGTCCGTCCAAGTACAGAATAGTCAAACGAGACAGATTCCTTTGCATCGAGGAGTAAGACAGGGGGATGTGATATCCCCAAAACTGTTTACAAATGCATTAGAGGACGTCTTCAAGACTCTAAACTGGAACGGGCGGGGCATCAATATAAACGGCGAATACATATCGCACTTAAGGTTTGCCGATGATATCGTTATCATAGCAGAATCGCTGCAGGAAGTTCAAGAGATGCTGCACAGTCTAAATGAATCCTCCCAACGAATTGGTCTCCGGATGAACCTGAGCAAGACGAAGGTCATGTACAATGACCTCGTCGCTCCGGGACAAGTAGTCATTGATGGCAAGCCTCTCGAAGTTGTCAAGGAATATATCTATCTTGGGCAACTCATGCAGTTGGGTAGATACAACTTCGAGAAGGAAGCCGATAGGAGGATCCAGTTGGGATGGGCAGCGTTTAAGAAGTTAAACAACATATTTTCGTCGGATATACCACAGAGCCTGAAGACGAAAGTCTTCAACCAGTGCGTCCTCCCAGTAATGACGTACGGTGCTGAGACGTGGACATTGACCATGGGATTAATCCAGAAGCTCAAAGTCGCTCAGCGTGCCATGGAAAGAGCTATGCTTGGAGTCTCTCTGAAGGACAAAATTCGTAATGAAGTAATCAAAGAGCTATGCTTGGAGTCTCTCTGAAGGACAAAATTCGTAATGAAGTAATCCGTCAGAGAACCAAAGTGACCGACATAGCTCTGAAAGTTGGTAGGATGAAGTGGCAATGGGCTGGTCACATATGTCGAAGGACAGACAACCGCTGGAGTAAGCGTGTTTTAGAGTGGAGACCGCGTCTTGGCAAACGTAGTGTGGGACGCCCTCTGGCCAGATGGCGGGACGACTTACGTAAGAGGGCTGGCAGCGACTGGATGCAGAAAGCAACAGACCGGGCTCTGTGGTGTTCCTTGGGAGAGGCCTATGTCCAGCAGTGGACTGCAACGGGCTGATGATGATGATTATGCATTTATTATACATAAAAACCTTCCTCTTGAATCACTCTATCTATTAAAAAAAGCCGCATCAAAATCCGTTGTGTTGTTTTAAAGATTTAAGCAAACAAAGGGACATAGGGACAGAGAAAGCGACTTTGTTTTATACTATGTAGTGATGTACAAAGCGACTTTGTTTTATACTATGTAGTGATGTACATACCTCTTTCATTAGGGTGTTGACAAACTCGGTTCCTCTGTCGCTAACTATTTCACGGGGACTGCCATACCTAAGGATAAAATTATTTACCATAGTTATGGCCACCGTACGCGCATCCTTACTGGCTATTGGATACGCCTCGACATATTTGGTGAGGTCACACTGAAGTGTTAAAATGTAATTATAGTTGCTATCTCGTGGTAAAGGACCTACTAAATCTATATATACTTTATCGAAAGCTGAATTTCCACAATCTGTTATAACCATTGGCTCTTTTACTGTACTTAAATATTTGTAACTCCACTTCATTACAAAATTAGTAACATCACGCTCTAATCCACTCCAAATTTTTTTTTTCTAATATTGTTTAACATACGTCTTATCCCTGCATTTCCACCAGTGGGAAGAATATGATAGTCGTTTAAAATTACCCTCTTTGTATCGTTGTCAACAATCTTTTTAACGCCTTTTACTACGCATCAGCGGGGTCAAGACCACTTAGGCAATGTATTTATATATTGAGCTAGCTCTTTAATTATTCTTACGTTATTTTCATCTTTAATTATATATAACGTATGTATTTTTAAATCAGCACAAAAAATTCCATTTCTCTCACAGAGACCGCTCGTGTACGCTGTGATTGAGTTAATAGTTTTACATATACAGTGCGATTTGACGACGAATACTAATAATCACCGTTCTCTAAAGAAACATATTTTTAACTCTCATCCATTCGTTTTCATTAACGAAAACCAATTCTGTGTAGTCCTTCGGTAGTTTTAACATTTCTACAAGTCTTGGGTGATCAGTCCAATCGTTCTTAGGAATATTAGCCACCGAAGAATGATTACCAGAATTTTTCTCAAGCTCCCGTCTCTTCGCTCTAGTAAGTACTGATATAATGTGTTCATTCATCGACGGTAACTCTTCACTAGTCACTTCTATACGTGACAATGCATCTGCAGCTACATTATCACACCCTTTCACATAAACCACTTTATAATCGTACTCTTCAAGTAATAACCGAAATTTTAATAATCTACTGGAAGGATCTGTCAAATTATACAAATATACTAATGGCTTATGGTCCGTTTCAATGGTTATCCATTGGCTCTTTTACTGTACTTAAATATTTGTAACTCCACTTCATTACAAAATTAGTAACATCACGCTCTAATCCACTCCAAATTTTTTTTTTCTAATATTGTTTAACATACGTCTTATCCCTGCATTTCCACCAGTGGGAAGAATATGATAGTCGTTTAAAATTACCCTCTTTGTATCGTTGTCAACAATCTTTTTAACGCCTTTTACTACGCATCAGCGGGGTCAAGACCACTTAGGCAATGTATTTATATATTGAGCTAGCTCTTTAATTATTCTTACGTTATTTTCATCTTTAATTATATATAACGTATGTATTTTTAAATCAGCACAAAAAATTCCATTTCTCTCACAGAGACCGCTCGTGTACGCTGTGATTGAGTTAATAGTTTTACATATACAGTGCGATTTGACGACGAATACTAATAATCACCGTTCTCTAAAGAAACATATTTTTAACTCTCATCCATTCGTTTTCATTAACGAAAACCAATTCTGTGTAGTCCTTCGGTAGTTTTAACATTTCTACAAGTCTTGGGTGATCAGTCCAATCGTTCTTAGGAATATTAGCCACCGAAGAATGATTACCAGAATTTTTCTCAAGCTCCCGTCTCTTCGCTCTAGTAAGTACTGATATAATGTGTTCATTCATCGACGGTAACTCTTCACTAGTCACTTCTATACGTGACAATGCATCTGCAGCTACATTATCACACCCTTTCACATAAACCACTTTATAATCGTACTCTTCAAGTAATAACCGAAATTTTAATAATCTACTGGAAGGATCTGTCAAATTATACAAATATACTAATGGCTTATGGTCCGTTTCTACACACATCAAAAGTGTCTAGGGATCAAGCATTTTTATGCGGATTTCTTGAGATTGAGATGTGGCTTTGGCCCTGGCCTGCTCAGTCGCCAGACTTGAACCCGATTGAGCATGCATGGGATATGCTACAGAGAAGAGCTCTGCCGAATATGGAGGGTATCCAGTCGCAAGAAGACCTTTTTTTGTTGTTGCAACGAACATGGGCGGCCATTCCACAGCGTGATTTGGATGAACTCATTTTGAGTATGCCAAACCGATTCTTGTGTTGTTAGTGTTCGCGGTAGAAACACGGATTATTAATTGTTTAAATTACCTAATAAAATTTTAAAGAAAACTGTTATTTCAGTCTTTTTTTCGAACTTTAATGTTAGTGGTTCAAATGTCAAAAATCCCTTTATTAGGAAAATGGCAAATTTCTTTATTAATGCAAAGGTGACTTGGTTTATCGTTACTGTGACAAACGAAAACACTTTATTTGATGAATCCTTAAAGAAAATTTTAATTAATATCAATCAGGAGAAAAGTTATTGCAAAAATATATGTTGATCCCTAGACACATATGTTGATCCCTAGACACATATGTTGATCCCTAGACACTTTTGATGTGTGTATTACGATTCCTAATAAAGACTTTCTAAGATATTTCAATAACAAAAATAAAACTTATAATACACAAATACAAAAACATAACGAAAATCTTTTAAAAAGTAATAATAAAACCATACTCGTCCCTGTATCTATTGATCTCGATGAATCAAATCCGTATGTTCAAGAAATTATAGGTAACGCTGATGATCCAAATACTATAATAAATGGAGAACGAGAACTCCACAGCTTTATGAAAATAATCATTAAAGAAAAAACTTATTATTTATTATTTACAAAGGTCTACTACTTCGATAACTGTACTTATCTTGACATCTTTAAAACATTAAAAGCGGCTAGAGACGAAATCATCCTATCCAACAATATTAATGAATTTTCTATATCAGATTTCAAAAACCCATTCGAAATAAATTCTTTCATTAAAATCTATGGCATGCTTATGTTTATATTTGACAATACAAACATCACAGTCCATATACACAATAATACAATTATCTATCCAGTTCCTTCTAAAATAAATAAATTACTTAAAGAAAGCCACGATATCCCTATAGCTGGCCATTTAGGCTCAAATAGAATGTATGATAGGATAAAAGAGCGCTATTATTAGAAAAATATGCGATCAGACATAGAAAATTATGTAAAAAATTACAAATTATGCCAATCTAACAAAGCCTTACGCAAAATAAATAGATCTCCCATGCAGATTACAACTGCTTCTACACGTCCATTCCAAAGAATTAATCTTGACATCGTCGGACCCTTACCTGAAGCCGGCCTTACACGACTAAAATATATACTTACTCTCCAAGATGACTTAACAAAATTTTCGATAGCTTATTCCATCTCGAACGCCACAGCAGAAGAATCCTGTGAATGCTTAGTACATTTTATATCTCTATTCGGCATCCCTAAATGTGTACTCACTGATCAAGGAACCAACTTCACCGCCGATCTATTTAAACGCACCTGTGAGTTCTTAAAAATTAAACAAATTTGGTCTTCACCCTACCATCCACAAACACAGGGAGCTCTCGAAAGAAGCCATTCTACTTTAAAAGAATACTTGAAATCATTCATAAATGAGAACCAAACCAACTGCCATAAATTCATATACACCGCCATGTTGACCTATAACAGTACTGTTCATACAACGACTTATGAACTCGTTTTCGGCCATAAACCCTATATTCCTGACTCCATCTTTGACTCTTCCCCTCATTTAACATATCCAGAATACATTAAAATGCTTCAACATCGTTTAAAAATCTCTTGGGAAAAAGCACAACAAAACATACAAATTTCCAAAGAAAGGTCAAAGACGTATTATGACTAACACAGTCGTACTGTTCAATATAAAGTAGGCGATTATGTTTACCTGAAAAATCATCTTAGACTCCGTAAAGCTCTTTCACCTTTGCGGAAAGGACCGTACAAAGTAGTTAAAATACATAGCAATAACACATTATCCCTCTTAATAAATAGACGTCATGTAAAACATCATTTTGATGAAGTAAAACCAGCGCAAAGCGCATAACTAAAAGTAAGCATTATGACATATCTAATTAAGTCTGAATTAAATTACAGAAATACGTTAGAACCTTTAAACGAATTGTATGCGGATATTATACGCGACTTTGAATCATTCTCTCATATAATTTCAAATAATTTCTCTAAAAGATCTGCTTGGATCTCTGGTGTTGGTGTTATTTTTAGACACGTATTTGGCACGTTAGATGAAGATGATGCCGAAAATTATAATAACGCGATTCAAAATTTATCTACCAATGAAAAGAAAATTACAGAAGTAGTCAAAGAAAGTATTATTATGTCTCAGTCGGCTATATCTAACATAAATAGTTCTCTACACGAATTATATACCAATCAAGCAAAATTGACTGACGTCATTGACAAAATGACATTGTCATTTAACAATGTTTCCACGATCATGATAAGTAATAGCCTCTCCGATGTCCAAAACCGAAAACTGGTTGTTGTCAATAATGGCCTGGGTGTCCATGACCGGTATCCGGTCATACGATTTCGTTTTTGTTTACTTTTTGTTTTCGGTAATTTTAATCGATTAATATTGCATATTGCATCGTTTCGCTTCACTATCGTTGAGTAAATGAAACGGAGATGCAATGGGACGTCACTATTTTGTCCCCGCGTCATGTAGTAACGGTTAAATCGCTCTTTTCCGGCGGCACCGCGAACGCGACGACATTGTTGTATGCGCTCCGGAGAAGACGATCTGAATTTTAGATTATTTGTTGTTCAGTGAATTGTGCAGAATTTTCGAAGTTTCTACATCATGGATGGGTAAGTATTTTACATTTTTAAAGTGTTTTATTGTGTATTAGACAAAAATTTCGGTCTACATAGCTACATTTATCAAAGATGGTTGCCTTACGGCGTACGTGACTTCGAGAACAATCATGAATATCGTGTACAAAATGTTGTTGTCTTAGCAATTTATTGTTTGAAACTGAAACTAAAATTATATTTGCATACGTAATAAGCATTACTTTTGTCTGAATTCCATTTAAAAAAGTTTAAAACACAAAACAAGTAATGCAGAATTTTCGACGCCATTACACGGCCGCGACTTTGACACTAGTTGACACTTTTATTGAGAAGTTGGATTGTATGGAGAAGACTTCGAATTGTTTTTGTAGATTTTATTGTATTTATTTTCATGTATTTTTGTAATTTTTTTACTTGCACTATAAAGCATGGTGTTTTTTTATTTGCATGTTTTGCACTTATTACCCGGCTACGGCAAAGCCAAAGGAGGGTTATGATTTTGACAGGCTATGTATGTATGTATGTTCATCAGTTCCCTCATAGCTCCTTAACTTTAACATTAGATAATTGTGATATTTCTATGGTGATATTTAAAATATACTTTGAAAAGAAAGTAATATATTATTAATATATGTATATTATTGCATGTATATATAAATATTATAACTTGTACATTTCAAAAATACATATATTATTAGCATTTTCTTGTGACTTTGTCCGTATTCATTCGCTAATTGTGATATTTCTTTTCTTATTTTATACAAATGTGTATGTGGCTGGTGTGGTGATGGTGATGGTGGTGGTGGTGGTGGTGGTGTGATTTTTTTTGTTTGCTTATATGTCAGTGACTTACAACCGTTGAGGCGGACTTGTGGTGGCAGAGGTGTGGCGTTAGAAGTACTGGCAGTCATTGCTGGGCCTGCTGCCCCAGCAGTCATTGCTGGGCCTGCTGCCCCAGCAGTCATTGCTGGGCCTGCTGCCCCAGCATTCATTGCTGGGCCTGCTGCCCCAGCAGTCATTGCTGGGCCTGCTGCCACAGCAGTCATTGCTGGGCCTGCTGCCCCAGCAGTCATTGCTGGGATCATCGAGGATGGTGGAGCCGTGCCCTACCAAGGCCAGGTCCCTACGAGTGAGCTTGCTTTTTATGTTATGATTATTTTGTTTTCTTTTTTGTATAGCAATAGGTTCACCCTTGGCTAATTGAATGTGTTTATTTTTAGGGTTGCTATTAGGGACTTAATGGTGTTGCCCCACCGCGACAGCATCGAGGTCCCACTGCACCCTAGACGGCGCCGCGTGTGGCAGCCGTGAGTATTTTTGTTAAGTATTGTCATAGTTTTGTGACAGTATCTTTGATTTTTAATTTTAATTGTTGAAATTTTGTTGTAGGACCGACCAAGAGGTTCTTCACCAGCCAGCCCCACCTGTGCCACCACAAACCCCCCCGCCTCCTGAGGTTATGCCTGTGGCTGACCGTCCACCTCTGTAAGTTCGGTTGATTATTTGCTTTTGGACCTTGTTTAATTTTTAGCAACAACATGTTTTAAATGTTGAAATGTATTTTTAGGGTACAGCCAGAACTACCTGAGCTGGCACCAGAGGTGGAATTTTCGGTGCCCTCACCTGCCATGTAAGTTTTTCTTTTTTCATGTTTTTTTTAGGTATCAACTTATCTAGCAACAATATTTACAATAATAAACCATTTTCTTTTCAGGTTTTTAGATTGTGGTGGGTCCGGAGCGACACCGCGGCATCATACTCCTTCCTCTCATGGTCCCGTCGATATGGACGAGATATTGAACTATGGTGAGATAAAGAATTAGCTGCTATGTTACTGTTCAAAAGTAAATGTTTGTTTCGTTTCTTACAGGAAGTTATGTTACTCTTCAAGAGTAAATGTTTGTGTGTCATTTCTAATGTTGACCTTTTTATCATATGTTACAGGAAGTGACATCTCTGACGAGGATCATGACGGGGAAGAGTTGGTGCCGATGATCGTGCCTCGGACCTACACCAGCCTGCAGCAGACGCCGATGGAAGACATAGACACAGCCAGTGCCGATGCCAGTACCAATTACGTTGAGGTAGATCTAATGGCTACGGACCAGCCTAGGAGTTTTACTGATTTTCAATGGGAAGAGTTTCCTAGCGTCCCAATTCAACCTGAATTGAGGCGCGAAAGCTTCTCAGACATAAATGTAGGTCCGACAACTCCATGTGCGGACCCGTATGACATATTTACTGCCATATGGGACAGGCAGATTATGGAGCACATTGCCTCCGAGACTAATAGATATGCTCAGCAGTTAGCCGAGCAAATGCTTCGTAGCAACAACCTCCATCCCACAAGTCGCATCAGCCGGTGGCGAGATACCACGGCTGATGAAGTATATACCTTCTTCGCCATACTTCTTGCGATGGGGGTTGTTGTTAAGTCCCAATTGAAGGAGTATTGGTCGGCTACCTCTGACATATTCTCAACGCCCGGTTTTAGAGCACACATGTCCTTCAATAGATTTGTTATTTTGAGCAGGTGCCTGCATTTTAACAACAATGAGGACATGTGTTCTCTAGAACTGGGTGTCTCGGAGGCCCGACTTTTTAAAATAAAACCAATTTTGAAACATCTCAATACGAAATTTCAAGCGATGTACAATCTACAACAAAATATCTCACTGGATGAGAGTCTTCTGATGTGGAAAGGTTGGTTAGGTATTAACCAATTAGTTCCCAACAAAGCTGCTAAGGTGGGGATCAAAACTTATGAGATCTGTGAGTCTCAAACTGGCTACCTGTGGCGGTTTGAGATTCACAGCCATGAGCGATCTCCACCGCAGCAGTGGGAAGATCCATTAAACGCTCCCACACCGGCCACTGTCTTAAGACTCTTAAATGGTATTGAGCACAAAGGCCACACAGTGTGGATGGACAATTACTACAATTCACCATTGTTAGCGCGCCGGCTTGGTTTTGATTGTGCGGGTACTCTGCGGACGAACCGCAAGTTTGTCCCGGAGGTCTTACACAATCTAACCAGGGGGAATATGGGTGCTGACAAGCTTGCTGGTCTTACCTCGGGGGACGTCGATGTCATGGTATGGCATGATAATAACAGAGTTGCTCTGATATCAACATACCATGGCAACGCAGTGTCCCACGTCGAGGATTCCACCAAACCCATTGTGATATATGATTACAATATCATGATGGGTGGGGTGGATAAGAAAGACCAAATGCTGGCCATGTACCCCATCGAGAGGAAACGTACCAAGATTTGGTATAAAAAGTTGTTTAAGAGGCTTTTGAATGTTTCTGTTCTAAACTCCTTCATCATTCATTGCAAGTCCTCTCCCACCACCACACCTTTAACCCATCGCCAATTCCGGACTTCCCTCATCACTTCTATCCTATCCAGACATTGTCCTACTCCTGCCCCTTCTCTTCCTCCTTCTTGTCCTCCTTCTTCTTCAGCTGCTTCCTTTTCCTCTCCGCCTGCAACCATACAGAACGTGGACATCACGCACCGCCTCGAGTTATTCCCGATCCTCACTGGAGAACGGCTGAGGCGGCAATGCGTGATCTGCAGGAAACGCGTGACGACGTTCTGTTTTGGTTGCAGAAAACCCGTTTGTAATTATTCCTGTTTCATCGCTCTCCATACTCGTAATACTTAGTATTTATGTATTTTTATTGCTTTTCATTTTTTTTCTTATTATTATATATTATTTTTATTATTATATATTTATCTTTTTCAAAAGCCTCTTGAACAACTTGCTGTTTCCTCTCGTTGAGCCGGCTGGTACATCGTTTGAATGGTACGTGTGAGATGTTTGAAAACTGGTTTTATTACTTGTTTCTTCTTTTGTTTCTACTAATATATTATAATAGTTTTTTACTTATTGAGTTTTTCTTGAAGTGAACTTTTTTTATTCTTGAATTTTTGTAACAGCCTGTATAAAATGTAATAATAATAATAATGTAATTTGGTACTGGCATATGGTTCTTTTAGAATTGTTTTATTTACATACTGACTATGTACAGTAACGACATGCATTTCTTCTAACATCCTGTATATAATGTAATAATAATAATAAATTGGTACTGGCATCTGGTTTTTTGTGTCACGCGATTGTTTGATGATGAGCAGCATCGATAGTATACAGATTTGTGAAACTTGTTAAACCTATTTAGTTGTAGTCCGTCAGCGGTCTTATCCATACTAACCTAGCATGTACTTGTTAGATTTGTATCGAAATTGTATACTTTTCGTCTTGATTTTAAAAAGGTTTTTGTATGAGAACCTACTCTTTTTATATGTTTTAATGTAAGGAAATATATTAAATTTCATAAATATAAACTTATGTGAGCAATAAATTGTATAGAGAGAGGTTAATTTTAAAATTAGATTAGAAAATGTTATAAACGTCTTAAGCTCTCATTTGTACACTTTTTCTTTCAAAGTAGAAGATATTTTAAATTCTATTCTATTTGTAAAAAGTAACACTCTTCACCCATCGATCTTGACTCCTCGTCAATTATATAATGACATTGTAAACAATCTTAAAGTAATTCCTAAATATAAAGATTGTCCTGTTAAGTTAGAATTAAATAATATCCATACTTTAATTAACATCGCTGAGTTAGTTTGCTACTATTTAGATAATAAGTTGATATTTGTAATCGGTATACCCTGAGTTAAGTGCTTTAGAATATAATTTATATAAGAACATTCCATTGCCAATCCCACATAATTCAGAAAAACCAAACACTTATAGTTTAATTTTACCCACTGAACAATTATTAGCTTTAAGCACAGACAAATCGTCATTTACATTTATAAAGGATCTGAATAATTGTAAAGAAATATTTTATAAAATGTACCTTTGTAAAATTTCCGAAATTTATACAGTGCCAGGTAACCAATATTGTGAAATAGATATAATTACCAAAGCTGTATCCTCATTACCAGAAAACTGTCAATATAGGTTTCTTCGTGGTAATATTGATATTTGGCAAAAGCTAAATAATAATATAGTGTCAGAAATTGTAATATCCGGTACTGGTATCTTAAATATCCCTAATGGTTGTGTAGCTTATTGCAAAAACACTAGGTTAGTAAGAGAAACCACTCCTACTGTAAACCTACCAGTGGTTTCTTTTAGTTTTAATATCATTAATGATTGTTGTTGTAATATTAAGCATGTAAACAAATTAAACTTTCCTCCTTTCCAAATAAGTAATGTAAAATTAGATAACCTTAAAGACCTCAAGATTGTATCAAACCAACTCGTAGATAAACTTAATTCTGTACACACTTTAAGTAATTCTGATAAACATATAAGTTTTTCAATCCTTAGTGTATTATCTGTAATTTTGTGGTTAGTAATAGTAATTATATACTTTTGTAAAAAGAACAAGTGCAAGCCAAAAAATCTTAACTTTAATCCCAACGAAAATCGAAATCCTGAAATAGAACTTCAAAATGTTGTAACAGAACAACCTCGTCTCCGCGTTGATTACTTTTCCAGAAACTTGCAATTCCCGTAAGTTTCCTCTCAACGTGGGGGTTGTTACATCCCTACTATATATGGGACAGCCCTACAATATATTGTATGGGACAGCCCTGACGTTATGCACCGCCAGCATATTGCCAGCAGACGGTTGCCGCTAAGAATTCAACTACTTACTCTTGTTCCAACCTCGGCTAAGGTCACTTGTTCTTTATAACTCACATACTGTAAATTCTATTCATAATTAAAAGACCTTCAGCTAATTCAAATAATATATTTTATTAAAAAGAGTCACCCAGAATCCTATATACAACAGCACGCTCCATTGCACGCTGAGCGACCTTGAACTTATGGACCAGTCCAACGATGAGTGTCCACGTCTCGGCTTCATACGTCATTACGGGCAGGACGCACTGATTAAAAGCCTTGGCTTTCAGTGATTGCGGGATCGATGACTCGAAGATATGACAAGGCTTCCCATACGCTGCCCAGCCTAGACGAATTCTTCTATCGGCCTCCCGATCGAAGTTGTGCCGGCCGAGTTGAATAGTTTGGCCGAGTTGAATAGTTTGGCCAAGATAGACGTATTCTTGCACAACCTCGATAATAACGCCATTAACGGCCACAGGACTCGGATGTACATGCATATTATGACATGACTTTGGTCTTGTCAATGTTCATCCGGAGTCCCACTCGTCTCGAAGAATCGACCAAACCGTTCAGCATTTCCTTGATATCTTGCAAAGACTCTGCCAAGACCACAATATCGTCTGCAAATCGCAAGTGTGAGATGTATTGACCGTTAATGTTGATTCCCCGTCCGTTCAAATCGAGTGTTTTGAAGACATCTTCCAATACATTGAATGTAAACAGTTTCGGAGAAATTACGTCTCCTTGTCTAACCCCACGATGCAAAGGAATTGGTCTTGTGCTCTGTTCTTGTACTTGGACGGTCATCGTTGCGGCTTCATACAGACATCTCAGCACTTGGATATATCGGCACCTCTGCATGGATTCCAGAACAGCCCAGGTCTCGATGGTGTCGAAGACTTTCTCGTAGTCCACATACACTAGGCAAAGAGGTTGGTTGTATTCCTCTCTCTTCTGAATAATTTGCCTTAATGTATGTATGTGGTCCACGGTGCTGAAGCCCTTTCGAAACCCTAGGAAGGAATTCAGGAATAATGCATGTACCAAAATTGTGTTCTGCTTTTAAAAGACTTAACTTTTACACCAGCCTACAGTTTCACTTCAAATACTACCAATTCAATCTCGAATTTTAATAATGTAACCGATTGTTGCGATAGTATCGCAACAATCGGTTTACAATATTAAAGTTTAAATGTATGGTATCGCAGCGATACCATAAATTTAAATAAAACCGTTAATCAGGTTCCTCTATCGGTATTCCAACGATACAACTAAATTATACTAGGTATAAAATGAAACATGACCAAATAATTATTTATTAACCAAAAGTAACTCTGTGATTATCACATAACATTTATTTTTACGAATATAAATTTGAAATAAATTTTTGGAGAGGGCATGTTCCATAGTTGCCCGATACCATTCCAACAATATTATACACGCTATGTAACATGCTGATTTTGGTTCCTCAGTGCAATTTACTAAGGTTATTCCAGTGACATACATATTAATGGCGAACCGAAAAACAGATAAATATGAAATAATTTGTCTATGATTAAATTGCAGATACTAGGCTTTAATCCAAACTTCTTTATGACAAACGAGGCAGCTGCAATAAGCGGAATAAAATCAATTTCCACCAAATGAAGGTGTTCGATCCCAATTACGGTTTTCGTCCGTTCGGCTGCCCCTTCAGATATTTATATGCTCTAAGGGGAAAGTAGTTTATGGTGACATTTTCTGAGGTCAGTCTTTGGGTTCGAAATGTCATGTCACGATTACATTTGAATAGAATGTACGAGAACTTTTAGGAAAAGTAGTCGATATATTTGTGAATCGCGTGTATGTTAGTTAGGAACTAAAGTTTTGTCGGTCGGTGCCGTATCTTAGCCGTTTGGAAAGGCCTTTGTTAAATTAATTGTCGTGTTTAGCTTTACTTATGGGGCCTTAAGGCGATTTCACCAGGTTCTTGACCCACGAGAAGGAAGCAGCACTGCTGGACGGACTAACAGAAAGCAAAGGGTTGTTTTTACCACTACGCAAGAGCTATATTTTTTTTTTTTTACCCGACTGCGGAAGAAGGGGGTAATGTTTTTCGAGTGTATGTATGTATATTTCTTTGGCACGCCCTAGAGCCTAAACGGCTTGTCGTATTTTTATGTGAGCGGTGTCAATGGATTCGTCTTAGTCGTGAGAGTGACACTGGGTATCAAAATAAAAAAAAAACAAAATTAAGGATTTTTGGCGCCAAAAAGTTCTCAAAAAAATTTGTTATCAAAATACATCGAGTGTGGTATCAAAATAAAAAGAAAAAAAAGGTGCGGTGCTTGAGGGAGAAGAGAGGGTTGAGGCGGCAGGTGCAGCGAGTGCGGCGCTTGAGGGTGTGAGGGTTGAGGCGCCAGAGACGGCAGATCGAGCCGTGTCCATGAAAGACCTGGGCCTCGAAGCATTGATGAGTGAGCTTTCTTTTTTACTAACGCTTTTTATCTGCATGTAGTAGTGCACTAATGCAGATAGTAGAGCCACGCTGATTTCAGCACGAACGGGCCGGCTCGACCGGGGCGGTACTACCCTCGCACAGAAAATCAACGTAAAAAGACAGCGTTCTTGCTGTCGTGTTTCGTTGGTGAGTGCGAGACCGGAGGCCCAATTAGTCAACAAGTTCCATACTTGTTGACTACACTAAAAGATGCACAAGCATCACTAGGCCGCTATAGTGTGGGTCGCCATGCTGCATTGTTGCATTCGCAATGAGTATGGTGACCACCACTCTTGGATTCTGCTTATGCTTTCCATCAGGCAGAGTAGAGTCATTTTGGCAGGCCAAATATAAAACAGCCGTTGGATTGACACCACGGTTGATGAATATACACATATTTTGCAATCATTTTGACGATGGGGGTTGTTGTTAAGACACGATTGGAGGCATACTGGGGGGCTAATTCTGACATATTCTGTACGCCCGGTTTTAAAGTACACATGTCCTATGATAAATTTCTGTTGATAAGTAGATGTTTACATTTTACCAACAACGAGGACATGCGTCCTTTAGAACTGAGCGTTACAATAGGTATCGAAGAAAATAAGGCTAAGATAACATCAAATATGCAGATAACGTCATTAGACACAGAACTTGCTACTCATGTATATCAAGGAACTGAAAATGCCACCAAATGGAATGAATGTATGTATTTATTTATTCTTTTTAACTCATTATTATTTCTTTGATCCGTCTTCAATAATGTCCGTGCAATTGAGACCATCATCAAGGCAAGGCACTATATTTGGAATTATTTGTAAGTTTGGGCATCTCTTTCAATCTTGGAAATCTATCTATACAAATTGGACCAGGTCCCATTGCAAGAAATAGTTGAATTTACTGCAGACTAGAGTGAAAAGATGAGCACATGACCTCTATGAATGTAAGTTTTCATATTTATTATTTTACTAGGTATCAACTTATCTATCAACAATACTTACCTAATAAACCTTTTTTCATCAGGTTTCTCGAATGTGGTGGCTCAGCGGCGAGCACGCCATTTGTGACTCCTCAAAGGATGCGGCATGCTGGCAGCGAGTTGGGACAGGTTTGGAGAGATCTTGGAGCAATGGAACATGGGTGAGTTAAATAATATAATAAGCTGATAAGTTACTGTTCAAATCTTTCGAAGTTTATTACAGGAAGTGATCCAAGTTCTGGCGAAGGCAATATAAAATGTCTCTTTTCAAACGTCGACAATAATTTATTACAGGTAGCGACGAGAGCTCTGACAGTGAGTGGGAGTCCCTGCCGGCGGCTGTCCGGCCGCGCACTCTCATGAGCCTAATGGACACGCCGGTCGATGACGACGACCCTGAACTGCCAGATGCTGTACTTGCTCCCGTCGTTTCGTTGCCCGGTGTTTCCCCCCTTCTCGATGCCAGTACCTTACAGATAGATGTAGATCCGATGGCTACGGACCAGCCTAGGAGATTTTCTGATTTTCATTGGGAGGAGTTCCCTACCGTCCCGATTCCACCGGAATCGAGACGCGAACACTTTTCTCCCGACATAAATGTAGGTCCGACAACTCTGTGTCGACCCATATGAGAGCTTTGTGTCCATGTGGGATGGGCAGATTATGGAGCACATCGTCTCTGAGACGAACAGATATGCTCAACAGTTAGCCAGCCAGATGATGCTTGATAACAGCCTCCGTCCCAACAGCCGCATCAGCCGTTGGCGCGATACCACGGCAGATGAGCTGTACGTGTATTTCGCCATCATCCTTGCGATGGGGGTTGTTATCAAGTCTCGCTCGTCTGAATACTGGTCGGCTAACCAAGATATATTCTGTACGCCCGGTTTTAAGCACACATAGATATCCTACGAGAACGAATAGCAGAGTCTAAGCGTTTATTGAGACTAGCGAAATCACAAAGCTGGCGAGACTTTTATAAATAAAGGAATCTACGTCAGTGTCAGATATGTGGAGTCGTATGCGGTGGATGAAAGGACATAAAACAACTAAAGCACATGCTCCTAAAGAACAAATCGAGGAATTACTATGAACCCTCGCACCCATTTTTTTGTGACACCTCCCATGCCCGAGATTTTATCGACTAATACAGTTTTAGAAACGAAATTTACCTATCACGAATTGGAAAGGTGTCTCAAAAAAAAAGATACGGCACCTGGTGACGATCAAGATCAAATCACGTTTTCGTTACAATGTGATTTTAGAAACCGGATATGTACCCACTCAATGGCGAGATATAAAAATAGTTCCAATTCCTAAACAGAATACAGAAATATCCCTAAAATTGAGACCTATTTCTTTAATTTCTTGTATTTGAAAATTTTTCATACTTTATTATGTAAAGGACTAGAATGGTACGTTGAGAAAAACAAGATTTTATCAATAAATACTGTAGGGTTTAGACGTTCTCAATCCTCTTTGGATAGTTTGGCTCGGTTGATCTCTCACATACAATTCTCTAAAAATATATCAACTTTGGCATGCTTTTTAGACATAGAAAATGCTTATAATAATGTTAATATAGATAGTGCGATAAACATTCTTGATAATATCAGTCGGAAAAAGAATCTGTTACTACTTGTGGAAATTCCTAACGGAAAGACATCTTAAAAGTAGTGTTACTTATTGTGGGGACAATAATTTTGCGGTCAGGTGGACCGGCAAGGGCATCGCCCAAGGTGACCCATTGTAACTTATGGTTTTTGTCAGAATATAAGTAATGTCATAGTATCACAATACGCCGATGATTTTATAGTGTTTACTAGCTGTAATAACCTTAGTGATAGTGTATCGAAAATACAAAATGCACTTAACACTTCTTCTACATTACTAGAGCAGTCGGGTTGGGCATTGTCAAGTAACAAATCAAAATTTTGTGTATTTAGTAGAGGGCAGAGAAGACAATGCATCAATTTAAATATAAACGGATCAATAATTAATTCAGAAGAAAATTTAAAATATCTGGGGGTATGGTTAGATAGGTCATTGCGATGGGGAAAACACATAAATGAAATATGGGAAAAAGCGCAAAGATTTTTAAGCTTATTGAAGGTGTTATCTGGGGCAGCTTGGGGTTTACACCCTAAACATCTGCGAACACTGTATATATCCTTAATTAGAAGTACAATCGATTACGGAAGCTTTTTATATGACAATAGCGCGAAATCACACCTAACTAAATTGGATAAGGTACAAAACCAAGCGATGAGGATTATTGGGGGCTTCATTCGTACTACTCCTATACATGTTATGGAATGCGAGCTGTGTATTCCCAGTCTAGCTCTAAGAAGGAAATATCTGGCTATCAAATATTGTTTGAAAGCTAAATCCATAACAAATAATGTCACAATTGATTTGGTAAACAGTTTGCACAGCTGTACAAACAATAGTTATTGGAGAAATAAAAAAATACCACTATTAGCGGCGGTATACACCGACATTGCAGAAGAAACTGTATCCTCTAGTTATCCATTGGAGATGTTTGACCTGGATACATGGATATCCGATGTAAATTAAGAAAATGTAATAGAAAATCAACTTAGTAGTGTTTATATTGCCAAAAAAAAACCTATAATGTATGTGTGTATTGCAAGAACTATATAGTAAATATAATAACTGGTTAAAATTGTATACCGATGCATCTAAAACTAATAATAAAATTGGTGCCGCCATTTTCGAGTCTACAAATAAAATTAGTGGTATGTTTAAGCTGACTGGTAGTCATATATGTATAATGACGGCGGAGCTTGTAGCAATATCAGAAGCCCTTAAATGGTACGGCAGAAATGGTAATGGTGAGAGATATGTTGTTTTTGTCGATAGCAGGAGCGCTCTCCAACATATAGCTCGATGCGCCTCTGGATTCAGAGGTATTTCGATAGCTTTTACTATTTTAAAACAAATTCATGCATTCACAAACATTGCTGATAATGGTTTGGTGTTGCAATGAGTTCCGTCACATGTTGGCTTATCAGTGAATGAGGAGGCGGATCGATTGGCAAAGAAAGCTATTTCAGATGGTTTAAAAATCAATGTCACTCCAAGTTATTTTGAAATTTTACCTAAATTATAATTATGTGTCAGAACAATTGGAAATAATATTTTGACGAAATATCGCTAGAAAAAGGAATCTGGTATAGAACAATTCAATGTGAACCTCCTCGTGTTCCATGGTTTGCCAACTAAACTCTTCGTAGGAAATACACTGTAATAGCTCATAGGCTACGATCTGGACATGTTCCACTGAATAAGTTTAGACATCTTATGGGTATAAGTACAAGCCAAAATTGTGACAAATGTGGTATTGTTGAGGATGTCTATCATTTATCTAAGTATTTGAGTTTTAAGTAAGTTTTGATGCAATTGTAGACGATAGTCAATCTACGAGTGCTACTGTAGAAGATGGTCAATCTGACCTGTCTATGAGACCACCGTTCGTCGTCGTAATAACCCTATAGAACTTGAGGCTGCTGGAGAAACAGTTAAGGATGCTTTGGTTACACTAAAAGACGACAAAATTCATGACGATGATGAGTGTGACTAACATGGCAAAGTTATAGCCAAAAAGTTCAGCAAATTATCTAAAGAAGAAAGAATGCAATTTGTTTGTGAAATATAGAATATGTTTTTGCGTCATGAACAACGTACTTCAGCATCATTTTCACCATTTTCCCTTGCATCACCAACTCCTTCGCCCAGATACCAGAGAGCACATACTTCACACAGCAGTTACTCCGATCCATCTATGCACCACCACTAGTCACAAACCAGAGCGAATTCGTAACCATCTACATCACACTACCAGAGAGCACATATGTGCTGGAATTAAATTGGATGCTCAAAGTTTGGTTCTGAATGAGATGAATCGCTTGATGGGAAACATAGTAACCGAGATAGAGACACATCCACAACTCTATTCCAAAGAGGCATTCTAATATCGAACAAATCTCTTGTAAATAATTATCTGATTCAGAAGGAAAAACAAACATAAATGTGGAGTACATATTCTCCTCTCGATTAAAACAAGATGTTTAAGAGAATTTCATTTTCATATATTAGAGGTATGTATGGGTGCAACACATGACAACCACACAGCGCTTTCTCTCAAATATCGTGTGAAATGGTATATTTTAGGGAAACAATCCGCTAGTATTTTTAAATGTTCTACCAAAACCAGTGAAGACTCGAGTGTCTCTTGTCTAATAGCACCATTAGAACAGTCTGAAACAGGCGCCTGTTCACTTGAAATGTGATGACTATGAGAAAGCCCTGACACATTGCCTAGTAAGTAATGTTGGCTACTCGCTACTTGATAATCTCGATAGTCACTCCATTTCCGACCTCCAAGAAGACCCCTCGCCCTTTCAATTCCCTTGTTATTATAATTTTGACAATACAAGGCCTTCTCTAAAAATGTATATATTTTTTTGTAAAGTTATTTCCCAAGTCCAGTATGACAGTGCGTCGATTCAGAAAATTATGGCAATGATGATTTATCAGAACAGTTCACTGGTCACTTTACTACAAAGCCAGGTGTTGGAATGCGAGAAAAACATTATCAATTGTAATTTGGCTATGCATTCTCCAACTGACGAAGAAGGAGTTATTGAACGTTTTTGAATGGAGATGGCTAGTGATGAAGTCAAGAAACAGTGCCTTAAATACATTGCTGGCTAGGTTGCTTCGAGGTATTCGGGTAAGTACCCACATCTTGGTAACCAAACACGGCTCTAAACTCACAAAAAGTGGTGGCTGTGAGTGGATAAATTTATTTCCAGGGGAAACCTTTTAGTTGTCCGTGTGAACAATTCATAAGCGTTGCTCAAATAATGGAAATTGAATTGGGAAATTGCTGTCACAGATAAGTACATTTTCAAAACTATAGCTGTCGTTGTTAAATTGATTACTCTATAATACTTTACTTAATAAGATCTAGAACACTACAAAGGCTATAAGAATTAAATAGAAATATCATGTACAATCAACAAAAAAAAAGTGTCAAACACTGTATATTGAAATTACTATAATAAGAATTTGTTAACCATTTTTTGGCTGGCGTTACTTTATAACTTCTAACTGGCTTTTCACCAGAATGCAGTTGCGCTTCCAGCTGAGCCATCCTAGAGAAGAAGCTCATGACAAATTTGTGTATTGAAACTAGTGTCCCGAACACTGAATGCACACAACCACGCATAAGTATGGTGCTAGGCGCAGGTTGCTACCTTTTTTTCACCTTGTACGCCACGTTATATTTACTACTGCTACAACAAACCAACATACAGTCCGCTAGAAATCGTTTTACTAAGACCTGAACCCACACATGGTCCTTCGACATCGAGAGCCATCCCTAGGAGAAGCATTTCAGGAAGTATAACGTGTTTGAGTGAGGTTTGGTACCAACCAAGAGATTACATATCCTCTTGTACTGAACCTTCAGTTCAGCTGTCGCGGAGCATCTTTTTGTTTTTTACTTCGAGTTGCGCCGAAGACGACATCGTGCTACTCATCAAGACGTCGTGCGACAATAAAGTTACCTATAACATCAAAATAATCTCCAAACAGCGTGCTTGTGGTAGTGACAACTTTATAAAATATCGCCCAACGTAGCAATGATAACAGTCATTCTTCAATACGTACGAAACAAGCGACGAATAGGCATTCGACTCGCTTTTGCAACTGGCACCGTGTCTAAGCAGGCCTGTCGCCGCTATCTTCAGTGTTAACCAAGAACTCACAATCTTCTAGTCTTAGTGCAATTTTAAAGCCTTTTAAATTATTATTGTTTTTAGTTTTAGTAGTTTATTAACAGTATAAGCAGTTTAATATTACAAAATTTACTACAGTATGGCGACAAAAAGCCAGCTAGCTAGATTGCTCGGCGCGCGTGGCCAACTAGTCCAGTCATTATAGGGGGTTGACCTCGGAAAATCGACATACCCAGTATATTGGCTTGCGACCATCCAATTATATGTGAGTTTTGAGAATAGTTTTAGGATGACAAAATACAAGTTTTTGCGTGGTATATCGTTTATACTGGGTATGTCGATTTCCGAGATATTCACCTAATTTGGCCTAAGATGACTGGACTAAAACGTAGGGCAAGCAACGCGGCTTCAAAAGGTTGTGTGTTAGGTGAAATCGAAGAAAAGTACATTGGTTTAATGTCTAAATTAAGCAAACAACTAAACAGTTTCTATTGCATTACGCCTTGTAATATCAGTGCTGTTTCTGACATAAAACTATCACATATTGTTATATCAAAATTCAGTAGTCCTTACTCTGAATTTCCGAGTTTTTCAATATGTTTGATTCTGTGATAGGATCCGACTAAACGAAACCACCGGTACAGAAATAATTTGCCTCTTACTGATAGCAGTTATGAGCTGTCAATCTCCTTAAGTCTAGCTACGACGACCAGTTCCAGATAGTCAATGAGCTCATAGCAACTCTTCTGGATCTGCCACCCATAATCTACCCCTTCAAGTCTGCGAGCATTCATCCCCAAAGTCAAACAAAATGTAGCTACTCTCTAAAACCTTAGCGAACCAGTTGAATCTTGGAATAGTATTTGAATGTGTGTGCTGTCCAAGAAATTGGATTTATATGTAGGAGTAAAACGCACTGGACACTTGGTTCTGTTGTTTTTTAAAATGAAATGACGGCGGGTTGGTAGTCTGATTTTAGCTTTTCTTTAGAATAGAATAACATTATTTGAGCTGCCGTTACGCCTATTCATTTCCATCCCTACATATATGACAATAGAGCTTATCAACTAGAGCGTGATACCACAAAAAAGCCAACATTGACAATTTTTTTGGTGCTTCTTAAGCGCCGGGCTATCGCATTAGAGAAAACTGACTGCGTGGCTCACAAACATCGACGTCTTGCTTCGAATGCTGCTGTTTTAACTTCATGTGGGAAAGTGAGTAAGGAGGCTTTCAACTGCATCTACTCTAAGTTGAACCATAAATTATATAAATATACTTGTCATTATTTAAACTTGCACCGTCTGAAACCAAATTGGGGTTTGTTGAACAAAATAATTTATGCAAGCTATGCTTGAATGCGCATGCAAAGAAGTGTCGCTTTCATTTTAAGTGCAATGCATGTAAGCAGGCACACCACACACTTCTTCACATTGAACCTGAAGCTGCTGGGCCGATCCCAACTGAAACATTATTGTCTAATGCAGGGGTTCCCAATCTTTTTCACGTCACGACGCCCCTACCCTACCTAGCTATCATTGATAATACTAAAACTTCGCTGGTAATGTACTTTTTTGAAACACTTTAAAAAGTACATTGGAGGACAGACGAGGACATCAAGATAAGCGGCAAAGATAATGTAGCTGCCGACACCTTGTCGCGTGTCCCCCCGTTAGCCTTGAAACATTAGCCCAAACATAATCTTAGTGTTCACGTCACTCGTCTCCACAGAGTAGGCAACTCGTTTATGGGACAATGTATACGCTTTTACAATAAACTCCCTATTGATATTAGGAATTTGCCATGAAGGAAATGAAAGAATACTATTAAATCTAAGTTTTCCGCAAAGGGGTATTATACCATAGCAGAATATCTTGATGATAAAACCGCCTGGGATTGAGCTGCCTATTCTGCACATGCTGTTTATTTTGAATGTTTAAATTTATTTAGATGTGACGATAACTTGTAGTTTGAAACAAATTCATCTTAAATTATTGTTATTGTAGACATTGTTTTAAATTATTATCTTTATTCCTTATTGTAATTGTGACACAAATTGTATTTATCGCTTTTTTTTTTTAATAATGTCTTTTGCATTTGAGAATATTGTCTGGATTTTAAAAGAGACGGTGATCCCCGAGTTTGTTTCGTCCTTTCTTCTCAGGGCTAGTCCAGTTAGGAAAGGCCGAACTCATCTGCTCAAAAATAGTCTAACTTGCAAAAGTGGTTATGTAAAACCTAATTGCAGGATAAATGATTTCATTTCATTTCGATTTCATTTCACAGTTCGCCTGGATTCCTGCTCACGTGGCAATTCAGGGCATCGAAGTAGCTGATACACTTGCTAGTGATGCGGTGCAGAGTGGTGATTCGTTTCCATGTAAAAACTATTGGCGATGCAATGTGGTGATTCGTTTCCATATAAAAACTATTGTTTTGGTCTCATGGCTTTAACAAAGGCTTTCCTCAGGGAATCCTGGCAAATAGCTTGGGATGTGAGTAGCGGTTTGAAAGGACGTCAGTTTTCATTGATTCAACCAAACATTCCAGTAAAACTGTGGTTTTTCAAGTTCAAGTTTGGCAAGATGAAGACCTCCGTTCTGATACGGATTACTTTTTTTTTTTTTTTTTTTAATACTAGCACCTCCAATATTGATTTGGAGCCTATTCCTAGCTTGTTCCTTTCATACCAGTTCTCGCTTTTGCTACCGCTCGTACTTTCATTCCTCATACTGTTTCTTTCTTTTATGCGTCCTTGCACACTCTCCAGGTGGGATTCCTGGCTATTCTCTATTATGTCTGTTTGTTCTTATTATATAGGGGTAATAAAGTTTTATACACCATATTTATTTTCAAAATTCTGTATCCTTATCTTATATTACGTGTACATATTTTATCTTACAACTAAATTACTTGTCTTAAATCAAATCTAACTTTTTATATCAACACTGTACAGTACAACTCACAAACTCCTTTAATACACTTACTGTGTTATGATTTGCAGAAAATAAGTCACATTATTTTGAAATCATAATCTTAGTTTTCTTTGTTTCTTTTATTGACCAACTTTACTATATTTGTACAGTACTCCATAAATATATTTCTATTCTTACCGCTAATTATTGTACTTAAGTTTAACACTGTAATTTTAGTATCTATTTTTATTTCTACATCTAATCTTTGCTTGCTATATACAGGGCAATCTGCTATGAGGTGGGGAACTGTTTCCGCGACATTCGGATCACAGATGCAGGATGGGTTCTCCTTACACTTGAATCGTGTCAAGTATTCGGAGAACCCACCATGCCCCGTTAACAGTTGGGTAATAGTGCCGGCGATCTCTATCTTACGGACTACGCCGTATGCTGCAAGTGCGCAGGGGAAAAAGAGCTTGGTGACGGAGGCGGTCTCGCCCTCTCTGTACCTCCTGTTCCACTCGTGAAGCGATACGTGCGTGATTAGCCTCGATACGGATTAGACTTGGTCATGTTTGTTCTCCAGCTCATCTCGCCAAACTTCATATCATAGATGACCTCATTTGTGAGTGTGGCACAGATGTAGGCGACTTTAATCATATCTTCTTCTCATGTCCTCCTTATGATCGTAGTTCCTTTCTTAGTAATCTGTTATCCCTCAGTACTCCTTTTTCTACTTCTATACTTTCATTACTTTGTACAAATAGCGTTCTTGTATATAAATGTATAGCCTCATTCATTTCTTTAAATAATATTAAACTTTGAAGTTGTAAATAATCATAGTCATGTTGTAAATTCCATTTTCCTTACTAAGCGAAAATAGTGTTGATACTGTTGATGATAGCACTGCCACGGACAAACACTATTTGTCAGTGTTAATTAAAAGATTGGAAACTTACCCAGAATTATGGAATACATCCTGCAAAGCATATCGCGATACAGTTAAGAAAAATAATACGCTCGACAAGTTGCTCGATATTAATAAAAAAATCAAACCAGATAGCACAAGAGAAGACGTACGCATGTGTGTATTTTTTTCTTCAAGTAAGGTAAAACTAAAGATAATAGTTGTGTAACTCGTAGTTCATATTTTAGATTAAAGTGATTTAACTCAGATTTTTTTCTCATCCAGTCATTAATACATCGTTTCTTTCTTGATTGCCTTTTTTTAGTTAGTAAAGTTAATGCAATACTCTTTGCAACGACTTTATCTGCGCACGTAAATCTAGCTGCAAAGTGACTGAGCTGAGCGATTGTCAATAATATTGCATAGTGTCCGGTGATGAAGATTTTGACAATCTTGCATTGACAATATTGTTTCGTGTGTGCGGCTAGCTAAAGGGTGGCAGATAAAAACATTACTCAATCAGAACGAGAAATCGAAAATCTGATAAGGGAGGCCATAAAATCAATAACAACCGACTGAAAAAAAAACCACATCGAGAGGTTGGAAGAGAGTATTGCAAGAAAGATCGCCTCCAAGAAATAGGACAAAGGGAGTTGATAATTTCCCTTGGAGAAGAAGAAACCGGCTCTGAGAGCGAAAATGAAGAAGACGAATCTGACATTATGTCGGGGGTTGAAGAAACTAATTATAGTGATGATGATTGTATCCAATAATAAATATATTGTTATTTATTTTGTTTGCTTAAAATTATTTCTTCGAACTAAGTAGTAGATAACATACTATAGGTTTCACTTTTCCAATTAACTCAAAACAAAACGAGAAGTTTGGTTTAATAGGTAAGGTATGGTGGAATTTCGTTACAACATTGTTTTGGTTTTTACTACTACCAACTTGTATACTGTTGATACTACCAACCAAACCAGCACTCGAGAAATACACTGTTCGCAACAATTGATGATTTTAAATAGTATTTAAGTATAAGAAATATTGAAAACGACTACTTACTATTACATACTAGTCAAAACCAAATAAGGCCCACTAGTTTATTTTGACGTTCGAAGCGATTTAATAAATTTTAAGCTATCGTAACCAGTTAAGTTTTTTTGTGGCGTTACATTAAGTGCTCTGCCTCATTAAGACGCCATGGCGACGTCGCTGGCTAAGTATCCAAACAGTTAATATTGAAATGTATGGTACCTAACTCACTTAGCGACGGTTTGGCAACGTCGCCAAATTGGAAGCTTGGCCACGAGCTACAGTTCTTTGCGTGGCTTCTGGATACTCTGGCAGCTTGGCGACGTTGCCACTATAATGTACACGGTAAACAGGACCTCGCTCACTCAGTCGCCAGTCAGCCGCCATTTTGGACGCTCACTCGAAATATAGTAATGTTAAATGAGTAGTTGATGTTGTAAATAATGAGTTTCGATACTGAAAAATTTATAATAGAAATTCAAAACCGTCCTTGTATATGGGATAGTTCATCTAATGAGTATTCCGATCGTAACTTAAAAATTAAAGGTTGGGACGAAATAGTAAACATATTTAAAGAAAAAGACGAAATTACAAACCAAGAAAAAAAACAACTAGGTAAGTAAGTGTACATTTATTAACTTTTATTTATACATATTTGTCTTGCCATGGTAATGTATTTTCAGTTACAAAATAATCTGCTAGTTTGTCTCGAACTGTGAGTGCCGTTCTTCCTCCTCTATCGAGATTTAGACTTGTACCTGGTTCAAATCCTGTCACCATCAGAGTATCTTCGTAAGAATAGCCATCTCTGGAACGTACAAAATTGTGCAATATGCAACATGTCCTTACAATCGCTTTTGCCAAATCTATATGTACATTCATTGGCCTGTGAAAAATCCTCCACTTATTAGATAAAATCCCAAATGTACATTCGATATATCGGCGTGCTCTTGATAATCGGTAGTTGAATATTTTTTGCTTGTAACAAAGATTGTGTCCTCCGTATGGTCTCACGAGGTTTTCATGTAACGCAAAAGCTTCATCTCCTACTATTACGTATGGAATATTGTCACCGTTTTCTGTCAATGGGTTTGCCGCAGGAACATGTAGAGATTGGTTAATGAGATTAGTGTATAAATCACTATCTTTATAAATTGCTGAATCGCTGCTTTTTCCATACGCTCCAACGTCTATATATAGGAAATTGTAATTAGCATCACACAGAGCAAGTAATACAATAGAAAAATAATGCTTGTAATTAAAGTATATTGATTCCGTATGCATCGGTTTAATAACTCTCATGTGTTTCCCGTCAATGGCGCCAATGCAATGGGGGAAGTTTGCGATTGTTTCAAATCCTCTTGCAACATTTGCCCAATCATTTTCTGTCTTTGGAAGAACTATAAACTTTTCTTGATATTGACATATAATGCTACACACTTCCCTAATTATTGTGCATATTGTTGTATGACCCAGTCTGTAGTTGTAGTAAAGGTCCATGAGTGAACAGTCTGACACAAAATACCTAAAAGAAAAGATAACATCATTATTGGACTGCAATAGGCTGTTTGATTGAATGATGAATGGTTATATTAAACTTCTTTATTTTTTTACGCTGATACTTTACAAAAAAGGTGGAAAAGTATCCGTGGTTGCTTCACACGAGAACTGAACCGGCAAAAATCTTTGAAGTCCTGATCGGGTCGTGGACCACGTTAAAGCGAATATATTTTTTTTAAACAACTTCTGTTTCTACAGAAGGTTGTCGCATTAAGAGAGCCTGAAGTTGTGGCATCAAAAGAGTCTGAAGCTACAGATCCTGATATTGAAGCTACAGATCCAGACTTGCAACAAGATCGTTGTCCGAAAAGAATGAAAAAGAAACAGAAGACTGCACCTGAAGATGACAAATATTTAGAAGTCCTTAACAAATCCATCAAAAGTAGAGAACAATATGAAGTTGGAAATCAAGATGAAGACAGGTTATTCATGATGTCTTTAGTTAGCACTTTAAAAAAGTGCCTCCTCAAAAAAAATGGCAACCAAAATTAAAATAATGACTATTCTTGAAGAAGCAACCCGCTCTGTGCCCAACATTGATGATAGTGCATTATACCGTCAAAGCTTCTGGTCACAAACAGAACCGCCGCCGTCACGAAGTTATCACCCTGGATATTCTACTGTTCGCGGAGAAACCCTACCCGTGATGGACTACAACACTGAGTCATTATCTAGTGCACCATTTAGCACACCACCGTCAAATATGACAAACGCTTCAGAAGATTCATCTATTTTAGATATATATGATTAACTTTAGATGTTTCATTTTCATGATTAAAATTCTACTTACCTGAATGACACAAATAGTTTTTCTTCCGGACTTATCGATTTTCTAAATATCGTATCCTGTTTAGTTAAATCATTTCTACATAAGTTCAATAATTCGTCAAAAGATGCTATTGACATTCTCGTGTAATTGGAAAATTTTTCAGGATATTTTCGTAAATCTCCATACAGTTTAAAAAAAATACCACTTCGACTTCGATCTGATATAAAAGGATGAACCCATAGTTTCTTTTTTTTTCTATTTTTTTACGACGTATATAACAAAGAAGTGCGATTTCTTCTACATCCATTCCTGACGACGTAAACGAACTGACTGTCGAGACGCCATGGCCACTCGACTTGGCGACCTTCGGATGCCAGAAGTAGCCAGGCCTGCGTCGCTGGCGACGTCGCCTTGGCAATGAGGCAGAGCACTAAGTGTTAACAAACATTGAGAGAGTATAGCACTCGCTTAATTTTTGAAGTGGGTAGAATTGGAATTTTTTTGAAGCCACTTAAAATTACCCCGTGTTAAGACAATAATTTTGTGTAACTCCAACTCTCCTGTTCTTTGTGAAGAGCAGAAATTTGCTTTGTTAGTGCGTCATTAACATTTTTAAAGAATACTGCAAGAATTCGAAGACAAATGGACTGTAGGAGTAATACAAACATATATACACACACATACATACATTTAAATAAATTCCATGTAAATACTTCGTTAACCGATATTATTACGTATTTCTTATAAATATTTATTATTATAAAACAATATAAATAATTTAAGTAAATCAAATAATATTTATTGATATTTAAATTCGCCCTAACGGAACCACACCTTTTCTTACGAGGCCTATTGTATTCGGTCGGCGCAAGCGCATCTATGATTTAGTATTTAACTGCGGTCCTCGGTCGCGCGAAACCTAACGTGCATTCTTATTGTTAAAGATTATCTCAGTTGAATCTGCTAATTGTCTTATATATAGTATGATTACTCGATTAAGTGTTTATCGTGCCAGTATAATCGTTAAATGATTATTTATTGATAACTTCGACCTGATGATTCTGCGTAGTGGGTTTTATTAAATTTTTATGTTTTTTTAAAACTGATTTGACAAGGTCGTCATAATATTTGGTGGCAGCTAAAAGGGATTTTAAGGGTCCAGTGTATTAACTACAAAATCCAGTGTATTAACTCACTGTGTTGTGTGTGTAACACACCTGAACTTTCTACCATACCTTTTCGTGAAGTATAAAATAGAACTATTACAAAAAAACTCTCTGTATACCATCGAGTTCTGTGCAGGTGGCAGCTAAAAGGGATTTTAAGGGTCCAGTGTATTAACTACAAAATCCAGTCTATTAACTCACTGCGTTGTGTGTGTAACACACCTGAACTTTCTACCATACCTTTTCGTGAAGTATAAAATGGAACTATTAACAAAAAACTCTCTGTATACCATCGAGTTCTGTGCAAAATCAAAGTAAATCAAAATCAACCTTTCTAAATCCGACTTAGCGCAATCGTAGTCGATAACAAATAATCAAAAACCGCTTGCTTGTCGCGCCGCGCCGCTGTATCCTGTAACGAGCAAGGAGTACTACGTGTCCCTATCTCCCCATCACCTACAATGTTCCTGTTTCTCCTGTGAGTTAAGTTTCGTAATATTGTGACTTGAGTGATCTTCGTGACCTTCGGCGAATAGCGATAAATACAGAATTGTACCACTACTTTAGTATATTTAGAAAGCAACATCTTCGGCGAATAGTGATAAATACAGATTTGTACCACTACTTTAGTATATTTAGAAAGCAACATATAAAGTTATAAGAACGTGTTAAAAGTAATTTATATTACAATAAATTAAATACTTAATAAGTTCAACATCATCACGATCAGCCTATCATAGTCCACTGCTGGACATAGGCCTTTCCAATTGTTCATTACGTACTAATTGTTATCATCTTATTATAAATTAGCTGTTGCCCGCGGCTCCGCCCGCGTATATGTCGGTTATCGCGGCAAATATTAGCCTATGTGTTATTCTGATGTATAAGCTATATTATTATTGATATTAGTGTGATTCAAAGAATTGATCGAACAGTCTAAACAATCAACGAACCGTCGCTCATCGCCCACACATCATTTTCTAGGAACTGATAACACTGTCTCGCACCTGAATCACAGCGTATTTATAAGATCATTTTATTAATCGTGTTGAACCTTACTTGTTATTTTTATTTCCTTAGACATATTCTTTATTTATAAAAATCTTTTTCTACAACACCCTTAATACGCCTAGAGCAAAGTAGTAAAACACGAAAAAATGCAAGTAAGAGTGTCGGATATCGATCTTAATGTACTTATCAAATTTATCGGAACCTTCGACCGTTCTCGAGACACCATCATACCATTTCTTAATAACGCCGCAACGCTATTAATTTAGCATCATCCTCACAACAAGTTTTTTTTTTAAATATACTCGTATATTAAGTCGACTGACGGGGAAAGCCGAAGCAGTATGCGCCATTAAAGAACTCGCAAAAGGGTCACAGCTCGAAGAATTTGTAAAAATCCAATTAGGGTGTCGAAAACATTATGCACATCTACTAGCTGATCTTCAAAGTTGCAAACAACTCCCAAATGAAAACGTCAATCAATATTCATTAAGAATATAGGCTTGCTTGTCGAAATTACTTACCGAAATTAATATTACGATTCCAACAAAAAAGAAAGATGAATTGTCAGGCCGGGTAGCTACCATGCAAGACTAAGCACTAAATAGATTCATGATGGTCCTTGACTCTCGATTAGCAACAGTTGTAAGATGTCGCGATACGTCCACATTGAACGAAGCCATAAATTTCGACACCGCCGAAGAAAAAATCCTCGGTATTACTTATAAAACGTGGGAGAGCCACGCTTCGGGAGGAATACCACGGCCTTACAGAAAACCGGTGTGAAAAGCCTCGTATTCACTAGGCGACAAATCGTCGCAGAACCTGTCTAGGCACATGTCGTCTACGTGTCGCCGCGACGTCGCGCTCTGTTCTGCGACGTCGCACGCGACTATACAGCGACATCTACGTGTCGCAGAACAGGTTCCGTGTTTTGGCTCGCGAGACAGAACTTCCTGCGACATCAGTCCTGCGACCGCTGTTGCAGAGTGTGTACGCGTGCGCGAATTCTAGCTTCAACATGCCCGTAGAGTTGGGAAATCAATTAGTTCTAAAACTTATTGAGCTTTACGAAAGCAAAGGATGTTTGTGGGACACGAATAACCGTGAATACAAAAATAAAATAAAGAAAAATGATGCTTGGGAGGGGTTAGCCAATGACCTTCAAATACCAAGGAAAGATGTTGAGGCGAAGATCCACAACCTCCGCTCACAATTTATGCGTGAGAAAAAGAAAATAGCTTCTTCGAAAGGCACGGGTAAAGCACGGGACGAAGTTATAGAATCAAGTTCTTGGTTTGCCTACGATGCCATGAAGTTTTTATTGAGTGGGGCGACAACTTCTGGTGGCACAGATACATTGGAGACACAAGTAAGTCACAATTTTAAAATAACTTTATTATACGAGTAGTACCTTTCTAATAAGCATTAACAATAGTTATAAGAGAATTATAAAGTCGATTTTAGGGTTCCCTACCCGAAGGTTGACCAACGGGACCCTATTACTAAGCCTCCGCTGTCTGTCTGTCTGTCAACGGGTTTTATCTCATGAACCGCTATAGGTAGGTAGACACATAATGAAATTTACAATTCTTATTCTAAATATTTGTTTATTTCTAAGCTACATTGTTTTGCCATGGAACACTTCCTTCCGCACTGATGAAATATTCAGCGAACTTGTTCCTTGTTACCATAGCAGATTGAGCAGATGGTCTTCCAGATGGTTGCAAATCCAACAAAATATTAGGTCCAAATTCTCTGCGCCAAGATCCTCCCACAATGTTATGATCCGAATCCTCTGAATCAAAGGTTCCGCGTGGGGTGTAGAGTGCTCTCGATTGCTTATTACGCCTTAGAAAATTGTGTAGGTATACACAGGCCATTGCGGCAACTTCAGCATTAGCAGGTTGGAGCGCAATTGCATTGCGAAACATACGAAACACGACACATAAGATTCCGAATAGGTTTTCTACAATTCTTCTCGCTCTCGAAAGCCTGTAGTTAAAAATGCGCTTTATATTTCCCACCTCATGGTAGCCTGGATATGGTTTCATCATTTTTTCGGTGAGTGCAAATGCACTGTCTCCAACGAGTACAAATGGCATGTTTGGTTCATGTCTCAATGGCTCCGGTTCTGGCCAACTAAGTTGGTTTTCATTCATAGCTTCATAAAAAGAAGTTTCTTGAAAAACTCCACTGTCAGATGACTTTCCTTTGGCACCACAGTTAGCATATATAAAATTATAATCAGCATCTACAATAGCCAAGAGGACAATGCTAAATTGTTCTTTATAGTTGTAATAATCACTACCAGAATTTGCAGGTGCCTGAATCAAAACATGCTTGCCGTCAATAGCTCCAACACAATGTGGAAAGTTCCATAGTATTTCATAATTATGAACCTTTTCTTTCGATCCTATTTCAGTATTTGGGACCTGAAAAATATATGTAACATAACATAAAAAATATTTCAGGCACAACGCCAGGACACCGATGACCAATACTCCGAGCTTTCCTCGGAAAATACTCAAGAAACTCAAAATTCCATCCAGTCGCAACCTCAGGCTCCTAGCATGGAAGCATCACCGCGCCCTACCTCATCTAAATCGTCGAAAAAGAGAATGTTAACACAAGAGGATAAATTGGGAGAGGCGTTTGAAATAATGAGGTCCGCCAAAAATAAGATGGAAGCTACCCCTGATGAGTTTGATGTGTATGGACGATATGTTGCCTCAGAGCTACGTCTCATTAAAGACGAACACTCCGCCCTCATGGCGAAATATTATATTAATAATATATTAATAGAAGCTCGCATGGGCAAATACAAGCAAGGCTACAGTACCGCATCAACCACACCATCGGAACATCAGGACAGTGTTACAGCATCCAACGACAATCTGAATAGCATTCCACAAACAACTGTACGTGAAAATCTGGATTTTCAATTTGATAACAGCCAGGAACCATCTGATCAAGACATAATTCCATCTTTTCTGCGGGAATAATTTTTCTTTCTAATAATTAAAAATAATATTAATAAAACATTCGTGATTTTACCATGTTTTTGTACTCACCATGACATATATTTTCAACGCTTTTATGAGTTCCTTACAAACTTCTGGTACTATTTTGCTGATCAGTTGTTTTGATACTCTAAATGTATACGACAAGGAAGCATAAGAATCTCCGGTCGACAAGTATCTCAATGTTATTGCAAGTCTGATGTCAGGACCAACAGCATTCCGTAATATTGTGTCTTGTTTAGCTATGGCAAGCCCGATCATTTCTAGTAAAACTTCAAAATCAGTCGATGTCATTCGAGTGAAATTTACAAATGATCCATCAAACATTCGAAGATCACGTAAGATATTATCACTGCTTTCTCTTTGTGATAAGTAGTTTCGCACCCACCACCTTTTCTTTTTATAACGTTTCGGTAAACTACTCGATAAAATATAAATGTACGCAGCACTAACTGCCACGACTTCCTCGGGCGACATCTCGGCGGAGACTGCTGGTGTGGACAAGCAAAATGTATCACGACATGTTACCAAAATGTTCTGAGAACACGCACCGTAGATGTTCAGTAACAGTCTCAGAACTTGTGCCCTACTTGTGCCCTAGTGAATTCGAGGCTAAATAGTGCTTGCGCTGTGTTTCACCGAGTGAGTGAGGATACCGGAGGCCCATACCCCAACCCCCCTCCACCTATCTCCCCCTCCCCATCTTCCCAAAGGCCGGTAGCGCTCTTGTGACGCCTCTGGTGTTGCAGGTGTCCATGGGCGGCGGTAATTGCTTACCATCAGGCGATACGTCTGCTCGTTTGCCCGCCTATTCCATAAAAAAATATAAATAAATAAAAGAAATAATTTTTTACCACCTAACCAACCTAACAACAATTTCAGACCCACTCTTAACTCATCCTATTCTAGGCCTCAAGGACAATCTTATCAACTTAGACCACAAGGTCAATCTTAATTTGCCAGACCTCAAGGTCCAAATTAACCGTCTGGTTCACAAGTCCCAGTGTGCCGATATTGCAAAAATATCGCACACACTATCGAAAACGACAATACAATAATAATCGCCGCAATAACCCTGCATTCAAAAACGTAGGTGATTCACTTAATAACAATTTCAATCGCTCTACTCACAATATGACATATTATAATGCCGAGACTGAACGTAGCCAAGACGGTTATGACACTGTCGATAATAATAATTTAAACAAGTGAGAATTTCCTGAACGGTGTCGCACAGGAAATTCTGATTCCAAAGTCTATATCAAATTTTCTTACTCCACTGCTCCTACTAAATCCTTTTAAACCAAATTACCTACTAAATCCAATGCATCTAAAATATATAGTAAATCCATTGAATTTAATAAATGTACCAAATTCACCGAATCTAATAAATATCCTAAATCCACTGAATCTACTAAAAATACGAAATCCACTGTATCTACTATCTCTATCAAACTTGCTACATCTAATAGAAATGCAAAATCTTATGCACAAATTGCAGCCACAGAAACTTTCGACGAGCCTAACCCGAACACTCTGAACCATTTGAAACTATTAAACGAATGGAAAGAAATATCTACCTACATTTTGTGTGTGTATTTGTGTATTGAATGCAGGGATATTCCGGTTTGGGTTAACCTAACCGAAATAATCTGTTATTAACCCTTTTGGAAATGGGTTAAACTAAATTTAGGATTAACATAAATAGATGTTACCGAATTATAACTGTTAACAGGAATAGTCTAATACAGGATAATTTCGGTTAACCTTAACCGAATTTGATATAGGTTTCTGGATTTTTGTAGGTCCATGATTCATTTTTCGTTACAGTCGTCGGTGACGTTCATTATTTGCGTAAGATGGGAAGAGTGGATCTCGGCTAATATATTTCTCACAAGAGATCAAGTAATTTTCGAATTGGGTTAAGTCGCGTCACGTCGTATAACCGAAATCTTGGGTTAACTTCTATCATTTGGGTTAACAATTTCAAAAACACAAACCCTTTAATTTGGGTTAACCCTTATTGTTTGGGATAAAACAATAACATATATAATCTGTTAACCGAATCAATGAGTAACCATTTGAAACGGTAACAGATTGATTCGGTAACCGTTTATAACGCATACCGTTATGCATGGGTTTTCCGACCCCTGATTGTATGTGTATTTTGAGTCACATTTCACCGGGTGAAATGTGACGACTCGGAGTGGGTTACACTCGAGCCGTCGTACAGTGCGGGTGTTGTACCAGGAAGGACAAGCTGTAAATAAGCTAAGTACATAGGCTTCTGTTCTAATTAACTATTAAACATTTGTAACTAATAATTTAAGATGTGACTTTTAAAAGAGTGGCTATGAGTTTCTTTGCCAGTATTCTTCTCATAAGGCTCCAGTTTCCAAAATGCGTAGAGACGCATTTTGGAAACTGGAAATTATGAATCAACATATGACCTTGACAATACAGTATACCTGTGGAGTCTGTTTGTGTCGATCTATGATTTTAACTGTAGCTTCATTAATTCAATAAACTATTTGGAATTCAATATTGTTTTTAGTTGTGTAAATAAACCCTACCTACCAACGTGTGTATTAATTAATTGATTGAGAGCGATTTCTATTGCTTAAAATCATGAGGGATACTAATAAAATAAGCAAGTGACGTCGGCGCGGCTGACATCACAGCCTTTTTATAAATCATTACTTAGTCCATCCTCCGACATATACAATATCATGTAACAAAATGTTGCAAATAATTATAACATGATAAAACAAATTACAACTTTTTTGTATAACATCATACGAGCCTAAGCGGTACGTTAGCGGAAGAGCGCGGGAAGGAGATTGCTCGCGCGCAGTGTTGGGTATTAATCAATATATTTTTTATGTAACTAATTCTTTGATTAAAAAGTTATTGTGATTAAATAAATTGCAATTTAATTAAACGCAATTCAACATTTAATCGCATATTATAATTCGATTATTTAGATTAATGCACAATGCACATCAAATGTAAATCTAATTAATATATTTAATTGAAATTAACTTTTTAATTGTTTTATGAAGCAATTAAAACTAACAATTGACTTTTAGGAATTTTGTTGAGAGCGATGGTCTGAATACGTCCTGGAAGTTTTACGTTAGTTTTCCCTTATACACCCTTTATAAAACGTACACGTTTACATAGAAACGCACCATAACACTTTAACGACGTGTGACTACGGCTTTTCAAACTTGCTTTATACTTTTTCAGCGTCGTTTTTTGTCGTAGTTGGGTTTTATTTTTTACATTTTTTTACTTAAAACGTTTTGGTGCCCTTATTAATAAATATATATTTATTATATATTTGAAATGTACAAGTAACGCCCTTTACAACGGCAGATTTACCTCATTTTTTTTTAATACAGCACTTTATGTCGGCTAGAGGGCGCCACCTTAGATTCAGTGACACGTCATAATTTATAGCCTATAACCAGCGGATGATCAAGACGCTTCTAACTATAGCTCATTTGTCCAGTTCTAATAAGTAGTTAAGGAGCTATGAGGGAACAAATGAACATACATACATACATAGCCTGTCAAAATCATAACCCTCCTTTGGCTTTGCCGTAGTCGGGTAAAAAGTAGATAGGACCTATTTCTTAGCGTTCCATAGATTCACCGTGCGGGTGCCGCCGGGTCCATCGCGTGATAGATGGGGGCAACACATGCGACTTCGACAGTGCCTGGGAATTGCGACCCAGGTTTAGGTTTAAGGAGCACTCCTTACGACGCGTCAACGCTCACCTCCACTGTCCGCCGTGTTACCCCCTCTACCTAACCATATTTGAAATGAGCCTAGCAATGCCGCTTTGGATATTCGTTCAAGAAAAGAGCTTACTGAAGCTCTTGGCAATCCAAGGTCTTTAAGCAGGTTATAGAGGAATTTAGCTGGTATACCCCTCGCACCCACTTCCACGGCATACAGCGCAACAACATAACCATTTTTAGTTATTTCTTTGGTTAAGTCAAAGTACTTGTTTCTTTTTAAAGCGTGGTCTTTAGGGATGTTCGTTTCCCACGGCACCGTGAGTTCTACTAGTACTACACGCTTAATTGACATTGCATTAAGAATTATGTCTGGTCTGGACGCCGAGGCACAGATATCCTCCGGTATTCTGTAGTGATTTTCATGGCGGTATTTATAATTGAGTACGGCTTTTGTGTGAGTGAAGTCTTTTTTGTTGAGCCTTCCTTTCCAAACGAGATGTTAGTTTTTATGTTTGTTGTTATTCCTTTTTTCGCTCTCGCCAGCGATAAACTCATAGCTTCGCGTATGATGTGTAATACCCTATCATGGCGACGTAAATAATGACCACGGTCTAATAGCGCCTTACAACCTGTCAGTAAGTGCCTGGCTGTACCTATTGCCGCATTGCACATCGTACAAGCCTTTTCTGTAGCTTTTCCCCACCTTACTAGGTTGCTTTGATCGGGGAGAGTTAACTGAAAGGCGTTGAGGTAGAATTTTAACAGGGCGGGTGACCAATCATATAAAAGTGTGCGCCATTTCAAAGCTGGTGGGATACAAAATAATCCTAGAGTTAACCATTCATTCTGCATTTCTAGGTTCATTGCGTGCACCTTGTAGGTCTCGTTTTCATCTTGTTGTATGAAAGATTTTGTTATCTCTTTGTCGGTCTGTCTTCTAGCATTTCCCAATCCAACTGTACTGGACTGCGTACCCACCATGAATTTTTTGTGGAATTGGAGCCGTGACTCTAGCTCTTGATGAGTTTTTGTCTTTTGGAAGGGATCTAACGATTTCGTCTTGGGATTTTGACAACACATGCATTTTGGTAACTCTTAGGTGTTTGTAGAGTTCCGAAGGTTTTTTTAATTTCATTCCAAAATTATTCGAGCCCCTGTACAACATTGACGGGTCTGCAGATGGTGCTAGCCCGAGCCACGACTTAAATGTCTTAGTGACTTTCGCGTCCAGTGTTCTTATGTGGTTCTGGTTTATATCATATACTAGAAACGGCCAGTTGAGACGTGATGTTAAGTAGTTGTCGTAAATCCAAGCTTTTTTTACGTTACTAATTGTCTGTTGGTCTACCTTGTCAATGTCTTTTACGAAGTCATCGACTATTACGTTTATAGATGGAGTACGACCTTTGTAGTCTATCTTTCTTCCAAGGAATTTAAAGGGCACGGTTTCTGATATTATTGAAACACTTTCCCCACCAATCAGTGATGCCAGGTGCACTGTAATTACAGTAGATTTACTATAATTTTACTGCTTTTACTGTACACTGTATTCTAGCTATACAGTATACAGTGAACAGCGAAAAATTTAGTTACTAGTTTTAATATTAACCACCAAAAAAAATACAATCACCATTCGCCTGCGTGAAACGAACCACACTGTGTTCTACTTGAAGTAAGCATTAGCTTAGCTCTCGAGACGGGGAACTCCCCAGATCTGGGAATAGACTAGATAAGTATTATTTGACAAAATTGAGATGTTTATATTTAACTTAATGTTTGTTTACTGTAAGCTAACTTTGTAATGTTGAGGATAATAGTAGGTACGTTTATAACTTTGTAATGAAATGTTCATTTTTAAATATAGTGGCTAAATAGATCGGATTAATTTTGTTTTTATTAGTATTACATTTTTTGTTAAAAATGTCGGCTCGTGAAAGCGACGACGAAGGACACTCCACTTCGAAAAAGAAGAGAACTTATAAGCAGAATGATTAATTACAAATACTTTCAAGGGTGACATTTAAGCGCGCCAGTCCATTTTACGAAATTCAGCTGATAAAACTAGTTTCTTTTTCACTGTAAAACTCTGTAATGAGATATAAGATTTACTGTATTTTACTACCGATCTACTGTAGTTTTAAATGCAAAACACTGTATTTTTTTCAATCCGACCTGGCAACACTGCCACCAATAGTAATCCCGGGGTCATATGAGGTATACCTGGAGCCTCGCCGGCCCAGACAAAGGCAATAGCATTTGCTAGGTTTTGTCCTCATTCCCTCCGTCCAGGTACAGAAGTCATCTACCTTACGCAGTAGTTCTTGGCACTGCTTTAGATTACGTGTAATGATCGCAAGGTCGTCTGCGAACGCTAAGATGGATTCCGTATATTTTCCATTGACCTTAAACCGATAGCCCCACCTCTTTTCGCATGTTACGATATTATCTATTAATATATTTATAACTGTATTAAATACTACTGGCGATAAGCAGCAACCTTGGAACAACCCTACTCTGTATTCGAGGGGTTTCGTATGTCCCTCTTTTGCTGTACCATACCATAGAAGTTAGGATAGAAATACATTAGACATGTCAGCGACCGAAACAAGCTCAATCTCCACTGACTAAAGTTGAACTTTCAATGCTTTTTTTTTTTTTTTTTTTTTTATGTTTGGCTCGCCAAAATGACTCTACTCTGCCTGATGGAAAACATAAGCAGAATCCAAGAGTGGTGGTCACCTACTCATTGCGAATGCAGACAATGCAGTATGGCGACCCACACTATGGCGGCCTAGTGATGCTGCTGCATCTTTTAGTCTAGTCAACACGTATGGAACTTGTTGACTAGACTAATTGGGCCTCCGGTCTCGCACTCACCAACGAAACACGACAGCACGAACGCTGTCATTTTACGTTGATTTTCTGTGCGAGGGTAGTACCGCCCCGGTCGAGCCGGCCCGTTCGTGCTGAAATCAGCGTGGCTCTACTACCTTTTTTGCTGAAAATAAAAGCCAAACCAATTAGCACTTCCTCCATTGAGCCACTACCAGCTTCCTCGAAAAGCAGACCCAAACTGTTTGTTACAGAATGTTATACAACAAGTTTAATCTGTGTGGGAGAGCTTGCAACATATAACATGATGTAGCAAATGTTATAAAATGTTATCGTGTTACACAATATTTTATAACGTTAATAACTTCTGTGTGGGAGCACCTTAAGAGTCCAATGACATGTTTTTTTGTTTATGGTATCTGAAAAAATTATGTCCTCCATCTATGCTTTCTGTCTCCATTATGTAATCGTGCAAATTTACTTTTTATGTCTTTTATAATGGAAATATAATTTAATTGGTGATTATAATTCGGTATTTATTTACACACCAATTTTTGACGAGGAGTGCAAATATTATAAAGTTGAGATGGCCTTAACATTTTCAAGATTGCCTTTTAAACCGTTTGAAGATGGTGACACTGTCAATGTATATTTGGAACGGCTGGAGCAATATTTTACAGTGCCCTAGTATAAGCCCGGATAAGCAAGTTTCAACATTGCTTACGTCTATTTCGAAAAATGTATACAAAACACTAAAAAGCATTTCTTACCTCGCCTTGCCGAAGACAAGTTCTTAGCTGAAATTCAAACAGCATTGAAGTTACGTTTCTACAACCGTGTTTCACATTTTCGCAAGAGAATTGTTTTTGACAAACTAAAACAAAGGGAAGGAGAAAGCGTCAGTAGATGGTATCAGCAAATTAGGGAAACAGCAGCGGATTGTGAGTTTAGCTCAACTTTAAAGGAACGGATTACATACATATTTGTTACTGTAATGCTTCCTCGAAGTACACAGGAAAGATTATGTGAGAAACCTTTGTCTAAAACAACCTTAGATCTGCTGGCCATAGCGCTGAACCAAGAAGCTGCTTTGCAAGAGAACATTAGTGTTAACAAAGTATCAAGTAGGCGCGCGGTGCAGAAGTTTTTAGGTAATAGTGTTTTTAAAAGTAGTGCACAAAATTCATTTAAAAGTAGTGGGAATTCAATTAAAAATTTCGAAGTTCTTTTAGAAGTAAGAATACGAAGATGCTTCTGATGGCTCAAGTGCGGAGCAGATCAGCGGGAATAAAGGATGCTTTCATTCGAACTCGGCGATATAATAGACGATCTCAGGGGCGAGGTGAAGGAATACCGAGAAGAAATTAGAGCGGTACGCCACGCCATCAATATCTGCAACCAGCGCATGGACACCCTCGAAGGTAGGCTGGACGCGCTCGAAAGCGGCCGAGGATCCCCCGACGGACTGGTGGAACTGCAAAGCGCAGTAGAACATTTGAAAATGAAGATTAACGACCGCGAGCAGAAGCTGCTCTAGTCGGATTACGAGAGTTTTCCAAGGTAGTAGAGCCACGCTGATTTCAGCACGAACGGGCCGGCTCGACCGGGGCGGTACTACCCTCGCACAGAAAATCAACGTAAAATGACAGCGTGCTGTCGTGTTTCGTTGGTGAGTGCGAGACCGGAGGTCTATCCAATTAGTCTAGTCAACAAGTTCCAAACTTGTTGACTAGACTAAAAGATGCAGCAGCATCACTAGGCCGCCATGGTGTGGGTTGCCATGCTGCATTGTCTGCATTCGCAGTGAGCATGGTGACCACCACTCTTGGATTCTGCTTATGCTTTCCATCAGGCAGAGTAGAGTCATTTTGGCGGGCCAAACATAAAAAAAAAAAAAAAAAAAAAAAAAAAAAAAAAACGAGATCGGTAACCTACCCGAAGACAAGGGAGAAAACATCATTCACACCGTCGAATTGGTAGCCAGAAAGCTGGGCGTGACGCTCGTAGCTAGCGACATCGTGTTCGCCGAGCGAGTGGGTCCCAGAACGGACCGCTCGGGGGGAGCGGGCGAGTCTCAGTTTTCTTTCTTTCTTTCAACCCGCTTGCCCAGACTAAATAAATGGCCCCTAGTTCCCGGCCGCCTCACCAGGCTTGACTAAGGTAGCGGTCACAGCGTCGGTGGGCGCGGGGTGCTAATAATCCCCGGGTTACGGACGGCTACCACATTTAGAACACATTGACCTTGGCTACGTATAATGGACGAACTCTGAGGCTCGAAGAACATCTAGCCGAATTAGAGGTAGAGTTAGACAAAATACGATGGCATGTTCTGGGACTATCTGAAATCCGAAGAGAGGGAGAGGACACAGTAACGTTGGAATCAGGCCATCTACGAGTACTCTACTTCCGAGAAGGTAATATCCTCTCCCAGGGCGGTGTCGGATTTCTCATCAATAGGACCCTCATTGGCAAAATTGTAGACATATCCAGTGTGTCACCAAGGGTAGCGTACCTCATACCGATTTTTATTCTACAAAAACGAGCCATCCGCTCAATATACAATTTAGGTGCTAGAGTCTCTCTTAGAGAGTTGTTTAAAGATATAGGTATTTTAACTGTTGCATCACAGTACATACTTGCAAATGTTATGTTTGTTAGGCACAACAATAATGACTATAAGAAAAACAGTGATGTACACAATAATATTCAAGAAACAAGTCGCAATTCGTTGGTATCTATCATCGTTTACATAAGGTACACAACTCGTTCGAAGGTCTTGGTATGCGTCTTTATAATAAAATTCCTACAGATGTAATTGACCTTCCTATAGATAAATTCAAGCATACTGTACAAAATCACCTTATTAGGAAAGCCTACTATACGGTTGGCGATTATATGAACGACAAACAGTCATGGGCCTAAGGTATTATTATATACACACTAACTTCTTTGTCTTGAAATTGAACTAAATTTATTTTATTTTGAATTATGTATTAAAATTTGACATGTTGGTACTCCGGTATGAATTGTTTATATACTACACAACCTAATGACATCTAATTCCTCTTTTTAAAAATTGTTAATTTTCTTTGGCTTTGACATTTTATTTTTATTGTTCTAATTACAACTTACATGATGGTACTTTGTTACTTATCTAACAACATGTTTGTTAGATAAGTAACAAATGTTCGTTTGTTAAATACGCACTTGTTATTGTGTGAGCACCTTGTCGACTATGATTATTATTACTTTCTTCGATATTGACCTGATGATTTGCTGTGCGGCCTGAGTATGCGGCTCAACTATGGTTGAATCCATGCGTGTTACTTTATTTTACATTTGTAACATTTTATTGATTATTTTATATTTGGACATATTACATCCCAAAAAAAAAAAAGGACATATTACATCTTTCTAAATTTAACGGTGAGTGAAAGTGCTATTTGGATTTTATTTTCCATAATTGGACCTCACAATATAAAAATCTTGCAGTTTTGAGTAATAACGACGCATGATTGGTTAGCTCATGGCTGTGCAGCAATTACTCCAAACTTTTTGTTTTGTTTTCTTTGGTCGACTTCGTTCTCGTTCAAGTCTTTTAATAAAAAAAACTTGAGGTGTCAAGAGACACCCGGATGGAACGAAGTTTATATACATACATATATGTACTATCCAGCACTATGACGTCAACTCAATGTTAAAAGTGTCGTTACAACTTTTGGTCTTAATCCGTCTAGCCCCCTTTCGCAACGCGCCATAAGGAACTTCGTTCCAAAAATATTGTAAACCCTACTTATTTATTTTAAATTATTTTATTTCCTTCTCCATGAAGGGTAGGCTGCACTTGGAACGTGCGACTAGAATCACTCGATTTTTAAATATTAAATATTGACTATTCATAAGTGCCTGTAAATTAAGCCTATTTGAATAAAATATTTTTGGCTTTGACCTTGACTTTGAAATACTCAAATTGACCGAGAGATATTTGTCTTAAGGTCCAGTTTTATCTCGGACTTTCACGGCTCATATTAATGTAGAGTATTGTAGCTCTGTAAAATCTATAAAATATATATGTAAATACGTTAATAAAGCATCCGACCAGGCTTCATTTGACCTAGAAAATATTAAAGATGAGGTTAAACTGTATGAAAGTGGCCGACATATTATCAGCTCTGAAGCCGTCTGGAGAATATTAGCTTTCCCAATACACGAACGATTTCCAGCAGTATTTAAACTTGCGGTGCATTTAGAAAACGGTCAACGTATAAATTATCCTCATGATTTTAACAACATAGTTGAGAAGGTAAACAGCCCACAAAAAACTACTCTTTCGCCATTTTTTGATCTCTGTAAAAGTGATGATTTTGAAAAAACTTTTCTGTATGTTGAAGTTCCATCATATTATGTATGGAAAAAACAATAAATTTGAAAGGCGGAAACGAGGAAATAACGTCGATGGTTGGCCGGGAGTTAAGAAGGATCAAGCTTTGGGCAGAGTTTATACCGTTCATCCCAATAATGCTGAATGTTACTATCTAAGACTACTTCTTCACGAAGTTCGAGGACCAACATCATTTTCTGATTTAAAAAGTGTCAATGGCATTCTTTTTCCAATATCAGTCAGCATGTCAAGCTCTGGGATTACTAGAAGACGACAAACACTGGGATTCTACAATGGAAGAGGCTGCTCTTTGTATTTCTCCTTTCAAACTACGAGAACTTTTATCAGTTGTATTCCTATTTTGTCAACTTACAGACGCTTCAGGTTTATGGGAGAAATACAAAGACAGTCTATCGGAGGATATTAAACGCGAAGTACAACTAGAATTGGGAGAAGGTAGTGTTTTAAATATGGAGGTTTGCAACAAGTCTTATATCTTGATGCTCCTGGAGTTACCGGTAAAACGTTTCTCTTAAATTTGTTATTAGCTAGGGTAAGGAACGGTCGCAGAACAGCCTTAGCAATTGCTTCTTCGGGTATTGCTGTCAATTTACTGGAAGGTGGGAAAACAGCCCATCCTGGTTTTTAACTGCCATTGAATCTGACGTATGTAGAGATTCCTGTATGCAACATTTCTAAACAAAGTAATATGGGGCAGGTTTTGAAAGAAACACAACTCATTGTATGGGATGAATGCACTATGGCCCATAAAGGAGGCATAGAAGCTCTTAGCAGAACATTGAGAGACATCAGAGGAAATAGTAGTTTAATGGGTGGTGTAACCGTTCTCTTAGCAGGAGACTTTGACTGTCGTACCTAGGGGAATGAGAGCTGATGAAGTAAGATCATGTCTAAAATCCTCATATTTGTGGCCTCATATTAAGAAACTGGCTTTAAAGACCAATATAAGAGTACTCTTGAGAGGTGATCCCACTGCTGGTCACTTTGCACAGACTTTACTTCAAATAGGGGATGGTGTTCATCCTTAAGTTGAAGGTAAAATTGTTATACCACCAAGTCTAGCCATGGTAGTCGATACTCTCGCAGTTTAACCAGATATCGCCAATATCAAAACAAAACCCATCGACTAGCTGTGCGAGCGAGCCATTTTAACACCAAAAATGACAAAGCGACTGAAATTAATAATATGTTATTAAATTCATATGAAGGCGAAGAAATGCAGTACAAATCGGTTGATACAGTACTACGAATTGATGATGCCGTAAATTATCCAGTGGAATTTCTAAACAGCCTTAACCCTGCTGGCCTTCTTTCTACCTCATAATCTCACACTTAAGATTTGTGCTCCCTTAATGTTACTCAGAAATTTAAGACCACCAAAATTATGTAACGGCACCAGACTAATAGTAGCGGCTCTCCATCGTAATGTCATAGAGGCTACAGTTATCACTGGATGTGCTAAAGGAGAAACGGTGTATATTCCACGAATACCATTGATACCATCAGAACACCCCTTTGAATTCAAGAAAATACAGTTCGCGCTTAAAGTATGCTTCGCCATGACAATAAATAAAGCACAAGGTCAAACTCTTAAAATGGCTACTATGGACTCTTAAAATGGACTGTTTTTCGCATGGACAGTTCTATGTAGCCTGTTCGAGAGTGAGCTCTGCGAGTATATAATAAGCATTTGTATAGTGAAATGTCAACGGAAAATGCTCGACCTTATTTGCTTTTGGAAATAACGGAAGCTTACGTTATTATTAGTTTTTGTGTAACTATAATAAGAAGAATATAGTTACGTGTTTCTTGTATTTTTTTTTGTATGTAAAGACGGAAGTCGACGCCAAGGTGTAAAAGCTGTAGGACTTGCATACAAAACATATAGCATAACTCCATGCGAGAAGTTTTTATGTAACTTACGTATACTCGTAGTACCGTATTATCTATTAATACACACATCAAAAGTGTCTAGGGATCAAGCATTTTTATGCGGATTTCTTGAGATTGAGATGTGGCTTTGGCCCTGGCCTGCTCAGTCGCCAGACTTGAACCCGATTGAGCATGCATGGGATATGCTACAGAAAAGAGCTCTGCCGAATATGGAGGGTATCCAGTCGCAAGAAGACCTTTTTTTGTTGTTGCAACGAACATGGGCGGCCATTCCACAGCGTGATTTGAACTCATTTTGAGTATGCCAAACCGATTCTTGTGTTGTTAGTGTTCGCGGTAGAAACACGGATTATTAATTGTTTAAGTTACCTAATAAAATTTTAAAGAAAACTGTTATTTCAGTCTTTTTTTCGAACTTTAATGTTAGTGGTTCAAATCAGGGATATTCCGGTTAGGGTTAACCTAACCGAAATAATCTGTTATTAACCCTTTTGGATATGGGTTAACCTAAATTTAGGATTAACCTAAATATGTGTTACCGAATTATAACTGTTAATAGGAATAATCTAATACAGGATAATTACGGTTAACCTTAACCGAATTTGATATAGGTTTCTGGATATTTGTAGGTCCGTGATTCATTTTTCGTTACAGTCGTCGGTGACGTTCATTATTTGCGTGGAATGGGAAAAGGGGATAACAAGTTAATTTTTTTTCACAAGAGATCTAGCAAAATTGATTAATTTTCGAATCGCGTCACGTCGTAAAATAACCGAAATCTTGGGTTAACATCTATCATTTGGGTTAACAATTTCAAAAACATAAACCCTTTAATTTGGGTTAACCCTTATTGTTTGGGTTAAAACAATAACATATATAATCTGTTAACCGAATCGATGAGTAACCCTTTGAAACGGTTACAGATTGATTCGGTAACCGTTTATAACGAATACCGTTATGCATGGGTTTTCCGATCCCTGGTTCAAATGTCAAAAATCCCTTTATTAGGAAAATGGCAAATTTCTTTATTAATGCAAAGGTGACTTGGTTTATCGTTACTGTGACAAACGAAAACACGTTATTTGATGAATCCTTAAAGAAAATTTTAATTAATATCAATCAGGAGAAAAGTTATTGCAAAAATATATGTTGATTCCTAGACACATATATTGATCCCTAGACACTTTTGATGTGTTTATATTGGCTATAAACATCTGTAGTTCTGTACGAGCAAACCCGTACATTTGTAATAGTTAACTAAATCAGATTACATCATCATGTTGTGTATTGCACTCGTGTAACATTATGCTTTAACTTTGAACACATTATTTTGTATATTATTTTAGTAGCAATAAAACCATCATTCGGGAAAGTTGTCTACTTATTTATCAACTATCAGTAATGTTAGGGAAACTACCCCAACAACATCTAATCTGTAATTTCAGAGCTCCGTAGGAGAAGCTATTTCTTTTTAGTTGTGTTATACACACATACCCAACCATAATGTATATTTATCGTACATTCTTGAGTATCACATTTCATTTTGCGACTCGTTATAAACAGCACATATTGTTCATCAAATTGAATATTGTTTCATTGTCGAGTTTCTGTGTTAGGGTTGATACTTACATGTTTTGTTTGAATTTTGGAAAAAAAAATTAGGAGTGTATGGCAGGCACACAGTGTTTGGTTTAGCTGAGGTAAGCTTAGTCGGTTGGCCACCCGATTGTGAGGCCGGGCAACGCCAGTTGCCTCGCGCCGTGGCACATCGTCTGTAGTATTATTTTGTAACCTTATTAAACATTAACTACACTTTCAAGTTTAAAATCACTCCGTATTTTAGATATCTCAGTCCCGGCTAGGAACATTGCAAACGTAATAATTAATAACTACAGTAATCGGTGACTATAAAGTATAAACATTCAGTTAAAATAGAGACATTCAGTCAAAATACTGGTCCTCGAGGTATAACAGCACACACACTCACACATCCAAGTGATAAGTTCAATGTCATGTTGATTGTTTATGGTATCTGGAAAAATAATGTCCTCTCTCTATGCTTTTTGCGATTAACTCGGTATTTCATTACACACCACTGTCTATGGATCAGATCTCTTGAAGGTCATTTCGAGAACCTTAGCAGCAGGAATTAAGGAGTTTTGGTTACTCTGACTTTAAGAGTGTAAAATGTAATTAGTATAAAAGCATTTGTTTATTGTAAACCGGGTATCATCAAGAGGGCAATGACATGCCTTCAGATAGTTACTAAGTATGCTTTAAGGTCTGAGAGGCAGAGACACATTCTCCAATATCGCTGCCAGGCTAATTTTGTGATACGATGTTTTTTGTGAGCGATAATGCTGAGAAATATGCATCTTTGGAAAAATGATGATTCCCACGTTTGGATTTTGACCGGCACTTGTACCAAACAGATATGTTGAATCGAATACGACCTAGGAACAATAAGAAGGGTCGTTATATCGAAGTTTACAGAATTCCATGCTATCACAAGATGTGATTTTAATCCATCATTTTTCAAAAAGGGATAACAAAAGCCGTTTAATATTTTGAAGAAACCTAAAGAATACCAGCAACCAACAAGCATAGTTGAGCTAATTAAAATCGCCAGTTAAATGTCATTATGTTACACCGGTAATACGTTATAGGTAAGTGTCGTTTTATAGCAATATATCTTTACTTTTCCGCCTACTTAGATCCTCGCTATAAGTACAAATTTTATTCACCGGTGACTGAGGAAAAGAAGAAGAAAGACGACAGTATGATGATCACAAATACTGAGAAACTATGCAGGGACTTTAATAACAACCAAACCAAAGAACCCAACCTCTCGCTCCATACTGTTTTTTAATTAATCAGCATCACAAACACATCAAGCATTAGTTATTCAAGAAAAGTATGAGATGCATATTAAAGAAAAAGAAATGGGTAGAAAAGAAAAGAGAAACAATCCCTGTAATGTTAACGAAACTAATATCTGTGCAGTTTATGACCTAGAAGCTGCACTGACTTGTCTTAAAGGAGATATTTCATCTTTTTATTATAGATCACGACTTAATTGTTATAACTTTACCATAGTAGAACTAGCTCCGAAAACAAGAAAAAAAGGAATTAAACGTCAGTATATAGAAACGAGATTAGAGGTGTTAGACAATTATTTAAAGATTTTAGAGAAGGACACAAGGAGATTGTTGTTAAAGCGAAAAGTAATAAAAAGGAAACATATTTTACAGAGGGAAAATATGAGATTTTTGAGGAGTAATATATGGAATATAAATCGAGTTTACGAAAAGCTTTGCAACAGTTTACAGTTTCCAACGCCAGTTACTAAGTTACCTAACCCAGCAGTTACCATTACAGCAGACAAGAATTGCAGTAATGTTAAACTACCCCGCATACAATTACCTACATTTGGGGGTAAGTAACTTACTCCCAACCCACTCTTCGTACTCACCGTAAGTACGAAGAATGGCAAACCTTTTACGATATGTTTTCCTCATTAATATGAGTATTTCATCGGTACAAAAACTGCATTATCTTAAGTATCTTAAGTGTAATTTGAGTGGAGAAGCGTTAAATCTGCTTAGTAATTTTACAACAACCGATGCCAATTATGAGGAAGCATGGAAGCAGTTAATTCGGCGTTACAACAACAAGCGTTATCACTGCAATGCTATAATGCGATCCTTATTTACCACGAAGAAAATTCAACATGAGTCAGCCAATGGTATTAGGATTTTATTGGATACAACATCCACCTGTCTTAAATCTCTAGAGAATTTGGGCATTATGACTAAGACTTAGGTCACAATATTCGTTTTCTTAGTTGTTTCCAAATTAGACACGGAAACCATAAGACAATGTGAGCAACATTTAAATACGAGCTGTGATGAATTGCCTACTTGGTTACAGTTAACAAATTATTTACTACCCTCGCACAGAAAATCAACGTAAAATGACAGCGTTCGTGCTGTCGTGTTTCGTTGGTGAGTGCGAGACCGGAGGCCCAATTAGTCTAGTCAACAAGTACCATACTTGTTGACTAGACTAAAAGATGCAGCAGCATCACTAGGCCGCCATAGTGTGGGTCTCCATACTGCATTGTCTGCATTCGCAATGAGTATGGTGACCACCACTCTTGGATTCTGCTCATGCTTTCCATCAGGCAGAGTAGAGTCATTTTGGCGGGCCAAACATAAAAAAAAAAAAAAAAAAAAATTTAGAGTATAGGTTCCGAACTTTAGAGATGATAGATACGAATGGAAAACGCGACACTCAACAAGCTATGCCTGCGGCTAAATCAAAATATTTTCATGCGTCAGTAGAGAAAAAGAAGGAGAACAAGTCTAAGGCTAAACAAGAGTGTCCGATGTGCCACGGAATGCATTATCTCAAGCAGTGCAAGCGTTTTAGCCTTTTATAACACCCAGAGTGAGACTGGAGTTTGTACAAATAAATAAGTTATGCTTTAATTGCCTAGCACCAAATCCACATAACGCGTGCGCTGCAGCAAGTATTGACAATAGAGCAAAATGATGTACCTACCATAGTTTTACAGAGGACATCAATATAAAAATATTAAGCATATTTGTAATAGTAAATTTTTAGACAGACAGCAGTATGTGCGCCCATGTAGTGTAAGTTTTAGGTTTAAGAAAGTTTACCCCTCACATGCAGAAAAGATAATAAATAAATAAATAATAAATATTTCAAACATCTAACACACAACGCCATCTAGTCCCAAGCTAAGCAGAGCTTGTGTTATGGGTACTAGACAACTAATACAAATAAATATATACTTTTTTTTATTTGTAAACGCATACATATAATACATAGAAAACACCCAAACTCCGAAACAAATATTTGTAGATCATACAAACATTTGGTCCGACCCGGGAATCGAACCCAAGACCTCATGATCAGCAGTCGCATACGCCAACCGCGAAACCAACGAGGCAGTCAAACATGTTATCGAGTGTGAAATCACCTGGGATTGATAGCATTCGAGTGCAAGACATCAAATACTTATATATGTAAGTAAACAAATCAGCCCTATTGTAGCTAACTTCATTAATTTAAGCTTAACGAAAAGCATATACCCTGATCAACTAAAAAGTGCATTAATACGCCTAATATACAAATCCGGAAGCCATCTTGAATATGTGAACTACAGACCAATAGCAATATTATCTGTAATCGAAAAAATAGTTGTAGGGCAAATAAGCAGGTTTTTGGCAATAAATAACGTACTATCTGACGCTCAGCACGGTTTCAGAAAAGGAAGGAATACAGTCTCAGCTCTGACAAGCTTTGCGGACTATGTCAATGAGGCCTTAGACTCAGGAAAACAACTAATAGCACTCATTGACTACAAAAAAGCCTTCGATACGCTGGACCATAACATGTTACTACAGGCAATGGATAATGTGGAATACGCGGCCCCACTAACAATTGGTTGAAATTACCTAACAAATAGAAAAATACGCACTATTATCGGAGGAGTGGTCGGAGAGGTCGCGGTAGTTAGCTTGGGCGTGCCGACCGGTTCGGTGTTTGGGCCTGTGCGACTGTCAACTCTTTATGTATGCAAAAGACATGTGGTAGTTTTTGCCTCTAAAGATATAATGCAGGCACAAACATATATACAAACAAACTTTGAAAAGATTACAAAATGGGCCCATGATGATGGCATCATATTAAACTTTAGTAAAACTCAGTGCATGCACATATACTTACTGTTGGATTTCGAACGTCATTGTAATGGCAACATTTTTCGATTGCCATTTTTTTCGTGTTGACGTTTTGACGTTTGAGGTTAAGAGAGTACAAAAAAGACGCGTGTTGTGAACGGTCGACGATTGTTTTTTTTGAGAACCGAAATTTAATTGATATTAAGCTAATTAAGCATCGACCCGGTCCCTTTAGTGATTTACCGTTTTGTTAGGTCTGGTTGGACTCGCGAGTTTTGTAGGCGCGTTCCGCGATAGCTGAAGCGAGTGAGTTGTAATTCGAATATCCGTGATAGCTGATACGAGTTTATTGTAATTCGAATACCTGTGAAAGATATACAGCACTTGGAGCAAGTTTGTGTGACGACGCAGAGAAGAAGCTACCCAAGAGATCTCTTGGAACGCCGAGAACACGGAAGCCACACACTCCAGTAAGTGCTTGATGAATTTAGTTTAGATTAAGAACACGGTGGAGCGCCGTGGTTCATTCTTCTTGCCAATGAATTAGCTTAGTGATTGAATGCCTTATCTATAGGCCGTAAGACATCTCAAGTATCACAAAGTGATCGCTCCATTGGTGAGAGGACTGAACACTTACCGTACAACCAAAGAGCAAAAAAGGTAGACAAAAATAATCTGACAATAATTGGTCACACGTACGATTGTTTACACAGGTATAAATTAAATTGTAAATGCTCTAGCCTGCAATATGTCGATAATTGTAAATATCTAGGCTTAAGAATATGATACAAACTTCAATTAGTTATTGCATGTATCTATCTGATGTCTGTAATAAGTTAAGGTCATTGCTAGGTAAATTCTTTGAACTAAGTAGGATAATTAATAAAGATACAATAAAATGATTTATTTCGCCCTTGCCGACTCGCTGATCAGTTATGAATTGATTGTGTACGGACGTACCTTCATAACCTATTTAAAAGATATCAAAGATCTCCAAATAAGACTGATAAAATACCTAGTTAGTAAAGATGATAAAAATATGTGCAGTAACGATTATAATAAATTATTTCCTAAAATGTAAGATGGAAATGTAAGTTATTTCTATGGATTTGAATGATCACACATGTCAAAAATTTTCTTTAATCTAAGAAAATATAAAAATAAAGAATAATTTGATTTTATACTCATATTATACATAATTCTATATTTTTTCAGAGTATATGGACCATCTTTTAGACTCTGCCGTTGGATGTCAACAGGGTGATCCACTGGGACCAGTTATCTTCAGTTTAGCAATACATCCCATTATATAGCAGATAAAATCTAAATTTAACATTTGGTATTGGTTTTGAATGTGGCTTTAAACGATCGAGCCTGACTCCAAGCATGGTGGTCTTGGAGTACGCAAAATTGTAGATGTCAGCCTTCCAGCATTTCTGTCTTCGGTTCATGGCACAGAAGAGTTAACCAGGAAAATTCTTACATAAAACACTGGTTGATTCTGAAGTATCATGCAAGGCCATTGCCATAGATGCTTGGCAGATAGCTTGTCCCAGTACTGCATTACCTGTTAATCCTTTTTCTCAGCGACAATGGGACTCGCCGCTATGTATTTTAAAGCAAAAGACTCTTTTAGATACATCAACCAGTCTTCTGAGCGAGCTCGTTTGTTAGCTGTGGCCTGCTGTGGGAGAGTGTGAATCAGGTTTATGGATTCAGGCACTACCATCACCCAACATACCGGTACATAACAGGTACCTTGTTGGACAATACTACTTTTCGCTTTGCAACTTGCCTCCGCTTAGGAGCGCCTTGTGTTTCTCCGCGTTTTTGTCACTGTGGAGAAGCTGTTGACAGTTTCGGACATCATGGCCTTTCTTGTAGCAGAAGCGCTGGCCAAATGTCTTGTTACTGCTCTTGTTACCGCCGGCGTTCCAGCTGTACGTGAACCAAATGGTCTGGTACGGGACGATGGCAAGAGACCAGATGGTATGTCGTTACTGCCATGGAAGATGGGTAAGCCTTTGGTGTGGGACGCAACTTGCGTTGACACCCTCGCGCCATCTCATCTTCCAAGTACAGCTGGTTATGCCGGCGCTGCTGCTGAGAATGTAATACAATCAAAAATATCACTGAACAACAAGATACAAAAAATATGCATTATGTAGTAAATGAAAGTCCAAAAAATATAAAAAACAAAACAACCATTTTGTCCAATACGGTTATAGAAACAATAAAGCTATCCCCAATTTTCAATAAGCATTTAACCTTGCCTGCTGCACAGCTAGATCAACGAAAAAAATACAATTAATCAATAGAATAGGAACTATTTCTTCCGAAGAGTGGAGACAATTTAAGAAACAAAAAGAAGAAATAAAGGAACAGAAACGGAACGACATACTAAATAGAAAAGTAAAGAGACTTGAAATTAAAGCAAAGAAAACGAAGAGAAACTAAAAAAGAAAAACTTGAGAGGTATCAAGGGACACCCGGATGGAACAAAGTTTATATATATATATACTATTCAGCACTATGACGTCAAGTCAATGTTAAAAGTGTCGTTACAACGAAAAGTGTCGTTACAACGAAAATTGTCGTTACAACTTAATCCATCTAGCCCCTTTCGCAACGCGCCATAAGGAACTTCGTTCCAAGAGAAAAGCGGAAAAGCTGTTAAATTCTATCAACAATAAAAAGAAGAAGAAAAATACGACATGTACCATAAACAGAATAAGATGTAATAATTGTGAAGAGGAAATGGCCAGAGATACCGAAATCAATGATCTGAAAAATATTGGATGTGACAATTGCCCTTCGTGGTATCATTTAAAATGCACTGAATTCGGTGGATATACGTATGAAAATGTAGTTAATAAGATTTTTTTATGCCAAAAATGAAAAAAATAAGTGAGAGGCTCACTACAGGGTAGGCCATGGCTGACTTGTTGGTATAGGAGCTAGCAACGTTTTCGAGAAAGAATTTCAAGTCAGCTGATTTTGTGATATGTCGTCCTTCTTGCTCTTTCGTGACTTCGTCGAGTGCTATTGTAATCTGTTGAATTCGATTTTGTGTTCCACTTTTTTTATCATCATCATTCATGAGAATGAGTTTTTAAAATTAGTATAATGTAGAGTCTGGGCTATCTGGCTGGCGGTAGCGGTTGCGTTTATTGGTGCGCATCCTACCTGTCCAGGTAATAATCCTGGATTTTAAAAACATTGTAAGAGGCGTAATTTTTATTTTTTTGTTTTTAAATAAGTCTATTTTTGACATTGCTAACTATGTGCCTACGCGATTATTATTTTTTAATAAAAATTATATTATTATTGCTGTTTAGACTTGAATTAAAATGAAAAAGTCATGAAAAGTATTGCAGTATGTTGCTAGTAGTCCGAGAGAGACAGTTTAAAGTGCGAGAGAGATAGACTGCGACAGTGGCGCAACCGGCAAGTTTGCAAGATGGCGTCAGTCTAATGTCACATGTTTGCATGTTTGTTTTGATTTTTTAATTTGGTACACGATAACATAATACTTTTCGTGGGCGATAAACTAAAAAAAATCCAGCAAGTTTTAAGTGTACGTCTACACTAATATTATAAAGAGGAAAACTTTGTTTGGTTGTAATGAATAGGCTTAAAAACTACTGGACCGTTTTTAAAAATTCTTTCACCATTCGAAAGCTACATTATCCACGAGTAACATAGGCTAAAGTTTATTTAAAAAAAAATAGGGTTCCGTAAGATATTTGGGTTTTTCGGACACAAGGTGTAAAAAATCATCCAGAAAAGCAGTTAAGTTACTTATTTTGTATATTATAAATGCGAAAGTAACTCTATCTGTCTGTACTGCTTTTATGGCATGGGGATAGTTTGATTCTTGAGGAAGGGCATAGGCTACTCTTTATATACCGATCTTGATAACCGACAAACACGCGGGCGGAGCCGCGCGCAAAAGCTAGTGTGAAATATAATTACATAAATATAATTTTCAATATTTTTTGAGTAGTTTTGGCTACATAGCAATTATCGAGAAAACCCCATAGAAACCATAGAAATGCAATATCTTTTTTCAGCTACATCAGTAACGAATAAATTAAGTATCTTCTCATTAAGAAAATACAAAACTATAATATTGCCAAAAACTAGATTCGAAACGCGGATTATTATTAAGACGTTATTTAATGTTTTTAGCAAAAACATAAATATTTTTTCTTGGTTTCTTTTTAAATTACCGCATTTTCTTTTTAATGGAAAATATGTACGACATAATAACACATTTCAATAAAAAATATCAGCTCAAAAGAGTAAAGGGGTGATGAGATATAATTTTTTAAATGTTTGTTTAGGGTTGTCACTAACCTTCTTAACCATTTAATTAATTTATTCTAGTCATTAATAAAATCGTTATTTCATTGATTTTGATTGTCTGCCTCGTTGGTCTAGTGGTTGTGATGAGCGACTGCGGATCACGAGGTCATGGATTCGATTTCCGCCCGTGACAGTGGGTTTTTGTGAGACCCACAAATTGTAAATGTGCCGAGACTGGGTGTTTCTATGTATTTATATGTATATATTTACAAAAAAAAAGTATAATAAGTATGTATATAATATGTCCGTTGGCTAGCATCCACAGTGCAAGCTTTGCTTAGTTGGGGACTAGATGACGAGGTGTGAATGTGTCAGAATATTTATTATTTATTTATTATTATTTTATTTAAATTATACTAGATTATTTAAATGAATATATCACACGCGCAAAAGCCTTAGCATTTTGAACCGATTTCGAAAAAGAAGGATGTTTCAATTCGATAGAATGTTTTTTTCTATTTTATTGATATTATATGACCTTTATTATATATAACCTATAGTTATACTTTCCTAAAATGTGAAAGACAAAAACTTTAACAACATAAGCTGGGAGTACCTCCACGTGGTGAAGGCGGAAACAGTTTTTACTGGCTAAAACTCCCATTCATATGTACATAATTATATCAATATGTAACGTAGCTTCATATAGATAGATGCCTTCGGGCTTATGTTTGAGTTGTTTTGTCGTACCCGTACATCTAATAGTGGCACGGTAGCCTACCCGGTAACGCAGGGGAGCAGCCACTGAACATTTTACTGTATTCGGAAAACGGAATTCATAGGAAACAATGGAATCGGACCAGTCATATATTGTCCCTGAGGAGGAATTGACCCGTTCTCCTGGGGCTTATCATTTCGGGTCTCAACTGAGTGACTTGGGGCAAGAGAATATTGACCCTCAAGACGATCCGCGAGAAGTGGTTAAATTATCAATAATGCCTCAGAAACTTACGCATCTTGACTTATTTCAGTTATTAGAAAATAGAGCTCATTTGCAAGGACCCAAATCGCGACCTCTGGATATTCCTGAAAACGAAAAAACAAAAATAGTTTTGAATGCAATTTACCCTAAGAGTATTCCTAATTACACACAAACAGAATTTGACATATAAAAAAAAATACCACCAGGTTTATTTGCAAATGCGAACAGCTTTACAAAGCCAGTAGTAGAAATCGCAAAACTTTTGTAGCTAAAAATAAAAAATGGCTTTCTTCTACAGCCACTCTTCAGCTTCATCAAATTTTGGAACAAATAAACTACAATAGACGCGAAAACCTTGAAGAAGAACCTGAAACAAGTTCAATAAAAATAATACCTTCTGCTTCAGAAGAAGTTAGACAGTCATTAGATGTTCCTTCGACTTCTAAATCCAACCAATATGATAATGTTAGCGATCGTAGTCAGCGACGTATAAGGTCTTTGGAACTACAACTGGAAAACTACCCTTTGGACTCTCTGATCAAGGAGTTGTCAAAAGTTGTGGTCGATAAAACAGGTAACAAATTAGAAAAAGCTGCAGCTAGTGACTTTTAATTTGTTGTTCAAGAGTGCCTAAAATCTCCTACCGCGTCTACCAAAATTGCCAAATTAGGAAGGTCATGTCAAAAAACTGATGAACCTTATACTCCTAATGAAGCTTTATGCTTAATTATAGATAGAAAACTATCTGTTGACGACTTTATTAGTGTTCGTGAAGGAGCCAAATCTCGTGGGTCTAATATTTACCCTCCCTACTACAAAATTCAAATGGTGAAAAAGTTATGTTATCCCGATGTGGATATACAAATATCAGAACGGGAAACAACAATACCGTTATCAGATTTAGTCATGCACACTTTTCGTAGAATTATTGACGTGTGCGACCAACAAGTTTCAGAGTACTGTAAACAAAAAAGAATAGATACACTATATTGCGTATTCGAGGCTTCATGGGGTTTTGACGGAACTACTAGACAATCTGCCTACAAACAAAGCTTCAGTGAAGCAAACGATGATGAACATTGCCTGTTTGCAACCACATTCATACCTTTACGAATAAAAATTGACGACGGTTATGTATTATGGATCAATCCGACTCCCCAATCTTTCAGGTTTTGTCGCCCAATACGATTCCAATATAAACCAGAAATAACACAACTTATCGTAAACGAAAAAACCCGCGTTGAAGAAGAAATAAAGAATCTTTCACCGATTTTTGCTGAAAACTCTTCGGGAAAAACAGTTATTGGAGACCCAAAACTATACTTGACCATCATAGATGGAAAGGTGTTTAATGCCATTACAAATACAACTTCACAGTTACGGTGTGCCTGTTGTGGAGCTACTTGTAGCGAATTCAAAAATCTAGATGTGATATCTAAAAAACCTGTAAATCAGGAAGCTTTGCGTCATGGACTTAGCCCATTGCATGCGTGGATAAGAATTTTTGAGTTCTTGTTACATTTGGGTTATAAAAATGACACTGCTGTGCAAAAGTGGCGAGTTTCAAAAAAATCAACAGAATCTAGAATTGTAGAAGAAAGAAAAAAACAAATACAAGATGAAATCAGACAAAAAATGGGCTTATTGGTTGACGTAGTTCGTCCCAATTCAGGTACAACCAATGATGGGAACACTGCCCGTACGGCTTTGTCTGATTCCAATCGATTGACGTTTGCCAATATTTTAGGTATTGAAGAATGGCTCGTCAATGACCTACATACAATTCTGGTGACAAAATTATGTGGCTTAGAAATAGAATCTAAGAAGTTTCAGGAGTTTTGCAATGATGTCGCAACAAAATATGAACAAAAATACAGTTGGTACAACATGTCACACAACATGTTGTACACAAAATTTTAATGCATGGTGCACAAATTATTGATTCTATTGCTATACCTATAGGAATGCTCTCAGAACAAGCCAGTGAATCACGCAACAAATTTTGGCGCTACGATCGTGAGCATCACACTCGTTCGTTCAGCCGTAAAGCAACTGTCCTTGACTTGATTCACCGAGCTTTAGAGTATTCTGACCCGCTTCTTTCGAGTATGTCAATTGACAAGAGACAAAAAAACAAAAAGCGGTCTAAAATTCCCGAAAAAGTTCTAAAACTTTTAAAGCCGACTCAAGATAACGTACTTATACACGGTGACCAGTTGTTGCAAAAAACTGTCGATGTATTTGAATGTGATTCCGACGATATCAAAATCGTGTTATCGTCAGACGATGTATTTATCGATTGTTCCGGATGCCTGGAGAGAGGCGAATGTTCAACCCATCCCCAAAAAGGGCGACCGCTCCAACCCAGCCAACTACCGCCCGATAACTGTCACCCCCATTATCTGCAAAGTGTTCGAGCGGATCATCAATAAACAATTGATCCACTACCTGGAGGATCACTCCCTACTTAATGATCGGCAATATGGTTTTAGACCGAAACGATCCACGGGTGATCTTCTAGCGTACGTCACACACCTTTGGAGTGAGGCTATTGACAGGCACGGAGAATCTTTGGCCATCAGCCTCGACATGGCCAAGGCCTTTGATAGGGTTTGGCACCGTTCGCTTCTCTCCAAACTGCCGGCCTTCGGCTTGCCCCCCAAACTTTGCAACTGGGTTGCCGCATTCCTGCACCAGCGCCGCATCAGAGTCCTTTGCGACGGTGCGGCCTCCGACTTTCAGTCGATTAACGCCGGAGTGCCACAGGGTTCCGTCCTGTCCCCCACGCTGTTTCTTCTGCATATCAATGACATGTTAGCCCTTGGCAACATTCATTGCTATGCAGACGACAGCACAGTTCATGGGAGATACTTCGGACGTCCTGCAGCAAAGTCAGCAGATATTGAGGAAAAACGACGGGAGCTTGTCGCTGAACTCGACCATATTCTGTGCCGCATTTCTCAATGGGGCTCTGAGAACCTGGTCGAGTTCAACGCTAAGAAAACACAGGTGTGCGCGTTTTCTGCCAAAAAATCTCCATTCCTTCCCCTTCCGACTTTTCAGAACACTCAACTGCCACTACAAGGCAGACTCGATATCCTGGGCATGGGCATCTGCCGCGACCTAAACCCGCGCGAGTACGTTGAGGGCGTCACTAAAGCGGCCTCGCGGAAGTTAGGTGTTCTAAACAAGGTGAGACGGTTCTTCTCGCCGGAGCACCTGTGTCTTCTTTATAAGACCCAGGTTCGCTCGTGCGTGGAATACTGTTCTCACCTTTGCGATGGTGCCGCGCAGTATCTGTTCGACGCTCTCGACCGGTTGCAGCGGCGAGCAATACGAATTGTCGGCAGTCCTGAAGCCACCGAGTCCCTTGAGCCTCTGCAGATGCGTAGAGATATCGCCTCCATGGCAGTCCTCTATCGTCTTTATCATGGGGAGTGTTCTGAAGAGCTCTTCCAACTAGTCCCGCCTTCTCCCTTCCTCTACATGACAACACGTGCGAGCCTCAGAAGTCACCGCCTCAGAGTGGAAGACATACGCTCTCGCACTCATCGATTCGGTTCTTCTTTCCTGTGCCGATCGGTTAAAACCTGGAACTCACTACCAGCGCACGTGTTTCCGTCCAACTATGATCCCGGGTCCTTTAAGCGGGGCGTGAAAAAGCATCTCACTAGGCCGCCATAGTGCTGGTCGCCATGCTGCACTGTCCTTGTTCACATTGAGGATGGTGACCACCACTCTTGGATTCTGCTTGTGCTTTCCATCAGGCAGGGCAGAGTCATTTTGGCAGCTAAAATATAAAAAAAAAAAAAAAAACTGTCCTTGACTTGATTCACCGAGCTTTAGAGTATTCTGACCCGCTTCTTTCGAGTATGTCAATTGACAAGAGACAAAAAAACAAAAAGCGGTCTAAAATTCCCGAAAAAGTTCTAAAACTTTTAAAGCCGACTCAAGATAACGTACTTATACACGGTGACCAGTTGTTGCAAAAAACTGTCGATGTATTTGAATGTGATTCCGACGATATCAAAATCGTGTTATCGTCAGACGATGTATTTATCGATTGCGATAATGACGACATCGACAAAATATATTTTTTTTATTTGTTTTTATTTATCGTTTGGACAACCCTATTTCCATAGATATTTCCAAAATATTTAGAAATGTTTTTTCTCACCACCCCCTTGAGTTACGTATGTATTTTTTTAGGACGTGATAAACAAAAGTTATGTATATATTTATAGCAAAGAAAAAAATGCGGTAATGATAGGAGTAAAAAAAAATCAATAAAAAGTGAAATTAAAAAATGTTCATGTATTTCATTAACAATCAAAGCTACAGCTCCTTATTTTTTTATATTGATAAATATTCTGATATTACGTCGTTTGTGGTAATTGTAAAAAAAATATCATTAATACTTTGCGAGGAAAAAAACAATAACTTTTATTTGAGGTCGTTGAATTTTCACAAAAAAAAAAATCTCTGAAAATATAGACAATTTTACTGTAAGAATTTTTACCAATTATTAAGTATCACAAGTTCTTTCGAATTAATACATAAAATATATCTCGCCACATCTAAGTCAAAATTACAGACTGTGCATGGGTTTGATCCTTTAGCTGATTTTAATTAGATGATAAGTGTCATCCCATATTTGACCTTGTGTTCCTGATAACACTCTTCTTAGAGCGAGGCAACAACTTGGCCAGATTATGCTGATACATACTGAAATATTACAACTAGAGGATTCGATCCCGGGATCCCGGATCTCAAAATCCCGGGATCCCGGTCATATTTTAGTCTCGAAATTTATGGGATTAAAATTAAGAATCCCGGGATTTTCGGGATTGATACAATAAGCAATGAGGGAGATCACATTTAATTGAACATACGTTTATAACTAGTAAAACTGATTTAACATTAGACTTACTGTAGAAAACAGCATGAAAACATTAAATCTATAAACATGAAAAAAAAACTGATTTTTCTAAAATCATTAAACAAGAAATGAATCTTTTTGAGTCCAGTTCCACACAAGGTTATAATTTGGAGAAGACTTATAAAAATTTATTGACGATTCCTCCAACTTCCATTGAGCCTGAATGCGCATTTTCAGCCTCTTCATATTTGTGCAACAAATTGAAAAGTATGCTTGCTGATGAGACGTTGGATGTGTTGTTATTCCTTAGATTTTATTTTCGTGGTTTAAATAAGTAATTTATGAAGTTTCTGGTCAATTTAATTAAAATCTCTTTAGCACATAGTCTTTTTATAGTTTTTCTAAATAAGTCTAAAGAATTTGATTTTTTGAAGTGTATTGTTAGTTTCATCAATTATTAACAAAAGTATAGTTTGTTTATTTTATAAGAAGAAAGTATAATTTTGTTTAACCGCCTTTTTGAAGATTTAAAACTTAAATATTCTATGTCCTCACAAAACTAAAAGATGAATAAAAAAATGATTTTGATAATGTTTTACTCTGTCTATTTGTTACCACTATTCATTACCAATACAATCCCGGGACTACCCCGGGATCCCGAGATTAACTGTAAATAATCCCGAAATCCCGGGATTAGAAAAATCTACCGGGATCGAATCCTCTAATTACAACCCAATTCAAAAATAAAATTTGACAAAAAATTATAGAAAAGCAAAAGCACATTGAGACCAAATGAAATTCACAGAGTATTGAACATTCACACATGCATATTATTTAATCAAGATTTTAATATTTTCTCGTTTTTATTTTATTTTTATTTTAGCTTTATTTAAATTAATTTGAAAGTGACATGTTCTTTTTATTTAACAAATTAATTTTACATGAACACAAAATGTCAGTATGACCATTAAAGAATGAATTCGCTACAAATCTACAGCAAGATATGATGGTATGAGGACAGATACTAATGAGACTGGAGATGCTAGAAGCATAGACGACCGACACTACTACTTGAAGACTAAGCAGAGGATTTACAGACAACAACAGAAAACATAGGTGTTTGAATATTAAGTCAAAATGAAAAAAACATACTCTATTTGTAATAATTATACTGATTACTAACTTTAAACCATTAAATATGAAAAAATTACGACCATAAACGAAGATCTATTGAGATAATGCGACTTAACTTTCCTATCGTACAATTCTCACTAAACCAAATATGGATTAAACCTAAAAATATGCCGAGAGCGCGAAAAATGGCATTCATAACTTTATTAAAACGACGCGATGATTACAAAAAGACATTCACCCTAAAAGAAACAGTAAAGTGAAAAAAGTCCGATCCTGATCCTGTGATGGTATCTGCAAATGTCGAAAAATATAATAAAACTCTTATGTAGAGACAAATGCACTCATTTGTGTGTCCATCTTTAAAGTTTTGATAGCCATTCAAAACTTTACAGATCTACTCCTTTTTCTTTTAAGTTACTGAAATTCCTTAGTAAAAAAGGAAAATGTTTCAGAGAAGAGTAGATTCGAAAACAAAACTGACTAACAGAATTACAATATTACATAAACAGAAACTAAATAAAACTGTACTCTGTGACTAAAACCTTTGACTTGACTAGTGTTGCCATTGCCAACTCGGATTTTAAGACGAGGTTAGTAAAAAAGGTAGAATTTGTAAAATATGCTTTTAAAAAGTTCGAAGAAGAGTCTTTCTTTTTTTAAATGAAAGCCAAGGGGCTGATGGCAGATAATAAAAAAACAAAAAAAAACACCTCCTTATTTCTAAAAGGTATGACGTAAGTAGGTGTTGTGTTTAGCCTTTGAAAACTCCAGAAAAGACTGGAACTTAAGGCATTTGTGCTTTTGTGCACTTTGCTTTTAAAGATAGGTCGAGGGCCACCAAGGTGCAGAATGGCCGTGTCGGAATGAGAGTATCTGAATAATAAAATTATTACAAACACGTGCCACAATCGAACGGTTCTATACAAAGGTGGGGACGGTATCCATATAAAGCGGCGCGATTGGAAACACGTGACAGTTTCTCTTCGGATCTCGCGACCTCCACACCTCTCGATTGTGTCATGGGTCACTCCTGACTGAGTCATAACAGTTTTCTATTATTTAATTTATGATTTATTGAAGTGAAAACTTCTATTGGCGCACCGCACAGTGGATATTCCGGTTAGGGTTAACCTAACCGAAATAATCTGTTATTAACCCTTTTGGATATGGGTTAACCTAAATTTAGGATTAACCTAAATATGTGTTACCGAATTATAACTGTTAACAGGAATAATCTAATACAGGATAATTACGGTTAACCTTAACCGAATTTGATATAGGTTTCTGGATATTTGTAGGTCCGTGATTCATTTTTCGTTACAGTCGTCGGTGACGTTCATTATTTGCGTGGAATGGGAAAAGGGGATAACAAGTTAATTTTTTTTCACAAGAGATCTAGCAAAATTGATTAATTTTCGAATCGCGTCACGTCGTAAAATAACCGAAATCTTGGGTTAACATCTATCATTTGGGTTAACAATTTCAAAAACATAAACCCTTTAATTTGGGTTAACCCTTATTTATTTATTTATTTATAACTTTATGCACTTTTGTACATCGGCGGACTTAATGCCCAGGGCATTCTCTACCAGTCAACCTTAGGGTGGTGTAGAAATCTTGTGAGGTAGGCGCACATAGGTTATACAATTTCGGATCTAAGATAAATACATAAATATACAGCAACATACATACATAAATATATATATAAAACATACATATCAATTTACATTCTATTTATACACTATGGACTTGACAGATTTGGTTGGCGTGTTATCCTTTTGATAATTCTGACATATCTTTTAGAAAGAGCTCATGTACCTTCTTTTTAAATGCAAAACGGTTAGTGGACTTCCTGATTTCAAGTGGGAGCGCATTCCAGAGTAGTACTGCTTGGACGAAGAACGAAGAGTTCACGAAGTCTGAGTTGTGGGAGGGACATGAGAGAAGCAGATTGTTTTCTGAGCGAAGCATTCTGTCGTGATTGGAAGACAGGAAGCGAAGGTAGGGAGCAAGGTAAGTAGGTGAGGATGGGGACGTAAGAAATGAAAATAGAGAGGTCAGAGCTCGCTGATTACGGCGCAGGCGAATGGGTAACCAATTCAGTTGGGAACGTAAGGCAGAGACATGGTCATACTTGCGAAGATTGAAAATGAACCGAATGCAGTTATTTAGAAGGCGGCTTATTGAGGAGGTCTGCATTCAGGTCGAAATAACATACATCACCATAGTCGATTATCGGAATGATTAAGGACTGCATAAGCATAGTTTTAGTTTTAGGAGGTAGGAAGTTCTTGAGGCGTTATAGTGTTCGTAAGTTTCCAGTTACCCTCTGACTCACGTGAGTAACCTGTGCACGCCAATCGAGAGTTGAGTCAATGTGTAGACCCAGATCCTTCACTACGGGGCTAAAAGGAACCACTAAGTCGTTGAACACGATCGGCGATATTGAGTCAGTGTTCAATCTGCCAATCATGCGTTTGCTTCCTACAATTATCGCCTGGCATTTGGTGGGGTTTACTGACAGTCCAAATTTCAACGACCAGGCATGTATAGATTCTAGGTCTTTATTGACTTTGTCAATGGCCTGTGCTATATCCTCCACTCTTGCCTGTGAGTATAGCTGCAGATCATCAGCATACAGGTGATACGTACACTGAAGATGTTGTGTGATGAGATTAATAAATATTGCGAAAAGAAGAGGAGATAATATACCGCCTTGAGGGACGCCAGCGTGGAGGTCACACCAACTCGAAGACCTGTCTTCAACACGAACACACTGCTGTCGCCCCTGAAGATAAGATGAGAACCATTCCAGTGCCTCTGAGGAAATCATTATATGTTCAAGGATAGCTAGCAGGACTTCGTGAGTGACGGTGCCGAAAGCATTGGAGGAGTCCACAAGGACTAGTACTGTAACCCAAGTGTCCTCCATGCCTTTCCTAATATCACCAGTCACCTTAAGTAGCGCGGTAGCTGTGCTGTGGCCGGGCCTGAAACCGGATTGTAGAGGACTTAGAAGATTATGTTTGTAAATGAATCTTGAGAGCTGCTTGTATGCGCAGGCCTCAAGCACTTTGGATAGGAAGGGAAGAATAGAAATAAGACGAAAGTGTTCAGGAAGTGAGGGATTATTTTTTTTGGGAGAGGAATGACGTGAGCCTTACGCCATTGAGAGGGGAAAGTTCCGGAGTCGAGGGAGAAGTTGATAATGTGGGTGATCACTGTGAGGATATGGTCCAGGATGGTCACAATCATACGTCGGCTAATGCCATCATTGCCCACTGCATTAGAGCGTATAGATAGGATAGTCTTTTTGATTTCCTCGGAGGGCACTGGAGAAAAATCGAATGAGTCAATAGTGGGACTGGTTAGGCCAGTTAAATAGTTTAGTGTTTGACACTTAGTTTGAAGGTCCAGGGTAGTTTGAGACGAGAAATGGTTGTTTATATCATTCAAACTAATAGTATTTTTGAACTCGGAATTTTGTTGTTTGCCAATACCCAATGATCCAAGAAATTTCCATATACTTGAAGAAGAGGAAGACTCTATATTTTGAAGAATATGTCGGCGTTTAGCGTTCCGTATCACCTGGTTACACCGGTTCCTTGCATTTTTATAAAGGATCCACTTGCTATCACATCGGTCCTTCCTGAAACGAAGAAAGGCCTGATCTCTTCGTCTCATAGCCGCTCGGACCTCTTCCGTCATCCACGGTGCCGGGGCACGCTTCAATTTTACTGTTCTGAGAGGGGCGTGGACGCTATATAAATTAATTATGGTGTCATTAAAAATATTGACTTTCCTGTCCACGTCAGTAGCAGCGGCCACACTCTTCCAATCTAACGTAGCAGCATCTGCGTGTAACTTTGCGATGTTTATGCGTTGAAAACTGCGAACCTGACGAACTTTGGGAGATGCTTTGGGAGGTTTCAGGTTGTAGGAAAGGAAGATCAGGTCGTGGTGGGAAAAACCGGGAGCAGGAAGTTGGCCGTGGGAAGATACAAGGTTTGGGGCTGAGGTAAGAATTAGATCAAGCCAGGTATCATCGTGCTGAGAATTATGGTGAGTGGCTTGAAGAGGCAGGACGTGGAGACTGACTGATTGGATGATTTGGAGCAGGTTGCAGGTTCGGGAGGAATTCGGGGCGAGAAGGTTAGTGTTGAAATCTCCCATGATAATGTGATGTGAGTGTTCCGACCCTAAAGATTCCAGAACTGTTTCCAGACTGGAGAAGTAGTTGATAGCAGGAGGGCAGTAGACTACACCTAGGATAACGTAAACTCCCTTGACACAAACCTCAAGGAAAAGATATTCTGCACTTGCAGAGGGGTTGGAAGGGGAAGAGGCGAGAATTTTATAATTTAAGAAAGTACGGAGGTAGATGGCTACGCCACCACCTCTTTTGTCCAGCCGGTCATTACGGATGAGGACAAAGTCAGTAAGAGGATAAAGGGTAGAGGGAAGATGAGGCTTGAGCCAAGTTTCCGAAATCAGGATGGCATGAATGTCATTGTCAGAGAAACTATCGGTTATATCGCTAAAATGGCTGGGGACACTTTGCGCATTAATGTGGCAAACATTTAGTAGGGGAGGGGATTGTGTAGGAAATATTTGCCGTAATTGCTCACCCAGAGTCTCTGTCAAGGAATTAAAACTGTCATGAATTGAAGAGTCGTCAGCGGAGAAGTACACATCAACCTCATCATCACTCATTAGTGTACCTATATTATATTTAAATTTATATAAATAAAGCAAAACAAAAAAAAAACAATAAAATTAAATTTAAAAATAATCAAAAAAGATAATTATACAACTAGATAGTATTTAAAAGTAGACTATGAGAAATAAAGCAAAGTCGGTAGATAATATTATTTGGGTTGAAACAATAACATATATAATCTGTTAACCGAATCGATGAGTAACCCTTTGAAACGGTTACAGATTGATTCGGTAACCGTTTATAACGAATACCGTTATGCATGGGTTTTCCGATCCCTGCCGCACACACATTTTTTCGTAAGTAGTAAGTTAGGCTGATCCATCACGCTCTGAGGTGCAAGGCTTGATCGGGAGAACTCGGGACCACCGAGTGTACCCAAGTGAGAAAGATACAGTCAACTGCTTTGTGTTTTTTGTATTTATGTGTTTATATTAATATGCGTACTATATCGCGTGCCTATATCACTCTTTGTGTAAACAATTATTATTTATTCAATTTGTGTTTAAATGAATTCATGTCCACTAAGTTTTTAGCTCATAGCCCAGTTGCACTCGGTGATTAGAAACAATCACCGAGGGTAAGCAACGACGGCACGGTCAGTACCTGGATGAGTGACCGTTAGTGGCATGTTACCATGAGCGTCTCCGTGATTCGGAGGTCACGTTAAGCAGTCGGTCCCGGTTGTTATCATATGATAACGTCGTGAAGCTTAGTTGGAGGCCTTTGGGCGGCTTAAAAACATCCAACGGCAAAAACGTAGCCATAGCATTGTTTTGCCAGTCCCCAACCCGCACTTCTGGCCAGCGTGGGTATGCATGGCCTTAACCCTCTCCTGAGAGGAGACCCGAGCCCAGCAGTGGGACGTTATGGGTTATTGATGAAGTTTTTATGTAGAGTAATTAATAATTAGCTTTCATCGAAAATAACTTTATTTGTGGTTCATATTTCCATCACCACTTCAGCCTTAAGAAGCCTCCCCCATTGATTTCTGTTTTGACCGGTCGGTAGCGACCTGCATCCAACGAGTCCCTGCGATCTTAATTAGGTCGTCCGTCCACCTTGCTTTCCAACGCTGCGCTCGCCGTCACGTGATGTCCACTCAAGAACCTTTCTACCCCATCGGCCATCGGTTCTTCGAGCTATGTGCCTTGCCCACTGCCACTTCAACTTGCTGACTCGCTCTGCTATGTCGGTTACTTTAGTTTGTCTACGGATCTACTCATTTCTGATTCGATCTCGTAGAGAGATCCCAAGCCGTTGCCGTCAAATTAACCACTTCAACGTCCCCCGCGCGCGCCTAGGTCACACCTCCAACGTCCAGTCGTTCGCGGCACTTAACCCCCTTTGACCCCTGCAGCTGAACCGCAATAAAAACCTACATGGCTACTTTACCGTAGAAGCTAGAATAAATAAAGAGATACGAAAAGAAAGTTAAAAGTATACAGAATAAACTTATCTACATTGTTTAATAGCAAATTTCTATATATAATGCGTAAAGTCGGGTTAAACGTAGTATTCAGAAAACAAAAAAAAAAAAAAAACTTTCTTTTTACATTACAAGGAGGATTGTTATATTTTTGTCAATAAAATAATTTCACAACAAACTAGACTTATTTCCCTTTCTAATGGCATATAAATTATTATATTTAATTATTTCTAAGTATTTAAATAATATTTTTATATTATATAATAATTCATATTTTTTGGGTGCAAATTTTAGCGCTTTCGACTTATTCGCTAAAGCGAAATAATACCAAAATGGCCGCACCTAAGGCCGTCCTACTCCCGTAATCTGTTGTTGTAAAAGTCACAGTGTGTATTTTAAACAGAATTATTTTAGAAAGAAGATCGATAACATATATATATTATGACTTTAAACGGTAAAAAGGTCCTATCTACACGCAATAATATAAAACAAAAAACAAAAAATGTTGCAAATACAATTTTAACGTTAATAGCGAACCTTATTTGGACCGTTTGCTCAAACGTCCGTGGCAACAACTGTGGCCACGCCTAAATTCTGAGGAACACATATATATTATTGAAGAATCTTCAATGAATTTAACATGTTTTTATGAAATATCGATATTATTTTGCTTATTACGAAATCTAATTTGATATTTTGTATATAGTTGTGTATAAAATATGTGCAAACAATACTAAAATTGGTCAAAACGAAAAGCATCTTCATTTTGTTCGAAGCATCAATAGTTTAAAGCTAAAATTAATATAGATTTATTACATACAACTGTAATATGTAAACATCATCGTGAAGCCCAATTCATCTAGTTTGTTTTAATGCATAACACTTGGAAGTTAAATACGATAAAACTATAGTACTTACGACTTAACTGCGGGTGGTCCTTAGCGCACAACAACACTCGCGCACGACACTCAAGCGGAACGCGGGTCAACTGAAGCGGCCAAATCTCATGGTCCAATCAAATTAAATCCACGGCCCTCTGGTGTTCTATACTCGAATTAGTTTATTAGCTACACATTGAAGCAATGAAAATCTACCAAACAGTACCCTGTTTCTTAAAGGATACGATTTAAATTCAACTGTGCGCCATTGCGCGCGCTGGCCACGCGTGTGGCCACGGACGTTTGAGAGGGTTTTTGTTTTGGCCACGCGTGTGGCCGCGGACGTTTGAGCAATAATCAAACTTCTATGAAATCCTTTTAAGCTTAGAGCATACAATACATGGAGGGACCGCTAAAGAAGGAGCGGAAAGCGTGATCGAAGTAGAGAGAGAGAGAGAGACTGAGTTTGGGTAGTGTCTTTCTCTCTCACGCAAGCTTCTGATTAGTTGGGGTATTTCCCGCCAAATCAGTCATGCAAATTGGTATGTGCGTCCACCAATCAGAATCTTGCGTGAGAGAGAAAGGCACTACCCAAACTCAGTCTCTCGTTCTCTTTACTCCGAGCACGCTTTCCGCCCCTTCACGCTGGATATATAAATGCTATAACCTAAGGCAAAAAATTAATGAATTTGACATTTGAGACTGAAAACTGACAAAAATAACCAGGGAGCAGAGGGCAGGAATGGGGCCAAATGGGTCAGAGACACAGAGTCAGAGAGACAAGACTAGAAAGTAGTATTTTTTTTTTTTTTTGCGCCGATGTCCGATTGTTTGTAAACTAAACTAGCCAAATCTCAGTGCTAAAAAGGCTGAACCTTAACCTGTCAAGACAATTAAGATATGCCCCGCAAGCCGTGTTATTGGACGCGTAAATTAGAATTAGAACTAGTTGAGTTTGTTCGTCATAGAGACTTCATTTGGCGACCAATTGGTAATACAAACCATCATATTCAACAGAAGTATAAAGCGTATACTGAATTTGCGGCACGGTTAGGTAGAGGGTTTACTGGTAAGTGAAATTTCGTTGTTTAAGGGGTTCCATAATTATTTAAACCTGTCCCCGCAGTGTTACTCGAGATTGACACTGATGCCTTCAAAATTCGCAGCGTTATAAATATTTTAAGCCATCCATACCTATATTATAAATGAGAAAGTAACTCTGTCTGTCTGTCCTGCTTTCACGGCCAAATTTTATTGAAATCTATGCAGCGGCATAGATTTCAATGAAATTTGGCATGGAGATACTTTGATTCTTGAGGAAGGACATAGGCTACTCTTTGCTGAGATAACTGACAAACACGCGGGCGGAGCCGCGCGCAGAAGCTAGTAAAAAATATTTTTTTATATGGCACTCACATAGGTTATAATAATTTGGGTGCAACTTTGACCTGAATGCAGATCTGCTCAAAAAACTTGACCGTCTACTCAACAATTGCACTCGATTCGTTATCAATTTATGCAAATATGACGTTTGACGTTTCCCAGTATCGATCCCATTTGAAATGGCTTCCAATTCACCAACATAGACAAATATGAGCATTAACTACTCTATATTCTTAAATCTCTTCTCCAAGTTCTCCTTCATACTTAACAACTCAATTACAATATTTAGGTGCAAACCACATCATAAACAATTTTTTGTGAATATTTTCTTAATTGTTTTTAAACTTTCGCGACTATACATATTATTTGACTGTAAATCGGGACTTAAAAGCGATAATATCTACAAGGTTTTCTTAATTTCCAAAAACTTTTTTTTATGTTTATGTCCACCACAGCCCACAGCTGCCCATTGGTACTCAATGTACAGTCGTGGAATAAGAAAATATAACACTACCAGTTTTGTTTTAATTTTATTTTATACAAACCTTGTCCTAACAATAATAAACACATAAAAAAAGAATTATCCAATTTGGTGGACTTAATAAGAATGTATGTGCGTACATACAGTTGTGCTTCACTTTTATTTATAGATTTTATTTATAAGTAAATGTTTTTAAAATCAATTTAAAAAAGGAGGTGGTTCTCTTTTGATTGTTCTTTTTTTTTGTCTATTTAAATAAATTTTCCCGTGTGTCACGTGTCACGGGCCAACCAATGAGCTGCTCAACTAATGGGTTCTAACAACTTTCACTAATTCACCAAACCTAAAAGAGTAGTGCCTTTAATATTTAGATTTAATAATTGCTTTAATGGTGCAGTAGTTGCATATGTGACTACTGTGCTTGAGGTCTCGAGTTTCAGTCAATCAGCAACTAATATATAAATAAACTAGATGATCCGGCAAACTTTGATTTGCCATAAAAAAATTGGGGTATAAAATATAGATGTTGGTCGATTCTCAGACCTACCCGATATGCACACCAAATTTCATAAAAATCGGTCCAGCCATTTCAGAGAGTATGGTAACTAACATTGTGACACGAGAATTTTTATATATAAGATAAAATATATAAAAAAGTATATATCAGTTGTCCCATTGTACCCATAGAACAAGTTTGGTACGTTGTCTGTGAGATGTCTGTGTGATAACGCCTTATAAATCGATGAACGCCGGCTGCACGCACGCAAAAGCACGACTCATTGTCACATTCCGCCTGAGCCGAACGAGAGCGCGGAACAAGCGATAGAGAGGCACGATCGGCCTGAGCATTCGGCTTGTGACGCAGCATATTTTTCATTGACTGTTTTTCATGTTTTCTTATGACGTTAATCACGTAAAATTATCGTCCGTAAACTGACTTTACAGACAACCAATTTTCTTATATTGCAGCACGGTCAGTTCGAGATCGCTGGGTAAACATCCGTACCACTTTCAACCACAACTTGAGAAGAGTAGACAAGTCCAAGGAGTCGGCTAAGAGTCCTGCAGACATATACGTCCCATGTTGGCCGCTTTGGAAACCTTTACAGTTCCTGAGAGAGACATCCAAGAAAGACGAATTTTTTGATGTAAGTTGCTCTGTTGCCTGCTGCCCTAATGTTGCACCAGAAAAGTTTTGGCAGTCTTTGTATGTTCCACCGTAACACTTAATTTACTGATCCGATTTTAATGAATGAGGTGTAAATAGTTTCGTAATAATGGCACGGGTGACATAGACTGTATATTATATATTTTATCAAAAGTTTTCAGGTAGTCTGGTGATAGTATATTTAAATGTTTTCTTGTATTCCTATGCAGTGCCTGGTGTGTTCATTGTATTCTTGAGTTGAGTGTTGAATTCATTTATATTCTGCCAAACTATACTACTTCTACAAATTAAACACAACAAATAAAATTTTAACAAAAAAAAATCTACTTCAAGAACTGGATGGACCAAATTGAAATGGGGCCACACAGGAAGCACCAGCTTTCAAATAAAAAAGAATCATCAAAATTGGTTCACCCAGTCGAAAGTTCTGGGGTAACAAACATAAAAAAAAAACAGTCGAATTGAGAACCTCCTCCTTTTTTAAGTCAGTTAAAAAGATACCAGTCTTGTAGTCAACATTGGCTTTTGAAATTTGGAAAAAAATATTTTGGATTAATTATAAAAGATTATTCAAATAATACAAACATATTCATTTCAGAACTATACTGCGGTTCCTGGCTTCCTCAAGGAGCTATCAAGTAATCAAGATGTGAAGGAAGAAGTTCAATCAGAAGCTGATAATGTGGAGATATGTTTAAGGCAACGTGGCCAGCGCACAGACAGACCGCGAAAGAAAACTGAAGGAATAAAGAAACCCAATGTTAGAAATAGATGTAAACAAGTTATTAATGAACTTCTACAAGCTATGAGACCCCTAGCTGCAGATTCGCCACCCGAGCAGCCATATTGGTTCTTCGCAAAACATGTTGTCGGAAGACTGAATTCGATGAGAAAAATTGATGCAGATTGTGCAGCAACTGAAATTCTTAAACTATTGGATGTTGACACAAGTGATGCTGCTTTAAAATCTGAATGATACCTAACAAACTGACTCCTAACAAGATGTTAGCTTAACTGAGAAGATTTGCTTGGGAGAGCTGAGCCTAGTTCGGACACATAATGGAACTGAGAACGGAGTTCAGTCATTTTTAGTTGATTTTGACGAATGTGACTGAGGTTAACGGAAAGCAGAAACGTAACTTCCCCTTCTACTCAATTTTAGGGCAAGCAACGCACGTTTGTTTAGTGTGTTCTCTACAGACATCACAAGGTATTTCAAATAACGAATGGTTAACACCTGCTATGAAGTGTCGAGAAAATTTGGGAGCGACAGTCGGTTTGGCCGTGTGCACCTGAATCGAGGGCAGTATAAATTCTACATAAGTTAACAAAAATGCATTGTGGCACAGAACAATGAACTTTACTAGACTAAACATAATGTCCAATATAATTGACTGTCACACGGTTGGCTTGTTTACATTCGAAAGCGATATCTCGGAAGCAGTTAGATTTTTCGAGAATAAACCAGTGACCGGTGGCGGCTATTATAAAAAGGCGCCTTGTCGATCGCAAGTCAGTTATTAAGGACCTGTGGTTGTGTTTCGCTTGACGCCTCGACGCACTGGTACGCAGCTGGTTGAAAAATAAAGACTTGAATTTAAGGTTATGACTGCGTCATAAGCATATTGTTAAATTAATAGAAATTAAACATAGATAAGCCTGACCAGCAGATAGCAGCATATATTATAAATCACGTAGATTCAGACAGTCTTTATCTCATCGAGATAAAGACACGAGTATATGTATTGGATTTAATATAAAATACAGCGGTAAGTTGGTATTACCAACCATACGCCACCATGTAACAATTGAGTATACAGGGTCCGAAGTACCTGCCTAATAAATATACTACGTACATCGCTGTGTTATTCTTCATACAATAAAGTTCGCTATAAGCTTTTCAATGACATTTCATTATTATTTCCTATACACCTGATGTTTAGTACGATATACAATGTTGTCAATGCAATTAGACTAGATGGATCTTGTGCTCGATGGTTCCAGAAAAGCTGAAGGGATCTGAACATAGAACAAGTCGGTAGGGAGTAGCTGTACGAAGGCGTTATTTTTAACTGACTTCAAAAAAGGAGGAGGTTATCAATTCGACTGTATTTTTTTTATGTTTGTTACCTCATAACTTTCGACTGGGTGAACCGATTTTGATGATTCTTTTTTTATTTGAAAGCTGGTACTTCCCATGTGGTTAATTTTTTTTTTTCCAGTTCTCACATGTCATCCATGAGAAAACCATATTATTATAAGTCTTCATTTTGCATAAAGTATGTGCGCGTCAAATTAAGTAATTACTCATTATCACGCCAACCTATTTCGATGATTCTTTTTTTATTTAAAAGCTGGGGCTTCCCAGGTAGACCCAGTACAATTTGGTCGTTCTTGAAGTCGGTTTTTTTTGTTAAAATTTTCTATTATGTAGAATAAGTTAGAAAAAATACAAATTTTAACAAAAAAAAACCGATTTCTGGACCAAAATTTAAATGGGACCACACGGGAAGCACCAGCTTTCAAACAAAAAAGAAAATAACAAAATTGGTCGAGCGGTTCTTGCTAATACAACAAAATGAATCGCTAAATGTGTAGCTAACACATTTAGCGATTAATTTTTATTTAAATAAAGAAAAGCCGTAAGATTTAATATTTGCTAGAAAGCATGTATTTTTTAACAATCTATCTAAATGTGTAAGGCAGTTTCTGTATCAATTATTACCTCGTTATATAGTTTCATCATTAACAGTAAAACAATACATTTTTATGACAATAATTTAATATTTGAATATAAAATTGCACATTACAGTTACCTATTTAAAATAATTTTCTGATACGAAACATATTTTTGCTAATTTGTAACGACTTAAAACTCCTTTCGGCTGAAACAAAGTTAACAGTTAATTAGTTATTTTGCATACCGTGGGAGAGCCACGCTTCGGCATGAATGGGCCGGCTCGACCGGAGTGATACCACGGCCTCACAGAAAACCGGTGTGAAATAGTGCTTGCGCTGTGTTTCACCGAGTGAGTGAGGCCCATTCATGCCGAAGCGTGGCTCTCCCATGAAGAATATACCTCATAACTTGGTGGTGTGTGGATTTTGATGATTCTTTTTTTATTTGAAAGCTGGTGCATTTTAATATGGTCCAGTTCTTGAAGTCGGTTTTTTTTTGTTAAAACTTGTGATTATTGTTACTCCCGGTTCTAGTAAATACAGCTTCTGTTTTTGACCATTTAGCGGTATTTTTACTAAGTAATTAGATACTAGACATATCCATAGAATAACTTTAAGAAGAAGTTATCACAGACAGCCTAATCTAATAGATATCACCCGGATAAATGAAGTAGATTATTTGGTTTCCTGATTACACCTTGTAAAAAATAACTTACTTCTTGATGCAAGCAGTTTCTACGACAGCGTCTTTTTCAGCTTTGAAGACACATATAGCTCGTTGGAAGCCCAACAACTCGGCGAGTAAGTCGATGTCTTTGTAAGTAGGACGGGCGCGGAGCAACTGGAAAATGCCATTTAGTTTTGAACTAAGTAGAGTTGGTACTAGGAATGCCTAGATTGACCGATAGAATAATATTGACTGCACGGTTGGACTAGTGGTTTCAGCGGTAGACACACCTCTTGCTACTGCTCCAAGTGTCGTGGGTTCAAATCCCACGCGGTACAAACAATACTTTGCGTGATCCACAAATTGTTGTCCCGAGTCTGGGTGTTATTTGTGTTCGTTTCTTGTATGTTTGTTAAGTCCCTCACGACACAGGATGTTTATTCATAATGCGGGAGTTGTCTTTTTAAAAAAAAATTACTATTTTTATGTACATAGAAAACACCCAACTTCAGACTAATATTTGCGATATAAACAAATATTTGGTCCAACCTGGGAATCGAACTCCAAACCACAACACAGAAGTCGCATACCCACTGCGCCACCGAAGCAGAGCACTTAGTTTTTGCAGTAAACATTGGATTCATAAATTATTTGCTTTTTAACCGACTTTAAAAAAGGAGGAGGTTCTCAATTCGACTGTATTTTTTAAATGCTTGTTACCTCTGTTTGTTAACTTTCGACTGGGTGACCTGATTTTGATGATTCTTTGTTTTTCAAAGCAGGTGCTTTCCGTGTGGTCCCAAGTCGGTTTTTTATTTGTTAAAACTTTTGGTTGAGAAAGATAGCTTACCTCAGTAGCAACCTCTATTCTGTCTTCGATCGGAGGCGTCATGTTCCAAAACACAAAACCAGTGACGATTTCATCCCGGAGGTAGAATAATAGTCCGTTTCTAAATTTAGCTTCATACTCACCGCCCCTGATACGGAAATACAAATCAATATCAAATAAATCAATATAAAATATTGGAATTCCTTATTGCAAGTACGTTTTTTTATTTTGATGTACCCATTATCACTCTCACGACTAAGACGAATCTATTGACACCACTCACATAAAAATACGACAAGCCGTTTAGGCTCTAGGGCGAATCTAGAAGATTCTTATGGTATTTTTTATATGTTAAGGGGAAACTTGATTAACTGGGCATTATTAATAATTCCCAATCATTATTAATAATGCTCAAGAGCGTCGGGCAAAGTGATTAATTTATCACTTAAACCGGCCAATATTAATAATGCCCGACGGCCCGTGGTTCATGTAAGAAGTCAGTGTTTGAGATAGCTTGAATTTATCACCTGGACCGGGCAGTATGAATAATTCCCTACTTGTGTGTTATTTCGGTTTTGGTTCGGTTTATTTTTTGTTAACTTTTCATGAAAATTATGTAAGACTAATTTTATTTAATAAACAAAAACACTACAGTTCACTTATTTTATTACTTTGCTAAGATAGGGTGGATTATTCATAATGGCCGGGAAAAGAGATTAATCATGCTGTTTTAATCACATTGCCCAATTGAGTCGGGCATTATGAATATAGACCGGCCATTATTAATAGTACCCGGACTTATCAAATTGCCCGTAACATATACATGCCTATTTATTGTTCAGCATGATCTGGAGACGTATTGTGAAAAGTAACAAGAATAAAATACTATTATTTACATTCAGTATACTTAACTGAAACATCGCTGAGGTCTTAGAAATTTACGTACTTAAATGCTTTAAGAGAACCAAAGTTTTTGAAGTCCCTAAAAGCCTGGATACTTACGTTTTATAGCAGGGTCTTTTGTCGTCACCCTTGGCGTTGTCGGGGAAATATGACGTGTCCACCTTACATTCTTTGAAGAGTCCAACGGTAGGCATACAAGCGCCTACTTCGCCTACGACCTACGAAATTAAAAGATTATTGAGTAATAGCTGACCCACGCAACATCGTTTACGTCTCCTGTTGCCCGTAGCGTAAAATTTTTCGCCGTTTTTGTAACATTCTTCATTGGTGCACCCTTCGATCAAATATAACCACTCCTATTGGCCTTAGCGTGATGATATATAGCCTTCCTCGATCACTATCTAACACTGAAATAATTTTTCAAATCGGACCAGTGGTTCCTGAGATTAGCGCGTTCAAACAAACAAACTCTCCAGCTTTATAAATTAGTATAGATTATTGGAACTTATTGCAATACATTCTAGAAGCAAACTAACTAAAAAAAGTCTTCAAAATGTATTACTGAAGCTCAGCCATACCTCCATTTCCAGGTCGTCACCCAGCATTATTTTATAATGCGGTTCCATATTACAAGGGGTCCAGTAGCCGGTCATATTGGCCCCTGCGATGTAGCCTTGCTCCTCCGCATTGGCGTAATGTTCCAATCGCATGCGCTGGTCTTTCCACTGCGAGTAGTAGCTTGCTGCATCACCAGCCTGGCAAGTGTATTAACATGTATACCTAACTTTAAATCTTTCTCATTTACTTGTAGCTTGAGCTTTTTTGTCTACAACGTACTATCCTTTTGTCCATTTGGGATCCGAAAATAGTGCCGGATCGACCAAGATCCTGTCGACGTCACTATTTTTTTACAAGCTTTTTATTAACTTGCAATGTATGTATACATGTATGTTCGGGTGGAATCTTGCAACTCAATTTTGAAGCAGATATCTCCAACCGATTTTGCAAGCATATGTATAGAGAGATAGACATAATAATAATTCTTTCGTAATTTAAACAGACTTCAACAAAAAGGAATATGTTCTCAATTCGGTTGAATGTTCATATGTTTTATAGTCAAAATCAAAACCTTTTCATTAAAAAAAAACGAATAGTTTGTTAAGTCAGAACTCTAAACAACAATTACTGGATCACACGAAGTGTTGTCCCATGTGGTGTTTGAACCCATAACACTCACCGCGATAGAAAATGGCATGGCGACCGCTTAAACCACTAGTCGCTAGTTCAAGTTTTTTTTGTATGTACTAGGCGGGTAAACGAGCAGACGTATCGCCTGATGGTAAGCGATTACCGCCGCCCATGTACACTTGCAACACCAGAGGCTTCACAAGTGCGTTGCCGGCCTTTCGGGGAGGGGGATGCGGAGGGGTATGGGAAGTGGTTGAGGTAGGAGCCTCCAGTATCCTCATTCACCCGGTGAAACACAGCGCAAGCGCTATTTCACACCGGTTTTCTGTGAGGCCGTGGTATCACTCCGGCCGAGCCGGCCCATTCATGAAATTTTAATGTTTTTGAATTTTGTCCTTATAAGCATATCTGCTACGAGTACCTACCAGAAGCCGAAGTTTTCTTCAATACGAATCCACGATACTTACGACATAAAGATGTGTTCTCGCTTTCAGCTCGGTATTGACCAAAAAGCCTCCGTTTTCATGATCCCTCTCAAGGAAAGAGGGATGCGCTATTTCAGTCCGTGGTTCCGCACCCAACGCCAACAAAGCCTAAATTACCAATTCATTTTAAAATGGACACATTTGAATTTAAAGTGTGATAGTTTAATTTTATCTAAGACTTGCAGAGTGTCATAACTCGATGTGTTCGTGGGTCACTGCTGTTGATCCTGGTGTACAGGAGTTACAGTGGTGGTCCCAAAAAAGTATGAAAGTTGTAAGCATGATTAATAATATAATAATAATAAATTATATATTGCAGCAAATTAATAATATAAAAAAATGCTCTACTTCTCTTTTTATGGTATAGGAACGTGCAGGAACTATAGGTGGCAGCACTAAATTGACGATAGCGACACTATGCGGATAGTAAAGGAACTTATCAGTACTGTCATCGTGCTTTCAACAACAACTTATCAACATTTTCTCTTAAATTTTAATATTTTTTATACGATAAAAGTTATAGCATGGGTCCGGTCATCCGGTCTATCAATAGCGATGGTCAGCGTGGACAAAATATGTCTATTCTTATGAGTATTTATTTCTAGAGACTTAATTAACCGTTGTTATTCAATTTAACGTTGGTGTCTTTCAAATCTTTGTAATTTTTTAACCAATTTTATGATTTTACTTTACCATTGAAAATTGTAGAAACGGATGTAAAGGATTTTCTGATTTTTTGTTGCCAAACTTGCCAAGGAAGAGAGCAAGTGCATATTACATTATTATTATTATCCTTTCACACAGGTTATAACGTAACTTAGTTAGATCAGAACTGCGCCCATAATTATAGTAACATGTTAATTATTTTACAATGTAGCAACTATTATACCCATGTAGGTACCTACTGCAATACATATTTGTAAATCATTCGGATGTTTGCTGAAAACAGATTGAAAGATTGACTGTTTAATAAAAAACTGAGTAATTTTCACTACAAATATTATTGATTATTTCTAAATGCTCCAAACTCATACTTACGTATACTTCTTTACGGCGCTTATCCATTTTTTTTATTAGTATTTACTATTCTTTGGAAAGTAATAAAATTTGATGCTATTTGATTTCTTTTTAGCTTTTCTGGATGTATTGGTATATAAAATAAATAAGTAAATAAATAAAAATGCAACAATGCATTATGATTAGCTAGAATAATAATTTTTACTAATAAAATTAATTCTGTTTACTTCATACAAAAAATGTCTTTGTCAAGTATTAATAGAGTAAAAGTTTCGGATTCGCGACACCATTTGGCAGCACCTTCGTTGTGCACGTTCCCTATAAACAAGTGAGGTTTCTTATGCATTCCCCTACACTGCATTCTAATTCTGGAGAGGGCAACGACATGTTAGCAAACCACTTTTGACTTAATGTTTTGTGATGTTAAGTGTAAAATACTTCATCATCATCATATCAGTCGTAAAAAGTCCACTGCTGAAAGTAGGCCTCCCGTATTGATTTCCATTTCGACCGGTCGGTAGCGGCTCGCATCCAACGAGTCCCTGCGATCTTAACTAAGACAGGCTATGCTTGAGATCACTCTACGAGATCGAATCAGAAATGAGGAGATCCGTAGACGGAGTAAAATACTTATTTAAACAAATTACATAATCTGTCACTATGGTCTTTCCATTAGAGAGAGTGAGCTGAAGGCGTCCGTCGGGAGATTCATACGCATCGTATACTTGCGCTGCAAACAAACAAATCACATTGTTTTTAATCCATACTATGAACCCAGCTCTAAGTGCTGAAATGATGACTGGCCGGTATGACTCTCGACTGTTCTCAGCGTCAAGGGTCGCAGAATTGTTTTTTTTTTTAATGAAAATATGCGGGCAAACGAGCAGACGTATCGCCTGATGGTAAGCTATTATCACCGCCCATGGACATCTGCAACACCAGTAGCGTCACAAGTGCGTTGCCAGGATTTGGGGTTGTGGGGGGGGGGGATAGGGGGAGGGGAGGGGGTGATGGAGATAGAGGGAGGGGTGGCGTATGGGCCTCCGGTATCCTCACTCTTTCGGTGAAACACAGCGCAAACACTATTTCATACCGGTTTTCTGTGAGGCCGTGGTATCACTCCAGTTGAGCCGGCCCATTCACGCCGATGCGTGGCTCTCCCACGATGTAATTACGCAGTCTATTTTAAGAACAGAGACGAGTGCAGAACAGGTCTTTCTTTAACTCTGATGTAACCACGTGCTGCAAAACTCCTTGCAGTTATTAAATTGTATCAGAAATTAGCGGTAATTGGTGAAGGAAAGGGGGTTCAGGAGGGGGGGTCAGCAACCTGCATGGAGTTTTGCAGCACGTGGTTACATCAGAGTTAAAGGACGACCTGTGATTGGTCAAAACGACAATACGCTACGCGATTGTTCAGACCGGTTTACCATTATGTTATATCGTTATAAATAAAGGTTAAATTGTTGCTTAACAATCATTCCGACATGGACATTCAAATACATTTATTTATCCAGAAACAGTGTTAGTGTTTCATTCCACACTCTTCAAAAAGGGCTTGGCTTTAGGACCTTCAGGTACTTACTCTTGGGCATCAGAGTAATTCCTTGGCAGCGCAACTTCTCAGCAGCCCACTGGCCCAGGTATTCAGGCAACACTCCTGCCAGAATGCCTCCGTCCTTGTATATATGTACCACGTCGAGGGGTGGCTGTTCTATGTCAGTCTTGGAGAAGTGTACTTTGTCTGTGGTTAAAAGAGATAAAACATTTAGTACACTTGGAAAAAATGTAGAAATCGTGTATGACGTTTTTTTTATATGTTAGGCCCTGCCAAAATGAGTCTACTCTGCCTGATGGAAAGCATAAGCAGAATCCAAGAGTGGTGGTCACCATACTGCGAATGCAGATAATGCAACTTGGTGACCCACACCATGGCGGGCTAGTGATGCTTCTGCATCATTGGGCCTCCGGTCTCGCACTCACCAACGAAACACGACAGCACGATCGCTGTCATTTTACGTTGATCTTCTGTGCAAGGGTAGTACCGCCCCGGTCGATCCGTTCGTGCTAAAATCAGCGTGGCTCTACTAGATGACAGAAATTTGAATATATTCAGGGACTTACTCATTCGTCCAATATGGTACGCTAACTCAGTGCCCAGAGGGCCGGCACCAATCACTACGACATGTCTCGCTTCTCTCACCTTCCTGTGGAGAATTACAATTTCTATGATGTATGCAATACCATCTTACATATCGTTAGTCTTACTAAAACTTGAGAATGGGTTGACTAATTGGTCTAATTTTGGTCTTGAATTTTTTATGGGAATCCAGGCAAAATTTAAACGATGTGAGTAAAAAAATGGTATTTCAAGCGTAAGAAGTAGCGAGTATTCCACAGGAAATTAGACCAATTAGTCAAGCGTTTGGTCAGCGAGGGAAATAAGGCCAAAACTTCCTTTCTAAGAAGATTACTATATCTAGCAGTGAACTATTAGGCCGGGCGCACACCAAAACAGTCTCCGACGAGACGGTCCGCGACAAGACGGTTTTCGACTGTTGTCTTGTGCTGACGGACACAGCATGAGACCGAACAAACTTTCGAAGAGGGAGAAGGGACGATTTGATTCTGGGAATATTACGTCCTTAAAAAGTGTTTGTTTACTTTTTTATATTTATTTATTTATTTTTACTTCGTCAGAGACTGTCTGTCTGAAACGGTCGAGCTTAGTCGAGCCTCTACAAACTGTCCCGTCCGAGACTGTCTGTCGACTCCGTTGTGCGCTCACACTTAGAGGCTGATGATGATGACGAGCGAATCCATGGAACGCCGGGTTAATCCAGGTTCTTATCAGGTTTTATGTTTGAAGAAAAGAGAAAACAAGAACCGTATAGTGGAATTTTAATTCGAAATATTTATCGATCACTGCGTTGTGTCACGCAATGTTAGGTACCTGTAGGCAATCTCCAAATCCCTGATGGTACGGATCGTGGTCACGCGGTCCCGCACCGGCTTCGGAGCCGTCTTGAACATGTCCAAGTTTCTGGCTTTAGACCCTGAAAAGAATATTACTATTTATAATATCACATAAGCACCTTTCACTTCACTCTTCACTTTCCCTTCGTTCCTTACGCAGGACGATATATAGTCCATTCGCTTAGTTACGGTGACATTGATCGCGCTGCCATTGCACGTAAAGCAAGCCGCCACAACATCAAAGGGCCCTCCTGCTGCGTACACCCACAAGCAAGTATGATTTGTCAGTTTACGCCGTTGTATGAATTAAAATATTCACTTATCACAACAATAACCACAATTGCGTGCGGTGCACCGACACTATTTAAACGAATGGACTATAGATAAGTGTCGTTTGTACGTACCAAGAGCCAAGAGACACCTTTCGTAGTAGACAGGCTGTTCGCCGCACATAGTTTTGACCCATACAATGTGGTCGTCGGCGTCGACCCGCAGCACGCACCACCCACTCGCTATTGACACAGCCGGACCTTTCTTCTTACGATAAAATTTCACAGGGTCCATGAAAGTGCTGCACTCTGCTAAGTACATACTAGAAAAAATAACCGAAACTGAAAATTAGAGATGTTCTATATATAAATACTAGCTTTTACACGCAGCTTCGCTCACGCAGACTTTCATCCCCTGATTTACCCCCTTAGGGGTGGAATTTCGAAAATTCTTTTCTTAGTGCTCTCTTACGCTATATGAAGAACCTACATGTAAAATTTCAGGATTCTAGCTTCAGCGGTTTGGGCTGTGCGTTGATCTCTGGGTTTGTCAGTCAGTCAGTCTGTCAGTCAGTCAGTCACCTTACTCTTTTATATACTTTACAAACATACCTACATGAAACGAACACACAGACTCGAAACAACAATTTGTAATTCATGTGGGTTCATGTGGATCAACTAATGTTGATTCATGTGGCGTACAAAAAAGTGTGAGTCACTCATTGATATTTTTACCCGACTACGGTAAAGCCAAAAGGGAGGGTTTTAGCTTTGGCAGTTCATGTATGTTCCACTATACCGCCTGAACTATCAAACCGATGTTAATGAATCAGGTGTCAATAGATTAATAATGATGGCACGTGTGGCAATGGCTAAAAAGATTTTATCTAAAGTTCTTACTTAGTCGGGTAATAGTTTTTTAAATTTTTTCTTGTTTAGCGTTAGTATACGACATGACAATAAACATAATCACAAATTTTTACAAAAAAAAAAAACCGACTTCAATCTGGACCAAATTTAAATGGGACCATACGGGAATATTGAGTTATTCGTTAATTTGTCGCGTACATACATAATGCAAATTGAAGACTTATATGGTTTTCTCATGAATGACATGTCAGAACTGGACCAAATTTAAATGGGACCATTCGGGAAGCACCAGCTTTCAAATAAAAAAAGAATCATCAAAATCGGTTCACCCAGTCCAAAGTTATGAGGTAACAAACATAAAAAAAAAAAAAGAATAGTCGAATTGAGAAAGTCGGTTGAAAAAAAACGTTAACGGTCCGACAGTTCCTCAGCCGCGTTTTAAGGACATCATTTTATAATCAAGGTTTCTTTTCTAATATTAGACACTCATAGCCCATAGGAGGCCCAAATAGTCTAGTCAACAAGTTCCATACTTGTTGACTAGACTAAAAGATGCAGAAGCATCACTAGGCCGCCATGGTGTGGGTCGCCATGCTGCATTGTCTACACGACACGAGCAATGAGTATGGTGACCACCACTCTTGGATTCTGCTTATGCTTTCCATCAGGCAGAGTAGAGTCATTTTGGCTAGCCATACATAAAAAAATAAATAGCACTCATACATATTACACTTATATCTATCTATATCTATAAAAATGAATTGCCGGAATGTATGTACGCGGATAACTTCCGATCGGCTGCACCAAATTAAATAATTCTTTTTTATGTGTTCGTTATTGTTAGGACAAGGTGTGTATACAAGAAAAAATAAAAGATAACGGGAAAAGTCATTTTTTTGTCCGCGACTGTACACTGCCTGTGGGATGCTGAGACAGATATGTAGATATGGCGGTTCGAAGTTCGCCGGGTCAGCTAGTTTGATATACTTACGTTTTCCTCCTCCTGCCATAGTCAACGTATGTGAGTTTATTCATGTCAGGTGGCTCCGGGTTCCACCACATCTCGGCTGACATCGGTGGACGTCGGTACGGAATAATATCTTCTTTTGTTATGAAGAATACCTGCAGTACAATGATTAAGTATGTACTGGAACGTGTTATTGACTATAGACTAGGCTGACGTGGAGGCACTCTTCGGCGGCCGGTTCAACTAGAGTGATACCTACACAAACAACTGGAGCCAAATTTGTGAAACCTTTACTGCTGGCTTAGGAAATGGACAAACAATTAATTTTCTTTATTTATACACATTAAACCACGAACTATTTCCCCTAGGGGGTAGGTAGGCAGAGCGGCAGAGGCACATCAGCACTCACTTTTCGTTAGTAATAAGTATAGGTTTGCCGCATATCGGGATGGTTTGTTTGTTAGAGACTCGTCAGTCGATAGGTAGGTGCACCACTTGCACTGAGGTCGGTGAGGAGCCCTAAGTTCTTGGTAGGAACCCTATGCACCTAATGTATACCTTTCCTTTCACAAGAATATGAAGTTATTAGGAGGGTTACTACCTGAGCATACCACGGTAATGTGGCTGGCAATTTGATTGCCTTCTGACTATAAACCCTTCGGTGATATGAAGATGTAACTAGGCTGAGTTTACCTTGGCAGTTTTATCATGTTCCATAATGGCTCTGTAGGCGGCCCAGCCGGCAGCACCGGTCCCCACTATGAGATACTGCACACAGGCTGGTAGATCCTTGTCATGGTACGGACGCTTGATTTTGGGCCGTGGACGCCCTATAAGCACATATTGGGTTGTAAATAATTAGGGTAAGGGAAGGTATTTTTTCCTAAATGAAAGGCATAGGGTGCCTTTCATTCAAGGTTCCAAGGAGGACGATCTTGGCACCTATTTGGTCTGGGGGCGTGGCTTTACCGATCACTATTTTTAACGCAAATGGACTATAAGTATTTTTAAAAATAAATTAATATAAGTATATTATGTACTTACATATAACCTTACTGTCAGCTGTTTTGAGACTTTCTTCCCTCCATAAATATAATTTATACATCTGCAACATAAAACATTACCTTCTAGAAATACATAGAGTTATGGTGTTGTATTATGTCTTTATGAACGAGGAATCTACACGAATTCTACATCGATGGTCCAAGGGCCGAAGGACCAATGGAAGATCGTCAATCTACTGCAATTTAACTGAATTAAACCTTATTCTTTTTACACAGAAGTTTATTTATGATTGAATTGCATTGTTCTTGTACGGGTACACTCACTCCTAACGCTAAATGCTATAAATTTTGCCCCCGTGGCCAAGTTGACATTTACAAACGTAAATGAGAATAGAAAAGTAACAAATGTATGATAATGACATCTCTACGCTAAGTCACGAGATCAAAGCAAAATATTAGCCAATAAAACAAAAGAATAGACTATTACTCTTTCTACATAGCATTAGCTATGTAGAAAGAGATTCGACGCGAAACGCATCTTGGATGAGAGGGCTGATCATAAATTCATTTCGTAAAATCCTTAAATACTAAGAAGACTACTTGTTTAGCAATGGTTTCTGCTCCACTTACCACACCAAAAGTCCCGAAGAAGGTGAATATAGCTATTATTAAAGCCCAGGGAAGCGGCTTCGGCGGCGGCGGGGGGCACGGAGGCGGAGGTGGTACTGGAGGCACGGTGCAAGGTCCTTTTATTTTTTTGCAGTCCAGCATTGGCTGAAAACAGTGTATAGAAAAATATCAGAGCGGACACTTTATGATATAGTTGTATCCTAGAGTAGAATATAACGAACTGACCCGGGTATGAATGAGTCTGAACTGTGTCAGCGTGAACAAATGTGTGATAGACATATCAGTCTAGACGCCAGCGTTAAAGATCGGATGGATTATAGTTATTTGAAAAGCATTTATAAAATTAAAATAGTTACAAGTACTTACCAGACAAATTCGTGAAGTTGTTCTCAAACTAATTAAGAAAATACTGAGTGGGTGCTGAGTGCTGCTACCGAAATCAAAGCCCTGGTTCCGAGGAAAAAGCATTAAAGAGTAGCAACGCACTCTTGGGTTCCACATGAATAGCGTTAGACCATCAGCCCCCCTAGCCAAGTTGCAAGCGTTCTTCTTTCTGCAATCGTTGACGCTTAAATTCTCGTGTGTCATTGGCTAAACTTAGACAAAGTATTAGCCAATGAGACACGAGAATTTAGGCGTTAACAATTGCAGAAAGAAGAACGCTTGTAACTTGGCTAGGGGGGCAGGTAACCTGTCCGTCCTATTGCCCCTCTATATAATGAAAATCATCACCATAGCACAGGCTCGACTTCGTGGGCTCGACCGTGTTGAGGTGTGTCCGGCCAAAATAATGTCCGCAGTGTGCTCTTATTATTACTCTCATTAGGTTGCAGGTGTTGTTTGTACCACAGACGCGAGGCATTCCAGACCGTCTCAGCTCTACATGTTCTTTTTTCATACGGTCGTTCCATAAATGTTCTTTTCTCAAAATTCTCAGAAATGTCCACATGTACACTACAGGGTTACAATCTCTATAAGGTTAGCATCTTAGAATACGAACTGTAACCCTGTAATGTTCCTGTGAACTTAGGTATTTGAGAAAAAGGGACATTTTGAACACAGGACATTACGAGAGGACATTTTGAGAAAAAGACATTTTGCGCAAATACGTTCCGGGAAAAGGCAACCTTATAACTGTGCTAATAAGAGCATACCTACACCGCAGACATTTTGGCTGCTATGTCACTCGTCTGTGCCAGGCTCTTAATACCTATTATATATATTACTTTTATTCTTTGGGACTAAAAGTAACAAACATGAAAGGAATGTAATCGTTACCCTGCAAACGACTATGACAAATTTCCTAAAATATACTAAAATTCTTGCTAATACAGTCGACCAAAAATCTTATGTCACTAATGAGACCTAATTCATCTAAAAAGACATTGCGCAGTGAGAATAGTGACCCCATAAATATACCTCATTTTATGAAAGTAGATCTATAATGGCGGTTTGACGAAAACTAACCCCTTTAGCATACTAAATCAAGTCCAGAACTAGTCGAATATATTCTAAATATATGTATGAATGTCAGTGAAAAAATTTAAATTAAAAAAATAACGGTAAGTTTGCTGAAAATGCAAAACTACATTACATACTACAGTAACAACCACGTGCTTTAGACATGAAGACAATTTATTTTGTAAACCATGCGACATTGCAAGAAGATATGTAAATAGTTTATTGCATTAAGAAATCAGAGCCCGTGGTCTATGAGGTTTGTTTGTCAGCTTCCTTGGCGTCCCCGCTAGCCCCTTCCGACTGTTCCTCCTTCTCGGCCTGAGCCAACAAGGTCATACGATCCAGTGGTCTCCATGGCTCATGAAAGGCGTACTTGTATTTGTTTCTTCCGTGATAGCCCAGTTTAGGCAACACGTCTTTAACCGCTTCAGTTAGTTTCTTCACTGGCTTATCTTTCCAGTAATCGGGGTGTACAAACGGTGAGTTCTGGAATAGATCTTGGACGCGACAAGCACATGATTGGAATTCAGATTGTAAGTTCATTTCCACATTTTTAAACAGCTCTCCCGCGTCCTCAATAGGTATTTCCTGTCAAAAAACGTTATCTATTCACTGACTATCGGAAGACGGGTGTTACAAGTGCGTTCGACGAAACCATATTGACTTATAATTATGACTACAATGAAACTAACTTAACCTAGTTGGTTACCATCTATTACATGAAAATTCGACCGCACCATGAAAAACGTAGTGGGGTGACGTGTCACCATCGGTAAATCCACTGGCAATTTCGAGAATCCAACATCATTGCACCGCCTTCTCCCTTCTTTTTGCTTCCTTGTAGTTTTTCTAGGAAGCCCTTCAGTAAGCCCATGAAGCCTTCTTTTTTGCCAGGTTCCGGCTCAACGGTCTCTTCGGATCGCATTCCCATCTGTTTCTGATACTTCTGCTGCTCTATTTGCTGTTTGGCCTCGGCGTCTCGGTCAGTGGTCATGAACACCATGCCGCTCCACTGATGAAGAAAGCACAAACTGGATTTCATTAGATACTTTATCATGGCCGGGGCTCTGATTTCGTCAAACGCACTATTGAACACCACTTTTGTAATGTCGCAAGGTTTGGCCTAAAGTCGAGAGTTAATATTAAATGGATTGTATATGTACCTTAGCGTTGCTCGGTGGCATTGGCGGCACGACTACTTCTGGGACCTTGATCCTGTAGGGGTCATTGTTTGGCGGCTGTGGCTCCGAAGGGCACACGCAACGCCACGCTGGTGGCGGTGGATCGGGTTTTGGCCAAAATTCTACTTTTCTCCCAGACGTTTGCGGGACGTTCTCGCTGCATGTCTTCTGACCTTTGTTCTTAGAGTAATGCAATCGGTTGGCTGGAATAAACAATTTATTCTTTGTGAATGAAAGTCGTTTCAATTTTTTAGTTTCCAACTGGAGACTAGAGACCTTTCTGAAGGCAAAGTAATTTTTAGACGTTAGTTATATTTTACTTTTTCGTATAATTATAAAAAAAGGAACTTATACTAAGATGAGTTGACTAGGCTTGCAAGGGTACCAGATAAAGAACATTTCAGTGATCCAGAGTGATCTCTCCCGCCATTAACTCACAAGCTGGCTTAAGATCTAACTACGTTTCTCAACGATTTACGTCTTTAGGATCTCGATATAATTGTTTTCACACTAATATATAAAGGCGAAACTTTGTGTGTATTTTTGTTACTTCTTCACACAAAAACTACTGAATGGATTTGGATGAAACTTTACAGTAATACAGCTTATACATCAGAATAACACAGACTACTATTTGCGGCGATGACCGACATACACGCGGGCGGAGCCGCAACAGCTAGTTGTTTATAAAACACAAAATGTATTTACATACCGATTCCAGTAACTACCCTGCTGATGCTGCTGTTAAAAGTCAGCATGCTCTGTGTTATGTATAAGGTCTGACCGCAACATCTAGAACCTATCATTCTGACCAATTACTATAATTTAAGTATATATATTAAAGAAAAAAACACAAAATTTTAACTTGTATTTTGAAAATAAATGGTCTACATTGTTTTTGTGATATTCGTCATTCTTGCTTTTGAATGATCTTTTTTTGTAATGACAGTTATTAAAAAATTTGAAATTGGATGATGGAATATTATTTTTAATTTTACTTATGGTCTCTGTAAAAGTTGTATAGTATCCTACTAATATTATAAACGCGAAAGTTTGTAAGTATGGATGGATGGATGTTTGTTACTCTTTCACGCAAAAACTACTGAACGGATTTGGATGAAACTTTACAGTAATATAGCCTACACATCAGAATGACACATAGGCTACTATTTGCCGCAATAACCGACATATACGCGGGCGGAGCCGCGGGAAACTACTAGCATTTCATAGTTAAATGTTTTTAAGCAAGAATTGTTTAAAGCGCGGGGGCAATGAAATGACTGAATACATTTAAAAAAAAAGTGGCCAAGTGCGAGTCGGACTCGCCCATGAAGGGTTCCGCAGCAGCAAGTAACATAATATAATTTTTGTTTTATTTTTATATTTGGGTTGATTGAATGAAAGGTAAATTGCAGTTTACGATTTATGACGTATTAAAAAAAACTACTTACTAGATTTCGTTCAAACCAATTTTCGTTGGAAGTTTACATGGTCATACATCATATATTTTTTTTAGATTTATCATTCTCTTATTTTAGAAGTTAAGGGGGGGGGGGGACACTCATTTTACCACTTTGGAAGTGTCTCTCGCGCAAGCTATTCAGTTTAGAAACAAAGGATGTTAGAAACCTCAATATCATTTTCGAAGACCTATCCATAGACACCCCACACGTATGGGTTTGATGAAAAAATTTTTTTTGAGTTTCAGTTCTAAGTATAGGGACCCCCAAAATTTATTGTTTTTTTTTTATTTTTGTGTAAAAATCTTAAAGCGGTTCACAGAACACATCTACTTACCAAGTTTCAACATTATAGGTCTAATAGTTTCGGAAAAAAGTGGCTGTGACATACGGACGGACAGACAGACAGACATGACGAATCTATAAGGGTTCCGTTTTTTGCCTTTGGCACGGAACCCTAAAAATGCTTAATATTAACTGTTGATAATGATGATGAAAGACCTAGGCAAATGGATCATTATGTAGGTAGTATCTCTTGTATGTTTATATATGTCTTCTCAAATCGTCGTATCTCGTCACGGCACTTCGTCAGTTTTGACAAGTGTCCGTCCTTAATTTTTATTTCATAGCCAATTAGTCATCATCATTAGCATAACACAGCTCATTGCTAGATATTGTTTTTTTTATGGTATAGTGGTCAAACGAGCAGGCGTATCACCTGATGGTAAGCGATTACCGCCGCCCATGGACACCCGCAACATCAGAGGCGTCGCAAGTGCGTTGCCGATCTTTGGGGGACGGGGGGAAAGGTTGGGGTGGGGTATGGGCCTCCGGTATACTCACTCACACGGTGAAACACAGAGCAAGCGCTATTTCACACCGGTTTTCTGTGAGGCCGTAATATCACTCCGGTCGAGCCAGTCCATTCATGCCGAAGCATGGCTCTCCTACGGTTTAAAGACCGGTCACGCCAATTGTTCAGATTCTCGGCGTCTCACAACGAGCTCCTGCCAGCCTTGCCTAGCACCTGGCCTGTGTACGTCCTGCACTACGTTTGCCTAGTTTTATAGAGTCACTAATTAAATATGGCTACCGTCATCCATGGAGGCCTGCAACTCAAAAGTTACAGAAGGGTTGCAAGCTCTTGAAGACTTAATTGATGAAAATGCAGTATGTATCAGGTACATCGTATATTTGACTCACATATGCCGAAGCATTAATCTTTCTTCTAATCTACGATATGATTTTGTGTTGCCATTTGTGATTTTCTAATTTTACTGACCTGATCGCAATACGATATTATTCAACAGTACTTTACTAAATTATGAACTTAACTGAAGAACGTGGAAAAAAATCCGTTGGCCAGACAAGTCTGCCATAGAGTTAGCGCAGACCGAGTGTTCATCACATAAAGATTTGGCCTAGGTAGGAATCGAACCCACAAACACTTGTTCAGCAGTCGGCACCACTAACTACTAGATCAAAAGGCCCTTTAATTAAGAGGATTGAGGTAACCTCAGACCCAAAATTTATTGTTAAGTTGCAGGTGTCTATGCCTCCTCTATGATTTCACTATTTCCCGGATTTTCTTATAGTCACGGAATATCAGAGGACAGCCTGTCGGTTTCCCCGGTTTTTTTGAAGTGAAATTTTCTTTAGCCGCGTTGTATTGGTTTAGATCATATGGGACACCAGGGAAAGACAGTGTATATATTTGAGAAGCCTTTTATTATAGGAAACAACTTAGATACGCTTACATTCTGCGGACTCCATATTGCAAGGGAAGAAAAAGCATCGACAATTAATAGAGGTAACCACAGTTAATCATAGACGAGTATTAGTGATGTGACATTGCACTCCAACACCCTTCCTCAATGTAAACATCACTTACAAAAACAAATCTTTACAATCTTGCAATACAAATTTTAACTTAACTAGGTACTTAACTAAAATCTCAAGTTCACAGAACACTGTAACCTCAACTCTAAACAAAATCCAAAAAATAAATGTTCTTTCCAAACTTTATATAAATCAAAAGAAATATTAATTAAATACTCTTAAGAAAACAACATGTCTCTCAATTTTACAAAAGCAACTGTACCTAATGACTTAGTACATAGATCAGCAAGCTGATCTTCTGATGGTACATATTTCAAACATACAATTTTATCTTCAACTTTGAGTCTCACAAAGTGATACTTAATATCTATATGTTTGAGACGCTTGTGGTACTCTGGATTCTTGGCAACATGAATTGCAGACTGATTATCAATATTAATAATAAAACTTTTACAATTAACCCCTATTTCTATTAGTAAATTCCTTATCCAACAACCCTCTGCAATTCCCTTGGCTAGTGCGACATACTCTGATTCTGTACTTGATAAAGATACACACTGCTGTTTGTTGGAGGACCAAGACACTGTATTACCAAAAACTTTCAAGACATAACCTGATGTAGATTTTCTATCACTATGATCTCCTGCCCAATCAGCATCTGTATACCCTTCCAACTGCACATTAACCCCACTTTTATAAATTAATTTTAATCCTACTGTTCCCTTGATATACCTTAAGACTCTCTTTAAAGCCTTCCACAAGCTCTCATTACCATATCCTTGAAACCGACTTAAGTAGCTTAATGCATAACACAGATCCGGACGTGTTCCTAGCATAGCATACATGAGACTTCCTATTAACTGTCTGCATCTTTTGATTAATTCGTTATTAGAAGATTCTTCTTTATGTAATACTAATCCTTGTTCTATAGGTGTTGACACAGGTTTACATTCTTCCATATTATACTTCTTTAATAAATCTTTTAAGTACTGCTCTTGGTCTAACTCAATTATATCTCTCTTCTTAGTGATATTTATTCCTAAATATTTCATGTTATTGCCATCTAAATCTTTCATCTCAAATTTTCTCTGCAATGCTTCTTTTAATCTGTGTATTTCCTGCTTGTCTTCACATACTAAAATTAAATCATCAACATATAATATAATATAGAACTTCTTATCCATTCTATAATATAGGCAATAATCACACTGGCTTCGTGTAAATCCTTCCTGAATCATAAATTGATTAAACTTCTCATTCCAATATCTTGGCGATTTCTTGAGACCATATAGAGAGCGCTGTAATTTTAATACTTTGCCATCTTGCTTCATTCCTTTTGGCTTCTCTATGAACACCTCTTCCTCTATGTTCCCATATAAGAATGCACTCTTGACATCCATTTGTTGAATCTCCATATTATATTTGCTCGCTATTGCTAATACAATACGCAGTGTAGGTAGTTTGGCGACTGGGGAATAGATCTCTGAATGATCAAATTGATCTTCTTGCTTAAAGCCTCTCGCAACCAGTCTTGCTTTATAAATATTTTTATTTCCTTCTTTCTTAATCTTGAAAACCCACTTGGTGTCTATTAATTTCTTCTCGGGTGGCAAAATAACCTCTCTCCATGTTTCATTTTTATTTAACGCTTCTAGCTCTACTTGTATAGCTTTTAGCCATTCTTCTTTGTGTTTTCCACTAACCGCCTCTTCATATGTTAATTGTTCTTCTTCTTGAGCTATGATTGCCAAATCATAATCTTTTGTCCATGCTGGCTTTTTCACCTGCCTTTTTCTTCTAGAAACCTTTTCTTTGGTATTAGAAACATCTTCGGAATCTAAGAGTTCTTCATCAAGATACTCTTCCATTATGTCTACTTCACTCGATGCTACATCTTCTGCTATGTTTCTTTCTTCTTGCTGCTGGACATCTCTGTATTCTTCTTTCTCAATATTATCTTCTTGATTTTGATTTTCTTCTTCATCTTTCTCTGTTGATTCTTCACTCTCTGGTAATGTACTGTTTGAGTTAATATTCTTTTTAACATCTATTTTCTCCTTGACAAATACAATATCCCTATGAGTCTCTACTTTTCTTGTATTTGGATACCACACCCTGTATCCTTTTGTGTGAACGTTATAACCTACAAAAACTCCTAATTTTCCCTTTGGGTCCCACTTTAGTCTATGCTGTTTTGGTATGTGAGTACTCACTGTAGTGCCAAAATCTCTTAACAAAGTAACATCAAAGTTTTTATTATACAATAACTCATATGGTGTTTTATTACTAATTTTACTTTTTCCTGTTCGGTTTATTACGAATACCGCTGTATTCACAGCTTCAGCCCAAAGTTCTTTGCTTAGACCTGATTGTATGATCAATGTTCTCGCTGATTCTACAATGGTACGCATTTCTCGTTCTATCCTACCATTTTGCTCAGGTGTGTAACTTACTGTTAACTCATGTACTATGCCTCTCCTTTTAAATAAATTATCAACTGCTCTGTTCACAAACTCTGTACCATTGTCTGAACGAAATCTTTTTATTTTACATGTAAACTCATTTTCAAACTGCTCTATAAATTCTTCAATTTTCTCTTTAGTTTCATACTTATTTTTTATGAAATAAACAAACCTAAAACTGCTACAGTCATCTTTCAACAAAAGAAAATATGAAGAACCCCCCACAGATACTTCCTCCATCGGGCCGCATAGATCCATATGTATAAGTTCACCTATTTCAACTGACCTACTACTACTATGGCCAAAAGGTAACCTATGCTGTTTTCCCTGAATACACGGTAAGCACTGATCAGTCTGCTCTTCATATTTTATGCCTCTAGAATCTAAAAACTCTTTTATATACTTATAATTCTGGTGTGCAAATTTAATATGCCAATCTGTCAAAGTTAACAAAGCTACATTACTAAATTTAAATCTCATTACATACATTTTGTCACATTTGTCCGCTATCGCTGTAACAACATCATTTTTATAAAACTTACACCCATTAGAATCTGATAACATCTTGTGACCTTTATTAATTGCTGCTGATAAAGAAAACAAATTTACTTTCAAGTTTGGTACATACAATACATTCTCTAGTGTACAGGTAGTATATTCAGAACCATTGAAGGCATGCAAAACCACTTTCCCAATACCTAATACTTCTAACTTTGTACCATCGCCTATTGTGACAAATTTCTTATTTATTAACTCACAAAACTCTGTAAAATACTCTTTAATAAAACACATGTGGTCACTAGCACCTGAATCTAAAACAAAACTTTTTATATTTAATGAATTACATTCAATCTCTCTGGTTGTATGACAAACAAACGTTTCTGAACTAGAACTTTTACTTTTCTCTTTAGACTTATTTTTCTCGCTATATTTACTCTTCTCATTAGATTTATTTTTAACTAATTTGCAATCTTTTATTAAATGACCCTTCTTTTGACAATTAAAACATTTTCTATTTCTACACTCACTTATTTTATGGCCGACTTTATAACACTCAAAACATTTGACTTTATTTCGCATACCAACCACTAGTGCTGAATCCTGCGGTGTACTGCTGATGCTGCTGGTGGCACCAATGCCACTCCGCTCCTCCTCGACTAGCAACCGGCCTGTCAGCTCCTGCAGTTTCTGCTTCTCTTCTGGCATACTCTCCCAGGCAGAGATGAAATGCTTGTATTTATCTGGTAGTGAAATAAGTATCTTAGTAATGACCATATTTTCTGACACCTGCTCACCTGTTGCTATTAGCTGGGTCACACACTCTTCAACGTTGGCTATAAACACAGCTATGGGATCCTCATATTTTAAGTTGAAGAACTTCTGTTGTAACAGATGAACACCGACCTTTGTAGATGGTTCATATATCGTGGTCAGCTTTTTCCACATATCCGCACTACTAGTACACGATATTAAATATCTCATTACTGTCTCTTCCACCCTGGTGACTATGAGCTCTTGGGCTTTAATTTCTCTTTCATCCCATGAATCTTGTGCTTTGCCTTCTACTTTAGGCCTCACTTCTGTGCCTTGTATGATTTCTAATAACTTTTTCCCGCGAAGAACTATCATAGTTTGAAAACGCCACGCTTGCCAATTCCGACCATTTAGAAGGATCGTTCTACACTCCGAATTTGACATTTTGTTTTAATTAACTATGCAACGCAAGATACGCCAACAACTTTTATTTGTTTGCTCGAACCACGTGTCGCGTAGGGCTCCAACCTTTGCTTCACCGCGTCTTACTCGAACCAAACGAAACTTTAATTTAATCTACTCACGATTTCTTATCTGGGTCCATAACCTATTGGTTTAGATCATATGGGACACCAGGGAAAGACAGTGTATATATTTGAGAAGCCTTTTATTATAGGAAACAACTTAGATACGCTTACATTCTGCGGACTCCATATTGCAAGGGAAGAAAAAGCATCGACAATTAATAGAGGTAACCACAGTTAATCATAGACGAGTATTAGTGATGTGACATTGCACTCCAACACGTTGAGCACTTTTTGGTGGGAGAAAATCTAATGAATTCGCGTCACCGACATGCTGACGTCACAAAACTTCTTTCGTGAATACCACCTTCAACAGCATGAAACAACTTTAAAGGTAACCCGTCCATCACCGTAATAAAATTAAAACTTTTAGAAACTTGTTCTTCGCTTAAGGTGTGCTAAAAAGCATAATTTTCTCCTTTGTCACATACACGACTGTAAAATTTCTGTCGTAAAAGGAATCTATCGTAATGCCAATCTGTCATAAAGCGAACAAGGGCAAGATCCGCAAGTGGTTCCCACGAGGTTGCAACTGTCGTGTGGTAGCGATAGCCACAAAACTAAGAAGCTGTCTGCTAAAATAATTACCTACAAATTTTAACAAAAAAAAACCGTCTTCAATCTGGATGTTTATTTGATCCCAAATTTAAATGGGAACGGGAAGCACCAGCTTTCAAATAAAAAAAGAATTATCAAAATCGGTTCACCCAGTCAAAAGTTATGAGGTAACAAACAAAAAAAAAACAGTCGAATTGAGAACCTCCTCCTTTTTTTGAAGTCGGTTAATAAAACAAAACATTGGTACATTTTGAACATATTTACTCTTTGTACAAAGTAACCAAAAAATAATATAATACAATACCATTGCTTTATGAAATAAAAATACTATGATCATTGCAAATTCACAACTGCAATACAACGTGGAATGGTGTACAAGGAAACAACACATAAGCTTACTTAGTAAGATACAATATAGTTTTACAAACAATACTAACATATGACGTCATAAGTCAGTAGACAAACGTGTAGTAACATTAGACGTTCAAACTTGTCTGTTCGTTTGTTTGTCGTTCATGACTCTTCGTTTTGTGAACATAGAGCTATTATAGATAGAGTAGGGAAAACATACGGCTGCCTGTAAGCGGAAACGTCAAACTGTTAAAAAGAGAGAGAAGATCGCGGTACCCCATCTGTCTTTCTCTACTGACGCATGCGCAGTAAAGGACTAATAATGGTAATCCAATCGCAACAGTTAACTGCTTTGCCGCGTTAACTGTGCATACGCGAGTAGAGAGAGAGATAGGTACCGCGATCGTCTCTCTCTTTCTAATCGAGGGACGGCTGGAGGTCTGACTCCCCTGCTCTAACTATAATAGCTCTATGTTTGAAACATATCTCAGAAAACGAAGAGTATATAAAACATTTAAACGAAGAGTTTATAAAGAGGTAATGGCCACAGTGGCCGAAATCTCCTAGCTGAGAAGATAACTCCTAGGCGACTTCGCTAACGGTGGCCAGTATTAACGGAGACCAGCCAATTACGCAGGATATTATAGGGCACAAGTGTATGCGCGAACACAGGTGCACTCTCTGTTCCCTCACTCTCATAATCCGATGGGACTGTTATCCGACACGACCGGGGAGAGATCTGGCGCCGGATCGACCCTTTCCGTGCTATAGGTACGGTATTTCAAATACAGATGATAGACTTATGACGTCACAAGTCAGTAGACAAACGTTTATTGACACTATCGCGATGTTCACACTTGTCGGTTAGTTTGTTTTCGTTTGTGACGTTTCTACCTTACATGAACATAATTGCTTCAATATACAGTGAAACCTGATTAATTGGGATCTTAAGGGACCAAGAATTTTGTATCATTTAAAGAGGTTTTCATTTATCCAGTTTTTCAATTAGACAGGTATAAAGTTATAGTTGTCTCATTTACAGAGGCCCCGCGCTTATAGAGGTCGAAATGTACTGCTATTCCATTTGTAGAGGTGGAAATGACAATAAAATGAGTATTTTTGGTGTTATGAGTTAATTCTAGGTATTTATTTGTTATAAAAACAAAGGACGTATCAAAACCTGTCCCAAACTAATAAAACATCACACTTTTACAGGGAATTGAGCTACAGACTCCTAATTATGGAGGTAAACATCGAAAAAATCCTAGAAATCAAATCTCATTTAACTAGGTTCAAAAGTCCCATTAACAGAGGTATTTCGATGAAAAAGTTCTCAATAATAGAGGTTTCTCACTTATCCAGGTCCCATTTAACCAGGTTTCACTGTAAAACTATTTTTTTCACTTTATAAGTGTTTCTTAGGTGTTGTAGTGTATTGTGTACTAGCTAGTGCTTACGCCTTGGTGGCGTTAATATAAATACTTTTTATGAAGTTTATAGTTTTAGTGTAAGTCCAGCAGTGGACATTTAAAGGCTGTTGATGGGATGTTTTTGCTAAAGCGAGAAATCGTAACAAACAAACAAACGAACTTAATTTCGTCTTTATAATATTAACTAAGCGGTGATCTTATTGTTTTACCATAGATTTTATTTTTTTATAAACCATACAATATATTTTATTCAAGATATTATAAATACTGTATGTACTAACATAACATCAGTATATAAAAATTAAAGATACACTCAAAATGTAATGATAATAAGAAATCACACAATATATTAACTATTTACACAGCATGAACACAACTATTCACTATTTAATATTTACACAACATAGTGTTGTAGTCATATAGTAACTCGGTAGGGAGTAGCCATATTACCGCGGTCGCAGCCTTCTGCGAAGATGTAATCTCGCAGAAGGAGGTGGCGGAGAAGGCCCGGGAGGACGATGTCCACTCGGACCCAATCCGCCGCCGGCGAACCGGGCGGCGGAGGCGCGCCTATCAGCGCCTCATGCCGCCCTGAGTGTGGCCGCGGATGGTCGGGACGGGCTTTCCCCTCCATCCGCTCTAGTGGCCTCCCGCGAGGGGGCGACGTACGCGTGTGCCGTACGTCGCCTAAATTGAGAGTCATACCAGCAGACGGTGCCCGCTTCAGTGCGGGCAGGCGCTGGGAGGGGTCCGGACGTGTTAATAACTGCAGTTCCCGGACTCCTCCCTTCACAGGCGCAGAGTGGCACACCGTGTGGTTTTAGTCGGTTCGAGTCCGACACACCGCCCGCCGCAAGCCGCGGTGGGGTGACGGTCCGAGGGGATTTCCACACGTTAATAAAAAATAAATAAAAAAAAAAGGTAGTAGCCATACGCAGTCGTTCCCCTCTGTCACATTATAAGCCCAAATTTACCTATGCATTACTGTTATGAATGTTTTTTTTTTTAATTGTTATGTGTATGTGTGTGAGTTCGTAGTGACAGGAGATTGTTTGTGTATGTGAATATAAAATATGTATGTGTGAAGATTTCCTCGAGCAAAAAGACGGTTTGGCTAATCCGTTCGGTAGCCCGATTTGCTCTATGGTTGTAGTTAAAAATATACAGACACGATTTATTATTCGATTAACTAATCGATGAACAAAAACGATCTTCTTGAACACAAATTGTACTTTAGGAAAGGTAACCTCTAGTCAAGTAGATGTTCTGTAAACGTTAGTAGAAACTTAAGGAATGACGTCATCTCAACGCTAAGTCACGTGGTTAAAACAAATTATTACCTAATAATACAAGAGAATAGAGGCGTTAACGATTACAGAAAGAGAACCGACGCGAAACACTTACATCTTGGCTAAGGCTGATTGGTCAAGAGGCTTGATTAATGCGTCACTATTTTCTAAACGCGAATGAATTATTGTAGTAAATTAATCGAACAATAGATGGCATCTGTATATCTTTGAACTTTTAGTTCTACAATAGTGTACTTAAGTTCAATTCAAAAATTACAACTCTGTTACAAGCCACATTATTACATTATACAATAATACACTTTTATTGAAAAAAAAACATACATCACTTGTGGTATTATTTTGCCAGCATCATTAAATGCAACATCATAAATTTCAGTCTGCATTGTTCTCCATTAACTGATCTCATGTTTCATATCTCTAAATCAAGATCAAATATAAATAATTCGACAATAGCCGCATATGACGTCACGCCTTACAGAGGCCCTCTCCACGTGCGAGAGAGTCGCAGCGATATTATCGTCCTACATACCACGTATTTCTAAGCACTCGATAAATATCGCTCATTCGACGAGATAACTCGACGATAAAAACGTGGACCCGTCGCGGTTCTCTCGTTCGTTGAGACGGCCCCTTAATATTTCATACAAAAATGTACCGCGTCCATTGCTTTGACGTTTCACAAAAACATACTGATATGACTTTACAATCATCTCGTGTTTTTTTGTAATCTATACAAATAAATAAAGTTTTGAAGACGTGAAAATTAAATTTGTCGCTATACGCGTTGATAGGGGAGGATTTAGGGCGTATCTTTAAACATGGGAACAATTAATTTAAAAAATTATATTACCTAGTGATGAAATAACCACTAATACTAATAATATAATAAGTTTTACACAGTTTAAGTTTTAACATCTTATGCACAGTAAAATCGAACGTTAACTAAAAGTGAGGCGTTAAGCTGTAGCGCTTTTTGATTTAAAAAAAATTTAAAAATATATGCAGGGATGGGACTAATCCCGCCCACACGCCCACCACTGTAACTCCTGTACACCAGGATCAACAGCGGTGACCCACGAAAACACCGAGTTATGACACTCGGGAAGTCCCAGGAAAAATTTAACTGTCTTGGAACCCGCAACGAAATTAATCAGAAGAAAACTGGAGGAGTTGGAAATATAATAAGTCCACTTCCCTCCTTAGCAAAGCGGGAGACAAAATGGAGTCAAAATAGGCAGACGCCTTTTTCAAACCGGGAAGCACCACGGATAAAAATATTATGGGTCCTAAGTGAGCTATATTTGATTTCTATAGTATGTATGGCAGAATCGCTTAAACGCACGGAAATTCACCGCAGTTGACACAAGATCCCCATAATATACTACCCCAGACGTCATTTGTAAGCTATTTAGCATCATGTTACGTTCATTGTACCAAAGACTACATTCCCAGAGGATATGATGAGCCGACTGTTCACAGCTAGAATCAGGTGTTGAGCATTGACACAATGGTGAATCGACTAATTTAAATGAGTATAGTTTACTATTAAAGTTACCGTGGCCTGTAAGAAATTGAGCGACACAGTGATCTACCTCGAGCCATGTCCTTGACAACCTTTCGCGAACAGATGGAAAGAACTGGTAAAGGTGGCGCCCCTTAGATGATTCGTCCCATCGTTTCTCTATGCATATATGCAGGGATATATAAATATATATAGAGATAGTTTTCTCGGGAAAAAAAAAGACGTAAGCGGCGAAAATATAATAGCGCTTATGCGTTTCGTTCAACGCAGTATAAGTACGCAACGTACAAAAGCGAAGAAGCTTGAGGTGCCACGCCGTCCGCAACCCTCCGGCTGCAAAACTAAACTCTAGTCGTGCGTCGGAGCTAACACACACTTTTTTGTTTGTTGGTAGTGTTAGTGTAGAACCATCAGTAATATTCGAATCTATCCCTTCCTTTTGGATAGATTACTTATTGTGGAAGCGTTTAAGGTATATAACATCAAACAACGACCTTTATGAGCTTGATAAATACATCGAGGAAATTCAATACTATACAATAAGCGTACCTAAATGAGACATTGTTATTTATTTAACACGTTTTTATTAGCTCACTTTTATTTTGTTTGTTTTATTGTAACTGAATTTTGTAAGTGTGTTTTTAAGTCTTTTAAACTCTTTAGTTGGTCGAGTTTATGTATCGGTGTGTACCATACACCTAGCGAGAAACAATAATGGCAAGAAACATTCTCTAATATTTTAGCTCTATATTTTTTTGACTAATACTAATAATATCTTGATTTTTTTTCAAGAACCAACTAGGAATCGTCGTTCTATTTAGAAGCGTCTACAAATATGATAAAATAACGATAATTGACAATCGTTTCATCACTATTTTATTTACTTGCAACACAGTAATATTATGAACACATGCTCTTAAAAATAAATAATAAAAATAAATTGATTTTAGACGTCAAACTTAGATTAACAAAAAAAATGTGGAAAACAATTTGAATAACTAAACAATTTTGAAATAAATATAAAATCGTGTGTTTTCTACATTCATTATTCCTTCAGAGTATCATTGCGACTCGTAACGGAATAGCTCCGTATATAGAAATAAATGACAAGACGACCATATCGCCGCGATTCTATCGCGCAAGGAAACCAACGTCATATAAATCTTTTGCCTTCAACAGGTCACTGTAATCCTTTCTTTCCTATGTGTTTCCTTCCCACATTGATCCCGGGTATTTTAAGCGTGAATAAATATCTCACTAGACCACAATAGTGGGGGGTCACCGTGCTGTATGGCCTGAGGATGGTGACCAACACTCTAGGATTATACTTATGCCGTGCCATTAGGCAGATTAGAGTTATTTTGACTAACGTTTATAAATATAATTCAGTATTTTAACAAAAAAAATCGACTTCAATCTGGACCAAATTTAAATGGGACCATTTGAGAAGCACCAGCTTTCAAATAAAAAGAGAATCATCAAAATCGGTTCACCCAGTCGAAAGTTATGAGGTAACGAACATAAAAAAAAATATATACAGTCGAATTGAGAACTTTCTCCTTTTTTTTAGTCGGTTAAAAACTAATGTAATGTGGTGTATTGAGAATAATAAAATAGGCGAGGGATATTGCTTCTAAGGATGGGTGTGACAATGTATGCAATAGTTTAAAAAAGGTGGGATCATTGAACTAGCTCTTGAACCGAGTCTTCTAATTGATACCATTATATTCTGTCAATTGAAAAGTAAAAAATATATTATAAGGCAATTTCCAAAATACTGTGCTAAATTATCTTCACACAATACAAAGCATGATTTGTAGACAATGTTACAAGCTTAAAAAATAAAGTAAATAAATGGTAGATTTTTTATACAGTAGTATTTTGGTTGAAGGTCCTTAGTCTACACTCTAAAATCGTTTGTTCCAAAATTGTATTTTTGTATTAGAACCTTGTACCTGCCGTAAGAGTTCTTGCCGTTACAGACAGTGAACACAGCACAATAAAGGCACTCCTAGTTTCATTCGAGTCCGAAGAGCCAGTTGATGCCTTGAGCTAGGAAGAGTATGAGAGGCTGCCACGCGACCAGCCATCTGATCCAGTCTAAGAGCTGGCCGTACAAGATGTGGGGTCGATCCCAGCTGAACAACTCGTTAAGGAATCACAATATCATATCTCATCCGTACAAAACACCAAATGATTGACCAAAGTAAAAAATATTTTATAACGCAATATCCAGAATACTGTGCTTAAGTTTCTTAACACAATACAATGCTTGATTTATAGAGAATGTTAAAAGCTTAAAAATAAAGTTAATAAATGGTAGATTTTTTATACAGTAGTATTTTGATTGAAAATAATATATTTTAAAAGATTTCATTTTAAAGCATCTCAATAGGCTTCCATAGTGTGGGTCACCATGCTGCATTGTCTGCACGAGCAATGAGTATGGTGACCATCACTCTTGGATTCTGCTCATGCTTTCCATCAGGCTGAGTATAGTTACTTTGGCAGGATCAGGCATTAAAAAAATCCAAGCATTGCTGTAGGCTTGGAAAAAAAAATGTGATTCTACTGTTTTACAACATATTTTGATTATCTTTCATCTGAGGAAGCAGTACAGAGATTTTTTTAAAGGATACGGGTTCGTGAACATTCTCTTGAGGTCCACCTTCTCCTTGCAGTAGGGACAGGTCTGCTTCTTGCCCACAATGCACCAGCCTCGTATACAGAACTCGTGGAACACGTGGCCACAGGTCAACTTGTATGTATTCTCTATAAATACAAGCGAAACAATATATTATTACATTTGTATTACTATACTAACAAAAAAAGTTTTAAAAACAAGTACCTACTGGCTACTAATTATTAAAAAAAAACAGTTTAAAAAAAATATACTTTGTTTTGTTTTAATTTTGATATATCCAGTGATACCCTTACGACTAAAACGAGTCTATTGACTCACACTCACATAAAAATACGACAAGCCGTTTAGGCTCTAGGGCGTGCCAAAGAAATATACATACATACACTCGAAAAACATGACCCTCCTTCTTTCGCAGTCGGGTAAATACAATCGAATTGAGAACCTCCTCCTTTTTTGAAGTCGGTCAAAAAAACTATAACCCGACTACGTAAAAACTTGATAAAATTTATACAGCCTATGACACCCGGTTTATTATTACTTTACTCTAGTGACACTTCATTCACTAAAATGGGTTCAGTAATTTAGACGCTACGAAAACATACATAGACTGCCAAAAATATTACCCTTTATTTTGGCTTCGCCGTAGTCGGGTACAAAAAAGTATTTAAGTATTCTAATCCGTAAATCTAGCTGTCATAGTACAAACTCTGAAGTTTGAAGTTAGATAGCGTTGTGTGTCAGATGCATAGAGGTATTATAGATAGAGCAGGGGAGCCAGGCGTCCAGCCGTCCCTCGGTTAGAAAGAGAGAGACGATCGCGGTACCTATCTGTCTCTCTCTACTCGCATATGCGCAGTTAGCGCGGAAAAGCAGTTAATTGTTGTGATTGGATTACCATTATTAGTCCTTTACTGCGCATGCGTCAGTAGAGAAAAACAGATGGGTACCGCGATCTTCTCTCTCTTTTTAACCGTTGGACGTTTCCGCTTACAGGCAGCCGTATGAATTCCCTACTCTATTATAATAGCTCTATGGTCAGATGTCTGAAAGTTATTGTTTTTGTTATTTATCACTAAGCAATGCTTTAACATACCCTAGTGTCACGCCTATTCCCCAGACAGACAGAGATTGATTTCCACTTACTATGGTCCTAACACGCAACAAGCAGTGTTCATTGTGTTACAGCAGTTTAATCGGGTTTATATAACGATTGTGTATAATGTGTTTGTAATAAAATATTTTTTTGATTTATTATTTATGGGATAGGGGACAAACGAGCAGACGGATCGCCTGATGGTAAGCGATTACCACCGGCCATGGATATCCGCAACAGCAAAGGCGTTGCCTTAAAAAGGTAGTATGCTCTTTTCTTGAAAGTTTGAAGGTCGTATTAAATAAAAAAATATAGATAAAAGCACATGGGTAACTCACCGAGGACGCCCTCTTCATTGACGTCTACGAGGAGGAGGTTCCCGCACACCGCACACACGTTGTTCTCGAGCTGACGCGTCGGGATACCCTCCTGGGTGTAGTACTGGCGACAGACAACTTCCCATGTCAGTGAAAATATAAATAAGGTTTTTTTTTACGGTATAGGTGGCAAACGAGCAGACGTATCACCTGATGGTAAGCGATTACCGCCGCCCATGGACACCCACCAGAGGCGTCACAAGTGCGTTGTCGACCATTGGGGGATGGGGAAAGGGATGTGGGGAAGAGTTGGGGTATGGGCCTTCGGTATCCTCACTCACTCGGTGAAACACAGCGCAAGTGCTATTTCCCACCGGTTTTCTGTGAGGCCGTGGTATCACTCCGGTCGAGCCGGCCCATTCATGCCGAAGCGTGGCTTTCCCACGGTTTGTAATCGCGCGGAGATATATAATTCGCGATCCTCGAAGTGATTAATCGGGCGTGTGATACGAATTCGGGATTCGAGGGTCCTCAGCCGTCGAATGTGTTTGATTGAGACTCAAGATCATTGTGTGATTATGAATCAAGCAGCTATCATCGCCAGGGTACCCTAGGCATCGTCGTAGGTTAGCTGCCATCATACATAAGGTCAGTCAAGGTTATTAAAAAGATGTGTAGCGCCTCTAGTTTTGAATTCTTTCCCCAAGAGGATAGTTCTTCGATTTACAAGCTTTTAATTCATGGACCCTTACAGACTGGTACAAGGATTACTTTCTCCAAATAACGAAGCCCTGGGGAAAGGAATTAAACAATTTTTTTTTAGGGTTTTGTACCACAAAAAGACAATACGGAACCCTTATAAGATCACTTGGTCACAGGGGATCACTGTTAAGACCTTTTATTTCGGGAACGCGTGAAGGTATAGAGTTCAAATTTAAATCGTATACTCCTCAGGTCTACAGTCCCCTAAAGTTGTCACAAAATAAAACTTCTAAATTTACGAAAACAAAGAAACAAGAAGCAAAAAACGCATATTTCGGCACTTCCAAGTGAATCAAAACTTATAGGATACTTCCCGTTGACCTAGAACTATGAAATTTGGCAAGTAACATCTTTATAGACCACAAATACAGGGAAAAATCTCAAAACTTTAACTTTGTAATTAAATCTTGAAAAATATAGGGTCCATATTTTTATAGGGGGGTCGAAATTTCAAATTAAAGCTACTAGTTCAATTGGGGGTATCATTTTAAAGGGCTTGATATGCACATTGCAAAATATATTCTTACGCACGGAACCCTCGGTAAGCGAGTGCAACTCTTACTTGTCCGGTTTTTTTTAGTTTATGCACCTAACTTAACTGTGCCAAATAATTTTCGTAAAATTTAGTATAAAGCTCCACGTATTAATATTTAGATAACAGAATATTTGAAACAATACATACCCCTATAGACGCAGCCATTTTATCAGAGCAGTATTCAGCCACATCCCTGCCTAGCACACCGAAGTACAGGCCATAGAACAACAGCATCAGCGCCACATCCATCCACTGCTGGGGCTTGTGTCCGAAGGCCAGGTTCAGCCCGAAGAAGGTGAGCATCATCAGTATGTAGCCCACCACACCGAGGAAACAACTCACTTTGTATATTAGGTAGAACCATTTGTACACTAACCTGTAATGATAAAAAAATTAACATAAAACCGATGCTGTTACTGGACCACATTGAAGGGACCACACGGGAACCACCAGCTTTCAAATAAAAAAAAATCGTTGTCTGTAAAGTCGGTTTACGGACGACAGTTTAACATGACAACGTCATAACAAAACATTGATGATTTTTTTTTATGGAATAGGCGGGCAAACGAGCAGACGTATCGCCTGATGGTAAGCGATTACCGCCGCCCATGGACACCTGCAACACCAGAAGCGTCACAAGTGCGTTGCCGGCCTTTTGGGGATGGGGGGGAGGTAAGGGTAGGGGATTGGGGTATGGGCCTCCGGTATACTCACTCGCTCGGTGAAACACAGCGCAAGCACTATTTCACACCGGTTTTCTGTGAGGCCGTGGTATCACTCCGGTCGAGCAGGCCCGAAGCGTGGCTCTCCCACTCATATACAAAAACAACATTTTTTGTCTGTCTGTCTGTTTGTTCCGGATAATCTCTGGAACGGCTGGACCGATTTTGAAGGGATTTTCACTGATAGGTAGCTGATGATATAAGGAGTAACTTAGGCTACTTTTTTAGACTAGCTTCGCCCCGCGGCGTCACCCGTGGTACGACAATAACCGCGGGTAACACCACGGGGCTCTACTAGTCAACAATAAAATTCTAAATTTACCACAATCCCATATCATAAGTATTTGTTTCTTACCTAGGCGTAGTAACAGACATAGGTCTATTTGTAGATTTCCTTATAACTACAGCTGTGAGCATCGTGAATATGCTCCAAATGATGATGAACCTCCACCACTGGTTCTTGGCGCTCATCAGCACTGGTATCGACCACATGGCAACCATTGTGAACAACTAGAAAACAAACATGATTTGTTAACGGTCAGATGTGATGTGTCGTAAGAGCCGATTAAGTTAGAACGCACACCGACGCCACACGCTACACGCAATAAACATTTACGCCCCTACAATTACTACGCTATAATTCAGCTTGCAGCAAATGTATCGTGTATGTGCTCTTTGGAAACACAGTTGTGGCCAAGCACCAGGAACATAATATCGAATTCAATGTGGCCGCACACCAGAGATACATTTGTATTACAGCAGTCCGACCCGGGTATCGAACCCGAAACCTCTTGATCTGCAGTCGGTTACGCTAACCACTAGACCAATGAGGCACGACTACGTCTCGCCAGGGGAGTATTAAAAGCTGTTTATGACGGTGTTCAAATATAATATGGTATTACCAAGAATAAGTGTTAGTGCCAAAGGGCGGTTACGTGCTTTGAAGTACAGTCAACAGCTTAAATATATTACTGTAGCACATCGGCATGTATATCTGTCCCAGGGCCAGGAACGAGTACAATATCTGCCTCGACATGACTGTTGATTGAACTTGTCAATCTCAAGAACTACTGTTCCGATTTCAGTTTTAGATAACCGAGTATTCGAAGAAGGCTATATATTATCATGCTACTAAAATAAGGAAAGGGGGTATCAATAAAAACTGTTGCAAAAACTGCTGGGCTCGGGTCTCCTCTCAGGAGAGGGTTAAGGCCGTACGTCCCCACGCTGGCCAAGTGCGGGTTGGGGACTGGCAACACAACGTTGTGACTACGTAATCTTGCCGTTGGATGTTTTTAAGACGCCCAAAGGCCTCCAACTAAGCTTCACGACTGTTTTTCTATGCTAACAACCGGGACCGACTGCTTAACGTGACCTCCGAATTATGGAGACGCTCATGGTATCATGCCACTAACGGTCACCCATCCAGGTACTGACCACGCCGTCTTGCGCAGGTTAGTTTCGCAATGTCTCCCTTTATCATCATCACGCTACGGGCAATACGAGAAGTAGACGAGGTTGTACGGGTCAGCTAGGCAGTTTTTTTTTATAGTAGGCTAACGAGCAGACGTATCGTCTGATGGTAAGCGACACCCGCAACACCAGAGGCGTCACAAATGCGTTGCCGACCTTTGGGAATGGAATGGACCTTTGGAATGGAGGGAGGGGTTGGGGCATGGGCCTCCGGTATCCTCACTCTCTCGGTGAAACACAACGCAGGCGCTGTTTCACACTGGTTTTCCGCGAGGCCGTGATATCACTCCAGTCAAGCCATTCATGCCGAAGCGTGGCTCTCACATAATAAGAATAAGAAAACTCACAGCATAAGATCTATAGTGTCGTTTCTTCCATTCCATGACGACGACCTGCGCCACTATGAGGGTCACGATGAGGATCATCACCATCGTGGTGTGCATCGACTCGTGGCCGCGATGTAACTCGTGCAGCTTCTGGTGATCATACCTGAAAAAGAAAATAACACCTTACATAAATCACTACATAGTATAAAACAAAGTCGCTTTCTCTGTCCCTATGTCCCTTTGTTTGCTTTAATCTTTAAAACTACGCAAAGGATTTTGATGCGGGTTTCTTTAATAGATAGAGTGATTCAAGAGGAAGGTTTTTATGTATAATAAATGCATAATATAGTATGGAAACACTGTTAATTTTCGAGGTTTCTAATGAGATGTAGCAAATAAACACATTTTTTTGCGCTTACATTGCAAACGCTGGTTGCACCCTACGAGATAGATCAAAATAATGTACTACAGTATTATACACCTTAAAAAGTACTACAAAAAAGTCCGCGACGGTATATGTCTATCTCTTAGGGATAACCCACAACAACCATTTTTTATTCCCTTCTTTTTACGAGAAATAATGGGATATTTACGAAGTGATTTTAAGCAATACAGAATGAATCCTTATACAATTAAGTAAATTAAATACATTGTGCATTTAATAGAGATAAAAATGGCTCTTTACTGTATCTAATTTAAATGAATATATTCGAAGATATTACAGATTTAAAATGCACGAATCATGTCGTCGGCGGAGGCATCTGAAATCCACCCGTGCGAAGCCGGGGCGGGTCGCTAGTTATAAATATGAAGGGTTTGTTTGTTTGTTGGTTTGAAGCACGAGGCAGGCATTTGGTCTCGCGGTAGGCGTGTGCGACTGCTGATCAAGAGGTCTCGGGTTCGATTCCCGGGTCGGACCAAATGTTTGTATGATCTACATATTTGTTTCGGAGTTTGGGTGTTTTCTATGTATAATATGTATGTATTTACATAAAAAAAGTATAGATGTATTTGTATCAGTTGTCTAGTACCCACAACACAAGCTCTGCTTAACTTGGGACTATATGGCGTTGTGTGTTAGATGTCCGAAATATTTATTATTATCTATATATATATATATACTAGCGACCCGCCCCGGCTTCGCACGGGTGGATTTCAGATGCCCCCGCCGACGACACGATTCGTGCATTTTAAATCTGTAATACCTTCGAATATATTCATTTAAATTAGATACAGTAAAGAGCCATTTTTATCTATATTAAATGCACAATGTATTTAATTTACTTAATTGTATAAGGATTCATTCTGTATTGCTTAAAATCACTTCGTAAATATCCCATTATTTCTCGTAAAAAGAAGGGAATAAAAAATGGTTGTTGTGGGTTATCCCTAAGAGATAGACATATACCGTCGCGGACTTTTTTGTAGTACTTTTTAAGGTGTATAATACTGTAGTACATTATTTTGATCTATCTCGTAGGGTGCAACCAGCGTTTGCAATGTAAGCGCAAAAAAATGTGTTTATTTGCTACATCACATTAGAAACCTCGAAAATTAACAGCGTATCATACTATATTATGCATTTATTATACATAAAACCTTCCTTTTGAATCACTCTATCTATTAAAGAAACCCGCATCAAAATCCGGTGTGTGGTTTTAAAGATTTAAGCACACAAAGGGACATAGGGACAGAAAAAGCGACTTTGTTTTATACTATGTAGTGATATAAAAGAGTAAGGTGACTGACTGACTGACAGACTGACTGACTGACATACCCAGAGATCAACGCACAGCCCAAACCGCTGAAGCTAGAATCCTGAAATTTTGCATGCAGGTTCTTTATATAACGTAAGTGAGCACTAAGAAAGGAATTTTCGAAATTCCACCCCTAAGGGGGTAAAACAGGGGATGAAAGTCTGCGTGAGCGAAGCTGCGTGTAAAAGCTAGTTAATGTATATGTGAGTGTAAGTGAGAAAAGAAATAAGGTGAGTACCAGATTGCCACTATTTTTTCCTATAGCAGTTTAATACCAAAGTGCTGTAATCTTTTGATTGTAAACTTTTAATACAATATTCGTTTCGTTTCAAACTGTCATCTGTCACCTTACGATCATAAGCTGTTGTATTAAAAATATATATTTTACTCTATTAATGACTTTAATAATTTTGTGACTTGTCTATGGAAAGCATTATAAACAAAGTTATTATCCACATTAATATTATTGCACGTTTGGGCTAGTGGTTTAACGGTCACCACGCCGTTTCCTACTTCACCAAGTGTCGTGGGTTCAAATCCCACGTAGGACAACACTTTGTGTGATCTACAAATTGTTGTTCTGAGTCTGGTTGTTCTTTGTGTCCGTTTCATGTATGTCTGTAAAGTCCCCCGCGACACAGGATTTATTCCTAGTGCGGGAGTTGTCTTTAAAAAAAAAGAATGTATTCGAAAGTAGCTCTGTCTAGAGATACTTTGATTCTTGAGAATGGATATAGGCTACTCTTTACGGCGATAACCGACATACATGAAAGCGGAGCCGAGGGTAAAAGCTTGTAAATCTATATATCTATATCTATAGAAATAAATAAAATTGGAGTGTCTGTTAGTAATATTAAAATAACCGCTTTTTAATAAATGCATATGTATATAATACACGGTACATGTACCAAAATTTCATTTTTATTACACCTTTTGTTTGTCTGTCTGTTTATTCCGGCTAATCTATGGAACGGCTGGACCGATTTTGACGGGTCTTTCACTGGCACATAGCTGATGATCTAAGGAGTAACTTAGGCTACTTTTTTAAGACTAGCTTTGCCCCGCGGAGTTACCCGCGGTTGTTGTTGTACCGCGGGTGACACCGCGGGGCTCAGCTAGTATATTATACTTTTACTAGCGACCCGCCCCGGCTTCGCACGGGTGGATTTCAGATGCACCCACCGACGACACGATTCGTGCATTTTAAATATGAAAATCTTCGAATACATTCTTTTTTTTTTTTTATAGAATAGGCGGGCAAACGAGCAGACGTATCGCCTGATGGTAAGCGATTACCGCCGCCCATAGACACCTGCAACACCAGAGGCGTCACAAGTGCGTTGCTGGCCTTTGGGGGATGGGGGGGGGAGGGGTGGGGTATGGGCCTCCGGTATCCTCACTCACTCGGTGAAACACAGCGCAAGCACTATTTCACACCGGTTTTCTGTAAGGCTGTGGTATGACACCGGTCGAGCCGGCCCATTCGTGCCGAAGCGTGGCTCACCCACGGCCAAATTTAAGTTAGATACAGTAAAGAGCCATTTTCATCTATATTAAATGCACAATGTATTTAATTTACTTAATTGTATTTAATTTACTTAATTGTATAAGGATTCATTCTGTATTGCTTAATATCGCTTCGTAAATAAGCCATTATTTCTCGTAAAAAGAAAGGAATAAAAAATGATCATTGTGGGTTATCCCTAAGAGATAAGACTTACGTCCACCGCCAGCTAAACTATTTAAGAACTAAGCATAGTGAACTAAGCTAAGCTAAACTAGAACTACGTTGTCGGTCCACCAATAAATAAGCTAAGACAACGTTGGTGATGGCCAGTTTATGCTAGAACGTCGAGTTAACCGGACGTGATATGGAAGACGACACGAGCAATGACGAGACTTTAGAGGACTATCGTCGTAGGAGAAGATGATTGATTATTGCTTATTTTATAAGGAATAATCACAAATTTAAAAAAATAAAAAACCGACTTCAATCTGGACCAAATTAAAATCGTTAATTTGTCGCGCACATACTTAATGCAAATTGAAGAATTATATGGTTTTCTCATGGATGACATGTCAGAACTGGACCAAATGACTGAAATGGGACCACATGGGAAGCACCAGCTATCAAATAAAAAAAGAATCATCAAAATCGGTTCTTCCAGTCGAAAGTTATAAGGTATCAAACATAAAAAAAAAAAATACAGTCGAATTCTCAAGAGGTTCTCAACCTCCTCCTTTTTTTGAAGTCGTTTAAAAAACGGAAACGTAGATACTGGATAAGTCAACACATTCAGTCCTGGAAAACAAGCAGCGAATTTAACACTTTTTTTAATGAACTTGACGACGAAAATTTTAAGATGTACTATCGTGTATCTAGACAACAGTTTGATGAGTTACTTACAATTCTTCACATTCACATTCAATTATACACTGTACAAACACGTTCGAACAACACTATCGACAGGCGTCAGAGGGGTAAGGCAAGGGGCTGAGAGGCGCTTAGTTTAGCTCAGTTAGTTACGGATCGGCCGCCCAACTAAGTTAGTTCCACTTAGCTGGGGCATTTCACGTAGCTTAGCTGGCATAGTTTGCGATGGACGCACATGTATGAAAAACTGGCTCAACTATGCGAGCTAAGCTAAACTATCTTAGTTTAGCCGGCGGTGGACGTTCGGCTCTATACATATGCCGTCGCGGACTTTTTTGTAGACCTTTTTAAGGTGTACAATACTGTAGTACATTATTTTAATCTATCTCGTTCGTAGGGTGCAACCAGCGTTTGCAATGTAAGCGCAAAAAATGTGTTTATTTGCTAAATCACATTAAAAACCTCGAAAATAACAGTGTTTCCATACTTTATTAATTATTATACATAAAAACCTTCCTCTTGAATCACTCTATCTATTAAAAAAAAACGCATCAAAATCCGTTGCGTAGTTTTAAAGATTTAAGCAAACATAGGGATATAGGGACAGAGAAAGCGACTTTGTTTTTAACCGACTTCCAAAAGGAGGAGGTTCTCAATTTCATCGGTTTTTTTTTTTTATGTATGTACATCGATTACTCCGTCAATTGTGGACTGATTTTGAAAATTCTTTTTGTATTCGAAAGGATATGCTCCCCATGTGGTCCCATGGCCACCATATCAGGATGTGATGATGGGATCCTAAGGAAATCGGAGGAAACCCTCAAATTTACATGAGCGCCTGCAATGAAGTTACGAGCAATTGTCTGCATGTCTTCATATTCTGTAGACATCATTAAATTTTAAATGAAATGATGATGAGAGACTTGAGAAAGACTAAAAAGCGAAAAATAAAAATAAAACTTCGTTTAAAAAAACCGACTTCAAAAACTAAAAAGTATAAAATAACTTAATTTGTATGTGCTACCTATTCATAGGTTTGAAGTCGGTGCCAAGCCATAATGTAATAGTAGGTACCGCACTCGCGGCGCGTGACCTTGAGCGGGATAGCATGCTCTTCGCGTTGAACAATACAACCGAAGCGTCGTTGACGTTCGTCTCGAAATATAGCGAGTGTGGTAACTTCTATTCCATTGGCTTGGCACTGACATCAAACCTATGAATAGGTAGCACATACAAATTAAGTTATTTTATACTTTTTAGTTTTTGAAGTCGGTTTTTTTAAACGAAGTTTTTTTTTTATATACTATGTAGTGATGATACAGCAAAGATTGCAAACAAATACATGAATAAAGTGAGGGTTACTGGTGTTAAGTAACAATAACTGAAATACTATCACGGTAGATTAAGATAAGATATTTAGTAGCTATTGCCAGCAGTTCAATTTTATCTATCTATTCTATCTATTTCTATCTTCACATCTAAAGCCGAGCCTCCACTGAACAAAAGTTGGCAACTTTTGTGTTGTCAACACCTTTTGGTGATAAAAGTTTCTGTAAAACCGAGTCACCACCAAACAAAATTTTTCAACTTTTGTGTTGTCAACCTTTTTTTGTGATGTGAAATTTGGGTGGAGATGCGCCTTAACACACAACGCCATCTAGTCCGAAACTAAGCAAAGCTTGTACTATGGGTACTAGACAACTGATAAGTACATATTCTACTAATATTATAAACGCCTATGGATCGCTTGGAGCGTAGTTCAGGATCGCAGTTTGGATCGGCCTAGTACGATCCACGCTCCATCGTATCAAGATCTTGGATCGCGAGATCGCCGCGCCGATCCAATTTGTATCGTCTGGTGTGAACCCAGTAATTAAAAATTTATCCTACACTATTATATAAAGAGGTAAAGTTTGTGACGTTGTAGGGGGTAATCTCTGGATCTACTGAACTGATTTTGAAAATTCTTTTACCAATAGAAGGCTACATTATTTGGGAGTGACATAGGCTATATAATAACCCGAAAAGTATTAAGACTTTTTCATGGTAGCTGAATTTGCAAAGTAAGTCGGAGAAAAAAATGTTTACCGCTCAACGAAGTGGGCACGGGTCAGCTAGTTTTATATACACTGAATTCTCATAACACTAGTATATCTAGTTACAATTTTTTCTCCTTCTCTAGCATGTATATCGCTGTCTAATATGTTAGCTTAACTTGTAAAGTAAGTGGCGTGGAGACCTGGAAACCTGTAACACAGGTATCTTATACCGGTACGTATCACAGGCACCAGGCTCTCTCAAAATGTGGTGTGAATATACCTACTGGACTCAAATATTTTTGTAAAAACCATCTAAAGAGAAAATAAATATTTTTTAACCGACTTTAAAAAAGGAGGATAAAAAAAATACAGAGGATTTGCCTCTGTATTTTTTTTATGATTGTCACCTCATAACTTTCCACTGGGTGAACCGATTTTGATGATTCTTTTTTTATTTGAAAGGTGGCGCTTCCCGTGTGGTTCCATTTCAATTTGGTCCAGTTCTTGAAGTTGGTTTTTTTTAGTTAAAATATGTGATTATTTTATATACAAATTCCTATTAGATGGGCAGTAAATATAGAACTCTCAAACTCTATTTGCTAGTAGGTATACCATGGTACATTCTTGCACTGTTTGCATTCGCAATGAGTATGGTCACCACCACTCTTGGATTCTTTTGATCAGACAGAGCACTCACTTTGGCAGGCCCATATACAAAACAATAATAACGTGAACTTCCTTCTCACTCTCCACAACACTTACAACTCACGTACAAAGGCCTAATCAAGAGACTAAGTGCGGAAAGGGCCCGAAAAAATAAAAACCTTCACATCAACCGCCTTTAACAGTCCACTGCTGGACATTGGCCTCTCATTAAAAAGCGGGTTATGAAGTTATTTTTCCTGTTAATAAAATGTGAATTACAAAATACATATTTGCCACTAAACTGACTACATAACTCTCAGATCAAATAAAAATAGGTAGATAACGCACGACCTTCTTCTTGTTGAAGCAAAAAAACTCAGCTACTTCCAAGTAAACACATGTTAACACACACACATGCTAAGAAACTATGCTACTTTTAGTCAGTATCGTACAAGTTATGATAGTATATAAGAGATATACTGACGAAAAGTAGCGTAGTTTTTTTTTGCTTCAACAAGAAGAAGGCCGTGAGTTATCTACCTTTTTTTATTGGAACTGAGACATAAGTTAGAAAATGTTATTGGAAGTTTAGAAATAAATGTTGTGCCTTAAGATTAAAATTTGAGACCTGGTCCAGTTATGAACTGGAACTGTATTAGCTAACCACAAACACTGTGTAATAAGTTGTAATAAAACTAATCATTATGAACTTGATGTGTCAATGTTCTTATCAGAAACCATCTGTATTGAAGTCAGCCCAAATTTTTCAAGATAATATAAATGAAATCTTACCTTAACTTCTCCTCTGATGTTAATTCTTCGTACGTCTACACAGAAAATGTAAATAAATTAATATAAAAGCATTCAATTTCACATAATTAATCATAGATTAGAATCACCAATGTTATACCTTATTTGGGTCGACTGGCCTATGAAGATCCATGATTTTAGGATATTATATTTACAATTTATTAAAGAACACTATGATCGAATCATATGAACATTAATTTAATTATAATATTAATTTACACCTAAAATTCCTATGCCACCACGAATGATGCCGGACGAACGTTCCATTTAAAACCAGTATTCGCCTAAATTAAGAGATACTAGAATTCTGATAAGACATCCCTGTTCCTCTTATGGTATTTCATATATCTGTCCTTTTCTTACATGCTGACGATGCGTAACAACTGATTATAGTTGTTATTGAAATTCAACAACTTATCAAATTGTCAATTTGACAGTATCAGTATGACTTTTCCAGGGATACCAGCGTCAATAGCTCTGATTAAAAGTATTAGGTATCTAATAAAAAAGAACACGTCACTATTAGACTGAGATCCCAGTCAGCCCAGAATTACGTAATTTTAGGAAAGATGAAACTTCGTTTAAAAAAACCGACTTCAAGAACTAAAAAGTATCAAATAACTTAATTTGTATGTGCTACCTATTCACAGGTTTGAAGTCGGTGCCAAGCCAAAATGTAATAGTAGGTACCGCACTCGCCGCGCGTGACCTTGAGCGGGATAGCTACTCTTCGCGTAGAACAAAACAACCGAAGCGTCGGTGACGTCGTTGACGTTCGTCTCGAAATATAGCGAGTGTTTAAAATATTAAATTTAAATTAGAGAATTTACATAATATTAAAAGGTTACATAACATCAGCACTATGAGCCATTCAATTATTTCCAAAATCAAATAACTATTTTGTTAGTCATTTCGGATCTGTAACGACATTTGTTTTATATGTCATGTTCTAGATTATGGAATGATTTTCCAATCCGTCAATCAAAAATAAAAAGCGGCCAAGTGCGAGTCGGACTTGCCCATGAAGGGTTCCGTAGCAGCAAGTAACATAGTATTTTTTTTTATTTTTTATTAATGAGTTGTTTGAATGAAAGACAAATTGCGGTTTACGATGTATGACGTATTAAAAAGAACTACTTACTAGATCTCGTTCAAACCAATTTTCGGTGGAAGTTTGCATGGCAATTGACATCATATTTTTTTTAGTTTTATCATTCTCTTATTTTAGAAGCTACAGTGGGGGGGGAGGGGGGCACGTTTTACCACTTTGTGTGTGTGTCTTTCGCGCAAACTATTTAGTTTAGAAAAAAAAATATTATAAACCTCAATATAATTTTTAAAGACCTATCCATAGATACCCTACAGATTTGGGCTTGATGAAAAAAAATTGTTGATGTTCAGTTCTAAGTATGGGGAACCCCAAAAAATTATTGTTTTTTTTCTATTTTTGTGTAAAAATCTTAATGCGGTTCACAGAATACATCTACTTACCAAGTTTCAACATTATAGTTCTTATAGTTTCGAAAAAATGTGGCTGTGACATACGGACAGACGGAAAGACAGACAGACAGACATGACGAATCCATAAGGGTTCCGTTTTTTGCCATTTGGCTACAGAACTCTAAAAAGGTCGCCATTAGGCCTCGGTAAGAAAAGTACTCAATAGTTTGAAGTATCGATACTTCCGTTTCGATATTTTTATGAGTACGATACTTTTTATTCGATGCTACTTATGACTGCGTCATAATTATATGACGCATTATAGTTCGCTATACTACTCATGAGTACAGTATTGATACTTTCTAATCGACACCATGTTCGTGTGTGACGTTTGTTTATAGTCGCAGGAGCACAGAACACATATACTCCTAGCGGACGCAGGAGGCGGCAATGGTCTGATAACATGGTTTGCAAAAACATTTCTTTAGTTTGTTTTGTTATTTTTGGGAGCAGGAGACACGCCTTATGGTGTAGTAACGTCACTCCGTAGTTCGGTGTATCTTTCATGTCACACAGGTCCACAGTTAACCCAAATCTGAAGTTTCCTAAAAGGCCGTCTAGACAGACAGACTAGAACTATTTAAATAAAATGAATCGCCAAATGTGTTCATTATGTTTATATTTTCGATAAATATGCAGAGATTTAAACTAAAAATTAGAAGGAAAATCGTAAAAAAAAAACACATACCTAATCATTATTTCAATTGGACTGCGACATGCCAATTACTTTTGATAGAACGAAATTTGTCTGGGCAGCAAAAGATTAAAAATTAATATGATTATTTTGGCATCTACGATGATAACATTGTTAACTTAACCGACTTTCCGACGCTTTATTCGTATTTCAGAAAAAAAAGTAAGTCAGCTAAATACGTGGATGGAACTAATGGGAAATGAACGTCTATGTCATAACTGAACTGGCACATGGAATTACTAGGAATAAACCGAAAAGTTCTAGTTCTAACCGAAAAGCTAAGTACCATTAGCATTCTAAAACAACACGGAATTTGCGCTTCAAAATGACCAGACAAAATGCTCACTGACTTGAGCCCCTTGAGGTCACTGACGAGTGTCAAAATTGCTGTCAAAATAGGGGTTGATTGACACTTGACATGACACTTGAGTATGACAGTAGCAAATGTTGTTGTGTAGCAAATGTATGAAAACTGAGTTTTTATTCAGTGATTTTATTTAAAAGCAGTGAAATGTTTTAACTTTGTGATGTTTACTGATGTCGATTTGTTCGCCAGGAGTCGGAATGCCGAATAAGGGTAACTATTTTATTACAACTTTGGTCGAATTCGTAGGACCTTACCGCAAATTTTATGTTTACTAATATACAATTGTCAAATTATTGCGTTTGCTACGACTTAATGTTGTTAATTTGAATGTTAGTATATGAATGACTAGGTTTTGAACTCTATCACGGCTAAACCGCTTAGCCGAAATAGATAAATTGCCGTATAGAGATAGATTAGACCTTGGACAAGAAAATAGGCTATTTTTGTCGCGATAACCGATATACACGCGGACGGAGCCTCGGTCAAAAGCTAGTTTTATATAGTTAATACTGATCTGAGACTTAGCTCCACAGATTGAGGTATAGTTCACTACTATTACAGGAAAAGCTTATGAGTTTTGTACTTGAATGATGACCATTTGTTTTTTTTTTACTCCACTCTGCCTGATGGAAAGCAGAATTAAGAGTAGAGGTCACCATACTCATAGCAAATGCAGACAATGCAGCATGCTGTGCCACACTATGGTGTACAACAAAGCTTCTGTATGCCATAATTGCTGTCCTTTCATCTGTCACAATCCGAACCTTCCTTAGAGCATCCATCCATCAATAGTTACAAACTTTCGCGTTTATAATATTAGTATAGATAATATAAGATTAATAAGAAAACATACCCAAATCCGAAGTAGCCCCTAAAGTGACAATATTTTTGTATGTTTCTGGAAGTTGGTTACCCAAAAACCATGTGGGCTCTAGTTTTCTATCTGTAGTCTGTTTGTGATATAACATTATATTATTATGTTGTTTGTATTATTTTATAAATAAATAAATTAATATTTCTGACATCTAACACACAACACCGTCTAGTCCCAAGCTAAGCAAAGCTTGTGTTATGGGTACTAAACGACTGATATAAATAGATGTATACTTTTTTTTGTTGTTGTAAATACATACATATTATAAATAGAAAACACCCAAACTCCGACGACGACGACCCACAAATTGAACCCGAGACCTCAATCACAGTAGTTGCATACACTACCACTGTGCCACCGAGGCAATTATATTATAATATTTATTATAACTATAGATTGTGGAGTGGCGAATACATAGTTCTCAGCAGCAGTACGCTCCACACTTAACTGTTCACTTTAGCTTTATTGCCTCCGGATAATCGTCAGAAATTTACAGATAAGATATTTATCTAAATATTACATAATATATAAACCTACTAGCTGACCTGCGCAACCTCGTTTGAGTCCAAACTACCATCCCCGTTTTAACCCCAAAAGGGGGTTGATTTCTAAAGATACATTATTAGTACACCTCCACATCATCTTTAGAGCATACATTTTAAATTTCAAGTCTCTTACTTCAAAAACATAGGATTTTCATACAAACTTCTAACCCCCGTTTTACCTCTTTAGGGGTAGAGTTTCGTAAAATCCGTTCTTAGCAGATGTCTACACCCTATAAGGAACCTACCTGGTAAATTTCAAGTTTGTAGGTGTTATAGTTTCTGAGATTTCGTGATTAATAAGTGAGTGGTATTTCGCTTTTATATATGTATATAGATATACCTTCCTTGAAAATAAAAAAAACAATCACGTTTGAATATTTTGAGGTGACGTTTTTTTTACAACTTTGGGTGAGTGCCCATTTTCTTATGCCACTGTCAAATCGTTGGAGTCTAAGAATCGTTTTTAACCGACTTCCAAAAAAGGACGAGGTTCTCAATTCGACTGTTTTATTTTTTTATGTTTGTTACCTCATAACTTTCGACTGGGTGAACCGATTTTGATGATTCTTTTTTTGTTTGAAGTCAGTTTTTTTTTTGTTAAAATTTGTATATTATTTTTTACTTATCTGATCGGATGCACTCAATGTATGTCACCCTATTAAGTGTTCATATATGACCGGAGTACATAACAGGGTGCTAGGGTTTTCCCTATATGGTTCTGTTACGCGCCTGAGTAAAACCTGAAATTTCTGCTTCCGGCTCCTCACTGTTAAATGACTCTGCTCTACATTAAACATAATTTTTCTAGTTTAGCATATTTAATCAGAATAAAAAACTTGTTTTTGCTGTGCAGCTGAACTTAACCTGGAGCCATTGCTACCTAAAATTTTGATTGATTACAATAAGCCTACATGAGATTTTTTTTTGTATCGCCTTATGGTAAGCGATTACCGCCGCCCATACACCAGAGGCGTCACGAGTGCGTTGCCGGCCTCTGGAGGATGGGGAGGGGGATAGGGGGAGGGGTTGAGGTATGGGCCTCCGGTATCTTCACTCACTCGGTGAAACACAGCGCAAGCACTATTTCACCCCGGTTTTCTGTGAGGCCTTGGTATCACTCCGGTCCAGCCGGCCCATTCATGCCGAAGCGTGGCCCTCCCACGTAGTTTTTTCTAGATTGTGTCTAGTACGAAAGAAAATATTGTCTGATGTTAGATATTCAACATAACACTCTGCGCAGTAGAAAGCCAGAATGTGACCATTTAAACCACTGCTGTGCTGTCAAATTGTTGTTTTTCCTTCACCATTAATACCTTTCCTATCTATATTTCAGACATAAACCGCAGTCCTGCAGTAGAACCGAAGGCATCTATACTTCCAGCACAACATGCAGCTGTTAGCAAAACTGCACCTAATATTATAAAAGCTGCTGCAAACAAGGTCAGTCACAATATTTACAGTAATTTTTAGGATTCCGTATCCAAAGAGCAAAACGGTACAGAATAGCCATATGGAGGCGTTCCCCCCCTTTTTTTTTCTTTGAGATCCCATCGGATACCACCATGTGGTGGCATGTCGGACTCGAACCGCCTAAAACCGCACGCCGTCTCGCATACTAGGAGCCGGGAACCAGGTACCCCTAGAAAGGAAAACCCTGGAACTCCGACGTACCTCGGGCCACCTATGGTTCGTAGGTGGCCCGACCACTTACAAACCATACTTCAAACTCGAGATACTTCAAGGTTCCAGGGTTTTCCTTTCTAGAGATCCTGTGTGAACCTAAAGCGACGAAAACTAAACGCGAAGCGTCAAAAGCGCAAAACCAGACCCAGGATCACGTACAACTATACTCTCAACTCGGACGGCCAGCTCTACTGTGCGCAATGCAACCGGACTTTCAAAACTAGGTTTGGTTTTGCTAGTCACATCAGAGCCCATCTAAGGGAGAACCCGGGCTGAACAGGGGGGAGTCGCCATCACCAGATACGGTGTGGATGGGAAGATGATGACGTACCTAAAAAAAAATTTTTGGAGTTCGCAGGCTTTCCTCTGGCAAAGTATAAGCCCAAATGAGCCTCTGCCTTATACTATTATGTGACACAGAATGTATGTATCTGTGTGAAATTCTGAATGTTTTGTTTTAATTGTTATGTGTGAGTTCGTAGTGACACGCGATTGTTTTTTATGTGAGTTTGAAACGTGTATGTGTGAAGATTTTCCCCCCGCAAAAAATGACAGACTATTTTGCATCTGAAAAAGACGCTTGGCTTAAAACTCCAATGTCCGTCTACCTGTCTATCACCAGTCGGTATCTAGTATTTTCATAGATGATGTATTTCTGTTGCCGCTATTAGAACAAATACTAAAAAACTGAATAAAATAAATATTTAAGGGAGCTCCCACAACAATCGTCATTTTTTGCTCGTTTTTGCTCGATATTGATAACGGCAACAGGTAGACGCTTGAAATGGTACGGAACCCTTTCTGCGCGAGTCCGACTCGCACTTGGCCGATTTTTTCACAACTTCCCGCACTATAATAGCAATATATCCTCTCGAGGGGGACTTTACAATAATATACATGAAACGAAGTAAGAAGAGACACACAGAGAGTTGTCCCTTGTGGGATTCGAACCTAAAACACTTAGCACATTAGAAAACGGCTAAGTGACCGCTAAACCACTACTCCATTTGCTCACTCGGGTTCATATCACACGTCAACAGTCCACTGCGGGACATAAGCTTCTCTTTAGAATTAAAGGAGATTTTTGCCTACTGGCTACTGCCACGCTGGCCAGTTGGTATAGGGCACTGACGAAATATATACTAGACCAACACTCTACTAGGCGAGACCTGTACGCGGATTTATAGTAAGCTTAATGTTCCCTAGATGTCACTAAGTGCATTAAATCGTGAATTACAACGATATTTTCTAACCCCCAACACCAATACCACGAAGCAAATACGAAGAGGAGATGCCCTAATGATTTTTTTGTATGAAACAATGCGTGACAATTTGCGGGGGTGAGGGGGGGTTACTTTGCCCTTTGCCATCTACCAATCAATAGCAAAACTACTTGCATCGTTACATGTTGATGTTGCTATGTAGTTTAGCTATTTGACACTAAGCGTACGATGTAAGGGACATACAGGGACGTACTCAGAATTTTCTTATCAGGTAGTTACTTTTTTAAAGTCAATTTTGTAAATCATTTTGATGCATGTATCGCAAAAATATTATTAGTAAGAAACATCGTACATAACATCTATACTAATATATTCTATACTAATATATGAAGCGTAAGAGTTTGTTTGTTTGAACGCGCTAATCTCACTCTCGCTAATCACCAGGAACTACTGGTCCGATTTGAAAAAAAAATGTGATTTTTTTATTATTTTATTAGGCCGATCAATGCCCATAGAGATAGTTTAGGTTATTACTTCTTTGATTAATCACAAATTATTTTTTCTGCCACAGCAACTTTATATAACTAATCCTAAAGCTGTGAGGTATTTTCAACATGAAATCAATTTACAATCACAGAAATACTTTACATTTGGCATCAAAGACAAATTAACAAACAAATATGGCGACGCGGGGACATATGCTGTTCAACCAATCAGCGCGCGACTTGCGATTCGTAGATACCATTTTACAATCTCGCGAGATAGATTACAATCAAACGGTTTTGACAATCTGACGGTAATATATATATATATTAAAGAGAGAGAACAAAAACAAAGAAATATAGTACAACAACAAACACATACAATAAGGAGAACAATAACATACAAGTAGGAGTATAATACAAAAAAAAAATGTTTCTACAAATTAGTTTTTCATTTATTATCTTTTCAAATTCTTCAGTTTTCGTTTGATTAATTTCGTTGTGGGTTCCGAGAAAGTTTAATTTTCCTGGGATTCCTGGGATAGAATTTTAGTTAGTTAGAAAACCTATCAAATAATCAGTATAAGTAAAATTTGTTTCATTTTCAAGTACTTTAAATTCTAGATTAATATAGATATAATTTGAATATAGATAAAAAAAATAATTCTAATTACGACCCTGTCTCTTTGTTCTGTTGATGTTTGTTTTCCTAGTTGACGATAGACGTCAGTGTTCACAAAATGATTACAAAAAATACAAAAAATAATATTTTTTCGATTAAAAATTCTTTAGGCAAGAATGCAGAACACATTTCAATATTTTTTTATGATTTACTTTATAAATACTCAGCTCTACGAACCTTTGTATCTTTATTTCTCACCACACAAAGTTTTTCCATCTAGTGGCGAATAGATTTAACTATATTACAACAACACACTGAGAGATTTTTCTAGAACTATTTTAAGAAATTAAGTATAAAATTACTTACAAATGAAATATTATGCCATTCATGGCACCAGAACGTCTATCCAAGTTATTTGTACAAGATAAAACACAACACTTCATCTTTTATAAGGAATAATCCGAGAATATTCAAGGATTGCGATTTTTCGATAAAGTTCTAGAACATTGACGTTGACAGTCTAATTTGTAAGTCGCGATAACTGCGATGACGTCGGGACCTGTATTTTGTCACGGGACCTATGCGCTTATGCCATCTCCTCTTTGTATTTGCTTCGTGACCAATACGAACCCAACAGTCAACTGTCAAGTTTATTGACATTGTATTATTGCGAAATGTACCACTAGATGTCGTTTTTTAAATAATTAATTATCTTAGTACCTACATAATTTATGTAATATTTTATCGTCAGAGAGATCTACACAAATAAATAAAATTGAAATGTCTGTTTTTAATTTTAAAATAACCGCTTTTCTCTTTACAATCTTTTTTTTTATTAATTGTTTGAAACTTTTTTATTTTCAATGGATTCACTTTAAACTTTGTATGCATGTTTCTCAATTGACATAGGTAAGGAACTAAGGACTGACATTTTATTTTTTTAATGGATTCAAAAAACAAAATAAAAATTGATGAATTAATAAAATATAGTTGCATGTTGCAGTTGCAATTCCCGTCCTTAATGACACATGTCTAAAAACAGTTTTTGGCATTTATAAATGTTGTTGATCGTGAATGTATGCAAATAAAAAATTTGATAATTACGAGTTGATAATGTCGAGAATTGCTTGCACATATTAATTAACAACTGTAGATGACAAAAAGGTGTAATTAAGGATTTTCTTTCGGTTTGCGTCTTATAAATAATCCTAATGTTAAAAATGCGAACGTAAGTTCCTTTGTTACGCTTTCCGATCATCATGAAACACATATTCTTGTAGAGGTATTAGAAGTAACATAGGATACTTTTTATTAAATGCGAACGAAGTCGCGTGCGAACGAAGTCGCAGGCGAAACCTAGTTATTAATAAAACAATCATAAGAAATGTTTTTAGAACGAAGTTCCCTAACGCGCTTTTCGCGCCAAAAGTTGTAGCGACACTTAACATTGAGTTGACGTCATAGTGCTGGATACTCAACGTTAAATATAACAAACTGATTGCCAACGTCCATACCGTGTTGCATGCACCGGTTCTCGTCCGATCACCGAAGTTAAGCCACATCGGGCGTGGTTAGTAATTGGATGGGTGACCGCCTGGGAATACCACGCGTGTTGTTGACTTTTTGCATTTATTTACAGAAAATAATATATTGTTTTTTAGTATATTTTGTAAAGTTTGATTATTTCTAAAATAATTTGACAAATGCGTTACCGGCCTTTGGGGCATAGTGGAGTGGGATGGGGGGAGAGGTTGGGGTATGAGCCTCCGGTATCCTCACTCACTCGGTGAAACACAGCGCTGTGAGGCCGTGGTATTACCAGGGGCAGGGGTCATATTACGTCGCGTCGCGCGTAACCAAGTTAAATAATATCCAGAAACGGTTAAATACGTATCTACTCATTTTTAATCAGTAGCCCAAAGTTAAAGTTTCATGTTTCTAACTTAAAAATGACGGACTTTCGTCCACACTTTAAACCCGTATTTCACCCCCTTAGGGGTAGAAATTCCAAAATACCTTCCTTAGTGAATGTCTACTCAATAAAACGATCCATATGAATAACTGAAAGAATACAACTTAAGGTATATACGTACGTGTAATATTAAAATTATCATCTAATCCCTAACTGTTGAAGAGTTTAACCTTCTATCATCAGCTCACCTAAATAACTTGAAAGTATACGACTAAAGGTCTATAGATACGTATGAAATTGAAAGAATTATCCTCCAACTCCTAACCGTTGAGGAGTTGTACCTTCGATCATCAGCTTACCTAAATAATTTGAAAGAATACGACTAAAGGTAACATACATACATATGATATTTAAAGATTTATCCTCCAACTCTTAACCGTTAAGGAGTTGTACCTTACACCATCAGCTCATCATCATAAAATGATGACTACCAGACGCAAATACCGGGTTAACTTTAGGAAATATACGAAAACATAATATGTGCCTAAAAAAATGAGGGTTTCCCTCGATTTCCCTGGGATCCCATCATCAGATCTTGATATGGTGACAATGAGACCACCTCGGGAGCATACCCTTTCGAATACAAAAAGAATTTTTAAAATCGGTCCACAATTGACGCAGTAATCGGTGAACATACATATAAAAAACACAGTGGAACATAGAACCTCCTCCTTTTTGGAAGTCGGTTAAAAATAAAAGTACAGTCGAATTGATAACTACCTTCTTTTTTTGAAGTCGGTTAAAATAAACATTCATATTAATTAAATTTTTGAACTGAGTACGCGGCTCAAGCGACGTTGCCGTTCCGTATTAACTACTGGAAGATATGAACGATTTTTGCAATGTTGCCATTCATGAGTGCATTGTTTCTCTGATTCAACCAAATAACTTATAAATGTGACATCTAGCGTAGTAAATAGGTCATTATTTTCAAGTTTATTTAAATCGATTGCAACGACATCTCCTAAACATAGGTGATAACTTTTAGTTATGCAATTGAAAATCATTTTTTTAAAGCAAGCAATACAAAGCAAGTTTTATATTTGAAAAATAATAATATAGTTACTAGAATTGAAGCACATCAATAAAATACTGTTAAACTTTGTTAAACTGCTTTTTAGAGCTTATTTTAAGCGCCATCTAGATTTAGTTGAACTTTTCTAGCTTTTTACGGCGTACAGTATTGGCCAAGGGAGGGACGGTCTATAGTATATTGTGTCATTGGTATAGGGTTATATAACTGTGTAGGCGCCGTCACGTAACTTGGCCAGATTTCGGCGTAGTAGGGGTAAGTTCGCGCATACTACACTTAATTCAACAAATCAAAACAAACAAAATTGAAGTGTAGTCGACTGACGCTCCAATCGCTTGCTCGGAATTGCTATTATAATCCCCGCGTCCCTCTATCAACCAAAGGGACCTAAAAAATAACTTCTGCGCATATAACGAATCTGGCCATGTTACGTGCCGGTCTCTATACCAGAGACGAACATTAAAACAAAAAATATACTGTATAATATTATATTTATTGTATAATTTATTGATATATTTGATCAGGGGTTTGTTAAACAGTTCGCCGACGTCCTTGGCGAATATGAAGTCTAAATGATTGAACTTGGGCCAATCACAGGCTGGCCTGACCTCCTCTAACATGCCCGTGGCGTTTAGTTTTTCCGCCAGGCGCATTACTTGCTGGAAAGGAACATTTATAATTTTGTTATTTATATACTTTAACCTATTCAAGTCGATGACGGACCTCTCCTCCGCCCTCTGGCTTTCGGAGTAGAGGGGGGGACTCATCAAACATACATAAAATAGACACAAAGAACACCCAGACTGAGGACAACAATTTCTTAAACAACTCTATGAAATATAGGACCGGAGGCCCATACCTCAACCACTCCCCCTATCTCCCCCCCTCCATCCCCCAAAGGCCGGCAACGCACTTGTGACGTCTCTGGTGTTGCAGGTGTCCATGGGCGGCGGTAATCGTTTACCATCAGGCGATACGCCTATACCATAAGCAAAAAGAAAAATTGTTGAACAATGTAAAGGAAATGATGTAACGTTGCGTGAGACATTAACTTAAGTTTTGAGGTTCTTGAATAGTTCAGATAATCCACCACCATCATGCAGAAGAATCACTAGGCCGCCATGGTGTGGGTCGCCATGCTGAATTGTCTGCATTCGCAATGAGTATGGTGACCGCCACTCTTGGATTTTGCTTATGCTTTCCGTCAGGCAGAGTGGAGTAATTTTGGCGGGCCATACATAAAAAAATAATTAAAGCTACTTACTGATTTCTCAGTGAGTAGATCATTTTCACCATAAAGAAGTGAAACTGGTACCCTGACATTGGTCAGATTGTACGGCTTCACTGGGCCGAACACTCCACCCGAGAACGTTGTAAATTCACCTGAAAATATAAAAAAAATAGTAACCATATACACTTATGATACCCTTATAAAACCCTTACCCTTATAGTAAAATCTATCTTATATATATAAAATGAATTGCTGTTCGTTTGTCTCGCTAATAACTCGAGAATGGTTGAACCGATTTGGCTAATTTTGATCTTGAGATATTTAAAGAAGTTCAGGGAAGGTTTGAACGGTGAGAAACTAAAATAATAAGTTACGGAAAATACTAAAATCGACAATTTGATTTTCCAAAACAAACTGTACCTAGCTGTGAAACATTTGATGTCTTTTGTCTTTTTATAGAAAAAAAACTTTGTCTCTTGTTTGTCAAACATTTATACATAAGTTCAGAAATTTGCAAAAAAACAAATTTAATATAATATGTATGTAGGTGATTCAAGGTTCACTGCTATGCAAATCGGTTGTGATGTGCGTTGCTCTGATATTTTCATTAGGCGTTAAAAACAGAACAATGTAATAAAAGCGAAGGCGACTGCAGTTCGTAGTGGTTTAAACGGCTGCCATGCCCGTTCTTAACTGCGCTAAGTGTCGTGGGTTCAAATCCCACATGGTACAATACTTTGTGCGATACACGAATTATTGTTCTGAGTCTGGGTGTTCTTTTTGTCTCATTCATGTATGTTTGTAAAGTCCCCCGCGCGACATTAAATATTCTAAATGCCAGAACAGTCTTTTATACAAAAAAAATATTCCACTGAGTTAGGACTGTTTGTTTCTTTTACCAGTAGAAAGCCACATATTATGTGAGTCATGATGTGATGTGATGACAGATGTCCACTGCTGGACACAGGCCTCCCCCAAGACTCCCCACAACAACCGGTCCGGTGCTGCCCGCACCAACAGTGTCGACGACCTTCGCCATAGGCATATTAAACCGAAAAATGATTACCGCGATATACGACATATACAATACAATACGGCCGGAGCGACTGCCTTCAGTCAGCTTAATATATTTTTTTTTTTATTGAATAGGCGGGCAAACGAGCAGACGTATCGCCTGATGGTAAGCGATTGCCGCCGCCCATGGACACCTGCAACACCAGAAGTGTCACAAGTGCGTTGCCGGCCTTTTGGGGGTGGGGGGGAGGTACGGGAAGGGGATTGGGGTATGGGCCTCCGGTATCCTCACTCACTCGGTGAAACACAGCGCAAGCACTGTTTCACACCGGTTTTCTGTGAGGCCGTGGTATCATTCCGGTCGAGCCGGCCCATTCATGCCGAAGCGTGGCTCTCCCACGGTGCGTATGTCGAAGTTTTATAGAAAGACTGTCATCAAACTTAGGACTTTAACTACCCGTTACGTTTGCCACAGATGTTTGTTCGTATGGCATAACCTTCTATACAATGCCTGCGAGACCGGAGACCGAATGATGCAGAAGCATCAATAGTCCGCCGTGGTGTAGCCACAATGCTGTATTGTTGCATTGTCTGTATTGGCAATGAGTATGGTGACCACTACTATTGGATTCCGCTCATGCTTTCCTTCAGGCAGAGTAGAGTCACTTTGGCAGGCTCATATATTAATAAAACATCTATACTAATACTAGTTGATCCGGCAAACGTTGTTTTGCCATAAAAAAAATGGGGTAAAAAAAAATGATGTTGGTCGATTCTCAGACCTACCCGATATGCACACCAAATTTCATAAAAATCGGTCCAGCCGTTTCAGAGGAGTATGGTAACTAACATTGTGACACGAGAATTTTATATATTAAGATTATAAAGCTGAAGAGTTTTTTTTTAAAGACAACTCCCGCACTAGGAATAAATCCTGTGTCGCGGGGGACTTTACAAACATACATGAAACGGACACAAAAACACCCAGACTCAGAACAACAATTTGTGGATCACACAAAGTGTTGTCATACGTGGGATTTGAACCCACGACACTTGGCGAAGTAGGAAACGGCGTGGTGACCGTCAAACCACTAGGCCAAACGTGCAGTTTGTTTGTTTGAACGCGCTAATCTCAGGAACCGCTGGTCCGATTTGAAAAAGGGGGAAAATTATCACGCTACGGGCAATAGTAGTCGCAAACGAGGTTGCATGGGTCCGCTAGTTTATAATAAAAAAAGCAAAAATAAAATTACCTGTAATAGCCACCTTTCCAAAATGTTCTAGATGTTTTATCGATGCAGACTGTAGCCTGTTCAGGTAAACTGGTATCATGTTCTGAAATATGTAAAATAAAATTTATTACAACCGGTGTGAAGCAGCGCCTGCGCTGTGTTTCACCAAGTAAGTGAGGATACCGGAGGCCCATACCCCAACCTCTCTCACACCACCCTCCCCCAAAGGCCGGCAACGCACTTGTGACGCCTCTGGTGTCACGGGTGTCTACGGGCTGCGGTAATCTTACCATCAGGCAATATTTCTGCTTGTTTGCCACCCAATTCCATAAAAAAAAACATATAAGGACATGAAAACTACCATGAGTAATGGTACAAGATATAAGGGTGAATAAGATGATGTGATGTTCTTCTAGCTGATTTCGGCCACGGCGGCCAGTCTCAACTGAGACCTGCCAACTACGCAGGAGATATTATAGTGCACGAGTGTATGACTGCCTCGTTGGTCTAGCGGTTAGCGTAAGCGACTGCCGATCCAGAGGTCTCGGATTCGATTCCCGGGTCGGACCGCTGTTGGGTTTTTTACACCTTCAAAGCATGCAAACGATTTGGTAATACACTTTAAGTTTGTACTGCTTGTTTTAAATAAATATACACTCAATTCTTAATATCAGCCTAGAGTATGGAAGATAGCGGTGTTACCCGCCCGTGCCTCGTAGAGTGCTCGTTAAGCTGTCGGTCGCGGTTGCCACGAACATCTATGAAAATCGTTATTGGGAAGTCAATGCCTTCAAATATACTGACAACTAGTTCAACTTTCGAATTCAGTTCGCCCTCAGTGTTGCGGAGGTCCGATACTAGTCTCTACGTTTAAAAACTGATATTCAGGTAAAACTGGTTGAACTACTGGCCGACGGCAAACAATCTTGGGAATAATACACTTACATACATACACTTCCTAGTCTAAGTGTGTGTACTACCATTCTCTGTTCCCTCACTCTCACTAAATTCACGCTGAATATTCTAGTGCAATATCGGGTAATGCATGTTCGACGACAAATATTCGCATCTCAAACACGACACTGATCTCAAACTGCAATCATCTGCTAATGAAACCATACTGCTGATAAACAACTATCGACTTTTTTTTCAAAAAAAAAAACTTTTATTTTTTATTTTTGTATTTATGTACTTCTTACTCTAGTATTCATAAAAGTATATAAGTATAGTCATTAATATGTAGAGTATACTTATGTTTTTAAGCAATTGCATAGCTTTTATCGCGGGCTTTGAGGCCTTTGAGCGCGGCGACCGAATCAAGAAATTCCGTAACGTAACGAAAATAAAACCTGACACCCGAAGCTCGCACGGATCGAGACGAGCTGCTCCGAAATCTGTAGCTGTTTGTGAGAAAGTATATAGCTGTATAGGTATCTATCATATCTTTATAATGCCACACTCACCGCATGTGCGCCCCGTAAGTATACATGTCCAAAGAACAAAAAATTCTGTGAATAAATCAACTCGTTCAATGACGAAGACATTTATTAGGAATAGTTTAAATCTTTTATAGTATGCTGTGTAACGAAACCATATCGCTACTTAAAAAAAGTGATCGACGCCATCTAGTGACGATGTTGGTACTAATTTAATAGTTTAATATTTTTCATTCACAATATTATACATACTGCTTAAATAAAAAATAAATAAATAATAATAATTGCATAAGTTGATAAAAAATGCTATGCAATAGCTTTACCGCGGCAGTTCCCGAGTGCCACACGTATTTTTTTTTTTTTTACTGTGTTTATACACGACTAGTTTTTAATTACCAGAGAAAAAAAAATCTGGTATTCGGTATTCGATACTGAGCACATCCATGTAATTAAAACAAAAAAAAAAACAATATGTTAGTTTTATCCTTAAAACCACCAAATATTTGTTCATAACGTATGATATAATTCAATACGGTCAATGTCCTTGCTGCGGGGCTGCGGGATGCCGGGGGTTCGCGATCGCCGGCACAGCGGCCGGGCACATGAATGAAAACACCGCCCGCGCACAGTAAAGTAGATACCTACTTTACTAGGTACTCAGTTCACATTGATCTTACTACCATTACGATCAAACTAGTATAATGAGGGATTTTAACTATTTAATCATAAACCTAGAACAGTTGTATTTGAAGTCGCTGCAATGCAATAATAATATTAAACCAATCGTCGCCCGGGCCCGCTATGAGCGCGAAAGAATAAAAATATTCATTGACCGATATGTTAGGTACACTACGTGCGTAATTATTACATGGTGTCCAAAAATTATGGACGTATTTTTTGATTTTAAAAACGTTAATAACTTTGTTGTTTTGTTTGTTTGGCATTTCTGTTATGGTGTTTTATGTAAGTACATACATTCTGTATCTGCCCCTATTTTATAAGGGAAACTTGAAATAAACCATATACGAACCCGCCTCCCCAGGTAGCGTGGTATAGTAGAACTGTGTACTGTTAAAGGCGGTTTATGTGATGAATTCTCACCCAGTCGTTTTGGTCGGTATCTTCTCCAACGAGTGCAAATATGATGTTCATACACATGTCTGTCTCCGGCTGATTGAGGGTGCAAACATTGGCTATCACATTCTGCAACAACCACGGCTCGAACGCCAATATACCGCGTTCTCTTAATATCCGCTGTGAAGTAAGAAAATAAATTAATATAACATACATACATTCACGTTTTATCCCCGAAAGAGTAAACAGGCGTAAACAGAGGCGGGTAACGCAACGGGGCGAAGCTACTCTACAAAAGTAGCCTTAGTTACCCCTTATATCATCAGCTACCTAATAGTGAAAATCCCGTCAAAATCGGTCCAGTCGTTCCAGAGATTAGCCGGAACAAACAGACAGACAAAAATTGTTAAAAATGATATTTTAACCCACGATACAAAAAGAGGGGTGGGGTGTCTGTCTGTCTGTGGCACCGTAGCTCGCGAACGGATGAAGCGATTTCAATTTAGTTTTTTTTTGTATGAAAGGTGAGTTACGTGCGAGTGTTCTTAGACATGTTTCATGAAAATCGGTTGAGCCGTTTAAAAGTTATGGGAGTGAAAGTGGGGAAGAATAACCGAATGTCTGCCAAAGTATCATCGAGTGGGGTCTCAAATGAAAGCGCATTACGTGTTTTTTACTTTTTAAAGGGAACTCAGTTTATTATTTCGGGGGTTTCTTTTTAATTTTGAGAATTTATAGTTATGGTATATGTACATACATATGCATTTAGTAAAAGCGGTAATTTTAATATTACAAACAGAATCTCCAATTTTATTTATTTGTGTAGAGTGAGTATTTTCTTCGACTTGATTACAAATACTAATATTTGTAACTGAATTTTATGTCCAATCGTAATAAGATATGGCCTATGTCACTCCTGAATAGTGTCGCTTTGTGTTAGTGAAAGAATTTTCACGACCGGATCAGTACTTTTTTTTTTTTTTTTTTAATTTTTGGCCCACCATACCATGGCGGCCTAGTGATGCTTCTGCATCTTTTAGTCTAGTCAACAAGTATGGAACTTGTTGTCTAGACTATTTGGGCCTCCGGTCTCGCACTCACCAACAAAACACGAAAGCACGAATGCTGTCATTTTACGTTGATTTTCTGTGCGAGGGTGTACTACCCTCCTACGCCCCGGTCGAGCCGGCCCGTTCGTGCTGAAATCAGCGTGGCTCTACTACCTGTAAACTTCCGAAGATTACCCCCTACAAACCCCTTAGATACTTATCTATATCTATCTCTTTATAATACACGTTGGGGCTACTCACTTTTTGATTCACATATTTTGAAGAAAAAACTTGTAACGTACACCTTTATCACCATTTTCAATAGTAGTAAAGAAAAATGGTTGTCTGTAAAGTCTGTTTACGGACGATAGTTTAACGTGACAACGTCATAACGAAACATTGATGAAATGATGAGAGAATCGCTTGCACTTTAAGCCTTAAATGGAACGCCTCAGAGCGAGGTAACGCCGCATGAGTCATTTTTTCGTGCGTGTAGCCGGCTTCATCGAATTATAAGACGTTGTCACGTCAGTTGTACAGTCGCAGACAAAAAAAATACTTTTCACGTTATCTTTGAATTTTTCTTGTACACAAATCTTGTCCTAACAATAACGAACTCATAAAAAAAAAGATTTAATTTGGTGCAGCCGATCGGAAGTTATGCGCGTACATACATTTCGGCGATTCATTTTCTTAAATCAATATATATAAAAACTAGCTTTTACACGCGGCTTCGCTCACGCAGACTTTCATCCCCTGATTTACCCCCTTAGGGGTGGAATTTCAAAAAATCCTTTCTTAGTGCTCACTTACGTTATGTAAAGAACCTACATTCAAAATTTTAGGATTCTAGCTTCAGCGGTTTGGGCTGTGCATTGATCTCTGGGTATGTCAGTCAGTCAGTCTGTCAGTCAGTCAGTCACCTTACTCTTAATAGAGTAGTCACCTCAGATAGATCAATGCCACTTTTCGTTGTAATTTTATAACTCAAGAACGGGCTCACCTATCCAAACCAAATGTTTAGGCTTTGTTCGGACTATTTAGTAGATGGTTTATGTGAAGTTTGCACAAAATCCGTCGAGCGGTACGCTACGGGCAATAGGAGACGTAAACGACGTTAATTTGGTGCAGCATTGGTGCATTTTGCCGAAATGTATGTGCGTACATACATTTCGGCGGTTCATTTTTATATATATAGACTAGCGACCCGCCCCGACTTCGCACGGGTGGATATCAGATGCACCCACCGACGACACGATTCGTGCATTTTAAATCTGTAATATCTTCGAATATATTAATTTAAATTAAATACTGTATACATTAAATGCACAATGTTTTAAGGTACTTAATTGGATAAGGATTAATTCTGTATTGCTTAAAATCATTTCGTAAATAAGCCATTAATTCTCGTAAAAAGTAAATAATAAAAAATGGTTATTGTGAGTTATCCCTAAGAGACAGATCGCGGACTTTTTTGAAGACCTTTTAAGGTGTACAATACTGTAGTACATTATTTTGATCTATCTCGTAGGGTACAGCCAGCGTTTGCAAAGTAAGCGTAAAAGAATGGGTTTATTTACGCCATCACATTAGAATCCTCTAAAATCATCAATGTTTCTCTACTATATTATGCATATATTATACATATAAACCTTCCTCTTGAATCACTCTATCTATTAAAGAAAACCGCATCAAAATCCGTTGCGTAGTTTAAAAGATTTAAGCATACATAGGGACATAAGGATATAGGGGACAGAGAAATCGACTTCGTTTTATACTATTTAGTGTAGTAGTCGAATCCATAAATAAACATAAAGAGATAAAAAAATTGACAAATAATCGATTCAGGTCGTTTCGATTCCCATATTAAGGTTGTGTCAAAAAAAAATTACCGGCAAATTAAACGTTTTTAGAAGTAGATTTCCCATTGCCCTCATATTGTCTATGTACACAGCCGGAGCAAGGGCAATAAAGGATATAATCTTGTCGTTGTACTGCGGCTTCAGCGCCATCATGGTGAAGAAACTGGTAGTACCCATTGAGTGACCGACGTACATGATCTTTTCTAGACCCGTGATGTTCAATACCTTATCGACCATCGCTGGCACATCGTACTTGCCGTGTTCGTGAAAACTGAAACCAGAAAAAAGCTATTCAGAATTTCTATATACTATTTGACATCATCTAAGGACAAGGTCCAAGGCAAATTACGACTCAAGTAATGTTTTTTTTTTTGTATGGAATAGGCTGGCAAACGAGCAGACGTATCGCCTGATAGTAAGCGATTACCGCCGTCCATGGACACCTGCAACACCAGAAGCGTCACAAGTGCCTTGACGGCCTTTTGGGGAGGGGGAGGTAGGGGATTGGGGTATGGGCCTCCGGTATCCTCACTCACTCGATGAAACACAGCGCAAGCACTATTTCACACCGGTTTTCTGTGAGGCCGTGGTATCACGCCGGTCGAGCCGGCCCATTCATGCCGAAGCGTGGCTCTCCCACTCTCTATGTACAGCTTGGAGGAGGTGCTAATTAAGAGCTTTTTTCCAGTGGTTTCTGTGTTGATGCAGGCTCTAAGAGAGATCGGAGATCCAAATGTCTTGATTATAGTTGTTTTCGGAACTCTACGGGCTAAAATTCTTTCAGTAGAAATAATTCTATTTAAATAGTTCTAAGTTGTAGTTGATGTCGCTAGACGGCCCTGGTTGTGAGGGTTGCCATCTCTAAAAATCAAAAAGCCGGACTTACCCATCAAAATAACCGGACTTTTGGGACCAAAATCCGGACATTAAGAAAATTTAAAAAAAATATGACAAAGGTATCGAATAAATCACACATTTAAAAGTCGGACTTTTGAATACCAAAACCGGACATTAAAAAAAAACCGGTTTAGGAGATGTGATTGATTAAATTGAACGGTAGTATAAAAAGCCTAACAAAAGCCGGACGGCCCTGACGCAGTCAAATCTGGCCGGACAAGAGGTCAAAAAGCCTAACACTGTCCGGCTTTATCCAGACGGATGGCAACCCTAGTTGTGATAAAGTGCATACCTGAAATCCCAAAACTTGGCATTGTTTCTTGTGAGATTCTTATGGGAGCTGTACACATTTCCTCTCAAGTTCCCCAACCACACGTCATAACCAGCATCGGCAAGGAGATACGCTGGAAATATTTGCATATAAATATTAATAACTAGTTGTTGCCCGCGGCTCCACCCGCGTATATGTCGGTTATCGCGGCAAATAATAGCCTATGTGTTATTCTGAAGTATAAGCTATATTACTGTAAAGTTTCATCCAAATCCGTTTAGTAGTTTTTGCGTGAAAGGGTAACAAACATCCATCCATCCATCTATCTATCCATAATTACAAACTTTCGCGTTTGTCTAATCTAATACCCTTAAACGAGCAATTCTTGTATTGTGTGGGGTTGGAAGCTCTCCCTCATCCGCCATACTCACCAGACCTTGCACCTACCGACTATTACTTTTTCCAAAATTTAGACAACTTTTTAGTGGGTTAAAATTCAATTCCCGAGAGGCAGTACAAAATGCCTTTGAAGAGTTTGTTGCCTCCCGTCAAGCTGATTTTTACAAGAAGGGCATCAATAAACTGCCAATGCGTTGGCAAAGATGCGTCGATTGCATGGGTGATTACTTCGAATAACAGAAATAAAAAAGTTTGAAAAAATAAGTACTTTCACTTATTGCATACAAAACGGCAATTTCATAGGTAAAGACCTATTACATTAAACTATACTGGAATAAGGTGCAGAATAAACAGTATCAGGGCGTACCAAGAGAGGGCGCCACTAAACTATTGGAAGAAAAATAACAAAAAGGTGGCGTTTGGATAGTCCCAATGTTGCCAAAAAACCCATTTATAAAAAAAATACCGAGCGACGCTCGGTCATCCAGGTACTAATATTAGTAGGATCTCATAAATCTCACTCTTGGCCGTTTGATTCAAACTAGGCAATATACCCACCTACTTATACTTTTCTAAATATATAAAATGAACTATAATACTTAATACACACATCAAAAGTGTCTAGGGATCAAGCATTTTATGCGGATTTCTTGAGATTGAGATGTGGCTTTGGCCCTGGCCTGCTCAGTCGCCAGACTTGAACCCGATTGAGCATGCATGGGATATGCTACAGAGAAGAGCTCTGCCGAATATGGAGGGTATCCAGTCGCAAGAAGACCTTTTTTTGTTGTTGCAACGAACATGGGCGGCCATTCCACAGCGTGATTTGGATGAACTCATTTTGAGTATGCCAAACCGATTCTTGTGTTGTTAGTGTTCGCGGTAGAAACACGGATTATTAATTGTTTAAGTTAAAATTTTAAAGAAAACTGTTATTTCAGTCTTTTTTTCGAACTTTAATGTTAGTGGTTCAAATGTCAAAAATCCCTTTACTAGGAAAATGGCAAATTTCTTTATTAATGCAAAGGTGACTTGGTTTATCGTTACTGTGACAAACGAAAACACTTTATTTGATGAATCCTTAAAGAAAATTTTAATTAATATCAATCAGGAGAAAAGCTATTGCAAAAATATATGTTGATCCCTAGGCACATATGTTGATCCCTAGACACTTTTGATGTGTGTATTATTAACTTTAGGTTTGCCTGTGACTAAACTCTACATGTTTTTTGATAATCGTGTAAGCTGACACATGAAATTTAAAAAGTGAACATTAAGGTTTATAAGATTCAGAAATAGGCTGGCCCCTATTACGTAAATTGGCTCCTGTCTGCCTCTTCAGGGATAGTCCTTATCCCTGAAGAGGCAAATAGGCAAAAAAGAAAAGGCAGACATGTGTATGTACACTTTTTTTTTTTAAAGACAATTCCGCACTAGGAATTAATCCTGTGTCGCGGGGGACTTTACAAACATACATGAAACGGACACAAAAAACACCCAGACTCAGAACAACAATTTGTGGATCACACAAAGTGTTGTCCTACGTGGGATTTGAACCCACGACACTTGGCTAAGTAGGAAACGGCGTGGTGACCGTTAAACCACTAGGCCAAACATGCAGTCGTCTGCTTTTTATTTTTATAAAAACATTTTTATAAAGATCTTTAATGTTAAAGTCCAGTTTTTGCTGACAGATATTGCTTGGCTAATTTTTTTGTTTTTATCACTCGCCAACAAAAACATTTTTCTGGATAAAACACGTGTCTCGTCTGTAATTCTGACAAAAAATACAATAAAAACTCGCAATCTTTGGACAAAGAAAGATATAAAGTTATTATTTACCAAGACTTCTCTCGGGTCCCATAATGACGAAGTTCCCGGAGTCTCCGAGCAGGCCGTGCACGATGAGGATAGCCTTCTTACCCTTAGCTGAAGGCTCCGCAGTTCTTCTGGCCGACCGCCTTCCGGCCGGAATCCTGTGCAGTTGCAACTCGTAACCATCTGGGGTAGACACACGGTGTCTCTCGGCTGGGTAGCCGGCTGCTTTAACCAGGCTTGGCTGTAGAAAAGTAAAATATTATATTCCCTAATATGTTGAGCTCTCGGTCTTCCTAGCAACGCCCAGATAGAATACTGGTGCATGTTCCCTATACTGGTGGAAACCGGTCGTGAACCGATCGGGGTTTTTTTTTTATTAAGGAATAGGCGGGCAAACGAGCGTGATGGTAAGCGATTACCGCCGCCCATTGACACCTGCAACACCAGAAGCGTCACAAGTGCGTTGCCGGCCTTTTGGGGATGGAGGGGATCACTCCGGTCGAGCCCGCCCATTCATGCCGAAGTGTGGCTCTCCCACGATGAAGACTTTGTTGTTTAGGAATGGCTACAACCAAAACCACACCACACGGTATGCCGTTTTTATAAAATAACGCGTAGTCTTCTTAAATCGATACAGCAAATCGGTCATTAAAACGATTTGAACAAAATATATGATTTATTGAGGCATTAGGAAAACGCTCGATTAAATTATCATCTAGACATGTACAACTCCCACATAACTGCCTGTTTTTGCACTTTTATGTCCATAAGTACAAACTTTTATTAAATTATACAGATGTTAGTCACGAGAAGTCGTTTATAAATATTAATGTCTTAAAACCATACATATAATAAAATTGTATAAGATTGACGTCTGTACATCAGATGTTGATGAAAAAATAATGTATTAGTCTGTATTAAGTAACAGAACTTAAAACAATAGTTATTAGAATTTATGTTTGGTTGTTTGTGCGCGCTGATCTCGAAGTGGCTAAACCGATTTGGATGCGGTAAAATTCACTTAACAATACTGTTTATTTTACGTATATTTCAATAGGTTGACAAATAAATAATTATATTAGTTTAAAGAATTACTGAATTCCGATATAAGCGCGTATAGTTTGACTCCCGCTTTGCTAAGGAGGGAAGTGGACTTATTATATTTCCAACTCCTCCAATTTTTCTATTGATTAATTTCGTTGCGGGTTCCAAGACAGTTTATTTTTTTCCTGGGACTTCCCGAGTGTCATAACTCGGTGTGATCGTTGGTCACCGCTGTTGATCCTGGTGTACAGGAGTTACAGTGGTGGGCGTGTGGGCGGGATTAGTTCCACAACAAAAAAAATGAAAAAAAAATGTGCAGGCCGAGCCGCTGCAAAAGATAACCACTAATATTAATCTGTTGTCTGCTTGAGTATCTATCTATGTATAAACCTATTACCTTTCCATGTATAATACTAATTTGTATAATTATGTTGACATTGTTGTGTTTATATCGTTCTGCTCATATATCAGCTATTTATTGCAATAACAATGGGAAGGTGCTGTCACGTGTCCGGACGTTATGTGACAATCTCTTGAGAGTAATATAAAGGTTTGTTGTTTAGACAATGCGTCCATTACCAACATCGCGGAGCAGAAGTTGGAATTTATGATGTAGTCCTAGACGATTTCGCCCTCAGCGGTCAGTCTCAGCCGAGACCAGGCAACTGCGCAGGAGATATTATAGTACACAAATGGGTGCGCTAACACGGGTGTACCCTCTGTTTCCTCATTTTCATAGCTGTGGAATGAACTGTCGCCTGCGGTATTCCCGGACCAATACGACCTTCAAACCTTCAAGAAAAGAGCGTACTCCTTCTTAAAATGCCGGCAACGCCTCGTGACGCCTCTGGTGTTGCGGGTGTCCATGGGCGGCGGTAATCGCTTACAATCAGACAATACGTTTGCTCGTTTGCACCCGGTATTCAATAAAAAAAAAAGATACCCAACACGGCCGGAGAGAAATCACTTGCAGGATCTAGGTTTTTACGTGCTCTTCGAGGCACGGAACTTCCAACTCCGGGCTGTTCGGGCAATTCTAAAATCAGATTAATTATTTTGCACAATCCTGTCATCGAATTCAAATTAATTTATTCAATTAAGACACTAAGTGAGATTTATGAACGTTACATTGAAGCTACAGTTAAAATCTAAGATCGACTACTGCCTGCTTGGGTTGCTTGTGTCGATGCATAACTTCCAGTTCCCAAAATGCGTAGAGCCTTATGAGAATAATACTGGCAAAGAAACTCATGGATACTCTTTTAAAAGTCAGATATTTAGGTACAATAGTATGAGAGCTAGTGATCGGCAGTCGTATAACTATACGCTAACTAGATTATGGATTAAATATATTTTTATTGTGTCATCAAGATCGTTCGATGTTAATTATGAGATGATCACTATATCATTCATAGGCCGATCGCACTTGTGTATGTCTCTGCCGTTGGAGGTGTCCTTAGGTGCCACTCACCATCAGATGTCCCTTTACACTATGGTAAAAAGAGATATATATTTATTACTCATAGACGGAACTGGTCTGAGCTTTATAAACCTACATCTATCTATCTATATACGAGTATATATATATAAAAGAGGAAGGTGACTGACATACCCAGAGTTTAACGCACAGCCCAAAACCGCTGAACTAAAATCCTGAAATTTTGCATGTAGGTTCTTTATATAACGTACTAGCGACCCGCCCCGGCTTCGCACGGGTGGATTTCAGATGCCCCCGCCGACGACACGATTCGTGCATTTTAAATCTGTAATATCTTCGAATATATTCATTTAAATTAGATACTGTAAAGGGCCATTTTGATCTATATTAAAAGCACAATGTATTTAATTTACTTAATTGTATAAGGATTCATTCTGTATTGCTTAAAATCACTTCGTGAATAAGCCATTATTTCTCGTAAAAAGAAAGGAATGAAAAATGGTTGTTGTGGGTTATCCCTAAGAGATAGACATATACCGTCGCGGACTTTTTTGTAGTACTTTTTAAGGTCAAGGTGTACAATACTGTAGTACATTATTTTGATCTATCTCGTAGGGTGCAACCAGCGTTTGCAATGTAAGCGCAAAAAAATGTGTTTATTTGCTACATCACATTAGAAACCTCGAAAATTAACAGTGTTTCCATACTATATTATGCATTTATTATACATAAAAACCTTCCTCTTGAATCACTCTATCTATTAAATAAACCCGCATTAAAATCCGTTGCGTAGTTTTAAAGATTTAACCAAACAAAGGGATATAGGGACAGAGAAAGCGACTTTGTTTTATACTATGTAGTGAAGTGAGCAATAAGAAAAGAATTTTGGAAATTCCACCTTTAAGGGGGTAAAATAGGGGAAGAAAATTTGTATGAAACGTTTTATTCTTGTGATGGATTTGCTTAATACTTTGTAAAAAAATATAGTGGGGCTACAATAATGAAATACGTATTTTAGTATTTTTCAAAATGCCACCCCTAAAGGAGTAAATCAGGGGATGAAAGTCTGCGTGAGCGAAACCGCGTGCAAAAGCTAGTATCTACATATTCGTAGTGATTGTTTTAGCTCTGTTTTCAAATCTAAAAAATACTAGACTACTAAAATCATGTGACAAGGCAGAAAAATCGAGGGTAGCTACCCCTGCCCCTTCACCTGTACTCAGTTGAACAGCTTACAAGTGACGGCATAGTCATCAACAACCCATAATGTGCCACTGCTGGGCTCGGGTCTCCTCTCAGAATTGGGTTAAGGCCATACGTCCCCACGCTGGCCCAGTGCGGGTTGGGGACTGGCAAGACAACGTCGCCGTCGTGGCTACGTAATCTTGCCGTTGGATGTTTTCAAGCCGCCCCAAGGCCTGCAACTAACCTTCATCATCATCATCAGCCCGTTGCAGTCCACTGCTGGACATAGGCCTCTCCCAAGGAACACCACAGAGCTCGGTCTGTTGCTTTCTGCATCCAGTCGCTGCCAGCCCTCCTACGTAAGTCATCCCGCCATCTGGCCAGAGGGCGTCCCTCACTACGTTTGCCAAGACGCGGTCTCCACTCCAAAACACGCTTACTCCAGCGGTTGTCTGTCCTTCGACATATGTGACCAGCCCATTGCCAATTCATCCTACCAACTTTCAGAGCTATGTCGGTCACTTTGTTTCTCTGACGGATTACTTCATTACGAATTTTGTCCTTCAGAGAGACTCCAAGCATAGCTCTTTCCATGGCACGCTGAGCGATTTTGAGCTTCTGGATTAATCCTAGGATCAATGTCCACGTCTCGGCACCGTACGTCATTACAGGGAGGACGCACTGGTTGAAGACTTTCGTCTTCAGGCTCAGTGGTATATCCGACGAAAATATATGGTTTAACTTCCCGAACGCTGCCCACCCCAACTGGATCCTCCTATCGGCTTCCTTCTCGAAGTTGTATCTACCCAACTGCATTAGTTGCCCGAGATAGATATACAATCCTTGACAACGTCGAGAGGCGTGCCATCAATGACTACTTGTCCCGGAGCGACGAGGTCATTGTACATGACCTTCGTCTTGCTCTGGTTCATCCGGAGACCAATTCGTTGGGAGGATTCATTTAGACTGTGCATCATCTCTTGAACTTCCTGCAGCGATTCTGCCATGATAACGATATCATCGGCAAACCTTAAGTGCGATATGTATTCGCCGTTTATATTGATGCCTCGCCCGTTCCAGTTTAGAGTCTTGAAGACGTCTTCTAAAGCATTTGTAAACAGTTTTGGGGATATCACATCCCCTGTCTTACTCTTCGAGGCAAAGGAATCTGTCTTGTTTGACTATTGTGTACTTGGACGGACATAGTTGCGGCTTCATACAAGCTCTTCAGCACCTCGATGTATCGGAAATCAACTTGGCACCGCTGCAAGGGGTCCAGAACAGATCAGGTCTCGAAAGAATCAAAGGCCTTTTATATTCCACAAAAGCTAGACACAGAGGCTGATGATTGTACTCCTGACTCTTCTGTATGATCTGCCTCACAGTGTGTATGTGGTCTATGGTGCCAAATCCTCCGCGGAACCCGGCCTCCTCTGGTGGTTGGAAGTCGTCCAGCCGTCGCATCAGCCTGTTTGCGAAAACCCTGGAAAACAACTTGTAGACGTGGCTCAGGAGCTATATAGGACGGTAGTTGTTGAGAAGGGTCTTGACCCCTTTCTCGAAAAATAAGACTACCGGGCTCCTACTCCACGCTTGTGGAGTTCTCTCTTCGAGGAGAACGGAGTTAAAAATGCGCTGCAGTTCCTTAAGGACGCCCTGCTCTTAAGAACTCAGTTGTAACTCCGTCTTCACCTGGGGCTTTTCCTATCCTATTCCTAAGTAGATGGCCTGATTCCAGGATCACTGTGTCGTCTCCCTCTCTCCGGACTTCAGATAGCCCCAGAACATGGCATCGTATCTTGTTTAACTCTACTTCCAATTCGGTCAGATGTTCGTTAAGCCTCTGAGTTCGTCCATTATACGTAGCCAAGGTCAATTTGTTGTAGATATGGTAGCCGTCCGTAACCCGGGGATTCTTAGCACCCCGCGCCCCACCGAATGTGATGGGGTTGGTGCTTTTCTACACTGCCGGACACCACGCGGCTTATTTATTTGTATAGATAATGTTAGCAATACCTATACAATTTAGTATGCAGGAGGTTTCGGGGGCGATAAATTGATCTAGCTAGTACATATTCATTTTTACAAAATTTACCAAATAAAATATACCAAGCAAAGCTCTGTCATCCGGGTACTAATCTTAATAAGAATCACAACTAGTTATCATATTTGAGGCAGACTAATCTCGACTTTTGGCATAGAGCAAAAAATAATAACTAACTAAACGTGTGCTTTTTTATTCTACGTATAATAATATGCATAACATGATCAAATCGCTTTTAATTTAATCTGTGCAGTTATTTTTACATAGTTATAGGTGTTTATCTTGTCGGTTTGTCTATTGGTTTGTAAGTTTTGGCCTGCCATACCAGGGGTATACCATCCTAGGGTGCTTGGCTAAGAAACGTTTACGTGGTGCACCCTGGAAACATTTGAGACGGCGCTGTTTCTTCCATCGCTATTTGGAGGAGGGCATTACCGACGACGGATATTTTTTTTTTTTTAAAGTTCGGACATCTAACACACAACGCCATCTAGTCCCAAGCTAATCAGAGCTTGTGTTATGGGTACTAGACAACTGATATAAATACATATATACGTTTTTTTTGTAAATACATACATGTTATACATATAAAACACCCAAACTCCGAAACGAATATTTGCAGATCATACAAACATTTGGTTCGACTCGGGAATCGAACCCGAGACCTCAAGCACAGCAGTCGCATACGCTACCACAGCGCCACAGAGGCAGTCATTATAGCATGAACAGGAGGCCATTTTCTTCGGCCAAGGCTTGAGCTAATGGAGTAGGCTTGTCTGTCAGTTCTTCTGTTGGCTTTTCACTCTTCGGGGCAATGAGGAAGAAACCTCGTTAAAAAAGGGGCTTTTAACGGGTCGGAGTTACACCGTAATCAGCAGCGGTAAAGCTATCTTTGTGGGCACGGCTGCTTCGGGAATTACCTGCACTCAGTCGCTAGGAGAAATTCAAGGTAGTAGAGCCGCGCTGATTTCAGCACGAACTGGCCGGCTCGACCGGTACTACCCTCGCATAGAAAATCAATGTAAAATGATAGCTGTGTCATTGTCAGCTGTGTGACAGTGCTGTGTCATATGCTGCATTGTTGCATTGTGTGCATTCGTAGTATGGTGACACCACCACTCTTGGATTCTGCTTATGCTTTCCATCAAGCAGAGTAGAGTCATTTTGGCAGGGTCAAATTTAGTCCGGCCTGCCACCACATCAAGGAAGCAAACTCTGCAGAATCATAGTTTTGCTCCCCTGTCGCCTCTTACGACACCCACTGGATGAATAGAGGTGGTGACGCACCGTATTGTTAATCCGTCACCACGTGGCGATACCACACATACTAACGATATAATATAAAGGCGCGTATCCACCGAAATTATTGGCAATTTCAGTATTTCCAACTGTTTGCAACTCTTCAGAAAATCGCCAACTTTTGTTTCCATTGTGTCTTCACCGAGTCGCCAACAACTTGAAAAACATTCCAACGTTTCCACAGAGCCAAGAAATATATGCAACAAGCGTATTCTTTTGATCTTTACCGCTAAAAACAGAAACACGATCCCTAACTTTTGTTGACAATTTTTGTTGCCAACACAAGGAAATTACAGAAACTTTTGTCACCAACACGTGTTCTGTGACAATACAAAAGTTGCCAACTTTTGTTCATGGAGGCTCGGCTTTATACAGAACACGTACAAAGCCTCCGCCGATATCACTATTACTATGTTTATTTACATATACAATTTAAGTGTTTTCTTATACGATCAGAATTTTTATTGCTTGTAACATTTTATGTGACCATAGGACCAAGGTCTCTCATGAAATATTTAATGTAAAGTGATCATTGTTGCTTGAAAATATATTTGTTTTTTTTTGTGTTAGATAGACAGCTAAGGCGCTTTACTCCTTTCACCATCCACTGAAGGTGGATTAAAGCTTAGGGTACATTAAAAGATGATGATTCAGAAGCATCTCAATAGGCCGTTATAGTGTGGGTCACCATGCTGTATTCATCTCACTAGGCGGCCATAGTGTGGGTCACCATGCTGTATTCATCTTACTCGGCGGCCATAGTGTGGGTCACCATGCTGTATTCATCTCACTAGGCGGCCATAGTGTGGGTCACCATGCTGTATTCATCTCACTAGGCGGCCATAGTGTGGGTCACCATGCTGTATTCATCTCACTAGGCGGCCATAGTGTGGGTCACTATGCTGTATTCACAATGGGATGGTGACGACTGCTCTTAGATTCTGCTCATGCTTTCTGTCCTGTAGAGAAGAGTCACTTTGGTAGGCTCATATCAACATCAAATGCCTCTCAAATTGCACGCCACTTGATTTGATCTAGGCTCATATATATTCATAAAATGTAAGAGCCACATTGTCCTACAAATTGCGTGGTACGTTATCCCGGTCCTACGCTCAAAAGTTTTTTCCCTGCTAGCCCTGTTAGCTACCACAATCGAAAATTTTTGTAAGGTGAAAGGTGGGCCCCTCATCAAAATGAAGCCACTCACGAAAAATTTGCTTGATAGTAATCACTTGTAAAATTTGTTCCGGGGATCCCGGACTATACACGATATTGTTAGATTGCTGCTAGATAGTGTTACAACAATGTAACCCGTCACCCATATTTGCAATAAATAAAGTTTTAAGTTCACTAGAATAACGGAATAGAAGATAACTTTATGCGTTGCGATGCGTGTAATAATTAATTCACTCGAATTAATTTAAAAAAAACTTGTTCTATATGTCAACACGTGACAAAATCTTTGTTACCTGCATCTTTAATATAAATAGATGCTAAATGTGGCAATTGAAATGTTTATATGCATATAGATTTATATAATATGCTGATTTATGAGAAACTAGTTCAGAGCAAATATGGCGAATTCTTCAGTTGTAAGGAACCTTGTTTAATATGAATCAATCTTTACGTCTAATAAATTGATGAACGCCGGCTGCATGCACGAAAAAGGATGACTCATTGTCCTGTTACGCTTATTGTCCCATTACGTTCATTGTCCTGCTACGTTCATTGGTCTGCTATGTTCATTGCAGCTTGCGCCGCATCTATCTATCTCTCATCATTTCTTCAATGTTTTGTTATGACGTTGTCACGTTAAACTATCGTCCGTAAACCGACTTTACAGAGAACGAAACGATGTCACTGCACATACTCTCAACCCTAACCCCTCCCCCATCCCCCGAAGGCCGGCAACGCACTTGTGACGCCTCTGGTGTTGCGGGTGTCCATGGGGGTATTCGGTAACCATCAGACGATATGTCTACTCGTTTGCCCGCTATTCCATAAAAAAAAACAACACTTATTTTTTCTATTAGACTACGACAGGGCAATAAATTTTGACTGAACGAAGTCTGTTGGGGCAGCTAGTCTATACTAATATTATAAAGCTGCAGAGTTTGTTTGTTTGTTTGTTTGAACAAGTTAATCTCAGGAACTACTGGTCCGATTTAAAAAAATCTTACAGTTTTGGATAGTCCATTTATCGAGGAAGGCTATAGGCTATATTTTATTTTCAAAAAAATTAGGGATTCGTAAGAAAATTGCTATTTCGTAACCCAAGGTGTGAAATCGAAAACCTATTTTTGCGTGCGCTGCAATAACTATTGACAATAGAACAAAATAATGTATTACGGGTTTGTAGGTCCCATTAAGATCTACAAAAAAGTCCGCGAGAGCATATATCTAACTATCATGGTTTAGTCACATTCACAATAACCGCTTTTATGTTCAAAAATATTATTAAATCGTCTGAAGGAAGAAACTACGTTAAATGTGTATCGTAATATTAATCCTTATCGAAATTAAGCATTATGTTATCAAGGGTATTTATGTAGAAGTAAAATACTTTTTGTTTCATCCCAATCGGACATTTCGTTTAGAACTTCTAAACGAAAAGCTGAAGAGTTTGTTTGTTTGTTCGTTTGAACGCGCTAATCTCAGGAACTACTGGTCCAATTTGAAAAATTCTTTCAGTGTTAGATAGCCCATTTATCGAGGAAGGCCAAATATCATCACGCTAAGACCAATAGGAGCGGAGCACCAATGAAGAATGTTTCAAAAACGGGCGAAAATTATCACGCTACGGGCAATAGGAGACGCAAACGACGTTGCGTGGGTCAACTAGTTAACTTAAAGTTCATGACGCGTCGCAGCTCGAATCCTGTCTGGTTTTTTAAGGTTATTTAATGATATTTCAAGTTCAACAACAACTATATATTTTTTTTATTTTTACTCATTAAGTTTGTGATCTCCTCAGATAATATCAGCCTAAAAAGTTGTCCAAATTGCTTGCGTGCAATATGTTTTTATTGGTATATGTGTAGATTTTGTTAGTTTCGATTTATATATGTAGTACTAGTTGTTGCCCGCGGCTCCGCCCGCGTGTATGTCGGTTATCGCTGCAAATAGTAGCCTATGTGTTATTCTGATGTATAAGCTATATTACTGTAAAGTTTCATCCAAATCCGTTCCGTAGTTTTTGCGAGAAAGAGTAACAAACATCCATCCATCCGTCCATACTTACAAACTTTCGCGTTTAAAATATTATATTAGGAAGTAGGATTATTATTGGTTGTTATTCTTAACTACACTATGTATATGTCACCGTAAGATTGTAAAAACCGTTTGATTATCAGGAATCGGAACTGCGTTTGTCAATTAAGAGAGGACCTAATATTGTAAAATGATAGTAGAATCATAATAAAAAGCCGATTTTATTAGTCTTTAAGATAAATTTGTATTTCGCGGGATACAGGGGAGACAAATTTGCTTCCCATTATTCCCGTTATAGTGAGCCATGCTCAAAAGATACGTGACGATGTATAGTATATAGCTTTATGGGCTATCTGCCGCTGAAATAATTTTTCAAATCAAACTAGTAGTTCCTGAGATTAGTGCTTTAAACCAAACAAACAAAAAAATCTTCATCTTTAAACTGGAGGTCCATTGATGCAGAAACATCTAAATAGGCCGTCATGGTCCACACCATGACGGCCGGTGACGGTCACCATGCTAAATTGATGCATTTTGTCTGCATTTGCAATGAGTATGGTGACCACCACTTTTGGATTCTGCTTATGCTTTCCGTCAGGCAGAGTAGAGTCACTTTGGCAGACTCAAAAAGCTTTTAAAAAACAAGCTTTTACTGGAATGCCTCGAGACGAATCAAACGAGTCCAAACTCGGTGATGTTGCGACGTTTCTTTACAGAGTTCCATGGCCATCTTCCAGCTCCAGCATCAGATCAGGTCCATGTCATCATAATATTTTATTGTCACGCTGAATACATATGCTTGCAAAACTTCAACAAAATCGGTGGAAGATATCTGCTTCAAAATTAAGTTGCAAGATGCCACCCGAAGTCCCGAACATACAAGCATACATACATTGCAAGTTAATAAAAAGCTTTTACATCTCTCATGTTCGGTAAGTAGTTCTTATTACCTCTAAATGGGGCTTGTAGGTGACTAATTAGCGCTCTAGGGTAATAATGTAGCTAGAAAAGCCCTAGGGCGGTAAGTAATTAAAAAAAAACAATTCTTTCTTTCAAAAAGTTCGCGTACATCGAACCATCATACTAGCAATAGACATCATGCATTCATCCCAATGACCAAAGAGGTCGCTTTGCTTTTCAGCCTTGTCTTTGTCTGAGTATAAATAGTCATCAATTTTAAATATCGAACGACGAAGCTCAACTGCGTTCTTAAAAAAAAAAAGTTCTTTACTTGATTCTTTTTAATAAAAAAAGGCGGGAATAGAAAACTTTTACTATAAATATTGTTTGTTTTGGGATTTTATAATAATTACGTGCTAATTACCTCGCAATCGAGATGTAAAGCAGAATAGTTAGCTCGGGTGTAAGCACCAATTGCACCCTCGAACTATAGGCGGGCGCCTAAATATCTCGGGCTGCAATTGATGCCTTACAGCCCTTGGCTACTAATCTACTATTAAAAAGAAACCAATAAAAGTGCTGTGGAAAGTCACCTTACACAAAAGGTCGGTGATTTTCTGATGTCCTCAATTAAAAATGTTATAATACCCACAATACAATCAAATTCACATTAACCAGCTCAAAATTGCCACTCACATTAATCGACGTAATGGGTTAAATAAAAAAGGGTTAATTAATCTAACATTGGTTTGACTTTTGGTCTTTATTTTCGTAGATATAAAATAACATACAGTGCAACATAGACCCACCTCCTTTTTGAAATTGTTTAAAAACTCAAGATGAAATTGACCTATAAATTAGGATCGACATCGAATCTGTTGAAGGTCTTAATATTCCACTGTTGTACGTGGTGGTTATTTAAACTGATAAAACTTTTATATTTGTCAACCGATTGAAATAAAGGAACACTGAATTTTGAGTGAAGTACATATACCCCAATACCTACGAGAATACCGAATCCATATCGGTTAAGCCACTTATGAGATTTTCGCGCACAAACCTACAGACAAAAAAAAGTATAAAAACTGCTTTTTTAGTTCTGTTAATTCAATAACGATTTCATTTGTTTTTCTTCTATATCTTGAATGTACAGCCATCAACCTCATATCCACTCGTATACTCCATACTAAAATTATGCCGCGTGCAAAAGAATGTAATAAATATATGTATAAATGAATAGGATCATTAACCACTCGAGTAAATAAAAAAGGCCCAATCAGTATGAATTGTATTCTTATCTGCACGTTTAAGGAAATAAAAATACAAAAAAAATATAGTACACATATTTGAATAGGGAATCACTTAGACCTGCGCTCGCGCATTTTTATGACATAACAACAACGTGAATTGAATCAATCGCGTCTATTGTCTTGTAACAGCCTTTGTAGTGGAGCCATTGTTTTTGTATTGATAAGGATAGCTAAGGTAAATAGATATAAATATGATCTGACTGAATCTCGAAAACGGCTCCAACGATTTTCGTGATAGATATTTTAGTTTACAGGAGGTTTCGATGGCGTTAAATCGACCTAGCTAGGATTCACACAGCTAGGTCACACTAACCGTGGTCTGTGGGAGAGCCACGCTTCGGCATGAATGGGCCGGCTCGACCGGAGTGATACCACGGCCTCACAGAAAACCGGTGTGAAATAGTGCTTGCGCTGTGTTTCACCGTGTGAGTGAGTATAACGGAGGCCCATACTCCAACCCCCTTCTCCCTATCTCTCCCCCATCCCCCCAAAGGTCGGCAACGCTCCTGTGACGCCTCTTTGGTGTTGCAGGTGTCCATGGGCGGCGGTAATCGCTTACCATCAGGCGATACGTCTGCTCGTTTGCCCGCCTATTCCATTAAAAAAAACCAAATAAATAAATGAAAGTCATCCAGGTACTTATAATTAAGTATAGAACGAAATTTGTCTCTTTGTTTGATATGCATACATTTCTTAACTACTGGACCGATAATCATGAAACTTTGCATGAGCATGTTTTTATGAAAAAAACATTTAAAATCGCGATGAGATTACCTTTATACGAAAACAAAAACAATCCCTGTTCGCCTTAAATATTTTACATGCTTTACGTTCAAGAGAATCAACTTCGAACCTTAATGAGACCTCGCCTTCAAAGCTTACTTATGAAGGTTTTCGGTACTTGAGGGTCAGTTAAAGTCGCTATTCTAGTTGCTCATCCAATCACATATTCTTCTTTTTAACCGACTTCAAAAAAGGAGGATGTTCTCAATTCGACCGTATATTTTTTTTATGTTCGCGGTTAACTTCGTCGTTTATGAACCGATTTTGATGATTATTTTTTTAATGGAAAGGAGATATCCTAACGGTGCTACCATGATAAGGACACTAAGACCTGATGATGGCATCCAAGAGCAGTCGAGTCGAACCTTGAAGTCGGTTTTATTTTTGTTAAAATTTTACTTATTAAAAGACAACTCCCTCATTAGGAACACAGGTATACCCTGTGTCGCGGGGGACTTTACAAACATACATGAAACGGACACAAAGAACACCCAGACTCAGAATAACAGTTTGTGAATCACACAAAATGTTGTGTTGTTGGATTTGAACCCACAATATCACACTTGGCGCAGTAAAAATCTTTGTGGCGAATCGCTTAAACTACTAGACCTACTGTACCTTCACCTAACTACTACAGGTACCTTCTTCGGTAACCGTAACTGTAGACCTACTGGGGCCCTGGGACCGGGAGAGCTCAAATCGGATATACAGGTGATCCGAGAGCGTCTCAACCTCTTCCAGGACACACCAGTTCCTTACTCGTGCGGCAACAGCAGGGGTAGCAAACGAAAGGTCCACTATCGACCCCTCTTGCTGTCGCACGCACGTGTTGGTAGAGCCTCTGTTTATAATACTAGACCAACCGTGCAGTCGCTAATATGTTTTTTATCAAATCAAACGGTAGATTAAACGCAGTAGCAACCATATTAATTTTTAACCTACTTCAAAAAAAAATTACAAAAACCGACTTCAGGGTTTGACTCGATTTCTCTTGGATGCGATCACCAGATCAGTCCTTATCATGGTACCACCGTTGGGATATTTCCTTTCCATTAAAAAAAAAACATCAAAATCGGTTAATAAACGACAAATTTATCTGCGAACACACAGAAAAAAAAGAACATACGGTCGAATTGAGAAACCTCCTCCTTTTTTTGAAGTCGGTTAAAAAGGAGGAGGTTATCAATGGGACTGGATATTTTATATTTGTTACCTCATAACTTTCTACTGGGTGAACCGATTTTGATTTTTATTTTTTATTTGAAAGCTGGTGCTTCCCGTGTGGTCTGATTTCAATTTGGTCAAGTTCTTGAAGTCGTTTTTTTTTTTGTAAAAAATTGTGATTATTTAATGAATAAAATTAATTTGCCTGAAACACAGGTTTTTCCTAGATCAGGCAGATCACAAAATTTAAATATTGACCTTAATTAACAATGAGTTTAAGAATTGTAATTTGGTAGTATAAGACATAATAGATACTTAGTTCTAATCAATGATATTATGTAAAAAATGTTTTAAAATATCATTGGTTCTAATGGTCTAATTATTTTACCCTTAAGAAACACACCCAAATCTTGTACATTAAGTATGGAATAAATTTTATTTCAACATAGTCGGCCTGTAGCCTTCCTTGATAACTGGGCTATCTAACATTGAAATATTTTTTTAAATCGGACCAGTACTTCCTAAAATTAACGTATTCAAACAAACAAAGTCTTCAGTTCTATAAATTAGTATAGATATGCATAGAAAATTTATATACATACTAGCTGACCCGGCGAACTTCGTACCGCCATATTTATATACAATAATTAGCAATAAATTAAAATTGCGACTATAATTTGAGATTTAAACTATCCTATCTCTCAATTTGGATCGAACTGCACATGGTGTGCAAATTTTATTATAATCGGTTAAGTGGTTTAGGAGTCCATTGAGGACAAACATTGTGACACGAGATTTATATATATTAAGATGTAATAGTAAACCTTAAACATTGAAATTCATATCAAAATCTATTGTATTTTTTAGTTGCCACTAATTCATTAGTTAGCGGCTAAGCAGTCAGATGCGTAAAGGTAATTTTCATCACCCCGTCTCGGAAAGAGTATTTTCCCTTTCTTTCTTCTTCTTTTGATTCCTTAGCTGCGCTCAGGATTCAAATCTTAGAATCCTTCGCTTGCTCGGTCATCAAAATTGAGCACGCGGTTAAAAAGCAACTTTGCACTCTTGTATAACAAATAACAATTGTTTTATTTAAACAAAGATATCAGAATACAGCGAACTCTAGGAAGTAGGCTCTACCAAAGCAAAATTCTTTAATATGTGGTACATGTTTCCTATGTCCAATTATATTAAAATCATTACGGAAATACGAACCCGGAATCAAACGTTTACCACTGAATTAAAAGATTATTAATTTTGTACACATCAATTCAATATAAAAAAATGTTTTTTTTTTATGTATGGCTCGCCAAAATGACTCTACTCTGCCTGATGGAAAGCATAAGCAGAGTCCAAGAGTGGTGGTCACCATACTCACTGCGAATGCAGACAATGCAGCATGGCGACCCACACCATGGCGGCCTAGTGATGCTTCTGCATCTGTTAGTCTAGTCAACAAGTATGGAACTTGTTGACTAGACTATTTGGGCCTCCGGTCTCGCACTCACCAACGAAACACGACAGCACGATCGCTGTCATTTTACGTTGATTTTCTGTGCGAGGGTAGTACCGCCCCGGTCGAGCCGGCCCGTTCGTGCTGAAATCAGCGTGGCTCTACTACCTTTGGAATTTCTTTAAAATTGTAATTAAAACGTGCTACGATATTTAACTAATTCATTCCATTTTCATCAAACTTGTTTTTTTTATAGGCCCACCTCTACATAAAATGTATGTTGAATATGTTTGACACGTGCAAGGAGATAAAAACTAAACGTATACCACAATTAGCCGTTTTGTTAATTTAATACGTTTTGTTAGTACGCGTGTACTAACTAGATATCTCTACGAAGGGTCAATTCTCGAAATAAATAAAAAAATCTATTCCAATCACTCTTATCTCCATTTCGTAAGTGTCATCATGAACATTATTCTCGTAGCAAAGTATATCTTATTAAAACTAGAAGAAAAGAGATTCAAAATTTTTTTCCAACCGATCTTCGGGTGCGACAGAGCTGTTTATGATAGGATAGGTACCTATACATATTTAATAGTTATTAAAATAAAGAAGTTAATAGTAACTAATGTAAGTAATTATACTATGTAAACGATCTTCCACTGACTAAAAATATTTTTCACATTAGTGACATCGAGAGTGAATCGGTACTGAATTTTGAACGAATTTATATTTGGACAATTTTGACCTTGTGACGATCGCAGGTTCTTTTTCCCCACTGTGTGTTTTCGTGTAGACATGTTTCATATCTTTTTAGGATATTATCTTGTTTTTTTATGAATATTAGCTGCATATGAATTTGTAATTAATTATATTTACAATTATAAATGTATCATACGCTTTGTTGTTATTATTTATTATATTCTGTATATTGTGAAAAAAAGGCACACGGAAGGAGTAATATTGTATTTTATTCGACGGTAAATCGGGACTAATCGCGATAATATCTACAAGGCAACAACAACAACAAAACAAGTATTGTATTTTTTTAAAATTTTCTCTTTGTTTAAATTTTGCGCATGTATTCAGAAAAGAATTTGTTTAAATAAATAAATAAATATTTCGGACATCTAACACACAACGCTATCTAATCCCAAGCTAAGCAGGGCTTGTGTTATGGGTACAACTGATATAAATACATATATTTAAACTTATACATAGAAAACACAAGAACTCCGAATCAAATATTTGCAGATCATACAAACATTTGGTCTGACCCGGATCGAATCCGAGACCTCATGCACAGCAGTCGCGTACACTTACCACTGCGCCAACGAGGCAGGCAAATGTGTACCCATATATGCAAATTTAAAATTAACAGCTTTTCACCAAATGCTTATGAAAGTAGATACGGTACCTACTCACATTAAAAAAACTTTTTTTTTTGTGTGTACGGGATCCAATTCACGTCCTTCGTGTTAGAAGTCAGGATCACTAACCTCTCGACTTCTAGAGTAACAGGCCCGTAGATAACTCGAAATTCAACAACTAATTTATCAATTGCTTTTTGCATAACCAGTTGTTGAATCAAACAGAAGTAAACAAGAAAACTAAATAATATTTGTTGTTAATTTTGTAACACGCTTTTATTAGCTTGACCTGTATGTATGTTTGTATGTATGTAACAAAATCTTTTAACTTCATTTTCACCTACTTCTAGGAGTATGATTAACTTGAAAATTTGCACAGGGGTCAAGGGCCGATGACAATATTTTTTTCTAGAAAAAAAAATTGTTTTAAAAAACTAAACAACAAGCTTTTGTAAATATACTAAAGTAAAAAGTGGAAAATAAATTATAGTTTAAAAACTAAAAAAAGCGTGGGGTGCTTTCAGAAAATATTTCAATAATGTCGCTCCACGCTTTTACATTAAAATTATTTTCTACTTTTTAGTTCGATTGCGTGGTTTTTTAGTTTTTTAAACTATAATTTTTATATTTCCAATTCGTATCGAAAGTTCCAACTTCAAATTGTATTATTTTTCTTAAAAGACAACTTCCGCAATAGGAATATATCCAAAGTCGCATTATGAAATGGATTACACAAAGTTTTGTCTCAGATGGGATTTGAACCTACAAAACTTAGCTCAGTATACCGCGGCGTAGCGATTGCTTAAATCACCATATATCATCTTCCTAGCCTTGATTATTCCCAACGTTATTCGGAGTCGGCTACTAGTTCAACTGGTTTTGCCTGAATATCAGTTTTTCCACGGAACGACTGGACAGACCTCCGCAACCCTGAGGGTGAACTAAATTCGTAGGTTGAACTACTTGTCAGTATATTTGAGGGCACTGACATCCCAACAATGATTGCCATAAGTGTTCGTGACAACCGGGACCGACGGCTTAAAGTGCTGTCGGAGGCACGGGTTAGATCACCATATATGTGAAATCAAATAAAAATTTCTCTTGAATTATTTAACAATAGTAATTAGCATTTTAAACAAAGCATCGTCGACTTTTACGTTAAAAAAATAGCACGCGTATGCTTAATTATCAACATTTACTTGATTAACGTTAACAATTTATTTAAAAAAACATGGAAAATATAGCAACAGGAACTGCATAAAATTTGCATAATTATAAAAATACTCTTTGTTTCGTTGCAATTGTATTTGCAAATTTCGTAAACTTTTTCCTTTTTTGTTTTTTTTTTACGTTCGCCAACAATCTTTTACACTGAGTACCTATGTATTAAAATATTTAAAAATTAAAATACAATTTTAAAGGTATATTAGTTTAACAATTAACAGTAGATAAGCACCGCGTGCACTTTTGTTTTATTACATTTAGTAAATTAAATATATAATATTATGGGCGCTCATAGCCCAGTTGCACTCGGTGATTAGAAACAATTACCGAGGGTAAGCAACGACGGCTTGGTCAGTACCTGGATGGGTGACCGCTGGTGGCATGTTATCATGAGCGTCTCCGTGATTCGGAGGTCACGTTAAGCAGTCGGTCCCGGTTATTATCATAGGATAACAGTCGTGAAGCTTAGTTGGAGGCTTTTGGGCTGCTTAAAAACATCCAACGGCAAGATTACGTAGCCACAACGTTGTGTTGCCAGTCCCCAACCCGCACTTGGCCAGCGTGGGGACGTATGGCCTTAACCCTCTCCTGAGAGGAGACCCGAGCCCAGCAGTGGGACGTTATGGGTTGTTGATGTTTATGGCCATTTTTACCATTATTACTATCAAGCAAATTTTTCGTGAATAGCTTCATTTTGATGAGCCGCCCAACTTTTATTCCTACAAAAACTCTCGATTGTGGTAACTAACAGAGGTAGTAGGGATAAAATATGTTGACGATTCTTAAAAAAATAATACTAACTGGGGTTTTTTTATTAATTCTTAAAACCATTATTATTTATTTATTTTATTTATTTTTAAACTTATTGCACAAGTTGTACAAAGGCGGACTTAATGCCATGAGGCATTCTCTGCCAGTCAACCTTCAGGTGTTGTAAAAATATGATGCGGTACGAGTTCATAACAAATAGGTAAATTTAAGATATGAACCCACATCAGATAATGCCAATATATACAAATTTACCTCTATATATATAATAATACATATAAAATATACTTAAAGATTTATACACATATATTAATGTTATTCAAAAAAAAATCGTCCTTCAAATTGTATGGTTTGACTAAAGGACGTCATTTTAATACACACATATATTTAGAGATCGTTTTACTACAAGAAAAAGTTTTTAGCTTATACTATGTCACCTGGGGCATTGTCACCTCATTTATTGACATCGCATCTATTGACACCTCTTTCCTTGCAATCGGTTCAGTAATTTAGATGCTACGGTGGAACAGACAAACAGTACTCGACCCATAAACTGCTAAAAATATTACCAAGCCGTCCTTTTTAACCGACTTCAAAAAGAAGGAGGTTCTCAATTCGACCGTTTTTTTATGTGTGTTCGCGGATAACTTCGTCGTTTATGAACCGATTTTAATGATTCTTTTTTTAATTGAAAGGAGATATCCCAACGGTGGTACGATGATAAAGACACTAAGATCTGATAATGGCATCCAAGAGAAATCGAGTCGAACTTGAAGTTGGTTTTTATTTGTTAAAATTTTACTTGTAGCTTATCAAAGGCGCAGTTACAAAGATACCGGTCGGGGAAGCAAATAAAAGCGTGTTAAAAATACATAATTTTCCACCATGTTTATAAATCCTGTTATCGTAATATTTGAGATACACCAAATAATCTATACTAATATTATAAAGCTGCAGAGTTTGTTTGTTTGTTTGAACGCGCTAATCTCAGGAACTACTGGTCCGATTTGAAAAATTCTTTCAGTGTTGGATAGTCCATTTATCGAGGAAGGCTATAGGCTATATATGATCAGATAAGACTAATAGGAGCGGAGCACCAATGAAGAATGTTTCAAAAACGGGGGAAAATTATCACGCTACGGGCAATAGGAGACGCAAACGACGTTGCGTGGGTCGCTAGTAATATATAACTTCCCACACACGACCGTCTCATCTCAAACTAGGGAGAACCCATGCCCATTCTACACATACCGTTTATTTTTAACCCCCGACGCAAAAAGAGGGGTGTTATAAGTTTGACGTGTCTGTCTGTCTGTGGCACCGTAGCCCGCGAACGGATGAAGCGATTTCAATTTAGTTTTTTTTTTGTATGAAAGGTGAGTTACGTGCGAGTGTTCTTAGACATGTTTCAAAAAAATCGGTTGAGTCGTTTAAAAGTTATGGGGGTGAAAGTGGGGAAGAATAACCGAATGTCTGCAAAAATATAATTGGCGTATGATTACTCGACTAAGTGCTTGGGGGTTTTTTAAATTTTGAATTTTAGCTTGTCAATGTTTTGGTATTTATTTCTTGTTAAATGACGGTAACTTATAATTTAAAAATTCACCTTTATATATAGTTGTTGACATTTTTTCCTTACCCTATTATGATAATTGTCATTCAAATTATATTGTTCTTTGCACTAAAAGAGACGATAATCCCTGAGTTTGTGTTCCTTTATTCTCAGGGCTTGTCCGAAAGGCCGAAATCATTTAATTGTTTAAAAAAGTTTAATATGAAAAAGTGTTCATACATGTGTATATATTTCTAAACACCTACATACTACTGTGACATTAAGTCCGCCTTATGCTATATGTTTGCAGGAACTTTGTGTAAATAAATAAAAATAAATAAAATACTATTGGAATATTGCACCCACACACAGAACAGATAAGCGTGCTAATCACACATTGATTTATCCTGGGGATCAAACTCATTACTTGAAGCTACAGTGCTACTAAATATAAGACGGTTAAGCCAGTAATATAGGCCATCTTTCTTAAATTTACCCTCTTTACATCTTTATATATATAATTCTTGTGTGAGTGTGTATGTCACTGAACTTCTCTCAAACGACTGGACCGATTTTGATGAAATTTTTTGTGTGTGTTCAAGGGGATCTGGGAATGGTTTAGATTCACAAAAACGTAAACGATGTTACGTGTGTCAGCTAGTTAACTATAATATAAAAAATTAAGTTTAAATGTGCGGCCTTCATGCGGTCCAAAACTTATCGTGATGGTTCTTGGCCCTAAAATTCTGAAATGCATTGCAACTCATGCCGGGTACTGTTCTTTACCACTAAATATTACCTAAACACTAAATAAATTTAATTAAAAGCTTTTTAAAAACAAGCTTTTACTGGAATGCCTCGAGACGAATAAACGAGTCCAAACTCCAAGTTCCTATGGCCACCTTCCAGCTCCAGCATTAGATCAGCTCCATGTTATTATAATATTGTATTGTCACGCGGTATACATATGCTTGCAAAATTTCAGCAAAATCGGTTGAAGATATCTGCTTCAAAATTGAGTTGCAAGATTCCACCCGAACATACAAGCATACGTACATACACTGCAAGTTAATAAAAAGCTTGTAAAATATATTGTCTCCTACGGGTACTTACGACTGAGAGAAAAACTTCCTTTTTTAAATCCGCTTCACAGAACACACCAAACAATGACAACAAACCTATTTTTAACAACAAATTCATTTTTATTTCACAGTCTGTTCACTGGCTGATAAGAAAAAAAATATATTGTTAATTTAAAATGATCTATTTAATTCGATTTTCAATTTGCGCCCGGGCGCTGCGCAAACGCAAGTCGGTACGCGCGCTTCCGCGCAAGGGTTTTTATTTAATATTGAGCCTTTACACGCATTGTACGTCAACAGCCGTGAACGTGGCCGTTAAATGACGCGAGAAGTTATCATTGATTGTTGTCATACCGTTTTGTTAGTCGACGCGAGTGGTTTTGCGGTAGCGAGGTCTCAGGTTCATATCTCGTAGTGGACAGTGCTGTTTTTAGCTGTAAGTTGGTAAAACGATAAATGTAAATTCGATTCGCTTGTTCGATTTCCGGTCAACGTCATCACTATAATAAAAACAAGTAATAATTAAAACCCAACTACGACAACAAACGACGCTGAAAAAGTATGCAACAAGTTGGAAAAGCCGTAGTCACGCGTTAAGTGTCATGGTACGTTTCTATTTAACGTGTGACTACGGCTTTTCCAACTTGTTTCATACTTTTTCGTTTTTTGTCGTAGTTGGGTTTTTGTTATTACTTTTTTTTATTTAAACGGTTTTGGTCCGGTATAATTTAAATATCACAATTATCGAATGAATACGGACAAAGTCACGAGCAAATGCTAATAATATATATATAGACCTATTTCTTAGCGTTCCATGGATTCACCGTGCGGGTGCCGGGTCCATCGCGTGATAGATGGGGGCGACACATGCGACTTCGACAGTGCCTGGGAATTGCGACCCAGGTTTAGGTTTAAGGAGCACTCCTTACGACGCGTCAACGCTCACCTCCACTGTCCGCCGTTACCCCCTCTACCTAACCATATTTGAAGTGAGCCTAGCAATGCCGCTTTGGATATTCGTTCAAGAAAAGAGCTTACTGAAGCTCTTGGCAATCCAAGGTCTTTAAGCAGGTTATAGAGGGATTTAGCTGGTATACCCCTCGCACCCACTTCCACGGCATACAGCGCAACGACATAACCATTTTTAGTTATTTCGTTGGTTAAGTCAAAGTACTTGTTTCTTTTTAAAGCGTGGTCTTTAGGGATGTTCGTTTCCCACGGCACCGTGAGTTCTACTAGTACTACACGCTTAATTGACATTGCATAAAGAAATATGTCCGGTCTGGACGCCGAGGCACAGATATCCTCCGGTATTCTGTAGTGATTTTCATACGCGTCCACTAATAATAATAACTAATACTACACTAATAACAATATTTGAAATGTAACGCCCTTTCCGATGATACCAAACACGACATATTTATCTCAAATTTATTTTTTAAAACAGTACTTTATGACCTTGAAACTTGAAAATCCAAATATCACGTGTACGAAGTAGCGGGCACAGCTAGTAGTAGATATAAACTTCCTTTCTAAGCAGAGGCTCATGTCCAGCAGTGGACTTTTAAAGCATGGTGAAATGAGATGTTACACATTTTCGTCCCTTTCAAAAAACACTCGCAGCAATAGTAATAAAAAAAAAAAAAAAAGTAAGTACTTTAACAACGTGTGACTACGGCTTTTCAAACTTGTTTGATAATTTTTCAGCGTCGTTTTTTGTCGTAGTTGGGTTTTAGTTTTTACTTTTTTTAAATTTTTGGTGTATGACGTGTATGTGTATGGTGTTGTATTATATTTTGGTAAAATGTTTTGGTGCCATTATTAATATATAATATATATATATTTGAAATGTACAAGTAACGCCCTTTCCAATGATACCAAACACGGTATATTTATCTCAAATACATTTTTTAATTCATTACTTTATGTCGTCTAGAGGGCGCCACATTAGATTCAGCGACACGTCATATAGCCTATAACCAGTAGACGATCAAGACGCTTCTAACGATACCTCATTGGTCCAGTTCTAATAAGTAGTTAAGGAGCTATGAGGGAACAAATGAACATACATACATACATACATAGCCTGTCAAAATCATAACCCTCCTTTGGCTTTGCCGTAGTCGGGTAATAATGTTACAGATTGAAAACATATAGTCATTCTAATTACCTTCGGATAAACCTATTTTGTTATTGCCATGTTAATCCATTGTTTAACTTCCTCGGCAATTATTCACGCCCATGACACTACACGATGATGACTGGTATTTGCTTCAGCGGCCATTGATACACTCGAGAGCAATTAGTACAGGTCAGATTATAAACGCCTTCCTTCAAGAAGTAAACAAGTGACTGCACGGTTGGCCTAGTGGTTTAGGCGGTCGCTACGCCGCTTGCCAATTCGCCAAGTGTTGTGGGTTCAAATCCTACACGGGACAACACTTTGTGTGATCCACAAATTGTTGTTCTGAGTTTGGGTGTTATTTGTGTCCGTTTCATGTATGTCTGTAAAGTCCCCCGCGACACAGGATGTTTATTCCTAATGCGGGAGTTGTCTTTTTATAAAAAAGAAAGAAACAAACACAAGTCACCCGGTTTTTTTTTTGCAACTGTATACAAATAAATAAAATAAAATTGTCTATTTGTAATTTCAAATTAACAGCTTTTCACTAAATGCAAAAATCAAAAACGAAATTTTTGTTCGTCTGTTCTCTGGAACGGCTGGACCGATTTTGACGGGCTTTTTCCTATGTGGGGTTTGAACCCACAACACAGCGCGGCGCTAAAGAACGCGGCGAGGTGACCGCTTGAGCCACTACGCCATCCGTGAAGTCAATTATTACTACAGTGTCCTTATCTTAAAGTTCATTAGCCTATTAATTATCAAGTAAAAAAACTGCAGTGATAAATTAGACCTTGTGCTATGAACACATAAGGTAGAAATTAGTATTATAGCAGGAAGTGAATATATGTAGGTACATAATATATTCAAGCATTGTACATTCACCGTTTTTTTTGCTTAGAAGCCACATGCAAAAAAAAACTTTGGTTAACACAGGTTTTCTGTAGGCAGAAGCATAGCCCTTGCACGGTATAACTAAACCATATCTATATCATATCAGGTCTTTACCTATGAAATTGCCGTTCTTCAGTACTGGTCATTTCAAATAAAAAAAAGTTTGTAATGGCTCTGTATTCTAAATTCAAATTAATTTTGTTTTAAAACCATGACATTCTATTTACAAACTCAGTCTTTTGTTTTCTGATTAGCGTTGTATTTTCATTACATTTGAACATTTTTCGTCATAATGGATACTTTAAAAATTCGTGTAATTATGGAATATGAGTTCTGAGTAGCATCAACGCGACACAAACGGCACGTAACATCAAAAACGTTTACGGAGAGAACTGTAGAAACGAACGCACAACCCGTCATTGGTTTTCCCGGTTCCGTTCCGTTCGAAAAATGAAGCTCGTGGTCGTCCGGAGACTTTGCTTAACAATAATGAATTAAAGGCGATTGTGGAAGCTGACGAAACTCAATCTACAGCTGAGCTAGCAGCAGCTTTTAATGTAAGCATCAAAACAATATTGATCCATTTGCGACAAATTGGCAAGGTAAAAAAGCTTGATAGATGGGTGCCCCACGACTTTAACGATCGCCAGCGCAACGTACGCGTCGAGACCTGCCTTGCGCTGCTCAACAGGCAAAGAAATGAAGGAATTTTGAAACGAATTGTTATGTGCGACGAAAAATGGATTCTGTTCGACAATCGAAAGCGCTCAGCAAGTTGGTTAGACCCTGGTTCAGCACCAAAGCAATGCCCTAAACCAAAAATGACCCCTAAAAAGGTGATGGTCACTGTTTGGTGGTCTAGTGCAGGTGTGATTCACCACAGCTTTTTACAAAACGGCATGAGCATTAATGCAGATGTGTACTGTGAAGAACTGGAGAGAATGATGGAGAAGCTTGCACATCTGCAACCAGCTTTGGTCAATCGGTCGTCCCCACTGCTCCTTCACGACAACACGCGACCCCATACTGCGCAACAGACAGTCTCCAAGCTGCAAGAGCTGGGGTTGGAAGCTCTCCCTCATCCGCCATAGTCACCAGACCTTGCACCTACCGACTATTACTTTTTCCAAAATTTAGACAACTTTTTAGTGGGTAAAAAATTCAATTCCCGAGAGGCAGTACAAAATGCCTTTAAGGAGTTTGTTGCCTCCCGTCCAGCTGATTTTTACAAGAAGGGCATCAAAAAAATGCTGATAGTTGTTAAAGATGCGTCGATTGCATGGGTGATTACTTCGAATAACAGAAATAAAAAAGTTAAAAAAAATAAGTACTTTCACTTATTGCATACAAAACGGCAATTTCATAGGTAAAGACCTATTATATATACACATCAAAAGTGTCTAGGGATCAAGCATTTTTATGCGGATTTCTTGAGATTGAGATGTGGCTTTGGCCCTGGCCTGCTCAGTCGCCAGACTTGAACCCGATTGAGCATGCATGGGATATGCTACAGAGAAGAGCTCTGCCGAATATGGAGGGTATCCAGTCGCAAGAAGACCTTTTTTTGTTGTTGCAACGAACATGGGCGGCCATTCCACAGCGTGATTTGGTTGAACTCATTTTGAGTATGCCAAACCGATTCTTGTGTTGTTAGTGTTCGCGGTAGAAACACGGATTATTAATTGTTTAAGTTACCTAATAAAATTTTAAAGAAAACTGTTATTTCAGTCTTTTTTTCGAACTTTAATGTTAGTGGTTCAAATGTCAAAAATCCCTTTATTAGGAAAATGGCAAATTTCTTTATTAATGCAAAGGTGACTACGTTTATCGTTACTGTGACAAACGAAAACACTTTATTTGATGAATCCTTAAAGAAAATTTTAATTAATATCAATCAGGAGAAAAGTTATTGCAAAAATATATGTTGATCCCTAGACACATATGTTGATCCCTAGACACTTTTGATGTGTGTATGTTACCGGAAATGTATGAAATCAAGGAATTGTATACAAATCCTAGGAAATGTGTACGATTCCGATACTATTTAGGAAATGTATAAAATATTGTTTGAAAAACTATTTAATACATAGATATCCTAGGAAATGTATAAATTTCCTCGGAATTGTATATAATTCCAATATCGTATTAGGAAATGTATAAAGTAAATGCTTTCTGTAATAAAACACGTTGTTAATAATATTTTTTTATTATAGCACTTATTGAGACAATCCGGTAACAGTCATACCGTAAAATAATAATAATAATATGTTCATATTATCTTAATACCGTAAAATAATATGTTCATATGTTCTAACCTAACCTAAAAATAATTACCCACCAATATCTTAAATGTTTTACATTTCCGATTGCTATTTAGGAAATGTATAGATTTCCTAGGAAATGTGTAATGTGTAAGTATAATATAATTTATTTCACACATTTCCGTGCGATTTTAGGAATTACATACATTTCCTAGGAATTGTATACAATGACTGACTGACATACCCAGAGATCAACGCACAGCCCAAACCGCTGAAGCTAGAATCCTAATATTTTGCATGTGGGTTCTTTAGCCGAGCACTAAGAAAGGATTTTTTTAAATTCCACCCCAAAGGGGGTAAATCAGGGGAGGAAAGTCTGCGTGAGCGAAGCTCCGTACAAAAGCTAGTAATATTATAAACTAGCTGACCCACGCAATCTCGTTTAAGTCTCCTACGTACGTTTTTGCAACATTCTTCATTGGTGCTCCGGTCCTATTTGTCTTAGCGTATTTGGCTATCTTACTCTGAGAACATTTTTCAAATCGGACCAGGAGTTCCTGAGATTAGCACGTTCATGTAAACAAACAACTTCAGCTTTATATGTATATTAAAATAAGTATAGATTCGAAAATAGATGTCTGTCTACCGCTGCACCGATTTCAATGAAATCTTGCATGGAGATACTTTGATTCTTGAAGGAAGACATAGGCTACTCATTACCGCGATAACCGATATACACGCAGGCGGAGCCGCGTTCACAAGCTAGTAAACTAATTGTGGGGCAATGGGTGTGATGGCCCTCCAACACAAAGGGAGGAACCAGGCGAGTTGATGTGGGTAGTTTCTTCATTTCCTTCGTTACTCCGTAGTTCGACGTATCTTGGGTAGATGGCGTTGTAGTGGAAGTCGCCACACTAAGATACCGAGAAATCTACGTCTCTGTTGAAGAAGTGAATATGTCGGCTGAACATAACTTATGTCCGTGTGATCTGGTAGCAGCACAGATCCATCGTCGATCCAAGCGTAAAATAAACTGGTTCTTCATAAATTGCCTATACCTAATTCTTTATTCATTTAAATAGTAGTATTATAATGGGTGCTAGGTACCTAAAATCTGTTTGAAGTCGGTGCTAAGCCAAAAAGAATACAAACGAACAATTACAAAAGTCTAAGCGATAGTCACTTGGCACCGACTTCAAACAGATTTTAGGTACCTAGCACCCATTATAATACTACTATTTAAATGAATAAAGAATTAGGTATAGGCAATTTATGAAGAACCAGTTTATTTTACGCTTTTAAGTGTTTTTTGACAGAGAGTTTTCGTTGGATGTTTTTGGAAGTCGGTTTTTTTTTTTTTATAATTAGGTATTACTATTGATGCTAAGTTACAATGGGGTCCCCAAATAGAAAAACTATCCGGTAGGCTAAGCTCAGCGGCTTTTGCTGTAAAAAAGATTCGACATTTAACTGATGTTGATATAGCCAGAATAGTTTACTTCGGTTACTTTCATAGCATAATGAGTTACGGTATCCTACTCTGGGGTAACTGTGCAGATATTAATGCCATATTTGTTTTACAAAAACGCGCCGTACGAGCCATTTATAAATTAGGTCCGCGAGTTTCTCTCCGTTCAAAATTTAAAGAAATAGGCATTCTGACTGTATCGTCACAATATATATATGAAAATTTAATGTATGTGCAAAGGAATATATCGAAGTTTACCAAAATCAGTGATGTTCATTCCGTAAATACTAGAAACAAACACAATCTTAGTGTTCACGTCACTCGTCTCCACAGAGTAGGCAACTCGTTCATGGGACAATGTATAGGCTTTTATAATAAAGTCCCTGTTGACATTAGAAATTTGCCTTGCGGAAATTTAAGAATACCATTAAATCTAAGTTAGCCGCAAAGGGGTATTATACCATAGCAGAATATCTAAATGATAAAGCCGCCTGGGATTGAGCTACCCATTCTGCACATACTCTTCACACTTCTTCCTATGTATAAAATGTCTTATTTTTGTTGTGACGATAATTTATAATTTGAAACAGATTTATTTTTTATTTTATAGCTGTTAACATTTTCTTAAATTCATAAATTTTCCAATTTATGACAGTTTTTACTCAAATTATAATTATCGCTCTATTTTTTTTTTTTTTTTTTTTATGGGACTAATCCCGCCCACACGCCCACCACTGTAACTCCTGTACACCAGGATCAACAGCGGTGACCCACGAAAACACCGAGTTATGACACTCGGGAAGTCCCAGGAAAAATTTAACTGTCTTGGAACCCGCAACGAAATTAATCAGAAGAAAACTGGAGGAGTTGGAAATATAATAAGTCCACTTCCCTCCTTAGCAAAGCGGGAGACAAAATGGAGTCAAAATAGGCAGACGCCTTTTTCAAACCGGGAAGCACCACGGATAAAAATATTATGGGTCCTAAGTGAGCTATATTTGATTTCTATAGTATGTATGGCAGAATCGCTTAAACGCACGGAAATTCACCGCAGTTGACACAAGATCCCCATAATATACTACCCCAGACGTCATTTGTAAGCTATTTAGCATCATGTTACGTTCATTGTACCAAAGACTACATTCCCAGAGGATATGATGAGCCGACTGTTCACAGCTAGAATCAGGTGTTGAGCATTGACACAATGGTGAATCGACTAATTTAAATGAGTATAGTTTGCTCTTAAAGTTACCGTGGCCTGTAAGAAATTGAGCGACACAGTGATCTACCTCGAGCCATGTCCTTGACAACCTTTCGCGAACAGATGGAAAGAACTGGTAAAGGTGGCGCCCCTTAGATGATTCGTCCCATCGTTTCTGCCATTCATCCAAGAGGTCGTTATAGACATTGGTTTTTTGTTGAAACAATCTTATGATTTTACCGCGGTCTCGTATGCCCAAAAAATCGCATTCCATGTTTTGTAGTGTGGAATAGTACTTGGCTGCACGTCTTTGCACCTCGAGATCGACCGGAAGAACACCTGCCAACACCGGTAAAGCCTCAGTGCTAACCGTCCTATATGCCTTGCACAAGAAAATCAATGCAGGTCGTTGGCCTTGTAACAGTTTGCGACGGACAGCACCTACAGTCGCCCTATCTGCCCATACAGGAGCACCATAGCAAATAGAACCCAAATAAGTAGCTCCATATATGATCTTTAGTGTATTATATGACAGACCCCATGTCGCAGTTGATATCCTCGTCAGTGCAAAGAAACTCTTTTTAGACTTTTCATTAACTGTTCTAATATGTTCAATAAATGAAAAATTTCTTTCTAAAACCAATCCTAAATAACAAACCGAGGTTTTATTTTTAATAGTAATATTTTCAAATTTAATACAAGGCGGTGATTTGAGGTTACCTTTCAGAAGTAGCTGGAAGGTTTTGTTTGGTGCAAACGTCAACCGATTACGCCCACCCCACCGAGATATTAAGTCCAAACATTCACTGGCCAGCCTCTCAAGCCCCGTTCTAGTATCCGACTCTATCAATAACAAACCGTCGTCCGCGTACGCATTCAGGGTACATCCGGACGGCACAGGCATTGCCAGAAAATCGTCGAAGCCTATGTTCCACAAGTATGGTCCTAGCACTGACCCTTGAGGACACCCCATCGTAAGCGCCTTCGACACAGAATGATGCCCAAGTCTCAATTTAGTAGTACCTTGTAAGAAGTACGAGGAGATAAGGGAATAAATATTTTTAAAGCAACCTCTTAATTTTAATTTTAGCAATAGCATGGGCCACCACGCATTGTCAAAGGCGCCAGATATATCTAAGAAGATGCCTAAAACGTATTGAAAACTTGACTCGGTGACAGTTTTCCTTACAGATATAACCGCATCAGTTGTCGATTTTCCCAACGTAAAGCCGAATTGTCTATCATGAAATTTAACTCCACCCGGTAGAAGTCGTGGTACTACAAGACGCTCTAAAAGCTTTCCCAGCGATGGTAACAGTGTTATGGGTCGATAGGATTTAGGATCGTCCGGCGGCTTATCGCCGCTTTTTGGTATTATTCGAATATTACCGCACCGCCAAACACTAGGAAATACTCCTTCCGCAATGCAACGTTTAAAAACTGTTAAAACCGTATCACCCGAAAGTTTACAAGCTTCTTTTATCATTTTGTTTGATATTTTATCGTCGCCCGAAGCCTTATTTAGTGGCAATGACCTAACAATACTGAGGAATTCGTCTGAAGATGGTAAGTCAGACATTGGAGACAATGGTGGTTCAATAGCCCACTGCCTAATTTGTCGGTGATAATCCGTGTCATCCTCCGGCCGATCGTCAGGCACAAGTGATTCTAAAAGATATTCTGTGGTTTGTTCTACTCCTGTAGTATAACTATTATTAATTTTGATGTTCTGTACGTATGCAAGGTCGATTGATCTATTTGCTTTAAATTCATGATACAAAGGTGACCAGGGACCCTCTCTATCGAGTTTATCAACAAGTTTACGTATTAAATTTCCCTTTGATTTCTCCACAGCAGCTCTATAATGAGACCTGGCAACTCTAAGAGCAATAAGAGCATTATTGTAAATATCTCCTGTTACGTTACGCTTTTTAATGTCATTTAGTTTTTTACGAGCTTTTCGATAGATTCTACGTAATTCGACTAATTTATAATTCCACCAATCACATCTACGAGTGTTAGTGATAGATCCACGGCCGATACAAACATCAGCACAATATGTGAAAGTATCTGATAATATGTTTGCGCTTTCCTCAGCTGATAGACCACTGCGACTGAAGTCTTTGGCATGTACTGCAAAGAGTGAACCAAATAAAGCCCAATTTGCCCCTTTAGTTTTATACCTAAAATTGTAAGGAGTTCTTTGTGGATATTGTGCAACCATTGGTATGAATTCGTACACGATTAAGCGGTGATCACTACAGGATGCGTCCGGTAGGACACGCCATCCAGATATCGAGACGTCGCCGCGCGTAAGCGTCACGTCAATAGAAGACTCACCCATTGGGCTGCAAAAAGTTGGTGGTGCATCAGGGGTATTGTGGATAGTAAGATTCATTTCCGCAATAAAATCTTCAACCGCACAGCGACGAGCCATGTCAGCTGCACGCAATTTGCCATACCATAAAGTAGAAGAAGCATTGACATCAGCGCCAATGATAATTTTGTGTCCTATGAGGGACCGCAAAACGAAACGTAAATGATGTAGATGAGGATCAATAGGATGTGAAAATTGAAAATAACAGCTCACTATGTAAACCCTACAGGTAGAGGATGAGATCTCAGCAACGGCGCAGTGTGACGTCATAAGGTTACGCAAAGATGTTACCGTAAAATTAGAACTTGCAACATATATCCCAGCCCGCGACCGGCCATCTAGTTGTACTACATAATTCCGCAATTGAGCGCTTTGATATTGCTCTTGTATAAGGACAATGTCTAACTTTTGTTCCAAAACTAAGCGATCTAATTCTGACGTGGCTATTTTATCATTATGAAGATTTAACTGGCCTATTGAGATATTATCCATTTTATTAAAAAGGTACTACAGCTACTACTGTATAAGCTATTCAGTAATTAGTATTTAGGATTAGCTGCTCTAATTTAAGTTTATATGTGGAGCAGTCTTGTGATCCACATCGATGGTCACATGGTTTTTTGTACCGGCTGCATTGTGCGCATTTCGGTTTAAAATCTGGTGTGTCCTTATCCGGGCAAGCCCTTGTATCGTGGCTGGCCGCGCAATTAGCACACGTAGGAGTTTTAATAGTGCAAAATTTTTGAACATGACCGAATTGTTGACAGTTTAAGCAACGAACTACTTCTAAGTCGTCTATAAACCTACATGTGGCCCAGTCTATATATAATTTATCTTTTGTGCTAGCCAAGTGTTTCCTAACCTCTGTCTCTAATTCTAAGCCTATCCATTGACGTCCGTTTTCCAGTTTACGATGCCTGACAATTTTGGTCGTTTTTAAAAAATCGCTTTCGCTTAATTTTAATTCGTCCTTGATATTCTGACGATATAAAGCTGTTAGGAAGGTACGATCCTCCATAGAACCGGGCACGTCTTTTACAATTATACGGGGCCTTCGGCCTTTCGGCTTTTCTAAGCGTAAGCCTACAGATTTAATGGCGTTTACTGCTTCTAGTTTTTTAAGCTGCCGTTCATTTGCGACCCGCAACACGACGCCTGCCTTTGCGGTTTTTTTGACGCCTACAATTTGAAAACCTTCGTCGCTAGGTTTAATAGCCTTCATGAGAGCTTCTTTTGTAGCTGACGAAGTTGCATAGTCCGCTGAACGTTCCGTAGTAGGATACGCAATAACACACGGCCTAGATGCGCGTGCCTCAGCGGACACCGGACACGGGGCTGATCCAGGTGGTAAGCGAAGCCTAAGCTTGTCCGCGTACGTCAAGCCCGGCTGTTGAACGGCGACACCCCCCACCCGGCGCTCGAGATTCGCTAATTTCGTTTCATTGCTAGCAGATTTAATTGCCAACAATGAGACGATACCGGTAATCCGCTGGGTTACGTCCATAATGGCGGTCCTATTCCCCACATTCATTCGCGACCCCTGATCGTTTACCAATTCGTTAATTTTTGCCAAATATTCGGTTGCCTGAGACACCAACTCAAAATAATCATACTCCCCACAGTTATCACGACCACTAAGAGACGAAACACTCTCGCCCAAGTCCGAAGCCCTAATTCGTTCAGTTCTACTTTCATTTGACGATAAATTTGATGGCGACATTCTACCAAACAATTTATTTCCGGTTGGTGTTCGAAATTCATTTGTACCACCGGGATCCGGCAACTCGCCAACAACCGACATGGCCAAACAAAGACACACCAGACAAAAGAAATATCAATAAAAACAACTTCAAAATCAAAAAACACGAAAAGAAAATTAATACAAACAAAATATTACTCCTACCTACCTTTATGAATAAAATAAATTGACTTACCGATAGCCGTAGTAAAAGAAACTAACACAATATTTGTATTTATAAGGCGTAAAACTTACAGATTATTTGTCAAAAACACTATATACAACCTTATACCGCCCACAAACCGGGTAACAGTCGCAAGGATACACAAAAACAATATTTAAATTATTAAAACGCGACGTCACACATGAACCGGACAGACCCGCGGAGGGAAGTGTATATCTATTTTTTTATTTGTAATAGTATGTATTTTGAATTTTGAGAAGATTGTATGGACTTTGATCCCTGAGTTTGTTTCGTCCTTTCTTCTCAGGGCTAGTCCCGGTAGGAAAGGCTGAACTCATCTGCTCAAAAAAATCTTAACATGCAAAAGTGTCATGTTGCCTAATTGCAGAATAAATGATTTCATTTCAAGAAAGAAATATAGCGTTACGAAGTTTGCCGGGTCAGCTAGTTATTATTTCTTTTAAAAACACAACTCCCGCACTAGATATATACATGCTGTGTCGCGGGGGACTTTACAAACATACATGTAACGGACACAAAGAACACCCAGACTCAGAACAACAAGTTGTGGATCACACCAAGTGTTGTCTCATGTAGGATTTGAACCCACAACACTTAGCGAAGTAGGAAGCGGCATGACGACCGCTTAAACCACGAGGCCATACGTGCTTTCGATTAATTATTAAATTATAAAATATTTGTAAATTATATTGACTACGTTTGAAACACCAATGTTCCTTGAATAAACCTCGTAAGTTAAAGAAACGTCAATTTTTTAACACGCTTTTATTAGCTTGACCTGTATGTATGCAACGGAATCTTTCAACTTCATTTACACCTACTTCTAGGAGTCTGAATAACTTAAAAATATGCACAGGGGTCAAGGGGCGATGACAATACAATAATTTGAAAAAAAACTAAAAAAATATAGTTTTAAAAAACTAAACAATCACGCTTTTATAAATATACCAAACTTAAAAGTAGAAAATAAATAAAAGTTTAAAAAAAACTAAAAAGCACGCTTTAATAGCAATCGTACTAAAAAGTAGAAAATAATTTTAATGTAACAAGCGTGGGGTGCTTTCTGGAAATATTTCAAAAATATCGCTCCACGCTTTTTACATTAAAATTATTTTATATTCTACACATGTAGACCTTCTTTATAAGACCCTCAACCAAATCTTAGTTCCTATTAGTTCCAATTCAACGTTAATAAAACGCCAGGATGCGAAATCAATTCACCTATAATACAATGACGATGCGTAATGTTCTGCATCGTCCTAAATTGTTATGTTCTTTGTGATTCAATTTAAAAAATATATGCTAACATTATGCCATGTGCATGTTCGCGGGTCGACTACTGATGTTTCCTTGTTCAAATCGATCACATTTTTAGGTGGACCATATTTGCCAACAAACTTAACCTTCTTACTACCCGACTGTACTAGAAGAAGGGTTATGTTTTTAACCGACTTCCAAAAAGGAGGAGGTTCTATGTTCCAATGTATGTATTTTTTTTTATTTTGTATGTTACCCGATTACTCCGTCAGGTGTGGACCGATTTAAAAAAAAAAATTGTATTCGAAAGGGTATGCTTCCGAGGTGGTCCCATTGCCAGCATATCAGGATCTGATGATGGGATCCCAGGGAATTCGAGAGAAACTCTCATTTTTTATAGGCACATACTATGTTTTTCGTATATTTTCTGAAGTTACACCCGTATTTGCGTCTGGTAGTCATCATTTTATGATGATGAGCTGATGATGTAAGGTACAACTCCTCAACGGTTAGGAGTTGGAGGATAATTCTTTCAATTTCATACGTATCTAAAGACCTTCAGTCGTATACTTTCAAGTTATTTAGGTGAACTGATGATAGAAGGTTAAACTCTTCAACAGTTAGGAATTAGAGGATGATTTCAATATTACACGTACGTTTAGACCTTCATTTGTATTCTTGATGATGAAATTTGATGAAATAGTTCAACTTACTACTTACCTACGATTGTTTGCACTAAAAACTGAAAAATAAAAACTTTTTATAAAAAAAAAAAAAACTTCCAAAAAACATCCAACGAAAACTCTCTGCCAAAAAAACACTTAAAAGCGTAAAATAAACTGGTTCTTCATAAATTGCCTATACCTAATTCTTTATTTATTTAAATAGTAGTATTATAATGTGTCCTAGGTACCTAAAGGTGCTAAGCCAAAAAGAATACAAACGAACAATTACAAAAGTCTAAGCGATAGTCACTTGGCACCGACTTCAAACAGATTTTAGGTACCTAGCACACATTATAATACTACTATTTAAATGAATAAAGAATTAGGTATAGGCAATTTATGAAGAACCAGTTTATTTTACGCTTTTAAGTGTTTTTTTGGCAGAGAGTTTTCATTGGATGTTTTTTGGAAGTCGGTTTTTTTTTTTTATAAAAAGTTTTTTAAGTATATATATGTACGAGTGGTTGCCCGCGCCCGTCGCTATATTTTTTTAAAATTTTCTGCATTCCATTAATTCTTTCTGCAGCACAAAGTTTTTGCTTCAGGTGAAGCAAAAACTATCTTAACATTATCATATCTCATATATCTTAACATTAATAGGTACGTACCTATTAATGTATAGATTTCTTTGGCACACTCTGTAGGGTGATGAGATCCAATAAATACAAATAGAGTAAGATTTTCTTTTCTAAAATATTCATCCGCATTAGAAATATGTATCCTGTTTGGCGGGGAACTTTACAAACATACATGATGCGTACACAAAAAATACCCAAAGTCAGAACAAAAATTTGCAGATCACACAAAGTGTTGTCCCATGTAGGATTTGAACCTACAACTCTTGGCGCAGTAGAAAGCGGCGTGAAGACCGATATTTAACAGGCACATTGTCCTACAAATTGCGTGGTACGTTATCCCGGTCCTACGCTCACAAATTTTTTGTTCCTGCTAGCCCTGTTAGCTACCACAATCGAAATTTTTGTAAGGTGAAAGGTGGGCCCCTCATCAAAATGAAGCCACTCACGAAAAATAACTTGATAGTAATAACGGACTTTTACAAGATTTGGGTGTGTGTCTTAACTAAAATAAGTAAAATGTTAATTCTCAAATAATAATACGATTAGAAGTATGTAATATCTTACTACCAAATTACAATTATTCTTAAACTCATTGTTATTGACTGCACGGTTGGTCTAGTGGTTTAAGAGGTCGCCACGCCGCTTCCTACTGCGCTAAGTGTTGTGGGTTCAAATCTCACATTTGTGTGATCCACAAATTGTTGTTCTGAGTCTGGGTATTCTTTGTGTTCGTTTCATGTATGTTTGTAAAAGTCCCCAGCGACACAGGATGTATATTCCTATTGCGGGAGTTGTCTTAAAAAAAAAGGTCAATATTTCAATTCAGTGATCTACCTGATATGGGTAAGACCTGTGTTTCAGGCGCTATTTTCAGACTAAATATGTTTAATAATTTATTTATATTATTATTTATAAACGGACCTAAAAATTAATAAAATTTATCTACGTAAGCATGCCTTGTTTGCGGGGTTCCACAGATCAATTCTTTTCGTCTTTTGTGTACTCTGGTTGGGTTGTACTGAAGCTCTCTGGTTGGGTTGTACTGAAGCTCTCTGGTCTGTTTTAGGATCTAACAATTGGCTAAGAGCTGGTAGCCCAGGCAATCTACCTGTATTAAACTAATTCTAGTGTCATTAGATGAAAGATTAAATGCATAAATGATTCAAAACATAGATGGCCTTGACATTTGGGTTGATTAACCTTTATATTAACCGTCACGTATCTTGAACACTAAATGTTATATAAATTAATTATATCAACTAAATTCAGTACTCGGTATGAATTATTTGAAAACTGAAAAATTTGTTTGGTTAAAAGTCTAATCTTAGGAATTATTGGAAATGAAACAAAAAATTCTTTCAATGTTGGATAGCCCACTTACCGAAGAAGGTTATATAACATCACTCTACGACCAATAGGCGCCGAGTAGCAACGAAAAATGTTGGCGAAAGCGGGGAAAACTTAGTAGGAAGAAATAATGCAGAAATAATCGGATTCTAAAAACCATTTTGCAACACATTATTGTGATGTCTAGACTGATATTTTTGAACATAACTATTCCCCATAGTAAATTATCTATATATATAAAAAAATCTCTCTATATATATAATCTCTATATATATATAAAAAAAAACAAAACAAACAAATTATCGCAAAATAAACAGTTTTTATTTCCTTTCAGTGCACAAAGGACCCAGCCATGTCGCCGGGCACTTCACCCTCGATAGATGCAGAGCGCACTGAACTCCTCGGCTCCCTAACCACCCAGCAGCAACAACGCACCAGCGCCAGGGTTATTAAAAAGCTTCGGCTAGAACCCCCAAGCGAAAGAGACAAGAGACCTTTGAAGAAAGAAGGAATTGACGGTCAGAGCCCAAACTATTATACACTAGCTTTTGCCCGCGATTCGGTCCGCGTGTATATCAGTTGTCGCAATAAAGCCTATGTCTTTCCGTATATGTATGTATGTATAATACGGTCAGGATTTCGTGAGTATTAAAAATTGAATAAGAGAAAGTAATGGATGATAAAGATTTTGGCAAGTAGAGTCAAGATTGCCTATCTATACTAATATTATAAAGCTGCAGAGTTTGTTTGTTTGTGTGTGTTAGATAGCCCATTTATTGAGGAAGGCTATAGGCTATATATCATCACGCTAAGACCAATAGGAGCGGAGCACCAATGAAGAATGTTTCAAAAACGGGGGAAAATTATCACGCTACGGGCAATAGGAGACGCAAACGACGTTGCGTGGGTCCAGCTAGTCTTTCACTAAAACTGGCTGCTACTAATTTTAATAGTAGTAATTGTAACTAGTTGTAATAATATATTTCACAGATTTACCAGAATGTGATACTCCAAACAAGATCGATGAGAAAGAACTCAAGTTTCCTACAGTGAAGCAAAGGATGCCTAAAGCATTGTGGTCTATTGATGAGAAGAATTTATTCTTCGAGGCCCTGAACGAGTACGGCAAGGATTTTGATGCTATCACCTCATATATATGCGCTAAAATGAAGAAGAAAGGGATGCCAGACAACCTGAAGACCAAGACTCAAGTCAGCCATTTCTATTATAGAACGTGGCACAAACTCTCGAAGCATGTGCACTTTGATGAAAGTAAGTTTTAAAAGCTAGTGTTGAACTTGAACTCGCCGGCTGGGTTTTCGCAACTCAACGAAAAAAAACTAGTGGTACTATGTGTTTTTTGGCAATCTGTCTGTATCTATGATTTTTTTTTGTATGAGCCTGCCGAAAAGACTCTACGTTGCTTGATGGAAAGCACGTGGTCACCATACTTATTGTGAATAAATAATAATATATTTTTTTCGGACATCCAACACACAACGCCATCTAGTCCCAAGCTAAGCAGAGCTTGTGTTATGGGTACTAGACAACTGATACAAATACATATATTACTTTTTTTTATGTAAATACATACATATTATACATAGAAAACACCCAAACTCCGAAACAAATATTTGTAGATTATACAAACATTTGGTCCGACCCGGGAATCGAACCCGAGACCTCATGATCAGCAGTCGCACACGTCAACCGCGAGACCAACGAGGCAGTCGGACCTCATTGGGCCTCCTGTCTCGCACTCACCAACGAAACACGCCAGCACGAATGCTATCATTTTATGTAGGTCTTCTGTGAGAGGGTAGTGTCGCCCCGGTAGAGCCGGCCCAACCGTGCTGAAATCAGCGCGGTTCCATTAGCTATAACATAATAATTTGACACCGTTGGAGAGTTATTTATCGGAAAAAACAGTCGTCAGCTGCACTTCTGTACTCAGACTACTGTTACTATACATTTGTAAATACGTACATACTTAAGACAAATTACACCCAGACTGAGAACTATTTTTTTAACACAATTTTAAACAACTAGCTTCAACCTAAGCAGAAGTTGTACTATGATTGCTAGAATTACTGATACTATATACATACTTTGTTTTTGTAAATACATACATACTGTACACAAACACCTAAATTTTGAAACAAATATTTGAAGGTCATACAAACATTTGGTCCGACCCGGGAATCGAACCTGAGACCTTGTGCACAGCAGGCGCATACACTACCACTGGTACCTAGAAACATATTGTTTAATGATTCTCAGTCGAAGCATTGCTTACTGGTGTTCAAGAATCTATAACGATAAAATACAATACGAGATATATATATAAAACGTACGGAACCCCAGTTGTGCATAATAATGAAAACAATAATGGATCAAAATACGAAAACTATTTATCTAAATGTTATATCGTTACGGAACAAGGACGCTGCATAAATTATACGTTATTAACATGATATATCAACGTTATGGGATAATAACTATAAATGCTTTCAAGCGTAGAGTATAGATCATTTTCTACGTAGTGACGTATAAACAATAGTTAATAGAGCCAGGCTGATTTCAGCACGGTTAGGCCGACTCGACCCGGGCGGTACTATCCTCGCACAGAAGATCAACGTAAAATGACAGCGATCGTGCTGTCGTGTTTCGTTGGTGAGTGCGAGACCGGAGGCCCAATGATGCAGAAGCATCACTAGGCTGCCATGATGCGTTGATGCATTGTCTGCAATCACAATGAGTATGGTGACCACCACTCTTGGATTCTACTTATGCTTTCCATCAGGCAGAGTAGAATCATTTTGGCAGGGGCAAAAAATAATAATACGGAGTATAACCCTATTCATATGGGATGAATAGGGTGATACTCCGTATTTTTTTTTGCCCGTAAACCTTCCGTAAGAGGCAACTGTGGGAGCAAACTAAGAAGGTCAACGGCACTGCAAATAGAAGAAAAACTTAAGATAAAGCCTACACATGATCAATGACTGCACGGTTGGCCTAGTGGTTTAAGTGGTCGCCACGCCCATTGCTACTGCGCAAAGTGTTATGGGTTCAAAGCCCACATCGGACAACACTTTCCGTGATCCACAAATTGTTATTGTGAGTCTGGGTGTTCTTTGTGTCCGTTTTATGTATGTTTGTAATAGTCCCCCGCGACACAGGATGTATATTCCTAAAGCAGGAGTTGCATTTAAAAAAAAAAATATCACTATGAAATTTTGTAAACAGTTGTATCCAAAATTTCATTGTAACTGTGATCTGAATCTCGGAAACGGCTCCAACGGTTTTCATGACATTTAGTATGCAAGGACTTTCGGGAGCGATAAATCAATCTAGCTAAGATTCAAATTTAGATAATCTACAAAAAAAAAACTGGTCCGTTAGGTAGTTAGTTATGGTACAAGCACACGTACAGATTTTAATAATATCATTTATGAAATGGATTGCCATAAAACAGATACAATGCGGATGTACATTATTATATTTAATTTGCCATATATTTTACCATCGGCATCGATATCACTTACCATTTTTATAATCTTTTTAGAGTTCCGTGAACTAAATGGTTGGTACACGACAACGATTTATCGTAGCGATGTGACTGCACAGTTCGTCTGTGCAGTTATCGTACGTCCATTGAGGGTCCACACGTCTACGATATCTGTATCAATCATCAGTTCTCTGCAGAAGCTCAGACTATGTATAAACATGTCATCCGCGATGGAAGACGATGACGCGCTTGCGATTACATAGCAACAAACTGCCTCGGTGGCGTAGTGGTAGCGTATGCGACTGCTGTGCTTGGGGTCTTGGGTTCGATTCCCGGATCGGACCAAATGTTTGTATGATCTGCAAATATTTGTTTCGGAGTTTGGGTGTTTTCTATGTATAATATGTATGTATTTACAAAAAAAAGTATATATGTATTTATATCAGTTGTCAAGTACCCATAACACAAGCTCTGCTTAGCTTGGGACTAGATGGCGTTGTGTGTTAGATGTCCGAAAAATGTTTATAGTTATAGTTAAATCGCTACGATAAATCGTTGTAGTGTGTACCGGCTATAAGTAACCGCTCCTGGACATCTGTAACTAAAGATATTAGAATTAGGGTTCCTCCTGTAACCTTATTCACACGGTGAAAAGCCACGAAATATGTTGGTACCACGGGTTTAGTCTAAGCCCGTGATATAACTCTGGTTTTAACGCCCATCGCGTGTAAAGGGCCTAGTGTGCGTTTATTGCACATCAATTCGGTCGAGTAATTGGTGCCGATTCCAAGGTAGTGGAACTACGTTAATTTCAGAACGAACGGACCAGCTCGACTGGGGCGGTACTACCCTCTCACACAACCTAAAGTGATAGCATTCGTGCTGTCGTGTTTCGTTGGTGAGTGCGAAACCCGTGGCCCAATGCTGTAGAAAGATCTCCGGCCGCCAGAGGCCGCCAAAGTGTAGGGTCACCATGTTGCTTTGTCTGTATTCGCAACGAGTCTAGGTATAGTCTTGTATCATGCTTGGCATCAGGCAAAGAGTTACTCTGGTAAGCTCAAACAAGAAAAAAAGTTAACAAAAAAAAACCGACTAAAGAACGACCAAATTGAAATGGGACCACACGGAAAGCTTTCAAATAAAATAAAAAAATAACAAAATGCACTAGTCGCCCCTGGGAATTTCGAAGGTTCGACTCGATTTCTCTTGGATGCCATCATCAGATCTTAGCGTCCTTGGTACGCATCATGGTACCACCGTTGGGATATCTCCTTTCCATTAAAAAAAGAATCATCGAAATCGGTTCATAAACGACGAAGTTATACGCGATCACACAAAAAAATATATGTATATATACGGTCGAATTGAGAAACCTCTTTTTTTTGAAGTCGGTTAAAAAAATACATTCAATGCGGCCCAAAACATCCAACCCGCAACACCGTTACGATCAAGTTGATGTGAAATAAACTCACACTAGGCTCTAGCCTATATTTAACTTGGAATACGTATTTTTAACTTTTCCACAAAATATGTCCTCCCATACAGATGTGAAGAAAGTTGCCCAAGAACTGTACGCGTTGATAAACTATGGAGAACTTCGCAAGAAGTTAGTCTCGGTGAGTGAGAAGACGTGTGCTCGGCTAGGGGAGATGGTGCTGTGCGGGAGCATCGTGGTGCGCGCGCGCGGGCGGAACATGCGCGTGCGCACGCCCATGTGCCGGGCACTGCGCCGGCTCAACCAGATAACAGGTACGTTCTGGAGGTATTTATGCGGTAATAAGGTATTAAGTGAGTTAGTTTGTTGTTATAATTTTAACTATTTAAGCGATCGTCATGATATTTAAAACTGTACTCTTTTCGCTGTAGCATGGTGCGTGGCATGTTTCAGTAACATTTCGTTTCACTCTGGAAAGTTGCCGCGATTTACAAATTATGACTTAGTATTTCAGCTGTACCACTTTCGCAATATATTAAATAGATAGATCGCAATATATTAAATAAATAATTAATTACTGTAGTAAATTAAACCATAAACTGTAGTAAATTAAACCATAAACTGTAGTAAATTAAAGTAAATTAAATTAAACCACCACGCACCATGCTACAGCGCAAATAGTATAGTAGTAATGTAAGTTAAACGTTAGTTAGCGAAAAGATTCGAAAACGTAGAAAAAAGAGTGAGTTGTTTTTTGTATAAGCAATTTTTGATTTGATACGTTCTGTGAGTGCTATTTTTAAGGGGGTGGGGGGTGTTTTTTATATTGATAGGAATTTTTAGCTTTTAACAGTATTTAAGTTTCAAACAAAAATTCATAAGGGTCGAGCTAGTTCCATCGCCGATTCTCTCGTATCGTAGTAAAGTGATATATTACTGTCTGAATAAGTTCGCATCGTTGACGATCTTTTTCGGGCGATGAGATCGTTTATAGTCCATTCGTTAGATACGGTCACCTTGATCACGCCGCCATCTCACGTGTGACAAGTCGCCACAAAATCAAAGGGCTCGCAATATATTCATATTTCACAAGAATAAGCACAATTGCGTGCGGGTGCACACTGCACCGACACTATCTTGTGACTGCCTCGTTGGTCTCGCGGTTGACGTGTGCGACTGCTGATCATGAGGTCTCGGGTTCGATTCCCGGGTCGGACCAAATGTTTATCTTTGTTGTTTGTCTATGTATAATATGTATGTATTTACAAAAAAAAAAGTATATATGTATTTGTATCAGTTGTCTAGTACCCATAACACAAGCTCTGCTTAGCTTGGGACTAGATGGCGTTGTGTGTTAGATGTCCGAAATATTTATTATTTATTATTATTTATCTAAACGAATGGACTATATTGAGGAGTGTGGGGTGTGTTGTAGAGGTGGGTCTGGGCGCGCGCGTGTGCGGGCGCGCGCAGGTGGTGCTGCGCGCGCGGAGCGGCGGCGCGTGGGCGCGCGTGCAGGGCGCGGCGCACAACCCGCGCGCGGCCGTGGCCCTGCCGCTGCGCGCGCGCCTGCACGCGCTCCTCGCCGCGCTGCACCGGCGCTGGCGGCCACACGTATCCTTTGTGACATAACTTTAAACGACCTATTATTTATTGTATGTATATGTCACCATAAGATTGTAAACACCGTTAGATTATAATATACCTAGAGGGATTGTAAACTTTTGATAGATTGTCAACTGTGATATACTGCTTACAACTGTCCCTGATCGGTCGGCCTTACATTAGGCCGATCAATCGCCATAAAGTTAGGTTAGAACTTCTTTGATTAATCACAAATTCATTTTATATAACTAACAACAATTTTTAATAACTAATTCCAAGTTGATTTAGAATCATAAAAATACTTAACACTCGGCAATAAACGAATTAATAATAAACAAATACGGCGTCGAGGGACATATGCTGTTCAACCAATCGGCGCGCGAAATGCGATTCGTCGCATAGCATATTACAATATTTTGACGGTTTCACTTCGATAGATTACAATCTAACTAATAAAAAGAATAGGTTAAATTGTAAGTAGTATATTACAGTTCGCAATCTTTCGATTGTTTGCAATCTCGCGAGATAGATTCTAATTTAACGGTTTTTACAATCTTACGGTGACAAATATATTTTTTAATTACACTACAATTATATGATGCTGACCTGTTACGACATTAAGTACAAATAAACAATAATAATTCAAATTACATGAAACTTATATTAAAACTTAATTAATTATGCTCGAAATTTTGCCAATGAAACTATAATATTAAATATAGATATTTTACAATACTAAAACATGTATAATTGTAAACTATCAGAAATAACGCTGAAGATACACATAGATAAATACTTCAATCTTTTAGCAAAAAAGTTTCTTAAGTTAACTGCTACGCCAATCTTCTTTCACTCCAATCTGCTACTTCCATAACTCGAAACAGTCTCTTGCCACTCTATCCGAAGACAGGTACTCTGAAGAAATGCTAAGATATCAAGAAGATTATGCAGAAATAAGCCATCGGCTGTGTGAGGAGAAGGAATTCAACAGAGTATTAGAAGACCATCTCAACCTGGAAACAGATCGAAGTCTTGTTGAAGGTAAGAAAACTGAAGTAACACATCTCAGGCCGATTTCGAAAAAATGAAACTAGCTGAGCCCCGCGGTTATTGTTGTAGCTTTACAGTAACAGCCATGGGTACCGCCGCGGGGCGAAGGTAGTCTGAAAAAAGTAGCCTAAGTTACGCCTTATACCATCAGCTATCTGCCAATGAAAGTCTCGTCAAAATCAGTCTAGCGGTCTAGCCTTTCCAGAGATTTGCCGGAACCAACAGGCAGAGACAAAAAAAAACACATGCATTTAGTAAAAAGCTGTTAATTTGAAATTAGAAACAGACTCTTTCATTTTATTTATTTTTATGTTTCCGTAGAACAAACTAGCGGCAAAAAATTAGCACTCCACCTGGGCCCAAGGCCAGACGCTCAGATCCACCTGCCTGTCGTCAGCCCCAGTGAACAGCTTTCCAGCCAGAAGATCTGCTTCTCTTCTTACTTAGAAAGGATGGGTACCCAGAGAGACAAGGATGGCGGCAGTGAGTTGACCCTTCATTAATGTTTTGCACATAAAAGCCCTGCTTAGATCCCCGAGGTGATTTCCCACACTGATGTGAAAACTTCCAAATAAATCCAGGAATCCAAAAAGATCCCCTAGGGGATCAGTGTGAACAAAAAGTCCAAATGAATTTCTCAGGGGATCGCAAGGGGATGCTAGTGGATGAAGCCATTTTTTATTAGTGGAGCTGTATATATCTTTCAATGTAGCTTTCGTATCAACGAGCTTTAAAAGTCCACTGCAGGATATAGACCTCTTCTTAGACAGGGAGTTTGGGCCCACTATACCACGTTGGCCAAACGGATTTATAGTTCCGGCACATAGAAGTTTAAATATTTTAATATTTAGACTGAAATTTTGGTAATTCTTGAATTTGACATTTTTGCTGAATTGTTCAGAAAACCTTCACTCCAAATTTAATACTGTTACATATTCAGATAGGGCTCGTCTAGTCCTATCTAACAACACCCCATTTACATAGTTTCGGCATATAGAAATTCAAAAGTTTCGATATTTTAATTGAAATTTTGGTATGTAGTTTCTGTCAAGCAAGGAAGTAGCTGTCACAAATTCAAGTTAAGCTAAAACTAAAAGATGGTAAATTCCTAAGTTCATCAAATCATCAATCAACAGTAGCATCTTAAAGTAGTCAGAAATTTTAGAATGGGCTAATTGAAGTCTAGCTTTGATATAGTACACTTAAAACGGAACCCGACCTAATTTTGGGAAAATACTCGGAAGACGAATTGGACGATAGATACAATGCAATAATACAAGATTACAACTTCCAGCAAAAATTCGAACACCGAAGCGTACTCGCAAAGACAGTACAACTGAGAAAGAGAAGGAAATAGAACAGAAGAAGTTTAAAATAGAGGATACAGAAAAGATGATCAACATAGAAGAAACCGCAATAGACGGGATCGAACTGATGGCTAACTATAAGAACCATCAAGAGGACGAAGAAAAGCCAAGCACAGAGGATGAAAAGGAACGGGAGATGACTGAAGAAGATGGAGATAGGTAGGTTATTGTTAAATAGCTAGCATTTACGTGTGACTTCTCATGTTGTAATGTAATTTTTAACCGACTTCAAAAAAGGAGGAGGTTCTCAATTCGACCGTATATGTTTTTTTTATTGTGTGTTCGCGGATAACTTCGTCGTTAATGAACCGATTTTGATTATTCTTTTTTAAATGGAAAGGAGATATCCCAACGGCGGTACTTTGATAAGGACACTAAGATCTGATGATGGCATCCAAGAGAAATCGAGTCGAACCTTGAAGTCGGTTTTTGTTAAAATTTTGTAATTAATATATTCTTGTATACAAAAGTATCATGTAACCTAATTGCCAAATAAAGGATTACATTTCTTGATAAAAAGATGCCTACCTACTATTTCTGACCATAATCTGTCTCAGATTCATTTAGCTATTCTGACGTCATTGAGTAACTAGGCACCCTAGAGGCGGCCTTCGTTCAGCCGTAAACGATGATAGACTGATGATGATGATTGTGATGATGACAAAGAACCTGTATTTTAACTAAACTTTGTTTTATATCACACAGGGAAATAGCCGAAAGGTATAAAGACATATCAGAAAGAGACAAGGACCTGTTAGAAAGGGACAAAGATATGTCAGAAAGAGAGAAGGACAGTTTCTCAGAGCTGGAGGATGACGAGAAGTACAATAAGAGTGACACAGACAATGAGAGCGACCAGGGCAAAGACAAGAATGGGAAAGATAACAAGTTCAAGAATTTGAAGGTACGTGAAAAGTTGTTCTTTCTCATTTATTTAGCCTGCGGTGTTTCTACTGCGCAAAGTGTTGTGGGTTCAAATCCCACATAGGACAACAATTTGTGTGATGCACAAATTGTTGTTCTGAGTCAGGGTGTTCTTTGTGTCCATTTCATGTATGTTTGTAAAGTCCTAATGCGGGAGTTGTCTATTTATAAAAAGAAGACTAGATTTTGCCCGTAACTCCGTCCGCGTGCATGTTGGTCATCGGAGTAAATAGTAGCCTATGTGTTCTACTGAAATATTTAAACATTGCTGTAAAGTTTTATCTAAATCCGTTCAGTAGTTTCTCCATCAACACTGACTTTTGCATTTATATTATTAAGTAGAATCGTAGAAAGGATAGGAAGATCATTACCGACTTCAAAAAGAAGGAGGTTCTCAATTCGACTGTATTTTTTTATGTTTGTTACCTCAGAACTTTCGACTTGGTGAACCGTTTTTGATAATTCTTTTTGTATTTGAAAACTGGTGCTTCCCATTTCAATTTGGTGAAATTCTTGAAGTCGGTTTTTTTATTAAATATTTACATTATTTAAAAAAAAGTTTTATTTCAAGGTCAAGTTTCGTATTCGACCGAAGAAACGCGGAGGCAGTATCTACACCCTCGTGATGGAGAATTCGGAAGAAGTAAAGAGTGAAGAACCGAAAGCTGAGGAGCCTGTCAAAGTGGAAGATGACGCTAAACCGGATATCGACGTGGACCTGGCCCTCAGACAGATCAGGAAAGGCTGGAGCGTGTACGACGCTGGTGATCTCACTATCGGAGACTTGTATCTTATGGTAAATATAACACAAGTCGAGTCAAAAACTTTTTTTTTTATGTAATAGGCGGGAAAACGACGTATCGCCTGATGGTAAGCGATTACCGCCGCCCATAGACACCTGCAACACCAGAAGCGTCACAAGTGCGTTGCCGGCCTTTTGCGGATTGGTTGGGGGGGGAAGTAGGGGATCGGGTTATGGGCCTCCGGTATCCTCAAACACAGCGCAAGCACTATTTCACACCGTTTTTCTATGAGGCCGTGGTATCACTCCGGTCGAGCGGCCCATTCATGCCGAAGCGTGACTCTTGACTTGAATTGGCTTGACAAAATTATTCGTGTTTTCGTTGGTGAGTGCGAGATCGAGGGCCCAATGATGCAGAAGCATCACTAGTCCGCCATGGTGTGGGTCACCATGCTGCATTGTTGCATTGTCTGCACGAGCTATGAGTATGGTAACCACTATTTTTGGATTCTGCTTATTTATGCTTTCCATCAGGCAGAGTAGTGTCACAATGACAGGCCCATATATAAAAAAAACTCTAGACTGAGACGATGGTGCTAATTCTGTTGTTATGTCACTAAACTAAAACTATTTTGATTTTAATGAAGCGATTTCCCAAGTTCTGTTTTGTATGTCTTGTTGAGTTAATATTATATGTGGTATAATGAAACAAAATAATCTATTCCTTGATCGATCATCCCTAACGTCACCTTTGTCTCTGGTACTTAACCGCTCTCTCTGTAATGTCGATAGTGTGTTTTCCATAATTAAAATACATATTAATCAAAATACTCCAGTGTTTATTTAAACAATCATACCCATTTTACTACATGTATATATTTCGATGTTTCACATCTGCCAGATGTCCCGTGACGGCACACTTTTTTTAATATGACATATCGAATTTTAGTAAATATTTGACGTTTGGAACATTATTTGATGGGACAAAACTTATTTGAGATTTGATCAACAACTTTTGACTTCCAGTTCGGTTCCCGGTCCAAAGTCGAGCTAGACTACTGGTGGGCGGAACCCACGCCCCCTCTACCACAATCACAGCGCACACCAACGGTATCAGAAAAAGACAAAAACTTCGATAAGAAAGATAAACCGGATAAAATCCCCGACAAACTACCAGATAAACCCGATAAATTGCCAGAAAAGGTTGATAAAATTAATGAAAAGATTGACAAAGTAGCCGACAAGTTGGAGAAGATATCGGATAAAGGTGCAGACAGCTCATTGGAGGATGAAAAAGAGCGAGCTAGAGAAAGTGACAACGATATTTTGTCTCCGAAGAACACTTACAGCCAGGACAGTAATGATGGGATGTCGGGGGATGAAAGGAAATGTAAGTATTAACAATACCAACTAACAAACATAAAATAAAATAAAACTTCGTTTAAAAAAACCGTCTTCAAAAACTAAAAAGTATCAAATAACTTAATTTGTATGTGCTACCTATTCATAGGTTTGAAGTTAGTGCCAAGCCAAATGTAATAGTAGGTACCACACTCGCTATACTTCGAGACGAACGTCAACGACGTCACCGACGCTTTGGTTGTTTTGTTCTACGCGAAGAGCAGCTATCCCGCTCAAGGTCACGCGCGGTGAATGCGGTACCTACTATTACATTTTGGCTTGGCACCGACTTCAAACCTATGAATAGGTAGCACATACAAATAATAGTGATTCATCCATAGGTTTGCATAGGAGGTGCATTTATTTAAATCTTTATTAAGTTATTTTATACTTTTTAGTTTTTGAAGTCGGTTTTTTAAACGAAGTTTTTTTTTTCGCTTTTTAGTCTTTCTCAAGTCTCTCATCATCATTTCACCTAAATAACTTGAAAGAATACGACTAAAGGTAACATACATACACATGACATTTAAAGATTTATCTTCCAACTCCTAACCGTTAAGGACTTTTATCTTCCATCATCAGCTCATCATCATGAACTGATGACTACCAAATGTAAATAATATAATAGCTTTAGAAAATATATGAAAAACATGGTACGTGCCTAACAAATTTGAGGGTTTCCTTCGATTTCCTTGGGATCTCATCATCAGATCCTGATATGGTGGCAATGGGACCACATGGGGAGCATACCCTTTCGCATACAAAAATATTTTTTTAAATCGGTATACAATTGACGGAGTAATCAGTGTACAATACCGATGAAATTGAGAACCTTCTCCTTTTCGAAGTCTGTTAAAAATACAGTCGAATTGAGAACCTCCTCCTTTTTTGAAGTCGGTTAAAAATATAAAGATTTGCGATTTTTCGATGAAATTCTAGAAGATTAACTTTGACAATCTACAACAGGGTAGATAACTGTATCGTAAATAAATACCGATGTCTCTTTCATTAAAACGAATATTACAAAATTTTAATCAAATAAACATTGAAATATATTGCTCAATTGAGTTGTGTAAAACAGTGACGTCACAAGTTTGTTTTTAATACATTTTTCATACAAAGTTATCGTTTTGACAGATGATAAAAGTAACCAATTTGACTAAGTCAATCCGCGTCAACTGTGATGACGTCACGACTTGTCTTTAGTCACGGGATACATTCGCTTATGCCATCCTTTCTTTATATTTGCTACGTGGTCAGTACCCACTGGATTAATATTTTCACCTGTCGTATGTGTTTATCTACCAGGTGAACAACTAGCATCACCGGACCACAAGTCATCATCGTCTTCGTCGGGAACCTTCAAGTTGGTGAGCAAGCTCATCAACAGACCGCAGGGCCCTCCGCCACCGAACGGATTCTCTTTGTTAAGTGACAGGTAACAATAGGTCTATACAAATAATCACAAATTTTAACAAAAAAATAACCGACTTTAATCTGGACCACATTGAAATGGGACCAGACACAAGCTTTCAAATAAAAAAGAATCATCAAAATCGGTTCACCCAGTCGAATGTTATGAGGTAAGAAACATAAAAAAAAACAGTCGAATTGATGAGCTCCTCCTTTTTGAAGTCGGTTAGTAAATAAAATTGAAGTGTCTGTCTGTAATTTCAAATTATCAACTTTTCACTAAACAACAGTACGGTACTTACAACAAAAAAAGAATTTTGATAAGTCTTGTCTGTGTGTCTGTTCCGGCTAATCTCTGGAACCACTGGACTCATCTTTCTGACACTAATATTTCGGACATCTAACACCCAACGCCATCTAGTCCCAAACTAAGCAGAGCTTGTACTATAGGTCATGGGTACTAGACAACTGATACAAATACATGTATACTTATTTTTTTGTAAATACATACATATTATACATAGAAAACACCCAAACTCCGAAACAAATATTTGCACAAACATTTGGTCTGGAATCGAACCCGAGACCTCAAGCACAGCAGTCGCGTACGCTACCACTGCGCCACTGAGCCAGTCCGCCACTAAAACCAACAGTCTTTTAAATACCTTGCAGATTGAAGCGGTTACTGGCGCTGGCAGGCAACCCTCACGTCACCACCAGCTCCGCCTCCACCATCGCCAGGTGCAACTGTGGACATGTTTGCCCACAGCAGAGGAAACAGGTAACAGTCGGGGTACGAACGGAACTGCTTAGAGTCCGGACTTATTAAGAAAAAGTTTGTTTGGTACAATTTCATGTCTAAACCACTAAAACTATTTTAAAAACTCACCAATGGAAAGCTACATTATCAGCTGGTAACAAGAATTTGTACTTATTATTTGGCTCTGTCCACTTGGATCCTCTGAGTTATTTATCTGGATTTTTGTTCACACTGATCCCCTAGGGAATCTTTGTGGATTTTTGTTCCATTAATCATTTTGTTCCCTAGGGGATTTATTTGGAAATTTTTGTATACACAGCTCCCACTAGAATCCAATTGATTGTCTACACTGATTTTATATTATCTAGAGTCTAGAGGATTTTATCTTATAAAGATTTCTTAGAATAAATATTCGAACCTCCACAATAGATATTCGTAGCAGGGTTGATATGATTTAAATGACTTGATTTAAATCAGTGATTTAAAGCGTGATTTTAATCAAATGATTTTTTTATAAAAATCAATGATTAAAATCATTAAACTTTTATTGCAACCAAATCGGCCAAAAATTGTCTAGGGACTTCCCCCGACATAGACTACGGCTCGCACACATGCACAATGCCGCGTGAGCGAGCGATTACCGACCAGTTCTGGGATTCCAAATGCTATATACAGTATGTTCTAAAAGTTATCAAATATTTCAGAAATCATTTCGCGCATGCTATTCAAATTCAATGCAAAGCGACAAATATCCTATTTCAGATAGTGTACTGATCTGGAAAGAATTCGAATATGTACTTTAATGAGTTGCTAAGTTTCTACTACTTTTTTACTTTTTCAACACTACTGTTTTTTAAATTTTAGTAGAACTTGTTAAATTACCTTTTAATTGATGTATTAATTCAATTTAAAAAATACGTTGTTTTCATTTAATAAATAACTGACCATTAAAGTAATAAAGGCATATAATGGACTGACTCTTTGCAAAATATTTGACAAAACAGATTATTGCTCTTGCGCGTGTTGATCTAGTCTACACAAAAGACGATTTCAATTAATTCTGTCAAGTCAAATGATGCTCGACCTATATCGATCGTTTTCAATATGATTAGATTTAAGAAATTGATAATAAAAATGAATATGAGAGTGTTTGTTTCTTCTCCCGAAAGCTGAAGGCGGCCTCGCGCGAGGAGGCTGCGGGCGTGTTCCGCGCGCCGCCACCCATCGCGCCGCGACCCGACACCGAGGTGAGCCTCCACATTCTACACCACGCCACACCACTCTATACCACGCCACACCACTCTACACCACGCCACATCACTCTACATACGCCACACCTCTCTACACCACGCCACACCACGCTACAACCCGCCACACCACGCCACACCACTCTACAACCCGCCACATCACTCTACAACTCGCCACACCACTCTACAACCCGCCACACCACGCCACACCACTCTACAACCCGCCACACCACTCTACAACCCGCCACACCACGCCACCCCACGCCACACCACTCTACACCACGCCACACCACGCTACAACCCGCCACACCACTCTACACCACGCCACACCACTCTACACACCTCTACACTACGCTACACCCTTCTACAATACTCTACACCCCTCTACATACTTCATTCGCTTTAAGAAAATAGTGACGCATCGAACGAGCTCCGTGCACTCGAGTAGTACACGCATCAAAAGTGTCTAGGGATCAAGCATTTTTATGCGGATTTCTTGAGATTGAGATGTGGCTTTGGCCCTGGCCTGCTCAGTCGCCAGACTTGAACCCGATTGAGCATGCATGGGATATGCTACAGAGAAGAGCTCTGCCGAATATGGAGGGTATCCAGTCGCAAGAAGACCTTTTTTTGTTGTTGCAACGAACATGGGCGGCCATTCCACAGCGTGTTTGGATGAACTCATTTTGAGTATGCCAAACCGATGTTCTTGTGTTGTTAGTGTTCGCGGTAGAAACACGGATTATTAATTGTTTAAGTTACCTAATAAAATTTTAAAGAAAACTGTTATTTCAGTCTTTTTTTCGAACTTTAATGTTAGTGGTTCAAATGTCAAAAATCCCTTCATTAGGAAAATGGCAAATTTCTTTATTAATGCAAAGGTGACTTGGTTTATCGTTACTGTGACAAACGAAAACACTTTATTTGATGAATCCTTAAAGAAAATTTTAATTAATATCAATCAGGAGAAAAGTTATTGCAAAAATATATGTTGATCTCTAGACACATATGTTGATCCCTAGACACTTTTGATGTGTGTAGTTTTTAAAATGTTGTGTTAATACCATGTTTTGTAGGTATCCAAAACGGACATGATGCTGGAGGGCATCCCACGTTGGCGCCGAGGCAGGCCGCGCGTCACCGACCGCCGAGTTGTGGTGCAGAGGCTACTGCCATTACTGCCCAAACTCCCTGCTCCAACCAGTAAGTAGTCCAGTGTTGGGCAAAATCGTCCGACTCAAGGCGCGTCTCCACCGAAATTCGACAACACAAAAAAAGGTTGACAACACAAAAGTTGACAACTTTTGTTCGGTAGAGACTTGGCTGTATAGAGCAAAGGTTATTATTGTTGCCATAACTCCCTGCCCAAATTAGGAAGCAACCCACTGTTCAGCATAACCGACCGGTGTCTATTAGACACATACTGTGGGAGAGCCACGCTTTGGCATGAATGGGCCGGCTCGGTCGGAGTGCTACCACGGCCTCACAGAAAGCCGTTGTGAAATAGAGCTTGCGCTGTGTTTCACCGAGTAAATGAGGATACCGGAGGCCCATACCCCAACCACTCCCCATACCCCTCATCATCCCCCTCCCCACCCCTCAAAGGACGGCAACGCACTTGTGACGCCTCTGGTGTTGCAAGTGTCCATGGGCGGCGGTAATCGCTTACCATCAGGCGATACGTCGGCTCGTTTGCCAGCCTAAGACTTAAAAAAAAAACTACTACTGCTGTAGTCAAAACTCCTTGCATCAACCTGTAAGTAGCCTATTACTGGGCATAATCGACCGTTAAACTCTTCGCTTTAACAAATGAAATGAGTGGCCCATTATTGGGTAAAACTAACCGACCGGTGACTTTTAACACTGAGGCAACCACCTCGGTTGCCCAAAGTACCCACTCCTATGAAGAAATTACACAAATAAAATGAAATCGAAGTATCTATTTGCATCTTTAAATTATATAGCTGCACTCCATGGTATGAACAGCGATTATTATTGTAAAGGTATGACAACAAAACAACCGCGAATAATACAGAGGGGATTGAACATATTGGTAGTCCAAAAATGAGTGTTGGCGCCACTGTGCAAACAATCAGACAGAGAAAATGACGTGATACGGTACCGGCCAATCGAGACGCTTTTACGTACCGCCATTTTGTTCTAGAAGCATTCCCAACAAATTACTTGTAATGTACGGCACACGCCGCACTCCTATATTTGTATTTTTTAAGGCGCGTATCCACCGAAATTGTTGGTAATTTCATTATTTCCAACTGTTTGCAACTCTTCAGAAGATCGCCAACTCTTGAAAAACATTCCAACTAGGCGTCTCTACAGGGCCAATAAATATTTGCAACAAGCGTATTCTTTTGATGTTTACCGCCAAAAACAACATGGTTACCAACATTTGTTGACAATTTTTGTTGCCAACACAAGGAAATTACAGAAACTTTTGTCACCAACACGTGCAGACAACACAAAAGTTGCCAACTTTTGTTTGGTGGAGACCCAGCTTAAGAGTAATACCGTCTATTGTGAAGCAGTTGTTCTTTTGTTCCTGTCGTGAACAATGAGATTAAATGTATTTTGTTACAGATCCTGTGCCAATAAAACTGACGCAAAGTTCCCCTCCAGTTCCACCACGGATACTGCCGAAGCCACCCCCCACTTCCACTTCAGAGTAAGTTTTATATTTACTACTAGCCGTGCCCGCGGCTATTGTTGTACAACAAAAATCGCGGGGAACATCGCAGATATTAGATAGTCTAAATTAAAGTAGCTTAAATTACTTCTTATAACATTAGCTGTCTGCCAATGAAAGTCACATGAGTATGGCGGATGAGGGAGAGCTTCCAACCCCAGCTCTTGCAGCTTGGAGACGTCTGTTGCGCAGTAGGGGGTCGCGCGTTGTCGTGAAGCAGCTGCATATAGATACTCACCAGACCTTGCACCTACCGACTATTACTTTTTCCAAAATTTAGAAAACTTTTTAGTGGGTAAAAAATTCAATTCCTGAGAGGCAGTACAAAATGCCTTTGAAGAGTTTGTTGCCTCCCGTCCAGCTGATTTTTTCAAGAAGGGCATCAATAAACTGCCAATGCGTTGGCAAAGATGCGTCGATTGCACGGGTGATTACTTCGAATAACAGAAATAAAAAAGTTTGAAAAAATAAGTACTTTCACTTATTGCATACAAAACGGCAATTTCATAGGTAAAGACCTATTATTTGTTTGGCACGCCCTAGAGCCTAAACGGCTTGTCGTATTTTTATGTGTGTGGTGTCAATAGATTCGTCTTAGTCGTGAGAGTGACACTGGGTATATCAAAATAAAAAAAAACAAAATTAAGAATTTTTGGCGCCAAAAAGTAATCTAAATTAAAAAAAAAGTTTTCAAAATACATCGAGTGTGATATCAAAATAAAGAATTTTAACGGTATATTTATATATAAAACTTATATGTTTTGTTTAAAAAAACTGAATTTAATAAACTTTTCAAATATTGACGCATTTTTTTTTCTCTTTTTTTATTTTTATTTATTTATTTATTTCAGTTGAATGTAAGTTTTTAAGATCACTACATGGACTAAACCCCTCAAATTTTTTTCCCCAACAAAACTCATTAACATTTAATAATAGAGTAAGTAAATACCAACAAAATTACCATCTGATTTGACGAGGTATGTTCTTTTTATGATTCTAGTTTGTCATTCTTCTACGTGTTGAGTGAGTCGAACGGGCAGTTCTTCTTCCATGATGGTGACCGCCGCATCCCCATCACACCGCTTTCAGGCAACGGGGAACACCATTCTGCAGGTAACATAATCATCATCAGGTAGTTTAAGGTTCATTTTCATATGTAGAGGAACGGGTGTTATGTCCCTCCAACACAAAGGGAGGATCCTCCGACCAGGCGAGGTGATCATGCCTGGCCGGCCAACTGCCCAACGATTGATGATTGGATGTTGTATATATGATAATCAGCGCGAGAACTTCTATTGCGCAATTCAGGATTGGTAGTTTCTTCGTATTGTACGTTACTCCGTAGTTCGGTGTATATCCGGTAGATGGTGCTGTAGTGTGTTTTTCTTTGTATGTGGAAGTCGCCACACATATTTTATTCTGTTAGCCAAGGTGGAAGTGTCGATTCTCTTTCTACAGTCGCATACGACTGTATTCTCTTGTATTATTGACGATTTTGTTTTGACCACGTGATTTAGCGTTGAGAGACGCATTCCAATACATCTGTTAATTTTCTATTAGCGTTTACGTTTATATATAATGGGTCGGACCAAATGTTTGTATGATCTACAAATATTTGTTTCGGAGTTTGGGTGTTTTCTATGTCTAATATGTATGTATTTACAAAAAAAAAAAAGTATATATATGTATTTGTATCAGTTGTCTAGTACCCATAACACAAGCTCTGCTTAGCTTGGGACTAGATGGCGTTGTGTGTTAGATGTCCGAAATATTTATTATTATTATTATAATGTCAACTTGGCTAGGACGGCCTACAGACTGCCTTGTTGGTCTAGCAGTTAACGTTTGCGACTGCCGATCAAGTTGTGTCGGGTCCTCGATTCCCGGATCGGGCTAAAAAGTGGTTACAACTAAATTAATAACAGCCTGAAGTTTGTAAGTTTGAGACAAACCTGGGGGAGGTTCCCTCCACTCGTGTCGGATAGCCTTGCTATCGGATTGTGAGAGTCAAGGAACAAAGAGTACACCTGTGTTTGCTCACACTTGTGCACTATAATATCTCCTGCATAGTTGGCTGTTCGGATTCGAATCCCAGTCAAGACGAATGATTATAGTCCATTCGCTTAGACACGGTCACTTTGATCGCGCCGCCGTCGCACGTGCAGCAAGCCGCCACAAAATCAAAGTACACCCACAAGCAAGTATGGTTTGTCAGTTTACGCCGTTGTATAAATGAATATATTAGTATTTCACAACAATAATCACAATTGCGTGCGGGTGCACCGACACTATCTAAAGGAATAGACTATATATGATAAGCGACCCTCCTTCATTATTTTTCTTCACGGGGTAACTGAACTGGTACTGGTATTGAAGAATCTTGCCCTGGGCATCATCGACATTCTAAAAACCATGTTATTATTATTTCATAGATGAATCACACCATACCGGGTCCAAATCAAATGGTGTAAAATCTGAGGAGGCTGTGCACTCCGGGGACGTGGATGGCAACGTGACGAAGCAAGAGGACGAACCAGACACTGAACCCCAATCCGAACAGATCGATGTGACACGTAAGTTTCCACCACCACAAGGTAACCATGGTTTGTATCTTACTGAGCGACTAATCCACTTTACCTTCGTGTTTGTGACATTTGCGTGTTTGCAAGGATACCATAGTTGTTTGAGAGCTCGCCGTTGTTGTTGTTCTGAGTCTGGGTGGTCTTTGTGACCGTTTCTTATATATTTGTCAAGTACCCCACGACACAGGATACATTCCTAATGTAGATTTCCTTATAAATAATAATATAATTAGCGACCCGGCCCAGCTTCGCTTTCTCTACTATGATATGCATTTATTACACATATGGACCTTTCTTTTGAATCACTCTATCTATTGCTGCAAACTGCATTAATGGATAGTGGAAGTTTTTTTTTTTTTTACTTTCCTTTTTTGTAAAAGACAACTCTCCCATTAGGAATATAAATCCTGTGTCGCGGGGGACTTTACAAAAATTCATGAAACAGACACAAAGAATACCCAGACTCAGAACAACAATTTGTGAACCACACAAAGTGTTGTTCCATGTGAGATTTGAACCCACAACACTTGGCGCAGTAGAAAGCGGCGTGGCGACCACTTAAACCACTAGGTCACCCGTGCAGTCTAATATTATGTGAAGCTAATAGTTGTTGTATGAAATGGTGTTGCATGAAATTTGATTTGACTTGATTTAATTTACTTTTAATAAAATTTAGTTTGATTTAATTTGTTTTGGTTTAATTTAATTTGATTTAATTTATTTGGTTTAATTTCATCAACAACCCATAACGTCCCACGTCTGGGCTCGGGTCTCCTCTCAGGAAAGGGTTAAAGCCATACGTGGTTGTATATATACCATGGTTTAATTTAAATTTAATTATTGATTTTTATTATTATATATATATATATGATTTTTTATTTAGCATGTATGTATATCGCTGTCTAATATATTAGCTTAACGTTAAATGAAGTGGTGTAGGGACCTGGTGACCTGTAACACAGGTATCTTATACCTATCACAGGCACCAGGCTCTCAAAATGTGGTTAAAATTGAATGTATTGGACTCAAATATATTTATAAGAACCATTTTTTTTTTGTGAAGGGAAAGTAACTTTTTAATTATTTTTTATAATGTCAGCGGATTTCCTCCCGTCGGAGTCGATGTCTCTGTCCCCGTCGCGGCTGCTGCACGACGCGGAGGGCTGGTTCGACAGCTCGGGACATGACTTCTCGCTCAGCAGCTTCCTCGGACACCTGGAGGGGCGGCCGCAGCCAGACCTCGCTGTTAGTCGTTATAATAATCATCTTTTATTGTCTCTAAAAGAAAAGAAAATATACATAAACTAGCTGACCCACGCAACCTCGTTTGCGTCTCCGTATTGGCCGTAGCGTGATAATTTTCCCCCGTTTTCGAAACATTTTACAGTGGTGCTCCGCTCCTATTGATCTTAGCGTGATGATATATAGCCTATAGCCTTCCCCGATAAATGGGCTATCTAAAGCTGAAAGATTTTTTCAAATCGGACTAGTAGTTCCTGAGATTAGCGCGTTCAAACAAACAAACTCTTCAGCTTTATAATATTAGTATAGATTTACAATTGCCGAGTTGGTCTAGTGGTTTGGTTGACTTATACGACTGCCGATCTCGGGTTTTAGTACCGGTTCGGGCCAAAATTGTTATTGAGTTTTTCTGACTTTAGAAATACTTAATAACAGCTCGGAGTTTGGAAGTTGGGTTCTGAACCCCCGTGCCTCGGAGACCACGTAAAGCTGTCGGTCCTGCGCCTGGTCTCTCCCCGGTTAAACGTCCCGTCGGATTATGGGAGTGAGGGAACAGAGAGTCGACCTGTGTTTGCGCACACACTTGTGCACTATAATATCTCCTGCGTAGTTGGCTTGTCTCCGTTGAGACTGACCGCCGTGGCCGTAATCGGCTACTAGAACATTTATTTACTAAGTATATAATTATGTATTCTGTCACTCAATGTATCTGTATGAGAGATGTCAAAAATATTATAAAAAGCGGTTAATCTTCCATTTAAATCCAGGTGGAGTCCCAACTGCAGTCTCTAATGGTAGAGTCGAGCGTGGACTACGTGGCCAAGTTCGCGGACCTCGCGGCTGAAGTCATCAACGAGACACACCCCAAGGGCGATGATCTCACCTAGTCGCACACACACAGATGAGAGGCACAATGATGCAGCAGCATCTCAACAGGCCGCCATAGTGTGGTTACCATGCTGCATTGTCTGTACTGACAATGAGTATGGTGATCACCACTCTTGCATTCTGCTCATGCTTTCCATCAGGCAGAGTAGAGTCCCTTTGGCCATATATAAACACACACGCACACATATTTAGCGTTTTGTTTTTACTTTTTAAATATTATACAAATCAAATTAAATATATCAGTATTGGTATTTGTTCATTCACTCATTCATTCGATCGTTACCAAATATACGAATACTCATCTTATCATTCGTGTCAATATTATAGTTTGTATTTTTATCCCATCTGTTAATGATATTGGTTTACAATATTTGACAAAAACCCAAATAAATGAATGAACGTTTGAATGAAAACCACTTGATGGGAATGGTTTTTTAATAACTCCTGATTTAATAATGTTTTGAGAAACTATATTTATTATGATAATCGCGTGGGATGCGAACACGGTGTGGCGTAGTAGCGAGTCGACTACTTTAACCATTGCACCATTTTTACAATCGTAAACTATACGTACATATCAATGACAACTATTGCCTGTACAGAAAAATAAAAATCTAGGCCTTGACTTATTTTGATTGATTTTATTATAGCAACACTGAATATTGTCACATTTGTGTGACTTTCCTATTGACACACGTTAAACTTTTAAGATCCTCCTTTTTAGGAGGGGAGATAGGGGGGGGGGGGATTTAAAAACCACAGAACCCAAATTGTTGGAGGGTTTGTTATTTTCACTGTCAGACTTTATCAAGTTACATTTTATTAGGTATTTTACGAATATTTTATTTGTGAATATGTTTTTAATGTATTACAAAATGTAATAAATCAAATGTAATGGCTAAGAGTAACCAGTTGTTGAAGTGCATGTTAGTTTTTAAAGTTATTTATAATAAACTATATTTTATACATTTTAATGTTTTATTTTATAATCGCTCTATTCTCTTGTATTATTGGCTAATCTTATATATAAAAATCAATTGCTGTTCGTTTGTCTCGGTAAAACTCGAGAACGGCTGGGCCAATTTACCTGATTTTGATTTTCAAATGTTTGTGGTAGTTCAGGGAAGGTTTGTGGTTGTACGAGGTAGCGGGCACAGCCACCCCCGTCGATGGCCTACGCGGTCGGAGACGACGGGGGTAGAGAGGACGATGTGCCGCCCGTTAGGGAATCGGAGGTTGGGGCGGCTGTTCTTCGGATCCGTTCGAAGAACACCGCCCCCGGGCCGGACGGGGTTCCAGCCCGAGTGATGGCCCGAGCCCTCGACCATATGTCGGACCGCCTCAGGGAAGTGTTGGACGCTAGCCTGGCGTCCGGACGCTTCCCTGAGTGCTGGAAATGCGGGAAGCTGGTCCTGTTGAGGAAGCCGGGACGGCCTGCCGATTCGGTCGCGGCCTATAGGCCCATCGTGTTGCTGGACGAGGCGGGTAAACTTTTTGAGAGGATACTCTCTGCCCGCATCGTCCGGCACCTTTGTGAGGTGGGGCCCGACCTGTCGGACGCCCAATTCGGATTCCGAGAGGGGCGTTCGACGGTCGATGCCGTGATGCGCCTTAGGGCTGTGACCGAAGAGGCAGTGAGCTGTGGCGGCGTGGTGTTGGCGGTGTCCTTGGACATCGCCAACGCCTTCAATAGTCTGCCATTTAGCTGCATCAGGGAAGCACTCCACTACCACGGGGTGCCAGAGTACCTGAGGCGGCTAGTGGCAGACTATTTAGAGGAGCGTACCGTCGTGTACGAGGACCGAGAGGGCGTCTTGAGACGGCGACCCATGTCGTGCGGCGTTCCGCAGGGGTCTGTCCTTGGACCACTCCTGTGGAACGTGGGGTACAACTGGGTCCTGAGAGGTCGTCTCCCCCCCGGGCTGGGCGTAATTTGTTACGCCGATGACACGTTGGTCACAGCCCGGGGGGCGAACTTCCAAGAGGCGGCGTGCCTGGCCACCAGGGGTGTTTCTCTGGTGGTTGGGCGCATCGAGGCGCTGGGATTACGGGTGGCCCTGGACAAGACGGAGGCCCTATTGTTCCATGGGCCCCGTCGTGGTCCACCCGCCGGCGCCTCCATAGAGGTCAACTCGGTCCTCGTACCGGTTCGGGCCCAGATGAGGTATCTGGGCCTGATACTCGACGGTAGGTGGCTCTTCGACGAGCACTTCCGACAGCTTGGTCCGAAGCTGGTCGGCGCTGCCTCCGCCCTTGGGCGACTTTTGCCCAACTTGGGTGGAGCCAGCGTCGCAACGCGACTCCTGTACACGGGGGTTGTCCGGTCGATGGCGCTGTATGGTGCACCGGTGTGGGTGGTGGCTCTGACTGCCCTAAATAAGGCCCGCCTCTGGCGGCCACAGAGGGTATTGGCAGTCAGAGCCATACGCGGATACCGCACGGTGTCGACCGAGGCGGCATGCGCCCTGGCCGGAACACCCCCGTGGGATTTGGAGGCGGAAGTGCTCGCCGAAGTTTAGCGACGGGTGGCTGAATATCGGGCGGAGTATGGCTACCGCCCTCCGCCCGAAGAGGTACGCGAGTGAAGCCGCCCGTCGAGCCACTATGGCTAGATGGTCGTTCCGGCTGGAGACTCCACGCGCTGGCTTTGCCGCCGTGGAGGCCCTTCAGCCGGTCATCCTCGAGTGGGCAGGGCGGCAGCACGGGACCCTTTCCTTCCGACTGACGCAGGTCCTTTCCGGGCACGGGTGCTTCGGGAAGTACCTGCACTCGGTCGCGAGGAGGGAATTGAGTCCCGCCTGCCACCACTGCGACTGCAGTGAAGACTCGGCCCAGCACACGCTGGCGGTTTGCCCCGCTTGGGCGCCGCAGCGCCGGGCCCTCACTGCAGTCATCGGAGGAGATCTCTCCCGAGTGGCCACCCGCGAGGGGGCGACGTACGCGTGTGCCGTACGTCGCCTAAATTGAGAGTTTAACAGCAGACGGTGCCCGCTTCAGTGCGGGCAAGCGCTGGGAGGGGTCCGGATGTGTTAATAACTGCAGTTCCCGGATTCCTCCCTTCACAGGCGCAGAGTGGCACACCGTGTGGTTTTAGTCGGTTCGAGTCCGACACACCGCCCCGCCGTAAAACCCGGTGGGGCGACGGTCCGATGGGATTTCCACACGTTAAAAAAAAAAAAAAAAAAAAGGTAGCGGGCACAGCAACAGTAATGGTAATAACTTGTTTTGACCACGTGACTTAATGTTAAGAATCAAATAGCTTTTATTTCAAGAAGGCTTTTTTAGCCACTTTCGTAACGGTATTATAACATTTTTTTATGGAATAGAGGGCAAACGAGCAGACGTATCGCCTGATGGTAAGCGATTACCGCCGCCCATGGACACCCCCAACTCCAGAGGTGTCACAAGTGCGTTGCTGGTCTTTGGGGGATGGGGATAGGGGGAGGTTGGGGTATGGGCCTCCGGTATCCTCACTCACTCGGTAAAACACAGCACAAGCGCTGTTTCACAACGGTTTTGCTGTGAGGCCGTGGTATCACTCCGGTCGAGCCGGCCCATTTATACCGAAGCGTAGCTCTCCCACGGTAAAAATTACGGTATTAATTACTCTAGTTGCTAGTTCTATTTACGTCAACATTTGTATTATGTCAACTTGGCTAGTCTCCGTCTCTGAGTTATCTCTTGAAGTCACTCGCGTTACATTTCATAGTACCTACTTACCATGGTGTAGCTCAAATGAGTTGGTTCGACCGCAGTGACACACCAGTCATAAAAACTCGTGTTAGGCACTACTTTGGTTGCAATTCACGAAGTGCCAATCGCCGTCCACTCAAGGGCGGATCCAGGGGGGGGGGGGTCATGGGGGTCATGACCCCCCCCTGAGCTGTGTCCATGACCTAAATTAAATTGGTAACATAAAGTTCTATATATATATTTTTTGTCACAATATAGAATTTAATCGTGGCTAAGGTTGAGGAACGTCTAACCGGACTGACACTTCTGTACATCGATAAAACCTATTGATGTGATTATTTAAATATAGATATTTTTAAGTATAATACTTCTAAACCCATGTACAATGGCCCAATCAAGAGGCAAAGTTTTTTTTTATGTGATAAACGAGCAGACGGATCGCCTGATGGTAAGCGATTACCGCCACCCATGGACACCGCAACACTAAAGGCGTCACAAGTGCGTCGCCGGCTTTTTAAAAAGGAGTACCTACGTTCGTTTCTTGAAAGTTTGAAGGTCGTATTGGTCCGGGAATACCGCAGGTGACAGTTTATTACACAATTTTGTTGTGCGAGGCAGAAAGTTTCTAGAAAAGCGCACAGTTGTAGAATGCCAACCGTCTAAACGATGGGGATGAAACTGTTGTCGCGTAGAACGATGGTGGAAAGAGGCGGCGGGGATCAATTCGAACAATTCCTCGGAGCACTAGCCATAGTGAATGCGATAGAAAATGCATAGCGTGTCAACATCTCTACGCAGCGCCAGAGAGTCCAGCTGATTTGAAACATCTTGGCAGTCGATGATTCGAGTCGCTCTCCATTGGATGCGGCCCACAGGAAGAAGCTGGTACTAGGGTGCCCCTGCCCAAAGTTGAGAAGAGTATTCTATATGAGGCCGAACCTGCTCCTTATAAAGCAGAAGCCGGTGGGCCGGCGTGAAATACAGTCTTGATCTATTGAGCACGCCAAGCTTCTTCGAGGCCAATTTGGCCTTACCCTCCAAATGGCTACGAAACTGGACTGCACTCGATATGTAGAGTATTCTACTGACTATTCCAATATTGGCTGAGGCAGATAAAGGAGTGTCTTCAAAACGAGCACATACGACCAATGGCAGGTTTTCAGCGGTGAAATTGTACTAAATTAAAATTAAGTCTACCCCAATCTGAGACCTTTTCCAAAGAGTTTCAATTTCAGACACAAGTTTGTTTCGACTCTCAATGACGTTTTACTGAGAAATATTAGTGCGGCCTGTATCAAGAGCATCGCCCGTGCTGTCACCCGTATAACAATGAATTCCGCTAATTTGCAACGAGTCATTGACATGGAGGAGGAACAAAGTAGGCGTTAGCACACAGCCTTGGGGGATACCAGCATTCACAGACATGAAGCCAGAGCACTCTCCGTCGACTACGACCTTTACGCGTATATCTGCTAAAAAGCTAGTGACCCATTCGCGTAATTTCACAGGAAGCCCATAGGAAGGGTGCATCGAAAGAAGCGCTTTGTTCCAGACCCGATAGAAGGCGTTCGCAATGTCCAATGAGACTACGCAAGAAGAGTAGGAGAGCTGAAAAAGACGCGTTAAGACCGGTGCCAACTCTGGAGCGCACATCTTCAATACGATATCAGGGCCCTCGACTTATGTATTTTTTGTTTGTTTCGCTCTCGCACCACGGTATGGTAGGTAGATCCTGTTCCCCGGCATCCAAGGTCGAGATAATGCAAACAGTTTGGCTAGAAGATCGGCTTTCTCCTTTGCCATACGCCAACGAATTATTTCATATGTGTAGAGGTGGAAAAGATGGCTTACTGAAATTCTCTTCGATAGCCTTGGCAAGAGACTAGAACGCCCGAGTTCCCAGAGGAAAACGCTCAAGCCTCTCGCCCTTGCAATGTCCTTTTTCAAGCTCTGCTTCCTGCGAGAAGCCTTATTGGAAGATGGACCAAACCAGGGCCGACATTTGCCACCAATGGGGACCACAGAGGATGAAATAAAAGCTCCACACCCTGCAGCACCACATCAGCAACAGAATCAGCAGCGGTGTTGGGATCATCCGGCGAGAAGCAGACCTGTCTCCAAGGGTAGGACTGTAGTGCAACACAATCTGCTGACTTCTAGTGCTACACACGTCAGCTGCGTGCAACGCAAGGTACTCCGAACAAGGCAATGGTGAGAGAAAATCACCAAGTGAGACGATCTCTGCGGACGGGATTTGCTGCTGCACGAAGTCTGTAGCCATCTGGATGTGCTCAATGAGTCGGTCAGTTTCGGCATCACCGCTATGGGATCTATAGAGGCACGCATAGACGCGGGGGTGGTCGTCGCTGACAAGGTCGCCTACAAGAAGCAGTAACATTCAGAAGTCCCTACCTTCAAGATACTACTAATATCGACAACAACTAATATCGTCTCAAACGTACAAGCACACTCCGGCCTTAGACATGAAGGAGTGTTCTAGTCCGTACCCAGGGTGAGTGTGGTAGGAGAGTCCGCTGGAGACGATATCTGCGTCTCGGTCAAGAAGAGCAAGGCTGGCTATGCTGTCTCGAGGTGGTGATGGACAGCATTAAGGTTACTATACCATCCTCTGATGTTGCAAAGGTCCACAATCGCGGGCGCAATTTTGATCTCCCCCCCCCCCCCCCCCCCCCTCGGAAAGAGGGGCAGCCTGGCCATCCACGCTCAAGTGCAGACACAGCCCGAGAAAACCAAGTACAATACTTACATTATAACACTTACATACATTATTAAAATACCTAGTTTTATCTGTATCGATTTATTATTAAAATTAAATTATGACTTCTTGTGACTTGACCACGATTTTATGACCCCCCCCTGGCGCCAAAGCTGGATCCGCCCTTGCGTCCACTGCTGAACGAAGGTCTCTTCCAAGGAGCGCCAACTATCCCGATCTTGGGCAGTCCACATCCATCCGCTGCCAGCCACTTTCTTCAAATCGTCAGTCGTGCCGCAGGGCGCCCTACACTACGTTCGCCTAATCGCGGTCTCGCGGATGGATATCCATCGCTAGGAACGCAAGAAATTACACTATACTACCGCTCCCGTCTAAAGTGGCGCGCGCGCCACAACCGAGTTGCCTTTGATACGCGGTCAAAAACCGACAACAGATGGAACGGCCCGCTCCACGTTCCAGCGCTCCAACGAACACATTAGCGCGCATTCCAAAATAGTATCCATTTCGCGCGGCCGGAATGCGCTCCAATGTTTATCCTCTTGGAGCGCGAAGTCGATACGCACCTTATGAAATGACGAAACAAACCACTGTACCTACCTATCTATACTATCTATACTTAATAATATTATAAAGCTGCAGAGTTTGTTTGTTTGTTTGTTTGAACGCGCTAATCTCAGGATCTACTAATCCGATTTGAAAAATTCTTTCAGTGTTGGATAGTCTATCTATCGAGGAAGGCTATAGGCTATATTTTATTTTCATAAAAATAGAGATCCGTAAGAAAATTGCTATTTTGTAACCCAAGGTGTGAAATCGAAAACCTATTTTTGCGTGCGCTGCAAAAAGTATTGACAATAGAACAAAATAATGTATTACGGGTTTGTAGGTCCCATTAAGATCTACAAAAAAGTCCGCGAGAGCATATATCTAACTATCATGGTTTAGTCACAATAACCGTTTTTGTGTTTTTAAAAAAATATTAAATCGTCTGAAGAAAGAAACTACGTTAAATGTGTATCGTAATATTAATCCTTATCTAAATAAAGCATTATGTTATCAAGGGTATTTATGTAGAAGTAAAATACTTTTTGTTTCATCCCATTCGGACATTTCGTTTAGAAGTTATCACGAGTATAAGACGCTAAGAGTTGGTACCTATTATTGAGTTATTTGCCAAAGAGTTTTTATCAACATAATACCTAATATTAGTCTTTATCAAAATAAATGTGTTGTTGATTATGAGTATTAGATCTTAGAAGAGTATAATAAATACATCTATACTAATATATAAAGCTGAAGAGTTTTTGTTTGTTTGAACGCGCTAATCTCAGGAACTACTGGTCCAATTTGAAGAAGTTCTTTCAGTGTTAGATATCCCGTTTTTCGAGGAAGTTTATCGAGTTTATCTATATCATCACGCTATGACCAATAGGAGCGGAGTACCAATGAAGAATATTTCAAAAACGGGGGGAAATTATTACGCTACGGGCAATAGGAGACGCAAACGACGTTGCGTGGGTCATCTATACTAACTAATATATAAAGCTGAAGAGTTTTTGTTTGTTTTAACGCGCTAATCTCAGGAACTACTGGTCCAATTTGAAAAATTCTTCCAGTCTTAGATAGCCCATTTATCGAGGAAGGCTATAGGCTATATATCATCACGCTTAGACCAATAGGAGCGGAGCACCAATGAAGAATGGGGGAAATTATTACGCTACGGGCAATAGAAGACGCAAACGACATTGCGTGGGTCAGCTATCCATACTTATATTATAAATGCGAAAGTAACTCTGTCTGTCTGTCTGTCTTGCTTTCACGGCCAAACCGCTGCACCGATTTGAATGAAATTTGGTACACAGATAGTCTAGAGCCTGAGAAAGGACATAGGCTACTTTTTAATGCGAAAAAGGGGTTGTAAGGGGTTAAGAAGGGGGATGAAAGGTTGTTCTGGGAGTTCACTCGCCACACGCCTGCGCGTTACCTACGTCGGGCGTCTTGACAACGAATAAACAAGGCTGTCACAATCATAAAAAATATTTCACTTTTTCAATGAAGACCTAAATATTAAGATATTAAGTATATATTCGTCAATCTGATTTGTATGCTCATTATATTAATAGAAATAAATAAGCCAATTTAATATACCTACAGCGTCTCTTAACTTCAAAATTCTCTACAGAAGTATCGTCATTCTAAGCTAGCTGTTGGTTAGATATGAATAAAAATATCATTTAAAGTTTGTAAAAATTTTACCCTCAAGGGCGTAAAATAGCAACAGGGGATGGCAGTTTGTATAGAAATATGTAAGGTTTGGGAGTTAGTTTGCGACAAGAGTCAAAATATGTATTAGAGCTATTCTGATATGACATTTACGGAGTTATCACGGAGAAGATAGTATGCCAACTGACAGTAACGACATGATTACACTGAGACGTGGGTTCTGGTTTAAGATAAAGCTTGCAAAGTAGCGAAAAAGAAAAAAACCGAAGCTGCTATAAGCTATTATCGTCAATTAAGAAATGTTGTAAATTTTACTATTAAACAGGAGAAAAAACAATATTTTAATCAATACGTAAACGAAAATAAAAGTAACCCTGCATCCATGTGGAGACATATAAACAGTATTTTGAAACCATCCACTACCCATAATCTGCCTGTACATCTAACTGATCCCAACACTTTAAATTTTCATTTTGTAAATAGTATTCCACAGACTTCTCATATTCAAAGTGACTCATATAGCATGATTAGTCGCTCATTAACTCATTGCACTTTTAATTTCAAACACATCTCTGATAAAACAATAGTTAGTATAATAAACACTAGCACCTCAAACTCCCTTGGTTGTGATGATATTTCAATGCACATGCTACGTCTGACGCTTCCACATTCATTATTAGCTATTTCTACAATTATTAATAAATCCTTACAAGAGGGAGTCTTTCCCGAGGCCTGGAAATGTGCCTTAATTACCCCCATTCCGAAAAAAAATAAAATCGACAGCATTAACGACCTTAGGCCTATTAGTATATTGCCTGCCTTATCAAAAGTGGTTGAAAAATGCGTACAACAGCAAGTGGCGAGGTACCTCGAAAATAACACTTTTTTACCTACCTCGCAATCTGGCTTCCGAAAAAATCATAGTACTACTTCAGCCTTGTTAACCATAGTTGACGATATACTGTCAGATTCAGATCAAGGATTTGGAACAATGCTCGTCTTACTCGACTACACACGTGCTTTTGACTGTGTACATATTCCACTCCTTATTAAAAAACTGCGGTGCTATGGTTTCTCCGAGAACTCTTGCAAATGGTTCTCCTCTTATTTTTCTAATCGTACGCAACTTGTAACACTTGTAAACTCTAAGGGAGCGCTGTCTAAATCTTCACCAATATCCATCAATAGGGGTGTAATTCAGGGCTCTGTCCTCGGCCCTATTTTATTTTCCATCTACACGTCAGATGTCACGAATACAATTGAGCACTGCAGATTTCATCTTTATGCCGATGATACTCAATTGTACCTAAATACACTACCAACCTCTAGTGATGTTGCCTCGACGGTAGACAAAATTAATCACGACTTGGTATCTCTAAGCAGGTGGTCAGATAGAAATGGTCTGGCACTCAACCCATCAAAGAGTTTATTTATCATATGCGGCACTGAAAACCATGTGCAAACTATAAAGTCCCATCAGCCTAGTATTAAGATTGGAAGTTCGATAATACCTAGATGTGAATCCGTCCGCAATCTGGGATTATACATAGATGAGACGTTAAGATTTGAGACTCATGTTCAGCAAAAAATTGGTAAATGTTTCGCTTCCCTAAATACACTATACAAGCTGCGTCAATTTTTAAGTGATAAAGTGCGACTACAGCTGTGTAGGAGTTTGGTGTTGTCGCATCTGGATTACTGCGACATCGTGTACGGACCTTGCCTTTTTAAAAAAACCATAGCCGCTATTCAACGAGTACAGAATGCGTGCATGCGTTTCATTTTTGACATCCCTAAAAGACATCACATATCACCATACCTAAATGAAAAGGGAATTTTGAATATGCTTAGCCAGCGTACACTAAAGCTTTCCTGTTTTGTCAGATCTTTGATTAAAAATAAAGTTCCTAGCTATCTCTATGAGAAACTCGCGTGGTCGTCTGACGTACATAAATATGAAACAAGGTCACGTGACCGCTTACTACTCCTACCAAGGCACTCGCTAAGTAAAACTAAGGGTTGCTTCAAGATAGCCGCTTCCAAGTGCTGGAATGTTCTACCCCCACCCATGTTACGTCTAGAATTAGGGCCATTCAAATCACGCTGTAGCAAGTGGTTATTAGTGAGGCAATCCGAGGTCGCTACTCAATAATTTGTTGCGTTGCTCTGTGTTCGTGGCATCTATCTATCTATCATTTTATATATATTATTTTATTATTATACCACTATTCTATCATTTTATGTAGTGGGACTTTCCTGGACATGTGTGTATTTATGAGACGATACTGTATATGACGCGTTCTGTAGCAGCGACTGCACTGTCAATGTTTAGTGATTGTTGTGTTCGTGGTCGGGATGGTGTCATTGTAATTATATAATGTTAAGTTAATCATGATTGGCTTGGACAGAATAACAGCGGCTGGCATGCTCTGCATCGTCATCCATATGCTGAGTCCAAGACCATTTTGTCTTTTTAGTCATACCTTAAACACTGTTAATAATTATAAGTAACATTGTAATATAAAGGCAAATAAAGTTTTTCTTATTCTTATTCTTATTCTTATAATAATTTAAAATTAATGATTTAAAATTAATATCGATCCTGATCTGCTGACTAATGAGATAGTTATCAATTAAACGAACGGATCATGTCAGGCGTGGAGGGAGATGTTGTCGAATACTTAAACTCTTTAGAAATATCAGGAGTGCCTACCCATAAGTTGAGGCTGCAAGTTAATGTTCCAGTACTATTAAATGAGGTATCTTGAGCGCCAAAGCAATGTAATAGTACATGGCTAAATATTACACAACTGGGGTACAACATTGTAAAAGCTACAATCATGACGCATGGAATGGCAAAAGAAGATAATGTTTTTAACCGACTTCCAAAAGGAGGAGGTTCTCAATTTCATCGGTTTTTTTTTTTTATGTATGTACATTGATTACTCCGTCAATTGTGGACCGATTTTGAAAATTATTTTTGTATTCGAAAGGGTATGCTCCCCATGTGGTCCCATGGCCACCATATCAGGATCTGATGATGGGATCCCAAGGAAATTGAAGGAAACCCTCAAATTTACGTGAGTGCCTGCAATAAAGTTAAGGCAATTGTCTGCATGCCTTCATATTCTGTAAACATCATGTCGGAAATATTTATTTATTATTCTATACAGTATGTTGTATGTTACCTTTAGTCGTATTCTTTCAAGTTATTTAGGTGAAATGATGAGGAGAGACTTGAGAAAGACTAAAAAGCGAAAAATATAAAAAAACTTCGTTTAAAAAAACCGACTTCAAAAACTGAAAAGTATAAAATAACTTAATTTGTATGTGCTACCTATTCATAGGTTTGAAGTCGGTGCCGAGCCAAAATGTAATAGCAGGTACCGCACTCGCCGCGCGTGATCTTGGGCGGGATAGCTGCTCTTCGCGTATGACAAAACAACCGAAGCGTCGGTGACGTCGTTAACGTTCGTCTCGAAATATAGCGAGTGTGGTACCTACTATTACATTTGGCTTGGCGCCGAATTCAAACCTATGAATAGGTAGCACATACAAATTAAGTTATTTTATACTTTTCAGTTTTTGAAGTCGGTTTTTTTAAACGAAGATTTTTTTTAATTCCCCGTATTCCAATAATTCCAACTTATTTGACATTTTAATTTAAAAGAATGCAGTTTCCGCTGAAAACAGCATTTCCAATAACAATATTATCAACACCCAAGGGCAGATGCTTAAAGATACAGTTTTTTTTTCTCATGGGCAGCATACTCACGTATATCAAATCCGCAAAATCTCCATATTTTGGCAAAATATGGCAAAAGAAAAAACGTAGTTTGCTCGGCACAGGAAGGATGAACCAAACCGTTGGGTTCGAGAGTGAAGATATTATTCTGCAGAGGATGGGAGAAGGGGGACCAGTTGGAAGAGCTCCTCAGAATACTTCCAATGATACAGATGGTAGTGGACTTCTATAGAGGCGATATCTCTACGCAGCTGCAGAGGTTCAAGGAACTCGGTGGCTTCGGGACTGTTGGTAAAGCGGACTGCTCGCCGCTGCAACCGATCAAAAGCATCAACCAAATACTGCGCGGATCCATCACAAAGATAAGAACAGTACTCGAGGTCCCGGCAAATATCCATGCCCAGAACACAGCTTACCCCGTAGTGGCAGTTGAGTGCTCTGAAAAGTGGGGAGGGAAAGGAATGGAGACTTTTTGGTAGAGAACGCGCACAACTGTGTTTTCGTAGCGTTGAACTCGACCAGATTCTTATCACCCCATTGTAAAATGCGGTTCAAAACCCGGTCGAGCTCAGCGACAAGCTTCTGTCGATTTTCCTCAACGTCTGCCAGCTTGGCTGAACGGTGTCAAAAATATCGCCCATGAACTGTGTTATCGTCTGCATAGCAATGTATGTTGCCAAGAGCTAACATGTCATTGATATGCAGAAGAAATAGTGTGGGCCACAGGACTGAACCCTGAGCTACGCCAGCGTTTACATCCAGAACATCAGAGGCCGTGCCGTCGCAAAGGCCCATAATGCAGCGCTGATGAAGAATAGCGTCAATCCAGTGACAGAGTCTAGGAGGCAGACCGAATGCCGAGAGCTTGGAGAGAAGCGAGCGGTGCCAGACCCGGTTGAAGGCCTTGGCCATGTCAAATGTCGAAATAAGCTCATATAAACACTTTACATTTTATGTACATATATAAATACTTACTTAAATAAGTTTTTAATAGTAAAACGTGTGTGTCTTATTTGTAAAAAAATCGGGTGCTGTCGTGGGACATCAGATAGGAATGAGTTCCACATCAAAAATACAGATGGCGCTATACAATATTTTTCGTTCACGAAATAAATAAATCATTACAGATGGTATATGTATGGATACAATATGTATGGATACAAAATTTTTAGTTTTCACAAAATTGTCTTAACCCATTTACTTTATTTAAACTGATTTATAAAAATATATAAAAGTTCTATGCGAGGTAAAGAAAATAAAACTATTCAGGTACCGATACATTTTGTATCATGATTTTATATCGATAAAAATCCTACCTATATTAATAACGCGAAAGTTGGTTAGTATGGATGGATGTTTGTTAATTTTTCACGCAAAAACTACTGAACGGATTTGGATAAAACTTTACAGTAATATAGCTTATACATCAGAATAACACATAAGCTACTATTTGCAGCGATAACCGACATACACGCGGGCGGAGCCGCGGGCAACAGCTAGTAATATTATAAAGCTGAAGAGTTTGTTTGTTTGAACGCGCTAATCTCAGGGACCGCAGGTCCGATTTGTAAAATTATTTCAGTGTTGGATAGTACATTTATCGAGGAAGGCTATAGGCAATATATCATCACGCTAAGACCAATAAGAGCGGAGCACCAATGAAGAATGCTACAAAAACGGGGAAGATTATCACGCATCGGGCAATAGGAGACGTAAAGGACGTTGCGTGGGTCAGCTAGTTTATTTTAAAGGTGTATTTTTCAAGGCCGCTAACAATGATTAAATTAAAACTATGAAAGTACAGTAGAGGGTCTGGGTCATTCTTTTGAAGAAAATACCTTAGTTTTGAGTTGACTTGTCCATGTCCACATAGACAGCATACGAGCTTCAGCCAGTGTGTGGTAAAAATGGTGTGGTGGTAACACAGTTGTGACTCACGTATTGCTGATGTCCATTGGTGAAGGCAATTATCATCAGATTATCGCAGTTTACTGAATAATATAGACTGCCAATTACGCACCACTTAGATCGATCTTTGACTTCTCACATCTAGCTTCTGCAAGACATCTTGCGCAAATCGTCCCTCGAGCTGGCCTGTAAGCGTCTTATGTCCCCTCCTCTCAAGTCTTTTACACCGACGGTTAGCGTGGTCAGCCTACTTCAGTTTGCTAATACGGTGAGGTATGTCGATAAATTATTATTGACGATGAATGAGGAAAGTTCTATGTGGTCGTCAACTTAACATAAAACTCAGAGTTAGGATACTTCTGTGTTACATCTGGCCCATAGTCTTGTACGGCTGCGAAGCATGGACCTTAAAAGACGACACAACGAGACGAGAGGCTTTTGAAATGTGGTGCTACCGTCACATGCTTCGCATCGGTTGTACACAAAAGATAAGGAACAATATTGTGCTCCAGCGCGTCCACATGCTTAGAAAACTGATACAGACCATCAAAAAGCGCAAAATTAAATGTATCAGCCATGTGCTTGGGTATTAAAGATACATGCTGCTTCAATTGATAATGATGAGCAAGGTGGAGGGGAAGAGACGCGCTGGACGAAGAAAACAATCGTGGCTGCGAAATGTCCGGGAGTGGACCGGTATCACCTCACAGGAGAGGAGTAGGTACAGGAAGGTGAAGGCCAATCTTCGAGATTGAAGAGGCACTTGGAGAAGAAGAAGAATGTCGATGACCTTGGCTCTCTCTCGGATTACCTCATTCCATCCTCATCATGCCATTCCGTACAGAAAAGTAAAAAAAAACGTTTATTCTGACAACCTATGGTGGTGTATAAAATTATAATAATTCGAAAAAGTAGTTTACAGGTACTGACATAGCCTTGACTATGAAGTAATTCCTTGGATAGGGATTAAATACAACGCTACGAATAATGTAACCTTGTTTCTTCCAACTTTACTCTTATTTAGTCTTTATGATAAATTTGTATTTCGCGGAAAAACAGTTATTGTGACATAACTGAGTATACAGCTATACGAGCTATACAGACTTAAACAGACATGGTACGGTCTTTTTTTTAAAAAAGATGTCCTCGAAAAGTCTTTGCTCTATTGTCAATAGCTTAGAAGGCCTTTTTTTGTTGTTTTTTAACACCTTGATATGTGATGTAGGGGTTATTTTGCTATTTTTTTCCCCTTGGCTTTTATAATCGAAGCTTTCATATCTTAAGGACCGCTAACTTTTTTGAAAGTATTCAATAGCCTATGTTCTTATGAGTTATTATAGGTTTCCAGTGGTGAAAGAATTTTTGAACTCGGTCCCGTAATTTCGGAGCCTATTGAATTCAAATAAACTATCAAATCTTTGCTCTATACAATCTTAGTGTAGACAAAATAAGAGTCCTTTAGTTGGTTTACGAAAGAAAAAGAAGTTTAGAAACTATTGCCGTTTACATTTCTTTTTTTTTTTTTCTTTTTTTTTCTCCCCATTTGGCAGGAGAACTTGGCTCGCACTTCTGTGCATTTGCCAGCGTCAAGTTTTATAGTTGGTATTTGAACTTTGAATGACACAAAGTAAAGGTAAGGAAACAATAAAACGCGAAAAGACAATATAACGGAATTTGGAAGAAAGGTAACAGGATCAGGAATGTGTATATATTTTAAATACTTACATAATTAAAATTAAATATTTTGAATAAATAGCAGCCACAGTCTTTTGTAAATATTAATATGTTTATAAATATTTATACAATTTAAAGGCGAATGTTATTAGTATGAATAAAATTCGAAAGAACACTATATATGGAGGGGTTAGATTTTTTTTTCTTTTTAATAATCCTAATTATGTTATCATTTATATCTGCCGCACTTGGCAACCCAAACGCTACGCTGGCAACATTGATTTTCGACTTGCCAACTGTGATGTTTACGTTTGTTATTGCAGTAGGTTATGTAAAATAAGTTTAATACTTTTCATGAATAATTATACCGCGAAAGGAACACTGATGTAAATGCTGAATACATATTCAATGTAATTTAACACTTCTAAATAACTTTCGCATGTAGGCGGCTGTAGAAACAACTTCAGTGACAATGATTTTGGAATGGTTCATGTAAGTTATCATTAGTAGAGATTTACTAACCAATTAAAAACTTATTTGTGAAAAAAAATTGAAACTTTATTAGTAACATTTAGTTCTGTTCAAGTAGATCAGTAGATGACAAGTTCATACGTCACAATAAAATGTTTTGTTAAACGTAATCACAATTCCTTTTTTGCGGCTTAAATCCGCTATTTTAATACAGGAAATTGTAATAAATAATTGTTTTTATTTATCTAATCTCTCAATAACTAAGTGGTTTTAGGATAACATTGTTTATGTTGTAAATGTGGGTGGTAGTTTAGGTAACCAAACTGTATTGTTGCATTGTCTGCATTCACAATGAGTATGGTGACTACAGCTGTTGGATTCTACTCGAATTTTCCATCGGGTAGAGGCAGGGTCATACAAATATTACACTATGGCTGGTAAATACTGGCTAGAAAATTTTTGTATTTGGAATATAGTTTTAGTAAAAGTAATATAATAATATCAAACAGCAGTATAAGTATCTCATAAAATAATAAATAAACGAAATTTAAATATCCTCATTATTAAATAGATTTATGATCATTTTTTCCTCAAAACATATCAATAGTACTTAATTAACTTAACAAATAAATAATACCGACTTTTCTGTTTCTTAATTGAAACTAACAATTTTTTACTAAATGCTTATGAAAGAATATAAGGTATCGACGTGAAATAAATAAATTAAAAAAATGTTGTCTAACAGGGCTGTTTGACTAACAATGGTAACACCGCAGGGCTAACTGTTAAATCACTCTATCTCTTGACTGTCTCTGTGGCGCAGTGGTTGTGTATGCAACTTCTGTGCTTGAGGTCTCGGGTTCGATTCCCGGGTCGGACCAAATGTTTGTATGATCTGCAATATTTGTTTCGGAGTTTGGGTGTTTTCAGTATGTATTTATGTACGTATATATGGACTAGATGGCGTTGTGTGTTAGATGTCCGGAATATTTATTATTATTATTTATTATTAACTCTATCTATTGCTGAAAACTGCATTGAAATTGGTTAAATACTTTAAAAGGTCTAAACTAAGTGTACAAAGAGCAGAAACTGGATTCTGCTTATGCTTTCCATCAGGCAGAGTAGAGTAATTTTGGCAAGCCCAACCAAAAAAAAAAAAAAGAATAGACTTCATTTTACAGTATGTAAAGATAAAGTTACAGTACCTGGATGACCGAGCGTCGCTCGGTATTTTTTTTTTATAAATGGTTTTTATGGCAACATTGGGACTATCCGAACGTCACCTTTTTGTTATTTTTCTTCCAATAAAAAAAATAAGTGGCGCCCTCTCTTGGTACGTCCTGATACTGTTTATTCTGCACCTTATTCCTGTATAGTTTAATGTAGTTCGCTCGAGTTGCGATAGATGGCGCTAGATGTACATTGGTTTTATATATTTGATTGTTAAAAACACGAATAAAACGAAATTTTCTAAAAATGAATCCTACCTAGATGGATGTAGCTAGCATGTAAAATTTTATGAAAATCGTTGCAGCCGTTTCCGAGATTCAGATTATATATTTTTATATATAAATATACAAGAATTGCTTGTTTAAAGGTATTAGATAGATATTATTTGCTGTAAAGAAATAAATTAATGCTGTTTACAAAATAAGTGACCATAACTTTGGAAAACCTTAATCTTTACATAAACAATGTTTATAATCAGATTTTTTATCTATTTCAGTATCATTGTGATTCTTCCAGCCATATTCGTAGGGTTTCTCCTATTCTGCATCTTCGTGCTTGTACCCTTCGCCTTCATATTTGCGTCATGGTACATGCGCATCAAGGAACGGAAGCTGACGAGGCGGAAACGAGACGGCGCCAATGTCGCTTTCTTCCATCCTTATGCTAACTCAGGCGGTGGAGGCGAGAGAGTGCTATGGGTGGCCATTAAAGCTATGCAAGTGAGGTTTGTACCGTTTTGTTATCTACTACCTGAGTCCCACTTAGACGCGACCACCGGAAACACCGCGGAGCGAAGCTAGTCTAAAAAAGTAGCTTAAGTTACTCCTATATCGTAGTCACTTATCACTCTTTATATCATCCGCTATCTATCAGTGAAAGTCGTTTTAGAGATTAACAAACAGACAAAAAATTAAAAATTGATTTTTTTATGTTAGTACCATAATATACGTTCATTAGCATTTAGTAAAAAGTTGTTAATTTAAAATTATAAACAGACACTTATTTTATTTTGTACTACCGGACCCGGCAAACATTGTTTTGCCATAAATTTAAAAGAAAATATTTAGGGGTCACTCTTATCATTTAGGGGTATGAAAAGTAGATGTTGGTTGATTCTCAGACCCACCCGATATGCACACAAAATTTCATAAAAATCGGTCCAGCCATTTCGGAGGAGTTTGGTAACAAACACTGCGACACGAGAATTTTATATATTAGATAGATATACTGTACATCTCTACAAATATAAATGAAATTAAGAGTTTTAATTTACAGTTTAAAAAGTTGGCAATTATTATTATTTCCAGGTACCCAGATACAAATATTTTCATCTATACTGTAGACACAGCAGAAGCGCAGACTATATTAGACCGGGCCCAGAACCAGTTCAACGTGAAGGTTGAACCTGGTAAAATCAACTTCGTGCGCCTGAACTTAAAGAAGGCGATAGAGGCGGAGTCCTACCCGTACTTCACACTGTTGTTGCAGAGCCTCGGTTCTATGGCGTTGGGTATGGAGGCTTTCATGAAGTTGAATCCAGGTTAGTAGACCTCTGTATTGGGATTGAAACTTTACAAGGAACACCAAACTTTCATCATCAACCCATAGCAGTCTACTCTTGGATATAGGTTTCTCCCAAGGAATACCACAGTACTGTGGGATGCCCTCCAGCCAGATGGTGGGACGCCCTCCAGCCGTATGGTGGGACGCCCTCCAGCCGGATGGTGGGACGCCCTCCAGCCATCTGGATGGTGGGGACGACTTGCGTAAGAGTAAATATGTTTAAAACCTGCCTAAGGAATATCCATACCATCCTGTGCCGCGGGGGACTTTACAAACATACATGAAACGGACACAAAAAACACCCAGACTCATGACAACAATTTGTTGATTACACAAAGCGTTGTTGTCCCATTGTGTGATTTAAACCCACAACACTTGACCCAGTAGAAAGTGGCGTGGCGTCCGCTTAAGCCACTAGGCTAACCGTGCAGTCCTTTTTGATCAGATGAGTTTATAAACTCAATTATAGCATCTTATAAATCCAAAGGTATTTAGTAAAAATGAAGGGATGGGGAACAAAGACAAGACAAGTATTCATTTACTAATATTATAAATTTGAAAGTAAGTTTGTTTGTTACGATTTCACGCGAGAACTACAGAATCGATCATCGTGAACCTTTGTACACATATTCTTGAAAGTATTAGAAGTAACATAGGATACTTTTGATTAAATGCGAGCGAAGCCGCGGGCGAAAGCTAATGTGTTAATAAAGGCTAGGAAGATGAGATGTTTTCATATTTCTAGGCGAGAACCCAACTTGTATGAATTATTATATTCGTATTTCACAACAATAACCACAATTGCGTGCGGGTGTACCGACACTATCTAAACGAATGGACTTGAAAGAAAGAAAAATATTTATTCTGACATACACAGGACAGTACATGGTTTTAAACAGACGTAAGATAGAAGGGAACAAACAATTTTATTGCCCTGTGCGATGCCAGAAAGGGCGCCTATCTCAGCGTACTGCTGTAGCCAGAGTGACTACAGCGCTCTGGTATTACGATAGGTCCCACGCCCGGTGTCGTCGGTCCGTTCGTGCCCGGCAGTAAATATTTTGTGTGTTCTATAGGATGTTATAAATATATATATGCAACTTATACGACTTAATTAATATACAGATAATTTCAGACGTGTACATAGACACGACGGGGTACGCGTTCACGTACCCCATCTTCCGTTACCTGGCGCAGTGTCCGGTGGGATGCTACACGCACTACCCCACAGTGACGGGCGCCATGATGCGTCGCGTCAAGCACCGCATCGTCTCTTACAACAACGCCGGGGTTATCGCCAGGAACCCCATCTTCACCTGGCTCAAACTACTCTATTATAAGATTTTTGGATGGGTCAGTATATACCTTTCTTGTTTTCTTTTTGAAACTACTTTAAACCTTCCTCTGGAGGCACTCATTCTATGTGAGGAAACCGCATCAAAATCGATCACATTTAAAAGATCTAAGTAGACAATAACGGGAAGCGATTTTATTTTTTTAATTATCATCATCAGCCTATCGCAGTCCACTGCTGGACATAGGCCTCTCCAATTGCGCGCCACTTGGTTCGATCCTCGGCTTTTCGCATCCAGCTGCTGCCAGCCGTCTTGCGCAGATCATCGCTCCACCTGGCCTGTGGACGTCCTACACTATGTTTGCCGAGACGCGGTCTCCACTCAAGAACCCGTTTGCCCCAACGGTTATCGGTTCTACAGCAAATATGGCCAGCCCACTGCCACTTCAGCTTGCTAATCCTTTGGGCTATGTCGATGACCTTGGTTCTCTGCCGGATTACCTCATTCCTGATGCAATAATTTTTTAATTAATCTTAACTTAATTTATCATCATTACATAGCATAAAACAAATTCGCTTCCGCTGTCTGTCCCTATAAATGCTTAGATCTTTAACGCAAGGGTTTTTGATGCGGGTTTCTTTAATATATAGAGTGATTCAAGAGGAAGGTTTATATGTATAACACATGCGTAATATAGTAGAAAAACACTGATAATTGTAGAGGTTTCTAATGTAATGTCGTAAATAAACACTATTTTTACCCGACGACGGCAAAGCCAAAGGAGGGTTATGATTTTGACAGGCTATGTATGTATGTATGTTCATCTGTTCCCTCATAGCTCCTTGACTACTTATTAGAACTGGACAAATGAGGTATTGTTAGAAACGTCTTGATCATCCGCTGGTTATAGGCTATATGACGTGTCACCGAATCTAATGTGGCGCCCTCTAGCCGACATAAAGTACTGTATAAAAAAAAATTTGAGATAAATATGCCGTGTTTGGTATCATTAGAAAGAACGTTACTTGTACGTTTCAAAAATATATTGTATTATTAGCATTTGCTCGTGACTTTGTCCGTATTTATTCGATAAGTGTGATATTTCTATTAGTAGAGGAGACGGTGGAACATCGACCTTCACCGATCTGATAACCAGATGAGACGTTTTTTTATCAAATAAAATTTATAAACAAATATGCCTATGAACACTTGCCTATCAAAAAGTGCTCAAGGCTATTTTTAATTTAACTAACTTTAATCAATTTTCTTTCATCACTTTCACTGTTTTGATTACCAAATGAATTTTATTTCAACTGATAGTTTTTAACACACAGAATAGGTAGGTAGGCTTGCCTACTCATTTCTGTGTATGGTTACCTGGCAAGCAGATGTGAACAGGTAAGTCAATGTAGGTAACTCCACCGATCTGATAACCAATCGAAATTTATATCAAAGGTTAGATAATTTTATTACAAAATCAATTACATTTACTTGCCTGCAAAAAATTGTGCTTAAACTATTACTGCCGAGCTAAAAACGTATACTATATACGAGCATGCGCTCACGTAAAGAAACAACAAGTTTTTTAAGTGTTGGAATTTCTTTGCGACAGTAATAGTCGTTTATATAACGGCAAATAGCGACAGCGTCGAAGTTGTCAACCGATGTCACACGACGTGGTTGACGTTTTTTCTTCGGCGTACGAAGCTTATTTTCCTGTGTGCCGCATAAACCGGTAGTAATTTTTGAAATTGTAGGTCCACTAATTCCTAATGCAGCCTAAACACGCTCTCGCACTTGCAACAGTGGTAATAGCGGGCCACCATTTTGATACTCTGCTTCAAAGTAATTACGAACCTTGATCATCAGTTCTCTCGCCTGCCTTTTCAGAAAAGATCCTTTAGGCATTTAGACATTTGACAGCTGGGAAGCAATCAACACGGAGGAACACAAAATACACAACGTAACGTATTTTTGGATAATGTGAAAAGACTCAGCGAACAGAAATGTAGTGACTGTAAAGCCCGACCGTCTTGTTGCAAGTGACAGATTAAAACAAACACAAAATGTTGGTGGGTCATTAAGTGTTCCCAGCTTGCAAAAATATATTTGAATGTTTTTGTTGTATTTGTCTTTGTTCAAAACATAATTAATAAATGTGATCGATATCATTACTTATTTGGTCACAACACTACAACTATCAAATTAGAACTGTCATCGAGAAAATAAAGAAATGGAAATAGTATAATAACAATTTAACTGAGACCAGCTGACCCACGCAACCTTCTCTGAGTCTTCTATTGCCCGTAGCATGATGTTATACAGGGTTAAAAAATTGTTAACAAAAAACAACGGCTATGACCCCGTGGTCCGATCACTTTGTTCGGCTGATCGGATGACGCGGACTTTTTTTCCTGTTGGTTCGATGTAAGAATATGATCATATTGATCATACTTATAGGACGACCCGGACTGTTATTTTCTTTGAGTCCGTGTGGTCCGACTGATCATCATCATCGTCTTAACGTTGTTCCCGGTTGCTTCCAGAGCTAGCACTTTGAAGCCCGTGGTCCGCTTTCCTACTTTCTCTTCTTCACTTTGCCCGGTCTTCGGCATCCTTGGTAGTGAGACCATTTACGACGTCAAGCCAGCACTTCTTGGGTCTACCCCTTCTACCGGGACCCGGCGGAGGCGGCATGGCCAGACATTTGTTTCCCACGTAGGAAGGCGGTTGCCGCAAAACGTGGCCGAACCAGCGCAGGTGACTCTCCTGCAGTTTGTCTGCGATGTCACGGACACGGAGGCAGCCGCGAATGCGGGAGTTTCTCACACGATCCATTCGCGCGTGTGGTCCGACTGATCGGAAGACATGAACTTTTTTCCTGTTGGTTCGAGTGATCGGACGACGAGTACTTTTAAAGATTACAAAAGGTTATCGTGAGCCAACCTGCATATGCTGTCGCGGACTTTCTTTAAGAATTTTATAGGCGGAACAATTCTTTCATACATTGCTATTGTAAACTGTTTACGAAGCGCTCGCAATGGAAGCTCTCGAAAGGAATAATTTCCCCCCTTTTTTACCCGACTGCGAAAGAAGGAGGGTTATGTTTTTCGAGTGTATGTATGTATATTTCTTTGGCACGCCCTAGAGCCTATAGCTTTCTTCGTTAACTGAGCTATCCTTAGAGCATACATATATGGAGGGATCCTGAACGAGCGGAAGGCGTGATCGGAGTAGAGAGAGAGAGACCGAGAATTTTTCAAATTAGATCAGTGTTTCTTAAGCTTTATAATATTAGTAAAAATAAATATGTATGTTTGTTAGATGTACGGTGTGGTGGGGCGGTGCGCCGACGTGGTGATGGTGAACGGCTCCTGGACCGAGGAGCACATCAACGAGCTCTGGCAGATACCGCTCAGCACGCACAGGGTCTACCCGCCCTGTGAGGTCAATATACTTACCTTTATTAGTTACTTTTCGTCTGTTCCACTTTAACGGTAGAATTGCTGAATTGTTATTTATCTATGTATCAATCTGTGAAGCGAAAACCTTGAACTTCTTTTAACGAAAATATGTAGAATGTATTTCAGTTCGAACATCTGACATACAACGCCATCTAGTATCAAACTTTTTTTATGGAATAGGGGGCAAACGTGCAGACGTATCACCTGATGGTAAGCGATTATCGCCGCCCATAGACACCTGCAACATCAGAGGCGTCACAAGTGCGTTGCCGGGAATGGGGAGGCGTTGGGGTATGGCCCTTCGGCATCCTCACTCACTCGGTGAAACACAGCGCAAGCGCTATTTCACACCGGTTTTCTGTGAGGCCGTGGTATCACTCCCGTCGAGCCAGCCCATTCATGCCGAAGCGCGGCTCTCCCACGGTATGTTAAGCACCGTACGGTACACTAAGCAGAGCTTGTACAATGATAACTAGATTGACTGATAGTAGAGCCACGCTGATTTCAGCACGGTTGGGCCGGCTCGACCGGGGCGGTACTACCCTTGAACAGAACATCTACGTAAAGTGACAGCGATCGTGCTGTCGTGTTTCGTTGGTGAGTGCGAGACCGGAGGCCCAATGATGCAGAAGCATCACTAGCCCGCTATGGTGTGGGTCACCATGCTGCATTGTTTCATTGTCTGCACGAGCAATGAGTATGGTGGCCACCATTCTTGGATTCTGCTTATGCTTTCCATCAGGCAGAGTAGAGTCATTTTGGCGGGCCACACATAAAAAAAATACCACTGCACTACCGAGGCAGTTTTAAAGTTAAGTTTTGTAATCACAGGTGACAGAGTTGAAACAGCTCCGTTCGTTGGTAAAGGATTCGGACCCCATCAGGATACTGTCCGTGGCGCAGTTCAGGCCGGAGAAAGACCACCCACTGATGCTCCAAGCGATGTATGAGCTGAGGAACCTCCTCGTCAAGAACGAAGTGCTTTGGAATAAGGTCAGTTTCTCACTACAGATGGTTGTTTGCTACTCATTTATGCTAAACCAGCTGAATAGGTTTAAGATGAAAACATGAATATTGTCATGTTTTAGGACAGAAACTATATGTATATAAGACATATAGTTTACTAGCTATTACCGGCGGCTTCGTCCATGTAATTAGTTTTTTAGAAATAACATGCTACCGTTAATTCCTTATTTCACCTCCTAAGGGGTGAAATTTCCAAAAATATTTACTTACTCGGTTACATAAAAAGCACTGTATGTGCCACCAAAAATTGTCAGATGGAGAAATTTCAGTTTAAAGATGCAACAACAGAATTAGCACTATCAGCTGCAATAAAAATAGTTTTTTTAAATACATGTGTGGCGACTTCCACATACAAATAAAAAATATACTACAGCGCCATCTACCGAAGATACGTCGAACTACGGAGTAACGAAGGAAACTAACAAACTACCAATCCTGAATCGCGCAGTGAAAGTTCTCACGCCAGTTAAACATATATACAACATCCCAACATCAACCGTTGGGCAGTTGGCCCGCCAGGCATGATCACCTCGCCTGGTCTGAGGATCCTCCCTTTGTGTTGGAGGGACACGACACCCGTTCCTCCACACATCTCTTGAAAGTCGATTAAAAAGGGAACGAAAGTCTTAGTTGACTGTATCGTAAATAAATACTTATGTCTCCTTCCTTAAAACGAATTTATTTATTTATGTATTGAAACGTTAAAAATGTACACACTTTAACTTATATGTAAGATGCCACATAAACCCATTCGAGTTTTGCCGTGCATCAGTGTCATCACCAAAGCAGAATTATTTAAATATATTTACATACTACACACAATTATTTCTAAATTTATATATAGCTAAGGTTATGAAATGAACCAGCATTCCCAAATATTACAAATCATCTCGGAGAATATAATTATTACAACTTTTCATTTCTATTACAATTTTTATTCAAATAAACATTGAAACATATTGCAATTATTCGGCTGTAAATCGGGATTATAATAACAAGGTACAATACCTTTTTTGGTTACCCGACGTTTCGATCGAATTGCACCGATCGTGGTCACGAGCAGACCGGTGACAGCTTAGCGACGCCTCCGTGAAGTGCGAGTTCAACAACTACCCGCACTTGGTCTTCTTTAGTTTGAATAACTTTCGCCCGTCTTTTCCAGTCTGCCCGTGACCACGATCGGTGCAATTCGATCGAAACGTCGGGCTACCAAAAAAGGTATTGAACCTTGTAGATATTATCGCGATTAAGTCCCGATTTACAGCCGAATTTGTTTTAGTTGCGAAAGTTTAAAAACAAATATTGCAATTGTAGATAAAACTGGTACTGGTCGGTTCATGTCGCAACTCCGTGGACGAGGAGCGGGTGCAGAACCTGAAGGACCTGGCGAAGCACCTGGCGCTGGAGGAGAGCGTCCAGTTCGTGGTGAACGCGCCCTACGCGCGCCTGCTGCAGCTGTACCAGACCTGCAGCCTCGCCATACACGCCATGTGGAACGAACACTTCGGCATCAGTCAGTATACCCATCTTACTCTGACTCTTTTTAACCGACTTTGAAAAAGGAGGGGGTTTTCAATTCGACTGTATTTTTTTATGTTTGTTACCTCAAAACTTTTGGACTGGATGAACCGATTTTGATTATTCTTTTTTTTTATTTGAAGGCTGATGCTTTCCGTGTGGTCCCATTTCAGTCCAATTTGGTCCAGTTCTAGAAGTCGGTTTTTTTTTGTTTATCTGCAAACTAGGTTGAGGTTACTACTAGTCCACTGTTGGACATAATGAAAGGAGGACTACTATACCACGCTGTTTTTCATTCATCATTGTCTATATTTTTATGTTTTTTATTGTATGAACCTGCCAAAATGGCTCTACTGTGCCTGATGGAAATCATGAGCAAGTCCAAGAGTTGTGGTCACAATGCAATGCAAAACAATGGAACAAAAGCGGTAACATGAACGAGCGTGCAAAACCTGGAACTCACTTCCAGCGCACGTGTTTCCCTCCCACTATGATCCCGGGTCCTTTAAGCGGAGCGTAAAAAAAGGATTTCACTAGACGGCCATAGTGTGGGTCACCATACTACAATGTCTTTGTTCGCATTGATTAATGTGATCACCACTCTTGGAATCTGCTCATGCTTTCCATCAGGCAGAGCAGAGTCATTTTGGCGCAGTTAAAAAATATATATATAAAAAATACATGGTGACCCACACACTGCCTATTGAGATGCTTCTGCATCATTGGCCCTCCGGTCTCGCACACGCCAACGAAACACGCAAAACCCTATTATTTATATGCTTTAACTCTCCAACTTCCAAACTCCAGACTGTTATTAATCAGTTCTATAATTAAAAAACTCAATAATACTCTTTGACCCGGCCCGAGAATCTAACTTGAGACCTCTTCAGTGAATATTCTACAAGAGTGTGTGTGATGTGCCAGGTGTGGTGGAGTGTATGGCGGCGGGGCTGATCACCATCGCCCACCGCTCCGGAGGACCCCTGCTCGACATCATCGAGACCTCGGAGACCTCCCGCACCGGTTTCCTGGCCTCCGAACCTGACGAGTACGCCAGAGCCATCCTAGAGGTTATCGCCTTGCCTACTGACCAGAAGAAGAGAATTGTCGAAGCTGCAAGGTAAGGCTCTTAAGGCGCGTCTCCACCGACAAAAGGGTTGACAACACAAAAGTTGCCAACTTTAGTTCGGTGGAGACCCGGCTTTACAGATACTTTTATCACCAACACGTGTTGACAACACAGAAGTTGACAACTTTTGTTCTGTGGAGACTCGGCTTTATATACTTCTTCGTGCAGTCACCGTGGGAGAGCCACGCTTTGGCATGAATGGGCCGGCTCGACCGGAGTGATACCACGGCCTCACAGAAAACTGGTGTTAGGCCCATCCCCCTCCCCCATCCCCTTTTTTTTATGTGAGAAAACCCCCTCGGGCCGTTACCTCACTGGGGTTTGCGGCGGGGCGGTGTGTCGGAATCGAACCGACTACAACCACACAGTGTGCCACTCTGCGCCTGAGACGGAAGGGATCCGGGAATTGCTGCTCCCCCATCCCCTTTCCTGTCCCCCAAAGGCTGGCAACGCACTTGTCACGCCTCGCTTACCATCAGGCGATACGTCTGCTCGTTTGCCCCCTAATAAAATCTCTAATAAAATTTTAATTGTCCTCAGAGCGTCAGTAGACCGTTTCTCCGAGATGGAGTTCGAGAAAGCATTCCTTCGCGCCGCTGAACCTCTGCTAAGACTAGACTAGTTGTAAGTAGACAGTGCACGAGTTCCATTAGATGTAAGAGGTAATGATAATAAAGTTGAACCAAAGCTTACAAATCTTTTCTTGATTCTACTTCCTAGCCTTTATTAAACTATTGCATAGGTTTTATCGCGGCCGAACCAAGAAATTCCGTAACGAAAAAACCTAACACCCGAAGCTCGCACGGATCGAGACGAGCTGCTCCGAACGAGGAATCAACGAATCCGTCTGTCTCTGTCACGCACTTTGTGACAGAGAGAGACAGATTCGTTGACGAGACGTGCGTGACAGAGACAGACAGACAAAACAGTCTGGGTTTGAGAAAGTTTATAGGTGTATAGGTATCTATTATATCTTTGTAATGCCACACTCACCGCATGTGCGTCCCTAAGTAAGTATACATGTTCAAAGAAAAAAAACTGCATAAATAAAAACCCGGTCAGCGCCATCTGTTAAAGCTGTTTCGCAACTACGAGGTACACTAACGCCCTCTATTATTTAAATACTTTTTGAACAATATTAAATGAGAAACTGGCAAAATAAAATTAATTATAATTGCGAAAGTTAATAAAAAATGCTATGCAATAGCTTTACCGCGGCAGTCCCCGAGTGCCACACGTCGTTTTTTTTATTCCCAAGATTATTTGCGGTCGGTTCCTAGTTCCACCGGTTTTACCTAAATGGCAGTTTTTTCTTGGACCTCCACAACCCCTGAGGGCGGTGAACTGATTGTCAGTATGTTTTTGTATTGATATATTTATTTAAATATCCTCGTGCACTCTTCTTTACTGAACCACTATTTTCGCAGTTGTCTGCATGCATGCAAAACATGCTATCAAAAATAATATTTTTTTATAACAATTATCCATTTAAGTCAGATCATTATGTATCCATTTGATAAAAAAAACAGTGTAACTTATCATATGGGTGGTTTTGGATTTCGAACGTCATTGTTATGGCAACATTTTTCGATTGTCATTTTTTTTGTGTTTTGACGTTTGAGGTTAATATAGTACTAGAAAAAGACGCGTGTTGTGAACGGTCGACGATTGTTGTTTTGAGAACCGTAATTAATTGATATTAAGCTAATTGTACATCGACCCGGTCCCTTTAGTGATTTACCGTTTTTGTTAGGTCTGGTTGGACTCGCGAGTTTCGTGGGCGCGTTCCGCGATAGCTGAAGCGAGTGAGTTGTAATTCGAATATCCGTGATAGCTGATACGAGTTTATTGTAATTCGAATACCTTGAAAGATATACAGCACTTTGGAGCATGTTTGTGTGAACGTACCAAGACAAAGCAGAGAGGAACTACCCAAGAGATCTCTTGGAACGCCGAGAACACTGAAGCCACACAACTCCAGTAAGTGCTTGATGATTTTAGTTTAGATTAGAACACGGTGGAGCGCCGTGGTTCATTCTTCTTGCCAATGGACTAGTAGCGAGTTAATGCTTATACTCATGGGTCCTATAGGTATTACAAGTATCACAAAGTGATCGCTCCATTGGTGAGAGGACTGAACAGGTGGTAAAATTAAAAATTATGTAAATAGATGAACTAAAAGAAATAAAATCCAATAATAAACATTGACACAATAAAACCAATCATTCGATTTAAATAATATGATAATAGAAATTAAAATTCAAATAATGAAATAAAATGAAAAAACTTGACATATTTAAAAACCCCAAGATTGGTAGTTTGGACAAAAATCTGTCGAAAATAAACTAACGAGATAAACTTCTTGTGAGTTTGTGCAACAGAAACGAGGTGTTTACTGGGTGACTGTTTATCGACTTGTTTTAAAAACGATGATTCTCATCCACCAAAGGACCTATTAGCCATTTAACAATATAGTCGACATCTAAATCTATACTAATATTATAAACGCGAAAGTTTGTAAGTATGGATGGATGTTTGTTACTCTTTCACGCAAAAACTACTGAACGGATTTGGATGAAACTTTACAGTAATATAGCTTATACATCAGAATAACACATAGGCTACTTTTTGCCGCGATAACCGACATACACGCGGGCGGAGCCGCGTGCAAAAACTAGTACATTAATAAAGATCGAAAATTTGAAAACAAACAAATAATGATAAGAATCTATATAAAACAAATAAGAATTACAGAATCATCTTTCAGTGTTTATAAGTAAATAAAAGTAACTTATTAAAGGTTTTCTTAACTCATAGGGCCGCTCTCTCACTCATAAATGTAGCTTGGGAGCCGTTATCAATCAAAGCACGAAGCACTGTCGTTTGTGCCGATTTAGGTTCTCTCACTGGTACGAAGGCCGTAGCCAGCAATGCGGTGGACACGTTGGCAACGACGTGCGATGATAGGGTAACGTTGGTTTCAGTTGATTGTGCAGAATCTTGTTGATATTCTTGGGTTCTCCCACCCGGCCGGCAACGCACTTGTGAAGCTTTTGGTGTTGCAGGTGTCCATGGGCGTCGGTAATCGCTTACCCTCAGGCGATACGTCTGCTCGTTTGCCCGCACTTTTCCATAAAAAAAAGCGTGTGATGACGTTTATGACATAATCTACAAGACATCTTCAGGCGACAGTTTCTCGCTGAATGTCCTGGGGCCAGACAATTGTACCATAAACCTTGTTGTTTGACGTACTCACACCTCTCTGTTGGACTCAGCTTCGTAAATTTCTCACAATGGCATGAGGTATGGTTCATAGTACACATAGGGCAGCTTCTGGGTTTTATAGCTGTCGTCGTATTTTAGTGGATAAGTGAACAGCATATTCTTTCCCTTCAGATATAGGTTTTTCTTTTGTTGAGGGTAGCGTCGTGACTCGAGCTGCGAGCGAACGGAAGGTAGATTGTAAAAACTTATTGAAGTCGTCCCAGGTAGGAAATTCTTCGACACTTTTCTCATATGAAAATTGTTCTCACTCACGGTGCGTCTCTGGGTCTAATTTCTGAACAACTAGAAATATAATGAGTGGATCCCAGGAGCTAGTGGACAATCCCAAGTTCTTAATAATAATAATTATATATAATAATAATACATTTATTTCTCAAAGTAATTGTACTACATGGCACATAATAGATACACAGACATCAATTTAGCTAGTAAGTACAATCAGTGGTCAGAGCGCTGCCTCCTAGATAGGTTTTGAAAAAACCTGTATTAAGGAGTAACAGTCTCGAACCCCATGCGGTGCTAAATATAAGAATACAAACATGCTTTATATACTATACAAAATTCACATATGCTATTTTATATATTACTAGCTGAATCGGCAAACGTTGTTTTGCCATAAAGAAATTAAAAATGGAGTATAAAAAATAGATGTTGGTCAATTGTCAGACCTACCCGATATGCACACAAAATTTCATAAAAATCGGTCCAGCCGTTTCAGAGGAGTATGGTAACTAACATTGTGACACGAGAATTTTTTATATAAGATTAATAAAAACAGTGTGTGTGTGTGTGTGTGCGTGCGTGCGTGTGTGCTTGTGTATTTTATGTCTTACTAAGAAAGATATTCTTCCGTTTCCTTCCACGTAGGTTATGTCCTGTAGGAGTGCAGTTAGCGCCTTTTTGCAATTGTGAAGTTCTTAAGTAGGTTAAGACACTCTGTCGTTGTATCTAATAATGACTTGATGTTAATTGCTGTTTGCACCGCTTGTTACCAAAATGTTCCTTGAGTACACGCCAAGCTTCATCGTAGTTAACCTCTGTGACCTTCACGTGCTTCAAGAGTGACAACGCTTCTCCCGTAATACTAGTTTTTAAGTAGTGCAATTTTTGTACTTTGCTTAACGTTGCATTGTCGTGCACTAATGAGGTAAACAGATTTTGATAGGTAGGCCACTCGTCGTAAGTACCGGAGAAATTGGGGAGCTGAATCTTTGGTAACTTAACTTGCTCCTTATGTAAACTAGAACTGCAGTTATGGTCACTATTTTCGGTACATTCCGATTGCGAAGATGACTTATCTATTGTAAATAATAACTCATTGAGATCGGCGATTATACCTGTATACAAATCTTCTTGAACAAAAAAATCTTCATTCACAAAGTATTGAATTTCTTGTCGATTCGCTTTAGGAAAACATTTCACAAGTTCTTGATGCGTATTTTAAAGGTCGCCCAATATTCGTCAATGCTTTTGTGGCATTTTTTAAGGTTAACTCGTGTTTTATTCAACAAATTAGAAATATCTTTTCTAAGTAGTTGTTCCACAGTATTAGCCATCTTCTATTAATTATAACTGCAAATCCGATCTTATTATTATAACAATCTTTTTCGTATAAAATAACTTGTTTTTTATAAATCACGTAAAAATTATTATTATTAATTATTATCACTTTCATGCGGTCAGGTTATAAATTCTTTCTTTTGTTCTCCGCTCGCCGGTCAACCCCGCCTATAGTATGCATCCGGCTCGAAGGACTAAATTATGTGCGTGTTAAGATTCACTTCCGCTTTTAGGAATTTGTGCAACTGAAACGAGGTGTTTACTAGGTGACTATTTATTAGCGAATGATTTTAAAAACGACGATTCTCACCAACACTTCTAAAAAATTAAAGGTCACAACTCAATACATTTATGAAAATGTAATATTTTAAACTGGACATATTTAAAAACCCCAAGTTTGGTCAAATTCACGAAAGGAATATATTTCACGTTGGGTACTAATTTTTTTAGGGAAATCAATACATATATTGAATTTCATCGACGGGTTTATACCACGTCCCGGATTTTAGAGACTTCTTCATCCAAGAGATATACTTCTTGTGACAACAAAGCATGTGAATTAACTGCGGTACCTACTTGTAATGAACAGGTACAAATTGTTGAAATTCATAGTACTTTAGGGATCAAAAATAAAACAACCAAAAGAGGTACTGTAATACTATGTATACCATGGTTGCCTGTAAGAGATTGCCTTAAGGCGATAAGGCCGCCAATTGTACGTCCTAGTTTTGTGTTACCTATGTAATTAATCTGGTGTACAATAATTATTATTACTATTTTTAATTATAAAGAATCGTCTTCTTCGTATGACCAGGAATCATCATAACTTGAGTTCTCAGTAATATTGATTATCAATTCTTGGACAGATAAATTGTCGAATGCAACATCCCGATCCCAATCCGACCTTTTTTGTTTTTTCTGCAACATTCGCCCAGTTTTCAGGAGTTACTTTTTCACACGCATTTTTTAGTAAATCCAGCATTTTTGTTGCGGTGAAAGGAGGAGTTGTATTGTTTCTCGCAGCATATCCATTAATTTGTGCCCAGACATTTCAATTGCATTATATTGGCAGTGATATGGGGGAATTCTGAGGACGGTATGCCCATGCTCTGCTGCCATTTCATCTATTACGTATCGTTTTAGCAGCTACTTTGTTTTTTATATCTTTACTAACTCTACTTTTAGTAGGGACCATTCCACCTCCTCGTCATTGTCACGGAGCCGGTTTATGATTTCATGTTTTTTGTTGGCCTGTGTTGGTATTTTATTAATTTGACGAGAGTGATAGGGTGCATTATCAATAAATATTGTTACGTGTTAGGGTTCGATTTATTTGAGAAAGAAGCCTTATGACGTGTTAAAGAGACTTTATTGAAAACCACTATTAAAATCACAATACTAATCTGAATTACAATCCTTAAAGGTCGCCGAGGTCGCTAGGTTGATCGCTGATATCACTTCGATGTGTATCTCACTATAGCTCAAACTGTACTAAACTCTGCGGTCCGCGAGACGCTCTATTTATACTCATATAATTATTATTCCTACATTTCTGGAACCTACGATAAAACACGAGAGTCGTCTCGTAAAGACGCTAATAAAAATAATCGAAGTTAATAATAATCAAAGACCACAACCAATCGATATTCGACGCTATGTATATAGAGGTAAGGTCCATTATTCCTTACCCTTGGAGATCGATAAGAAGTGTATGTGTATTTGTGTAGATAAGAGAAGAATAGGCCTTGAAGATTATTATTCGTAACAATATTATTGATGGCTCTTCGAGTGATGTACGCATTTCTATGAACCACTTTTCATACACGTTCGAATTCATCTCCTCATGATAATCTCCTGTTTTCTGGGATTTGAAAGCTAATAGAGCGTCTGACACAAATCCTTTTACTGTTCCTGCATGGCAAATAATCAGTCGTTCGACTTTCCCATTGGTACTGCAGAAGTGGAGCCAGCGGTGTTGTCAGTCCAAGTTTTTTACAGCGTATGATTCGCATTGAGCCAAGTTTCATCTGTGAAAACAACATTCGACCAATCTTCTATTTTTTTGCTTATCTTACAAATTCGCATCGATACAAAGCAATATCATTGCGTTCTATAAAAATTTTTCGTTTGTCACATTTTTGGAATAAGAATCCAATGTCTTTCAATACCTTCGCCAAAGAAGAATTTTGACCACGGAACAAACTACTATTTGGTAGAGATTGTGTTAGTTTTTTAGGGTTCCGTGCCAAAGGCAAAAAACGGAACCCTTATAGATTCGTGATGTCTGTCTGTCTGTCTGTCTGTCCGTCCGTCCGTCTGTCTGTCTGTCCGTCCGTACGTATGTCACAGCCACTTTATTCCGAACCTATAAGAACTATACTGTTGAAACTTGGTAAGTATATGTATTCTGTAAACCGCATTAAGATTTTCACACAAAAAGAGAAAAAAAACAATAAATTTTGGGGGTAATACATAGAACTGAAACTCAAAAAAAAAATTTTCATCAAACCCCTACGTGTGGGGTATCTACGGATAGGTCTTCAAAAATGATATTGAGGTTTCTAAAATCATTTGTTCTCTCAACTGCAGCTGATGTAGTTGGCAGGGCCAGAAATCTGACTGCTACTTTTGATAAAGCAGTCGACTTGCAAAGCCCTGCCCACCAAGCTAAAGGAGTTAGTTTACTTACAGCAGACCATAAAAACGTTTTTGAAAAAAAACCTTTGGCTATGTAATTAGCAACTTCCGCCAGAACTCTGTCCTCATCAATATCAGGAATTTTGACTGCAGCATTATAATTTTTTTCTGTCGCCAAACTTTCGTCATCCGGTGATAAATCGCACCCTTTAAACTGCGGATCCAACAAGTTTGAAATTTTATGAACGTCATAAATCGCGAACTCTTTTCTGTGTTTTAATATTTCCTGACCTTTTTAACCTCAGGTACTGATAGAAGGCTTTCGTCCATCTTTTGAATAACTTCTTCTTCTAGTTTTTTGTATAAACTTAAAACATGAGATAGTTGAGGAGTGTCACTTTCCATAATTTTAATAGTTTCAGCTATTGGTTTAAGTAAATCACAGAAGCCAGTCACCTTATCCCAAAAGTCTTTTAAATCTTTTTTACTCTGTTAACCTTATTTAATGCATCTGAAAGATCCTCTTCAATAGCAAATGCTCTTATAGTTTGTTTGTTTTCTTTTAAACTATCTAAGCAAGAAAAAAGTGAAGCCCAACGAGTTTTTACTGGAAGTTTAAGACTTACTTTGACACCAGTGCTTGATTGTTTTTCTATAAAGGCTGCGTTCAGCTTGTGAGAGTTTTTTATAGTCTTGATCCAACCTACTGCGTTTGCTTTCAGAGTCTTCAACGATGACAAATATTTTTGATCATTAAATAAAAGCTGGATACAGTGAGCTAGGCAACCATATGTAAATAGGTTTGTCTTTTCGTATTTCGCTTCAAGTTGTCTCCAAGTTGACTTCATATTCGCTGCATTGTCGGTCACGAGTCCAAATATTTTTGGTTGTCCTATTTCATCAATCACACAACTCATTTCGTGAGCCATATATTCGCCAGTGTGAGATAATTTTCCGGTCGGTAAAACTTTGTATAAAAAAGGTTTCGGTGTAACAACAAAATTTACAATAGGTTCATTCCTGATGTTGCTTCATCCATCTGCAGCCAGTCCGACAGAATTAGCATTAGCGATTGCTTCAGCCACCATAGTTGATACATTTTTGTACTCTCTTTCCAAAAACGGACCTGACAACATATACCTTGAAGGTATTTTATATGCGGGTCGAAGGAACGAAAAAAAAAACTTTCCAGCATGGATTGTCCATCATGCTAAGGGGTGCTATGCTTGCATAAATTGCTTGGTGCCATGCTTGCATAAATTGCTCTGCTGAGTAGTTCATTTGCTTTATCTTGGTCTTTTTTTTTTTTTTTTTTTTTTTTTTTTTTTTTTATGTATGGCCCGCCATAATGACTCTACTCTGCCTGATGGAAAGCATAAGCAGAATCCAAGAGTGGTGGTCACCATACTCACTGCGAAAGCAGACAATGCAGTATGGCGACCCACACCATGGCGGCCTAGTGATGCTGCTGCATCTTTTAGTCTAGTCAACAAGTATGGAACTTGTTGACTAGACTATTTGGGCCTCCGGTCTGGCACTCACCAACGAAACACGACAGCACGATCGCTGTCATTTTACGTAGATTTTCTGTGCGAGGGTAGTACCGCCCCGGTCGAGCCGGCCCATTCGTGCTGAAATCAGCGTGGCTCTACTACCTACCGCGTCATTCTGCTGCTGGTCTTTTCGGTCTGCTGGGTTCATTTTGTCTACAAATGATGTTATACCGCCGGATATCTTCGACTTAGCGGACGTAAAAGGACTTGTATCACTGGATTCTTCTGAAAAGAAACAAAGATTTCATCACTCAACACATCACACCTTCACATCTACTTTGAAAGGCAATTTTTCCTGACTAAATTGACAAATTATTAAATAAATGACATGGAAAATAAATAATATTATAAGATGCGTAGTGTACATTCGAGCTCGCAGCTCGGGTTAATAAACTATTTGGACTTTGTACACAGTTTTGTGATACAGTTCTTACGCTTACTTACAATGGCACTTCGAGTGTTTAACCGTAGCTGAGCTTGACTGTACTTAAAAGTCTGAATGTATAATAAAATTGTACACACAGACAGATTGTAAACAAATGTCCTAGAAAATTATTCTTAAGGTGTAAAATATACAAATTATGATATTGTGACGCTTCTGGTGTTGCATGTGTCCATGGGCGGCGGTAATCACTTACCGTCAGGCGACGCGTCTGCTCGTTTGCCCGCCTATTCCATAAAAAAAAAAAAATAACTACTTTTACTTACGTTTTTCTGCCATTTTTCTGAAACTGCTGTAGTTGATTGTATGTATAGATCTTTTACAGAGTTGGGACATATTTTACAGTTTTGTATTGCTTCGACATTCTTGAACCGTTTTTTGCTAAATGTTTTGAGCAGAATGTACATTCTACCTTTGCAATTTTGGAAGTCGAATTGACGTCATTAAATAACTTTGCCACGGCCACAGTCTTTCGACAAGATCCAACTCTTTTCGGCATAATTATATTTTGTGTTAAAACTACTGATCGCTTCACTTTCTCAATATGTAAAGGAACACAAAAAATGAATTGTTCATTCACGAGCAAGTCTTCGCTTCGACTAAATAAACACGATAACGTTTTTGTTTTGAGAAGTTTAACTTACAAAAGAAACTAGGCTCTGTTGCAATAGCAATAACATCCATTTTAATTCGATAACCGTTCGGTGTAAAAATATTTATTGGGGAGTCCCCGATGTGGCGTGGAGCGACGGTGGTGTTGCCTACAGTAAATGGCGATAATTACCACTACAGATTTCATTAATGTTAGTTTTATAAAACCAGAAATTAAAGTTGTTAAATTAAATTAGTTTAAGAGTTAACATAATGTCTAAAAAACTGTATAAAAGTATTAACTGCCTTGCAATTTTTGAGATTCCGTACTTATGAAAAAAAACATATTTCAGAAAAAAAACCGGTTTTTTTTTCAAGACAGAAAAAAACCGTTGTTTTTGCAACCCTAGTCCCCCCCCCCTGTAACTTCTAAAATAAGAGAATGATAAAACTAACAAAAATATATGATGTACATTACCATGTAAACTTCCACTGAAAATTGGTTTGAACGAAATCTAGCAACGAAAGCAATATACCTTTCATTCAATCAACACAAATATGTTACTTACTGCTGCGGAACCCTTCATGGGCGAGTCCAACTCGCACTTGGCCGCTTTTTAATGTTGGAATCTCTTTTCTTTGGTAATATTCGCATATATGACGACGAATAGCATCAGCGTCAAAATTGTCAACTGCTGTAACTTTACTGGGCTGACGTATTTTCTTAGGTGTTGATAGCTTATTCTGTTCCATGCCACTGCTGCCGTAGCCTTCTTTTGTTATTTTTGCCACTGTTGGAGCACTAATACCTAATGCTGCTGCAACACGGTCTCTAACTTGAGTCACTGGTATAAGAGGCCCACCATTACGGCTTTCCTTTTCAAAGTATTTACGAAGTCGCAAGACAAACTCTCTTGTTTATCCTTGGAGTACTTTATTTTTTGGCATTTTGCAACGATACGCTCAACTCAACCAAACGTGAGAATTCACAAATAAGTCAATACGGAGGAATATAAATACTCAACTCGACGTATGAAAATGTGGATTAACACTGACAACAAAATGACGTCGCGCGTCGGCTCCGCGTCCGGTGTTGCTGTTTAATAATCGATAAAATTACGAAATTATCGATAAAATAATGAGTGTGTTAAATCGATTAATACTTCTTCATGTATAAAATCGATCCTTAAGAAATCGAATCGGTAACGGGTCAGGGTATCACTATTTGATTAAATATTAGAGCTGTCAAAAGTTAAATAAACGATTGGAAATATTATAACTTACAAGTGAGGCACTACCTGCGTAGCCATCAGACCTGTCAATCCGGAGGCAGGAGTATCCCAAAACCCTAAATTGGGATCCAGGCACCAACCATGACTCCGAGATGGCAGTGACTAATGGATGGAATTGATTTATTAGGTGAAGGAGTTCAGGTTTTCTTCTGCGAATGCTCTTAGTGTTCCACTGCAGTAGGGCGGGCTGGGCCATGTTGATCATTTAGAGAATGGAGGAGTACTGAAAGTTTTTGGGCAACGTGGGACGGTAAATTAGGGTTTAGTTTAGATAGGATGTCAAGGATATTAAGAAGGGTTTCTAGGAGAGTATCCTGGCCTGCTGGATGATAAGTTTGTTGCGCCTGAATTGCACAACCATTGGGTAAAGTAGACGGTTCATTACTAATCAAAGCTTGGTGGGCAGCCTTATTATAAGAACTGCCTAATGGGGCCCTGGGACGAGGTTGGGAAATTACAGTTTTGGAGTGACTTATGTAAGAAGAGGGATTATTGATTTGCAGGGACTGACTGTATGGGGAAGATTGGTTAGGTTGGCTTAAAAATAGTTTACAGGAGATTTGAGAAGGAACTGAGCTTTGGGCAACTTCGGAATATGGTCTGCTTACATGGGGTAAATGTGTGGATGCCTCTTCATAAGAGATGTTTTGTTGCGACATAAGTATCTTAAGTATCATATCTCAGTCTCCCCTGCTCTGGGCAATCTTTGCTTGTAGCAAAATACCTCCAGAACAATAAAGACAGGTGACACTACTCTCAACAACATCACACTCATCACCTGAGTGGGTTTGGGTGCACTTAAAGCATCGGGGCTTGGAGCGGCATTGATTTTGAGTGTGCCCAAAACGGCAGCATTTGTTACACTGGATGGTGGGAAACGTGTATGATTCAACAGGGAGAGAGGTGTGGAAGGAAAACATTCTATTAGGGAGGATTTGGCCTTGGAAGGTGAGGACTATGGTTTGGGTTGGGATCCATTCTATCCTACCATCATTTGAAGACTTTCTATTAAGACGGCTGGCTTTCAAAACCACACCGCAGCCATTTGGGTATTTTAATGATTCCACAAATTCTTCCATGGACAAGTCAACTGGCACTTGGCGAACTACGCCCATTTTAGTGATGTTGTAGGTCGGTATTGTGGCTATATATTTATTGGATTCAAAAACTGGATTGTCTAGGAAAGTATTAGCATCAGTATAGTTTTTAAATTCAATAGATATTTTATTCCTACCCACTTTTTTGACACCATCTGCACAAATATTTTGGATGTCGTAACGGGAAAGGAGTTGCCCAAATTTGATTGGTCGTATAGTAGTCCCTGCTGAGGGGTCAGGTTCTGATCTGGACACATGTATGATTTATGGGCCTTTGTCTAGATTTGTATATGCTTTTACTCCTACTACTAGCATTGGATGAACGTAAAGATGTTGAATTGAAGCATTCGGTAGTTCCGTGTTAGTGATCAGCTTTTTAGCGTGAGTCGGTGCGTCTTCAACGGCTAATAGACGCTTTGAAGCGCCTGAAGACCTGGGCGTTGATTCAACAATATCCATGACGTTGTTTGGGATGTCTGGGGGTCTAGGAGGGGGGAGGTCGTCCATGATGGGCGCCTCCTCCTAAAGGAATTGTAACTCAAAAAACGTACACTAATAACTACTATGACTTACCGATTACACATGTAAGGCGCTCCCTTCCCTTTGCCCAAATCCCTCTTCCTCCCTTCCCCCAAGAGATTAATGTCGTGGCCATAAGGGTTTTGGACATCTCATTCCTTTCTATATATATTCCCCACCCCCGCTCAAATATGATTCCTGACATCTTATACATCATTTCCTCTGTCCTGTCTCCCATCATCCTAATGGGGTATTTTAACGCTCATCATAGCTCATGGGGCTCCGGTCATGACGATCTTTTTGGAACTGCCCTCCTTGAATCCTTTGATGATGAAATCTCTGTGTTACCAATAACGAGTCCTCAACCCGTAGATCTTTGCCTAATCAAAACCCTAAATGTGCTGTAGACCTCATTGTTTAATAATAATAAAATAATAAATGCTTCATCTCTTGACACGAGGATTGAGTCTCTTCCTCCACCTAACAGTGGTAACATATTGGACACCTATTCAAAATTTACGGATGCCATCATCGCTACCGCCGATGATCTGTTTGATGTTAAAAAAACTCACGAGTTCAGAGTCTCAACACCTTGGTGGGACTCAGAATGCACTGTTGCAGTTAAAGAGAGGAAACACTATGAAAAAATCTATAATATTAACATGACGAGAGAAAATTTTATAAATTACAAAAAAAGCTGCTGCAACAGTAAAACTTCTTACACAGAAAAAGAAAGAAGGATGGCTTCGTTTTTGCGAAATCATTTCGCCAAAAACTCCTTCTATAATTTGGAAGCAAGTCAAACGATACAGAGGATCCCTCAATATTGATAATATGACAATCAACGACCCATATCCTGGTTAGAAGCCTTTTTAAATAGAATGTCTCCTCCGTTTGTCCCCTTTGTTGATAATTTCCCTTCCCCTCCAAAAATTCTTCCAAGCTCGAACTTTTTAAATAGCCCGTTTAAACTCTCCGAGCTTCATCTGGCCCTTGCCGGATTAGTTGACTCATCTCCTGGGTTGGATGGGATCTCATACTCCTTTATTAAAAATGCCTCAGATAATTTTAGATTATACTACCTTGAGTTAATTAATAAGTTCTTTGAAAACGGCTTAGTCCCAGTTGCGTGGAAATCTCAAACTATAATTCCAATTCTTAAATCAGGCAAGAACACCTCAGATGCGAATAGCTACAGACCAATCGCCCTATCTTTCGTTCTGGCTAAAGTCACAGAACACATGGTCAAACACCGACTTGAATGTTTTGTGGAAAACAGTAATTTATTGGGAAAATCTCAGTTCGGTTTCACAAAAGGTAGAAGCACAATGGATAGTCTTAGCTTATTTCTGACATCCGTCTTTCAATTTTAAAGAAAGAAAATCTTGTTGGTGTCTTTCTGGATATCTCTGCAGCATATGACAGTGTCCTCCTTCTGGTGCTCAGGAATAAACTTATATATCAGCTGAGTATTCCTGAGAAGTTTGTTCACTTCATATGTAATCTTTTTTATGGAAAGAACGATTACTATCAAGTACAAAAACTCTTCCTTCCAGAACAGTCTGGAGCGGTCTTCATCAAGGTTCAGTCCTTAGTCCCCTGCTATATAGCTTGTACACCTTGACTTGGAACTATCGGTCGAGCCTTATTGCCAAATTCTGCAGTATGCCTTTGAGCCAGTATGATTTGGCTTTATACATTCCCAATAAGTCTCCGAAAGAGGCTGTTGGCAGACTGAACACTGCCCTTAATTACTTATCAGTTTGGCTTCTTCAACATGGCCTTTCTTTGTCAGCTCCTAAAAGCAGCGCCGTTGTATTTACGAGAAAAATACTTGTTCCGCCCGTCTCCATTGAGGTTGATAATGAACCTAACCTAACTTTCACTCGTCTTCCTAACCCTCTTTTTCAAAGTCCTTTAATGCCCGTTTACTCAGTCCCTTATGATTCCCTAATATTCCAACCCAACATTATACTGGATATCAATATTGAGAAAAACAATGTGGAAGCAAACAAGGTACTTATTAATACTGTTAATACCAAGTCCACAGACTGGCTTCCTATGTATACTGATGCTTCCAAAATCTCTGATGATAGTCCGGTTGGTGTTGCGGTTTGGATACCTTTTACTCATATAATGTTAAGCTATAAATCTCCTATAACCTCAGTGTTTACAGGAGAATCCCTCGCCATTCTAGAGGCCATTCGTTTTGCTAAGTCCCATAATTTAAATAAAATTATTATCTTCTCAGACATCAAAAGTTGCCTACAATCCATTTTTATCTAATCCATTTCGTTCAATGTCTAGATTCCCCACCATTCTTAATATAATAGAGGAGTTGTTCCAATGTCACTGCCACGGTATTAACGTTATCCTAGCCTGGTTTCCTGGCCACTCTGGTATTCAGGGAAATGAAATAGCTGACTCCTGCGCCAGAAGTGCTATTGAAACAGGTTCTCTCGATCTCTCCCTAATATATAGCCATGACATTAATGCTACTCTCAAATTAAATTTACACAATTCATGGACTAAATTATGGCAAATCTCGAAAACCATCAAAGGAAAATTTTATGGGGACATCCAACCCTCCATCCCTATGAAAAACATATTTTAAAAACATATGCATTTTGATAAATCCACCATATCTACAATCTGTCGCCTGCGTTTAAACCACTCCTGCACCCCTGTTTTCCTAGCCAAACTGAGGATTAGGGACTCCTCTCTTTGTGAGTGCGGCCTGGAAGATGTTGATAATTTGTTTTTTAGTTGCCCTAGAATACGTTACTCATTACACGATGTCATTCCTACCTATATCCCTCGTCCTATATCCTTTAAATTCCTTCTCTCCCTTGTGTATAAAACTATTATAAATATAATATGTAACTATATTAGAACTAATAAAATAAAACTGTAATTATATTTAAGTATGTTATATTGTTCGTGTTAGATAATTTTATTTATTTTCTGTGATTGTGTTGTATGTGTGTTATTTAATCTGCTTAATGGTTTTTGGCCTTTTTGCTCACCGAACAACTTCCTTCGTTTGTTGGTCTTTCACAAACTTGACATTGGCGAAATTGTGGTTACATCTCCACAAAGGCCACAATGAAGAATTGAAGATTTAATACTTTCTGCGTAAGAGCCGTGTAACCGTGTGTGTGTGTGTGTCGTCCATTCTAGTCTCTTAGTTTCAAGAATCTGTAGAAAAGAGCATTGCAAAGCAGTCTTGTCAACAGTTGTAGGCAACCTCTCTTATAATGGATTGGTATCAAGCGGATAACACACATTTACACATTTTTGAAAACCTGAAACGGGGTTGACCTCCCGAGTCGGTTACAAAGTATCGATGAGTCGGTTTACCAGAACTGGGAAACTGTTTTTTTGGAGTACTTGTTCTCGACTACCTTGTACACTTGCATTCCACTCGGTCAGGATTTTTCTCCATGTTACACTCATTGGGTGGAAAAAAAGAAACATCTAACTGCTGAGTTAGATGAGTGCTATTAGGTGGCATAACAAACAACTCTAATATTATTTTTGTCACAGGCATTTAGGACGTCTACAGAAATATGAGATGACAAATTATCTCCTATTATAACTTTCGGACCCTCTTGTTTTTTTTTTCTAACCAACCCGATGGGCTATTATTAAATCTGACATCTTTTGGACCTTGTTCCGTCCATGTACTCCATTGTTGCTTCGATTTATAAACAACATACTCCCTTAACACCACCAAAACATGATGGAACTTGAGTTTTGGGAGATATTGCTTATAAATTCGGGGTATTTTGCGCTTCGCTATTACTTTTTTCTGACCGGGGTCTTCGGATAAATTAGTCTCATCAAAATGCCATAAATTTTCGGGCGATATGTCCCTAACCACCTCTTTCAAGTCACATGTAGGCAGTGATGGTTTCCTTGTCAATGGCTGCTCTGTTACGTTTAATGTTGGTCGCAAATCTTTGTGATAAACATGAATGTCTTTTTAGGAAACTTGACATCCACTTAGTACCTGGACAATTATCTTTAAACGTTGAAAGTTTCGACCAATATCTCCAAATATGTTCTAATAACGTAAGAAAATAACGAAAATTGTAAGAGGAAATCCGTACTGGCGCAGCCTTAAAATGCAGTCGCCAAACAAGGCTTCTTCTTCAATTGAAAATGTTTTTGGAGCGCCTGGAGGTCGGAATGGCATTTTAGATCGTAGGAGTCTTAGCTGATAATGGTTCTGCGTGGTATGCGTTACTCTTCACTGGCTTTTCTTTGCGTTAATTCTTCATTTTCTATGGAAACCAAACATTGTCTAGTACCCATAACACAAGCTCTGCTTAGCTTGGGACTAGATGGAGTTGTGAAATATCTGTGTCTGAGCAGCGTATCATAACTTCGGGATCAACATTTATTTGGCTAATGTGATATATTATTCGAGAATCGGCTTCTTCTTGTTCTTCCCAAAACAATGAATCTTCAACAGTTTTAATAACTTTATTACTTTCAACCTGGTATGAATAGCACTTGTTGAAGTTCACATAAATTATTTTATTTCCTACTAGCTGTCCCACGCAACCTCGTTTGCGTCTCCTATTATCCGTAGCGTGATAATTTTCCCCCGTTTTTGGAACATTCTTCATGGGTGCTCCGCTCCTATTAGTCTTAGCGTGATGATATATAGCCTATAGCCTTCCTCGATAAATGGGATTATTTAACACTGAAACGCTAATTTTAACGCTAACTTTAACGCTATTTAACACTGAAATAATTTTTCAAATCAGACCAGCGGTTCCTGTGATTAGCGCGTTCAAACAAACAAACAAACTCTTCAGCTTTTATATTAGTATAGATATAGGAGCAATTTCATCACCAGCCCAATGGTCAATACAAAAATTGACAAGGGCTTCTTTAAAATATATATTTTTAAGTTCAGCTACAAAATTATGTGGACGAATTTGATTGAGCCCGATTGTAACTTGGCTGATTATATCATCGCGACGTGAACACTCAAAATCTTTGATTGACGGTGTAAAATATTGATTGAAGACAATATCTACACAATTGGATTTAAATCGTAGTATCATACTAAATTTTTTTTTAAGATAAAGCTTAGAAGTTTACAGGTATAAACCATAAATACATGAAGATAAAAGATACCAATAAACCATAAACCAAAATATGAAGAAACCATCTAAAATAGTTGAATTAAAAGAAGAAAGTGGCTTATCGACGTTATCACCGATTTTCTTCTCAATCAATTTAAGTAATTGAGATTAGTCAGTTTTACAAATACTGCCATCTGCGTGGCACATTGATGTTGGCAGTGGTGTCAGTGAAAATGTAACTTAAAACTAAAACTTTCTCCATATCCACTTTATGAGTTAAGGATATTCCTAACATACTCCCAAATAAATCGCGTTGCAATGTCAGCTCGACAACTTTATTTCCGAGAGTTTTTTTTATCGAGCCTTTGCGAAGTTAAGTTTTTTTTTATCGGTTTATCAAATCTACTTCCATCCATAGCACATTTAGTATTGAACTCTTTCCTTAACTCATCACCATTTTCTTCGTCGTTCAGTAGGAACTCGGTTATATGTTGATGACCGGCTTCCAGTAGCTATATTGTAAAAATTATCTTTGTTTAAATCAGATAAAATCAGCAAATTGTTTTTCATACATTTTAATCCGTTTAGATTGTAAGTCTGCGGTAACGTCTTGCAAGTATCTTAATCCACAAACATCGAGAACATGGGAGATCAAAGCAGCCCTTAGGTGGGCCGCACACCAGGCATACATTTGTACTCGATAATTGTAGCGCCACATTTGAAACGCGACACATTATTGTATGCGCTACAAATGTATTGTAAATGCGCACATCGGCAGCACAGTTGTAGCATGGCACCGCTTTGAGAATGTCGACATCATCGTCTGATGACGAAGATTTCTTGATGTGGCGATTAATGAGAAAAAAAGACGTTATTGGGTTCATCCGTTTAATCAAGATTGCACAATGTACGGGAATTTCAAAATTTCGTAAGAATTACAATCCGATGAAGAAAAGTTCCAGTTATATTATCGAATGTCTGAAAACACATACAAGCTATTATTAAATTTAGTTAAATTAAGTTTAACAAAACAAAATACCCACTTCAGAGAGTGTATTTCGGCTGAAGAGCGTTTGCTCATCACTTTAAGGTATGTAACATATTGACATATTGACTTTCAGACTGAGAAGTCTCGTTTGATTGTTGTGCAGGGGACTCAATACATTCATTTTCTGATTGAAGAATTATATATGGTGCTTGCGAAGGTCTCACATACTGGTTTTCTGATTGAGGAATCTCGGATGCCCTTTGCAACGGACGGTCATCATTTAGAACTTGAGAAAAATTTGTATAAAATGTTGATAAATTTGAATTTGACGAACTCGTATCCAATGTACGACGTGGGAGCTGCCTGTACTTAATGTTTTCTATTAAGTCCAGTACCCCTCTTTGAAAGCTTAATTGCTGTTGCTGGGACATGGATGTCATGTGTGGAACTAAACTTAAAAGAAACATGGATCTTTTGGTTGTTTCTCAGATTGTTTATTATTTTCCAGTCTTTGTTTTTTTAGTGTAAAATATTCAATAGTACATCTGTCTGCTTCGTTCATGTGCTTCCGAGATTTTGATGGTTGAGGAGTCTGTATTGATAAGCTCGAAGAATGGGGACTGGGTGCAGACGAACCAGCTGCAGGCATTTCATTTCTCAGTGAATCTTCCTCGACAGATGTGAAATCGGGAACATTGTTTGAAGTTTCCTCAATCTGGTATTGAGATTCATGAGATTGGGATTCATGTTCAGAACGTTGTTCATCTTCTTGTACTGGTATATTACCCTCTTGTGCTCGGTTTTTTTGTAAAAGGGTTTAGAAATTTCAAATATGGCTCTAAATAGTACTCCTTTTTCGACCCAGCAGCGGACCCACTTTTAGATTTTGTATTCAGAGATCGTATGTAGGCTGAACGTATGGATTTATATTTGGACTTACAATCATCACCTGCAAAAATCAGTATTGTCAATTAAATTAATCAATCAAATTACACGAATTGTTTCAGGTACTTGGCAACTGGATCCTCATTTCGAGCAATGTCTTACGTATTTAAAAGAGGTGAAACAACTATTGGAATAATTATCGATGAAACTTGTGAAGTTATATGGACAGTTTTACAGCCAATGTACATGAAAATACCCACAACAAATGATTGGCTAGATATTTCAAAAGGATTTCTCGAAAGATGGCATTTACCTCATTGCATTGGAGCCATTGACGGAAAACATATTAGAATGAAGAAGCCTATAGCCTCTGGATCTTCATACTTTAATTATAAAGAATATTTTTCTATTAACCTTATGGCGTGTGCAGATAGATACGGATTATTGTGTGCGTGTGAACTGAGGGACCATAGTGATATTTTTGTTTGAAATTTTTATAAGATTTAGAAGTAGGCTCAAAACAATTGTAGATCAAATATGAGAATTTGTAAAAAGATATGTTAAAAACTACAACCCTTTAAGTGTGGTCCCTCAATCCTCACATACCATCAGCCAGATCTCGGCAAGTATGTAAAAAAATAAGGTATTGTGACTGCAGACATTTAGTAGAGAATTTATAAAGATATATACTAAATAACTGAGCACAAATCATCAACGATAAAAAAAATACAACAACTATACTGTGGTCCCTCAGTCCACACACGAAAGATTTTGTTATACTGAATATTATCACATCAACGGAATAAAATCTTTATTTTCTTACATTATGTTTTAGAACAAGTCTTATAGCAATTTGTAAAAAATAAATTTAAAAAAAATATCGACGCACTTTGAAGATATTTATAATTAAAGCTGGTCCCTCAATCCTCACGTTCTCAAACATACTCGCATGTCTAGCTGCTAGACAACTAAAGTATCAGAAAGTGTAGTGTATTAAACTTTTTGTAAAAAGTTTCTACAAAATAATAGGTATCTTTAATTGTGTGTATCTTACCTCTAAAATGAGATTATAGCATTTCAGTGATCTTATGAACAGATATACGAGTAGTGTGACCACACAATGAAAAAAAATGTAGACTACCAATATGGTAAACAAACCATTATGGTAACATAGTGGTATTATTTGTCCAGCTCAGTTTTATACGTTTTATTAACACATAAAATTGAACATTTAAAAACACAGGATTTTGTAAAATATTTACAAAAAGTCCGCGATAGTACCTATCGCGATCTATATTAATATTATAAATTTGAAAGTGGCTTAGTCTGTTTCTCTATTACGCTTTCACGACTTAACCAATAACAGTGCCTGCACTTGGTAAGGCATATTGTAATACTTATTTTTTTTTTATTTTTTTTTACAAATTGCTATAAGACTTGTTCTAAAACATTATGTAAGAAAATAAAGATTTTATTCCGTTGATGTGATAATATTCAGTATAACAAAATCTTTCGTGTGTGGACTGAGGGACCACAGTATAGTTGTTGTATTTTTTTTATCGTTGATGATTTGTGCTCAGTTATTTAGTATATATCTTTACAAATTCTCTACTAAATGTCTGCAGTCACAATACCTTATTTTTTTACATACTTGCCGAAATCCGGCTGATGGTATGTGAGGATTGAGGGACCACACTTAAACGGCTGTAGTTTTTAATGTATCTTTTTACAAATTCTCATATTTGTTCTACAATTGTTTTGAGCCTACTACTAAATCTTATAAAAATTTCAAACTAAAATATCACTATGGTCCCTCAGTTCACACGCACAAGGATTATTTACGAGTATCGATGTGGGTGATTATAGGAGGAATAATGATTCAGGAGTATTTAAAAATTCCGCATTAGGCCGAGCATTAAATAATAATACTTTAAATATACCTACGCCACGGCCTTTGCCAGGTGAAGAAGAATTTGGACGTTCATTTCCTTATTACTTTGCAGCTGACGAAGCATTTCCCCTGTCCACTAATATAATTCGACCGTACAATAGTAGATTTTTAAACAATGATCGCCGAATATTTAACTATCGACTATCCCGTGGACGAAAGATTGTCGAGTGCACCTTTGGTATGCTAGTGTCTAAATTTCGAATTTTTGAAACTCCAATTTCATGTTCAGTCGAGAAAGCAGTCAAAATTGTTAAAGCTGCTTGTATTTTACATAACTTTATAAAAAAGAATGTTAATATAATTTTAACTCCAACCGAAAACGGAAATATACCTAACCCTACTACCAATCATATGAATCAAGGGAGACCGAATAACGATGCTACAGAAAATCGAAATTATTTGTGTAATTACTTCTTAAAACCATACGGGCTGGTGTCATGGCAAAATAATTACACAGTGTAGCACGATTTTAAAAGTACAAAGAAAGGTAGGTACTTACTCTTTTCATTGAATTTTACGCCAATCTTAGTCCAAATAATTTCTGTAATCCGTCTGTTACTATAATCATTGAGCGTGTGATTGTATAATACAGGGTTATTTTCAACCTCTGCAATAAACTCAACGTAAAATTCAATGTTGTCTTTCAATTTTGCAAACCAACGCGACACAAAAAACGAACGTGTTCGATCTTGAATTCGTGTAGCGCGGACAACGTCTCGCTACAAAGTGCGCCCGCCACAAATGTTTCCTCGGTGTGCGTGCTCACGTACAAATGTATGGGGCCGTTAAATGTGTCGCGTTTCAAATGTGGCGCTACAATTATCGAGTTACAAATTTAGGCCTGGTGTGCGGCCTCGTTTATACTGTGGCTTTTTGTCTAGCGTTGACGTGCAGGTATCGAAACTTCAAGATTTTGATATTGTAAAAGATCAATAAAGATTTGTTCTTTTAAAAAAATGTGTTCGACTTGTTTTGTTTTCAAGTATTGGTCAAAATGTAATATTTGTAAACCTACAGCCGCCTACAGATAAATACTGCAATTGCTTTAAAAAATGCCATCATCAAATGAAATGAGCCAAGATGTATGTAATCGAGCAGAAATCGGACCAAGTTCAGGAATAACAGCTTTAAAAGTTCGCCTTCTTTTTGCTGGTGGTGGTAACATGTCGGACTAATCACTTCTAGAATCGATATCACTTTCATTAGGAGCATCAGTATCAATATATTTATATATTATGGTGTCATGCAAAGTTTCAAAGTTTAAGTGTATCAACGTACCTATCAAAGTTATCGAAGGCTAAACCTGTGCATAACCATGATTTCCGAATAATTTCAGGTGGACTAATTTCAGAGCAATGTACAGATGAATAAGTAGCTTCAGTTTTCAGCTCCTCCAGTGTAGTATAGTTGCAGCGATGTCCAAGACGATTAAGAATGTTAATGATTCTTCTACTACTTGTAAGACTTTTAACTTATACCAAGAGTTATAATTATGTTTTGATGGTTTAGTGGTACCGTCACACAAAAAATAGTATCAGCGGCGATTGAGTTGCTCAATCGATTACAGTTTACACCATTTCTGCGACGAATATCTTTGACTCCAATTAATACTTTAAAAATCCATCTAATTTTTCAAGAATGGTACATTAACCATTGATTAAATTACTTGGCTTGATTTTTGAAGGTAATTTTAATTTGTCAATTTTTAAAATGGCTTTTAAAAATTGACTAAGAAATTTTTAAAATTAATTATACTTTATCAATAAGCTCATTTTCCTCGAGTCTCCTCAAATCATTATCTTCAAAAAACTACAATCTTTGTGCTTGTTTTTTTAATAATTATTATTAATTTTTTAAATTGTTTGAATATTTTTTTCTCAAGATAATGATTTGTCATTAAATTTACATCTGACTGAGACTGAAGCTTTAATTCATCATTGTATGTTACACAAAGAGAAGATCAATAAAATAAATAAGTAGTAAGTTATGTGACTTTCCAAGTATATTTGCTCATAACTCTTAATGTAAATTTGATTTAGACGTTAATAACCACGCGTTTTAAAGTTAAATTTCACTAACGCGTGCATAGTTGCATTTTAAGGCAGCCGTAAAAAATAAATTAATAGAGTTATTGTCCTTTACTCTTGGTTTGAACTTAAATTCCAAGATCTCGACTTAATTCCTTGTAAGTAATTAATCTTGGAGTCATATATACTATTTTTATTTCCTTTTTATTATTTAATTTGCAGAAACAATACATAAATTTTTTTTATCACATGATCAATTTGTCGTATTTCAAAAACAACTCTATAGCCTGTGGTTGATTGTTATACAGTGCACTTCACTAAAGTACCGACCGTAGACAGAGAATAGTAGACATACGCTACCCACGCCTTCCGCCCGTTCGGCTGCCCTTCTAGAAAGAAGGGCAGCCGAACGGGCGGAAGGCGTGATCGGAGTATATATCTATAAGAGCTCTAAGATCCAAACTCAGTTTCTCTACTCCGATCACGCTTTCCACCCGTTCGGTTGCCCCTCTAGATATATATGCTTTAAGATCTAGTATCTTATCTCGAATCTGTGGCACATACAGAGTACATAAAATAATTATCATTCAATCTGTGGCACAGAACACATGATCTGTGGTCAATGGTCATAAAAATTACTAAATGAATGGCTTATGGAACTCGATGGAACCAAAAGTCTAGAAGTGTTCTGCTTCTGTTGTATTTGTTTGTATTTTCAATTGACTCGTGATTTTACCGATGGAAAATAAAAAGAGTTCTGTAAGTACCTGACTTAGGTTTATGTTTCTTTAGATATTTTTAAGCAGATACCGAAAGTGGCACCAAGTTCAAAATAATATGTGTATGTTAAAAAACAAACGTAAATTTCCCTTTTAGATATAACGCTTTATTATGGTTGTATCAAAGTAGTTGATAGATCGCACTTTTAGTCAGACAGTTAAATTAAAAGACACGTAGGTATCTTTAGCAAGTAGGTTTCTTTATTCGTTTAACCTTACTTTTGATGATTTAAATAAGAAATTTTGAGACTTGAACTGTATCTAATAATTCATATTCCTATTATTTTTATAACCTCAATATGTAAACAAAGTTAGTACGTAAATAAGACAATGTGGAATAGAGCATAACAAGGAACTGAGAAGGTATTAATTTCCATACATTACCTTTTCCATGTTTCCCTTGGGCTTAGTTTTATAGCACAGCTAACATTATATTCTACTAGCCTTTACCGGTGGCTTCGGTCGCATTGAATAAAAAGTATCATATGTTACTTGTAATACCTCCATGAATTGTATTATCTTATAAACTAATACTAGTTGTAGCCCGCGGCTCCGCCCGCGCGTATGTCGGTTATCGCGGCAAATAGTACCCTATGTGTTATTCTGATATATATAAGCTATATTACTGTAAGGTTTCATCCAAATCTGTTCAGTAGTTTTTGCGTGAAAGAGTAACAAACATCCATTCATAATTATAAACTTTCACGTTTATAATATAATAATAATTAACTAATAATATATATATAGTGTGACTACTAGCCCGGCTTTATATGGAAGTCTCTGAAATTCATGATGTCTTCTACTATAATATGCACGTGTTACACATAAAAACCTTCCTCTTGAATCACTCATTGTACTAAACTGTATTAAAATCTGTTTAATAGTTTTAAAGATCTAAGTTAACAGACAGCAGAAGCAACTTAGTTTCATACTGTGTAATGATTATAACAGAATGTACATTACTTATTCAGATATAACCTCTTTTAATCTGACTTCAAGAAAAAAGTTATAACTTTGAGTTACTAAATCTTCAACTTATCAAGTACTTCAAACGAAGTTTTTTTTTTGTTAATGGCAATTGTTACACATCACTACAAGTTCTTGTTCGGGAATTGGTCAAAATTCACCCCAACTGACCCATCAACAATGCTTGTAACCAAAACAATATTGAGAATACCAGGGCTAAGGTACAAGATAGTCCAGGCTACTATCATGGACTTACCTTGGACCATATTCATCTACCTTGGATCATCATAAAAATTTAAATTCAATTCTAAAGGTCAGTGTTACAAGATATCACTGAATATTTCTCCATAGAACGCACAATGCTTAGTTGTTCAGACACTTAGCATTTAGTATTTTTATCATCTTCTAGTAAAATATTACTTATTTTCTATGTTATGAAAGTACATCACATACATAGATAGAACTATATCTAATCCTTATTTGTTTCAGGTGAACGAAGCTACAGCAATGATTCAGTCAATTGCAGCAAATTATAAATGTGTCTCTCTTGAGCATTACATTGGTATGAAACCAAGATTTTCGAGGAACCATTTGCTAAATTTTCATACAGTGTTCTCTTTCTGCACATTTTGATACGTACTCTGAACCCAGCCATTGTAACTTCAAGTGTGATGTTGGAAGATTATTGAGTTTAAACCTAAAAATCTCAAAAGGAACCCTATCGCCACATGCAGGGGTGTACTTAGTCTGGTTTAAAATTGCTGGCTATCCCTGTCTATTAAGAATCCATGCAAAACAGATAATTACATCTTCATGGCTGAGCAATAGCTCCTTAATTCAAAATATGATTGACCTGTAGTAGTAGTTTTGGACTAGGGAACATAACTGTAAACAGAAAGAGAATATATTGAATAACCAAAATGTAATGCAATATTATACAGAGCTGAAAATAGCCAGCATTTCCCTGGTGAACACGAAAGACTTCGGTGGTGCTGTTTTTGAATATTTCCAAGGTTTGGTGGAGATCTGAGTGCCCTACACATTTCTGTGCTAGAGTTTTGGAAACAGTTCAAATGTGTAGTGGTTATTATCATCATCATCATCATCAATATTTGGATCGTTAAAGACCTTATCACATTTGACTTTGATAAAACTTTCCCCACAAAGTGCTTAACACTCTTTTTTAAAGTGAATTTAATAATTATCCAGCTATTTACTTGTAATTCAAGAGAATCTTCAACGAGATAATTGATCTCACTTTGTCTGAAAGGGCAAATGTTTTCTTGTTCCTCTTGTTCTTGTAAACAAGATGCTATATAGCTATCAAAATTTTCGTAATTGATGTCATCTGCAGCATGGAATGAAGTGTCTGATGTTGGCACCCAGCATGTTTCCATTGAAAAGAAATTCTCTTCAGGTTTCTAATATTTAGTTTTAAACAACATTATGTAAATCCAAAAGAGTGAGAGGGCAGCCATATTCAGCGACAAGATTGACTACATCTGCAAAGTTGTTTTCTTCCTCATTTGACAATTCAGTAGGTCTGCCAAATGGTTTACCATGCATATTTTTAGCTTTATGTAGGTATTTAGGTTGTGGTGGATCTAAAAATTTGTCTATATTTTTTATTTAATTTGGTCGTTATTTTTTGAATCTTATAAAAAATGATCTTTTAGGTTTTTGGAAGGATACACAAACAATTGTTTTCCACTCTCAAATTCTTTATTTCTGGTTAATAATGTCGTTTTGCATGTATAACAAAATCGAGACAAACATATCTTCAGAACCCAACTTCCAAAAAGCAAACATAATTTATTATTTCAAAGCCTGCCTCTCGCTTGTCATTATCATTACTAAAGAATTCCGTTGCGTATTGGTATTTCGAGAGTCACGAGATTTTTTTAAATTGTCTTTTATTTCATTCCAATTTAATGGTTTCTTTCTGTTTAGAAAATAGCTTGGGCTTTGCAGATATGTAGCCATATTCTCCTCACAATTAGATTTGATTGAGTGTAAGGACGAAAAGTTTCTTAATAATAATGGTATTTTGTACAACCACCTGCACCATCGTAACCCACACAATTGGGGGCTACATTTCTGGCACCTTAATTTCTAAAGTTTCCAAAAGAAGTTTCCAATTGAGTCCTGATTGAAATCTCTACGCAAAACATCGTAGGTACCTGTCAAAATCATGTTTTTGGACAATATTTACCAAATGACTTGCCTACCTACACTGAATGGTTTTAATGAAATTGGTTATTGACGAGACTAGTTTTTCAACTTAATAAATTTTATCATTTATTATCATGTCTTCAATGAATTTTATGCTTTTGAGAAATTTCATAGCATCTATTGAATTAATTGGGAGAACTTTTTTTCAACAGAATTTTGCCATGTTTAATATGTGCTACAATTTAAGCTGTCAAATAGCTTTTCTATAATTAAAACAAAAGGTTCTTTAAGCCTTGCTTCAGAGTTTACTTTGCCGGCATCTGATAAATGTTTCGCTGCGATCCCTACGTTCTTAAGCTGCTCTTTTAACTTTCATTTTAGTTATTTAATCTATATTTATATGTATATAAGGTGATTTTTTTATATTTCTGTGATTTGGGCGACACAGTTAATCAAACACAATTTAGTTTCTCTGTAAGAAAAAAAATACTTCTGTTTATTTTAACAAGTACTATGTTTTACATGAAATAAAAGTGTTTATAACAAAACCTTACATACCTGTAAGAAAAGAAACGGCATTGAATGTTATTAATCACAATGTCAGTTCCTAAATCACAATTTAAAATATCCTTCGTATTTTTTATGTATTACCACAAGACGATTATAAAAAAAATCCAAAGAATGTTAACCACATATTGCACAATTCATGTGTCAAAATGTCTGGCTCAGTGACGTTTGTTGCGCGGGGTGCATTAAAGAAAATTATATTTTTCTTTACATGTATGTCATTCAGTTATTTCTTGTAATATTTTTAAATCCCCGAAGCTTTAGTCAGCCTCATACAGCTGCTCGAAATATTCTCACATGATGACTTTTTGCTGGTTTTCCACGACGTCGTAATATGTTAAATTTTTCGTAAGAAGATTGTTACGCAACCCTTTTATTGAGTGAGACTGAGGCACAGAATAATAAATCATTTAGCTACCAGAATGTAGGTGTACAGAGTGTGATCTTAAAATAAAACATGCACATTTACATCCCACTAATATACAATTATACATATATTTAGTATTGTACATTTTGAAATAAAATCTATTAAATTACAAATATTGCATGAACTGTGGCATGCAATGTCAAAAATAAAATACAGTCAAACAAGTTAAAATTATGTCTAACTAACAATAATTATACAATGTCCACGGATATTGGCAATGTCAATAGGATAAAAAAGTCGTGTGGTGTCGTGGGACACCACATACATAAAAATATTTATTTCAAGTTATATCAAGGTATAAAGAAAATAACTATTCGGGTAAAAAATCATAGTAAAAAATGTATTTTTTATTATGATTTTTTAACGATAAAAATAAAAAATATAATTAAACTTTTTCTGCCACCTAGTAATCTCTACTGATTAGTACTGAAACAAGTTCTGTCTAGAGCAGTGGTTCCTAACCTTTTCAATGTCACTACCCCTGTGAACAAGTATGGGAATTGAGTTTACCCCTAGCTAATTTAAAATAATTAAAACCGCACAAATTAGAACGAAAATATGTTTATTATGTAAGAAATTTCCCGTTTAGGTAACTAGTAAAGTAATATATAAATCTCGGAGTTAACTAGTGTGAAGGTTGAAATTGCTTTGCATTCGCAAGTTTGACAATATTAGATTCGGTTTCACTCAACGCGCATCTCATGTCATGCTCAACATTTAGACGGTTTCTGGCTTTTGTTTTTAATGTAACAAGAGTTGAGAAACCAGTTTCACATCTGTAAGTTGTAGCAAATGGAATCAACATTTTTAAAGCTCTGTCCGCTATAATAGGGTATTCTGCAGCTGCTTTTCGCCAAAATGTGCTGAGTCTATCATTTTGAAAATGAACTTTGAATGAGTTATTCTCCCGCAGTCCGAGAAACTCTACTTTCGCTGACAAATCTTCGTCCTTGAAAATTTCGACGCAAGTAGAAAATGGTCTTAAAATCCAAGAGTAGGACTCACGACTGTCCATGTTCGGAAAATATTGCTGCAGTGAGTTTATCACGGCAGTTAAATGTTGAACCACGGTATTTTCAAACGTGAATTTGTCTTGTTTATTATTTACTAATTGCTTACTTAGTTGTGTAAACATTGAGACATCACCAGCTTGGACTCTACGTTGGTAAAGTTCCAATTTGGGCAAAAACCTTGCCATTTTATCCTGCAAGGTCAAAATGTTCGTTTCATTTCCTTGCAGTGAAATATTCAGACTATTAATTTCAGTGAAAAAATCAGCAAGGTACGCCATCTTTAGACCAAATGTTTGATCTTTAATTTTTGCATAATATTCTTTTTCTTTTTGTGTTCTCTGATTTTCAAAAAACAATCCAATTTCTTCTCGTAATTCGTAAACCCTACTTAGAACTTTGCCTCTTGATAACCAACGTTACCTCTGTATGGTAAAAAAGAGCATTAAATGTAGCACCAACTTCATCGCACAAAACTTTGAATAATCTTGAGTTAGTAGCGCTGCCTCGAATATGATTAACAATTTTTATTATGTCACTCAACGTGTTTAGCAAATCTGGTGGAAGCGTTTTCACAGCCAAAGCGTAACGGTGTATCAAGCAATGATAGCCGAAAACTTGAGGAGCAACTTGTTTCACGAGTGCCTGAAAACCAAAACCATCATGGAAGGCGCCCCGTCTGTACAAGTACCAACCAGCTTTAACCAGTCCAGGCCATTTTCCTCAATAAACTCTTTAGCGTTTGAAATACGTCTGCGCCGCGAGTAGTAGTGGGCAAAGACTTGCAGAACAAATATTCCTCCTTTACATCATCATCTTTAATGTATCGTGTAAACACTAATAATTGTGAACACGACGCAACATATGTGGTGTGGACTCGTCCAACTGCAGCGCAAACATAGGACTTTCCTTTATTTCAGAAATAACGGTTGCTAGAATATCGGCACTCATTTCACAAATGCGACTTTGAATAGTAGTGTTTGAGAGTGAGATTTGTTTAATCTTAGCTACATGTTGCTCACCAATAACAAGTGTTACTGCATTTAACAAGCAAGGTTTGATGAGATCCTCTCCTATAGTGTGTGGTTTTTTATTACGTGCAATGCGATAAGCAATTTTGTATGAAGCTTGAAGGCATGATTCATTTGCTTTCTGTATATTGCCAGTAGAATCCATGCGCGAAGACTTCAGAATCTTCTCCTTTTTCTTAAAAAAATGTATATTTTTATCTGCGAACTCCTTGTGAACTTTAGCAAAGTGTTCTTTTAATTTGCTCGGTTTCATGCTTTCTGGATTAAGCACTTTATTACACAAAACACACTGAGGCTTTTCTATATTTTTGTCTACGATGTTTGTGAAACCCCATTGTATTTCTACAATGGGGTTGCTACAATGCTTCTTTATAAGTGCGCTTTTTGCCAGATGAAGTAGAAGCCATGTCAAAAACACCTGTAAAATGGTAACTTGTAGCTTCGAGAAACGGGCCACTGTAGGTGCCTAAAACAAAAGTCAACTAATACATACCTACGTAGGTAAACAAATCACTCGTGACAATATTAACAAAACAATATTAACGTGACGATATTAACAAACGCTACTTACCTTTGAATTTAAAGTTTAAATAAAAAGTTTAAATTGTTTAAATTTTAAACAATTCAAAAATAAGATTTCTGCAATGCGCGGCGGAACAAATAAAATGCGTGTTCTTCCTAAGCTTAGGTAAACAAAATGAAGGTCGCCGCCGGTCCGGCCGCCGCCGCTAGTAATGCGGTGCCCTATCCGGCGCCGTATCCCCTCCCACACCGCCGCTCACCCGCCGCCATCGCCGTCAGCCGCGCGCATGAGAGCGCCGTGCTACCGTTAACCGTACTATTATTTTGTTTATTGCTAGTTTAATACTATTTCGTGCCATCCCGTGTTATCCCTCTAGAATCTCCGTTTTACCCCTGCGGGGGTAATTACTCCCAGGTTAGGAACCACTGGTCTAGAGTTACTCCATACTAGTTACATGCAACTTACAGATTATATAAATTTTTCGTTCACGAAATAAATAAATAAATATTTCGTACAGTTTTATTGTAAATACATACATAGAAAACATCCAAACTCCCAAAAAACAAATATTTGCTGATCAAAAAAAATATTTAATCCTACACGGGATTCGAACCAGAGACCTCACATCATTCTCATACGCTACCATTTTGACACCGAGTCGTCAATGTTACGTTATGGACGTTTTTTGCCGGCTAGGGTACCCCTCCGCAACGCCCCTTAAGGACCTTCGTTCCAAAAATTAGGTGAAATATAACCTAATAGGTATTCTAATACATTACTTCCTGTCCTCGCAATATGACATAAATTCATTTAATTCGTAAAAACATGTCTTTCCTACAAAGTGATAATCTTTTCTTTTTCAAAAATGAATACTTTCGAATTTTTTCCTCTCCTTAAATATTCTCCTTTGCTTTCTTTTATTAGCACATCTAAAAAAAAGGCTGCTTATAGTTTTTTTATAGCTCTCACCATAAACGTAAGAGCATAGTTAGTGATGACGTTGTAACCCCTGAACTTGTCAGGTGGATTACTCACCGGTTACGACTCAGGATAGATATGAGACCTCAGGGCGCCGTTAGAATTTTTAAGTAATTTAAAGTGAGGGTGCCTGTACTTGGGCTCCACGGGAGGCTTCAGTGAAACAGCTTGAGACACATACAACTTTTATTTATGTCTAACAATTTACAATTAAAAGTTACTTATTATAAGTAAATTATTTATAAATATTTACAAGGCAGTTAAGAAAATATAAATTATAACGTTCCTTAGATGTAATCAGGCCTGTTGCTGGGACAGCATTAGGTAGCTACCCTCAGGATCACCTTGCTGACTCGAGGTAGTCAGCCGAAGTCTCTCACCAGCTCAAGGTAGCTTGAGGAGACGTCCAACAGTGATCTACTTGTAGGTGCTAAATAAAAGTATTAATTAAAGATGTTAATCGTTACGTGAACTTGAGGATCGAGAACATCTTGAGGAGTGAGCCGTGAGCTGCCAACAATCAAACTTCCTCAGTAATAAATCACGAACCACAGGACGGGTATACTGAAGGTAGATTTTCAGCCGTAATCTATCGACCCTATAAACAAAATTAAATAACCTGAGGACATATTCTACATACTTAAAGATATTAATGAAAACCTTTTTGAGGTTAACTTACCACAGACAGTGGGACTTGATCACTCACAAAACACTACCATCAAAGATATATATATTCACGATAATGAAAACTTCCTCAGAGTTCCAAAGAGAAGATTAAGAATGAATCTTTCATCTGCGACACATCTATTTTTAAAGACTCATCATCGAACTTTCTCGATGAAACCTCCTCCTCATTACTTGACGCGAGAACAAGACGTACAACTACTATACTGCTTGTTTCTATGCGATGAATTTAAATTGTATTGAGAATCGTATGACACACATATGATAATGTATCATTGTTACTAGGCGGCTTAATCTATACTAAAAATCCTTTAAAATAAACGCCACCTGGCGCATCCTAGGTGCACCAGACAGCTAAACAATTTGATCGCGAACGAGAGGGCGCTGAAAACAAAAATTGTTAAAAGATTGAAATGCAAAAAAAAACGATGTTACAACGTGTTTTGCTTTGGTTTCGTTGAAAAAATCAAATTTCAAACAAACATAAAGACTATACACGGCATAATACAATCTCAAATCTATCGGGCACATACACATCACTTAAATATCTTGTCGCGTAGTGGCTTTAGGAGCCCGTGAGGTGGTGGTGAGGCCACGAGGTTCTGAAGATGGTGATGAAATTAGACGCTTCACCACGACAATTTAAAGAATTTATTCATTAGTATGATACAAACAGATAGATGTACAGACAGGGTGTGGATTATAAGAGATTCGACCAGTCAGTGCCTCCAGACAAGGAGCACTTAACTTTTGATTCGCAGCGACGAGAAAAAGGCTCTGTGACGCCGCGCGCTTCCTTATATATCCTCTGAGGCTTGAGGTGCGGGGTGTTCTCGGCAGTGGACGGTCCTCGTAGGCGCGCGGGGGGTGAGGCTTGGCTTTTTGAAACGCTGAACTGCGCCAGAACTTTCACATCAGAGAGAGAGAGAGAGAGTGTCTTGACAACTTGACAAGGAAAGGATTCTACTTACTACCAACTTAGCCTCTTCGATATCCACAGCCGCACAGTGGCCAATGTCAATAAAGGCCTGGGTGTCCAACGCCACCCAGTGGCCGATCACGTGATGCGCGATCACGTTTTTTGTTTACCTTTTGTTTTGTTTAGTTTTAGTTTAATAATATTGCTTATTGCATCGTTTCGGTTCACTATCGTGGAACGAATGAAACGGAGATGCAATGGGACGTTACTATTTGTCCCCGCGTCATCTAGTTCACTCATACCAGGCTAACACGGCAAGTGGGTTTTACGACCTTGACGTGAAGTACGTGTATGTTGTGTGTTGTGTACTTGTGATGTTTTTAACAATGTTTTTGTATGAGAATCTATTATTTTCGTTATTTGTTTTGTGTTTTTACGTAAAGAAATATATTCAATTTCATAAATATTAAGTGATGTGAACAATAAATTGTATAGAAGTTGATATTTTAGGTAATGTTCAAGGTTACCTTATAACCTCAGGTAAGTTCAGTTATTGTTTATTAATCTTGTCCTAACGTTAAATATTCTTCTTGTAACGTAAACCTAATGTTTTGTTTAGATTTGCAACTAAAAATAACATATACTTATGTATGGGCCAAGCCACTCGAGCAAAAGTTGAGCCGACATTTGAAGTGTAAACAAACACATTTTTTGCCGGGATTTCGAAGCGGGAATATTGGGAACAATGGGCTATTGTTGATAAATTATTGTGTAAAAAATTTGTATGGAGAAGTGTCCTTTTTTTCAGAGTAAATTGTTACTTAAACTTTGTAGTTTTAAATAAAAATAACGATTACTTGAAATAAATAAATGAAATGCTTTATTTACAATCATATAACCTTTTATGTACTGTACTTTTTGCCGTTGCATGCATAGTATTGTTTTTCATTAAATGACATTCATCTGCTGTTGATAACACAGTATATCCTATGTCTAATGCCACACTCATTGAGAATAAGTTTACTTTTAGTCTTGGCACGTACAAAACATCATGGATCTTTGTTTGGATCCAATTTTCCCCTTCATATAGGTTCTGCAAGTGGATCTGATGCCTTATTTATTTCCATGGCTAAGTGTTGGAAATTGTCCAATGAATGACAGATTAATGGGTTACAATTTTGCATTACAGGTTCGTGTTCAGGATCATATCCTTCGGGATAATCATCATCATAATCCAGGTCCTGCCGGGGTCGATTTTCTAATAGTCGGTCGAAAACGTCTTGTGCATCTCCTGTAGGATACTGAGATAGAGGTGGTTGGCCAGTTAAAGTAGCGCTGATACCCTTGATACTTGGCATATTAGTCATTCTAGGGCTGCTGATATCAGGTATCAAATTATAAATCGAAGCGGTTATTAAACTTGCGACCCCTGTTAGAATACAGGCAACAAATCCTCCTGGAGATTCGGGTCTTTCTGATCCAAGGATCAGTTCTTGTATGTACAGATAAGAAGAGTAAGAGGACATAAAAGGTGAACTAATATTTGAAAGTTGATTAAGAAGAGTTAGGAAATAGACTAGTTGAACGTAGGGAGTTAATTATAATTTTAAGGATTATTTTTTCAAATGCTTTCAGTTCAACGTCTCCATACCCCATAGCTTTTATCACTGTTCCATCACCGATAGTGACGGCTTTTGCACTATAAACGTTTATAGTTCATGAAAAAAGTTCAGAAGCACCATTGTCCAAGAACCAGTGATTTACAGTACATTTAGAGGTTAGAGCACTGATTGATTTGTTTTATCACTGTTCACTTTTTATTTTAGCACTTTTATTGAACCAACATTATTCTAATGTATGTCCACGTTTTTTGCACTGTTTACAAAAAGCGTTGGATTTCTTAACTTTTACTTTGCAGTCCTTTTTGTAGTGTCAAGCTTTTCCACAGCGAAAACAGGCTCCTTTACATTAACTTTAAAAGCAGTCTTTTCTTCATAATTTTTGTTTCGCTGTTCTTCTATCAACAACCTACCTGTCTTTTGACAGGCTATGTTTGTCTGTAGGAACGGAGTCCCACGCAGAAACAAAATGGAGATATTTTTCTCCCACAGAACTGATGATTTTTGTTATTATCACATTATCAGGAATCTCGCCTTTAGGCTGGTGAATTTGAGCCACGATATCATCTACCTTTGCTAAATATGATGCCATATCTTATTTTTTTTCTAATTTCAAAAAATCTTTGTTGTAAGATATGTAATGACACATCCGATTTTTATTCATAAACAGTACATAATTTATCCCATATTTCTTTTGCCGTATTCGCAGTTTGTACTTGCATAATTACCGTGTTCGATAACCTCGTCACAATTATTCCTTGTGCTTTGGCATCTAGTTTTTCCCATTCTACTGTATTTTTCTCGTCAACCGTAGGCTTTGTTTTTGTGCCATCCACGCGACCCCTAAAACATCTGCTGCCTTCAGAATTATTCTTACTTGGAATTTCCAAGTACTCCAGTTGGAGACTCCTTCCAACTTCACACTTGATCCGCCGCTTATCGATGTTGAACGCATGCCAAACTCGGCATCCATCTCTGTTTGTTTCTTGTGTCGTACTATTGTAAATTAAGAGCTCATGTGGTGGTAAATTAGAAATGACAGGATGTGTTTAATTTTACGCAAGAATATTTATTTGTATTATGAAACGCTGAACTGCGCCAGAACTTTCACATCAGAGAGAGAGAGAGAGTGTCTTGACAACTTGACAAGGAAAGGATTCTACTTACTACCAACTTAGCCTCTTCGATATCCACAGCCGCACAGTGGCCAATGTCAATAAAGGCCTGGGTGTCCAACGCCACCCAGTGGCCGATCACGTGATGCGCGATCACGTTTTTTGTTTACCTTTTGTTTTGTTTAGTTTTAGTTTAATAATATTGCTTATTGCATCGTTTCGGTTCACTATCGTGGAACGAATGAAACGGAGATGCAATGGGACGTTACTATTTGTCCCCGCGTCATCTAGTTCACTCATACCAGGCTAACACGGCAAGTGGGTTTTACGACCTTGACGTGAAGTACGTGTATGTTGTGTGTTGTGTACTTGTGATGTTTTTAACAATGTTTTTGTATGAGAATCTATTATTTTCGTTATTTGTTTTGTGTTTTTACGTAAAGAAATATATTCAATTTCATAAATATAAAGTGATGTGAACAATAAATTGTATAGAAGTTGATATTTTAGGTAATGTTCAAGGTTACCTTATAACCTCAGGTAAGTTCAGTTATTGTTTATTAATCTTGTCCTAACGTTAAATATTCTTCTTGTAACGTAAACCTAATGTTTTGTTTAGATTTGCAACTAAAAATAACATATACTTATGTATGGGCCAAGCCACTCGAGCAAAAGTTGAGCCGACATTTGAAGTGTAAACAAACACATTTTTTGCCGGGATTTCGAAGCGGGAATATTGGGAACAATGGGCTATTGTTGATAAATTATTGTGTAAAAAATTTGTATGGAGAAGTGTCCTTTTTTTCAGAGTAAATTGTTACTTAAACTTTGTAGTTTTAAATAAAAATAACGATTACTTGAAATAAATAAATGAAATGCTTTATTTACAATCATATAACCTTTTATGTACTGTACTTTTTGCCGTTGCATGCATAGTATTGTTTTTCATTAAATGACATTCATCTGCTGTTGATAACACAGTATATCCTATGTCTAATGCCACACTCATTGAGAATAAGTTTACTTTTAGTCTTGGCACGTACAAAACATCATGGATCTTTGTTTGGATCCAATTTTCCCCTTCATATAGGTTCTGCAAGTGGATCTGATGCCTTATTTATTTCCATGGCTAAGTGTTGGAAATTGTCCAATGAATGACAGATTAATGGGTTACAATTTTGCATTACAGGTTCGTGTTCAGGATCATATCCTTCGGGATAATCATCATCATAATCCAGGTCCTGCCGGGGTCGATTTTCTAATAGTCGGTCGAAAACGTCTTGTGCATCTCCTGTAGGATACTGAGATAGAGGTGGTTGGCCAGTTAAAGTAGCGCTGATACCCTTGATACTTGGCATATTAGTCATTCTAGGGCTGCTGATATCAGGTATCAAATTATAAATCGAAGCGGTTATTAAACTTGCGACCCCTGTTAGAATACAGGCAACAAATCCTCCTGGAGATTCGGGTCTTTCTGATCCAAGGATCAGTTCTTGTATGTACAGATAAGAAGAGTAAGAGGACATAAAAGGTGAACTAATATTTGAAAGTTGATTAAGAAGAGTTAGGAAATAGACTAGTTGAACGTAGGGAGTTAATTATAATTTTAAGGATTATTTTTTCAAATGCTTTCAGTTCAACGTCTCCATACCCCATAGCTTTTATCACTGTTCCATCACCGATAGTGACGGCTTTTGCACTATAAACGTTTATAGTTCATGAAAAAAGTTCAGAAGCACCATTGTCCAAGAACCAGTGATTTACAGTACATTTAGAGGTTAGAGCACTGATTGATTTGTTTTATCACTGTTCACTTTTTATTTTAGCACTTTTATTGAACCAACATTATTCTAATGTATGTCCACGTTTTTTGCACTGTTTACAAAAAGCGTTGGATTTCTTAACTTTTACTTTGCAGTCCTTTTTGTAGTGTCAAGCTTTTCCACAGCGAAAACAGGCTCCTTTACATTAACTTTAAAAGCAGTCTTTTCTTCATAATTTTTGTTTCGCTGTTCTTCTATCAACAACCTACCTGTCTTTTGACAGGCTATGTTTGTCTGTAGGAACGGAGTCCCACGCAGAAACAAAATGGAGATATTTTTCTCCCACAGAACTGATGATTTTTGTTATTATCACATTATCAGGAATCTCGCCTTTAGGCTGGTGAATTTGAGCCACGATATCATCTACCTTTGCTAAATATGATGCCATATCTTATTTTTTTTCTAATTTCAAAAAATCTTTGTTGTAAGATATGTAATGACACATCCGATTTTTATTCATAAACAGTACATAATTTATCCCATATTTCTTTTGCCGTATTCGCAGTTTGTACTTGCATAATTACCGTGTTCGATAACCTCGTCACAATTATTCCTTGTGCTTTGGCATCTAGTTTTTCCCATTCTACTGTATTTTTCTCGTCAACCGTAGGCTTTGTTTTTGTGCCATCCACGCGACCCCTAAAACATCTGCTGCCTTCAGAATTATTCTTACTTGGAATTTCCAAGTACTCCAGTTGGAGACTCCTTCCAACTTCACACTTGATCCGCCGCTTATCGATGTTGAACGCATGCCAAACTCGGCATCCATCTCTGTTTGTTTCTTGTGTCGTACTATTGTAAATTAAGAGCTCATGTGGTGGTAAATTAGAAATGACAGGATGTGTTTAATTTTACGCAAGAATATTTATTTGTATTATGAAACGCTGAACTGCGCCAGAACTTTCACATCAGAGAGAGAGAGAGAGTGTCTTGACAACTTGACAAGGAAAGGATTCTACTTACTACCAACTTAGCCTCTTCGATATCCACAGCCGCACAGTGGCCAATGTCAATAAAGGCCTGGGTGTCCAACGCCACCCAGTGGCCGATCACGTGATGCGCGATCACGTTTTTTGTTTACCTTTTGTTTTGTTTAGTTTTAGTTTAATAATATTGCTTATTGCATCGTTTCGGTTCACTATCGTGGAACGAATGAAACGGAGATGCAATGGGACGTTACTATTTGTCCCCGCGTCATCTAGTTCACTCATACCAGGCTAACACGGCAAGTGGGTTTTACGACCTTGACGTGAAGTACGTGTATGTTGTGTGTTGTGTACTTGTGATGTTTTTAACAATGTTTTTGTATGAGAATCTATTATTTTCGTTATTTGTTTTGTGTTTTTACGTAAAGAAATATATTCAATTTCATAAATATAAAGTGATGTGAACAATAAATTGTATAGAAGTTGATATTTTAGGTAATGTTCAAGGTTACCTTATAACCTCAGGTAAGTTCAGTTATTGTTTATTAATCTTGTCCTAACGTTAAATATTCTTCTTGTAACGTAAACCTAATGTTTTGTTTAGATTTGCAACTAAAAATAACATATACTTATGTATGGGCCAAGCCACTCGAGCAAAAGTTGAGCCGACATTTGAAGTGTAAACAAACACATTTTTTGCCGGGATTTCGAAGCGGGAATATTGGGAACAATGGGCTATTGTTGATAAATTATTGTGTAAAAAATTTGTATGGAGAAGTGTCCTTTTTTTCAGAGTAAATTGTTACTTAAACTTTGTAGTTTTAAATAAAAATAACGATTACTTGAAATAAATAAATGAAATGCTTTATTTACAATCATATAACCTTTTATGTACTGTACTTTTTGCCGTTGCATGCATAGTATTGTTTTTCATTAAATGACATTCATCTGCTGTTGATAACACAGTATATCCTATGTCTAATGCCACACTCATTGAGAATAAGTTTACTTTTAGTCTTGGCACGTACAAAACATCATGGATCTTTGTTTGGATCCAATTTTCCCCTTCATATAGGTTCTGCAAGTGGATCTGATGCCTTATTTATTTCCATGGCTAAGTGTTGGAAATTGTCCAATGAATGACAGATTAATGGGTTACAATTTTGCATTACAGGTTCGTGTTCAGGATCATATCCTTCGGGATAATCATCATCATAATCCAGGTCCTGCCGGGGTCGATTTTCTAATAGTCGGTCGAAAACGTCTTGTGCATCTCCTGTAGGATACTGAGATAGAGGTGGTTGGCCAGTTAAAGTAGCGCTGATACCCTTGATACTTGGCATATTAGTCATTCTAGGGCTGCTGATATCAGGTATCAAATTATAAATCGAAGCGGTTATTAAACTTGCGACCCCTGTTAGAATACAGGCAACAAATCCTCCTGGAGATTCGGGTCTTTCTGATCCAAGGATCAGTTCTTGTATGTACAGATAAGAAGAGTAAGAGGACATAAAAGGTGAACTAATATTTGAAAGTTGATTAAGAAGAGTTAGGAAATAGACTAGTTGAACGTAGGGAGTTAATTATAATTTTAAGGATTATTTTTTCAAATGCTTTCAGTTCAACGTCTCCATACCCCATAGCTTTTATCACTGTTCCATCACCGATAGTGACGGCTTTTGCACTATAAACGTTTATAGTTCATGAAAAAAGTTCAGAAGCACCATTGTCCAAGAACCAGTGATTTACAGTACATTTAGAGGTTAGAGCACTGATTGATTTGTTTTATCACTGTTCACTTTTTATTTTAGCACTTTTATTGAACCAACATTATTCTAATGTATGTCCACGTTTTTTGCACTGTTTACAAAAAGCGTTGGATTTCTTAACTTTTACTTTGCAGTCCTTTTTGTAGTGTCAAGCTTTTCCACAGCGAAAACAGGCTCCTTTACATTAACTTTAAAAGCAGTCTTTTCTTCATAATTTTTGTTTCGCTGTTCTTCTATCAACAACCTACCTGTCTTTTGACAGGCTATGTTTGTCTGTAGGAACGGAGTCCCACGCAGAAACAAAATGGAGATATTTTTCTCCCACAGAACTGATGATTTTTGTTATTATCACATTATCAGGAATCTCGCCTTTAGGCTGGTGAATTTGAGCCACGATATCATCTACCTTTGCTAAATATGATGCCATATCTTATTTTTTTTCTAATTTCAAAAAATCTTTGTTGTAAGATATGTAATGACACATCCGATTTTTATTCATAAACAGTACATAATTTATCCCATATTTCTTTTGCCGTATTCGCAGTTTGTACTTGCATAATTACCGTGTTCGATAACCTCGTCACAATTATTCCTTGTGCTTTGGCATCTAGTTTTTCCCATTCTACTGTATTTTTCTCGTCAACCGTAGGCTTTGTTTTTGTGCCATCCACGCGACCCCTAAAACATCTGCTGCCTTCAGAATTATTCTTACTTGGAATTTCCAAGTACTCCAGTTGGAGACTCCTTCCAACTTCACACTTGATCCGCCGCTTATCGATGTTGAACTCATGCCAAACTCGGCATCCATCTCTGTTTGTTTCTTGTGTCGTACTATTGTAAATTAAGAGCTCATGTGGTGGTAAATTAGAAATGACAGGATGTGTTTAATTTTACGCAAGAATATTTATTTGTATTATGAAACGCTGAACTGCGCCAGAACTTTCACATCAGAGAGAGAGAGAGAGTGTCTTGACAACTTGACAAGGAAAGGATTCTACTTACTACCAACTTAGCCTCTTCGATATCCACAGCCGCACAGTGGCCAATGTCAATAAAGGCCTGGGTGTCCAACGCCACCCAGTGGCCGATCACGTGATGCGCGATCACGTTTTTTGTTTACCTTTTGTTTTGTTTAGTTTTAGTTTAATAATATTGCTTATTGCATCGTTTCGGTTCACTATCGTGGAACGAATGAAACGGAGATGCAATGGGACGTTACTATTTGTCCCCGCGTCATCTAGTTCACTCATACCAGGCTAACACGGCAAGTGGGTTTTACGACCTTGACGTGAAGTACGTGTATGTTGTGTGTTGTGTACTTGTGATGTTTTTAACAATGTTTTTGTATGAGAATCTATTATTTTCGTTATTTGTTTTGTGTTTTTACGTAAAGAAATATATTCAATTTCATAAATATAAAGTGATGTGAACAATAAATTGTATAGAAGTTGATATTTTAGGTAATGTTCAAGGTTACCTTATAACCTCAGGTAAGTTCAGTTATTGTTTATTAATCTTGTCCTAACGTTAAATATTCTTCTTGTAACGTAAACCTAATGTTTTGTTTAGATTTGCAACTAAAAATAACATATACTTATGTATGGGCCAAGCCACTCGAGCAAAAGTTGAGCCGACATTTGAAGTGTAAACAAACACATTTTTTGCCGGGATTTCGAAGCGGGAATATTGGGAACAATGGGCTATTGTTGATAAATTATTGTGTAAAAAATTTGTATGGAGAAGTGTCCTTTTTTTCAGAGTAAATTGTTACTTAAACTTTGTAGTTTTAAATAAAAACTAGCTGTTGCCCGCGGCTCCGCCCGCGTGAATGTCGATTTTCGCGGCAAATAGTAACCTGTATAAGCTATATTACTGTAAAGTTTCATCCAAATCCGTTTAGAAGTTTTAGCGTGAAAGAGTAACAAACACACACACTCACACACATTTTGTGTTTTGTTTCTGGTAAATTATCATAACTATTAAGTTATATGTTTGTTTATATTAAAAATTATAACTCCTAATTCAAGTATTTTAAACTTAAAATTGATCTTTTACATTTTTATTATACGATAAAAAAGTAATCATATACCGTACCTATTGTAAAGTATCTTTTAGAAACTGTTTAAGAACTACCAGATGTGGATGTTGTGTTAGTTACATTGAGATGATAATTTTAGGAACTGGTCACACACACTTTTTTGGAAATATAAATACAATGTAGATTATTTATATATTATTTATAAAATGTATGCACTAAGAATGTACATCGGCGGACTTAATGCCCAGAGCATTCTCTTCCAGTCGACCTTCGGGTGGTGGAGAAATCTTATAAGGCAGGTGTGTGAAATCTTATATACATAAGAAGTCCGTTCAAATTTACAATAATCACATCATATTCAACGTTATACATACAAACATACATATATAAGTAGATATACATATACAGATTACGTATACATAAATACAACATTTATACACTAAATAATGGAAAAAAAAACTTCGTTTAAAAAAACCGACTTAAAAACTAAAAAGTATCAAATAACTTGTATATGCTACCTATTCATAGGTTTGAAGTCGGTGCCAAGCCAAATGTAATAGTAGGTACCACACTCGCTATATTTCGAGACGAACGTTAACGACGTCACCGACGCTTCGGTTGTTTTGTTCTACGCCAAGAGCAGCTATCCCGCTCAAGGTCACGCCATATCAGGAGATATGGTGGCCATGGGACCACATGAGGAGCATACCCTTTCGAATACAAAAATAATTTTCAAAATCGGTTCATAAATTAACGGAGGAGTAATCCGTGTACATACATACATTAAGAAAAAAATCGATGAAATTGCGAACCTCCTCCTTTTGGTAGTCGTTTAAAAAGGACGGTAAGCTATAGATTAGAAAATTCTGCCAGTTCATTGAGAAAGAGCTCATGTACTTTATTTTTGAATGTATATCGGTTAGTGGACATACTGATTTCGAGCGGGAGCGCATTCCAGAGTATTACTGCTCGAACAAAGAAGGAACAGTTCACGAAGTCGGAGTAATGAGACGGACATGAGAGAAGCAGATTATTGACTGAGCTAGGATTTCTATCGTGATTAGAGCACAGGTATCGGAAATACGGAGCAAGGTAGGTAGGTAAGGATGGCGAGTTGAGAAATGAAAATAGGAAGGTAAGTGCTCGCTGATTGCACTGTAGGCGAATAAGTAACCATTTTAACTGGGAACGCAAAGCAGACACATGGTCATACTTTCGAATATTGAAAATAAATCGAATGCAGTTATTAAGAAGACGGTCAAGCTTGTTAAGGAGGTCTGCATTCAGGTCGAAGTAACACACATCACCATAGTACATTCAGTGTTCCGCAAACTTTTTGGGTTCAAGGTACATCTAGGAAGATTAAAAATTTTGGAGGTACACCATAATTTAAAAATATTTTTAAGTAATAAAAAACAATGTTTCTTATTAGTCACAAAACTATATTTTTATTTTACACTTTAATTGAGCATAGGCGGTCTCATCTCTCGTCGATCGTCTTGAGGCGTTCCCTTTTTTGTTTTTTACTGTGGTAAGAGTTAAAAATCCTAATCCACATAACTTAAAAAAAATCTTATCTAGTTTTATGGTTAGGCATATTTAGACAAAATAAAAAGATCTCAGAAATTACAGAATAAAAAATAAAAAAGTCCTCAGAAATCAGAACAGACTTGTCTATAAGTAAATTCTGAAAGCTGCAGCACTTTGAATAGGAAGGGAAGAATAGAAATAGGGCGAAAATTTTCAGGAAGGAAAGAATAGAAATAAAGCGAAAATATTCAGGAAAGGGTAGAATAGAATTAGGGCGAAAATGTTCAGGAAGAGAAGAATAGGAATACGGTGAAAATGTTCAGGAAGGGTAGAATAAAAATAAACTTCGTACCGCCATATTTACATATCTGTCTCAGCTGGTCTCAGCTTCCTACAGGCAGTGTACAGTCGCGGACAAAGAAAAAGACATTTCCCGTTATTAAAAAAAAAAAAAATTAAAAAAAAAACTATGTCCTACCTCGTAGTATGAACTTAAATCGTGCCAAGTTTCATTTTAATCAATTCAGTAGTTTCAGCGTGATGCGCGGCCAAGATACAGATAGACGTCGCGGACAAAAAAAAATACTTTGCCCGCTATCTTTTAATTTTTCTTATACACAAACCTTGTCCTAACAATAAGGTCCTACACATAAAAAAAGAATCATTTAATTTGGTGCAGCCGATCGGAAGTTATGCGCGTACTAACATTTCGGCGATACATTTTTATATAAATAGATATGTTGATACTGAATTTTAAAAATATTATCTAATATCTTTACCATTTTTATTTGCATTCTAAGCAGTGACAACCAACAAAATATGTCGATACAATGACAATTTCTGAATGAACCAACAATAACAACCATCAAAATAATAATATTAAAATACGCGATAATAATATATAAATAATATGTGGTGTCTATTTAAAACCCTTAATTTCATTCGTGTAATAATATATGATGCCTATTTAAAACCCTTAATTTAATAAGTGCTTCAATTTGACAGTCAAAAGTTTGACAGGAAAGTTGGTAGAACAGTTTATATGGGCAAAAGGAAATTGTTGTTTTTATTATCTTCCCCGCAATTTTTTCATATTTTCTCACCGTTTAAACCTTCCCTGAACCACGGCAAACATTTCAAAACCTAAATCAGCTAAATCGGCCCGGCGGTTCTCGAGTTTTAGCGAGACAAACGAACAGCAATTCATTTTTAGGGTTCCGTGCGAAAGGCAAAAAACGGAACCCTTATAGATTCGTCATGTCTGTCTGTCTGTCCGTCCGTATGGCACAACCACTTTTTTTCGAAACTATAAAACCTATAATGTTGAAACTTGGTAAGAAGATGTATTCTGTGAACCGCATTAAGATTTTCACACAAAAATAGAAAAAAAAACAATAAATTATGGGGGTCCCCATACTTAGAACTGAAACTCAAAAATTTTTTTTTCATCCAACCGATACGTGTGGGTGTGGGTAGGTCTTCGAAAATGATATTGAGGTTTCTAATATCATACTTTTCTAAACTGATTAGTTTGCGCGAGAGACACTTCCAAAGTGGTAAAATGTGTCCCCCCCCCCCCTGTTACTTCTAAAATAAGAGAATGATAAATCTAAAAAAAATATATGATGTACATTACCATGCAAACTTCCAACGAAAAGTGGTTTGAACGAAATCTAGTAATTAGTTTTTTTTTTTAAAACGTCATAAATCGTAAACTGCAATTTACCTTTCATTCAATCAACACAAATATAAAAATAAAATAAAAATTGTATTATGCTACTTGCTGCTGCGGAACCCTTCATGGGCGAGTCCGACTCGCACTTGGCCGCTTTTTATAGGATATAAGAGAAGAAGAAGATATACAAATTGTTTTGTCAACTTTGCAAGTTTTTTCTAGTAATCTATTACTGTAAAACCAGCAAATTAAATACAGTCTACTGAAAAGTCGTCTTCCTTCATACATTTGGACCTTGCTCCTTTACAATGACCATTTAACGTTATTATGGTATTTTAGTTTTTGGTTCAGAATCGATTAGAGCGTCCTCCCAAAAAAAATCTAAATTTCTCTAATGTACAGAATTAACGAATGTTTTTTTTTATTATACCTACTTTAAAAATTAATCATATATGGATTACTCGTATATAGGATAGGTACATCCTACTGTGAAGTTAGTGTTACTTAATTCCAATAGATGTCGTTGTTAAGTTTAGAAAAGTTAAGTTCAGTAACGATTAGAGAGCCCTCCCGTTAAAACATCTAAATTTCTTTAATGTACAGAATTGATCTGTTACATCACATTTTTATTATACGTTCAAAAGAAAATCATATTACGTACCTATTGTAAAGTTAGTTACTTGATTCCAAGAGATGTCGCTGTTTTAAGCAAACTCAACGTCTACAGATTTATTATACGGGATATATGTATAAATAGATCACGGAACAATATTTAAAGTACTTTCTGTCTAGCAAAAAAAGAATGAATGAAATCACGTGTCATTGAATTACAACCAAGTACATATTTTGACTTTCATCCGCTCTCTCCAGGAAACAGTGCTGAATTTATGGATAGAGAGATTTCGATAAATCAAATACTTAATGCTACACCGAATTATACGTAATACGTTCTACGATTATTCCACGATATATTAATCAAAGTGTTATTAATTACGCATGTCTTCCAAAAGATGTCACTACGTGTCGTATTTCGTAATGATAAATTCTTTATATTTTTTTTTCCAATAGATAGAGAGATTGTGATAAATTAAATAATTAATGCTACAATCTTCAGAGTATCTCCTTTCTAACAAAAAAAGAATTATTGCAATCGGACTACTCGTTAATGAATTACAATTAATTACACATTTTGACTTTCATCCCCCCTCACAGGGAAACCGTCCGGAATTTCGGAATAAAAAGTATCCTATGTCCTACCTCGGAGTATGAACTCAAATCATGCCAAGTTTCATTTGAATCCATTCAGTAGTTTCGGCGTGATGCGCGGCCAAGATACAGACAGACAGACAGACAGACAGACAGACAGACAGACAGACAAAAATGAAAAAAAAAATAGTTTTGGTTTCAGTATCAATAACAGAGTGCCCTCCAAAAAAAATTTTTCAAAATATCTTCAATGTACAGAATTTGACCTGTTACATTTTTATTATAAGTATAGATAACGATTACTTGAAATAAATAAATGAAATGCTTTATTTACAATCATATAACCTTTTATGTACTGTACTTTTTGCCGTTGCATGCATAGTATTGTTTTTCATTAAATGACATTCATCTGCTGTTGATAACACAGTATATCCTATGTCTAATGCCACACTCATTGAGAATAAGTTTACTTTTAGTCTTGGCACGTACAAAACATCATGGATCTTTGTTTGGATCCAATTTTCCCCTTCATATAGGTTCTGCAAGTGTATCTGATGCCTTATTTATTTCCATGGCTAAGTGTTGGAAATTGTCCAATGAATGACAGATTAATGGGTTACAATTTTGCATTACAGGTTCGTGTTCAGGATCATATCCTTCGGGATAATCATCATCATAATCCAGGTCCTGCCGGGGTCGATTTTCTAATAGTCGGTCGAAAACGTCTTGTGCATCTCCTGTAGGATACTGAGATAGAGGTGGTTGGCCAGTTAAAGTAGCGCTGATACCCTTGATACTTGGCATATTAGTCATTCTAGGGCTGCTGATATCAGGTATCAAATTATAAATCGAAGCGGTTATTAAACTTGCGACCCCTGTTAGAATACAGGCAACAAATCCTCCTGGAGATTCGGGTCTTTCTGATCCAAGGATCAGTTCTTGTATGTACAGATAAGAAGAGTAAGAGGACATAAAAGGTGAACTAATATTTGAAAGTTGATTAAGAAGAGTTAGGAAATAGACTTGTTGAACGTAGGGAGTTAATTATAATTTTAAGGATTATTTTTTCAAATGCTTTCAGTTCAACGTCTCCATACCCCATAGCTTTTATCACTGTTCCATCACCGATAGTGACGGCTTTTGCACTATAAACGTTTATAGTTCATGAAAAAAGTTCAGAAGCACCATTGTCCAAGAACCAGTGATTTACAGTACATTTAGAGGTTAGAGCACTGATTGATTTATTTTATCACTGTTCACTTTTTATTTTAGCACTTTTATTGAACCAACATTATTCTAATGTATGTCCACGTTTTTTGCACTGTTTACAAAAAGCTTTAGATTTCTTAACTTTTACTTTGCAGTCCTTTTTGTAGTGTCAAGCTTTACCACAGCGAAAACAGGCTCCTTTACATTAACTTTAAAAGCAGTCTTTTCTTCATAATTTTTGTTTCGCTGTTCTTCTATCAACAACCTACCTGTCTTTTGACAGGCTATGTTTGTCTGTAGGAACGGAGTCCCACGCAGAAACAAAATGGAGATATTTTTCTCCCACAGAACTGATGATTTTTGTTATTATCACATTATCAGGAATCTCGCCTTTAGGCTGGTGAATTTGAGCCACGATATCATCTACCTTTGCTAAATATGATGCCATATCTTATTTTTTTTCTAATTTCAAAAAATCTTTGTTGTAAGATATGTAATGACACATCCGATTTTTATTCATAAACAGTACATAATTTATCCCATATTTCTTTTGCCGTATTCGCAGTTTGTACTTGCATAATTACCGTGTTCGATAACCTCGTCACAATTATTCCTTGTGCTTTGGCATCTAGTTTTTCCCATTCTACTGTATTTTTCTCGTCAACCGTAGGCTTTGTTTTTGTGCCATCCACGCGACCCCTAAAACATCTGCTGCCTTCAGAATTATTCTTACTTGGAATTTCCAAGTACTCCAGTTGGAGACTCCTTCCAACTTCACACTTGATCCGCCGCTTATCGATGTTGAACTCATGCCAAACTCGGCATCCATCTCTGTTTGTTTCTTGTGTCGTACTATTGTAAATTAAGAGCTCATGTGGTGGTAAATTAGAAATGACAGGATGTGTTTAATTTTACGCAAGAATATTTATTTGTATTATGAAACGCTGAACTGCGCCAGAACTTTCACATCAGAGAGAGAGAGAGAGTGTCTTGACAACTTGACAAGGAAAGGATTCTACTTACTACCAACTTAGCCTCTTCGATATCCACAGCCGCACAGTGGCCAATGTCAATAAAGGCCTGGGTGTCCAACGCCACCCAGTGGCCGATCACGTGATGCGCGATCACGTTTTTTGTTTACCTTTTGTTTTGTTTAGTTTTAGTTTAATAATATTGCTTATTGCATCGTTTCGGTTCACTATCGTGGAACGAATGAAACGGAGATGCAATGGGACGTTACTATTTGTCCCCGCGTCATCTAGTTCACTCATACCAGGCTAACACGGCAAGTGGGTTTTACGACCTTGACGTGAAGTACGTGTATGTTGTGTGTTGTGTACTTGTGATGTTTTTAACAATGTTTTTGTATGAGAATCTATTATTTTCGTTATTTGTTTTGTGTTTTTACGTAAAGAAATATATTCAATTTCATAAATATAAAGTGATGTGAACAATAAATTGTATAGAAGTTGATATTTTAGGTAATGTTCAAGGTTACCTTATAACCTCAGGTAAGTTCAGTTATTGTTTATTAATCTTGTCCTAACGTTAAATATTCTTCTTGTAACGTAAACCTAATGTTTTGTTTAGATTTGCAACTAAAAATAACATATACTTATGTATGGGCCAAGCCACTCGAGCAAAAGTTGAGCCGACATTTGAAGTGTAAACAAACACATTTTTTGCCGGGATTTCGAAGCGGGAATATTGGGAACAATGGGCTATTGTTGATAAATTATTGTGTAAAAAATTTGTATGGAGAAGTGTCCTTTTTTTCAGAGTAAATTGTTACTTAAACTTTGTAGTTTTAAATAAAAATAACGATTACTTGAAATAAATAAATGAAATGCTTTATTTACAATCATATAACCTTTTATGTTTTGTACTTTTTGCCGTTGCATGCATAGTATTGTTTTTCATTAAATGACATTCATCTGCTGTTGATAACACAGTATATCCTATGTCTAATGCCACACTCATTGAGAATAAGTTTACTTTTAGTCTTGGCACGTACAAAACATCATGGATCTTTGTTTGGATCCAATTTTCCCCTTCATATAGGTTCTGCAAGTGGATCTGATGCCTTATTTATTTCCATGGCTAAGTGTTGGAAATTGTCCAATGAATGACAGATTAATGGGTTACAATTTTGCATTACAGGTTCGTGTTCAGGATCATATCCTTCGGGATAATCATCATCATAATCCAGGTCCTGCCGGGGTCGATTTTCTAATAGTCGGTCGAAAACGTCTTGTGCATCTCCTGTAGGATACTGAGATAGAGGTGGTTGGCCAGTTAAAGTAGCGCTGATACCCTTGATACTTGGCATATTAGTCATTCTAGGGCTGCTGATATCAGGTATCAAATTATAAATCGAAGCGGTTATTAAACTTGCGACCCCTGTTAGAATACAGGCAACAAATCCTCCTGGAGATTCGGGTCTTTCTGATCCAAGGATCAGTTCTTGTATGTACAGATAAGAAGAGTAAGAGGACATAAAAGGTGAACTAATATTTGAAAGTTGATTAAGAAGAGTTAGGAAATAGACTTGTTGAACGTAGGGAGTTAATTATAATTTTAAGGATTATTTTTTCAAATGCTTTCAGTTCAACGTCTCCATACCCCATAGCTTTTATCACTGTTCCATCACCGATAGTGACGGCTTTTGCACTATAAACGTTTATAGTTCATGAAAAAAGTTCAGAAGCACCATTGTCCAAGAACCAGTGATTTACAGTACATTTAGAGGTTAGAGCACTGATTGATTTATTTTATCACTGTTCACTTTTTATTTTAGCACTTTTATTGAACCAACATTATTCTAATGTATGTCCACGTTTTTTGCACTGTTTACAAAAAGCTTTAGATTTCTTAACTTTTACTTTGCAGTCCTTTTTGTAGTGTCAAGCTTTTCCACAGCGAAAACAGGCTCCTTTACATTAACTTTAAAAGCAGTCTTTTCTTCATAATTTTTGTTTCGCTGTTCTTCTATCAACAACCTACCTGTCTTTTGACAGGCTATGTTTGTCTGTAGGAACGGAGTCCCACGCAGAAACAAAATGGAGATATTTTTCTCCCACAGAACTGATGATTTTTGTTATTATCACATTATCAGGAATCTCGCCTTTAGGCTGGTGAATTTGAGCCACGATATCATCTACCTTTGCTAAATATGATGCCATATCTTATTTTTTTTCTAATTTCAAAAAATCTTTGTTGTAAGATATGTAATGACACATCCGATTTTTATTCATAAACAGTACATAATTTATCCCATATTTCTTTTGCCGTATTCGCAGTTTGTACTTGCATAATTACCGTGTTCGATAACCTCGTCACAATTATTCCTTGTGCTTTGGCATCTAGTTTTTCCCATTCTACTGTATTTTTCTCGTCAACCGTAGGCTTTGTTTTTGTGCCATCCACGCGACCCCTAAAACATCTGCTGCCTTCAGAATTATTCTTACTTGGAATTTCCAAGTACTCCAGTTGGAGACTCCTTCCAACTTCACACTTGATCCGCCGCTTATCGATGTTGAACTCATGCCAAACTCGGCATCCATCTCTGTTTGTTTCTTGTGTCGTACTATTGTAAATTAAGAGCTCATGTGGTGGTAAATTAGAAATGACAGGATGTGTTTAATTTTACGCAAGAATATTTATTTGTATTATGAAACGCTGAACTGCGCCAGAACTTTCACATCAGAGAGAGAGAGAGAGTGTCTTGACAACTTGACAAGGAAAGGATTCTACTTACTACCAACTTAGCCTCTTCGATATCCACAGCCGCACAGTGGCCAATGTCAATAAAGGCCTGGGTGTCCAACGCCACCCAGTGGCCGATCACGTGATGCGCGATCACGTTTTTTGTTTACCTTTTGTTTTGTTTAGTTTTAGTTTAATAATATTGCTTATTGCATCGTTTCGGTTCACTATCGTGGAACGAATGAAACGGAGATGCAATGGGACGTTACTATTTGTCCCCGCGTCATCTAGTTCACTCATACCAGGCTAACACGGCAAGTGGGTTTTACGACCTTGACGTGAAGTACGTGTATGTTGTGTGTTGTGTACTTGTGATGTTTTTAACAATGTTTTTGTATGAGAATCTATTATTTTCGTTATTTGTTTTGTGTTTTTACGTAAAGAAATATATTCAATTTCATAAATATAAAGTGATGTGAACAATAAATTGTATAGAAGTTGATATTTTAGGTAATGTTCAAGGTTACCTTATAACCTCAGGTAAGTTCAGTTATTGTTTATTAATCTTGTCCTAACGTTAAATATTCTTCTTGTAACGTAAACCTAATGTTTTGTTTAGATTTGCAACTAAAAATAACATATACTTATGTATGGGCCAAGCCACTCGAGCAAAAGTTGAGCCGACATTTGAAGTGTAAACAAACACATTTTTTGCCGGGATTTCGAAGCGGGAATATTGGGAACAATGGGCTATTGTTGATAAATTATTGTGTAAAAAATTTGTATGGAGAAGTGTCCTTTTTTTCAGAGTAAATTGTTACTTAAACTTTGTAGTTTTAAATAAAAATAACGATTACTTGAAATAAATAAATGAAATGCTTTATTTACAATCATATAACCTTTTATGTTTTGTACTTTTTGCCGTTGCATGCATAGTATTGTTTTTCATTAAATGACATTCATCTGCTGTTGATAACACAGTATATCCTATGTCTAATGCCACACTCATTGAGAATAAGTTTACTTTTAGTCTTGGCACGTACAAAACATCATGGATCTTTGTTTGGATCCAATTTTCCCCTTCATATAGGTTCTGCAAGTGGATCTGATGCCTTATTTATTTCCATGGCTAAGTGTTGGAAATTGTCCAATGAATGACAGATTAATGGGTTACAATTTTGCATTACAGGTTCGTGTTCAGGATCATATCCTTCGGGATAATCATCATCATAATCCAGGTCCTGCCGGGGTCGATTTTCTAATAGTCGGTCGAAAACGTCTTGTGCATCTCCTGTAGGATACTGAGATAGAGGTGGTTGGCCAGTTAAAGTAGCGCTGATACCCTTGATACTTGGCATATTAGTCATTCTAGGGCTGCTGATATCAGGTATCAAATTATAAATCGAAGCGGTTATTAAACTTGCGACCCCTGTTAGAATACAGGCAACAAATCCTCCTGGAGATTCGGGTCTTTCTGATCCAAGGATCAGTTCTTGTATGTACAGATAAGAAGAGTAAGAGGACATAAAAGGTGAACTAATATTTGAAAGTTGATTAAGAAGAGTTAGGAAATAGACTAGTTGAACGTAGGGAGTTAATTATAATTTTAAGGATTATTTTTTCAAATGCTTTCAGTTCAACGTCTCCATACCCCATAGCTTTTATCACTGTTCCATCACCGATAGTGACGGCTTTTGCACTATAAACGTTTATAGTTCATGAAAAAAGTTCAGAAGCACCATTGTCCAAGAACCAGTGATTTACAGTACATTTAGAGGTTAGAGCACTGATTGATTTGTTTTATCACTGTTCACTTTTTATTTTAGCACTTTTATTGAACCAACATTATTCTAATGTATGTCCACGTTTTTTGCACTGTTTACAAAAAGCTTTGGATTTCTTAACTTTTACTTTGCAGTCCTTTTTGTAGTGTCAAGCTTTTCCACAGCGAAAACAGGCTCCTTTACATTAACTTTAAAAGCAGTCTTTTCTTCATAATTTTTGTTTCGCTGTTCTTCTATCAACAACCTACCTGTCTTTTGACAGGCTATGTTTGTCTGTAGGAACGGAGTCCCACGCAGAAACAAAATGGAGATATTTTTCTCCCACAGAACTGATGATTTTTGTTATTATCACATTATCAGGAATCTCGCCTTTAGGCTGGTGAATTTGAGCCACGATATCATCTACCTTTGCTAAATATGATGCCATATCTTATTTTTTTTTTAATTTCAAAAAATCTTTGTTGTAAGATATGTAATGACACATCCGATTTTTATTCATAAACAGTACATAATTTATCCCATATTTCTTTTGCCGTATTCGCAGTTTGTACTTGCATAATTACCGTGTTCGATAACCTCGTCACAATTATTCCTTGTGCTTTGGCATCTAGTTTTTCCCATTCTACTGTATTTTTCTCGTCAACCGTAGGCTTTGTTTTTGTGCCATCCACGCGACCCCTAAAACATCTGCTGCCTTCAGAATTATTCTTACTTGGAATTTCCAAGTACTCCAGTTGGAGACTCCTTCCAACTTCACACTTGATCCGCCGCTTATCGATGTTGAACTCATGCCAAACTCGGCATCCATCTCTGTTTGTTTCTTGTGTCGTACTATTGTAAATTAAGAGCTCATGTGGTGGTAAATTAGAAATGACAGGATGTGTTTAATTTTACGCAAGAATATTTATTTGTATTATGAAACGCTGAACTGCGCCAGAACTTTCACATCAGAGAGAGAGAGAGAGTGTCTTGACAACTTGACAAGGAAAGGATTCTACTTACTACCAACTTAGCCTCTTCGATATCCACAGCCGCACAGTGGCCAATGTCAATAAAGGCCTGGGTGTCCAACGCCACCCAGTGGCCGATCACGTGATGCGCGATCACGTTTTTTGTTTACCTTTTGTTTTGTTTAGTTTTAGTTTAATAATATTGCTTATTGCATCGTTTCGGTTCACTATCGTGGAACGAATGAAACGGAGATGCAATGGGACGTTACTATTTGTCCCCGCGTCATCTAGTTCACTCATACCAGGCTAACACGGCAAGTGGGTTTTACGACCTTGACGTGAAGTACGTGTATGTTGTGTGTTGTGTACTTGTGATGTTTTTAACAATGTTTTTGTATGAGAATCTATTATTTTCGTTATTTGTTTTGTGTTTTTACGTAAAGAAATATATTCAATTTCATAAATATAAAGTGATGTGAACAATAAATTGTATAGAAGTTGATATTTTAGGTAATGTTCAAGGTTACCTTATAACCTCAGGTAAGTTCAGTTATTGTTTATTAATCTTGTCCTAACGTTAAATATTCTTCTTGTAACGTAAACCTAATGTTTTGTTTAGATTTGCAACTAAAAATAACATATACTTATGTATGGGCCAAGCCACTCGAGCAAAAGTTGAGCCGACATTTGAAGTGTAAACAAACACATTTTTTGCCGGGATTTCGAAGCGGGAATATTGGGAACAATGGGCTATTGTTGATAAATTATTGTGTAAAAAATTTGTATGGAGAAGTGTCCTTTTTTTCAGAGTAAATTGTTACTTAAACTTTGTAGTTTTAAATAAAAATAACGATTACTTGAAATAAATAAATGAAATGCTTTATTTACAATCATATAACCTTTTATGTACTGTACTTTTTGCCGTTGCATGCATAGTATTGTTTTTCATTAAATGACATTCATCTGCTGTTGATAACACAGTATATCCTATGTCTAATGCCACACTCATTGAGAATAAGTTTACTTTTAGTCTTGGCACGTACAAAACATCATGGATCTTTGTTTGGATCCAATTTTCCCCTTCATATAGGTTCTGCAAGTGGATCTGATGCCTTATTTATTTCCATGGCTAAGTGTTGGAAATTGTCCAATGAATGACAGATTAATGGGTTACAATTTTGCATTACAGGTTCGTGTTCAGGATCATATCCTTCGGGATAATCATCATCATAATCCAGGTCCTGCCGGGGTCGATTTTCTAATAGTCGGTCGAAAACGTCTTGTGCATCTCCTGTAGGATACTGAGATAGAGGTGGTTGGCCAGTTAAAGTAGCGCTGATACCCTTGATACTTGGCATATTAGTCATTCTAGGGCTGCTGATATCAGGTATCAAATTATAAATCGAAGCGGTTATTAAACTTGCGACCCCTGTTAGAATACAGGCAACAAATCCTCCTGGAGATTCGGGTCTTTCTGATCCAAGGATCAGTTCTTGTATGTACAGATAAGAAGAGTAAGAGGACATAAAAGGTGAACTAATATTTGAAAGTTGATTAAGAAGAGTTAGGAAATAGACTAGTTGAACGTAGGGAGTTAATTATAATTTTAAGGATTATTTTTTCAAATGCTTTCAGTTCAACGTCTCCATACCCCATAGCTTTTATCACTGTTCCATCACCGATAGTGACGGCTTTTGCACTATAAACGTTTATAGTTCATGAAAAAAGTTCAGAAGCACCATTGTCCAAGAACCAGTGATTTACAGTACATTTAGAGGTTAGAGCACTGATTGATTTGTTTTATCACTGTTCACTTTTTATTTTAGCACTTTTATTGAACCAACATTATTCTAATGTATGTCCACGTTTTTTGCACTGTTTACAAAAAGCGTTGGATTTCTTAACTTTTACTTTGCAGTCCTTTTTGTAGTGTCAAGCTTTTCCACAGCGAAAACAGGCTCCTTTACATTAACTTTAAAAGCAGTCTTTTCTTCATAATTTTTGTTTCGCTGTTCTTCTACAACAACCTACCTGTCTTTTGACAGGCTATGTTTGTCTGTAGGAACGGAGTCCCACGCAGAAACAAAATGGAGATATTTTTCTCCCACAGAACTGATGATTTTTGTTATTATCACATTATCAGGAATCTCGCCTTTAGGCTGGTGAATTTGAGCCACGATATCATCTACCTTTGCTAAATATGATGCCATATCTTATTTTTTTTCTAATTTCAAAAAATCTTTGTTGTAAGATATGTAATGACACATCCGATTTTTATTCATAAACAGTACATAATTTATCCCATATTTCTTTTGCCGTATTCGCAGTTTGTACTTGCATAATTACCGTGTTCGATAACCTCGTCACAATTATTCCTTGTGCTTTGGCATCTAGTTTTTCCCATTCTACTGTATTTTTCTCGTCAACCGTAGGCTTTGTTTTTGTGCCATCCACGCGACCCCTAAAACATCTGCTGCCTTCAGAATTATTCTTACTTGGAATTTCCAAGTACTCCAGTTGGAGACTCCTTCCAACTTCACACTTGATCCGCCGCTTATCGATGTTGAACTCATGCCAAACTCGGCATCCATCTCTGTTTGTTTCTTGTGTCGTACTATTGTAAATTAAGAGCTCATGTGGTGGTAAATTAGAAATGACAGGATGTGTTTAATTTTACGCAAGAATATTTATTTGTATTATGAAACGCTGAACTGCGCCAGAACTTTCACATCAGAGAGAGAGAGAGAGTGTCTTGACAACTTGACAAGGAAAGGATTCTACTTACTACCAACTTAGCCTCTTCGATATCCACAGCCGCACAGTGGCCAATGTCAATAAAGGCCTGGGTGTCCAACGCCACCCAGTGGCCGATCACGTGATGCGCGATCACGTTTTTTGTTTACCTTTTGTTTTGTTTAGTTTTAGTTTAATAATATTGCTTATTGCATCGTTTCGGTTCACTATCGTGGAACGAATGAAACGGAGATGCAATGGGACGTTACTATTTGTCCCCGCGTCATCTAGTTCACTCATACCAGGCTAACACGGCAAGTGGGTTTTACGACCTTGACGTGAAGTACGTGTATGTTGTGTGTTGTGTACTTGTGATGTTTTTAACAATGTTTTTGTATGAGAATCTATTATTTTCGTTATTTGTTTTGTGTTTTTACGTAAAGAAATATATTCAATTTCATAAATATAAAGTGATGTGAACAATAAATTGTATAGAAGTTGATATTTTAGGGAATGTTCAAGGTTACCTTATAACCTCAGGTAAGTTCAGTTATTGTTTATTAATCTTGTCCTAACGTTAAATATTCTTCTTGTAACGTAAACCTAATGTTTTGTTTAGATTTGCAACTAAAAATAACATATACTTATGTATGGGCCAAGCCACTCGAGCAAAAGTTGAGCCGACATTTGAAGTGTAAACAAACACATTTTTTGCCGGGATTTCGAAGCGGGAATATTGGGAACAATGGGCTATTGTTGATAAATTATTGTGTAAAAAATTTGTATGGAGAAGTGTCCTTTTTTTCAGAGTAAATTGTTACTTAAACTTTGTAGTTTTAAATAAAAACTAGCTGTTGCCCGCGGCTCCGCCCGCGTGAATGTCGATTTTCGCGGCAAATAGTAACCTGTATAAGCTATATTACTGTAAAGTTTCATCCAAATCCGTTTAGAAGTTTTAGCGTGAAAGAGTAACAAACACACACACTCACACACATTTTGTGTTTTGTTTCTGGTAAATTATCATAACTATTAAGTTATATGTTTGTTTATATTAAAAATTATAACTCCTAATTCAAGTATTTTAAACTTAAAATTGATCTTTTACATTTTTATTATACGATAAAAAAGTAATCATATACCGTACCTATTGTAAAGTATCTTTTAGAAACTGTTTAAGAACTACCAGATGTGGATGTTGTGTTAGTTACATTGAGATGATAATTTTAGGAACTGGTCACACACACTTTTTTGGAAATATAAATACAATGTAGATTATTTATATATTATTTATAAAATGTATGCACTAAGAATGTACATCGGCGGACTTAATGCCCAGAGCATTCTCTTCCAGTCGACCTTCGGGTGGTGGAGAAATCTTATAAGGCAGGTGTGTGAAATCTTATATACATAAGAAGTCCGTTCAAATTTACAATAATCACATCATATTCAACGTTATACATACAAACATACATATATAAGTAGATATACATATACAGATTACGTATACATAAATACAACATTTATACACTAAATAATGGAAAAAAAAACTTCGTTTAAAAAAACCGACTTAAAAACTAAAAAGTATCAAATAACTTGTATATGCTACCTATTCATAGGTTTGAAGTCGGTGCCAAGCCAAATGTAATAGTAGGTACCACACTCGCTATATTTCGAGACGAACGTTAACGACGTCACCGACGCTTCGGTTGTTTTGTTCTACGCCAAGAGCAGCTATCCCGCTCAAGGTCACGCCATATCAGGAGATATGGTGGCCATGGGACCACATGAGGAGCATACCCTTTCGAATACAAAAATAATTTTCAAAATCGGTTCATAAATTAACGGAGGAGTAATCCGTGTACATACATACATTAAGAAAAAAATCGATGAAATTGCGAACCTCCTCCTTTTGGTAGTCGTTTAAAAAGGACGGTAAGCTATAGATTAGAAAATTCTGCCAGTTCATTGAGAAAGAGCTCATGTACTTTATTTTTGAATGTATATCGGTTAGTGGACATACTGATTTCGAGCGGGAGCGCATTCCAGAGTATTACTGCTCGAACAAAGAAGGAACAGTTCACGAAGTCGGAGTAATGAGACGGACATGAGAGAAGCAGATTATTGACTGAGCTAGGATTTCTATCGTGATTAGAGCACAGGTATCGGAAATACGGAGCAAGGTAGGTAGGTAAGGATGGCGAGTTGAGAAATGAAAATAGGAAGGTAAGTGCTCGCTGATTGCACTGTAGGCGAATAAGTAACCATTTTAACTGGGAACGCAAAGCAGACACATGGTCATACTTTCGAATATTGAAAATAAATCGAATGCAGTTATTAAGAAGACGGTCAAGCTTGTTAAGGAGGTCTGCATTCAGGTCGAAGTAACACACATCACCATAGTACATTCAGTGTTCCGCAAACTTTTTGGGTTCAAGGTACATCTAGGAAGATTAAAAATTTTGGAGGTACACCATAATTTAAAAATATTTTTAAGTAATAAAAAACAATGTTTCTTATTAGTCACAAAACTATATTTTTATTTTACACTTTAATTGAGCATAGGCGGTCTCATCTCTCGTCGATCGTCTTGAGGCGTTCCCTTTTTTGTTTTTTACTGTGGTAAGAGTTAAAAATCCTAATCCACATAACTTAAAAAAAATCTTATCTAGTTTTATGGTTAGGCATATTTAGACAAAATAAAAAGATCTCAGAAATTACAGAATAAAAAATAAAAAAGTCCTCAGAAATCAGAACAGACTTGTCTATAAGTAAATTCTGAAAGCTGCAGCACTTTGAATAGGAAGGGAAGAATAGAAATAGGGCGAAAATTTTCAGGAAGGAAAGAATAGAAATAAAGCGAAAATATTCAGGAAAGGGTAGAATAGAATTAGGGCGAAAATGTTCAGGAAGAGAAGAATAGGAATACGGTGAAAATGTTCAGGAAGGGTAGAATAAAAATAAACTTCGTACCGCCATATTTACATATCTGTCTCAGCTGGTCTCAGCTTCCTACAGGCAGTGTACAGTCGCGGACAAAGAAAAAGACATTTCCCGTTATTAAAAAAAAAAAAAATTAAAAAAAAAACTATGTCCTACCTCGTAGTATGAACTTAAATCGTGCCAAGTTTCATTTTAATCAATTCAGTAGTTTCAGCGTGATGCGCGGCCAAGATACAGATAGACGTCGCGGACAAAAAAAAATACTTTGCCCGCTATCTTTTAATTTTTCTTATACACAAACCTTGTCCTAACAATAAGGTCCTACACATAAAAAAAGAATCATTTAATTTGGTGCAGCCGATCGGAAGTTATGCGCGTACTAACATTTCGGCGATACATTTTTATATAAATAGATATGTTGATACTGAATTTTAAAAATATTATCTAATATCTTTACCATTTTTATTTGCATTCTAAGCAGTGACAACCAACAAAATATGTCGATACAATGACAATTTCTGAATGAACCAACAATAACAACCATCAAAATAATAATATTAAAATACGCGATAATAATATATAAATAATATGTGGTGTCTATTTAAAACCCTTAATTTCATTCGTGTAATAATATATGATGCCTATTTAAAACCCTTAATTTAATAAGTGCTTCAATTTGACAGTCAAAAGTTTGACAGGAAAGTTGGTAGAACAGTTTATATGGGCAAAAGGAAATTGTTGTTTTTATTATCTTCCCCGCAATTTTTTCATATTTTCTCACCGTTTAAACCTTCCCTGAACCACGGCAAACATTTCAAAACCTAAATCAGCTAAATCGGCCCGGCGGTTCTCGAGTTTTAGCGAGACAAACGAACAGCAATTCATTTTTAGGGTTCCGTGCGAAAGGCAAAAAACGGAACCCTTATAGATTCGTCATGTCTGTCTGTCTGTCCGTCCGTATGGCACAACCACTTTTTTTCGAAACTATAAAACCTATAATGTTGAAACTTGGTAAGAAGATGTATTCTGTGAACCGCATTAAGATTTTCACACAAAAATAGAAAAAAAAACAATAAATTATGGGGGTCCCCATACTTAGAACTGAAACTCAAAAATTTTTTTTTCATCCAACCGATACGTGTGGGTGTGGGTAGGTCTTCGAAAATGATATTGAGGTTTCTAATATCATACTTTTCTAAACTGATTAGTTTGCGCGAGAGACACTTCCAAAGTGGTAAAATGTGTCCCCCCCCCCCTGTTACTTCTAAAATAAGAGAATGATAAATCTAAAAAAAATATATGATGTACATTACCATGCAAACTTCCAACGAAAAGTGGTTTGAACGAAATCTAGTAATTAGTTTTTTTTTTTAAAACGTCATAAATCGTAAACTGCAATTTACCTTTCATTCAATCAACACAAATATAAAAATAAAATAAAAATTGTATTATGCTACTTGCTGCTGCGGAACCCTTCATGGGCGAGTCCGACTCGCACTTGGCCGCTTTTTATAGGATATAAGAGAAGAAGAAGATATACAAATTGTTTTGTCAACTTTGCAAGTTTTTTCTAGTAATCTATTACTGTAAAACCAGCAAATTAAATACAGTCTACTGAAAAGTCGTCTTCCTTCATACATTTGGACCTTGCTCCTTTACAATGACCATTTAACGTTATTATGGTATTTTAGTTTTTGGTTCAGAATCGATTAGAGCGTCCTCCCAAAAAAAATCTAAATTTCTCTAATGTACAGAATTAACGAATGTTTTTTTTTATTATACCTACTTTAAAAATTAATCATATATGGATTACTCGTATATAGGATAGGTACATCCTACTGTGAAGTTAGTGTTACTTAATTCCAATAGATGTCGTTGTTAAGTTTAGAAAAGTTAAGTTCAGTAACGATTAGAGAGCCCTCCCGTTAAAACATCTAAATTTCTTTAATGTACAGAATTGATCTGTTACATCACATTTTTATTATACGTTCAAAAGAAAATCATATTACGTACCTATTGTAAAGTTAGTTACTTGATTCCAAGAGATGTCGCTGTTTTAAGCAAACTCAACGTCTACAGATTTATTATACGGGATATATGTATAAATAGATCACGGAACAATATTTAAAGTACTTTCTGTCTAGCAAAAAAAGAATGAATGAAATCACGTGTCATTGAATTACAACCAAGTACATATTTTGACTTTCATCCGCTCTCTCCAGGAAACAGTGCTGAATTTATGGATAGAGAGATTTCGATAAATCAAATACTTAATGCTACACCGAATTATACGTAATACGTTCTACGATTATTCCACGATATATTAATCAAAGTGTTATTAATTACGCATGTCTTCCAAAAGATGTCACTACGTGTCGTATTTCGTAATGATAAATTCTTTATATTTTTTTTTCCAATAGATAGAGAGATTGTGATAAATTAAATAATTAATGCTACAATCTTCAGAGTATCTCCTTTCTAACAAAAAAAGAATTATTGCAATCGGACTACTCGTTAATGAATTACAATTAATTACACATTTTGACTTTCATCCCCCCTCACAGGGAAACCGTCCGGAATTTCGGAATAAAAAGTATCCTATGTCCTACCTCGGAGTATGAACTCAAATCATGCCAAGTTTCATTTGAATCCATTCAGTAGTTTCGGCGTGATGCGCGGCCAAGATACAGACAGACAGACAGACAGACAGACAGACAGACAAAAATGAAAAAAAAAATAGTTTTGGTTTCAGTATCAATAACAGAGTGCCCTCCAAAAAAAATTTTTCAAAATATCTTCAATGTACAGAATTTGACCTGTTACATTTTTATTATAAGTATAGATAACGATTACTTGAAATAAATAAATGAAATGCTTTATTTACAATCATATAACCTTTTATGTACTGTACTTTTTGCCGTTGCATGCATAGTATTGTTTTTCATTAAATGACATTCATCTGCTGTTGATAACACAGTATATCCTATGTCTAATGCCACACTCATTGAGAATAAGTTTACTTTTAGTCTTGGCACGTACAAAACATCATGGATCTTTGTTTGGATCCAATTTTCCCCTTCATATAGGTTCTGCAAGTGGATCTGATGCCTTATTTATTTCCATGGCTAAGTGTTGGAAATTGTCCAATGAATGACAGATTAATGGGTTACAATTTTGCATTACAGGTTCGTGTTCAGGATCATATCCTTCGGGATAATCATCATCATAATCCAGGTCCTGCCGGGGTCGATTTTCTAATAGTCGGTCGAAAACGTCTTGTGCATCTCCTGTAGGATACTGAGATAGAGGTGGTTGGCCAGTTAAAGTAGCGCTGATACCCTTGATACTTGGCATATTAGTCATTCTAGGGCTGCTGATATCAGGTATCAAATTATAAATCGAAGCGGTTATTAAACTTGCGACCCCTGTTAGAATACAGGCAACAAATCCTCCTGGAGATTCGGGTCTTTCTGATCCAAGGATCAGTTCTTGTATGTACAGATAAGAAGAGTAAGAGGACATAAAAGGTGAACTAATATTTGAAAGTTGATTAAGAAGAGTTAGGAAATAGACTTGTTGAACGTAGGGAGTTAATTATAATTTTAAGGATTATTTTTTCAAATGCTTTCAGTTCAACGTCTCCATACCCCATAGCTTTTATCACTGTTCCATCACCGATAGTGACGGCTTTTGCACTATAAACGTTTATAGTTCATGAAAAAAGTTCAGAAGCACCATTGTCCAAGAACCAGTGATTTACAGTACATTTAGAGGTTAGAGCACTGATTGATTTATTTTATCACTGTTCACTTTTTATTTTAGCACTTTTATTGAACCAACATTATTCTAATGTATGTCCACGTTTTTTGCACTGTTTACAAAAAGCTTTGGATTTCTTAACTTTTACTTTGCAGTCCTTTTTGTAGTGTCAAGCTTTTCCACAGCGAAAACAGGCTCCTTTACATTAACTTTAAAAGCAGTCTTTTCTTCATAATTTTTGTTTCGCTGTTCTTCTATCAACAACCTACCTGTCTTTTGACAGGCTATGTTTGTCTGTAGGAACGGAGTCCCACGCAGAAACAAAATGGAGATATTTTTCTCCCACAGAACTGATGATTTTTGTTATTATCACATTATCAGGAATCTCGCCTTTAGGCTGGTGAATTTGAGCCACGATATCATCTACCTTTGCTAAATATGATGCCATATCTTATTTTTTTTCTAATTTCAAAAAATCTTTGTTGTAAGATATGTAATGACACATCCGATTTTTATTCATAAACAGTACATAATTTATCCCATATTTCTTTTGCCGTATTCGCAGTTTGTACTTGCATAATTACCGTGTTCGATAACCTCGTCACAATTATTCCTTGTGCTTTGGCATCTAGTTTTTCCCATTCTACTGTATTTTTCTCGTCAACCGTAGGCTTTGTTTTTGTGCCATCCACGCGACCCCTAAAACATCTGCTGCCTTCAGAATTATTCTTACTTGGAATTTCCAAGTACTCCAGTTGGAGACTCCTTCCAACTTCACACTTGATCCGCCGCTTATCGATGTTGAACTCATGCCAAACTCGGCATCCATCTCTGTTTGTTTCTTGTGTCGTACTATTGTAAATTAAGAGCTCATGTGGTGGTAAATTAGAAATGACAGGATGTGTTTAATTTTACGCAAGAATATTTATTTGTATTATGAAACGCTGAACTGCGCCAGAACTTTCACATCAGAGAGAGAGAGAGAGTGTCTTGACAACTTGACAAGGAAAGGATTCTACTTACTACCAACTTAGCCTCTTCGATATCCACAGCCGCACAGTGGCCAATGTCAATAAAGGCCTGGGTGTCCAACGCCACCCAGTGGCCGATCACGTGATGCGCGATCACGTTTTTTGTTTACCTTTTGTTTTGTTTAGTTTTAGTTTAATAATATTGCTTATTGCATCGTTTCGGTTCACTATCGTGGAACGAATGAAACGGAGATGCAATGGGACGTTACTATTTGTCCCCGCGTCATCTAGTTCACTCATACCAGGCTAACACGGCAAGTGGGTTTTACGACCTTGACGTGAAGTACGTGTATGTTGTGTGTTGTGTACTTGTGATGTTTTTAACAATGTTTTTGTATGAGAATCTATTATTTTCGTTATTTGTTTTGTGTTTTTACGTAAAGAAATATATTCAATTTCATAAATATAAAGTGATGTGAACAATAAATTGTATAGAAGTTGATATTTTAGGTAATGTTCAAGGTTACCTTATAACCTCAGGTAAGTTCAGTTATTGTTTATTAATCTTGTCCTAACGTTAAATATTCTTCTTGTAACGTAAACCTAATGTTTTGTTTAGATTTGCAACTAAAAATAACATATACTTATGTATGGGCCAAGCCACTCGAGCAAAAGTTGAGCCGACATTTGAAGTGTAAACAAACACATTTTTTGCCGGGATTTCGAAGCGGGAATATTGGGAACAATGGGCTATTGTTGATAAATTATTGTGTAAAAAATTTGTATGGAGAAGTGTCCTTTTTTTCAGAGTAAATTGTTACTTAAACTTTGTAGTTTTAAATAAAAATAACGATTACTTGAAATAAATAAATGAAATGCTTTATTTACAATCATATAACCTTTTATGTTTTGTACTTTTTGCCGTTGCATGCATAGTATTGTTTTTCATTAAATGACATTCATCTGCTGTTGATAACACAGTATATCCTATGTCTAATGCCACACTCATTGAGAATAAGTTTACTTTTAGTCTTGGCACGTACAAAACATCATGGATCTTTGTTTGGATCCAATTTTCCCCTTCATATAGGTTCTGCAAGTGGATCTGATGCCTTATTTATTTCCATGGCTAAGTGTTGGAAATTGTCCAATGAATGACAGATTAATGGGTTACAATTTTGCATTACAGGTTCGTGTTCAGGATCATATCCTTCGGGATAATCATCATCATAATCCAGGTCCTGCCGGGGTCGATTTTCTAATAGTCGGTCGAAAACGTCTTGTGCATCTCCTGTAGGATACTGAGATAGAGGTGGTTGGCCAGTTAAAGTAGCGCTGATACCCTTGATACTTGGCATATTAGTCATTCTAGGGCTGCTGATATCAGGTATCAAATTATAAATCGAAGCGGTTATTAAACTTGCGACCCCTGTTAGAATACAGGCAACAAATCCTCCTGGAGATTCGGGTCTTTCTGATCCAAGGATCAGTTCTTGTATGTACAGATAAGAAGAGTAAGAGGACATAAAAGGTGAACTAATATTTGAAAGTTGATTAAGAAGAGTTAGGAAATAGACTAGTTGAACGTAGGGAGTTAATTATAATTTTAAGGATTATTTTTTCAAATGCTTTCAGTTCAACGTCTCCATACCCCATAGCTTTTATCACTGTTCCATCACCGATAGTGACGGCTTTTGCACTATAAACGTTTATAGTTCATGAAAAAAGTTCAGAAGCACCATTGTCCAAGAACCAGTGATTTACAGTACATTTAGAGGTTAGAGCACTGATTGATTTGTTTTATCACTGTTCACTTTTTATTTTAGCACTTTTATTGAACCAACATTATTCTAATGTATGTCCACGTTTTTTGCACTGTTTACAAAAAGCTTTGGATTTCTTAACTTTTACTTTGCAGTCCTTTTTGTAGTGTCAAGCTTTTCCACAGCGAAAACAGGCTCCTTTACATTAACTTTAAAAGCAGTCTTTTCTTCATAATTTTTGTTTCGCTGTTCTTCTATCAACAACCTACCTGTCTTTTGACAGGCTATGTTTGTCTGTAGGAACGGAGTCCCACGCAGAAACAAAATGGAGATATTTTTCTCCCACAGAACTGATGATTTTTGTTATTATCACATTATCAGGAATCTCGCCTTTAGGCTGGTGAATTTGAGCCACGATATCATCTACCTTTGCTAAATATGATGCCATATCTTATTTTTTTTCTAATTTCAAAAAATCTTTGTTGTAAGATATGTAATGACACATCCGATTTTTATTCATAAACAGTACATAATTTATCCCATATTTCTTTTGCCGTATTCGCAGTTTGTACTTGCATAATTACCGTGTTCGATAACCTCGTCACAATTATTCCTTGTGCTTTGGCATCTAGTTTTTCCCATTCTACTGTATTTTTCTCGTCAACCGTAGGCTTTGTTTTTGTGCCATCCACGCGACCCCTAAAACATCTGCTGCCTTCAGAATTATTCTTACTTGGAATTTCCAAGTACTCCAGTTGGAGACTCCTTCCAACTTCACACTTGATCCGCCGCTTATCGATGTTGAACTCATGCCAAACTCGGCATCCATCTCTGTTTGTTTCTTGTGTCGTACTATTGTAAATTAAGAGCTCATGTGGTGGTAAATTAGAAATGACAGGATGTGTTTAATTTTACGCAAGAATATTTATTTGTATTATGAAACGCTGAACTGCGCCAGAACTTTCACATCAGAGAGAGAGAGAGAGTGTCTTGACAACTTGACAAGGAAAGGATTCTACTTACTACCAACTTAGCCTCTTCGATATCCACAGCCGCACAGTGGCCAATGTCAATAAAGGCCTGGGTGTCCAACGCCACCCAGTGGCCGATCACGTGATGCGCGATCACGTTTTTTGTTTACCTTTTGTTTTGTTTAGTTTTAGTTTAATAATATTGCTTATTGCATCGTTTCGGTTCACTATCGTGGAACGAATGAAACGGAGATGCAATGGGACGTTACTATTTGTCCCCGCGTCATCTAGTTCACTCATACCAGGCTAACACGGCAAGTGGGTTTTACGACCTTGACGTGAAGTACGTGTATGTTGTGTGTTGTGTACTTGTGATGTTTTTAACAATGTTTTTGTATGAGAATCTATTATTTTCGTTATTTGTTTTGTGTTTTTACGTAAAGAAATATATTCAATTTCATAAATATAAAGTGATGTGAACAATAAATTGTATAGAAGTTGATATTTTAGGTAATGTTCAAGGTTACCTTATAACCTCAGGTAAGTTCAGTTATTGTTTATTAATCTTGTCCTAACGTTAAATATTCTTCTTGTAACGTAAACCTAATGTTTTGTTTAGATTTGCAACTAAAAATAACATATACTTATGTATGGGCCAAGCCACTCGAGCAAAAGTTGAGCCGACATTTGAAGTGTAAACAAACACATTTTTTGCCGGGATTTCGAAGCGGGAATATTGGGAACAATGGGCTATTGTTGATAAATTATTGTGTAAAAAATTTGTATGGAGAAGTGTCCTTTTTTTCAGAGTAAATTGTTACTTAAACTTTGTAGTTTTAAATAAAAATAACGATTACTTGAAATAAATAAATGAAATGCTTTATTTACAATCATATAACCTTTTATGTACTGTACTTTTTGCCGTTGCATGCATAGTATTGTTTTTCATTAAATGACATTCATCTGCTGTTGATAACACAGTATATCCTATGTCTAATGCCACACTCATTGAGAATAAGTTTACTTTTAGTCTTGGCACATACAAAACATCATGGATCTTTGTTTGGATCCAATTTTCCCCTTCATATAGGTTCTGCAAGTGGATCTGATGCCTTATTTATTTCCATGGCTAAGTGTTGGAAATTGTCCAATGAATGACAGATTAATGGGTTACAATTTTGCATTACAGGTTCGTGTTCAGGATCATATCCTTCGGGATAATCATCATCATAATCCAGGTCCTGCCGGGGTCGATTTTCTAATAGTCGGTCGAAAACGTCTTGTGCATCTCCTGTAGGATACTGAGATAGAGGTGGTTGGCCAGTTAAAGTAGCGCTGATACCCTTGATACTTGGCATATTAGTCATTCTAGGGCTGCTGATATCAGGTATCAAATTATAAATCGAAGCGGTTATTAAACTTGCGACCCCTGTTAGAATACAGGCAACAAATCCTCCTGGAGATTCGGGTCTTTCTGATCCAAGGATCAGTTCTTGTATGTACAGATAAGAAGAGTAAGAGGACATAAAAGGTGAACTAATATTTGAAAGTTGATTAAGAAGAGTTAGGAAATAGACTAGTTGAACGTAGGGAGTTAATTATAATTTTAAGGATTATTTTTTCAAATGCTTTCAGTTCAACGTCTCCATACCCCATAGCTTTTATCACTGTTCCATCACCGATAGTGACGGCTTTTGCACTATAAACGTTTATAGTTCATGAAAAAAGTTCAGAAGCACCATTGTCCAAGAACCAGTGATTTACAGTACATTTAGAGGTTAGAGCACTGATTGATTTGTTTTATCACTGTTCACTTTTTATTTTAGCACTTTTATTGAACCAACATTATTCTAATGTATGTCCACGTTTTTTGCACTGTTTACAAAAAGCTTTGGATTTCTTAACTTTTACTTTGCAGTCCTTTTTGTAGTGTCAAGCTTTTCCACAGCGAAAACAGGCTCCTTTACATTAACTTTAAAAGCAGTCTTTTCTTCATAATTTTTGTTTCGCTGTTCTTCTATCAACAACCTACCTGTCTTTTGACAGGCTATGTTTGTCTGTAGGAACGGAGTCCCACGCAGAAACAAAATGGAGATATTTTTCTCCCACAGAACTGATGATTTTTGTTATTATCACATTATCAGGAATCTCGCCTTTAGGCTGGTGAATTTGAGCCACGATATCATCTACCTTTGCTAAATATGATGCCATATCTTATTTTTTTTCTAATTTCAAAAAATCTTTGTTGTAAGATATGTAATGACACATCCGATTTTTATTCATAAACAGTACATAATTTATCCCATATTTCTTTTGCCGTATTCGCAGTTTGTACTTGCATAATTACCGTGTTCGATAACCTCGTCACAATTATTCCTTGTGCTTTGGCATCTAGTTTTTCCCATTCTACTGTATTTTTCTCGTCAACCGTAGGCTTTGTTTTTGTGCCATCCACGCGACCCCTAAAACATCTGCTGCCTTCAGAATTATTCTTACTTGGAATTTCCAAGTACTCCAGTTGGAGACTCCTTCCAACTTCACACTTGATCCGCCGCTTATCGATGTTGAACTCATGCCAAACTCGGCATCCATCTCTGTTTGTTTCTTGTGTCGTACTATTGTAAATTAAGAGCTCATGTGGTGGTAAATTAGAAATGACAGGATGTGTTTAATTTTACGCAAGAATATTTATTTGTATTATGAAACGCTGAACTGCGCCAGAACTTTCACATCAGAGAGAGAGAGAGAGTGTCTTGACAACTTGACAAGGAAAGGATTCTACTTACTACCAACTTAGCCTCTTCGATATCCACAGCCGCACAGTGGCCAATGTCAATAAAGGCCTGGGTGTCCAACGCCACCCAGTGGCCGATCACGTGATGCGCGATCACGTTTTTTGTTTACCTTTTGTTTTGTTTAGTTTTAGTTTAATAATATTGCTTATTGCATCGTTTCGGTTCACTATCGTGGAACGAATGAAACGGAGATGCAATGGGACGTTACTATTTGTCCCCGCGTCATCTAGTTCACTCATACCAGGCTAACACGGCAAGTGGGTTTTACGACCTTGACGTGAAGTACGTGTATGTTGTGTGTTGTGTACTTGTGATGTTTTTAACAATGTTTTTGTATGAGAATCTATTATTTTCGTTATTTGTTTTGTGTTTTTACGTAAAGAAATATATTCAATTTCATAAATATAAAGTGATGTGAACAATAAATTGTATAGAAGTTGATATTTTAGGTAATGTTCAAGGTTACCTTATAACCTCAGGTAAGTTCAGTTATTGTTTATTAATCTTGTCCTAACGTTAAATATTCTTCTTGTAACGTAAACCTAATGTTTTGTTTAGATTTGCAACTAAAAATAACATATACTTATGTATGGGCCAAGCCACTCGAGCAAAAGTTGAGCCGACATTTGAAGTGTAAACAAACACATTTTTTGCCGGGATTTCGAAGCGGGAATATTGGGAACAATGGGCTATTGTTGATAAATTATTGTGTAAAAAATTTGTATGGAGAAGTGTCCTTTTTTTCAGAGTAAATTGTTACTTAAACTTTGTAGTTTTAAATAAAAATAACGATTACTTGAAATAAATAAATGAAATGCTTTATTTACAATCATATAACCTTTTATGTACTGTACTTTTTGCCGTTGCATGCATAGTATTGTTTTTCATTAAATGACATTCATCTGCTGTTGATAACACAGTATATCCTATGTCTAATGCCACACTCATTGAGAATAAGTTTACTTTTAGTCTTGGCACGTACAAAACATCATGGATCTTTGTTTGGATCCAATTTTCCCCTTCATATAGGTTCTGCAAGTGGATCTGATGCCTTATTTATTTCCATGGCTAAGTGTTGGAAATTGTCCAATGAATGACAGATTAATGGGTTACAATTTTGCATTACAGGTTCGTGTTCAGGATCATATCCTTCGGGATAATCATCATCATAATCCAGGTCCTGCCGGGGTCGATTTTCTAATAGTCGGTCGAAAACGTCTTGTGCATCTCCTGTAGGATACTGAGATAGAGGTGGTTGGCCAGTTAAAGTAGCGCTGATACCCTTGATACTTGGCATATTAGTCATTCTAGGGCTGCTGATATCAGGTATCAAATTATAAATCGAAGCGGTTATTAAACTTGCGACCCCTGTTAGAATACAGGCAACAAATCCTCCTGGAGATTCGGGTCTTTCTGATCCAAGGATCAGTTCTTGTATGTACAGATAAGAAGAGTAAGAGGACATAAAAGGTGAACTAATATTTGAAAGTTGATTAAGAAGAGTTAGGAAATAGACTAGTTGAACGTAGGGAGTTAATTATAATTTTAAGGATTATTTTTTCAAATGCTTTCAGTTCAACGTCTCCATACCCCATAGCTTTTATCACTGTTCCATCACCGATAGTGACGGCTTTTGCACTATAAACGTTTATAGTTCATGAAAAAAGTTCAGAAGCACCATTGTCCAAGAACCAGTGATTTACAGTACATTTAGAGGTTAGAGCACTGATTGATTTGTTTTATCACTGTTCACTTTTTATTTTAGCACTTTTATTGAACCAACATTATTCTAATGTATGTCCACGTTTTTTGCACTGTTTACAAAAAGCTTTGGATTTCTTAACTTTTACTTTGCAGTCCTTTTTGTAGTGTCAAGCTTTTCCACAGCGAAAACAGGCTCCTTTACATTAACTTTAAAAGCAGTCTTTTCTTCATAATTTTTGTTTCGCTGTTCTTCTATCAACAACCTACCTGTCTTTTGACAGGCTATGTTTGTCTGTAGGAACGGAGTCCCACGCAGAAACAAAATGGAGATATTTTTCTCCCACAGAACTGATGATTTTTGTTATTATCACATTATCAGGAATCTCGCCTTTAGGCTGGTGAATTTGAGCCACGATATCATCTACCTTTGCTAAATATGATGCCATATCTTATTTTTTTTCTAATTTCAAAAAATCTTTGTTGTAAGATATGTAATGACACATCCGATTTTTATTCATAAACAGTACATAATTTATCCCATATTTCTTTTGCCGTATTCGCAGTTTGTACTTGCATAATTACCGTGTTCGATAACCTCGTCACAATTATTCCTTGTGCTTTGGCATCTAGTTTTTCCCATTCTACTGTATTTTTCTCGTCAACCGTAGGCTTTGTTTTTGTGCCATCCACGCGACCCCTAAAACATCTGCTGCCTTCAGAATTATTCTTACTTGGAATTTCCAAGTACTCCAGTTGGAGACTCCTTCCAACTTCACACTTGATCCGCCGCTTATCGATGTTGAACTCATGCCAAACTCGGCATCCATCTCTGTTTGTTTCTTGTGTCGTACTATTGTAAATTAAGAGCTCATGTGGTGGTAAATTAGAAATGACAGGATGTGTTTAATTTTACGCAAGAATATTTATTTGTATTATGAAACGCTGAACTGCGCCAGAACTTTCACATCAGAGAGAGAGAGAGAGTGTCTTGACAACTTGACAAGGAAAGGATTCTACTTACTACCAACTTAGCCTCTTCGATATCCACAGCCGCACAGTGGCCAATGTCAATAAAGGCCTGGGTGTCCAACGCCACCCAGTGGCCGATCACGTGATGCGCGATCACGTTTTTTGTTTACCTTTTGTTTTGTTTAGTTTTAGTTTAATAATATTGCTTATTGCATCGTTTCGGTTCACTATCGTGGAACGAATGAAACGGAGATGCAATGGGACGTTACTATTTGTCCCCGCGTCATCTAGTTCACTCATACCAGGCTAACACGGCAAGTGGGTTTTACGACCTTGACGTGAAGTACGTGTATGTTGTGTGTTGTGTACTTGTGATGTTTTTAACAATGTTTTTGTATGAGAATCTATTATTTTCGTTATTTGTTTTGTGTTTTTACGTAAAGAAATATATTCAATTTCATAAATATAAAGTGATGTGAACAATAAATTGTATAGAAGTTGATATTTTAGGTAATGTTCAAGGTTACCTTATAACCTCAGGTAAGTTCAGTTATTGTTTATTAATCTTGTCCTAACGTTAAATATTCTTCTTGTAACGTAAACCTAATGTTTTGTTTAGATTTGCAACTAAAAATAACATATACTTATGTATGGGCCAAGCCACTCGAGCAAAAGTTGAGCCGACATTTGAAGTGTAAACAAACACATTTTTTGCCGGGATTTCGAAGCGGGAATATTGGGAACAATGGGCTATTGTTGATAAATTATTGTGTAAAAAATTTGTATGGAGAAGTGTCCTTTTTTTCAGAGTAAATTGTTACTTAAACTTTGTAGTTTTAAATAAAAATAACGATTACTTGAAATAAATAAATGAAATGCTTTATTTACAATCATATAACCTTTTATGTACTGTACTTTTTGCCGTTGCATGCATAGTATTGTTTTTCATTAAATGACATTCATCTGCTGTTGATAACACAGTATATCCTATGTCTAATGCCACACTCATTGAGAATAACTTTACTTTTAGTCTTGGCACGTACAAAACATCATGGATCTTTGTTTGGATCCAATTTTCCCCTTCATATAGGTTCTGCAAGTGGATCTGATGCCTTATTTATTTCCATGGCTAAGTGTTGGAAATTGTCCAATGAATGACAGATTAATGGGTTACAATTTTGCATTACAGGTTCGTGTTCAGGATCATATCCTTCGGGATAATCATCATCATAATTCAGGTCCTGCCGGGGTCGATTTTCTAATAGTCGGTCGAAAACGTCTTGTGCATCTCCTGTAGGATACTGAGATAGAGGTGGTTGGCCAGTTAAAGTAGCGCTGATACCCTTGATACTTGGCATATTAGTCATTCTAGGGCTGCTGATATCAGGTATCAAATTATAAATCGAAGCGGTTATTAAACTTGCGACCCCTGTTAGAATACAGGCAACAAATCCTCCTGGAGATTCGGGTCTTTCTGATCCAAGGATCAGTTCTTGTATGTACAGATAAGAAGAGTAAGAGGACATAAAAGGTGAACTAATATTTGAAAGTTGATTAAGAAGAGTTAGGAAATAGACTAGTTGAACGTAGGGAGTTAATTATAATTTTAAGGATTATTTTTTCAAATGCTTTCAGTTCAACGTCTCCATACCCCATAGCTTTTATCACTGTTCCATCACCGATAGTGACGGCTTTTGCACTATAAACGTTTATAGTTCATGAAAAAAGTTCAGAAGCACCATTGTCCAAGAACCAGTGATTTACAGTACATTTAGAGGTTAGAGCACTGATTGATTTGTTTTATCACTGTTCACTTTTTATTTTAGCACTTTTATTGAACCAACATTATTCTAATGTATGTCCACGTTTTTTGCACTGTTTACAAAAAGCTTTGGATTTCTTAACTTTTACTTTGCAGTCCTTTTTGTAGTGTCAAGCTTTTCCACAGCGAAAACAGGCTCCTTTACATTAACTTTAAAAGCAGTCTTTTCTTCATAATTTTTGTTTCGCTGTTCTTCTATCAACAACCTACCTGTCTTTTGACAGGCTATGTTTGTCTGTAGGAACGGAGTCCCACGCAGAAACAAAATGGAGATATTTTTCTCCCACAGAACTGATGATTTTTGTTATTATCACATTATCAGGAATCTCGCCTTTAGGCTGGTGAATTTGAGCCACGATATCATCTACCTTTGCTAAATATGATGCCATATCTTATTTTTTTTCTAATTTCAAAAAATCTTTGTTGTAAGATATGTAATGACACATCCGATTTTTATTCATAAACAGTACATAATTTATCCCATATTTCTTTTGCCGTATTCGCAGTTTGTACTTGCATAATTACCGTGTTCGATAACCTCGTCACAATTATTCCTTGTGCTTTGGCATCTAGTTTTTCCCATTCTACTGTATTTTTCTCGTCAACCGTAGGCTTTGTTTTTGTGCCATCCACGCGACCCCTAAAACATCTGCTGCCTTCAGAATTATTCTTACTTGGAATTTCCAAGTACTCCAGTTGGAGACTCCTTCCAACTTCACACTTGATCCGCCGCTTATCGATGTTGAACTCATGCCAAACTCGGCATCCATCTCTGTTTGTTTCTTGTGTCGTACTATTGTAAATTAAGAGCTCATGTGGTGGTAAATTAGAAATGACAGGATGTGTTTAATTTTACGCAAGAATATTTATTTGTATTATGAAACGCTGAACTGCGCCAGAACTTTCACATCAGAGAGAGAGAGAGAGTGTCTTGACAACTTGACAAGGAAAGGATTCTACTTACTACCAACTTAGCCTCTTCGATATCCACAGCCGCACAGTGGCCAATGTCAATAAAGGCCTGGGTGTCCAACGCCACCCAGTGGCCGATCACGTGATGCGCGATCACGTTTTTTGTTTACCTTTTGTTTTGTTTAGTTTTAGTTTAATAATATTGCTTATTGCATCGTTTCGGTTCACTATCGTGGAACGAATGAAACGGAGATGCAATGGGACGTTACTATTTGTCCCCGCGTCATCTAGTTCACTCATACCAGGCTAACACGGCAAGTGGGTTTTACGACCTTGACGTGAAGTACGTGTATGTTGTGTGTTGTGTACTTGTGATGTTTTTAACAATGTTTTTGTATGAGAATCTATTATTTTCGTTATTTGTTTTGTGTTTTTACGTAAAGAAATATATTCAATTTCATAAATATAAAGTGATGTGAACAATAAATTGTATAGAAGTTGATATTTTAGGTAATGTTCAAGGTTACCTTATAACCTCAGGTAAGTTCAGTTATTGTTTATTAATCTTGTCCTAACGTTAAATATTCTTCTTGTAACGTAAACCTAATGTTTTGTTTAGATTTGCAACTAAAAATAACATATACTTATGTATGGGCCAAGCCACTCGAGCAAAAGTTGAGCCGACATTTGAAGTGTAAACAAACACATTTTTTGCCGGGATTTCGAAGCGGGAATATTGGGAACAATGGGCTATTGTTGATAAATTATTGTGTAAAAAATTTGTATGGAGAAGTGTCCTTTTTTTCAGAGTAAATTGTTACTTAAACTTTGTAGTTTTAAATAAAAATAACGATTACTTGAAATAAATAAATGAAATGCTTTATTTACAATCATATAACCTTTTATGTACTGTACTTTTTGCCGTTGCATGCATAGTATTGTTTTTCATTAAATGACATTCATCTGCTGTTGATAACACAGTATATCCTATGTCTAATGCCACACTCATTGAGAATAACTTTACTTTTAGTCTTGGCACGTACAAAACATCATGGATCTTTGTTTGGATCCAATTTTCCCCTTCATATAGGTTCTGCAAGTGGATCTGATGCCTTATTTATTTCCATGGCTAAGTGTTGGAAATTGTCCAATGAATGACAGATTAATGGGTTACAATTTTGCATTACAGGTTCGTGTTCAGGATCATATCCTTCGGGATAATCATCATCATAATTCAGGTCCTGCCGGGGTCGATTTTCTAATAGTCGGTCGAAAACGTCTTGTGCATCTCCTGTAGGATACTGAGATAGAGGTGGTTGGCCAGTTAAAGTAGCGCTGATACCCTTGATACTTGGCATATTAGTCATTCTAGGGCTGCTGATATCAGGTATCAAATTATAAATCGAAGCGGTTATTAAACTTGCGACCCCTGTTAGAATACAGGCAACAAATCCTCCTGGAGATTCGGGTCTTTCTGATCCAAGGATCAGTTCTTGTATGTACAGATAAGAAGAGTAAGAGGACATAAAAGGTGAACTAATATTTGAAAGTTGATTAAGAAGAGTTAGGAAATAGACTAGTTGAACGTAGGGAGTTAATTATAATTTTAAGGATTATTTTTTCAAATGCTTTCAGTTCAACGTCTCCATACCCCATAGCTTTTATCACTGTTCCATCACCGATAGTGACGGCTTTTGCACTATAAACGTTTATAGTTCATGAAAAAAGTTCAGAAGCACCATTGTCCAAGAACCAGTGATTTACAGTACATTTAGAGGTTAGAGCACTGATTGATTTGTTTTATCACTGTTCACTTTTTATTTTAGCACTTTTATTGAACCAACATTATTCTAATGTATGTCCACGTTTTTTGCACTGTTTACAAAAAGCTTTGGATTTCTTAACTTTTACTTTGCAGTCCTTTTTGTAGTGTCAAGCTTTTCCACAGCGAAAACAGGCTCCTTTACATTAACTTTAAAAGCAGTCTTTTCTTCATAATTTTTGTTTCGCTGTTCTTCTATCAACAACCTACCTGTCTTTTGACAGGCTATGTTTGTCTGTAGGAACGGAGTCCCACGCAGAAACAAAATGGAGATATTTTTCTCCCACAGAACTGATGATTTTTGTTATTATCACATTATCAGGAATCTCGCCTTTAGGCTGGTGAATTTGAGCCACGATATCATCTACCTTTGCTAAATATGATGCCATATCTTATTTTTTTTCTAATTTCAAAAAATCTTTGTTGTAAGATATGTAATGACACATCCGATTTTTATTCATAAACAGTACATAATTTATCCCATATTTCTTTTGCCGTATTCGCAGTTTGTACTTGCATAATTACCGTGTTCGATAACCTCGTCACAATTATTCCTTGTGCTTTGGCATCTAGTTTTTCCCATTCTACTGTATTTTTCTCGTCAACCGTAGGCTTTGTTTTTGTGCCATCCACGCGACCCCTAAAACATCTGCTGCCTTCAGAATTATTCTTACTTGGAATTTCCAAGTACTCCAGTTGGAGACTCCTTCCAACTTCACACTTGATCCGCCGCTTATCGATGTTGAACTCATGCCAAACTCGGCATCCATCTCTGTTTGTTTCTTGTGTCGTACTATTGTAAATTAAGAGCTCATGTGGTGGTAAATTAGAAATGACAGGATGTGTTTAATTTTACGCAAGAATATTTATTTGTATTATGAAACGCTGAACTGCGCCAGAACTTTCACATCAGAGAGAGAGAGAGAGTGTCTTGACAACTTGACAAGGAAAGGATTCTACTTACTACCAACTTAGCCTCTTCGATATCCACAGCCGCACAGTGGCCAATGTCAATAAAGGCCTGGGTGTCCAACGCCACCCAGTGGCCGATCACGTGATGCGCGATCACGTTTTTTGTTTACCTTTTGTTTTGTTTAGTTTTAGTTTAATAATATTGCTTATTGCATCGTTTCGGTTCACTATCGTGGAACGAATGAAACGGAGATGCAATGGGACGTTACTATTTGTCCCCGCGTCATCTAGTTCACTCATACCAGGCTAACACGGCAAGTGGGTTTTACGACCTTGACGTGAAGTACGTGTATGTTGTGTGTTGTGTACTTGTGATGTTTTTAACAATGTTTTTGTATGAGAATCTATTATTTTCGTTATTTGTTTTGTGTTTTTACGTAAAGAAATATATTCAATTTCATAAATATAAAGTGATGTGAACAATAAATTGTATAGAAGTTGATATTTTAGGTAATGTTCAAGGTTACCTTATAACCTCAGGTAAGTTCAGTTATTGTTTATTAATCTTGTCCTAACGTTAAATATTCTTCTTGTAACGTAAACCTAATGTTTTGTTTAGATTTGCAACTAAAAATAACATATACTTATGTATGGGCCAAGCCACTCGAGCAAAAGTTGAGCCGACATTTGAAGTGTAAACAAACACATTTTTTGCCGGGATTTCGAAGCGGGAATATTGGGAACAATGGGCTATTGTTGATAAATTATTGTGTAAAAAATTTGTATGGAGAAGTGTCCTTTTTTTCAGAGTAAATTGTTACTTAAACTTTGTAGTTTTAAATAAAAATAACGATTACTTGAAATAAATAAATGAAATGCTTTATTTACAATCATATAACCTTTTATGTACTGTACTTTTTGCCGTTGCATGCATAGTATTGTTTTTCATTAAATGACATTCATCTGCTGTTGATAACACAGTATATCCTATGTCTAATGCCACACTCATTGAGAATAAGTTTACTTTTAGTCTTGGCACGTACAAAACATCATGGATCTTTGTTTGGATCCAATTTTCCCCTTCATATAGGTTCTGCAAGTGGATCTGATGCCTTATTTATTTCCATGGCTAAGTGTTGGAAATTGTCCAATGAATGACAGATTAATGGGTTACAATTTTGCATTACAGGTTCGTGTTCAGGATCATATCCTTCGGGATAATCATCATCATAATCCAGGTCCTGCCGGGGTCGATTTTCTAATAGTCGGTCGAAAACGTCTTGTGCATCTCCTGTAGGATACTGAGATAGAGGTGGTTGGCCAGTTAAAGTAGCGCTGATACCCTTGATACTTGGCATATTAGTCATTCTAGGGCTGCTGATATCAGGTATCAAATTATAAATCGAAGCGGTTATTAAACTTGCGACCCCTGTTAGAATACAGGCAACAAATCCTCCTGGAGATTCGGGTCTTTCTGATCCAAGGATCAGTTCTTGTATGTACAGATAAGAAGAGTAAGAGGACATAAAAGGTGAACTAATATTTGAAAGTTGATTAAGAAGAGTTAGGAAATAGACTAGTTGAACGTAGGGAGTTAATTATAATTTTAAGGATTATTTTTTCAAATGCTTTCAGTTCAACGTCTCCATACCCCATAGCTTTTATCACTGTTCCATCACCGATAGTGACGGCTTTTGCACTATAAACGTTTATAGTTCATGAAAAAAGTTCAGAAGCACCATTGTCCAAGAACCAGTGATTTACAGTACATTTAGAGGTTAGAGCACTGATTGATTTGTTTTATCACTGTTCACTTTTTATTTTAGCACTTTTATTGAACCAACATTATTCTAATGTATGTCCACGTTTTTTGCACTGTTTACAAAAAGCGTTGGATTTCTTAACTTTTACTTTGCAGTCCTTTTTGTAGTGTCAAGCTTTTCCACAGCGAAAACAGGCTCCTTTACATTAACTTTAAAAGCAGTCTTTTCTTCATAATTTTTGTTTCGCTGTTCTTCTATCAACAACCTACCTGTCTTTTGACAGGCTATGTTTGTCTGTAGGAACGGAGTCCCACGCAGAAACAAAATGGAGATATTTTTCTCCCACAGAACTGATGATTTTTGTTATTATCACATTATCAGGAATCTCGCCTTTAGGCTGGTGAATTTGAGCCACGATATCATCTACCTTTGCTAAATATGATGCCATATCTTATTTTTTTTCTAATTTCAAAAAATCTTTGTTGTAAGATATGTAATGACACATCCGATTTTTATTCATAAACAGTACATAATTTATCCCATATTTCTTTTGCCGTATTCGCAGTTTGTACTTGCATAATTACCGTGTTCGATAACCTCGTCACAATTATTCCTTGTGCTTTGGCATCTAGTTTTTCCCATTCTACTGTATTTTTCTCGTCAACCGTAGGCTTTGTTTTTGTGCCATCCACGCGACCCCTAAAACATCTGCTGCCTTCAGAATTATTCTTACTTGGAATTTCCAAGTACTCCAGTTGGAGACTCCTTCCAACTTCACACTTGATCCGCCGCTTATCGATGTTGAACTCATGCCAAACTCGGCATCCATCTCTGTTTGTTTCTTGTGTCGTACTATTGTAAATTAAGAGCTCATGTGGTGGTAAATTAGAAATGACAGGATGTGTTTAATTTTACGCAAGAATATTTATTTGTATTATGAAACGCTGAACTGCGCCAGAACTTTCACATCAGAGAGAGAGAGAGAGTGTCTTGACAACTTGACAAGGAAAGGATTCTACTTACTACCAACTTAGCCTCTTCGATATCCACAGCCGCACAGTGGCCAATGTCAATAAAGGCCTGGGTGTCCAACGCCACCCAGTGGCCGATCACGTGATGCGCGATCACGTTTTTTGTTTACCTTTTGTTTTGTTTAGTTTTAGTTTAATAATATTGCTTATTGCATCGTTTCGGTTCACTATCGTGGAACGAATGAAACGGAGATGCAATGGGACGTTACTATTTGTCCCCGCGTCATCTAGTTCACTCATACCAGGCTAACACGGCAAGTGGGTTTTACGACCTTGACGTGAAGTACGTGTATGTTGTGTGTTGTGTACTTGTGATGTTTTTAACAATGTTTTTGTATGAGAATCTATTATTTTCGTTATTTGTTTTGTGTTTTTACGTAAAGAAATATATTCAATTTCATAAATATAAAGTGATGTGAACAATAAATTGTATAGAAGTTGATATTTTAGGTAATGTTCAAGGTTACCTTATAACCTCAGGTAAGTTCAGTTATTGTTTATTAATCTTGTCCTAACGTTAAATATTCTTCTTGTAACGTAAACCTAATGTTTTGTTTAGATTTGCAACTAAAAATAACATATACTTATGTATGGGCCAAGCCACTCGAGCAAAAGTTGAGCCGACATTTGAAGTGTAAACAAACACATTTTTTGCCGGGATTTCGAAGCGGGAATATTGGGAACAATGGGCTATTGTTGATAAATTATTGTGTAAAAAATTTGTATGGAGAAGTGTCCTTTTTTTCAGAGTAAATTGTTACTTAAACTTTGTAGTTTTAAATAAAAATAACGATTACTTGAAATAAATAAATGAAATGCTTTATTTACAATCATATAACCTTTTATGTTTTGTACTTTTTGCCGTTGCATGCATAGTATTGTTTTTCATTAAATGACATTCATCTGCTGTTGATAACACAGTATATCCTATGTCTAATGCCACACTCATTGAGAATAAGTTTACTTTTAGTCTTGGCACGTACAAAACATCATGGATCTTTGTTTGGATCCAATTTTCCCCTTCATATAGGTTCTGCAAGTGGATCTGATGCCTTATTTATTTCCATGGCTAAGTGTTGGAAATTGTCCAATGAATGACAGATTAATGGGTTACAATTTTGCATTACAGGTTCGTGTTCAGGATCATATCCTTCGGGATAATCATCATCATAATCCAGGTCCTGCCGGGGTCGATTTTCTAATAGTCGGTCGAAAACGTCTTGTGCATCTCCTGTAGGATACTGAGATAGAGGTGGTTGGCCAGTTAAAGTAGCGCTGATACCCTTGATACTTGGCATATTAGTCATTCTAGGGCTGCTGATATCAGGTATCAAATTATAAATCGAAGCGGTTATTAAACTTGCGACCCCTGTTAGAATACAGGCAACAAATCCTCCTGGAGATTCGGGTCTTTCTGATCCAAGGATCAGTTCTTGTATGTACAGATAAGAAGAGTAAGAGGACATAAAAGGTGAACTAATATTTGAAAGTTGATTAAGAAGAGTTAGGAAATAGACTAGTTGAACGTAGGGAGTTAATTATAATTTTAAGGATTATTTTTTCAAATGCTTTCAGTTCAACGTCTCCATACCCCATAGCTTTTATCACTGTTCCATCACCGATAGTGACGGCTTTTGCACTATAAACGTTTATAGTTCATGAAAAAAGTTCAGAAGCACCATTGTCCAAGAACCAGTGATTTACAGTACATTTAGAGGTTAGAGCACTGATTGATTTGTTTTATCACTGTTCACTTTTTATTTTAGCACTTTTATTGAACCAACATTATTCTAATGTATGTCCACGTTTTTTGCACTGTTTACAAAAAGCGTTGGATTTCTTAACTTTTACTTTGCAGTCCTTTTTGTAGTGTCAAGCTTTTCCACAGCGAAAACAGGCTCCTTTACATTAACTTTAAAAGCAGTCTTTTCTTCATAATTTTTGTTTCGCTGTTCTTCTATCAACAACCTACCTGTCTTTTGACAGGCTATGTTTGTCTGTAGGAACGGAGTCCCACGCAGAAACAAAATGGAGATATTTTTCTCCCACAGAACTGATGATTTTTGTTATTATCACATTATCAGGAATCTCGCCTTTAGGCTGGTGAATTTGAGCCACGATATCATCTACCTTTGCTAAATATGATGCCATATCTTATTTTTTTTCTAATTTCAAAAAATCTTTGTTGTAAGATATGTAATGACACATCCGATTTTTATTCATAAACAGTACATAATTTATCCCATATTTCTTTTGCCGTATTCGCAGTTTGTACTTGCATAATTACCGTGTTCGATAACCTCGTCACAATTATTCCTTGTGCTTTGGCATCTAGTTTTTCCCATTCTACTGTATTTTTCTCGTCAACCGTAGGCTTTGTTTTTGTGCCATCCACGCGACCCCTAAAACATCTGCTGCCTTCAGAATTATTCTTACTTGGAATTTCCAAGTACTCCAGTTGGAGACTCCTTCCAACTTCACACTTGATCCGCCGCTTATCGATGTTGAACTCATGCCAAACTCGGCATCCATCTCTGTTTGTTTCTTGTGTCGTACTATTGTAAATTAAGAGCTCATGTGGTGGTAAATTAGAAATGACAGGATGTGTTTAATTTTACGCAAGAATATTTATTTGTATTATGAAACGCTGAACTGCGCCAGAACTTTCACATCAGAGAGAGAGAGAGAGTGTCTTGACAACTTGACAAGGAAAGGATTCTACTTACTACCAACTTAGCCTCTTCGATATCCACAGCCGCACAGTGGCCAATGTCAATAAAGGCCTGGGTGTCCAACGCCACCCAGTGGCCGATCACGTGATGCGCGATCACGTTTTTTGTTTACCTTTTGTTTTGTTTAGTTTTAGTTTAATAATATTGCTTATTGCATCGTTTCGGTTCACTATCGTGGAACGAATGAAACGGAGATGCAATGGGACGTTACTATTTGTCCCCGCGTCATCTAGTTCACTCATACCAGGCTAACACGGCAAGTGGGTTTTACGACCTTGACGTGAAGTACGTGTATGTTGTGTGTTGTGTACTTGTGATGTTTTTAACAATGTTTTTGTATGAGAATCTATTATTTTCGTTATTTGTTTTGTGTTTTTACGTAAAGAAATATATTCAATTTCATAAATATAAAGTGATGTGAACAATAAATTGTATAGAAGTTGATATTTTAGGTAATGTTCAAGGTTACCTTATAACCTCAGGTAAGTTCAGTTATTGTTTATTAATCTTGTCCTAACGTTAAATATTCTTCTTGTAACGTAAACCTAATGTTTTGTTTAGATTTGCAACTAAAAATAACATATACTTATGTATGGGCCAAGCCACTCGAGCAAAAGTTGAGCCGACATTTGAAGTGTAAACAAACACATTTTTTGCCGGGATTTCGAAGCGGGAATATTGGGAACAATGGGCTATTGTTGATAAATTATTGTGTAAAAAATTTGTATGGAGAAGTGTCCTTTTTTTCAGAGTAAATTGTTACTTAAACTTTGTAGTTTTAAATAAAAATAACGATTACTTGAAATAAATAAATGAAATGCTTTATTTACAATCATATAACCTTTTATGTTTTGTACTTTTTGCCGTTGCATGCATAGTATTGTTTTTCATTAAATGACATTCATCTGCTGTTGATAACACAGTATATCCTATGTCTAATGCCACACTCATTGAGAATAAGTTTACTTTTAGTCTTGGCACGTACAAAACATCATGGATCTTTGTTTGGATCCAATTTTCCCCTTCATATAGGTTCTGCAAGTGGATCTGATGCCTTATTTATTTCCATGGCTAAGTGTTGGAAATTGTCCAATGAATGACAGATTAATGGGTTACAATTTTGCATTACAGGTTCGTGTTCAGGATCATATCCTTCGGGATAATCATCATCATAATCCAGGTCCTGCCGGGGTCGATTTTCTAATAGTCGGTCGAAAACGTCTTGTGCATCTCCTGTAGGATACTGAGATAGAGGTGGTTGGCCAGTTAAAGTAGCGCTGATACCCTTGATACTTGGCATATTAGTCATTCTAGGGCTGCTGATATCAGGTATCAAATTATAAATCGAAGCGGTTATTAAACTTGCGACCCCTGTTAGAATACAGGCAACAAATCCTCCTGGAGATTCGGGTCTTTCTGATCCAAGGATCAGTTCTTGTATGTACAGATAAGAAGAGTAAGAGGACATAAAAGGTGAACTAATATTTGAAAGTTGATTAAGAAGAGTTAGGAAATAGACTAGTTGAACGTAGGGAGTTAATTATAATTTTAAGGATTATTTTTTCAAATGCTTTCAGTTCAACGTCTCCATACCCCATAGCTTTTATCACTGTTCCATCACCGATAGTGACGGCTTTTGCACTATAAACGTTTATAGTTCATGAAAAAAGTTCAGAAGCACCATTGTCCAAGAACCAGTGATTTACAGTACATTTAGAGGTTAGAGCACTGATTGATTTGTTTTATCACTGTTCACTTTTTATTTTAGCACTTTTATTGAACCAACATTATTCTAATGTATGTCCACGTTTTTTGCACTGTTTACAAAAAGCGTTGGATTTCTTAACTTTTACTTTGCAGTCCTTTTTGTAGTGTCAAGCTTTTCCACAGCGAAAACAGGCTCCTTTACATTAACTTTAAAAGCAGTCTTTTCTTCATAATTTTTGTTTCGCTGTTCTTCTATCAACAACCTACCTGTCTTTTGACAGGCTATGTTTGTCTGTAGGAACGGAGTACCACGCAGAAACAAAATGGAGATATTTTTCTCCCACAGAACTGATGATTTTTGTTATTATCACATTATCAGGAATCTCGCCTTTAGGCTGGTGAATTTGAGCCACGATATCATCTACCTTTGCTAAATATGATGCCATATCTTATTTTTTTTCTAATTTCAAAAAATCTTTGTTGTAAGATATGTAACGACACATCCGATTTTTATTCATAAACAGTACATAATTTATCCCATATTTCTTTTGCCGTATTCGCAGTTTGTACTTGCATATAATTACCGTGTTCGATAACCTCGTCACAATTATTCCTTGTGCTTAGGCATCTAGTTTTTCCCATTCTACTGTATTTTTCTCGTCAACCGTAGGCTTTGTTTTTGTGCCATCCACGCGACCCCTAAAACATCTGCTGCCTTCAGAATTATTCTTACTTGGAATTTCCAAGTACTCCAGTTGGAGACTCCTTCCAACTTCACACTTGATCCGCCGCTTATCGATGTTGAACTCATGCCAAACTCGGCATCCATCTCTGTTTGTTTCTTGTGTCGTACTATTGTAAATTAAGAGCTCATGTGGTGGTAAATTAGAAATGACAGGATGTGTTTAATTTTACGCAAGAATATTTATTTGTATTATGAAACGCTGAACTGCGCCAGAACTTTCACATCAGAGAGAGAGAGAGAGTGTCTTGACAACTTGACAAGGAAAGGATTCTACTTACTACCAACTTAGCCTCTTCGATATCCACAGCCGCACAGTGGCCAATGTCAATAAAGGCCTGGGTGTCCAACGCCACCCAGTGGCCGATCACGTGATGCGCGATCACGTTTTTTGTTTACCTTTTGTTTTGTTTAGTTTTAGTTTAATAATATTGCTTATTGCATCGTTTCGGTTCACTATCGTGGAACGAATGAAACGGAGATGCAATGGGACGTTACTATTTGTCCCCGCGTCATCTAGTTCACTCATACCAGGCTAACACGGCAAGTGGGTTTTACGACCTTGACGTGAAGTACGTGTATGTTGTGTGTTGTGTACTTGTGATGTTTTTAACAATGTTTTTGTATGAGAATCTATTATTTTCGTTATTTGTTTTGTGTTTTTACGTAAAGAAATATATTCAATTTCATAAATATAAAGTGATGTGAACAATAAATTGTATAGAAGTTGATATTTTAGGTAATGTTCAAGGTTACCTTATAACCTCAGGTAAGTTCAGTTATTGTTTATTAATCTTGTCCTAACGTTAAATATTCTTCTTGTAACGTAAACCTAATGTTTTGTTTAGATTTGCAACTAAAAATAACATATACTTATGTATGGGCCAAGCCACTCGAGCAAAAGTTGAGCCGACATTTGAAGTGTAAACAAACACATTTTTTGCCGGGATTTCGAAGCGGGAATATTGGGAACAATGGGCTATTGTTGATAAATTATTGTGTAAAAAATTTGTATGGAGAAGTGTCCTTTTTTTCAGAGTAAATTGTTACTTAAACTTTGTAGTTTTAAATAAAAATAACGATTACTTGAAATAAATAAATGAAATGCTTTATTTACAATCATATAACCTTTTATGTACTGTACTTTTTGCCGTTGCATGCATAGTATTGTTTTTCATTAAATGACATTCATCTGCTGTTGATAACACAGTATATCCTATGTCTAATGCCACACTCATTGAGAATAAGTTTACTTTTAGTCTTGGCACGTACAAAACATCATGGATCTTTGTTTGGATCCAATTTTCCCCTTCATATAGGTTCTGCAAGTGGATCTGATGCCTTATTTATTTCCATGGCTAAGTGTTGGAAATTGTCCAATGAATGACAGATTAATGGGTTACAATTTTGCATTACAGGTTCGTGTTCAGGATCATATCCTTCGGGATAATCATCATCATAATCCAGGTCCTGCCGGGGTCGATTTTCTAATAGTCGGTCGAAAACGTCTTGTGCATCTCCTGTAGGATACTGAGATAGAGGTGGTTGGCCAGTTAAAGTAGCGCTGATACCCTTGATACTTGGCATATTAGTCATTCTAGGGCTGCTGATATCAGGTATCAAATTATAAATCGAAGCGGTTATTAAACTTGCGACCCCTGTTAGAATACAGGCAACAAATCCTCCTGGAGATTCGGGTCTTTCTGATCCAAGGATCAGTTCTTGTATGTACAGATAAGAAGAGTAAGAGGACATAAAAGGTGAACTAATATTTGAAAGTTGATTAAGAAGAGTTAGGAAATAGACTAGTTGAACGTAGGGAGTTAATTATAATTTTAAGGATTATTTTTTCAAATGCTTTCAGTTCAACGTCTCCATACCCCATAGCTTTTATCACTGTTCCATCACCGATAGTGACGGCTTTTGCACTATAAACGTTTATAGTTCATGAAAAAAGTTCAGAAGCACCATTGTCCAAGAACCAGTGATTTACAGTACATTTAGAGGTTAGAGCACTGATTGATTTGTTTTATCACTGTTCACTTTTTATTTTAGCACTTTTATTGAACCAACATTATTCTAATGTATGTCCACGTTTTTTGCACTGTTAACAAAAAGCGTTGGATTTCTTAACTTTTACTTTGCAGTCCTTTTTGTAGTGTCAAGCTTTTCCACAGCGAAAACAGGCTCCTTTACATTAACTTTAAAAGCAGTCTTTTCTTCATAATTTTTGTTTCGCTGTTCATCTATCAACAACCTACCTGTCTTTTGACAGGCTATGTTTGTCTGTAGGAACGGAGTCCCACGCAGAAACAAAATGGAGATATTTTTCTCCCACAGAACTGATGATTTTTGTTATTATCACATTATCAGGAATCTCGCCTTTAGGCTGGTGAATTTGAGCCACGATATCATCTACCTTTGCTAAATATGATGCCATATCTTATTTTTTTTCTAATTTCAAAAAATCTTTGTTGTAAGATATGTAATGACACATCCGATTTTTATTCATAAACAGTACATAATTTATCCCATATTTCTTTTGCCGTATTCGCAGTTTGTACTTGCATATAATTACCGTGTTCGATAACCTCGTCACAATTATTCCTTGTGCTTAGGCATCTAGTTTTTCCCATTCTACTGTATTTTTCTCGTCAACCGTAGGCTTTGTTTTTGTGCCATCCACGCGACCCCTAAAACATCTGCTGCCTTCAGAATTATTCTTACTTGGAATTTCCAAGTACTCCAGTTGGAGACTCCTTCCAACTTCACACTTGATCCGCCGCTTATCGATGTTGAACTCATGCCAAACTCGGCATCCATCTCTGTTTGTTTCTTGTGTCGTACTATTGTAAATTAAGAGCTCATGTGGTGGTAAATTAGAAATGACAGGATGTGTTTAATTTTACGCAAGAATATTTATTTGTATTATGAAACGCTGAACTGCGCCAGAACTTTCACATCAGAGAGAGAGAGAGAGTGTCTTGACAACTTGACAAGGAAAGGATTCTACTTACTACCAACTTAGCCTCTTCGATATCCACAGCCGCACAGTGGCCAATGTCAATAAAGGCCTGGGTGTCCAACGCCACCCAGTGGCCGATCACGTGATGCGCGATCACGTTTTTTGTTTACCTTTTGTTTTGTTTAGTTTTAGTTTAATAATATTGCTTATTGCATCGTTTCGGTTCACTATCGTGGAACGAATGAAACGGAGATGCAATGGGACGTTACTATTTGTCCCCGCGTCATCTAGTTCACTCATACCAGGCTAACACGGCAAGTGGGTTTTACGACCTTGACGTGAAGTACGTGTATGTTGTGTGTTGTGTACTTGTGATGTTTTTAACAATGTTTTTGTATGAGAATCTATTATTTTCGTTATTTGTTTTGTGTTTTTACGTAAAGAAATATATTCAATTTCATAAATATAAAGTGATGTGAACAATAAATTGTATAGAAGTTGATATTTTAGGTAATGTTCAAGGTTACCTTATAACCTCAGGTAAGTTCAGTTATTGTTTATTAATCTTGTCCTAACGTTAAATATTCTTCTTGTAACGTAAACCTAATGTTTTGTTTAGATTTGCAACTAAAAATAACATATACTTATGTATGGGCCAAGCCACTCGAGCAAAAGTTGAGCCGACATTTGAAGTGTAAACAAACACATTTTTTGCCGGGATTTCGAAGCGGGAATATTGGGAACAATGGGCTATTGTTGATAAATTATTGTGTAAAAAATTTGTATGGAGAAGTGTCCTTTTTTTCAGAGTAAATTGTTACTTAAACTTTGTAGTTTTAAATAAAAATAACGATTACTTGAAATAAATAAATGAAATGCTTTATTTACAATCATATAACCTTTTATGTACTGTACTTTTTGCCGTTGCATGCATAGTATTGTTTTTCATTAAATGACATTCATCTGCTGTTGATAACACAGTATATCCTATGTCTAATGCCACACTCATTGAGAATAAGTTTACTTTTAGTCTTGGCACGTACAAAACATCATGGATCTTTGTTTGGATCCAATTTTCCCCTTCATATAGGTTCTGCAAGTGGATCTGATGCCTTATTTATTTCCATGGCTAAGTGTGGGAAATTGTCCAATGAATGACAGATTAATGGGTTACAATTTTGCATTACAGGTTCGTGTTCAGGATCATATCCTTCGGGATAATCATCATCATAATCCAGGTCCTGCCGGGGTCGATTTTCTAATAGTCGGTCGAAAACGTCTTGTGCATCTCCTGTAGGATACTGAGATAGAGGTGGTTGGCCAGTTAAAGTAGCGCTGATACCCTTGATACTTGGCATATTAGTCATTCTAGGGCTGCTGATATCAGGTATCAAATTATAAATCGAAGCGGTTATTAAACTTGCGACCCCTGTTAGAATACAGGCAACAAATCCTCCTGGAGATTCGGGTCTTTCTGATCCAAGGATCAGTTCTTGTATGTACAGATAAGAAGAGTAAGAGGACATAAAAGGTGAACTAATATTTGAAAGTTGATTAAGAAGAGTTAGGAAATAGACTAGTTGAACGTAGGGAGTTAATTATAATTTTAAGGATTATTTTTTCAAATGCTTTCAGTTCAACGTCTCCATACCCCATAGCTTTTATCACTGTTCCATCACCGATAGTGACGGCTTTTGCACTATAAACGTTTATAGTTCATGAAAAAAGTTCAGAAGCACCATTGTCCAAGAACCAGTGATTTACAGTACATTTAGAGGTTAGAGCACTGATTGATTTGTTTTATCACTGTTCACTTTTTATTTTAGCACTTTTATTGAACCAACATTATTCTAATGTATGTCCACGTTTTTTGCACTGTTTACAAAAAGCGTTGGATTTCTTAACTTTTACTTTGCAGTCCTTTTTGTAGTGTCAAGCTTTTCCACAGCGAAAACAGGCTCCTTTACATTAACTTTAAAAGCAGTCTTTTCTTCATAATTTTTGTTTCGCTGTTCTTCTATCAACAACCTACCTGTCTTTTGACAGGCTATGTTTGTCTGTAGGAACGGAGTCCCACGCAGAAACAAAATGGAGATATTTTTCTCCCACAGAACTGATGATTTTTGTTATTATCACATTATCAGGAATCTCGCCTTTAGGCTGGTGAATTTGAGCCACGATATCATCTACCTTTGCTAAATATGATGCCATATCTTATTTTTTTTCTAATTTCAAAAAATCTTTGTTGTAAGATATGTAATGACACATCCGATTTTTATTCATAAACAGTACATAATTTATCCCATATTTCTTTTGCCGTATTCGCAGTTTGTACTTGCATAATTACCGTGTTCGATAACCTCGTCACAATTATTCCTTGTGCTTTGGCATCTAGTTTTTCCCATTCTACTGTATTTTTCTCGTCAACCGTAGGCTTTGTTTTTGTGCCATCCACGCGACCCCTAAAACATCTGCTGCCTTCAGAATTATTCTTACTTGGAATTTCCAAGTACTCCAGTTGGAGACTCCTTCCAACTTCACACTTGATCCGCCGCTTATCGATGTTGAACTCATGCCAAACTCGGCATCCATCTCTGTTTGTTTCTTGTGTCGTACTATTGTAAATTAAGAGCTCATGTGGTGGTAAATTAGAAATGACAGGATGTGTTTAATTTTAACATGGGAGCATACAAGTCATTACAGTCGTACTCACTCTGTTGAAAGTCCCTAGCAACAAGGCTAGCCTTGTATATATCTTGCCCTTCTTCGTTCTTCTTCAACTTCAAGACCCATTTGGTACTTATAACTTCTTCACTCTTTGGTGCTTTTTCAACGAGTGTCCATGTGTTTCTTTCTCTCTTAGATCTGAGACAACTCTGTCTCGATTGCCTTTCTCTAGGAATCAGCTTCCTCTCCTTTGATTGCTTCTTTATACTTTACAGGTGTCAGGACTGCCATCCATAGTATGTAATATTATTTTTTTCTAATTAAGGAACATTATCTCGAAAGCGATTTACACAAAATTAGGTACTAATCATTTCAAACACTACGTTACTACCAGTTATTGACGAAAACAAGGTCACGACTCAGTTAATTACTATTGTTATTTTAATATTAATTCATATAAAGATATGTCTGATTACAAAGAAGGGCTAAGTAGAAAAGTTGTCGTCTTACTTTGAACCTTTCTTCCTCTATCATCAGTCTAGCTACTAATTCTGCGAAACAAAACTGCGATGCGACGCGATGCGAATTCGCAACGCAGAAAATTACGACACGAATTGCTGCGATGCGATTTCGTGCGGCAAGGCGTCTCCCAGGGTGACCATTCCTTCGACGACCGTTAACCTTACTAAACGTATTTTGAATTGAAAAGTAGGTCGTGACATGGATCGTAAAAAGAAATGTGCACTTTTATTATTGCTTAGGAGATACAGGAAAAAGAAACAAAGAAGATTTTGGGTTCATCCATTTATTACAAGTATGAATCCCGATGGAAACTATTTTCTTCTAAAATATAAAGCTTTGAAAACCGACGATAAAAAAATTTTGGAGTATTTTAGAATGAGCATATCTTCATTCGAAGAGCTTTTAAGTTTTGTTATCACCATATCTTCAGAAACAATCGTACAAGAGGAGAATTCCTGTTATGCCTCTGGAAATGATAGGCCTCACTATCCGGTAAGTAAAGTAAAACAATAATTGTTTACATTAGTTTTTATTGAGAAAAGAGTTTTTAAAATATTACAATCCATAAAATTTACGAAAAATCAAAGTCTTCTTCAGTTGAAAGTGTGCTTAATATGCTTGAGTTAGAAAAATCATTACTGGGTGAATTAATTTGATCTGGTATGCTAAATGACTGTGGACGTATCAGTGGCGTTTGTTGAGATGTCGTAAAATGTTGAGTTTGATAGCCACCCTGGTAGTTGCTATTCGGATAGTAGTAGCCATGAGGTTGATGCAATTCTGTTAAAATTTGAAGAACTCTGCTCTGAAAGATTAGTGTTTTATTGTCATCTAATCTTTCAAGTGATGGTAGAATACCTTTAAAAAAAGATATGTGTCTATTCTCAGGTTCCTTTAAAATCGTTACAATATCATCTTAAAATTTATTATTAACCATCTTTCTTTTTGGTGGCTGCCTTTGGTAACGTGTTTTAGATGTACCTTCTTGATTATCTTGCTCATTTTCCGACTCATTTATACTAGTAGTGGTCTCATTTTGCAATTTTTTCTTAAGAAATTGTAATTGTTTGTACAGATGGTATTCTTTTATATTTTTGGATCCAGACCCTGATCTACTTGCTTGCATCTTTGAGTTTCTTTTCAAATTTATTAAAGGTATCCTTAATCCCCCTCCATCTTTGTAATACTGAATTACCTGCAAAAAAAAAATAGACAATATTTAATTTATTCATTTATTTATTAATCTTTATTATTCATCAAATACCAATTGTACAGAACAATAGGCGAACTTAACGCTAGAAGCCTTGTCTACCAATTAATTAAATTAAAATAATTAATGTATGTTTATGTCGTTTTAGGTTAGTGTATTCAAGTTTGTTATATAAATTAATCCTTTTTTTTCTATTTATGTTACAGATTCCTAGCGACCGGAAATGAAATCAGAAATATACATTTAGATTATTATCGAGGAATAAGTACAGTTGCTAAGATAATACGAGTAGTTTGTAATGCAATATGGAAATTTTGTTTAAATGCAAACATACCATAAACAACACAACAGCTGTTTGAAGAAATAGCTGCGGACTTTGACAAGAAAGCCAACTTCCCTAACTGTATTGGAGCCGTTGATGGGAAACATATTCGTATTCGTAGTCCCCCAAAAAGTGGATCACTTTTTTTTTATTACAAGGGCTACAATTCAATAGTTTTGTTTGCTATTGTGGACTCGAAATACAGATTCATCTATGTGGACATAGGGGCATATGGAAAGGAAAGTGACTCCACTATTTTCCACAACACGATGTACGACTTACTGATGAGAGGTGATTTGCCTACACCAACATCAAGGCCGTTACCGGGCTTTCAAGAACCGGTCCCATTTGTTTTTGTCGGAGACGAAGCTTTTTCTATTTCGAATAATGTCATGCGTCCTTATTCTGGCAATCATTTGTCTGTTAAACAAAGAGTATTCAACTACCGTTTGAGTAGGGCAAGAAGATATGTCGAGTGTACTTTCGGCATACTGGCCTTGTACTTTACTTGTACTTTAGTCAGGTGGTAAGTGCAAATATAATTAGAAACGAATATTCGGATTACTTTACTAGTGAAGTTCGAGCATTAAGCTGGCAACTACAAAAAATTTAAGAATATACAATGCGACTTGCATGGTTGCAAGCATTCTTGGTAATAAGTCAATACAACAGGTACAAAAGGATCACATCGTAAAACATTAAAGTAACTCGCTGTCGACGCCTAAACATGTAAACAATTTAAAGAATATTTTTTGTGCTCATATGAATAGAATGTTTGATTTGTAGGTAGTTTTAGTAAAAAGTAGAAAGAAGTTATACTTAATAAATGTATTTGTGTACTTACCAAGTTTAGTTTTTTCATTGTTTTCATTTTCCTCGAAATTTGGAAAAAAACTTTTACACACGCCCTTCCAAACATCTTGTTTGATGTAGTTACAGGATGGGTGCACTTGTTTGATTTTTCCCCAAACATGTCATGATACCAGCAAACTCTAGAGTTACTGCTACGATTGTGCGAACGGAGATACGGTGAGCGCCCATGGGTATTACGACTCATTTGACATACGTGATGTTGCACTTCAGATCGTACATGTGAAACAATCATTTCATCCAAACGCTTCAACAGGTTGTCGATATTTTGTTCAGAATTACCCGTGGCACTGGTTCTGGCTACTTGGGCCGAGGGTATTTCCCAAATCTTATCAGCCTGCTCTGCAATGTCCTCCAAAGGTCCGGACTGAGAAACTATAATGGTTAGAACATGTGTGGGCAAACGACTCGCCCACAAACTCCGTAAAAACTCCTCTGACACTGTGTTATCGGTCAGCGTCCTCAAACGCCGTGAAAATTGGGACGGTTTTCGATCACCTAACTGGTCCTAGGTCCTCATGCGAAATAAGTTGAAAAATTCGCTGCTCACGTAATATTGATACGCGTTTGATGAGTTCTTGTTTCAGTTTTTCGTACTTCCCGGACGCCGGAGCATTCCTGTTGTTGTTACAGATTCTACAATGTCCAAAAGTACAACGAGAGAGATTGTGGCCACTGCGTAAGCAGTTGTTGCACAGCCTTAGCTTATTTACTAAACGCAGTCTCGATTCAGGCGTCATTGACTTAAATTGCTGACAATCATAAATGCGATGATCTTGTTCACACACGGCACAATTATTGCCAATTTTGTTAGATTGAACTGAAGAAGACAACAATGATGTATGATGCCTTTTGTTAGCATAACCAGCAACAGCATTACTTTGTCTGTCTAGAGAACATCTGCGCGATTCCGTAAAAATTGGTAGAAATCTTCTGACTTACTCGTATGCAAAACTGCACCTTTGTACTGTTCCCATTTAAGACTTGTGCTGCTATCTAATTTCGCGGCCATCATGAATATAATTAATGTATCCCAATGTTCAGTAGGTTCATCCAAAGTATCCAATGCACGCAAATTTTTAGAAATATGGTCTATCAAGTACCGCAGCGAATTGTGTGCTTCTCGTGTAAATTTGTCGAAATAAAATAATGATTTCAAATGATTGGTTATCAATATTTTCTGATTATTGTACCTCTTATTTAATAAGTCCCACGCTATTTGATAATTATCACTTGTAAACTCGATTGATTTAGTCACAACAGAGGCACCACACTCTAAAGAAGATCTTAAATAATGAAATTTGCTGATGGCCGGAATTGAATTATTATTATGTATTATAGGCGGTCCACACTACAACGATATATCGTAGCGAATTAACTGTGCAGTTTTATCGTACGTGTGGACGGAAATTGGCTCAGATTTTCGTTTGTGCAGTTTTATCGTACATGTGGAAGGAAAATCTGAGCCAATTTCCTTCCACATGTACGATAAAACTGCACAAACGAAAATCTGAGCCAATTTCCAACTGCATAATACTTTGAAACGAACGAAACGATACTACGTTGATAACTTACGGTGAACGCATCCTCCTCAATTACTATCAACATATCCTGACACAGTGTTGTCCCTATCTCTATAATAGATCAAGCATAGATCCAATGTCCCCCTTAACGTATTTCAAAATAATAATTAAGTTTAAATAACAGTTTACTACCTTTGGATCTGCTTATATATATGCGTATTGATAATACAGCACATAGATCTGGCCTTGACCCCAAAACTACATACATTAGGCTGCCAATAAACTTATTACACTTGAACTTATCTCTTCACTCTCTGACTCCTCCCTCCTGAAAGATAAAGGTTTACATTCACTTAACCCGTTTTATAGTCGTATATATTATATTTACAAGTTTATATTTACATACAGATATCACAGTCTTATATTAACATGCATTATTATAACTTATTCTCTAGTAGTATATCTTTGCCAATATTCTTCCCAAACAAAAGGTTTTAGAACAAAGTGGCGCGCTGTAGAGTGGAATACGAAAGTTATTGTTCGTGCTTCTATCGCAGAATCTGCTGATGCAACGTTTAAGTATGTTCCAATGGCGTAATTGCTTGCAGTGTACAATGTACAGTTTTCAATGTCATGTCTTGTTTTGTATTTCACGTCTGTTGCCATGGGTTGTCAAGCAGCGAACAGTTTCCACTGCCTGAACTGGTTGTCTGTTAGCCTGCACTCGTCCATAAAGCAGGCATTGGTGTGCACTAAGCTGGCGAAGTTGAAGGGTGATGTCGGCACTAGTCCTGTTAGTCGTCCGTAGTTGTAGTGCATGCACTCCATACTAAACATTCCATTACCATTGTTTTTCCACAATCTGGGGGCCCGTAGAAAACAAATTGTTTTTTTTATGAGTCATGTTGTAGAAATGATCGTGTGTCTTTTGGGCAAATTTGTATGGGGTATGGGCAGATGTTGTTATTGGCGAGAAGTATTTCTAGGGTTTCTATTCCTTGTTCAACCGTTCCTTGTTGGTTTGCATCTGGGTTGTTTCGGAGTTCCAGTTCTTGGGCCCGTTGGAGTCTTTGAGCTGAACAGTCCGAAAATACCTGTGTCTTGGCGATGGATAATGCTGTTTTAAGTCGATCGCCGAAGTGTCGGTTGAACTGAACTGCAATCCCCGAAGGTGTGTCGCATAGAAGTCGCTGTGCTTCCCTTTCGAGGAAAGCCTTGTTTTGACGTATATGGAGAACAAGGTCCTGCTTTTCTCGCAGTTTGAGAACGTCTTGTTGTAGAGTTGAGTCATCCCGGTTGTAGAAAGGCGACTTCCAGAGTCATTGTGCTGCATTTGACGCTGATCAAGCTGTTGTTCATTACCGTTGGATGCCTCAGATATGTCTTGATCGGGTACAAGAGCTCTGCTATCCACTCGTCCGTGAATTTTTCTGCTTGTTGTGCCTTGCTCTCGAAATAGATTAACTCTCCCTTCGGCACTTCTACCGTAATTTTCGTTTTCCCGAGGGTTAATTCCCAAGGAATGAGAGACGCGTTGTGCCATTTTTTATCACTTGTGCTGAGATTTTGCCTAAGTGTAGTACGATTATCGCCGGCAGTAACGTACTCAAGCAAGCACTCAACACATGTAACTTGGCTACATTTGTATTCCTTTGATCGTAGAGCTTTCCCAAGGCGAGGATTAAACCGCCAGTTTTTAGCGGAGCTGATGTAAATAAGATGGTAATGCGTTTTCTTGGGTCCATTGAGCAAACCAAGCTGTCATCGACATCGGCATCGACGCTTGTTGGCTTGTGCCGCTTTTTCTTTCAGGCGTTTCACCTCTCGCTTCGTCGGCGCTTACTTCAGAGACAGTTGACGTTTCCTGGGTGCTCTGGTTACTGAAGTCGACGGTGTCTCTGCCTGCGCTGGTTCCGGCGATGGGGTTCTGAAACGAATCGGGGTATCCATTGAATGCTGAGCCAATGGAATCGTCACTTTGTCATCGTCTTTTGTTTCTTCCTGCGTCTTAGTACGCAGCTCCGCCGTCTCCACTTGATCGGCTATTTGTGTCATCTCCATGTCGTCGTCATCGGCCAGGAGTTGCTCGTCCAAGTGTTCTTCCTGTTGCTCTTCGTCCACCAGTTGGCTGTACTTCTCGTCCTGGACTTGGCTGTATTCTTCCAGACTGACTTTCGTGTTATACGAAAAACTGGTGAAAACAATTTATTTTCAGGTCGTTTATTGAAATAAAAGGACTCAAGAAAAAGGGCAAGAGTCACGCGCAGATGATGGAATTGAACTGAACTGTCTTTGCAGTCTTATTACTAACAATCACCAAAAGTGCTGGCTAAGGGATAGGAATAGGGCCGTTAGGCACTATTATGTACATTACATATATATAACAGTACCTCGCTCCCTCGCGGGTGGCCACTAAAGCTGATGAAGTGGAAAACCCGTCCCGACCATCCGCGGCCACACTCAGGGCGGCATGAGGCGCCTAACCTAACCAACCATCACAGTGTTAACGTCTGTAATATTAGAATAACTTTGGCTTTGAAGACTCCATGGCAGTAGCCATCTCGATCTTTTTCTAAGGTTAAAGAGCGTATTTCTGATAAGCGATCCTTATTTTTCTTGAACGTAGGCCCCACACCAACTAGTTCCTTAATGCTGAATTTAAAAAAAAATGCAAAATTGGAAGTAGAAGCCATTTAGCGCAGCATGGCCATGTATTCTTTTACGGACTCGCCTTCAAGCTGGGTACGGTGATGAAACTTGAAACACTCTGCTATTTCTAAAGGTGTCGGATCAAGGTGTTTCACTAAGAGCTCGTTCCCACTTGTTGTGTCGTACCCGAATATTAATGGGGTGTCATCGCCTTTGTTCACACTACGTTTAATAATCAGTTGTCTTCCACAAACCGTACCTACAATAAAATACAACAACTCTGCTGTGTGTGTGCGCGATTCGTGTGTGTGTGATCGCAGCGACGTACGCAAGGACGGAACAGGGGGTAGCGGGGAACGCCAGCAGTCGGCACGACACACGACAAATGTGAACAGCGCCATTCTTACTTAGAAGCGAGCGAGATCCGACACGATTTTTTTCCGGGCGTCGAGGGCTGGCAAAGCACCCGAAACTTCGAATTGTTTTTGAGTTTCGAATGTTTATTGAAATCTTTAGAACCACATCTACGGAAACATGAGGAATCCAGTGGAGCCAATAGAAATGCTGGGCACCACTTTGAGGTTAGTAATGAAGTGTTTTCTTTTAATAATAATACTTTTTAATTTTCGATCGAAACGAAACGATCAAAACAGGAAATCTTAATGATCATAATCAATTTTGTTATTCTCCTTAATATTAATTTTGAGAAATCGTAATTATAATTTTGCAAAATCGTACTCTACGCTGTCTTGAGATGTTTCAACTGGAGATATCAGTGAATTGTAATCTGAGTTCAAGTCTGTTGGAGAGTACGTACTTCTGTAACTTCTTGTATGATACCCGTGTGGTGAAGGCTGTTGAGACGTTTGTTCAAACCTATATGATGATGATTGTTGGGACATTGAGCCATACCGCATTCCAGTGATAATTTGCAACAATTTGGCTCAGAAAGTTAGAGTTTGAAGGTCTGTGAAATCTTGAATTGATGGCAAAATGCCCTTGAAAAATGACAAGTGGCGTTCTTCGGACTCTTTAAGAGCTTTTAATGCTTCCTTTTCGAAATCATTAGCTGGCGTTGTTCTTTTACGGGTGTTAGGAACATAACCTGAAGACTCCGATGCAATATCACTTGTAGAATCGGTGTTGGTTTCTCCAGCTACGTCTAAGCTACTGTCTGTCTCATTTTGTGCCACTTTCGTTAAATATAGTAGATGTAAAAATTATATTTTTTAGCGGCTGAGCCAGAATTAGAAGCTTCTTTTAACTTTTTTAACTACTTATAGAAGTTATATTTCACACTTCTCCATTTTTTCACTATATCATTACCTGAAAATAAACGTTTTTGTTTTTATAATTACTCACCAATCTGGTTCTTTATATCAGGAGAAAAATTATCATAGTCTGGCAATAAAATTTTAGCAATCTGCTGCCATGCTTTTTTTTTGTTTTCACATTTATAAAGTCTACATTGGACTTATCCCATAGAATTTCCCTTTCTTGGACTAATGTTAAGAGGTAGTCCATATCAATATCTTCTGCGCTGGAGCGAGCGTGTGCCCTTTCTATGAGGAATCCAGTGGAGTCAATAGAAATTCTGGGAATAATTTTGAGGTTAGGAATGAAAAACTTTTGTGTTAATCTTACTTTATTAGTAATTTTTATTAACAATTTTAAGGGCAGTATTCTTACTTACACTTTGCAAAAACCTATTCATACTCTAAATCTTCGTTATTTTCAGAAACTTGATTTGGAAATGGAATTACATATTAGAATTCGAGTTTATGTAGCTGCTCGTGCTTTGGTAATATAAGGTTTGACACCCGTGTGGTGGTTATGGTGCTTGCTCTTCATACTTATAGGACGAAGATTGTGGAGTCATTTGTTCATAACGCATTTCCGTTATTGATTGTAATGCTTTACGTCACAGTCTTCAATGGATGGCAAAATGCCTTTAAAAAAGGACAAGTGTCGATTGTGTGACTCCTACAGAGCTTTTAAAGTTTCTTTTTCAAACTCATCCATTTATGCCGCTCGTCTTGGTGACAGAGACATAGCGGGACGACTCAGGCACTACATCATCTGTAGAACTCGTGCTATAACACGATAAACCTCTAAGATTTGTGTTGTGTTACACAGTTACACTTATTAAGGTTGTCCTTAACGTTTCTCCACTTGTTCACTTCAGAATTACAAATGACAAGTGACAATCAAATTCTAGACACAGGTGCCATAGATATAGAAGTATAACCTATAACTTAGATAATGGTAACATACATAACAGACTCGTTGCCTGGCGGTAAAACCATTGATCAAACTCTGAGCTGCGACTTGTCTGAACTTGGTCCAAAAGTTTCGTTCCATTTTATTTTCTTTACGAAGCTTTGAGTAAATAGTAAATAAGTTATTGACGGATATATAGAAGAACAGTCGAATAAAAATTGTGATTTTCGATCTCCGATCTATTTCATAGCAAACCTTACGTTGATCCATGAGGTTCGACTCCACCCATATTTTTACGGGACATTTCAAATAAATTTTCTCCACGGAGCCAACTTGACGGTGTTTTAGAATGTTTGTTTCTTTCTGTAGGCGGTAGAAAGGTTGTCAGCAAATGTACTGCTCTGTTTCCATCCATTTGATGTAACTTATGCCTTGGAAACATCTTCATTTCATAGTCATTGTCTCGCAGTCTCACGTGACATTTCTTTCGTTTTATTTTGTATGTCCAAAGCGGTAGCAAATGAAGCATTGGATCGTAGGGAAATTGTAGAGCTCTACTGGAAGGGAGGAAAAATAACTGAAAATTCTTTTAGGAAGGTTTTGTCCGCAGAAGGTTAGAGCCACAGTGTATGGATCCAAATTGTTTTGTTGTTTTTCATTAGTCTTCCTGTTAAATCTTCTTGCTTTTAAAAATTCACCAGCTCCGTCTGGGACAACTATGGATGTGACGAAGTCTGTCATAGACCAATCTGTAGGGATATGACTAAGCACACCCATTTTGGTGATATTGTATGTTGGTATTGTTGCAATATATTGCTTAATATTTAAATGAGGGTTATTTAAATAATTGTTGGCGTCTTCAGGTGATAAGAATTTTACAGAAATTTTATTATTACCTAACCACTTTTTTGATGTCGTCAGTTGTGATTTTAGACACTTTATTTGTGAATAAAAATTGACCAAATTTTAGCTCCATCCGCAAAACGTGGATTAGAAATGGGCCTTTGTCTGTACATTTGTATAGTTTATCACCTACAATATTACTCGACTGAATGTATACGTTTTCAATAGACGGAATGGCCATATTATTTTAGTAATATCTCTCTTTGTTTTCTCGTGAGAAATAGCATCCTCAGAGGCAAGGCGACGCTTAGCGCGAGAAGTCACCTGAGGAACGGATCAACTAAAACCCCCGGTGTACGGAAGATTCTGAGGAATAGGAGGAGACGACTCTATAATGAGAGCCATAATATCTTATGTTATGAGAGGAATATAAATAACGTGTGTTGCGACTGCACTTATGACCTTTGATTGTACAAGCGATCTTTGTGTTTGGTTGTAAGAGGTATATCTATATAGAATTTATACAAATAAGCTGAGTTGAGAATATATATAGACACATGGCCATCATTGGCCGGTTCCGAGTTCATTGCTGCAGCCGAGCTATCGTGGGTAAGCGGGCGAGAAGGAGTATAACCACGTATTGTAGATAATTAATAATGCACGATTATTATTTTAACAAAATATCGACAGAATCACAATCAGCACTTTCTAATTAGCATACGGTGACACTCCCACGCGATGCCAACGGATACTGTTCCGTCCGACGGTAGCGTGCAAAGAGAGCCCGGAGTTGCGTACCATTAATAAGGAATCCTATGGAACTGCCATTCCTACGAAAAAAACGTGCATAACTAAGGTAACGTGCCGCCTAGTGTTGTACTAGCCTTAGCTTTTCATCAAAAGTACGATATCGTCGTATCATATCGCAGAGGCCGTCCGCTCCGAACCCCATACAGTTTGAGCTGTTCTTGTGCTCTGAGGTCCAGAGGGAGCACTCCCGACAGAACAGCAGCCGATACGAAAGAGGTGGTCAGGTGCACCTTAGATATTAGGATCGCGAACTGTCTTGCAATCCTGTCCAGTACTGCTCTGTTGTATTTGCTCTCGACCACGACCGCCCAGACATTAGCAGCATACAACAAAATGGTGGGCTCTACCATGGTTTGGTAGATTATTCCCAGCACGTCGGAGTTTAAGCCCCATCCCGCCTCGGCCGTCCTCTAAACCTTTTTGAAGAGCGCCACTGCTTTCCGCTGCGCTCCTGCCAGATGCTCCCTGAAGTTGAGTTGACGGTCTGGTCTATTGTCAGTCTCAGAAATTTTAGAGACTTTGAAATTTATCGTATCCCGTCCCTTAGAGTTTTCTAGGTGGTGAATATTGCCTGGGACTTATGCGCCGCAAACCGCATCTTGAAATTTCTTTCCCACTCCGCGATGGTCTCTAGCGCTTTCTGCGCAATTAGTCTCACCTCCTCAATAGTTCCCCCCGAGGCGACGACCAAAATATCGTCATCGAATGCCTGAATGTGGGCCATTCAGTCCATCGGTCATCAGTCAGTTGTACGTTCCACAGGAGTAGGCCGCAGGTGGACACCTGTATGCATCCCTTGTTGGTCTTGGTTGTGACCTCGCTGCCTGCATACTGCACAGTCACCTCCCTGACTGCATACTGCACAGTCACCTCCCAATCGCTGAGGTAGCTTGAAAGCAGCCTCAGAATGGAAGGTTCAATTTCCTTGTCCAGGAGTTCCTCAATCACCCCGGGCCACCAGGCGTTGTCAAATGCCCCCTCGATATCAAGGGAGGCAACCACAACCAATTGTTAATGGGTTTTAAACCTTCTTAATGAAATACAACTTTAGAAATGATATAAAAGTTATTTATTCTTTTAGTACAGCACATTTGCAAGAACACTCAGTCATAGAAGAAAAAATCATAGACAGTGACCATAGACATTCACAATGGACAGTGTTGCCACCTGCTATATAATATTAGAGTAACATTTTCTTATTTCCATCTAATACTCCCACTCAAATTTAACTCTATCTTAACAAACAAAAAAAAATCAACATCACATAAAATCTGATCTCTCAGATATGCAAAAGTTTGAGTGGGTAATGCTTTAGTTAAAATGTCTGTTAATTAACAATTGCTTGGAACATAATTAATTTTAACTAAACCCAATTTAACCTTTTCCCTTATAATAAAGTTATATTTAAAATCTATATGTTTTGTGCGTTTGTGATAAACAGGATTGGTAATTAATCTGATCGCACTCTGATTATCTACATTTAATGTGATACAGTCATAACTTTCACCTAATTCAGACAATAATTGCACCACAATTTAGCACATTCACTAGCAGCTACAAATTCAGCCTCTGTGGTGGAGAGGGCAACAGTCTTCTGTTTCTGACTGGACCATGTGATTGGTCCTCCATTCATCATAAACAAATATCCTGTGGTGGATTTACGTGTATCAATATCACTATTTTTAGATTGTGTCACTATATCTTTAAAGAAAACCTCTACAAAGCGTAGATATACAATATATAATATCGTTCCTGGAAAACAGTAAAATATCAACACAACTACACATTAACTGCAAGCGCCTTTCAGTCAATACTGGCTGATTTACAAGAAAAACTTCACAACGTTTTATTGGAATCTTTTAAAAACATAGATTTGCAGCAGCAGAATATCTATAAAAATGATGAACTTAAATAACATTGAACAAACAACTATCAGAAACTTGGTCGATATGACCTAGTTATGCATAGATAATAAACTAAGGCACACCGTGCTTTATTGGTTACTCGAAACATATTGTCAAAAAAAGGTCGGATACCTTCCTTCCTAAACGACATGCCACGTTGGCATACTTAAATGGGGCTAAGGCTTAAGATCGACGGAGTCAATATCGTCCTTTCCAGATTCTTAGGAAGAGAAGTACTAAACAAAAATCTAGAAATTGGCTACAACCCGTGACTTAACTATCAATACCATACTCTGTAATAATAGTCCAATACAAGCAATATACACGTATGATTTGTTTCAATCAGGACTAACACCTACAAGACTGACGTTCTGGTAGATCCTGCAGTACTCGCTCATAAACAACATGCTACGTAGCTTGGCAGAGAAATAGAAAGTGAATATGTATGCCATCAGAACGAGGTCTAAACGAAAGCAATATAAGTTTAAGATCGAGAGCGTCGGTATCGATACGTTAATGTACGATAATAGGTAAAAATACGACAAAAAAATCTTAAACTTGCTACAAACCGTAGCTGAAAAACTTGGAAATGATTTAACGTTACTAAATAGTTACATCAAACGTCCTCTAGGGCTTTGAATGTTTTAGTCTGTACTCGAAACCACCACACACATGAAAAGTCATCAACTAAAGCACATCTTTTCATACTAATTAGCGAGAATCCAACATTTTAAAACAATGACTTTTGCAGTGCTTTGTTTTATGATTTGAACAAAAAAGTTACCAAGCAGTTGGCCAAATGTTTAATCAAAGTACATTAAGCTGACACGCAGCTTGAAATATTGCAATCAAATGCTGTAACAAATACTAGAACGTTACTCAATGTTCTAGTATAAGAAACTGCCATAAATATAGGTAAATGCTGCAAAGATCCGCTGAGCAAAATGTTAGGAAAATCAGATTTTGATATGGTTTCCTTTGTAAAAGATTTCTGTAAATAGGTAAGGGTTACTGAACCACTTATTATATATGTATAACTAACTGAATCTACAACCGAATCTTCACTATTTTCACTCATGTTTTGAATTTGTTTTAAATTAATAAGATCTAACCTCTCATGCCATAACTTCAAATCATTTTGGCTATCTTGAACCAAGTTACATGTGTCTGGAAGCACTGGCACAGTTAAAGGGTTAGTCGTCACGTTTGTCAGAGTTTTAAGGCTGTCGCCCTCCCTCAGCATGACGGTATACTTTGCTCCTCCTTTGATTTTGAAGGGTGAGTTTAAAGTAAGGTGATACTTTTGAATTAACTCCAAAATACATTTTTGAGTATGGTCTAAATATACTCAGTTTGTGCTGAAAGTACACCGAGATCATGATCATATTTAAAGAAGAAGTTCTCCACTAACCACTTGATAACTTCGCACTCTTGATGGCACGTCACACCTTCTATCTCCACAATGTGTGTCACATGACGAACATGAGGCTATTTGTTCTCGTGGTTTTGTAAAGATCATCGCCTTTATTTCGATTTGATCTAACTCGGCCTCCAAAAATACTCTTGCGAGCGCTTTTCTCGTATCTGCTTTTATGTCAGATCTTAATCTCTACGTTCAGATGTTTTAAAGTGCATTTTAACTGTAGCTTTGGTCACAATTAGGGTAAGGGGTATTGTTCTTAACGGTTTTGTTGTTAAGGGCCCTATAATCTGTTGAGAGATCTAAGTCTATGCTTTGTCTATGGTCTGTGGTCGATGGCCAGTCAACCATGTTGTATTGTACATTCAGACATGGTACTGTGAACAGTCATATTAAAAGTCATTATTATAAACAGTCTTTAATTCCAATCACCACTGATACATGGTGTCAGAAGTAAACTCATGGGTTCAAAAACCGAAAATACAAAGCCGACTCCGTGTTAATTGAACATATTATTATTGATACATAATCGACGGGCGTTTTGTCATGTAGTTAAATTTTCTTAGTACTTCAATTTGTACAGCCTACCTCACTAAAATCTTGAACAAAAATATAGATTTTTGCAGTAATTGATAAAGATTTTCTAAGGTGAGATTAATTATATTATCAGTGTCCTGTCCTATTTTGATATTATATTTATAAGATTTTTTTTTTGGCAGGATTATCAGACATATTTTTTTTTAAAGAAATTGGATGAAGAATTTATTCTAGAAACGTCTTTCAATGTACTATTGTAGTTGAGAAGCTGGATAGTTTAACAAATCCTCTGGTTTCCTACGTTTTAGTACCCATGCCCCATTTCTAACAGAATTATCTTGGATTCCATAAATTATACAATTTACCGCCCTTCGGCCTTCAATTTAGCAACTACTTAATAACGCTAAATTATCACAAAAATAGTCTCTAAAAGTTTTATCACTACAGGATTTCCAATCAAGCACTTCATCTAAAAATTTCTCCAAAGTTCTCCTCACTAGGGAAAACCTGCTTCATCTTAGGCTGCCTTTTCTTCCACGAGTAGTTGAGCGTTGGTAAAGATTCGTACCATTTCTTGGCTAATCCGCAAAGCTTTTGAAAAGCATAGTAAATGGTTTGTTTTTCATTCCAACCATAAATGATTGTACATTCAATCACCTTCCGTAGCCAACGCTCAGTTGGGATCTATTATCAGGATCAATGTCAGGAATAACATTAGTAATTGGAGCGTTCTTACTTGAGCCTTTCTGCACCGCCTCTATAATCTTCAACAGGTCACTTGTAGTCAGTCCTTCCGAAGTACGCTTAGTTTTTACGGGTACCTCTTCGTATTCACTCGATGAAGATCGTCGACGGTATCCCCTAGGACGCTCGGAAGTGAAGCTTTCGACTTGGTCCAGGGTGAAGCTTCCTTCACGACCAGGCGTGAAACATTCTCCACGTTGACCTGTAATTTTTTTTAACACTTATCCTCTGTAATGACATATTTCATTACCTAAGTAGTATTTATTTTGGATAGCCAGTTGAAGACATCATCGTAGCTAGTATGATACTTTGTAATAAACCACCTTCACAGCTTATTACAATGCTAGCCCTATGTTAGTTTAACCTTCCAATGGCTTGGCAATTGTCCACTTCATTTTCCATAGAAGCTGTATGTTTATAGAATGCATTACCAATCTCTATCGCATCACATTGTCAGCCTATCGCAGCCCACTGCTGGACTATGTTATGTGAGCATTATCTGTCCCTCATAGTTAGAAACTAATGTATTTATGTATGCAAGTAAGATAACATTAATTGTATGTTCATATGTCTATGTATGTATAGTACTTAAATACCAACCTTTGAATGAAACCTGTCCATCCAAAGGTTACCTTTTGTACATCACATTTTACACTTTTGTTAGTTTTTAGGATTGTGTAATTATGTGTAAACCCAAGTGTACAAATGAAGTATTATCTAACTATATATATATGTGGCTAATTAGTACACAGTTACATCTCTAAACAGTAGCACACCTACATGGCTACATCTCTATTTAGTAGTACACCTACATGGCTACATCTCTGAATAGTAGCATACCTACATGGCTACATCTCTGAATAGTAGCACACCTACATGGCTACATCTCTATATAGTAGCACACCTGCATGGCTACATCTCTATTTAGTAGCACACCTACATGGCTACATCCCTGAATAGTAGCACACCTATTCAGGGATGTAGCCCATACATGGCTACATCTCTAGTACTTATTTAACTCTGTAATATGGTGAGCAAATAAATTAAAAAGCTTTTTTTTTTAAACAAGCTTTTACTGGAATGCCTCGAGACGAATGAAACGAGTCCAAACTCGTTGATGTTCCGACGTTTCTTTATAGAGTTCCTATGGCCACCTTTCAGCTCCAGCATCAGATCAGCTCCATGTCATTATAATACTGTATTGTCACGCTGTATACATATGCTTGGAAAATTTCAGCAAAATCGGTAGAAGATATCTGCTTCAAAATTGAGTTTCAAGATTCCACCCGAACATACAAGCAAACATACATACATTTCAAGCCAATAAAATGCTTGTAAAAAAGAGTTTTCTGTTCTAGTAGCACACCAACATGGCTACACAATAGCACACTTACATGTGATTAACCGAACAATTTTCTGACAATACATTTACCAGGCATAAATGTTTTGTAATTACATTGATAATAACACACAATATTCACCAGGCATAAATGCATTGTATTTCATTCCTCTATTAATATTATTAAAATTGCCCAAATTGAAATTTGACATTGTAATTCTTGACATTCATTTATAATTATCTTGACATGAATTAAGTAGTATTTGCATTAAATAAATATGTGTTACTAGTGATCCGCCCCGGTTTTGCATGGGTGGATTTCAGATGCACCCAACAATGACATGATTTGTGTGTTTTAAATCTGTAATATCTTTGAATATATTTATTAAAAGTACATACTGTAAAGAGCTATATTGATCTATATTAACTGCACAATGTATTTAAGCTAGGTAATTCATTGAATAAGGATTAATGCTCTATTGGGTAAAATTGCTTCGTAAGTAAGCCATTAGTTCTCGTAAAAAGAAAGGAATAAAAATGGCTATTGTAGCCATTGTAGGTTACCTCTAAGAGATAGACATATACCATCGCGGACTTTCTGTGGACCGTTCAAAGGTGTACAACACTGTAGTACATTATTTTAACCTATCTCGTAGGTTTCAGCCAGCGTTTGCAATGTAAGCGCAAAAATATATATTTATTTACGACTTCACACTAGGAACCTCCAAAACTATCACTGTTTGTCTACTATAACATATAACCTTCTTCTTGAATCCCTCTTAAAGAACACCGCATCAAAATCCGTTGCGTAGCTATGAAGATCAAAGCATTTATAGGGACAGACAGACAGCGGAAGCGACTTCGTTTTGTACTATGTAGTGATGATAAACATGTACAAAAAAAAATATTTGCATGTCTGAACAGACTGACGAAATATGTGATTCCTGTTAAATATCTTTAAACATTAGAATGTATCGTATTCTGACATACATGATCGAAGATATTCTATAAAAATATCACTATGTAAAAGTACTTACGGTTTTGCTTTTGCCGAGACATCGAGGCTCGTAGTCCTATACCACTTCTGATTTATAATAAAACTCCACCTTACCTTCTCAATGAATATATTCTTTTATAATGAAACTCCCTCTTTCCCTCACAATGAATATTTATCTATATTACAACCGAAAAAGGACAAGAGAAATAATATCCAGTACGCGTCTCAATCCACACCAGAAGAAAATGGCCGAGTTAAACGCCGAACTTCCAAAAACGCGTTACTTCAGTGTGGCCACACATAAAAATACAATTATATCTACATTACATATTGTTTTATTCTGATGGTGTTATTACAGTGAATAATTAAATCTGGTGATTATCCTTGAATATTTTAACAGCGAACAGTAACAATACTAAAATAATATAATTAAATAAAAGTAATCACAACACACTCTTGATGGCACGTCACACCTTCTATCTCTACATATGTGTCACATGACGAACATGAGGCTATTAGTTCTCGTGGTTTTGTAAAGATCATCGCCTTTATTTCGTTTTGATCTAACTCGGCCTCCGAAAATACTCTTGCGAGCACTTTCCTCGTATCTGCTTTTATGTCAGATCTTTTCGCGCCTTTTACCCTTGAAAACAAATTTAGCTTTGCAGCTGCTGTTTCGCGTGGTATAGACGAGAATGACAGAGCGATTAAGCTCTGCGTTTGAATGTCATCTAACTCCTAAGTTGAGACGACTCTCCTGGCTCGCGCAGCATTAAATAATGCTGGATGCTAATTAGGAGGATTCACTATCCATAAACCTTCAGTTAGGGGGTCTACCCACATTTCTGGCTTACTGTAGTGATCACATATTTTTGCTAACTCTTGCTCTTTAATACGCTCTATCATCATGACTGAAAGGATACTCGTTAGAATATCTCTACTTCCAGATGTTTTAAAGTGCATTTTAACTGTCGCTTTGCAAATTTCTGTGATTTTCTTTGCAGTGGCAGCGATATCAACACTTTTAGAGTCAGACAAATTTGTCAAATCTCTGAGTGTCCTTAAGCTTGCTGCTGCTGCCTTGTTTAGGACTTTCTGATATTTGGGGATTGCTTGTATCGTCAGAACTGGTACATGAAACTCACCTATAGGTGTGCTCATTTTAACCACTTCTTTGACGGACATATCCTCTATCAGGGTCACACTCCTCATATCTATTATGAGACCTATAAATTGCGTCTTTCTTTTAGAATCGATAACCAAATTTCCAGATAGAAATTTTAGGTTACCAATATAGCTAATGGCCCCTTCAAAAAGACCTTCTACAAAAGTAATATTTTCGGGACATATTGCTTTTTTCCACCCTGGGGGTCTTATGGAACAGCTATTTAACACTACAAATACATTATTCGAAATTCCTACAAAATTAATAGTTCCTTCACAGTCTTTAAAACCACTAAGTTTTAATTCTTTCTGGCAAAATTCCAGGGCACCTGCCACTGAATTACTCAACAGTTGAGTTGCTAACCGTACGTCTTTTGTTTAGCAAAATATAAATGGGCTTTCGTATTTTTTTTTGTCCACATATGCAACCCTCTGCTTCCTGTAGCTGCAGGAGTCGCTCTAAAAAATAAAAATATATAGGCGATAACGGTTAAAAAAATTTAAAATGTAACTCAACCAATTATTCCATTCAATTTTATTAAAATTTGGATGGTTGGTAGTTCTCCAATCCTTATTATTTAGTTTTTTGAAATCGAGGTATTTGGTTTATTATTGCAATTAGGACAATCGGTCCTACGAAAACCTTTTAAACCGCATTTGAAACAAATTAAATATCTAGGCTGTCGACAGTCGAAGAGTGAGTGTGTTGTATTTCTACAACAAGGACAGAATTTACTAGCAATATTAGAAGTGGCCTGTACGACATTAACCTGTGGAGTTGTAAAAGTAGGTTTAAAAAAATATAAATATAGAAATGACCTCTAAAGGGGTTAGAATTACTGGAAGAAGGGTAATTATAGGCGAATTCCGGTGCTAGAGTATTAGCAGACGTCCTAGGGGCTTCGCGGATATCTTTATTACGACTATCGTATTTTTCGAAATTTTTACAAACGCTAATTAGACTAGGAATGTCTACAACATTTGCGGTTAGAAAAGAATTTGTGTAACACGGCCGAATATTATTTAAAGTATTTCTAATTTATCCGGTTCGCTGATAGGTACATCGAGGCGAGAAAATAATCCTTGCATTTTTGCAACATATAATGTTTATGTTCTCGTTCTCGACCTGCAAGCGAAGCCTTATTTTCGATAACAATTTTATAGTCGTAATTATGAGGGCTAAAATCTCCTTTTAATAATTTACGTAGTTGACTCCAAGATGAGACACTATCCTTTATGCTACGATACCATGTTAAAGCGTCTTCTGAGAATATTTGAAAGCGAAAGAAAGAATCCTATCCTGAGGTATATCCCTACTTGACATGAATTCATTTATTTTTTGAATGAAAGCACGCACACACGTCCTACTGTTATACTTAAACTTAGCCAGTTCCGAAAAAAGTTTTCGTTCATAGGTTAACGCGCTAATAGGTCACCTCCGATCGAGTATTCCGTCCGCGATTCATTTCCGTTGGGCCGAGAAGTTAACACTTTTAAGAGATGCGTAAAGAGTGTGGAATTCATTCCACGTGGTTTTAATTGGGCTTATACCCGGAAGTGAGTCTTAATCTTACACGATTTAATCTGTGGTAGATGTGATGTAAAAGGAACTCCGTTCTATCGAAAAGATTTTTCTCGAAGTTTAATTTTAACATTTTAATGTTATCAACTTTAAAGAGTGATAATTTTAAAGCTTTGAAATCTTCCTCGGGGGGTAAATGGAACTCCGCAATGTCCTCGGAAGGAGAACTTGACGCGTGTTTGGAAATTTGTTTGCGTAAATCTTCCACGGTGTTAGACTTTACGCCACCCCTCAGATAAACTTCCTATTCTAGTTCTGGTTTTTGTAAACACGAGAATTTAATATCGTAGGCCATTTTGTAGAATGAATGTTCGATGTATGTTAATAGTTAGAAAATAAAAGAAATGAAATTAAGTTACGTAAGATATTGCTATTATACGAGTTTTAAAGAAAAATGGAATGTATTGAATTGCATCCAGGTTGTTATTATGATAAGATTAAGCGAGTCGCCGAGAGTGGCGCAGTGTTGATTGCGGCGAAACCGGTTATACTATGATGTTCACAGCGAGAAAAAGAGGAAAAACACTAACCTGGATGGGATTCAACACAGAACACGAAAAAAATACACAATCAATGCACAATAAAAATAAAAATAAATACGAGGTAAATCGTGGTCGAATCTCTCAGTTCAGTCTCACATATAAGAATCTCTCCATATATATGTATTCTGCCTATTGAGGCAGGTGTTAAATCAGCAAAACACCATTTAAAAAGAATCATGGGTAATTCTAGTTTAACATTTGAGGATTTAACAACCCTGTTTTGCCAAATTGAGGCCATATTAAATTCCCGTCCCCTAATATCATTGTCATCCGATCCTTCTGATACTTTAGTACTCACGCCTGGTCACTTTTTGATCGGTCGTCCTCTGGCTTCACTACCATCGCCTACGACGGAGAAGCTCTCCATTAACCGCTACCAGCATCTTGAAAGATTACGTCAATCCTTCTGGAACCGATGGTCAAAGGACTACCTGAGTGAACTGCAAGCACGTACCAAATGGCGCACTCGAGGGCGCAATATCAAACTCGGCGAACTTGTCATCATTCGAGACGATCACATTCCACCAATGAAGTGGCAATTGGGGCGCGTTGAGAATCTTTTTCCTGGCACTGACAGCGTATGCAGAGTCGTAGACGTCCGGACAAATAAGGGCATACTACGAAGAGCAGTCTCAAGATTGTGTCCCCTTCTGCCCGAAGAGGAATCGGCTTGAAAGCGAGGCTTTCAAGGGGCGGGAGAATGTCGCGGAGTGCATTTCATTTCAAATACGGCCCTGCGGTAACTACATCCCTGTGCTATGCGGGGGTGAGGTACGGGGGCGGACGGCAGCGGTGCCGGCGCGCCTGAGGGCTGCGCGGCGCCCGCGCCACTCCAATATTCACACCAACGTCATGTCTCATTGTTGTACTAATTTTTACAAATACAAAGCATTTTCGAGAAGTTTACAAGTTTAATTTATCTCCTAAGATCTACCAACAAAAGTTAGTGTGAGCCTTAAAGGTCAAATAAAGTATAAGAAATTAAAAACTCGGTCACAAGAATTTTTAAAGTCTTTAATGTTTTCAAGGAATAACATTTACAAATATAAATATATCTTAATTCGCGAGCACAAGGAGACAGAAGTATTATCAGGACAGGGTTCTAGAAAGTTCCATCAGCGGCGTCCCTCGGTGGTAGTGAGGAGACACTTAACTTGGTAGCAGCTGCCAGGCGAGAGAGAGCTAGTCCTCGCGGCGTGCGTTTTTATATGATCCTCCGGGGTGAGACAGGGGGGGCTAGGTGGTGTGCCAGTAGTGGGAGAAAGGCGTTGCCGCGCGACAGCCGTAATTTATCATTCTTTTTTGAAGTTTAAACTATTGAACTTACCCTCAGTTGCTTCCTGGACTCGACAAATTATTCTTTCCTTCTCCATGGTATCCAGTTCAGTTTTTAGGGCATCTCTTAGCTGAAACGGGATTCGACGACATGGATCCACTGATAGGGTCACATCAGGCTTGAGTGTGAGGTCACATTCATAATCCGTCAGACATTATACCTTTGAAAAGATCCAGAATATAGAAAAGAAGGTTATCACAAGTGTTATGTGTAACTATGTTAACTGAATGAAACCTCTTTATAAGATTCAGAGCTTCGCACGAGTCTCTACCCATAATATTTTGGCACTTTAGCAAATCAAAAATATGGAAGTTGATGTTGTATGACCTGTTGTTTTGAGTGACTGTCAAAGTATATTGGTCTATAGGGGGAATAACCTCTTCACTGTATGTATACATACAGTCATAAGTTTGTATGGAATGTTTAACACATTAAAAGTACTTTTTGACAATATATTTGTATCGGCACCTATATTAAGAAAGAAAATTAACCGTAATATTATTTATAGACAGATTGATTGTCCAGGTGTCCTTGTTACAATTGTTTACATGAATAATTACACCTAAGGAAAGTTCCACGAAGACTTGATCGGAAGTTTCAATTACATTAATATTTCTAGTACGACACATTACTGCAAAATGATTGTACTGGCCACATTTTTTGCACTCAACACCTTCAGCTGGACACTCAAAACGGTGTATTTGTCCACATTTGCCGCATATCTTTTGATTGCGCTGTTTGTTAGTGCTCTCTATGGTTTTGACTGCTCCAACGACTACGTTGTTTGTTTTTTGACTGACTTGATTGACGAACCTGCCTGATTGTTGCTGCTGGTGTTGTTTCGTCTAGCTTTTTTTGCATATTTTTTCGAAGCTTCAACGTTTCAGGCTAGCTGGACTGCTTTCTCTAAAGTGTATGGTTTTGGTTCCAGTTGAAAGTATCTCGAAGAATACTGTTCTGTTTGTCTGCAAAATAACATTGTCTAGTGATATTCTTTAAATCAGTTAAGTACTGATCTATTGTCTCACCTGACGGCTTGTATTGGGCCTGACGGCGATTGAAGAGTTTGTGTCGTTCCATCGTGATGTTGATTTGTGGCGTAAAATAATCTTTAAGTGTCGAAATAATTTTCTCAAAATTGAATTTATTTATTGAATATCTGAAGCGCGTCTGTGTCTAGAAAATGAATCAAAATGGCTACCTGTTTGGCATCTTCAGTGTTGTCCAGGTTGTTAGCCTTAATGTAAATTTTGTATTGGGTAATCCAGTTTTTCCACGTCAGCGGCATCGTACTTGAAGTTATGTCTAGTTGAAGTTAAAGTAGTTGAAGTATTTTTTTTTATACTTGTATACGAGTACGCCGCACGCGGCTTCTTTGTATTTGTGTCGGCTTCGCTTTGACAAGAACCCGACGGGCGGCGGCGATACGATCAAAGCGACACTACATAAACGAATGGACATCTATGTTACCGTAAGATTGTCAAACCGTTAAGGCCGACACACACATTCAAGTATACTTGCGCAAGTCCATACTGTTTTGCATCAGACAGACCAAACAGGCTGGACTTGTGCAAGTATACTTGAACGTGTGTGACGGCCTTTAGATTTTAAGGTAGTAGAGCCACGCTGATTGCAGCACGAACGGGCCCGCCATGGTGTGGGTCACCATGCTGCTTTGTCTGCATTTGCAGTATGGTGACCACCACTCTTGGATTCTGCTTAGGCTTTCCAACAGACAGAGTAGAGTCACTTTGGCAACTTAAAAAAGTGCCCTGAGGTTGAAGGATGGAGGTAATTTGGGCTGGAGGACAAAGGACTGATGGGTCGGCTATTCAGGATTGCCTCGATCTCTGAGTGATGTTGAGGCTTAAGATGGAAACTTGTACAAATTGTAAACTCTACGATGTTGTCCGGATTGAGACTTCACAATCTCCTCGAGGTCCATCAGGATTGACTTTCTGAACTGCCGCTACCCCAGCTTCAGTAATTCTTAGGGACCCGTAACGTATGATACACTTCGGCAATTCTGGAAACTTGGGTACCATGACAATTCCCTCGTGTAACTCACTTATCAAAGTTAGGCTTGTTGGTCTTTTCTTGATACTCTGACGAACAGGAGCTTCCCTTCTCTGAATGCCTGATGAATCTGAATCAGGTGATAGGTATTTATTAGTCACATTGAAGGTAAATACCCCTGTCTCCGAGACCTGTACGGTTTGTACTAGACCAGGAATGGAGGTATATGTCTTTATTAGGTTTTCCATGATCTGATTTAGCTGCAGCGTGGCAATCTTAATGCACGTCTCTTTATCCTCTTAATGAAATATCTTTTCCACTTTTGGGACATAGCTGAAAGTTAGATTTGTCCCCATTAGAAACACCAGACGGGTCCTGTAAGATGTTGAAGTATTTGTTTTCCTTAAGATAAAACTCAATTTTTTGGAACCACCCTTTGATATCGTTTTCGGTTGCAATGGTACTGGCTGATGTTAAAGCTTCGGCAGTGCGATCGTTGAGTTCTATATGATGGCGCATAAAAAGGTCATACCATTTTTTACCAGGTATGTCATCGTTAAAGGGATTATATCTTCCTGTCTTCTTTAAGAAATTGCTACACTCAATTTTAAGTCAGTCTTTCTTTTTGGAATCCTTTCCGATAGCAATCTACAACCCACTGTACTAAAACTCCCTCTTCTTCGTTCGATAATATTGGATCAGGTCGTGGTAGATTCTTACACAGGCTTTCTTAATCGCGACTGGATAGTTTCTCTGGGTGCATTGAAAGTTTTCGACGCAAGTTTTTTGGGCATACCTTTTTTTACTGCATCCAAGGCTTATAGTAGATTTTCGTTTGTGTATTTTTTTCTTTTATTTGATTTACTTCCTTTGATTTCATGGTAGGTGGGTCTGAAAAAGGATAGATGATGAAATGTTAGGAGAACCAAATTATCAGCATGTTTTTGATCTGATTATCAGAACTGTGCTGACTAATGGCAAATGCAGTTTCAGCACCATGCTCTAATATTTGGATTCCGAAGGTATAAACTACTTTTACCAAAATATGGAATAAGCATTTACGTACTATATTTTCCATTTATCAGCACCAGTGCTGATAATTTGGATTTCGCAAAATATTAGATCCATATATCAGCACCACATTTTTACCAATATATCACCTAACCTCAAATTCTTCTTTTCAAATTATTCTCATAATCTATCTAAGAAATCCGAGAAATCCAAAGTTTAAAATATCTAAAAGATCTATTATACTATAAAATGCAAACACGTGAACTTATCTTCGATCACAAGCAACAGGCAAAAACAGAACAAACTGCAGGACACAAACGTCTGTTCACAAAAAATTCGCCATTTTGAAGTCGGAAAGTATGGTATTGCCAGGAGGAGAGGAGGTTTCAAAAACATCATTTTTTAAGTGGTAACCCAGATAAGTTAGTGAAAACCTTATAATTTTACTATTTATTCGGAGTGCTGATTATTCGGTGCAGTACTAGCAATTGGGTCAGTCACGGTGATTTGGTTCTTATTTCTTTTATTTTCACTCACACTGGATGTCATGTGACTTTGACATGACATCCAAACCTTAGTTATGAACTATGTGTTCATAACTAAGGTTTGGAACACATATTGTTCATTCTGTGTATTTGATGCACTATGATCAATGTGTCTACCTCGACCACGATTATTTAATCCAAGACCATGTATCCTATGTTGTTAAAATAGAAATGCATACCAATGTATAAAACTAATATTCTAAAAAATTCTAACAATTATACTAAATAGTGAATCTTGAATATGTGGCCCTGCACTTTGTAAATCGTTTCGGTAGTACCCAGATGTTGCTTTGGCGCTGCCATTAAAAGAACACGCAACTTAGTCGATTCGCTGGACGGGCGTAACACAACATGATGGGGAACGAAGTAAGACTGACACGAGACTCAGATAAATGACCTAAATGTGCATATTCTTTGATAAAGTTTGAAATCTAAAGGTAAGGTAGTGTCTTGAATTAATCTTCTTTGAAGGGATACAATTTATCTTTTAGCTAACTTGAAGCAATTTCCTAAGCAATCAGATTCTGCCGAGAGTGGCAACACATACATGAAACGACCATCTCTGTCGCGACAAGTGTGTTTTACGAATTGGTTTTTTGACGCTCAATTTCTTCAACGGTTATTTGTAATTATTTCTCTGAGGATTTTTTTCATACTCTCTAAATTCTATAAATTCCCTATTCAAAGATCCATTTGACAAAGTTTCATTATTAAAACTGCAAGATAATTGTATTATTAAGTGTTTGCACTTGTATTTTATTTGATAAGAATGGCCCTATCATAATCCAACTCAATTTAGATCCAATCATGGTGGACTGATTTGGACCAAGTTCTAATTTCTCTGAATTAATTAAATGCTAAAATGGGTCGGCGCCTATGAGCATATCTGCTGGTGCACATTGATTAACAGTAGGAACAGATAATTTAATGCCACTAGGTAAATTAATAAAAGATGCATCATATGTTCTGTTAGGCAAATTATTAGAAATCTGAGGCAGCACCAGGCAAAAAATGCCTGTTTAAAAATTTTGCTTTGACCTCAATTTTAAAACGCAACGATGGAAAAAATTAGCTAGAGATGTTTTGACTCTCGCTATCTAGCCGCATGCCTATTTGTGTTTAGATTGCTTACTTCAACTGTAGCGGTTGAAAGTATTACGTTATTGTTAGATGTCATTAGCGTAAGTACATATTCTTATCTATGGTCATTAGCATACTTATTACACTATTATATGCTTATTAAACTAGCATCATTGTTACACCCTCAACCTCATCCTCCGCCGTTGTGTGTTTTGGTTGCATTTACAGCCGGAGAACGCTCTTTGTGCAACAGAGAATTATGTCGCTGTTTACAAGAAGAACAAGGTCCCAACCTGCATTGACGAGAAGAGTGACCTTTGCGCAGACAGTTGAGGCATAACTTCAAACGCATGACTTCAGCGATTAGCTCTTCAACAGGCTTGTCTAGAAAAGAAGAACAGTCATACAAGCGATTGCGGTCATTGCACAAAGCACAGGACACAAAAGAGGGTGCAGAAGAGGCTTAGATCTTTCAGATTTATGAATAGATGATAAATGTGGTTGACCTTTACAATTGCTGTGCCGTTCAGGCCTATTTTGCTGCTGACCTAACAAAAAGTGAAAAAATAAAATAAGGACTTTTACTGAAGCTATTCTTATGTTCTTCCCATTTTATCATCAACGACCCATAATGTCCCATTGCTGGGCTCGGGTCTCCTCTCAGGAGAGGGTTAAGACTCGTCCCCACGCTGGCCGAGTGCGGGTTGGGGACTGGCAAGATAACGTTGTGGCTACGTAATTTTGCCGTTGGATGTTTTTAAGCCGCCCGAAGGCCTCCAACTAAGGCTTCACGACTGTTATTCTATGATAACCGGGACCAACTGCTTAACGTGACCTCCAAATCACGGAGAAGCTCATGATATCGTGCCACTAGCCGTCACCCATCCAGGTACTGACCGCGCCGTCGTTGCTCACCCTCGGTGATTGTTTCTAATCACCGAGTGCAACAGAGCTACGAGCGTCGTCTTCTTGTTCCCATTTAGTACTCTTGATACTTGTCAAGTATCGCTGTGACCAAATAAATTATTAAGGAATCCCATGATTCAGTTTTTTCATCCAGTGTATTTAAAGCACGTAATTTTTTTGATACATGATCAATGAGGTATCGTAAACCCTTGTCTGAATCGCAATGTACTGGCTGGATGATAAACAAAGAATGCAAATGGTTACTATACTCTTTGCGCTGTAGCATGGTGCATGGTGGTTTAATTTAATTTACTTTAATTTACAACAGTTTATGGATTAACTTAATTTACTACAGTTATTAACGATTTAATATATTGCGAATATGGTACAGTTGAAATACTAAGTCATAATTTGTAAATCACGGCAACTTTCAAGAGTAACGAAATGTTACTGAACCAAAGAGTATAATTAGCTGCTTTACATTAGTATATCGCTCACAGATAGGGTTGCCAGCTGCAGGTGGGGGAGGTGTGGTATATAGCCCCCCTTGAAGGGGGGGTTGCGATTCCTCATAGTTTTTTTTATATGAATTTTTGAAAATTTTATGGGTTAGGACGCATTTCGCAATATATACAATAGATTTTGGGGGGAGGGGGTGGGGGATACCCCCTACTTGGGGGGTCCTCCTCACCTCCTCACCATTTTCACCCGCCGGAAATACTTGGTTCCCTTAGAAAAAATAGAAATTTGTACAAAAATTGTTTGTATATTCCACTTAATAAACATGTTTTATCGCTGTTATTTATTATATAAATATGTATATAAAAACTGGCTTCAATTATGAGTCGACGGAGCCCCGCTAGGCGGGGCTCCTGTTTCTGGGTGGTTTATAAAAAAAATAACCACGATGGCTAAAGGCGGGAGCTTCGCTGCGCTGCGCTCCCGCCTTAGCCATCTAACCTAACCCAATAAAGTCGGATTGTGCCAACTCGGAGTAATACATTGCTATTAATTACCTAAGAATTATATCCTGTTCTTATACATTTCCTATAACACAATATATATAATTCACAACTCTAACCTAACCTACAAAGTTAGCCACTAATTACTTTTCTCTTTGGCCACTAACAAAAACATTAGGGTGTTGCTAAGTTGTTGTAGTTCTATAATTGAAATGGCGACGCGTCATTAGTGTTGCGTTTTGGTTCTCCTTTTTTAAGAAAATATGTCCTTTATTAAAAGTGAATATCAAAACGAAATATATAAAAAAATACTCGAAAAGTATTTTTTCGTATATTACGGTGTGTATTACAATAAAAACTAAATTAATTTAGCAAAAAAATACACAAAAACTATTTTGAGAGTTTGAAAAAAGTTTAAAACGAATAACGTAAGGAATAACAAAACGCAGAGAAGATGTCAAAATTATTTTCACGTATTTTATTTATAATTTCAAAAATTTATATCTCAAAATCTACGACTTTCCGCAAGTTGAAATTTTAGGAGTAGACTAACAAAAGCAAGAACTATCAAACATAAAATTGTCAACTCTCAAATCGATTGTATAGATTCTAAAGGTTAGCCTAAAATTGTTTACATGGCATGTTTAAGTTTGATTTTATTGCGGATTTTGGTCCACGTCTTCTCTTCATACACGAACAAAAAATCCTTTCAGTGTAAGCGTCAGAAACTGGGAAGGAAAACACGTATTGTATTATTTTTAACAGATTCTGCTGTCGATTTTAAAATCTGAATCCAATTTTTGGGGAACACTTACACACTCTCATTTCTTTTATATTTTCGTCAGGAGAGGCTTTATTAGACAGAACTCTTCATACAATGCATTAAGGTTAAGTTACTGTAATTTTGACACCATTTTGCACAAATCCTGGTACTTAAACTCTTTCGTCAGTGTCAGCGGCTGCAAACAATGGATATCACTATTTTCCGAAAAATCGCTTTACAATATAATAATATGTCAGCACATTTTGATACCACTCCAGAAAAATAGTAGTGTATTTTTCAGCCTGAGAAGTAGACATTTTTCGAAGCGTTAGCTGGGCTGCCATTCCAGAAAATGCGTCTTCAATTCGTTGGTTCATCTTTTGTTTAAAACTATTCATAATTCTGTAGACGTCGCACATTATAACGTTCGAGCCTTCGAGTTGACGAATAGTTACTTTAAAAATTGTCAACGTGTTGAGGAAAAAAGGTAAATATAATTCAGCTTCTCACACTTCGGTGCCAGTTATATTAGTCTGATAGTATTTCAAATTATGATTGGAGACGTCAAAGGCCGAAAGAAATATGCTTCTACAGCGGGAAGACTTTTGTAGACTCGATCAATGGCAGGATACTGTAATGTTATTGGTACATGAGTGAAACCAGAGGTGTAGATAGAGAATGATTTATTTAGTTCACCTTTCACTATATATCTAGTTACAGATATCCGTGACCGTGATCTCGTCTTTATTGATTACCCACATTTTATAATCATTCATATCATGCAAACATATGACATCTCCCTTCTTAATAAAAAATAAAATAAAAAGAAATAACAATAAGAAGTATAGATAGTTAAAACGATATGATTGTTCATTAAACTGCAAAATTATAACAATATTTTAGTATGTATTTGACGTGTAATTCAAAATAACAATTCACAATGCAATTACAAAGGTATATATATAGACAATATAATAGACAATTTAGAAGATTATAACGTAGATTCAATAACAACAATTAATTACTAACCAAAAATATTCCTAGAATATTTTTGTTATACATACAACATTTGTTTATTGCCAAGATAATTAACCATCATTAGAGTCGGTACATTACTAACATGAAAACTACACATTCATAAATATCCAAATTTTATCCATTAGTTATCCAATTTAATAGCCCACAAAATTATTTTAACAAAATTCAGTCTTATTTTGTACATTAAAACATTTTCAAGTGCATAGCTAAATTAAATTCTTACTGTATTTACCAAATTAGGCACTTGATAAGTTGTTACATGTAGGCACACTAGCTAATATAACAAAATTATAATAGATAATTATGTAAGTACCTACACTATGAATGAAATAATGTGGAACAGGAAATCTTGGAGCATTGCATAACACAATTAATCTTATTATTTAAATTTAATATATTCCATAAACAATTAAGTTAATTTATTAATAATATAACATGCAATATATTTGTAATAATAATAATAAACATTTATTCTTTCATGGCATCTGTTTCATAAAGTTTCATTGCTGTCGTTATGTATAGCCCCATCTATTCGGAGATCTCACCGTCCTGCCAGAACGAGTTACATTTAAGTCGGATGAAGTGCACATATTATTAACATTAATATTTAGACTTGGACACACAATATGATCGTAATCAAAGTTGTATACTTGAGGAGGGTTCTGTGCAGGTGAGAGGTCCTTTATGATATGCCGTCTATTCCTCACTATTAATTTTCCAGTAAGCAGGCGTATTCTATAGGATCTATTGCCTAAGTAATTCAATATTGTGCCTGAAACCCAAATATTTTTTAGAGAATCATTAACCCTAACTTTTTGATTAGTACTCAATGAAATTAAATTTTTAGAACCTTTGTCATAGTACATTTTTTGGTTTTGTTGCCTAACTATTAATTTATGTTTCATACTTAAATGAGATTTAGGATTAAATAACCTAACAGGTGTTGGTACAATACTTCGCAACTTTCTACTCTGAAGAAGTTCTGCTGGTGAGGGTAAGTCATTGCTAACTGGTGTATTTAAGCATTCTAACAATCCAAGTCGATAATCAGAATTATCTTCTAAAGATTTTCTAATAATATTTTTAACAGTCTGTACAGTGCGCTCTATTTGGCCATTTGATTGATGGTAATACGGCGATGATGTTTCATGAGTAAAATTCCATTCACATGCAAATTGTTTAAACTCTGACGCTGTAAACTGAGGACCGCAATCAGACATGACTGTATTCGGTATTCCTTGACGGCTGAATATGTCTTTTAAGCTATTTATCACACTGTGAGCCGTCGTACTGTGTAATTTAACTAATTCAAAAAACTTACTATAATAATCGATTAATAACAAATAATTCTCACTTTTGAATTGAAACAAATCGACTCCTACTTTGAACCATGGCCTGTTTGGAACTTCATGGCACACTAACTCCTCCTTCTGATTATTCTATCTATGTGTTAAACATATACTGCAAGTTTGAATAATGTTTTCTATGTCATTATTTATACCAGGCCAGAATATCAATTCTCTCGCTCTTAGCTTGCACTTTTCCATGCCCATATGACCTATGTGAATTCTTTATAAGATATCTCTCCTCATACTTTTAGGAATAACTATCCTTTCCGATTTCCAAATCATGCCATATGTTACTGTTAAATCCTGTCTAAAATTCCAATATGGTTTAATTATATCTAATAATTCTTGTTTATTGCAAGGCCAGCCTTTCAAGATGCATTTCTTTAATTCTATCATCTCTTCATCTAGCTCTAATTGCTTTTGAATGTTTATGAACTGCGAATCCGTAAAATATTCACACTTATTTTTTGTACTGTCATTAATCAACAAACACACCTCATCCGCCGCACTAACAATATCAGAAACCTGACCAGACTACCCCCGCATAAGTCATTTTTGGTGAATCTTTTTTTCTCCCGCTCCTTTGTCCTATCATCTTGCTTCTCTATCCTTTCTTTTATCTCACCTATAGCCTTTGCGTTTTCTTTCAGTATCTTTTCATTCTCTACTACTTTCTTTCCTCTATCAGCTTGCTTTTCTATCTGTTCTTTTATTTCTCCTATAGCTTTGGCATTTTCTTTCAAGATCTTCTCGTTTTCTTCTATCTTCTTGAGGACTTCCTCGTTGATATTGATTCCTGGAACCCCCACGACTTCGAAACTCTGCTCCACAACCGATCTTATCCTATCCTTTTCGTACTCCTTAAAAATTTTCTCAATGATGTTGATTCTACACTCTATCTCCTTCTTTATCTCTCTCTTGATGTTACCCGAGATCTTGAGCTGCTCTCTAATAATTTGGCAGTTTCGGGAGGCATGGTAGCTTCGCTTGTCTGCCGGGATCTCCGTTGCCTCCGGCGTTGGTGAAGATGAAGCAAAGCTGAGTCGTCTATTAGTGAAGGTTCCAGCGGTGGACATGTTGGGGGTGTGCGTTTGATGAGTTTATAAATATGGGTGTAAGTTTGTGAGTTAATGTCGTGTGTGTTCGGGGTGAATGTCAGTGTAAAAGTGTGTGTCTGACCCTGTATAGGGGGGTGAATGTCTGTGTCAATGTAAAACTAAAACTTAAGAGTTTGAATCAATGTATATATATATCAAGTGTATATATTTGTTGCTCTAATTTGAGCCGGTCTATTTATTTATGAGGTGTAGATAGCCTCAATTACGTATTTACCACAGCCGAAGGAGTTTTTAGAGAAACGAAATAGAACTTGAAGTTAATTTAATAAAAGATTATAAAAATTACATTTAAACTATAACTAATTAGTCTAAGTTGCTAACGCGACGTTGGCTTAAAAGTAAGTGTGCGTAGAATGACAAATCTTAAATATATATACTATAATAATGCTACGTCGGTGCCTCATGCCAGTGACGCGGTGTTGATCTTATAACAGGCCTTTGTTGTCCATGTTCGTAATGCTGTCATCGCCTTCGTGGCACCGTTGATCTCATAACAGGTCTTTGTGGTGTGTTCTCGTAATTCTGCGTCGGTACCTTGTGTCATGGAGACTGCAGCGTTGGCATATTGGACGAGTGCGTGATCTAACAATAGATCTAAAATGTTGCTGAAAATTCTTCTGGTTTAGGGTTGGCTGGATCTTCCATAGTGTGTATCTGGAGTGTTGGGTTCTCTTTTGAACTATTTAGTTTTAGGTGCTAGATCTTGTAGTTACGGCCTACTGCGTAGGTGATAATTGCAGTTGTAACTGATACCAATACATAGAATGGAATGGTCGTATGGTACAGGTTTGTTGACTGGACGTTGTCGTTTTCTATCGGTGTTTCCTGGGATACTTTATTCTAGATGCTGTGAAGATCTTAAAGGTTTACTTCAAAGGTTGACTTTTTATTTCGTTGTTGTCGTTAATGATGGTGAGTTCTGCAGTACTTGAGTGCAATCAGGTTCTGTCCGGATCTGCTGGGCTACGTTTTTCTCACAGACATATGTGCTTACTATACTTCGGGCATTCTGCCTCTATGTACACAAATTCATTTCTATCAGTTGCTATATAAGGATGAGAAGGAATAAGGAATTGGTGAAATTTATTTTGTGCGAGGGATAGTTTACAGAAATCATAGATATTCGGAAAGACTACGGGGAGTTTGAAAACTATAATTATCTGTTAAACTACAAAATTCGATCCTGACCTTATAATATCATAGTATTCCTAAGTACTAACTAACTAAGTTCTAAGTTTATTTTGTCCAGGTTTTAGTAAAGGCTAGATTTTTTTTTATTCTAACAAATTCAATTTCCCATAATTAATAATGTTATTGGCTCTGTAAGCATTTTCATTTAAGATTACCTGAAGGATATAATTAATATTACTTTTGTTTTTGATAAGTTAAACTATCTATAAGTTTGTTGAGACTAGCGCGATAATTAAACTCTACAGTTTTTTTTTTATCTTGTTTTTTACGGTACCTAAAGCTTGAGTGTATTTAAGTGCATCCTGATAATCCAGATTGCCGGTAATGCTTTTAATTATAGACTAATACGTCAAGTAGACCTCTTTTTGTCCTCCCAGGCTCTAAGGTGTATAGATGATTAAGGATATTGTTTTTTTTTACTAGGTGTTCTAAATGTATTTCGTATAATAAGTAGGTTTCGTTAGTGAGTCTATTCTTATAGTCCTGTACGTATGTTTATGTGTAGAATTAGATAGTACTTACGTACGTACGTACGATGTATTGTAAAAATGTATAATAATGTGTCGTTACTCTAGCTTATCCTAGCCTAAATGGTAATAAATCTAAATTGTCAAGTTTTATCTCTTAAGGTCGTATTAGAAGTGGTTCCAGCATCAAGGTCAGTAGTAGTAACCTGTAACAATTGGTTACTCTTGGGTTTTCGTTTCAGGTCTTTCAGAAAGCATTTTTTTTTCTTTTTTTTTTATAAAAACTTGTTGTTCTGGCTTATAGTCAATTTCAGGTTGTCTAGACTTATTACGGGATTCTATAAGAGCAGTTCTATTGGCTAACGAAGTCTCGTTTATGTCATGGACAGTCTTCATCTGTGCTCTATGAGTCACTACATATTGTTGGAGTAATTTTTCGTTTATGTCAATGTCAATATGGTCCCTGGGGTCAAAATGGCCTTTTAATATGTCATAGGGTCTGCATTTTGTAAAACCATGAATAGAGCTGTTGTAAGCTATTATGGCGTAGGGTACAAGATATGTTATTGGTTCGTCTTTATTAGGTACTTCCAAAATTAGATTTTCCTGATTTGTGTGGGCTGTACTAGTAGCTGAATTATCTATAGTGGGAGTCTTCTTGGTGGGATTTGCAATGGTCGAACTGGTTTCCTGGTTATGAATTTCAATTCTAGATAAGGCGTCTGCTTTAATTGAGTGTTCAAGTGCAAATACAACATCGTTATCAGTAGGGTTAAAAATTTCTAAAAGAGCATGGTTATCTTTTACAGTAGTTACACATTCAACTATGGTGCAGTTGCAAATTAATTGTTCTGGAATAATTACATCGCCATCCGGGGCACTTATCGGTAACGTAGCTACCTTATAACTCTTTGCAGGGATAATATCCTCGTATAAATTCACATTTTGGGAGTTGTATATTTTAATAGGGTTTACTGTATGTCGTGTAGTCAAGGTCTTGTCTTTAAGGTCTATTTTAGCTTCCCATTTGGTCATTAAGTCAAGTCCTATAAGACCATCGAAATAATCGTGGAACTTATAGACAAAGAAACGTATATTATCCGCGTCATTAAATTCGTTAAAGCACGGTAATGTTGTAGAGTAGTTGTTTCTCGTAGTAGCATGTACATTAGTTACTTCAAATGGATCGTAATTTAAAAGAATATCAGGGTAATAGTTTTGAAGGGCTTCCGGGCTTAAGAATGATTGGTTAGCACCGGTGTCGATAAGTAATTTTAAAGGGGGATTTAATATCTGAATAAATGGTAACTGTCTCTGTGTTTGTAAGTTTATTTCTATCCTGGCTTTTCTAATTTCTGATCCGTCCGAAAATTTGAATTGGCACTCTCAAGGTTATCGTTTGAATTGTTATAAGAGTACTCTAAAGGAAGATCATGGCCTTGATACTGTGTTTGATTCGTGTCATAGTCATCATAGGGGGTATAGTCATTGGTATGTGAAAAGTAGTCATAGTCAGGGTTATAGTTGTGGTCGTAATAATAGCTATCATCGTAACACTCATTAAAGTTTATCTCACGAGATTTAAAGTAATTATTAGGTGGTGGATTGCCCTGGGTACGCCAGTCATGTCCGCGGATTCCTCCTGGAGGTGGCATCGGCCTGGTATTAAAGTGTTCTATACCACTCATCGGTCCGGGGCCAGGTGGCTGACTGGGTTGAGTTCTAGTTGGCATCCTAAACGTATTACTTCGAAGATTATAATTTGGAGGCCTAGCACTAAACATGTGATGTGTGTGTGTGGGCACACGTACCTGTGGTGAGGGCTGATGCTGCATAGGATTCATCCTGAACCCTTGTGCAAACCTAAAAGGTTGCATCGGCTGAGGTGGCGGCCTATTTGCTACGTGTGAAGGCCAATATGATGCGGTTGGGCTATGGCTATAGTTATTTGAAAGTTTCGGGGTATGTACAGGAGTAGAGTGGGTGACCTTAGGGGTCGGCTGTAATTTACTAGCTATGTCATTGCGCTGCTGCAAATACAATATATTCATTTCCTCCTGAACATATTCTAAAGCTTTCTCAATCGTGTCAGGTCTCATACACCTAATGCGTGAACCTAAAGGTTCCTGTAAACCCCTTACAAACACTTGCATGGTTAGTTTTCCGTATAAAGTGCGCTTGGCTTCAATAGTAGTGGATATTGTCTCGTGAAGGCTAATATATGTCATAATTGTACTAAATATGGTCTGACAGTGGTCATAAAATTCCTGTGGTGATCTTTGTCCCTGGTTGGCTAAAGAGAGGTCATTATAAAGGGCAGTTTCATCCCTTTGGTCTGCAAAATTATTGATTAATGCATTCCGAACGTCTAGCCAATTATCAGATATGCCATTTGAATTTATAATACTAGCGGCGGGGCCTGTGATTTTATTTAAAATTCCATTTATCAAGCAAAGGTTCGATAACTGATCACAGGGTTCCGTACTAAGTTAGGTATATACTATTTGGTCACATAACTTAATAAATCGGGTAAGTATATCTGGGTTCCCGTCGAACTCCGGTACAGGGCGTAAAGCCTTAAAAATTATGTCCGGGGTGCGCTCCGTCATTATCCTAACACTAGGTAATTGATTTAATTCTAAACTATAGTCTTCTAAATTCAAATTCCTACCACTATCTAGTTGTACTCGCCGACGAGTCTGGCTCGATACAGACTCTCTAATACGGGAGTTACTAGGGTGGAAAATTTTGAAGAATAAAAAATTCTTGATTTAATTCTAAACTACAATTATAATCTTTTGAATCCAAATTCCTACCACTATCTTGTTATACTCGTCGACGAATCGGGCTCGATGCAGACTCTCTAATACGGGAGTTACTAGGGGTGGATAATTTTGGGAAATAAAAACTTCAAGGTAAAGGAATAGCAACACAAGAACGATTCTGTGCACTCACCCTTTCATTCCGTTTCGCCGTGTATCAATGTTCGGATACTCTTCCCCGTGGCTGCAGCTCTCGTAGATTCTGGATACTCGTACAGTGGCTTGAAGGCCGCTCGGGCTGCTCGCGAACGAGGATTTCGATATTAGAGATCTTTATAGCTCGCGAAACGACCCGCGAGTATCCTACCGACTGCGCCAATTACGTATTTACCACAGCCGAAGGAGTTTTTAGAGAAACGAAATAGAACTTGAAGTTAATTTAATAAAAGATTATAAAAATTACATTTAAACTATAACTAATTAGTCTAAGTTGCTAACGCGATGTTGGCTTAAAAGTAAGTGTGCGTAGAATGACAAATCTTAAATATATATACTATAATAATGCTACGTCGGCGCCTCATGCCAGTGACGCGGTGTTGATCTTATAACAGGCCTTTGTTGTCCATGTACGTAATGCTGTCATCGCCTTCGTGGCACCGTTGATCTCATAACAGGTCTTTGTGGTGTGTTCTCGTAATTCTGCGTCGGTACCTTGTGTCATGGAGACTGCAGCGTTGGCATATTGGACGAGTGCGTGATCTAACAATAGCCCTTTGTGGTATCGTATGTAACACCTCGGTCAACAAATAAAAATAATATGAAATTATAGAATGTGTATCAATATCAATATAAACAAATTTAGGTGTATGTAGAATGCTGTTCTACTCGGTTCCAAGCTGAAGTTTTCGCTCTATTTGGAGCCGTTCCTTGTTTAGAGAGATGTATATTGTCTCGGTCAACTTAAACTAATACGAAAATTTTTATCACTAAAAAAATTTTTGGTCTCGACCACAGGTTCACGATCCCTTCTCCACTAAGCCTATATAGCCAGTGAAGACAGGGAGGGTGGGCGGTCGATTTTCTGGATTTCTATTTGCCCGATCTGAGCAAATGAGGTGTCGTTAGTTAGGTCTTGAAGAGGCCTATCTAAGTATATATAATTTATAATTCCCAAAATAGGGGCTGCCGAGTTATTCAACAAAAACCTCCAAAATTTAGAAAATGTACCGAAAATTCAGTTTTAATATGAATATTTTATGAAGTTGTATTTGTAGTATATATACAAACAGGGTGTCGTTAGACGGGTCTAGGCGAGCTCTGTCTAAATCTGTAAAGTTTGTGGTTTCCAAAATAAGGGTTCTCAGGCTATTCGACGAAAACCTCGAGAAAATTTCTGAAAATATCAACTTTGAAGATGAATGTGAAAAATTTACTAACTTCTATTTACCGGATTTATATGAAAGAGGTGTTGTTAGATAGGCCTTGATGAGAGCTATCTAAATATGCAAAAAAGTCAACTATGGATTGAAGGGTTATCGAACAATTCGACAAAACCTCTGAAAATTTTCGATATTTGAGATTTAAAAATCTTCTAAGTCCAAAAATTTATTTTTTTATTCGCATACACAAGGTTAGTGATAAGAAACTTGTTGTAAAAAGGGTGTAAGCGCCCTAAGTTAACATCCGTTCACCAGGTGATCGGCCTGCGTGTGTTTGGCTATACTATGGGCCCTATAGACTACAAGGGTTCCAAACGGGGAACGCAGCGCTTGGTGATTGGATTAAACATGACAGTTAGTAGTTTCATTAGTAGTTATGCCTAGAGATGCGCTCCAACGCTTAATTTGAAGAAGAAGATAGGATTTTTTCCAGCTGTAATACTTCGAGCATATAACTCAGGTGACAAAGGCACAGAGTACATTGTTATACTCAAATATACTCAAATAGAGGTATGTCTCAATCGCTTCTAGAGGAAATTCCATAACAACTCCATCTGTAGTTTGCGATCAACATTTGAAACTATACGTATACTTATATACACATAGTATAACTACTATAACTTATTGTATACAGATATACCTATTCCATTATGATTTTAGTTTATTTTCTCTTTTGAAAGCTTTCTGTGCATATATTTTGGCTTTTTGTAACATATCAAACTCGTCATTCTCAATATTTTCTTTACCAACCATAATTTTATTACATCTTTTACAATTTACAATAATTATATTATATATGAAAAACCCGGTAACAAAATATATTAAAAGAGAATAATTTTTTTCCTTATGTTTGCTACATTTAATAAAATCAAAATACATTAAAATCAACGTGTTCATAAATTCTTTTAAATTAGGTATTTGGACGTTTTTGTTAATTAAATTTGAAATGATATCTTGTAAATTAGATGTGCAGGTTATAAAATGTATGTCTGGGTAGCAAAGCCAGCGACTGCCACCATACTCTCCATATTTTATGAATTCTAATTGGTCCTCAGTACAGAGGTTTGACTTGCATATTTTGCAGGATTTAAAAGTTTCAGTTTTAAGTTTTTAAAATAAATACCCTGCCATATACTGCAGTGGCCCCATTATTTGTGGAATATTTTTATCACTTAATGGCGTAAGAGTAATTTCCTCAAATTGTACAGATGTATTGGTACTACTCGAGGCTTTGCCACCCTTAGAAATTACGAGGGCAAATAATGTTTCACAGTCATTAATCTCACAATTTGCGGATGGAGAGTGGACCTGGACACTAGGACTGGACACTAGACACTCTCCATCCGCAATAAGTCTGTTAATGAAAAGGCTCGCAAATGCACTTTCGAACTTTTCGGGCGTTGAATTTGTATCGCGGGATCCATGGCTCCTTATGGAGCCAAGTTGGTCTTGGTTTAGCTTTACTGAGCTTACATCATAATTTTCTTTTAGATGTTTAATTAATTTTTTGTACACCTGCTAGTGTCCACACCCATCCAGCTCGTTCAACTCGCCAGCATCGGCACATAAGCTTTTCCTTCAAATTTCATACTTTTTAGTATTCTTATGGATTCGGTCCATTTAGATTCATGAGGGAAGTCTGGTGTCACTGGACCCTAGAGCGGTTTTGCAATGTGGTCACCGGTGAAGCTTCCGTTTACGGCTTCTTACCTGCATAAAACCCCATATGCAGAGCTAAACTTCTACTGAATCCTGACTGGCGTATTTCAACTTCATTTTTAGGATTTTCTCCGGAATCACGTGACTATCAGTCAACTGGGTTTATTAGTGTCATATCCCTGTAAATATTATTTTGTTTATGCATCAACATAATGTGATCCCACTTGCTGTTTGTTCCTTATCTTCAATTGAGATTTAAATTTTTAGTAAGCAAATTGTTTCGTATTCCTTTGAAAAGGTGAGGAGGGTCGTATAAGGGTACAATTTTCTTATTATTAATCATAATAATATTCTTATTCCGGTCAACTTCTTGGTATCCTTCTTGGCTTTTATTTGCCTTCCAAGCTCTGGTCCTTTGGTAGCTGCCTGAGTAAAAGTGTATGCCACTGGCAGCTTATAATTGTACACAAGCTCTTCTGATCATAAATAGATAGATAGATAGATAGAAAACTCTTTATTTGTACACCGTTTTACATATTTACAAGAGAGTACATAAGATGACCAATATTTAATGTAATGTACAAAGGGCGGCCTTATTGCCAAAAGCAATCTCTTCCAGGCAACCTTAAATACCAATGCATGATCGGCTATTTCTGCTTTTATGTCTTCTCCGTTATTGTCGAAGCCAATTTTAGCCAATTACACAATCTTTGCGCTGATTGTATGCCAAGTGTGCCTTTAAAATTGTATAAAGACACTTTCATTTATACCAGCTTGTACATCAGCTTTCTGTAGGAGTCTTGTTATGCGGAGATAGTTATAGATAGATATAAATAGTTTTCTTAAAAACCTATATGCCTTAGGGATCTGCTTCAGTAGAGCCAAAGCTAATATCTTTTCTTTGAGAATAAATCGTCTGCCCTTTCCTTTTTTTATATTCTCTGCATTGCAAGAGAGTTAATGTTCCTGAAGCAGTCGGAAAATTATTGATAACATTCTGGAATTTAGGTTTTTTCAAAAAGTTTTGTGCTTTAATTAATTCAGAAGTCTGTTTCTTTAGTTGAGAAAGGATTTTCGATTATTTAGTTCTTGTTGCAAGCACTTTTAAATTTTTTTTTTTTTCATTAGTGGTCATCTTAATGGTATTCACACTTTTTTTTTTCAGTTTGGCCCCTTGCTCTGAAAGTAAAAGGAATTTATACACGGTGATTTTATAAACGTTTTGGAAACGAAATTATTTAATTTGTAATCATCTATAGTACCACTAAGTTTCAGTTTTAATATTAATTTTAACTCGATCGACTTGGAAAGTAGTAATGCAGTGATCATTAGTTCATTATCTTATATGAATGATACACGTCCGTGCGCTTTACGCGCCGCTGACGCCAACAGCAGCTGATAAATATACCTATAGGCTCGAGCTAGCGAGTATTTACGTAGATAGACTCCAGTTTGTCCTTCATACTTTACACGGGCTAGGGACCGTCGGAAATACCTATTTTATTTAAACTTCGTTTCGATTTATTAACCACGATTGTTCTTTTCACAACAAATCAATTTATCAACGGACTGTAGATATAAATATTCCAGGTGTATTTAAAAAATCGGAGCTATCTACAGAATAATTTACTTACATGCCTATTTACAGTTTATTTACACTATTTACACTTCTCTGTATCGAAGCAACTGCTCAAAATGGAGTCCGCTGCGTTCAATACACAAACGTCCACGTTTGATACAATTGTCTTTTACTGACCGACTGAAAGCCAAGGAGTCGACGACCCCCTACGATTACAGGTGAGTCTCGCGCATGCGCCTATGACGATACGAGTCAGTGCAATGCTGTCATTGGTTGGAGAACTCGGGCGCAACTCCGTAGCTTTGTTTTTATTGGCGAATTCATACGATTTTATGTGACTCGATATTAAAACGCATAGTATTTCTATTTGTAGTATGTACCTACGTGTGATTGAATAGCGCTACTACTGGTTCTCACTTTTTCTCTGTAAACGATATTAATATCGACATGATTTTTTTATATATATTATTAAATTAACGTTATATATAGCTTCTGTTATTGATAAATAATTCAAAACTTTCGGTTCCAAAACGATTTCTAAATCACCGTGTATATATCTGGGGATCAACACATTTTAGGCAAACACAGGCACTCTCCATGAAATTTATATGACGAGGGAAAATAATGTTTCACAGTTATTAATCTCACAATTTGCGGATGGAGAGTGGACACTAGTAAGTCTGTTCATGAAAAGGCTCGCAAATGTACTTTCGAACTTTTCGGGCGTTGAATTTGTATCGCGGGATTCATGGCTCCTTATAGAGCCAAAAAAGTTTTCAAGTTGGTCTTGGTTTAGGTGCCGCATCCAAACTGAGCTTACATCATAATTTTCTTTTAGATGTTTAATTATTTTTTGTACACCTTCTAGTGTGCACACCCATCCAGCTCGTTCAACTCGCCAGCATCGGCACATAAGCTTTTCCTTCAAATTTCATACTTTTTAGTATTCTTATGGATTCGGTCCATTTAGCTTCATGAGGGAAGTCTGGTGTCACTGGACCCTAGGGCGGTTTTGCAATGTGGTCACCGGTGAAGCTTCCGTTTACGGCTTCTTACCTGCATAAAACCCCATATACAGAGCTAAACTTCTACTGAATCCTGTCTGGCGTATTTCAACTTCATTTTTGGGATTTTCTCCGGAATCGCGTGGCTATCAGTCAACTTGGGTATTAGTGTCATACCCTTGTAAATATTATTTTGTTTATGTATCAACATAATGTGGTCCCACTTTGCTGTTTTTTCCTTACCTTCAATTGAAAATTTTAAATTTTTAGTAAGCAAATTGTTTCGTATTCCTTTTAAAAGGTGAAGGGGTCGTATAAGGGTACAATTTTCTTATTATTAATCGTAATATTCTTATTTCGGTTAATGTAGATGAACTTTTCTATAGAGTAGATGTATTTTGCAAATGAGACGTGGTCCTACTGTTCCATAGTAAAGGAAATATTTCAAAAACCTACCCTGTTTTTTCTATGTAGGATAGTCAGGCTTTTCAATGTCTCCGGTTTCTATCATCAATGTTTCATTGTCAACGATAGCTGTATCGCCTAAAAATGTTAAAACGTTTTATGTTATAGTTGCTAATTAATTAAAAACCACCATTGATGAATGAAGATAAGTATTTTCCTTCCCTTAGTAGCCAATATCATTTCCCAAGCCGATTGGTCATCGTGGGAAATTAGACCACAACCCTCCAACTGCAAACAACAAGAAAGAAATAAATGAGCAAGAACAAAAAGAAAAAGATAAACATTTTAAAGCTCCGATAGCGGCCTGTTCTTTGAACAATGAAGGTAAAAAGTTACAGATCTGCAGCTACAACGTGAGATCCTTGTCTAGCAAAGAAAGATACTTGGAACTCACACATGTACTTAAAAAGGTAAAATTTGACATCCTTGGGCTGTCGGAAGTGAAAAGACTGGGCTGTAATATCGACGAATACCATGACTATATTCTGTGTTACATTGGCCAAACAAAAGGGCGACATGGAGTTGGGTTTCTCATCTCCAAATTATATAAAACCAACATAAAAAACTTTGAGGGAATCTCAGAAAGAGTGGCCCTCTTACAACTAATATTTGAAGAACTTTCGATCTCACTAATCCAAGTGTATGCACCAACAGAGAACTCCAGCGAAGACGATCTCAACCGTTTCTACCAAGATCTAGACAGAGCATACTCGCTGACTGAAGACAAAATAATTATAGTAATGGGAGATTTCAATGCCCGAATAGGACGCCCAGGCAGCGATGAGCACTTAATCATGGGCGAATATGGTTATGGAGAGCGGAATCAAAGAGGAGAAAGGCTGATAGACTTTGCACTAGAACACAAACTCTCAATAGTGAATACTTTCTTCAAGAAGAGAAATACTCGAAAGTGGACATGGATGTCACCCGATAACAAAACCAAGCACGAACTAGACTACATAACTACTAACAATCCTAAACTATTTACAAATTTCGAAGTAATCAACACAAGCTTCCCTTCAGACCATAAACTGCTCCGAGGCACCATGAAACTAAAACTACCCCCTACTAGCAGGAAAAACTTTAACAACACACAATACACACCAAAAACTGAAGAACAGACTGACAAATATATAAATAACTTAAAAATTAACATGAAAAAATCCGAAGAAGAATTGAATAGCCATATCGATGTCCAAAACTACTACAACAAACTAGAGAAAATCATTTCAAACAGTTCAGAGATAAGTAAATGTACTGAAAAGAAGAAACACAGAATATTTAGTGAACATACAGAACAACTCCTTAGAAGACGTAGCGAACTAATACAAACTAAAAATAAGAACACTGATTTAAAACAAGAATTAGGAAAAATATACAAAGAAACGAGTAAATCTATACGTAGAGATTATCAAGCCCACAGACAACAAGTAATAACAAGAAACCTAAACAAACACAGAAGTACAAAGAGAGCATTTAAGGATCTAAGCCTTCACAAAACATGGATACAAAAACTTCAACAACAATCAAAGGAAACAAAATCAAGGCCAGATATAATCGAGCATGCAACAGACTTCTACAAAGATATGTACCACAAAAGAGACGTCGACCATAGGCCTGAACAGATGAATACCGAGCAGATAGAACCTACATGCAGCTCTGTACATCCCATAGAGAAAAAAGAAGTGTACGAACAAATCAAACGGCTAAAGAACGAAAAAAGTCCAGGGCCAGACGGACTTAGTAATGAAATCCTCAAGATAGGAGCACCAATCTTAGTACCACACCTCACGAAACTATTCAATATGGTAATAGACACAGAGACCGTACCATCACAGTGGTGCAAATCCGACATCATATTGATATTTAAAAAAGGCGACCCACTGGATATAGGAAATTACAGACCAATCAGCCTACTAGCAAGTGTGTATAAACTTTTTTCCTCTATAATGCTAAAACGAATAACAACAGATATTGACAACTCACAACCAGTAGAACAGGCCGGCTTTCGCTCAGGTTACAGCACTACCGACCACATTCAGTCTATAGAACAAGTTATACAGAAGTACCGTGAGTTCAACAGACCATTGTATGTGGCGTTCATAGACTACCGCAAAGCATTTGATAGTATTAGTCACAACTCGATCTGGAATGCCCTGAATTTGGTGGGAATACACCCAAAATACGTAAACACCCTCAAAAACATCTACGAGAATAGCCAAAGTAAGGTAAAACTAGAAACTAGAGGAAAACCGATCAATATAGAAAGAGGCGTCCGTCAAGGCGACCCATTATCACCAAAACTATTTATCGCAGTGCTCGAGAACATATTTCGGAATATTGACTGGTCACAAAAAGGAATTAAAATATGTGGACGCCATCTAACTCATCTACGGTTCGCTGACGATATCGTACTGCTAGCTGAGAAACCCAAAGAACTAGAGCACATGATGCAAATACTTGACCAAGAGAGTGCTAAAACTGGCTTAGAAATGAATGCAAGTAAGACTAAAATATTGACCAACAGCGACAAACAACCCATCAAAGTGAGAGGAAAAGTCATAGACTATGTTGAAAACTACATATACTTGGGGAAGCAAATATCCTTTAGCAAGACAAGTAACGAAGAAGAAATAACAAGAAGAATAGCTATAGCCTGGAACAGGTTTTGGTCATTAAAAGAAATCTTAAAAGGCGACTATAATCTAGCCATGAAGAAAATCGTAATGGACACTTGTGTACTACCAAGCTTACTGTACAGCTGCCAGACCTGGACTTTCACAGAAAAAGTGAAACACAAAATATTGACCACCCAAAGAGCCATGGAACGAAGCATCTTAAAGATAAGAAAAACACAAAAAATAAGAAGCGACATCATAAGACTAAAAACAAAAGTAACCGATGCACTTACACACGCACTGAGACTAAAGTGGAACTGGGCTGGTCATGTCTCTCGATACACAGACAGACGGTGGACCATTGAAACTACGCGTTGGAAAAGACCAGTACTAGGTAAAAGAAAGGTAGGAAGACCAATAAAACGGTGGGCTGACGACATCAGGAAGGTTGCAGGAAAACGTTGGATGATGCTGGCTAAGGACAGAAAAGCATGGAAAGAGTTGGAGGAGGCCTTTACCCAAACTGGGGTCCATATCCCAAAACCAACTGAAAACTAACACAATTACTACCAACTAAGATTAAAATAAATACTAACAACAACTAACAACATTGTAAATGTAATATGATTAAGGTTATGGAATAAATGGCTTAATAATAATAATAATAATAGTAGCCAATATCAGTAGTTTTTATGTTTATATAAATATTAGCTTATGGGCAATCCATAAATGACGTCATACTAGTTTCATGATTTTTGGACCCTCCATCCTTATCAGAGGTGGTCACATTATTTGTGGGGCACCTCCTCTCTGGTGAAAAGAGCAGTTCTATTTTTATCTTTTTAATAAATATGTGCCTTAAGTTTATAGGTATGTTTTTTACAAAAAATAAACATTGTTATTATTTTCAAGTTCTTCACTCCATGAATTAACGCATTCTATAAACATTACATTCTGCAACAGAGAGTGCAGTTGACATGACATGGAAAGAGAATGGTACTTAATCCTTACCCTTTGTGCTAATTTGCAAATTGTGAGCTTTCCCTGAAGTTTAGCTCTCCTATATGTACGGCTTGGCCTGGCACTTCCACTGAAAAAATAAAAAATCATTAGTGCACCTTAGGTGCAGTGCAGACGGCACACTTCTTGTGTGATCGAGTCTGCGGCGCACAAAATGTCAGCATAGCGCGCAAAAAGTCGGTCACCGATTTTTCACAGACTCAACGCACACGACGCACATCTTCGATCATTCTGTCGGCAGAACTGCAGGGACGTAGACGCTATGGAAATCGTGCAGAGATCGCGAAGTATTATTTTGTACTTGAAGTACAGAAAAAGAAGAAGAAATAGAGAATTTTGGGTACATACTATACTCTCGAAAATATTACTGAAGGGACAGTTTCATATTAAACATTCAACTCTAAAACAACATCGGGATAAATTTTTCAAATTTTATAAAATGTCTGCTACTACAGTTAATGAGTTGCTATTTATTTTAAGACCTGCTTTGACTCATTCAGAAACAACAATGAATGTGTGAAAATGTTTTGTATTTCTTGAATTAAGATCGTTACATCGACCTCTGGCGCCATAGTAAAAGATCGCGTGCGTTACGTCCACCCCTAACAAATGCAGATTGCAGGCTAAAGTGTGCGCCGTCTGCGTTGGCTTGAAGCAAACGTTAAATTCTATTCGCACACATTTTGTGCGGAGCGGCGCGGTTCATTACACGGATTTTTTGAGCGCCGGACTTTTTGCGCGTCGTGTGCGTTACTACATATATTTGCATAGGTTCTATTATCACAGACTAAAAAACGGATAGTCTGTCGTCTGCGCTGCGCCTTAAAGTTGGTTGTTAGCTCTAAGTAGGTAAAACTTTATACTGTATTGGAAAAACCAAACTTTGCTTTATAGTTTAAAGTATCAAAGTTTAAGTTTACTACCACTAAAGTCTTAGACCCGTTTTTTAAAAGGCGTCTCAGTCGTGAATCTAGTTTTAAAACTAGTTTCAAGACGAGATTTTATTATTGAACGTCTCTTGAAACAAGATTCACTGATCGTTAATCAAGTGAGTCACGATAAATGAACAGCATATTTTAGAACAATGCCAAAATCTCTCTCTTTAGTCAAAATCTCCTCTCAGGAATAGATTTTGACAGATGTGATCTCTGTTCACCTGAGACAAGCTCAATCTATTATCAGGTAGTAATTTGTGAAAATCAAAGAAACATTTTAGTGGAAAAAGAACGTGTTTTACGACGATTTGTTGTAGGACAATTACGAAAGATTGTTGAACTTGGAAATCCCTAATATTCCACGCAGATATTTACGTGATGCGCAAGATCCATACGCAATGACATTGATTTTAAAATAAGATACAGATTTCGTCAAGACACTGTGAAAAATTATATCTTACCCCTAATTGCTAGTGATCTCATAAAGTTAAATAAAAGAGGACTGCCAGTAGCCCCAGAACTGCAGATTTTAATGTCTGAGGTTCTATGCCACAGCCTCATTCCAGGTAAACTAGTACTTTGCTGTTCAATAAGAATATTTTTAACTCACAACAGATTTATTTAATTTTTATAAACAATAAAATTTACTTTTCAGATAGTTTGTGGTGATCTACTACATGTTTCACAGCCATGTAATAGCCAAAATTTCTTTTCTACTGGCACAAAAACACCCTCAATTCATCAAATACCCTGTGACAAGTACAGAAAAGACTGCTCAAAGACAATCTTTCACCTGTCTTGGGCAATATAATCAACACCCCGGTCTGCTAAACATTGATGGTGATATTGACTGCACTCGTGTTAAAATAGTAGACACTCCAGGAGTGCAACATCATGAAGTTTTCAAAAATCGAAAATCTTATTTTTCTGTCAATGTCCAAGTGAGTATATTTGTATGTATAGTTTTGGATTTTTGGGACCATTCTTATTTTTTAATTGTAATAAAAATTGTGTGATTTTTAGGCAGTTGTTGGACCATCAGGAGATTTCCTTGACATAGTGGCATGATGGGCTGGAAGCACTCATGACGGCCGTATATTCCAAATGTGTTCGCTAAATATGAAATACATAGGAAGGGTCCATGACGGGATATTTATTGGTGGTTGATCGTGGTTATCCTTGCTTGCCATGACCTCTTAACACCCGTGAACTCACCAACTACTTCTGCTGAACAAGCATACAATAAAGTGCATTCCAGAACACGTAATATTGTAGAACGAACATTTGGTATGTGGAAGAGAAGATTTCCCTGTCTACGAAGAGGCCTTGGAAATAAGCTATCTACAGTATCAAATATTATAGTGACATGTGCCATACTATTTAACATTGGTCTTCGAGTAAATGATGAGACATCATTCATACAAGAGGGTATCAATGATGAAGTTGACGAACCAGAGCTACCAACAGAACAAGCAGCCAATGTAGGCTCAGCCGATGGATTTGCCATACGTCAAAGTATTATTGATCGTTATAATTAACTAGCTGACCCGGCCACGCGTTGCTGTGGCTAAAGTTTTTGTTATATTACATTATAGTAAACAATCTAAGAGGAACAATAAGAGAACATCAGTCACGGAGTCCACTATGCTTTTTCACACAGATGGTATTTGTAAAAAAATATGGTGATCTCCTTATTTGACTTTCTACTACTATAACCCTTTAGTACAATTAAATTATTTACGAACAAAGACGAAAATGTTGATGTTGGTATACAAATTCACTGGATTGAGATTTGAAGGGGAAGTACGTTGAACACAATTAATTAAAATGTTCTTACACTTGATATTAAGCAGAAATCAATAGGTACAAAATAAAAATTTATCAGATTTATTATTTCCATTTAATTTTATAACAAATATAAGTATATAAACAGTATAATACAGTAAATAACATGTGACGCTTAAACTCATGAATGAGGTAGGCAAGGCAGACAGTCTTAAACTGTTAAACATTAATATCTATTTTTTTGAATTATAAATACTTTCAATTTCAATTTAATTTAACACCAATCGGTGCACAATGTTTTTGGTTAACCTGTCTTTAGCTAACACAAATAGATTCGACGGTTTCCCAACACGTGAACACGCAACATATAGTTGCCCATGAGAAAAACATGGATTTTCCAAATCCAAACCACAAATGGACATTGTTTGACCTTGAGATTTATTTATAGACACCGCGAAAGCTAAACGAATTGGAAACTGTAGCCTTTTGAAGGGTATGGTAGAATCTGATGGTATCATCGGAATACGTGGCAGCAGGACCACTTTTCCTTTAAACTTCCCAGCCAAAATGGTTGCTTCAAGAATGTTTCCGGTGATCTTTTTGATGACCAAACGCGTACCGTTACATAATTGAGGTGGATTCAAATTACGGAGGAGAATAATAGGGGAACCAATCTTTAATCGAAGATTGTGGTGGCATTCCAGGGATATCTAATGAATTTAAAAATTCAATCGGAAAATTTACACTTTCATTTTCATCAACAACAGTATCGATTGATTTAAAAGACATCAGATCGCCTGGTAACAACTGTTGTATCTGGAAGTTAATTTCGTCAACATCAACGTTTTTGGCTGCCAAAATCGCCCGTTGACTAAGCCATTCATGATTCAAATAATTATTCTGTATATCCGGGAAAATACTCTGAATCAATTCATTTTTATCCTGAACAACAGTGCAAAAATTATCTGGTAGTTTAATGCATTGCGTATTTGGTTGCAGTTCTATTTTACCGTTCCCAATATCTAGTAGTTGTTCGGAAAATATTTGTGCTGATGGATCATTTTGCAATTGTACTCGCATATTTATGGTCAATCGAAGTGTTTCAACACTTCGCCATAAGAATGATTGTTTCAAACATGCATTAATCTCATCCGCGAAAGTAGAGCGAGGTATAACCGGTAAGGTCTGCCGGAAGTCACCAGACAAAAGTAAGATAGCACCACCGAAAAGTTTATTATTGCTGTTTAAATCTTGCAACAACTATTCTGTTTAATGCTTCAAGTGAATATTTGTGTGCCATTGTGCACTCATCCCAAATTATTATAGAACTCTTCCGCAACACTGCAGCTATTCCACTATTCTTTTTGATGTTACACATTGCATCTGGTTTATTATGAACGTCCAATGGCAGCTTGAATGTTGAATGTGCTGTTCGCCCACCATCCAGTAAAGTAGCCGCAATGCCTGACGATGCTACTGCTAATGCGATTTTTTGTTGCGACCGTATTTTGGCAAGAATCAACGATATTAAAAATGTCTTACCGGTTCCATCGGGTGCATCCAAGAAAAAAAAACCGCCTTGTTCAGCAGCAACAACCAGCATAATCCGATCATAAATAATTTTTTGTTCTGCTGTCAGTAATGGTTCACTGTTCATGATAATTGTTGCTAAACTTCCATGGTCATATTGATTTTCTCGTTGTAAATCGGTATTGACTAAGTCGGTGGCTGGACGATTAGGTGATGGCATACCATAATGATTAAGTGGTAAATTTGAAATAAGAACACATAAATCCTCGATCAAGACCAATGCTTCATTGTACATCTCTGGTATATAATCTATGTTTTGGCATTGATTTGTTTGTCTAATTCGGTGCAAGATGTCTTCTGTCATACAATTTTTATATTTTTCCCACAAAGTTTGTGCTTGCGAGGGATAACATGTCGTCAAAATAATTGCAAACAACTGACGAATGTTATTCGGTGTTGATGTCAACGCAGCATCAGCAAGCGTTAAGTCCCAATGGTTATCGTCTTCTAGCAATTGCAGTTCACGACATGCATCCTGGTATGTATTGAATACTCGACCATTAACTGTTCGTGAAAATTCAAAAGACGTTGGTCCGGGAACATTCACCAATAACAAACGTTAAATAGAAGCACTCACGTTGCTTTGGATGTACCGTGTAAAGTCTCCCCAATGACTTAGCTTTGAATATGCCTGTAATGGAAGGATGTGGTTTGCCTTGTTTCCGTGGCTCCCATTTTTTACTGGATTTGTTCCATGTGAAATAACGTGGAACATCACCATACACCAATGTCTTCGCGAATTGGCCAAAAACATCAGGTTTTTGACACAATGTAAAAAATTCAGTTAGAGTCGTTTTCGGAGCTTCGAACGCTTTGGAGAACATTTTCTTCAGTGAAGTATACACGTTGACCGTTTTCAAGATGTATTGCCAGATGTTTGACAGCAGAATCTCTTTCGTGGATGGGAAAGCTGAGAATATGCCAAATAGCTTCATTGCTGCTAATGTATCTGCCCATTTGGTATCGTGCTATTTCGTCATTTTTATTTATGTTTTGTACTTCAAATATGGCCAAATCACTGCCTTTGTTTACATATTTACAAATATACTTAATTGATTTAACAGAACTGCAAAGCTCAACATTGATATGAGCTTTGTAAGTTTTTGAAAGTAGTGGTGAGTATGGTACCACCCACTGATTATCAAACTCAACTTGATTTGGAAAGTTCGGTAGTCGCATTGTAAATGTGTGGCCACCATTCTCAGTACTTCTGCGGCGATACATTGGATAACCATCAATATCCGTGATCGTGTCATTCGTATGCGGCTTTGGGAAGTTTTTTTTTACATTTTCCATTTTGTGACGTCATGGGACTAATCCCGCCCACACGCCCACCACTGTAACTCCTGTACACCAGGATCAACAGCGGTGACCCACGAAAACACCGAGTTATGACACTCGGGAAGTCCCAGGAAAAATTTAACTGTCTTGGAACCCGCAACGAAATTAATCAGAAGAAAACTGGAGGAGTTGGAAATATAATAAGTCCACTTCCCTCCTTAGCAAAGCGGGAGACAAAATGGAGTCAAAATAGGCAGACGCCTTTTTCAAACCGGGAATCACCACGGATAAAAAATATTATGGGTCCTAAGTGAGCTATATTTGATTTCTATAGTATGTATGGCAGAATCGCTTAAACGCACGGAAATTCACCGCAGTTGACACAAGATCCCCATAATATACTACCCCAGACGTCATTTGTAAGCTATTTAGCATCATGTTACGTTCATTGTACCAAAGACTACATTCCCAGAGGATATGATGAGTCGACTGTTCACAGCTAGAATCAGGTGTTGAGCATTGACAAAATGGTGAATCGACTAATTTAAATGAGTATAGTTTGCTCTTAAAGTTACCGTGGCCTGTAAGAAATTGAGCGACACAGTGATCTACCTCGAGCCATGTCCTTGACAACCTTTCGCGAACAGATGGAAAGAACTGGTAGAGGTGGCGCCCCTTAGATGATTCGTCCCATCGTTTCTGCCATTCATCCAAGAGGTCGTTATAGACATTGGATTTTTGTTGAAACAATCTTATGATTTTACCGCGGTCTCGTATGCCCAAAAAATCGCATTCCATGTTTTGTAGTGTGAAATAGTACATGGCTGCACGTCTTTGCACCTCGAGATCGACCGGAAGAACACCTGCCAACACCGGTAAAGCCTCAGTGCTAACCGTCCTATATGCCTTGCACAAGAAAATCAATGCAGGTCGTTGGCCTTGTAACAGTTTGCGACGGACAGCACCTACAGTCGCCCTATCTGCCCATACAGGAGCACCATAGCAAATAGAACCCAAATAAGTAGCTCCATATATGATCTTTAGTGTATTATATGACAGACCCCATGTCGCAGTTGATATCCTCGTCAGTGCAAAGAAACTCTTTTTAGACTTTTCATTAACTGTTCTAATATGTTCAATAAATGAAAAATTTCTTTCTAAAACCAATCCCAAATAACAAACCGAGGTTTTATTTTTAATAGTAACATTTTCAAATAAATACACGGCGGTGATTTGAGGTTACCTTTCAGAAGTAGCTGGAATGTTTTGTTTGGTGCAAACGTCAACCGATTACGCCCACCCCACCGAGATATTAAGTCCAAACATTCACTGGCCAGCCTCTCAAGCCCCGTTCTAGTATCCGACTCTATCAATAACAAACCGTCGTCCGCGTACGCATTCAGGGTACAACCGGACGGCACAGGCATTGCCAGAAAATCGTCGAAGCCTATGTTCCACAAGTATGGTCCTAGCACTGACCCTTGAGGACACCCTATCGTAAGCGCCTTCGACACAGAATGATGCCCAAGTCTCAATTTAGTAGTACCTTGTAAGAAGTACGAGGAGATAAGGGAATAAATATTTTTAAGGCAACCTCTTAATTTTAATTTTAGCAATAGCATGGGCCACCACGCATTGTCAAAGGCGCCAGATATATCTGACGTCATGTTGAAAGCACCGCATGGCCCATGGATCATGTGTTTGGTGACAATATCAAATCGATATGATCAATTAATGGGTCTGGAATTTCGGCTGAAATTATTTGATCGATTTCTTCAGGACGGATTCTATCTTTAAGCCAAACCAAAATGTGGGCATGAGGCAAACCTCGCTTTTGCCACTCTATCGTATACAGCCAACAACGTGTGATACCAAAAATTGAATATTTAACAATAAAATCAATTAGGGATTTCAATTTTTGTTTAAACACACGTGCAGTTAAATCATGACGATGAATGGCTTGTTGTCCTGGCAATAGTAAAGTTTGTATCTCTTCCCAATTCGGATTACATGTGAATGTAATAAATAAATCCGGTCGGCCGTAATGACGTACATAAGTCATCGCATCTTGTATGTATTCCTGCATGTTCCGTGGACTGCCGATGTAGCTTGAAGGTAAAATAAAAGCATTACCGATGTCATTGGGATTTAAATTTCCATCGATTTTTCCAGCAACAGCATCTCGTAAGTGAATATATTCTTCCGATCGTAGTTTTGCCTGGTTGAATCGAAGGAATCGCAAGCGTTCGCTTTCGACCTTAGCAAACATATCAACAATGTATTGATGGAACAGCTGACGATATCGAAGGATATAATTGTCTTGATGTTGTCTAACCATTATTCGGTGTGCGTAGTAGTTCATTGAGCTAACTTTATTATTTCTGTAATCACCTAAAAAAATAAAAAATAAACAATAAAATGCAATACGAAATTAAAATCTATACATACAGTAAGAAAGTAAATAGATAATTGTCAAATTTACCGGTATTTGGATCATACTGTTAGATATTAAGGTGATATTCATCTTGTCCTTGCCAAAATATCAATGGATATTGAATGGTGTAGATCCGAAATCGTACTTACAGTGTTGTCTCGCCGTGTAATTTTTATAGATCTTTTGTCAACTGGATCACCAACCATGATAACAGCAACCTCATCAACAGTTGGAGCGTTGAATCTACCAGCATGTTCACCTAATGGTACTTTGTCGGCTTTTATTACGATTTGATAATTGTCATTTTGCAGTCGTGGCGAAACTCTTTTGATCAATTGAATTAGTTGATTGTGATCTTCTAAAAAATTTTCCAATAATATCACAATTGCTCTTTCCTCTGGTTGTTCAATAAAATTATACAGGCACCGAGTCGTCACGCGCTCTTCACAATCGCCCATAAAATAAATTTGAAGAAATTTCGGATTGTTATCAGGCATTGGCATCAGTGATCCGATTTTATGGTACACCTGGCCTTGAATTTTGAATGTAGTTTCAAAATTACGTCCATCGGATGCACGATCGCAAATTTTAGTTGCCCCAAATGACGTCATTTGGAAGCAAGAATTAAATTTGCGAAGAATTAAATCAAGAATCAAATCAATAAAGCAAGAATTAAATTAAAAAGAATTAAATCAAATAAAACAAAGTGTGTGAGATTTACTATGCCAAATGTAAAACAACTAGGCACTAATCTAACTATAAATAATGAAATCATAAGTATTGTAGACTCAACAGTATTCTTAGGAATTACATTAGATAGTAAACTTCAATGGGGAGCCCAGATAGATAGCCTTGCGGGTAGACTTAGTTCGGCAGCTTATGCAGTGTGGAAGGTACGTCAGCTCACTGATACGGACACAGCTAGGTTAGTTTATTTTAGCTACTTTCATAGCGTCATGTCCTATGGTATACTACTTTGGGGCAAGGCGGCTGATATTGAAACGATTTTTATTCTACAAAAACGAGCCATCCGCTCAATGTACAATTTAGGTGCTAGAGTCTCTCTTCGAGAGTTGTTTAAAGATATAGGTATTTTAACTGTTGCATCACAGTATATATTTGCTAATATTATGTTTGTTAGACACAACATTAATGACTATAAGAAAAACAGTGATGTACACAATATTAATACTAGAAACAAATCTAAACTCATTGGTACCTATCATCGATTACATAAGGTACACAACTCGTTCGAAGGTCTTGGTGTACGTTTTTATAATAAAATTCCTATACATGTAATCGACCTTCCTGTAAATAAATTCAAGCTAACTGTAAAAAATCACCTTATTAGGAAAGCCTACTATACGATCAACGATTATCTAAACGACAAACAGTCATGGGCTTAAGGTGTCATTAGAATTTAAATAGATACACACAAACTTCTTTGTCTTCTAATAAAGCTAAATATTAACAAACCATTGTTAGTTGAAAGTAATGCGTGGCGATTATCATGGTAATTTAATTAGTAGTGATTTTTATCAGTATCTAGACTATGGTTTGTCATGCTCACTAAAATGTCATTGCTTGCGGTGTCGTCGTGGGGCGGGTCGTTTCCTTCCCTCTGATATGGCGAAGGAGATGATGGCTGGTCCATGCGTCATACTCGTGAACGGGTGCTGCTTGGGGTGACTGGTCGGCCTAGTCAGCGATTCTTTAGACAATACTATTATTCTGGTTCGTTCAACTGCAACCCTAGCCTCTTAATCCAGTCACGAATTATTTTCAACAGTAGATTTTGCAACTGAATGTAAGTGGATGTGCACCTTGTTTCTATTTTGTTCTATGTTTAAGACTCAAACCTTCAACGTTATCACTGAGTGTTTTTTTTTGTTTGCGCGTTAGATTTTGGAGCTTTTTAATAAAAGGAATTTCAGGTGGCAACAGCTTGCATACTGTTTACCTTACATGTAATACTAACACTATTGTACCTGAAAATCAGATTTTGAAAAAGAGTAGCCATGAGTTTCTTTGCCAGTATTCTTCTCATGAGCTCTACGCATTTTGGAAACTGGAAGTTATGGATCGACACAGGCAGGCAGTAGATTTTGGTGTTTTCGCCTAACTTACCTCGACAATACAGCATATGCTGTGGCCTCTGTTTGTGTCGATCTATGATTTTTAACTATAGCTTCAATTTGACGTTCATAAGTGTCACTTGGTGTCTTAGATGAATAAATGATTTTGATTTGATTTGATTTGATTTTGCGTATCTTACGCAAAAATAATTTGGAATCATCTGAATTGCCAGTAAGAAGGGATAATAAAGGCTCCGGCGGAGCGGGTAGAGGTGACAGCACAACTTTTCCTGATGCGCAGCACATGCCGGCTGCTTCATTCCGAAATTTCAATGCCTGACAATATTGACATACTTTATCCATTCCACCGATAGCAATTTTTGAATGCGCTGAGTAGTTAATATCTGGTGCATATTCAAAGGCACGCCGAACGAATGATGCACGTGTTAATGAGCGGCTGATCCGTTGCCTTTGTCGATCTAGTACTCGTACTGTAGCTATGTTTCGTTCTCGTGCCGCTCTTGTTCTCGTAATATTCTGTTGCAGACGTTCATCACGCTGTTCTTGAGATTCTTTTGCACGACTTTCTGCAGTCCTGATTCTTTGAGCTGCATTTCTTGTTTCGATTTGTTCTGGTAATTGCTGAGCTCTTTCAACACGTTTGCGTCGTGCCTCTCTGGTGCTCGCGTTGTTGAGGTTAGATTTTTTCGGTGGCATTTGACTGAAAATAATAATTTAATCGTTTAAATATCAGAAAGAGGAACTTAAAAACATGTTATCATATCACATTGAAATAATTATTGCAAAATAATTATCAATGGAGGTTAAATAAAAATAATATAAATTTTTTTGTACAATTATTGAAAAAGTGTTGGGAACTTTTTTGCCTTTTTCTCATTGATATATTAATTAACTTTTATAAAACTATGTTATATTACTTACATGTATAAATTGAAATTATTGTTCCTTTGCTCCTACTGTAGCTATGTCTCGTTCTCCTGCTGCTCTTGTTCTTATTATATTCTCTCGAAGACGTTCGTTAACACTGTTCTTGAGATTCTTGTGCATGACCTTCTCCTGTCCTGATTCTTTGAGCTGGATTTCTTGATTCAATTTTTTCTGACAACTGATTTTCTCTTTTAATACGTTTGTGTCGTGCCTCTCTGGTGCTCGCGTTGTTGAGGTTAGATTTTTTCCTTGGCATTTGACTGAAAATAATAAAATTAAACAGAAAACCAACGTAAAATGACAGCGTGCTGTCGTGTTTCGTTGGTGAGTGCGAGACCGGAGGCCCAATTAGTCTAGTCAACAAGTTCCATATTTGTTGACTAGACTAAAAGATGCAGCAGCATCACTAGGCCGCCATGGTGTGGGTCGCCATGCTGCATTGTCTGCATTTGCAGTGAGCATGGTGACCACCACTCTTGGATTTTGCTTATGCTTTCCATCAGGCAGAGTAGAGTCATTTTGGCGGGCCAAACATAAAAAAAAAAAAGAAAAAAAAAATCGTCTAAATATGAGAAAAAAAAATTGAAAATCATTCTAATTAACTTTTATAATTATGTGATAATACTGACATGTACATATTTAAATTATAGAGTTTAAATAATAATTTCAATAAGAATTGAAATACTAATTTAATCGTTTAAATATAAGAAAAAAAAAATTAAAAACTTTTTATCATAGCACATTGAAATAATAAGTGCTAAATATTTTTTAATAGAGGTTAAATAAAAACAATTAAAAAAATATTTGTACAACTATTGAAAAAGTGTAGGAAATTGTGTATCATTTTTGCATTGACATTTTAATTAAATTTTATAATTATGTGATAATACTTACATACATATATTCAAATTAAATTATAAAGTTTTGATCAATAAAGCACACATAAGAAAAAAACAGGATTAATTTCACTGTATTATCTTCATTATAATATGAATGCAATTTACACTTCAGTCTAAGTAACACGTGGCCGGCTATGCTAACACCAAAAATTTAAAAAGTGGAAATAATTGAATTATACGGTATTTCGTTCACTACAAAATAAATTTAATTAATTTTATAGCGTCAGCAACACGTGGTAATTATGCTGTTAAAATGTAGCTTATATGACACGTTCGTAGATTTACCATAGAAGCGCCATCTATTGATTACTTACTCAACCCAGTCGAAAGGTATCGACATCTGTTAGAATCATTTGGAGTTAACAGATAATTGTGACTGTCAAATAATAACAGACAAATAATTAGCAATAAATTAAAATTGCGACTATAATTTGAGATTTAAACTATCCTATCTCTCAAGTTGGATCGAACTACACATGGTGTGCAAATTTTATTATAATCGGTTAAGTATAAGTACTCCTAAACAGGAGTCCATTGAGGACAAACATTGTGACACGAGATTTATATATATTAAGATTATCTTAACCCCAATGATATTGTATTTGTTTTTATTTTTCACTAGCTGTGCCCAACAGTTATTGTTGCAGAGGTAGAAAGCAACAAGCATAATATGGTTGAGCTTGCTAGATATTTTTAATGTATTTGTACTAAAAAATATTCTTAGGTAAAACAATAATAAAAGGGAGCATTTGAAAGGAATCGCATTATTTATTTACTGTAATTTATTTTAAAAAATATAAAAAAAAATCCAACACATCACGTTTCCAAAATATTTTTTATTTTTTATTTACAAAAAAATGCCTACAAAAATATAAAAAAAAAAAAAATGCCTTAGCTTTTTTCTTGTTTTTTTTCTTCTCTTCTTTGTTTTCTTTATTTGAGTCTGTGTCTCTTATAACACCAACAATAATCACCTAACATGGCTTGGTCCCAGTACCCTTGATAATTTTGTTCAAAAAATTTCAAATCCTGATGAAAACGCTCTACATGTTCGTCGCTGACTTCTCCCAGGTTTTCAGGGAAGAAATCAAGGTGCGAATGAAGGAAATGAATTTTCAGAGACATGCTGACACCCATTCGTTGAAAATTATGTAATAAATCAGCAATTAACTATATGTAATTTTCATTTTTTTTGTTGCCCAAAAATTATTTTATAACAAGTCGTAGTGAATTCCAAGCAGATCTTTCAGTATCCGAAAGACTGTTTTCAAATACCTCATCTTTCAACATTGCTTGTCTGACTTGTAGATAGATTTAATAACTGAAGGAACATCTGCATATATAATTTTATCTTTGTTCTTCTTATTAAAACCAAATGTCTTAGTGAGACAGAAGTAACATCCATTTTTTGTCCTGGTGAGAGACCGAAATTTTGAAATAACGAAAATATGCCTCTTTCAGAGATTCCGTTATGGGATATCCTTTCTTAGATATAATAAGTTCACCACAAACGTAGCAAAAACGGTCAGGGTGTACTTTACACAACCTTTTTGACATGTTAAAAACAAATATTTATTTAACTGAACACTAACAATGCAGCAAAATTTTAGGATGAATTCAGAACCAATTTGCGGATAGTCTTAAAGTTTTTACTTTAAGACTATCCGCAAATTGGTTCTGAATTGGTGTTGATAACTTGATTCTTTGACGTAATAAAAATAAAACAAATATATATTTGCGTTTAGTTATTGCCACTAAATAAAACGATATGAAATTCACTGGAAGGACATGCAATTTTTTTTATTTTGTAAACTAGTGATTTTTATTTATTTATTTTATTCTTTATGCACTTTGTACATCGGCGGACTTAATGCCCATGGCATTCTCTTCCAGTCAACCTTAGGGTGGTGTAGAAATCTTGTAGGGTGGTGCACAGGTGTAGGGTGATATCTATTGGCACAGATCTCTTTGTGCCAACTCTGCTCTAGCCTTTGCTTCTATTAATTTTGCTTTTAATATTTCCAATTCCAGAAGTTACCTTTCTTCTTTAAATCTCATTTCCATTAAGTGAAGTTCTTCAGCCCTTTTCTCTCTACTGATATGCTCCTGTTTTGTGATCTGAACTCTTCATTATTTTTCATTTAATGAATAATTGAAAGTACTATTGGATGCATTTTCTTGTGTCACAAACTGTCATACCTCCATATGACAGTTTGTGATGTCTCAGGAGCTGATGGTGGTGTCAGAGAAGGTGTGGATGGTTGAATGAAAATGTTTGTGGGAGCGGACATTTTCCGTTGGTTGGGGCTAAATATGGAGACGGGTGTAGAATCACTTATGGCTGGGTTTTGGTGTGATATTTCGTGGCATATTTCTGTAACATATAAAAGGCATGATTAGAAATACATAACATTTTAAGTAAATTATATTGTAACACTAGCTGTCCCACGCAACGTCGTTTGCGTCTCCTATTGCCCGTAGCGTGATAATTTTCCCCTGTTTTTGAAACATTCTTCATTGGTGCTCCGCTCTTATTGGTGTTAGCGTGATGATATATAGCCTATAGCCTTCCTCGATAAATGGGCTATCTAACACTGATTTTTTTTTTTCAAATTGGACCAGTAGTATCTGAGATTAAACAAACAAACTCTTCAGCTTTATACAAGGTGGATTCCACAAAGCAAGAGTTTTTTTAACGAAATCGGTTCAGTAGTTTAGCCACAGGACACTACTTTTCGTTTTTGAAATTTACTACACGATGTGTTCAATCCAACGCTATCATCAACGGGTTAACGACCTTAGGTCTAACTACTCAAATAATTTTCACTCTAAAATATACCTTATGTCTGAGCAATAAGATCCTCACACACGTAATCACAAAATAGTTAAAAACAATAGGTAGGTATTGCTGGAAGGAATCACCCGGGAGAGTAAAAGGGTCAACCGAAAATATCTTTTCTATCCTTTTCTAATTTCAAGCGTAAAAAACTGCATTTGATTAGTCTGTCAGTGTGTCGCAATACGCGAACCCGTGACGTGTTCGCGTCGTTGCACGTTTGAATTGATTTGATTATTAATAAATAATAGGTATTTTAAAGTGATTAGTGCGAAAAACTGCTTTAATAGTGACAGAACAGGGACAGGACACATTAGTTAGGTTTGTTAGTACTTAGTTGTTATTTAACGATTACTTTGTGTGAGTGTAAATGAAACAATGCCTCGATTTGGTTATACGGCTAGTGAATACTCGGATATGATATTAATTTATGGAGAATGCTGAGTAAATGCCGCTCTGGCTTTACGTACATACACTGACATGTAGTTTGCGTACAGCTGCTCCTCATTTTCAAGTAAGTAAGCCATAGATCTATTCACAAAGTTCTAAAAAAAACAAGCGTAAACCTTTAAATACAAGTAAGTAGGTACAGGCTTTATTAGATCGACGAGATATACTTTTTGTAAGACATTGCCCGTAAGACATACTTTATGTTATTACTTATTTGCAAAGCTATTTGTTAGTACCTACCTACTTACTAATTTGCAAAATTGCGAAAAAATTACATTATTAAAAGATACAATCTGTGTATTCATTGAGAATTGAAAAAATTAAATTATAATTAATTGAATTTCATGTTTTGTGATATTATTGTAAAATATTGTGATTGTGTAAATACATGTAAATTATTATTACAATAAGTAGCAGCACCGCGCGGGCGCCGTTTGACGTTGCCGCCATGCCATGCCCCTCAGCTGTACTCGTATGCACGTAGGTTAGTGAACTTAAATTGCAAATGGTGTTCTTATCGGTTTTAATATTTTTAGGCATTTAGTTTGTTTGAGGGTTTCATTTTTTTAATTTCAATTTTCAAATAAATTTAACAATCCCAAAGTCAACAGACATATTTGAATGGCCCGCGGTTTCGTTAAATATCGTTTTGTCATACAACCTGTATATTAGTATAGATGTATTTATTATACTCTTCTAAGATCTAATACTCATAATCAACAACACAATTATTTGGATAAAGATTATTATTAGTTAGGTATTATGTTGCTAACAACTCTTTGGCAACTAATTATTAGGTACCAACTCTTAGCGTCTTATACTCGTGATAACTTCTAAACGAAATGTTCGATTGAGATGAAACAAAAAGTATTTTACTTCTATATAAATACCCTTGATAACATAATGCTTAATTTGGATAAGGATTAATATTACGACACACATTTAACGTAGTTTCTTTCTTCAAACGATTTAATATTTTTTCTGAACACAAAAGCGGTTATTGTGACTAACCCATGATAGCTATACACATTTAAAGTAGTTTCTTTCTTCAAACGATTTAATATTTTTTTTGAACACAAAAGCGGTTATTGTGACTAACCCATGATAGCTAGATATATGCTCTCGCGGACTTTTTTGTAGATCTAAATGGGACCTACAAACCTGTAATACATTATTTTTTTCTATTGTCAATAGTTTTAGCAGCGCACGCAAAAATAGGTTTTCGATTTCACACCTTGGGTTACGAAATAGCAATTTTCTTACGGATCCCTAATTTTTTTGAAAATAAAATATAGCTTATAGCCTTCCTCGATAAATGGACTATCCAGCACTGAAAGAATTTTTCAAATCGGACCCGTAGCTCCTGAGATTAGCGCGTTCAAACAAAGAAACAAACAAACAAACAAACAAACTCTGCAGCTTTATAATTAACTAGCTGACCCACGCAACGTCGTTTGCATCTCCTATTGCCCGTAGCGTAATAATTTCCCCCCGTTTTTGAAACATTTTTCATTGGTACTCCGCTCCTATTGGTCATAGCGTGATGATATAGATAAACTCGATAAACTTCCTCGATAACCGGGCTATCTAACACTGAAATAACTTTTTCAAATTGGACCAGTAGTTCCTGAGATTGGCGCGTTCAAACAAACAAAAACTCTTCAGCTTTATATATTAGTATAGATGTATTTATTATACTCTTCTAAGATCTAATACTCATAATCAACAACACATTTATTTGGATAAATACTAATATTAGGTATTATGTTGATAAAAACTCTTTGGCAAATAACTCAATAATAGGTACCAACTCTTAGCGTCTTATACTCGTGATAACTTCTAAACGAAATGTCCGAATGGGATGAAACAAAAAGTATTTTACTTCTTCATAAATACCCTTGATAACATAATGCTTTATTTAGACAAGGATTAATATTACGATACACATTTAAAGTAGTTTCTTTCTTCAGACGATTTAATAATTTTTTTGAACACAAAAGCGGTTATTTTGACTAAACCATGATAGGTTAGACATATGCTCTCGCGGACTTTTTTGTAGATCTTAATGGGACCTACAAACCCGTAATACATTATTTTGTTATATTGTCAATACTTTTTGCAGCGCACGCAAAAATAGGTTTTCGATTTTACACCTTGGGTTACAAAATAGCAATTTTCTTACGGAATTCTATTTTTTATGAAAATAAAATATAGCCTATAGCCTTCCTCGATAGATGGACTATCCAACACTGAAAGAATTTTTCAAATCGGACCAGTAGATCCTGAGATTAGCGCGTTCAAACAAACAAACAAACTCTGCAGCTTTATTAACCGACTTCCAAAAGGAGGAGGTTCTCAATTTCATCGGTTTTTTTTGTTTTTTTATGTATGTACCTCGATTACTCCGTCAATTGTGGACCGATTTTGAAAATTCTTTTTGTATTCGAAAGGGTATGCTCCCCATGTGGTCCCATGGCCACCATATCAGGATCTGATGATGAGATCCTAAGGAAATCGAAGGAAACCCTCAAATTTACGTGAGCGCCTGCAATGAAGTTACGAGCAATTGTCTGCATGCCTTCATATTCTGTAGACATAATTAAATTTTAAATGAAATGATGATGAGAGACTTGAGAAAGACTAAAAAGCGAAAAATTAACTAAATAATTAATTAATTAAATAACATTTGCATCGTGTAGCAGACAGTGTGCGCAACCGTTATCCATTCAAAAGCACAGTACCTCTGCGTACACGGGAACCTTTCGCTATGCAGCATCCAAAATATGGAACAATATACCACCCCCCATACGCAAATTAAAGACTCTAAACACATTTAGAGCACGCTTGCGCCAATACCTTACAAATACACAGAGAGACATTGGCAATATTAACATCAACACATCTTTAATTTAAATAGTTACATTAGACTATTCTGTGTGTGTAGGTTGTGTCATACTTCGTATTTATTATCCTTCTTTTTGTTTATTTCTTTAATTGTAAATTACACATTGTTTGATTTTCTCAGAATATGTATTTTGTTTGTTGTTGTATTTGTTTTAACTATGGTCATCCTTTATTGCACTGTCGTTGTCCATACTTTACTTTTTATTCAATCACTTTTTTTTTCTATAATTACTTTCTGTTTTTGGCGACTTCGGTAAGTCGACCGGTCCCAGTTGAAAATCAGGGCTGAGCACTTTGTGTCAGCATTTACCTGAACTGGACACCTTTTTGGCCGCAGCTTCGAGACCCATAATAAGTATAATTTTTACATGTATAAAAACTTTTTTTTTGTCTGTATAATTTATTTATGTTACTTTCTCATTTCTATCTCTAGTGTTAAGTTTCTTGTTTATTTTATTTTTGTAATAGTTTTTTATGTCTCGGCGTTGGGCCAAATAAAAGATTATTCTATTCTTCTATTCTATTCTAAAAATAAAAAATAAACTTCGTTTAAAAAAACCGACTTCAAAAACTAAAAAGTATAAAATAACTTCATTTGTATGTGCTACCTATTCATAGGTTTGAAGTCGGTGGCAAGCCAAAATGTAATAGTAGGTACCGCACTCGCCGCGCGTGACCTTGAGCGGGATAACTGCTCTTCGCGTTGAACAAAACAACCGAAGCGTCGTTGACGTTCGTCTCGAAATATACTGAGTGTGGTACCCACTATTCCATTGGCTTGGCACTGACTTCAAACCTATGAATAGGTAGCACATACAAATTAAGTTATTTTATACTTTTTAGTTTTTGAAGTCGGTTTTTTTAAACGAAGTTTTTTTTAAATAATATTAGTATAGATTAATATAGATTATAAGGTAACTTTTTTAATGCATTAGATTTACCGGTAATGTTCGCAGCAAAGGTGATGTAAGAGATAAATAAATAAATAATAATATTTCGGATAACGCCATCTAGTCCCAAGCTAAGCAGAGCTTGTGTTATGGGTACTAGACAACTGATGCAAATACATATTTACTTTTTTTTTCGTAAATACATACATATTATACATAGAAAACACCCGAACTCCGAAACAAATATTTGTAGATCATACAAACATTTGGTCCGACCCGGGAATCGAACCCGAGACTTCATGATCAGCAGACGCACACGCCAACCGCGAGACCAACGAGACAGTAATTAAATATTTTTTTTATTATACATCTGTGTGTGAAAATATGGAATAAATTATGAAGGGTTAACTAGGATGTACGAACTGGCCACATCATATTCTCTCTCTCATCATTTTATATCAGATGCAAAACAGCACAATACCTTTGTTACACTACTTCTTTGAGACTACACAGACAAAAGTTAACAGTTTGTTTTGTATACCTGCCCCGGAAAGTGATTGGCAGCAATATATATTATATATCCGTCTCTTATTACTCACCTAGAGAATCAGAGTCGAGAGCGTTTGGAGGAGCGATTGCCGAGATTGCACCAGCTCTAGGAGGGCTGGTGCAATCTCGGCAATGTTGGCGTCTATAACAGCATTGGACACGGACCTCCTCCACCTGTAGCCAATCTGTGCTGTCGTTCTTTAATAAGTAGGTGTGTATGACGTGTCTTAAAATTGGTCCAAAGGCGGCGTAAATGATCTCCTGTCGCTTGCAACTTGGGCACAAAGATGTAGGAAGGAACACTTATGACAATTACATAAACAACACAAATGTAAGAACTGATTCTGTTATAACAGCTGACGTATTAAACCTGACTGCAATATCAATCTAGGTTTGGTTTTTTAAGTTAGCATGTATGTTATCTGTTTTCTTGTTTTCAATGATGTCTATACGAGTTTAAAATCTCTATAAGTAGATTTTCTCCTGAAATACAAAAAAAAAAAGTCTAACCCTACAGCCAGACTATGCCACTCGCGCTGCTGCTCGCGCTGCCGCGAATATTGTCCTAACAGCCACACACTCCTGTACTCGCGATGTTCATCGCGTTGTTCCTCATTCCAGTATTCGCCTTGCTATGGACTCGCTTGCTTGCAACGTTCTAGCAGCGTACGCATTATTTTTTTACAGCCTAGCAAATACTTTAAATGTAAAAAATAATTATATGTATTTAAAAACTGTGTAAGTATGTATGAATAATTTATTCAGGATTTTAAACGTATTTATTAATATTTATACAATAGCCCATTGATAAGGACTTTCAAACAAACTTTCGACCCTTATTTTAGTAGTAGAATTCCCATAAATGCTGATATAAATATTCATTTATTTACAAACAAAAGCCTGAAAACAAAGTTTCAGGCAACTTAAAAAATTATGGACTTCAAGACTAACCTATGTACAAAATGTCAACCCCTTTTCATCCCTTAAGCCTCTGTTACACAAGGAGAGTTTATCGCATGCGAGCGGCGATTTCTTCGAGGCAATAATAATGGTCGCCTAGTCTAAACAAATGCTCCGAGCTTCGCCTCTCGAATACGATTCTCGCTATGGAAGCTCTTCTGGGCCGCTAGTCTGTGTAAACAAACAATACGAGTTTCTCCTGCGAGTCTCGCCATTCGAAAACACAATTTTTGTTCAGTCTAGTAGTGTCAGTGGTGACAGGTGGTGTTATAATTATTGTAAACAATACCTTATTATGTATGTGCAGTATTCATGTTATTTGTAGCATTTAGACTTTTTAGGATTTTAATGTTATATTAACTTCGATATACTAACTCGTACTTTAATAAAATTTTGCACTTCAATTATATTCAAATAAAAAATCATCATCAAACCGCCCCTAGTTTTATTTAGAGCCAAATTATATTGATTACCACAAAAAGTTTAAATTCAATCCGTCCAGTAGTTTCGGAGATTAGCATGTACAAACAGACAAACAAATGGTTGTATTGTAGGTTAAACATTGCCCCAAGTAGTATATAGGGTGTAACACTTTTTTTTTAAAGATAGAAATAATAATACAGATTTGTAATAAGCGCCATCTTTGCGCATTGATTAGCGTTTATGTTGAGATTATATTCTTTTGTGATCAGAGGCCGATGAAAAACTCCATTTTTAATGTATAATTTACTTTACTCTTATAAATCTAAAATTGACACAACAAATTATTTTTCTAACAACCATAGTCGAGGAAGAAGTGCGGAACAATAGTTTTTATTCAATAAGGTTCACTTTAAATAAATACTTCAACACTCCCCCTCGATTATAAGTTACCTAACTTTTAATCGTCACAATTACACAACCGCAACATTAGTGGTAAACTATTTAGTTAACAGAGAATTGTTATTTGTTGAATCTTTCGTTCCAACATTTCGGACTTTCTCTAAGACCATATAGACCTCTATTTAATTTTAACACTTTGTTTTTATATACATTGATTCCCTCAGGTACCTTTATATATACTTCTGATTCCAGATTTCCGTTTAAAAATGCAGTAGGTACGTCTAATTGTCTTATATCCCACTTATTTTTTACTGCATGTGCGAGTAGTGTGCGTACTGTAGACATTCTAGCAACAGGAGCATAGTTTTTGCCAAAATCAGTCTCTTCTTTTAACTGAAAACCTTTTGCTACAAGTCTTGCTTTCTTTAAACCATTCTCTTTTGTTTTGAACACCCATTTAGTATCGATCGCTTTCTTATTTCCTGGTAATACTGTCTCAGTCCATGTATTCATTTTATTTAACGCTTCTATTTCAGCCTTGATTGCTTCCTTCCATCCATTGTTAATAGCCTCTTTGTATTCTTCTGGACCATCCTCCGTTATTAAACAATAAGCTTCATATAGTTCATATTCTGTTAAATGTTTTGGTTTATTTATTGTTCTTCCACTTCTAGTTGTTCTGGTAATATCTGCTGCATCTTCAAAATGTTCTTCTTCTTCTTTATTTTCTTCTTTTTCCTTCTTCTTTGCTTCTTCTTCCTTCTTCCTTCCTTCTTGCTTCTTCCCTTTTCTTATTAACTTCAGCTTCTATATCTTCTATATCTTCATAGTAGTAATTTTCATTTCCTTGAATTTTTTGCTTTTCTGTCGGTGATTGATAGATATAGTTTCTTTCATCAAATCTTATGTCTCTTGTCACTGTTATTTCATTTGTTAAAGGGTCCCATACTTTGTAGCCATTACTTGCATAACCAATTAGTCTTACTTCCTTAGCTCTAGGGTCTAGTTTTTCTTTTCTAGGTATTATTACCATCCATCCTTTGCAACCAAACGGTTTTAACTTATCTAGCATCATATCCCTTCCAAATATTACAGCTGATATTTTATAATTAATTGCTCTCGAAGAACTTCGGTTTATTAGTAGTGTTGCCGTCAAAACAGCATGACCCCATAGTATTCTTGGTAGTTTTGATTCGTATAATATTGTTCTAGCTTTCTCATAAATTGTTCTATTTAGTCTTTCGCTTTTGCCATTCATTTGTGGACTATAGGGTACAGTGTACTCAATGTTAATTCCTTTTATTTCACAGAACTTCTTAAATGCATTTGATGAGTACTCACCTCCATTATCACATCGTATTCTCTTTATTCTGGTTCCTTTTTCTGTTTCTATCTGTCTTACATATTTTACTAAATTATCGGCTGCCTCGGATTTTTCAATCAACAGGTAAGTTTGTGTAAAATGGGAATAATCATCCATAATACTTTGATAATATCTATAACCTTCTTTAGTTATTTGTCTCATAGGTCCTGCAACGTCTGTATGTATTAAATCACCAATATGACTTGATTGAGGTTTTAATATAGTTTTAAATAGTAAACGAGTACTTTTATTTTGCATACAGGTGTCACAAATTTTATTACTCACAGGTAACTTCATAATTCTCAAGCTCCTTCTATTCAAATGTCCTAAACGTAAGTGCCATAAATTCTCATTTATTAAATCATTTTCGCTGTAGAGACATTGTTCAATTAAATTCAGTTTTAGTACATATAGTTTTCCTATCTTTTCTCCTTTAAAAACATTGTCTTTGGACTTTATAATTACATTTCCTTCCCTGAACGTTACAGTTTTTTTCTTACTTATCAACTCGTTTACTGATAATAAGTTGTGAGCTATTCCTCCCACAATCAGTCCCTCTAAAGTTACTGATATTTTTTCATAATACGTTTTTAAGTATCCCTTTTTATAAGCTGTTAGTGTCTGACCATTACCTATTCTAATCTGTATGGGTTTATCCAATACTTTGATATCGTGCATATACTCTTCGTACTTACTTTGTATGAAGTTATGAGTAGCGCCAGAGTCCACGACAAATGTCACAGTATGAACGTCATGAACTGTGTTGCTTTCAGCAACAAAAGCTACAAACGATTCTCCGTCCTTATTCTCTCCTAAATTAGCTTCATTATTTCCATAACCTCTAGATCTTCCTCGTCCTCTATAACTGTTCCTTCCTCTATTTCTAGTTAGATATCTACCACTTACTCCTCTTCCTCTATTTCCTGATCCAGTTTTATTTGTATTGGTACATTGATACGAGACGTGCCCTTCATTGCCACATCTGTAACAAGCTATAAAGCTATGGTCTGTTGCGTCGTCATTCCTTTGTTTCAATTTCAACTCAGTGTCCAAGAACCTTGATTTAACAAAGTCTTGTTAATTCCTTTTCACTGCTCAGCGTTTCCAATGATGTTATGACTGTGTCATATTCCTCCGGCAGTGTCAAGAAGAGATGAACCAATTTATCGCTTTCATCCATCTTAGCGCCAGTAGCCTCTAACTGCGCTATTACACTGTCGAATTTCAAGAAATGTTCCTGAAGATCGCTGCCCTTGGTGCATTTCAGTGACAATAATTGTTTTCTTATTAAAAGTTTATGAAAGACGCTTTTTCTTTCGAAAACCAGCTCCAGCGACTTCAACATCTCTGCCGCCGTTGTACATTTTTTAATTATATCAATGTATTTGTCTGAAATACACTGCACTATGATTGACTTCGCTTTTGAGTCATTTTCCTTATCGGTTTTCGTGTTAATTTTGTCATGCAAGATACTGTCTAGACCTCGCTCTTCTAATAATAGCTTTAGACGGAATTTCCAATTGGAAAAGGAAAAACTATCTACTAATTTAGGAACATTTAATGTACCTGACGCGTTCGACATTTTCTTTTGTTTTCCAATTTCTTTCCTCTGATATTATCATAAGTCCCAGATTTATTCCGATGACTTCTGGCTTGATCAACCACGCTCTGCTGTTGAGATTATATTCTTTTGTGATCAGAGGCCGATGAAAAACTCCATTTTTAATGTATAATTTACTTTACTCTTATAAATCTAAAATTAACACAACAAATTATTTTTCTAACAACCTTAGTCGAGGAAGAAGTGCGGAATAATAGTTTTTATTCAATAAGGTTCACTTTAAATAAATACTTCAACAGTTTATACTCTGGGTGCTAGGCGTGATCAATAGATTCTACAACTAGTTCACCATTGATGCGCGAGATGGCGTGCTAATACGATACCAAGTAATTTTTGTCTGGAACGTATTCATGCTATAAATGGCGTTTTGTTTATGTAGGTTTTTCCGTGGAATGAAATACGATTGGTTGAACGTAGTTAGTTAATGTCAAAGAAGCTGTCATGTCAAAATTAAGGTGGGGTATTTCTGGAACCTTCTATCAGAAATAGTATTTAAGGAGATAATTTGAGTCTCGAAGTCCTTTTTTCTGCTTATAACTCAAGAGGTGTTGTTGTGACTGTCAGTAATCATGTAGATTTTTTAAATTGCTTTGTGTAACCAGAACCCGCATTAGTGGTAGGCTAATCTGATTTTTTTATTAGGCTTTTCAAGTCTTTTCTATAATTGAAAACATGCTTAGGAGGTCTATTTGTTATAGGGTTCTAGGTTACCGCCTCAAGAATAAGGTTGAAGGGTGTCCCTTCTGAGGTATCACTCAACGTTTCGTCTCAGGTGTAGGGTGGAGATGTTTTTCATCGTTCTGCCTGTCCTGCATGGCGTGGCCATTTCACCGGTGAACGTTTGATGTTTCTGCTGGCATACGGAGGATGGCCTGAATCTTGTCAGGCCAACTGCTGTACCAGAGGAAAGGTCACGTATAACATTTATTTTTTTCTTTACATTTAACCTTCAGTAAACCAAAGGTTCAACTCTCGAGCTACCTTGGGCTTGAGTGGAGGACCTGAGGAACAAGAAGCCTGTGATGTCTGTTAAATCAAGATTGTATATTTTTTACTCTTAGGTATATTAAAATGTATACCTACCTACTTATGATTTTTAATAGTGTTAGTTTTAAGTTATAACTTTAATTCTTTTAAATGTATTTTAAAAGAAATAAAATTATGTGTTAATATGTTGAAAGTTGTTTCTCTGAAGTGATCCTCTTAGGGCACCCATACACACATTTTTCTCATCTCTTATTTAATTGTATTTATTATTCTCTCTTAAATCTCTTTTAATTAAAATTCAAATTCTAATAAGGCGCCCTGGGTACTCATGCATACTATCGCTGGGTCAGCCGGTGGGTAATGCCCCCTGTTCAGGTCTAGGATATCCACCTTGGGAACAGCCTGACAGGTCTTGGTGTTACAAGGTACATAATTGCTTGACGCAGTGGTAGCGTGTGCGACTGCTGTGCTTAAGGTCTCGGGTTCGATTCCTGGGTCGGACCAAATGTTTGTATGATCTGTGAATATTTGTTTCCAAGTTTAGGTATTTTCTATGTATAATTTATTTACAAAAAAAGAGAGTATATTATATGTAATAGGTCTTTACCTATGAAATTGCCGTTTTGTATGCAATAAGTGATAGTACTTATTTTTTCAAACTTTTTTATTTCTGTTATTCGAAGTAATCACCCATGCAATCGACGCATCTTTGCCAACGCATTGGCAGTTTATTGATGCCCTTCTTGTAAAAATCAGCTTGACGGGAGGCAACAAACTCTTTGTAGAAAATATTAAAACCACTTTCTTGGCAGCAAGATGTATATTAATATTTTGTCAATAACAACCAACAATGGAACTAGCAATTCTAAATTCAAAACACAATATTTCTTTTAAACTAACATAACGAAACTCCTTTACATTGCATTCATTTTAACACCCCTCCTCAATGTAACTACATTTATTTAACCCCACACAAAAAAAAACTTAAAATAGCTAACTAAACAATAAATCAAACTTTAACAATACATAAATCAACTAGAATCTATAGTTGTGTTCATAATGCCACATTTTCTTAAATGTCTTAAATTTAACTCTTTACCTAAAGCCTTAGTTAGCATATCTGCTGGTTGTTCACTAGTTTTAATATAGTTTATGCAGATCTTATTCTCTTTAACTAAATCCTTGACAAAATGATATGGGAGGTCAACATGTTTTAAGCGTTTCATATTATCTGATTTTGCATTTATTATGGCAGACTGATTATCACAGAATATGTTGACTGGACAAACATTTTCATAATTAAAATCTAATAACAAATTTATAAGCCATGACGCATCACTAGCAGCCATGCTCATTGATACATATTCTGATTCTGTAGAAGACAGACTGACAGATGCTTGTTTCTTAGAGCACCATACAACCAGACAGTTTGACAACATAAACATGTAACCCGAGGTAGACTTCCTGTCCTTCAGGTCTCCGCCCCAATCAGCATCACAATATCCGGTGCACTGCAGAAGTCCCAAGTGTTGTTGTCTCTCAGGGTTTGCAGTTCCCTATTAATTGCCTCCTTCCATTTATTGGCATCTCTCCTGCTCATAGCTTCCTTGTAGGTCTCTGGCTCATTCTCTACACTCACAACATTGTTACACTGATAGAATGATGTTTGTTTCCGTACTCGTTTCACTCTTTCACTCCTGAATTCTGGTATTTCTCTAACTGATGATGGAACATCATCAAGCGATTCATAATCACTTTGAGACTCATTTTCATCTACAGATGTGTTTATATTCATACTAGTTAGAGTATCATTCTGTGATTCATCACATTTTACTTCTTCCTCCATCACAAATTCTGGTAGATCATCTTGTGAAGCGGGAGTTGGACTGTTCACATCTAGCATGACTGGTTCAATAAATTTATGACCTTCATTTGCCTCTTTGTTTAAGAAAATGACATCCCTTTTTGTATCTACAGAATTCTTGTCTGAAAAATACACTCTGTAGCCCTTAATATTTTCACCATATCCAACCATCAAACCTTTTTCTCCTTTCACATCCCATTTTCTACGTTTTTCCTTTGGAATATGTACATACACCTGTGAACCGAACACCTTCAGCTGATGAATGTCGAAGCTTTCATTTGTCCACATTTCATATGGCGATTTTCCATCTTTGCCTTTTCCTGTCCTATTCAAGACATAAGCAGCCGTGTTTACTGCTTCTGCCCACAGTTTCTTTGGCAGGCTTTTAGCATAAAGCATAGTTCTTGCAGCTTCAACAAACGTTCTGTTTTCCCTTTCAGCTTTTCCATTTTGTTCAGGTGTATACGTAACTGTTGTTTGATGTATTATCCCCCGTTTAGAACACGTGTCTCTCACTTCTTTATTTACAAATTCCAGTCCATTGTCAGTTCTAAAAATTTTGACTTTGTTTCCAGTAATATTTTCTGCTTTATTAATAAAATTTTCAAAACAATTCTTAATTTCATGCTTTGTTTTGACAAAATACACCGTTCTAAAATTAGAGTAATCATCCTTCAGCACCACAAAATATCTCGACCCTCCGATCGATTCTACTTCCATGGGTCCGCAGGTATCCCCATGTATTAACTCACATGTTCTGGTGCTCACGTTTCCACTTTTCTTCAATGGTAATCGGTGTATTTTCCCTTTCAAGCAGCTTTCACACTGTGGAACAACAGTTTTATCTATCTCAATTTTAATATTATTTTTCTCCAGTACTTTCTTTGTGTGATCAAAGTTTTGGTGGGCAAACTTTTCATGCCAATCATTTATGTCGTTCTTCACTACTTTTGCAGCACTCGCAATCTCGCGTTTGAAGCGAAAATTCAAATAGTAAGAGTTTTCAGTTCTTTTTGCAACAGCACAAACAACATTGTTTTTATAAAACTTACACAAGTTGTCATCTGTCACTATGACATATCCGCGGTCAGCGGCGCGATTCACCGAGAACAGATTTGTCTCGAACAATACATTGTCTATGGTCGTATCTAACCATTCACTCCCGTTATGAACTTGCACTGACATCTGTCCATAACCTAACACCTTGATGACAGCGCCGTTACCGACTATGACTGATTTTTGTGAAACACTGGTAAATGTTGAAAATAATGAGCGATCACGACACATATGGTCGCTAGCCCCAGAGTCCACTAACCACATTGATCCTTGGTACTGTTCAAACACTAAGTCCGTCACCACAAACGCATTACTTGTCTTCTTATTGTTTTTTGTTTTTCTAAAACGACACTGTGCCTTATAGTGTCCGAATTTACCACAATAATAGCACTTATTATCCACATTTTTATCATTGTCTTTATTATTTTTACACTCGGTTTGAAAATGACCGATTTTACCACACTTAAAGCACTTTACGTTCCTTTTTGCTAAAAACGCCTCAGCCGACGAGGATGCAGTTTCTTCCGTTTTTGTATTTTCCTTCAACCTCTCCTCTTCGACTAATAACCGGGCCACTAAATTGTCGAATGTTTGTTTATCATCCGGTGCAGATTCCCACGCCGATATAAAATGTTTGTATTCGTCCGGCAAACTCATTAGAACTTTAGTTATGACAAACTTATCTGATATGTCCTCACCCATTTGTTTTATTTGACTTTGCATCTCTTGGATTTTTGCTAAAAACATAGACATTTCAACTCCTTTGTCAAATTTGTATTGGAAAAAACGCTGCTGTAATTTATTTATTCATATAAAATAGCAGTACAAACTTACAGTGTTCAACCAAAACGTTTGTATGCTTTGGAGTTACATAATACAGTAGTCAACAATGGCAATTCAAAACTTAATAATTAATTCTCATAATGTCAAAATCCATACATAAATAATTGTCAATTTCATGTCAGGATATACTTGATTACTACAAAAAAGAAAATTATTACAAAACAAAGAAAATAAAAACATAAAAATATGATGATTGATTAAGATTATATAAGTCAACATTTATGTCAATAATTAAAATTTTATATTTAGTTGCAAATAATATGTGAAAATAGCACTTGGTTTATCAAAAAATATATCTGTATCTGGACTACTTTGCAGGAAAATATTTAGATATTTGATTCCTCTAGCCGTAGGGCAATTACGTGCTTGAGGAGTGCGCCAGGTTGCTGGGCAGGTGAACAATTGATGCTGTCTTCGTCCTGTGCCACTTAGATACCTATTAGGTACATAAAGGTGGATGCACCCAAGTACCGACGGATTGTCTACCCTATTGTTCAGCAACAAGTAATAATGTAATATGTGCATAAACTCTCTCCTGGATTGTAACGTATCAAGACCAACCATCCCAGATACAAACAACGAAGGATACAGAAATGGGTAGTATCCATAGGCACGTTTATAAATGAATCGGGAGAATTTACGCTGGACTTTTTCGATCATGAGCGTATATAGTTGCTCCTTAGGATGCCATACAATTGCGTTGTATTCCAGCTTACTTCGCACATAGGCGTTGTAAAGCAGCTTTATGGTCTGGACATTACTAAAATTATAGGATGTTCGAATAATGAAGCCTAGAGATCGATTTGCGTCCTTACACACTTGTTTAACATGATCATGAAAATTTAGTGTGCTATCCACAGTTAACCCCAAGTCGCGTATATTGTTGACTCGCTCGAGCGGTTCACCCGCCAGTTCGTACGTGGTAACTATTGGCGAACGAGAACGCGTGAAGGTAATAGTTTTACATTTGGAGGTGTTGAGGGACAGTTTATTTTGCATACTCCAAGATACGACTGCATCAATATCTTTTTGTAGCACCTTGCAATCTCCAGTGTTAGCAATAGGAAGGAACAACTTGAGATCGTCAGCAAACATAAGACACTCAGCCCCTGAAAGTACACTGGGCAGGTCATCGATCATAATCAGAAACAGTGTGGGACCGAGGGTACTGCCTTGACTTATTCCTGATCTAGTATAATATTCTTGAGATCGATGATTTCCCAACTTAACATACTGTTTGCGGTCCCTAAGGTAATCTGCTATGAAACTTAAGAGCCGAGTACCAAAGCCCACAGACGAAAGCTTCCTTAAAAGCACATCATTGTCCACAAGATCGAATGCCTTTTTGAAATCAAAGTATGCTGCGTCCACTTGACAGCCCGCAGTTACCCTTGTGTTCAAGTAGTCCACAAATTTAACGTGATTGGTTAGTGTAGAGCGCGCAGGCCGGAATCCATGTTGACAATCACTTAAGTACATACTAATTTGATTAAAAATGTATCTATTGATAATAGATTCAAAGATCTTTCCGAGGACTGATAATACTGCAATAGGCCTGTGATTACTTATATCCGTTGAAGAACCACCCTTGGGTACTGGCGTTACTCGCGAAGTCTTCCATTTTCTGGGATAAAGACCCTGCCGTAGTGAAAGGTTTCTTTATAAATTGGAATGTTCAACTTTAAAACATGTTCATATTTTAAGGCCGATATTGAGGCGCCTGTATCAACTAAAAAACTATATATGTTCGAATTATTGAGACATAGTTCTACACAATAATTACTTTAACTAGCTAAAATAGTATTCATTTCAACCTCAAAAAGCTCATTTTCAGGCTGTTGTTGCACCTGTACTGATTTATTGGGGCATGACTCTTCAGTTAACCCCTGAGTATTCGCTTTATACGAGTTATTATTTCTATTGATGCTACTATGATTATTTCTAAAATAGTTCGTACCTCTATAGACCGTTGCCGTCCTAGGTTGATGCCACTGCTGGTTCTCGATGCGAGGGTGCGACCAGTAACCAAAGTACATAAATCGTTTTGTCGAAAGTTTAATAACTGTTTCTGTAACGCGAATGCTGACTTTTTTGGCAATGAAGTACGTTTCATATCACTCAGAAGTGCATCGACAGTTTCATAATTATTAGATACTTTTAACTTAGCATGTTGTGATAATCTGATTTTCAACACAAAAATAATCAATTCTCTTTGTGATTCATAGTCAATAATCGAACTATAGTATTGGATATCATCTATCAATTGTTTTGTATTGGACACCTCATCAGTCACTGCAGGTAACAAATTCAAAGCTACTTTCAAGTCGAACTTGGCCATTTTTTACAATTTGTTTCTCTTAACACCACTGTAAAATTCAAAACAACTTATAAAACCTCTCACAATATTTTAATAGGACCGTTTTCCACCCCGAAGGGAAGAAAACGATTATTTCAGGTCTTGCCGAGGCTTGACCTTCGGAGATAGCCTACCCCACCCATATGTACTCACATGCGTATACTTACCTTCCTTTTGTCTCTGTGTGTACCTTAAGTGCGGGATGAGGCGTGTAGAGGGGCTCCCCCCCGCACGGCGAGGCGACGGCGGGCGCGCGAGCGCTCACGATCGCGCGACTTCTTCAGTACCTTACTCCGAAGAGCCGGCAAGAACTTGCTTCGGTCAAGCCTCGGCAAGACCTGAAATAATCGTTTTCTTCCCTTCGGGGTGGAAAACGGTCCTATTTCAGTTCTGTGCCTTCGGCTTGACCTTCGGAGACGTGTCTATCCTCTGCCGGCGCCCATAAGCGTATTGTGACAGAAGTGGGTGTAAAGCAGCCAACGAAAATAAACAAGAGTATTTCAGTGAAAAAAACAGTTTTGTTATTTGTTCGTATTATTTGCATACAAAAATATAGAGCCTAGTCTCATACATAGAGAGACCATATCAAACAAGAATTTAGGAACTATGTCTAATAATATAAATACAACTTAGTCTTTGAATATTAACCCTTACGTACTAGAATACTGAATCTTATAAAGAACAACTCTTACATTTTAATCAATAAAACTCTAGCAATAACTAATAATTCAGAGATTAGTCTATTAACTTACTGGTGCTATCACAGAAGATTGACTAAACACAAGGATTCATAACAGTGCAGAGAATGAATTCCTAAGAATATTGGAGTTACAGGTTCTAGGAGGTTCTACCATTTTACAATAATGTTTGAAAAAATTATCTGAACCTCTCCAGTTACCGTTTTTTAAAATATCATCTAAGGGGACATTATTTTCGTAGTCATGTGATGCCACCGCCGACCTTATCGAGCCTGGGCTAAAATTTATGCCTAATTCCCGGAAAGGAGTTTTCAACCAACCTGCAATTACTGTCCTAGAGGCAGCCTTCACTTCACCACGAGTGGTGATAAATAGATTATGCAAATTAGGTCGGGCATTTCTCCTACAGCCCGAGATATTTATGAGAAGGTTTACCCATTTTACTAAGCTTAAATCAGGATCGCCAGAACAAGATAATTGCCATCCTGACTGTCGACTCTTGATATTGTCTGTTTTAGAACCAAATTTAGGCCAAAACGTTACGCAGGAGTTTGATCTCTCACAATGTTGGTCGTCAATACTCAAGAGAGTTAAGTCATGAATACGGCGTCCAGAAGCCAGCAATAGCAGTAAAGCCACATGTCGAGATACTTGGAATAAGCTATCATCAGACGGGATATGGGACTTCAGCCATCGTAATAAATCCTGAACGTTCCAAATTTGCCTTTTAGATGACAATGACACACACTTATTTAAGCTTATAGCTTTAACCATTGTTGAAACTAAAGGATGACTTGCTAAGTGTTTTTCTTGCGCAGGATCTGCCAAAGTCAATATCACTGATTTGTGGACTAAAATTGTTGATACTGCAAGCTTCCTAACACGAGACAAAAAACCTAAATATGAAGCAACATCCTGGGGGCGTGGATTGCCGGGGGTTTTCTCATTTTGTCTACACCACGTAACCCACTGCAACCAGGCCGACTTGTACGTACGCCAAGTGGAATCGCGCCACGCTGATTGGATGAGATCAATGTCACCTGGGCTTAACTCTGCTATCAACTCGCTCCAGCCCGTATCCTCCAAACCTCGAAAAAGAAATCTTCTGTTTTCGGTAGTGGGCAGTTGGTGGAGAGGTCGATCAAGGACCTGTTGACATTTCGTATTTGAAAGGGAGGGTTCAGAGCCCTCTTCTTCAAATCGCTTCTCCAGAACACTGTCTCCCAACGCGGAACCATCAGAAGGTATATTCCTGAAGATTGGTTGAGGTGGCGAAGCACTCTGGGTATCAAGGGAGGAGGAGGGAAGGCCCATGCCAGCTTGTAATGCCAAGCTCGACTGAAGGCATTGATGAATGCTGCCTGAGTGTCCCATGATTCTATTGACACATACGTTGGGACTATCTTTGATCGACTGGTAGCGAAGAGATCTATTTGAGGAGTACCCCACTTTATGAATATTTTGCTTGTGATCTCTTTTCTGATATGCCAATCTGGAAGAGTCCTTCCCCTGGACAAAGAGTCGGCTACCGAATTGTATCGGCCTGGTAGAAAAAAGGCCTGGATGGTCACTCCTAAACTCTGCGCTACAAGAAGAATTTTCCTGGTTTCTTCCAACAACGTGACCGACCTTGTACCCCCCTGGTTTCTCAAATACGAAACCACTGTTCTGTTGTCTGACTGAATCATTACTGATGTGTTTGCTATAGAATCGTGGCATTTCTTCAATGCGATGAATACCGCAAACAATTCTTTTCTGTTTATGTGCCATTTCGTTTGATCCATTGTCCATTGTCCTGAAAAATATTGATCGCCGACCTGAGCACCCCATCCTTCGTTGGACGCATCTGTTGTAATGAATATTGAGGGCTCCGGACTGAATACCTTTCCTGGATTCCTTACATTGCGATTCCACCAAAGACAGTCTTCGATGGCTCCGGGGCTTAAGACCAGAGATTGGTTGGGCTGATGCTGTGGAAGCTGTCGACCGGCGCGTTGTATGTTTCTGGTAAATAAACGACCCAGAGGGGTCACCAAGGCAGCGAAACTCAACCGGCCTATGAGTGAGGTTCCTGTTCGCCATGACCACCGTCCTATCTGTAACACCTGTTTTAAATCCGCAAGAAGTCGTATTATCTTCTCTTCTGGGAGACGTTTCTCGTTGGCATCGGTATCCCATACAATCCCTAGAAACTCTATTCTTTTTGTTGCCTGTAGGACAGACTTTTCCAGATTTACACACCAACCAAGACTGCTTAGAATGTCTATTGCATAACTCATTTGTTCTTTCAATGCCTGGGGATCTTGGTGCGCAAAGAGATAATCGTCCAAGTAAACTAAAACCCGTAGACCTCTCGCCCTCAGTAAACCTGCTAGCCATTTGCTGACCTGGGAGAAGGCTAGAGGCGCACTGGACAGACCGAACGGGAGAGATGTCATTTGGTAAAGTTCGTCGGCATACCCGAATGCAAGAAATCTTCGGTGACTCTCTTTTATCGGGATGTGAAAATAAGCCTGGCTTATGTCTAACTTTCCTAGGTAGTCCCCGGGCTGGAGAAAATTGGGAACCTGAGTCTGGTTTATCAAGCGAAATTTTCGTGGATTCAGATAATAATTCAAGCGTCGCAGGTCGAATATTTGCCTTAACTTTCCGTTTGATTTTGGAATGAGAAACATTCGAGACAGAAATCCCGTTTTGGCGAAACACTTTTCCACTACGCCCTGAGCTAGAAGTGTTTTGAGCTCCTTGGTCATTGTGTCTGACGGATTGGTCGCGAATCTTCCTAAATTCTCTTGCAAGGGAATGCACAGTGGTTTGGAAACAAAGGGGATCGAGTATCCTGTAATTATTTTTAGAACTGATTTTGGGGCTCCAAGTTTTTTCCATTGATGTAGAAATTCTTGCAACTGCCCCCCTCGAAAATTGTCAGTATGTACGCGGATTTCGTGACTTTTTATTGCTGAGCTCCTTCCCCTTTCTTCGATTCCCATTCGAAGTTCTTTTTGTAGCTGTGTTATAGGATGCTGAGTGATGCGAGGAAGACTGAAATTTAGACGCGTTTTGGACTGTACTGGGGCGAAAGCTAGGCTTACCGGCCTTGGTTTTGACGGTAGTTTGAAGTGCTGGCTTACGAAATGAATTGGTAATACCGTGTCTTCCTTGGGTTTTTGGAGATACGAAAACGGCAGCTGTTCCACCGTTATCCTTAATAAAAGAGCTCAGCTGACGTTCATCAAATAGGTGAGTAGCTGACGGCGGAATATGGTGTAAAGCACTATTGAGGATCTCATTCCGTGTTTTAAAAACCTTACGACGAAGGTCGATTGTTTCTGATCTGTGAGCGCACACAAACTGAAGAATTTGGTCGGAAATCGTTTTGAACTTTGAGTCCTCTGCAACCAACAGTTTAAGCTCTGAACTGGCACCCGGACATTTTTTAATGATGGTATTTAAACCATCTGCTAGGGCCTTACGTTGGAGCAATAAGCCATGTGTTATAGTGCCCAGTATTCCTTCTTGTTTAGTTAACCACGAGGATGGTTGTGGGGAAAGAGTGCCTAACTCAGTATTCACCTTAAGTGGGCTGAAAACTGATGCAGCGCGCAAGTGTTTTTCTACTTCTTTATAGCGGATACGGCTCCAGCTTTCAGTACCTAATCTTTGGCACTCAATGCCCTCAATTTTAATCTGGGCCAAGGGTTCGGGTATAAGGGGATCTGCTTCTTTCGTCACGGGTAGGAATTGAAGCTCATCCTCACTTCCCTCTTCTTGAAACTCGTCTGGTTCTATAGCAGGAGCTCTCCATGGTGTCTCAGACGGCGTTGACTCTTCGTCACAATCCGAAATACCATTTTCCTTATCAGAGTCCGAATCTTGCCGTCGTTCGATCTTTTCAAGAAGTAAAGAAAACATTTGTTCCATTTTTTGCTCTAAGGCATCTATCTTCGCGTCCTGTGACGTGGAGGGTGAAGGTGAATCAAGTTTCCGTCTGCGCGATGACGGCTGGATGCTTTGTAAGGATACGGAAGATGTACTTCTCCTTTTTCGGCCGGTTGTTTCCGTTATATCTAGACATCCAGACAGGATCTTATCCGCTTCTGATCTGGTATGTAGCATCGGACGCAATACATCAATTGCTTCCTTAAAAAGTTCAGTTCGAGCTGCTGAACCTCGGACACGGTTTGCCACTGCTGGTGGGCCTAAAATAAGAGCTCGTGTAAAAGCCCAATCGAGCAGCTTATATCTTATTTCACGATAAGCCTTCTCCGATAAATGATCCGCCTCTGGTAGAAAGGCGCGAACCAAACCTACAGTAGGTAATGCGTAAACCAGCTTATTGAGCACGTTCGCCTCAATATTTTCTCCAAAAACCTCCTCTTTGGTAGCAGTCGTAACTTGCCAAGAGGTCCAACCATCCGGGAGATGCTCCTGTGCCAATATCTTCACACGCTCCAAAATTTCTTGGTCTTGTTCTGTTTCTGCTCGCTCGTCTAGTAGCTCGCCGAGAGTTACAAGCTTTCCCTGCTGAGCCATCTGAAGCAAAGCGTTATCCTTCACCAAAAGTATCGATGCAAATAAGCAAAGCACAGGGCCCATGAAAGCATAGGGGATCATTCAAATTATAATTACTGAATTACGCAGCTCAAATTGTAAGCCGTGCGGCTCAAACTTGTGAGTGGGGCGTCCCAAATCTTGAGTCGCGCGGCTCAAATTTCGAGCCGCGCGGCCCAAACTTGTGAGCCGCGCGGCCCAAATGTTGAGCCGCGCGGCTCGGATCTTGAGCCGCGCGGCTCGAATTCTGAGCCGCGCGGCCCGAACTTTGAGCCGCGCGGCTCGAACTTTGAGCCGCGCGGCTCGAATTTTGAACCGCAATGAACCGCTTAGGTCACGGTTGGTACTAGTCGAGTGAGCTAGGACCTGTAGAATCCTGGCTGAGTGGCCGATGATTCGTTTGACTGCAAGAGCAGCGTATTAAATCGTGGATGGTATGTCCGACGAAAAAATTCTAAAACTTATAAGTTTGTGGATGTATGGTATGTCCGACAAACATGCATGTACTGGCAAGCATAGCATATGTTAGCGTGAAGGTTCGCAGTTACAAAATTCGATCGTCGATTTGCACTTGAAAGTATACACAATCACATGAGACAAAAAGAAATTGGTAATAACAACTTACCTGGATCTACACTGTAGAACGTTACAACAACGTTAATTCACTACACGAGATCGCACTTATAACTTTTATTTAACTGTTAAATATACGCACGTGTGCACACTAGGTAAGAAATAAGCGTACTGAAGAAGTCGCGCGATCGTGAGCGCTCGCGCGCCCGCCGTCGCCTCGCCGTGCGGGGGGGAGCCCCTCTACACGCCTCATCCCGCACTTAAGGTACACACAGAGACAAAAGGAAGGTAAGTATACGCATGTGAGTACATATGGGTGGGGTAGGCTATCTCCGAAGGTCAAGCCGAAGGCACAGAACTGAAATAACAATTTAAAGCTGATATTTCGTTTAGCTGATACTATCCACATACGAAATATATTTTATATTATACTTTGCGCTTCCTTAAATTTTATATCTAAAATATTACCAGTTCTACGAGAAGGCCCAATTTTATTAAATGTTTTCTTACTTCTAGCAACTTTTTATACAATGTTTGTACATTCTCGTCCTCCATAAAATGTTATTATTTCTCTTTAGATTATATTCATTCATTATAGTAAACAAGTTAATTTTAACAACTCAACAATATCACAACCAATAAAAAGAATAAGAAAAAAAAATCTACTTAATTACAAAATAAGATGATTCGTTCCATTTCATTTATTAGGTACTTACAATATTTGATGTTGTAAGAATATGCATAAGTGCATTATTTAGCTAGCAATATCACTGCAGCTGAAAACACAAACAACATAATATATTTAGCACATAAAAGTTATAGATCTGCAAAACCCCACTGTACACACCACTCTCCCTCATCCGCCATACTCACCAAACCTTGCACCTACCGACTATTACTTTTTCCAAAATTTAGACAACTTTGTAGTGGGTAAAAAATTCAATTCCCGAGAGCCAGTACAAAATGCCTTTGAAGAGTGTTAAAATGAATGCAATGTAAAGGAGTTTCGTTATGTTAGTTTAAAAGAAATATTGTGTTTTGAATTTAGAATTGCTAGTTCCATTGTTGGTTGTTATTGACAAAATATTAATATACATCTTGCTGCCAAGAAAGTGGTTTTAATATTTTCTACAGGTTATGAGTCCCAGACATCAGCAAACTAGCCTGGTAGAATAGCAAAGCTAAAGTAAGCAAAAGAAAATAGTGTGAAAGCATTTTTTGGTATTTTGGTATATCGACGGAAAGGAAGGTTAAGAAAAGAACATTTTCATCGAGAAGGAGTATACTTGTCTAAGTGAAGGCAAGGCAGGAAGGCAAGATGGAAGGAAGCAACAGTAATAATGTGATTAAACTGGAAGGCACAAGGAATTGGAACATATGGAGATTCCAAGTTAAAGTACTATTGAGGGGCCATGGATGGCTGGATATTGTCGAAGGGCGGAAGGCTAAACCTGAAGAGGCTGCTGCACGATCCCTATGGGAGACTAGCGATGCTAAGGCTCAGGCGCTACTGGTTACAAGAATGACAGAAGATGTCATGTTACATCTCATAACTTGCACATCGTCGGCTGAAATGTGGCGGAAGCTACTAAGTATATATGAACAGAAATCGGAAACCAGTATACATATATTGACACAAATCGTAATCTATCATATGACATGTGTTAAAATCACCAACTACTATTACTGATTCATACTTTACACACACCTTTTCAAGAACTTGAAATAATTTCATATATTCGTTATAATTACATTTCGGTGGAATATACACTACACAACATAAAAATAACAACTTATTTCTATAGCTGATAGTTGCACACACAATTTCATATAAGGCTGCATCTACATTGTCGTCAATCCGGACTCGATTAATTTCAAACCGAGAAGATACCGCTACGAACACGCCTCCTTGTTTTCTTCCGTCAACTCGGTCACAACGTAATATTTTATATTCGTCTGGGATAAATTCACCGTCTTTTATAGACCCATTTAGTCCAGACTCAGTATTTGCTATTAAGTCATAATTTGATGCTAACACATTCTTATAAAACGTCTCCGTCTTTGTACGCAGTCCTCGGACGTTTTGATAATACATTTGAATGGACTTAGTGGTTTTCTTCTCGGTTTTCGGTAAGTCTACGGGGTTTACGAAACCACACCCATTCATTTAAACGAGTATTAACGGGCCAATTGTCCACATTTTTCACTGTATCAAATTCAGACTCCGGTACTCCTATCATAAAAGACGCGTAATCCCTTTTAGTTTTCGGAATAATTTTTTCCACTTTTACATCATCTGATGTACAAATAGATTTAACGTGTTCCATTATAGCCTCCACTGAGGGCTCCGGATGCAGAGACCAAATATGCAAAAACTTCTTTTTTTGTATAGCTTGAAACGTGGAAATCTGCGAATTCTCTCCTTTTAAAATAGTAGTCGTCTTTTTCCTACTGACAACTTTCCAATCGTTATCAGATTTAGATGGTTTATCCATAAACTGCTGCTTAAATACTGCAATATTTTCATCCGTATTATTGATCTGTGTGTGCACCCCCTTAGATTTGTTTCGCTCCATCGCTCTTCGCGCGCGATTTGTAACATTGGGTTTATATTCCGATAGCGTTGCAGCGTCCGCTACCATCTCGCTCGTACTTTGCGTAGCAGCCACCTTAGGTGGTTCCTCTATCTCGCTCACACTTGTTGATTTAAGCAACTTGTCGATTTTAGTGGATAAATCTTCCAATACCCTCGACAAGTTATTAATGGTTTGCTGTTGATCATAAATTTTCTTGTTTTGTGCCTCAATAAGTGCAGATTGGGTTGTTATCTTCAACGTCAAAGCTGCAATCTTCTTGGGCAATTCGCTTATAATCATTTCAGCGCTAAATTTGGACATTTTACCAATAAAACAATTTAAAAACACTGAGACAAAATTCGCGTGACACGTGACACGTCACAACTATGTGTATACAATACATACTAACATAAATATATAAATACATACATACATATACTGGTCCATAAAGAACATAGATATTACAGAGATAGATAGTGATCTTTGAGGAGTTTCTTAAAAGTATTTACTGACTGTGCCTGCCTTATGGCTTCCGGTAAGTAGTTCCACAGGCGTGCAGCTTGCACTGTGAAAGATTTATCAGTGAAAGTTGTGTAAGTATTACCAAATTTAAGTCCTTAATAAAACAAAAACTATGTGATAAGGCTTATTACACAGTTATGGATTATTTAAATGACAAATTTGCTTGGGACTGACGATGCTCACTTCAGTATTTACCTACGTATCTTCTGTGAAAGTCATCAGACATTTATATTTTTATTGTATGTTGTTTTTATACCAAGTGAATTCCTTTTGTGTATGTAAATATGAGTATAGTCTAGGCTTGTAATACAAGTTCATATTTAGTATCTTTCTGGTGGCTTGAGTGTTTCCCCGGCCTACCCAAATGTCCTGCTGACGGTAATGTCGCGCTTCAGGTCGTAATACGATGGCTGGTGCTCGTATGCCAATGCCAAAAGGCCAACCCAGATCCTATACTGTACTCGCACATATTTTTTTGTTTGTTTTGTAATCAATGTTCTCGGACTAAAATAAAAAGGACATCTCTGTGGTTTGTTTGTTGTCTTTAAAAAGTCAACGGTTTTTATATTTGAAATTAAGTTTACAATTATGACAAAAGAGTAGAAAGCACGAATACACAAAAGATACAGTTTAGGAAGATGAAAGAACAGTATAGTTAAAGTAACGAAAGCTAAGGACACAGATTTAAAAGCGCGAATTAAATATTTATTATACGACAAACGAAAGTGAAAGCGGTTATAATCAGGCGTGCGAGCTAGCGAGCGCTAGAGTGCCTTGCGCAGTGGCGAACAAAGGACTGACGCCGGGACCGCAGTAAAACCGAACGGCGCCCGGCCGCGGCGCAGATCCCCGAAGAGGCACGAGCTCTGAGCGACGTCACTCGTGCGGCGGTGGCGCCGCTACACACCAAAATTGCGTGAAGCGCATACGCGATAAAGTCTAAGTGTTCCTCAATAGATGGCGTTGTGCAAATGACGTCATTTTCAAATTGCGGTGTTAAGATTCTCCGCTGATTGATGACCTTCTTTACTTTTTTTCACAGTTACATACTCGAATTACATGGACTCCAATTTCCGATGCTATTCTATCGTTCAGTGGTTAATTGGTATGTTTATCGATCGGCTTATTCGAAATAAATTGGTTTCGATTAATAAAAGTTAATTACATTTTTTTATATTAGCAGGATTATCTGAAAATTCATGCCGATGATCATGGCGATAGAACATTCTGGTATTTAAATCACGCAAATAGTGAGAATTATAATCAACGTAAACAAAGTAATGCGTTCAGTGCGGTGTTTTTAAATGGCAAATTTAACAAACATGACTGGTTAAGTTATGGAATCAGGCGTTACTTTGCGGAAATCCAAATCTTTTATTAAAATATATTAAGTGTTACAATAATATATCTTTTATTTATTTATCCCCCGAACAAAGGTTACATTACATCATACATCTTTACTAGAGAAAGGCCTTAAATATAACATCAGGCCACGGTTATCCCAGAAATCGCTCGAAACTTTAATGGTAGATTCGAGGCTCACTAATTATTTAGAGAAATATCATCTTTTGGCAGATAATCAATTCGGATTTCGGAGAAACAGGAGCACCGAGGATGCCGTAGCTTATCTATCGGAAAGGGTGACAAATTATTTGGACAAAAAGACAGATGTGTTGTAATTTTTATCGACCTAAAGAAAGCTTTTGACACGGTATCTATTCCGATTCTATTGAATAGAATGGAGAGCCTAGGTATCAGAGGGTCAGTTCTAGGATGGTTTGAAAATTACCTTTCTGAAAGAAAGAGCAATACAGTAGTCATTTTGGATAAAACTGCATACCACCAGAGGGTTAACGACGTTATCCAGGGGGAAGATTTTGAACGTCTTACTACCGACCCTACCAAAAAATTCACTCTAGAAATAAAGAATGCAATTAATAACACGTCGTACATTTCTCCAGGCCAGTTAAAATATAAAATTCCAATGAACCCACGATCTCCTTTTTTGTATGGTTTACCAAAAACTCATAAAGACCACATCCCAATTCGCCCCGTTGTCTCTTACATTGGTGCCCCGACATACGATTTAGCCAAATATCTAAACAATTTACTAAAGGCAAAGGCATCTTTTAAACCACAGTACAGTTTAAAAAATAGTTTAGATTTAACTAAAAAAATACAAAATATTAACACCCCCCACAATTCGAAATTATTATCACTAGATGTAGATAGTTTATTTACAAATATTCCATTTGAAGAGTGGGTACGTATTTTGGGGTACCTTTTGGAGAGGCAACGTTTACATCCAGGAGAAATAAATGACCTACTTAACCTCACACGTATTTGCATGGAACAAAATTACTTTCGATTCAATAACGAATACTACCGCCAAAAAGAGGGTCTAGCAATGGGATCACCTTTAAGTCCATTAATGGCGGAAATATTTATGGACTACTTCGAATGTAAATATGTGGTGGGCGAGCCCAACATTCTGTTTTATTATAGGTATGTGGATGACGTAATTATCTGTTGGACAGGTACTAATCGTCAATTAGATATTTTTGTAAATAGGCTCAACACTCACCACCCCAAAATTAAATTCAAATTAGAATTAGAATCAAATCAGTCCCTTAATTTTTTGGATCTAACAATCACAAGAGTCAATAACAAACTCGATTTCCAAATTTATCGAAAGCCCACACACACGGACACAACGATTCCCGCTTCATCCTGTCACCCACTACAGCATAAACTAGCAGCCTTCCGCAGCTATGTCCACCGTTTAATGTCACTCCCACTGTCCACGGATAATTACGCAAAAGAACTCAAAATATTGTATCAAATCGCGACTTCAAACGGTTACACCACACAAGTTATTGATAATATAATTAAGAAAAAGCAGAATGACCGGGCTCGCTCAGCACTTTATGCATGTACCCCCGAAAGAATTAACAAGAATGTCGGGAGTCTCACTTACATAGGCCCAATTTCAAATAGAATCGCGAATATTCTAAGAAAACACAATGTTTACGTAGCTTTTCGATCGGATCATAACTTGCGTAAACTATGTAACGGTAAAGATAAATTAGAGAATTCAAAAAAATCTGGAGTTTACAAATTAGTATGCAATGATTGCACCGGGGTCTATGTGGGTCAGACAGGCCGTAGTTTCGAAATTAGGTACAGGGAACATGTTGCCGCTCACAGGAATGGCCATCCAGATAAATCACATTTCGCAAAACATTTAATCGACACCGGCCACTCCTTGAGCGGCGACAATACCTATAACATTCTGCATGTTTGCGATAAGGGTTTCCGGATGAGTGTGTTGGAACAGTTAGAAATATCAAAATATAACAATAATAACGCATATACACTGTCGAATGACCAAACAAACTTATTTTCATCACCACTTCTAAGTATGATTGCGGGTAGTTCGGCACAGATGTTGTTGTGACATTGTATCGATCGTGATTATAGCGTCATCGAAACGGTATATAAAGGGCCGACAGCGGTGCGCTAGCGCATTCGAGCTCAAACGCTCGACGAGTCAACATCTCCTGAGGATGCCCCGTGGAGGGGCGAAACACGTGTCGAGTATAGGTTTGGTTGCATGGCATGCTAATTATTTCTCACTTGTTTTGTATGTGTACATATGCATGATACCCATATGTGCATGTGAGTATGCATGACGGTAGGATTTGTGCCCTGCTTTCAGACCTGGATATTTGTCTCGCGGAATTAAAGCTAAATATATTTCATAGCATTTAAACATGACTGGTATATTGACTCTGCCGCGAGCGTACACCTGACCGCTAATGAACAGTGGATTGAGAATGCTACGTATCACAATATGAAAGACACAATATATGTTCCGGCAATGTGACCATTGTTACTAAAACAGATGAATGTGAATTCGAAATTCCAGTGAAGGATGTATTGTGTGCTCCAGGATTGACCAAAAACCTGTCAGTGAGCCAGCTAATAAAATCCAGGAATAGTGTTCGGTTTACAGCAAATGGTTGTGAAGTATACAACAGAAACAGTGAGTTGGTGGCCAGAGCTGTGTTAAACAATTGAGTGTATAAATTGATAGTACCAAATAATTTTGTGGCTTTATCAGGCAGCATTTGGCATCGGCGTCTGAGTCATGTTAATAATAAATACCTAACAAAATGACAAAAGCTGTTAACGGAATGAACCTTGAGGAAAAAGTTGATCTAGACAAGTCATCCTGTGTAGTGTGCTGTGAAGGTAAACAGTGCCGATTGCCATTTGCATATGAAGGTTCAAGAAACAAGGAACTACTTCATTTAGTTCACACTGATATTTGTGGACCTATGGAGCATGCATCATTAGCCGGTTCCAGGTACTTTATTTTGTTTATCGATGATTTTAGTCGATTGATGTTTGTTTATTTTATTAAACATAAGAGTGAAGCACTCAATTGTTTTGCAGAATTTAAAGCCAAAGTTGAGAACTCATTTTGACTCATATCTCAAGAAAGAAGGTATCATTTACCAAATAAGTAATCCTTATACTGAACAAAATGGATTGGCAGAGCGCAACAATCGTGCAATTGTAGAAAAAGCCAGGTGCCTATTATTTGATGCCAATATGGGCAAACAATTCTGGGCAGAGGCTACCAATACTGCCGTTTACATGAAAAGACTCCTTATGAAGTCTGGACAGATTGTATACCAGATATAAGTCACTTACGTATTTTCGGTAGTAATGTTATGGTTCGTATACCAAAAGAAAGAAAATAATAGCAACAGAAATGGGACAAAAAGTCTGTAGAGCACAAACTTGTGGGTTATCCTGATGACTTCAAAGGGTACAGATTTATATAATCGACAAGACAAGACAACGGTGATTACCAGCAGAGATGTTATCGTCATTCAAGACGAGAAGAACCTTGATATCAGTAAACCAATTTCTGAAAAAGGTCAAAACTCAGATTCTGTGGGGTATGTTACCGTCAATGACTCAAGTTCAAATGAGGACGATACATTACTTGAAACATCAAACAGTTCAGATAGTACTTATATTCCTAGTGAATATAACGACGCTGAAGACTCTCCTAAGCAAAGAGTCAGACCTACAAGAATCAGAAAAGAACCAGAAAGGTACGGGATGTCAAAAATGTGTATTCCTGGAGATGTGTTCGATGCTGCTAGTGGACTCAGTCTAGAAGAAGCGCTACAAGGAGCCGAAAGGGACCAGTGGCTTAAGGCAGTAAAAGAGTAACTCCAGTGTTTTGAGGACAATAACGCATGGGAATTGGTTGATATACCAATGAACGGTAAAACTGTAGTAAAGTGTAAGTGGGTATTTGCATAGGAAAATGGACAGTGATAATAGTGTTCGTTACCGTCGTTTAGTGGCTAAAGGTTTTATGCAAAAGCACAATGTAGATTATACAGAGATTTACTCACCTGTAGTCAGACATTCAACTTTAAGGTTATTTTTTGCATTATCTGTTAAACTTGGATTAGATATTACACATCTAGATATCACTACAGCTTTCCTGAATGGGGATCTTGAGGAGACAATTTACATGCAGATACCAGAAGGTTTACAGAATAACTATGATAGTAAGGTTCTTTTTCGTTTTTAAGAATCTGTTGAGATTTAATGGTAGGGCAAAACTTCAATTGAGATATAGTGTTGTCTCGCTCAAACTCCTCCCACTGGGCGTAAAACACTCATAAACACTTCACAGGAGTAAAAAGAAATCAAAAAACAGAAGCAGAGCCAATCACAGATTAAGTTCTCAAACTACAAAACACCACAACGCGGCGAGTAACACGTCTGACTACTTTCAATTAAGAAGACTGATTCTGACTGTTTTTTTACTAATACAATGTACTTTAGATAATGTATATGTCTAGACTCTAGATGGACAGTCAAAACTGTAAAAAAACGGCTAAGTGCGAGTCGGACTCAGCCCATGAAGGGTTCCGTAGCAGCAAGTAAACATAATATAAAAGTTCTTGTAGTTCGTTGTAACTTTGATCGATGTTTTAATACGTCCATTACCGGTATCTTCGGAGTCTTGTTGAAAATGGTTTCAAAGCCCGGGGGCAAGTTGGAGCGCCTACGTTAAATGTGGCAGCAACGTCTTGACGCTTATAATATTTAAAGGCTCATCTTAGTAATAAGTAATCTGTTTATAATTTATTGTCATGAAGTTTATTACAAAAGCTCACAGCATACAGCTCACACACCTGCCTTTTATTTTTAACCGACTTCAAAAAAAGGAGGAGGTTCTCAATTAGACTGTATTTTTTTTTATATTTGTTACCTCATAACTTTCGACTAGGTGAACCGATTTCGATGATTCTTTTTTTATTTGAAAGCAGGTGCTTCCAATGTGGTCCCATTTGAATTTGGTCCGTTCAGTCGGTCGTTTGTCAGTTCTGACATGTCATCCATGAGAAAATCATATAAATCTTCAATTTGCATAAAGTATGTGCGCGATAAATTGACGAAAAACTCAAAATATCACGCCGACTGATTCTTTTTTATTTGAAAACTGGTGCTTCCCGTGTGGACCCAATTCAATTTGGTCGTTCTTGAAGTCGGTTTTTTTTTTGTTAAAAGTTTGTATTATAAGTCCTGAATTCCTATATATGGTTCTATACACATACCATATTTCATTCTAATAACTAATAATTGCTAATGTGGTATGTATGTGTAATGGAACTATAATTATTGCTCCATGGAGCTGATGACTCGGTGAACTTATTTGGTTATCCTACTTGAATGAAGGTGTGGTTGAAATTTGCAAATAACATGGTGAAGTAAACCTAGAACACTTCCAATCCAAATTATTAAAACGAACGATGCACCTATTGGGTACACCGACTCAGATCATTGTCGCGAGTTTCTGGGGGAATTTAAAGAATACTGTGGCCAAATGGTCTTATAATATGCACACAATTTCGTCAGGAGTAAGCCGAGCTAATGGTCAGGTTGAGAGGGTGAGCTAATGGTCAGGTTGAGAGGGTGGTAGGCACGCTCAAAAAAGCTTTAGTTATGATAAATAACTATGAGACTTAAAATTGCCATACAGCTTTTAACAGTTTACAGTTAGCACTAACTGTGCACTGCATTAAACAACGGGCGTGGCACCACTCAACCTACTCACCTCTCGGAGTCAGTGTGTTCCACTTGCCCTGCTAACTTAATCAACTTAAGAAGAGTCCTAGATAATGATCGCTGCTTTATGAAGAGAGTTGTCGAGGGCGACCACGCAAGGTTGCTCATGACCAGCTGTGAACGGCCCCGAGACCGGAGCAACAACTGGCCATGTTGGCGGGACCACAAGAAATCTCATCACAACAATCCCTACCCAGCATACTATTACAGAAGGGGATCCACGAGTACCTTCCGCGTCCCAACATGAGCAGGAGTAGCGGCAGAATATACACCATATTGCTGGGTGATCAGTATCCATTTTGTTTTACATAAAAAGAAAGAAATCGAAATACTGAAGAAACATAAACCCAGGTAAGTGAACTAAATGAAGAAGAAAAGGAAAAAAGACGGTGTATGGGTCGCGTAGACGTTTCTTGATATGATACTGTTAGGTGTATCCCAACCCTAGCGATAAATTATGCAGTGCGAACCTATAAAAAAACGGTACTTGGCTAGGCATTCTCACTTGTTGTTCGAGCTAAAGGTCGGTAAGACGTGTTTTCATGGGATCGTAAGGCATTCGTCATATATATTGTCGTTTAATGTTATATCGTTGTAAACCTATTGCATTATCGTTCTAATGTCGATCTGTATGTATTTCGTGAATTGCTTGTAATCATGAATTATAAGGTTCGTTTGTTGTGAACTGTTTAGTGTTTTCATTATAAATGAGAACTGAGGTTAGGCTACCTCCAATTTGTTCTTTTATTTAATTCTCCTCTTAGTTTATAACAATACTATTTATTGTTGCACACAAAATGACTTATTAAACTAATGATATAATGTGAAATGATTTGTGCTAGTGAGTACACCCTGTGACTGTTGAAAGTGCACTGATTTATTAATGTTTTAAATCGACGTTGTGGACGTAAAATGCTGACCGCGCAACATGTACGGTCATTGGCCCGTACATATTCCCGGGCAGCAAAAGAAGTGAAATGTTTGATGTGTGATGGTTTTATGATCTATGATTATGATACAAGGTGAATCACTGTGTCCTTAATTGCTAAGAGGGTGTTAAACTTATAGTCTTTAATAATTCATTATTATCAGTAATACACTTAGTCTAAGATCCCGCTGCAGGATTGGTGTGCTCATCGACTTTTTGTTTAAAACCAAATTTTTATGTTTTTTATAGTTAAGAGAATATATATTTACTAGGGTGCCTATCAAAATTTGGCCGCCATTATTTTTAATTAAATTATTTTTAATTGATTTTTGGTAAAAAATTTTGTTTATTTATTTTTTAAATAAAATAACGTCTACATCACGGTAATTAATATGAAGATTCTAAAAAATCACGGTTGCCGTTGCGCACCTGGCCGCACCTCTTTGCAGCCAGGTGTAAACAGGTATGATTTCGATAAATTTATACGTTTATAACCTATTTTTATTAATTATATGTCAAATTGAAGCTAATTTTTTTCTATTCATTATCATATAAAGTTGCTTAATTAAATCTGGCCGCAAATAAGGGTTACTAGCTGTTAAAGATAATAAATATTTAAGGTAGAGTGAAAGAGAGTTAGCGCGTAACATCATTTGTCAGACGAGGACAGCGATTGCCGGCTGTGCGACGCTTTTAAGCCATTGCGCATGCGTCGAACGTTAGTGTTCTCAACCACCGGGGAGTAATAGAGACGACTTATAATAAATACTCCAAAAAATATGTAATTTTTTTCTAAATGACAAATTTAAAAATTGCAACAAAAAATTAATATTGATTTGATATATCGACGGTCTAGTTAGCAATTTGTCTAACTCCTTATTTTTTAGAGGGTGATTTTTTTAACATTTTAATGAAGCAATAATCCAATTCCAAATTATTTGAATGATTCAAACTTAAATATTATATCTCTATTAGATATTAATGATTTTAAATGGTTTTTTAAAATGATAATAAATTTTGAAGTAATTGTTTTTTTCGTACAAATAAAAGATTCTCTAAAAAGGAGTTAGATAATTTGCTAATTAGAACGTCGATATTTAATATTAATTTAAAAAATAAAAAAATAAAACCAAGGTGACTTAAGTAAAAGAAAATTTTATTGCGAAAGTATTATTCAAAAATTTTATTAGATTTTATTTAAGTATTTAATTGTCTGTTACATATTAATTAAACATTTAAGCAAATTAAAAAATTAAAAAATTTGTCTTATAATTCTTATATTTCCGTAACTCTTATTTAAAAATCTGAATCATCGGAGGTTTCAGTTGTACTGTCATCGGAGCTATCACTTTCATCGCTACAAATATCAGAATCGTCGTTATCGGAAGCTTTGTTCGTGGATTCACATAGCACACTATTAACTTCCGTTGGAGTTGAGTCTCCCAGGAACCATGTTGGTTTTAAAAAACCATCTAGTACCAGCCAGCCATTATTTTCTGGGCTGAATTTGATGCAGTCTGGTTCAGTGGCATTTAACCACATCGAATTAACAAAGATTGTCCGCAATAATTTTTGTTTCAAAGATTTCCAGCACGGTGGAATGTGCGTCGAGTCCAAACCTTTAATTCTCTTCATAAATTTTTCATTATTTTGTTTTGAAGCGTACATTTTGTTAAATAATAAAAATCTTGCGGTATTTACACTTTGACACTTTGGTATTCCATACATAAGGCACGTAAACTCTTGGACTGCATCAATTTTGTTTTCATTGAAGATGTCAATAGGATTCATTAAAGACGCAAAAACCTGTTGAATTTCTGGATTTTTAATTAATAAATTCAAGGGCCGAAGTTTCCCTTTGTTGAAAAATGCAGCCGTGTAGTCGCAACCCGTGTAGGCGTGAAAAGCAGGAAGAGCAAGACATAAAGTCGCACCTAATTTTTTTGATAAGTCCGTACAGTTTATGTAAACTTCATCTTTATTTTTATTTTTGCTTGATGAACTGTTTGCCAACCAAATATGCAAATTAGGAAATTTATGCATATTACCTAATAAAATTATTAAAACGTCCGTGTCTGATGCTTTTACCAAAATTTTTGAATTTTCAGGTACTTTACTTATGTGGAAAACAATTCTCGTATCCGCTTCTTCATGTTTACATGCTAATTCAGTTTCTTCAGTTTTCACTACTAAATTTCCAACACAACAATACGAAAAACATTGCTCTCCAACAGTAACATAAATTTTTTTGTTTCCTAATATTGGAGCAAAAGAATCATCGACCCAATGGTTAGCTAAGAATTTTACGAAGACTTCTTTGAAACGGAAATTCTTCAAGCTTTTTAAAAAATCATTGGGTCTTTTTTGCAAAGGGCCATTAATTGTATATGGAATATCAATTCCTTCGCGATTTTGTCGTTCACTATCTTTAATAGATGGTGTTAAATATCTATCAAATATGATGTGTACTTCCGGAGCATTTTTCGAACAAAGTTTGATCAATATCGATTCTGCTATTTTTCCAAATGTTTGTGGCAAAGTAGAGCCAATTAGATGCAAATAATAAAAACCATCAATGATTTCTACGTCGACTTGTCCGGGATTAGCTGGTGCTATTTTTGCAGTCAATTGTTTACCTAAAGTTGATTTATCCGTCTTCATCATGTCGCCTGAACAGTGGAATAGTGCAGGAGGTACAGGCGCAAGAGGAAATGACAGACAATACTCAATGTCAACTTTTTGATTTATAGCAATTGCTAACAGACGTCCAAAAATATCTCGTTCCATTTTAAGTAATGTTTTTTTGTCTCCAGTGGTACTCTTTACACTTCTTTTAATACAATCTGAAGCGAAGTTATTTATTTTATTACGAGTTATTGGTCTCACAAATCTTGATGAATCTTCAAAGCATTCCGAAAAAAATTTCAACTTTTGTTCTTCACCTAAAGACTTAACGTTGAGTAAAAAATTGGCTACATTTAAGGATGCCGCTTTACCAGTTGACAAATTGAACAAACTATTTTTGTCTATATTTTCTGAAAAAGGATTCATTGTTTTCTTGATTGTTCCAATAATATTGTTAAGAGTCTTAGAGTCTTTCTCGATTCGATTCTTCTGTAACGTATAAGAAGTATCATCTGCTTGAGATAATCCGATTTCTGCTTTTACAAACGACATAATTTTAGTTCTGACACTATGACTAAGAGCCCATCTTTCTCGTGCAGCGATCGAATTTGTAAAATGGCTAACACCAGTCAAAGTATTACCGGCATCAGCATTAATCGTCTGCTCCAAAGTCAAGTCGACAGGTGATCTGCCTAAGCATGATTTTGTGCGTCTAATACCAAATGCACCTTCACGAAATTCCTTAAGTAGAGTTGAATTTTCAACCTTCAGCTTGATTAAGTTGTTTAAATACATAGCAGCCCATTTGGCATAATTCGGCTGATTGAATGCAAAAAAGTAATTACACATTTCGAAGATAGAATCTAAGTAGAGCTCAAAATTACTGCAACGAATACTTCTAGAAAATCGAAGAAATATGTTAATAAGTTCAGTATACTGCAAGTAATATTGGGCTGACTTTCCATGGCCGCCCTGAAGTGTTATTTCGAGGAACTGTTTGTAACCCTCCAGTATTTTAAGCAATGAATCAGGTAAAACAATGCTCTCATTGATTCCACATGAAGAATTCATTACTGAGTTTAAATCTTCGTTCAATGTTTCAACATCATCCGTGTCAATTTCTGATAAATATCTTTCAAAGTGAAGAATCTGCAGAGCACCAGAAGCCAAGGGATATAGCCGCTTACACCGATTGAAATGTTTACTGTCTAAAAAACTATTCATTGAACCTCCTGCTAATGCCTCAGCTTCAACTAAAATCTCTATTAATCCACTGGAGTCAATATACTTTCCAATTGCTTTAAAGAAAGCCATTTGGGTATGGAATGCGCCTAAATTAATGAATATATTGTCAAATTCTGTTTTTTTAGTATGTTGAATCTGCATAGCTAATTTGGCTATTGCTAAATCGTAAGTAGCTATAATTTGCTGTTGATTACAATTCTTAGCAACTTCCTTTGCAATGTTAAGAGTTTCCTGAACAACAGCTAACGACGTAGGAGATTCATTTATTGGTGATAAGTACTCGAGTTTCTGAATTTTACTTCCATCAATGCTTATTTTGCAGTTATAACCTAACCAAATGGGTACCGAATCTATTCGAGATAAAGACATACTCCAAATCAAATCTTTATCAATTGCAATCAATTTTTCTGAGTGACATGCATCGATTATCTCAGTAATTGTCTGAAAAGGAAGAAACGTCATACTTGTAAAAGGTGTCTTTACGAAGGGACGAATTTCTTTTGAAGGTGCTTCAAAACGCCGTCTCTTACGAACTCTTGCAAGAGGCTCTGTGGGACCTTCATGGACATATGCGCCTAAGGATTCTGAATCAGAAGTATCCGAACTGTCCATATTATTAGGGTCATCATTTTCACTGTGAAATTGATAAATGATACCGACTGTATCGTGCAGAGTATCTTTCCCAGTGGCTGTATCGACGAAACGGTCGAAATTATCGAAAGCTACGTGCGTACTTAGTCCATCAACTCTGCTAATACCGGCAGGTATAACATTGTTTTCTTTTTGGGAACTATACGTCATCTCAGTTTCAATTTCTTCAGCTAAATTATAGCCTATTGTATGTCCATATCTGTTCAATATCGTTAGAACTTTTCGTGAACTTGTCATGGATTTCATTGACAACCCGAGCGTAAGATGTTTTGACGGTTTGACTCTACCTTTGGTTACAATATAAATCAGATCACTACACACAGACTTTATTTTCACTAAGTCGTCATCTGAATTTTTACGTCGAGTGTCTGGTCCTTGAACTAAGTCACACACGAAATTAAATAATTGTTCTGGAATATTACACTCTCCGAGAATGACATCCTCTGGAGTCAGATTATCCGGCAGCTTCATTCTTTCTTGAGATGTTATACAGTTTCGCAATTCGTAAGCGACATCTCTGCATCGATTCTTTTCAGTAGATTGTAACTTAGCTATTTCTAAAGCTAATCGTGACGAGTCCATGTCATACTGATAGACAATTTTCCTTTTTGTAGGTCCCAAGGATGACTCTAAAGTAACTCGATCGCCAAAAGCTTTTATAATTTTGTTTTCTAAATTTTCAGCACGATATTCTTGTAGATCTTCAGCGCGTACTTGACCTTCAGAAAATTCCAACAGCAATGATTTATATTGAGATAACAAATCAGTGAGAAACATAATGCGATTTTTCTCAATAATTTCCGCCATTATAATTTCCGAAATCGCACTGAATGCTGACTGATGAAATTGACGGGTTTTGTGCCAATATCTTGGCTCTGAGTGTTCTTTACATTGCGGTTTCAGTGACATCTGATATGATGAAAAACAAGTTGAATGATAAGCAACAGATTGAGGGTTTTCTAGTTTCGTTAATAGTTTTGAATCATTTAATTTTGCGGCCATTGATTTTATTGTTTCAACTGTTGCTTCAGATTGCGGAAATGATACATAAATTCTTCTATTACCAACTTTTTTCTCAACGTGATCACAGAAAAGGCAGGCTGACTTTTTGTTTTTGGGTGTCGATGAAATAGCTTGCTGGGATACTGTAGCAGTAGATGACAAATCTTGATAAAGCTGAGAATTATCATCCTCCTGCGTAGATGTACTAGGCTGCTCGTTTGAAACAGTCATACTAGACTGGTCGTCTACTGAAAGTGTGGTAGGTTGATCATTCAATGTAGCTCTTGATTCTTCCTGCAAAGTAAATGTATGTGTTGAAAGAAAATTTGTATCAAAAGCTTGGCTGTAGAAATGTTTTTTTGATATTCGATTAATATTATTATTACTGCTGTATGTACTTACTAGATCACTGGTTACAGCAGGAATACTTTGTTCATAGAGATCTGAAGGAAGCCTCGGAATCTGCAAATTATTAACAATATGGTGTTATAGTTAAATATCATTTATTGTCATTCAACAACACTATTTTCATTGTATTTGATATGATTAAATGAAAATATCAAGTCGATCTAAATGAGTATAAATATACAATCGTTTTTTTCTTTAATTTTTCAAATATAGACGAAGACATATTTTTTTTTGTAAAAATATAACGCAGAGTCAACAGAGAAAGTCAGTAATAGCATTTATTTCTCCACATTATACTGCTGAATGATTTTATTGTTTGTTTAAAATAAGGTTCAAAAAGGTTCCACTACCAGGTAAATTGTACCTGTCTGAGAAATGTAATATAGTAGAAATTAGTTGATGGTACTACGTTCTTCGATAAAAATAAATATTAATATTTTTTTTTAGTTTATTATTTTTATTTAATCGTTGATTTTTGAAAAAAATAATTATTTAATTTTTTAAATTATCATTTTTTTTTTAAATGCATTAGTAGAGTTTTTAAATTATTCATGTCTTCAAATTATGCATTAAGTATTTTTTTAAGTTATTAATATAACAAAGAAAAAAAAATTTTTAATGATAAATAAAAAAAAAAAAAATTTTACTAATTACATTTTGAAAAAAGGACATTAATCAAATTTTTAAATAAATAATTATTTAAAAATGTATTAATTATATTTGTTAAATTGTTAATTTTTTGATAAATGCAGTAATTCATTTTTATAAAAATAAGAAATTAAAAAAAAAAAAATTTAACAAAAAAACCTCAAAGTTAGAACTGTGTCATTTATATTGCAACTATAACCTATATTATTCTTAAATTCAATTCAACTTTTACTTACGGTTTGTGTTTTGCAAAAATCTTCAAATTCTTGTTTATCTTTTTGCTTCAGAACCACAATTTTTTTTAGACACTCTGAATGATATCCAAAATCATTAGTAGAGTCAATTGTAAATAAAAGGTCATGATATTTATATTTTTTTTTACGACGAAACAATAACATTAGCGAGCACTTTTGGAATGATACATTATTAAACTCGAGTACATTGCTTTTTTCGTTACACAAAAAACACGACTTCATCTTTATCAATTTTATTTTACGTTAATTAATATAATAATTTTTAGATGCACAAATAAAATAACTATGTAAATATAAAACGTTGTTTATTACGAACTCCAAAACAGCGTGGTTTTTATGTTAGAATAAAAATGCTGCATCTGTTCAGTTGAGAACACTAACATTCGACGCATGCGCAATGGCTTAAAAGCGTCGCACAGCCGGCAATCGCTGTCCTCGTCTGACAAATGATGTTACGCGCTAACTCTTTTTCACTCTACCTTAAATATTTATTATCTTTAACAGCTAGTAACCCTTATTTGCGGCCAGATTTAATTAAGCAACTTTATATGATAATTAATAGAAAAAAATTAGCTTCAATTTGACATATAATTAATAAAAATAGGTTATAAACGTATAAATTTATCGAATTCATACCTGTTTACACCTGGCTGCAAAGAGGTGCGGCCAGGTGCGCAACGGCAACCGTGATTTTTTAGAATCTTCATATTAATTACCGTGATGTAGACGTTATTTTATTTAAAAAATAAATAAATTTTTTTACCAAAAATCAATTAAAAATAATTTAATTAAAAATAATGGCGGCCAAATTTTGATAGGCACCCTAGTAAATATATATTCTCTTAACTATAAATAAACATAAAAATTTGGTTTTAAACAAAAAGTCGATGAGCACACCAATCCTGCAGCGGGATCTCGTACTAACTACACTACACCGATTGCTCACACACTTTAAACACAGGTTTTTTTACAACGGGCGACGTGCCTGTATCAGCTTAGTTTTTTGTTCACTTCTCGATTTTTGAAAACCTTGCACTACCTTTTGACACTGATCACTAGTACTGGAACACTCGTGGTTGACCGCCAGTTCCACCGGTGGTGGGTGCGCCGTCTCCTCCCTGCTGCGTGACGGTACGCGCGCTGCACGTCCTCGTCTCCACCTCCACCCAATGAGACCGACGAGTATCACCACAAAACCTGCTACTGTGTATATTGCGGTGTAGTGATAAAAGTCATGGTTGTATGACAGGTTTTCAAACTGCCCTTGGTTTTCTTTCACATATCGAATTTTGCTTTGTACTTCCTGTGTTTCTGATACCTCGGATACGTTTGAACCTTGTGACTGAATAGGTACGGCGAAGTTGATTATATTATTAATAGGTGAAATGTATTCTAAGTTGGTAACGGGTGATGAAATGTCGACCTTGCTGCTTATATCTCTGTGTGAATAAATTGTAAAATTGTTTGTTTTTATCATACAGCCTTGACCGTGGTTGATGATTCCCGAGTGCACCAGCTGTTTTACGGTAACTTGATCCTTGCATAAGCGTGTAGTACTAGTAGAACTCACGGTGCCGTGGGAAACGAACATCCCTAAAGACCACGCTTTAAAAAGAAACAAGTACTTTGACTTAACCAACGAAATAACTAAAAATGGTTATGTCGTTGCGCTGTATGCCGTGGAAGTGGGTGCGAGGGGTATACCAGCGAAATCCCTCTATAACCTGCTTAAAGACCTTGGATTGCCAAGAGCTTCAGTAAGCTCTTTTCTTGAACGAATATCCAAAGCGGCATTGCTAGGCTCACTTCAAATATGGTTAGGTAGAGGGGGAAACACAGCGGACAGTGGAGGTGAGCGTTGACGCGTCGTAAGGAGTGCTCCTTAAACCTAAACCTGGGTCGCAATTCCCAGGCACTGTCGAAGTCGCATGTGTTGCCCCCATCTATCACGCGATGGACCCGGCACCCGCACGGTGAATCCATGGAACGCTAAGAAATAGGTCTCCTTCGCACCTGACACTCGCGACAGCAAAAATAAACAAATGAATTAATATTGTTCATTTTAATCCATTCATTACTACATGATTTGATTGTAGTCTTGCATTGATTTGTTAGCTGATTCACCTGACAAAGGTCGTTGTCACTGTTAAGGCGATTAACTGGAGTTTGTATGCGACAAAGGGAAGTTACAGAGAACTGCAGACACTGTTTTAAGTCGGTTTCCGTTATTACCATATAAATGTCCTTTTGTAGATTAATGCCAACGTATTCGGATTTTGGTACAACACTAATTTTATTGCCGCTTGATTGTAGGGGAACAGGAATCAATTTATAAATTTCGAAAAAGTCCTGGCTGACTAAGGGTACCTTGATTTCGAAAAGGCAGTATTTCTTTAATAGTCTTGTTTTCACTGTAAGTAATTGATAAATGTTCTTGACATCAGTTTGTACAAAGTCGACTGGCAAAGCGAAGTCCTTAGGTAACTGTACAGTCTGTTGACTCTACAGCTTTGTGAATGATTGATAGATTGTAATTGATAGACCTTGATATTTTCACTGATATTGTTAATTGAATTATTAAGTGAGTGACATGTATGTCGTATGAACGCGAATTGTGCACTGATTTACAATTAAAGTGGTTTAATGTAATTATACAAATATGATGAGAGCGCAGTAATTGTAGTGTACGGTTGCACCGTACATGCTCCCGGGCGCGAGTTGCGAGATGATTGATGCTGTGAGATGATGGTGTTAGTATGAGCTGCTGATACAAGGTGATAATACAGTTTTACTTATATCTCTAAGTTGTTAGATGATGTTTTAAAACTAGCTCTATCCGTTACGGAAACACTTGAATTTGTTGTTTCTGTCACACACTGATCACTACGAATTACGTAACTCGCGCACTTTGATTTGATGAAGCACTTGCACTTAGCTCACTAATGCTGGCACGGTAGTGTACGTAAGATTCTGCAGGTGTACGCTCTAGCTGGATGATGCGGTGCCGGCGCGAACGCACGTACACATAGGCAGCGAGGGCTAACCCTGCCGCCCCCACACAGTACATGGCGATGTAATGATGAACAACCTGGTCGCGGTCGAGTTGCTTGGAGGATTAAATATTTTGTGTTGTTTTTCCATTGTAACTTCTACACGTTTAAGGAGATTGTTTTCGGCTTCAATAACAGGCGTTTGTTGCTGCCATAATAATGATAAGTGCTTTTGATTTTTATTCTAGTTCTGTGAATCCGTGACGTAACTGCAACATGACTACGTCACAATAGGATCTCCTCTCTGTTTGTGTGCATAGTTGTTCCAGGTGATTCATATAAATGCTAGATATCTCAGACCCATGCCAATATGGTTTCATATCGTAATAAACAATTATTTTCCACTGATCTTGTACTAAACTCATCTCCGATATCGTATCAAAATAAATTGCCTGATTGCCTTTTATTTGAGTTATGTTGTAAGCAGCTTGTACGTTGCATATTAAAGATAATGCAACAAAAAGTAGTGTCATTAAAGTTGTAAACATATGACTCGTCTTGTTCCGAGTTCTGGTATGTGAGGGTTGTGTTGGAGCTGTGTTATCTTGTAGATCTAATGATGGTAGTTGTTCTTTGTTCTGTTCTGAACAATCTAACAATGGTGTAAGCTTGACGATTGGTCTTTGCATTACACCGTTTTTCGTTTGAAGTGTGACTACTCTGATATATCCGTCACTGCCGGGGTGCCCTTGTATCACCCTTCCCATTGCCCATCTTCCAGGAGGTAAATTGGCATCGTGTATCAACACCAAGTCTCCGATGCTTTTGTTTTGCTGAGGGCGTCTCCATTTACTTCTTGTGGTTAATTGGGTCAAGTATTCTCGACGCCAGCGAATCTCGAATTCCATATATCCTGATAAATTCTTTGTGATAAATTCCAGCGAGTAGGTAAGTCTCTTTCCGTCTCAAAGAGTGTCAAAGTCGGCCCGCATGATAAAAAGAGAGCGGGTGAGTGTGAGGTAATTTAGATCAGATGGATCCTCGGTTATCGGACATAGAGGTCTGGTAAATATTTAGACAGGCCTCCAGCTGATAAAGAATTGTGCTAAATTCTTCGAAAGTTAATCGCTGCTCACCGACTACTCGTTTCAGGTGATATTTGAGGCTTTTAACGGCTGCTTCCCATAGCTCTCCTGTTGACGGCCATGAAGGTGCGTTGAAGTGCCATTCAATCCCCATCTTTGTTATCTCTGCCTGAAAATCTTGATTAAATGTGCTAAGGATATCTTTATACTCTTGTTGTAAGATCTTGTTTGCTCCAATGAAATTAGTTCCTTGATCACTATACAAATTGCTTGGTAAACCTCGGCGGGCTATCATTCTACGGAGAGCTGCCAGAAATGCTGATGCTGTTAAATCTGACACTAGCTCCAAGTGAACTGCTTTAGCCGCCATGCAAATGAATACAGCCACATAACCTTTAAGAGTTTTTATCCCGCGACCCTTGTTGGCCTTGATATAAATATGACCTGTATAGTCTTCACCAACGTTTTGGAATGGGCGTGAGGGGTTTGTTCGTTCTGGTGGTAAATATCCCATTATTTGGTGCTGTTTGATAGGGTTGTGACGACGACACTTGACGCAACGACGCAACTGGAATTTAACGGCTCTGATTCCGCCAACAATCCAATACGTTCTGCGTATAAATGCTGAAGTTAGCTGAGGACCACCATGAAACGTAAAAATATGTGATTAAGTTATTATAAGATCGGTTAAACGACATTTTTTTGATAAAATTGGATGTTTCATTCGGGAGTCGATGTTGGCGTGCTTGAGCCTCCCACCGACGCGAAGGATGCCGTTTTCGTCACAAAACGGATTCAAATTGTGACGCCTCTGGTGTTGCAGGTGTCCATGGGCGGCGGTAATCACTTACCATCAGGTGATACGTCTGCTCGTTTGCCCCTTATTCAATAAAAAAAAAAAAAAAAAAAACAATATTTTGCTCTTATTAGAAACGGGCTTGCCTTGCTGTAAGTTATTCATTTCGTCTGAAAAATCTGAATTTTGTACATGTTTAATTAGCTTCAAGGTTGCATTTTGTATTTCTTGTAGAGTAAGATGTCTGCTCTGTACCCTTTGTTTTAGTCGTAACTGTGTAATGTATCTCAATAGCATTGCATAAACATTTACAAGCTTAGTGAATAAACTGTATTTTGATATTATGTAATCTAATACACTGCTATTGTCTTTTTGTTGTGTTACGTTTACTTATAAATTATTTTTCAGTTCTTCGTTTGTTGTAAAAATGATTCATTTCTGCTCCACTAGGGGGTCATATGCTGAAAGCCACAAAGGACCCTTCCACCATAGAATGTGACCCTCGAGCTGACCTGCATACAAGCCTCGGCTAGCACAATCAGCTGGATTTTCAGATGATTTCACATAGTACCACTGCTCCGCGGTATTTATAACTTGTACTATTTGGCTCACTCTATTAGCGACAAAGGTGTTCCAACGTGTAACGTCTCCCTCGAGCCATCCTAGGACTACCATCGAATTTATCCAACAGTAAACCTTGATTTTATAGTCTTTTAAGCGTTTTTTTTAGTTTATTCATAAGTTGAGATAGCAGGACCGCTCCACAGAGTTCTAATCGAGGAATCGAGATTGATTTGCTTGTAGGGACTAGTCTCGCTTTTCCTGCTACCAATGATACTGATACTTTATTTTGTTGGTTGGTCTTGCAATATATAACACAGGCGTATGCCTTGGTGTAGGCATCACAAAACCCGTGTAATTCAATTTGATCATTTTCGTAAGTTTTTATCCACCTTTCTATTTGATATTGATCAATGTTGCTGAGGTTTTCTTTGATTTTAATCCATTCTTGATGTAAAGCATCTGGTAAAGCATCATCCCAGTTAATTTTTAATAACCAGACCTTTTGAAACAAAACTTTTAACTTAGTTGACACTGGCGAGAGCCAGCCAAGAGGGTCAAATAATTTTGAGATATTTGATAGTAGTGATCGTTTAGTTAACTTTGATAATTTTGATTCTATGTTGTATGTAGTGAAAGCTCAATGTATCTTGACCGGGGTTCCAACTGAGGCCCAAGGTCTTTGTTGACTCCATATGTTTAAAATCATAATCATTTTGATTCTTATCTTCTGAATTGACGTGTAACAACTCAAGCGCATTAGACTTCCATTTTCTCAAATTGAAACCTCCTGATCGCAATATCTGTATCAATTCCTGCTGTATATGTCTACCAGTCTCCAATCATGTGAACCGAATAAGGTATCGTCCATATATAAAGAGTTCTCCAAAACTTGGATAGCAGTGCTGTTGGGATAATTCGACCTTTCATCATGCGCAAGTTGACGCAAAGTCATCATTGCAAGGAAGGGGGCCTCTTTCATCCCGTATGTAACGGTTGTTAAACGATAATCTTTTATACTATCTCCTGGATGTTGTCTCCAAACGATCCTTTGCAAGTTCTGATCGCTTTCATTCAACCAAATCATTCGAAACATTTTTTCGATGTCAGCTGTAAAACCATATCTAAATTGACGCCATGTAATAATTAAAGTCTGTAAATCTTGCTGTAAATTTGGGCCCCGGTACATAAGATCATTCAAACTGTAGCCGGAAGTCGTTTTAGATGAAGCATTTAAAACAACGCGATATTTTGTAGTCGTAGAATCAGCTTTATGAACGCAATGATGTGGTAAATAACAATTACTGTCGTCGGGTTTCATGTTGCTTGCTAGTGTCATGTGTCCAAGCGATAGGTACTCGTTAATAAATAATTTATATTCATGTGCAATGTCTTTTTGCTGACTAAATTTCCGTTCGAGTTGTTTAAATTGTGCAATTGCCTTGGACTTCGAATTACCTAAACTTTCTTGCAATGTAGACTTTAAAGGTAACCGAACTTCGTATGTGTCTGGCTCATGCCTGTTTCGCCCAGCCTAATGCTCGGTTTCAATGAAGGTGTAGACGGCTTGCTGCCCTCTCTAGACTGATAGTTCTGTATTACCGCACGTATGCTGTCAAACCTTGACTTCACTGTCTCATAATGATTAGACGTGAAGTATTCACTAGATTTCACACCAAAGCCACACAGGTTTACATGGTTGTTCTGAAATTCTAGCCAATAGTTGTCGAGAGTGTCAAGACGCCGCTTGATGTAGTCGGGTGTCTTCCTCTCCGTTCCATCTTTCTTAAAATTGCTCTATAGCGAAGCTATTTTTTGCTGAGTGGACAAAATATCTTCCATAGTTGTCATGATACAAGATTATAAAATGGAAAGATCTTACTTGAAATTGCTGCAACTGCAAAACACACTGTATGTGTGCTGCTGTGCTTACTCCTGGGGCTGCTCCTAGCGAGAAGTGATGCTGCTTAGTGTCCACAGGTACGCTGATATTCCGCAACCGGGCGCACGATGTATCTTGATAGAACACTCGCGCTGTAGTCCCGTGTTACGGTTACACTCGAAGGACCAAAAATATGTACAGTCTGTTGACTCTACAGCTTTGTGAATGATTGATAGATTGCTAATTGATAGACCTTGATATTTTCACTGATATTTATTGTATAGCGGGCTTGTTAATTAATACACTCAACTGCGGTATGTAGAGTTTATTCTTCGTTTAACACACATTAACAACAAACAGTAACGCAGAAAAGCCGAGATAAGTATTATGTACGTAGCGAGTAGGTACTAGTTATAAATGATCGGTGACGCGTGAGGTTATATTCGCGGCTAGTCGCTCACTCCCCGCGCGCAGGTCGCAGCTAAGCGTGTCGCGCTGGCGAGCGAAGGACGCGGCGCAGTACGCTAAAAATTGCGCTGTGTGCAGACGCCAGTATATTTGGCCCGCGGCTCAGTTCGCTATTAAGCGAGCCGGGGGCCGACCTCTATTGGTCCGCTTCGGGAGACGCCTCGGAAACCTGGTGGTATCACACGTTATAGACTCCCCCTCCAATTCATGAGAACGACCTCGTTCATGGACTCGCACAGAACCCTGATCACGTTTACATGGACGTCAACTACTTCGTTTAGGCACTACGGGAGAAGGAAGGACTTCATCTCTACTATTAAGGCGCACGAGCTGAGAAGAGTGGTACTTTCCCAGTACCTCACTAGGCGTATTAGAATTAGCGACCAGGTAAGTTGTAGGGCTGACCTTTTTAACGACCAGGTAGGGACCATCTCTTTTAGGAACAAACTTGGCCGAGACGTTCTTTGCGGCATTGCTAAGAACGTGTGACGTAATGAGGACACTATCCCCGACGTCAAATACATCACCTGGCTGACGAGACTTGTCAGCATGTTCTTTACGCTTGTCCTGTTGGGTCTCGACGCGATCCCTTACGGCTGACGGGGTACTGATAAAGGTGCGAAGGTACGGTGTAATCTGTGGAACGAAATTCTCCTTATCAAGGACGGCTCTCAGATCAGTACTAACCTCTATCGGCGACCTCATTTGACGCGCAAACATGAGGTATGCTGGAGTAGCGCCTGTCGCTTGACACACGGCACTATTCATGGCAACCGGATCACATCCAGCTTCGTTGGCCAGGACGTGTGGTCGTTTCCCACCAATTGACCAAGCTGAGTTTTAAGATCCCTATTCTTGCGTTCGGCAGGATTCGCTTCGGGGTGGTATAGCGGAAGAAGGCTTTGGTTGATTCCAAGGATACACTGCTGCATGACGGCCCCGACAAACTGGACTCCATTGTCCGAGACTATCCTACGAGCTGAACCACCAATTGAGGCTCTTCGCTGTCGACATCGGGATTGTACCTATACAACACGCCTTGCTGCATAAATCTTATAATTGAAACGCATGAGTTACAGACAAGAACTGAACTTTATTTGTGAAAAGACACAGTACTACATACCTTACGCTAGATGGCGCTACTAGTTTGGAATGTGTGATATTCTCGATACTAAACAGACATAAAATAACACCCCCACTTATCGAAATATTCACTAAACAATTTTATACAAAATTATTCTATGCAAACTATGCCAAGAAGCAACATAAATTTATAATGTTTGGCTGAACATAAACTTTTGGTTAAAATGTCAGCAGGCATATCAGCTGTTGGCAAATACAGTACTTTAACAATTTTGTCTTTTACTAGATCACGACAAAAATGAAATTTGATATCTACGTGCTTTGTACGTTTATGAAAGACTGGATTTGCACACAGCTTTTGTGCACCCTGGTTATCATTAAACAGGCTGATTGTGTACATTTTATTGGTTATTTCATATTGTAGTCTCTTTAGGTATAATTAAATGCTATGAATTATATTTAGCTTTAATTCCGCGAGACAAATATCCAGGTCTGAAAAAGCAGGGCGCAAATCCCACCGTCATGCATATGTACACACATACAAAACAAGTGAGAAATAATTAGCATGCCATGCAACCAAACCTATACTCGACACGTGTTTCGCCCCTTCACGGGGCATCCTCAGGAGATGTTGACTCGTCGAGCGTTTGAGCTCGAATGCGCGCTAGCGCACCGCTGTCGGCCCTTTATATACCGTTTCGATGACGCTATAATCACGATCGATACAATGTCACAACGACATCTGTGCCGAACTACCCGCAATCATACTTAGAAGTGGTGATGGAATTAAGTTTGTTTGGTCATTCAACAGTGTATATGCATTATTATTGTTATATTTTGATATTTCTAACTGTTCCAACACACTCATCCGGAAACCCTTATCGCAAACATGCAGAATGTTATAGGTATTGTTGCCGCTCAAGGAGTGGCCGGTGTCGATTAAATGTTTTGCGAAATGTGATTTATCTGGATGGCCATTCCTGTGAGCGGCAACATGTTCCCTGTACCTAATTTCGAAACTACGGCCTGTCTGACCCACATAGACCCCGGTGCAATCATTGCATACTAATTTGTAAACTCCGGATTTTTTTGAATTCTCTAATTTATCTTTACCGTTACATAGTTTACGCAAGTTATGATCCGATCGAAAAGCTACGTAAACATTGTGTTTTCTTAGAATATTCGCGATTCTATCCGAAATTGGGCCTATGTAAGTGAGACTCCCGACATTCTTGTTAATTCTTTCGGGGGTACATGCATAAAGTGCTGAGCGAGCCCGGTAATTCTGCTTTTTCTTAATTATATTATCAATAACTTGTTTGGTGTAACCGTTTGAAGTCGCGATTTGATACAATATTTTGAGTTCTTTTGCGTAATTATCCGTGGACAGTGGGAGTGACATTAAACGGTGGACATAGCTGCGGAAGGCTGCTAGTTTATGCTGTAGTGGGTGACAGGATGAAGCGGGAATCGTTGTGTCAGTGTGTGTGGGCTTTCGATAAATTTGGAAATCGAGTTTGTTATTGACTCTTGTGATTGTTAGATCCAAAAAATTAAGGGACTGATTTAACTAAAAAAATACAAAAAAAAAAAAAAAAAAAAAAAAAAAAAATTTCAAAATATTAACACCCCCCACAATTCGAAATTATTATCACTAGATGTAGATAGTTTATTTACAAATATTCCATTTGAAGAGTGCCTACGTATTTTGGGGTACCTTTTGGAGAGGCAACGTTTACATCCAGGAGAAATAAATGACCTACTTAACCTCACACGTATTTGCATGGAACAAAATTACTTTCGATTCAATAACGAATACTACCGCCAAAAAGAGGGTCTAGCAATGGGATCACCTTTAAGTCCATTAATGGCGGAAATATTTATGGACTACTTCAAATGCAAATATGTGGTGGGCGAGCCCAACATTCTGTTTTATTATAGATATGTGGATGACGTAATTATCTGTTGGACAGGTACTAATCGTCAATTGGATATTTTCGTAAATAGGCTCAACACTCACCACCCCAAAATAAAATTCAAATTAGAATTAGAATCAAATCAGTCCCTTAATTTTTTGGATCTAACAATCACAAGAGTCAATAACAAACTCGATTTCCAAATTTATCGAAAGCCCACACACACTGACACAACGATTCCCGCTTCATCCTGTCACCCACTACAGCATAAACTAGCAGCCTTCCGCAGCTATGTCCACCGTTTAATGTCACTCCCACTGTCCACGGATAATTACGCAAAAGAACTCAAAATATTGTATCAAATCGCGACTTCAAACGGTTACACCAAACAAGTTATTGATAATATAATTAAGAAAAAGCAGAATGACCGGGCTCGCTCAGCACTTTATGCATGTACCCCCGAAAGAATTAACAAGAATGTCGGGAGTCTCACTTACATAGGCCCAATTTCAGATAGAATCGCGAATATTCTAAGAAAACACAATGTTTACGTAGCTTTTCGATCGGATCATAACTTGCGTAAACTATGTAACGGTAAAGATAAATTAGAGAATTCAAAAAAATCCGGAGTTTACAAATTAGTATGCAATGATTGCACCGGGGTCTATGTGGGTCAGACAGGCCGTAGTTTCGAAATTAGGTACAGGGAACATGTTGCCGCTCACAGGAATGGCCATCCAGATAAATCACATTTCGCAAAACATTTAATCGACACCGGCCACTCCTTGAGCGGCAACAATACCTATAACATTCTGCATGTTTGCGATAAGGGTTTCCGGATGAGTGTGTTGGAACAGTTAGAAATATCAAAATATAACAATAATAATGCATATACACTGTTGAATGACCAAACAAACTTAATTCCATCACCACTTCTAAGTATGATTGCGGGTAGTTCGGCACAGATGTCGTTGTGACATTGTATCGATCGTGATTATAGCGTCATCGAAACGGTATATAAAGGGCCGACAGCGGTGCGCTAGCGCGCATTCGAGCTCAAACGCTCGACGAGTCAACATCTCCTGAGGATGCCCCGTGAAGGGGCGAAACACGTGTCGAGTATACGTTTGGTTGCATGGCATGCTAATTATTTCTCACTTGTTTTGTATGTGTACATATGCATGACGGTGGGATTTGCGCCCTGCTGTCAGACCTGGATATTTGTCTCGCGGAATTAAAGCTAAATATAATTCATACCATTTAATGTCATGGATTTCCGCAAAGTAACGCCTGATTCCATAACTTATTTTAGGTATAATGCTTCTCTACATGCCTCAGATAGACCAATATACTCTGATTCAGTGCTAGAGAGGGCTACACATTTCTGCTTTCTACATTCCCATGATATTACACCATCAGATAACAAGAAACACATCCCAGTATAATATCTCCTATCTACAGAATTAGAGGCCCAATCAGCATCTACATAACCTGTTATTTCTGAATTACCTTCTTTACAATATTTTATTCCATAACATTTAGTTCGTTTTAGATATTTTAATACTCTCTTTGCATATTCCCAATGCTCCTTTGTGTGGCAATTATTGAATTGACTTAAAAAACTTATAGAGTAACTAATATCTGACCTAGTTAAGACTGAGAGGTACATTAAACTACCAATTAGTTGTTGATAGGGTACATTACTATTTACTTCCACTTGACCTTTATTTATATTTAGTTTGACCTCCATTGGAGTATCAACAGTCTTACAATCACTTAAATTAAATTTGCTCAAAAGTTGATCAATATAAGTTTCCTGACTCAAAGTTACATATCCTTTATCTTTATTGAAGGTTACACTCATTCCAAGACAAAGTTTAACTTCACCTAAGTCCTTAATGCTAAACTTATTAGATAAAATCTGTTTCAAGTTCTTAGTTTCAATTTTATCGTTGGAAAATATGAAGAAATCATCGACATAGATTGTTACAATGGTCTTACATTTGTTAATATCCTTTATATACATGGCTCTATTTTTGACCTTTGGTAACCATTAGTGATCAAACAGTTATCAACCTTTTTGTTCCAAGCTCTAGAAGCCTGCTTAAGTCCATAAATGGCCTTTTTAAGTTTCAATACTTTACAAACTGAACTATCACTGTTATAACAATCTGGCATTCTCATATAAATGGTTTCCTCTAAATCACCATTCAAGAACGCTGTCTTAACATCTAAATGGTTAACTTCTAAACCTAACTTTACAGACAATGCAAATAATAGTCTAAGAGTTGTATGTCTGACCACAGGCGAAAAGGTTTCTGTATAGTCTATGCCATGTTTTTGGGTGAAGCCCTTTGCGACTAGACGAGCACGGTATCGGATATTGTTTTCACTATCATACTTTTTTCGCAAAACCCACTTACACTGCACTATAGTACTATCTTTTGGTACATCTGCGAGTTCCCACGCACTATTTTTCTCAAACGACTGTAACTCATCCTGCACTGCCGCTAACTACTGTGCTTTCGCAGGACCTTCCAAGGCTTCTTGCAATGATATGTCACCCGTGAATATGAGATAGCACTTGCAAATCCATATCTGTCTGGCTGCTGCCTACGCCGAGGACCACTTGTCATGTTCACATTGTTGAGTATAATGGAGTCTTCACTGTCTGTGGTACCAGATTCAGAACTACCCAAAGTATCATTTTCACAAGGTACATACAATTCATCGCTATCATCTGTGTTCAAGCTCTCTGATTGTTCAAGTGAATCTTCCTGAAGTGTCAAATCTTCTTCCCCCACTGGAACTAAATTCACTTCATCTGAACAATTTTCCTGTACCTCCACAACATTCTCTGTCTCTATGTTCTCCAATATTACAACATCTCGACTGGTAGTGATGTTATTAGACTTCGGGTTGTAAATCCTGTACCCTTTGACATCATTGGAATAGCCGACAAGGATACATTTTTCAGATTTTCTGTCCCACTTTAATCTCTTTTGTTTCGGCACATGTACCATGATTGTACTACCGAAGACACGTAAATGACTTACATCAGGCTTTCTGCCTGTCCATATCTCGTAGGGAGTTTTATAATTTAATGATGTGGTTACAGTCCTGTTCTGTAGGTACACTGCAGTGTGTGCCGCCTCTACCCAAAACCTTTTGTAGAGACTTGCATCGAACATACACTTGGCTTTCTCTACAATAGTGCGATTGTATCGTTCTGAAAGACCATTCTGCTCAGGTGTGTATGGGTTTGTTTTGTGTCGTTTCTTACTTCCCCATCCTCACCTACTTACCTTGCTCCATACCTCCGCTTCCTATCTTCCAATCACGACAGAATTCTTCGCTCAGAAAACAATCTGCTTCTCTCATGCCCCTCTCACAACTCAGACTTCGTGAACTCCTCGTTCTTCGTCCAAGCAGTACTACTCTGGAATGCGCTCCCGCTTGAAATCAGGAAGTCCACTAACCGTTTTGCATTTAAAAAGAAGGTGCATGAGCTCTTTCTAAAGGATATGTTAGAATTATCAAAAGGTTAACACGCCAACCAAATTTCTCAAGTCCATAGTGTATGAATATAATGTAAATTGATATGTATATATTTGATATGTAAATATATGTTAGTGTAGTCCGTTTTACATCTATGTTTATGTATGTATATATTATTTATGTATGTCTAATGTATATTTTAGATCCGAAGTTAAATAACCTATGTGCGCCTACCTCACAAGATTTCTACACCACCCTAAGGTTGACTGGTAGAGAATGCCCTGAGCATTAAGTCCGCCGATGTACAAAAGTGCATAAAGTTATAAAATAAAAAATAAATGCAAAAGAGACGACGAGGTTTAACATCTGCGTGACCGGATGAGTCGGGCGCACGCGACGTTGGAGCGCAGCCCCGACGCTCGCGCGCGATCTCGTTCGAATCGGAGACACGTTGCAACGTGTTGCAACTGGAACGAGATTGTCCTTGCGTGAATCCTCGATACTCTGACAGCTCCTTAGTAAAGTATCGAACTGTTATGTCGCCCCTTTGTATGCTACTTTGCCTACCCATCTTCCATTTTTGCATTGTCAGCTTTCCGTTGTTCTCTCCCACACACACCCCACACCTCGCATCCTCAGTTCTTTCCCATCTCTCTTCAACGCCGGTTCAGTTTGATTTGTTTTATTTTATATCTTATTAACATAGTTTTCTCTTCAATTTCTTTTTTTAAAAACTAATTTGACAAGGTCGTCATAATATTTGGTGGCAGCTAAAAGGGATTTTAAAAGTCCCTGGTAACGCTTCCAGTGTATTAACTACAAAATCCAGTGCATTAACTCTTTGTGTTGTGTGTGTAACATTCCTGAACTTTCTACCATATCTTTTCGTGAAGTATAAAGTGGAACTATTAACAAAAAACTCTCCGTATACCTTCGAGTTCTGTACTAAATCAAAGTAAATCAAAATCAACCTTTCTAAATCCGACTTAGCGCAATCGTAGTCGGTAACAAATAATCAAAAACCCAAACTGCTATTTGCTGTGGTGCCGTGGTTGTCGCGCCGCGCCGCTGTATCCTGTAACGAGCAAGGAGTACTACGTGTCCCCATCACCTACAATGTTCCTGTTTCTCCTGTGAGTTATAAAGTTTTGTAATATACTGTGACTTGAGTGTTCTTCGTGACCTTCGGTGATTAGTGATAAATACAGACTTGTACCACTACTTTACTATATTTAAAAGCAAAATATAAAGTGATTAAAAAAGTGTTAAAAGTAATTTATATTATAATAAATTAGATACTTTTATAAATTCAGAGAATTGATCGTACAGTCTAAACAATCAACGGACCGTCGCTCATCCCCCACACATCATTTTCTAGGAACTGATAACACTGTCTCGCACCCGAGTCACTGCTTATTTATAAGATCATTTTATTAATCGTGTTTTAACCTTGAATCTTACTTGTTATTTTTATTTTCTTAGACATATTCTTTTTTTTTTAATTTCTATTTTTCTACAATACCCTTAATATGCCCAGAGCAACAGAAGTAAAAGACGAAGAAATGCAAGTAAAAATGTCGGATATCGATCTTAATGTACTTATCAAATTTATCGGAACCTTCGACGGTTCTCGAGACACCCTAATAACGTTTCTTAATAACTGCCGCAACGCTATTCTCGTATATAACGTATCTATGTTTTCTCTTTTTAATCTTTTTCTTATGCGGCGATCTAAAAGTCCGAACACCATGTCTATTTGGACTCGCTCGCTTAGATCTTCCGGTGGTAACTTTGCCAACAGCGCTCTGGCCTTCGAGACAAACACCTCTGTAGTCTCCTCGCCCTGGACTAGGGAAAACAGCTGTTGGTAAATTACAAAGGCGGGCGACGCTCGCCGAACGCATTTCTCACTTTGTCGAGCGCATCAGCCCAAGATCTTACTTGACTTTTTACACCCTGCCACCAGACTGCTGCATCCTTTGTGAGCAGCAACGATAATCCACGAAGCGCGTTCTCGTCGGTGATGTGTACACATGATTTGTAACTTTCGACACAATCGATGAAGCTTTCCAGATGCTCTTCCTTACTGCCGCTGTAACGAGCCGTACACTGCGCGAAGTTTCCATTTATCGAAGCGAACATAGCAGCAGCGGCGACGGCGGCAGCCGTGGCGTCGGCCTGAGATGGCGTTGAAGACCGCACCTCGCGAAGCAGTTGCTGACAAAACTCGTTTTGAGTCTGTTGCAAGGTGGTCAACATTGTCGTCAGGGTTTCCTGACTCAACGAGATCTCGTTAGCTGGATCGGCATCCTCCGATGACCCCAACGAGTGCCTACCTCGATTCCGACGCGTACTAGGCATTTTGGATAACAAGTTACTAACGAATGTCACAATCACTTTTAGTAGGTATGAAAACTACGCGAGAACGACCCACCGAACATTCCAGACCCTCTAACGTTGGAGCGACAGAATATTACAGGCTTGTTAATTAATACACTCAACTGCGGTATGTAGATAGATAGATAGATAGATAGAAAACTCTTTATTTGTACACCGTTTTACATATTTTCAAGAGAGTACATAAGGTGATCAATGTAATAATGTAATGTACAAAGGGCGGCCTTATTGCCAAAAGCAATTTCTTCCAGGCAACCTTAGGATGGATCAAAATGTATCGGAGAGACAGTAGCAGTTGACGGTGCAATTAATTTTAAAGAATTATTTTAATTGTTATGAATATAATCGTGCATACATACATATATCTCCACATATCCATTTATACATACAATATATATATATAACTTTACATAGCGTCATACATACATTATAAATATAACCATACATAACATACGTTACAAACATATTTAAATACACTAATTACCATAATTATTTCATAATATCACATATGAAAATAAAAACTGTTCATATCATACAGTTATTACTTGATTAAATCAGCTATGACCTATAAAATTCATGAACCATTGTCTTAAAACTATTTACTGTTTTCGCTTTCCTGATATTTATCGGCAATGCATTCCACAAGCGTACAGCTTCAACCGTAAAGGACTGGCCATAGAATTTTGTGGAATGCAGAGGAATCCCCAGTCTCAAATTTTCAGATGACCTTAGACATTTGTCATGTGTGTCATTAAGGAACTTGAAGCGTTCTTTGAGGTAGAGAGGGGCTTTAGGATTAAACAAGATGTTATAAAGGAAAACAAGGATATGAGTATTCCGGCGAGAGCGAATTGGAAGCCACTTGAGCATTTGACGGAATTCAGAGACGTGATCATATTTTCGTAGTCCAAATACAAATCGTATACAAAGATTTTGTAGTCGCTCAAGCCTATCAAGTTGTGCTTCGGTGAGATTCAGATAGCTGACATCGGCATAGTCGAGAATTGGGAGGAGAAGTGCTTGTGCAAGTGCAGATCTAGTTGCAATCGGGAGAAAGTTACGCAGTCTGCGCAAAGACCCGGCAGAAGCGAATATTTTTCGACTGATTTCCTGTATATGTGTACCCCAAGATAAAGTATTATCTATGTAGATCCCTAGATTTTTGACGGTCGTACTGATCTCAAGGGTGGTCCCATTGAATTTAATTTGGGGTAGTTGTGTCCAGTTAACTCTTGAGACCATCCCGGGACTGCCAATAACACATACCTGCGTCTTCACAGGATTAACTTTAAGTCCGTAGTTATGACTCCAATCTCCAATACGCAATAGGTCAGCATTGATTGTGTTGAATGCTTCGGGTAATAAGTTAATCGGAGCTTGTGTATATATTTGTAAATCATCTGCATAAAGATGGTAGGACGAAATTAATTGGTTTGAGATTGAGTTTATAAAAACAGCGAAGAGTAGAGGGGATAGAACGCCACCCTGTGGCACACCAGCAGTAATACTGCACCAGGAAGACATTGAGTCTTCAATGCAAATACGTTGCCGGCGACCAGACAGGTAACTTTGAAACCAATCAATTGTCCTTGGAGATATGTTAAGAGACCGTAGTATAGCAAGCAGGATGTGAAAATCAACGGTATTAAAGGCGTTGCTAAAATCAAGTAAGGTGAGTACTGTCATCATTCCACTATCCATGCCCAGTCTGATGCTGTCAGTAATGTGTATCAGCGCAGAAGTCGTGCTATGACCAGGACGGAAACCGGATTGGAAGGGGTTCATTAAAGAATTTTTGGAAAGGAAATAACTCAGTTGGGAGTGGATGAGGCGTTCAAGCACTTTAGATAGGAAAGGTAAAATGGATATGGGCCGATAGTCAGAAAATGAAGAGGGCTTAACTTTTTTAGGGAGAGGGATTATTTGAGCATCTTTCCACGCAGATGGAAAAACACCACTCGACACAGAATGATTCAGGATATTGCACTGGATGGGAAGTACTTCATCAAGGATAGGCAGAATCATGTTGCGGCTGATACAATCACTTCCTACAGCATTCGATGAAATTGCCAGGATGGTCTTCCTAACATCACAAGGAAGCAATTGATCAAAGACGAAAGGTGAGTAGTTGGGAGCTGAGATAGACGAAATAGATCTGAGAGTATTAGCTTTAGTATTGACATCAAAGTCAGACGAGGTAGAAAAATGTTTATTAAGTGAATCAATATTTAAATTTTTAGGAATAGAGTCTTGACGAGACTTCCCGACTCCCAACGTTCTTAGAAATTTCCAGACTTTTGCTGGATCTCCGTTTTCTACGGAAGAGTGGATATGTTGGCGTTGTGCATTTCTACACATCTTATTGCAGAGATTTCTCAGGTACACATATTTTTCCAAGTTAGCATCCGTTGGTCGACGCTTGTATTTGCTTTTCGCTAAACATTTCTTGGACATAATTTGACGTATCTCCTCAGTGAGCCATGGAGCCGGTAAATGTTTAATTTTTATGGATCGCAAGGGTGCGTGAACGTTATACAGTTGTATTAAATTTTCGGTAAATATTTCGACTTTTTCATTCACACACTGCGAATTTAACAAATCAGACCAGTCGGTGTTGCGCGCATCCTCTTTAAGATTAATTATGTTCATTCCACCAAAATTAAGTTGCACAAGAATTCTCGGCTTTGCCTTGGGGGGACGGATAGCATACGAAAGAAATATCAAGTCATGATAAGAGAATGCATCAGCTGGATACTGACCATGACTGATGACATGATTAGTAGAAGAGACAAGAATAAGGTCAAGAAGAGATGGAGTGCAGTTGGGAAAGTGATGGGTAGCATCAAGTGTTAAAAGTGATAGGTTATTAGAATTTACTAATGTGCGCAGCGAAGAAGAGCGATAGTCATTTTTCAACAGGCAAGTATTGAAGTCGCCCATTACTATAGTATGGCTATAAGAGGGAGAAAAATTTTCAAGTAAATTTTCGAAGGAAGAAAAGTAATTGGTGCGTAATGACGGCGAATAGTACACTCCCAGTAGAACTTTTGCGTGATTGAGGGCTAGTTCTAACAAGAGATGCTCTCCTGCGTCCGGTGGTGGGGGCTGTGTCGACATACTTACAATTGGTGAAAGGAATATGTTGTCGTAAATATATGCCAACACCACCACCACCACCAATCGCGCGATCATTCCTTATAAGATTGAAATCTGGAAGAGCATATGATTTAGATGGCAAGCATGGTTTTAACCATGTCTCTGAGACTAAAATGGCGTGAATGTTGTTAGAATTAAAGGTAGCCAGCATATCTGGGAAATGAGCAGGAATACTCTGGGCATTAATATGGACTACATTAAAATTCCGCGGAGCATCAGAAAATTGGTACTGAAGATTCTCTTGAAGCGATGGTATGCTAACAGAACTGTTTGCAGAGTAAAAACTACCATCGTCGCTAGTATTCAGGTCAGACATGGTGATATAAATAGAACAATAGCTGTAAGACAATAAACACGTAAATATATGTATATGTAAATTAAGAACTCAAAAAATAAATAAAAAATAAATAAACAAACCAAATCTATAAAATAGCAGTAAAACAGTATAAATTACACATTTCAATCCACCCGCCAGTCGTGTGTTTGACATATATAAACACAGAAATCTTAACTAGATTTCGTCAAAGGAAAAAAATAAAAATATAAATAAAACAAAAACAAATAGAAAAAGAATGAGACTAATACAAATTAGAACGTCACACAATCTGGGTGAACCTCCGCGCAAAAAGACTATGTTCCAAAGTTGAAAATAAAAAGGTCTGGATCTGGAACGCGATTCTGACAGATGACCAATATGTCATTAGTCATTTGTTTGGATTGTAATAAATAAAAAATAAGTTATTTTTGTGGGGTAGGACATAGTTGTTGTTATTATTACAAAGATATTAAGAAAAGGGTAAATTGGAGCTGTTGTTTACGTGAGATTCCCCCAGACAATGCAACGCCACAATGAAACACCGCATGTAAACAAGACCACACATCCACTTATCTTTTGGAAGCAGGTGCTCTTCTAGACTTCGAAGCTGGGTTCTTGGCTGCAGGGGGTTTTTCAGCAACCACTGGCCTTATTTGATTGAGATCTGCCACACTTGTAATTCGGTAGCGAGAACCATCAGGACCCAAAACAAATACAGAACCCTCTCTGGTCCAGCATTTGGTGATGCCGAATGCCTGACGTGCTGCCATAAAGGCTGAGTGTCGCGACCGGGTCAGGAACTCCGAGAGGGTCACACCAGAGCCTTTTAGCTTGGTCTTAGTGGCCCAGACCTCGTCCCGCACCGCTACAGTCTTGAATTCCACGAGAATGGGTCTTGGTTTGTCACCCGTGGATTGACGACCCATCCTGTGACAACGACTTATGTCCTCAGATATAAAGCAATCAATACCCAACTTACTTGTTGCTACCTCCGCAACCACGCAGGATGTATTCTCATCCTTACCCTCTGAAACACCATGAAGAAGGAGTATTTTACGGCGGCTGCGTGTCTCCATATTGTCCACCTCGCCTACAATTGACTCCATCTGACTTTGGAAGGACTTCAACATCTCAAGGATGATAGTTTTAAAGCCGTTGAACTCCTCTGCAAGACCGGTCAGACTGGCAGCATTGGAGGTCTTCTTCATGAGTTGCTCTTCGAAGTTCGCCATCCTTTTCTCAAAGCTGTCTTGTAGCTCCTGTATGCTCTTCATGGTGACTTTGTGATTTATTTTATTTTTGAAATTGTTTGAAATTTAAGTTATATTATGGATGGATAACACTGGACCAGCAGGTACTTATTATTCTGAACTGATTATATTCATTAAATTTACCTAAAATATGTTTATTGTATTTTTATTTAAAATAATTAATAAGAACTTTTATGTTATGTGTTGACCTTTCAACTACCCACATATATACACATATGTAGAGTTTATTCTTTGTTTAACACACATTAACAACAAACATTAACGCAGAAAAGCCGAGCTAAGTATTATGTACGTAGCGAGTAGGTACTAGTTATAAATGATCGGTGACGCGTGCGGTTATATTCGCGGCTAGTCGCTCACTCCCCGCGCGCAGGTCGCAGCTAAGCGTGTCGCACTGGCGAGCGAAGGACGCGGCGCAGTACGCTAAAAATCGCGCTGTGCGCAGACGCCAGTATATCTTGGCCCGCGGCTCAGTTCGCTATTATGCGAGCCGGGGGCCGACCTCTATTGGTCCGCTTCGGGAGACGCCTCGGAAACCTGGTATCACACGCTATAATTGTTAATTGAATTATTAGGTGAGTGACATGTATGTCGTATGAACGCGAATTGTGCACTGATTTACAATAAAAGTGGTTTAATGTAATTATACAAATATGATGAGAGCGCAGTAATTGTAGTGTACGGTTGCACCGTACAGTAACTGACTTGCAATGTTACTCAATTCGCCTTTCAACTGTTCTGGTGGTTGTCTTTTATTTTTCACAACAAATGCTGAGGATGAAGATTGCTGAGACTTCTCACTCTTTTCTTTCAACCTCTCTTCTTCGATTAATAATCTGGCCACCAAGTTATCAATGGTCTGCTTGTCATCTGGTGCCGACTCCCACGCAGACACAAAATGTTTGTATTCATTAGGCAAGGACATCAGTATCTTAGTAATAACAAATCTATCTGAGATTTCTTAACCCATCTGCTTTAGTGAGTTTTGCATCTCTTGAATTTTTGATAAGAAAACTGACATATCAATACCTTGTTCATACTTATAATGAAAAAATCTCTGTTGTATAATGTGTATACTTGTTTCAGTCTTTTGTTCATACACACTGTGAAGTTTCCTCCACATTTCAGCTGAACTAGTGCATGTGATAATGTGTAACATCACCTCCTCCGTCATCCGTGTGACTAACAATGTTTGCGCCTTGGCGTCTTTAGCTTCCCATATAGGTTTTTCATCAGTAGCTTTGGGTTTAACAAATTTTCCCTCCACAATGTCTAGCCAACCTTGCCCTCTTAACATTACCACAGTCTGAAACTTCCATATACTCCAGTTTCTGGCACCCTCCAACTTAATCACGTTTACATTATTGTTACTCTCCATTTTCCGACCTTGTTCACAATATCAGAACAAGTTTTCTTGGTTCACGATACACCACGCCACGCCGTGAGACTATAAAAGTTAACCTCACTTTCTCTTATGAGAAACTAATAATTTTTCACTTTTCTTTACTCTGTTATATTCAGGATGCAGGGTTATGTATCTGGGCCCATAACCTATTATTATATTATAATGAAACGCAGAGTTATTTGGATTAAGTTGTTTTACTTTTCTACACACACGGTACAGTACACTTTCTTATAAGAGTCGAGCCGGAAGCGACCATAGACAAAAAAACTATAGCAAAGACAATTCAACTATTGCCAACTTTAAATATATGTTGTATGAGCATTGGATTTTATATTCAACAGGTCCATGCCACCAAAGATCGTGATTCTTTAACTGTGTTGCTGATATGCCTCTACTGCTACTGTCTGTGGGGTTTTCCTGAGACTTGACATACCGCCACGACTCAGCGGGTATTACCTCTTTGATTTGCTTTACCCGGTTTTCCACAAACGGCTTCATCCTGCCAGGATCCCCGTTCAACCATCCCAGGACCACCATCGAATCAACCCAACTATATGTCTTGATTTATAGTTGTTATAACAAGATTTGATCTTAGCCATTAATTTTGATAATAAATGTGCCGCCATTAGTTCCAACTTAGGCAGTGATATATTTTTACTATTGGGAACTAAACGAGCTTTTCCTGCTACTAAATAGACTTTACTATTTTCTTGTGATGTAATTCGGCAATAGATGACGCATGCATATGCCTTGGTTGAAGCGTCACAGAACCCGTGCAATTCAGTCTTTATTTTTCTGAATGCCTAACCATCTCGGTATGTGATAATGTTTGATTTGATCTATATCCTCCATACTTTTGACCCATTGTTGCTTGATATTTTCGGGTAACTTATCATCCCATTGTAAGGGAGTCTGCCAAACTAATTGAAACATGATTTTAAATTTAGTTGTTAGCGGTGAAAGCCACCTAGTGGGTCAAGTAGTTTTGAGATATCTGAAAGCATAGGTCTCTTGTAGGTGTTAGGGTATTTGGTTTTATTTTCGCCTCAAACAGAAAATTGTCTTGTTTACAATTCCATCGAAGTCCCAGGGTCTTTGTCGACTCTGCTTGTCTAAAGTCGTAGCCCTCTTGTTCCGGCTGGCCTGGGCTGATGTCGTTGAGTAATTCTGATGAGTTAGAGGACCATTTGCGCAGGTTAAAACCTCCAGATTTCAATATAGTCGAAAGCTCTCTTTGTACAAGCTTCGCGGAAGGTATGCAATGGGCCCCATGGAGTACGTCATCCATATAAAGGATTCCTTTAATGCCCTGATAGCTTCATTTCCTGGATAATGTCCTTGCTCATCCTTTGCTAATTGTTGTAAGGTCATCATGGCCAAAAACGGGGCAGCCTTTGTGCCATAAGTAACCGTGGTTAACTGATATTCGGTTAGGGCTCCTGTATGTGTGTCTCGCCATGTACATTTTTGCAGCTTTTGATCTTCTTCGGTTATCCATATCTGTCTGAACATCTTTTCTATATCAGCCGTAAAAGCATACTTATACTGACGCCATTTTAAAATCAAAGATTGAAGGTCTTTTTGTAAATTAGGACCCCTGTACATAATGTCGTTTAAGCCTGACCCACTTAACGTTTTAGAAGACGCATTAAATACGACTCGTAATTTTGTTGTCGTCAATTCAGCTCGTAATGCACAATGGTGCGGTAAATAATACTCCGGTTGCATGTCATACAAAGATCGTTTCATATGACCGAGGGCAATGTACTCGTTTAAAAATAACTTGTACTCTTTTTCCATATTTTTGTTTCTTTTAAATCTGCGCTCTAATTGATGAAATTGGGCGATGGCTATTGGTTTTGATGATCCTAATTGTTTCTAGTACTCCTGCTTGAGAGGAAGGCGCACTTCATAACGGCCGTCTTGCTTACGAACAGGGGTGTTTTCAAAAAAAGTAACGCATTGTTTATCCTCCACTGATAACTCTGTATCTTCAGCGATATCTTCTATCTGCCAGTTCCCAACCGCCGAACTGGTGTTTTTGGGAGATTTTAACGCCCACCATGAATCCTGGTTGGGATCTTCCAAAACTGACCACGCGGGTCGAACTGCCCACGCATTCGCTCTCACGCACGACCTCACCCAGCTGGTACTCCAGCCCACCAGGATACCAGACATAACAAGTCAAGCGCCCTCATTGTTAGACCTACTGCTGACGAGTCACACACACACAGTATAATGTGTCGGTCCACGCCCCTCTGGGATCCTCCGACCACTGCCTGGTATCCACCACGGTGCCTCTTGTTGCCCTGCCAAGATCCATCGCAACGAAAAGGCGTTTATGGCACTACTCGTCAGCAGATTGGGATGGAATGCGGGATTACTTTGCATCCATTCCGTGGGCTCAGCGCTGTTTTGGGAACAGGGATCTGTCGCAGAGTGCGTCCGCCGTGGCTGACGAGATCACTGTCGGCATGGAATATTATATTCCCTACAGTGAGATCGTCGGCTCTAAAACCCGTCCCTGGTACAATTGTGAGTGCACCCATGCCGTCGCTCAAAAACAAGCGGCCTACCGAGCATGGACCGGGGCACGCACCTGTGGCGACCCTGCTGTAGATCACCTAAAAGCAGCTTTTAACAAAGCCACTAGGGAATGCAAGAGGGCTTACATTAGAGCGGATGCCCAGCGCATCGCGCGGCTTGGCCATGAACTCGTCTCACACCCTACGGGTAGCCGAAAGTTCTGGCGTTTGGAAAGCTGTGCAGTTCAACCATTGCCGGCCCTCACTACCACCGCTGAAATATCCCGACGGATCACTTGCCCATCAGCCGCAGGAGAAATCGAAACTGCTTGTGGACCTCTTTGCGGCTAACTCTCGAATGGACGACCGTGGCGTGCACCGGCCCACCATCCAGACCAGTGACTCCACGATGAGGGATATCCGTATCCGTCAGAGTGATGTCCTTGCTGAACTCAGGTCACTTGACGTCCGGAAAGCCAGTGGACCCGACGGTGTCCCAGCGGTGGTTCTTAAGAACTGCACCAGAGTTGTCTCCCGTACTGACGCGCTTGTACCGCCTGTCTTATTCCTCAGGAATTGTTCCGGAGGCTTGGAAGGAGGCGAACGTGCAAGATAAGCTCGATATCCTGGGTATGGATATCTGCTGTGATCTCAACATGCGTGAGTACATCGAGAGCGTCATTAAAGCGGCCTCGCGGAAGTTAGGTGTACGTTACAGGGTAAGACGGTTCTTCTCGCCCGGGCATCTGTGTCTTCTTTACAAGACCCAGGTTCGCTCGTGCGTGGAGTACTGTTCTCATCTATGCGACGGTGCCGCACAGTATCTATTTGACGCTCTCGATCGGTTGCAGCGGCGAGCAGTACGCATTATCGGTAGTCCCGAAGCCACCGAGTCCCTAGAACCTCTGCAGCTGCGAAGAGATATCGTCTCTATGGCAGTCCTCTATCGCCTGTATCATGGGGAGTGTTCTGAAGAGCTCTTCCAATTGGTCCCCCCTTCTCCTTTCCTCTACAGGACAACACGTGCCGGCCTTCGCAGTCACCCTTTTAGAGTGGAAGACATACGCTCTCGAACGCAACGTTTCGGCTCTTCCTTCTTGTGTCGAGCGATCAAAACATGGAACTTACTACCACCACACGTGTTCCCTTCCCATTATGATCCCGGGTCCTATAAGCGGGGCGTGAAAAAGCATCTTACTAGGCCGCCATAGTGTGGGTCACTATGCTGCTCTGTCCACGTTCACATTGAGGATAGTGACCACCACTTTTGGATTCTACTTATGCTTTCCATCAGGCAGAGTAGAGTCATTTTGGTAGCTTCAACATAAAAAAAAAAAAAAAAAACTGCCAAAAGCGTTGCAAGTTGTCCATGCTATTGACGATCACATAACACTGACGACTTTGTGACGTCAGAATGCCACCGCAAACTATCCATCCGAGTTCTGTCTGTTGCGCACCCGCCATGGAAAGACTACTACCCTTACGAAGGCCGTCTAAAATTATTGTTGGGAACACGTCTGACCCCAGTCTCATGTCAATTGGGCGACTGACGTTGAAGTCGCTATCTGCTAGTTGTAAGCCTTGTAAATGTGGCCAATTTTGCTTGGTTATGGTACAGCTAGGTAGATTTTTGACTATTTTAGTCATAATATAGGCTTCTGTTTTAAACTCAAAGTTTTGATTATAAATAGAAGAGCAAGTCAGCGTGATAATGCCCCTAAATGTGCTTTCTTTCTGTCCAACACCTGAAATAATTCCCTTTGCTCCTACTTCTTGGTAATCGTAAAACTTGTGCAGCGCTGTCAGTGATTAAAGTCATCTGGGAACACTGGTCTATTAAAGCTCGCATTTTGTGGTAACTACCGTCTCGGTCTCTGACATTGATTATTGCAGTAGTGATTAGGATTTCCGACGAAGCTGATTTTTGTGAAACATATGAGTTACCATGGGTTGTTTCGGGGCTTGATAGCTTATTCTTTCTATGACTTGAAAATGCGTCATGCAAAATTGTGTTGTGCTGGGCATTGCATGCGCGACATGTTTTGCTTGAAAGGCAATTCTTGCCTTGGTGATCATATAAGCAATTTTTGCATGAATTGTGTTTCGAAATTGTTTTTCGTTTGGCATCCGGTGACATACTTAGAAATTGCTGACAGTGAAAAATTCCGTGTTCTTCATTACAAATTACACATGTTTTATTAAAATTACGTGAGAAAGCCTTTTTATTTTCTTGAATAAATGATTTTGATGAGACTTGATTTGTTGCGAAAGACTTGAAGTTATACGGCTTCACGGGCCTTTGCGCCCTTATTGGTGCCAAATTGCTTGATTTTGTAACATTTTCTTGCTTTCCCCGTGTAGCAGCAGACTCCATTGTTGTAAATTTCATTTCTAAGAACTCCATAAAATCTTTTAAGCTCGGTAGTTCACGAGGCTGCTTTAGGGACTCTAAGTAGTCATTGTAAGTATCCTGATCTAACCTTAACGACATGAGCTGAACCAACAATGGATCCCAAGAGCTGACGTCGACTCCTAGGTTCTTAATGGAGTTCAAACATTCGTTTATTATGTCATGTATACGTTTGATGTGTGTCACGCGTGTTAAGCTGCTGCATGACAGGGATGTTCAGAAGAATGTTTACATGCGATGTAAAAATGAGTCTTTTGTTGTTAATCCTGTGGTTTAACAACTCCCAACAAATTTGATAATTGGCAGAGTTGATTCCTAGATGCTGTATCAATTTTCAGCTTCCCCTCTAACTTTACTCTTCAAAAATTGCATCTTTTGAGCATTATTCAGAGAAGGGTTGCTATGTATAGCCTCTGTGAACAGATCCTTAAAGGACACCCATTGGTAGTAATTGCCAGTAAATATCGGGATCTCAATTTTGGGGGTATTTTTTACACAAGAGTTTAAGTCTGATGATTGATACATCGACTCCGGCGCAAGCACTCATATGGTGACTAATAAAAACATGTTGACTAACATCTCATATCAACCGAAAACTAAAGAGATCATTGTGGCAAACCAGCAAAGTGTACAAGTTCTATGCTCTGGTGATATTCGCATGAAGACGCGTGTCAAGAATGCAGAGCATGATGTCACAATAAACAATGTTTTGTGCATACCACTCACCACTAATTTACTCTCAGTGAGCAGAATGATTGTAAATGGGAACAGAGTATCCTTACAACAAATAGATGTTACATTTGCAATGCTCAAAATGTATATATCGGTGAAGCCAATTTGGTAAACAACGTTTACAGGTTAAACATTGTGAAGTCTGAGAAACTATTAGCAGCTGCTGTACAGACCTCAAGTACTACTTGGCACAGATGATTAGGGCATATAAACCTGAATGACCTTGAGAAAATTAAAAAGGGAGCAGTTGAAGGCGTGACTTATGAAGAAAAAGATGCTATCAGCAAAACAAGTTGTGTGGTATGATGTGAAGGAAAACAATCTAGATTGCGCTTTCCGCTTAGCACAACAAAAAGCCACAGAGTCCTCGAACTGGTTCACACAGACCTTTGTGGGCCGATGGAGAAGAAGTCTCTTGGCAGTGCTAGATATTCCGTTAGATTGTGGAATAACCTACCTGAGGCAAGAAAGTCTAAACCTCTGCAAACCTTTAAGAAAAATGACACTAATCATTACTTGACCATGTAAAGAATTCCAGTACAGGAATACCCAGTTACTGTGGTTAATGTGTTTTTATGGTAATTATGGGAATATTTGTGTATGTATTTATATGTGTTAGTATGTATATGGTATGTATAGTATATGTTAGTGTAAGTAGGTATATGTTAGTAGCTTTATATGCATAATAACTTAGATCTATTGAAGTACACCGCCGACTACTCAAAAGATCCTTTTATAATATCCGTACGAAGGTTGTCTGGAAGAGATCGCCGTGAGCGATAAGACGGCCTAGAGACCTATTTCTTAGCGTTCCATGGATTCACCGTGCGAGTGCCGGGTCCATCGCGTGATAGATGGGGGCAACACATGCGACTTCGACAGTGCCTGGGAATTGCGACCCAGGTTTAGGTTTAAGGAGCACTCCTTACGACGCGTCAACGCTCACCTCCACTGTCCGCCGTGTTACCCCCTCTACCTAACCATATTTAATACCTGATGTTGATCTCCGTATATGTATAACTGTACAAATATTTACTGTAGTGGTGTGCAATAAATTTGATAAATAAATAAATAAAAATAAATAATGATTACATGGCTTTGTAGATGCAGACTTGGCATCTTGTAGTATTGATAGAAGGTCTTACACGGGATATTGCTTTATATTTTCAGGTTGTGTAATAAGTTATGAATCCCAAAAACAAAGGACAGTGGCTCTGTCTAGCACAGGAGCTGAATACATGGCTCTTGCAGAGGCATGTCAAGAAGCTATTTATTTGAAAAAAAAATGTTAAAACTAGATGCTTTTGATAATAATAAACCATTATATATTGTATATATAGTGACAGCCAACTTCTAATCCAGTGCAAACAAAGCGCATTGATGTACGTCACCATTTTTCTAGAGAATGTGTTATTAATAAAGAAATTGAATTTCATTATTTGGAAACTTCTTCTATGCCAGGAGATATTTCTACTAAAAGTATTTCTATTATTACCCGACTGCGAAAGGAGGGTTATTAAACACTTTAAATTTGTTAGGCATAGGAAGTGTAATTTAATTACAATATTATAAACAAGATTTACATTGTATTTTTTTTTTTCTGTAAATGCCATACTACTACATCATAGCGGTCATTCCCTTTCACTTTTATAACTTTATAGGGACCTAAAAACTTTGGCTTTAGTTTGAGTCCGCTTCCAAACTGAGTGCGTTTAATGACGACTAGTTCGCCAACATCGTATTTCGTACTTTCCTTCCTTCTTCGATTATAGTTCCTTTCATTCTCATCCTGTACTTTAAGAATTTGTTGCTTAGCCTTTAACCGGAGTTGTTCTCTACTGTCAGCAAACTCATCTCTTTCTTCCTGCTGTATTAGCTGCTAAATTTCCTCGTCTTTACCTGTCTTCAGTTTCACTCCTGTTAATAACTCAAATGGCGTTGTGTTTATGCTTCTATGAAATGTGCTGTTAATAGCTCGTTGAACCCGGCTGACATATATTGTTAGCTTATATTGTTTCTTGGTTTCAGTCATTGGACCAATGTGATCTAAATGCACTGTATGCAATGGTCTATCTCCTTTATCAATGGGATGCAGGAATCCCTCTTTTCCTTTTTTATTTGCAGCCAAAAGACAGGGTATACAGGCTGAAATGTAGCTTTGTACTTTTCTTTCTAAATTTTTTATGTAGTAATCTTTGTTAATATATGATCAATCGTCCTTTTCAATGAAAAATTACCATTTGAATTTTTTCTTTTCAATAATTGCAATCTCCATACTTTTAGGTACTACCAATAGTCCGTCTGCACCTTTGTACAAGAGACCATTCTGCAAAAAGTAGTCTGCATATGATGTGTCTTTCAAAATCATAGAGATAGCGTTTAAACCATCGTCAAGCTCTTGGGCTTTCTTCAGACTGTCGTGCATACTCGTCACTACACAGGCAAATGGATTACGGCTAAGTGCATCTACATGTTTCATTCTGGTTCCTGGGCGGTGTTCAACCACAAAATCAAATTCTTGAAGCAATAATGCACATCTTGCTACTCTAGTGGTTAAATCCTTCTTTCTGAGTGTCAATTGGAATGCTTGACAATCTCTAATTATTTTAAATGTTTTACCATAAAGATAATGTCGAAACTTCTTTACACCCTCTATGACAGCTAATGCCTCAAGCTCGTAACTTGTATACTTCTTCTCAAAATTGTTAGTCTTTCTACTCATCTTCATCCCTCTGCATAAGAATAGCGGCATATGCCAAGCTTGATGCGTCAGTATGCAACTATGTGGGGAACATCGGGTTGAAAACCTTTAACACTGGACTGCTTGCCAACTTTTGTTTTAAAATATTAAAAGCTTCTTTTTCTCGGTCTCCAAAATCAAACTTTGAATCGTTATTCAATAAATCTGTTAGAGGACTTGCTATCATTGCAAAATTAAATATGTACTTTCTAAAATATGAGGCTAGGCCAACAAAACTGTGTAACTGTGATAGTGCTCTTGGCTCAGGAAATTTGAGAAATTTCATAATAGCTTCGGTTTTCAGCGGCTTTTGTCGTGATCCGTTCTTGTTATTATTGACTGTGACATCGTAAACGTCAATCGAACAGTTCGAGCTGTCACTTTCGTTCGGTACGTTTCGTTCTTGAATCGTAGCGCACTTCGTATCCGTATGAACAACATGAACATCGTGCACGACATCGATCTCAGCGCCCTCATTCGTCGTGAAGTACGTTTGCTTCGGCGGAAATGGAAATGGTGTAGCTTCGTGTGACATCGGGCGTGTCCGTTGATGTTCGTTTCGTGAAGATGTTCGTTCAGCGCCCTCATTCGTCGTGAGGTATGAGTGCTTCGGCGGAAATGGTGTAGCTTCGTGTGACATCGGTCGCGTTCGTTGATGTTCGTATCGTGAAGTTGTTCGTTCAGCGCCCTCATTCGTCGTGAGGTATGTGTGCTTCGGCGGAAATGGTGTAGCTTCGTGTGACATCGGGCGCGTTCGTTGATGTTCGTATCGTACCCCTCGTTCAGCGCCGCCATCTTTTTCTGGTTGATATGAATAATATGATCTTGAATTTGAAGCACGCTTGTTTGGACATTCTGCAGAAATATGCCCAAAATCATTGCAATTAAAACACTTTTTGCCTTTACCGCTATGCGGGCACTGCCTTAACATGTGGCTTTGATCTCCACAGTTAAAACACCTTGTTTTGAATGGCTTATTTACACAATAACTCACAGCTTGTTGCTTACTGCGCGTACACATAATTCTCACTTTCATTTTTTCCTTTACTGTTTCATAAATCTTGAGCTTTGCCTTTATGTCGGAGTATGTTGTAATACCATATAGCATTATTTTGTTACTCTCCAGGTCAGGTATACCGTCTACAATGTAACGTATGGCGACATAGTCTTATACATCTTATACGTCATAGACATCTTACCGCGTTTCCCTAGTTCCCTCATTGTATATAGATACTCTAGTAGGGACTCACTAGGTTTTTTCTTTCGTGCACTCATTAGCTCGTGTTCGTTTTTTGATCTAAATTATCTGGAAACTCTTTCAAAATGGCCGTCTTCAGCTCCTCCTATGTCTTAAAGGTTTTTTCGGATCGAAACCAGAGTCCCGCTGTACCCGTAAGCGAGCGCCTAGCGAGAAGGAGTTGCAGTGGCGGCGACCACTGAAATATATCCCTGTTGTCTTCGATGTCCTGTATCCATTTTGAGACGGGGTATGTCTTATCCTCCCCGCTGAAGGTTGGAACAGCGTCTTTGGTGTACCAGAACTGCTCGTGCTCTGATGTGATTCACCTTCATCGGTGCTCTTCGGCATTTTCTTATGATAATAATCGTTAATCGTATAATTACAGCGTATAACTCGTAGGTAACCGGCGTGGCGTACCGCGTGGCGTCTTCACAGGTAGGTACTTCGTTCGTAGTCCGCAGAAAATCCTTGATCCCGGACGAGCCCCCAAAGTTGTGGGGGTCAAGAGTTCGCCGGACAGCAGTAAAACTCGTGTAGTCCAGATAAATTCACTATATTTCCGTAAAATCGTATTCGTCGTACTCGTGCTTACAATAGTCGCGGCCATATATATTTTCTTTCTCCCTTTCTCACTCATTCGTTCACTCTCAACAGGCTTCTCCTTACACACGTCGCTCGTTCGGAAACATTCACATCCCACATATATGACATTGCTATTACGATCTAGTCTGCTGACTAATGAGTAATTTTACTTTGACCTAAATTAATAAAACAAAACTACAATAAGATTGTGTCCATTAACACTTTTCTTATTGTTTCTAATTAATTGAGGACACTCTGTTTGTGTGTTCTTATATTAACACTGCACTAAAATGGTAGTATTTTGTTCATTTCGCACTGTCACTTCACTAACTCAAAGGGTTTTATTCTTTTAAGTCTCCTTGTAACGTCCGTATTGTCGAGAAGCTGGATAGCCTCAACGTTTACGTGATGATGAAGTCGGCGTTCATGAGCTTCGGCGTACTTCGATATAATGTCTGCGACGAGTTCTACTTTAAGGTTCCGATGGAGGTCGTTCACTCGAATGTACCACGGTGCATTCACAATTCCCCTGAGTACTTTATTTTGAAAACGTTGTATCATCAGTGTATTAGATTGTTTGGTACATCCCCATAACTGGATACCATGAGTCCATACAGGCATAAGGACTTGTTTGTATAATAGTATTTTATTATGTACGGACACTTTTGAGTGTTTACCCAAGAGCCAATACATTTTTTGTGGCGAAGATCCAACTCGTCGCGTTTCTTTTAGACATGGGCTTTCCAGCGAAGCTTGGCGCCTAGTGTCATTCCCAAATATTTGGCAGTATTGACATAGGGTATTATATGACTATTTATATATACCGGATGATAGTTAGGAGCTTTATTTGTTAAGTCAATGTGAACCGATTTAGATTAATTTAATTTTATTCGCCATTTACTCGTCCAATCACAAATGGTGTTTACTGCTACTTGAAGTTTATCTACTGCTTCCTTATGTGTAGACCCAATGGCCATTATAGCCGTGTCATCCGCAAAGGTAGCAACACGATATTTTCGTCTAATTCTGGCATGTCAGAAGTGTATAACAGGTACAGGACCGGGCCTAGAACACTTCCTTGTGGTACTCCAGCTTTAATAGGTTTCAGATCAGAATATGCATTTCCTTCTCTTACTCTGAATATTCTATCAGATATATGGGACTTTAAGATGTCTGCAAAGGGTTTTGGTAGTACTTTTTTTAATTTGTGCATAAGTCCATCATGCCATACTTTATCAAAAGCTTGTGCTATGTCTAGAAAGACTGTGAAACACACTTTCTTTTCTTCTAAAGTTTTTTCTATGATATTAGTAATTCTGTGAACTTGGTCTATGGTAGAATGTTTTTCTCGAAAGCTTAACTGATAGTCGGGTATTAAATGCTTTGATTCTATTATTGGTTTCAACCTTTTTAATAATAGCTTTTCAAATAATTTAAATATTATTGGTAATAAAGAAATAGGCCTATATGAGGTTGCTTCATGAGGGGGCTTGCCAGGTTTTGGTAACATTATTACCTCTGCCACTTTCCACATGTCAGGTATGTATTTTAATCTAAATGTTGCTATTCGTGGTAAATTGTTTAAAACCTCCCCAGTTATTAATTAGATCATAACCAGGAGACAGGAGGACGAAATATTTGCTCTAAATGACCAGCAAATCTGGTAGCTTTCTGTTCATTACTTACAGCCCATTGCCCACTTTCTTCTCTAATAGGTGATATCTGCGTTACGGGTCTTTTTTGTTCTTTGTGACCTTCCATAATGAATAATCTGTATTGCGGTCACTGCTTAGTTGGTTGAGGTAAGTACACATACATTCATCTTTGAACTGTTGTATTACTCGAGTGAGCTTTTTTGTGAGAATATTCAACAAGGTTTTGTCCGAAGGGTACCTTGTTTGATGCCACCTTTGTCTCTAGTTTTCTTTTTTCGCTGATTTCTAATCTCGGTTGGATAATTAGTAGTTCTAATTTTACGTTTTAACTCTGGCGTATTTTTCCAAGCGCAACTTTGAATGTTAGTTACAAAGGTGAGTTTTTCTGATTCCAGATGTTGTGGGAGCTTTAACGGGACCTTTAGATTAATAGTAGACTGTAGGTCATACTTAAAACTTTCCCAATCAGTGAATTTATTTACTAGCGTTGGGCGGATCTCTCTTTGTATTGTTTTTTCATTTAATGTTAACATGAACGGTGAATGATCCGAATTCATATCACAACAGCTTTCTATACATAAGAAGTCAGATATGTTCTTATAGATAAAAAAGTCTATGAGATCAGGAACTTTGTGCGGGTCAGTTGGCTAATATGTGGGTTTTCCCGTAGATATAACGTGCTTTTTTTTTTTTTTTTAAAAAGACAACTCCCGCATTAGGAATACCTAAACACCCTGTGTCGCGGGGGACTTTACAGACGTACATGAAACGGACACAAATAACACCCAAACTCAGAACAACAATTTGTGGATCACACAAAGTGTTGTCCCGTGTAGGATTTGAACCCACAACACTTGGCGAATTGGCAAGCGGCGTGGCGACCGCCTAAACCACTAGGCCAACCGTGCAGTCATTACATATTACATTACATATAACGTTACATTGTAAATCTCTAATTGCGCATAGCAATCCAAGTCATGATTTTAAGTTTTGTTACTCATGAGTGTTTCGGTAAAGTAGCCCTAGTATTGTGTTCTAGTTTTTTTAATCGTTCATCGAACGTTGTTATAATATTCAAAATTTGGTTTAGCTTTCCATCAAGAGTTGTTGTGGATTGTGTTTGTGATTGTTACCTGAGCACCCTTTGTTATTTGAGCAAATGTGTTTGAATTAGTCAGCCTTACATGTTACAGGTTTTTTATCAACATTTGGTTTTGGACCCTGACTTGAGAGGACGGTCTTTGCTTTAGGAATTTTATTTCTTAATTTTTGTAATTCGTTAGTTACCATATAACCTCGGTAGCTGGCAGGGTGTGGTTCGCCGCAGTAAACACACTTTGGTTTGGCTTCTGCTGGCTTTTTGCAGTCCTTGGTTAGGTGTTTACCTGTACACTTCACACAACGGGGTTCCTTAGAACAATATTTTTGTGTGTGTCCATAGGCCTGACACCTCTTACATTGTGCGATTAATTTACTAGTTTTCAGTGGTTGAATGTCTTCTTTACAGCCAAGGATAGTCTTAATGCTGTAAATGTTTTTTTATATCTTCATCGTTTTTAAACGAGAGCATGAACATATTAAGAGGCGTTTTGTCACGCCAACTTAGCTTGTTTACCACATCTAGGATTTTGTAACGGCAGTTTATTTTAACGCTGTTATTATTCAGCATTTTTATTAAAAATGACTCACCAGTGACATTTTCAGATAAGAAATCGTAAAATTTCTGGTAGTCCTTTATGTTTTCAGTGATTATGTTGTTGTGGAGCCTTCTTAATTTTAGTTGTCTTAGTTTCATCGCTGGATCCTGTCCCTGTTGTTTGGTCGGTGGTGTCAACGATACGTTCAGCTTCCGTTTTTGCGAGTCTGCTGACGAATCCACTCGGTTTCGTTTGCAAGTTCGTCCTCATCAGTTTCATACTGGACTGGTTCAGACGACTGTTCTATCAAAGGTAGTTTTTTTTCGTTTTGGAGCTTTTCCAATTGACTCTGGAGGTTCTCTAGTTGTACTCGCAAGTCTTGCACCATAAGTTGAAGACTTTCGCTGATTTTTTTCTCATTCAAATACTTATCGTATAAGAATTGTTCATTGTTAATTGTTATTTGAATGGTTGTTGTTTGCTTAACGTTAGACATCATTAAATTAATTTAAAAATATCGTACAATAACAATTACACCTAAGTTAGTCATATGTCTGTAAGTAGGTCATCGCGCGCGACGGAGACGGAGGCAGCCCGACGCTGCGACTGCACTTTTAACTAGGACATAGAGCGTGAGCGATTAACACGTCCGCTCTGTATAGTACCGATACGGAAACTGCATTGTATTTATTTGCTGCTGTAGATTATTTTGTTAGGAGAGGGTGTTATAATTGTATAGATTACTATCGATAACAAAATATTCTACTACTAGCGCCACCTGGTACCTGGTTGACAGAATTTTAGTCTATAGTAGTAGTAATTCCTTGTAAATAAACTTAGTCTGTTGAAAGCCGCCATTGCATTTTAATAATATCGTTTTATGATATGACCCTCCTGTGTACCACGTTCACAAAGACCCAGCCACTTCTCTTAGCTACCACAATTGAGAATTTTCGCACAGGAAATTGTTGGGCGTCTCATCGAAGCGAAGCTCTTTACGCAGATTCAGCTTGATAGTAATCAAGTGCAAAAATGGACGGTGGATCCTGGACTACTCCATTTTGGCAGGATCGGCCTGCGATTTGGTTTTCTCAGGCGGAGGCACAATTCGATATTGCAGGAATCACAACTGATTCCACTAAATTAAATTACATAATTTCACAGTTAGACCAACGGCTAGGTCTTGAGGTCGAGGATATAATAACTAATCCACCACCAGACGACGTCTGTCAATGTCGGAGGAGCAGAGAGCACGGCAGCTCATTAGTAAGGAGGAACTTGGAGACAGACGACCATCTCAGTTTCTCAGTCACATAAGATCATTGGCTGGCGTTGCCCTCTTCGATGATAACATATTAAGACAGCTCTGGATGCGCCGACTTCTAACCCCAGTCTAGGCTATACTGGCCTCATAAGCCGAGTTGTCGTTGGACAAAGTGGCAGACCTCACAGATCCCTCCAGCACCTTCTTCATCTGTTTTAAATAAACTGGTTGCACAGGTGGCTTCTTTATCCACCAACCAACAGCGCAATCGGTCGCGCAGTCGAAACAACAACAGGCAGTTCCGTGAGAAGACACCAGACAAGTTGTGTTGTTACCATAAAAAATTCAGTGCCAAAGCTACCTAATGCACCAAACCTTGCAACTGGAAGGAGGAAAAAGACAATCAGTAGTGGCGGCTACTGATTGTTCCCTGTCCAGCCGCCGACTTTTCATCACCGACCAAAAGTCGAAGCACCAGTTTCTTATTGATACTGGCTCCCTTCTCTTTTCTGGACTTCCCACCACCTAAAACCGTCCAGGGCGTGCGTCGTTTTCCCGACATGATATATTTCTACCGAAGTTTCATTTCACTTGCTGCGCAGTTCCAGGCTTCTCTGATCGACGCTTTGGTTTCCACTAATGGCAAGGGTGCCAAACCATTCTTATGGACACCCAAACTTCTTCAGCAATTCGAAGATTGCAAGTTCAGCGTGTCAAACGCCACACTCTTACAACACCCAGTCACCAACGCACCCCTTGCACTGTTTACTGATGCTTCCAGCGTCCATAAAGGAGCGTGATTACAACAGAAAGTTAATGACCAATGGTGCCCTCTCGCCTTTTTCAGCAAAAAGTTAACCCCATAACAAACCCAGTGGCCTGCTTATAACAGGGAGTTGAAACTTTTTGAGAGGATACTCTCTGCCCGCATCGTCCGGCACCTCTGCGAGGTGGGGCCCGACCTGTCGGACGCCCAATTCGGATTCCGAGAGGGGCGTTCGACGGTCGATGCCGTGATGCGCCTTAGGGCCGTGACCGAAGAGGCAGTGAGCTGTGGCGGCGTGGTGTTGGCGGTGTCCTTGGACATCGCCAACGCCTTCAATAGTCTGCCATTATCTGCATCAGGGAAGCACTCCATTACCACGGGGTGCCAGAGTACCTGAGGCGGCTAGTGGCAGACTATCTAGAGGAGCGTACCGTCGTGTACGAGGACCGAGAGGGCGTCTTGAGACGGCGACCCATGTCGTGCGGCGTTCCCCGCAGGGGTCTGTCCTTGGACCACTCCTGTGGAACGTGGGATACGACTGGGTCCTACGAGGTCCCCCCCCCCCTGGGCTGGGCGTAATTTGTTACGCCGATGACACTCTTGTCACAGCCCGGGGGGCGAACTTCCAAGAGGCGGCGCGCCTGGCCACCTGGGGTGTTTCTCTGGTGATCGGGCGCATCGAGGCGCTGGCCTTACGGGTGGCCCTGGACAAGACGGAGGCCCTACTATTTCATGGGCCCCGTCGTGGTCCGCCCCCCGGCGCCTCCATAGTGGTCAACTCGGTCCTCGTACCGGTTCGGGCCCAGATGAGGTATCTGGGCCTGATCCTCGACGGTAGGTGGCTCTTCGACGAGCACTTCCGACAGCTTGGTCCGAAGCTGGTCGACGCTGCCTCCGCCCTTGGGCGACTTTTGCCCAATTTGGGTGGAGCCAGCGTCGCAACGAGACTCCTATACACGGGGGTTGTCCGGTCGATGGCGCTGTATGGCGCACCGGTGTGGGTGGCGGCTCTGACTGCCCTAAATAAGGCTCGCCTTTGGCGGCCTCAGAGGGTATTGGCAATTGTGGTGTTTGAGGTCCGGAAACTGTTGAAGCAGATTCCAAGAAAGAAACAACAGAACTTGGTGCAGAAGCCCTTGACGTGGAACGCGATGGAGTTTTAGAGAAGTGGATATCATGAACTGGAATTTGACCAATTACGAAATGACTACGCTCAATGTGACTGGGGCATTCAATACAGCTCAATCTTCTCGCGTGAATAATATTAGGCTCTGTCTTGTTTTAGGAAATTCTGTGTATTTTAAAAGTCTCCTTGTAAAGGCGAGCAGTCGATGCATCTGCTATATTTTGTACTAGCTGACCCGTGCCCACTTCGTTGGGCGGTAAACATTTTTTCTCCGACTTACATTGCAAATCCGGCTACCACGAAAAAGTCTTTCCACTTTTCGGGCTATGTTACTTACAAATAACGTAGCTTTCTACTGGTAAAAGAATTTTCAAAATCGGTTCAGTACATCCAGAGATTACCCCCTACAACGTCACAAACTCACAATCTCCCAAACTTTACCTCTTTATATAGTATTAAGTATTGATTTCAGATACACATGTATCATCAATTGGAATGACATCAATAATTTTTTAACACATTTTTTTGATGTGCCTAATTTCTACTAAGTAGCTACACAAAAGCTTTGTACCCACCCATCTTATAGCTAATCTCGGACATATAACGCCGACGAAAACCGCCCTTTTATCATTCATGTCTCGCGTATAGAAGCAGACCCAGCCACTGGTACTACCGTGCGCGCTATTAAATTCGGCCAAGTTCTTTATCGGCATAATATAAAGAACATAATAAAAGATGGAGTGAAAAACGTCGGAAGGAATCGTGTATCAGTGGAATTTAAAACTGCTCTAGATGCCGACAACTTCATATCCTCAGAGTTTCTGTTGATAACTATTACAAAGCTTCCATCCCTACCTACAATGTTACCCGGACTGGTTTGGTACCATTCCAATGGACTGGACCCTTGAGGAATTCATAGACTCGTTAGTTCCCCGTAAAGCGGTATAATTTTAAAGGCCAGAAGGTTTAACAGAAAGGTCCACAATGACGGTAACATCTCATGGTCTCCCCACACAGACAGTTGTATTGACTTTTTCCAGTCAAATACTGCCTCCTAGAATTTATTCTTACCACACTTCAGTTGTTGCTGAGACATACCAACTACCTACGATCCAATATCACAATTGTTGCCGCTTGGGACACGTGAAGTCTCAATGCCGATCGAAGTCACGCTGCTTCTGATGTGCTCAAAACCATACCGGCGTTTCATGTGACGTACTAGAGGAAAACTCCACGTTTTTATATTGTTCTGGTCGACACTTTGCCAAGTCTGTCCGGCACAATCTAGACAGAAAAGAATAAAATCTATAATGTCTGACAAGAGTATGTCATACCTGGTGGCTTCCACCCTGGTACCACTCAGCGATGTTCTCATAAACTCAACATTTTCCGGTGCTACTCCATAACAACCCCCTCCCCCTAAAGCCGGCTCCCACCCTTCCTCGTCTAAATCGTACAAAAAACTGTATCCTTAAGTCCTCGTATTAGGACGCCACTATCGAAAGGTTGACACATACAAGCCCATCAGGCTATGTCTGTTGCTAGCTTACCGCCTTCTCTTTCTAATGACTGTGCCGTTCAGAACCCTTTCCCCCCACCCCCAACCCCATAGAAACGATGCCCTCATAGAAACCGTCTTTAACGCATTGATGCAAATTATCTCAAAATTCAATGCTATACCGCCCAACGTTGCCGTCCAAATTTCGCAACTCAACCAATTGATCCCTATAGAAGTCCTCTCCCAAGATGGCTCCGTCGCAGACTTGCCAGTTTCTGCAATGGAACTGTAGGAGTATCTGTCATAAAAAGAGTGAAATATTATATCTTTTTAACAATTTCTCTTTGGCGATTACTGCCATCTCGGAGACCTGATCACTGGCTGAAACCAGAGTCCCCATTAAGGGCATCAAGTATGCCCGTCTCAGGGATGACAGAGATGATGGCTACGGAGGTAGATATATCTATACTTATAAAATAACAAGCCCTGACTGACTGATTCATCATCGCCCAGCGTAAACCATTATAGTTAGGGTCATGAATTTTTGTAAGTAGGAATTTCTACCCCTAAGGGGATGAAATACGGGTTGAAAGTATGTATGGAAGACCGTCATTTCTTAAGATAGAAACATTAAACTGTATTTTTGGACTACTGATTAAAAATGAGTAGAACATATTTAGGACTTGCTGAATATTCTACCCTTAACCCTTAATTTGGCTAAGTCCGCTACAGCGAACAATCAAATAAATAAAATCTGGCCGGTTCATGAAAACTTCTATGCGGCTTAAATATCTAACAAAAACTTTAAAATATATTTCTTTAACGGTAAAAAAAAACTTATTAGGCAACATTGTATCTGTCAGTTTGAGACAAACTGTTGACGAAACACAAGCCATCCGTTTTACTCAAGGTATTTATAATTTTTTATAAAGGTTTTACTAAAAATGTGCGTTTGTTTACTGAAGTAACTTTTTAATATTGTAATTTATTGAATCACTTATAGATCTTGTAATTTTGTATCTTTTTGGTGACTTTTTTTACTAAAAACAATGATTGTCCGCCACAGCGAACAAAATCAATTTTATAAATATTTAGTGTTTGAATATTTGCCCGCCACAACGAACATTGCCAAAGTTATTGCGGGCTAAACATGTATTGGGATGATTACTAATATTTTACCTAAGTATTAAATTTACATATTTATTTATACTTATTTAACTTTTGGTTATGGGTTTTGCTTACTCCTTTTTTTTGCGCTCGTTAACAGCATTCTCGTGGTCAAAGAATATTAGCGTTGGTACCAAAATTGCATGCTCCATCTGTCGCCAGTGACCAGTCTGATCCGGAATATGAACTGGACGATAATTCTACATACTATTCTTCTTCCCCCGCGCCGTCTTTGGGATCCATTGCGGATCTTAATATTTCTATTTATGGACCAGATTCAGAAGATGAGCAGAATGCTCGCGTTGTCATGATGTTACCGATGAACCAGACATCAATTTGAATTCTTCTGTAACCCCAATCTTGCAAAAAATTGACGCAGGTAACTATGAGAACGTGCCATCAACACTATCAGCCATTGCTGCACTATCATTCCCAGCTACTCCAGTCACACCAGCAATTCTAATTACATCAGATATTGTCTCACGAAAAAATAATACACGTAAATCTCGAAAAACGAGATCTAAAAAGAAATTTACCACCAGCTAAAAGAGCGAAGAAGATGAAAAGGATTCAATTGACTTACAAATGGAAAAGAGCATCATTCCGTCACAGAGTAGTAATAGAAGAAAATCTGACAGACCAAGAAAATTACATTGAATTACATGAAGAAGATGCATCGCCCATGACTTTTTTTCAAATGTTTTTCTCAAAGGATATAGTTACAGATATTGCAAACAAATTTTTACTCGGTGCAAGAATGTGGCAAGTCCATCAAACTTACTGAAAATGAATTTAACTATTTTATAGCCATCCATATTATTATGAGTATAGTAGAAATGCCATCATACCTGGACTATAGGTCACAAAAGTTCAGGTATGATAATGTAGCAGAAATAATGTCGCTAAAGAGGTATCAGCAAATTCGTCGCTACTTACATTTTGTAGTCAATAATCACGTTATTGGTGATAGGTATTATAAAACCTATTATAAGACCTATTCTCGAAAAGACGTTAAAGATTATGTGTATATATTATACTACATAATGTGTGCTGGTAGTCGATTAATAATAAACAATATTAATACTATTATAAACTTATATTCATTAATGCCCTTTTCCGCACGAGGCCTTGGTTCATTTCTGTAAGATATAAAAAGTAGTTGTTTGTAAAGGAACCACCTTGAAGAGTCCGAAGCGGCAGCTCCAGATTTTTTTTCATCTTTTATCTTCTTTTTCTCTCGAAAAAACTGTGTAATCATTTTTTTTTATTTTCCGTTGTATTTCCAGTTCGTGCAATCCCATAGCATCACTTAAGGCTTTCCATGCATCCTTTTTCATATTTTTATAATTTTCGTCACTTGAGTCCTCCATAATACGGTTTGTATGCGATTTAAATTAATTAACGACTTGATTTAGTCCTGTGTCTATCGCGATTGACAGAATCTTTTTGACCCGATCTCGACCCATACGCGTGTGAACGAGTCGTCGGTTTCTAAAAGATTCGGTCTTCCATAGATTCGATCACCAGGTGACATCACAAACGAAATTGGACTTTATTTGTGGAGAATTACCGTAGCTTGTTGCTTATTTAATCGATTATTTCGTGCATTGAATCACGCAATGACGTAACTATTAAAATATATTCTATCTCTTTCGTTTAAGTACATACATACAATCCTATTTACGCAGTGCACTCTTTCTGTCTTGTTGCAAAATAAGCTGGATTGCGCGGGATATCTTGGGTCGCACGCGACTTGTCAATCGCGGGAGCGGAATTTGATTTTGAGAATGAATCAAATAATCAATCAGTATTTAGGTGACTGACTGCGACAGCGTTTCGGTATATTCCCGGTACCTAGTATTTTGTTTGCGTGTGTTAGTACTTTTTATAAAATATTAAGTGACGGGTGTGTTCTTAATAAGTTACCTAACAATATCTAACATTTTGGTGGTAATAAAATCGATATAATTGCATGTATATGTGACTAACCCAGCTTATGGCTTGGCGCTAAATTTGTAACACCTTAACCTGTCAGGAGGTTCGCAAGTCGCAACCAATGGCCCACCTAGGAGGCGGGTTCAAACCATGCAGATCACATGTCGCAACCCTAGACCTACCTAGGAGGCGGGTTCGACCTTGCAGTCCCCTAAACCTGAACAGGGGGTGCCACTCACCGGCATGAATCAGTTAGTCAACAAAGCATGAGTACCCAGGGCGCCTTTATAAAATAAATAATTACTTAATTTGAAAACAAAAGAGAATAACTACAAAAATCTAAGAGATAAATGTGTGTGGGGGTGGTTTCCTAAAGGATCACTTCAGAGAAAACAACAATAAGCATAATAACAGTATATATTTCAGTTAAACATATGAGGTACATTTAAAGGATATACAGTTTTATCTTAAAAAACTAACACCATAAAATTAAAAGTGGGTAAGTATACATTTACATGTTCTAAGAAATTAAAATTAATTATAGTATAAATATTATCTCCCCACAAGCTCGAGATAGCTTGTGGTTTGATGCCAAATGTGTCTCCCCACCAGCTCGAGATAGCTGGGGTTCGACTTCACCATAATCTCTTCATATTAATAAATACACACATCAAAAGTGTCTAGGGATCAAGCATTTTTATGCGGATTTCTTGAGATTGAGATGTGGCTTTGGCCCTGGCCTGCTCAGTCGCCAGACTTGAACCCGATTGAGCATGCATGGGATATGCTACAGAGAAGAGCTCTGCCGAATATGGAGGGTATCCAGTCGCAAGAAGACCTTTTTTTGTTGTTGCAACGAACATGGGCGGCCATTCCACAGCGTGATTTGGATGAACTCATTTTGAGTATGCCAAATCGATTCTTGTGTTGTTAGTGTTCGCGGTAGAAACACGGATTATTAATTGTTTAAGTTACCTAATAAAATTTTAAAGAAAACTGTTATTTCAGTCTTTTTTTCGAACTTTAATGTTAGTGGTTCAAATGTCAAAAATTTCTTTATTAGGAAAATGGCAAATTTCTTTATTAATGCAAAGGTGACTTGGTTTATCGTTACTGTGACAAACGAAAACACTTTATTTGATGAATCCTTAAAGAAAATTTTAATTAATATCAATCAGGAGAAAAGTTATTGCAAAAATATATGTTGATCCCTAGACACATATGTTGATCCCTAGACACTTTTGATGTGTGTATTAAAAAAATTACGTGACCTTTTTCTAAGGAAGGTTGTGCAAAACAGGGAAACCACCCGTGCCACCGTGACGTACCCTCGTGCGGCACAACCGTCTGGCACACCTGATGACGCACCCATGGTCAGGTTACATGGTGCGGCAACCATCAGTGGTACCCCTGAAGCTAAAATCTAGAAGCGGGAACCATTAGCTGGACCCTTAAAGCGGTAACCATTAGCTGGACCCTTGAAGCGGGAACCATTAGCTGGACCCTTGAACCCTACAAACAAATACACTTTCTAAGCATGTTTCTAAAAGGAAAAAGACTTGTACAGCCTAATATATCAAAATCAAACTAAACTTACCACTATGTAGCGGGTATGTTAAAACTAATATAATAAAAGTCTACATTATCACAGACAGTTGGTATCAATATTTCTTCAAGACAGGAACACAAAAGAACCTTGAGACACAAAACATCTTAATTTATACATTCTTGATCGAAGCATCTAGAACTAGATCAAAACCCCACCTAAATTTTGACAAGTCATCTCCTCATTCATGACTATATTCACTCAACTCCAACTTCAAATCAAAGTATCGTGAACGCCATCTACAGCTTAATAACCAAACCATACAGCACATTAACTCAACTTCCAATATTACGTCCTCTCTCGCACTAGCGGTGAACTAACAATTAAATCAATATGCCGAATGGACGCCATCTATAGTATCAGTGCGAAATGATTCTAACAGATGGCATGATTATGGAATTGGAATAAATAATTTCTGTTTTCTAGAAAAAAAGTTGTTACAAATTACCTAATTAGATATTTGAATTGAATTGTGTTATTTATTGTTTTTTTAATTTGTAAATATTTTCGTATCGAGTAACTGCCTATTTAATTGGTTTAAGTTTATTTGGTTAAATTAAAATGTCGGATTTAATTAAAAAAAAGGAGTAAAATATGGAATCTTTTTTCCCTAATAAATAAAGGTAAGGCAAAGTGTGAGTACTGCTCTAAAACCATTAGCTTTTCTGGAGGCACCACCGGTAATTTGACGAGGCACATGAAAAAATTACATGGGACTGTACCTATTGACTTACCTTCCAATTTGCACCTACCAACGGTACCAATAGGTAATTCCCAAATTCAGCTTACCAGCCTACCAAACAGTGCCGAATCCGATGGTATAGTAATAATGCCTACATCAAGTGTGTCCACATCAGTGCCTTTCATGTGTGACAAAACTACACCAGCTGCCACAACTATTTGCCATAAGATGCAATCACAGGTACAGACCAAAATACAGAATTTCGCTGTGGCTACGAGGCCATTGCCGCTGAACAAGGCAAAACAACTTGACGAGCTTATTATTAAATTTATAGTCAAGGGTTATCATTCATTTTCCATAGTTGAAGAGGAGGAATTTAAAAATATCTTTAGGTCCATATTGCCTACATACACATTGCCTTCTCGAAAAACAATATCTTCCAGTTTAATACCTAAACTATATCATAATACGAAGGAAAAGGTATTGCAGCTGATTGCTGAAGCAGATGCTATATGTCTTACTACAGACGGCTGGACATCGATCACTAACGTAAATTATATGGCCCTGACAGCTCATTTTATAGGTGAAGGTACTACTCTTAAGTCAGTCCTTCTAGGCTGCACTCAGTTTTATGAGCGACATACATCTGAAAATGTATACCAATTCTTACAAAATGAGGTGACTGATTGGAGTATTTCGCACAAAATAGCTGGAATAATTACTGACAATGCGCCCAATATAGTTGCAGCCGTTCACTTGACAACCTGGCGACATTTTCCATGCTTCGCCCATACCGTGAATCTTGTGGTTCAACACAGTTTGAGCACATTAAGCAACCAATTACGTCACGATTACGAGTGACGTCACGGATTTCAAGCCGGCAAACTGACCTTGTGAGCAACTCCGCGTAAAAATTAAATATCGGGTTCTAAACAGCTGACCATAATATAAGTTTGCAGTGAATGTGCCGCATAGTATACGTAGTTTAACATAAACTGTTCGTAAGTGTTTCTATGCAGTGTAAATGCAAATAACACTTGTTTTAATTATTGCAGTCGACTTACTAGTGCAAAACTACCCTATATAGAAAATAAAAAGTGTTTTTGTTAAGCTATCTCTGTTATCTTAAGTGAATAATACAGTGCAAGTATTGTTTGTGGTTAGTGAAGCGCTAGTAAATTACCTAATTTATTAAATTAAAACTTGCATTACCATACAGAAAATAAAGATTTCTTTATCAACCCCATCTAGTGGTGGTTCAGTGCCTACGGGTGAAACATGTCAAAGTGTACAAGATGTGGTCGTTTCATATCGGCGATCGACGCCGCTAGATGTTCTAAGTGCGGTGGTCCCTATCATCGCCGATGTGTGGCGCTGCCTGTCTCCGGTTCTATTACTCCGACCTGGAAATGCCCAGACTGCAAAAAAAACCTAGCTTTGACTGGTGATTCTGTAACGCCGTGTCGTACTCCTGCGGAGAAGCCTGCTGACCCTGTAGAATCACCGATCTATCTTAGTCCGCCAGTATCTGCAAATTCATCTAGCGCCGCTCCGGCCGAGACTGCTAAAGACCTTACCTGTGACATTACCTCTGAGCTTAGAGCCATCAGGGACAATCTTCGCCTCATAAACAATGATTTGAAGCTCTTTAGAGATGAGATAGCTGAAGTCAGAGCGTCTTTGCATGTTTGTAATAGCAATATAGCGAAGTTGGATGAACGAGTTGATGCTCTGGAGAGGCGGGAGCCCATGGACCAGGCGAGCGTGCTGGGCGTAGTCGCTCAGCTCAAAAAAGAGATCAACGATCGTGACCAAGAATTATTAGCAAATGACGTCGAGATCACCAATTTACCGGAGGCGGGAGGCGAGAACCCGATACATGTAATCATGCAGATCTCTTTAATGTTGGGTGTGAAGCTGGACGAGCGAGATATTGTCAACGCCGAACGGGTCGGGCCGCGGTACATCGTTTCAACTGATGCGGCCGGACCGGAGCGCCGCCCCCGTCCACTGGTCGTGCGCCTCGCGCGCAGAGGCCTGCGCGACCAGTTGCTGTCGAGCGCGCGTGCGCGCCGCATCGCATCATCGGCTGACTTGGGTGTGGCGGGTCCCCCGCGCCGCTTTTACATCAACGAACGTCTTACCAAAACAAACCGGCACTTGTTTCATTTGGCCCGAGACGCTGGCCAGCGGCACGGGTGGAAGTTTGTATGGGTTAAGCGAGGGCGCATCTATGTACGTAACAATCAAGGTGGTAATGCTTTCTGTCTTCGTGATGAATCTGATATCGAGAGAGTTTTCGGTTGTGCACAGTAGATGTGTTAATTTTACACTAAAGTTAACTATTTCAAATATCGTGTGTATGGCGATTAAGTATTATAATCTTTTCGGACCATTTTTTATAAGTTTCTCACTCCTTATCATAAGTATCTATATTATAAATGTATTATGTTGGTCTCAATTACTTTTGAATTTTGTATTTCTTGTGGACATTCCGGTGGCATTATTTAAATGTCTTCACTGCCATTCACCACTCGAGGGTTCGCACACGTTACGTTTATATTTTTCATTCAAATCACTCGGCCAAACACACTCGGAGTCCCGGGTGTACGGGTGTGACACTCAGGATTATTTTATTATTTTAATTTTTACTCTAAAGTATTCAAACACAGGAGACACATTATATTATTCTAAACAGATCGTTAATATCGCGTTAGAAATAAATAAATTGATAGCCTCTCTTAAATACCTACGCTGTATTATGCCTCGCGACAGTCACCGTTCTATTTCTTATTTATTAATACCTCAATTGGTCGACACACAGTGCTTAACCGTATTTATTTATCTATATGGATACCTGCCTACAGACATGACACATGACACATGGCATTGTTTTCATCTCCTCGGTATGTTATTTAGTCCTGAATCAAAAAATGATTGAAAAACACCTTAAAGTTGGTTTCCTTAACGCAGGCTCTCTAGGCACGAACCACGATGACATTATAGCTGTAGTGCAGCAACACTGTTTTGATGTTTTTGCGATCAACGAGACGTGGATTCGCCCAGGTGAGGATGCACGGGCCCCCATTGTGCCGGGCTACCGGCTGCGTCATGTACCGCGGCCGGTGAGTATCTGTTCGGGTCGAGGCGGTGGTGTCGGGTTTTATGTTAGACGCGGTTTTAATGTGCGTATATTACCTCTCTCTGTCGACCCAAATTATGAGTCAGTGGAACAGATGTGGCTTACGGCCACGTTGAACGGAAAAAGGGTCGCTATAGGCACGGCGTATCGACCTCCGTGGCTCGACCTGGACCTGTTTCTTGATGCTATGACCGACTCGGTGGCTTCGCTCGATAAATCAGACTATTGTGTACTGGTGGGCGATTTCAATGTTAACTGTTTAAATATCGATGATGCTAAGACAAAAAAAGTAATGGAGTTCTTGGAATGCTTTGGCCTTAAGCAGCTGGTCTCATCTCCCACACATTTCACAGAATCAACCGGAACACTTATTGATCTAGTTTGCACGAATCTTTTACCAAAGCGAATAACAGTAATTCCGTTTAAAAATATAAACAGTCATTCAGTCGTTGTTAGTGAATTTACCTTGCGCCGTGAAAAACTTAAGCCATATGTGGTAAAATACAGGCCACTAAAATATATTTGTAGTGAGAGCTTGAGCGAAAGTCTGTCTGTAGTGGACTGGAACTTTATCTCAACCTTAGACACAGTAAACGAAATGGTAAACACTTTTTACTCACATCTCGTCGCAGTGTTTGATGTTCACGCACCACTTGAAACGTGCATTATCCGCGAACCATCACACCCCTGGGTAACGGACACCGTGAAAACGATGATGAGACTGCGGGACGCTGCGTTGGCTAGATATCGATTAAATAAATCCAAAAATACAAGAGAGTATTATACGCAGTTGAGATCTCTTGTCACGACCTCACTGTATAACGAAAAAGTGGCCTATTTTAAATTCAATATAAATAATAAAATAAATAACCCTAAGGCCTTGTGGAAAAACTTAAAAAATACACTACTACTAAATAAAGGTAACAACGACCTTCCATCGCATTTCTCGGACCCCAACGCGATAAATTCGCACTTCTTGAATGTCCCTGGTAATCCGGTAGTTAACATATCAACTATGACCTTTTACGAATATCACCGACATAGCGAGGCCGTCTTCACTATCTCGCCCGTAGACGAAGATGTTATTCGTAAAATAATTCTGGGTCTAAAATCGAATGCGGTAGGCTGTGATGGCGTGAGTTTGGAGATGCACTTATTATCCTTACCCTACACTTTACCGACTATCACAAGTATCATTAACACCTCAATACAAACGGCAGTTTTTCCTGACATCTGGAAAATGGCTACCGTTAGACCACTACCTAAGAACTCAAACCCTGTAGATATAAAAGACCTACGGCCCATCAGTATTCTCCCATGTCTGTCTAAGGTTATGGAGAGGGTGGTGTGCGCACAGTTAACGCATTACCTGGAGAGTAACGATATCCTCCCTATGTTGCAGTCCGGCTTTCGTAAAGGACGAAGTACTGCCACTGCCCTGCTGGATGTTACCGACAATATACTATGCGCACAGGACCAAGGTATGTGCACGGTACTTGTGTTACTGGACTTCTCCCGCGCTTTCGATAGCATAAATATTCCGCTGTTGCTTTCTAAACTGACGTACTACGGTTTTGACCACAAAACTGTGCAATGGTTCCACAGTTACCTGTCTGAACGTCATCAGCATGTGGAACTGCGCCTGGAGGATGGACAATCAGTTTCTTCAGACTGCACTCCTCTAACAAGAGGAGTCCCACAAGGATCCATCTTGGGACCCGTCCTTTTTATCCTCTACTGTGCCGATATAACTAAGTGCATTCTAAAATCGAGCTATCATATCTATGCAGATGACATACAAGTATATATTTCCTTTAAAAGTAGTGAATATGAAAGAGCTATGTCAGACCTTAATGAGGATCTTATACGGGTCACTGATTGGGCAGAAAAAAATACTTTGGTCCTTAACCCCATCAAAACTAAATTTATGATCTTTGGCACAAAACACAACTTGACCACTTTGCACAACTTCAACGTTACACTCATGGGTAGGTCAATCGAGAGAGTAAACGAAGCTCGTAATCTGGGACTACAAATGGACGTCGGTCTTAGATACGAAAAGCATGTCGCTGAACTGGTACGAAATTGTTTTTATAGGTTAAAAGTTTTGTATAGGATTCGCCCTTTTCTATCTGACAAACTTCGCGTGCAATTAACTGAATCACTGGTTCTTTCAAAATTGAATTACGCCGATACGGTCTACGGTCCGCGGCTATTGGCGCGCACAGATAGACTTATCCAGAGGGTACAGAATGCCTGTGCCCGCTTTTGCTTTGCGATTCCACCTAGAAGCCATGTGACCCCGTTTCTTAACAAACATTATGTTTTGAAAATGAAGTCAAGACGGAAACTCCATTTGGCTTCCCTTATGTTTGGTGTCATTAAGTGCCATGAACCGCCTTACCTTTACCGCAAAATAATTTGGGTTACAAATGGACGTGACTGCGCGAGGAGAGAGTGTTCTTTGCAGCTCTCTATTTCATCACACAAGACAGCCGCTTTCAGGGGAAGCTTCCGCTATGCAGCATCTAAAGTGTGGAATAATCTGCCACCGCCTATCAGATCGCGAAACACTTTAGGCTCTTTCAAAAAACATTTACACCGTTACTTAATTGACGCACAGCGGAAGCTAGATATGGCTAATGTGAACATGTCGTTTGTATAGTAAGTGTATGTATACGTTTCTTGGAATATTTATGTATGTTTATAGATGTCAAATGCATAGCACATTCACACCGTCAAGGTATGGACACTTGTGCGGTAAATCAGAATTAATTAGACATATACGGGGATATTCGTGTGAAGCTTTCGGGTGGTCTGAAATTATTATAGATGTATTTGTACAACTATATGTCTTTATGTTATATGTGTGAGTACTCGCTTATTATAAAATGTATTATATATTTATGACATCTCGTATTTCTATGTATTTATGATATTTAAGTGCCGGTTGTTATGCGTGAGTCACTTTAGGGCCTAGTCGAAAACCAGCGTCAGGCTTCGTCTGGCATTTGCTGAACTTGGTCCTATTCTGACACGTTCACGAGGCAATCATCGCTCGGTTGTTTTATCTTGTTTCCAAAAGTGTATTATATAATATGATGTTGTGTCTTATCGTGTATGTGTCAAAATAAACATTATTTTCTTTCTTTCTTTCTTTCAAATTAGATAACATAAAGGCAATAGTACAATATTTTAAACACAGTTCCTCAGCATCTAGCAGATTGCAAGCCATGCAACTTCAAATGGATTTGCCTGCACTTAAATTAAAACAAAGCGTAGTCACCAGATGGAATTCCACTTACGATATGATAGACCGAATGCTAAAAATAAAAGATGCAGTTGTTAGTACTCTCGCCATAGAACAGCCCCGACTTAACACTCTATCACCTGATGACTGGACCCTTCTAGCAAAATGTGTCGAAGTTTTAAAAATATTTTACGACGTAACTGTAGAAATCAGCGCCGAGAAATCAGTGACAGTGTCAAAAGTATTGGTACTAATTAAAATAATGAAAACACATGTCCAAAAGTATCTAAACGGAAGTGGTCCTGATCCGTATCTTCGATTTTTATTTACCCTTCGTGATCAATTAAATGAGCGATTTTACGACGTAGAGAGCAATGCGTTAGTGACAGAAGCAGCGCTATTAGATCCTCGTTTTAAAAAACATGCTTTTATAAACATGGAGAAATATGATCTATGTGTAAAGTCTATTAAGGGAAAACTTCGCAATTTGTGTGCCAACAAAACAACATCATCAATATTAGAACCGCCACCTCAAATGACCCAACCGTTAACGTCAGAAATGTGGGATGACTTTGACAGAGAAGTTGAAAAGGAAATTATACAGAACCCCACAGCCGCAAGCATAGTAGAACTCGACAAGTATTTGAATGAGCCATTAATTAAGCGGTATGATCGCCGTTTATTATATCCGAATTTATATGTTCCGATGAAACGCCGACTGTGTGTGCCGGCCACATCCGTGCCCTGTGAACGGGTTTTTTCTAAGGCTGGTATGACTATTAGCCAGAAAAGAAGTGCCTTAAAGCCAGAAAAGGCTTCGCAAATTTTATTTTTAAATTATAATTTACAATAAATATTTATTTTTTAAACGCTGTTTTTTACTTCAATTCTGTACTTCATTTTTAGCTATATAGTTATGTGAGTGAAGTAGTCCATAATAATATCTACTCTTTTCTAATATAATAGACTCGATATAAAATATAAATAAAGTAAGCATTGCTCACCAATCTTTTTATTGATATATTTATGTGGCGGATATAGCCCGACTTATGACAAAATTAAACGCTTCACTACATTTGGACAGCCATACTTTTTAATTTAATGGTATTATAATGCGTTCCAATTTTGAGCATCTTTACATTTTTAATTCATTTCAATTCAATATATAAATAAACTGTATTTAATCATTCGGAACAGTTAAGTTTTTATGTACAATAATATATTTGTTAGATTTTCTGACTGATTTAATAACATTACATAAAGGTTAAATGTGACGTATTTGTTTTTATGTTTTATTTACATTTTGTATCAAGACGAATTGCATGGAATATATCGGTATAGTACATTCAAATAATAATATGTGGAGTTGAATTACGTTTCAGTAAAACAGGTAAGTACTGTGTCAGTCACGTCACAGAATACCTACATATTGCATTCCCTATTCTCTTTCTAACGGCAGAACGAGATCGATCACGCAATCCTTCGATTATTTATACTAAATAGATACATACGAACTGTGACCGAAATGACCGAAATGATTGAATCTTTTTAACCCGATCACTATACAAATGGTTCACGATCGACCCGGGTCATAGAAAATGATTGACCGACACAGGTTTATCATAATCAAGTCTTGATTATTTCGTTCGTCCACGTGACAGGCATGTTTATTGTTGGTTCCAAATAAGCGTCTCCACAGAATCTATAATATTTGCAACAATAGTATCCTTTAGATTTTTACCGCCAAAAACAGAAACACGGTTGCCAACATTTGTTGACAATTTTTGTTGCCGAGGAGGAGGACCACTGACCTCGAACAGGGCCCCGAAGTGGACACATTCTATAAATGAGAATGTCATGTAGGCATATTTTCGGACTATAGAGTTGGTAACGAACCTAACAGAGTACAGTGTTCAACTAGTCTCTTTGTTTCAGGAGCTTGAGCCAGCCGTTAACGTATCCGCACAACGATTTTCGGATCATGTACGAGCTATACAGCGCTGTCATCTGCTGGATTATGCTGTACTTGAGAGGATACGCTCGGACGTACGGAATACTTTGACTATCCCTTCTTCGTCACATGCTGTGGATTTGGTACCAATCAGCACACCCCAGTTACCACATGATTACAATGTTGATGAATTAGTGGAGAGTGAAATTATATTGATTACAATGTTGATGAATTAGTGGAGAGTGAAATTATATCCGTAAGTACCCAATGTAATGATAGAATAAGGAGCGCTTTGGAGGATGCGATTTAGGAATACTGGTATGTTAATTGTAGTAACAGACCCGGTTGCCCCGCTTGCCCATTTATAAACGAAATTTAGCGCTGGTAATTAAGTGCCCTAGTTTCGTTATTATCAGATTATTATGATAATAGTATAGATCTCAGTGATGTACATTCTATTCTATACTGTGCGGAGTAGCTGGTGTCAAATTTGAAGAAAATGTGACTTGTACTCAACCTAAAAATACTGTAGCGGCTTGGCAGTGTAGCATTGATGGTCGAATTGCTGAAACTAGGACACTTATTGGTAAACGAATGTCCATTGTTGCAGAAAAATAAGCAATCAAATGCTTTTAGTGTTGTATTTTTGAATGGAAATGAAAACACTGTAATTTTTTTATCAAGTTACTTTTAAATACATAAAAAGAACTATGTGTTGGTGGCAACTGCAGTGTCAACTAATGATGTTTACAAGCTTCAGATTGTCATTTGATGGTACTACGAACATGACGAAGGATAAATGTGTGACCTGTTGCGAAGGCAAACAGACGAGATTGTGGTGCTATGGAAACAAAATCCATTGGAGGAGCCCGGTATTTTCTGTTGTTTGTCGATGATTATAGTCGCATGACATTCATATATTTTTTTGAAGAATAAAGATGAAGTACCTATTCAGTAAATTCAAAGAATTTAGAATGATGGCTGAAAATCAACAAAATAACTAAATAAAAATTCTACGTACAGACAATGGTGGTGAATGAAGAATTATTTGATAACAAATGGTATCATTCACCAGAAAACCGTTGCTTACACGCCAGAACAAAATGGTGTTTGCAAAAGAACAAATCGAACTACTATTGAGAAAGCAAGATGCAAAGCTTGGAAAACAGTTCTGGGCAGAAGCACTTGCTGTAAATCTATCTTAAAACCGCTCAACAACTACATGTCTAGAAAACATGACACCATATGAAGCGTGGTACAAAATGAAACCAGATTTAAGTCACAGACGTTTGTTTAGAACCCCGGTAATTGCTCACATACCCAAAGAAAGAAGATTGAACTAGGATAAAAAAGCAGAGCAATACATTTTGTTCCTCAGTAAAATTTAAATTAAGTTAAAGAATTTATGTTTTAAATTAAGTTTATTGAAATATTTTGTTAAGTGGGGGTGTTACATTTTATTAACAAATTATTTCTACTACGCCGTCTATTGTTCCTATTGTAAAACGAATGTACTAATTCATCAAGGTAAATAAAGTCAGTCGTAAACCACAAAAGCACGTCTTAATATTAAGTTTAGTAGTAGGAAAAATTCGATTAGTTCCCAATAGTAAAAATATATCACTGCCTAAGTTGGAACTAATGGTTGTTGGAACATTATTTATTAAGATTAATGGCCGAGATCAAAACTTGTTATAACAACTATAATATCAAAATATATGGTTGGGTTGATTCGATGGTGGTCTTCAAATGGTTGAACGGGGTTCCTTGAAAGTGGAAGCCGTTTGTAGAAAACCGGGTAAAGCAAATTAAAGAAGTAATACCCGCTGAGTCGTGGAGGTATGCCAAGTCTCAGGAAAACCCCGCAGACTGTTGCAGTAGAGGCATATCAGCAACACAGCTAAAAAAATAAATCTTTGGTGGCATGGACCGAGTTGGTTACAAGAGATCAACATTAGTCCTGACTCCGAGCGACCTAAATATTTCACCGATCAAGAGGTTAAAAAGTACCAAAACAAGTGAACTTCATCGCAAAACAAGACAAGGACAGCAATATCATAGCAACGCTGATTACACGATACAGAGAGGGATCTTCGAACAAGATGGCACTTAACGCAAAAAACACTCCAAGACATATGGAAAAGATGGCGCAGGGAATATTTAGACCAAATCAAAGCCCGTAGCAAGTGGCAAAAACAGGAAGAAAATATAAAATCAGTGCTTATTCATGATGACAATCTCCCAGCAGGAAAATGGCTACTGGGAAGGGTTACTGAATTACACCCAGGAGCTGATGGCTACGTCAGGATCGTAACTCTTAAGGTAAAAAATGGCTTTGTTAAAAGACCTATAACCAAGCTGTCTATATTACCCAGAGGCAGAAAGTGCCAGAGAACATATCAAATACTCGTACACAGACGCAGCAAAATATAATGCCTAAACGCGGCTCACATTTTAGCTCTGTGGTCATGGCGTCAGTATTTTTTATGAGGATTATATCAGGTGCAGCGAGTTCATACAACACAGCCGAAATAAAAGATCGTTACATATATTTGGAAAAAAAATCGGATATGCGGCTTATGGGAGACGAAAGGAGAATATTAACATACTACGACATGGACCCGTATCAACAAGGACTTACGGTCAATGTGCAAAATAAACAAAGCAATGCGATGCGAAATACATGCGAATTACAACTACAGCACGGGTACAGTGAACTCGAATACTAAAATCATATGCTTCCGAGTCAGCATTCTAGCTATAGAGCTAGGCGTCCAGCCGTCCCTCGGTTAGAATAAGAGAGACGATCGCGGTACCTATCTGTCTCTCTCTACTCGCGTATGTGCAGTAAGCGCGGAAAAGCAGCATAGCAGAACTATTCTACGGTTAGTTGTTGTGATTGCATTACCATTACTAGTCCTTTACTGCGCATGTGTCAGTAGAGAAGGACAGATAGGGTACCGCGATCTTCTCTCCCTGTTGGACGTCTCCGCTTACAGGCAGCCGTAAGTCTTCCCTACTCTATCTATAATAGCTCTATAATTCTAGCACGCGACAATGGCGAGGTCTCATTGACGGTGACGATTACGTCGCAAACAGCTTATTCGGCGTATTGTAGTGTATCAAAAGGACATACAGCTGATTCGAGACAATTAAAAACATGTGGTATCACTGTGGAGCAATCTAACTTCTATTATAGAATCACAAAATAACGTTTTGGAAAGAATTACTATTTTGATCGATAAACAACATAAAGCGACAAATCAGCATTTAATGACTCTGGACTCTAAGACTGACGGCATGAAACAAGAAATACAAGAGAACTTTGACATGAATGTCTTCACGTTCACAGCTCTTATTGCTAACAATATGTTACTCAATCTGAAAAATATACAAGAAGTGCTGTTGGATACCGTAACTGACATTTATCACGGTCGATTTAACCCGCATTTTTTGGCACCAGAACAGTTGAAAGGCGAATTGAGTAACATTTCAAGTCAGTTAACTTTGCCAGTCGATTATGTACAAAGTGAGAACATTTATCAATTACAGTGAAAACAAGACTATTAAAGAAATACTTCCTTTTCGAAATCAAGGCACCTTTAGTCGGCCAGACCTTTTTCGAAATTTATATATTGATTCCAATTCCACTACAATCAAGCTATAACAAAATTAGCATTGTACCAAAATCCGACTACGTTGGTATTAATCTACAAAAGGACATTTACATGGTAATTACGGAAACCGACTTAAAACAGTGTCTGCATTTCTCTGTAACTCCCCTTTAAAATCCAGTAAATCACCTTATCAGTGAAAACGACCTCTGTGAGGTGAATCAGCAAACTAATCAATGCAAGACTGCAATCAAATCATGTAAATGTATGCATTAAAATGAACAATATTAATTAATTTGTTTATTTTTGCTGTCTCGAGTGTCAGGTGCGAATATTATGCAAGGATCAAGTTACCGTTAAACAGCTGGTACACTCGGGAATCATCAACCTCAGTTGAAGTGTTCATCTACTGCTAATACTCATGCTCAGGATTTCAAGACCACGCTATAAAAGTTAGGTTAGGTTGTGTGTGTATTATTCAAAATTTAGAGCACCACGTCGTTGAATGGCTCGATGAAAACGACGTAGATATTCCGAAATCGGATGAAAGTGAGCAGACACACAACATTGAGCAACTGACATCTCATATCATCGAAAACTTAGAATCATGGATTCGGATACCATGGATTGAAAACTTAATTGAAATTAATATGTATGAAAATAAAGTGCGTGACACTTCATTTAGTTTGTTTGACTCTATAGAGCGATCAACCGTAGTGAATGTCTATTATTGTGTATTATCTATTATCCATAGACGTTATTATCTATGATAGTGAATGAGCATGATAAGTTTGGCGGTCACGGGTCATGTTAGATTAAATAAATTTGTATTTAAAAGTAATAGTGATTATACTCTGTCCATTTCTTTATTTTGTTTTTGACAGTTCAAGAAATTTGAAATTAGTGACGTAGAATGGGTGAGCCATTACCGATTCGATTTGAAACGAATGGCGATTTTATTTATGAAGAACTTTCAATCGATTTAATTAAATATTTTTTGTTGAAATATTAATTATTCCTTCATTAGTTTTTTTTATATTATGTAAGAAATACACAAAAATATAAATAATAAATCAGTAAATTGGATGAATGAACAGAGTTATTGTTCTTTACTCTTGGTTTGATCCTAAATTCCAAGATTTCGACTTAATTCCTTGCAAAAATTCAATCTTGGAGTCATAGATACATTTTTTTTTCTTTTTTTTATTAAATTTACAGAAAATATACTTACATGAAGTCAAATTATTTTTATCATATGATCGATTTATCGTATTTCAAGTACTGTTTTATAGTCTGTGGTTGTTTGTTATGCACAGACCACTTCACAAAGTACCGTCACCGTCAATAAAGTACGACATTGCTGTAGTACATAATTCCGAAAAAAAATATGGTAATTTATAGGCGTGAGCTGTCAAAAAGAAAATAAACGAATGGACAAAGTATAATAAGAATAGTGAAACAATAGCTTTAAATGTTGTTTCTCTTTTCAGGTAAGATGTGTAACTAATTAATGTTTAAGAATGTTTTGTTAAGGTAAACTAGTTTCTGTAATGAAAAATAAAACTTCACTCTTTTCAGAGCAACTCAATTTTGGTTGTAGCTTTACTGTTCACAATAAAATCCAGTGATAGTTATAAAACAAAACCTTATATGTATACCAAAATTTTTACAGTTAATTCAGAGCGTTATGTAGATGTTAGACAACTTTTTGGTGTCTGAACTGCAATTCCGGGCAATAACCAAGAACATGGTTACAGCAGGACGGAGCAACCTCACACACGTCCAATATGATATGCATAGAAATCCGTCCACGAGAGAACGCGAATTTTTGAGTATATCGTATGACTGATGAAAAACCTATATGGGAATCTAAAGATGCCAAGGTGTAAACATTGTTAGTCACTCGGATGATGGAGGAGGTGATGTTACACATTATCACATGCACTAGTTCAGCTGAAATGTGGAGGAAACTTCACAGTGTGTATGAACAAAAGACTGAAACAAGTATACACATTATACAACAGAGATTTTTTCAGTATAAGTATGAACAAGGTATTGATATGTCAGTTTTCTTATCAAAAATTCAAGAGATGCAAAACTCACTAAAGCAGATGGGTGAAGAAATCTCAGATAGATTTGTTATTACCAAGATACTGATGTCCTTGCCTAATGAATACAAACATTTTGTGTCTGCGTGGGAGTCGGCACCAGATGACAAGCAGACCATTGATAACTTGGTGGCCAGATTATTAATCGAAGAAGAGAGGTTGAAAGAAAAGAGTGAGGAGTCTCAGCAATCTTCATCCTCAGCATTTGTTGTGAAATTTAAAAGACAAATCAACTGTTTCAAATGTGGCAAAATTTGTCACTATCAAAGCTAGTGCCGATACATAAAAAATCGCAGTGAAGAAAACGTAAACAATAATAACTGTTTCTACTGTGGAAAGTTTGGACACTACAAAGCACAATGTAAGTTTAGAAAACAGAGAGCTAGTAAGGCTGAGAACAAACCAAAGAGCAATGCATTTTTATAGTGCCAAGATCGTTAAATGAACTATATAAATCAAAGTAGACACAGGTGCAAGTGACCACATGTGTCGAGATCGTGCGTTGTTTACTTCATTCACAAGTAATTCAGAGCAATCAGTAATTGTTAGAAATGGAGCAATATATAGTGGCTCTGGTTGCGGACAGGTAGCTGTACAAGTATCAGATGGGACTGCATGGATTGTGATACAGTAATAATGTTTTGTATGTTCCAGAATTAGAAAACAACTTATTCTCAGTCAATCGCGCTACCGATAAAGGGTTTGTAATGATGACAGGTCATGCAAATTTTACAAATCTAACGAAGTATGTGTAGTATAATTGTCTAAAAAATATTTTCCTGTTAATCTTAATTTGAATATCATGTTGTGTGATTACGGAAGGGTATCAATCAATAAGGAATATATTTCGCGTGTTCTTCAATAACTGTACATTGCGTATGAGTTGAGCGGACTGACTGGTATCGGTGATGCGGACTGACTGAAGAGCCCTGTTCGCGATGTGTTACTTTAGCTTACAATAGCTGTGTAGTACTTAAAGGTAGCAACCGTAAAATAGTAATAGTTGGTGCACTAATATGGCAACCCAAGAAACATAAGTGTGTGATTGCTGTTTCCTTTTCCGTGCAAATGTATAATTGTCGTGTACTCATGTCACTTCTTTTGCAATAAATGTTTTACTGTTTTTCATGGATGGTATTAATTAATTGCCCATCAGTGTGGATATAACAAGTGGCGACGAGGCGAACCGTATTAAAAAGTGCAACAAAACAATACCGCGGCATGTATCAAGTATTGAGGTTGAAATTATAACCTGGAACGTGTACCGCATGTCACAAAACTGCACATGGATAGAAAAATATTAACATTGATTGAGCAACGAAGAAAGACGTGGATTAATACGAAACGTAAAGAAGAATTGATCGAGATCGCCAACCAATTAAACACTGGTACTGTGTTTACAAATGAAAATACAGTTGAAGAGGTTAGAAACATTTTACGAAACTACATTGACGAATACTGCTTGTACGAACAGCCAAACCTATCAATGGCTTCAATCACCTGTTTGGAAGTTTTCTCTGGCGATAACTGGAATGCTTATGAACAGCAATTTGAATGTTTCGTATTACTAAATGATATTCCTAGAGAAAAGAAGGTGCCATTGCTCATAACGAAATTAAGTACAAATGTTTACGACCTTTTGACTACATTATGTACACCAGTATCACCCGTAAAGGAAACATATGAAAACATCAGTGAAAAGTTGAGAAAATATTTTCATCCAGTTAAAAATTGTGCAATTCATCAAGCTGAATTTCGGAAAAGATGTCAGAAGTCTAGTGAATCCATTGAACAGTATGTGTTAGAACTAAAGAAATTATCTAAATACTGCAACTTCAGAAGTCTAAATGATGAAATTAAAGAAAGATTGTTGAACGGGACACATCGTGATGCAGTAAGATTTGAATTGTTGAAACAAGCAGACCAAAGTTTGGAAACTTTGATGATGGTTGGGAAAAATGTGGAAGCAGCTTACAATCTAGCTTTTAATCAAGAGAAACAGCAGGAGCGCTCTGATATGTTCAAACTACAAGGAAGAATTTACAACAAGAACAAGAACAGTGCCCCTCGGCAAAATATTTCACCAGCCACCAAGGCTAATATCACATGTTACTGTTGTGGTAAGAATGGCCATTTCAAAATGGAATGCAGCTTACGTGAAAAATTTTGTAGTGAGTGCGGTATGAAAGGACATATTTTTAAAGTGTGTGGAAGAAAGAAGCAATTGAGAAAGAATGTGAACTTAGTGGAAACTACTAATTTGGACAATGAGGATGTTAAAGAAGTAAACAAAGACAAAGAGGATAATGCGGAGATTTTTGATATATTTTATTTCGGAGAACGTCAAAGGATTCCTTCTGCTACATTAGATGTGGCTGTGAATGAAAAGGTATTAAAGTTTGAAATTGACACTGGAGCTGATGTAAGTACAATTACTTTGTCTGATAAACAAATGTATTTTCCAGATTTAGAAATCAAACAAAGGAATGTAATTTTCACAAATTTTGACCAGTCAACTTCAACACCTATAGGGGTGATTGAGAACCTAGATGTGAGTTATGAGACAGTAAAAGTAAGTGATCAAAGATTATTTGTTGTTTGTGATGGTTTACCCCGTATAATTGGTAAGGACTGGCTTTCAGTGCTAAAATTATGGCCACCAAATTTCACACAAACAGTTTGTGAAACAAATTCTAAAGATGACTTAATAAAAAAGATAAAGAATGAGTTCAGTGAAACATTTAAACCAGGTGTAGGAAATTTCATAGGAGAGCCAATTCATTTAAAGATAGAATCAAATGTTAAACCTATTTTCATGCCTGTTCGATCTGTTCCATATGCTTTAAAGGACAAAGTGAAGGAAGAAATTAAAAGATTACTTGATAACAAGCGTATTGAGCCGGTTGAGTACTCGGAATGGGGTACTCCAGTTGTTCCTGTTCTTAAACCAGATGGAACAGTTCGCTTATGTGGTGATTTCCGTGTAACCATTAATAAATATTTGAAAATTGACCACTACCCGTTACCAACAATTGATAATATAATTATGAAATTACAAGGTAACAATTATTTTTGTGAACTGGATTTGCAAGAAGCTTATTTACAAGCCCCATTAGATACAGAATCACAAAAACTAGTAACAATTGTAACGGAAGAGGGCATTTTTAAGTATTCATATTTACCTTTTGGAGTAAGCACTGGGCCTGGTTCATTCCAACGGTTAATTTCACAGAAATTAAATGGACTGGATGTAGTTGTCTATATTGATAATATATATGTGTATGGTAGGACATTGTCAGAAACATATGAGAAACTTAAACTTGTATTAAAAAGGTTGCAAGATTCAGGTCTTAAACTGAAAGTAAATAAATGTAAATTTTTTGAAGATAAACTAGTCGTTTTTGGATTTGAAGTAAATAGAAGTGGCATCAAAGTAATACAAAGTAAAATTGAACCATTGCTGTTATTACCAAGGCCAGAAAATGTTAAGATGTTAAAATCTTTCTTAGGAAAAGTGAACTATTATAGTAGATTTTTGCAAAATATGGCAGTTATATTAAAACCCCTGTATGATTGTATAAAAAAGATAAATTTCATTGGACAGAAGAGTGTGAAGAGTCATTCAAAAATATAAAAAAAACATTATCAAATACATCTACACTGGCACATTTTGATAAAAATTCTACTATTGTTTTATCATGTGATTCAGCTGATAGTGGTGTGGCTGCAATATTGTCAATTAAGGATAGTAATAATGTAATTAAACCAGTAGCATTTGCAAGTAAAAAACTTAATGAATATCAAATGAAATATCCAATATTAGAAAAAGAAGCTTATGCTATCATTTTTGGTGTGACAAAATTTTATGAATATTTATTTGGTAAAAAATTCATTTTGCAAACAGACAATGAAGCATTAACAAAAATTCTTGGCCCAAAATATGGAATACCAAAAATGGCAGCTAAACGGTTACAATACTGGTCCATATTTTTGAGTGGATTTGATTATGAAATTCAACATATAAAATCGAAAAATAATCCAGCAGATTATATGTCACGTGTTGTTACTGAACAAAAAGAAGCAAATGTAAAAGATTGTGAAATTTTAGACAAAACGTTTGAATTAAATATTGTAAATTACATAAATAGATCCAACCTGAGTAGGCATGTCGATTTGAAATCGATTAATCGAAAAATCGATTATTTAGAGTAATATAATCGATTTTTCAGATCGATTTTGAACCCTACATCGATTCAATGAATCGATTCATAAACCTCCCGAATCGGACCGATCCATTCAAAGAACTAGCGATAATATTCCTCAATTGGCTGCGGCATTTAGTTTTTTTAATTTTTTGCTGTTGTCGGACGCAAAAGCAACTGGTAGTACTTGGTCAATAATTTGAACGCAGCATAGAGTAAATATTTATGAACGCTTCCGAAGGTGGCGTTACTTGCGTTAAAAAAACATTTTATTTTTCTATCCGGCTGTCAAACCTAACCTATCTATTCTTGTGAGTGAGTTTATTTATCAAAAATATACTGTGGATAAATATTATTTTTACTGTAAAAATTTATAGTAATGAAATAAATAATATCGTGTTCATATTTATTTTAATTTGAAAAATAGTAAGTGATTAGATTGATTGTAATCGATTTATCGAGAAATGTGCGTTTGCGTTGCAGTTTGCATTTTTGTTAAAGTATTGTTATTCTTTTTAGCCTAAAATGTCAACTAAAAGTGATACATGGTATCACTTTGTAAAAAAGGGATCAAGTGGCGTATGCAAGTATTGTCATATCGAAGTTAAAACATGCGGGAATACAACAAACTTACGCAACCATTTACTACGAAGACATCCATCTATTAAGTCCGTAAGTCAACGAAAACTGGTGGTGGCAAATGATGGTATTGGTGTTGGTGACGATAAAAAAAAAACTGGAGTGTGTACCCGTACCTTTTCCTTACAATACAACATATGCCTTTTTTATTAATGCATGCTTGTTTGAAAATTGTATATTTTTGCATTTTTTATCCTTTTATTGTATTTATTTTGTAATTTGAAATAATAATAGAATACAAAAACATAATCCTTTTCAGACAAATGACGATATTGCTACTACGTCGACATCAAAGGAAAAATTTGGCATAAATGATGCTTTGAGTTTGACCAGTTCAAAAGAGTACTATGATTCTGACTTAGAAAGTATAGCTTCATCATCAGTATCACTGAAAAAATCAAAACTTAATCAGCTAACTATGGATTCATGTGTTGATAATATTAAAGCATTTAGTGGTGAGAATTTTTGTTATCTACGTAATGAATTACTTACTTTGTTGATTATGGTCATGGTATATTTATGAGCGGTGATAATGTATAGCTTTGATTTTTTTTTTCAGTAAACGGAAAGAAGTATGGACAACTAAATAATGCTATCATGTTAATGATTTGCAAGGATACGTTGCCATTAAATACAGTTGAAAAAGAAGGTTTCACATACTTAATGAAAACAGCAGTGCCTTTATATAAGCTTCCTTCACGGCAGACAATTACACAAATGATAGATGACAAATATGATGTTCTTTCTTTGCAATTTAGAGAAAAGCTCTTAGAAGTAGAGTCAATATGTTTAACTACGGATATATGGACAGATACACATAATACTAGAAGCTACATAGGTTTAACTGGACATTTTATACATGAAAGTGAACTGATTAGTATAAATTTTGGTGTGTCCCATTTAACTGAGCCCCATAATTCTGATTATTTATGTCAAATATTAATAACAATGACTGAAAAATGGGGTATAACCCCAGAAAAAGTTGCAGCAGTTGTTACTGATAATGGTGCGAATATCGTCAAGGCCGTAACAATTGCATTTGGCAAACAAAAACACTTATGGTGTTTCGCCCACACTTTGAATTTAGTAGCTCAAAAACCTTTTGAAGAAAAAGCTGGTATTGAAAGTGCCAAACAGTTACTAAATACTGTAAAGGATATAACTAGATACTGTAAACAAAATGTAAATGTAGCTGATGCTCTTCGTAAAGCGCAAAATGATATAGCAGTACCACTCAAATTGATTCAGTCAGTTTGCACACGATGGAATTCAATTTACTATCAGCTAGTTCGGTTTGTAAAGTTATCTGAGCTACTTGCCCCGATATTACTCAATTACCCGAAAGCTCCACCTATGTTAACAGCCAGTCAACTAGATGGTATTAAAGATCTTATAAATATTTTAAAACCTATGGAAGCTGTGACGAAAGAAGTATCCGTAGAGAAATTTGTAACGTCAAGCAAAATTATACCAATAGTTTCCTGTCTTTTGAAAACATACAGTACAATGAAGACGGAAACAGATGTCGGTGCTGCAACCAAAAATTTAATATTGGAAGAATTAAAAAAGAGGTTTGGTACAGTGGAACAAGTACATGTGTTAGCTATCACCACACTACTGGATCCAAGATTCAAGAAAATTCATTTTTCTGACAGAATAGCATGCTCCAGAGCTATTGATAAAATTAATAGTATGATTGTAGCTTCAAAAAAACAATTGGAGAATAAATTAAGTAATGAAGATTCAGAGAATAATTTGGAATGCCAGCTGAAGGAAGCAGAAGAATCTAACATTTCTAAGAGGTAGTAGAGCCACGCTGATTTCAGCACGAACGGGCCGGCTCGACCGGGGTGGTACTACCCTCGCACAGAAAATCAACGTAAAATGACAGCATGCTGTCGTGTTTCGTTGGTGAGTGCGAGACCGGAGGCCCAATTAGTCTAGTCAACAAGTTCCATACTTGTTGACTAGACTAAAAGATGCAGTAGCATCACTAGGCCGCCATGGTGTGGGTCGCCATGCTGCATTGTCTGCATTCGCAGTGAGCATGGTGACCACCCCTCTTGGATTCTGCTTATGCTTTCCATCAGGCAGAGTAGAGTCATTTTGGCGGGCCAAACATAAAAAAAAAAAAAAAAAAAATTTGGGAATTCCATAACATATTAGTAAAAAATCAGCTACAATTATTTCAAGCAGAAACTGAAGGACAAGGTTTACAAGACGAATTGAAACATTATTTAACACAGCCTGTCGTCGACTTTAAAACGACGGCTCCTATTACATATTGGTATCACCAAAGAAATTCGTTGTACAGCTCAATAACGCCGATTGCCAACAAATACTTTTGCATAGTTGGAACATCTGTTCCATGTGAAAGGCTTTTTTCTGTTGCGGGAAATATTGCTACTGACGAAAGGAGTCGTTTAGATCCTGAGCGATTAGATAAGTTAATTTTTTTAAAGTCACTCGACTTAAAATACTGGGAAATATAATTTCTTGTTAAATTTGTATTTAACTTTAATAAAATTTTATAAACTTAAAATTTGATTAATTTATTAACCGACTTACGAGTACTTAGGCGAGACTAGAAATTGAAACTGCCACATTAGTTTAGTGGTCGCAAGCACTACTGCTGAGCAAAAGATCCTGGGTTCGATTCTCACCTCTACCTATTCTTTCGAAGGAATATAGGCGTGATATTATGTTTATTAATTTAATAATACTTCTATCCAATTACTTGTATTTGCAGTAAATGGTCATCAATAATGTCCTGTATCTTTATTAGGCAATTTGTCATGTTTGAAATTGGCTCGATTAATCGAAAATCGATCTTTTAATGTTCGATTTAAACAAGAATCGATTCTAGTATGTCCGATTTGAATCGAATCGGAGATCGATATTTTTTTAAATGAATCGACATGCCTAAACCTGAGTACATTAAATTGGGAAACTATTAAAACTGAGACAAAAAAAGATCAAATCTTGTGTAATATACTAAGATTTTGTAGAGATGGATGGCCCGATAAAAATGGATTGGGAGAAATGTATGAACCTTATTTTTCAAAACAGCATGAAATTTCTACAGACAGGGAATGTTTGTTATGGGGCTACAGAGTAATAATACCAAATAATATTAGAGATGAAATAATGCATGAATTGCATGCTAGTCATCTAGGGACCACACGAATGAAAGAGATAGCTAGATCATATTTCTGGTGGCCAAACATGGATAGACAGATAGAAGGCATAACATCAAATTGTATTGTTTGTTTACAGAATAGGAAAAACCCGGAAAAGACTCAATTAACAGTATGGCCTCAGCCACCCACTGTTTGGCATAGACTACATGCGGATTTTTTAGGTCCATTTTATAACAAAATGTATCTTGTAATTATCGATGCATATTCAAAATGGCCAGAGGCATTTGTAATGAATAACATATCGGCAAAGAAAACTATTGAGGTATTTAAAGGTATATTTGTTCGGTATGGATACCCATTGCATTTAGTTACAGATAATGGCCCAACATGGACTAGTGACGAATTTAAAACATTTTGTAAAATAGTAGGAGTAAATCAAACTTTACACCAACTTACTATCCGCCTACAAATGGTCTAGCTGAGCGTTTTGTAGATTCATTCAAGTCTCATGTAACAAAAATTGTACAGAGTGGACATTCTGTAGAATATGCCTGTAACTTATTTCTATTTGATTACCGAAGCACAATACATAAAACTACTGGACAGAGTCCAGCCAAACTAATGTATGGTAGGGAGTTGAGATGTCGTTTTTCATTGTTAAGACCAAACCCAGTAAATGATAAAGTAGATATTGAACAAATAAAGCAAACAATACATAGTAAAAATGTACATAAATTTTTTACTATTGGTGAAAAAGTTATGGCAAAGGATCTAAGAAAAAATAATAAGAAGTGGTCTTTAGGTAGAGTTATTGAAATTTTAGTACCGGGGTCAACTTACATAATTGAAGTAGAAGGATTACAATGGAAGCGACATGCCAATCAATTGTTAAAGTGTGGACAGTCGATAGAGGTTTAATTTTTGTGTTATAATACATTGTAAAATGTTATTGTTTTATTATTATGTTGTTATAGAAATGTGAAATACCAGTATTTTTTTTATTAAGTAGGGGAGGGTGTAGTACTTAAAGGTAGCAACCGTAAAATAGTAATAGTTGGTGCACTAATATGGCAACCCAAGAAACATAAGTGTGTGATTGCTGTTTCCTTTTCCGTGCAAATGTATAATTGTCGTGTACTCATGTCACTTCTTTTGCAATAAATGTTTTACTGTTTTTCATGGATGGTATTAATTAATTGCCCATCAGTGTGGATATAAGAAGCTGACCATGCATTTACTATTTGAATGTATTGCATCATCGCGTCAGTCATCCCTCTTACAATTTTTTTTATTATCTATCTATAACAATTTCATTACAATAAAATGTAAAACTTCTAACTTACTGCGCGCGAGGCACTCAGGAAAGCGCTGACACTATATAAGTCCTGTTTATAATAATATGATATGTGGTATAGGCGCTTGCCCACGCATGTAACCTGACGCTCTATGCATGTCGCAGATGTTATAAACTAAAGTTGTACGGTTTACGTACACTTAGGCAACTATAATATTATTTAGCTGATAATGCAAATCGGTCGATTCCTTGCCTTTCCGTCGTAATAATCTTTTTCGACTCAGTGCGCGCTTTAACTTAGTAACGTTCGCTACGAACTAGGAGGATTACGGCCGCCCATGGACACCCGCAACACCAGAGGCGTCACAAGTGCGTTGCCGGCCTTTTAAGAAGGAGTACGTCCTTTTCTTGAAGGTTTGAAGATCGTATTAGTCCGGGAATATCGCAGGCGACAGTTCATTCCAGCTTTCTTTGAAAAGCGCGCAGTTGTGGACAGCCAACCATCTAGATGATGGGGATGAAACTTCTATCGCGTAGGACGATGGCGGAAGGAGGCGGCAGAAATCAGTCCGAAAAATTCCTCGGAGCACTCCCCATGGTAAATGCGGTAGAAGATGCACAGAGAAGCTACATCTCTTCGCAGCGCAAAAGAGTCTAGCCGAATTGAAAGTTCTTGGCAATCGACGATTCGAATCGCACTCCGTTGAATGCGGCCCAAAGGGAGGAGCTGGTATTGGGGTGCTGGGGTCAAAGATGGGGACAGTATTCCATGTAAGGCCGAACCTGCCCAGTGCTCGGGTATTTATTCGGGCGTAAACTCGTCTACGCCCTATGTGCCAAGTTTATGCCCATTCTGTCAGTATTTGTTTTTGCCCTCGACCCATCTCTAGTTGCGCGCTCTAATAAACAGTTGTGTTACTGTGACATCAAGCGACCAGTACGTTACTCTATGTAACTAAATAGTAATTAAAACCTGAGCTACGTCATTTAATTCAACAGGTTATGGGCCCAGAAAAGCTCAGAAATAAAGAAATTGCAAAATATTATCGAAATATCAGTGATCAAAGACATCAAAGTGAACGTAACCACAAAACAAAACGTGTTTTGAGTAAACGTGTTTTCTTGTTTGACTTTTTGTGAAACTTTTACGTATTTGAACTGAGTTTTGTTGAAAATGGCTTTAAATAATACTACCGCGTTTATCAAAAAGCAGTCTGGCCGTGAAAATTATGCAACCTGGCGTTTTGCAATGCAAACATAGTTGCAACATTGGCTTCTTGGGAGGATGGAGGATCTTTGGGATTGCAAAATGTAGTAGTATGTAAGCAAAATAATGGGTACCGGTTATAAGCTCATGGACATAGGCTTTATGGTAGATGATGAGTGGCTGGTAATACTGCTACTCGCTGGTCTTCCTGATACATATCAGCCTATGATAATAGCTATAGAGAGCTCTGGAATGAAAATTACCTCAGATTCTGTTAAGGCAAAGTTGTTACAAGATATAAGACTGTCTGAAAATGACTCCAAGGTAAGGTTTTAGTAAACAAAAAGTCTCAGAAAAACGATAATGTGGAGAGCGAGGCCTTCGCGGTGAAGAGCTATACAACCTCCGGGTCAAAATGTACAACTGGCAGATGAAAACTCCTGTTTGAAGCGAATGTTCTAGAATTGATTTATATAGTTTGAAACCTTGACTTTTGAATGCTGAAGAGGAGATACACGGCAGGGGTCGCGGAGTCAAGACCTCCAAGCAGTGAAATAGAAATAAATGTATTCCTATTTTGTAAAATTCTCATCTTGCAGTAAAAACGTATAATACGTTTAGTCGTATTGTTATTTCTTAAATTTCAGGTACCATAGTCCCCTGACTACAGAAACCCCCACGCGTCGTACTTGAGAAAGTACGGCTGCCGCGATAGGAAGCCATCAAAAGGACCAAGATGCTATACTTGCAATAAATATGGTCATAAAAGTTCAGAATGCAAATCTAAAGCTAATGACACACACGAACTAAGTAGCTCGTATGCTGCTGTATTTGTAAAACATTCTCACAAAATGATGCCTGGTATGTGGACTCCGGTACAACCTTGCACATGACCAAACACAAGAATTGGACATTTATAATGATGGAGGTCATGAGAAGAAGGTACTGTTTAACAATGTTTTATATGTTCCCGAACTGGCGACCTAACATAACCTGGTATCTGTGAGTCAGATTTAATAATTATTATTTTTACGGGCATAGCACTAGTTGGTCTATAGAAGACTCATTTTGTAGAGATTTTGGAAAAAGTTACCATGTTTTTAAAGTAAGATTGTATTTTATGAGAATACTTGATTAATTACATGAACGTTTTGCTATTGAATTTGTAATAAGAATATTTAATTGATTATATATTTATATGAACGTGAGTATCATTTATTATTTCCCTGTACCCACCTACAGATCAACCTAATTGTTAACGGGTGCTTTTAGTAGTAAATAACACCGTTACACTGCAAGAACACCGTTACACTGCAAGCACGTCATTGCATGTTTGATGTGGCTTCACCGCAGAAGTGAAGAACCTTCATTCAAACAAATTGAATGTTACTGGAAGAAGTCCGAGCTATCAAAAGTGGGAACTACACTTAAATATATAATAGCTGCTAAGTTATAAAAAACACCAGCATCTTCAACACCCTAGATGAAAGTGTTTTTAATAAGTTTGTGGAACAGGCTACAGTTAAAGACTCACTAATTGTGAACTACTAAAGTACTTGAATCCCACGAATACACTCTTAGAAGACGTGTCTTTGTACTAGTTAGTTCTGAAATACAGATACAGAGCAAGCACCGCTGAAGATTTTATAAACCAAATAATAATAATAATTCTTTATTGAACATAAAACAAGATACAAATACAATAGTACGGTAATAGCGGCAGTAGTAAAAACTGTGTTGCAACCATTAACGCCCACTTCCGGATATGTGTAAACATTACATTTCTAATTTGTAAAATAAATGTATTAAATAAAAAAATAAAAATCTAATATTACAACATCTAAAATAAGTAAACAGACTTAACAATGGTAGCAAAAACAAAAATATAAATGAAAATGATTAATATAGGACATTTGGTCACTCGTAAGCGTGTGTGTGTGGTGAGTGTTTGTGTGTATAATTTAACAGAGACATGGTCCTAAAAATTGCGTGGTACGTTATCCCGGTCCTACGCTCAAAAGTTTTTTTTTTTCTGCTAGCCCTGTTAACTACCACAATTTTAAAATTTTGTAAGGTGAAAGGTGGGCCCCTGATCAAAATGAAGCCACTCACGAATAATTTGCGTGATAGTAATAACTTGTAAAATTTGTTCCGGGGATCCCGGACTATATACGATACTCAAAGTATAGAGTGGTACACTTTGTAAAAAATAAAGAAGAAATTAAAAGGTGTATAAGAAAATATATTGCTCAGGCGAAGAATGAAACAGGAAATAGGATTAAAATATTCCGAAGTGATAACAGGACAGAATTCAATAATAAAGAGATAAAGGAAATGTTCCAAGTTAAGGGACCATTCACCAAATAATTGTTTCCTATACTTCGGAGCAAAATGGTGGTGCCGCAAGAGAAAATAGGATACTTGTGGAGGCAGCGAGGACAATGCTGTGTGCTAAAACATGTCAAAAACACTGCGGGCGGAGGCTCTCAACACTGCAACTTACGTGATAAACGGAACAGGCAAAAGCAGAAGGTAAAACTCCCTATGAACTGTGGTCTAACAAAAGATATTATATAACTGACTTTAAAGTATTTGGACCTAGTGTTATTGCCCATATACCGAAAGAAAAGAGGAAAAAGTGGGATTCTAAAGGTGAAAAGGGGTTTCTGGCTGGATACGGAGAGACAACAAAAGAATACCGAGTATATTTCCCATACAGAAATAATGTTGAAATAAGAAGAGATGTTGTATTCATAGAGAATAATCAAACTTATACCGGAAAGTTTGACAGTAGGTTGAACGAATCACTACCTACACAGTTATCTACTAGTGATGTCAATCAAGAACAGGAGCAAAGTGTAGAAAGGCACTTAAGTAAGCCCGAGGTTAGTGATGAAGAAAAAAATAGTAGTACAGAGACTGATGGCAGGGTGTATGAACCAAGTGATGGCAACAATTCGAGTGAAATAAGTTTTAATGAAGAACCCATAATAAAGCGAAGCTCTCGTTTAAAGAAACAGACCTCATTTTATAAATGTAACATTGTTCATTGACTGATAGTGAGCCTAAGTCATATGAAGATACCATGAGTAGTCCAGACTCTTGTAAGTGGAAAGAAGCGATACGAAAAGAAGTACAGACCCTGAAGGACAACAATACATGGAGTACCTGCAAGTTACCAAACGTTACTAGAGTGGTAGGTATTACGTGGATATTTAAGGTTAAAAACAACAATGAGATCTCGCAATATAAAGCTAGTTTAGTAGCTCGGGGGTTCGAGCAAAATGATGAATTAGATTTTAATAAAATTTCTTTTTCACTAATTATATGCCCTCATTAGCATGGTACGAAAACGCAGACAGATTTTTATCTGATGTAATCAAAAGCAGAAAAACTTTTCAGAATGTGGTAAGTTTATTACACTGTTTATTACATAAAAGATTAACATACGTACATATACGATTAAAGTTTAGTAGCTATTATATGACAATGTATGTAGTTTTATTTTTATTGTTTGTTAAATTAAAATATTCTGTCATTTTGCCATGGGACGGCACCGTTGCAACACTAGACTTACTATATTTTTAAGCTGTTGTTTTTAAAAGTGATTTCAATATGGAGACTGAATTAAAAGCTCTTATTCAGCAACATAGTTTTATATAAGGGAGAATAACTATTTTTTACTTGAATTCGATCAAACTGATTGAGCCAAAAGACTTTGCTAAATAATTACTTCTTGAACTTGAATTAAAATTTCGACAATTTTAATTGGATTTTAATTTAGGGATTTCTTTTATCAGTTTGATGTATTAAAAAACAAAATTGAGATTTTATCTGCAGAACAGTTGGAAGAAAATGGAAAAACTGAAAATTATTTTTGATTAAATATTGCATTGGCTCCCTCAAACCCTCTCCTGAGAGGAGACCCGAGCCCAGCAGTGGGACGGTATGGGTTGTTGATGATTGCATTGGCTCAAACAATAATTTATTAATGATGTTACTGCTAGTAATATACCTCTAAATTGTACTTCCAATTCAACGGGTAGTAGCCATCATGGCAACCAGAACTGTAAATTAAATCTTGTAACTATTCAGTTGCCATCTGTTGATGATGATTGGTTAGCTCATGGCTGTGCAGCAATGACTCCAAACCTTTTATTTTGTTTTCTTTGGTCGACTTCGTTCTCATTCAAGTCTCTTAGTGAAAAAAATATTGTAAACCGTATTATTATTTTTTAAAAGGAGCAACAATGGAGTTTCTTGCCAGATTCTTCTCCATGAAGGGTAGGCTGCACTTGGAACTGGCGACTAGAATCACTCGATTTTTTAATATTAAATATTGACTATTCATAAGTGCCTGTAAAATAAGTGCCTATATGAATAAAATATTTTTGAGTTTGAGTTTGAAATTATCTTAAGTGGATGGAATATAAAGACACTTTCGATTCAGAAAAAAAAAGATTCTATTCCGGACATAAACAAATTTCACTACTTATAGTCCTCATTAGAGGCAGGCGCGTCTAATGTCATAAAAGTCAATTGAGTTTACTGTTAGTAATTATAAATTAGCTTGGAGTTTACTTGTTAGTCGCTTTGACAACAAAGGAGTTTTGATAAATAACCACTTGAAAGCGCTTATAGTACAGTCATTAGGTGCTCAAAAAGAGGGTTACCTGGAAAGTTTTCCGGGAGTTTTGAAAATTGGTGTTATTATATATATCGATGTGCTCTTTTGGATTTTTACTTTGGCACCTCGTATATTTGCCGCTCAAGTCGCCATATTGGAAAAATGGCGCTTAAAAGCAGTTTTTGTAATAAATCCGTTCCGGCTCATTTTACGATAAAATTAAGTACCTAGTAATAAACTAAACTAGAGAAAATTTCCTACAATTTATGATAAGGAAATTACCTACCTTTTTTGTAAAATCACTAGTTTTAGCGTACGAGAGCCGCAAAGTCCACCCCAACACGCGTTTTGGCCAAATGACTTATAGCCACACAACCATGAGGTACAAGTAAGTGGCACGTTTTTTTGTGGTATCCTCAGCAGGCCTAATCAATTGTAATGAAGGGGTAGACAAAATGTCGTAGGCGCTAAAAACGAACTGAACAAACTGTTAAAATCTTGTAACAAACCAGTCAGTGATTTCGCGTGCAACAAAGGCATTACTATTAAATTTTCTCCTGCTTATGCACCGCATTTCGGCGGTATCTGGTAGGCAGGGGTTAAGTCGGCCGAATTCCACTTAAAACGGATTGCTAGTAATTGTAGTTAAACATTTGAGGAGTTATATACACTGTTTACGCAGATTGAGGTCATTATGAACTCACGTCCACTTACTGCAATGTCAGCTGATCCATCTGATCTATCTCCTATTACACCTAGGCACTTGCACTTGGGTCGATCTCTGACCTCACTACCTTCACCTGTCACTGAGCGAGTCAGCATAAACCGATATCAGCTTATTGAACGCTTGAGGCAATACTTTTGGTTCGTTAGACAAAGGACTACTTATCTACTCTGCCACGAGTTAAATGGAAACTACCTCATTCCCGTACAAGCGCTTGCCAAGTGAAATTGCCTTAAAGGTTCCATCAGATTGGGGTATAGAATAGGCCTCAGTGACAATGGATGGATGAAAACAGAAAATTTCTCTCAATATATAGAAAAAGTGCTACATTCGCATCTCGTGCGAAATAAAATACCATTTCCGGTGATTTTATTTTTAGGCGGAAACAAATCTCACCTCACTTAAGCCGTCAGTGAGCTTTATTGCTCATTAGATATTGTGCTTATAGCACTTTATCCCAATTGCATTCGATTGCTTCAGCCTGCAGATGTCTCAGCTTTTAGACATCTGAAAGGTGTTTGGCAACTTAATCAGCTAATTAATCATTTGTAGGTTTTAAGTTTAAAAGTTAAGATCTCACGAATAACCATTTAAGTACTGATAAAGTAAGACTGTCAAAACGAATAAAATAAAAGGTGGTGATTTTAAACATATTTTAATTACAACTATTCTTTAAAGTATATAATATACCTAAATAAAAGCAGATATTTTACTAGTAAAACGGTGTTTTAATTAGACACTCGGTATGGGTAGGTATTTTTTTTCATTTTTAATTAGCTGTGCCCGCTACTTGGTACATGGGACGTTTGGATTTTCAAGTTATTTTTAATTTTTCACCGTTAAAACCTTTCCTGGACTACGACAAACATTTCAAAACCAAAATCAGCTAAATCGGCTCAGCCGTTCCCGAATTTTAGCGAGACGAACGAACAGCCGTTGATTTTTATAAATAAGAAGATAATAGATAGATACTTATCTTCTACTTTAAATACATGCCAATAAATTAGACGAGTAGATGCCGATATTGAGAATTTCTATGCCAATAATAGGATTTTCTGTAGTCTTTAGGATTTAAGTATAGAATGTTTATTATTACTAGACATCGGATTATATGCATTTGCACGTTTACATATGCAAATGCATATAATTCTATTTTTTTAGCGTTATTGCATATTTTGGTACTTTTTCATTGACAGTGCTTATTTTAGTAGTTATACGTGCTAGGCGTGTAGTATTTATATTTATAATTGTTGGAAAACTATCTAAAGAGCCCTCTATTCCCCATTTGGTTACTTGCAAGGTCCTAGAAAAAACTATTCAACTATCGCCCGGTTCATGAATGATTCCATCAGAACACTATTTCCCGATTTGTTTATGGACGAGAAAATATGTGTTTTTATTTCTGACGATGCGCCTTATATGATGAAAGCTGGTCAAGCTCTGAAAGTATTCTACCCAAAATTGCTTCACATCACCTGTGTCGCCCACGGATTACATCGAGTTGCGGAAGAGATCAGAAACGAGTTCGAAATAGTCAGTAAATTTGTTTCTTCTACAAAAAAAGTATTTTTAAAAGCACAATCGCGAGTACAAGCATAAAAAGAGCAACTGCCAAACGTAGCACTACCCCCAGAACCAACATAAACACGGTGGAAACCAATATTAATGTTTTTTTGATTGTGCATATTTAGTGCATATTTGCATGCATGTTTCGGCATTTTGATAGTGCATATAATCCGATGTCTAATTATTACTATTCCATCACACAAAAACGGTTATGAGAACAAATATTAAAGTATTTTAGTACTGTCACATGTTTTGTCTACTAGCTCTTGTAAATGAGATTTTATGGCAGTTTAATTTCAAACACACAGGAAGCTCACTCTTAAAGTGCCAACGATTGGGTGGTTTAAAAGTGGAGCATACTGTAAAATGTCGAGGATATGAAACGTTCGCTCGATGGAGGTAAAGGACGGAACCTTTTAGTAAATGGAAAAATGCACTTAAAATATTTGAAAATCATACAAAATCACTATATCACAATCGAAATTCGGAACTAGCAGATAACTTCATAAAAGTTATAAACTTCCAATGCCCGGTTCCTATAACCAACGAATCATTAATGTTAAAAGCTTCCATCCGTTTTTAGGCTACGACTAACGAACCGAATTTTGCATTCCTATATTTTTTTGCATCGACTACCTGCGACGACCAGATGTTGTTATAGGCGGTACACACTACATCGATTTATCGTAGCGATTTAACTGAAATCGGTTAAGATTTTTTTTTAAAATATCTGAGCCAATTTCCGTCCACACTATCCAACTCGTAATCAACGGCTGTTCGTTCGTCTCGCTAAAATTCGGGAACGGCTGAGCCGATTTAGCTGATTTTGGTTTTGAAATGTTTGTCGTAGTCCAGGAAAGGTTTTAACGGTGAAAAATTAAAAATAACTTGAAAATCCAAACGTCCCATGTACCAAGTAGCGGGCACAGCTAATTAAAAATGAAAAAAAATACCTACCCATACCGAGTGTCTAATTAAAACACCGTTTTACTAGTAAAATATCTGCTTTTATTTAGGTATATTATATACTTTAAAGAATAGTTGTAATTTCACATCTCCCAAAAGTAAAAATGACGAAGTGTGATAATTGTGATAAAATTATAACAAAAAAATCACCCGGACTCGAATGCAATAAATGTGGAAAGATAGTACATGCCAACCAGCTATGCACAGGTCTATCGTCGAAACAACTATCAGCACTACGCAACACTGAAAACCTGGAGTGGACATGTGAAGAATGTCACCGGGATTCACCACGTCGTAAGTCATTCATCATCCCGGATGATGAGGATGACGAAATTGATGTGGATCAGCTGACTGCAGGGACTTCTTCAGCGACAAGGCAATTACTTCGTGATATATCACTTGAGGTCAAAAAAGCTGTAAAGAAGGAACTGGCGTCTGTTAATGAATCACTGAGTTCATGCTGTATGAAAATGGACACAATACACACTACGCTCGAAATACTTACAGGGCAGGTTAAAGAGCTGGAGAATAAAAATGCATATCTAACTAACCAGAATAAACACCTGGAACTGAAGATAAATGTAATGGAACAACACATTCGGAATATTGAACAACAACAGCTGGATAACGTTCTGGAGATTGTAGGAATTCCTGAGGATAAGAACGAGAATATGGAGACACTTGCAAGCAACCTAGCTTCGAAACTAAAAGTGGAGAAAAATCAAATTACAAAAGTCAAGAGAATAACAGGTAGGAACGGTAAAGATGGAATGATTCAAATAACCTTGCAACAAGAAGAACAAGTCAACCAGTGGATACGAGCTGCACGAAAGGAAACACCCGTTGTGGAAGAAATAATTTCATATGCCGTACCAGATAAAGCCAAGTCAAGAGTGATGCTTCGCCACGCACTAACAAAACCGAATAAAACACTTCTATGGCAGGCTAAAGAATCCCTGAAGGAAACGTTCAAATATATCTGGTTTCAAGACGGTAAAATTCTAGCACGTAAAAATGATAACGGTAAACCAATTGTAATTAGAAATTTAAGTGATATTGATAAGATGTTGGTTGAGAAATCTCGATAGTAGAAGGACTCAGTCACAAAGGTCTCTTCAAATGAAATACATGAACTGTTAGATTGTCCTGATGTATACGAGCTAAGCAAATTTCTCCCAAAAAATACGCACCATTTAAACATTTTTCATATAAACATTAGATCTATAATCAAGAATTTCTCTCAGGTCCTACAATTCATTCACTGTTCTAAAATAAACATTGATATTATGATATTAACGGAGGTAGGCGTTTCTAAAAGTAGTAATATTATACAAATGTTCAGCATTAAGGGATATGTAATGTATTTTAACCTTCGTGAACAAAGAAAAGGAGGAGGCATTGTGATGTATATAAAAAACACCCACGACTTTCAATTACTAAATAATCTTCAACTAAATCACTGTGAATCTCTGATAGGAAACTTAACTACTTCATATAATCACACTACACTTATCTGTTCATTGTATAGACCACCCAAAGAAAGTAAACACAATTTTATCAAAGAATTAAAGGAACTATTATGTAAGGACATTTGTAAACACTCTGACTTATACTTATTGGGTGATATAAACATCGACTTACAGTCGCATAATAACATACGTGAATTTTATGTAACTAGCATGGCCGAGTGTGGCCTGGCGAGTGGAATATCAGACTACACCAGAATCGAAATCCGGAATGAATCCATTACGCGGAGTTGTATTGATCATATATTTGCTAGATCACGCTCGCTAGACCTTTACTCGGCTGTGCTCAATACTGTTATGGCGGACCATCGCATGATTGTGTTGTCGTGCGCCGGTAACGTAGGGGCAAACACTATACAGGAGGATATAAAAGACATACAAAGAATTAATTATAATGTACTAACGTCAAAGCTTAACGAGATAGACTGGAGTACGGTAGACAACATGCAATGTCCTATAGAGATTTATAACTATATTAAAAACAAATTTGACCAAAGTTACGAACAATCAAAATATATACAAAAAATTAATCTTAGTAGCAAAAGAAACAAGCAACCTTGGATAAATAATAAAATTAATAATATGTGCCAAAAAAGAGATTTACTGTTTAACCAATGGAAAAAAGATACTAATAATTATATACTTAGATTGGAGTATAATAAACAGCGTAACAAAACTCAAAAATTTATAGAAACGACTCGAAACAAATATTACAATGATCTAATAAATAGCAATAAAACGAATAAAAAGAAACTATGGGATATATTAAATACGTTAACCGGTCGAATTTGCAAATCAGTCGATGAAGCGGTAATTAAAGCTTTTAAGAAAAATAATTTAACCGTAAAAGCTATAGCAAATAACTTTGGTAAGGAATTCTGCCAAAACGTTAAAAATATTTTACCTACGTGTAACACAAACCTTATCCCCGAGTCAGATTATGTATTTCCTGAAAATAAATCTATGTTATTCAAAAAGCCTACTAAAAGAGACATTTTAACTATTATACAAAAATTACATATAAACAAATCGGCTGGTAACGATGGAATTCGTTGCATTGATGTGAAAATGTTAAGCGATAAGATTGCCAATGTCATAATTAAACTAATAAACACAAGTATTAAGGTAGCAAAATATCCACAAGAACTTAAAACGGGCATTGTGAGACCAATTTACAAAAAAGGAGCACACAATGATTACGACAGCTATAGACCAATAACAATACTGTCAGTTATAGATAAAGTGGCTGAAAAATATATGTGCCAGCAAATTCACAAGTTTTATGCCCAGAACGATGTATTATCACAGGCTCAATACGGATTCCAATCCAATAAGTCAACTACAATGTTACTATCAAAATTTACGGATGAAATTAACAAACACCTCAATAATAAAAATCATGTTCTATTATTATTTATAGATTTTAGTAAGGCTTTTGATACTCTTAGGCATAAGACCCTCATAGATAAACTAGACCATACCGGAGTCCGTGGACCATTATTACAATGGTGCCAAGATTACTTAGACAACAGAAGATACCGAGTTAAGATCGGAAATGCACTTAGTGATGAGATAGAGGTTACTACTGGCACAGCTCAAGGCTCCGTCCTTGGGCCTTTGCACTATTTGGCGTACGTCAACGATATGGAAAATGTCATAAGCCACTGTTCTATCTACCAATACGCTGATGATACGTGCCTCGTTGTAGCTGGTAAAAATCTGTCTGAGGCTGAACATCGTCTACAACATGATTTTAACAATATATGTAAATGGTCGCACGATGTCGGACTTGTACTAAATGCCAATAAAACTAAAATCATACATGTCCGGTCTAACCACTTACTTAATTACGACAAACCAATCGAAGTAGTAGCTCATTGCCACCGATGCTTGCATGAAATGAAATCTAACAATCATGCATGTAACTGTGAATTTCTGGAGCAAGTATCTAACTATAAATACCTAGGCCTAGTAGTGGACGACAGATTTAACTGGGGTTACCATATCGATACAATTTGTGACAAACTAAGAGCATTATTAGCTAAATTTGCAATACTTAAATATAAGGTTCCTTTTAAAATACTACTCAACTTATACAATGCCCTTGCTGAGTCAATCATTTCATATGGAATCACTAGCTACGGAAGAACTTTTAAAACCTACTTGGATAGAATATACAACTTGCAGCTACGAATTCTAAAAACCATAACACCAGACAAAATAAAAAAGACGGTATGCGCTGGTGACAATACCAGTGCCCTGTTCAAATATTGTAAAATACTGCCAATTCATCTTAAAATAAAAATGTGGCTTTTAATCGAACAATATCATAATAAAAAACTACAAATTAAAATAAATCATAAAATAACAACACGGAAAATAACACACTCAAAATTAGAAGTGCCCAGGATTACAAACTATTACGGACAACGAATGAACACATATTTAATACCAACTTTTATCAATGACATTCCAATAAATATACAAACAAAAATAACAGAAAAGAACTATAAATATAAATACAAAAAATATTTTATTTCTATTATTTAACACCAAAACATAATATATAATTGGAAAGTAGACGACTTGATAAATTTAAACAGAAAGAAGAAAATAAAAATATAAAAATAAAATAAAGGAAGTGCAACATCCTGTTTATAGTGTATCACTACTTCTGCATAACTACACTACATAATAATCATAACTTCTTAACAAAGTCAGGTAGCATCGGCCGGGACATGCGTCGAACGGTTAGATAACCGGTTTCCTAGTGATAAATAGTTTAAGCGAATTGTAGGTAGGTACTATTGTAAAAACATTGTTTTGGTTTTGAGATGTTTTTAGGTGAATGTATGTTAATAGATTGCTCAAAAGTGATTCAACGTCCAGACAAACCTGTCAAGGTTTTGTGATGTTATATAGATAACACCTGTATTATATATATTGTATCAATAAATAAATAAATAAAAAAAAAAAAAAAAAAAATTAAAATATGTTTAAAATCACCACCTTTTATTTTATTCGTTTTGACAGTCTTACTTTATCAGTACTTAAATGGTTATTCGTGAGATCTTAACTTTTAAACTTAAAACCTACAAATGATTAATTAGCTGATTAAGTTGCCAAACACCTTTCAGATGTCTAAAAGCTGAGACATCTGCAGGCTGAAGCAATCGAATGCAATTGGGATAAAGTGCTATAAGCACAATATCTAATGAGCAATAAAGCTCACTGACGGCTTAAGTGAGGTGAGATTTGTTTCCGCCTAAAAATAAAATCACCGGAAATGGTATTTTATTTCGCACGAGATGCGAATGTAGCACTTTTTCTATATATTGAGAGAAATTTTCTGTTTTCATCCATCCATTGTCACTGAGGCCTATTCTATACCCCAATCTGATGGAACCTTTAAGGCAATTTCACTTGGCAAGCTTTTTTTACGTTACTAATTGGCTGTTGGTCTACCTTGTCAATGTCTTTTACGAAGTCATCGTCTATCTTTCTTCCAAGGAATTTAAAGGGCACGGTATGTGGTATTATTGAAACACTTTCCCCACCAATAGTAATTCCGGGGTCATATGAGGTATACCTGGTGTTTCGCCGGCCCAGACAAAGGCAATAGCATTTGCTAGGTTTTGTCCTCATTCCCTCCGTCCAGGTACAGAAGTCATCTACCTTACGCAGTAGTTCTTGGCACTGCTTTGGATTACGTGTAATGATCGCAAGGTCATCTGCGAACGCTAAGATGGATTCCGTATATTTTCCATTGACCTTAAACCGATAGCCCCACCTCTTTTCGCATGTTGCGATATTCTCTATTAATATATTTATAACTGTATTAAATACTACTGGCGATAAGCAGCAACCTTGGAACAACCCTACTCTGTATTCGAGGGGTTTCGTATGTCCCTCTTTTGCTGTGATTACAAATTTTAATTTACTGTAGTATGATGCAATTATTTCACAAACTGTTGGCGGGAAGTTATACCATTTCAAGGCAAATAACATAAGCTCGTGCTGTACTGAGCCAAAGGCATTTTCTAAATCAATCCAACAGACTGTAATATGCATTTCATTTTTCCTAGCATCTTTGAGACTTTCCGCAAGTAATGAGTTATGTTCCAGACATCCAGAGATTCCGAGAGAGATAATAATATGGAGACAACGTAATGTCCTATATATACAATTGCCTATGCATTTGTTAATGAAATCGATATAGCAATACCAAAAATATTGCTCTTTCTTGCTAACTTGTACTGTCTCGCGTAAGGAAAGCAGGACGTCAATATATTTGTTTTTGCTAATTTTGGCAACATCGTCACTAGAATATACCTGCGTGCCAATCCGCCATGTTTGACTGCCGTCACATAGTACATCACGTTGAGTTTGCCTTTTACTTTCGCTGTTAGCTATTTTTTTCTCAATTTATTAGAAAATTGTGCTTATATTATTTGTAAAAGTGAAAAGACACTAAATTGTGATGCCTTCTAAGTGCGCTGTTGTGGGTTGTGGTGCGACTAAACGCAAAAATGGGCCAAATCTGTCGTTTCACAAGTGAGTAACGTAAAATGTATATAATATATTAAAATAGCCCAAATACATGAAATTATTTTAGTCTGTGATTAAATTGATATGAAACTGTTCTGTATAATCAATCCGTGTGTAATTTAGTTAGGTCATAGTGATATTTTGGGTTTTTCAGCATTGTTTTTATTTTGTTTATAGTGATGTGCGAAAAGCTATTAGAGTATCGATAGTTTTTTATCGCAACTTTTAAACATAAATCACGACTGACTTTGTATTTTTACACTCAGGCTACCTAAAAATGAAGCAAGGAAAAGAATGAGGTTGGAAATCATTGGAAATAAAAATTTAATAACTCAAACCAAAGATATATTAATTTGTTCCTTACATTTTGAGGAAAGTTCATTCAATAGAACACTGGTGATTGAAAGACGATGCAGTACCATCTCTGTATAAACAGGTAAACTTAATTATATATGGATCAGTACTACATAGTTGTATAATATAAGTGTAAGAATGTAGAAATGAAGTAAGTAATGCCTGTAAGAGATAGCCTTGGGGCGATAAGGCTGCCAATTGTACCTCTTAGCTCAAAATATACTAAGTACATTTTGAACATTTGAAACCCGTGAACTCTTGGATCATGTTATTATAATTATTTCGGAGTTCTTAATAAATATTTCGGACATTAGCATACAACGCCATCTAGTCCCAAGCTAAGCTGAGGTTGTGTTATGGGTACTATACAACTGGTATATATACATATACATATTGTATACTATTTTCTTGTAAATACATAGAAAACACCCAAACTCCGAAACAAATATTTGTAGATCACACAAACATTTGGTCCGACTCAGGATTTGAACCCGAGACCTCAAACACAGCAGTCACATTCTCTACCACTGCGTTACCAAGGCTTACAACGGCAATTGATTTAGTACTTACGTTTTGAAATAGAAGTCCTCAATTGACATATCCATTATTTTGATTTTCAGCAATTATCAACCCTTGCCGAATGTCCAGCTTTTTAGCACCAATCGATCTCAATAAGCCTTCGACCAGTCAACAAAATCCTATTTTGGTAAGACTAATTCTCGACTTAAATTTCTATCACAAATTAATAATGTGTACAAGTAAAATTTTAACCAAAATAAAACCGACTTCAAGGTTCGACTCGATTTCTCTTGGATGCCATCATCAGGTCTTAGGGTCCTTACCATGGTAAGACCGTTGGGATATCTCCTTTCCATTAGAAAAAGAATCATCAAAATCGGTTAATAAGCGACGAAGTTATGCCCGAACACACATAAAAAAAACATAAACGATCAAATTTAGAACCTCCTCCTTTTTTTGAAGTCGGTTAAAACTGAACAAAATTAGAAAATGGTCTTCATGCAAAAGTGTGTGTGTGTGGTATGTACTTACTCATGTAAGTACATACCACCTACATATTCATATATGTAGGTCAATTGTGTAAGTTTTTTTTTAAATGAAATATGGGGCAAACGAGCATACGTCTGCTCGTTGCGATCATGGCGGTCATTGCTTACCACCTGATGGTAAGCAATGACCGCCGCCCATGGACACCTACAAATGCGTTGCCGACCTTTGGGGGATGGGTAGGGGTTGGGGTAGGGGCCTCCAGTATTCGGTTCGGGTCCGACACACCGCCCCGCCGCAAGCCCCGGCGCGGGTGACAGTCCGAGGGGATTTCCACACGTAAAAAAAAAATAAGGGGCCTCCAGTATCCTCACTCACTCGGTTTAACACAGCGCAAGCGCTATTTCACACCGGTTGTCTGTGAGGTATCACTCCGGTCGAGCCGGCCCATTCATGCCGAAGCGTGGCACTCCCACGCCAAGTCACTTTTATTTACTCTGTTATATGTAGCAGTAGTTCCATTTATTTATAATTTAACTTTTATAAGTATTTACGTACCTGTTCTTTTAGTTGCACTTTTGTCAAGGGATATATATTTATAGCTCTATTTATTTTATTGTATACAAAAGGGGCAATGAAATTAGTGCTACGTATTAGGGTTCGATTTATTTGAGAAAGAAGCCTTTTGACGTGTCAAAGATACTTTATTAAAACACTTTTTAAAATTACAATATCGGTCCGAAAAATAATCCTTTATTATCGCCGAGGTCACTAGATTGATTAGTCTCTGATATCACTTCGATGTTTATCACACTGCAGCTCGAAACTGAACTGCGGCCCGCGAGACGCTCTATATATACCCATTGTTGGTGTTCGAGAAGCTCGGATAACGTACGAGTTCATTCACTCTAGGTCAATAATGCCCCGCCGATGAACCGCTGTACACAATCGCAGCTGGTAAATATTCGCGCAACAACCAATCGATATCCGACGTCATCACGTCGGATATCGGTTGGTTGTTGCATATAGAAATAAGGTCCATTATTCCTTGACTCAGGAGATTAACAAGAAGTGTGTGTGTGTTTGTGTGCGCAGATACGTTTCAAATATTATTATTCGCGAGTAATCTTTCTTCGTAACATTAGTAAATCGTTGAGGAAAATTGGTTTTACAAGTTACCAATCGGGGACGAACAATATTCATTCTTAGTTTCTCATGAAGTTGTGAGTCAAAGTTTAGTTTATGTTGCAGAAGACAGAAACTTAATAGAAACAGTTGACGAACAGTCAAAACTCCTACAGTCCGATATTTAGAAATTATTGCCCAACAAATCTACCAGTCTACTGATTGTGTCTTTTATCCCCTTACAATAAAATTGAATTCATAAACTTGATCAACACAAAATTTTAATTTCAGGAGCAAGCACTCAAACAAAATCAAGCTCTACAAGAAAAAGTTTCTAGCCAGAAAAGAAAAATAAAATGTCTCAATGAAACTGTCCGTAGGCAGAAAATTAAATTAGTGAGCTCTCAGGCAATCATTAACGAGCTTCAGGAAAAATATCTTTTAAGTAATGATAATGCTATTGTTTTGGAACAGTGTGCTGGTCCTAAAGATTTTCTTGTGAGACAAATTTCCAAAGCCAAAAGTTTAGCTTTAGAGAGGCAGTATTCTGAAGAAGTTAGGAAATTTGCCTTGACCCTACATTTTTTTTCACCAAAAGCATATGATTTTGTCCGTAGTACTTATAATTCGTGTTTACCTCACACACGTACTTTATGTAAATGGTATCAAAATGTTGACGCGGAACCTGTTTTTTGTAATGAGGCGTTTGATGCTTTAAAAGCCAAAGTACAATGTAATGAAAGACAAGTAGTATGTGCTCTAATGCTGGACGAAATGGCAATAAGGAAGTATCTTTGTTGGGATCCTCGTTTACAAAAATATTTAGGCCGTGTCAATATTGGCATTGAAATTGAAAGTGATTCTATGGAGGTGGCCAATCAATGTCTTGTATTTTTAGTTAATTGCATCAACGGAAGGTGGAAATTGCCTATTGCATATTTTCTAATAACAAGTTTGAACGGGGAACAAAAAGCTGCACTTTTGCAAATATGCATTCAAAAATGTAAAGATGTTGGTGTTAAAATTGTAAGTGTAACATGCGATGGACCTGCTGCCAATTTTAGCATATTAGGACATCTAGGTTGCAATTTAATGCAAGATCAAATCAATTCATATTTTGAACAGGATAATGATAAAATTTATGCTTTTATCGATCCTTGTCATGTTATCAAGCTAATTAGGAACGCTTTTGGTGAACTTAAATTATTGTTTTACGATTTATATGGGCGTAAAATTAATTTTAATTTATTAGAACTACTCCTGCAACTACAGGAAGTAGAGGGGTTGCATATGGGGACAAAAATTACGAAAGCCCATATATATTTTGCTAAACAAAAAATGAAGGTACGGTTAGCAACTCAACTGTTGAGTTATTCAGTGGCAGATGCCCTAGAATTTTGCCAAAAAGAATTAAAACTTAGTGGATTTGAAGACTGTGAAGGAACTATTAATTTTATAAGAATTTTGAATGATGTATTTGACGTGTTAAATAGCTGTTCCAAAAGACCCCCAGGATGGAAAAAAGCAATATGTCCCGAAAATATTGGTCTTGTAGAAGCTCTTTTTGAAGGGGTCATTACCTATATTACTAAACTAAATTTTCCGTCTGGAAATTTGGTTATTGAAGCTAAAAGAAAGACGGGATTTATAGGTCTCATAATAGATATGAGGAGTGCTGTACTTGTTTTTCGGCACTTGGTATTAGAAGAAAAAAATTTAAAATATCTTCCCATTTATAAAATTAGCCAGGACCATGTGGAATTATTCTTTTCCGCGATAAGATCACGGGGTGGCTTTAATAATAATCCAAATGCGATTCAATTTAGGGCTGCATTTAAACGCCTTTTGATACGAACAGAGATTCGTGGTGGCAATGGTAATTGCGTTCCTCTTGAACAGGTTAACATTTTGACTTGTTCAAGTAAGAGTAATCCTGTAGCCACGTTAAATGATTTAACTGCTAATAAAACATTAATAGAAATACCAGAAGATGATAGTAGTCTATACGAAGAATACATAGACTGTCTCTCACAAAATATTCTGAAAGTGTTGTGACTTATGTTGCTGGTTTTGTGGCAAGGAAATTATCACGCACCATCAAACGTGTCATTTGCGCATCAATGCTTTTTGGTGATCCCAGCGTCCAATAAAATATAAAAGTCGAGGTGGTCTCGTTTATCCGTCTAAAGGCGTTGAGGACCTATGTAAAACAGCAGAAAAGTTAATAAAAAGTAATTTTAAAAAACAAAGTTTTGATAAATATTATTTATATATATTACATTTATAATTGAACATTACGGCGAAAGAAACACATTTAGTACTGAGTCTTGCGAACATGATGCAAGCCATAAATATTTATTGATGAAGTGTGTCCTTCAAACTTACATTAACATAAGGTTTAGGTACTTTGGAAAGAAAAGCACCGAAACGATATCTTATCGCAATTATTTGAACAAAATAATACTATTTAGAAATGAATGAATAACAAAAAATATTGGCATTCGATTCTTACAACAATAGCAAGCATGTTTGTTAAATTATTAACAAACATGACGAAAACCGATCCATAACATGATTTATATGTGATTATTTATAGTGTTCAATAAATATTTTATGTTTCCCTATAAAAATGCAATCCAATAAACCTAAAAAAACTTGAAAGGGTGTCATTGAAGTAATAATTATGTGCAACTTTTTAAGGACCAACCCGAGGAAATCTATAATTAAGGCGAAATGGGACTCGAAGCTTTAGGTATTTAAGGGTGTTTCGTTCTGGCTCTGATGAACCAAATATGATTGATAATCGCGCCTAGCCACGTACGCTTTTGAAGTTTCCGATTGAGAAACGGGCTAAAAGATGTAAAGTGAACAGGTTCAGGTACTCACAGGATGAAGGAAGACAGGAGATCACCGCACAGCATCACTTCAGTCGTATTTCACGATAATTTTGGGTTTCTTCACACGCGAGATTGGTTTTCGTGCCGGCCGGCGGTTTAGTTGCGTTCGAACTGATTTGTTTTACTCCCGCCGCTAGATGGCGAGAGTGATGTGTTGTAACAGCCCTCACAACGATAGGCGAGGGCCAGTGGCGGTAGATTTAAACCAGGGAGGAAAGGTCGGATTGGGGAAAGCATCCTAAAGCCTGTTCATATCCCCCCACTTGAAATCAACCAGGGATTTCATAAGATAAGATATATTAAGATAGATTAAGTTCGAGACCTACGGCCTATGCAGATTCAGGTGTCATCATTGATGATAAGATTTAAGTTTAAAGTTGAGGTAATAAAAACAAGATAAGTTTAAATGCAATGTACAATTTGATATATACTAGATACTTAAAAATTAAGCTTAAGTGTTATAAGTTAAAGGTATAGGAATATATGGAGATAAATTAATTACTTTGTTCAATGGGAAGAGGACAAAGTTTTACAGCAGGGCATGAACTTGATTATTCTCATATGGTTGGTCAAGGTTACGATGGGACTGCAGCTATGGGTATTTACACGGTGCCCAGGCCCATATTCCTCCATTCATTCCATTGTGTGAAACACACTTTTTTTGTAAATACATATATATTATACATAGAAAACCGCGACCCTCAAGCCAGCGTAAGCGTGATGCTAAACGGCAAGATAACTTCCGTGAGAACAACCCAAAGTCCAAACAAGCGCTACAAGATATAGAAGATAAAATAAATAAAGCCTAATACTTTGGATTTGGAGATGCGTTAGCCGCCGAGAAGGCTGTTGATTTCTCAGTACAGAAGACCGCCGCATTGGTCCCCGTGACCACAAGGGCTGTGGGTTTTTATACGCAGTGGCTTTTCAAGAAAGTTAACGAACTGTACGGCCGCATTCCCGAATGCTCGCCATATGCATTTTATCGCGTTGCTTTGGCCCAATTTGAGTGCCGCCTGATTTGTAAGCGCTCATCCCAGGTCAATACCTTGGGTATCGATGCTGGTTTGTTCTACCGCCCAAGGATGTCTATTGAAGAGCGTGAAGTTATCCGCTCCATGGCCGTGACTTAAATTTCGTCGATAAAGTTTAATATATTGACGATGGTGATGCCCATATATTAACACTGATAAGTCAGTACTAATTCATGTGTTAGAGAAATAAGTTGAAGAAATGGAGCAACCGCCATCCCAATTTCACCTTATAATTGTAGATGGGTTCTTTTTTACAAGTTTTTATTTAACTTGCAATGTATGTATGTTTGGGTGGAATCTTGCAACTCAATTTTGAAGCAGATATCTTCATCCAATTTTGCTAAAATTTTGCAAGCATATGTATACAGCGTGACAATACAATATTATAATGACATGGAACTAATCTGATGCTGGAGCTGGAAGGTGGTCATAGGAACTCTATAAAGAAAGTCGCAACACTATCGAGTTTGCACTCGTTTGATTCGTCTTGACGAGTACTTTATATTTTCATAGTATCCAGCGTCTGATGATGGAGCCGGAAGGTGGTTATAGGAATTCTGTAGAGGAGAAACGTCGCAATATAATCGAGTTTGAAATCGTTTGATTCATCTTGACAAGTACTTTATGTTTTGATAGTATCCAGGGTCTGATGATTGACCCGGAAGGTGGTCTTTATACAATTGATAGAATACAAAGGCTTGTTTCGAGATTTACCTGTGTGTAAGGAAGTAATTGAAATAACTTGATTTGACTTTGTTTAAAATTTCCAAACTAAGTAAAAGTTGTAAGTAACTAAGTTGTTCATCGATCATTGGGCTGATCAGGAGATGGCAACGATATATATACGATATATATACGTAGTAAGGTAATTTTATGTAATTACCTCGATTTGTGTTATAAATATTCAGTTACTGATAATTAATTATAAATTGATTATGATTTGTCATGCCCTGATCATGAAAGAAGTGAAGACGAACATAGCATTTATTGCTTGCCAACAAAATAAAGATTCTACTATTACTATCAGAACTTCTGATACTGATATTGTGGTAATTTTCTAAAAAGCACGTCTGGATTTGGGATCAAATTTTGTTTAAATTGTCAGATTAAGCGAACTCCTCCAGATAATCGTCAGATTATGAGACAGCACGTCTAGGACATAAAGATGAACCATATATATCTTAATCTGACGCGCTTGAGTATGTCAATATGACGATTTTTTTTTTGCACATTCTTAAAACGGCCGTGAGTTTGCGTCACATCCAAATCGTCAGATTATTGAATGAGAGCTTTATTTTAGGTTCACTTAACATCCCCATTGAAAATCTGACGCGCTCGATAAAAAAATTTTTTGTCATTTTCAAACCTTACGTACGACCACCCCCACCATGCAAACGATCAGATTAACATACGTACATTATTAAAAATACGTAGGACATGGATGCTATCAATATCTGACGCCCTCGAGTATGTCCATGCATCAGTTTTTTTTTCATTTTTGAACATCCATAGCTGCTCACCCCACCGATGAAAATGTATACAGTAATAACTTTTTTTCTTTTCATCATCTAAGCTTTGCAGCCCAATAGGTCTCTATGACGCTCGATTAAATCCCCATTTAGCATCGTGGGCTCCCCTACTATGAATAAAGATATTAATACGTTAACTAAAGCAAGCTTGTATAACTTGTCAAAAAACTGAAGCGAATAAACAAACAGTTTCGGATTTAGGCAACTTTCCACCATGTAGTAGATTTGATCACATTCATACGGATTTAGTAGGACCGTTGGAAACTTCGAAATATGGCCATCGTTATTTAGTTACCATAATAGACCGTTTCACAGAAAAAAAAAGATCTAACAAATGAACGCGTACCTATTGTCAAAACCTATTGTGAAATTATTTGTAACAACATTTACGAGTACAATACTTAATAAATTGACGGTAAAATTTATACGGTAATAAGGAAATGGCGCCTAGAGAGAAGCCTGTAAAAGAGAATAAAACTAAGAAACAAGAATTAGAAAAGGTATGCTATAAATGATCACCATATTTTGTTCGTTGTGTGTTTCGTTGACACGTATTAGTTAAATACAAATTAACTTCCAGACAATAAGTTAAGTGAAGCAGCTTAGATGTCCCATTTGCTTCAATATCTTAGCGAATAGAAACATTGTGTCGACGAAGTGTGGTCATGTATTTTGCAGGCATTGCCTTAAAAAGCTTTGTAATAGGAACCCAAGATGCCCAATATGCCGGAAAAGGTTGACTGGTAACGGCTATCATTCCCTATACTTGGATCAAAATATATGTGAAAATTTTGATGTTAAAATAGAATAATTTGGAACATAATAGGATAGTCTAAATTGCAACGCGTTGTCCACGGGCCGCGAAGACGCAATCCGGTAACGGTTTTTTCTCAAGTTTGTATTCTTGATGGTTCGATAGGTACTTAGTTCACGGTCGCCACTATGTTTGCGACGTAAATAAAAGCCTCTGTTTGAGTACATTTTTTTACTTAATATCCAATACAATGCATTTTATATGTATTCGGCAGTGCAGCCCAAAAGAACATCCGTCGTCAAAGCAGAATTTGAAGTGTGGAAAACAGCTATGACTATCACCTCCCTTATTTCAATTCCGGCTTTAGAATGCTTAGACAAGTGCGATCAAGATATTTACACATTATTACAAATATTGTCAACCAGACCTATTCCCACTTCAACCCCAGAAAGGACCATTTTCAAACCAAAGGAGACTTAAAAACTATTTGCGGAACACGAGTGAAAACAGACTAAGCGGTTTAGCTCTGATGAAAATTCACTATGGAATAGAAATTGATGCAAATGAAGTGGATATATTTGAAAAGAAAAACAGACGATTGGTTCTGTAATGCTACAAACCTTTTTTTACATCATCGTTCGTCGATGCTAACTTCTCATTCGACGGGAGCAAACAGACGGAAAAGGTGAAGAGTTTTTAGCCACTGTAGCCATATATAAAAAAGTGCAAAAGATATCAGACCAAGACGCCATTCAGACACTGCTGCTAATGTATAAAACGATGCTTCTACGTGGTGGCAAGGCGTAAAAGAGGGCATAACGTCATGGAAGGAGTTTGAACAGTCGCTGCAGAATGCCTTCGCACAGTTCCCAAAAAACCGGGATACGTCATCTTCCAAGAAATCTATAGCTTTAAACATGAAGCCAATATGCTGACAGAGACTTTTGTAGCTCGGAACCGTTCCCATCTGGCCCAACGAAAATTGCCTCATATAGCCGAATGTCACCAGCTGGAGCTGGACGTTATGGTCAGTTACACCATAATATAAAGGAAAAGGTTGCGCGGGAGAAAATATCTACTTTTGATGACTTGTTGGAAGCAGCACGGGGAGAGGAACAAGAGAGGGCTCAAGAGAGGGCTAGCAGCCGTACACATACCAGTCATACACGAGGACCACAGACATCTGAGAATAAAAGGAACAGATATACGTTTTGCAGAATTGTTGGACACGTGTCGTCGAAGAATGCCGCAAAACGCAAGAGAGCGGAGGCTAATCAACTCAAGCCTTAAATAAAATCGAAGTCAGCTGCAATCCAAGGTTTTTAAAAAGGCAAAATGTTCATCGAGCAGATCGCTTCGTTTAGTACGCTCCTGAGTGACGTTACCATGGCGTTGGTGCGTCCGATCGACGGTTTTCATGGTCCCAGATATTCAATGATGCTTGCGCATTTGGCCACCGGGTCGACAGAAATTCCTAATCCCATGAGCAATACTCCGGACAACTGTACCCAGTTCGTTTCCTTTGCATGCTCCGCCCTTTCATTGACTTTTTCCCAATCGACGCGTATCCGTACGACTACTCAACCTAACATACCTTTGCGTCGCGTTCAGGCAGCCTTTAACAGATTAAAGAATTATTTTATTGACGAGAGAATTTTTGAAGATTACCAATTAAAATGTGTACGAAACCAATTCCAGCATGTAATTCCAGGCAACTTTAGAATTCCAGGGCTTGAGTTTGCAAGTGTCAACTATATAACTTTATGTCGAATGCATCAAGGCGCGGTTGTACCTGCTCATACTATTTTTAAATTAAGCAATAATTCCAAGTTCCGTCTCCTTCAGCACCAAGCTTTGCGTGTTATGGTTGTGGCACTGCAGGTGTCCTACGCAGTAACTGTCCTACCTATAAGGGGGCAAAGCAAACTATGCTACCTAAACCAGAACGGGTCGATTTTTGTTCATTAAACATGAAACTCAATGTCAAGCTGAGGCCAGTGATTAGTATCGGCATATTGAATTTGGTGCGCTAAGACTAGCGTGGCATCATATGAACTGTACACTTGTTTGAAACAGCAAGGCTTTCAATTCTCTGAACAGAGGGTAGACGTCACTATGGCTGATGGGATGGAGTAAGAAGGACGAAAGATATCCTTGCTACGGAGGCACCTGTGAGAATCTGTGATAGGACCGTGTTAACAACTTTCGTTGTGCTACCGGAGGCCAAAGAAAATAAGACTCTCCTTGGTTCAGAGTGTTCAGGCATTGATCAAGCTGAATTTACCAGTATCAGAAAGGTCATATTTAATGGTCTACATTATATTGCATTTACCCAACCGACTCAGGCAAATGTATGAGGAGCACTATGGGACACAAGATATACTCCCAACATTTAATCGGTTGCTCGAGCTACTGGATGAGCAGGGCAAACTTCAGTTGGCTGTGCCATCAGGAGCACACACATCAGGCCGTGCAACGAGATGGCGTCAACGAGTGGCAGCGGCTGCGGCGCCGCAGCACTCTTCAGGCACGCCACCCACAAAAGGTGATGTGTGCATACTGTCATGATAATAATCATTCGTTATATAGGTGCAGGGAGTTCATTGACCTGCACCTATACAAGCGATCAGTCTGGGCAGCTAAGGAAGAGCTATGCCGAGTATGCCTTCGAGGCCACTCAGGCAAGCAATGAGCTCAACGCTACTGGTGTAAGCATTGTAACTCAGAATCGCACAACACATTATTTTGCAATAAGGACGCAAACAAATATCAGACCAGAAATCAGGGCTATGGATCGCGTCAGAAAGGCGCGATAGTGTTAATCGTCAGGCAAACGCGTCGCAAGGTCAGATAGTTCATCCGGTTTCAAATCAATCACGTCAGTCACCAAGGCAGTCACCACGGCAGTCGCCATCGCCATGTATAATATGTATGTACATATTTACAAAAAAAAAGTATATAATATGAATTTGTATCAGGTCTCAAGTGCCCATAACACAAGCTCTGCTTAGCTTGGGACTAGATGGCGTTGTGTGTTAGTTTTTTTTTTTTTTATGATATAGGGGGCAAACGAGCAGACGTATCGCCTGATGGTAAGCGATTACCGCCGCCCATGGACACCCGCAACACCAGAGGCATCACAAGTGCGTTGCCGGCCTTTTAAGAAGGAGTACGCTCTTTTCTTGAAGGTTTGAAGGTCGTATTGGTCCGGGAATACCGCAGGCGACAGATGTCCGAAATATTGATTTATTTATTATACACGAAGAGTTATTATTCATGGAGCCTCCATTCCCATGAGAGGGTGCCCAATATATCATGACCGATCTACTACCCATTCACGAAATCGTGACCCAGTATACTCGTTCAAACATCAACTATTAGTGATGATGCGTGCGCACTCACACAAATAGTACTTTTTGATTTAATCCTACTTAATTTATTAGTAGGTTAACTCTAATTATTATCTTCTTTTCTTTAGCATTCTTAGTATGTGAAGTTTTTTACATTCATTTTAATTTAAATTTCATTGATTTTTTATTTTGTCGATCTATGATTTTTAATGTAGCTTCAATTTAACGTTCATAAATGTCACTTTAGTGTCATAATTGAATAAATGATTTTAAATTTGAAACTTCTCAAAGTTAAAATTGGTTAAGACCTACTCGTGAAGGACAGTGAGTCTAGCACGAGACTATCTGTGTTATCAGTTCCATCAATAGAAACTGAAACAGCGGCTAGTGTTATCTAGATATGACACAATAATCAAATAATAAAATTTAAAAAACCCCCTACGCAAGCAAAAATGCCTTACATTATTTTGGATAAGAGCTGATACTCTTACACTGCTGGACCGATAATAACCAAACATAATTAAGAACCACCGCAAGGAAACGGTGGCTTTGGTGGTGGTGAAAAAAACCGCATCGAAATCGGCCCATTCGTTTGAGAGCTACGATGTCACAGACAGGCACACAGACATCGACGTCAAACTTATAATACTATATCTTTTGTGAAAAAAAACACCCTTCTTTTTGCGTCGGGGGGTTAAAAAGTTCAGTGAGGCACAAAAGTTCGTCTATTTTAATTTCTATTTGTGTAATTTGTGTCAACTGCCTCATTGGTCTAGTGAAGCGACTGCCGATCAGGAGGTCTCGGGTTCGATGCCCGGGTCGGACTGCTATTGGATTTTTCTTACAAGAAATTCTTAATAGCAACCCGGAGTATGGTAGATGGCAGTATTTCCCGCCCGTGCCTCAAAGAGCACGTTAAGCCGTCGGTCCCGGTTGAATGAGAATCGTTATTGGGAAGTCAGTGCCCTCAAATGAACTAGTTCAATCTTCGAATTCAGTTCACCCTCAGGGTAGCGGAGGTCCGATGCCAGTCGCTCCGTGTAAAAAACTGATATTCAGGTAAAACCGGTTGAACTAGTAGCCGAACCCAAATAATCTTGGGAATAATAAAGGCTGGGAAGATGATGTGTCAACATTTCATTAGCAATAAAAGTCGTTAACTCGTCATCATCAGGCTATCGCAGTCCACTGCTGGACATAGGCCTCTCCAATTACTCATACATCACACTAATCACACTAATATAATATAAGTAACACTAATATATTAGGTCTTTACCTATGAAATTGTCGTTTTATATGCAATAAGTGAAAGTACTTATTTTTTATCTTTTGCCTGTCTGATGTGAACTGTACCAAATGATGTTGTCAGTTCAGACAGTCTCCAAGCTGCAAGAGCTGGGGTTGGAAGCTCTCCCTCATCCGCCATACTCACCAGACCTTGCACCTACCGACTATTACTTTTTCCAAAATTAAGACAACTTTTTAGTGGGTAAAAAATTCAATTCCCGAGAGGCAGTACGAAATGCCTTTGAAGAGTTTGTTGCCTCCCGTCCAGCTGATTTTTACAAGAAGGGCATCAATAAACTGCCAATGCGTTGGCCAAGATGCGTCGATTGCATGGGTGATTACTTCGAATAACAGAAATAAAAAAGTTTAAAAAAATTAGTACTTTCACTTATTGCATCCAAAACGGCAATTTCATAGGTAAAGACCTATTATAAAGGCGAAAGTTTGTGTGTATGTTTGTTACTTCTTCACGCAAAAACTACTGGACGAATTTGGACGATACTTTACAGTAATATAGCTTGTACATCAGAATAACACATAGGCTACTATTTGCCGCGATAACCGACATACACGCGGGCGGAGCCGCGGGCAGCAGCTATTTTGTTGACTGGAAAATAAAGGAGGTCTCGCGAACCTAATTCAGCATACCTGGTGTATTCTATTCCTCCTAGTGGCAGAAAATTATAATTGATATGTCCATCAAAAATATGAAGACAAACTAAACATTGCTGGGATCGTTCGAAGCCAATTTGCCTTCAGTGCTCCTAGCCACTATGTAAAAATTGACTAACAAAACTGTGGATTCGAAACTGTAGTTTTTTAATTCAACCAATGGATTCATCTCTAATTTCTAAGGCTGATTAATGTCATTGTTAATTTTTAAATTGTCGAGCGAGTAGAGATATTTGTGTTACAAATATAGCGGTTAATAATAAATATTTTATAATGTCTTTGAACATTCACAGTTGTTCGATCCCAAACCGGCCAAAGCCCGCACCTAGGTAGCCAGACCACTGACAAACATATTATCAAATACATATGTATTATAGGTAAATTACTAGAGATGGATGGCTACAAGCCACAAATTAGAAAGGACCAAAATAGGCAAAAGAAAAGTTGGAAGGCCAAATAAAAGCTAGGTTGATGACATCAAAGAGGTAGACAGAAGAAGCTGGATGCAGGCAGAGAAGACAAGGACAAATGGAAAATGACGGAGGAGGCCTACACCCACAGAGGGGTCCAAATATAGTAGTTGCAGTTCATCCGTAAGAACCACGCTGGAGTCAAAATTTCTGATTTCCGACGGACAATAAAACGATAATCTATTTAATTAGTAGTTAAGACATTGACGTCAAATTATTGAGCATTTCATAATCTAGTGCATGGCTGAAAAATATTTTGAAATGATCGTATAGTTTTCACATTAGAACAGTTTTTATTCAATCCCTTTTTAAAACTAGCGGTCGCTGGTCTACGCAGATGCTGGATAATAGTAAAACCATAAGCGACAAACTTATAACAATATTACTATTAAAAAAACAATAACATTTACTAGTGCATGGCTGAAAACGTAATTACTGTAAGTTTTCATACAAGAAAAGTATACTCAAAAGTGTCATTTTTAGCCACTTTTCGAGTTATTAAACGTGTTAGTTTAGGATGAAATCAATGGAATTTTTGTTTTTTTTTTAGGCCTAGTAAATGAAGACATTTACGTTCTAAAACATGGTACATTTTTTTACTTCATTACATAAATGTTTATTTTACTATGAATTATTTAGTACTACTATATTAATCGGCGCGGAATCGCACCAGCGCTCAGTGCCGGCCGAGGCCTTTCAGAGGTAGGACGTGTGTCGCTCCCGTTGCCGCGTGCTGCGTAAAATTGTATTATAGTTTGACGAGTTTTTAGCGCGACTGGAACGTATTGATACTTTTTGTTTTAATATTTTTTTTTTTAAACAAAACAAAACATTGGTGAGTACATATTTTAAAGTAGTGGAGTTCAAATAATTTAAGAAGATAAGACTTCTTTATGAAAGATTTCATTTTCCTTTTTTTTTCAGTTAATTATGGCTAACAAAAGGCGCTATACGGGGAAGAAAAGGAAAAGTTACGGAAATTTGGCCAAGGCTAATGAAGCTAAAATGTAAGTTACCAAGAAGCCACTTTTAATGACCTAGCTGGTTATAGCCAAATCACATTTTTCTTACACGGGGATTTTAATAACCGATTTATTGCTATAGGCAGACAAGAGAAGGTCAAATTCTTCAAAACCAGGACATAAATAAAAAGATGTATTAGTTTTAAACATACAAACTTTCCTCTTTATAATATTAGTGTAGATTGCAAAATAAAGCTTTGATGCTGACGGAGCCATTATTTCGGTGGTACTGTAGATTTCACATTTATTACGAAACAAGTTGCACTGTACTGAAACTAGTTTAGTGAAATTAATTAGACTATGCATGCATTAATGTTGTTAATGTAAATCTCGTTTTAATGTTGATTGATGACATGCAATATTACATTTTTATGTAGGAGTAAACGACGAAACATACAAAAACGGCAAGACAATGCGGGAATGTCACACGAAAATGATACCGAAGAATCACAGCTACCTTCAACATCAACCACAAGAGTTGATAAAGAATTGGAAATACAGGAATCGCAATCAGAAATAATAGAAGTGACAAATGAATGCGATCAGACTATGTCTTTTAGGTATAATTTCCCATTATTATTATTTATTTCATAGGCTTGAATATAAAAAGGCGTTACTTTTCGGAAATCCATGACAAAATAATACTATAATTGTGGTTATATTTGGTAGGTACTTATAGTTTGTAGAGTTGTATTGTGGAATATTGTCGTTAATTTTCTTTGAAAAATTCATGAATATGCCGAAGCATCTGACAAAGAAATGTTGGTAATAATTTTGACTATTTACATAAATGTTTTAATTTCAGAGATGATTTCTGGGAAGAATTTTCGGATGAGCTTCTTGACCACGACATAAGTATTTCTACAGAGGTAAGTAACAGTACAGTTAACAGAATATTTTTATGTTACGAGTATAATCAAAGTAATTGAAACCATCTTTTACGATACAATATTTTTATTACAGAATCCGATTAATGAGCCAAAAAAGATTAATGGAAGGAGAATCATTGATTTTCAACATTTTTTTGAGGGGTTGGTTAAAATTGCTAACCATAACGATCGCTTTGGATGTACATTGAAGAACCTTACACTAATAAAAGAAAATAAAACAGGATTTCTATCTAAATTCTTCTTTCAATGTAATATGTGCAATTCTAAATTCGAATTGAGTAGTCACGATGAAACACAAAAAGATAAACTAAACGTCAATGAAGGCGCAGTGTCAGGAGCCATAATTTCAGGAATTGGCTTAACAAATTTAAACGAAGTAGTTGCATCAATGGACTTACCTGTTATGTCATCATTCACTTATAGTAAATGTCATGATAAAGTTTCTGACATGTGGAAAAATGCCGCTGAAGAAAGTATGTCTGCCGCAGCTCAGGAGGAAACAGCTGCTGCTCGATTACGAGGTGACACTCATGACATCCCGATGATACCAGTGGAAGCAGACTGTTGCTGGAGCAAACGCTCATATAAAAACCAGTATGATGCGTTGTCCGGTGTTGCAGCTATTATAGGACATCACACAAGGAAAGTTCTCTACATTGGGGTCCGTAATAAGTATTGTGGAATTTGTGCACGCGCAAATAAAAAGGAACAACAGCCTGCTGCTCACAAATGTTCTAAAAATCACGTCGGTTCATCATCTAGTATGGAACCAACAATACTGGTAGAAGGATTCAAGACCTCCGTAGAAACTCGGAAATTAATTTATAATACATTGATTGCTGATGGTGATGCCAGCACATATAAGAATATATTAGAAAGCAGACCATATCCCGGCGTTCTGATTCAAAAAATTGAGTGTACCAACAATCTCCTCCGCAATTACAATGGAAAAAATTTAACGCTTAAAACTGATACATCTATCCCTCTATCAGAGCGTAAATTGTTGACACCTGAACGATTGATTCGGCTAAGAACAGCAGTAAGATCTTCAGTACGGCACTGGCAAACACAAACTTTAACAGAATCAGAAAAAAATATAAAAATACAGAGAGATATTCTGAACACATCTTTGGAGATCACAGTGAATGTGACTTGTACTACTGTACCGAAGAGAGAAAAAAAGAAATAAACCAAACAGTCGAAGCCAAAACATTGATGTTAAAACTGCAACGAAATATCTCGCAGCTGGCTTATCATTCTCGAAGTCTGCTCCACAACTTTACCACAAATCGTGCAGAGCAGTTCAACAGCATAGTAGCAAAGACTGTAGGCGGGAAACGCATTAATTTTTCCCTAAAAGATTCTTACTCCGTCCGTTGTCATGCCGCTGTAGTTAGTTTTAACACAGGTAAACCTCAAACTACCCTGTATAAATGTGCCTACCAGAAAAGTCCAGGTCAATCAGTGAAACATTTAGAGCAAAAGCGTTTTTCAATAAATCAAAATCGGAAACGCAAAATGCCTCGCCGTAAAATAAACTTTAGCTCAGGGCCCGTAACCAAAGTCGATTACGGAAATGCATGTCAAAAGCCTGATATGAACCCAGACGATTTCAAGCAGGCACAGGAAGTTTTCCTTGAAAATTTAAAAAAACAGGCCTTAAAACGGCATGACATTGAAAGGGACACAATTCTTCAGGCTGAGAGTGCCTTGTGGCTCGAGCTGAGAAGATGTATTTTAACTGCTTCCAATTTTGCCAAAATTTGTAAACGACGCCCAAACTTGAATTCATCACCACTAGTAAAACCGATTTTATATGGATATTCCTTGAACCATGTAGCGTCAATAAAATATGGCAAAGAAAATGAGATAAAGGCTATTGAGCAACTCTCCATTCAAGAGGACATAACCATCCAGAAATGTGGTCTTTTTATCGATGAGACCCACTGTTTTTTAGGTGCTTCACCAGACGGAATTTATGAGGAAGGACTCATAGAAATAAAATGTCCCATTTCTATACGCGGAATTTACCCTGATGCAGCAATCCGTCAAAAAAAATTAAAATGTTTTTTATTTGATGGCGATAGCGTAATTTTTAATGTTAACCATGACTGGTATTACCAAGTTCAGGGCCAACTAAATATTGCAAACAAAAATGTGTGTTTGTTTGCGGTGTACACTGGTCCTGAATTTCCAATAAAAGTTGTAAAAATTTACAAAGACGAACAATTTTGGAAAGAAAAAATGATTCCTCGTTTAAAAATTTTCTATTATTTGTGTGTTCTTCCCGAAATAATTGATCCCAGAAAGAGCCGATCAATGCAATTGAGGGAAACTATTTTATAATTTATACAGATTTTTATATTAAATGATTTACTAAACATAACATGATAAATCTTTATTTAATTACCCACCTACTCATCCTGAGTATAAAAATAAAAAAGAAACTATCTACAACCAACTAGAACTAATTACCAACACTTCAGTAGGTAAAATTATTAATAAGTATTATTTTTCTCATAAATAACTTCATTTTGTCTGTAGAGGATTTTAGATAAGAGAAGTTGTAAAGGAAAGGCAAAATAATATTTCATTTAAATGTAGTATAATTATCTATTTATCATAAATCTACAAATCATAAGAATAACAATAAATTGAAGTTGGATTTACTTCCAATTAAATTTTCGGATCAGAGGAACGGATCAAGTTGGTTAGTCTAACTATAAAGAGAGCGAACGCAGCAACTCTACGCACACACTTACGCACGCTTTTGTGTGAGTGAAATTTGCAAACAATTATCTAAAATTGACGTTCCGCGCTAGCCGTACACGCTCTTAATAAGATTGAAACTAACATTACTAATGAGACAAAAACCATTACTTTTTAATATTTGGAAAATAAAGGATTTTTATTATTATTATTTAACTTTTAAGAAATGTTTAAGAAGAGATTCAAAGACTGATTTGTGTGAAGTCATTAAATACTTTATTATTTAGAGTTTGTTAACTATAAATAATAAATCGGGATAAAATAGTGAGTTATTTTTCTTACATATTTGCTGTTGAAATGGTGTCTCATGTACTACCACAGTAGTACAATAGTCAAAATTTTGCCACATGAGTTGCAGAGGTATAACTTAAAGAACTCCTTTTAGGAGGCATAACCATTAGTATCAATTTTCTTAACTTATTAGTCAAGATTCAGTAACATTTGTATTAGTTTGCATCCTCCTAAGAGTTAAAGACATATTAGAAGGAAGGGAAGGTCTTTTGCCGTCTAATATGTTCTATCAGTTAAATTCAGACACCCAAGACTTCACAGTCAAAGAACTGCCTAAAACACAGGTTAGCCTAGTTCGGACTGATTGCACAAGAATTTGTATCATTCCGACTGCATTTTTTTCTATTCACTCTTGCATTTTTTAGAATAGCCATATATTGTCTAAATTTATACATTTAATAAAATATATGATTATAATAGCAAGATGTTAACCTGCACGATTTGGGACCAAGATTACTTTTCTGCAAATAATTTTTTATTGTTGTAATTCCCTATTATACATGTATTTTAAAACAATTTTTACAAAAGAAAAGACATTTATAAATACTAAAAATACCAGACCACCGACTTTGGGTACACGGACCAAATAACCGGTGGCTAGGGCTCCAAAGACTACAGCCTCCGCACTATACGAGCCGTGTCAAAGAAGCCTTCTGCATAAGACCCTTGATCCCGCCTTCTAACATGAGCCTCTTAGGGTGTTGGTCGTGGCTCTTGGCTATCAATCCATGAGCAAATATATATTTTATTATTATTACTAAATTGCAATTATTTAACTTTTATTTCTATTAGAATTATTTATTTTTATAGTTAAGAAATTTAAATACATCAAAATCAACAAAACAAAATTCTAAATTCAAGCAAGCAGTAAGCAAAACAAGATTTGACAAAAAAGAACTACAGTACAGGAAGTTTTTTTTTTAGCTAGATTTTACGGCTCTGGGTTCAAGACCTTTTAAGCCAGTCGTTGATATTTGATTGGAAACCTTAGAGCATATATGTATAACTGAAGAGGCAGCCGAACGGGCGGAATGGCGGAAAGCGTAATCGGAGTAGAGAGAGAGACTGAGTTTGGGTAGTGTCTGTCTCACGCAAGCTTGGCAGTAAAAGACGTAGAAACGCCTTGTGTCTTCCTTGATGGCAAGGACTTATAGTTAGATTTAGAGGTGGATAAAATTGGGAAGTCTGTTTCGTAATTTTAAACAGTTGGACTACTTTTGGTGTTTAAGACCACATTAGCATCATTTTGTTATCGTTTCGTTTAGATCGTGTATCGAGGAAGGCTATAGGCTATTATATATCACGCTACGACCAATAGGAGCGGAGCACCAATAAAAAATGTTTCAAGAACGGGGGAAAATTATCACGCTACGGGCAATAGGAGGCGCAAACGAGGTTGCGTGGGTCCGCTATTGTATGATAACGCTTCACTAATAGCTATTAATTCTATATGCATTATCGATATTTTAGCGTCATTTCTAAAACATGCAAATGTGTTTTCTTGTGGGTCAAAGAGGGTATTTACTCTTATTGTGGGTCAAAGAGGGTAAATACCTGATAGTAATTCTGCATTAAAGTTTCTGTGGGGGATCGGTGCAAGTAAAACCCAATAAACGATGATATCGAAACACATTTGATATGGATGTTTAATTTAATACCTATGACATGTACAATTCAATAGTCAGTTTTTTCTTATTTATGACATATATGATATAGCTTGTAGACAGGCATAGATAGTGGCTACGGAGGTATGCAACTCCTTATGTTATCACATTTTCTTACATTAATATTAGGATAGGTTTATTTCCACTACGCTCGCGCCATGCGATTAAAGAGTTGTCTAATTTATTTAATTATTTTACTACTAATTAATAAAGACTTACATTTTAATAAACATTTACCAGCTAAGTAACATCTACGTGTATGTAATGACTGTATCGCTAGTTCACTGCTCATTACGTGGATAGGTGTCGTTTTAATAAACCCACTGATGATTCGCATGGCCTGATTTTGGGTTTTATCTAATTTACTAAAATGTGTTTCACAACTATCGCCATATAAAAAGCCACCGCAGTCTAAACGACTTGTTACGAGAGAAATATACATTTTCCTTATATGTTTGGGATGTATATTGTATACCTACACCCCAACTTGTGCCCGCCACATACTAAAGTAAGGATACTAAGATATTTAGCTGCTCTTTCATTAATTTCTCTTATACCGCGTTTACACGCGTGGCACGCGTCGACAACCCTCCACATACACAAGCGTGTAAACGAGGTGTTTCTCTTGTAAACGTAACACTAGCGTAAGCGTAGCGAAGGATTGTAGTTTGTGAGCGACTGCCAGGTCCTCGCACGCATGTAAACATACAAGAATTTCATTTCAGTCAAGTTAAATTACAATAAGATTATTGTCGAATGTCTTATTTATCAAATCTTTACACATGCTACCCGTTAATAACAATGTTAATTTTTACAAATATCTTGTTATATTTACTTCCTTTAATATTCAGCTTTTTTAAATAATTCAGGTAACTTCTGACAAGACCCGGCAACACTGCACTGAGCGTCACCAACCTCGCGCCAACGTGTAAACGCGTCGCAAGCGGCGAGCGCACGCTTCCTTTGATCTGTGTTCAAAAACCGACACCGTCTCGGGTCGGCAACAAGCTATCACAACCTCACGCAAGTTCACGCCACCCAAACCAAACAGCCCGTTTACACGCGTGTGTATGTGGAGGGTTGTCGAGGCGTGCCACGCATGCAAACGCGGCATAAGGGAGACAGTGGGTCTCCTTGAGCCAAACCTCTGTCAGTGCTGCGTGTCATCGACATACCATTTACTGCTAATTTAAGATATCGTTCTCTAAGAAATTCAAAAAGGTATAAACATATTTTTTGACCCACACATAATATGCTATGTGTATAGAAGACTATTGAAATTGACGTTATTGCATGCATTGTCCATATCAATGAAACATCCGATTGTGACACAATTTTTACAGAAACCTGTTTGAATTTTTGTTACTAATTGACTTAAATTGTCTAGACCAGACCTGTATTTTCTAAAAATTAATGTGTCGTTTGAATTCTTATCAATTTTTTTCTAGATACCACTCTAGCCGTTTCTGTATGATAGAGAAGATGCAAGTATAATATTTATCAATATTTTGTGACTAAAATGTAAAGATCATCAAAAAAAACATCAACGGCCAGTGCAACGTTTTTTTTAAAGCTTTTGCGTAGCTTTTATCGCGGGCTTTGGGGCCTTTGTGCAGAAATTCCGTAACGTATCAAAAAAACCTGACACCCGAAGCTCGCACGGACCGAGACGAGCTGCTCGGAACGACGAATCAACGAATGTTTCTGTTCCGTTTCAGAGACAGAAACGAATCTGTGTCACTGTAGCACGAACATACTGCTTAAAAAAATATAATTGCATAAGTTGATAAAAAATGCTATGCAATAGCTTTACCACGGCAGTCACCGAGTGCCACACGTATTTTTTATTTTAATATTGATTTTCTACACTAATAACGAATTAAAAGTACTTAAAACGGAACGTGTTTTAAAACAATAATCACTGATTAATGATAATATGTGATTGGTGTAATAAACATGCTGTGTAGCGGGGGACTGCTGATTGGCAATCAGCAGTCCCCCACTACACAGCATAGTCTGTGCACATAATGTTTATTCCTAATGCGGGAGTTGTCTTTTAAAACAATCTGTACCATGGTAAGTAGCAGATTTCCCTAGTGGCCGTTTGCGGAACTAACGTAAGACAGATACTTCTACCTGACAGTTTAATATACAGAGCGAGTGCATTGTTATTTTAAATTCTTTCTACAATGATTTCATTGATAAACGTCTACGGAGTAGTAAAAAATACTACAAGACCACTTCGTGAGGGTGATCAGTATTTTAAAAGTGGAATGTTAACGTGTATACGTATTTTTATCTGTCATACGTTAGTTCTGCGACTTGCCGCTAGGGAATCTGCCAGTTTAATATACAGAGCGAGTGCATTGTTATTTTAAATTCTTTCTACAATGATTTCATTGATAGACGTCTACGGAGTAGTTAAAAATACTTTAAGACCACTTCGTAAGGGTGATCAGTATTTTTAAAGAGGAATGTTAACGTGTATACGTATTTTTATCTGTCATACGTTAGTTCTGCCACTTGCCGCTAGGGAATCTGCCAGTTTAATATACAGAGCGAGTGCATTGTTATTTTAAATTCTTTCTACAATGATTTCATTGATAGACGTCTACGGAGTAGTTAAAAATACTTTAAGACCACTTCGTAAGGGTGATCAGTATTTTTAAAGAGGAATGTTAACGTGTATACGTATTTTTATCTGTCATACGTTAGTTCTGCCACTTGCCGCTAGGGAATCTGCTCGTCACCAATACCTTTTATCAGATATCGTGTCCAACAGTCATTGTAATTTATTTTAATTTGATTTGGCAATATTGCATAATACATATATTTACCTAAACATTTTATAACTTTTTTTTTCTGTCATTACTTTCCAAATTTAATTTGTCTTCTCGTACTAACATCTTAAGCGAATATTAAAATGTTTAAATAATAATTAACATATTGAATTAAAAAGTAGGTTTCACACAAGCGGATCCGCAGACAAATGTTAGTCTTTTATATTTATAAAATAAGTGAAAAAAAAATGTTTAAGTGATAAGTATGCACCTACCGCGTTTACACTCGTGGCACGCTTCGAAAAATGTTTAAATATTAATTAACATATTGAATTAAAAGTTAGGTTTCACACAAGCGGATCCGCAGACAAATGTTAGTCTTTTATATTTATAAAATAAGTGAAAAAAAAATGTTTAAGTGATAAGTATGCACCTACCGCGTTTACACTCGTGGCACGCTTCGACAACCCTCCACATACACAAGCGTGTAAACGGGGTGTTTGTCTTGACTTGCGTGAGGTTGTGATAGCTTGTTGCCGACCCGAGTCGGTTTTTGAACACAGATCAAAGGAAGCGTGCGCTCGCCGTTTGCGACGCGTTACACGTTGGCGCGAGATTGGTGCCGCTCAGTGCAGTGTTGCTGGGTCTTGTCAGAATTTACCTGAATTATTTAAAAAGCTGAATATTAAAGGAAGTAAATATAACTAGATATTTATAAAAATAACTTATGATATTCACTGGTAGCATGTGTAAACATTTGATAAATAAGACATTTGATATTAATCTTATTGTAATTTAACTTGACAGAAATGAAATTATTGTATGGGCGGGAGCGGGACTGATTGCAATGTTTACGAAACATCTTAATTATGTACCAACCTATGATCTATACACTTATGATAAAACTGTAACAGGCCCAATTCTGTACATTAAAGATATTTAGATTTTTTTTTGGGAGGGCTCTCTATATTCGATACTGAAGCCAAAATGGTATTTTATTTATTTTTGTCTGTCTGTCTGTCTGTATCTTGGCCGTGCATCACGCTGCAACTACTGAATGGATTTAAATGAAACTTGGCATGATTTGAGTTCATACTACGAGGACATGGGATACTTTTTATCCCGAAATTCAGAACGGTTTCTTGGAGAGAGGGGATGACAGTCAAAATATGTACTTAGTTGTAATTCAATAACACTTAGTCCGATTTCTTTCATTTTTTTCTTGCTAGAAATAAAACAAAAAATATAACGAGAAAAGTCTTTTTTTTTGTTCGCGACTGTACACTGCCTGTGGGAAGCTGAGACAGATATGTAAATATGGCGGTACGAAGTTCGCTGGGTCAGCTAGTCCGCAATAAAGATATATTCAATTGAATTGAATGTAAGATACTTAGTGGCTGAGTGATCGCAGTTATGGTAATTAAATTGAAATTTTTAAAAACCGCTATAAAAACCAACCAGCCACCAGTTTTAGTGGAAAATTCACTAAGTTGGCAGCACTGCCATGAGCATGCGAGTGCATGCGAGCGCTTGTAGTTTGTGAGCGACTGCAAAGTCCTCGCACGCGTGTAAACGTAAGACGAGCGTTTGTTAAGGATTCTAGTTTGTGAGCGACTGCCAAGTCCTCGCACGCATGTAAACGTAGCATTAGAGTATACAGGTATGCACACTAACATTAAGCCATAAATCATACATTGTTGTTTGCAACTTCGTTTGTCTTAAAAATACTGGAATCCCGTGCCGTACAGCCTAGTGGAAAAAAAATACTTTCATCTAGTCTATAGTCTATCTATGGTTAACTTCCAATCCACAGTGTTGCCAACTTAGTGGATTTTCCACTAAATCTAGTGGTTTGAGTCCTTCATTTAGTGGCGAAATAATGGTTTTAGTGGCTATAGTGGATTTCCCTATCGATTTTTTAAAATTTTGTAATTATTACTAAAACTGTGATCACTCGGCCACTAACTCATTCATGGCTGGGTCACAGGTTTATAAATTATCAATATTTTTCGGATGTAAGAGAGGATGACGAATGAAAATTTTTGGATGGAAGTATTATATTTCAAAGAAGCTCATGGATAATCGAGGTTTAAGGAATTATCTGTTAAATTAAGAGTAAGCTGTGGTTTGAGGTTTGAGGGAAAATGCTGCAATGATTACAAAATTCCAGAAGCCCTTGTAAAACAAATTCGGTATAAAAGAGTCATGTCAATCTGGAATGAAAAATTATGGAACAGACAAAAATGATTAGTCAGAAGAAGATGAATTAATTTAGAATAGTTGTTATTGGATAAATTTTATGTTGATTTACCTATTACCTACATATAGTGTTTTTTTATAATGTAATTCCTTATTTATTTATTTATTTTATTTATTTATCTTTATTGTACACACATTATAACAGATAGAAAAAAAAGAGATACAATTTACAAATGTGACAATTGGCGGTCTTATCGCTCATGGCGATCTCTTACAGACAACCTATTTTTATATAGTTATTTGTTTTTGTTAGTGAATTTCTGGTGGTTTTAAAAGTGTAACTGTTGGCAACACTGCTAATTCAATACTTCTATTCTATATCTTGTACACAGAGTACATTGTTAATATAGAATGATCTTGTACTTTACTTCCATTCACTTCCATTCCATTCCATGTTCCATCCACCGTTTACATTCAACAGGCTTCCGTTCCGTTAAATCCGTTATTTCCGTATCCATTGTGAATATTGTGATTTCTGAATCTGAAATCTAAAAATAAATTTTGTGCTGTTGTTTAATGTTTGTGCATCTTGATTCTTGTGCAATTACTGTTTTCGTATTGAGGTCGCTAAGGTTAATTATACTTTTGTGGTTTTTGTTTTGTTTCGCAATGATTTTTCAGGAATCAGATTCAACGTTTCATTGTTTATAGCAATATGTAGGAACTATCAAATGTAAGCACAATACGTAAAAAAAGTATTTCAATGGTACCTAATAAGTGGCCTTATAGAGGATTTCCTGTTTGTCGTTGATACAATTTTGCGTAGGTGGTGTTTCTGGTTAGTTTTCTCATTTTTGTATCTTCAACTGTATTCATTACTCATGTCTTCCAGCGTTCTAGAAACTTCGCTGGGCAAACATGATGTACCTACTACAGTACATCTTGTAACAGAATAGACATAGCTAATCATTTCTTTTTTGATTTACACCGCTCTTTCATCCATTGGGTGCTTGTAAGAGTGTGATTTTTGCTCTGTTTGTACTTATATTCATGTTTTCTTAACATATGTTCTGTCCATGGTACTGTGCATAGTGTGCATCTATCATAAATTATTTTTATCACAAAATAAAACTAAAATTACTGATTATATTGAAAAAAAAAAGAATGCAATGACTAGCTGTTGATGGATTATTTACAGATTCTAATGGTAACTATACCACTCTTGACGCATGGTTTATTCAGTGTAATGGTCCCTCTTTAATTCCCAATTGTTCTCAGTTAATGTAATCTCTTGCGCTGATGTTACAACCCTGTATAGCTTTGTTTGTACGTCTGTTGGCGACAGCAGACTGGTTTATGTTCAGTTTTAGATAAATTATTTCCTTGTTTAGAATAACAATAAAAATTTAATAAATTACAATTTCATTACCTTGCTGCAATATAGAAATTAAACAACAACAAAGATTGAAGTATCTGTTTGAAATGTCAAAACAGCAGCTTTCCACTAAATGATCTACTACTACTAGTATTATTCTGCTTAATAAAAGCAGAAGTCAAAGGCAAAACTATACTACAACTAGTATTATTCTGCTCAATAGGAGCACATGTCAAAGGCAAAAATACACTACTACAATTAGTATTGTTCTGCTCAATAGAAGGAGAAGTCACAGCCAAGGTATTGGCTAATTTAAAAATAAAATAGGATAGCGAAGAAACTATCTGTCGTCTAAAATATCCAGAAAGATAATAATTATCTTTTGTCATAAAATAATTAATATTAATTACAGCATTTGTGTCAATAAATTCAATTTTATCATTATAATATGTCATTGTTTGTAATTTAATATTATATTTAAATCAAATATTATTTTCCATCTGTGGCAAGCCCTTACAGTAAGGAAAGGCAAACAAAATTATGTCTTTAACATTTAAATAAGAAAGATTCGCAAAGAATAATTTCAGTTTGTGTATGTTTGCATTTCCCCTTCTCCCAATTACAATAATTAATGTAGTATTTGTTTTATAACAATTTTTGTTTTCTATTACTTTAGATAATATTTGAGAGTAGTTCGCATTAGGACTACAGTAGTTTGTCACTGGTTGCCCCAAAGTTTCACACAAAACATGGCCCATGTTTTTACCAATTTCATTGCCAAAAATTACTATATTTCTATTGCTACAGTATTGATGTTGAATATTTTTATTGCTATTCTGTATACTAATTAAATTACAGTATTGTTATTTGTTGTCAATATACTGGGATCACATGTTACAGGCAAACTTTCCAAAGAAGAACTTGTCTAATATAAAAAAATGAAAGTTTAATAAATGTGAAATAATAGTGATATTGGATGTTAAATAAAATAAAAATAAACTGGTCCGGCACCACAAAATCTAACCTACAACCTAAGCCTAACAAACAAATTATTCAATAGCACTAAACAATTTACCTGGAATAGCTCGGCCAGCGCTGTAGCTTTAATCTTAGGGCGGGGAGAAGCAATGAAATATCAGATGTAGTTGATTAAATGCAGATTTATTATCCCGTAGGATCTGAAGGCTTTATGCTGTTCTATCTTTAATTAGAAAAATACAAGGTTTCTGAAATAAATCCTAACATGGTTCTGTTCGTGTCGTTATTGCAATCTTTTCACCTTATGTAATAAATATAAAAAAAAAATGTTTTTTAATGTAATAATAAAAAAATAAAATGATCCGTTAAGATCTGAACTATTGTAATAAAAAAATAAAAGTTGTTTTTAATGAATATAAATGTCTTTATTTTAACCAATTTCAATTAAATACATTTACCAGCACCACCAATTTCTAACCATTCTAATTAAAACTTAAATAATGTTCTCGGGCGCCAGGTGCTGTACCCTAATTCAACAACCTGCTTTTGCCTGAATAGCTCGGTCAGCGCTGCACTTTTAATCTTCAGAGTTGGGAAGCTATAGTAAATCCGATGAAGTTGATTTATTGCTGATATATTAATGACCCGTAGGATCTGAAGGTTTTATGATATTTATAATATAGTCTAAGATCCCGCTATACAACGACCTTCACCGAGATGCTTATTTAATGAGACGTATTTTTTATGTTATTAAATATGCCAATAAATATATCCTATATGGGTTGCCTAACAAATTTCAGTCCAGAGTATTTTTAATTAATAATTAAAAAATTTTTTTTTTTTAAACATTGCACCGGTGTGATTATTAAATAAATTTGATACCAATCGAAAGTTTGAAGCCCATAGAATATGCAAACGTTAGGTTGCCTATTTTTTTCCGGTCACAACCACGGGTTGCCAGGTGTAAACAGGTAAATCTATACTAGCATTTTGCAACGGTCTGATTATTGAATCAAACTTAGATAAAATGAAAGATTATTTCATAAGGAACACGGTGGTATAGGGTTGCCTGCGAAAAATCAGTCCCGAATTACGGTTGTCGAATTTTAAATAATAAAATATCGCTGCGAGTGAATGTGTGTGAGAGAGAGGTCCCAGACCAACCATCCCATGCGGTAGAAAAGGACGCAGCGTAGCAGCTGTTTAAAGTCCGCCCATTTAAAGAAGGAGAGTGCGCATGCTATTCGTGCTTGGAAATGAAAAGGATAGCGATAGACTCGTATATGCTGTGCATTATTTTGGAGTAGTTAATTATTAATATACAGAAATAGTTATTTAATAGTTTATTTTTTAATCAATTATTTATCTATGTTTATTGTTTATGTGACACTAAAGTATATACACATCTTTAGTAAAAAAGACAGAGTAAAACATATATATAGAAACATGATCACCATTATTCGGTTCCGGGTGCATTACTGCCGCCGAGCTATCGTGGGTAAGCGGGCGAGGAGAAGTAAAACCACGTATTGTAAATAATTAACAATGCAACAATTATTATCATAACAAAATGTGGATAGAATTACAATCAGCAATATTAAAATAATTAGAATACGACGCTCCACCGAACACGCCTTATTTCTTCTGCTAAGAGAGCCCGGAGTTGCGTCAGTGTCAAGAAACGTTCACCAGTGCTTGTCAAAATATCACCAGCCAGTCTTCACGTTTCTTGCCACTCTAAAAACAGCGAAGCGCCGTCATATATATTACTTATCTGGCAAATTTTATATTTATTATTGGGAGCCGAAATAAAAAACAACAATTAAAAGAATACTTCTGTTTATTGAAAAAAATTTAAAATACAAAAATTTGTAAAATTATTCAGGTTCCGAGTCATCGGACATATAACTGTGGTCTCCAACTTCTGAATCTTCTTCGTCATCACTCTCCGTTTCAGTTTTTTCGACAATGTCTTCTATTTTTAAAGGTGTATGATCCCCAATGAATCCTACTGGTTTTAAATATTCATCTAAGAACCAACCGCAGTTCTCAGGCTGAAGTTTCACGCATATTGGATCCGTTGCATTAAGCCACATGGAATTTACGAAAATAGTTCGTAAAATTTTCTGAGTTAATGATATCCAGCATGGTGGTATGGAGTTGGAGTCGAAGCCTTTTATTTTTTTTTAAAAGTGCTCGCTGTCTTCTTTTGCAGAGTAATTCTTCAAAAAAATGCGATGTCTCGCATCATTCACACTGGTACAGTTCTTGATACCATACATACTAGACGTAAATTCTTGAACAGTCTGCATTTTTTCACCAATGAAAATATCAGCAGCATCTGTTAATGACGCAAAAACTGTTTGATATTTTTCAGTTTTTGAAAATTGCTGAAAAGGTTTTACTTTCCCTTTGTTGTAAAATGCTGCCGTGTAATCGCAACCTGTAAATGCATGGAATGCTGGAAGACTTTGGCATAATTTAATTCCTAACTCCAACGCTAAATCGGTGCAATTAATACAATCAACAGTTTGATTATTACTCTTTTTTGTAGCTGAACTGGCAAGCCAAATTTCTGATCCGATAAGTTTGTGCATATTTCCTAACAAAATAATCAAAACGTCAGTATCAGAGGCTTTAATTAAAACTCTTGAGCCTGGTTCCGCTTTAGAAGCATGAAAAATAATCCTTGTATCTGCCTCTTCGTGATGACATTCATAATTAGTTTCTTCAGTTTTTTTTACGGAATTTTCCTGAACTTGATAAGAGTAACAGTGATGGTCAACGGTTAAAAAAAAATTTTTGTTTTGGATTATCTTTACCAAATTGTCGTTTTGCCAATAATCAGCCAGAAACTGCACCAGAGCCTCTTTAAAGCGATAATTTTTAAGGCTTTGCAAAAAATTTTTTGGTCTAGTTTGCTGAGGTCCTGAAATTTTGTACGGAATATCGAATTCTTTTCTGCTTTCACGTTCGGAATCTTTGATTGACGGTGATAAGTAGCGATCAATAATTAAATGTATTTCTGTCGCGTTTGTTGAACATATTTTTATGAGTATTGACTCGGCAATTTTATCAAAAGTTTGAGCTATAGCAGCTCCGATTATATGCAAGTAATAAAAACCATCTATTATTTCAACGTTGATATGAGTTGGCTCAACCATTTTAGTTTTGGATTTCAAAACCTTTGCTAACGTTGATTTTGAAGTTTTTAACATCTCTCCAGTACATGCAAAAAGAGCAGGGGGCAATGGTGCTAGTGGAAAAGTTAGGCAAAATTCGAGATTAATTTTTTTTGTTTAGACTTATTGCCAAAAGTCGCCCAAATACATCTCGTTCCATTTTCAACAATACTTTCTTGTTCTTGTCTTTGGTACTCAAGACTTTAGTCATACATTGAGAAGCAAAATTGCAGATTTTGTTTCGTTTTATTGATTTATCGAATCTTCCGGGAGTTGAAGAGCATTCGGAGATAAAATTAAATTTTTGTTGAGAGCCTGCTGTTTTTACGTTCAGCAGAAAATCAGTAACTTCTTTCGATGCAGCTTTACCGGTTGAAATGTTGAATAATGTATCTTTGTCAATAGTGTCATCAAATGGATTCATCGTACATTTTATTGCTTCAATGATACTCTGAAGATTTTTCTTGTCTTTCTTAATTTTACTTCGTTGCAATGAGTGCGAAGTATCATCCTCTTTCGTTAATCCGATTTTTTGTTTGATAGATGTTAATATCTTCGTCCTCATGCTATGACTGAGTGCCCATCTTTGACGTGCAGATATTGAATCCGCAGCAAGGTTATGACCCAATTGATTGCTAGCATCAGCATTGATGGTTTGCTCTAGCGTCAAGTCAACCGGTGATCGAGCGAAATTCGCTGCAGTTCGTCTAATTCCAAAGGCACCTCGACGAAATTCAGCCACCAAAGATGAATTATTAGTATACAAATTGATTAAATTGCTCAAATATAACAAGGACCATCTGGCATAATTGGGCTGGTTTAACGCAAAAAAAATATCAGCCATTTTGAAAATCGAGTCCACGTACAGTTCAAAGTTACTGGTGCGGATACTTCTGGAAAACCGATGGTATAAATTAATTAACTCACAGTACTGGTAATAAAATTGAGCAGTTTTCCCTTTTTCTCCGATTAAAGTCTGATTGCAGAATTCTTTATAACCGTTAACAATTCGACTCAATACATCTGGTAACTCGATAGTTTCGTTGGCGTCATAAGCAGTTTGATTTGATGCATTCTGTATTTGCGTTTGCAGCAGTTCATCCATCGCCTCAAGTGTAACATTAGTTGTCGATAAATACTGTTCAAAATGTAATATTTGTAATGCGGCAGCGGTTAGCGGATGTAAGCGCTTGCAACGATTGAAGTGCTTGCAGTCCAAAAAGCTATTCATGGAGCCGCCGGCTAATACTTCAGCTTGCACCAGTATTTCCACTAATCCACTGGAGTCAATATATTTTCCGATGGCTCTAAAAAAATGCCATCTCTGTGTGAAACGCTCCCAAGTTAACAAAAATTTTATTGTATAGCGGTTTTTCTTGTTCTTGAATTTGCATAGCCAGTTTTGCTATCGCTAAATCATATGTCACAATAATTTCTGGCTGCTGACATTTTTCAGCGATTTCTTTAGCCATGTTTAATGTTTCATTGACTACTGCATACGACGTTGGTGAATGAATGAATGAATGAATGAATTTATGGGAGGCAAATATTCAACTCTTTGCTTCTCACTGTGGTCTAAAGATATCATACAGTTATAACCCAACCACATAGGAACAGAATCAATTCTTGATAACGACATTATCCATAATAAATCTTTATCTGTAGCTATTTCTGTAGCACCTTTGCATAACTCGGTTGTATTGGTAAACGAATCTACAGTAATCAGCTGCATACTTGCCTTAGGTTTCGAATAATATGGTCGAATTTCTCGTGATATTTCATTGAAACGCCTTCTCTTGCGGGTAGGCCCTTCTTCATTTGTGTTGTCCTTTACTTGAGGCGCCAGTGAAGTTGTAGCTTCACCATCATCAAAATTATCAGTTCCATTACTAGAGAATTGATAAATAATGCCAACTGTGTCGTGCATAGTGTCCTTTCCAGAAGTTGTGTCAACGAAGCGGTCGAAATTATCGAACGCTACGTGGGTGCTGTGTCCATTTGCTGCAGTGATGCCTTTTGGTATAACTTTGTTATCTTGGATCGATGTATACGTCATTTCGGTTTCCAATTCTTCTGCCAAATTATATCCAATTGTATGGCCATACCTATTAAGTATCGTAATTACTTGCCTAGAGTTGGTTAAAGACTTTACTGCCAATCCAAGCGATAAACTTTTTGCGGGCTTACATGCACCCCTAGTGACAGCATAAATAACGTCACTACATATTGACGTTATTTTAGCTTTCAGTCCGTTCGATACTTCATCAGAATGATTAGGTCCTTCAATAAGGTTTCGCATAAAATCTATTAATTGCTTAGGAATGTCACATTCTCCACGAATGACATCATCAGCAGTTACGTTGCGAGAAAGCGGATGAACATCTATATTTTTAATGCAACTTCTCAAATAATATGCTACATTTTCAAACTCATAATCATTTCTTGTCTCCAAAAATTTAAAATTGTTAGCCATTACAGAAACGTCCATGTCTGTTTTGTACACAATTTTTTTGTTACGTATTCCCATTGACGCTTCAATCGTAATAAGATTACCAAATTTCTTCCTTAACTTTTTTTGCAAGGTTTCACATCGGTAATCTTGAATATCATCGAAATCAATTTCATGATTTCCAAACTCTAGCAATAAAGCTTGGTATCTTAAAAATAATTGAGCCAAGTACATAACTTGGTTGTTTTCAATTATTTCTGTCTCAATAAAATTTGATATGGATTGAAAAGCCAACTGATGTAACTGTCGATATTTACTATACGTGGAATCGGTAGATTCTTCCTTGGACCGCTTATTTTTCGATTGATACAGTGCGTAACAAGGCAGATGGTACGCGATAGTTTGATGTTGAACTTTGGAGAGAATCTCCGAATCGCTTAAATTTTCGGCGATATTTTTGATCTGTAGTGGTACTTTGTCACCTTTAGGGAAAGTAAGATTAACCAGCTTCTTTCCACATCTTTTTTGGCTGTGGTCACAAAAAAGACAAATAATTGTGCTTGATGTTGATGCTGTTGATGTCGTTGCTGTTGATGTCGATGCTGTTGATGTTGACTGCTCCTAAAAGAATTTAAATCATTCTTTGAGTAAAAATGGAAGAAAACAAATATAAATGAAAATACAAGTTCAATTAATAAATTTTCATGTCACTTTTTTAAAAAAGCTTAAAAAAAAAAAATATATTACCTTGTCAAAGCCCCCAGAAGTTTGAGGCAGGTCTTCAAAATTACTCGTTTCATCCTCAGCAACTGTAGCACAGGAATCGACACTAGGATTCAACTGTTGTGGTTCTTCTTCAGTAGTAGATACATCGGTATGCTCCTAAAAAAAAAAACAATTTTTGCGATTAAATGAAAATGTTTGATTATAAATTTAAAAAAAATTTTGATAAGAATAGTTGATTTAAAACATCCTCATTTATTTATTCCAAAAAAAAAAAAGGAAATCAGAACATTTTCTTGTTCAATTTTCAACTACCGTTTTTTAAGTAAATTACAAAAAAAATATGTGTGTCGAAAATTAACAAAACCATAAGTGAGTTTTACTAGCAATTACTTCAACATGACAAAAATATAGAAGATGTATTAGCTTAGATAATTTTAAAGATTCAATTAATGTACTTACTGTATATTCAGCGATAAATTTAAGAAATTCTTCGTTATATTTTTTATTCAAAACAGTCACTTTTTTGTAGCACGTGGTATGAAAACCTACAAATTGGCGTGACGCACTGGGTAGCTCAACAAAATTGTATTAAATTTTTTTTTTTACGAAAAGCTAACTTTAATGTACAGTTTTCAAAAGTTTCATTATCAAAATCAATTATTCCGTCATCCGAATCACACAAAAAACACTTTTTGGCCATTTTTTCCAACAATAAATAGCAGCACGTTTTTTCACTTGTATCTATAGCGACAATCTACTCCAAAATAATGCACAGCATATACGAGTCTATCGCTATCCTTTTCATTTCCAAGCACAAATAGCATGCGCACTCTCCTTCTTTAAATGGGCGGACTTTAAACAGCTGCTACGCTGCGTCCTTTTCTACCGCATGGGATGGTTGGTCTGGGACCTCTCTCTCACACACATTCACTCGCAGCGATATTTTATTATCCCTTCAGCTGTAAACGAGATTTTTTGCCAATATGGCGCATGTGTGTCGCCATTTTGGAATTACTGCTGTCAATTTCCCTACTCCCGTATAACTGACGATTCCCAAAAAAAAATGTATTGGTGCTAGGTATGATTTATATACTTTTGGAATGTCCATTAAATAAGCTATCCAATGATGTATAATTGAATAAGATTGGACATTGATTTATATTAGTAAACCGAAAGTGAAAGTAGAAGTGTAGTAGTACTGTATTAAAAGGTGTGATGTTAATAAATAAAACATTTATTACAACTAATAGTTGTTTTATTACAATCTACAAACTATATTTCATCAGGAGGAGGGTAGTCAGTGTATCAACATCAAAATTTTGAGCTCTGTAATATTTTAAACTTTAAAAATATATAACATTCAGTATTAATGTTAATTAAGTGGTAAAACTAACCAGTATTCTCTAGTGCATTAAATTACATCTCTATTTCACATTTTCACTTGGATTGACAACATCACCATTATGGATCTGTACACCAAACTTTCAACGTGCATGGAGGAGCTCTCTTCTACCTTTGAAGCTCGGATGATCCAGTACGAGGGTGACCTGAAGAATGCGGCGGGCCCAGATGCAACTCACAAAAACATATCCAGTCTGTCACGTGACTTTGCAGAGTTTAAGTCCCTCATCTGGAGAACAATGGCCATGCTCAAGTCACAAATGGAGCTACTACTACTTGGCCTGGACAGACATGAGATGGCATCAAGGCGAAAGGTCCTACTGCTGCATGGTGTAGGGGAGGAGAATGAGGATTCGCATCCTTCCCGGGCAGTGTCATTGATATCCGATAAATTGAAATTGCCTAACATCTCGACCAACGATATTGAATCATGTCATCGCCTGGGAAGCAATACTAAAAAGCCACGTCCTCTGCTGATACGCTTCAATAGTTATCGCCTGAGAAATGAGGTATGGAGCAGCAAGACTAAGCTTAAGGGTTCAGGGTTGACATTATCGGAGTTTCTCACAAAGCCTCGTCACGACGTGTTCATGGAGGCTCGTAAACACTTTGGCATTAGAAACTGCTGGACTTCCGATGGTAAGATTGTGGTCCAACTCCCTAACAATCTGCGACGTAAGTTCGAATGCATCGTCGAACTACGCAAACTTTGCTTGGAATACCCAGCATCACAATCACCTCCCGACGAACCTACAAGATCTACTTCTCACAAAACCGCTGCTTCAGTTGGTGAAAGGCGATCCCGTAAGCAAGCTAAAGGTCCTGTGATATAAATATTGTGTATGTCATTTCATCTTTCCATTTAAAGTTACTTAATTTTAACCACTGGTTGAGGTCAGTTCTATTTTTCATTCCTCTATCTCTTTCTTATGTATCCACCTTGTTTTTTTTAGTTTTTTTATTTAGTCACTCAAGTTTTCTTTGTATACATTCACTCGATTACAAATCTGACACATAATTTTGACGCATCTAACTGGCCAATCAGGAATCTTGTCAATTGTTGGTGCGTTTAGTTTCTACTTGTGAAATTATTTGTGAAAAAAAAAAATATGTAAAACCTTTCAGTGCATCGAGGATATTGGGTGAGAAATTATTATATTATATTTCTTTAATTAATATTATTTATTTATTATTGTTTTTTTATTTTTAGTTTATTTAAATTATTTTATTTATGTCTGGTTGTAATAATGACGGTTTCTTATCTTGTTCATCTTCTGGTACTTCAGATGATGACTACGCCAGTGCGGTTAGTGATGGTGAGGTGGAGTCCAATAATTTAAACAAACAACTTTTTGATAAACTCGGCTCTTTCCACAACTTTCTCAATATAGTGCATATCAATGCCCAAAGTGTACACGCTCACTATCCTGACATTCTATCTTCTTTCAATCCTAACGTTATTCATGCTATCCTTATCTCAGAAACCTTCCTTAAACCTACGCTACCTTCCTCTCAATATGCATTAACAGGGTATCGGCTCATACGAAATGACAGAACTGGCAAGGGCTACGGTGGAGTTGCCATTTATCTACGGTCTGATATCACTTTTCGAGTGATTGATCAGTCACCTAGCATCTACTCAGGCTTTGCAGAACACCTGTTCTTAGAACTTGACTTCCACCACACTAAACTGCTTATGGGTGTTTACTATAGCCCTTCCTGTCAAATAGACTACTTTTCGTCTCTCGAAACCAAGCTGGAAAATTTATCCCCCTTGTACAGAGATACTATTATTCTTGGGGATTTCAACACGTGCCTGCTGAAGAATGACGTACGTAGCCGAAAACTCCGATCTCTTGTCTCTTCCCTTAACATGCATATTCTTCCTTTAAATGCAACACATCACGCTCCACATTCTACTTCCTCTCTCTTAGACCTAATTCTCGTTTCCAATTTCAGCAAAGTTGCTGCTCATGGACAACTTTGCGCGCCTTTCTCATACCATGATCTGATTTTCCTTTCATACAAAACTATCTCTCCTAAACCTAAGCCTAAATACATTCTCTTACGTAGTTTCAAAAATATTGATGAGGCAGATTTGAGAGAGGATGTCAAAAATTTAGATTGGTCTCCTGTATATGATTGTGGTGACATTGACACTAAAATTGAAAAATTTAATAAAATTATCTTAGATCTTTATGATAAACATGCGCCTTTGAAAAAAGTACGAGTTCGAAATCTTCCTGCACCTTGGCTCTCCGAAAGCATTAAACAATTAATGTCAAAGCGGGATAGAGCCATGAGAAGATACAAAAAACACTCAACAGATGAGAATTGGTCGGTCTATAAGGTTCTCCGGAATCGCTGCAGTCGTCTGTGTCGGGATGCTAAAAGACGCCACATTCACGATTCAATAAAAAATTTCAACACACCACAGGTATGGCGATTTCTTAAATCTCTTGGTATTGGTAAAGCGATTGATCACACTTCAATTAGTATTGATCTTAATGTGCTGAATAGTCATTTTTCCACTCCACCGGTTTGTATCGATGTCTCAGATAAAGCATCCACTCTCAGTTATCTATCTAATCTTCCTTTGCCTCAATGTACCTCATTTTCTTTTAACCCGGTTGCAGATTGTGATGTTGAGAGACATATCCTATCTATATCCACAAAAGCAATAGGTGACGATGGAATTCAACAACAAATGTTACGGCCAATTGTAAGTGACCTCCTGCCAACTTTCACGCATATAATAAATTTTTCTCTGAAAGAGAACGTGTTTCCATCAAACTGGAAAAAAGCTCATAGTATCCCTCTCCCTAAAAAAGTTAACCCATCATCAGTATCCCAGTTTCGTCCAATATCCATTCTCCCGATCCTTTCCAAAGTGCTTGAGAGGATAGTCCGACATCAACTGAACAATTTTCTCTCCTCTAATGGCCTGTTGAGTCCATACCAATCTGGCTTTCGTACTAATCATAGCACTGTGACCGCATTAATTAAAATAACAGACGATATTAGACTGGCTATGGAAAATAAACAGCTGACAGTATTGGTTCTACTGGACTTCAGCAGTGCTTTTAATTCTGTTGATTTTGACATCCTCTTAGGCACTCTATCGTCTCTGAATGTTTCTAGATCTGTAATTGCTTGGTTCAGTTCTTACCTTCGGGGTCGCTCGCAACTGGTTCGCTCGGAAGAGTCATCCTCTAACTGGTGTAATCTTACTGCGGGTGTACCCCAGGGTGGCGTACTATCTCCTCTACTCTTCTCCATTTTCATAAATGCTATCACTAAAGTAATTTCTTCTCGTTATCATCTTTATGCGGACGACTTGCAGCTTTACCGACATTTTAAGGTTAACGAGGTCACAGAAGCTGTAACTGCCATCAATAATGATCTCCAAAACATCTATACATAGGCAAAATCGTTTGGGCTGCTTGTCAATCCCGCCAAGTCTCAAGCCATCATTATTGGTGGCAGGTACATGTATAATAGCCTCGATCTGACTTCACTACCTCCAGTGTCCTATAACAATGCGATCATACCATATTTGACACAAATTAAAAATCTTGGGATTTTTATGGACTGCTACATGTCATGGACCACACATATTACAGAGGTGAGCAGAAAAGATTTTGGAACATATCATTCTCTCAAACGTCTTCAAAATTTTCTCCCCTTTTCGACTAAAGTCCTACTTTCTCAGTCCCTTCTCCTTCCACTTCTTGATTATGCCGATGTTTCTTTTCTCGACGCTACAGAAGAACTCTGGAATAAGCTAGAACGGTTACAAAATCTCTGTATCCGCTTCATTTTTGGTCTGAAAAAGTTCGACCATGTTTCAGAATTCCGGAAACAACTGAAGTGGTTACCTATTCGGCAGCGTCGAGATCTACATATACTTTCCTTACTATATTCCACTATTCACAACCCCAACTCTCCTTCATATCTTCGTGACCGCTTCGAGCACTTTATTCCCAGAAGCCAACCCTGTCGATCTTCTTCTTCTCTCCTTCTTCGAACTCCTTCTCATACTTCGAGCTGCTACAATAACTCTTTTAGTGTTGCAGCTGTTCGGCTATGGAATGCCTTACCGCGTGCGATACGCGCTAGTCCTTCTCTAACTATGTTCAAGAGTAGAACCAGGGATTATTATCTGTCCCTACAATAACCAGACCCTTATTGTATCATATGTATATATGTATGTATATATGTAAGCATAAACATCGTATGTGTGTATTAATATGTTTAATATATTCAACTGTAGGTATAAATCAGCTTCATAATTACTATTATTACCTTTTTCATTTTTATTATATTCGTTACTCTTTTGATTCTTAAGTACGCATGACTATGCCCTTACATTTTTCTACTATCCTCTATTCACTCAGGGTTTGCTGGAAGAAAACTCAATTTTGGGTTAAGCACGCCTTTGTACATGACACTTCCTTGTATTTCTTTTATATATTTTTATGTTCTATGTGTACAATAAAGAATAAATACAAAATACAAATATATTTTGCAATATAAACACAAAAAAGGACCCTTCTTCATACAATTTTTTTACACGATAAGGTTAAAAACAATGGGCTGCATTCCGGCCGCTCGAAATCCCGACAAAAAAACGGGTATGTTCAAGCTTCACATCTGGCCTACTCTGTGGTTCAAGTGGCTTTGGGCCATATTTATTTCAAAGTTTAGATAACGTTCTTGGAATGTACAGTAGTAATAATAAACAAAACACTATGTTTACGTTGTAGGAAGCAAAAAAAACAAACACTTTAAAGTGACACCTAAAAAGGTACCCATAAACATTGTCATAAATATCAGATTCTATACAAGGTATTGCTTACCTAACTTTATATTTATATACTTTAATATATTTCCTTACATATAAACATAACAAAAGTATAGGTTCTCATACAAAAACATTGTTAAAATCAAAGGTGAAAAGTATACAATTTTGACACAAAACTTAAAACAAACTGTAAGGACTAATATGGATACGACCGCCGGACGAAGGACCAAGAACTAGGTATTTACACAAATCGGTTCCTATCGATCTCACCACCACAGCGGTGCAAATCTCAAATAATACGCCTAAAACAACAATGTGGTGCCAAGTTGCTGATGCCAGTACCAAATTATACAGGATGTTACAAAAATACAAAATATAAAAAACTCAACAGCTTTGTCAGAAAGCATACATATCGTTCCTGTACATAGTCAATAATGTAAAAACTGTTGTGTTCAGTGTAAAGTAATTATACAGGCTGTTACAAAAATACAAAATATAAAAAACTTAACAGCTTTGTCAGAAAGCATACATATCGTTACTGTACATAGTCAATAATGTAAAAACTGTTGTGTTCAGTGTAAAGTAATTATACAGGCTGTTACAAAAATACAAAATATAAAAAACTCAACAGCTTTGTCAGAAAGCATACATATCGTTACTGTACATAGTCAATAATGTAAAAACTGTTGTGTTCAGTGTAAAGTAATTGTACAGGGTGGTACAAAAAACAACAATATAAAAAAAACGTAATAACAACCAGTTTTCACCCATCTCAAACATGTCATCCAAACAATGTACAGACCCGCATATAAAGGCCTATAAATACGTCTGTTCGTTTGCCCCCTATTACATAAAAAATACACAAAAAAAAACAAACAAAAAAAAACGGCCGGCTCAACGATCGAGAGGAAACACCAAAAAGTTGCTTAGGAGGCTTTAGAAAAATATATAACAATAAGAAGAAGATACAAAGAAATAAATAAAAGAGTGACAACAGAGAAATGATGATGATGAGAAATGTATAAATAAAAAAGTGAATATAAAACAGAAATATATAAATAAAACAAATGCAAATGACAAATATATATACCTTCTATAGTTTAGCTGATGGATGGAGGAGAAGGTTGCAGGAGAATAGGCAAACTGTCTTCTGGCAACCCGTACAGAACGTCCTCACCCGTTTCCTGCAAATGACGCAGCGTCGCCTGTGCCGTTCACCATCCTCGTTGTTGGGATATTGCTCAATGCGGTGGGTGAGGTCTACGTTCTGTACGACTGGCATAGGACTAATGAAGGAAGAAGCGGAAGGCAAGGTAATGGAAATAGAAGAAGGGATAACAGAAGAGGTAGGTGGAAGAGTATTTTTGGAGAGGAGGGACAGGATAAGGGACATACGGAATTGACGGTGGCTTAAATGTGGGGTCCCCGGGATAAGTGAAGATGATTTTTGATAAATGATGAAAGAATTTAATACAGATACATTTAAAAGTCTCCTAAACAACTTCTTATACCACACTTTGGTACGTTTCCTCTCGATCGGGTACAAGGCGAGAATTTGGTCTTTTTTATCCACCCCACCCATCATGATATTGTAATCAATAATCAGGGTGGGTTTGGTGGAACCTTGGGTCTCGACCACTTCGTTACCATGGTATGTCGAGATAGTGGCAACCCTGTTCTTATCTCGCCATACCATGATATCGACATCCCCCGAGGTAAGAGCCGAAATGTCGTCAGTACGCATATTCCCCTTGGTCAGATTGTTGAGAGCCTGCGGGACAAACTTGCGGTTCGTCCGCAGGGTACCCACACAATCAAACCCAAGGGATTTGAGCCGGCGCGCAAGGAGAGGTGAATTGTAGAAACTGTCCATCCACACAGTGTGACCTTTAGATTGAAGACCGTCTAAAAGTCTTAACACAATAGACGGTGTGGAAGCGCTTAATGGATCTTCCAACTGCTGCGGTGGTGATGAATTATGAGCGTGAATCTCAAACCGCCACAGGTAGCCCGTTTGAGATTCACAGACCTCATAAGTCTTGATCCCCACCGTGGCAGCTTTATTGGGGATTAATTGGCTAATATCTAACCACCAACCTTTCCACATCAGAAGACTCTCATCTAGTGAGATATTTTGACTGAGCCCGTACATTGTTTGGAATTTTGTGTTGAGATGTGTCAAAACTGGTGCTATTTTAAATAATTTGGCCTCTGAGACGCCCAGTTCTAAAGGACGCATGTCCTCGTTATTAGCGAAATGTATACATCTGTTTATCAATAAAAAAAATTCGAAGGACATGTGTACTTTAAAACCGGGCGTACAGAATATGTTAGAATTAGCCCTCCAGTATTCATCCAATCGAGACTTAACAACAATCCCCATCGTCAGAAGTATCGCGAAGTAGGCATATATCTCATCCACCGTGGTTTCAGACCATCGGCTGATGCGACTTCTGGGATGGAGAGTGTTGTTAAGCATCATGTGTTGAGCTAATTGCTGAGCATATCTGTTTGTCTCAGAGACAATGTGCTCCATAATCTGCCTGTCCCATATGGCCACAAAGATGTCATATGGGTCAACACATGGAGTTGTCGGACCTACATTAATGTTGGTAAACTTTTCACGTCTCGATTCAGGGCGAATCGGGACGCTAGGAAACTACCCAATTAAAATCATAATAACTCCTAGGCTGGTCCGTAGCCATCGGATCTACATCTAAATCAATGGTACTGGCATCAACAAAAGCGGCTTCGTCGTCCTCGTCCAAAGGCGTATCCATCAAACTGACTACAGCCCGCGGCAGGTGCACCTCCGGCGACGGGTCGTCCTCGTCGCCACTCTCGGCCGAACAAGGCTCGCTCCTATCACAGGTGAGCTTCCTGTAACAAGTGATAAAAAGGGTTGACGTTTGAAACGTGATAAGCATTTACATTGCTCTCGCCAGAACTTGGGTCACTTCCTGTAATAAATGACACAAACACAACACAAGAGACAAACATTTACTTTTGAACAGTAACATAGCAGCTAATTATTTAACTCACCGAAAAAATCGGGATCGGCCATCGCCTCCCGTATCGTTTCTGCGTCCACGGGTAAGAAACGCCGTCCCCCCATTACCATCTCTTCGTAGCGAGAGCGAGAATGAGAGGACGGCGTGCCGGCCGCGGAGCCACCACATTCTACAAACCTGGGGAAAAAAGGTTCATATATAGGTAACGGTCGTAGATACATAACTTGATATCTACTAAAATAAAAAAAACTTACATTGCCGGTGAGGGCACCGCAGACGTCGAAGCCTCCACAACCATAGGAGGTGGAGGCGTTCGCAGTGGTGCGGTACTGGGCGCCACCCTTAAGTTGTCTCCGTCGGAACTACAACAATATTTCAACAATTAAAATAAAGTCAAACAAACTGCGACAATATTATTACACAATACATCAACAAAATTACTCACGGGTACCACATGCGGCGCCGTTTTGGGTGCAGCGCGGTTTCCATGGCCACCCCATGAGGCATATCAAAGATTTGACGAATATTCAGCCTAAAAATGTACACATTCAATCAGCCAAGAGCACAATATGAAGTAATGGGTACTAAACAAAAAATAAATAACGATTCTGAAATAGAAATTTAGAACGTAAAGTTTACAGATAACAATAAATGTTAGTAGATAAAAAGCGTTAGTAAAAAAGTAAGCTCACTCATCAATCCCTTGAGGCCCCGGTCTAACAAGGCCTCTGCCACGGCCTCTGCCACCATGAGCCGTCCGACCACTGCGACCGCGCGCGGTGACGAAGGCAGGCCTGCGACCACCGCGATCGCGCGCGGTGACCGCAGCAGTCACTGCCGCCTCACCCCTCTCCTCGTGCACCGCACCTGCCACCTCATCCCTCTCCACCTCTGCTGCCACAACCCTGACGGCCTCAAGCGGCACACCCCTGCCCCCACGTGTCCGCACGCCTCTACCACCTCGCGGGCCGCGGCTACGTGGCCGTCGCCGCAGTTGGAAATCACTAAACGCAATTGAAAGCAGACGAAAAAAATAAGTACCAGGCACATGCACAATAATAATATACATATTTAATAATATACCTATCAGTGAAGATCCCATCAAAATCGGTCCAGCCGTTCCAGAGATTAGCCGGAACAGACAGACAGACAGACAGACAACAATTGTATAATAATGATAATATACATATTTAATAATATACCTATCAGTGAAGATCCCATCAAAATCGGTCCAGCCGTTCCAGAGATTAGCCGGAACAGACAGACAGACAGACAACAATTGTATAATAATGATAATATACATATTTAATAATATACCTATCAGTGAAGATCCCATCAAAATCGGTCCAGCCGTTCCAAAGATTAGCCGGAACAGACAGACAGACAACAATTGTATAATAATAATAATATACATATTTAACACATACTATGAAAAAAAAAAAACGTAAGCTTTAAAAAAACATTACGCTTGATAGTCCAAAAAAAAATTACACATAAAAAGTAGAAACTTGTAAAATCTACGAAACCAATATTCTAAGCCTAGATACGTCTTATCCACATCGTCCAACAACTCAATAAAACGGCCGTTATGACGTCATACACAAAAAAAACCCGGTGTGAGAAGAGCCCTAAGAGCGCTTGTAGACGTCCGTTTTTTTCACCGGATAACGGACCGTCAATAAACGGCTATCCTTGTATACATATTTTTTTACCGGATGGATGGATTGCCGTCTATATGCGTTAGTTTTGAACTGGTAGTCAGAGATTACACAAGTGTGAAATGTCGAATAATAAGAAAAAAAACTCGTATTGGCCTACTATTTGTACAAGAAGAAACAAAAAGAAATAGAAAAACGTAAAAGGTCATCGTGGGTGCATCCTATATTATTGGAAAGGGAAAAATATGGTGCATTTCAAACTCTTTTTACGCAGTTGGAAGAAGATGAAACTAAATTTTACAATTATTTTCGGATGAAGAAGGAAACCTTTCAACTATTATTAACAGCCATATATGATAAAATAAGACACGAGGATACTGACATGCGTAAATCTATTTCCCCGGCAGAGAGATTAGCCGTTACGCTAAGGTATGTTAAAGAGATGTCCAATTTCAAATTATAGAAAAGGGGATTACCTGTATTAATTAAAACAAAATTTAGTAGGTAGTAATAGTTTTATTATACTCAAAAAAGAAATTAAGGAGTTTTAGAAAAATCGAAATCGTAATCAGGCGATGTGATTGAACTTAATTCAGTAATAATTGAAGATTGGGAATCATCTTGCTGCATGAGTTCTTGAGGTATCCTGGATGTGGATGGAATGAGTTGTGTTGGCTGATATTCATAGGGCATCCTGGATGTCGATGGAATGGGTTGTGTTGGTTGATATTCCTGTATCCTGTAGTCAGGTGTAGCCGTAGTGTAGCCTCGATTAATATTGTAATTGTAATTTTGCTGCTGCATGGACGCTTGATTTCTCCGAGTTAAATTTCTCATAACTTTAATGACTTCATATTGGAATTCAACATAATCGTCGTCACTATACTTGTCTACAATCGGAGCAATACCTTTGAAAAAACACATACTCTTACTCTTGTCTTCATCGTCAATTGATTTAATTAAAGTAAGCATTTGTCGATCAACTTCGCTACAGTCTGTCTTTCTCTTCTTGCTTGTTTTTGTTCTATCGGAAGTATTGGCTGGTGCGGTAAGGTCATTATTGGTTTGTGAGTCAGTTTCTTTATTGTGAGATTGTGTGATGTTTTTTTCTGATGTAATACTTGCTTCCGTTGTTCGGCGAGTCACAATTTTACACAAAAAGAGCATTTGATCGTAGAATTTATATTTTCGTAGACTTTTTGCACCAGAGCCGGATTTACATTCCTTAACTTTTTTGTGATATTTCATCCAGTTATCTCTTGCATTGTTCCATTTTTTTATGATATCTTTGCCTAAAAAAGAAAAAATTGTTACAGATATTTAGCTGCAGGGAACACATTTAGTGATCTACATTACAGTTTCAGAATGGGTATAAAAACTATCAGCTGTATTGTACAAGAAGTATTTGAAGCATTGTGGGAAACCCTTTCTCCAATTTATATGAAACTACCATCGGAAGACGAATGGTTAACAATAGCAAAAAAATTCGAGACGAATGCAAATTTTCCTCATTGCTTGGGAGCCATTGACGGCAAACATATTCGAATCATCAAGCCAGAAGAAAGTGGATCAATGTTTTTCAACTACAAGCACTATTTCTCAATAGTATTAATGGCTGTGGTAGACACAAACTATAATTTTGTTTTTATTGATGTTGGAGCCTACGGCAAAGAATGCGATTCAGCAGTATCTAAAGAAACAGAATTTTGGAAAAGAATAGTAGGCGATAAATTAAATATTCCTCAACCTAAGCAGTTGCCAGGTGCAGGCAGTGAGGTACCTTATGTATTTGTTGCTGATGAAGCTTTCGCTTTACAACAACACGTACTTCGTCCTTACGGCGGGCATCAACTTGACTCATTAAAAAAAATATTCAATTATCGTCTCACAAGAGCGCGACGCTACGTCGAATGCGCATTTGGTATTTTATCCAATAAATGGAGGATTTTGCATAGACCATTAAATGTTTCAACAGATACTGCTGTTAACATTGTAAAAACATGCTGCTTATTACAAAACATAATTCATAAAGTAGAGGGTATTGCTAATAATGCTACTGACAATGCTAGTTCACACATGATGTCTACTCTATGCCATTTGCCTCGTTCCCATTCAACACGAGGTAATGTAACAGCAAATATGATTCGTAACAAATATGCAGAATATTTCATGTCACCAGTAGGGCGTGTACCATGGCAAAATCAATATGCATAAAAATAATGAAAATAAAATGTTACTTACCAAAATCATTTTTTTCTTTCTCGGACATCGTTTCAAAACCTTCATTTAACGCAAGACAAATTTCTCTCCAAGCGGCAAAACTCGACTGTCTATTTTTATAGCACTCTTGGGTTTTGTCCCACAGTACAGGCCTATTTTCAACCAAACTTATTAACAATTCCATGTCAATATCACCCATTTTTAAAAGAACGCAGGTAGACGGCACTCAATTACAACTAATTAAACAGAAAACAGGCAATACGTCCGGCAGCGTCAACACGCACCAATACACTGGCGTAGATGACCGCCCTTTCTTACACCGGACCGGTGTCCGTCGCGCCGAGGGGAAGCGGTGGTGCATCCGGCGTAAATTGTTCGCCGGACCGATGTCCGGTGCATGTACACACATTCATTATAATTCATACACCTCTGCGAATCCGGCAAAAAACACGGTCCGTTATCCGGTGAAAAAAACGGACGTCTACAAGCGCTCTAAATGGGCCTCGAGACTTCGAAATTTTTGTTTCATGATTTAAACTTTTCTTACACAACATTACACACAACTAATGCAATTACATACGTACATATAAATGTAATTTGTGTTACAAACAATACATTGCAAACACTAGAACTGTAATTATATGAAGGCGTCTCCGCCATTGTGAACAAGGTTTGCTAAATGTATCAATATACACCGAAATCTTTGTTTACAACACATTATAACAATTAATAAATGTTAAGTACTTACCTATCCATATTTGAAAGTTTGTGGAAGCACAACAAACACTTTTGATTACTTTTAATTATAATTTCAAGAGCGACACGACTTTCGACCGATCGCCACGAAGTTCACCGCCGAAAGAGAGAGATTCAGAGTGTTTACGTGCGTAGTAGGGCAATAAAGTGGCGTCACATTGCATCTCTGTCCAACTTTGTGCAATATAGTGAAGTGCGACAAAGATAAAACATATGCAACACGATTAAATTACAAGTTAAAAGAGACTTGCCCCCGGTTGCCCAATATGGGCTCTTCTCAGACAACACAATATTTTGACCGGTCCAATATGTCTCATTAAAATTCGACAACCGTAATTCGGTACTGATTTTTCGCAGGCAACCCTATACCACCGTGTTCCTTATGAAATAATCTTTCATTTTATCTAAGTTTGATTCAATAATCAGACCGTTGCAAAATGCTAGTATAGATTTACCTGTTTACACCTGGCAACCCGTGGTTGTGACCGGAAAAAAATAGGCAACCTAACGTTTGCATATTCTATGGGCTTCAAACTTTCGATTGGTATCAAATTTATTTAATAATCACACCGGTGCAATGTTTAAAAAATTTTTTTTTTTTAATTATTAATTAAAAATCCTCTGGACTGAAATTTGTTAGGCAACCCATATAGGATATATTTATTGGCATATTTAATAACATAAAAAATACGTCTCATTAAATAAGCATCTCGGTGAAGGTCGTTGTATAGCGGGATCCTATACTAATAAGATTTACCCAATATATAATTGTTAAACTGGCTCTGTACGTGTCGTTAATGCAATCTCATTACCTTTACTTATTTAAGTCATTAAATAAAGATGTCTGACGGCTGGTAGCTGGTGTAATGTACACATGTGGTGTACATTATATACCTGAGTTACTACACTACCTTCTGATAGATATCGGCTCGCAGCAAGCTCACACGTCTTCACTCCGCGGCGGTCGGTAGGCCAATCCCCCTCGCCCCACGCACCGCGCGTGCTATGCTCGAGACGACAGAGTTTATATACCAATAAGTACATACCATACACTACATCCCTCCCTTATTATTGATATTTTTTCTTTTAAATATAACTGTACATATACCCAATAGAGAATTTAGTTAAGGAACAGCGATCAGGTTAACGTTACAAATCAGACACATTAATAATCACCAAAATATACTTATTTAATAAGCGTTTTAACTTTTCATATGCATGTCAGATACAATCAGTAAGTCCTTATTCCAATTATGTTTAATGACTCTTCATCACTTATTTTGTCTTTATTATCCATCTTTGTATTTACTCAAGCTGTGATTGATTTATATTTCTATTCAATTTAATGAAAATTCAATATAACACCTTTTTATATTACCTTCGATTTAATGAAGAATAAGTAACATGATAATACTTCCAATTTAATGAAAGTCCAATATTAAATTTAATCCCGTTTTAACAGACTACCTACTTATATTTCCAATTTAATGAAAGTCCAATTTTAATCCAATTTAATGGACTACTTTTCAAACAACATTGTACCTACTACTTCCAATTTAATGAAAGTCCAATTTTAATCCAATTTAATGGACTACTTTTCAAACAACATTGTACCTACTACTTCCAATTTAATGAAAGTCCAATTTTAATCCAATTCAATGGACTACTTTTCAAACAACATTGTACCTACTACTTCCAATTTAATGAAAGTCCAATTTTAATCCAATTTAATGGACTACTTTTCAAACAACATTGTACCTACTACTTCCAATTTAAGAAAGTCCAATTTTACTCCAATTTAATGGACTACTTTTCAAACAACATTGTAGCTACTACTTCCAATTTTATGAAAGTCCAATTTTAATCCAATTTAATGGACTACTTTTCAAACAACATTGTACCTACTACTTCCAATTTAATGAAAGTCCAGTTTAATCTAAGTTAACGAAAATCACATTTTGACATAATATCTCTAGTTTCGTGGAAATCACATTTTGATGTAATATTTATAGTTAAATGGCAATCATATTTTTATATAGGTACTTTAATTGAATCCATTAAGTCCAATAACATTGTAGTACCTACTTGTATCTTCCGTTTTTTTTTCTACGAAACAATAATATTATTTTAAAATAGAAAGTGAAACACTAGGTAGGTTACTATTACCTTACCTATTGTTTTATATACCACAGCAGGACTGCTAACACGTTAGCATGTATTAATAGAATAAAAGTAAATGTCTTATCTGATTTATGTCTCTATATTAACGTATTTTATTTCGTTCATGAAATAATATTTACGCTTTTACACTAAACTCCCTGTTGATTTTAGGAATTTGCCCTAACGGAAATTTAAGAATAGGTAATATTAAGTCTTTGTTACCTGCAAAGCGTACTATACCCTAGTATCCAAACAATATCATAAAGAGGCATTGGATTCATTTGGCCAACCACTATGGCCACCTGATTATTTTGGTAAAAGTATACCACCCGAGTGGTAAAAGTATAAAACTCTTGCAATATTGTTATGAGTTTTCAGACTGCTGATCGTCGTACAACACCTCATTCTGTAGTAAATCCAAACCCTTTATCACCCAATAGTGAATATGGTGATCCATCCGAATACATATTATGTGTTGTTACGCTAGCAAGGAGCCATACTAATTACCTATTAACAATTAGCAAAAAGGAGTTATTTGTATTCTATTTATTACAAAATAAGGAGGACAATTAATCGAAGCACTGCTTGTTTATATTTTTATTTAGTGGAATGAGATAGTGACTCATTTCAATTATTTAAGTAAATAAATACCATTCCATAAGGGTCTAACAGACTATTTTTAGTACTACTATTCCAGTAGAAAATTAGTACGTATCTAAAATGTGGCACAACAACAACCATTACCTACACTCTACAGAAACTCAGCAAGTTCCCACTGTCAACATTGACACATTAACAACCCACTAAACTGCAGAACTTATTTTTAAACTTAAGACAAGTATTTTAGATTATAAAATATCGTTTGACCAACAATTGATGAACATTTATTCTGACAGTCATTCATTTTGTTACATGTTAATTTATATCAACTCGCTAATCAGAATACGTAGGTATCCGTTTAGATTTTAGTGAGAATGAACTAAAGTCAGCGGTATGTTTCTGAATCTGGCAGCATGATTACCTACATACTGTTAGGACTAAGTATTGTTAGTTCTTTCACCGTAATAGTTTTTTCTTTTTTTATCGAACCGGCAAACACATTCTGGCCCTCCTGGTACTTAAATATTTTGTACTTGAACTTTACTCTGATCGTTATAGAACTGTTCTAGAATCACCAAGTACTTGATCTTCTCTGAGATTCTAACATACGACAAATAATGTGATAATTCTCTTTACACTCTTTTTTTTTTCACACTGTTGACAAGGTAATACCTATTTGCATATTTACAGATTTTAAAACACGCTATCGCAATCTAATGCTGGTAACAAAGCGTCGACTGTATCTATGCTCAGAGTTAGGTACACTTTTTTACTATTTTTACAAATTGAACTTTTAACCCATAAAAACCTCGCAATTTAATGCCCAGTAGGTATGTACGCAATTTAATACCATGTATCTAGGTATGTCCGCAATTTCAATGCCATACCGAAAAATGTCCGCAATTTAATGCCATGTTTCTAGGTATGTCTGCAATTTTATGCCATGTTTCTAGGTATGTCTGCAATTTTATGCCATGTTTCTAGGTATGTCCGCAATTTAATGCCATACCGACAAATGTCCGCAATTTAATGCCATACCGACAAATGTCCGCAATTTAATGCCATACCGACAAATGTCCGCAATTTAATGCCATGTATCTAGGTATGTCCTCAATTTAATGCCATACCGACAAATGTCCGCAATTTAATGCCGTACCGACAAATGTCCGCAATTTAATGCCATGTATCTAGGTATGTCCGCAATTTAATGCCATACCGACAAATGTCCGCAATTTAATGCCATATCGACAAATGTCCGCAATTTAATGCCATGTATCTAGGTATGTCCGCAATTTAATGCCATACCGACAAATGTCCGCAATTTAATGCCATACCGACAAATGTCCGCAATTTAATGCTATGTATCTAGGTATGTCCGCAATTTAATGCCATACCGATAAATGTCCGCAATTTAATGCCATGTATCTGGGTATGTCCGCAATTTTAATGCCATACCGACAAATGTCCGCAATTTAATGCCATGTTTCTAGGTATGTCCGCAATTTAATGCCATACCGACAAATGTCCGCAATTTAATGGCATGTGTCTAGGTATGTCCGCAATTTAATGCCATACTTACCGTGCACCCTGACGCAGTACGGTTACCTGTAAATAACAACAATTCACACCCGGAGTCGTACTGAGCGGGAAATAAACCACGACCCGTGCACGACAATCGACACACACACGCACACGACGGACTGCGCCACTAAGCCCGTTGGCTTACATACATTGAATATCCCAACGCATCCACTTCCCGATTACTTGCCCATTGCTAAGATGTCTAGGCCTTTTGAACGCAATGTGGTGCCTACTTAGTGTCTAAGCTATCATCTTGCAACTCTATTATACATCGCGTTTTCCGACAGTTACATGTTTTTATTTTTATTTGATTATATACCGCCAATGTTAGTTAGCACTTAGCCTTCTTATCCTTTCCTGTTTTTATAGCTAGGATTTCCCCCATAAAGGCTTTGATTTTCGTAAAAACCTTTTACTGGGCCTAGAACTACCTCCGCACCATATTTAGTTTAATCTTTTGTTCTACGTTCAAAGTAAGGAACTACAAATATATATAGTTTAATTCTCACATATGTTAAATTAGTTCAGATTAGATGGGTTTAAGTTTACGGTGTCCCAAAACTAATGTCTTATCTCCAGTTTTGTCGGCTATGACCAACTTTTAGGATATATTTGTAAGTAAATTTAACAAACTTCTTTTAGAGTTTCGTGGTCGGTTACTAAACCAATATATATTGCACTTTTATTGTGCTACCCTAAATTGTACAAAACTTGTATGAACTGTTATGATCATGCTAAACAAAACAATTGTTGTGGTTGCTCTTAGGTTTTATGAGCTACGGGTTTTATCATAATATTATTCATAAAGTAGTTCATAAACCAATTACAAAACAACTATTTTTCTCCTAAACACAAAACTTGTTTGTACAGTATTGAGCGCCGTGCAGCGCGTAGTACTTATTATTTGTCAATTACCCACACCACAGTAAGTCTTGCATATTAAACAAAATGTTTCTCATTATTAGGGTAGATCATTTGTTATACTTGATAACTATTTAAGAAACGCCTACTGTTTCTTATGTAACCTGTCATCTTTCCTGATAAAAAACCTGGAAAAATCCTGTCATCTTTACTTAAAGGAACTTAGTCACAGTAAGTTAGTAAATCCCATATTGCCTGCACTGTACCAGACCATATTTATCTACAAAGTCCAATTAGGATTGGTAAATAATCTGTTAACTCTGCGGTCTCTTTCTAATATTAAGAGAAGTTTGTTGATTCTTTCTTTCGAGAATTCTCTAGCAATCGTGTTTTCCTATCATACTGGCCCCAATGTATATCCTCAACTATTGCATACATTCCTTTTCAACATGACCGATTTCGCCGATACGCGAGACCAAAGTGAGCTGTGAACCAGCTCTGAGAGTATAAAAGTTAGTATAATAGGGTATCGTCTGATAGTATCAGAATATTATCTTCCAATGATAGTTATGACTCCATGCCATGTTATTTACTTTATCAAATAATATTATATTGTAACATCGTTTTTTTTTGACTTTCATTGTTGTGGAGCGCGATCGAAATGCCGGGCTGTTTGGTGCACCTAGGTGGCACTAGGTGGCGTATGTTTTAAAGGATTTTTTTGTTGACATTAGGACACTTAGAAACAGTGAGACATTATCATATGTGTATCATACGATTCTCATTACATTTTAAATTGATCGCAAATAAACAAGGAGTATGGAAGTTGTACGTCTTGTTCGCACATCCAGAAATGGGGAAGGGGTTTCATCGAGAAGATTCGATTTTAAGTCTATAAAGATGGGTGTGTGGCAGATGATTCTTCATTTCTTAATCTTCTCTCTTGAACTCTGAGGAAGCTTTGCTTACTGTGAATATTTATATCTTTGTTGGAAGTGTTTGTGAGTGTTCAAGTCCCACTGTCTGTGGTAAGTTAACCTCAAAAAGGTTTTTCCTTATTATCTTTTTGTATGTAGAATATCTCCTCAGGTTATTTAATTTTGTTTATAGGGTCGATAGATTACAGCTGAAAGTCTACCTACATTGTGCCCGTCTTGTGGTTCGTGTTTTGTTGCTGAGGAGGATTGACTATTGGCAGCTCACAGCTCACTCCTCAAGATTTCTGCCCTACCTTGAGGGAAGTTCACATAACTTTCAATTTAAATTAATTAATACTTTTACTTAGCACCTACAAGTGGATCACTGGTGGACGTCTCCTCAAGCTACCTTGAGCTGGAGAGAGTCTACGGCTGACTACCTCGAGTCAGCAAGGTGACCAGAGGGTGGCTATCCTGTGCTGTCCAGTCTACAGGCTTATTGTTAAAAGAAAAAGACTGTATAATTTTTATATTTATTTTCAACCTACCTTGTATGTTTCTTTATAATTTTATTTAACAATTGTAAAATATCTTGAACAAAAATAAAAGTTTGTATGTGTCGTAAGTTGTTTCACTGAAGCCTCCCGTGGACCCTCTGCACCCTCACTTTAAATTCATCAAAATTCTTACGGCGCCCAGAGGTCTCATATTTATCCTGAGTCGAAACCGGTGAGTTTCCACCTGACAAGTTCAGGGGTTACAATATAGCATTTAAAATAGCAATATTATGTAGGGAGGTAATTCGTAAAGAAGTAGTGGTCAATGGATAACATTTTATCGTCAATTAACTGAATTTGTTTCCGCTTTACATAAACGTTCTTTAATATCAAATACACATTTTATAGCAGAGCAAGGTGACACACTACACCTACAATGTTACAATCAGTAGACCTTAGTCAATAACACATTCTCGAATTATGAATGTTTATTTTTAAAATATTATTCTACTACTGTTATCTCTTGACTTTCTTCGAATTATATTCGAATATTATTGAAGTCAATCGCTATATTACATTGAAACCCAAAGCCAGTGGCTCGTGATCCGTAGATTTTATTTATCTACCCCCGTGCTAAACCTCCTCTATAAAAGTTTCTGAAACAGCTAGCTTATTGCCAACATTAGTTAACACTTAGCACAGTGATAACAATAAATAACCCCAATTTGTATGTAACTAATTATAATCAACATAAGAATCCTATCCATTACCCACTATGATTGATTTAACATTTTGAATAACAAAACTTATGCGGCTCCGCGACTCATATTGCAACTCCTTTGCCCAAAAAAAAATAATTCGGCCCTCGTCTTCCACTACCACGGCGGCGCCGTATTTAAAAAAAGAACTGTTTTTCGAATTCACGTCGTATCCCGCCATTTTTTTTTTGTTCGATATTAGTAATCCAAAAATGTATTTTGTTGTTTACAAATAAGTGATATAAGCATCATATCTTCATATTCAAAACACTCATGTGATACTATTATCATTATAAACCCACATTCGCGTTTTAACATCCCCCATTATACAAAAGTTGCATAAATCATTTCTCTCTTTTCTTTTTTTATTAAATGTCTTAAAAATACTCACAGTTTATCTCGTCGCCACATGTAATGTACACATGTGGTGTACATTATATACCTGAGTTACTACACTACCTTCTGATAGATATCGGCTCGCAGCAAGCGCACACGTCTTCACTCCGCGGCGGTCGGTAGGCCAATCCCCCTCGCCCCACGCACCGCGCGTGCCATGCTCGAGACGACAGAGTTTATATACCAATAAGTACATACCATACACTACAGCTGGGCTGTTGGAGGCTGCCGTCTCTCAGCGTAGCGAAGATATGCAGTTTTTAAATGATTTTAATTATCCAGACATCGAGATTTTCCATTGGGAAAATCTCAATGTCTGTTTCTAACTAACAGGTTATCCTTGCCATTGAATATAAATAACAAAACCAACTTATCCAATGGCTAGGAAACTCATAACTAACAAATTAATTATAGCATAATAGCTACAATTAATGAATAACACAAGACCATAACCAAAAATCTAATGTACGGCCTTGGTTACCCAATCTAAAGAAAAGAAAACTAATAATATTAGGAGACTTTGCTCCTGTCCAAAACTAAAGAAAAGACTAATCCATAAGTTGGAGTCTCCGCTCCGGCCCGTAGGGTATTAAAAAAAACCCTGCTCCCGCAACAACAAGAAAAAAGAATTTATTAAAAACTTTTTCTGAACATGTGACACTATCCGAGTCCTTTCCGTATTTAATAAATAAATTACTCACCAAGGCTTTTAAGAAACAACATCCAATCCAACAATATCCAAACAATTCAGTCACTTGTAATTAATCCTGTAAAAGAACGAACAAAATCCTATAAGAAACGCCACTATGATAAAAGTCCAATACGTCTTTAAGAATTCAAAACTTACCAAGATAACTTTCAAACAAACTCTCTGGTCTCATATCACAAGCTTCCATCCAAGCGTATAAAAGCTATTCAATCTCGTGATGTAGAAGATAACTTGCGATTTCACCAAACAATTCACAATTCTAAAAAATGCTTCCGTCCGGCATGGCCGTCAGACGGAAAAGAAAATTCGGTACGACTTTCCTTTGACGTCCGCGGAATTGCGGGGGGAGAGGGGTTTGGGGGGAGGGGGGGGGGTGTATAACACCCCTCATAACAGAAAAATTTCCGGAGCGCCCCCCTTTTCGAGTTTTTTTAAATTTTTAATTCTGAAAAAAAAAAACATTTTATTAATTAAAATTAATAAAAGGTAAAAAATCAAACCCAAAAAAAAAAAATCTAACCCAAAAAAAAAAATTTTCTAACCCAAAAACTGCTATCGCTACCGGCCATGGAGCGTATGACGGCCGGTAGCGAGAGATCCCCTCCGATGACTGCAGTGAGGGCCAACACCACGCCGCCACAGCTCACTGCCTCTTCGGTCACGGCCCTAAGGCGCATCACGGCATCGACCGTCGAACGCCCCTCTCGGAATCCGAATTGGGCGTCCGACAGGTCGGGCCCCACCTCGCAGAGGTGCCGGACGATGCGGGCAGAGAGTATCCTCTCAAAAAGTTTACCCGCCTCGTCCAGCAATCACCGTTCTAACCTAACCTAACCCAAATGATTCACCAACAATAAAACCTAACCACATTGATTAGCTGAGCTTTCCATTGACATCCGTCGAGTTGGGGTTGATATTGTTATCTGCCCTAATAGGTACTGTTAAAATAAAACTAATTAATAAATTATTAGTCTTCATTTATTTTATATACATACTTTATGGCTATTATTAATTGCTGAAATATATCCTGATGGGCTATTTTAATTTTTCTTCGCCAGGAATACTCAAGAAGCCAATCACTGAAATCGGCTTTGTAGGCATCCCTACCGAACATTACCTTCAAATTTCGCCAGTGGCTTTCAATCCTCTGAGCGTGTGTCCCGTCTGGTGCCACAAATTTGTTTATAGGGTCACTATGATTAACCTTTTTATGTATATATCCATATTGAGGCAGGCAATCATAGGCTCTCCAAAAATCTGTATAAATTTCAGTGCCTACCTCAACATGCTTTTGTATTAGTGGCACCAACATTTCTGCAGATCTGTCATTATAGGGACACACTTCTAATCGTAAGTCATCCTTTCCATTTTCTATCATGCCCAGCACCCAGTGGCCTTCAATATGTATGTCTCCCTCTATTGTATTTTCTTTTTCCAAATTTGGATTCATCTATCTGGACAATTTTGCCTGGGCCACCAATCTTGCCATTATGTTCTTGGTGCTCCAGTTCATGAATAACGACTGTCTCCCGGCAGTAAGAGAACCAGTCAGCAATTGTTCTTGTCGATATAACTGCACGATCTTCACGGGCTGTTTCTACTTTCACCTGATAATAACTATATTTCCGACTGAACATATACATGAGTAAGAATTGTAACTCTATAGACAGCCGTGCATTCTCGAACCATGTTCCGGCTGCCCGACTCACTGCCCTAGAGCGACAGTTGCTCTTCCTGCATCGGAAGATGCCGAGCTGCCCAGTCTTAGTGCTGGAGCTTATAGACATAGGCCTTCTGTGGTAGGGGCACATTTTTTCAATAGGAATAAGCCCGTGCTCTTCAGCAAATGCTATGCACTGAGCTGGCGTGTTGAGCTGGGTATTTATCTTGTACATATTCCAGTGGTTCCTAAAACAAGCAGTGTTCTATATAAAAAAACACAATGGACCAACCTTATTTCCTCGGAATAATAATGAACTCTTCGGCCAGACGACCCAGAAGCTAGGGGTTCCGCATCACTCACGCTGCTCTCAGACGATGTCGGAGAAGCAGGCGGCAGTACCGACACGGTACTGGGATTAGTGGCGCGGGAACCACCAGCTACTGGTTCCAATGGCACAGTCATGCGTACAAGTGGCTCACTAGAGTCCAACACTTGCACACACAGGGGGCCTGCAGAAGAGCTCGCGACAAGTGGCTCATCAGAGTCCAACACTCGCACTACACTCGATTCTACAGACGGCACAGTATCACACGGGAGGCCTGAAGAAGAGCTCGCGACAAGTGGCTCATTAGAGTCCAACACTTGCAGTACACTCGATTCTTCAGACGGCACGGCAGAACACGAAACCTGGGGCTTCAAAGACGCCATGGTGGTAGTCAAACGTTGTTTTCACCGACAGGAGTACGTAAACGCTCTCAACTGACAAGAACACAAACGGTGACTGACCGACTGACGCTAACTAGGACTGTAAGACTGTTGATAAAATATCGATATTTATTACCAATATTTTTTTGGACGATATATCGATAGTTCGATATTGAAATGTAGATATCGGTGGTCGATATTTTTTTTTAAATATGTTTTTTCGTCATTTATATAATCTACAACATCATCGTAAACTTAATCTATCGTATTTCATTTACACTATATTATGTTAATTCTGTATTCCTACTTTACTTATTATCTTAAAACGAAATATAATTTTGTATGGATATACCTCTGTGGTAAAAAAAATACTATAATTTATGATATAGAGTAACTTTTTTACTTTAAATTACAGTTATATCTCTTAAACATTTATAATTTTAATAAATATAGTAGACTATTAGCTGTGTAATCACTAATCATTTTTGACCTGACTTACGATTTTTTTTAAATAAAGCCGATAAATCGATATTTTTTTCGATATATCGAACTCCGATATTGATATATTTAAAAATATCGATTTATCGAAAATCCGATATTTAAAAAAATATCAGCAGCCCTAACGCTAACAGTAATAATACGTCATAATGCGTCAGTTTTACGTTTCGTTCCACCTCCGGCAAAAGACTGTAAACATTACACATTTAATTTTAATCGTTCGTAATGAATATAATGCTGTAATTTAATATATATAAACTGTTAAAAATATGTGTGCATGAAAACTATTGAAATGAGTATAAAATATAATTATTTACGTAAATTTATATAAAATAAAATGTTACCGAACGTATGACAACTTAACCGTAGGTGAAAGAAAACGTTCAATGACGAAATTCTACTTAATCTATGGTTGGAATTAACGTAAACATTGCAAAAATAATTGGTTTTCAATATTTTTTTTCTCAAAAATTGCGCGTCTCCGACTACTGAAACTTTGTGTGTGTGCTAATAATAATGAAACCTCTCTGTAAAAAAAGTATCAGCCCCCAACTCGACAGACGTCAATGGAAAGCTTAGCCGAAAATTCTTCTGGCCACCAGAGTGTGACCAGTGCAGAAATCCAAATCGTAGAGATTTACCAAATAAATCGAATGAAAGTGTACTAATCGGAAAATCCTAATGTTGCCAACCCTGGAAGTCGCAAACTAAATCCCGTAACTAATGTCAAAAAGGAAACGTCAAACGTCAAATGCAACTGACGGATATTAACATTCAAATTAATCTAAGAGGTTATGCATCTTTATTCATTAAACTGAAACCTTTCAGAAATGAAACGTTACATTAAATATGAATGTTTATTATTGTCAAACAAAATTACAATAAATACAAACTAATGTACGGATCCAGCACCACAAAACTAACAAAACAAAGTAATTCTCTCGGGCGCCAGGCACCGGCCCCTAATTAAACAACCTTTTACCTGGAATAGCTCTGTCAGCGCTGTACTTTTAATCTTCAGGGAGGGGGGAAGCTATAGTGAATCCGATGAAGTTGATTTAATGCTGATATATTAATGACCCGTAGGATCTGAAGGCTTTATGTTGTTTAAAGAAAGAAAAATTCACACAGTTCTCTTATATAAATTCTAACCTGGCTCTGTTCGTGTCGTTAATGCAATCTCATTACCTTATCTTATTTAATAGTCATTAAAAAAAAATGTCTGACGGCTGGTAGCTGGGCTGTTGGAGGCTGCCGTCTCAGTGTGGTGAAGATCTGCAGTTTTAAATGATTTTAATATCCAAACATTAAGATTTTCCCAATAGTCTGGTTTCTAACTAACAGTTTACTCTTGCCATTGAATATAAACTAAACAAAACTAAGTTATCCAATGGCTAGGAGACTCATAACAAACCAATTAATAATTAGCTAATAAAGCTACAACAAACAATGATTAACTCAGGACCATAACCAAAAATCTAATGTATGGCCTTTGTTACCAAATCAAAAGAAAAACTAATAATAGGAGGCTTCGCTCGGGTCCAAAACGAAAAGAAAACTAATTCATAAGAGCTTCGCTCCCGTCCAAATCTAAAGAAAAACTAATCCATAGGAGGCTTCGCTCCTGTCCAAAAGAAAACTAATCCATAAGAGCTTCGCTCCCGTCCAAATCTAAAGAAAAACTAATCCATAGGAGGCTTCGCTCCTGTCCAAAAGGCCTGCTTTTCCTACCAAAGAAGAAAAAGGAATTATTATAAACTTGTACGCACATGTGACATTATCTGATTCCTTTCACTAATATAAAGTTTCACTTACCAGGCTTAACAAACAAAATCCAAACAAACATTAATCCAATACTTCAATCACTCTGTATTAAACTCTGTAAAAGAATCAAAACAAATCCTATAAGAAACGCCATTATGATAAAAGTTTCATACGCGATCTGAGAAATTCAAACTCACCGAAATGACTTTAAAACAAACTCCGGTGTCTCATATCACAAGCTCCCATCACGTATAATCCCTCAAATCCCGTGATGCAAACGATAAATTGTGATTCAATAAATATTTTCCAAATACGGCGAAACGCAACCGTTCGCCTTTCGACTCGAACGGAAAAGACTCCTGTCAATTCGCTAGAATGTGACCAGTACAGAAATCGATCCGTTGAGATTTCAACAAATAAATCGATTAAAAGTGAACTAAAAAGAAAATCCTAGTGTTGCCAACCCTGGAAGTCGCAAACTATACATCGTAACAAATGTCAAAAGGAAACGTCAAACATAACTGACGGATACTAAAATTCAAAACAAACTAGATAGAGGTTATGTATCTTTATTCATTAAACTGTAACCTTTCAGAAATCGAAACGTTACACTTATTTTATCCAAAATGTTAATTAAATAATTTTGGTTGACGGCTTGAAAGTATGCTGTAGTGGGCTCGCCGTCGCAGCGTGGTGGTTGTAGCAGTTTTACGTGATTTTAATTCTAACAAGAATTGAATCCAATAAGTTTAACCCTAACATTAGGTTTAACTAAAAATTTAGCTACCAGTAAACCATTTTCACAAGCCATTTAATGGAAAATAAAATAAAACTAAGTTATGAAATGGCTAGAAAACTCATAACATAATTATGTAGTAAAAGAAACTACAATAAAAACTAATGATTAACCTAGGCCATATTAAAAATCTAAGTGCGGCCTAGTTAATAAAATCCAAATAAAAGAAAACTAATAACAGATTAGGGTAAAAGCCAAATGAAAACTAACAGGATAACATAAGCCCTGCCCAAAAGCCCTGCTTACGTTTAGGGAACAAAAATCCAATCATAACATTACTTCATATAATTCATTCACTTGGTATCAAACCCAAACTGAATCTAAAACAATCCCTTCGGTCTCACTTCACAAGCCTCCATCACGTATCGAGGTCATTAAATCTCGTGATGGATAAGATAAACGGCGTTTAACAATTAATTCCGCCATTCTTCAAAATACGTCTGTCTTCCATATCAGCGAGACGAAAAAGAAAGGACACAGACAGAATGTGACCAGTGCAAAAATCAATTCGTAGAGATTTAACAAATAAATCGATTAAAAGTTGACTAAAAAATCCAAAGAGTATTAAGAGCCGACCCTTGAAGCTGCAAAACTTAGAGCGAAACAAATCGCACCTCCGCTCAAATAGTGTCGGTAAGTCAAAAAATAAAACTTTCGAGAAAAAGGTGTTTGAAATTTATTCGTACTTTTTTTTCACATTTCGGGTCTTACATTGAAAACTATCAAAGTTAGCTCAATAATTTCTTTAGTAAGTTACAATGGTTTTTGAAGGTCAACAAAATGGTGTGTAAGGCATACAGAAAATAAGAAAAAAATATAAAAAAAATTGAGTTGTGACACTATAAGGATAAAAAAACGAATAATTTACGAAGTGTTGTTTAATTAAAATGAATTAACAATAATCAACAGTACAAAAATTAAACAGAAATGTAGTTAAATATTAAAGAAGAACATCTTTTAAATCTTTTATAATTAAATTTAACTTCAAAAGAACTCACAAATTGTTAAAAAAGTCAGCATAAAAACTTGGAATGTGATTGTTTTGTAGCAAAGTCATTAAATCAGTCTTTTTATTCTCCTTGATTTTAATTTTAGTTGTATATGCTGGCTTTGTATTAGGAATGATTATTTTTTTATTTCGAGAGAGTAAATTACCTTCTGACCATTCAGTGTCCGTGTAAGACGTTTTGTACTTTAAAATATTTGGTCTATCTTTGGCAATAGTCATCATTTTTACATCAGATATCTTTATCTTATTTAGTGTCGTAATACCCATATCACTAATTAAACTTTTCAAAGAAATAAAATCTTTATGTGACAGCTCATTTACTCTCAATGACTCCCCAGTTTTTTTAGCCTGTTTAATTATCTGTACATATTGGCTGGGAACGTAAATAGGACCTGACTTCAACGAACGTTTTATTTGTTTTTCCATAACCGAATGTACTGAGTCGCCCTCATTCTGAGTGTGTCCTGCTATTAAAAATTTATGAGTAATCGAATTTAGTTTTTCGTATTTCATTACCGCAAACATGTACATCCCGACTATATACTTATTTTTATTTTGCCCGCAACAGTTGTCCGAATAGAAAACTAAATCAATGGGCTCGTTACCTGTGTGACTGTGCAATTCTTTTTCAATAAATTTAAGCAAGCAGCTACCGATTTCATCTGCACCTCGATTACCTTCACCCTCATGCCAAAAATAGCACTCAGTAATACTGTGATTTGCAATAGGTTCACCATTAGTACTGTTACTTGTTGTCGGTTGATTTCTTTTTCTTCTTGTGTTTTCTGCTGTCAATTTGCTTACCGTGAAATTCATGTTATTCAGTTTACTCTTGTAGTAAAAAACAGAAACATCGCCACGGGGTACCTGCAAAACAGCCTGTTAGTCGTATACAGCCACAATGAGGTTTTTGTTTATCTTAAGAGCTTCCTTGTCTTTGTACTTTTCTTCCCTAGATAAATTCTTTTCTACTAAGTGTTCATCATATTTTTTCTTAAGTAGTACTTTATCTTCCAGATTTGAATTTTCATAAGCTACACATAATTCACACCCGTCTTTCTTTGGTGCGAAAAAACCTATATTAAATTCACCATTAAAATACGACTGTACATCACATAATTCCCATAGTTTCGACCATCTTGTTTGCACTGATCCACGTAGTCCCTATGTAAGTCAGAAATAGTTTTCCCTCCATCAATATATTCTCGGGTAGTTTGTGCCCTCAAATAATGGCTTTCAATCTTTGGTATTCCTTTTATATGATCCCTGATTTCATTTTTGATAGATTCGCCTACAGTGTAATGTTTATTATGTTTTCCTCTTTGATCTTCTTTCAAAAAACCGCCAGTTGATTTATCTGTTACGGTTTTTATGGTTCTGTCATTAATATCCAGCGTATTTTTGGCCATAGTTTTGCAGATCCTTTTCAATGAACCTTCAACTTCGAAATAGAAAGCATAATTGCTTTTTCGAGGTTTGTTTGATTTGACATACCGGTACTTAACTTCTACAGGTCTTAAATGTTTATGTATAAATTGCCTCTGTTTCTCTAAATCTTGCAAAGCCCAGTAAGAATCAAACAATTGGAGCCTAATCTCATTGGTAAGAAAATAACTGCATTTCAGTCTACAACGTTCGCCACAACCTTCTTTAATAATAACTTTTTATGAATAGTTCGTCCAGATTTTGTTTTATAAGGCAATCCTGAGTTTCGTAGAAGTTTAGTCACGTTTTGCTTCCATTGTCCTTCAGCACGCCGTTTCTTACGTGAACTCGGTATATTTATTTCCGTCATCTCGTTTTCCCCTTGGGGGTGATGTCTGTCTAAATTAGATTCTTGTGAAGTTGATAGGCGGTCTTCGCGAATTTCTTCACTTATTTTTGCATTAGGTGACAATGATAACGAGCTGAATGAGGATGAATTTGAACTCGACGAAGATGAACTTGAACTTGTAACAACTTTTTTTTCCAGAAAACAGAAATTATTTATTCCAATACCGTAATCATGCCATCTGTTAGAATCATTTCGCACTGATACTATAGATGGCGTCCATTCAGCATATTGATGTAATTGTTAGTTCACCGATAGTACGAGAGATGACGTAATAAAATGACGAGATGTGCTGTATGGTTTGGTTATTAAGCTATAGACGGCGATCACGATACTTTGATGTGAAGTTGCAGTTGAGTGAATATAGTCATGAATGAAGAGATGACTTGTCAAAATTTAGGAGGGTATTGATTTAATTCTGGAAGATTCGATCAAGAATATATAAATTAAGATGTTTTGTGTCTCAAGGTTCTTTTCTGTTCCTGTCTTGAAGAAGTATTGATACCTACTGTCTGTAATAATGTAGACTTATTATAGTAGTTTTAACATACCCGCTACATAGTGGTAAGTTCAGTTTGATTTTGTTATATTAGGCTGTAGAAGTCTTTTTTCTTTTTAGAAACATATTTAGAAAGTGTATTTGTTTGTAGGGTTCAAGGGTCTGGCTATAGGATCCAGCTTCAAGGGTCCAGCTAATGGTTACCGCCTCAAGGGTCCAGCTAATGGTTACCGCCTCAAGGGTCCAGCTAATGGTTCCCGCTTCTAGATTTTAGCTTCAGGGATACCACTGATGGTTGCCGCACCATGTAACCTGACCATGGGTGCGTCATCAGGTGTGCCAGACGGTTGTGCCGCATGAGGGTACGTCACGGTGGCACACGGTTTCCCTGTTTTACACAACCTTCCTTAGAAAAAGGTCATGTATTTTTTATTATTTATTAATATGAGGAGATAATGGTGAAGTCGAACCCCAGCTACCTCGAGCTGGTGGGGAGACACATTTGGCATCAAACCACAAGCTATCTCGAGCTTGTGGGGAGATAAAATTTATACTATAATTAATTTTAATTTCTTAGAACATGTAATTGTATACTTACCCACTTTTAATTTTGGGTGTTAGTTTTTTAAGATAAAACTGTATTATCTTTTCATTGTACCTCATATGTTTTTGATGAAATATATACTGTGTTTAAGCTGATTGTTGTTTACTCTGAAGAGATCCTTTAGGAACCCACCCACACACACATATATCTTTTTAATTATTTTTTATTCTCTTTTGTTGAGAAAGTTAGTATTTTTATTTTTATAACGGCGCCCTGGGATTTATGCTCTTGTTGACTGACTGGGTCTAACCGGTGAGTGGCACCCCCTGTTCAGGATTAGGGGACTGCAAGGTTCGAACCCGCCTCCTAGGTTGGTCGATGGTTGCAACATGACATCTGCATGGTTGAACCTGCCTCCTAGGTGGGCCATTGGTTGCGACTTGCGAACCTCCTGACAGGTTTAGGTGTTACAAACTGGATGACGAAGAACTCGAAGTATTCGATGATGATGATGATCGACGATGAAGAACGACGTTATGTTTCTTACTCTTTTTACGAAGAGTGTCGTAATTTGGATCTTTAACTGAATCATCTGTTTCTTCACCCCCAGTGTGATCTTGCATAAGTTCTACGTTTTCATTATTACATTCAACATGCAAATTAGAAATATTTTTGGAAGTTTCATTTAAATTAACATTTTCTTTATTTAAGCTGTCATCCATTGCTTCTAAATTATTTTTATGAGTTGGTTCTAGTAGAAAAAGTAATTCATCTGTTTCTTGATTAAGCTGGCCGTTCGGCTCCAGGCACAGAGACAATATTTTGCTTGATCTGGACATTGTATTACAACCACCTAGGGACAAAAAACCATTAATTAATTAAAAAGAAAAAAATGTCTTGATTCATACTAGGTACATAAACAATATTAAAATCTGTCTTTACTTTGGTTAAAACCGTGACACGTTTCAATACAAATCAGTTTTAGTTAAGAAAATAAATAGTTTTCTGACTACCTTAACTAAACAATGTACAAGTACACTATCTAATTTATACTCTCGATTGTCGGCACTTGATGGAACTTGTTATAATACATTTTTGAATTAAATCACTTGTACTTATTCCACTATTTTATTTTTGTTTACACCTGACCGGTTTCGCCTTATGGCATCATCAAAGGTTAGAGTAACCTTTGATGATGCCATAAGGCGAAACCGGTCAGGTGTAAACAAAAATAAAATAGTGGAATAAGTACAAGTGATTTAATTCAAAAAGTACACTATCATAACCATAGATCGGAGTAGGTAGATTGATTTGGGGTCAATGAGCTGGCACGTATATATAAATATGGATATGCCTCCGGGATTTTGAAATTAATAAGATTTTTTTACGAATTTCAAATGTTGAAATGTGTAGGATGAAGAATATATCATAGGAATAAGAAATATTTAACCCTTTTGCTGTCTCTTTAATAGTATACATGTGATCGGCATTCTACTGTAAAAAAAACTATGGCATGTTATCATGCCACTCGAGTAAAAATTTAGAAAATGTAAAGTGGACGATTTAGTTATTTTTTTATATATTTTGTTACTTCACAGTTGAAAAAGACCATGTGGTTTTTATGTACTTTAAATATCTTGATGTGAAGGTATGGCAATAGCAGTTATTCTTATAGATTCGCCTATTAAAGTTTTTAATAGCATTTTAACCTTGTGTTACGTATGCTTTAAATGCATTTTTCTTGGCAACGTAAAGTATTTATTGCTCGATTCAGTGATTTTTATATATTATTTATTTACTTTACAATTGAAAAACAATACGTGGTTTTCATGTACTTTACAGATACGCCCATTCAAATCATGATGTTACGATATGGCAATATCAGTTTATTCTTATAGATTCGCCTATTAAATATATAAAAAAATGAAAAAATAAATAAATATATATTCTAATCAAAATCTATACCATTTTTCGATCGAGTCGCAAATCTCACATAAATCATTATAATCGGTAAAAGACTTTTATATAAGTAAGTTATAGATTGTTTTTAAATCGCAACATATTTAATTAATTTAAAAGGAGTATTAAGTTATTATATCAAGGCTGAAACAGTCGAAAAGTGGATATCGCGTTATCCCGAACTACTTTACGGTCATTCTAGTAGTACAATATACTGTAGAAGGTGTGAAAGCCACGTGAAAACTATAAACAAAGGCAAAATCAAAAGACACATTGAAGGCGCAGTACATAAAGGAACGTTTAAGAAGCCGCAACAATAATTTTATTTAAATTTAATTAAGTTAAAATTAAGTTTAAAAAGGCTTATCTATGTTATGATTTCTATGACTATTCATGGTGTGAGTACGTAAAATCAATCTACCTACTCCGATCACTGATCATAACTAAACAATGAACAGTATTATTACCAATAAAACAGACTGTTCACTAACCACAAAAACATAATACTGTCATATGTTGAAAAATTGCACTTTAACAAAATAAAAATGTTGTTTGCAATATAACCTCAATCACGTGTATTGTCATAACACGACACAGATCAGTTTTATTGCGAAAAAAATAAGATTTTTGACTTGCGTTAATCAGATATACTGTAATAACTAGACACAGATCAGTTTTATTGCAAAAAAGATACGATTTTTGACTTGCGTTATGCAGATATACTGTAATAACTCGACACAGATAAGTTTTATTGCAAAAAAGATAAGATTTTTGACTTGCGTTAAGCAGATATACTGTAATAACTCGACACAGATCAGTTTTATTGCGAAAAAGCTAAGATTTTTGACTTGCGTTGATCAGATATATTGTAATAACTCTACATAGATCAGTTTTATTGCGAAAATAAATAAGGTTTTTGACTTACCTTTATCACATATACTGGAATAACTCGACAAACAACACTTTACACGAAATGTATTAATACGACCACCTCGCGCAAGTCGAGACGTGACACTGTTTTTTTTTTTTTTTTTTATGTTTGGCCCGCCAAAATGACTACTCTGCCTGATGAAAAGCATAAGCAGAATCCAAGAGTGGTGGTCACCATACTCACTGCGAATGCAGACAATGCAGTATGGCGACCCACACCATGGCGGCCTAGTGATGCTGCTGCATCTTTTAGTCTAGTCAACAAGTATGCTACTTGTTGACTAGACTAATTGGGCCTCCGGTCTCGCACTCACCAACGAAACACGACAGCACGAACGCTGTCATTTTACGTTGATTTTCTGTGCGAGGGTAGTACCGCCCCGGTCGAGCCGGCCCATTCGTGCTGAAATCAGCGTGGCTCTACTACCTTTAGTTTTAGTTTAGTTTATGTTTGGCATGACATAACTTTCATTTAGCATTATAATGACACTAATGCCATCTAGAGATAAATATTTAAACCATAAGTATGACACTATCTGAGATAAGATTTTGAAGTTTTCTGTAACGAATGGTACAATAAAAAAGGTTTTATATTTTTTTGAGTTGTGACAGTATTTGAGCGGAGGTGCGAAATGTCAAAAAGGAAACGTAACACGTCAAATGTAACCGACGGATACAAAAAGGTAAACAATCTTTAAGGTTATGTATTTTTATTAATTTTGTAACATTGCAAAATGAAATGTTACACTTGTTACACTTGTTGCTAATATACACCCAACTCAACAACCAAAATACGCCTTAATACAGATTCTAAAGAAAACTCACCAATGCCCTCGGGTTCATCTATGAGAAAGGCAATACGATCACATGTTGCTGGACTGACATATCGATCCCAACAGTAGTCCTTACAGAACCGCTCCAGAACTACCAAGCATCTAACTGCATTAATCCAACATACAAGAACCACCTGGTTATAATAATTCTCTTTACACTCCGTATACAAAACTTCTTATTGCAGGCGCCACCCGAGTAAAACTTCTATGTAATCACACTGACATAACTACTTTGTATCGCATCATGTACTTACAGGCATCACCTGTACTGAACTATATTACGAAGTTCTTACAGGCGTCATCCGTTTTCGGACTAAAATACATCATCTAGTAACCTCACAGTTTAGAATTTGTTCACCTTTATATAGAACTTATGTAACAGGCGTCAACGAAGTCTTCACAGGCATCACCTGTTTCTGGATTATCAGGCATCATCTAGTACTACATCATAACTTATTGCTACAGGCGTCACCTGTTTCCGCACTACTAGGCATCTTCTGGTATTCCATTAGAAGTAACAGGCGTGACCTGTCTATGACACACAATCACCACATCACTAGCACGCCTTCGCCAGCCAATGGGGAGGACGCGTTGCCGGCACCATCTTTGCCGTCCGCTTCGTATAAAACTAGGCGTCATTCACTGCTCCAGAGAACGCGGCACGCCTCACAGGCAATCCCGTCGTCACATTCATATTGTTTTGCACTAAGCACTATTGAAATAGTTATTATAAAATACCGTCCACTATAAGTAGTTGCCATGTTTTATTTGGCCTTAATACACCTATGATTACATTCGTATTGTAAGAGACGCGTGTTGTCAGAGACGCGTGTTGTCTTTTGTACGAGCATCATTACTTGACACAATAATCTTCCTCGTTATTCTTATTACCGAGTTTTGTCATTCCTTAGTTGTGAGGCGATCTTCGGTCGGACACTTAGTTGCCACTTATCCCTCTCCTTGGCCGAATGCAAAGCAATGTTAGAGGCGTCCAAGGCTGTTTGAATCTTGTCAGTTCACTTATTAGAGTACGTCCTCTTGGACCTTTGCTGTCAACCTTTCCGGTGACTAAGACTCGCTCGAGGTTGTTCTCCTTTATGGCGATGTAACCAAAGAAAACTCTTCGCAGGCAGGTAGGACAGAATCGGTATTTTCATTTAGACAGTCCATGGAATCTGAAGCATTCGACTCCAACACCATATCTCAAAACATCGATGCGGTCACGATCAGCTTTCTTTATGTCTCGACCCCGTTGCTGAATATGCGGAATACCAAGGTCTTCACTAATATTACACGAATCTGTCATGTTCCATGCAGTTTATTTCGCTTATTAACCATTACTATGCGTTTTCTGACTTTCTCTTCACCGGAACCATTGTTGTTTATGTTCTACTTCGAGTTGGTCGAGTTAATACAATCATAAACAATAATATAGTAAGGTGTAGTCTACTTCTAGATATGAAGACAATTAAGCTACTCAACAGTCTGTACGCATTTTGTATATATTTGTAATCTGGCAGACATCTAGGTCCCATAACCTACTTCTATCGCTTAATCATTAGGTCACTATAAATCATTCAATTATGTTAATAATATTTAATATGATTGCACTCATACTCATAAAAGTATTTATTTAATAATCCACTTTTGACTAACTTTCACCTTATCTATACATATAATAAAATCGTAACTGGTCGCTGTCTGTACATGGAAGATATCTCAGTAAAACTATTATAGGGGGGCTTTATGAACGCAATAGAACCCAAAACAATGATTTTTAGAAATTTTGTCTGTTTATCTGTTTGTCTGTTTGTCTGTGCGTTTGTGCACGCTAATCTCAGAAATAGCTTATCCGATTGAAATGTGGTTTTCACTAATATATTGTGGTAAGCTTCACTTAACATTTAGTGTTTGTTTCATGTCAATCGGTTCATAAATTAAAAAGTTATGCGAATTTAAAGAATCAGGTAGCTGGACGTTTGTAGATTGTAAACGGCTGCGCGACCACGCCGGTATATAAAGCGCGCCGAGAGCATTATTTTCTTTTCTTGATTTTTTTTATTTATTTATTTTATGTGTAAAAATCTGAAAGTACTTACAATTTAGTCGTTTCTAATAAGAACATATTTGTTTAGGGTTTATAGGGTTTGTAAATACATATACGAGTAGTATGTTTATTTTGTATAGGTTAGTTTGATTTCAAGTTCTTGATTCTTTTATAAACCTTATACCTATTTACTTATTTAGTTTAAAATATTTTCTAATTTTTATGTTTAAAAAAAACCATTTCATTTAGTAATTAACCGACTTCAAAAATGAGAAGGTTCTCAATTCCACTGTATTTTTTAATTTTTATTTTTGTACCTCATAACTTTCGACCGAGTGAACCGATTTTGTTGATTCTTTTTTATTTGAATGCTGGTGCTTCCCGTGTGGTCCCATTTTAGTGTTATCGTCGGGCCCAGATGAGGTATCTGGGCCTGATCCTCGACGGTAGGTGACTCTTCGACGAGCACTTCCGACAGCTTGGTCCAAAACTGGTCGACGCGGCCTCCGCTCTTGGGTGACTTTTGCCCAACTTGGGTGGAGCCAGCGTCGCAACGCGACTCCTGTACACGGGAGTTGTCCGGTCAATGTCGCTGTATGGTGCACCGGTGTGGGTGGCGGGTCTGACTGCCCTAAATAAGGCCCGCCTCTGGCGGCCTCAGAGGGTATTGGCAGTCAGAGCCATACGCGGATACCGCACGGTGTCGAGAGAGGCGGCGTGCGCCCTGGCCGGAACACCCCCGTGGGATTTGGAGGCGGAAGTGCTCGCCGAAGTTTATCGACGGGTGGCTGAATATCGGGCGGAGAGTGGCATTCGCCCTCCCCCCGAAGTATGCGAGTGGTGTGAAGCCGCCCGTCGAGCCACGATGGCTAGATGGTCGTTCCAGCTGGCTCTCCAGCCGGTCATCCTCGAGTGGGCAGGGCGCCAGCACGGGACCCTTTCCTTCCGACTGACGCAGGTCCTTTCCGGGCACGGTTGCTTCGTAAGGTACCTGCACTTGGTCGCCAGGAGGGAATTGAGTCCCGCCTGCCACCACTGCGACTGCAGTGAGGACTCGGCCCAGCACACGCTGACGGTTTGCCCCGCTTGGGCGCCGCAGCGTCGGGCCCTCACTGCAGTCATCGGAGGAGATCTCTCGCAGCAGTTTTACCGCGGTCACAACCTTCTGCGAAGATGTAATCTCGCAGATGGAGGTGGCGGAGAAGGTCCGGGAGGACGACCTCCACTCGGACCCAATCCGCCGCCGGTGCCCGCTTCCGTGCGGGCAGGCGCTGGGAGGAATTTGGATGTGTTAATATCAGCAGATCCCGGGTCCCTCCCGTCTCAGGCGCAGAGTGGCACACCGTGTGGTTTTAGTCAGTTCGAGTCCGACACACCGCCCCGCCGCAAACCCCTATGGGGTGACGGTCCGAGGGTATTTCCACACGTAAAAAAAAAAGGTCAGTGATACATATAACTTACGTTATTTTTCTTGACTTGCTTTCGGTATTTTTCTAAAAACAGGAAGTACTTACAGTTAACACCTTTGGTTGTTTTCGATAGTTAATAGATTGGGTTGACACGTCTTAATAGTTATTAAACTGTAATTAATGAAACTGTGTAATAATCTGAAAGTATTTATAATTTAGTTGTTTATGATAAGTACGTGTTTACTAAACTATGTTGTGTTAGTATATTGTAAGAATGCCTCTCCCAGTGCAGCAGGAATGCTAAATGGATGAGATTAGTTCGATCACAGGAATCTGAAGAAGATCATGAGGCTCTCACTGCATCTCAGGAACGTCAGGACAGGTTTTGTGCTACAGAAACTTCGGCTCAGCGAGAATCTCGATTCAGTTCACATCGTTCTCGAATGATGGCCACTCGAATTAGGTAGAACACATACAGCGTGAGGCACGTTTGTCCATCGATCGTGATCTCATGCATTATCGCGTGATCCCTCAGTGCTACTGGACTACCAGCTCATAAAATAAATTTAAAAGTCGGCGTACCCATAATGCCCCTTAAATATTTAAGCCCGCCAAAACGTTGCAACGGTACCAGATTAAAAGTGACCAAAGATTTTAACAGGGTGCGGTAAAGGTGATAGTGTTTTTATTCCTCGGATTCCTCTCATCCCAAACCACTTTCCGTTTAGTTTTAAACGAGTCCGGTTTCCAGTGTGCCTATGTTTCGCGGTGACAATAAATACAGCCCACGATATAGGTACGCTAAAAGTTGTGGGTGTAGATCTAAGTATTAACTGTTTTTCACACGATCAGCTTTATGTAACTCTGTCACGTGTTAGCAATCCTAGCAACCTCTATGCTTTGATCCCCGATGGCTAAACGTCTAATGTCGTGTATAGAGAAGCATTACTTTAAATTCGATTATTCTAAACACTCAAATGACGGTGTTTATGAACCAAAAGAAATGTCCGAAAACTGCTGCCCAAAGTCACTATTCCACGCGGACGGAGTCGCGGGCACAGCTAGTATATCATATATACGCTTTAATTTCTTCTTCTTCTACACTATTTAATACCTCGGACACAACCCTCTACTTTTCTTATCTTGCGGTATCTGAGAGCAATGGAATAGCCCTGAGGTAGGAATCTGGTGAAATTAGAATATAATTTTACAATGACAATTATAACGTCATGCCATATTATTTATTCTATACGGCATATATACGAAAATAATAATTTGTGTAAGGTGGTAGGTACTTCGAAAACACGTAACGGATTATGATATTTTACCGTCGATACCTAAATTTTCTTCCCACCGACACACGCATTCAACACTAAACACAAATTCTATACTTCGAAAACAAAGCAAGGTAACACCACAATTTTCACTTAGTAATCATTATAACAACAACCATATTTTTTCTTTAATACTGAAGATATAGTTTATTCACGAATAATTACAGAACCCCAAATGCTCTTAAGGTAGGTAATATCAATATACCTACATTAAAACTTGGTACACAGGACGACGTTATGTTGTCTCCTATCTATACAAATTTTATACAACCCTGCCTCAAAGCAGGAAAACCCGCATCTTAAGAGATAGTGTTCGGTCGAAGATGTTTATATCAGTGCAATATTCTTACAGCAAGACGTTGCCTGTCCACCACATTATTTTATATTAGCTATTAAACATGTTGTGGTTTATTATGTGTTCCACAACTAACGTCATCTATTGATTTGGTTTAGGTACTCTCGTTAATACTGTCGAAGATTACCAATTTATCCCAATATATTGTTATTTCTACTTTTATATTTATAAATTTTTTTTGAACATCCATATCATCGTATCTAGGTACTATTAGCACTAGCTCTTTTTTTTTTTTAAGGTGTGTAGGTAGAAACTGACGAATTTGTTGTAATATAAATATCAGAGCTACCGCTTTGTAACATTAACATGTCTTTAGAAAGTTAGCAGGTAGGCTGGTGAATACATTTATTATTACTCAAGCCCTCTACACAAAAGTATCTGTACATTTACACTTATATATCTCTACATTTTAAGATACACACATCAAAAGTGTCTAGGGATCAAGCATTTTTATGCGGATTTCTTGAGATTGAGATGTGGCTTTGGCCCTGGCCTGATCAGTCGCCAGACTTGAACCCGATTGAGCATGCATGGGATATGCTACAGAGAAGAGCTCTGCCGAATATGGAGGGTATCCAGTCGCAAGAAGACCTTTTTTTGTTGTTGCAACGAACATGGGCGGCCATTCCACAGCGTGATTTGGATGAACTCATTTTGAGTATGCCAAACCGATGTTCTTGTGTTAGTGTTCGCGGTAGAAACACGGATTATTAATTGTTTAAGTTACCTAATAAAATTTTAAAGAAAACTGTTATTTCAGTCTTTTTTCGAACTTTAATGTTAGTGGTTCAAATGTCAAAAATCCTTTTATTAGGAAAATGGCAAATTTCTTTATTAATGCAAAGGTGTTTTTTTAAGAATTATTCACAGTAGTATTTTCTCCTCGTCGCCAAAATGTAGTATATCCATATACTATATTGTCGGCTCCAAGGTACATGTGCACACTCACCTGCGCCGCTCACAGTCGACTGAACTGTGTGCGACCGCGCATGCCTAGAGATGACCTAATGCTTCCTTCTCATTCATTCAATGAATGAATGCGTTACTAGTGAAGTGACTGACCATAGACACATACACTACAATGCTTCGCCAATTATCTTCCAGGCGTCTCCTTTTAAATTCTTTTTCTTGTAGTTTTCATCTCGTGGGTCCCATAAAACATTATGTTTACGGTATTCTTCTATGAGCTGTAGACATTTTTCATCGGACCACTCCATGTTCGCGAACTTAACAAACACGTCGTGACTCGTGACACGCTCGCGTCCACGAACAAACTGCGCTCCCCTTTGAGATCGCGCAAAAAAACCGCTTCCCGAGCGCTCCGCCGTGCTCCGATCGTGCTCCAGTCGCGCTCCGCGATCACGACGTATCCATTATGTTTGGTTTGCGGAGCGGGCGCGTTCGCAAACCACGGCGAACCTAAGTGGATACCCGGCTTTATGATCAATTAATTGCATCCTGCCTATTTAATGCTGCACTATCTATAAAGAACTTATGTTTATAAATAAACTTTTTTGTTTTTGCAATAATTTTTTTAACACAAATGTACTTTTTTAATTTGTTCTTACTACATTTGATGACTTTTTGAGATCTGACTCTGACTGATAACTCTGAATGAGTCATTGTCATATGTAAGATCTATAATGATAGCAGAGTTATGGTTGTTAACTACTAACGGTGAATTGGGAGCGACCATCTCATTGTATAGACTCTGATTTGATGCAGCTACTATTCTGTCCTGTCTTCAAATGATGTAATGGTGCAGTGTGCTTCATATAGCTGGCATTCTAAAAGCCTGATGCGTTTCAGAGCTTGCTCGTACTCATCCCTTTAATTGTCGAATGAGTCAACGGAGGAGCTATAGTTTGTCCCAAGCATTGGTAACCTCAATGCATTGTGAATGCAATGAAGACGGCATAAGTCTAACGGCGGTTTTCAATAACCTATCGCCAGTTAAGGATAGATCGCTATCTCCGATTTGCAGCGTGATCTTATCTATCCTTAACTTGCGTTTCACAATCAAGGATAAGCGCTATCTATCTCTTACCGACGACGGATAGCTTTTTCCCTCTTGATACGTTTAGTGCTTTGCTACACAAATCTTTAATGTTAAAAACAAATATTCACTATTTATTTATTTTTATTAAAAGTACTTGTTGTTTGTATTTTTTAAAGATTTTATAGTGAATCAATATTAATTTGATTTTTTTTGGTTGTTTACCACATTCAATAAAACGTTTTGACGTATCGAATTGACGTTTGTTTGTGCGCGCGTATCTTGTGATATTTATTTAAATATTGATATTGATTATTTAAATTATTGATATATATTTGTAAATCAAAATGAATCCTATAAGTATCTACATTGATGATAACTTTTGCAAGATACTAATTTGATGATGGATGAAACAGAAAACATTGAAGTGTTAGAGAAAGGTTATGAAGAGCTGGGACCTCCACCACAAGTGAAGTGAAGAAAAGGATTTAAATTAATTTAAATTTTTATCATTACATTTTCATTGTGTGATTAGTTTATATTGTATTGTGATCTCAAATTTGTGAAAGGTAATAAAAATTACATAAAATATGATTAATTATTGTTTATTTTACACATTAAAGTATATATTTATTACTAATTGCCGTTCTGACATGTTTAAAGTTGGAGAATTGTCATGAATAATTACATTTTCCACCTGTGTTGTTTCTGAAATCGATATTTTAGGCTCTATCTTTGCCAAATTCATGTTCCTGGCAATATTGTATGTTGCATATTTTTTAAATTTGGCCTCATTTTTAAAGATAGTATGGGGAATCTTCTTTTCCAAACTCCAATGCATCTGCAATATTACAGTAGGTATTAATAGTGTATTTAAACCATTTACCATGCATCTAGTATTTAGTAAACAAAACAAACCTGTAGTATTTCTTGTTTTAATGTGCGCTTCATTTATAACATTGCTCTGATGGAGTATTTGGGTTGAGTAGGGGTGTCAATAGATAGGGTGTACATGGATCGCTATCACCAAGCAGCCAGCGATTTCCAAGTCCACCTTGTTCACAATAATCTGCAAGTTTAATATTATATATCAGTCTTTTAAGCAATAGGAACAGTGTACTTATTTCTTTTTTTTAAAAGGAAATTACTAGTAATCTCGTTAACCCCTCCAGCTAAGCTAAATTGCTTGTGTTAGGAGTGGGTTCATGTCGGTAGTGTACCGGTCAGGATTTGAACCAACAACCTCATTAATCCTTTTCGCAAGTCCAATACCTTTATCACTAGGCTACAGCCGCTTCTAAAAATTTATTATTAACAGAATAAACAACTAAATAAGTGACCTTTTAAAATAGAGTGGTTAAATATAGTTGCATCCTGAGTGGACATCCTTGGCCATCGGGCAACAACATTTAGAAACACTAATGAACAATATTACACACAACTTGTACATTGATAGAGAATATTCCTTTCCTGTTTCTAAATTCGTCTCCAATATTTGAGTCTGCAAATAATATGAAAACAGTATTAATATATATGTACAGATAGTATGAAAACATCAAAAAATTAAGTTAGACCAGCACCTAAATAGAAGTATGAGATAGTTCAATATGAGATGAGGTACTTACTTGGTGATTGTATTAATATATGGGTGCCATCTATGACACTATGTACTCTGGGGAATCTAGCAATATTATAAAACTTTTGTTGAGTGTGATTTTGTAACACAACAAAGTTTGGGTATAATCTTGCTATGGCTCTGGATACATCAGATACAATACAGTCGTATTGTCTATGCAGATGCTATTAATACTCCGATAAAATCTGCAACAGACACTAGCATAGTGCCCAATTTATAAAATCGTAGCCAAAAGTATCTGATGGAGGGTGGATATACCATGATTTCTGGAAAAATAAGAACTTTGTTAAAACTTTATATTATGGCAATACTAGCACCATTATGAGTCTACACTTGAACCAAACCCAATGAAGAAAATATAATACAATTGCTAGTAATTTTCAAATTAAAGAATAGTTAAATACCTATCTGTTCTTTATATTTTTTTATCAAATTTGGCTGAAGTATAAAGTTGAGACTTAAAACGATAACTTAACTTACCTTTTAGATGTTACACTTAAATATGGTTGTATCAAATTTATTAACTGATTCACAGCACTTTTATTTAGTCTAGATTTATATGCAAATTCGTAGTCAGTCACATTCTGTAACTGTAAAGGTATGTTTTCTTCAGTATCACTATCACTGCTTTGATCATAATCCATAATAATTCCATGTCGCTATCATCACTGATAAAACCTTCCATTTTTTATATTTACATAAAAAAATTATTATTTTTGAAATTCTATCTGGCCGGGTTGGCGCGTAACTGGCCGATTTTGACAAAAAAGTTTAAATAATAATGCTATTGGATTTTAAATATAATAAAAATAAACTGGTCCGGCACCACAAACATCTAACAAACATACTCTCGGGCGCCTAAGAAACAAATACTCTCGGGCGCCTAAGAAACAAATAATCCAATATCATTAAACAAATTACCTGGAATAGCTCGGTCAGCGCTGTACCTTTAATCTTAGGGCGAGGGGAAAACAAAGAAATATCAGATGTAGTTGATTAAATGCTAAATAGTTGATTGATTATCCCGTGGGATCTGAAAGCTTTATGCTGTTCTATGGTTAATTAGAAAAAAAATACAATGTTTCTTAAATACATCCTAACAAGGTTCTGTTCGTCTCGTTATTGCAATCATTTTACCTTATTTTATTTAAAATGTTAATTAAATAATTTTGGTTGACGGCTGAAAGCTATGCTGTGGTGGGCTCGCCGTCGCAGCGTGGTGGTTGTAGCAGTTTTAAGTGATTTTTGTTAAGGTTTAGGGCGGCAGGCTCTATTAAATGATTACTAAAATATATTTGAAGAGACGTTTTATTAGCAAGCACAAAAAGGAAGCAGAGAGAGTAGACAGCGACCATAGATAGCACAACTCTTTTTTATTTTTTATTACAAACATGGAACATGCACATTTTAATCTTAACACTCCCCCTAAATGTGTACTCCATGTTTAACTCTAATACACATGCCAATCATAGTTCTAAGGGATTCAAACTGAGGTCTAGGCAGATTCTTTGTAAACATATCTGCTGCCTGTAATTTAGATTCACAATATTCAATATTCATTACATTCTCAAAGAACTTTTGTCTTACATAGTGGTACTGGACATCTATGTGCTTAGACCTTTTGTGAATATTTGCACCACGAATGAGCTTAATGGCACTTGCATTATCAATCATCAGATCAATGTTCTCCGAGACACCAATTTCACTCAAAAGACTTTAATCCAAACAAGCTCCTTCGTAGCAGCACAAGCAGCTAAATATTCGGCTTCTGTTGTTGACAGAGCCACACATTTCTGAAGCCTAGTGTTCCAAGTCACAGCACCACCATTCATAACAAACAGATACCCAGTAATAGACTTACGAGTAATAATACAGTTAGCAAAATCTGCATCGCAATATCCCTTGGTGTTGCTGTCACTTTCATTATTTAAACAAGCACTATACAGTATGCCCAGTTCCTTATTATGCTTTAAATATTTAAAAACTTTTTTAACTGCACCCCAGTGCAGATTAGTAAAATTATGCAGATATCTACTCAGTGAGCATACTATAAAGTAAATATCAGGCCTGCTGCCAATAGCTGCAAACATAAGTGATCCTATTGCCTGACGATAAGGTACATCTGGCATGTCAGCTGATCCTTTACATTTATCAAGTTTCACATTAGGGTCAGCTGGCACTGAACTAGGACTACATGAGCTCATACTAAACTTATCCAACAAACTACTGATATACTTAGTCTGATGTACAAATATGGAGCCATCCCTCTCAACATCTAGCTCTAACCCAACAAATTGCTTTGGACTCATTAAAGTTACATCAAATTGATTTTGTAAAATCTTTACAAAGGATTCTATCAGACCTTTATCTTTACTAAGCCATAATCCATCATCAACATACAAAAGTAAGTATAGTGGCACATGTTCCATACAAACATATAAACACTTGTCACTCTCGCAATTCACAAAATTGTGTTCTTTCATAAAAGTGTCAAATTTATGATTCCAACACCTGGGTGCCTGTTTCAATCCATACAACGATTTTTTAAGTTTACAAACTAAATTATTTGTATCTGCACCAGGTGGTGGTTCCATAAACACCTCTTCATTGAGAGTACCATGTAAAAAGGCGGTTTTAACATCAAACTGGGTTATACACAATTTTTCCCTAGCTGCCAATGAGAGCATTACTCTGACTGTATCATAGCGTACAGTGGGCGAAAAAGTCTCATCATAATCTATACCTTTTTCCTGCGAGTAGCCCACGGGGGTGAATGTCCCTTATAAGCCGTTTTTACGAATAAGGTCCTGCTCTCTATGGTTCTTGTTCCTTAACTATTACCTCTACAATCTTTTTATGATCACACATAATTCTTAAAGTTATAGATAGATGGCGTTAATTCATTTTTTAACTCACACTTTTTTTTTAAATACATCTCAGTGTTGCAACTCAATAGTCTACAACCTTTTCAGTAATTTAATTGACAAATAAAATTTAGGGTTACATCAAAATATAATTTCAATCCTCAAGTACAAAAGTTATTTACAAACCAAGAACTTATTTATAGAATATGTAATTTTTTTTTTATTTTTTTACTGGGACTAATCCCGCCCACACGCCCACCACTGTAACTCCTGTACACCAGGATCAACAGCGGTGACCCACGAAAACACCGAGTTATGACACTCGGGAAGTCCCAGGAAAAATTTAACTGTCTTGGAACCCGCAACGAAATTAATCAGAAGAAAACTGGAGGAGTTGGAAATATAATAAGTCCACTTCCCTCCTTAGCAAAGCGGGAGACAAAATGGAGTCAAAATAGGCAGACGCCTTTTTCAAACCGGGAAGCACCACGGATAAAAAATATTTAGGGTCCTAAGTGAGCTATATTTGATTTCTATAGTATGTATGGCAGAATCGCTTAAACGCACGGAAATTCACCGCAGTTGACACAAGATCCCCATAATATACTACCCCAGACGTCATTTGTAAGCTATTTAGCATCATGTTCCGTTCATTGTACCAAAGACTACATTCCCAGAGGATATGATGAGCCGACTGTTCACAGCTAGAATCAGGTGTTGAGCATTGACAAAATGGTGAATCGACTAATTTAAATGAGTATAGTTTGCTCTTAAAGTTACCGTGGCCTGTAAGAAATTGAGCGACACAGTGATCTACCTCGAGCCATGTCCTTGACAACCTTTCGCGAACAGATGGAAAGAACTGGTAGAGGTGGCGCCCCTTAGATGATTCGTCCCATCGTTTCTGCCATTCATCCAAGAGGTCGTTATAGACATTGGTTTTTTGTTGAAACAATCTTATGATTTTACCGCGGTCTCGTATGCCCAAAAAATCGCATTCCATGTTTTGTAGTGTGGAATAGTACATGGCTGCACGTCTTTGCACCTCGAGATCGACCGGAAGAACACCTGCCAACACCGGTAAAGCCTCAGTGCTAACCGTCCTATATGCCTTGCACAAGAAAATCAATGCAGGTCGTTGGCCTTGTAACAGTTTGCGACGGACAGCACCTACAGTCGCCCTATCTGCCCATACAGGAGCACCATAGCAAATAGAACCCAAATAAGTAGCTCCATATATGATCTTTAGTGTATTATATGACAGACCCCATGTCGCAGTTGATATCCTCGTCAGTGCAAAGAAACTCTTTTTAGACTTTTCATTAACTGTTCTAATATGTTCAATAAATGAAAAATTTCTTTCTAAAACCAATCCCAAATAACAAACCGAGGTTTTATTTTTAATAGTAACATTTTCAAATTTAATACACGGCGGTGATTTGAGGTTACCTTTCAGAAGTAGCTGGAAGGTTTTGTTTGGTGCAAACGTCAACCGATTACGCCCACCCCACCGAGATATTAAGTCCAAACATTCACTGGCCAGCCTCTCAAGCCCCGTTCTAGTATCCGACTCTATCAATAACAAACCGTCGTCCGCGTACGCATTCAGGGTACATCCGGACGGCACAGGCATTGCCAGAAAATCGTCGAAGCCTATGTTCCACAAGTAAGGTCCTAGCACTGACCCTTGAGGACACCCCATCGTAAGCGCCTTCGACACAGAATGATGCCCAAGTCTCAATTTAGTAGTACCTTGTAAGAAGTACGAGGAGATAAGGGAATAAATATTTTTAAAGCAACCTCTTAATTTTAATTTTAGCAATAGCATGGGCCACCACGCATTGTCAAAGGCGCCAGATATATCTAAGAAGATGCCTAAAACGTATTGAAAACTTGACTCGGTGACAGTTTTCCTTACAGATATAACCGCATCAGTTGTCGATTTTCCCAGCGTAAAGCCGAATTGTCTATCATGAAATTTAACTCCACCCGGTAGAAGTCGTGGTACTACAAGACGCTCTAAAAGCTTTCCCAGCGATGGTAACAGTGTTATGGGTCGATAGGATTTAGGATCGTCCGGCGGCTTATCGCCGCTTTTTGGTATTATTCGAATATTACCGCACCGCCAAACACTAGGAAATACTCCTTCCGCAATGCAACGTTTAAAAACTGTTAAAACCGTATCACCCGAAAGTTTACAAGCTTCTTTTATCATTTTGTTTGATATTTTATCGTCGCCCGAAGCCTTATTTAGTGGTAATGACCTAACAATACTGAGGAATTCGTCTGAAGATGGTAAGTCAGACATTGGAGACAATGGTGGTTCAATAGCCCACTGCCTAATTTGTCGGTGATAATCCGTGTCATCCTCCGGCCGATCGTCAGGCACAAGTGATTCTAAAAGATATTCTGTGGTTTGTTCTACTCCTGTAGTATAACTATTATTAATTTTGATGTTCTGTACGTATGCAAGGTCGATTGATCTATTTGCTTTAAATTCATGATACAAAGGTGACCAGGGACCCTCTCTATCGAGTTTATCAACAAGTTTACGTATTAAATTTCCCTTTGATTTCTCCACAGCAGCTCTATAATGAGACCTGGCAACTCTAAGAGCAATAAGAGCATTATTGTAAATATCTCCTGTTACGTTACGCTTTTTAATGTCATTTAGTTTTTTACGAGCTTTCCGATAGATTCTACGTAATTCGACTAATTTATAATTCCACCAATCACATCTACGAGTGTTAGTGATAGATCCACGGCCGATACAAACATCAGCACAATATGTGAAAGTATCTGATAATATGTTTGCGCTTTCCTCAGCTGATAGACCACTGCGACTGAAGTCTTTGGCATGTACTGCAAAGAGTGAACCAAATAAAGCCCAATTTGCCCCTTTAGTTTTATACCTAAAATTGTAAGGAGTTCTTTGTGGATATTGTGCAACCAATGGTATGAATTCGTACACGATTAAGCGGTGATCACTACAGGATGCGTCCGGTAGGACACGCCATCCAGATATCGAGACGTCGCCGCGCGTAAGCGTCACGTCAATAGAAGACTCACCCATTGGGCTGCAAAAAGTTGGTGGTGCATCAGGGGTATTGTGGATAGTAAGATTCATTTCCGCAATAAAATCTTCAACCGCACAGCGACGAGCCATGTCAGCTGCACGCAATTTGCCATACCATAAAGTAGAAGAAGCATTGACATCAGCGCCAATGATAATTTTGTGTCCTATGAGGGACCGCAAAACGAAACGTAAATGATGTAGATGAGGATCAATAGGATGTGAAAATTGAAAATAACAGCTCACTATGTAAACCCTACAGGTAGAGGATGAGATCTCAGCAACGGCGCAGTGTGACGTCATAAGGTTACGCAAAGATGTTACCGTAAAATTAGAACTTGCAACATATATCCCAGCCCGCGACCGGCCATCTAGCTGTACTACATAATTCCGCAATTGAGCGCTTTGATATTGCTCTTGTATAAGGACAATGTCTAACTTTTGTTCCAAAACTAAGCGATCTAATTCTGACGTGGCTATTTTATCATTATGAAGATTTAACTGGCCTATTGAGATATTATCCATTTTATTAAAAAGGTACTACAACTACTACTGTATAAGCTATTCAGTAATTAGTATTTAGGATTAGCTGCTCTAATTTAAGTTTATATGTGGAGCAGTCTTGTGATCCACATCGATGGTCACATGGTTTTTTGTACCGGCTGCATTGTGCGCATTTCGGTTTAAAATCTGGTGTGTCCTTATCCGGGCAAGCCCTTGTATCGTGGCTGGCAGCGCAATTAGCACACGTAGGAGTTTTAATAGTGCAAAATTTTTGAACATGACCGAATTGTTGACAGTTTAAGCAACGAACTACTTCTAAGTCGTCTATAAACCTACATGTGGCCCAGTCTATATATAATTTATCTTTTGTGCTAGCCAAGTGTTTCCTAACCTCTGTCTCTAATTCTAAGCCTATCCATTGACGTCCGTTTTCCAGTTTACGATGCCTGACAATTTTGGTTGTTTTTAAAAAATCGCTTTCGCTTAATTTTAATTCGTCCTTGATATTCTGACGATATAAAGCTGTGAGGAAGGTACGATCCTCCATAGAACCGGGCACGTCTTTTACAATTATACGGGGCCTTCGGCCTTTCGGCTTTTCTAAGCGTAAGCCTACAGATTTAATGGCGTTTACTGCTTCTAGTTTTTTAAGCTGCCGTTCATTTGCGACCCGCAACACGACGCCTGCCTTAGCGGTTTTTTTGACGCCTACAATTTGAAAACCTTCGTCGCTAGGTTTAATAGCCTTCATGAGAGCTTCTTTTGTAGCTGACGAAGTTGCATAGTCCGCTGAACGTTCCGTAGTAGGATACGCAATAACACACGGCCTAGATACGCGTGCCTCAGCGGACACTGGACACGGGGCTGATCCAGGTGGTAAGCGAAGCCTAAGCTTGTCCGCGTACGTCAAGCCCGGCTGTTGAACGGCGACACCCCCCACCTGGCGCTCGAGATTCGCTAATTTCGTTTCATTGCTAGCAGATTTAATTGCCAACAATGAGACGATACCGGTAATCCGCTGGGTTACGTCCATAATGGCGGTCCTATTCCCCACATTCATTCGCGACCCCTGATCGTTTACCAATTCGTTAATTTTTGCCAAATATTCGGTTGCCTGAGACACCAACTCAAAATAATCATACTCCCCACAGTTATCACGACCACTAAGAGACGAAACACTCTCGCCCAAGTCCGAAGCCCTAATTCGTCCAGTTCTACTTTCATTTGACGATAAATTTGATGGCGACATTCTACCAAACAATTTATTTCCGGTTGGTGTTCGAAATTCATTTGTACCACCGGGATCCGGCAACTCGCCAACAACAGACATGGCCAAACAAAGACACACCAGACAAAAGAAATATCAATAGAAAACAAATTCAAAATCAAAAAAAACACGAAAAGAAAATTAATACAAACAAAATATTACTCCTACCTACCTTTAAGAATAAAAATAAATTGACTTACCGATAGCCGTAGTAAAAGAAACTAACACAATATTTGTATTTATAAGGCGTAAAACTTACAGATTATTTGTCAGAAACACTATACACAACCTTATACCGCCCACAAACCGGGTAACAGTCGCAAGGATACACAAAAACAATATTTAAATTATTAAAACGCGACGTCACACGTGAACCGCAGCAAGCCGCGGAGGGAAGTGAATATGTAATGTCTCAACCTTGCATAAAAGTACGCCTATCTTACTTTAAGGTGAGAACATGCTAATTAAACCCAACGCCTTGTGGGGTTTCGACACCAGATGCCAATCGTGCATTTAATGGGAAAGACTATATTATTTACTTTAAGTTAACCAATTAGTCTAGTCAACAAGTTCCATACTTGTTGACTAGACTAAAAGATGCACAAGCATCACTAGGCCGCCATAGTGTGGGTCACCATGCTGCATTGTTGCATTCGCAATGAGTATGGTGGCCACCACTCCTGGATTCTGCTTATGCTTTCCATCAGGCAGAGTAGAGTCATTTTGGCGGGCCAAACATAAAAAAAAAAAAAAAAAAAGAAGACGAGGTGAATTATACATCTGACATTTTAAAGAAATTATATTATTTATGTAAGAAGCTATTAATGATGAATTGAATAATTCTAACGAATAATTTCATTAATATAGGTTTCAAGGAAGCGTTTTAGAAATCAAAGTCATGCAAAGTGACTTTGGATTTTTAGATTTTGTTTTTAAATAATTTTTTAGAGTTATTTTATGTTATTTTTTTTCCTCCAAAATTTATAACTAGGTATGCTTTTATTTCCATTCCATGGCAACATTTTATTTTTAAAAATTTTGACTGATTTTGTTGGTTTAAATCGGTATACAAAACTTTTTAATGTTTTATTTTGGTATTATTAGTGAATTTCCTTGCGTTGAGTATTTTTTCTCCGCAACTATATTAGACTTGAGTTAGCTCCACGTGTTAGTGTTTAATTCCACCAGTTATTTGCGATATTTGGAACGCTTGTTCCAGTTACTTGCGATGGTTTGGACGCTTTACTTTTAAAAAAATTTCTAATTGCGATAGTTTGAATGCTTTATTATTTAAATTTCTAGTTACGACCTTGTGAAGAATTTTACTGTGTGTGTCTCGCAATTTTACGATATTTTGGAGGTTATAGTTATTTTTATAAGTTTCTTATTGCCAACTACAAGACGTTGTGTTTTTGGATGTAAAACGACAGGTAAGGATGAAATTTCATTAATATGATAATATCAATAACCTCTACTAAGTAATAATGGCAAATATTATGTTTGTTAAACGTATTACCAGAGTAAATTTATTGGAGCAGACAATTGAATGTCAGTTAACGAAAAAGTCATATTTTTATATAAATAAGTTATTTATTTAGTCTCTTTTATACCCGATATTATCATACCACGAAAGGGATACATGTTAATTAACTAATCATAATTTACAATGGAATAATTGTGGGATACCACACCATATTTTATTTTAAAGTAAATGCTTGTAGGAAATATAGAATATCAAACAATTAATTAAATTCCTACACTAAAAGAATCACCATAATCAACAGCCTTTAGTAGCCTACTAGTGGATATAGAGCACTCTGTAGAGGAGGCTTTGGCCTACTATAGCATGTTGGCCAGAGTTTTGTTCTAAGTTTTCCTTCTGTTTGCCATGCTGTTCTCTTGCATAGTTTACTACTTAGTTGGCTCTTACAATACCAAATACAAAATTGTTATGAAAAATAATAATACAAATAAAAATAAAGGAGACATAGACAAAACATTGCCGGACCTATAAAACAATGAAGTATTTTTAAATTTAGACAGCCTGTGATCACAGCCAGTGTAATTTGGTTGAAATGTCAGGAAATTCAATGGATTGTATCTGTTTAGTGATCACATGAATTCCCATATAGATACATAATTATTATAACAGACTGCAAAAAATTAAAATCAAAAATCTCAATAGCTACTATTGAGTGGATTGAATCATTTTCCATAAAGAATGAAAAGGATGACCTAAATAACTGCACAAGTTGATTATAGTACTTATTAGTACTTTTTGTTTAACAGTGGGACTTATTCGCAATTTAATTATTTAAAAGGTATGATCCCTTCTAAGCCCTCTGTATAACAAACTATGTGTAAAATGCATTAAAAGCTAAAAACAGTTATGAAATGTATAATAAGGACCAGTTTCACCACAAAGTATTAAAAACCCTGATGGACTAATTTAAACATATTTTCCAAATAACTATGGATTTAGGTTTCATATACAGACATAAGTATTAGGTATACATTTAAATATCAGCAATGACAAATTATCTATCTATCTCAGCCTCTTTCTATCCAGTTTTGGACGTAGGCCTCTTCCATACTCTTCCACCTCTGACGGTCCTGAGCCGCCGACATCCAATCATGACCTGCATGTCCCTTGATGTCGTCCTTCCATCTCATTGGTGGTCTACCCCGCGGTCTAGTGTGTGGCCTCGGGCGCCACTCCAACAGCCTTCGAGTCCACCTTCCGCTACTCATTCGTGCAATATGTCCCGCCCATCTCCACTTCCGCTCAGCAATAACCTTAACGACGTCCCTAACCTTGGTCTTAGATCTAATCCAGGTATTTCTCTTCCGGTCACGTAAGGAAATATTAAGCATAGCTCTTTCCATTGCTCTCTGCGCAACGCGGAGTTTTTGTGCGGATTTTTCGGTTAGGGTCATGGTTTCTGCTCCATACGTGAATACTGGCAGAACACATTGCTCGAAGACCTTTCGTTTCAAGGTCATGGACATCCTGCTACGCAGTACTTTAGCGTTTGCACCAAAGGCTGCCCATGCCCGGGCTATGCGTCTCTCTACTTCTGCAGTTTGGTTTTCGCTACCCAACGTGATTTTATGCCCCAGGTATATATACTCCGATGTGACTTCCACAGGCATACGGTGTTGGTGTGCACTAGCAATATTGGTCATGATTTTGGTCTTGTTCTGGTTGACCCTCAGTCCTACCTTAGCCGATTCCGTTTGCAGGGTGTTAAGCATGACCATCATATCCGGTATATTATCGGAGAATATCGCTAAGTCATCCGCGAAACGCAGGTTGGTGAGTCTCTCTCCATCCACATTTATGCCCTTGTTCTCCCAGTCCAGTTCTTTGAAGACATTTTCAAGCGCGACATTAAATAGCTTTGGAGAGATTGTGTCTCCTTGGCGCACTCCTCTAGCGAGCTTAAATGTGTCAGTCTTTTTGTGAAGACTCACACATGCTGTGGCGTTGCTCTGTAAATGCTTTATCATAGAGATGTATCTTTCGTCGACTCTGCAGTCCGCGAGGGCTTTTTCGACAGCCCAGGCCTCAACGGAATCAAATGCCTTTTCGTAGTCGACGAAAGTGATGATGATAGGAATCTGGTATTCTTTACATTTCTCTATAAGTGTTTTAAGAGCTTGGAGATGATCACATGTGTTGAAGCCACTCCGAAAACCTGCCTGTTCGCGCGGTTGGTAGTCGTCTAACTTGTTCTTCAGCCTATTTAATATTATCCGCGTGAAAAGCTTATACATGTGCGATAGTAAGCTGATTGGCCTGTAGTTGTCCAGCCGACGTACATCTCCTTTTTTGTGTAGTAAGGTAATGACAGCCTTACTCCAAGTCTGTGGTACTTTGGATTCCATTAGGCACTTCGTGAATAAAGTAGCCAGAGCAGATTTAAAAGTGTCCGTTGCGTTCTTTATCATCTCCGGAATAACGCCGTCCTCACCAGGAGCTTTGCGGTTTTTCAGCTGTCGTAGGGCAAGGTGTACTTCGTCTAAGGTGATGTCAGGGATCTCTTCAGAACCAACATTCGCAATTGGCGCCCTTTTCCTATGTTCTGGTCTGGATTCTGGATTCTGTACCTTGCTACCGTAAAGGTCTCCGTAGAATTTTCGAACAACCTCCAAAATTTCATTGCGATTTGTAACGATATCGCCGTTTTCGTTAAAGAGTTTGAAAATCTGCTTCCTTCCCGTACTCAATGTAGCTTTCATTACTCTTCTGCTTTTATTCTTTTCGATGGTATCTTCGATAACACTTTCCTCGTAGTGCCTTAAGTCCCGTTTTAGGAGTTTCTTTATTTGACGTTGGTTCTGTCTATATTTTAGTGTATCGGTCTTACTTTGAGTTCTCAATAGTCTTCCTTGCTCTATTAGCGCTAATGTTTCTGCAGTGAGTTTATGATTCTTGGTACACAAAGTATTTGGTTTAACCCTTTCGGTAGCAAGATTCAGTGTCTCGATTAGGTGATCGTTGAGTTCTTCTATGGACATGTGTTCAATAGAGTCTGTTTCGAGCTGGTCATCAACGTGATCCTTATAGAGATCGATGTTGCTTCGCAATATCTCTATTTTGTCTTCATTTAGTAATTTCTTTTTGAAGACAAGATTGCGTCGCTCCTTTTTAATATTAAAAGAACACGAAGCTCGGACTAGTCGATGGTCACTGCCTGTGGAAAATTGGTTCAGCACAGATACGTCTCTGATGATTCCCATTCTATCTGTGATGATGTAATCGTACTCGTTCTTATTTACACCATTCGGGTGACTCCAAGTCCACTTTCGTTGTGGCTTCTTAGCATAGAAGGTATTCATTGCGAATAGGTTTTTGTCCGATAAGAAATTTAGCAGCGTTTCTCCACGAGGGTTTCTGATACCTAAGCCAAATTTCCCAATACTCGTTTCTTGATCACATGTTTTCTTTCCTAGTCTAGCGTTAAAGTCTCCAATCAAGATGGTGTAATGTGTTTTTACTTTACATAATATACTGGATATGTCTTCGTAGAAGGATTCAACTTCCTCATCATTGTCTTTTTTCATAGTTGGTGCGTAAGCCTGGATGATTTTCAGTTCGTGTTTTGCTGACAAGCGTATCCTCAGGTATGCTACACGATTCGAAACGCTATTAATTTCTATGACCTGTTCTACTATTCTCTTGTTGATAAGGAATCCTATGCCTCCCATTCCAGCTTTATGGCCTTCTTTATAATAAAATATATTTCCAGACTTTAACTTTATTGTTTCTTCACCCTTTCTTCTAGTCTCGCAGATTCCGAGGACGTCCCATTTGATTTTATTCAGCTCATATTCCAAATAGTCAAGAACGTCATCACTTGACAGTGATTGGATGTTGTAAGCTGCAACATATAAATGTTTTTGGCAGTTAGTCAACTCCCAGGGATTCCTTTTCGCACCCCTGCCCTGTTTCACCTGACAAATTATACATAACTATTTAAAACTTTATAAGAAACATGGGAATTGGCCCTAATTTGTGTGTATTTATTTAAAATAAAATCATTTTTTGAAGGTGTCACTATCTCTATCACCCAACCTACGAAAATCCACAGCGATTTAAGACCTGAGGGAATTTGGCCGGAACATTGTTAAGTGGTTTAACTGATGATGAAATTTATCTCAGAAGGAAAGTGTGTGATAAACATTTTAGACCACAAGACAGGAACAATCATTTGAATGCTCTTGCTGTTCCTTCACTACTACAACCAGGTATGTATCATTCTTGTTGCAAGTAATTATTTTAATTGATAAATTGTTCCATTAATCTAAAAAGGTTTATTTGTTTTTACCCAACTGCGTCAGAAATAGGACGGCATCATAAAGTATTTAGTAAGCTTACAAAACAATGTCAGTTAGTCAATCGAATTATATAAATAGATGTTGTGATATTTGTTTTTTGCCTATTCAGTTCATTACTTATAAGCAACGGGGTTTTATTTGTGTTGAAACGCTAATCTTATTTACATCAAAGTTTTATATGTAGTGTAAATCTATCATTTAAAGAACCCGAAGGGCTAGAAATATACATTTTGTTCGTGAATTTTTTGACAAAAGCCAATTCCATTTTATAATGTTTCACAAACTTAAGTGTATAAAATAATTAAAAAGGTCTTTATATGTAATTTTTACAAATAAATAAAATCGGAGTGTCTGTTTGTAATCTATCTTCTATATATATAGAAAAGTAAGGTGACTGACTGACTGACTGACAGACCCAAAGATTAACGCACAGCCCAAACCGCTGAAGCTAGAATCCTGAAATTTTGCATATAGGTTCTTTATATAACCTAAGTGAGCACTAAGAACGGAATTTTTGAAATTCCACCCCTAAGGGTAAAATCAGGGGATGAAAGTCTGCGTGAGCGAAGCCGCGTGTAAAAGCTAGTATTAAAATAACCGCTTTTACTAAATGGATATGTATGTATACATGATACATACACCAAAATATTTTTACAATTTTTGTCTGTCTGTCTGTTTACTTGGTCCGGCTAATCTCTGAAACGGTTGTACCGATTTTGACGGAACTTTCACTGATAGATAGCTGATGATATAAGAAGTAATTTAGGCTACTTTTTAGGGTTCCGTGCCAAAGGCAAAAAATGGAATCCTTATAGATTCGTCATGTCTGTCTGTCTGTCTGTCTGTCTGTCTGTCAGTCCGTCCGTCTGTCTGTCTGTCCGTCCGTATGTCACAGCCACTTTTTTTTCCGAAACTATAAGAACTATAATGTTGAAACTTGGTAAGTAGATGTATTCTGTGAACCGCATTAAGATTTTCACACAAAAATAGAAAAAAAACAATAAATTTTGGGAGTCCCCATACATAGAACTGAAACTCAATTTTTTTTTTCATGAAACCTATACGGGGTATCTATGGATAGGTCTTCCAAAATGATATTGAGGTTCCTAAAATATTTTTTTTCTAAACTGAATAGTTTGCGCGAGAGACAATTCCAAAGTGGTAAAATGTGTCCCCCCCCTCTTGTAACTTCTAAAATAGGAGAATGATAAAACTAAAAAAATATATATCATGTACATTACCATGTAAACTTCCACCGAAATTTGGTATTATAAAATAAAAATTATATCATGTTACTTGCTGCTGTGGAACCCTCCATGGGCGAGTCCGACTCGCACTTGGCCGCTTTTTTTAGACTGGCTTCGCCCCACGGCGTCACATACGGTATGATAATAACCGCGGGTAACATCGCGGTTATTTGCAATTTTTTATCAAGCTCCGACACGACACTTCGTGTTAGGTATGAGTTTTACGAGTGAATCAATGTGTCTATGTGTGTATATCTCTCTATGGGTTCTTGTGGCATCATAGCTCCTAAACGGATGATTTTGATTATTTATTTTGCCAAAAAGAGACTTAGCCGAGTTTTCTAAGCTTGGAGAGTTTGCTAAGAGCGTGTTATAATTAATAATATTTTTTTAATTTATTTATCTTCATTGTATACACAAAGTTAAATAGTACAACAAAATCAGTTACAAAGTATGTATATCAATTGGCGGTCTTATCGCTCACGGCCACGGTATTTAAATTTTTGGTTAAATACCTATTTTTATCGCGTGAAGCCGGGATCGGCTGCTAGTATTATATAATTATATTTACAACTAGCTGAGTCCCGCGGTGTCACCCGCGGTTTTTGCCGTACCGCGGGTAGCGTCGCGGGGCGAAGCTAGTCTAAAAAAACTAGCCTGTTACTCCTTATATCATCAGCTACATATCAGTGAAAGTCCTGTCAAAATCGGTCCAGCCGTTCCAGAGATTACCCAGAACAAACAGACAGGCCGACAGACAGACAAAAATTGTAAAAAATTCATTTTTGGTATATATTTTTTTAATTAATTTTAATTTATTTATTGATTGAAAAGGTACAAACTTTAACTTATATGTAAGACGCCACATAAACTCATTCGAGTTTTTCCGTGCATCAGTGTCATCACCAAGGCATATTTAAATCTATTTATATACTACACACAATTATTTCTAATTTTATACATTGTTAGGGTTATATAATGAATCAGCATTCCCAAATACATCATCAAATCACATGTTTGGTTTCAATTGTAAGAAATGAAACACTCACACAGTAAGCAATAAAGAATTTAACAATTAAATATAAATATGAGAGGGTAGTCATCGACATTTATCTGTATCTACCCTGCCAAGTCGCGCTCATCAGCGGCACCGAACATAACCGATCATTGCCGACCGGCGCTCGATGATCCGATCACAATCCGTGTATAGTGTATTTTTTTATATTTGAGTAGATTGAATGAAAGGTAAATTGCGGTTTACTATTTATGACTTATTAAAAAAAAATACTGACTAGATCTCGTTCAAACTAATTTTCAGTGGAAGTTTGCATTGTAATGTACATCATATATTTATTTTAGTTTTATCATTCTCTTATGTCGAAGTTATAGGGGGGGGGGGGGGGGAGGGGCATTTTGCCACTTTGGAAGTGTTTCTCGCGCAAACTATTCATTTTAGAAAAAAATTAGAATAAAATCCTCAATATCATTTTTGAAGACCTATCCTTAGAGATACCCCACATGTATGGGTTTGATGAAAAAGAAAATTGAGTTTCAGTTCTAAGTATGGGAACCCCCAAAATGTATTGTTTTTTTTAATATTTCTGTGTGAAAATCTTAAAGCGTTTCACAGAATACATCTACTTACCAATTTTCAACAGTATAGTTCTTATAGTTTGGGAAAAAAAATGGCTGTGACATACGGACGGACAGACAGACATGACAAATCTCTAAGGGTTCCGTTTTTTGCCATTTGGCTACAGAATCCTTAAAAGTAGCCTAAGTTACTCCTTGTATTATCATTGGCGAGAATCCCGTCAAAATCGGTCCAGCCGTTCCAGTAATTAGCCAGAACGAACAGACGGACAAAAATTTTAAAAAATGTTGTTTTGGTATATGTACCATGTATACCTACATACATATGCATTTACTAAAAAGCAGTTGTTTTAATATTACAAACAGACACTCCAATTTTATTTATTTGTATACTCGTAGATGACTAGTTGAGCCCCGCGGTGTTATCTGTGGTACAACGACAACCGCAGGTAATGCCGCGGGGCAAAGCTAGTCTCAGCCTAAATCACTCCGTCTATCATCAGCTATTTGCCAGTGAAAGTCCCGTCAAAATCGGTCCAGCCGTTCCAGAGATTAGCCGAAACAAACAGACAGACAAGAATTGTAAAAAAAAATTACATGGTACATATACCAAAACAACATTTTTACTAAAAAATGTTGTTTTGGTATATGTACCATGTATACCTTACATACATATGCATTTAGTAAAAAGCGGTTGTTTTAATATTACAAACATACACTCCAATTTTATTTATATGTATAGATAACTAGCTAAGTCCCGCGGTGTTACCCGCGGTACAACAACAACCGCAGGTAACGCCACGGGGCAAAGCTAGTCTTAAAAAGTAGCCTAAATTACTCCTTTTATCACAGCTATCTGCCAGTGAAAGTCCCGTCAAAATCGGTCCAGGTATTCCAGAGATTAGCCGGAACAAACAGACAAACAAGATTTGTAAAAAATGTTGTTTTGGTATATGTACCATGTATACCTTACATACATAATTATGCATTTAGTAAAAAGCGGTTGTTTTAATATTACAAACAGACACTCTAATTTTATTTATATGTATAGATAACTAGCTAAGCCCCGCGGTATTACCCGCGGTACAACAACAACCGCGGGTAACGCCACGGGGCAAAGCTAGTCTTAAAAAGTAGCCTAAACTACTCCTTTTATCACAGCTATCTGCCAGTAAAAGTCCAGTCAAAATCGGTCCAGGTATTCCAGAGATTAGCCGGAACAAACAGACAAACAAGATTTGTAAAAAATATTGTTTTGGTATATGTACCATGTATACCTTACATACATAATTATGCATTTAGTAAAAAGCGGTTGTTTTAATATTACAAACAGACACTCCAATTTTATTTATATGTATAGATAACTAGCTAAGCCCCGCGGTGTTACCCGCGGTACTACAACAACCGCGGGTAACGCCACGGGGCAAAGCTAGTCTTAAAAAGTAGCCTAAATTACTCCTTTTATCACAGCTATCTGCCAGTGAAAGTCCCGTCAAAATCGGTCCAGGTATTCCAGAGATTAGCCGGAACAAACAGACAAACAAGATTTGTAAAAAATGTTGTTTTGGTATATGTACCATGTATACCTTACATACATAATTATGCATTTAGTAAAAAGCGATTGTTTTAATATTACAAACAGACACTCCAATTTTATTTATTTGTATAGATGACTAGCTAAGCCCCGCGGTGTTACCCGCGGTACAACAACAACCGCGGGTAACGCCACGGGGCAAAGCTAGTCTTAAAAAGTAGCCTAAATTACTCCTTTTATCACCAGCTATCTGCCAGTGAAGTCCCTTCAAAATCGGTCCAGCTATTCCAGAGATTAGCCGGAACAAACAGACAGACAAAAATTGAAAAAATGATGTTATTTTGGTCTATGTATCGTGTACACATAAGTGTACAATATGCATTAAGTAAAAGCGGTATTTTTAACCGACTTCAAAAAAGGAGGAGGTTCTCAATTCGGCCGTATATATGTTTTTTTTTAAGTGTGTTCACGGATAACTTCGTCGTTTATGAACCGATTTTGATTTTCTTTTTTTAATGAAAAGGATATGTCCCAACGGTGGTACCATGATACGGACATTAAGATCTGATGATGGCATCCAGGAGAAATCGAGTCGAAACTTGAAGTCGGTTTTTGTTTTTGTTATAATTTTACTTGTAATATTACAAACAGACACTCCCAATTTTATTTATTATTAATCGACTTCTAAAAAGGAGGAGGTTCTCGATTCGACCGTATATACATATATTTTTATGTGTGTTCGCGGATAACATCGTCGTTTATGAACAGATTTTGATGATTAGACAATACTAAAGTGTTGCATTTAGCATTAAGAAAATTAAAGATATTTTGATTTCATTTTCAGGAACACAACCTGAACGCACACGCTGGCGGCCTACTACATTTGTCACTAAGACTACGCATTCAAGGTATGCAAGCCATTTGGAAAATGTTGTCCAAAAAAACATGGTTTTGATACAATGTTGTGCAGAAATTTCAATCAGGACCATAAACTTGAGTCATCAATTTAGAATCTGCTAATATTGTTTTTAATTATTAATTATTATTGTGTATGAAGGGAATGACGATGTGAAAAATGCCTCAAGAATATTTTAATAAACACAAACATAATAAAACAAAGAAATAAAATAATTCGTTTTATTTACCACTTTCCTTTCTTGTAATCTACACTACTTCTCAAAAACGCAGCTTTTGTTATCTAATAATAGTATTTTTTTTTAATTCACGCAAATAAATTATTACAAACAAAAACTGTGTTTTTAAGAATTAGGTAGTGTAGACATACGTAAACCAATTTTATTAAACGTTGTAGCACACAAAGATTAGATTACGTATGTGTGAGTAAAACATGTAATGTAGTTTACGGGTCAAGATTAATAGATGGCGCCAAACATCGGGGACAATTGACAGCGCCAAGATGACTCTCTATCTATAATATATACATTGTACTCTGTGGAGTAGCCCTTTGCGCAGAGACGTGCTTTGTAGCGAACAGTATTATTAGCATTTAACTTGATCTTATATACCCACTTACAACCAATTAGCTTATTATTGACAGGCCTCTCTACTAACTCCCAGGTCTGGCAGGTGTCAAGAGATTCCAATTCTTCTGCCATTGCCTTTAACCATTTATCCTTATCTTCGCCATTCACAGCCTCATCGAAGCTAGAGGGCACCAGTTCCACAAGATTCGCTTCCATCACTTGACATCTGTGTGGTCGAGGTCTCAGATTAAATCTCCTTTCGGTGTCCCTGTTCTCTTTATCAATGGACTTTAATTCTTTCTGTGTATCTTCAGAACCGCTTTCATTTACTCCTGCTTTGCCTATCATGGCATTATAAAACTCCTCAAATTTTTCATAATCATAAGACTCACTCATGTCATCTTTGTCATCATCAAGAATCAACTGATATTCTGAAGTCTCTCCCTTGAAGTCTAATAATGAGGGCGGCTCAGTTTCATTGAAAATGACATCTCGTGATACTATAACTTTCTTTGTACATGTGTCATACAATCTATAGTTATTAGAATTTCCATCATATCCCACTAGCATGAGTCTTTTGCTTTTTGCCTCCAACTTATTTCGTTTTTCCTTGGGCACATGCATGTAGGCAGGGCAACCAAAAGTTCTGATATGATTCAGGTTGCTTTTTGTTCCAGTCCATAATTCAAAAGGAGTTTTCTCTTTATTTGATCTTCGATTCATTAAATATACAGCTGTTTGAACAGCTTCTGCCCATAGTCTTAGATCAATTTTCCTTGCATATAACATGGACCGGGCACACTCCATTATTGTTCGGTTTGCCCTCTCACTCCTGCCATTTTGTTGCGGTGTGTATGGGGCAGTGTACTCCAGTTCTATGCCCTTTTCAGCTGCATAACTTTTAAACTCCTCATTGCAATACTCCTTGCCATTATCGGTGTGCAACAATTTTACCTTTTTATCAAATTTGTTTTCAAGTATCTGCACATACTTCTGAAAAGCCTGAAAGGCCTCTGACTTGCGCTTCAGAAAGTAAACAGTTATAAAACCAGTAGCTGCATCCAGGAATGTAATAAAGTATCTAGCTCCTCCAATGGATAGTGCAGGCATCGGACCACAGAGATCACTATATACTTTTTGTTTTTCACTGTCCGATGAGCTTTTCTTAAAAGGTGCTCTGTGTTGCTTTCCCATTACACAGGCCTCGCAGAAGAAATCACTTAAGTCCTTTACAGGTGGTAGATGGCCATTTCTTATCATTTCATGTAACACTTTTACATTCACATGACCGAGTCTTTCATGCCACTGTTTCAGGGTAACCACATTAGCTTCACAGTCCATAGTAATTGTTTTAAACATCAGTCTATAAAGGTTATTCGATTGTTTAATGGCCTTAGCTGCCTGTGATCCATCACTATTGTTTATAAATGCACAGTTATTATTTTTCACCACTGAAAAACCTTTTGATGTCACAACACCCTCAGAAAACAGATTTCTTTTGAGTTCAGGAACATATAGCACATTATTAATGGTTGCATTATGCCATTTACCATTCAACAACTTCATTATTTTCACTGTCCCCGAGCCTTGCACAGAAAGTTCACTTTTATCACCTAACCTCACACATGTAGTTTCTTCTTTATACAGAGTGAAATAGTCACGCCTATATGTCATGTGGGCTGATGCCCCACTGTCCAAAATCCATATCCCTTCATCTTCGACACATGTTCGATTCCAGCTGAACTGTGAAGGCAGACTCACTTTTCTCCATCTTGTTATTTCTTGAGTGCCTATATTGTACATGACTGGAGGTACCAGAATGACAATCACGGGCAAAGTGCCCTTTCTTCTTGCATTTGAAACATTTCACGACTTTCTTAGTAAATTTCTCAGTGGCCAAGGCTGTTTCTTCTTGACCCTTCAAATTCAACTCTTCATCAAGAAGTCGAGCCGTAAGATTTACTACTGTTTGTTTACTAGGGTCTAACGACAGCCACGCCTGCCGAACCATTCGGTAGCGCTCGGGCAATGACCCTAAAATCTTCGTGATAACAGCAATTTCCGAGATTTTTTCATCACAGTCCCTTAACTGTTTTGCCAAATTTTCAATCTTTGAAATATGTTCAGCAACGCTGCCACCCTCGTACTTAATTGTATGGAATTTCTCGAGCAACCACATTTTGCAATTTTCACTTCTTTGATCATAAATCGAATCTAGCTTGTCAAAAATTGCCTTTGCGCTGTCACACGTTTCTATTAAACTAATCTGTGACAATTCCATACCCGCACTGATGATATACATCGCTTTCGCGGCGTCCTTTTCCCATTCTTCGGTTTTTTGTGACGTCGATGCTTTGGAGGTTATAACATGTCCGCCCAACCCTTTGGCTTTCAGGGCGAGTATTGTTTGAAACTTCCACTGGCGATAGTTGTCACCTGCGAACTTCTTCGCAGTCGTGACTCCGAGACCCAGTCGCAGATCCATTGCGTGGTGATCAGCGTCCAAATACACAAACCACGTGCACGACGCAACACAGGCCGTTGTCGCCGTAGAACACTTTCAACAATATTATAATTTTACTAACGAGCTGTTTATTCGCGTTACACTGGGCCAATAACCTGTTAAGGTTTAGGGCGGCAGGCTCTATTAAATGATTACTAAAATATATTTGAAGAGACGTTTTATTAGCAAGCACAAAAAGGAAGCAGAGAGAGTAGACAGCGACCATAGATAGCACAACTCTTTTTTATTTTTTATTACAAACATGGAACATGCACATTTTAATCTTAACAATTTTAATTCTTACCACAATTCCCAAACATTAGGTTTAACTAATAATTTAGCTACCAATAAAAACAACTTTCACTTGCCATATAATGGAAATTAAAATAAGTTTTAAGTTATTAAATGGCTAGGAAACTCATAACAAAATTATGTAGCAAAAGAAACTACAACAAAAACTAATGATTAACCTACGACCATATCAAAAATCTAAGTACGGCCTACTTAATAAAATCCAAATAAAAACTAACAGGATAACATAAGCCAATTTAAACAATTTATTATAAAAATAAAAAAAATAAAAATTAATTACAATATTTGGGGTGAGGTTCTAGCACTGGAACGTCTTTCTTTGTACTGGGTCGAACCCTAAGCCACTTAACTAAGGTCTAGTCCCGCAGCGTGGGGTCTTATGACGGTGACTGGCCGGTGACTGGGCCGTGCAGGTCGATCTCCTGGTCTCCGATCCGTCGCTCACCGGTTGTACTTGGGACGGTGGCTGTGGTCTGCGGTCAGGCTGGTCGTCGTATCAGCCCAAGTCTGGTTTCAGTTCCAAATGTGGTCAATTCCAACGGTGGTCCCCCTATCTGAAACGCGCCGTCAAGACATTTGAAGCGCGAAAGACCCAATGCCCAGCACTAAGCAAGACCCGGTACGGGCGTCGGTGTCTTTCGCAAATTAATAAAATAACGGAGTGGAGTGATGACCAACGGAATAACATTTAAGCAAATTTAATAAAGAAAATAAAAAATATAAATTATTTCGGATTCGAACCCCCAACGGTTTAGTTGCCGGACGATCGTCAAACCACTACGCCATAGTTACAAAGAAAATTATATTATAAAATGTAATTACAGGTAGTTACATCATAAGAAAAAAGTGAAGCTACTTTCATTATTAAAATGTGTCGGTATATCGAAATTTATTTTTCATTTAAATATTACGACGACGAAAAATCATTCTTAATTAGTAGCGAAAGCAAGTTAGAAATGAATTCAGCCACAAACACAGTTCTATTGGAATAACTTATATTAAACTCACCTGGGGGAATTGTAACTGAAGTTATTATAATTAATTTTACTGTTAAAAATTATAACGGCGAATAATCTCGACTTATACAGAACTTCCACAATATTGCGCCGTAGATAATATATACACTGTTCAACTTCTTAGTGATACGAAAAATAAAATGATCTTCCCGTCCGGGAACCCGCCTTTATATGCAATTAGAATTAACGGCCATTCGGTGATCGAAAGTAATGGAATCTCATGGAAGGTTGAACATTCGTTTCCGGCTTCTAGAATAATCCCGAGATGACACGAACAGAGCTATGAAATGAGCGGTTTATCCTATTAAGATGGTATCGCCCTTGATTTTTACTGAGACCCTGCTATTGGTAAGAACAGTACGGCATCTCCTACCGTAGCGACCCCCGGCGTCGAATAGCGATAACTTTCCCATCTCGATTGTTCCATTAACGTGCCCTTCCGGTTTCTCCTTATATGGCAATGCTTCGCGACAGTTTACCTATACTAGTGAATTCGCGCGGCTCCCGTTTTGCTAATATTAAATTATTGCGCAGTCATTTTCTACGTAATACTTTTTATGTTTATTTTTAGAGTTATACGTTTATATATATTTCATTGTCAGCATCTTGTTACAACGTAACACTGCCCAAAAGATAAACTAGTATAATGGAGCCTTTGCCCCGTCCAAATGCCCCGCTTTCGCTAGAACAATGTAGAAAATTTACTGATTAAAATCCCATGTTTTTAATTGTGAAGAAGATTTCGAATGATTTTAAACACGACTATAACTTCAGTGAAAACTTTTTTTTTTTTATTAGCATTTTGACTTTTTAAGCGTGCCTTTTCTATTATTCCATCATAAGTGATTGTTTTATTTGTAAAAAACCTTTAGGTAAAAATAAAATAAGAACTGTGAAGGCAAAAGGTGTAAAAACTTTACTAGACCGAGCTGTAGCAAAAAATGATGAATGAGGTTAGTACACACGTATAATATAGGTATAGTTAAGAGTACTGAAAAATAGTACTCACTTCGGAGCGCTGTAAGACCTTAGCTATTGACTTAATGAAAAAATGCTGCGAATAAAAGTTATTCCTCAAAAACGATCTACAAAAATGGTCTGATATCATTTTTTCGTAAAATGAAAAATCTCTAGTTTCTGAACATTTTCACTTATAAATGCACTGCACATTTGACCTAGTGATGTGACGGTCACCACACCGTTTCCTACTTCGCCAAGTGTCGTGGGTTCAAATCCCACGTAGGACAACACTTTGTGTGATCCACAAATTGTTGTTCTGAGTCTGGGTGTTCTTTGTGTCCGTTTCATGTATGTTTGTAAAGTCCCCCGCGACACAGGATTTATTCCTAGTGCGGGAGTAGTATCAAATAAATAGTTGAAGAGGTATATAGTAAAACCATTTCAACCCCGATTTTCAAGATGGCGGCTGTGGGACAAGGGTGGCGACCCCACAAACTTGGTTTTAGCTTTACACTGACCGCCCCTACACATCAAAAAAATAAAATTGCGTCCTCTAAAAAACGCAACCCCAAATGTAACTTTTCAATGGACTACGAGACTAAAAAGGAAGGACACTGAGACAGAATGTGACCAGTGCAGAAACCAATCCGTAGAGACTTAACAAATAAATCGATTAAAAGTTCACTAAAAAATCCATAGAGTATTTCCGACCCTTGAAGCTGCAAAACAAAGCCAAACAAATGTCAAAAAGGAAACGTCATGCGTCAAATGCAACTGACGAATAGAAAAAGGTAAACAAACTGTATTTTTATTCAAGTATTCTGTGACATCACAAAATGCGATGTTACAATCTCAATTCATGACCTGCCATCGCGTCGAGGTTATTTACTCTTGTGATTAAAGAGATAGCGGTTTATTAACAATTAATTTCACAATCCGAAAATAGTGTCTTTCCTCTCTGACACTCAGAGAAAAAAGGAAAAAGAAATGAGACAGAATGTGACCACTTTAGAAGTCAATCCATAGACATTTATCAAATAAGTCGATTAAATAGGCTAAAAAATCCCGAGAGTGTTGCCATGAAATTAGCAAAACTTCGAATGAACGACTGTCAAAAAGAAACGTCACACGTCAAATCAAATTGTTAGAGCAAATTAAGTAAACAACTCTTAGAGTATAGAAGTAGGAAGGGCAGGGGCAACATCAGAATAAGATCTAGAAACAGGACCAAATAATTTAGAGGCATCATTATATGAAATATTTGTTTCAGCCATTTTTATGTTTTTTTGTCTTATGTATTCTGGACAAATTTTGCTAGTGGCCGAATGGTTCCCTGAACAGTAGAGGCAGCAGGTTTCATCTATGGAACATCCCTCGCCAGAGTGTTCTCCACCACAGCGATAACACCGTGGCTTAGATATGCACTGGGATTTTGTGTGTCCTTATTTGCAACAGCCATAACATTGTATAGTTGGAAAGTGATAAAGAGAGACAGGGAGGGAGTTATAACAGCAGAAAATCCGTTCTGGGAGAACACAACCGTCAAATGATAGGACAACTGTAGAAGTAGCTTTGTTTGTTGTAGATCCCTCTATGGTAACCTTGTGATTCATTCTTCTTACTTTTAAGATGCGCCCACACCCTAGGGGGTTGTTTTAGATTTTCTATGATTTCCTCATCGGACCACTCTAGCGGAACTCCACGGACTACACCCATACGGGTAATGCTGTATTGGTTGTGTAAACTTATTTAAGCAGTTCAGGGTTTGTCAGGAAGGAGTTAGCATCTTCGGGTCCTTAATTTAAACAGTATCCTGTTTCTACCAATTTTTTATGCCATCTGTCTTAATATTTTTAATACTCAATCCTATTAGTAATTGGCCGAATTTGATAGGGTGGATGGAAGTACCGTTCGGGCTAGATTCTGTAAAGTTTACGTGTACTAAAAAGGGAGCTAGATCCATATTAGAATACCGAGAGCGACTTAACTGTGCAAGGGCAGTTGCTTGCTTTTTTAGTTTGTTAGGTATAGGGTCGGAATCAGGTGGGAGCTTATTGCCATCATTTTCATCATGTTCTTTTATTTTACGCTGTTGCAGCGAAGTAATGGACTCAAATGTTGATAACGGTGCGGTTAGGACTGGATTATAGGTGAAGAGGTCTTGGGATTGGGAGATACGGGAAACATTAGGGTCTGGAGGATCCGGTGGACGACCTGGAGGAGACATTTCGTTATCCTTTATGATTGCCCATACGGTTTGAAGCAGTTATTAGGGAAAGCTGAAATATTCTCCTTGAATAGCATTTCGAAGTTTTGTAGCGAACGGTTCTCTCATGCCTGAAAAATAAATGCCGAATCAGACAAGCAAACGAGTGTGTATACATATAGATTTCATCAGTTTTCAGTTCTACTGGTTTTGCTGCACGATGTAATAAAAGTACAAAAAGTAGTTTTTAAGTTTTATTGAAATAAAAAGTATCATTTACCTGTTGGTTCTGTAAACGCTATTACAGATGGTTGATGTCCTTTTGGTTCAAACCATTTTTGAGACGTACTTCCCGATAATGAGTCTATTTTTTCTCTCACAAATTTTTCCACATCATCATCGCCACTTTCGGACGGACTTGGAATAAAAATACGCTTGCGTTTTTTTGGTGGATATATTCATCTTCAATCTCAGAATTTTCGTTTTCACTCAAATCACCTTTCTGGCAATCTCATCAAAAATACTAGCTTCAAGTAAATCCGCAATAATAAATAAATCCCGCAAATCTTGTAGTGAAATGTCTATGTAATTCATATCTAAATCCATACTGCACTCCATGTTTAATCACAATACGGGAGACCTGGACAGTGGCGTGGAAGTGAATGTAGGGTGGGAGAGCTTGAGGGTCTGACTGACGACCATGGCCGAACCGCATGGGCTGAGAGACGAATGTTTGGTAAGCGAGCTGACCCGGGCGAGTGGGCTGAGCGGGGGCAGCTTGTTGGGAATGAGAGGGCTGAGCAGGCGCTGGTGCTGACCTTTCGTTCTCCACAGAGCGAGCGTGCTCCTCCAAAAATGAGACCAAATCATTAACAGCCCTTTCACACGTCAGTCCAGTTTTGCAGGATCGGCTTTTTACGGTATCCTGCTAAACTGGACGCTGTGTTCACATGGCAGTTCAATTTTGCAGGATTCAGTAAAAAGCTGGTCCCGCAAAACTAGACTGCCGTATGAACACGGTTGCATCCTGTTTTTTTTAACATTCCTACGCCGGTTATCAAGTGAAATGGACGTGAATACTTTCCTAATTTTCTATTGGTATTATCGGCGTCGGCAGCGAAATAGAAGATTATGGGTTCATCCTATTTTGACACAACGTTTGAATTTGGGTATTTTTCGGAATCTTATGAGCGATTTGAGAAGAGATGAGTCAAAATTTTTCAATTACATTAGAATGAGTATGACCACATTTGACGACCTTTTAAAAAGGGTGAATGAAGATTTAAAAAAACGTGATACAAATATGAGAAAAAGCATCACACCTGAAGAAAAGTTAGCAATATCTTTAAGGTAAGAAGGAAACTCATATTAAAAGTTTAATATTTATTACCAAACATATATGTATGTATGATATTTTCACAAGATAATCGTTAATATTAATTAAAAATTAGTGAAATCCGGAAAATCAGAGCTCTGCGATTGAACTGATTGTGCAGATGGCGATGACTGAACACTGTAATGCGGTGTGAAATGACCTGCTGATTGAGAGTAGTTATTAGAAGTAGATTGTTGTTGAGAGGACCATTGGTTAATGTTGGGGCTTTTTATATTTTGCAACAAACTTATAACACCTGCTTGAAATTGTAATATTTGATCATCGTTGAGTGAAGCTAGTGTAGGAAGTACACTTTAAAAAAATAACAAGTTACGATCTTCATTCTGCGTATTCGCTGACTTTTCATCTGGTGATCAATAAAACTCGCCATTTTTTGATCCATTACAGAAAGCCTCTGCCTTGGTAGTACACTTCTCTTAAGTCGTTTAGCACCACCTGCGGGATTTTCTTTTTCTGTCCTTCCATGTTCGATATTAGGTTCATTTTCACTTCCTTAATTTTGGATAGGATTTTCCGTATCACCCTCTTCAATATTTGTAGCTTTGTTACCGCCACTGTCTTGTGTTTCAGCCGGATCCATATTTTTTTTTTTAAATAACAACTGGTCGTGATAACAGTATTTTTTGGTATTAACTGCAGCAGATCCAGATTTATTTATTTTCTTTTTCGCATTTAAACTCCTCTTCCAGCTGTCTCTTATCTGATTCCATTTTTTAACGACCATTTTAGCTGAAAAAGAAAACATAAATTATGAATAAGGGCGGAGAAAGAACCATCAACAGGCTCCAGTATTAGGTATTCTGCTATTTGTTAAACATGTGTTAAACGTCTGTTTAACTTTTTTGTAATAACACTAGGTACTTATGTTTTCAATTTGCAGGTACTTGGCATCTGGGTGTTCATACATGGATTTACATTACACATTTCGAGTGGGAGTCTCAACAATCAACTCAATAATAATAGAAGTAACAAATGTTATATGGAATAAGTTGCATCAGGAGTTTATGAAATTGCCCGACACAAAATATCGAGTGGGAACAAATTGCTGACGCATTTTATAATAAAGCTAATTTTCCTCACCACATTGGTTCAGTTGATGGGAAGCACATATAAGAATGAAGAAACCAAGTCACAGCGGTTCTATGTACATGAATTACAAGATTTTTTTTTCCATTGTATTGCTAGCGGTAGTGGATTCGAATTATACATTCACCTATATAACCTTCATAACTATATCATGCACAATGAAAGTTCATATGCGAACATTGACAGCAACAGTTCAACGATATCTTTGGAAAACGTACGTAATGAGCCAAATACACGAGGTGGACGCTGTGCTAACACAATACGAACAGAGTTCACAAATTATTTTGTTTCTGAAGTGGGAGCTGTACCTTGGCAAGAAGAAGCAATACAAGGATAAACGAAATAAATATAAAAACTTACCATAGCTTTGTCTTTCTTTTTCCTCAAGTTCTTGAAAGTCTTCTCTCAAAACAATGCAAACTTCGCGCCATGCTGCAGTTCGCAAGTTGTTATCTTTATAATTTTCCAGCGTTTTATCCCATAATATAGGCCTAATTTCAATTAGTGTAATAAGAAGTTCGGGAACAATATTTGTTTGCGACATTTTTTGACGAAACACAAACCTTCTCGGCGCCGCGCAAAAGAGCAATGCGCGAGCGCCAAACACGCGCTAAACACGCGCGGGTGGCCCGGCGGGCGCGGGGAGGGGGCTGCCACCACTCCACTATCCCGCAAAAAACAGTGTCCAGCAAAAAACCGCACGCAGGAAGCCGTGTGAACACTGCTATTGAAATATATGTGTGATTAAACGGGATCCCGCTTTTTACTGGACTTCGGATCCAGTTTCTAGTGACAAAACCGAACGGCACAATTCGACCGGATCGGTTTTTTGCAAGATCCCGCATGCGGGATGCTCGTGTGATCACTAGCATATAAAGACATTCGCCATCAAACGGGATCCTGTTAAAAACTGGACTGCCGTGTGAAAGGGCTGTAAGGGTAGGGAAGCTCCTGACAGGAACCGTATTTTCGTTCGAAGAGCGTACGGAGCTCGCCTTTCAACTTGCGAATGAGAATCGAAACGAATACGTAATTACTGTCGTTCATAAGTAGGTCCAGGTTTTTGAGGTTTGATAGAGCTGACACCAGAGGGGTGAGAAAGGATCGTTGGATCTCAGAACGGGCGTGTATGGTGGGCAAACCTAATATGATATCCACAAACCTATCGAGTACCCTCCGATTTTCAAAGCGCTTAGACAATATGTCTAAAGGCGGGTATCCACTAGAGCAGCCTCGCGCTGAGCCTGCCGCGACACGCGGAAAGTTAATGCGTCTCCACTTGAGCTCACGAAAATACCTTTGAGGGGCAAGCCTCGAACCTGAGCCGAAATTTCCTCAGTATATCTTTTACCACCATGTGTGACAGACGTAAAGTTGCTGCAGCATTGGTAGTTATAGGGCAATACAGAAGGAAAAAAATTGAAAACCATTATCAAAAGAAGAATGGTTAAAAACAGCAGAAGAATTTAAAAACCAATGGCATTTTCCTCATTGCATTGGCGCCCTCGATGGTAAAGATATTATTCTTCAATCACCAATAAATAGTCATGGAGAATACATTAATTACAAAAAAATTCCCAGTATCGTATTGCTGGCATTGGTTGATGCTAATTACAATTTTTTGTATGTGGACGTTGGGTGCCAAGGACGTATATATCTGATGGTGGAGTCTTTAGAAATTGTGAATTATACAAATCCTTAGAAAATAATGATTTAAATTTACCAGTATCCTGTATATTACAGCCACCATATACGCTTAAAGTGCCTTATGTCATATTAGGTGACAAGGCATTTGCTTTAAATAATTACACAATGAAACCGTTTGAAGGAACTCCAAATAATGGTTCTCCAGAAAGAATATTCTATTACCGTCTATCCAGAGCACGAAGAGTGGTGGAAAATGCTTTTGGCGTCATGAGTTCTGTATTTAGAGTTTTAAGAAAACCCATGTTATTGGAACCAGAAATAGCTACAAAAGTGGTGCTGGCAACATGTTATTTGCATATTTTTTTAAGAAAAACAAGGACAAATACTTATACACCACCAGGTACCTTAGACTCTGAAAACGATGGAGATTTTGTGCCAGGGTCGTGGAGAAATGAGCATGAATCGAATTCGTTCATAACCTTACGTTTAGTCCCTCGAAGGTCCGCAAATGATGCAAAAGCAATTAGATTGCATTTGGCTACACACTTCGCTACTAATGGACAAATACCGTGGCAAAATAGATACTAAATATAAAATGACTACTTGTTTTTGTTTCAGCCTGCATCGGTGAATGTATAGGCTTTTAATGTTAATCTCATTGAACTATATTCACTAAAAGTAGGTACAAGAATATATTACAGAATAAATAAAATACTCACAGTCACAGATGACAATGGTTCCTGTGTTTCTTGCTAAAGTGTCGGTGTTGGAGTTTTGTGTCATTGAATTTTGAGTCTCGCGGGGAGAATTCTTTTCCGCCAAAAAGTAAAAATGGTCATACGCAAACCACTTCGACACGTATACATACAAATGTATCGCTAGGTATAAATTTAAGTAAGTAGAATAAATAAGAAATATCCAACTTAATTTTAAAAACTGATGTTTTATTTTACCTGATCCAGTGATGAGACTTTGCTTATGCCGAGATTTTTCTCTTCGGTATGATCCACAAAGTGAAATCATTTTCTTTTTTAATTCTGGCACCGGTAGTTTCATTTCTTCGCTTATTAATTTCCAAGAATCTTCCTTGAAATTACTATTATAATGATTTGGTGAAGCTGGATCCCACAATTCTCTATGTTTTCTATACAACTTAATTAATTGAACACATTTCTCTTTATTGTCCATCTTGCTGCGATCCGAGCATGCGCACGACCGCCTCCACTGAACGCACGCCGCGCACTGAGGCTCCTTTGAGCACGCCCGTTTACCGACAAAGTTTGGCTCGCGCCGCGGCCGCACATTTTGCCTCAGGGAGCGGCAGCCTCGACTCGAGACAACGTCTCCATAAGCGCAGCCTCGGGTCGAGGCGCCCGCTCAGCCCGAGGCTGCCTCTAATGGATACCCAGCTTAAGGCTTAAGGTGCGTATCCATTAGAGCAACCTCAGGCCGTGCAGCCTCGACTTGAAGCAAACCGAGGCTGCTCACTCCGAGGCATAGGCTCGAGGCACGTTGCGGCCAAACGCCGGGCCGCTTCGTAGTGTCCAAGGTCAAAGTACGCCGAACGTTAACGAAGAAAAACAATTATTACGGTTTGTTCAATTAAATTGTGTCACGACGCATCTGAAAAACAAAAGAAGTGTGATAACATCACTTTTCACAGGTAAGTTCTTAATTTTTCACAGTATTTTGTAAGTAATTAGGTCAAAATAGAAATGTTTTGTTTCAATATTCCGTTTGCATGTGTGCGTATCGCCCGCACGTACCTACGTAATCGTCACACCTATGTGAATCGGTTCAGTGCTTCATTTTTCACAGGGCGCTTGTATGAAGACTATCTTTCTATGCGTTATTATTCTAAGGCTATGGTGCTTTAGGTGCAAAATCATACTAAGCGCTTCACCTGAAAGGGAAGACAACAAGTAGTGTAGTTTGACCGCATCTGTGAGCGTCGCCATGTCGTCAGTCAGACTTTTGAAAATGGTAATGAAGGAAGGCCAATCCTCCACTAGCGAGCTGAATTTGGGCAACTCAATCTTCGGTAAGAACTAAGAACGTTGCTTGTACACAAGACTTGAATGGGGGTTGGGCCGACAAAGGAGCTGAGGATTGGGCTGATGTAGAAGGTATAGCCTGAAGTTTATAGTGGATGACCAAGATACATGTATAGCCTTCGGTGACCTTGGAGTGATTCTCCGTATAATATTGTTCCTGCTCGCTGGTGAGGTCAGCAGAATCGAAGATCTCATGGAATACAGTGTCTAGCTTATGCTTATAATCTTCCAGTTTGGCGAAACGACCATGAAACTCATCTGGTGTGACCTTGGGTTTTGGGCTGACCAGGTGTTCTGATGCAATAACCCAAATGGTTTTAACTCGTTATCTGAACCCGTTGAGGGATTTTCTTTGAATTTTATTTAAAAATAAAATATATTGTAAAAGTAAAAAAAAAAAACAATACCGGTATGCGTTTGATGAGCTGAAAAAAAAAAGGCTGAATTGAAGGGAAATAAAACAAAACGTGGCACCAGTGTTGAGCGAACCCGAATAAACAGATTCTACAGTTATAAACCTAAATTTTGTGTTTTATGAATCAAAATTATATGAGGCCATGAGAACCATAGTGGCCTAATTCAATGGACAAGCTTTTTGAGCACCATAGAAAATAGAAACAGTATTTTTTTAATCAACTAGCACTCTTAAGAATACATACTTTTTATTACTTTTGTTTTATTTGACCTATTAATGTTCCAATTTATGATTTTAATAGTGAGAAAATAGCATTCTTGCTATTTTTCTACATTTTATACACAGATAGGCCACTTTGGCAGTAGGTTTTCATAAAAAGGTTAAAAAAAAATTGTTGTTAGGCCAATTGTTCATTAAAAAACACTTAATAAAAAAGCAATAACAATAAAGGTATTCTTAGTCACTGTCAATGTCATCCTCAACATCTATGACATTTCTTACTGACACAATCTTTGATACTGGTGTAAAAGCTGTGATGCGCTGGAGGTATAAAAGGCAAAAGATCTAATAAGTCCTTTTTTTTCTCACAGCTTATGGGTTTTCCATCAGGGTATAAAGGATCCAGCTTAATACCAGTCTAATCTGTAGAGCCCCTTTTCTTTAAATCTACATTTTCAAATAAAACATCCTCATTATTAGAATATTTAAAAAGTAATTTAAATGGATGCATTTTATTAAACAAAAGCCACTGCATGCTGAGCCACTGTACCTTTGATTTTTCAGCAGTTATCTTCCTGTTGGTAATGTTATTCTCCAGCTTTTTTGTTGAAATAAAGTCATCTTTTGTCATTTTTATGACATCAAATGGGTTCCTGTCCCTAGCTGCCTTAATAACAATAGTCCAGTCATCCGGTAAGTAAATATTTTTGAAAAACTTATCCAAAATCTTGGTCACAAGCTAAGTATGAGTGTCCACTGACATAGAACTTATGGTCTATGTTATCTACTGTGTAATCTGATGGGCAACAATATACTGGCAAAGAGTAGCCATTTTAATATTTCTCTTTTGACCACCGCACTGGTCTGAGTACATAATTAACTTTTTAGTCTTGACTTTCTCTTTGATGAAACGCAACAAGCAGGAACCAATCTTTTTTTTTTTTTTTTATCGCCGGTATATCTATGTATCCACACAACCCATTTGTGGCCATACGTATCAGTTGGGTGTAAGTATTTCTAGTTGTTAAATCATTAGCAACAGCTTCGTAGCCGACCCAGACCCTCAGGGAGAGATCGGATCGAGCGAAGAGAACTGACGTCTGCAAGGCTAGAGCCATGCTTAGCATACGAAACCAACCGCGCGTTCCCTCGGCCGAGGTGAATCCATTTTGGATGTCTTCCGTGATGACTAAGCCCATATATGTGGCAACTCTAGACATGGAATCCATAGTTTTTAGAGTCATAGCTGGCGCGTGCACGGCAGGCTTGTAAGTAGCCCAGCGTCTACCCCTATGCTGTGGACACACAACTGACGCCACCCCCTCCGTATTAGCGGCTCCTGAGTATGGACGAGCCAGCGGACTGATTGCGCCAAAATTGAAACCCACCATCAAACGCCGACTCTCAACTAAATCACCACCAGATAACACTCGTGAAGCAAGGTAATCTGAGGCGGGGTACATGTGAGGGTTAGGGTCCCCGTCCATGACCCACGCACCATGAAGTGGAACATCAACTTGGTACCCTGTTCCTTCGGCTGGTATCATTACAGGTGGGTATTGAGCACCATTAAGCTCCGCAGCAACGCTACTCGCCCGCTTTGCTACTCCGTCTATGGCAAGTTTGCTTTCAATTTCGTTAATAGCTGTCACCAGGTCTGATCCGCCAGCCGCCGCCTGGAATGGCACCCACCATACAGCCACCAGATTGTCAATCATGGTTGGAAGAGGTAGAGGGTGGGCCTGATCCTCCCGTCTGTAAGCGCTAGCTACGGGTATTTCATAACCAACCCCAGTTATAGAGTCGGGCGCAGACGATGTGGTACAGTCTGTTAAAACTAGTACCGCATGAAATATTATTAATTCGCATAGGACACGTTCGAGCGCATTTGTCCCACTCTCGTAGGGACCGACGGGTAACTGCGGTTTGCTTATCAAGCTTCCTCTCAGTTCCTGAGGACCCCTAGAAGCTATAGTTTCATCCCACACATACATGGTTACTTCATCATTATTAGCATTATGAATTCCCAGGCAGTAAGTCCAAAGCTGTCTTTTATAATAGCAAATTCCTGTAGAAATAACAGGAGTAGGTAAAGTTTTCATGAGATCAAATACTATAACTGTTAAATCAGAATCATCTGCAGCTCTATTCTTATCTATCTTAAAATTATTTCTTGCAGATTCAGCCTTTAAGAGATGTAGTTTCCTTTGAGAATCAAGTTCATCCTTTTTGACAGATGATTCTTCAGCTTCTATTTTTATTTTAAAATTATCATTTTTTACAGTAATCAGTAATTGGTGCATGAAAAGATAGGTTGAATTGCTGATTAAAAACTTTTCTAAACATAAAATTTGACACTTGTTCAGAAAGTGGTGTTTCTTCTTTATATAAAGAAATAAGTTTAGGCAAGCCCAAGTCAGGTGCTAAATACATTCGGTTTGTGCTCTTGTATAGGCTATAATGTGACTCATATTTAAGAAATTTATTGATAAAGTTTTTAACAATTTGTATTTTGTTCTCTGGAGTTTTATTTGAAGGCACATGGTTTCCTCTTTGATCTGTGGGAGGTGTGGGAATAACTAATTTATCTTTTAAAACTCTAGACAATCTGCCATCACTGACACCAAAAAGCTTTTTAAAAAATGTTTTGCATACAGTAACATACAAGCCATCACCATTAAGAACTAGATACACCCTTGAATTTGAACGCCTTGATTCAGCAGAAGCAGTGCATGTCTTTTTGGCATCACCTTAATTAAAGAAAAAAGGTAAGATGTCTGCAAGTTATAATTTCCCAAAGCATAAAAGCTGTTGAACAGAATTATTTGCTGAGCAGGCAAAATCTTTTCATGACACTTATGTTGGCAATTACACTCACGAGCAGTATCAATTTGTTTTGGTGGCACTAGAACACCTTTAACATTAATGTATTCCTCACCTCTTGAACGCTTTTCCTTTCTCACATTCTTCTTCCATTTGCTAGGTTGTCTCACTCTTTTTCTAGGTTTACATTGAACTGGAGTAATTTCAGAAGTAACATTATTTGGGGATTGGTTTTCGTCACCTAAAATCTCAATTAAATCAGTAGTAGATGCTGTCGAATTACGTCCAGATGGCTGGTATTCTGAACCAGAGTCTTGAAATGGATCTTCTTCTGCTTCAGACCCAAAGATTTCTGTAAACAATGAAAACTCTTAGAAGACTATTAACAAATAACACGTCATGTTTATTGCAATACAATACAATGGAATATTGTAATACATACCTCGAAGTTCGTTATCCACATTGTTTTCTTGTCGGTCGTTTTCCATATTGTCAAATAGCCTCTTATTAACAATTAATAATAATTTACTGAACGATAGTGCGATACAGCAATCACGTATGGGCGCGAAATAATGACGTTTTTCATCCACAGACTGTCAAAAAGTAGCCTAACTAATGTCATCATGACAGTGAAGTTAAAGAGGGCCTAAACCATAGTGGCCTATCTTACTTAGGCCAGTATGGCACCTCAAATTTAGATCACAGACTAAAAACCATAACAATGATTATGCTGCCATCTAGTGAAAATTCGTGGTATCACTTTTAGGCCACTCTGGTTCTATCAAAATGATCAATTTTAACTGGAAAAAATCATACAACTCAATATTGTAAAAAAATGAGTTAGGCCACAAATGGCCTCATATATTAATGTAATAGGAAGCTTGGTGCTATATTCAACAAACAAGGTTTTAAGGATTTGGGCTGACTTGGGCAAGTATTTCAAAATTGAGGCCACTAGAACCAGAGTGACCCAAACACAAACTACAATTATGTGGATATATGTTTCCTTCCTTCTGGAAATAAAATCTCTTATTCAAAGTTTGAAGTATTTTGGGATGACCTCTTCCTGAAATTGACCTCCGTCAAAAGAACTTTTGGCTCGTTGGAGTATTTGAAGAACATCGAGAATGGATGGCTTTTATTGTACAAAATCCACAGTATTTTCAAACTTAATTATTAACTTAATTCAACTTTACTTCGATCAACGCCGATCTTCCTGTTTGTGATATTAGTTTCCAAGGCTTAGATAGATATAAAGTCGTCTCGTTTCATTTCCACAATTTTGAAAGGTTGCTTTTTTCTTGCTGCTAGTATCATATTGTTCCAATGTTTGGGGACGTATATGTCTGGGAAATATTTCTTTTGTTTTTCCACCAAACCAAAAGCCCGGTCGCAAGATGAAAAAGAATGCCCGCTGACCGTAAATTTGTGATCTATATTTTCCACTGTAAATTGAGGACTAGAAACAATGTGCATACATAACGCTGCAACTTTTATGTTGCGGTTTTGCCCGCCACACTGGTCACAGTACATGATAAGCCTCTTTGTATGTACATGTTCTCTGATAAATTTTAGGAGGCATGAACCTATTTCGTGTGGTCCCCTGGATGCTGTCGATTCATCCCAGACATACATAAACATTTCGTCTGTACCAGCATTGTGAATGCCTTAACAGTAGGTCCACAACTGACGCTGGTAGTAGCAAATATCAGTTGAAATGACTGGTGTTGGGAGAGTTTTCAATGGCTTTTATTGTACAAAATCCACAGTATTTTAAGTTTTTCAACTTTACTTCGATCAACGCCGATCTTCCTGTTTGTGATATTAGTTTCCAAGGCTTAGATGGATATAAAGTCGTCTCGTTTCATTTCCACAATTTTGAAAGGTTGCTTTTTTCTTGCTGCTAGTATCATATTGTTCCAATGTTTGGGGACGTATATGTCTGGGAAATATTTCTTTTGTTTTTCCACCAAACCAAAAGCCCGGTCGCAAGATGAAAAAGAATGCCCGCTGACCGTAAATTTGTGATCTATATTTTCCACTGTAAATTGAGGACTAGAAACAATGTGCATACATAACGCTGCAACTTTTATGTTGCGGTTTTGCCCGCCACACTGGTCAGAGTACATGATAAGCCTCTTTGTATGTACATGTTCTCTGATAAATTTTAGGAGGCATGAACCTATTTCGTGTGGTCCCCTGGATGCTGTCGATTCATCCCAGACATACATAAACATTTCGTCTGTACCAGCATTGTGAATGCCTTAACAGTAGGTCCACAACTGACGCTGGTAGTAGCAAATATCAGTTGAAATGACTGGTGTTGGGAGAGTTTTCATTAAGTCAAAGATAAAAACTTGCTCACAATTGGTTTGGGATTATATTGGTTGTTCAAGACTATTTTTATATTGTATACATTGTGTTTACCTACAAGTTTTGATTTATTTACTTTTTATTTATGACAACTACACCAATCTGTCAGGCCTGTCAGCTGTCTGTAGTCAGTAGCTGTATTCGCAGTTGCACTCATTGTAGCTTCTGCTGGATCTGTCCCAAACAAAAATTGACAATAAAAATACAGTAATAAATTAAATATTATCCTAACAAACTCAACATATAAAACTAAGGGTTACCCAGTATGTCATCTTCAATGTTTTCAGTAGCTTCGTTCTCAGTTTCACTCATTGTAATTCCTGCTAGATCTGTCCGAAACAAAAGTAGTAAAAATAAAGTAAATTTATAGGTAAGAATTTATTGACGACGAAAAAACATGAAAATATCTGACTAATAACATGTATTCTAACCTCTTAAGCTTTCCGATTAAAGCTTTATATATAAAGCTTTAATTCAAGATAAAAAAATATAAATAAAAAATGTCGAAGTTACTCAAAAATCGATTTGAAATGTTCACTTCCGGTTTACTATACGTAAAAAATTTAGAATTCGATTAAAAAAAACAAAATTTCAACTATTGAACTATAAGAAACAATACTTTTTAGTTTTTTTTACAAATTAATTGATGCAAATAATAAGTATTCAAAAATAACAGATTTCATTTTTAGTAATTTTTTAAAAGCTCATAACTCGGCAATAAAGCATCATACGAAAAAAATATTGTGTGTACACACATCCACGTCTCCTAGAAGTATAACTGACCAGAATATAAACAAAATTCACGACCTTATTTTTTTTTCGTTGTCCGCTTGACGTGAAATGCCCCATATGTAGTAATTCTTCACAAAAAAAAAAAACGTGATTTCCAATAGTTTAGGACTTAAAGTTTTTTTATTAGTAGAGAGTGAAACAGTATTATTTTTAAATTTTTACAATTTTACCGCAAAGTTAGAACGAACTACAAGAACTTTTATATTACGTTACTTGCTGCTTCGGAACCCTTCATGGGCGAGTCCGACTCGCACTTGGCCGCTTTTTATTAAATGATCACGTATTCCGCTAAAACCAGGACAGGAAGAGCAACTCTCATTTGCTGATTTTACTATCTTTTTAGACATTAAATGACATTCTATATGCTACTAGCTCGAAGGAAAGTGTTCAACAAGAGCGAGCTTCTCTACGAGTCACTTTTGCTTCTTCTACCACCGTCCCAGGAACTCAAAAACTGCATTCTTTTCTTCCAACCAACGAAAATGTATGTCTAAAAAGCATTAGCGCTAGTGCAAATGGTAAAATTGTAAAAAAATTAAAATAAAACTCTCCATTTTGATTAATACTGTTTCACTCTCAATTAATAAAACCACTCTAAGTCCTAAACTATTGGAGATCACGTTTTATTTTTTTTATGAAGAGTTACTACATATAAAGCTTTAATTCAAGATTAAAAAAAAAAAATGTCGAAGTTACTCAAAAATCGATTTGAAATGTTCACTTCCGGTTTACTGTACGTAAAAACATTCAAATTTAGAATTCGATTAAAAAAAACAAAATTTCAACTATTTAACTATAAGAAACAATACTTTTTAGTTTTTTTTTACAAATTAATTGATGCAAATAATAAGTATCCAAAAATAACAGATTTCATTTTTAGTGATTTTTTAAAAGCACCATACGAAAAAAATAATGTGTGTACACATCCACGTCTCCTAGAAGTATAACTGAGCAGAGTATAAACAAAATTCACGACCTCATTTTTTTTTCGTTGTCCGCTTGACGTGAAATGCCCCCATATAATAGTTAATAAAAATTTACAAATATTTATAATCATTGATTTATCGATAGTTCATAAACGATATATGGCGCGTTTTCGAACGGAGGCACCGGTTGACCTGAAGTGATGCTGTGACCGCGTGCTCTCTGCCCTCTATCTCGAAAACGGTTCACCGTATGAATCATTTTTTTAAACAAAATTTGTAGAGAATTTTGTATTCTACAATGTTGATAAATATACAAATAGCAAAAAACCCATAGGAAAATCCTTCTTTTGACTCTAGATTTATGGGTCCTACTATATCTGTGTGTATAAGCTCTCCGACTCTATTTGATTGTGTCTTTGTCATAGGTAAGAATGGTTTTCTCACTGACTTTCCTTTCATACATGCATCACATACCTTATTAGTTACTGGTAGTTTCATTTTTAATAAGCTCTTCCTGTCTACATGTCCTAGTCTTCTATGCCATAATATTCCTTCATCATCCACGGTTGCATTGCATAGCTCGGATTCTAATATGATTCGTTCTAATATATAAAGTGGATTTGAATTCTTTGATCTTGATGTTTTTAATTTGTTTACCAGACTTGCTAAATAGCACGTAAAGACCATTTTGCCAAATTTTTTTCTCTGATAAAAAGTTGTGAGCTATTCCTGCTCCTATTATGCATTGAATATTCATCTTTATGCCTTGACTTTTTATAGTAATCTGCACTTTTCTTAGCTTCCAGTATGTTTGCATTTGCCATTTTAATATTTAAAGTCTGATCTAGTTGATATTATGCATTCATATTTTTATTCTTCTATACTTATAATAAAAATGTAACAGGTCCAATTCTGTACATTAAAGATATAGATAGTCAAAATACAGTACAAGTACAAAATACTTAGTTGAAATTCAATAACACATAGTCCGATTTCATTCATTCTTATTTTACTAGAAAGAAAAAAAAAAAAAGATAACGGGAAAATTCTTTTTTTGGTCCACGACTGTACACTGCCTGTGGGAAACTGAGACAGATATGTGAATATGGCGGTACAAAGTTCGCCGGGTCAGCTAGTCTTTAATAAATGTTTTCTGTTGCACCTGAGTCTACTTGAACTTGAACTCGCGGGCTGGGTGTCCGCAACTCGACGAGCACCTGAGTCTATTATAAACTTCATTATGTTTTTAAGATCTGCTAGGTTACATTCCAACTCATTGTTTATAGCACTCCACTTGTCATTTGTCACATAGTTTGCGCTATGGCCTGTAGCTCGATCTGTCATTCGGCGACCTCTAAAGTTATTGACATTAATTTGACATTCAGTACTAGGATCACTTTTTTGTATGTTTTGATGAGCTTTAAATCTAGAAAAACTTTCTGTTTTTATCTATTTTATGTTGTTTCTTCTTCTATTTCAGGGTTATCTATGTGTCGTTCAAATTTCAGGCATTTCAAACAATTATCTTTTTTTGGGACATGGAAACCAAAATTGAATTTTTCGTTGAATACAGACCGAAACAATCTTTCGCTTACAATATCAATTCCTTTCTCTGTGTAAAAGTTCTTGTAAATGTTGTATAGATTTGCTAAGTTTTTCAACCCCCGACGAAAAAGAGGGGTGTTCTAAGTTTTACGTCGATGTCTGTCTGTCTGTCTCTGTGTGTGTGTGTCTGTCTGTGGCATCGTAGCTCTCAAACGGATATACCGATTTAGATGCGGTTTTTTTATTTGAAAGCCAGTTGCCGCCAGCCCTTGCGGTGGTTCTTAGCTATGTTTTGTTAATATCGGTCCAGCAGTGTAAGAGTATCAGCTCTTTTTCAAAATGGTGTAAGGCATTTTACGCGTTTGATTACTCGATTAAGTGTTGTCGTGCCAGTATAATCGTTAAATGACAATTAATTGATAAATTCGACCTGATGCTGCGTAGGGGGCTTATTAAATTTTAAATTTATAGCAATCATTTTACTTAGAAGGTAAACACGGCTGGTGTCCTTACGACAGTAATGAGAAGGCACAGCTGGTAAGTTTTTAATGAAGTTAATTACAGACAGAAATGTTGAATCTTTAGTTTTGTTATGCGGATCACACCTACCATGATTATCTTCTTTAGCTAGTCCGACTGCAGAATGTTGTACGGTGTATTAATTAAATTTATGACCAACATCCAAAGTTAAAGTCCAAACAGCTAAAAATTGGAGACAAACTGGCCGCTGTCATTCACCTTCAGTTATTGTGTATATAAGTAAAAGTTATTTTATCAGAATCTTGGTTTCTCTTTCGTTTCACAGCTGTTTTCTGCGTCATAGAGACAAGCCAATCTCTACGGCGTTGCACTGATAGATTCCAAAGAAATGTGTGTATATATTTTTTCGCTTCTCATCTGTTACAGAACCACAATCATTCCCACACTTTTTCCCCAAGCATGGATTTGGTTTCACTTCTTTAGAAGATACCTCGGTTGCACCATATCTGGTATATGCTTGTCCATATTGCTTAAGTTTTGTCTCTCTTTCTTTTTATTTTTGTGTAGTTTTGTTGCATTCTCTCCCACTACGTTAGGGCCTTATATAAATGTCTTATAGATTCCAGCGCTTCGTAATTAAGAAGGAAGTCATAGTGGATTGACTTAACAACGTAAAGGGATCTTGAGCGAGCCTACTGCAATTGAGTTATGTACATAATCACTGGGTGCGTAAATGGGGGCTTTGATGTACTGTTCTATTTTTGAATGAACACTATCCACTTCCATCTTTGTGTAGCCCTTTTCTAAGTACAGTTGCTCAACATGGAAATTTTTGTTCCTGCACTATTCAACGAAAACGTCGTGCATGTGTTTCTCAGATCTAAATGTTGACTCAACGTACTGCTTACTGGTGGTACTTGCTCGGCAGTAGTGACTGGGTACTTTTGGGATCAAATCTAACCAATTTTTTACTGTTCTCGTTGTTTATGTATCCTTTGGTATGATCCCAGCCTTAAGTGTATTCTCAGAGTCATGATCAGGTGAATCACTAATACGAACGTCTTCGTTTATCGTATCTGCTTCTTTCGTCCAGCGCTTAAAGCTATGTTCACCCAAAGAAAGTGTATTTAAAAAGAACAATCTACAAACTATGACCTTAGTGTAATTTTCAACACATTTATAAAAAAAATATCATATCCACTTCTCTTTTTTGTTGAAACATGATCATCTTTGCGCCGACGACGTCTTATTCCTCTACGAACCGCAGCAGTCTTGACGAATGCTTTCTTTTCCGCCCGAGTGCTGAGGTGCCAAAAATAAGATTAAAACTTTTCACGCTCTTCTTCTGTAATACAAGAACGTATTTTTCATTTTTGAATTAGTTTTCAACTTTGTATGAGAGCAACGTGGTTTCATAGCTCGAGCAGGTCTTTCAACGCAGGGCTTATATTTGCAACCATCATTTTTATTTATCCTAGGTAGCGTTTCCCCAAAACCCTAGCCTTTCTTTTCACTTGAACAAGATTTTGTTTATTTTCATTGAATTGTGTAGGCCTGACCTTCATGCTCAATCTCAGCATCTGTAGGCAGTAAAACTTTTTTCAAAGAACTTGTATTAATTGTTCTCAATCTCAACGATAACGATAATAATGGTACTTCATCTTCACTGTCAACTAAAGGTAGGTGCACTCGTCTCTTTTTTTTCGAGGATGGAGTCCAATGTGGGTCTTGTACACTATCATCGCTTCCAAATAACATAATCGTGTCTAAGTCAGGCGAGGCCGGCTTACCAGGCGGTGAATAGGATGGAATTAAATAAGAGTTAAGATTACCTTCTACATTTTCATTTTGGTTTTTGATGCCTTGCTGCTTACCTCATGAAGTTCATGTAATGTGGAATGGACAATAGCCCGAGTAGATATTACTGCGGCACTTCATCGTCGTCGCTGCTGAAATCAACTTGTTGTTTGTGATAGCCACTGCACATTCAAAGATTATTACCGTAGGTAAAATGCCTAAGTCTTCTGGCGTAAGTAATGAATCTTCGAGATGAGAAGACAAATTTTGTACTCCGTTATATTTTTGTCTAATTTATCGGCAACCGCCACTAATTTCACCATTTCATATCCCCAGTCAGTACTCTTGTACACTTTAAACATAATGAGTATCACTCTAGAAGTTCCTAATTCGTAATAACACTAAAACAATACAAGAAATTCGCGACTTGTGTTTACGCGCGACAAGTCGTAATGTGCACTGAACTGTGGTGACCTTGATCTAATTACGAACGTTAATTTGTAATTACCCATCTCACTTTTACGCCGTCATTAAAAGCATTGTGCTCTCTCTTTCTCTCTCGTTCTTCCAACTGATCCCATCTTCTCCCTTCCTCTACAGAACAATACGTGCTGGCCTTGGAAGTCACCGCCTCAGTCTTAAAAATACGCTTTCGAACCAAACGGTTTGGTTCCGCATTGTCTGCTTTCGCAGCGAGTTTGGTTGCCTCCAGTGTTGGATTCTGCTTTAGTTTTCCCTCAGGCTGAGCAGATTCTCATTTTTTTCAATTTTATAAACTACGATTTTTGATTTGCCATCTTTGTGCCATCTGTGTGAAAGCAGGACAGACAGACTAGAGTTACTTTCGCATTTATAATATAAGTATGGATTTCTAGTATTACATGAACGTTAAGAATTAACTATTATTTCAAAAAATATTGGTAACAAAATATTTCCTCGCGTAAGACTGACCGTCCGCAGTTGTAACTGTTAATATATCAGCAGTGTTCAAAATGAACCCTGCTTTTATATTAAAAAATTATTTATATAAAAAGTTGTAAATGGGAATTATTCTCTAAAATAGTAATAGCTGAACCCGAATCTAAAAGACCTAAATATTTTAAGTTAGGATAGCCAGCAATTGAACCCGTTACATAAGAAGGAGGATCGTTATGAGGTAATTTATTAAAATAGGACCCACTTTAAATGCACGAATTTTTTTTTTTATAGTTGTCAGCCAGTTGGTCCAGTCCTTCTGGTCGAAGTTGAGCTGGCTGCAACTTACCCTAGCTAGTTTTTTGAATTATTATAATTTTTATTATAATTATCTTCATACTGAGGGACTTTGGAAGGCGCGACTATATTTGTCCTTACATTTAGGGCAATCCGTAACTTTATAACCGTGTTCGCCGCACCTATAACATTGGAAGGGACTCACTAGGGTGCACTAGATAATGACTCAGTGTTGTAGTCCATCACGGGTAGGGTTTCTCCGCGAACAGTAGAATATCCAGGGTGATAACTTCGTGACGGCGGCGGTTCTGTTTGTGACCAGAAGTTTTGACGGTATAATGCACTATCATCAATGTTGGGCACAGAGCGGGTTGCTTCTTCAAGAATAGTCATTATTTTAATTTTGGTTGCCATTTTTTTTTTGAGGAGGCACTTTTTTTAAAGTGCTAACTAAAGACATCATGAATAACCTGTCTTCATCTTGATTTCCAACTTCATATTGTTCTCTACTTTTGATGGATTTGTTAAGGACTTCTAAAAATTTGTCATCTTCAGGTGCAGTCTTCTGTTTCTTTTTCATTCTTTTCGGACAACGATCTTGTTGCAAGTCTGGATCTGTAGCTTCAATATCAGGATCTGTAGCTTCAGACTCTTTTGATGCCACAACTTCAGGCTCTCTTAATGCGACAACCTTCTGTAGAAACAGAAGTTGTTTAAAAAAAAAATATTCGCTTTTACGTGGTCCACGACCCGATCCGGACTTCAAAGATTTTTGCCGGTTCAGTTCTCGTGTGAAGCAACCACGGATACTTTTCCACCTTTTTTGTAAAGTATCAGCTGAAAAAAATAAAGAAGTTTAATATAACCATTCATCATTCAATCAAACAGCCTATTGCAGTCCAATAATGATGTTATCTTTTCTTTTAGGTATTTTGCGTCAGGGTGTTCACTCATGGACCTTTACTACAACTACAGCCTGGGTCATACAACAATTTGCACAATAATTAAGGAAGTGTGTAGCATTATATGTCAATATCAAGAAAAGTTTATACTTCTTCCAAAGACAGAAAATGATTGGGCAAATGTTGCAAGAGGATTTGAAACAATCGCAAACTTCCCCCATTGCATTGGCGCCATTGACGGGAAACACATGAGAGTTATTAAACCGATGCATACGGGATCACTATACTTTAATTACAAGCATTATTTTTCTATTGTATTACTTGCTCTGTGTGATGCTAATTACAATTTCCTATATATAGACGTTGGAGCGTATGGAAAAAGCAGCGATTCAGCAATTTATAAAGATAGTGCTTTATACACTAATCTCATTAACCAATCTCTACATGTTCCTGCGGCAAACCCATTGACAGAAAACGGTGACAATATTCCATACGTAATAGTAGGAGATGAAGCTTTTGCGTTACATGAAAACCTCGTGAGACCATACGGAGGACACAATCTTTGTTACAAGCAAAAAATATTCAACTACCGATTATCGAGAGCACGCCGATATATCGAATGTACATTTGGGATTTTATCTAACAAGTGGAGGATTTTTCACAGGCCAATGAAATAATAATAATAATTAATAATTTATTCAACGCCAAATTTATGCGTGACAAGGAAACGTCAACGGGGGCGTCGCCGAACGATTCCCTAAAGTAATTTTTGTAAATGTCGCTGTAAAATTTATGAACTGGACATTGTTATGTGAATCATGAATAGACGACAATGAGACATTATTATGACAGTGGATAGACTGGAACGTAAACCATGAGGCCATCGAGTTCAGCATTAACAGAGTAAACATCATCATTAAATAGGTAATCTATTAATAATCTTGAGTGGAAAGAACTGGGCAAGGGAGAGATCAACCATTGTGCAAATTCATTATAGCGAGTCAAAATGTTTGGTTCATCGACAGGAAAGTCAAAATATATGCCTTCAAGAGCGTAAAGCCCACGGACAAAAGCATTTTCAGCAGCTATGCAACCCTCTCGCTCACGTAAATATCCTTTCAACATTGAAATGTACGCTCTAGCCAAAGAATTAGAAGTAACTGGAACACCAAGATTGGCACGGATTACACGAAGAAAAGTGGTGATTAGAGAGACGTAACCGAAATGCGAATTCCACAAGATCGGAGTTGAAGGACCAGAGTAAACTACAATTATATGAAGCGAAACCCAAGCGGCATGACTGGTAAAACAAGACCTAGCTTTAAAATCGAAGAATTCGGTGGAATTTCCAGCCCTACATTGCGTATTAACAGAAGCAATATACACAGTCTCATCTTCAGATATGGAAATGTCATGAAAAAGAATACCTTTTCCGACAAGACCACAAAAAGCACATTCATTAGCGTACATGGAATACAATATTTCTTTTTTCATCTGAGTATCACCGGCTATAAAACTCTTCATTATAAGAACCGAAATGGTATATCTAAAATACTTAACAGCGCGATAAACTAAACAGGAATAGAATGACAGACGTAATGTTATATCTTCATGCCTAACATCAAAAACGTCATTAAATGTTTCGTCAATATAAGCGACCGACGCATTATCAAAAAGGAAAATTTGTCTACGCAATCGGATGTCAGTTAATCTTCCAGTCCGCAGAGCTCTGCGAACCGTCGTCCTGCCAGGAAAGAAGGTTTCAGCGGCAGCTAGTATCGAATTTTCATCTGGAACTTGTCCCAGTACTGGTTCATATTTGAATCTAGTAGTAAACATAACACACTGCTTGCGCCGGCCGTTATTAGGAAGAGCAGTCAACAAAGAAAACCCAGACTGAGCATCTACTTCTAAATCCGAGTAATCATAACAATAGGCAAGGACCTCTCTATTCTCATTATTTACAACTACGTACGGTAAAGTAGCGTCTCTAGGATGCAGGAAAGTGGTTAGAGGCAAGTAATCATCGGATGCATCAACGCAGTTTTGAATAAACAAATTCTGCTGTTGCTTGCCCGATCGTTCGAAATTATCTCTTAGCAAACGCCTTACAGTTACACGCGAACCCGACATTGCGGTAATCAACCAAAAGTACTTTAAAAAATGTTAATTTAAATTTAAATGGATGCGGGATGTCAGTCGCTCATGTGAGTCCATAACATCTATGGAGCCAGTTGTCATTGATGAAGATGATGTAAGTTGTGCAGTCCGTTCATTGGCAAACTGGAAATCACCTGGCCTAGACGGTCTGCACAACAACTTTTGGCTTAAATGGTTCCGTAGCTCACTTGCGTGTCTGGCATCTCAATTCCAGGCAGCATTGGATTCGGGTTCATAACCACAATTTTTGACCACGGGTATAACCCACTTACTCTATAAATCTGGTAGTGCCATGGATCCCAAAAATTTTAGGCCAATAACTTGTTTACCAACTTTATATAAACTTCTAACATCTATTCTGAGACTCAAAATTACTAAACACATTAATAATAATTCGATCATTTCTGTTTCTCAGAATGGATGTAGAAGTGGGACCCGTGGCACTAAAGAGCTCCTTATTATAGACATGACCATTAGCCAACAGGTACGTCGTAATCGTAAGAGTCTGGCGACATGTTGGATAGATTATAAGAAGGCTTATGATTCGGTTCCACATACATGGCTTTTGAAGGTGCTAGAGTTGTATAAAATTGATACAACTCTGTGCACTTTCTTGAAGTCATGTATGAGGCAATGGAGAACAGCACTTCGCCATCCAGGATGTCGGCAGACTGCGGTAAACGATTTACCAATAAAGATCGAGCGGGGCCTATTTCAAGGTGACAGTCTGAGTCCCTTGTGGTTTTGCCTGGCTTTGAACCCTCTAAGTACTTTATTAGAGGGTTCAGGGTTAGGTTATAGGTTGCAGAAAGATGTTCCAGTTATATCTCACCTCTTTTATATGGATGATTTGAAACTATTTGCCCCCACTAAATTACAATTGACAGCGTTACTAAGGGTTACGGAAAACTTTAGTAATTCTATCAAAATGGAATTTGGTGTAGACAAGTGTGCAGTTATGCATGTAAAGAAAGGTGTGATTGTGGAATCTGAAGGAATAGAGCTTTCAGATTCCACAAAACTCAGATCTCTGTCTGCAACCGAAACCTACAAATATCTAGGTTTTTCTCAGTCCTTAGGAATACCAGAAGCTAGCATGAAACAAACGTTGCGGGAACGTTTCTTTGACCGCCTGAAAAAAGTACTTAAAAGTCTTTTATCAGGGGGTAACAAGGTGCGAGCCTGCAATGGTTGGGTCATGCCGGTTTTGATGTATTCCTTTGGCGTACTTAGATGGACTCAGACAGAATTAGATGCCCTTGACAGGAGAGTCCGTACATTGCTGACTACATTTCGAATGCACCACCCACGTTCGTCGGTTATGAGATTGTATATCCCGCGAAAGTTTGGGGGTCGTGGACTATTGAATATTAAGACCCTACACAATCGCGAGATATACAATCTTAGAGAATATTTTCTACATAGTGACGTGGGAGTGCATCGCAGTGTGGTTGCAGTGGATACCGGGTTCACTCCTCTCGCTCTGGCTAAAGAGAATTGGCGCAAACCTGTAGTACTTAGTACTAATGAACGCAGAGAGGTATGGAAGGGCAAAGAACTCCATGGAAGGTTTTAGCGGGCCCTTAATGGGCCCGATAAAGACTTCAAGGCCTCAACCTCCTGGCTACGGTATGGTGATCTCTTCGGAGAAACCGAAGGTTTCGTTTGTGCGATTATGGACGAAGTTATCATGACGAATAACTATCGGAAGTATATCCTGAAAGATGGTACGGTTGATATCTGTCGGGCATGTCACCGTCCCGGGGAATCTATTAGGCATATTATTTCTGGTTGTTCTCGTCTTGCTAACGGCGAATATTTGCACAGGCACAACCAAGTAGCCAGGATCGTACATCAACAGCTTGCCCTTAAATACAAACTTGTGAATTCAGAGGTGCCATACTACAGGTATGTGCCCGACCCAGTTCTCGAGAATGGTCGTGCTACGTTATATTGGGATCGATCTATTATCACAGACAGGACTATTGTTGCCAATAAGCCTGATATAGTGGTGATGGATCGATTAGAGCGCCGCGCAATGATTGTCGACATCGCCGTTCCTCATGACGAGAATCTCGTGAAAGTTGAAAAAGAAAAACAAATGAAATATTTGGATTTATCTCACGAGATTGTCGAAATGTGGGATGTAGATTCGGTGATCATTGTTCCGATAATTGTATCTGTTCACGGATTAATAGCCAAGAGCCTCGACCAACACCCTAAGAGACTCACGTTGGACGGTTGGATCAAGGGTCTGATGCAGAAGGCAGTCCTCCTAGACACGGCACGTATAGTGAGGAGGTTCCTGTCTTTGGAGCCCTAACCACCGGTTTCTTGATCCCTGTACCCGAAGTCGGTGGTCTACTATTTTTTATATTTTTAAATGTATTTTTTTATATGTATATTTAAAAATGTAATTAATATGTATATAAATGTAATAAAGAGAATAATAATAATAAAAACTTTATTTGATACACACAGCATACAAACTAAAAAAAACTTAATCTAAATTTTCCAAACATAAAATAAAAAATTAAAACGAACATTTAAGAGGCTTGCAAACAATAAGTTAAAGTCAAATGACGTGGCATTGATGACGTGTACATCTGTGTTGGTATTTTGACACACGGTTCATTTGACATTTGTGACTAATTGTGACCAGTTTAAATGAAATTCTATTCGAATTTCAAACAACAAATTAAGCCACATATTATAAACAAACATACAAGATTAAAATAAGCCTCTAAGACAGAACATTAAAATAAATATGGACTATGTTAACGAGGTCTGTACACCGTGTCTAACAAAATGGTGGACTCTCAGCGTTCACTGCGATGGATGTAAACCATCCCAGTACTGATTTTCAGTGCCTACCGTAGCACTCGATTTGACGCCGATAGCCACAGCTACCATAAGTCGTTACATCTCTCTCCTTACTTAAAAATTAATAATAATAGATTGGTAAGTATCTGATTTCTTTTTTTTTTTTTTTAATTCATTCATTTTTTCTTTTAACAAATACGTAGATCATCTCATTCAATCAATTACTCCTAACGCCATGCAATTCCTTTCAGGGAGAAGTAATCAGTGATTAGGAAAGACGAAAGAAAATAAAACCAAAACTTAGAACAAAATTAGAATTATCAACTGCCGTGGACACACCAGACCGTGAAAACGTTGGTGCATGTGGACATTAAAATAATGCTGCCCCACCCGTGATAGCAATGTACTGTCCGTGGGTCATAAACATAAGGTTAAGTACCAACGGTCATACCCTGTTGCTTTTGTTGTTCAAGTAGGTATTTTTTAAATTTTAATTTAAAAGAATTGAATGAATGAATGAATGTACATATAGATTTGGCAAAAGCGATTGTAAGGACATGTTGCATATTGCACAATTTTGTACGTTCCAGAGATGGCTATTCTTACGAAGATACTCTGATGGTGACAGGATTTGAACCAGGTACAAGTCGAAATCGCGATAGAGGAGGAAGAACGGCACTCACAGTTCGAGACAAACTAGCAGATTATTTTGTAACTGAAAATACATTACCATGGCAAGACAAATATGTATAAATAAAAGTTAATAAATGTACACTTACTTACCTAGTTGTTTTTTTTCTTGGTTTGTCATTTCGTCTTTTTCTTTAAATATGTTTACTATTTCGTCCCAACCTTTAATTTTTAAGTTACGACCGGAATACTCATTAGATGAACTATCCCATATACAAGGACGGTTTTGAATTTCTATTATAAATTTTTCAGCATCGAAACTCATTATTTACAACATCAACTACTCATTTAACATTACTATATTTCGAGTGAGCGTCCAAAATGGCGGCTGACTGGCGACTGAGTGAGCGAGGTCCTGCTTACCGTGTACATTATAGTGGCAACGTCGCCAAGCTGCCAGAGTATCCAGAAGCCACGCAAAGAACTGTAGCTCGTGGCCACGCTTCCAATTTGGCGACGTTGCCAAACCGTCGCCAAGTGAGTTAGGTACCATACATTTCAATATTAACTGTTTGGATACGTAGCCAGCGACGTCGCCATGGCGAAATAAGGAAGTCCGTTATAAAACAAAAAACTACAAACAACTAAATTTTTAAAAACGTTACGTCGTTTCTTTAACCGACTTCAAAAAAGGAGGAGGTTATCAATTCGACTGTATTTTTTTGTGTTTCCTCATAACTTTCGACTGGGTGAACCGATTTTGATGATTCTTCTTTATTTGAAAGCTGGTGCATCCCGTTTCAATTTGGTCCAGTTCTTCAAGTCTGTTCTTTTTTTGTTTAAATTTGTGATTATTTATGGAATAGATGGGAAACGAGCAGACGTATCACCCGATGGTAAGTGATTACCGCCACCCATGGACGCCCGCAACACCAGAGGCGTGCATTTCTGACCTTTGGGAATGGGAAAAGGGATGTGGGGAGCGGTTGGGGTATGGTCCTCCGGTATCCTCACTCACTCGGTGAAACACAGCGCAAGCGCTATTTCACACCGGTTTTCTGTGAGGCCGGTGTCCGGTGTCTGGGAGGCCGGCCTGTGTCACTCCGGTCAAGCCGGCCCATTCATGCCGAAGCGTGGCTCTCCCCCCAATTGTGTTACAATAAATTCAGTGCAGGCATACAGTGGAGAATCTGGTACTGACATATCTCGTGATGTGGATGCAGTACGCAAACTGCTAAGCTGTGCTGAGCTTGTTTCCATGTCCTGCTGATACGTAGACGTTGATGGTCGCTCGTACTGTTGGTGTCCATACTCTGTTGTCGTATACCCCTGTCCATATCCACTGTAATTATCATTTCGTGAAGTTGTGGGAGTTTGATATTTTTGGATAACATTTAATATTTCTATTTGAGCATTCAGTTTCTGAGCATTCAGTTTCCAATCATCCCGTATATTTTTAAATCGATCGTATAAAGACAGCAAAAAAAGGATATCACTATCACAGGACTTGACAGGTTCATATGTACGTGCAGTGACATGATTGGTCAAATGACTTGTTAGCTTTTTTGTTAAACCAAATTCTTCATCATCTTTTTTTTTTGAATATTTTTTGGTCTCTTCCATACTTCAGAATCACTGGTTCCAGCAGTATTCTCCTCTTCATTATCGATTTTTTCGGTGTTATCGTCTTTATTTTGTTCTGGTACAGACGATGTTGTCTTGCGTTTTTCAGATAATGGCTTTAAAATAATAATTGACTATAATAATCTTTTAGAACTACCTGCACCAGAACCGCTTTTCTGGGAATTTTGTTTTTCTAAATCTCTGTTAAATGAGTCTCTTAAGCTTCGCCATCTTCTTTGTAAGTTGGCAGCTGAAAAAATAATTGTTAAATTGAAATACACACATCAAAAGTGTCTAGGGATCAACATATGTGTCTAGGGATCAACATATATTTTTGCAATAACTTTTCTCCTGATTGATATTAATTAAAATTTTCTTTAAGGATTCATCAAATAAAGTGTTTTCGTTTGTCACAGTAACGATAAACCAAGTCACCTTTGCATTAATAAAGAAATTTGCCATTTTCCTAATAAAAGGATTTTTGACATTTGAACCACTAACATTAAAGTTCGAAAAAAAGACTGAAATAACAGTTTTCTTTAAAATTTTATTAGGTAACTTAAACAATTAATAATCCGTGTTTCTACCGCGAACACTAACAACACAAGAACATCGGTTTGGCATACTCAAAATGAGTTCATCCAAATCACGCTGTGGAATGGCCGCCCATGTTCGTTGCAACAACAAAAAAAGGTCTTCTTGCGACTGGATACCCTCCATATTCGGCAGAGCTCTTCTCTGTAGCATATCCCATGCATGCTCAATCGGGTTCAAGTCTGGCGACTGAGCAGGCCAGGGCAGGACATTGATGTTAGCTGCGGCGAGAGTCTGTCTTACAACTCTTGCGGTGTGCGGTCGTGCATTATCATGCATTAACTGAAATAAGGGACCGATTTGCACTTGTAGAGGAACGATGACGTCTGATACAATCGTCTCAGCATAAATTTGAGCGTTGAGGTTGCCTCTGATCCAAATCAACTCAGTTCTTCCGCCGATCCAAATACCCGCCCATACCATGATGGTTCCACCACTATAAGGATGGACTTCCTGGCAGGATTTTAATCGCTGTTGGCGTCCAGGGGTTATCCAGTGTCGTATACGTCTTGTATCCGGTCTCATACCAAAACGAGACTCATCAGAAAAGCACACGAAACGCCATTGTTCTTCTGCCCAATTTCTGTGTTCAAGAGCCCATTGATATCGAATCCTACGATTGTGCATTGCTATAGGTGGTACCCGTAGCGGTCTTCGGGAATGAAGGTTCACTTCATGCAAGCGGTTTCTGACTGTTTGGTCGCTAATTAAGGTCCCCTGAAGAGTGATGAAGCCTCACGGCTAACATCATGGCGGTTATTGTTGGAGCTCTTCGAGTTAAGATTTGAATGTATCGGTCTTGTCTCCGTGTGGTGCAGCGATACCGTCCTCCATGGCGCTCAGCCACGGTACCAGTGCTTCGGTAACGTGTCCAAAGTCGACTGATAACACTCTGACTGTATTCAGAGCTAAAGCCACAGTACGTTGCCGGGAACCAGCTTCTATCATTCCCACGGCTCTGAGCATTTCTTCCCTGCTTAAATGACGTCGCCGCTCCATAATAACGTTGGTTTTAATCAGTAGTAGGGAAACAGTAGCACTAATAATGTCTTCAATGCGTTGTATGTTTTTATAGGGAAAATATTGACAGCTGATTTTCATCTTTTACTCGAATTTGATTGACAGTTCCTGATTCAAATTATGAAATGCACCAAAAAGGATCCATATAAATTTATAAAATCATAAATTTATTACAAAGCCACATCTCAATCTCAAGAAATCCGCATAAAAATGCTTGATCCCTAGACACTTTTGATGTGTGTATTTATGAATGTGATTAATGAATGTGATCAAGGTTTTAATGAAATAAACTTAATTAAGCTAATCTGAAAAATGGTATGTAGGTATTCGTCTTTTTAATAGATAGCAGCGGCGCTAGTTACGGTATGTTTTGAAAACGCATAATGTCAATATTATATTATTTCAAAATCAAGGAACAAAAATCTTTCTTACTGAAAGACTAGTAAAACTATACTTTAATCAACATCTTCCATTTCTCTTTGTTATTGGCCTCTTATTAGCCCATCACTAATAATACCATTCATTGGTTATCTTTTTGTTGTTGAATAGAATTTATAAAGCATTAAATGCGTTATCATCAAGACCAATCTCTTCCTGTGTGTCAATATCATTTGGATTCACAATGTTTGTTGAAGTTTGTGTTATTATTTGGTTTGGTACCTCATCGCATCAACATCGTTTGATTTAATAACGATTATGGGCGGTGCGCTCTCTTCAGTAATTCTAATACATATTGTGGTTAAGACTTGTCCCTGAAAACCAACTCCTGCATCGGTAACTATTTTAAAAACTTCACGTTTTCCGGAAAATTTGAAACAGTTTCCCCCAAGTTCTTGAAAAAGTCAACAGTTTTGTCCGTTTTTTTTTGGCACTGTATTTTTTTTCTAAATACTCTTGCAATAACGATTGTGTTGATGAAAGCTGTGGTGGAGTATCTAAACTTCTGGAATTTCTTTTGTAATGACGAGGTGAACTGTCTTCTGGACGATTTCTTATAGTGGTTTGAGAAGTACCAGCACTTAAACCAGGGCTATCACGGCTATGAGTATCATCCAAAAGACTATTATCCTCATTACTTGAGTCTTGGGAAAAATTATTTGGTGGAAAATTTGAGAAAGTTTCATCCTCGTTGCCAATATAGGGGTTACGGAATGACAATAAATCTTCATATTTTGGTTTCTTCATATTTGTAGCAGCCTGTATAATTTTTGTTTTCCTTAACATTTTAGCGCGTCTATAATTATATCTTATACGTCTCCATCTGTCTCTGCAAGTTTTAGCTGTGGAAGAAAAAATATAGGTATTAGTAAAGTTAGAACATAAAGCATAAATAGGCTGATCATGATGCCATTAATAAATGTGGCAGTTGCAGGTAAGTGTTCGTTTTGCTGAACCATTGGATATTTTCGGATGAGCGACATCATTTCAATTTTGAATAATCTCATATTATTCTTATTTAAGTTTTCGATGTCTGGAGGCAAACTCAATAAAAACATTTTGCGAGGATTTTCTGTGTCTGCCTTTTGCATAGATTCTCCATATTTAACCGTTTTGCGGTAATATACTGCATAAAAGTGCTATTGACAGCATTGTTGGAAGGCTTGGTTTCCTTGTAAGGCGGCTGTGAAGTATCAACAAGTTCATCGTTTAATGAAATACATTGAGTTTCCACTTCATTTGTTGCTGTTGGCAGTTGATTAAGAAATATGGTATGTAGGAATATTGCCAGGTTCTTTCTCATTGTTGGTTGGTTTAACAAATGGAATCACAAATTGCATCTCATGTAAATAATACTGCTTGCTTGATTTCGCTGCTGAACCTCCAGTTAGCCTTTGAGACTCTTAACCCTTTACTTCGCAAGCAAAAGAAATATGAAATTTTATAATTTTATTAAGTTGGGGGTTTTTTCATAAGTATATTAAAGCTTAAAAAATGTTTAAAAAAATATGGTATGTATACTTTTTGGAAAATTAAATGTAGGTGACGTACAACATTGCGAGATACTTAAATAATTTTGAAGAATAATAAATGTTGTTCTCTGCCAACATTGCACCTGTTGTAAGAATACAAAAGGTGAAATAATTGCAACTGTTTATATTAAAAGTAGTTATATTTTAATAAAATAAGCAACTTAGGGACATTAGACAGAGACATGGAAACTGTAAAAACAATTTCGTTTTTCCAAAAGACATAATCGCAAGTTACATTTATTACAAAAAACACTTGTAAATCCTTTTTTACAATATTTACATGTGCCTTGCGGTACAAATGTTGGTAAGTGACCAACACTGTCATATCGGACAGAATCCGGTGGTCCTGGGGCTGTTGGAGTCTTTACTTTTACAGTAGGCTCATTTTCTTTTACATTTGAGTCCCGAATCCTGTTACATCGTAACAGTTCATTTGCTAGTTCTATGCGGAATTCTGTAAGCGGGAGATTTTTTTTTATTACCTGGACAATCTTTTCTATAAATGAGCTATGCATTGTTTACACAAATATCAAAGGATTGAGCAAACAATGCCATATACCATCGCTTGGTCTTAAAATTTGAACGATACAATGAGATTAACATATCGGCTAAATCTACTCCACCCATGTGGGCATTGTACTGTTTTACAATTTGTGGACACTCTATATCAACTCTAGATTTTGCCTCTTTAGAGTATCTCTTAATTTTTTCCTTTGGGTGGGAGTCCACAAACGAACTTGCCAACGTAACTACTTTGTTATCAAACCACTTTACAACGGCAAGTTTATTATCGTTGCAAATGAGCTGATGACTTGCACCTCTACCTTTTTTCGCTAAAGCCTTGTCAGTAGTCATTTTTGTATCACAGCCTCTCAAACGATTTTTTTATAGTTCCCAAACTGAAAATGCCATAGTCTTCTCTTAAGTGACGAATTAATTCTAAGGAAGTAAAAAAAATATCAAAGTAAACTGTAGCAGGTTTATTCTTTATAGTTTGACACAATGCTAAGACTACTTTTGCCCCAAGTCCTAAGCTGTTTTCGTAGTCCGAAAAATAATTAATCCTAAAAGTATCATCGCCAGCATAAGGGATAAAATCATAGACTAGGCCAGAGACCCCCGCACGAATAAAAATTTTAAATCCCCATTTCTTCGGTTTCTTCGGCAGATATTGTCTCGGAGTTAGTGAAACAGTCTCTTCATCGGATAGAATTTGATTTTCTCGTATTGGTCCTACATTTTCAGCCTCAACATTTTCGTCTTCATCGGAACTTGAGAAAATATGCATTCGATCTAAAGATGATGGATATGATCTCGGTTCAGAACTAACAGTACGACAAATCGTCATCATCATCATTAGGCTTCTGAAACAAGATTTCTTCTTCAGAGGCGCCGCTGCTATCTGACGAAGGTGCTTTTTCAGGTGTTACCAAAGCCATTATCTTTTGTGTTCTTTGCCATTTTAGCTTCTGAAACAACAATGCAAAAAAACATGCAAAACCGCACCCAAAGCTTAACCAAATATAACCATAAATAATAGATATTTACTAGATTTTTTTATTGTATCAGATATCACACGAAACTCGAAACAGCAACAAACGAACAACTAAGCTGAATATCTTTTATGAAAAACAGACGTTCTCGTTTTTTAAACTTTTTTTTCGTAAAATAAATAGATCTTATCTATATATTAAAAAATAAATATATGTAGCAGTTTAATTCAAAAAGAAATATCAATAAATTGGTTAACGAGCAGCTAACGGTTTCCATTGCTCGAACTGGTTGTCTGACAGTTTGCATTGGTCCATAAAGCAAGCGTTTGTGAAAGTTGAAAGGTGATGTTGGTACGAGTCCTGTAAGTCGTCCATAATTGTATGCATTTGCACCAAACTTTCCATGACCATAGTCTTTCCACAGTCTGGTGGACCATAGAAAAATAAGTTGTTCTTCTTATGGGTCATATTGTAGAAGTGGTCATGGGTCTTCTGGGCGAATTCGTATGGACATATGTTGTTATTTGCGAGCAACATCTCTGGGTTCTCTAGTCCTTGGTCAATCGTTCCTTGGTGGTCAGCGTCAGGTTTGATTCTTAGTTCCAGTTCTTTTGCCCGTTGGAGTCTTTGAGCTGAACACTCCGAATATACCAATGTCTTGGCGATCGATAGTGCTGTTTTAAGTCGATCGCCGAAGCGTCTGTTGAACTGAACCGCAATCCCTTGAGGCTTGTCGCATAATAGTCGTTGGGCTTCCCCTTCGGTAAAAGCCTTGTTTTGACATATATGGAGCACCAATTCCTGATTTTCTCGCACAGTTTGTGTACGTCTTGTTGAAGCGTTGAGTCGTCCCGGTCCCCGGTTGTAGAAAAAAGTATGCGGTTCACTTCCAGAGTCATGAGTTGCACTTGACGCTGATTAAGCCCCTGTTCATCACCATCGTATGTCTCAGATACGTTTTGATCGGATACAGTAGCTCTGCTATCCACTCGTCCGAGAACTGTTCGGCTTGTTGCGCCTTGCTGTCGAAATAAATTAATTCGCCCTTCGGCACTTCTACTGTAACCTTCGTTCTCCCGAGGGTTAATTCCCAAGGAATGAGCGACGCATTGTGCCATTTTTTTATCACCTGGGGTGAGAATTTGGCGTAATGTATTACGATTATCGCCGGCAGTAATGTACTCAAGCAGGCATTCAACACATGTAACTTGGCTACATTTATACTCACGCGATCGAATAGCTTTGCCAAGCTGAGAATTAAACCCCCAGTTCTTAGCTGTGCTGATATAAATAAGGTGGAAATGCCGTCTCCTTGTTCCTGTATGTTCAGCGATGACTTTCCAAGGAGAGCATTTATTTCGCTGGCTAACACGCTGTCTTGGCTCCATTGAGCAATCCAGGTTGTCATCGACATCGGAATTGGCTTCATCTTGTTGGCCTGAGCGAATTCTTCCCTCTGGCGTTTCACCTCGCGTTTGGTCGGTGCTTGCTTCAGAATTAATTGGCGTTTCTTCGGTGCTCTCGGTGTCTCTGCCTGCACTGGTTCCGGCAACGGGGTTTTTAAACGGGTTGGCGAATCCAATGAATTCTATTCAATGAATTCTAATACTGAAGGTGGGTTTTCAGACACATTAACTACGACAGAACTTGGACTTATGGATATCAAGGGATAAAAGTGCTAAGCGCACTGAGCGTTGGTGGAACTTTTCCAGCATACAGCTCTCTCACCGCTGTATACTCGTAGTAGGCTGGTAGGTAGATAACATCTTTTGCAATGGGGAATATTTAAATAGGTCAATTTTAAGTGATTTAACATCTGATCACTGTGGGCAATTTGTTACATTGCCTTGTATGAGAGAAAATAAAGTAAACAAAACCATATGCAGGCCCATTACTAGTAACCGATTATTAAATTTTAGTAATAACATTAAGGATAAGGTTTCCAATTTAGATTGGACTCAAAGGGATCCGGATAAGCTTTACGGCTACCTATTCAACATGATAGAAATCGAATTTACCAGTATATTTAAGACAAAAACAACAATGCAACGGCCCAAAATGACGTTCTGTGATTGGGCGACAACAGGAATATACAAAAGTAGGGAAAGGCTGTGTGATTTGTATGCTGTGAAAAAGGGTAATTTTGACCCAAAATTGCATGAATATGTAAAAAAATACTCAAGGATTTTTAGGAGAGCCTGTGGTGTGGCGAAGTCTTTGTATATAAGTGATAAAATTAAGTCTTCAAATAATAAAATAACAGCTACATGGAACATTATTAATAATGAAACGGGACGTTGTAAACCTCGAGATAATGATTTAAAATTAAATATCAATAATAGGTTTATAACAAACAATTTAGACATAGCTGAATCTTTTAATACCTTTTTCACAAGTGTACCAGTTAGTACAACGAGTACCTTGAATTCTTGTGCATCCGGGTCTGAACTGTTGTTAAGGGCCAATGTAAATGAATGTAAGAATCTATTTCAATTTGAATACATAAACCCCACAGATATTATAAAAACGTTTAAGTCTCTTAACTCTAAGAAAACAGGGGACTTATGGGGGATTTCAGTTAAATTAATAGAAACTATTATAATTGATATAGCACCATTTCTAGCAATAACATTCAATCGATGTGTTGATTCTGGGGTTTTTCCTAACCTGATGAAGTATAGTAAAGTAATACCTTTATTCAAGAAGGGTTGTACAACCGAACCAAGTAACTTTAGGCCAATCTCAATCTAACCCGTTATTAGTAAAATTTTTGAAAAAGTTATTTTGCAACAACTAGAAAGCCATTTTAATCTAAATAATTTATTTCACAAAGAACAATATGGCTTTACAAAGGGTCGTTCAACAATTGATGCGGGTGCAACTCTTTTGAGACATATATTTAATGCATGGGAGAATTCGCAAGATGCGATAGGTGTATTTTGCGATCTTTCAAAAGCTTTTGACTGTGTAGAACATAACACGCTTTTTCTTAAACTTAGGCATTATGGTGTTAATGGTATTGCTTTGGAACTAATCGTTTCCTACTTGAAAGATAGAATTCAACATGTAGATGTCAATGGTGCGAGGTCATCTGGATTACCTGTTACTATGGGCGTTCCGCAGGGCTCTTTACTGGGTCCTCTACTTTTTCTCATATATATAAATGACTTACCATAATATTTAAAAGATCTCTGTGATATAGTTCTATTTGCTGATGATACGTCACTTATTTTTAAAGTCGATCGTAAGAAAACAGTTTTTGACGATGTGAATAGGGCACTAAATGATGTATTGAATTGGTTTACAACGAATAATCTCCTACTGAATTCAAATAAAGTGTGTGAGATTTACTATGTCAAATGTAAAACAACTAGGCACTAATCTAACTATAAATAATGAAATCATAAGTATTGTAGACTCAACAGTATTCTTAGGAATTACATTAGATAGTAAACTTCAATGGGTAGCCCAGATAGATAGCCTTGCGGGTAGACTTAGTTCGGCAGCTTATGCAGTATGGAAGGTACGTCAGCTCACTGATACGGACACAGCTAGGTTAGTTTATTTTAGCTACTTTCATAGCGTCATGTCCTATGGTATACTACTTTGGGGCAAGGCGGCTGATATTGAAACGATTTTTATTCTACAAAAACGAGCCATCCGCTCAATGTACAATTTAGGTGCTAGAGTCTCTCTTCGAGAATTGTTTAAAGATATAGGTATTTTAACTGTTGCATCACAGTATATATTTGCTAATATTAAGTTTGTTAGACACAACATTAATGACTATAAGAAAAACAGTGATGTACACAATATTAATACACTAGAAACAAATCTAAACTCATTGGTACCTATCATCGATTACATAAGGTACACAACTCGTTCGAAGGTCTTGGTGTACGTTTTTATAATAAAATTCCTATACATGTAATCGTGTTCTAGCTCCCGTTCTTGGATGTTAAAGTAACCGTGAGATCAGATGGGTCCTTGTCACACTGTGTGTACCGTAAGCCTACTCATACGGATAGATACCTACACGCCACGTCTCATCATCACCCCCGGCACTTGCAATCTGTTATGACTTCACTCAAGAACAGAGCTTACGATCTCTGTGACCCTGAACATTTAGAACGGGAGCTAGAACATGTTCAGGAGGTACTCAAAGGTAACGGATATCAAGTGAATGGAGGACGGAAGCAACCGAAAATAAGACGCAAGTATCCAGAAGTGAACAGGCAACCAGCCTATATGCCTTATGTCAAGGGAGTTACGGATAAGATCGGGTCCGTGTTAAAGAAATACTCCATTCCGACAGTATACACACCAGGCATAAAGGTTCACAACATCGTCGGCACACCGAAGGATATATTGCCACTACAAACTCCGGGTGTTTATAAAATAGACTGCAGCTGCGGAAGTTCCTACATAGGCCAAACGAAACGGACTATTGCTGAAAGGGTCAAAGAACATATCGCTGCTGTGAAGAACCGACAGACGAGCAAATCGGCGATTGCAGAACATGCACTCGATGCAGGCATCAACCACTGGATTATGTAGGTTAGAAATATAATATACATACTGCTTTTTCTATCAACTATTAATAACACCAGGCACTACCCTATACTTTCCACGTCTTCTTTCCATCTCATGGTTGTCTGTAAGAGATTGCCTTCGGGCGATAAGGCCGCCAATTGTACCTCTTAGCTTTAAGGTTACCTTTGTAAGTAATCTGGTGTACAATAAAGTTAATTATTATTATTATTATGTACTCCGCTGTTTTGTTACGGCGGCCATTTTGGATTAATAATAATACCGATCACATATAATTGCATTGTCATCAGAACTAAAGGTATATTTCAAATTTAAGATCAATCGGAAATCAGGAAGTGCATCACATTTAACTTGCAAGATTTGATTACAGACAAACATCGGGACAGGTAAAACTAAATCAAAGCTTGTAATAATAATAAATATATTAATTCATACAAAGGCGTAAACTGACATATCATATTTACGTGTGTACGCTACAGGCGGCTTGTTTGATATTGTGTCGGCGTTCCTTTGACAATAAGCCGCAAGCGCGGCTGCGGCGCGATCAAAGCGACCTTATATAAGCGATTGAACTATAATTGAAGTAATCGGTGGTTAAAAGCCGCAATACCTTTTGGAGCGGCTACATCAACTTTCTTATTCAAATGTTTTCTGAACGCAGACTTTTAGAATTTTAATAATGAAACTTGTACCTGTCCCTCCTGTACCACTTACAAAACAACGGCGAATCTCGTTTCCATTGGATATAGTTTCCGTTACCGTATCGAACACTGTTTTTTTTTTCTCTATTAAGTGTAATCATTATTTCATCTAAATCAAATTGCCTCTTCATCATTTTATAATATTATTGAACTCATACATTACATTAACCGCTTCTAGTGCTTCAAAATCTACGGGCTTCATCATCATCAACATTTTCGTTCTCCTCATTTCATTCAGCTATCTTAGTCTCTACCATTTCGAAAGCCTTGTGTAACTGATTTTGTAAATCAATGCGTAAATTGACATGTCTCATTCTTCCTTCATTTCATCTTTTAACAGAAAATATATGTTGGTAGAATCGGTATTAAGCATCATTTGTTTTAGATTTACCCCTTCTATTTTGAGGCATATTAACAACTAGCCACCTTATTGTCGTGTGGGGATCAGTAGCGTGCAATAAAATTTGACAGTATTCTTAAGGAGGGTACTCACCTAGCCGTGTAGCATGTAATGTATCTGATACTGTATCAACATGCAAGTGTGTACGCCTCGTCCACGGTCATCGCGTATCTAGCTACGAGCTCACGGATCCGCAGTGCTCGTGAAATAGAACTTAAACATAATCCAAATCCAAAATCTCGGAAAATTCACTGTACGGAGACGACGTAGCATATTGTTCGTCGGTTGATAGCTGTTCAGAAGATGGTTGTTCTACAAACGTATATCTTTGGGATGCCTGTTCCATATTTCTTGATGTAATGGGGCATGTACAGTATTGGTTCGTAGTAGATGTTCGTTTGAAGGTCGTGCTTACGTACTCACTACACAAGCGGTCGTGTCGCCGTCCACGCGCACGCTGCGAGCCGCCTTTGTGTTCGTAGCGTTACCGCCACTCGGTGGGTAACTGCGAGCTTACTGCGCTCCACGCGCCAGTGTTACCAACTCTCAAAAATATTTATCCCTAAAGTTTGTGTCAAAAACCCCTAAAAACGCCTAAATTATTCAGTTGTCCCCCTAAAAAAATATACAAATATAAATTCATAATGATTTAGAAATAATATGCTGTAATATGTTACAAAAGTCTTTTTATTACAAGTTATTTCATACATAAAATATTTCGTCTTCATCTGAAGAAATCATACATGTTGACATTGAATAAATGTAACATTTTATTGGATGGATTAAATGTTGTACAAGATCCACCATTTCGATTTAATGTAAATCGGACCATCATGATGCATTGCAACATTTTAATAGATAGTGTATTCCGCAACTTATTTTTAACGACATTATAGACAGAGAATGCTCGTTCGACACTCGCGTTTGAAATTGGAACAGTGGCAAATGCTAATCCGAATTTTGAAATATTTTCAAAACGAGGTATTCGTCCATGTTTTATTACTTAATTGGTGCCACTCAGACTCGATGTCATTTTTCTTTCCATATATATGAGTTCGCTGAATGTGGTTCAATATTGGTTTTATATCGGGTTTGACTTGAGATGTAGCAACCCTTGGGTGCAAATCAGCAACCGTTTTTATCAGTGATAAATTATCCGGAAGCCTTTTCTGAATCTGCTTGGCCAGAGAACATAAAAAGTTCTTGCATCGTTCCCTGACATCCAACAGATCCTTTTCTTAAAGTTGTTGTTATATGGTATGAAAGTCAAAACCAAAATACATTGATGCTGTATGCATCAGATGTTCCCGGAAATTAAATTCTATCAGTTCAGAGTCCACCAATTTTTCCAACTGTGAAGGTACAACAAGTCGTCTTAGCAAATTTTTGTATAACAAAAACAAATCCTCAAACAATTTGATAGGTTCAACATTGCTACTTTGAAAAAGTAAGTTTAATTGCGTCACATGTTTTAATTCATTGTGTAGAAAAGTCAATAAAGCTTTAAAAGGCAGCCTCCGCATGTTATCATAAAGCTGTTCCGCCATGTAACATTTGTCATCAGATTTTGCAATAGAAAAAAGCAGCTTCAACTCCTCCCACTGCTCCAATATTGTGTTAATAGCTGTAATAGTCCAAACGGTTAGGGCTGTATGAAAACCAGTTATGGGTTTCTCTTACAAGAAATTCTAATTGGCGTGGTAATGATTCAGCCGCCTTTTCCGCGCATAAATGCAAAGAGTGGCAAACACATTTGACAACAATTAAATCAGGCAGTTCTCTTTTTAAAATAGCAGTCACCGAATTATGCTTACCGACCATAACGTTTGCTCCATCAACGCCGATTCCGATCATATTTTCAATTTTTATGCCATCCTCTTTAAGTTGATTGACAATTGCTTCATGCACACTTTTTGCATCACATTCTGTTATCAGTATTATTCGGTAAAAAGTTGTAACAACTTGCTTTGCCTTGTGTGAAAGAAAGCAAATCATAATGCATAACACTTTTTGTGTCGAAAGATCAGTACTTTCATCTATTATAATGGAGTACGGAAAATCTCCAATATCTTCAACCAAAGCTTCGAGCATCGATGGACCAAGTACATTTTTTATTAGCATTGAACACTTAGTTCGATGAATTTTTAAGGTTTTTAGAGCATCTGATGAAGATCTAATTGAGGGAGTATATTAATCAAATGATCTACAGTTAACAAGGAACAGTGCTCGGCGATAAAGGCAGCGATTTTCAACTCGGCAATTTTCGTGCTTTCTGACAAGACTGGTTTATATACTTCAGAAATAGATTTATATGCTTTTGCTGATTTTTCCCATGCTGTGGCTTTTTTATGTTTTTGAGTTTTAGCGTGACTAATCAAGTCTTTTTTGTGGGCTTTTAACACAACACGGCAATATTTACAGGTCGCCAATGTCTCACTCGTAACATCTGGTGCAAGCCAATCTGCAATAAAAACATAAATTGTAAATAACTTGATTGAATTATGAATTTAATGACACGTGATGATGTAGTGTATAGTTAGTTAGGAAGTATAATCACAACATGCTTTGATTTTGGTGAAAAAATAGGGAAACATTCAATCATGGCAACACCAACATCTCTCAATCAATTTCTCAAAAAGCCAACTCAGCCAGAACATAAATGGTTTAAAAAAACAATCGATTTTTATAAATATTATTTAAGTATGCATTATGTCCAAACTTGAAATTTTGAAAAAAAGCAATAACATATCAAACAACACCAACACAACTGACCAACTTATCCACTCCAACAATACCTATTATATACCTAAATAAAGATACCTTTATTAAATTTTATTGAAGAACGAGTACTGCCGTCGTAGTTAGATGACGCTGATGATACTATTGTAAAAAATCATAAATATTGAACTGAATTGTTTGTCTTGATCATTTATATTATAAATTACAAAAATGCAATGAAATCTATTTACCTTTTAGATCTGGATCTGTTTCCCAAATCTTCGTGTACTTCTGACTGTACGTTTTTTTATTATATTTATTTTCCTTAGACATCATTAACACATTTCTTGTCGACACACAGTACAAACCAAAATCGAAATAATATTCTTATCTTAATCTATTTTTGGCGCGGTATCCTATCTGACGTAAGCTAAATGTCAAAGATACGTTCAAGTTAAAAAAAAAACTTCATTATACACAACAACAACCGATGGACAACCGCCATATGCACAGACAATAAAGACCGCCAGTGGCGCCAGTATTGCCGCCAGTCACCACGGAGTGAGTGGTTGTAGAATAACGTACTAGATGTCGCTATGAGTCGCTAGGTCAAGAAATAAATATTAAAACTAGTTATGTAATTATCAATTTAAAAATATTAAAGAGTCAAAAAAATCCCTAAAAATACCCCTAAAAATTTCAGACCCCTAAAAAAATCCTATCTCGCTTATTTACCCCCTAAATCTGGGGGGAAAACCCCTAAGTTGGGAACCGTGCCACGTGCGAGCCGCTCGCAGCGGACTCGTCCCTACGTACTCACTTGATACAGTATCAGATACATTATATGCTACACGGCTAGGTGAGTATCCTCCTTTAGAACGATGTTAAACAATCGACTTCTCAAGCTCTTTGTAGAGTTAATGTCGTCAAAGTGTCTTTTCTTATTTTCTGGTAAATATTCAGTGGCATAGTAGTGACGTCGATGTTGCCGTTCTATGCCAGCAATATAGTAGGATTGTAATCATTTATTATCTCTGCTTCAGCTGTATCTTAATTGTAAGAGTATCGGTCACGGGGCGCGGGAAACCAAATCGCCACCGGGGTATAAACCCTTTTTTCTTTATTTTTTGTCTCATACAAATATTTATTATGTTTGTGGGTTTGGTATCCCACGAAGCGTTGGTAAGGAGTTAGGGCATTTTTTTTTAGGTACTTCACATGTAATATATTTCGATATGAGAGCTGCTACCATGTCGATTGACAAATCATGAAAGCACAGGGGCTCCTTTTACCCACAGCACCAAATGAAAATGTTGAGCACCACGAGATTAATATTCACGCCTCCAAAAGTAATGCTCTTTATCTCCTCTCTCTATAGCTAATTTCTCTATAGCTTACTGGCTGAAGTGTGAAAATCTAAAGTTGCACGAAATTTATTGTCAATGAAACGAGAAGTGGATACCGGATCTATGGCTACACAGTCGATTTGCTTACCTTGTCGTCAAAATTTAAGGCCGACGTGGTAGGTCCCAGTTAAAAAAGTTAATCCGATTAACGATTAAAAATTACGATTAAAAAGTTAATCGCAAATTGTGCGATTAAAATTAATTAATCATAATCAGAATTTTGTTGATTACGATTATTAATCGTAATCGTTAATCACGATTAAAAATGTATGATTAATACATAAAGTTTGAAAAGGTTAACAAATATAAAAACTTACATAGCTAATCAAAGTCCTTTTTTTGTCTTAATTATAAAGTACAATGGACGGCCTTTATTGGCGAGCCAGTGGACTGTAAAACGACGTGTGTATTTATATATATGAAATGATGAATCGATGGTGGTTTTAGTCTTTAATAATGATATTATTTTCACAATTATAAATTAGTTATAAGACATTAGTCGGAGCTGACACAACACTGACAACAACAGAAAAATATCAGGAAAAAACATATAGAGCATATAAAAGAGGTATTTACAATTAAACTTAGAACATGCTTCCAGCCAGTCGCCAACATTCCGGGCCCCTAGTGGAACACTAAATCCTGGTGGCAACTGGCTGGGGCTCAGCTACTAGTGGAAGGAGCTTACGGACTGGTCGACGCAAAATACCTGCCTTTGTGGCTACGTCTGCGACTCGTACCAGTCCATCAGGTCCCACGAAAGTCTTAGCCACCCTACCGAGAAGCCAAAGGCCTCGTGGTAGCGTATTGTCCGCGATTAAAACTACGTCACCCTCGCAAAGAATCGACTGTCTTCTTTCTTTTCCTCGTGGAATTAGTGTGGGCAGGTATTCGGTCAGCCACCTCTTCCAAAAATGATCAGCAAGCCTGAGAGCGTGTCGCCAATCACATCTGCGTACTAGATCAGCATCAGAGAGGTTGACTGGCCACGAAGACGTTGATGAGGATCCAATCAGAAAATGAAACGGTGTTATGGCTTCGGGAGCGTCGGGGGAGTTTGGAACATATGTAAGTGGTCTGGAGTTCACAATCGACTCAGCTTCAATTAATAAGGTGGTAAACAATTCTTCACGTGGAGCTCTATCTTTAAGTGTGACACGCAGGGCTGTTTTTACGGACCGCACTAGTCTTTCCCACGCACCGCCCATAAATGGTGAGGCGGTTGGTATAAACCGCCATTGAATCTTACGGCTGGTCGTGAAGGTCTCCACTGCTTCATCATAAAGTGACGAAAGCTCGCGATTTGCACCGACAAAGTTTGTTCCGTTGTCGGAAAATATCGTTGTTGGTGTTCCCCGCCGGGCTATTAGACGTCTTAGGCTCATAATCGCTGAATCCGAGGTAAGAGATGCAACTACTTCTAAGTGAATAGCTCTAGTAACCAGGCACGTGTAGAGAGCCACGTATCTCTTTTCGCGTCGTCGACCCACTGCCACTTCTATTGGGCCGAAGTAATCCAGGCCAACATGTGTAAAAGGTCGCGTATGATGGTCGAGGCGTTCTAAAGGTAAATCGCCTGTTGGTGGTGTGACTAGTCGGCCGTTTTGTCTTCTGCATCGTAAACATGACTTAGCTATGTTGCGTATTGTCGTTCTCGCACGTAGAATCCAAAATCTTTGTCTTATTTCATTAAGCACAAGCTCATGGTTTCCGTGGCCGGCTTCAGCATGTTTATTTAAAATAATTAGGTGCACAATTCGGTGACGGCCATCCAGGATGATCGGTGACTTGAAACTCTCACTTACCCCATGAGCAGATTTTATGCGTGAATCCAAACGGATAAGGCCGTCCTTGTCAAGGACTGGGGCGAGTGCGGCTATGCGGCTGCTCTTAGGCAATGGCTGAGAGGCTTTCAAAGTCTTCAGTTCTTCGGAAAAGTTGTCAACCTGGACCTTCAGAAATAGCATCTTCTCTGCTTTGAGTATGTCTATGGCGGAAAGTTGCGAGGGGGACGCAGAATCGTCAGCAAACTTTGCGAGTAAGCGCGGTGAACGAGACAGGAATATACGACCAGTTAAAGACCTTCTTAAGGAGTACATTACTTGCAAGGAAGCATTGAAAGAGTTACAGGCGGATAATTCTATTATGAAGAATACCATAACTGACTTAAATGCGCGCCTTAATCAATTGGAACAACAAACCCGCTCGAACAATATTGAAATTCAATGTTTACCAGAAAAAAAACAAGAAAATCTCCTTGAAGTAGTGACCGAGCTATCTAAGGTTGTGGGATGCAACATTGAGCCCCGGGACATTTTGCACTGCACTAGGGTGGCCAAGCTTAACCCAAAAAATCCCCGTCCGAGGTCAATAGTGGTCCAGCTTGCCTCTCCGCGTATTCGGGATCAGCTCCTCGCAGCTACTATCACCTATAATAAATCTAATTCCGAAAAAAAATTGAATACAACTCACCTGGGATACCCGGGCCTTAAAACACCAATATTCGTCTCTGAACATCTGTCTGCGAGCAACAGGGCCTTACACACCGCAGCAAGAATTAAGGCCAAGGAGATTGGTTACCAATACGTCTGGATTAGAGGCGGTCGCATATTTATGAGAAAGAATCAAGAAAGTGAACATATCCTAATTAGAGATATGGTCACCCTACAAAAGTTGAATAAATAATGCTATTTCTATTTAGATACTTATTTACTTATTACTACTTATTTGTTTAAATTTGTTAATTTTTAGTACACTTCTGTTTTTATTGTATAAATAAATTACATTCAACACGTTAAAGTTATACTACCAAAATACTCGGGGTTTACGTACAAAAACACATAATTTTTATCAGCAATTATCTTGTGAAACATACGACATCGTAATCTTAACGGAGACATGGCTGAACAGTTCTGTGCCGAGTGCGGAGCTATTCGACAATAGATATATAGTGTATAGAAGAGACAGAGATGGCAGAAAAAAGGATGGGGGTGGAGTGCTAATAGCTGTTCTAAAGAAAATAAAGTCGAAACGTATGATGCAGTGGGAAAGTCAATGCGAGGATCTCTGGGTCACGGTTGATGTACCTATTGCTAAGTCAATACGTCGAATAGCTCTGTGCACAGTTTACCTGCCTCCACCGGTTATTCGTTCAACTTTAGAACACTTTCTGGACCGCTGCAACACTATATTTGAACAATCGAAACTGTACACATGTGTGGTAGGAGATTTCAATATGGCTTGTATCAACTGGAGCTTGGTGGGTGACTCGGATAATGTGTATATACCTCCGGGCATCAGTCACTTATTGACTGACTTTACTCATATTAATAAACTCCAGCAACTGAACAATGTAACTAATTCAATTCAATTCTGGGCGTATACTAGATCTTATTCTGACTAACCTACCTTCTAACAGCGTATGTGCTGCTCTAAACCCTTTAAGTGTTGTGGATACTTTACATCCCCCTCTTGAAATTTACATTAAAACAACTGTTGATGCCAGACTTTCTTATAACAATAGCATTCCAAAACCTAATTATTTTAACCTTAACTATGATGACATTCGTTCACAACTAGGTTCTGTTGACTGGCAACATAAATTCGAAGGATTGACAGATGTTAATCGTATGATCGGAGTATTTTATGATGTCATCGATGGTATTATTAATGCTCATACATCTATCATAAACACACATAAATTAAAGTTTCCGGTTTGGTTCGACAAAAGTTTAATAAAAACGCTTAAAGAAAAAGAAAAGATAAGAAAACGCTACAAAGCCTATGGAAATCCCATGGATGCGTTGGAACTGAAATTGCTAAGTAAACGTTGTTCAATAATGTCGACTAATTGTTATAATAACTATATCGAAAATATGGAAGCGCAAATAATGAAAGACCCAAAGAAGTTCTGGAGTTATATTAAAGACAAACGAGGTGGCACCAGCTCCTTTCCTGTCTCAATGAGTAACAACACTATTACTACATCTAACGGCAATGAAATTTGTGAAATGTTTGCTACTCATTTTTACTCTTCTTTTAACGATCGTCAAACTGTAAATTATCATTCAAGCTCGGACTACTTAACTAACATTAGAAACTATAGTTTGCCTTTGACAATACCTGTCATTGAGCAAGAGACCATATTAAATAAGCTTAAGTCTCTAGATCATCGTAAGGGTGCAGGCCCAGATGGGATTCCTCCTATATTCCTGATCAATTGCGCTTCTTTTCTAGCTCTTCCTCTGTCGGTAATTTACAACAAGTCTCTTAAAACTGGCATTTTTCCGGATCTATGGAAGAAGGCTAAAGTCGTACCCATTCATAAATCCAATGTAAGCGATCAGGTAGCTAACTATAGACCTATCTCTGTTTTATCCACCCTAGCCAAAGTGTTTGAATCACTGATATGCCCATTCATACAATCCCACTTGGCATTGTATTTAAGTAACTCTCAACACGGCTTTGTGGGAGCTAGGTCTACTTGCACGAATCTGGTGACCTTTACCGAGACTTTGGTGGAAGCTGTGGATTGCGGTGAGGAAGTGGATGTCATTTATACTGATTTTTCCAAAGCTTTCGACCGAGTTCCGCATTTCACACTGTTGGAAAAGTTGTCAGCATATGGCATTACCGGTAGCCTCTTGAATTGGCTTAAATCTTACCTTGACAGTCGCTCTTTCTTCGTGGCAGTGAACAGTTTCCAATCTAAGGTGCATAAAATTATATCTGGTGTCCCGCAAGGTTCCCACATTGGTCCAATTCTATTCAACTATTTCATTAACGATATTCCTTGCAGCTTTAATTACTCTGAGATTTTCATGTACGCAGACGACCTTAAATTTTCTAGAATTGTAAAAACTAACAAGGATATAGATCTGCTTCAGAAAGATATTGATGCGTTGATAGAATGGTGCAATATTAATGACATGAGTTTGAATATCAATAAATGTTATCACATGAAATTTTCTAAAAAAATTAACCCTCTGCAATCAGTTTATTATATTGGCCAAAACACCATACAACGCGTGAGCGAAATTAGAGACTTGGGTGTTATTTTTGACAGTAAGCTCACATTTGTACCACACGTGGAAAGTATAGTGAAAAAATCATCTAGAATGCTTGGATTCGTTTTAAGAAATGCGGTTAAGTTTCGATGTAGCAAAACTAAAATTCTTTTATATAACTGCCTCGTTCGTGGCATACTGGAGTACTGCAGCCCTGTATGGAGACCACATTATGCGACACACAAATTAAGACTGGAGCGTATACAGAAGAGGTTCCTCTGGCACCTAGCATATGCCTCTGGTGTCGCTAAAAGGATAAAATCGTACGAAGCGAGATTGACACACTTTAAGCTAGTCACACTCGAGAAACGAAGGAATGTTATAGACTCCATATTTCTATACAAGCTTCTGACACACAAGGTAGATTGTCCACAACTCTTAAGCAAAATTAAATTCCAGGCTCCAGCTAGGTATCCTCGTTTTCCTATCACCCCCCTGCATCCCCCGCTTCGCAGAAGCATTCTCGGTACAAACTCCACCATCCCACGACTCTGTAAACTGCTCAATAGTTGCAGCGCCCTGGTCGATATACACACTGACTCGCTTTACAAAATCCGCAAAACCATAATGAAAGCCTTATAGGAGGAACTTTATTTGAGTGCCATCTGTTTTTGATAATACTTGTATTGTATTTCTAGCATAAAATTATGATAATATTGTTGTCTATTGTGCACGTGGTGCTTACCTATAAGTAATTGTAACACTATGCCACTTCATATTTATTGTATTTTTTTTTTTTTAACTTATAAACAGTGTATACAATTGTTGGTGAGCCTAGTAAATAAATAAATAAATAAATAAACACACAAATTTAAGATTTTTCATAGACCTATTCAGCTAATCCCAGAAAAAGCTACTACTGTAACTTTGGCGTGTATACATTTATTTAATTATATCAAACGGACCGCTGCAACTCAGCAAAACGAATACGATACTGAAAATAATCAAGGAGAAGTCTTTCCCGGTGAATGGCGTAGACATCTTGAAAACGACAGTTGCTTAGATAATATGTCAGGAGAAGACAATCAAACCTCGGATACTACAGTGACCGCTGAGGATACAACAGTGGAGTAGACTCATTATTTTCTTTCTAGTGTCGGAGGATTAGAATGGCAATATAACCAATAAACGCCCATTAGTCGAATAAAATTAAAACTCATATAATCAATATTATTTTTAATCATTAAGTAGTTCCATGTATTATCCATTAAATCTAAAATCGTAAATTACACACAGTGAGATACACTTTTATTGTGATTCGTATAATAAAGTTTTAAACAAAATAAGAAATGTGTTTTTGTAAACCAATAACATGATATTAACTATGTAACAGTAGAAGTGTTACTAAACTAAAATTAAAACCTTGCTATTCCTTTCGCACATATGTCAAGCTCTACTCGTGTGAAGGGATAGAGTCAACACTAATTTTAAATTTAACTTTAATGGGGCTACCTATAGCTACCTTTATTATACCAAAAAGAAAATTAAATATTTATAACATATTTTGAAGATTACTTTATAAGTTTTATAACACTATCAGAAGGATTTAGAGCTAGGTATTCTTCAGCAAATGTTTCTAGTGACGAAGGTTGAATTGTTTGTGGATCTGGGTTTGTTTGGGCAGAGTATTCAGAAGAAGTTAAGTTATTTGTAAAAGGGCTTACAACCGTCTGTTGAAGTGAAGATGCTGCATAGTATCCTGGATGACTGTGTGAACTAGAAACACTACTTGGTCTTGCAAAATCCGTAAATGTATCGGGTCTAAATCCAGTTTCGGCTTCAAATATTATATTGTTGATCCGATGTCTCACAATAGCTTTCATTTGTCGATCCATTTGTCTTAACTGACCCGCAATATGATCTCCAAATAAACCATCCTCATCTTTTGTCACATTTGGTCGTTGGGAGACATTCTTCATAATATTCAATGCTTCGGATATCAACTCTTTATTAGGGTTGATTTTAGGACGTTTATTTCGTTGCCAAGTTGTATTTTCTGGCGACATCTGTGGTAAATCATTTTGATTTGATTGTGAATCTCGTTGTGAATCGTGGCTCGTCGACGGTGTGTCCTGCGAAAAAAGACGAAAAAGACTGCCCGTTTAGCCGTTTTACTTTTATTTAATAAAAAATAAATAAGTATATCTAGTCAAAATCAACATTTATTGTGTATTTTTTTATTATGGATTTTATTAAAGGCACTGAATAAGTCTTCAACATTTCAATTATTATTTTTTTCAAACACATTTTTTTTTACCTGAGTGGCAACTATTTTGCCAATGCCCGGGAAAGGGTTAAAATGTAAATACAAAGATACACTAATAAATAAACTAATATAATTATATGTCTATGGGGCCCTAGTTGCCTGATTATAAATTAAAAAAAAAATCTTTACTTACAGTATCGGTGGTTCCAGTAGGCACATTTTTGTTCTGCAGAAAATTTAGTGATTTGTAGGCAAACCATTTACTATGATAAATATCATCAGTACCCGCACCAGACTTTTTTGAATTATCTTCTTTTTTTTCTCTTGGTAATAATGACTAGTTAATTTTTTTATCTTTCTCTCGATTTCCGGAACATCAGTAGCAAATTCACTGGCAATTTCATTAAATGCGTCGTAACGCTTTGGCCGGCTTTTGTAGTCCCGGTTTTTTGGGTTCCATAATATTTCTTTTAAATGATAGAGGTCTATTACTTTTATAACTGTTGCATCGTCCCACTCCATATTGGTTAGTTGATAAAAAATAAAAGTGCCGACACTTCACAACAACAGAGAATGAATAAGTGATACGTCGAATAAGTGATACGTCACTACTATGAAAGCCAGCGGGCAACTGACTGAGTGAGTGGAGAGGGATGCCGTCGGCATCGTCATGCTGCCCCGCCGGCTTGCCCGCGCGGGCGGGCGCAAGCCGGCGGCATGATTGTACAAAATAAGGCCGGCGGGTTGGGCCGGCGATCCGTGCCGCCGGGTCAGCGGCTTTGGTGTGTAGACCGCTGTACAGGGTGTCCAGTGGCAGATTTCAAACTTTGAAAAATTGTTAATTCGGATTTGTTTTATAAACTACGTATTTTAAGCTGTACAGGGTGTCCAGTGGCAGATTTCAAACTTTGAAAAATTGTTAATTCGGATTTGTTTTATAAACTACGTATTTTAAGTACCCCCACAAGATAAAGTCACAAGGGCTTAAATCTGGTGACACCTAGGTGGCCACGGTATGGTACCATTTCGGGATATATTTTTTTCTGAAAATAACTGCCGTACTGCATTCATAGACACATTAAGGCGGGGGTATCCACTAGAGCAGCCTCGCGCTGAGCAGCCTCACGCTGAGCCTGCCGAGACACGCGGAAAGTTAATGCGTCTCCACTTGAGCTCACGAAAATACCTTTGAGGGGCAAGCCTCGAACCTGAGCCGAAATTTCCTCAGTATATCTTTTACCACCATGTGTGACAGACGTAAAGTTGCTGCAGCATTGGTAGTTATAGGGCAATACAGAAGGAAAAAAATTGAGAAACGAAAACGACGATGGTGGATAAAGGAACTATATCGTCAGCGAAATGGTCGTAATATGCAGTTGTTTTCGGATATGGCATTTGAAGGTGTAGAAGATAGTATCAGAAATTTTACTAGAATGAACAATGAAACATTTGAAGAGTTATGTATCAAGCTTGCACCAATAATTGGAATAAAAGATACGTCGTTCCGCAAGGCAATTACAACGAAAGAAAGACTGGCCATTACCCTGAGTTTGCCGCGCTTAACCCTGTGTCAGTCCTAATTGCGGAACGTACTTTCTAGTATACAGTGAACAACACGGTTTATATCAAGCTTTAACTTAACATATGTAAAATCTCGTAGCCTAGGAACCGGATATCTGTCAGGCTTAGTTTGGGCTTTTATTGCCATAATCGCCACAAGGGCGCCACCCTCTTTTCGCTGGTTCGATGGTTCGATGGTTTCGATGGTTCGCCACCATCTTTATTAGGAACACACTGCAAAGGATTAGCCCACTGGCTCTTACTGGGCCTACAAATACACAGGGTATTTGTAGGCCCAGTAAGAGCCAGTGGGCTAATCCTTTGCAGTGTGTTTAAAAATATCTTTGACTTTACCATACCTATGAGGCGGAAGAGGTCTCGCTCGCGCTCATACAGGTTGTCCAGATTTCTCTATATGATGAACAATGCTGTGTTTAGGTGCTTCCTTAAAAGAAATTGGTTTCGTTAAGTCAGGATAATCACTCAAAATATCGAAAAATGGGTTTCGGTCATCCACCGTTTTTACAGATTCATAATCAATTGTATTACATGTATTATCATTATATTATTATCATTGTATTTGCGTTGTGTGTTAGATGTCCGAAATATTTATTTATTTATTTATTTATTACAAACAGTAGGTAAAACATTTAAATTCGTAATTTGGTCAATAAACTTTCTTTCTTTCTTTGTTTAAAGTAACAGCTTGTATTTCACTAAAATATCAGCTCCAATTATCGGCTGTTTAACATCTGCTACCAAAAATGCTGCTTTAAATGACCATTAAATGCTCGTCTTAAATTTAAATTTAACTCTAAATTACGTAAACTATGGGTCTTAATAACTGTACCATTAGCTGCGTAGAGCTTAAACGAATCACTTTCACTAATTTCTCTTTTATTTACCGCTGATTTTGGTAACACTGACACATTTGCACCACTGTCAATTAGAAAACGTAAACCTGAATTTTTATCTCTTACATGTAGAGGTTATTAACATGCGGTTACAGTGTCCCGTCGTTGCCTGCACCGTTCTTAGTTTGCCTGCTTTTTATTCCAATTGCAAGATTCCAAGCATTTCGCTGCTTTATTCTTATAGCGAAAATGATAAAAACATAACCAATCTGGGTCGTTAGGTGTGCGTCTCTTATATTATATATATATTTAAATTATAATGATAATTATTAAGTATATTTAAAGAGAAAATAAAATACATTATATTTATAAATTTTTCACATTTCCCCAAAATTTTCGGTCAATACCCGGCTTCTATTAGTCGTAGCGTGATGTTATTTAACCTTACCTACAACCTTCTGCGCTATATGTATCCGCGCCATCTATTGTATATGTTTCTATATAATGGGTCCATAGAGTCCCATAAACATTTTCTTAAACGCACTTCTTCAATTACTCGACCGGTGTCAATATCACGATTATCCATGGTTATCCCGATTGTACGTGCGTTCAGCGCGACACGAAAACGCTCACTAGAGTGTGGAGACGCGTCGGCGCCTGTCGGTCAGCGGCGCCGACGCGCGGCGCGTACGCCCGCGTATTGCTCAGCGCTGACAGCCGTCAGCGCTGAGCGATCTGCGCGACTCGAAAACGCTACATGCAACTTCATATATATTGACCCATCAGCACCGACCGTCAGCGTGTGGTCAGCGTAACAGGAAAATCAGCCTTAATAGGCACGCCAGCAAAACGCCCATTTAAGAAAAGTGAAAAAGATTTTCAGAGTTTATAATGAACAACAACGTGACACGGGAATTATATTCTATAGATTTTTGTGCACTATCATCATCATTACAGTTTTTTAATTAATTATATATTAATTAAGTATAATTTGCCAACTAATAAAAAGTTGTGTCTATTATAATTATAATAATTATTTTTACGGGAATTAACGCGATCAATTATTTAAAGGTATTCATCAAACAAATCAGAGGTATGTATTACCTTTAAATAAGTGATCGTGTTAATTCCCGTAAAAATAATTATTACTATATCATGGAACGCGAAAGTTTAAAAGTTGTGTCTATTATGTTGTTTGTAGTGTGTTATGTTTCTATTATGTTGTATACATATAAAAAACTTAAAACTTACATGATATTATCACAGTTTAGATACTGTACGCTTGATTAACGTTTAAAACAATATGAACAAGATTTCTATTAGTAAATTAGCTTTATATAGACGATGATGAATTCATTGCGTTTCATTTTAACAGGAAATAAAACGTTTACATAGAGGCTTTTTGCGAGATTTTAAATACGCAAAATAATTAATTATATCATCGTATGATATCTTTTGTTCAGCAATTCAGACTCAATGCATAAAAGTTGTTACAGTTGTTTTTTGTTTTTTACAGTTTGTTGCTGGTGTGCATAGAGCCATGCGAAGTGCTATATCCAAGTTTGGATAAACGTTCTTTAAATTTTGTTTACGCAAGAACGAAGAAAGGCTGTTTAGAGATCCAGAATCTGGCTTTATTGAAATCCTTTCAGACGTTGGATGAGACTGAGAATGTATGCATACGTGTACTAAGTCCATTTCCAAATCGTCTGGATACATTTCTACCAAAGAAGTGTTTTTTTCTGTTAGGGTCGATGGCACCAATTCGCTTAATTTTGTTAGAAAAGAAAACTTTTCGTTAAATATATTGATAAGCTTCGTAAAGATCAGCAACTGTGATCAAATCTACGGCGGAACTCTGAATTTGAACATTCACTTTGTAAGAGGGTAATTAGCTTCAAGGCACTGCTTACTCAATATAAATAAAAGAACCGTTTGATGCGAGCACAAAAATATAATGTATTTCTTTAGTTTTATAAACTACCGGAGAATCTTAACAACGCAATTCACCAAAATGGAACAACGCCATCTATCGAGCGTTGCATCAATTAAAAATACAATCATTCGACTGAACACACTTTGTTTATTCTGACCAAAAAAACATTCCATATAACGCCGTTTCTAGTTTTTCCAAATCGGAAAGTATTCCCGCGGCGTCACAGGCTTTTCGGTGCAATCATCCTTAATCACTTCCAAATTTTTACGAACTTCATGCCAAGAATCTCGTAAACTTTTACATGCATCGTCTGGAGCTGACCAACTCGTTACATTTACTCTCTTCAGAGTATTTGGCTTTCCCAATTTCAGACGTTAGTTTTTGCCAGCGTTGTGTCGAGCTTACAAATGTTAGACTATCGATTAGCACATCACTAGCAAGCAGCGTGTCCCAGCACTAGCTGATCTGAGGTCTCTTTGTGTGAATATGGCTGACTGTGATGTGGTTTTGTGAAAACGTTATTAAAAGAAATAATTTAGAAGAACAAGTTTCATTACAATGTAGATACCACTGCGCACACCTAAAAGATAAACATAGAAAACATTAATAGGTTATGGGATAAATGCTGTAAGTAAAGATTTTACTAAGAAGAAATAGTGAGAAAAAAAAAAACAAAATGGCGCAAAGCGTACATTTTCCTCAATTGGAACCAGATAATTTGAACAACTGGAAATTTAGAGTAAGGTGTCTACTTGAAGAAAAACAATTACTACCGGCTTTACAGAAAAAAGAGGAGGTGAAACCCGAGGTAAACGCAAAAGCGAAATCAATAATTGTGCAGTGCATAACTGACAAACATCTAGATCTAATAAAAGATGCTAAAACCGCTTGTGAAATGATGGAAGTACTATCATCAATTTTCGAAAGAAAGACTGTATTCAACCGATTTCATCTGAGAAAGAAATTAATAACCTTAAAACTTGTCAAAGGAGAAACTATGCAAGAATATTTTTTGAAGTATGATGCAATAATAAGAGAATTAGAAACAGCAGAGAGGAAACTAGATGAAGAAGAGAAAATCACGTACTTATTACTCGGAGTGACAGGAATCCATAAGTATGATACAGTAGTCACAGCAATTGAGACGTTGAATGAAAAATTAACGTTGGAATTTGTAAAAGCACGATTATTAGACGAAGAAATGAAAATGAAACATAATGATAACCAAGAAGAATCTAAAGTTACTGCATAGTGCATTTAAAATATACAATTCAAAACAGATAATTAAATGCTTTACATGTGGAAAGCCAGGACATAAGAGTAGCGAGTGCAAGAATAATAGAGATAGTTACAGCAGAGGTCGCGGTCAATACAAAAGAGGAAAGTACACGGGAAACTTTAGAGGAAATTACAGAGGTCGAAGTAATTTAGCTACACAGGAAAATGAAACATTCGTGGCATTTTCAATGGAAAATGACGATATAGAAAATCAGAAAGAAGTTAATTTTATTGTAGATTCAGGTGTGACACGTCATTTCATTCAAACAAAATATGAAAAATACATGAACAAAGTAGAAGATTTAGAACAGGTGTTACGTTGTAACAAGATCCTAACAATAAAAAACTAAATATTTTTAAACGTATAACTCTAAAAATAAACATAAAAAGTATTACGTACAAAATGACTGCGCAATAATCTAATATTAGCAAAACGGGAGCCGCGCGAATTCGCTAGTATAGGTGGCGTGTAAATTTGGCGAAGCATTGCCTAATAAGGAGAAACCGGATATGCACGTTAATGGAACAATCGAGATGAGAAAGTTATCGCTATCCGACGCCAGGAGGCGCTACGGTAGGATGTGCCGTACTGTTCTTACCAATAGCAGGGTCTCAGTAAAAACCAAGGGCGATACCATCTTAATAGGATAAACCGCTCATTTCATAGCTCTGTTCGTGTCATCTCGGGATTATTCTAGAAGCCGGAAACGAATGTTCAAGCTTCCATGAGTTTCCATTACTTTCGATCACCGAATGAGAGTAAATTCTAATTGCATATAAAAGCGGGTTCCCGAACGGGAAGATCATTTTATTTTTCGTATCACTGAGAAGTTGAACAGTGTATATATTATCTACGACGCAATATTGTGGAAGTTATCATAAGTCGAGATTATTCGCCGTTATAATTTTTAACAATAAAATTAATTATAATAACTTCAGTTACAATCCCCCAGGTGAGTTTAATATGATTATTCCAATAGAACTGTGTTTGCTGGCTGATTTCATTCTAAGTTGCTTTCGCTAATAATTAAGAATGATTTTCTTCTAATTAGTATTAGAGATCCTGTAGCTGCCCATAGTCCATATAGTGATCTATCCATATAGTGATTTAACTATGATTTTATTGTGGAATAAAAGATGTTTTAATGTATTTACCAAATGTTTTTATAGCAGAGTAACAGCACATATCCACCATTACACCGGAAGGGGCGGAAGAGATACGTTTACAGATAATAAAGATAAATAATAGTCTATGGTACTTTTGTTGTTGGTTTCAATTCTACACCCACCTTCAACAAAAGTCCCTATCTTAACTAAAATCTTACTAAATAGATAGACCCATAAACTTTCTTAATTTAAAAAACTTATCATATGACAACGGCTTTGTCAATATATCAGCCAATTGTTCACTAGTGTGCACATACATACTGAATGTCTACAATTCCCAAATTTATTTTCTCTTTAATAAAATGGTATTTTATATCTATATGTTTCATTCTTTTTAACTGTTGATAAGATTTACAAGCATTAATTGCTGACTGATTGTCTTCATACACTACTACAGTACAAGAAGAATTAAACAATTCTATTTCAATAAGCATATTTCTTAACCAGCAAATTTCACTGATACATAAAGATAGAGAAATATACTCTGCTTCACAAGAACTCATAGCCACTGTTGGCTGTTTCTTAGAACACCAGGATACAATATTACCATATACTAACATACAATATCCAGAAGTAGACTTTCTATCTAAAAAATTTTCCCCCCAACTAGCATCAGCATAAGCTGTTATTATATTATTGCAAACATTATTCTTATACTCTAATTTCAAATCCAGAGTACCTTTTATGTATCTCAGTATGCGTTTAAGACACACCCATAAAGCATTACTAGCACAAGATTGATATCGAGATAAAAAACTTATGGACACACATAGATCAGGCCTGGTGCCTATCATAGCATACATAATGCAGCCAATCACTTGCCTGCATCTATGTTCAATTTCATCACATTCTGACTTATCCCTTTGAAGAGTAGTAAAGTCAAATTTAGGATCCATAGGTGTAGACACACTATGACATTCACTCATATTAAACTTATACAATACATTTTTAAGATACTGGGTTTGATCCAATGTGATAGTACCACTATTAAAGTCTTGTTTTATATTAATACCTAAATAATAACTTGCAATACCTAGGTCTTTCATTTTAAATATAGTTTTCATTTTATTTATCACTGAATTTACCATTGGACCAAATCCAGTACACAACAGATCATCGACATATATAAGAACATAGACTTTACTGCTAGAATCACAATAATAATACAAACAATGATCACTTTCAGTTTTCATAAAATGTTGGTTCAACATAAAAGTATTAAATTTTTCATACCACAACTTAGGAGCGCCTTTAAGTCCATATAAAGCTTTATTTAACTTACATAATTTACCCACTGGTACTATAAAGTTCTCAGGTAAGGTTATATATATATGATCATTTATATCACCATACAGGAATGCACTACATACATCTAACTGCATAATAGCCCACTTATACTTTAAACACATAACTAATAATGTTTTCACAGTTATTAATTTTATCACTGGCGAATACACTTCACTGAAACTTAGGTTTTTCTGAACAAAACCTCTTGCAACTAACCTTGCCTTGTATACTTGGACATTTCTGTCCTTGTCATATTTTATTTTATATACCCATTTGGTATCAACCATCAATATACCTGTATCTGGCTTGTCAACAAATGACCATGTATTATTTTCAGCAAGGGAATGCATCTCAGCATTCATGGCTTGTTTCCATTGAGCAGCATAAGGTGATGTCTTGGCTTCTTTTAGGTTACTCGGTTCATCTGGATTTATTGCCATTAAACATGATTCTTCAAATCCAAACCTCACTGGTTTCTTTTTATTTCTTTGTGATTTTCTAAATGTTAATGCTGATTCTGCATCATAGTACTCATCAGGACTCTTTTTGTTATTTTTATGATTTTCTTGCATCTCTTTCTCATGACTTTCAGGTTCATTCTCATTTTGTCTTATTGGCGATGTGATTTCAATGGCCAACTGATCATTTATTTCTTTACATGTATTTTTATCTTCTATCAAAGTTTCTTTTAGGTTATCTGACTTCATTGTATCTGCCGAGTCTTGTTCAATTTCAATTATTTTACTTGATTTTATATTTATACTATCAGAGCTTTGTGAAGGCACCATTACTACTTCTCTCTCCATTGAGAATGTCTTGCTCTCTGGGTAATAGATTTTATGGCCTTTGGTGGTCTCTCCATAGCCGACAAACAATCCCTTCTTACTTTTACTATCTAGTTTCAGACGTTTCTGTTTTGGTATATGTGCCCATACTTCAGCTCCAAATTGTAACGTTAACAACTTTATATTGAACTCCTTTTTACACCATAACTCATATGGAGTCTTATTTTCAATAGAACTAGTGCCACTTCTGTTTATTATAAAGACTGCCGTGTTGACAGCTTCAGCCCACAGATTTTTAGGTAAACACTTATCAATTAGCATTGTTCTTGCTGCTTCCATCACAGTTCTCATCTCTCTTTCAACTTTTCCGTTTTGGGCTGGCGTGAATGCTACTGTGACTTGATGAACAATACCATGTTCATCTAACATGTTCTTAACTGAGTTGTTTACAAATTCTCCACCTCCATCGGTTCTAATTGTTTTAATCTTTATGTCTTGGTTTTTACATGCAGCAATGAAAATCTTTAACTTTGAGTAAACCTCATTTTTCTGCTTAATGCAATACACAGTACGGAAATGTGAATAGTCATCCTTAATTAACAGGAAATATCTTGAACCTCCAAGTGATGTCACCTCCATTGGGCCACACAGGTCAGCATGGATTAATTCACCAAGGTTATAACTTTTATTTTCACTTCTAGGATGTGGCTTTCTACAATGTTTTCCTTGTACACAAGATTCACAAAAATGATCCTTCAAACAAGTTTGCATGTTATTTTTAATTTGTATTTTCTTAATATAGGTGAAGGTTTGATGAGCTAGTCTATTATGAAGCTGAAATGTCTCACACTTGTTGTCACAATAATTATTTTTGTTAACATCTGACATGTCTGAGTTCAAAGACCCCGGTATGACATTTACACTAGAGTAAGCAATGTCACTTTTACCAAAACTCATTTTAAATAGCTTTCCTTTGCGTTTAGCTATCACTATACATTCATTATTTTTCAAGAACTTGGTTTCATCACTAGTGGAAAACATGTTGAGTCCCTTGTCTAAAGCAGATGAGACAGAAAATAAATTTGCTCTCATGTCGGGAACATGAAGTACATTTTCAAGGTTAACTAATGACCACTTTTTACCATTGAATGCTTTCATTTTAATGTTTCCAACACCCATGACTGGGACTTTAGCTCCATCTCCTACCTGTACCAAGCGGACGTAATCAGTCTTCTCATAGTTTTCAAAATATTGCAAATCTTTACACATGTGATGTGTACAACCACTATCCATATACCAACAGTCACTATCTTTTAACTCTTCACTCGCTACTAATGCTGTTGTCTCATCATTTTTATATTTGTTTTCATTCTTCTTTCTAAAGAAACAATTTTTAGTTTGGTGATTAGACTTCTTGCATATTTGACATCCGTTCACTTTATTTTTATTGCAATTGCGCTTGATATGTCCATTGCCACCACAAAGATAGCATTTAATAGCCCTAGTCGCTAGTGCTGTAGCCACCTCATCACCATCATTTTGATAACGTTCTTCTTCCAACAGAAGTCTAGCTGTTAGCTCTTCTAAGCTTTGTTTCTCTAGCGGGACAGACTCCCAAGCAGATCTGAAATGCTTGAACTTCTCTGGTAATGACATAAGAATTTTAGTTATTGCCATTTTATCTGAAATATCCTCTCCTGCTTGTTTTAATTTCACCCTTAACTCTTCAATTTTTGAAAGGAAGTTTGACACTGAATCCTCAAATGACACATTGAAGAATTTCTGCTGGTGAAGATGAACACTAATAGCAGATTCCCTGTCATAAACCGCTATTAATTTTCGCCACATTTGGTGTGCGTTTTCGCAAGCTAGTAGATGAGTCTGCGGACCTGACTCCATGCGAGTCACTATAACTGATTGAGCTTTGGCGTCATCTTTCAGCCATGTGTTCCGCGCTTTTTCTTCTTCAGGTTTTAATGATTTACCAGCTACTATTTCAAATAGCCCTAATCCTTTCAAAACGATGCTAGTTTCAAATCTCCACGTCTCCCAGTTGTTTTTACTTGAGAGTTTATTCACTTCGTTGTACGTAGCCATTTTGTTATTGCTATCCGCGTGCCCGGCAAAATACTGTTTCTTTCGTTAGCCACTTTTTCACGGTTTTAGTTTTAATTGTTATCTTTATTTTAATGGTTTTGCACTCTGGGCCCATAACCTATGATTTTATTGTGGAATAAAAGATGTTTTAATGTATTTACCAAATGTTTTTATAGCAGAGTAACAGCACATATCCACCATTACACCGGAAGGGGCGGAAGAGATACGTTCACAGATAATAAAGATAAATAATAGTCTATGGTACTTTTGTTGTTGGTTTCAATTCTACATTAACAACAATAATTCTCTCGTAAAATGTAACTTGACCGTTAGAATATTTCCATAAGTTTTAAATGATCTCTCTATAATGTCTTGGATGATGTTCGTTGTCATTCTATGGCGTGTTTTATTCCTATCGTGCAATATACAAGCGTATGTAATTACATAGGTTGGCTGTAATTTTATTTATAAGAACCAATTGTTTAAAGTAATGTTTTGTTAGCTTACGTACATATTTGCAACTAGTTATCTAGTAGTATTAATTCTAAATTGCCACCAATATTAGTATATTTTAAATGACGCTTGAACATTCGTAATGTAATTGTGAAATATTGTGTTAACACAATAACTTTGATTGAGTTCAAGGTCATACTTGATGAATTTATGTTTATATAATAACTTTAACCTTATAATGTATTATAACCACATAGCTGGTAAATTCTATAACTAAAATAACATCATAACCCTCCTTTGGCTTTGCCATGGTCGGATAATTAACATAATATTTAAATTAAAAATAAATTTCGATATATCGACACATTTTAATTTTGAAAGTAGCTTCACTTTTTTCTTAAGATGTAACTACCTGTAATTACATTTTATAATATAATTTTCTTTGTAACTATGGCGTAGTGGTTTGATGACCGTCCGGCAACTAAACCGTTGGGGGTTCAAATCCGGAGTAATTTATTTTTATTTTCTTTAATTAATTTGATACGGAATAACATTTAGTTATTCCGTTGGTCATCACTCCACTCAGTTATTTTATTAATTCGCGAAAGACACCGACGCTTGTACCGGGTCTCGCCTAGTGCTGCGTATCGGGTCTTTCGCGCTTCAAATGTCTTGACGGCGCGTTTCAGATAGGGGGATCACCCTTGGAACTGAAACCAGACTTGGGCTGATACGACGACCAGCCTGACCGCAGACCACAGCCACCGTCTCAAGTACGACCGGTGAGCGATGGATCGGAAACCAGGAGATCGACCTGCACGGCCAGTCACCGTCATAAGACCCCACGCTGCGGGACTAGACCTTAGTTAAGTGGCTTAGGGTTCGACCCTGTTACAAATAAAGACGTTCCAGTGCTTACGACCTCACCCCAAATATTGTAATTAATTTAAAAAAATATATTTATATTTTTATAATAAATTGTTTAAATTGTTTAGTTTTTTTTTATTGTTCCCGCCGTAAGGCGAAGGTAACACAGGTCATAAGTATTAAAATAGCGAATGGACAAATATTGAAAGCAACAAAAAGGGGAATATTGACAGCAAAAATTCAAAACAAAATAATTGGAATAGAGGGACTCTTAGTACCAGGCCTGTCGCAGAATCTACTGTCAGTAAATAAATTAATAGATGATGGTAAAACAGTAATATTTGGACGAGGCTCAATGAAAATTCATGGAAAAAATGGAACATACTACGGTGAGGAGAGAGGAAAGTTACATATGGGTCATTCCATTATCGCGGGTGCAACATTTAGACGCATGTTTTAGTTTCTTAAAATTAAATATAAAACTTTTATAATTAAATTAAACTTAAAAGCACTACATTTTAATATGTTCACTTTAAATTCATTTACAAGGATTTTAAAACAATATTTTAAAAGCGAGGAGGAAGGTTCAAATCGCCATGCCGGGTGCAACAAATTTGGCCCAACCGTTCCAGATCATAGACAAAAAATGCAAAAATCTGTTAATTGTGATACATTTAATATGTTATGCCATGATATTTCGTAAGATGTTTAAGTAACCAAGTATATAAAATAGAAACTCTAAAGGAAACAAAAATAAACAATTCATTATTAACATCTAAATGAATCGCGGGTGCAACATTAAATTATCGCGGGTGCAACCAGTCTAATTTAAATGAATATAAACATCAATTTAAGGTATGAAGGAACAAAATGAGAGATCAAACAACATTTATTACCAATTAGTACACTTTTGTTTGTGCTTATATTAATTATTTCTTTTCAAATACGTCAATATTCGTCGAAAATTCTATGAACATATTATTTCCATCAGTCTTTTTCTCCGGCGCTTTCAACTTCGCAATAACATTTTCAAATTGCACGTCTGCTATGTCATTAACAATTTTGCCATCAATCGTCGTCATAAATTGTACTCTGACTTCTCCATCTTCATCCATATCGCTCTGACACAACCCCACATAACGATATTGAGTAAGTTTTTTGCCAGTTTTGCAGAACAATTGTACGAGCACATACAAACCAACGCAAATATCTTTCGGTAAGACAGCAGCTTGGATAGTAGTGACAGTTTCAGGACATGCTTCTGGTGACAATTTTGAAGCTTGAAGAGATGTTGATGGAGTTTCGTCATTTATAAATTCATTGTCTGAATCAGTGTCTGAATCGCTGTAAACATCTGAAACGCGCAATCTCTTTTTAAGGGGCATTAAGGATTTACTCTGATCCGATACTGAAGGCACAGAAATATCAGGACACTGAATTTCTTTTCGTATTATGTGATTTGTAAGAGGCGTGAAATCGTCGTCAGCCCAATCACTTCCTGTATTAGTGGTGGTTATTGGCGCTTTCAAAACCAGTGTGCATTTGAAATGAGACAGTGAGGTGCGCGCTACAGAAATACTAAGAGCCTCTTCAGATTGGAAGAAATGTTTTGATTGAATGCCTGGTATATTTTTTAGGCCTTTCCATTGATCATCCAACATGGCCATCTTTTCTTCAATTTCTTCTTTTTTTACAAATTTAAAGATGATATTCTTAGAGAGATTGCGTGCTAAATCATAGAATTCTAGGGCACTGTTGACGATAGCTTTCCGGGACTTAACCGCAATCCACACTGATCTTTTGACACTCCCACCGATTCCATCAACAGCACCTTTTCCATGTGAGGCGGCGAAAAAGTTCCATTCGAGGTGATTGAATCCATATTCTGCTTTGAGTGCATTCATACTTGCCATTACATATCGATTCTTAAATTGAGCGGCGCAATTATCGCTGAAGATATACAAAAATGTAATGTTATCAGAGACCGACTTGATGTACTCAAATATGATTTGCAGAAAGATATACACACTATATTTATTGTGACTTAGTTCATCACTTACTATGACCAAGGAATGAAGTTTATCGGTAGTCCAAATACAACATGTGAAAAGCGTGACTTGTGCATGAGACCAATGTGCTGATTGTATTTCGTCTTGACTAATTAGCGCGTAATTCTCCGCAAAATCTATTTGTATAACAGCCTTCTCACTGGTCAGGTCTTCTTTTGTGCTTTGAAAGTAATTGGACTGTACAGTTTTAACAAAAGAATGTAGCTTGAATTTAGGAGTGCTGTCATGTAGTTCATCTAGTGCTTCGTTGAAAGGTTTGGTCATTACAATTTGTTTTGGTCTCTGATTCTGAAAGATCCAGGCCTTCCAATTAATACAGGGATTGGAATCTAGAGTAATATCCCAAATAGAGGATTCTTTACATGCACCGCAACTACTGGACATGCAGTCTTCATTGTCGACACTACATGATACCTGTTTCAGAAGGTCTTGGTGAGTTTTAGGAAAGTCTGACCCATGTTTTGAAATAGCAAAAAGAAGATTTATATAATTTGAGTGAGTTGTACATACGCAAACATTATGAGGAGTGTCGTTAATTGGCAGAATGTGTGCTAGTCTCTCATTATAAAAAATAGTCTTGCCCACAGAAATTTCACGATGAGTTTCTTTAAAAACTTCGAAGGCTTCTCGAATGCTTATAATCATTATCCTTTTTTGGATCCGCATTTTCGTTCCCGTATTAGACTTAACTGTTTTCACATCTTTTATACCAGGCATTTGCCTGCTAATGTCATCCCTATTGTAAAAATCACAAATCAGTTTTTTCCCTTCATCCGTTACTTTTCGAGGTGCTGCTTTTGGAGCGTCCGTTTTGTCAAATGCAGCAATATGGAATTCAGAAGCTATTTTTTTTACAACTTCCACAGCTTTGGTGTGACTGGCTGGTAAATTACGTTTTACTTTTGCCACAGCCTTCCCTAGTGTGCGAGGACTGTTGTAATTAGTACATGTTTGTTTAACTTGTTCTTCTTTACGCCGCTTTCTAGTTTCCTGCATTCTTTCTTTGGATCTGATTCTAGCCAATATTTTCAAATCTATATCTGTTTCCATTACAGTACAGAATATAATACAAACACACATATTAAATATATATCATCAATCGTATTCAGCATGTATTGTTATTCAATGCATATCAAAACAACAAAATACGTATCTAATCACACAAAAAGGTTAAGTGACAAAAAGTTGCACCCGCGATCTGACATCAAGATCGCGGGTGCAACTAGTTAAAGTTAATATTTACTTTAAGCTAACAAACATTTCATACTCAAAAACAATTAATTTAAGTTTAGTTTTTATTTCTTCTTACTTTTACAAACTTTCAAAATGTTAGCTCTTTATTTCTGTGAGAAAAGTAAACTTTTATATCTTTTGTATCGCGGGTGCAACAATTTAACAGTATATTCTAGCACTCAATAATGCTTAAAAAATAACAACACTTACTTACATTTTTTGGAAGATAAGAATAAATGAATATTGTCACTTCACGTTTAGCCGGTAAAACATAACCGAAAACTACCCGCAACACTGTTTCGCGCCAGTGTTGCTAGGTACGATTTTACAGTTTGTACCAACTCTTCAGAGGGTAATATTTTCAAACTCGTCAAAAAAGCAAATATGGAGTAAAATCTAATAAAAATAAATTGAATATTAAATTTCGACTTTATTTTTTACACTAATAACAAAAAAAACAACTTATAACGTGATTAAAAAATTAATATCGGGAATCGTCCATAGCGGAATCACCCATATTTTAAAACTGGAAATACATAAGGAAGAATATTAATGTAATTACTCGAAGGGAGAAATATGGCATAAACGATTAGGCCATCTGAACACAGGAGGAATGAAAATACTGAATCTACCAATAAGTCATGAAGTCTGCACGGCATGTAAACAAAGCAAGGCAGCTAGGCCAAAATTTGAAAGAAATGAAAGAAGATCAAACGATATTGGTGAGCTAATACATTCAGACCTATCCGGACCATTACAGGAAACAATAGAGGGGTAAACTGTATACTTTCAAGTAATACTGGACAATTATTCACATTTCACAGTAGTTAAATTACTAAAGAATAAAAATGAAGCAGAAAGAAATATAATACAATATATAAAAGAACTTAAAACTCAAAAAGACAAGAAAACAAGAAGAATAAGACTAGACAATGGGGGAGAATTTACCTCTAATTACTTCAAAGAATGTAAGAACAAGGGAATATCACTGGAATATACGAAACCCTATACTCCAACAGAATGGAAAGGCGGAGCGTCTTAACAGAACACTGATGAATAAAACACGGACAAAGTTTTTAGATACTAATCTACCTAAGTATCTGTGGGGCTATGCCATACAAGCCTCAGCTTATGAAGTAAATAGATGTCCAACAGTCGCTCTAAATGGAGGTGTACCTGCCAAAATTTGATATGGGCATGTCGAATACAATAAGATGAAGATATTTGGATGCCGTGCATGGATGGTAAATATGCCTTAAATGTCAAAACTGGAGCCAAGGGCACAACAGATGATCTTTGTGGGATATTGCCCCGGAGGATATAAAGTATGGGACCAAGAACTAGAAGAGTGTACATGTCACGAGATGTCATATTTGATGAAACTAAACTAAAGTATGTTGAACCTAAAAAAGAAAAGAAAACATAGAAACAGAAAATGAAGGAGATAAACAAGAAATTTTAAAGGAAAAAGGAAGAAAAATAATTGAAAAGGAAAAGGACTTACCCATTAATATTGAAGAAACTGTAGAAGTATCAAAGTATACAACAAAATCTGGAAGACAAATAAACTAACCTAAACATCTAGATGACTACGAATTGTATGAAGCATACTGTTTAATATGTCAAAATGAAGACCCTGAAAATTACAAGGAAGCAACTAAACATGAAGAATGGAATAATGCTATTGAAAAAGAACTGGAATCTCTACTAAAAATAAAAACTTGGGTAGAAGTTGACCTACCAAAAGGACACAAGGCTATTGATACTAAGTGGATTTTTCGAACAAAGCAGGATGGTAAAAAGAAAGCCAGATTGGTAGCGAAGGTATTCCAAACAAGCAGCAAATAGTCTACTCACCTGTTGCACGAGTAACTACAATAAGATTGTTATTAAGTCAAGCTGTAGAAAGAGACTTACCTATAACGCAGTTGGATGTCCCAACAGCATTTCTCAATGGAGAATTAAACGAAGATGTATTTATAAAACCGCCTGAAGGAGTGAAAGTTACACAAGGAAAAGTCTTAAGACTAAAGAAAGCCCTATATGGTCTGCGTGAAGCACCAAGATGCTGGAATGATAGATTTCATAGTTTTATAATATCTCAAGGATTTGAACAATCAAAGCATGACTTCTGTCTTTATACTAAGTCAAATATATGGTTGGTGATATGGGTTGATGAAAAATCTTACTGATGGCAAACAAGTCAGAATCAACAAATACAATAAATAAACTAAAAGAAGAGTTTAATACAAGAGAGACATGGGAGAAATGAGAGAATACCTAGGTATGGAAATAATGAGAGAGAAAGGAAAACTTAAAATAAGCCAAGAAAAGATGATAAACAAAATTTTAGAAAAATTAAATATGAAAGACTGTAAAGGAGCATATACACCTATTGAAAAAGTAATAAACAATGAAGATGAGGAAATCATAGATGTACCATATAGAGAATTAATAGGATGTCTTATTATAAATGATACACTGCGATAGCTTGACAACGACTGACTTTTATTGTTCAAGAAGAAATAAAGGTACAGACAAAACTATCATAGATGGCGCTACTGGTTACATTTTGTTACAAACTTAACACCCCCACTTAACAAAATACTAGGTGTATACATTTACCACACTATACTTATCAAACATCAGTATACATCCATATAATATATTTTGTAACAAACCGAAATCAACATTATTTCTTATCAAATAAACCAAACATTTCCAAAAAATTGTAATGTTTCATTTTACATAAACCCTTAGTAAGAAGATCTGCGGGCATCTCTGAGGTAGATAAGTATTCAATGTTTACAATTTTACTAGCAACCTTCTCTCTACAAAAATGATACCGCACATCTATATGTTTGGATCTCTTATGATGAATAGGATTGGCTGACAACTTATGGGCTGACTGATTATCATTATATATTGGTATAGGATAACTTTTATTAGTTAATTCAAATAACAAATTTTGCAAATACACTGCTTCTTTGATACTTTCTGAAATGCCCATATACTCTGCTTCCGTACTAGACAATGCTACGGTATTTTGCTTCTTGGTTTCCCAAGATATTGCACAATTTGACAGCCTGAAAAAGTATCCAGTATAGGATCTTCTATCAATTACATTACTGGCCCAGTCAGCATCTACAAAAGCCTCCAACTTACCATTACCACTAGCTGAAAACTTTAAACAGAAAGATTTAGTTTTCTTCAAGTACTTTAGCACTCTCTTAGCATAGGCCCAATGTTCCTCACCATAACAGTTATTAAATTGGCTTAAGAAGTTAACAGAAAACACTATATCAGGACGTGTGAGTACAGCTATATACATAAGCGAACCAATCAGTTGCTGATAGGGTAATTTTTTATCACAATTTTCAATTTTAGTCAAACTCAGTTTAGGTTCTATTGGTGTATCTGCAGACTTACAATCTGAAATATTGAATTTTAACAATAACTCTTCAATATAATTTTCTTGGTCTAAAGTTATAGTACCATTCTTTTTATCCACAACCACTCTCATTCCTAAACAATTTTGAACACATCCTAAATCCTTAATTTTAAATTTAGATGACAAACTCTCTTTCAACAAATTAGTTTCCTGTACACTATTTGAAAATACAAAGAAATCATCAACATATAATGCTATAATTATCTTTACTTTCTTATCTATTTTTGTAAACAAACATGGTTCAAGTTTAGATTTTTTATAACCCAAGGATTGTAAAAATTCATCCACCCTTTGATACCATGCCCTGCTTGATTGCTTCAAGCCATAAATGGCTCGTTTCAGTCTCAAAACCTTGTTTACATTATCATTACTATCCTGAAAACCTAGTGGTTTCATCATATAAACTTTTTCATTTAAGAAACCATTTAAAAAAGCAGTACTAACATCTAAATGACATATATCTAAATGAAGCTGCAGTGCCAATGCGAATAACAATCTCAAAGTTGAGTGTCTGACAACAGGTGAAAACCATTCATCAAAATCAATGCCCGACCTTTGGGTGAAGCCCTTAGCCACTAATCTGGCTCTGTACCTAACTTTATTATCAACATCTAATTTGCGTTTAAAAACCCATTTACATTGTACAATTGTGGCATTGGCTGGAATATCAACCAATTCCCAAGCATCATTTTCCTGAAATGATTTAAATTCACTTTGCATGGCCAATTTCCACTGTACACTTTCTGGTCCATTCAACGCTTCATCTATTGTTATTTCACTGGCACTTATGTCACTGTTTTGACCACCACACACATAATTAGCACTATACCAATCAGGTTGTCTGCGAGTACGCTTAGTTGGCTGCTCCACTGGAAACTCGGCAAGAAGCCTTGGCTGAGACATGTGATCTCGCCCAGGCTCTGCTGGTTCAGATCCCGTCATCTCTTCCTTGCAGTCCTTATAGTCCTCCTTATCAGTATCAGAACTTTCACACTTATACTGCTCCTGATCTTCCAATGTTGTTATGTCTTTCATGTCCCCCACTTCTTGGGTACATTCTTCTCTTTCCTTTTCCATTGGAAAGATGTCATCAGTGCTCTCACTAATGTCAATGTGTACCATATCTTGCTTCTGTTCAATCCCCTCCTCAATCACAACAATATCTCTAGAAATGACTATTGTGTCATTGTTGGGATTGTAAACTCGGTAACCTTTCACATTGTTTGAGTAGCCGACTAGAATACACTGAGTTGCTTTTTTGTCTAATTTCAATCGTTTTTCCTTAGCTATGTGTACCATGGCCTTACTTCCAAAGATACGTAGATAACTGACATCTGGTTTAGCTCCGGTCCAGACTTCCATGGGCGTTTTGTTATTCAATCCTGATGCGATTGATCTGTTTCGCAGATAAACTGCAGTGTTCACTGCTTCTGCCCAGAAACGCTTAGGCAATCCTGCATCGAATAACAAACATCTTGCTTTCTCAACCACTGTACGGTTAAACCGCTCACACAGACCATTCTGTTCCGGTGTGTATGGACAAGTCTTTTGATGTACAATTCCAGCTAATTCCAAGAATTTATCGAATTCCTTATTGCAAAATTCCTTACCATTGTCTGTCCTGAACACTTTCAGCTTCCTTCCTGTCTGATTTTCCACTAGTGTCTTGAATGTCTTAAACTGTGAGAATACTTCATCTTTTGTCTTCAAGAAATATACAAAAGCCATCCGACTGAAGTCATCGACAAATAACAGGAAATATTTCTTTCCTCCAATGGATTTGGCTTCCATAGGCCCACAAACATCTGCGTGTACGACCTCAAGAAGTTCCTTGCCTCTGTTACCAACATGACTGAATGGCAACCTGGCCTGCTTCCCCTCGCAGCACACTATGCAGTTTGTTTTACTGACCTGAGCCTTGTCCAAGAATGACATTCCTTTTACAGCACCATCTCTCATCACATTAAGATCTTTGCTGTTTAGATGACCAAATCTTCTATGCCACACGCTTCCGGACACTGAAGTCAACAAACAATCTACTTGCTTGATTCTCAACTTGTAAACTCCTCCAACCAAATCTGCAGTAGCCACTAGCTCACTATTTTGATTATAAATATAACAGTGCTTCTCATCAAATGTCACTTTGTTTCCTTTGCTAATTAACTTGCTGACAGATAGCAAATTCGTAGCTAATTTTGGCACATATAATACTCCCATCACTGTGTTCTCGTGTTCGGTATCTCCAACAACTGTAGATATATGCACATCTCCACAGCCTTCAACAGAAATTCTAGATTTATCGGCGATGATAATCTCTTGCACTTGCTGTTGATTTGTTGTGTTCAACAACCAGTCTTTTTTGGATGTTAGATGACAGCTGGCACCGCTATCAACATACCAATCCGTTTGATTGAAGTTACCGCTGAGAAATACAGCACTGAATGCATTAGATTCGTTTCCTTTTGGAGTATTTTTACATTTGTTCATGAAATGGCCGTATTGTTTACATTTGAAACATCTGACATTTGATTTGACGTTTTGTAATGACGTTTGTCTATGCGCGTGCGATTGGTTTTTATTTCTGTATTGCCAACCTTTCGTCGCAAACGCATTCTGTGTAGAACTTGTACCAACTTCACTTCCGCTTCCGTCCTCCATATCGAGTAATTTCGATTTAATGGCGTCGGCTGTCAACTCAATGCCAGAATGCTCCACCGCCATTATCATCGGTTCAAACTTTTCAGGTAATCCGGCTAGTAATAAAGAGCCGATCCACTCGTCACTGATTTTGAAACCTGTATTATTTAATCGCTGACTTGTTTCTAGCAGCGAAGTCACATATTGAGACATTGTTTCACAGTTTTCTCGACGAATAGATATGAGATTTCGAAGCAATCCGATGCGCCGCGTGTAGCCATTATCATCAAATAGCTTCTTCAGCTTCTGCCATAGCCCCATTGCAGTTGATTCACTCTTTATATGCACGAATAAACTGGGATCTATAGTTAAAACTATTTTGGCTTTTGCTTTGGCGTCGTTTGGATCTCCGCCGGTGTTGATGCACTGTTGCAGACTTTCCAATATGAGGTAGTTCTCCACGGCAAACGCCCAATCTTCATAATTTGCTCTGCCTCTAAGCTTATCAATGCTTGCAATAAGATTTGACGACATTTTGCACTATATTTCCACCAAAATTTGCTTAAGGCCCATAACCTATAAATGATACACTGCGATAGCTTGACAACGACTGACTTTTATTGTTCAAGAAGAAATAAAGGTACAGACAAAACTATCATAGATGGCGCTACTGGTTACATTTTGTTACAAACTTAACACTTATTTATCTGTCCACAACATCACGACCTGACATAACGTTTGCTACGTCATACTTAAGTAAATATTTAGATAAGCCTACAAAAAGATATTGTGGACAACTGCGAAGAGAATCCTTAGATACCTCAGGCATACGTCAAGTAAGTGCCTAACATATACTCAGTCCCAATAAGATAAGGAACAACTATTGATATACACTGATGCGGACTGGGCAAGCAACATAGAAGACAGAAGAAGCGTGAGTGGCTGTGCTGTATTCCATAATAACAATTTAATTTCATGGTTTTCGAAGAAACAACAAACTGTGTCCCTTTCGTCAGCAGAGGCGGAGTATGTGGCTGCTGCCATGGCAACAACTGAGCTGCTGTACTTGAAAGGTATTTTATCTGATTTTAACATTAATGTCACAAAATCATGTTTGCTTATAGACAACCAAAGTGCGATTAAAATGATTGAATGTAATGAAAATAGTAAACGCACAAAACACATTGATATTAAATATCATTTTATCAAGGATTGCACCACTCAAACGTCCGCGGCCACACGCGGGGCCAAAATAAAAACCCTCTCCAACGTCCGGCGCACAGTTGAATTTAAATCGTATCCATTAAGAAACAGGGTACTGTTTGGTAGATTTTCATTGCTTCAATGTGTAGCTAATAACCTAATTCGAGTATAGAACACCAGAGGGCCGTGGATTTATTTTGATTGGACCATGAGATTTGGCCGCTTCAGTTGACCCGCGTTCCGCTTGAGTGTCGTGCGCGAGTGTTGTTGTGCGCTAAGGACCACCCGCAGTTAAGTCGTAAGTACTATAGTTTTATCGTATTTAACTTCCAAGTGTTATGCATTAAAACAAACTAGATGAATTGGGCTTCACGATGATGTTTACATATTACAGTTGTATGTAATAAATCTATATTAATTTTAGCTTTAAACTATTGATGCTTCGAACAAAATGAAGATGCTTTTCGTTTTGACCAATTTTAGTATTGTTTGCACATATTTTATAATTTGATTTCGTAATAAGCAAAATAATATCTATATTTCATAAAAACATGTTAAATTAATTGAAGATTCCTCAATAATATATATGTGTTACTCAGAATTTAGGCGTGGCAACAGTTGTTGCCACGGACGTTTGAGCAAACGGTCCAAATAAGGTTCGCTATCAACGTTAAAATTGTATTTGCAACATTTTTTGTTTTTTTGTTTTATTTTATTGCGTGTAGATAGGACCTTTTTACCGTTTAAAGTCATAATATATATATGTTATCGATCTTCTTTCTAAAATAATTCTGTTTAAAATACACACTGTGACTTTTTTCAACAACAGATTACGGGAGTAGGACGGCCTTAGGTGCGGCCATTTTGGTATTATTTCGCTTTCGCGAATAAGTCGAAAGCGCTAAAATTTGCACCCAAAAATTATGAATTATTATATGATATATAAATATTATTTAAATACTTAGATATAATTAAATATAATAATTTATATGCCATTAGAAAGGGAAATAAGTCTAGTTTGTTGTGAAATTATTTTATTGACAAAAATATAACAATCCTCATTGTAATGTAAAAAGAAAGTTTTTTTTTTTTTTTTGTTTTCTGAAAACTACGTTTAACCCGACTTTACGTATTATATATAGAAATTTACTATTAAACAATGTAGATAAGTTTATTCTGTATACTTTTAACTTTCTTTTCGTATCTCTTTATTTATTCTAGCTTATACGGTTATGTAGCCATGTAGGTTTTTATTGCGGTTCAGCTGCAGGGGTCAAAGGGGGTCAAGTGCCGCGAACGACTGGACGTTGGAGGTGTGACCTAGGCGCGCGCGCTGGACATTGCAGTGGCTAAGTAAAAATTTGTTTACTATTGCCTATGTACCTACTTCAGAGAATATTGCAGATATATTCACAAAGGCATTGAATTCTGTAAAACATTGTTTCTTCATGAATAAATTAAATATTGCATAAAGTTGTGTGAAAACTTGATAAACTATTAAGTTGTATAAACTACTTGCTAATCTATTTCCTTTTGCATGTTGTTGTCTTAAATAAATGATTGCATGGATAGTAAATACTTAAAATATAAGTATAGTATTGTATATTTGCATACTGTGGCAACATAATAATTTTGTAAAATGTTTGTTATAATTTTGGTAACTGATAAGAAGTTGATTAAGAATTGAAGCTGTGTTATCAATAAATATATGGAGTGGTTAATGTTACCTAAAACTATGTAGAGCTGTTGATACATTTTGTTGAGTTTTTTTTTTGTTTACTAAGATAATTTGTTTTTGATGTTTGTAATAGGAGTGTTCATTTTGTGATCTTAAAATTAATTTGAACATTCTTTGCTAACTTGTCACCTTAATTATTATTAATGGTTACAGTGTAAAGTTTTATAATGATCAAAGATACTAATGTAAGTTTACTAGTGATGTGGAACTTTATTATTTTATATTGTTTGTGCTGAAGTTAATTGTTTAGCAATCTTTGAATGTAAACGTTCTCAGATTGAGGCGGAGTGTTAGACTATCGATTAGCACATCACTAGCAAGCAGCGTATCCCAGCACTAGCTGATCTGAGGTCTCTTTGTGTGAATATGGCTGACTGTGATGTGGTTTTGTGAAAACGTTATTAAAAGAAATAATTTAGAAGAACAAGTTTCATTGCAATGTAGATACCACTGCGCACACCTAGAAGATAAACATAGAAAACATTAATAACAAAGAATACGTAAATTTCTTGTAGCATCATGAAAAAGCGACAAACTTCTATAGACGATTCAGCAGTTGCAGTTGCCACCAAATTTAAAGAATGGGCTGAACAAGGAACGTATAAAGCTAAAAGTGAATGGTTTATAACTTTCTCTTGTAAACCGTTGTACAACCAGACATGTTAGCGGCATTATCGTATGACTGTCCATGACAATCTCCAATGTTGGATTTCGAACGTCATTGCACTGGCAACATTTGATTGTCTCTGGTTCGTGTTTGACGTTTTGACGTTTGAGGTTAAATATGTAGAAAAAAGGTCTTGAAGAACACGCGTTTTGAACCGGCCGACGATTTATTTGTTATTGTGAAAATCATTTGATAGTAAGCTAATTGTATTGTCCATCGACCCGCGGTCTCTTTAGTGATAAACCGTATTGTGTTAGGTCGTGGATTCGCGAGTTTTTGTAGGCGTGTTCCGCGTAAGCTGAAACGAGTGTATTGTAGCTCGAATACCATAGGAACTTCTACAGTCGTGTTGAAATGACTCGCGAGAATTGTAATACGTGATAGGCGCGTCCCGCGAGAACTAAAACGAGTGTATTGTAATTCGAATATCTGTGAAAAGTTGATTATTGAGATTAGTTCGAATTCCTTGAAGATTGTACAGCATTCTGGAGCATATGTGTGTGAACCAGGCAGTGGGGTACCCCATCAACGGCCGACGAGATCAAGGACATCACGCAACTCCAGTAAGTGCTTTATTCATTAGTTTAGATTAAGAACACAGTGACACAGCCGTGGTTCATTGCTCCTTCCAGGGGACATTGTTATAGCGATTGAATACCTTATTCTATGGGCCGTAAGATATCTCAAGTATCACAAAGTGATCGCTGCCCTGGTGAGAGAAATGAACATCCAATATTTATGCCCATTGCTTTGAGTTCCAACATAATAGCCGCAAACATTTGTTCAGCTTTATGTCAAACTGATGGTAAAAACATGCATGGATCTCCAGGGCTGACAGAAGATGCCTTTAAATTATTAAAGGCCAAAAGAGGTCAATGTGACAAAAATATGATCTGTGCTTTGATGCTGATGAAATGGCAATAAGACAATAAAAATGTTTTAATCCTAAGACTGGCGAAGATGAAGGTCTTGTTGATTTAGGGACTGGTTCTTAATGAAAACTTAAATATTATAGCTTCAGAAGCTTACGTCTTCATGTTGGTTTCTTTTAATGAGCCCTGGAAATTGCCATTAGCCTATTTCTTGGTGCATGGTATGACAGGGGAACAAAATGTAAATATAATCAAAACATTACTATATAAATGTCATGAAGCGGGTGTTGACGTTGTGTCGATAACATTTGATGGACATCGTTCTAACCTTTCAGCTATGGAGATTGTAGGGTGCAATTAAAAGAATCTTAAACAGCTTAAAACAACTTTCAAACATCCTTGTGCTAATTATAAAGTAGCAGTTTTTTTTGGATTTTGCCATATGCTCAAACTAATCCGGAACCATTTTGAAAATTTAGCATACAAAGATAAAGAAATAAAATGGAAAAATGAAAAAAAAATGAATTGCAAGAAGATACTGGCATGCATCTGGCTAATCGCTTATATCGCTTTATAGGAAAAAAACACATAGCATTTCGCAATTCTATTATGCATGTTAAGCTAGCTACCCATAGAATTTTGCCGATTAGACTTGAAATTGCCAGATTTTGTGGACAGCGAAGCAACGGAGAGATTCATATTACTTATGATTATGTAGTAAGTATAGGTAGTAGAGCCACGCTGATTCCAGCATGAATGGGCCGGCTCGACCAGGGCGGTACTGTAACCCTCGCACAGAAAATCAACGTAAAATGACAGTGTTCGTGCTGTCGTGTTTCGTTGGTGAGTGCGAGACCGGAGGCCCAAATAGTCTAGTCAACAAGTTCCATACTTGTTGACTAGACTAAAAGATGCAGCAGCATCATTAGGCCGCCATGGTGTGGGTCGCCATACTGAATTGTCTGCATTCGCAGTGAGTAGGGTAACCGCCACTCTTGGATTCTGCTTATGCTTTCCATCTGGCAGAGTAGTCATTTTGGCGGGCCATACATAAAAAAAAAGAATAACATTCTCGATATCTTTGACTCAAGAAACATAAAGCACACTCTGTCAAACATCCTTTGTTCGTTGGAAATAAAACCGAAGTGTTTTCGGTACTTGAAGATGTGGAAGACCTAATCATGAACCTAAACTAAGTTTCTAGAAAATGAACTTATAAAGTTCAACAATCTTCTGTGAAAATTATAGTTAAAACCTTCACACCTGTTTTAAATTCACAATCGTTTACAGGCTTTATTGGTGTTTTAATCTGAATTTTTAGACGAAAATTTAATAGAATCTAAAAAAACTTAATTTTTTAGCAACGTATAGAATGTTTTAAGATCACCTAGAACTTTTTTGGGGCTATACGAATGCATGGGGGCTACAACGATAACCCTAATTCTAAACAGCTAAAAGATATCTACCAAAAATTGCTTTGCCATATGGAGTTAAAATCTATTAGTTCTGGAAATTGTGTCCTATTAGAAAATGTCAGCATTTTGATATGTTCTTTGTCACTTCACTGTATAAATGAAACAGTTCCATCATCACGAGTGGCTAATGCAATGGAAGATGAGAGAGAAGAAGACACCAAAGACTTAGAAGTAAATGGAAACATTTTGACTCGTTTCTCAGACAACTCACAAGCATCTGAGTACATTCAACAAATTGTTTATGTAGCTGGTTTTGTAGTGAGGTGTCTACGGCTACAAATAAAATGCATTGCTTGCATTGAAGCATTAACTACGGACAATAGGCTGATTAACTACGGACAATAGGCTGGAATACCATAAATTAGTTTATACACGTAATGAGTGCATTTGATATGGAGGATCGAACCCCAATTTAGGCCAAGAGGATCTCTGCGGAGGACAACACCGTTAGCGGCGCGACTAGTCGAGTACGTCTGTTGGGAGTCCCAAACGTGGACACGCGTCTCCACGTAACTTCATTTCATTTCAAAATTAATGAAAAACTGCGCGTGCTCACAGAAATAGTCGGGCACTGCTGCATTTTGGTGGATGGTCAACAGTCACGCGCCTGTGAGCTCGATCGGCCGAGGGAATGGGAGGCAGCCCGTGCCTCGAGAGCGGAGGCGGCAGCTGAGAGAGCCCGAGTGAGGTGTCTGCGGCCGCTGAAAGTCAATCGACTTGTGCCACAGAGGGATGGCAGACGGTAAATTACGCGAGGGCACTAAAGTGCTAGAGTGCTCCCCAGCGCTACGAACTGCGCTAGTGACAAAGGAAAAATTATACGTAGGATGGGAGGTCATATCAGTGGAGGACTATGCTGAGGTCACATGCTCTTGCAAGTGTCAACTGTATGGGCATCCCGAAAAGCTGTGTCGCGCGTCCACCCATACGTGCAGTAAGTGTGGCGCAGAGGGGCACAAACAAGAGGAGTGCCAATCGACGACGATGTGCTGCGCCACCTGTACGAAATTTAAGTACCCGCAGGCAAACACCCCATACGACTGCGTTGCGTGACTGCCCAGCAAGGCAGAATGCAGAGCGTCGGCTAATCTCCACTACCAATTATGGAGCCTAGAGACCTACCAAGGGTCTCCTGCGAGGTCAACCTCCGGCAGCTGAGCGATCTCGCGCACGAGTGACTTGAAGAAAGTAGGAAATTGGAGCAATAACAGCGGCAACAGAAAAATATATATATACAAATATATAAGCGCAGGAACAGTTTCCGACCGCCGAACTGGTGTTTCTGGGTTTGGTCTCAAATCAATAATCCAGCCCACCAGGATACCAGATATACTGAGTCAAGCGCCTTCCTTGCTGGACCTTCTGCTGACGAGTCACCCAGTGCAGTACAGTGTATCGGTGCTCGCCCCTCTGGGATCCTCCGATCACTGCCTGGTGCACCAAGGTGCCTGTAGTTGCCTCCCCACGACCAGTGGCAGCTAAAAGACGGTTATGGGATGCGGGACTATTTCGCCTCCATCCCGTGGGCACAACGCTGCTTTAAATATGGAGATCTGACGCAAAGTGCGACGCAAGGCTGGCGAAATCACTCTAGGAATGGAATACTATATTCCCTACAGTGAGGTCGCCAGCGCAACTACCCGCCCCTGGTTCGATCGCGAATGCGCTCAAGCTGTTGCCCAAAAGCAATCCGCCTACCGCGCATGGACCAGGGCCCGCGCTCACGGCCACCCCGACGTGGATCGACTAAAAGCAGCGTTTAACAAAGCCACCAGGGAATGCAAGAAGGCTTACGTAACAGCGGATGCCCAGCGTATTGCACGACTTGGCCAAGAACTCGTCGCATACTCTAGGTAGCCGAAAGTTCTGGCGATTGGCTAAAGCCGTGCAGTTCAACTTCTGCCAAGCCTCGCTACCACCGCTGAAATATCCTGACGGATCACTTGCCCACCAGCCGCAGGAGAAAGCGAAACTGCTTGTTGATCTCATTGCGGCTAACTCCCGAATCGATGACCGCGGCATGCACCCGCCTACCATTCCGGCCTGCGACGCTACAATGCGGGATATTCGCATCCGGCTGAGTGATGTCCGAGCGGAGCTTCGGTCACTCGACGTCCGGAAAGCTAGTGGACCCGACGGTATCCCAGCGGTGGTTCTTAAGAACTGTGCACCAGAGTTGTCTCCGGTATTGACGCGCCTGGATCGCCTGTCACATTCCTCGGGAACTGTTCCGGATGCCTGGAGAGAGGCGAATGTTCAACCCATCCCCAAAAAAGGCGACCACTCCAACCCAGCCAACTACCGCCCGTCATTGCTTCTATTATCTGCAAAGTGTTCGAGCGGATCATCAACAAACAATTGGTCCACTACCTGGAGGGTCACTCCCTACTTAATGATCGCCAATATGGTTTTAGACCAAAACGATCCACGGGTGATCTTCTTGCGTACGTCACACACCTTTGGAGTGAGGCTATTGACAGGCACGGGGAATCTTTGGCCATCAGCCTCGACATGCCAAGGCCTTTGATAGGGTTTAGCACCGTTAGCTTCTCTCCAAACTACCGGCCTTCGGCTTGCCCCCCAAACTTTGCAACTGGGTTGCCGCATTCCTGCACTAGCGCCGCATCAGAGTCCTTTGCGACGGTGCGGCCTTCGACTTTCAGTCGATTAATGCCGGAGTGCCACAGGGTTCCGTCCTGGCACCCACGCTGTTTCTTCTGCATATCAATGACATGTAAGCCCTTGGCAACATTCATTGCTATGCAGACGACAGCACAGTTCATGGGAGATACTTCGGACGTCCTGCAGCAAAGTCAGCAGATATTGAGGAAAAACGACAGGAGCTTGTCGCTCAACTCGACCATATTCTGGGCTGCATTTCTCAATGAGGCTCTGAGAACCTGGTCGAGTTCAACGCCAAGAAAACACAAGTGTGCGCGTTTTCTGCCAAAAAATCTCCATTCAGTCCCCTTCCGACTTTTCAGAACACTCAACTGCCACTACAAGGCAGACTCGATATCCTGGGCATGTGCAATCTGAAAACCCCAAGGCAGCGTTTTCACGCGCCAAGATTGGAAGAAACTACCAACCAGGGTGTGGAGTAGTGGGTTGATATTATACTGCGTATAGCGATTTTATATGATGAGGAATGACACGGCGATGTAAGTAGTATAGATACTTGAGGTGAGATGAATAATACGAAGGTTGTAGCGACTGTAGTATAATTATTGTCAGGAGCCCAAGGCTCCTGAATACTCTTGGTATTACATGGTTACACGTGTGGAGAGTAAGTAACTAAGTAAGTAAGTATTATTTTTTAAGATAAGAAAGCAAGATGGCTACTTTTGCCTCTTCCCTTGAATTGTTCAGAGCGTACGGTCGAATAATTTCACCACGTTGAAAATATAAGTTCAGATATCAGATAATCAGTGTTTAACGTCATTCAGGAAGTAAAATACTTACTAATATATTCAGATAAAGCACGATTGTGTAAATTGATGTGAAAATAAGTGAAATCACAAAATAAATGTAAAAGTGTTCATATCAGAATTAAAATCAGTGTATACGCAAATTGCATTTTATTCAAGCATCAACATTCAGACTCAGATTCAGCATTTCAGTCATCAGGCCGAGGGGCAAACACCACGTTGGTTACCCAAGAGGCTGTTCGCTTCGAACCCGCCAGTCTCTAGCCAACACTACACCTTCGTCCAACAGCCGTAACGGTGGTGACCTCGCTCGTTAGAGCGAGAGCCCCCCTCAACATCTGTGTACCTGACAGACCCACAGACGCGTAACCGGGAAGGACAACTCCTTCGTCCATCCAATTCTGTGAGATTTGACCAGTAGCCTCATTCACATCGATAAAACGTGTTGCAGCTAAGCAACCGCTTCCGGCAGGACTTTATAGTCCATGTCGGTTACGATGGAAATTGACTTGCCTTTACACATAGTCAATAGTGAGGTGTACCTTTCAAGGTCGCGTTTACCACGCCACCCGGGCCAGTCATTAGGGCAGATTTCTTGAGGATTCTCGAGAACATATCTTTCAGTCCAGCGAGCTCCAGGGATCGAATTTGACTCAAAGAAGGATCCGTGCGTATGCAGAGGTGTCCTGGCGTTAGCCAGAGCCTCCACAGTCGCAGCAAGATTCCAACTCGTGACCCGAAACGGGTCCGGAGTCGCATCCACCATCCACCAACCATGCAAGTCGCTGTCGAGCAGAGGGGGGTATGCCTCATGCTCAACCGCTGAGATACCGAAGGACGAAATCGCGTTCGCAGCTAAGGAAAACGACTTATCATACGGTCGCGTGTACTACATGACCGTAGGATCAAGTACTCGTGGTAGCGTATTAGCCACCAAGTTCCTAGCTACGCAGAAGTTAGACGCTTCGAATAACTTAACCGATAACTGTAACAGCACCGCGCGGTATGCTTCAAATATTGAACACATTTGAGGCACTTTGGGTACTGAGTCAGTAAGTACTCTGCGGTAGCATTCAGTAACACCGAATGCTACCACGAGTTGTAACCTCCATGCCAGTTGCAACCTTTTCAGGCTGAACGGCCATAGCCTTGCCATAAGCGCATCATCAATGGCATATTTCGCGTGAAGGCTAGCAATACGGTCTTGTTCGAACGTGTCGGCAGCACGACGGTTATCCTGTCGTTTACCAGCAGCGTTCTTACCTCGAGCACCTCTCTTCCGTTTATTCACGGAGGAGCGGCTTCCGTCAAACTTTCGCTTATCATCCTGGTTCGATGTAACGTTTGGATCCATTTCTGAGTCCATGGCAGCAGCGTTTGCACGCGCTAAATTATTATATTTCCAACTCCTCCAGTTTTCTTCTGATTAATTTCGTTGCGGGTTCCAAGACAGTTAAATTTTTCCTGGGACTTCCCGAGTGTCATAACTCGGTGTGTTCGTGGGTCACCGCTGTTGATCCTGGTGTACAGGAGTTACAGTGGTGGGCGTGTGGGGGGGATTAGTCTCATTAGTCCCATCCTGGGCATGGGCATCTGCCGCGACCTAAACCCGCGCGAGTACGTTGAGAGCGTCACTAAGGCGGCCACGAGGTGAGACGGTTCTTCTCGCCGGAGCACCTGTGTCTTCTTTATAAGAGACCCAGGTTCGCTCGTGCGTGGAGTACTGTTCTCACCTTTGCGATGGTGCCGCGCAGTATCTGTTCGACGCTCTCGACCGGTTGCAGCGGCGAGCAATCCGAATTGTCGGCAGTCCTGAAGCCACCGAGTCCCTTGAGCCTCTGCAGATGCGTAGAGATATCGCCTCTATGGCAGTCCTCTATCGTCTTTATCATGGGGAGTGTTCTGAAGAGCTCTTCCAACTAGTCCCGCCTTCTCCCTTCCTCTACAGGACAACACGTGCCAGCTTCAGAAGTCACCGCCTCAGAGTGGAAGACATACGCTCTCGCACTCATCGATTCGGTTCTTCTTTCCTGTGCCGATCGGTTAAAACCTGAAACTCACTACCAGCGCACGTGTTTCCGTCCAACTATTATCCCGGGTCCTTTAAGCGGGGCGTGAAAAAGCGGCAAAGCAAAGCAAAGCGGTCGCTTCCTGCGTGTGGTGTATCTCTGTTGAGGCTGAGATTTCTGGCTGGCTGTGAGACTTGCTGTGGGAGTGAACATGATGGTGGCGTGCTGACACTCATACTGTACTTTCGCTTAATCTGTTGCTGCTCTGTATCTGTATCTGCTTGTGCTGTGTATATATATGTGTATTGAGTGTTAGGAAACAACTACCAGAACTTAAGTGTTTAACTTTTATTTATCACACTACCTACCAGCCGATACATCTACAAGTTATAACATTCTTTCTTCATTCTATAATATTGGAAAAACTTTTCGGGATAATCGTAATTTCACTAAATATTTTACAAAATTGTCCCTTGATTAAACGTTCATTGACAAGATGATATAACCAAAATCTGTTTTTTTTCTTTTTACAAGCTCTAATTACAAGAGCAGAAATACAAGCTTAAAATTATTAAAATATAAAATATAAATATTACTTTTAAAATGGATTTAATAGAAGCATTAAATCCATTTTAAAAATGATATTTTTTGCGTTACTATGCCGTAGTGCGCGCGCCTGCTTATTTTAAATTATTTTTTACCGCACGTAAAAATGTCACTGGTTCTTTTCCTCGTTGGTCTTGCGGTTGGCGTATGCGACTGCTGATCATGAGGTCTCGGGTTCGATTCCCGGGTCGGACCAAATGTTTGTATGATCTATAAATATTTGTTACGGAGTTTGGGTGTTTTTTTTTTTTTTTTTATGTATGGCCCGCCAAAATGACTCTACTCTGCCTGATGGAAAGCATAAGCAGAATCCGAGAGTGGCGGTCACCATACTCACTGCGAATGCAGACAATGCAGTATGGCGGCCTAGTGATGCTGCTGCATCTTTTAGTCTAGTCAACAAGTGGAACTTGTCGACTAGACTATTTGGGCCTCCGGTCTCGCACTCACCAACGAAACACGACAGCATGAACGTCATTTTACGGTGATTTTCTGTGCGAGGGTAGTACCGCCCCTATGTATAATATGTATTTATTTACAAAAAAAAAAGAAGTATATATGTATTTGTATCAGTTGTCTAGTACCCATAACACAAGCTCTGCTTAGCTTGGGACTAGATGGCGTTGTGTGTTAGATGTCCGAAATATTTTTTTTTTTGCCGCTCGGCGAAAAACTTGTGGTGCGCGCCTAGCCTAAGAGTGGTATTCGTTTATCAGAAATTATAAAACAGTTAATAGTCTAGGCCAATAACCGTGTCACTTGTGATGCTAAGCTAAAGAAAAAGTATTTATGATCAATCCTCTTGCCAAGGCAGCGATCACCTTTTGATGATGTTTATATTACCCACGGGCCCATAGATGGATATACAATCACTACTAATACCACTGGCAAGAAGAATGACCCACGGCTGTGTCACCGTGTTCTTAATCTAAACTAAAATAATTAAAGCACTTACAGGAGTGTGTGGCTTCACGTTCTTCTCGGCGTTCCCAAGAGCTCTTGGGTAGGTGGGTAGGTTCTTCTGCTCTTGCGTCTTCACACAAACACACGCTCCTAAAATGCTGTACAACTTCCAAGGTATTCGAACTAATCTCAATAATCTCGTTTCAGCTTAAGCGAACACGCCTTCAAAAACTCGCGACTCCACGACCTAACACAATACGGTTTATCACTAAAGAGACCGCAGGTCGATGGACAATACAATTAGCTTACTATCAATTGATTTTCACAATAACAAAAATCGTCGGCCGGCTTCAACACACGTCTTTCAAGTTCTTTTTACACATATTAACTTTCACAAGCCTAGCCTGGCCGATCAACCGTTCTCAACTATTATAAGTATTTTAGCCTAACAAACCCTCAGTGTCATCAATATCACGCGGAGGCTATTGAATACACAACATTAACAATCAAATTCAATTACGGCACCGGCCATTTCAACACGAGTTCATTTTGATTCCAACCTCAAACTTCAAACGTCAAACACGAACCAGCGACAATCAAAATGTTGCCAGTATAATGACGTTCGAAATCCAACAATTTACAATATACAAATTACTATGTTTTTTATTTTGTATGAATTAATTTAAAATTATTTTCTTATCTATATAAGGTTAGTAAGATGAATGATGCCAAACCAAAGATACCCCAAATACACAAAAGACGTCTTCGATGAGGCATTAAAAAATTACAATAAGAGCAGTAGCAAAATATATAATTTACCAAGTGCTATTCTTCACTTTAAACTTAAAAATGATCAATCAAAATCACAAGTTGGACCATCACCGTATTTGACATGTGAGGAAGAAAATACCATCACAGATTGGTTAATTAAAATGGCTTATAAAGACTTTCCTAGGAAGTCTGATTATGTTCTCGACACCGTTCAAAAATGTTTAAATGATAATCTACGTGTTAATGTTGAAATGAAAATCTACGAGTTACTTACTCCTTTTCTCAATAATAGGCCTGGTCAGGGGTAGGTCAAAGCTTTTTTAAAGCGTAAACGTGTCTGAAACCAACTTAAAGAAATGGTTTCTCGAAATAAATCATTATTTCACTAGTGGAAACCTGTTAGAAGCAAGCAACGATTCACAAAGTGTATTTAACGCTGACGAGACAGGATTACAGCTCTGTCCTTCGACTGGTCACGTGCTTGCTGTTAAAGGAGATAAAAATATTTATTCTGTGGAACTGGGAAACTCCAGGAAAATGTTACACATTTTCTGCGGACATTACAGTTTAGTATGACTTGTAAAGAGCTAGGAGTTGAACTGATTGCTCTTTACCCGAATACAACCCGTATCACTCAGCCAGCAGACATTTCCGTCTTTGGGCATATTAAGAAAATGTACTGAAAAGCAGTTCGAAAATTTCAATCAGAAAACGTTGGGGAGGTTGTAACGAAATTCAACATCGCTATAATCTTAAAAACAGTCGTAGATGATATCCTGAAACTATAATTAATGATTTTAGAGCATGTAGATTGTAGTATCTCTTTGAAGAGAATGCAATAGATTACGCCAAATGTCTATCTGTACTGAAAAGCAGTTCGAAAATTTCAATCAGAAAACGTTGGCGAGGTTGTAACGAAATTCAACATCGCTATAATCTTAAAAACAGTCGTAGATGATAGATATCCTGAAACTATAATTAATGATTTTAGAGCATGTAGATTGTAGTATCCCTTTGAAGAGATTGCAATAGATTACTCTAAAATGTCTATCTACAGTAAAGAATGTTGAAGAGTACAACGGCGAAAACAAACTCATGTCCCTAAAGGAAAACACTAAAATTCAGGGTGTCATCCCGAATAATTCGTCTCCTACATTATTTGCAATTTGGTGCTTTTTCAAAACGATGTCCCACAGAAAGACTGATTGATACTAACTAGTATTCAAAAACAATCTGCTATAACTTACACAATAAATGTAAATCTTGCCAATGGACATAATGTGACCACAGTAAAAATTACTATGACTTCAAAAAAAACTACTAATTGATTTGTAGCAGCCTTCCACATACATTGGGACTGGTAATGAAAATTCCAAAGAAACAACAGCAAACATAGAAGAAGCGAAAAATGTGCGACAATGTTGAGAACTCACGAAAATACAGTTCCCGCCCATGAAAACAAAGAAAATTAAAATGACATCAGATGATCGATTGACTAACATATTACAAGAAAGCATTCAACCACCGAATAAAATACAGAGAGAATTATATAAAGGTTTTTTTGTTTATCGCTGTATCAAGAATTAAAAAAAGTTCTACAAATCAAGGTAATAGAAAAGTGGCAGAGATTACCATCGCCCATTCGTATCATCATTCAGCAAAGCACAATTAATGCATAATGGCAAAACTAATGATACTCACACCCACAAGGATATTTACTGGATATTCTACAATCGCACCAGCAGAGTCTTCGTCGCCTTCATCGTGCAATAGCGCATTATGCATTGACGACTCGTCTTCTATAGTACAAAATATACTCGTATACATGGATAGGTAAGTATTTAACATTTATTAATTGTTATAATGTGAAAACAAAGATTGTGTATATTGATACATTTAGCAAACCTTGTTCAATATGGCGGAGATGCCTTCTAGGTATAATTACAGTTAAAAATGTTCTAGTGTTGTATTGTTTGTAACATAAATTACATTTACATGTACGTATGTAATAAGCATTAGTTGTGTGTAATTTTGTGTAAGAAAAGTTTCATGAAACAAAAATTTCGAAGTCTCGAGACCCGTTTAGGGCTCTTCTCATACCGGTTTTTTTTTGTGTATGACGTCATAACGGCCGTTTTATTGAGTTGTTGGACGATGTGGATAACACGTATTGTAGGGATGCAATATGATGCATCCTGTATAGCACATGTGTACTATACATGTGTAGATTTATGTAATTTATTTATAGAACGTAGAAGGCGGCTGCGCCCGCCTATTAAGAAAACCAGTCGTTAATATACAGAGACACAACGAACACGTCTTATCATTTACTCTACACCCACAACAAGTACAAGGGAATATCCTAATAATATATTCCCTCAAGGTTATAGGGAACCTGACCATCAAACATATACAATACCCTAAACTGGTGACCCCGAAATATTTTTATTTGTACTTGTTGGGTCACGGTGTTTAGAAGAACAATATGACAACTATCGGCGTGAATCCAGCCGGAGTGCGTGCTCCGGAACAGAAGCTTGAGCCACGCGTAGAAGAAACATCAGCGCTGGCTAGCGTCACCATCTCAGCGATGGTTCCAGATTTTTGGGCGGACCAACCACGACTCTGGTTCTGCCAGTTCGAAGCAGTTATTGCCAGTCAGAAGCTGAGCGACGCAGCGAAACAAAATCTAGTCGTCGCCAAGCTAAACAAGAACGCCATTCAGCAGGTAGTGATTTGCTTCTGACACCACCTGAGACAAACAAATATGACACGCTGAAAGATAGGCTATTACAAGTCTTCGAGGAGTCGGAAACGCGCCAGTTCCAGAAGTTGCTCGGAGAAATGGAACTTGGGAATCAGAAGCCTTCACAACTCCTACGACGGATGCGAGACTTGGCACGAGCCAAGATACCAGATACCACGTTGCAGATCATGTGGAACAGCCATCTCCCGGCAGCAGTTCAAGCTGTGTTAGCAGTAACTGACATGAAGGAACTGGACCATTTGGCTGTGGTAGCTGATAAGGTGATGGAAGCGACCCGTCCAGCGGACATAGCGGCGGTGACGTCTAACAACATCCCAAAAGACACCAGCGGATCGGCGGATTTAGCGGCTCTGGTGCAGAAGCTCAGCATCGAGGTCGCGGAACTTCGTCGCACACACCAGCCCCAGCGCGGTAGAGGTAATGAACATAACTATCGTCGCTCGAGGTCACGATCCAGAGAGGTAAGTAGAGGTCAGAATAATCCAGAATGGTTGTGTTTTTACCACTATAAATATAGGTCGAAAGCTAATAAATGTGTTGAACCGTGTAATTGGAAAGCGCCGAAAAACATCACCCCGACGGAAAACTAAAAACGATGCAACCAGTAGCGGAGGTGTGTATCGATCCGTCAAACCGCTTATGTGTACTAGATCGAAACAGTGGTCTAAAGTTTTTAATAGACACAGGAGCTAACGTATCGGTTATTCCAGTTTCTATATTAAATTTAAAGAAATTAGCGGGTGATGAATATAAATATACGCGGCTAACGGTACCGAAATACAAACATATGGCGTACGTACTATAACTTTAGATCTTAGTTTAAGAAGAGCTTTCCGATGGACATTCATTGTGGTGGCTGTTAAACGACCTATAATAGGGGCAGATTTTTTAACCCATTATAAGTTGTTAGTTGACTTAAGCTCACGTATGCTAGTGGATCAAGTTACTAATTTAAACGTTATCGCTTCAGTCGCATGCCAAGGCGAATGCGAATGGTCAATTAAAACTTTAATAAATGACAATATGTGGCATGATTTATTATGTACGTACCCAGACATAACTAGGCCGGTATCGTATAAAGATATATCTAAGCATTCGGTGTGCCATTATATCGAAACTTCAGGGCCACCGGTATACGCGAAAGCGAGACCGCTTCCTCCGGATAGGTATAAAAAGTTAAGGCCGAATTTCAAAATATGTTAGATTTAGGCATCTGTCGGCCATCTAAAAGTCCTTGGGCAAGCCCTTTACACGTTGTACCCAAGAAAAACGCTGAGATTCGACCGTGTGGAGACTATAGACGGCTCAATGCAATAACAAAGCCGGATCGTTATCCCATTCCACGAATAAATGATTTTAAATACTTGCAGGAAAGAAGACGATTTTTAGTCAAATAGATTTAAATAGAGCTTATCATTTTATATCCGTTTTACCGGATGATATCGAGAAAACCGCGATCATTACGCCTTTCGGATTATTCGAATTTACGCGTATGACGTTTGGTTTACGTAACGCAGCACAATCGTTCCAGAGGTTTATGGATACGACTGTGCTACGCGGCTTAGATTTCGTGTATAATTATCTTGATGACGTGTGCATAAGTAGTGAATCGATATCTGAACATTAAGAGCACTTAAACGCAGTTTTTCAGAGATTTAACGAGTATGTTATGACAATTAACATCTCAAAATGTGTATTTGGAGTTTCGAAATTAAATTTTTTAGGTTACGAGGTGTCGACAGACGGTGTTCGTCCACTCGACGATAAGGTACAAGCTATTGTAGATTTTCCGAGACCCGAAAATATCGAGCAATTACGTCGTTTTCTCGGAATGGTTAATTTTCATCGTTTGCATATTCCTAAGGCAGTCGATTGCCAAGCAGAATTAAATTCCTATTTACATAACACTAAGAAGCGCGATAAAACTTTAATAACATGGACGGAAAAAGCCATCGCGGCGTTCGACGAATGTAAGGTGAGCTTAAAAAGCGCCGTAACATTGTCATATCCATTACCTGATGCAAATTTACCATTAATGATAAATTCGCCTTCTTGAAGCCTTCAAATACTAGTGTGGGTGCGGTCCTACAACAACAAGTTGCTAACGTTTGGAAACCGCTAGGATACTTCTCAAAAAAGTTAACGCAAACAGAAATGAAGTACTCTACTTACGACCGAGAATTATTAGCAGTGTATATGGCTATAAGACATTTTAAAAACTTAGTAGAAGGTCGACAATTAACTATATTTACAGACCATAAATAAACCACTTATATACGCATTCACTAAAGTGAATACGGATAAAGAAAGCCCCAGACAAATTCGGCAACTTTCCTATATAAGTGAGTTTAGTACGGACATTAGGTATATAACCGGCAATAATAATGTTGTAGCAGACGCTCTTTCGAGAATAGAAACAGTACATTGTCCCACGATACTCGACTACGCAGCGTTAGCGGAAAAACAATCCAGTGACGAGTACTTACTGCAGGTGATGCGAGTGTCGGATAACAAACTTGCAGTTTAAGCAATATTATATACTGTGAGTAACAAATTTATTGTGAAGTCTCATCGAATAGAATTAGACCTTATTTAACGGAAGATTTTAGATTATTGGCTTTTCATTCAATACATGACTTAAGTCATCCTGGCATTAAATGTACCAAACAAATGATCAAACAAAAGTTCTTTTGGCCAAATATGGATCGCGATGTTGCCAAGTGGGCCAGAGCGTGTCCTATGTGTCAAAGAGTAAAGATCACTAGACATACCATATCACATGTAGGTAATTTTAAAAGGGTTGATCGTTTTCAACATTTACACATCGACATAGTCGGACCTTTAACGATCTCATCTGAGGGTTATAGATATTGCGTCACGATGATAGACCGCGAAACGGGTTGGCCCGAAGCCGTGCCTGTGCGAAATATCACAGCGGAAACAGCTTTTCATTCAATACATGACTTAAGTCATCCTGGCATTAAATGTACCAAACAAATGATCAAACAAAAGTTCTTTTGGCCAAATATGGATCGCGATGTTGCCAAGTGGGCCAGAGCGTGTCCTATGTGTCAAAGAGTAAAGATCACTAGACATACCATATCACATGTAGGTAATTTTAAAAGGGTTGATCGTTTTCAACATTTACACATCGACATAGTCGGACCTTTAACGATCTCATCTGAGGGTTATAGATATTGCGTCACGATGATAGACCGCGAAACGGGTTGGCCCGAAGCCGTGCCTGTGCGAAATATCACAGCGGAAACAGTAGCTAGGGTGGTATTTGAATTTTGGATATCGCGTTTTGGTTGCCCTTTGAAGCTTACAAGCGACCAGGGTAGACAGTTTGAGAGCGAGCTTTTTAATAACCTCATGAAGTATTTGAGTATACATAAATTGCGTACTACTCCTTATCACCCACAAAGCAACGGCATGATCGAACGCTGGCATAGAGCACTAAAAGTGGCTCTCATGGCACGTTTGCAAGACAACAAGTATTGGGTAGTCGAGCTTCCAATCGCGTTATTAGGGTTGCGTACAGCTATCAGAAATGATAGCGGAATAAGCGCAGCAGTTACCCTACGGTAAGACGATTCGATTACCGGGTGATTTTTATGACGAAACGAAAATATGTATGTCAGACTCAGAATATTTACAATCACTTAGAGATGCCGTAGATAAATTTAAACCACGACCTAAAAGACATGGTAATTCAAAGTCAATGTTCGTATCTAGTGAGCTTAATACGTGCAAAAGTGTATTTATTAGAAATGAGCTAATGAGAAAGTCACTTCAGCCACCTTATGACGGTCCATATAATGTCATAAAAAGACAAGGAAAGACATTTATTATTAAAATAGGAAATAAGGAAACATGTATTTCAATAGACAGGCTCAAACCTGCCTATATAATTGATATTGATAAGGATAGTGATAATTGTAACTCCAAAGTAAATATTACAAGTAGTAGTTGTTTAAATTCAAATAATAATGAGGACACTTCCAGCAAAGTTTTATCTCATAAAACAACGCGAAGTGGCCGAGTTAGCAAAACACCTTTGCGTTTCGCTGTATAAGCAAATTAAGTAGTACGACGCGTTTGTACCCAATAATTAAATTTATTGTATTGTAATTGTAATACACTATTACGTCATTTTAACCTGTGAAATAGTTTAAGCTGTAATTTTTTTATAGACACACATTTTTATAGATTATTTTTTTAGACACTCTATCGCGGCGTTGATTAAGGGAATGTTCCTTAATTAACTACCATAAGCATGGAGTTAGTCATGTTTTTTATAGAAAACATTTTTAAATGGTTTTTAAGGAACCCTATTTTTAAGTTCTTGTAATGTAGAATATATTGTTGACACAGCAACATAGTGTGCTAGATAAATTAAGATTAAATAAACATTTTTGTTTTAAAATAAGTTAATATATTATACATCATTCTATATTATATTATTATAAGTATTTTAGTTATACACGCATCATCTTACAATGGGCTCAAGTCAAAGTAAACAGGAACACAATCCTAGTAGTCTAATTACCCAGACAGTGACTAATAATAACCACTTTAATCAGAAATTAGATAATATAGTGTTGATTGTCATTGCGCTAGTAACAATATTATCTGTTGCCATTGTGTACATGGTGTGGCGTCGCTGCAAGAAGACGGCCAAGGCATGGGTGCATCAGCAAACGGCTTGCAACCCAAATATGGTCGCCGTTCAAACGGTGCCTCAGCAGCAGGCAGCAACAGCCAGCACATATGTAGGAGAAATAAGTTACTGTATTTAGTGTTTATAGTACGGTAAGCTTATGTGTTATTTTAAGTTTTCGTATAGTTGTTTTACTTTATTTTTTTACTTTTTGAAAGCAAGTTTTTTTCTTTCAAAAAGGGGGGGAATGGTGTAGGGATGCAATATGATGCATCCTGTATAGCACATGTGTACTATACATGTGTAGATTTATGTAATTTATTTATAGAACGTAGAAGGCGGCTGCGCCCGCCTATTAAGAAAACCAGTCGTTAATATACAGAGACACAACGAACACGTCTTATCATTTACTCTACACCCACAACAAGTACAAGGGAATATCCTAATAATATATTCCCTCAAGGTTATAGGGAACCTGACCATCAAACATATTATAATACCCTAAACGTATCTAGGCTTAGAATATTGGTTTCGTAGATTTCACAAGTTTCTACTTATTTAGTGTAATTTTTTTTTGGACCATCAAGCGTAGTGTTTTTTTTAAAGCTTACGTATTTTTTTTTTTGCATATGTATGTGTTAAATATGTATATTATTATTATTATACAATTTTTGTCGTCTGTCTGTTCCGGCTAATCTCTGGAACGGCTTGACCGATTTTGATCGGACTTCACTGATTGATGATATAAGGAGTAACTTGGGCTACTTTTTTAGACTAGTTCCGCCCCGCGGCGTCACCCGCGGTATGACAAGTATTATTTTTTGTCTGTCTGTTCCGGCTAATCTCTGGAACGGCTTGACCGATTTTGATCGGACTTCACTGATAGGTAGCTGATGATATAAGGAGTAACTTGGGCTACTTTTTTAGACTAGTTCCGCCCCGCGGCGTCACCCGTGGTATGACAAGTATTATTTTTGTCTGTCTGTTCCGGCTAATCTCTGGAACGGCTGCACTGATTTTGATGGCATTTTCACTGATAGGTAGCTGATGTTATAAGTAGTAACTCAGGTTCAGCTAGTTATAAATATGTTAATATGTGCATGTGCCTGGTACTTTTTTTTTTCGTTTGTTTTCAATTGCGTTTAGTGATTTCCAACTGCGTCGACGGCCACGTACCCGCGGCTCGCGACGTGGTAGAGGCGTGCGGACTCATGGGGGCAGGGGTGTGCCGCTTGAGGCCGTGAGGGTTAAGGCAGCAGGTGCGGTGCACGAAGAAGAGAGGGTTGAGGCGGCAGAGACTGCCGCGGTCACCGCGCGCGGTCTCGGTGGTCGCAGACCTGCCTTGGTCACCGCGCGCGGTCGCGCTGGTCGCGGTAGTCATGGTGGCAGCACGCATGAGATCGATGTGACGGTTGAGGTGGCAGAGACTGCCGCCGTCACCGCGCGCGGTCGCGGTAGTCGTGGTGGCGGAGGCCGTTGCAGAGGCCTTGATAGACCGGGGCCTCAAATCATTGATGAGTGAGCTTACTTTTTTACTAACGCTTTTTATCTACTAACATTTATTGTTATCTGTAAACTTTACCTTCTAAATTTCTATTTTAAAATCGTTATTTATTTTTTGTTTAGTAATGGGTGTGCTCTTGGCTGATTGAATGTGTACATTTTTAGGATTACCATTCGTCAAGTCCAGGAGATGCCTCGTGGGGACGCCATGGAGACCGCGCTGCACCCAAAACGGCGCCGCCTGTGGTACCCGTGTGTAATTTTGTTAAAGTATTGTCTAATAATATTGTCGCAGTTTGTTTGACTTTATTTTAATTGTTGAAATATTGTTGTAGTTCCGACGGAGACGACATGAGGGTGCGTATTTCCGCACCGCCGCGAATGCCTCCACCTCCTATGGTTGTGGAGGCTTCGACGTCTGCGGTGCTCTCACCGGCAGTGTAAGTTTTTTTTTATTTTAGTAGATATCAAGTTATGTATCTACAACCGTTACATATATATGACTCTTTTCCCCAAGTTTGTAGAATGTGGTGGCTCCGCGGCCAGCACGCCGTCCTCTCGCTCTCGCTACGACGATATGATCCTAGAGGGTAGGGGTCGCGTACCCGTGGACGGAGACACGGTCAGAGACGCCATGGCCGATCCCGAGTTTTGTGAGTTAAATAATTAGCTGCTATGTTACTATTCAAAAGTAAATGTTTGTCTCTTGTGTTGTGTTTGTGTCATTTATTACAGGAAGTGACCCAAGTTCTGGCGAGAGCAATGTAAATGCTTTTATTTTTTTTGTTTTTTATAATAAGGCAGGTGTGCAGAGGTAAAATACATAAGAAGTCCGTTAAAATTTACAATAATCACATCATATTCAACGTTATACGTATATATATATATACAAACATACATATATAAGTAGATATACAAATACATAAATACAACATTTATACACTAAATTATGGAAAAGGAAGGTAAGCTATAGATTAGATAATTCTGCCAGTTCATTGAGAAAGAGCTCATGTACCTTATTTTTGAATGTATATCGGTTAGTGGACATCCTGATTTCGAGCGGGAGCGCATTCCAGAGTAGTACTGCTTGAACAAAGAACGAACAGTTCACGAAGTCGGAGTTATGAGACGGACATGAGAGAAGCAGATTATTAACTGCGCGAAGATTTCTATCGTGATTAGAGCACAGGTATCGGAAATACGGAGCAAGGTAGGTAGGTAAGGATGGCGAGTTGAGAAATGAAAATAGGAAGGTAAGTGCTCGTTGATTGCGCCGTAAGCGAATATGTAACCATTTTAACTGGGAACGCAAAGCAGACACATGATCATACTTTCGAAGATTGAAAATAAATCGAATGCAGTTATTAAGAAGACGGTCAAGCTTGTTAAGGAGGTCTGCATTCAGGTCGAAGTAAGGAATGATTAAGGACTGCATGAGAGTGATTTTAGTTTTAGGGGGCAGGAAGTTTTTGAGACGATATAATGTTCGCAGGCTCCCAGTTACTTTCTGGCTCACTAGTAACTTGAGCTCGCCAATCGAGGGTAGAGTCGATAAGTAACCCCAGATCTTTCACTGCAGGGCTGAATGGTATAACTACACCGTTGAAATAAACCGTTGGGATCGAGGTCGTGGTCGTATCCAATCTGTTTATTATGCGCTTACTGCCTATAATAACTGCCTGGCATTTAGTTGGATTAACAAGACAGTCCAAATCGCTTTTCACGTTACAAACGTCAACCCTTTTTATCACTTGTTACAGGAAGCGAACCTAGTTCGAGCGAGAGTGGCGACGAGGACGACCCGGAGTCGGAGTCGGAGGTGCACCTGCCGCGGACCTTAGTTAGTCTACTGGTTACGCCTGTGGATGAGGACGACGAAGCCGCTAGTTTTGTTGATGCCAGTACCATCGATTTAGATGTAGATCCGATGGCTACGGCCTAGGAGTTACTATGATTTTAATTGGGTAGACTTTCCTAGCGTCCCGATTCGCCCTGAATCGAGACGTGAAAAGTTTTCCAACAGTAATGTAGGTCCGACAACTCCATGTGTCGACCCATATGACATGTTTGTGGCCATATGGGACAGGCAGATTATGGAGCACATTGCCTCTGAGACAAACAGATATGCTCAGCAATTAGCTCAGCGCACGATGCTTAACAACAGTCTCCATCCCAGAAGTCGCATCAGCCGATGGTCTGACACCACGGTTGATGAGTTCGTGGCGAACGGTTGATTTGGGTGACGCTCGTGATTAAATATATAAAGTGTTTTAAGGTCTGTTTGCAGTGTTTCCCCAATCTTTTAAGTAAACAAAGTGCGTGGCTTAGTTTGTACAGTTTGAATTTGCCGAGTAAAAACTTTGATCTAAATACTGGTTAAAATCGAATGTAATTGTAATGGCAACATTATAGTTTGTCATTTTCTTGGTTTGACATTTGAAATGTCATGTCACATGGAAAAATAGTTTTGTTGCATAAACACGTTGCGAATGGCGCCGAATTAAATACAATAGATTGTTTCATAGCTTCCGGTTCTTTTCTTTGTTTACCAAGACTAATATGCTATTGTAAGATAGCGAGGTTCGTAATCGCTTCCAATTTGTATTTCGCGATCCGCGAAGTGATTAAAACGGGCAGTGATTAGTTCGGGCGAAAGACGGATCTTCCATCCACCCGACCTTTTGTATTGTAATCGTATGTGTAAATGGACAGTGGTGTACCCAGGATCTCCGTGACAGCGTACAGAGGGCTGTAGGCACACAGTTTATATTTTGCTAAGTAAGCATTGTCGGTTAGCCACCGGATTGTGAGGCCGGGCAGCGCCAGTTGTCCCGCGCCGCGTCGACCCTACACTACGTGTGTAGATTGATTATTGTAACAGTTTAAACCTTGAATTATTAAATAACCTTCAGATAAAATCACTCAGTGTTTTATATTATCTCAGTCCCGGCTAGGAACATTGCTAAAGTGAAGTAACAACTATAAACATTTTATTAAATACTCGTCCTCGAGTTATTATTATATCACACAAACATTTAACGTGAGTTATACGTGATAATTGGTGACCCCAGACATACGGCCGGTGACGAGAACGTTTTACGGACAGTGTTATTAAGTGCAAGTGTACTTAGGCGGACATTGGCACGGCGCGATATAGTGGGCAACTCCTCGGTGGTCTATATAATACGGGCACCGAGTATTTCAATATCGTACGTTGCGACCTGCGATTTATATAGCAAATTATACAGTAACGGAATATATATATATTTTTAAACAATGACTGAAGCAGAGGTCGGATCAGTCTCGGTGACGGGACGCATTCCTGAGTTTTGGCCAGATTTCCCGAGAGCCTGGTTCATGCAGTTTGAGGCCATCGTCACACCACAAATAGCGGGGGACGAGAAGATTTTTCAACTGGCCGTAGCCAAATTAGGCAAACAGGCCATACAGCAAGTCATGGATATTCTAGAAACACCACCGGAAAAAGGGAAGTACACAACATTGAAATCTAGATTATTAGAAATATACGAGGAATCTGAGGTACGTAGAATATAAAAAGTTATTGGTGAAATGCAATTAGGGGATCAGAAACCATCCCAGCTCCTACGTAAAATGCAGAACCTGGCGGGAGACAGGATTCCTACAGACACTCTGATCATACTGTGGCAAAGTCTACTCCCAGCAGCGGTACGTGCTGTATTATCGGTCACTACAAAGATAGAACTCTCAGAGTTATCCACCATGGCTGATAAAATAATGGAGACGACTCGCCCACTCGAGGTATCGGGAATTGCATCTACGAGTGGCGGTTTAGAGGCGGAAGTAGCCAAATTAAGTCGGCAAGTATCGGAATTATTGAGAGTGAGAGCCACGGAAGGCCGAAACCAAGGCCGCAGTCGCTCTAGGTACCGGAATAATCGACAAGCACAGACAAGCAGATCCAACTCAAGGAGACGAAGTGACCCGAACTGGCTTTGTTTTTACCACTATCGCTACAAGGAGAACGCACGGAAATGTAATCAACCGTGTAATTGGAAGGACGCACCACCGAAGTCGGAAAACTAGATGAGGTGCAGTCGGCGACGGGGGATTGCACCCAGTACTCCAATTACCGTCTTAGTATCAACGACAAGAGCAGCGGTTTAAGCTTCCTGGTAGATACGGGGGCGAACGTCTCGGTACTTCCGGTTACATCGTGTAGAGGAACCAAGAAGGACGTCAGCGATTACAAGTTGTATGCAGCTAACGGTAGTGAGATATGTACTTATGGTGTAAAAAACATGGTCGTAGATTTCGGTCTGCGTAGAGCTTTCAGGTGGACTTTTATTATTGCGCAAGTTAAGCAACCGATTTTAGGCGCAGATTTTTTGAGCAATTTCGGTTTGTTAGTAGATTTAAGTGCGCGTAAAATTATTGATAAGACCACCAAATTAAATGTAATGGCATCTATTGTAACTCATAGCGAAGCTTCCATTAAGACCGTTGACGATAAGCACGCATATTATGACCTGTTAAGTAAGTTCCCCAATTTAACCAAACCAATGTCTTTCACAGATAGTCCTAGCCATAAGGTATTACATCACATTGAGACCACAGGACCACCCGTGTTTGCGCGAGCGAGGCCATTGCCGCCAGACCGGTATAAAAAGGTACGTGAAGAATTTAGAATAATGCAGGAAATAGGCATTTGTCGTCCGTCTAATAGTCCGTGGGCGAGCCCGCTCCACGTAGTGTTAAAGAAAAACGACGAGATGCGGCCGTGCGGCGACTACAGGCGGCTTAACGCGATAACGAAGCCAGACCGATATCCCATACCTAGATTGCACGATTTTACATACTTATTGGCTGGTAAGAAGGTGTTTTCCCGGTTAGATCTTAACCGTGCTTACCATAATATAGGGGTAGCAGAGGACGACATACCCAAAACGGCAATAATAACGCCTTTTGGACTGTTCGAATTCCCTCGTATGAGTTTTGGATTACGTAATGCCGCTCAGACGTTTCAACGTTTCATGCATACAGTGTTGCAAGGCCTAGATTTTCAATTTTCTTACGTTGATGACGTAATACTAGGGAGTGATAGCCTTGAGGACCATAAAAAGCAGCTAGAAATCATTTTTGAGCGATTCAATAAATACGGCATTACTATCAATGTTTCGAAATGTATTTTCGGTCAGTCAGAAGTAGAGTTTCTAGGACATCTGGTATCGTGTGACGGTATCAGACCTCTAGACGAAAAAGTTAAAGCGATAGGTAATTTTTCAAAACCGGAAACTATCGAACAATTAAGACGTTTTTTAGGTATGATTAACTTCTACCGGACTCATATACCTAAAGCAGCCTTGTATCAATCTGTGTTAAATAAGTACTTGCACAACTGTAAAAAACGTGATAAGACTAAAATCAACTGGAATGACGAGTCGAATGAAGCTTTTGAGCAGTGTAAACATAGCTTAAAAAACGCGGTAACATTGTCTCATCCTTTGGTAGATAGCCCTTTAGCTTTAATGACCGACGCTTCGAATTTGTGTGCAGGCGCAGTACTTCAACAGAATGTGAAGGGTACGTGGAAACCGCTAGGTTTTTTCTCTAAGCGTTTCACCGAAGCCCAGCAGCGGTATAGTACTTATGACCGCGAGTTGTTAGCGATTTATCTAGCTATTAAATATTTCAGAAAGTTGTTTGAGGGACATCAATTAACCATTTTTACTGACCATAGACCGTTGGTGTACGCTTTTGAGAAAAAGGTTAGCGACAACGAATCTCCTAGAGTTTCACGTCAATTACTTTTTATTAGCGAATTTACCACCGACATTAGGCATGTGTCAGGTTCTAGCAATGTTGTAGCCGACGCGTTATCGCGTGTCGAGACCATTTCCTGTCCCACAAGTATCGATTTCAGCGAACTGGCTGAAGCTCAAAACAATGACGACTACGTTGTGCAATACGACAACACAGGTAAGTCAAATGTGCGAATTAAGCGAATCTTACTGCCTACATGTAACAAGCATTTGTATTGTGAAGTGTCAACGGAAAATGCTCGACCTTATTTGCCAGATAGGTATAGACGCTTAGCTTTTAATAATATTCACAATTTAAGTCATCCTGGAATAAACACTACTCGGAAGTTAGTCACAGATAGATTTTTTTGGCCTAATATGAACAAGGATATTAACAGGTGGGCTAAGACATGTATATCTTGTCAAAAAGTAAAGGTAACTAGACATACATTTTCGGCTTTCGAAAAAATTGCGCCGGCTGATAGGTTCGAACATATTCACGTTGACATAGTAGGACCGTTGCCGACATCACCGGATGGTTATAGGTATTGTCTAACTATAATCGACAGAGGTACTAGGTGGGTTGAAGCTTTTCCTATCAAAGATATCACGGCGGAAACTGTAGCTAAGATTAGCTATGAGGGTTGGGTTACGCGATACGGTTGCCCAGTTAAATTAACATCGGACCAGGGTAGGCAATTTGAAAGTAATTTATTTTCCGAATTAATGAAATATTTAGGTATTGTAAAAATTAGAACCACACCTTACCACCCACAGAGTAACGGGTTGGTAGAACGGTGGCATCGTTGTTTAAAAGTAGCGTTATCTGTGCGTTTAGACTCGACATCTTGGTTCGAAGAATTGCCCACAGTGTTGTTTGGGTTACGCGCGGCGATACGGAGCGATACGGGCGTTAGCGCAGCAGAATTAACTTTCGGCAAAACTTTAAGATTACCGTGCGATTTTTTTGATAGCAGCGCGACTAAATCGTTTGACGAAAATGAAATCGTTAGTCAAATCAGGAATACTTTACGCGAAATTAAGCCATATAAACAATCAGACAGATCAAATAAGAAATTTTTTGTACATCCGGATCTTAAGTCATGCGAATTTATTTTTATTCGAGATGATAGCGTTCGTAAGCCTTTAAAACCTCCTTACAACGGACCATATCGTGTTATTAAGAGGTATTCAAAAGTATTTTTAATTCAATTACCGAATAGGCAATCTAATATATCGGTAGACCGTTTAAAACCAGCATATTTACTACAGACTGATGCTGATGAGAAAATAAATAATGAGCCGGCGAATAGCGATGATAGCAATCGCAACGCTCATAGTAGTGTGAATCTACCTTTAAATAATACAGTTCGAGTGACGAAATCAGGTAGAGTCAGCAAACTACCAGTTAGATTTAAAGATTTATAATTTAGCAATAATACAATTTTTCACTTAGTAATCGACCTAGTTATTTTTACACAGTGGCAAAAATATTTTAACAGTATAAGTAGTCATGTAAAAGTCTCTTTTGATCATTGTTTTTCAAACCATTACATTGTTAATAATGGGAAACTACAGTTCCAAGAAAGATAACGAAAACGTAGCCGTTGCTCAAGCAACAGTGCGGGCAAGTGAACCAATTCGTGAGGGATTTAAGGAACCGGTAGTTATAATTTTAATAGTCGTTATTGTTATCGTAACATGTTATTGGTGTCGATCAAGATGTGTTCGAAAAATTAAGAAGTGGTTAAAGCACGAAGTAGCCGAAATGGGTGACAACGGCAATAGGATTACGCCAGTTATTAAAGTGGAGAGTCAAGGGAATACTTCCACCCAAAGCCCAATTCCTAAAGTTGTATTTTCATAAACAATATACTAGAAGTTTTGGTGTACTTATGTGTTTTCGGAATTAACGGAAGCTTACGTTAATATTAGTTTTAATGTAACTAGATTAGGAACATATATAGTTACATGTGTATGGTAATTTAATTTGTTTTGGTATGTAAGGACGAAAGTCGATGCCAAGGATTAAAAGCCGTAGGACTTACATACAAAACAATAGGTATATCTAGTAACGCCCAATGATATATTTTTTTATTGTGACATCTTTATATAACATCGTTGATAACTCGATAAGAGAAGTTTTTGTGTAACTAGTGTAATACTTACTTATATACAACATATTAGCTATAACATTATTATGTGTAATTGTAATTTCACAGCTCCATAAGAGAAGCTACTTGTTTTTAGTTGTGTTCTACATACATACCCAATCATAATGTAAACTTACCTAACATACAGTCCTGAGTATCACATTTCATTTTGCGAATCGTATAAACAGCATGTAACAGAGTACCTATTGTTAATGAAATGGAATATTGTCTCATTGTAAAGTTTCTGTGTTAGGGTTGATACTTTCATGTTTTATTTGAGTTTTTGAAAAAAATTTTTTTTAGGAGGGGTGTATTGTAGGCACACAGTTTATATTTTGCTAAGTAAGCATTGTCGGTTAGCCACCGGATTGTGAGGCCGGGCAGCGCCAGTTGTCCCGCGCCGCGTCGACCCTACACTACGTGTGTAGATTGATTATTGTAACAGTTTAAACCTTGAATTATTAAATAACCTTCAGATAAAATCACTCAGTGTTTTATATTATCTCAGTCCCGGCTAGGAACATTGCTAAAGTGAAGTAACAACTATAAACATTTTATTAAATACTCGTCCTCGAGTTATTATTATATCACACAAACATTTAACGTGAGTTATACGTGATAGGGCCCTCTTCATCGCTTCGGACGTCAACGGAACCTATACACAGCAGAAAGTTTTTAAGGTTATATTGTTTTATTTCACGGGGTGCTAACGCCCCTGTTGACTTCCTTACTAGGAGGCTGGGTATTCGAGGACCTCGCTTTATCTGATGGGCCTGTAAGGCTGGGTAAAGGTCCCTTACTTCAAGGATTGAACCCTGGTAAAGAAATTCAACATTTGGTAGCAGAGCGTGGTTCTCGAAAACCCAGCCTCCTGGACACTCGAGGCTGTTTTTCTATTTATAAAAATAACTTTAAATCGTTACCTGCATTGCATAATTTAACCCCTACTGTTGATGAACAGACAGGCGTGATTCGTGTTGGGAGGAGGCTAGAAAACTCCGACTATAGTTTTGACAAACGGCATCCAATCGTATTGAGTTGTAAACATTTAAAACTTCATGCACACATGTACATCTGCGGGCTTAATGCCCAAGGCATTCTCTACCAGCCAACCGATGGGTGATGTAGAAGAGAAATTTTAAGTGATTATAAAATTGTAAGTTTCCAACAATTGGAACGTGTAGAAATTTCAAACCATGGTCGTTTTGCGCGGGAAAGAATTGATGGCAGTTGTGAACGGCGAAAATGTGAAGCCTGAATCACCATCGGGGGCTGCTGTTTGGGAGTCGAAGGATGCGACAGCGCAAACCATCTTGGCAGGGTAATCAACTTAGGGGTTTTCCCCCTAAATTTAGGGGGAAAAATATGGGATGGGGTTTTTAGGGGTGTTATATTTTTGGGGTTTTTATAACTTAAATATTTACTTTTTTTATTTCAAACTAGGCAAAATAAAGGTGTAACGGTATAGGCCCTGGGATATTCTAATCTAGCGAATCATATTCATTTTTATACATACCGCCTTAGCGACATCTAGTACGATTTGTTACTAAGAGTGCAGAGTTAAATAAAATGCGACGCGCATTCCAGCATGTCGTCCAAGGGGGCATAAGCGGATAGGCCCCTTGACAAAATACAGGACCCGACGTCATCGCATGTGACGCCGGGGCCTGTAGGTACGGCGTACTGTCAACGTTAAAAACGAATTCAAATTATGCAAGATTAAAGTGAAGTGACAACATGGGTATGACCATTCGATTCAGTTTTAGATTAGTTGACTTTCTCAGATTGTCGTTATTTAAGCATTCGAATTTCTAAGTGAAATAAATTATTTTTATTTTATCTTTAATAAAATGTGTTGTTATACCAGGCTTATGAGAAAAAAAAACACAAACTTTTTTTGCAATATTATTTACGTTACTAATGATGTTTAAGTATTACATGTCAAGATGGTTTACAAAATCGACCTTGAAAAATGTACTACCTGAAATTCTCAGTACGTACCTTACATCCTACACTGGTGTCAGATAGTTAAACTAACAAAACATAGCAACATCAATATGTAACGATGGATGCAAGTAGTTTTGCTATTGCAGGTAGATGAAAAAGAGTAAAGTATAACACCCCCCCTCACCCCGCAAATTGTCACGCATTGCTTCATAAAAAAATCTCATTAGGGCCTCTTAGTATATTTGCTCTGTGATGTTGTCCAACACAATTTAAAACATACTGTACAAATACGTTGATAGTTATCATTCTTATTTTTTTTAAGTATACATATTATTTTTATAACTGTGCTTAAATAATTTTAATTCTGCCTATAAAGTTGTCTACTGCATTAACAAAACGCTTTCTTACGTGTTCTAAACACGCCATACTTAAAGTCTACTTAGTCTGAAAACTAGATGGCGTTGTGTGTCAGATTGCCGAAAATATTTTACACGATTGTTACAATATATAATGCTCAAAAAAGGATAAAGTATTTGAATCGACCTGCTGATTAATACAGAAAAAGAGCATCATTTTATAGACGCCTCAAGAAAATCGTACACAAATGATTTTGATTTCAAAAATATTATATTACTCCATCTTGTGCAATAATGACAACTTACTTGTTATCCATGTATTTCATTGTAATTGTTCAATCTAGAACATGATTGCAACACCTGCAACATCAAATCTATGTCGCACGCAGTGCTTGCCTCGCACTCTGTCAACTGTTACGCATGACCGACATTAAGGCAGCTGCATCGACACAACACACGGATGGCACACAAGTAAATAGCCATACATGTGTACTTAGAGTAAGATTAGTATATAAGCTATTAATTATGTAAATAAAATGAGTCATTTTGTCTAATCCGACTTTGACTCATTACCCTTACCCCTCACCTCTCGCTGTGGCCAAGACACCCTTAGCCGTCAGTAGATCGGTCTTGTGAGTCTGCTCGACCGGCAGTGAGAAAACCATCTCCTAAACCCGGCTCCCTTCTCGTCTCCGTCTGTTGCCCTAGGTCTCCCGGTAACAGACTTCCCGCACTATCTATATATGTATATACACCCTCACCGCAGGGTCCGTATATTGGTAGGAGTAGGGAATATAGGGAATTAGGGATTTAGGTAATTAGGCGTAGGTTACGTGCGAGTATTAAACGGTTCACTACGGTGCCCGCTCGGTACACGTACTTAGGCTTATTTAGATAGGTTTTCGGTGTAACACGTACGAGTGCTGTGTGGTGTTCCACGGAACCCAGCCCGCCACCGTACATTTGGTCCTTCGAGCAAAGTAATTAGAATCAGCGAACCTTGTAAGGACACTTGGTCCTTCGAGCAAAGTTATTAGAATCAGCGAACCTTGTAAGGACATTTGGTCCTTCGAGCAAAGTAATTAGAATCAGCGACTCTTGAAAAGACCTTCAGTCTTTCAAGCTAAGTTGAATCGCGGTCCCCTTGTCCCCGTAGGTTGACTGACTGACACTTTGACGTATTACAGGCTAGTATACCTAACAAGAGCTAGTCGTTGTTGTACGTTAAAGCACTGACTAACTTAGTTGCTTCGTGCGGTAGCGAATCAGGTATCGGTAGAAGGAAGAGCGCAACTAAGTTCTATATACATCCCCGTTATTGGTTAGGTGGCCAGGATAAGATAGGATAGGGACAACAAGACTATGGTGTAGGTAGTAGAGCCACGCTGATTTCAGCACGGATGGGCCGGCTCGACCGGGGCGGTACTACCCGCGCACAGAAGATCAACGTAAAATGACAGCGTTCGTGCTGTCGTGTTTCGTTGGTGAGTGCGAGACCGGAGGCCCAAATAGTCTAGTCAACAAGTTCCATACTTGTTGACTAGACTAAAAGATGCAGAAGCATCACTAGGCCGCCATGGTGTGGGTCGCCATACTGCATTGTCTGCATTCGCAGTGAGTATGGTGACCACCACTCTTGGATTCTGCTTATGCTTTCCATCAGGCAGAGTAGAGTCATTATGGCGGACCATACATAAAAAAAAAAAAAAAAAAAAAAAAAAAAAATGGAGATTCAAGAAATAAACGAACGAAAATGGTACGAGTACTATCCTACTGTTACAGATTCGCAAACCGAATAAGGAGCAGTGAACCCTTAAGTGTAACGGAAATATCTAAAACTACGAATAAAACATTATTACTTGTTCAACAGGAAGTATTTTCCGAAGAATACAAAACGATCAAAAGCTGGTCAGCATTAAAGAAAAGCAGTAGGTTGTTATGTCTATACCCGTTTATAGATTACAATGGGTTGTTGCGAGTTGGAGGAAGACTTCTAAACTCTAACCTGTCATATAATCAGAAACACCCAATCTTATTGCCCCGCGACCATAATGTGACGTCAGGAATAGTTCATGATGCTCATCTACATACGTTACACGGGGGCAATAATTTAACCTTAGCATATTTACGACAGAAATACTGGATCCTGGGAGGCAAACAGGTAGTCAAAAACTATGTAAGAAAATGCGTAAAATGCATAACGATACCGGGCCTCAACGAATATACAAAAGATGAGAGTATTACCAAAGGCTAGAGTAACAGAGTCATTCCCGTTCTCCCATACTGGGGTGGATTACGCAGGTCCGGTACAAGTAAGAACAACGAAAGGACGAGGACATAAGTCCTACAAAGGATACATAGCTATATTTGTGTGCCTGTCAACAAAAGCTATACATATAGAGTTAGTAGGTGACTTATCTACAGAGTCATTCATAGCAGCACTACGAAGATTTATGGCACACAGAGGTCCAGTATCACATATGTACAGTGATAACGCTACGAACTTTGTAGGGGCGGCAAATTTCCTATACAAGGAATTACTAGAAATAACAGTCTAGTGACTTTCAAAACGCTGTAACAAATACGTTGATTCATGTTACAGCAGTTGCAAAAAAGAATGCTGACAACTCGTTTCAAATAATAGAATTAACAAAAGCCTATGTAGCTTTAGATTATAATACAACGATTATTACTATACGATTATAGTACTGAGGTACAAAGAGCATTGGCGACAGTTTCGAGTGAAATTCGGCAGACCATAGAGGCACATCCACCGCCACCATCGTTTAATATCGAGGCGCAACTCGAGCCCATCACTGAGCGCCTCAAAATCATGACCGATGAATTAAGAACCATAAAAGAGGATACCGCAAACCTAGGAAACCTAACCTCCAAACAAGGCATCAGCTTGGCTGCCGAAATTGAGAAAGCAGAAAAGCCGACAAAAAAGACCTATGCGAAGGCTGTCAGAGAAAGGCCGACTCCCATAAAAAGGCCAATCAACCAGCTTCCCATAATAGTGACCAGCAAGGGTCAAAAGTAAAACTGCTGACAATCTACTGAAAACTCTGACAGAGACCATAAACCTTCAGGGGCTAGGATAGAAAGAGTCAAAAAAGGACACAACCAAAAAGTTATATTGACATGCAACGCCGACGACCATCAGCATGCATGTGTATAGCTTGTTGAAAAATAACGAGGAACTATCACCAATAATCCCAAAACAACACAACCCGCTGGTTATCATCAAGGACGTCGCAAACATCTTCACCAACGAGGAAGTGGTGGAACTTCTGAGGGTCCAAAACAGACACATCCTGGGTAACATCACACCGGAACCAGACGACATCAGACTACGCTTCATAAAAAAGGCACGCAACACCCAGACATGCCATCCTGTAATGGAGGTCACACCCGAAGTCCACCGCGGTTTGGTAGAGGCGGGGACGGTCTACATCGGGTTACAGAGAAGACAGGTACTAGATTTTTCACCGCTAGTACAGTGCGCCACATGCTACGCGAGAACGCACTGCCAGGAAAAGGAAAGTCGATGTGGTTACTGTTGCGAACATCACAGTTGGTACGACTTTCCCAATAGAGCTAACAACCAAGCTCCGCGCTGCATAAATTTTGTAAACAGCGAGAAATCGTCATTAAACAAACAACAATTCATCATTCATAACGCGGAAGTTGATCAATCAACAAATGTGACCAACAAGAATGTCAACAAATGTGACCAACAAGTTTTATTAAAGAAAAACTATAACTCATCAAAACAGAATAAAACTTTCAAAACAACAACATCAACCTGGCCGTGTGGTGCCGGCCGCGCCCGTGGGTGTCGTAGAAGGCGACTGAGGGATCTGGAGAACTACATCCGAAGACCGAGGAAGAAAAAAGAAGAAGAAGACAACATAAAAGAAAGACAACCAACATGAAAAGGGCGCGGCGTTAAAACATGGCTGTTAATTTTTTCAACGAATAAAAAAAAACACTAAAGTTTTTTATTTAATAAAAGCTGCACTCTAGATTATTCAAATATATTTTATCTAAAAGATAAAATGATCAAATGTTTTAATTGATCTGTAAATAATACTATATTATGGTTGTGTTTCGTAAAATATGTCACATTCATACTGTATGAATGTGACATATTTTTATTCATAAAATTGAGGTGATATCATAATTTTGTTTTGCAGAGTGATTAAAATCAGAAATTACAAGAAAAGGGGACTAGGAGTGGAGAGGTGGACGAACAGGCAATGTTAAAAGCTATCCATGATTTTTTAGAAAACAAACTCTCTTTACGTAAATTTGCAGCCAAATAGCGAGTTTAATGCACAGACACTACTAAGCCGTATCGTGAGTCCAAGTTAAAAAAAAAACATTGCAAAACAGGGCAACGAGATAAATTTATCCTTAGTTGGAATAATAAAAAGATGGCAGGAGCAGATTGGTTAGGAAGTTTCCCAAAACACATTCAGATCCTGCAATAAATCTCAATGAATACTCTATAGTCTATGGTGATGAGCTTGCTACAGTTGATGCTGAATTTAGTGATGTTTCTGCTCGAAACTTTCAAATTCGTACAGAGATGTCTCGCCTTCATTGCTTTAACAACAACATCTTACGCCAACATCTAAGATTTCTCAGGTGGACTGTGTTTTTGTAATAGGTTGTTCTTTTTTTTTATTTTTAACACATTTAGTGCTCAACACTCGGATCCGAGTGGGGAGGGGGCATAGTAGCGGTGCTGCCCACTCGGATACGAGCGAGCGGCCCGTGTATTTTGTAGTCGTCAGTAAGCCGCCGGCGTTTGAGGCGAGTTTTAGTTTGCGTGGCCACTGACAACATATTCAACTTACGAAAACGCGTATTGGTTTCATTCTAACAGTGTAATTGTGACTTGTACACACGAGATCGTATCAAAGCTATTTTTGTACTAAAATAGAAAGTAAGGCTGGACCGTCTGGAAGTAAATCTACGAGTAATTCTAGAAAAAAGCGTCGGCATAGTGATGAGTATGAGTCTGACTATAGTGATGAGGATGTGTATTCTCAAAGAGCTGATGAAGACTCTTCAAGTTCAGAGGTCTCGTCTAGTTGCGGCAGTGATGATAGTACCTTTGACACTAGACTGAAGCAGAAGGCGACCAGCCGTGTACCACCAGCTCAACCTTCAAGGAATGACTAACTAATGACTATGTATCTGATAAGAACGCATGACATTAAATTAATTTAACTCAATAATAATAGTAAATTGTACTTAATTTCATTTCATTTTATTTCAAGATCACCTGCTTCAAAGACGGCCAGCCGTGTACCACCAGCTCAACCTTCAAGTTCATCTGCATCAAAACGTGGTTTATGTGAGTCAGATGGAGGACTATCATTCAATGTAAGCGATTAAGACCTACATTTAGGGATGGCCCTACGCGTAATAATTCTGCTCAATCGTGGAAGTTACCAGATCCAAATAGTTCCTCAGCATCGAAGCCAGCGCCTCGACAACTGGAATTTGATGGAGACGGTAGCTTTGAATTCAATTATGAAATTGACTGCCGTCCTACATCGCCGAATATCGTACAAGACTATGGAGATTTTTTCTCGGATATACCAGATAGCTGTTTATTAAACCCTACCTGTTCAACACCTAGCGTATTTCTTCTGAGATTCGATGCGATCACCCCCAACCTTTCGCCAGATCGTAATGACGCCTCTCCATCAATTCTGGCTGTTCGGAGATCTGGAAGAAGTACTCCGGACTTACCAGATAATTATTATCTATCACGCAATAACTCACCCTCTAGTCAAGGAGCCACTGCCACCTGGAGCAGTGATGCAAGCTCCATTAAAAACATAGAGTTTACTAAGGAACAGGAACTCTTAGTGACGCCTCCAACTGATCCTTACGAAACATTCCGATTATTGATTGATGACGAGTTGTTAGATCTTATAGTTCGCGAGACCAACGCGAACGCAATAAGAGTCGGTAATGCACAAAACGTCAAACAAAACTCCAGAATAAAATCTTGGAAAGATTTAACAAAGGAAGAACTGTTGACATTTTTAGGACTCCTTCTTCACACAGGAACAATTCGATTAAACCCTTTAAGTGATTATTGGAAACGACACTATTTGTTTAATATTCCATGCTTCGGACAATTCATGGCACGAAATCGTTTTCTACTGATTTTACGGTGCCTACACTTTTCGTCTGAATCCAGTTAAGAAGACCGTCTTAATAAAATCCGACCATTTATGGATCATTTTAACAATAACATGAAAACTATTTATTGTCCAGGTCCAGCTATCATTGGATGAGTCCATGGTATTGTGGCACGGTCGGTTGCTGTTCTGACAATACATAAAAAACAAACGTCATAAATATGGCATTAAAGTCTATGTTTTAGCAGAACCAGATGGTACGGTTTTAAAATTTCAAGTTTACGCCGGTGCTAATGATAAGACATCAGGGCAAGGACATAGTAGTAAGATTGTGTTCAAACTACTAGAAGAGAGACTGGACTGTGGCCATCATGTATATATGGATAATTACTATAATTCTTATAGCCTGGCTGTGGAATTGCTAGATCGACAGACGTACTGCACAGGAACGTTAATAAAAAACAGGAAAGATAATCCCGTCGAAATTGGCTCTGTTCACTAGAAAAAGGAGAAAACAAATCCTTGTTCTTAAACGGCGTTCATGTCGGAAAAGGGAGGGATAAGCGATACGTTCTGTATATTTCTACAGAACATGGTAGTGAGTGATGGAGACTACTTCCAAAAGGGGATCTGAAGTAATGAAACCAATGGCAATCGTCAATTACAATAATTTTATGTCGGGTGTTGATCTTCAAGATCAGATGTTGGCATACTATCCAGTCCAAAGGAAGACGCTGCGTTGGTACAAGAAGCTGTTTGTGCATATGCTGCAAATGAGCCTCACTAATGCATTGCACTTGTACAATACATTTTCGGCGAATGATAAATTAAATCTATATGATTTCCGTATGCAGATACTGGAAAAGCTTTTACCTGATCCTAATGACGTCAATCGACGCAATGTTTTGAAAGTGAAACACGAACTCACTAAAATAGAAAAGACCCGGACGAGACTTAAGACAGTAGGAAGTGTCACGAAAGAAACTATCGAAGTGGCCCGAAAAGAATGCAAAGGTTGCAAAGCACAAAAAAAGGGTGCAAACAATTTATGAATGTAAGCAATGTGAAGGTTCTCCAGGTTTGTGTACAAAATGCTTCTGCCTAGCACATTCCTAAGTGTTTTAAATTACATGATTATTGTTTTAAATTTCATTATTATTGGTTTATGTCAAGTGGTTAAAATTTTCTTGTTTTCGGATTATTTTTTATCCCTTTCTAACTTTCTTTTATTCTATGACAAGTATTCAATTAAACTTATAATTATTTTGTACTTGATAGTTTTGATTCTATGGCTTTGATTTGATTTTAGATAATTATGATTGTATCGCTCAGATTTACGAATGTTTTCCTTAATAAATAATTATTGAAATGCGTATTATATTTTATTTACTATCTATAGCCTATTTTACTTAGGGATAATGTAGCTCATCGCGTAGCATGCCAGTGGTCGACCATAGACATTACCAAATTTTCGATGAAGGCCTCCTTCATCTTTGAAGATTGTGATGCTGCGAGTTGCGCAAATTGCGAACTACATAGTACAAAATGAGGACGAGATTACGGAACATAATTATCGAAATCTGTGCAGTAGTATTATTTCAACCATTGTTGTCCCTAGCGCTCGGTTCCGAGTGACCGGCACCTGGCGCGCTATGTGCCGAACACTCGGATCCGAAAAAGGTTATTTTTTATTAAAAGAATAATAATAACAATTTACTTTTATCCATATTTTTAAATATACATATATACATAAAAAATTTGGTTCCTGGCTAATTATTTTAATAATATCTTAAGCAGTGAATGTGTTAAAAGTGTTAACAAAGCCCTACAAATTTATTTACAGTAATTTGTTTTTTTTTTAGGTAAGCTTTGATAGTAGGACTATTTATTTTTGATGAATCATTATGGAAATCGATACCCAAAAGAATTCTATAAGACGAAATATACAAGTATGAAGCTGCCCCTGCCTCATGCGAAATGTGGAAGAAATTAATTAATATGTGTATACGAACAAAAACGGAGATGAGCATACATAGTGTGCAGCAAAGATTTTTTCAATTCAAATGTGAAGAAGGCACGGAGATATCTGTATTTTTGTCAAAAATACAAGGGTTACAAAATCAACTTAAGCAAATGGGTGAACAGATTTCAGACAAGTTGGTGATTACAAAGTATTGATGTCATTGCCTGAATCCAGTGGCGTAGCAACTAAACACGCAAATACAAGTTCAAGTACACAGAATTCATCTCGACAACTATCACAACTAACAAGCTCTGTCAGAGTCATCAATTCAAATACTGTCTGATGAAATAGTAACAGTTAATTCTCCTGAAGACTTTTTATGCTACTTTCCTGATGGAAATACATCTAATGAAAACTCATTCTCTATTTATCCTACAATTGAGAATCCGCGCAATAACATAAAAGACTTTATAATTTTTAATCCAAAAAATAAATGGGGTGATTATTTGTGTCGATTATTGAAGTGATTTTGTTAAATAAAAAATAATTGTAATAAAACAAAGCTAGTTGTTAAATTTTTCTTCTTACCTTGATACAATGTCTCAAAGATTTGTAAATCGCCCGGCAAATCTCTGATATGATTTTGGATAGAAAATGTTGAGATATCAAGGAACTAAATTTTAAATCTTGATAGGAGTTGCCAGTGGCTAAGGTAGTATGTGCTGTTGTATGTTCATGGTAGTAAGTGCCAAAGTCACCACTAAAGCAACTTTTTGATCTTTCGATAAAGTCGGTGCCATAGCGACAGACGTGCACAGTTATTCACGTTCACGTTCAAACTGAGAGAAAATCACATAGGGCGCGATTTCCAACGTAAGTGTAATAAGCGGCACCCTAACTGATAGACAGGACACCCGAGAGACAGGGCCCGAGAAATCGTGTAATGTAATAGCCGCTTTTGCATTGTCGGTTAGCCACCGGATTGTGAGGCCGGCAGTGCCAGTTGCCTCGCACCGTGTGAACCTTACACTACGTGTGTAGATTGATTTTTGTAACAGTTTTAATTATTAAATAACCTTCAAGTAAAAGCACTCCGTGTGTTAGATCTCAGTCCCAGCTAGGAACATTGCAAAAGAGAAGTAACAACTGTAACATTTAATTAAACACTCGTCCTCGAGTTATTATTATACCACAAACATTTCTTTGTGATAATTGGTGACCCTAGACATACGGCCGATGACGAGAACGTTTTACGGACAGTGTTATTAAGTGCAAGGCAACTCCTCGGTGGTCCACATAATACGGGCACCGAGTATTTCAGTATTGCACGTTGCGACCTGCGATTCATATAGCGGATTATATAGCAACGAAATATATTTTTTTTAAGCAATGACTGAAGCAGAAGTCGGATCAGTCTCGGTGACGGGACGCATTCCTGAGTTTTGGCCGGATTTCCCGAGAGCCATGTATAGTAGTAGAGTGGTTCATGTAGTTTGAGGCAATCGTCACACCACAAAATGCGGGGGACGAGAATATCTTTCAACTGGCCGTAGCCAAATTAGGTAAACAGTAGAGATGTGCCGACTAGTCGACGACTAGTCGGTAAAGCCGACTATCCGGCAACAATCGTAGTCGACGATTAGTCGGCGAATAGTCGGCAAAAAGCGCCGACTATTCGGCTTATTACTTTGTATGTATTTCTCAATAACATATTTGTCAATTTTTATTTTATAATCAGTTTTAGACATTTTGAAATGTAAAACAAAGCAATCTTTCTTTTGGTAACCAGTTTCTAATATTACTTGCTGACAACAAACATATCTGACATTTATTAAACAAAATGTTTGATTGTAGTGTTTGCCCATTTTTTCCTTTCCACCACGAGAAATAATCATTGACATTGATTACACATAACAGCATTAGGGTCCAATGCGACGGCGTGGCCTCTGATTTTCTAGAGGTAAACGCTGGCGTACCTCAGAGCTCCGTCCTGTCGCCCACACTGTTTCTTCTTTAGTCCACAATGTTAGCCCATGGCAACATAATAATTGTTAGGCAGACAACAGCACAGTCCATGGGCGATATTTTGGACAACTTGCAGTCAAGCTGGCAGACGTTGAGGAAAAACGTTGGAAAGACGTTGAGAGATGTGGCCGCTACAAACGGCCCAAGACCGGTGACACCCCGGTGCGGCCGGGGGTTGTCGTCTAAGGAGGGTCGGTGTTCCGACTCTTACTGTGTAGAACGGTAGGAGGCGAAACAGCGACCCGCCCCGGGGATGACTATGGTTACCCCGGGATGTACCTCAGTCATGAGATACGGCAGGAGGGTTTCCAGAAACCGCTAGTGCGTTCCTGGAGTTCCTCCCGACTGCCGAGGTAAGCCGCCGCGGGGTTTAGTGGGTAGACCATCGAGTCCCACACACGTCCTTTGCCCCCCCCCCCCCCACGGAGGTATGGTGCACAATGCATTCCCGCGAAAAAAAAAGAAGGTTCGCTCGTGTGTGGAGTACTGTTCTCATCTTTGCGATGATGTCGCACAGTATCTGTTTGACGCTCTCGACCGGTTACAGCGGCGAGCAATCCGCATTGGCGACAGTCCCTAAGCCACCGAGTCCCTTGAGCTGAGCCTCTGCAGTTGCGAAGAGATATAGCCCCCGTGGCAGTCCTCTATTGCCTTTATTATGGTGAGTGTTCTGAAGAGCTCTTCCAACTGGTCCTCTCCTCTCCCTTCCTCTATAGGACAACACGTGCCAGCCTCGGAAGTCACCGCTTCAGAGTGATAGACATACGTTCTCGCTCTCATCCCTTCAGTTCTTCCTTTCTGCTGCTCATGATTTCCATCAGGCAGGGCAGAGCCATTTTGGCAGCAAACACATAAAAAAAATCGAGAGCATTACTAAGGCGGCCTTGCGGAAACTTCACGTACTTAATTGCGCCCGAGCATCTGTCTTCTTTATAAGACCCAGGTTCGCTCGTTCGTGGAGGACTGTTCTCATCTTTTTGATGGATCCACACAGAATTTGCTTGATGCTCTTGATCGGTTGCAGCGGCCAGCAGTCCGCATTATCAACAGTCCCAATGCCACCGAGTCCCTTGAGCCTTTGCACTTGCGGAGAGATATCGCCTCTGTGACAGTCCTCTAGCGTGTTTAACATGGACAGTATTCTGAAGAGCTCTTCCAACTAATCCCACGTTCTCCCATCTTCTACAGGACAACACGCACTGGCGGCCGTAGAAATACGCTTTGGAACTAAACGGTTCCGTTCTGCCTTCCTGTGCCGAGCAGTTTTTAACTGTTTGGTACCAGCGCACGTGTTTTCCTTCCACTATGATCCCGGGTCCTGTAGGCGGCGTGAGAAAATGCATCTCACTAGGCCGCCATAGATGGTGTTGGAGTGTTGGATTCTACTCAAGCTTTCATCAAGCTCAGCAGAATCACTTTGGCACGCTTTCAAATAAAAAAACAAAAAACATCGTCCACTTGTTTAAAAAACATCGGCACAAGTGATTTTATTTTTCATTTAACTCTTCACTTCAATCAACAATAATAATAATATCTTTACACAAAAATATTTTTTACACTAAAACACACCTCCGACTACGACCCTTACAGAAGCAAAAATGAAGAAACAAGGTTCGCAGGCGGCGTTTGCGACTGGGGCGCGAATCAGCTGTAAATGAAGAGTTACGGAAATGTCCGTAACCACGATCGGTTTGGCCGATTAGTCGGCCGACTAGTCGGCCTTTTTAGGGCCGACTAATCGGCTAGTCGGCTAGTCGGCAAAAGTAATGATCGGCCCATCTCTAGTAAACAGGCCATACAGCAAGTCATGGATATTTTAGAAACACCACCAGAAAAAGGGAAGTACACAGCATTGAAAACGATATTATTAGAAATATACGAGGAATCTGAGGTACGAAGAATTCAAAAAGTTATGGGTGAAATGCAATTAGGGGATCAGAAACCATCCCAGCTTGCAGAACATGGCGGGAGACAGGATTCCTACGGACACATTGATCATACTATGGCAAAGTTTACTCCCAGCAGCGGTACGTGCTATACTATCTGTCACTACAAAAATAGAACTCTCAGAGTTATCCACCATGGCTGATAAAATAATGGAGACGACTCGCCCACTCGAGGTATCAGGAATAACATCTACGACTGGCGGTTCAGAGGCGGAAGTAGCCAAATTAAGTCGGCGTATCAGTATCTGAGTTATTGAGAGTGAGATCTACGGCAGGCCGAAACCAAGTCCGTAGTCGCTCTAGGTACTAATCGGCAAGCACAGACAAATAGATCTAACTCAAGGACATGTAGTGACCCGAACTGGCTTTATTTCTACCACTATCGCTACAAAGAGAACGCAAGGAAATGTTACCAACCGTGTAATTGGAAGGACGCATCACCGAAGTCGGAAAACTAGATGATGTGCGGTCGGCGACAGGGGATTGCACCCAGTACTCCAATTACCGTCTTTAGTATCAGCGACAAGAGCAGCGGTTTAAGCTTCCTGATAGATACGGGGGCGAACGTATACAAAAGTGCGGCTCATCCTTGATAATTTTCTCATAACGTATATGTGAAGTCAGTGAGTGAAAAAATTGGAAAAGTTCGATATCTCTCGAAATCTCTGCTTTTTGTGAACATATAATTATTTTAATTTAACAAGATGACTCCTAAACTAGAAGCAAATGAAATCTTCAAATTGGAACATTATTTTAATTCATTAAACCATTCGACGGCACACGAGAAAAATTAAATTCATTTTTGAGTAATTGTGACAATGCCATTAATTTAGCTTCTGACGCCCAAAAACAAATATTATTTAAAGTAAATTGGATATCACAACTGGAAAGCAAAGCTTGATTCTTGGGATCAGTTAAGCTTCCTTAAAATACAGTGTGGTGAAAGGAAACGTTACGCTCATTTCATGACTGAGTTACGGGATTGCCAACAATTAAATGAACCGGTTAATCAATTCGCATTACGTCTAGAAACTTATCTTTCAAAGCTTTTAACAGAGGTAACTTTATCGAATAAAAGGAAAACCGAATTAGTTGGTCGTATAGCGGCTATGGAAGACTTAGCGCCCCACACGTTTTTGGTTCGCCTTAAGCCCGAAATTTCTAATTTAGTCCGTGGTAGAAATCCATCCACCCTTAATGACGCTATCCACTAAGTATTTTACTGAAAAAATCAAAAACAATTGTAGGTGGTGTTCACACAAACAAACACAGATAAACAAAATTAGGGTTCGTAAATTTATTGTAACTAATTCATTTTAATCGAATCTACTAGTTAGTTTTTCTCATTCATGGAAGGCACTGTAAATACTTTTTAGAGAATGGCAGTGGAATCACATTTCGTATTAAGTTTAAGTATTATTATCTCTTATATTACTTACCTTTATTAGATCTTTTATAACAAAGTAAATAGCTTTGCAAACTTCGGGAACTATTAAAGAAATTACTTGATGGGAAACCTTGAAAAGAAAATAAAGACTGATGTCTTCTGTAGTTAAATACCGTAATGCAACAATAATTGAAAAATATGCAAATTTTCATTTTCCACATTTCTAAATAAAGAACTTTCTTTAATTATACTAGAATCAGAATTTTTACCACATGATACAACATTTGTATAGGTAAAAAAATTCTTAGCGTCAAACATCGGCAGCAGTAGCTTAGTTTACACTTACAAATTTAGTTGTTTTATATATATATACCTTGACGGAAATGTATATAAATATGTAAGCATACTTTCCTGAAACCTAATCGTGTTAGCAGTATTCTATCACGTCACAATTTTTTTTCTATAGTCGTATATTTTTTTCAAATACCTAACAAGGTGACGACATGATTGTTTACTTTAAAAGACAAATATCTTGTTTTGGATTGATTTAAAATGTCGACTAGAAAGTTTCGGAGCGGTCGCTTACGTCTAATTCTCGTCATGTCTGGTAGGTTCAGTTAGTCTAAATCCCCGAACGTCTATTCCCCGAATGTCTAATCCTCACAATGCAGAAGAAATTGCTCGAATAGCATTATCAAGACCATGCCTAATTATTTAGGACAATTTATAGCTGAATACCGATTAAATCGACGAAGGGTTTTATTTAGAAATATAAATGCAAGTCTGCCTGCTCTGAATACATTTCCAGAGCTTTCTCTAGATAATTTAACTAATATCATTGGGTCCTTATCAGATAACGCAGGCTCGCTCATATTATGGCGAACATGTCAGAGACCGAGGCATATATGAAGTGGAAATATGTCCTAACATTGAGTTTTCTGTAGAGCTCATGGTACACATGGGTGGTAATCACCCAGTTTTATTAAGAGGCCGTATTAAATCAATACATACGTCAAGACGGGAATACTACACCTACATTTTTTATGATGAGCAACCCAACAATACAGACGAACCTATAAACGCAGTCTTGGGTTATTGGTGCAATTGCATTAGTTGGAACCAAACTGTTGGGTGTTGTGCACACGTCATGACGATTGTGTGGTATCTGGGATGGGCGAGACATCAAGAAAATGTTGTTCCACCGGCGGCATTCCTCGACAGTATTTTAATAACATTTATATCGATTATCTAAACGATATACAGTCATGGGCTTAAGGTGTTCTTAAATACAAAAACTTCTTTGCCCTATATTTTGTGCCAAAGTATGACTCCCAGGCTCAAACAAAAATATGTGATAATTCTGTGATATGATTTAATAAAAAAAACACTTTGTTTTATTTCCATAGATACACTAACCTTACAAAACGAAACCATAGCAACCAGTTATGGTCTTTAGTGTGTAGCAATAGTTCAGATGGCTGAAGAAAAACTACGCTATTTATTATAATACTAGGTTTAACCCCGCGGTTATTGTCGTACCGCGAATAACGCCGCAGGGCGCAAATAGTCTAAAAAAAGTAGTCTAAATTACTCCTTATATCATTAGCTACATATCAGTGAAAGTTCCGTCCAGCCTTTCCAGGGATTAGCCGAAACATAAATATTGTAAAAAAAAAAAAAATTGGTTTATGTACCGTGTTTACTATGCAGACTATTCAATCTATGTCCCGCACTGGATGAGAATAAGGCTGAAATAGACTATTTATTAAATAACTAGCTGTTGCCCGCGGATCCACCCACGTGTATGTCGGCCAACCAACTCAGAAACCCTTATGGGCTCATGCACAACACTTTTGCTGAAGATCATGACATGATCAAATACATAGTATTCAATAAAGGACATACAGACAAACATTCATTTTTCAATATACATAAAGAAGATGAAGGGAATTCAATCATTGTCTGCAATAATGATCGTAGTATAAGATTACAGACTAACACATATAACCATGTATGATGTCCTGATAACATGAACGATAAAGATGAAAATACCTTGAAATCATTTTAAAGAAATGCTACTTAAGTTGTAAATATTTCCAATGGCAGTCGTAGATGAGTGACATAAAAAAAACACCCATAATTAGAATTGAGTCCTTTATTACTGTGGATGTATATAATCGGTCAAAATACAATCTATATGAATGATAATAAGAAAACATTTAATTTAAAAAAAAATAGAAATATTTTGAAAACAAGTCGGCATAGTGATTGCACCTGTATATATAGAGAGATCCTACTAATATTATAAACGCGGAAGTTTGTAAGTATGGATGTGAAGATGGATGGATGGATGTTTGTTACTCTTTCACGCAAAAACTACTGAACGGATTTGGATGAAACTTTACAATAATATAGCCTATACATCAGAATAACACATAGGCTACTTTTTAATGCGAAAAAGGGTTGTAAGGGGGTAAAGGGGGGATGAACGGATGTATGGAAGTCTGGCGGTTCAGTCGACATACGCATGCGCGTTAAATACGCCGGGCGTCTTGACAACAAATAAACAAAGCTGTCAGACTTATTAAAAAGATTTCACTTTTTCATTGAAGACTTAAATATCCTACTAATATTATAAACACGAAAGTTTGTAAGTATGGATGGATGGATGGATGGATGTTTGTTACTCTTTCACGTAAAAACTACTGAATGGATTTGAATGAAACTTTACAATAATAATTTTACAAGTTTAATTCTGTACATTGAATAAAAATTAAAAAAAAATACAACTAGGGTATTCATGATTATTATTTTTACGGGAATTAACGCGATCACTTATTTCAAGGTACTACATACCTCTGTTTAACAAATAATATTATTATATCATGGTACGCGAAGTTTAAAGGTTAGTATAGGGGTATTCATACAAGCCACACAAGCCAAAAAAAATAATTTTGAATTTATTGTCTGTCTGTCTATTGTCCGGCTTTCAAGCAAAAACTACTGAACGGATTGTAAGGAAACTTTCTTAATTATATAGCTATCAATCCTCGGCAAACTTATAGACTATAATTTATTTTGAAGATCGGAATATCAGATATAAATTTTTGTCTGTCTGTCTGTTGTTCAGCTTCCACGCAAATACTACTGGACAGGCGCATGCGTTGTGTTTATCAACGTCTCCTTGCCATAGAATAACTTAAATATCGGATCTAGAGTTTAAAGCCAGCGCCATCTATTGACTACCTGTCAAAGTGTAATAAAACATATCTATACAAGGAAATAGTTCATGGCCCATGCTGAGATTAAATATCAACTCTCCGTGCATGCAGAACAGTCAGTGTATGAAACGGTACCCAAAAGCCATGATTCAACAAACTATAACAGGCGAGAATGACTACCCCAAGTACCGCCGACGTTCTCAGCAACAAGGAGTATTTGCTGCAGAAATTAGATTACGTGGCGAAAATCCGACGGTGGTTGATAATAATAAATGGGTATTACCATAAATAATCTCCTGTTTTTCCAAACCATTTAACGCCCACATGCATAAACGTCGAAATGTGCATCAGTATGGAAGTCTATCAAATATATTTGTAAGTACGTAAATAAAGGAAGCAATCAAGCCACTATTGCTTTACGAAATGATTGTGACTAAGTAGCCAGATTTCAGTCTGGCCGCTAAATAAGTTCATCCAAAGCTGTGTGGCGTATACTCAGTTTCCCTATCAACGAAAGACACCCACCTGTGACGCATTTTGCTGTAACCTGGAAGGAGGCCAGCGAATTATTTGAATATGCGATTGAGCGATTAGGAAATCCTCGACAGATCACTTTATTGGCATTCTATGTCTTCTGTGCTATGTTAGACTGATGATTTTACTAAACTATACATACAACAAGGAAGGTTTAACCGTAGAAAAAGAGGCACTCCAGTAGAGGGCTTTCCTGAAGTTTAAAAAAAAACACATCATCGGAAGAGTACAACAGTGCACCCAAGCAATGCCGTGTGTTATCGGTATCCAATGGCCTACTTTATTCGAAGCTTTGAAAAAGTCGATGCCCGACCCATCGTTTCAAGCTGCTTGCTGAGCACGACATCTGCTCGATGACAACCAACATTGGGATGACGTTCTCAATGAGGCATACGTCAGTGACTTTCAGATGCTGTCCAATTGTGACAAAAATATCAAAACAACTTAACCGAAGATCACGTTCGCGATATGCATCGAAATATTTCTATGAGCGAATTGAACCATCAACAACGGGAAATTATTTCTAATCGCTGTTTAAATTAAATCCAAGACATGGTTTGCCTATTGGTGGAAATTCTTAATCTTATTAAGGATTACCCGAAGCCATTTCTAACGAAGAGTGTAGTAATTAGGAGTACTCGGCTGAAAGTAATTACGATTTCAAGAATCACATACTCTTCGCGATGGTATTCCGACTCTAAAGGACAAACAAAGAAGTATTTTCCACCGTGTTTGTAAGTGCCAATAATTCTTTGGGTGAAATGCTTTTTCTAGAGGCACTGGGAAAAAAATTCTCACAAAAGTTATTCTCGCACAATTACGACCAGATGGTAAAATAGCACTTGCTGTTGCATCCTCTGACACTGTTGCCTGGTGATAAAACTACACAAACGATATTTTAAAATTGCCTTACAATTAGAATTAACAGAACAACCTGTTTTTGATGTGTCTCTAAATAGTGACAAAGCGAGAGTTCTACGTGACTGTCATTTAATTACATGGGATGAGTGTATAATGGCACATCGCAAGGCAGTTGAGGATGTAGACAGGATGTTGAGGGACATTCGCCAAAGTGATCGGGCCATCAGTGGAATTACAGTTTTGGTTTGTGGTGATTTTAGGCTGACTCCACCCGTAATACCACGGGGGACCCGAACTGACAAAATAAATGCGTGTCTCAAGAGTTCAACCCTTTGGCCTCATATTTCAAAACTAAAACTCACTGTTAATATGAGAGTGCGCAGAGGAGGAAACCAAAACACCAAATAATTTTCCGATTTGCTTTTCAAATAGGTGACGGTAGATATCAGAAAGAAGGGCTGATCTCTCTGCGAGACGATTTATGCGAGGTTGTAACTTCATTTGAATGACTCAAATTATCAGTTTATGGAAATCTTACTAATATCACAACTCAAGAAGATTCTTGGTTTTGTGAGCGAGCAATTTTATCACCTCGAAACCAAGAAGTGATAGAAATAAATAATATTACTTTGGAGCAAGTTGAAGGGTCACAAGTTGAGTACACTGATATTAACAGTGTTGTCGACCAAGATGAAGCTATGACGTATCCAGTTGAGTTTTTTTAATTCTTTGTCCCGCAACTGGTCTTCCCTTACATAATATCATCAAATTAAAAGTTGGAGTGCCTATAATTTTAATGAGAAAATTGAGTCCACCAAAATTGTGTAACAGCACACAATACATTTAAAACAGCTTAGCTTGATGAAGCTGGAGCGTGCCCAAAGAGCAGTCATTAAAGTGGCACTTTTTCTACCTTTCCTTCATCCCTCGGCTGACCTTTATCAGAGATTCAATGTCCTTACAGTTCGTCAACTTTTTATACTTCATATTGTCACTAAATCACACGCACAATCAACCTATGACCCTTTAATGAACGCAACAAAGCGTCGTAAATATAAAATCTTTCAAACTGATACTATATACAGAACAACGTTTTCACACAGATTCTATTGTTTTTTAGGCCCTTATTTGTACAATAAAATTAATTTCAAACTTTCTATATACGAGTTAAACAAATTTAAGTTGAAAAGAGTATTATCTACGTGGTTGCGAAACTTATCATACAACGATACAGAAAACCTACTTACTCCATTAAGATAATAATATACAAGCGATCTATTAAGCTGAAATATAAAAACGTCACACCCATGCACACATACTCACACAAACACACACATGCATAGACACTCATACATACACACACACACACACACAAACATACACACACACACACACACACAACTATAAATGTTATTTTGTTGTTACTTTATTTGTTATTCTGATTTGCATTTGAACATTAGGTATATTAATGTATAGTAATAGAAGGCATCATACAAGTTGGTCCAAGAGATGGGAGCCTGGTGATGATCTGTAACACAGGTTTTCCTAATATGGACACCAGTCTCTCACAAAGGAATAATTGTTGCTCATTATATTGTATTACCTGATCTGTACTTACCTTTGTGAAAGAGTAATAAATGATTATTATTATTATTATTATTATAAAAGTTATATCGCTCCAACGGAACGTGATAGAGGCACAAATGTTGACTGGATGTGGTGCAGGACAGCGTGTTTGCATTCCACGAATACCGCTCATCCCAAAAAACTATCCGTATAGATTTAAACTTGTGCAGTTCCCATTAAGCGTGAGTTTAGCCCAGGGACATACTATGAGTCGTGTTGGTGTAGATCGGCGAAAGTCCTATTTCTCTCATGGCCAGCTTTATGTACCTTTGTCACGTGTAAGCAGTTCGCAAAGCCTGTCTATACTTACTGACACATATGAAAAAACAAGTAATATTGTTTATGAAGAAATTCTGTAATTAATTTTCTTATATTACAAACTCACACGTACACACAGATTTTCTTAAAATAACTTTGTTTTGTTTCTCTATAAATTCAGAAAAATGATTGGAAGATGAGATTGAGAAAAAAGATGTGATTTTTTAATCTAAGCACGCGCGAACGAAGTCGCGGGCACAGCTAGTATATATATAAATCCTTAGGTGACTGGTTACAACATTATATTTTTAATAACTATATGGAGTACCTACTACTTTATAAGAAAACCCAGATTTATGTTATTGAATAAGGATCACCACTCAATTTTTCAAAATCAGCATTTAAATCGGTTATTTTATGGTTGAAGTTAACAATGATAACATCATTTTAATAAATGTGAATAATGATTTATATATTTTTTACAGGGCAGTAGCATGAAGAATCATGGTATAGATTAAATTATAGGATGTCATGATGTAAATTGAAATGAAAATGATCAAGAACTTTAGTATTCCATCAGTGGTATCGAAAGAATATTCTAATAACATGCAGTTATATACATAATAATAATGTTCTTTCTCTTATTTTCATGCTATAAAACTAACCTTGTTACCAACGGACAGATGGCATATTTGTTTTTGGAGATCTAAAACGTTAGAGAATGACACAATTTACTTTTCATGGACTTTCCACATGAGTGGAGCCATGAAAATAAGCTAATAGTATATAAAGCACATATAAAAAATCTTTATTAACCTGATTGTCGGAGTGATATTTTTTTTTAATCCTTCATAACTTTCTTCAGAATCTGCTTTGCTTCATGAATCTTTTAAATTCTTTTTTTAGAAGATCTCAGCTATCAAATAACACTTATTTGATCTCTGTATAGTCTGGGGCACAAGGCCATACATTTTCTGGACATCTCTTTTCGACATAATAGGTCTTTACCTATGAAACTGCCGTTTTGTATGCAATAAGTGAAAGTACTTATTTTTTCAAACTTTTTTATTTCTGTTATTCGAAGTAATCATACCCATGCAATCGACGCATCTTTGCCAAAGCATTGGCAGTTTATTGATGCCCTTCTTGTAAAGCTGGAAGGGAGGCAACAAACTCTTCAAAGGCATTTTCTACTGCCCTCTCGGGAATTGTTTTTTTTACCCACTAAAAAGTTGTCTAAATTTTGGAAAAAGTAATAGTCGGTAGGTGCAAGGTCTGGTGAGTATGGCGGATGAGGGAGAGCTTCCAACCCCAGCTCTTGCAGCTTGGAGACTGTCTGTAGCGCAGTATGGGGTCGCGCGTTGTCGTGAAGGAGCAGTGGGGACGACCGATTGACCAAAGCTGGTTGCAGATGTGCAAGCTTCTCCATCATTCTCTCCAGTTCTTCACAGTACACATCTGCATTAATGCTCATGCCGTTTTGTAAAAAGCTGTGGTGAATCACACCCGCACTAGACCACGAAACAGTGACCATCACCTTTTTAGGGGTCATTTTTGGTTTAGGGCATTGCTTTGGTGCTGAACCATGGTCTAACCAACTTGCTGAGCGCTTTCGATTGTCGAACAGAATCCATTTTTCGTCGCACGTAACAATTCGTTTCAAAATTCCTTATTTTCTTTGCCTGTTGAGCAACGCAAGGCAGGTCTCGACGCGTACGTTGCGCTGGCGATCGTTGAGGTCGTGGGGCACCCCATCTATCAAGCTTTTTTACCTCGCCAATTTGTCGCAAATGGATCAATATTGTTTTAATGCTTACATTAAAAGCTGCTGCTAGCTCAGCTGTAGATTGAGTTTCGTCAGCTTCCACAATCGCCTTTAATTCATTATTGTTAACCAAAGTCTCCGGACGACCACGAGCTTCATTTTTCAAGTCAAAATTTCCAGAACGGAACCGGGAAAACCAATAACAGGTTGTGCGTTCGTTTGTACAGTTCTCTTCGTAAACGTTTTTGATGTGACGTGCCGTATGAGTCGCGTTGGTGCCACGACGGAACTCATATTCCATAATTACACTAAATCAACCGTACAACCTTGGGTTTCGACTATTACAATAAAAATTATATTGGTAGTCTAGTTATGCTTGGCTGTGGGCTTCGTCGCAAAAAGAATGGAGATCTAAATGAGTGCCAAGTTCTATGCAAAATATGAGATTAGGAGATAAAATGTGAGATATTAAAGTAGGTTAGATTTGACTTAGCCTAGCCTAGCCTAGGAATCTATCCCAGTAGATGGAAGGTCTCAAGGGTGACACCCGTTAATAAGGGGGGATCATCGACGGATATTAGTAATTATAGACCGATTGCTGTCCGGTCTGTTTTTGGAAAGCTCTTCGAGTCTATCATCAACCAATGCCTATTCCAGCAGATTAATGGGCTTTTGAATGGTTGTTAGCATGGATTTCGTCCTGCTCGGTCTACGCTAAGTAACCAGATCAACTTTGTTGATTATATTAGCACCCGAGTGCATTTTTCGATTTTCGAAAGGCTTTCGATCTCGTGGATAATGACGTACTTCTGATGAAATTTTCGTCTCTGGGATTTTGTTCAAGACTACTTAAATTTATGGCTGACTATCTCAGAGATCGCAGTTTGTTAGGGTCGAAAACTATGAGTCCCGCGAGTATTATACACGATCGGGGGTAAGCCAGGGCAGTACTTTGGGACCTACTCTATTTCTGATCATGATCAATGATTTGCCATGTGTACTCTCTAAGGCGCAATGTCTCCTGTTCGCTGATGATCTCAAATTGTTTTTAACAATCACTAAAAGCAACGATTGTGACGCACTGCAACACGACATTGATGCAGTGGTCGAATGGAGCCAAGACAATAAATTACTATTTAACCCTTCCAAATGCAAAATAGTAACCTTAAGCCGATCTCGGTCTCCGATCTCTGCGATTTATGAAGTATCGGGTGCTCCTCTTCAACGTGTCACGACAGTACGTGATCTTGGGCTAACAATTGACACGAACATATTAAGCAAGTTAGCAAAGAGGCTAGCAAATGTTTAGGGTATATAATCAGAACTGCTGCAAATGTTAATAATGTCAATGTTATGAAACTACTATATAATGCATACGTGCGTAGTAAACTAGAATATAATGCAGCCATTTGGACACCACAAGAGAAATTATACATACTGATGCTTGAAAAAATCCAGCGTAAATTTGCTAGGTATCTATACAAACGTACGTATGGATATTATCCGTTTTTATATCCGTCAATTTTTGTTTCTGGAACTCAGGCGGAAGTATATGCTTATAATGTACTACTATTTGTTATTGAACAATAAAGTGGACAATCCATCGGTCCGTGAGTCTGTTCATCTCTACGTGCCTGACCATTACTTGCGTGGTTGTGGTCGTAGATATCATCCACTGCTCGCGTACCCGCCTTCTTGGCATATTACAAAAACTAGTAATAGCCCCACCGTTACAGCGATCAATCTTTGAGTTTTATAAATTTAAGTTATTTGTTCTTGTAATGTATTTTATTTATTTCTATTTTATTGTAAATGTTTATTAAAAAATGATTGTTTTGACATAACATGTAAGCGTCTTGGTGCATGAACTGTAAGCTTATATTGTTTTATTGAATAAATGAATTAAATGAATATGCCAGTCAGTGCTAAAATTTACGACTTTTTGACCTTCATATCTTTATAACCGTTTGAGCTAGCTTCATGAAATTTAGGCTTCTAGATGTCCTTATGGATATAATTAAACACACGTAGTTTATGTGTTTTGTTACGTTAAAGAAGTTTTGAGTTATAGAGGGGTCAAAAATGGCACCAAGTGGTTCGTGTAATATTACACTCGGCGCTGGCTGGCCAGTTCCTTTGCTTGAACTTGGCTTGACACGCTACCGCGTGTCTAGATGATTCGCGCTAACAAGCACAAGCAAGCCGAGCGAGGCGGCTTCCTTGCCCTGCCACGGCTGAGAGACGCGGGCGGCGGGGCCCGTCGTTGCCGCCCTCGCGCATGCTTTCGTCTCACGAATTGTCAGTCGGACTTGAATTAATAATGCGCACGCTTTGAGAGAGTGTCTTGCGTGGTTTATCGTGTGGCGTATTTATTTCGGTAAATTTTAGTCTCGATATATAAATTCGACGTTCTAAATAAAAAGATGCTGTAGCTCTTCTCAGCTTAGTACAGGTGAACAAATCCAACCATTAAATGTTATTTCTGCAAATTCCGTAGCAGAGAAAAAGGGCAGCATTTTCAAAGTAAGGGATAGGCAAATTTTTCGTGGCTGTTATATGATAGAGATATTGATAAAGTATTTTGCGAAATATGTAGAAAAACCATGTCCAGTGGCATGTCTCTGCCGAAAAAAACTTCAAAAGATTTAGTGAGCATTAAGGCGATCACTCAAAGTAGTTTTTCATTGTGGAATAAAGCTGAATTAAAGGTTAAAAAAAAACAAAAAGGCTGACATTCACTGTTTTGTTAATTACATGAAACCAATTTGGAACGCGGCGTCAATGTACACTCCATGTTGTCAAAAAAGGAAACTTGAAGGTATGAAAACAGCTAGAATCGCCCTTTTAAAAAATATTTCAACTATTCGTTTTTTAAGGGGCCGGCGGTCACTGAGTTCTCCATACAAATTGAATACCAAAATAATTTGTAGTTTGAACCTATTTCCACCATATTTATTATGTTGATATTCAGATTTAAACAGTATTTATCCAGGCTCCTAATCCCTTTTTATTTAAAAAAACTTACGTAAAGTAACGAAAAAGTTGAATTTAATTTTGCACATTTTTACAGCGTAAATGGCATGTTTTAAGTTTGTTTTTTCTATATTATAAACAGCAATACGTATGATATTTATTATCAAAAAGCATAGCTTGTATCATCAAATTACTAATTATCAAAAAGAAAATGAAAAAACATTGAGTTTTCATTGATGATTTTTGGTAGTCTACAACACATCCATACTTATTATAAAAACCAAATAGTAGTGCTATCGCAGCAAACAGATGTCAAATATACTACGACAGGTATGGCTTACCGAGATACAGTGACGATATATTAGATATGTATTTTATTTTATTATATATTAGATACAGCAATATTCCGAACAAATTTCAACTTGCAGTTGCGAGCGTCGGTCGCCGCGCTCTTAATGACCGGACCTAGACCTAGCCATAAGAGGTAACGAGGACGAACATTCAAATAACATTCGATTGTTGAATCAACGATCAGAGGATATTCCCGAGTTATAAGCGTGGCTCCAGCGCAGCAAATATAGGTGGTTGTCACACAGTGTTACTAACGAACTGTGTTCAATACTGAGTGACGAAGTGTTACGTAAAATAATAATCAAACTAGTAAACTTTAATTATCAAAATGCGGTCTGTTACTCAGTTATGGTTGATGAAACTAGTGATATTTTCAATCATGAACAAGCAACTTTGTACTTTCGTTATGTGGCCGTAAAGCTTAATATACATGAAACTTTTTTGGCCTTTATAAAAGTGCATCAAGGACATCGTATTAATTTGAGATGTTCAATGATATTAATTTAAACAACAACAATTTTTTTTTTTTTTAAAAAGACAACTCCGCACTAGGAATAAATCCTGTGTCGCGGGGGACTTTACAAACATACAAGAACACCCAGACTCAGAACAACAATTTGTGGATCACACAAAGTGTTGTCCTACGTGGGATTTGAACCCACGACACTTGGCGAAGTAGGAAACGGCGTGGTGACCGTTAAACCACTAGGCCAAACGTGCAGTTGATTGATTCTGCTGGAAGTTCACATCCGCAAGTTTTTACTGTCAACCAGCCTTCATTTTTGCCAGAACTACAAACCAATCCGAAGAAGCCTACAGACAGGCACTGAACCCTAATAATATTTATTCCAGGCTATTTCTGAGGCATAGTTACCCGAACACGAAGATAATTAAATATGTCTTTCTAATAAAAGTATTTTTCCTTTCAAAAGAAGTGCTTTCCTTTTTAACCGACTTCCAAAAAGGAGGAGGTTCTATGTTCCACTGTATGTATATTTTTTTTGTATTATCATTTTGTAGTAGGTATTAAAGATTGAGCATTAAGTAAAATTTTGATCGCACTTATTTTGTATGAACTGCTTGTAGCATTAAATATAGATTTGGATTATTATTATATTGGATTTGGATTATATTATAATTTGACTAGATGTTTTAAATAAATAATGTAAACTTCTATACGAATCTCCAGTTGCTAAAAATCTCAACGTAACTGCAAGTCAACGTGTGTCTTTCTGAGCTGACCCCATTGCACAAGGGGGTCGTGGGATCCGAATCAGCCGTTTTCAGGGCTCGCCGTCGCTACCAGTATCCCTCTGTTTTCAGAGGGGATAGGGGAGAGATGTTAGGGATCGAGGGACGGGTCGGCCCACTGTTAACTCAGGGGCTGACAGGCACTAGTGCCACTGTCGGTGAGAGAGGCTTAGCCCCTCTCGCATTCCGTAACCAACAGGGGCTCAACAATGACCTGACTGTAGCTCCAGGAGGGTATGCTGAGAACCTGTTGGCAGGGAGGGCTTGCCTTAATTGGCCGGCCCATGACAAGGATAGTCTATAACACCCGACGGCTAAGTCATAAAAACCTGTGGATACAAAAACCTGTGGATGCCGGCTGACCTCCACAGTATATAGGCTTATCCGGGTGCAGGGGGCACCGCCCGGATGGACCTTTTTTTCTCACTTACTCGTGGGACTTTTATGGATTGTTCAAATTTTAATAAAAACAAAAATGATGGTAGGTCAGTTTTGGCGGAGGAGAAGATGGAGACGGAGATTGGGACGGAGACCGCAAGGTCTTCTGTCTCTCTCAATGAGATGGTGCCAGTGGTGGAGCTGGAGCAGATGGACTCGGCGGTAGTGCTGGAGCGGATGACCGCTGCCAGCACACCTGGAGTTACGCGCTCGTCTTCCCCAGCAAGGGAAAGACTCTGGCGCAAGCGAATCAACTCTCTCACGGAGATGGAATCGCCAAGCGACAGCGATTCGGTGGATGGGGGCCCAAAAAGGAACCGTGGCCGTCCACCGAAAACGGGGGAATACATCGGTCTGTCAAAGGCGAAGGCGGAGCTCAACGCGGCCAAGCAGCGAGAACTCGAGCTCCAAGCTGAAGAGGAGCTCGCGAATGAGCTGCGACAGCAGCGGCAAAGGGCTCTCTATATCAGAGAGACTGGCATTTTCGGCCACCCAGTCCCTCAGTGCGGAGGAGATTTCGGGCTCCATAGAGGCGGCGGTGAAGGTGGTTCAAACCATCGCCGCCAATAGCTCGAATCTTAAGGGCCAAAACGTGCGGGACCTCAGGATCGCGTGCAACTCCATCGTGGAGAATATGCGCGTTCTCATGTCCCGCACGGAATCGGAGGAGGTGGCAAAGCTCCAGGCCGAGCTGGCTGCTGTGCCCCCGATGAGCCGTTAAGAGATTGGCTTCCTCGTCGACGCGCGACTCGCGGGGATCGCTGACCGCCTGCTACCGGAGACCCGCATCCGTCCGTCTCTGCAGGCTGACAAGAGGAATGCGGCACGGTCTGCCAGCGGACCTGTGCCCGAGGCAGGGCCGAGCCTTATAGGGACGCTGGGGGGGAAGGAGGAGAAGAAGCCGGGGAAGAAGGCGGCCGTGGCAAAGGAGGCGGTGGCTGCCCGAAAATCGCGGCAGTCGCCCCCGTCGACTTAGACGTTGGCTCCCGCCCCGCGGCAAAGCGGGACATGGAGCGAGGTGGCGGCTAGGCCATAGGCGCCAAAACCGCCCCCTGCCCGGTCGGCTGCCCCAACCACTGCTACTCCGGTAGCGCCAGTCACCAAGCGGAAGAAACGCGGTGCCCGGAAGCTCCGCACATTGCGCACCCCGCAAACGGCAGCGATTACAATCAGGCTGAAAGCCGAGAGGTCGATAGACCTTAAGGTCTTGGGCATCGACGGCCTCCGACTCGGCAACGCCGTAACCGGAGGTCGGTTCTTGGAGGTGACTGGCACCGACAGAACCCAGAAGGCGGACCAGCTCGCTGCAAAGCTCAGGGAGGTGTGCTGGAAGAGGTCTGCGTCGCTAGGCCGGAGAGAAACGTGGAGATGCGCATCTCTGGGCTGAGCGACTCGGCCTCGAAGAGTCGGTGGCGGCGGAGGGGGGCTGTGCTGCCGACCACATTAAGGTGGGCGACATACAGCGCCCACCTGGCCGACAGGGCACTGCCTGGCTACGGTGCCTGGCTAATGTGCCCGGTTGAGGCGGCAAGGAAGCTGACGGATGGCCGCCGCATCATCGACCCTGGAATCGAGGCCGGCGCGGTGTTTCCGCTGCCTCGAGCCGGGGCACGACAGGGCCAAGTAGACTGCGGCCACTGACCGCGGACTGACTGCGCTCTGCTTCCGTTGCGGGCAGGCCGGCCACAAGTCGGCCACCTGCTCCGCGGAGCCCAGATGCCTCGTCTGTTCGGCGGAGGGTGCGGCGTCCGGCCACCGGTTTGGGTCGGCGGAGTGCAAGACGGCCTTCCGAAGCAGGAGGCCAAAAAGAAGAGCAGCAGGTGGGGGGAAACCCACGCCCTCGCCCACCCTGCTGTCGAATGAGGAGGAGATGGACACTGCCCAAACGTAATGGCCCAAACCATCTCCATACTGCAGGCCAACGTCAACCAATGCCACGGCCCAGGACCTTCTGACCCAATCCATGGCGCAGTGGCAGACAACAATGGCAGTAGTCGCCGAGCTGTACTGCGTTCGTAACAGCCCCAACTGGGCCGGCGACCGCAGCGGCTTGGTGGCTATCGTCGCTCGGCGATCGGCCCCTTCCTTCGACAGAGATGCGAGCGGTTCGCTGGAGCGCTGACTCGCGACTGCGACGCGGCGATGCAGAGGGCAAGACCTATCCTGCACCGGAGGCAGGTAGGTGTACAGGTGGCCTCCACACCTTGCCGGGTTGCGTACCGCGAGTTACGCGGCCCAGAGGCAGCCGCAGCCGAAGGCGGGCCGTTAGAGATCTCGCCCGCGAAGAAGAGTTGCACGCCGCGTACCTTTCCGCTCGACGATCAAAGCCGCCAAGGACGAGTCCTGGAGTGAGTGGGCTCGAAATCCTCGACCGAGATCCGTGAGGGCGCCCGTACAAGACGTGAGTCAGAAACTCCGGGCTTGGGCGCCTCCCCTCACCAGAACTCTCGAGCCGAGCCTTCTGGACCGAGTGGTCGGTTCCCTCTTCCCTGCAAGGGAAGAGTAGGTCCCGCCGCGGATGGCAGCACCAAGCTAAATACCGGCACACGAATTGGCGATACCTCCCGGTCCAGGAATCGCGCCCCTGGCCCGGACGGCGTCCCTGGGAAGGTTATTGCCACAGTCATGCCGGCACTAGAGGAGGAGACGCTGTCCCTCATGTCGGAGTGCCTGGCGTCGGGGAGAGTCCCTCGGCGATGGAAAATCGGCAAGCTCGTGCTGCTCAAATAGCACGGGCGCTCAGCCGAATCACCGTCGGCCTACCGTCCCATCGTGTTTGACCAGCCTGAAATACCTCGGGCTCGTTCTCGACAGTCGGTGGCGGTTCGCGGAGCATTTCCGGCAGATGGCACAGAAGTTGCTGGCATTGGTCGGAATGCTTTCGCGGTTGCTCCGCCCCTCTGTGTTCCTGGAGTGCATTCATGAGGAGGACAGGCCCCACCATCTGGGCACGGTGGGCCGGATGGTGGGGCCTCGAGAGAGATGAGCCCGACAAAAAAAGGGCGTCCTCAGCCGAGTCGCGGTGAGCAAACTATCCCGTGGCTCGGATTAGGTGAAGGAGGAACACCGTGGTGGTTTAGTAGGTAGTCTAGCCCCTCTTCGTGGTCAGGAGTCCCACACGAAGCGAACCCCCTGCCCCCGCGGGGGGCGAGCGAAGTGCCTAAATGCATTCCACCACGTAAAAAAAAAAAGAAAACCCATCTAACCAGCATGGTATAGCAGGCGAAAATCTGTTTCTTATAAACGCCGTCGGCGCGTCCCATCACGCTCTACTCCACGTCACTATATTTACTATAGAAATGTACTGTTGTGGTTTCTTTCACACACCGCCAAGGTCAAGGCAGCGTAAACGTCGTTGGCGTTTGGCTTCAGTACAAAATGACGAAATTTAGTAAAAAAAATACGAATTATTGATTGAATAAGTCCAATGTTTTAGTGCGTAGTGAGAGGTCAAACATTGTCACATTGTATTGGTAGGTATGTCGCTGTCGCTGCAGTTGTGACTAGATGCACGGTTATTTTTTATCAACATATTATGTAAACAAATCTTGGGAATAATAAAGGCTAGGAAGATGATGATGATTATGTAAACAACATGCCGACAAAATTAGGTGGTCGATGGTACCAGGGCCCATTTGTATTGGTAAATGAAAAACTCTAAAAACATTAGCCAAAGCGCCAAATCGTCAATTCGTCGAGCTCTGCTCAGTCTGTAATTAAATTGTCATTTTTCAGTATCTTTTGACTCAGAACAAATGGATAGGGTTTTATAAGACGTGGCGTTAACTTAAACCCACCATCACCAACAATAAATTGGGGAAAAATATATCCGTGCCAGTTAATTGAATGTCTGGTGGAAGTTTAACAGTTAAATCGAGTATTTCCTATAGTGGATTTGGCAAATGTTCCGCTTTGACTTTCTTTTCCATAGGAACCAAAGTCCGCGCATAAAAATTTGCAGCCTGGGTCTGTTACAGCAGCAGAACAATAGAGAAATATTTCTTGCAGTTGTAGTATAAAGATCCGGAATTGGAAATATTTCTAATTCGGACATGTTTACCATCAATTGCCACGCAGCATGAAAAATTCTATTTCGAAAGAAATCCAAAGAACTCCGTTTATTGCTTTAAACTATTTTTTGTAGTATTTGGCAAATATATCAGAAAAAGATTGTTGCACATTTTTTTAAAGCTGTTTTAATGATCAATGATTAATTATGCGATATACGGAACTGGAAAGCTAGTGATCGCATAGATTCTCCAGTGGTGAGGTTGAAAAATAAATTAAAATATGTGACTTAGTATAGCTACAGGGATTACTGTAAATGACTAACAGACAAGTAGTGCTAACGCAGAGGTGAACACAGGCATTGATTCTGAATGCGATAATACTTAGACAACTTTGCCTAACTGGATTAGATTCTGAATGCGGGATAAATGCCGGAAACAGACATACAGCACATGGATACATCGATGATACTGATGTTCCACCTCCAGGTTCGTAAACATCCAAGAAACGAAAACCAAGTAAATAACAAGAAACACTAGATAGAAAGGAAAGTCAAAGACTAAATTTACTGGAGGCACTAGTAAACAATAAACAGAATCAATCGCAAGTTCAACCTCAGTCGTCAATCAAAAAGTTTTTTGAGTTAGTGGCTGAAGTGGTGGAATATTTCCCACCACGTGAACAAGCTATTATTAGAGCTGTCGCTCTAATAATAGCTTGTCAGTTAGTATCGTATACAGAGATAAAACTGTCTTCAGCAGGAACTCCTATGCCTAAACATTCTTGGGATACTGATTATTTTAAATTGATTTAATATTTGATTTTTAATTTTACTATGCCCTTTTATTATATAATCCCGCACAAGTTCTAGGATGTTTGCATTGTTGTTGATTGACACAAAAATATTCAATAAATTTTGTATTGTTGTGTTTTAGTGTTTCATTATCATAATCTGGAAAAATTCTTCTTTCTTTCTCTTGAAAAATATTCTTAGCTAGCTATAGCTTTCCATACAAGCCAAGCTATAATGCGTGATTAGCGACATTTTTAGTGACTGATTTTAAAAACGCAACTTGCTTGCAGCGGTTTGAAAACACGCGATTTTTTTGTGTTACATAGTAACAGTACTGTGGCGCACGCACGGTGGCGGTTAATCTCGACTGTGCGAGCGTGGAGGATAGACGTTGTTTGCAAAGATTATGTCATGTTTTCCGACTCGGAAACATTGTATGTAGATGTTAGAAAGGTACATTTATGTTGATAGTGTTGGCAACACTGTCTCTTTCCTTTACAAGCTCTAAAAGTGTAGTGTTGTATGTATAGTTATAAGACATATTATAAATGTTATCACTATTGTTCGCAAGTATATAAACTGTTGCTTAATATGAATTAAAGGAGTATTTATCCAACACTCGTCTTGTTACTATCCCAACCTCATATGGCGACCCTGCCAGAGGCCCGCGACCGGTGTTTACAAATGCCTTAATCTATATAAGGACATGCGCTTCAGGATGCATTTTGATGTAATGTATTCGACGAGACTTGATGGTTTAATTATTATAATATATTATCAAGACGGGTTCAACTCCAACTAAAGACGAAATCGTTGAGGCCTATACCGCAACAGGATACAGCAATGGTTCGGGAGTAGAGCAGTTCCAAGTCCACGCAAGTACAACTAATTAATATCATTCTACTTATAATTTGAAGTTATTGTTCCTGGGTCTAATTTACTTTTTGTATAAAATATACAAGAATAGTCACGTTAAATAGATGACTAAATTAATAAATCGAGACACATTAAGGAGATCGATTGCTTATTTCCGAAGAGATGCAAAGCTGAAGATTTTTTAGAGCCCAGATTACATTTTTTTGAAAAGAGTTCCAGAGAATATTTAAGAGACCAGAATCATTATTTATATTACATGTCAACTATACAAAGTACATGACTAAAGATCGCATATTATTGAAAGTGTCCGGTCCGTCGTTAAGCAGTGTATAATCAGTGCTAATTAATAACACGATGTTAGGGACCTCGTGCAGTGAAAACGTATCAAGTGTCAAATTTCAATACTGTGTAGACTCCGACGGACTCATGAATGTTGGACATTATATGTAGTTAATATTATGATGAAAGTTAATTATAAGATTATCTGATAAATTTACATAAAAATATGTACACCTTACGTTACACTTTATTGATATAAATAGGAAAATTTATGGATCATATGTAAAATGATATTTTTAAAAGGATAACAGAAGTTAGAACATATCTAATAAAGATCGGTCCAACTAGGCGGACTGGTTCTATTCTGGAAATTAAATTGCGAGAGACAGTTAGTATAAAGAATGAATATAATATTTTTCTTTAAAAATTGAATAATGTTATAGGTAGCGTAAAATCTGATGATTATGCTGTTTGTTAAAAGGCTGCGAAAATTTTGATAAGTCATACAAGGAAATATTATCTTTATGCTCAAAACAATCTGAAATTGATAAAACTAAAACTCGACGAAGACTCAAAAAAAAGGGAGTTTCGAGAGTCGGTGAGGACAAAGAGTAAGATCGAGAGCTACGTCATACACAGGTTTAGGTCATGGTGGCTGGCAGCAGCAGCGGGGCGCACACCCCGTGGCGAGCAGCGAGGCCCGTCTCACAGCTGGAGAGGCCGCCAGACGACGGGTCGTGGTGCCCGGCGACCATTTTCCAGAGGTATGAATAGGTCTTATTATAATGAGGACCAACAACCGCACATACATACTTTGCCAAATTCAGATTCACAAAGTGTCCAAAACTCTGAAGAGAATTAGTTTTTTCGGGACGAATGAAGTAATTTTTTCATTAAATAACTCGTATAGCATTAAGTTATTAGGTCAAAAATTTTTTTTTCATACAGTCTGTTAATTGATACGGGAGCAACAATATCAGCAATCAAACTTAGTCACGTATTAGAACAAAACATTCCAATCCATAAACAGAACATTAGTGTCATCGGAATAGGAGGCAAAGTTCAATCGAGAGGATATGTTTATATAAACTTTTTCTGTAGAAAGCAAGTGCTGACACATAAGTTTTATGTTTTCGATTCCTTACCATGTAAGACAAGTGGCATAATTGGACATGACTTTTTAAACAAATATAAATCGGTTTTGAACTTTGGTAACAAATCGTTATTACTTTGGAATAAAATTGTGATTTAACAATTCCTTTATACTACACACATCAAAAGTGTCTAGGGATCAACATATGTGTCTAGGGATCAACATATATTTTTGCAATTACTTTTCTCCTGATTGATATTAATTAAAATTTTCTTTAAGGATTCATCAAATAAAGTGTTTTCGTTTGTCACAGTAACGATAAACCAAGTCACCTTTGCATTAATAAAGAAATTTGCCATTTTCCTAATAAAAGGATTTTTGACATTTGAACCACTAACATTAAAGTTCGAAAAAAAGACTAAAATAACAGTTTTCTTTAAAATTTTATTGGGTAACTTAAACAATTAATAATCCGTGTTTCTACCACGAACACTAACACAAGAACATCGGTTTGGCATACTCAAAATGAGTTCATCCAAATCACACTGTGGAATGGCCGCCCATGTTCGTTGCAACAACAAAAAAAGGTCTTCTTGCGACTGGATACCCTCCATATTCGGCAGAGCTCTTCTCTGTAGCATATCCCATGCATGCTCAATCGGGTTCAAGTCTGGCGACTGAGCAGGCCAGGGCCAAAGCCACATCTCAATCTCAAGAAATCCGCATAAAAATGCTTGATCCCTAGACACTTTTGATGTGTGTATATTAAGAAAAGTATAACGATACCAGCTAGGAGCACATCGCTTCATTTGGTAAATACGTCAGAAATTGAGACAAGTGTTATTAGTGTTGCGCTGTATAGTGTAATACTCTGGTTAATTTAGACTGTGTCATAACTACTCTGTGACATCTATGACATAGATTATAAGAGAGAACTTAAAAAGATGGCGAATGTGCCTTACACAATGTAAAACTTTAAAACTAATAAACGTATAAAATATATCATAACAATCTCTCTTCAAGCCCTCATCTCATCAGGTTATGGGTTCCAGATGCTCAGATGCTCAGAGGTGGAGAACTAAAAACAGGTGCCAAAAATACCATGTGTAAAACCTCATGGCCGGAGTGTACAATATAAAATAAAAAAGTAAAACAAGGAAATTAAAACTAAAAACAAGCGTACAAACAAAATGTGTACAATAAAATAAAATTAAAACAAGGAAACTAAAAACCAGTGTACAAACAAAAATCTGTACAATATAAATTAAAACAAGGGTACTTAAAAACCAGTGTAAAAACACAAAGCTGTGTAGAATATAAAATAGAAATAAAAACAAGGATACAAAAAGCTAGTTTGCAAATAAAATACATTTAAAAACAGGAAAAATGGAAAAAGAAGAAATAAGAATGGAAGTTTTAAAGGATGCAGAAAGTTTCTTAATGTGGAAATTTGAACTGAATATCTATATAAAATCAGCCAAACTCAGTGAAGTTATATTAAAAGACATAGAAGAGGAAGTAAAGAAATCAGAGGACTTCATAACAAAAGATGCAAAGGTACAAAAATTAATCATTAATTCCATTGATAAAAAGCTCAAAGGTCATATATTATCCTGCCAATATGCTGCTGATATGTATGAGAAACTATGTAATATTTATGAAGGCACTGAAGAGAGAAGTAAGGCGTCCCTATTGCAAGATTTCTTTAATTTCAATAAAAATAACAGATCAATGACAGAACTAATATCAGATATAGAAAATTTAAAATATAGAATAAATCAAGTAGGAGGAAGTATAACTGAAGAAATGTTGATATCCAAAATATTAACTTGTTTACCAAATAACTTAAATTACTTCATTACTGCATGGGAGTCGACACCAGAAGAAAAAAGGACTCTAACAAACTTAACAAACAGACTTCTCGGTGAGGAAAAAAGAATAGAACAAAGAATAGAAAATAAATCAGAAAAACAGTTAGTGTTCCAGGCCGTTAAAAATAAACATCAGAGTAAATGTTTTAAATGTAATAAAACCGGACATATGAAAAAAGATTGTAAGATGTGTGGTATATGTAAGAAATTTAACCATGAAGAAAAATATTGCAAATATAAAGAGAAACAGTGTTCCATATGTAAGAAAACTAATCATCAGGAAGTAAATTGCTATTTTAAAAATAAAAACAAGAAAACAGGAAATATAACAGAAAATAAGAAATCTAATAATCAAGCATTTTATATGAAGGATGAATTAAAAACTGGAGAATTTATTGTGGATTCTGGCTGCAAAGCGCATATGACAAACAACATTAAAATATTTTCAAATATTGAATATAAAGAATCATTAGTGTTAACTGCTAATAATCAATCACTTGAAGTAAAAGGTCAAGGAACTGTAGAAGGTGAATATTGCACTCTACGTAAGACTTTATTTATACCAGACATATCACAGAACTTAATGTCAGTAAACGCAATAACTGAAAATGGTGGAACTGTTGTGTTCACAAAAAACAAGGTTGAAATATACAGGGATTCAAAATTGATAATAAAAGGAAAGAAAGTAAATGGTTTATATAAAATAAATGTAAATAAAGAGAATCTAGAAAATGAAAACAATATAAATATAGATAAAAAAGGAAAAGACATTCTAAGAAGAAAGGTAACAGATATAATAACAGACAGTGAAGAAGAAATAAATAATGAACAAGAAGATAATACCAGTAATGATCAATATGATGAAGTACAAGAAAAAGATATAGAAAGTAATATACCAGAAGAAAAACCTGAAATAAATACAGATACTGAAATAATAGAAGAGACACCTATATCTACTAATATTAACACTACAAAAAGACAAAGAAAAAGACCAACTTACCTGCACGACTATGTGTTACTTACCTATGATGAAGCTATGAAATCTACTGAAAAAGAAAATTGGGAGAAGGCTATAAAGTCGGAGAAGGATTCATTGGAAAGTAATAGAACATGGGAAATAGTTGATATAGAAAAAGCAAAAGGACATAAAATTCTGTCTAATAAGTGGGTATTTTGTATAAAGGAAAATGGTGTATATAAAGCCAGACTTGTAGCAAGAGGATTTGAACAAAAAGGTATTGATTATCAAGAAATTTACAGTCCAGTAGTAAGTCAATCAGCATTGAAATCTTTAATAGCTATAGCAGCGTCTAAAGAGTATGAAATGATAACATTTGATATAAAAACAGCATTTTTATATGGAGAATTGAAAGAAAATATATTTATGAAAATACCTGAAGGATATAAAAATCAGACTAACAAAATATGTCATTTAAAAAAGGCATTATATGGATTAAAGCAAGCTCCGATTACATGGAATAAGAAATTTACAGATACTATGCTAAAACTTGGATTGAAACCTACAAAAACAGATCAGTGTGTTTTTTCAACTCAAGATAAAACAATAATAATTGCAATATATGTTGATGATGGATTAGCCGTAGCTAAAGATAAAAGAAAGATATTACAGATACTTACACATTTAGAAAAAGAATTCAAGATAAAAATATATGAAAAACCAGAAAATTATATAGGATTTGAAGTTCAAAGAAATAAGGAAGGAATATTATTACATCAAGAAAAATACATAGAAAAGTTACTCAAAAATTACAATATGTTTGATTCTAAACCAGCACAAATACCAGGAAATACAGATAGAGAGAAAATAGAGTATGAGAAAGATACATCTAACTTTCCTTATAGAGAATTAGTTGGAGGATTATTATATTTATCAACAAGATCAAGACCAGACATAAGTCAAGCTGTGAATGAAGCAAGTAAAAAGGTAGAAAACCCAAATAGACAAGATATAATAGCTGTAAAGAAAATACTAAAATATTTGAATGGAACAAGATCCAAAGGTATGATGTATGCAACAGGAGGAGAAATAACAAAGTTAAATGCATATTGTGTTGCAGATTATGCAGGCTGTTTTGAGACAAGAAGAAGTACAACCGGATATATAATAATGTTGTCAGACGGACCAATTTCATGGTGCTCCAAGAGGCAACCTATAGTAAGCTTATCTTCAACAGAAGCTGAGTATATAGCAGCTGCAGATTGTGTTAAAGAATGTTTATATCTAAGATCTTTGTTAAGTGAGTTAATTAATAATAATATAAGAATAACTTTGAATATTGACAATCAAAGTGCAATTCAGTTGATAAAAACAGGTTCATTTAGTAAAAGAACAAAACATATAGATGTAAGATTTTATTTTATTCATGAAAATTATAAGAAAGGTGTAATTGATATAAAATATTGTCCTACAAATATTCAAATAGCAGATATGTTTACAAAACCACTGTGTAAAGAAAAGTTTAAATTTCATTGTGAAAAAATTGTAAAAGAGAAAAAGTTAAATTAATACATTGTATAATTGATAAGTAAAAGTTATAAGAAAAGTTAATAGAAAGAGAGTAGATATGAAACAGTGAGTTAGAGAAAATTTGAGTAGTATTTTTAGAATTTTCTTGTTAAAAAAAAATTAAAAAATAGGAGAAGGTGTTGCGCTGTATAGTGTAATACTCTGGTTAATTTAGACTGTGTCATAACTACTCTGTGACATCTATGACATATATTATAAGAGAGAACTTAAAAAGATGGCGAATGTGCCTTACACAATGTAAAACTTTAAAACTAATAAACGTATAAAATATATCATAACAATCTCTCTTCAAGCCCTCATCTCATCAATTAGTTCATCAGAATTGAAACAACGATATTTTATAGCTAGAAATGAAGAAATGAATGAACACATTTGTGTTATGACACGAGCGCAGCGTCGTAAACTAAGCTCTGTGCCTTCGGTTGACATAGTTCCTACAGACGATTGGTCTGATCAACCAAAAATCGTAGAAACTCATGTAGAACCCAAGGAATCAGTGGCATTAAGTTTTATTCTTGAGCTAGAGAAATTAAAAAAAAAAGAAAATATACGAGATAAAAATATATTAAAGAGACGAAATTTTTTATCTATAATGAGAAAGGAAACACTAAAACACTATAATTATTAACCCAGCTTCTCGATTGCAAATTACTCGAGCAGAATTTGCAAGAGAACTGAGTAAATTGTGTAATGAAATAAATGTAGGTGAAATCTATTTCTTAAAAAATAATACTAATAAATTGTTTATAGAGAAATAAGCAAGTGAAATATAGCATATTGTTAAAAGATATTGTTAGAATAGACGATAAAGATGATAAAAAGGTACCTAGTACTTAATGATTTCCATCTTCTGCCCACGAGTGGCCACGCGGGCATTAGACGAATGGTAAATAATATTCGAAAATATTATTCCTAGCCTGGACTCGAGAAAAATAAACCTTATCATGAATAAATAAGAATGTATTTCTTTGAACTCTTATAAATATTGTGTTATTTTGCAAAACTATATTTACTGCTTGTTTATTCCTTAGATTTATAGAAACAAGTTGTAACAAAATATATGTTCCCATGTATGTTAACATTTAATTTTACTTTTATTATGGTTAGAATTAAGAAAAAAATAATTAACTTTTGTTATTTTTTTTTTTACAATGCCTTATGGACGTGTTGTATGTATAGTTATAAGACATATTATAAATGTAATCACTATTGTTCGCAAGTATATAAACTGTTGCTTAATATGAATTAAAGGAGTATTTATCCAACACTCGTCTTGTTACTATCCCAACCTCATAGTAGAAATAAATGCTTAATCAGTTCCACTGGCCTCAATTATTTTCATGGTAGCATCAGCGAGGTTCATGATACATAAAGTAATAGGAAATAAAGTTAAATTAGTGCATAAATAAGACTTGTAAAATAGCGTCATTGAGCGTCATCATGGCGGCCAAAAATACAGACATTATTATACCGATATTCGACGGTTCCGACTATACAGTACTTGGAAAATGCGTATAGTAAAGTTTTTGCATTATAAAAAGTGTAAAGATGTTGTAATGAGAGCAAAGACTAGCATTGATGACGAAAAATGGCATGAGAAAGATATCTAAGCAACTAACTACATCTACAGTGCAATTTCAAATAAACAACTAGAATACGTGAGTGAATGAAATTCGGCGTATGAAATAATGCAAAAATTCGACGAAATGTATCTAAAGAAATCTACTGCTTTACAAATTATGTGTCGTCATAACCTAGAATGCTTAAAACTAAAAAACTATTCCGATATTAATTTTTTCTTCAATGATTTTGAAAAACAAATAAATGAGTTGAAGCAAGCCGGTGGTGCAGTAATGTCAGAACAGGAAAAGTTAAATTATATGTAAAAATCGCTTCCACAGAACTATAGTCACATCGGTGATTTGTTTGATGTTTTACCAGAGAAAGAACGTACCGTTGATTACCTAAAGAGCAAAATAAGGTTGAAAAGTGCTGAAGAGAAAAGTAGAAGTGATGGTGATAATAGCTCAAATGTGTTTAGAGCATCTGCCAGGCCGTATAATCAATATAGAACAACAATATAATCAATATCAAAGGAATGAGTACTAATATGGCCACAAAATTATCGGTGAAAGAAAAACTACATCGTATCTTAGGACATGTCAACTTTAATTGTTTAAATATAGTGTGCAAAGAAGAGTTACTCGACGGATTACCAAAACAACTAGAAAATGAATATTTAAAATGTAAAATATGTTTGGAAAACAAAATGCATAATTTACCATTTAAAAATAATCGAAGTGGAGCACAGGAAATTTTAGAAATAAGTAGGGCCTCGGTAATCCGGACTCCCGCTTGTTCGGTGATCGCTGTAATCCGGCCGGGCAATGGGATTCGCGGGGGAGGCCCGGGGCGGGGTGAAGGTGTGGGCTGTCATGAGCCAATGCGACGCCGTCAGTCTTTTGTTTATCGCCTTTCGTGTAATATGTAGTGTCAATTAAGCGCGCTCGCTAACATCATGGCACCACGTAAACATTCTACATTGACAATAAAAGACAAATTGCGGATTATAGAAATGTTAGATAAGGGTGACAACTACCCTGTCATTGCTCGGAAGTTTGGGATAGGCAGGTCAACAGTAGGCGACATAAAGAAAAACAAAGACAAACTCTTGAAGTTTGTTAGCCTAACAGAACGTAGTCCCGGTGTACGAAAAACACTGAAGCAATCGGAAAATCCTGTTTTAGAAGATGCTTTGTTTACGTGGTTTTTGCAACAAAGGCGACTGCACGTTCCTGTAAGTGGTGATATGATTTGTGAGAAAGCTCGAATTTTTCATCGCCAGATTACAAACTCCAATATCGGATTTAATGCAAGCCGGGGATGGTTAGACAAGTTTAAAGAACGCCACGGAATAAGACGTTTAAAAATGACCGGTGAAAAACTGTCAAATGATGAAGCCTCTATCGGACCATTCCAAGTAGAGTTACAGAAAGTTATTCGAGAAAAAAATTTAACAGCGGAACAGGTTTACAATGCTGACGAATCTGGTTTGTACTGGCGATTATTGCCAGATCATACATTAGTCTCTGGCAATGAGCAGTCGGCTTCCGGAAGGAAAATGATGAAGATGAGAGTGACATTCATGCCTTGTGCAAATGCGGCTGGAACTCATAAACTTCAATTGCTTGTTGTCGGAAAATCAAAAAACCCACGGGCATTTAAATCAACACGTCTTCCTGTTTGTTATCGTGCACAAAAAAATGCTTGGGTTACGAAAGACTTGTTTCTTGGGTGGTTTAAAACGGAATTCGTTCCCGCGGTCCGCCGCTATTTTTTGTCTGTTAATTTGCCTCCTCAGGCACTGTTATTGTTGGATAATTGTCCTGGGCATCCATCAGCAGATGAACTTGTCTCTGAAGACGGCCACATTTTTGCAATGTTTCTGCCACCTAACACCACGGCGTGTATACAACCAATGGATCAGAACGTTATACAAAATGTGAAGTTAAATTACCGCAAATCACTTTTAGTTAACTGTCTTGCATTATGTTCTGAAAACCTCATGCACTCATTAAAATCGATAACTTTAAAGGACACAGTTTTTCTTTTGGCTAATTGCTGGGCCAATGTTAAGACATCGCTAATTAACAAATCATGGAAGAATTTGCACCCTGAATTTCTCATTGATAATGACGAACTTTTTAACAGCCAGAACTTTTTAGAACCCAGCTTTTTAACAGGTTGAGGGGACCCAGTGATCCTCAAATAAGTGAGGCAGAAGCTCAAGAATGGGCTGCTGGAGGTGCCGAAAGCGAGTTACAAAGATATGAAGTGTTAACTGATGAGGAGATTGTGCGAGCGGCTATGTGTGAGGACGATGAGCAAGATGAGGACAATAGCGTTGAAATTCTAGAAATCACAAAAGTTGGTTATTCAGAGACTAAAATCAACCTGTTCCTTCGTATGCCCTTTACGTTTCAGAGTCGTGGTGCATCCTTAGAACAGTCTCACGACCCCAGCAGGCATTGGCCCTCTATGGGGCCCCGTCGTTTATTCTACCCTTAATGTAAATTACCATGACCACTATGAAAATTTTAAATTTAAGTGCAACAGTTTATATCTATCTATAAAAGATCTAGCCATAAAAGGCTAAAAATAAAAAAATAAATATTAAAGCTTCGATCGGAATTCGATTGTTTTTATTATTCAACAGATAAATAATGAATTAATTTAGTTTTGATACCTTCCTTTAAATTTTGAATTGAGTAGTAATAATATCACTACCAACATTAACAATATTTAATTGAATCCGGAAATACCGGAATTACTTTCCGGAAAAATGGCTTATCCATGTTATTCTTTCTGTGTGCATTTATGATACAAGCACCAAAAATCAATCTACCTACTCCGATCACTGCTGATAAGTAAGTGCCTCTACCTACAATACTACTCGCCGACTCTTTTTATTATTCACATACGAGAAAGATCAATTAATTTCGTTGATTTGTTTTTAGGAATAATTCACTATCTCCCATACACCAGTTACTGTTGACATTGAGGTTTTATTAAACAGGATGTCATAAGCTTACGATGGGTGATTTTTGTGGAGTCAGTAGATCAAAAGCAAACAGAACAATCCACAGAGTAACCGCTGCAATCGCATCATTGAGGAAAACCTTCATAAAAATTCCTCAAAATGAAACGGATATCAAGAGAACACAGATAATTTTTTTAAACATCGCAAAATTTCCCAAGGTGATTGGAGCTCTGGATTACACCCACATCAAAATTATTTCTCCAGGAGAACAACAGGCAGAGACAATTAGGAATAGAAAAGGCTACACGTCTATCAATTAAAAATTAAATTAAAAAAAAAAAAAAAAAGCCTTTTATTCCATGCAATTATACCTTATTTTTACAATATTAATTTTCTAAATGATACGCTTAGATTTTATATTATTTTCTTATACTAAAATATGATTCTTATTTATATTATTATATTACAATTCAATTAAATTCAGTCATGCGTAAATCAATTATTATATTATTATTATCAATGTTATTTTTATAATTTTTATGCATGGACCCCTCTCAGGTGAGGCCTCCTCCAAAGATTTCCAATTATCTCTATCTCTAGCTACTTTAATCCAATGTGGTCCGGCGACTTTTTTGAGGTCGTCCTCCCAGCGTGTGTATGGTCTACCAACACGTCGCTTGCCCTCAGGGCCGTCCCATGAAGTAACTTCAGATGTCCATCTCTTATCTTTCAGGCGTGCTACGTGACCAGCCCACTTGAATTTTAATCTTTGAGCATATTTGAGCGCATCTACTGTTTTGGTTACACTTCTTATTTTTGTATGACGGATTCTGTGTGTTTTTCTTATTTTGAGCATGCTGCGTTCCATTCCTCTCTGACACGTTGTTATTTTACTCTTGATGTTGTTGGTGAATTTCCACGTCTGGCAACCATATGTAAGACAAGGTAAAATACAAGTGTCCATCATTTTCTTTTTTACTTCTATTGACATGTCACTTTTCATCACTTCTCTGTAACTCCAGAACTTATTCCATGCAATTCTTGATCTGCGCTCTATCTCTAGTTCGTTGCTGTTACTGTTCAATGTTATCTGTTTCCCTAAATATATATATTGTTCCACGTACAGTATTGGTTTGTGTTCTAGTAAGATGGTTCTTTTATAACTGTTTGTCATGATTTTAGTCTTGTTAAGTTAATTTCCAATCCGACTTGTCTGCTCGCTTCGTGTAGTGATTGTATCATGCGTTCTAGGATGCCACTTGTTTCAGATAGCAATACCAAGTCGTCTGCGAATCGTAAATGATTTATGAATTTTCCTTTGATATATAAACCATACCTTTTCCAGTTTAATTTATTTATAATTAATTCTAATACGGCGATAAACAGGCTCGGAGACAATGGGTCGCCCTGTCTTACTCCTCTGTTGATGTTGAAATCAGGGCCAGTTGATTCGAGTTTGACTCTACTTACGCAGTTGTTGTATATATTTTTTATTACTTGTATGTACTCATTTTCTACTCCTTGTCTATTTAATGCTTCCCATATACTTGTGTGTGAAATAGTATCAAAAGCCTTCTGGTAGTCTATGTAGAGCGGTCTTTGTTTTTCTTGGTATTTTTCGATAATAAGTTCCAGAGTATGTATGTGATCTATAGTTGAAAATCCCTTGCGAAAACCAGCTTGCTCTATGGGTTGACTCTTTTCTAAAGTTATAGATATTCTTTGGTTTATTATGGAGGAGAAGAGCTTGTATAAAGCTGGTAGGAGGCTTATTGGCCTGTAATTTCCGATGTCATTAGGGTTTCCTTTTTTATAGAGCAATATTATATTCGATTCTGACCATTGTACAGGTGTGTTCGCAGTTTTGAGAATTAAATTAAATAATGATGCCAGTGGTGATGCTAATATTTCACATCCATATTTAATTGCTTCATTACAAATGGGCTCTTTTCTAATTTCAACTTATTAGCCGCTTGTATAATTTCCATTTCACCGATGAAGTTTATATTGCTTTTTAGGCCGTTGTATGTTTCTTGTTTGTTGTTAATTGTCTGTTGTGTAGTCGTACTGTAAAGGTTTTTATAGAATTCAGTGGCAATATTTATTATTTCTTTACGGTTGTGTGTCGTTTGTCCTGACTGATTTAATCCCTCAATCCAAGTCTTATTTGTTCGTAGTTCTTTTATCGCTTTTTTGAAACTTTTCCCTTGTGAAAGATGAGATTGTATTTTTTCCCTTCTGTAGTTTTCATAATCATGTCTTATGTATTTGCTCGTTAATTTGTATAGGGCGCTAAGTTCATTTTTTTCCGAGCGAGTCTTATTTGGCGTTTTTTGTAATATTTGTCTTCTATTTAGTAATATAATTGTTCGCTCTGAGAAAATTTTGTGACCTATAGAGGTGTTCTTAACTTGTCGTGCTTGTTGTAGACTGACGTTGATGGAATGTAGTATTCTGTTATAATATTCTTGTACTGTCATCTCCACTGCAAAATCAACTGAGTTTAATATGTGGTGCCTTAGATTTTGTTTGTATGCTTCGATTTCTTCTTTCGTTTTTAAAGTACTATTCTGGTTGTTGGTGAATTTAATTCGGCTTTTATTTGTTATATTTAAAGTTATTGTACCTCTTACCATTCTGTGGTCTGTGGAGAAGTTTAAGTTTAGTGTTTCTATGTTTAGAAATAGCTTAGGTTGATTCGACAGTATATAATCAATTTCGTTCTTGATGGCTCCGCCGGGTGAACGCCAGGTCCACCTGCGACTTGTTCTTTTTTTGAAAAAAATTTTTGATAACTGAGAGTCTATTTTCAAAAGCAAAATCTATCAATCTTTGACCTCTATCGTTTCTATTTCCATATCCATATTTTCCTATAATTATATGCTCATCTTTCAGTGGTTGTCCTATTTTTGCATTAAAATCTCCTATTATTATAAGGTTTTTAGAAGATGTCTGTATTGCTATGTCCAATTCTTGATAGAACTCTGTTATCTCTTCTTCACTTGATAGAGATGTAGGGGCATAGACTTGTATAATGCTTATTTTATAGCCTTGAATATTGAGGTTTAACAGAGCGACTCTTTCCGTGAAGCCTACAAATTGTTAAATGTAAGGTTTTAATGACTTCTTTATAAGGAACCCAACGCCGTAAAGTCCTGGCGTGGAGCCTACGTAGCATAATATGGTGTTCTCATATTCTTCTATTTCGCTACCCAATCTTCTGACTTCCGACAGACCTATGACGTCATATTTTATTTCATTAAGAGCTTCTTCAAGTTCTAATAGTTTTCCGTGTGAAGAGAGTGTGTTGACGTTGTACGTTGCTATGTATAACTTGTTTGTCGCGAGATTTCCGGGTTTTGGGTTGTCTTTTAACTGTTTCTTTGGAGGGTGGTGGTCAGTATCTTCCACGGTGACCAGCCGGCTTGGAAGAGGGTTTTCTTTGTTGTGATTTTTATTTATTTTGTTTTTGAGAGGGGGTGCCGATTGCTATTCGTTTTTATTATTTTTTGGCAAAACTTGGTTGGTTTGATTTTTACTTACAAGGTAGTTGAGGATCCCCGGCTTGACTATATCTTTTGTGTAATCGGTTTGGTTTTGGGAGTTGCTTGATGTCCGTTTATTTTTCTTTTTTGGTTGAGTACTAGGCGTTGCTTTGTTGTGGTTATAGGTTTCTTGAGGTGATGTTGGGAGGGATCTTTTATTGTTTCCCGATGTATTATTTGCCTCTTGTTTTCCAAATAGAACTATCTTGTCGTACTTTAATATTGCTTTGTGACCCTTCTCCCTTTCAGTGTTTATTTGTTCCTGTAGCATTCTCCTTTTCTCTAAAATATGTTGTGGGTAATCTTCCTTGATGTAATAGTTGGTATCGTTCAATAGCTTTTTTTGTTTAAATATTTCAATTTTCTTTCCAACGGTGGTCAGTGTGACCACTATGGGCCTTGGTTTTTCCGTCTTTTTTCCTATTTTTCTGATTTCTTGTATTTCGTTACGATCTATTTTTATTCTGAGATATCTTGCTATGAAACTAATAATATCCGTTTCTAAATCAGAGTAAGAGAAGGGTGAGTTATGTTCTTCAATGCCAAAGAATACAATATTTCGGTGTCTTGCCTGTTTCTCCAATATATTTAGCCTTTGTTCTTGTTTTTCAAATTGTTCTTTTAGGGTTGTGTATTTTTGTTCTAGGTGATTTAGTTTTTCGTCTAAAATCAAACTCAAGTTTTGCGTAACTGTTTTTGTAATTTCTACGCCATTTTCTTTTATAGCAACTTTTTGGTCTTCTAGATCTTTTTGGATTAAGCGTAGTGTGGCCATTATTTCTTCCATTCTTATATTTCTTTATTATTTTTGATTTGAATGATGTTTTTCTGAAATCTTATCTTTGTTTACATACAAGCGGTGCCCTCTTGTGAGCATAAAATTGAACTCAAATAGGTTACCGATAGTTGGTTGATTTTTATGACTTCGTTTTATTATATTATATCATTTGCTGGTAGATGGCGTTGGCGACCATAGTACTAGCGCCCTTATGAGAAATTCGTCGCCAGCCACAGACGCAACCTAGCAAGGGTCGTTACACGTTGACACCGTAGATGCTAGATGGCGCTTTCATCAAAATCGTGGCGATGTCTTCAATCTTTTAGTTTTTGTTTTTTGAGTATGTTTTTTCACTTTTACTTTTTAGAAATAAAGCTGTTCACTACATAAATATGAAAACAAACAAAGTGTCCAGTGGTTGATTATAATATGACACCGGCAATTGCTGGATAATAATAGGTACCCTCACTTTTTGAAGATATAACACTGTTTTATGAGTCTGTTAATTAACGATATTTGTCTATTTTTCGGGGGTTTTTTCCAGTTCAATTGTTTCACCAGATGAATTTACGTGGAAGATGTTCTTTTTTGTTCCCTTTTCACAGTTTTATGCACTTTATTTATTTTGTCTATTTTTCTTTTTTGTAGGTTTTTGTCTATTTTTCAGGTGCTTTTTTTAGATCTATTATTTCACCAGTTGGATTAACGTGGAAGGTGTTCTTATAGTTCACTTTTTTCCAGTTTTATGCACTTTTTCTATTTTTTATCACTCATTAAATACACAGTCGATGTTTATCGTGGCACTGCAGCGCCCTCTCGGTCTATCAATACTCAAGTAATATGTGATGTAGATTTAATAATAACCGACATAGGAGCAAGGTGGCCGGGTAGTGCCCATGATTAACGAATTTTTAGTAGCTCATGTAGAAATGCTGTGCAAATGAGGCATTATCGTGACTCTGTACTTGTAGCTGACAGTGTATACATGAACAGAAATTATATAATGATGCCATTAGACAGAGTCTCACTCATTCATTCAAAAACGTTTCGTTATATCTCGGTTAAGTAACCTAACGCTGAAAGGTGACGGTGGTGGCTTCTTGTTTAACCATTGCTTTAAATATTAACGGGCCGGTTACGAAATTAACGTTGAAATTTGTTTCGGTGAACATGGCCTAAGTGATGTTGGCTACATTATCGCCGTCTTATTCCATGGGACGCGCGCGTACAGAAAGAACGAGTGTACTTTGTTTTTGTGCATTTACGAGAACGTCAATGCAGTGGTCGAATGAAAAAGCTTTACATAAGAATCGTTCGGTAGCTAGTGATGCGTGGCAACGTATTATCCAGTCTTTATCGTTTTCAGTGACAAGTAGAAATAAAAAAGAAAAAAAGTGTCACGAATGGGATACTTTTCGTATTCATTTAAAAAAAAAATTAAAATTCATATTGTGTGCGGTGAATTCATGAGGAATTAAATCTTAACGTAATTATAACTTCAGTGTACCAACGCGCATTTTTAATACCTTATTGAACGTGTAGTTTCCCTCCCATTGCTATTAACGTTAACGCAGATGTAGCAGCAGCATAAGTGATAAATATTTGAAGGGGTTATATTAACCGATTTCCTGGAAAAGGTTTTAATAAATATTCTTTCAAGGGAAATGCATTGTCGCCAACTAGGACATGACTCTCTGGTAGAATGCCGTTTTCTAATTCTTGGTACAAATTGCAGTCACGAAATATGCCTCCATCAGAAACCCTTCCTACACACCGAGCGTCGTATGTAACTAAAACAATATTATGATCTACAACAGCCATTAAGACAATACTGTTTCTTTTTGTAATTGTCCTATAAACTTCCTGATTCAGGAGGTGCCTTAATGACGACGTGTTTGCCGTCGATTGCTCCACAGCACCCTGGAAAGATGCACTATTCTCGTAGTACTCTCTAGTAGTAGTAGGAATCTGAAAAAAATATCATAAATAATATTTTGTTTCAGGCTTCCAATAGTTCACACACTGATACAGATACTAAACAAAATGGTGCTGTAGTGGATACTTCCTCCTCCACATCCATCGCCCAGCTGAGCATGGTTAGACAATTGATGGATGGAGAGACAAAAAGAGATAACTGATACTACCAACTTTAAAGTAGAAGAAAATGAGTTTGAGGTCTTTGGTAAACACGTCGGTCTTCAACTGAAATCTTTGCCTTTACTATGGGCATTAGAAGCACAAGAGCACATTCAACTTTACTTAAATAGCATTCGACGTCAGCACCTTGCATATGGGCAAAACAGAATCATCAGGACGCCACAATCATCGCATGCTCCAGAATCACCATGTAAGCGACTCTTCAATATATTATAATGCCAGTACCTATAATTTCGTCCTTTTTACCTACGCATAATTCTGAAAACGTTGCGGATTATCAGCTTTCCACAAATATGTTTCCCTCTGGCCAAATAAATAACAATGAAACGGCGAGTAACGTTATTATATATGACTTAATTCTAAATCAGCAATGCAGAATGCTTATGTTGATAATCAAAAGTGATGGGTGCACACAAAAGATTAATAATAAAATATCAAACAATGTTGGAAATGACTTTGTTAATAAGTAAAAGGTTTATCATAATAAATCTGTTATAGTTGTTTAATCTTACCTTGATAAATTTAATTAATGATTAATAGACTGCTTCACAAGCTTCAATGATGAATTCGGAAATAGTTGATTTTCCGACTATAAATATATGTGTAAGTGTCCTTAAACTACATCCAGTAGCAAGAAAGTATAGAAATGCTCGTAATTTTGTAATTGCAGAAATCGCACTTCTGAAAAGTATATCTTTACGCTGAATTTGAGTGTATTTTCATTAACAGACAATTTAAACAACTTACAGACATTCTTTAACTATCGAAGTATTCTTTGGGATCTTAAAATGCTAATTCATTCATAAGACAATTAGTAGTTCCTGGTTTATCCCTTCTATTGATCCATTCTCGTGTCCAAAGCTTCTTTTTATTAATAACACAAATTTTCTCATCTACATCTTCTAAAAAGTCGATACGATTAGCTTAATCAGTTTATTAACTTTATTACGTTGTAGGCTGTTCATCTTGCAAAATACCACTCACTTGTAAACTGTACTAAAACAAAGTGCCAACGATTTTTGAGCAGAAGTGAGTATTTTAGCTACTAAATTACTCGATACTAGACTAAAATACTAGCATTTTTTTTTTTTTTTTTTTTTATGTTTGGCTCGCCAAAATGACTCTACTCTGCCTGATGGAAAACATAAGCAGAATCCAAGAGTGGTGGTCACCATACTCATTGCGAATGCAGACAATGCAGTATGGCGACCCACACTATGGCGGCTTAGTGATGCTGCTGCATCTTTTAGTCTAGTCAACAAGTATGGAACTTGTTGACTAGACTAATTGGGCCTCCGAAATAATCGCATCGCAATAATCGCATAATGCGAACTAGGCTTTAGGCGCACTCAGAACATAGCAAATTATGAGTGCCCCTTTGCGTAAATATAATCCCAATAGTAATGTTTTTAAATTAAGTAACAGGTTTGAACCCCAACAATCATTTAAAGGCGCACGTCTTATGAGTGGCATTAAACATTTTGTTTCAAAACCCTTATCATCAATGGGGTCGTGACTGGAAAACCCAAGGTAATCCTCCTAGAAATTTAAAAACTTGGGAAATTAATTCAAACTACGACTACAGAGACAATAACTACGTAGACTATAAACAAGAGTATGTTTATCCCATACATCAATACCCTACTTGTTATGAGAACCCAGATTACATTTCCTATGAAAATTCTCACTCCTACTACGAACAGACCGTGATTGAACATGTAGATCAGGAGACGACTGAATTATCAAGCTAGGTACACAACACTAATGCTGATGCGCTATCCCGCATTGAAATAAACAATGATAAACTCATGTCCATTGTAGCCAACCCATCTGAAACAGAGCTATTTTCAGATTTTTCCAGAACTATTACAGCCCAAAATATCACTGATAATTCAGCGACTGCGACAGTCCATATTAGAAATGAAAAGGATAAATGTTTTGCCGGATACCGAATATCCGGCCAACCTTGAAGCCGGATAGCCAAATATCTGGCCGAACACAGTCGAATGGCGACTCGTTCCACGAGTGAATCACTAATGGGGGGTTTACACGGGTGACTAAAGCCGCTCGATTTTTGCCGCGCGGCGTAAATCGACCATCTAATCTAAATGGCAATTCGGCTAAGTTGCAAGTGACTAAAACCGCAAGTCCCAAAGTTGGGTAGCATCCGACTTTGGCCGCGCGGCAACCGGCCGCATGCGACTGGTGACTAAAATCGACCGTGTAAACGATCAGTTGCAGGCGATTGCCCGCCGTATGAAGGTGTTTCACGCACGCACGTGTATTTATTTACTACAGCGTTTCTGTGTATATGTATCGTAACAACCATGAATAAAAATAACACCATACAGTTTTTGGAATGCTATGAAATGCATCCATGCTTATGGAACCCAAGAGAACAAGATTACAGGAACAATAATGTACGTTTAGCGGCTCGTAAATCTATTATTCAAGAAATGCGTTTGTCCATAACTGTTGAAGAGCTTAAATTGAAGATAAAAAATATACGAACCACGTATAATAGAGAGGCCAGTAAGGTAGCAAAGTCAAAGAAGAGTGGCGCGGGAAAGGATGATGTAAACAGACCTCAATTAATTTGGTTTTCTGTAGCTGACCGCTTTTTAAAGCCAGTGGATAGAAGGAAGAAACAGTAAAGATACCATGGTAAGTCTTATTATTATTTATTAAATAGTTATTCTTGTTCGCATATTATAAATTATAATAGGTAAATTGTGAACAGGGCCATTTTTATAATATTACTTAAATTAAAATACAATATTTACGCAATCATTCTATCTTGCCATGAAACTTTTCCCGGTCCGACAAAATAGTCAGCATATCTATCGCGCAGATCTTTTGCATTTCGTGAATAGTTGTTAGAAGATAGCGGTGTCATTAATTCGTCTACTCCTGCCGTAGGAATGCTTCTCCAACTTCCGTTTCTGATTGTCCCTGAACTGATGTCTTCTCCGTCTACTAATTCGGGAGTATTCATGTATATGAGATTAGTCCGAAGCCAGTTATGCAGCGCACAGGTCGCTTTAATAATAGAATCAGTTTTATCCAATGAAACAGATATAGGTTTTCTGTATACTCTGAATCGTGAAGCCATTATGCCAAAGGCATTCTCTACGATTCGGCGTGCTCTTGATAGTCTGTAATTAAAGATTTTTTGTTTGTGTTCCAAACCTTCATGTCTTGAATACGGTTTCATTAAATAGGTTGCCAAAGGGAAAGCATCATCACCAACGAAAACTGCCTTAATAGGTAGTTCTAAATTATTTCTTTCAAGAGCACTATAGAACTTTGTTTTTTTCCAAATATGCGAATCATTCATGCGTCCATTAGTTCCGAAATCTATATATATGAAACGGTAATGTGCATCCACTATAGCAAACAACACCACACTATAAGTGCCTTTGTAATTATATTAGTCTGATGCTCCGTGTGGTGGATTTTCGATTAAAACGTGTTTCCCGTCAATAGCCCCACAGCAAAAAGGAAATTGCCAGCGATCTAAAAAATCCTTTTGTATTTTCTTCCATTGATCTGTGGTGGATGGCACCTAAAAGAAATAAACTTATATTAGTGTATGGTTACAGGGAAAAGATTCAGCGGTGAACACAAACAGCGACGCATCTTCATATTTTGATGAATTGGAACAAGAATCTAATATTGCGCCCTTACAAAAGAAAAAAAATTGTCTCCAAAGAAAAAGGCGGAGCGTGCTCCAATGGACGCACCTAAAATGGACCCACCTGTTTTACAAGCAGTCAATAGATTAGAAACTTTGGCTCAAACTATCCGTCAAGATGAATTTGATACATTCGGAGTACATGTGGCAAGCCAATTACGTAGTTTGCCATTAAGAAATGCTATTGTTTGTCAAAATTTCATCAATAATTATTTGTCACAAGAAAGACTGAAAACCTTAAATACACAACATTTTCCAATTGCTAGACCTACGAGTTCACTCTCAGAGTATACACGCTATACTTCGACTCCAGAAGCCGAAGCTACTACTTGCCGAAACCAAGCTTTTCAAAACCAGCGTGAAACTTCGACTCCCGAAGCTTCCACTTCTAGAAAGCACCTCGATTATGAAGAAGACTATTTTGCCAGCTGTTTATTAACACAAGAAAATACTGGGCAACAATACGCAGTGAACGACGATATTCTATCTCAAGCTGTTAGGTCATGCTTAGATGAAAACACAATGGAAAATTTATAAATAAATCGTTTATAATTAATTACTAGTTTCACTTACCATAATGAACTCCTGTAAAACATTATCTAAAGCATCCAAAACATCCTTCAAAAACAAGGAAATTGTACATTCTGGAACTCTAAATGACTCTGCAAGACTTGAATAGTTATCACCGGTAGTCAAGAACTTCAGGGTTATTTCTAATTTAATTTTCGGAGAAAGTGCTACTCGCATATTGGTATCGCATTTTTGTATAAGCGGAGTAACCTTATGTAGTAAAGTATTAAACTGATCAGTAGTCATTCTTAATCGTTTTTTAAAATAATCAGGATCTTCTAAACTCCACTCAACCAATAAAGTATCCGAAGCACCCAAGTCCTTACGTCGAGAAATCCATCCACGTACCCAAACATTACGTTTTCTTCTTTCCTTTTGTTTTTTCTTCTCTCTTTGTTCTTTAAGCAATTGTTTAATTCCGGCACAAACGGCTATTCTGCTCAACATTTTCGATGGAAATGACAGAGCCGCATGCGATTTTAGTAACCTGTGTAAAGCTAGCGATGCGGATTGGTGAGGCAATTAGTGAAGCGACTCGCCGCACGGCGAAAATCGCCCCGTGTAAACCCCCCTTAAGAGATTGATTTTCAAATATTTAAGCTGAAAGTATAAAGTACATAGTAAGCAAAATTAGCTTTGTAAATGGTTTTTAGTTTATTTTCATTTACTCGTAATAACTCGTATTGAGTGGTGCTACAAATTATATTAAAATTCTGTCAATAGTAAGTTAAATATTTTTTATATGTTTATATAGTCAGCGTTGTAACATATTATGTGTATTTCCTTCTAGATGTCAGATTCAGAGATTATCTTCAGTATGCTCAGGATCCCTATGAAGAATTTTATGAGCTACAACGTAATTAAACCGATCAATGCAAACCGACTAAAGATAAGAAACCAAGACAGCGCAGGGAACTATCGCATAACACCATGAAACAAAACGCAACTAAATATTTCGTTACGAGCCGTTCGAAACGAGGCGGAATTAAGTTAATAAAGATATGTGTCAATCGATCTCTGTAATAAAAGTACTCAAACTTGTGATAGTGACAGTGAAAGTGAAAAAGTTCTAATAAATGCTCAGTATATTGTAAAAGACTATGGACAGTGTTATGGACTAAACAGATTCGCTAATTAAAAAAATATCAAACTCTTTAATTGATAATGATTTTTACCCGACTGCGAAAGGAGGGTTATGTTTTTCGAGTGTATGTATATTTCTTTGGCACGCCCTGGAGCCTAAACGGCTTGTCGTATTTTTATGAGAGTGGTGTCAATATATATTAGTCTTAGTCGTGAGAGTGACACTGGGTACATCAAAATTAAAAAAACAAAAAAGAATTTTTGGCGCCAAAAAGTAATCTAAAAAAAAAAATATTTTCAAAATACATCGAGTGTGGTATCAAAATAAGGATTATTTACGGTGATTACGAACATATTGTTTTTATTTTTAGATATTGACGCAGTCGGGTTTTTTAATATTTAATATTTTTTTAATATTTCTACTTTTATAAAAAGTGTAATTAGGTACTATTATTTCTTATTTCTAGGTCAACTATATTTGAATCCAATATTATGGTATCCTGGTTCATGACATTTTTTCACAGTATTACTTAGAGGCTTGTATTCAATTATACAGTCATTTAATATAAGACAGTATGCTGATGTTTGATCTGGTATATCAGAATCGCTTTCAATTTCCACTTTCACGTCCACAACTAGGCCAGCACTTCATTTTTGAGGTGAAAAAATTAAAAAAAAAATGTTGATGTAATTCATAATGGGAAGGTATACATAGACCTAGATAAAGCATTAAAGCCAATTCCAGATATATTATTAGATTTATACAAAGGCAATACATCTGATGCTAATTATTTTAAGGCTAATATACGACAACATAATTCAGTATTTGCAATGGCATCCATAAATTCAAACCTGAACACACTCCCTCCAGGATTTTTCACTTATATTCATTTCATTTGACCTGCCACAGGCATTGTTTGCTTAAAAGGTCACTGTGGTCATTTATAAAAAATGTAAAGGCTGGTTAACGAAATAAAGTTATTATTATATTATTATTATTATATTATTATTATTATCTTTTCTGGCCTCCCTTTTATTTTAAAGGGGAAGCTAAATCCAACACACGGGCCTTAGCCAAGTGTGCCAGAGGGAAATGGTGTGAGATTAGGAGATGATGATGAGAGAAATTTTCGTGTGAGACGGCATGTATTTAGAAGAACTGCTTTTTGAATCAGCATTAGGGTTTATTATTATAGGGTACAAGGGCAAATTTATATAAAAACTGGATCTTTGTTTCCGTTGCAAGGTCATAAAACCACAATACAACCAATTGTACATAAATGAAGATGAAGCAGCATTAAATGAACGATTATCTGATTCTAATATATGTAGAAGCAATATAATGAGGTCCTTACAAACAATGCTCAATGAATCCAATCCTTTTGTCAAAATATATAAATGGGTGGCTGCAAATTTAGCTGAAGAGGAATTAAAAGCAGCCTCAGAAAATCGACCCAAATATTCGGTATCAATGCAGTTTTATAAACATAAATCTCTTGATTTGCGTCGGTATAACACTCCATCAAATAATGAGGAGCGGTCATCTTTGTAGGAGAAAACGACAAACCTCCATTAATTATAGACTTTTCTGTACATGAATATTCTCAACATTTAACTACACTCAAATCAACCAGTCCCAATATTGACCCTTTATTTAGCCTTTCCTTTACTTTTTCCTAATGGAGAAGTCGGATGGCATGAAATTATGAAAATCTTCAACACAGAGAAGAGAGTCGAACTGCTCGAAACCGTCTTACAATGTTACAATATTATCAGTTTAAACTTGCTGTTCGTTAAAAGTTTAGCCCATTATTTTACGCCGCAAAACTTTTTCATGAATATTGTGTCTTGGCCTGTGTTAGGATTGATTCTCAGAGACTATTGTTTTTTCGAATGAATCAAAAACAGCTCAGAGCTGACAATTATAACAATTTAATGGGTTATTACCACTTTTTTAATGGTTTGTGATTTTTGTTATATTGATTGCCATTGGGTTCTCGGGATGATAGAAGATGGGTCGGAGGATTTGAGATTAGAGCTGTGCCCAGATAATATTAGATCAGCGGAGACAATAATACCTCTTATAGAGAAACATGTAGAAAAAGAAACAATTATCCATACAGACTACTGGAGAACATACGATTGTTTACCCGAACACTGTATACACGGGTATATTCACAAAAAAGTGAACCATTCTGATCCAGAAAATCCATTCATTGCAGAAGATGGGACTCATACTGAAAGAATTTAGGCCCAATGGAGAGCAGTAAATTTTTTTTTTTTAAACTATAACCATCCACAAAATTTTGGAGATGTCGTAGTAGAGTATTTGTGGCGGCGAAATAAATTTAAGTATAAAAAATATCCATTTTTAGAAATGATATAACCGATAAACCATGTATATAAAATACATTAAATGTATTGTAAAAAAAAATGTTTTTTTTTACCCAAATGACTTCCTTAACTTTAGTCTTTGGTAATTTAGTAGTTGAGGAATAAGGGATGGACGGGGGGCTATCCTGTCTTCCTAACAGCCAAGGAAGGAAGGAAACTGCTCCAAATCAGGTGACTTTATGCAAGATTTTTAAAAACTTTGAACCTTTATAAAAAAACTATGCGTCTCCTAGGGGGCGGGAGGGGGGTTAATAATAGGGGGGATATCCCTTGCCAACTGTCTAACTACCGATGGATGGACATCCATAACTAATCAATTATCTGACAGTAACCGAGCACTTTATATAATAAACAGTGAACTATATATATTCTGCTTTGCTGGGCTGTATTAATAAATTATAATGAACGTCACACGAGTTTAAATTTAGTGACCTTCTTAAAACAAATGATGGTAGATTGGCAAATAAGTAACAAAGTGGTGTGTATTGTCAGCGATAACGCTTCAAATATGTAGCAGCTATCAGATTCGGAGAGTGGAGATCTGTAAGCTGCTTCGCTCACTCTTTGAATCTTGTGGTCCAACAAGCGATTGGTAGTATTAGTTCAATTGTTGATAAGGTGAAAAGGAAAAGTGTCGTGGAGTATTTTAAAAGAAGCACGACTGGTTTAAATAAGTTGCAGGAAATACAAAAGCAAATGGATTTACCTCAACTAAAATTAAAACAAGAGTGTCCAACAAGATGGAATTCGTGTTACGACATGCTGGATCGAATTATAAAAATGAAAGAAGCTGTAATAAGTACTTTAGCTACACTTCGTAACGACTTGTCAGTCGATTCACAGGAATGGGCCATAATAGAAACTATTGTTCCCTTATTCGAACCTTTCTATGAAATCACGAACGACCTAAGTTTTGAAAATCTTTATCTAAAGTACTTATATATATATACAACTTATCAAAAAGCACGTTATTACCAACTTGACGATACCACAAGGACAGGAAATAAAACAATTTCTAGAGATATTGGATTCACAGATTCGAAATAGGTTTCATGATTACGAAAAAAGTCCTTTATACTCAGATTGCCCAATCTTGGATCCACGCTTCAAAAAACGAGCTTTTCGGACTCAAGAATCATTTAATAAAGCTTGTGACAGCCTAAAACGTAGAATATGTGAAATTAGACTACCTAATCTCATTTTCATAAATCAAGTTGCTGTCACCAGACAGCAGCTTCCACGAAGTCCCTACCTAAAATAAAAAGTGTTTGGGATGGCTATGACAAAGACACTGTTGTTTATAATAAGGCTCGAAAACCCTACTTGCTTCAAACATGAATTTGTGAATATTCCACGCGCAACAAATGTCAAAGATTGTCTACCTGAATATGATATTGAAGATTGTGATGTGATATTAACATTTAGATTGGGTAACACTAACTAGCAAGATCTCACGTTGCAATTCGTACTAAAGATTTATTTTTTAAAGATTTATTTAATACTAGTTGTTGCCCACGGCCCCGCCCGCGCATATGTCGGTTATCGCGACAAAAGTAGCCTATGTGTTATTCTGATCTATAAGCTATATTACTGTAAAGTTTCATCCAAATCCGTTCAGTAGTTTTTGCGTGAAAGAGTAACAAACATACATCCATACTTACAAACTTTCGCGTTTATAATATTAGTATAGATTAGATTAAGGATTTTTATATTGCTATATTTTTGGTATGACAAATATCTTATAGAGACTGATTATACTGTAAGAATAATATAAGTATTGTTATTATAATAATTGCAGCGATGATTCCTTCTTTGTCCTGCACATATTTCCAACACAGTCCATTCCTCTTTCCTCGTTCAAGCTGTTACTCTGTGGAACTCACTCCCACTAGAAATCAGGGCGTCCACTAGCCGGGCATCTTTTAAATTTAAAGTACGGAAGCACTATATAGACTTGCTGACGGAGCCATCAGAATAATACTCTAAAAGTGTCTTTATTATTTATAGATATATATATTTTATATTGTAATTTATATAAACTACATTCTATTTATGTATACCTAGCACCTATTTATCTGTAGAAATCATTGTATTTTAGAAAATAATATTATTTAGTCTCTCATATTACTTGTTCTACACCTGCCACAAAAAGCTTCGCAACACACCCAAAGGTTTGTCTGGAAGAAAATGCCTGTGGCATTAAGTAGGCCTTGTGCAATATGCTTGCAGGAAGTATTAATAAATCAATAAATTTCATTTATTTTCGTGCATGATAGTAATTAGGTACCTATACAGTTCTTTGTTAAATGTCAGTTACGAAGGTTGGTTTGGGATAATTTTAATAACTAAGATACAATTTCCACAATCACAAAAATCATTAAATAACGCTAAGGTAAATTTACTTGATTTATTTTAAGCAATCAGATCTTTTATTGTAATGGCAACATTATAGTTTGTCATTTTTTGGTTTGACATCTGAAATGTCATGTCACTGTTGGATAAAAATCGATCGAGACACAGTCGAAATATTGGGGCGGGCCGTGATTTGGATTGAATTAGTTTCGGTGTTTGTTGTGTCGCCTAGTATCTGGTAAACTGATTAATATATACATGAGTTTTGAATTGCGCCAGAACGGCTCTTTGAATCTAGTTTTTTTTTGCTTGAACACGTTTTGAGAATGGCTGGCGCTGTAATTAATTTATTGTTTTGTATAACCACCGGTTGTATTGTTTGATCGCCGAGATTGTTAGGCTGTTGCAATATATTAAATGCTATGAAATATATTTAGCTTTAATTCCGCGAGACAAATATCCAGGTCTGAAAGCAGGGCACAAATCCCACCGTCATGCATACTCACGCACGCTGCACGGCATGCTAATTATTTCTCACTTGTTGTGTATGTGTACATATGCATGATACCCATATGTGCATGTGAGTATGCATGACGGTGGGATTTGTGCCCTGCTTTCAGACCTGGATATTTGTCTCGCGGAATTAAAGCTAAATATACAGGGTGGGCCATAAAAGTGTTAGCGATTTGAATCCTTGATTTCTCGGAAACGCGTGGCAAGGAGCGACGGGGGGGTATGACGCTGTGTGCGCGGTTTCGCGGAAATTTAGTCGCCATGGAGCGGTACACGGGAGCGGAGCGTGCATTTTGTGTTCGAGCGTTTTACGAAAACAATAAATCTATCATTATTGCCAGACGGTTGTATCGACGCGAACATGGTTTACGTTACTTGAGTCAAGTTCCAAGTGCCAATGTTATACGGAAATGGGTCGAAATGTTTGAAACAACCGGATCGACAATACAAATCAAGTCTAGCGGACGTCCGGTTTCTGCGAGAACGGCCGACATTGTGCAGCGAGTTAAACGTTCAGTAGAAGATAATCCACAACAATCAACTCGTAAGAGATCTCAGGCTTTGGACATTAAAAGGACAACTTTGCGCCGAATTTTAAAGCGTGATTTGCATCTTAAGGCTTATAAGATTCAGCTTGTCCAGGAATTGAAACCACAAGATGCGAATAACCGACTTCATTTTACCAATGAGATGCTCAACCGGTTTAACAACTTAAGCAATGTAATGTTCAGTGACGAGGCAAATTTCCATTTAAATGGTCACGTGAACAAACAAAATTGTCGGTTCTGGTCGGAGACTAATCCACAGCGCTTACATCAACGTCCACTTCACAGTCCTAAGCTCGTCGTGTGGGTTGCAATAACATCAACGGGTGTCATTGGGCCATACTTTTTTGAGGATGCACGAGGGCAAGCGGTGACTGTTAGAGCCCATAATTATTGTGAAATGATTAGAGAGTTCTTGGTACCAGCTTTACAAGAATATCAAGGCGATACCTCGAGGATGTGGTTCCAGCAAGATGGGGCCACATGTCATACGGCTAATGTGACAATCGAGCTGCTGAAAAATGTTTTCCATGGAAAACTTATTTCTAAGAAGGGTGAAATTGAGTGGCCACCACGCAGCCCCGATCTGTCCCCATGTGACTATTTTTTGTGGGGTTACCTTAAATCCGTAGTCTACGAGAATAATCCGAAAAATTTAGAGCAGCTCAAAAGGAACATTATTCGCGAAATCAACAATATCCCAAAAACAACGCTTCGTGGCGTTTACCAAAATTTGCTCATTCGCCTTCAAGAGTGCAATACAAGAGAAGGACGTCACCTGGATAACATTATTTTTAAGTCATAAAATTTCCATAATTTGTATTTTTTTAAATTAGTAATAAAAAATTTGTACGATATGTAGTTTTTTTTAAATTCAATTTTCAAACTGCCAACACCTTTAAGGCCCACCCGGTATTTCATAGCATTTAATGTCATGGATTTCCGCAAAGTAACGCCTGATTCCATAACTTATGTTGCAATATAGGCATGGTTTGCAATCGCGCGGAGATATATAATTCGCGATTCTCGAAGTGATTGTGTAATACGGGTCACTGTACTTGAACTGGTGATTTTGAATCGTGACTCAGACCCTACAGTGTGGTAAAATCCACCATCGCCATTTAACATATACCTTAGGCGGCGTCGGAGGCCGTCACTGCAACCAACAGAGGGTGAGTCAAAATTTATTATAACTTAGTAATAATATGTAACGGGGTGCACCGCCTTAAGTTGATTTCCTTATCAGAGGACAGATTTTCGACTGATCTGGCTTTTGTCTATGGGCCGGCAGAGGCTGGTGAAGATTCCTTACTTCAAGGATCGAAGCCTGGTAAGGAAATTACCACATGTGTTAATTGCAGATATTGTATCATATGTATTTGTTGTTCCAGATATGTTTCAAAAGACTAGTATGAATGATTTGCAATCTTTTCATGAATCTTTTTATGCCGTGAAGGGCAGAATAAAACAAGATAATAATATGTTCATATTAAGCGCTAGTTCAGACACGGCGGGAACCGCGCGATTATAGAATCGCATGGAAATCGCGTGGGTCTTATTTATATGAGTTAGTTAGTAATCGTTCAGACATAACCGCGCGGTTAATCAAGCCGCGCGGTTACCGCAACCCAACCGCCAGAAAATAGAATCGCGCTGCTCCCGCGCGTTTCTATTACTATGGAGTCTTTACTTCGCGTTCAGTTGCGTTGCGGATACCGCGCGGTGAGCACGTCACTGCGTGGTAACGTGAGTTCGCCATGGATCGTTTCGACACTGAACTATTTATTGATGAGGTGGAGAAGAGACCTGCAATATGGGGCATTCAGTGTGATGATTACTCAAATAAAATTATCAAGAACCGAGCTTGGCAAGAGTTGGTGGAGATATTTGGAAATTGCGAAGACACGGTGGAAAAAAAGAATATTTTAAGTAAGTAGGTTTATTCACCAAAAAATAATTGACAGAATTATGTTATAATTATTGTTATGAAGCGTATATTATACTTACTTAAACTGACGCTAACACGCACGAAATCGCATACTAACCGCGCGTGTCTGAATAGCATCACAATTTTGCGGTTTTAAACCGCGCGATTCGTAAACGCACGATTCCCGCATGTCTGAACGCAGCCTAAAACATGTTATAGTTAAACAAACAACACCGTCGTCCTAAGTCGAATTCTAAGCAATACAAACCCAGAGATATGCCAAGGATGTACAGAATTTACTGTAGATCTCAAAAAGAGATGATTTCGTATGCCAAACAGCTTTTTTAAATATATTGCACATAAAAAGATATCGGATAGAAAATGTTGTAAAGAATTGAGGTGTGTCCTCGAACAACGCTGTATGTTACAAATTTTCGAAATCTAAATGTATTTTTGCCAACGGACTGGAAATACGTTATTGGTTAGTGACAAGGCTCAATAAACCATTTGTTATTAACGAGCTGGACCAAAAAGATTTCAAAGATTTATCCCATCTAGAATCAAACTTACAAAAAAGCAGCCTTAAAATAACCCAAGTGGCATGGCTCAAGCTAACTAAAGATGATCCTATGGGTGTATATGTACGAGAAAGTCACAATAGTCTAAGACCATGGATTCGTTATGACATATTTAAAAAACAAAGGTCAAAGTTTATGCTATCGGGCTGTACAACACAAGAACAAAAAAAAATTTTTTTTTGTTTCATTTTGATTTTGGCTCAGTAACTGCGACTGGTGTATGCTGTTGAGAGCGGACAATGAGAGTATTTGATATGGGGGATAGAAGTGTCCCCCCCCCCCCCCGTTTAGGCCAAGAGGATCTCCGCGGAGGACACCACCGCCGGGGGTGCGGGAATACGTCAGTGGGGAGTCCCAAACGACCCCTCCCCCCTCCTCTTGGAGCACCAGAAAGAGACAATAATATGGAGTACGAATTTGACTTCGAGCCAGTGGCTATTTTGACGGCGTCGACGAAGAATAACCCTAGGCACAAATCGTGTTATCTTGATAAAGTCGAATGAAAATGAGTACCTAGATAAAGTTAAGTAGTTCTACAAAGCGTTCAATGATATTTTTGAATGTTTTATACTTATTTTCTAGGCGCAAACGTACTTCACGTGCTACCAGCAATCAGATAGACGCGTCGCTGGCAAAGTTGGAAGCGCAACCTTTTTTAGCCACCAAACGTTTTACGGGTCTTCAAGGCAGAGAAGGCTATGAGACGGCTTGGAAGGATGTTGCTGCTGAACTGAACCTAATTATTAACGGCTCCATCAAAAATCCGGACCAGTGGATTACGGTATTTAAAATATATAAATGCGTTAGTGTGCTAGGTTATCAGACTAATTTGTGTATATAATAATAATATACCCAATTGAACAATTTTAATATCAGGTTTGGCGAGACTTAACGATCTGCTCTTTAAGTCTCGCCAAACTCGCTTGCGCAAAAGCAGCGAAATTAAATAGAGAGAGGGGCCAAACCGGCAACCGAACACTATCTTCTCTTACCTTGACAGAGGTGGAGAGAAGGATAGTATCGCTTGTTGATGTCCAATACACACTTGGCACGAATTGCCCTAGAGGATGTTGTTGTGTGTTGAGAAGTTATAAATATTAAATTTTGCTTAGTTTTATAGTGCCATGAAATAAGGTGTTAAATTATACTTAAATTTAGGTTTAAATAAATTACAATTACTTGAAAAAAAATACGTATATTTCTTTGCAGATAGTAGATAGGCAATACGATTTTAGAGTAGATGATAATAATCATGACATACTGCTAGTAACTGCTAATAAGTTTAAAGAATATCTTTCTTTCTCTTCATTATGTAATTACCAAGTGCTTAATGGCCTACATACCACAACTAATTTTAATGAGCAGGTGATCAGATTGAAACTATGCCGCTACCACATGAAATTCCAGCGAATATACGTATTGTAGATATACCCGACCCACCATCACCTCATATAGGTAAGATGATAGCATATTTGTTTCTCAGTAAGAAAGCCCTTCAGGAAGTACTCCAAATTATGTTGTAAAAAGATGCAGAGAAATTACTAACAGTGTTTATGTAAATATAATTAGTAACAATATTCTATCTACATTAGTTTTTTTTTTCTTTTTTAAAAGAACTCCCACACTAGAAATAAATCCTGTGTCGCGGGGGACTTTACAAACATACATGAAACGGACACTAAGAACACCCAGACTCAGAACAACAATTTGTGGATCACACAAAGTGTTGTCCTACGTGGGATTTGAACCCACGACACTTGGCGAAGTAGGATACGGTGTGGTGACTGTTAAGCCACTAGGCCAAACGTGCAGTCATAGCACGTTTTAGCAATTATTTAAATTAACCTCTTACTTGCCGAGTGTCAGCTTACGGACAAAAGTGGGTAACTACCTCCTAACTTGCCGTCTCAACAGCTAACAATATCAAAGTAGTAAGGTATGGCGGAGGTCAATGAGGGTCGATAGACAACATAGACAATAGGTGTTGGAGTGCGGCCGGTGAAAGGTTAAGACATTGTTTACCTTTACATAAACTACCCTATAGATTAATCTATAATTTTTTACTGTTTTTTTAATTATTTTAGTATTTATGTCCGCTCTGCTCGCCTGAAACACAGGATTAACTAGTTCAGGCACAGTGTTACATAGACTGTTTTTTTATTTTGTACAACAGCACTAATTGCAGAAACACACTTATAAATTTATAATTAATCACACACACAGACGATCCTTTTCGAATACCTATATAATTTTGGACACTGGAAAACCGCTGTCGCAGCTTGCAATGGCGTCTGGAAGTAGTGGAAGTGGACACCCGAAACCGGAACCGTCTACGAGTTCGGAGCTTGGTGGAGCATCGGCAGTATATGAAGATGTTTTCGAGGACGACGGGTCCGAGGTGCTTATGATGTGGAATTTGGCGAGAATAATTAAAAAATTGGGCACCAGTGAGCAGTGTGCGGCATTCGCCGAAGAAAATGGATTGGTGCAGACTCATAAATTATACAGAACACATCGCACTCCCATGAACATAGCCAAATCGACCAACAGGTCATTTCGTTCTTGGTGTTGCACCAAAGGCAATTGTAAATCAAAATCAAAAATACCACGCAGCAATGGGTCATTTTTTAAAAATATAAAAAATTGATTTGGTGCATGTTTTCTATTTATTATATGCATATTCAAAAAAATGGGAGCTACGACGACGTCATTAATGAAGATCTCTACAAGGAAAATTTTGAAAGGTGCCTGGGCCGGGTCACCATATGTGACTGGTATAATTATTGTCGAGAAACCATTGTGGCATACCAAATGGAAAAAAAATAAGTAGTTGGAAAGATTGGTGGCCCCGGAAAAAAAGTTCAGATCGATGAATCTAAATTTGGAAAAAGAAAATACAATCGAGGTTATTATATTTTATATATTATGTGTTATAGGAAATGTATAGGAACAGGATATAATTCATAGGTAATTAATAGCAATGTATTACTCCGAGTTGGCACAATCCGACTTGATTGGGTTAGGTTAGATAGGGAGCGCAGCGCAGCGAAGCTCCCGCCTTAGCCATCGTGGTTGTTTTTTTTTAAAACCACCCAGGAATAGCCAGTTTTTATATATATGTATATTTTTTGTTATAGGTCGCCATATTGAGGACCATTGGGTTCTCGGTATGACTGAGGATGGATTTGAAGATCTGAGGTTGGAAGTGTGCCCAGACAATATTCGCTCTGCTGAGGTTTTGGTGTCACTTATATTGAAGAATGTGGAAGTTGGCACCACCATCCACACCGATTTTTGGAGAGCATATGATTGCTTGTCAGAACATGGCTACATACACAAGAAAGTCAAACACTCGGATCGTAACAACCCATTCATAGCTGAAGATGGGACTCATAAGGGAACCAAGTATTTCCGGCGGCTGAAAATGGTGAGGGGGGGATCAGAGACCTCCCCCCCCCAACCACTCACAACCCCTTAAAATGGCGTCGTATTTCGAAATTTTTACCAATCCAAGTTCCTTACAGAGGTAGCATCATTTTTAGACAGTACAACAAAAGCAAAAGGCACAAATATGGCATGAAACTTTTTAAGCTCTGTACAATACCAGGCTATACATGCACATTGGAATTTTACGCTGGCAAAAATAATAAGCTCGTGAATACCACTGCAAACAAAGTTGTAAAGTCTCTTTGTGAGCACATATTGGGTTGTGGTCACACACTTGCAACGGGCAATTGGTACACGAACTTGGAGCTAGCAAATTTACTACTCGACAAGGACACTCATTTGGTGAGCAAAAATCGAAAATGTTTGCCCAAAACCGTGGTAGCGACCAAATTAAAACCTGGTGAATTAAAAGCTATGGAGAATGAACGAGGACTATGCGTATTAAAGTGGAAGGACAGATGAGACGTGCTGATGTTATCGACGAAACATTCCAAAGGGTTTTCAAAAATAACTAATAAGGGGAAAATAATTCGCAAACCGAGAATGGTTTTAGACTACAACAAAGCAAAAAGCTCTGTTGATATGAGCGATCAGATGACCTCATATTCATTGTCACTACGTAAAACAGTTAAGTGGTACAAAAAACTAGGTATTGAACTTATTTTGAATACATCTGTTGTGAATGCGTGGGTTATGTACACTGAAAATAAAAATAATAAAGGAAGGTATAGTACAGGTCAGAAGACAATTAGTGGAGTATCCAGTTGATGCAGGAAGGACAAGACCGTAGAATCTGAAAGAATGGAGAGACCAAAAAGATTAAAACATCAATTATTGAAAAAAGAGGGCAACGCAAGGAACCATAGACGATTCTGTTCAGAGTGTAAATAAATAAATATTTTTTTTTTCGGACATTTCGGACATCTTACACACAACACCATCTAGTCCCAAGCTAAGCAGAGCTTGTGTTATGGGTACTAGACAACTGATATAAATACATATATATCTTTTTTTTTTGTAAATACATACATATTATACATAGAAAACACCCAAACTCCGAAACAAATATTTGCAGATCATACAAACATTTGGTCCGACCCGGGAATCGAACCCGAGACCTCAAGCACAGCAGTTGCATACGCTACCACTGCGCTACAGAGGCAGATTATATAATGTAACACTCTGAACAGAATCGTCTATGGTTACAAATCTATCGTCTACAAATCTGTGATGTGATCTGATTTTGAACCATACATTGCATGTATGGTTCAAAATCAGCCAAAAATAAAACAAAGAAAGTGGCAACATTTTGTAAAGAATGTCCAAATGAGCCATATTTTTGTTTGCCTTGTTTCAACAAGTTCCATCGCTGTGTAAACTGATAAATCTGGAACACATTCAAGTTACTTTTATTTTAATATTTCACATTGTTTTAATAAGATTTAAGAATAAATCCTGATTTTTGTGACTTTAAGATAATTAGGTTTTTTTTCTCATACCATCTACATTGTTTTTTTTTTTTTTTTTTTATGTTTGGCCCGCCAAAATGACTCTACTCTGCCTGATGGAAAGCATAAGCAGAATCCAAGAGTGGTGGTCACCATGCTCACTGCGAATGCAGACAATGCAGCATGGCGACCCACACCATGGCGGCCTAGTGATGCTACTGCATCTTTTAGTCTAGTCAACAAGTATGGAACTTGTTGACTAGACTAATTGGGCCTCCGGTCTCGCACTCACCAACGAAACACGACAGCATGCTGCATGCTACCGCCCCGGTCGAGCCGGCCCGTTTGTGCTGAAATCAGCGTGGCTCTACTACCTTTACCGTTACCGTTGTTCTATATTTTTCACAATTTCATACACAGACTAAAACCACGCCGCAGAAGCATTCTACGGCGCCTCTCCGGTCACTTGCATACACTAAATATACGATAAACGTGGCCGCCGGCGTAGTAATTCGACCCGAAAACAGGTCTGCCTTGAGGTCACCGGTGACCAAAGCGGCGCTTAAATACAAGATGGGGTCCGGTCTTCGGTGACCGGGGTGGCGTTCAACGTGTTTATATTTTAGATTTAATATTTTAAATCAATCAAATATCAAATAAAAAAAGAGGTTAATGTTTTAGATGTACCGAAGACATCTTACGCTAAAAAAGGCGACAATGAACAAGAACCATCTTTATGTATATGTGAACAACAAACAATAAACCTAACTCGTGAAAATTCTACTGAAAATGAAGTGCTATCAAGTTCAGGTGCAGATTATATTGGCATTGTTATAAGAACAGAACACCAACATCTGTATCGAACCTTTCTTTTATATTAGACAATGTTGATTTTTTGCTTCGCCAGACGGTTATATTCATGCCATTAAAAGTAAATCGAGTACTCCAATTCTATTTGATTGAACAATACAAGAAGGTGACTATTTTAGACTCAGATGATAGAAACCACGACGAAACACTAAAACCTATTGAAAATAATGAAGATTTTGTACATGATGTAATCAATGTAGACAATGGTAATATTAAAATGAATAAGACTTTAACGACCCCAAGATAGGTGTATGTAAGCCCCAACGAGATGAAAACCCAAAGCAACAAGGTTTAGTGGAGAATGAAGATTCTGCGACATTTCAAGTATTAGGTACATCTGAATCAGAATCACTCACTACAGTATCAGCATCACCGCCAAGCAGTTCAATGGAACCTACGGATGATAATGATAGCTCTCTCTCTATCACTATCTTGGCCCTTTACAGTATCTAATTTAAATAAATATATTCGAAGATATTACAGATTTAAAATGCACGGATCGTGTCGTCGGCGGGGGCATCTGAAATCCACCCGTGCGAAGCCGGGGCGGGTCGCTAGTATTATAATAATTATGACATAGTAAACCACAATATGTTGGCATTCGGCAATTGATTTGTTGAATTGTTTAAATTTATATAAAATGTTATCTAAATTAATGAAATCATAATATTTACACTGACAAATATTGCATGCCATTAATGTAATATAAGCCATTGCTAGTTGCACACCATTGTTATGGTAGAATGTACTCGAACTTTATATAATTATTGTGACCTGTTTTTGTACTACATTCTTGCAAATATATATCATTTCATTTCAACGAGTGATGGAAAATAAACAAATTTATGCACCTAATCAATTATACGGAATAGTTTTGAATGCTAAACAAACCGGTGAAAAGTACCAAGTCAAGGAAATGAGACAAACTGATTTTTATGACAATCATTGACAGAATTGGCTAAATGATACAGAAGGTAACAAAATATATTGGTCAAAGATTAAAGAAATAAAAGTGGCCCCCACAAACCCACAATCTGTTTACTTTAAGTATGATTATGATGACGACTTTAGTGAAATGAATATAGGATTAACATCAACTAAAAACATTAGAAAATGCAAATCTGCCTCTACCGCAGCAGCTTTATCTATTTCCGTTGTGGTCTTACAACCAGCCTATGACGGTCCAGTATCAATTTTAAAAGCTCTGCACGAAGATCTATCAAGTCTTTGTAGGATAAACGCCATACCTCTCGATTACCACGGTTACATTGCAACAGTTTTTTGCTCGTCCTGTAAAATATACTTTTGTCTATTACGATTTTATTCCCCGGGGGCGTCGACATTTCTGTTAATGTTTTCTTATATAACTGTTCTAAAATAATGAACAGTATAAATGCGAGAGTTGAATAAAACTTCTGTCTACTAAAAGTAAATTTAATTTTATAGAAAATTGATGATCCTGATCGAGTGACCACTTTCAAAGAAAACATTAATAACATGCACGATTTAGCAGTTAAATATTTACGATCATGGTCCGAAAATTTGTACAGAGATACCAAATATTTTGATTGGATGACCTTAAAAAACCTTCCAGAGTTGAGTAACGTTTCGGAAACTATAAATATTTTAGGACATATAAATGTAAAAATTGACGACACCAAACGCTTAGACCAATTGCAAAATCTGAGAATTTTTTTACCACGAAAAACAAGAGGATCCTGATTTTAAGCGACTGTTAACCCTTAAAAATGGGCAAGTTATTTCAAATCGCTGAACAACATACATTGTTACTCAGAGTTCCTCGCTATTTGCGAGTATTATATTTCAAATATTATAATATTACCGGGGCATAATGCAAATGTCGAGGGAGTATTCTCGTTAATTGGCCAACAATGGACAAAACAAAGGAAAAGGTTAAGTCCAGAAACCATTGCCAAAATGCTGAGTGTCGAATTTAATTTAAGATATTTACTTTACATGTAAGCAATTTCAAGAAACAATTATTAAGGAAACTGATCTCCTAAACCGGGTTTCTTCAAGAGAAAAGTATTATAACGATTAACGTTCATTAAAATTTTATTTTAAAGTATGTGTCCATTCATGTTTTTATAAATAATCCCTTTTTTAGCGTCCTGTTTTGATATTCAATAATCTGGCTTTTAAATATGTGATTTATTAGATATTTTTGTCATTTTATTTTTTTATTTTTCTCGTCCGGTTTTGTGAACCAAAAGTCCGGCTTTTTTGACGGGTAAACCCGGCTTTTTGGTTTTTTAGAAATGGCAACGCTATCCGGAATTATCTAATGTTAAGGAATCTACCTCAAAGTAATTAGTTGCAAAGCATTGTTCAAATTCAAAATCATTTATTCAATTAAGACACTGAGTGACTCTTATGAATGTCAAATTGAAGCTACAGTTAAAAATCATGTCATCAAATCATTGGGAATCGCGTGTATGTTAGTTAGGAACTAAAGTTGTCGGTGCCGTTTCTTAGCCGTTCGGAAAGGCCTTTGTAAAGGTTAATTGTAAAAGGAGTAAGGTAACGGTTCGGGACGGTTCTCGTAACCTTAATGGAATAAGAGCCGGGACTCCGCATTCGAACTATAGTATTTCGGAATCATAGCCGGCGCCATAAAATTGTAACATAACGCCCAGCGTTATTGTATAAACTTAATGTAAGGGGTTAGGATTAGGACGCGAACCTCGAAGTGAAAAAACTGGTACTGTGAATCGGGAAGCAGCCCGACCCAGTAGGAGTGTTGTATGTGTAGTACCCAAGAGCTCCGTGACGGCGTATAGGGGAGCCCTCCATCGCTACGGGCGCTAATGAAGCCTACACATCGCCAATGATAAGTTTCACATATTATAACACACGGGGTGCTAACGTCCCACTTGACTTCTTTACTAGGAGGCTGGGTTTTCGAGGACCTCGCTTAATCTGATGGGCCCGTAAGGCAGGGTAGGTTCCTCACTTGAAGGATCGAACCCTGGTAAAGAAATTCAACAATTTGGTTGGTTGGTTGGTTGTGAATTGAAAAGGCTGTTTTGAAGACTGCCTTAGTTCAATTTTACGGTATTACGAATACCAAGAGGTGATATTGTCAGTTTTAATTTATATGTAGCTGTTTTGGATATTAAGATATTTTCACTTGAAAATTGTGTTTTAAATCAGTACTTTGACAATCTCGTTGCAGTCAACCAACTTTTTTATATTTACCCATCTTTCTATATATATATATAAAAGAAAGTCGTGTTAGTTACACTATTTATAACTCAAGAACGGCTGATCCGAATTGGCTGAAAATTGGTGTGGAGGTAGCTTAGAACCAGGAGGCGGACATAGGATACTTTTTACATAGTTTTTTTTTTGATTTACCCCGCAGCCTTAACCGCTGTTGTTGTACTGCGGGTAAGACCGCGGGGCTCGGCTAGTATATTTATAAATTTAATTTGGAATAAATATCATATTTTTTATAAACTCATTTAATATAAAACAAAGATAAAATTATATATTGTTTCCAAAAATTAAGACTTAAAACAGTTACGGAATGTCGTTTATGTTGAAGTTTGACCCACTCGATCCCTGGGGATCAACCTCAATTCAGACCCATGTTTGAGGAACACATTTCCTGGAACATAAAAACATCACTTAGGCCACTATATAAAAGGTGGTTGTTCTTATTCTAGAATAATTGTCGTGGGTGAGATTCGAACCCACCTCTCGTGTAGGATTCAGGATCGCTACTAAACCAACAGGCGAGTCATTTATAAAATAATAACAAATTTCAACATAAAGAAAAAACAGACTTCAAAAGCTGGACCAAATTGAAATGGGACCACATGGGAAGCACTAGCTTTCAAATAAAAAAGAATTATCTAAATCGGTTCACCCAGTCGAAAGTTATGAGGTAACAAACATTGAATGAAAAAATGATAACCTCCTCCTTTTTTGAAGTTGGTAAAAAAGAAATATTTTTTTTCTTTAAGACAACTCCCGTATTATTAAGAAATTAATCTTTATATCATTACAGATGCTTTTTTTATATGAACCTGCCAAAGTAACTCTGCCTGGTGGAAAGCATGGGCAGAATTCAAGACTAATGGTCACCATATTCATTGTGAATGCAGACAATGCAACAATGCAGCATGTTGACCTACACTATGGATGCCTATTGAGATGCTTCTGCATCATTGCTTGCTTGATCATGATCTATCATTTAACGGACTTAGAAGACTTTAAAGATATGAAACGATAAAATGATACATACCAGCCGTCTGCTGAGGATTGATGCCAATACCATCGTCTGTGATGATGGCACTTGTGGCCGGTTCAACGCGGAACTCTTCGGCAGCGAATTTGAGCACCGCTGTGAATGGCGTCGCTTCTGGCACACTTAACCTGAACAATCGGGGAAACTAAGTACATACAGCTGAAAATCAGTATATTCAGGACCGTAGCCTAGGCCTTAGTCACATAACTTTTTTATTATTTAACTATCTACCCGGTCTTTGAAATTCTCAGATTTGCTCTCCTATGTACGTATTGCACATAATTATATAAGGCATATAATTATGTGCAATACGTACCTCTTGAATCAACCTATCTATTACCGAAAACTGCATTAAATCCGTTGAGTAGTTTAATAGACGGTACACACTACAACGATTTATCGTAGCGATTTACCTGTGCAGTTCGTTTGTGCAGTTTTACCGATAGTGTGGACGGAAATTGGCTCAGATATTTCTCAAAAAATCTGAACGCAAAAATGGATTGCAAAAAAAATGGACTTATTAAAGCAAGGCAAACCAGTATACTGTGGTGGTGAGACAATAAAAGAAAACATTCAAAACCGGTTTGAAAAATATAACTTACATGACAGTTCTGACAAAGACAGCATTTTAACAGCTGTGTCATATCCCTTTTCCAAGTTAAAGTGGGTACCAAGAACTAAGAAGTAGCATGTGAAGTAATTGTTTATTGCAGAAGGGTGAAGAATCAAACAAGAAGATTTAAAAAGTGCACACCCCAGTGAAAAAGAAGCAAAAAATGGACTCTTGCATGTTCAATGATTCAGACTCTCTACTGATGGCCAAATCTGTACTGATGGGTCTCCAAATCAATGCAGGTGTGCATTGATTTGGAGACCCGCCAAGTTACATTTTTATTTTTTTATTTATGGCCCTGCCAAAATGATTACTCTGCCTGATGGAAAGCATAAGCAGAATCTGAATCAGAATTACAATTTACATGCTCTTTTAGAAGAGCTTGTAACTTGTAATGTTAAAATGTTTTACTAAACAAAGAAGATTAGTAAATTTATCTGAAAGTCTTTTATCTGAATAAAGTATTTGAATAATAGCTATTTTGTATTTAGTATTTAAATAATATATTAGATAAGTATTTGCATTTTGTATTATAATATTTTTTCAAAAGTATTTTGTACATCTCTAATTGTAATACGTCATCGTATAATCCACATTTGCAAATAAACATTGATTGATTTTTTTTCTTATAGATTATAAATAATAAAAGTCAAAACAGTAGTTGAATTTTCATTGCTTTTCTGTGTTCGTGCAAGCTCTCAGAATTGGCTTAACCGTTTTGGATGCTATATTCTCTTGTGTTGTAATAAACTTCACTTAACACTTAGACTTTGATTTGAGGTTGATAGTAGTTTTCTTTTTGACATGTTCATTTTCAGACCAACTTTGAAACTGTTTGCTTGACGCCTCGATCATAATTTCAAGGTTTTTTGGATTTACCTCAAATAGAACTAATTCATCTGCAAATCTGAGGTGATTTAGTTTTTTTTGGAAATATTGGTCTGTGAAGGAAGATAAGAAATCCAGAGAATTAAGTACCTTAATCAAAAGAAAGAGTATACAACAGGTGTATTCTACCTTGCATAACATATAGGTGTTAAACATGGACATTCATACAACAGCAGAGAAATGCATTTTTGCCAAAGATCCATGGAACAATGTGATAGGGATATGCATGGAATTAAAAACGACCAAATAAGATAAGTGACTCGTATTCTTACCAAATTTGACTGGAGGTGGACTGGCCAAAGTGGAGTAAAATAATAAGTGTCATGTATCCCAGAAATTTCAAGGGGAGTAGAGACAAACAACAAAGAAGATAGCAGGCCAATTTAAAAGTGCCCCAACACCCTGCCCCAACAGAGACTAAAGAGCCGTAGGAGTTTTGCGAAATGTGTCGACCCATTGACCTTGGGCCCATTGTGAAGCGACAGCGTGTCATTGCCAGATCCATTTGTGGTGCCGGCTGAGTGCCTACTTCCTGGACACGAATTACCGTGGCCGACCTGGAGGTCCTTAAACAGACTTCGGACTCAGGTCGGCCGTAGCAAGGAAAATATGTCCAGGTGGGGATTTGCGGGACGGTGACAACCTGGGCTGTTTATGCAGTGAAACCCAAACGATGTCCCATCTTGCATCATGTCCTGCCTGCCCGGACACGTGCACGGGGGAGGACATGATGGCTGCCACCGACAATGCAGTCAGAGTGGCCGCGTTCTGGTCTGCTAAGATCTAACTACAATGATACGAAACGCTAAGAAGAATTTAAAACTTACAACAAGCCTAGCTCGATATATAGCTAGAAAGAGGTGAATGTACAGTGGAAGCCAAAGGCTAGAGGAGGCCTTTGACAGTGGGCACACCGAACTAAATGGATGAAATGAAATCATTTATTCTGTGATTAATTCACATCAAATCACATCACACAAAGGGTTCCGTTTTTTGCCTTTGGCACGGAACCCTAAAAAGTGGCATTTACTTTTTAGAAACTTTTTTGAGCTTGTCAACAAAAGCATTAAACTTTTTTTCATTTCTGATGTCAATCTGATGATATGTCAATGGACCAGAAGAGTGCATTGCTTTTTATTTTGTTACATTATTTTAGTAAATTTCTTTATTGTTTATATATTACATATTTCGTTTCTTTTTTTATGGAATAGGGGGCTAACGAGCAGAGATATCGCCTGATGGTAAGCGATTACCGCCGCCCATGGACGCCCGCAACACCAGCGGCGTCACAAGTGCGTTGCCGGCCTTTGGGGGATGGGGAGAGGGAAGGGGGGGAGAGGTTGGGGTATGGGCCTGCGGTATCCTCAATCACTCAGTGAAACACAGCGCAGGTGCTGTTTCACACCGGTTTTCTGTGAGGCCGTATCACTCCGGTCGAGCCGGCCCATGCATGCCGAAGCGTGGCTCTCCCACGGTATTATTATTAGAACCCTCTGTGCTTTTTAATTTAGTACACCACTAAATTGTGTTTTTATTTTTAGTTAAGTACACCACTAAATTGTTTTTTTTTAAATTTAGTACCACACCACTAAATTGTGTTTTTTTTAAATTTAGTACCACATTAAATTGTGTTTTTTTTTAAAATTTAGTACCACATTAAATTGTGTTTGTTTTTTAATTTCGTACAACACTAAATTGTGTTTTTTTTTAATTTAGTACACCACTAAATTGTGTTTTTTTTTTAATTTACTACCACATTAAATTGTGTTTGTTTTTTAATTTAGTACACCACTAAATTGTTTTTTTTTTTAATTTAGTACCACATTAAATTGTGTTTGTTTTTTAATTTAGTACACCACTGTATTGTGTTTTTATTTTAATTTAGTACCACATTAAATTGTGTTTATTTTTTAATTTAGTACACCACTAAATTGTGTTTTTTTTTTAATTTAGTACACCACTAAATTATGTTTTTTTTAATTTAGGACACCACTAACTTGTATTTTTTTTTATTGAATAGGGGGCAACGAGCAGACATGGCAACACCAGAGGCGTCACAAGTGCGTTGCCGGCCTTTTAAGAAGGAGTAAGCTCTTTTCTTGAAGGTCGTATTGGGTCCGGTAATACCGCAAGCGACAGTTCCTTCCTCTGTTTTATTTTACTTAAGTGTAATTACTATCTATACTAATATCACAAAGCTGAAGAGTTTGTGTTTATAAATAAAATTTTTTTTTTTTTTGGTTCCAATCTCAGGATTTACTGGTCTAATATGAAACATTTTTCCAATGTTAAATAACTCTTGGATCGGTTAGTGTTTGATATTGTAATAAACATATAATTAGATGGTTTTAGTTAATTATTTTTCTTTTCTAAAACAACTCCCATACCAGGAACCCTGTCATCACATTGGACTGTACAATATATCATTAAATTTTCACAAAGAACACCCAACGCAGCACAGACAGTACAAGTGGTACAAAGAACACCCAATGCAGAACAACAAGTTGTTTATCACACATAATTGATCCATAAAGATCATTGGCGCTCTCTAGAGGAGGCTTACTTCAGCAGTGGACGGAAATAGGCTATTGAACGGGGATTGCACCCACAGTAATCAACTCATTGACAAATGGTGAGATGATCCACTATACCATCCATGCAGTCAAAAAATATAGTTTGTGCATCACAACATATTTGTCCAAAACTCTACATCAGTATCACAAATATTGACTATCTCAAAAAAAATTAATTTTAAACTATCATTGCTGCATATTCGTTTCACAATACTTTGTAATTCAGATTGACCGAAGTTGATATAAAACAAATCTGTCGACAAACCTTCCCTCAGTAACTTCCCATAATCCAATAAAGCTTCAACAGTTAATTTATAAATATCAAAATTTTTAATACACATTTCTAGGAAATATTTATCATCAACCTTGAATAGTAACCTCCAAAAGTTGCGGTAAACACAATCCCTACTACGAATTATGTTTAGAAAGGCCTCTTTAATTAGGTTTACTGCTTGACTGTACTTCATGTTACTATTCAATAAACAAAAAACTAATATTTCAACTGTGTTTTCATTTAAACTACTCACTATGTCAAAAATATTCGAATAGCTCATTTTCAATTCAGATAACATTACCTCACTTTTGAAAATTAAAATTAGGTGCATGTCTAATTCTTTGTTTAAATTACTTAATAAAGACTCTTTAGATGCCGCTTCTCTCATTATAGTGGTTAAACATGCCTCTAATCGCTCTGCAGAAAATAGTTCTAAATATAATTTTAAGCAAACATCTATTTGGTTCACATTAATGTTCGAGTTCATAACTTTTTTTAATATGTATTTTGGGGGATCTGTTAAACAAATCTTAATAGCCTCATTTGAGGTATCCTGATGACTATTTAAAGCTAATAGAAACTCGTCAACAATACCCTTAGTCTGCAATTTATCTAGACATGTTGCAACATGCTGACACAGTAGAAATGCAAGCCTTACTTCTAGTTCACTTGTGTTATTGTCAGGCCAATTCTCTAGCATACACAAGTCTAAATACTCTTGGAAAAAGTTGAGGAACTGTTGTACCACAGCTGTGTCCATTTTTAAACTGAGTAACTTCAACGTAGCAGCTTGGGACCTTCAGCATCTGTTGAAATGAACACACTCCATTGAGACCATCAATAGTTTTACGAAAAATTGCATGCATAGTAATTTTAAGTTCAAAACTTTCTACGTTGAAGTTACTAGGTTCATAGAATATAAATAACTTACACTTTAAACGGCAGTTTCGGATCTGAAGTCAGTGTGATCTTGAAAGTTACTTTCGACCTAAGGAAATGAAAATATATAGATTTAAAAAAATAATGGTATTTACAATAAAGTAGATGTTGAAATATATTAATTACACTTACATAATTCTAAATAAGTGATATTATGTGCAATAACCGCGATATACTAAACAATACACCGTTTTATATTTCTGCAAACTGCACAAATCGTAACTGTAAATGAGAAAGAGAGAGTATAGAGGTAAGGAGTACAATCTTTGATGTGCTCATAAGGGGATTTAAGGGGAAAATTATCCATCAAACATGACTAAATAATAGTTCGAGAACCGTCCACATGGGCGCTAGAGTGAGAAGAATGGATGATATCGTTTTAATTCTTTCTTTAAATTGTGGTTTAAAAATTAAAAACTTTGCGTAGTAAGTATCCGACAAACATAATCAAATAATTTAATTGTGGTTTAAAAATTAAAAACTTTGCGTAGTATCCTGTTCGACAAACATAAATAAATAATAGTTTATTTGATTATTACACTAGTTGCACAGTGGCGTCACCTAATTAGTGCATTTTGGCGGACACTTTTTTAACTACTAGATTGTACTCCTTATCTCTACCCTCCATAGTACGTATACGGTGTGTACACTTGACGTTTGCACTACACTTCACATTTTTTTAAAGTATTGAAGTTTTGAAAAAGACGTTTTTGTTCGGAGAGGGTAACTTTAACCTATATTTTTTTAGATTTTACTATTATTTTGTTGATCCTTTGGGGATTAGGGTGTTCTTTGTCTTTCTGCATAAACATTTTTGATTCCATGAAAGATTTACAACACTTTACGAATATGTTATATCATCAGTCGCCAGAGTCACCACTGGTTTGCCCAAAAATATACAAAGTTTTTAATGCATCATCAATTGAAATAAATTGTTAGCACATCACATATACATTTACAAATATGTAATGAGTTTTATTGTAATTAGCTGATCATTTAACAATATTTCACAAAAAGGGAAAATAATTGGTGACGAGCAGATTTCCCTAGTGGCCGTTTGCGGAACTAACGTAAGACAGATACTTCTACCTGACAGTTTAACCCCTGGCCCGTTCCTTATTATACAGAGCGAGTGCATTTAAATCATCGACCTACAGTACATGGACTACGCAAACCTACAAAATTATCGTGCCTACCTACACAAGAAGTTGGCGCATAAAATGGCTGCCTTTAGGGTTGTACCTATGTAGAGTGACTCGAAATGTCGATATCGATATTTAACTGAAATATTTAATAACTTGCAAAAATAACGATAACATTAAATAATTATAGTTAATTCCGATTGTTTTTTATTATTTATAATGGATGGATTAAATTTTGAATGATGGACCTAAGACTAAAATCCAAAAATGAAAGCTGGCCATCACGGGACACCCGGCTAGATATGATCGAAATATTACTTAAATGATTCTTGGGCTTCTACCCAAGAAACCGTAGGCCATTAGGAGTGCTACAGCGTTTGGTGACTCCATTGTGGGTTAGGAAAGTGCTAGTCCTCTCCCTTTTCCCACCTTTTAGGCGTACATTACCTCCTCCCAAAATGAGGCCGTGGATTCCTCTTGGAATCCCTAAAATCCTGGTCTTTCTGTAGTCTGGGAATAGATGATCGTAGGTGAGGTTTCTCAAATTATTATTTTAAAACCATTTGTTATCGGCTATGAAAACAGCCCTATCCGTTATATCAGAAACAAGACTAAAGAAAGAACAGAATACCTCCGCATTCAAACCAACGAGAATGTATATCGTTGTTTACCTATTTTTTCGTAGCTCCGACGGTTCTGGGATACCGATATCAACATAGAAAGTACTTATATTATGTTGACATTGAGCGAAATAACAAATTGTGTAAATAAAACACGTTTTAAATCGTTTTAATATTTATTCATTTATTTACACAATCAGGTTAAGGCACTGCGCAGTCATGTAATTGCGTCACGTCGAGAGTTCTGTTGTAGGATGTTTCATGGAAGTGCATCGAACAGACATACCACATTTTATGTTGAGGGTTTATATTTTTCAAACCAATGATTTCGATCCATTTCTTTCTTAAAATTTCATTTACAGGAAATCTGATGAAGAAAACACCATTATAACATTTTTTTTTATTATAATATAAGTATCGACACTTTAACTCTACCATCACTATCCTTAATCGTATGTAAACAAATCAAAGTGAAACAAAGCAAATAATACCATTGAGAACCTCAAAAAACTAACAAACGTCTTCAGAAATTATAAAAAGAATATGTTTAATACAATACAATAAACAAAATCGTAAAATATTGAACAATTTCAATGCATTTTTGTACTAACCTGTAAAGAGTCAATGTACAATGATTCTTGTTTTTTCTTGCACCAAATTGTTTAATGGAGCAGGAAGGCATGATTTTCATGTCTAGGGCAAAGCCTTGGATACAATAAAAACCAATTTAAAGCCGTAATTGGCACGAAAACAAAAACAAAATTTCCAACAACAACCGCTTGACAGCAGATCTACCTCAGAACTTGGTGCATACAATGGCGTCGCCGGGTACGAATTGACAAGTGCATGACGTCACTCAAAAGTGTTGCCAATATTAGTCTTCACTAAACTATGTTTATCTCTCTTTTGACACCAAGATAAACATAAGTTAAAAAGAGACAAAATGCTTTTTTGTATATATGTGTCGATCTTATATATATTTGTATAATAAATTTTTCGTATAGTAGAATAGGGCATCTCCTTATATTTTCTTTACTCATTGATTTAAATTCTTTCTACAATGATTTTATTGATAGACGTCTACGGAGTAGTAAAAAATACTTCGTGAGGGGGATCAGTATTTCAAAACGTATTTTTATCTGTCATACGTTAGTACTGTGACTTGCCGCTAGGGAATCTGCCCGTCACCAATAGCTCCACAAATATTTGAGTAACTCTAATTCTAATTATACTAATATGTATTTTAAATTCCCGCTCTACTGTGAGTGACCACGTCTCTGTACCATCATCATCACTGGTGAGTCTGACGACATTCACTGCTCAGAAACTTTCGTTCTGAGACTTTGGGGTATTTGGGATGAGAAGCATGATGTAGCGCAAAAAACGCAAATCTAGCGTTTCAAAGTTGAACCTACTTAGCTGGATTATGATACTTAGAAGACGATTACATCTACCTTGTACCTAAGTACTCGTACGTACTATATCTATCTAATACCTTTAAACGAGCAATTCTTGTATATATATATATACTAGCGGCCCAGTACGTGCTTCGCTACGTATAAAGTGAAATAACAAAAATTGTGATATAATTTGAGATTTAAACTATCCTATCTCTCAAGTTGGATCGAACTGCACATGGTGTGCAAATTTTATTATAATCGGTTAAGTGGTTTAGGAGTCCATTGAGGACAAACATTGTGACACGAGATTTATATATATTAAGATAAATTAATAAATCTCGGAAACGGCTCAAACGATTTTCATGAAATTTTGTATGCAGGGGTTTTCGGGGGCGATAAATCGATCTAGCTAGGATTAATTTTTAGAAAATGTCGTTTTATTCGTGTTTTTAACAATCAAATATATAAAATGAATGTACATCTAGCGCCATCTATCGCAACTCGAGCGAACTACATTAAACTATACTGGAATAAGGTGCAGAATAAACAGTATCAGGGCGTACTAAGAGAGGGCGCCACTAAACTATTGGAAGAAAAATAACAAAAAGGTGGCGTTTGGATAGTCCCAATGTTGCCAAAAAACCCATCTATAAAAAAAAATACCGAGCAACGCTCGGTCATCCAGAAACTTATTATGTAAACGTCAATAACTTAAAGCATCCAATTTTCATTGAATTGGGTGCGACATAGTGTTGTAATTTTTTTAATATCGACATAATTTTCGTCTTATCCATGTATATTTTAAAACCAACAGGTCTTTGGAGACTCTACCGAGCATTGTGCTAGCTTGCTAAGGTCTTCCATGGTTTCAGCCAAGACTACTAAATCATCAGCAAATCGGTGATGATTCATTTCATTCACCATTAATGTTAATGCCTCTTCAATTCCAGTCTAGAAGTTTAAGAACGTCTTCCAGTTTCGGAGAGTAGTTTCGAAGATATTACGTCTTCCTGCCCCACTTCTTGCTTGTTTGGAACCAGTAGTCGATTTCCCACCACTAGGAAGACTGAAGCGCAGCCCAAGCCCCAAGTTTTAATCGAATCAACAGCTTTTTCAGCCAAACGTACTGTAGGTTATATTCTTCGGACTTCCGTTGAAACTGCCGGCATGTGATCTCTGGTACTGGAGCCTTTCTGGAAATCAGCTGGTTCGGGAGGCTGAAAGCCGTCAAATCTGCGTTCCAGATGATTCAAAATGACTCTCGAGAATAGCTTATAGACATGACTCAAAAGAGATGGGTCTATAATTGTTAAGCACAAAAAGCCCTACCACATTTCTGAACCAAGGCGGCTTTCTACCCAGTAAAACGAAATGAAATATCTTTTGAAGGACTTTTAAGACATCTTTTCACTTATTTTTTTGGTGCTGATTTTCCCCCACATACCACCGGCTGGTAGCTATGTCGGACTCTAAACAACTAAAAATCACTGGCCGTCTTGGATACTAGAAGCCGCGGAATCAGGTGCACCCTCGAAAGAAAATCCTTGGAACCCCGACGTATCTCGGGCCACCTACGGTTTGTAGATGTGTAGGAGCCCCGATGCTCTTTTCCTAGTCAGAAAGATTTGGAATCTATATAATACTATTTTAAATTGATGGTAAAAATTTAACATAATGATAACATTTCTGAAAAATTTAATAGTTTTGAATCGTTTGTATTTTTACTTAAAATAGTAATTTACCATAAGCCAAAACATAAAAGCATAATAATATATGGGATGCAAAGATTGGTTAAACAAATAGAAAACAAAGAATAATTAGTTTTTCAATTCTCTCTACAATACACTTTAATTAAGTTATTTCTTAATTTTTTGTTTGTTTTTAAACCGTTTCGATAACAACGATAACAACTCTTGAAATTACTTTGACATTTACCGCAATCGATAAGTGTAGTACATTACATACATCCCTATTTACTAAACCAATATATATGTGTTCTGTGCAATTAACCAACCAACCAATTCAAAACAAGATTCAAGAATTGGTTAAATTTATCAATTTATCATGTAGAGTAGAGTACTGACGTACAGTTTTAACGAGAATCGAGTATTAAATATTTTTAAGAATTACTATCAAGAATGTTACTCAAAAGAAATTTACTGGAGTATACCACAATTATATCATGCACCGGTACATTAATATGCGTTCTACTGAACTACATAACAAATATTTCGCCAATAACCGGAATATGGTTTCCTTTATACCTTTTTCTTGTTTTTATTTTATCCCTGTGCGTTAGTTTTAAGTTTATTCAATGGCTGTTGAAGTTAAACAAACCTATAAAATATGATATAGAAGGTATTATACGAGATTATCCTTATTTGTCGTCTTTGTCGAGGATTTTGCCTCGTATACGGCAAACGATATCCTCTGAATGTCGAGAATATGATACGAATGAATTGAGCGTTATATCGACGGTTCTGGAGAGGAAGTTAGTGTCGTCGTGGTATATGCCCTACATATCGCAGGAGATTGGTTTTCCATTTGCTTGTAAACAAATGCTAGACCAGATCATTGGCAAAAGTTTTCAGGTTGGTTTTTGACTGTATTTCATAAATATAAAAAAAACATTGGACATCTAACACACAATGCCATCTAGTCCCAAGCTAAGCAGAGCTTGTGTTATGGGTACTAGTGGTAAAACTGGTATAAATACATCATTATATACTTTTTTGTAAATACATACATATTATACATAGAAAACACCTGAACTCTGAAACAAATATTTGCAGATCATAAAAACATTTGGTCCGACCCGGGAATCAAACCCGAGACCTCAAGCACAGTAGTCACACACTACCACTGTGCAACTGATTGTAATTTATATGCAGTTATCTGAGGGAGATAAAATATTTGTAGCCGACACTATTTTCTTACTATTTAAATTGAATTTAAATATTGATCTATATTGTAAACCGAATAGTTAAATACGTTATAATATCCCTCACAAGCAATCTCTTACAGGCAACCAATTTTTAACCGACTTCAAGGAGGAGGTTCTCAATTTGACTGTATTTTTTTTATGTTTGTTACCTCAGAACTTTCAACTGGGTGAACCGATTTGATGATTCCTTTTTTATTTGAAAGCTGGTGCTTCCCGTGTTGTTTCATTTCAATTTGGTCCAGTTCTTGAAGATGTTTTTTTTGTTAACATTTTTGTTATTTTAAATTTGTGCTCTTTTAAAGTTTATGTAACATTAGAGTGGCCTCACAATAACTAAGTAAGAAAATCACTAAAACAAATCTCAGAAAATCATATTTTTAATTGACAAATAGAGTACAAATAGACTTACGCAACTTCATCTGCATCTCTTTTCAACCATGCTCGGCTCCTATTGGTCTCTGGTTAACTATCCTATCTTATGCACGCCAGCAAAAAAACATGAAAATTGGTTTAATGGTTTTGGAACTCATCATAAGCAACCACGAGACACAAGAATCTATACAAATAAATAAAATTGGAGTGTCTGTTTGTAATATTAAAATAACGGCTTTTTACTAAATGCATATGTATGTATATATACACGGTACATATACCAAAATAACATTTTTTACAATTTTTGTCTGTCTGTCTGTTTGTTCTGGCTAATCTCTGGAATGGCTGGACCGATTTTGATAGGTTTTTCACTGATAGGTAGCTGATGATATAAGGAGTAACTTAGGCTACTTTTTTTTAGACTATGTGGCATTCAGCTAGTTACAAATAAAAGATGATCATTTGCTCATTTACAGATTACCAACAAAATAGAATCAAAAGATGTATTTGTGGGCATAAGTACGATTCTGGTGTCTCATTTGAAAGAGTATCAGAAAGCTGTGAAAAAACATAAGAAAACACCGTTAAATCCAGTAGAATCTTTGTATAAGAAGTCACATCCCATATATGATGTTGCAGTAAACAAAACAATACATTCTGCAGACCATTGTACCAGTATTTTAAGAATAGTGTTCAAAGAACTTGTACCGTGGGAGCTTTGGGACACTCCGCATTCAGAACTACTTGTCCGAATTCTCTCAAAAAAGTTGGATAACTTTATTGACAACACTCTTGCCGAACCTACGTGGTTAAATGATAAATTACTTACAATACTAAAAGGTAAATGTGAGCCAAAAATTACCGAAGAAAGAGTTACAAGTACTCCAAGCTGTGAAGAAACGAAAATGCAAGACAAACAAATACCAATATCTGTAGAGTCAGCATTGCCTTCAACGGTGAAAGAAACGTCTCCTGTCCCACATAAAGGGGTAGATGGAGATTTACGTGAACAGCCAGTTGTTAACACAATACAGAATTTAGTTGAAGAAGTACCTGTTATGAGCACAGAGCCACTAGACATTAAGAGTTCACCAGTTTTGAGGCAAAGGAGAGGCAGACAGGGACGGAATGAGGTTAAGATTTATGACAGGATTATTGAAGGTATGTACAAACACTTAACTACCATAAGATAAAGTGTTAGTATTGTTTTTTATGTAGTGTAGCATGCAAACAAGATAACTTTCTGATGTTACCATGCATCAGGATTCCTACAGAGGAGGGGGCCATCTACAAACCGTAGGTGGCCTGAGGTTCGTCGGGTTCCAGGGTTTTCCTTCCGAAGCTGCACCTGGTTCCCCAGCTTCTAGTACTTGAGACGGTGTTCGGTTTTTAGTCGGTACGAGTCCGACATAACCACCAGTTGGTAGTATCCGAGAGAATTTCCGCACAAAAAAAGCAAAAAAAGGTACTGCTGTTATTGAGATGCGCAATTTAAGAACCATAAGTGCGTTGCCATACTTTGCGCACAGCATCCTCCCTCCACCCGAATTAGGGGGGTTTTGGGATAAGGTTAATCAATTAGAAATACTGAAGAACTTTGTTTATCCAAACGCAGATCCCTTCGCCAGACCAGACCCGAGATTTCCGCCTTCGGTACTGGGCCTGATCTCTCGCCGTTCATGTCGGATAACTGACAGGACTGTAAGAGTGAAGAAACAGAGTGAAGCTGTGTTTGCACTACAATATCTACTGTGTATATAATAGGCTAGTCTACATTGAGGCATGTCACTGAGTCAGGGTGTTCTTTGCATACGTTTCTTGTATGCTTGTAAAGTTCCCTGCAATACAGGAATATTCCAGGAATATACAGCGCGAGAGATATCTTTTGTCACCACATATATAATATGTAATATATATTAATATACATATTTCCATGTTAATATTTCAGGTAGTGTGAAGACATGGGATACGGATATAGATTTGCAGTGCATCAGCATGGGTCAGGATTTACTGGCCAGCCTGGACGGCGAGATCACACTCAGCAGACTGTGGGGACAAGACGCTGAGACTGACGGGAGCCCCAACCCGCCTCGCAACAAATCACCTCAACCACTGTGGTTTGGTTAGTGACAGTTTATACCATGTGTCCCAAAATTTGACGATAAGCGCGCGCCAAAAGGTAGACCTGCTCATGAGTACATAAGGAAAAAAAATAAAAAAAATATACCTAGTTTTTTTTTTAGTTACAAGAAAAATTTAGAATTTCTTTGAAAATTTACACCCTTCATTTTTTTATTTATTTATTACGTAGTGGTGTCCATACTTTTTTTTTACAAGACCATGAGTCAAAGTACACTAAGAGTAAAAATATTTCAAAATTGTAGGGAAAAAAATTATGTTGAACGTTTTTTGTGTAAAAACTGCGGGCAATTTGGTGTTTTTAAGAGTTGTGGTGAATAGTAGCAATATCATGAAAGGTATAAATTTTCAAAGAAATTCTAAATTTTTCTTGTAACTAAAAAAAAAACTAGGTATATTTTTTTTATTATTTTTTCTTATGTACTCATTAGCAGGTCTACCTTTTGGCGCCCGCTTATCGTTGAATTTTGGGACACCCTGTATATGTAAACTTGTTTTTAAGAGGGCAAACGAGCAGACGTATCGCCTGATGGTAAACGATTACCGCCGCCCTTGGACACCTGCAACACCAGAGGCGTCACAAGTACGTTGCCGACCTTTGGGGGGAAGCGGGGAAGGGAGATAGGGGGAGGGGGGTTGTGGTATGGGCCTCCGGTATCCTCACTCACTCGGTGAAACACAGCGCAAGCACTATTTCAAACCGGATTTCTGTGAGACCGTGGTATCACTCCGGTCGAGCCGGCCCATTCATGCCGAAGCGTGGCTCTCCCACGGTTCGAGAGGTAGTAGAGCCACGCTGGTTTCAGCACGTTTGGGCCGGCTTGAACGGGGAGGTACTACCCTCGCACATAAAATGACAGCGTTTGTGCTGTCGTGTTTAGTTGGTGAGTGCGAGACCGGAGGCCCAATGATGCAGAAGCATCACTGGACCGCCATTGTGTGGGTCGCCATGCTGCATTGTCTGCACGAGCAAGAGTACGTTGGCTCATTTTGGCAGGGCCATACCTAAAATAGTTTTTTCATAGTACAAGTTTTGCTTTGTTTTAAACTAAATAACACAAAGTCATTTAATTTCAAACTAAGCAGAACCGTATCAGATTTCCGAAACATTATTTCTCGCTCTACTTACAGGAGAAGAAGAAACAATAGAAGTGGACCCTATCGACGCGAGTCCTATCAAGGAGTACAAAAAAGAACACAGCCCAAAGCCGACGGAGTTGCTGAAGGACCTACAAAGCACCGTGAGCCAGGCCAAAACGAAGATTGGTGACCTACAGGTGGAGGCCAAAGTTTTAGATGTGCCCCGCAAGCAAATCTCCAGTGTATGTTGTTTGCACGATACTATCTGCTTCCGCTTTATCTATGTAGGTGATGTGCATGCGCATAGATTAATCTTCTAAACTGTCAAAGTCACAAACAGCGAGAGGGCCACGCTTCGGCATGCATGGGCCGGCTCGACCGGATTGATGCCACCGCCTCACAAAAAACCGGTATGAAACAGCGCCTGCGCTGTATTCTACCGAGTGAGCGAGGATACCGGAGGCCCATACCCCAACCCTCCCTGCATCACCCTCCCCATCCCCCAAAGGCCGGCAACGCACTTGTGACGCCTCTGGTGTTACGGGTGTCCATGGGTGGCGGTAATCGCTTTCCATCAGGCAATACGTATGCTCGTTTGCCCCCTATCCCATAAAAAAGAAAAAAAAAGTCAAATTAGTCTATGGTTAATAAACGTCAATAGAGTATTTGTGACGTCACATAATGGTATTGTCAAGTTTGGTTTGATTGTTGAATCCACTAGTAGTTTTAAATATATATGTCTTTCTGTCTCACTCATTAATACAGTCCTGAAGGCGCGTAGCCACCGAAATTGTTGGCAAAAATATAATCAATTTAAGTCTAGTAAATTAGACATTATTGCACAATACACAATTTTATTGCACACATTAAAAACAAATGGATAACTTTTGTTTTTATTGGTAAATCTATTGGGATGATTATATTTGGTAATCAGGTTCTAGTAGCAGGGAAAAAGTTACATGTGTTTTGAGCATTTTGAGGAGGTCATGTCCCCTGTGACCCCCATTTGAACCGCGCCTGTCTCTATACCGAAATTCATCCAAATCTGTTCAGCGGTTTAGCTATTAAAGCGTAACAGATATAGTTACTTTCAAATTTGCGTGTGCGACTGTTGATCATGAGGTCTCGGGTTCGATTCCCGGGTCGGACCAAATGTTTGTATGATCTACAAATATTTGTTGCGGAGTTTGGGTGTTTTCTATGTATAATATGTATGTATTTACAAAAAAAAAGTATATATAAATGTATTTGTATCAGTTGTCTAGTACCCATAACACAAGCTCTGCTTAGCTTGGGACTAGACTATTTATTTAAAACCTTGGAATCTACTTTATTGATGAAAAAGGCAGTAGTTGATATAGAAATGCATGGAATGAAGCATGATAGATATATATTCAAGGTAAGTTGTTTGTCCGTGTCGTGACGGATTAAGAATACCGAGTGTCATCATCCCCATTCACCCCATGGGTGTCGTCAGAGCCGACTTTTTTTTTAATGTTTGGCCCTGCCAAAATGACTCTACTCTGCCTGATGGAAAGCATAAGTAGAATCCAAGAGTGTTGGTCACCATACTCATTGCGAATGCAATGCAGCATGGTGACCCACACCCTGGCGGCCTAGTGATACTTCTGCATAATTGGGCCTCCGGCCAACAAAACACGACAGCACGACCGCTGTCATTTTACGTTGATCTTCCGTGTGAGGGTAGTACCGCCCCGGTCGAGCCGGCCCGTTCGTGATGAAATCATCGTGGCTCTACTACCTTGAGACTTAGGGACAAAATACGCAGGACTGCAAAGAGAAAGAAAACTTGACACAAACCCTATACCGACCCTTCTGGCCAGCGTCTATACTAGGTCAAAACTTCCTTTGTGATACCGGCGCCTCACATTGGCTATATTGGCTACAAGTTATAGTCTTGGAACCAATACACCAATGTGGAGATCGGGTTTGGACATATATTGGTCATAAACGGAACATTGCGTCCAATAGCCAATGTCAACCCGCTATGTGTCGGGTTTTTTGTACACGATCAAAGGCTAGGGGAGTGAAGGGGGTACGCGAGCGGGCAATTTGAGTCCAACGTCACTTCTCGATCCACACTATGCCGGTATACAGTGTATCCATGGTACGAGTATAACAATACAGGTATGACATTCCGAAAGCTACCCAGGGTGACGTCACTATCCAGTTACCACTTTATAGCAACATGTCATGAAATGATGAAAACATTTTCAGTCACCATTCTATTTAAAAAAATGTAAAATGCATTTAAATTGTTGTTTCGTGTACATAATGAAACACAATATTTGAATTTAAATATCGTAAAACTTTATTGTTCTATCGAAATCACAAAGGGAATAATGGTGGTTGGGGAGTTATTATTTCACACTACTGGTAACACTGAACTAGCGATAGTGGTGATGATGTCATCTCGTCCTCTATGTATCTCGGAATGCCATACCTGTATTTTTATATCATGCCCTATACCAAACCGTCTGGTTAGCAAGGTATAGTATGTCAAAACCTCCTTAAGGAGAGGCCTATGTCCAGCAGTGGACTGATAAAGGCTGTTGATGATTAATAATAATAAATTCTTTATTGCAACAAAAGGGACAATGCAACTATCCAGCAGGGTGACCCACACCATGGCGGTCTAGTGATGCTTCTGCATCATTGGGCCTCCGGTCTCGCACTCACCAACGAAACACGACAACACAACGCTGTAATTTTACGTAAATCTTCTGTGTGAGGGTAGTACCGCCCCGGTCGAGCCGTTCTTGCTGAAATCAGCGTGGCTCTGCTACTTCGAAACCTATGTGTCGCGAATTACAATTTTAGCGCGACGAGGAGTATTAGGCGGACCGAAATGATATATTTTATGTCACGTTACTTGTTTAACAAAGTATTTGATGGATGTAGGACGAAGCGGCGGGTATGATGGAGGGTCTGCTAGACTTTGGCATAGCTGGATTGAAGAAGGGTCTTAGGTTCACAGGACTCAGCGATGATTCGCAGGTTAGTTTGACTTTATATTTATTAGTTTTTATGATTAATTTGGATGAAAGGTATCTGTTCTTATTAGGTGTTTGTAAAATGTCATCATTTCGAATTCAGTAGTTTAAAGATATATGTAAACACACACAGTTGGATTTATAATTCTAGTTGGGATAAAATGTGTATATAGCTTAATATTTTATTGGGTAACTGATGGAGTACACTGGTTGCCTGCACGAATACACGTTCAATCCCCTTATGGGATATCACCTTGTTTGATCTAAAAGTCATTGTTCTGAATGTATGTATGTTTGCAATGTTCCCAACAGTGCAGGGTATATCACTAGTCCGGGAGCAGCCCCTTTAGGAAAAATTTTTAAACTATAAAACGCAATAGTCTAAAAGTCGGTTACAAACAAACATAAAGGTAAATCTAATAAAAGCGTCTTAAAATAGGCTTTCAACTTTCAACTGACCTGATGGAAAGCAACGATGAAGATGAAATTAATGAGCACTATGCCCACGCTTGTGAAGTTCGGCGAATAGTCTTCAGACCATTATAATCTTAGAAACCTAGAAATATAATAGGTCTTTACCTATGAAATTGCCGTTTTCTATGCAATAAGTGAAAGTACTTATTTTTTCAAACTTTTTTATTTCTGTTATTCAAAGTAACACCAGTACAGATTGGAGACTGTCTGTTGCGCAGTATGGGGTCGCACGTTGTCGTGACTCGACACTCCAAGCTGCAAGAGCTGGGGTTGGAAGCTCTCCCTCATCCGCCATACTCACCAGACCTTGCACCTACCGACTATTACTTTTTCCAAAATTTAGACAACTTTTTAGTGGGTAAAAATTTCAATTCCCGAGAGGCAGTACAAAATGCCTTTGAAGAGTTTGTTGCCTCCCGTCCAGCTGATTTTTACAAGAAGGGCATCAATAAACTGCCAATGCGTTGGCAAAGATGCGTCGATCGCATGGGTGATTACTTTGAATAACAGAAATAAAAAAGTTTGAAAAAATAAGTACTTTCACTTATTGCATACAAAACGGCAATTTCATAGGTAAAGACCTATTATCTTAGTACGCAGCATTAGTAGGTCAGCATTACAAGTGGTCCAACAGACTCAGATGTCGGTCTTTCGACTAAGATGGTGGTGACAATGACAAATAATAATAATACATTTATTGTTTCTCTCACATAGTACAATATTACATTAGGCATATAAAAGCATTAGGTGAGAGACTGGTATCTATACTAGGACAGGCCTGTATGACAGACTGCCAGCCTCTCCCAAATCTGTTTTTTTGCAGTAAGATGTAAAGCAAGTTTTATGAATGAAAGAAATACTACAGAATGGCAGTACGTCTTTAAATCTTGACAATGGTGACTTGAAATATAAAAGAACTATAATGTATCAATTTGTATCACATTTTTTTCATATCTCAAAATGTTTTTACATGGAAGCTTCAAGGTTTTGCTCTTTCTGAGTTCTAGTCTGGTGAAGAAATGGTGATGGTTATGGTGGCATGTTGCAGGAAAAGTCCCCATCCCATCTCAGGTCTGACAAGACTCCGCCACCAGACACATTCCGGAAACCCATACCAGAGTATAAGGATATTCACGCTACTAATATCGCGAGGGGTAAGACCTTGATTTTATATTTCTGTTAATACCTCTTATCTTCTTAGTAAATAACTCGGAAACAGAATTTTTTGGATCTTTCAAATATCTTTTGCCTAGCCTTTATTATTCCTTTTATTAATTGGGGTCGGCTACTAGTGTAACCGGTTTTACCTGAATATCAGTTTTTCTATTTAGCGACTGGCGTAGGACTTCTGCAAGCTTGAGGGCGAACTGAATTCGAAGGTTGAACTAGTTGTCAGTATGTTTGAGGGCACTGACTTCTCAATAACGATTGCCATAGATTTTCATGACAACCGGGACCGACGGTGTAACGTTCTCTCCTTCAAATTTATTTTTTGAAAAGGAAATACTGTAAAAGAACAGTTTCTTGTCAGTCCATGGAAAAACGGATATTTGGGTAAACTGTATGTATATACTAGTTTTTGCTCGCGGCTCCGCCCGCATATCGGTTATCGTGGCAAATAGTAGCCTATGTGTTATTCTGGTGTATAAGCTATATAACTGTAAAGTTTCAACCAAATCCGTTCAGTGGTTTTTGCGTGAAAGAGTAACAAACATTCATCCATTCATCCATCCATACTTACAAACGTTTATAATATTAGTAGGATAAGATAAGTAGGCTTTAAAAAATTTGTAGACTTATATCGTAAAGTGGTATGAGAAATTAAGAAATGAAAACATTGGACAACGTCAACACAAAGAGAAGGAACACTTGAAACAAATCCTATACCAACCTGTCTGGCCTGCCACAATGACTCTACTCTGCCTGATGGAAAGCATAAGCAGAATGCAAGAGTGGTGGCCACCATACTCATTGTGAATGCAGACAATGCAGCATGGGGACCCACACCATGGCGGGTAAGTGAGATGCTTCTGCATCATTGGGCCAAAATCTCCATTCTAAGGAGATGCTTATGCCCAGCAGTGGGCTGCTAAAGGCTGCATGATAAAGAATCATTGTTTTGTTCACAGAGGACAACCCTTCGGTGCCCCCTCTGCTGAAGCAACAGCGAGTCATCTCTCAAGACAGCGTGGTCAGTTGCTCTCATTCATTTGCTAGCTTTTCCCTGTGACTTCACACACCTTAGCATTTAATACATTTATTTTATGTCATAGGGAAAAAGGGATAGATTGACTGTACGGTGGCGTAGTGATGGTAATATTGATATTGTACAACCAGAAAATCGAAACAAAATTTTATCAAAAAAAAACCCGATACGGACCAAATTGAAATGGGGAAGCAGCAGCTTTCAAATAAAAAAGAATCCTCAAAATCGGCTCACCCAGTCGAAAGTTCCTAGTTTACAAAAAAATACAGTCCAATTGAGTGTGTAACAGTCCGTAACATAACAGTTCCAGACCCTCCTCCTTTTTTGAAGTCGGTTAAAAATTGTATCCAATGATATCGATTAAAATGATATCGATTTCTGTCCCATCGAATAACATACATATAATTTAATGTAGATAATAAATCGAGAATAATTTTATATTACCTTGTTTTATCTATTATTAACCGACTTCAAAAAAAGGAGGTTTCTTAATTCGACCGTATATTCTTTTTTTTATGTGTGTTCGGGGATAACTTCGTCGTTTATGAACCGATTTTGATGATTCTTTTTTTAATGGAAAGGAGATATCCCAACGGTGGTACCATGATAAGGACACTAAGATCTGATGATGGCATCCAAGAGAAATCGAGTCGAACCTTGAAGTCGGTTTTTATTTTGTTAAAATTTGACTTGTACACATATATGTTTAGAATATATGAGTATGTTCATCAACGGTTTGGTTATCATAATTATACTCTGTCCATTTCTTTATTTTCTTTTTGACAGTTCAAGAAATTTTGAAATTAGTGACGCCCTCACCCATCACCGATTCGATTTGAAACGAATAGCGATTTTATTTATGAAGAATTTTCAATCTATTTAATTAAATATTTTTTGTGGAAATATTAATTATTCCTTCATTAGTTTTTTATATTATGTAAGAAATAAACAAAAATATAAATAATAAATCAGTATATTAGATGAATGAACAGAGTTATTGTTCTTTACTCTTGGTTTGATCCTAAATTCCAAGATTTCGACTTGATTCCTTGCAAAAATCCAATCTTGAAGTCATAGATACTATTTTTATTTCCTTTTTTTATTAAATTTACAGAAAAAATACTTACATGAAGTCAAATTATTTTTATTATATGATTGATTTATCGTATTTCAAGTACTGTTTTATAGTCTGTGGTTGTTTGTTATGCACAGACCACTTCACTAAAGTACCGTCACCGTCAATAAAGTACGACATTACTGTAGTATATAATTCCGAAAAAAAAAATGGTAATTTATAGGCGTGAGCTGTCAAAAAGAAAATAAACGAATGGACAAAGTATAGTAATTACACTTTTTTAAATAGTAATTTATATTAATGCTTTGTTTCGTTAGCCATCTCAAGCCAAGCCAATCGTGAAGTCGGAACCGATCCTGGTTCCTTTGGCGGACTCCCCGGAACCGGAGTATGAGGAGGCGGCTGACCTGTCCACCAGCATCGCCAAGCTGCGCTGTCTCCTGCAGCAGAGAGCGGACCAGAGCCCCAGGTATATATATATATGTATATTTTTTATTGAGTAGGCGGGCAAACGAGCACACGTATCGCCTGATGGTGGGCGATTACCACCGCCCATGGACACCTGTAACACCAGAACCGTCACAAGTACGTTGCCGGCCTTTTGGGGATGGGAGAGGGAAATAGGGGTAGGGGATTAGGGTATGGGCCTCCGGTATCCACACTCACTCGGTGAAACACAGCGCAAGCACTATTTCACACCGGTTTTCTGTGTATCACTATCACTCCGGTCGAGCCGGCCATCTAATCCCATATAGAATAGAGGAGATAAATAATTAAATAGCCCATTCATGCCGAAGCGTGGCTTTCCCACGGTGACCGTATAATCTCTTTACTGCCTCGGTGGCGCAGCGGTAGCGTATGCGATTACTAACTGCGGTTGAAAGTCCAAATCGGCCCATCCGTTCCAGAGATTAGCCGGAACAAACAGACAGACAAGTAAAAATTTAAAAAATAATTTTTTTGATGTTAGTATATACTTTCATATGCATTTTGTGAAAAGCTATGATTTTGAAATTACCAACAGATACTTAAAATTTTATTTATTTGTATAGATAATAGGGTAGTTGACTGTATCGTAAATAAATATCTATGTCTATTTCCTTAAAACGAATATTACAAAACATCTCGGAACATATAATGATGACAGCTTTTCATTTCTATAACAAATTTTAATCAAATAAACATTGAAATATATTGCTCAATTGAGTAGTCTAAAACAGTGACGTCACAAGTTTGTATTTAGGACACTTTTCAAAGTGATCGTTTCGACAGATGATAAAAAGTAACTAATTTGACTAAGGTGTCATCTTAGAGCATATATATCTGAAGGGGTAGCCGAACGGGCGGAAAGCGTGATCGGAGTAGAGAGCTGGCTGCCCCTTCTATATATGCTCTAAGGGTGTCATTTACTGTATTGTGGTATGTTGTACAGAGCTGAGGATGTTTGGTGGGAGAGTGCGGAGGAGACCAGGGGCCGGACCCAGCACCACCACTCCTCGCGGCCAGTGGACACCGCCACTCTCGCCGGTATTACTAAATATATATTGAAATAACTAGAATAAGCTTAAAAAACTATAACCCGATTACGTAAAAGCTTATGATATAATCATAAATTTGAAGAAAAAAAAACCGACATCAAGAACTGGACCAAATTGAAATGGGAACACATGGGAAGCACCAGCTTTCAAATAAAAAAAGAATCATCAAAATCGATTCACCCAGTAACCAACATAAAAAAAATACATTGAAATTGATAACTTCCTCCTTTTTTTAAGTCGGTTAAAAATAAATACGGCGTCCAGCGTAGGATATTAAGCCATAAGCTTCTAAGGAGATGCCTATGTCCAGCATTGGACTGTTAACAACTGTTGATATATATTTTTGTATGTTTTTCAGATGAATATGACATGACGATGGAAAGAAACTCGTCTCCTGGTCAGACCACCATCAACATGCAGCGACTTGACAAGTCAGTATCCATAACCCCGCGTATATCTATTATAAGAAAACTGCAATAACTTCATACCGTGGAAGAGCCACGCATGGGCCGGTGCGACCGGAGTGATACCACGGCCTCACAGAACACCGGTGTCAAACAGCGCCTGCGCTGTGTTTCACCGTGTGAGTGAGGATACCGGAAGCCCACAGCCCCACCCCTCCTCCCATCCCCCTCCCCATCCCCCAAAGGCCGGCAACGCACTTGCAAACGAGCAGACGTATCGCCTGATGGTAAGCGATTACCGCCGCCCATGGACACCCGCAACACCAGAGGTGTCACAAGTGCGTTACCGGCCTTTGGGGGATGGGGGGGGGGAGATAGGGGGAGGGGTTGGGGTATGAGCCTCCGGTATCCTCACTCACTCGGTGAAACACAGTACAAGCACTATTTCACACCGGTTTTCTGTGAGGCCGTGGTATCACTCCGGTCGAGCCGGCCCATTCATGCCGAAGCGTGGCTCTCCCACGGTCTGAAGTTCCAAGTTTTAACTGCTCGGCATAGGAAGAAAAAACCGAAACGTTAACTTTGAGATCGAATATTTACTACTCTGAAACGGTGCATTCCAAGGTCATCACGTGTTGTCCTATTAATTGTCTTGGATTTTATATATATTTTCGAGGTAATAGAGCCCTGCTGATTTCAGCTCTTTTGAGCCGGTTCAACCGGGGCAGTACTACCCTCTCACAGAAGACCTATCTAAAGTGATAGCTTTCATGCTGTCGTTTTTCGTTAGTTCGGAGGCCCAATGACTCAGAAGCATCTCAATAGCCATTGTGTGGGTCACCATGCTGCATTGTTGCATTGTCTGCATTTGCAATGAGTATGGTGACCACCACACTTGGATTCTGCTTATGCTTTCCATCAGGCAGAGTAGAGTCGTTTAGGCAGGCTCATACATACAAAGAAAACGTGTGCCGTCACGGGACGCCTGGCAGATGTGAAACATCGAAATTGTTTTGTATAAAATAAAATGACCGTTTATTACATTTATATTCATTTTTATAAACAAAATTCAAATACAATTAACAAAACAAATAGAAAAAAAACAAGTTTTAAAAGCCGTAGTCACACGTTACGTAAAAATGTACCATAACACATTAACAACTTGTTTTATACTTTTTCAGCGTCGTCTTAGTCGTAGTTGGGTTTTAGTTTTTACTTTTTTATTTAAAATGTTTTGGTGCCTCTATAATATTAATTTCTTTGCAAAGTATATTTTAAATAGGTACCATAGAAATATCACAATTATCGAATAAATACGGACAAAGTCACGAGAAAATGAAAATAATATATATATTTTTGAAATTTACAAGTAACACTCTTTCCAATGATACCAAACACGGCATATTTATCTCAAATTTATTCATTAACACAGTACTTTATGTCGGCTAGAGGGCGCCACATTAGATTGAGTGACACGTCATATAGCCTATAACCAGCGGACGATCAAGACGCTTCTAACGATACCTCATTTGTCCAGTTCTAATAAGTAGTTAAGGAGCTATGAGGGAACAGATGAACATACATACATTCACACATATCAATACATAACCCTCCTTTGGCTTTGCCGTAGTCGGGTAATAAAATAAAAAATTGAAATCGCGGCGCTCCGCCGCTAGGCGGCGAAGCGTCGCCACTCGCCACGCCAGAAATCAGGTTTACCCCTCGCCTGTAGATGTTTCACATCAAAAAAATGGGTGTTTACTGTTTGTCTTGTTTGTCTGTGTCTTGCAGACTGTTTCAACGAACAGTGACGGGTGTGTTCAACTCGATCAAGACAGCGGTCGGGGCTGAAGGGGCGGAGGGAGAGGAACCTGCGAAGACCTTGCACGACTGGACCTACGTCTGCACCAGCATCGAACTCAGTGTTAGTATAACCTTGACCTTTGGAGTTATTCAGTACTGAACTGGTTGTATAAATCGGACATCTAACACACAACGCCATCTAGTCCCAAACTAAGCAGAGCTTATATTATGGGTATTAGACAATTGATATAAATACATTATATTTTTTTTGTAAATACATACATATTCTACATAGAAAACACCTAAACTCCGAAACAAATATTTGCAGATAATTAAATCATTTGGTCTGACCCGGGAATCGAACCCGAGATCTCAAGCACACCAGTCGCATACGCTATATTCTGTTCACAGAATGACTGACAGATGATAAAAGTAACCAATTGGACTAAGGTGTCATCTACCCAATTTAAAATAATCGTTCTAAAAGTCCAGATTCGGCCTATGTCCAGTAGTGGACTTACCTGATGGTGGTATCCTCAGGTGGGTGGAGCAGTGGCGAGGCTGGTGGGAGCTCGACGAGCCTTCACTCACGTGGAGGCTGCCCTGGACTCGCTGGACCAGCTTCCGGTACAGCATCACACCACGTCAGGCGCTCCCGAAGACTTCGGTAATTCGCTATTTTAAAAACCATTTTTTGTGAAGAGAAAGTTTTAAAAGAGAAAGAAAAGTTTGTTTATTTTGACACGCAAATCTCGTGAAATAGAGATGCTATTGGAAAATGTCCTTAGGATTAGATAGCTCAGTTATTGAAGAAGTTATAAATCTCACACTACGGCGTAAAGTAACAGATTATCAATGAAAAATGTTGAAAAAACGGGATGAAATAATTCCTTTTGAGTTCTACGTTAAGTTGGCCTCACTATAATCTTTTGTTATGATGGTACATAAATGTTATAGTCCATCTAATCTAAAACGTAACGTACCGCATGACAGTCATGGCAGATTAAAGAATGTGTATGGTATCAAAGGAATCGATCACTACAATATCCGATTCTCGATATTATTCGATACTAAATCGATTTAGGTTTAACAGACGCTTTACGGTTATTACCCGATTGCGAAAGAAGGAGGGTTACATTTTTCGAGTATACATCTAAATATACAGGGTTACAGGGTAAGACGACCTATTCCTGTTAAGGGCGTACAGTTGACATCTTTTCGGACTGATTTCACGAAAAGCACCATATCCTAAATCGAAACGTTTTTGAGATATTTGAATTTAATTATTTTTACAAAAAATACCCGATTTTCGAGTGTCAGCTTAGATATTTTGAAATGTGTAGGTGTTATTATAGCTATTATTTGATTTTTACATGTAAAATAAGATGCTTTATGACCTTAATAACCAATATTATACGTAATGTGAATAAATAAGTTGTTGTAGACGATTTAAACTAAAAAGTAAAAATAAAAATGTAGAAAGTTTATTTTTCTTCAATTGATATCTTAAAAAAAATTATGGCGCCTGTTTTGCAGATGTGCTTAAAAATACCTGTGTTTCATCAGCTATCCAACGACGTATAACAATCTAGGGTTTTATAAAAAAAGTTTTAAAAAAACTTAGTTGCAAGCCGCCAGGTCGCAATTTTAAAAGTCCCAGCCAATTGTTCTTTAAGGTTAATGCGGTGCGTGCGATCGAGACAACTTACGATTTATACAGGTGTGAGTGGTGTAAATGTGTTTTGTGTACGTTTTGTATTAACTTGTTATTGTTAGACTGCTTATGTGATTCGTCCGTGGTAGATGTGATATTATTTTGTTATCTGTTTCATACTTGACTTGGCTGTGTTTTGGTCTGTTTCTTCTAATTTATGACTGCTGTGCTTGTAAACTAGAGTCTGATTTGTACTTGCGATACGGAACTGTTGAAGATGTCAACCTAAAAGAATGAGGAATATGCTGACATGTTAATTTGCTACGGATACTGCAATTGTGTGTCCGCACATGTTCGTAACGAGTACATAAGACCCTATCCCAGCCGTCGAGTGCCGGATATGAGCATGTTCGACGGAGTTTATCGAAGACTTCGCAAAATTGGCTCCGTTTCAAAACGAACGACGTACAGACTTGGGAAGGAAGACCTCTTCAACCAAACTCTTCCGTATCACTAGCACAAATCAGACTCCAGTTTACAAGTACAGCAAACATAAATCAGAAGAAACAAAACAAAAACCCAGGCAAGTCAAGTAGGAAACAGATAACAATAAATTAAATTAAAAAGCTTTTTAAAACAAGCTTTTACTGAAATGCCTGGAGACGAATCAAACGAGTCCAAACTCGATGTTGTTGCAACGTTTCTTTACAAAGTTCCTATGGCCACCTTCCAGCTCAAGCATCAGATCAGCTCCATGTTTATTATAATATTGTATTGTCACGCTGTATACATATGCTTTCATAATGTCAGCTAAATCGTTTGAAGATATCTGCTTCAAAATTTACTTGCAAGATTCCACCTAAACATACAAGCATACATACATTGCAAGTTAATAAAAAGCTTGTAAAAATAATATTACATCTACCACGGACGCATCACATAAGCAGACTAACAATAACAAGTTAATACAAAACGTACACAAAACACATTTACATATTATTTTTCTCACTCACACCTGTATAAATCGTAAGTTGTCTCGATCGCACGCACCGCATTAACCTTAAAGAACAATTGGCTGGGACTTTTAAAATTGCGACCTGGCGGCTTGCAACTAAGTTTTTTTAAAACTTTTTTTATAAAACCCTAGATTGTTATACCTCGTTGGATAGCTGATGAAACACAGATATTTTCAGGTGAACAGAAAGCCACACATTTCTTCAATTACATCATCAATGTAGATAAATTTTATTCTGTTAAGTTGTAATTCATATACAGGGTTACAGGGTAAGTCGACCTATTCCCGTTAAGGGCCTGTAGTTGACATCATTTCTGCTTGCAACGGCTTGCAACTAAGTTTTTTTTAAACTTTTTTTATAAAACCCTAGACTGTTATACGTCGTTGGATAGCTGATGAAACACAGATATTTTTAAGCACATCTGCAAAACAGGCGCTATAATATTTTTTTAAGATATCAATTAAAGAAAAATAAACTTTCTACATTTTTATTTTGACTTTTTAGTGTAAATCGTCTACAACAACTTATTTATTCACATTACGTATAATATTGGTTATTAAGGTCATAAAGCATCTTATTTTACATGTAAAAATCAAATAATAGTTATAATAACACCTACACATTTCAAAATATCTAAGCTGACAGTCGAAAATCGGGCATTTTTTTGTAAAAATAATTAAATTCAAATATCTCAAAAACGTTTAGATTTAGGATAGGGTATTTTTAGTAAAATTAGTCAGAAATGATGTCAACTACAGGCCCTTAACGGGAATAGGTCGACTTACCCTGTAACCCTGTATATATTTTCAGTATCGAATAAATCGAAATATGTATATTTGTTTGGCACGCTCCAGAGCCTAAACGGCTTGACGTATTTTTATGTGAGTGGTGTCAATAGATTCGTCTTAGTCGAGAGAGTGAAAATTAAGAAAAAACAAAAAAAACTGTTCTTTCTGTTGTAGAGGGAACGGGTGTCATGTCCCTCCAACACAAAGGAAGGATCCTCCGACCAGGCGAGTTGATCATACCTGGCGGGCCACTGCCCTACGGTTGATGTTGGGAAGTTGTATATATGCTGATCGGCGCGAGAACTACTATTGCGCGATTTAGGATTGGTAGTTTTGTAGTTTCCTTCGTTACTCCGTAGTTCGACTTGTCTTCGTTAGATCTTGTTGCGTTGTATGTGGAAGTCGCCACACAATTTTTTTTTTTCATAGAGTAGTAGGCAAACGAGCAGACGTATCGCCTGATGGTAAGCGATTACTGCCGCCCATGGACACCCGCAACACCAGAGGCGTCACAAGTGCGTTGCCGGTCATTAGGGGATAGGGAAGGGGATGGGGGGAGGGGTACGGGTATGGGCCTCCGGTACCCTCACTCACTCATTGAAATACAGCGCAAGCGCTGTTTCACACCGGTTTTCTGTGAGGCCGTGGTATCACTCCGGTCGAGCCGGCCCATGCATGCCGAAGCGTGCCTCTCCCACGGTATTTTTTTTTATTTCAGTCCTTCAATGAATTTAATAAAGATGACAGATATTGTCACAGTCGGGTTTTTTTTATTAATTCGTTACCTGTTTGCATAATGTGTTGAGCTATTTTAGTTGCTGACTGTACATATCTATTGACATAATTGTGTGTGTGTGTGTGTGTCAGAGGAGTGGTGTGCGGGGTGCGGGGCGCGCTGGAGTGGGGCGGGAGCAGTCGCGGCCAGCGCTGGGCTTGTGACGTCACACGTTGCCCACCGCCTCGCCACGCTACTGCTCGCTGGTCAGTAGCCCACCGATCCTTACTAACGAGCCACCCTACCTAAATCAATAATAATAATAATCTATATCGAAAAATCGACTGTAAGCGAATGACATTAGAGTATACCATCCAATATCTCAATAATCATCACTAAAAAAAATTTACTCAATTTTAGTTTAGTGATGACAACATTTGACTGCACGATTGGCCTAGTGGTTTAAGTGGTCGCCACGCCGCTTCCTACTGCGCCAAGTGTTGTGGGTTCAAATCCTACATAGGACAATACTTTGTGTCTTCCACAAATTGTTGTTCTCAGTCTGGGTGTACTATGTGTCCATTTCATGTATGTTCGTAAAGTCCCCCGCGACACAGGATGTATATTCCTAATGTCTTTTTAAATAAGAAAACAAGAGAATCACCGCCAATGTATTATTTAATTTAAAACTAAGTAAAACTTGTACTATGAAAGCTAGATTGAGCGATAGAATATTCATATATTTTTTTAAATTACATACATATTATACATAGGAAACACCCAAATTCCGAAACAAATATTTGTAGATCATACAAATATTTGGTCTGACTCGGGAATCGAACCGAGACCTCAAACACAACAGTCGCATACGCTACCGAGGCAATTACTTGCTTTTATTTGCTTCTATGAAACAGTAAACCATTATTATTATTAACTAGCTGACCCGGCGAACTTCGTACCATATTTACATATCTGTCTCAGCTTCCCACAGGTAGTGTTCAGTCGTGGACAAGAAAAGACTTTTCCCGATATCTTTTATTTTTTTCTTTCTAGCAAAAAAAGAATGAATGAAATCGGACTATGTGTTATTGAATTACAACTAAGTACATATTTTGACTTTCATCCCTCTCTCCAAGAAACCGTGCTGAATTTCGGGATAAAAAGTATCCCATGTCCTACCTCGTAGTATGAACTCAAATCATGCCAAGTTTCATTTGAATCCATTCAGTAGTTTCAGCGTGATGCGCGGCCAAGGTACAGACAGACATACCGACAAAAATGAAAAAAATCCAGTTTTGGCTTCAGTATCGATTATAGAGAGCCCTCCTTTAATGTATAGAATTGGACCTGTTACATTTTATTATAAGTATAGATAATGGAGCTACTAAGTCATCCGTACATTCCCATTCCCAGATCTTGGTGAATCGTTGTTGGAGTCGTGGCTGGCCGAGCTGGCCACCTGGCTCCGCAGTCAGGTGTTCGTCGTGTTCGAACAGCTGTCAGAGCGAGACGACGCTAGTTTCACCAGCACCGCAGTCAACAAGCCATTAAATGTAGACGAGACTTGTCAAGCCTTGTTGGACAACACACCGAGTATGTACCTATTTTCATTTAAAAAAAAAACAAAAAAAAAATCTAGACCACACAACTGAAGTAAAACTTCAAGGAGTACAAGTACCATGTATACATTCATATGCATTTAGTAAAAAGCGGTTATTTTAATATTACAAACAGACACTCCAATTTTATTTATTTGTATAGATTAAGGGTTACGAGTAGGGTCATGTGAACGGGCAAAGGAGTATATGGAAAAAAAAGAAATATATATATAAAAAAAAGACGTGTGGCACTCGGGAACCGCCGCGGTAAAGCTATTGCATAGCATTTTTATTAACTTATGCAATTTTTTTTAAGCAGTATGTTCGTGCGTGACAGTGTCACAGATTCGTTGATTCGTCGTTCGGAGCAGCTCGTCTCGATCCGTGCGAACTTCGGGTTTCAGGTTTTTTTGTTACGTTACGGAATTTCTGCACAAAGGCCCCAAAGCTGTAGGTAGTAGAGCCACGCTGATTTCAGCACGAATGGGCCGGCTCGACCGGGGCGGTACTACCCTCGCACAGAAAATCAACGTAAAATGACAGCGTTTGCTGTCGTGTTTCGTTGGTGAGTGCGAGACCGGAGGCCCAAATAGTCTAGTCAACAAGTTCCATACTTGTTGACTAGACTAAAAGATGCAGAAGCATCACTAGGCCGCCATGGTGTGGGTCGCCATACTGCATTGTCTGCATTCGCAGTGAGTATGGTGACCGCCACTCTTGGATTCTACTTATGCTTTCCATCAGGCAGAGTAGAGTCATTTTGGCGGGCCATACTATAAAAAAAAAAAAAAAAAAAAAAAAAAAAAAAAAAAAAAAAAAAACCTGCGATAAAAGCTATGCAATAGCTTAAACATATAAGTAAAATTAAAAAAAATGTAAAAATAATAAAAAGATAAAAATTATAGTTATTATTACCTACATTCGTTTTCAGGTCTTCTAAACGTGTTCGGCGAAGAGACAGTATCATCGGCGGCTAAACTGCTGGTGACCAGCTTAACTCACAAGGAGATCAACAAGGATATCATCTTTAGGGTCCTCGACCTCTTTGCTGGACATTTCAAAAAGGCCGCTTGCCAAAAAAATCCATCTTTTGATAGTAACTAATGAGCTGTGAGCAAAACTAGTCTTATATTTATCAGTTATATGCCAGTGAAAGTCCCGTCATAATCGGTCCAGCCGTTCTAGACATTAGCCAGAACAGAGAGACAGACATACAAAAAATTTGAAAATTGCTTTTTTATGTAAGTACCGTATATATTTATTAGTCGTTCTATGTACTTCACTGCTCGGCTCCTAAGGATCGTGCGTGATGCTATTTATTTAATGGTTTAAAAGGCAAGTAAGCAGTCTCATCTGATAGTAAATGACCAGCTAGTTGAGCTGTTATTGTTAGATAAATCTTAACAATGCCGATTCAAGTTATAGCGGACAAGACAAACCAAAAAATAAGTACTTAATAAATTGCGGTCGAATATGGACCACTAACCGATCTCTTATCTAGTTTTTATCTTATTTTTCTAGTCTTTAAAGATCTGTTATTTATAACCAGTAAATTTTTATTTAATAAACGTATATTTGTAAGTTAATTTTAGTTAATAGTTTGTATGTAAATTAAGTAAACTCCTACTAATATATAAATGCGAAAGTTTGTGTGTATGTTTGTTACTTCTTCACGCAAAAACTACTGAACGGATTTGGATGAAACTTTACAGTAATATAGCTTATACATCAGAATAGCACATAGGCTACTTTATATATTTATATTTACTACTTTTTGTATATAATATGTACATAATTATGTTCAAGCGCCTGCCAAATTGTTGATGGCAGCGTTTGTTAGGATTAATTATTGCTGTGCCGTCGATCACTTATAATCATGTATTTATAAAAAACTGCATATCATTTTGTTATACGTTAGAACTTATTAGAAGCACGTCCAAGTGTTTTATTCTCTCAAGTATCCCTAATCTATTCTCTCAAGTATCCCTAATCTTATCACGGACAAACACAACGCTGCGTAAACAGTTATAAATAAAACCATTTAATGTCCTAAGGCATTATAGAACTTTAAAATATCTACAATAAAACTGGGACACACTCCGACACACTATATCTACATATTGCCGCTTGGCCACAGAAACTGCTTTTATGTTTTAAATAATTCTAGGGTGTTTTAGGGTGGACTTATTAACAATATGTCACTACTTTTACTAATTGAATTATTTCATCATAAAGAATACTTAATGTAGATAATATTAGTACTTTGAATCAGTAAAATCTGACTAGGTATTACTTTAGGAGATATCATAGATAATGCACCAAAATTGCGTGAAGCGCATTCGCGATAAAGTCTAAATGTTCCTCAATAGATGGCGTTGTGTAAATGACGTCATTTTCAAATTGCGGTGTTAAGATTCTCCGCTGATTGATGACCTTCTTTACTTTTTTGTCACAGTTTCATGGCTTCAATGTCCGATGCTATTTTGTCGTTCAATGGTTTGACTTATTTGGTATCTGTATTTGTAGCGATCGTCTTTTCGAAATATGTCCTATTCTATTCTAATTCTAGCGTTGAATAATTCGTTTAATGAAGTTAATTTCATTTTTTTATCATTATAATTATTGATTTTGTGTTTACTGTGTTTAGTAATTTAGTTTCTTCTTTGTTTAAAAAAGGTTTTATCATATCATATACTAGCTGTTGCCCGCGGCTCCGCCCGCGTGTATATCGGTTTAATATTTTTGTTGTAAATTCTTTACTCTATAACTAGGTATTTATAATTCTAAGTTAAACAATTCTAAATAAGTTTCGATTAGTTAAAATTAATTTATACGTTTTGTTATTTATGTTTAGTACTTTAGTTTAAAGGTTTTATCATAATAATATAGCGTAGTTTAATATTTTTCTTGTAATTTCTTTAACCTATTACTATTTATAATTCAGATAGCTAGATAAGTTTAATAATTCTAAATAAGTTTTTATTTGTAAAAAAATATTTCTAAGTTTTTTTAATTATTGCTTTTTTGTTTAGTACTTTAGTTTATTTATTTATTTTTTTATCATAAAGTGTACTTTAATTGTTTTCGTTGTAAATTCTTTAGTCTATAGCTATTAAGATGACTCGCAAACGAAAATCCAATCTTTCACAAAGCTCTCAAAGAGCTAGAGCTATGAATACTGCTAGACAGCAAGAATCTAATGTTCATGCTGAACAGCGTAGACGTGAGCAAGCAGCACGTCAGGCAGAAGTCAGAGCTGGAGAAACTTGTGCGCAAGCTTATGCTAGACGTCAGGAAAATGCTATCCGCATTGCCACTCAGCGTGCATCAGAGACTCCTGAAGAAGCAGCTTCTCGGCGTCAAGAAAACGCAGACCGTATGGCCTCTCAACGTGCTGCTGAAATACCTGAAGAAGCAGTTTCTCGCCTGCTCGCAGTTACTCAGCGTCAAGCAGAGCGCCGTCAAATATTTACAAGAAACTCTTGGGGGATATTTGAAAAATGTGCTTTTGAATATGACGCGACATTAGATTACAGTAGCCACAGGCTCATTAAAATTAACCGTATGGAAAATGTGTGTCGTTATTGTGGGGCATTAAAATGGAAGGAAGAAAGAGCGGGAATGTGTTGCTCTGGTGGCAAAGTAGCCATTCCTATTTTACAAGAGCCCGTGGATCCCTTAAAAACGTTATTCACAGGTGAAACAGATGAATCTCGGCGGTTCCTTGCGCGTGTTAAAAAATACAATTCATGTTTTCATATGACTTCTTTCGGGGCGGACAAAATCCTCGCTATGCCTGGATTTTCCCCTACATTTACGGTGCAAGGCCAAGTACATCACAAAATAGGGTCACTGTTGCCGCCACTTAATAAACAGCCCCAATTTTTACAGGTGTATTTTATGGGAGATGACGAGACGGAGACTGACAGACGGTGTCAAATCATTCAAGACGTAGAGCGAGCAACTGTAGTTAAAATTCAACAAGTCCTACACAACCACAATATCTTGGTCCATGAATTTAAGTCCGCCCTAGAGAATATGCCCAATGATAGTTGCAAGGTAGTCATCCACGCAGAGCGCGTGCCGAGCGGGCAGCACCCACGCCGCTACAATACGCCGGCAGCCGCCGAGGTGGCGGCTGTGGTTGCGGGCGCCGACCCTACCGCCCCAAGAGATATTGTCCTGCGGAAGTACGATGACTCCCTCACCAGGATTGCAGACACGCACCGATATTATGATGCTCTACAGTATCCAATAATTTATTGGAAAGGGCAAGAGGGATATCACTTTAATATCCCTCAAACTAACTCAAATAAAAAAGTCACTTGCATGGCCTTTTACGTTTTCCATGTAATGCTTCGTGAAAACAATTTTAATTTATTGTTGCGCTGTAGGACACTACTTTCACAATTCTTGGTGGATATGTACGTAAAGATGGAGAGTGAGCGCCTACGCTACATAGCTCTAAATCAGAGCAAGTTGCGTGCCGAGAGCTTCATACACCTCCAAGACGCCATTGCGAACGACGGCAATGTCAACCCAAACGATTTGGGTAGTATGGTGATCCTCCCGTCGTCGTTCGTAAATAGTCCCCGTTATCTCCATGAGTATACTCAAGACGCATTTTCATATGTCCGGAATTATGGGCGACCGGACCTATTTCTTACAATGACGTGTAATCCAGCCTGGCCTGAAATAAAAGAGGAATTAATGTCGGGGCAAAAACCAACTGACCGACACGACATTATCGCTAGAGTCTTTCATATAAAGGTACAAAAATTGGTAGCCCTCCTTACCAAAGGGCAGGTGTTCGGTGAGATGCAGTGTTTTATGTATTCTATTGAATGGCAAAAGCGCGGACTGCCACATGTCCATTTATTACTTTGGCTAAAAGAGAAATTGCGTCCCAGCCAAATTGACGAAGTTGTTTCTGCAGAGTTGCCTGACCCCAACGAAGACAAAAAGTTATATGACACCGTTACTAAAAGCATGATCCACGGGCCATGCGGAGTGTTGAATCGTACGTCTCCTTGCATGAAGGATGGGAAATGTACAAAAAAATATCCTCGCGCACTAATAAAAGATACGCAAACCAATGAAAATGGTTACCCGTTATATAGACGTAGAGCGCCCGAGGAAGGTGGGCGTACGGTTAATATTAACTTCAGAGGCACCGCACAAAACTTGTCCGTGGACAATAGCTGGGTGGTTCCATATTCACCGCTGCTTTGTAAAATTTTTGACGCCCACATAAATGTAGAATTTTGCAGCTCGGTCCAGGCTATCAAATATATATGTAAATACATAAATAAGGGCAATGACCAGGCTATTTTCATCGTGAGGCAGCAGGGTAACGTTATGATCGACCCAAAGAATGAGGTGCAGATGTTTCGGGCGGGCCGATATGTGAGTACTAACGAAGCGGCATGGAGAATACTTGGTTTACCGTTGCACCAAAGGCACCCAACAGTGACCCATCTTGCTGTGCACCTCCCAAACGGCGAACGCGTGTATTTTACAGAGGAAAATCTGCGAGACCGAGTTGCAACACCGCCTATCACCACCCTCACCGCATTTTTCCGCCTGTGCCAAGCTGACGAGTTTGCCCAGACGTTGTTGTACGTAGAAGTGCCAAGGTATTACACGTGGAATGCGTCGCGAAAAGAATGGAAACGACGCGTGCAAGGCGCACCCGTCAACGGATGGCCTGGTGTGAAGGCCTCAGATGCTCTGGGCAGAGTGTATACCGTACACATAACACAATTTGAATGTTATTGTGTACGGTTGCTGCTCACTAGACTCCGCGGCCCCACCAGTTTTCAGGTTCTCAAAACCGTCGATGGGCAAGAAAAGGCCACTTTCCGAGAAGCGTGTGAGGCGATGGGATTGCTGGAAGACGACGGCCACTGGGACGCAACGATGGAAGACGCTATATTGTGCCGGTCAGCGACTACATTGAGAGATCTCTTTGCGATTATGGTAAGCGTCTGTGGACTCTCTAACCCCCGACAGTTATGGGACAAGTATAAAAATGCTTTATCAGAAGATATTGCTCGCCGATATCAAGGAACTGCACAAGCCAACGATGACTTAGTTTTTAACGAAGCACTGAAACTAATCGAGGACAAAATTTTTGCGATGGTCGGGAAACTGCTGTCCGATTTCAATTTGCCTACTCCACAAAGAACGGGAGAGCTTTTTACTGATTTAGTCAGAGAGCTGGGTTATGATACTGTTGCCTTGGGGGCTGAAGTCGCCCAAATAGAGCCTCTGTTACTACCAGAACAAAGGGAAATTTTCAATCTCATAACAAACCGCATAGCTAACGGAGAAGGGGGTCTTTTTTTTTTGGACGCACCAGGGGGCACCGGCAAAACATTCTTACTGAACTTGCTGCTAGCACAGTTGCGGAAAGACAAAGTAGTTGCGCTGGCTGTTGCGTCCTCCGGAATAGCCGCAACCTTGCTGAGTGGTGGCAAAACCGCACATTCAGTGTTCAAACTCCCGCTAAACCTTGCAACTGAACAAACGCCCATTTGCAACATCAGCAAAAGCAGTAGTCGCGGTGCTCTAATGCAATGGTGCAAACTGATCGTGTGGGACGAATGCACGATGTCACACAAGCGAGCGATTGAAGCATTGGATCGCAGCTTGCAAGACATTCGGGGCAATCGAATGTTGATGGGTGGAGTAGTCGTTTTGCTTGCAGGAGATTTCCGGCAGACGCTGCCAGTTATCGAGCGGGGTACTGCGGCAGACGAGATGAACGCGTGCCTCAAGGCTTCACCATTGTGGATTAAGGTTGAGCGGTTACAACTGAAGACCAATATGAGAGTCCAGCTCTTCAATGATCAGGAGTCTGGACTATTCGCACAAACACTTCTCGAGGTCGGCGAAGGTCGCGTGCCGACGGACGCTAACAGCCAAATAACTTTTGATAGCCGATTTAGCAATGTTGTAAGTTCGGAAGATAACCTTATCAATGAGGTATTTCCGAACTTAGAACAAAACTTGGCTAACGTGGAGTGGTTGTGCGAAAGAATTATCATGGCGCCTACGAACGAGTTGGTGGGAAAAATTAATAAAAAAATATTGGAGCAAGTTCCAGGTGAGGTGAGGACCTATATGTCAATAGACACCGTCATGACAACTGACGAAACTTCTACGTACCCTGTAGAATTTTTAAATTCTCTCGAACTGTCAGGAGTGCCCTCTCACAAATTAGAGCTCAAGCTTGGTGTGCCTGTCATACTGATGCGTAACCTGGACGCCCCCAGATTATGTAACGGCACCAGGTTACGCGTCACAGAGCTGAGACGGCACATTGTACAGGCCACCATCCTCACCGGAGGGGCATCAGGAGAGACGGTATTGATACCTAGAATCCCCATAATACCCACCAACTTGCCATTTCAATTCAAGCGGTTGCAATTTCCTCTGAAGGTGGCTTTCTCGATTACAATAAATAAAAGTCAGGGGCAAACTCTAAAAGTAGCCGGTATCCACTTGGGAACCCCCTGCTTCTCCCACGGGCAGCTCTACGTAGGTTGTTCGCGTGTGTCGAGAGCAAGAAATCTTTTTGTTTACGCAGAAAATAATAAGTCTCAAAATGTTGTTTACCGGGATGTACTGCAGTAAAATGATTTTTGGCTCACTACGACCCGTGACAATTAATTCAATAAGTCAGCTCAGACAGTTTTTCCGTTTACAGTCCTCGATAAGATTAGTTATCGTAAATTGCCACCCGTTTTGCGATCTTTCTCTCTAAAAATGAGAATATTTTACTCACCGGTTCAGTAAAACAGTGATAAACCGTAGGGTCTGAAACTAACTACTAATATTATAAATACGAAAGTTTGTAAGGATGTTAGGATGTTTGTTACTCTTTCCCGCAAAAACTACTGAATGAATTTGGAAGAAACTTTACAGTAAGTAATATAGCTTATACATGAGAATAACACATAGGCTACTATTTGCCGCGAACACCGATATATACGCGGGCGGAGCCGCGGGCAACAGCTAGTAAATAATAAATACTGTTTGGGTTATCCCATAGACCAACTCGATAGGGAGTGACCATCATAGAGCTATTATAAGTAGAGTAAGGAAGACATACGGTTGCCTGTAAGCGGAAACGTCCAACTGTTAAAAAGAGAGAGAAGTCGCATACGCGAGTAGAGAGAGACAGATAGGTACCGCGATCGTCTCCTCTTTCTAACCGAGTGACGGCTGGACGCTTGACACCCCTGCTCTATCTATAATACCTCTATGGTAGCCATACGCAGACGTATCCCTCTGATAAAATATAGGTACAAATGGGCCTACGCATTACACTGTTATGACACAATGTATCCATATGTGCGTGAAATTGTGAATGTTTGTTTTAATTGTTGTGTGAGTTGGTAGTGACAGATGATTGGTTTTGTATGTGAGTCTTAAATGCGTATGTGTAAGATTTCTCCTCACAACAAATGACAGACTGTTTTGTATCGGGAAAAGACGATAATGGCTACTCACCTCCGTTCCGACTGCCTGTGTTGGTCTATGGGGTAATTCATTTTAAGCTATTGCATAGCTGTTATCGCGGGCTTTGAGCGCGGCGACCGAATCAAGAAATTCCGTAACGAAAATAAAACCTAAAACCCTAAGCTCGCACGGATCGAGACGAGCTGCTGCGAAATCGGACGAATACGTAAACAGCTATTTGTGAGAAAGTATATAGGTGTATAGGTATCTATCATATCTATATAATGCCAAACTCACCGCATGTGCGCCCTGTACGCTCAAAGCCCGCGATAAAAGCTATGCAATAACTTAAAAATAATTATAATTGCATAAGTTGATAAAAAATGCTATGCAATAGCTTAACCGCGGCAGTCCCCGAGTGTCACACGTATATATTTTTTTATTTTGTGTTTATAGTCCATTCGTGTTAAAAAAACTGACGCATCGGTCAATCTGACCAATCAAGTCCAAGCTTTCTTACGTAACGATGATTTACTTGAATCTGACTGGTCACTATTATTGGACTTTATTCCTTAAGAATGTATGAAAATTAAATATTTTTGGACATTTGACACATAACGCCATCTAGCTTCAAAATAAGCAAATTATTATTATTAAATAGTATGATTAGTAAAATTGAGCGTTAACTTTTTAGTTAACGCTCAGGCGTGAAGCCGAGTCTCCACCGAGCAAAAGTTGGCAACTTTTGTGCTGTCAACACATGTTGGTGACAAAAGTTTCTGTAATTTCCTTGTGCTGGCAACTAAAATTGTCAACAAATGTTGGGAACCGTGTTTCTGTTTTTGGCAGTAAACATCAAAAGAATACGCTTGATGCAAATATTTATTGGTTCTGTGGAGACGCTTAGTTCGAATGTTTTTAAATTTGTTGGCGCCTCGGTGTAGACACAATGGTAATAAAATTTGGCGATTTTCTGAAGAGTTGCCAACAGTTGGCAACATTGAAATTGCCAACAATTTCGGTCTTTACATTGCAGCGCTTTGTCATTAGTTATGTCGTCTAACAAACCATTAAAACAAACAGATCTAGAACACTTATTATTAGAGATAGTTTGTGACCAAAATGACGTAAGCGCCGAGAATGTAATGGCGCTTACGCGTTTCGTTCAACGCAGTAATAACTGCGCAATGTACAAAGTGAAGAAGCTTGGTGCATGACATAAGAGTCGGACCTGACACACAGTTTTTTAACGCGAATAGACTATAGATATCGATTTATCGCAGAGAATTACTATTATTGTCATTATTCCAAAGGTAATTGAGTGTAAGTATATAGTTTATATCAAATAATATATCATGTGTTGTTAATTTGGTTAATATATAATTATTATAATTAGAAATGTGTCATTTTATTTCCTTTTCCTGGGACTAAGAATGCCAATCTTCAGGATTTTTCAGTACGAAGCATTCAGTAGCATAATGTCAACTTTATTTACAAGCTTTTTATTGACTTGCAATGTATGTATGGATGTATGCTTGTATGTTCGGGTGGAATCTTGCAACTCAATTTTGAAGCAGATATCTTCATACGATTTTGCTGAAATTTTGCAAGCATATGTATACAGCGTGACAATACAATATTGATGATCTGATGCTGGAGCAGGAAGGTGGCCATAGGAACTCTGTAAAGAAACGTCGCAACATCATCGAGTTTGGACTCGTTTGATTCGTCTCGAGGCATTCCAGTAAAAGCTTGTTTTTAAAAAGATTTTTAAATAAATTATTAAATCTTTACCATAGTGCAGGGAGAGCAAACGAACGAACGTAAGCGATTAGCTATAAGGTATTTTTTCGATACAAAATAATCGAGCATTTTTGGCCGGGGAAAGACTCCTATACTAAAATTATATTAGACTCTAGTTGAGCCCCGCGGTACAACAACAACCGCGGTTAGAGCCGCGGGTCAAAGCTAGTCTAAAAAAAGTAGCCTAAGTTACTCCTTAGATCATCAGATATCTGCCAGTGAAAGTCCCGTCAAAATCGGTCCAGCCGTTACAGAGATTAGCCGACAAACAGACGGACGGACAGACAAAAAATTTAAAAATGATTTTTTGGTACATGTACCATGTAAATATACATAATCATATGTTCGTGTTCATATATGTATGTGTATTTGTTAATTTACAAATAACCTAAATGCATCTACTTCCTATTTTCTCTGCATCACCTAAAGGTTGACTGGTAGAGAATGCCTAAGGCATTAAATCCGCCTATGTACCTAAAGTGCATGATGTGTAATAAATAAATAAATAAATCATATGCATTTATTAAAAAGCGGTTATTTTCATATTACAAATAGACACTCCAATTTTATTTTATTTGTATAGATAATGGCTGCAAGAGGTAAAACGTGTTAGGCATTTAAATTACATTTTTTTATTTCCGTGTGTAAAATAGATTCTCGCGCCGATCAACCACGCAACTTACCAAGATCTTTGTTGGGCCGTAGTCCGTTGGGCTTGATCACCTAGACGGGTTAAAGAATCCCCCCTTTGTGTTGGAGGGACATGGTATGGGCCATCTGTAACCTCACACGGTACATCAACAAAATAATTTTAATTAAGTTACTTCAAGGTAGTAGAGCCACCTGATTTCAGCACGGTTGGGCCGGCTCGACCGGGGCGGTACTACCCTCGCACTGATAATCAACGTAACATGGCACCAGTGCTGTCGTGTTTGGTTGGTGAGTGCGAGACCGGAGGCCCAATTATGCAGAAGCATCACTAGCCCGCCATGGGGTGGGTCACCATGCTGCATTATCTGCATTCGCAGTATGGTGACCACCACTTTTGGATTCTGCTTATGCTTTCCATCAGGCAAAGTAGAGTCATTTTGGAAAGGCCATACATAAAAAATAAAAATAAAGTCATCATCATCAACCTATCGCAGTCCACTGCTGGACATTGGCCATCATTGCATGCCACTTGGTTCAATCCTCGGCTGCCTGATGGAAAGCATGAGCAGAATTTAAGGGTAGTGGTCACCATACTCAATGAATGTGTGGCGACTTTTACATACAGCGCAACAGAAATATACTACAGCGCCATCTACCGAAGTTACACTGAACTACGGAGTGACGAAGGCAACTGAGAAGCTACCAATCCTGAATCGCGCAGTGAGGGTTCGCGCGCCAATTAAGATACATACAACATCCCAACATCAACCGTTGGGCCAACTGGCCCGCCAGGCATGATCACCTCGCCTGGTCGGAGGATCCTCCCTTTGTGTTGGAGGGACATATCACCCGTTCCTCCACAAATGCAGACAATACAACATTGCGGGTTAAAATAATAATCACAAATCCAAAAACCATATTTAATTCTAAAAAATATTAAATATCACAGAGATTGCATATTTGTTATAATTCTTAGAACATAAACACATCATATTCCCCCAATTTTTTGGTTGACCCGAAGTTTCATACATGTCTTTCGAGACCTCATAAAAGTCATAAGTCATAAATATATATAAAATTTATATGAAACCATTTTATATTTTTAATATTTCTAAAACATATACAAAAACCTCAATTTATTACTAATGTCGATAATACTATCATTTTCTAGACTCGTCATTATGGTACAGTCAGCGAAATAAATATAAGGAGTCATTTAAATCTTAAAATAGAATAATTAAATAACTTACTAATTAAATACAGGATAATTTGAGATTCTTTAAATTGATATATAAAACTCACTTTAGACTGCAGTTTTACTCGTGTTAGTGTGAAAATTTATAGAATGGTAACACTTGTTCTAAAGGCACTAGTAGCGCCTCCAGTGGCGAAAGTGAGAGACTATCCATCTACTATTGGCAACAGATATAGTAAAAACTTAAATTTCGAGTGCGAAACAAAGGGAATCAATCCGTAAGTTTTTAATCGGACTAACATTATTATTACACAAATTGTTATATATTAGGTGAATATCAAAAAGAGTGGTCCGATTTGATAGTTTAGATTCTTTTTTTTCAATTCAATTCAAATCGTTTATTGCACTCCATAATGTACATTAAGGTGTTGACAACTTATTAGGGGAAACAATTATGGACCCTGTTGGGCACGGCACTGGAAGAGAAGACGAAACATCTACTATCAATGAAGCACATAATGATAATGATTTTACCAAGGTACCTCAGATCTGCCTTCCTAGCCAAGATGCATTTCTTTCGCGTCGAATCTCTTTCAACAACCGCCTTCTTGTGTATTATTGGCTAATTTTGTTTTGACCAAGTGAGTAAGCATTGAGAATACGTCTTATCATACATTTGTTAGTTTTCTAATAATATTTACGTGGATGTCAACTTGGCTAGGGAGGCAGTCCTGTAGCCTTTAAAAAAAATGTCTTCCCCAACTAATGTCTATGCTTAAAATAATCTGGGGATAAGCATGTGTTTTTACACTCAATTTTTTCCCTAGTGGCGCTTGTTTCTCTTACAAAGTCAAGTATAGCTTAAACTAGAACAGCTACCCCTTATTGCAAAATAAGTACAAATAATTAAGTCTTTAAATTACGTCTTATATATTAATTACATAAGTATATTTCTACTCTACATTCATTGGCTAAAGCATGCTGTCATCAAAATCATAAATAACAGCTTAGTATTACTCTTAACACAAAAATTAAGACATATTTTGTTACATGGAAAGATAAAAACCAATTTCAATTAAAAAAAGTCAATTCCCTTAAATACCCGGTTATTAAGAGTAAATTTGGCGAAACTGCTGACAACACTGCATTTGTTTTATAAAAATAGACCTGCCATTTTTATTATTTCGATATTCTCTCTTAGAAATTTAATCTCTCATTGTATTGAGGATGTTCCGTAAAACATGTACTAACCGAACGAACTATGGTACAAGAAAAGCATTTCGGGTAGTAGGTACTCGTTTTCAGTGTGGTACAGTCGCCAGAGATTTACTCTATGGTACATGTAAAGCAATTCATATGGTGCATGTTTTTTATAAGAATATAATTATAGGGCAGTGACAATATCTGAATCATCGTTTCGACTGATGTCAGCTTGGAGTAGGGGGGAGGGAAGAGATGGGAGAGGTTCCACTTCGTTGTCTGTTGACACTCCAGCGTTATCAGTGAAGCTTAGGAACATCTGTAACGTGAAATAGTAAAATTATCAAAGAACTTTTCCACTAATAAGCATTCATCAGTCAAGTACTGGATATAGGACTATCCTTGGAAAGGAGATTTTAGGAGTTTCTTGACGGTTCTTCTCCATATGAATTATATTTTTACTAGAGTCAGTAATGTAACGTTTCGAAAGTGCCTGAAAAAGGCCTATTTAAAATATTTTTGAAGTGATAACTTCTTATGGGAGGGTGAAGCGCCCGTTACGTCACGCGTTCGTACCAGTCTGTCTGGCTTCCCTTTCTTTCACGCATACGGCAGCGGTAGGCAGGCTCCTTCTCTCACTCTCCACAGCCGTAGATGTAAATAGTTCAATTTAGATTAAGTTATCACTTCTGTCGGGCGTCCCGACAACCACACTTTTTTTTATAAATTTTAATAATAATAGTTAGACTGTGCTGTACCTGTTCAAGCGAACTTTGATTGACGGTATAATCCTCAATGTCACAAGTGGACTGTAGCTCCGCCATCAGCCGAAAGATGTCGCTCAGTTTTGTTATGATCTCCTTGTTATCCACTAAAAATAACATTCACAGTTAACTTTTTGAAAAATAAAACTAACTTTATTGTCTTTACATCATTTTAGATTGTGATAAAAATGGTATTCTATATTCCAATATCAAATGTCACGTAGGCCAGGCCGCAGGCATAGCGTGTAGAACTCTTTACAAAGTGATTATATGAGATGTATGTAAATTAGAATCACATTTTGTTTTTGCAGTACCTTTTCGTTTATATATAAATAATGAACAGAGCTAAATTAATCCTACTTATTTAGTTGCAAAATTTTCTGTGTCACTGGAAGGTTGCTGGTGCTTAAAGCACACGTTATCCTTTTTAAGCATCAGTAGAGATTTTTTTTTATACATTTACGTGAAACGTGGCTACGCCTTTATTATAAAAAACTGGTTGTCTATAAAGTCGGTTAACGGACGATAATGTTACGTGATAACGTCATAAGAAAACCTTGATGAAAAATATGCGTCACTTAGGTCTCACGTGCCTCTCTATCGCTTGTGCCGCGTTCTCGCTCGCACGCGACGCTCACACGGGACAATGAGTCGTACTTTTATGTGCGTGTAGCGGACATTCATCGATTTATAAGATGTTATCATGTCAAATGTTGTGACAATAAACTTTATTATTATTATAAAAATAGGCAGTAAGTACGTACCCGTGGCGTGCGTGGGTATGAGCACGTGCAGCGTGTGCTGGTGCAACACGCGCAGTGACGCGTGCGGCGCCCGCGCGTGGAGACGTCGCCACGCGTCACGCGCCGAGCGTCGCCCCGCGCGACACTGCACTACGTACCCGCCACCGAACCTGCAACCAACGATATTTGACGAATTAAAAGTAACCTTAATAGTATTGATGTCGGAGAGCCACGCTTCAGCATGAATGGGCCGGCTCGACCAGAGTGATACCACGGCCTCACAGAAAACCGGTGTAAAATAGTGCTTGTGCTGTGTTTCACCGAGTGAGTCAGGATACCGGAGGCCCATACCCCTCCCCACCCCCAACCCCTTCCCCATGCCCTAAAGGCCGGCAACGCACTTGTGACGTCTCTGGTGTTGCGGGTGATCATGGGCGGCGGTGATCGCTTACCATTAGGCTGTAAGTTTACTGGTTTGACCCCTTGCTTCTATAAAAAAAAGCTCCAAAAGCTAACGTTCCAACAAAAAAAAACAATGATACCGTTGAAGGTTTGAAACTTGTCACAATAAGTGTTAACGTGGTTACCTATTGAGGCACTGGTCGAGCTCGTCGAGCGCGACGAGGCGGGCGTCCCTCAGCAGCGCCACCCTGGCGGCCAGGCGCCGCGCGTCGTCCAGCGCGTGCGTGGCCAGCAGCACCCCGCGCCGCGCCGCACTCGCCGCGCGCACGCCGCGCGACACGCACGCGCGCGACACCGGGTCCATGCCGCTACGACACACGACCATATCACGTCACTACTACTTATTGCGCACCACTTAAATAAAAACACTAACAATATAATTGTTTTTAAACTTTCGCGACTATACATATTATTCGACTGTATATCGTAAAGCGGACGTCGTAAGTGGGGTGTGTCGAGGTACCGACAGTTCGAAAGTTAATCAAACTAAAGAATACCAAGTGCGGGTAGTTGGTGAAACTCGCATTTCACGGAGGCGTCGCTAAGCTCTCACCGGTCTGCTCGTGACCACGATCGGTGCAATTAGATCGAAACGTCGGGTAACCAAAAAAAAAGATATTGTACCTTGTTAATATTATCGCGATTAAGACCCGATTTACAGTCGAATACTATCAATGTAATGTAGGTACACTACATTGTTAATATTTAACAACAAAAGTCATAACAATTTGATTGGTTTCCACTTCACTATTAAATCAAATTGTTATAAGGTGTATTGTGTTGCTAGACTTTAACAAATAACAGGTCTAAAATAACTATAAACAGACCAGCCCCTTAATCAAGTTAACATTCTCCAAATGTCATTAAAAAACTAACAAATATATCGACAGCAGAAAACGAAAATGTCGTATCTCGAAAACTTGACCAACGACTTTTTACTATAGTTTAGATCAGAAAAAACCTCCGTCGAATGGTCTGTATCTCATTACGTAATTTTTGTATATAGAGAAATATGTTACGAATTTCAACTTTCTTTCTTTTTTAATATAAGAATTATTAATTTTAGAAATGTTTTTGATGTAAAGTGGTAAAAGGTGGATATTTCGAGATACGACATTTTCACTTTCTGCCGTCGATATGAGAATAACGTCATCTCAACAATAACAATAAGTCACATAATGAAAACAAAATATTACTCTATAATAATACAAGAGAACACAGACGTTAACGATTGTAAACAAATAATTGACGCGAAACTTGCGTCTTGGCTAAAGGTGCAGAGTTTATACGACACTTGAGTTTTCTGATTAATGTACTTAAATACTCAAACAAAACATATTAAACAGGCTTCTATAACACAACTGCAAGCCTGTCATAACTCGTCATCACATTAAAGTTCAATTTTCCGGTTGGCCTAGTGGTTTAGGCGGTCGCCACGCCACTTGCCAATTCGCCAAGTGTTGTGGGTTCGAATCCTACACGGGACCACACTTTGTGTGATCCACAAATTGTTGTTATGAGTTTGGGTGTTAATTGTGTCCGTTTCGTTTTAAAAGTCCCCCGCGACACAGGATGTTTATTTCGAATGCGGGAGTTGTCTTTTAAAAAAAAAAACTGCCATAGAACTGAAATGAAGGTCACATACCTGGTAGGTTCATCCAACAACACTAGTGGTGTCCGTGCCATGAAAGCAACAGCAGCACACAGCTTGCGCTTGTTGCCGCCCGACAGCGCGCCGCTCCGGACGTGTGCGTAAGGAACCAGCTCAAACATGTCCAGGGTACGCGCCACCACCTGCCATCACCAGATCATGATTATTACCATTCAAGAATCAGCACGCTGAAGTGGAAGTGGATCGCTGGAGCCGAAAATTGTCGGAGAGGAAACTCTAGCACATTTCGACCATCAGTCCGTCTGAAGATATGACCGGCTAAAGTAACTGGCAATTGATGACTGCACAATGTCTAGAATGAGATGGTTGGTGTTCCTTGGGGCCAGTCTTCACTCAGCAATTAACAGTGATGAGCTGATGATGATCGTTCAAATGGTTTAATATCTTCAAGTTCGAATTTAATTGAGTTTGTAACCTGTTCGTGATCGGTGATGCCACGAAGTCGACAGTAGAACCGTAAGATTTCTGTCACCGTTAGAAGTGAATCGATCGCATCACTTTGAGGGCAATAACCTGCGAATGAACAAATTATAATCTTTAAGTCGATTTTAAAGAATAATAATAGTCTTGTTGTAGAAAAGAAAGTCGTCGCTTCTCCATTTCCAAGACGAATATACAGCGACAGTAATATATATCAGACACTGACGTTACCTTTACGCGTTAGCCTAGTCTGGTTTACTGAAAAAGCTAGAACATAATAAAGGTTTACTTACTGATAAGGCCGGTACAAAGTTGAGTGGAGTTTACAAGTTTATTGTTGAGGTAGATATGTCCCGACGTGGGTCGGATTTCACCAGTCAGAAGCGAGAAGGTGGTCGACTTGCCCGCACCGTTCTGACCCAGAAGAGCTGTGCACTGTCGAAATAAATTGTATTAGGAAAATAGATTCATTCTAGAATTAAACTCAGTTGAACTTATTCCTCTAATTTAATTCATTTCAATCCTGATGGGTTTCGCCCCTTGATAATGCTTTAGTGCGAAACCGGTTAGGATTGAAGTTAATTAAAACAGAGGAATAAGTACAAGTGAGTTTATTTATAGAATATATTTTCACAAGTTCCATCAAGTGCCGACAATCAAGAGTATAAATTATAGGAGTATAGCTTTTAATGGCAGGATTGGTTTTAACAGTATCTCTATATATTTGAAGTTTGAAGTCATTTTCTTAAAATAATTTTGATAATGAAAGAAGAAGTTTCATTCATTTCGTCCGTTCTTTAGTCTTCTGAGAATTTACTACAATGTATATATGTGTGGTACGGAGTACAGAAAGTCGACTTCGGGGTTGCGGAGGTCAGATGCCAGTCAATCCGTGGAAAAACCGATATTCAGATAAAACCGGTTGAGCTGGCGACCCCAAATATTCTTGGGAATAATAAAGGCCAGGAAGATGATGACCCATAGGCCAAAACTTGTTTTTTAACGAGAGGCGTATATCCAGTAGTGGAGTGCTGATGATGAGGAGAGTTACCTGGTCGGGAGGGATGCCGAGCGTGAGGTCCCGGAGGGCGAGGGTGCGGGCGCGGTAGGCCTTGCTCAGCGCCACCACCTGCGCCACGTCACTCAGCGGCGCCACCACACGCTGCATGGAGTTCTTCGAACCTTCGGTATGCACGTACCCTGACAGACAAGTGTTCTTTAATTAATTAGAAATTTTATTTCGGTAACCGAGTAGTTCGTCTACGGATCTCCTCATTTCTGATTCGATCTCGTAGAGAGATCCCAAGCATAATCCGTTCCATAGCTCGCTATGTGACCTCGAGCTTCCTTATGAGGCCCATAGTAAGACACCACATGACGGCAAGCGCAACGTATGAAGGCCTCTAGCAAGGTGGACGGACCCGTTGGATACTGACCGGTCAATCAATGGGGGAGGCCTATGTTTTGCAGTGGACTTCTTGGGGCTAATTTGATAGTGAACCGAGTAGGGTAACATATTTGCAAAGCTAAGAATTCACAATCAGAAGTCAGCCTATGGATGGGTGTCAATTTTTTAACACAAATGAGACACTTCCATCCGTCCCGGTTGCTATACGAATGACGCTTCTGCTAGCGTTGCAGGTAATTGGAGAACTAAAAAGTCCGAGAACAATCTTTTGACAGGACTTAGGTACAAATTGGCTAATACTTGGGTTGTAAAAGAGAAAAATTCATCCGTATTGTAGCACACTGAAAGTTGACTTCAACCTAATTTAGGAAAAGGCTTGGAGGAAGAAAAAAGAGCTGAACATCAACTCTCATTCATACCTCTGTTGATATTTCCAATAGTGCTAACGCCGTGTATCGTGTGCTCAGCTTGGAGACGAGATGAGTGTACTCTCTTTCTTTCTTCACTCACTTCTACTGGCTCCAATTCCCCAGAGGCTAGAGGTGGAATGGTCACTGAACGGAACCTGTCGATAAATAAGTCAAAATTTTGAGATCTTTCCCGTCACTTATTTTTTAATAAGGACATCCCTAACACTAAGAATATATTATGTGTTTTAGGAGACTTTATATATATGCAACGGCAGAAAGTGGAAATATCGTATCTCGAAATATACAACTTTACGCCAGAGACAAAAAAAAAACATTTCAAAAGTTCTTAACTCGTAGTTTAATAAAAATAGTAAGTTGAAATTTGAAAGATATTTCTCTCTAGCTAAACCTCGCGTAATGATACACATACCATTCAACGCGGTTCAAAAGTGTAAAGAAAATTCGTTTTGTCAAATTTTTGAGATACGACAATACCGCTTTCTGCCGCCGATATACAAAATTCCTAGACTCAGAACAATGATAGATGTGTTTTCTATTTACGTGAGACAAGCTAAAGCAGTGATTTCAAAGAACTTTTAGGGGAAATGAACGTGTTTGACGATAATTTCTTTGTGAATAATAACAAAATATTTATTTCACCTTACGTTATTTACGAAAGAATTACTTATTATGCATATGGATCACACAAAGTGTTATACACACAATAGGGAAGCTAGGGAGGAAGGGAGATTGAAATGTGTAAGAAATATCTCAATCAGCTAAGGGTGGTAGAGCTGAAAATAGAACTTTCTGGTGCCAGAACGTAAGAGCCTTTTCATATGGTATTAATGTCAGTGAACGCAGCTTACCTGACAAGCAGACCCTCGAAGCAATTGTACTCGATGGCCAAGTTGAGCAGCATGAGAGCAGTCCCTACGACCGCCAGGTATGAATAATGCAGAGTGATCAAGTTGCTTGTCAGGGGATCCTGGTATGTGTCCATCCCGAATCGGCTTAACACCTGGAAATCATATCCGAGATAAGCTTGAAAAGTGTTGGAGATTTTATTTATCGGATGAACAGATTTTAAGCACGCTGTATAAACATTTTATGAACAGTAAAATTAAGTGTTAACTAAAAGTGAGGCGATACGCTGCATCGCTTTGTGGTTGGTTATGTCGTCTAACAAGTTATTAAAACAAACAGCGCTAGAACGCTTATTATAGGGATAGTTTGTGACCAAAATGAAGTAAGCGCGGTAAATGTAATAACGCTTACGTCACTTCGTTCAATGCAATATAAGTGCGCAACGTATAAAAGCGAAGAAGCTTAGTCGTGTGTCGGACCTGACACACACTTTTTTTTTATAAATACTTCTCTCGTAAAAGGGTAAATCGTATTAGACAAAGATACTACGAACCTGAGCTTGTATGGTGTTCTTAGCTATCTCCAAAAGTCCATCCCCCAACGCGAACTGCGGCGCCAGTAAGAAGATCTTGTGGAGCACGTAACGGGCGTTGTCTGTTGCCTGGAAGAACATAACAATAGGTTCTTAACCGGTGAGTGGACTAAAGGCGCGTCTCTACCAAAATTGTAGGCAATTTCAGTGTTTCCAACTGTTTGCAACTCTACAAAAAATCGCCAATTTTTGTTTACGTACTGTCTACACCGAGTCGCCAACAATTTAAAAAACATTCCAACTAAGCGTCTCCACAGAGCCAATAAATAACTAAATAAAAGGAAATTACAGAAACTTTTGTCACAACACGTGTTGACAACACGAAAGTTGCCCACTTTTGTTCGGTGGAGACTCGGCTTTAGAATATTTACATTATTGGTTTCTATAAGAGAAAATATTGCAGTGAGATGAGAGTTCCATTTAACCAGTTATAAGTAACAGAGCAGTTTAAATATTGCCTAAACCAATTTTTATCAACAACATATTTTAATGATTACTTGAATGGCTTTACCCATTAATGACTTTGTGGCGACCTCCACATACAGCGCAACAGAAATATACTACAGCGCCATCTACCACAGATACACTGAACTACGAAAGAAACTACCCATCCTGAATCGCACGATAGAAGTTCTCGCGTCGATTAACATACATACAACATCCCAACATCAACCGTTGGGCAGTTGGCCCGCCAGGCATGATCACCTCGCCTGGTCGGAGGATCCTCCCTTCGTGTTGGAGGGACATGACGAACATGAAGTTGGAGCAGTGATTTAATATGCCTTGCCACCTCCTACATCCCTGAGTATTTTGACTTCGATATCCACTTTACTAGCGTATGTGGAAGTGGTGAGAGAAGTTATACAAGATGTTGTCGTAATATTTTAGAGGAAAACTGTAATCTGCCTTTTAATGCAGTTCCGAGACTCCAAATAATTCCATTTTAAGTACCCGGTTAAAGCATTCAGTTGAAGAACCTTCATTGCGCAATGCAAGATTGCGATTTACCACGTAGTTCAATATATCTCCGTTAGATGGCGTTACACTATATATTCGCTGCATTTGTCACTTCAGTTTTTAGAAACACAGAAGGTCCTTACGCAAAGAATATGCAGAATACCGAGAATATTTCAGTTAATGTTACTAAATATATCTTTGAAGGTAAATTTCCTTACCTCCGACTCAGAAATGATGTCAAATATGAGGAGTATAGCGATAAAGGAGAGACCAAGGAAGGCATTGCCACAGAACAGAACCATGTTTGCCATACTTGCTTCCGAGAACATCTTCTCTGCTACGTGAATCATGCTTCCGCAGGCGTACCTGTTCAAAAATACTTTAAGGTTAGGCATTTGCTGGAGTATTTAGTTTCTAGTTAAACTGGTAAATCTTTTAAACTACTCCAAGGATTTTAATGCAATTTTTAGCAATGGATGGAGTGATTCAAGAGGAAGGTTTATATGTGTAATACATGTAAACTATAATAGAGGAAATCCGAGAATTTCAAAAACTTCGATGAAGTAGTACGAGATCTATGTTTCTTTTGAACTTTTTACGAATTAATAAAATTGAAGTATCAGAGTTTGTAATTTAAAATTAACAGCTTGTCACTAAATGCATATGAAAGTATACACAGTAATAACATCAATAAAAAACATTTTTAAATGTATTTAAAAATAATCATTCTATATCATAATAATCATTATATCATAATTTTTGCGATTCATTTTTATATATATAGATTAAACTTACCCATAAAGAAGGAACAGTAAGCATATAGCTGGTAGATTATTCCTCGAGATGAACACAGGGAAGCCAAATGCAGTCATAACTGCTGCAGTGATACCCATGTTGATTGCCATTATCTAAAAAAACGATGTCGTAAGATGGGGTCTAACAATGAACATGAAATAACAAATTTCTAGGAAATAAAGGGTCTTCTGACATCAATATTGGATAAATTGATAAACGTGAGCTTAGTTTCCAGTCTTCTAGTTCTTTGCTCGAAGAAAAGATCAATCATACATTTGTGTTCTTGTTAATGGAATAGGGGACAAACAAGTAGAATCGCCTAACGGTAAGCGATTACCGCCGCCCATGGACACCCGCAACACCAGAGCCGTCACAAGTGCGTTGCCGGCCTTTAGGGGATAGGGCGGGGAGTGGGGGAAGGGGGTTTAGGGTATGTTCTTAACGCAACTTAATGAAAAATTAGACCATCCTAACTAATATTATAAATTTGAAAGTAACTGTCTGTCCGTCTGTTATACTTTCACGATTAAACCTTTGGACCGATTTTATTAAGTTTTGCCATGTCGATACTTTGGTTCTTGAGTAGGGCCATAGGCTTGGGACCACACGGGAAGCAGCAGCTTTCAAATAAAAAAGAATCATCAAAATCGGTTCACCGAGTCCAAAGTTATAAGGTAACAAACATTAAAAAAAACAGTCGACTTGATAACTTTCACCTTTTTTGAAGTCGGTTAAATATACTTACCAACATATCCCACGCAAGAGCTGTGGTCCAATACAGCAAGGGGCTGACACCGCACAGAAGCTGCAGCCGCTTCTCCTGGCTCCGGCGCGCAGACACCAGGTAGATGGCAGCACCAGCGCTGATCAGCGCGTAAGCTACCAGCACCAGCCCTGAGATACCGGCGTCTGCTATATGTTGGTATCTGAGGAAATGTAAATGTGAAAATTTTAATTGAAAAGTTCAAATTCGGAGAAATTAAGTCGGAGTATTAAGAATACGGAGGGTCATCACCCCTACTCGTGGGTATTTTGTTACCCTAAACTACGGTAGGCGCCCACAAACTAATAGGGTAGATGACTGTATCGTAAAAAATAGCGATGTCTCCTTCATTAAAACGAATATTACAAAACATCTCGGAAGATATAATTATTACAGATTTTTATTTAAATTACAAATTTTAATCAAATAAACATTGAAATATAATTGCTCAACTGAGTAGCCTAAAACAGTGACATCACAAGTTTGTATTTAGTACATTTATCATACAAAGTTATGGTTTTGACAGATGATAAAGAGTAACTAATTTGTCTAAGGTGTCATCTACCCTATTGAACTGCGTTCTGGCCAGTGCACTTTTTAGAAGGCGAAAATTCAAAATCTCTTTTCTAAGGCTTATGATTATTTTTTTCCATGAATGAATGAGAGAATCAAATGCCTAGCATAAATCAGCGAAAATCATATCAAAATCATCAAGTTTATTTAGCGAATACCAAGTACTAGTTCATGCATGATTTTTGTCTCTTTTTTGTGAAGTGCTAATACGTCATCCACAATTGTTAATGAGGTACAGTCGGTATTAGTTATTGTTAGATTGAATTTGAATCGACTTGTTGTAACTAAACAAATAATAAAAAAAAACGACTTCAATCTGGACCAAATTGAATGGGACCATTCGGGAAGCACCAGCTTTCAAATAAAAAAAGAATCATCAAAATCGGTTCACCCAGTCCAAAGTTATGAGGTAACAAACATAAGAAAAAAACCGTCGAATTGAGAACCTCCTCCTTTTTGAAGTCGGTTGATAAAATGTATCAAGCACCATCTGTCTAATTGTAGTGTACCTTTGAAGAAATATGAAATTTTGGTTTCGGTCGTTTCATTTCAATAGTTATTCTTCTAGTAAGTATAAAAAAATGCAAGAAAAACTGGCCAAGTGCGAGTCGGACTCATGCACAGAGGATTTCGTACATATATCTACATGTGTTAAGTGTATAACACGTTGCTTCGTACCAAATTTCAAGATTCTGAGTTCACGGGAAGTTTCCTGAAGGTTTTGATTCCCTTGCGAGTGTCGAAAATTTGCAGCATAAACACGGCTCTATCTTTTGATTGCGTTGGCTTAGAAGTTTGATTTTTTCACAACTCCAAGAGACAGTAGACCTGAGTATTTGATATGAATTTCAGCTTGATAATTCCACGCGTTCCTGAGAAAAAGGGTCATGACCGACAGACAGACGGACAACAAAGTAATCCTATAAGAGTTCCATCTTTTCCTTTTGAGGTACGGTACCCTAAAATCAGTTAAACCAACTTACACAGTAGCTTTGCTGAGTTGTTCCTTAGAGATCTTGAGCGGGTGCGTGTACGTGGTGATGGCGGCTGCGGGCGAGTGCGTGCGCGCGCGCAGCACGGCCGAGTTCAGCGCGTTGACGTGCGACACCAGCGCGTGGTGGCCCTTGTTGTTGTACCACACCACGAGGTTTGTTATGTCGTTCTTCAGAGATGCTGAATAGCCTCCATATCTGGAATCATCAATTATAAAAAATAAATTAAAAATTTCAAATCCACAGATTAAATCAATACATTTTTATCACGAGGCATCTCTATTGATAAAGCACTGAAAATAAAATTAATCCCTTTTCGAGGAGATCGATATTCTAAGGAGTATTTCGGGTTACTTTTATACTGAAAAAAGAATTTTGGGATCTACGCAAAGATATTTTTTTCTTAAAATGAGATATGTCTAATTTAAAAAGGCCGTACCTTTTTTCGATGAATATCTCCTGTGTATCAACTAGCCAGTTGTTGAGGCTGTTCACGTCAGGCAGTGCCATCATGTCCGGGAACACCGTCAAGTTCGGTTTCACGTCGCACACTTGATGTTTCGTTAGACATTCACATGTAGGGGAATCCTGCGGTAAAATACACATCATCATTACATAGTATAAAATGAAATCGCTGTCGCTGTCTGTTCGCTTAGATCTTTTAAACTTGTTAAAGAATTTTAATGCAGTGTTCAGTGATAGATGAAGTGATTTAAGAGTAAGGTATATATGTGTAATACATGTATATTATAATAGAAATAAATCGGGAATTTCAAAGACTTCCATGTGAAGCTGGGCCGGGTCGCTAGTTAAATATAAAAAATAATTGATGTACTAAAAAGTAAAAAATCACGTTTAGAGGTAGTTTTTTTTATAGAATAGGTTGCAAACGAGCTGATCTCTAGCTAATCGCCTGATGGTAAGCGATTACCGCCGCCCACTGAAACATCCCAATTAAAAATAATTTTCAAAATTGGCTCATAAATGATTGTTTTGAAGTAAAAAATAAATAAACAAACAGAACTGAGAACGGCAACGCACTTGTGACGCCTCTGGTGTTGCAGGTGTCTATGGGCGGCGGTAATCACTTACCATCAGGCGATCCGTCCTCCATCTTTATTAGGAATCTAAAAAAAAATGATGTAGATACGTACGTCTTTTGTCCAGTTTTTAATGTGTCTTCCTTCCATCAAATGTTCCATGATGCGCTCAGCAAATGATGCGTCCAAGTTCTTGGATAAATTGGATGGACGAGGTCTATTAAAAAAAAACCATTACTTATGCGCTGGAGAGGACAAAATTTAGATTTCGTGAATATTCGAGAAAAAAACTATTGCTTAAAAGAAAGCGAAATAAATATTATATATTTCGGATATCTGACACACAACGCCATCTAGTACCAAAGTAAGCTAAGCTTGTACTCTAGTACTAGATAATAAATACATTTTTTTTATTTTTTGTAAATACATACATATTTCACATAGAAAACACCCCAACTCCGAAACAAGTATTTGCAGATCATACCAACATTTGGTCCGTTGATCCGACTCGAGAATCGAATCTGAGGAAGTCCGAGGAAGTCAAATTGAAATGATGGTCTTAGGCAGTTCTATATAAGGTACTTACACAATAAAGTCTGTGGTGTTCTTGTATAGATACTTGTCAAGTTTGAGTGATATCTCGTTGTCTGCCGGTGGCCGCAGCATGGAGAAGCCCATAGCGATGGTCACGAACAGTGATGGCAGGATAATCAGCATGAACAGCAGCCATCTGAAGAACCATTACTATATTAATAAACAAGGTAATGTTTCACATAATAATCTTAACATATAAGACCCTTAAGCCACATGGTCTGGGTCCTCTTAGAGCAAGAAACCTGACGCCGGCCAATGGGGTGGGTTCTTAGTGGAATTACAACTTACTCCTGGATCCAGAACCTCTAGAGAACGAGAGACCCTAAAGGTTTTTCACTCCGTCAATAAAAAAAGGATGTTATTCACTTATGGCAACATTCATTATGTCAGATGATAGTGACAGCTGTCATTCTGGCGAAACGAACGAACGAAGTAATTGGATGAGGCGGCCATCTTGTAGGTACGACAGCGGTCTGGATGAATCGCTTATTTTCGATGCAATCACTAAGGCTTATACACTTGTTTTAATTATAATTAATCCATGTTAATTAAGTATAGTAAATTCAGCCATTATTTCCTGATTAGGTAATTTATTTATGACTCTATCCATGTATAAATTGTATAATATGTCGAAACCATCTGATATTAACCATGTAAAATTCCTATTGTATTTTCAATGTATGTAAATGTCAGTTTGTTTGTTATGTACGGATTATCTACTTAACTGATCATCATGACATTTTTATTAGGTGTCAGAGGTACATATTAGAACAAAGAGTATCAGAAAAAAGCAGCTAGCAGATATACTCTTACATATAGTTCGAGCGTTAAAATAAATTAGTTACTTTGATCTATATGTTACTGCTTATAAGGTCGAGAATGCATTGAGCTGTAGAACCAATAAGGTGAAAGTTTACCTGTTTCTGATATGATGCAGGTATCTGGTGTACATTAGCGCGAGGAACTGCTCCCAGGCAGACCCTTTCATCGGTCCCTCTGAGGGTACCAGCTGTTGTGGAGTGCGGTCCGTCCTGATACTTGAACTGGAGGCACTCTTTGATGGGAAGCTTTCTGATGAAGCTATAGCAAAATTGGAAGCCTTTTATTTTCATGGTACAAATGTTCTTCGTATGGTAAAATACAGAAAATCTTCCTTTTTCAACCGACTTCAAAAAGGAGGAGGTTCTCAATTCGACTGTATTTTTTTTTTTTTTTATGATTGTTACCTCATAACTTTGGACTGGGTGAACCAATTTTGATGATTCTTTTTTTATTTGAAAGCTGGTGCTTCCCGAATGGTCCCATTTAAATTTGGTCTAGTTCTGACATGTCATCCATGAGAAATCCATATAAGTCTTCAATTTGCATTATGTATGTATGCGACAAATTAACGAATAACTCAATATTCCCGTATGGTCCCATTTAAATTTGGTCCAGATTTAAGTCGGTTTTTCTTTTTGTTAAAATTTGTGATTATTATAAAATGGTAACTCCCGCATTAGGAATATACATCCTGTGTCGCGGGGGACTTTACAAACATGTATCAAACGGACATAAAAAACACCCAGACTTAGAATAACAATTTGTGGATCACACATAGTGTTGTCCAATGTGGGATGTGAGCCGACAACACTTGGTGCAGTACGAAGCGGGGTGGCAACTGCTTAAATTACTAGGCCAACCGTGCAGTCAAATAGTTTCTTAGTTAATAATAATAGTTATCGACTGTATGAATGGCTTAGTTGTTTAAGCGTAGACCTCAACGCTTTCTATTGCTTTGAGTGTTGTCGGTTCTGTTCCCACATTGGACAAATTTTTTTACTGATCCACGAATTATTGTTCTGAATCTGGATGTTCTTTGTGTCACATAGTCTTAGTTTGGGAGTTGTCTTTTCATTTAGAAAAATTATCTATTACTGGAATATTTTATTTATCATTATAACAAGAAATTACCAAGTTAAACTTACTGTACTCAATCGTGGTTGGAGGGGTGTCAGCTTGTTGGCACACATTGAAGAACACCTGCTCCAGACTGCTGCAGTCCATCGTAAAGCTCTTGAAACCCAGCGCAGGTTGAGTAGCTTCCAGCACGGAACATAACTGGAGGAAACTAGGGAGAAATGTGTAAAAGAATTTCAGTACGTACCGCAATTTATCCTCAATTTCGGTTACGTTAATTAGTTCACAGAATATTAATAAGGATTTCGGACATCTGCCACACCACGCCATATAAATTGCTTCAAACTAAGAAGAGCTTCTCTAATCTTCTCAATCTAGCTATGAAAGCTAGATTGACTGATAAAATACTTATATACTTTTTTTAAAAATACATACATATTATACATAGAAAACACCCAAACGACAGGTAACGACGGTTCGACTCAGGAATTGAACCAGAGACCTCAAACACAGCGGTCGCATACGCTACCATTGCGCCACCGATTGATTATACTAGTAATTGATTCTGTTCTCCTACAGTACTTACTTATTATTCAATCCGTTCACGTCAAAGAATGGTAGCCCAATCTCCACCTCAAGTTCAATGACATCCATCACGTTGGCATTCTTCACCACATCCCTGATTACTGTCAGGAGTTGCTTCGTCTTCTCCTCTTGATTAATCTCTTCTGTCAGTTCGTTGATATCATCTCTATCTGGGTACATCACTGTTAGCTTGTACCCGTTTCCAAGGGTTCGCTTAATTTCGATTGGTGATCCGGTTGTGTGGATTTGACCCTGCATCATTAATTTTCGTGTAAATGTTGGCATTCATCGCAGATTTTAAAGGTTATTACGGAATTTGTCTACTTGTAAATAGATACTGCCCAAGACCAGAATAATTGGCCATCCGTAGGGGAGACCTTCGATCAGCAGTGAACAGCGAAAGGTAGATTTGAAATGGTAATGGATTTATTTGCTTAGGAACCTGGCTAACATCAAATTTTTCTTTAATACTTGCTTTAACCAGTGGCTGTGCCCGCATGTATGTCAGTTATCGCGATATAAGTACCATATTCTGTCCTTCCTATAGAATCAAAGTATCACCATGTTAAATTTCATTGCAATCGGTGCAGCGGCAGACACATAGGCAGACTGAGTTACTTTCGAATTTATAATTAATTAATAATATGAGTATGAATAACGTCGACAATTGTGACGTTAATGATAATGTCTCAAAGCCAAAAACAACTTTAGGTACATCTCGCAAAACAATTTTGCTTTGACCACTACTCCATTTAAATATTTAGAACCACAGTATTTGAAACTCGATGGAATTAGAGCATCTAGTTTTTTAAAGACCAACCTTGTGCAATATCACGATCTGATCGCTGAGCAGTTCTGCCTCGTCGAGGTGGTGAGTCGTCATTAGTATCGTCTTGTTTTCTTTCAGCTTCACTATCATTGACCAAATGTCCCTGTTAGGAAAATATAATATAATATATCGTCTTTATTATTTCTTCTTAATACTAGTTACAGTTAGATTACACCAAAGTATCATCATTATGGCATCATATAACGGTGGGAGAGCCACGCTTCGGCATGAATAGGCCGGAGTAATACCACGGCCTCATAGAAAACAGTGCTTGCGCTGTGTTTCACCGAGTGAATGAGGATACCGTAAGCCCTTATTCTAATCTCTCCCCATCCCCCTAAGGCCGGTAACGCACTTGTGACGCTTCTGGTGTCCATGGGCGGCGGTAATCGCTTACCATCAGGCGATTTGAGGCGATACGTCTGCTCGTTTGCCCCCTGTTCCATTAAAAAAAAATATGTCTATTTTTTTTTAACTAAAACAGCTGGTGTACAGGTTGAGCCTGTTTCAAAGGTTATTTTAAATATGGACCTGTTAAAGTGACTTTACTCGGTCTGATGGAAAGCACGAGCAAAATCAAGGAGTAGTTGTCACCATTCATTGCGAAAGACAATGCAACAATGCAGTAAGGTGACCCATACTATAGCGATATATTGAGATGCATTTTTTTATAGTCAGCTGTCAAAATGACTCTGCCCCGCCTGATGGAAAGCACAAGCAGAATCCAAGAGTGGTGCTCACCATCCTTAATGCGAACAAGGACAGTGCAGCATGGTGATCAGCACTGGCGACCTAGTGAGATGCTTTATCACGCCCCGTTTAAAGGAGAAAATGACTTTATACTACACCTGATCGGAACAGTAGTCATTATTCCCTGAAAATGAAAAGAGAACGTTAGTCTTTTCCTTGACCTGAATAAGCGGGAGGAAAAAATGTACGAAAATCCATTTCTAACGTGTTTTAGCGGAAGAGAAAGTTCTATGAATTTTCATTTCTCATGTGTTATCTTATCTATGGCGCGCGCCTGCTCAAGGAGTTTTCATATAATTTAAATATGGAATCTCCGTGCCACTGACATCCTTTTGTGAAGAATAAAAAAAAAACAAAAGAAGCGCGAAATATCGGTCAAATTCTAAGCTCAATTGTGTCTTACATTACATGATGTCTTACGTTTTGATTTAAACACTTTCTACAATACAAGTCTTTAAATGTTCCTCACAGGTGTAGTATAAAGCACTGTGTAGCACTCGGGTGAAAGTCCCATTCCTACCTCGGAAGTATTGTGGCCCTAGCCTGCGCCTTCGGGCCACAAACTGCTCCCTCGCTAGTAATCGGTCCCTTTCCTCCCTCGGTGAACAATGTCTTATTATTCTGCCTAATGGAAAGCATCCAAGAGTGATGGACAGTTGTTATTCTGATTGATTCTTCGTCTAGTTCCAGCATCATGCAAAGCAGCAGGCCCTACCTCCTAGCGGCCGGGTCGACCCCCGCGGTGGGCTCGTCCAGTGACACGAGGCGGGGCGCTCCCACGAAGGCCAGCGCCACGCACAGGCGCCGCCGCGTGCCGCCCGACAGGCGCCACACCGCCTCGCCCGACACCGCGCCCAGGGACAACACGTCCAGCATCCTGCAAATTATTCCTTATTAACATTTATGCATGGAGGAGGAAGAAACAGCCGCCCATGTCATCATGGCATGTCCTGGGGTGGCAGAATACCGGGCGGAACACCTCGGATCACCGAGGTCACTTCCAGAAGTCGACGGTAACGTGAGTGGTCTACTGGGCTTCTTGGAAGAACTGGATTGGCATGAATGACCCACCACGCAAAATAGGCGCAATAAAGATGTCGAGATGCAGAAACGCAGCCCGCAAATCATCACCATCATACTTATTAAGATTAATAATATATTAGCGACGGAATAAAAATACAAATTATCACCACTCTGAATTCTTTCCTGAATATTGTAAGAGTCAAATAAGAGAGTAATAAACTAAGTAGGAAAACACTGCCCACGATCTTGTAAATGTAATGAGTCAAAAGGCCGATTAACGTAATTTACTATGCGTATGACAACAGGGGCCGAACAGCTCTGCAAGGTGAAGGAAAACTAAACACAAACTGGTTTCATAAATTTCGTTTACATTTTTAAAAGGACTTACTTGTCAACCTCGTCTCGCAGCTCCCCTTTGGCGTGTTCCCCCTTGAGTTGCGCGTAGAGCGTGACGTGCTCGCGCGCGCTCAGCTGCTCAAAGAGCACGTCACGCTGCGGACACACGCCCAGCCGCGCTGAGCATTCTCGCTCCGAGCGGACGATCACGTGGCCCTTAGTCGGCTTCAGCATGCCTGTTAGTATGTTACTGCGAAACAAATATACTATCAAATTTTAGGTTGAATGTCTCAGTAAATAAATCCTGATAGCTAAAGAAATGTAACGAGTAGCAATCACTATTGAGATATCAATTCCTTATCTATATATATAAAAGAGTAAGGTGACTGACTGACTGACTGACAGACTGACTGACATACCCAGAGATCAACGCACAGCCCACACCGCTGAAGCTAGAATCCTGAAATTTTGCATGTAGGTTCTTTATATAACGTAAGTGAGCACTAAGAACGGAATTTTCGAAATTCCACCCCTAAGGGGGTGAAATAGGGGTTGAAAGTTTGTATGGAAGTTCGTCATTTATTAAGTAAGAAACATGAAACTTTACTTTTGGGCTACTGATTAAAAAAGAGTAGAAACGTATTTAAGCGTTTCTGGATATTCTACCCCTAAGGGGTTAAATAGGGGTTGTTATTTCGTATATAGGTCAGTCAGGAAGTCCGTCATTTTTGAAGCTAGAAACATAAAAAAATATTTTTAGGCTGCTGATTAAAAATGAATTGACACGTGTTTCAGCGTTTCTAAATATTCTACCCCTAAAGGGGTGAAATAGGGGTTGAAAGTTTGTATGGAAGTTCGTCATTTTTTAAGTAAGAAACATGAAACTTTATTTTTGGGGTACTGATTTAAAATGAATAGATACTTATTTAAACGTTTCTGAATATTCTACCCCTAAGGGGGTGAAATAGAGGTTGAATTTTTTTATGGAAGTTCGTCATATTTTTTAAGTTAGAATCATAAAACTTTAATTATAGGCTACTGATTAAAAAAGAGTAGAAACGTATTTAAGCGTTTCTGGATATTCTACCCTTAAGGGAATGAAATAGGGGTTGTTATTTCGTATTTAGGTCAGTCTGGAAGTCCGTCATTTTTGAAGTTAGAAACATTAAACTTTATTTTTTGGCTGCTGATTAAAAATGAATTGATACATGTTTCAGCGTTTCTGAATATTTTACCCCTAAGGGGGTGAAAAAAGGGTTGAAAGTTTGTATGGAAGTCCGTAATTTTTTAAATAAGAAATATGAAACTTTAATTTTAGGCTAATAAATAAAAATGATTAGATACGTATTTAGGAGTTTTTGGATATTATTCCCCTAAAGGGGTGAAATAGGGGTTGAAAGTTTGTAAGGAAGTCCGTCATTTTTTAAGTGAGAAACATGAAAATTTAGTTTTGGGCTACTGATTAAAAATGAGTAGATACGTATTGAAGCGTTTCTGGTTATTCTACCTCTAAGGGGTGAAATAGGGGTTGTTATTTCGTATATAGGTCAGTCTGGAACTCCGTCATTTTTGAAGTTAGAAACATGAAACTTTATTTTTTGTCTGCTGATTAAAAATGAATTGTAACGTGTTTCAGCGTTTCTGAATATTCTACCCCTAAGGGGGTGAAAAAAGGGTTGAAAGTTTGTATGGAAGTCCGTAATTTTTAAAATAAGAAATATGAAACTTTATTTTTGGGCTACTAAATAAAAATGATTAGATACGTATTAAGGAGTTTTTGGATATTATGCCCCGAAAGGGGTGAAATAGGGGTTGTTATTTCGTATATAGGTCAGTCTGGAAGTCCGTAATTTTTAAAATAAGAAACATGAAACTTTATTTTTTGTCTGCTGATTAAAAATGAATTGTAACGTGTTTAAGCGTTTCTGAATATTCTACCCCTAAGGTGGTGAAATAGGGGTTGAAAGTTTGTACGGAATTTCGTCATTTTTTAAGTAAGAAACATGAAACTTTATATTTGGGGTACTGATTTAAAATGAATAGATACTTATTTAAACGTTTCTGAATATTCTACCCCTAAGGGGGTGAAATAGAGGTTGAATTTTTTTTGTGGAAGTTCGTCATATTTTTTAAGTTAGAATCATAAAACTTTAATTATAGGCTACTGATTAAAAAAGAGTAGAAACGTATTTAAGCGTTTCTGGATATTCTACCCTTAAGGGGATCAAATAGGGGTTGAAAGTTTGTATGGAAGTCCGTAATTTTTTAAATAAGAAATATGAAACTTTAATTTTGGGCTAATAAATAAAAATGATTAGATACGTATTTAGGAGTTTTTGGATATTATTCCCCTAAAGGGGTGAAATAGGGGTTGAAAGTTTGTAAGGAAGTCCGTCATTTTTTAAGTGAGTAACATGAAAATTTAGTTTTGGGCTACTGATTATAAATGAGTAGATACGTATTGAAGCGTTTCTGGTTATTCTACCTCTAAGGGGTGAAATAGGGGTTGTTATTTCGTATATAGGTCAGTCTGGAAGTCCGTCATTTTTGAAGTTGGAAACATGAAACTTTATTTTTTGGCTGCTGATTAAAAATGAATTGATACGTGTTTCAGCGTTTCTGAATATTTTACCCCTAAGGGGGTGAAAAAAGGGGTTGAAAGTTTGTATGGAAGTCCGTAATTTTTAAAATAAGAAATATGAAACTTTAATTTTGGGCTACTAAATAAAAATGATTAGATACATATTTAGGAGTTTTTGGATATTATTCCCCTAAAGGGGTGAAATAGGGGTTGAAAGTTTGTAAGGAAGTCCGTCATTTTTTAAGTGAGAAACATGAAAATTTAGTTTTGGGCTACTGATTAAAAAATATTAGATACGTATTTAAGCGTTTCTGGATATTCTACCCCTAAGAGGTTAAATAGGGGTTGTTATTTCGTATATAGGTCAGTCTGGAAGTCCGTCATTTTTTAAATTAGAAACATGAAACTTTATTTTTTGTCTGCTGATTAAAAATGAATTGTAACGTGTTTCAGCGTTTCTGAATATTCTACTCCTAAGGTGGTGAAATAGGGGTTGATTTTTTTTTATGGAAGTTAGTGATTTTTTAAGTTAGAATTATGAAACTTTATTTTTAGGCTACTGATGAAAAATGAGAAGATACATATTTAAGTCTTTCTAGATATTCCACCCCAGAGGGAGTGAAATAGGGGTTGAAATTTCGTAAATATGTTATTCTGGAAGTCAGTTATTCTGGAAGTCCGTCATTCTTGAAGTTAGAAACATGCAACTTTATTTATGGCTACTGATTAAAATTGAGATACGTATGTACGAACATGTTCTACCGGAACCGGTTGTGGTTCACGGTGCCGATCTCGAAGTTGTTCAAAAATATGTGTGGTACCTCGGGCAGACTTTGCAGTTAAGTAGAAACAACTTCGAGGACGAGGTGGACCTGAGAATTCAGCGGGGTTGGGCAGCGTTTAGGAAACTTGAAAGTTTGTAAGGAAGTCCGTCATTTTTTAAGTGAGAAACATGAAAATTTAGTTTTGGGCTACTGATTAAAAATGAGTAGATACGTATTGAAGCGTTTCTGGTTATTCTACCTCTAAGGGGTGAAATAGGGGTTGTTATTTCGTATATAGGTCAGTCTGGAAGTCCGTCATTTTTGAAGTTAGAAACATGAAACTTTATTTTTTGTCTGCTGATTAAAAATGAATTGTAACGTGTTTCAGCGTTTCTGAATATTCTACCCCTAAGGGGGTGAAAAAAGGGTTGAAAGTTTGTATGGAAGTCCGTAATTTTTAAAATAAGAAATATGAAACTTTATTTTTGGGCTACTAAATAAAAATGATTAGATACGTATTAAGGAGTTTTTGGATATTATGCCCCGAAAGGGGTGAAATAGGGGTTGTTATTTCGTATATAGGTCAGTCTGGAAGTCCGTAATTTTTAAAATAAGAAACATGAAACTTTATTTTTTGTCTGCTGATTAAAAATGAATTGTAACGTGTTTAAGCGTTTCTGAATATTCTACCCCTAAGGTGGTGAAATAGGGGTTGAAAGTTTGTACGGAATTTCGTCATTTTTTAAGTAAGAAACATGAAACTTTATATTTGGGGTACTGATTTAAAATAAATAGATAAGTATTTAAACGTTTCTTAATATTCTACCCCTAAGGGGGTGAAATAGAAGTTGATTTTTTTTTATGGAAGTTAGTGATTTTTTAAGTTAGAATTATGAAACTTTATTTTTAGGCTACTGATGAAAAATGAGAAGATACATATTTAAGTCTTTCTAGATATTCCACCCCAGAGGGGGTGAAATAGGGGTTGAAATTTCGTAAATATGTTATTCTGGAAGTCAGTTATTCTGGAAGTCCGTCATTCTTGAAGTTAGAAACATGCAACTTTATTTATGGCTACTGATTAAAATTGAGATACGTATGTACGAACATGTTCTACCGGAACCGGTTGTGGTTCACGGTGCCGATCTCGAAGTTGTTCAAAAATATGTGTGGTACCTCGGGCAGACTTTGCAGTTAAGTAGAAACAACTTCGAGGACGAGGTGGACCTGAGAATTCAGCGGGGTTGGGCAGCGTTTAGGAAACTTCGTCGGGTCTTTTCATCGTCAATCCCACAGTGCCTAAATACGAAAGTCTTCAATCAATACGTCCTACCTGTCATGACATACGGTGCTGAAACGTGGACATTTACGACACGGCTGGTCCAAAAGTTCAAAGTCACTCAGCGTGCTATGGAGAGGGCTATAATAATAATAATAATGATTTATTTTTCTCATCACAAAAGCTCGACGTTTCTCTAAGGGATCGCATCAAGAATGAGGTGATCCGGCAGAGAACCAAGGTCATTGACGTAGCCCACAGGATAAGCAAACTGAAGTGACATTGAGCTGGCCATATTAGCCGCAAAACTGATAACCGTTGGGGTAAACGGGTTTGTGAGTGGTGACCGCGTCTCGGCAAACGTAGCGTAGAACGTCCGCAGGCCAGGTGGAATAATGATTTGCCCAAGACGGCTGGCAGGAGCTGGATGAGAGAAGCTGAGGATCGAACCAAGTGGCGTGCAATTGGAGATGCCTATGTCCAGCAGTGGACTGCGATGATGATGATGAGATACGTATTTAAGCGTTTCTGGATATTCTTTCCCTAGGCTAGACTGGAAGTCCGTCATTTTTTTAATTTAGTAGCCTGAAACTTTGTCTTCAGGCTTTTGATTACAAATAAATGAAAACTTATATCAGCATTTATGGGAATTCTATTCCTAAAGGGGTTAAAATAAGGTTCGAAAGTGTGTATGAAAGTTTAGTTGACTTGACTGTTTAATGGACTATTGATTATAAATAAATACGTTTAAAAACATGAACACAGTATCCATAGATACTTACACAGTTCTAATTAAATACATATAATCAACTTCCACGCGAGCAAAGCCGCGGGCAACAGCTAGTTGTTAATATGAGTTTTGAAAATAAATATTGGTTGTAAATGAACCAGTTAGGCGCGAAAACTCATAAATCCAACCTAATCAGTAATCTATATCATAGATTCGATTCAATTAACTCTGATTGTTACGCCTTCACGGCTAAACTGCTGCACAGATTTTAATAAAATTTGCCATAGCATAGAGATACTTTGATTCCCGAGGAAAGCCATAGGCTACTCTTTATTGTGATAACCAACAAACACGCGGGTGGAGCCGCGGGCAAACGAGAGTAAATTACATAACTGAATGTCTTGTTTCATGTTTACAAAGCCCATATTATTTAAAGAATAAGACCATGTAGACCAAAGGTAGGAACATTATATTGGCTTTGGGAGCTTCGTGTCACTTTCCTTTAAGTATTAGCTAACATTGGGTCCGACCATCTTATGGTTCTTCGAGCCACAATACACAATTTGGTCTTTCGAGCCGATGCTATACTTAAGGTTTATAAACGTGGTTACTAAAGACTTACATCAAAGTAGTTTTTCCAGCACCGTTGTGACCCAGCAAGGTCGTGATCTGTCCTTTGTGCAGCTCTATAGACACATTGTCTAAGGCCACCTTTGGTCTCCGTGACCCCTCATTGTAGACCTTCGACACGTTGAGGATGCTCACACCAGCTTTCTCGTTCGTGGTCGTACAGTAAGTGATGTTGGATTTTAACGTTTTTATGCCTGTATAGAATTAAAATCATTGTTGAATTTAGAAAATTAATAGTGACTTATATTGTAGACGTAAGATAGAAGGAAATATTATATAGACCTCTTTCCAGCAATGGACTGTTAAAAGCTGTTCATAAAGTGGATTAAAGTGAAATATATCATGTCATACACATCACTCAATTTATATTGTTAAAAATCGAACCAGCGACCACTGACCAACAGGCCACGACATTAAAATAATTTCTCTAAGGAGTTAAGAAATAAATCAAAATAAATATTTCGGGTATTTCACACACATCTAGCTTCAAACTGAGCAGAGCTTGTATTATTTATTTATTTATTTATTTATTTATTTATAAACTTTATGCAATAAATTTGTACATCGGCGGACTTAATGCCCAGGGCATTCTCTTCCAGTCAACCTTCGGGTGGTGTAGAAATGTTGTGAGGTAGGTGCACAGGTTTCATATTACACATATATAATACAACAATATATTTAAACTTAGACATATACCTATATAAACACAATAGTACACATCATAAATACAAATATAAACATACATATATAGATATATACATATATACATACACATATATTTTACATCTATAAACCATGAATACTATGAGGTGTGCTATGGATGAGATAGTGCTGCCAGGTCGTTTAGAAAGAGTTGATAGAGTATTATGATAGCTAGATTGACTGACAGAATACTTATATACTTTTTTTTGTATAAATAATCTACATCCATATTATACATAGTTAAGAATTACATTAATGAAATAAAAACTAAATTATTTTATTTATTTACCAAAATATCTATCGATGAGCCATCCTATGACGAAGTAAATGGCCGCGTCGAGCAGCATCATGAGAGCGACGAGTCCAATGCTCATATCCTCTCCCTCGCTCGGAGAGTCCCACAGCTGGGCCCAGCCCGCGCCTGACCCTCGGGCCTCGTAGCGCGCAATGTATAGGAAAGCGTAGCAGAGAGATGAAGACATTGATAGACACTGTAGAATTACATTTCATAGAGGTTAAAATAAAAAAAAAACATCAGATAAGTTTTTTTTTATGTATGAGCCTTCCAGTGACTTTTTCTTTTTATGGAATAGGCGGGCAAACGAGCAGACGTATCTCCTGATGGTAAGCGATTACCGCCACCCATGCACACCTGCAACACCAGAAGCGTTGCAAGTTCGTTACCGGCCTTTGGGGGATGGGGGGATGGAGACGGGTGATGGGGGAGATAGATGAAGGGATTGGGGTATGGGCCTCCGGTATCCTCACTCGCTCGGTGAAACACAGCGCAAGCACTATTTCACACCGGTTTTCTGTGAGGCCGGGTATCACTCCGGTCGAGCCGGCCCATGCATGCCGAAGCGTGGTTCTCCCATGAATCTCCCTCATGGCGTGGATCTGACTTTACTGTGCCTAAAGAAAAGCAAGAGCATAATCCAATAATGGTGGTCACCATACTCATTGTGAATGTAGTCAATGCAACAATGCAGCATGGTGGTACCACTATATACGGCCTATTGATATGTTCCTACATCTTTTAGCCTCCGGTCTCGTACTCACTAACGATGCACGATAGCACGAATGCTGTTCGTACTGAAATCAGCGTGGTTTTACTACCTTGTGTATTATTACTATAATTTTACAGTGCACTATTCTACAAGCTGCCGTATGAAACGGCTAGCCAAGCTGTCGTGTGAAACTATTTAACTTTTTGGAACTTGATTGATCAAAAGGCGGAGCGTTATCGTTGCGTCTATTGTCTAAACGCGAATGGTGTCTAGAAATATTTTGGAATTGTGATTCATTTGTGAACTCACTCACTAACAAATCTGGCAAGCATATTTTGATTCTGGACAAAAACTATTTGATAAATAAGTATACGATGCTGAATAAAATGGATCAAGATTCCTTTGTGGCCTTCTAGAACTGTTTTCCACTTCTGACACACTAATTCCTGAATTAAAATGATATCTTAGTGATAGATATTCTCGTCTCAGTAAAAAATTAATACTCAACTTACAATAATAAACTTGAGTGAGCTATAAAGCACCGCTTCCAGGGATAGTATGATGATGAAAGGCATAAATGTGACCAGGTAAGTGATGGCACCACAAACTGCAGCCAAGCTGGCTGACTGGAACATCTTCGATATCATATAGCTGCAGAAAAAGGAGAAAAAAAACATTGGTACATGTTGAAAATAATAGTTTACCTACAGTGTTGCAAATAAATAAAAAAAAACTGGTTTTAGTTGTTGCTAGGTGTTTTTTTTATGGGATAAGGGGCAAACGAGCAGACGGATCGCCTGATAGTAAGCGATTACCGCTGCCCAAAGGCTACATCAGAGGCGTCACAAGTGCGTTGTCAGCCTTTTAAGAAGGAGTACGCTCTTTCTTGAAGGTTTTTAGATATATCAATGTTTCTTTTTTAAAGCCAACTCCCACACTAGGAATTAATCCTGTATCTCGAGAAATTGCATTAACATTCAAGAAAAAAAACACCGAGGCTCAGAATAACAATTTCTGGATCACACATCAACACCCAACCCAGTAATAAGCCGTAAAGTGACAATCAATAATGTTTGAGTATATTTACTCTGAAATTCAATCTTACGACCAATACGACCTTCATGAAAAGAGCGTATTCTTTCTTAAAAGGCCGGCAACGCACTTGTGACGCCTCTGGTGTCCATAGGCGGCGGTAATCGCTTACCATCTGGCGATACGTACCTTATCGCATAAAAAAAACACCTAGCAACAACTAAAACCAGCTTGTTTGCCCCTATTCAATAAAAAAAAATCCTTCATTTTGTTTAATTGTTGTCAAATTTACTAGTTTTCCTATTTATCTTTGTTAATTGGAGTTAATTAATATTAGTATTGAGGTTAAAACCGTCAACGACTGCTTTAAGTCTACAATAGCTCTTTTCCAAAACTCACCAGAAACTCAGCATGGATATTCCAAATATGAAGAGCAGTACGAACACGAGGCTTGGGTCTGTGGTGGGGAGAATACTTCCCGCGTAGAGAATGATGGTGATGCAGACCATGGTCGCCGTCATCTCTACAAATGATGCGATGAACCAGGACAGCGTGTGCCAGCGGAGGTCCACACCCATTACTGACATTAACTGGAAAATAAAACAAATATTTAATGTTGAATCATCAAAATCATCATCATCATTAAGACCCTTACAGTCTATGTTATGGTCTAGTCCATACTATGCTTTCCAGACGAGTATGTACTGGGTTTTTTTAAGTTTTCTTTTTTTTTATGTTTGGCCGAGCCAAAATGACTCTACTCTGCCTGGAAAGCATAAGCAGAATCCAACAGTGGTGGTCATCATACTGCGAATGCAGACAATGCAACATGGTGACCCACACCATGGCGGGCTAGTGATGCTTCTGGACCTCCGGTTTCGCACTCACAACGAAACACGCCAGCACTGCTGCTGTCATTTTACGTAAATCGTCTGTGCGAGGGTAGTACCGCCCCGGTCGAGCCGGACCAACCGTGCTGAAATCAGCGTGGCTCTAGTACCTTGAGTTTTCACCATAGAGAAACATCTTCACAACCGGAGAGAAGAAGCCTTAGTGACTTTTTCTGATACAAGGTATCGATTGTCAGTCGCATACACTAACCGCTAGACGAACGCCTAAACCACTAGATAGATTTTTTTTTCATTAAAGAAAGCTACATTATCAGACGGCGGGAAAAGTTAGTAAGTAATTAAATAGCAAATGGCAATACCATTGTGTTACCAGACTCTTTATCCGACACGATGAACCGCACTGCAGATGCGACAGAAAACAGCAGAGAGAAGAAGAAAGCCACTATCAGCGATTGAGACTCGTATAATCCTGTCTGGAATCTGAAATCAGAAATTATTATTCTAATTTTTTTTATGTATGGCCTTGCCAAAATGACTCCACTCTGCCTGATGGAAAGCATAATTAGAATCCAAGAGTGATGGTCACCACCCTTATTGCAAATGCAGACAATACAACAATGCAGCATGGTGACCCACACACACCATAGCAGCCTAGTGATGCTTATGCATCATTGGGCCTCAAGTGATCATTCAATGGCTTATCTATCACTACATAGTATAAAACAAAGTCGCTTTTTCTGTCCCTATATCCCTTTGTGTGCTTAAATCTTTAAAACCACACAACGGACTTTGATGCGGGTTTCTTTAATAGATAGAGTGATTCAAGAGGAAGGTTTTTATGTATAACTAGCTGACCCGGCGAACTTCGTACCGCCATATTTACATTTCTGTCTCAGCTTCCCACAGGCAGTGTACAGTCGCGGACAAAAAAAAACCATTTTCCCGGTTATCTATTATTTTTTTCTTTCAAGTAAAAAAAGAATGAATGAAATCGGACTATGTGTTATTGAATTACAACTAAGTACATATTTTGACTTTCATCCCCTCTCTCCAGGAAACCGTGCTGAATTTCGGGATAAAAAGTATCCTATGTCCTACCTCGTAGTACGAACTCAAATCATGCCAAGTTTCATTTGAATCCGTTCAGTAGTTTCGGCGTGATGCGCGGCCAAGATACAGACAGACAGACAGACAGACGAACAGACAGACAGACAAAAATGAAAAAAATTACAGATTTGGCTTCAGTATCGATTATAAAGAGCCCTCCAAAAAAAAATTTCTAAATATCTTTAATGTACAGAATTAGACCTGTTACATTTTTATTATAAGTATAGATAAATGCATAATATATTATGGAAACACTGTTAATTTTCGAGGTTTCTAATGTGATGTAGCAAATAAACACATTTTTTTGCGCTTACATTGCAAACGCTGGTTACACCTTAAAAAGTACTACAAAAAAGTCCGCGACGGTATATGTCTATCTCTTAGGGATAACCCACAACAACCATTTTTTATTCCTTTCTTTTTACGAGAAATAATGGCTTATTTACGAAGTGATTTTAAGCAATACAAAATGAATCCTTATACAATTAAGTAAATTAAATACATTGTGCATTTAATATAGATCAAAATGGCCCTGTACAGTATCTAATTTAAATGAATATATTCGAAGATATTACAGATTTAAAATGCACGAATCGTGTCGTCGGCGGGGCATCTGAAATCCACCCGTGCAAAGCCGGGGCGGGTCGCTAGTACTTTTATAATATTAAGAGGTAAAGTTTGTGCGTTTGTAACTTTGTGACGTTTTAATGGGTTATCTCTGGATCTACTGAACCGATTTTGAAAATTCCTTTAAGGCCACGTTATTTGTGAGTAACATACCAGGCGGTCCCATAATGAACTGGCCTGATATAGTTCTACGCAACATGTCGCTACATGTTGTGTTGCATTAAATAGTACATTTATCGTGTACTTAATATAAGAAACACGCATCGACGTGAAATGCTCAGTCTTAGTTTAGCAGGCATTTGAATAACGTGAGTCGCATTTTTTTTCAAAATGTCGAAAACTGAGTATCGAAGTGTCATAAAGTTTCTGTTTAAAGAAGGTTTATCCCCTGCCCAAATAAAAGAACGATTGGATGGCGTGTATAAGGAGTCTGCCCCCTCCTATAGCACAGTGAAAAATTGGGTAAAAGAGTTTCGCCTCGGGAGAGAAACCGTCGAAGACATTGGCCACGACGGTAGACCTGTGGAAGTGCTCACTCCCGAAACGATTGCTCTTATCGAAGAGGAGGTTCTGAGTGACCGCCGTTTGAAGATTAGAGAAATTGCAGCTAGGCTAGGGCTCTCTAAAAGTACCGTTCATCGTGCAATCCATGAACATCTTCACATGAAAAAAGTGAGTGCAAGATGGCTACCGAAACTTCTTTCAGCGGTACAGAGACAGGCAAGAGTGCGCTGCGCTTCGGAGTTTTTGGATCTTTGTGGCGAAAATTCAAAGACTGTGATCGAGCGGCTAGTGACTGGTGATGAAACTATGATCTTGTATTATGATCCACAAAGCAGGCGCGAGTCAATGGAATGGCGTTACAAGGGTGAAAACCCCCCTAGAAAGGCAAAGGTGCAACAATCGACTAAAAAACTGATGTGCACAATCTTTTGGGATTTTCAAGGCATTTTAATGATGGATTTTAAAGAACGTAATACAGTCGTGAACGGCGAATATTATGCTTCTTTAATATATAAATTACGAGACAAGATAAAGGAAAAACGAAGAGGCAAGCTGTCTAAAGGTGTCCTTTTGGTCCATGACAACGCCCCTGTTCATACCGCTGGTGTTTCGAAGAATGCAGTTCGTCAATGCGGGTTCACAGAAGTGGAACATCCACCATACAGTCCAGACATGGCCCCGTCCGACTATTATTTATTTCCAAATTTAAAGCAGGACTTAAGAGGAAGAAAATTTTCAAGCGATGAAGAGTTGCAGGCGGCCGTCTTCGGTCATTTTGAAGATAAAAATTGTGATTATTTTTATAAAGGTTTAGAGATGTTGATTCACAGATGTCAGAAGTGTGTTAGTATTCATGGTGATTATATTGAAAAATAAAATTGGTTTCGTTTCATTTCCTTCATTAGTTAATAGTTAGGCCAATTCATTATGGGACCGCCTACGTAGGATATATAATAAACCGAAACGTGGAAAGACTTTTTCGTGGTAGCTGGATTTGCAAAGTAAGTTGGAGAAAAAATGTTTTTCGCCCATCGAAGTGGACACGGGTCAGCTAGTTTTTAATTTAAGAAGATTTGTAATATTGTTTTAATCTCTTTCCTCTTCTATGTCATCAAGCTATCATGTCATCAGTTTCTGACTGGGCTATTAGAATCACTAACTGGTCAATGACAATAATTTATCATCTAGGTGATGAGGGTTCGATTTTCATACAAACGAGATATTTTTTTAAGAGCACCATTGTTTATACTTGATCTGGGTGTACTTATTTTTTTAAATTAATGGAATAGGGGGCAAACGAGCAGACGTATCGCCTGATGGTAAACGATTACCGTCGCTCATGGACACCTGCAACACCAGAGGCGTCACAGGGATGGGGGAAGGGGTTGGGTTATGGGCCTCCGGTATCCTCACTCACTCGGTGAAACACAGCGTAAGCTGTTTCACATCGGTTTTCTGTGAGGCCGTGGTATCACTCCGTTCGAGCCGGCCCATTCATGACGAAGCGTGGCTCTCTCACGGTGACGGTACTTAGGCCTACCTGCCTCAGTCTGATTATCACACTACACATACAGGCACCTAATCATCATCAACAGCCTGTAATATTACTCTGCTGGACATAGGCTTCTCTGTAAAAAGAAGGTTTTTGGTATACTATTTATACCACGCCGGTTTTTTTTTTATGTATGAGTCTGCCAAAATGACTCTACTCTGCCTGATGGAAAGCAAAAGCAGAATCTAAGAGTGGTGGTCACCATACATATTGCAAATGCAGACAACGCAGCATGGTGACCCACACTAGTGATGCTTCTGCATCATTGGGCCTCCGGTTTCGCACTCACAACGAAACACTGCTGCTGTCAGTTTACGTAGATGTTCTGAGCGAGGGTAGTACCGCCCCGGTGGAGTCGGCCCAACCGTGCTGAAATCAGCGTGGCTCTACTAACTTTTAGTATAGTGTATAGTGTGGATAGGTAGTAGTTGGTGATTTGTTTTAAGTTTTCTCTTCTCTATGTAGTGAGGTAATATAATAGTGATTATAAGTGTATGTGTGATTGTAAGTGATTATATTACTGATGTTTAAGTTGTTTAGCGTGTTGGTCACAATTTCATAATTTTGACGAAAATGCTAAATAGCTTCACTAAGCTTCAAATTATAACAACTAGTGTCAAAGACAACCGCAGGGGGGTGGTGGGTAAGGATTAACCTTAGAGCATATATACCTGAAGGGGCAGATTGGTTGGTGTATTTCCTGCCAAATCAGTCATGCAAATTGGTATGTGCGTCCACCAATCAGAAGCTTGCGTGAGAGAGACAGACGCTAACCAAACTCAGTCTCTCTCTCTCTACTCCAATCACGCTTTCCGCCCGTTCAGCTGCCCCTCTAGGTATATATGCTCTAAGGGTTTAACTTGTCTCCAGAGTCAAGACAATCCTCCATCCAGTTTACTTTCCCTAAAGAATTTATCGAAAGAAACGAAAATGTTGATGACTCACGAATCTGCTGTATAGCACGGATAAGGTGTTTGCTGAGTGTACACTGCCCAGTCTTCCTCATCAGTTGTGGTCACCGAGGGTATGTTCTCAGCAGACAACTGGATAATGGCTTTATCTACAATGTCCTGGAGTTCAACGAAGCCTCGGAAATAGCGCATGTTCTCTATGAAGTTGGATTCAGGTCCTGGGATCCATAAACTGTGGAAAGAAATAAAAAAATTAACAATTCCATTAGGAGTAACGTTTACTGTCAATTTCGGTTACGTAAGTTTTTTTACCACAACAAAGAGTGTTGTGTATATATAATACTAGCCGACCCACGCAACCTCGTTTGCGTCTCCTACTGCCCGTAGCGTGATAATTTTCCCCCGTTTTTGAAACATTTTTCATTGGTGCTCGGCTCCTATTGGTCGTAGCGTGATGATATATAACCTATAGCCTTCCTCGATAAATGTACTATCCAACACTGAAAGAATTTTTTAAATGGGACCAGCGGTTCCTGAGATTAGCGCCTTCAAACAAACAAACTCTTCAGCTTTAAAATATTAGTATAGATATGTGATAAACTTTTTCTGATCTTAATTTGTCAATGACAATTGCCTTATTAAGCCTTATTAAGGCAATTGTCATGTGATATCCTTTCGATACATTTTTCTAGATATCAATTCCCAATCGAATGCGCCATCGATGGGAGCCGTCAGCATTAGATCTTTACCTATGAAATTGCTGTTTTATGTGATCTAACTGTGCCAGGAGGGTGAAAATGAACCAACACTCACCTCCCGGCGCCGATAGCGCTATCGCTTCAAGAATTAACATGTTTTCGAACTTATTGACCAGCCTCCATTTTAAGAGAGCTTAAATGCTTATATCCCCGGAACAAATTTTACAAGTTATTACTATCAAGCAAAATTTTCGTGAGTGGCTTCATTTTGATGAGAGGCCCATCTTTCACCTAACAAAAAGTTTCGATTGTGGTAGCTAACAGGGGTAGCAGGGCCAAAAAACTTAATAAACCGGGATAACGTACCACGAAATTTGTAGGACAATGTGGCTGTTAAATTATATAAATATTCCCTTTGTCTAGATCCCCTCATCAAAATGAAGTCACTCACGAAAAATTTGCTTGACAGTAATTACCTAGGTACTTGTATTTGTACCGGTGATCCCGGACTGTTATCAGAATCAAACTCACTAGTCCTTTATCCGTTTAGTAGTAGGCACGCTGTCAATATCCATTCGTATTTTATACTCCACATTAGTAAAGGAATTGTCAATTGTTTCAGTGTTCAGGAACACTACACCTGGGAAAGGAATAATAAACATTACAACTTGTGGTGACATCTAGTGATGGTAAAATGAACTATGTAAACATAGTTCGTTGGTCAGTGAGGTGTCAGATTAAGAGCCCCCGCAGACTACAAACATTTTAATCGGCTGATAGTTTGATCGTGTTGACTTTTGACTTAATTGTCGGCCGATATCGAATCGTTATAATGTGCGTACTCCCATACACCTTCATAGTGATTAAGAAACCAACCAAACTATCGACCGATCGAAAATCTACAGTTTACTGCAGTTAAAAATATGGAGTGACACCCCTATTACACGATGGGTGACGTAAGAGCCGACTAGTGAAGTCGTCTGCGGAGATACGGATGTTAAGAGAAGGACATAATACATTTACCGACTCGTTTTTAACCAACTTCAAAAAAGGATGAGGTTATCAATTCGACTGTATATTTTTTTTTTATATTTGTTACCTCATAACTTTCGACTGGGTGAACCAATTTTTAATGATTCTTTTTTATTTGAAAGCTGGTGCTTCCCATGTGGTCCCATTTTAATTTGGTCCAGTTCTTGAAGTCGGTTTTTTTTTGTTAAAATTTGTGATTATTACCAGTGCAGTGTTTGAAATGAGGCCTATATCCACGAGTAAGACTAATAAATTATATTTAAGATGATGATTGATGACGTAGGTACAATTCTGACCTTAATATATTTGCAATATAAAAATCTCTATAAAAGATCTCTCCAAAACCGATGCTACTGACCTTTGAATAGATGACACCTTAGTGAAATTATTACTTTTTATCATCTGTCAAAACGATTACTTTGTATGAAAAATGTACTAAGTACAAACTTGTGACGTCATTGTTTTAGATTACTCCATTGAGCAATAAATTTATTTATTTTTTCATTAAAATTTGTAATAAAAAAGCTGTAATAATTAAATTTGACGAGATGTTTGGTAATATTCTTTTTAATGAAGGAGACATCGGTATTGATACAGTCAACTACCCTATTGCTACTTACCAGCTGAGAACTCGTTGACTGTGCTGAGGACAGCTGCCTCATGTGTCAGCTCATATTCGTTAGGAATGGCCTGGATTCTATTTAAGTTGATGCAATTCAGCATATCTGATGCCTTTGATAACAGCGTGCCTATACCCTGAAATATATAGTCTAAATGAGGTGGTCTATTTCATGGGAACTGCCTCAGGCACCATGGGGTCTAATTATGATGTAATTTACAAATAAAAAAGTAGTGATAAAGACAAAGACAGACAGGGTTAAGATTTCTAAAATTGTAGTAGTTTCCACCTTAAATCTTCAAGAAAAGAGCGTACTCCTTCTTAAAAGGCAGACCACGCACTTGTGACTTTTCTGGTGTCACGGGTGTCCATGGGCGGCGGTAATCGCTTACCATAAAAAAACTTGTTTCTCTAAAATTAATTAACCTTACCACAACATCTCCAAATTCATCAAACAGTCCGCCAACATTGAAGTCTTGCACTTGGAAACCTTCACCACTATCATCATCGACGATCAAAGCTCTCACAGCGCTGAACTGAGGGCTGATCATTACATTCCGAAGAACATCAATCCCGTCACGATGTGATAGCATCCTGTTCACTGCTGGGAACGACTTTGCGAAGGAGTGGACAAGGTTTACCACTTTGATCATCGATGCGAATGTAGAGTTGGCCTGTAATGTGAAGAATATAATATTACCCTTTCTTTTGGCTTCGCCGCACTCAGGAAAAAATAAAATGAGGAGTGTTATGTGGCCTAAATATCTCAGGCAACTGGCTCAGACAATCTTATATGAGATTAATACTAGATTCTTCTAAGGCCATCTTATAGACATGAGATTCTACCGTGGGAGAGCGACGCTTCGGCATGAATGGGCCGGCTCGATCAGAGTGATGCCACGGCCTCACAAAAAACCGTTGTTAAACACAGCGCTTGCGTTTTATTTCACCGAGTGAGTGAGGATACCGGAGGCTCATACCCCAACCCCTCCTCACATCCCTCTCCCCATCCCCCAAAGGCCGGCAACGCACTTGTGACGCCTCTGGTGTCGCGGGTGTCCAAGGGCGGCTGTAATCGCTTACCATCAGGTGATACGTCTGCTCGTTTGCCCCCTTTTACATAATAAAAAAAATATATAAACATGATTTATCCGAACTATATCGTAAAACATTAATTAACGTATTTTTTTATATATTAGCTGCAAAAATGACTCTTCCTGATAGAAAACATGAATAGAATCCAAGTGTGAACAATGCAGCATGGTGACTCATAGAGATTTATACCTTTTCCATGATTCTATTGACAGTGGGGTTGGGGGGTGTGTATAGTATCTTGCCCATGATGAGCGGCTTGATGAAGCTCCACACGATCTTGCCGCCCTGCACGTTCACGATATCCGCGTATAGGGAGCGGCAGTAATCATCTGCAAACACATATATATATATATAATTATTTTTTTTTTTTTTTTTTATGTTTGGCCCGCCAAAATGACTCTACTCTGCCTGATGGAAAGCATAAGCAGAATCCAAGAGTATTGGTCGCCATACTCACTGCGAATGCAGACAATGCAGTATGGCGACCCACACCATGGCGGCCTAGTGATGCTGCTGCATCGTTTAGTCTAGTCAACAAGTATGGAACTTGTTGACTAGACTATTTGGGCCTCCGGTCTCGCACTCACCAACGAAACACGACAGCACGAACGTGGTCATTTTACGTTGATTTTCTGTGCGAGGGTAGTACCGCCCCGGTCGAGCCGGCCCATGCGTGCTGAAATCAGCGTGGCTCTACTATATTATAGTAACAAAGATCACATATCTCACACACGACCATCTAATCTCTAACTAGGCCGAACCCGTACTATGGTGATCGGACTACTGATATAAAATACTTATTTATACAAATAAATAAAATTGCAGTGTCTGTTTTATTAGCTTTTCACTGAATGCACATGAAAATATATACGGTACTTACACCAAAAAATCTATTTTGAAAATTTTGTATGACCGTCTGTTTATTCCGGCTAATGTCTGGAACGGCGGGACCGATTTTGACGGGCCTTTCACTGGCAGATAACTTATATTATAAAGCGTAGTAAATAGGGAGTAATGAGCAACTTTGGTTACTTTTATTTTAGAAAAAAAATAAAACATAATTATTTTAGAAAAAAATAAAACATAATTATTTTAGAAAAAAAATAAAACATAATTATTTTAGAAAATAATCAAAACCATAAATCCTATAAACGCGAAAGTTTGTGAGTATGGATGGATGTTTGTTACTCTTTCACGCAAAAACTACTGATCGGATTTGGATGAAACTTTACAGTAATATAGCTTATACATCAGAACTAGCCCATGTTCAGATAACGATTGCTCAACGCGCGTTTTGCTAACGCGCGTTTACAGCTACATTAATTTCGTTCTAGGAGTACACATGCTAACGCGCGTTTGTACATGTAGTTGTTAACGCGTGTTAGCAAAACGCGCGTTGAGCGCTCGTCATCTGAACATGGCCTAACACATAGGCTACTATTTGCCGCGATAACCGACATACACACGGGCGGAGACGCGGGCTAAAACTAGTAGAAAATAATATCTGATTCAATAGCAACAAACCCCACAGGCAATACCGCGATACCCAGCTAGTAGTTAACATACTTACTTGGTAACGCATCAAGCTGTGCTTGGTCAGGTTTAGTGGACAGATCCTCAGTGGCTACTATCTGTTTGTAGAACTTGTTCGTGTTCACGCTGAAGGGCTTCCCGCAGAAACAATTGCCTGCACTTGACAGGAATTCTGTGGCTGGAAAGGAAAATACGAGATTAATACTATTAAATTCGTGTAAATATTTGTGTGTAAAATATTATAGTCGCCTCTGCCTATAAGTAGACGTGAGTATAAGTATTTTTGGTGCACTGTTAGACATAGTCTTCTTATTAGAAACGAGGTGACGGCTATACATGCACAGCATTGAATGACCCCCACGAGTAGTGACGTTTGTGACGACTTCCACATACAACGCAAACAGAAGCACACTACAGCGCCATCTACCAAAGTTACACTGAACTACGGAGTAACGCACAACACGGAGTAATTACCAATCCTGAATCGCGCAATAGAATTTCTTGCGCCGATTATCACATACAACATCCCAACATTAACTGTTGGGCAGTTGGCCTGCCAGGTATGATCACCTCGCCTGGTCCGAAGATCCTCCCTTTGTGTTAGAGGGACATAGCACCCGTTCCCCCACACATTCCCTATACTTTATCTTTTCCCACATGGACAGAATTAATATTTCAGAAATACCTTCTTAGAAAATACGAGTACCGTGGGAGAGTCACGCTTCGGCATGAATCGGCTGGCTCGACCGGAGTGATACCACGGCCTCATAGAAAACCGGTGTAAAATAGCGCTTGCGCTGTATTTCACCGAGTGAGTTAGGATACCGGAGGCCCATACCCCTCTCCCATCCGCCTCCCCATCCCCCTGCCCATCCCCGTCCCCATTCCCACAAAGGCCGGCAACGCACTTGTGACGCCTCTGGTGTTGCGGGTGTCTATGGGCGGCGCGGCGGTAATCATTTACCATCAGGTGATACGCCTGCTCGTTTTCCCCCCCCTTTCCATAAAAATAAACTCTACTCTGCCTGATGGAAAGCATTAGCAGCAATAACAAGCAGATTAACAGAATCCAAGAGTGGTGGTCACCATACTCATTGCAAATGCAGGCAACGCAACTATGTAGCAAGACCCACACCATGGCGGGCTAGTGATGCTTCTGCATCATTGGGCTCCGGCCTCGCACTCACCAACGAAACACGACAGCACGAATACTCTCATGTCTAAGGAGCCTATGTCCGGTAGTGGACTGTTAAAGGATGTTGATATATTCTAAAACTAGTAATTTCACATACTTACATGAGAATAAGTTCCCGATAGAACTGAAATCCTTGAAACTCTTGAACATGGGTTCATCAGCGAATAGCCCTGACACGTAGCCAATGTTGTCTTGCATCACTGGCACTAATGCAACCATCTGTGAATACTTGGACAGAACTGCCGAACCTTCATCTTCCGTCAGATTTGATGCGTTGTATAACTTTTTAAGAAGAGTGGTTTTCATCTGCAAAGCAATGATTGAGAATTAGATGCTTGTAGGAGTTTTATCTGGATCTGTGTATAATGGTTTGTAGAACTCAGTTGCTGTTTTATTAGATAGCTTGTGGTTTTGCTGTTGTAAGTTTGATCAATTTTTTTTTCATATGCTTTTGTATTTTTTTGCTTTACATTTTTTCTATTATTTTGCAGCAAATGTGGCACTAAAGGTTGGTACTAAATTTTGCGATATATTTTAATGTTACACCTCCGTGACCTTATGTGATGGCATTATGAGGTATTAAATATCTATAATTAAAAGTTTTGTATTAATTGAAGTCGATTTCTCCACTTACAAAATCCAGCATAGGTTTGAAGTTGAAATTCCTGAAGAGTACTGGCAATATCTGTTTGGCAGTTTCGTCTGGCAGACCACAAAACTGGTCAACAACCGCTGCCAGTACGTCCTCAGCAGTCACCACGTCCAGGTTCGACGGTTTTAACACCTTCGACATGGCATCGATCTGGCACATGTACGTCGATATGCGTATATGGTCTTGTTTTGAAGTCAAAAGCTGATAAAAGGAAATATATTTTTAAAAGGAAAACACGTATTGAAATTCAAACAATCGTGATAAAATAGGTGTATGCCTTTTTTACTTTTTTTACGAATTCCGAAAGAGAGCAAGGTAGTAGAGCCACGCTGATTTCAGCACGAACGGGCCGGCTCGACCGGGGCGGTACTACCCTCGCACAGAAAATTTACGTAAAATGACAGCTGTGTTTCGTTGGTGAGTGCGAGACCGGAGGCCCAATTAGTCTAGTCAACAAGTTCCATACTTGTTGACTAGACTAAAAGATGCAGCAGCATCACTAGACCGCCATAGTGTGGGTCGCCATACTGCATTGTCTGCATTCGCAGTGAGTATGGTGACCACGACTCTTGGATTCTGCTTATGCTTTCCATCAGGCAGAGTAGAGTCATTTTGGCCGGCCAAACAAGAGGGTTTGGACCTGGAGCCTGGCCCAGTTAAACAATAGGTTTGACGTCTATTACATAAGTGAGGCTTAAATTACAGTTGGCAAACTATGGGTTAATATGCATCTGCTTACCGCTTTTTTCGATTTAGATTTCCTTCAGATATACTGGGTGATAGGTGTAAGTAATATAAAAAAGGTACATTAAAACTGTTTTTTTTTTAACTTTACCGGTTTTAAGTGAATATGTCCTGCATGTATCCTGGGCGCTGCTATAGACCAGAAATTGGTGTTGTTGATGCCCAGAGCCGACAATCCTGACTCAATATTGTCAGGATTCAAAAACAGGCTCTTCATTTCAACTGGGGACAGAGGACATTCTTGTTGTATTATTCGTGACATTATATAAATAAAAGATTAGCGAAATCGCTAAGAATGGTTTATCACAGTTTGAATACTAAACATCATGAACAGATTATAACAGTCCACTGCTGGACACGGGCCTCTCCTTAGAAATGATATTTTGCCATAATATACCACGCTAGTCAAACAGGTTGTACTTTACCAATTGTTTTAAAGTATCAGGTACATTATTTTTTACAGTGACGTCATCCTATGTAGATTGCTCGACTGACATTTTTTGACTGCCTCGTTGGTCTCGCGGTTGGCGTGTGCGACTGCTGATCATGAGGTCTCGGGTTCGATTCCCGGGTCGGACCAAATGTTTGTATGATCTACAAATATTTGTTTCGGAGTTTGGGTGTTTTCTATGTATAATATGTATGTATTTACAAAAAAAAAAAAAGTATATATGTATTTGTATCAGTTGTCTAGTACCCATAACACAAGCTCTGCTTAGCTTGGGACTAGACGGCGTTGTGTGTTAGATGACCGAAATATTTATTATTATTTATTATTATTGCTCCCTTACACCCCGTTCACACTTATCGTGTGTCGTGTAAGATTATTAATCGGAGGTACCAGGCAGAGCATTTTATATGAAGCTATTCACACTTGTCGAAAACCGATTTTGTGTCCACACATAACTGCGAATTCGCAATGCATCGCAAATATCTGCGAGCTCGCACGAATGCACCGCAAGAACTTCACGCCGCATCGCATCGCAGTTATGTGTGGGAGCCCTAAAAATGGCGCTGTTCACGTTTGTGTCGGGTGTCAGGCCCGACTAGCGTCCCCCGCTTCCCCTTGTTTCGTCCACGTCCGTACACATCGCGGCGCACAAGCAGAGTTGTTGTGATTTTATTGTAGGTACGGTTTGTGGCCGACAACCGATTATTAACCGTAGTGTGAATAAAGGCGCCGACACCCGATTAATATTCGGGCACGACACCCGACAAGTGGGAACGAGCTCTTAGTTGCCTCTTACGACATCCATGAAAAGAATAAGGGCGGTGACACTTCGTATTCTAAATGCGTCACCATACGGTTGAAGTGATAATTCTGTTTTAAATATAACTTGCCATCAATTTCTTCGTTTGATTTTTGCAATATATCTGCCTCATCTCAATCCAAAGGTCTTCTGGTAGAAATTTCTTTTTACAGTAAAATCGTGGTAAGTAGTCCATTCATAGTGCAATAAAGAATCCCTAGTATAAATATGTATTTTTAAAGATCAATATCTTTTAATAATAATATAATTTCACTTACTTTTTAGATTAATTTCATCCAGGAGGTAGTATTTGAACTGTCGCAATACATTGAGGCCAGATGACAAAGCCTGGAGGTCCTTATCCAACGGTGTAGTCTCTAGTACTGGCCGCATTTCAGTTATTAGGCCCTGCAAACTGAAGAATATAAAGGGTTAGGACATACTTCCTTTAGATACGTCAACCGAAAGACCCGAATGAAAAGTTGTTTAATATGAAAGGTTTGATAAATTTTCCTTTTCAGTATAACCTTCTGTTTGCATGTATTATTATTATGATTTTTATATCAAATTCATCTTTTATGGTTACTTTCATGTCTTGCAATTAAAATAAAATAAATATATCGGACATTTAACACACAATGCCATCTAGTCCCAAGCTAAGCAGAGCTTGTGTTATGGGGACTAGACAACTGATACGAATACATATATACTTTTTTTTGTAAATACATACATATTATACATAGAAACACCCAAACTCCGAAAAAAATATTTGCATGTCATACAAACATTTGGTCCAACTCAGGAATCGAACCCAAGACCTCAAGCACAGCAGTCGCATATGCCACCACTGCGCCACCGAGGCAGTCATTCATTCAGACTTCATTAAGACTTCTCGACTTGACACGTAACTCACCCTGACACATACGGCATTCGGCACTCTTTAAGTAGTTATTGATAAATAGCTATTTCACAAAGTGTTTAACTACAAATTGTGTGAAATACTTAGACATTAATCGGTACGTACAGGCACCATTTATATTAATGACAATGACTTTAAAATTCATTTCGAAAAGTGAAATCACCGACTATAACTATATCTAAATCCATATTCAAATTATGGTTTCTGGATAATTATTAACTGGAGTTATCCAGAAACCTAAAAACTGCTACCTGACGATAACTGCCTCGTTGGTCTCGCGTTTGGCGTGTGCGACTGCTGATCATGAGGTCTTGGGTTCGATTCCCGGGTCGGACCAAATGTTTGTATGATCTACAAATATTTGTTTCGGACTTTGGGTGTTTTCTATGTATAATATGTATGTATTTACAAAAAAAAAAGTATATATGTATTTTCTATCAGTTGTCTAGTACCCATAACACAAGCTCTGCTTAGCTTGGGACTAGATGGCGTTGTGTGTTAGATGTCTAAAAATATTAAAAAAAAAAAAAAAACGGAGCATACCTGTATCCAATACTGTCCAGTATATCATCTTGGATCAGCAACAGACCAGTGTCCAACAAAGCAGCTATCTTCCCGTCGCGGAGTCCAGCCAGGTCCAGTTTACTCACTACTCCTAACAGTCTCGCTCCGTGGGAGATCAAACCCTCGATGCGTTGGATAATGCTTGACACGAATTTGAAGCGCCAAAACTCTTCTTGTTGGTATTTGGGCAGCTTAAAAATGTGTGAATTTTTACTTAATTAGTTTTTTTTTTCAATATAAATAGGGGGCAAACGAGCAGACGTAATGATGGTAAGCGATTACCGCCGCCCATAGACAACCGCAACACCAGAGGCGTCACAAGTGCGTTGTCGGCCTTTTAAGAAGGAATACCTTTTTTTCTTGAAGGTTTGAAGGCGAAAGTTCATTCAATAGTTTTGTTGTGCGAGCCAGAAAGTTAAAGTGCATGGAGAGTGGATTTACAGTTAATGGTTTCTAGATGACGTTCTAATAAATAGAATGGTTAATGGACTACTGAAAAACATGAGTCACAAGTATATTGCCGTACTTGAAATATTTCCTTTTCATCATCACATACACAGCCTTAACAGTTCACTGCTGGACATAAGCCTTTCCTTAGGAAGGGGGTTTTGGTCTCATGTACCACTCTGGACAGACAAGAATTGAGTCTTTGCAAACCTACTTTTCTCAGTGAAAATAAGTGTAAGAGATTTATTTAAAACGAATAGTATCACTTCGGCCGGGCGTATTTGCTTAAGCACGGTTCAGTGAAATTGTGTATTGTCAGAGAAAAAAAAAAAAAAAACAATGGATCACAATCAAAATATAAAGGAATATTTTTATGACCTCCGTAAACAACAAAAATCTCAAAAGCTTTATTAAATTGAGTTGTATTGTCATCGGAAAAATAATCTTAGCTTGCGCTGTATTTCACCGAGTGAGTGAGGATACCGGAGGCCCATACACCAACCCCACCCCCCTCCCCATCCCCCAAATGCCGGCAACGCACTTGTGAGGCCTCTAGTGTTGCGGGTGCCCATGGGCGGCGGTAATCACTTATCATCAGGTGATACCATAAACAAAAAAAAAAACACTGAAGCCCTTGGATGCAGCATAAGACTGGCTGTTATGGAGAACATTGGAATGAGGCCAATGTCCAGTTGAGGACGTCTTTAGGCTAAAGATGATGATTAGTTTTGTTATTGGGTCACTAAGTACTTACCATTTTCTCTATCTTAGCATTGTTAAGATTTTCCTTGATTATAGAAGCAATTTCACTGCAGTTGTATTTATCACAAACGGTACTCCAGTTTCCTCTTGGAAGTTTAATTTGAGTCAACGAGTCCGGTAAGCTTCGGATCTAGAAAAATGATGCGAAATGTATCTTATTTCTATCCAACATAAGGAATAATGTTACTAAGCTAGAAGATCAATCATGACTACTTAGCTTGCATCAATACATACATATGCTATTTGAAGTAGCTGTTTATTAGATTATGGTTAAAACAGATATAAATAAAGATAATAATACTACAATAGATTTGAAAATTAGTGTTTCAATAAGTGGTCTTATTGTTGATAGAGACCTCTGTCAGACAACCTTTGGAAGGATTGAGTAGGACTGAAGGGTGGTGGACGATGCGCACACTTGCAAATAAATGTACATGATATTACATTTATCAAATCGACGTGACAACATTAATAGTACAGTACGAACACTTCAATCAATTTCGATTGCAATATACAATTGGAAAGCGACAGAAATTATGAGTGCAAGTATTGGGTCTTAACTTAATAATACAAAATATTAACAAAAAAAAACGACTTCAAGAACTGAAACCAATTGAAATGGGTCCAAACGGGAAGCACCAGCTTTCAAATAAAAAAGAATCATCGAAATCGGTTGGCGTGAAATTGAGTTATTTGTCAATTTGTCGCGCACATACTTAATGCAAATTGAAGACTTAAGGTTTTCTCATGGATGACATGTCAGAATTGGACCAAATTGAAATGGGACTACATGGGAAGCAACAGCTTTCAAATAAAAAAGAATCATGAAAATCGGTTTACCCAGTCGAAAGTTATGAGGTAACAAACATAAAAAAAATACAGTGGAATTCATAACCTCCTCCTTTTTTTTGAAGTCGGTTAAAAACTATTGTTATAAGCAACAATAATAAGTCACACTTACATTACGTAAATTAATTTTTGAATCTTCAATATCATTCGCTACATCGGAGTCCAGAATCGAGACCAAGTCCTCGTGCAAACCATTGTTGTCAACAAGATAGTCTACCAAAGATTTCTCGACATCCAGATGGTGAGCTATTTCTCCATATATCTCTTTTAGATATGGTAGGTCTCTAACTCCTTCTACTTCGTGTATGTGAGGTAGCTCTGCTCTTAACAGTTTACCTGTTTGTGCCAGGACCGACGCGAAACTGAAATAAATCGTTTCTTTTATTGAATAGGGGGCAAACGAGCAGACGTATCGCCTGATGGTAAGCGATTACCGCCACAACATCCGCAACACCAGAGTCGTCACAAATGCGTTGCCGGCCTTTGGAGTACAACCCGGTTGGGGTATGGGCCTCTGGTATCCTCACTCACTCGGTGAAACATAGCGCAAAAAAACATGAATTGAGGCCCTAGACCACACACTAAATTCCCTGTGGAATATAGTCTCCTTCGTTCCGTTTCACTACTTGACAATAAATAATAATAATAATAAATATTTCGGACATCTAACACACAACGCCATCTAGTCCCAAGCTAAGCAGAGCTTGTGTTATGGGTACTAGACAACTGATACAAATACATTTATACTTTTTTTTTTGTAAATACATACATATTATACATAGAAAACACCCAAACTCCGAAACAAATATTTATAGATCATACAAACATTTGGTCCAACCCGGGAATCGAACCCGAGACCTCATGATCAGCAGTCGCACACGCCAACCGCGAGACCAACGAGGCAGTCTATAATATAAAGGTGTGTTTGTTTAGTGTGCTTTGAGGTGATGTTAATGTGGATGTGGGTGTTAGTTGGGTGTTAATGCTATTCGAATGGTATTCACGTATGTAAGAAATACTTACAGCGTGGCATTGCCAATTTCATTTCTGGAAATGTTTCTTGTCAAGCATTCTGTCAGTTTTGTGGTGTTAGCTGCGATGTCTTCTAGAAGGTACAGCTTCACGTGGCCGATGAATTCTCCCATGGATTTGTTCATTTCATACTTTGTGTAGTTACGAGTCGATATTAACTAGAAAAGAAAATTATTATTTCATTTTAATTTCACATGTATTCGTAAACTATATATTAATACGTGCAAAAACTTTATAGACCTTTTTACGAAAATTAGACAAACAGAGGATTATTAAGTCGGGCACAGTTAAAGTTTTTATGGAAGTGGAGAGTATAAAGCTTAAAAAAAAAGGAGAATTATGATCGAATTTCGACCACTGTTCTTAACGCATAGGCCCATTTGGGATTATATATTCACGGCGGTGAACGCCTGCGGACTTCTACACCTAACTGTGTTCGTCTTTGGCATTATTCGACCTATGATTTAAATATCTTTGAAATAAAAAAAATATCAAAAAACAACCACAATCGTCATAATACAAAAGAAATACTGTGATCAAAGGAAAATATACTCTTTATAGGGACTTTACAATTCAATTTTCTGTATCAAAATAAAGATTATTGCAATCACATAGTTCGTAATCTTCAGATCCATAAATGGTTGATTACATACCTCTCTGAGAGCCATGTCCCAGTGGAAGTCGGTCTTCAGGGTATTATGAACATCACTCAGCGACATTCCTCGTAGATGGCATAGCAGGTTATCATACTCCTGCTTCTTAAAAAGCTGTAGGTTCAGTTGCTTCAGCCAGGTCGTCAGTTGAGAGCATGTAGTACAGTGACTGCAATGTTCATAGAATACACTTTTATAACAAACTAGCTTTTACACGTGGCTTCGCTCACGCAGAGTTTCATCCCCTGATTTACTGCCTTAGGGGTGGAATATCCAAAATTCATTTCTTAGTGCTCACTTACGTTATGTAAAGAACCTACATGCAAAATTTCAGGATCCTAGCTTCAGCGGTTTGGGCTGTGTGTTGATCTCTGGGTATGTCAGTCAGTCAGTCAGTCACATTACTCTTTTATATATTAAATATAATATATATAGAGAGATATTATATAGTACAAGTACTGGATAAAAACGGCAGCCATATTTTGTCTCTTTCATTTGCGTATTTTTTTTTTGTTTTGTATTCCATCTCTTAATGTAATGTAGCTATAAATCTTTGGTTTGAAATAAAGTATTATTAATACTATAAATTGGAAAATAACTATCTGTCTGTTGCGATACCGTTTCGGATGATATTCGATATAAAGATAGATTCAACTTTGGAGAAGGAAATAGGCTAGAGAGAAATTGATAACTACCTTCCAGGGAGGAACAAAGTTGCAGCATCGACTCCATTGCTCAAGACTGCAAAACCCATCTTCGTTATTGATTGCTTCGACAGCAACCCAAGAACTACCTTCCTCAAGCGCTGTAATTTTTCTTCCGTCACCCATCCCGGATACATGGGGACTTTGGGTCCTTCTTTGATGAGATCCAGTCTTGACTCTACCATTGCTACATTGTCATTCAAAGCGGTGTAGTCGATCTCTTTTGACAGTTTTAGTAAATTGTCGTACCCCTAACAAAAGGACAAACCTATTTAAAATGTTATTAATACGTCTTCCGCTACTGGGCTGTCTTTTTTAATACATGTGAGAATTGAGAATCTATTTTTTCACGCAAATAAATCTTATATATAAAAATCAATTGCTGTTCGTTTGTCGATTTGCTGGGCTGGGCCGATTTTGCTGATTTTGGTTTTGAAATGTTTTTCGTAGTCCACGGAAAGTTTAAACGGCGAAAAATTAAAAACAACTTGAAAATCAAAAATTTCACGTGTACGAATACGCGGGCACAGCTAATAATAAATAAATAAATATTTCGGACATCTAACACACATCGCCATCTAGTCCCAAGCTAAGCAGAGTTTGTGTTATGGGTACTAGACAACTGATATAAATACTTTTTTTTGTAAATACATATACCTACATAGAAAACACCCAAACTCCGAAACAAATATTTGCAGATCATACAAACATTTGGTCCGACCCGGGAATCGAACCCGAGAACCTCAAGCACAATAGTCGCATACACTACCACTGCGCCACAGAGGCAGTTTAGTTTATTAAACTATAATTTATTTTCAACTTTTTAGTTTGCTATATTTACAAAAGCGTGTTTCTTTAGTTTTTTAATTATTATTTTTACTTTTTTTTTTGTTTATTTTTACACATTATTGAATTGTCATTGGCCTTTGACCCTTGTGCAAATTTTCAAGTTAATCAGACTCCTAGAAGTAGGTAAAAATGAAGTTAAAAGATTTTGTTACATACACACATACATACACACAGGTCAAGCTAATAATAAAAGCGTGGTAATTAAAAATGATGCAGAAGCATCTCAATAGGCCCATGGGTCACCATGCTGCACTGTCGCAACAAGTATAGTGACCACCCTTCCTGAATTCTGCTCAGGATTTCCATCAGAAAGAGTAGATTCAAACAAAGAAAGGGTATACAAAACTGAACGCCATCCTTCGATAGTCGGATATGTGCTTGAAGATGAAATAAATACTTACTTGTGAAGCGAACAACAAAGGCGGTAATTCTTTATACAGTTCTGACTTCTCCTTATTACAGATTTGATTCTTGATGTCCGAAAACATGCCGGTTGAGTCAGGCAAGTAATCTGACAACACGATGTTCGGTTTGCAGAACGAATCTGTATCATTTACATTTATCTCCTTTAGTAAACGGACTATCTGAAAATGAATACATTTGATTAGGGTAAATTGCTTTTAACCAGGTGTTAGATTTAATTAATTCACTTCTTAATTGTTACATACAGCGGCAACAAAAACATATGACAGCGCCATCTACCGAAGATACACTGAACTACGAAGTAATGCACAACACGGAGTAACTACCAATCCTGAATCGCGCAATAGAAGTTCTCGCGCCGATTATCATATAGACAACATCCCAACATCAAGTTGGGCAGTGGCCCGCCAGGCATGATCACCTCGCCTGGACGGAGGGTCCTCCCTTTGTGTTGGAGGAACATGACGCCCGTTCCTCCACACATGTATTAGTAGTGGGTTTCACATGGTTTTGAGTGACCAACCTGGTTAATAAATCCTGACTGCCAAGACACAGGTTAAGGATTATTTCCGACATCTGACACACAACGGCATCTAGCTTAAAACTAAGCAGAGCTTGTTTTATGAAAGCTAGATTGATTGATACAACTTATTTTATTTTGTAAATACATACTTAATATACATACAACACTAAAACTCCGAAACAAATATTTGCAGATCATACAAACATTTGGTCGGACTCGGGAACCTCGCACACGTTATCAAGTATTTATATCAGTTGTTTAGTAACCATAGTATTAGCTCTGCTTAGTTTGGGACTAGACGGCGTTGTGTGTCAGATGTCAGAAAAATTAATATAGTATTCTAGTAGTAGACATTACAAAAGAAGAGATAAATATTTATTTAATCAAACTGGATTCAAGTTAACCTCAAAACAAGCATGGAGATTAGAACAAAAGCTTCAACTTACATGTATGTCGTCAAAATTCGTAATGAAATTTTCGATAGCCTCGAAACTGTTCTCCACATTGGCGAAAAACTTTTCAGTATAAGGGCCATTGTACACTGTTCTCAATTCAGTCCACCAATCTTCCCCGCTAAGAAAACTTAGAACGATTCCATAGGTTTGCACATTGGATTGTAGGTACTTTAAATATATTGGAATTCCGAGGTCATAGGAGTAACTAATGGAAGTTTGTAAAGCCTTTATTAGCTCAGTTCTGTAATGTAAAATCTGACAATGTAATATAAGTAATCAAAGTTTATTATGGGCCGCTACCTGAGCCACCTTCGGCGTAACCCGCGGCGGCGAAGCTAGTCTAAAAAAAGCCTTAGTTACTCCATATATAATCAGTTATCTGTTAGTTAAAGTTACGTCAAAATCAGTCCAGCCGTTAGAGAGATTAGCCGGAACAGACAGACAGATAAAATTGTTAAAAATGATATTTGTGTCTTTTTTTCATTTTATTCCCGAATAGTTTTGAAATAAAACATGGCTTTTATTTGGGGAATGAAGCGATAGGTATCATCACAACACCGTTCCTTAATCTTCTTGCATTCCCTAAATATAGTCTCGTATGAAACTTACTCATCATTATTTAAATCATTAAAACAGATAAGTCAATTGGGTATAAAACAATCTTACCTATTATTCAGAAATCCAAATATATCTTGAACAACTTCATCACCATTTTGTAAACTGTCTACAAGAGCGATTAAACTATATCTAGCCTTTGCATAATCGTCGACTAAGTTGTTTTGTATCGCTCCGTAAATAACTTCATATTTCTTACTACATAACTGACTGACTGTTTTTTCATCCATACTTATAATAGTTCTACTAATATTTGATTTTATATCTTCACATATATCATACATAGATTCTACTAATGTATAATCTTTATTATTTTTTACTAAAATATCGGTTATAGCATTAAAATGAATGTTAATTGCATCTACAGCTCTCCTCTTAAACAAATATGTTATTGCACTTATATCAGCTTCTAAATCTTTTATTTCTTCATCCGTTCCTTTGAAAGTATTTCTTGCATCAATATTTTGTATATTTTCGTATATCTTATTGACTATTGCAACTATTCTTGTTAAATAAATACCGGTTCTGAATTGTTTATAATTAATTGTTGTGAATAATCGGTAGTTAAGATCGTTATCGCTCATTTTATATGAAAATACTTTATCGACAGTGTTTGCAAGTTTCGATTCAATACTATTTATTTTGATATCTTCTTCTGTTAGCACAGTTTGGTTATTTTTGGATATATCAGTGATTAACTCAGCTAGTTCAACGGCTTTGGTATAAGCATTTGCGTAGCTACTTGTGATATTTTCCACTTGAAGTGTATAGAAGAAGTATTGCTGGAAACAAGTTCTAGTTTAGATAAATTATCTCATTAATTGTCGTCAAAGATAACGTAATTTTTTTTAAAATAGTTTCTTTTTTTACTATGCCTGATGGAACTCATGAGCAGAGTCCAAGAGTGGTGGTCACCATATTCATTGCTCCTGACCATACAACCACCAATGCAGTATGGTGACCCACACCACGGCGGCTTAGTGATGCTTCTGCATCATTAGGGTCTGACTTTACAATGCTAACTTCACTCGGATCGGACTAAATCTTTGACAGCACTGAGATATGCTGCTATGCGCTAGCAAATCTTAATTTTGTATGGGATGTTTAGCAACAGAACAGATTGATCACTTGATGGTACTCTTCTGAATTGTATTGTACTGAATATAGCTTCGTAGCACGCTCATGTATTCCGGAGCATTTCCTTCACATGGAAACAATTCAATATGTAAGCTACATACATCTTTAACGAAAATGAAATTAGACTGAATTACTCACAGGTTTGGCGATTACATCAAGTAGCGTGTTATCTCCTCTTGGTAGAGACAGCCAGTGCAGTAGAGACGGACAGACGAACGGCGTTACTTTTTCTATGCTAGCCTCGTCTATGACGCTACCTGGGGGGGGCACCAGCGATGACACGATAGCGTTACAGTCCCAAAACTGAGAAAACGACGCACGACGAATCTGAATGACGGATAAGAAAGTTAAATTGACTGATTCGGTGACGCAATGGTACCATATGCTACTGTTGTGCTTGAGGTCTCGAGTTCGATTCCCGGGTCGAACCAAATGTTTATATGATCTGCAAATATTTGTTTCGGAGTTCGGGTGCTTTCTATGTATATGTGTATGTGTTACAAAAAAAAGTATAAGTGTATTTATATCAGTTGTCTAGTACCCATAACACAAGCTCTGCTTAGCTTGGGACTAAATGGCGTTGTTATTATTATTTAAAAACATGTACCGATTAATTAATTCTAGCCTTTTAGCCACAGGTTTCGTGTAAGATGAAGGAAATCAATGACAAATATAAAATAATTAATTTCTTACATTTATGGATCATTCTGAGTCGTGATATCATAGTTTGAAGGATTTTTTGTTCTTTAAAAACACAACTCCCGCATTGGAAATATACATTCTGTGTTATGAGGTACTTTACAAACATACAAGAAACGAACACCCAGACTCAGAGCATACATTTGTGGATCATACATATTCGTGCTGTCCAATGTGGGGTTTGAACCCACAACACTCCGCGCAGTAGAAAGCTAAGCAGTGACCGTTTAAACAACTAGGCCAATCGTAGAGTCAAAATTATTTAACTAATTTTCCTGTATCAGAGACCTCTTTTAAAGTTGCCTGTTTTTCTTTAAAATTTCTCTCACGTAACTAATTTTCTCACGGTGAGTTACATATTTTTCACCTCACCTGACTCATAAAACCAAAGTCCCAGTATGAGTTGAGTAGAACTCCAACGAAGTCCGGAAGTTTTTCATACAAAGTATACAGCCCTGTGTTCTTAGTAAAGCCTACCAGCTGGAGGAAATTTGCGTTCGGTTCTGGAATTAATTGTAAACTTAATAAGATTTCAGCAAATATGAATTCATTAAAGTCGTTGGTTTCGTATTCAAAATGATATTTCATTAAATACAAATAATAATCACAGTAATATTTTAATTTGAAATGGTATTTATGCATTCTAAAAGACGAAATCAAACCGGCAACATATAACTGAAAAAAAACCATTTAGACTTATTCAATTTTGGATTTTCATGTCTTAGACCAAGATTATGATTATTTTAAATATTTTTTTTTTTTTTTTATGGAATAGACCGGCAAACGAGCAGACGTATCGCCTGATGGTAAGCGATTACTGCCGCCCATGGACATCCGCAACACCAGAGGCGTCACAAGTGCGTTACCGGCCTTTGGGCGATGGGGGGGGGGGGGAGATAAGGGGAGGGGTTGGGGTATGGGCCTCCGGTATCCTCACTCATTCGGTGAAACACAGCGCAAGCACTATTTCACACCGGTTTTCTGTGAGGCCGTGGTATCACTCCGGTCGAGCCTGCCCATTCATGCCGAAGCGTGGCTCTCCCACGGTATATATATTTTTATATTATACGGTATATATAAATAACTATTTAAAATGAAGAATTGTCTTTAGGTAATTATAAAATTGCTGTTAAAAACGTATATGAGTTAAACTAATGCTATGATCATATGAATATAAAATTAATTTGTTTCTTTATTTGTGACGCTCTCCAGCTTACACTTCTGAGTGTCATGAAATTTAGATCACCTTGTACCTAAGAGAAAGGGCGATTTCATTTAGAAGAAAAGTATTATTCTAATGTTACATCAAATGTTACAAAAGCTGAGTTTCAGGAAAACTGCATTTAGATTTGATTCACCCAAAACCTTACCATGAATCTCTTTGAAATACGTCAGCAAATCAGTAGCAACATTCTCCAGGATAACTGAGAATGATTCCAAGAAGTATTTCCAGGCCTTTCTCCCCATCATCCTGCAGTCTTCATCGATAAACTCCTGGCTGCACTTGAGAAATCCTTCCCAAAGTTGACTGGTGGAGACGTTGCTGGCGATAGATGAAGTGTCCACGGAATCGAGGACTATGTCAATCTTTGTGAAAAAATGTCTGACAAAAAAGTTAAATATTCAATTTACGAGTTACTACATAATGGCGTGGTTATTATATGTGAAACAAAACGGCTTAAAACTATGTACGTGCGCTCAGAATCCATTAAATTAACTTTTGATAAATAATATAAATGAAATATGCTATACTCTTTGCGCTGTAGCATGGTGCGTGGTAGTTTAATTTAATTTACTACAGTTTATGGTTTAATTTGATACAGTTATTAATAATTTAATATATTGCGAATGTGGTACAGCTGAAATACTAAGTCATAATTCGTAAACGTGAGTTTGTTTTCAAGAGTTAAACGAAATGGTACTGAACCATGCCACGCACCATGCTACAGCGCAACGAGTATAGTCATCATCAACAACCCATAATGTCCCGCTGCTGGGCAAGGGTCTCCTCTCCGGAGAGGGTTAAGGCCATACGTCCCCACGCTAGCAGCTGTTTTCTTAGAAATGCTCATAATATTGTTAGTTTACATCATCACTACATAGTATAAAACAAAGTCGCTTTCTCTGTCCCTAAATCCCTTTGTTTGCTTCAATCTTTAAAACTACGCAACGGATTTTGATACGGGTCTATTTAATAGATAAAGTGATTCAAGAGGAACGTTTTTATGTATAATAAATGCACAATATAGTATGGAAACACTGTTAATTTTCGAGGTTTCTAATGTGATGTAGCAAATAAACACATTTTTATGCGCTTACATTGCAAACGCTGGTTGCACCCTACGAGATAGATCAAAATAATGTACTACAGTATTATACACCTTAAAAAGTACTACAAAAAAGTCCGCGACGGTATATGTCTATCTCTTAGGGATAACCCACAACAACCATTTTTTATTCCTTTCTTTTTACGAGAAATAATGGCTTATTTACGAAGTGATTTTAAGCAATACAGAATGAATCCTTATACAATTAAGTAAATTAAATACATTGTGCATTTAATATAGATCAAAATGGCCCTTTACAGTATCTAATTTAAATGAATATATTCGAAGATATTACAGATTTAAAATGCACGAATCGTGTCGTCGGCGGGGGCATCTGAAATCCACCCGTGCGAAGCCGAGGCGGGTCGCTAGTGGAGTATAAAGAAAAAAATAGAGAAAAAAAAGTTATTAAAATCGTCTAATATTACTTCAATCATAGGTCACCTTAATATAACATCCCTGTCAGAAGTATTGAGCGTATCAACAGCGTACTTCCAGGCTTCTTTAAACCCTAAATGACCATCCTCACTATCTTTAAAAACATGGTTCAAAGTCTCTCTCACGATCACCACATCTTGAATCAAGGAGTCTATATTGGAAGAAAAACTAAGGAAAAGGTGTGGTGGGTAGTCAGTTCTATTCCAGGCAGATGCTCCTTTTATCTGTAACATTGAATATGATCTTTATCTGAAGAAGGTTTAAATTAAAAAAAAAAACTGTTGATGAAACTTACATGTTTGTTGAAATTTTTTGTAGATAGGTATTTTTTCCATTCTTCTTGGATCTCATCGTTCATACAAAACATCGTTTCCACGCTTCTGACTGCTTCTGTTGAATTTTCTGACAATTCCAGAAGTTCTGATAAACTCATTGAAGAGCATGGCCAAGGGGGGTTTGCGTTCAACAGCGATATTATTGGTAGTTTCTAAAAGTGAGATGTAATAAATCCATTATATATATAACTTAAATACACACATCAAAAGTGTCTAGGGATCAACATATGTGTCTAGGGATCAACATATATTTTTGCAATAACTTTTCTCCTGATTGATATTAATTAAAATTTTCTTTAAGGATTCATCAAATAAAGTGTTTTCGTTTGTCACAGTAACGATAAACCAAGTCACCTTTGCATTAATAAAGAAATTTGCCATTTTCCTAATAAAGGGATTTTTGACATTTGAACCACTAACATTAAAGTTCGTAAAAAAGACTGAAATAACAGTTTTCTTTAAAATTTTATTAGGTAACTTAAACAATTAATAATCCGTGTTTCTACCGCGAACACTAACAACACAAGAACATCGGTTTGGCATACTCAAAATGAGTTCATCCAAACACGCTGTGGAATGGCCGCCCATGTTCGTTGCAACAACAAAAAAAGGTCTTCTTGCGACTGGATACCCTCCATATTCGGCAGAGCTCTTCTCTGTAGCATATCCCATGCATGCTCAATCGGGTTCAAGTCTGGCGACTGAGCAGGCCAGGGCCAAAGCCACATCTCAATCTCAAGAAATCCGCATAAAAATGCTTGATCCCTAGACACTTTTGATGTGTGTAATTATCTCGCCACGTTGTTGCTAACGATGAACTCCGAAACTATCTAACGGTTAGTTAGTTTCGGAGAAAACACATTTTCCAAAAGAAACATTTGCACATTATACAAAGATTAGACATTATAGTGCGACTTAAAAAATATTTAGCTAAACAAGTAAAATTATCCTACTAATATTATAAACGCGAAAGTTTGTAAGTATGGATGGATGGATGTTTGTTGCTCTTTCACGCAAAAACTACTGAACAGATTTGGATGAAACTTTACAGTAATATAGCTTATACATCAGAATAACACATAGGCTACCATTTGCCGCGATAACCGACGTATACGCGGGCAGAGACGCGGGCAACAACTAGTTTAAAAATAAAACCCCGACTGCGTTAATTTCTACCATTTTTATTAAATGTAGGTATTCTTTTTTTAATTTTGATGTATCCAGTGTCACTCTCAAGACTAAGACGAATCTATTGACACCACTCACATAAAAATACGACTGTTTAGGCTCTAGGGCGTGCCAAAGAAATATACATACATACACTCGAAAAACATAACCCTCCTTCTTTCGCAGTCTGGTAAAAAGTATATTAGCGTTTTGATATGACAGTCATTTAATTGTTTTATAATTACTTACATCGATATCATCACTTTTTATGATGTCCACGGCATCTACGGTGAGCTGGGGAATATTTGGTACTAGCCTCTTAAGAGCATCCACAGTTTTAGGAGGTAGATCTCCGGTATACATCTGGTTTGTCAGGAGGGCTATAATAATAAAGATAATGCGTAATATGTACATATAATCTGGCTATTGTTACGAAGGAAGATTATTCGAGATCGATACTACATGCATACAATCACACATCCGAAAGTTCTTAAGAGGCACGGATTAATGAACCTTACATCGATAAACATAGCGTCGCATTTCGATTGATAGTTGCGCGGTAGTTTCCAGCGCTTTGTACCGCGAACAATCTGGTATGTTACGAGTAGTTACTAGAATGTACAAATACTAGGGGCATAAATACGACGTCTCGCGGGTCGCAATTCAGTTCAGTTTGAACTACAGAGCGATAAATATGGAAGTGATATCAGTGATTATCCTAGCGCCCTATGCGACATTTAAGGACTGTTATTTTAAGTGATATTGTGATTTTAAGAGTGTATTATTTAAAGTCTCTTTTACACGTCAGAAGGTTTATTTATCAAATCCATCGAACCCTAACACGTAACACTATTATACATCAATAGGAGAGGCCTGTATCCAGCACAGGACTGCGATACGCTGATGATGATGTATAATCTTTCTATAAGTACAAATAAAAATTGTAGCTATTCAAGAATTAACACACATAGTCATTGTCATCATATATAGTTCATCTAAAGGTTGCCTGCAACAGATCGCAGTCTGCGAAAAGGCCGTCTATTGTATGACTGTTTCTTGTTTGTATTTTACATGTTCCATCTTATTTCTAATTAGGAAATCTAACTCAAAACTTTCGAAAACAAACTGAGTCGGATTATCAGTTTGTCTTTACTTGTTTTGACAGTCTATGTATGTTTGTATGTTGCACCGTAACACCTAAACTACAGAACTGATTTTAATGAATGGGGTATCCATAGATGTGTTATTACGGCACGTTTTATAAACTTTTTCTTGTTCGCCTATACTCTGGTCATTTACAAAATGCTTAATTTTTTTGGAAAAATGATGCCTTACCTCCAATCACGTGAATCGATTCAGCAAACACGTCAATTGGTCCCGTCGATATACTTATAGCATACTTCATCTTTAGCCAGTACTGATTCATCACTCCGAATAAATCGTGATCCAATAGATCCAGGAAACGCAAGGCTAACTTCATGCTAAAATAAATAGAGAAGTTATACAACAATTATTTTAAGTTGGCTCAGTTCTTTTCTTAAGCGTTTCTGCACGTAATGGGTATCTGCTTAGGGCAAGATTCAAGGAAATTTTCAAATATTCCTTAATTTTAAAGTAATAGGAAAACGTATTAATTTTTCTATTCTACCGCCTTCAAACCAAAAACCTGCCATCAGTGCCATCTAAAAGATTTTTCAAAAACTATTAGATATTTCTGTGTTTTTTTTTCCGGACATTTAACACACAACGCCATCTAGTCCCAAGCTAAGCAGAGCTTGTGTTTTGGGTACTAGACAACTGATATAAATACATTTATACTTTTTTATTTTGTAAATACATAAATATTATACATAGAAAACACCCAAACTCCGAAACAAATATTTGTAGATCATACAAACATTTGGTCCGACCCGGGAATCGAACCCGAGACCTCATGATCAGCAGTCGCACACGCCAACCGCGAGACCAACGAGGCAGTCAAATGTAATATGTTTACAGTTTATTTATTTTTGGTATTTTCAACTTTAGGGCTGTATGCTCAAAGTTGAAAATAACATAGAACCGTTGCTAATAGTTAAATAACGGGGTCAGTAGTGAGGTGACTCGTATGCTTGCTTGCTCCCCTATGTCATACAAAATGTCTTGAGCATGTAAGGATGGATGTTTGTTACTCTTTCACGCAAAAACTACTGAACGGATTTGGATGAAACTTTACAGTAATATAGCTTATACATCAGAATAAAACATAGGTTACTATTTGCAGCGATAACCGACACACGTGGGCAGAGCCGCGGGCAACAGCTAGTAACAAATATTTTTTTAAATTACCTTAAACGTAAACCCCTCTCGACATTTGGAACACCGAACCAGTAATCTTTAGCACTATTATACAATCTAAATAGGTCTTCTCTCATCGACTTATCCATGCCGTAGTTTGAGAAGTTGAACACATAAGCATAATCAGTATCGAGATGTACATATAGAGTTTTTAGATTGTTGATGAGCTTGATCCAATCTATTCCTAAGATTATACCAGAAGAAGACGATTTTATTGCTTTTATCTGAAAAAAAGACAACAAATAAGATTACATAAGGATTGAAGAGAATTCGAGTTACTATGAGAAAAAGTACCATAGGTACAAATACGTGACTCGAGTTTATTATGGCTATAGGCTCAGTCCCATCTTCCATTCGAGACCTGTTGAAACCCTCTTACCCCTAATGCTCTCATTCTATCTGTATTCATGAGTCTTCGTACCATCTTTTATATAATATACTAGCTTTTACACGCGGCTTCGCTCACGCAGACTTTCATCCCCTGATTTACCCCCTTATGCAAAATTTCAGGATTCTAGCTTCAGCGGTTTGGGCTGTGCGTTGATCTCTGGGTATGTCAGTCAGTCAGTCACCCTACTCTTTTATATTAAATACATAGTCATAATTTCACCAGTTGCAAGTTAGTTTACATGTTCTCCAGAGATGGTCTGACGAATAAAAGTACGGAGAAAAATACATACAGCTTTAGTAACAGCAGAATCGGCACTTAGACCATTTTCTATTACAACAGTAGCATTGCAGAGAGCCATGACAATTCCTTCGGCTTCAGTTGCATCTTCTGGTAGTTCTAAGTATTGTCTTGCAGTTTCTATGCTGTTACACATGATTTCTTGTCCAGGAGTCGACAGAGATTTGTATGTCTGGAAAGTGAAAAATAACTGAATTATTTCTAACTGGATTTTGCTGGCGGCTCCGCCCGCGTGTTTGTCGGTTATCGCGGCAAATAGTAGCCCATGTGTTATTCTGACGTATAAGCTATATTACTGTAAAGTTTCATCCAAATCCGTTCAGTAGTTTTTGCGTGAAAGAGTAACAAACATCCATCCATCCATACTTACAAACTTTCGTGTTTATAATATTTTCAGGGCAACTTTCAATAGATTAAAGCGAAAAAAATCTAGAAATACAAACAGAACTGAATCGGTATTTTTTTTAGACATTTTAGGATTAAGCTTTTCAGCGGCTTGGGGTCTGAGTGCTCGTTCCGTTTGGTTCTAGAAAAACTTTTTTTTATAGAAATGTGCAGGAACTATTTTTAGACACATAGTTTCTCTTTAGCGGGACTTAAACATTCTATATGTGAACAGGAGCAGTATAACGTTCGAAATAGCGGGATATTTAAGTAATTTTATCACAAATAAGTCTCACATTACAGAAAAACAATGTTTAGCAACTTTGTGCCTAACAAAAAAAAACAACTTTGTGTTTAACAACAAAAAAAAAAAACTCTTTTACAAAGTCTGATCAATAATAGGACGTATATTATTTCGCAATATAATAGGTCTTTCCATACCTTCTCCTCATTGAGCGCAGTCCTCATTACAGTCGTCACAATTCCATAGTAATTTTCCTTAATTAGATCAGTTACATCAACCGGAGTAAGTTTCAGCTGATCATTGATGCCAGAAACTAATGTAATTACGTTATCTAGGTATGGTGAGATCTTGAAGTCTAAAAGACCATTTTGCTGGACTATTTCTTTGGCCAGGGCTCCATGGAGGACTATACTGAAAATAAATTTGGATAATACTTGTTCAAAATCATGTAGCTTTTGTTTCAATTAGGCCTTTTCAAACATTTGAAATGTTTTATTTATGACCCCAGTTGCTCCGAAATGTCATTCTAATGGAGAGAGAAGTGCTTGCGCTGTGTTTCACCGAGTGAGTGAGGATACCGGAGGCCCATACCCAAACCCCTCCCCCCTATCTCCCCCCCACCCCACCACCCCAAAGGCCGGCAACGCACTTGTGACGCCTCTGGTGTTGCAGGTGTCCATGGGCGGTGGTAATCGCTTACCATCAGGCGATACGTCTGCTCGTTTGTCCGCCTATTACATTAAAAAAAAGAAGAATCGGCAAGAAACTCCATAACATGTTTCATTTTGTTGTTAATTGGTATGTTAATATTACTCATACTTAAAATTACAACTATATCTATTGTAGCGTGTGCAACTTCTGTGTAAATGTTTGTATAATTTGCAAATATTTGTTTTGGAGTTTGGGTGTTTTCTCTGTATAATATGCATGTATTTACAAAAGAAAAGTATTTATATCAGTTGTCTAGTAACCATAGTACAAGTTCTGCTTAATTTGGGACTAGATGGCGTTGTGTGTCAGATATCCGAAATATTTTTTATTATTTATTGTGATGTCTTGTTACTCACAGCATCTGTTTCCCAAGGTAGCCCTTCGTTCTGATCGTCTTCATGAACTCCGAGTCCGAACTCATGTTCAAGAGTTTCTCCCAGTCAGCCTTTGCTTTATTTTCCGAATCTAATCCAATAACCCTTTGAGTAAAGTTTTTCAAAATCTGAAAGTCTTGCTCAATAGTGTATAATTGGTTGCTGGTATCCTTGCCAAGGGTTTCTTGGATCAGAAGAGAAGCCATGCGATTGATCTAGAACACATATTTCAGGCAAGTAAAGAAATTATTTTTGCAGTAGGGTATTTTCAACTAACAAATAATGAAGTTATATTCACGTTGTTTTTAACATCAGAAACACCAAATGCCTGGATCATGTCTGTAATGTAGTTACTCCAAATATAGGTACATAGTTGTTTCTTTAGCGATTGAATTTCGTTTACGTCAGATATATTTAAAAACTGTTTTAATTGGTCAACATTGCAAAACATCTTTTCTGGTGAGTTGATCTTTGATGTCAAAATCTGAAAGGAAAGGAAAGGTTAAGGTTTATCTAGTACTAACAGAGCCTAGCGGGGCGAAACTAATAAAAAAAATTGCCAGTAAAAGTCCTGTCAAAATTGGTCCAGTCGTTCCGGAGATAAGCCGGACAAAAAATAAATAAAATTGCTTTTTTGATGTAAATACCTTTTATTAAATACTTTCTTATATATTTAGTGAAAGGCTGTTAATTTGAAATTACAAACGGACACTTCAATTTTATTTATCTGTATACATGTATAGATTTCTTTTTATTATTACTCATAGACCTGAAGCATTTTATCTAGATAAAACACGTTAAGTACATCAAGTGAAATAGTTGGAAGCATTTGATTGACTTGTCTTATGACTTAATACTATATATACTTATGGTTATGATAAAATAAATATCTCTAGACCTGTGCTCTTTCAGCATCTGCCAAACCCTCAAAAGCGTTGCCTATAATCTTGGGTTCCATTCCTCTTAAAATGTTGACAGCTCCGGGGTGCCTCAGGGTAACATTGTAGGTCAACAACTCAATATGCATGTTGATATCAATTACTTTCGACGCACTCTCAATAAGTTTGGAAAGAAGTGTTGAGTAGAATAGTACGTCGTGTTTTGTATTGGCTGACAGAAATTTCGTGGCGAAATTCATCATGTAAGTTAAACTGAAATACAAAAAAATTAAATTTGATCAAATCATTTTTTTTTATAATTTTTATGTTTAAGTGGAAATCAGTTTAGACACTTAGTTAATTACAGTAAATATAAATGAAATTAATTTTCATTGCTTTATGTTTGAATTTAACGATGCATTGATATCATAAACAATTGTAACAAATAGACCATCCTTTACACATCTATGTTCATTATTTTAGAGCTATCTAGTTCAGTTAATTTTGCTTATCCAATTGCATTAACAGGGGTTATGTTTTTCGATTTTGACCTGGAATGTATTATTAGAATCGAAGTTGTAATTGTTAGAGTGACACTAGGCTCACGAAAATTATCAACATTTAATTAAACGAAGCCGAGGATCGAACCAAGTGGCGCGCAATTGGAGAGGCCTATGTCCAGCAGTGGACTGCGATAGGCTGATGATGATGATGATGAATTAACCGTTTCGCAAATTTTAGATATACATTCACGCCCATCGGGTGTATTGTTTTGTCAATTGTTCAATAATTGTCTTGTTTTTTTTTATTCAAAGCCTAACTTACGCTGTAAAAGCATCAAAAGACGTATCATCCTGAATAGCTTCTTGGAAAACTTCAGAAGCATGACCTATGGCCTTTGATATTGCTTCCATTCCACTTTTTGGGTCCATAGTGTTAATGTTGGATGGAGTTAAAGCTCCATCTAATTCTTTGACTCGCATTTTCTTAAATAATTTGTCTAAATACTGAAGTCCTACTACTAAAGCGTCTGCAACATTTCGCAGTATTCCGTAAGATTGAGTATCACCAAACACTGGTTCGAATTGTTCCATTATCTTTGGTATCCTGAAAAAAATATCACGATAGTAAAAAAAGTTTTAGGAAATTCTGGAATTTGTGAAACAGTTAAATTATAACTCACAAAGTCAGCTGTATGTAACTAAAATCTACTTGTTTCCCGTGAAATATAGATATCAGCTCCGGAGGAAGAAAGCTTTGCAGGTTTATCATACGCAGTACGGCAGTCAACATGTCCCCAAGTAAAATTATTCTGCTGTCACCTGATATTTTTTCATACATGTCACCTAGCTGTAAAAATACAATTAACATGTTTCTAGCTTTTTTTAAAGAGCTCCACATTTTTTTTATTTTAGACAATAATGGCGTTCCTATGTTTAATAGGCATATATGTATTTACAAAAAAAGTATATTATATAATGATATCAGCTGTCTAGTATCCATAGTACAATATGGGAATAGTTGGCGTTGTGTGTTAAATGTGCGAATTATTATTATTAAATACAATTACATCTTCACTACACTATAAAAAAAAAACTTTTATGGAACAAAATAAACAGAGACACGCATCATAGCTCTTACCATAGTCATGTATTTGGTGTAGTCTAGTTCAAATAACATATTAATGAAGATCTTCTGCAACTCTTCTGGAGACATAGAACACAGTTTTTCTTTTAATATATTTAGGTGTTCAGAATTTTCCATTACTAAAGTCTTAGATAGAGACTCCACGTTGCACCTATTGATGGAGTTCTTGAGAAGCTGCAAGAGAATGAGATGTTTGAAAACATTAAAATTAGCAATATTATATAAGCCTCAAGTTATTTACAATAGAATGAACGAAGTAATAATATATTATGCTACCATATGACTGCACGGTTGGCCTAATGGTTTAGGCGGTCGCCACGACGCTTGCCAATTCGCACTTTTCTCACAATTCAACACTTGGTTGTGGGTTCAAATCCTACACGGGACAACACTTTGTGTGATCCACAAATTGTTGTTTGGGTGTTAGTTGTGTCCGTTTCATGTATGTCTGTAAAGTCCCCCGCGACACAGGATGTTTATTCCTAATGCGGGAGTTGTCTTTTTAAAAAAAAACAACAACAATATGCTCAAAATCTACTTTTAGAGGTAGCAAAGAGCTTAGCCCAATGAATGTCTTAAACAGAGATGTTTTAGATTTCAAGCATTAGACCATATCAGGATCAAGATAGACCAAAGTCTAAGTAGGTAAATGTAGTTTTTGAAAGCTATATTGTAAGTGTTCAAATACAATAGAAGAATTTCTAGAGGTATATGGAAAGGCAAGTTGCGGGTTTATGTATCGGCCTCTTCCGCATGGAAAAGTGAAATATCTATAGAAACAAACTTACACCTCGAAAGCTAAACTCAGCAGCCATAATACTCGTCGTGACATTGTCGTCCAGCCCCAGCTTTTCACTGAGGAACCTCTTGACTCTTGGCGGATTTATGAAGAGGTCTTTCAAGTGCAGACCATTTTCTGAAAATATATTATTATTATGACTACCATTATTTTTACAATTTTGAAGATATTATAGAATTTTAAATAAATGTCTATATTGCTATGAAATTAGTTTCATAGTTAGTTTTCATTTAGGAAATGTAAGAAAATTAGAACACAGAGAAATATGTTTTTTTTCTGGAACTTTCCGTTACTCAATAACAGATGGCGCTACGCATCATAAATTGAGTTACCAATGTTATGAATATCACCACCTCTGTTCATCTCGTGGGTGTAAGACCCACGCGATGATGATTCGCGGGCTGGGCTGGGTTTCCGCAACTCGACGTCTTCATTGCGCCTATTTTGCGTGGTGGGTCGGCATGCCAACCCAGATCTTCCAAGACGCCCAGCAGACCCTTCACGTTGCCGACGACTTCTGGAGACACCCACGGGATAAACAGAGGTAAGAAGCTTACGAACAGTACTGTAAAGGGACTTGAAATAAACCCTTCTCGAAAGTTCCGTCACTAGGATCTTCTACTTAGATAACCTAACCGGTCTCGAGAGCGTGGAATAATAGAGGGAGGGCCTTTCTAAGAAGGCGATGAGTGACATTTGTGTTTTGATAACTTACTGCTAATCTCAATGAAGGTGGGCTCATCAACTGCATCCGCTAATGTACTGACGAGTTTGAGAGCATCAGGCACTGATGAAGCTACTTCCAGCGTGGACTCATTCAGAAGAGGTCCCACTCGTCGCATTGCTTGAGTTAACCTGGAAACCACACAATCTACTAAAATTGATGCAGATATATTAACACCCAGTTATAAAAGTTGCAAGAACTTATAATTCGACATAAAAATTGACATTACTAAAGAGTTAAAATAATTTAGATTTTTTAAAATTGTTTTTTTGGGTGATCAAACTAAGGAACTTTAACTTGCAATAATTCTTAGAGGCTCACATTTTCAATTTATGTATGCTCGAATTTTCAATTCATGTATGCTCAAACTTTTAATGTAAGACGCCCCAGGTGGCGAGAGCTGGAGAAAGAGTTTAGGGCTCCTTTCTAAAACATAAAAGAGTTACAGAGGTTTTCAGTTGACGTTGTAAAAAATATTACTCACTTAGAATGTTCGTACGTTGGTATTTCATCGTAATGGTCCAGGGACGAACATTGATTGTCTGCTGTGCACAGGAAGGACTGCAGAAATGGCACCATCCCAGCGCTGGGAAGTGCTCGCGCCGGAAAACCACCTGGAATTCAATAATGGGATTAAGAATTACATAATTTTTTCGCTGATGTAGGTCGTCTGTTAGTCTCTATTTTACATTATTTCAAACATGCCGACAGTAATGTTTACGCTCAAATAGCCAAGGATAGCCAGTGTTTTATTTATATCTTAGGTATTAAAAACATTAAATAGAATAAGCTAAAGACACCAATATTGGGCATCGAACCTTGTTTTCAAACATAAAAGTTGATCATCATCTACTTGTACGAATTTATTGGCAGGATTTAATGATCATGACTCCTAAAGTACAAGTAGGGAATCAACTACTTTCATAATACCTGATGAGTTTATTAATTTGAAATGAAGATTTCTATATTAAAATACATAAAAATCCTAACATGCTTTCGTTCCTACATCGCAACTCAGATGGGCTAGTCAAACACCAAGTTACTCCTTAAATCCATATTAATATTATAAATATCTGTTATACTTTCATGGCTAAATCGCTGCAGCGATTTCAATGATTTTTGGCATGGAGATACTTTGATTCTTGGGGAAGGACAAACACGCGGGTGGAGCTGCGGGCATAAGCTAGTGGGATATACATAAGATACACTTACATGTCGGATATTCTGTATTATCTATATTTACTCTAACAATATGTAAACTGCAGATCACTGCTGACGCCCATATTAAACCAGCAAGCGTTATCTGAAACGAAAAAACATAGATTAAAAATTATTAAACTCTGGTCTCTTCACAAAACAATTTTCATGACGACTTGCAAATGGAAAATCGTAGTTCAGTAGTATTCCGTATGGTGTATTCCGTATGGTGACGGCTTAAGAATACCAAGTATCACAACCCCTATGCATCTCATGGGTGTCACAAGAAGCGACTAGAAAAGCTAACTACACACAATGATCTTACCACTTTCCTCTTCCGTATGAGATAGTCTTTCCACAGCAACAAGCGAAGTTGCCGCCTGCCTTCCATAGTCTACCGCAGTTGCTGCCTCGCGACATTCCTGCAACAATATACAGTCTTCATTAAAAACCTTCTAATGGAGTTTGTTATTGTGTCACTGTCACTCTGTGCGGTGATTGATTAAGACTATGGACCACCACCCTTATTACAAAGAGCCCCCTACAAAGAGCGATAAGACATTTGAGAGTTGAGACTGTCCTGCTACAGTCTTCGCACTTCGCGCTATCGCTCGAGCTAGCAGTATTGGTCATTTGTTTTTTACTTCTACTGTTGCAAAAGATTAGGTTATAGCATTATATGTATGACAAATCTTCTTCAGTGACTAGTCAATGTGAAGGCCCGTATTCACTTTGATTAGTGCGAGTGCAGGTGTGAAATGCAGGTGATCAATAATTGCTAGAAAATACGCGTGGATAGCGACTTCGCTGTTAATATAAAACAATTATTCAAATCTGTAGGATAATTCCAGAAATCAGTGCGTCAACAACCGAACAATCAAACGAAAAACTGTTAAGTTTTATAATTTTTTTTGCATAGAGTTATATTGCTACCTATTTTTATGTGTAAAATACTTTAAAAAATACAAGATAACTTAAAATTAATAGCCGTATGTTTAACATGCTTCTATCTATCCCTTTTGTGAGGCTTTTAATGTTTCTGCGTCATCGTTTCCTTCAACTAAATAATTCATCATTCGTAATTGTTCTAAAATACTACATTATTTAAACTAAGCAAAATACATAAAATCATCCAAAATTTAAATATTTACAGCTTACTTAAAATAGGTTTTTTATAATATTTTTGTGCTTTTAACAATTACCCGGAACTTCCAAAAAAAAACGAAGAATCGTTTCAAACTTAAAATAACCTATTGTATAATACCGGTCTTACAGAGTATTATTTTTATTTATGGCTAAGAAGGTCAAAAAGCAGATGATTCACTTAATGAACAGCTGCAAATTATCCCTATACATCCCATGGGTGTCGCAAGTGGCGATTAAGGGAGCAATTTACTCAGAATAACATCTGCAAATATAAATGAAATCTTGAAACAAACATAGCGTGATTTAGAAGAGCGAAACCTTCTTGCTGTTAAATGCCTTCTTAAATGCTGTTAATGTGAAGTGATATGATTGAACCTCCGATAACCTAGCTTGAAAAGCATCTAAAGAATTGCTTCAAAGCGGTTGAGTGAGCCCGTAGTATTCCAATCAAGCCGGCTCAGTAGTCCCGAAGCTAAGCTCTCCAAATTTGACATAATTATCTTAAAAATGAGAGTGACACAAAATAAGCAATTCACATACGTTGGTCGACAATAAACATAATACACTGATAATGAATCACAACAATAATAGTTAAACAATCAACAAAACATTTCCGGCGCACTAAAATAGTGCGATAATTAGACAGTTCCGGGCCCACAAACAAATCGCACAATACAATCGCACAATACATTATCTCACGGCTACAGTACATTTGGGAAATCCGAGTAAATTATACCATTCACGTAACCGAGATGTTTTCATACATTTGTAACCGCGTCGACTGGTTTAAACAAGTCGTGTTTTGTTACTCATTTAATCATTTTACGCTCGGTCTGCGAGATTATTCTGATGTCTTACTCTTATTGTATTTCTATCTTTTTCTAATCATGTATCTTACTCTTTCTAACCGACTTCAAAATAGGAGGAGGTTCTCAATTCAACCGTTTCTTTTTTGTGTGTTCGAGGATAACTTTGTCGTATAAGAACAGATTTTGATGATTCTTTTTTTAATGGAAAGGAGATATCCCAACGGTGGTACCATGATAAGGACACTAAGATCTGATGAAGGCATTGAAGTTATCCGCGAACACACAAAAAAAAAACATTTATGCGGCGAATTGAGAACCTCCTCCTTTTTAAGGCGGTTAAAAAGCATAGGTAATTTTAGGTGAACAAACGGACAGACAAAAAATTAAATTCCAGAGATTCTAATTCTACTAATTCTAAGACGGTCTATTCTATGGAATTTTTTAGACTAGCTTCGCCCCGCGTCGTTTGTCGTTGTTGTTGTACCGCAGGTAACACCGCGGTTCTCAGCTACTTTGTTTACATTATTTGTTACATGCAAGTCAAGTAAATAAACACATATATTAGGTAATCTATTACTCACGGTGACGAAGCATTTAATCGGAGTTGACGGGTGAAGCGATGGATCGGAAAGCAAAGATGCGAACTGACATAAAAACTGAAGGTTGTTTTTATCTGAGAATATTATAAGTCTATAATTTTAATGCAGTGTGGTAGGCACTTACCATGAACTCACACATCTGCTCGATTGTCCGTTTATACCATCAATAAACAAACAGACAATTAAACTTTACTTTTGCATCATCATCACCTAATATTATAAAGGGGAAAGTTTGTGAGTGTGTATGTTTGTTACTTCTTCACGTGCAAACGGCTGGATAAAATTCAATCCAATTTGGATAAAATTCGGTATGCAGGAAACTGACACCCTGGATTAACACATAGGCTACTATTTGCCGCGAAAATCCATATGCACGCGGGCGGAGCCCTATTGTTTGTTGTTGTTGTTTGTTTGTTTGTTACGTTTTCACGGCTAAACCGCTGCACCGATTTCAATGTGATTCTACATGGAGGTACTTTGATACTCAAGGAAGGACATGGGCTACTATTGACTGCGATAAACGAAATACACACGAGCGGAGCCGTAGGCAAAAGCAACTAAATAATAAATATTTCGGACATCTGACACAACGCCATCTAGCTTTAAACTAAGTAGAGCTTGTACTACGACAGCTAGATTGACTAACAGAATACTTATATACTGTTATTTGTAGATACATATTAATCACAGAAAACACCTACACTCCGAAACAAATATGTATTTGCATTTTATATATATATATATATATCATTTTGCATTACATAAATATTTGATTCGACCCGGGAAACGAACCCGAGACCTCAGAACAGAAGTCGAATACGCTGCTACTGTGTCACCTAGCCAGTAAATAATATTTTTTATATTGTTCCTTTATTTCTTATCTTTTTAAAGTATTGTGGAAATACATTCGCTATCGTCACCTTTGCGAGCATAGCAATGTCAAAATAATTAACAAGTTTGCAACAGTCAATATTTTGTCATCGCAGCCGCAAGGCGGGTGTCCTTGATTCCGTTTAATAATTGTGTCCTCTTTATCAAAATTTCACTGCACATTTTGACAAATACAAACGCGGTTTATTTATTTAAATATATTTTTTTAAATACAAGATCATGTGCCTCTGGGGAAGTTACAAACGTTCATAAAACGGACATAAGGAACACTCAGACTAAGAACAGCAATGTTAATCACACAAAATGTTGTCTCGCTTGGGATCGAACCTATCATACTCAGCAAAAAATATAATATAAGTATACTGAACTGGAACTGGATGAGAGTAGCCCAAAATCGATCGGAGTGGGGTGCAATGGGAAAAGCCTATGTCCAGCAGTGGACTGCAAGAGGCTGATGATGATAATGATAAATATACTGCTAAAACTATTCCTAACCCCCTCCCCCCTCCACCTTCTTTTCTATTGGCATCCCCGTGGTCGGATAATAAAATTGAACAGCTGTGCAGAATCGATCTAAGTATTTGAAATAGAGTTAAACAAAAACTGTCCTAGACGTCCTGTATTACCTTAAATAACATATGAGTCCGGTCAATCTAGACATCCGAAGATACATAAATTCACAAAAAGCTAAAAGTTGGTAAAGTTATTCAAAACATAAATTATACATTTTATTTATAAAGTTCTACTCGATCCTGGAAAAAAAAAATACTCGAGGTCCGTGTTAAAAAAAAAGGGTATGCTATTTTCAGCAAAACAGTTTTTTTTTAAATTATCCCAGACAATAATTTATTGTAGATCATGTACTTAATTATTAATCTATACCTATCTATACTTGGATTATAAAGCTGAAGAGTTTGTTTGTTTGAACGCGCTAATCTCAGGAACCGCTGGTCCGATTTGAAAAATTATTTCAGTGTTGGATAGTACATTTATCGAGGAAGGATATAGGTTATATATCATCACGCTAAGACTAATAGGAGTGGCGCACCATTGAAGAATGTTTCAAAAACGGGGAAAAATTATCACACTACGGGCAATTAAATAGGAGACGCAAACGAGGTTGCGTGGGTCGGCTAGTTAATAATATAATAATTATCTATGAAAACGTATCGAATGCTAAGTCGACTATTTCGCACATAGAGTACCTATGTACTCTTTATTTAAAAAAAAAAACATTGTGTGAATGGAGATATACGACCGAAACACGGTAAACATCTAGAATACAGTAAGATATGATGTTTTGGTTAAAAATATGATGATTGTGAATAAGTAAATAATTATTTAATAAAATATACAAAATACGTGGTTTTATACGGACACGTTATCACATTATGCGTCAAACGTGACAAAACAGTAAACAAAATTCCTTTTCAAAATAAATTGTTTTAAAAATCACTAATAAATTGTGTCTAGCGTCGACGGAATGGAAAATCCTATAGGATCTCCGCTACTTGAGGACTCAAATGCTAAGAGTATGTTTTGTTATCCCCAAAAACCACTCTGACGGCAAAAGCCTTCAAATCCTCTACATTTAAGTAAATACTAAATATACGTAATATGTAGGTACATATGAAGAATATGTACATACATTTTATCTATTTAATTTATGCTTACAGCACACTTTATTGCATAACAGACAAATTTAATAATTGTCGTCGACATTTGCTTCCAGGATTTATAGATAGGTATGCACTTATTATAATTATGTAGGTATATAGATTTAAGGAATTTATTCTCATAAAGACATATTATATTAAGCCGCTAACATTTGAACTTGCTTTAACTTAAATATAACAATTTAATACAATGGTCGTGTAAGAACTTCTTAATATTTAATTACTAGCTGTTGCCCGCGGCTCAGCCCGCGTGTATGTCGGTTATCTCTGCAAATAGTAGCCTATGTGTCATTCTGATGTATAAGCTATATTACTGTAAAGTTTCATCCATATCCGTTCAGTAGTTTTTGCGTGAAGAAGTAACAAACATACACACAGACTTTCGCCTTTATATATTAGTGTGAAGTATAGATTATATACATAGTATATCATAAGGTAAGGTATAGTATATAAGGTAGTAGAGCCACGCTGATTTCAGCACGAATGGGCCGGCTCGACCGGGGCGGTACTACCCTCGCACAGAAAATCAACGTAAAATGACAGCATTCGTGCTGTCGTGTTTCGTTGGTGAGTGCGAGACCGGAGGCCCAATTAGTCTAGTCAACAAGTTCCATACTTGTTGACTAGACTAAAAGATGCACAAGCATCACTAGGCCGCCATAGTGTGGGTCACCATGCTGCATTGTTGCATTCGCAATGAGTGTGGTGGCCACCACTCGTGGATTCTGCTTATGCTTTCCATCAGGCTGAGTAGAGTCATTTTGGCGGGCCAAACATAAAAAAAAAGTATAGACAAGCTAAAACCTTTTTGATTGCTTGAACTTATAAATATAGATACAGTTAATTCAAAAGTTGTCTGGAAAAAGTGTCTCCAAGGATTTTTTGTGCATTACATACCACGCTGATCAGACGGGTTTGTATAGAATTTGTTTTGTTTTCCTTTTTTTAATAATTTCTGTAAAACCCTGATGTGTCAATGTGTTATCTATCTACATAAAATAAACGTTTTCTTAGAATTTTGATGAATTAAATTTAATTACTGTTTACATAAATTATATCTTCTAGCCTTTGCACGTAGCTCAGCCCGCTTGTGTCCTTCCTCAACAATCAAAGTATCTCCATGCCAAATTTCATTGAAATCGGTGCAGCGCTTTAGCCGTAAAAATGTAACATACTATAGATATTTTTAACCGACTTCAAAAAAGGAGGAGGTTCTCAATTCGACCGTATATATATGTTTCTTTTCCATGTGGATAACTTCGTCGTTTATGAACCGATTTTTATGATTCTTTTTTTAATGGAAAAGAGATATCCCAACGGTGGTACCATAATAAGGACACTAAGATCTGATGATGGCGTCCAAGAGAAATTGAGTCGAAGCTTGAAGTCGGTTTTTATTTTGTTAAAATTTTACTTGTTGAATTTATTTTTGCCTAGTGTAAATTTCATTACTTAATTAAAGATTTCAGTGCGGTCCATATATAAGAATATTGCCAACGCTGAAGGCGGTCACCGTGACGACTGAATAGATGAAATGAAGACACTTTTAAAAATTAAAGCTTAATACGACTTTTTCGTATTAATAGAAATCCAAAAAAGTATTTATTAGTAAAGTCTTTAGCGTTTTTATTATACGTGTATAATGACTTTTCAACATGGCTGGATTAATTAAATCTAAGGTCATTTGCGCAATTAGGGGGCATCCATAAATTACGTGAGGTGTTTTTTAAAATTTTCTATCCCTCCCTCCCCCCCTGGTGAGATGTCGTGAGATTTTATTCAACCACCTGCCCCATCCCCCAATCTCACGTAAGATTTTTCAAAATGTGGGTTATAACGTTAACGCGTTGGATTGTTATTGTAAAAAGAAAAAAAATTGGTGGTGGTAAAACAAATATGGTGGTTTGACAGTCAGTAGATGTATAACGTCGAAGTATGAATGAAATTATTTTCTTTCGAACGAATTAGTGAATGATCTTAATCGTATTACGATTACGCTTAAGAATAAATCTTAAGCATGTACAATCTGGATTAAATGGACCAAAATAGTATAATTTATTTTTGCTTCAATTAGAAAAAAATATTGCGTGACATTTGCCGAAACTCTCCAACGTAAGATTAGATGAGATTTTCCTCGACCCCCTCCCCCCCTTAAACATCTCACGTAATTTATGGACGCCCCCTTATCTAGCGCTTCCTGAGTTACTGATTTGCTTTTTTTATGGAATAGGCGGGGAAACGAGCAGACGTATGCAACTGTTTTTACCGCCTAAAGCTGCTCTACAGGATACGCCCCTACATCTCCATAAACATGCGCATAAGGCTTTGCGAATCTCTGGTCCTATCCAAGCTGAACTATGCTGACACTGTGTTTGGGGCCTGCCTGCTGGTCAAAACGGAGCGGCTCATACAACGAGTGCAAAATGCATGTGCGCGTTACTGTTTTAATATTCCTCCTCGCGCACATGTTACCCCCTTCCTAAACAGTGGAAACTTGATGAGGATGGCGTCGAGACGAAAGCTCCACCTAGCTACCTTGCTGTTTGGAGTGGTTCTAACCGGTAGACCGGATTACCTACACAGCAAGCTGTCATGGTCCAGAGATTACAGCCGATATGCGACTAGAGCATCGTCCTACCTTATGAGCACACCGAGACACAGGACTGCTGCCTTTAGAGGCAGTTTCAAACTGGCAGCAACCCGCTGCTGGAATGACCTCCCACCGCCCATCCGTGCACTAACGACAATCGCCAGCTTCAGCACGAGATATAAAAAATACCTTCTCGACATCCAACAGCAACATCACAATTGACACTCACCTGCTGAAACCCCACCCATTATACCTCTTTTACAATAACACGTACACGTAAATACTGTCACAAGGCGCAAATTACGTATTTGCCACAGCCGGAGGAGTTTTAGAGAAACGAAATAGAACTTGAAGTTATTTAATAAAAGATTATAAAAATTACATTTAAACTATAACTAATTAGTCTAAGCTGCTAACGCGATGTTGGCTTAAAAGTAAGTGTGCGTAGAATGACAAATCTTAAATATATATACTATAACAATGCTGTGTCGGCGCCTTGTGCTAGTGACGCGGTGTTGATCTTATAACAGGCCTTTGTTGTCCATGTTCGTAATGCTGTCATCGCCTTCGTGGCACCGTTGATCTCATAACAGGTCTTTGTGGTGTGTTATCGTAATTCTACGTCGGCACCTTGTGTCATGGAGACTGCAGCGTTGGCATATTGGACGAGTGCGTGATCTAACAATAGCCCTTTGTATGACGTATGTAACACCTCCACCCTCAGTTCAGCAACTATTTTGTCATGTTAATGGAAAATGTTGCTGAAAATTCTTCTGGTTTAGGGTTGGCTGGATCTTCCATAGTGTGTATCTGGAGTGTTGGGTTCTCTTTTGAACTATTTAGTTTTAGGTGCTAGATCTTGTAGTTACGGCCTACTGCGTAGGTGATAATTGCAGTTGTAACTGATACCAATATATAGAATGGAATGGTCGTATGGTACAGGTTTGTTGACTGGACGTTGTCGTTTTCTATCGGTGTTTCCTGGGATACTTTATTCTGGATGCTGTGAAGATCTTAAAGGTTTACTTCAAAGGTTGACTTTTTATTTCGTTGTTGTCGTTAATGATGGTCAGTTCTGCAGTACTTGAGTGCAATCAGGATCTGTCCGGATCTGCTGGGCTACGTTTTTCTCACAGACATATGTGCTTACTATACTTCGGGCATTCTGCCTCTATGTACACAAATTCATTTCTATCAGTTGCTATATAAGGATGAGAAGGAATAAGGAATTGGTGAAATTTATTTTGTGCGAGGGATAGTTTACAGAAATCATAGATATTTGGAAAGACTACGGGGAGTTTGAAAACTATAATTTATATGTTAAACTACAAAATACGATCCTGACCTTATAATATCATAGTATTCCTAAGTACTAACTAAGATCTAAGTTTATTTTGTCCAGGTTTTAGTAAAGGCTAGAATATTTTTGATTCTAACAAGTTATATTTTCCATAATTAATAATGTTATTGGCTCTGTAAGCATTTTCATTTAAGATTAACTGAAGGATATAATTAATATTACTTTCGTTTTCGATAAGTTAAACTAGCTATAAGTTTGTTTAAATTAGCGCGATAATTAAACTCTACAGTATTTTTTTTTGTTTTCAAGGTAACTAAAGCTTGAGTGTATTTAAAAGCATCCTGATAATCCAGATTGCCGGTAATGCTTTTAATTATAGACTAATCCATCAAGTAGACCTCTTTTTGTCCTGCCAGGCTCTAAGGTGTATAGATGATTAAGGATATTGGTTTTTTTTACTAGGTGTTCTAAATGTATTTCGTATAATAAGTAGGTTTCGTTAGTGAGTCTATTCTTATAGTCCTGTACTTCGAATCTAAGTGTAGAATTAGATAGTACTTACGTACGTACGTACGATGTATTGTAAAAATGTATAATAATGTGTCGTTACTCTAGCTTATCCTAGCCTAAATGGTAATAAATCTAAATTGTCAAGTCTTATCTCTTAAGGTCGTATTAGAAGTGGTTCCAGCATCAACGTCAGTAGTAGTAACCTGTAACAATTGGTTACTCTTGGGTTTTCGTATCAGGTCTTTCAGAAAGCATTTTTTTTTTCTTTTTTTTTTTATAAAAACTTGTTGTTCTGGCTTATAGTCAATTTCAGGTTGTCTAGACTTATTACGGGATTCTATAAGAGCAGTTCTATTGGCTAACGAAGTCTCGTTTATGTCATGGACAGTCTTCATCTGTGCTCTATGAGTCACTACATATTGTTGGAGTAATTTTTCGTTTATGTCAATGTCAATAGGGTCCCTGGGGTCAAAATGGCCTTTTAATATGTCATAGGGTCTGCATTTTGTAAAACCATGAATAGAGCTGTTGTAAGCTATTATGGCGTAGGGTACAAGATATGTTATTGGTTCGTCTTTATTAGGTACTTCCAAAATTAGATTTTCCTGATTTGTGTGGGCTGTACTAGTAGCTGAATTATCTATAGTGGGAGTCTTCTTGGTGGGATTTGCAATGGTCGAACTGGTTTCCTGGTTATGAATTTCAATTCTAGATAAGGCGTCTGCTTTAATTGAGTATTCAAGTGCAAATACAACATCGTTATCAGTAGGGTTAAAAATTTCTAAAAGAGCATGGTTATCTTTTACAGTAGTTACACATTCAGCTATAGTGCAGTTACAAATTAATTGTTCTGGAATAATTACATCGCCATCCGGGGCACTTATCGGTAACGTAGCTACCTTATAACTCTTTGCAGGGATAATATCCTCGTATAAATTCACATTGTGGGAGTTGTATATTTTAATAGGGTTTACTGTATGTCGTGTAGTCAAGGTCTTGTCTTTAAGGTCTATTTTAGCTTCCCATTTGGTCATTAAGTCAAGTCCTATAAGACCATCGAAATAATCGTGGAACTTATAGACAAAGAAACGTATATTATCCGGGTCATTAAATTCGTTAAAGCACGGTAGTGTTATAGAGTAGTTGTTTCTCGTAGTAGCATGTACATTAGTTACTTCAAATGGATCGTAATTTAAAGGAATATCAGGGTAATAGTTTTGAACGGCTTCCGGGCTTAAGAATGATTGGTTAGCACCGGTGTCGATAAGTAATTTTAAAGGGGGATTTGATATCTGAATAAATGGTAACTGTCTCTGTGTTTGTAAGTTTATTTCTATCCTGGCTTTTCTAATTTCTGATCCGTCCGAAAATTTGAATTGGCACTCTCAAGGTTATCGTTTGAATTGTTATAAGAGTACTCTAAAGGAAGATCATGGCCTTGATACTGTGTTTGATTCGTGTCATAGTCGTCATAGGGGGTATAGTCATTGGTATGTGAAAAGTAGTCATAGTCAGGGTTATAGTTGTGGTCGTAATAATAGCTATCATCGTAACACTCATTAAAGTTTATCTCACGAGATTTAAAGTAATTATTAGGTGGTGGATTGCCCTGGGTACGCCAGTCATGTCTGCGGATTCCTCCTGGAGGTGGCATCGGCCTGGGATTAAAGTGTTCTATACCACTCATCGGTCCGGGGCCAGGTGGCTGACTGGGTTGAGTTCTAGGTGGCATCCTAAACGTATTACTTCGTAGATTATAATTTGGAGGCCTAGCACTAAACATGTGTTGTGTGTGTGTGGGCATACGTACCTGTGGTGAGGGCTGATGTTGCATAGGATTCATCCTGAACCCTTGTGCAAACCTAAAAGGTTGCATCGGCTGAGGTGGCGGCCTATTTGCTACGTGTGAAGGCCAATATGATGCGGTTGGGCTATGGCTATAGTTATTTGAAAGTTTCGGGGTATGTACAGGAGTAGAGTGGGTGACCTTAGGGGTCGGCTGTAATTTACTAGCTATGTCATTGCGCTGCTGCAAATACAATATATTCATTTCCTCCTGAACATATTCTAAAGCTTTCTCAATCGTGTCAGGTCTCATACACCTAATGCGTGAACCTAGAGGTTCCTGTAAACCCCTTACAAACGCTTGCATGGTTAGTTTTCTGTATAAAGTGCGCTTGGCTTCAATAGTAGTGGATATTGTCTCGTGAAGGCTAATATATGTCATAATTGTACTAAATAGTGTCTGACAGTGGTCATAAAATTCCTGTGGTGATCTTTGTCCCTGGTTGGCTAAAGAGAGGTCATTATAAAGGGCAGTTTCATCCCTTTGGTCTGCAAAATTATTGATTAATGCATTCCGAACGTCTAGCCAATTATCAGATATGCCATTTGAATTTATAATACTAGCGGCGGGGCCTGTGATTTTATTTAAAATTCCATTTATCAAGCAAAGGTTCGATAACTGATCGCAGGGTTCCGTACTAAGGTAGGTATATACTATTTGGTCACATAACTTAATAAATCGGGTAAGTATATGTGGGTTCCCGTCGAACTCCGGTACAGGGCGTAAAGCCTTAAAAATTATGTCCGGGTTGCGCTCCGTCATTATCTTAATTCTAGGTAATTGATTTAATTCTAAATTATAGTCTTCTAAATTCAAATTCCTACTACTATCTAGTTGTACTCGCCGACGAGTCTGGCTCGATGCAGACTCTCTAATACGGGAGTTACTAGGGTGGAAAATTTTGAAGAATAAAAAATTATTGATTTAAGTAATTCTAAACTATAATTATAATCTTTTAAATCCAAATTCCTACCACTATCTAGTTATACTCGTCGACGAATCTAGCTCGATGCAGACTCTCTAATACGGGAGTTACTAGGGGTGGAAAATTTTGGGAAATAAAAACTTCAAGGTAAAGGAATAGCAACACAAGAACGATTCTGTGCACTCACCCTTTCATTCCGTTTCGCCGCGTATCAATGTTCGGATACTCTTCCCAGTGGCTGCAGCTCTCGTAGATTCTGGATACTCGTACAGTGGCTTGAAGGCCGCTCGGGCTGCTCGCGAACGCGGATTTCGATATTAGAGATCTTTATAGCTCGCGAAACGACCCGCGAGTATCCTACCGACTGCGCCAATTACGTATTTGCCACAGCCGGAGGAGTTTTAGAGAAACGAAATAGAACTTGAAGTTATTTAATAAAAGATTATAAAAATTACATTTAAACTATAACTAATTAGTCTAAGCTGCTAACGCGATGTTGGCTTAAAAGTAAGTGTGCGTAGAATGACAAATCTTAAATATATATACTATAACAATGCTGTGTCGGCGCCTTGTGCTAGTGACGCGGTGTTGATCTTATAACAGGCCTTTGTTGTCCATGTTCGTAATGCTGTCATCGCCTTCGTGGCACCGTTGATCTCATAACAGGTCTTTGTGGTGTGTTATCGTAATTCTACGTCGGCACCTTGTGTCATGGAGACTGCAGCGTTGGCATATTGGACGAGTGCGTGATCTAACAATAGCCCTTTGTATGACGTATGTAACACGCACAAAAACAATACTCATTCAACGCAAAACAGCAACACCACAATCAAAACACCTGTCACGTCTTTTATTTACACTAAAACTAATGTCTATTAATTTACACAAACAACATTATGTTCCGCGGTCTCTCTTCTTTTGTCAGAGACAAAAGAGGTAGAAGTCAAACAAGTGTTTGCGCGGCTCGCACAGATTAAATATTTGACAGTATTTGGTCTGTCGCTGGGCCGCGGGCTGAGTACGTGTAGGATTAGCCTAAACTTAGTTTAACATTGGTTACTTTCTACTCTTCTGATATCTATTTAACTTTACCTATTATGGATATATATATTTATATGTATATATATATATATATATGTGTAACATTCTATATAGAACACACACAAATATAAAAATATACCACCAGACACGGACGGACCGACGAAACCGGGCGCGGGCCCTATCGTAATACCAGCGCTGTAGTCACTAGCTAGCTACAGCATTATGCTGAGATAGGAGCCTTTTCTGGCATAGCATAGGATAATCGCTTGTTTTCTTTTATGTTTCATCTGTGTAAAACCATGTACTGTCCTGTGTATGTCAGAATAAATAATTTTCTTTCTTTCTTTTCTTTCTTTACGTATCGCCTGATGGTAAGCGATTACCGCCGCCCACATGGACACCTGCAACACCAGAAGCTTCACAAGTGCGGTCTTTTGGGGATGGGGGGGAGCTAGGGGTAGGGATTGGGGTATAGGCCTCCGGTATCCTCACTCACTCGGTGAAACACAGCGCAAGCACTATTTCACACCGGTTTCCTGTGAGGCCGTGGTATCACTCCGGTCGAGCCGGCCCATTCATGCCGAAGCGTGGCTCTCCCACGGTGGAAACAGTTCCATTAAACATTCGGCGAAAATATCGTATGTACGAGATCTCAGACGAAAGAAGTCCAATGCATCCAGCATTGGACTTCTTTCGTATCCCTATCGTATCCCTAAGGCTATCCGCAACAACCGGTGGTCGTGTGCTGCCGTCATCCAAGGTCCAATCACCTCTCCTTAACTCCCCTGATCCTAAAAGAGGGAGCTCTCAAGAGACGCCAACATATTGCTGTGTCTTGATTTTGCAGCTGTCCCTTTTGCAGCAGGAATAACTTAGTATCAGTTATTCTGTTAAATTCGTTTTGTCGTTTATAAACACTAGTGAAACCGGGTTATATGTAGTGTATACACAAAACTGTTCACCTACACTGACATGAAAATTTCTTAATTATCTACTACCACTTCAGGGTATTGCCGTTCACTGCTTAACGATGAATTCGCACAAAGAGTGTAAATCATCTCGTACAACCAGCGACCATCAAGTTGGTGAAAAATTCTATTAATTTCTTGTTTTTGTCATTTTTTGTCTTTAAGTACAGGACCTATACAAAAAAATAAGCGGCCAAGTACGATTCGGACTCGCCCAAAGCATCAAGTAACATAATATAAAAGTTCTTGTAGTTCGTTGTAACTTTGATCGATGTTTTAATAATAGTGTTTTTTTTTTGCGGTTTACGATTTATGACGTTTTAAAATAAAACCTACTAGATCTCGTTCAAACCAATTTTCGGTGGAAGTTTGCATGGTAATGTACATCATATTTTTTTTTAGTTTTAGCATTCTCTTATTTTAGACGTTACAGGGGGGGGGGGGGGGACACACACATTTTACCACTTTGGAAGCGTCTCTCGCGCAAACTATTCAGTTTAGAAAAATATGATATTAGAAACCTCTATATCATTTTCGAAGACCTATTCATAGATAGATAAACACGTATGGGTTTGATGTAAAAAAATAATTGAGTTTCAGTTCTAAGTATGGGGACCCCCAAAAAAATTTTTTTTGTGTGAAAATCATAATGCGGTTCACAGAATACATCTACTTACCAAGTTTCAAGTATTCAGTATAAGTTCTTATAGTTTCGGAAAAAAGTGGCTGTGACATACGGACGGACAGACAGACAGAGAGACGGACAGACAGACAGACATGACGAATCTATAAGGATTCCGTTTTTTGCCTTTGGCATGGAACCCTAAAAACGTGTGCATCTCGGGACGCCCGGCAGAAGCGATAACTTAAACTATACTCTGTCCATTTCTTTATTTTCTTTTTGACAGTTCAAGAAATTTTGAAATTAGTGACGCCCTCACCCATTACCGATTCGATTTGAAACGAATAGCGATTTTATTTATGAAGAACTTTCAATCGATTTATTAAATATTTTTTGTTGAAATATTAATTATTCCTTTATTAGTTTTTTATATTATGTAAGAAATAAACAAAAACAAATAATAAATCAGTAAATTAGATGAATGAACAGAGTTATTGTTCTTTACTCTTGATTTGATCCTAAATTCCAAGATTTCGACATAATTCCTTGCAAAAATTCAATCTTGGAGTCATAGATACTATTTTTATTTCCTTTTTTTTATTAAATTTACAGAAAAAATACTTACATGAAGTCAAATTATTTTTATCATATGATCGATTTATCGTATTTCAACTACTGTTTTATAGTCTGTGGTTGTTTGTTATGCACAGACCACTTCACTAAAGTACCGTCACCGTCAATAAAGTACGACATTACTGTAGTACATAATTCCGAAAAAAAAATGGTAATTTATAGGCGTGAGCTGTCAAAAAGAAAATAAAGAAATGGACAGAGTATAATCTAAGTTGAAGTATTTACGGTTACGGCTGTGGGTTAGAGTGAGAGAGGAGGAGCCTGCCTACCGCTGCCGTATGCGTGAGAGAAAGGGAAGCCAGACTGGCACGTTTACGCGTTACGTAACGAAGCGGTTTACCCTCCCATAAGAAGATATCACTTCAAAAACGGATTGTCGATAATATACGAGTGAAACTGCGAGTATTACGTGGTGTATAAACAAATCGATACTTATATAAAGCTGAAGAGTTTGTTTGTTTGTTTGACCACGCTAATCTCAGGAACCGCTGGTCCGATTTGAAAAATTATTTCAGTGTTGGATAGTACATTTATCGAGGAAGGCTATATGCTATATATATCATCACGCTACGACCAATAGGAGCGGAGCACCAATGAAAAATGATTCAAAAACGGGGGAAAATTATCACGCTACGGGCAATAGGAGACGCAAACGAGGTTGCGTAAGTCCGCTAGTCTGTCAATAATTGTCCTTATACTAACTCTCAATCTATACATATAATAAAATCGTAACTGGTCGCTGTCTGTACATGGACGATATCTCAGGAAAACTATTATAGGGGGGCTTTATGAACGCAATAGAACCCAAAACAATGATTTTTAGAATTTAAGTCTGTTTATCTGTTTGTCTGTTTATCTGTTTGTCTGTGCGTTTGTGCACGCTAATCTCAGAAATAGCTTATCCGATTGAAATGTGGTTTTCACTAATATATTGTGGTAAGCTTCACTTAACATTTAGTGTTAGTTTCATGTCAATCGGTTCATAAATTAAAAAGTTATGCGAATTTAAAGAATCAGGTAGCTGGACGTTTGTAGATTGTAAACGGCTGCGCGACCACGCCGGTATATAAAGCGCGCCGAGAGCATTATTTTCTTTTCTTGATTTTTTTTATTTCTTAATTTTATGTGTAAAAATCTGAAAGTACTTACAATTTAGTCGTTTCTAATAAGAACATATTTGTTTAGGGTTTATAGGGTTTGTAAATACATATACGAGTAGTATGTTTATTTTGTATAGGTTAGTTTGATTTCAAGTTCTTGATTCTTTTATAAACCTTATACCTATTTACTTATTTAGTTTAAAATATTTTCTAATTTTTATGTTTAAAAAAAACCATTTCATTTAGTAATTAACCGACTTCAAAAATGAGAAGGTTCTCAATTCCACTGTATTTTTTAATTTTTAATTTTGTACCTCATAACTTTCGACCGAGTGAACCGATTTTGTTGATTCTTTTTTATTTGAATGCTGGTGCTTCCCGTGTGGTCCCATTTTAGTGTTATCGTCGGGCCCAGATGAGGTATCTGGGCCTGATCCTCGACGGCAGGTGACTCTTCGACGAGCACTTCCGACAGCTTGGTCCAAAACTGGTCGACGCGGCCTCCGCTCTTGGGTGACTTTTGCCCAACTTGGGTGGAGCCAGCGTCGCAACGCGACTCCTGTACACGGGAGTTGTCCGGTCAATGTCGCTGTATGGTGCACCGGTGTGGGTGGCGGGTCTGACTGCCCTAAATAAGGCCCGCCTCTGGCGGCCTCAGAGGGTATTTGGCAGTCAGAGCGATACGCGGATACCACACGGTGTCGAGAGAGGCGGCGTGCGCCCTGGCCGGAACACCCCCGTGGGATTTGGAGGCGGAAGTGCTCGCCGAAGTTTATCGACGGGTGGCTGAATATCGGGCGGAGAGTGGCATTCGCCCTCCCCCCGAAGTACGCGAGTGGTGTGAAGCCGCCCTTCGAGCCACGATGGCTAGATGGTCGTTCCAGCTGGAGACTCCACGTGCTGGCTTTGCCGCCGTGGAGGCTCTCCAGCCGGTCATCCTCGAGTGGGCAGGGCGCCAGCACGGGACCCTTTCCTTCCGACTGACGCAGGTCCTTTCCGGGCACGGTTGCTTCGTAAGGTACCTGCACTTGGTCGCCAGGAGGGAATTGAGTCCCGCCTGCCACCACTGCGACTGCAGTGAGGACTCGGCCCAGCACACGCTGACGGTTTGCCCCGCTTGGGCGCCGCAGCGTCGGGCCCTCACTGCAGTCATCGGAGGAGATCTCTCGCAGCAGTTTTACCGCGGTCATAACCTTCTGCGAAGATGTAATCTCGCAGATGGAGGTGGCGGCGAAGGTCCGGGAGGACGACCTCCACTCGGACCCAATCCGCCGCCGGTGCCCGCTTCCGTGCGGGCAGGCGCTGGGAGGAATTTGGATGTATTAATATCAGCAGATCCCGGGTCCCTCCCGTCTCAGGCGCAGAGTGGCACACCGTGTGGTTTTAGTCGGTTCGAGTCCGACACACCGCCCCGCCGCAAACCCCTATGGGGTGACGGTCCGAGGGTATTTCCACACGTAAAAAAAAAAGGTCAGTGATACATATAACTTACGTTATTTTTCTTGACTTGCTTTCGGTATTTTTCTAAAAACAGGAAGTACTTACAGTTAACACCTTTGGTTGTTTTCGATAGTTAATAAATTGGGTTGACACGTCTTAATAGTTATTAAACTGTAATTAATGAAACTGTGTAATAATCTGTAAGTATTTATAATTTAGTTGTTTATGATAAGTACGTGTTTACTAAACTATGTTGTGTTAGTATATTGTAAGAATGCCTCTCCCAGTGCAGCAGGAATGCTAAATGGATGAGATTAGTTCGATCACAGGAATCTGAAGAAGATCATGAGGCTCTCACTGCATCTCAGGAACGTCAGGACAGGTTTCGTGCTACAGAAACTTCGGCTCAGCGAGAATCTCGATTCAGTTCACATCGTTCTCGAATGATGGCCACTCGAATTAGGTAGAACAGATACAGCGTGAGGCACGTTTGTCCATCGATCGTGATCTCATGCATTATCGCGTGATCCCTCAGTGCTACTGGACTACCAGCTCATAAAATAAATTTAAAAGTCGGCGTACCCATAATGCCCCTTAAATATTTAAGCCCGCCAAAACGTTGCAACGGTACCAGATTAAAAGTGACCAAAGATTTTAACAGGGTGCGGTAAAGGTGATAGTGTTTTTATTCCTCGGATTCCTCTCATCCCAAACCACTTTCCGTTTAGTTTTAAACGAGTCCGGTTTCCAGTGAGCCTATGTTTCGCGGTGACAATAAATACAGCCCACGGTATAGGTACGCTAAAAGTTGTGGATGTAGATCTAAGTATTAACTGTTTTTCACACGATCAGCTTTATGTAGCTCTGTCACGTGTTAGCAATCCTAGCAACCTCTATGCTTTGATCCCCGATGGCTATACGTCTAATGTCGTGTATAGAGAAGCATTACTTTAAATTCGATTATTCTAAACACTCAAATGACGGTGTTTATGAACCAAAAGAAATGTCCGAAAACTGCTACCCAAAGTCACTATTCCACGCGGACGGAGTCGCGGGCACAGCTAGTCATAAAATATAATGGGTGGATACTGGGTAGCTCGGTACCTGCCGTCACGAAGGCACGCAAGAACGCTACTCTGTAATTTCTCAAGTGAATAACTCTCATGATTGATGCGAACCATGATTTTATTTTTTCACAGGAAACCGACGTTTTTTCTATCATATCTCACGTAATTTGTGTAGTGGGAAAGATATCGTTATACTGACTCGCTAGACAGTGTTTAGGGTCCGAAATGACGACAGGAAAACGAAGCATTGTAAATGTCTTAGTTTTTTTTTATGGAATCGGCTGGGAAACTAGCAGACGTAGCGCCTAATGGTAAGCGATTACCGCCGCCCATGGACACCTGCAACACCAGAGGCGTCACAAGTGCGTTGCCGACTTTTGGGGGATCGGGAAGGGGGTGGGGAGGGAATGGGGGTATGGGCCTCCGGTATCCTCACTCACTCGGTGAAACACAGCGCAAGCGCTATTTCACACCGGTCTTCTGTGAGGCCGTGGTATCACACCGGTCGAGCCGGTCCATTCATGCCGAAGCGTGGCTCTCCCACGGATTTTTTACCCGACTATGGTGAAACCAAAAGAAGAGTATTAATTTTGGCAGTCTATATATATGTTTGTTTGTATGTTCCACCGTAGCGCTTATCTACTGAACCGATTTTAATGAATGAGGTGTCCCAATAAAGGCCCGGGGAGATAGGCTATGTTATTTTTATCAAAACTTTTTTTACGTAGTCGAGTTATAGTTTTTAAACTTTTTACTTTATTACAAAAATAAAACAAAAATACTCTCTCTGTTGCGTTAGTCAGCGATCAGATGTATATACTCGTATGTGTATTCTAGAACAGGTATGTATTTATGGTAATTCTTTCGTAACCCTAGACAGCCATTAGCTAGTCTCAAGACGTCATGCGGTGTGACCTTCACCCGTCAGTCACATTCCTTCGATCTCGCCTCGGACAACGATTTCAAGTCGATTTCTTGATGAACGGCGTCCGGTGCATTTGCAGCGGGCAGAGAGAGAGTAATACTACCTACTTCCATTACTGTTCCTTTCCACTACTTGGGCGTTTCATCGCAAAAGGATACATAATTTTCGACTGGGTGAACCGATTTTGATGATTCTTTTTGTATTTAAAAGCTGGTGCTTCCCGTGTGGTCCCATTTCGATTTGGTCCAGTTCTCGATTATTATTTTTTGTTAAAGACACAAAGAACATCTAGACTCAGAATAACAACTTGTGGATCACACAGTGTTGTCCCATGTGGGATTTGAACCTACAACACATGGCATAGTGGAAAGTGGCGTGGCGACCGCTTAAACCACTAGGCCAACGGTGCATACGTTTTATAACATTCGCGCGAAGTGTCAGCACATGAAAACTTTACCAGGCCAGTATATAGATGGGTGACCACTGATCATTCTCAAAACATTAAACCTTCGGTACTTCCATACTTTCATAGTAAGAATCTGTTAATTTTAAACTTCAATTTTATTTTTGTGTATAGATAATAATTATGGGTACCATGACCTACCAAGCTGAGATCGCATGCAGCATCTATTGTTACGATCTCATTAATATCACAAGATTTACCTAAGTTTTTCTTTACAATTACGTAAATGGAATAAATCATTTTGTAAAAGGTTTAATACTAAGGACACTATAAAGAAGTGCTATAAGTTTTATTAAACAACTAGCTTTTACACGCGGTTTCGCTCACGCAGATTTTCATCCCCTGATTTACTGCCTTAGGGGTGGAATTTCAAAAATTCCTTTCTTAGTGCTCACTTACGATATATGTATAAAGAACCTACATGCAAAATTTCAGGATTCTAGCTTCAGCGGTTTGGGCTGTGCGTTGATCTCTGGGTATGTCAGTCAGTCAGTCACATTACTCTTTTATAGATATAGATAGATAACAGGTGTTTTTCTTCTCGATTGCTTTAAACATCATAAAAATTCGTCTGATCTCAAACTAGGCCACTTACAAATGAATATTTTGGATATCTGCCACACAATGCCATCTAGTTTCAAACTAAATAGAGCTTGTACTGTGAAAGGCAGATTGACTGATATTGAATACTTATTATTATTACACTCAGACTCCAAAACAAATATTTGCAGATCATACAAACATTTGGTCCGACCCAGGAATCGCACCCGAGACTTCAAGCACAGCAACTGTTGCGCTTGAAGTCTGAATAGTGGTAGCTTATACAACTGTATAAGCTACCACTATTCCACCGAGGCATTCTGGCTATTTTAAAGAATGTATTTAAGCTTGACTGTAGTTAAGTATGTAAGTACGTTATTGCACACAAGATGAATGTATATTCTGAGAAGAGCATTATCAGTTTTGTGCGACCGCTGTCGTAAATCATTTGAAGGATGCCGTTTAGATTTATCAATACTTAAATTATAATCATTCAATAATTCAAAATGGATGCTGACCACTGCTGACTTATCTCTAATTCTCTGAATAAATACTCAAACCGAAGATTTGTATTTTTTTTGTTTGTTTCTTGTAACGAAGTTATAAATAAATTTTCTGGCAATAAAAGAATTTGTTATTTCAAAAACATCTTATTTGGAAGCTAATCAGATAGTTTTTAAGGTTCCGCAATATTGTATAATATATTGGTTCATATTCGGGCTGGTTTATCTGTGTGAAATAAAGATTATTCTATTCTGTTCAACACCTTTATAATCAGAATCATCATTTAGTCGCTGACAATCCACTGATGGGCAAAAACAAAGATAATGTATTTTTGAGACATGACAGTCGATATCATTATTATCTATCACAATCACTACCTAAGTACTTATTAACTATTTACCTAATTTTATTCTTAATTTTTTTTAATTGAATATGGGGCAAACGAGCAGACGTATTGCCTGATGGTTAGCGATTACCGCCGCCCATGGATACCCGCAACACCAGAGGCGTCACAAGTGCGTTGCCGGCCATTTAATAAGGAGTACGCTCTCTTCTTGAAGGTTTGAAGGTCGTATTGGTCCGGGAATACCGCAGGCGACAGTTCATTCCACAGTTTTGTTGTGCGAGGCAGAAAGTTCCTAGAAAACCGCAAAGTTGTGGACTGCCAGTCATTTAAGTGATGGGGATGAAACTGCTGTCCCGTAGGACGATGGTGGAAAGTGGCGGCAGGAATCAATCTGAACAATTCCCCATAGTAAATGCGGTAAAAGATGCATAGCGAAGCCACATTGTCAATTGTTTGTTACAACATAATTATACACGTATTCATCCTTTAATAATATCACGGAAATGCAAAAATAACCCGCCATAACCACAAACAATACATTATGTGTAAAAAAAGTTCTAAGAAAACTTCGACTTATCTCTTAATTATATATTTTGTATTGTAAGAAAAACTAGTCAAAATGAAGTTTCTAGTAGCGTTTGTGAAGTAAATACGATTTTTTTTACATTCGACAGAACATTATTACGTATAATCATACACAATTGTGGGTACTATGCATTTTAAGTGGGTAATGACGATAACAAAAGTGTTTAAAATATGACTTCTCTGCAATTTTTCTGCGAACAACTTTACAAACTGTCATTTGCTAATATTATCACTTTTTTTAGGGTTGTTCTTGCGAAAAATAGAAAATCACCCTACTTGAAGGTTCTTCTACATATTTAACAAAATTAATTTAAATTGATGCAGTAGTATTAGACATTTAGTTATAATATTAACATGTTTTATGTGTAATAACTTTCTTCTCGCTTCTCTGCAATTTCTAAGAATGATTCCGTGAAATACAACGGAAGAATGTAACCGGAAGCCGAGCAAGTGGGTGATTTTTGATTTGACACATGAGAGAGCGTAGTACCTACTTACATTAGCCATCAGGTCTATCAGATATGTAATTGTAACGCCATATTTTGTTTTGTATTAACTTCTAAGGAATTCTACCGGTTTTTTAATGATTTATTCATGTTATTTAATGATGCAGGTAAGTTAAACATATCAGTTACCTGCAATCAGTTCCACATGCCTCGCTATTTTTAGAAAATAGAAATGAAATATGATCATAACTTGTTGATTTACATAGATAATCACAGTTATTGATACTACATAGGGGCTAAACCCACATCGTTTCCAAAAGCGGCCTAGAATAAGACCTTAACAGATTACGTTACTAAGAATAGGGATTGAATCATAGTACATAATTATGTTTTTAGTCATGACGTTCACGAATCGTAGATAGATCTACTTGAAGCTTCTTGTATAAATAAACATACACATCAAATATTTGGAATTTTGCTTATTTTTCTGGGTTTAACGAGAAACGGGTCACCTGCTACGAAATGTCCATACCTAGGCTTCTTTAACTCAAAAATCACAATTGTTTTGCTGTCTGTAATCAAAAGGAGGAGGGGTTTGGTGTAAAAATGAAGGAATTTCTTAGGACCCGTTTCCTCTGAGGCCGCAGTATTTGTCCAGTTTTGCTGATTATTTTTATGTATGAGTTGGCCATAGTGACTTAGCTTGATAGAAAGCTTTCCATCAAGCAGAATCCCAAAGTGGTAGTCACCATTCTCATTGCAGACCATGAAGCATGGCGACCCCACACTATGGCGGCCAATAAAGATGCTCCTGCATTATTGGGTAATTAATATTGACTGCCTCGGTGGCGCAGTCAATATTGCCTGCGCAATATTGCGCAGGCTGAGGTCTCGGGTTCGATTCCCGGGTCGGATCAAATGTTTTATGATCTGCAAATACTTTTTTCGGAGTTTGGGTGTTTTCTATGTATAATATGTATGTATTCACAAAAAAAAGTTTAAATGTATATATATCAGTTGTCTAGTACCCATAACACAAGCTCTGCTTAGCTTGGGACTCGATGGCTTGGTGTGTTAGATATCCGAAAATATTTATATTTATTTAACATTTATAATATTTAAATCATTAGAGTTCTAATAAAGCATTGAAATGTTCTTGATCTATGTAAAATCGTGACATTTATGGACGAAGATTAGTCAGCCTACGACCGCTGCCAGTTTCAACATCAAACAAAATAATAGTATGCAATTACATACTATACATAAATATAAACTTGTGAGGCTTGTTTTAAAATAATAATAAAAATAATTAAAATAATAATATTATAATTTAATAAAAATAAATGTAATTATGTAATAATAGCTTTATTATTCTGTTACTAATTTCTTCGAAAGTCAAGTACAATTCAGCTAAGTATCCAATATCAGCTGTGAATGGGAACGTTTACGTCAACGAGTGCATTGATCACTTATCGAACAATAAGTTGTAAAGTTCTGTCGATAAACAACATGCCATTTAACCGATATTAAAAAAGGAGGCACTCGATTCTTATGTATTTTTAAGAAATCCGTTATTTACAAAGCGAATTCAAGAATACTTTTTTATATAATATACGAAGTTTCTTTTAAAAAAATTCGAAATTCAACCCGCAACTTTCCTCCCCAACTTCAGGGCTGGGGGGGCTTATGTTGACGACACACTATTAATTCTCAAGGTGCTGATTTCGGCGGTAATCCCTTACCATGAGGTTACCTGTCTATCCGTTTACTCCTGTACCATACAAAACAGTTTGCTAGTGATATAGAATGAAAAAATATACCATTTAATATAATCAAAGTATGTTTGTGCACGACTGTACACAAACTCAAATTCTGAGCTGTCAAGTGATGACCTTATGTCATTTTGACGTAACAAACACAAATGACAGTGTGTACGTACTCAGGAATAAACGATTTTGGTGTTCTTGGAAGGTGTATTAAGGTCCATTGTACACTGAAGGCCTGTTTTTAGCCTTGAATAGAGGTTAGGATATTTTAAGATGTGTTTTTAAAATATCCCAACCTCCTTTACGGCAACTGAGACTATTCCGTTTTGTGACAGATTAAAACTATGGAGTATCATCACCCCTATTCATCCCATGGGTGTCATAAGAAGCGACAAAGGGTGTAAACAATGCAGAATAACATAAATACCACGGGAATATTACCGTGGGAGAGCCACGCTTCGGCATGCAGACGGCTCGACCGGAGTGATGCCACCACGGCCTGCGATGTGTTTCACCGAGTGAGTGAGGATACCGGAGGCCCATACACCCACCCCTGCCCCATCCCTCTCCCAATCTCCCAAAGGCCGGCAACGCACTTGTGACGTCTCTGGTGTAGCGAGTGTCCATGGGCGGCGGTAATCGCTTACCATCAGACGATACGTCTGCTCGTTTGCCCCCATTACATAAAAAAAGCGGTACAAAGAGAAGGAACACTTGAAACTAACCTAATACCAACGTACGGCCATCGTTGTTTAGTGGGTCAAAACTTTACTTAATTTTCCGTTTTAAGTATGTATTAGCTGTCAAAGTGGCTACCCTGCCTGACAGGAAACATGAGTACAATCCAAGAGTGGTGGTCACTATCCTCATTGAGAATGTGGGCAATGCAGCATGGTGACCCACAATATGGCCGTCTAGTGAGATGCTTTTCACGCTTTAAGGACTCAGGATCAGAGTGGGAGGAAAACACGGTAGTACTAGGTTTTGACCGCTCGGCTTAGAAGGAAGAACCGAAGCGATGAATTCGAGAGCGTATGTCTACCGCTCTAAAGCGGTGACTTCCAAGGCCTACACGTGTCGTGTATAGGAAGGGAGAAGGGGGGATCAGGTGGAGGTTGAAGTCGGTTTGTATTTTGTAAATTATGTAAAATTTATACATATGTAACTACAGTTATTACATGTATGTGACGATAGACCACCTGCAGTAGTCCTTTGCTGTCTATTGCACAATGGCAATAACAGCGGACGGAAGCAAATGATTACTTAATGCAGCACCAATCGTTGGTGATGCAGTTATAATGCTATTTCCTTTATTGTCATAGAGATTCACAATTTGTTATCTTATGAAATGAAATCATTTTTTCTGCAATTAGGTTACATGAACACTTTTGCAAGTTAAAAAGTTATATTCTCGATATTTACTTAGCGATATCTAGACTGAAATGAAACTGAAGCGTCTTTTGTTTCGGTTCATCACTAAAACGGGTGGACCGATTTTGACGAGACTTTCACTGGCAGATAACTGATGATCTAAGGAATAACTTAGCCTACTTTTATGTTATTATCTCAAATTAGAAAAATAATAAACAAATAATAATTATGTAATCGGGTATCGAACTAGCTACTCAAACAACGATGCGTGTCATCTAATTATTTACCTTACAAACACTGCGGTAGGTACATTATATGCTTGTATAACTATATATGTAAATTGTATGATAATTTACTTCCACATTCGCCATATGTCTTTTAAATCACGTTATTTACAAGTTGATAGTATGTTAAAACCATCATGTATATGTATAGATAGACAGTCGCTGATGGTTTGAAACGAGGCAGGAATAGAAATATAAGGATATGAGGCAGGGCAATGATCTTGCGAATCATGAAAAGGTTTTGTAACTAAAAGTTTCTTTGTAAAACGTGGTTTAATTTTAGTATTCGAAGGGTGTTTAGAATAAAAATACTTGGTGCTATTTTATTTTTAACTAGATATCAGATCCGGAAATCTCTTATCCAGTTTTACTACCAGTGCTATACGAGTCATATAGTTCCCGTATGAAGAATGCCAATCGTGCGGTACGGCCTGTATTTTCCCGTATCAGTTCCTGACTTCTAAGGTCCTTAAAAGCGTGGAATAACGTTATTTTTTAATTTTTTTTATACCAATCCATTGATTATATCCTTGTCTATATACAGCTGCCGTAGCACGAGGATCTTCGCAATAGACTAAGAGTTATATCTTTTTTCTAAATCGGTCATTTTACAGGAAATTACTTCCCGTCCCGCATAGAACGTATAAAGAGTTAGGGATGGGGTAAAGTTTAAAAACTGAAACCAACTTTTGTCGATTTTCATACGAAACAACAAAGGATAGAGGATTTATTAACATCATATTCATCAACAAATGGTACATAAAATTGAACATTCTGTAGAAACTGTTCTTTCTTCCTTTTTACCTTATCAAAATAGTTAACAAATCACATGAGATCTTTACGTTATAAACTATGATATAAAATAAATCATTTTTTTTTTTGACAAATGAGTATTCACATGAGATCTTTACTTTATAAACTATGATTAATTTATAATTAAACAAGTATTTTTTGACAAATAAGTATTCAGATGAGATTTTTACTTTATATTAATTGGTAAACTACCGATATAGTGCTTAGTGAAAATTATATGAGAAATTGTAAGTGATAATAAACCCTATTCTTTTGTTTATTAATATTAAAAAATCGAACTGCGCTCAACACTATGGCAAACTGAAGCGCCGCGCGCCTACACCTCGGTGCTATACGGGGTTGCAATTACGACAAAATAGTTCCCATACCGCACCAAACGAAGAAAATATCACTTCTGTGCGTTACGAAAAAATACTTCCCGTATTTTTTTCTATTGTAAGTGATACTAAATGAAGAGACAATATCGGATATATAGTTGTCTTTTTCCTAACTTCACGGGATCCTAGTAAAACACCCCCCGCACCGAGCGCAAAACAAGGTCAGATAGCTGCCGCACAGTACGAAAGTCAAATACGGCCAAATAGTTCCCGTAACGCACTGAACGTGTTAAAAAGATTTTTATAGTGAACTGACAGTACGATGTAAAAAGATGCGACATATAGGTACATATGTATGTGTCATGTTGTTGCTTTGGGTGAGTTGTATGAGTAAAAGGTTGGTTCCCCCAACTGCTCAATTTGTAACAAAGTTGAAGACGTATATCATATTTTGATGGAATGTGTCCGAAACGAAGCTGAAAGAAAGCAATTATTCTGTAAACCTAATTTTAATGTGGGTGAATGTAATAGCATTCTCGCTCGCCCGTGCTCGGAGGAAGCGAGAACACTATATTTTATAGCTAAAATGTATATGTTTAATAGGCCATAAGTTATATTTTTCTATGAGGGCGGCATAATCACTGCGTGACTAAGCCCTCATTAAATAAATAAAGAAAAAAAAAAAAAAAAAAAAAAAAGAAGATACTATAATATGCTGAGGTCACAGATTCGATTAACGGGCCAGACTATGTGTTGGTATGATCTGTGTCTGTTTGTGTGCACTATAATGATGTAAAATATATATGGAAATAAGAACCCTTCAATCAATAATAGTATAAGAACCCAAATATAAAGTATTAGGTTCTTATTTTGTTCACTCCATATCCTTTTCAGTTAAATTATCCATATTTTTTTAATTTAATTGTAAAATTTTCAACAAAATTGCCTTAAAAATAACATAAATTAAATCCCTGTCCAGAAAGTAAAATTGACCCCTGACGTCAAATGATATCTTTTTTGTAAGTAAATCTTTTATATTTATTTTTACACGTCGATCTTTTCATCTAAAAGGAGTACACATCCCGTGTACATTTTGTCAATTTTGTAAAACTTTGTTCCTAAATTGACTCACTATTTAAAATAGCCACGTAATTGATTAAAAACAAATAAAAAAAAAAACAATCAACCATAAATCAAAATCTTGCATTTTAATATAAGTAATATAAAATTATAGATTAACATACAAAGACACCACGACAATAGGTAACACAATAGGTACACTGTCTGCATGTGATAATCTATATGCCATGTCATTACGAAACATCGAGAGTGGTGAAGAGAGAAAAATCGAACAAATAAATTGCATTCATAATCTAAACTTAATGAAACAAAACTTTATGAGACTAACAACACTAATTTAACAAGTTAATAGACATCTTATCATCAACAGTCTACTGTGACATAGCCCTGTCTGTGAATATGTTTATTGATACTCCACTGCTTTTGTTCTAGCGTGATGATGTATAGCCTGCCTCCAAAACTCTGCTATCTAACACTACTTAAAATAAATTTTCAAATCAGAGCAGTACTTCCCAAGGTTAACACGTTCAAATAAACAAACAAACAAGCTCTTCAGCGTCATTATCACACTTTATTAGTGTCCGACCGAAACTGGTTTTTACGACCGAAACCGAAACCGAATTTCGGCAACGGTCTCAGTTTCGGCCGAAACCGAAACTTTCTTATATGGATCATGTTTTCAGATAAAAATAAAGAAAACTTAATATAATCAGTTAGTTTTTTTTTTCTTTAAATTACATAATCAATCACACAATATAATTTATTGCACTGTTTGCACTTGGCTTTAGATGAATCAGACGAACTTTTCTCGAAAAATTGCCAAATGCTGTTTTTTAACGACATTGTTCTGTCATAATAGATGATTCAATACTACAAAAAAAGAAAGGTTCTCTATTAGGTTTAATCAGTAGGTACTCAATGTATTTAAATTATTTATTTATATTCGTGAACTGTTATAGATAAGGTTTTAAATTGAAAAACAGAAATAAAATAAGTATAAGTGTTAGTTTTATACGGATAACCAAGTAGGTATCTACTCGTTTAATTATAATGTTAATTTGTAAAAAAAAAAACAATTATTATATTGGTACCTACTTAATAATTATTAAATTGAACGCGAAACTCTAAATCCTTAATATTATCACCACTAAAGCACTATGGTAAATACCATGTACCTAACTAATGTTTGTTTACATATAGTATTAGCGAAAGAGTTAAATTAACCACAAAATGTTAGATTTTTTTTTTATGGTAAACTTGATTCTACTATAATCTAGGTACTCCTTTGTTATATTAAATTACTTTTCGAGGTACTCATAAATTATATCACATGATAAAACTTACCGAATTCAAAACATATCACACGAAAACTCACAACAACAACAACAAAATGCACTGCAAACAAACAGGTTACGACATGATTACGCACGTGGACGCGGCCAAATCGTCGCTTGGATGTCATTTACCGTGCCGAACACACCCGAACACAGCGCGGAAACTCTCGAATGCAGTTTCGGTTTCGGTCGTAGTTTAGGCAGGTTTGCTGCCGAAACCGAAACATAATCGAAACTCGTTTTTTTGCCGAAACTCGACCGAAACCGAACATTCGGTCGGACACTACACTTTATCACGTCACATCACATCACACTAATATATAAAGGCGAAAGTTTGTGTGTATGTTTGTTACTCTTTCACGCAAAAACTACTGGACGGATTTGGGTGAAACTTTACAGTAATATAGCTTACCTATACATCAGAATAACACATAGGCTACTATTTGCCGCGATAACAGACACACACGCGGGCGGAGCCGCGGGCAACAGCTAGTAGTAGAATAAAGAGACTAAATTACGCTACATCTAAAGTACTTTCTCTACGGTCAAAAGACGTCGGTAAGCAGCGCCCTCTATACACAGTAACCGATACTAGCGAGATGGGGGTCAAGGCACAACGCAAGCACAAAATACCTTTATTATGTAAGCTTTCGCTAAAACTTGTTACGACGCGCGACGATGTGCCAACATAGAAGGTAATGGTATAATAGATGATGTATCTTGTTCGTATTGGCTTGCTCTTTCTGTGTAATGTACATTTAATGACCTCGTACATCTGTACTTATATCTATACTAATATTATAAAGTGGAAGAATTTGTTTGTTTGTTTGTTTGAACGCGCTAATCTCAGGAACCACTGGTCCGATTTGAAAAATTATTTCAGTGTTAAATAGCCCATTTATTGAGGAAGGCTATATACCATCACGCTAAGACCAATAGGAGCGGAGCACCAATGAAGAATGTTTCAAAAACGGGGGAAATTTATCACGCTACGTGCAATAGGAGACGCAAACGGGGTTGATTTAGCCCCGCTACTCACCAGCCAGGTCTGCAGTTTCGTGTTGGGGTATATTAGGAGAGGTGTGTGACAAGTTTTCAGCTTGCCTCAAATACCTACCCAAAAAATGGTACCAGCTATCCTACTACTGCACGTTTGACCGAGTGGTTTAACGGTCACCACGCCGTTTCCTACTTCGCCAAGTGTCGTGGGTTCAAATCCCACGTAGGACAGTACTTTGTGTGATCCACAAATTGTTGTTCTGAGTCTGGGTGTTCTTTGTGTCTGTTACATGTGTGTTTGTAAAGTCCCCCGCGACACAGGATTAATTCCTAGTGCGGGCGTTGTCTTTTAAAAAAAAAAAAATGTCCAGCAGTAGTCTGTTAAAATTTGTTGATGATGAATGAAGTTACCGGAGTCGAAACCTCCTGATTTTGTCAAGACAACGCACCTGCACCTCTCTAATTGCTGCAATTGTCCGTAGCCAAGGGTTGTCACTTAACTTCAAGAGATCCAAACTAAGCAGAGCTTGTATACTATAGATTAATACATAGATTAATTTATATTTATTACATTTCATCATGACACCATTAAGTGGGTGATATTTTTTTAATATTTAATTATTTTTTATAATTGACCTTCTTCTATGTTAATTCAGATAATTAATTCAGTGGACTTTAGAACGTGATAAACTAAGCATAACTTGTGTAAAAATAAAGCTTAATTTAGAAAATGTTTGATTATATGATTCCTTATAGCTTCTTAATTAATGATGCCGACCGGGAATTCCCCGTCAGGTTACACTTATATAAAATGACAAACGGATTCTTTGAATGACTTAATATATTTTTGTTAATAAAAAACTCAAGATAAGAGATTTATGATGGCTCCGTGATTTTCACTTAGATTAAGAATATCAAGACCGAAAACTCCTCTAGAAGAAAATGCCCTAACTATCATTTGGCAATTGGTCTCGTTGGGGTAGAAGAGTTCTAAAGTGGAGCCGCATCTCCGCAAACATAGTGTAGGACGCCCACAGACCAGGTGGAGTAATGACTTGCGCAAGATGGCTGGCAGGAGCTGGATGCGAGAAGACTTAAATCGATTAGAGTGGCGTGAAATGGGAGATGTCTATCTCCAGCAGTAGACTGCAAAAGACTGATGATGAATTTTGATCTCGGTCCATGCAGGAAGGATATAATATAATCTATACTTAATATTATAAAGCTGAAGAGTTTGTTTGTTTTAACGCGCTAATCTCAGGACTGGTCCGACTTGAAAAATTCTTTCAGTGTTGGATAGTTCATTTATCGAGGAAGGCGCAGGCCATTTATCATCACATTCATCACGCTAAGACCAATAGGAGCGGAGCACCAATGAAGAATGATACAAAAACGGGGGATTTTTTTTACGCTACGGGCAATAGGAGACGTAAACGACGTTGCGTGGGTCAGCTAGTATCTACTAAACTGAACTGAACATAGGGAATCCCAGTGTGGGTCTCAATTTATGTGTATATTCTTTTTATGAGACAATAAAAGATTATTATTATTAAAAACTCTTATATATTGTTATGTAATACGCAATAACTATATATACATTTTACATAAATATTATATTACATAGTCGCATGAATAAATAACGTTATATAACAAAACACGCAGGTAATATAAACGTGTATAAAAATAGAGACCTACGATTATACTCTAGTATAAGATAGCAGTTTTTTTTAAAATAATTTCATAATAAAGTGGTAATGCTCGCGCCGCGGCTGTATCTTCACAAGAACGACCGCGGGTAACACAGTGGGGCGAAGCTAGTCTGAACTAAAAGTAGCCCAAGTTACTCTATAAAATCATCTACTATCTGCCAGTGAAAATCCCCTCAAAATCGATCTAGCCGTTCCAGAGAAAAAATAGATTTTTTGATGTAAGTACCGTGTATTACTGTTATATGCATTTAGTGAACAGCTCTTAATTCGGAATTACAAGTTGACACTTCAATTGTATTTATTTGTATAAATAAGATTTTAGTTAAAAGTTATTTTTAACTATGAAAAAATAAACTAGTTATTTTTAACTATTATTTTTTATTATGAATGTACGAAATAAAGATCTCACGTTCATAATTAATTGGAATAACTTAACACGTCTCACACACTTCCGTCTGATTATGATCTCAGAATAGGCTGAGGCTGTACGGACTATGGAGACCAGAAAATGTTTCTAAATACATACATATCAATGAGCATTATTTTATTTGAAAAGAATCCCTCTTTCACGCGTGACTCGTTCGACTGGACCAATTTGGCTAATTCTTTGAGTATTGAATACTGCCTCGACTGCCTCGTTGGTCTCGCGGTTGGCGTGTGCGACTGCTGATCATGGTCTCGGGTTCGATTCCCGGGTCGGACTAAATGTTTGTATGATCTACAAATATTTGTTTCGAAGTTAGGGTGTTTTCTATGTATAATATGTAAGTACCTACAGTATGTATTTACAAAAAAAAAAGGTATATATGTATTTGTATCAGTTGTCTAGTACCCATAACACAAGCTCTACTGATAGGCGGTACACACTACAACGATCTATCGTAGCGATTTAACCGTGCAGTTTTATCGATAGTGTGGACGGAAATTGGCTCAGATATTTCTCAAAAAATCTGGACCAATTTCCGTCCACACTATCGATAAAACTGCACAAACGAACTGCACAGTTAAATCGCTACGATAAATCGTTGTAGTGTGTACCGCCTATTAGCTTGGGACTAGATGGCGTTGTGTGTTATACTGTGTCCATTCGTTTATTTATTTATTATAACTATTTGTGGGTCACGCATGAGTTGTCCCATGATGTTTGAACCCACAATACAGGCGTAACTTGGACGTGATATTCACTGTTAAATCAAAGTTACACCTATAAGTAATTCATCTAAGGCGCTTATATGAAGTAACAAATTTGTACAGCGATCGGCGTTTACGACACGTCTGTGAGAACTATAACCACGAAGCAAATACAAAGAGGAGACGGCATAAGCGCATAGGTCCCGTGACAAAATACAGGTCCCGACGTCATCGCAGTTATCGCGACTTACAAATTAGACTGTCAACTTCAATGTTCTAGAACTTATCGAAAAATCGCAATCCTTGAATATTCTCGGATTATTCCTTATAAAAGATAAAGTGTTGTGTTTTATCTTGTACAAATAACTTGGATAGACGTTCTGGTGCCATGAATGGCATAATATTTCATTTGTAAGTAATTTTATACATAATTTCTTAAAATAGTTCTAGAAAAATCTCTCAGTGTGTTGTTGAAATATAGTTAAATCTATTCGCCACTAGATGGAAAAACTTTGTGTGATGGGAAATAAAAATACAAAGGTTCGTAGAGCTGAGTATTTATAAAGTAAATCATAAAAAAATATTAAAATATGTTCTGCATTCTTGCCTAAAGAATTTTTAATCGATAAAGTATTATTTTTTGTATTTTTTGTAATCATTTTGTGAACACTGACGTCTATCGTCAACTAGGAAAACAAACATCAACAGAACAAAGAGACAGGGCCGTAATTAGAATTAATTTTTTTTTCTATATTCAAATTATATCTATATTAATCTAGAATTTAAAGTACTTCAAAATGAAACAAATTTTACTTATACTGATTATTTGATAGGTTTTCTAACTAACTAAAATTCTATCCCAGAAAAATTAAACTTTCTTGGAACCCACAACGAAATTGGTCAAACGAAAACTGAAGAATTTGAAAATATAATAAATGAAAAACTAATTTGTAGAAACATTTTTTTTTTGTATTATACTCCTACTTGTATGTTATTGTTCTCTTTATTGTATGTGTTTGTTGTTGTACTATATTTCTTTGTTTTTGTTCTCTCTCTTTAATATATGTTACCGTCAGATTGTCAAAACCGTTTGATTGTAATCTATCTCGCGAGATTGTAAAATGGTATCTACGAATCGCAAGTCGCGCGCTGATTGGTTGAACAGCATATGTCCCCGCGCCGCCATATTTGTTTGTTAATTTGTCTTTGATGCCAAATGTAAAGTATTTCTGTGATTGTAAATTGATTTCATGTTGAAAATACCTCACAGCTTTAGGATTAGTTATATAAAGTTGCTGTGGCAGAAAAAATAATTTGTGATTAATCAAAGAAGTAATAACCTAAACTATCTCTATGGGCATTGATCGGCCTACTATAAAACCGAACAATCAGGGAAAGTTGACAATTTGACGCGCGTAAGTTACTATATCACATCGATAGTTGGCAATCTCGCTAGGTAGATTATAATCTAACGGTTTTTATAATCTTACGGTGACATATTTAAATAAGTAATAAATCAAATACATCACCAAGGTTACGGGGAAGATATAAAGAACACACAAACTGTCACTTTTATACTATACTAGCTGACCCACGCAACTTCGTTTACGTCTCCTATTTCCCGTAGCGTAATAATTTTCCCTCGTTTTCGCAACATTCTTCATTGGTGCTCCACTCCTGTTGGTCTAAGCGTGATGATATATAGCCTATAGCCTTCCTCGATAAATGGGCTATCTAACACTGAAACATTTATTTTTTTGAAAAAAAACTTTTTTTTTCAAATTGGACCAGTAGTTCCTGAGATTAGCGCGTGCAAACAAACAAACTCTTACGCTTCATATATTAGTATAGAATATATTAGTATACATGTTATGTACGATGTTTCTTACTAATAATATTTTTGCGATACATGCATCAAAATGATTTACAAAATTGACTTTAAAAAAATAGTAATAAGAAAATTCTGAGTACGTCCCTGTATGTCCCTTACATCGTACGCTTAGTGTCAAATAGCTAAACTACATAGCAACATCAACATGTAACGATGCAAGTAGTTTTGCTATTGATTGGTAGATGGCAAAGGGCAAAGTAACCCCCCCTCACCCCCGCAAATTGTCACGCATTGTTTCATACAAAAATTTCATTAGGGCATCTCCTCTTTGTATTTGCTTCGTGACTATAACGCACCGCTTACAACAACATAATTATTGTGTGTGTGTATAAGTAAATCACACGATCCATGTTTTGTTTTGTATTGTTTAACGATTTGCTATTTAGTGAGAATGGAGCAATGTATGTGGAGGTTAATCGATTAGATCGTTTCATGTTATAGTATTAAGACATTTGTGCGTTGCTAAATCAGTATCTTGAGAAAAGGTCTAAAGCTGTTTTTGCAAAGATAGAAATTATTCGTTTTTAGGGTTCCGTACCTCAAAAGGAAAAAACGGAACCCTTATAGGATCACTTTGTTGTCCGTCTGTCTGTCTGTCAAGACCCCTTTTCTCAGGAACGCGTGGAGGTATCAAGCTGAAGTTCATATTAAATACTCAGGTCCCTAGGAGCTGTGAAAAAATCAATATTCTAAGCTAACGCAATTAAAGGATACAGCCGTTTATGCTGCAAATTTTCGACACTCGCAAGGCTATCAAAACTTGCATCAACACTCGCATGGTACTTCCCGTGAACTCAGAATCTTGAAATTTGGTACGAAGCAACGTCTTAGATAAAGAAAAAATTGCGTAAAGCATAATTTTTAGTTACCTACAGATTTGTACGGAACCCTCGGTGCGTGAGTCTGACCCCCACTTGGCCGGTTTTTTTTTATTAAAGAGTGCGTAAACCGGCAGTTTGGTCACTTGATGCAAAGAGTCTTTTTTTCTATTGTGGAGCCTGCTAAAGTGACTCTTATCTGCCTGATGGAATGCTTGAGTAGAATCCAAGAGTGGGGTCACCATACTCATTATCATCAATACAGCATTGTAACCCACACTGTGGCGACCTAGTGAGATGCTTTTGGACGTCTCGCTTAAAGGACCAGGTATCATAGTGGCAATTCTCGTGTCACGTTGTTGATCACAATAAAGTTCGAAATTATCTAACCGATTTTTACATTCTTTTCAAATGTGTTTTGATGGTGTGCCGTGCCTATCATAGTTCTGTTGCTTAGAACAATAGGATCCGAACAGCCACGCTGTCGAAGTTGCGTGACTCAGATAGTACGTATTATTATTTTGAAGTCGGTTAAGGGAATATCATTAAGTAACAACAATGGCTGTGTTTCAGATGCTCATAGTCACAATGGTATGTTAATTAAACTTATTTACACCAGCATCGTGAAATTTGGGCTTTCTCTGTGTGAACCACTTTTAAATAAAAAAAGTATTTCTGGTGCGTTAAAACAATAATTTTGACTGCCTCGGTGGCGCAGTGGTAGTGTATGCGACTGCTGTGCTCGAGGTATCTGGTTCGATTCCCGGGTCGGACCAAATGTTTGTATGATTTGCAAATATTTGTTTCGGAGTTTGGATGTTTTCTATATATAATACTAGCTTTTGCGCGCGGCTCCGCCCGCGTGTTTGCCGGTTATCGCAGCAAAGTGTAGCCTATGTCCTTACTCAAGTATCAAAGTATCTCTATGCCAAATTTCAATGTTACCGGTGCAGCGGTTTGGCCGTGAAAGCAGGACAGACAGACAGAGTTACTTTCGCATTTATAATATATGGATGTATACATTTATAAAAAAAAGTTCATATGTATTTCTATCAGTTGAATACCACCCATAGTACAAACTCTGCTTAGTTTGGGACTAGATGGCGTTGTGTGTCAGATGTTCGAAATATTATTCCTGAGGAACGGAGTCAAGTGCAAGTGGCAACCATACTGCATTGTTGGATTGTCTGCATTCGCAATAAGGATAGTGACCACCACTCTTGGATTCTGCTCTTGCTTTCCATCAGGCAGAGTTGAGTTAATTTAGCAGGCAATATAAAAAAAGGCAGACCCCTATAAAATAAATTAGCGAAATCTCTTTTTAACCGACTTCATAAAAGGAGGAGTTTCTCAATTCGACCGTATATGTTTTTTTTTATGAGTGTTCGCGGATAACTTTGTCGTTTATGAACCGATTCTGATGATTCTTTTTTTTAGTGGAAAGGATATATCCCAACGGCGGTAACATGATAAGGACATTAAGATCTGATGCTGGCATCCAAGAGAAATCGAGTCGAACCTTGAAGTCGGTTTTTGGTTTTGTTAAAATTTTACTTGTCGATATTTTACGTTGATTCTAAATAAAATTGGGAACAGGGCAGAGAAGTGATAATAACGCCGATGAAGAAATTTTGCTGTTTATTTATATCAGCTGTCAGCAATAAATGATTGTTTTATTTTAGCAACATTGCAACATGTACCATATTTACACGTATTGCAGATTTATAGCATGCGTTTAAAATCAAATCTATACAAATAAATAAAATTAAAGTGTCTATTTGTAATTTCAAATTAACAGTTTTCATTAAATGCATACGAAAGTATATACAGTGCTTACATAAAAAATAAATTGTCTGCCTTTTTGTTTGCACCAATCTCTGAAACTGCTGGACCGAGTTTGACGGGAATTTCACTTGGAGATAGCTGATGATATATATATTACTTAGGCTAATTTCTTTTAGACTAACTTCGCCCCGTAGCCTCTCTCGCGGTTGCTGTTGTAAAGGTAGACAACCAAATCGGGTAACACCGCGAGGCTCAGTTAGTAAGGTATATGATGAAGGTACACGAGTGTAAAGGATTAGGAACTAATATTATAAAGCTGAAGAGTTTGTTTGTTTGAACAAACTCATCAAACGATCTCAGGAACAGCTGGTGCGATTTCAAAAAATATTTCAGTGTTGGATAGTACATTTATCGAGGAAGGCTATAGGCTATATATCATCACGCCAAGACAAATAGGAGCGGAGCACCAATGAAGAATGTTACAAAAACGGGAGAAATTTATTACGCTACGGGCAAAAGGAGACGTAAACGAGTTTGCGTGGATCATCTAGTTATTCACATTTCGTTGATACAAAGTCTGCCGGTGTGGGCCAAAATCTACGACAATAGGTTGAGAGGATCCCACGAATAGGATAACAAAAACTAAAATAATTACTTCACACATCTCACACACATCGGTCTGATTCTAAACTAAGCACAACCTGTAGAATTAATATTGATAGAGATCTGTCTGTCTGTCTGTCTGTTACGCTTTCCTATACCCGACTTTAATGAAATTTGGCATGGAGATACTTTGATACTTGAGGAAGAACATAGACTACTCCTTACTGCGATAACCGATGTATACGTGAGTATCTACGGGTAACATTACCATGTAAACTTCCACCGAAAATTGGTTTGAACGAAATCTAGTAAGTAGTTTTGTTTTAATACGTCGTAATAATCGTAAACTGCAATTTACCTTTCATTCAATCAACACAAATAAAAAAATATTAAATATAAATTATATTATGTTACTTGCTGCTGCGGAACCCTTCATGGGCGAGTCCGACTCGCACTTGGCCGCTTGTTCTATGTTTAATATTATCACTGACGAAATATATACTAGACCAACACTCTACTAGGCGAGACCTGTACGCGGATTTATAGTAAGCTTAATGTTCCCTAGATGTCACTAAGTGCATCAAATCGTGAATTACAACGATATTTTCTGACCCCCAACACCAATACGAACCCAACAGTCAACTGTCAAGTTTATTGACATTGTATTATTGCGAAATGTACCACTAGATGTCGTTTTTTAAATAATTAATTATCTTAGTACCTACATAATTTATGTAATATTTTATCGTCAGAGAGATCTACACAAATAAATAAAATTGAAATGTCTGTTTTTAATTTTAAAATAACCGCTTTTCTCTTTACAATCTTTTTTTTTATTAATTGTTTGAAACTTTTTTTATTTTCAATGGATTCACTTTAAACTTTGTATGCATGTTTCTCAATTGACATAGTCAGGGAACTAAAGACTGACATTTTATTTTTTTAATGGATTCAAAAAACAAAATAAAAATTGATGAATTAATAAAATATAGTTGCATGTTGCAGTTGCAATTCCCGTCCTTAATGACACATGTCTAAAAACAGTTTTTGGCGTTTATAAATGTTGTTGATCGTGAATGTATGCAAATAAAAAATTTGATAATTACGAGTTGATAATGTCGAGAATTGCTTGCACATATTAATTAACAACTGTAGATGACAAAAAGGTGTAATTAAGGATTTTCTTTCGGTTTGTGTCTTATAAATAATCCTAATGTTAAAAATGCGAACGTAAGTTCCTTTGTTACGCTTTCCGGCGAAAACTACTTAGCTGATCAATCTGATCATCATGAAACACATATTCTTGTAGAGGTATTAGAAGTAACATAGGATACTTTTTATTAAATGCGAACGAAGTCGCGGGCGAACGAAGTCGCAGGCGAAACCTAGTTATTAATAAAACAATCATAAGAAATGTTTTTGGAACGAAGTTCCCTAACGCGCTTTTCGCGCCAAAAGTTGTAGCGACACTTAACATTGAGTTGACGTCATAGTGCTGGATACTCAACGTTAAATATAACAAATTGACTGCCAACGTCCATACCGTGTTGAATGCACCGGTTCTCGTCCGATCACCGAAGTTAAGTCACATCGGGTGTGGATAGTAATTGGATGGGTGACCGCCTGGGAATTCCACGCCTGTGTTGACTTTTTGCATTTATTTACAGAAAATAATATATTGTTTTATAGTATATTTTGTAAAGTTTGATTATTTCTAAAATAATTTGACAAATGCGTTACCGGCCTTTGGGGCATAGTGGAGTGGGATGGGGGGAGAGGTTGGGGTATGAGCCTCCGGTATCCTCACTCACTCGGTGAAACACAGCGCTGTGAGGCCGTGGTATTACCAGGGGCAGGGGTCATATTACGTCGCGTCGCGCGTAACCAAGTTAAATAATATCCAGAAACGGTTAAATACGTATCTACTCATTTTTAATCAGTAGCCCAAAGTTAAAGTTTCATGTTTCTAACTTAAAAATGACGGACTTTCGTCCACACTTTCAACCCGTATTTCACCCCCTTAGGGGTAGAAATTCCAAAATACCTTCCTTTGTGGATGTCTACTCAATAAAACGATATATATACGTATAAAATTGAAAGAATTATCCTCCAACTCCTAACCGTTAAGGAGTTGTACCTTACACCATCAGCTCATCATCATAAAATGATGACTACCAGACGCAAATACCGGGTTAACTTCAGAAAATATACGAAAACATAATATGTGCCTAAAAAAATTAGGGTTTCCCTCGATTTCCCTGGGATCCCATCATCAGATCCTGATATGGTGACAATGAGACCACCTCGGGAGCATACCCTTTCGAATACAAAAAGAATTTTCAAAATCGGTCCACAATTGACGCAGTAATCGGTGAACATACATAAAAAAACACAGTGGAACATAGAACCTCCTCCTTTTTGGAAGTCGGTTAAAAATAAAAATACAGTCGAATTGATAACTACCTTCTTTTTTTGAAGTCGGTTAAAATAAACATTCATATTAATTAATTTTTTGAACTGAGTACGCGGCTAAAGCGACGTTGCCGTTCCGTATTAACTACTGGAAGATATGAACGATTTTTGCAATGTTGCCATTCATGAGTGCATTGTTTCTCTGATTCAATCAAATAACTTATAAATGTGACATCTAGCGTAGTAAATAGGTCATTATTTTCAAGTTTATTTAAATCGATTGCAACGACATCTCCTAAACATAGGTGATAACTTTTAGTTATGCAATTGAAAATCATTTTTTTAAAGCAAGCAATACAAAGCAAGTTTTATATTTGAAAAATAATAATATAGTTACTAGAATTGAAGCACATCAATAAAATACTGTTAAACTTTGTTAAACTGCTTTTTAGAGCTTATTTTGAGCGCCATCTAGATTTAGTTGAACTTTTCTAGCTTTCTACGGCGTACAGTATTGGCCAAGGGAGGGACGGTCTATAGTATATTGTGTCATTGATATTATGTATGTTTTCACAAAAACAGTATATAGGGACCTCCGATCAAAAGGAGGCCTTTGTATGTAAAGAACGGTCACCAATCCATAAACTGACCTAGCTAAGATTTCTTAACGTTGAAATATGCTCTGGGAGGACCCGGAAATGTTATTTCAGGTAATCCCTTAATCGAGGCCGTGAAGATCAGGCCCTGTTCCGGGGAAAATCCCCCCCCCCCCTCAATCCCAGCGTGAACAACACGTGCGTTTGTAGCAAGTTTCAGGTTTTAACTGATCGACACAGGAAGGAATAGCCGAATCGGACTTCACTATCCTCGTATGAAGATTAACTCATGAGGTCATTGTGTAAGCTCTTGGTGCCTATTAGTGCCAATACAATAGCCATAAAAAGTATTATGATAACATGTGCCCATACCTGGTCTCAAACACTGGACAATCGTTGTATCTTTGTTTGTGGTCAGTCAGTACCGTGGGTCAAAGATGACATTATGATTTGAATACAATAACTTAAAATAACCCTCCTTTCGCAGTCGGGTAAAAACCCAGGCAACGCACTTGTGACACCTCTAGTGTTGCGAGTGTCCATGGTTGGGCGATCCGTATACTCCCATACTCCATATACGAAAATGTGCGGGTGGACGAAGAACTTTCTACCTCACGGATTCGACGACAGAGGGCGTGCGCCGCTGAGCCAGTCAGCCTGTGACCACGGCCAGTGCAACCTCGTCGAAATATCAGGCAAATCAGAGGTATGTAATACCTTTTAATAAGTGATCGCGTTAATTGCCGTAAAAATACCTAATTATTATCATCAACAGTCTTTGCCAGTCCACTGCTGGACATAGGCCTCTCTTTAGAAGGTCTGGATGTGTTAATAACAGTAGTTGCCGAATCCCCCCCTTTTTTTACATGTTGAAACCCCCACAGGCCGTCACCCCACCGGGTTTGCGGCGGGGCGGTGTGTCGGAATCGAACGGACTAAAACCACACGGTGTGCCACTCTGCGCTTAAGAAGGGAGGGATCCGGGAACTGCTGTTTTTAACACATCCGGACCCCTCTCAGCGCTTGCCCGCACTGAAGCGGGCACCGTCTGCTGGTAGACTCTCTATTCAGGCGACGTACGGCACACGCGTACGCCTCCTCGCGGTTGGCCTCTGAAACAGATGGAAGGGGAAACCCGTCCCGCCCATCCGCGGCTCACTCAGGGCGGCATGAGGCGCTGATAGGCGTGCATCCGCCGCCCGGTTCGCCATGCGATCCCGAATCCCTCCTATTCCAGGCACAGAGTGGCACACCGGGTGGTTTTAGTCAGTCGATTCCGACATACCACCGCGCCGCAAACCCCGGTATGGTGACGGCCAGAAGGCACCTCTTTAGAAAGGATGTTTTGGCCAATTATACCACGTTGCCGTTGGCCCGACGGGTTTGTTTAAGGTTTGTTACAAGTTTTCCTTCTTAGTTAGCTTCCATAGTCGCCTCTTTCGACACCCAATGGACGAATAGAGGTGATGAGACTTTGTATTCTTAATATGTCACGACATCGATATCACGGAAAATTCAGAACAATAATTTGTGGATCACACAAAATTTCACACGTGGATTAAACCCACAACACTTAGGCTACGTCCGCACAGGCAGGAGGCTTGCTGCCTGGCGTCCGGACGCTTCCCTGAGTGCTGGAAATGCGGGAAGCTGGTCCTGTTGCGAAAGCCGGGACGGCCTGCCGATACGGTCGCGGCCTATAGGCCCATATTGTTGCTGGACGAGGCGGGTAAACTTTTTGAGAGGATACACTCTGCCCGCATCGTCCGGCACCTCAGCGAGGTGGGCCCCGACCTGTCAGACGCCCAATTCGGGTTCCGAGAGGGGTGTTCGACGGTCGATGCCGTGATGCGCCTTAAGGCCGTGACCGAGGAGGCGGTAAGCTGTGGCGGCGTGGTGTTTGTGGTGTCCCTGGACATCGCCAACGCCTTCAATAGTCTGCCATTTAGCTGCATCAGGGAAGCACTCCACTACCACGGGGTGCCAGAGTACCTGAGGCGGCTAGTGGCAGACTATTTAGAGGAGCGTACCGTCGTGTACGAGGACCGAGAGGGCGTCTTGAGACGGCGACCCATGTCGTGCGGCGTTCCGCAGGGGTCTGTCCTTGGACCACTCCTGTGGAACGTGGGATTTGGAGGCGGAAGTGCACGCCGAAGTTTATCGACGGGTGGCTGAATATCGGAAGAGGTACGCGACTGGCGTGAAGCCGCCCGTCGAGCCACTATGGCTAGATGGTCGTTCCGAATCGAGACTCCACGTGCTGGCTTTGCCGCCGTGGAGGCTCTCCAGCCGGTCATCCTCGAGTGGGCAGGGCGGCAGCACGGGACCCTTTCCTTCCGACTGACGCAGGTCCTTTCCGGGCACGGTTGCTTCGGGAAGTACCTGCACTCGGTCGCTAGGAGGGAATTGAGTCCCGCCTGCCACCACTGCGACTGCAGTGAGGACTCGGCCCAGCATACCCTGGCGATCTGCCCCGCATGGGCGTCGCAGCGTCGGGTCCTCGCTGCAGTCATCGGAGGAGATCTCTCGCTACCGGCCGTCATACGCTCCATGGGCGGTAGCGGTAGCAGTTTTACCGCGGTCGCAACCTTCTGCGAAGAAGTCATCTCGCAGAAGGAGGTGGCGGAGAAGGCCCGGGAGGACGATGTCCACTCGGATTCAATCCGCCGCCGGCAAACCGGGCGGCGGAGGCGCGCCTATCAGCGCCTAATCTGAGAGATCTGAGACTCAGGCTGAGTGTGGCCGCGGATGGTCGGGACGGGTTTTGCCCTCCATCCGCTCTAGTGGCCACCCGCGAGGGGGCGACGCGTGTTCCGTACGTCGCCTTAATTGAGAGTCTATTAGGTGACGGTGCCCGCTTCTGTGCGGGCAGGCGCTGGGAGGGATCTGGATGTGTTAATGTCAGCAGTTCCCGGATTCCTCCCGTCTCAGGCGCAGAGTGGCACACCGTGTAGTTTTAGTCGGTTCGAGTCCGACACACCGCCCCGCCGCAAACCCCGGTGGGGTGACGGTCCGAAGGGATTTCCACACGTTAAAAAAAAAAAGGCAGGAGGCTTGCTTAGCGCGTAGTGGCTAGCATCCTGGCTACTTGCTACGATACATGGTGGCCGCACTGAGAGGTAGTTTGCGTGGTGGGTCGCTAGGTGCCTCGGTCATTTGCTTGTCGGCACAGCGACGAGATATCACTTTCAAAAATAGCTTTAAAACTGCTACTTACAGTAAATTCAACTATAAAATATACCATTTCACGACCTTATCCATCATGTTTGGTTCATGATATAAATAAGTCACGGTCAAGTCTGGGGGAGTTTAATGTTCTGTAACAATGACAATATTTCGTCAGTGTTCTGTAATAAACAATTGCATAATTTTGACGAATTTTTTTACGAATATTTGCGTATGACCAGAGAAACATTTGATCTTCTTCACAGTAAAACTATAGGAAAATTAACTCATGTGGATACTTAGAAATAGCTTAGCGCGATAGAAAGTAGCGAGGCGACCGCTTTAATCACTAAGCCACCCGCAGTCAACATTGTAAGGCCCATGTGCCATTCATCAGCCAAGTTGTTATGAATCACTGAGAATAGTTTATGAATAAATGTTAAATATTTATTCAACAAATAACAGAGAAACATCTCTGTTGAATTTGCCGAAATGTGTTTACAAATGAGATGTAGGCTCACTGTACATACGAAGGATAACAATCAACTCATACATTGTCTTATATTTAACATTCTAACTTTAAAAATTAGCACCGACTTTGATGCGCCTAAATTAGCTCCTGAAAACTAGAAGTGCACCGCAGAACTAGCTTCAACTTTCAACAACAACCTTTGTACCGACTTCAATGAAATTTGACATAGAGATACTTTGGGTCTTGAAGAAGGACTTAGGTGCCTCACCACGTTAGCCGACGTACGCGCGGGCGCAGCCGAGGGCAAAAGCTTGTACCTATATACATTATGCTTTAATCATAAAAATTAGTCAAATCATATTGCGTCTAGACATTCGAAGACCGACACAAATCAGACACATGTTACGTACTTGCTTACAATTACGACATTCAAGAGATTGTAGCGACTGATCGCAGAATGACCTTCAGGTAATCTGCTTCTTTAACTGCACAAATGGCGCAGTGGTTTTAGAGGTAAGCTGGCTGTTTCTTACTGCGCCGTTTTGTGGGTTCAACCCGGTAATGACAAAAAAATGTGTGATCCACAAATTGTTGGTATGAATTTAGGTGGTCTACATGTACACGCGATACAAGTTATTTTTTTGTGTAGATATTGTCTTTAAAAAACTGAAAATACCACCAAGAATGGTATATATTTCTTTATTTATTTGCTGAAAACACCAAAACTACTTGGATTTTATGATAAACTAGCAACCCAGCCCGGCTTCGCGCGAAGTCTTTGACATTATTAGTTACCGTAAAATGAAACATTAACTATGATTGTCTGCCTCGGTAACGCAGTGGTAGCGTATGCGACTTGTATGCTTGAGGTCTCGCGTTCGATTCTCGGGTCGAACAAAATGTTTGCATGACCTACAAATATTATGGTTTCAGATCAGGCAACTATATTGGTTTCAAAGTTTGGGTAAGTTCCTGTAAATCTATAACAAATGACCTTGTCATTTAACACCTACTCATTACTTACAAAAATTTGCTCTGTAAGATTTGCAATTGAATTATCTTGCTACATATTTATTTATGGAATAGGCGGGCAAATGAGCAGACGTATCGCCTGATGGTAAGCGATTACCGCCACCCATGGTCACCTGCAACTGGGGGGATGGAGGCGGGAGATGGGGGGATGGAGGCGGGGGATGGGGGAGATAGGGGAAGGGGTTGGGGGGTATGGGCCTCCGGTATCCTCACTCACTCGGTAAAACACAGCGCAAGCAGTATTTCACACCGGTTTTCTGTGAGGCCATTTATTACTGCGCTGCGTTAAGAACTGCTTTTGTTGGGAATAAGCTAACGAGATGACATTACTCTAAACAATGATGGTTTTATTTGTGTTTTCTTTAGTTTCTATTTGTCATTCAACTCAACATCTTTGGCGAGTTATTTTAAACGTTTGTTGTGTGGTATATATTATGGACCAAGAGCTACTGAACCTTTCGACCAACGGTGTGTCTGTAAGGCTAGAAACTCTTGTAGTGATGAGTCATAACGTGCTAAGTACGTAACCATCGCCTGGCAGGCCTCAGCCCTGCACATCATCATCTTTCATGGTTTTGAAAGTGTAAAAAAATGACACAAAAAACTTGTTCCTGTAAGGCTGAAATTTTTATAGGATTTAGATCATTCATTAGGAAGTTCAAAAACAAAATGACAGGCGATTCCGATGAGCACTAGTACCTGCCAGGCGAACAGAAAGACACACATTTCTTCAATTACATCATCAATGTAAATAAATTTTATTCTGTAAAGCTGTAATTCATATATATATGTTTGTCTGAGCGATTTAAAGAAAGTAGGAACAATGACCGGCGGTGCTGGCTAGCATATTTCCTTGACAGGTGAGGAGAAAGATAGCACTGGAGTGCAAGTAAAAATGTGTATGAGAACACTTGGTCGGTCCTAACACGACAAACTTCTCATTATTAGTCATAAATAACATTAAATCGTCGGAAGCATCTAAATCAATGCAATATACAAGATGATTAATATTTGTCTACTGAATGTCAAAGTGGCCATGATGAAATCCTGGATCTAGAGGTATAAGCCTTGACAAAAGAAACCTAATAAAATCCAAAAGAATTAAGTTAGAATTTCAAACGTTGAGAGATATATATAGAGGCTATCTCATGTTCAATTTTTTGGTATTTATTTCTACATTACTAACTTTTAAACTTTCGCGTTCCATGATATAATAATAATTATTTTTACGGGAATTAACGCGATCACTTATTCAAAGGTATTACATACCTCTGATTTGCCTGACGTGTCGACCAGGTTGCACTGGCCGTGGTCACAAGCTGACTGGCTCATAGCGCATGTGCAATAAGGACTATTAGTCCTTATTGTACATCAATCATTTGTTATACGCAATTTACGCAAATCATCAATAATAATAATAAATATTTTCGGACATCTAACACACAACGCCATCTAGTCCCAAGCTAAGCAGAGCTTGTGTTATGGGTACTAGACAACTGATACAAATACATATATACTTTTTTTTGTAAATACATACATATTATACATAGAAAACACCCAAACTCCGAAACAAATATTTGTAGATCATACAAACATTTGGTCCGACCCGAGAATCGAACCCGAGACCTCATGATCACCAGTCGCACGCGCCAATGGCGAGACCAACGAGAAATATTTGTTATTAGTCCGACTAATAACAAATAAGTCATCGATACTAGTAGTTTTATAAGTATTTTATGAAGACAGGTGAAAATTTACTAAACAGATTATTTAATAAGTCATCAAGAGCTGTGGTTATTGTATTTGTATTGTAAAACGTGAACCGCAAGACCGCAAGTTGGCACTTTTACTTACCGACAAGTTATTTATTTACATTCTTTAGTAGGTACTTGCAAATTTATTCTTGCGAAATCATATGAAACATGGCGCTATGTAAACTCAAACAAAGACTAACTAGGAAATTACTTTTAGACACACCGATTGAGTGAGGATACCGGAGGCCCATACCCCAACAGTATAACTTTGTTAATCCTACTAATATTATAAATTCGAAAGTTTGTAAGGATGTATGTTGTTTGCTCTTTCACGCAAAAACTACTGAACGGATTTTCATGAGACTTTGCAGTATTATAGCTTAGACATCGGAATAACATAATAAGTTAAAATTTATAGAGATTTTTAAAATTTAAATACCGACATAAACGCGGGCGGAGCCGCGGGCAAAGGCTAGTATAGAAATATAATGCATTCGGTTTAAAGCGATATAGGCTCGACCCCCTTTCTTAGCTATGACTACAATTATATATGGCGAGATGTGAGCATTTAAGACTGTAGTCCCTGAGCGTGGGAATTTGTGATTGAACACCCACATTCATATTTTACATGCACACAAACGCATCGGGCACTGTTGCATACTAACCCTGGCAACTAATAAATTTACTTTCGGTTTTTTCTTCTAGTTACATATTCAATAACTGTTCGCCTTTGAAGAATGTTTAAAATGTCCTACAAAGCACGCAATGTATCTTTGTCATATCGGAAAGCCCGCGGACTATAAGTAACTCGTCAACGGCCGAGAATGGGGTTCAAGTGTACCTATTCATTTTTAATTCATTTCATGGACAAATAATATATTTTTACACAGTATAAAATTAAGTCGCTCGCGCTATCTGTCAGCTTAGATCTTTTACAGTAATCAACGGATTTTAATGCTATGTTATGAAATAAAATTTGTATGATATATGTTAAATTAATGGAACATAATGTTTCTTAAAAATATAATTTTTGATCGCTTTTATTGCTCATATTGACTAAATTTTACTACATAGATTACTTACGTACTTTTTTCACTTTTTGTCAAAAAACGACGCTGAAAAAGTATGAAACAAGTTTTGAAAAGCCGTAGTCACGTGTTTTTAAGAGTTATGGTACGTTTCTATTTTAATTTAAGTTTTTACTTTTTTTTATTTAAAATGTTTTGGTGTAGTGATAATAATAATTTATATGCAAAGTATATATTAAATACCTAACATAGAAATATAAAAAAAATTGAATAGATACGAACAAAGTCACCAGCAAATGCTAATAATGCTAATAAAAAAAAATTACTTTTTTAAAAACAATTTCTCAAAGTGTCTCGGTCTGTCAAAGTGTATTCAAAGTACTCGTCAAGACAAATCAAACGACTCCAAACTCGATAGGTTCCGTCGTTACAAAGTTCCTATGACCACCTTCCAGCTTCAACATCAGATCAGCTCCATGTCATCATAATATAGCATTGTCACGCTATATACATATGCCTACAAAAATTCAACACAATCGGTTGAAGATATCTGCAAAATTGAGTTGCAAGATTCCGTCTTAACAAATATAGTTAGATATATACATACATAGCAAGTTAAAAAAAAAACATAAAAATAAGTTCTGTGTTAATAAAAAATACCAATATTTTTCTTTGAAATTATTGTTTAAAAAAATTAAATTAAATTCAAGAATACAAATTAACAGTTACAATTCGACACTCACTGGCAACCCACCCTAAAACTTGTCATTTACGTATTATGGAAATCGACCTTTTTAATTAGCACACTCTGTCCTATTTCGTGCTCTATTTTAAATGTTTTTTTTCTTATTTCGCGAGAAAAAAGTATGGAGAAAAGATTTACCGTTTTAGTTTTTTATTAATTCTCACCAAAAAGCAATAATCTAAGGCTAAACATCATTCATTTTTAGCGACAAAAGTTCCATACATTTTAGTACGTAGATATCGTCTCCCGTAAATTGCAATAAATAAGTTTTATCGCGCTCAAAAAATTCAGTGCCCGCCGAATATTCAAGGTGACACCACGTCCGTTTGTAGTTCGCACTGAGCTCCATAATACGTAAATGACAAGTTTTAGGGTGGGTTGCCAGTGAGTGTCGAATTGTAACTGTTAATTTGTATTCTTGAATTTAATTATTTTTTTAAAGAATAATTTCAAAGAAAAATATTAGTATTTTTTATTAACACAGAACTTATTTCTATGTTTTTTTTTTAACTTGCTATGTATGTATATATCTAACTATATTTGTTAAGACGGAATCTTGCAACTCAATTTTGCAGATATCTTCAACCGATTGTGTTGAATTTTTGTAGGCATATGTATATAGCGTGACAATGCTATATTGTGATGACATGTAGCTGATCTGATGTTGAAGCTGGAAGGTGGTCATAGGAACTTTGTAACGACGGAACCTATCGAGTTTGGAGTCGTTTGATTTGTCTTGACGAGTACTTTGAATACACTTTGACAGACCGAGACACTTTGAGAAATTGTTTTTAAAAAGTAAAACAATTTTTTTTTATGATTTCTGTTAGAATTGAATAACTACTAATGAAATAATGAAAGACCTTAAAATTACAGTTTTATTTTTGACTGCATGGTTGGTCTAGTGGGTTAAGCGGTTGCCTCGCCGCTTCCTACTGTATCAGGTGTTGTGGGTTCAAATCCCACATGGGACAACACTGTGTGATCCACGAATTGTTGTTCTGAGTCTGGGTGTCCATTGTGTCCGTTTCATATATGTTTGCAAAGTCCCCCGCGACACAGGATTTATTGGATATATACGGAAGTTGTCTTTTTTGAAAAAAATACTAGCTGAGCCCCACGGTCTTACCCGCGATACTACACCAATCGCGGTTACTCCTTATATCATCAGCTACCTATCAGTAAAAATCCCGTCAAAATCGCTCCAGCCGTTCCAGAGATTAGCTGGCACAAACAAACAGACAGACAGACAAAAATTGTAAAAAAGGGTCCCATCTACACTTTACGTCATTTCCATTATTATTCATCCCTTAAGTTCGAATTTAATCAATTGGTGAATTGTAAAACAATAGATGCCCTATTCCTTACATTATCTGATATCTGTAATCTATATAAATAAAAGAGGAAGGTGACTGACTGACTGACATACCCAGAGATCAACGCACAGCCCAAACCGCTGAAGTTAGAATCCTGAAATTTTGCATGTAGGTTCTTTATATAACGTAAGTGAGCACTAAGAAAGGAATTTTTGAAATTCCACCCCTAAGGGGGTAAATCAGGGGATGAAAATCTGTGTGGGCGAAACCCCGTGTAAAAGCTAGTATTATATATTTAAAGAAGAAGTTTCCATTTCAAAGTTTTACACTCTTAATATTAATTTTAAGACAAATAGTTCGTTTTTTAACCGTCTTAAAAAAAGAAGGAGTTATAAATTAACTGTATTTTTTTATTTTTTTACCCGACCACGGCAAAGCCAAAGGAGGGTTATGATTTTGACAGGCTATGTATGTATGTTCATCTGTTCCCACATAGCTCCTTAACTACTAATTAGAACTAGATAAATGAGGTATCGTTAGAAGTGTCTTGATCGTCCGCTGCTTATAGGCTATATGACGCGTCACTCAATTTAATGTGGCGCCCTCTAGCCGACATAAAGTACTGTATTAAAAAATGAATTTGACATAAATATGCCGTGTTTGGTATCATCGGAAAGGGTGTTACTTGTACATTTCAAATATATATATATAGGTATTATTAGCATTTGCTGGTGACTTTGTTCGTATTTATTCAATTTTTTTTAAATTTCTATGTTAGGTATTTAAAATATACTTTGCATATAAATTATTATTATCACTACACCAAAAAAATTTAAATAAAAAAAGTAAAAACTTAAATTAAAATTGAAACGTACCATAACTCTTAAAAACACGTGAATACGGCTTTTCAAAACTTGTTTCATACTTTTTCAGTGTCGTTTTTTGTCAAAAAGTGAAAAAAGTACGTAAGTAAGTAAGATCTATGTAGTAAAATTTAGTCAATATGAGCAATAAAAGCGATCAAAAATTTTATTTTTAAGAAACATTATGTTCCATTAATATAACATAATATATCATACAAATTTTATTTCATAACATAGCATTAAAATCCGTGGATAACTGTAAAATATCTAAGCTGACAGATTAATTTTATACTGTGTAAAGATATATTATTTGTCCATGAAATGAACTAAAAATGAATAGGTACACTAGAACCCCATTCTCGGCCGTTGACGAGTTACTTAAAGCCCGCGGGCTTTCCGATATGACTAAGATACATTGCGTGCTTTGTAGGACATTCTAAACATTCTTCAAAGGCGAACAGTTAATGAATATGTAACTAGAAGAAAAAACCGAAAGGAAATTTATTAGTTGCCAGGGTTAGTATGCAACAGTGCCCGATGCGTTTGTGTGCATGTAAAATATGAATGTGGGTGTTCAATCACAAATTCCCACGCTCAGGGACTACAGTCTTAAGTAACAGATGAACATGTTACGATAATCATTGATCCAAATGATGCGACTTATGATATCTCTTTACAACCAATAGGCCCTTATTTTAAGCATTAGAGGTAAATTAAAAACAAAACCTCTTAAGGGCGCTTGTAATGTAAAAAGCATGACCTATTAAATTAGTTTGTAGTCCCAGTGGTTTAATCCCATAAATCGATGTCTCTTAGGGCTTATAATTTTAAAACTTGAAATTTTGGCAACTGATGCGATTTATGTAGTAAGTACCCACTGAACCAGATTTTTGTGGAAATTTCACTCCTACGGGTGCTCATTTTTAAAATGCCAAACACGAAATAAGGTATCATCACGAGAATGAATCCGCAGACAAACGCGAGTATATGTAATTATGCTGGAGGATATTTCAACTTTTACGGCACATTTTAATGTCTATCCGTGTGAGTAAGTTAAGAAGTAAAGAATTAGGAAATTCATCAGCCCTAGTAATTCTATGGGTGCCGCAACAAGGTAGCGAACTATCCAGGTCAACGGCACTATGAAGAGAAGGAATACTTGAAACAAACCCTATAAAGTACTCCAAAACCTAAGGACAGACCTATGTCCAACAGTGCGCTAGGCTGTTTAATTGTTGATTGACACTGAAACTTTTTTACCTTTAACCCGCTAACACACGGATATGAGGGTAAATAAAAACGCAGCGGAGGGGTTAATGGAAAGCATGACCAGAATCGAAGAGTAAGGGTCACCATACTCATAGCGAATGCAGAAAATTCAACAACACAGCATGGTGACCCACACTATGGCGGCCTATTAAGATGATTCTACATCACTGGGCCTATTAATTTCCTAAAGAACAATATCAATTTGAGTACCCATACTTATATGCATTTCTTAAAAGATTTGTTGGCATGAAGGTCGAGTACAACGCGAGGCAGTCATTATCCACTGACTTGTTATTATCACAACAAAGTTGGCTCACTTTAATTGACCGACCACCGACCAGCTTCCGAAGGCCGAGACGACCCGACGAATAAACATATCGTGACATTAAAAGCTGTAAGTATTAACCATCGATCATATTGTTAATGTAAACGTAGTTCTAAATATTGACTCTCGAAATGTTGTACTTATATTTAACTAGCTTTTACACGCGGCTTCGCTCACGCAGACTTTCATCCCCTGATTTACCCCTCAGGGGTGGAATTTCAAAAATTCATTTCTTAGTGCTCAACAAATATAGTTAGATATATACATACATAGCAAGTTAAAAAAAAAACATAAAAATAAGTTCTGTGTTAATAAAAAATACCAATATTTTTCTTTGAAATTATTGTTTAAAAAAATTAAATTAAATTCAAGAATACAAATTAACAGTTACAATTCGACACTCACTGGCAACCCACCCTAAAACTTGTCATTTACGTATTATGGAAATCGACCTTTTTAATTAGCACACTCTGTCCTATTTCGTGCTCTATTTTAAATGTTTTTTTTCTTATTTCGCGAGAAAAAAGTATGGAGAAAAGATTTACCGTTTTAGTTTTTTATTAATTCTCACCAAAAAGCAATAATCTAAGGCTAAACATCATTCATTTTTAGCGACAAAAGTTCCATACATTTTAGTACGTAGATATCGTCTCCCGTAAATTGCAATAAATAAGTTTTATCGCGCTCAAAAAATTCAGTGCCCGCCGAATATTCAAGGTGACACCACGTCCGTTTGTAGTTCGCACTGAGCTCCATAATACGTAAATGACAAGTTTTAGGGTGGGTTGCCAGTGAGTGTCGAATTGTAACTGTTAATTTGTATTCTTGAATTTAATTATTTTTTTAAAGAATAATTTCAAAGAAAAATATTAGTATTTTTTATTAACACAGAACTTATTTCTATGTTTTTTTTTTAACTTGCTATGTATGTATATATCTAACTATATTTGTTAAGACGGAATCTTGCAACTCAATTTTGCAGATATCTTCAACCGATTGTGTTGAATTTTTGTAGGCATATGTATATAGCGTGACAATGCTATATTGTGATGACATGTAGCTGATCTGATGTTGAAGCTGGAAGGTGGTCATAGGAACTTTGTAACGACGGAACCTATCGAGTTTGGAGTCGTTTGATTTGTCTTGACGAGTACTTTGAATACACTTTGACAGACCGAGACACTTTGAGAAATTGTTTTTAAAAAGTAAAACAATTTTTTTTTATGATTTCTGTTAGAATTGAATAACTACTACTGAAATAATGAAAGACCTTAAAATTACAGTTTTATTTTTGACTGCATGGTTGGTCTAGTGGGTTAAGCGGTTGCCTCGCCGCTTCCTACTGTATCAGGTGTTGTGGGTTCAAATCCCACATGGGACAACACTGTGTGATCCACGAATTGTTGTTCTGAGTCTGGGTGTCCATTGTGTCCGTTTCATATATGTTTGCAAAGTCCCCCGCGACACAGGATTTATTGGATATATACGGAAGTTGTCTTTTTTGAAAAAAATACTAGCTGAGCCCCACGGTCTTACCCGCGATACTACACCAATCGCGGTTACTCCTTATATCATCAGCTACCTATCAGTAAAAATCCCGTCAAAATCGCTCCAGCCGTTCCAGAGATTAGCTGGCACAAACAAACAGACAGACAGACAAAAATTGTAAAAAAGGGTCCCATCTACACTTTACGTCATTTCCATTATTATTCATCCCTTAAGTTCGAATTTAATCAATTGGTGAATTGTAAAACAATAGATGCCCTATTCCTTACATTATCTGATATCTGTAATCTATATAAATAAAAGAGGAAGGTGACTGACTGACTGACATACCCAGAGATCAACGCACAGCCCAAACCGCTGAAGTTAGAATCCTGAAATTTTGCATGTAGGTTCTTTATATAACGTAAGTGAGCACTAAGAAAGGAATTTTTGAAATTCCACCCCTAAGGGGGTAAATCAGGGGATGAAAATCTGTGTGGGCGAAACCCCGTGTAAAAGCTAGTATTATATATTTAAGGAAGTTTCCATTTCAAAGTTTTACACTCTTAATATTAATTTTAAGACAAATAGTTCGTTTTTTAACCGTCTTAAAAAAAGAAGGAGTTATAAATTAACTGTATTTTTTTATTTTTTTACCCGACCACGGCAAAGCCAAAGGAGGGTTATGATTTTGACAGGCTATGTATGTATGTTCATCTGTTCCCACATAGCTCCTTAACTACTAATTAGAACTAGATAAATGAGGTATCGTTAGAAGTGTCTTGATCGTCCGCTGCTTATAGGCTATATGACGCGTCACTCAATTTAATGTGGCGCCCTCTAGCCGACATAAAGTACTGTATTAAAAAATGAATTTGACATAAATATGCCGTGTTTGGTATCATCGGAAAGGGTGTTACTTGTACATTTCAAATATATATATATAGGTATTATTAGCATTTGCTGGTGACTTTGTTCGTATTTATTCAATTTTTTTTAAATTTCTATGTTAGGTATTTAAAATATACTTTGCATATAAATTATTATTATCACTACACCAAAAAATTTTAAATAAAAAAAGTAAAAACTTAAATTAAAATTGAAACGTACCATAACTCTTAAAAACACGTGAATACGGCTTTTCAAAACTTGTTTCATACTTTTTCAGTGTCGTTTTTTGTCAAAAAGTGAAAAAAGTACGTAAGTAAGTAAGATCTATGTAGTAAAATTTAGTCAATATGAGCAATAAAAGCGATCAAAAATTTTATTTTTAAGAAACATTATGTTCCATTAATATAACATAATATATCATACAAATTTTATTTCATAACATAGCATTAAAATCCGTGGATAACTGTAAAATATCTAAGCTGACAGATTAATTTTATACTGTGTAAAGATATATTATTTGTCCATGAAATGAACTAAAAATGAATAGGTACACTAGAACCCCATTCTCGGCCGTTGACGAGTTACTTAAAGCCCGCGGGCTTTCCGATATGACTAAGATACATTGCGTGCTTTGTAGGACATTCTAAACATTCTTCAAAGGCGAACAGTTAATGAATATGTAACTAGAAGAAAAAACCGAAAGGAAATTTATTAGTTGCCAGGGTTAGTATGCAACAGTGCCCGATGCGTTTGTGTGCATGTAAAATATGAATGTGGGTGTTCAATCACAAATTCCCACGCTCAGGGACTACAGTCTTAAGTAACAGATGAACATGTTACGATAATCATTGATCCAAATGATGCGACTTATGATATCTCTTTACAACCAATAGGCCCTTATTTTAAGCATTAGAGGTAAATTAAAAACAAAACCTCTTAAGGGCGCTTGTAATGTAAAAAGCATGACCTATTAAATTAGTTTGTAGTCCCAGTGGTTTAATCCCATAAATCGATGTCTCTTAGGGCTTATAATTTTAAAACTTGAAATTTTGGCAACTGATGCGATTTATGTAGTAAGTACCCACTGAACCAGATTTTTGTGGAAATTTCACTCCTACGGGTGCTCATTTTTAAAATGCCAAACACGAAATAAGGTATCATCACGAGAATGAATCCGCAGACAAACGCGAGTATATGTAATTATGCTGGAGGATATTTCAACTTTTACGGCACATTTTAATGTCTATCCGTGTGAGTAAGTTAAGAAGTAAAGAATTAGGAAATTCATCAGCCCTAGTAATTCTATGGGTGCCGCAACAAGGTAGCGAACTATCCAGGTCAACGGCACTATGAAGAGAAGGAATACTTGAAACAAACCCTATAAAGTACTCCAAAACCTAAGGACAGACCTATGTCCAACAGTGCGCTAGGCTGTTTAATTGTTGATTGACACTGAAACTTTTTTACCTTTAACCCGCTAACACACGGATATGAGGGTAAATAAAAACGCAGCGGAGGGGTTAATGGAAAGCATGACCAGAATCGAAGAGTAAGGGTCACCATACTCATAGCGAATGCAGAAAATTCAACAACACAGCATGGTGACCCACACTATGGCGGCCTATTAAGATGATTCTACATCACTGGGCCTATTAATTTCCTAAAGAACAATATCAATTTGAGTACCCATACTTATATGCATTTCTTAAAAGATTTGTTGGCATGAAGGTCGAGTACAACGCGAGGCAGTCATTATCCACTGACTTGTTATTATCACAACAAAGATGGCTCACTTTAATTGACCGACCACCGACCAGCTTCCGAAGGCCGAGACGACCCGACGAATAAACATATCGTGACATTAAAAGCTGTAAGTATTAACCATCGATCATATTGTTAATGTAAACGTAGTTCTAAATATTGACTCTCGAAATGTTGTACTTATATTTAACTAGCTTTTACACGCGGCTTCGCTCACGCAGACTTTCATCCCCTGATTTACCCCTCAGGGGTGGAATTTCAAAAATTCATTTCTTAGTGCTCACTTACGTTATATAAAGAATTTTGTATGTTATGATTTTTTCACTTAATACTTGATGTCAATATTTCCAAAAAAAAAACTGCATAAATAAATAAATTATTAATAATTATTATAATTGCAAAAGTTGATAAAAAAAATGCTACGCAATAGCTTAACCGCGGCAGTCCCCGAGTGCCACACGTTTTTTTGTCTGTCTGTTTGTTCCGACAAATTTCCTGAACGGATGGACGGACTTTCACTGATATGTAGATGATGATATAAAGAGTAACTTAGGCTACTTTTTTAGACTAGCTTAGCCCCGCGGCGTGCCCGCAGTTGCTGTCGCATTTCGTGTAACACCGTGGGGCTCAGCTAGTATATTTGTTTATATAATCTGTGGTTCTAGAAACAGGTATAGTTATAAAAACAATAATTATAATATAAAATTATATCATTATATTAGTCATGTGTTGTTAGTTTATATTTATTGCACATTTCTGAGCAAACATACAAACCGGTTAGGTTAGGTCAGTGAATGATATTTATCTAGAAATGTAGGTAAAATTTCCATTGAGTAATCTGTCTTGAGGGCTGAGGCTGTATTGTTGATGTATTTATATACATAATTATATTATTGTTGATTATATTAAAGAATCAATGACATTAGGTATTTTAGTTTATTAATTTTTTTAAAACAGGCACAGAAACAGACTTTGCGACATCTATACAAATAAATAAAATTGTAGTGTGTGTAATTTCAAATTAACATCTTTTCATTAAATGCAAATGAAGGTAGGTATGTCTTAATACCGGCACTTCCCATCTTTCCCATCTCCGTGTCGTTTTAGTCGGTCGGATTTCGACACACTACCGTGCCGGTGGGGTCTCGCTCTCGGCTCGACTTGATCCGGAGACAGTCTTGATCGACAGTCGCAAACTCTAACCACTATACCAACGAGGCAGTGGAAGATGTTGTTCGATTTTTGTAAACTAAATTAAAAATCATTGAAAATCGGTTTTTTCTGTCTAAAAGAAGATATAAATGACAAAGATTGATTAAACTTCTAAAATAGACGATATCTAAAGACATTCATATTAAAAATCGGCGAAGTGCGACTCGGACTCGCACACGAAGGGTTCTGTTCTTTTATCTATACATTTCAAGCTTACTTCACTTTTTTCTATGGGATCCCCGCTTCAATATTTATTATATTCTGTTTTTTTATATTTGTTGTTATAGCGGCAACAGAAATACATCATCTGTGGAAATTCCAACTGTCTAACTATTATGAGTGAGGTACAGCCTGGTGACAGACAGACGGACAGCGGAGTCTTATTAATAGAGTCCCGTTTTTACCCTTTAGTCACGGAACCCTAAAAACGACATTTCGTCTTCACTAAAATACAAAGGAGAAATTTTTGTTTAGTGACGTAACAGAATTAGTACTAATAAATGTAACATTTTTGAAGTTAATTAAAGTTTATTCGACTCTCCCGTTCCCATTGGTCAAGTGGTTAGGGATACTGATTGCTGATGTAGGTGTCGTATGTTCGTTCTAAACCCTAAATAAAATTAACAATCACAAAAATAGAAACCACTCATTTAATGAACATTGCGGTTAATTGGAGTGTGGTTAAAATATTTCACTTTGCAACAGTTCAGTTTCCTTATATGCGGGTTTATGTAAAAATATGTCGAAATCTTTCGTTATCTGACAGTACGGCTCATATCATTAGTGCCGAATCATCCGTTAAAAGTATACATTTTGGACCTCTGATAATGCGTACACAAGCATAAGTATTTTAAGCGTTACAGCGTAACAAACGAACACATAATTTTCATAGTTTGGTTGATTCTAATTCACGGGTACGTGAGTTTGTCCCGTAACTCCTAAACTGGTGGACTGTTTTAGGTGAAGTTTTCTGTAATTTGTTATGAGTTCATAGACCTGACTACAATATTAGAAAGATACAATTTTTTCTGATATTGAAGCATATTAGTAGCCCTGTATTATTAGCTGATAGTACTATGTGGCACAATGTGTCGGTCGTGCGTATTTGAAGGCTCAATGCCTGTTGAACACCTAAGTACATAAAGTACAATAATTATAATTGTTTTCAACAATAATCCCACATGTTTATGATAAATATTCGTCACAGATCTTGAGCAAAACAGAAATTACGATGTTTTATTTTTTACTAGTTTAATGTGCTTAAAATGTTAATAATTGAGTTATTATATAATAATTCATTTTATACCATTTTGACTGCAGGGATAACGTTGTGGTTTTAAGGCGTGGCCACGCCGTTTTCTACTGCGCTAGCTGTTGTGAGAGCAAACCCCACCTGTTACAATACTTTTTGTGATTCTCAAATTGTTGATCTGAGTCTGGGTATTTCTTGTGTGTCCCCCCGCGACTCAGGACTTATACCTAATGCGTGAGTTGTTTTAAATAAATCTTATAAGTATTTGGCGAGAAATATCACGGGATGCATTATGATAAGATTATTTGTCGGGGAATACCTTCCTATCGTATACCTAAGTCCCTTGCAACTCATATGTCATTGAATACCATTGGATTTTGATGTACCAATGCACCATGAGCCCCATAGAGGTGGTGATTAACGGAAATCAATCATCCCCCGCCAGTCTAAAGGTCGACTGCACAGTTGGCCTAATGGTTTAAACGGTTGCCACGCCGCTTCCTGCTGTGCCAGTGCCAAGTGTTGTGACTTCAAATCCCACATAGGATAACACTTTATGTGATCCACAAATTGTTGTTTTGAGTCTGGGTGTTCTTTGCGTCCGTTTCTTGTATGTTTTTAAAGTCCCCCGCGACACAGGATGTATCCCCCTAAGCGGGGTGTCCTTCTTTAAAAAAAAACAAAGAAAAAATGAATGAAAAGCACTCAAAGGTCGTCAATCGATTAGTGTCGGCGGATCGGGTCCGAGTGGAGGTCGTCCTCCCGGGCCTTCTCCGCCGCCTCCTTCTGCGAGATGACATCTTCGCACCTACCTACCTAAAAAGCCTATATCAACGAGGCGGTTAATTCTCATAACACATAAGCAATGACAACCTCTGTCAAAAGCTTTGTATGATTACGACTTCTGACGCAAGTATGGTGGTAATTTTCCTGCTAACCGGCACTCATTGAATATTATTTGCATATAATAACACTGTCGGTAGTGTTGGTGGACCAGCGATGCTGATTCTGCTGAGATAAAAAACGTAGTTATAAATAATCTTTAACAACTCAGCGTGGATAATTTAATTTGGTTTTTAGTGCGCTCTGAACTTTGGAGCGAGTTTTTGTAGCTGGATTATGTTTGGATTTTAATTTTAGAGATTGGCAGTTCTAGATGAATGTAGGGTCTGTTTTTTGGGTATATACATAGATATTTATACAAATCAATAAAATTGGAGTGTCTGTTTGTAATATTAAAATAATCCCTAACATTAGTACATAACTGTATCAAATTAATATTTTTAAATTTTTTGTCTGTCTGTCTGTTCGTTCCAACTAATCTCTGAAACTGTGGATCGATTTTGACGGGACTTTCACTGGCAGATAGCTGATGATAAAAGGAATAACTTAGGCTAATTTTTTTAGACTAGTTTTGTCAGTTTTTGCTCATGATGAACTCTGAAACTATCTTACCGATATTGACGTTTTGTTTTTATATGGGGTTTTTACTGGTGTGCCTAAAATAGGATAGTTAACATCATGCTTACACCAAAAGGAGCCGAGTATGATTGAAAAAAAACTCGGACGAAGTTGCGTGGGTCAGCTAGTATATGTTTATTATTTTGACACGTTATAGTCTGGTAAATTCAGCATCACTTTCGTGACACCTCGAAATTCATCAAGTTGTTTAGGGCCTCTGTAGCCTAAACTTTAGGCTAACAGAGCGTGCCAAAAACATAACCCATTTCTTGCTAAGCCGGGTTAAAATAAGTTTTTAAATACACTTAAAACCAGTTACGTAATGGATCTTTAATAAAAGGTTTTTTGCATGTTGTTAATGCGATTGACTTTCAATAAAAGCGGTTTGTACCTACTATAATGATTTAGAGCGTGTAACACACGTAATAAGTCCTAAAAATTATGTACCTAAACCTCAATGACGTCAAATGGTTAGAGAGTATCTATCGTATGAACCGATTTTGATAATTATTATTTTATTTGAAAGCTCGTGCTTCGTGTGTGGTTGTGTGTGTCCCATTTCAATTTGGTCCAGTTCTTGAAGTCAGTAAGTCAGTATATTTTAATTAAAATACTAGCTGTGCCAGCTACTTCGTACACGTGACATTTGGAGTTTTAGCGAGACAAGCGAACAGGAATTGATTTTTATATATAAGCAAATAAGCACAAAGCCTCTTTGCTAAGGATAAGTGTATGCCCAGCAGTGGACTGCTAGAGGCTGTTGATGATAAAACTACTAATTTATACTTATTACTAGTTAACCTACAAAAGTTCGTCTACGAACGTCTCTGAAACGAAATATATTTTGCCCAGTTTTTGCTACATTTTTCATTGATGCTCACCTTCTTCGCCTTCCTCGATACATGGGCTATCCAAGTATAAAGAATAAGCAAAATTGGTCTAGCTGTTCTGTGGTCCAGCCGGTCGCGTGTGATGCCGTGACCAATGGAAGGAGAAAGTAGTAGAGCCACGCTGATTTCAGCACGAACGGGCCGGCTCGACCGGGGCGGTACTACCCTCGCACAGAAAATCAACGTAAAATGACAGCGTGCTGTCGTGTTTCGTTGGTGAGTGCAAGACCGGAGGCCCAAATAGTCTAGTCAACAAGTTCCATACTTGTTGACTAGACTAAAAGATGCAGCAGCATCACTAGGCCGCCATGGTGTGGGTCGCCATGCTGCATTGTCTGCATTCGCAGTGAGCATGGTGACCAGCACTCTTGGATTATGCTTATGCTTTCCATCAGGTAGAGTAGAGTCATTTTGGCGGGCAAAACATAAAAAAAAAAAAAAGTAATTTCAAGGGAATTAGTAATTTCAATTTTTTATACACACAGATAGCTATTTGATATAGCGTATTGCTAACTGCCTCGGTGGTACAGTGGTAGTGTATGCGACTGCTGTGTATAAAGTGTCGTTTTCGATTCCCGTGTCGGACCAAATGTTTGTATGATCTGCAAATATTTTTTCAAAGTTTGGGTACATTCTATGTATAATATGTATTTATTTCCAAAAAATAATAATGTATATATGTAGGTATGTATATCAGTTATCTAGTTACCATAATACAAGCTCTGCTTAGTTTTGAACTAGATGGCGTTGAGATGTCCCCGAAATATTTATTTATTGATGTGAAATGAGGAAAAAGCTGAACTTGACGTGACTTATATCTATATATATAAAAGAGGAAGGTGACTGACTGACTGATTGACATACCCAGAGATCAACGCACAGCCCAAACCGCTGAACCTAGAATCCTGAAATTTTAGTTCTTTACAAATATATCACATGATTTCTCAATGTTAAAAATGGTCTCCCATCTACAAATTGACTTGGCTAGGATTGCTTAGTTTTGCAATGTGCACCAATGAGTACAGATAAAGAGATGCGGGTACTTGATAATAAATATTTGTGAAATTTTTGGCTTCAATTTATGTTTGTATGTAATGGGATGTTAGGAGAATTCTTTGTACGCATTTTTAAGCAAATGCTCACAAACGGCGATGATAACAGCTACATTTTTAGTCACAAAGTTAAAATCTATATACTAGCTTTTACACGCGGCTTCGCTCACGCAGACTTTCATCCCCTGATTTACTGCCCTATGGGTGGAATTTCAAAAAATCCTTTCTTAGTGCTCATTTAAGTTATATAGAGAACTTAAATGCAAAATTTCAGGATTCTAGCTTCAGCGGTTTGGCCTGTGCGTTGATCTCTGGGTATGTCAGTCAGTCAGTCAGTCACATTCCTCTTTTATATATATATAGATATAAAGCTGAAGAGTTTGTTTGTTTGAACGCGCAATTTTTTTTTTTTTTTTTATGGAATAGGAGGGCAAACGAGCAGACGTATCGCATGATGGTAAGCGATTACCGCCGCCCATGGACACCTGCAACACCAGAAGCGTCACAAGTGCGTTGCCGACCTTTGGGGGATGGGGAGGGGATGGGGTATGGGCCTCCGGTATCCTCACTCACTCGGTGAAACACAGCGCAAGCACTATTTCACACCGGCTTTCTGTGAGGCCGTGGTATCACTCCGGTCAAGCCGACCCATTCATGCCAAAGCGTGGCTCTCCCACGGCTAATCTCAGGAACCGCTGGTCCGATTTGAAAAATTATTTCAGTGTTGGATAGAACATTTATCGAGGAAGGCTATAGGCTATATATCATTACGCTAAGATCAATAGAAGCGGAGCACCAATGAATAATGTTACAAAAACGGGGATATTTTTTTACGCTACGGGCAATAAGAGACGTCAACGACGTTCCTGCCCGACAGACTTCATTCTATCAAAGTTATTGGCCTGTCGCAGTCCAAGAGAAAAAAAAATCAAACGTTTTCACATATTTTTCTTTACATAAAACTTTCCTTGTGCCTTAAGGAAAACATTTAAAAAAAAACGAATTGGTCGAGCGGTTCTCGAGTTTTGCGCTGAGCAACACGTTCTGCTATACATTTTTGTTTAGGTATATAGACTTGTAGACAAGGGCAAATTGTTAAACACAATGTTCTTTATATTTTTTGTCAAAATATATTTCGCGAGGCAGAAAGTCTCTAGAAAAGCGCAGAGTTGTGGACTGCCAACCATCTAAACGATGGGGATGAAACTGCTATCGCGTAGGACGATGGCGGGAAGAGGCGGCAGGGATCCGTTCAAACAATTCCTCGGATGAATAGCGAGGCCACATCTCTACGCAGCTCCAGAGAGCCAGCCGATTTGAAACATCTTCATCTTTTAACTGCCTCGGTGGCGTAGTGGTAGCTTGTGCGACTGCTGTGCTTGAGGTCTCGGACCAAGTGTTTGTATGATCTGCAAATATTTGTTTCGGAGTTTGGGTGTTTTCTATCTATAATATGTATGTATTTACAAAAAAAAGTATATATGTATTTATATCAGTTATCTAGTACCCATAACACAAGCTCTGCTTAGCTTGGGACTAGATGGCGTTGTGTGTTAGATGTCCAAAATATTAAAAAAAAAAAACTTGGTAGTCGACGATTCGAGTCGACGATTCGAATCGCTCTCCGTTGGATGCGGTCCAGAGGGTGGAGCTGGTACTAGGATGCCTCTGCCTAGAAGACGGTGGGCCGGAGTTCTCTCGATATGTCGACACCAAGTTTTCCAATATTGGCTTAGGCAGACAAGGAAGTGTCTTTAAAAGGAGGACATACGACCAATAGCAGTTTTTTAGCGGTGAAATTGTACTAAATTAAAATTAAGTCTACCCCAATCTGAGACCTTTTGCAAAGAGTCTCAATTTCAGACAAAAGTTTGTTTCGACTCTCAATGACGTTTTCCCTCTCAACGCGAAATATTAGTGCGGCCGGTATAGAGATAGAGAGCATCGCCCGTGCTGTCATCCGCATAACAATGAATGCCGTTAAATTGCAACATGTCATTGATATGGAGGAGGAACAAAGTAGGCGATAGCACACTACCTTGGGGGACACCAGCATTCACAGATGTGAAGTCTGAGCACTCACCGTCGACTACGACCTTTATGCTTCTATCTGCTAAAAAGCTAGTGACCCGCTTAATAAGACTCCGCTGTCCGTCTGTCTGTCACCAGGCTGAACCTCACTCATAATAGTTAGACAGTTGAAATTTCCACAGATGATGTATTTCTGTTGCCGCTATAACAACAAATATAAAAAAACAGAATATAATAAATATTGAAGCGGGGATCCCATAGAAAAAAGTGAAGTAAGCTTGAAATGTATAGATAAAAGAACAGAACCCTTCGTGTGCGAGTCCGAGTCGCACTTCGCCGATTTTTAATATGAATGTCTTTAGATATCGTCTATTTTAGAAGTTTAATCAATCTTTGTCATTTATATCTTCTTTTAGACAGAAAAAACCGATTTTCAATGATTTTTAATTTAGTTTACAAAAATCGAACAACATCTTCCACTGCCTCGTTGGTATAGTGGTTAGAGTTTGCGACTGTCGATCAAGACTGTCTCCGGATCAAGTCGAGCCGAGAGCGAGACCCCACCGGCACGGTAGTGTGTCGAAATCCGACCGACTAAAACGACACGGAGATGGGAAAGATGGGAAGTGCCGGTATTAAGACATACCTACCTTCATTTGCATTTAATGAAAAGATGTTAATTTGAAATTACACACACTACAATTTTATTTATTTGTATAGATGTCGCAAAGTCTGTTTCTGTGCCTGTTTTAAAAAAATTCATAAACTAAAATACCTAATGTCATTGATTCTTTAATATAATCAACAATAATATAATTATGTATATAAATACATCAACAATACAGCCTCAGCCCTCAAGACAGATTACTCAATGGAAATTTTACCTACATTTCTAGATAAATATCATTGAACTGACCTAACCGGTTTGTATGTTTGCTCAGAAATGTGCAATAAATATAAACTAACAACACATGACTAATATAATGAAATAATTTTATATTATAATTATTGTTTTTATAACTATACCTGTTTCTAGAACCACAGATTATATAAATAAATATACTAGCTGAGCCCCACGGTGTTACTCGAAATGCGACAGCAACTGCGGGCACGCCGCGGGGCTAAGCTAGTCTAAAAAAGTAGCCTAAGTTACTCTTTATATCATCAGCTACATATCAGTGAAAGTCCGTCCATCCGTTCAGGAAATTTGTCGGAACAAACAGACAGACAAAAAAACGTGTGGCACTCGGGGACTGCCGCGGTTAACCTATTGCGTAGCATTTTTTTATCAACTTATGCAATTATAATAATTATTAATAATTGATTTATTTATGCAGTATTTTTTTTGGAAATATTGACATCAAGTACACACATCAAAAGTATCTAGGGATCAACATATGTGTCTAGGGATCAACATATATTTTTGCAATAACTTTTCTCCTGATTGATATTAATTAAAATTTTCTTTAAGGATTCATCAAATAAAGTGTTTTCGTTTGTCACAGTAACGATAAACCAAGTCACCTTTGCATTAATAAAGAAATTTGCCATTTTCCTAATAAAGGGATTTTTGACATTTGAACCACTAACATTAAAGTTCGAAAAAAAGACTGAAATAACAGTTTTCTTTAAAATTTTATTAGGTAACTTAAACAATTAATAATCCGTGTTTCTACCGCGAACACTAACAACACAAGAATCAGTTTGGCATACTCAAAATGAGTTCATCCAAATCACGCTGTGGAATGGCCGCCCATGTTCGTTGCAACAACAAAAAAAGGTCTTCTTGCGACTGGATACCCTCCATATTCGGCAGAGCTCTTCTCTGTAGCATATCCCATGCATGCTCAATCGGGTTCAAGTCTGGCGACTGAGCAGGCCAGGGCCAAAGCCACATCTCAATCTCAAGAAATCCGCATAAAAATGCTTGATCCCTAGACACTTTTGATGTGTGTATTAAGTGAAAAAATCATAACATACACAATATATATCACATGATTTCTCAATGTTAAAAATGGTCTCCCATCTACAAATTGACTTGGCTAGGATTGCTTAGTTTTGCAATGTGCACCAATGAGTACAGATAAAGAGATGCGGGTACTTGATAATAAATATTTGTGAAATTTTTGGCTTTAATTTATGTTTGTATGTAATAGGATGTTAGGAGAATTCTTTGTACGCATTTTTAAGCAAATGCTCACAAACGGCGATGATAACAGCTACATTTTTAGTCACAAAGTTAAAATCTATATACTAGCTTTTACACGCGGCTTCGCTCACGCAGACTTTCATCCCCTGATTTACTGCCCCATGGGTGGAATTTCAAAAATTCCTTTCTTAGTGCTCATTTACGTTATATAGAGAACTTAAATGCAAAATTTCAGGATTCTAGCTTCAGCGGTTTGGCCTGTGCGTTGATCTCTGGGTATGTCAGTCAGTCAGTCAGTCACATTCCTCTTTTATATATATCTATACATATAACAAAATCGTAACTGGTCGCTGTCTGTACATGGAAGATATCTCAGTAAAACTATTATAGGGGGGCTTTATGAACGCAATAGAACCCAAAACAATGATTTTTAGAAATTTTGTCTGTTTATCTGTTTGTCTGTTTGTCTGTGCGTTTGTGCACGCTAATCTCAGAAATAGCTTATCCGATTGAAATGTGGTTTTCACTAATATATTGTGGTAAGCTTCACTTAACATTTAGTGTTTGTTTCATGTCAATCGGTTCATAAATTAAAAAGTTATGCGAATTTAAAGAATCAGGTAGCTGGACGTTTGTAGATTGTAAACGGCTGCGCGACCACGCCGGTATATAAAGCGCGCCGAGAGCATTATTTTCTTTTCTTGATTTTTTTTATTTATTTATTTTATGTGTAAAAATCTGAAAGTACTTACAATTTAGTCGTTTCTAATAAGAACATATTTGTTTAGGGTTTATAGGGTTTGTAAATACATATACGAGTAGTATGTTTATTTTGTATAGGTTAGTTTGATTTCAAGTTCTTGATTCTTTTATAAACCTTATACCTATTTACTTATTTAGTTTAAAATATTTTCTAATTTTTATGTTTAAAAAAAACTATTTCATTTAGTAATTAACCGACTTCAAAAATGAGAAGGTTCTCAATTCCACTGTATTTTTTAATTTTTATTTTTGTACCTCATAACTTTCGACCGAGTGAACCGATTTTGTTGATTCTTTTTTATTTGAATGCTGGTGCTTCCCGTGTGGTCCCATTTTAGTGTTATCGTCGGGCCCAGATGAGGTATCTGGGCCTGATCCTCGACGGTAGGTGACTCTTCGACGAGCACTTCCGACAGCTTGGTCCAAAACTGGTCGACGCGGCCTCCGCTCTTGGGTGACTTTTGCCCAACTTGGGTGGAGCCAGCGTCGCAACGTCCTGTACACGGGAGTTGTCCGGTCAATGTCGCTGTATGGTGCACCGGTGTGGGTGGCGGGTCTGACTGCCCTAAATAAGGCCCGCCTCCGGCGGCCTCAGAGGGTATTGGCAGTCAGAGCCATACGCGGATACCGCACGGTGTCGAGAGAGGCGGCGTGCGCCCTGGCCGGAACACCCCCGTGGGATTTGGAGGCGGAAGTGCTCGCCGAAGTTTATCGACGGGTGGCTGAATATCGGGCGGAGAGTGGCATTCGCCCTCCCCCCGAAGTATGCGAGTGGTGTGAAGCCGCCCGTCGAGCCACGATGGCTAGATGGTCGTTCCAGCTGGAGACTCCACGTGCTGGCTTTGCCGCCGTGGAGGCTCTCCAGCCGGTCATCCTCGAGTGGGCAGGGCGGCAGCACGGGACCCTTTCCTTCCGACTGACGCAGGTCCTTTCTGGGCACGGTTGCTTCGTAAGGTACCTGCACTTGGTCGCCAGGAGGGAATTGAGTCCCGCCTGCCACCACTGCGACTGCAGTGAGGACTCGGCCCAGCACACGCTGACGGTTTGCCCCGCTTGGGCGCCGCAGCGTCGGGCCCTCACTGCAGTCATCGGAGGAGATCTCTCGCAGCAGTTTTACCGCGGTCACAACCTTCTGCGAAGATGTAATCTCGCAGATGGAGGTGGCGGAGAAGGTCTGGGAGGACGACCTCCACTCGGACCCAATCCGCCGCCGGTGCCCGCTTCCGTGCGGGCAGGCGCTGGGAGGAATTTGGATGTGTTAATATCAGCAGATCCCGGGTCCCTCCCGTCTCAGGCGCGGAGTGGCACACCGTGTGGTTTTAGTCAGTTCGAGTCCGACACACCGCCCCGCCGCAAACCCCTATGGGGTGACGGTCCGAGGGTATTTCCACACGTAAAAAAAAAAGGTCAGTGATACATATAACTTACGTTATTTTTCTTGACTTGCTTTCGGTATTTTTCTAAAAACAGGAAGTACTTACAGTTAACACCTTTGGTTGTTTTCGATAGTTAATAGATTGGGTTGACACGTCTTAATAGTTATTAAACTGTAATTAATGAAACTGTGTAATAATCTGAAAGTATTTATAATTTAGTTGTTTATGATAAGTACGTGTTTACTAAACTATGTTGTGTTAGTATATTGTAAGAATGCCTCTCCCAGTGCAGCAGGAATGCTAAATGGATGAGATTAGTTCGATCACAGGAATCTGAAGAAGATCATGAGGCTCTCACTGCATCTCAGGAACGTCAGGACAGGTTTTGTGCTACAGAAACTTCGGCTCAGCGAGAATCTCGATTCAGTTCACATCGTTCTCGAATGATGGCCACTCGAATTAGGTAGAACAGATACAGCGTGAGGCACGTTTGTCCATCGATCGTGATCTCATGCATTATCGCGTGATCCCTCAGTGCTACTGGACTACCAGCTCATAAAATAAATTTAAAAGTCGGCGTACCCATAATGCCCCTTAAATATTTAAGCCCGCCAAAACGTTGCAACGGTACCAGATTAAAAGTGACCAAAGATTTTAACAGGGTGCGGTAAAGGTGATAGTGTTTTTATTCCTCGGATTCCTCTCATCCCAAACCACTTTCCGTTTAGTTTTAAACGAGTCCGGTTTCCAGTGAGCCTATGTTTCGCGGTGACAATAAATACAGCCCACGGTATAGGTACGCTAAAAGTTGTGGGTGTAGATCTAAGTATTAACTGTTTATCACACGATCAGCTTTATGTAACTCTGTCACGTGTTAGCAATCCTAGCAACCTCTATGCTTTGATCCCCGATGGCTATACGTCTAATGTCGTGTATAGAGAAGCATTACTTTAAATTCGATTATTCTAAACACTCAAATGACGGTGTTTATGAACCAAAAGAAATGTCCGAAAACTGCTGCCCAAAGTCACTATTCCACGCGGACGGAGTCGCGGGCACAGCTAGTATATAGATATAAAGCTGAAGAGTTTGTTTGTTTGAACGCGCTAATCTCAGGAACCGCTAGTCCGATTTGAAAAATTATTTCAGTGTTGGATAGAACATTTATCGAGGAAGGCTATATATCATCACGCTAAGATCAATAGAAGCGGAGCACCAATGAATAATGTTACAAAAACGGGGATATTTTTTTACGCTACGGGCAATAAGAGACGTCAACGACGTTCCTGCCCGACAGACTTCATTCTATCAAAGTTATTGGCCTGTCGCAGTCCAAGAGAAAAAAAAATCAAACGTTTTCACATATTTTTCTTTACATAAAACTTTCCTTGTGCCTTAAGGAAAACATTTAAAAAAAAACGAATTGGTCGAGCGGTTCTCGAGTTTTGCGCTGAGCAACACGTTCTGCTATACATTTTTGTTTAGGTATATAGACTTGTAGACAAGGGCAAATTGTTAAACACAATGTTCTTTATATTTTTTGTCAAAATATATTTCGCGAGGCAGAAAGTCTCTAGAAAAGCGCAGAGTTGTGGACTGCCAACCATCTAAACGATGGGGATGAAACTGCTATCGCGTAGGACGATGGCGGGAAGAGGCGGCAGGGATCCGTTCAAACAATTCCTCGGATGTATAGCGAGGCCACATCTCTACGCAGCTCCAGAGAGCCAGCCGATTTGAAACATCTTCATCTTTTAACTGCCTCGGTGGCGTAGTGGTAGCTTGTGCGACTGCTGTGCTTGAGGTCTCGGACCAAGTGTTTGTATGATCTGCAAATATTTGTTTCGGAGTTTGGGTGTTTTCTATCTATAATATGTATGTATTTATAAAAAAAAGTATATATGTATTTATATCAGTTATCTAGTACCCATAACACAAGCTCTGCTTAGCTTGGGACTAGATGGCGTTGTGTGTTAGATGTCCAAAATATTAAAAAAAAAAAAACTTGGTAGTCGACGATTCGAGTCGACGATTCGAATCGCTCTCCGTTGGATGCGGTCCAGAGGGTGGAGCTGGTACTAGGATGCCTCTGCCTAGAAGACGGTGGGCCGGAGTTCTCTCGATATGTCGACACCAAGTTTTCCAATATTGGCTTAGGCAGACAAGGAAGTGTCTTTAAAAGGAGGACATACGACCAATAGCAGTTTTTTAGCGGTGAAATTGTACTAAATTAAAATTAAGTCTACCCCAATCTGAGACCTTTTGCAAAGAGTCTCAATTTCAGACAAAAGTTTGTTTCGACTCTCAATGACGTTTTCCCTCTCAACGCGAAATATTAGTGCAGCCGGTATAGAGATAGAGAGCATCGCCCGTGCTGTCATCCGCATAACAATGAATGCCGTTAAATTGCAACATGTCATTGATATGGAGGAGGAACAAAGTAGGCGATAGCACACTACCTTGGGGGACACCAGCATTCACAGATGTGAAGTCTGAGCACTCACCGTCGACTACGACCTTTATGCTTCTATCTGCTAAAAAGCTAGTGACCCATTCGCATAATTTCACAGAATGCTCATAGGAAGGGAGCATCGAAAGAAGCGCTTTGTGCCAGACCCGATCGAAGCCCTTCGCAATGTCCTATGAGACTACTCCAGGAGAGCTGAAAAGGACGCGTTATGACCGGTGCCAACTGGCGCGCACATTTTAAACACAATAGGAGGGATTCCATCAGCGCCCCTCGACTTATGTATATCTAGGGATAAAAATGCTAAACGCACTGAGCGTTAGTTGAACTGAATATCCAGCATACAGCTCTCACACCGCGGTATGGTAGGATGATCCTGTTCTCTATCATTCAAGGTCGAGTTAGACGCAAACAGTTTGGCCAGAAGATCGGCTTTCTCCTTTGCCATAGGCCAACGAACTATTTCCTATGTGTAGAGGTGGAAAGGATGGCTTACAGGAATTCTTTTCGATAGCCTTGGCAAGAGACCAGAACGCCCGAGTTCCCGTAGGAAGACGCTCAAGCCTCTCGCCAATCCTAGCAATGTGCTCCGACTTCGCCCTTGTAATTACTCTCTTGAAGGACCTGGAGGCAAGGTTGTACTCCTTTTTCAAGCTCTGCTTCGTTCCAGAAGCTTTTTCGGAAGATGGATCAAACCAGGGCCGACATTTGCCACCAATGGGAACCATAGAAGATGGAATGAAACACATCAGCAACAGAATCAGCAGCGGTGTTGGGATCATCCGGCGAGAAGCATACCTGTCTCCAAGGGTAGTACTGTAGTGCAACACAATCTGCTGACTTGTAGTGCTACACACGGCGGCTGCGTGCAACTCGCGATCGCGGCGAGCATGTGAGAGGCACTGTACTCCGGACAAGGTAATGGTCTCAGAATTTCAGTGGAGCGTCTACAGACAGATACGTGGTAACAGTCCGAATGAAAGTCAGCAGAAAGTCCAACAACAAAGAATTCTGACCCTCCACATTTGAGACTCTTGTGGGCGTGGTAACCCCTTGTGTCAGGCCTTATACCAGTGCGAAGTCGTGAACAGATCTCGCATGATCCGTTTTATTACTAAGCCAGTCGGCGTGGTGGGTGCTAAAATTACCAAGTAAGACGATCTCTGCGGACGGGATCTGCTGCTGCACGAAGTCTGTAGCCATCTGGATGTGCTCAATGAGTCGGTCAGTTTCGGCATCACCGCTATGGGATCTATAGAGGCACGCATAGATGCGGGGGTGGTCGTCGCTGACAAGGTCGCCTACACGGAGCCGTAACATTGAGAAGGCGAGAACCTACCTTCAAGATTGCTGCGGCGACGAAAACTGATATCGTCTTAAACGTACACGCACACTCCGGCCATAGACATGAAGAAGTGTTCTAGTCCGTACCCAGGGAGAGTGAGGTAAGAGTGTGCGCTGGAGACGATATCTGCGTCTCGGTCAAGAAGAGCAAGGCTGGCTATGCTGTCTCGAGGTGCTGATGGACAGCATTACTATACAATCCTCTGATGTTGCAAAGGTCCACGACCAGGTGGTAGGGGGTGCCATGTTAAATCTGCTCTTACCCCGGGCATAATTCAGCGCAATTTTGCCCCCCTAGAATATGAAAGGCATCCTGGGCGTCCACGCTCAAGTACGGTAACAGCCCGGTAAAACTAAGTACATGACTTACATTATTACACTTACATACATTATTAAAATACCTACTTTTTATCTCTATCTACAGATTTATTATCAAAATTAAATTTATAACTTCTTGTGACTTGACCAAGTCTATATGACCCCCCCCTGGCCCCAAAGCTGGATCCGCCCTTGCTTGTAGATACAGTTGAATCTAGAATATTATTTTTAATTCGAACTAGTAGACTAAGATTTCGGACATTTCGGACATCTAATACACAACGCCATCTAGTCCCAAGCTAAGCAGAGCTTGTGTTACAAATACATATATACTTTTTTTTGTAAATACATACATAGAAAAACACCCAAACTCCAAAACAAATATTTGATGATCATACAAACATTTGATCCGACCCAATAAAGGTATAACCAAACGAACTAACACGTCAGTTTTGTAATATTTATCTAGGTAAGGTTAGATATACAACACATCGACTGCTAAAACTATAACCCTTCCTTTTGACTTTGCCGTAGTCGGGTAAAACGAATATTTCAGCTGCTATTTACTCCACATTTCATTTCAAACGTTTCATTATAAAATTTAACAAATATAATATTTTTTAAACTTGACATTTGAAGTTTGCGAAATGCATTTTTTTGGCCAATGTCTTCGTTGTTATAACAAATTAAGTAACATTTGACCTCAAAATTTTTTACTTCCCACAACCTTCAGTGAAAAAAATTTTTTTTGCCCCTGAAGCACACAATTATTAATATGTTATATAAAATTTACGTATTTATATACCTTTGCGCATAATATAAAATATATATTTGTATAAAAATATAAAAGTAGTTATTAAATTTCTTAACAAGCAATGCAAGTTTCGGAGTTCATCGTTCATCGCAACAACATGACACGAAAATTTTACACTCATTTGCAAAAAAAACGGGCGGTTTCGATTTTTTTCCTGGCTGAAAAAATAAAATACCAAAAAGGTTTTAATCATTTGAACATGTTACTGGCCAGTTATAAAAGTGCCATAATGTTTATAAGAGTACATTCCAAATTCAAATCCAAATTCAAAATTATCTGATGTCCTTGACATTTAAAAGTATTGTTATTGCTGTTTAGCAATCTCGAAAATGGTAGATAAAGCGATAAAAGCGAGCGCTGCTTGAAGAAGGTTGCAGCCAATGCTTCGTGGCTCAGAGGCTAAATGTGAGTCGGTCGACAGTTCAAAGGACCTGGCAGCGCTATCAAGAGACCAGTTCCGTCAAGAGAAGGCCTGGTTCTGGCAGAAAGACATGTACTGAACCACGGGATGATCGTTTTCTAGTTAGTCAAGCGTTGAGAAATCGCAAATCTTCTTATGTGGACCTCAAGAACAGCCTCGAAGAAGTAAGAAATGTGCAAATTAGTCTACGGACGGTCAGGAGGAGGCTTCTCGCTGCTAATGTACACAGTCATCGCCCGGCACGCGGCCCTAAATTACTCCGTGGACATCGAGTTGCCAGGCTTAGCTTCGCTCGAAATTGTGTGTCCATGGACTCATGAATACTGGGATAGGGTATTGTTCTCCGATGAAGCCAGGATATCTCTGCATGGTGAAGACCGACGTCGGCGAGTGCTACGTAGACGAGGAGAACGCTTTGCAGAGGCATGTTTTGAAGAAATCACACCTTATGGAGGGGGCTCTGTTATGTTTTGGGCAGTAATAAATTCTATGGATCGTACAGAGTTAGTCTTCATCGAAAACGGTACACTGACTGGACACCGATACATAACGGAAGTTCTAATTCCTTATGCACAACCCGCTTTAACCGCTCTTGGCGAAAACTAAATTTATATGGACGACAACGCTCGCGCCCACCGGTCTGGCGATGTGGAAGCGTATATGCTATAAGTCGGAATTCGTCGTTTGGACTGGCCAGCTAGAAGTCCGGACCTCAATCCCATAGAGCATGTCTGGGACATTCTGAAGCGACGAGTGAGATCAGTGCAGCCGGCTCCGCAGACCATCAGAGAGCTAAATAATGTGATTACCGCGGAGTGGGAACATATTCCCCAAGGAACCATAAAAGATATACTCGCAAGCATGCCCAGACGAATGCAAGCCGTGATTTCAGCAAGAGGGGGTCACACTATTGTCAAACAAACTAATAGTAACTATAAAATAGTTATTTGCTTAAGTGCCCGTTTTTTTTGCAAAAGAGTTTATATTATGTATAATAGATAATACATAAATACCTATCTTCATGTACCTAGTACAGAAGACTGTATGACTTAATTAAAAAAAACGTGATGTACCTAATCTTCAGATTTCTAATTTAATCAGATACGGGAGACTTTCGCCCACAGACTGCCATACACTTGCAGTACCTCAAGCTACAAATAGGTATGACCTTGACCTGCGCAAGCTATTGCACATCCCTCCTTCTTATATGTACCGACATATCCTTATAAGTTATATTGTCTTTGCATTTCCTTCTCGTCTAGTAAAAGTTCAAAGTCAGTTTCACCTGTCCCTGATAGACAAAAATGTCAACCCATCTTTCAGATAACTTCAAATTTCGGTTTCGCAAAATCTCTGTAAGAGACTTTATACCCATGTCAGATATACTAACATATTACGGTTAAAAAGTAATTTATCAGTTACTTTTTAACCGACTTCAAAAAATGAGGAGGTTCTCAATTCGACCGTACCTATATATATATATATATATATTTTATGTGTGTTCACGGATAACTTCGTCGTTTATGAACCGATTTTGATGATTCTTTTTTTCATAGAAAGGAGATATCCCAACGGTGGTACCATGATAAGGACACTAAGATCTGATGATGGCATCCAAGAGAAATCGAGTCGAACCTTGAAGTCGGTTTTTATTTTGTTAAAATTTTACTGGTATCCGTTCAATAGTATTCAATTGCTGGTAAACATCCGTAACTTTATCAGGATGGTGAATCTGGCTCTTAATATCTTTACTAGGTACATTTTGTATAACTCCTTGTGGAATACCTCCGATCAGCAGTGGACGCGACAAGTTGAACCAATAAGTTGAAATCGTATTCTATGTAGACACCAATGACACAATATACTATAGACCGTCCCTCTCTTGGCCAATACTGTACGCCGTAAAAAGCTAGAAAAGTTCAACTAAATCTAGATGGCGCTTAAAATAAGCTCTAAAAAGCAGTTTAACAAAGTTTAACAGTATTTTATTGATGTGCTTCAATTCTAGTAACTATATTATTATTTTTCAAATATAAAACTTGCTTTGTATTGCTTGCTTTAAAAAAATGATTTTCAATTGCATAACTAAAAGTTATCACCTATGTTTAGGAGATGTCGTTGCAATCGATTTAAATAAACTTGAAAATAATGACCTATTTACTACGCTAGATGTCACATTTATAAGTTATTTGGTTGAATCAGAGAAACAATGCACTCATGAATGGCAACATTGCAAAAATCGTTCATATCTTCCAGTAGTTAATACGGAACGGCAACGTCGCTTGAGCCGCGTACTCAGTTCAAAAATTTAATAAATATGAATGTTTATTTTAACCGACTTAAAAAAAAGAAGGTAGTTATCAATTCGACTGTACTTTTATTTTTAACCGACTTCCAAAAAGGAGGAGGTTCTATGTTCCACTGTGTTTTTTATATGTATGTTCACCGATTACTGCGTCAATTGTGGACCGATTTTGAAAATTCTTTTTGTATTCGAAAGGGTATGCTCCCGAGGTGGTCTCATTGTCACCATATCAGGATCTGATGATGGGATCCCAGGGAAATCGAGGGAAACCCTCATTATTTTAGGCACATATTATGTTTTCGTATATTTCCTAAAGTTAACCCGGTATTTGCGTCTGGTAGTCATCATTTTATGATGATGAGCTGATGGTGTAAGGTACAACTCCTTAACGGTTAGGAGTTGGAGGATAAATCTTTAAATATCATATGTATGTATGTTACCTTTAGTCGTATTCTTTCAAATTATTTAGGTAAGCTGATGATCGAAGGTACAACTCCTCAACGGTTAGGAGTTGGAGGATAATTCTTTCAATTTCATACGTATCTATAGACCTTTAGTCGTATACTTTCAAGTTATTTAGGTGAGCTGATGATAGAAGGTTAAACTCTTCAACAGTTAGGGATTAGATGATGATTTTAATATTACACGTACGTATATACCTTAAGTTGTATTCTTTCAGTTATTCATATGGATCGTTTTATTGAGTAGACATTCACTAAGGAAGGTATTTTGGAATTTCTACCCCTAAGGGGGTGAAATACGGGTTGAAAGTGTGGACGAAAGTCCGTCATTTTTAAGTTAGAAACATGAAACTTTAACTTTGGGCTACTGATTAAAAATGAGTAGATACGTATTTAACCGTTTCTGGATATTATTTAACTTGGTTACGCGCGACGCGACGTAATATGACCCCTGCCCCTGGTAATACCACGGCCTCACAGCGCTGTGTTTCACCGAGTGAGTGAGGATACCGGAGGCTCATACCCCAACCTCTCCCCCCATCCCACTCCACTATGCCCCAAAGGCCGGTAACGCATTTGTCAAATTATTTTAGAAATAATCAAACTTTACAAAATATACTATAAAACAATATATTATTTTCTGTAAATAAATGCAAAAAGTCAACAACACGCGTGGTATTCCCAGGCGGTCACCCATCCAATTACTAACCACGCCCGATGTGGCTTAACTTCGGTGATCGGACGAGAACCGGTGCATTCAACACGGTATGGACGTTGGCAATCAGTTTGTTATATTTAACGTTGAGTATCCAGCACTATGACGTCAACTCAATGTTAAGTGTCGCTACAACTTTTGGCGCGAAAAGCGCGTTAGGGAACTTCGTTCTAAAAACATTTCTTATGATTGTTTTATTAATAACTAGGTTTCGCTTGCGACTTCATTCGCCCGCGACTTCGTTCGCATTTAATAAAAAGTATCCTATGTTACTTCTAATACCTCTACAAGAATATGTGTTTCATGATGATCAGATTGATCAGCTAAGTAGTTTTCGTCGGAAAGCGTAACAAAGGAACTTACGTTCGCATTTTTAACATTAGGATTATTTATAAGACACAAACCGAAAGAAAATCCTTAATTACACCTTTTTGTCATCTACAGTTGTTAATTAATATGTGCAAGCAATTCTCGACATTATCAACTCGTAATTATCAAATTTTTTATTTGCATACATTCACGATCAACAACATTTATAAATGCCAAAAACTGTTTTTAGACATGTGTCATTCATTAAGGACGGGAATTGCAACTGCAACATGCAACTATATTTTATTAATTCATCAATTTTTATTTTGTTTTTTGAATCCATTAAAAAAATAAAATGTCAGTCCTTAGTTCCTTACCTATGTCAATTGAGAAACATGCATACAAAGTTTAAAGTGAATCCATTGAAAATAAAAAAGTTTCAAACAATTAATAAAAAAAAAGATTGTAAAGAGAAAAGCGGTTATTTTAAAATTAAAAACAGACATTTCAATTTTATTTATTTGTGTAGATCTCTCTGACGATAAAATATTACATAAATTATGTAGGTACTAAGATAATTAATTATTTAAAAAACGACATCTAGTGGTACATTTCGCAATAATACAATGTCAATAAACTTGACAGTTGACTGTTGGGTTCGTATTGGTGTTGGGGGTTAGAAAATATCGTTGTAATTCACGATTTGATGCACTTAGTGACATCTAGGGAACATTAAGCTTACTATAAATCCGCGTACAGGTCTCGCCTAGTAGAGTGTTGGTCTAGTATATATTTCGTCAGTGGTAGACACTAAACTCATAGACCAACACACAATAACAACAATCTGTTTTGTCAAATATTTACCTACCAAAATCAATCCAATCCAATATATTCTTGTGCCTATTAACAACCGCCCCTTTCTAACGGCGGCTTTCAATAACCTATCGCCAGTTAAGGATAGATCGCTATCTCGGATTTGCAGCGTGATCTTATCTATCCTTAACTTGCGTTTCACAATCAAGGATAAGCGCTATCTATCTCTTACCAACGACGGATAGCTTTTTCCCTCTTGATACGTTTAGTGCTTTGCTACACAAATCTTTAATGTTAAAAACAAATATTCACTATTTATTTATTTTTATTAAAAGTACTTGTTGTTTGTATTTTTTAAAGATTTTATAGTGAATCAACATTAACTTGATTTTTTTTATTTGTTTAACACATTCAAAATGAAATAAAACGTTTGACATATCGAATTGACGTTTGTTTGTGCGCGCGTATCTTGTGATATTTATTTATTATTTAAATTATTGATATATATTTGTAAATCAAAATGAATCCTATAAGTATCTACATTGATGATAACTTGTGCAAGATACTAATTTGATGATGGATGAAACAGAAAACATTGAAGTGTTAGGTTATGAAGAGCTGGGACCTCCACAAGTGAAGTGAAGAAAAGGATTTAAATTAATTTAAATTTTTATCATTACATTTTCATTGTGTGATTAGTTTATATTGTATTGTGATCTCAAATTTGTGAAAGGTAATAAAAATTACATAAAATATGATTATTTATTGTTTATTTTACACATTAAAGTATATATTTATTACCAATTGCCATTCTGACATGTTTAAAATTGGAGAATTGTCATGAATAATTACATTTTCCTCCTGTGTTGTTTCTGAAATCGATATTTTAGGCTCTATCTTTGCCAAATTCATGTTCCTGGCAATATTGTATGTTGCATATTTTTTAAATTTGGCCTCATTTTTAAAGATAGTATGGAGAATCTTCTTTTCCAAACTCCAATGCATCTGCAATATTACAGTAGGTATTAATAGTGTATTTAAACCATTTACCATGCATCTAGTATTTAGTAAACAAAACAAACCTATAGTATTTCATGTTTTAATGTGCGCTTCATTATAACATTGCTCTGATGGAGTATTTGGGTTGAGTAGGGGTGTCAATAGATAGGGTGTACATGGATCGCTATCACCAAGCAGCCAGCGATTTCCAAGTCCACCTTGTTCACAATAATCTGCAAGTTTAATATTATATATAAGTCTTTTAAGCAATAGGAACAGTGTACTTATTTTTTTTTTTTAAAAGGAAATTACTAGTATTCTCGTTAACCCCTCCAGCTAAGCTAAATTGCTTGTGTTAGGAGTGGGTTCATGTCGGTAGTGTACCGGTCAGGATTAGAACCAACAACCTCTTTAATTCTTTTTTGCAAGTCCAATACGTTTATCACTAGGCTACAGCCGCTTCTAAAAATTTATTATTAACAGAATAAACAACTAAATGAGTGACCTTTTAAAATAGAGTGGTTAAATATAGTTGCATCCTGAGTGGACATCCCTGGCCATTGGGCAACAACATTTAGAAACACTAATGAACAATATTATACACAACTTGTACATTGATAGAGAATATTCCTTTCCTGTTTCTAAATTCTTCTCCAATATTTGAGTCTGCAAATAATATGAAAACAGTATTAATATGTATGTACAGATAGTATGAAAACATCAAAAAATTAAGTTAGACCAGCACCTAAATAGAAGTATGAGATAGTTCAATATGAGATGAGGTACTTACTTGGTGATTGTATTAATATATGGGTGCCATCTATGACACTATGTACTCTGGGGAATCTAGCAATATTATAAAACTCTTGTTGAGTGTGATTTTGTAACACAACAAAGTTTGGGTATAATCTTGCTATGGCTCTGGATACATCTGCATAGACAATACAGTCGTATTGTCTATGCAGATGCTATTAATACTCCGATAAATCTGCAACAGACACTAGCATAGTGCCCAATGTATAAAATCGTAGCCAAAAGTATCTGATGGAGGGTGGATATACCATGATTTCTGGAAAAATAAGAACTTTGTTAAAACTTGATATTATGGCAATACTAGCACCATTATGAGTCTACACTTGAACCAAACCCAATGAAGAAAATATAATACAATTGCTAGTAATTTTCAAATTAAAGAATAGTTAAATACCTATCCGTTCTTTATATTTTTTTATCAAATTTGGCTGAAGTATAAAGTTGAGATTTAAAACGATAACTTAACTTACCTTTTAGATGTTACACTTAAATATGGTTGTATCAAATTTATTAACTGATTCACAGCACTTTTATTTAGTCTAGATTTATATGCAAATTCGTAGTCATATAATTTATTCATATAATTCACACGCGGCTTATATTCCTTCTGTAACTGTAACGGTATGTTTTCTTCAGTATCACTATCACTGCTTTGATCATAATCCATAATAATTCCATGTCGCTATCATCACTGATAAAACCTTCCATTTTTTATATTTACATAAAAAATTAATTATTTTCGAAATTCTATCTGGCCGGGTTGGCGCGTAACTGGCCGATATTGACAGATAAGCAACTGAGGTTACTAGAGTTAGCTACACCTATCGGAGAGTAACTCGAAACTTTTATTGAAATGCAAGTTAGTCCGATTACTATGAGAGTTCCTATCTCTAGTTGACTATCCGTCCTCCCAATGATAGATAGACAACTTCGATAGGAAATGCTATCTGCCGGTAGGTTATTGAAACGAAAGTAAGAGTAAAAAGATAGATTTGTTTAACTGTAGTAATGAGAACTAAGGATAGATAGGTTATTGAAAACGGCCGTAAGAGATTAAGCTATAATGAGCAAAAGGGTAAAGAAAATCACGGCCACCTTTTTCCTATTACAAATAGATACAATAAACTATTTATAATATAATATCTTTTATTTCAACATACTTATTTCAATTTTTTCTATTCAGCCCCTAAAGTGTCCCTATGAATAACATGATATTATGTTAATCACTAAAGGGACTAATATTTTGTAATGGTAGTGAGACAAACTTTATATTTGACAAGATGTAAACCTTAACATTTCTTTGGGAACTAAAGCTTGACTGTATAAGCGTGTGGACGTGTATTAAAAATCAACTTTTTGCGAATTATTTTGATTATTTTAACTCATCGCATCAGTACGAATGTTTATCACATTTTTATTCAATTGTAATTTAACTTAATGATCTCACAAGCACTTTACTTGCAATCATATTATAACATTAATTAAATAACTTAAATAACTTTGTGACACCATTAAATCCAAACTATTTCTGAGTTCACAGCTAAATATTCCAACTATCGTTAAATTGGACGTAATCTCTTCAGGAAAATACCTACAATAAGAAATAAAAAATCTTCTCATCCCGCAATTATCAAGAAATCATAATCATATTCAAGGTAAATCACGACTTGAATTGATCACAATATAATTATGCCTCACTGAAAGTCACCCTGTAATAAAATGAACGATTCAAACTACTTACACATGCAATCCAGCTTGTTAAAACTTGTTTTTATCACTTCACAATTTAACACAAATTAATTATGCAATATTATTGAAGTTATATTTTACGAAACACCCGCGGCGCAGTCGCGACAGATGCAAGAGACACGCACCTCCTTCGAGATTCACTCACGGACTGGCATGGCAATAATTGTGACGCACGTCGCACGCTAGTCGCGGAGGCTTGATGCGTACGCGCAGAGGTTTTATACCAAGTTAGGCGGGTTTGCACTACTTGCATATTATTATCTGCATTCAGTATTATAATAAACTAGCTGAACCCCGCGGTGCTACCCGCGGTACGACAATAACCGCGAGCAACGCCGCGGGGCGAAGCTATTCTAAAAAATAGCCTACCTACTTCTTATATCATTAGCTACCTATAAATGAAAGTCCCGTCAAAATCGGTCCAGCCGTTCCAGAGATTATCCGGAACAAACAGACAAATTGACAAAAATTTAAAAAAATGTTATTTTGCTATATGTACCTACCGTGTATACATACATGCATATGCATTTAGTAAAAAGTGGTTATTTTAATATTACAAACGGACACTTCAATTTTATTTATTTGTATGTATAGACTCGCTGACTCACGCAACTTTGCCTGTGACATGCTCAGCTCCTATTGGTCTAAGCGTGATGTTTTAATTATGTTAAGCACGCCAAAACACAGAAATGATGAAAAATTACGTGAAAATCGGTTAAATAGTTTCGGAGTTCATGGTGAGCAACTATGTGACACGAGAATTTTATCTAACTAGCGTCCTGCCCCGGCTTCGCACGGGTACAAATTACGGGTATAAATAGTCAAATACATAGGCTTTGAAAAAAAATATTATGATGTTTAATTTGCGCACAACACATTCGAATATTGGTGACCTTTGCGAGGCGGAAATGCATTCGGCTGCGATCATGGAGGTCGTCAGTTTGGTAAGCCGCACACAGACCAAATATTTGAAGGTACTGTGAATGTCTATTATGAACCCCTGTAGGTATCCTAATAAATATCTTTCTATACCATACTAGGTGATCTGGCAAACGTTGTTTTGCCATAAAAAAAAATTGGGGTATAAATATATGTTGATGTTGGTCGATTCTCAGACCTACCCGATATGCACATCAAATTTCATAAAAATCGGTCCAGCCGTTTCAGAGGAGTATGGTAACTAACATTGTGACACGAGAATTTTATATATAAGAATAATCTAGAGGTAGTATCACGCTGATTTCTGCACGAATGGGCCCGGCTCGACCAGGGGGTAATCAGCGTTGCCAGTTTTTTTTGGCAAATCAAAATCTTAATGCGGTTCACAGAATAGGTACATTTACTTACCAAGTTTCAACAGTATAGTTCTTATAGTTTCGGAAAAAAGTGGCTGTGACATATGGACGGACAAACAGACAGACAGACATGACGAATCTATAAGGGTTCCGTTTTTTGCCTTTGGCACGGAACCCTAAAAAAGTATCTAATAAGAAATTACATCGACGACGAAAAAAAAAGTCGTTCTATACATTTTTGTTTTTCTGCTACATCATCCCTAATTCTTGAAAGAACTGGTGCCGCGTGCCTTTTCGATTTATTGTTGATTTTTATTGCCTGACGATAAAGCACTACGACTACTCTCACCGCGGGAGAGCCACGCTTCGGCGTGCATGGGCCGGCCTCACAGAAAACCGGCGTGAAACAGCGCCTGCGCTGTGTTTCATCGAGTGAGTGAGAATACCGGAGGCCCATACCTCAACCCCTCTCCCCAACCCCTCCCCATCCCCACTTGTGACGCCTCTGGCGTTGCGGGTGTCCATGGGTGGCGGTTATCCCTTACCATCAGGCGATACGTCTGCTCGTTTGCCCCCTATTCCATAAAAAAAAACTAACTAACTTCACTTTCGACGCGGACGTCGAACCGCGATGGCCGGAGCCAGTTATCTGCAAAAAGCGGGACAAAACCTGTCCCGCGGGACATTAAAATTATAATAAAAAAATCTGGACGTCCCGCCAAAATCGGGAAGTCTGGCCATCCTGGCGGTAATAATCTCTTACAGAAGATCAACGTAAAAAGACAGCGTTCGTGCTGTCGTATTTCGTTAGTGAGCGCGAGACCAGAGACCCAATGATGCAGAAGCATCGGTAGGATGCCATAATGCATTTTTGCATTGTCTTCATTTGCAAGAACACCACTCTTGGATTCTGCTTATGCTTTCTATCAGGCAGAGTAGAGTCACTTTGGCAGGGCCAAACATAAAAAAAATAAAAACAGTGTCCTAGTATTTTCTTTTTATTTCATAGGGACAAAGAAGCAGACTTTACACATGATTGTAAACGCCCACCACCGCCCAGGGACGACTCAAGAGTTTCATGTGCGTTCTTCCTTTGATTTTCTCGGTTAGAATATTTTTTCCAATAAGTAATAATGTTAGTTAATACTATATCTATACTTCTATATTGATATATAAAGCCAGGGCCGGACCGTGAGTTTAGGGGGCCCTGGGCTTATTCTACTCAGGGGCCCACCAATTTTTTTTTAAAGTCAACTCCCGCATTACGAATATGCATCCTGTGTCGAGGGGGACTCTATAAACATACATGTAACGAACACAAAGAACACTCAGACTTATAACAACAATTTGTGGATAACACAAAGTGTGGTCCTATGTGGGATTTGAACCCACAACACTTGGCGCAGTGAAAAGCAGCGTAGCGACCGCTTAAACCACTAGAACTGGCAATCATCAATCAAACAATTACTCAAATGTATAGGATAAAAAATAAACGATAAAATATTTAATATGTATTTTAATATATTATGCCTTTGGGCTTAGTGTTTAATAAGTACAATCGGAATTAAATTGACAAATGATAATGCAAACTTTCTGCACTTTCCTTTGGCAAATTTAATTTAATTTGCTTCTCACATTCTATGTTGTTGAGTATGTTTAAATATATTTTTAAGATTGTATAGCAATTCGGGAATACGAACAAGCTTCTTTTCATAAATAATCGCAAAAATGTCTACGCTAGATGAATAGGACTGTGTCGACTGAAGCAAATAAGTTTTTAATTAGATGCATTCATTGACTAAATAGTCATCCACATTATCGGGATAATAGTCGATAAATTTACGTGTGCTTTCTAAATCAATGTGTTGCACGATATTTTCTTGCAAAACCATTGATTTTTTTTTGCTACATGTCTCATAAACTTCACTTTTTTTATTTAAATCCGTATTCAGTGCCACGTTTAGCGTGTCTATTTTAAACTTTTCTGCGCTGTTTACTGCAACTGTCTCTGTACAATTTAATGTAATGTGTCTCTTAGTTATAGTAATGTGTCTGTAGTTTATACTTAGTTTTTGACTTTTTCTTTGTAAGCTAGTAGCTTCTGATCTCTTTTCATGACACAATTAACTGATATCCTACACAACCAGGACTCTGTATTTTTTATTAACTGAATTAAATCTTTCAATTATTTCTGCCCAATAAAAAATAAACAAAATTGCCAGTTTATTAAATAAATTTCTTGCATCTTTTCGAAAATCAACTTTTTTCCTCTTTATTTTCGCTGAAACTTATCAAAATTTTCATAATGTCATCATAGTTATTTTTTAAAGTTTTAGCAGCATCGTAGTTGCGATTCCATCTAGTCTGACTTAAAGTTTTTAACGTAAATATCAGTTTTGTTTAACAATATAACAATTCCTATCTATATGGGTTGAAGCAGAAAAGAAAACATATATTTTCTCACTTGTCAAAAAAGTTTACGATTACGGTTCCAACCTTCACAGATTCTTCACGAACTTTGTTAAGAGATTGCGCAGCACATAGCACGTAATCCGCAGATTTACTTTTTTGCTCTAGTATTGCTTCTTCACCATTGTAACGACCCGCCATATTAGCAGCGTTGTTGTTTGACTGTCTCATTTTTGTGTGCGCAAATCCCCCCTGACACCACCGACTGACTGGTGGCATGTTGGACTCGAACCGACTAAAACTGCACGCCCCCTGCCGGGGAACCAGGTGCACCCTCGAAAGGAAATCCCTGGAACCTCGACGTACTACCACCTAGGTTTTGTAGATGGCTTCCTCCTGAGCACGAACCCGGATGTTCTCTTGCTACAGAAAAGCGCTTGCGCCTCCACCCCGGCCTGCTTCTGCTAGGGTGACAGGTGGCCTCATCTGCCAGCCCCAGGCTTGCACTTATGGAGGACGGAGATCGTTCTGTGACCACCGGCACCTGAGTCGTTTGCGGTATCGAGCCCATTCCCGGGCCTGGCGGACCAGGAGAGTTCTATACCTGTCCTGGTCCCGCTCCCTCGTCTCCTGCACGAGCATAACTTGATCGCAGAAAGAGACTGCAGATTTCCACGCACTCTCCCTCCGTAACATGGCCGCAATCATGTTACTGAGTGAGAAAACCCCCACCGTGATGGCCGCCACGAGATCACGCCTCGGTTCCCCCCACGCTGGACATTCTGCCAGCGTGTGGAGCGCCGTGTCCACGGTCTGGCCATCGCAGACACTTAGGCATTGGCTCCTTACGGATCAAACATAGGTGGTCGCCAAAGCATCCTTTTCCAGTGATCACCTGCGTCAGCCGGTATGAGAGGCTCCCGTGATGCCTCTCAATCCAATCCTCCATAACGAGACTTACCACCGTAATAACAGCGTGCCCAGCGCTCGGTTGCCCAAGTCGTTCTTCCATCCCTCCACGATGACCTGGCGGAGTTGGGATTTCTGATCGTCGATTTCTCGAATCTCAGGAGACCTTCCCAACTTCCGCGCCTCCTTGAGACACTGATAAAGAGCCGCAAGGTCTCTTGCCTCCAGATCCCATGGTGGAGTTCCGGCCAGGAGACTTGCCGCCTCAAAAGAGATCGTGCGGTACCCCTTTATGATCCTGATGGCCAGCACTCGTTTCGGTCGTCGCAATAGCGCGACAGTGCTGGCCCTCAGGGCCTCCACCCATACCTACTGGGGTCCCATAAAGGGCCATAGACCGCACGACCGTTTGACTGTCCCCTACAGTTATCCAGTGGTAATCCATTTTTTTCAAAAAGTCTTGTAAAACATTAAATAAATGTAAGCTAGTATGACTATCAATTTTAATTAACGATATACATCTTTCGTACACTTTTCCCCGAAAACAGTATCGAAGTACGATAAGAGACTAGAGGTAGTAGAGCCACGCTGATTTCAGCATGAACCGGCCGACTCGACCGGGGCGGTACTACCCTCGCACAGAAAATTAACGTAAAATGACAGCGATCTTGCTGTCGTGTTTCGTTGGTGAGGGCGAGACCGGAGGCCCAATGATGCAGAAGCATCACTAGCCCACCATGGCGTGGGTCACCATGCTGCATTGTTGCATTGTCTGCCTCCGCAGAATGGTGGACCACCACTCTTGGATTCTGCTTATGCTTTCCATCAGGCAGAGTAGAGTCATTATGGCAGGGCCAAACATAAAAAAAAAAGATCAATATGAGATAGATCTGGGACTGAGAGCAAAATTACGCTAGGTGATAAGCGGCGGGAATTCCCCAGTATTATAGACTCACCCATAGACTAACTCACATTTTTTTGTTTTTAGCTTGGCCTGGTAGCAAGATATATGAGCCAAATATGCTTACTCCCTCTCGAACGAAAAAATACTATATGTGGGTATAATTAGTGGAACATAGTTATTATCACATGGTATTTAGAAATACTTTAAGTTTTAACGTTAATCACGTAAGAGGAATAAAAATTATGTTATATTATTTAATATGTGAGCAAAATCGTTTTTAAAATATTAAATGGTAACGTGTTAAATTGTTGAAGCAGTATCTACAACTCTAGAAAATTAAGAAAACATACTGTCGTCCGTAAATAATCGATGGGGAAATCCCCGTTCCGTTTGACACGCATTATCGTCTATTTTTTACTTTAACTTGACTTAGCTGGGGGCCCCTGGAATCCACGGGGCCCTGGGCTTAAGCCCAAAAAGCCATATGGTAGATCCGGCCCTGTATAAAGCTGAAGAGTTTGTTTGTTTGAAAAATTCTTTCAGTATTGGATAGCCCATTTATTGAGGCAGGCTAATAGGAGCGGAGCACCAATGAAGAATGTTTCAAAAACGGGGGAAAATTATCACGCTACGGGCAAAAGGAGACGCAAACGAGGTTGCACGGGTCAGCTAGTATTTATATATTTAAACAGCGTGCAGCGTTATTATTCGAAGACAGCCACATTGTTCTACAAATTGCGTGGTATGTTATCCCGGTCCTACGCTCAAAAGTGTTTTGTCCCTGCATCCCCTGTTAGCTACCACAATCGAAAATATTTGTAACTTGAAAGGTGGACCCCTCATCAAAATGAAGCCACTCACGAAAAATTTGCTTGATAGTAATAACTTGTAAAATTTGTACCGGGGATCCCGGACCTTATGTATGTATACACGGTACATAATTATACCAAAATAACATTTTTTACAATTTTTGTCTGTCTGTGTCTGTCGGTCTGTCTGTCTGTCTGTTTGTTTGTGCCGGCGAATCTCTGGAACGGCTGGACCAATTTTGACTTTCACTGGCAGATAGCTGATGATACAAGGAGTTAGGTACTCCTTGTATCATCACTTAGTACACACAATGTAACCTCATTTAATACCGTAGTGGTCTGTTGTCCACTGGTTAATGAGCTCAAGTCGTGGATTCAATTCCCACCGAGGACTACTAAATGTGTATTATGCATGATCATTTTTTCTGTCAGTGTTATTTATCCATAATAATTATGTGTAGGCCACATATTACGGAGATAAAGTAGGACAAACAATAATTACGTTTAATATACCTCTGTCTACCCTTTCGGGGTTAACGGCGTGAGTGTACAAGTGTACTAAATATTTAATAGCTTTGGTTAAATTAAAAAACGTATGTGACAGAAGTTTTTTATCAAGTAGTGCACCACTTTGACGCTAGATGGCGTTGACGATAAAGTTTTAAAGGCTATATGCAATCAACGCCACCTATGAGAGCATTTATAAGACTAAGCTTATATTGCTTTGTAATATTAATCTATCTATCTATTTATATAAAAGAGTAAGGTGACTGACTGACTGACTGACATACCCAGAGATCAACGCACAGCCCAAACCGCTGAAGCTAGAATCCTGAAATTTTGCATGTAGGTTCTTTATATAACGTAAGTAAGCACTAAGAAAGGAATTTTTAAAATTCCACCCCTAAGGCAGTAAATCAGGGCATAAAAGTCTGCGTGAGCGAAGCCGCGTGTAAAAGCTAGTTTGTTATAATTGCAATATTTTGTTAAAATAGGAATTACGTACCCACTATTAGTATTTCTAACAGTCAGGTTATTGCTATATTCACAACTGTATTGAAATTGGAGCAATGTTTAACAACTGCAGTTTGACGGAGCCAGAGGAATAATTTTGTGATGAGTAAGATCATTTATTCTGCGTCTGGGTGTTAATAACCTATAATATGTATGTAATTAGACATTATAAACATGTATATGAGCAGTTTGGTTACCATAGTAAATACGGACTCGAGACATTTCGCTTCTCGAGATTCGAGAAGCGTAAATGAAGAGAGAATTATGTATTGTAAATCTACATAAAACTACATACATAGGTACATAAAACTAAAACTTCCCAGTATCACATCCTTCTAGCCTTTGGTATCCGAAGATTATTTGGGGTCTGCGACTAGTTCAAGCGGTTTTACGTGAACCTGTCAACAACCCATAACGTCCCACTGCTGGGCTCAGGTCTCCTCTCAGAAGAGGGTTAAGGCCATACGTCCCCACGCTGGCCAAGTGCGGGTTTGGGGACTGGCAAGACTACGTTGTGGCTACGTAATCTTGCCGTTGGATGTTTTTAAGCCGCCCAAAGGCCTCCAACTAAGCTTCACGTCACGACTGTTATCATATGATAACAACCGGGACCAACTGCTTAACGTGACCTCCGAATCACGGCGACGCTCATGTCACCAGCGGTCACCCATCCAGGTTCTGACCGCACCGTCGTTGCTTACCCTTGGTGATTGTTTCTAATCGCCGAGTGCAACTGGGCTATGAGCGCCTAAGTTTTATCTGAATACCAGTTTTTAAACGGAGCAACTAGCATCCGATCTCCGCAACCCTGAGGGTGAACTGAATTCGAAAGTTAAACCAGTTGTCAGTAGGTATATTTGAGGGCACTGACTTCCCAATAACAATTGCCATAGATGTTCATGACAACCGGAACCGACGGTTTAACGTGCTCTCCGAGGCACAGGTGTGAAACACGGCTAAATTTCTATAATCTGGGCTGTTATAAAGATTTTTTGTAAGGAAAACCCATCAACACTTTTGAGCCGATACGGGAATCGAACCCGAGACCTCCTGATCGGCAGTCGCATATACTACCACTGCGCCACTGAGAGATATCTCTTCTCCTCTCTCTCCTCTATCACTAAGTCAGTGACGTGGCTGCTACTGAGAACATCTGGTGTGTGTTCGAGATGAACATCGACATAGTGTGGTCAAAGTCAAAATATTAGTTTGCTTTTCGTTCTTAGATCGAGCTATCGTTGTATTACAGATGTTAGTGTAAAAGGCCTTCAAACATTTTGTAGGAACAAGACTGGAATTTAGTTCAAAGCGATTGCCTATTAAACCGTGGAGTCTTACGAACCCACACACCACACGATAATACCAAGCTTGGTATCAAACAACTGGCAAGACACTCGGTCAAAGCTCTGTAAAGCTCTATAGTTTCACACGCTGCCACTGCGCCATAATTGATTTATTATAAAAGTAAATTCGGTGATATCTAACCTTCATAAAACTATTGACAGAATTGATGAGGACACCTTGACCCACAATTCGACAGCACAGATTATAATGTAGCCAATATTTGCAGGGCCCTTATCAGCTACAACGCCCCGTATCATGTATCAACTGATAAGTGATAAGAGATATTATGATTCATTCTAACTGAGGCAGAACAATGGTACAACAGTTTTAGCTTTTGTACGTTTATAATATCATTTTATTTAAAAATATACATTTTTAAAGGATTTTGTGTGTATTTTTAAGTGTAATGTGAAAAGTTATAAGATTGGACATCTTGGGATTTAGTTTTACCATAATCTGTGTGGTTGAAGTGTTTGTGAATGTATATACGTTATTGATATTTCTATATACAAGTCTTTAATAGACGCAGGTTAGTGTTGATATGATTTTGATTACATTTTTAATAAATATTATCTACTTTACGATTTGTTTACATAATTTCAGACTTATTCATTTAACATAGATTGCATTTTAATTTCTATGTGTGGTAACAAATTATGAATACAGAGTGTCACTAAACCTTTTTTTTTTGTGCGCAAATCCCCTCGGATACCACCAACTGGTGGTTATGTCGGACTCGAACCGACTAAAAACCCCACACCGTCTCGGATACTAGAAGCCGGGGAACCAGGTGCACTCTCGGAACCCCGACGTACCTGGGGCCACCTACAGTTTGTAGATGCCCCCCTCCCGTGTAGAAACCCTGATGCTCCCATTTCCACCAAGAAAAGGGGCGCGAGCACTATGTAGATCTCGCGCCGCCACCCCGGCCTGCTTCTGCTAGGGTGACTGGTGGCCTCACCTGTCTCCCGCAGGCTTGCGCTTATGGAGGACGGAGATCGTTTTGCAATTTCCGGCGCGTAATGATGACATATTTTACCATATGTTGCACAAGGCAGCTTAATACCACATGGTATTAAGCTTCCTTGTGTTCCTTGTACTTAATGGTGATGGACATCGTAATTTTTTTTGTTTAAGAAGACAACTCCCGCACTACGAGTATATCCTGTGTCGCGGGGGACTTTACAAACATACATGAAAAGTACACAAAGAGCACTTAGACTCGGGGCAACAATTTGTGGCTCCGATAAAGTTTTGTCCCACGTGAGAATTGAACACACAGTTCGTAGTAGGAAGAAAGGTCACCGCTTAATTAGTTTTACTTACAAATAAACTTGATTATTTCACATTGTGATATAAAAACACAAAACATGTCTACACATGTACATATTTAACGGAGTTAGATAGATTGCTGACCCGCGTAATTCGTCTACATCTCTCAAACGAAACACATTGTGCCATAGCAATGTACAGATGGTGCAGTGGTTAAAGAGATTTCTACTGCACAGTGTCTTTGGTTCGATCCCCACATGGAACAATACTATGTTTTTATCCACAAATTGTTGTTCTGAGTCTGGGTCTTATTTGTTCCCGTTCGATAAAAGTTGGTGAAGTCGCCCGAGAGATAGGTTATATTACAATTTCCAAGTACGGTAACTTAATTTTTTGAAATAAGTTTAATATCTTACTATACCTATTGATTTTCAGGTAACATGGAAGAAAGAAATTAGAACACTATAGATATCGACAGTTCAGGTCACTAGAACCATCGGGATGAGTTTGAACAAGCTGACCCGGCCCTCCGAGCTGGTTTCCAAGGGCCCTAAAGACAGCCCTTGTTACTTCTGCAATGAACTCTTTGAAATGGGACAGCTACAGGTGAATCCTCTTGTTTTCTTTATGGTATGGTTTAATAATTTGCTTGGGATTGATGATGCTCACTCCAGCATTTACGTATTATGTGTCTGAAAGTGATAGACATTTTAATTTTTTGTTGTATCGCTGTACGTATCGCCTGATGGTAAGCGATTACCGCCGCCCATAGACACCTGCAACACCAGAAGCGGCACAAGTGCGTTGCCGGCCTTTGGGGGAGGGGGGAGATAGGGGGAAGGGGTTGGTGTATGGGCCTCTGGTATCCTCATTCACTCGGTGAAACACAGCGCAAGCACTATTTCACACCGGTTTTCTGTGAGGCCGTGGTATTACTCCGGTCGAGCCGGCCCATTCATGCCGAAGTGTGGCTCTCCCACTCACACGTATGTTGTCTTTTCAAATAGTTCACACCACGTTCATACCAACATATATTTTTTTGGGTATGTAAATGTGAGTATAGTCTAGGCTTGTAATATAAGTTCGTATTTAGTATCTTTCTGGTGGGTTTGAGTGTTTCCCCGGCCTACCCAAATGTCCAGCTGGCGGTAGTATCGCGCGTCAGGTCGTTAATCTTGACTTATACCGGTTAGGCAACACGATTGCTGGGACTGCCTGTACCTACAGACATGCCGACTCAAAACTATGGTCCTTTCTTCAAAAGGCGAACCCAGTTCCTACACTGCACTCGCATAAATTTTTAGTACCGGGATGACGGGTTTTTTTCTATAAATTGTGTTTTTTTGTCATATTTTCCTTTTCGTTATTTTACTTCCAATTTTTATTGGAATAGGTTTAGTGGCGCCCTCTCTTGGTACGCCGGTTATACTGTTGATTCTGCACCTTATTCCAGTATAGTTTAATGTAGTTCGCTCGAGTTGCGATAGATGGCGCTAGATGTACATTGATTTTATATATTTGATTGTTAAAAACACGAATTAAACGACATTTTCTAAAAATGAATCCTAGGTAGAACGATTTATCGCCCCCGAAAACCCCTGCATACAAAATTTCATGAAAATCGTTGGAGCCGTTTCCGAGGTTCAGATTAAATATTTATATATATCATACAAGAATTGCTCGTTTAAAGGTATTAGATTTAATCAAAGTTCACGGACTTCACACAAGATACCTCTGTGATTTGTTTCGGCATATCTTCCCTATTCTCCCATAGTGAGTCTTATTAAGAAATGCCGTCAATTTTCTTACAAAACTAATAATTATAAGTAGCCTTCAATTTCTGAGGACTCTCCTCAGAAAGAACATTTTGACCTCCTTTTTTTTCTTTTAAAGTATGACAACTCCCGCATTAGGAATATACATCTTGTGTCGCGGGAGACTTTTAAAAACATACATGAAACGGACACAAAGAACACGCAGACTCAGAACAACAATTTGTGGATCACACAAAGTGTTGTCCCATGTGGGATTTGAACCCACAACACTGGGAAGGAAGCGGCGAGGCGACCGCATAAACCATTAGGCCAACCGTGCAGTCCTACTATACTACGCTCGCCAGACGAGACGCGTTGGTATAGGGTTTGTGTCGAGTTTTTCTTCTCTCTACACTCTACAGTGCTGTTGTTCGTATAGTTCCCTTAGTCACCTTATATTACGTGGGTTAAATAGGGGTGGTGCATACGGATAACATACTCAGTAAGAAAAACAAATTTAAAACCTGGGGATTAACTCAAAACTTTGCGATTACGTTACCCAAAAACCATAATCATAGACTGTTTTAACGATTCAGCCCTTTTCGTCATTGAAATGTATTTTGAGATGATCTAAAGAATTTGAAATAAATAAGTAGTTGCCCTCAAGTAAAAAAACAAAACACATAAAGTGAGTATTTTTAAATATAACTTACAAGTACATTCCTTGTTCGATGGAATTCTTGAGATAAGATTATAAAAGAACCAGCCCTGACTGACTAATTCATAAACGCTGAGCCTAAACTGTTGCTGCTACAAACTAAAAATTTTGGCAACTAATGCTTTTGATAGAAAGGATTTTTAGAAATTTCACGAAAAAGGGAGGTAAATTAAGAGATGACGTACGTTATTTTAAAAGTTAAACCTAAGAGCTTAAGATACATACGGATTTAGAATAGTTTCTCAATCTAGTAGAGCCACGCTGATTTCAGCATGAATGGGCTGGCTCAACCAGGGCATTACTACCCTCTCACAGCAGACCGACCTAAAATTGCAGCGTTCGTGCTGTCGTGTTTGGTTAGTGAGTGCGAGGCCCAATGATGCAGAAGCATTTAATAGGCCGCAATAGTGTGAGTCACCATACTGCATTATCGGAATGAGTATGGTGACTACCACTTTTGGATTCTGCTCATGCTTTCCATCAGCGGAGTAGAATCACTTTGGCAGGCTCTTACATAAAAAAAACTTTGTTTCATAGTCATCAAGACTAAGGTTAGCCAACTAATCAACACTGTGGTACAGGTACCCAAGTACCTTTTCCATAAAAAGGTCCAATCTAGTTAGACGAATAGCTTAATTGAGCAATGTTAGTCCTACTAATATTATAAACGCGAAAGTTTCTAAGTATGGATGGATGTTTGTTACTCTTTCACGCAAAAACTACTGAACGGATTTGGATGAAACTTTACAGTAATATAGCTTATACATCAGAATAACACATAGGCTACTATTTGCCGCGATAACCGACATACACGCGGGCGGAGCCGCGGGCAACAGCTAGTATTGAATAAAAATATGAAATGCTCTTATCATCGCATTGATAAGATATTTCAAGGTTTTGAAATACATTTCTGATCTGATCTAGTTTAGTGATTACTGATTCCGACTGCTAAATTAGAGATCGTGTGTTAGATTCTACCCTAGACAATATACCTATGAGCCTGCCAAAGTATCGCGTATATATTGCGACTGCAGACAATGCAACAATACAGCATGGTGACCCACACCATCACGGCCTAGTGATGTTTTTGCATCATTGAGCCTCCGGTCTCGCACACACCAACGAAACACGACAGCAAGTATGCTGTTTACGTTTGATCTTCTGCGCGAGGGTAGTACCGCCCCGGTCGAGCCGGCCCTACCGTGCTGAAATCAGCGTGGCTCTACTACCTTTGAGTTGTTGGGTATAGGACACTGTGGGTTGTGGTTATAAATAAACGAAATGATGCCAAATGCGTATTATCGTAAGCAAGTATCTGATTACTATGCCTTTATCTAAAACAAAACATTGAATAATATTTTTTGAAACAATCCCCTGTTTATGAAATATGATTGAATGTCTTGATTTAACTACGTTATTAGGTAAATAGTGAATATTTTGGAAATAAAATATGATATAGTTACTGATTACTGATATGGGTTGATACGCGAAACGACGCCATTAAAAACAATAATTAAAGTTAATGTAGTTAGGCTGTTTCACTATTTCTGTCACGAAGAAAGATTATTACCTTATTTTTTTTATAGGACAAAACTTTCAAGCATGAATAATGCTGTATCCAGAACATTTACCACACATTTTTCCATGAAATCCTCTCCCAAAACTTAGTCTGGCATAGAATAAAAACTTTTTATAAAAAAAAACCGACTTCCAAAAAAACATCCAACGAAAACTCTCTGCCAAAAAAACACTTAAAAGCGTAAAATAAACTGGTTCTTCATAAATTGCCTGTACCTAATTCTTTATTCATTTAAATAGTAGTATTATAATGTGTGCTAGGTACCTAGAATCTGTTTGAAGTCGGTTTTGGAAGTCCTTTTTGGAAGTTGGTTAATAAAACACAAATGAATTAAAGTGAATTGTCTGCTTGTAAATTCAAATTACCTTTCATAAAATGCATATGAAAGTTTATACGATAGTTACCTACATCCAAAACCCAATTTTACATTTTCTCTGTCTGTTGAGTCTGTTTGTGCTGGCTAATCTCTGGAACGTCTGGATCGAATTTAACAGGAACTTTTACTGGCAGATAGTTAATGATATAATGAGTAAGAGTAACTTGTGTTACTTTAATTTTAGACTATCTTCGCCTCGCGGTTTTGTCTGCGATTTTTGTTGAAAATGAACAACAGCAACCGTGGATAGGACGCTGTTTGTACATAATGTGTTTTCATATATCTTAAGTAGGTATACGTTTTTTTAATTGGTTTCCAATGTTACATCAGAACCATCTGAAGTTATGCGGGAGTATTCTGGAGCAGTGCCCGCTGCGGTGTGGTGCCTGGATCCAGAGGAAACACCGGGAGGAGCATGTCAAGGATTGTCCCAAATTGGAGAAGGTTGGAACCTAGTGATGCTTGGAATATGAGTATTTATTGATATACCTATTTAAAAAAAGTTAGCAGACTTAATGCCCAAAACATTATCTAAGGGTGGTGTAGAAATCTTTTTATCTGCAAACATTAGGTACACAAAAAATGTGAATGTTTGCATAAAACTTTTAAAAAGTACCTATAGCTTTTTCTAACAGTTATTTGTTTGATCGAAAAAAGCTACACATCATTATTTGTCCTTGATTGGAATAGAACTCTTAATCAGTAATATTTCTAGTCAAATATTCACAACAAGTAATATCAATTGACTGTATTCAATGTATAGACTGACTCGGTGGCGCAGTGGTAGCGTAAGCGACTGCTGTTCTTGAGGTCTCGGGTTCGATTCCCGGGTCGTACCAAATGTATGATCTGTAAATATTTGTTTCGGAGTTTGGGTGTTTTCTATGTATAATAATTATGTACCTATGTATTTACAAACAAAAAGTATATATGTAATTATATCAGTTGTCTAGTACCCATAACACAAGCTCTGCTTAGCTTGAGACTAGACATAGGACATCTAAGTATGCCTTCTAAAATAACTTAAAATTAAAGGCGTTTAAGCAAACTAGTGATCGCTCATTGGTTGAATTATGATCATAATAATTCATTTTTTAGCTTTAAGAACTCCATATAAACTTTTACTGTGCCAATTTCATTCTCTCATAAAAGATTTTGCTTCACTTATTAATACATAGATACTATAGATAGTGCTTTCATTTAATGTTATTCTTGTTGCCAGACTCGAAATTCATCAAGCCATGTGAGCGTACCACCGCCGGTGCCTCCAGCCGTCACCGAGCACACCTGGACTCCGAGGAACGTAAACCAGGATGATTGTGTATCGTACTTGGAGAAGGAGGTCTCTAATATCAAGTAGGTCTTTAGGAAAAAGGTTTGGTTTAGGAGTCTGTAGGACGATTAAAAATACAGAGTGCCACCAACTCTTTTCATTTGTGTCGGAAAAGCCAACTAAAGGAGCAAAATTACACAGGGTAACGCAACCGTGGGAGAGCCACGCTTCAGCATGAGTGGGCCGGCTCGACCGGAGTGATACCACGGCCTCCCAGAAAACCGGTATGAAATAGTGCTTGCGCTGTGTTTCACCGAGTGAGTGGGGATACCTAAGGCCCATCCCCAACCCCCTCCTCTCCTCCACCCCCTTACCCACCTCCGAACCCCCCTCCCTACCCCAAAGGCCGGCAACGCACTTTTAACGCTTCTGGTGTTGCAGGTGTCCATGGGCGGCGATATTCGCTTACCATCAAGCGATACGGCTGTTCGTTTGCCCGCCTATTCCATATAAAAAAAAAGAAAAAAGAAACAGCATTGTAAAGAAGAGGAAAACTTGACGCAAACCCTATACTAACCCGCCTGGTCAGCGTGGCATAGAAGTTCAAGAACTAAGACGCTCCATATCCAGCAGTCTTCCTTGATGATATGAATAATGGGCATTGCTTATTCAGATGAATTGAAGAGTCAATTCATCTGAATAAGCAATGCCCATTATTCATATCATCAACATCTGTGTCGAGACAATTAGGACGGCGCACCAGAGTACCATCACCAAAAGCCTCACAGAGTACTAAATGTTAATCTTTTCTTTTAGTGGATTGGTTGAAATTACCAGAACCTTAACCCAAACCAATATGAGAGATGTGAAAAGTACACAAAAGTATTCCATTCCAGATTAGCCCTCACAGAAGAAAGTAGCCGTCGCGAGATCCAGTCCACCGAACTCGAAACTATTCGCTCCAAGATAGTGCTGGTGGAAGAACGTAGTCAGCACTTTCTGTCCACCCTAGTGTCCCTCCGAGGTGCTGTGGATGATGAGGCGGAACGCTCAGCCAACTGGGCGGCGCAGTTCAAGCATGATATGGCTAATGTGCAACTGGCATTACAGGTCTATATAGCTTTATTTTCAATTAATTAGTAGCAGGATTTTCATCTATACTAATATTATAAAGCTGAAGAGTTTGTTTGTTTGAACGCGCTAATCTCAGGAACCTGAAAACCACCTGAACCAAAAACTGCACGTTTGGCCTAATGGTTTAACGGTCGCCACGCCGTTTCCTATTTCGCCAAGTGTCGTGGGTTCAAATCCCACGTAGGACAACACTTTGTATAATCCACAAAATTGTTGTTCTGAGTCTGGGTGCTCTTTGTGTTCGTTTCATGTATGTTTGTAAAGTCCCCCGCGATACAGGATTTATTCCTAGTGCGAGAGTTGTCTTTAAAAAAAAAAAAAACCGCGGGTCCGATTTGAAAAATTATTTCAGTGTTGGATAGTGCATTTATCGAAGAAGGCTATAGGCTATATATCATCATACTACGACCAATAGGAGCGTAGCACCAATGAAAATGTTTCAAAAACGGGGGAAAACTATCACGCTACGGGCAATATGAGACGCAAACGAGGTTGCGTGGGTCCGCTAGTTAGGTATATAGGTTGAGTATTAATATAAAGTCCGCCCTATATTTTTTCAGGATTACAATTAATTCTGCGACGTTTGAAGGCCGAATTCTTCTATCAGACTAGATTATTGTGTGTTTGAATCGCAGCTTAATGGCTGTTTTCAGATAATTGTATCCTATTCGAGTACCTACCTATAAAAGTGGCATTGCACGAAGTAGAATCAATTTTGAATCATTACGGAGTTGGATTGATTTCCACTATACCCTATTCAACTTCCTCTGAGACAAAAGGTAAACAAAGAAACCAATGTTTCTCAAACGAGTTGATCGAGAGTAAACATGGCCGATGTCACCAAACTAATTACAAAATTTCACATTTGTACGTAAATTATTTGCCTTATCACTACTCTTCAATTTAGTAGTGTTACAATACGTTCAAAGTTTGGGAACAGCTACAGTTTTAGGTGTTTTTAATGTCACTTTTTAGTCAGTCCACTGTGAACTTGGAAAATTTGGACAGTTGCAATTATTTTATTTTTTAACACACGTATTTCCGTTGTACTTGACACTGGCAAAATTGTTGACACCGGCACAGTTTGCCATTTTCCAAGAAAATGTCACTTTTTTTATTGATTCCAGATGCATATAAAATTTGACCTATTAAAGAACCTTTTTCTGGTTTGTTTACCTTTTGTCTCAGAGGAAGTTGAATAGACTATAGATGGTGTTATAATATCTAAATTTTCAAACACTCTTCAGTAAGACTGTGAATTAGTTTGACCTAACACTAAGAAATTAAACATTCACTGTCTTATGATAGCAATCCATCTTCATATACGCTGTCGTCGGATAATAAAAGATGTGAAGAAAGCCACCATAGCAATACTGAACAAATTTCTCGTAAGATATACCCATAATGAACAGGTGTAAAAAGAGGCAAATAGGACCTAAGCCATTTATTAATTAGATCAATTCTTATAAAATCCTATTCGTATTTTCAGGAACTTCAAGGCCAGCAGCTATCGACAGTGATGAGACTGGAAAGTACAGTAAGCGGACTAGTTCACGAGCAAAATGAAAGAGAACTGCTTGAACAGGCACTCACACAACATGACAATAAAATAAGGACAGTTAAAAAGTTGGGTAAGAAATTTGGCTTACTAATCAAGATGTGTTGACCTTACAGAAATATATTTTTTGAAGGGAAAACTTCTTTAGCGGCGTTGTGCACTTTTTTGGGATGGGTAAAAAGTGTTAAACTCGCGTCAGGACACCGGACCTGATCGAATTATCGTAAGACGGAGGCGTGGTGTAGGAGAGGAGTAATATCCCCCTTTCTTTTTACCGCCTAAATGTATGTCTGCTCCTGCTGTTTCGTTTAAGCGTTTAAGCGGTGAAGGGCGCTTGCCCGAGTGTGCGTGTGTTAAACCCGGCTGCGCTCGTTTTTTTTTCTCTAAAGTACTGTAATGGTGTCATAGCGATTCCTTTTAATTGGGGTTTATACATTTGAAAGATTCTAGTAACAACTCCGAACTCATTGACGAGACAGACATCAAGAAAAAGGTGTTTTAACTTATAATTTCGGATTTTTCAAATGGTACAAGTAAACGACTTTTTCAAGCTAAGCTGATCTCCACTGATGAAATAGAAGAAACACTACTTGCCATAGAAATCTAGATAGTTTTAGCTGTGCTTGTCTGCTTTCTGCAAATCATAAATATTTTCATTTTTTTTCTTTTTCTCTGTACTAAGCTATGTATTTGCTTTTCAGAGGAAGTAATTGAATACATCAAGCAAACAGTAGAAGAAGAACGCGAGCGAAATGCGCAGAGTCGTGAACTACTGGAGACAGAACTTGTTGAAGCGCGAAGATCATCAGAACAGCTGGCGCAGCTGTCTGTCCTAAACGCGCAGCTTCAAGCCACCACTTACAATAATGAGAGGCCTGTGAGTAGTCCAACTTTTAGAGTTCAAGAAGTTTTTCCATGTCAAAAGTTTTACCACTTTTTATTTAGCATTTAGGATTTAACACTTCTGATATTTAGAATCTAAATAAACAAATATATGGGTCTAAATAGTTTAATCAGTACAAATATGTGGGGTGAAAAGGTTAAGGACTGCATGATAATCATCAAGATCCTGCCGTATTCCTTTTGCGGAGTTTCGACAATGTCTAAAATTTACAGTATTACTAGTCCCTTTTATGAGCTTCCATTGGCCAACCCTCATTAGTCATTGGGAATGTAATAATTTTCAGAAGGAACAATGAAAAAGATTAATTCGAGTCATGAAAGCGGGAATCAAAAGACGGGGTCCAGTACCCTTGTATCCATTATATGATTCGACTGCTCTTGGACATAAAAAAGAACGAAAAATAATTTATTTTAAATAATTGTAAAAAACGTATTTTATGGTATACCTAAGGCAAAACGGGTCACCTAAGTAGGTAAGTATACCTACGTGACTAGAGCCGCTCATGGAAACCTGAAAGTCCCGAGTCACAAGTGCGTGACCGCCTTCCAGATCCAAGGGAAGAGGGAAGGTTTAATTCCGGTTAATTCACTTACTCAGTGACAAACAACGAAAAAAACCTTTCTCTCTGTTTCATCAAGGACTTTTATGGCTTAAGTCTTAGATAGTATGATCAGCAATACACTGGACAATGATGCTGTGTTTTCAGATGGTGGACAGACTTGCAGTGCTCGAAGTAGCTACAGCAGATGTGCGTGCAGAAATAGCTGAACATTCTGCTAAAGTGGACGCCGTGTTGAGGGACCTCAGAGCCTTAACCAAATCATACCACAAGCTCAGAACAGAACTGGCTGACTTCCAGGCGAGAGTCACGTTTGATCGGGATGCGATGGGAACTGATGACGGTGGGTATAATAATAACTTCTTATGGTAATCTCATTCCAAGCCAGTCAGAACCTCTTTTTTTATTGAATAGGCGGGTCAAACGAGCAGACGTATCGCCTGATGGTAAGCGATATCCGTCACTCATGGACACCCGCAACACCAGAGGCGTCACCGGCCTTTGAGGGATGGGGGAGGGGGAAGATTGGGGCAGGCGGAGATAGGGGGAGAGGTTAGGGGGTATGAGCCTCCGGTATCCTCACTCAATCGGTGAAACACAGCGCAAGCGCTGTTTCACGTTGGTTTTCTGTGAGGCCGTGGTATCACTCCGGTCAAGCCGGCCCATTCACACCGAAGCGTGGCTCTTCCACGGTACAAACTCCTTCCTCTACTATGATAATCAGACTGTACCTGTATAAACTTGCTCATATATTATACCACGCCAGCTAAATGTTATTTATACCTATACCTTTGCAGTGCTTTTACCCTGCCTGGGTAGCTTGTTCCCTTACTTACTACGAATACCTCTATACTTTATATATACTACCCCTACATACAGAATAAATGATCGTACCGAGTGGTACTCGAACTCACTACCTCTGACACATAATTCACTAACCACTACATTAACAGCTCCGTCATTATTTAACAATTTTGTTCCTTTTGATAAAGAAAAAGGTACTTCGTTTTGGTTCGTTTCAGGTCATTTCATATGGAGGATAGACAACTTCGCTGCAAGGATGAAGGATGCCAAAGAAAGAGACACAGTTCTTAGCAGCCCTTTATTCAGAACAGCTAAATATGGATACACGTTAAAGGTACGTGGACATAAAGGACAGAGATATTGCTAATATTAGCTGTTGTCCACCTCATTTTGCATGTAAGAGTAATAAATTGTGGCGACTTACTTATCTAATGAAGACACAGGGAACTACGGACTAATTGCTGATCCTGTATCGCGATATAAAAGTTCTCACGCCGATCAGCGTATAATTAACTTCCTAGCATCACCTCGCCTGGTCAGAGGCCTGGTTTAAACTCCTTTTTTTATGTATCACCCTGCCAAAATGACTCTACGGTGCCTGATGGATCACCATACTCATTGTGAATGCAGACAATGCATCAATGCAGGATGGTGACCCACACTATGGCAGCCTAGTGATGCTTCTGCATCATTGGGCCTCCGGTCTCGCACTCACCAACGTAGTAATATTAGATTCAAATTCCTATACCCACTTATGTGAATTATGGTACCTACCATATGTAGGTATATATTCTTCGTGTTGCAGTATGTACGCAAATTTGTGCATATGTATATGTTAAATGTTCTAGGCTGAAATTAACCTGAACGGTATAGGCAAGTGGAAGGGCCGGCACATAACCTCGACGGTGCGGCTGGTGGCTGGGCCCTACGACGCTCTTCTGGACTGGCCCTGTGACCTTACCATCAATATCGTGCTTAAAGACCAACCAGCTAACAGGAGTAAGGTGAGGACGAGCTTTCATCACTTATTACTCCAACTCAGATCATCTATTGGCGACGAGCAGATTTACCTAGTGGCCGTTTGCGGAACTAACGTAAGACAGATACTTCTACCTGACAGTTTAATATACAGAGCGAGTGCATTGTTATTTTAAATTCTTTCTACAATGATTTCATTGATAGACGTCTACGGAGTAGTAAAAAATACTATAAGACCACTTCGTGAGGGTGATCAGTATTTTAAAAGTGGAATGTTAACGTGTATACCTACGTATTTTTATCTGTCATACGTTAGTTCTGCGACTTGCCGCTAGGGAATCTGCTCGTCACCAATACTTTTAACCGACTTCAAAAAAGGAGGAGGTTCTCAATTCGATTGTTTTTTTTTAATGTTTGTTACCTCAGAACTTTAGACTGGCTGGGTGAACCGTTTTTGATGATTATTTTTATCTTTGAAATGTTGTGCTTCCCATGTGGTCCCATTTCAATTTAGTCCAGTTCTTAAAAAGTTTTTTTTGTGTTAAAATTTTGTATTATTTTCCACTGTCTTTTACTCTTCTATACATCAATTGTCATATTTGTGAATATTACGTCACTCTTGCGTTACATAACAACACATACACACACCAACAAACACTACACTAACAGGGCCGGACCGTGAGTTTAGGGGGCCCTGGGCTTATTCTACTCAGGGGCCCACCAATTTTTTTTTTAAAGTCAACTCCCGCATTACGAATCCTGTGTCGAGGGGGACTCTATAAACATACATGTAACGAACACAAAGAACACTCAGACTTATAACAACAATTTGTGGATAACACAAAGTGTGGTCCTATGTGGGATTTGAACCCACAACACTTGGCGCAGTGAAAAGCAGCGTAGCGACCGCTTAAACCACTAGAACTGGCAATCATCAATCAAACAATTACTCAAATGTATAGAGTAAAAAATAAACGATAAAATATTTAATTTGTATTTTAATATATTATGCCTTTGGGCTTAGTGTTTAATAAGTACAATCGGAATTAAATTGACAAATGATAATGCAAACTTTCTGCACTTTCCTTTGGCAAATTTAATTTAATTTGCTTCTCACATTCTATGTTGTTGAGTATGTTTAAATATATTTTTAAGATTGTATAGCAATTCGGGAATACGAACAAGCTTCTTTTCATAAATAATCGCAAAAATGTCTACGCTAGATGAATAGGACTGTGTCGACTGAAGCAAATAAGTTTTTAATTAGATGCATTCATTGACTAAATAGTCATCCACATTATCGGGATAATAGTCGATAAATTTACGTGTGCTTTCTAAATCAATGTGTTGCACGATATTTTCTTGCAAAACCATTGATTTTTTTTTGCTACATGTCTCATAAACTTCACTTTTTTTATTTAAATCCGTATTCAGTGCCACGTTTAGCGTGTCTATTTTAAACTTTTCTGCGCTGTTTACTGCAACTGTCTCTGTACAATTTAATGTAATGTGTCTCTTAGTTATAGTAATGTGTCTGTAGTTTATACTTAGTTTTTGACTTTTTCTTTGTAAGCTAGTAGCTTCTGATCTCTTTTCATGACACAATTAACTGATATCCTACACAACCAGGACTCTGTATTTTTTATTAACTGAATTAAATCTTTCAATTATTTCTGCCCAATAAAAAATAAACAAAATTGCCAGTTTATTAAATAAATTTCTTGCATCTTTTCGAAAATCAACTTTTTTCCTCTTTATTTTCGCTGAAACTTATCAAAATTTTCATAATGTCATCATAGTTATTTTTTAAAGTTTTAGCAGCATCGTAGTTGCGATTCCATCTAGTCTGACTTAAAGTTTTTAACGTAAATATCAGTTTTGTTTAACAATATAACAATTCCTATCTATATGGGTTGAAGCAGAAAAGAAAACATATATTTTCTCACTTGTCAAAAAAGTTTACGATTACGGTTCCAACCTTCACAGATTCTTCACGAACTTGGTTAAGAGATTGCGCAGCACATAGCACGTAATCCGCAGATTTACTTTTTTGCTCTAGTATTGCTTCTTCACCATTGTAACGACCCGCCATATTAGCAGCGTTGTTGTTTGACTGTCTCATTTTTGTGTGCGCAAATCCCCCCTGACACCACCGACTGACTGGTGGCATGTTGGACTCGAACCGACTAAAACTGCACGCCCCCTGCCGGGGAACCAGGTGCACCCTCGAAAGGAAATCCCTGGAACCTCGACGTACTACCACCTAGGTTTTGTAGATGGCTCCCTCCTGAGCACGAACCCGGATGTTCTCTTGCTACAGAAAAGCGCTTGCGCCTCCACCCCGGCCTGCTTCTGCTAGGGTGACAGGTGGCCTCATCTGCCAGCCCCAGGCTTGCACTTATGGAGGACGGAGATCGTTCTGTGACCACCGGCACCTGAGCCGTTTGCGGTATCGAGCCCATTCCCGGGCCTGGCGGACCAGGAGAGTTCTATACCTGTCCTGGTCCCGCTCCCTCGTCTCCTGCACGAGCATAACTTGATCGCAGAAAGAGACTGCAGATTTCCACGCACTCTCCCTCCGTAACATGGCCGCAATCATGTTACTGAGTGAGAAAACCCCCACCGTGATGGCCGCCACGAGATCACGCCTCGGTTCCCCCCACGCTGGACATTCTGCCAGCGTGTGGAGCGCCGTGTCCACGGTCTGGCCATCGCAGACACTTAGGCATTGGCTCCTTACAGATCAAACACAGGTGGTCGCCAAAGCATCCTTTTCCAGTGATCACCTGCGTCAGCCGGTATGAGAGGCTCCCGTGATGCTCGCCGTGACCGCTCCTCGGTTGCCCAAGTCGTTCTTCCATCCCTCCACGATGACCTGGCGGAGTTGGGATTTCTGATCGTCGATTTCTCGAATCTCAGGAGACCTTCCCAACTTCCGCGCCTCCTTGAGACACTGATAAAGAGCCGCAAGGTCTCTTGCCTCCAGATCCCATGGTGGAGTTCCGGCCAGGAGACTTGCCGCCTCAAAAGAGATCGTGCGGTACCCCTTTATGATCCTGATGGCCAGCACTCGTTTCGGTCGTCGCAATAGCGCGACAGTGCTGGCCCTCAGGGCCTCCACCCATACCTACTGGGGTCCCATAAAGGGCCATAGACCGCACGACCGTTTGACTGTCCCCTACAGTTATCCAGTGGTAATCCATTTTTTTCAAAAAGTCTTGTAAAACATTAAATAAATGTAAGCTAGTATGACTATCAATTTTAATTAACGATATACATCTTTCGTACACTTTTCCCCGAAAACAGTATCGAAGTACGATAAGAGACTAGAGGTAGTAGAGCCACGCTGATTTCAGCATGAACCGGCCGACTCGACCGGGGCGGTACTACCCTCGCACAGAAAATTAACGTAAAATGACAGCGATCTTGCTGTCGTGTTTCGTTGGTGAGGGCGAGACCGGAGGCCCAATGATGCAGAAGCATCACTAGCCCACCATGGCGTGGGTCACCATGCTGCATTGTTGCATTGTCTGCCTCCGCAGAATGGTGGACCACCACTCTTGGATTCTGCTTATGCTTTCCATCAGGCAGAGTAGAGTCATTATGGCAGGGCCAAACATAAAAAAAAAAGATCAATATGAGATAGATCTGGGACTGAGAGCAAAATTACGCTAGGTGATAAGCGGCGGGAATTCCCCAGTATTATAGACTCACCCATAGACTAACTCACATTTTTTTGTTTTTAGCTTGGCCTGGTAGCAAGATATATGAGCCAAATATGCTTACTCCCTCTCGAACGAAAAAATACTATATGTGGGTATAATTAGTGGAACATAGTTATTATCACATGGTATTTAGAAATACTTTAAGTTTTAACGTTAATCACGTAAGAGGAATAAAAATTATGTTATATTATTTAATATGTGAGCAAAATCGTTTTTAAAATATTAAATGGTAACGTGTTAAATTGTTGAAGCAGTATCTACAACTCTAGAAAATTAAGAAAACATACTGTCGTCCGTAAATAATCGATGAGGAAATCCCCGTTCCGTTTGACACGCATTATCGTCTATTTTTTACTTTAACTTGACTTAGCTGGGGGCCCCTGGAATCCACGGGGCCCTGGGCTTAAGCCCAAAAAGCCATATGGTAGATCCGGCCCTGTACACTAAAACACACACAGACATTACTCATGCTAGAAAGACAGTCCACGGGTTGTAAAAATCTAGATTAGTAAATAAATTAAATAAATTAGTAAATCGGCAGGTAGTAGAGCCACGCTGATTTCAGCACGAACGGGCCGGCTCGACCGGGGCGGTACTACCCTCGCACAGAAAATCAACGTAAAATGACAGCGATCGTGCTGTCGTGTTTCGTTGGTGAGTGCGAGACCGGAGGTCCAAATAGTCTAGTCAACAAGTTCCATACTTGTTGACTAGACTAAAAGATGCACAAGCATCACTAGGCCGCCATAGTGTGGGTCGCCATACTGCATTGTTGTATTCGCAATGAGTATGGTGGCCACCACTCGTGGATTCTGCTTATGCTTTCCATCAGGCAGAGTAGAGTCATTTTGGCAGGCCAAACATAAAAAAAAAACTTTCAACCCATTAAAAACCATTGTATGTAAATAAATGAACGAAATTTTAACAAAAATAAAAACCGACTTCAAGGTTCGACTCGATTTCTCTTGGATGCCATCATCAGATCTTAATGTCCTTATCATGGTACCACCGTTGGGATATCTCCTTTCCATAAAAAAAGAATCATTAAAATCGGTTCATAAACGACGAAGTTATCCGCGAACACATAATATATATTAAGAAAAACATATACGGTCGAATTGAGAACCTCCTCCTTTTTTGAAGTCTTTTTTTTTTTTTTTTTTTATGTTTGGCCCGCCAAAATGACTCTACTCTGCCTGATGGAAAGCATAAGCAGAATCCAAGAGTATTGGTCGCCATACTCACTGCGAATGCAGACAATGCAGTATGGCGACCCACACCATGGCGGCCTAGTGATGCTGCTGCATCTTTTAGTCTAGTCAACAAGTATGGAACTTGTTGACTAGACTAATTGGGCCTCCGGTCTCGCACTCACCAACGAAACACGACAGCACGAGCGCTGTCATTTTACGTTGATTTTCTGTGCGAGGGTAGTACCGCCCCGGTCGAGCCGGCCCGTTCGTGCTGAAATCAGCGTGGCTCTACTACCTATTGCTTTTATAGTCTTTTAAAAACAGAACAATACAGAAGAACAATTGTTTTATTTAGCGTCTGTAGATCTGCATATTCTTTAGCTACCTTCCCCTTTCTCTATATAGATTAACATATTAACAAACCATTGTTAGTTGAAAGTAATGCGTGGCGATTATTATGGTAATTTAATTAGTAGTGATTTTTATCAGTATCTCGACTATGGTTTGTCATGCTCACTAAGATGTCATTGCTTGCGGTGTCGTCGTGGGGCGGATCGTTTCCTTCCCTCTGATATGGCGAAGGAGATGATGGCTGGTCCATGCGTCATACTCGTGAACGGGTGCTGCTTGGGGTGACTGGTCGGCCTAGTCAGCGATTCTTTAGACAATACTATTATTCTGGTTCGTTCAACTGCAACCCTAGCCTCTTAATCCAGTCACGATTTATTTTCAACAGTAGATTTTGCAACTGCATGTAAGTGGATGTGCACCTTGTTTCTATTTTGTTCTGTTTTTAATAGACTCAAACCTTCAACGTTATCACTGAGTGTTTTTTTTTGTTTGTGCGTTATATTTTGGAGCTTTTTAATAAAAGGAATTTCAGGTGGCAACAGCTTGCTTGTTTACCTTACATGTAATACTAACACTATTGTACCTGAAAATCTGATTTTGAAAAAGAGTAGCCATGAGTTTCTTTGCCAGTATCCTTCTCATGAGCTCTACGCATTTTGGAAACTGGAAGTTATGGATCGACACAGACAGGCAGTAGATTTTGGTGTTTTCGCCTAATTTACCTCGACAATACAGCACATGCTGTTACCTCTGTTTGTGTCGATCTATGATTTTTAACTATAGCTTCAATTTGACGTTCATAAGTGTCACTTGGTGTCTTAGATGAATAAATGATTTTGATTTGATTTGATTCCAAAAGACCGAAGCTCAATAAACCTTGACTAAAAACTATTTCCAACCCCAGGCAATGGATATAGTGAAATCATTAGAAGTTCGTCGCAAGTCTTCGTCCAAACGTCACGAGAATGACGAGGGAGAAGACGAGAAGACCAAGTCTACTGAAGCCCTGGACAAGTCGGTCGTTCAGGTGAAGAAGCAGTACATCTTCATACCCCACACCAGTTTAGACAAGTTTGAATATATCAAGAATGATGTGATGTTCGTTGAGTTTATCGTTAATCATTAATTGTTTCAATAATGATTGGAAAATGTTGACAGGGTTGCCATTTTTGTACCATAGATATGAGATATTAGGGTTGTCAACCGTTATTATTTTGTTAAAATATTCATATTAATCTTGTAAGTAAAATTTCTGATATTTTAAAGGAATTTTATAGCCGTCTAGAATACATATTTAAGCCTTAGATAAGGTTCTATTTATTAAGGAAGTAATAGATTGGCAATCCTTTATGTTTTCATACTAGTTATAATGGTAGAAAATAAAATGAAAAAATAAAAATCAAAGAATTAAAAACTGAAACTACCCAAATTAGTGTTAAATCAGAAATCAATTAAAAGAAGATATTGTTACAATGATTTGAACCCTGGATTTCAAAACAGTAGTCCTATATTACATAGCACTGCTCCACCGAGACATTAGGTAGTAAGAATATGTATAGAAACATTACAATAAATAACGTTATGTAACTAAAATGATTATTCTGACTAAGAATTTGTATAATCAAAGTTAAAATAACTCTCTAAACTTGTACAAAAATAATATCTATTTACATAAATGTTTGTATGTCTACACGTTTATCGTTATATCTTTACGTTCCGAATAATTGATCACAATGATAAAACTTTACTAGATCGTTCTGGGAACGCCCGTGAGTGTCTCTAAGCATGTTTTTTTTTCGTTTTTAATGAAAATTATACCGTCAAAATCGGTCCAGCCGTTCCAGAGCCGGAACTCGGGAACAAACAAACTTACATTTTAAAAATTATTTTTATGTAAGTACCTTATACTTTCATATGCTGTTAATTTGCAATTACAAACAGACACTTCAATTTTATTGATTGACATAAATATTATAACTAACGTGGCAAAGCATGGCATATAGCTAGGTATGTAGTAAATAAAAACAACATATATGACATAGTATTTTATTTACTAAGTATTTTATACTTAATACATAGACACGAATTACATTAGTGTATATTAAGAGTACATTATGTATTATACTAAATAATAAAAATACATTAATAATAGGATTATATTATTTTATTTATTTTAATATCATTATAGCTTATAGAGGTCAATCCCAGTATCTTCCTAGCCTTTATTATTTCATATATTAATTGGAGTCGGCTACTAGTTCAATCAGTTACCTGAATATCAGTTTTCCCACGGAGCGACTGGCATCGGACCCGACCTGAAGGCGAACTGAATTCGAAGGTTGAACTAGCTGTCAGTATATTTGAGGGCACTGACTTCCCAATAACGATTGTCATAGATGTTCGTTACAACCGGGACCGACGCACGGCTTAACGTGCTCTCCATATTCCGGACTATTATTAAGAATTTCTTATAAGAAAAACACAACAACACTTTTGGTCCGAACCGGGAATCGAACCCGAGACCTCTTTATTGACATTCCAACCTGTATTATGTAAAACTATAGTTGACAATGTATATTGTTGAGTTTAGTAGAAATAGTAGACATGGTAGAAAGACAAGTATGTAGTAGGAATATGTATAAATGCAGAAATAGTTATTTATGCAACTGTTGTATAATAAGGGGTATTAAATGTAGAATTTCGCCTCGTGTTATAATAGTATCACATGAGTGTTTTAATACCTACTTATGTACAGTTGCATATAAAACTTTATCTACACTCATGATATGAATCCTCTATAAAAAGTTCTGAAACTCGCTAAAAGGCGAACAAAAATGGCGGGATACGACGTGAATTCGAATAACAGTTCTTTTTTTAAATACGGCGCTGTGGTAGTGAAAGGCGCGTGCCTGACAATGTTCTTTTTTTGAAAATGGAGTGACATTATGCAATTTAATACATCTTTTTTTGTCTTTGGCTTCGCACAGTTTGTGCATTCAGCCAATGTCGAGTTTAATAGTATAACATTATATCGTTTGGATGATCTTACGGTTACTATGGCACAGGATTTTTTTTATGTCGGCAATAAGCTAGCTGTTTAAGAAACTTTTATAGAGGATTTATAAGTATGGGTGTAGATAAATAAAATAAATGCTAAAAGAACACAATATTCTGAAATATTACATCAATCATCAACCGTCTTTTCTATTGTTGTACATAGACATCTCCTAATAAAGAAGGTTAGGTCTACAATACTACGCTGGCCAGACGAGTTAGTAAAGGGTCTGTGTCAAATTTACTTAGTGTGTGTTTTTCAGGGCAAACAATTCACTTCGAAAACTAAACAGCATTTTGAATAAAACTTACTGTTTTCACGTGTTATTAGTGCGTTTCCAATTCTCGAGGTTTCTACCGGACTACGGGCGAAGGCAAAAGGAAGGGTTAATTGTTATGGCACTCTATGTATAAAAAAAATTAGAAATATATCGGACATCTACCACAAAACGCCATCTAATCCCAAGCTAAGCAGAGTTTGTGTTATGTGTACTAGACAACTGATATAAATACATATATACAATTTTGTGTCTGTCGGTCTGTCTGTTCCGGCTAATCTCTGGAACGGCTGGACTAATTTTGACAGGACTTTCACTGACAGGTAGCTGATGATATAAGGAGTAATTTAGGTTACTTTTTTTAGACTAGCTTTGCCCCGCGGCGTTATCTGCGCTACGACAATAAACGCGGGTAACACCGCGGGCAGGGCCGGATCTACCATATGGCTTTTTGGGCTTAAGCCCAGGGCCCCGTGAATTCCAGGGGCCCCCAGCTAAGTCAAGTGCAATTCAAAAATAGTTGATAATGCAAAAATAAAAAATAAATGATTAAACAAACCCATTCAATTCATTTCATTCTAGTCTACATTCAGGTTTTGGTACTTCGAACTGACAGTTAAAATGTTCGGCAACCATTACACATTCATTCGATTTCGTTCGTGCTCCGCTATTTCCCTCTCAGAGTATGTCCCTTTCTATCTTGCTAAAATCTATACTAATATATAAAGCTGAAGCTGTTTGTTTGTTTGAACGCGCTAATCTCAAGAACTACTGATCCGATTTGAAAAATTCTTTCAATGTTAGATAGCCCATTTATCGAGGAAGCTATAGGCTATATATCATCACGCTGAAACCAATAGGAGCGGAGCACCAATGAAGAATGTTACAAAAACAGGGTAAAAGTTCTACGCTACGGGCAATAGGAGACGTAAACGAGGTTGCGCGGGTCAGTTAGTTATTTATAAGTACATAATGGTATGTACCTTAACAGATTCTTGACTAATTTGGTTAAGAGAATGCGCAGCACACGGCACATAATTCTGAGTTTTTTTTTTTTTAGTAATACTTGTACACAATTGTAGCGACCACGATGACATATTACCAGCGTCGGCGTATGACTGTCCCCTACAGTTATCCAATAGTAATCCAATTTTTCCAAAAACTCCAAAAACTGATGCAAATCTTCAAGAAAAGAGCGTACTCTTTCTTAAAAGACCGGCAACGCACTTGTGACGCCTCTGGTGCTGCGGGTGTCCACCACGGCCTCACAGAAAACCGGTGTGAAACAGCACCTGCTCTGTGTGTCACCGAGTGAGTGAGGATACCGGAGGCCCATACCCCAACCCCTCCCCCATCCCCTAAAGGCCGGCAACGCACTTGTGACGCCTCTGGTGTTGCGGATGCTTTCCATCAGGCAGAGTAGAGTCATTTTGGCAGGGAAAAAAAACATGGTTTATCATGTTTATTTAGTTTTTTTAATTATGTGCCATCTGCTGCGCATTCTTTTAACCAAGTTGGTGAAGAAACTGTTAAGGTTGGAACCAAAATCGTAAACTTTTGGAGTAGTCCACAAAATATGTTTTCTTTTCTGCTTCAACCCAGAGATGGGAATTGTTAAATTGTAAAACAAAACTGAAATTTACGTTAAAAAGTTTAAGACAGACTAGATGGTCTTACCACTACGATATTGTTAAAGTTTTAAAAATAAATAAGATAACATTATGAAAACTTTGATAAGTTTCAGCGAAAATGCCTATGCAAAAGCAGATTTTCGAAAAGAAGCAAGAAATGTATTTTATAAACTGGCAATTTGGTTATTTGTGAAGAAATTTAAAGAATTAATTCAGTTAATAAAAAAATAAACGGCCCTGGTTATGTGGATATAAGTTAATTGTGTCCTTAATAGAGTTTGTTAGCAACACAAAGCAAAAATCAGATCAGAAGCTAAAGGACTACGAAGAAAAAGCCAAAAAACTAAGTATTAATGTACTAACTAACTACAGTAATATAACTATGAGACACATTACATCAAAGTAATGTGTCTCTTAGTTATATCACTCGATCGTTTATCGATCATTTATTGTACATAGAAAGTCGCAGTACACGGCGCGGAAAAATATTAAATAGAAACGCTTAACGTTGCACTGGATAAACTGAATACGTATTTAAATCAAAGAAGTTATGTATATGAGACAGCAAAAAATAAATATTTTAATGTATTTGCAAGAAAATAACAAGCAACACATTGATTTGGAAAGTAAGGTTATTGACTATTATCCCGAAGATTGTGTGAATGAATATTTAGTCAAAATGCATCCAATTAAAAACTTATTTGCTTCAAACGACAGAGGCCTACTCATCTAACGTAGACATTGTTATGATCATTTATGAAAAGAAGCTTGTTGACGTATGCCCAAACTGCTATAAAATCACGAGAATATATTTAGTCCTCCCAATGACAAGCTGTGAAGCCGAGCGATGGCATAATAATCAAATATTTTAGTGTCCTATTTTTTTTCCTATACTTTGAGTAACTGATTGGTTGATGTCTGCACGGTTGGCCTAGTGGTTTAAGCGTTCCCCGGGCTGGGTGTAATTTGTTACGCCAATGACACATTGGTCACAGCCCGGGGGGCGAACTTCCAAGAGGCGGCGTGCCTGGCCACCTGGGGTGTTTCTCTGGTGGTCGGGCGCATCGAGGCGCTGGGCTTACGGGTGGCCATGGACAAGACGGAGGCCCTGTTATTTCATGGGCCCCGGCGTGGTCCACCCCCCGGCGCCTCCATAGTGGTAAACTCGGTCCTCGTATCTCGACGGTAGGTGGCTCTTCGACGAGCACTTCCGACAGCTTGCCCTTGGCTGGTCGACGTTGCCTCTGCCCTTGGGCGACTTTTGCCCAATTTGGGTGGAGCCAGCGTCGCAACGCGACTCCTGTACACGGGGGTTGTCCGGTCGATGGCGCTGTATGGTGCACCGGAGTGGGTGGCGGCTCTGACTGCCCTGAATAAGGCCCGCCTCTGGCGGCCTCAGAGGGTATTGGCGGTTAGAGCCATACGCGGATACCGCACGGTGTCGACCGAGGTGGCATGCACCTTGGCCGGAACATCCCCGTGGGATTTGGAGGCGGAAGTGCTCGCCGAAGTGTATTGACGGGTGGCTGAATACCGGGCGGAGTATGGTTATCGCCCTCCGGCCAAAGAGGTACGCGAGTGACGTGCAACCGCCCGTCGAGCCACGATGGCTCGCTGGTCATTCCGGCTGGAGTCTCCACGCGGTGGCTTTGCCGCCGTGGAGGCTCTCCAGCTTGTCATCCTCGAGTGGGCAGGGCGGCAGCACGGGACCCTTTCTTTCCGACTGACGCAGGTCCTTTCCGGGCACGGTTGCTTCGGGAAGTACCTGCACTCGGTCGCCAGGAAGGAATTGAGTCCCGCCTGCCACCACTGCAACTGCAGTGAGGACTCGGCCCAGCACACGCTGGCGATTTCCCCGGCTCCCACTGCAGTCATCGGAGAAAATCTCTCGCTACCGGCCGTCATACGCTCCATGGCCGGCAGTGACAGCAGTTTTACCGCGGTTGCAACCTTCTGTCAAGGTGTAATCTCGCAGAAGGAGACGGTGGAGAAGGCCCGGGAGGATGATATCCACTTCGACCCAATCCGCCGCCAGCGAACCGGGCGCCGGAGCGCCACATGCCCTCCCTGGGTGTGGCCGCGGATGGTCGGGACGTGTTCTCCCCTCCATCCGCTTTAGTAGCCACCCGCGAGGGGGCGACGTATGCGTGTGCCGTTCGTCACCTAAATCGAGAGTCTAACAGCTGACGGTGCCCGCTTCAATGCGGGCAAGCGCTAGGAGGGGTTTCGGATGTATTAATAACAATAGTTCCCGGACCCCTGCCGTCTCAGGCGCAGAGTGGCACACCGTGTGGTTTTAGTCGGTTCGAGTCCGACACACCGCCCCGCCGCAAACACCGGTGTGGTGACGGTCCGAGGGGATTTCCACAGGTAAAAAAAAAGTGGTTTAAGCGGTCGCCACGCCACTTTTCTTTGCGCCGAGTGTTGTGGGTTGAAATCCCACATGGGACATCACTTGTGATCCACAAATTGTTGAGTCACCACAAGTCTGAGTGTTCTTTGTGTCCGTTAGATGTATGTTTACAAAGTTCCCCCTCGACACAGGATGTATATTCCTTAAACGGGAGTTGGCTTTAAAAAAAAATTGTTGGGCCCCTAAGTAGTATTAGCCCAGGGCCCCCTAAACTCACGGTCCGGCCCTGACCGCGGGGTTTAGCTAGTAAGCTATATAAATATGTATTATCAAAAGTTTTTACATAGTCGGGTTGTACTTTTTTTAAGATAATTTCGATTTGCATTAGATACAAAATAAGTATAAAATATATAAAACCTAACCTTCTGCTTAGCAGTTGGTTAAAAATCATCACAAATTTATAAATATTCGTCTGTCGTATATATGACTGTTTAAGTCTTTTTAAATGGACATCTTAAAACCCTGATCTCCTGAATAAAGTAAAAGGTATGGAAGTAGCAAAGTGACTACAAATTTCATCCTACTAATATTATAAACGCGAAAGTTTGTATAGATGGATGTTTGTTACTCTTTCACGCAAAAACTACTGAACGGATTTGGATGAAACTTTACAGTAATATAGCTTATACATCAGAATAACACATATGCTACTATTTGCCGCGATAACCAATTTAGCAGATTGTGGCAATTGTTTATATTTATTTATAGTCAATTGTTGTATTTGTAAATGAAAGGTTCTTTTTATGTAAACCGAATATATTTCGCGTTCTTCTATTTGCTAATACACACATCAAAAGTGTCTAGGGATCAACATATGTGTCTAGGGATCAACATATATTTTTGCAATAACTTTTCTCCTGATTGATATTAATTAAAATTTTCTTTAAGGATTCATCAAATAAAGTGTTTTCGTTTGTCACAGTAACGATAAACCAAGTCACCTTTGCATTAATAAAGAAATTTGCCATTTTCCTAATAAAGGGATTTTTGACATTTGAACCACTAACATTAAAGTTCGAAAAAAAGACTGAAATAACAGTTTTCTTTAAAATTTTATTAGGTAACTTAAACAATTAATAATCCGTGTTTCTACCGCGAACACTAACAACACAAGAATCGGTTTGGCATACTCAAAATGAGTTCATCCAAATCACGCTGTGGAATGGCCGCCCATGTTCGTTGCAACAACAAAAAAAGGTCTTCTTGCGACTGGATACCCTCCATATTCGGCAGAGCTCTTCTCTGTAGCATATCCCATGCATGCTCAATCGGGTTCAAGTCTGGCGACTGAGCAGGCCAGGGCCAAAGCCACATCTCAATCTCAAGAAATCCGCATAAAAATGCTTGATCCCTAGACACTTATGATGTGTGTACATTAATTAGTTGAGCGGATTGACTGAGACTGACTGATATTAACGGACGATGCGGACTGACTAGTCCCAAGCCCGAGGTGCAATGTTCTACATTAGCTGATCATGCATTTATTATTTCAATGTATTGCATCATCGCAACCCCACAACCAACATACACGCGGGCGGAGCCGCGGGCAACAGCTAGTTTTTCATAAATTCTAAGACTATTTTAAAATATTTACTGGACGAACCTGAAAAGTTGTCAACTTGTGTGTTGTCAACACGTGGTAGTGATAAAAGTTTCTGTAAAGCCGAGTCTCCACGGAACAAAATTTCACAACCTTTGTGTTGTCAACACGTGTTGGACATAAACATTTCTAAAGCCGAGTCTTCACGGACCAAAAGTTGGCAACTTTTGTGTTGTCAACCTTTTTTCGTGTTGTCAAATTTCAGTGGAGACGCGCCTTAAGGGATCAAAGAGGGTGTAAACAATTATATTACATAACCCTGTAACATATAACACAGGGTTTTCTAAACTATTAATTGACAAACATTAATATCATAAAAATATATATAATATTTACACATAAAAATAATTGCACTGATCGAATACTCGAACCTGCGACCTCTCGGTAGCAAGATGCCTATGCTCGTGTATTCTTCTGTGGTTGCTTACAGCAGTGACTTGTATTGCTGCAGATATTGTTCTTCTTCGATGAGAGATGTATCCAAATAGTCGTCCTCTTCTGTTTTGATAGTTGAAGTCAAACGGCGGAGGGCCTGTTCCCTCTCTTTCCTTTAAAAAAGAAATAACAAAATAAATATTTCAGACAAATAAACAATAAACATTTCGGACATCTAACACACAACGCCATCTAGTCCCAAGCTAAGCAGAGCTTGTGTTATGGGTACTAGATAACTGATATAAATACATATATACGTTTTTTTGTAAATACATACATATTATACATAGAAAACAGCCAAACTCCGAAACAAACATTCGCAGATCATACAAACATTCTGTTCGACCCGGGAATCGAACCCGAGACCTCAAGCACAGCAGTCGCATACGCTATTTTTCAAAATGGAAACTATACCTTTTATTCTTATTCTTATGAGACTTGGATTTCTTTCTGGCTGATCCAGCGCTCGTAGACGGGTGACCAGAGTCCTCGTCTGCAAAATAAAATATTGTAGCTTATACTCGTATATACTTATATTATACGGCTTTCACTGCTAAACCGCTGTGACACTGTCAAGAAAATTTTGCATAATGATACTTTGATACATGAGGAAGGGATATTTTCTGCGATAATCAACAAATACGCGGGCGGAGTCGCAGGGAAAAGCTAGTCATATAACAAAAAAAAATTCGGTGTAATTTGTAAAATTAATGTGCAAAATTAGAAATTTCATAATTTTTAAATTAAATCATCATGTCGGCGGCGCGAACTCATAAGATTTTCTCCTACCAAAAAGTGTTCAACGCGGCTAAAGAAATTTTCACTTCAAAACCTAGTAATATTTGCGAAGCTACTAGAAATGTTTGAGGATATTTTTTATGTTCTAGATATTCCCTATTCACTCGGTGGGAATCGTAAGAGAGGACTAAGGGTATAAACTTAACAGAACAACATCACATTAAAAATACAGCAACGCATTCGTGATTTTTGAGTTGGAGGTCTCAATAGGCGATGGTAGTCACTTAACATCAAGTAACTAACTAAACTAACACTAAGCTCATAAAATAAAATAACACGAATTTCTCATGTAAAACTTTAATGACGCGATTCAGAAAACTTATTAACGCCCTCTATTGGGGATACACTCACAACTATTCTGGTAGAATTACTCACCGTTGATAATATGTCCTTGGCAAGCTACAAGTCTGTCGACAGCACCGCTGATGTGGTTCCTGGACAATCGAAGAGCTGCCTTCGCCTCTTCAGCGTCATAACCCATCAGTTCTAACTGAAATATGAAGGGATTATTAGCTCTTTGTCATTACCTTTTTCTAACTTCTGGTTGAGGCATAGATAAACACGGGCCATCGAACGGAGATGATCAGCCATAGCGTCTATTTCCGATACAAAACAGTCTGACATTTTTAACCGACTTCAAAAAAGGAGGAGGTTCTCAATAGGTAATATGCATGTCTTTTTTTTATTTCATAATCTGATCATATAAGTCTCCATAACATAGAAAAAAATATAAATAGGCTTGAAAATAGTCAAATTAATTTTCAAAGTGAAATTCAAAACACCGACTAAATTTGAGCTATTCAAACACCGCCATTTTTCGCGCGCTATTGACATAACATATGACGTCATTGTCATTTCGTGTTTATTTACTATTGAGTGTTTCAGTTATTTTATACCTATTTACAGTTTTGATTGCTATAAAAATCATGGAAGAAGTTATTTTTTCTCACAAACACTACAACACAGTAGGAATTTCGACGCCGATAATTTCGATAATGTAACAATCGACGTCACAATTCGTTTCGACCAATAGGACGCGTTTTGTAATTTTGAATTTAGGGAGCTTAATTTTCACTTTTTATTTAATATTTTCTAGGTTTAAATAATCAGTAAATGAAAAAAAAACTTTTTACGTATATTGTAAAGACAATAAAGAATCTAGGAAAAAATGTTTAAGACAAATAAAAAGGACAATGGCAGGTTTGTATGGGACTTTTGTACCGCCTATCACTTCTCATGGTTGGGATTTTTGATGTATTTATTAGGTTATTTATATCATCAACAATTTCAGTTTTAATTATCAGATTTTTAGAGGCTTGCGTTCAAAAGATATTTCAGTTTTAAATTCACATAAATCATTCATTTAATCTGTATGAAATTGAAATCTGACAGCTAGCTGTCACATTGTCACAAATGAGTTGTCAAAAAGATAACCCAATTTACACGCTCCGCATTTTCGTAAACCTTTCTAATTCTATTGTCAACGTTTCTAAAGAAAAGGAATGTTATGGTGTCCTAATATTACTACATAATACGTAAAAGATACGTATGTTTCTAGCATTGCTCTGAACAAAACCTTCTCTTGAACTGTTACGATTTTAAAATACAATGATAGTACACTTATGTTGTGTTCTGACCATCATAAACACGAATAACCATTAGAACGTAGCTCACTGACCACCCTTGATGAATATAAATAAATATAAAGTCTCTATGATGAAGATTTTGGCGTACTATGGTATGGTACCACATTGTCCACTACGCTAGTACAAAATCCTGTTTCAAGTTTTCATTCTCTTTGTGCTATTATTCTTAGGGTATAAGGCAAATAAAACCATATTTTATTTTCAGTGCTCATTTATTGTAGACAAATGTACATACATGCATTATAATGTTAGATAAACCTGTGATTATCATAAACCTCCAGTTTATGATAATCATAAGAGTACAACAACTGGTGGGACAAGCCTTTCTTTTAAGGTTTTTTTGTGCTGCTGTTATACTTACGATATAAATAACAAATAATATTGCAGTATTCATGCAAAAGATGAAGCTTTCTAATTGCAGTATTCATTTATTGTAGACAAATGTATAAACATACATGCTACATACTGAAAATAATCAAAATAATGTCATTTAAGAAAAGAGCTGGTCAAGTTAAAGCTTCATGGATGTACACTCATATCATAACAGATCCTACGCAGCATTGCACATTTTAAACCAACTATAGAATTACAACAATAGCTTAGTATTGCATCCTGACCATTTGTCTAAGTTATAGTCGCTATGAAAACAAAATGTTCAAAAGTGCACAAACACTCAATGCCTCCAAGAAATAAGTAAGGGAGCATTATCTAGGAGACATCAATGTCCCTTAACCAACTTTTCTTTTAGTCAATTAGGGACATTATTTCATTTAAGTAAATAATATTTATATATTTAATGCCTCAGTACTACCCGCAGTTATTGTCCTACTGCGGGGCCAAGCTAGTCTAAAAAAGGTAGCCTAAGTTATTCTTTATATCATCAGCTATCTATCAGTTAAAGTCCCGTCAAATTGGTTCAGCCGTTCCAGAGATTAGCCGGAACAAACAGGCAGACAAAAATTGTAAAAAATGTTATTTTCGTATAAATATGTACTGTTTACACATATTATGCATTTAGTAAAAAGCAGTTATTTTAATATTACAAACAGACAATCCAATTTTATTTATTTGTGTAGATTATACATTTAAAACAGTGGGACATCATGGGTTGTTGATGATGATTTTACTCTTCATCGAATATGTGCCTCCAAGCGATAAGGACCATCACAAACTCTTTTTGTCTGCATACACCACATTCTGCAGTCATTCATGAAAACTGAAAACATTTATAATGATAAGATGTGACAGAAATTAAAACAAGTAAAAAGAAAAGATGTTACTTTTGAAAATATTTCTTTGTAAAAGTGGGAGTATGCATTTTCTAGCTTCACAATTACTTTATGATCAGATTAAGGTCCTTTTGGCTATTATGGATAAAAGGGTTTACCACTTTTATAATTACTAAAAAGATTATATATTAATAAATATATTAAGATTCATATATTTTCAATTTAAATATTAAAACTCTGACAGTGTTACTATTTACTTTTTATTTACATAAAAGCTTTTAAATATTATACCTGCTCAAGTTCCAACCAACTAACCAAAGGTATTGTAGATGATCCACCCCACCCACAAACACCACAAATAATGTTGGGATTGTGGTCACCATAGTTTAGGTATTCATTGAACCTCTGCTGATACAGATTGGAACTCAAGTTGTGGTAATGGGTTTTCTCTTCACCAACAATACAAGGAATAGGAATACAAGTTTCATCCCCGATGAAATCTAAAATAAAATGTTTAATTATAAAACACAATATTATACATTTTAATTAATTAACATTTTTTTTATATTACAAATGTTTATGTCTGTAAAACTACTTACCTACATGTCTATGATAATTCAACAGTCGATTCTATATTGATTAGGTTTTCACTCTCGTCTACAAGATTGTGTTGTCTGAGACGAATCAAATTAATATACACCGGGTAGTGTCATAAACGCGTAATAAGCTTTCCCTCTTTGAAAACACAACAACAAACAAGCTATTGACATTTTTGTTTACGGTTTTCGTATTTCGTCAATAAAATGTTGCCCGGTCAAATCAGGTGTATGACTTTTACACATAATGGAATCGATTCATCTAGTCGTTATGATACTTACAAAATATAATGGACTTCTAACTAAAATTAATTGATCTAAAATATTTTTACTTTTACATACTTCATATTTTAATCTGTAATCTGTACAGTCAATATTTTTATTAAAAAATATTGTTTTTAAATGATAATGACAGTAGTGACCTCATTTAAGACTATCGATTTAATTAATAAAATCGATTTATGTTTTTTACATTTTATGCATGGCAAGTTTAGAAAATAACGAAAACGTTTTGTTGACGTTAACTCAAACGTTTAGTTATAGCATTCCTAACATTTTTTCAGAAGAACTTATTTACTCTTTGCAATTAATTAAAAATATGAGAGTTACATAAAAACATTCAGGATGAGTCACTTTATAAACGATGCAAATCTCAAGACCAGCCATCACATGTCACTAGCGGTACAGGATCTGCCATTCTCCTTTTATGCATATTCCCTATAGGACTGTATTTTTTTTAATTTTTGTTACCTCATAACTTTCGCCTGGGCGAATAAATTTTGAGGATTCTTTTTTTTTAAAGTTGGTGCTTCCCCTGTAGTCCCATTTCAATTTGGTCCAGATTGAAGTCGGTTTTTTTTTGTTAAAATTTATGATTATTAACCGACTTCGAACAAAAAAAAGTAAAAACTAAAACCCAACTACGACAAAAAACGACGCTGAAAAAGTATAAAACAAGTCACGCGTTGTTAAAGTGTTATGGTACGTTTCTATGGCTTTTCAAACTTGTTTCATACTTTTTCAGCGTCGTTTTTTTGTCGTACTTGGGTTTTAGTTTTACTTTTGTTTCATTTATAATACAAAACTTTAACAAAAAAAAAACCGACTTCAAGAACGACCAAATTGAATTCGTTCCACACGGGAAGCACCAGCTTCAAATAAAAAAGAATTATCGAAATCAGTCAGCGTGATATTGAGTTATTCGTCAATTTGTCGGGCGCACATACTTAATGCATATTGAAGATTTATATGATTTTCTCATGGATGACATGTCAGAACTGGACCAAATGGGACCGCACGGTTAGCAGCAGCTTTCAAATAAAAAAAGATTCATCAAAATCGGTTCACCCAGTCGAAAGTTATGAGGTAACAAACATAAAAAAAACAACGAATTGAGAGCCTCCTCCTTTTTTTGAAGTCAGTTAAAAATGTTTTGGTGCCGTTATAATATTAATACGGGTATGTGACTGCTGGGCTTGAGGTCTCGGTTTCGATTCCCGGGTCTGACCAAATGTTTGTATTATCTGCGAATATTTGTGTGGGTGATTTCTATGTTAAATATGTATGTAAGTAGTCTATCAGTTAATTTAGCTGTCACAGTACAAGCTCTGCTCAGTTTAAAGCTAGATGGCGTTGTGTGTTAGATGTCTGAAATGTTTATTTATTTATTTAATAAGTGAATCGCAGGTGTTTAGAAACGGTCCGACGGGGTATCAGGGACTTCTTTTCAACCGACTTCAAAAAAGGAGGAGGTTCTCAATTCGACTGTTATTTTTTTATGTTTGTTACCTCATAACTTTGGACTGGGTGAACCGATTTTGATGATTCTTTTTTTATTTGAAAGCTGGTGCTTCCCGAATGGTCCCATTAAAATTTGGTCCAGTTCTGACATGTCGTCCATGAGAAAACCATATAAGTCTTCAATTTGCATTATGTATGTACGCGACAAATTAACGAATAACTCAATATTCCCGTATGGTCCCATTTAAATTTGGTCCCGATTGAAGTCGATTTTTTTTGTTAAAATTTGTGATTATTTACGGTATATTAATTATATTCTTGTTCTATAAACGTTATTAGAAAACTAACAAATGTATAAAATTGACGTCATCTCAACGTCAAGTGACGTCATCAAAACAAAATATTAACTAATAACATAAGATAATAAAGACGTTAGCGATTGTAGAAGGACAATCGACATGAAACACTTGCATTTTGGATAAGGGGGCTGGTTTCCTACTGTTTTTTAGTAGCTTCGAGTCTGAGACAACCAACCATCAGTGGTTAGTATCCAAGGACATTTCGCCACAGAGGTTGTTAAATTCTATTTAGATTTCCGGAAGGTGTCTATGAACGGTGGTGGTCACTTAAAATAAGGTGACCGACCTGTTAGAATGTATAAAAAAAAACTAAAAAACAATTAGCTTAGCAACTAAAAAAAATTATTTAATGTATCATGACACATTAACAACGGCGACTACGGCTTTTGAAACTTGTTTTTTAATACAGTACTTTATGTCGGCTAGAGGGCGCCACATTAGATTCAGTGACACGTCATATAGCCTATAACCAGCGGACGATCAAGACCCTTCTAACGATATCCAAAGATATCTCATTTGTCCAATTCTAATAAGTAGTTAAAGAGCTATGAGGGAACAGATGAACATATGTACATAGCCTGTTAAAATCATAACCCTCCTTTGGCTTTGCGTAATCGGGTAATAATGAGGATGACTTACCTCAGCCACCAGCTTATTGTCAGGTTCAACCAGAGACTCGTCAGAGCTACGTGACTCGGTATCATCAGACGATTCATCTGTGTCTTGCAACTGTAACAAATCTTGATACTTGTAGAATTCGATTACTACGCGAAAATTGATATATTTATTCTTATATATCAGTTTTGGCGTGCTCACCGTGGGAGAGCCACGCTTCGGCATGAATGGGCCGGCTCGACCGGAGTGATACCACGAACTCACAGAAAACCGGTGTGAAATAGCGCTTGCGCTGTGTTTCACCGAGTGAGTGAGGATACCGGAGGCCCATACCCCAATCCCTCCCCATCCTCCAAAGGCCGGCAATTCACACACGCAACCATGGGCGGTGGTAATGGCTTACCATCAGGTGATACGTCTGCTCGTTTGCCCCCTATTCTATAAAAAAGTTAAAGTTTCTACTCCGAAACGGCTAAACGATTTAAGATGTAATTTGACACAGGAATAGATTATGGTCGAGAAAACAAATAGTTTTATATACTTGGCAATAAATTGAGTGTCAAAATCGACAAATGGCTTGAGCCAGTAAAAAAATTGTGAAACAGTAGTGGATCTGATGTTGCTTGAATGGCTGGACCGATTTTGACAGGACTTTCACTGATAGGTAGCCGATGATATAAGGAGTAACTTAGGCTACTTTTTTTAGAATAGCTTCGCCCCGCGGCGTAACCGGCGGTACGACAATAACCGCGGGTAACACCGCGGGGTTAAGCTAGTAATAAATAAAGAATCGCCCTGAGTGTGGCCGCGGATGGTCGGGACGGGTTTTCCCCTCCATCCGCTCTAGTGGCCACCCGCGAGGGGGCGACGTACGCGTGTGCCGTACGTCGCCTACTTAGAGAGTCCATCAGGTGACGGTGCCCGCTTCTGTGCGGGCAAGCGCTGGGACGGGTCCGGATGTGTTAATCTGCAGTTGTTCCCGGATTCCTCCCTTCACAGGCGCAGAGTGGCACACCGTGTGGTTTTAGTCGGTTCGAGTCCGACACACCGCCCCGCCGTAAACCCCGGTGGGGTGACGGTCCGATGGGATTTCCACACATTAAAAAAAAAAAAAAAAAAGTAATAAATAAAGAATGCGGGAAGCTGGTCCTGTTGTGGAAGCCGGGACGGCCTGCCGATTCGGTCGCGGCCTATAGGCCCATCGTGTTGCTGGACGAGGCGGGTAAACTTTTTGAGAGGATACTTTCTGCCCGCATCGTCCGGCACCTCTGCGAGGTGGGGCCCGACCAGTCGGACGCCCAATTCGGATTCCGAGAGGGGCGTTCGACGGTCGATGCCGTGATGCGCCTTAGGGCCGTGACCGAAGAGGCAGTGAGCTGTGGCGGCGTGGTGTTGGCGGTGTCCTTAGACATCGCCAATGCCTTCAATAGTCTGCCATTTAGCTGCATCAGGGAAGCACTCCATTACCACGGGGTGCCAGAGTACCTGAGGCGGCTAGTGGCAGACTATTTAGAGGAGCGTACCGTCGTGTACGAGGACCGAGAGGGCGTCTTGAGACGGCGACCCATGTCGTGCGGCGTTCCGCAGGGGTCTGTCCTTGGACCACTCCTGTGGAACGTGGGATACGACTGGGTCCTACGAGGTCGTCTCCCCCCCGGGCTGGGCCTAATTTATTACGCCGATGACACGCTTGTCACAGCCCGGGGGGCGAACTTCCAAGAGGCGGCGCGCCTGGCCACCTGGGGCGTTTCTCTGGTGGTCGGGCGCATCGAGGCGCTGGGCTTACGGGTGGCCCTGGACAAGACGGAGGCCCTACTATTTCCTGGGCCCCGTCGTGGTCCGCCCCCGGCGCCTCCATAGTGGTCAACTCGGTCCTCGTACCGGTTCGGGCCCAGATGAGGTATCTGGGCCTGATTCTCGACGGTAGGTGGCTCTTCGACGAGCACTTCCGACAGCTTGGTCGGAAGCTGGTCGACGCTGCCTCCGCCCTTGGGCGACTTTTGCCCAATTTGGGTGGAGCCAGCGTCGCAACGCGACTCCTGTACACGGGGGTTGTCCGGTCGATGGTCACCGTATGGTGCACCGGTGTGGGCGGCGGCTCTGACTGCCCTAAATAAGGCCCGCCTCTGGCGGCCTCAGAGGGTATTGGCAGTCAGAGCCATACGCGGATACCGCACGGTGTCGAGAGAGACGGCGTGCGCCCTGGCCGGAACACCCCCGTGGGATTTGGAGGCGGAAGTGCACGCCGAAGTTTATCGACGGGTGGCTGAGTATCGGGCGGAGTATGGCTATCGCCCTCCGCCCGAAGAGGTACGCAAATGGCGTGAAGCCGCTCGTCGAGCCACTATGGACAGGTGGTCGTTTCGGCTGGAGACTCCACGCGCTGGCTTTGCCGCCGTGGAGGCTCTCCAGCCGGTCATCCTCGAGTGGGCAGGGTGGCAGCACGGGACCCTTTCCTTCCGACTGACGCAGGTCCCTTCCGGGCACGGTGGCTTCGGGAAGTACCTGCACTCGGTCGCTAGGAGGGAATTGAGTCCCGCCTGCCACCACTGCGACTGCAGTGAGGACTCGGCCCAGCATACGCTGGCGATTTGCCCCGCTTGGGCGTCGCAGCGCAGGGCCCTCACTGCAGTCATCGGAGGAGATCTCTCGCTACCGGCCGTCATACGCTCCATGGCCGGTAGCGACAGCAGTTTTACCGCGGTCGCAACCTTCTGCGAAGACGTAATCTCGCAGAAGGAGGTGGCGGAGAAGGCCTGGGAGGACGATGTCCACTCGGACCCAATCCGCCGCCGGCGAACCGGGCGGCGGAGGCGCGCCTATCAGCGCCTCATGCCGCCCTGAGTGTGGCCGCGGATGGTCGGGACGGGCTTTCCCTTCCAACCGCTCTAGTGGCCGCCCGCGAGGAGGCGACGTTACGCGTGTGCCGTACGTCGCCTAAATTGAGATTGTAACAGCTGACGGTGCCCGCTTCAGTGCGGGCAGGCGCTGGGAGGGGTCCGGACGTGTTAATAACTGCAGTTCCCGGATTCCTCCCTTCACAGGCGCAGAGTGGCACACCGTGTGGTTTTAGTCGGTTCGAGTCCGACACACCGCCCCGCCGCAAGCCCCGGTGGGGTGACGGTCCGAGGGGATTTCCACACGTTAAAAAAAAAAAAAGTTATCAATAAAGATGGGAAGCCATGTCTCACCAATTCTGGTTGTTCTTGAATGAGTCTGACGGCTTCAGCAACATGATTATTGGAATTCCTTAACGCAGTCGCAGCCAGACGTCTCGTGTAGCCCATCGCGATCAGACCCTCCACCAGCTCCTGCTTCACCGCCGACCCATCCATGCACACGCCGAGCAGACGACGCTGCCTGTGTATATAAACATGTTCCAGATTTTAATACCATACTGTTACGTGTTATAGCGTTTTCACACTATCCGATCCGATATCAGTGTCGGGCGCCGATACGATATCGGTGAAAGTAAAATGTATGAAATACTGGTTGTTGTCCGCGGCTCCGCCCGCGTATATGTCGGTTATTACGGCAAATAGTAGCCTATGTGTTATTCTGATGTATAAGCTATATTACTGTTAAGTTTCATCTAAATCCGTTCAGTAGTTTTTGCATGAAAGAGTAACAAACATCCATCCATCCATACTTACAAACTTTCGCGTTTATAATATAAGTATAGATAGATGTATCTGTCTTTCATATTGTCCGGCTTGATATCGGATAATGTGAAAACGCTGTTATGTGGTATAGCAATCCGATATGATATCGGAAGAAGTAAAATGTATGTATGTGTCGGCTCCGATATCCGATATCGGGCCGGACAATATGAAAGGCAGATACATATTTCATACATTTAACTTCCTCCGATATCGTATCGGCGACACCGATATCAGAGCGGATAATCTGAAAACGCTCTTAGGGTTCGATGGATTTGAGAAATAATCCTTCTACTGTGTAAAAGATACTTTTAAAAAAAAAACTTAAAATCAAAATATCGCTTAGAATAACAATCGATTGTCGCCGAAGTCACTAGGTTAATCACTGATATCACTCCAATATTTCTCGTACTGTAGCTCAAACTGAGAAACGCCAGACTTTTGTATTATACCCATGTTATTCTTTGAATTCTAGTAACTACTCGTAAATTGAGGATCATTCACAGTACCAAGGACGCGCCCACCGGCGAAATCGTTGGAAGCAACCGCACAACAATCAATCGATATTCGACGCTATGTATATCGACGTAAGGCTCAATATTCCGTATCTTAGGAGATCAACGAGAACTTTCTCGAGAGCGTTGTTAGCGAAAATCATCATGCTTCGTAACAATACTTTAATAATGATCAGGACTGAGGAATCTGTCTAAAGCTTTTGATACAACTGAACTTATTGAATGCTTGTTATATCGAATGTATTTTGATGCAAGGATATAGTAACACAGGCTGGCGGACCGGAGGGGATTAGATTATTTAGTAGCGTTCCGATACAAAATAATCTGCTATTTTTTCAAGGGGAAATCTTCACTCATACAAAAACAATCGCTTGTCACTACGAACTCACACTTAACCATTAAATCAAAACATTCACAATATCACGAACACAAACACATTCTGTGTCATAACAGTGTGATGCGTAGGTTCATTTGGGCTTACACTTTGACAGAGAGGAAAGCCTACCTACCAAATTATTTGTGAATTATTAACCATAATTCTGTACTATCGGAGTTATTTTTTCCAAAAGGGGTGCCACACGGTTACAGTATTGGTGACGAGCAGATTTCCCTGGTGGCCGTTTGCGGAACTAACGTAAGACAGATACTTCTACCTGACAGTTTAATATACAGAGCGAGTGCATTGTTATTTTAAATTCTTTCTACAATGATTTCATTGATAGACGTCTACGGAGTAGTTAAAAATACTATAAGACCACTTCGTGAGGGTGATCAGTATTTTTAAAGTGGAATGTTAACGTGTATTGGTGACGAGCAGATTTCCCTAGTGGCCGTTAGCGGAACTAACGTAAGACAGAAACTTCTACCTGACAGTTTAATATACAGAGCGAGTGCATTGTTATTTTAAATTCTTTCTACAATGATTTCATTGATAGACGTCTACGGAGTAGTTAAAAATACTATAAGACCACTTCGTGAGGGGATCAGTATTTTAAAAGTGGAATGTTAACTATTTTTATCTGTCATACGTTAGTTCTGCGACTTGCCGCTAGGGAATCTGCTCGTCACCAATAAGCACCGATGTTTTATGATTGTAATATTTTTTCTTGTTGCGAAATCTATTTACTGAATTAATTCAAAACAAATGCAAATGCAATACCTTTCCGTTCGATGAGCTTCACGCGCCTTATCCCTGGTGGCCTTCCGGTGGGCCAGGTAGTGGTGAGCGCGCTCAGGACAGCCCGTGGCCCGGAGACCAGCTCTAGCCACTCCTCGCGACCAGCCCAGCTCCATGAGCCCCAGCACTGCGTTCTCGTCCACCTACAACACACACTCTTGAACACTAAACGCACTCCACATACCAATTTTACCATTTTTTTAACCGACTTCAAATAACGAGAAAGTTCTCATTTCGACTGTATTTATTTATCATTTTTGTTAGCTCAGAACTTTCGACAGGTAGAACCGACTTTGATGATTATTTTTTTTATTTGAAAGCTGGTGTTTTCCGTGTGGTCCCATTTCAATAAGGTCCAGTTCTTGAAGTTGTTTTTTTGTTAATGTTTTTGTTTTGGGATAGTAGGCAAACGAGCAGATGTATCGCCTGATGGTAAGCGGTTACCGTCGCCCATGGACACCCGCAACACCAGAGGCGTCACAAGTGCGTTGCCGACCATTTTAAAAAGGAATACGCTCTTTTCTTGAAGGTTGAAGGTCGTATTATTCCGGGAATAACGCAGACGACAGTTCATTCCACAGTTTTGTTTTGCGAGGAAGAAAGTTTCTAGAAAAGCGCACAGTTGTGGACTGCCAACATCTAAATGATGGGGATGAAACTGCTGACAGTGACGTGCAGTCTCCTCTGACCGATGGGAAAGCATGAGGAATCGGAATCGAATGAGGAAAAATGACGGCCTGGTGATGGCCTCACCGGTTCGAGTCCCGATATATCCACCAGTGAGTGGCACAGTCTGTCTTCTGGAAGGAACTAGAGACTGTCTCTAGGATAGGGACAGTAGCTGGTCAATTCCAAAATATTTAATATTAATGACAAAAAGGGTGATAATGACTATGGTGTACGTGCAATTCAACTTACCCTTAGTTCGTTTAGTTCATTTTCAGCTCTTTCCAGAAGCATCTTAGCTTCAGCTCTCTTGTTCTGGTGGTATGCCACGATACCTTGCAGTAAATGTAACCGCATTATAAGCACTCTTTCATTCGCTGTAATAAAAAAACAAAATTTAGAAAATATAATTAATCTTTCTTTTCTATATAGATGTGACTAGCTGAGCTACTGCCAGCTGACTCCTTATATCATCAGCTATCTGCCAGTAAAATACTAGTCAACATCGGTCCAGCCGTTCTAGAGAATAGCGGGAACAAACAGACAGACAAAAATTCATTTATTTGTATAGATTGCCAGTGAATGAACTTCTATCCTATAGGAAGAACGAAGAACTATTCGTATTATCTTCTTACCTGCACTGCCTTTTAAAGCGATGAGTCTCTCATGATCAACCCCATAGGTTTCCTTGAAAGCTGCATCTGCAGTGGCCAGCCTGGCTGCAACGTCTGCAGCATGAGGTAGACTCTGGAGACAAAGGTAACACCAGGACACATCCAGCTGGAGGACTGCCAAATTGTCCACTGACTTCAGGATTGAGGATCTGCATTCACTGTAAAGAGATAGATGATAGTTATCGATATGGAATTCGTTTACCAGATGTAAAACCATGACTAAATTATTTTTTAAATCTTTTCGTGGGTGTACCTGATTCCCTAATAGCCCAGATGACGTGCGATTTTTGGTCGGTTCGAGTCCCGACATATCCACCAGTGGGTGGCACAGTCCGTCTTCTGGAAGGAAGTAGGGGCTGTCTATGGGACAGGGACAGCCCCTACTGGTACAGTTGGTCAATCGCAAAATATTTAATAATAACAATTAATGTACAACATTTATTAATATTCCTACCTGAATTGTCTGTCAGCTTCCAGCAACAGGACCAAAGCAAGCGCATAGTCATGCTGTTTGGCTGCAGCTCTGCCTCTCTCATGAAGCGCCAGCCCCACGAGGAGTGACCGTCTCTCTGCGGGAGGAAGTTCCACGACCTTCCCCGATTGATCCTCTAACTAAAATAATTAAAGTTTTAACAAAAAAAACTACACACATCAAAAGTGTCTAGGGATCAACATATGTGTCTAGGGATCAACATATATTTTTGCAATAACTTTTCTCCTGATTGATATTAATTAAAATTTTCTTTAAGGATTCATCAAATAAAGTGTTTTCGTTTGTCACAGTAACGATAAACCAAGTCACCTTTGCATTAATAAAGAAATTTGCCATTTTCCTAATAAAGGGATTTTTGACATTTGAACCACTAACATTAAAGTTCGAAAAAAAGACTGAAATAACAGTTTTCTTTAAAATTTTATTAAGTAACTTAAACAATTAATAATCCGTGTTTCTACCACGAACACTAACAACACAAGAATCGGTTTGGCATACTCAAAATGAGTTTATCCAAATCACGCTGTGGAATGGCCGCCCATGTTCGTTGCAACAACAAAAAAGGTCTTCTTGCGACTGGATACCCTCCATATTCGGCAGAGCTCTTCTCTGTAGCATATCCCATGCATGCTCAATCGGGTTCAAGTCTGGCGACTGAGCAGGCCAGGGCCAAAGCCACATCTCAATCTCAAGAAATCCGCATAAAAATGCTTGATCCCTAGACACTTTTGATGTGTGTACTTTAAGAACGGGACCAAACTAAAATAGACCCATAAACAGAATCATCTAAATCGGTTCACACAGTCCAAAGTTCTGGGGTAACAAACATAAAAAAATACAGTCGAAATGAGAACCTCCTCTTTTTTTGAAGTCAGTTAAAAACACCGTTAAAAACCGTGGGAGAGCCACGCTTCGGCACGAATGGGCCGGCTCGACCGGAGTGATACCACGGCCTCACAGAAAACCGGTGTGAAATAATGCTTGCGCTGTGTTTCACCGAGTGAGTGAGGATACCGGAGGCCCATACCCCACCCCTCCCCCTATCTTCCCCATCCCTTTGCCTCCATGCCCCCCATCCCCCAAAGGCCGGCAACGCACTTGTGATGCCTCTGGTGTTGCAGGTGTCTATGGGCGTCGGTAATCGCTTACATCAGGCGATACGTCTGCTCGTTTGCCCGCCTATTGCATAAAAAAAAACCGAGAGATTTCAGACTTCTGAACAGATTACGTTGTAGACTGGAAAAGATTGAAGTGCGGTTAAAACTTTTCCAACAACTCTAAGGCTACGTCCGCACAGGCAGGCGGCTTGCTTAGCGCCTAGTGGCTAGCATCCTGGCTACTTGCTAGGATATATGGTGGCCGCACTGACAGGTTGTTTGCGTTGTGCACTTTAAAAAAATAGCTCTAAAACTGCTACTTACAGAAAATTCAACTCTAAAATATACAATTTTACGGCCTTATCCGTCATGTTGGGTTCATAATATAAATAATTCACGGTCAAGTCAGGGGGGGTTTAATGTTCTATAAAAACAATTTCCAAATTTTGACGAAACATTTTACGAATATTAACTGCATTTTTATGGAGTTCCTAAGCTGGATACCACAGTGGCTCGTTTGTTTACTTGGATACACGCTAAGCGTCTAGCTAGGCACCAAGCGCGCAGTGCGGCTGGTCGTGAACGTTTGAGAATGTTCGTTTTACTAAGTTGCTCGCTAGGTTCTAGGCGCTAAGCAAGCCGCCTGCCTGTGCGGACGAAGCCTTAGCAGACTACGGACTGAGTGCTACTGAAGATAGAAAGCTTGGTGGAAACGTTAACCAGTTGTATTACATGTATGTATAACTAAACTATACAATAATAGTTTTTGCCCGCTGTTTCGTCCGTGTGTATATCGATTATTGCAGTAAAGTAGCCTATGTCGTTCTTCAAGAATCAAAGTATCTTTTTTTTTTTATGGAATAGACCGGCTAACGAGCAGACGTATCGCCTGATGGTAAGCGATTACCGCCGCCCATGGACACCCGCAACACCAGAGGCGTCACAAGTGCGTTACCGGCCTTTGGGGGATGGGGGGGGGAGATAGGGGGAGGGGTTGGGGTATGGGCTTCCGGTATCCTCACTCACTCGGTGAAACACAGCGTAAGCACTATTTCACACCGGTTTCCTGTGAGGCCGTGGTATCACTCCGGTCGAGCCGGCCCATTCATGCCGAAGCGTGGCTCTCCCATCTGCATGCTGTTCCTTGAAATCAGTGCAGTTGTTTAGCCATGAAAGCCTTGACTGCCTCGTTGGTCTCGCGGTTGGGGTGTGCGACTGCTGATAGCCAATACCTCCAAGAATACATGTACAAACAAACAATCTACTTTCACCTAAGTAAATATGCCTGATGCTATTTTTTTTTACACCCAACGCCATCTAGTCTCAAGCTAAGCAGAGCTTGTGTTATGAGTACTAGACAACGAATATAAATACATATATACTGTTTTTTTTGTAAATACAAACATATTATACATAAAAAACACCCAAACTTCGAAACAAATATTTGCAGATCATATAAAAATTTGGTACGACCCGGGAATCGAACCGGAGACCTCAAGCACAGCAGTCGCACACGCTACCACTGCGCTATAGAGGCAGTTATCCTAATGTGGGAGTTGTCAAAAAAAAAAAGAAAAAAAAATGAAATGGTAGTGACAAAAAAGTGGTGATAACGCACTGACCCTCATGTATTCATCATCGTCATCAGCCAGCTCCTCGACGTGTTCCGAGAGCAGCATCGCATCATCACGAACAGTTTTCATCTCCATATACATGGTGTCTTCTTTTTTCACTTCTTCAGGGGTTTCTGTGAAAAAACATTTTACCACTACACTATCTTTTGGCCACGGTTCCGCCTGTGTGTTATCGCGGTAAATAGTAGTCCTACATCCATCCTCAAAAATCAAAGAACATCTATTGTGAACATAAATTACTTTCGAACTTAAAATATCACTAGTGAGTACCTTGGGAGAGCCACGCTTCGGCATGAATGGGCTGGCACAACCGGAGTGATACCACGGCCTCACAGAAAACCGGTGTGAAATAGCGCTTGCGCTGTGTTTCAACGAGTGAGTGAGGATACCGGAGGCCTATAACCCCAACTAATCCCCGCCATCCCCCAAAGGCCGGCAACGCACTTGTGACGCTTCTGGTGCTGCAGGTGTCCATAGGCGACGGTAATCGCTTACCATCTGGCGATACGTCCGCTCGTTTGCCCGCCTATTCCATAAAAAATAAATAAAAATAAATCAGCGTGGCTCTACAACTTAGATTATTATTTTGTCTATCTATTACTGTTGTATAGTATCAACTTTTATTTTAATATAAGTGCCACAATAGTTAATTAAAAATGTCATCATCTTCAGAAGTCTATCGCATTCCACTGCTTCAACTACCCATATCTGATAATAACAGGTATTAGTATCAGGTTATTACTAGTATTTTTGTACATACCTGCCATCACTAGGGCCATAATCATTGCACCATTTTTAACTCCTTGCTCCTCCAAGGTTGCGGCTGCTTTTATCACTTTACCATTTACTATCAACTTTACTCTGAAAATAATATAAGATTTATTTAAACATTTTTTTACTTAAATAAAAAGTACCTGGATGACCAAGCGTCACTCGGTATTTTATTTTTTTATAAATGGTTTTTAGGCAACATTGGGACTATCCAAATGCCACCTTTTTGTTATTTTTCTTCCAATAAAAAATAATAAAAAATAAGTTAAGTGGCGCCCTCTCTTGGTAAGCCCTGATACTGTTTATTCTGCACCTTATTCCAGTATAGTTTAATGTAGTTCGCTCGAGTTGCGATAGATGGCGCTAGATGTACATTGATTTTATAAATTTGATTGTTAAAAACACGAATAAAACGACATTTTCTATGAATAAATCCTAGCTAGATCGATTTATCGCCCCCGAAACCCCCTGCATACAAAATTTTATGAAAATTGTTGGAGCCGTTTCCGAGATTCAGATTATATATATATACAAGAATTGCTCGTTTAAAGATATTAGATAGATTAGATAAATTCATACAAATAATAAATGTCAAAAATCTACAGTCAATCTACAGTGGGAGAGCCACGCTTTGCCACCTATATCATAAAAGAAAGACAAATTATCTATTTTACCATACCTGCTTACCGCCACTTCAATCTCACTAGCAATGGTTGCCATTAGCTCGCTACCTAAGACATGCAACTGCTTCTGAATCTTTAGCATCCTGGGTTTCAGACCTGGGATGGTTGCTTTTACTCTGAACGTAGCACATCCCGTCTCTTTAAACTCTTCATTGGCCTTTGATCTTTCAATCGAGTGTATTTGTAACTCACGTAACGCTTGAAGTACCACTTCATTGTCCAACGAAAGATCTTTTGAGTATTTATTTGAAAGTTCCTGTAATTATAATAATCTCTCAGGTCCATGGTAAGTGGCAATCAATACGATAGATGACTGTATCGTAAATAAATAACGATGGCTCCTTCATTAAAACGAATATTACAAAACATTTCGGAAAAGATACTAAGAGAACATGTAATGTAATGAACAACCAAACTAAGAATAATAAAAATTTGTGGACTCAAACCCACGACTGGCTCAGCAATTAGATCTGATCAAACAATTGACAAACAGTTCACAAAAAAATATTTAATTTGGTTTTAACAGACTTCAAAAAAGGAGGAGTTTATCAATTCGACTGTTTTTTTTTTTATATTTGTAACCTCATAACTTTCGACGGGGTGAACCGATTTTAATGATTCTTTTTTTATTTGAAAGCTGGTGCTTCCAGTGTGGTCTCATTTGATTTTGGTCCAGCTCTTGAAGTAGTTTTTTTTGTTAAAATTTGTTAAGTCAAATTATGTAGTATGTAAGTATATAGATATTTTATAAATTTTAAAAAAGGTGCTGATTCCAGTCTACATGCAGATGTTGGCAAAATTCTGGCAAATACAATTTTATCTCAATATTTTTCCATCTACCATGGGTATTTTGGTTCATTCTGAGAGGATCCGTTGATGGACCCCATGATGGATCTAATGAGAATATTTTTTCTTGCAAGTCAAGTGTCAGAAACTCAAGAATAATCATATTCACTCGGTTTAGCAATATTCATTTTTTATAGCAAGTTTTTGTACAAAAAACATCTGATCAGATCCATTCTTTTAAATTAATTTAAATAATGGATCTAATGAGAAAACATATTCTCTCATATTCAACACTAGCTGTTGCCCGCGGCTCCGCCCGCGTGAATGTCGATTTTCGCGGCCAATAGTATCCTGTATAAGATATACTGTAAAGTTTCATCCAAATCCGTTCAGTAGTTTTAGCGTGAAAGAGTAACAAACACACACACTCACACACATTTTGTGGTTTGTTTCTGGTAAATTATCATAACTATTAAGTTATATGTTTGTTTATATTAAAAATTATAACTCCTAATTCAAGTATTTCAAACTTAAAATTGATATTTTACATTTTTATTATACGATAAAAAAGTAATCATATAATGTACCTATTGTAAAGTATCTCTTAGAAACTGTTTAAGAACTACCAGATGTGGATGTTGTGTTAGTTACATTGAGATGATAATTTTAGGAACTGGTCACACACACTTTTTTGGAAATATAAATACAATGTAGATTATTTATATATTATTTATTAACTTTATGCACTAAGAATGTACATCGGCGGACTTAATGCCCAGAGAATTCTCTTCCAGTCGACCTTCGGGTGGTGGAGAAATCTTATAAGGCAGGTGTGTGAAATCTCATATACATAAGAAGTCCGTTAAAATTTACAATAATCACATCATATTCAACGTTATACATACAAACATACATATATAAGTAGATATACATATACAGATTACGTATACATAAATACAACATTTATACACTAAATAATGGAAAAAAAACCTCGTTTAAAAAACCGACTTAAAAACTAAAAAGTATCAAATAACTTGTATATGCTACCTATTCATAGGTTTGAAGTCGGTGCCAAGCCAAATGTAATAGTAGGTACCACACTCGCTATATTTCGAGACGAACGTCAACGACGTCACCGACGCTTCGGTTGTTTTGTTCTACGCGAAGAGCAGCTATCCCGCTCAAGGTCACGCCATATCAGGAGATATGGTGGCCATGGGACCACATGAGGAGCATACCCTTTCGAATACAAAAATAATTTTCAAAATCAGTCCACAAATTGACGGAGGAGTAATCCGTGTACGTACATACATTGTGACGATGAACAATGAAATTGAGAACCTCCTCCTTTTGGAAGTCGTTTAAAAAGGACGGTAAGCTATAGATTAGATAATTCTGCCAGTTCATTGAGAAAGAGCTCATGTACTTTATTTTTGAATGTATATCGGTTAGTGGACATCCTGATTTCGAGCGGGAGCGCATTCCAGAGTAGTACTGCTTGAACAAAGAAGGAACAGTTCACGAAGTCGGAGTAATGAGACGGACATGAGAGAAGCAGAGACCGTGGGAGAGCCACGCTTCGGCATGAATGGGCCGGCTCGACCGGAGTGATACCACGGCCTCACAGAAAACCGGTGTGAAATAGTGCTTGCGCTGTGTTTCACCTAGTGAGTGAAGATACTGGAGGCCCATACCCCAACCCCTCCCCCTATCTCCCCCTCCCCATCCCCCAAAGGCCGGTAACGCACTTGTGACGCCTCTGGTGTTGCGGGTGTCCATGGGCGGCGGTAATCGCTTACCATCAGGCGATACGTCTGCTCGTTTGCCGGTCTATTCCATAAAAAAAAATCAGATTATTAACTGAGCGCAGATTTCTATCGTGATTAGAGCACAGGTATCGGAAATACGGAGCAAGGTAGGTAGGTAAGGATGGCGAGTTGAGAAATGAAAATAGGAAGGTAAGAGCTCGCTGATTGCACTGTAGGCGAATAGGATTGCATTTTAAATGGGAACGCAAAGCAGACACATGGTCATACTTTCGAATATTGAAAATAAATCGAATGCAGTTATTAAGAAGACGGTCAAGCTTGTTAAGGAGGTCTGCATTCAGGTCGAAGTAACACACATCACCATAGTACATTCAGTGTTCCGCAAACTTTTTGGGTTCAAGGTACATCTAGGAAGATTAAAAATTTTGGAGGTACACCATAATTTAAAAATATTTTTAAGTAATAAAAAACAATGTTTCTTATTAGTCACAAAACTATATTTTTATTTTACACTTTAATTGAGCATAGGCGGTCTCATCTCTCGTCGATCGTCTTGAGGCGTTCCCTTTTTTGTTTTTTACTGTGGTAAGAGTTAAAAATCCTAATCCACATAACTTTAAATTTTTCTTATCTAGTTTTATGGTTAGGCAGATTTAGACAAAATAAAAATATCTCAGAAATTACAGAATAAAAAATAAAAAGTCCTCAGAAATCAGAACAGACTTGTCTGTAAGTAAATTCTGAAAGCTGCAGCACTTTGAATAGGAAGGGAAGAATAGAAATAGGGCGAAAATTTTCAGGAAAGGAAGAATAAGAATAGGGCGAAAATGTTCAGGAAGAGAAGAATAGAAATCGAGCGAAAATATTCAGGAAGGGTAGAATAAAAATAAACTTCGTACAGCCATATTTACATATCTGTCTCAGCTTCCTACAGGCAGTGTACAGTCGCGGACAAAGAAAAATACTTTTCCGGTTATTAAAAAAAAATTAAATTAAAAAATAATTTAAAAAAAACTATGTCCTACTTCGTAGTATGAACTCAAATCGTGCCAAGTTTCATTTGAATCCATTCAGTAGTTTCAGCGTGATGCGCGGCCAAGATACAGACAGACGTCGCGGACAAAAAAAAAAAGACTTTGCCCGCTTTCATTTAATTTTTCTTATACACAACCCTTAATTTCATTCGTGTAATAATATATAATGCCTATTTAAAACCCTTAATTTAATAAGTGCTTCAATTTGACAGTCAAAAGTTTGACAGGAAAGTTGGTAGAACAGTTTATATGGGCAAAAGGAAATTGTTGTTTTTATTATCTTCCCCGCAATTTTTCCATATTTTCTCACCGTTTAAACCTTCCCTGAACCACGGCAAACATTTCAAAACCTAAATCAGCTAAATCGGCCCGGCGGTTCTCGAGTTTTAGCGAAATAAACGAACAGCAATTCATTTTTAGGGTTCCGTGCGAAAGGCAAAAAACGGAACCCTTATAGATTCGTCATGTCTGTCTGTCTGTCTGTCTGTCCGTCTGTCTGTCCGTCCGTATGTCACAGCCACTTTTTTCCGAAACTATAAAACCTATAATGTTGAAACTTGGTAAGTAGATGTATTCTGTGAACCGCATTAAGATTTTCACACAAAAATAGAAAAAAAAACAATAAATTATGGGGGTCCCCATACTTAGAACTGAAACTCAAAAAAATTTTTTTCAATAAACCCATACGTGTGGGGTATCTATGGATAGTTCTTCGAAAATGATATTGAGGTTTCTAATATCATACTTTTCTAAACTGATTAGTTTGCGCGAGAGACACTTCCAAAGTGGTAAAATGTGTGAAGTGACAGGGGGGGGGGAGCCGGCCTGTAATTTCTAAAATAAGAGAATGATAAATCTAAAAAAAATATATGATGTACATTACCATGCAAACTTCCAACGAAAATTGGTTTGAACGAAATCTAGTAAGTAGTTTTTTTTTAATACGTCATAAATCGTAAACTGCAATTTACCTTTTATTCAATCAACACAAATATAAAAATAAAATAAAAATTGTATTATGCCACTTGCTGCTGCGGAACCCTTCATGGGCGAGTCCGACTCGCACTTGGCCGCTTTTTATAGGATATAAAAGAAGAAGATATACAAATTGTTTTGTCAATTTTGCAAGTTTTTTCTAGTAATCTATTACTGTAAAACCAGCAAATTAAATACAGTCTACTGAAAAGTCGTCTTCCTTTATACATTTGGACCTTGCTGGAGTTAGTGTTACTTAATTCCAATAGATGTCGCTGTTAAGTTCAGAAACAATTTTCAAGCAAATTTCATTGCTTCAGTAACGATTAGAGAGCCCTCCCGATAAAACATCTAAATTTCTTTAATGTACAGAATTGATCTGTTACATCACATTTTTATTATACGTTCAAAAGAAAATCATATTACGTACCTATTGTAAAGTTAGTTACTTGATTCCAAGAGATGTTGCTGTTTTAAGCAAAGAAACTGACAAACTCAACGTCTACAGATTTATTATACGTGATATATTTATAAATAGATCACGGAACAATATTTAAAGTACTTGCTGTCTAGCAAAAAAAGAATGAATGAAATCACGTGTTATTGAATTACAACCAAGTACATATTTTGACTTTCATCCCCTCTCTCCAGGAAACCGTGCTGAATTTATGGATAGAGAGGTTGCGATAAATCAAATACTTAATGCTACACCGAATTATACGTAATACGTTCTACGATTATTCCACGATATATTAATCAAAGTGTTATTAATTACGCATGGCTGGCAATAGGTGTCGCTACATGTTGTTTTACGTAATGATAAATTCTTTATAATTTTTTTTCCAATAGAGAGATTGTGATAAATTAAATACTTTATGCTACAATCTTCAGAGTATCTCCTTTCTAACAAAAAAAGAATTATTGCAATCGGACTACTCGTTAATTAATTACAATTAATTACACATTTTGACTTTCATCTCCCCTCCCAAGGAAACCGTCCGGAATTTCGAAATAAAAAGTATCCTATGTCCTACCTCGGAGTATGAACTCAAATCATGCCAAGTTTCATTTGAATCCATTCAGTAGTTTCGGCGTGATGCGCAGCCAAGATACAGACAGACAGACAGACAGACAGACAAAAATGAAAAAAAAAATAGTTTTCGTTTCAGTATCGATAACAGAGTGCCCTCCAAAAAAATTTTCAAAAAATCTTCAATGTACAGAATTTGACCTGTTACATTTTTATTATAAGTATAGATGGATCTGGCCAATGGGTCCTCTGAGAATGAACCCGTCTTGTGTAGTTCAAAAGTTTATGAGAAGTTTTATGGTCCGTACTCACAAACGGTATTACTCAATAGTTTTACTCCAAAACGAGTAAAAATTGATGTGTGGACCGCAAAACTCACGACTCAAAGGGTTGACCTCCTTTTACGTTACTCCTTTTCATTTTCTTTAATTCTTTTATAATTAAGAATTGCTAGACTTGCAAAATGTAGCTCAAACGGTTTGGTGACTACTGAGCGGAGAGCCAAAAGATGCGTCACTTGATCTATAAGTGCAGAATGTGTGGACGAAAGCCCATGCTGTGGTTTTTACTTGACATATTTGCTTGATCGAGTTAAACTGTATGTGAGTACTTAGCATTAAACTCTATTTTCAAGGGGCATAAGGATATATGATACATGAATTTCTGATATTTAAAAAAATATATATATTGTCACTGTACATTTTAAAATCTAATCCTATCCTCCCACAGAGAATGTGCTTATAAAACATGACTCATGTTTTGCTGTGGCATCATCATTATTTATATCACAGACTTATTTTATTAATATTATCTTCGTGTTCATAAAACAAGGAAAATCAATAAAAACAGTAATTATTAATAAACAAACTAATTGTTAAGATTATATTAAATAATATTTGTCTAATCCTAACAAAAGAATATTTAAAGATAAATATAGAAATACTTTCAAATGGGGAAAATCAATGGGGGAGGCCTACATTCAGCAGTGGACTTCTTACGGCTGATATGATGATGATGATAGAAATACTTTCAGATGATTTTTTGTCTGAATTATAATAGGACATGGTTAAACTTTCAGCACAGGTCACTGTTGGACATAGGCCACTCTGATTTTGATTTTATTGGATTGAAATTTCTTTGTTTAGAAAAATTATTTCAAGTCGCTGCTTGCCTCAGTGAAAGATCAACACACAACAGATGCAAGCAGTTTTGGCCAATATTTAGTCAAGTAAAGTAAAGGTAATACAAAATATTTACTGTGATACCTTGAGACTTTGCGAAATGTCATTATCTGCAATGTATGGCGACTCCCATAGTTTTATCTTTTGGTCGTTCAACTTAGCCCGCAACTTTATTAACAGATCTTCATGCTGAAGATTGGTATCCATTGTTACTTCACTTAATTCCTCCTCAATGATAGTAAACCGCAATGACTTGTGAAATAAACAAAATATTTTTTGAACCACATTCCCTGTTTTGACAGATCGATTGACAGATGAAATTCGTGTAGTTTCATTTTACGCACATATTTGATACCACCATGGATACCACTTTGTATGGGCTGACTTTAGCTTAACTACTAAAGCTCCATCTACCGAAAGACGCACTAAACTAACTGTTAATCCTGTATCGCAGTATGAATAAATTTTCACGATAATTAGAACACCAGGCATGAGCTCCTCGCCTGATCGGAGGATCTCTCTCTTCTTTCTCTCTTGTGTTCGATGGACATTAAGATACCCATTTCTCTATAGGACGCAGTATTACGAAAAGATGTGAAGAAAGAAGAAAATTCCGAGAAATAATTTTAATGTAAACTACTACTACTAATTTGATTGAAAATTTGACGCCCACGAATAAAATTTATGTATTTATAAATATTAATTTTAAAAAAATGCTTTCTGAAAATATATCAATTATGTCGCCCCAAGCATTTTACATTAAAATTATTTTCTACTTATTAGTTTGGTTTATCTAAAAAAGCGTATTTTTTTGTTTTGTTTTTTTAGACTGTAGTAATTGAAAGTGTAGGTGTATAGAAATAAATAAGTTCACAGTGCACAAGAGAAGGAACGATAGTTTATTGAAAGAATTACACATACACAAAAGTTACACTAGAATATAGAAGGAGTGATAAATATTATAATGACAGAATATTTAACAATATAGGATAATCAATTAATTAGCGCGGCGAGATAATATAGATGCTGATCAGTGTTTCCACTTTAATGATTTCCTTTCCCCACGCCTCAATTGAGATTTCCCCTTCTCAGGACTTTTTTCCCCTCAAAAATTATTCTGCTTTAGTTCTATTTTCTGTCACTGCCTTTTTCCAATGCTGCCGTAATACGGCTATTAGTGATTAAAAAAACTAAAACTTAACTGCGACAAAAAACTACGCTGAAAAAGTATGAAACAAGTTTCAAAAGCCGTAGTCACACGTTACGTAGAATTGGGTTTTAGTTTTTACTTTTTTTTTATTTGAAATGATTTGGTGCCTCTATAATATTAATTTCTTTGCAAAGTATATTTTAAATAGGTACCATAGAAATACCACAATTATCGAATAAATACGGACAAAGTCATTAGAAAATACTAATAGTATATATAGTTTTGAAATGTACAAGTACCGCCCTTTCGAATGATACCAAACACGGCATATTTATCTCAAATTTATTTTTTAATACAGTATTTTATGTTTCCTAGAGGGCGCCACATTAGATTTAGTGTCACTTCATATAGCCTATAACCAGCGGACAATCAATACGCTTCTAACGATACCTTATATGTCCAGTTTTAATAAGTAGTTAAGAAGCTATGAGGGAACAGATGAACATACATACATACTTACATACATACATAGCCTGTCAAATTCAGGCGCGGTTCCAAGGGGGGGGTCACAGGGGACGTGGTGGAAATTCGATCTGTCGGTCGGAATGACGAAGAGATAGCGCCGTATCATGAGCCCGGAATGCTTCGTAAGAACACACATACGCAAGTCCTACGGGCTTGGCGAGTAGTGTGAAGACGTTATGCTCCAGAAGGAGTCCGAAAAGTGCGCGCTAGAGGCCGGTGGCTCCCCAATCGTCGGTTAAGGGTCGTTGTGGCCACATTCTAAGGAGATGTGGCCACTGGAAATGACCCGACACCTCAGTGTGGCCGGGGGTGTCGTCTCAGGCGGGTTGGTGTTCCGACTCTCTTACTGTGTAGAGCGGTGAGAGCGACATGCCCCGGGTTTGAATCTTACGTTACGTTACGTTACCCCGGGATGTACCTCAGTAGTCAGTGATGAGGTAAGGCAGGGGGAACTCCAGAAGCCGCTGATGCATTCCTGGAGCTCCTCTTCACTGCAGATGTAGTCCGCCGCCGGGGTTTAGTGGTTGGACCGATTTGTCGGGAGTTCCATACACGCCCTTCATCCAGATATAGTCACAGATGCCTAAAATATTATGATCCCAATAGATTTACCAATTAAAACAAAAGATATCCATTTGACTGCCTCGTTGGTCTCGCGGTTGGCGTGTGCGACTGGTGATTATGAGGTCTGGGGTTCGATTCCCGGGTCGGACCAAATGTTTGTATGATCTACAAATATTTGTTTCGGAGTTTGGGTGTTTTCTATGTATGATATGTATGTTTTTACAAAAAAAAAGTATACAAGGTGGATATGACAATACGATATTAAATGTAACCGTGGGCTATTTAAATGTGTTGGTTTACTTTGGGATTGTTTAATTTATCCGAAAACGGATACAAAAAAATTAAATTTTCAAACAAACTTAATATTTTAAAAATACAAACCAATAAGGACACCATTTGTAATTTAAGGTCACTAACCTGAGTAGCCACGGTACCAGCTGGCGGCTGTAAAATAGTTACCTAAACGACGCGCGATGTAGGTTTACAAAGTAGATACCAACTTTATCGCCGTAAGCTAAATAGCACTAGTAATATTAATTATGTATTTACGTAAATTTGATCATCTCGTGTCGAGTTTACAACCGGAAGAGCATTATCTCTATTAGGAATAAAAGATTGATTTTTCTCGTATGTCCTGGATAGTATGTATAATAATCCAACTATTGGTAGGTAGGATTAATGAACATTCTCCCTAAATTAATATCTTATCCGTAGTAAAATATTTACTAGCCGTGTAAGTGTAACCGAGTCGAGGCATTGTCTAAACTCACACAAAATAACACAACGCTCCGTAATAACTAACAAACTTAACTAATGAGTCATGTCATTGTAAAATCACTACAAATAAATACCTATTAATAATCAATAGGTACAACAACGCGACACAGGGCACCCGCGCCGATGTCGGCGGCTACTTCAAAGGTACAATGGTAGTGCAGCGCGTGCGACGACGCGACGCCCTCGGTCATTAACCCAACAACATCGTGTAGTAAATTTCAAAAACGAAAAATAGTGTCCTATGGCTAAACTACTGAACCAATTTTATTGAAATTTTGTTGGTAGAATTGTATCATGTGTAGGTGGGTCTAGTTCAAATTAATATCGTATTGTCATATCCACCCTGTATATGTATTTGTATCAGTTGTCTAGTACCCATAACACAAGCTCTGCTTAGCTTGGGACTAGATGGCGTTGTGTGTTAGATGTCCGAAAATATTTATTTATTTATTTGTTTTAATGTGTGATGTCTAATTTACTCGATTTATTTGATTGGTGACCCCCCCCCCCCAAATTTCAGGCTGGAACCGCGCCTGGTCAAATTCATAACCCTCCTTTGGCTTTGCCGTAGTCGGGTACCAAATATTAAAACAGATAAAAGCAATAGGCTTGATAATGAAACAGTTGGATCAAATCTGGCTTGAAAAGAACAGGAACAACCTCTGTTATACAACTGATGAAAAATCTGTTTGACATACCCCACCTCAAGTTTGTACAGGCCAATGCAACTGCAAGCGAATCCAAAAAAAATATATACTAAGCATGAATAAAGTATAATTAATTCAACATTCGTATTCTTATAGCCTGACCAGAAATATATATAAAACCTGTATTGGTGGTGAACTGCCAATGTAGCTACTGTTTCTTTTATACGGTAACAATAGTATAGTCCATACAAAAACTAGTTAAGAAATTTTCCTCAATATTTTAGGCTAGGCTTTATCCATGCTTTCCTCAATTTCCCCTTTTCATCTCTTTCCCCCTTTTCTTCCCCTCTGGACCCTAATTTCCCCTCGAAAGGGAAATTTCCCCTCATTGTGGAAACACTGATGCTGATAGCTATAGAACCGGGGCGGTACTGCCTGCCCTCATATTGGCACATATAGTGCGGCTCGCCCGCACTCGCCGGCCGGCTGATAATAGGTAAACAACTATATAATTCAACGTACAAAATCTGTTTGTACGTTGAACATTATTTATTTTAAATAAATTTAAGTTTTAATATAATATTATTTGACAATAAGGAACGTATACAATATAAATAATTTAGACAGTTAACATGTTTGACAAATAATAATAATTAATATAATAAACATGACAAATAACAATAATACTTTGATGCACACAAATATGTCCTAAATCACTACAAGACTATTATTTTTTATTTTTTTTCTTCAAATTAGGTATTGTATTGTCACCGGTCCTCGATAAGTCTATTAAATGAAATCTGACCATTTCAAGTGGGTCAAAATGAAGTCCAAAGGAGTCGATTACAAACAAACAAACATACCTACATACATTACATAAAACATACAGGTGAAGCTAATAAAAAGCGTGTAAAGACACATTTTCTAAATTTATTACAGTGTCTGCTTTACAACCCCAATAGCCGGTACACACTACAACGATTTATCGCAAAACTGCGCAGTTCATTTGTGCAGTTTTATCGATGGTGTGGACGAAAATTTTATTACAGATTTTTTGGTTGGTGCAAACGATCGGAGGCATGAGCAAAAGTTATTCGTTAAATCGTTGTCGATTTAACTGCACAGTTCGTTTGTGCAGTTTTATAGTAGTGTTTGGACGGAAATTGGTCCAATCGCTCAGTTTGTTCACAAATCTTACTGTAGGCGGAAGCCGCGGAGGCGTCCGCGCACGTCAGTCAACTTATTTATTAAATTTATGTGAGGCTAGCTGAACCCCGCGGTTGAAAGGTTTTGGAGTCCTTATATTCGTGTAGGTTGCACGGGAGTTCTGGAGACAAGTGAAACGGACTAATGTTAGATGCCAACTGTTTTATTAAACTGAATAGTCAACTTAGCTTACACATACACGTACATTACATATTACACACACAAAGACTCATTCTCACACCTATGCACTATTCCCACACGGTGTTACCCGCAGTCATTGTCATACCGCTGGTAACGCCGCGGGGCGAAGCTAGTGTAGAAAAGTAGCCTAAGTTACTCTTTATATCATCAGCTACCTATCAGTCAAAGTCCCGTCAAAATCGGTCCAGCCGTTCCAGGGATTACCCAGAACAAACTGACAGACAGACAAAAATTGTTAAAAAAAAAAAATTTGGTATTATGTACCGTGTATAATGTTTTAATAAATTGTTTTAAACTTTCATGGTCAGTAACATTAAAATATAAATCTGCGGGAAACCTTTTTGTTAGTGAGTATCCGTGTATACATACATATGCATTTAGCAAATAGCGGTTATTTTAATATTACAAACAGACACTCCAATTTTATTTATTTGCATGTTTAAAGAAGTATGACTTTCTTTTAAAAAGCCACTCCTTACACAACACACAGTGATATTTTCTTCTCTTTTTGTACAAATAAATAAACATTTCGGACATCTAACACACAACGCCATCTAGTCTCAAACTAAGCAGAGCATGTATTATGGGTACTAGACAACTGATACAATTACATATATACTTCCTTTCGTAAATAGATACATATTATACATAGAAAACACCCAAACTCCGAAACAAATATTTGCAGATCACACAAACATTTGGTCCGACCCGGGGAATCGAACCCGATACCTCAAGCACAGCAGTCGCATACGCTACTCCTGCGCCACCGACGCAGTCAAATTAAGCAATGTTGTCAGTTAAGCAAAAAATGTCTTCCATCGCGGATGACATGTTTATAGTCTGAGCTTCTGCAGAGAACTAACGATCGATGCAGACATCGTAGACGTGTGGACACTCAATGGACGTACGATAACTGCACAGACGAACTGTGCAGTCACATCGCTACGATAAATCGTTGTAGTGTATACCGACCATAGAATAGCATTGAAGATATCAAGCATAAAGTGTCCGCCAAAATGCACTAAATAGGTGACGCCACTGTAGCAAGTGTAAGTGAGTAAGAGTGTAAACAATTTAATAAAAATAATTAAAACGATAAACTTTTCAAATGAGGAAAGGCTTCCGCTCTGCAATAGTGTGCTTTTCCCAATTAATAACTTAGTTAATAGATGTTACTACGCAAAGTTTTTAGTTTTAAACCACAATGTAAAAAAAGAATTAAAACGATATCACACTCTCTTCTCACTCTAGCGCCACTGTGGTCGGTTCTCGAACTATTATTTAGTCATGTTTGACGGACACTTTTCCCCATAAGAGCCCATCAGAGATTGTACTCCATATCTTTACACTCCATAATATCAAGTTGAAATTAATGTCAAGTAGAAATCTACGGGATTGCTACCTACCATGTACCTTTTTGTTTGTGAGTATCCGATATTTCGGGGCTGTTCACACGCGGCGATACTCACAAACAAAAAGGTACATGGTAGCAATCCCGTAGATTTCTATTTTAATGTTACTGACCATGAAAGTTTAAAACAATATAATGTCAAGTACTCAGATCTGAGCCTCTTGCAGCCGCATAAAAATCAAACGTATAAGTCGATGCGATCAAAACATATGGCGATTTATCCTCCGTTTTTGCCGCATGTTTAATTAGGAGTGAGCTCGTGCAGAGAAACGGATCATGTCGTTTAAACACAAAGGGAGGCTCCTTCGACCAGGCGAGGTGATCATGCCTGGCGGGCCGCGGCTCAACGGTTGATGTTGTACGTATGCTAATTGGTGCGAGAACTTCAATATACTGATGCAGGATTAGTAGTTAGTCCATAGTTTTTTACTTCGTAGTTTGGTGTATCTTCGATAGATGGTGCTGTAGTATATGTCTGCTGCGCCATATGAGGAAGTCACCACACTCGCAACGGAATCAAATAACTATAAAATGTAGGGTACATCCCTTTGACCTAGTTGTCTTCTTCCGCTGTCTGTTCGTTTAGACCTTACAAATTCCTTTATGGATTTGAATGCAGTTTTCAGCAATAAATAGAGTGATTTAAGGGAAAGATTTATATGATAATATAAACAAACATACTACAGTAGAGGAAATCCGAGAATCTCAAAGACTTCCGTGCAAAACCAGGCTGGGTCGCTAGTATAAAGTACGGATTCTATTGAGAACACCACAGAGTACAATGTATATATTTTAGGAGAACACGATTCTATCAGTAATTCAGAGTCCAAAAGCATGAAACTCCGTTCCTGTCTAAGGAACCGATACGCCTCAGAGAAACAGTAAGACGAAAATGGGAGATTAGTTATCTATTTAATTGTTGTTATTTATTTTGTTTTGTTATTGCTAGTAGCTACTGTCGTCACGCAAACAACTCATCTACCATTGTTGTATATGTTTTTGTGTATTGGAGCCCGATTTAGTTTTACAATTGATATTTGTAATTTTTAAACGGTTTTATTTAGCTCACCCCGTTTGTTTTATTTATTATTCTTGGGTCAAATTTAGTAATTCAAATTTCACCCTCTTCCTGTCAACCGATTAATCTGAAATTTTGTATACACTTTGGATTTTGGTGACAATACAATTATGTTTATTCATTATCATTATAAATTCAAGATGGCCGCCGCTACAAAATGGCGGATAATTTATGTTTTATTAATCCCATCAATATGGGTATCAAATGAAAGGGCTCAACAAGCAGAATACAATATACTATAAAAAATTGAAATCCAAGATGGCGGCCGCTACAAAATGGCGGATAGCGTAGGTTTTATCAATCCCATCAGTATGGGTATCAAATGAAAGGGCTCAACAAGCAGAATACAATATACTATAAAAATTGAAATACAAGATGGCGGCCGCTACAAAATGGCGGATAACGTAGGTTTTATCGATCCCATCAATATGGGTATCAAATGAAAGTGCTCAACCAGTAGAATACAATTTACTATGCAAAATTTAAATCTAAGATGGCCGCCGCTACCAAATGGCTGATAACAATTTTTTATCAATCCCACCAATATGGGTATCAAATAAAAGGGCTTGACAAGAAGAATACAGTGCACTATACAACCTCAATATTTAAGATGGGCGCAGCCACCAAATGGCGTATAATAATAAGATTTAAATTTAGAAATTGAATCTGTAATTTAGGTATCTGATTAATCCAGCCTGAATCCACCACCCAAGTCAAGATTTTGTATCGTGTTGAGGACTGTGTGGTGTTAGGGTGGCTAAAAATGATACGTCGTTAGCGGTACACCACCCAAGTTAAGGTGAAAGGTTAAAACGCGCCGAGAACTGTATGGCATTAGGGTGGATAAAAATGATATGTCGTTAGCGTTTTCCCCTCAAGACTCAGGCGCTGGCGCTATAGGCTACATCAACGGAATCGTTTGGCCTCAATTTCGTCGAACTCAGATGTATGCAACAGATGTACCTTCCGTCCGAATTGATTTCGCAAGAGACGGAGTACATCTTATACACCCGAAAGCCATACAGTTTCCAGCTAAGTACAATTACGGGACGGCTGAAAGAAGAATGGTGCCTTTAATACTATCATGGGCTTCTACAATACATAAAATGCAGGGCAGCACTGTGGATCACGCAGTCGTATACTTAGGTGCGAAACTGTTCGAAGAAGGTCAAGCCTACGTGGCTCTTAGTAGAGTAAGATCTTTGCAGGGACTACGTATAGAGGAGTTGGACTGCAATAAACTAACGGGCATGAAACCTTGCAATAATGAAGCACTAAATGAATTAAACAGAATGCGAAATAAAAACTAAAAACTAGAAAATAAAAATAGGTAAAAAAACTTTTTAAGTTAAACGGTTTTATGTTAAACATAAATTGCAATGTTTAAGATAAATGTACTAAAAACAAAAAATAATAAAATAGATAGTCGTGGGAATTATAAACATATGCATAGACTAGACTAAAATAAAACCGTGGGGCACGTCAATTGTCTACAAATTATCGACTTAATGTGCGATAGAAGAATCGTTTAATTCGTCGTTAAAATAGGCAGTTGGCCCGCAGACGGTGAGGAAATTACTTACTATTTTCTTGCTCATGGAAATTCCAATAGTTATACACTCCATGTAAATAAAAGAGATGTTTCAACTAGTTTATCGTTGGACATTCACACTGCTGGCTGGCGAGGAATCGTTTCACTGCTCGTAGTTTGTCTTTAATCGACAAAACATATGATAAAAGTTCACGTTCTGCTATCTGTGAAAACTTTTAATTGGCCTTCTTGTTTTGTATAAAGTTTGTATAATGGAATAATATAGCTGTAAGTTTTCCTATAATTGTAAAATAAAATAAAATAAAAATAAAAGTACTACTCGCTCACCACTATGAAACCCTAAAACTCGCTTATAATCGAGCTTGCTAGCTTGTTTCCACATTCTAGCCCTACTTATCACACGTCCATCGTTGTCGGTTGAACAACTGCCTAATTATAGTGTAACATTACAAAACAAACATTTTAATCAACGATTGTAGACAATTGACGTGCCCCACGGTTTTATTTCAGTCTAGTCTATGCATATGTTTATAATTCCCACGACTATCTATTTTATTATTTTTTGGTTTTTAGTACATTTATCTTAAACATTGCAATTTATGTTTAACATAAAACCGTTTAACTTAAAAAGTTTTTTTACCTATTTTTATTATGATTGGTTTCCTATAACGAAAAAAAAAACAAAGTTTAATGAAAGCCTTGATAGATTATTCAAAAATGTCCTCAATGTCAACGACTTTTGGACTTGTTTCGTTTTTTTATATAGATATTAACATGTAGTCGCTAGCCCGGAGATAAGTAAGATCGGAACCACAGACGTATAATCGGAACAGGCTTAGAGGACAAATGCCGATCCAACACTGGCGAATTCTATAATTCATACGTGCTTACGGTTCTTCTTTGTCCACCCCTTTTCCCAGTTTAGCTGGGGTCGGGTCTCCTTGTACGTCTGCGCCAGAGAACTCTGTTCTGGGTTGTCTGTGTGCTCAGATTCTCTTGTTCGATCTCTTTCTGCATATTTGACCACCAGGTGGCGGGTGGTCTTCCTCTTCCTCGTGGGCGGTCAGGGATATTTAGGGCCTTTTTGACCGGGTGTTCGTCATTTCGTCTGATGATGTGGCCGTACCAGCGCATTCGGCTTTCTTTCAACTTCTCAGCAATCGGTGCTACTCCAAACGATCCTCGTGCATAAGGTTATAAAATGCAAAATAATAAAAAAAATGTACAAACACTTAGTGTAATAAATCATTTACTAGAACTTACCTACTACAAAGGACGATGTCACTTAATGCATTGCCAAGGCATTACCCTCTTCGTAAAACACTAGGACCCTGTGCCAGTCACCATAATTGACTCGAAGGATTAAAATCAAGAAATTCGGATCCAACGTCAATTCCTTGCTGCTATATGGGTGCAAAACGTCATCACAAATACCATCTCATACCGGCTCCAGGCCTTTTTTAATCGCTGATTTCGCCAAATCCTTAGTGTATACTGGGACCAGAAGATCTCCAACGAAGAACTGTTGGATTGTTGCCACCTATATTCCGATTGACCACCTGATAACACAAGTGGAGCTGGATTGATCACACTTTTCGTATTGGGGGCCGCCGGCTGATCATATCGCCAAAGAGGTGTTGGAAACCTGCAAGGAAACTTGGGGACGGACTGTATATGTAGAGTGAGGACTTTTATAACCCAGGACGGGAACAAAGTACATTTGACTGTCTCGTTGGTCTCGTGGTTGGCGTATGCGCCCGTTGATCATGAGGTCTCGGGTTCGTTTCCCGGGTCGGACCAAATGTTTGTATGATCTATAAATATTTGTTTCGAAGTTTGGGTGTTTTCTATGTATAATATGTTTGTATTTATAAAAAAAAGTATATTTGTATTTGTATCAGCAATGACACAGTATATATTTCGTCAGTGGTATCAGTTGTCTAGTACCCATACAAGCTCTGCTTAGCTTGGGACTAGATGGCCTTGTGTGTCAAATGTCCGAAAAAAATATTTATTATTATTTATCTATTAAGTGAGTCAAGTAACGTTAGTCACCATTATTATTATTGTGGTATAATTTCAATACTCAAGTATAAATTTATCTAACTACATCATTCCCGTTTGGTTCAGTCATAAATAAGTGTAGGTATTATTTTCGCCATCATTTCACAGCCGATAAAATTCGATAACTCATGTGACACCGGAAAACACTCCCATATATTTTTGTGAATATATTTTTAATGTAACAAATATTTTCACGATGTGCACGTTACTATTTCTTGCAAGTGAGTTTTATTTTTATTGTGTCTCATCATCATCTCATCACATCAAGAGCCTCTAATAGTCCACAGCCACAAACCGTGGGAGAGCCACGCTTTGGCATGAATGGGCCGGCTCGACCGGAGTGATACCACGGCCTCACAGAAAACCGGTGTGAAATAGTGCTTGCGCTGTGTTTCACCGAGTGAGTGAGGATACCGGAGGCCCATACCCCAATCCCCTACCCCTACCTCCCCCCCCCATCCCCAAAAGGCCGGCAACGCACTTGTGACGCTTCTGGTGTTGCATGTGTCCATGGGCGGCGGTAATCGCTTACCATCAGGCGATACGTCTGCTCGTTTGCCCGCCTATTCCATAAAAAATAAAAAAAAAGCTGGAGTCTGGAGTCCTTAGAATGTTTTCGGTCTACTAGACAATGCTGGACAGTTTTTTTTTGTAAATACATTGCAACAATGCAACAATGCAGCATGTTGACCCACACTGCATTGCTGCATTTTTAGAGGATTCATTCATTCATCATTTATCGAGGAAGGCTATAGGCTATATATCATCACGCTCAGTCCAATAGGAGCAGAGCACCAATGAAGAATGTTACTACAAAAACGGGGGAATTTTTTTACGCTACGGGCAATAGTAGACGTAAACGAGACGTTGCGTGGGTCAGCTAGTGTATAATATGTATGTATTTACAAAAAAAGTATATATGCATTTACAAAAAATGTATTTATGTATTTATATCAGTTGTCTAGTACCCATAACACAAGCGCTGCTTAACTTGGGACTAGATGGAATTGTGTGTTAGATGTCCAATATTTATTTATATTTATTTGTATTCCAAGAATTAGTTTCTTGTTTATTTTACAATCTTATCTAAAGAGCACACTGGAGGTACACATTCTTAAGAATAAACACATATTGTTAAACGAGTATTTTACAAAAACATTAAATATTGATACAAATATTGTGAAACTCATATCGAATCGTATACTTAATGTAGATTTTATTACGTGATAAATATATTTTACTAGTGAAACGATTGTTCTGTTTTCTCAATAAACATTTTATTTATTAAACGATTCTGTAAGGAGAATACCTAAATTAAAGTGAGTTATTTTCGAGTCTTGACTATACGTACGTAGGACCTTCACAGGCCGAAAGGGGAGTGATGATTTGTGCAAGATGACTAACAAGAACTGGATGCTAAAAGCCGAGGATGGAAACAAGTGGCGTTCAATTGGAGAGGCGTATGTCCAGCAGTGGGCTTCGATAGACTGATGATGATGATGATTTTAGTGTATCTGGGATACCTTTAAGACAATAACATCTTTTACCAGATAAGAATGTGATTACTTTGCATTATAAATTTAATAATCTAGTTATAATAATGTACTGGGATATCATGGTCTCACAGTAAACCGTTGTTGAGATTTTTTTATTGCTTTGAATATCCAATGTTTTCCGTTTGGTCCCATCGTATTATAAGAGAGAGGGAACAGATAGTGCATCTATGTTTGCGCACACACTTGTGCACTATAATATCTCCTGCGTAGTTGTCTGGCCTCCCCGTTGATACTGTCAGCAGCAAAGAGATTTTAACAAGGTTTAACATTATTTTTTACCGCACTACGACGAAGCTAAAAGCAAGGGTACCTAACAGTTTAGGCAGTGTATATATGTTCCAACGTAGCGTCTAAACTACTGAACCAATATTAATGAATTATGTGCCAATGGATTCGTAAAATGACTTGTGTGACATGGGTTATATTCATTTTACCAAAAGTTTAATAGTCAGGTTATAAAATATATAAATATTCTCTTGTTGTCATAGCGGTGTTAACATCAATATATGCAGTCAACTCCTACATCCTTCTAACAGCGAACTTGGACGATTTCCACGCCATTGGAAAGCAGATCGCAGCTTCTCCCGTCGGGTCCCAGATCCAACAGATCATCCGCAGAGCTTCGGCGATTTTCAACGAGCATGTCAACAGTAAGGTGAAGAAACGGTCTGAGGCTGATCCTATAAAAGGTTTGCAATCCTTGAAAGTTATTTTTTTTCACACTCACCGGTAGGAAACGTGGCCCAAAATGAAAAGATGATTTAACGTTTTTTTATATTAAAATGTGGTTGGTTATGAGCCTGCCAAAGTGAGTCTACTAACGATCTAAAGCATGAGAAAATTTAAGAGTCATAGTTATTTGGTCACCATACTCATTACGACAATACAGCATGGTGACCCACACTATGGCGGCCTATTGAGATGCTTCTGCATCATTGGGCCTCCGGTCTCGCACTCATCAATGAAACACGATTTTTCATGACAAATGCAGACAATGCAACAACGGAGCATTGCGACCCACACCATGGTGGCCTAGTGATGCTTCTGCATCATTCGGCCGTGATCTTTTGTGAGAGGGTAGTACCGCTCCGGTCGAGCCGGCCTGTTCGTGCTGAAATCACGAGTGGCTCTACTACCTTGAAGTTGGCCCATTCTTAACGCAATGTTAATTTTGTCGTGGTGATACCACGGCCTCACTGGAAACTGGTGTTATGCAATTTTTCTGTAGCTTTTCAAAGAGGGAGTGAGGTAATCGGAGCATACACCAACGTAATACCACTTCTGGGGTCTTAAAGAGCAACGATGCATTTGTTAAGTTTCAAATATGGCCCCATCCATACTAATATTATAAATTCGAAAGTAACTCTGTCTGTCTGTCTCTAACCATAAACCGCTGAACTGATTTAGATGAATTTCGGTGTAGAGAAATATTGAATCTTGAAGGCCTTGGGTTTTTTTCTGTCGTGATAACGACACACACGCGGGTAAAAGCTAGTATTGCCATAAAAAAGCTATTTCTTTTTTACGCCTAGTGGTATATAAAGAAAATGTGTGGGGTTGACATATAAGGGAACGAAATATAGCGTGACTGAGCATAGAGAACTTTGGAACGAGAACTGTACTGATCTCTATTATTACTAACAAATAAACTTAGTTGGATCACAATTGAAACTCAGTCAAGTGTCATTTTGATAAACGTTTTCGGTACGAAGTACAAAGCGAACGTCAAAAACTTAGAAAAGGAAACAAAATGGCTGCCTTATAAATATTGATTTGTGACTTAACAAGTATACTCGTATTACGTTCTAAATGACTTTTTTTTTAAACAATAGTATCATGTTCACCTAATTACACATTTCTGCACTGCCTAAAGGTAGACTGGGATAGAATTCTTCCGACAAAATTTTTTCCGCTGTGTAGTTTTTATTTGTGCTAGAATTTTAGATAGATAGATAACTCTTGATTGTACATAAACACAAAGATACATTTACAGTTTGTAAAATTACAATATAAAACAAAATAAAAAAGTTGTACAAATGGCGGCCTTATCGCGGACTGCGATCTCTTCCAGGCAACCGCTGGATGGAATAAGGGATAAAATATACAGGAAAGGAGGGAGTTGCGAATTATAGTAAGGGTCATCCACAGTAATTTATGCGAATTACAAACTCGTAAGAGAAGGAAGACAAAAAAATAATAATAATAAGAAAACAAATAGAATTAAAATAAAAACAAAAACACAGTGAAACATACACTATCAGATACACACATAATATACACTACATGGCGGACATCACGGTTCTCATCACATCACTTTTCGGAAATGTTCCTTAATCAGTTTTTTAAAATTGCCAATTGTTTGTGCTCGTCTGATGGGCAGTGGCAATGCGTTCCATATACGTGCAGCCTGCACCATAAAGGACTTGTCCATAGAAGTCGTACTATGCTTCGGAATTTTTAAAATCAAGTTCTCCGACGATCTTAGCAACCTTGAATGTGAATCACGTAGGAACTCAAAGCGTTCCTTTAGATAGAGAGGAGTGTGGGGATTAAATAGAATATTGTACAATAATGTTAGAATGTGAGTATTCCGGCGAAGGCGAATGGGTAACCAGTTGAGCTTATTCCGATATTCAGTGATATGATCAAATTTGCGCAATCTAAAAATGAACCTTATGCAGAAGTTTTGAAGGCGCTCAACTCTATTAAGTTGGTCCTCGGTGAGATCAAGGTAGGAGGCATCTGCATTGTCAAGAATTGGGAGCAGAAGGGATTCTGCTAGCGCAACTTTGGTCGCAATCGGTAAGAAGTTTCGCAACCTTCTCAGAGATCCCGCAGAGGCAAACAATTTCCTGCTGAGTTCTTGCAGTTGTGGACCCCAGGACAAGTGTTTATCAAAAATAATTCCTAGGTTTTTAACTGTGTCTGAAATTGGAATTAAGGCTCCATCGCAGAATACTCGAGGCTGTTGCGACCAATCCACTTTGGATAATAACCTAGTGCTACCGATAACTATTGCTTGTGTTTTTGATGGATTCACGGTTAACCCATGTTGCTTACTCCATACACAAATCTGCTCTATGTCCCTATTAATAGTTGAGATAGCTACTCCTAGTTGTTCTAATGGTGCTTGGGCATAGATCTGTAAATCATCTGCATAAAGGTGGTAGGAGGAGGCTAAATTTTTGGAAATGGAGTTTATGAAAACTGCGAAGAGCAAAGGGGATAAAACGCCACCCTGAGGTACGCCGGCAGTCGTAGTGCACCAGTGAGATAATGTGTCCTCAATGCGAATACGTTGTCGGCGCTCGAACAGTTAGTTACGAAACCAGTCAATAGCCGTCGGAGATATGTTAAGAGAGCCCATCGTTGCAAGCAAGACGTGAAAGTCAACAGTGTTAAAAGCATTGCTAAAATCTAGCAGCACCAGCACCGTTAGCTTGCCCTTTTCGAGACCTGATCGTATATCGTCCGCGATATGAACCAGTGCGGTGGTTGTACTGTGACTAGGACGAAAACCAGATTGTAGGGGATTTAGAAAGGAATTTTTGTAGAGATAAAAATTACTTTGGTTGTAAACAAGACGCTCTAGAGTTTTCGATAGGAAGGGTAGGATAGAAATAGGACGATAATCGGAGAAAGTGGATGTGTTGGATTTTTTTGGTAATGGGGTTATTAAGGCTTCTTTCCAAGCAGCTGGAAAGTTTCCAGTAATTAGGGAAAAGTTAAATATATGAACAAGGACAGGAATGATTTCTTCGAGAATCGGTAGGATCATATCGCGGCTGATACCATCACTTCCAACTGCGCTGGAATTAATTGAAAGTATGCTTTTCTTAACATCACAAGCGGTGAATTGACTAAAGACAAATAATGGAGAGTCTGGAGTCTGGAGAGAAGAAAGATATTGTACAGTATTATTTTTAACTGTCTCGTCAAAATGAGACGACTTGGAGAAGTGCTGATTCAGCAACTCGATATTTAAGTTATTGGGAACATTGTTATGTCGTGATTTTCCAACTCCTAGTGATCGAAGAAACTGCCAGTAAGTAATCAAGAGAATTCCATGTATACAAATTAAAATTTCCAGACATAAGTATTGTATCCTCGAATATGTAGGCATAGGGCTACCAACTATTATTTGGTACCAATCACGCAATAGCTGGATACTCCCCGGATATCACCATACCGGTGGTTATGTCGGACTCGAAGCGACCAAAAACCGCACGCCGTTTTAAGGTTCCAGTAGCCGGGAAATTAGGTGTACCCTAGAAAGGAAAATCTTGGAACCCCAACGTACCTCGGGCCATCTACTTGTTTAGATGACCCCCTCTTGTGTGGGGACTCAGACGTACACAGGACGCGTGCGCCTGTCGCAAATTACCGAACGAGATAATTCCCACTTCGATGGCCGCCTCGAGGTCACGCCTCTGCTGTGCCTACGCCGGGCATTCTGCCAGCGTGTGGTGTGCCATGTCCAGTAGTGGCACTCAGGCATTGGCTAGTTTGGATCAGACACATGTGATCTCCAAATCATCCTTTTCCAGTGATAACTTGCGTCTGCCGGTATGAGAGTGTCCCGTGATGTCTTTCGAGCCAATCCTCCACAATGAGTCTTACCGCCGTAAGAATGGTGTGCTTGAGATCTCTAACTATCTGTGGCTACCGCTTCTGTCGTCCAACATGTAAATCACATCACATATCAACATCTTTTAATATTCCACTGTTGAATAAAGGCGTCTCCTTAAAAAGGAGGTTAACTAGCGGACCTACTATACTACGCTCGCCAGACGGGATGGTATAGGGTTTGTGTCATATTTTCTTTCTCATTGCAATGAAGTAGCCTGTAGCCCTGCGTAGTTATCATCTGAAGATCAATTTTTGCAATAAAAGTTCAGTTTCGATCTACTTTCAATCTCATAAATATCATAAAACATATTTTCGTAGCAATGTTTTTATTACCCAACGCTGACCGTAATTGTGATTGCCGTATTCTGATCGAAAGTTGAATCAGTATTCTGATAGCTTTAGTAATAACTACGAGAATGTTTTTTAATATATTTCTGAGGTCGATCGATCCATTGAGTTTTGGATGAACTTTTATTGCGGGTACTGACCTTCTGGTTGTTTTTCAGATGATTCCCTAGAAGTCTGGATCCCTGCGAAATCGGGTAATTATACTATAATAGCTTTTGCTCGCGGCTACGCCCACGTGTAGCCCCAGGATATTAGAAATTATCTAGAGTTATTATTTTTTTATTTGTTGCGTTTCTTACATATTTAGATTTCTCAGAAAAACTGTCATTAAAAAAACCCTTTTCCTAGATAATCAAATTAAAAAAAACTGCATATAGTGGTCCAAGTGAATTCCAAAATTACTAAAAATATTCCAAAATCGGAGACGAAATTTTTAAAAAACTTTCAAAATATATGTTTGAATTTCAGATAGAGAAAGTGTTTCAGACAACGACAGTTTGACTGAAAAAGATGAGGCGTACTTGAAAGCCAAGAAGGAGAGCATGGCAGAACGAAGAGCAGGAGAAGATGACGTAGTAGCGCTCGGGAAGAACGCCAGCTATTACCTCCAGTCTCTGAAGAAGATCTTTGAGAGTGTTTGAAGCTAAATAAAGATTTATAAAATGCAATTGATATTATTTTCCCGGGTCCCTTAAGTTGGGCTTGAAAAAGCATATCACTAGGCCGCCATTGATCAATGTCTGTGGCCGCCATAGTGTGGCTCACCATGCTGCATTGTTCGTATTGAGGATGGTGACCTCCACTCTTGGATTCTACTCATGGGTTCCATTAGGCAGAGCATTTTGACAGCTAAGACATAAAAAAAATGTATTGTTTTCTTCACTTGGTAGTCAACAGATGTTTAACGGGATGCGGGCTCAGTTGACCACGAAGTGGTTTTATTTATGAGTAGTAACTTTGAGCAAAATTAATATGTTTAATCTAATATGATTAAAATTCAAAATCACTTGGTTTTCATATATATAAGATAAAATATCACGCTCTGTCTATTAGAAGTGGAGCAGTCATCATACAGGCAGACAGAACTCTAGTATATTTCAGCCACCAGATTAATATCTTACGAACTCATAACTTCCTTTGTGGAAAAGGAATAATAAATGAGTTTGTGAACGTTAAAAAAAAAAAGAGATCGTATTCGAAGAATTTGGTGAGTTAAATTTAGACGGTAGATATTCAAGCAGCTCTAAAATACATGTCTGTACACTTTGTTTGAATTAGATAGATGAGTATACAAGTACGCATAAGGAGGCATTTATACTCTGTCCATTTCTTTATTTTCTTTTTGACAGTTCAAGAAATTTTGAAATTAGTGACGCCCTCACCCATTACCGATTCGATTTGAAACGAATAGCGATTTTATTTATGAAGAACTTTCAATCGATTGAATTAAATATTTTTTGTTGAAATATTAATTATTCCTTTATTAGTTTTTATATTATACAAGAAATAAACAAAAATATAAATAATAAATCAGTAAATTAGATGAATGAACAGAGTTATTGTTTTTTACTCTTGGTTTGATCCTAAATTCCAAGATTTCGACTTAATTCCTTGCAAAAATTCAATCTTGGAGTCATAGATACTATTTTTATTTCCCTTTTTTATTAAATTTACAGAAAAAATACTTACATGAAGTCAAATTATTTTTGTCATATGATCGATTTATCGTATTTCAAGTACTGTTTTATAGTCTGTGGTTGTTTGTTATGCACAGACCACTTCACTAAAGTACCGTCACCGTCAATAAAGTACGACATTAGTAGTACATAATTCCGAAAAAAATATGGTAATTTATAGGCGTTAGCTGTCAAAAAGAAAATAAACGAATGGACAAAGTATAATTTTACAAATGCTCTTTCAGTCTTACTCCTCAAGAATAAGCGTGTTTGTATTAGGACTATTTATAACTCTTGTTTTGTCATCTTCATCTGTATCAATATTCCTAATTAAAGAAGTAGTGATCTACACTGGTTTCAATGGTACCTACTTGTTTTTTATCCGACTATAATAAAAAGAGGAGTTCCTTAATTTGATTGTGTATTATTTAATGTTATACTATCATTTATGAACCGATATGAATATACTTTCCGCCATGTGCCATAAGTTGACAAATTAAGAAAAAATATAGTGTGTCACGATTTCTTACGATGATGGCACATCGAAGCAGCGTATAATTTTAAAAGTCTTTTTTTAAATAACTTAACATGTAACCTTCATACTCCATATACATTTATTTTTAACGAATTTGTGTTCATTATTTTAAGCTAACAATTTTAAACATATTTAGATTAGATTCCGATTTCAATGTTAAAACGTGTCGAACGTTAATCGCAGCGACCAAAGTTCCATTTATAAAAAAAAACTGTTTATTGAGACATGCAATATCAATAATATACAAAAAGACACAAGGTAAATAGACAAAATAATTAAAATAAGTCTTATTCTTTGAGTTTAAGAGTTTATTTTCAGTTATTAATTAGATTTTTCGCACAAGTACGCCAGTTTTTCAGTATCGCAAGGCATGTCTTCTAGCTCAGCCAGGTGTGTGAGAGTCGCACAGCGGTTCTTCAACGTAGCTGCCGATGACCAGATATGGTACAAATCATTTATGCTGTTACCTGGAACAATTAACATTAAAATAATCAGTTTAAATAATCACAAATTTTAACAAAAAAAAAACCGACTTCAATCTGGACCACACGGGAAGCACCAGCTTTCAAATAAAAAAGAATCATTAAAATCGGTTCACCCAGTCTAAAGTTATGAGGTAACAAATATTTAAAAAAACAGTCGAATGATAAACACCACCTTTTTTGAAGTCGGTTAAAAAGGTGTCATTGACTTAAATAGAGATATATATAAATATAAATATAATAAATAAATATTTCGGACATCTAACACACAACGCCATCTATTCCCAAGCTAAGCAGAGCTTGTGTTATGGGTACTAGACAACTGATACAAATACATATATATACACTTTTTTGTAAATACATACATATTATACATAGAAAACACCCAAACTCCGCACAAATATTTGTAGATCATACAAACATTTAGTCCGAATCGGGAATCGAACAGTGATCAGCAGTCGCACATGCCAACCGCGAGACCACCGAGGCAGTCGTCGGTCTCGCCCATATAACGAAGGAAGCGCGGAGGCTTCATAGGTCACTATTGCGCTATTGAGTGTTATGGGATCCGGGACTGAACATCGGACAACACTTAGTGTGATCTACATATTGTTTTACGACTGCACGTTTGGCCTAGTGGTTTAACGGTCACCACGCCGATTCCTACTTCGCCAAGTGTCGTGGGTTCAAATCCCACGTAGGACAACACTTTGTGTGATCCACAAATTGTTGTTCTGAGTCTGGTTGTTCTTTGTGTCCGTTTCATGTATGTTTGTAAAGTCCCCAGCGACGAAAAAATGTTTTTTTTAATGGAATGGATTGCAAACACCACCCGCAACAAAAGGTAGTAGAGCCACGCTGATCTAAAGATAGTAGAGCCACGCTGATTTCAGCACGAACGTGCTGGTTCGACCGGGGCGGTACTACCCTCGCACAAAAAATCAACGTAAAATGACAGCGGTCGTGCCGTCGTGTTTCGTTGGTGAGTGCGAGACCGGAGGCCCAAATAGTCTAGTCTAGTCAACAAGTATGGAACTTGTTGACTAGACTAAAAGATGCAGAAGCATCACTAGCCCGCCATGGTGTGGGTCCCCATGCTGCATTGTCTGCATTCGCAATGAGTATGGTGACCGCCACTCTTGGATTCTGCTTATGCTTTCCATCAGGCAGAGTAGAGTCATTTTGACAGGCCATACATAAAAAAAAAACAGCAGAGGCATCACAAGTGCCTAGCCGGCCTTTGGAGGATTAGAGCAGAGGGTGGGGGATACAATAGAATCGACCTGCTTCTACTTTTTATAAGGAGGGAAGAGGAAAGGAAAACTTTAAACAAACCGTATACCGACTCGTCTTGCTAGCAGACCTATGTCTGGAGAGGCCTATGTCCAGCAGTGGACTGTTAAAGGCCCTTGATAGGATGTGAAGAGTTAAAATAAAAAAAATAACAATTTCATTACATAGAACTCAGTAACTACTAGGTATTCACGGTTGTTATTCGAATAATTAAATTGCATTTTAAGTTCTAAACATCTTTTATATAAGATTACATTTCAATTGGACCAATTTCTAATAATTGCAAAGACGGACTTCAAAATGTATTTCTAAACGAATTCGTCTAAGAAACTTTACTGAATATTTATTCTGCTAATAGCTATTTTGAAATGGATTCATTGAAAATTTGTTTATTTTTCACATTGATTAGCCAGGATTTTAAGAATTGGTCTTTGATACTATTGAATTGTATGATTGAATATCATTAGTAAGCACCTGAACTCTAGGCTAAAAGTTCGAATCCCGACCACGACAAGTAATTATATAGTGATCACGATCATTTATTCTGTTTCTGGATGCTTTTATGTAGGTAACTATTATTATTATTATTATAGACTCAGCCCAATTTGAGATCAGCCGTTTGCGAGGTTCATATTTTTTTATGTGGTGATAAACTCAACATTCTAAGAGTCACCACCCCTATTCATTAATTGCAAAGAAGAACGAAAACTTGAACAATACTCTATAGTCTATATCAACCGCTCTGATAATCGTGATATAGAAGGCGTAAACCTTCTAAGGGCTAGCTTTTATATTTATTTTAAAGACTGCCATAATTAATCTACTCTGCCTAATGGAAAGTGTGGTGACTTCCACATACAACGCAAACAGAAGCACACTACAGCGCCATCTACCGAAGTTACACTGAACTACGAAGTAACGTACAATACGAAGAAACTATCAAACCTGAATCGCGCAATAGAAATTATCGCACCAATTTACATATATACAACATCCCAACATCAACCATTGGGCAGTGGCCCGGCAGGCATGATCACCTCGCCTGGTCGAAGGATCCTCCCTTTGCGTTGGTGGGACCTGACACCCGTTCCTCCACAGAAGGCATGAGTAGAACCCAAGAGTGGTGGACTTTTGTCTTTGTTTTATTTTTTGAACACTAGCTCCCCCATTAGGAATCATACATCCTGTGTCACGAGAGACTTTACAAACATACATGGAAAGGACTCAAAGAACAACAACTTGTGGATCACACAAAGTCAGCACTTGAGACAGCTCCCATGTGGGATTTGAACCCACAGTACTTGACGCAGTAGAGAGCGGCGTGGCGACCGTTTAAACCACTACGCCAATCGTGTAATCAAAAGCCGTTGATAACGATGATAATATAATATGACTTACCGCGAACACTGCGCCAGTCGTTGCTGCCATCCTTATCACTAAGCCCAATCCAGGCGTAAGCCCATCCTGACTGATCTGATACGATATCCTTGAGTACAATTGCTTCCTGATGAGACTTGACCACGGCTAAATATGCTCCATCTTCTTCACACTTCCTCTTAGCGTCATTCCATGGCACGTATATATCGTACAACTTATAGCAGTTGCTTCCTCCATAGCTTTTATAACCTGTTTTAAAAACATTTCTTTGGTAACTTTATTAGATACTAGCTGACCCGTGCCCACTTCGTTGGGCGGTAAACATTTTTTTCTCCGACTTACTTTGCAAATTCAGCTACCACGAAAAAGTCTTTACACTTTTCGGGTTATTATATAGCCTATGTCATTCCCAAATAACGTAGCCTTCTATTGGTAAAATAATTTTCAAAATCGGTTCAGTAGATCCCGAGATTACCCCTTACAATTTAACAAATATACAAACACACAAACTTTACCTCTTTACATAATAGTGTAGACATGCTTTTGCCCGCGGCTAAGTCCGCGTATATGTCGGCTATCGCAATAAAGAATAGACTATTTCCTTCCTCAAGAATCAAAGTATCTCCATGACGAATTTCCTTGAAATCAGTGCAGCGGTTAAGCCGTGTAAGCGTAACAAACAGATACTTTCGAATTTATAATATACTAGCTTTTGCACGCGGCTTCGCTCACGCAGACTTTCATCACCTGATTTACCCCCTCAGGGGTATTTCAAACATTCCTTTCTTAGTTACTTACGTTATATAACAAAGAACCTACATGCAAAATTTCAGGATTCTAGCTTCAGCGGTTTGGGCTGTGCGTTGTTCTCTGGGTATGTCAGTCAGTCAATCACATTACTCTTTTATATAAATATATATAGATTATGGATTCTAATGTGTCCATCAGTTCACTTAAAAGTTATTTATAAAATACAACATGGGAACTTACCGTCTCCACAATCAACCGGGTTTGAGTTAGTTAATATGTCTGAAGATGGAAAGGCTGTAAACAAAACATTAATCATTTTTGAGCCACGGAAAATAAAAAAAGCTTCACGTATTAATATATAGAGAGCGCAATAAAGAAACATACATATCTACCGTGGGAGAGCCACGCTTCGGCATGAATGGGCCGGCTCGACCGGAGTGATACTACGGCCTCACAGAAAACCGGTGTGAAATAGTGCTTGCGCTGTGTTTCACCGCGTTAGTGAGGATATCGGAGGCCCATACCCCAATCCCCTACCCCTACCTCCCCCCCCATCCCCAAAAGGCTGGCAACGCACTTATGACGCTTCTGGTGTTGCAAGTGTCCATGGGCGGCGGTAATCGCTTACCATCATGCGATACGTCTGCTCGTTTGCCCGCCAATTCCATTAAAAATAGAAAATCTACTCAGATACTACACTCTATACTGTCACACTTCTTCTTTGAATCTCTATAAAGGAACTCAAAATTGTCAAGACTTACACTTGAAATTCCTGAGTTTCATAAATTGTTAATAAAAAAAAGTAAAAACTAAAACCCACTAAAACTAAAAGCCGTAGTCACACGTTGTTACAGTGTTATGGTGCGTTTCTATGTAACGTGTGACTACGGCTTTTCAAACTTGTTTTATACTTTTTCAGCGTCGTTTTTTGTCGTAGTTGGGTTTTAGTTTTTACTTTTTTGTATTTAAAATGTTTTGGTGCCGTTATTAATATATAATAATATATATTTGAAATGTAATACAAGTAACGCCCTTTCCAATGATACCAAACACGGCATATTTATCTCAAATTTATTTTTTAATACAGTACTTTATGTCGGCTAGAGGGCGCCACATTAGATTCAGTGACACGTCATATAGCCTATAACCAGCGGACGATCAAGACGCTTCTAACGATACGTCATTTGTCCTGTTCTAATAAGTAGTTAAGGAGCTATGAGGGAACAAATGAACATACATACATACATACATAGCCTGTCAAAATCATAACCCTCCTTTGGCTTTGCTGTAGTCGGGTAAAAACAAAAAAAACGTATCGAAAATAATCGAAATTATCATCGTAATTCTAAAACTAAGCAGAACGCCACCGAAACCTGTCATTCTGTGTTGCTGAAGTTAAAGTAAAGAACTTACCTGTCGCTGTAGACAGCAGTATAATACAAGCGATTAAACTCAACATGTTCAAAGATAATATGGTAGTGACCAATCTAGTAAAGTCACAACTGACGCAGTGACATTGTAAAGAAAATTATTTATACTGCTTAACAACTGATAACAGTGACTTGGATTTGTTTTTGTTTTCAATTTTGTAACATTGATATACAATATCAATGTTTTGTAATAAGCTTAGGACGACGTCACAGAAAACCGGTGTAAAATAGCGCTTGCGCTGTGTTTCATCGAGTGAGTGAGGATACCGGAGGCCCATAACACAACCCCTCCCCACATCCCTCTCCCCATCTCCTAAAGGCCGGCAACGCACTTGTGACGCCTCTGGTGTTGCGGGTGTCCATGGGCGGTGGTAATCGCTTAACATCAGGTGATACGTCTGCTCGTTTGCCCCCTATTCCATAAAAAAAGACGTTATAATTAACTAGTGGTAACCAGTGTTCGAAGTTCGATTTTTAATTTCTTTAGCTTTCTGCACTCTTCCACTATACCTATAATCTATAACTATGCTAAACTTAACACTCCTTCGTTCGCACAATAATAACTGCTGAAATTGATATTGTTCGTTCTAAGAGCCTTGTACTTCATTGTGAAACGAGCCTTATAACTGTTTACTTTTACTTACATGACTTAATAATCATTAATAATGATAAAATTATCATTATTTTGTCATAACAGCAGTTATTTTGACTACAGATACAATATTATTCGGAAACCTGACTTTATCGCTACAAGATACGTCTCATCAGGTGGTTCTATTTCAATTTCAATTTCTTTATTTTCAAAATAGTGTAACGTAATTACATCTTTTTGACGTCAAAAACTACTCAATACTAAGTTTACCACCGCTTCCTAGGCGCTAGTGGAGAAGAAACGGCGCAACAAACTCCACTGCTGCATTTTCAGACGTCAGCTTATACATATATATCTTATGACTAAATATGGACGAATGTACATTTTTGTCTCGTGTCAATATAAATAAAGGTATATAAAAAAAAAAAAAAATTTTAACCCAAGTTATACAATAAAATAATTGAAAATGTCAAAATATTGTAATGTCAAAATACAGTAATGTCAAAATACAGTAAAAAAAGGTCGCGTGCCTACCACAATATCATTAGTAGGCAAATGCCACAACTACAGCATTCTGCAGTTGTAGCACTTTAGCATTCTAGGAGGGGCCTGCACCATGCTCAAGCCAGACATTTTTGTCTTCAAGGTAATCGACTGTCCTATAGTATGCTTTTTTACATAAGGTGGCCTTAACAAATGTTTTAAATTTATTGTCAGGCATACCAAGGACCGATTCAGGCAATTTATTGTAAAAGCGTATACCTTCCCCCCTAAAAGAATCACTAACTTTGCTAAGCCGATAACATGGAAGGATCAGTTTATTTTTATTGCGCAGATTTCTGACTGTAATGTCACTTACTTTTGTATAATTGGATATATTTTTCCTGACATACAGTATGTTCTCGAATATATATTGGGAAGCTACAGTTAAAATATTAATATTTTTAAATCGTTCCCTAAGAGAATCTCTCTTGCCTACACAATAAATGGCACGAACTGCCCTCTTTTGTAGTATAAATATAGTTTCTAAATCTGCTGCATTCCCCCAAAGTAGTATTCCATAAGACATCAGACTATGAAAGTAACTAAAATATACCAGCCTAGCAGTCGGTTCATCTGTCAACCGCCTAATCTGTCTGACAGCATAAGCAGCAGAACTGAGTTTATTGGCCAAAGTAATGATATGGTCACCCCATTGCAATTTCGAATCCAATGTAATGCCTAGAAAAGTAGTGCTATTTACAAATTCTAACCTTTGCCCCCCCAGCACGACATTAACGTGTGCTTGCCTCACATTAGGCAGTGTAAACTTAATGCATTTGGTTTTTTCTGCATTCAGCAATAGGTTGTTTGCATAAAACCAATTTGAAATGGCGTTCAAAAGACTATTAATATTACTCGCATCTGCACTACGCCGATCTACCTTGAATATCAGTGATGTATCATCTGCAAACAATACTATGCCAGCCTGCGATTCGATCATATAGGGCAGGTCATTGACATACACCAAAAAGAGAAAGGGTCCTAGGATTGATCCCTGTGGTACGCCTATTTTGACGTTTGATCCGATTGACTTGACGTTATTCACAACAACAGTCTGAAGCCTATCTGTTAAGTATGACTTTAATAGTTCTATTGATTTGTTATCAAAACCATATCGACGTAGCTTGAGCAAGAGTGTTTGATGGTCAACACAATCAAATGCTTTGGAAAGATCACAGAATACCCCCAATAGCATCCTGCGATCCCTCCCAAGCGTCGTAAATTTGGCTAACTAAGGCCACTCCCGCATCAGTGGTAGATTTCCCGCCAGTAAAGCCATATTGTTGGCTATGGAAAAGATTGTTGGTCTTGAAGTAAAGTTGCATCTGACTGAGCATCACTTTCTCAAACACCTTACTCAGAGCTGGCAAAATAGAGATGGGGCGGTAGTTGCCAAGTTCCGACTTAGATCCTTTCTTAAATAAGGGTATTAGTTTACTGCGTTTCATCAAATTAGGAAATGTGCCTTCATCTATACATTCATTAAATATGAGTGCTAGATCAGGTGCAATGATATTAATTATATGACTAATTAAACTAACTGACATGCCCCAGTAATCCTCAGACATTTTTATTTTTAGATTTTTAAATGCCTTTAAAATTTCATTGGGATCAATATGTTTGAAGTTGAATTTTGAAGAACTAATATTACTCTCAACAAGGGCCACAGCACTGTTAGCACTGGAGTTAATAGAGGAAGTGAGTTTCAATGGAATATTAGTAAAATAATCTTCAAAAGCATTTACAATATCCTTCGGAGAGGTGATTCTCTTGTTTTCCAATTTAATTTCAGCAACAGTATCCCTCATTTTACATTTACCAGACTCTTTGTGAATTACTTTCCAAGTTTCTTTCATTTTATTGGGAGCCTCAATTATTTTCCTTTTAATGTGAATGGCCTTCGCTTGTCTACATACCTTTTTGAATATCTTAGAGTAATTTTTTACATATTCAATGAAACTACTGTCAAGTCTGTACTGTTTCTGGGCGTATAAATCGAAAAGTGTTCGTCTACTTTTATATATGCCTACAGTAGCCCATTCACAGAATTTAGATTTAGTACTGTGCTTTTTACATTTTTGTTTGAATGTATGTGAAAAAGCATCAGTTAATGTACTAAATAAACTATTGTAATGAACATCAGGATTATTGCCCAGGTAAGCTACAGAATTGAGTTTGTTCTCTAACAAGTTTTTGAATACTCTAATTTTGTTAGAATTTATGGGCCTACACATAATTTCCTCTTTAGGTTGATTATTATTTCCCTTGGAAAAGGATACTATTTGACCACAGTGATCTGAGGGCAACGCACTTATTACGGACTTACCTAGGTATACACTGTCACTAAAAAAATTATCTAAACAACTGGCAGTTGTAGCAGTGATTCTAGTTGGTTCACAGAAAATGTGTTCAAGGTTGTAACTATTGAACATGTTTAGAAATTGGGTACTTTTCCTACACTGTTCCAAGATGTTTATATTAAAGTCTCCACACACAATTAAATTCTTACCACTACTAGATGCCATCCCAAGAATCCGGTCCATGACCCCAAGAAACATTCCAAAGTCACCACTAGGTGGACTGTATACGCATACTACTATATAACTATCAAGCTCGGCACAGGCCACCTCAGCACATCGCTCAACAGAAAGTCTAACAATGTCAATCCGCTCTTTGCCGCAGAGACCATTTTTTACTAAGACCATGGAGCCACCTCTGATAGCAGACCCTCTGTTAAAGCAACTTACAATTTTATAATTGTCTATGCTGAACATCATCTCACTCTCTAAGAGCCAATGCTCAGTCAGACACAAAATATCTATATTGAATTTCTCTAGGAATAATTCTATTATTAATTCCTTGCCGGGAAGACCTTGTATGTTTTGATGAGCTATCTTTAGCTCTGGCATTCCTGTTGTCTGAGCACTTAGTTTAAATTACTATTATCAGTTAAACATACAGAATCACCACTACAAGTACCTGGCAAGTCTGTAGGTATCTGGTTATTGCTTTGTTTATAATGTAAACTTGTCCAAAAATTAATATTATATGCTACTAATGTAGCAATTTTATATTTGTCCTGCTTTTTAAGATATATACTATTTTTAGTCTTAAAACAATAATTACTAATAAAATTATTAGTGTCAAAAAATATAAAAGTGTCATTACGACGACATGTCAAAGTATGAATAAAATTATTCAAATAGTGTATCTTTTTATTATGAGATGAAGGCTGGCAACACACATATGGAAATGCACATAATATTATTTTAGATACTTTTAGCTTACTTAGGCTTTCTATACAGTATAATAATTCTTTCTTGCCTACTTTGCTACTCTCACCTACCAGTAACACAATGGTGGAATTACTATTATACTTGGAAGACACAATTTTGTCTATAATTTGAGTGTAAGTTGCATTGGGCAGGGAATAATGAATACAGTTTTTTAAATATTCACTAAACATGTAGCCCATATTGCAACCCACACTGTCAGAAAATACCATTGTATTACTAGGTGGCCCAACGTTGTCAGAAGAATCAGATACAGTTTCAAGAACACTGCCACAAGCAGAGAGAGCCGCTATGGAGTCATTGACAGGGGGTTGGTTGATCAGCCCAGAGCTGCACTGTCGAGTTAATGAATCAAGTAGTTTTTGGTTGTGCCTGCTGTCATCAATCAATTTGTCCAAAGCCAACATGCATTCAGTATTCTGTTTACTTTGGTGGTTATATTTAGAGAATAAAGCTGAATAATCCTCCTGCAATTGCTTGATGTGTGACTCTAGCCTGACCCTCCCAACATCATGAGCCACTTGACTCTCCGCCAACTGATTACTACATATAACCAACTGCCTCCTACACATATCTAGGTCACATTGGAGTTGTGAATTTAAGTTTCTAGTATTTGTCAAACAAGACTTCATCTTTAGATTGATTTTATTAATTTTTTTGTTTATTTTTAATTTATTTTTGATTTTATTATGGCTAACTTGTTTAGGCAATTTCATACACCTACTATCATTAATGAGATCAATTACAGATGAATTGGTTGAGGTAGGCACACAGGTGCTTTCAAGGAGTTCGGTATAGAGGTTGGACACCTCTGCTGATTGGCGCGACTGGGCATCCTGCTCGTAGCTACTAATAAGCCTGTATGCCTCCCCCAGCTCATTTTCTAGCTGGGTGTTACGTCTGAGGGTTAGCTCAAACGTATCACCGCATTGGCGGAAAGACTCAATTTCTATTTGCAGCTGGTAAAGTTGTTCGCGCAACTCATCCCGAGTAACTTGGCTTTCAGAGAGCTTTTGTTCCAAGCTGATGTTCTTATTACGCATAAATTCATATTCACGTTCATTATCTTCCCTTTCCATTATTAATTGCTCATTTTCTTTCTTTTCCACTTTTAGTTGTAGTAGGGCTTCTCTCAACTGCATTTGTAATTGACGGGCAGTCGCAGCTCGTGTCGCAGCTCGCGTGGACGTAGACATATTGACGCAATAGGCACTTATTTAAGTTTATTAGGGAGGATAATGAACACCAGTAGCAACGCAGAGCCAACAAAACCAGCTGACTAGCTAGGAATAACCTATTCCTACCTACCTATCCAAGTAATCACAAGTTTATCAATTGTTTGACTATTCCAGAGTGTGTAAAGTGGCCAAAAGTTGGATAAAACAATATTCAAAGACTTGAAATAGTAAAAATAAGCAGTGAAATGACTATAAAATCACTGTTCTTACCTTTTAAACTTGTGAAAAAAAAAAAAAAAATCTTCTATATCTAAACCGTAAACGTATACATGACCTAAAGAAAAACCAAACATTTAGTTTTATCACTGACTAACAGACACTTTCCAGTAGCTTCTTTCAAACTTTTAGGGTTCCTTAGGCAGAACATAGTTAGTTAGTTACAGCATTCGTGCTGTCGTGTTTCTTTGGTTAGTGCGAGACCGGAGGCCCGATGATGCAGAAGCATCTCAATAGGTCGCCATAGTGTGGGTCACCTCGCTGCATTGTTACATGGTCTGCGTTCGCAATGAGTATGGTGATCTCTTGGATTCTGCTCATGCTTTCCATTAAGGCGCGTCTCCACCGAAATTTGACAACACAAAAAAAGGTTGACAACAGGAAAATTGCCAACTTTTGTTCGGTGGAGACTCGGCTTTAGGCAGAAAAGAATCAAATTGGCAGGGTCTATATCTACATCTATATATATAAAAGAGTAATGTGACTGACTGACTGACATACCCAGAGATCAACGCACAGCCCAAACCGCTTAAGGTAGAATCCTGAAATTTTGCATGTAGGTTCTTTGTATAACGTAAGTGAGCACTAAGAAAGGATTTTTTGAAATTCCACCTCTAAGGGGGTAAATCAGGGGATGAAAGTCTGCGTGAGCGAAGCCGCGTGTAAAAGCTAGTTTATATATAAATTATTGTTTGGTTTGGTAAACTACGCCATGGGTGTCGTCTGAGGCAGTTAAGAGAGCAAACTACGCATGACATCACCATCAGCATCAATGTAACCGATTTCTTTTATTGAATAGAGGCCAAACGAGCGGACGTATCGCCTGACGGTAACCCATTACCGCCGTCCATGGACACCCGCAATACCAGAGGCGTCACAAGTGCGTTGCCGGCCTTTCAAGAAGGAGTACGCTCATGACTGCAAAGAAAAGGAAACCTTAAAACCAAACTTGTACCAATCAGTCTGGCTAGCGTGGTATGTAGGCCATAATCTTCTTTTAAGAAGAGACTCTTCGTTTATCATGATGAAATTACCGTGGGAGAGCCACGCTTCGGCATGAATGGGCCGGCTCGACCGGAGTGATACCACGGCCTCACAGAAAACCGGTGTGAAATAGCGCTTGCGCTGTGTTTCATCGAGTGAGTGAGGATACCGGAGGCCCATACCCCAACCCCTTCCCACATCCCTTTCCCCATCCCCCAATGGTCGGCAACGCACTTGTGATGCTTCTGGTGTTGCGGGTGTCCATGGGCGGCGGTAATCGCTTACCTTCAGGTGATACATCTGCTCGTTTGCCACCTATACCATAAAAAAATACTAGCAATTTCTTAAGGGTTCCGTAATAATTTTCGCTAAATATAATTAAAAATAAATACGTACATAGGTAGATAGGTTTTAATAACGTGATAGATAAAGCATTGTCCCTATAATCAAAAGGTGAGAGTTTAAACGCATTATCAAAATAAACTTATTGATAAATAAAATAGGCATTATAGTTTTAATTTAAGAGATAATGACCTATATCTCTACTTACATTTTAAAGCTGAAGAGTTCATTCTAGAATTAAACTCACTTGTACGTTTTGTTTGTTTTAACGCGGGGAATGGTTTTTGCACCATACCCTTCGTGGGGGTGATGAAACGTGTGTGTAGGACTCCCGAAGAACCGGTTTCCCACATAGGGCAGTCTTCGAGCGTGTGCCGGGCGGAGTCCCGGTCAGACTCGCAGTGGTGGCATTGTGCCGTAGCCACAAGTTTGATTTTGTTCAAATATTCACCGCAGTAACCGCGTCCGGTGAGTATCTGATTGAATCGGTAGGTGACACAGTCAGTCCTCTCTATCCAAGCTTCTGAGATTAGCAGAACGGCTTCGACAGCTCGTTGGCTAGCACAGCCCTGAATTTCGAGCCGCGTTGTATCTATTCTATCAAGTGCTTCATCAAGTATTCAATCGAGAGTCTAAATCATATGCTGAAGAGATGATTTGCTTGTTTTAACGCTTTAATCTCAGAAACTACTGATTTGAGTTAGGAAATTATTTTAGTGTTGTACGTTACCATCAATACAAGCTGAGCATCTACGAGAAATGTTGCAAAAACGGGGCAAATTTAATCCTATTGTTTATTTATGTTTGCTTTTGAAAATTTATGTTTATTCTCATTAAATACATAACGTAAGTATATCACCACAATATCAATTACCTTAATTTTAGCCCTTAATGATTCGACATTATACTACATAATACAGTTAATGCTTTTAACCAGGACAGTGCTTTTCTGCAGCAAAAAGTTATATCCAATATTATAGCAGCAAAACCACACAACAGTATGCCATCACAATACTGTTGGAAAACTTTATCGATGTGAATTATTGGATTTTTGGAGCATAGGTTGCAGAAACGTCAACTGGCTAAATCCGTCCAAATCTTGTCGATATGAGGACCCCATTGTAATTTAGAGTATTTTATGCCCAAAGAGTTATTGGGCAAGTTAAACATAACCCTTACTTAATATTATAAATGCGAAAGTAACTCTTCCTGTCTGTCTGTCGAGCATTCATGCCAAAACTACTGGACCGATTAAAATGAAATTTGGTACACAGACAATCTAGAGCCAGATCAAGGACATAGGCCTACTTTTTATGCGAAAAAGGGTTGTAAGGGGTTGAAAGGGAGATGAATGGTTGTATAAATGTTACCCGAATTCACTATTCCACGCGGGCAGAGTCACGGGCACAGCTAGTACATCAATATCTATATTAATATTATAAACGCGAAAGTATGGATGGATGGATGGATGGATGTTTGTTACTCTTTCACGCAAAAAGTACTGAACGGATTTGGATGAAACTTTACAGTAATATAGCTTATATATCAGAATTTACCGCGATAACCGACATATACGCGGGCGGAGCCGGCAACCACTAGTACTAAATATATTTGTTGATACTCACCATTTTTGAGTTGAGCTTAGCTAAAAACAACATTAAAATAACCCTCCTTTCGCAGTCGGGTAATAATATTAGTAACTATTTGTAAGTTCAAAAGCAAAACATGAAGAATTTTCAGATAATTTAGTGTTTATATACAGCTTCTTCAGATGTCAAAGACAAATGATTACATTAATTAATCCAAATTGTTGTGACAAATATAATTAGAGTGTGTGTCAAGGGCGAGTTGCTGATTGATCATTTCAATTATAAACAGGAAATCACAGATGTATAGGCACCCTATAATTAACAAAATTGATAATTATTGTGGTTACTTTGATGGGAAACCATCATGCCATATATCATTGTTTATGTATCTTGTCTGTGTATCTAGGTACCAAACGGATGGATTGACTTTGATTTAATATTTGTTTTTGTATAAAAGAACAGTACCTAGACGATCGGTATTTTCGAAAAATGAATCCTAGCTAGATTCCGAAGCCTGTACCTATACTAAATTTCATGAAAATCGTTGAAGCGTTTTCAAAGATTCAAGTTATATATATTTATTTTTCTTTTTGTTTCCAATACACATACATTATACAGACACAGTGATGAAAACTGCACCACGAAGACCTCGCAGGGTCTATCTGGGCAGCAGTGAGTCGCTATAAACTATTTAATACGCAAATTAACTCATAATTTAACACTTAATGTTATTTACATTTTTTTTTCTTTTTTTTATGGAATAGGGGGCAAACGAACAGACGCATCACCTGATGGTAAGCGATTTCAGCCGCCCATGGACACCCGCAACACCAGCGGCGTTACAAGTGCGTTGCCGGCCTTTGGGGGATGGAGGAAGGGGGAGGTGGGGAGGGATTGGGATATGGACCTCCGGCTTTCGGCAGATAGTGTTTTCTTATTTTATTTTGGAAGGCATGTTGTTCGTTCTTTACATAGGAAGATTGTATCTCCTCTGGCATTTTATTCTACAGAGTAGGGATTAAGTAATTTTCTACTCTTTCACCGTACACGTTATTTGTTTTCGGCAGTAAATATTTGTTTTTGTGTACAATTTTCCTTAGGTTACTTGGTCTGGTTCTTTCAATCAACAATTCAGGCTTATAATTTGACGATAGTGTGTTAAATTCATATCTTTTGAAAACATTCATAAACATTACAATATTTGAAAAGCTCATTATCTTTATACTTCTGTCTAACATGTTTTGGCACTATTATTTTATGTAGTCTTATATCCAGCATTGTACTGTTAAAGGTTGTAGATATCTAGTGTGATATAAATATTTCAAAAATCAGAACCAAAACTAGAAACTACTTAATAGTGTAAGCGGTAAAAAAATTCTTCATTTTCATTTCTACATTCATAGATTCGATGAATCATATTTTATTTTGAGATGAAAAAGCAAAATCGATTCCAACCCCATGGGATGCTGCCAATTCGTAGTACTGACTTTTTTTGCCAATGATACCCGGTCCCTAACCGAATCGAGAATCGAACACGTAGACAGTTATTAATAAAAACCCTTTTCACGTATTTTTACTGTCCCTTGACAATGCAACGAACATTCTAACCATAGCATGTAATATTACTACTGTGTTTTGAGGTTTCAGTGTGGAAATATTTGGAGGAAAATATAAGTTTTGTTAAAAGGGATTTGATCAACAGGCATGGTAGTAGGACTGATAACTAGTGGCGCGACTGCCACATTAAGATAACAGGCTCGCTAAACGTGTAAATAAAGGTGTTTGGTAAAAGTATTTGTATGACCGATGTAGTTGTATTTGATTGGCGCGTTGGTCTAGTGGTATGGGTTTGATTCCCAACTATGTTAAATAATTGTTGATGACTACGATCATTTAATTTAATTTGTATTTATTTAAAAATAGGTATATGCTCTACTAAATTTGGGATAAGACGTGTGAGCTTATCCTCACTAATATAATAAATTTGAAAGTAATTCTGTATGTATATCTGTCTGTTATGTTTTCACGACTAAATCGCTGCACTGATTTTAATAAAAATTGGCGTGAAGATATTTTGATTCATTGTAAAGGACATAGGCTACATTTTTCCGGAATTACCGAAGTAGGTACAGTCAGACGCAAGCAAAAGCTGGTTAACTATAATTCTTGTTACAACTACCTACTGTATTATGATAATTAAAAGGGTTTATAAAATAAAACTACAATTAATTGGCACGGTGGTTAAACGAAGTTCGAAACTTGTGTCGGTCCCGGCGGCCATAATTCCGTCCCGTAATCCCCGGTCACCTGCTGGGCTAAGGTTTACTGCGATAATATAATTAACTAGTTGGGTTTTAACATAGAACTCACATTAGCACGTGAGCCTTCTAAATAGAAATGGAGAATGGAAACTGTTTTAGACTAGGTGTTTACCTAAATACTAGTTTTGTTGAGTACAATTTTGCAGAAATAAGTTTGTTTTTGTGTTGTAGGTGCCAAACTACCGAGCATACGCAACGAGTCACTATTCATCGGTTGTCATGAACATCTATGGCAATCGTTATTCGAAAGTCAGTGCCCTCAAATATACTGACAACTAGTTCAACCTTCGAATTCAGTTCGCCCTCAGGGTTTGGTAGGTCCGTGGGCATAATTCATAAATAAATATATCACATCTAACACACAACGCCATCTAGTCCCAAACTAAGCAGAGCTTTTATGACTACTAGACAACTGATATAAATACATATAAACTTTTTTTGTAAATACATACATATTATACAAAGAAAACACCCAAACTCCGAAACAAATATTTTCGGAAATTGAATCCAAGATCTCATGGACAGCAGTCGCGTACGCTACCACTGCGCCAACGATGCAGTAAAACTGATATTCAGGTAGTCGAATTTATATTACAACTAGCTGCCCAGTACGTGCTTCGCTACGTATAAAGTGAAATAAAAAAAAATGGTGATATAATTTCAGATTTAAACTATCCTATCTCTCAAGTTGGATCGGACTGCACATGGTGTGCAAATTTTATTATAATCGGTTAAGTGGTTTAGGAGTCCATTGAGGACAAACATTGTGACACGAGATTTATATATATTAAGATAAAACATGAGAATCAATTAGATTTATTTAAAGAACTAGTAAAAATACATTCGCTAAAAGTCTTCAAAGAAAAATCTCCTCAGAAAATAAATTGCGTCATTTGCTTTTTAATGGAAGTTTTTATTCCGGTACGTTCACGTGCTATTCCAAGATGGTATTGGTCATGAATAACTGAATGTTAAAAGGTTTGAAGCTTTGATCAACGGTTTTCTAACCACAGTGGGATAAAAGGAACCTAAGGCATAATGACTTCGCATAAAACTATACTAGGGTAAAACGACTCCGTAAATTGCTTTCATAGAAAAATGGGATAAAGCTACTGCACGGATAGTGTGCTAGTTGATGGGTCATAAATTCGATCCCAACATGAGACAACACTATGTGCCATCCACAATTTTTTGTTCCTCTTCGAATATTCTTTGTGACCGTTTTATGTTAATGTTTGTAAAATATATTTTATATATATATACATATATTTAAAATATATGTAAAATATATTTTCAGTGCGAGAGATCTCTTTTAAAACATCTTGCTTTTCCATAATTAAACGATTTTACAAATTCAATTATTCCTTTGATTCACCAACACTTAAACCCGGCCCGGCCTCGCAAGGATGTCTTTGAAATTCTCGGATTTCGTCTAATATAACATGCTTGTATTATACATATAAACCTTCCTCTTGAAGCACTCTATTTATTGCTGAAAACTACATTAAAATTCGTTGTGTAGTTTAAAGGATCCGAGCGAACAGATAGCGGAAGCGGCTTCATTTTTAACCGACTTCCAAAAGGAGGAGGTTCTCAATTTCATTTACTATAGAATCACACTAATATATAAAGAAAGTTTGTGAGTGTGTATGTTTGTTACTTCTTCACGCAAAAACTACTGAACGGATTTGGATGAAACTTCACAGTAATAGGTATAGCTTAGACATCAGAATAACACATAGGCTACCATTTACCGCGATAAGGGTGTATGAAGTATGGTAAATTGTATGAAGGGTTCGAGCGGGCTGGTATACGTGGGCCACTGTTACAACTTTTTAAAAATTACCATCAAAATCGATACACGAGAGTTAAAGTGGGAGATAAGTATAGCAATAAAATGATCACAGATAAAGGTACTGCACAAGGCTCAATAATTGGTCCAAATGAATACATAATTTACGTAAATCAAATGTGCAACTTGTTTGAACATGGCTCCGTATATCAGTTTGCTGATGACACTTGTCTTCTGGTGGCTGACAAAGACATTAAAACCGCTGAGCTAAAACTGCAGGATAATTTTGATAGAATGTGTCAATGGGCGCACGACGTTGGCTTAGTGATAAACGCTCAAAAAACAAAACTTATGTGTATTCAATCCTCACATAAAAACAGCTGCCACACGCCAAATATTCTAGCACACGATCATGAATGTCTGCATAACAACTTTATGTGTAGGCAGGACAGTACGTGTATTACATTAGAAACAGTACAGGAGCACATGTATGTAGGACTTATAATAGACAATCGATTTAACTGGGGTGCACATAGAGACCACGACTGTAAAAAATTGCGAGCTATACTGAGTAAACTGTATATACTAAGGTACAAAATGCCATATGAAACTTTACGCCTCTTATATCTGGCACTGGCAGACTCAGTTATCAGTTACGGATTGTGTTGTTACGGCCGAACTTACAAAAGTTATGTCGAAAAGATATACAATTTACAATTAAGAATGTTAAAAGCTATTGTGCCACCAAAATTAAAATTTAGATTTCAAGAAAATTATAAGCAATTATTTCAACACTGTAATGTATTACCAATACAATGTAAAATTAAAATGGCTATTATGAAGGAAGAAATTGCGAATATAGATCAGCTCTGTGTACGAACACGTAATTGTAACTTGAGACAACTACCAAATTTAAAAAAATATACCTTGCCAAAATTTAATAATTTATATGGCACCAGAATATGCCGGTACATATTGCCTGATATATTAAATACTATACCAGAGCATATAGTACAAAAATATATAACAAAGGATAATTATAAAGAAATAACGAAGAAATTCCTAATGGACAGCATAGCTTAGCATACTTACGTGTGTGGGTCTTATTGTGTTGTCTATTAGTCTTTGTATATGCGCTTGCCGTCCCTAACCTTATTTGTGTTTTGTGTATATTTTGCTAAACTGTTTAAATCTGATATTGCTAAGTTACTTATTGTTTACTAATGGACCAACTCCCTCTCGCCTAAAAACCCCCGTGGTTTAAGCGGGAGATTCTGTTTTTTGTATATCTGTGGATATGTTTTGATCAATAAAAAAAAAAAAAAAAAAAAAAAAAAAAAAAAAAAAAACCGACATAGGCGCGGGCGGAGCCGCGGGCAACAGCTAGTAGAAACATAATTCAAATAAGTGTTATAAATAAAGATGAAGAAACGTGTAGTCATGCTATGAGCTTTTGATCGTGGTTCTGTTACTTTAATCCAGATTTTGACAAATACTTGGGATAAACGATGATGACCGATACGATCTTCAAGAAAAGAAGACAATCCCACTTTGAAAATTGTCAAAGTGCTTGTGTTTCCTGAGTTTTTTCCTTTCATAAGTAAGCACGTTTCAGTAAGTTTCATAGGTAAGCACTTTATATTAGTTTGATCAACTGCCCGCTTACCCACTCTATCACAAAAAAAGTTAGGGACGGAAAGTAATATTATTTTTATTTATTTATTTAAAACTTATTGCACATGATGTACAAAGTCGGACTTAATTCCATGAGGCATTCTCTCCCAGTCAACCTTCGGGTGATGTAGAAGTATGATGTGGTAGGTGCAACGACAAACAACTGAATTCGACAATAATCATAATAGTTACGAGAATAAAAAATCAACTTACATCAAATACAACTAATATATACAAATCTACAACTACATTTATCCATACACATAACTGCATAAGCATACACATACATATATTTAATAAGACATGAATATACGCAGACAGGTACTAGCGTTGTGTTTGTAGCGCTTATTCCCCCTGAAGTAGTTCTCGTACTTTTCTCTTAAATGTGAGGCGGTTTGTGGTCATCCTGATTTCAGCTGGCAGTGCATTCCATAGTACAACTGACTGTACATAGAAGGAAGAATTGATAAAATTGGAGGTGTGGGAAGGGCATAGAAGAAGCAAGTTGTTTGTTGACCGAAGACTCCGGTCGTGGTTGGAACATAAGAAATGAAAGTGTGGGACAAGGTATTCGGGTAATGATGGGGAGTTGAGAAAAGAAAATAGATAATTCAGAGCTCGCAAACTGCGACGTTGACGAATTGGAAGCCATTGCAACTTAGAACGTAAAGCAGAAACATGATCATACTTGCGAAGATTGAAAACGAATCGAATGCAGTTATTGAGAAGCCGATCTAGTTTATTGAGAAGGTCTGCATTCAGGTCAAAATAACACACATCACCATAGTCGATCAAGGGAAAAATTACGGATTGCATAAGCGTAGCCTTAGTTTTAACGGGAAGGAAGTTTTTTAGGCGATATAAAACGCGGAGACACGAGGTGAAGGTGATCTTATACGCCATACAGCCATATTATGGAATTAAGAATTCATAATTTGATTAAAATACGAATGAAAATTATCTCTTTGACGGCGGTTTCACATTGCGAAAAAGTTTGAAACATTGCGGCGTATATAGAATAATAAACTTTTGGGATTAAATTTAAGGGTTTATGAGTTAAAAATTAAATTGGTTTTTGAGTTCACTCGAAACTTTTCGTACTGTCCGTGGCACAACGGAACTGATAGAGACAACTAAGAAACAAATTGGAATTGGGGCAATAAATAAAAGCGATCTATGAAATTATCAGTAACATACGCAACTCTTTAAAAGTCCTAGCAGATTTGTTTTATGGATCTTTATCGTTATACTAGCTGACCCAAGGAACTACGTATCATCATCTTTATCTTCATCAGCCTATCGCAGTCCACTGCTGGACATAGGCCTCTCCAATTGCACGCCACTTGGTTCCATACTCGGCTTCTCGCCTCCAGCTCCTGAGAACCGTCTTGCGCAGATCATCACTCCACCTGGCCTGTGGATGTCGTACACTACGTTTGTAGAAACGCGGTCTCCACTCAAGAACGTATTTGCTACATTTTTTTCGTAAATATTTTCTTAATTTCTGAAAAAAATGTTTTAGTATTTTTGCCCGCTCCAGCTTCCCAAGGGACTAGTGTACAGTCGCAGATAAAAATGTTACACTTCTGGTTTTAATTTCCTTCGACGCAAACCTTGTCTTGACAATGGAAAGCAAACACATAATTTTTTTTTATCCAATTTGGTGCAGTCGATCGGGAGTTATTATTTGTTATATCATTTTCATTTATATAGAATATCGACAGAGGGCAATGTTTAGTCGTGTTTGAATAAATAGATTAGAGATAAATAAATAAATATTTCGGACATCTAACACAAAACTCCATCAGAGATAAAACGTTGAGGGAGAATGGGAGTAACTTACTAAACAAAATTGAGTTGCTTCTTCTTTCGGAATTTCTTTCTCCTCTCACAACTTTATCAGGTTAAAAGTTTTTAAATAATTACAGCTATGTTTGATAATATAGGTAGCTGAACAGAGCTTAAGTGTATTACGGTTCCCATAATATTGATACATGTACTTTTAAATATATATTTTGAAAACTTACATATTAGAGATATATAGCACAGAGATAGAACAAACTTTCCGATTCTACGCTTCATACACAATAAAGTTGCCTAGATAGAATCGAATTCACGACCTATTAAGCAGTTAGAATCACTACCCACTAGATTAAGAGCCTGTCATAACTCTGCAGACAGCTCTTTTCTAGAATATGAATAATACTAGGTGACCCACGCAATGTCGTTTACGACATCTATCTATTGCACGTAGCGTAATAAATTTTTCCCCGTTTTTTTGTAACATTCTTCATTGATGCGCCGCTCTTATTGGTCTTAGCGTGATGATACATAGCCCATAGCCTTCCTCGATAAATGAGCTATCTAACACTGAAAGAATTTTTCAAATCGAACCAGTAGTTCCTGAGATTAGCGCGTTCAAACAAACAAACAAACTCTACAGCTTTATAATATTAATAGTATAGATAGTTTAGATAAGCTATTGAGCTTCCACGGTATACGCTTAACACCTTCACGCTCCAAATGTCCCCGCTTCCTAACACGTTGTTGTATATCTCTGTTGATTGTACGTATAGAAACAGTTTGGAACAACGGAGTCGTCTAACAAGCTAGGAAGACAATGTGGAGACAACTTGTGAACACAACTTTCTGTGTTTGTTATTCAATATAAGTTGGTTTATTGCGTTAGTTATACTCTCACGTAAATAAAGACGACATTGCGAGTGTATGTTTGACTGTCTAAGTATATTTGCTAAATGTTTTCAAGTTTTTGGCTGTTTTAAGTTATAAACGCAAAACGAATACACATCACGCCGTCTCATAAAAGCTTATTTAGCAACCCTCTAACCCCAGTGTTCGTAGGCTAATTACATGTTCGCTTGGAGTTCTGAAGGAGATGACGTTTGATATATTGAAATTTAAGCTTCGAAACATGTCAAACAAAGACGTGTCCTCTAAATGTGTACTAGTTATAGTCTGTGGGTTCGCTCGAGTGGTTACTTCTAACTTTCAAAGTGTCCAACTTTAATGTAGCCCCTCATTCACTCAGTTCATCATTTTTTTATGGAATAGTGGGCAAACGAGCAGACGTATCATCGCTTGATGGTATGCGATCACCGCCGCACATGGACACCCGCAACACCAGAGGCGTGACAAGTGCGTTGCCGGCCTTTGTGGGATGGGGGGAGGGATTGGGTCTCCGGTATCCTCACTCACTGGTGAAACACAGCGAAGGCGCTGTTTCACACCGGTTTTCTGTGAAGCCGTGGTATCATTCCGGTTGAGCCGGCCCATGCATGACGAAGCGTGTATACCATGTAATAATATGTACCACCACCAAAATCCATTATTTTATTCGCTTAGGGGCAAAATTCCGAAAGTTTGTTTTTAGTATGCTTACGATATAAAAAAGCATCAGCTGTCATCAAGTTTATAGCACCAGCCAGAGAGCTGACGAAAAGTACCTAAACGTACTCTCTACAATGATAAAGAATTCTGGAGGAGTCTTGAGAAAACACAAAGAAAATCTACACCGAATTGAGAACCTCTACATTTTTCAGCAATCCTTACAATTCGAATATGATGTAGATCATTTGAAATCTAATTATTTTTCTCTCATATAAAACAGCATAGGCGCTCATAGCCCAGTTGCACTCGGTGATAAGAAACAATCACCGAAGGTAAGCAACGACGGCTCGGTCAGTACCTGGATGGGTGACCGCTGGTGGCATGTTACCATGAGCGTCTCCGTGTTTCAGAGGTCACGTTAAGCAGTCGGTCCCGGTTATTATCATAGGATAACAGTTGTGAAGCTTAGTTGGAGGCCTTTGGGCGGCTTAAAAACATCCAACTGCAAGATTACCGCAACCTAGTCTTGCCAGTCCCCAACCCGCACTTGGCCAGCGTGGGGACGTATGGCCATAACCCTCTCCTGAGAGGAGACCCGAGCCCAGCAGTGGGACGTTATGGGTTGTTGATGAAAACAGCATAAACGAATGTCCTTAAATTAAAATACACACATCAAAAGTGTCTAGGGATCAACATATGTGTCTAGGGATCAACATATATTTTTGCAATAACTTTTCTCCTGATTGATATTAATTAAAATTTTCTTTAAGGATTCATCAAATAAAGTGTTTTCGTTTGTCACAGTAACGATAAACCAAGTCACCTTTGCATTAATAAAGAAATTTGCCATTTTCCTAATAAAGGGATTTTTGACATTTGAACCACTAACATTAAAGTTCGAAAAAAAGACTGAAATAACAGTTTTCTTTAAAATTTTATTAGGTAACTTAAACAATTAATAATCCGTGTTTCTACCGCGAACACTAACAACACAAGAACATCGGTTTGGCATACTCAAAATGAGTTCATCCAAACACGCTGTGGAATGGCCGCCCATGTGCGTTGCAACAACAAAAAAAGGTCTTCTTGCGACTGGATACCCTCCATATTCGGCAGAGCTCTTCTCTGTAGCATATCCCATGCATGCTCAATCGGGTTCAAGTCTGGCGACTGAGCAGGCCAGGGCCAAAGCCACATCTCAATCTCAAGAAATCCGCATAAAAATGCTTGATCCCTAGACACTTTTGATGTGTGTATAAAAAACCCTATTATTAAATTCTCGTGTCACGTTGATGTTGAAAGAAAGAAGAAGTACCTAACCGATATTTACATTTTGTTTTTATCTGTGTGATTTGCTAGCGTGCCTATGGTAGGATAGTTAACATCACGCTTAGACCAATAAGAGCCGAGCAAGATTAAGAGGCGTAGAAGAATTTGCGTGAGACAGCTAGTATTTTCTAATTTGAGGTAGGTACTCTTTAGCGTTGTAAAAGCAATATCAATTTAAAAATTAATTTCTGAATATTTTAATCTGCATGCTTTATAAAGTACTTTACATAGTTTACATAATTAAGTTCCAGACAGACTTGACATCCCGAGTGAGGAACAAGTTTTAGACAAAGCTAATAAACAAACTTCTTTGAGCCTAAATTACTCTCACATCTTTGGTTTGGTTTTTGATTAACTATGTTACGTTACAACATATTATAATTAAAACTTTAATGCGTGGTATTATCATAATATTTACAGATAAACAGTTTTACTTACAACTAACTGAGCCCCGCGGTTTTACCGGCGTTTGTTGTTGTAACTGCGAGCGACGCCGCGGGGCGAGGCAAGTCTAAATCAGCTATCTGCCAGTGAAAGTCTCGTCGAAATCGGTCCACCCGTTCCTGAGATTAGCCAGAACAAAGAGACATACAGACAAAAGTTGAAATAAAATTATATTTTGGTATATGTCTCGTGTATACATACATACATATGCATTTAGTAAGAAGCGGTTACTTTAATATTACAAAGAGACACTCCAATTTTATTTATTTGTATGTATATACAGATGTAATTTGGATACGACGTCCATTTAAAACCCAATGGAGACCCTTTGCAAAACGCCTTGACGTAAAAGTATGACGTATGGGGAAGTTGTAGAATTGTTATATTTAATCAATAGCCTTTGAAAATACTGCAAATGTACCTCTCCTTAGGTTTTGGCCCATGGAGTATAGAGGTACCTAAGGAGTACAATCTTTGATGGGCTCATAAGGGGAAAATTCTACGTCAAACATGACTACGGTTAAATATGATAGGAATAATAGTTCCAGAACCGACCACGTAGGCGCTAGAGTGAGCAGAGTGTATGATATCGTTTTAATTACATAACTGCCTCGTTGGTCTCGCGGTTGCCGTGTGCGACTGCTGATCATGAGGTCTCGGGTTCGATTCCCGGGTCGGACCAAATGTTTGTATGATCTACAAATATTTGTTTCGGAGTTTGGATGTTTTCTATGTATAATATGTATGTATTTACAAAAAAAAAGTATATATGTATTTGTATCAGTTGTCTAGTACCCATAACACAAGCTCTGCTTAGCTTGGGACTAGATGGCGTTGTATGTTAGTTGTCCGAAATATTTATTTATTTTTATTTAATTATTTTATTAACTTGTGGTTTAACGAAGGAAACTAAGAAACTACCAATCTTGAATCGCGCAGTGAAAGTTCTCGCGCCAGTTAACATATATACAACATCCCAACATCAACTGTTGGGCAGTTGACCCGCCAGGCAAGATCACCTCGCCTGGTCGGAGGATCCTCCCTTTGTGTTGGAGGGACATGATATCCATTCCTCCACAAATTAAAAAAAATGCGTAGTAAGTGTCCGACAAACATAATCAAATAATTTAATTTTGGTTTAAAAATAAAAACTTTGCGTCCTGTTCGACAAACATAAACAAATAATAGTTCATTTGATTGTCTTTTCTAATTCTTTAAAATTGACACACTGCACAGTGGCGTCACCTAATTAGTGCATTTTGGCGGACATTTTTTTAGCCGACTTCCAAAAAGGAGGAGGTTCTATGTTCCACTGTATGTATTTTTTTTTTATGTATGTTACCCGATTACTCCGTCAGTTGTGGACCGATTTAAAAAATAAATTTTGTATTCGAAAAGGTATGCTTCCGAGGTGGTCCCATTGCCAGCATATCAGGATCTGATGATGGAATCCCAGGGAAATCGAGGGAAACTCATTTTTTATAGGCACATACTATGTTTTTCGTATATTTTCTGAAGTTACACCCGTATTTGCGTCTGGTAGTCATCATTTTATGATGATGAGCTGATGATGTAAGGTACAACTACTTAACGGTTAGGAGTTGGAGGATAAATCTTTAAATATCAGATGTATATATGTTACCTTTAGTCGTATTCTTTCAAATTATTTAGGTAAGCTGATGATGGAAGGTGGAAGGTACAACTCCTCAACGGTTAGGAGTTGGAGGATAATTCTTTCAATTTCATACGTATCTAAAGACCTTCAGTCGTATACTTTCAAGTTATTTAGGTGAACTGATGATGATGTTATCCTGCAAACTTTGTTCTCTAAGTCGCCTCTTATAACACCCATGGGATGTGTATAAATAGTGTCACCCACGGGTACTTTAAGAAATACTCTTTTTTTTTATATAACTCCTATACTAGGAATACAGCGTATGTCGCAGGGAACTTTAGAAACACACGTATTAAGTGTACAACGAACAGACCGGCTCGGAGAGGAGAGCAGATTCTTATCACATTGGAAACAGAGGTTTGAGTAATTGTGGTAAGGTTTATTTTTGCATGTGCACTTCTATTGTCATTAAGAATGCTTGAACGCACTTAGTGTGAAATAATAAGAGGAGCCGACCGGCGCCGTTTGCGTGCTCTTTCTCGCTCGCGCAGCCGATCGGCTCTGATTGTCTTCCACAGCCAGTCTATGTGAAATAGTTGGCGGCTCCGCTCGGGCCAATTCCAAGCGTATACGATCCGGTCTGTGTGAAAAGAAAAATGCGAGCCGATGCTCTTCGAGTCGGTCTGTGTGAACGGACCCTTAGAATAACAATTTGTAGATCACACATAGAATAGAGAATAAAGGGATTACACAAAGTGTTGTTCCACCTGCGATCGACTCCGCAAACAGAAGCGGGATAACTACTTAAATAACTATACTATTCAAACAGTCAAAAATACTTTTCAAATGCTTAAACTTAAACTGCAATTTGAGAAACACCATTCGTTTTCTCCCACAGATCATTTAAAAACATTTAAATGAAATCAATTCGGCTTAGATGTGGATGAGACGGTACTGCCTGCAATAGAACCAATTCAGGTGTTAATGATAATCAAATCGGTTCTCTCGCCCGTCGTGTCGTCTATCGTCCAATATCCATTAGGTAGGTACTGAATTTATTCTTGTATTGAATCTGCTTTGTCTGAATCAAATCAAATTTAATTTCAATTATAATCTATACTGGTACAATAAAACTAGGAAAACTGTATTCGCCTCTTCTGTTCTTTTAATTAGAGTACAAAGAATAAAATCTATATATATAAAAGAGGAAGGTGACTGACTGACTGACATACCCAGAGATCAACGCACGGCCCAAACCGCTGAAGCTAGAATCCTGAAATGTTGCATGTAGGTTCTTTATATAACGTAAGTGAGCACTAGGAAAGGAATTTTTGAAATTCCACCCTTAAGGGGGTAAATCAGGGGATGAAAGTCTGCGTGAGCGAAGCCGCGTGTAAAAGCTAGTAGATTATAAAACACGAAGTTACGACGTTCAGCAGCAGTGAAAAATATCGTATATGAAAGTATAAAAATGATGGGTGTTGCAGATGTCACGGTGCTGTTCTTTTAGTGCCAGTTCGGAGCCCGGTACCTCATTCTCCTAATTTTTGGAACGAAGTTCCTTATGGCGCGTTGCGAAAGGGGGCTAGACGGATTAAGACCAAAAGTTGTAACGACAATTTTCGTTGTAACGACACTTTTCGTTGTAATGACACTTTTAACATTGAGTTGACGTCATAGTGCTGAATAGTATATATATATATGTGGGAAACGGAACGTGAGGTGTGTGAAAGAGAGGTGTGAGGTGTGTGAGCGGGAGGAAGGGGAGATGGCGGCGGACGTAAAGACGAGTGAACGTGCGGTATCCAACATAAATTATAAAATTAATAAAACGAAGTGATTTAAAAGTTAAAAGTGTCTAATTACGCCATCCCACATTTGGGGGCTCGTCCGGGATATTCAAAGTTAAGGTGAGAAGTTGGATTCCGCAAAAACAAGACGAAGAAGGATTGTGCCGGTAACCACGCGCTCGCGCACAAGGTCGAAACACGTTTCGAGACAACGCGACGCACCGCGTGTAGTGATTTTACGACGATACAGGGGAAATACGTTGTTTGCAGTACTATTTCTACATATTTCAAGACGATTAAGACGAACGAAGACGTTTAATTACGATGTCAGACGAAAATAAAAGTGCTGAACAGACCACGACGTCAGCATTATTCCTCGATGGAATCACGAAATTTAGCGGCGACGACAGGACCGTGTCATCAACCAAATGGGCACAGGATTTGGAGGATAACGCAGAAATTTTTAGTTGGACGCCCCAACAAAAACTAATTTTTGCTCGAAGATCTTTAGTGGCCACGGCGGCATTATGGCTAAAGAGTGAAAAAACGTTCAAAAATTATGAGGAGCTCAAGACAGCGATTCAAAAAGAATTCCCTGATACAGCCAACACTAAGGAGATGCATGAAATTATGTCGGCTCGAAAAAAACAAAAAAACGAATCGTATTACGAGTACATGTTGGTCATGAAAGAGTTGGGTCGCAGAGCAAAGTTCGCGGATTACGTCTCAGTACAATACATCATAGACGGAATTAGTGATTATGAACCTAACAAGGCAATTTTGTATGGCGCTACTACATATCCTGCATTGAAAGAAAAACTATTATTGTATGAAAAAATGAAGGCTAAGACGATGAACAATACTTTACAAGCTGAAAATAGAATGGGTAGAAAGCCCCAATCTACACAAAGATGTTATAATTGTGGTGATTTAAATCATGTGGCGAATGTGTGTCGAAACGGTATCAAATGTTTTCGGTGTAATAAGTTCGGGCATAAAGGTAATCAGTGTTCTGAAATGTTCCAGTCTCCAGAAAGAAGTGCAAAATACGTCGGTAAAACAGTGTTTGAGAGGTTCCAATAGATTTCCTACAGGGGGCACTGTCGGTCAAGCCCAGTCGGTGAAACAGTGCACTGCGAACGTCAGTATGGCGGGAACAAGTGACAGTTCTGTCAAACAAATGTCAACCAATTACAAAGAAGTTTTGCAGCTGGACAACAAGGTAAACAAACATGAAAATGCGACGACAAAGCCCATGATTATGGTGAAAATCAAAGATATGGCAGTAAACGCGTTAATTGATTCAGGCAGCGACGTAAATTTAATGGCGTACGAGTGTTTTGTGGCACTTAACACAGAAAAATACGACGACAACTTATGTTTGACGGGTCTCGGAGGAATAAAGGTGAATTCACAAGGAAAAGTGTTTCAGGACATCACTATCGACGGCAACGACTATCATAATGTGTTATTTCATATTGTAAACAAAGACATTATTCCATTTCCTATGATTATAGGCCAAGAATTGTTAAATAAAATAACCATGATAATGAGCGGGTACAAAGTTAAGTTTTTGTCTGAAAGTGATGAATGGTTGTCTAAATTGTGTTGTTTTTCAGATTCCTTAGTGGATATCAACCATATTTCGAATCATTCGGTGAGAGATAAAGTTTTACAGTGTGTTGAAGGTTATAAACCTGTTCAAATGAAAGAAGCACCCATTCAGTTGAAGATAGTCCTAAAAGATAGCATGCCTGTTGCACAACGACCAAGACGATTGTCCTTAACTGAACAGAAGATTGTCGAAGAACAGATAAAAGAGTGGTTAGATGATGGTGTTATACGGGTGAGTTTTTCGGAATATTCCAGTCCAGTGGTTTTAGTGAAAAAGAAAGATGGTTCAATTAGAGTATGTATAGACTATAGACTTTTGAATAAGAAAATTGTAAAAGATGAATTTCCGTTGCCTGTCATTGATGATATGATTGATAAGCTGTGTGGAGCTAGGATTTTCAGTATTCTCGATTTAAAAAATGCTTTTTTTCATCTGAGGGTGTCTGAAGAGTCTGTAGCATATACATCATTTGTAACACATCACGGCCAGTTTGAGTTCCTTAGAGCTCCCTTTGGTCTGTCCATCTGCCCCAAGTATTTTATGCGATATGTAAGCATAATTTTCAGGGATCTGATTTCACAAGGTATCATGATGATTTTTATTGACGATTTGTTGATTGTAGCAGCAAACGAAGAGCAAGCAGTAGAACGGCTTCAGCTTGTACTACAAGTGGCTTCAGAATATGGCTTAAAAATTAATTGGAAGAAGGCTGACCTTATCAAGAGGGAAATTGTTTATTTAGGCCATATTGTGAAAGATGGGGAAGTAAGACCAAGCCCAGAGAAGACGGACGCTGTTTGTAAGTACCCTGAACCCCGAGATATTAAGCAGCTACACAGTTTTATAGGGTTAACATCTTATTTTAGGAAATACATTGAAAACTATGCTCTAATTGCAAAACACCTTACAGATTTATTAAAAAAAGATAAAGAATTTATATTTCAAGATGAACAAAGACAAGCATTTCAAACATTAAAAGGAAAATTAGCAAATGGCCCCGTGTTAAAGATTTTTAATCCTAAGTTAAAGACTGAATTGCATACTGATGCCTCCAGTGTGGCTTATTCAGCCATACTTATGCAACACTATCCAGATACAGGACTCCATCCAGTTCACTACATGAGTCGTAAGACGAATGATACTCAAAGCAGACATTCTAGCTATGAATTGGAAGCAACTGCAATCATTGAGGGTATAAAAAAGTTTCATCAATACCTATATGGGATGCACTTCAAGATAGTTACTGATTGCAAAGCATTTGAACAAACATTGAAGAAGAAGGAACTGTCCGCTAAAGTAGCCAGATGGGTATTGTTTCTCACTGATTATGATTTTGAAGTTGAACATCGAAGTGGCTCTAAGATGAATCATGTTGATGCTTTAAGTCGCTATCCTTATGTCGGAGTTATCACGCTACATGAACAAGTGAAGCAAGCACAAAACCAAGATGAAGGGCTTAGTGCTATAAAGGAAATTTTGAAGAATAATTTAAATAAGTATAAGGATTACTGGATAGAGAACAATATTTTATTTAAAGGTGATAAGAAATTACTGGTTATACCTAAGACTATGGAAAAAGAAGTGTTAAAGAGAGTACACAGTAATGGACATTTCTCCAAGAAAAAAATGAAAGATTTAATTGAAAAGGATTATTATATAAAAGAGTTAGACAGAAAGATAGAGGATTTTGTAGTCACATGCATTCCATGTTTATTAGCTACGAAAAAAGAAGGAAAGCAAGAAGGGTTTCTCCACCCCATTGAAAAGGAAGCCATTCCATTGGATACCCTCCACCTGGATCATGTAGGACCTTTAACCCAAACTACTAAGCAGTACAATCACATACTTACCATAGTGGATGCATTTACAAAATTCGTATGGCTGTTTCCAACGAAAAGTACATCAAGCAGGGAGACTCTGAATAAACTAGAACTCCATCAGCAGACATTTGGTAACCCACGACGAATAATTACAGACAGAGGCACCGCCTTTACAAGCCATGAGTTCGCAGAGTATTGTAAAGAGGAAAACATACAGCATGTAAAAATTACAACAGGTGTTCCTAGAGGCAACGGACAAGTTGAGAGAATACACAAGATATTAATCCCCTTACTTACGAAGCTGTGTCTTGAGAACTCTGGCCTATGGTATAGATACATCAGTCGAGTTCAAAGAGCTATTAATAGTACATATCAAAGGAGCATTAACTGCACTCCTTTTGATTTACTAACAGGTACAAAAATGCAAGTAAAAGAAGATTTAAAAATACAGGAGTTATTAGAAGAAGAGTACATACAACTATTTAATGAAGACAGAGAAGAGGCAAGAAAACAAGCTAAAGAACAAATATTTAAGGTCCAAGAAGAGAATTGTAAATTATTTAATAACAAAAGGAAAATAAGTTCACAATATAAAGTGGGAGATTTGGTAGCATTAAAACGAACACAATTTGGTTCTGGTCTCAAGTTGAAACCTAAATACCTAGGACCTTACAAGGTAGTCAAGGTGAAGAGAAATGATCGCTATGATCTGGAAAAGCTTGATAGTACCACTGAAGGACCTATAAGTACATCCGGCTCAGTTGATCACATGAAACGTTGGCCAGTATCGAGTGAAGATAGTTGAAAACTATCTTATTAATTTAACAGGTATGATTGTTAAAGCTATTACTTACCTTACCCATTATCATGGATTAAATTAAGTTAACCATCTGTTAATATTGTTAATATTAACGATTACAATGTTGTTTGTTTATTTCTAATTCATTAAGAAAAAATGTTTAAGAGTTTAATTGTTGTAATTTAGTAAAATACCTCCTGGTGTTCATTTAAAGGCTGGTTATTTACCATTTACTTACTGTTGTTATAAGATGTCAAAGTTGTTAGATGTGTAAGTAGCAAATAAGATTAAAGTTTGTTAAGTATGTTTGAAAAAAGGAAAGGTGTGAGTGATGCATTGTTCTGAATGAGGAAACATTATGGATCAGGAAGAATGCCTGAGGACAGACATTGTTGCAGGAAGGCCGAATGTGGGAAACGGAACGTGAGGTGTGTGAAAGAGAGGTGTGAGGTGTGTGAGCGGGAGGAAGGGGAGATGGCGGCGGACGTAAAGACGAGTGAACGTGCGGTATCCAACATAAATTATAAAATTAATAAAACGAAGTGATTTAAAAGTTAAAAGTGTCTAATTACGCCATCCCACATATATATAAACTTCGTTCCATCCGGGTGTCCCTTGACACCTCTCAAGTTTTTTGGAGGAATGGACTCCAAGAGGGGTATCGCTCTTCCGACTCTGGAGTTACAGATGTTTATGCTTATTCATTACTATGCAGCTTCATTCACTTAAGTGCCTCAGTTTGCTTGTTTCCCTCCTATTACTACAAAAAAATCGTGTGGATGAAGTATAAGTACAGATATTTTTCTTCTGCTTAGTAGTACATTTTAGCCCTTTATTTGTATATCAAGTATAGTACCACTATAGTATTCGTCATCACCGTCATTTCAGCCGAAAACGTCCTATAGTTATATTTTTACTGTGTTATTTTGACGTCAAAGCACCTAGTACCTAGTCTGACTTGAATATTTCACCTCACAAGAAGACCCAACATTTCTAGCGTGCCTCTTAAAGTTATGTTTAAATTCAAAGCTGACAAACATAATCCTGTGACCATTTTATTTATTCTGGGACATTGTTACACAATGCTGTCTGTCTATAAACTAAACACACCTATTTATTTTATACTAGCTTTTGCTCGCGGCTCCGCTCGCGTGTATGTTGGTTATTGAAGATTAAAGAGTAGCCTTCCTCAAGACTTAAAGTATCTACACGTCAAATTTCATTGAAATCGGTTCAGCGGTTTAGCCATGAAAACATATCAGACTGACAGAGTTGCTCTCGAATTTATAATCTTAAATGTAGAATTCTCGTGTCACAATGTTAGTTAACATACTCCTCTGAAACGGCTAGACCGATTTTCATGAAATTTGGTGTGCATATCGGGTAGGTGTGAGAATCGACCAACATCTATTTTAGACACCCCAATTTTCTTTTTTACGTAAACGAATGTTTTGACGTATCTTCAAGGCAATGATGTGAACTCGCAAAGGAAATATTAGGTACACGAAACACGTAAAAATGCGTAGTTGGTTTCTGTTCACTTCAAAAACTCAAAATGTTCTCTTGTGTTGTGAAATGTGTTTTATCCCTTTGAGGTCACATTTTGATACGAAATTCAACTCGCTTTAAAGCGTGTTTTTGCTGTTTTTTGGCATCAGTTTTGGGTACCAAATGAGGAATCATTTCTCATCAATGCATCAAAGCGAAGCGTAGCACGGAACAACTGAAAGGGTATAATCATTTTGAGTTTTTGTTTGTTCAATATTTTTTAGTCATAATAATTTGTGTTTGTTTCTCATCTTTTTAGTAAGTCCTTTATTGCATAGGAGAACAATTGTTAAGATTGTTTTGTTTATCAAACCAATAAAGAAGAAAAATCTATTCTGAAAAAAATGCTTTTGAACTTTCTAAAACTAACAGTCTCCAATCAAATTGCTGTCTGTCACACTAGTTTCATGGTGTTATCCCATGATGGGATGAGGAATCCTACTACCGTCAACGCTATGGTGCCTGTGAGACAGAAGGACTTTACCTTTAACCGTGTCAAGAATCTTTGGTAGTATAAGATATTTTTTTGATAGCTGGGAATGTACGGACAGATGAGCTGACAAATAGACGAATGTAGTGAACATAAATCCTTAAAAAATATTTTTTCATTCTTCATACTTAGTTATTTAGAAAACTCGTAAGAATTCCTCTATCCTATAAAGAAATAAAAAAAAAAGTCTTACAAAAGTCTAAGCGATAGTCACTTGGCACCGACTTCAAACAGATTTTAGGTACCTAGCACCCATTATAATACTACTATTTAAATGAATAAAGAATTAGGTATAGGCAATTTATGAAGAACCAGTTTATTTTACGCTTTTAAGTGTTTTTTGACAGAGACTTTTCGTTGGATGTTTTTGGAAGTCGGTTTTTTTTTTTTATAAAAAGTTTTTATTTTACAGTTTTTAGTGCAAACAATCGTAGGTAAGTAGTAAGTTGAATTATTTCATCAAATTTCATCATCAAGAATACAAATTAAGGTACGTGTAATATTAAAATCATCCTCTAATCCCTAACTGTTGAAGAGTTTAATCTTCTATCATCAGCTCACCTAAATAGCTTGAAAGTATACGACTGAAGGTCTTTAGATACGTATGAAATTGAAAGAATTATTCTCCAACTCCTAACCGTTGAGGAGTTGTACCTTCCACCTTCCATCATCAGCTTACCTAAATAATTTGTAAGAATACGACTAAAGGTAACTTATATACATATGATATTTAAAGATTTACCCTCCAACTCCTAACCGTTAAGGAGTGGTACCTTACATCATCAGCTCATCATCATAAAATGATGACTACCAGACGCAAATACCGGTGTAACTTCAGAAAATATACGAAAAACATAGTATGTGCCTATAAAAAATTAGGGTTTCAATCGATTTCCCTGGGATCCCATCATCAGATCCTGATATGCTGGCAATGGGACTACCACGGAAGCATACCCTGTCGAATACAAAAAAAAAATTCAAAATCGGTCCACAACTGACGGAGTAATCAGGTAACATACATAAAAAAAAAAAATACATACAGTGGAACATAGAACCTCCTCCTTTTTGGAAGTCGGTTAATAAACATTTTTGATAAACAAAAACGTTCAACAATATTTCTAAATGTATATTTTAGGACTAATTCAAAATGCAAATTCAAAATTCAAATTCTAAAAGATTTTATTCAAATAGGCACTTATTTTACAGGCACTTATGAACAGTCAATAGGCTGGAATGATTATGATAAATTACATTCTTGTTCCTAGCTTTAATTATCCCCAATATTATTTGGGGCTACTAGTTCAACCGCTTCATAGGAATCTTTATCTCCAAAGGCGATTTAGAAACAAATTTATCAAATTGAACAAGTTTTGGTGTTCAAGAACTAATGTAAGTTCAAAAAGAGTTAATCTTAGTCACTTAAGTTGCTGGCTCGATTTCTTCTCCTGCGATTTAACTCTACGGATGACGATGGTTTTAGCGGTTATGTCGCTGTTTTCTCACGTTAACAGCGCTTTCTATGACCCACGAATTATTGTTCCGAGTCTAGGTCTGTTTCATGTATGTTTGTACAGTCCCTCGCGACACAGGACCAATTCCCAGTGAAATGATATTTATTTGTAAGTAAATACTTTACAGCTAGAAGAGACCGGCATTTCCTACGACTCAGTCTGGGAATAAATGCCGAAACAAACCACAGAGATGTCCTTTTTTTAGTCCATTGATTATAAAACAAAAAAATCTATGCGAGTACCGTATAGGATTTGGGTTGGCCTTTTGAAGAAAGGACCATAGTTTTGAGTTGGCCTGTTCAGTACAGGAGCTGTCTTTAAAAAAAAAACATTAATCTGAAATCGGTCCTTCTCTGGAATGCCCTTCCCTAGGGCCTAGGACTAGCCGTGATTCATTCTCAAACTCAAACTCAAAAATATTTTATTCATATAGGCACTTATTTTACAGGCACTTATGAATAGTCAATATTTAATATTAAAAAATCGAGTGATTCTAGTCGCCAGTTCCAAGTGCTGCCTACCCTTCATGGAGAAGAATCTGGCAAGAAACTCCATTGTTGACATTAAAAGTCAAGTTACAAGTTCTCCTTACCCAAAACATAACAGAATCATCATAAATTTGATACTTGATTTATTTTGGTGTGATTTGAGTATTACATGTACTTTTGTGTGAAAACTCAAATATATAATATTTCTTTTTTTTCTTATTTATTTCTTAATGTTAGTTTTTCCTTATCTATTTTAGGATTCCCATTCAAAATACAGCACACCATTTTGTTGACCTGTGGTTTTCGAAAGTCTACATAAGAGACGACTTCAAATTATAAATTTTAAATGTTTTTATGAAGTAATTTTGACTTTGACCGAATGAAACGAATGGGTATTATAATTGAAGTGAAATTAGGGATTAAATGAAAACTCCTAAATATTTAAGAAAAAATTGTCAATGCAAAGAGCCAGGTTAAGATATTAAGTCTCTTGAGACTTGACTGGTATAAACCCTTTTTTCAACCTGTTTATTAAACTGAAGTTTCACATTTAAATGGAATCATAACTAAAAGTCTAATAGATATTGAAATGCCTTAGAGGTTATGTATTTTTATAAGACAAAAATTCTGTTCAGAACTAGATTCAATTTGATTTATAGCACTCTCGTATCGTCTAGAGATAAAAGGTAAAAATTATGACCCAGTCGCGTTTGAGTGAACTTCAGAATTAAGGGAGTGGGGAATATTACTTTTAAACTTTTAGTAAACTCAATCTGTCGGTGTAAAAAATATTATTATTATCATTTATATCGGAATTCGTCCATATTTCTTAGTAACAATCATCTTAGCTTAGTGTTAGTAAAATACATATTAGGGTTTTTAAAAAGGGGAGCGTTATATGTAGGCCTATCAAATATGCCATCAGTGCAGAGTCCCATCGGTCAGGATAACGCTGGAGTCGTCACGCACCCGTGCCATTATCGATGCACAGCATTATTGTATGAAAAGCAATGATGTAATTGCTTATGAGCATACACTACCTAAAAACTGATCGCGTTCCATGATATAATATTAATTATTTTTACGGGAATTAACGCAATCACCAATTCAAAGGTATTAATTACATTACATACCTCTGATTTGCCTGGTTGCACCGGCCGTGGTGTGTGGTATGTGACGGTACATGGCGTAAAAAAATTTATCAATAATGTCGAAAATGTGCGGGTGGACAAAGAACCTTCTACTTCACGGATTCGACGACGGAGGGCGTGCGCCGCTGAGCCACTCAGCCTGTGACCACGGCCAGTGCAACCTGGTCGAAACGTCAGGCAAATCAGAGGTATGTAATACCTTTGAATAAGTGATCGCGTTAATTCCCGTAAAAATAATTATTATTATTACATCATCTCAGCCGACATACTGCCGGACATAGATCTTCCCTAAGGCTCTCTACAACAGCCGGTACTGCGCTGACTGCATCAGTAGCAGTTTTCATCACTGCAATAAAAGGAACAGTTTGGAGTCAGATTATGTACTTATTAAATTGAGTCGACTTAAATTGATTTGATTTAACCTCTATTCCGGGTACTAATTTAATAAACGTCCCGAAACGTTATTAATGTTCGAAAAAGGCCCTTCTCAAACAATAAGCGTGTTAATCATTTTGGTCCTAAAATAACATCCGCGTTCTCAGTTCTATAAAGGTGTTACATAAATACTTTTATACCTAATTATTAGAAGAGTACTTCAGGGATATATTTTATTGCCTCTATATAAGAGGAGATATCATAAGAAAACGTAAATTCATATATTTATACTTGGTGTATTTTTTATAAAGATTACTAACGCACTAGAAATAATCCTGTGCCGTAGGGAACTTTGACAAACAATTTTGAAAATACAGAAAAACACCCAGACTTAGAACAACAATTATTTGGAGATTTTAAAAAGTTTTGTCTCATGTGGGGAACGAACATACGACACTCAGCACACTAAAAAATAATTAAAAATAAACAAGGTCACAAAAAATGTCGTCTGGATAGTACAGAAAAGTAAGGAGTATTTTGAAAGGAAAGGTAGATAAGAATAAGAGAAGGTATTGATACCCTCACGCTTGTAACGAAGATGGGGCAGACAGAAGCGTATTAAGCATCCGATCACCACATTTTGACAAATATAATTACAGTCCCACTTACTTAGTAAGTGTACACACTAGATTGTGCCGTAAATATTCCCCAATTTAGAGCCTGTGACGTTCACTCTGATTAATTTTCTAAGTATCAGGTATGGCATAAGCGTTTAGGTCATTTATGTCACGACAGGAGAAAATGTCTCAAAATAGTCTACATCTGGCGTCTGGGTGAATCCCTTAGCAACTAATCTTGCTTTGTACTTCACAACATTTCCTGCTAGATGTTTCTTTAACTTATAGACCCATTTACATGGTATAACTTTCTTGTTTTATAGAAAGTGTGTAACGTGGTAGAAATATTGGACAATATCGTATATTAATAATCGCAAGTTATTTAGTCTAGTTGATAGGTACATTACCATTTGTGTGTACCTATTTAATTGCTGTCGGTCTCGGAAATCTTTTCATTTCTTGCTACAAACTTACAACGAACCACTACCGAATTGCCGTCGTCGTGCTGATTTTGAGATTGTTTAATTGTTTAAGTATACGTGACGCGAATATATTTCGGTAAGTTTAACTTCCATATTTTAAATCTTTCTTATTCCGTTCCAGGGCTTTAAGAGTGCTTAGTCGCTGTTAATTTATATTATTTAACTCAAATACCCGCAATCACCTTATGTGATTTCGGATTCAATAATTGTATTTGCTTTGCTGTTAGTAGTTGTTTATGTGTATATCTAATACCTTTAAACGAACAATTATTGCATATATATAAATATATAAATTAATAATCTGAATCTCGGAAACGGCTCCAACGATTTTCATGAAATTTTGTATGCAGGGGTTTTCGGGGGCGATAAATCGATCTAGCTTGAATTAATTTTAAAAAATGTCGTTTTATTCGTGTTTTTAACAATCAAATATAAACAATGAATGTACATCTAGTGCCATCTATCGCAACTCGAGCGAACTACATTAAACTATACTGGAATAAGGTGCAGAATAAACAGTATCAGGGCGTACCAAGAGGGCGCCACTAAACTATTGGAAGAAAAATAACAAAAAGATGGCGTTTGGATAGTCCCAATGTTGCCAAAAAAACAATTTATAAAAAAAAACCACCCGAGCGACGCTCGGTCATCCAGGTACTTTTTCTTTAACTGTGTTATTGTAAAGCGTCTGTAAACGTGCAGCGAATGCCTCAACGGATATTCGTTGCGCGTTTCGACCTGTGTGTGGTACCCTACTGAGGCCGCCTACCTTCTCCGCTTCAGGGTCCACCCTACGGGTACAAGTCTACACTACGGGTTCGCACCCACCCTATGGGTACAAGTCCACCCTATGGGTTCGAATCCACCCTACGGGTACGAAGCCACCATACGGCCAGCGGCCAGTCTGCGGCCAGAGCGTCGGGTGACTCCACTGCGCCGCGTCACCGACGAGGGGGCCACCACAGGCACGTCCTATCCCGTGTGCGACCCCGATTATTTGAACCCTGAGACGAAATACCCGCGACCCTGATATTTAAGCTGTCGGAGCACTTCCTTCTTTTCATTTATTTTTAAATATATATTATGGTAAAATTATACCATCTTTTATTTCTATCATATTTATATATTACACACGGAAAGGATACAAGTGCTGGCGCTGCTGCTGCTTCTGCGGAAAGCCTCAAACGGTGTAAATACCAAAACCTAATAAGTAATTACATTTTTGAACCGTTTGGGGTAGAGACGCTAGGTTCATGGGGTCCGAGTGCTCGCGCTATGTTTAAACAACTAGCTAAGCAACTGATCGACGCTTCTCGTGACCAGAAGGCCGGCCTTTTTCTAGCACAGAGATTTAGCATTGCCATTCAACGTGGCAATGCTGCCAGCTTATAATTTATAAATTAAAATTAGTTCCTAGTATTTTAATTTAATTATAAGATAATATATTTAAAGTAAATAAACAAGTGTTCCTTAGTGGTTGAAAAGCCATAGTACAAAATGATTAGATCTTTTAAACTACTTGGCTACGCCAATTGTGATAGTATTTAATTAGTTATAATTTTCATTATTATTTTTAAATACTCAAAACCACACTACTCAAACGCACCGCAACTTTTATTATATATATCACACATGGCAACACATTTTTCCTACATCCGCTTCCCGCTCCCATATACCTTAAGTAGTAGTACAAAAAAAGTGAAACGAACGCTCCGCGCGCGCGCATTTAAAAGTGTGCCAACTTTTAATAAAATTCAAAACAGTTCCCCTAGGACTCTTGCGATATATTCAAATACACCCAACATACAAGTGAACTACAAGTGCTGTGTTTGTGGTGACATTTGATCTCAAATACTGAGATAAGCAGATCACCAGTGCGTGCCGAAAAAAGGTATGTCGTGCCCCTCCACTACTCAAAGGATTTTAAAGCAGTTTTCATCAACAGATAGAGTGATTCAAGAGGAAGGTTTATATCTATACATATAATAAAATCGTAACTGGTCGCTGTCTGTACATGGAAGATATCTCAGGAAAACTATCATAGGGGGGCTTTATGAACGCAATAGAACCCAAAACAATGATTTTTAGAATTTTTGTCTGTTTATCTGTTTGTCTGTTTATCTGTTTGTCTGTGCGTTTGTGCACGCTAATCTCAGAAATAGCTTATCCGATTGAAATATGGTTTTCACTAATATATTGTGGTAAGCTTCACTTAACATTTAGTGTTTGTTTCATGTCAATCGGTTCATAAATAAAAAAGTTATGCCAATTTAAAGAATCAGGTAGCTGGACGTTTGTAGATTGTAAACGGCTGCGCGACCACGCCGGTATATAAAGCGCGCCGAGAGCATTATTTTCTTTTCTTGATTTTTTTTATTTCTTAATTTTATGTGTAAAAATCTGAAAGTACTTACAATTTAGTCGTTTCTAATAAGAACATATTTCTTTAGGGTTTATAGGGTTTGTAAATACATATACGAGTAGTATGTTTATTTTGTATGGTTAGTTTGATTTCAAGTTCTTGATTCTTTTATAAACCTTATACCTATTTACTTCTTTAGTTTAATTTTTTTTCTAATTTTTATGTTTAAAAAAACCATTTCATTTAGTAACTAACCGACTTCAAAAAGGAGAAGGTTCTCAGATGAGGTATCTGGGCCTGATCCTCGACGGTAGGTGACTCTTCGACGAGCACTTCCGACAGCTTGGTCCAAAGCTGGTCGACGCTGCCTCCGCTCTTGGGTGACTTTTGCCCAACTTGGGTGGTGCCAGCGTCGCAACGCGACTCCTGTACACGGGAGTTGTCCGGTCAATGTCGCTGTATGGTGCACCGGTGTGGGTGGCGGGTCTGACTGCCCTAAATAAGGCCCGCCTCTGGCGGCCTCAGAGGGTATTGGCAGTCAGAGCCATACGCGGATACCGCACGGTGTCGAGAGAGGCGGCGTGCGCCCTGGCCGGACACCCCCGTGGGATTTGGAGGTGGAAGTGCTCGCCGAAGTTTATCGACGGGTGGCTGAATATCGAGCGGAGAGTGGCATTCGGCCTCCGCCCGAAGTACGCGAGTGGTGTGAAGCCGCCCGTCGAGCCACGATGGCTAGATGGTCGTTCCAGCTGGAGACTCCACGTGCTGGCTTTGCCGCCGTGGAGGCTCTCCAGCCGGTCATCCTCGAGTGGGCAGGGCGGCAGCACGGGACCCTTTCTTTCCGACTGACGCAGGTCCTTTCCGGGCACGGTTGCTTCGTAAGGTACCTGCACTTGGTCGCCAGGAGGGAATTGAGTCCCGCCTGCCACCACTGCGACTGCAGTGAGGACTCGGCCCAGCACACGCTGACGGTTTGCCCCGCTTGGGCGCCGCAGCGTCGGGCCCTCACTGCAGTCATCGGAGGAGATCTCTCGCAGCAGTTTTACCGCGGTCACAACCTTCTGCGAAGATCTAATCTCGCAGATGGAGGTGGCGGAGAAGGTCCGGGAGGACGACCTCCACTCGGACCCAATCCGCCGCCGGTGCCCGCTTCCGTGCGGGCAGGCGCTGGCAGGAATTTGGATGTGTTAATATCAGCAGATCCCGGGTCCCTCCCGTCTCAGGCGCAGAGTGGCACACCGTGTGGTTTTAGTCGGTTCGAGTCCGACACACCGCCCCGCCGCAAACCCCTATGGGGTGACGGTCCGAGGGTATTTCCACACGTAAAAAAAAAGGTCAGTGATACATATAACTTACGTTATTTTTCTTGACTTGCTTTCGGTAATTTTCTAAAAACAGGAAGTACTTACAGTTAACACCTTTGGTTGTTTTCGATAGTTAATAGATTGGGTTGACACGTCTTAATAGTTATTAAACTGTAATAAATGAAACTGTGTAATAATCTGTAAATATTTATAATTTAGTTGTTTATGATAAGTACGTGTTTACTAAACTATGTATGTTGTGTTAGTATATTGTAAGAATGCCTCGAAAAAGATCCAACCTCTCCCAGTGCAGCAGGAATGCTAAAAGGATGAGATTAGTTCGATCACAGGAATCTGAAGAAGATCATGAGGCTCTCACTGCATCTCAGGAACGTCAGGCCAGGTTTCGTGCTACAGAAACTTCGGCTCAGCGAGAATCTCGATTCAGTTCACATCGTTCTCGAATGATGGCCACTCGAATTAGGTAGAACAGGGAACAGCGTGAGGCACGTTTGTCCATCGATCGTGAATCTCATGCATTATCGCGTGATCCCTCAGTGCTACTGGACTACCAGCTCATAAAATAAATTTTAAAGTCGGCGTACCCATAATGCCCCTTAAATATTTAAGCCCGCCAAAACGTTGCAACGGTACCAGATTAAAAGTGACCATAGATTTTAACAGGGTACGGTAAAGGTGATAGTGTTTTTATTCCTCGGATTCCTCTCATCCCAAACCACTTTCCGTTTAGTTTTAAACGAGTCCGGTTTCTAAGTATTAATCGAAGTATTAACTGTTTTTCACACGATCAGCTTTATGTAGCTCTGTCACGTGTTAGCAATCCTAGCAACCTCTATGCTTTGATCCCCGATGGCTATACGTCTAATGTCGTGTATAGAGAAGCATTACTTTAAATTCGATTATTCGAAACACTCAAATGACGGTGTTTATGAACCAAAATAAATGTCCGAAAACTGCTGCCCAAAGTCACTATTCCACGCGGACGGAGTCGCGGGCACAGCTAGTGTATAATACATGCATAACATGGTTGAGGAAATTCAACACTTAAACATATATTTTGACTAAATATATACATAAAGTAGATACATACACACAGACAGACTAAATGATAGTGCTCATTCATCATCACTACTTAGTATAAAACAAAGTCGCTTCCCCTATAAATGCTTAGATCTTTAAAACCACGCAATGGATTTTGATGCGGTTATCTTTAATAATAGATAAAGTTATTCAAGAGGAATGTTTATATGTATAATACATGTATAATACTCGTATAGTAGAGAAACACTGTCAATTTTAGAGGTTTCCAATGAGATGTCGTAAATAAACACATTTATTTGCGCTTACATTGCAAACGCTGGCTGAAACCTTCGAGATACGAGATACCTAGATCGCTAGTAATCCCTTTTTTTTCTTTTTTTTAATATAAATTAGCTGCACCAAAATGACTTTGCTCTGCCTGATGGAAAGCATAAGCAGATTCCAAGAGTGGTGGTCACCATCCTCAATGCGAATAAGGTATTTGCCCTGAGTTGAAATCGAACTGAAGACCCCTGGTCTTGTACCGTTAGGATTACTAACTCAAAAATACATGCCAATTAATAAATAGGAAGGAGAAACAATTTTAATGAGTAGATTGCTGATGGACCACCAATAGGCAGATAATTTGATCATTGTCGGTAAGTCAGCCTTCACCGAGAGAAAACTTCACTAATATTTAAGTTGTTTGACCATCTGAATATTCTCACATATTAATGTAATGTATAACTATTTAATCATTCGCATGTGTCTGTTCAGTTTAAATTAATATTCATCTTCCAGTCGATTAAACCTCAAACTGTTTTAAACTAATATCAGATTTGTTATTATATATATTTTATATATATATTAATAATAATTGCGAGTTTATGGGAATTTGAGGTTGTGGAAACAAGTGATTTTATACAAACGAATAATACCTATTGTTAACTTCCGACGCAAAAAGAGGGGTGTTATAAGTTTGACGTGGATGTCTGTCTGTGTGTGTGTCTGTCTGTGGCATCATAGCTCTCTAACGGATGGACCGATGTCGATGCGTTTTTTTTTCATTTTAAAGCCAGTTTCATCCTTTATCATTTTAAAGCCAGTTTCAAGGAAACTGGCTTTAAAATGATGAAAGACATTTTTAACCCCCGACGCAAAAAGAGCCTGGCTGTCTGTCTGTCTGTGGCACCGTAGCTCGCGAACGGATAAAGCGATTTCAATTTAGTTTTTTTTGTATAAAAGGTGAGTTACGTGCGAGTGTTCTTAGACATGTTTCATGAAAATCGGTTGAGTCGTTTAAAAGTTATGGGGGTGAAACTGGGAAAGAATAACCGAATGTCTGCAAAAATATCATCGAGTGGGGTCTCAAATGAAAGCGCATAACGTGTTTTTTACTTTTTAAAGGAAACTCGGGTTATTATGTCGGGGGTTTTTTTAATTTTGAGAATTTATAGTTATTTGGAGTATGATTACTCGATTAAGTGCTTAAGTAGCTGGTGCTTCGCGTGTGGTCCTATTTCAATTCGGTCCACTTTTTAAAGTCGGTTTTTTTGTTGTTAAAAGTTGTGAGTATTGATAACCCATATACCAACAGATTAACACTAATAAATACATAATACCTAGATGATCTATTTGGTATTTTTTTGATAAAATAAAAAAAAAAACTCTGCTGGATCGATTTCTCGCCCCCGAAATTCCCTGTTTACTAAATTTCATTAAAATGATTGGAGCCGTTTCCGTGATTTAGATTACATTTATAAATTTACTTATCATGTGTAGTTTTTGCGCAGTTTATTGTTTATCTTTACTCTGGAAGTCCGAGTTCTGCCTAGCTTCATAGCTTAAATGGCAAATGAGTATTGGGACGGGTTACCTCTGTGATTATAGCTTCTCTTATTATTTAAGTACAAAAAGTACACAAAGCTAAAATTTTGGAATAACAAGCTAAAATTAAAAATTTAAAAAACCCACTACGCAAGCACTAATCGAGTAATCATACGCCAAAAATGCCTGACATCATTTTGGAAAAGAGCTGATTACTCTTACAACGCTGGATCGATATTAACCAAACATAAATAAGAACCACCGCAAGGAAACTGACTTTCAAATGAAAAAAATGCATAGAAATCGGTCCATCCGTTTGAGAGCTATGATGCCACAGACAGACACACACACACAGACAGACAGACATCGACGTCAAACTTATAACACCGCTCTTTTTGCGTCGGAGGTTAAAAAGGTACATAAACAATCCTACTAATTTTATAAACGCGAACGTTTGTAAGTATGGATGGATGTTTGTTACTCTTTCACGCAAAATCTACTGAACGGATTTGGATGAAACTGTGGATGAAACTTTACAGTAATATCTATCTATATATGTAAAAGAGTAATGTGACTGACTGACTGACTGACATACCCAGAGATCAACGCACAGCCCAAACCGCTGAAGCTAGAATCCTGAAATTTTGCATGTAGGTTCTTTATATAACGTAAGTGAGTACTCAGTAAGAAAGGAATTTTTGAAATTCCATCCCTAGGGGGTAAATCAGGGGATAAAGGGGGTAAATGAGCGAAGCCGCGTGTAAAATCTAGTAGCTTATAAAACATCAGAATAACACATAGGTTACTATTTGCAGCGATAACCGACATAAACGCGGGCGAAATCGCGAGAAACAGCTAGTTAAACGTAATGCTTCGTTTTTAAATTTTCTAGAATTCTTGTTTTGTGAAGGACTTAAATGATTCCCAGACTAAACAATTGTGTATCACACAAAGTGATGTGCTATGTGGGGTTTGAATCAAAATCACTGAGCGCAGTAGAAAGCTTCAACCACTACGCCATTCGTGCGGTTTTACGCCATTGGGGTAAATGTAACCTCTCAATAATCAAAGTATTTTCATAAGAAATTTCGTTATAATCGATTCAGCGGTTTAAGTCAAAGTGTAACAAACAGAGTTACTAGATGGACTTATTGTATTTCAAATTCCTCCAGTTTTTCTTCTGACTAATTTCGTTGCGGGTCCCAAAACAGTTTAATTTTTCCTGGGACTTCCCGAGTGTCATAACTCGGTGTGTTCGTGGGTCACTGCTGTTGATCCTGGTGTGCAGGAGTTTCAGTGGTGGGCATGTGGGCGGGATTAGTCACATAAAATAAAATCAAAGTTACTTTCGAATTTACAAAATTAATAAAAATTCACTATACCAAATTTCATTTTTCTGTAAAATTCTATAAATATGCTTGCGACATGAAACTTCAGAAAAGGATATAATACTTGTCTGGTTACGGGAGCATGTTTCTGAACGCAACGAAGTAAAAAGGAGGAAATTGCATTTTCTATGAAATCCTTTTGACTCGCACAAAATGTTTCTTTGTATCGTTGTAAGTTGTCGATTGGATTTCACGTCTTCTCTTATATTTCGTAATACCTAAAGTAGGGAAGTATTTCATTTTTAACTGTTTGAAGTTTTGATGTGCTTATTGGTTTAGTGGTTGATGGGTCTGAGTGCTAAGGCAGAGGGTATGAGTTAGACTCCATCACAAGACAATAGATTCTAGATTATGTTCATTTTGTACCATGTCTTGGTTGGTACTGTGTACTGTGTCATTTATCAATTTATAATATTATTACGTGCTAGGGTTTGATGGATTTGAGAAATTAACCTTTTGACGTGTAAAATAGTTTTTTTTTAATACACTCTTAAAATCACAATATCACTCCGAATAACTGTCCTTAATTGTCGCCGAGGTCGCTAAGTTAATCACTGATATCACTTCATTATTTCTCGCACTGTAGCTTAAGATTGAACTGCACTGCGGTCGACGAAGCGCCTTTTATATTCAACGCCAAAGCGACCTTTATATTTAACGCCAAAGCAACTAAAAAGTTCTAGTCGATTCTGTGACGACGTAACACCAAAGTTAAAGTAAAAAAGATTTTATTCAAATAGGCACTTATTTTACAGGCACTTAAGGAGAGTCCATATTTAAAAATCGAGTGATTCTAGTCGCAAATTCCAAATGCAGCCTACCCTTCATAGAGAAGAATCTGGCAAGAAGCTCCATTGTTGCTCCTTTTAAAAAAAATAGGGTTTGCAATTTTTTTTTTTACTAAGAGACTTGAATGAGAACAAAGTCGACCAAAGAAAACAAAACAAAAAGTTTGTCATTGCTGCACAGCCATGAGCTAACCAATCATGCGCCGTTCTTACTCAAAACTGCAAGATTTTTATATTGTTATATTGTGAGGTTCACTTTTGGAAAATAAGATCTTCAACAACACCGGAAGGAACATCTTGAACATGACATTTCCTAGAAATATAAACAAGCCAAACTCACTTCAATCACGTTAAACGTTATCCATATTCGCTTTTATGCATATTGATGAAGGTTCATCATTCTGTGCCTTAAGAAATCAACGAGAACTTTCTGACGTCTGGCTTCGTCTCAAGCATTGTACTAGAATATTCTTCCTTCGTAAAAATATGAATGTCATCATCGTTATCTTAGCCGAAGACAGCCACTGTTGGACATTGGCTGTCTTCAACAACTGGTTCTTTCTCTTTTTCATGGGGAATGCTATTATTACTGCTATTATATATTATTTCCCTTGGGGGAAAAAAAGAGCATGTGTGGGACTCACGCAGAACTGTTCTACACACTAAACCCCGTGCGGGCTACCTCGGCAATCTGGAGAAACTCTAGGAACGCATCAGTGGCTCCTGAATTCCCCCCCGCCAGTAATGGTTAAGGCATGAAAGCATAACAAACGCACAAACTCACATTCGAATTTATAATATTAAATAACGAAATTAATCTTATTGTTGGTTATTAAGCATAATTAATTAATTACAAGAAGTAATTTAATTAAGGAAGCATTTCTGCGTCACAAGGTGCCGCGGCCGATACCAAATAATTGATGAGTTGGGGTGGAGGCTCAGTGTTAGCGAGTCTGCAATTCATTTATTTAATTGATTTTGTAGTAATTAAGTGTTCGGTTACCACGGTGAAGAGTAGCCTGTGTGTTTCCTCGAGAATTGAAGTATTTCTATGCCAAATTTTATTGAACTGAGAATACAGATAGAGTTACTTTCGAATTTATAATATACCAGTGGTTGCCCGCGGCTCCGCCCGCGTATATGTCGGTTATCGCGGCAAATAGTAGCCTATGTGTTATTCTGATGTATAAGCTATATTACTGTAAAGTTTCATAGAAATCCGTTCAGTAGTTTTTGCGTGAAAGAGTAACAAACATCCATTCATCCATCCATACTCACAAACTTTCGCGTTTATAATATTAGTATAGATTACTAGTTGTTGCCCGCGGCTCCGCCCGCGTGTATGTCGGTTATCGCTGCAAATAGTAGCCAATGTGTTATTCTGATGTATAAGCGATATTACTGTAAAGTTTCATCCAAATCCGTTCAATAGCTTTTGCGTGAAAGAGTAACAAACATCCATCCATTCATCCATCCATCCATCTTACAAACTTTCGCGTTTATAATATTAGTAGGATACACCTTAGAAAAATAATATTTAGACCATAGTCAAATAGGTGATCTTTTCTTAGGGCATATTGTATTTATTTTTAGGGTTCCGCATTTCATGAGAAATAAATTAAAGAGTGTGACACCCCTATTCAAACCATAGATGTCGTAAGAGCCGACTAAGGGTGCAAACTACGTAGGACAACAGAAACATAGTTCTTTTAAGGCTATGACTACCGACTCCACAGCTATCTATATAAAATTTTGTACAGAACCCTCAGTCTGACAGTCAGAACCGCACTTATCCAATTTGAGTCGAATGGCATATTTTCACTGAGCAAGGACTGATAATGGTACCCCCGACATTGCTATTGTTTAATTTAGTGTAAAAACATGTAATTAAAATAAACAAATAAAAACGTAAACTAAATAAATACAGTTAGCGACATCTATCAAAAACAAATCAAACTACTTTCTAGTAACTGACCCTGTATTTCGCAAAAAAATATTTTAGGCTGATTAGTGAAATCAAACCTGTAAGATGGTAGGTCGCTCCCTGTGTCCGTTTTAACGTACTTCCTTCCCCTATATTTTACAGGAAATCACCCTTAAAAGTAACCTCTAATTAATCATCTTTAAGTAATTAATTATAAGGGTATTCAAATTGACTTGAAATAAACAAGACCATTTGTGTATAGAATTATAACTTACCATGACTATCTATTATTACTTATAATAAAAATGTAACAGGTCCAATTCTGTACATTAAAGATATTTTGAAATTTTTTTATGGAGGGCTCTCTATAATCGATACTGAAGCCAAAACTGAAATTTTTTCATTTTTGTCTGTCTGTCTGTCTGTATCTTGGCCGCTTATCACGCCGAAACTACTGAACGGATTCAAATGAAATTTGGCATGAATTGAGTTCATACTACGAGGTAGGACATAGGATACTTTTTATCCCGAAATTCAGCACGGTTTCCCGGAGAGAGGGGATGAAAGTCAAAATATGTACTTATTTTTAATTCAATAACACATAGTCCGATTTCATTCATTCTTTTTTTGCTAGAAAGAAAAATAAAAGATATCGGGAAAAGTGGTATTTTTTGTCCGCGACTGTACACTGCCTGTGGGAAGCTGAGACAGATATGTAAATATGGCGGTACGAAGTTCGCCGGGTCAGCTAGTCCTCAAATATTTTTACAAAAAAGGTACTCTTTAATAGCGTAATAAATCCTTCGTACTTTGTATGGCAAAGGTCATTTAAGATATGGCGAGATAAACGACAAGAAGGCAAATCTTCTATCGCTATGGGTCTCCTGATTTATAAACTCATTTTTGTCTTCCGACAGCCGCTTAACCCATCCAAAGGGCGGAAAATTGCTGACTCACGAGGTGATTGATAGAAATTATAGAACTTAGGAAGTTCATTTTAGTTTGAAAGTTATCGGCGGTTGAGTATTGAAGATGAACACAGATTGTTAAAAAGGACTACCTCGGTGGCGCGATGGTAGCATACGCGACTGCTGTGCTTGAGGTCTCGGGTTCGATTCCGGGGTCAGACCAAATGCTTGTATGATCTACAAATATTTGTTTCGGAGTTTGGGTGTTTTCTATGTATAATACTACTACTTTTTTTTTGTAAATACATACAGTACTTACAAAAACAAGAATATATGTATTTGTATCAGTTGTCTAGTACCCATAACACATGCTCTGCTTAGCTTGAGACTAGATGGTGTTGTGTGTTAGATGTCCGAAAATATTTATTATTATTTATTACTAGCTGTTGCCCGCGGCTCCGCCCGCGTGTATGTCGGTTATCGCGGCAAACAGTAACCTATGTGTTACTCTGATGTATATTCTATACTTATAAAATAACATGTCCTGACTGACTGACTGACTGATTCATCATCGCCGAGCGGAAACTATTAAACTTGGGAATACAAAATTTGGTGAGTATGATCGTTTCATTAAGTAGATACCCATTTAGGAAGGAATTTTGGAATTTCTACCCCCAAGGGGTCGAAATAGGGGTTGAAAGTTTGTAAGGAAGTCCGTCATTTTTTAAGTTAGAAACATGAAACATTATTTTTAGGCTACTGATTAAAAATGAGTAAACACGTATTTAAGCGTTTCTGATAGATAGAGCGGATATTCTACTCCTTAAGGGTGAAATAGGGGTTGACGTTTTGTATGTAGGTTAGTCTGGAAGTCCGTCATTTTTGAAGTTAAAAACATGAAAGTTTATTTTAGGGCTATTAAAGAAATATGAAACTTTATTTTTGGGTTACTTATAAAAATTTGTAGATATGTATTTCAACGTTTCCTAATATTCTACCCCTAAGGGGGTGAAATAGGGGTTGAACTTTGTTTGGAACTGCGTCATTTTTAAATTAGAAACATGAAACTTTTCTTTTGGTTTCGGCTACTGATTAAAAATGAATAGATACGTATTTAGGCCTTTCTCGATATTCTACGCTGAAGGGATGAAATAGGCGTTGACATTTCGTAAGCGGGTTAGTCTAGAAGTCCGTCAGTTTTGAAGTTAGAAACATGAAAATTTATTTTAGGGCTATTGATAAAAAAATAGGAGATGCGTATTTAAGCGTTTCCCAATATTCTACCAGTAAGAGGGTGAAATAGGGGTTGAAAGTTTGTATGGAAGTCCGTCTTTTTTAAGTTAGAAACATGAAAAATTATCTTTGGGCTAATAGTTAAAAACGCGTAGATACTAAGTGTCTCTGGATATTATATCTACCCCGTTTTTGTGCGGAAATTCCCTCGTATATCACCAACTGGTGGTTATGTCGGACTCGAACCGACTAAAAACCGCACACCGTCTCGGGTTCTAGAAACCAGGGAACCAGAGCGCCCTCAAAAGGAAATCCCATAAATGATATTTCTACCCCTAAGGGGTAAATTAGGTGTTAAAATGTCGTAAGTAGATTAGTTTGGAAGTCAGTCATTTTTAATTTAGTAGCCTGAAACTTTGTCCTTAGGCTTTTAAGTACAAATAAATTAATACCCATATCATCATTTATGGGAATTCTATTTCTAAATGGGTAAAAATAAGGGTCGAACGTTAGTATGAAATCCTTTTTAATGGGCTATTGATTAAAAATAAATAAATAGGTACGTTTAAAAACATGAATAAATTATTCATACATACTTACACAGTTTTAATTACATATATTGTAAATAATCAACTTCCACGCGAGCAAAGCAGCTAGTAAGCTATATTACTGTAAAGTTTCATCCAATTCCGTCCAGTGCTTTTTGCGTGATGAAGTAACAAACATACACCCTCACAAACATTCGCTTCTATAAATTATACTCTGTCCATTACTTTATTTTCTTTTTGACAGCTCACGCCTATAAATTACCATATTTTTTTTCGGAATTATGTACTACTGTAATGTCGTACTTTATTGACGGTGACGGTTTTAGTGAAGTGGTCTGTGCATAACAAACCACCCCAGACTATAAAACAGTACTTGAAGTACGATAAATCGATCATGTGATAAAAATAATTTGACTTCATGTAAGTATTTTTTGTGTAAATTTAATAAAAAAAGGAAATAAAAATTGTATCTATGACTCCAAGATTGAATTTTTGCAAGGAATTAAGTCGAAATCTTGGAATTTAGGATCAAACCAAGAGTAAAGAACAATAACTCTGTTCATTCATCTAATTTACTGATTTATTATTTATATTTTTGTTTATTTCTTACATAATATAAAAAACTAATGAAGGCATAATTAATATTTCAACAAAAAATATTTAATTAAAACGATTGAAAGTTCTTCATAAATAAAATCGCTATTCGTTTCAAATCGAATCGGTTATGAGTGAGGGCGTCACTAATTTAAAAATTTCTTGAACTGTCAAAAAGAAAATAAAGTAATGGACAGAGTATAGTGTGATGTGATAAAATCGAATACGAAAAACAATGTTAAATTTATCACTACAGTTAAATGAAAAATTAGACATAACGAATGAAGCTTACTTTCAAAGCGTAAATAAAACTAAATTAATTAAGTATCTACAACTAATTCAACGAAAAAAATGGAAGGTATCTACAACTTACTAAAAGAAATTAAAACACCAACAAATAAGGCTAAGTAATTAAATATTTGCAACGAAAAACATCTGCTTACCTATGCCCATACCAATAACGTAACAAAATCCTATAAAAAAGTAAATTATAGGTACCTAGGTACCTATGCTATAACCTTACAAAATTCTAAAAATACCGAGAAAACCAATTAGTATCTACAAAAGACTATTTGCTAATTATTTAGGTACAACAAAAATCGCCTGCTTATACCTATGCTATAACCTGACAAAATCCTAAAAAAAAACTTCGTTTAAAAAAACTGACTTCAAAAACTAAAAAGTATCAGTTAACTTAATTTGCATGTGCTACCTAGGTTTGAAGTTAGTGCCAAGCCAAATGTAATAGTAGGTATCACACTCGCTACATTTCGAGACGAACGTCAACGACGTCACCGACGCTTCAGTTGTTTTGTTCTACGCGATGAGCAGCTATCCCGCTCAAGGTCACGCGCGGCGAGTGCGGTACCTACTATTACATTTTGACTTGGCACCGACTTCAAACCTATGAATAGGTAGCACATACAAATTAAGTCATTTGGTACTTTTTAGTTTTTTCGGTTCGGTTTTTTTAAACGAAGTTTATTTTTATTTTTCACTTTTTAGTCTTTCTCAAGTCTCTCGTCATCATTTCACCTAAATAACTTGAAAGAATACGACTAAAGGTAACATACATGCTGTATAAAATCGAAAGGACTTCAGGTATTTTTTTGTAATAAAATCTCAAATGGACTATCTTCTATAGGTTACTATAATTCAAGTGATTTGAGGTAAACTAACTATCTGAGGGCAACTCTGATATCGTTAAGACCCGTTTTATATATTATGAAATTAAATGATGTCTACAGAATATGAAGGCATGCAGACAATTGCTTTAACTTCATTGCAGGCGCTTACATAAATTTGAGGGTTTCCTTCGATTTCCTTAGGATCCCATCATCAGATCCTGATATGGTGGCCATGGGACCACATGGGGAGCATACCCTTTCGAATACAAAAAGAATTTCCAAAATCGGTCCACAAATTGACGGAATAATCCGTGTACATACATAAAAAAAATATACAGATAAAATTGAGAACCTCATCCTTTTGGCAGTCGGTTAAAAAAAATATACCGATGAAATTGAGAACCTCCTCCTTTTGGAAGTCGGTTAAAATACAGAAAAAATATTATAATACCAAGTAATATTTATAGAATCGAACTATTTAGACGAAATTGTGTGTACCTATATGGCTCCCCTAATATACAACACAATACCCAAGTGGATAACTGACCTACCACTCAATAAGTTTTGTGTTGTTCTTAGAAAATGGTTGGTAGAAAACAGTTATTACTCCATTAAGGAATTCCTACAAAAAAATTCGTGTCCGTCTTATCATTTTAGAAATGCATTGTAGGTGTGTATTGAATTTATTAAGTAGTTCTTGTATGTATTTTCAAAGTGTTACACGTAATCTTTTTAAATTGATTCTGATTTAGTTAATTCGTTATTGCTAATTAGCAATTAATATAGTTTTAGCAATTTAATAACTATTGCTGAAATAGTTATTAAAGCAGTCTTTCGTACAAACGAAAGACTTCAACACTAAATTTGCATGCCTATTACTGGTGAAATGTGTTTCGTGCATATTTCATTTTTATTTTTTACCATCTTTTTGTACCACATTTAAGCAAATAAAAATTATATTATTATTTTTATTATTATTATAAGTATTTTAAACTTAAAATAAATATCATAAATATAAATGACCATTTAACGTTTATGGCATTCTAGTTTTTGGTTCAGTATCAATAAGAGCATCCTCCCAAAAAAATCTAAATTTCTTTAATGTACATAATTGATCTTATATACTTTTCTTATACGTTTAAAAGTAATCATATTACGTACCTATTGTAAAGTTAGTTACTTGATTCCAAAAGATGTCGCTGTTTTAAGCACAGAAACAATTTTCAAGAAAATGTAATTGCTTCAGTATCGATTAGAGAGCCTTCCCAAAAAATCATCTAAATTTCTTTAATGTACAGAACTGAACTGTTACATTTTTATTATACGTTAAAAAGAGTAATCATATTACGTACCTATTGTAAAGTTAGTTACTTGATTTCAAAAGATGTCGCTGTTTTAAGCAAATATTTTTTTCAAGAAAATTTAAAACAACCCTTTCTATGGAAAGAGAGAACATAAAACAAATACCTACCTATCAAATACTAACTACATACCACATTAATCACAATGCTTGTGCATAAAACGTTCCCACGATTATTTTGAATATTTAAGTCATGCGGGCACAACCAAACACACAGATTCGACGTCTACAGAGAGATATAGATATTCTTTTTCCTATGGATAGAGAGATTGCGATAAATCAAATACTTAATGCTACACCGAATTATACGTAATACGTTCTACGATTATTCCACGATATATTAATCAAAGTGTTATTAATTACGCATGGCTGGCAATAGGTGTCGCTACATGTTGTTTTACGTAATGATAAATTCTTTATAAATTTTTTTTCCAATAGATAGAGAGATTGTGATAAATTAAATACTTTATGCTACAATCTTCAGAGTATTTCCTTTCTAACAAAAAAAGAATTATTGCAATCGGACTACTCGTTAATGAATTACAATTAATTACACATTTTGACTTTCATCTCCCCTCCCAAGGAAACCGTCCGGAATTTCGGAATAAAAAGTATCCTATGTCCTACCTCGGAGTATGAACTCAAATCATGCCAAGTTTCATTTGAATCCATTCAGTAGTTTCGGCGTGATGCGCGGCCAAGATACAGACAGACAGACAGACAGACGGACAGACAGACAGACAGACAGACAGACAAAAATGAAAAAAAAATAGTTTTGGTTTCAGTATCGATAACAGAGTGCCCTCCAAAAAAAATTTTCAAAATATCTTCAATGTACAGAATTTGACCTGTTACATTTTTATTATAAGTATAGATTTAATATACATTAAAAAGCCAAAACAACCTTTCACAGGAAAGGCCCTATCTAGCAGTGGCCTGTACATTGCAAAGGCAACATTATATACCAATCTATGTATACAATATCTGGTTACCCAAATCAGCACGAATTCTTTAATTATTATTTTTATGAAATGTTAAATGTATTTTTTCATGCAAACATCTAACATTTCAGCTCGTGTTTGGAGCAAATTGTATAATCCTGCAATATTTCCTTCAGAAAAAGTGACTATTTATTTATTATTCGTTCATAGAAGTCGATAATATTTCATTCCATTTAACCGTCCCTCCAAGGTCGATCCCTGCATTGACCTTTCTCAAAATATGACGTTTTTGCTTTCTGAATACGCATAGGAGCCTTCATTAAGCGCGCTATATATATCAGCTTTACCCTTTGTAAATGGATTGTACGTTGGTGTCAGAAACATGCAACTTTATTTTGACATTGTGTTTAAGATGTCCGAAATATTTATTTATTTATGATGTATAATAAATAATTAATTTGTTTCTAATTTTAAATCAACAGCTTTTCACTTAAAGCGTATGAAAGTACATTATGTACTTTCTTGTGTACCTTAGTATGTTATTGTTTCTGTGATCCGTGTACGATATTATCAAAAAATAATTTTAAAAATGTTGTCTGTCTGTTTCACGTAATCTTCGGAATGCCTAGACCGATTTTGACCGGCCTTTACCGATAGATACAACTGTGGAATGAACTGTCGCATGCGGTATTCGTGGGCCAATACTTGTGACGCCTCCGGTGTTGGGATCGAACAGCGAGTGCCCATGGGCGGCGGTAATCGCTTACCATTAGGCAATCCGTCTGCTCGTTTGACAATTATCCCATTACAAAAAGAAAGGAGTAACTTAGGCTAGTTTTTTAGACTAACCGCGAGTAACAGCGCGGAGCATAGCTTTTTTTTTGTCATTTAACTGCCAAAATGACTCCGCTCTGCCTGATGGAAAGCATGACCAGAATCCAGTTGTGGTGGTCACCATCCTCAATGCAAATAGGGACAATGCAGCATGGTGATCAGCACTATGGCGGCCTAGTGAGATGCTTTTCACGCTCCGCTTGAAGGACCCGGGTTCATAGTGGGAGGGAAACACATACGCAGGTAGTGAGTTCCAGGTATTGACCGCTCGACACAGGAAGGAAGAACCGAAGCGGTGAGTACGAGAGCGGATGTCAACCACTCTGAAGCGGTGACTTCCAAGGCCGGCACGTGTTGTCCTGTAGAGGAAGGGGGGACCAGTTGGAACAACTCTTCAGAACCCTCTCCATGATAAAGGCGATAGAGGACTGCCATAGAAGCGATATCTATACGCAGCTGCAGAGGCTCAAGGCTAGTTTAAAGTTCAAAATTAATAACAGTATGTAATCTTTCAAAATCAAGAACAAAAAATCTACATCCATACACATTTAAGTTCCCTTTACGTAATGTGTCATTGTGAAGAAGGATTAGGAATGAATACGGGGTGTTACCAACCCTAGTCATCCCGTGGGTATCGCAGGACGACAGTACTACAAACATAAGGAACACTTGAAAAACACCCTATACCAACACGTGTGGTCAGCGCGATGTAGTAAGCCATAAACTTTCAAATTCAAGTTCAAAATCATTTATTCAATTAAGACACTAAGTGAAATTTATGATCGTTACATTGCAGCTACAGCTATAAGTCATAGATCGACACAAATAGACGCCACAGGTGTACTGTATTGTCAAGGTGAATTAGGTGACAACATCAAAATCCATCGCCTGCCTGTGTCGATCCATAACTTTCAGTTTCCAGAATGCGTAGAGCCTTATAAGAAGAATACTGTCAAAGAAACTCACGGCCACTCTTTTTAAAAGACAGATCTTCAGGTATAATAGTATTATTATTAAGTATTACATGAATAGTTAGGGTATTTCTCAAGTAACTAATTATTCAGTTGACTTCGTGGCTGATTTTTTTCTTAATTTCTATATATTAGTAAGAAATTCAAATACTATATTTTATTTGGAAAATATCTGTACTGGAGGCAATCTTATTGGATGAACGGTTACGAAGATTTTTTTTTTATAATGGCGTCCACCGAAATCAACTTTATTTTCACCGAAATCAAAAATGTTAATTATGTTTTCAAATTATTTAACTGGTAGTTCTATATTAAAAAAAAGTATTTTATTATAAATTCAGGTAAGCAAAACTAATACCGTTAAGGGACTTCTGATATATATTACAATAAAACAATTATTTGATTAATTACACGATGTTTATTACATACATAAACTTACTACAATCAATTTTGGCATGAAGCTTGTGGCGACTTCCACATACAGCGCAACAGAAATATACTACAGCTCGATCTACCGAAGTTACACTGAACTACCACGGAGTAACGAAGGAAACTAAGAAACTACCAATCCTGAATCGCGCAGTGAAAGTTCGCGCGCCAATTAATATACATACAACATACCAACATCAACCGTAGGGCAGTTGGCCCGCCAGGCACGATCACCTCGCCTGGTCGGAGGATCCTCCCTTTGTGTTGGAGGGAAATCACACCCGTCCCTCCACAGTGGTGACCCCGACGTGATTGAAAGCAGCCTTCGATGCAGCATCAGCACGCCACCATCATGTTCACTCCCACAGCAAGTCTCACAGCCAGCCAGCAACCTCGGCCTCAACAGGGATACTCCACACGCAGGAAGCGACCGCTCCAGCCTGGTTACCCCTACGGCCTCATCAGCGTCTAGGCACAGCACACTGCAGCTACGGTCCATGTAAGCAGAGCATATCTCTCCCGTCTATGCAGCAGCCAGCCACTACGCAGCAACCGCCCCGACTCACTGGGGACCTCACCGCAGCACCGCGCACCGCACTCAATCCCGACTCACTGGGATCAGCGGACTTCAGCCCCGACTCACTGGGACTAGCGGCATTCAGTTCCGACTCACTGGAACTTGCGGCACTCAGTTCCGACTCACTGGAACTACTCACTCCTGGCACTGGCAAGCTTCGCAATAGAGCGCAGACAGCTGACTCATCGTGTATCGACCTCCGGTCTTGGAGGGGAGTGATGTGGCGACTTCCACATACAGCGCAACAGAAATATACTACAGCGCGATCTACCGAAGTTACACTGAACTACCACGGAGTAACGAAGGAAACTAAGAAACTACCAATCCTGAATCGCGCAGTGAAAGTTCGCGCGCCAACTAATATACATACAACATACCAACATCAACCGTAGGGCAGTTGGCCCGCCAGGCACGATCACCTCGCCTGGTCGGAGGATCCTCCCTTTGTGTTGGAGGGAAATCACACCCGTCCCTCCACAAGCTTATAAAAGTTAGGTGTATAGTTCCTAACTTCTTCATTTCTTAAATCAAAAAGGTGGGGCCTTTACATTTCTCTGTAATTCATACATGGTATAAAATTTTATTGAAATTGGTGCAGCGGATTAGTCGTGAAAGCTAAATGATTTGAACTAAAAGTTGAAAAAAACTATATTATTTGAATTTATAGTATAGAGTTAAGAGTATGATGATAAGGGTAGTTTAACTAATATAATTATGTTAACGATCTATAGGGTAGAAGTTTTTGTATACCATGTCGAGTTAATGACCTCACAGGGCCGTAAATTCACACGCCTACAATGTTAGGGTTTGGCTGTAATTTCTTAAGCCTTAATGACTTCGGCATAAAACGTTCGCGTGCCTCTTCGAAAATAGACGTTTCTTAGTTAACTTATTTTCTAAGTCTATAAAAGATGTCTGCCTTTAGTAGTCAATGTTGTCACAGGTTAAAAATATAAGTTTTCCTACTGCGCCAAGTGTTGTGGGTTCAAATCCCACATGGGAAAACACTTTGTGTCTACAAATTGTTGTTCCCAGTGTGCCTTTCATGGTTGTAAGATCCCCGCGATACAGGATGTGTATTCCTAATGCGGGAGTTGTCTTATAAAAGAAAATGACTGTCATTGTACTACCTAGTGCTAAACTTTTGTGTCTCTTTAGACAGGTAGTTTGGGCCTCGTGGTATAGAAATTGTGCCACATTTTACTTCTTTTTGCAATGCTGAGTTGTCCTGCGTGTGCTTCCTTACAGCCATTTCAATAACCTACCTTTAGTTAAATGTACTAATTTCCATCCCACGGTTGCCTGGAAGAGATTGTACTTTGAGCGATAAGGCCGCCAATTGTACTGACCTAGCAATAAGTTATATACTTATTTATCTGGTGTACAATAAAGCGATTTATCTATATCTATACTAATATATAAAGCTGAAGAGTTTGTTTGTTTGAACGCGCTAATCTCAGGAACTACTGGTCCGATTTGAAAAAATCTTTCAGTGTTAGATAGCCCATTTATCGAGGAAGGCTATCAGATATATATCATCACGCTAAGACCCATAGGAGCGGAGCACCAATGAAGAATCTTACAAAAACGGGGGAAAATTTCTACGCTACGGGCAACAGGAGACGTAAACGAGGTTGCGTGGGTCAGCTACTTATTAATAAACCTCGAGATAATCTATATATTTTTTTCAATTCATTCCGTATGATTGATTCAATACTTCGACTGATATGCAGGATCAATTCTTTTTCTTGACAAGTTTTCCTATCAACAACTAATGTTCTTTTTCGCGATCCTAACGGGATGAAATAGTGGTTTGGACGACCATGTGTGTGTGTGTGTGTAACAAGTATGGCAAACGTTTCTATTGTAGTTTCTGGATTTAGTGCAAATCCAGCATTGAATAGAAGACAACAGACAATATGCGTAGGTAGGCAGGTCCCAGGCAATGTAGTGAATGGGCGGACAACCGAGTATGTATTGTCTCGTGGTACAATGGCCGAGCTAGCTTTCAGTCCAAGTGATGAGGAGAATTTCAATTAGTACACGTTCAGGAATATTAATCGGAGCAATAACTACGATTAATTGGTACAGAAAATGATTTTCTAAAGTTAGCTGTCAATCTCTCGTCTTTCTTTCTTTCTTTTCCTTCTTTTTGCAACATTGTCCTGTTAGTATTCTTAGCATTACGACTTCCATAGGATGAATATAGCACGTATGGCTTAGTGGTTTAAGCAAGCGTTCACAACGCCGTCTCTTTAGCCAAGTGGGTCCAATTCTCAGTTGAGGCAACACTTTGTGTGATCCACAAATGGTTGTGTGGGAGTACGGGTGTCATGTTCCTCCAACACAGAGGGAGGATCCTTTGACCAGGCGAGGTGATCATGCCTGGCGGGCCACTGTCCAGCGGTTGATGTTGGGATGTTGTATATATGCTAATCGGCGCGAGAACTTCTATTGCGCGATTCTGGATTGGTATTTTCTTCGTTTCCTTCGTTACTTCGTAGTTCGATGTATCTTCGGTAGATGGCGCTGTAGTATGTTTTGTTGCCGCTGTATGTGGAAGTCACGACAGTTGTTCTGAGTCTGGGTGTTCATTGTGTCCGTTTCATGTATGTTTGTAAAGGCCCCGCAATACAGGATATACCTATTCATAGTGCGGTGGTTGTCTTTAAAAAAAAATGGGTGGTAACACTTCGTATTTTTAATGCGTCGCTACACGGACGGACGTTAGATTTAAATAATAAATTATAATATTGAATCAATGGGGAAAGCTGGTAATATTTTATACTGTTACCATAAAGATGGCTGTGTTGGTTCATTAAGGACTTTGTGCACGAATGCCTTTGGGAAGAAGATGTGATTAGGTGTGTGGAGTCATGAGATTGGGTTTTTAGCCGATTATGAAAAAAGATATGTTCTATGGAACCTATAAGGCAACTTGTATGGTTTTAGGATTTTTAATTTATGCTTTCGATTGTCGGCACTTGATGGAACTTGTTGAAATGCATTCTAGAATTCAAGACGTTCTTACGCGACCATCGTATGAAGTTATTATTTTTAAGTCAAAATAAGTTTTCATGTAAGTGGCGTAAGTGATTTATGAAAATAAATTCTTAAAACATCACTACATAGTATAAAACAAAGTCGCTTTCTCTGTCCCTATGTCCCTATATCCCTTTGTTTGCTTAAATCTTTAAAACTACGCAAAGGATTTTGATGCGGGTTTATTTAATAGATAGAGTGATTCAAGAGGAAGGTTTTCATGTATAATAAATGCATAATATAGTATGGAAACACTGTTAATTTTCGAGGTTTCTAATGTGATGTAGCAAATAAACACATTTTTTTGCGCTTACATTGCAAACGCTGGTTGCACCCTACGAGATAGATCAAAATAATGTACTACAGTATTGTACACCTTAAAAAATACTACAAAAAAGTCCGGGACGGTATATGTCTATCTCTTAGGGATAACCCACAACAACCATTTTTTATTCCTTTCTTTTTACGAGAAATAATGGCTTATTTACGAAGTGATTTTAAGCAATACAAAATGAATCCTTATACAATTAAGTAAATTAAATACATTGTGCATTTAATATAGATCAAAATGGCCCTGTACAGTATCTAATTTAAATGAATATATTCGAAGATATTACAGATTTAAAATGCACGAATAGTGTCGTCGGCGGGGGCATCTGATACCACCCGTGCGAAGCCGGGGCGGGTCGCTAGTAACCTAATAAACCAAAAAGAAACAATACTAGGTACGAGGTAGGGAGATTTAAACGGGTTCAAATCCCACATGGGACAACACTTTGTGTGATCCACAAATTGTTGTTCTGAACCTGAATTGTCTTTGTGTAAGTTTCATGTATGTTTGTAAAGTCCTCCAGTGACACAGGATGTGTATTCCTAATAAGGGAGTTGTCCTCTTTTTTTGAAAAAAAGACTGTCTAATAATTTAAAGTTGCGTTTCATTATTTTAATTATTTTTTTAATAAAAAAAGTCCTTATTGGCTAATACAACAGATCTTCAATTATACTTGAATTTTATCTTAAACACGGTCCAAGATTTTTCTTTTCACACACGAAGGGCAGCTTGTCATAGCATGAGTAGCGTTCCAACAGCCCAGTATACCTCAGAGTACCACAACTGCCTCTTTGTTTCTTCGGGTCGAAAGCATTGAATAAGTTCTCAATCGGTTCACCTGAAAACAGAACCTTGATTAAATCGAACGTCGATCAAGGTCCTGCAATGGGAGGCTTATGTCCGCCTGCTCTGTGTTTCACCGGGTGAGTGAGGATACCGGAGGCCCATAATCCCAATCCCCCCCCACCCCCCTCCCCATACCCTAAAGGCCGGCAACGCACTTGTGATGCTTCTGGTGTTGCAAGTATCCATGGGCAGCGGTAATCGCTTGCCATCAGACGATACGTCTGCTCGTTTGCCCCCTAATCCATAAAAAAGCAGTTAACTGCAATAGGCTGGTGATGAAAGACTAGATGCAAAAAACAGCAGTCAGGGCTCTGTGGTGTACCTTGAGAGGGGCCTATGTCGAGCAATGGGTCATCTATCAATAATTCGGACATCTGACACACAACGCCATCTAGCTTCAAATTAAAAAAGTCAGAATGACTGATAGAATACTAGTTTCATTTTTGACGTGATAACGTCTTATAATTCGATGGAGCCGGCTGCACGCACGAAAAAACATGACTCGTGCGGCGTTACCTCGCTCTGATGGACTAAGAGCCCGTGAACCCCAGACTTTCGTTATTTTATAAAAGCTGAAAGTTTGTCAGCGCATGCTCCCAACACAGGTAAAAACCATGGACCATTATGAAGTTTGGGTTACCGTGGCTTTGGCAGGTACACGGTTCCAAAGGTGTGTAAAATATCGATCTAAATTCGTCAAATAATATAGCGCGATTTTTTGGTAGTACCTCATAATATTTAAAGATTATTCCTCCAACTATTAACCGTTCAGGATTAAATGCTATGAAATATATTTAGCTTTAATTCCGCGAGACAAATATCCAGGTCTGAAAGCAAGGCACAAATCCCACCGTCGTCTGAGCTCGAGTTCAAACGCTCGACGAGTCAACATCTCCTGAGTATGCCCCGTGGAGGGGCGAAACACGTGTCGAGTATAGGTTTGGTTGCATGGCATGCTAATTATTTCTCACTATCACTATACCCATATGTGCATGTGAGTATGCATGACGGTGGGATTTGTGCCTTGCTTTCAGACCTGGATATTTGTCTCGTGGAATTAAAGCTAAATATATTTCATAGCATTTAATGTCATGGATTTCCGCAAAGTAACGCCTGATTCCATAACTTAACCGTTCAGGAGTTGTACCTTACTTCATCAGCTCATCATTTTAAAATTATGACTACCAGACGCAAATACCAGTGTAACTTCAGAAAATATACGAAAAACATGGTATGTGCCTAAAAGAATGAGGGTTTCCCCTCGATTTCCCTGGGATCCCATCATCAGATCCTGATATGGTGGCAATGGGACCACCTCGAGAGCATACACTTTTGAATACGAAAATAATTTTCAAAATCGGTCCACAATTGACGGAGTAATCGGAGAACATACATAAAAAAAAAGTCGGTTAAAAAAACATACAGTAGAACATAGAACCTCCTCCTTTTTGGAAGTCGGTTAAAAATCAGCTTTTATGCTATAACATAAGTAAAATTATAATTTCATGAACATTAAGGGTGTCTGGCAAGGGGTTGCCACTATGTTAAGTGTCTGGCAATGAATAACTTGATTTTTAATAATATTCTGAAGGTACTACTGAAAAATCGCGCTTTATTATTTGACGAATTTAGATCGATATTTTACACACCTTTGGTACCGTTTACCTGCCAAAGCCACGGTAACCCAAACTTCATAATGGTCCCTCGTTTTTACCTGTGTTGGGAGCATGCGCTGACAAACTTTCAGCTTTTATAAAATAACGAAAGTCTGGGGTTGTCACGTTATACTATCGTCCGTAAACAGACTTTACAGACAACCATTTTTTTTTTGTAAATACTTACATAGAAAACACACATATTCCGATACAAGTATTTGAAGATCATACAAACATAGTCCAACCCGTTACTCGAACCTGAGATCTCAGCACAACAGTCGCATACACGCAGGTTCACACGCACGTACGTACGCTCGCGCATACACACATACCATACACATACACCAAATAAACTATTTTTTTTAATTATTTTATGTAAGCTTACCGCGAACACTACCCCACTTTTTGTTTTCGGTGAATTCCCGAAGTCCTATATATACCATTGCATAATCATATGCACCAAGTGGAAACGCAATATATTTGACTACTCTAGCTTCCGTTTGATTGTTCAGGATAACCAAATGTCCACCGTCTGCGACACAAGTGGAATTAGCCTCTTCCCAATTTGCTGCATGATTGTTATCGTAGAACTTGTAATAATTCTCTATTGTAGGCCTTTGGTTGTAACCTGTAAATAAATATATTAATTAAAACTAGTTGTTGCCCGCGGCTCCGCCCGTGTGTATGTCGGTTATCGCGGCTATGTGTTATTCTGATGTATGAAATGAAATTGTCATACATATCAGATACAATCCCACAGGTTATTATATTTAGTTGTAAAAGTTTAATATGTATGATGTGCTAGTACTTTATACAAATAAACAAATAAATAAACAAATAAGCTATATTACTGTGCCAGTAAAGTTTCATCCAAATCCGTTCAGTAGTTTTTGCGTGAAAGAGTAACAATTTAATCTGCTGATAAATATACTTATGATGAAGGTGTTAGCCCAGTTTTGGCTACGGCAGCCAGTCTCAACGGTGACCAGCTAACGGGGTATTATAGTGCACAAGTGTGTGCACAAACACAGGTGCACTCTCGGTTCCCTCACTCTCATAATCCGATGGGACAGTTATCCGACACGACTGGAGACAGATCGGGCGCAGGCCCACTGACTTTACGTGCTCCCTGAGGCACGGGCGCTAAGACCTCAATCTCGAGGATGTTATTAAGCATTTCTATAATCAGAAAAAGTGAATATCACTTTTTAGCCCGACCCGGATTCGAACCCGATACCTCATGATCAGCAGTTGCACACACCAACAGCTGGACCAACGAGGCAGTCTAAGTACAGGTACTATATGTGTGTATTTTTTTTGGACATCTTTCACACGACCCCATCGCCATCGAGTCCCAAGCTAAGCAGAGCTTGTTTTATGGGTACTAGACAACTGATATCTAAATACTTTATTTTTGTAAATACACATACATTATTATACCTACATAAAAAACACTCAAACTCCGAAACAAATATTTGCAGATCATACAAACGTTTGGTCCGACCCGGGAATCGAACCCGAGACCTCAAGCACAGCAGTCGCATACGCTTCTACTGCGCCACAGAGGCAGTCAATTACATGTACACAAAAAAAAATGTACGTGTTCACTACACAATTATCTTGTTTTGGGTTGGAATCGATCCCACATAGTCATATTTTTCTAAAAGCCCTGGTTAAAACTGTGCACTTTCTTTAAGTCACGTCATATTTTTATTGATTCCTGACCCGTTTCTGTTCTTTCAAGTCTATAAAAATAGCGTACTAACGTTCTAACTTCTGTCTTACTTAAGACCAGTTCAAGCACAGAACAGATAAATTCTTTTCTGTGAGTTCAAAGCAATTTTTCCACTCTACTTAAAGTGAACGACGCGAAGGACGATTTAACTGGAGCATGGATACTGATAGTACCTATAGAAATTGATCTAAAGTTTAATTCATAAAATTTTAACCTGCGAAGTTACGTTGGTTATTTATTTTGATATAATGGAACTAAAAAGGACACAAAAAAATCTTGCCCGTCGTCGAAAACCTATACAAATAAATTGATAGCTTTTCAATAAATGCTCAATATGAAAGTTTCGGTAGGTACTAACAAAAAAAAACGATTTTAAAAACTTTGTGTGTCTGTTTGTTCCGGCTAATCTCTGGAACGGCTGAACGGATTTCAACGAGACTTTCGCCTGATGAAAAGCATGAGCAGAATCCAAGAATGGTGGTCACCATACTCATTGCGAATGTAGACAACGCAAAAATGCAGCATGGTGACCCACACTATGGCGGCCTATTGAGATGCTTCTGCATCTTGGGTTTAAAGTTTAAATAGCTTACCAGTATTGCAATCCTTAGGAGCTCCTGGTGTTGTTGGTGGTTCTGTGGTGGTTACATCTTCTTCCGTAAGGTTATGTTTATAGCATATGTAAGGCAATCGAGTCCAGCATTGAACTACTCGTATGCTGTCCCCGTCCATGCATAAGCAATCGCCGTTCCTCGAGTCCAGTTGCTCAACCAGGTCTAGTGCCTCAGGAATATCTTCTAGTAGAACACCTAATACACAGAGGTATTTATATCAACAGTTTGAAATAAAAACAAAAATGTTCGTATGATTCCTACTTTACGAGTGTTTTCTTTTTGGTGAAATTTTAATGGCAAATATACATGTCAAATATATATTTTTTTACCTCAATTCATACAAGACTCAGTTCTGAAATAAAAATCGTAACAAGAAATATAGTCTAAAAAACTAAAAAAACACGCTTACAAAATTCAGGTACAAATAGTGAATGCAATCTCGAGTCGAGATCGTTAATTCGAGATCTCGTAAGATTAAATTACAATCTCGCGAGATTTCGATAGTTTTGGGATCTCGGATACTTTTTGAAAACCAATTGTTTAAATAAAAAGCAGACTAAAAATTAAATAAGATATGACATTATTTTAAAAAAAAATTGTAACTCATAGGTATTAATTTTAACTCTTCTTTTAATTTATTAACAAATTATTAATTATAAATATGTGGTGTATTACGTCACTGCTCCGCACATATGTTTGCTGACGACCTCTGCACACTGCGCGCCGGTACCGACCTGGCGGAGACTTGCCGCTTAGTACAGCAAGATGTAGACGCAATAGTCCAATGGTCACATGACAATGGAATAGTACTTAATTCGGATAAAACAAAATTTATGGTAATACACTCGCCTTACTTGCGCCCCTCAGGTGTAACACCCCCCATCATAGCTCATAGCTTCTCATGTCATCATAATCACCTAAACAATTGTAATTGTAAACCAATAGAAAAAGTAAACAATGTCACTTACCTTGGAGTAAAAATTGATGTCAGTTTCTCCTGGTCGTCTCATATTGATTTAATTTGTGCTAAACTTAGAATATTACTAGGAAAATTCTATCACCTAAGTTTTAGGGTACCTAGCACCACATTGAAATGCCTGTACAAACAATTGGTTGAACCTATCATAAGTTATGCTCTTGATTGCTACGGCTTGACTTTTAAAACCTACATGGATAAAATAGAAACATTACAAATTAAATTCCTAAAGCTACTGGTAAACAATAAAACTAAAATCAGTTGTAAAGATGATTACAAAAAGTTATTCAAAATATGCAATATCCTCCCGGCTAAATTAAGACATATATACCTGTTAGTAATAAACCTACACCGTGGCAATCAAAAGCATGAATTATCGCTTGTTCCGAACTCACACGGAACAAGGTCGACGACTACTGGTAGGTTTCATGTACCAAGAGTTGCTAACTACTATGGTGACAGAACCCTAAAAAAACGGTTACCGTATGTACTGAACCGTTTGCCGGTGGATATTAGACAAGAACCCAATTTATACAAACTTAAAAGAAAATTAAAGCAATTCTTATTGGATCTTGTTTGATGGCAAAAATATATATAAATATATGTATATATGGATGTAGTTAAATATATTATACCCACATATTATTATAAGCTTTATACTTATTATATAGTGTTATGTGTATCGCATGTACCTATGTAAATATACATTTGTGACTGTGCATTGTGCGTAGGACTGTGCATGCGCTCGTATCATGTACCTATCTGAGGTATCTAATGCATGGGTGTGATGTGTGCAGTGTTGCGTACAAGCATATTGTATATAGAGACTCAACTGAGTCCACAGACAAACTGTTTAAAACAGTTTTGTGGACCTTATGTTTTAGAATAAGGTTTTATTATTGTGAACAATAAATTTTAAATAAAAAAAAAAAAAAAAAAAAATCACTAAACATATTCATTAGTTGTTTCAATCAAAAATACAAGCCTACGCCGTGTTGAATAAAGAGTTATTTCCAGAATAACTACTATCTCCCTATCTTATACTATCCAATATATCGACCGTAGCTATTAACAACGTCGGAACTACAAAAACGCTACTTTTCAGTACGGCCTAACAAAGTTTTGAACTTGCACCAAATTGACAAATCGCCTTATATTGAAACCAAATTTCGTGCAGTGCTTTAGTTTTAAACGTATAAGAGGGTCGTAATGTGAAAAAATAAAACAAACAATAGGAAATGTTAGAAAAAGCAGATGTTACACTCTTAACCGTAACAGATAATAGAAAAAGTGTCGGAAGTGTCATATGCTACTATGTTTCACGTACTATGAAAGATGCAAGTGTCACATCCTACTATGTTACTCGAAATTTAGCTATACTATTGTGTGGGAACTGTCATATCGTACTATTTTCCTATATATATATTTTCCTATATAGGTATCTACGCTAGACTATTGACTATTAAGAAGATAAAGAAAAGGCTTGACGAAATATAATAATTGTTTTATTAATGTTTTATTAAATATAATTCGAAAGGCATCTTTGAATTGACCGATGTTATAGGTACTAATTAATTACCCGACTACGGCAAAGCAAAAGGAGGGTTATGATGTGCTGTCCAGGGGATTCGCAACAGTCGACGCCAGCACCACATCTCGAGGGCATCGATTTTGCGTCAGTCTTTAAGGCGAACCGTCCACGTTACTGCGCCGTAGAGAAATACTGGAAAGACTAAGCTTCTCATGAGGTGGACTTTCGTGGCTTTGGTGATGTTACGATTGCACCAGACCCTTTTCAGCCTGTCAACGGCAGATCGTGTGATAGCACATCTCCTTCGAATCTCATCTTCACATCCTCCAGTGTTTGTTACGGTGGAACCAATGTACACATAAGATTGAACAACCTCACAGTTGCCAATCACAGTGATGTCGGGATGGTTTAGTTCAGCTCGGTCCACTATCATCATCTTGTTCTTGCCTCTGTTGATCGTAAGACCGAAGGAGAGGCTTGTTGTCTCCAGAAGTGTCAGCAGGTGTTCCATGTCTCCCTTCGTTTGAGTTAGATGGGTAGTGTCGTCGGCATACCTTAAGTTAGACATCTTTTCACCTCCCACTGAAATCCCTTTGTCCCATTGTTCCAACACGATTCTCCTAATATACTCCGTATAAATGTTGAACAGGAGCGGAGACAATATGCAACTCTGTCGAACGCCAGCTTGAGTGCGAAAGCTTCTTGAGTCAAAGTCATCTATCCGAACAGTCGCAGTTCCGTCCGCTCATAAAGTCGGCGTATGAGACTCACTAGGTGGAGCGGCACTCCCATTTGAATCAGCACGTCCCATAGAATATACCATTTCACGGTATCGAAGGCCTTGTGAAAGTCGACGAAGCAGATAGAGTGGAATGTTAAACTCTCGAAACTTTTCGATCAACTGTCGTAGAATTAGGATCTGCTCTCTCGTTCCTCGACCCCTGCCAAATCCCGCTTGCTCAATAGCTCGCATACATAATATAATTGAAAGTTTGTAAACGATCCACGTAAGACAGCTTTTCATTGCACTTCAATCTGCATTTGTTACTGCACGGATCTTTCTTTTTTTTTGGTATACTACTTTGCCCTTCTTATTTATTAACCCTTTACCTAAATTTTTCTTTAATTTTCTATCAACGGTGAGCCATCGATCTTTATGAACGCGACGTTTTTTACCCATTTCAGTTTGAAAAGTTTTTGATCTAAAACTTGATGACGATGATGATGTGGGAATATTACTTAAAGTGTCAAACTCAGATGGCGTTCCTAAGTTTCCATACTGAATGAGATTTACGAAATAAGCGCAGAACTGGTTTCCACAATTTTGGTCATGAATCCGAGTAGGTGACGGCATGGATGTTGTATTGTATATTATAGTTTCTTCATGGTCATTATTAGATGAGTAACATGATTCGATTTCACAATTTAGGTCCTGTGGTGGCATAAATGTGGGAACTATCGAAGTGGATGTTGAAACGGCAATGTCTGGAGTAGCAGGTAATGATTCCGGGAAGCTTATAGAATCCAAGCCAGGGAGAAGATCGTCTTGTAGGTTCTTACTACTATCATTAAATACATCATCGCCTAGCAGGTCTTGCAAATGTATAAGTTCCTCATGAAACCTTTCCGGGAGAGGAGATTCTTCTCCTAAAATAAAAAAAAATACAATTCAGTATATAATAACGAGAGGCATAAGCCCAGCAGATGACTATTAAAATATGATGTAAACTCGAAAAGATTTAAAAAAAAATACTCCCTTCTACGTAACTAAACTGTCGGTATGTCTTTTATAAGAAAACAGTTTTCAAGGTAGTAGAGTCACGTTGATTTCAGCACGAACGGGCCGGCTCGACCGGGGCGGTACTACCCTCGCATAGAAAATCAACGTAAAATAAAGCGTTCGTGCTGTCGTGTTTCGTTGGTGAGTGCGAGACCGGAGGCCTAATGAATGAGCAGAAGCATCACTAGGCCGCCATGGTGTGAGTCACCATGCTGCATTGTCTGCATTCGCAATGAGTGTGGTGACCACCACCACACTTGAATTCTGCTCATGCTTTCCTGCAGGCAGAGTAGAGTCATTTTAATAAATACGTAAAAAAATTAGATGTAATGTCACTAAGTAGCCACAAAATGCCTAGTTGGTTTAGTAGTTTAAGCTTCTACTGCCTGATTGACAGGTCTCGGGTTCGATGCTCGGGTCTGATCAGTAAAGTTGATGTTAGGTTTTTCTGTTAAGCAATTCTCTCAAGCCAGGAAGACGGATTGAAAGACCCGTACCTCGTAGAGCATGAGATTATTAAGTCGGTCCAAACTATCATACACATTGAGGACAGTCATTAGGAAGTCGATAAATCTGAGTGATGTGGTAAGAATAATTTAACATAAAAAATATAGTACTTTTTATTTTAAAAAAATGTCACACGAGATCAAGAAAAAATAAATCAAGTTAAGTTAACTTTGCAGATATCCGACCTATATTATATCACTGTTTGCAAACAACAAAGTCGGTATTAACATATCCAACATCAAAATTTAGTAATTTACAATTAAAGAAGTCGGTATTACCATATCTGACAAATACTTTCAAAATAAAAAACGTTTAACAGTGTCGGTAGTACCCTATTCGACAAAAACGTGTAAGAAAGGAACGAATAACAAAGTCGATAGTACCACAACCGATAAAAATGTATGAACTCAAAGCGCATAATAATGTAGAATGTGGTACATCCGACACAAACAATAAAATAATAATCAGTTAATAATGTAGAATCTGACACATACTGCAATCTCAACCGTTTGATCCCATATTTTAACATTCCCATAGCATTTTTTAAAGCATCTCGATTAAGGACTACAATAAAATACGTTTTCTATATAGTTTTGTAGTTAAATTAAGCTCAAAGGTAAATTTTGACTTACTTTTCTTCTTTTTCTGGAACAGGTTGGAACACCACTAGCAGTAATTTTTGATTCAGCAAGAATATCTTGAACTGGGACATAATGTTGTATTAAATCTAATATACGCCTAGATCGAGACATTTTTATTTGAACTAATTACTGCACTATTACGCAAAACATTAAGTTAAACATATAATAATATGACATACGCGCGTGCAGTCTCCCCGTTAACAATGAATGAAATGGGAGATCCGCGCAGTGCGCGGGCGCCCGTGCCCCTCCCTCGCCCCGCAGACAACGTAGCAACATATCTACCTACTTTATTATTCGGACGCTCTTATAAGAACCGACTTTGTTAATCTAGAAAAAATATGATAGCGATCATTTTGAAATATGAAACTTTGCGAGGTCATAGAAATGTATATTTTAAGACCCAAGGTGCAATAAAACGAAAATCGTCAAAATGTAGATCCAACTTTGTTAATAGCTACAGTCGATATTTAGGAGTGATTTTAGAAATAAATACTTAAGGCCTCGGTCTCCTATTAAATGCTATATGCGGAGTCCGACTTCAGCATAAACGTTCCGATCGACGTATGAACGTCAAGCACAGCATCAGCGGTCAATATAATTTCATACGCGAACGACGACGTCCCGTTCACAAATTACAATAGTCGTCGACAAACAGTGCTCGCTGGTAGTCATGTGTTATAAATTCGACTATTTTGGCGGCATCTTATTTTTATTGTATAATGCACTAAAACATTGGACTGATTCAATCAATAATTCATTCTTTTCTTTATTAAATTTCAACATTTTGTATTGACGCCAAATACGACGTTTACGCTTCAATGGTTCGAAATAACTAGAGACGCGGCGCAAAGCGTTGAACACGTCCACATGCCAACGTCAGCGTGTTATTGAGACCACAACAGTTCATTTCTATAGTAAACATTATGACGCGGCGTACGACGTGACGCTGTACGCAACCGACGGCGTTTATAGGAGACCACAGCCTAAGAAGCAGAGAGTATCGAGAGTGATATCTGATAAGCGGCATTTTATGTCAGTCGCTATGTACCCAGCTGCTAAAAACGCCCTTTCAGACTCAACACTGGTTTGCATCAGCGTGAGTAAGCTGATATATCCTGCGTGTCAATATTGTGTAGCATGCACGTATTCACATATTTAATATTAATTAAAAAAAAGTGATAATGGCTGTTAATATATTACTTTGTATTATTAATCTCATCATTATGACTAACAGAAGAGAGCTATCGAAACTTCCAGGTCTATTTATTTCAATCTTACCTTCTTGGGATACGAATGATGTTGCTTCACCAATTGTTGCCTTGATTCCTATAAAGTATGGAGTGGTGTGATTGTTCGTTGTGATGACTGACTTCATGTACTTGAGCAGCAGTGCATTTACAGGGGAGGCCAGAATTGCACCTGCAACGATAAGAGTGTTATGCATTAAGGATTGACATCATTTTCTATATCTAGACCTGCTAAAGTGAATCTACTCTGCTTGATGGAAAAAACGAGCGGAATCCAAGTGGTGGTCACCAAACTCATTGCGAATATAGACAATGTAACAATGAATGAAAAACTTACTGATATTCTTTTTTATGTTCGGTCCTGCCAAAATGGCTTTACTCTGCCTGATGCAAAGCATAAGCAGAATCCAAGAGTGGTGGTCACCAGACTCACTGCATATTATAGTAAAGTGATTAAAAATATAATTAGTTACAGTGGTTACAGTCGTCAAAATGGGGTGGTTAAATATAATGCCTTTGATTTGCCCTTCGGGAATAAGGTGAGACAGTAAGTATACATCTTAATATATATATTTCTTGTGTGCGTGTGTATGTGACTGAACTCCTCCTAAACGACTGGACCAATTTTGATGAAATTTTTTGTGTGTGTTCAAGGGGATCTGGGAATGGTTTAGAATCACAAAAACGACTGGACCGATTTTGATGAAATTTTTTGTGTGTGTTCAAGGGGATCTGGGAATGGTTTAGATTCACAAAAACGTAAACGATGTTACGTGGGTCATAAATATGGCGGTACGAAGTTCGCCGGATCAGCTAGTACATTTGTATAAACCTACGGATACCTATAAAATCTTACCCATCATTGTCTAATTGTTTTTTTTTTTTTTTTTTTTTGAGGTCTGTCTGACCTCGCAGCTTTTCCCCGTCCAATGTTTCGACAGGACCTTGTTACTCAAATTTCAACTGTTACTCAAAATTATATATGTCTGCTATCGGGTGAAATTCCCGCTACTTTTACTAATTTTATTTTTCTTACTCTCAATAATTTTACGTCTTTTATTATGCAGGGCTTTACTTTCTTTCTAGTATTATATACATGTTATTTTTCTTTGCCTTCTTGTCTAATTGGTTAGGTTGCAGTGCGTCAGTGAGGTAACCAAAATTTTCTCTCCCTGGACAAAGACTCAATGGGATCTCAATGTCCATGGACTGGGGCAGTTATTTCCTATCAGGTAAACATTACCAAATAAAAAGAGCAGTGGAGTCAAAGATCAAGGGTAAGACACATTAGACATCCACAGTTTTTAATGGTCAGTGTATGCTATATTTACCTTCATTTTCGCAGTGTGTTTTGGCCTCGTCCCACGTTGCTACTTCTTTATGTTGTTTCACGTAACCTTGGATCCCGGGATGTAATACATATGTGCTGTGAACTACGGCTGTTAAAATTACATTATGGGTCAAAAGTTGAACAATTGACGCTTCAGTAAAATATAAACTTGACTAAATTGAATCCGGCAATCGTCTTCTCTTTAGAGAAATGAAAACGATCAATTGGGGTGGGTAAACTGATAGGACAAGGTAGCTTGTATAAGGGGTACAACGTACCTCATCATCATCATCAGTCTATCGCAGTCCACTGCTGGACATTGGCCTCTCCAATTGCACGCCACTTAGTTCGATCCTCGGCCACTCGCATCCAGCTCCTGCCAGCCGTCTTGCGCAAATCATCACTCACCTGGCCTGTGGGCGTCCTACACTACGTTTGCCGAGACGCGGTCTCCACTCAAGAACTCGTTTACCCCAACGGTTATCGGTTCTACGGCAAATATACCTAGGACACCTAAAATCATAGTTCTTAAAATATAGTTTGATATCTGTGTCAGTTATTCCTAGTGTCATTTTAAAAGTCACAAGGTACATTTCAAGTGTGAATTTTTAAATTCATAATGCTTTCCCCGATAAACTTGGCACGTAAAGAATGAAAATATGGATAATGATACAAGATAAAATCGCTTATTAAAGTTAATTCATCGGTTTCGTAGCCATCTATGACTGAGATTAAGCTATATTTAAATGACTATAGTGGACTCATTTACATGTTTTCCTTCTTACCAGTTAAATACAAGAAGACGACACAAATGTTTATAGAAGTTAGTGCAAGAGATGACATGATGTTGACGGTGTGGACACGGTCTGTTCTGATATAGAACTGCGATCGATTACATCGTCACGTACATATATATTGACACAACCAAGTAACTGATAATAAGAGGGACAGGAGTTACTATAGTGTGTTGATTCTTTTGCTTTAGGATGCGTTCACAGAAGCTCGATTTTATTTATACACGAAAACATACAGCTAACATTAGGCCTATAACTAGTTTACATTAGGAATATGTCCTGTCGCGGGGAACTTTACAAACACACATAAAACATATACAGAACACCGAGACTTTGTGGATTACACAAAGTGCTGTACCATGTGAGAATCGAACCTACAACACTCGGCGCAGGAAGCAGAAAGGTGATCGCTTAAAGCACTACACCATTCGTACAGTCGTAAACCTTAATATTATTGTGTATACAAATACCTATTATTAGATGTCCGAAATATTCCTGTGGGTTGTTTTTGATAAAACTACAGTGACATCAAGAAAAACACAATATAAATACATTCATAGGCTAACAATGATACAAAGTAAAAGTAATTTTATAAAGTCTTTATTTAAAGTCTCGGGTTCGATTCCCGGGTCGGACCCAATGTTTATATGATCTGCAAATATTTGTTTCGAAGTTTGAGTGTTTTCTACGCACCTATAATATGTATATATTTAATTATTTACAAAATATATATACACGTATTCTATCAGTCGATCTAACTGTCATAAAATAAGCTCAATCGGTTCACCCAGTCGAAACTTCTGAGGTAATAAATATTAACATCCTTTTTGAGTCAGTTAACACTCTACCAAAATACCCTACACATTTGGATAAAGCCTTATGTTAACCAAACAACATAGGTATCGTATACAGTCCACGTGCCCCTTATCGGCCAATAGTCAAATATTTGACCTTACAACATACAAAGAAACACATTTATAGCTTAAACTTTCAGTAAATCTATTTATAAAGTCTCAAACCCAACTTCCGCGAAATGTTTAGGTATACTCAAAATAATAAGCTGTCTCTTAGTTCATCATTTTCAGTTTGAGAGAAATTGGTATACCTACATATATAAGAACAATTATCATGACTTTGACATGACATGACTGACTTTAATTGACCACTATTGGACGAGGTTTCGATTTATTATGTAAGCATTTCATTTAAGCAATGTATATTAATGAGAATCAGTATGCTGAAGAGGAAATAGGCCGGTCCTATCTCCAGACGAACCGATTGTCAGTGGAGCCGAATTGTGTATAGGACGACTTGCGGTACGGTGTACTGACGATTTGAAGAAAGTTGCTGGCAGCGGATGGATGCGGATTGTCCAAGACCAGGGCCTGCAGTCTCGACATAGATAGCGATCGTTAAAGTTGCGAATTCGGTAGCTAATTCATATCGTTAACTTTTTAACGATTTTTGGTAGTCTCTACCGTTGCAACTATCGATTTTCATCGGTATCGTATCGTTTTTGCTGTCATTTTGGCAGCCCGCTAACTCGATAAGTATTCGAAAAGGATCGTTAACTGTGAAATATTATAAAAATAGAAATTGTATGAAGATACATATCTATCAGATTGTAATAATATCTTTTGCAAGTGTAGTGCACTAATTTATAATATTAATTGTACATAATGGCGGAGGTTTATGTGACTTATCAATGATAACAAACACCTATACCTATGCCTATACCTATACTTATACCTATACCTATACCTATTCCTATACCTATACCTATACCTATACCTAAACCTAAACCTATACCTAAACCTATACCTATACATTTACTTATTTTTTTGATATGCTGCTACTATTAAAAATGCGCATAAAATACTCAAATTATTTTAGAAATAATCAAACAATCAAATTTAGAAAAACAACAAATCTGAAAATAAATGCAAAAAGCCAACATCACTTTACAACTTTGCTTCCAAAATGTCAAACTATAGATAGGATTTTCGTTAACTTAGCGACGTTCCTGTTTACGATTTTGCACGGTAATTCATGAGTAGAGACTTGCCCTTGTGATTAAGATCGTTACGGCAAGCGAAAATATTCGTAAACATTTATCGATCGTTAGTTTGAAATTTTGGAAGCAAAATGGTGCCACGTACAATATCTTGCTTAATTTTAGGGAAGTATTTTAATGTTTCTTTTAATTATATTTATTTAACTTGATATTTATAAGGTATAGGTATAGGTATGGGTATGGGTATGGGTATGGGTATGGGTATGGGTATGGGTATAGGTATAGGTATAGGTATAGGTATAGGTATAGGTATAGGTATAGGTATAGGTCTATACCTATACCTATACCTATACCTATACCTATGTATAGGTATAGGTATAGGTATAGGTATAGGTATAGGTATAGGTATAGGTATAGGTATAGGTATAGGTATAGGTATAGGTATAGGTATAGGTATAGGTATAGGTATAGGTATAGGTATAGGTATAGGTATAGGTATAGGTATAGGTATAGGTATAGGTATAGGTATAGGTATAGGTATAGGTATAGGTATAGGTATAGGTATAGGTATAGGTATAGGTATAGGTATAGGTATAGGTATAGGTATAGGTATAGGTATAGGTATAGGTATAGGTATAGGTATAGTTATAGGAATAGGTATAGATATAGGTATAGGCGTAGGGATATGTATATATATAAACTTCGTTCCATCCGGGTGTCCCTTGACACCTCTCAAGTTTTTATTTATAGTTTTAAATCCAAAATACATTTGAATTGTCATTTTTTAATAGGACACATATTTATATCCTTGCAACATTCTGTATCAATTGTTATCATTGATAAGTCAAATAAACCTCCGCCATTATGTACAATTAATATTATAAATTAGTGCACTACACTTGCAAAAGATATTATTACAATCCGATAAATATGTATCTTCATACAATTTCTATTTTTATAATATTTCACAGTTAACGATCCTTTTCGAATACTTATCGAGTTAGCGGGCTGCCAAAATGCCTCGATAAGCGATTTGCGACTGTCGTTAAATTGACAGCAAATTCGATACGATACCGATGAAAATCGATAGTTGCAACGGTAGAGACTACCAAAAATCGTTAAAAAATTATCGATATGAATTAGCTACCGAATTCGCAACTTTAACCATTTAAAAACCATTTAAACCATTTATTTTTGCTACAAAACAGTACAACATACAATATAGTAACACGTAACAATCATTAACGATCGCTATCTATGTCGACACTGCAGTCCTTTACGATTTTGCACGATAATTTATGAGTAGAGACTTGCCCTTGTGATTAAGATCGTTACGGCAAGCGAAAATATTCGTAAACATTTATCGATCGTTAGTTTACGATCGTTATGCTATCTATGTCGAGACTGCAGGCCCAGGACAGTTGACACTCCTTGGGAGAGTCCTTCGTTCAGTAGTGAACGGCGATTAGTTGATCATAATAATAATATAATGTTATATAGCTAATAAATATCTATGTATAATAGCTTACCCGCCGAACTTCGCGCCACATTTTTTGTAAATTTTCTACATTCAAACTTACTTACTGAAAAACTTGTTTTAGTAATTATGCTCACCTCGGCTTCCCACAGGTAGTTTACAGTCGCGAACAAAAGAAAAATCCGACGATCTTTTTTTTCAAACACAACAAAAAAGAATTATCCAATTTGGTGCAGTCGATCGGAAGTTATGAGCGTATATACATTTAGCTGACCCAGCCACGCATTGCACTGTTCGTGATATGATTGGTCAAATCATCATCATCATCATCAGTCTATCGCAGTCCACTGCTGGACATAGGCCTCTCCAATTGCACGCAACTTAGTTCGATCCTCGGCTTCTCGCATCCAACTCAAAAATACATGGTCAGATATAAGCATGATATAATATGTAAATTATAGAAATATAAATACGGCGCCATCTACCGGATATCTGTGCAACTCAGATGCCAAAACGCCATCTATTAGGATTTTATAGAACTAATCGATAAATACACACTAAATTCGTATAATAAACATTTAATTTGCAATAACAAATATTGAGATCAATAATTGAAACAAAACTACCCTATCTCCCAAGTTGGACAAAATTACAGAAGCTTAAAAAAATTGATAAAAATTGGTTTATTAGTTTCGGAGTTTATCGTGAACATACATCGTGACACGAAATTTTTATATATATAGATATAAACTCTTTTGCAAAAAAACTGGCACTTAAGCAAAGAACTATTTTATAGTTACTATTAGTCTGTTTGACAATTTTAGGTATCGTTATCCTCAGAATTTTATAAATTAATTATGAAGGAATAGTTTTCATCAGTTTTATCATAACATTTTGATTAAATTATTGAGAAATAATGTTTAAGCTCAAAACACTATTATTGTACCTGCTCGCTAAATAAAAATGAAACGCGTTAATTTCTTTGTTTTTCTTGAATACATTAAAAGCAGATAAAAGTTTAGTATTGAGTGTGACCCCCTCTTGCTGAAATCACGGCTTGCATTCGTCTGGGCATGCTAGCGAGTATATCTTTTATGGTTTCTTGGGGAATACGTTCCCACTCCACGGTAATCACATTCTTTAGCTCTCTGGTGGTCTGCGGAGCCGGCTGCACTGATCTCACTCGTCGCTTCAGAATGTCCCAGACATGCTCTATGGGATTGAGGTCCGGACTTCTAGCTGGCCAGTCCAAACGACGAATTCCGACTTCTAGCATATACGCTTCCACATCGCCAGACCGGTGGGCGCGAGCGTTGTCGTCCATAAAAATTGAGTTTTCGCCAAGAGCGGTTAAAGCGGGTTCTGCATAAGGAATTAGAACTTCCGTTATGTATCGGTGTCTAGTCAGTGTACCGTTTTTGATGAAGACTAACTCCGTACGATCCATAGAATTTATTCCTGCCCAAAACATAACAGAGCCCCCTCCATAAGGTGTGATTTCTTCAAAACATGCCTCTGCAAAGCGTTCTTCTCGTCTACGTAGCACTCGCCGACGTCGGTCTTCACCATGCAGAGATATCCTGGCTTCATCGGAGAACCATGACACATAATTTCGAGCGAAGCTAAGCCTGGCAACTCGATGTCCACGGAGTAGTTTAGGGCCGCGTGCCGGGCGATGACTGTGTATATTAGCAGCGAGAAGCCTCCTCCTGACCGTCCATAGACTAATTTGCACATTTATTACTTCTTCGAGGCTTTTCTTGAGGTCCACATAAGAAGATTTGCGCATTTCTCAACGCTTGACTAGAAAACGATCATCCCGTGGTTCGGTACATGTCTTTCTGCCAGAACCAGGCCTTCTCTTGACGGAACCGGTCTCTTGATAGCGCTGCCAGGTCCATTGAACTGTCGACCGACTCACATTTAGCCTCTGAGCCACGAAGCATTGGCTGCAACCTTCTTCAAGCAGCGCAATAATTTTGCTCGCTTTTATCACTTTATCTACCATTTTCGAGATTGCTAAACAGCAATCTCGAAAATGCAATCTTTTAAATGTCAAGGACATCAGATAATTTAATAAAAATTGTCAAAAAGTTAATTAGAGTCGATATTAACTATAGGGAATTTGCGCCACAAAATGTAGTTAAAAGTTGTTTTCTTTGAAAACCAGGCTCAGTCAAAAATTTGAATTTGGAATGTACTCTTATAAACATTGAGGCACTTTTATAACTGGCCAGTAACATGTTCAATGATTAAAACCTTTTTGGTATTTTATTTTTTTCAGCCAGGAAGAAAATCGAAACCGCCCGTTTTTTTTGCAAATGAGTGTATTTCGTACATCTAACACACAACGCCATTTAGCCCCAAGCTAAGCAGAGCTTGTATTATGGGTACTAGACAACTGATTTAATACATACATATATACTTTTTTTTGTAAATACATACATATTAAAAATATTGTTTGAAACCAAACGTAATATAAATGTAATTGTAATGGCAACATTATAGTTTTGTCATTTCTTGTTTTGACATTTTGTAATGTCATGTGACTATTAGATGGGCGAGAACAGTCGAAATATTGGGGCGGATCGTAATTTGGATTGAATTAGTTTCGGTGTTTGTTATTGTCACCTAGTATCTGCTAAACTAATTAATATATAGACGAGTTTGAATTCCGCCCAGAACGGCACTTGTAGAACCACGCAAAGAGATTAGTTTTCGGTGAATGATGGATTTCACTTCCCCCGACCTTCGGCTTGTGTGCCAGGACATTGTGTAGTGTACCAGATCTTCATTTGACAGCGTACAGGGGGCCCCTTCACCGCTTCGGACGTCAATGAAGTCTACACAGCGCCCCTGTTTGAACTGACCATCAGTGATTGATCTGTGGGTGCTTAGTTTTATCTCTATGGGCCGGATCAGGCTATTCTCAACCCTTACACTCCAAAGGAAGCAGCACTGCTGGACAGGATTAAACACATACTCGTAGATAACGACCAAACTCTGAAACAAATATTTGTAGATCATACAAACATTTGGTCCGACCCGGGAATTGAACCCGTGACCTCAAGCACAGAAGTCGCATACGCTACCGCTGCGCCACCGAGGCTGTCAATTAATAAATTATAATATTGAATCAATGGGGAAAGCTGGTAATATTTTATACTGTTACCATAAAGATGGCTGTGTTGGACTTTGTGCATGAGTGCCTCTGGGAAGAAGTGATTAGGTGTGTGGAGCCATGAGATTGGGTTTTTAGCCGATTACAAAAAAGATATGTTTTAAGGAACCTTAAAGGCAACTTAAATGGTTTTTGGATTTCTAATTTATGCTTTCGATTGTCGGCACTTGATGGAACATGTTGAAATACATTCTAGAGTTTACTTATTTTTAATTGACTTTAGAATATATTTTTTGAGTTTGTTTTCTTTAAAATGAGTGTTTTTATCGTGGTATAGAAAGCTATACTAGCTGAGCCCCACGGTATTACCCGCGGAACAACAACCGCAGGTAAAGGTAAATCTAAATTAAATATCCCTAATGATAATATAAATAAAATTGTAATAAATGGTAAAATATTTACTGATACTAGCATCATAGCAAATAAATTTAATGATTATTTTATAGATAAAATTATACCAGTACCAGAATCTGGCAAAAATCCAACTAAAATAATACCAAGTAACCCACATTCAATGTATTTGATCCCAAGCATACCAAATGACATAGTCAACATTATTAATAATCTAAAAAACAAAAATAGAGTAGGCTATGACGAAATATCTACAAAAATTATAAAGTCCGTGAGTGACATAATAAGTGAACCCTTAAATTTTATTTTAAATCTTTGTATTAGTCATGGTGTCTTTCCTGAAAAGCTCAACGTATCTATCGTCAAGCCTTTATTCAAGAAAGACAATAAGGATTTCATGCACAATTATAGACCCATTTCACTTTTGCCAATTTTTTCTAAAATTTTTGAGAAATATATATATGATAAAATATACTCATTTCTTGAAAAAAATACTATTTTGTGTAATGAACAAAAAGGGTTCCGCAAAAATAAATCCATAAACATGGCTATATATGATTTTCTGAATGTAGTTATATCACATATTGACAAAAGGACTCAGACTTGTGCAGTGTTATGTGACATGACTCAAGCATTTGATCGTGTAGATCATGATATCTTGTTGGCAAAACTTTACACTTATGGCATAAGAGGTAACGTGTATAATTTAATAAAAACCTATCTAATAAATAGAAAGCAGTTTACAACAATTAAAAAAATTTATCTAAATACAAAACGGGAGAATACTTATTTATCCAAAGAGCGTAACATATCATTCGGAGTACCGCAGGGTAGTGTATTGGGCCCTTTGCTATTTATTATATATATAAACGACTTACCTAAAGCTATAGAACACCCATTGACATTGTTTGCGGATGATAGTACGGTAACCATAGCGTGCGATACTCAAGAATCTTATGAATCCGAAATAAATAACATTGTAACCTCTATGATACGTTGGTTAGATAATAACAATTTAAAAATCAATTTAGCCAAAACACAAGTAATGCACTTTAGTCAGAGGCAATCAACTAGTTTGCATAAAATTAATATTATATATCAGGACACTAAAATCAGTGATACTAATAAAGCGAAATTTCTTGGCTTAGTGGTTGATAATCAACTAAATTGGAAGGCTCACGTAGAAGCTTTATGCAAAAGAGTGAGTAGTTCCTCCTATGCTCTTTATAAGCTGGCTCATATAGTTAACACCGAAGCACTAATTACTGCTTATCATGGCACTGTCGCATCCGTGCTAAGATATGGTCTTATTTTTTGGGGTAACTCCACGCTTAAAGAAATCGCCTTCAAATGTCAAAAGAGATGTATCAGGGCTATGTTTGGGCTTCAGACAACCGATAGCTGTAGACCCTATTTTATAAAACATCAAATTCTAACACTTCCATCTCTATATATATTTGAGATCGCATCATTTGTAAAGAGGCATCCTCATTTATTTCCTACCTTATCGAACACCGTTGTACGCAATAGGCGAAAAGATACCATAAGTATACGCAGAGCTAACACATCTCTCATGCAGAAGAGTGTTTTATGTTTAGCCCCAAAAATATTTAATAAACTTCCTGAAGGATTTAAACAGTTGAATATAATTAGTTTTAAGAAGAACCTAAAGAAACTACTCTCTGAGAAATGTTATTATGATATTAATGACTTTTTAGATGATAGCCTCTAAGTTTAGACAATAAGATTTTTATTTTTTGTTTTAAAATTTGTACGCCACATGTGGCCGAATATGCTGTGATCCATAATGTATATTTTAAGAACTTGTACCTACCATATTCATGCAAATAAATGTATTGTATTGTATTGTATTGTAACGACGCAGGGCAAAGTTGGTCTAAAAAAAAAACTTCGTTTAAAAAAACCGACTTCAAAAACTAAAAAGTATAAAATAACTTAATTTGTATGTGCTACCTATTCATTGGTTTGAAGTCAGTGCCAAGCCAATGGAATAGTAGGTACTACACGCTATATTTCGAGACGAACGTCGACGCTTCGGTTGTTTTGTTCAACGCGAAGAGCAGCTATCCCGCTCAAGGTCACGCGCGGCGAGTGCGGTACCTACTATTACATTTTGGCTTGGCACCGACTTCAAACCAATGAAAAGGTAGCACATACAAATTAAGTTATTTTATACTTTTTAGTTTTCGAAGTCGGTTTTTTTAAACGAAGTTTTTTTATTATTTTTCGCTTTTTAGTCTTTCTCAAGTCTCTCATCATTATTTCATTTAAAATTTAATGATGTCTACAGAATATGAAGGTATGCATACAATTGCTCGTAACTTCATTGCAGGCGCTCACGTAAATTTGAGGGTTTCCTTCGATTTCCTTAGGATCCCATCATCAGATCCTGATATGGTGGCCATGAGACCACATGGGGAGCATACCCTTTCGAATACAAAAAGAATTTTCAAAATCGGTCCACAATTGACGTAGTAATCGATGTACATACATAAAAAAAATAAAAAAACCGATGAAATTGAGAACCTCCTCCTTTTGGAAGTCGGTTAAAAAAGTAGCCTAAGTTACCCCTTATATCAGCTATTTGATAGTGAAAGTCCAGTACCAAATCTTTAATCCTAACCTAAGAAACCACAAGGAAGAATGCTAGGTAGACTGCACGTTTGGCCTAGTGGTTTAACGGTCACCACGCCGTTTCCTACTTCGCCAAGTGTCGTGGGTTCAATCCCACGTAGGACAACACTTTGTGTGATCCACAAATTGTTGTTCTGAGTCTGGATGTTCTTTGTGTCCGTTTCATGTATGTTTGTAAAGCCCCCGCGACACAGGATTTATTCCTAGTGCGGGAGTTGTCTTTTTAAAGAAAAAAAAAAAAAGAAAAAAAAAAATCATTTTAGTATTTTTTTATTACAAAATCTCTATTGGCTAATACAATAGATCTTTAATTCTAGTCGATTACTAAACACGGTCCAAGCATTTGCTTTTCACATACGAAGGGCAGTTTGTCATTGCATGTGTAGCCCTCCAACTGACCAGTATGCTTCAATATACCACAACTGCCACTTTGTTTCTTCGATTCGAAAACACTGAAGAAATTCTCAGCCACATCACCTGAAAAAAACCTTGATTAAATCGAACGTCGAACAGATTCCTGCAATGGGAGAGGTTTATATCCAACAGTAGATTACAATAGGCTTTTATTAATGTATGACTCTACCAAAATGACAATGTATGACTCTACCAAAATGACAATGTATGACTCTACCAAAATGACAGTGTATGATTGTACCAAAATGACTCTCTGCCTGATGGAAAGCATGTGCAGCATCCAATAGTGGTGGTCACCATATTCAACAATGCATTATGGTGACCCATATTATGGCGGCCTAGTGATGCTTCTGCATCATTGGGCCTCCGGTTTCACACTCACCAACTAAACACTTTAGGTTGTCACACACTGTCATTTTACGTTGATTTGTGCGAGGATAGTACCCCGGTCGAGCCGGCTCAACCATGCTCAAATCAGCGCGGCTCTACTACCTTTGCTGATGATGAAAGTAAGTGTTGATATTGATCTTTACCTTCTCATTATTAGCCACCTACTCGCGTAAGAGGGGGGGGGGCAACTGGATGCAAAAACAGCAGGTTGGGTCTGTGGGGTTCCTTGAAAAAGGCCTACCTATGTTCTGCAGTGGGCTGCAATGGTCTGATAATGGTGATAATTTATAAATCAAATTATAAATATTAAAAAATACAGACATCTGAAACACAACGCCATCTAAAAATTCAAACTCAAATTATGAAAGCCATATATATTGACCGCTAGAACTCCGAAACAAATATTATATGTATATAAATATCTGTGTATGTAAGATGTAGGTACTATTACAAGTAAGCTTACCAGTATTACTAATCCAATAATTATTTCCGGACCAATCCCGGAATCCTATATATATAAACGCATAATCATATAAACCTAGTGGAAATGCAATATTTTTGACTACTCTAGCCTCCGAATGAGAGTTCAGGACAGCCAAATGTCCACCGTCCATGACGCAAACGTTATTATCTTCCTTCCAACTTGCTGCATGAGTGTCATCGTAGAATTTGTAGTAACTCCCTGTTATAGGATTTAGTTTGTAACCTGTAAATAAATAAATAAATTAAAATTAAGAAACTCCTTACATGACCATCTTATCCCAAACTAAGCTAATTTTATGATCAATCTGCTGACAAATATACTTATTGATGAAGGTGTTCTCCTAGCCGATTTCGCCAACGGCGGCCAGTCTTAACGGAGACCAGCTAACTACGCAGGGGGTATTAGAGTGCACAAGTGTGAGCGTGTAAATACAGGTACACTATCGGTTCGGACTCTCGGGACCCTCACTCTCATAATCCGATGGGACGGTTATCCGACACGACTGGAGACAGATCAGGCGCAGGCCCAATGACTTTACGTGCTCCCTGAGGTACGTCCAAGATGTCAATAAGCATTTCTATAATAAGAAAAACTCAATAACACTTTTTGGCCCGATCCGGAATTCGAACTCGAGACCTCATCATCAGCAGTCGCATACAAACTATATGTGTGTAATTACACATATACAGAGAAAATTCAACGTGCTCACTAAACAATTGTCTTGTTTTAGGTTGGAACCGATTTAATATACCCATTATTTTTTAAAGCAACCTTGTTAAAACGTTGCACTTTCTTTAAATCATGTCATATTTTTGTTGATTCCTGACCCATTGCTGTTCTTTCAAGTTTATATAAAAATAACATACTAACGTTCTAACTTCTACCTTGCTTAATATCCGGTTCAAGCACAGAACATATTCATTCAAATTCAAAATCATTTATTCAACCAAGACACCAAGTGACATTTATAAACGTCAAATTGAAATTGCGTCAAATTGAATTGCGTTTCCCACGGGTAGGTGTTATACGTTCAGGGTTTAGTTAGTTATAAATAAATATTTTTTTATTTGAATAGGTAATCTTTATTCTACAAAAAAGAAGCCGAACAATCACTTGAAGTATCAAAAGGAGGGCCAAGGAACGACAAAGACCCCACGTCGTGGAATCCAGAAGTAACGAACTTTCTGAAGAACAAAAAGCATGTTTCAAACAATGGCCAATCTACGGGACAAGACGATGCCTACATGCAATACACAACAGCAAAAAGCTGGCTAAGCGAAAGTGGCACAAAATAGGTCAGATTCTCGGATTAACTGCTACGCTAAGCTTGACAATGCGGTAAATGACAAAGAAATTTTCAAACTTGCCAAGCAACGGCATAAAAAGAGCCATGACATAAAAATTGATAAATACATCAAAGATGATAAAGGCCTTCTGCTAACCCAAAATTAACGATCGCTGGTATCAATACTATGAACAACTGTTAAACGGAGAATTCCCGAGCGTACCGTTAGAGTCCTCAAATCTCTCAAATGATTGTAATTCTAGAATCTATTTATTTCAGTCTTACCTTCTTGGGATACGAATGACGTTGCTTCACCAAGTGTTGCGTTGATTCCTATAAAGTATGGAGTGGTGTGATTGTTCGTTGTGATGACTGACTTCATGTACTTGAGCAACTGTGCATTTACAGGGGACGCCAGAATTGCACCTGCAACGATAAGAGTGTCATGCATTAAAGAATTAATAGTTATTTGTTATACAAGAGTGCAAAGTTGCTTTTTAATCGCGTGCTCAATTTTGATGACCGAGCAAGCGATTCAAAAATTAGAATCCTGAACATTAGCGAGGGAATCAAAAGAGCACGAGGCGAAAAATCTTTGCACTCGAGTGCAACACGTAACTTTTCATCCCACCTCAGCGAAGAAATGAATAAATGACGTGAATATAAATGGCGCGGGCAAAGCAAATTAAAAAAAAGTGCACCAAGAAGGTTCCGAGTCTGAGTTTTTAACAAATTAAAAAAGATTGTATGATAAATTCGACACCATAGTGGTAGAAGTAAATAGGTATAAAGATGTTTTGAATTCACAAACTTAGTGCACATGATGTTCTAAATTCAATTTACTTTATCCTCTAGCGGATAAAAACGGCTTTTGCACTTAGATATCGAAGAGCAAAAATACTCTTTCCGAGGTGGTGGGATGAAAAATATATTTATTTATATTTAGGTCTGCTAAATTGACTCTACTCTGCTTGATGGAAAAAATGAGCGGAATTCAAGAGTAGTCACCATACTCATTGCGAATGCAGACAATGTACCAATGACTGAATGATTTCAATCTAGATAGAACATGAACAGATTGAATCGGGCTGCTGATAAACTTACAGATATGTTTCTAAATCATTCTCATCAATAGCCTTAAAAGTCTACTGCGGAATATGGGAAGTCTCCTTAGTAAGGAGGTGTTGGTCTAATAAACCATGCTGCCCAGACGGGTTGTTATAGGGTTTGTGTCAAGTTTTCTTTTCTTTGCAGTGATGTTGTCCTGCTTGGTTTGCTTTCTTGGTCGACTTTTACGACACTCCGTGTTCTTAATCCGATCTAAAAGTTGCTTTTTAGTCGTGTGCTCAATTTTGATGACCGAGCAAGCGAAGGATTTAAAAATTTGCCGTGGGAGAGCCACGCTTCGGCATGAATGGGCCGGCTCGACCGGAGTAATACCACGGCCTCACAGAAAACCGGTCTGAAATAGTGCTTGCGCTGTGTTTCACCGAGTGAGTGAGGATACCGGAGGCTCATACCCCAACGCCTTCCCCTATCTCTCCTATCCCCCCCCAACCCCAAGTGCCGGCAACATACTTGTGACGCCTCTTGTGATGCAGGTGTCCATGGGCGGTGGTAATCGCTTACCATCAGGCGACACGTATGCTCGTTTGCCCGCCAACTCCATAAAAAAAATTAAGAAAATACATTCCTACATATTATAGTAACGTAATTCAAAATATAATTAGTTACAGTCGTCAAAATGGGGTGGTTAGATATAATGCCTTCGATTTGCCCTTTGGGCATTAGTTGAGAAAGTAAGTATATATTTGTATATATTGTGTATATAAGGGCAGAGAATCACTTTGACTTGGTTAGTTAACTAACCCATCATTGTCTAATTGGTCAGGTTTCAATGCGTCAGTGAGGTTACCAGAATTTTCTCCACCTGGGCAAAGACTCAAAGGGATCTCAATGTCCATGGACAGTCTTTAATAGTCAACTTTTGAAGATAAGGTGAAAAATCAGTGCATGTAATATTTACCTTCATTTTCGCAGTGTGTTTTGGCCTCGTCCCATGTTGCTACTTCTTTATGAACTTTCAGGTAACCTTTGTTCTCGGGATTTAATACATATGTGCTGTGTACTACCACTGTTAAAAATACACTCTCGGTTAAAAGAAGAATTATTGACTCTTCGGTCAAAAGTAAATTTGAATTATTTGGTTCTTGTAAAGTTATCATTTAAAAGAAAAGAACTGGCTTTGATCAGGATTAATTTTTCGCTGCCGATTAAGTATCTGAGGTGGCTACCCACTATAGACGCTGAAAATAGAGTAGGTTAACATTGCAAAGTTAAGAAAACCCAGCCGGGTCAGTCTATGAATGGGTAAACGTTCTGAACACCCCACCATGCCTCAGCAAGCACGTTTAAGCTGTCGCCAGTTATCGTACGAGCGTCCCCGATCGTTACGGGCCCTAAGTCCGACAACAGTCTAACCTAAAACCTTCTGTATCGTCTAGTAGGTACTTGGCAGGTTTTCAGCTTAGACTTAAAGCCAATCACAACCTGGTGGTGGAAAATGGCTCGAAGGATATTGAAAGTGTAGCGGCGCCACCGCCGCACGAGTGACGTCGCACCGAGCTCGTGCCTCTTCGGGGATCTTCGCCGCGGCCGGGCGCCGTTCGGTTTTACTGCGGTCTCGGCGCCAGTCCTTTGTTCGCTGTTGCGCAAGGCACTCCCGCGCTCCGCTAGCTCGCATGTCTAACTGTAAACCGCTTTCACTTTCGTTGACGTATAATAAATATTTAATTCGCGCTTTCAAATCTGTGTCCTTAGCTTTCGTTCCTTTAACTATACTGTTCTTTCATCTTCCTAAACTGTATCTTTTGTGTATTCGTGCTTTCTACTCTTTTGTGCTAATTGTAAACTTAATTTAAAATATAAAAACCGTTGACTCTTTTAAAGACTTTAATTTCTGTGGACGTTCACCTACAAAAGTACTAATTTAAACTTACCAGTAAAAGACAGGAAAAGGATACAAATGTATAAAGAAGTTAGTTCAAGAGATGACATGGTCTTGACAGTGTTGACACGGTCTGTTCTGATATAGAACTGCGATCGATTACATCGTCACGTACATATATATTGACACAACCAAGTAACTGATGATAAGAGGGACAGGAGTTACTATAGTGTGTTGATTCTTTTGGTTTAGGATGCGTTCACAGAAGCTCGATTTTATTTATACATGAAAACGTAGTCGCCTACTATTCAATCCTCTCGCCAATGGAGCGATCACAATGTGAAGGTTATAATGCTGGCAGGCCCATTAGTACAGGCATTAAATCGCTACTAGTCCACTGGCAAGAGAAATGAACCACGGCGTTTCACCGTGTTCTTCATCTAAACTAAATCATCAAACACTTACTGGAGTTGTGTGGCTTCCCTGTTCTCGGCGCCATTGAAGGGGTACCCCACTGCTTTGTCTTGGTACGTTTACACAAACATGCTCCAAAGTGCTGTATATCTTTCAAGGTATTCGAATTACAATAAACTCGTATTAGCTATCACGGATCACGCCCTTTTGAACGCGCCTAAAAAAACTCGCGAGTCCAAACCAGACCAATCATAACGGTGACCGACGAAAACCGAGTCTTGGGAAATTAGCTTAATATCAATTCAATTCGCTTAAACCGACAATCAAATGCGAAAACGTGTTCGGCCGGCAAGCGTCTCTATAGTACTTTTTGTTAACCTCAAAACGTCAAACAAGAAAAAAAGTGACAATCGAAAATGTTGCCATTACAATGACGTTCGAAATCTAACACTGACGCTAACCACTAGACCAACGAGGCAGTCTAGTCAGTCTAGCTAATATTCAATTTTAGAAAATTTTGCCGAGCAAATCTCGGTCATCTGGGTACTCTAACATTTGGCCAATAACAAGTTTACATATTTTTTTTATTTCTGCACTAAGAATATATATTTTTACAAGCATCCATGCAACGTATACAGAACGACGAGGCTCAGACTCATTTGTGGATTACACAAAGTACCATGTAAGAATCGAACCCATAACACTCAGTACAGGAAGCAGCAAGGTGATCGCTTAAAGCACTACACCATCGTACAGTCGTAAACATTAATAATACTGACTGCACGGTTGGCCTAGTGGTTTAAGCGGTCGCCACGCCGCTTCCTACTGCGCCAAGTGTTGTGGGTTCAAATCCCACATGGGACAACACTTTGTGTAATCCACAAATTGTTGTTCTGAGTTTGAGTGTTCTTTGTGTCCGTTTCATGCATGTTTGTAAAAGTCAAGGAATGGGAGTTGTCGTTTAAAAAAAAAAAAACTGTGTGTACAAATGCATGTGGGTTGTTGCTAATAAAAAACTACAGTGTAATCAAGAAAAACACAACACAAATAAAAATTATTGAGAAATAAAGAAAATTATTTATTCTGATATTCATAGGTTAACAAAGATCTATATCTGCCTAGTTGGTCTCGCGGTTGGCGTGTGCGACTGCTGATCATGAGGTCTCGGGTTCGATTCCCGGGTCGGACCAAATGTTTGTATGATCTACAAATATTTGTTTCGGAGTTTGGGTGTTTTCTATTTATAATATGTATGTATTTACAAAAATAAAAAAAAGGCTCTGCTTAGCTTGGGACTAGATGGCGTTGTGTGTTAGATGTGCGAAATATTTATTATTTATTTATTTATATTTATACTAATATTAAAAACGCGAAAGTTTGTAGGTATGAATGGATGGATGGATGGATGTTTGTTACTCTTTCACGCAAAATCTACTGAACGGATTTAGATGAAACTTTACAGTAATATAGCTTATACATCAGAATAACACATAGGCTACTATTTGCCGCGATAACCGACATACACGCGGGCGGAGCCACGGGCAACAACTAGTACAATATAAAAGTAATTTTGTGCTTAAAGTCTCAGGTTCGATTCCAGGGTCGGACCAAATGTTTATATGATCTGCAAATATTTGTTTCAAAGTTTGAGTGTTTTCTATGTATAATAAGTATGTATTTACAAAAAAATATATATACATGTATTCTATCATTCGATCTAACTGTCACAAAACAAGCTCCTGTTCACCCAGTCGAAAGTTCTGAGGTAACAAACATTTTAAAAATACTGTAGAATTGAAAAACTCCTCCTTTTTTGAAGTCAGTTATAGGTACTATAGCTGCTAAGCCAAAAAGAATACAAACGAACAATTACAAAAGTCTAAGCGATAGTCACTTGGCACCGACATCAAACAGATTCTAGGTACCTAGCACACATATATAATACTACTATTTAAATGAATAAAGAATTAGGTATAGGCAATTTATGAAGATCCAGTTTATTTTACGCTTTTAAGTGTTTTTTTGGCAGAGAGTTTTCGTTGGATGTTTTTTGGAAGTCGGTTTTTTTTTTATAATAAATATATTATAGTTCATCATTTTCAGTTTGAAAGAAATTGGTATATTTACGAACAATTTATAATCTTCATCATTAACAGACAGTTTAATTGTCCACTCTTGTACATAGGCCCCCTTACAAAAGAAGTTTCGATTTATTATGTAAGCATTTTATTTAAACACTAGCGACCCGCCCCGGCTTCGCACGGGTGGATTTCAGATTCCCCTGCCGACGACACAATTCGTGCATTTTAAATCTGTAATATCTTCGAATATATTCATTTAAATTAAATACTGTTAAGGATCATTTTGATCTATATTAAATGCACAATGTATTAAATTTACTTAATTGTATAAGGATTCATTCTGTATTGCTTAAAATCACTTCGTAAATAAGCCATTATTTCTCGTAAAAAGAAAGGAATAAAAGATGGTTGTTGTGGGTTATCCCTAAGAAATAGACATATACCGTCGCGGACTTGTTTGTAGTACTTTTTAAGGTGTACAATACTGTAGTACATTATTTTGATCTATCTCGTAGGGTGCAACCAGCGTTTGCAATGTAAGCGCAAAAAAATGTGTTTATTTGCTACATCATATTAGAAACCTTGAAAATTAACAGTGTTGCCATACTATATTATGCATTTATTATACATAAAAACCTTCCTCTTGAATCACTCTATCTATTAAAGAAACCCGCATCAAAATCCGTTGCGTAGTTTTAAAGATTTAAGCAAACAAAGGGACATAGGAACAGAGAAAGCGACTTTGTTTTATACTAAGTAGTGATGATTGTATATTAATAACTAGCGACCCGCCCCGGCTTCGCACGGGTGGATTTCAGATGCCCCGGCCGACGACACGATTCGTGCATTTTAAATCTGTAATATCTTCGAATATATTCATTTAAATTAGATACTGTAAAGGGCCATTTTGATCTATATTAAATGCACAATGTATTAAATTTACTTAATTGTATAAGGATTCATTCTGTATTGCTTAAAATCGCTTTGTAAATAAGGCATTATTTCTCGTAAAAAGAAAGGAATAAAAAAAAGTTATTGTGGGTTATCCCTGAGAGATAGACATATACCGTCGCGGACTTTTTTGTAGACCTTTTTAAGATGTACAATACTGTAGTACATTATTTTGATCTACCTCGTAGGGTGCAACCAGCGTTTGCAATGTAAGCGCAAAAAAATATGTTTATTCACATTAGAAACCTCGAAAATTAACAATGTTTCCATACTATATTATGCATTTATTATACATAAAAACCTTCCTCTTTAATCACTCTATCTATAAAAGTAACCCACATCATAATCCGTTGCGTAGTTTTTAAAGATCTATGCATTTATAAGGACAGACAGAGAGCGGCAGCGACTTTGTTTTTAACCGACTTCAAAAAAGGAGGAGATTCTCAATTCGATCGTATGTTTTTTTTTATGTGTGTTCTCGGATAACTTCGTCGTTTATAAACCGATTTTTACGATTCTTTTTCTAATAATGGAAAGGAGATATCCCAACGGTGGTACCATGCTAAGGACACTAAGATCTGATGATGGCATCCAAGAGAAATCGAGTCGAACCTTGAAGTCGGTTTTTATTTTGTTAAAATTTTATACTCTGAGTGATGAGAATCAGTACGCTGAAGTGGAAATAGGCCGGTCATATATCCAGACGAACCGATGGTCGGCGGAGTCGAATTCTGCTTGCAAACTTGGTATAGGACGACTTGCGGCACGTTGGACTGAAGATTTGAAGAAAATGACTGACAGCGGATGGATGCGGACTGTCAAAGACCTTTGTTCAGCAGTGGATGGCGATTAGTTGATATACATACAGGGGTGTCTTTACCTATAGTGTAGGGAGTGCGGTGAACACGGGCGCAGCAGTATTAGGGGCGCCGACCGAGGCACTTTTAATGAATCTGCGCGCTTACTAAAGAGCCCTACCTTTACTAAAGAGCGTTAAAAGAATGATTGCACACGGGCGCTTCGCGAGTTAGAGACGCCTCTGTATACATCTATACCTCTATTACAAATAAATAAAGTTGTAGAGTCTATTTCTAATATTAAAATAACCGCTTTTAACTAAATGCATATTATTATGTATACACGGTACATATACCAAAATAATATTTTCACAATTTTTGTCTGACTGTATGTCGGTCTGTCTGTCTTTCTGTTTGTTCCGGCTAATTTCTGGAAAGGCTGGACCGATTTTGACGCGATTTTCACTAATAGGTAGCTGATGATATAAGGAGTAATTAAGGCTACTTTTTTTAGAGTAGTAGTTTTGCCCCGCGGCGTTACCCGCGGTACAACAATAACCGCTGGTAACATCGTGGACTCAGCTAGTATATTAATAATATGTATGTATAACGTGGAATAGTAGGTCTAACCTACTTTCTGAGGAGATGTCTACGTCCAGCGGTGATCTATTAAGAGCAGTTGATCATGATGAATTTAACTTGTTACAAATCACTGTGATTTAGGCGTATTATAGTTGGTGACAGTTTTTTCAAAAGTTATAAATAGATAGTTATAACTAGGTTATATGGCTAAACATAAAAGACAACCACAAAAAAATACCAAGGATCTGAGTAAACATAAATTTAAAAAGTAAAAGCGCTATTAAAGCGTCTAGGGATCATATGTTAAGCCTGTTTGGGTGCTTATGCGACCAGACACGACACCCAGTTGACTAGTTAAATAGTATAAAAGAGACAATTGTGAAAGCTGCGTCTGGATTTCAGAAGCAGTGTGCCTTTGCGAAACTTTTATTTTAAATCTAAATTATCAGAGTGGAAATCCCGGGTTGACACCAATCAAGTGTTTGCGGTTTGGTTGTGTATCGGAATAGAGAAGCGAACCGACTTAAAATACACGGTGTGCTATACCTACTTTCATAGGAGGGATCCGGGGTCAACTGTTATTTTTTTTGTGTATAAACCTGTCAAAGTAACTTTTTTTTAACCGCCGCCCATGGACACCCGCAACACTAGTGGCGACACAAGTGCGTTGCCGGCCTAAGAGGGATGGGGAAAGGGATATGGGGAGGGGTTGGAGTATGGGCCTCCGGTATCCTCACTCACTCGGTGAAACACGGCGCAAGCACTATTTCACACCGGTTTTCTGTGAGGCCGTGGTATCACTCCGGTCGAGCCGGCCCATTCATACCGAAGCGTGGCTCTCCCTCTACTATGCTTAATGCAAAGTATAGGCAGAATTCAAGAGTAGTCACCATACTCATTGCAACAGACATTGCAACAATGCACCATGGTGACTCACGTTATGGCGGCCTATTGAGATGCTTCTGCAACATCGGGCCTCCGGTTTCGCACTCACCAACGAAACACAACAGCACGAACGCTGTTATTTTATGTTGGTCTTCAGTGGGAATAAAGACACGATTTCTGTAAAGTATACATCAGTTTTATTTCTTAAACACAACTAATAAAGCACTTTTATATCTTTCTATAAAATTTTATCGAAAACGTTCACTTAAAAGTGTAATAAAAATGTATTTATGTGAGCTTTCAAGACATTTTACGTTCGCCTTCCCTCGGGAGACTTCTGACCTTGACACAACGCTGTTTACAGAATTTGCCAACTCAAAATATTGCCTTAATGGCTTATTATGTTGTGATATGTGAAAACTGATACAATTATATTTATGTTTGGCCCTTCCAAAATGACTCTACTCTTCCTGATGGAAAGCTTAAGAAGAATCAACACCATACTCCTTGCGAATTGTAGCATGGTGACCCACATCATTCGCACTCACCAACGAAACACGACAGCACGAACGCTGTCATTTCACGTTGATTTTCTGTGCGAGGGTAGTACCGCACCGGTCGAGCCCGGCCCTACCGTGCTGAAATCAGTTGGTCAATTCACAGTAAGGTGATAGAAAGCAGGAGATTAAGAAAAGCCATTTGACTGCCACGGTGGCGCAGTGGTAGAGCATGCAATTGCTGTACTTGAGATGTCGGGTTTTATTCCTAAGTCGGACTAAATTGCTTCAGGGTTTGGGTATTTACTATGTATAATATGAACGTATTTCCAAAAACAATACAAAGCTAGCTGTCATAATGAAAACTAAGTTTAGTTTGAAGCAAGATGGCAGTGTCAGCTGGTCTAAATATTTATTTGTGTCAATTTGAACAGACGAACTTGTTTAATTAGCTTCACTAGAAAGTTATTGGTGAAATAAAACTAATCTATGATTATTAATAAGTGACAATAGCAACTTTTTACTAAATGATCTGAAAAGTTTTCAACCACAATGTGAAGATTGTAGCAATCGCTAATAAAAACTAGTAAATGTATGTCTTTGAATTATGCGTCGCTGGAAGGCGTGTTAAGAGTTTGAGAAGGCTATGTAGACATATAAAATAACAAAAAGTATCTTGTATCATCTCCAATTATCAATCCCCAAAAAGAATTGGGCAGATAAGTGAGGAGTATTTTTTGTGGAATAGGCGGGCAAACGAGCAGTCGTATCGCCTGATGGTAGGCGATTACCGCCGCCCATGGACACCTGCAACACCAGAAGCGTCACAAGTACGTTGCCGGCCTTTTGGGGATGGGGGGGGGGAAAGGGGTAGGGGATTAGGGTATGGGCCTCCGGTATCCTCACTCACTCGGTGAAACACAGAGCGAACACTATTTCACACCGGTTTTCTGTGAGGAGAGAATAATTAAAGAACAGTGAAGAAAAAGAGTGCATAATCTTGTCTAACAAAGAACATACTGAGAAATACCAACTACCATTTTGATATTTAATTATACTACAAATAAGATCTAGAAATGTCTACCTTCATGAGCTAAATGAAACATTTTAAGAACACTGTTATCTAAAACCAAACTCGAAGTACTTATTGGAATTCAGTCGAAATGATCTTAGTCCTTTGAGAAATTTAACTCTACACTTAGAAATTCGATTCCATTAACACGATCACGTTGTTGTTCAATATAAATTTATATTATAAGTATCTAGGTGTAGAAGTTTTATAATGGAATACAAATATTTCATTCTTTCATAAGTGATCCTTCAGAGAACCAAGGTAACCGACATAGCTCTGCAAGTTAGTATTTTATAGTTTGAAGTGCCAATGAACTGGTCATATATGTCGCAGAACTGAAAACCGCTGCAGTAAGCGTGTTCTGGAGTGGAGACCGCGTCTTAGCAAACGCAGTCTTGGGCGCCCTCTGGCTAGACGAATGGAGTAAGAAGGTGGCGACTGCATGCGAATAGCAATAGACCGGGCTCTGTGGTCTGCCTTGGGAGAGGCCTAAGTCCGGCTGTGGACTGCAGAAAGCTGATGATGATGATGAAAAATATTTCATACCTGTTATTCATACCAAAACTACATATAAATTACTCTTACTACTGTCGATTTGCACAACAATCATCGTAGTAGAAAACCACGAGTACACTACAAACAACTTAACAAAACTTAATTATCTTATATTATTTGAAAAGACAACTCCCGCAACATTTTTTTAAATTTTTCTGTTTGTTCCAGCTAATCTCTTGAACGGCTGGACCGACTTTGACTGGACCTTCACTAGCAGATAGCTAGTGGCATAATAAGTCACTGCGGATGCTGTGGGTTACTGATATATAAATATACTAGTAAATCTGAAATCTGTTGTTGATGGCAGATGAGTTCAGAATAAGCTATCGGGAATGTTATCAGCAATTGTTAAACTGGCCTTAAGACTAGTAGATACGGATTAAGCTTTAGGTCACAATGCCATGTGATCACGTTATGGTTAACGTTGAATGTTTTATAGTGTGGAGGAATGGGTTCTATGTCCCTCCAACACAAAGGGAGGATCCTCCGACCAGGCGAGGTGATCATGCTTGTCGGGCCAACTGCCCAACGGTTGATGTTGAGATGTTGTATATATGTTAATTGGCGCGAGAACTTCCACTGCGCTATTCAGGATAGGTAGTTTCTTAGTTTCCTTCGTTACTCCGTAATTCGACGTATATTTGGTAGATGGCGCTGTAATATGTTTTTGTTGCCGCTGTATGCGGAAGTCGCCACAATAGTATAACGCTTTAGGAGCCACGAGGGTTTAAGGTGAAGCCTTAAAGCTGAGATAACGTGATATAAATTAGACTCGATCAGGAGAATTCACACTTTTAATTGTTATACAACAAACAAAGTTTACATTAAATAGAATAATGCGTATATAGAAGACATGAGATAAGTCAGGGCGAGGTCCTGGAGGTAGTCCACGAGCGGCATCCTTCCACGACAGAGGAAACACTTAACTGGCTGGTTGCAGCTGGCGAAAAGGGCCGTCTTCAGCGCGTCGGCCGTCCGCGCTTATATGCTGCTGCGCCGAGCGGTGGGGTGTTGCAAGTGGGGGCCGAGGAGTAGTCCAGGGAAGCGGACTATGTCGCGTGACAATAGTTTACGAGCGGACCTTTCTTATTAATATGACCTTCTACACTCGTGAGCAGAGCCGGCCTCGACGTGGTCACGCACATATATTTCACTGTTAGAAATACTAGTATACTCTTTTCCTAGTTAGATTCTCTAGGCAGTTTATTTATCCGTGACAACATCTACGAAAAGTTTCATGATAATATAATTCACTATTAGCAATAGTAGTAGTATTTTCCTGGTTACTCTCTAGGCGTTTTCCTTATCTCAGACAACATGTACCTACTAAAAGTTTCAAAAAAATCTGTTGAATAATTTAGACGTAAAAGTGCATTTACATACAAAAGCCTTTTTTTATGGTGTAACTGGCAAACGAGCAGACGTATCACCTGTGGTGGTGGAAAGTGATTACCGCCGCCCATGGAAACCCTCAACACCAGAGGCGTCACAAGTGCATTGCCGACCTTTGGGGGATGGGGAAAGGGATCCGTGAGGATACCGGAGGCCCGTGTTTCACCGAGTGAGTGATCACTCGGTGAAACACAGCGCTATTTCACACCGATTTTCTGTGAGGCCATGATATCACTCTGGTCGAGCCGGCCCATTCATGCCGAAGCGTGGCTATAAGGCTCAATTAAGACCTACATTTTGTTAATTATAATTTGAACGCATTTTTCAAAATAAGCCTGCGAAAGTGACAACTCTGCCTGATAAAAAGCATGAGCAGAATTTAAGAGTAGTGATCACCATACTCATTGCGAATGTAGACAATGCAATAATGCATCATTGTGGCCCACACTGTAGCGGCCTATTGCGATTCTTCTGCCTCATTGGGCCGAATTGGGCACGAATTCTGTCATTTTAGTTCGGTTTTCTGTGAGATGGTAGTACCACCATGGTCGAGTCGGCCCTTTCATGCTTCAATTCAGCTGATTTCAAGCATGAACGGTAAAGGTTAAAACCTTTATATCAATATATTCCAAGATGATTATGATGAGGAAATTAATTAATAATTAAATAATTAGATTAATAAACTAAAATTAATAAAACAGTATTAATTTTAGTTTAATAAATGTTAATACCGTCTAAATAATATTAGTATCGATGATTTTATATTTTCTTCTTCACTAACAAAACTGAATAATGTTTCATCTCAAATATATAACTCGAGATGTAGACGTGTCCTAGTGTTGGTATCTAACAGCTGTTTCTCAAATAAATATCAACATCGCCAGTCACAGGTGTAAGTAATAGCTATGATCGCAATATATATTTCACGAAGGAACGCAGAACGTGATGTTTTTGTATTGAGACTTTTTTCGCCTATATAATTAAACTTTTTGCCGCGGATCTGCCCGCGTTTATGTCAGTTATCTCAGTAAAGAGTAGCCTGTATTCTTTCTCAAGAATCAAAGTAGCTTCATGATAAATTTCAGTTAAATCGGTGCAGCGGTTTAGTCGCAAAAGCGTAATGACACATAGACTGACAGACAGAGTTCAGAGATAGCAGATTAGCATCTTTAGTTATATCTTATATTCATACATTTCATAATATATAGGGGTTGTGAGATGACGGCTGACCTGGTAATTAGGTGGTGTCTGTCGTCGTTCTAAAATAAAAATACTAGCGGCCACATTTCTATAGGCATCTTGGAAGAGGCTTTGACTGCACTGTTGGCCCAGTGGTTTAAGCGGTCGCCACGCCACTTTCTACTGCACCAAGTGTTGCGAGTTCAAATCACATGGGACAACACTTGCGTGGTCCACAAATTATTGTTCTGAGTCTGGGTGTTCTTTGTGTCCGTTTCATGTATGATTATAAAGTCCCCCGCAACACAGGATGTATATTCCTAATGCGGGAGTTATCTTCTTAAAAAAAAAGAAAAATACATATTCTTCATTAATTTATGTAAAAGCTAGTGTTCGATACCAAGTAGGCTTTTCGCCCGTTTAGCTGCCCTGATATAATGCTTTAGTAGAATTATGTGCTCTATGGTAGAAGTAGTTTTGGTTTGACAGTTAATAATGTCTTGTCACTATTACGGTAGAATATGCTAGAACTTTGAGTATTACGGATGGAATGGCGCGGATCGCCTTGTGAATACACAGTCAGAACTGGTTTGCTGAATAAACTGTTAAAAGCCGTCGGATCGGCAATTGCATATGTCGGTCGGTGCCGTATCTTAGCCGTTCGGAAATGCCTCTGTGAAGGTTAATTGTAAAACGAGTAGGTAACCGTTCGGGACTGTTCTCGTAACTCAGAAAGTGAATAAGAGCCAGGACTCCGCATTCGAACTATAGTGTTTCGGAATCATGGCCGGTGCCATAAGATTGTAATATAACGCCCAGTGATATTGTTGTGCCAATGTTTGATTGTATAAGCTTGATGTAAGAGGTTAGGATTGGGACTTCTCGCGATACTCGAAGTGATTCGGTTGTGAGGTGTGTGACAAGATCTGCGTGGCTTCAAAAGAGGTACTTCTTCGCCACTGCGACGACTCAAGAACACAAACCACAAAATAAACCGGGAGTAAATTTGTCATTATAATTGTTATTTAGGAAAGAGGTGTTATCGCCTCTAAGTTGACATCTGTTCAGCAGTGAACGGCCTGCGAGGTGTAATTAGCTTTACCCATGGGCCCTAAGGCGATTCACAAGATTCCTGACCCTCCAGAAGCACTGCTGGACGGACTCAACAGCTAGGTTTTTAGTAAAACTCGATAGGTGTACTAATTGTGCAACCGGATCTCGCTCTATTATGTTTCCTAAATTACAAGTATCCTTGAAAGGGTTTAGTCGTTTACCAAGAGATTACCCATTTCCTCGTTTGCCCCTTACATAGGAAATATTATATTCTGGCTGATCTGCGGAAGTCCGTTCGCGTCTCTCGAAAGGAATAACTTGCCCAGTTTTTTCAACATTATTTACTGCCGCCCCTTTGATTAAGTGCCGCCCGCTGTTATACGTAGCGCGATGTAATATATGTATATATCTATAGTGATAATATCTGAAATTATTCGATAAAGGTTATACAATACTTCAATCACATAATTTCAATCAAATTTAAAATTTGTGCGCAAGAAGGTTGTCTGTAAAGGGATCGCCGTTAGCGATAAGACCGCCAATTGTCACATTATTTTGTAAATTGCAAATCTGTTTTCTCTATCTGTTATGTGTGTATAGTAAAAATGTGTATAATAAAAGTAGATGGTTAGCAGTCCACAACCGTGCGCTTTTCCAGAAACCTTTCTGCCTCGCACAACAAAACTGTGGAATGAACTGTCGCGTCGCCTGCGGTATTCCCGGCATAGAGTTATACGCTACAATTCCCTTGTATTGTTGGCAAATATTTTGCTTTGACCACGTGACTGAACGTTGAGAGTACGTCATTTGCATACATACATATTTTGTAGTTAGTTTTCTAATAACGTTAACGTTTTTTTAATATTAACTTAGATAGGGGGCATTAGTTTCTGAGATTAGCTCATTCAACCAAAGATATCCATTTATATTCCATTTTATAATATTTAGTATTGAAATGTCTACAGAAAGAATTTTTTTAACTGCATCACGGTATAAAGAAGCCTATACGATATACGAAGACCAGCCAAAGATCAAAGTATTTCTATGCCAAATTACAATTGGCCGTGAAAGCGTAATAGATAAAACTCGGCAGAGTTTTAAATATCTGTTGCGGAACCATTTTTAGACACTTTTTCGGATCCACCACAGTCTTAGCCTCACCATTTCTAATGTTTATAGTATGTATGTAGTTATATTTATGTACTAGCTGACCCGGCGAACTTCGTACCGCCATATTTACATATCTGTCAGGCAGTGTACAGCCGCGGGCATAAAAAAAAAGACTTTTCCCGTTATCTTTTATTTTTTTTCTTTCTAGAAAAAAAAGAATGAATGAAATCGGACCATGTGTTATTGAATTACAACTATGTATATATTTAGACTTTGATCCCCTCTCTCCAGGAAACCATGCTGAATTTCGGGATAAAAAGTATCCTATGTCCTACCTCGTAGTATGAACTCAAATCATGCCAAGTTTCATTTGAATCCATTCAGTAGTTTCGGCGTGATGCGCGGCTAAGATACAGACAGACAGACGTACAGACAGAGAGACAGACAAAAATGAAAAAAAATACAGTTTTGACTTCAGTATCGATTATAAAAACCCCTTCAAAAACAAATTTCAAAATATATTTAATGTACAGAATTGGACCTGTTACATTTTTATTATAAGTATATATACTTAGATATGTTTGTATGTGTGCATATATATATGTGTATATGTAAGTATTTAGATGTATTGTGTATATATGTATAAGTGTTATATAATAGCAGTACTATAGTTTAGTAGTAGGGTAGTAGTATCAATATTTTATATTATATTAAATCTCTGGGCATCTACCATGTTTGTCTCTGCATCCCCCTAAGGTTGACTGGCAGAAAATGCCTACGGCATTAAGTCCGCCTTTGCAACATCTATGCATAAAGTTTAAATAAATAAATAAAAATAGAGTTACTTTCGAATTTACAATATTAGTTAGATAAGGAAATGTTACTCTTTCTTCTTATGTGTAGAGAGTTGGACCACCAAAAAACATGACCTTATGAAATTTGCCCATTTCTATAAACGTTTTCTAATGAATATACGTCAGCCGTTTGACGGATTAAAGACCGTCAATTTCTACACTTTGGGCTGTTTTAAAGAATTTACTTTTAAGAAAACCCCAAAACCCTGCCTTGCCTCAGAAACCGAACCCGTGACCTCTTCATTGGCATTTAGTTACCTATAATATAATTATACACATTAATACATGAAGCAAAGCCTGTTTTACGAAACCCTTTTTTACGAAACTTATAGAAACGGAGTAGTATGAAATTGAGAAATGTTAAAGTTTATATGGAGGAAGAATGCAGAGTGCTACAAAAATATAAAAAGATATAAATTATGATCGAACTATTCACTTATTAATTCATTAAAAACAGGTTCGCTACATAAATTCTTATGAACGGCTTCTGAAGATCCGCAGTAACAAAACGTAATTTTAACAGCTTGCAGAATCAACCAATACATAAATGACATTTCATACTAAGTATGGTACTTATTTGTGTATGTATGTATTTATATATATTTTAATATGTGTATGCATATGCATCTATGTATTATGTGTAGTGTATGGTAAGTTTATTTATGTATGTGTATTTGATATTTTACAAATAACCTAAATGCACCTACTTCCTATTTTCTTTGCATCACCTAAAGGTTGACTGGTAGAGAATGCCTTATGCATTAAGTCCGTCAATGTACCTAAAACGCATGATGTGTAATAAATAAATAATTTATATTTTTTTTTGTTAAACTTCTTCTTGATGCAACAACGAAACTTAATTCTCGAAAGTAATGTCCACGACAAGGGGTCCTTTTAATTTGACTTCAGTAGTTTGTAACGAAGTTAGGCCCATTTAAGCCTTGTGTTTCAAACTGTTACTCCAACACATAAAAGCAGTTTAACAAAGGCTTATTTTGTTTTTTTTTTTGTATTGGATACTGTAAGTTCCATGTATTTCTTTCACCGTCTATTTTGTTTTCGAACTGCCTCTACAGATAAGGAACGTAGATGAAAACATTTTAGAAATGTAATTATGACTTAATAATTTATTTTTATGAAATCCTGGCTGTTGCCAAGAAATAATCTTAAAAGAATAAAATGATTATTTCTTATTTCATGTTGTTACCTTTGCAATGACGAACTTCCACATAACCGCTCTATTCAAACTCCTTAGGAGTGAAATTTCAAAAAACTTTTTTAGAACATATAAGCATTGGGTGTGCCAACATTCAAAGTTTGTAGCTCCGGCGGCTTAGATTCGGCGTTAGGCTAGCCAAGTAATTGTGTATTTTTAGACTGATATTCTGTACTCGCTTTAACGTTCTCGTGGTTTGTAAGAAAAAAGGTTACAAAATAATCAGATTTCCTTACAATTGATGAATGTAATTCAATATTTTTCATTATGTGCTCCACTGGTGGGTATGATTGTCTAAATTTTCAGACTGAACACAATATTCAAATATATTTGAATAAAATTTAGGAAGAAATATATCAATGAGAAGCAAATCAGCTATATATGTGGGAGAGGACAAATAGGCCGTTTCGAAAGTAGTGGCCCTGGCCTTACAGTAAACATTTGTAAAGCTATTCATTCAGTGCTTTTCTTCGAGTGATGATTTTCTCCTAGCCGATCACGGCCACGGCGGCCAGTCTCAATGGACACCAGCCAACAACGCAGGAGATATTATAGTGCACAAGGATATGCGCAAATACAGGTGCACTCTCTGTTCCCTCACTCCTATAATCCGACGGGACGTTTAACCGATACGATCGGGGAGAGATCAGGGGCAGGACCGACAGCTTTACGTGCTTTCCGAGGCGCGGGGGTTCAGACCCCAACTTCCAAACTCCGAGCTGTTATCAAATATTTCCATAATCATAAAAACTCAATAACCGAGACCTCTTGATCGGCAGTCGCATATGTCAACCGCTAGACCAACGAGGCAGTTCTTCGAGTACCCTCTACCAAACCATCTTCAATACCAACCGGACCATCCCCAACACATGACCCGATGCTGGCTGACGGGTGCTCCTGATCCCCACCCCTCGGACCTCGACTTAGCTAATCAAGGTCACCACATTGGACAACACCCGGACGTTGGTAGCCCCGTTTGGCTTACCCACAATGGCCCAACACAGTTATCCGTCTATAATTGCCAAACCACTGAGACAGGCAGACCGTAAACCTGGAAAATTTACCCCGAGACCCTAACTGGGGTCTACGAGAGAAACCACGAGTTTTCTCCAAGCGAGTGAGGTTACGTAACCCCTCTTTGCACTGATTACGGAGAGCAACGGTCTCAAAGAACGGGAACTTACAATGCTACTACTACTCGTACTGCTATGTATAAGATTTGGAAAAGGTAGAAAAAAAAGATTGCTTCACTTCTGTTTGTAGTAATACCTTAAATTTATTCATCTAAAATCATAAGTAATTGTGGTTTAGCTTTAGTTGATTCAGTAAGCAATATTAAATGTTACTAAAATAAGAGCGGGTAACCCCGAATAGAGAAGTAGGTGTCACCACTAGTAATGGCGGCGGGCATTATTCTACTGAAAGATACCGCACAAGGTGCACTGGTGCTAACCTATTGGCTCTTAACTTAACTTTATCTTACCAATCGTATGTGATTTTATGTGAACGTGTAATACAATTAACTAATAAGACGTTGTACTACACCAGTGTGCTCATAATTATTTTGACATACCTATCGTTTTGGACCCACCCTTTTTACACTTCGTTACAGCATTATAATAGAAATTACGATTAAATTCACCTTGTGCTCATAACATAATTATTTCATAACTAATATTCACATCATCATCTCACATACAGCGGTATGATTACAAACTAGAAATTTGTGACAAAAAACCCCAGACTACTTATTGGGGCCTATTTGATTAATCATATGGGCTGAAATCCGGTATGTGTATAAAGTTCATAACTAAGTGTGGCGTAGAAACCATTGGAGACAATAATTGGACATCTACAATGATCAAATTAGTGCCTAAGGCTGTTTGAGTGTTATGCTTGACTGGGTATCACGTGTCAGAGATTTAATCGATAGCAAATGTATTATGTTTACAAATAAATAAAAATTAAGTGCCTGTTTGTAATTTCAATTTAACAGCTTTTCACTAAATGTATATGAAAGTATAAACGGTACTTTCGTAAAAAAACATTTTTTTTTTCTCTGTCTGTTCCGGCTGTCTTAGCTCTAGAACGGCTGGGCCGATTTTGGCGGGACCTTCACTGGCAATAACTGATAATTCAGTTAGTATTAAGTATGGTGATTGAGCACATTTGAGACTTAGGTGTTAGGTCTAAATGAAAGAAAAAGTTGGTGTGGTGATCGATTAAGAATACGTTTTGTCGCCACCCCTATTTATTTATTTATAACTTTATGCACTTTTGTACATCGGCGGACTTAATGCCCAGGGCATTCTCTACCAGTCAACCTAAGTCAATCTTATTTGTACATCGGCAGACTTAATGCCCATGGCATTCTCTACCAGTCAACCTAAGTCAATCTTATTTGTACATCGGCAGACTTAATGCCCAGGGCATTCTCTACCAGTCAACCTAAGTCAATCTTATTTGTACATCGGCAGACTTAATGCCCAGGGCATTCTCTACCAGTCAACCTAAGTCAATTTTATTTATATCGTGGGTGTCTTAAGAGCCGACTAAAGGATAAATTACGCAGTAAAACAGCACTGCAAAGGGAAGAAAACCTTGTCACATTTCTTATACCTACCAACCCGTCTGGTCAGCGTGGTATAATTGGACAAAACTTCGCTTCTAAGGGACATTGTCATAGTTTATTTATGACTAGCTGACCCGGTGAACTTCGTACCGCCATATTTACATCTCTGTCTCAGCTTCCCACAGGCAGTGTACAGTCGCGGACAAAAAAAAACACTTTTCCCGTTATCTTTTATTTTTTTCTTTCTAGCAAAAAAAGAATGAATGAAATCGGACTATGAGTTATTGAATTACAACTAAGTACATATTTTGACTTTCATCCCCTCTCTCCAGGATACCGTGCTGAATTTTGGGATAAAAAGTATCCTATGTCCTACCTCGTAGTATGAACTCAAATCATGCCAAGTTTCAATTAAATCCGTTCAGTAGTTTCGGCGTGATGCGCGGCCAAGATACAGACAGACAGACAGACAGACGGCAGACAGACAGACAAAAATGAAAAAAAAATACAGTTTTGGCTTCAGTATCGATTTAAGATAGCCCTCCAAATAAAATTCTAAATATATTTAATGTACAGAATTGGACCTGTTACATTTTTATTATAAGTATAGATATAGATGATAATCAAGTACTAGACAATACTTTATTTAGGAATATATACTTCACTATCACTACATATTATAAAACAAAGTTCTCCGCCGCGTCTTTCTATCTGTTTATTCGCGATAAACTCGAAAGCTACTGCACGGTCTTTGATGCGGTTTTTACCAATAGATAGAGTGATTCTTGAGGAAGGTTTTATTCTAAGGTTTGTTAAAATTTTGAGTATATTGGCTTAAACATAACGATATTTAATGAAGATGATGAAAAAATTAAACCGCACATCTCGGTGTAACATTGGCTATATAAAATTTTCCGTAAAGAGTCCGTGCGAAGCCAGGGTAGGTTGCTAGTAATATTATAAATTCGAAAGTAACTCTTTTTGTCTATTTTTATGTCTGTTACGATTTCTTGACTAAATAGCTGCACCGATTCCAATGAAATTTGGCATGGAGATACTTTGATTCCTGACGAAAGGCTACTCTGTACTGAAAAATCTGATATAAAATAACTGCACTGTTGGCCTAGTGGTTTAGGCGGTCGCCACGCCGCTTGCCAATTCGCCAAGTGTTGTGGGTTCAAATCCTACACGGGACAACACTTTGTGTGATCCACAAATTGTTGACAATCCACAAAAAGAGGAGTTGTCTTTTATAAGAAAAAATAATAATATATACCTTAGCTGCAACTGTGAGCCAAATCTCCATTGGCATGGGGTTCTGGCTTGAACAGACCATTTTACGCGGCCATTTTTTTTATTTTTTTTTATTTAAAATTTATTGTTCACAATAATAAAACCTTATTCTAAAACATAAGGTCCACAAAACTGTTTTAAACAGTTTGTCTGTGGACTCAGTTCAGTCTCTATATACAATATGCTTGTACGCAACACTGTACACATCACACCCATGCATTAGATACCTCATATACAAGATACGTGCGCATGTACAGTCCTACGCACAATTGTTAGAAATCGAACGTCATTATAATGACAACATTTTGATTGTCATGTTTTTTGTTTGACGTTTGAAGTTAAAATATAGAACTTACGAGAGGCTTTGTGTTAACGGTGGACCAGGGTGGTTCTTGAGTGCCGTTGAATTGAAATTTAGCTGATTGTCCATCAGACCTGGTTTTTTTCGTTGTTTACTGTTATGGTTGGTCTGGTTTGGACACGCGAGATTAGTAGTCGCGTCAATTAGGCGCGATCCGCGACAGTTAAAACGGGTGTATTATAAATTAGAATACTTTGGAACCTGTACTACCACTAGGAGTGGTGAATGTGTGACGAAGCAGAGGGCGCACCAGAGGGGCCCCTCAGAACGCCGATATCAAGGAATTCACATATCTCCAGTAAGTGCTTGATATTACATTGGCTTAGAATAAGAACAGGGTGAATCGCCCTGAGTTTGAATGCTTTTGCCAATGAAATAGCTTAGCGACTGACTGCCTGTACATATGGGCCCTATAGACATTACAAACTTCACACGGTGAACGCTACATTGGCGAAGGGATTGAACACAATGCACAGTCACAAATGCATATTTACATAGGTACATGCGATACACATAACACTATATAATAAACATAAAACTTATAATAATATGTGGGTATAATATATATTTAACTACATCCATATATACATATATTTATATATATTTTTGCCATCAAACAAGATCCAATAAGAATTGCTTTAATTTTATTTTTAGTTTGTTTATATTGGGTTCTTGTCTAATATCCACCGGCAAACGGTTCAGGACATATGGTAACCGTTTTTTTAGGGTTCTGTCACCACAGTAGTTAGCAACTCTTGGTACATCTTGTTTCCCCGTGTTTTATTATTTCAATCAACTAAGGGCTATAAAAAGAACGTCACATCAATTTCAGGAACACAGTTATAAGAGGAAACTAAGGCTTAAGAAAAGCCGGATAACATATTGGTTTTTATTATTTATAGAGGGTATTGTTGTAGGCTGTTGTGCTATGATAAGCATGTTTTGGTACAACAGGGCCGCGATATTTGGACAGTTTAATGTGTTTTTTTTTTATCCGACTATGGCGAACCTTAACGGAAGGATTATATTAGTAGTTTAGTCAGTTTATGTATGTTCGTATGTTTCACTGTAGCACTTTAAATGCTGCACCGATGTTAACTGTGAAACTTGGCGTACTGAACAAGGTGAGACGGTTCTTCACGCCCGAGCATTTGTGTCTTCTTTATAAGACCCAGGTACGCTCGTGCGTGGAGTACTGTTATCATCTTTGTGATGGATCCGCTCACTTGCTCGATGCTTTCGACCGGTTACAGCGGCGAGCAGTCCGCATTATCAACAGTCCCTGTACAAGCGCCTACGTCATGATATTGAGCACCAGCCTACCGTCAAGTAGTGGCTACTAATTTTATATTCTGTCAACAATTCACAAAGTGTTGGTAGATTTTTTTCCATTTGACATATTATTCATTATCTGGTCTCGACTGCACCGAACATTGTATTATTGAGGAATTACACTATTATCAACATATTCACCGAGTTTTACTTATGAAGCTCCAATCTTGTGCCAAAACAAGAAAATTGGCGACCGTGACAGGACAAATAAACAGCAATTTACGGATATCGAGGTTTACAAGAAGCGGCAAACTTCGTTCAAGAATACGAGGATTTTCAAATAGATCTCGACACTAGAAGCCAGTTTTGTACTCCTGGCCAGCAATTCAGCTAAAGAAAGCACCAGAAAACGCCAGCTTCGTCGTGATTACCAAGATAAGTGCCATCCTTTGTACCTACAATACCCCTTTTCCAGTTCTAATTCCCTAATTATTCATAATACATAAATTTTCCTATATATTCCTCATAGTTCATCATTTTCTAATATAGTACGGCCTTTATTTGTGCATATTTCATAACTTTTACTATTTAAAAAGTGTTATAAGTACCTCCCTACTACGTACAACAAAATAAAATTTTCTGTTTAAATTAAGAATCGTTGTTTGCGAAGTGTAATTGTTGGCGCGCCTCTGTACAACCCTTCGGGGATGCAAGCGTTATAATATTTACATGTATATTCAATCGAATTTGCCGAAATTTTCAGCCACTGCTGTATGAAGTACAGTGCTACTCCGCTGAGTCAGCGTGAACGAGCATCACCAGCCAGTTCAGCTGAGCGTGACCGGCTTTCTGCGGGTTTGACCGAGAAGGGGAGCGTGAGCAAAAATCATTTTTTATTCCTTTTCTAAGTCATTAAAACATTGTCGATATCTTTATATTTGTATTAAAACAAATTATTTTAGAAACTTTTACTTAGAACTAAAAGTATTAACGAATTAAGTGTATTTACAACTACTTTTAGACAAGTTATTAATTAATCATGACAACGGAAGGTAGCGATAAATCTTCTTTAAAAGCTTTAGTTGCAAAACGTAGTTCCATCAAAGGACAGATTACGAAATTTAAGAATTATTTACACCAAATAAGCGAATTATTTGAACTTTCAACTGTCCAACTAGCTGAATTAAATTTAAAATTGAGTAAGTTTGAAGGTTTATCGACAAAATTTGATGACATGCAGACTGAGATTGAGGTTTTAAATTTTGCTAATATTCAAGAGGAACTTGATGAGCGAGAACGCGTTGAACAAGACATAATACAGAGTATTGCTAAAGCTAGAACTGAGTTACAGAAATACAGTATTGATGATAATAGTAAGCGACGTCATTCTGTCATTGTCAATTCAGATTTTGATCACCAGAGCGTTGGATTCAAGTTACCTCAAATACAAATTTCAAAATTTGACGGTTCACATTTCCGCTGGTTAGAGTTTCGGGACACATATGTTAGCTTGGTGCACACAAATGATCGCATACCGGATATACACAAGTTTCATTATTTGGTTTCCTATCTTGAGGGAGACGCTGCGCGTATAATAACAAATCTGGAGGTCTCTTCCATTAATTACATTGAGGCTTGGAAACTGATTTGCGAGCGTTATGATAATAAAAGAACTCTCATTAATTATCATTTAGATTCTTTATTTAATGTTCAATCACTGTCGCGTGAATCAGATAGGTCCCTTCGTTGCTTAGTTGACCACGTTACCAAAAACCTAAGAGCGTTGACAAGTTTAGGGCAACCTACTGACCACTGGGACTTATTGATTATATACATGTTAACATCTAAATTAGATAATCGTACTCTTTTTAAGTGGGAGGAGTACCGTAGTGCTCTGGATGATATTCCAAGTTTAGAACAATTCTATAAATTTCTACTCGATCGCGCGGACGTATTAGAAGCACTAAGTCGCAATAAAAATATAACCACTAATAATAATTTTAAACAGCAAATAAATTCCCGTCCTTTGCAGTCAAATTATCAACCACAATCAAATCATAACAAACCATTTATTAAGCAACATCGCTTCCATAACACTTCCTCCTTTTCATCTACCAGTATGTCCCAACAACATAATAGTAGTAGAAAGGGTTTTTTATGTGTGGTATGCAATGGTAATCATAAAATTTATGATTGTCAAGTTTTTAAATCAAAGTCTATTCAAGAAAAAATGTCATGTGTAGCTCAATACAAATTGTGTAGTAATTGTTTGAGACAAGGTCATCTTGTAAGTGAATGCCACCTGGGTCCTTGTCGTCACTGCAACCAGAAACACAATTCTCTTCTTCACGATCCTAATATTTCAGCAAACTGTAACGTGAAAAATAACGAGCCTCTAGTGGCATTTTCAAAACAAAATTTACACAATAGCTATGTAATTTTATCAACAGCTATTATAGAAGTGTACAATCCTTTAAATAATAGGTCTGAAAGAGTTCGTGCGCTCTTGGATTGCGGCAGCCAATCCTCTTTTGTAACAAAATCTCTGCAACAGAGATTAACTGTGGTGTTTGGTAGAACAATGATAACTCCATTTTTGTAGCTTTTGTGTTTAGTACATTGTCAATAATTTTTTTTCCTATATTTTCAATTGGTATATAGATGGTAACTCCAATTCCTACAGAAGTATTAGAAATGGAATGGTCAAAAAATGATATGTCCACATTTCTAAGATTACGTTTAGTATATTTCTGTTAACTTTACTTATCAGAAGTGGACCAAACGAATGACTGAATTATATTTGGTCCAGATAATATGATACGTTACACTTGTCACATTTGTACCCAAAAATTATGATGTAATCCGGTTATGTGTCTTTTGTGGTTAAAGACATTTATTTTCTCAAAAGATTACAATAATCACTCACAGAGAAAAATATAGTTTTAAACAAAAACATATTACCTAATTAGCGTGGTTAGTAAGGTAGTTGTGTATTTTTTTGTTTAGATGGGTAGTACAAACGAAGGTTGTAGGTTCAAAATGTTTGTGGATAAACAATTTGTTGACATATCTATTGATGTTAACATTTTGTTTGCTATTAAAAACAGTGTAAGAGGTTTATTTAGTCTTTTTAATAACCTTTTAAATGTTTTAGATTCTTTTATATCTTTAGGCAATTTATTATAAAATGTTATCAAATTTATATCAAAATATTATTAGATCCCGAATGAATAATAATCTCATTTAATCCAAACAATTGTCTTGAATCAAGCAAGACCGGGATTAAAATTTAAAAAAAAAATACCGATGAAATCGAGAACCTCCTCCTTTTGGAAGTCGGTTAAAAAGTATTGTAAACGTAACGAACAAATTTTAATATTATTAATTCATTGCATATTCAGTAGATGGCGTGCGTCTTCTTTACATTGACAACACTGATTATTGTATGTCATAAAAGTTTTCAAGTCGGTCAGAGAAAAGTTTGTGAATCGGTAGGTACAACAGTTATTTATATTCAAACATGGAAGAATCATTCTCTGATTCAGTAAGTTACAGTCATCATTTATTTAATAATAATATTAATTTGTAACAGTAGATGTAAAAACAATTTTTTGTCATTCTTCACAGGAATTTCTTCCGTTTCTCGCAATTATTAAATACTCATTTCATAAAAAGGAGCGTGGACACCGACAAAAAATATATTAATTGGAATAGTGTATTCTGGTAAATTCTGGTTGAAGTTTGAAAAGGGGAACATGGATATATCGTTCAAATACGAATTAGATGCAAAAGAGCCGTTTAGGTTTTAGTGTCTTAAGAAGAGGACAATCAGTCGATTTGGGGAAGGTATCGCCACAATTAGCTTACAACAAGCCTTTACCCATAGATACCAAAAAATATAAAGACATTTTGGATCTACTCCCATATATTGATTCAGTTTACCACGATTTTTATAAAACCTTAAAAGTAACTTATTCTACGCAATCAAATAATGTAAGCGATAGTGAAGAAACTGCGATACTAACTACTACGAATAAATGTGATCTAATATCAAATAAATAAGTTTCGAATTTTCTAAAATTGTTTTATTTCATATATCCCTTTGCATTCTCGTCTACGTAGACCTCTACATTCCATTTTTTTATTTTTAATATGTTACGTATATGATAACTTAACAGATGACATCATTGGAATATTCAATTTTGGTTTGCTATATATATGTTAAGTGCCACTATTTCCCAAATTAATTAACTTATTACAATAAAATCCCTAGAAAATGAAATTCTATTGCTATTAAATACCGGTGACAGAGTGACATTTCATCTAAAGTATATTTCCTATTTACAATTTTAAGTTAAATGTTTAACAGCTTGTACTGTAAAAAATGATTTTTGGAGTTAACATTTTTCTACCAAACACCACAGAAATTTAAAATGCAATTTGTTAGATGCAATAAATGTCATTGGTATAGGCAATAATTATTGTAATAAAATAACAGAAAGTTGTGTTACTTACCTCAAGTCCGTGCATAGTCCTTACCAAGTTACATTGTCTTGCTATATTTTAAACGAGCTTACAGGAGACATTCCAAGGTTTCCGGTAAATATTCAGAACCTGAAAATCCCAAACGACATTACATTAGCTGATTCAAGGTTCAGTGAACCTGCTCCAATTGAAATGCTAATTGGAGCAGATTTATTCTGGGATATTTTACTATCTGAGCAGTGCTCCTTGGGTGCAAATAATCCTAAATTACAAAATTCTAAATTAGGCTGGATTGTAGCTGGTCCTATCAGTTCACAATATACAATTCAAAACATTCATAGTAATCATGCAGTCGTTTCTAACGAAAATATTCACCAAATGCTTACTAAATTCTGGGAGCTAGAGGATCTTCCACCAAAGAAGATTCAAAGTCCCAACGAAATAGATTGTGAAAAACATTTTCTTACTAATACAACTCGTTTAAGTAATGGCAGATTTTGTGTGAAACTTCCACTAAAGGATTCATCTGACTGTCTAGGAGATTCCTATACTCAAGCTAAAAAACGTCTATTTAATCTTGAAAGGAGATTCAGAAAAAATCCGACTCTCAAAGCACAATATGTTGAATTTATTCGCGAATATTCAAATCTGGGACACCTTTCAAAATCATGCATATCTATTCCAAATCCGTCATACTTCTTGTGTCATCATGCAGTATTTAAAGAAAATAGTGAGTCGACGAAAATCCGAGTCGTGTTTGATGGCTCAGCTCCCACTACATCCGGATATTCTCTAAACGACATATTAATGGTAGGCCCCAATCTGCAGAACTCTCTTTTTTCCATTTTAGTTAGAGCCCGACAGCATAAATACCTCTTGACTGCTGACATAGAAAAAATGTACAGGCAAGTGGCTGTCCAACAAGAGGATTCTAATCTACAGTTATTATTATGGAGAGAAGAAGAGTCGCAGCCTATCCAGACACTGCAACTGCGTACTGTCACTTACGGTACCGCAAGTGCCAGCTACCTTAGCACAAGATGTCTTTGGCAGGTGGGAGAAGAGTGTGAGGATAACCTCATAAAATCAATTATTCAAAATGACTTTCTGGTAGATGATTTAATAACAGGTGCAGATAGTGAAACTCAGTTAAGATACATACAAAATACAGTTTCATCAGTTTTAAATTCAGCTTGATTTCCCCTACGAAAGTACAAAACTAATCTATCTAATTTATGTTATGATTTAAAAGAAAATACAAAAGAACAACTTACCTTAAGTGAATCTTTTAATACTCTGGGCCTAGGCTGGGATCCTAGTTATGATAACTTCCATTTTCCTGTAAAAATAATTCCATTTAGTGATACAATAACAAAAAGATTTATAACGTCACAAACTTTTAGAACTTTTGATCCTTTGGGGTTATTAAGCCCGTGTATAATACAACCAAAAATATTGATTCAGAGGTTGTGGATTAAGGGAGTTGATTGGGACCAATCCGTACCTGATGATCTAAAACAGAGTTGGTATGAAATTGCTAGCAACTTACCTTCACTTGTAGATTTTCATATTCCCCGTAGAGTGCTCTGTGATTCACCAACTTCTATAGAGTTGCACTTGTTTAGCGACGCTTCACAACTCGCATATGGAGCCTGTGCCTATATAAGATGTCTAAATTACAAGAATGAGATAACCATGAACTTGTTGTGTGCAAAATCTAAGGTGGCTCCCATAAAACCAACTACTATACCTCGCCTCGAACTCTGTGCAGCTTTGTTATCAGCAAAATTGTGTAAATCTATTACAGACTCTTTACGGTTAACTCTTAATAGAATCGTATATTGGTGCGATTCACAAATTGTATTATGCTGGATTAATGGTGATCTAAGCAAACTGAAAACATTTGTAGCAAATAGGATAGTAGAAATTTTGGATTTGACTAATAAAAATTCATGGCGTTATGTTCCTACAGGTGCTAATCCCGCTGATTTGATTTCAAGAGGTGTGAACGCCAAACAGCTCTGTAATCATAATTTATGGTGGAGGGGTCCATCATATCTATATACTGATGAATCCCAATGGCCAATCATGCCTCGAAATCAAAACCAGGTAGATTTACCGGAAATTAAGGTTAATTACACTAGTATGCTTGAAGCTACATTTAATTTTAACAAATTTTCTAACTTTAATAAATTGCAAAGAATATTTGCATACGTTTTACGCTTTTTACATAATTCGAAGTTATCAAATAGAAACAATAAACTTAGTGGCATTTTAACAGTAAATGAATTAAATGAGTCTTTCCATTTTATTTGTCGCATTTCACAGAAGCAGTCCTTTGCCGCTGATTACAATAAACTTATTTCTAACACGAATCTACAATCAAAATCCAAGTTGTTGTGTTTATCTCCTTTTCTAGATCCAATAACTAAATTAATAAGGGTCGGAGGGAGGCTAGTTAATTCTAATTATACCTATGAAAAATGTCATCCAATATTACTAGATGCTTCTCATCATGTTACAAAAATTTATTTCGAACGTGAACACTTACGTAATTTACATGCTGGTCCACAGCTATTACTGGCAACTATAAGAGAATCTGTCTGGCCCATTAATGGTAGAAAACTTGCTCGTCGTACTGTAAGACAATGCGTGGTCTGTGCTAGGGTTCGTGGCCAAACTTTATCTCCAAAAATGGGCAATCTACCAATGAATCGAGTATCAGTTGATTTTCCTTTCAAATCAGTGGGGGTTGATTATTGCGGACCATTTTCTATCTTAAACCGAAAAGGACGCGGTGCTAAGTTGATAAAATGCTACTTGTGTATATTTGTGTGTATGCGTTTTAAATGCGTTCATTTAGAACCCGTCAGTGATCTAACGAAAGAGGCGTTCATAATGACACTGCGCAGATTTATTGCACGCCGTGGAAAACCAGCGGAAATATGTTCCGACAATGGGCGAAATTTTGTTGCAGCAGCTAGAGACATAGGTAGATTTTTAAACAATAATAGTGAATCTCTTTCTGAGTTTGCATCAGGAGAAGGAATAAAATTTTCTTTTATACCTGCTTACACTCCTCATTTCGGAGGAATCTGGGAAGCAGGAGTAAAGGCTGCCAAATATCATATTAGGCGTGTCATGGGAAATACTAATCTTATTATTGAGGAATTACACTAATAACAACATATTCACCGAGTTTTACTTATGAAGCTCCAATCTTGTGCCAAAACAGTCCCGATGCCACCGAATTCCTTGAGCCTTTGCAGTTGCGGAGAGATATCGCCTCTATGGCAGTCCTCTACCGCCTATACCATGGAGAGTGCTCTGAAGAGCTCTTCCAATTGATCCCACCTTCTCCCTTTCTCTACAGAACAACGCGTGCTGGCCTTGGAAGCCACCGCCTTAGAGTCGTTGAAATACGCTCTCGAACCAAACGGTTGGGTCTTCCTTCCTGTGCCAAGCACTTAAAAACTGGAACTCACTACCAGCGCACGTGTTTCCATCCCACTATGATCCCGGGTCCTTTAAGCGGGGCGTGAAAAAGATCTCACTAAGCCGCCATAGTGTGGGACGCCATACTGCATTATCTGCTTTCGCAGTGAGTATGGTGGCCCCCACTGTTGGATTTTGCTTGAGCTTACCATCAGGCTGAGCAGAGTCACTTTGGCAGGTAATTAAAAAAAAAAAAACACCGCATGCAACTGAGCTATGAGCGCTGTGCGTAATATACAATAAGACGATCTTGAGTGAGATGTCTTAGGTTTATCTTTAATGACCTATTCATGCATCGTTATTATCATCAGTCTACCGCAGTCCACTGCTGGACATTGGACATGGGCCTCTTCAATTGCACTTATACTTAAATAACCCGACATTTATATTGAAAAATCAGAAAAAAAAAACTATATAGTTTCAATTATTTTGCCTAGCCTACAAATAATTAACGGTGCAATGATTTTTATTTACGACTAGCTGAGCCTCGCGGTGTTACCCGCGTTTGTAGTTGTAAAGTTGAAACGATGCGAGATGAAGCTAGTCTAAAAAAAGTAGCCTAAATTACTCCTTATATCATCAACTATCTGCCAGTGAAAGTGCCGTTGAAATTGGTCCAGCCGTTCCAAAGATTAGCCGGAACAAACCGACAGACAGACAGACACGTTTTAGATTAGACTGCACGGTTGGCCTAGTGGTTTAAGCGGTCGTCACGCCGCTTCCTACTGCACCAAGTGTTGTGGGTTCAAATCCCACATGGGACAGCACTTTGTGTGATCCACAAATTGCTGTTCTGAGTCTGGGTGTTCTTTGTGTCCGTTTCCTGTATGTTTGTACAGACAGACGGACAGACACACAGACAGACAGACATTGTGGCGACCTCCACATACAGCGCAACAACAACATAACATACTACAGCGCCATCTACCGAAGATACATCGAACTACGGAGTAACGAAGGAAACTAAGAAACTACCAATTACCAATCCTGAATCGCGCAGTGAAAGTTCGTGCGCCAATTAAGATACATACAACATCCCAACATCAACCGTTGGGCAGTTGGCCCGCCAGGCATGATCACCTCGCCTGGTCGGAGGATCCTCCCTTTGTGTTGGAGGGACATCTCACCCGTCCCTCCACAGACATAAATTGTAAAAAATACATGCATTTAATAAAAAGCGGTTATTTTAATATTACAAACAGAGATTCCAATTTTATTTATTTATATAGACATTGATGAATAATTCCAAATTTTAACAAAAAAAAACCGACTTCGATCTGGACCAAATTTAAATTGGACCATTCAGGAAGCACCAGCTTTCAAATAAAAAAAGAATCATCAAAATCGGTTCACCCAGTCGAAAGTTATGAGGTAACAAACATAAAAAAAAGGCAGTCAATTTTTTTTTAAGTCGGTTAAATAGAAGGTATATAGTAGGTTGGTGTTATTTCTTCGCCTGCCTAATTGACGTGGTTGTTGATCACCTGCAAGAGACAGCACTTCATAGTACACTAATTACTTGAAGGGGCGAAGGTCCTACCCTTGTTTTAATGACAGCTTCGTAATTACATCCCTCGTAATGTCTGTACATGAGTGTTGTGATTACAAATTGACAAGGGTCTTATTTGTTCAATATTCTTAATAATTCTTATATAATTAAGAATAGGGTATCAGTTACTTATTAACCGACTTAAAAAAAAGGAGGAGGTCCTCAATTCGACTGTATTTTTTTTTATGTTTGCTACCTCATAACTTTCGACTGGGTGAACCGATTTTGATGATTCTTTTTTTATTTGAAAGCTGGCGCTTCCCGTTTGGTCCCATTTAAATTTGATCCAGATTGAATTCGGTTTTTTTTGGTTAAAATTTGTGATTAATTGTCTTATCTATTTCGTTAAGGTTGACACCATCTTCATCTTGCACGTTTTTTTTCATAATTTTACGATCCAGCGAATCTCATGGATATGACAATGATAAATGATATTCATATGCTTAATTCATATCACGTATCATTACATACACAGTCTTTAACAGTCCACCGCTGGACATAGTCCCATCCTTACCAAGTAGGTGTTATACTACCCTACTATACCACCAGAAGGTGGTAGAGCCACGCTGATGTCAGCACAGTTGGGCCGTCTCGACCAGGGCGGTACTACCCTCACACAGAAGATCAACGTAAAATAGCAGCGTTCGTGCTGTCGTGTTTCGTTGGTGAGTGCGAGACCGGAGGCCCAATAATGCAGAAGCATCACTAGGCCGCCATTGTGTGGGTCACTATGCTGCGTTGTTGCATTATCTGCATTCACAATGAGTATGATGACCGCCACTCTTGGATTCTGTTTATGCTTTCAATCAAGCAGATTAGAGTCATTTTGGAAGGGACATCAATTAAAAAAATGCGTGAAGTCCCTCCGCGCGGAAGAAGTGAAACTTCGTAATGTGCAACAGTGCTTTCATACCCCCTCCATGGCAGCATTAAACGTTTAACGCAACCTTGTTGGAAGTCGCATAAGTAGTTTCACTTCAAAAAACACTCTGGCTACACTTGGATTGGTATAAGTTTGTATCGTGTTTTCCTTCTCATTACCTACATAAACTTAATAAAACTTATTATCATGTTAAAATCTCCTTTGTAAGGAGAGACCAATTTCCCGCAATGGTCTATGGCTGTTAATGTTACGATGTGGTTATACTTATAAAAAACCCAGCCTTTATATATTTAAAGGGTCGCAACACAGTTGTACATTATAGTCAACTGATGAGTAACTACATTACTTTACGATTGCCACTTGCATCTACTTTACCTAAATTACATACATTTTTATTCCACAGTTTTGAACCTTATTTAATAAACTCATTTTTAACATGCCCATTATCTCTTTCACTATTAAAATAAATGTAATGATAACAACTCTTAATGCAATATCAATAAATACCGTGGGTGAGCCACGCTTCGGCATGCATGTTCCGGCTGGACCGGAGTGATACCACGGCCTCACAGAAAACCGGTGTGAAACAGCGCGTGCGCTGTCTTTCACCGAACCCCTTCCCCCATCCCCCCAATGGCCGGCAACGTACTGTCGGGTGCGGTGCGGATGTCTATGGGCGGCGGTAATCGCTTACTATCAGGCGACACACCTGTTCGTTTGCCCCCTATTACATGAAAAATCGTTTACACAAATAAACATTTAAAACATGAATGCACGACTGTCGTCGTCGGTTTAAGCGGTCATCTTACCACTATCTGTCGCAGTAAGTGTTGTGGGTTCACCACATAGGTTCCGAGACGTGAACTACGGAATTCTAAAAACCGGTCAAGTGCATGTCGAACTAGCGCACCGAAGGTTCCGTAAAAACTACTTTAAGCTAAGTAGGGACCAACTAACTTTGCGGTTGAAAAACTGTTGTCCTCATACATCGACATGGCCATGGTTTTTGTACCAACTGCAAAAAAATAATATGATATAACTACAAATTTAGGGATTTAGGACTTTTCATTTTATGCTACATGACATTGCTTTATACCAAATTTTAGCACTACTGCTAGAATGAGACCTAAGAATTCGATATAAATTTTAATTTTATATCTTTACGCATTCCTGACAAAAAGGGTCTTGACAGACAGACAGACAGACGGACAACGAAGTGATCCTATAAGGATCCCGTTTTTAGTGTGTAGTACAAAAGCCTAAAAATTAATAAAACATAAAATTTCTGACTTCTAATGTAGATCGTGAAGTATTTCCAAGAACCCTAGCACGTCAATATTTATTTTCTCAGCTGCCGAAAACTGTTATCAAGATCGTTTATTTTTAACTTTATTACAAGAAATATTTCGGACATCTAACACACAACGCCATCTAGTCCCAAGCTAAGCAGAGCTTGTGTTATGGGTACTAGGCAACTGATACAAATACATATATACTTTTTTTTTTGTAAATACATACATATTATACATAGAAAACACCCAAACTCCGAAACAAATATTTGTAGATCATACAAACATTTGGTCCGACCCGGGAATCGAACCTGAGACCTCATGATCAGCAGTCGCACACTCCAACCGCGAGACCAACGAGGCAGTTGAAGTATTACAAGAAATGATTTCGTTCAGTTCACAAGTTATCGGTACTCCTACGGCATAGGTATTACTTTATCACAAACATGCGTAAAGGTGTAAAATCAATTTGTCATGTCGACTGAAGTCCTAACATGTTTGAAACACCTTTCCTTTGAGATGTAGGCTGTGGTTTCCATTTGCCTTCAATAATAAACCAGTATCAATAAAAGATATCTGAGAACAATATTTCGGAATATTTCCCAAATAACCTTACACACGAACCCACAAATATGGCCAGGTATAATAGAAACTAAAATCCTTGGCAATACTAGTTATATATTATTGAACTGCCTTGGTGGCGCACGCAGTGGTAGCGTATACGATTGCTCTGCTTGAGGAGACCTCGATGGGTTCGATTCCCAAGTCGTACTTAATGTTTGTATGATCTGCAAAGATTTTTTTCGATGTTTGGGTATTTTCTATGTATAGTATGTATGTTTTTACAAAACAAAAGTATATACATACTTAAAATAGTTGTTTAGTACCTACCCATAATACAAGCTCTGCTTAGTTTGGGACTAGATGGCGTTGTGTGTTAGATGCCCGTCAAAAAAATAAGATCGTCATCAAGAGCCTCTAATAGCCCACTGTTGGACATAGGACATCTTTTTACAAAGGATTGTGGCGACTTCCACATTCAGCGCAATAAGAAAACACACTACAGCGCCATTTACCGGATATACACCAAACTACGAAGTAACACACAATCCTGAATCGCGCAATAGAAGTTCTCGCGCCGACTATCATATATACAACATCCCAACATCAACCGTTGGGCAGTGGCCCGCCAGGCATGATCACCTCGCCTGGTCAGAGGATCTTCCCTTTGTGTTGGTGGGACATTATACACCTGTCCCCCACACGCCCATGCCGCTACCATATATAAATATGCCATAATTATTATAAGACCAGTTATTAAATTAAATTCTTACCGACAACGTTGTATTATGAAAAGGGTTTGCCATAATTATATTTACTACGGCACTGCTTATTATAAACGGTAAGTTCTAAACTTTTGTATTTATCTGTGAGATGACGATTTAATATCACTATACGAAATATCACTCACCGTACTTATCCCATGGGTGTTTTAAGAAAAACTTTTTATAAAAAAAAAAAAACCGACTTCCAAAAAACATCCAACGAAAACTCTCTGCCAAAAAAACACTTAAAAGCGTAAAATAAACTGGTTCTTCATAAATTGCCTATACCTAATTCTTTATTCATTTAAATAGTAGTATTATAATGTGTGCTAGGTACCTAAAATCTGTTTGAAGTCGGTGCCAAGTGACTATCGCTTAGACTTTTGTAATTGTTCGTTTGTATTCTTTTTGGCTTAGCACCGACTTCAAACAGATTTTAGGTACCTAGCACACATTATAATACTACTATTTAAATGAATAAAGAATAAATAATAATAAATAATAAATAATATAAAAATAAAATAAAAGAAAAAATACATACAGTGAAACATAGAACCTCCTCCTTTTTGGAAGTCGGTTAAAAAGATTAACAGCTCGTTCCCACTTGTCGGGTGTCGGATCCGTATATTAATCAGAGGTTCCAGTGGCAGAGCATTTTATATGAAGCTATTCACACTTATCGGAAACTGATTTTGAGTCGGCCCCGACAATAAATGTCGGGTGTTTTGCCAGCCCTCTACGCCCGGAATTAAATCGTGTCGGATCTCGCTCGCCTATAAGTAAGAATGGCGCTGTTCACATTTGTGTCGGGTATCGGGGCCGACTATCCTCCCCCGCTATCCATTGTTCCGTCTGTGCGTACGTCGCTGCACACTCGACAAGTGGGAACGAGCTAGTGTGAACAAAGGCGCCATCATCCGATAAATATACGGACCCGACACCCGACAAGTGGGAACGAGCTCTAAATACGGCAAGAAAATTCTTTGTACTTATTTATCCCTCCCCAGTAGTAGTAATCTAGTAGAGAGGCAGGAGGAAGCAATCGGCTTCTAGTACTAGTACCCATAAACATCTGTGTTGACCGTCTTACATAACTTCTTTTAATATCATGAATATTCATTGCAGATCAAATTAAATCTGGTTTTACGACTTACAATATACCTATGTATGTAGTTGGTACCTTGTGTTACTAGAAAACGATGATTATTTATAAAACGGGTTAGGCCCTTGATAATACTCGTATATATAGACTAGCTGTTGCCCGCGGCTCCACCCGCGTGTATGTCGGTTATCGCGGCAAATAGTAACCTATGTGTTAATCTGATGTATCTTCTATACTTATAAAATAACATGTCCTGACTGACTGACTAACTGACTGATTCATCATCGCCGCTAGCCGTTTAATAGTTTTATTAAACTTAGGAATACAAAATTTGGTGAGTATGATCGTTTCATTAAGTAGACACCCATTAAGGAAGGTATTTCGGAATTTCTACCCCCAATGGGGGTGAAATAAGGGTTGAAAGTTTGTATGGAAGTCCGTCATTTTTTAAGTTAGAAACATGAAACTTTATTTTTGGGCTACTGATTAAAAATGAGTAAACACGTATTCAAACGTTTCTGGATATTCTACTCCTTAGGGGTGAAATAGGGGTTGACGTTTTGTATGTAGGTTAGTCTGGAAGTCCGTCATTTTTGAAGTTAAAAACATGAAAGTTTATTTTAGGGTTATTTAAGAAACATGAAACTTTATTTTTGGGTTACTTATAAAAATTAGTAGATATGTATTTCAACGTTTCCTAATATTCTACCCCTAAGGGGGTGAAATAGGGGTTGAAGTTTGTTTGGAACTTCGTCATTTTTAAATTAGAAACATGAAACTTTACTTTTGGTTTGGGCTACTGATTAAAAATGAGTAGATACGTATTTAGGCCTTTCTCGATATTCTACGCTGAAGGGATTAAATAGGCGTTGACATTTCGTAAGCGGGTTAGTCTAGAAGTCCGTCAGTTTTGAAGTTAGAAACCTGAAAAATTATTTTAGGGCTATTGATAAAAAATTAGGAGATACGTATTTAAGCGTTTCCCAATATTCTACCCGTAAGGGGGTGAAATAGGGGTTGAAAGTTTATATGGAAGTCCGTCTTTTTTAAGTTAGAAACATGAAAAATTATCGGGCTTATTATTGGGCTATTAGTTAAAAACGCGTAGATACTAAGTGTCTCTGGATATTATATATCTACCCCTTTTTTTGTGCGGAAATTCCGTTGGATATCACCAACTGGTGGTTATGTCGGACTCGAACCGACTAAAAACCGCACACCGTCTAGGGTTCTAGAAACCAGGGAACCAGAGCGCCCTCGTAAGGAAATCCCATAAATGACATTTCTACCCCTAAGGGGTGAATTAGGTGTTGAAATTTCGTAAGTAGATTAGTTTGGAAGTTCGTCATTTTTAATTTAGTAGCCTGAAACGTTGTCCTTAGGCTTTTAAGTAGAACTAAATGAATACCTATATCATCATATATGGGAATTCTATTTCTAAAGGGGTTAAAATAAGGGTCGAACGTTAGTATGAAATCCTTTTTAATGGGCTAATGATTAAAAATAAATAAATAGGTACGTTTAAAAACATGAATAAATCCATACTAATATTATAAATGCGAAAGTAACTCTGTCTGTCTGTCTGTCTTGCTTTCACGGCCAAACCGCTGCACAGATTACAATGAAATTTGGTACACAGATAGTCTAGAGCCTGAGAAAGGACATAGGCTACTTTTTATTGCGAAAAAAAGGTAAAAAGGGGTTGAAAGGGGGGATGAAAAATTGTAAAGAAGAGTGGCTGTTCAATCGCCACACGCATGCGCGTTGCCTTAGTGACACAGGGCGTCTTGGCAACGTGTAAACAAGGATGTCAAATTCATTAAAATGATTTCAATTTTTAAAAGAAGACTTAAATTAATATAATAATCTAAGATTAATACATACATTGATAAATCTGATTTGTATGTTCATTATATTAATAGAAATAAATAAGACAAATAACAAAACAGTGTTTCTAAAATTAAAAAATATATAAAAAAGTATCGTAATTTTAACCAAAAATAATAATATTTATTTTTTAGGCTGTTGATTACATATAAATAAAACGTCATTTAAATTTTGTAAAAATTATAGAATAAAGGGCGTAAAATAGCAATAGGGGATGAAAGTTTGTATGGAAATATGCAAGATTTGTGAAAATTTAGAGCTATTCAGATGTAACATTAACTGAGTTATCACAATATGCCTAAGTGTGCTTACCCGAACGGGCAGACACGTGTGAGCTTACGACTGTGCCGCATGCGGATGTTGAATTTTGCCACTACAAATTCGTTATTATTTGTATGTTATTCACTAGGATTAGATGTGTTTACATGATTTTTTGTTTAATCAAATAATTTTCTTCGTGAAAAAATCGGAAGAAAAGTATCCGGGGGGATTTAAACACAAAATAATAAAAAAATTAAAAAAAAAAACCGACTTGAAGAACGACCAAATTGAACTAAGTTATTAGTCAATTTGTCGCGATTTGAAGATTTATATGATTTTCTGATGGATGACATGTCAGAACTAGACCACATTAAAATGGGACCACATGAGAAAGAAACAAGTTTTAAAATAAGAAAAAAAACATCAAAATCGGTTAACCAAGTCAAAAGTTATGAGGTAACAAAGATAAAAAAAAAAGTCGAATTGAGAATCTCCTCCTTTTTTTGAAGTCGGTTAAAAAAGCAAAAGGGGTACGCCGCAAGATGAAATAAATGCGTGTATAAAACATATGTATTATGTACATGTTAAAAAGTTTTGTCTTAATACAATTATGCGAGTACACCTTCACAATGATTTATGAGCAGTGTCAATATGCAAATGCTCATCTAAAAATAGGAGAAGATTGTATGCCAAATGACAGTAAAGAGACATGATTACACTGAGACGTGAATCCTGGTATATGATAGCACTCATGATCTAAAAATAATATCTATTCTGATCCGCTGACTAATGAGACAGTTATCAAATAAACGAACGGATCATGTCAGACGTGGAGGAAGATGTTATCGAATACCTCTCAGGAAACAATGCAAGGGAAACTGAACCAGTCATATCATAGCTTATGCATAAAGTTTCTCAACTTTTTAGAATTATCAGGAGCGCCTTCCCATAAGTTGAGACTGAAAGTTAATGTTCCAGTCCTATTAATAAGAAGTCTTGAGCGCCAAAGCTATGTAATGGTACACGGCTTCAAAATACACATCTGGAGTACAACATTGTAAAAGAAAATGTTTTAATTCCCCGTATTCCAATAATTCAAACTTATCTGCAATTTCAATTTAAATGAATGCAGTTTCCGCTGAAAACAACATTTGCAATAAAAATTATAAGCCCAAAGACAGACGGTTAAAGTTGCAGTTCACTTAGAAAAAGCATGTTTTTCCAATGGGCAGCATAATCGCGTGTATCAAATCAGCTCAATCACAATATTTTGGAAAAAGATGGCAAATCAAAAACGCAGTATTTTAACATTGTAAAAATTGAGAAGAATTTGCTCAGCCTTAGGGAAAACTCAAGCAGAATCCAACAGTGGAGGCAACCATACTAGCTGAGAAAGCAGACAACGCAGAACCAAACCGTTTGGTTCGAGAGCGTATTTCTAAGATTGAGGTGGTGACTTCCAAGACCAGCACGTGTTGTTCTGTAGAGGAAGGGAGAAGGTGGGATCAGTTGGAAGAACGCTTCAGAACACTCTCCATGATAAAGCGGTAGAGGACTGCCATAGAGGTGATATCTCTCCGCAACTGCAGAGGCTCAAAGGAATCGGTAGTATTGGGACTGTTGATAATGCGGACTGATTGCCGCTGCAAAAGATCGAGAAAATCAATGCCTAGATCCATCACGAAGATGAGAACAGTACGGACGAGCGTACCTGGGTCTTATAAAGGAGTCACAAATGCTCGGGTGCGAAAAACCGTCTCACCCTGTTCAGGCTGCCTTAGTGGTGCCCTCGATGTACTCCCGTGGGTTGAGGTCTCGGCAAATATCCATGCCCGGGACACCGAGCTTATCCCGTAGTGGCAGTTGAGTGCTCTGAAAAGTGGGGAGGGGAAGAAACGGAGACTTTTTGGTAGAGAACGGGCACACCTGTGTTTTCTTAACGTTGAACTCGACCAGATTCTCATCACCCCACTGTTAAATGCGGTTCAAAACCCGGTCGAGCACAGCGGCAAGCTCCTATCAATTTTCCTCAACGTCTCCATCTTGGCTGCAGGTCCACGATATCGTCCATGCACTGTGGAACACGGTATGGTCCACTGAGGAACACGAGTAGTGTTGGGTATGATGGAATATGTACCAAAGTTATAAAATTTGTGGCAACAAATATCTGTCACCATATTAGTCACATAATAAATTTAAGTATAGAAGCTGGAGTTTTTCCTGATAAATTAAAAACAGTAGTAATCAAACCCATACTTAAAAAAGGTGATAGTGATTACATTGGAAATTATAGGCCTATAGCTCTGGTACCTATTTTATCAAAAATATTCGAGAAATACTTAAACAAAGAGTTAAATTATTACCTTGAAAGTAACCATATCTTAGCTAACGAACAAAAGGGTTTTCGTTGCAATAGGTCAATAAACATGGCCATATATGACTTTTTGAAATATGTAATCAATAATGTTGACAATAAAATACCTGTATGTTCCATATACATGGACATGACTCAAGCCTTTGACTATGTGGATCATGCAACTCTCCTAGGTAAACTAAATGCATATGGCATAAGAGGTAATGTTCTAAAACTTATAGAATCCTACCTAAAAAACAGGAAACGGTACACCGAGATTTTAAAAATAGAAAACGATACTAAAACGGAAAAAGTATACCGATCTGAATCACGCATAATTCAATATGGCGTGCCACAGGGTAGCGTTCTAGGCCCATTGTTGTTTATTCTCTACATCAACGATTTACCTAATGCAACTGAGAACCAAATATCCCTTTTCGCAGATGATAGTACCATTACTGTTAGATGTAACGATGCCAACACTTATGAATCCGACATTAATGGCTCACTAAGTTCAGTTGTCAATTGGCTAGACGGAAACAATTTAAGACCTAATGTTGATAAAACAATGATAATGCATTTTAGTCAGAGAATTCTAACACCACAACTTAATATAAGTGCAAATGGTAAACTTTTGAAAGAAGTTGAGTCCACCAAGTTCCTTGGAATACTAATTGATAAAAAACTGACATGGAAGCCACAAATTGAGCAATTAACTAAAAGGGTTAATAAATCAGTGTATGCTCTTCATGAACTCCGCCAAATAACCGATGAAAATGCACTTTTGACTGCATACCATGGTCTAGTGGCGTCGGTTCTTAGGTATGGCATTATATTTTGGGGGAACTCTGTGCATAAAGAAGTTATATTTAAGGCACAGAAACGATGCATTAGGGCAATGTTTTCTTTGTACCAAACAGACAGCTGTAAACCATACTTTAAAAAGTATGAAATTTTAACCTTGCCCTGTCTGTATATACTAGAAGTGGCTTTATTTGTAAAATGTAACTTGCACCTATTTGTTTTAGCTTCAGACGCAAATGGTAGAATACAAAGGGACAAAAATAGACTATGCATTTATAAATCGAATACTACACTAATGCACAAAAGCGTATTCGCCATGGCACCAAAAATTTATAATAAATTGCCAAGAGACATAAAAGAATTAAATGTGATCAAATTCAAAATAATATTGAGGAAGTTGCTATATCAGAAATGTTATTATAGTGTTGATGATTTTTTGTCGGATAAATTATAATTATGATGTTCTTGACATATTAGTTTTAAATTAATTTATTAGTGATTCCTGACATTTTCTTCATTTTATTTTTAATTTCAATTGACATTTTCTTTTTCTTATATAACAATTTGATTAATGTAACCTTGACATACCTAATACCTATGCATAACAATCTGAAATTTATTTGTATTTTTTACTTAATTCGACGTTCGAAAATTTGCACACCTGAGAAAGGTAATAAATCAGCGCACCTATTATTATGTATCATGACAGCTTTGTACCTACCTGTTTTATGCAAATAAATAATTTGATTTGATTTGATTTGATTTGATTTGCTATCGTCTGCATAGCAATGTATATTGCCAAGGGCTAATATGTCATTGACATGCAGAAGAAACATCTTGGGCGACAGGACTGAACCTTGAGGTACGCTAGCGTTTACCTCCAGAAAAACAGAGGCCGCGCCGTCCGTCGCAAAGCTCTCCCTCATCCGCCATACTCACCAGACCTTGCACCTACCGACTATTACTTTTTCCAAAATTTACACAACATTTTAGTGGGTAAAAAAATCAATTCCCGAGAGGCAGTACAAAATGCCTTTGAAGAGTTTGTTGCCTCCCGTCCAGCTGATTTTTACAAGAAGGGCATCAATAAACTTCCAATGAGTTGGCAAAGATGCGTCGATTGCATGGGTGATTACTTCGAATAACAGAAATAAAAAAGTTTGAAAAAATAAGTACTTTCACTTATTGCATACAAAACGGCAATTTCATAGGTAAAGACCTAATATTGTAAATAATCAACTTCCACGCGAGCAAAGCCGCGGGCAACAGCTAGTAAGCTATATTACTGTAAAGTTTCATCCAATTCCGTCCCGCGCTTTTTGCGTGAAGAAGTAACAAACCTACACCCTCACAAACATTCGCTTATATAAATTAGTGTGATGTGATAAAATCGAATACGAAAAACAATGTTAAATTTATCACTACAGTTTTATATATATTTATTATTGTATTTAATATGAATTAGACATAACGAATGAAGCTTATTTTCAAAACGTAAATAAAACTAAATTATGTAAGTATCTACAACTTACTAAAAGAAATTAAAACATCAACAAATAAGGCAAAGTAATTAAATATTTGCAACGAAAAACATCTGCTTACCTATGCCTATACCAATAACCTAACAAAATCCTATAAAAAGTAAATTATGGGTACCTAGGTACCTATGCTATAACCTTACAAAATTCTAAAAGTACAGAGAAAACCAATTAGTATCTACAAAAGACTATTTGCTAATTATTTAGGTACAACAAAAATCGCCTGCTTATACCTATGCTAGAACCTAACAAAATCCTAAAAAAAAACTTCGTTTAAATAAACCGACTTCAAAAAAGTATCAATTAACTTAATTTGCATGTGCTACCTAGGTTTGAAGTCAGTGCCAAGCCAAATGTAATAGTAGGTATCACACTCGCGAGACGAACGTCAACGACGTCACCGACGCTTCAGTTGTTCTGTTCTACGTGAAAAGCAGCTATCCCGCTCAAGGTCACGCGCGGCGAGTGCGGTATCTACTATTACATTTTGGCTTGGCACCGACTTCAAACCTATGAATAGTTAGCACATACAAATTAAGTTATTTGATACTTTTTGTTTTTGAAGTCGGTTTTATTAAACGAAGTTTTTTTTTTATTTTTCACTTTTTAGTCTTTCTCAAGTCTCTATCATCATATCACCTAAATAACTTGAAAGAATACAACTAATACATGCTGTATAGAATCGAAAGGTCTTCAGGTAATTTTTTGTAATAAAATCTCAAATGGACTATCTATTCTTCTTCTATAGGTTACTATAATTCAAGTGATTTGGGGTAAACTGACTATCTGAGGTTAACTCTGATATCGTTAAGACCCGTTTTATATATTATGAAATTAAATGATGTCTACAGAATATGAAGGCATGCAGACAATTGCTTTAACTTCATTGCAGGCGCTTACATAAATTTGTGGGTTTCCTTCGATTTCCTTAGGATCCCATCATCAGATCCTGATATGGTGGCCATGGGACCACATGGAGAGCATACCCTTTCGAATACAAAAAGAATTTCTAAAATCGGTCCACAAATTGACGGAGTAATCCGTGTACATACATAAAAATAAATAAAAAAATATACCGTGAAATTGAGAACCTCCTCCTTTTGAAAGTCGGTTAAAAATACAGAAGAAATATTATAATATCAAGTAATATTTATAGTAGGCAGAACGAAAATCCAGTAAATAGTTCCAAAAATAACTTTTTATCCGAATTTACATGCAAGAACTACTACTGAGTTTTTAAGTCGATTTGGGTGCGTGTGTCGCGTAGGGAGCCTACCGACCGCGCGGGTACTGCTTTTTAAACAATTTGGACGTGTCTGGTAACCTACGTAGGGCAGTACTATTAGTTATTCTGTGGCAGGGCGCAGGCCACGCGCCCGCGCTGCCTGCACCCTGCTACAGAAAAAATCTTTATGATAGGGTACCTATCATAAAGATTTTTTGTATCATTTTCTGGTAAATTATGATGAACTATTATGTTACATGTTTACTCCTCTTTCAAGTATTTTAAACTTAAAATAAATATCATAAATATAAATGACCATTTAACGTTTATGGCATTCTAGTTTTTGGTTCAGTATCAATAAGAGCATCCTTCCAAAAAAATCTAAATTTTTAACTTTAATGTACAGAATTGATATTATACACTTTGTTTGCGTTTAAAAGTACTCATATAATGTACCTACTGTGAAGTTAGTATTACTTGATTCCAGGAGATGTCGCTGTTTTAAGGTAAGAAACAATTTTCAAGAAAATGTAATTGCTTCAGTATCGATTAGAGAGCCCTCCCATAAAACATCTAAATTTCTTTAATGTACAGAACTGAACTGTTACATTTTTATTATACGTTAAAAAGAGTAATCATATTACGTACTATTGTAAAGTTAGTTACTTGATTCCAAAAAATGTCGCTGTATTATGCAAAAAAACATTTTTCAAGAAAATTTAAAATAACCCTTTCTATGGAAAGAGAGAACATAAAACAAATGCCTACCTATCAAATACTAACTATATACCACATTAATCACAATGCTTGTGCATAAAACGTTCCCACGATTATTTTGAATATTTAAGTCATGCGGGCACAACCAAACACACACATTCGACGTCTACAGATTTATTATGCGTGATATATGTATAAATAGATCACGGAACAATATTTAAGGTACTTGCTGTCTAGCAAAAAAAGAATGAATGAAATCGGAAAATGTTGTATTGAATTACAACTAAGTACATATTTTGACTTTCATCCCCTCTCTCCAGGAAATCGTGCTGAATTTCGGGATAAAAAGTATCCTTTGTCCTACCTCGTAGTATGAAATCAAATCATGCCAACTTTCATTTGAATCCGTTCAGTAGTTTCGGCGTGATGCGCGGCCAAGATACATACAGACAGACAGACAGACGGACAGACAGACAGACAGACAAAAATGAAAAAAATTACAGTTTAGGCTTCAGTATCGATTATAGAGAGCCCTCCAAAAAATTTTTACAAAACACCTTTAATGTACAGAATTGGACCTGTTACATTTTTATTATAAGTATATAGATATTCTTTTTCTATGGATAGAGAGGTTGCGATAAATCAAATACTTAATGCTACACCGAATTATACGTAATGATTGTGCGTAAAACGTTTCCATGATTATTCCACGATATATTAATCAAAGTGTTATTACGTATGGCTGTCAATAGATGTCACTACGTGTTGTTTTACGTAATGATAAATTCTTTATAATATTTTTTTCCAATCTTCAGAGTATCTCCTTTCTAACAAAAAAAGAATTATTGCAATCGGACTACTCGTTAATGAATTACAATTAATTACACATGTTGACTTTCCTCCCCCCTCACAAGGAAACCGTCCGGAATTTCGGAATAAAAAGTATCCTATGTCCTACCTCGGAGTATGAACTCAAATCATGCCAAGTTTCATTTGAATCCATTCAGTAGTGCGTTATGCGCGGCCAAGATACAGACAGACAGACAGACAGACAAAAATGAAAAAAAAAAGTTTTGGTTTTAGTATCGATAACAGAGTGCCCTCCAAAAAAAAATTTCAAAATATCTTCAATGTACAGAATTTGACCTGTTACATTTTTATTATAATACTAGCTGACCCGGCGAACTTCGTACCGCCATATTTACATATCTGTCTCAGCTTCCCACAGGCAGTGTACAGTCGCGGACAAAAAAAAAAGACTTTTCCCGTTATCTTTTATTTTTTTCTTTCAAACAAAAAAAGAATAAATGAAATCGGACCATGTGTTATTGAATTACAACTATGTACATATTTTGACTTTCATCCCCTTCCCCCAGGAAACGGTGCGGAATATCGGGATAAAAAGTATCCTATGTCCTACCTCGTAGTATGAACTCTAATCATGCCAAGTTTCATTTGAATCCATTCAGTAGTTTCGGCGTGATGCGCGGCCAAGATACAGACAGACAGACAGACAGACAGTCGGACAGACAGACAGACAAAAATGAAAAAAAAATACATTTTTGGCTTCAGTATCGATAATAGAAAGCCCTCCAAAAAAAAATTTCAAAATATCTTTAATGTACAGAATTGGACCTGTTACATTTTTATTATAAGTATAGATGAGATAGAGATATTGTGATAAATTAAATACTTAATGCTACAATCTTCAGAGTATCTCCTTTCTAACAAAAAAAGAATTATTGCAATCGGACTACTCGTTAATGAATTACAATTAATTACACATTTTGACTTTCCTTGTGAGGGGGGCACAAGGAAACCGTCCGGAATTTCGGAATAAAAAGTATCCTATGTCCTACCTCGGAGTATGAACTCAAATCATACCAAGTTTCATTTGAATCCATTCAGTAGTTTCGGCGTGATGCGCGGCCAAGATACAGACAGACAGTTTATGAATGTATGTATTAATCTTAGATTATTATATTAATTTAATTCTTCTTTTAATAAGTCAAATGTTTTTAATAAATTTGACATCCTTGTTTACTCGTTGCCAAGACGCCCTGTGTCATCAAGGCGCGCAGGCGTGTGGCGAGTGAACAACCACTCTTCTATACAATCTTTCATCCCCCTTTTCAACCCCTTATTACCTTTTTTTCACAATAAAAAGTAGCCTATGTCCTTTCTCAGGCTCTAGACTATCTGTGTACCAAATTTCATTGAAATCGGTGCAGCGGTTTGGCCGTGAAAGCAAGACAGACAGACAGACAGAGTTACTTTCGCATTTATAATATACGTATGGATGTCACTCCCAAATAAAGTAGCCTTCTATTGGTAAAAGAATTTTCAAAATCGGTTCAGTAGATCCCGAGATTACCCCTTACAATTTAACAAATATACAAACACACAAACTTTACCTCTTTATATAATAGTGTAGATGTAGATATATATATATATATATTACTAGCTGTGCCCGCGACTTCGTCCGCGTAGAACAGTGGCTTTGGGTAGCAGTTTTAATAATTGAGGCTAATATTATTTTAAAAATATAGCACACACGTTTCACTATTAAAAACTTATTTTAGTATTTATATAAGTACATAAAATATAAATTATTTATATAAGCTTATTTTGACATTTGACATAGCCAAGGCCTTCGACGTTCGCTTCTCTCCAAGCTCTCGTCATTCAGTCTACCTCCTAGACTCTGTCACTTGATTGACGCTTTTCTTCATCAGCACCGCATTAGTGTTCTTTGTGACGCGGGGACGGCGTGGCCTCTGATTTTCTGGGGGTAAACGTTTACCTCAGTATTCAGTCCTGTCGCCCACGCTGTTTTTTCTGCATGTCAATGACATGTTAGCTCTTGGCAACATACATTGCTATGCAGACGATAACACATTGCATTTGCGAAATTATGGACACCCTGCAGCCAAGCTGGCAGAAGTTTAGGAAAATCGACAGGAGCTTGTCGCTGAGCTCGACCGGGTTTTGAACTGCGTTTCACAATGGGGTGATGATAATCTGATCGAGTTCAACGCAAATAAAACACAGGTGTGCGCGTACTCTGCCAAAAAGTCTCGGTCTCTTCCCCTCCCAACTTTTAAAAGCACTCAACTTCCACTACGGGATAAGCTCGGTGTCCTGATCATGGACATTTGCCGAGACCTCAAGCCACAGGGGTACGTCGAGGGCATCACTAAGGCGGCCTGAACAGGGTGAGACGGTTCTTCGCGCCCGAGCATTTGTGTTCCTTTTTAAGACCCAGGTTAGCTCGTGCGTACTGTCATCATCTTTGTATGTGTATCAGTTGTCTAGTACCCATAACACAAGCTCTGCTTAGCTTGGGACTAGATGGCGTTGTGTGTTAGATGTCCGAAATATTTATTATTATTTATTATTATTATCTTTGTGATGAATCCACGCAGTATTTGCTTGATGCTCTCGATCGTTTGCAGCAGTCCGCATTATCAACAGTCCCTATACCACCGAGTCCCTTGAGCCTCTGCAGTTGCGGAGAGATATCTCCTCTAAGGCAGTCCTCTACCGCCTGTACCATGGAGAGTGTTCTGAAGAACTCTTCCAACTGACCCCACCATCTCCCTTCCTCTACAGAGCAACATGTGCTGGCCTTGGAAGTCACCGCCTCAGTCTTAGAAATACGCTCTCGAACCAAACGGTTTGGTTCTTCCTTCCTGTGCCGAGAAGTTAAAAACTGGAACTCACGACCAGCGCACGTGTTAACCTGCCTCTATGATCCCGAGTACTTTAAGCGGGGCGTGAAAAAGCATGATACTAAGCCCTCATTGTGTGGGACGCCATAGTGCATTGTCTGCTTTTTGCAGTGAGTATGGTTGCCTACACTGTTGGATTCTACTTGAGTTTTCCATCAGGCTGAGCAGAGTCACTTTGGCAGCCTCGAATAAAAAAAAAAGTTCAATTTTATAAACTACGTTTTTTGTTTTCCCATCTTTTGCCAAAATATAGAGATTTTTTATACACGTAATTATGGGGAAAAACATGTTTTTTTCTAAATTGACTTCAACTTTAAGCGTCTGTCTTTGGGCTTTGATATTTTTTATTGCAAATGATGTTTTCAGCAGAAACTGCATTCTTTTAAATTGAAATGGCAAATAAGTTGGAATTATTAGAATACGGGAAATTAAAACATTTACTCCTGTTGCCATTCCATGCGTTATGATTGTAGCTTTTACAATGTTGTACCCCAGATGTATAATTTTTAGCCGTGTACCATTACATTGCTTTGGATTTCTCATAAATAGGACTGAACATTATCTTTGAGCCTCAACTTATGGAAAGGCACTCCTGATAATTCTAAAGAGTTGAGAAACTCTATGCATAAGCTATAATATGACTTGTTCAGCGTCTCTAGCTTTTTTTCCTGAGAGGTATTCGACAACATCTTCCTTCATGACATGATCCGTTCGTGTATTTGATAACCTTTACCTTTTATTGATTACCTTTGGTAATCATTAGTCGGCGGATCATATACATTATTGTATTATATGATAGACTTTTTATAGATTATTTTTGAATCATCTGTACTATCATACACCAGAATTCACGTCTCAGCGTAATCATGTCGTTACTGTCAATTGGCATACAATCTTCTCCGATTTTTATAATAGTATTTTCATATTTACACTGCTCATAAATCATTGTGAAGTTGTACTCAAAGAGTATATAAATCACTACGTTACAAGAGTCCGAACTTCCATACTATGAATGAAATGTCAAATTCAAATAAATGCTATTAATAGCTGCCAACATTGCAAAAACATTGCTTGACGTTTGACAAACGCAAAACTACCAACATGAGCAACTCAATAGGGACGTGAATAATAGAATATTGTCGATATCGATCACTAATGCGTTAATTACGCCACCCGATTATTTATTTATTTTGTTTGTTGAAATCACGGGTTTAAATGAAACATGAACAAATATTATTAATTATATTTTCATAATTTTTAAACAAGTATTTTACATACACGAGTAATTTGAGTTCTGAAAATAAAAATAAAAAATAAATCATGTGGTTCATTTTGGTCACAATTATTATGTTACGATTGATACGTAGGCAATAAAAGTGCAATTTACTAAGGCTTCACAGTATACTATCAGCTTGCAAATTATTCATTTCAAAGGAGCAGACAATGTGGCCTTTCTGTAACGAAAATAATGTAAGATTAGTCATATTAATTATAACAAATGATATCAAATTACCTATAAGAAATTTGTTCCTTTTTAAATTTATTATTGTTTAAAAATGATATAATAATATTATCTGACATCTCAACAAAGATGATTACAAATATTGTGTTAAATGTGTTTAACAATATCGATAGCAGCGGTACAACACTATTTTTAACACGTAATGAAAAATTAAACAATTTCATGTAATTACCGGCTAATGTTAGGCAACTGGAACATATTATGTAACAATAAAAGAGTATTTAAATTTACCTTACTTCATCCAAGGGAAATTTTGCCTTAGATGGACGTTTTTAATCCATTATACGACCAGCTCTTATACCGCATATTTGGCACATTTTGTAATGCATATTTAAATATTTACACAAAAAACTACAAATAAACACAAAACATATTAATAAACACAAAAAAATAATAAAATAACAATATTCTTAATAACTTATTCGAAAATTAACCTGCACGAATTCGTGCAGAATATCAACTTTCGCGGGGAATTAGCGAATGACATAGAGCTATCATAGACAAGACGGCGTCACGTTAGAGCGACAGAGAAGTAGATAATATTAGAGCGAGCAGGATATATTCGGCCTGGTATAGTATATATTATCTGTGGTTCGCCATAAAATTTAGCACTCGTTTCATACATTTTAAGTTTTGTATAGAACTTACGTTAGGCTGGTTGTACTCGCATAATTGTAGTAAGACAAAACTTTTTAATATGTACCTATAATACAGATGTTTCATACAGGCTTATCATCTGACGGCGTACCACTTTTGCTTTTTTTGTGCATAAATCCCCACGGATACTTTTTCACGAAGAACATTAATTGAATAAACTAAAAATTATGTAAATAAATCGAATCGTGGTGAATAATAATGAATTTGTAGTGGCAAAATTCAATATCCGCATGCGGCACAGACGTCTGCCTTCACGTGTCTGCCCGTTCGTATAAGCACATTGTGATAACTCAGTAAATGTTACATCAGAATAGCTCTAATATTTTGTCTCATGTCGCAAACCTATGGTGCATTTTCACAAACTTCATATATTTCCATACAAACTTTCATGCCCTATTGCTATTTTCCCCCTTGAGGGTAAATTTTTTACAAACTTTAAATGACATTTTTTTATATCTAATTAACCGCCTAAAAATAATTTTTAACTATGTAGCTCAAAATGACTACTTCTGTGGAGAGTTTTTAAGTTTAGAAAGACTATTTAGTAATATGTCTTATTTATTTCTACTAATTTAATGAACATACAAATCAGATTCATGAATGTATGTATTAATTTAAGTCTTCGTTGAAAAAGCGAAATCTTTTTAATGAATGTGACAGTCTTGTTTGGTCGTTGCCAAGACGCCCGGCGTAGGTCATGCGCAGGCGTGTAAACCGCCACTCTTCTATACTATCTTTTATCCCCCCTTTCAACCCCTTATTACCCTTTTTTTGCATTAAAAAGTAGCCTATGTCCGTTCTCAGGCTCTAAACTATATGTGTACCAATTTTCATTGTAATCGGTGCAGCGGTTTGGCCGTGAAAGCAAGACAGACAGACAGGCAGACAGACAGAGTTACTTTCGCATTTATAATACACACATCAAAAGTGTCTAGGGATCAAGCATTTTTATGCGGATTTCTTGAGATTGAGATGTGGCTTTGGCCCTGGCCTGCTCAGTCGCCAGACTTGAACCCGATTGAGCATGCATGGGATATGCTACAGAGAAGAGCTCTGCCGAATATGAAGGGTATCCAGTCGCAAGAAGACCTTTTTTTGTTGTTGCAACGAACATGGGCAGCCATTCCACAGCGTGTTTGGATGAACCATCGAGATATTACGTACTACGTACTAGAGGAGCCACTCAAAACCAATGATATGTTCCGTTTATATTTGAATTAAAACTAAAAAGCGCTGCAGCGCAGCAAACAATAATTAGTAGTCTAATCCAACAGTATTAACAAGCAGCGCTCTATCGCATTCGAGTTGTAGTTTCCTCGCGAGCGAAATGTCATAAGCGCCGTGATTTTCATGGCGCTTACGCGTTTTGGCCAACGAACTGTTGCAAAGATTCGCTTTTATAGAGTAAGCGCCAAACAAGAAAGCAGAACGGATAAATAGCTTTATACCTACGAAGCTTTATTAGGAAATTCACTTTGAGTAAATAGTACTTCAATAGCTTTACCAGTTTCAGTTTTTTTGTAGAATTCATCGAGGTATAAAATATAAAAGCCGAATATTAAATTTTTAAATTATACTTTAATGATAATTTAAATATAATTATTGCAAAAAAAATGTTATGGGTTATTTACGAAGCTATTTTTAACAACATATTATTTTTCCTTATCCAATTAAATACGTTGTGCATTTAACGTCAGTTAATTCTACCTAAATATCACTTCTGTATGTTTTACTCTAAGTACTCTATGTCGAATGAGGCAACAATGGCGTCTTAAAATATTTTGTTCGTATTTAATTTTAAAACAATTATATCTAGTTAATTACTGGTGAAAAATTATTCCTTTGTTTTTCTCCGTATTCCTTGTATTATTAGTGCAATATCTCAAGACACAAAATGGCATAATTCACGAGTTTTAGAACGTTTTTAAAAGTAAACAATCACACGCTTAAGCCACCGCTTCATCAGAGTGTAGCTAGCAAGCGTAGCGTAAGCGTAGCAAGCATGCGCCGCAATTGCATGGAACACCGCACTAATGAGTGGCGTCTTCTCTATACATTATATCTCGATGGGATGAACTCATTTTGAGTATGCCAAACCGATGTTCTTGTGTTGTTAGTGTTCGCGGTAGAAACACGGATTATTAATTGTTTAAGTTACCTAATAAAATTTTAAAGAAAACTGTTATTTCAGTCTTTTTTTCGAACTTTAATGTTAGTGGTTCAAATGTCAAAAATCCCTTTATTAGGAAAATGGCAAATTTCTTTATTAATGCAAAGGTGACTTGGTTTATCGTTACTGTGACAAACGAAAACACTTTATTTGATGAATCCTTAAAGAAAATTTTAATTAATATCAATCAGGAGAAAAGTTATTGCAAAAATATATGTTGATCCCTAGACACATATGTTGATCCCTAGACACTTTTGATGTGTGTATAAGTAAATATAAGTATGGAAGTATGGATATAATAAAAATATCGGATACTCACAAACAAAAAGGTACATGTTAGCAATCCCGTAGATTTCTATTTTAATGTTGACATGACTCTGACCTTAGGTATGTCTTTGATAGTGGAGAGCAAAAGGCTGAGTCTTATCAGTGTCCCAAAAGATTATTTCCATATAAAAAAGTATATAAGTATTGTTACTGTTAAAAAATACACTATTTGTACTCCAGTCGCGAAATCAAATTCCAAACGCCATGTTGTGTATTCATATTGTTGCGCCTTCGAGAAAAATAGTCTGGAACACTCTACCGGTCGCGAGAATGGAGGAAGGCGCCATCTAGTGTCAAGTAGCGCGCAACTGTGGAGTAACTCTGATATTCGACGCTAGATGGCGCTAGATTACTCACTCTGGTAATTTCTGTTTAACGTAGAATGTTCTATCGAATATTATAGATCTTTCAAGATATTTCAAAGCCATTTATAAGCAGATTGGGTTACCCGTACGAGGAGTATTGTTCACGATACAGCGGAGTTAACATCGAAGCGATCTTCTAGTGCGATTAACAAGTGACATAGCGATTTATTATTGTAAAAAGGGTTGTAAATAAAGTGTGTTATTTTTTTTGGTAATCAACCGACTATCTTTAATTATTTAATACCCAGCTCGTAACAATTTGGTGTCAGCAGTGGGATTAAAGTATGCCGGTTTTACCAAAGGAAGACACGGAAGGTATCCGAACTAGGAGTCAGCGTCAGCAAGAGGCAGACCTGAGGCGATTTGGAGGTGCACAACTGCCCACACCGGAAGGTCAGCAGCCAGCGATGGAAGCTACGCCGTCTACATCGTCAGCAGCTCCAGATATCACGGCCCTAGTGGTGATGCTCCAGGAGCAGGCCCGCCGTCAAGAGGAGCAGTCCCGCCGATTGGAGGAACAGCTGCAGCGGGACAAGGAGGAGCAGGCCCGCCGTCAAGAGGAGCAGTCCCGACGATTGGAGGAACAGCTGCAGCGGGACAAGGAGGAGCAGGCCCGCCGCCAGGAGGAGCAGGCCCGCCGCCAAGAGGAGCAGGCCCGCCGCTTGGAGGAACAGCTGCAGCGGGACAAGGAAGACCAGGCTTGCCGCCAGGAGGAACAAATGCTCTTGTTAAAAGGCATTCACGAGACCTTCGGCAAAGAACTCAAGGTAGTGAAGGATCAGGTTCTTCAACACGAGAACCGTATCACTGAGGCCGAAACTCAGATTGCCGACGTGAAGAAGGCATTAGGGAACCTCAAAGTTGGAGACGGAGCGGTGACTTCAGTAACTGCTGTTCCTTCGGTGCGGGGGTTTAAAGTACCGCCGTTTGATGGGACATCTTCGTGGTCAGCCTACAAGATCCAGTTTGAGGCTGTTATGACGGCGAACGGCTGGACTAAGGAACAGGCTATGACCGCGCTCACCTTGGGTCTTCGAGACCAGGCTCTAACCGTCCTCGAAGCCCTCGGTAAGAAGGTAACCTATGAGCAACTGCTGGAGGCATTGGAGGCAAGATATGGTGACGCTCACCTGGAGCACGTTTTTCGTGCACAGCTGAAGGATCGTGCCCAACGCATCGGTGAGAACTTGCAACAATGGGCTCTGGAAGTTGAGAAACTGGTCCGTAAGGCATACCAGTCTGCACCTGCGCTCGTGGACGGGAATCTGGTGCAAGCTTTCATCGATGGCATTCGTGACCTCGAAGTTAGAGCTGCTGTGCGACTTGGACACCATGAAACTCTCAAGGACGCTCTGGCCCATGCTTTGGAGGTGGAAGCTGTGAGACAAGATCATCGGTCTCATCGGGTCCGGGAGGTTGTGGCGTCACCTGTGCGGGACCGGTTTAAGGGGTACAGCCCTAGGTGTTACGCCTGCGGTGAAAAAGGTCACCTTCGGTCCAGCTGCTCTAAGCGAAGCATAGGAAATGAATACGAGCGGCCTCAGGAGATTAGGGCGACTGATAGTACTGCCCAACAACAGCAGGGAAACGAGTAAACGCCAGGACTGCGGGGCGGGTGCTGGCTGGTGTTCAAAGAGCCCCAAGGATTTCGATCTCGCAAAGTCATGATGGGAACAGCCTGGTCATCAGAGGCGAAATCAACGGAACAAAATGTAAGCTGACGATTGATACGGGAGCTTCTCGCACAGTTGTCAGTTCCCAACTTGCAAATCGGTTTCTGAGGGACATCACCTGTAACCGTGAGCAAATAAACCTAGTAACAGCCACTGGTCAGCGCATACCCGTCCGAGGCGAACAGAAGGTGGAGTTGAAGTTGGGCAACCAAGTTTACCTGCATAACGTCATCGTGGCTGATATAGTTGACGACTGCATCCTTGGCCTAGACTTCATGAAGAACAATTGTTGTGAGATCGACATCAATCAAGGTGTATTGAGATGTAGTCAAAAAGAACTGTTCATGGAAGGAGCGTCACCAGGAAAAGTGTACAGCTTAAAGAAAGTTGTTCTTCCTCCCAGATCAGAAACAATCATGCCAGTTAGTCTTCCTTATAACTCCGGACGAATGCAACGGTGTGTACTTATTGAAAGAATAGATAATGACCTTCCATGGAAGATCGCACGGACTCTAGTAAGTACCACTAACATCCCTGCAGTACGTGTGCTAAATCTGAGCGACAAGCAACACGTGATTCATAAGGGCACACTGATTGGCACTTGCGAAGATGTGGATTGGATGCATCGATGCCAAGACTTGACTACTTCGAATGTTAGCAAGGATGCACGGGTCAACGTGTCAACACTTTTGGAAGACTGTCGAGATGTCTTGTCTAGGGAAGAGATTGACAAGGCTAAGAGAATGTTACTTAAGTACGCTGATATTTTCTCTACTAATGAAGCTGATATTGGAAAGACTGGTTTAGTTCAACACAAAATAAACACTGGGAATGAGTTGCCTATTCGTCAGCGACCAAGAAGACTGCCAGTAGCACGAGAAAAGGAAGTGCAAACCATGATTGATGGAATGGTCAGGGACGGCGTTATAGAGCCTTCATCCAGCCCATGGTGTTCACCTGTAGTGCTTGTAAAGAAAAAGGATGGCAGCATGCGTTTTTGTGTTGACTACCGCCGTTTAAACGACATTACGAAGAAGGACAGCTATCCACTTCCTAGAATAGATGACACACTGGACATGCTAACAGGGGTAAAGTGGTTTAGCACCTTAGATTTGAAAAGTGGATACTGGCAGGTAGAAATTGATCCCAAGGACAAAGAGAAGACTGCATTCTCTACAGGGAGAGGACTGTGGCAGTTTAAAGTTATGCCCTTTGGATTATGTAACGCGCCAGCAACTTTTGAAAGACTGATGGAGTCAGTACTGACCGGATTAACTGGAGACGCTTGCCTGGTCTACTTGGATGACATTGTCATTGTAGGCCGTACGTTTGAAGAACATATTCGAAACCTGGAGCGCGTATTATCGAAAATCCGAAGTGCCAATCTAAAGTTAAGTCCTAAGAAGTGTTCATTTTTCAAACGGCAGGTTAGCTTTTTAGGATATGTGGTTTCGGAAGAGGGTGTCCAAACAGATCCGCAAAAGATCGCTGCCGTCAAGGATTGGCCAGTTCCAAGAGATAAGACCCAAGTAAGAGCATTTTTGGGCTTGTGCTCTTACTATCGGCGATTCGTGAAAAACTTTGCGGATATTGCCAAACCCCTTCATAAACTTACTGAAGAGAAAAGACAATTCTGCTGGGATGAAAGTTGTGACATTGCATTTCAAGAGCTAAAAAGACGTCTATGCGACACACCTATCTTAGGGTACCCAGATACCGAAAATGAATTCATAGTTGACACAGATGCGAGTGATACTGGGCTTGGCGGTGTGTTATCCCAGCGGAAAGGTGATCAAGAGGTCGTTATTGCATATTTCAGTAAATCTTTGTCAAAACCGGAAAGAAATTACTGTGTCACAAGAAGGGAGCTACTGGCCGTAGTGAAGACACTGCAACATTTTAACAAATATCTGCTCGGGCGTAAATTCCACCTCCGAACTGACCACGCTGCACTAAAGTGGCTCTTACAATTTAAAAATCCTGAAGGACAAGTCGCGAGATGGATTGAGCTACTACAGGAATATGACTTCATGATTGAACATCGCAGTGGAAAATCACACGGTAACGCAGACGCATTATCAAGAAGACCTTGCCCTGAAGACTGCAAACACTGTGCCAAGCAAGAAGTAAAGGAAGCTGTTCCTATAAGGACAATAAAGACGGACCTTAGCATCGAATGGAAGGAAAGCCTACAGCAAGCACAGCAAGAGGATGCAGATATCAAACCAATTCTCGAGTGGATTAAAGCTGAGACTCCTAAGCCACACTGGAGCGATGTTGCATCGCTGAGTTCAACCACAAAGAGTTATTGGGCTCAATGGGATAGCCTAGTCATCCAGGATGGAGTCTTGTGCCGTAAATGGGAAAACGCTCGAGGAGACAGCTGTCATATGCAAATGGTTGTCCCTAAAGCTAAGATACCAGTGGTCCTGCAGCTCTACCATAACGGATGTTCAGGAGGTCATATGGGAGTTAGGAAGACATTGTTAAAGATAAGGGAGAGATTCTACTGGATTCATTGTCGTGATGATGTTGAGGACTGGTGTCGCAAGTGTACTAATTGTGCGGCCGTGAAGGGACCTCACACACGTAGCAGAGGTCCATTGAAATTGTACAATGTTGGGGCACCCTGGGAAAGAATTGCAATAGACGTAGCGGGACCATTTCCTGAAAGTGAAACTGGAAACAAGTACTTCATGGTAGTAATGGATTACTTCACTAAGTGGCCAGAAGTTTTCGCCATTCCCAACCAAGAGGCATCAACAGTTGCAGACAAATTAGTGCACGAAGTCTTCTGTCGTTTTGGAGTGCCTTTAGAAATTCACAGTGACCAAGGAAGAAATTTTGAGTCTCAAATATTTCAAGAGATGTGTCGAGTAATGGGTGCTCACAAAACCAGAACCACCTCTTATCACCCACAATCTGATGGAATGGTGGAACGATTTAACCAAACACTAGAGAGGTATCTCGCAAAAGTTGTTGAAAGTAGGCAAAAAGATTGGGACAAACACATCCAACCGTTTCTTCTTTCATATCGAAGTGCAGTCCACGAAAGCACTTCAGTAACACCAGCTTTTGCAAACTTCGGAAGAGAACTACGATTGCCTGCAGACTTGATCACTGGAATACCCCCTGACACCCCGCGAAGTATAACGGAGTACGCTAATGACTTGCGGAACAAGATGAATGACATTTATGAGCATGTCAGACAATCGGGCCAGCAAATGTCTGAGAAGATGAAAACCCGATATGACCGGAAGGTGAACAATAAGGGCTTTGAAGAGTGTTCTCTATTATGGCTCCATAATCCAGTTCGCAGTAAAGGGAGATCTCCAAAGCTACAAGCCAAGTGGGAAGGGCCATACCGGGTGGTGACAAAAATCAATGATGTTACCTACCGGATACAGAAGTGTCCAAGAGGCGCCCCAAAGATAGTTCACGTAGATCGATTGGCGCGATACTATGGAACTGATTATGCTCGGGACGAGCATGTCTTAGGAGGGGGCAGTGTTGCGCCTTCGAGAAAAATAGTCTGGAACACTCTACCGGTCGCGAGAATGGAGGAAGGCGCCATCTAGTGTCAAGTAGCGCGCAACTGTGGAGTAACTCTGATATTCGACGCTAGATGGCGCTAGATTACTCACTCTGGTAATTTCTGTTTAACGTAGAATGTTCTATCGAATATTATAGATCTTTCAAGATATTTCAAAACCATTTATAAGCAGATTGGGTTACCCGTACGAGGAGTATTGTTCACGATACAGCGGAGTTAACATCGAAGCGATCTTCTAGTGCGATTAACAAGTGACATAGCGATTTATTATTGTAAAAAGGGTTGTAAATAAAGTGTGTTATTTTTTTTGGTAATCAACCGACTATCTTTAATTATTTAATACCCAGCTCGTAACAATATGTTAACTATACTTGCGTACGTAGTGTTGCTCGCAATTGTATTTGGTAAGTTTTATTTTGTTATTGAAAGATGTAGTGAGATCGGTTACTGGTGCTTAAAACCTCGGTAGTCGGTATAGGTAGGAGTAGGAGGTAAACGTAATAACAGGTTTCCAGGTGTACTATTACTAGAAGAACTATTATTAGAAGTCGACAGTTCTCCTCAGAGTTCCTATATGCAGAGACTGGTAATTAGCAATTTGATTATATAATTGTAAAATAATATATCATTTTTATATGTCTGTAAGTCTCTTAAAGAACAAATAAATAAATAAATTCCCTTTACATTTTACTGGATTTCGAATAGACATTGTTCACGCGCACAGCTCATGAATCTTTCCCCTCGCCGGGAGACGCGCGGTGGGCGCGGCGTGTCCGGCATCGACAGCGCGCGTAGGGATGTCGGAAATGTAAAAAAGTATTGATAAATATCGTATCGATATTTTTAGAAAATATCAATATCGATATTGAAATTTTTATAAAAAAATATCGATATAACGATATATCGGTATGATTTGACAGAGAATTGCCAACTTACAAACCAAATTAAAAAGCAGCAAATCGATTCAATCAAAAATAAAAATATATTTTTTAACCCCTGACGCAAAAAGAGGGGTGTTATAAGTTTGACGTGTCTGTCTGTCTGTTTGTCTGTCTGTGGGTCCGTAGCTCGCGAACGGATGAAGAGATTTCAATTTAGTTTTTTTTTGTGTGAAAGGTGAGTTACGGGCGAGTGTTTTTAGACATGTTTGATGAAATTCTATTGAGTCGTTTTAAAGTTGTGGGGGTGAAAGTGGGGAAGAATAATGGGACTAATCCCGCCCACACGCCCACCACTGTAACTCCTGTACACCAGGATTAACAGCGGTGACCCACGAAAACACCGAGTTATGACACTCGGGAAGTCCCAGGAAAAATTTAACTGTCTTGGAACCCGCAACGAAATTAATCAGAAGAAATTTGGAGGAGTTGGAAATATAATAAGTCCACTTCCCTCCTTAGCAAAGCGGGAGACAAAATGGAGTCAAAATAGGCAGACGCCTTTTTCAGACCGGGAAGCACCACGGATAAAAATATTATGGGTCCTAAGTGAGCTATATTTGATTTCTATAGTATGTTTGGCATAATCGCTTAAACGCACGGAAATTCAGCGCAGTTGACACAAGATCCCCATAATATACTACCTCAGACGTCGTTTGTAAGCTATTTAGCATCATGTTACGTTCATTGTACCAAAGAATACATTCCCAGAGGATATGATGAGCCGACTGTTCACAGCTAGAATCAGGTGTTGAGCATTGACACAATGGTGAATCGACTAGTTTGCTCTTAAAGTTACCGTGGCCTGTAAGAAATTGAGCGACACAGTGATCTACCTCGAGCCATGTCCTTGACAACCGTTCGCGAACAGATGGAAAGAACTGGTAGAGGTGGCGCCCCTTAGATGATTCGTCCCATCGTTGCTGCCATTCATCCAAGAGGTCGTTATAGACATTGGATTGTTGTTGAAACAATCTTATGATTTTACCGCGGTCTCGTATGCCCAAAAAATCGCATTCCATGTTTTGTAGTGTGGAATAGTACATGGCTGCACGTCTTTGCACCTCGAGATAGACCGGAAGAACACCTGCCAACACCGGTAAAGCCTCAGTGCTAACCGTCCTATATGCCTTGCACAAGAAAATCAATGCAGGTCGTTGGCCTTGTAACAGTTTGCGACGGACAGCACCTACAGTCGCCCTATCTGCCTATACAGGAGCACCATAGCAAATAGAACCCAAATAAGTAGCTCCATATATGATCTTTAGTGTATTATATGACAGACCCCATGTCGCAGTTGATATCCTCGTCAGTGCAAAGAAACTCTTTTTAGACTTTTCATTAACTGTTCTAATACGTTCAATAAATGAAAAATTTCTTTCTAATACCAATCATAAATAACAAACCGAGGTTTTATTTTTAATAGTAACATTTTCAAATTTAATACACGGCGGTGATTTGAGGTTACCTTTCAGAAGTAGCTGGAAGGTTTTGTTTGGTGCAAAACGTCAACCGATTACGCCCACCCCACCGAGATATTAAGTCCAAACATTCACCGGCCAGGCTCTCAAGCCCCGTTCTAGTATCCGACTCTATCAATAATAAACCGTCGTCCGCGTACGCATTCAGGGTACATCCGGACGGCACAGGCATTGCCAAAAAATCGTCGAAGCCTATGTTCCACAAGTATGGACCTAGCACTGACCCTTGAGGACACCCCATCGTAAGCGCCTTCGACACAGAATGATGCCCAAGTCTCAATTTTGTAGTACCTTGTAAGAAGTACGAGGAGATAAGGGAATAAATATTTTTAAAGCAACCTCTTAATTTTAATTTTAGCAATAGCATGGGCCACCACGCATTGTCAAAGGCGCCAGATATATCTAAGAAGATGCCTAAAACGTATTGAAAACTTGACTCGGTGACAGTTTTCCTTACAGATATAACCGCATCAGTTGTCGATTTTCCCAACGTAAAGCCGAACTGTCTATCATGAAATTTTACTCCACCCGGTAGAAGTCGTGGCACTACAAGACGCTCTAAAAGCTTTCCCAGCGATGGTAACAGTGTTATGGGTCGATAGGATTTAGGATCGTCCGGCGGCTTATCGCCGCTTTTTGATATTATTCGAATATTACCGCACCGCCAAACACTAGGAAATACTCCTTCCGCAATGCAACGTTTAAAAACTGTTAAAACCGTATCACCCGAAAGCTTACAAGCTTCTTTTATCATTTTGTTTGATATTTTATCGTCGCCCGAAGCCTTATTTAGTGGTAATGACCTAACAATACTAAGGAATTCGTCTGAAGATGGTAAGTCAGACATTGGAGACAATGGTGGTTCAATAGCCCACTGCCTAATTTGTCGGTGATAATCCGTGTCATCCTCCGGCCGATTGTCAGGCACAAGTGATTCTAAAAGATATTCTGTGGTTTGTTCTACTCCTGTAGTATAACTATTATTAATTTTGATGTTCTGTACGTATGCAAGGTCGATTGATCTATTTGCTTTAAATTCATGATACAAAGGTGACCAGGGACCCTCTCTATCGAGTTTATCAACAAGTTTACGTATTAAATTTCCCTTTGATTTCTCCACAGCAGCTCTATTATGAGACTTGGCAACTCTAAGAGCAATAAGAGCATTATTGTAAATATCTCCTGTTACGTTACGCTTTTTAATGTCATTTAGTTTTTTACGAGCTTTCCGATAGATTCTACGTAATTCGACTAATTTATAATTCCACCAATCATATCTACGAGTGTTAGTGATAGATCCACGGCCGATACAAACATCAGCACAATATGTGAAAGTATCTGATAATATGTTTGCGCTTTCCTCAGCTGATAGACCACTGCGACTGAAGTCTTTGGCATGTACTGCAAAGAGTGAACCAAATAAAGCCCAATTTGCCCCTTTAGTTTTATACCTAAAATTGTAAGGAGTTCTTTGTGGATATTGTGCAACCATTGGTATGAATTCGTACACGATTAAGCGGCGATCACTACAGGATGCGTCCGGTAGGACACGCCATCCAGATATCGAGACGTCGCCGCGCGTAAGCGTCACGTCAATAGAAGACTCACCCATTGGGCTGCAAAAAGTTGGTGATGCATCAGGGGTATTGTGGATAGTAAGATTCATTTCCGCAATAAAATCTTCAACCGCACAGCGACGAGCCATGTCAGCTGCACGCAACTTGCCATACCATAAAGTAGAAAAAGCATTGACATCAGCGCCAATGATAATTTTGTGTCCTATGAGGGACCGCAAAACGAAACGTAAATGATGTAGATGAGGATCAATAGGATGTGAAAATTGAAAATAACAGCTCACGACGTAAACCCTACAGGTAGAGGATGAGATTTCAGCAACGTCGCAGTGTGACGTCATAAGGTTACGCAAAGATGTTACCGTAAAATTAGAACTTGCAACATATATCCCAGCCCAGTGGGGAAGAATAACCGAATGTCTGCAAATATAATCGAGTGGGGTCTCAAATGAAAGCGCATCACGTGTACATTACAAAATAATATGAGGTTGAGGTTGAGCCCTGAAAAAACTCTGGGGGTAAAAGTGGAGAAAATACCCAATATCTGCAAATATATGTGGGGAGAAAATGAGGATGGAAATCCGAATGTCAGCAAATTTTCCCAAGTAGGGTCGCAAATGAAATAGCATCACGTGCACTTTACAAATTTAATAATAAACATAAATGAAAAATATTTAAAAAAATTGGTTGAGCCGTTTGAAGTTAATGGGGCTAAATGTGGGGATGGAAAACAGAATGGCTGTGAATGTATCGTAATGTTGTATCAAATGAAAGAGCACTGGAAAAGAATATTAATGACTTAATCGAGAGTGTTCTTAGCTTCGGTGTGTACCTATAAAAATCTAAAATAAAAATTAAATTAAAGAAACTTAATCTTAAAGTACCTATGTATGTACGAGTATTAATAATTCAAAAAAAAAACATCGCGTAGAGGATCGCTCCAAACCAAAAAAATTCAATAACAAATATTAAAGTATATATAAGGCGATGTAGGTCCCCCAACGCGATGTATTTTTTTTTGAATTATCAATACTCGTACATACATAGGTACTGATTGAGTTTCTTTCATAATTTTTTACTTTTTAAAGGAAACTCGGGTTATTGTGTCGGGATCTTTTTAAATTTTTAATTTTTTTTAAGTAGTTTGTATAAAAAAAAGTTGGTCTAGAAAAATATTTATTTTTATACCTTTTTGATACTTGGAATGTTACGTCGATACATCGATATATCTAAATATTAAATATCGCTCAAAAATATCGATACATTGTAAAAAAAACGATAAATCGATGTATCGATATTTTTTCAACAAGCCTAAGCGCGCGGCGCGAGCTTCCGCTTCACCTCACTCCACCACCGAACGACAATCGACGCGCGCGCTTATAGTACTCCAACATTGTATTGCCTAATTACCAATATTATAGTATTACAGTCCATTTATTAGTTTAATTTAACTACAGAAGCCTTAACAGACATTATTCAAAACATCCGATATATATTTTTGCCCTTATAACTTAATTATTTGTATTCCCTTTCTCGAAATAAACTTTTTTGTCGAATTCTCAAGATAATATTACCAATTGACAAGGTATATTTAAAAAAAGTTCTTGAAAAGATAAAAACGAGCTTTGATGAAAAAAAAACAGTTAATATTGATTCAAATTACTTTTATTATCGTGTCACTTTTCGCAAAAAGAGATGTTCACGTCAGTGGTAGAGGTGGGCATAGCCATCCGTGCAATCACCGCCATCTAATCCTGTTATCAATAGCAATAGCAAAATCTAGTATACATCATTTGTGTTTGTATTTTAGGAGGTGCTGAATGCAGAGCTGCAAGCGATAAAGCAAAACAGAACTGTGAACAAAATGGTACCTAATATCTTAATTTATTAATTTCTTATCTATAATACCGTAGAGCACCATGACATCAAGATGCTACAGAAAACCGGTATAGTAATTTTTTCAATAGCTTTACTTGGAAGGACGGCCAGTTGGAATTCTCCCACAAGGTGCAAAAATGTACTTGCCTGATCTTATTGGCACTGACCTCTTTCCCCATTACATCATACACTTTTGAGAATCGGCTCAAAAGAAGTTGTGTACGTATAGGTAGGTATATTTTTGTTGTTTATTAAAAAGTTTCAGAAGAATGTTTTTAGTTAATCGAGAAAGGAACTAAAGGCGGTGATACTTTAAAATGTTAGTTAACTATATTTTAATAATTCCTTTCTTATCAGGTTACAAAAAATATGAGACGGGTTGTTATAAGCTTCACGATACAGCAGTGACATGGGATGCTGCGAAAGACTCGTGCGCTGCAGAAGGAGCCCACTTGGTAATAATCAATGATGAGACCGAGGCAGAAATCGTGTCAGTTATCACCAAAGATTCCTCTTTTAATCATGACTGGGTTGGACTTCGAGATATGACTGGAAATGGTGACTGGAAAAGTATCCATGGTAAGCAAATACACAACGTTCTTTTAATTTAAAAATATATGTTAGACATTCGTTCTGAAATGCGATTGTTGAGATGCATGTGTGGTGTGACTCGAATGGATAAGGTGAAGAATGACTACATTAGAGGGAGCCTGAAAGTAGCACCAGTGGATGAAAAATTGAGAAGCAACAGGTTAGCCTGGTGGACATGTGATGCGTAGAGATGAGCAAAACGTAGTTAAAAAAGTGTTAAATATGGATATAAGAGTAGTCGGTGGATTGTTGTGTGTGTAGTTATAAGACATATTATAAATGTAAAATATATTATCAAGATGGGTTCAACTCCAACGAAAGACGAAATCGTTGAGGCCTATACCGCAACAGGATACAGCAATGGTTCGGGAGTAGAGCAGTTCCAAGTCCACGCAAGTACAACTAATTAATATCATTCTACTTATAATTTGAAGTTATTGTTCCTGGGTCTAATTTACTTGGTGTATAAAATATACAAGAATTGTCACGTCAAATGGATGACTAATGAAATAAATCGACACACGGCAATTAAGGAGATCGATTGCTTATTTCCGAAGAGATGCAAAGCTGAAGAAGTTTAAAAGCCCAGATTACATTTTATTGAAAAGAGTTCCAGAAAATATTTAAGAGACCAGAATCATTATTTATATTACATGTCAACTATACAAAGTACATGACTAAAGATCGCATATTATTGAAAGTGTCCGGTTCGTCGTTAAGCAGTGTATAATCAGTGATATATTATTAATAACACGATGTTAGTGACCTCGTGCAGTGAAAACGTATCAAGTTTCAAATTTCAATACTGTGTAACTCCGACGGACTCATGAATGTTGGACATTATATGTAGTTAATATTATGATGAAAGTAAATTATAAGATTATCTGATAGATTTACATAAAAATATGTATACCTTTCGTTACACTTTATTGATATAAATAGGAACATTTATGGAGCATATGTAAAATGATATTTTTAAAAGGTTAAAAGAAGTTAGAACATATCTAATAAAGATCGGTCCAGCTAGGCGGACTGGTTCTATTCTGGAAATTAAATTACGAGAGACCGTTAGTATAAAGAATGAATATAATATTTTTCTTGAAAAGTTAAATAATTTTATAGGTAGCGTAAAATCTGATGATTATGCTGTATCGGGTGGTGGTGCCCGGCGACCATTTTCCAAAGGTATGAATATAGGACCAACAACCACACATACATACTTTGACAAATTCAGATTCACAAAATGTCCAAAACTCTGAAGAGAATAATCAGTTTTTTCGGGACGAATGAAGTAATTTTTTCATTAAATAACTCGTATAGCATTAAGTTATTAGGTCAATTTTTTTTTTCATACAGTCTGTTAATTGATACGGGAGCATCAATATCAGCAATCAAACTTAGTCACGTATTAGAACAAAACATTCCAATCCATAAACAGAACATTAGTGTCATCGGAATAGGAGGCAAAGTTCAATCGAGAGGATATGTTTATATAAACTTTTTCTGTAGAAAGCAAGTGCTGACACATAAGTTTTATGTTTTTGATTCCTTACCATGTGAGACAAGTGGCATAATTGGACATGACTTTTTTAAACAAATATAAATCGGTTTTGAACTTTGGTAACAAATCTTTATTACTTTGGAATAAAAATGTGAATATAACAATTCCTCTATATTATATTATGAAAAGTATAACGATACGAGCTAGGAGCGAATCGATTCATTTTATAAATATGTCAGAAATTGAAGAAAGTGGTATTCGTTCTTCAGAATTGAAACAACGGAATTTTATAGCTAGAAATGAAGAAATGAATGAACACATTTGTGTTATGACACGAGCGCAGCGTCGTAGACTAAGCTCTGTGCCTTCGGTTGACATAGATCCTACAGACGATTGGTCTGATCAACCAAAAATCGTAGAAACTCATGTTAAACCCAAGGAATCAGTGGAATTAAGTTTTATTAATAATCTCTAGCTAGAGAAATTAAGACAAGAAAATATACTACTTAAAGAGACGAAATGTTTTATTTATAATGAGAAAGGAAACACTATATTTATTGACCCAGCTTCTCGATTGCAAATTACTCGAGCAGAATTTGCAAGAGAACTGAGTAAATTGTGTAATGAAATAAATGTAGGTGAAATATATTTCTAGAAAAATAATACTAATAAATTGTTTATAGAGAAATAAGCAAGTGAAATAAAACATATTGTTAAAAGATATTGTTAGAATAGACGATAAAGATGATAAAAAGGTATCTAGTACTTAATGATTTCCATCTTTTGCCCACGAGTGGCCACGCGGGCATTAGACGAATGGTAAATAATATTCGAAAATATTATTTCCAGCCTGGACTCGAGAGAAAACAAACCTTATCATGAATAAATAAGAATGTATTTCTTTGAACTCTTATAAATATTGTGTTATTTCGCAAAACTATATTTACTGCTTGTTTATTCCTAAGATTTATAGAAACAAGTTGTAACAAAATATAAGTTCCCATGTATGTTAACATTTAATTTTACTTTTATCATGGTTAGAAAAAAATTTTACTTTTGTTAATTTTTCTTTTACAATGCCTTATGGACGTGTTGTGTGTGTAGTTATAAGACATATTATAAATGTAATCACTATTGTTCGCAAGTATATAAACTGTTGCTTAATATGAATTAAAGGAGTATTTATCCAACACTCGTCTTGTTACGATCCTGATCGTACGTCCTGTTACGATAAGAGTAGAAGACGACCAAAGAAAAAATGGATGGACTGCGTAAAAGAGGATATGGCCAGGAAGGGAGTAAGCAGTGAACTACTTTGCCGTAGGAGAGCCACGCTTTTTCATGCATGGGCCGGCTCGACCGGAGTGATACCACGGTCTTACAGAAAACCGGTGTGAAATAGCGCTTGCGCTGTGTTTCACCAAGTGAGTGAGGATATCGGAGGCCCATACCCCAACCCCTCCCCACATCCCTTTCCCTATCCCCGAGAGGTCGGCAACGCACTTGTGACGCCTCTGGTGTTGCGGGTGTCCATGGACGGCGGTAATCGCTTACCATCTGGTGATACATCTGCTCGTTTGCCCCCTATACCATAAAAAAACTAACTAACTCATTGCATCGACCCCAAATAAATTTAGGAAAAGGTTTGGGAGATAATGATAATCTTAGAAATTCGTGTGATGACAAATTGAGAATACTGATTATAATATCTCTTCGGTTCTGTAAAAGCCGACTAAAGGAGCGAACTACGCAGGACAGCAGCAACGTAAAAAGAAACAAAACTTAAATGAAACCCTACCCCAAACCCGTCTAGGCAGCGAGGCCATAACCGCCTTTCTGAAGAGAGGCCTATTTCATTTAATGATGATAATCTTGTAATTAGATTCTGCTACTACTGAAGACTAACCATATCTCCAACATCCTGGTAGTAGAGTATTTGAATTTTGTTTTGGTAGTTGGTACTGGAACATAACCGACTTCTTGTTTCTCTTTTTCCAGGTGATACCATATATACCTTATACAATGTTTGGGACTACTCTGAACCATACAAGTATAAGTGTGGCGCTCTAAAATACTCCGGCGAGTTGGATGATGTTCCTTGCACAAATGAGTATTCTTTCGTTTGTGAAAAATAGCTCTTAGAAAAGCTTTGATTCAAATAATGTAAGAAATGTTGTACATTAAAGGTTTATAAACTGCTAACGTGCTTTTTTTCTTGTATAAGCTAAAATAAATCCATTAGTAGTAGGTCGGAATTGGAAATGGATTTCGTATATAAACACCTTCTTACCTAATACACCAGAAACTGTCTTATATTATTTCCCGATCATGTTTTCTGTCCATACCAAGATTGCTGTAGCAGTTTAACCCCATAAACGATAAGGTTAACTTTTGTACCTCTCAAGAAATATTAAGTTACTTATTTTCCATACATAGTCTATCACTATTAAGTTAGTAGGTATAAAGAGTTCTGGGCCGGCTCGACCGGAGTAATACCACGGCCTCAAAGAAAACCGGTGTAAACCGGGCTCGTGCTGTGTTTCACCGAGTGAATGAGGATACCGGTGGCCCATACCCCAACCCCTGCCACCATCCTCCTTCCCATCCCCTAAAGGCCGGCAACGCATAGCGACACCTCTGGTGTTGCGGGTCTCTATGGGCGGCAGTAATCGCTTAGCATCAGGTCTGTTCGTTTGCCCTCTATTCCATAAAAAAAACCTGAAGAGATTGTCTGTTTTAGTAGAATGAGCTAATCTTAAGAACAATTTACGCAGATTTTTAACATTTTTAAACAACATTAACAGAGGTTAAAAAAAATTGTAGTATTGGATAGTTTGTCGAAGAAGGCTGGATGTCTACATAGCATTGCGATACAACCAATTGGAGCCAAGCATCAATAACAATGGAAATGAATGATTATTTTTTCTTTTCAATATTTTTTTAAATACATTTCACAAAGGAAAGTAAGTAAGAGTACGTTGCGTATATTACCTAGTATCCATAAGTATAATAACACTAGCTGACCTACGCAACCTCGTTTGCGTCCAAACTACCATCCCCCGTTTTAACTCTAAAAGGGGGTTGATTTCTAAAGATACATTATTAGTACACCTCCACACCATATATAGAGCATACATTTTAAATTTCAAGTCTCTTACTTCAAAAACATAGGACTTTCATACAAACTTTCATACAAATGCGATTATTTGACCCGATTTTAATCGGATCAAATAATCGCATTACGCATATGTATTAGTATTTTGCAATTACTACACTCCAAAACTCAATTATTATACTCATTCTATAGGATTCTAATAATATTTTGTTATATTGTGCATATTTCAGAATATTATTCTAGAAATATTGTTCGCCGCTTACGCAAATACCTACCTACCCGCCATATTGTATTATTTTGTTACCGCCGCTAACTTTTAGCTTTTTCGACTCAAAATACTTAAATACACATAATTATATACAAATACTCTTTACAATATGCCTCCTAAAATTGATAAGACAAGTAACGAAGATGTTATGTTAATTTTTTAGAACAAAAACAAAAATGTTTATTTCAAATTATCCAAGATGTTTATAACTTAAGCCTAAAGGTTTCCGATGATATTTCACGCACGCTATTCCTATCAAGAGCTCAATCTGTTGACAAAACGCGCTCAGATTATATTGATACTGTTGATAAACTTATGATTGAAAAACTTAAAATAAATCCTGAGGCTCAGCCGAGTTATAGCATTTATAACCATTTGATGAGTTGTACTGTTTCATAAAACAAACGGAAATCACTCTGAGACAAGAGCTTGAGGATCAAAAGAAAAATAATAATTTTAATCCAAAATTACCCCCGCTTTAACTTGTAAGTTTTGATGGTACTCCCACTAAGTGGCCAGTATTTTATGAGAATTTCCGCAGTGTCATACACACTAATACTCGCCTCACTAATGCTGAAAAGGTTCAGTACCTTATGGGATGTCTCTCTGGTAAGGCACTCAATGTGTGCTCCGGAATAACCGCTACCTCTGAAAACTATGATATCATATGGCAAGCTCTTCTAACTAAATTCCAAGATATTAGGGTACAGGCTACAGTCTATTTGGATAAAATGCTACACCAAAAGACTGGACAGTCCGTTGATAATATGCTTGACAACTTTTGTTCCGCTGAAGCAGCGTTACAGCGCTTAAAGATTGATAGCCTATCAGATTTCATGATTACTCACATTGCTTTAAGCAAACTGAACCAATCTATGATTGACCTATTTGAACAGGCTTATAGTCATATTGATATTCCTAAGTTTAGTGATTTAAAAAGGTTTTTAACTGAACAAAGTAAGCTTCAAACACTCCATACAACTACTAACTCTCACACTCAAAGTTATAATAATAATAACTCTAAACCCGCACCGCCAATAAATAAAATAAAAACATTTTGTACTCAAGTAACCGTACCTCAACCTCAAACATATAATAAATCTTATAGATCTGATAACAATATAACTCAACCTCGGTCTTGTAAAGTGTGTAACTATCAATACTCGCATCCTTTATATAAATGTGATTATTTCTTAAATCAAGATACTCAAAATCGTAACAACATCGTTCGTAAATATACATTCTGCATAAATTGTCTAGGTTTCCATCACATTAGTGCTTGTAAATAAACCAACAGGTGTTCGATTTGCAACCGAAAACATCATTCATTATTACATTATGAATCTAATTCAAACTCAACGCAACTCCCGCGATCAGCTGATTTTTTAGTTGATAAGAATGTAAACAACTCTTCCGCCAGACAGCCGGTGCATTCGCACTTGCTCCCGCAGCATCAGCCGTCTCGCTCGCTCCCGCCGCATCAGCCGCACCCGTCTACAGCAAGTACTAATCACTCGCACGATGTTCACACAGCACTGCCCGCTCACGCGTCAAATAATAGCTTCTCGTTATCAGTATCGGTTCCCAAAACAACTTCAAACGCTAATACTTTAGTGTTATGTCCTACCGCGTCTGTTAACGTGTATAGTAACAATAAAGCTCACCGTATGCGCGTATTTTTGGACTCTGGAGCAGGTGATAATTTTATTAGTAAGGCTTGTTGTGAACGTTTAAATTTGCAAGTAATCCCCGCGCCCGCTATAATCAACGGTATAGGTAAACTTAAAGATCGCTCCTACGGAGTGACGCAATTCACAATGCACTCTCGGTTCGACTCGCGCTGTTCATATACAGTGTGCGCTTGCGTAATGAATGAAATTACGGACGTTTTACCTTGCGCTGAATTAGATAGAACGGATTTAACTCATTTACAATATTTACCCATGGCTGATGACGAATATTATTTACCTGGTGACATTGACTGTTTAATCGGCAATGAATTATTCCCGATTTTAATCGGATCAAATAAAATAACCTCACCTACCTCTCGAGTTATAGGTATTGAAACTACTCTTGGATATATCGCCGGGGGAAGGGCCCTCTTACTCTCTCACTCACTCAATAACGAATCTCACTCACTCAACGCTCACTCTAGCCCTGAAGAACCCGAAGCGATTCCGCACCTAGCTAAAACACTTTTTTGTCAAACGCAACCGCACTCTCTTGATCAATTAACGCAACGCTTTTGGGAAATAGAAAATGTTCCTAATAAAACACACATTAGTCCTGATGACGAAGCATGTGAAAAAATATTTCAATCCACATATACACGCAGTGACGACGGTACGTACACTGTTGCACTCCCATTCAAGCACTCAACTGCCGAATTAGGTACTTCTTATTCTGCAGCGAAACACCGCCTGTTAAATTTAGAAAAGAAACTCAACTCAACTGGATTACAATCCGATTATAACGCAACAATTCAGTCGTATATAGATCAAGGTTTTTTATCGAAAGTCGCAAATAATTTTCAAAACTCAGATGTTTATTACATTCCACACAGAGCTGTTTATCGTCCAGACAAAGAAACTTCGAAAACGCGCATTGTACTGAATGCTGGTTGTAAAACCACGTCAGGCAAATCTCTTAATGACTTAATTTATGTGGGTCCAGTCCTGCAAAATAATATATTTGAATTGCTACTCAATCTCCGCATGTTCTCAATCGCAATATCCGCAGATATTGAAAAAATGTACTTTCAAGTGAAACTTACTCAAGACCATCACTCATTTCAACGAATTTTATTTAGGTTCGATCCTAAATCGCCGATTGATATCTATCAATTCAATAGGGTCTGTTTTGGCGTCTCAGGTTCGCCATATTTAGCTCTGCGTGTCGTGCGACAACTTGCCGCCGACAGTCGCGACGCGTATCCGCTCGCCGCGTATGAAGCCGAAAATCATATGTACGTAGATGACTATGTTAGTTCGATTGATGATATACATACTGCTGAAAAAATATATAAAGAAATGGTCGCTATGTTCAAATCGGGAGGTTTCAATTTAGTAAAATGGATTTCAAATGACACTCAACTCATGTCGCGCATACAATCCACTCATAAGAATCCACTCATTGTAAAATTCGATGATGATCCAAACGCTGATACTAAAATCGTAGGCATGCAATGGCAACCTACTGATGATAATTTTCACTTTAAAACAAAAAATATCGATTTTCCAGAAACGTGTACCAAACGCTCTATTCTCTCTGTCACCGCACGCTTGTTCAATCCGCTAGGTTTAATTAGCCCGATCGTAGCTTATATGAAGCTACTTGTACAAGAATGTTTTAAACTTCAACTCCAATGGGATGACGAAGTCCCTGATTATATCCTGGCCAAATGGAAACAATTCCACCAGGAACTCACGCACTTTACTGATATTAATATACCGCGTCATATAGGCATAACGTCTACAACTCGAATAACATTACTCGGTTTCGCTGACGCTAGCCAACAGTGCTACGGCGCTGCTGTATACGTCCGCGTAGACTCAGATGAAAACTCACCCGCAAACTCTGTTAAATTACTCACCGCAAAATCAAAAGTCTCAAACCCTAATAAAACCCTCGCTCGCTTAGAACTCTGCGCTGCCGTGTTACTCGCTAAATTAGTACATTCAGTTCGCGATGTCCTTAGTAAACGGTGTACTATCAATAAAATATACGCATTTTCTGACGCAACTGTAACACTTACCTGGATTCATTCGCCCGCTTATAAATATCACACTTTTGTAGCTAATCGTATAGCACAAATAAATGAATACTTACCCGCAACTCACTGGTTTCACGTACGTGGTGTAGAGAACCCTGCTGACATTGTATCTCGACCTGTAACACCGTTGGGATTAGTAAATAACTCGCTCTGGTTCCACGGCCCGCAATGGTTGTCCGCTCCTGTTAACACTTGGCCTGTTAAGGAATACAAAATTAATAACAATGAAAAGGAAGAGTTACAGGAAATTAAAATCACAACGCTTCACGCACAAATTATACCTACGACGGAACCCACTCACCCAATTGAAGAACTCGCAACACGATGCTCGACTTGGAATAAATTTATACGACTGCCTCGTTGGTCTCGCGGTTGGCGTGTGCGACTGCTGATCATAAGGTCTCGGGTTCGATTCCCGGGTCGGAACAAATGTTTGTATGATCTTCGGAGTTTGGGTGTTTTCTATGTATAATATGTATGTATTTACAAAAAAAAAAAGTATATATGTATTTGTATCAGTTGTCTAGTACCCATAACACAAGCTCTGCTTAGCTTGGGATTAGATGGCGTTGTGTGTTAGATGTCCAAAATATTTATTATTATTATTATTATTATACACTCACTCATATATCTATTACGCTTTTTAAAATTATTAAAATCACAAGGCATCATAACTCCGAACGATTTCGAAACGGCAGAACGCCGCGCCTTACGCTATGAACAATCGAAACATTTTTCTCGTGAAATCGAAGCTATTAAGAATAATAAGCTTTGTCCAAATAAACAAATTTTAAAACTACATCCTTTCGTCGACGACTACGGTCTCTTAAGAGTAGGTGGTAGACTCAACAATTCTCAATTGAATTTTAATCAACAACATCAAATATTGTTGACCGCTAACGGTAGAATTGTATCGCTTTTAGTAGAACATTATCACGCATCTAATTTACACATCGGTCCGGAGTTAGTGTTAGCTTTAATTAGACAAAAATATTGGATTCTCGCCGCTCGCAACTTAATTCGTCAAACGATACACAAATGCAACTCATGCTTTAAATTTAAACCGCTATCTACTCAACCCCCTATGGGTGATCTCCCCGCTATTCGAGTCTCTCAAGTAAAATCATTCGTATACACGGCTGTCTACTACGGTGGTCCATTCTACATCACTCATATTCGCCGTCGAGGAATTAAAAGCCAGAAGGCTTATATATGTTTATTCGTGTGCTTAACGACAAAAGCGATCCATTTAGAGTTGGTCTCCGACCTGAGCACGGACTTATTTTTCGCCGCTTTTAAGCGTTTTATTTCACGCAGAGGTCCGGTCTCAATCTTGTATAGCGACGGAGGTACCAATTTTATTGGCGCAAAACGCAAATTAAATGAAATATACCCGCTTATACAGTCCACTGATTATAATAACTATTTGAGTAATTACCTCACTCAACATAAAATCAAATTTAGTCCGCCTTACGGTCCGCATTTTAATGGCTTGAGTGAGACTAATGTTAAATCGGTTAAAACTCATTTACACAAAGTTATCGGAAGTCAAATTCTTACTTCTTAATATAAGAGTTTAATTCAGTTTTAGTGCAAATTGAAGGACTTTTAAATAGTCGTCCAATTTGTGTATTATCATCGGATCCGTCCGAACCCACCGCTTTGACTCCCAGTCATTTTTTGAATATTACTCCGCTCAAATTTTTACCCGCAGAAAATATCGAACTCACTCTCTCAGATAATATACTCACACGCTATCAGCTTTTAAATAAAATAGTTCAAAGTTATTGGAAACGCTTTAGCATGGAATATCTTAGTTCCTTGCAACAACGCAATAAATGGAACTCGCCTTCAAAACCTATAAGTGTGGGGACAGTTGTTGTCATCAAGGATGATCACGCACATCCTATGTTCTGGCCTCTCGCTGTTGTCTCTGAGGTTTTCCCGGGAACAGATAATATAATTCGCGTCGCAAAAGTGACCACTTCTTCAGGAACTTATATCCGCCCAGTAACTCGGCTCTGCCCGTTACCTACGCAATAATTAACTCTAATTTAAATGTATACACTTAGTTCCTAAGAAACATAGTTAAGATTTTTTCATTATCAATGCAATGTAGAGGAAACCTCTAGGCGCCCCGAAGTTGGCTACGCCGATTGTGATAGTTTTTAATTAGTTATAATTTTCATTATTATTTTTAAACACTCAAAACCACACTACTCAAACGCACCCTTTTTATTATATATATATATCACGCATGGCAATACATTTTTCCTACATCTGCTTCCCGCTCCCATATACCTTCAGTAGTATAGTACAAAAAAGTGATACGAACGCTCCGCGCGCGCGCATGTAAAAGTGTGCCAACTTTCAATAAAAACTCAAAACCCGCTGCAAGGAGTTCCCCTAGGACTCTTGCGATATATTCAAATACACCCAACGTACAAGTGAACTACAAGTGCTGTGTTTGTGGTGACATTTGAACTCAAATACAGAGACAAGCAGATCACCAGTGCGTGCCGAAAAAGGTATGTCCTGCCCCTCCAACTTTGGTCCTTCGAGCCGGATGGAACATGGAAACTTATTAACTCGCTATCTAACAATATAATTAAATGTGACTTCAGACCACCAACACTTCTAACAACCTCTGGTTTAATTACGGATGGTGACGAAATATGCGAAGAGTTTAACCGATTTTTTTCCACAATAGGTTCCAAGTTGGCGACACAAATTCCTGCAAAATATCATATAGATAATATTTACAATGCCGCGGATCAGTCCGAGGGTTGCCTAAAACTAATAAACCTTACACCATGCACTGAGTTAGAAATCAGTAAAATAATAAAAAGCTTAGATGCAAATTGCAGTTCAGGTATAGATGGGATAAATACAAAAGCGATCAAATGTATAAAAGATTTTCTAATTCCTACTGTTACATCTTGTATTAATCATTGCTTTAACTAGGGTCACTTTCCAGATGAACTCAAAATAGCGAAAGTTACACCAATATATAAATCAGGTGCAAAGACAGATCCTAGTAACTACAGGCCCGTGTCAGTGTTACCAATAATTTCGAAGATCTTTGAGCGTGCTATATATGAGCGTCTGAACAATTATTTGAATGAAATAGATTTTCTCTTCAAACGCCAATACGGATTTCGCCCAAAATCAAACACCCTGTCTGCTACAATTGATCTTATTTCCAAATTAAAGACACAAATCGATGAGAAAAAGCTAGGTCTAGGAATATTTATAGATTTAAAAAAGGCTTTTGATACCGTAAGTCATTCTCTCCTGCTAAAAAAACTAAAACATATTGGAATCATTGGTAATGCCTTAAAAATTTTCAAATCATATTTAAGAAACAGATCGCAGAGAGTAAAAATGGGGAAACATACAAGCACCACTCAGCCTATTACCTGCGCAATACCACAAGGCTCTATAATTGGACCGTTGCTATTTCTAATATATGTCAATGATATCAGTCAAATATCATTAAATGGGGAAATCAGTCTGTACGCTGATGATACTTGTATATTTTATTATGGATCAGACATTAATGAAATAGTTAAATTAGCTCAAAATGACCTGGAAAAGTTACACGAATGGTTTCAGTACAACTTACTTACAATTAATATCTCAAAAACAAGCTATGTAATATTTAAAGCAAAAAACAAACTATTTATTTATTTAAAGTAAAGCATCTACGCTGAGCGGTCGAGCGACCGAGCTGGTCTCCAGGAGGTCATGAAGACGTTTGAGGATATACCAATAAAAGTCCAGCAGTATCCCCAGATGAGACGAGATATCAAGACCTTCCTGGAGGTGCAATCGGACAACGGAATACGCGCACTGTTCGAATTGGGCAGCCGAATAAAAAAGCTGGAGGCGGCGGCGTCCGAGGCTGCAACTATACCCTCTGTGGCCATACCTTCCGTACCTTCTCCAATAGAGGATAAGGTTGCGGAAAGGATGGCCAAAATGGAAAAAACTATCTTCGAATGGCTAGGGCAAATGAACGAGAACCTGTCAGACAACTTAGCAGACCTCAACAAAAGGAACAACGAACGGAGCGCCAATACCAAAAGATCGTCGAGAAACTGGAGGAGACCAAGATCGAAATGGATGCGATGACCGAGACGACCATAAAAGACACGCAGGCTGATCTCGAGCGTCTGATCAGTTCTGTCGCCGGCGAGGTTGTGGGGGACCTCGACAAGAGAAGTGGAAACCGGAGCGCCAGCATCGTCGAAAAAGTCTTCGAGAAAATAGAAGAAACAGGTCGATATCGACAAAGCGACTGAGCTAATGATAGTGCGAGCGCAGTCCCAGCTCGAAGACCTGGTTGGGACTGTCGCCAGAGATATAGTCATGGAGACCAAGTCGCACATCGGCGAGGCTGTAAAGGGGCAAATGCCCGAGAGCGCTCCGAACCCGATCCCCAAAACGTACGCTAGTGTCGCAGCAGCCAAGCCCGTGCGTCGGCCGGCGCTTCACTCGTTGGCGATAACTTCAAACGATAGTCAAGAGACTGCCGATGAGGTGCTCGCCAGAGTGAAGAAGGCGGTCGACGCCAGGGGCACCGGCCTGAAAGTAAGTAAGGCCCGGAAGGCAAAGAATAGTACCATCATTCTGGGCTGCGACACGGAAGCGGAACGGGACAGAGTTAGGCAAAGGATCGAGAGCCGTGGAGATGGACTCAATGTGGCACCCATGCGGAACAAAGACCCACTGGTCGTCCTCAAGGACGTAATCGTAGACGGCGACGACGACGGAATAATTCGGGCTCTTTACACCCAAAATTCCGACGTCTTTATGGGTCTGCCGCAAGGGGAGAGAGATATCGCTATTAAATATAAGAAACGCACTAAGAACCCAGAGGCGTCTCATGTCGTGCTCCAGATAAAGCTAAGGGTGTGGCAGAGGATGACGGAGGCTGGAGTCCTCTACCTGGACCTGCAAAGGGTCAGAGTGGAGGATCAGTCTCCGCTCATCCAATGCACGAGGTGCCTGACCTTTGGACACGGCCGCAAGTTCTGCACCGAGAGTGTGGACAAGTGCAGCCACTGCGGAGGCCTGCACTTGCGTGAGAAGTGCCCCGAGTTTACAACGGGAGCCGAACCGCGGTGCTGCAATTGTTCGCACTATGGACTGCAGAACACAAACCACAATGCCTTTAACGCCGGATGTCCGACCCGCTTAAAGTGGGACTACCTGGCGCGACAAAACACGTCTTATTTGTGACTCATACACTCACGCACACACACGACACAGAACATATACACACACACATGATCTAGGAGATATATATTAGATATATATGAATATATCATAACACGCACACAAACATTGACACGTACACAAACACAAACAAACAAAATAGCTGGAACTAATTCGTAATCAAGATTGCAATAATAATGTATATTTTGACATATATATATATTGTTGAAAGAAAGATAAACAGAAGCAGAACAGTACGAATTAAGATAGGAAAACACGCACACAAACATTGGACATATACACACAACAGAAACACGAGTCATAAATACTACGATTACACATGTCAGAAAACTGTGGCTGTATGGGACGTCTTGGAGACATAGCACTATAAATGAACAAAAGATTAAAAGCAAAAAACATGTTGTATAAAATGAGAAATAGAAAGTTTAAACATTAGAAATTTATAGTATGTTAAAGATTAAAGAATAATAGTACAGTAAACATAGTAAAATAAATTATATATAGCATAGAGAGACGTAGAAAAACAATATTATCAAAAGAAGAAGTAGAAAATCAGACTTATGAAATAGACAAAGGCTCAGGAAAAGAAACTAAGTACAAAAAACGTGAAGGAATAGTTAAGCACCAGAAAATAAAACAAGTTAAAATATATCAATAGCTGCTATAAGTAGAAATAGTAAGTAGCGGGAAATTTACCCGCCAAAACCTAAAATAAAAGCGAATGAATGAAACATCTGAGTAACAAGGTCCTGTCTCCTCATGGACGGGGAAAAGCTGAGAGGTCAAATATAGACCTCACAATTAAAAAAAAAAAAAAAAAAAAAAAACAAACTATTACAAAACTACCCTAAACTATACATAAATAACATTCAACTGAAAGAATCGGCCGAGGGAAAGTACTTAGGACTAATATTGGACAGTGGCTTGACATGGAAATCGCACATAAACAATATAAGAACTAAGTTGTCGTCACTCTGCGGGCGCTTATACGGCGTCATACGATGTCTGCCGCGAAAGGTTCGAATGAATATATATTATTCCCTTGTCAAACCGCATATAGATTACCTCATAGAAATTTGGGGAAGTGCAGCAAAATGTACTTTGGACAGCGTACAAACTGTACAAAATAAGCTAGTAAAAATTTAAACCAAATTAATGAACCTAAAAAAACTATATTACTATAATACATGTATCCTAATTAGAAAGATTAAAGATAAAAAAATTCAAAGTCATCTCGAATTTAAAACAAATATAGAACAAGGTTTACGACCCCTACGCTACGTAATGCCAATAATATTTATCTAGTAAAACCGCGTACAAATTACGGTAAAAAAAACATAACATTTGAAGGGGCACAAATGTTCAATAAACTGCCAAACGAAATTAAAATGACAGAAAGCTTTAATATTTTTAAGAAAAAACTTAAACAGTTCGTTTTAGATAGGATCTAAATGCGGCCCTGGTAACGGTTACATATTTCTACCTACATCATACACTTTTATTATTCGTGTGAGTCTATTGTTGCTACCTTCCATATTTGATATTGTTTGTTGAGTAGTATTTTATCACTAGAATAATTGAGGAATAATATACATTAGTTCAAAGACTACAATGCAATTAAGCTTGCTTACTGTAATCATGAGCGTAAAACAGTATTATTTACTTTCGAATATAAAGTGTTAATTTGTTTGTGGGTCCTAATTGAGTGTGACGTCTTCTAGTATCAGATTATTATTATTTTTGGGACGTAGTGTGTGAAGGTATAAGACATGATGATGTGGGTGTGTACTAATGCTTACTTATTACCTAACAGGTTTATAGCACGCATTGCGAGTACTATATACCTATATTTATAAAAAATATCATTAAGCTCACTACTATGTAAATATGGTTTTTTGATAAATGTTCTCATTAAGTGAAATTTGTTGTTAATTTCTTTTGAGAAAAATAAAAGTTCTATAACCATAACTTCCAACCCCCGTTTTACCCCCTTAGGGGTGGAGTTTCGTAAAATCCGTTCTTAGCGGATGTCTACACCCTGTAAGGAATCTACCTGCTAAATTTCAAGTTTCTAGGTGGTATAGTTTTTGAGATTTCGTGATTAATAAGTGAGTGGTATTTCGCTTTTATATATATAGATATCGAATTTACATAATCATTCTCAGAATCTGTAAATATATATTTGCTTAGGTACCGCCATATATTTTGATAGCAGCTGTTAGGTGTGTTATGTAGACAATATTTACTAAGAGATAACGTTTTTGAACTTGCAATTTCTGTATTACTATCATTTTTTAATCCAAAATTGTGCTTTGAAGATTTAATTTTGAATTTGTCGAGTCGTAATAAATTTTATCATCAGTCTGTTATCATATCAATGGGTAAATATGTAAATGTATTCCAATTCCTATATCTAAATCGTTTTCATACGTGAAGAAGCTTTGCTGCAAGAATGTTGTCTTTGAAACAGATTTGGTTAACTTGCATTATCCTCATATCAATAAAACCACGTAAGTCTTACTTTTTCAGAATATTTATTAACTATATTAAATAGTTTATTTATTTACTAGCTGTTTCCCGCGGCTCCGCCCGCGTTTATGTCGGTTATCGAGGTAAATAGTTGCCTATGTGTTATTCCGATGTATAAGCTATATTACTGTAAAGTTTCATCCAAATCCGTTCATTAGTTTTTGCGTGAAATAATATCAAACAGACACGCATCCTTACAAACTTTTGCATTTATAACATTAGTAGGATTTCAAAAGGTAGTAGAGACACGCTGATCTCAGCAGGAACGGGCCCGCTCGACCGGGGCGGTACTACCCTCGCACAGAAGATCAACGTAAAATGACAGCGTTTCGTGCTGTCGTATTTCGTTGGTTAATGCGAGACCGGAGGCCCAATGATGCAGAAGCATCTCAGTAGGCCGCCATGGTGTGGGTCACCATGCTGCATTGTTGCATTGTCTGCTTTCGCAGTGAGTATGGTGACCACCACTTTTGAATTCTGCTTATGCTTTCCATCAGACAGAGTAGAGTAGGCCATAGGTACTTAAAAAAGGCTTATATAGTAATTATTTAGTTATTTGTACTCGATATATTATTATTTACGTATATTACAAAAGTTTTATGTCACCCTAGCTTTGGTTCGCGGCTCCGTGTGTGTCGGTTATCGCGACAAAAGTAGAATATATATTGCTTCTCCAAGGTCTAATCTATCTCCACTCCGATATTCGATTTAGATGAACCGATTTCAATGCAATTTGTCACAGAAATACTTTGAATCCTGAGGAAGGACGTAGGCTTCTCTTTACCAGGATAACCGACAGTACAGTACTAAATGTCTCAAATCATGTGTCAAAATGTAAGTTCAATAAGTGCAAAACTTTTAATTTTTTGGAGGTATACATATGTCGGAAGGCACGCGAATATAACGAGAACATGAATCACAGATACAGCCAATCTGGACTAAAGCCAAACACTAATCACTACTAAACGGATACGAATTAACTTAAACACCATCAGCAACCCCCACGAGGGGGTTGGGGCAACGCTCACTCCTCCGCGGTGCCCTGTGGAATTCGCCACCAGACTTGCAATTCCCCAACAGGTAAATATCGCTTCACGCAGATCAAAGGGGGAGATTAAGGATCAATCATCCGGTACTCGCACACACGATATAAAACACAGAGATACAATAAATCACAAATCAAATAATAGAAAACTACTACGACTCAGGAGTGACCCATGTCACAATCAAGAGATATGGTCGTCGCGAGTTCTGAAGAGAGAACTGTGTCCTGTTGCCAATCGCGCCGCTTTATATAGACTCCATTACTACCTCGCCCGACTCACGGAACCGTTCGATACTTTTATTATTCGGATACCCTCATTCTGACACATATAATACTAACTTAATATTTTTATATGGATAAGATATCCTCAAGTGTGATGTCAAACACACGTCTAAGTTTGCTCGTTTGTAACTTTGGCTAAATTGATTTTTGTAAATTATGATGTGCAACACTTATTTCAGATTTAGTACAAGGCAAGTTTGTATCCTGGCCCGCTATTCAACGCAGCATTGCCCAGTACAAAGTCATCTCGACTTGGGAGAATGCCAAGCGCCATTGTGATAGCCAAGGTAACGGACCAGACTGTACCATTACAAAATTTCTTGTTTAAGCAATCATTATGAGGCTACTGTAGTTCACAGGCCTTTTCAATTGCACGCCACTTATTTCAAACCTCGTCTTCTAATATCTAGCTTCTGCATGTCATCTTGCATTAAATTAAATGTAATGATTTTTTTAAACTATAATTATTTTTTAAACTATAATTTTTAATTATTATTTTTTAAAATCAGGATAGTTTATCTGTTTCGGTCTTAACTCTTAGCCGTTCCACAGGAGCGATGCTGGCATCCCCAATAGACGTAGGTCTCCTCAAGCATATGAAGGCGATCATTGGTGTAAACAATCACACTACACCGTACTTCATAGGTATCAAGGCGAGGGATGATGGAGAATTTGTCTCTGAAGAAGGTAATTATTTCGACACTAAAACACTTCCAGACGTTCTTCAACACAATTAGCGGCACTCGACTGGAATATACGTAAAACTTGCGATAAGAAATTCTGTTATTGATTTCAGCTGAATAAATTATGGTCACATGGAGGGAGGAAGGGGGAGTATAACTACAAATTTGCAGAGATGATTCTTTGCCCATGGTCCCAATGCGTAGTCCTAGTGGTAGTACCATTACTACGGAGAAGTAACATTCCCTAAAGTAGGAGGAATAATGTGTTTCGGCGTCTCCTGAATTTATCTTAAAAATAATGATTAATAAAACTTGTTTGGATCTTTTGTTTATAAGAAATCAATACTCGTTCTAAGGTAAATTCAGAAGGACCAGAAATACATTGTAATGGTCGGTATACACTACAACGATTTATCGTAGCGATGTGACTGCACAGTTCATCTGTGCAGTTATCGTACGTCCATTGAGTGTCCACATGTCTACGATATCTGCATCGATCAACAGTTCTCTGCAGAAGCTCAGACTATAAACATGTCATCCGCGATGGAAGACGATGACGTGCTTCCGATAACATAGCTTAATTTGACTGCCTCGATGGCGCAGGGGTAGCGTATGCGACTGCTGTGCTTGAGGTCTCGGGTTCGGTTCCCGGGTCGGACTAAATGTTTGTGTGATCTGCAAATATTTGTTTCGGAGTTTGGGTGTTTTCTAAGTATAATTATGTATCTATTTACATAAAGAAGTATAAAGGCGCGTCTCCACCAAAACTTTTGTTCCCATTGTGTTTACACCGAGTCGCCAACAATTTGAAAAACATTCGAACTAAGCGTCACCATAGAGCCAATAAATATTTGCAACAAGCCTATTCTTTTGACGTTTACCGCCAAAAACGGAAACACTGTTCTCAACATTTGTTGTCAATTTTTGTTGCCAACACAAAAATTTACAACTTTTGTTCGGCGGATCCGGCTTCATACGAGTATATGTAATTGTATCAGTTGTCCAGTACCCATAATACAAGCTCTGCTTAGTTTGAGACTAGATGGCGTTGTGTGTTAGATGTCCGAAATGTTTATTTATTTGTACAAAAGGAGAAGAAAATATCACTGTGTGGTGTAAGGAGTGGCTTCATAAAAGAAAGTCATACTTCTATATACATACATACAAATAAATACAATTGTAGTGTCTGTTTGTAATATTAAAATAACCGCTTTTTGCTAAATGCATATGTATGTATAAAGGGTACATATACTAAAATAACATTGTTTACAATTTTTGTTCTCTGTCGGTCTGTATGTTAGTTCCGGCTAATCTCTGGACCGATTTTGATGGGCCTTTCACTTCGCCCCGTGGCGTTATCAGCGGTACGACAATGACCGCGGGTAACACCGCGGGGTTCAGCTAGTCTCACATAAATTTATTAAATGATTTGACTGATGTGCGCGGCCGCGTCCGCCTACAGCAAGATTTGTAAACGAACTGAGTGATTGGACCAACTTCCGTCCACACGCTAGGATAACTGCACAAACGAACTGCGCAGTTAAATTGTTGTAGTGTGTACCGCCTATTAAGAACCAGAAAAAATCTGGCAAATTCGCTTTGTAGTACCAGGGGCAAAGAATGGTCGTAAGCCGGGGTTCCAAAAACATATGTTCTAGGGGTTCTAGGATTTTCCTTTCTAGGAAGCACCTGGTTCCCCGGCTTCTAATACCCTATAGACGGCGTGTGGTTTTAGTCGGTTCGATTCCCACATGCCACCAGCAGGGTGGTTTCCGGGGAATTTCCGTACAGAAAAAGGGGCAAAGATTTGTAAAGTTTTGTATTGTTATTTTAGGTATACCACTTGAAGACATTTCTGAGACAGCAATTTACATGATTGACCAAATAGACCCTCGAGTTGGTGAATGTTTGTGTATGGACCAGCATAATATAAGGGTGGTGTCGTGTTGGTCTCGACTACTTTACATGTGCTACAAAAACTCAACGGCTGTATCGATTAACAAATCCTGGACTGGTGAATCAACCGCAGATGGTACCCAGACCCCGACAGACGTACCCAACACTTTGGTAGATGTGCCAATTTTTTCAAGTAATGCCACAGGCAATTGTGAATTAGGTATAGTATCAACTTTAAACTCCATTTTAAACTTGGGCTTGTAATCATGGCGAATATAATCATGGGAGAGCTATCAGTAAGTGAGGCTACGGAAGCGTTAATTCCAAGGATCTGAGGACCCGTGACTCTTGATAGTTGGGACTTATCATCATTACAAATTAGGGTAAAGCGGTTCTGGATTATTTTCTCGTACTTCTATTACAATTAACTGTATTAGGCACGCTTTAATTAGCTTCATTCGTATGTATGTAACGGAAAATTAGCACATGATTTTAACCCCCTTCAAAAATTCGAATGAATTCGATTTTTTTCATACTTTTGAAAAATGTTGTTTTTACATATCTTCATTTAAATTACTTTTGGTGCTAAAATATTCCTACCAGTAAGTAAATTAATTACTTATTTTTATAGTTATACTTACTAAGCCAAAAGACTAATCAATATTTTTTATAAGTATATGTATTTGGTCTGCTTCTGCGTGTGACTTATCTATTAAATGTACATGTTACAGGATCTGCGTACTTTGGAATCAGATAGCCGTGTGTTAAATGTGCTAAGTTATTATTATGACTAAATACTCAAATTTATCTTTTACCAGATAATCGATTAGGATACCAACTTTACGCAAACGGTCGCTGTTACAACTTCCATCAATATGGGATGGCAACATGGCACCAAGCTAACCGGACCTGCTCCGACGAAGGAGGGTACCTAGCCGTCACCAATGACATTGCTGAGGCAAATCTTATTAAGACAATCGGCTTTTCTGTCAACCTCGAGAATGTATTTATTTGGATTGGTCTTTATGATGTAACTGGAAACAGAAAATGGCGTAGTATTCAAGGTAAGTTAATGGGCACTGGAATTCGTTGTTGATGTGTTGTATGAAAAGATTCCACGGGCCATGGATAAAGGATTATCAACAGACTAGTACATAACGTTTGTTTTAGGAGTGTAGGTATAGGGGGTAAATAAACAGATATATCAACAGATCACAGGCGCGTACCCCAAGGTGATTTTTTTCTTAAAAGACAACTCCCGTGCTAGGAATATTCCCGTTTTGCGGGGGACTTTACAAACACTTATGTATGTATTTACAAAAAATAAAAAAGTATGTATTTGTATCAGTTGTCTAGTACCCATAACACAAGCTCAGCTTAGCTTGGGACTAGATGGCGTTGTGTTTTAGATGTCCGAAATATTTATCATTTATTTATTACTTATAAAAAGGACACAGGATGTTGGATGTAGGATGTTGTGTAACATCCAACAGAACAATAATTTGTGGATGATGCAGAGTTGTCTCATGCGAATGTCTCATTTGAACTCACAACGCTCAGAAGTAGAGAGGTGCAAGGTGCCCACTTAAACCAGTAACCACTACGCCAAAAGTAAAAGTGTTTGTGACCAGTACTGCGGTCTGCCAGTATCTTCAAATTAGTAAAACATTTCCCTGCTTTCAGGTGATAATTTGAATACAATCTATAGCGTTGGTGACTTAAACAACAGTCGATTTGACTGCGCTGCCATGAAGTATACCGGCAAGGTGTATGATATGCGATGCGATGATGCAAAATATTTTATCTGCGAGAAGCCATTTTCAAAATAACTATATTTCAGGTACACAATACGGTGTCAAAGCAATTAAAATATATAAAGATTTGATTGTTTTATTTTACGGCGATATCCTTAGATTTAGACGCTATTAGTAGGTAATGAAATTTAAACCCAAATGAAAATAAAATTAGCTGTAAAAACACATATCTATTAAATTGCGTCGCTAACCGATAAATTGTTAGTTTACACAAGGAAGTGACCAATGCAGCGGTAATACCACTCCGTATGCACATGGTGAACCACAGAACAGTATTTTTTTAATTAAAAACGAATAGACTATGGGCCCGTGTCGAAAATTGATGGTTCATTTGAACCACCAACAGACCTTTTTAGAAAGATACAGGGGAATAAAACAATAACATTTAGCACTATGCCGTCACTTGTTAGCTGTCCAACTGAGTACTTCGGAAGGGTAGAGGGTAGCAACCCTCGATTTTTCTCCCTTGTCACATGATTTTTGTACGGCGTTGCGTAATAATGGATTAGAAGAGATATTGAAATTGTATGGAACCGATTGCTTAATGTGACTCATGGTATCATGTCACTAGTGATCACCCATCTAGGTACTGACCGCGCCGTCGTTGCTTACCCTTGATGATTGTTTCAAATCACCAGGGGCAACTGGGCTATACGCACATGGATATTGCTTAAAATTATATTAAAACTAGTTAAAATTATAATAAATAATTGAAATTATACTGAGCTTGTAATCAGAGAATTTCGTCGCTTCTAAAATTATGATAAATGATGAGAAACAGGACAGCGTTGACATCAAAAGATGAGATTAAAGTCATTGTGCCTTAACTCTGAGATAAGTAAGTTTACCTTTAACGCCTAATTCATTTATTATGTATATTTTACAGGAGTTAATGGCATCACGTAAAAGAACCACAGCCGAGCCGAGGTCACAGGCTGATTCTGACCTATCAAAATGCCATACAAGTTTTTTTTTTTTGTTTTTTTATGTGTTAGCCGCAAAAATGAATCTGCTCTGCCTGCTAGAAAGCATAAGCAGAATCCAACAGTGGTGGTCACCATCCTCAGTGCGAGTAAGGACAATGCAGCATGGTGACCCACACTATAGCGGCCTGACAAGATGTCCCACACACGATACCAAAGCCAGCACATTATTATGCACACATTCTCTCTCAAAGCTTCTGGTTTCTCCTAAACTTTAGTTTGTTAATTTTGTTTATATCACGTATTCTCTAATTTTCATTGATTTCATAAATAATATCCTCACGTTTTCTTTTAGTGGTTCAAAGTACCAGTTCGGGAGGGGCCTGGTGACCCGTAATGAAGGTTGTGCTTTAGCACATACTTATAACAGACACCAGTCTCTCAGAATATTATCTTCACTTCCACAATTATTGTTGTGTAATGTCATGATTAATTTTGTGAAAGTAGAAATTAAAAAAAAAAAAAAAAACATTATGTGACCACGACTGGTAAAATCTAGTTGATTCTATGTTTGATATTATGTTAAAGTTTGTTAGGGTTGAATACACTATTCTCTGGAAGTACTGCTTCGGAAGGAAAAATTCATTCGGTGTTGGATACTCCATTTCTACTGCTTCGGTGGCGCGGTGGCAGTTGTATGCGACAAATTGTTGTTCCAAGTCTGGGTGTACTATGTGTCCGTTTCATGTATGTTTGTAAAGTCCCCCGCGATACAGGATTTATTCCTAGAGCGGGAAAAAAGTAGGTGCCCATAATCCAAGCCCTGCTAGTTTAGGACTAGACGGCGTTGTGTGTGAGACGTGTAGTGTAAATTCCCATAAATAGGCAAATTTTTTATGTATGGGTATGCCAAAGTGACTCTACGCTTCCTGACGGAAACTATAAGCAGATTCCGAGAGTACCACAGATTCCATACTCATTGTGAATGCAGACAATGTAATAATGTAGTATGGTGAACCACACTAATGGCCTGTATTCACTTTGATTAGTGCGAGTGCAGGTGTGAAGTGCAGGTGATCAATGATTGGTAGAAAATACGTATGGATAGCGAATTCGCGGTCCACACGTATTTTCTACTAATCATTGATCACCTGCACTACGCACCTGCACTACGCACCTGCACTACGCACCTGCACTCGCACGCACAATCATGTGAATACAGGCCTTTAAGGCTTCCGGTGTCGCACTCATCAATGAAACCGATTAGGTTCTTTACATTTTGTTTGTATTACGATTTATCAATTAATACTAACTCATCACAGTAAGCTCATTCCAAAGCTAAACGCCAATTGCATTGGTGTGTATCGTCAATAGCGGTTACGAGAAATACTCTCCATTTACAGCAAAATTCCTTAAGACGTGATTACGCTAACAAAGTTAGATAGCAAACAGGTCCGAGATTCGTCTTGCAAACTGAGTTAGGGGTCGTTAGTGAGAAGCAACTTATCAACAGGGAGGTCACGTTTTTTGCCGACTGACTGCGGCGCGGAACGGAAACTATGGGTCTGGACTAGAAAAAACCTTTTAGCAATATACTGTAACCTAACTAATTTTTTATTTTTGACACGAAGTTCCTTATGGCGCGTTGCGAAAGGGGGCTAGACGAATAAAGACCAAAAGTTGTAACGACACTTTTCGTTGTAATGACACTTTTAACATTGAGATGACATCATAGTACTGAATAGTTTATATATATATATGTATAAACTTCGTTCCATCCGGGTGTCTCTTGAGACCTCTCAAGTTTTTATTTATTTATTTATTTACAAACATGCGCTATCCTCACAGGCTCGCTGCCCAATACGATAGCGTAGTTACATAAATATTACTAATCACTTACACACAATCAATAAAAACAAACATGCCACTAAAATACTAACAAACAAAATAAAAATCATAAAAAGTCTTACATTTTCTAAAGGTAACATAAAGACCAATTCGAAACTCTTGTGTATTCGCTCAGTGAACAGATCAGTAAGGACTGCCATTGCGTTAAGCGTATTTAGTTAGTAAATATTCGCCAAAAAATATTTTAAACGTGTATTTTTACATTTTATTTATAGTGTTTTTTGTAAGTTAGCTGATGTCCGCGACTTAATCTGCATGTATTTGATATTTGGATTTGATATTTGGTAACAAATCATGCTATTTGTTATCATCAATGAACCTATCGACCACCACCTCGCAAATTGATATTCTCATGATGACTTATTCTTCTAACCTACGTTATAGAAAGGTATTAACTATGATTGTAAAGGCCTATCCAAAGAAACACTCGAACATTTGAGTAGTCAAATAACTTTTAAATTAGGTGACCCGAGGAACTTCGTACCGCCAGATTTACACATCTGTCTCAGCTTACCACAGGCAGTGAACAGCCCCGGAAAAAAAAAAGACTTTTTCTGATACCTTTTAATTTTTCTTGTACACAAACCTTGTCCTAACAAACACGAACACGAAAAAAGAATTATTTGATTTGTTGCAGCCGATCGGAAGTTACGCGCGTACATAATTTCAGCGATTAATTTTTATAGGTATGGTTTTTTTTATTATGGTATAAGTTTAACGAGCAGACGTATCGCCTGATGGTAAGCGATTTCCGCCGCCCTTAGTAGTTTCATACGACACCCATGAGATCAAGGGGTTGTGACACTCTTGACACCGGTGTGAAACAGCGCTTGCGCTGTGTTTCACCGAGTGAGTGAGGATACCGGAGGCCCATACCCCAACCCCTCCCCTCATCCCCTTCCCCATCCCCCAAAGGCCGACAACGCACTTGTGACGCCTCTGGTGTTGCAAGTCCATGGGCGGCGGCAATCGCTTACCGTCAGGCGATACGTCTGCTCGTTTACCCCTATTATATTAAAAAAAAAAACCACGCGGAAGAAGACAGCCAGTATAAAGTTTATAAAAGTATAGTCAAGGATTCCTCAACTATGCACCAATACGATCTTCAAACCTTCAAGAAAAGAGCGTACTCCTTCTTTAAAGGCTTGCAACGCACTTGTGACGCCTCTGGTATTGCGGGTTTCCATGGGCAGCGGTAATCACTTACCGTCAGGCGATACGTCTGCTCGTTTCTCATAAAAAATATTAGGAACTTGTGTCAGTGTAGATCATCAGATAATGTCAACGCAGGAGCAGAATTTACATTGCATAATGTAGTTCGTTTGGATCCAACTAGATGGCGCTGAATTAAATTTCTATGTTAATAGATGTCAGTCGAATCCATTTCAATGCTGAAAAGAAGCCTAAATCCAGGATTAAGACAGTTTTAACAGAGCTCTTATAATATATTATCAGACTCATCAGTGAGCTAAAAATAACATCACTTTTGTTAATTATAACACAGCGCAATTTTCTCCAATTACCATTCTTTGTAAAAAAGAGAATGATTAAATGAAACCCTTCTCGGCGTGGGATAATCTCCTCTGATTAAAGCGGTCCATTCTAATGGTAATTAACGAATTTTTTTGAGAATAAAAATACAGTTTTTATGATGGTTTACAAATGACAGACAAAAAGTATCTAATCCTTTACGACGCTAACTAATTATTTACAGCTAGGTGACAAGCGCAGATCGTCAGCGTCGCTCAAAAGAAAAAAATATTTCCCGTTTTCGCAACATTGTGACCGTGGGAGAGCCACGCTTCGGCATGATTGGGCCGGCTCGACCGGAGCGATACCACGGCCTCACAGAAAACGGTGTGAAATAGTGCTTGCGCTGTGTTTCACCGAGTGATTGAGGATACCGGAGGCCCATATTTGGGCCGGAGGCAATTAGTGCTATTAATGTGCCTGGAAAGGCCTACTTGAAATAAGAGTTCTTGGATTTTGACCACGATGATCAAAATCAAAAAAAAAAATCTACTGAACAAAGAAACGAACAACTGTAATTTATAAACGGTTATATGGAAGTTCGTGATTTACAAAGTAGAAATAAACGAAATGAGAAATAATTACGCGAATGAAGCCGCGGGCTATAGCTAGAGCAAAATCGATTTTAAAATCTGACGATAATTGTGTCGTTAAGAGTATTTTATACAGTTTGTTATCCTTCAAAAGTAGTAAGGTTTTTAATTAAATTTATCCTGTGTATGTACAAGTAGGTACCTCTCTAAATATCTATGTATATTTCTGTATTTTTTTTTTAATTCCATCGTCATACAAACAGATAAGCATACGTATATAGAATATTAGTTGGGATAATTCTAATTTGCTTGGTAACAAATATAGGTAAACCGAAAATGAAATAGTTAATCCCACTAAAAACATTTTCATGTAAAATGTTGCCAAGACGACTGCATATGGCTTACCCTGTGAAAAAGATATCAGATCTCATGTTGAGCCAAGGTTCTGTATCTACACGCCCTAACTCTACCAACCCTAACTTCACAAACTCTACATCTCAGTAAAAATGTATGGCTTCGCCCTTTCGCTACCATACCGTCACGAAGGGGAAACGAACGCCTTTTTGTGTTTGAAAATATCTTCTTTCTGAAGTAATGTGTTATACGAATATTTAGTTTCTGAAGTAACGAAACAGCCAAGCCATACATTTTTACTGAGATGTAGAGTTTGAAGTTAGGGTTGGTAGAGTTAGGGCGTGTAGATACAGAACCTTGGCTTTTTTGGTGGGATTTCATTTCTTTTTGTAAGTTTCCTTTTTTTTTCTTTTTTTGGGCTGTATTTCTTGTACATCTTCTTTCTTCTTTCGAAAAAGTCCGTGTACTAAAAATAAAACCTCTAGCATAAACATTTGTGAAAGTCTCATACAAACTTTCACCCCCAAATTTGGGGGTTGGGGGCAATAGTCATAGGATTATGAATTTTTTTGTTGTTTGTTTACTAAACTTAGTTTACATACCAAATTTCAGCTTTCTAGCACTTCAGGAAGTACCCTAACAGTTTTGATGATCATCAGTGTGTCAGTGACGAAATCCGTGTTTTTTGGTACCAATAAAATCTAAACTATCAGAGCTATGCAATTGAAACTTTGTGCGTTTCATTAGTCTATTAGTAACATCATATCCTGAAAATTTGAACGATCTGGTATATCGGGAACCAAAGTTATGGGGGTTCAAAATAACGACGAAACGCTTCGAGAAAAGGTAGGTAGTGCCCTTGCGCTACGCTTGGCTCGTCTTGGCGGGGGCACGACCGTGCCCCCAGATACCGTTGTTCTACTCGTAGTAATTCATACAATTTGAATTTCTTGAAAAACTAGCTGACCCACGCAACCTCGTTTACGTCTCCTATGCCCGTAGCGTAATTTCCCCGTTTTTGTAACATTCTTCATTGGTGCTCCGCTCCTATTGGTATTAGCGTGATGACAAATAGCCTTCCTCGATAAATAACAGTGAAATATTTTTTTAAATCGGATCAGCGGTTCCTGAGATTAGCGCGTTCAAACAAACAAACAACTCTTCAGCTTTATAATATTAAGTATATATTAAAATAAAAGATGAATTTTATTTAGCTGGAATGTGTTAATCTTAAAATGATGTATTTTTTCAAGAAATTGAGGTAAATGGTAGAAAAGTAATTTATTACTCTTTTCAAGCCAAACTGTAAAATGGATGAGGTAAGGAAAACGGGCAGGGTTAATCCATACTGTGATTGAAAAAACCAATTCAAGGTAATACTCGTAGATTGATTACACAAAAAATATTAAAATAGTATAATATGGTCTTCAAAATATCTCGTTTTCTTAAAATTACCAAAGGGACTCTTTGAATGTGCAAAATCCTCCGGAACACTGTGAAAAAAAAATTGTATTAATACTGGGATTGCCTCGGTGGCCGCATTGATAGCTTATGCGACTGCTGGACTTGATTCGATTCCCGGTGTTCATAGTTCGGCTTTTACTATGGTTCTGAATTTTAGTTATTACTTCAGTAAGTAGTAGAGTTCCTGTAGACACCTTTAGACACCTTCAGGTGTCTAAAGGTGTCTACAGGAACTCTTCAATGAAGCGTGTATTCTATTTATAGGCAAGTACTAATTTATTTTTTAGTTTTTACGGAGAATGGCAAATACATCGGTAGCGAGCAAGGGAGAAAGTAAGAAAATGATTCTGTACATTAATATGTAAGTATGCGTGTTATAAGTCGGATCAAATATTTGTATGATCTGCAAATATATGTTTCGGAGTAGGTATGTATAGGTATTATGAATATGTTTGTATTTAAAAAAATGCCTATATTACCTACCTATTTATATTAGTTTTATTAGTTAGTACCTATAGTACAAGGCCTGCTTAGTTGGGGACTATATGGCGTCGTGTGTTGGATGTAAAACTAAATGTATGTGATCACACATAAACATGTGTACCTAATTCAAAAAAATATAGATAACGGCAAGGCCAAGTTCTGACCGTCACTTTGCAGGATAGTCCCATACACTGGAAAAATACAAATATCAACCACAGATAAAAATTTAAACCATTATTTTTTTTATATACAAGTCAGTACTGTAAACATTTTCAAATGCATTTAGTAAAAAAAAATTACAAAAAAACCAACGACCACATAGGAAGCACCAGCTTTCAAATCAAAAAAGACTTATCAAAATCGGTTCACCCAGTCGAAAGTTATGAGGTAACAAACATAAAAAAAACCGGTCGAATTGATAGTCTCCTCCTTTTTAACCGACTTCAAAGAAGGAGGAGGTTATCAATTCGACTGTATTTTATTTTTTATGTTTGTTACCTCATAACTTTTGACTGTGTGAACCGTCTTTTTTTATTAAAAAGTTGGTACTTCTAGTGTGGTCCCATTTCAATTTGGTCCAGTTCTTGAAGTTGGTTGTTATTCTTTTCTTGTTAAAGTGATTATTTGAAGTCTGTTTAAAAGCTGTTAATTTGAAATTACAAACAGACACTTCAGTTTGAGTTCTTTGCATAGAAAGATTCATCTAGTCTACTCACCGTTGCATGACAGGCTTCTCCAGAACACTAAGAAAAAGAAACATATTTATTTTGATACAAACCTACAAAGCATTGGCTGAATGTTTGGTTACGTATTGTATATGCTCATGGGGATCAGCGGCCAAGACACATTTAATTAAACTAGAAAGGGCACAACGTGTCGTCCTTAAAGTTCTTTTGTATCTACCATTCCGCCACCCTACACATTTAGTATATACTAGCTGACCCGGCGAACTTCGTACCGCCATATTTACATATCTGTCTCAGCTTCCCTCAGGCAATGTACAGTCGCGGACAAAAAAAAAGACTTTTCCCGTTATCTTTTTTTTTTTTTCTTTCCAGCAAAAAAAGAATGAATGAAATCGGACCATGTGTTATTGAATTACAACTATGTACATATTTTGACTTTGAACCCCTCCCCCCAGGAAACCGTGCTGAATATCGGGATAAAAAGTATCCTATGTCCTACCTCGTAGTATGAACTCAAATCATGCCAAGTTTCATTTGAATCCGTTCAGTAGTTTCGGCGTGATGCGCGGCCAAGATACAGACAGACAGACAGACAGACAGACAGACAGACGGACAGACAGACAGACAGACAGACAAAAATGAAAAAAATTACAGATTTGGCTTCAGTATCGATTATAATGAGCCCTCCAAAAAAAATTTTCAAAATATCTTTAATGTACAGAATTAGACCTGTTACATTTTTATTATAAGTATAGAAGAAAGCTCGTGTTCTTACCGTGCGAAAACTATTTGTCTACCAAATTATACGTAGATACCACAAAACTACTGTCCCATTTTTAAAACCATCAGGCAAAAGACTAGAAAAATGTCCAATTCCAAGGGTAGCAAGCAAATTTGCCCAACAGCACTACAATAACCTTGCACCAAGACTGTATAATAAACTAAATTTAACTTATAGAACTAAGAACTTAACAAATTTTAAAATTAAACATATTATTAAATTGTGGCTTGAGGAACTACAATTTGATGATGTTGAAAGCCTTCTACAAATAGTGAAGTAATGGAAGCTTGATTAGTGTCACACACACCCTTACCGCATACACATTCTGACTCATTGTCTCAAAAACACAGCAAACGCACACCTCACACACACACACCTCACACACATACACTCACACTCATACACATACATATCTAAATATACAAATTTATTGTGTCCACTATTTAATTGCATATTGTAATAATTGTTCCTCTTGGTTATGTAAAGTAACTGACTCCCAACACACAGCTTACGCTATTTTGGGAGTCAGGGGTATACTGTGTATTGTTATTCTCTTTTGTTGCAATAAAGTTATTAAAGTTAAAGTTATTAAAGTTATTAAAGTTATATTTGTTGATTAGAGAGATATACTTAATAGGTCTTTACCTATGAATTTGCCGTTTTGCATGCAATAAGTAAAAGTACTTATTTTTTCAAACTTTTTTATTTCTGTTATTCGAAGTAGTCACCCATGCAATCGACGCATCTTTGCCAATGCATTGGCAGTTTATTGATGCCCTTCTTGTAAAAATCAGCTGGACGGGAGGCAACAAACTCTTCAAAGGCATTTTGTACTGCCTTTCGGGAATTGAATTTTTTACCCACTAAAAAGTTGTCTAAATTTTGGAAAAGTAATAGTCGGTAGGTCCAAAGTCTGGTGAGTATGGCGGATGAGGGAGAGCTTCCAACCCCAGCTCTTGCAGCTTGGAGACTGTCTGTTGCGCAGTTGTATGAAATAATTTCAATGTTGATATTAAATTTAATTTTTATTGAATAGGTACTTACTTAATTAGCTAGAGAGTGCGATAAACCCATTTCGTGTTTTTTTTATATTATAGTTCTTATAATGTACATAGAACGCATAGAATATGAGGTCAATTGCTAATTAAATTTCACTTACATCTATTATGTTATAGAAATGTCATCTATATGTATAACTAGCTTTTATACGCGGCTTCGCTCACGCAGACTTCATCCCCTAATTTACCTCCTTAGGGGTGGAATTTCAAAAATTCCTTTCTTAGTGCTCACTTACGTTATATAAAGAACCTACATGCTAAAATTTCAGTATTCTAGCTACAGCGGTTTGGGCTGTGCGTTGGATCTCTGGGTATGTCAGTCAGTCACCTTACTCTTATATATATATAGATAGATATGTACATATAAAGTTGTATTTGTTGATTTTGGTTAAATTTCAAGCGCCTTTGTTTGGCAAAGTAAGCAAGCCCCAGAAATGAGAAATTCAGATCTCTTGAGATTTTTATTCTTTGACTAGCTGACCCGGCGAACTTCGTACCGCCATATTTACATATCTGTGACAGCTTCCCACAGGCAGTGTACAGTCGCGGACAAAAAAACACTTTTCCCGTTATCTTTTCTTTCTAGCAAAAAAAGAATGAATGAAATCGGACTATGTGTTATTGAATTACAACTAAGTACATATTTTGACTTTCATCCCCTCTCTCCAGGAAACCGTGCTGAATTTCGGGATAAAAAGTATCCTATGTCCTACCTCGTAGTATGAACTCAAATCATGCTAAGTTTCATTTGAATCCGTTCAGTAGTTTCGGCGTGATGCACGGCCAAGATACAGACAGACAGACAGACAGACAGACGGACAGACAGACAGACAGACAAAAATTTAAAAAATTACATTTTTGGCTTCAGTATCGATTTCAGCCCTCCTAAAAAAAATTTCAAAATATCTTTAATGTACAGAATTTGACCTGTTACATTTTTATTATAAGTATAGATACTTGTCGAATTCCGCAAAAATAATAAGGAGGATGCTGATTTCAACACGAACGAGCTTATGTACCCTCTCACTAATAACAAAACATGACAGCATTCGTGTTATCATGTTTCGTTAGTGAGTGCGAGACCGAAGGCCTAATGATTCAGAAGCATCACAAGGTCGCCATGGTGTTCTTCTACTTCTTCTTTTTAAAGACAACTCCCGCACTAGGAATAAATCCCGGGGGACTTTACAAACATACATGAAACGGACACAAATAACACCCGGACTCAGAACAACAATTTGTGGATCACACAAAGTGTTGTTCTACGTGGGATTTGAACCCCCGACACTTGGCGAAGTAGGAAACGGCGTGGTGACCGTTAAACCACTAGGCCAAACGTGCAGTCATGGTTCATGATGCTGCATTGTTGCATTGTCTGCACGAGCAATGAGTATGGTGACCACTACTCTTAGATTCTGCTCATGCCTTTTATCAGACAGAGTCACTTTAGCAGGTTCAGATATATAATAAAATCAACAGATTTGTGTTCTTATACAATAAAGAAACCATTATTGTGGAGCTGAGGGACTTATTCTTGGGAAAAACATTTTATACTCACATGTGCTTCACATCTGGTCCCTGTACACTATAATAAAAATAAAAATAATATGACTTTTAAACTTTCGCGTTCCATGATAAAATAATTATTATCTTTACGTCAGCCTGTGACGGCCAGTGCAACCTGGTCGGAACGTCAGGCAAATCAGAGGTATGTAATACCTTGAAATAAGTAATCGCGTTAATTCGCGTAAAAATAATTATTATTATAATAATAATATGAGATTGAGAAGCTGGAGTGGGAATCAGAAAGGTCACTAAAATAAATAGTTACCTTCGCTGTACATTTATCTCCAAAGCACTAGAAATAGAAACAAAAGTAATGTGACAAAGAACAAATTTAGTTTTTTTGGTGACTGCATTATCGCAATGTAATTGATGGAAAATATAGAATTTCAATTTTAATTTATGTACTGGGAAAAGCCTTTGAGATAAAAGGAAAATTTAAAGGTTGCCTCATGAAATGGAAATTAAGACGAAATTAAAAAGATTCTTTGTCCTTGCAATATTGATGCTTAGATATCTATATCTATCTGTGGAGACTTGTTAATGGCGTATTGTATTGTAAGTGTATTGCTGTAAGTTTCCCTAAGATTATTAAATAAATAAATAAAATAAATAAATATAAGATTCGGAAATTGGATAGAGTAATGTCTGCTGATTCTTGATTCAATTTGATACATTGTAGTTTAGCTTGTGTAGTTCCACTGTAGGGACAACGCCTCCCACTGTTCCTTTCACATCATTTTGCAACGTAATAGATCGGACCAGATTTTTCAGATACCTAAATCATCATTATCACCTTAGCCTAAATCGTTACCGTTTTGCAACTTATGTTAAGTCAAGTTATGCCAAGTTTTGTCCATAGACCCGTCAGTATCTGGCAAACGTGTTCCGCCTAGTTCAATTTGAGTTCGACGGCTTTATAGATGACATCTGGGATTTCTATTTTGGAGCACAGTACTGTATTTATGCCGTGAATGTCACTGCCTACGACATTGTACGCCATAATTAATTGGTACTTGAGAATATTTTTGAAGTTAAAATTCAGACACACAGCGACGATTACAAATCGTCACCTTCAGTGGATTAGTTATGATAAAATGAAAATACTGTTAAATTTAATTATCTGACGTACCTGAGCAAGACATAGCGTATCCGAACACTGAAAAAAAAAATGTTACTTGTTTTTTATATATAAGCGAAAACCACCTAGAGTTACAAGTGACATATTTTCGCCACTATTTAGCCTAATATTGGAAGAAACACAGAGAGTAATTATTTATTTAGAGAGTAACAATAATAACTATCCACATGTTATACACGGGAGAGCCCCGCTTTTTTTATGGAATAGGCGGGCAAACGAGCAGACGTATCGCCTGATGGTAAGCGATTACCGCCGCCCATGGACACCAGAAGTGTCACAAGTGCGTTGCCGGCCTTTTGGGGATGGGGGGGAGGTAGGGGATTAGGGTATGGGCCTCCGGTATCCTCACTCACTCAGTGAAATACAGCGCCAACACTATTTCACACTGATTTTCTGGGAGGCCGTGGTATCACTCTGGTCGAGCCGGCCCATTCATGCCGAAGCGTGGCTCTCCCACGGTAAGATTATATACACGTTATCATATAAACATTAACTAACATTATTACTTATTGGAAAAAAATATTTGTCCTACAAAATGTATGGTTTGATCCTTCCCGATTCCAGATGCATGTTGTAGGTACATATTGTATCGATAACGAGGTCATCAAAAATGATACTAACTATACTCTTTGCGCTGTTGCGTGACAGTTTCAGTAATATTTCGTTTCACTCTTGAATGTTGCCGCGATTTCAGCTGTACCACATTCGCAACATACGACTATTAAATCATTAATAACTGTAATAAATTAAATTAAACCAACCAGAATGTTCTAGTCTACAAATAAATGCCGCACCATGCTACAGCGCAAAGAGTATAGCTGATTTTTTAACTGCTGCTTAGTTAATATTTATATAATTTAACAGCCACATTGTCTTAAAAATTGCGTGGTACGTTATCCTACGGTTCTACGCTTAAGTTTTTTTGTAATAGTTTGTAAAATTGGTTCTGGGGTACCCGGAGTATTATACATAGATGAATTTTACAGCCACTTACTTCACTTAAGCATATTTCATTCTGGTCCAGCTGAAAATTATTATCCATAATTATTATAATGACAAAAATTTCAACAAAAACAAAAACCGACTTCGAGGTTTGACTCGATTTCTCTTAGATGCCATCATCAGATCTTAATGTACTTATCGTGGTACCACCGTTGGGAAATCTTCTTTCCATTAAAAAAAGAATAATCAAAATCGGTTCATAAACGACGAAGTTATCCGCGAACACATAAAATAAAATAAAAAAACATTTATATGGTCGAATTAAGAACCTTCTTTTTTGAAGTCGGTTAAAAAAGACTGTTCAGTCCTCTTGCCAAGGCAGCGATCACCTTGATGAAGTTTATAATACCTACGGCCCATAGATAGGCATACAATCACTAAGCTATATCCACTGGCAAGAAGGCTGAACCACGGCTATGTCACCGTGTTCTTAATCTAAACTAAAATCATTAAGCACTTACTGGAGTGTGTGGCTTCAATGTTCTTCTCGGCGTTCCAAGAGATATCTCTTGGGTAGAATCTTCTCTGCTCTGCTTCTTCACACAAATATAAACTCCTAAAGTGCTGTACAACTTCCAAGGTATTCGAATTACAACAACTCGCTTCAGCTAACGCGGAACGCGCCTACAAAACTCGCGAGTCCACGACCTAACACAATACGGGTTATCACTAAAGAGACCGCGGGTCGATGGACAATACAATTGGCTTACTATCAATTAATTTTCACATCCCTGGTTTCAACACGCGTCTTTCAAGTCCTTTTTTCTCCTATTATCGTCTCACGCTGGCATACAGCGAGCCTACAAGTATGTTACCCTAACAAAACCCACGGTGTAATCAATCTCACGCGGAAGCTATGCGAGTATCACAATCAAAATTAAATTACCGCCCGCCAGTACTTGACTTGTTCACGAGAGTTCTATCACGATTCACCTCAAACGTCAAAACGTCAAACACGAACCAGAGACAATCAAAATGTTGCCAGTACAATGACGTTCGAAATCCAACAAAGACATTGCACAAAAATGAAGGGAACCTTGAAACAAATTCTATAATAATATCAAGTACTCATCTGGCCAGCGTGTTATAAGAGGCCCAAACCTCCTTGCTAAGAAGAAAGCTATATACAGTAGAAGATGATAAAAGGCCGTTGATGATGATTATTATTATCAAAACGGTGATATGTCTTCATAACTCATTAGTCCTTCGTCAGAGTCGATACCACAGCCTCACCTAAACAGCTGTAAAAAAATATTTTCGTCGCTTGTTCCCGATTAAGTTAGGTTGTCGGAGCTCGAACTCCCTTCCTCAATTTGAAAGAGGGATACTCAAGGATTTTTTTTATTTTTTTATTTTATTTATTAGGACAACCAACAAGAGCATACACCTTAAGAGCTAAGAGGCACAACAACAATAAAATACAAGCATTGGCGCTGTCTTAATTATAGGTTGCCACGGAAAGCAAAATTATGTATTAACAGATAGTAACAGACAGTTGGGAGCATAAGGCATCGCTTAACTTAAAAAACTTAAAAGAATTTGAAACATAAGAGCAACAAGTATATGCAAACACAAGAGCGTCAAAAAGTACTAATACATGACAAAAAAAAATACTAGATTCGCTTGTCCCAGCTTTACAATTACATTTTTTCCTTTCAAGGATTGTAAACTTAAATGAAATAAAAATATGGATGACATTAACATATATAAATCCTTGGGGGATTATAAGGATGACAATGAACTGGTGTTTCTGGAGTTACATGTGACCATGGATGGCCGTAGTTACCATGAGCCTACCCGTGTCGTTTCACATCTATTTAAGAATCTAATGTCGTTGCTCTTAGTAAACTTTCATTTTTCCAACATGAAGAGACTTTTTCTAGATAACATTTTGGTTATTTGAGTTGTATTTTTTTATGCATGGACCTGCCAAATTGCTTTTGCATCATTGTGCCTCCGGTCTCGCACTCACCAACGAAACATGACAGCACGTATGCTGTCATTTTACGTTGATCTTCTGTGCGAGGGTAGTACCACCCCGATCCAGCCGGCCCGTTCGTGCTGAGATCAGCGTGGATCTACTACCTTAAGAATCTTTTGGAGGTGTATTTGTATATGAATGTACGCGTACCTGAGGACCAAAAGATTATTCTGGTATGGACATGTGATGCGTAAAAATGCGCAAAAATGTAGTAAATAAAGGTTTAAGTATGGAAGCCGACGGATATAAGAGTAGAGGACAACCAGAGGAAAAATGGATGGACTGCGTAAAAGAGGATATGGCCAGGAAGGGAGTAAGCAGTGAAATGACTAGTGATACTGGAGAATGGATAAAGAAAATTCACTACACTAACCCCGAATAAAGTTTTGAAAAAGGGTAGAGTGTGATATTTTAGTAGGTAATTTTTCTGTTTCATTATCGCTTATTAACAGAAGGTACTGTTGTCTGTTATTCTTTTAAATCAAAGAATTAAATTGTACTAGCTGACCCGGCGAACTTCGTACTGTCATATTTACATATCTGTCTCAGCTTCCCACAGGCAGTGTACAGTCGCGGACAAGAAAAAGACTTTTCCAGTTATCTTTTATTTTATTTTCTTTCTAGCAAAAAAAGAATGAATGAAATCGGACTATGTGTTATTGAATTACAACTAATTACATATTTTGACTTTCATCCCCTCTCCAGGAAACCGTGATGAATTTCGGGATAAAAGGTATCCTATGTCCTACCTCGTAGTATGAACTCAAATCATGTCAAGTTTCATTTGAATCCGTTCAGTAGTTTCGGCGTGATGAGCGGCCAAGATACAGACAGACAGACAAAAATGAAAAAAAAATACAGTTTTGGCTTCCAAAAAAAATTTCTAAACATCTTTAATGTACAGAATTGGACCTATTACATTTTTATTATAAGTATATATAGACAAATTTATAGTAACTTTGTTAATCATATTAGTAATTATGTAGACTTACTCCTGCCTTACATCCGTCACCTAAAACACTGGAAATATAAGTTGAGTCAAAATAATTTGACTACTATATATATATGCATAGGTACGAGCGTTCATTTTACTGTTTGTTTGTTAAAAAATTAGGTACCCGTCAGGGATAGCATTTAGTGTAGATTAAACATGGGTATCATCATCATCGGTTAAAATAAAGTCTAAATTCTGTTATTATTTCATTATATAAGTAACTAGCTGACCCACGCAACGTCGTTTACGTCTCCTACAGCCCGTAGCGTAATAATTTTCCCTCGTTTTTGTAAAATTCTTCATTGATGCGCCGCTCCTATTGATCTTAGCGTGATGATATATAGCCAATAGCCTTCCTCGATAAATGGGCTATCTAACACTGAAAGAATTTTTCAAATCAATCCTGAGATTAGCGCGTCAAACAAACAAAATCTTCAGCTTTAAAATATTAGTATAGATTTTGCGAATGCCTCGTTGGCGCAGTGGTAACGTAAGCGACTGCTGTGCATGAGGTCTGAAGTTCGATGCCCGGGTCGGACCAAATGTTTGTATGATCTGCACATATTTATTTCGGAGTTTGGGTGATTTTATGTAGAATATGTATGTATGTAGTTACAAAAAAAGTATATATGTTTTTATATGAATTGCCTAGTACCCCCAATACAAGCTCTGCTTAATTTGGGACTAGATGGCGTTGTGGATTAAATATCCCAAAAAAAATGATTTAGACAAGACAACGATATTTTTTCAAAATAAGGGTTTTTCTCACTTTTGCATCACAGTCACCTGATGTAGGCTGAAAAATTAGTCCAGATATATTAGTTTAAAGCATAAACATACAAAAAGAGCTCTTATGATACACACACATAATTAGACCCAAAATGTACAATTACATTCGTGTCATGAGGGTTTGATAATACGGAGTCTTAGCACTTCTCACTCCTATGTCTCCTAGTCACCCGTGTAGGTTCATAAGGTACGCAGAACAAGAGCAATTCAGGTAGCTTTTTTTAAGGAGATGCCTATGTCCAGCAGTGGACTATTAAAGATGTTAAAGATGATATCTATAATAATCTAAAAAAAAAACCGACTTCAATCTAGACCAAATTGAAATAGGACCCACACGGGAGGCACCAGCTTTCAGATAAAAAAAGAATCATCAAAATCGGTTCACCCAGGCGAAAGTTATGAGGTAACAAACTTAAAAAAAATACAGTCGAATTATAACCTCCTCCTTTTTTCAAGTCAGTTAAAAATAAATAAAATTGAAATGTCTGTTCGAGATTTAAATTAACAGCTTCTCACTAAATGCATACGAGTGTTTATAGTACTTACAACAATTGTATTATAATTTTTGTTTATCTGCCTGTCTGTGTATTCCGACTTATCTTTGGAATGGCTGGACCGATTTTGATTTAACTTTTACTGGCAGGTAGCTCATGATATAAGAAGTAACTTAGTCTACTTTTATTAAGACTAATATAAAACTCAATTGCTGTTCGTTTGTCTCGCAAAAACTCGAGAACGGCTGGGCCGATTTAGTTGATTTTAGTTTTGAAATGTTTATCATAGTCCAGGGAAGGTTTAAACGGTGAAAAATTTAAAAAGTACTTGAAAATTCAAATGTCACGTTTACGAAGTAGCGGGCACAGCTAGTATATAGTAAAACTGACTTGACACTTGACTGCACGGTTGGCCTAGTGGTTTAGGCGGTCGCCACGCCGCTTGCCAATTCGCCAAGTGTTGTGGGTTCAAATCCTACACGGGACAACACTTTGTGTGATCCACAAATTGTTGTTCTAAGTTTGGGTGTTATTTGTGTCCGTTTCATGTATGTCTGTAAAGTCCCCCGCGACACAGGATGTTTATTCCAAATGCGGGAGTTGTCTTTTAAAAAAAAAAAACAGTGAACAAGATACGTACTGTGATGGTTGATGTAAACACTACAAAGTAACAAATAATCAGCAACATTGTGAAATTCCTATATAACGAGATTGCTCACGCTGATAGACTCTGCGAACAATGATTCGGTTGAATTCGATACGGATTGAACATCTATTCATTATAGGCACGGAGACGTCTGCATGTTAAGTATGTATAATGTGTTGTTGTTTTGTTCTCCATTTCTCAGAAATCATAGATTTGCCTGCACGGTTGGCCTAGTGGTTTAAACGGTCGCCAAGCCGCTTTCTACTGCGCCAAGTGTAGTGGGTTCAAATCCCACATGGGACAACACTTGTGTGATCTACAAATTGTTGTTCTAAGTCTGGGTGTTCTTTGTGTCCAGTTCGTGTATGTTTAGAGTTCCCTGCGACACAGGATATTTAATCTTAAAGCGGGAGTTGTCTTTAAAAAAAAAAAAAAACACAAATTTTAACAAAAAAAAAACGACTTCAATCCAACTGGGATCCAAGGACCAAATTGAAATGGGACCACACGGGAAGCACCAGCTTTCAAATAAAAAAAGAATCATTAAAATCGGTTCACCCAGTCGAAAGTTATAAGGTAACTAACATAAAAAAATTGTCGAATTGATAACCACCTCCTTTTTTTGAAGTCGTTTAAAAAAAAAAGATAAACACGGTAGGGAATAATAATAGATAAACACATTCGCACACATTCGCAGGCGTTCTCATATGTCAAAATATAAGCCCAAATGGGCCCACGCGTCACACTGTTATGCCACAGAATGTATTTGTGTATGCATGAAATCAAATTGTTATGTGTGAGTTTGTAGTGACACGTGATAAATGTGTGTGTGTGAAGATTGCCCGATGCAAAAAAATTACAGACTTTTTATCGGACACTATGCTCCCCTCCGTTCGGTGACCCGTATTTCTCTATCTATATCCTCAATGAAACCACAATATGAAGCGAAGTAATATACAATTATACTCTTTGCGCTGTAGCATGGTGCGTGACGTGACGGTTTCAGTAACATTTCGTTTCACACTTGAAAGTTGCCGCGATTTACAAATTATGACTTAGTATATCAGCTGTACCACATTTGCAATATATTAAATCATTAATAACTGTAGTAAATTAAATTAAACCAACCAGAATGTTCTAGTCTACAAATAAATGCTGCACCACGCTACAGCGCAAAGAGTATAGTTATTTATAACAGGTAAAACTATTTATTAGTAAAAGAAATCCGACTGCGTCAATATCAGTCTGTCATCTTTATTTTTTTATCACCGTTAAAAATTCGTTATTTTGATATCACACTTGATGTGTTTTAAAAATGTATTTTTTTGAGATTACTTTTTGGCTCCAAAAATCTTTAAATTTGTTTTTTTTAATTTTGATGTACCCAGTGTCACTCTCACGACTAAGACGAATCTATTGAGATTACTCAGATTGAAAATACGACAAGCCGTTTAGGCTCTAGGGCGTGCCAAAGAAATATACATACATACATACATACACTCGAAAAATTTTGAATTACTAAATAAATAAATAAATAAATATTTCGGACATCTATAACACACAACGCCATCTAGTCCCAAGCTAAGCAGAGCTTGTGTTATGGGTACTAGACAACTGATACAAATACATATATACTTTTTTTTTTTGTAAATACATACATATTATACATAGAAAACACCCAAACTCCGAAACAAATATTTGTAGATCATACAAACATTTGGTCCGACCCGGGAATCGAACCCGCGACCTCATGATCAGCAGTCGCACACGCCAACCGCGAGACCAACGAGGCAGTCTAAAGTAATAGGATCAACACATAAAAAAATGTCTATAAAAATTTAAATGTCGCTTCTAGTGAAGCGCACTAAAATCTTATATCTTTGTATTGTGATGTCCGTCCATGTTCGCAACTGTAGTCTACTACTAATAATACACTTATGTCTACTAGTCAGGGAGGGTAGTAGTTGAAAAAGTATTATATTGTTACCGCCTTATGTATGTTCTCAAGTGAAAGATATTTGTGTATTAGTCATTAGTATGTTCTCATGTTAAGTGAATTGTATTATAATTCTTAATGAGAATAAATATTTACACTCAAAAATATAACCCTCCTTCTTTCGCAGTCGGGTAAAAATCACTATTAATTTTAACACACATTAGTGTGTTTTGAATACCATAAATCTATTATAGTATGGTCGGAAAGGTGGTGTAGTACAACTACAGACCACCTCCCTAACTATATGATATAAACATCATTATACGTATATCGAATTCGTTTTACCCTACCAGACAGTTGGTTAGCATTTGAACGTGGAAAACGACAACGTGGAGTTTTGGTCGGTTTCCACGTCGTTCGTTCGTTCGTTTGACGTCACTGGATTTCACTAGAAAATCCAAACCATGGAATAGTTATTTGTTTTAAGTATATGTTATAAGTAACGATTCCAACCTCGTATAAATGCCTCATTTGTTTAAATCTTAATAATTACTAGGCATACAATAAAATACATTATAACCTTATAATTCAATTGGTGATTTTATAAACAAGTAAATAGTTGATTCATATTAATATCTTGGCGCCTTCCGCTTGTCAGCTTCCGGCGCGACTTTTATTTCATATCAAATCTTTAATGTTACACAATCCTGTATTATCAAATAATAATTGTATGCTAATAATCATTAGAATATTTATGGTAAACAATATTTGATATTATCTACTAAATATGTGAATTTAGTATTGAATTGGGTCAAGCCTGTCAAATACTATAAAAATACCTTCGTTCGAGTAATTTCACGCATTCATATCCCGAACGTTCTACTTGGTGCTAATCGACCGTTGCATATATCATCAATAGAACATAATATTGTCTTGCTAGACACAGTACTGTGGAGGACCAGCCTCCCTAGCCAAGTTGCAAACGTTCTTCGTTCTGCAATCGTTAACGCCTAAATTCTCGTGTGTCATTGGCTAATACTTTGTCTAAGATTAGCTAATGACACACGAGAATTTAGGCGTTAACGATTGCAGAAAGAAAAACGATTGCAACTTGGCTAGGGGCAGGTGTCATGTCCCTCCAACATAAAGGGAGGATTTTCCAACCAGGTGTAGCCAAGTCAAATCTAACCTACTTTAAGATCTCACATTTTTAAATAACAACAATTGTTCTATGTAACCAATAAAGCAAAAAAATAGAGTTTAATACTTGTTCACAATGTTATTTTGTTCCTTTATATACATATTTGGATTTTGCATAGAACTTGGCACTAATTTAAGTATCCATTCTTTTTGCGGCGAAGCCCACAGCCAAGCATACGAGTAATTCTTGTATTGAACTTGGCTCTCCTTTTTTACATTTATGTTTTTGGTGGGTAATAATACAAAATTTTAACAAAAAAAACGACGAAACTGGACCAAATTGAAATGAGTCCACACAGGAAGCACCAGCTTTCAAATAAAATAAGAATCATCGAAATCGGTTGGCGTGATATTGAGTTATTCGTCAATTATTCGTCGCTCGCAAATTGAAGACTTTTATGGTTTTCTCATGGATGACATTGTCAAAACTGGACCAAATTGAAATGGGACCACAGGAGAAGCAACATAGCTTTCAAATAAAAAAGAATGATGAAAACCGGTTCACCCAGACGAAAGAAATTGATTATCTCCTCCTTTTTTTGCAGTCGGTTAAAAACAGATAAACTTGTCTGAAACATCATGAGATGTCGGAAGCTTTTCAATTTATAAACGTTCGTTTTGACATTATCTTTGCAGAACAGCCTCGGCCAATTTAAAAGGAACTTAACAAAGCATATTTTAGTCGTATGACCTTTTCAGATTGCTATCAATAACCCACAACAATGAGAACGAAGAAAGGAAAAAAGGCCGTCAAATTGTCTTGCCCATTAGAATATCAAACGCTAACCTTTTTAAACGACATCAAAAGAGAAAGCTCTGGTTTCAATCTATGTTTGTTTGTATAAGTGTTCTTCTTTAAATATTAATGGACCAATTTCACGGGTATATTCCACATTCTAAAAGGTTGTACTACAAATACATTAGGCACTGGCAAGGATAATTTTTTCGCTCAAGCACTTTTCAGACAATATATTGAGATATCTCACACCCGGCAGTTTTATCTCAAATTAGACAAAATGTTTGCTAAGGTAATCAGACTCCCCTGAGTGTGGCTGCGGATGGACGGGACGGGTTTTCTCCTCTACCCACTTCAGTTGCCAGCCGCAAGGAGGAGACGTCGCGACGTCCACGAGTGCCGTAAGTCGCCTAAATAGAAAGTTAACCCGATGGTGGTGACCGCGCCAGTGCGGGCAGGCGTTGCGAGGGTCCGGATGTCTTAATAATAGTAGTTCTCGGATCCTTCCCATTCCAGGCGCAGAGTGGCACACCATGTGGTTTTAGTCGGTCCAATTCCGACACACCACACCGACGCAATAAACTTAGCGATTAGGATCAATAACTAGTAAACCAAACCAATACGACCATCAAATAACTTTAAAGTCGATTAGTTTTTAGTTAGTATTTCGCTTACATATGCAACAAATAGAAATGTAAAAAAAAAACACCAAATCCAATCAATGATCGGCGAGTTGTGTCTGCATGAAATGTAAAACGATTTTGTAATCAATTAAAACAAATTTGATTTCTATTCGCCACGTGACAATGGTTTTATTTAGAACTAGCCGACCCACGCAACCACGTTTGCGTCTCCTATTGCCCGTAGCGTGCTAATTTTCCCCCGTTTTTGAAACATTTTTCATTGGTGCTCTGCTTCTATTGGTAGTAGCGTGATGATATATAGCCTATAGCCTTCCTCGATAAATGTACTATCCAAAACTGAAATATTTTTTCAAATCTGACCAGCGGTTCCTGAGATTAGCGCGTTCAAACAAACAAACAAACTCTTCAGCTTTATGATAATAGTATAGATTGATATTTTTCGTTTCATTTCAATTCTGTAAACGATATTGTTAGTGTTTTCTTGACAGGTACAAGCAATTTCATTTGAGGTTAGTGAAATATGTATCATTTTTAACCGACTTCCAAAAAGGAGGAGGTTCCTTGTTCCACTGTGTGTATTTTTTTATTGGTTTGAACCTTCCTTGGGAATAAGATTGCTTATAAACGAAATCATAGAATAAGGAAAATATTAACCAAATGCACTGCAGTGCAGCATTTTGTAGTAGAATACAACGTCCTCATGAACATTTGCTAGTACAAAAGACTTAGGTAAAATGACCCAAATGAGAAAACTGTCTGACTTTGAATTCAGCTAAAAAGAAAAAAATAATGGAAAATCTATGTTTCAAAAATACGAAAAAGCAATACATATATGGTTTATATTGTAGGCTCTACCTTCACATTCATCTTTTGCACGCCTACATCATCATCACACGCATTGTCATTCTCTTTTCACTTGCAAGGCACCTCATTGCTCATTTTCTAGGGAACGTCATGTAGGTACATGACAGCAGATCGAAAAATCGATAATTCGCCTAAGATGTCTTACTGTGGTTTTTAATAGGCATGATGACAGTAACCAAGGACCACTAAAATAATGTATTTATCTGATAAAATGGGCTTCATCATATCCTACTTAATATTATAAACGCGAAAGGATGGATGGACTGATGTTTGTTACTCTTTCACGCAAAAACTACTGAACGGTTTTTTTTTTTTACAAATTACCTGCCAAAGTGACTCTGCTCAGCCTGATGGTAAGCTCAAGCAAAATCCAACAGTGGGGGCAACCATACTCACTGCGAAAGCAGACAATGCAGTATGGCGTCCCACACTATGGCGGTTTAGTGAGATGCTTTTTCACGCCCCACTTAAAGGACCCGGGATCATAGTGGGAGGGAAACACGTGCGCTGGTATTGAGTTCCAGTTTTTGAGTGCTTGGCACAGGAAGGATGAACCAAACCGCTTAGTTCGAGAGCGTATTTCAACGGCTCTAAGGCAGTGGCTTCCAAAGCCAGCACGCGTTGTTCTGTAGAGAAAGGGAGAAGGTGGGATCAATTGGAAGAGCTCTTCAGAACACTCTCCATGGTATAGGCGGTAGAGGACTGCCAAAGAGGCGATATCTCTCCGCAACTGCAAAGGCTCAAGGAACTCGGTGGCATAGGGACTGTTGATAATGCGGACTGCTCGGCGCTGCAACCGGTCGAGAGCATCGAGCAAATACTGCGCGGATCCGTCGCAAAGATGAGAACAGTACTCCACGCATTAGCGTACCTGGGTCTTATAAAGAAGACACAAATGCTCGGGCGTGAAGAACCGTCTCACCTTGTTCAGTACGCCAAGTTTCCGCGAGGCCGCCTTAGTGATGCTCTCGATGTACTCCCGCGGGTTGAGGTCCCGGCAAATATCCATGCCCAGGACACCGAGCTTATCCTGTAGTGGCAGTTGGGTGCTCTGAAAAGTGGGGAGGGGAAGAAACGGAGACTTTTTGGTAGAGAACGCGCACACCTGTGTTTTCTTAGCGTTGAACTCGACCAGATTTTCATCACCCCATTGTGAAATGTGGCTCAAAACCCGGTCGAGCTCAGCGACAAGCTCTCGTCGTTTTTCTTCAACGTCTGACAGCTTGGCTGCAGGGTGTCCCAAATAACGCCCATGGACTGTGCTGTCGTCTGCATAGCAATGTATGTTGCCAAGGGCTAACATGTCATTGATATGCAGAAGAAACAGCGTGGGCGATAGAACTGAACCCTGTGGTACGCCAGCGTTTACCTGTAGAAACTCAGAGGCCGCGCCGTCGCAAAGGACCCTAATGCGGCGCTGGTGCAGAAAAGCGGCAATCCAGTTACTGAGTCCAGGAGGCAGACCGAATGCCGGGAGCTTGGAGAGAAGGGAACGATGCCAGACCCAGTCGAAGGCCTTGGCCATGTCAAGGCTGATTGCCAAGGACTCCTCATGCCTGTCCATAGCCTCACCCCAAAGGTGTGTGATGTACGCTAGAAGATCACCCGTGGAGCGGTTCGGTCTGAAACCATATTGCCGATCGTTTAACAAGGAGTGATCCTCTAGGTAGCGGACTAACTGGTTGTTGATAATACGTTCAAACACCTTACAGAGAATGGAAGTGACGGCTATAGGTCGGTAATTGGCTGGGTTAGAGCGGTCACCTTTTTTAGGTATGGGTTGAATATTCACCTCTCTCCAGGCATCCGGAACAATTCCTGAGGAATATGACAGGCGGTACAGGCGCGTCAATACGGGAGCCAACTCCGGTGCACAGTTCTTAAGAACCATCCCTGGAATACCGTGGACTACTGGCTTTCCGGACGTCGAGAGACCGCAGCTCCGCACGGACATCACTTTGCCGGATACGAATATCTTGCATTATGGAGTCGCAGATTGGAATAGTAGGCGGATACGCGCCACGGTCGTCGATTCGGGAGTTAGCCGCAAAGAGATCGACAAGCAATTTCGCTTTCTCTTGCAGCTGATGGGCCAGAGTGCCGTCAGGATATTTCAGCCGCGGTAGTGAGGGCCGGCAATGGTTAGATTGCACGGTTTTAGCTAAACGCCAGAACTTACGGCTACCCGTAGGGTGTGCTACAAGTTCCTGGCCTATCCGTGCAATACGCTGGGCATTCGCTCTGATGTAGGCCCTCTTGCATTCCCTAGTAGCTTTATTGTACGCTGCTTTTAAGCGACCAACGTCAGGGTTGCAATGAGTGCGGGCCCTGGTCGATGCGCGGTAGGTCGATTGTTTATGTGCAACCGCGTTGGAGCACTCGCAGTAAACCAGGGGCGGGTTTTCGTGCTGGCGACATCACTGTGGGGAATATAATATTCCATACCGACTGTTCATTCCTCTCGCCAATGCAGCGATCACCTTGTGACGTTTGCAATACCTATAGGTCCATGTTATAAGCATACAATCACTAAACTAGTTAATTGGCAAGAGCAATGAACCACGGCGTTTCACCGTGTTCTTATTCTAACTAATGTAATCAAGCACTTACTGGAGATGCGTGATGTCCTTGATCTTGTCGGCCGTTGATGGGGTACCCCACTGCGGCTTGTCTTGGTACGTTCACACATACATGCTCCAAAGTGCTGTACACCTCCAAGGTATTCCTAAATGCTTGCGGGCTCCCGAAATCTCGTAATTACAAGACATCCGATTCAGCTATCACGGATCGCGCCTATGACGTGACTACAAAAACTCGCGAGTCCAAATCAGACCAATCATAACGGTAAACCACTAAAGGGACCGGGTCGAATTGACAATTAGCTAAATTACAATTAAAACGGTTCCTAAAACGAGAATCGTCGACCGTTTACAACAAGCGTCTCAATAATACTCTGTGTCAACGTCAAAACGTCAAACAAGAAAAATGACAATCAAAAATTGTTGCCATTACAATGACGTTCGAAATCTAACACCGACAGTGATCTCGCCAGCGACGGCAGACGCACTTTGTGACAAATCCTGGTCTGTAAAGCAGCGTTGAGCCGTTGAGTAATCACGCATGCCATCCCAATCTTTTGATGAAACTTTACAATAATATATCTTATACATCAGAATAACACAGAGGCTACTATTTACCGCGATAACCGAAATACATATGGGCGGAGCCGCGAGGAAAAACTAGTAGAATATAAAAATCGTATTGATTTTCATATTTAGTGCGAGATTAAAAGTTATTAACAAGAAAAAAACTACAAAATACAGCAGTTCGCCATGTTATGTTGAACACCAATCAGAGCGAGTTACGTCACTTATGTATAAAGGTCAGGACCATCACTTTACTGTCTAGAGATATAATTGACATTGGTTGACAAATGGTGACGTCGCGTCTGCACAAACATACGCCACGACACCACCGAGCAGTTTGGCGTAAACTTTAAACTTAAAATTTAAATCGCAATTTTTTCCTACTATCACTTTCTTTCTTTTCTTTTTTTTTCAGACAACTATAGCACTAGGAATAAATCCTGTGTCGCGGGGTACTTTACAAACATACATGAAACGGATACAAAGAACACCCAGACTCAGAACAACAATTTGTGGATCACACAAAGTGTTGTCCTACGTGGGATTTATACCCACGACACTTGGCGAAGTAGGAAACGGCGTGGTGACCGTTAAACCACTAGGCCAAACGTGCAGTCAACTTTAGTACAAATATAACTGTTTTTGACAGTAGGAAATACTTCCGAACACTATAAAATAGTTTTCTAAAATTAGTCATCATGCCTACTTTATTGTTATTAGAGCGTTTGTAAATATTTCTTGTCTAACTATCTCCTAAACTTTTCTTCCAAACTCCTTCATATATTTCCGGCGTGTAAATAGTGTGAAAATCTGAATATGATAAACCATATACACACACCAGAAGAATGTACATATATATAAAATATCACATCAGAGAGTATTATTGCGGGTTTGTACAAAATAGAATTTATTAACAGGTAAAATGATCACTATGTCTATAAGGAATTGTATCGCGCCTGAGTGACGGCGTCGGTTATGTGATTACAAAGGTAGGGCCATTAGAACAGCTATAACAGGTATACCATCGAATTTTGAAATGAATTCGCTGTTGCAGAGAATGGGGCAGGGCGGGGACAGTGCTAAGACTTTGACATTTGTAAAATTGATGACTCGCCATCTAGCGAATGGCCCCGTACTAAAATAGTTACCAGTTAATTTGAAATGTCAAAAGATGGCGTTTTTTAGTGATAACGAAATATAATTTGAATATTAATAAAATACAAAACATTTAATACAATGTAAAAATAAAAAGTTCATTTATTTACGTACTTTTAAAAAATTAAGACTAAATTAAAGTAAAAAGTTAGTGCCGTACTTCAAGATCCAGGTAATAAATCGATAAAGTGACAGTTGTCAGGCGTTACTTATTTTAATTATTTTAATTGTATCTTGCGTACAGGCATATTTGCAGTTTCCGCTTAACCAAAGAGTTTCCGTTTCATATTGTAATATTTCGTTGAAATTACTTCAAGCTAGTGCGTCGAGTTGAGCCTTGAGCTTCTATTGAGTGTTTATTTCGAAATACTTGGATTTTGTTGTGCGATATAGACTATTGAAGAACTGTGTGATAGAGACACTTTTATTCTTAGTTATTTTTAGTGATAATTGTTGTAAAATGCCTAGTAGTAATAAAAAGTGATTATTAATGGATTGTTTTTTTATCTCATACCCTTATATTTTGAATAGATGTTTTACAAACTGTAATCAGGACTTATTTGTTTCGTTCTATTTTTAGCAGACTTATAACAAGTTACGCAAAAATAGGACGGGACAAAATAGTTTAAGTTACGTTTTGTAAAACATCTAACTGAACATGATTTAAGTATAATTGGCTAAAGCTAAGGTTATGTATACAATTAGTTCCCGAGCCAATGTTCAGATGGCGCCTAGAATGACAGCTTGTCAAATGGGTTTGCATTTTTTACCTGCAAGAGGGCTCTCTTTACCCGTATATTACTTTACTCTTTGGAATGGGGTGTGAGAAGTGGTGTGATGAAAAAAAAGTTTTTTTTTATGGAATAGGCGGGAATACGAGCAGACGTATTGCCTGACGGTAAAGTTGGTTGGTAGTAGAGCCACGCTGATTTCAGCATGAATGGGCCGGCTCGACCGGGGCGGTACTACCCTCGCACAGAAAATCAACGTAAAATGACAGCGTTCGTGCTGTCGTGTTTCGTTGGTGAGTGCGAGACCGAAGGCCCAAATAGTCTAGTCAACAAGTTCCATACTTGTTAACTAGACTAAAAGATGCAGCAGCATCACTAGGCCGCCATAGTGTGGGTCGCCATACTGCATTGTCTACATTCGCAGTGAGTATGGTGACCGTCACTCTTGGATTCTGCTTATGCTTTCCATCAGGCAGAGTAGAGTCATTTTGGCAGGCCATACATAAAAAAAAAAAAAGCGATTACCGCCGCCCATGGACACCTGCAACACCAGAAGCGTCACAAGTGCGTTGCCGGCCTTTTGGGGATGGGGGTGAGGTAGGTATGGGCCTCCAGTATCCTCACTCTACCTAACTAAATAGTATTTTGTTAAAGGAAAAATCTATTTAAATTATGATTTAGAATAAGAGGCCCATACCCCAAACCCTCCCCCATCCCCCTCCGCATTCCCCAAAGGCCGGCAACGCACTTGTGACGCCTCTGGTGTTGCGGGTGTTTTGCCGCCTATTCCATAAAAAAAAAACTTTGTCTTTTACACTGCGTACTTAAAACAATAGCAGTACTTGAACATTAACTATAAATACTTGAACATTAACTATAAAGGCAAAATGGTCTTGGATTCAGCATGTGGATGACCATACAAGAATGCCAGCCGCTGTTATTCTCCAAGCCAATTATGATTAACATTAGAATATGCACATAGACAACATCCTTACCACGGATAAAATAATCACCTCACATACCGGTAACAGTGCAGTTGTTACAGTACTGCTGAAAACATTGTACGTTGATTGAGTCAAGTAAACTTCTCACGATATTTTATCGAACCGTTCAATTGATGCCTCTAATGACTATACCTACCTATGCTATAAAAAACGAAGACCAGATCTCTATATTACACTGTTTACTATTTACACAGTTATTTTCACGCTAATAATTTACGGCACGAGGGACTGACGACTTGACAGATAGATACGAACTGTCCAAGACCGGTATAGTTGATGCTTATTGTGTTCTTGAAAGAAACACCAACTACTAGAAGAAACAAGCAAGCAAGATCCCAAACAAAATTTACAAAGGGTAGAAATTGCCGATGATTAATTAGAATATCCTGTGAAATGAACTCAGAAAGTTTTTCCGTATCTCATGGTGGGCGGTTGGTGTCTATTAATCAGTCATCGCTCTTTTCGTGGCTGTAAAGGGGTGCGGAATATATAGAGCTAAAGTGCTTAATGATATTAATTTTAATTAATTTAGTTACCTGACACTAATTCGAAACATCTTATTTGAAATATATATGGCGAAAAAAGGCAGTTCATATTTGGTTAGTGTTTAATGTTTTTATGTAGAAGAAATGTATAAAACTGTTTTTTTAACTGCAATTGTGTAATAATCTTATATATAAAATTCTCGTGTCACAATGTTAGTTACCACACTCCTCTGAAACGGCTGGACCGATTTTTATGAAATTTGGTGTGCATGTCGGGTAGGGATGAGAATCGACCAATATCCAATATCTATTTTTTATACCCAATTTTTTTTATGGCAATACAACGTTTGCCGTATCAGCTAGTCCAATCAACCAATCGCCGTCCACTGCTGAACGTAGGTCTCCCCCAAGAAGCGCCAACCATCCCGGTCCTGGGCAGTCCTCATCCATCCGCTCCCAGCCACTTTCCTTAGATCGCCAGTCCACCGAGCCGCAGGGCGCCCTACACTACGTTTGCCTAGTCGCGGTCTCCACTCAAGCACATTTCGGCTCCACCGACCATCGGTACGTCTAGAGACATGACCGGCCCATTTCCACTTCAGCGTACTGATTCTCCGTGCGATTGTTCGGTGTTCGTTGGTTACCGGTATGATTGGTCTGGTTTGGACTCGCGAGTTTTAGTAGTCAAGTCAATTAGGCGCGATCCGCGATAGTTAAATCGGGTGTCTTGTAATTACGAGACTTCGGGAGCCCGTAAGCCACTTAGGAGTATGCATGTGTAACGACGCAGAGAGGAAACTACCAAGAGGCCCCTTGGACGCCGCTATCAAGGAATCTACACATCTCCAGTAAGTGCTTGATTACATTAGCTTAGAATAAGAACACGGTGAAACGCCGTGAAAGTTGAATACTTTTTGCCAGTGAACTAGTTAGCGATTGAATGCCTATACCATGGGTCCTATAGACATTGCAAACTTCCCAAGGTGAACGCTGCATTGGCGAAAGGATTGAACATTTTGGTTCAAGATCCAAGGTCCAAGATCAGCTAGTACATACATAAAATACATCTATATTCATACTAATATTGTAAATATGAAAGTGGAGGAAAATGGTTGGTAGTAAGTACCTAATACCAATCATTTTAATCCATCCTAACGTGAACGTGAAAACGTGGGAAAGCCACGTTCGGCATGCATGGGCCGGTTCGATCGGAGTGCAACCACGGCCTCACAGAAAACCGGTGTGAAACAGCGCTTGCGCTGTGTTTAATAGAGTAAGTGAGGATAACGGAGGCCCATATCCCAACCCCTTCCCCCATCTCCTTCCATCCCCAAAACGGTTACGCACTTGTGACGCCTCTGGTGTTGCGGGTATCCATGGGCGGCGGCATTTGCTTACCATCAGGCGATACGTCCGCTCGTTTGTAGGGGACAAAGGAATAAAAAATAAAAATTGAACCCACAACACTTGGCGCATTAGAACCGTGCAGACAAACAAACAATACGCTGAAATTCGTTTTTTTGTGTGGAGCGATTTGCGATCAGATGAAGCTTAAATAACCCAACCACAAAACAAACAAGGAATTTCCGTAGAAAGCCTTTCGTTGGTTTTTTACCCAACCACCCGTTAGGATTGCCACTAGTGCAACAAGTAAGTGCTCTTCGTGGTAAGGTCACAATATGTTAAGAGTGGTCACCCATCTATGGATTGACCTGGTTATATTTGCTTATCTTTCCAATTTTACGGTTATAAACTAAAAGTTTAAATGAACCATGAAACGCGAAGTTTCAAAAGTTGGTTTTACTGATATTGATATGGTGTAAAAGGTTTAATTAGCTTCAAAGTTTTTCGGAGACCCGACTGTTCACTTTTGGCAGTTTGTACTAGCGATTCAGCAATAGGGACACAGGTGTTATGAAATTGTAGGCAAATATCGGCAAACCGCCTAGGGTGTATTTGCTCGTGAAAAAGTGCTTGCAGGGGGATTTACAAAGTACAGCTTTAAGGTTTACCTTGTTGAGATAACTATAGAGAGGTAAGGGTAAGCTATTATTTAATTTATGGATTATGGACTGGTCAGGTGTTTTACTACCAAGCCTTGAGTTCAATTCCCATTTATGACAAATAATTGTGTGATAAGTATGATGAATTTGTCTGTATCTGGACTGGATGGTACTCATCTTTATTATGTACTAGTTGTTGCCCGCGGCTTCGCCCGCGTGTATGTCTGTTATCACTGCAAATAGTAGCCTATGTGTTATTCTGATGTATAAGCTATATTACTGGAAAGTTTCATCCAAATCCGTTCAGTAGTTCCGTTCCATCCATCCATTCATACTTACAAACTTTCGCGTTTATAATATTAGTGGATAAGTATGGATTTACAGGATAATATAAATACAATACTTACATGAAAGATTACCATGCCATGCCAGTAGAGTTGGATTGGGAAATACTAGAAGACAGACCGACAAAGAGATAACAAAATCTTTCATACAACAAGATGAAAACGAGACCTACAAGGTGCACGCAATGAACCTAGAAATGCAGAATGAATGGTTAACTCTAGGAGAATTTTGTATCCCACCAGCTTTGAAATGGCGCACACTTTTATATGATTGGTCACCCGCCCTGTTAAAATTCTACCTCAACGCCTTTCAATTAACCCTCCCCGATCAAAGCAACCTAGTAAGGTGGGGAAAAGCTACAGAAAAGGCTTGTACGATGTGCAATGCGGCAATAGGTACAGCCAGGCACTTACTGACAGGTTGTAAGGCGCTATTAGACCGGGGTCATTATTCACGTCGCCATGATAGGGTATTACTCATCATACGCGAAGCTATAAGTTTATCACTGGCGAGAGCGAAAAAAGGAACAACAACAAACATAAAAACTAACATCGCGTTTGTTAAGGAAGGCTCAACAAAAAAGATTTCACTCACACAAAAGCCGTACTCAATTATAAATACCGCCAGTGACTGGACATTATTAGTGGACACGTATGAAAATCACTACAGAATACCGGAGGATATCTGTGCCTCGGCGTCCAGACCGGACATATTTCTTTATGCAATGTCAATTAAGCGTGTAGTACTAGTAGAACTCACGGTGCCGTGGGAAACGAACATCCCTAAAGACCACGCTTTAAAAAGAAACAAGTACTTTGACTTAACCAACGAAATAACTAAAAATGGTTATGTCGTTGCGCTGTATGCCGTGGAAGTGGGTGCGAGGGGTATACCAGCTAAATCCCTCTATAACCTGCTTAAAGACCTTGGATTGCCAAGAGCTTCAGTAAGCTCTTTTCTTGAACGAATATCCAAAGCGGCATTGCTAGGCTCACTTCAAATATGGTTAGGTAGAGGGGGTAACACGGCGGACAGTGGAGGTGAGCGTTGACGCGTCGTAAGGAGTGCTCCTTAAACCTAAACCTGGGTCGCAATTCCCAGGCACTGTCGAAGTCGCATGTGTTGCCCCCATCTATCACGCGATGGACCCGGCACCCGCACGGTGAATCCATGGAACGCTAAGAAATAGGTCATGCTGAAGATAACGTTCGACACAAATACGACTCGTGTCTCGACTCTTCGCAGAATATATATTGTGATCATGGCTATTATCTACACCTGTGGCTGACGATACTGTTATTCATTCGAAAAACAGCTGTAACATTTTTAATATTATAATGAAATTTCAAAAGCAAGCACAATAACTTAATAACTATCTATAGAAAAACTAATAAAGAATATTAACCAATCCCGTAATTTGGAGTGAATAAAAGTCTATTTCAAAACAAAATGCTGATTTCGATGAGTAATAAATATGGATATCCATCAATTTTATTTTAATAAAATTGCGATTACAACATGATTTATGGATATATTATTCGTCTGTGTTACTAAAATTAGGTTTAGCGTTTTTCTAATGCGAACCTAGACATACCTTTTTATTAGGTATTTAAATAGGTACAGTCAGGTACACTATAAATTACAAATCCACTGTGTACTGATTAATGTAGGTTGTGGTACTTTAATAGTGTATTAGTTAATATTTTATCGCTATGTGCTGACGAACTGAGAATGCAGTGCCACCACCCTAATTAATGTTATGGGTTTCGTAAGAGAAGACTGAGGGAGGAGGAGGCTGCAGTGACTCGTCTAGCCAGGATGGTAAAACCTATTTGCTAATGAAAGACCTGTGTTTTTATTTTTATGGAATAAGCGGGCAAACGAGCAGACGTATCGCCTGATGGTAAGCGATTACCGCCGCCCACTCACACCTGCAACACCAGAAGCGTCACAAGTGCGTTTCCGGCCTTTTGGGGATTGGGGTAGGGGATTGGGGTATGGGCCTCCGGTATCCTCACTCACTCGGTGAAATACAGTGCAAGCACTATTTCACACCAGTTTTCTGTGAGGCCGTGGTATCACTCCTGTTAAAGATTGTTTATGTGATGTGGAGTTGATTTTTCGCTGCGATATTGAGAATATGATTTGCTCTAAACTTGCAAGTGACCATGACAATAGTTACTTACAACCAGTCCATCAGGTTGTCCTCATTACGAAGAAGTTCGTTCTGTTCACGATAAAGTGTCGACGACATTCTTAGATAGTCACTTTTCCCTTTCTTCCGTGAGGAAATCCTCGGATCTCAACCACTATGCGATCGATAAGATTGTTACGTCGGCCTTGATCGGACTAAAAACCGAACATCGTTACGGGTACAAAAGCTTCTGAACCAGATGTAACCTAGAAAGAATATCCCTGATGAACCCTAAAGCCGAGTCTCCACAGAACAAAAGTTGGCAACTTTTGTGTTGTCAGCCTTTTTTGTGTAGGTAAATTTCGGTGGAGACGCGCCTTAAGACATCAATGCAAGTAGACAACCCCTCGTGTTTTGAAACTACGGGAACACCCTTTCTAATTCCCACAGAGCATGGCTCCGCTGGCACCCCTGTAACACGATGAGTAGTCCCAGTAATCAGGGGATCTTGACTAAAGACCAAGGTCCAATTTATTATTTGTTAAATATTTCATATGACAATTTAGATGATATGTTGAAACTCTCGGAACTAAATTTTCTGACGAAAACACTGTCTTATTAAGATCCTTTCTTTAGCGATAACTAAGACAGCGGTCTTTATTGTAGTTGAATAAATGTTAGTTCAAAATCAAAATCAAAATCAAAATCAAAATCTTTATTGCTAACTAAGTGTAGGTACATTTGTGATCTTATAATATAACTTGTCTCAACTTAGTAGCCTTTTACAGGCATTGCAAATTTGAGAGAAGATGACGATGTTACACACATTACATAGGTATTAGGTTATAGAATTTTAGAATTATATAAAGATAAACAAATTAATAACTATAACTAAAAATTAAGTAATAAAGTGAACCATTTTAAAATCCTTAAAAGAATAAAATAAAAAGATCATTGATATAATGACATTTTACATCGAACAACTGCTTTAAATTACATAAGCCTAAAACTAATCATTTTGCATATATATTATATCTTTATCATTTGTCTACCTAGCCATTATTGTGATTTATTGTTTAGGTGTAGGATTTGTTGGTGTGTGTTCATTTGTGTGTGGCTGTGTGTGTGTGTGTTTTGTTTGTGGTATATTTTCTATTATGTATTATTTGTGTTTTGTTTCCATGTATTCTTCTACTGAGTAAAAGCATTTTTTGATTAAAAATGTTTTCAGTTTTTTAGTGAATACTGTAAGTTTGGTTTCACTTATAATGTGAATTGGTAAATTGTTGTAAATTTTAACTGCCATGTAGTAAGGGCTCTGGTTCAGCATTTTAATTCTGGATTGTGGTAAGTATAGTCTGTCTCTGTGGCGTGTATTTAAATTGTGGGTGTCTTTTACTTTAGTGAAGTGATTTATGTTTTTATAAACAAATATACAAATATCAAATATATATAATGATGGTAGTGTGAGGATGTTATATTTAGAAAAATAAGGCCTACAGCTGTCACGATTTCCAATTTGGGCGATAATTCTGATACATTTCTTTTGAAGTATAAATAAATCCTGAAAGGATACACTATTCCCCCACAACATAATCCCATATCTTAACCAGGAGTATGCGTAAGCGTAGTAAGCGGATAGTGCGGTTTTTTCATTTGTGCTGCATTTAAGCTGGAATAAGGCGTATGTGAATCGAGATAATTTATTTTTAATAAGATCAATGTGTGCTTTCCAGTTAATATGTGTGTCTATTGTTATGCCAAGTAATTTGAATGTGTCTACGGTTTCTAATTGTGTGTTATTGTATGTTGTGTCAATGTTTATAGGGGTGTTTTTATATGATCTAAATTGAATGGTTTTTGTTTTATTGTAGTTTATTTCCAAGTTATGGTCATTAAGCCATTGATTTACTGTATTAAGAGTTTTTCGAAGTATTGGTGTGGGATTTACTGACTTATCATACGCAATCAATATTGATATATCATCAGCGAATAAGACGGGCAATGTTTGTTCCTTATTAAGTACTTTCGGTAAGTCGTTGATGTATATCAAAAACAGCACACAACCCAACACGCTACCCTGTGGAATTGAGCAGGTAATGCTTCTTCTTTCAGATCGCACCATTCTAACTTCATTTGTATCAGAGTCATAATGGTCAATCTGAACTATTTGTGATCTGTTCTCTAAATATGATTTGAACCATGTGTAAGCAGGGCCACGAACGCCAGAACCATGTAGTTTGTTTAAAAGAATGTCGTACTGTACTTTATCATATGCTTTCGTCATGTCAAGCAACACTCCCAGCACAAGTTTCTTGTCATCTATATGTTTAAGTGCGGTTTGGATATATTTATATACTGCTAATGTAGTTGATCTTGTTTTTCTGAAGCCGTTTTGACTGTCATCAAGGATGTTATATTTTTCTAAGAAATCGTATAATCGGTTACACATTGCTTTTTCAAACACTTTCGAAAATGTGGGCAATAAAGCTATAGGTCTATAATGACTACGAGTGTAGATGTCGCCCTTTTTATGTATCGGTTTGATCAATGATATTTTTAGGGGATCTGGAAATTGACCATCTTGAAGACTTTGATCGACTAAAAATGTGAGCGGTATTGATAGTTTTTCTGCACAATTTTTTAGTAGAATTGGAGGGATTTCATCTACGCCACAACTGTGTGTATTTTTTATTGAGCGGATTATGTTGACTATCTCTTTTCGGTTCACAGGACGCAAGTACATGGAGCACATTTGTGAGTTAACAACGGGTCGGCCTCGCGCGTTGTTTTTGTTGGTATCGTTCGTGTCCGTACCGACGGTAGCAAAATACTCGCCAAAAGTACTACAAATAGTTTTTGGACATTTTACTATATGATTGTTGATTTTTAGTGAAATATTTGGTGGAGGTAGTTTTCTTTTTGGCTTACCTGTTTTTTGGTTTATGATATTCCACATTGTTTTTGTTTTATTATCAGAGTTTTCCATTTCTTTGCTAAATTCAAGTTTTTTTGATATTTGCACAGTACGTTTTAAAGTTTGGCTATATTTTTTATAAAATTTACGTATTATATCATTATCAGTTACATTTAACAAGGTTCTTAATTTTCTTTTGTGTGCACATGATTTTTTTAGACCTGTGGTAAGCCATCCTTTTTTTGGCTTATTCTTTATTTTTATTTTTTGTATCGGTATATGTTTGTTAAGTAATGTTGTCAATATACTAATAAATAAATCGTAATTGATGCTTAAATTATTGTGTGTGTTAATTATTTCATGCCACTGTATGTCATTTAGTGAAGTGTTAAAGTTTGTGATGTTTCTATTTGTGAATAATCTTTTTTGTATGTACCATGTTTTGCTATTATTGGGATTAAAGTGTTTCGAATTTATTTTTAATGAAATCCCCTTATGATCAGAGAGACCGTAGTCTTGGACGCTGGCTTCACTGATAAGAGGCATGTAGTTAGTAAAGAGTAAATCAATGCAGGTGGAGGAGCTCTTTGACACTCGTGTTGGTTCATTGATAATCTGTTTGAGATTGTTTGAAAACATTAAGTTGATAAGATCCTCTGTCTGTTTATTTTTGTTTAATAAATTTATATTGAAGTCACCTCCTATTACTATATACTTATTTTTATGTTTGGTGTTCAATTTATATAATAGTTTTTCTAGCTGTTCAAAAAATATGTTAATGTGCCGATCTGCTCTATACAAACCAATGAAAATACAATTTAGTTTTAGTATTTCTATAGCACTAATTTCTATTATAAATTCCATACTATAGTCGTTTATATCTTGCCTCTCAATACACTCTAAACTATCTTTAACAATTGCACAAACACCTCCCCCTTCATGCGTTTTACGGCAGAAGGTAGAGACCATTTTATAACCTGACAATGAAATCATATCACAGTAGTTCTCATTTTTCCATAGCTCTGACAGTAATAATATATCTATATTTAAATCTAATAGGAAATGCTCGACTAGATGAAGCTTATTGCCTATACTTTGTATATTCTGAAATACAACATTGAGTTTAGTATCGAAATGTATAGTTACGAGTGGGTTTCCTTTTCATTGGGATCGACGTTGCTGGTTGTGACTGTGTTGGTGTTATTTCTTTGTTGGCCGTGGTGTTGCTGCTATCTAAGTTCGATTTGGTGTTGCTGTTTTCTGTATCTGAGATCTGAGACTGGGACGTTTTCGAGGTTTGTAGGGAGTTATTTGCGTACTCTTTGCCGTTTATATATAGTTTGTTATTCTTTATTATAGCATGGTTCCCGTTTTGTCTAGCTATTCTCAGATTTTGTCGGAGTTCGTTACGACCTTTTAACGATTTTTCATCCATGAACATGCCAACAGCCAATCCTGAGTTGTAAAAGACGCTAGAGTTTTGTAACACATGTCTCGTTATTCTCTTGTTTGTTAATTCAATAGCTAGAGGTCTACGATCTCCTCGTTTTCCGATACGCCTGACCTCTTCAATGTATGGTTCAATGTTTACATCCATAACTTCATGAAATACCCTAGAGATACGGTCTATAAGAGCATATTCAGTATCATGGTGTGTTTCAGAAAGACCATAGAGTACAATTTTTTTTGAATTTTTTAGAATGTGTAGTTGGTGCTCAATTTGTTCAATGTTTTTATCAATTGAGCAAATATTTTCTTTTATTTTGTCTTGTTCTAATGTTAAGGTTTTCGTGGTATGTTCAACCTGGCTTCGAAGTTTTAATAAGGCAGTGTCCATTTCTGTCTGTATTGCAAGCTTAACATCTTCGAGAAGAGATACTTTCATTTTTTCCAATTTAGAATCCAAAAGTTTGCTGAATTTTTCTAGCATTTGATCTTCTGCTTTTAGGGTTGCTGGGGCAAATGGAGCTAATATTATACTGTCCGAGGTTTGGTTCATTGTATTCCCAATTATGTCATCTAAAGTTTGATCATTTTCATTAATGTGATTTTGTGTGGTCTGTGTGAGTCTTCGTCTCATTGTAACATTTATAGAATCATCGCAAATGTTTTGTTGCATGTATGGTTTTAATGGGGTGTTAGAGTTGTCTCCCTTTGGCATATTACATATACAAGCTTGGCATCTCCACACATTTTTCTGCTCTTTTGACATAGTGTTAAAAAAGTGGTATTGGGGAATGTTTGCACATAACAGATCGTAATATTTGTTGCAGTGAGCGCATTTTAAACATTCAGAATTATCAGTATTATTCATACATCCTTCGCATTGAGGCATATTGGAAGGAAATCTTGTATTCGGTTGTGTTGATCGATATTAGGAATTAGTAGTGTCCTCTAGTGGCGGGAATTTGTATTATATACTCAATTGTATTCATGGATGACTTGTCAAGGACGAAGTGAAGCGAGTTCCGTGTTTATGACATAGATGACGCTATTCACTATTTACATGAACTGCTTTGATTGTTGTGGCAAAATTCAAATGGGTTAACGAACTATTTTTTTCACACTTACTTGTTGATTCTTTTTGGCCAATTTATTCACTATTTTCACTGTGAAAACTTATTTTGGTTTACCAAAATATCACTTTTTCACTATTTTATTAATGCTTTCAGGTCTAGAAAGCGCTATTTGTTTGAAAATTATTGTTTTTTGATGACAATTTAGTTTTCACTTTTAAATGTTTTTGCACTAGTTGTAGAAGCTCACTAACAATAGATGGTGATTATCAGATGTTGAGACACAGTTTTATAATATTCAGGCACTATATCACATTTACTAAGTATTTAAATATATTTTTTTAACTCAGAGTCGATGTTATCATGGCAACTAGCGCCATCTCCAATCCAACTACTCCAACTAATCCAACTACTTTAGTTCCGACGAAACAAAAGTAAATTCACAGTGACATTAACAACTAATCTATTTGAAACAAAAGCTTTTTGTAGAGGTATCTTGAATGGAAGGTAGATGAATGTGGAGTGTTTTATCGCTATACTTTTTTATTTAAGATAATGTTTTGTTCAGAATAATAAAATTAAACCGTGGAAGAGCCACGCTTCGGCATGAATGGACCGGCTCGACCGGAGTGATACCACGGCCTCACAGAAAACCGGTGTGAAATAGCGCTTGCGCTGTGTTTCTCATAACTTTCGACTGGTTGAATTCTTTATTTATTTGAAAGCTGGTGCTTCCCTTGTGGTCCATTTTAATTTGGTCCAGTTATTGAAGTCGGTTTGTTTTTGTAAAAATTTGTGATTATTATGTTTGTAATGTGTGTTTTTCTGGCGTGCCTAAGGATAGTTAACATCACGCTTAAACCAATAAAAGCCAAGCATGATTGAAAAGAAAGGCAGGCGAAGTCGCGTGGGTCAGTTAGCAATAAATATAATACTACTAGCTGATCCGGCAAACGTCGTTTTGTCATATAATTTTTTCATATCTATACTAATATTATAAAGCTGAAGAGTTTGTTTGTTTGAACGCACTAATGTCAGGAACCGCTGGTCCGATTTGAAAAATTTTTTCAGTGTTGGATAGCACATTTATCGAGGAAGGCTATAGGCTATATATCATCACGCTTAGACCAATAGGAGCAGAGCACCAATGAAGAATGTTTCAAAAACGGGGGAAAATTATCACGCTACGGGCAATAGGAGACGCAAACGAGGTTGCGTGGGTCAGCTAGTATAAGGTAGAAATTACATCTATATCTATTATATGTATGTTTATGTCCTATTAGCTACTTAACTAGCCTATTTGCTTGTGTGTCAGTGATTCTTATCGGTGAGGCTCTAAATTTTTTTTTATCATTTTGTCTGTCTGTCTGTTTGTTCCAGCTTATCTCTGGAACGGTTGAACCGATTTTGGCTTTCTCTGGTAGATAGCTGATGTTATATGGAGTAACTTAGGTAACTTTTTAGACTACCTTTTCTCGGCTAGTGTAAAATGTATTTCAAGTTTATTCATCAGCTGTTTGTTTAATATAGTCATATCAGACAGAAGTGTCTGAGATTTATTAAGTTCTGATAAGTTTATTAAGTACCTATATATGATACAATTTATAAGAGAACTCACTGACCGAATCGAACGCACACGTCCTTACTAACAGTCTACATATCGAACTGTCAAAAATAAAAATCAACTAATGGACCTGGTATATATTTTTACAGATTTTTTGATATAGAGAATTAATATTGCCATTGAACATGGGAAAGCTTTTAGTCTTCTTTCAACGCAATAGGTCAATTGCGTGGAGGAATTTTATGAAAAGGAAAACTAGAAACCCTTATGGCCGTCAGTCTTTCAAGACCCTTTTTCTCAGAAGTACGTGGAAATCAGAGAGTTGAAATAAATGTTAAATATTTGTGTATTATATGTTTTCCCATTGTAGTAGCAGGAAAATCAAAACATACAGAAATCACTTAATGGTCTAAGATCCGACCCTAGATTGACTTTCACCGAGTTGATCTATACTAATGATATAAACGCGAAAGTTTGTAAGTATGGATGGATGGATGTTTGTTTGTGATTTGGATGAAACTTTACAGTGATATAGCCTATAGATACATCAGAATAACACATAGGCTACTTTTGCCGCGATAACCGACATATACGCGGGTGGAGCCGCGGGCAAAAACTAGTTTATTATAAACTAAGTTATAATCTATTACTTCCAACTACAAACATCCATACTTACAATTACAAACTTTCGCGTTTATAATATTAGTATAGAAGTATAGATTTATTTTATTAATAGCTGTCCCGCAAATTTCGTACCGCCATTAGTTTTCGTGACTTATTTTAGTATAATATGAACGCCTTAACTTAAAAATAGAACTTTTCAGGTTTCTTATAATTATCTTCACAATCGTATCGTATCTTATCGTTAAAATAACAAAAATGTAAAAAATCAATTTCTTTCAGTCGATCGGAAGTTATGCGCATACTTACATTTCGATGCTTCATTTTTATTTTTATAAGATAACTAGCTGTGCCCGCTACTTCGTACGTGTCACATTTGGATTTTCAAGTTATTCTTAAATTTTCACCGTTTAAACCTTCCCTGGACTACGACTAACATTTCAAAGCCAAAATCAGCTAAATCAGCCCAACCGTTCTCGAATTTTACCGAGACAAACGAACAGCAATTGATTTATATATATAAAGAAGATATATGCTAGTAAATATTGTTTATTGTTTAAAGTTCGAGATGTCTGACTTTCATCTTATCTAATTCTACTTCGAAAGCTGTAGGTGCATTGCATGCATATGCTGGTATTCAGTAAAGTTTTAATTAATATGGGAAGTCAAGTGTCAAGTGTTTTCAAGTTATTTTGAAAGTTTTGCTTTTGTGGACTTGCAGAATTCTGAGCTGAGTTTCACTGTAGCTCTGCGCATCACAGCTGGGGTGGCACCATTTGTCTTTGAAGGGCGGCCCAACTTGGGTAACGGTAGTAACAAAAGTTTGTGTTTTATACGTGAGAAAATATTTGTATGTATGTTGTTATTCATTGATATATGTAAAATAGTAGTAATATGTTTGAATATGTTGTAAATTTTGTGCGCCTACCTTATAAGATTTCTACACCACCCGAAGGTTGACTGGAAGAGAATGCCCTGGGCATTAAGTCCGCCGATGTACATATTTAATAAATAAAATAAATATTTGTACGAAACTACATTAAATTATTTATACAGTTTATTATTACAGGAAAGTGTTTTGAGCTTGCATCGATCTAACTTAACAATTTTTAGCTTTTTACAAACTTTTATTTAAAACTTGCAATATTTTTATGTTTCCCCGTTCTTAAATTCTCGATTTTTTTAATATTAAATATTGACTATTCATAAGTGCCTGTAAAATAGGTGCCTTTTTGAGTTTGAGTTTAAATTTGACTAAGTTGAAGTTATATTTTTGGGAAGAATTTTTCTGAATTGTACATTACAGTTACAATCAATTTTTTTGGGTAGGTATATGTAGAAATAAAATAAAATAGCCTTTATTCTACTACCAATTACATATCATACTAGATTAAATTTATGTTTTTTTTCTTTTAATTCCTAGGTAATAGTCGCCTCTTTAGCGTCGGCCTCCCCCAATACTCTCCACTGCTTCCTGTCCCTGGCTGTTCTCATCCAGTCTGCCCCAACTCTCTGTTTGAAAGGTATAGGTACTTTACCTCAAAATCAATGCAATAATACCGACCTGTTTTGATGATAAAGCTAGAGGAGAGCCACATAACATATACGTTCAAGTCTACTTGCGTAAGTCTGTCTGTCTGACGGTCAGACAAAACAGTCTGGATTTCCGCAAGTATACTTGAACGTGTATGTCCGGCTTTACACACCACATAAATAAAAGCTTATTTTTTACTCGACTGTGTCAGAAGCACGGCAATGTTTTTCGAGCGTTTGTATGTATGTGGATATGTATGTATATCCATTTCTTTGGCACGCCCTACGGCCGAAATGGTTGGACGGTTTTTGACTGTGATCGTGGTACTGGCAGGGGCTATATAAATTTACAAAATGGCGACCGCAAATGGAAAAAAAGGGGGACTAGGTCATTTCTTTTAAGCAGTCGGGTTTTTTTATAATAATTGTTATTTATCTTTATTGTTGTTATATTAAAGCATCCACTAATTTGTAATGGTTTTACCATATAAATTATGTAATAACTGTTTATTATTAACTCTCAAAGAGAACATTTGATATTCAACTGATAATTAGATGCGTATACTTCAGCAAAAACTTGTCATGAAATAAAAAAAATAGTTTTGGATGTAACTTCATAAACTAAAAACTGTAGATGTAACGAGTTTATAATAACCGTTATACGTTCTATGATAAAGTTTGTCTATCAAATTAATAGTTTTTTTTGGTAATTATTTAACAATTTTAAATTAAATTCTTATCAGATAAACGAAACATTGCATTTTTGCGTTCACGACGCTAGCTTAAATAGATATTAGCATTTGCCTGCGGCGATTACCGCGATAACCGAATTATCGCGGTAAATAGTAGCTAACTAGCCTAAGTTGTTCCCCAAGAATTAAAGTGTGATCTACTTACAAAATTTTATTGAAATCGGGGCAGTGGTTTAACCATGAAAGCGTAACAGACAGACAGAGTTACTTTCGAAAATATATTACTAGCTTTCGCCCGCGGCTTCGCTCGCATTTAATAAAAAGTATCCTATGTTACTTCTAATGTAACTCCAAGAATATGTGTACAAAGTTTCATGATGATCGGTTAAGTAGTTTTAGCGTGAAAGCGTAACAAACAAACCTACATTCACATTTATAGTAATAGACGATTAGTATGGACGGTCTCATTATACACTAATCATATCATATACTCGTATACAAACAGTAGGAGTATCTCACCAAATCGTACTAAACTCTACGCTGTCAACAGATATTTTAAACTACGTCTTAATTACTTTCACATAGGGTAAAAGTACAGTAAATCTAAAAATAGCTTCATAAATAAATGTCAGCTGAAAATCGTCAAACAAATTACAAGTTTGTAATTTGTAAAATGATTGCAGTTTATAAAATACTCTTTAACTGAGAGAATTGTCAAACACATACACAATCAAAGTAGAAGTTTTAATGGAGGCCTGAACATTGTGATAGAAAAGTAATGAATTGAAAACACTCTTTCAAAAAATTTATTTCGTTTTAATAGCACGACGAACAATTTATATTAGTATAATACCTAATAGTCCGGGATCCCCGGAACCAATTTTACTAATTATTACTATCAATTAATTTAACAGCCACATTGTCCTACAAATTGCGTGGTACGTTATCCCGGTCCTATGCTCAAAAGTTTTCTGTCCCTACTACCCCTGTTAGCTACCATAATCGAAAATATTTATAAAGTGAAAGGCGCTCTCATCGAAATGAGGCCACTCACGAAAAATTAGCTTGATGATAATTACTTGTAAAATAGGTTCCAGGGATCCTGGATTATATAAGTATAATTCTCTCAAAATAATTACAATGACGATTAAATGCATTAGAGAAACCAGAATTTCCAAATGCAGGAGAATTATGTGTTTTGTTCTTTGTATTCTAGTTCGATAGATGGCGTTAATACCAAGCTAAATTACGATATAGTTCTATTCACATGGGCATTATAATCAGAGAATATTTTATCATTCTACAAGGTATAAATCAAGGGGAAATTCAAATTCATTTATTCAATTAAGACACTAAGTGACATTTGTAAACGTTAAGTTGAAGCTACAGTTAAAAATCATAGATCGACACAAACAGACGCCACAGCATGTGCTGCATTGTCAAGGTAAATAATAAATAAATAAATATTTTTTGGACATCTAACACACAACGCCATCTAGTCCCAAGCTAAGCAGAGCTTGTGTTATTTGTACTAGACAACTGATACAAATACATATAGTCGCACATACATACTTTTTTTTGTAAATACATACATATTATACCCCAATATAACATATAACACCCAAACTCCGAAACCAATATTTGTAGATCATACAAACATTTGGTCCGACCCGGGAATCGAACCCGAGACCTCATGAACAGCAGTCGCACACGCCAACCGCGAGACCAACGAGGCAGTCAAATTAGGTGAAAACACCAAAATTTACTGCCTGACTTCATCCATAACTTCCAGTTTCCAGAATGCGTAGAGCCTTATGAGAAGAATACTGGCAAAGAAACTCATGACCACTCTTTTTAAAAGTCAGATATTCAGGTACAATAATGTTAGTATCACATGAAAGGTCAACAGTACAAAAAAAACTCAGTGATAACGTTGACGGTTTGAGTCTTTTAAACATAGGAATCATTCAAGGCCACATATTCTTACATTCAGTTGCAAAAATCTACTGTTAAAAATAATTCGTGACTGGATTAAGAGGCTAGAGTTGCAGCTGAACAAACTAAAATAATAGTATAGGCTAAAGCATCGCTGACCAGGCCGACCAGTCACCCCAAGCAGCACCCGTTCACGAGTATGACGAATGGACCAGCCATCATCTCCTTAGCCATATCAGAGGGAAACAAACGAAAACCAATAGATATACTATTAACAAGAAGTACTAAATCAATTTGATGATATTTCCAACATTATATCCTGAATGAAGAGTTGCTGATATGTATTAATTTTATTCCGAACTCATACAGGAAAAAATTATGTATGCTATGTATTTGATTAACTTAATTCTACCTTCAATTAAGTGATAAGAACCGTTGAATTAATTTGGATTAAACGTACCTAATTATGTTACGTGTGTAGATGTGAGTCTTGTGTGGTTGGGATCTCACTCTGTGTGAGAGAGACAGGTCGCATTTTCAAGGACATAAATAATAATAATACGAGTAACTTAGTTCATCTCACACACGGCACACATGGTTACCAGACTTTCCCACAGGTAGTAGAGCCATGTTGATCTCAGCATGAACGGACCGGCTCGACCGGGGCGGTACTACCCTGCACAGAAGGTCAACGTAAAATGACAGCATGCGTGCAGTCGTGTTTCCTTGGTGAGTGCGAGACCTGTGGCCCAATGATGCAGAAGCATCTCAATAGGCCGCTATGGTGTGGGTCGCCATACTGCATTGTCTGCATTCGCAGTGAGTATGGTGACCACCACTTTTGATTTGATTTTGCTTATGCTTTCCATTAGGTAGTCACTTGGACAGGACCATTCATAAAAAAAATAGAGAATTAGAATCTCACTTAAGAGAATAAATAAAAGTAAATATTAGGAACACGTAACGCCATTTAGTTTCAAACTAAGCAGAGCTTGTACTATGACAGTTAGACTATATTCTATACTATTTTTTAAATACCTACATATACCACCTAAACTCTGATACAAATATTTGCAGATCCTACAATCATTTGATCCAACCCGGGAATCGAACCAGAGATTTCAAGCAAAGCAGTCGATACGCTGACCCATCGAGGCAGTAGTGTACCTACATCAGTTTCATAGCATTGATTTCTAGGGCAAACTATATTATTCTAAGAAGGGTCCTTGTTAGAATATCCTGCTAATATTCCCTACTAATACATATTATAAACGCGAAAGTTTGTAAGTATGGATGGATGTATGTTTGTTACTCTTTCATGCAAAAACTACTATACGGATTTGGATGAAACTTTACAGTAATATAGCTTATACATCAGAATAACACATAGGCTACAAAAAGTTTTATAAAGACGACTATTTGCCGCGATGACCGACATACACGTGGGCGGAGCCGCGAGCAAAAACTACTTATTTTGTTTGCTCTCTTTATTTGTTCAAATCGCACAGACTTCAGGGAGCTTTTAAAACATTTGAATAAGTTAAAGGATGTTATAACGCTGACTGACAGTAAAATGAGTTAAGCCATTTGATATGGTAAGACATAATGTGTGCGTAACACAAATAAGCTTTAGAGCATGTAAATGAAGTCGAAATTCAATTGGAAGAGAATACATTTGCAAATTCAGCTCTAAAAGCCTACTTTTACGGTCTATCCATTTGCGAATACTGGTGTGAGCGTATGTGGATATTATCTTCTATACTAATATGATAAACACGAAAGTTTGTAAGTATGGATGGATGGTTGGATGGTTGGATGGTTGGATGGATGGATGGTTGGATGGATGGATGGTTGGATGGATGAATGGATGGATGTTTGTTACTCTTTCACGCAAAAACTACTGAACGGATTTGGATGAAACTTTACAGTAATATAGCTTATACATCAGAATAACACATAGGCTACCATTTGCCGCGATAACCGACATATACGCGGGCGGAGCCGCGGGCAACAACTAGTGTTTAATATATATAAAAGACGGAGGACAGTAATAATGATATATTTGATGATGGGTATAAAAAAAACAATTCATATGTATGTTATAACTTGCAAAGAACCCGGAACATGTCACACGTTGCCTCAATTTAGACCGTAGTAACACCATATCTCTCAGAAAATCAATATCAAGCAATTATTTCGTTAGTTTTCACCGAAAGAGTGAGGTATCCAGAGGCCAAATCTTTCATAGTTATCGAGGAATGGCACTCAAACAGTAGTATTTACATTTTAGACCACGGCCTCACAGAAAACTGGTGAGTTATATACCGGAGGCCCATACCCCAACCCCTCCCCCCATCCCCCTCCCCATCCCCCAAAGGCCGGCAACGTATCTCTGGTGTTGCCATCCAACCATCATTCATCATCTGTTTTTCGAGTTTCGAGTTTTTCTTCTCCTTGGAGTGATGTTGCTTGTAAAGTTTGCCTATTAGTCAACTCTTATAATACCCATGGGATAAGTAAGGTTGGCGACACTCATCCATCACACTGGGAAATAGTAAGATGGGATAACGACATAAAAGAAGCCGGCCCACATTAGATAGAGACAGAATCAAATTGAATTCTTTGGAGGAGATATTCATCTGAGGAGGGATTGTTACAAACTAGCAACATTTGAACATACTTTTTTAATGTAAAAGCGAGTGGCCATGAGTTTCTTTGCCAGTATTCTTCTCATGAGCTCTACGCATTTTGGAAACTGGAAGTTAATGATCGACACAGGCAGTAGATTTTGATGTTTTCACCTAATTTGTTTTGACGATACAGCACATGCTGTTGCGTCTGTTTGTGTCGATCAATGATTTTTAACTGTAGCTTCGATTTGGTGACTTAATTGAATAAATGATTTAGAATTTGAATAAAAAGAAAAGTAGGAATATAAAGGTTAGTACCTAAATTTAATATCATGGCTTCTTTATTTTTATAATAGGCAATGTGTGTGTCCCTATATCAGGCAAATGATTTCTAATTCTTGATTTTTTTTGCTACAACGACGTGTCTCCCCTTTGGAATATAATAAAGTAAGACCCGTGTAAACACACCGAGTGTATATTTCGTTTACGCAATTTTTGAGCTTTGAAGCCTCCCCGCCCTATGAGGAAAATCACCAATTTAATAGAATCCTTTGAACAAATTCAATATTGATGTTCATGACGGTAGTACCCTTTCAAATGTTTGAGGGTGCGATTGAATATTGGTGCGACGATTGGTGGAAAATTTAGAATTTTTAAAACAACAAATATTTGTTCATTTTAATTATAATTCTGCAAACACTTTGGATTCCATCTAGATGAAACTTCGTGTAAGAAATTCTAGACGTTTGCAAAGTAATTATTATAGTTCTATAAAATAAAATAACACTCCTAAAAGGCTTCCTCATGAAATTGTAAAAATAAATTAATATATAAATATTTCGGACATCTAACACACCACACCATCTAATCCCAAGCTAAGCAGAGCTTGTGTTATGGGTACTACTCAACTGATATAAATACATATATACTTATTTTTTGTAAATACACATAGTAATATACAATATAAACACCCAAACTCCGAAACAAATATTTGCAGGTCATACAAATATTTGGTGCGACCCGGGAATCGAACCTGAGACCTCAAGCACAGCAGTCGCATACGGTATCACTGCGCGAGGAAAATGATTTTATGAGACTATCCTAGTTGTTGCCCGCGGCTCCGCCCGCATGTATGTCGGTTATCGCGGCAAATAGTAGCCTATGTGTTATTCTGATGTATAAGCTATATTACTGTAAAGTTTCATCCAAATCTGTTCAGTAGTTTTTGCGTGAAAGAGTAACAAACATCCATCCATCCATCCATACTTACAAACTTTCGCGTACGAGTATAATATTAGTATAGATGCTGTTGAATTTCGAACGTCATTGTACTGGCAACATTTTGATTGTCTCTGGTTGGTGTTTGACGTTTGAAGTTTGAGGTTGGAATCGAAATGAACTCGTGTTGAAATGGCCGGTGCCGTAATTGAATTTGATTGTTAATGTTGTGTATTCAATAGCCTCCGCGTGATATTGATGACACTGAGGGTTTGTTAGGCTAAAATACTTATAATAGTTGAGAACGGTTGATCGGCCAGGCTAGGCTTGTGAAAGTTAATATGTGTAAAAAGATTGTGATCGAACGTTGAGATGTTGAACCGGCCGACGATTTTAGTTATAGTGAAAATCACTAGATAGTAAGCTAATTGTATTGTCCATCGACCCGCGGTCTCTTTAGTGATAAACCGTATTGTGTTAGGTCGTGGAGTCGCGAGTTTTTGTAGGCGTGTTCGCGCAAGCTGAAACGAGATTATTGAGATTGGTTCGAATACCTTGGAAGTTGTACAGCATTTTAGGAGCGTGTGTTTGTGTGAAGACGCAAGAGCAGAAGAACCTACCCACCTACCCAACAGCTCTTGGGAACGCCGAGAAGAACGTGAAGCCACACACTCCTGTAAGTGCTTTAATTATTTTAGTTAGATTAAGAACACGGTGACACAGCCGTGGGTCATTCTTCTTGCCAGTGGTATTAGTAGTGATTGTATATCCATCTATGGGCCCGTGGGTAATATAAACATCATCAAAAGGTGATCGCTGCCTTGGCAAGAGGATTGATCATTTTGGTAGCAGAGCGTGGTTTACCTCCGGGCTGTGAGCACCCGTAGTGCACTCAGAAGGTGAAACCTAGTTGTTAGGCAGGTAATTATACTGTTCCACTGTCCACATATCTTTGATTCCACTGATATAGCTATTTAGAATAGTATTTGAAACAATTTATTAGCATAATGATTGAATGTAGGTAGTTCACACATTTAATTATAAAACTTATAAATAAATTGTAAAATTTGTTGTTACTAGTTGATGTTTACTAGTTTGAACTTATAATTGTAAAACTATATTGATTAATTCATGTCGAATATACTCTAATAAACAAGAGAAAACGTTATCCAGTGTTTACAAGAAGAACTAATAAAGTTATAGAACTACAATAAAAAGTGAGTGTAAGTGAAAGTTTTTAAGTGCACAAAACTAACATCAAAACTATACATAATCTATCAACTAATATAAACAGTACAAACAGTGCTAAACAAAGTGATTTTGCTATAAATTGTTCGCTAAATACTAACAAAATTCAAGTAATAACACTGTGAAAGTGATCAAAATTCCAAACGGCAAATCAACCAAAAGTTACAAACAAAGGAATAGAAGATTTAAAAAAAATCAAACAGTCAAATCTGTCCAACACGTGTTCAACAGATGCAAGCAGACGCTCAACTTCGAGTAGGTAGGTAGGCATTGTAAACATTAAGTTCCATTTTGAAGCGTCAACAGCGGCTAATAGATACAACTATTTCATAAAAATCGCTGTTCGTGACATCTACCGAAGAGTAGCGTAACCATTTGGCACACGACTATCAGTAATCTATTGAGTGTCACTGGTGTTGTATGAAGCTGTCAATAGAAGGCAACCTCAGTAGCTTACCATTGTAATTAAAAACGAGTATTACTAAACTTATCATGGAATTATCAGAAATCGATAACGTAACACTTCGTAAAATGAGAACAGACAATAATAGGAAGATTGAATCTCCGAACCTTTCATTTGAATCGTCAACTTCTGAAGCAGATTATCTTGATAAAAGCTGGCCAAACTTGTCCACGTCAAACCAGGATAATGAAGATGTGGAACGTTACAAGAATCAGATTATTAAACTTAAAGAACAACTGGAAGCAGCGCACGTGAAAATAGAAAACCTAATTACAGAAAATAGTTTTATCAAGCAAAAATCATTAGGACAAGAACGTCAAATCCAACAGCTAAGTACCGAGTCACCTCTTACTGCCAGAATATCCCATTCTACAAATAAGTCTAGACAATCCCAGCGATTATGCATAGAAAGTACAAAGTTTGATGTTAGTTGCGTTGATCTCGGATTAAAAATAGATGACGTTCAAGTTATATGTGATGGACATGGTGCTGCATGCAAACAGATGGATAAACGAGTTATTGGACCTCAAGAAATACCTGTAACGTGTACGATAAGTGATATTCATACAAAGTATCAAAACTCCACGACAGATGGCACTGCCACACCCTTGCAGCAAAGTGAATTAACAGACTACGCTATTAATAAATTGAGTACTTCATTTTTCAACAAAATATGTATAATTAGTGACAACAATAGTAAACAAATACTGCTTAACGCTGAAATAAACTTTCCCTCTGCTGAAATATGCCATTATTGTCTACCAAATGCGGGTATAGTTGAGATGATCAGCACTATTGAACAAAAACTTTCAAACTTCTCTACACATGACTACTGTATTATATTATTAGGTGAAAAAGACTTTTTAGTTTCAAAAAACTATGTAGACTTAGTAAACCACATTAAATATAAACTTGAAAAAATTTCACACACAAATGTAATTCTGTGTTCCCCAAATTTTAAACTCAGTTATAATGTTACTTTGTTTAATAAAAGAATTGAAGCGTTTAACAGACTGATGTTCAAAAGTAATAATAATTATGAATACGCATATACATTTGACACTAACAAACGCCTGAACTATACTTATGACATGTTCTCCCAATACACAGGGAGAATAAATCACAAAGCTGTGGCTAATATATTCTATAATCTAAAAAAATACATAAATAATTTAAGTACATTCAATAAGTCTATACCTAATTATAATAAGGAATATAAACAAATACAAAGTAATAAATGCAGTAAGAATAGCCAATTGAAGCCTGGTACCATTCCATACTATTTTAACAAGTTTTGTGCTAAACCTGTTCCACCTAAACAGACAACTATGATACCTAATAGTAGTGATATACAAAACTCTGTAGACTATTGTAATAATTCAAATTTTTTTCGTCAACAATAAATATTTATTTGTACTTCATCAAAATATTGCTGGCCTAATAAACAAATCTGATATGTTAACCATTTGCCTAAATGAACTTTTAGAAAACAAGCAAATAATAATTGATGTGTTATGTATTACTGAGCACTTTATGCTGTCAGGTCATGAAACTCATCTATATATACCGAACTATACTCTAGCAGCTTGTTATAGTAGGAAAAATAGCAAGAGAGGTGGGTCGTGCCTTCTGGTAAGAAATGGTCATACATGGAAAGAGCTGCCAGAAGTCTCAATGATGTCAATAGAAAATGATTTTGAATCTTGTGCAATTAAGTTAGTTGACTATAAAATTGTAATAATTTGCATATATAGGATACCGGCAGGCAGACTTAATATATTTTTTACTAAATTAGAACAATTGTTAACTTCCATAAGTAAAGGGCATCATCAGCATGTTATTTTGGCGGGTGACATTAACATTGATGTTTTAAAAAAAAACCATGTCACACTTCAACTTAAATATCTACTGCAAAGCTTTAATCTATCATTATCTATAAACCAGCCAACGAGGTTGAAAAGTCAGACTTGCTTGGATAACATTGCTCATGATTTCCCAAGAGGATGTAAAATGGAAGTGATAGAGTTTGCACTCTCTGACCATACTGCACAGTTGCTGAAAACCCCCATAGTTAAAAATTGTATTCTTCATTATTGGCATTCTCTTCAAAGGGATTATTCAAATGAAAATATAAAAAAATTTAGAAACTGCCTTAGTAACTTTAGTTTCTCTGATGTCTATGAAAGAAGTGGGCCAAATGAAGCATATAATTATTTCATTGAAATTTTTAGGTTATTTTATGACTTATGTTTTCCTATAAAACTCTGCACTACTAAAGTCAGTAAAAAATATAAATGGATATCACGTGGGATTAAAAGGTGTAGTTTAAAAAAAAGGGAACTACTTTGGAAAGTTAGACTTAAGCCTACAATAAGTAATAAACTAAAGTACAAAGAATATATAAAACGATTTAAAAAAATTATAAATTTAACAAAACGGTCGCAAAATGAATATTACATTAAAAATTCTTCCAATAAAAATAAAGCAACATGGCAAATAATAAATAAATCTAAATTAAATATCCCTAATGATAATATAAATAAAATTGTAATAAATGGTAAAATATTTACTGATCCTAGCATCATAGCAAATAAATTTAATGATTATTTTATAGATAAAATTATACCAGTACCAGAATCTGGCAAAAATCCAACTAAATTAATACCAAGTAACCCACATTCAATGTATTTGATCCCAAGCATACCAAGTGACATAGTCAACATTATTAATAATCTAAAAAACAAAAAAAGTGTAGGCTATGACGAAATATCTACAAAAATTATAAAGTCTGTGAGTGACATAATAAGTGAACCCTTAAGTTTTATTTTAAATCTGTGTATTAGTCATGGTGTCTTTCCTGAAAAGCTCAAGGTATCTATAGTCAAGCCTTTATTCAAGAATGACAATAAGGATTTCATGCACAATTATAGACCTATTTCACTTTTGCCAATTTTTTCTAAAATTTTTGAGAAATATATATATGATAAAATATACTCATTTCTTGAAAAAAATACTATTCTGTGTAATGAACAAAAAGGGTTCCGCAAAAATAAATCCATAAACATGGCTATATATGATTTTCTGAATGTAGTTATATCACATATTGACAAAAGGACTCAGACTTGTGCAGTGTTATGTGACATGACTCAAGCATTTGATCGTGTAGATCATGATATCTTGTTGGCAAAACTTTACACTTATGGCATAAGAGGTAACGTGTATAATTTAATAAAAACCTATCTAATAAATAGAAAGCAGTTTACAACAATAAAAAAAATTAATCTAAATACAAAACGGGAGAATACTTATTTATCCAAAGAGCGTAACATATCATTCGGAGTACCGCAGGGTAGTGTATTGGGCCCTTTGCTATTTATTATATATATAAACGACTTACCTAAAGCTATAGAACACCCATTGACATTGTTTGCGGATGATAGTACGGTAACCATAGCGTGCGATACTCAAGAATCTTATGAATCCGAAATAAATAACACTCTAACCTCTATGATACGTTGGCTAGACAATAACAATTTAAAAATCAATCTAGCCAAAACACAAGTAATGCACTTTAGTCAGAGGCAATCAACTAGTTTGCATAAAATTAATATTATATATCAGGACACTAAAATCAGTGATACTAATAAAGCGAAATTTCTTGGCTTAGTGGTTGATAATCAACTAAATTGGAAGGCTCACGTAGAAGCTTTATGCAAAAGAGTGAGTAGTTCCTCCTATGCTCTTTATAAGCTGGCTCATATAGTTAACACCGAAGCACTAATTACTGCTTATCATGGCACTGTCGCATCCGTGCTAAGATATGGTCTTATTTTTTGGGGTAACTCCACGCTTAAAGAAATCGCCTTCAAATGTCAAAAGAGATGTATAAGGGCTATGTTTGGGCTTCAGACAACCGATAGCTGTAGACCCTATTTTATAAAACATCAAATTCTAACACTTCCATCTCTATATATATTTGAGGTCGCATCATTTGTAAAGAGGCATCCTCATTTATTTCCTACCTTATCGAACACCGTTGTACGCAATAGGCGAAAAGATACCATAAGTATACGCAGAGCTAACACATCTCTTATGCAGAAGAGTGTTTTTTGTTTAGCCCCAAAAATATTTAATAAACTTCCTGAAGGATTTAAACAGTTGAATATAATTAGTTTTAAGAACAACCTTAAGAAACTACTCTCTGAGAAATGTTATTATGATATTAATGACTTTTTAGATGATAGCCTCTAAGTTTAGACAATAAGATTTTTATTTTTTGTTTTAAAATTTGTACGCCACATGTGGCCGAATATGCTGTGATCCATAATGTATATTTTAAGAACTTGTACCTACCATATTCATGCAAATAAATGTATTGTATTGTATTGTATTGTATTGAGTGAGTGAACCTTTAAACACGGATTTTGGTGTACCACAAGGCTCAGTCCTGGGACCAACCCTCTTTCTAATATATCTTAACGATCTTAGTGAAACTATCATAAATAATGCCAAAATATTATCTTTTGCTGATGATACTGTACTTATATTTAACGCGCCTTCGTGGGAACAGATCCATAAAGTCACTGAGGAGGGACTAGAGACTGTCCTTGAATGGCTTGATAATAATTTGTTGACAATTAACTTCAAAAAAACCAAATACATCACTTTTAGTAAATATGACAATAAACAACCTCAAAATTTTAATATCAAAGCCCACACTACCGACTGTGGCCGACGTATGCTGTCGTCCTGTGATTGTTGCACACTGGCTTCTGTCTCTTCCACTAGATACTTGGGTGTAATGATAGACCGGAATCTAAACTGGAAGTGTCACATTGAGATGCTCAGTAATCGGTTGAGAAAACTAATATGTATTTTCAAAAAAATAAGAAACATTCGGGATCCTACAATAAATAGGATAGTATATTACTCGCTCTGCCAATCCTTACTAACATATGGCATATCAGCTTGGGGTAGTGCTAAAAAAACTAATCTCATCAGAGTTGAACGAGCACAAAGAGCGGCAATAAAAGTACTAAATTTAAAAAAAATCTATTTTCCAACTTCAGACTTGTATAAGGAATTTCCTGTACTGACTGTACGTCAGCTATTCATATTACGAATAGTCCTAAGGCAACACCATATCACACCCCCTTTAGTCATCTCAAGAAGGCGACATGCTACAGTTTATACAGTACCTCGTTTTGGAACTATGTTTGCTCGAAATTGTTTTCCATATCTGGGTCCTTGGATTTATAATAAACTTGGTGGAATAGCTGCTCAGGCTCTGAGGGATAAAACTATTAAAGCTTGCAAAAAAATAATAACAAATTATCTATTAACCTTGGACTATCAATCAACTGAGGCTATCCTCCAGACATTAATCTAAAAATGGTTTTAAAACTTGTATATACATGTGAAAGTGTGCAGCTATATTTTTATTATATTATTTATGTGCTCTTCTAATATATTTTCTTCTTCTATAGATTCTGTATAAATGTTATTTATATTGAATTTGCTGAATGTATGGATCTATGTATGTATGTGTGTAGTGATTAATATTTTTGTGCCATGTAATGTGTAAAATATGTACTCATATCATACTATGTTAAATGAGGGGAAAGATATGAAATGATATTGATATAGATGTCTCAATATTTAAATCAAATATAGTCTATTTACATTTGGTTTTAACCGAATACTAAATTGCATGTGTTAATTTTGCGTGTACTATGTTTGCTGTGATATGCGGACAAATGATGAAGTACTGCATAGCTAGCACTCCCTTGTCAAAGCGTAACGTTTCGAATTGGTCGCGTAATCGATGGGGACTACTCTGCCGCAACACAGTTTTAAACTAGTGCGGAGGGTAGATTTCACTATTTGATGTTACCTTTTATACCATAAACGTACATTTTGACAATTATCTATTTGTGAATCTATGTATGGTGTAATCTCTAGACTAGCTGTTCGATATTTTCACGATAAGTAAAAGTGAAGTGCTGAAGACCGTTGTTTGCTTCGCAACGTAAAGAAACTTACTTTAACTTCATAATGTGGGTAGGTACTCGTACGCAGTATTAATAACTTAGTTTGGGTGGAGCATTTACTTGAATGGGTGTGTTATTAAATGATTATCCTTACACACTGTGTCATTTTTGCTATGTCAATAAACATTTTTGAAAAAAAAAAATGAAAAAGGGTACACTAGTTACAATGTTCGCTGTGAATGTTCCACATCAACAAACAGATTGATAGACTTTAGATAAGCCATGTAATATTTTGTTGTTATAAATACACATTCAGGATTTATGGATGGATAGGAAAAGATATATAGTGTAAACATATACTCATAAAACTAGTGTTAAAATAGAACTAAAAAATATTGATAAATTTAAGTCGGAAAATAGTATTTACAAGCATACAGTAATAAGTTATAATGAACGTTCCGATCACAGATGAAGAAATAAAATCATTCGTACGTGTACCTTTTATAGTAGGTGATATGCATCAAATATTATTAAAATAAAATAAAAAATATAAAAAAATATTAATCATAAATAAACTAATAATAATAAATTATTATTAATATAAATTTCAAAGTACAAAATAAAAAATAATAATTTAAATATATATAATGGTGTTGACAGTATTTTCGTAGATATGATTTAATTACAATCTGTGAATCACCTATATCGCAGATACTTATGGTACAGTTTCGTACGTGCGAGTGAGGGTGTAAAGATTTATTTGTACTTACATGAGTTTAGAGGGAGAGAACTGCAAATGTATGTTGTGGGATGTTATTTTATGTTTACTGGTTGTCTACAAGTAAAATATAATTTCGGGGATCTGTTAATTTAAGGTCAAGTTTATAACTACTGCCGTAACGATTGATCTCAAAATTAAGTAGGATTAATCGGTCTCCCTGAAATTGAAAAGTATGTCATTTAAAGTATTAGACGACAAAAGATTTCAAATTACAGTAATAAAAGTGTTCGTTTGTGGATTTTTCCATCCGATTTGAGTTTGTGAAGTGATCTAACTTTTCCACAGCTCGATTCATATGTGCTTGAAGTCCTTGAGCAGATGTTGTCAGACCTTTGAATGTGGTTTCTGTATCTACCTACATTATTATCTTGCTTGGTTTCGTGTATTTTGTAATATGATGATAATGCAGCATCACAGTTTTTGTGTAATTTATTAAGTATGGAATATTCTGTGCTTAATGTGAATGCGGCTGGTTATTGGTTTTCACGATTGTTATTATTATATCCATACAAGTCGGGATAATATATTATGTTCAAATTGTACTTAATTTTATGGTAATCAATAAATTTTTATTATTATTATTATTATATTGTATACTTGATATTGATTGTTTGGTCCAATGTATTAACCCAATGACACATTTAATTATTGGTTGAGTTGTAAAACTTAATAGTAAATATTAATTGTTTGAAACATTTGGTCCAATATATTGGTGTCATACAATTGGATTTTGCTTGCCCAGGGACAATATTACTAGAATAATATTGTTATATATTAGTATTATATATATATACAATTATTGTTATTGTTAAGTTCAATTGTCTTGAGTTGTAGTCTTGAATTGATAAAGAGAAACTTGTAGGTAGATATATATCTAAGATTAAGTGACTGCACAAGCACTTAATAGGGTTTTATATAAAGTTCCTAATAGTGTTTAACTAAATAGTTTGTCACATACATAAAATATTGTAACTTGTAAGTATCGTTTGCGGCTATGTCGTTCTCATTGTACCGGGCTAAGATTAGCACAGAATTGAGATGGTTTACATCGGTTCAAGGTCTCCTAGGCCGACCAGATAGGCAAGATGCACTGTTAGCTCGAGCTTTGGATGCGCCGGCTAGGCTGGAGTTATTGATGGAAACGCTTACCAAGGTCGAGGCCCTTGAGGAGGAGAAGGTCAGCGATCAAATAAGGTCCGCGATGCAGGCTGATGTTGACCAGTGCCTCTCAATTGCTGATGACATTCAGCAGCGCATAGCTGAAATAAAGCGCCAGCGCAGAACTGGCTGTGATGAAGAGGCTGTGGAAGGCCCACACTCTCGCGGGGTTGTATCAAAACTGCCTCAGAAACAACTACCCAGCTTTGATGGAGAGCTCGGTGAGTGGGTCAGCTTCATCAATTTATTTGATAGTTTGGTCCACTTAAGGGAGGATTTACCTAAGGCCTATAAGTTGGCACAACTGATGTCAGCCCTGAAGGGAGAGCCTAGGGAACTGGTAGCCCATTTGACGGTGACCGAGGACAATTATGAGATTGCCCTTCAAATGTTGGTAAGGCGCTACCAGAACAAAAGAAGGCTGGTTGATGCTCAGCTCAAGAGGCTGTTTAGCATCCCTTCAGTGACTCGGGTCTCTGCCATACAGGCAGAAGTGTTGAACCCGTTGTTGAGTGTCACTAGGGCATTAGAAAATTTGGGCTTGCCGGTTGAACAATGGTCTTACATGTTAGTATATATAGTACTGTCCCGGCTTCCAGTTGATGTGCAGACCAGATTTGAGCAGCATCACGGTCAGGGTGCAGACAACTTGCCCACCTCTTCTCAGCTCATAGTGTTTTTGGAGGAAGAGTGTCGGAGGGCAGAGAACATGAGTTCGTTCTCGAAGTCCGCTGCGGAACCACAGAAGGCTACTCGGAGCCCCGTGAGGAGGGGACTACCGCAGAGAGGACCAAGGCAGTTGTATGGGCACATGGGTGCCTCAACACCTGTACAGGATGCCTGCCCATTGTAAACAGGATGACCATGGTGTGGCCGCCTGCCTTAGATTTAGGGACCAGAGAGTCCAAGGGCGACGCCAGATCACCAAGCAACGTGGCTGGTGTTTTTTGTGTCTGGGTCCACATTTAGCAAGGGATTGCGCTCGGTCCGCAATGTGTAAGTTTTGTGGAGGCCGACATCTTGAGTTGCTCTGCATGAATAGGCCAACATCATGCAGATGGACAGGGCCGGACTCAGGGACGGATGGGGACAAGTACACAGGGCCGGACTTGGAACCAGGGTCCACGGGACCAGGGCCCTAATAGGGAAGATGTTGGGGGCGATGTTCAGGCCAACATCGCGCGCGGTTCCCCGACCTATTGGCAGGCCAGGGGCTCAGTAGGAGCTGGCACGGGCGGGTGTGTGGATGCACCCTCGAGTATGGAGCGGTTCGTTAGAACGCCGCCTCGCGTGTCATCGCGCTCGCCGCCGACCACTAGAACGCCGCCTCAGGTGTCATCGTGCTCGCCGAAGATGACGACATTTCGTCGATTTTCGCCGCCCATCATGGAACGCCCTCGGTTGGATCACCGCACCCCCCCTATCCGTGGACGGCACCAGTTAGAGCGCCGCGACTGGAGGGGCACTTACGAGGGACCATGGGATCCCTACGTCGCCACTGATATGCCCGGTTGCTCGGGTTATAATGCGTGGGGCCCCGGGGGCCCCCGCTAGGAAATTGCAGTCAATCAAAATTTGGTCCCCAACCGGAGTCTATAGTCTCGCCCACTGCCTCCGTGTGTGTTTGGGGTTTGATGTCGACACCCCAGGTACGGTTGACGTGCTACTGGGAGTAGACGTTCTGGGTAAGTTTTGTTGTCGGATCGGCGAGTCTTGCAGCATGATCGACTCATGGCTGTGGAGACATGTGCCAGGAGAGTTGAACCCGTCGGATTGTGCATCCAGGGGATGCCGGGCTCCTGAGTTGGTTAACCATCCTAAGGTGGGGCCCTCCTTGGCTGGCAAGGAAGGAATCGGATCTGCCCCCTGATCGGGTGAATGAGGCTAGGCCATGGGCTGGTGTTGTTACAGACTTTGCGGGCCCATTCTTAGTGAAAAGCTCGCGGCTGCGGAACGCGAAACAGTACAAGGCGTACCTTTGCGTGTTCGTCTGTCTATCCACCAAGGCGGTGCATCTCGAGCTCGTTGCTGACCTCACTTCGTAGGTGCAGAACGATACTTACGAGATGTAGTCAGGTTTTAAATGAAAACAAAGTGGATATTGGAACAGCCCTCTCCCGTCGGGGTATACAATGGACCTTCAGTCCACCAGGTTGCCCCCACTGGGGCGGGATTTTTGAAGCCGTAGTTAAGTCAGCTAAGACGCATTTAGGGCGTATTGTAGGTCAGACCGCGCTGACATTTGAGGAACTCGAGACGTTGTTGTAAGATCGAAGCCGTTCTCAACTCGCGACCGTTGTGTCCGCTCAGCTCGGATCCAAATGACTTGGAGGCGTTAACTCCAGGCCATTTCTACTGGTCCCCCTAATGTTGGTGACCTCGTGCTGGTTAAGGATGCTAACCTACCGCCACTGCGTTGGCGCCGGGGGCGCATTGTTAACTTGTTACATGGTAAAGATGGGACCCCCCGGTCCGCAGAGGTTCTTGTTGGGGACTCAGTTATCAAACGAGCGGTAGCAACGTTATCTCGCCTGCCTGTAGATTAGGGAACAGGTACGTACCTGTTCGAGCGGGTGACTGTTGGATTTCGAACGTCATTGTACTGGCAACATTTTGATTGTCTCTGGTTGGTGTTTGACGTTTGAAGTTTGAGGTTGGAATCGAAATGAACTCGTGTTGAAATGGCCGGTGCCGTAATTGAATTTGATTGTTAATGTTGTGTATTCAATAGCCTCCGCGTGATATTGATGACACTGAGGGTTTGTTAGGCTAAAATACTTATAATAGTTGAGAACGGTTGATCGGCCAGGCTAGGCTTGTGAAAGTTAATATGTGTAAAAAGATTGTGATCGAACGTTGAGATGTTGAACCGGCCGACGATTTTAGTTATTGTGAAAATCACTTGATAGTAAGCTAATTGTATTGTCCATCGACCCGCGGTCTCTTTAGTGATAAACCGTATTGTGTTAGGTCGTGGAGTCGCGAGTTTTTGTAGGCGTGTTCGCGCAAGCTGAAACGAGATTATTGAGATTGGTTCGAATACCTTGGAAGTTGTACAGCATTTTAGGAGCGTGTGTTTGTGTGAAGACGCAAGAGCAGAAGAACCTACCCACCTACCCAAGAGCTCTTGGGAACGCCGAGAAGAACGTGAAGCCACACACTCCTGTAAGTGCTTTAATTATTTTAGTTAGATTAAGAACACGGTGACACAGCCGTGGGTCATTCTTCTTGCCAGTGGTATTAGTAGTGATTGTATATCCATCTATGGGCCCGTGGGTAATATAAACATCATCAAAAGGTGATCGCTGCCTTGGCAAGAGGATTGATCTGTGTTTACTTAAAACCCTATATGAAAGTAAACGAAACATGATAAGGTATCATCTTTCGTCTTAAAGTATACGTGAAAGTTTGTTTATAAACCTGCAAACTCACAAATTCACTTTCAAGTTCCTCTTTCTTTCATCTTTCGTTCATAAATTCACTTTGCGTGTTTATTTTTACCGCAAAACTTGGGAAAATTGATATTTCTCTCGTTCCAACATACTGAAAGTGTAACAATAATGTTATTTGAACCATCTTAGTACAGCAAGGTTATTGATTTTAAGACAAATTTAATTACCGCGAGAGAGCCACGCTTCGGCATAAATGGGCCGGCTCGACCGGAGTGATACCACGGCCTCACAGAAAACCGGATACATCGCTTGCTTCTTTAATTGGACGAGAAATATTGATTACATTTAGGCCTTCCTGGCACAAGTCTTGGATATACGTAATTATCTACTGCACATGACTAAGGTACACAGAGTTCCCTGAAATAATGAAAATTATTTGGCAGATATTGCGTGATTTTATTTCCCCTGCGTACTCCGTGTGTTATTTGTTCCAAACACGCATGGCTTGGTGTACTTCCCCTGGGCTTAGATTTATTCAGATTCATGACGTAGCTTTATATGTTTCTTGTTGAATATTTAAAGAAATCATGCTTGGAAAGATAAGATTCAATGGATTCGGGAAAACATCTCGTGAGAACAGCAGAAATAAAGATCTGGTAATGTTGGATAAAGTTTTTATTTTTAACTAGCTGACCCGGTGAACCTCGTACCGCCATATTTACATATCTGTCTCAGCTTCCCACAGGCAGTGTAAAAAAAAAAGACTTTTCCCGTTATCTTTTTTTTTTTCTAGCAAAAAAAGAATGAATAAAATCGGACTATGTGTTATTGAATTACAACTAAGTACATATTTTGACTTTCATCCCCTCTCCAGGAAACCGTGCTGAATTTCGGGATAAAAAGTATCCTATGTCCTAACTCAAATCATGCCAAGTTTCATTTGAATCCATTCAGTTGTTTCAGCGTGATGTGCGGCCAAGATATAGACAGACAGACAGACGGACAGACAGACAAAAATGAAAAAAAATACAGTATCGATTATAGAGAGCCCTCCAAAAAAAATTTCTAAATATCTTTAATGTACAGAATTGGACCTGTTACATTTTTAGGGTTCCGTGCCAAAGGCAAAAAACGGAACCCTTATAGATTCGTCATGTCTGTCTGTCCATCTGTCTGTCTGTCTGTCTGTCTGTCCGTCCGTATGTCACAGCCGGTATAGTTCCGGAGAAAAGTTCTCCGGAACTATAAGGATTATAATGTTGAAACTTGGTAAGTAAATGTATTCCGTGAACCGCATTAAGATTTTTTCATCAAACCCAACCATGTGGGGTATTTTTTTTTTTTTTTATTTAAATCTTTATGCACAAAAGTGGCAAAGGCGGACTTAATGCCGTAAGCATTTTCTGCCAGTCGACCTTAGGGCGATGCAGAGCTAGCCATGGTAGATGCACAGAAATAACTTTAATTAAGAAAAAAGAAAATATACATACATATACAATAAGTAATAGTGATAATAATATATAATAAATAAATGTTTAAATAATAATATATAAATAAATAAGTGTTTAAATACATATCTTTACAATTATACATACATAAATATACATAATATAAGATTTAGAAGGGGAGAGTATAAAATTAAGGTGGATCGGATAGTGTGTTTAGAAAATGTTTCCGCAACATATATTTGAAAGTTTGCCGTGTTTTTGCCATTCTGATCTCGAGAGGAAGCGCGTTCCAAAGCAGGACAGACTGTATTAGGAAAGTGGAGTGTACAAATTCAGAGCTGTGAGGGGGACAGTGAAGTAGTAGGTTGTTAGAAGACCTGAGGTTCCTAGCGTGGTGTGCACCTAAGTATTGTAGTTGTGTGGTTAAGTAGGAAGGAGAATTTGGAGAAAACAGAATAGAATACAGGGTAGTCAATGCTCGTATCTGTCTGCGTATGCGAATAGGAAACCACTTCAAGTGGGAGCGATGCTGAGATATGTGATCATATTTGCGTAAATTGAAAACGAATCGAATGCAATTGTTGAGAAGACGGTCAAGCTTATTGAGCAGATCTGCATTCAGGTCAAAGTAACACATATCACCATAGTCGATAATAGGGAATATTAGGATCTGAACAAGCATTACCTTAGTTTTTGATGGAAGGAAGTTCTTCAGTCTGTGGAGGGCCCGCAACGAGCCTGTAACTTTCTGACACACGGATGCAACTTGTTTTCGCCAGCTGAGAGTTGTGTCAATGTACAATCCGAGGTCTTTTACACTTTCACAATATGGAATATCCATGCCATTGTACGTAAGTGGTGGAAGTGAAGCAAGGTTGAGCTGGCTGATATTACGATTGGTACCAATGATTATAGCCTGACATTTATTTGGATTAACTGATACACCAAACATGTCGGACCAGTGTTTAATAGCTGCCAGGTCACTATTTACGATAGAAACCGCGGACGATACATTGCTCAACTCTGTTTGATAATATATCTGCAAGTCATCAGCGTATAGATGATAGGAACACTGAAGTTTTAGGGTAATAAAGTTAATGAAAATAGAAAATAGGAGAGGTGAAAGAATACCGCCTTGAGGGACGCCAGCAGCAAGGCCACACCAGTTAGAGTAAGAATCCTCTATACCAACCGACTGCTGGCGATCCCGAAGATAAGAGGAAAACCAGTCCAGTGCTTCTTGAGAGACTGAAAAATGGGATAGGACAGCAAGGAGGAGTTCATGACTGACGGTATTGAAGGCATTGGAAAAATCAACCAGTACAGTGGTAGTAACCTTGGTATTCTCCATCCCCGCCTTAATATTGCCAGTCACTTTGAGAAGTGCAGAAACCGTGCTATGGCCTGGTCGAAAACCTGACTGAAAAGGACTGAGTAAGTTGTTACTATAAATAAATTGGGAGAACTGTTTATGGACACAGGCTTCTAGCACTTTGGAGAGGAAGGGAAGGATAGAGATTGGACGAAAGTGAGTGGGAAGAGACGGATTGAGGATTTTAGGCAACGGACGCACATATGCTCTTCTCCATAGAGAAGGAAATGTGCAAGACATGAGAGAGAAGTTAACAATATGTGAGATAGCGGGAAGGAGGTGGACTAGTAATGTGATGATCATTCTCCGACCAATGCCATCATAACCCACTGCTTGGGATTTGATGGACATGATGATCTTCCTAATCTCTACTTCTGCAACTGGACTGAAGTGAAACGAGTTTAACTTAGGACGCGGTAGACCATTAATGTAGTTACGGGTATTTTGTTCAGTTAGACTGTCCAATGTGAAAGAGGTTGTAAAATGTTGGTTTAAGGAATCGAGGCTTATGGATTGTGGAAAGTCTACATGTCGCGATCTGCCAATGCCAAGGGTTCCAAGAAACTTCCAGATATCGGCAGGAAAGGAGCAGGAGATATTATCGAAAATGTGTCGGCGTTTAGCGTTCCGTATCATCTGGTTACACCGATTTCTCGCAGACTTATACAGTTGCCAGTTGACTTCGACACGGTCCCGCTTGTAAGTACTAAAAGCTTTGTTTCGACGTCTCATCGCCAATAGTATATCCCTGGTCATCCAGGGAGCTGGCGGTCGTTTTAACCTAACTTTTTAACCGGTGCGTGAGTATCGTATAGGTTGATTACTAGTTGGTTGAATACGTGCACCTTCTCGTCGACAGAGGTGGAATCGATCAAGGGGCTCCAGTTAATATGTGCTGCATCATCGCTCAATTTATTGAAATCCATTTGTCTAAAGCAACGCCTGTACAGAATCCTGGGTTTGGGTTTCTATGGATAGGTCTTTAAAAATGATATTGAGGTTTCTTATATCATTTTTTTCTAAACTGAATAGTTTGCGCGAGAGACACTTCCAAAGTGGTAAATGTGTGTGTCCCTAATGTGTAACTTCTAAAATAAGAGAATGATAAAACTAAAAAAAATATATGATGTACATTACCATGCAAACTTCCACCGAAAATTGGTTTGAACGAGATCTAGTGAGTAGTTTTTCTTAATACGTCATAAATCGTAAACCGCAAAAAAATACACTATTATTAAAATATCAACGAACTACAAGAACTTTTATATTATGTTACTTGCTGCTTCGGAACCCTTCATGGGCGAGTCCGACTTGCACTTGGCCGCTTTTTATTAAAAGTATATAGATTCAAAATATCTTTAATGTACATTTTTATTATAAGTATAGATTAGTCCAGCCCAGTCCTCAAGAAGGACTTTTAAATTCTCGATTTTTCTCTACTATGTATTGTGTATGTATTACACATATAAACTTTCCTCTCAGATCGGCGCAGGCGTCGAGCCACTGCGGACGCGTGTGACTCACCCCGTGTGTTCGGTTATCGCGTGTTGTTTACAAGTTTAACGCGTCGAATAAAATAACTTTTTCAAATTAACGTAAGTATAAGGGTAACTCCTAGTACTAGGAGTCCCTTTTTATCATCATGAACCTTACCCCAACGTATCAGAAACCCCCAACGTCTCAAATAACTACAAAAGATATCAATGTTGAGAATAAAAGTACCTCAAGCTACGCCAATGTAACGTCCACCACAATGTTTCCGAAAAAAGATCAAGCGATTATACTTGACTCCATAGATGGCATAACGCTGAGGGAGTATTTAGCCGCATTATCAAGTATTATACCATCGGCGTCTATACGGTTTGTTTCTCGAATATCCAATGCTCGAATATGTGTATATCTGGACTCCAAGAAGACAGCAGATAACCTTATTGATGGTAAAAGAAAAATTACCTTAAAGAATAATATATTGGAAATAAAACCACTTATTACGAGAAATAAGCGGATAGTGCTATCGAATGTATGTCCAGTGATTCCACATTATATTATAGAACAAAAACTTAAGGAAATGAATATTACAACAATGTCTCCTATAACCTTCATGAGAATTGGTGCCACTGAACCGGGTTTTTCACATATACTGAGTTTTAGGAGACAACTTTACGTAACACCCGAAGATGATCAACGCCTTCCTGAATCATTTCAGGTAAAATTCGAAGAGACCAACTACTGGATCTATGTGTCATCAGATTCCCTTAAATGCTTTTCCTGCCACATGGTGGGCCATGTAGCCAGGAATTGCCCCAAAATTATACCTAGCTTACAGCAAGACTCCACCGAGCTGGCCGACCTTTTGGAAGAAGTAATTAGTAATACCTTTGATAGAAATGATGACTTAGTACAGTGTCGCCCATTTGTTCAACCAACCGCCACATCAGAAGAATATGCTCAAATATCTCAAACTCGGCCTAAAGCTATAAAACGTCTTCATCCACCATCCGTCAAAGGTATTCTAAAAAAACCCTTAGACCCAAAAGGAGATGACACATCTGAAATCACGGAAGAAAGTGACGAAACATGTAGCAATATCTCGTCCGAAGAAATAGAGAGTATAGATAAAACTAAGAAAAAAATTAAAGTAAATGACTCGAGAACAGACGAAGAAATTTGGAAAGATATTAAAGATAATATAGCAGAGTTAAGCAAAGAAGTGACATTTCCGATAAATGTTGATCAATTTATTAGTTTACTCGACAATTCTAGAAGAAACAAAAACATCAAAGAACTAGTTCTCACATATACAGACAACGTAAAAGACCTAATTAAGATGTGTAATACATTGCATTGCAAAATGAATAAAAGTCTAAAAAATAGGTGTTCCCGATTGTCAAAAAAACTACATGCAATTTACTCAACCTAGTGTGGTATCAAAGTAATATTATTATTTTTCTTTTTTTTTATAATTTATACATATTTCCGTTATTAATATTATATTATTTTACATTTAAATTCATGGATTTTTTGCAATGGAATGTGAATGGGTATTACAAACGTATAGAAAATATCAATTTATTATTGAATAAATTAAGTCCTGCCTGCATTTGTCTACAAGAAACAAACTTTACAGATGACTATTGTGCTCCAATCAGAGGTTATGAGTATTTTTTCAAAAATAGGTTACAGAGTAATAGAGCAAGTGGCGGAGTTGTTATTTACATTAAACCGTATAGTCTGCCGGAAGAAGTACATATTAACTCTAATTTAGAAGTAGTAGCTGTCAAAATTAAATTCCCTTTTTCCTTAACCATGTGCAATATATATCTTCCGAACAGCAAACCATTAAACAAACTTGACTTAAATGACCTGGTAGGTCAACTTCCAATACCGTTTATAATTTTAGGAGATTTTAATAGCCACCATTTCTACTGGGGATCTGATACATGTGACACTAGAGGAAGGATAGTTGCTGATTGGATGGATGAGCAAGATAATATTCTATTATTGAATAGTGGCCAACCCACTCATTTTAACAGCAACACAGGTCATACTAGTAATATAGATCTTACTATTGCTTCACAAAACATGATTTCATATTTTGAATGGAATGCCCTAGAGGATTTGTATGACAGTGATCACTTTCCGATTATAATAAAATCACGTTTACCACAAAACAAATCTGTTCAAGGAACTCGATACCCACAGAAGTGGATTTATGATAAAGCTGATTGGTCAATGTTCCGCGAAGAAATTGATAGTAGTATCTCAAATTTCTTACTTTTAAACCCGATTGAATCCATTAACAACACTGTACAAATATTTACCCAATTAATAATAGATGCCGCTAACAAATCAATACCGAAATCATCTGGAACTTTAAGGAAAAATAAATTGCCATGGTGGAACATTGATTGTAAAGTTGCAGTTAAAGAAAAGAAGAAAGCTTTTAAAGATTATAAAAGAAACCCAGAAAATCAAGAGATAAAGATTGAATACAAGAAAAAAAGAGCATACTCAAGAAGAGTTCTTAAGGAAAGTAGAACAAACTGTTGGCAAAAGTGGGTGTCATCAATAAATAGTAATATCCCTGCAGGAGAAATGTGGAAAATAATTCATAAAATTAATCACAGTAACTTTACACAGAGTAATTTTATAATTGAAAAACCAGATGGAACAATAACAAATCAGCCAGTTCAAACGAGCCACCTACTATCGCAGGCATTTGCAAACAATTCAAATTCAAGTAATTATGACAGTGAATTCGTATTTTACAAAAACAATCAAGAACTTAATCATAACTTTGACACTCATAATAACTGTGATCCCATTAATAGAGACATAACTATGCAAGAATTAATCTCAACTCTTTCACAAGTACGGAATAGTAGTCCAGGACCAGATAATATTTCCAATATTATTATTAAGCATTTACCGGAAATAGGCCTAGAGTATTTATTAAAGATTTATAATGAAATATGGAATATTCAGATATTCCCAGATGGGTGGAGAGAAGCCCTAGTGATCCCAATCCTAAAAACCGGTAAAATTGCTAGTTCACCAAAAAGTTACAGGCCTATAGCATTAACATGTAATCTATGCAAAATTTTCGAAAAAATTGTAAGTAAAAGGCTTAGATGGTTCTTAGAAACGAATAATTGCATTTCACCATCTCAATATGGTTTTAGACAGTTTAGATCAACAACAGACCACTTAATGAGTATTGAAAGTGAAATATTAGATGGGTTTGCAAAAGAAAATTATGTGATCACTGTAGCTCTTGATATTGAGAAAGCCTACGAAATGGTCTGGAAGCACAGAGTACTCGTACTTTTACAAAATATTGGTATTGGAGGAAATTTATTAACCTTTATAAAAAACTTCTTGTCGAACAGGTCAATAAAAGTAAGAATTAATAATATATTATCTGATTCAGTTCATATAGAAAATGGACTCCCTCAAGGTTCAGTCCTTAGTGTGATTTTGTTCTTGTTAGCGATTAATGACGTACTCAACTGTATAGAAAGACCGGTCAAGGGTTTCCTCTTTGCGGATGATTTGACAATCACTTGTAGTGGGCCTACTTTAAAACCCACCCTACAACTAGTCCAAAATACTTTAAATAATCTTCAGAATTGGTCTCGTATAACAGGATTCAGATTTTCAAAAACAAAAACAGAATATATAATATTTACCAATAAGCGAAAGAAAAACACTGACGTTAAACTTAGATTAAATAACCACAATATTAAAGAAGTAAATAAATTAAAAGTGTTAGGCTTAACATTTGACAAAAATGTGGTCTTGGATAGCTCATATACATACGCTTAAATCAGAGTGTTACAGAAGAATAAACATTATAAAGGTATTATCATCGTTAACATGGGGTTCCGATAAAGAGTGTCTGTTAACCACTTATGGCGCGCTTATTAGACAAAAAATAGACTATGGCGCTATCATATATGATTCTGCTAGCTCAAGAACTCTAAAATCACTAGAAAGTGTGCAAAACACGGCGCTCCGTCTCTGTATCGGTGCTTTTAAAACTAGCCCAATTAATAGTATACTGGCTGAGGCTGGAGAAATGCCTTTACAATATAGAAGGAAACAACTTGCTTTAATTTACACTGCAAATATTTTATCTCAACCTAAAAATCCTACCCATGAATATTTAAACAAAACAACAATTTTAGATTTTGAATATCAATCCCGACCTTATTTACCAAAACCTCTTCGAATAAGAGTAGCAGAGTATTTAAAAGAATTCAATTTCACGTTACCATCAGTTTTTGAAAAAAAGCTTTTGAGTGTAGGCCCATGGGATGTGCCTAAATATCCTATTAATCTCGAATTAGCTAAAAGACAAAAAGATGATACTCCAGATTATATTTATAGAAACCTATTTAACGAAATGCACTACAATCATAGGGATTATAAAACCTTTTATACCGATGGATCGGTTCTGAACGGAAGATCTGGTTGCGCGATTGTATCAGATAATAACTGTTTCCAATATAGACTTCATAATTACCAATCCGTTTTCAGTTGCGAATCAATTGCCATACTCAAGGTCTTAGAAATCATAGGAACTAAACCTAAAGCAGAAAAATATATAATATATACAGATTCGAAATCATGTCTAATGGCCTTACTTAATAATCAAAATACGCACCCTCTTATCACAGAAATAAAACAATCAATGATTAACCTATTGTTTATGTTTTTGACAATAACTATTCGTTTGAATTAATTTGGATCCCAAGCCATCAGGGCATTATTGGGAATGAAAAAGCCGATGAAGAAGCTAAAATTGCTACAACCCAAGAAGAAGTAGACTATTCAATAAAAACTAGTCCAGGTGAATTAAAACAACATTTCAAGCATGAAATCCAATGACTTTGGGATTCTTAGTAGAAAGCTAATAACACAAGTAAATTATTTGACATCAGACAATCCATTTTCGACAGATCACCGCCTTCATTTTCTTGTAAAAAAGACCAAGTTACAATAACCAGACTGCGCATTGGACACACTAATTTAACCCACATCCATCTTATTACGAAAGATAGTATTAATAAATGCAAATGCGGGGAGGACTTAACGGTTTCTCACATGTTGAAAGATTGTTTAGCTTTCCAACAAGAAAGAAATATCTGCAACATGCCTGACAATTTGAAAGACTGTTTAAATCAAGGTGGATATACTAAAACCCTAATATTTTTGAAGTTAACTAATATGTATAAATTAATTTAAGTAACTCTCAGTGGTCGTTAATGACCTTTGTTGTTGAAAAGCGACCTTAAATAAATCATAAAAAAAAAAAAATCTTTCCTCTTGAATCACTATCTATTGCTGCATTAAAATGTTTCTACACACACCTACCTTATGTTATCTCTGCATTTCCCAATCGATTGACTGGCAGAAAATCCCATAGGCATTAAGTCTACCGATGCATGTATTTTTGCATAAAAATATAAATAAATAAAATGTGTTTATTGATCTAAGCGAGCAGACAGCTGAAGCGACTTTAATTTATACCATGTAAAATGTTAAATGTAATATGATATCATTTGTACAATTGCTCTAACTTCTACACATAAATGTTAACAGCTTCTTTTCTGTCGCAGCAGTTGTCAGCTTGGGTGTGCTGAAAACACCAGTTTTTTGAGAAACTTCGGGTAGAAAGTACAAAAGGTTTCGAGGAAGTTCCACAGAGCCCGTGGAGGCATGGTTGCACGTATACCTTTTATACTTATACATTTATCTACAAAAATTGACATTGTGCCGCACCTGTGAACCCAGATATTGAATTGTTACATTATGTTGTGATAGAATGTCCTTTGAATTTGAGAAGATTATCTGGACGATAATCCCTGAGTTTGTTTCGTCTTTCCTTCTCAGGGCTTATCCAGTTAGGAAAGGCAAAACTCATCTGTTTGAAAAAAGTTTTTAACTTGCAAAAAAGTGTTCTCGTGACCTAATTGCAGAAAAAATATTTCATTTCATTACAATCGTTCAAGTGTTGCTAAATATAACTTTGTGTACATTTTAACTGTCTACATAATAGGTATTTAACCTTTGTGAACTTACCTTATAAGGGTTTACACCACCAGAAGGTTGACTGGAAGAGAATGCCCTAGGCATTAAGTCCGCCGGTGTGAAAACTTAGTGCATACAGCTTATAAATAATAATAATAAAACTTAATATATACACAGTTACTAAATACATAATCACGAGTGCCTAGACTGTGTGAGACACTACAACATATATTGCTGTTTTCTCGAAATAATAACGTACAAACAAACCGAGAATTGTAAAATAAAAACATCATAACCGTAATTTGATCTCTTTATTTCTCATTATTCATACAATCAATATAAATTTACATTCTATTTACATATTTTAGTATAATTTACATTGCGTTAATTTAACATTTATAAACAGTTTAATATATTTTTTATACATTAATTAGTTAATATTATGTAATGGTCATAAATATTGCATGACCATTCTCATTATGATTTTTTTTAAATATTAAAATATGCAACTTTGAGTTTATCTTATAGTCATTAGCGTTTGCAGGCTGAGGTAACATAAAATATTAAATGTAAAATAGGCGTTAGTCTTACTTACGGCGAGCAGCGATTATTGGGAAATAATAATTAACTAGATTAATACGAGTTTGATTTCTTTCAAATCTATACTAATATTATAAACCTGAAGAGTTTGTTTGTTTGTGACGAGTTTGCTTGAGTGAGCTAATAAGAGGTACGTGATAAAGAATCGTGAAAGAGCGGTAGGTCCCACCCACAAAATGGCCTTTCCCTTACCCCATATTCTTACCACTGTAAACAAACAAGTATATAATAATTACGTTCATAGAAATTTGCAAAATCATTTTACGTTAACAGTTAAATACCCCACACATAATGCAAATTACCGGTATGCGACCCTGACTCACCCTCTCCCATTCATTATATGAGCAACATCCCCTTTCTAACTTACCAACATTTCCTTTGATATGGGAAATTCCGATTTATCCATATAACTCATAAAGTGCCCGGTTAATGGTAACAGTTTGCTTTTCGCACAATGTAGGCGTTTATGTACTCTGTTTAAACTGTCGGTGTTCAACCACTAAGTAAGGAGGAGCGAATACAAGAATCGCTTCTGCTCTCAGTAAAGACACAGCTTTATAAGTTAGTGTATGTAAGAATGTTTTTAGTGTATTTTGATTTATATCAACTACGTCTCAAGGTCACAATTCACTCGTAAATGTTGAGTACTTTTTGAAATATAACTGAATATTCATGAAAAACTCCTACCCCTTTTGTTGTTCGCAGTAGTATTTTTTATTTACGACTAAAGGGCTCCACTCCCAGGCGATAGTTAGTTTGAGTTAGTTGGTATATGCCTTAATCAATTCCAACTGTTGTTTTTTTCTCCATACCCCACTTCTTTAATGTAATAATATTACAGGTGATACTCTTTCTTTAAGATTCGAAGAGAAACAGGAGGCCTAAATATAATAATAATTTACCAAATCGGTTTAAAAATGACGGAACTCTGAGATGACAATCATAAATTCGAACCGAAAATATGTAGGACTGAATCGAGAACTCCTTCCTTTTTTTATTGTTATTGTCCTGCTTTTTGGGATAACTGGCCAGACGCCCAGAAGTTAGTCAGTTAGCCGCTGTGCTTTATCGTCAATAAAATTCGCAGGCACAAAAATATTGCGAACGACTTTCTCTTTTGGTCACTCACGCATGTGTCATAGTTTCTCTGAACGTTTTTTTACTTTGTCCCGCTTTCGACGAAAGAATACCGCTTTTTTTTCACTAAAAAGTCTCAAAATCCCGCTTTGACTAAAAAAAATCTGGCAACGATGAGTGGTACTGAACTCTGCACCACAAACGCCAATTATTTACTCAACTGAACTAACTAAACTAACAACTGCCTCGTTGGTCTCGCTGTTGGTGTGGTGGCGACTGCTGATCATGAGGTCTCGGGTTCGATTCCCGAGTCGGACCAAATGTTTGTATGATCTACAAATATTTGTTTCAGTGTTTGGGTGTTTTCTATGTATAATATGTATTTATTTAGAAAAAAAAAAGTATAATGAATAATGATTAATGAAAAGTGATTAACGACGTTAGTGAAATACAGTTAATATACTTCCATGGAAAAATAAACATGTTTGACAACACCACAATGTAAATATCAAACATTCATCAATTCCATTTCGCTAATCATGATTTGACTTTTGTTGATTATTTCCTTTGTTATATGTGTATTAAATAGTACCAAAACCTTGATTAATATGAAAGATAACAAAAGGTTTTTTCTTAGTAAAACATGGGTAATGCTAGTTTATGCTTATAGCTAGCCATACACGCACAGATCTGCCCGTCGTTAAGCCCGACAGGCAGATCCGTGATTCGCCACACACGAGTACGCGCAACTGACGGGCAGTAGTTCAAAACTTAACTCCAGCATATACTGGTTGTCTGTAAAAATGTCTATTTCAAAGCCTAAATTACTTTGTATCTGCAGCGGGATTGATTTTGTTGCATTTTCGACCAATTTTTTGTGTGCTTGTGCCTTTAATTCTATAATAAAGTACAATTGCCTATCTTTGACTCTTCAAAAACAAGGCAAAGACTTAAAGGCTCTAAAAAACTTGTCCAAAATGCTTTATTTTCGCTTAACACCATTTCTGTGATTAAACGCATTTAAACGAATTACAGTGTTAGTGCGCGACTGACGTCAAATCTGGCGGGCACATCCTTCGCTACGCACACACGCACAGTTGAAAGCTCTGCTCTGCCCGCCCCGGGCCCAATCCGCTCGATTTGACTACGGGCAGCGGGCAGGCACCCGGCGGGCAAATCCGTGTCCTTTCTCACCATATTAGCCATATCACCACGGTATTAGCTAGCCATACACGCACAGATCTGCCCGTCGGATCTGCCCGACAGACGTACCTGGCGGACAAATCCGTGCGTGTATGGCTAGCTAATACCGTTAAAATTACAATAATAACAGTTCATTGATATTTTTCATTCGTCACTATTTTAATTTTGTTTTAAAACGTGATTCGGTATCTCGGTATTTTAATTGAAATTGTGTACACATACGTTTCAAAATATTGAATAAGGAAAAAAAATCGGTAAAGGTATATTTTCTATTCATTTTTCACGACCTATCAAAACCGTAACAAAAAAATCTTAAAAATCTGTAAAATAACTTTAATTTTTTAATGAATGTCTGTTTATGTGATTACAGATCATTTAATACTTTTACATAGACGATTTAAGTTAATTTGAGTTAAACCTAACAAAATTAATTAAAAATTTCATAATTATTTTACAAAAACAAAACTTAATTATCTTATTTTCATCTTACAGAAACTTATTTGTGCATTTATTTTCTTAATGAGTACAAAATCTAATGATATTAATCATTCTTAGTTTAATTAAATATGATAAGACATTTATCCCATCAAGTATTTTAATCAAAAAAGGCTCAAGCTAACAATAAATTACTCGCGCTTAATTAAGAACATCAGGTATATCATAGCATTGTAAAAATATTATATACAGGTTGTTTCTTTTTGATATTATTATTCTAAGTGACGTCATCGCTATCTAGTTTAAAATTGTTGTAGATCAGCTGGTTCGCTTCGTTATTGTTACACAGGGTGGTCTTACCGTTGATCAATATACTATTCATTTTCTTCGGCGTTTCTTGCATCCACTTATCACTGCAGAGGCTCGTGGTCTCCGTACCGTAGTAGCTACGTCTTCTGGTTCTGCTATCGAGCCTAAAATATTACATTTACTTGAATATGCTGAATATGAAGAACTTCACAGTGGGATAGCTAGGCCAGCTGGACTGGTCTAATACCATGGTCTCTCAGAAATTCAGTTTCATTGCTTTTCGAATGAACGAACGAAAATTTAACTCAATTTGTTACCAGAGCTAAAAACTCCCTGATTCTGCGACAACTTACTTATTGGTCATGAGTTTCAGTATTCTTTATGTGGCGGTAGACACTTACTATCAGAGAATATGTCTGCTCACTTTTCTACCGCTCGAAACACAGTGCAATATGTGATTACAAGTGATTGTTCGTGTAATAAATATCTGATGTCTTTTTACTGGTGGTTCTCTCCAATCGGACCAGTGGACAAATACGTAACCCTGGCTTCTTCTAGCTATTTCGATCTTAGTTCTATTTTCCCATAGAAAATATTTCAATATTCCTTATTGCAGCTAATAACTGGCTAAGCTTACATGAATTTGAAAACCTTATTTCACAATGTATGGAATGAGATGTCCATCATATAACAAAAAGTATTCTACCAACCTGTTTCTCCTAGCCTGAATCTCGGAGCGGACCCTGACCAGATGGCCCCCCTCTGACGTATGGTTTACAGTGGTTTCCCTCACGCTCGAATGCTCGCGGTATTTACTCTTCTTCAGTTGCACCTTTCCACAGCAGAGAGTTTCTGTAAAGGCAATCCTATACCTGGAGAAAAATAGAAAAACTTTTGTTAATAAGTTACTTTTTTTAATAGAATTTGAAATAAGAATCTGGAGAATTCTGAAGAACTTTGAATGTACAGCAAACAAGGGTCCAGACACCCTCGAAAAGATAATTTTGGTGGGTCCCAGAAAGGAATCACGCAGAAGGGCTGTGGCGCTGCTGATCAGAAATGACCGTCGTCAATTGTCGCAAATTGTCGTGTAATGTTAACTTTATTGTAATCAGCATATATTTACTGTGTGAATAAATCAGAGTGAACGGAATACATCTTTAATTTATCACCTTGCATAAAGGGCACTACACCGAACAGTAAACCTAATAGAGATAGTATCTACTACTGTACAGACATTAACATCCTGGTTTTACAGATGTTTGTATTATGGTGTTATATGTATTGTTGGTGAAGTTTCTCATTAATATAACATGACTCTTTGCGCTCCATGGTAATACCCACGGGTTTTGTTGCTTTAGAATTGGATAATGTTCACCATTTCATTAGTTTGTTAGCCTATGTTACTTCTTATAACATCAGGTATCTGCATTGAAAGGCTCGTCAAAGTCGATTCAGCCGTTTCGGCGGAACAAACAGTAAGAAAAAGAGACATAGACAGACAAAAAATTACAAAAAAAGTTATTTTATGCAAGTCAGTATTTTCTTCCACGTACATTTATTTATAGTGAAAGGGTGTTATATCTATATATATATATATATATATATATATGGAATTTACAAACAGACACTTACATTTTACTAAGGTATTTTTTTAAATAAAGCATACCTGTGACTCATGACGTTATACAGTATGGGGTTAACAGTAGCCGAGATGTAGTAGAACGCTCCAGCGACGTGGAAAAGGTACTCGTTGATGATGTGGTAGTGCGGAGACGAGGTGCCGTATATGAAGAATAGACGTTGGAAGTGGAATGGAGCCCAGCACACGAAGAATGCTACCACTACTGCGGCTAGAATAAATAATATAAGTTAGGACTTTGGATATTAGAGATATTTTTATTGTTCCCCCTACTTTCTAGTGCACTGAGTGTTGTAGGTGCAAGGCCCACATGGATAACTTTTTTTGTGATATACAAATTGTTGAGTTAATACTGTGACACTAAATACACGAAATATTTCTTTTGCGGAATTGTCGTCAATAAAAATGTTCAGTTAGTGTCACTCAATCTTCTTTCTTATTTTTGTAGGTACCTTAATTTGGCACAAATAGGCCAGATCGATCGGAGTGATAATACAGCCTCAGAGAAATCTGTGTAAAACAATTTCTCCGCCACTTTAAACCGAATGTTGGTAAGGTAATGAGGAGTTTTTTTTTCGGGTAAAATCAAACCCCATCACTAAAATTCTGGGAGAGATCGGACACTTAAAATCTGCCAACCAAGTTGCAGGTGTCTATTAGCAATTACCATCGAGTTAACTATTACCTTATACTAGTATATCAATACATAATATATTCTGAACGTATTTGGTCACGTATTAATAAATTAATCTTGACTACCTCGAAATGTCAATTCAGGTCATCGATTGCGATCTAATATTCATTCATGAACCAATTTGTGACCGAAAATTGGTTCTACTAATGGCTCTAGTACTATGGTAACATAATGCGTGTTCTAATTTTTAGTTTTTGTGGTCATTACGAAGAGATTTCCAAGGTTTTCTGTACACTGTACATGTATGTATGTATGCTTCTATATGTTCGGGTGGAATTTTGCAACTCAATTTTGAAGCAGATATCTTTAACCGATTTTGCTGAAATTTTGCAAGCATTGTATACAGCGTGACAATACAATATTATAATGACATGGAGCTGATCTGATGCTGGAGCTGGAAGGTGGCCATAGGAACTCTGTAAAGAAACGTCGCAACATCATTGAGTTTGGACTCGTTTGATTCGTCTCGAGGCATTCCAGTAAAAGCTTGTTTTTAATTAGCTTTTTAATTTAATTTATTGATAAATATAATTGGAGTTTTTCTTTATTTACTTTATTTTACTAACTGAGCCCCGCCGTGTTACCCGAGGTTGTTTTTGTAATTATAAGACTACAGAAAAACCTTGTTCAATGTCCGTAATGACCACAACAACTAAGCGGTTGTTATTTAACCTCTACAAAAACAACCGCCGGTAACGCCGTAGAGAGAAGCCAGCCTAATACGCATGTATTTACGAAAAAAAAGTATATATGTATTTATATCAGTTGTCTAGTTCCCATAGTACACAATAAACAAGGTTTGTTATATAAGGGTCCGTTCACACAGACCGGCTCGGAGAGGAGAGCAGATTCTTCTCACATTGGAATCAGAGGTTTGAGTAATTGTAGTAAAGTTTATTTTTGCATGTGCACTTCTTTTGTCATTAAGAATGCTTGAACGCGCTTCGTGTGAAATAATAAGAGGAGCCGACCGGCGCCGATTGCGTGCTCTTTCTCGCTCGCGCAGCTGATCGGCTCCAATTCTCTTCTACAGCTGGTCTATGTGAAATAGTTGGCGGCTCCGCTCCGGCCAATTCCAAGGTATACGATCCGGTCTGTGTGAAAAGAAAAAAGTGGGCCGATGCTCCGGAAGCCGGTCTGTGTGAACAGACCCTAAACCTCTAGGGAACGCTATAGAACTGTATGTACAAAAATATTTTTCCTTTGGCATAGTTGTGTTCAAAAGTTTTAATTAACTGCCTCGGTGGCGCAAGTGGTAGCGTAAGCGACTGCTGCGCTTAAGGTCTCGGTTATGATCACGTGACTATAGTGATACGTGATAGCGTTAAGCGACAATACATTTGTTAGTTTTCTGTTAACGTTCATAGAATGTCAACTTGGCTAAGGGTGCTGTATAGACTACAAAGCGTTGTCATCCTACTTAATATTATAAACGCGAAAGTTTGTAAGTATGGATTGATGGATGTTTGTTACTCTTTCACGCAAAAACTACTAAACGGATTTGAATGAAACTTTACAGTAATATAGCTTATACATCAGAATAACGCATAGGCATATACGCGGGCGGAGCCGCTGGCAACATCTAGTAAACTATATCTATGTAATACTCAAAACTTAAACTCTATTTTTTGCGTAGTCGTGAAATAAATTACATATATTAGTTTGCGAGTGTTTTAATCAAATCCAATACAATGAACTGTCTTAGTTCATAACGGGACAATAGTCTAGCTAGTCCCGTTTCTAATATAAATTATAAGTTAGCTAGAATTTAGCTACGAAACTTAAGTTGTCTTAAGTTTTGTGGCTAAGCTATTAAAGCGCTAGAATAGCTTGCTAATTGGTGGTTAAACTTACATACCTATTTAGTAGGGGTCAGTTGCCTCTGGATTTGAGTATCAGATAGTCAAAAGGCATTAAGTTATGATCAAGGTATTTTCAAGTTGATCAAAAGTATTATGCAATTGTTTTCAATTATTTTTTTTATCACAAAAATGTTAGTTTTTGATTTTTAACCCCCGACGCAAAAAGAGGGGTGTTATAAGTTTGACGCCTATGTCTGTCTGTGTCATCGTAGCTCTCAAATGGATTGACCGATTTCGATGCGATTTTTTTAATTTGAAAGCCAGTTTCCTTGCGATGGTTTTTAGCTACGTTTGTTTAATATCGGACCAGTAGTGTAAGAATTGGTTGGGAAGGGGTTGGGAAGTTAGGGTATGGTCTTGGTGGGAATCGCTTGTAGTGAGAACAGCATTACCTACAAAATGGCAACAAACCATCTGCGGTGCCAAGTGGCGGAACACCAACAAAGCAGAGCCCTGACCAGTCCGAGTCATCCACGTCCACGCTCGTCCCCCTGGAAACTGCTGCATCCGCGCAGATGCGCGCCGCCACCAAGAGATGCAAATGAGCCGAGGATGCAAGGCGAAAGGCGAACTTTCTGCGCCTTAAAAACAGAAGTTACTCACTAGGGAGGAAACTCGAATAAAACCGAGCCTGCCCGTAGGCTAAAAGGTGGCAACCCCATCGATGGGCTAGGGTATAGTGGGCTAATCACTCGCTTACCTGAATATAACAGATTCATGAAACAGAAACAGTGCAAAACCGGACCGATCTTACACCAACGACTTTTGGCATGAAAACACGGACACGAATTGCTTGCTGGAATGTGCGAACCCTGAGCGACGAAAATTGACTAGCCCAAGCAGAAGCAGAGATGCTAAGGTATAAACTGCAAATACTCGGCCTCAGTGAAGTACGCAGAAATGGATTCGGAGAACTGAGAACGTCCAGAGGACTCACACTACTGTACTCAGGGAAGGAGGCTGAAGAGGATACCCGAGAACATGGCGTGGGATTCCTACTCTCTGATGTGGCAAAACGTGGGCTCCTGGACTGGAAACCGATCTCAGACCGAATTATCACGGCCCGTTTCTACATCAAGGCCCGAAAAATCAGCGTTGTTCAATGCTACGCGCCTACCAACAGTGCAAGCGAGGAGCTCAAGGACGATTTCTATAACGCACTAAACGCCACACTCTGGAACATCCGCAAACAGGACATAGTAATCGTCATGGGTGACTTGAACGCAAAAGTTGGTGCAAACAACGCAGGCTGTGAGAGACATATGGGCAAAAACGGGTTAGGACTGCGCAACGAGAGCGGAGAATGTTTCCTCGGGTTCTGTCAGAACAATGACCTAACCATCGGAGGGACTTTATTTATACACGGAGATCATCACAAATACACTTGGAACTCACCCGATGGCGTCACCAAAAATCAAATCGACCATCTCGCTATCAGCTCTAAATGGCGAACGTCACTGCTTGATGTGCGTAATCGCAGGGGTGCTGATATTGATAGTGACCACCACCTTGTCGTCACCGAAGTCTGATTGAAGGTATCAGCATCCCGAGCGTTCACTGACACCACAAAAACAAGCTGACGTTTTGATGTGAGCAAACTAAAAAACCCGGACATCGGAGACACTTTTAGACTGGAGCTTAGCAACCGATTCGCCGCTCTCGATGCAAACACCACAACTGTCGACGAGGAGTGGAGTCGCTTCAAAATGGTCTATACAGAAACCAGCTCCATCGTTCTAGGACATAAAACACACACCAGAGAAGAGTGGATGTCACAAGTAACTTGGGACCTCATTGAACAGCGACGACAGCTTCACCTCAAACTTATTGCGGCAACTGAGACATCTGAACAAGAAGACCTGTACAGACAGCAATACCGGCAGATCCGTAAGAGGATCTATCGCAGTACCCGTCGGGATAGAAGAGTGTGGGCTGATGGTATTGCTGATGGAGCCCAACGAGCAGCGGACACCGGCAATCTGAATGAGATGTACAAAGCCACTAAGATTCTCTCAGGGAAACGAAGCGTCAGAAAGAAACCGCTGAAAAGCAAGGAGGGCGACCTAATTGTGACATCGGAAGGGCAACTGCGACGCTGGCAAGAGCACTTTTTTTTTTTTTTTTATGGAATAGACCGGCAAACGAGCAGACGTATCGCCTGATGGTAAGCAATTACCGCCGCCCATGGACACCCGCAACACCAGAGGCGTCACAAGTGCGTTACCGGACTTTGGGGGATGGGGGGGGATAGGGGGAGGGGTTGGGGTATGGGCCTCCGGTATCCTCACTCACTCGGTGAAACACAGCGCAAGCACTATTTCACACCGGTTTTCTGTGAGGCCGTGGTATCACTCCGGTCGAGCCGGCCCATTCATGCCGAAGCGTGGCTCTCCCACGGTATCTTCCACTTCCAGGAAATCTTCCGCATCCGGGATGATCCCGCTAATACCACGCCTGAAAGCAGTCTGCCTCTTCAACTTTTAAACATTGACTGCTCCCCACCGACTGGAGAGGAAGTAATACACGCCATTCACTCCCTCAAATACGGCAAGGCCCCGGGAGTCGACCTTATTACGGCTGAGATGCTGAAGGCAGATGTGGCTTCCGCTGCTAATGCCCTGACGCCCCTACTATGGCGCGTCTGGCAAGACGAAGAGCTACCGGATGACTCGAACAAAGGCTTCCTTATCACCGTGCCAAAAAAGGGGGACCTCAGTCAATGCAGCAACTGGAGAGGCTTTACTTTGCTTTCGATCCCTTCCAAGGTGCTCTGCAAAGTAATTTTGGATCGGCTTTCGAGGGCTGTTGACCCCCTAATTCGCAGTGAGCAGGCAGGATTCCGTCCGAACCGATCGTGTACAGACCAGATTAACACTCCGTATTATACTGGAACAGGCATCAGAATGGCAAAGGGAGGTGTATCTTACCTTTGTAGATTTCGAAAAAGCCTTTGATACGGTGGGCTAGCATCTGGTCCGTCTACGCGAGATGGGTGTCCCAGAGAAGATCATCAACATCACACGAGCCTTATACAAGAATTATTCTTGCAAAGCGACGCACAACGGACTCGTCTCGGAGGACATAAAGGTGCACGCAGGCGTACGACAGGGGTGCCTCCTTTCGCCGCTTCTCTTCTTGGTCGTTCTTGATGGCATTCTGCACAACACCACAAACAACAAACGCCGCGGTATAGAATGGGGCATAACCAACGTCCTAGAAGATTTGGACTATGTCGACGACATATGCCTCTTAAGCCACACTCGCGCAGATATGCAGGCTAAATTAGATGACCTACATGTGAAGGCGGCAAAGACGGGGCTAAAGATCGACACCAGGAAGACACAGGAAATAAGGTGCGGGGCAACGAGTTCTTTCCCGTTGGTCATCGGCACAGAGGCAGTGGAACGCGTCCACAAGTTTACCTACCTCGGCAGCTGAGTGTCAGAAACTGGAGGAACTGAAGAGGACATCGCTTCCCGGATCGCCAAAGCACGAGCAACCTTTGCGCAGCTGCGACCCGTTTGGCAATCACGGAGAGTCAAACTCAAAACATTCCGGTCTAACGTGAAGACCGTATTGCTATACGGGTGCGAGACGTGGAAGGTCACAAAGGTTATCTCGCATCAACTTCAGGTCTTCGTGAACCGATGCCTTCGCCATATACTCGGTATATTTTGGCCCGAGAGAATATCCAACGATAACTTGTGGGATCGCTGCGATGAAGTCCCGATTGACCAACAAATCAAACGACGCAAATGGGGCTGGATAGGCCACACCCTCCGAAGAGATTCCAACCACATCCCGAGGCAAGCCCTAGACTGGAATCCCCAAGGAAAACGCAAGCGTGGCCGTCCAAAACAAACCTGGCGGCGGACTGTCATCGATGAAGCGAAGGCAATTGGCAAGACCTAGAGCGAAATCAAGCGAGACGCTCAAGACAGAGCGGGATGGCGATGCACTGTGGACGCCCTCTGCCCCATCTAGGGGACATAGGACCTTAAGAAGAAGAAGTGTAAGAATATCAACTCCTTTTCAAAATGATGTAAGGCATTTTTGGCATATGATTACTCGATTAAGTGCTTGCGTAGGGGTTTTTTAAATGCTTAATTTTAGCTTGTTTTATTTTTTTCAAAGCAAGCAGGTATAAACCGTTGTGTAATGTTTAAAAAAGATATATGCCTAAGGCTAATAGAAGTATCAGATATCAGAAAAAAAGACCGTATTTCACTTGAATCCTCCTATATGTAACTTTAAAAACCACAGGAAAACGTCTATACCCACAATAACCCCTTCTTATAATTCCAACTTTGGAGGTTTTCAAAAGTCGTCATATGCATTTTTGACTATTGAATAAAGGATAACAGTCATCAACAGTATTCTTATTGTTTGTCTTTTTCTACCAAGCAATGCTATAAATATATCTTCTAACTGGCTGAGTCCCACGGTGTTACCCGCGGTTTTTTTTTTGGTTATTTTATATTTTAGCTGCCATAATGACTCTGCTCTGCCTGATGGAAAGCATGAGCAGATTCCATTTTATTGTCGTACCGCGGGTCAAGCTGGGGGGCAAAGCTAATCTAAAAAAATATCCTTAGTTACTCCTAGTATCATCAGCTACCTATCAGTGAAAGTCCTGTCAAAATCGGCCAAGCCGTTCCAGAGATTAGCCGGAACAAACAGCCAGACAGACAAAAAAGTATTTTAACAATTTTTGTCTGCATGTCTGTCGGTAGATACGACGTTGGTCATACATGGTACTCTGTGTAAACATACATATGCATTTAATAAAAAGCGGTTATTTTAATATTACAAACAGATACTCTAATTTTATTTATTTGTATAGACGAAATAATACTTCGTAAAGTACCTAATTAGAGGTACTGCTGTTCATAAAACATAATTTACTAAACGGAACGGCAATAGGGTACTTGGATGTTAATAACTGTAACAGTGCTTTAGTAAGAGGCAATAAAACTTTGTTAACGGTTTAATGGCACCAAATTGGTCTCATAAATAATATTTTGCTCTAAGTTTACAAAAATACACGTTTTAATCGTTGGATAGAATACTTTTATTTTTGAAGTGAAACTTCTAATGCGACTACCAACAAGGTTGCGTTAAAAGTTTAACGCTACTATGAAGATTGTATGAAAGCACTGTTGCACATTACGAAGTTTCAATTCTTCCGCGCGGAGGGACTTCACGCATTTTTTTTTGAAGTGAAACTTCTAATGCGACTTCTAACAAGGTTGCGTTAAACTTTTAACGGTTGCGTTAAACGTTTAACACTACCATGGAGGGGGTATGAAAGCACTGTTGCACATTACGAAGTTTCACTTCTTCCGCGCGGAGGGACTCCACGTATTTTTCTTTTTATAAATATATTAGCTCTAAAAATACCTCTACTCTGCCTGATGGAAGGCATGAGTAGAATCTAAGAGTGGTGGTCACTATCCTCAATGAAAACGTGGATAATGTAGTATGGTTGCTCGTGGTTCTTCTCGTAGACCCCCTAGGGTCTCGGGGTTACCTTTCCAGGTTTTAAACCTGTCCAAGTGGTTTTCAGCGCCGCCTGCAACTACAGGTGGGTCACTGGGGTGGGCCCAATGGGCCTGTTGGTAATCCCGGGGGATTAGTCCGGTGGGGTGGGCGTAACTACCGGGGTCGAGCGACCTGCTAGTAACGCCCGGGTCTTGTCCAGTGTGGTGACCTGTGCTTAGCGAGGTCGAGCTCCTAGGGGTATAGACCCCGAGGAGCGCCCGTCAGCCAGCACTAGGTCGGGTGTTGGGGATGGTTCGGGAGGGGTTTCCACGGAGACGAGGTCTCGTGGCAGGCCATACCTGTCCGGCGGTCGCCGATGATAGGGCGCGAGTTCTCGCAGATGGCGGGCTTGCGATCCGTCGGCACGCACGAACAGGTTGGTGCTCAGGCGTCCCACGAAATCATCCAGGCTCTCCACGTGCAGATCCCTGGAGATTGTACTGTTCCGCACAAAGCGAGGGGCGTTTACAAGGGTCCGTAGTGCGAGCGACTGCTGCACACGCAGCCGACGGCGGTTCGTCTCGGAAACGAGCGCGAACCAGGCCGGAGCACCATAAGTAAGTCGGGTGCGTATGTACGCCTTGTACACGCCAAGCTTCGCACGGAGCGGCAGTCGGGAGGATAGTACGGGCCGCAGAAGGGAACGCGCGGCACGAACCTGTGCAACAACGTTGTTGACGTGGGGCTTCATGGAGAGGGTGCGGTCGATGGTCACGCCAAGGTATTTCACCGTCGCGGACCACTCGATATTCTGCCCCATGAGCTTCAGTTGCGGCAGTGTCACGCTTCCTATGAGGATCGCCTGAGTCTTCGCCACGTTGACCGTCAGTCTCCAGTCCTTTAGCCAGCTGGGAAGTGCGTCTAGTGTGTGCTGCATCTTGGCAGCAGCGTTGGCGCCGTTTATTGATGTCGCCATGTAGGCCGCGTCATCGGCATACAACGCAAGTTTTACGCCATCGGTGACGGGGATGTCATCCGTGTACCAAGAGTAGCACAATGGTGTCAGACAGCTTCCCTGTGGCACACCGGCACAGATGGGTCGTTCTGTGGACAGGGCGCTTTCAACTCTAGTATGGTTATTCATAGCCTAATGAGATCCTTGGACCCGGGATCACAGTCTGAGATAAACACGTACGCTGGTAGTGAGTTCCAGGTTTTGATCGATCGGTACAAAAAGGAGAACCGAAATGTGTGACTTCCAAGGGCAATACTTGTTGTGAAAAGTATCCTCGAAGATGTACATTATAGAGAAATTTTGCCAACAATACCTTGGTCCTAGTCACATAATAGGAGCCTATTGTCGTCACCGTAAAGAAAGTTCGGAAAATTGAAAGTGTTTTGAAAGGTTAGTAAGAATAGAGGGCTTTAGAAAGTAAGGAATGTTATTTCAGGAAAAGTAAACAACACCTTAAAACACATGTCCTATTTTTATCAAACTATGGCGAAGATAAAAGGAAGAATAAAATTTTTGGCAATCTAGGTATATTTTTATGTTCCACCGTAGGGCCTAAATAACTGAACCGACTTTAATGAATGAGGTGTCAATAGATCCATAATAAAGGCCCGAGTGACATATGCTATGTAAGTCGTATCAAAAGCGTATTCGAGTAATAGTTTATTTAAAGGTTTTAATATATTCGTTAAGTAAAAACAGCTCAACCGGGCCGGGACTACCCTCGCTCAGAAGATCAACGTAAATTGACAGTGTTCGTGCTGTCGTGTTTCGTTGGTGAGTGTGAGACCGGAGGCCCAATGATGCAGAAGCATCACTAGGCCGCCATAGTGTGGGTCACCATGCTGAATTGTTGCATTGTTTGCACGAGCAATGAGTATGGTGACCACCACTCTTGGATTCTGCTTATGCTTTCCATCAGGCAGAGTAGAGTCACTTTGGCAGGGCCATATATAAAAAAATGTCACTACTGAATCCAATAACCTGTATATGTGCTCAATTTTATTTATTTACTAGCTGTGCCCGCGACTCCGTCCGCGTGGAATAGTGACTTTGGGCAGCAGTTTTCGGACATTTCTTTTGGTTCATAAACACCGTCATTTAAGTGTTTAGAATAATCGAATTTAAAGTAATGCTTCTCTATACACGACATTAGACGTATAGCCATCGGGGATCAAAGCATAGAGGTTGCTAGGATTGCTAACACGTGACAGAGTTACATAAAGCTGATCGTGTGAAAAACAGTTAATACTTAGATCTACACCCACAACTTTTAGCGTACCTATACCGTGGGCTGTATTTATTGTCACCGCGAAACATAGGCTCACTGGAAACCGGACTCGTTTAAAACTAAACGGAAAGTGGTTTGGGATGAGAGGAATCCGAGGAATAAAAACACTATCACCTTTACCGCACCCTGTTAAAATCTTTGGTCACTTTTAATCTGGTACCGTTGCAACGTTTTGGCGGGCTTAAATATTTAAGGGGCATTATGGGTACGCCGACTTTTAAATTTATTTTATAAGCTGGTAGTCCAGTAGCACTGAGGGATCACGCGATAATGCATGAGATCACGATCGATGGACAAACGTGCCTCACGCTGTATCTGTTCTACCTAATTCGAGTGGCCATCATTCGAGAACGATGTGAACTGAATCGAGATTCTCGCTGAGCCGAAGTTTCTGTAGCACAAAACCTGTCCTGACGTTCCTGAGATGCAGTGAGAGCCTCATGATCTTCTTCAGATTCCTGTGATCGAACTAATCTCATCCATTTAGCATTCCTGCTGCACTGGGTGAGGCATTCTTACAATATACTAACACAACATAGTTTAGTAAACACGTACTTATCATAAACAACTAAATTATAAATACTTACAGATTATTACACAGTTTCATTAATTACAGTTTAATAACTATTAAGACGTGTCAACCCAATCTATTAACTATCGAAAACAACCAAAGGTGTTAACTGTAAGTACTTCCTGTTTTTAGAAAAATACCGAAAGCAAGTCAAGAAAAATAACGTAAGTTATATGTATCACTGACCTTTTTTTTTTACGTGTGGAAATACCCTCGGACCGTCACCCCATAGGGGTTTGCGGCGGGGCGGTGTGTCGGACTCGAACTGACTAAAACCACACGGTGTGCCACTCTGCGCCTGAGACGGGAGGGACCCGGGATCTGCTGATATTAACACATCCAAATTCCTCCCAGCGCCTGCCCGCACGGAAGCGGGCACCGGCGGCGGATTGGGTCCGAGTGGAGGTCGTCCTCCCGGACCTTCTCCGCCACCTCCATCTGCGAGATTACATCTTCGCAGAAGGTTGTGACCGCGGTAAAACTGCTGCGAGAGATCTCCTCCAATGACTGCAGTGAGGGCCCGACGCTGCGGCGCCCAAGCGGGGCAAACCGTCAGCGTTTGCTGGGCCGAGTCCTCACTGCAGTCGCAGTGGTGGCAGGCGGGACTCAATTCCCTCCTGGCGACCAAGTGCAGGTACCTTACGAAGCAACCGTGCCCGGAAAGGACCTGCGTCAGTCGGAAGGAAAGGGTCCCGTGCTGCCGCCCTGCCCACTCGAGGATGACCGGCTGGAGAGCCTCCACGGCGGCAAAGCCAGCACGTGGAGTCTCCAGCTGGAACGACCATCTAGCCATCGTGGCTCGACGGGCGGCTTCACACCACTCGCATACTTCGGGGGGAGGGCGAATGCCACTCTCCGCCCGATATTCAGCCACCCGTCGATAAACTTCGGCGAGCACTTCCGCCTCCAAATCCCACGGGGGTGTTCCGGCCAGGGCGCACGCCGCCTCTCTCGACACCGTGCGGTATCCGCGTATGGCTCTGACTGCCAATACCCTCTGAGGCCGCCGGAGGCGGGCCTTATTTAGGGCAGTCAGACCCGCCACCCACACCGGTGCACCATACAGCGACATTGACCGGACAACTCCCGTGTACAGGAGTCGCGTTGCGACGCTGGCTCCACCCAAGTTGGGCAAAAGTCACCCAAGAGCGGAGGCCGCGTCGACCAGTTTTGGACCAAGCTGTCGGAAGTGCTCGTCGAAGAGTCACCTACAATACCCTCTGAGGCCGCCGGAGGTGGGCCTTATTTAGGGCAGTCAGACCCGCCACCCACACCGGTGCACCATACAGCGACATTGACCGGACAACTCCCGTGTACAGGAGTCGCGTTGCGACGCTGGCTCCACCCAAGTTGGGCAAAAGTCACCCAAGAGCGGAGGCCGCGTCGACCAGTTTTGGACCAAGCTGTCGGAAGTGCTCGTCGAAGAGTCACCTACCGTCGAGGATCAGGCCCAGATACCTCATCTGGGCCCGACGATAACACTAAAATGGGACCACACGGGAAGCACCAGCATTCAAATAAAAAAGAATCAACAAAATCGGTTCACTCGGTCGAAAGTTATGAGGTACAAAAATAAAATTTAAAAAATACAGTGGAATTGAGAACCTTCTCATTTTGAAGTCGGTTAATTACTAAATGAAATGGTTTTTTTTAAACATAAAAATTAGAAAATATTTTAAACTAAATAAGTAAATAGGTATAAGGTTTATAAAAGAATCAAGAACTTGAAATCAAACTAACCTATACAAAATAAACATACTACTCGTAGTATTTACAAACCCTATAAACCCTAAACAAATATGTTCCTATTAGAAACGACTAAATTGTAAGTACTTTCAGATTTTTACACATAAAATAAATAAATAAAAAAAATCAAGAAAAGAAAATAATGCTCTCGGCGCGCTTTATATACCGGCGTGGTCGCGCAGCCGTTTACAATCTACAAACGTCCAGCTACCTGATTCTTTAAATTCGCATAACTTTTTAATTTATGAACCGATTGACATGAAACAAACACTAAATGTTAAGTGAAGCGTACCACAATATATTAGTGAAAACCACATCTCAATCGGATAAGCTATTACTGAGATTAGCGTGCACAAACGCACAGACAAACAGATAAACAGACAAAATTTCTAAAAATCATTGTTTTGGGTTCTATTGCGTTCATAAAGCCCCCCTATAATAGTTTTACTGAGATATCTTCCATGTACAGACAGCGACCAGTTACGATTTTATTATATGTATAGATAAACAAACTCCACATTTACGTTACATAAGCTCTCAACGCAAGCCTCTTACGCAAACAATGAAAAAGATAAATAGTCTCGAGTGGCAGAATAAAGCCTTCTTAAAACCTCACTTATAACACTATTAGATTTTGCCCAGGGCTCCGCTCGCGTATAAGTTGGTTATCAAGGTTAAAATTAGCTTATGTCTTTCCTCAAGAGTCAAAGTATCACCATGACAAATTTCATTTCAATCAGTGCAGCAGTGTAAAATAGTTAAGAGTTACTTTCGATACTTACAATATTACTAGTAATCGATACAAGTTGTATTATTGCCGGACATTTATTATGAAAATAAATCTTAGTTGTATCGAAATATGAGCTGACAGTACCTACATGAAAATTTGGCATTAACAATGAATTAGTTTAAAAAAGCATCACCACGAATCGACATAAACTATATTCTTCACTAATAAGTTTTTCACTCGCTTGCGTTTTGTTAGACCATAATTATTTTCTTCAAAGATCTATGGCGTAAATATCAGACACAATGACAAAGCACAAATGTGCTGCATTCAAATCTGAAATTAATTAGTAAGTAAATTCAGTAAATATTACATAATAGACTCCTTTAGGACTGCCGAAAATTTATTTTGTCATCAGTGTTAACATCAAAGATTTCTTTACACGTATTTAATACAATGAAATGAGAGCTCTAGATTCATTCCTCTAAACAATACATAATTACACTCCCTCCCAATCCCTAACTGCAACAATACTTTGTGTGATCCACAGATTATATTGTTACGTGTTAGGGTTCTATGGATTTGAGAAATAAACCTCCTGTCGTGTAAAAGCGACTTTATTTTAACTTTATAAACACTCTTAAAATCATAATAACACAGTCCTTAATTGTCGCCGAGGTCGCTAGGTTAATCACTGATATCACTACAATATTTATCGCACTGTAGCTCAAACTGAACTAAACTGCGGCCCACGAGAGTTCCTATTTATACCCATTATTATTATTACTAGCGCATTCTAGAAACAACTCGTACATACAGGGTCATTCACCATACCAAGGACACGGCGAAATCGCTGCGCAACAATCAATTGATAAAGGTAGTAGAGCCACGCTGATTTCAGCACGAACGGGCCGGCTCGACCGGGGCGGTACTACCCTCGCACAGAAAATCAACGTAAAATGACAGCATTCGTGCTGTCGTGTTTCGTTGGTGAGTGCGAGACCGGAGGCCCAATTAGTCTTTTAGTCTAGTCAACAAGTTCCATACTTGTTGACTAGACTAAAAGATGCACAAGCATCACTAGGCCGCTATAGTGTGGGTCACCATGCTGCATTGTTGCATTCGCAATGAGTATGGTGCCCACCACTCGTGGATTCTGCTTATGCTTTCCATCAGGCAGAGTAGAGTCATTTTGGCGGGCCAAACATAAAAAAAAATATTCGACGCTATGCATATCCTTGTAAAGTTCATTATTTCGTGCCTAAGGAGTTGAACGAGACCTTTCTGTGTGTGTGCTGTGTGCGTGTAGACGTCTCGAGCGTTGTTCGCAAATAATCTTAATCTTTCTTCGTAACAATTATGTAATTATTGTTCTGAATCTGAGTGTTCTTTATAAATAAGTTTTATGTATGTTTAGTATATATATCAGGTTCTTCGCGACACGGGATATATATTCCTAGTGCGAGAATTGTCTTTTCTTAAATAACAATAAAAATAATGAAAGTTATTTATGAACTGTACTTCCAGACTCACTTTAGTACAAACAACTAGATGTCATAGCACTCATAGCAATTAAAAGTGACCATTTTGGACGTATTTTCAAAAGAGAAATATTATACGCTTAAGAGTGAAAAGTAATGGAAGAAATAAGATACTGCTTAAAATCAAGGATTAAAGAGTGTAAACAATTTATAATTCAGCAGGTCAGGGTCGCTCACCGGTAACTTGATCTGGCTTTTACCGGCAAATCCGAGCCCTTTTACATTTTAATAGTAAATTATAAACCTTTAAACGGCTTAAGCAGATAAATTACAAAGGGTATTGCTTACGATTTTTAATAAGGGTTGAAAAGTAATTATAAAAAGATAATGTCCTTTTTAAGCAGTTGATAAATTACATTTTGTTACAATTTTGACGTAGTAAGCTTCTGAGAGAATACGAAATGACTGTAATGTCCATCATCTTTAATTACAAGGAATATTTTTCTTGTTTTACTTTGCTTAGCTATTCAATGTTTTTAATTGACAATTAGTCCAGGCGTTGTTTCTCTAAAGCAACGGAAACCTCCTTGTTAAGGAAGCCTATGTCCAGCAGTTCACTGTTAGGCTAGTGTTGTGATGTGGCTCCTCTTTCACACATGAAAGTAAAAAACTTTTATATCCATGACAACGACTTTTGTCAGCGTAAATAGCGGCCTATATGTGCTACATGTATAGCTCTTAAGACGCGACCAGATATGCGGGGATTAACCAAAAGTCGATTAATCGAGTTTAATTTTCTAAAAGTACTCGGCGTCGTATTCGATAAGTACCGAGCATACACGCATATGTGCTCATTCTAAACACCTGGTTGTTTCCGGGAAATAACAGTTTTTTTAAACGCGGACCAACTTACTGACAATAATAGTCTCACGAACCGAGCAATTAGAATCATTGCTCTAATTGCTCGCTTCGTTTCGCTTTAACTATCAAAAAGAATAAATTTCCCCCTTTTTACACGCTTTTTATTAGTTTCACCTGTATGTTGTATGTACGTTTGTTGGTAACCGACTCCTTTAGACTTGATTTTGATTCACTTCAAACGGTCAGATTTCATCTTAGTAGACTTATCGAGGTCCGCAGACAATACAATAATAAAAAATATTAACCACATTATTGAAATACTTTCAGAAAGCTCCCCATGCTTTTTTACATTAAAATTATTAACCGACTTCAAAAAAGGAGGAAGTTCTCAATTCGACGTTTTTTTTTTTATGTTTATTACCTCATAACTTTTGACTAGGTGAACCGATTTTGATAATTCTTTTTTTATTTGATAGCTGGTGCTTCCCGAATGGTCCCATTTAAATTTGGTCCATATTGAAGTCGGTTTTTTTTTGTTAAAATTTGTAGGTAATTATTTTCTACTTTTTCTTCACTCGATTCAACTCAACTCAGCTTCTATTAATAGTAGCATTATGTTATATTGTCTATAACTTATACTAAGTTAAAAACTAAACAATTTTACAATTCAAACCAGCAGTTTTTGAAAATCAACCAAAGAAATTCTTGAGTTTTATAAATTTGAAAACTATACCTCAAAACGTGAAGCAGAGGCTTTGTACTTCTTTTTACCAAATTTATGCAAATTAACCAAAAAAACCGACTTCAGGGTTCGACTCGATTTCTCTTAAATGCCGTTGGCATATCTCCTTTCCATTAAAATAGAAATCATCAAAATCGGTCCATAAACAACGAAGTTATACGTGAACACACACATATATATATATGTCGGAGTGAGGGTATCCAAATAATAAAAGTGATACAAACATTTGCCTCTATCGAACACTACGGAACACTCTATATAAAGCGGCGCGATCGGCAACAGGACACAGTTCTCTTCAGATCTCGCGACGACCATATCTATTATTTGATTTGCGATTTATTGTATCTCTGTGTTTTATATTGTGTGTATGAGGCGATATTTATCAGTGGGGGAATTACTAGCCTAGGTGGCGAATTCCACAGGGCATCGCGGAGGGGTGAGCGTTGCCCCAATCCCCTCATGGAGGGTTGCTGATGGTGTTTAAATTAATTCGTATCCGTTTAGTAGTGATTAGTGTTTGGCTTTGGTCCAGATTGGCTGTATCTGTCATTCATGTTCTCGTTTATTCTTGTGTCTCCGACATCAGAAGTGCGATCTGAATCTCATTTGCCCACAACGTTTGAGAGTGTAACGGATCGTCAGTCGCGGCGAGCTGTCGAACTACCCTCCGCTGGAAAATCGTACGAGGTGTCATTTGTTAAATTTTTGTAAGCGAGAACGCTCACATAGTGTCGAAAGTGTCGGTATAGCCTTTTCGCGTACGAACGGTTTATGAGACGTGCGGCCTACAACAGCGGCAGCGTGCGGTAGTAAAAGCAACGCATCGGTAACTGGGAAGTAACCGGTATGTACGGACAACTCCAACAATCCGGTGAGTCGTACTATTTTTATTTTGTGCTGAGTGCTCTTTAATAAGATAGTTCTGTCAGATGAATTTCTAGGCAAACGACAATATTGTGTAATTTATACTCTCGATTGTTTAATTGATTGTTGATTTTTGTGTAAACAAAAATAAAATAGTGGAATAAGTAAAAGTGATTTTAATTCAAAAATGGACAATATTGTGCAGTAACATTATTGAGGGTAGGTAATGCCCGCACTTATTGTAGCATCGAAATTCTATGTACAGTTTTAATCCAGATTTATTCATTGCGGTTATTGTTTCATGTAGTACACGATTACTGTATTTCAAACGACATAATTATGGAAGAGATCTGCTTGCATTAGGGTTTGAAGCAGCAATTTTCGAAAAGAATCTTGTTCTTAAAAATAATAAGGTCGTTTCTATTGGTGGCATCGGTACAAAGGTAGTCGATTTAGGAAATTTAGAGTGTAGTATTATACCATAGCAGAAATATGTCAGAAATGGAGCTGCCTGGGATTGAGCTGCCGATTTTGCACATGCTGTTTGTTTATTGTTTAAATTTATTTCTTATTTTTAACCCCCGACGCAAAAAGAGGGGTGTTATAAGTTTGACGTGTCTGTCTGTCTGTGGCACCGTAGCTCGCGAACGGATGGAGCGATTTCAATTTAGTTTTTTTGTATGAAAGGTGAGTTACGTGCGAGTGTTCTTAGACATGTTTCATGAAAATCGGTTGAGTCGTTTAAAAAGTTATGGGGGTAAAAGTGGGGAAGAATAACCGAATGTCTGCAAAACGTGCCAGTATAATCGTTAAATGACAATTGTGTAATTGATAACTTCGACCTGATGCTGCATAAGGGGTTTTTTTATTTATTCAATTTTAAATTTATGATTGTGATGTGATTTTTAGTTTGAGGCGGATTCATCTTTGATTGTAGCTATTAACATTTTTTTAATTATTATTTTGACCAATTTGAGATAGTTGTGACTCGAATTATAATTACCGTTTTTTTATTTTGTAATGAAATGTCGATTTTGGTGTCAGCTATCTCACCAGCAGCGGGTGATTGTAGCTGGCATGTCTATGTAGTTGGCAGATATACGTGTGGTAGTCACAAGGGATGACTAACTGTTACATTTGTGGTGGTCACAGGGATGACCTACGATACTATTTATTTGGATTGCTTTGAGAATTTGCAGCAGTAGTCAATTACTAAAGTTCTTATTTTATGTTGTTTTGATTTTAATAACGATGTTACTGTTTTCTTTTGCTGTTCAGTAGTGTACTGTTTTATTGAGACAGAATAGACAGTGAGGTCAGATATGGCAGAGTGAGAGAGATACTGTGTGTACACGTATGTGACGTTTGATAGGGAAAGTGTAAATTAGTAAAGTTTGATCTCAGTAACTTAGTTTTGATTCAAAGTTAAGAAAGAAATTAGACAAAGTTAAATCCTAAGTATAAAGGACCGTTTAAAATTGTAGAGTTGCTCGATGGCGATCGTTATACTTTGAAATCTTTAACTAGTAATAGTATCTACAAATGCGCTTGCGTTCGTATACGAGAGTTTCCTTTAAGTGATATATCCGAGGAGGTAGATTTGTCTGGCATTGATAATAGTGAGGAAAATCCCTGTAGATCAAGTCCCTATTGATGTTGATGATGATAATCAAGGGTTAATTAATGCTGATGCAATGGAATGAAATTGAGTTGTAATTGTGTGGCGAGTAGTCTCTATAATGAGATACGAGATGGATATCTCATATCTCATTATATTATCATGTCAATCATTATAGGATTATCAGCGTGGTGGTTGTTAAAGTTTAGTTAAGTTTTGCGAAAGGCGAGGTGGCCACTGAAAGGCGAGGTTTCCACTGAAAGGCGAGGTGGCCACTGAAAGGCGAGGTGGCCATTGAAAAGTGAAATTGGTAGAATAAGAGGCCATGTAGATATTGTTAATAATAATAATCCAAAAATGTGTAACGCGATAAACGGTGAGGTGACTGTTGCGATACTACTTACTGGTGTTATTAATTTAGTATGTAGCGAGAAGTCTATATGCATTCAGATTTGATAACGAAAAGCCTATTTTATGAGAATGTCCTAAATGAAGTTGTTCCACAGAAGATAAAATGTAATAATGTACCCAATGTCCTTGGTCAGGAGTGGCCGAACAACACAAAAATCTTTCTTTTCTGCGGATAATGATGATGATGCCTTCAACATCACACGAGGACGTGTAATACGTCAGGACGGCCGTGTCGGAGTGAGGGTATCCAAATAATAAAAGTGATACAAACATTTGCCTCTGTCGAACACTACGGAACACTCTATATAAAGCGGCGCGATCGGCAACAGGACACAGTTCTCTTCAGATCTCGCGACGACCATATCTATTATTTGATTTGCGATTTATTGTATCTCTGTGTTTTATATTGTGTGTATGAGGCGATATTTATCAGTGGGGGAATTACTAGCCTAGGTGGCGAATTCCACAGGGCATCGCGGAGGGGTGAGCGTTGGCCCAATCCCCTCATGGAGGGTTGCTGATGGTGTTTAAGTTAATTCGTATCCGTTTAGTAGTGATTAGTGTTTGGCTTTGGTCCAGATTGGCTGTATCTGTCATTCATGTTCTCGTTTATTCTTGTGTCTCCGACATATACATATACGGTCGAGAACTTCCACCTTTTTTGAAATTGGTTAAAAAAACAAAAGAAAATAAAATGAATTAAGATCGAATTTCGATCATTGGACGACCACTGATAAGTAATTAATGTCCAGATTACTAATGTTCAAATCTTCTCAGACATGTTACCATTGTTATATTTGTATTACACATTATCTCGTGACAAACGACATTGCGTAAAAAATAAATTAGGTATAGAAAAAAAATGTTAGGTAACCAAACCCTAACATCACATGAAAAATGTCGAAGGATTATCTTATTTGCCACAAAAATATCAGTCTTTGTTCTTGATAATCCTCGAAAGCTTCAGAGATTGATGAGGACTAGGAAAGTAAACCAACCTTCTTTACCGACCCTTGAAGGTAGATTTTCTCAAAATATTTCAACCATTTATTCGTTAATGAAAATGACACACCTAAAAGGTATTTGTCAAACGTCATAATTGGGATATAAATATCGTAAAATTCCGTGGGTGACCAACGCTTCGGCACGAATGAGCCGGCTCGACCGGAGTGATACCACGGGCTCACAGAAAACCGGTGTGAAACAGCGCTTACGCTGTGTTTCACTGAGTGAGTGAGGATAACGGAGGCCCATACCCCCTCCAACCCCTCCCCATCCCCCAAAGGTTGGCAACGCACTTGTGATGCCTCTGGTGTTGCGGGTGTCAATGGGCGGTGGTAATCGCTTACCATCGATACGTCTGCACATTTGCCCCTTAATCAAACACAAACATTAAGGTGGAACATAATAACAAAAAAACCCGGGTTCAAGAACGACCTAGTTGAAAAGGGACCACTCGGGAAGCACATGCTTTCAAATAAAAAAAGAATCATCAAAATCGGTTCACCCAGTCAAAAGTTATGAGGCAACAAACATAAAAAATACAGTCGAATTGATAACCTCCTCCTTTTTTGAAGTCGGTTAAAAATACATAGAATGCCAAAAATTTATATTACTTTGCCCTTTGGCTTGGCCGGGAAAAATCACGCTTTAATATTGATACTGTTTACATGTTAGAATGTATTTTTTCTGTAGACTCTAGACAGTGATTTACAATGGGTTTACAAGATATTTCGGTATTCGGAGTGCCACAGTATTTATGGAGGTTACAGTGTCTGGTAATTACGTTAGTACTGGTATAAACGTATATCAAGAGAGAATGAGATAGAAGTATTTTATGGGTTTTCATTACTGTGCGATATATAACGAAAAAGCACAAGCATGTTTTAAAGTTTAATGTATGTTAGAAAAACAGTTGAGTTGCCTTAAATATTGAGTATGTTCTGAAATCCCATATTATCGTCAATTATATCGCTTACTTTCTTTTTTAAACGACTTCAAAAAAGGAGGTTATCAATTCGACTGTTTTTTTTTTATGTTTGTTACCTCATAACTTTGGACTGAATTTTAAAGCTGGTGCTTCCTGTGTGGTCCCATTTCAATTTGGTCCAGATTGAAGTCGGCTTTAGGGTTCCGTACCTCAAAAGGAAAAAACGGAACCCTTATAGCATCACTTTGTTGTCCGGCTGTCTGTCTCTCAAGACCCTTTTCCTCAGGAACGCGTAAAGGTATCAAGCTGAAATTCATATGAAATACTCAGGTCCACTGCAACTTGGAGCTGTGAAAAAATCAAACTTCTAAGCCAACGCAATCAAAAGAAACAGCCGTTTATGTTCCAAATTTGCGACATTCGCAAGGCAATCAACAACCTACAGGCTACTTCCCGTGAAGTCGTCTTCTTGAAATTTGGTACGAAGCCACATCTTATAGTATTTATAAAGGAAAAATTGCGAAAGGTATACATTTTTAGTTACTTCGTCTAATAAGTCGCTTATGATGCAAATTTTAAACACTCGCAAGGGAATCAAACCTACAGGGTACTTCCCGTGAACTCAGGATCTTGAAATTTGGTACGTAGCAATGTATTATAGCATAGATAAAGGAAAAATTTCGAAAAGCATAAATTTTTCGTTCCATCGTATAATAAAAATAGTTTTAAAATTTTTAAACTTACAAACCCTTTCCTCATGTACGCGTAGAGGTATTAAATTGAAAGTCTATAACACCTTTATGCTGTAACAAAATCAAACTTCTATGTTAACGTAATCAAAAGAAACAGCAATTTAAGCCCCATATTTGGAAACTCGCAACTACTCGCTAAAGGATACTTCCAGCCGTCATAGAATCTTGAAATTTGGCATGAAGCAACGTTTTATAGCACAAATAAAGGAAAAATTTCGAAGTACTTAAATTTTTATTTACATCACATGTTTTTTTTTTTTAATAATTATATAACTATATTACCCTTTGCCTCATGAACGCGCAGAGGTATCAAGTTGAAATTTATATCAAAATTAGGTCTAATTGCCTTTAAGCTTTGAAAAAAAAAAATAAGTCAACGCAAAACGCACAAAAGGTACAACCATTTATTAATACTAGTACCGCATATTTTGAAACTCGCGACTGCTCGCAAGGGAATCAAAACCTAAAAGCAGCTTCCTGTGACGTAGAAAATTGAAATTTGGCAAGTAGCAATAGCTTAACAGCACAGGTATCAGAAATATTCTGAAAACTTTTACTTATATACCTACAGGTTTCTACGGAACCCTCGGTGCGCGAGTCCGACTCGCACTTGACCGGTTTTTTTTGTTAAAATTTGTGATTATTTATTTAGGTCCATCTTATGTGCGAATACATGCATCGGCGAATTTAATGCCTGAGCATTTTCTACCAGTCGACCGATGAGTTAGGTGCAATAAATTGGCAAAAACTAAATGATAGAGGTTTTATTACAATAACTTTTTGACTTTAATTATATAAATTCTTTTTTTTTAAGACAACTCCCGCACTAGGAATAAATCCTGTGTCGCGGGGGACTTTACAAACATACATGAAACGGCACAAATAACACCCAGACTCAGAACAACAATTTGTGGATCACACAAAGTTTTGTCCTACGTGGGATTTGAACCCACGACACTTGGCGAATTAGGAAACGGCGTGGTGACCGTTAAACTACTAGGCCAAACGTGCAGTCGATAAATACATATCTAGTAATCCTTTTCCTTTATTATTTTCCTAAAGTGGGAGATCCAGTCTAGACAAGAATAGACTGACTCATCAGTGATACCACGATATCAGAAAAACCACGATAAGCAACAATATACATATAATGGTTGGGATTTAAACCCACAACACAGATGTACTGTCCAGATCAAATTAACTCTCAGGATCAAATTTCACTTGAGTTAACAGGCCAGGTCAGTATGTATCAAAAGTTCAACATAAGTTGGACAGAACTTACCCAGCATTCTAATAATGGTCTTCTTGGATTGCGCCTGTCTTGCTTCTCCATGCACGCTGCCATTCACCCCATTTAGCGTCCCTGGGCTGCCTAGTTTGTCGGCGTGGGTGGTTCTGAAAAATAATTCACGATTATAGCAACATTTAGTAACATATCTTTGAACACGAAGGGTAAAGATAGTAGAGCCACGCTGATTTCAGCACGAACGGGCCGGTACTACCCTCTCACAGAAGTTTTTTTTTTACCTGTGGAAACCCGCGTCACCCCACCGGGGTTTGCGGCGGGGCGGTGTGTCGGAATCGAACAAACTAAAACCACACGGTGTGCAATTCTGCATCTAAGACGGGAGGGATCCGGGAACTGCTGTTATTAACACATCCCCCCTCCCAGCGTTTGCCCGCACTGAAGCGGGCACCGTCTGCTGGTAAAACTCTCAATTTAGGCGACGTACGGCACGCGCGTACCTCGCCCCCTCGTGGGTGGCCACTAAAGCGGATGGAGGGGAAAACCCGTCCCGACCATCTGCGGCCACACTCAGGGCGTCATGAGGCGCTGGTAGGCGGCTTGGGTCCGAGTGGAGGTCGTCCTCCCGGGCCTTCTCCGCGGGCTCCTTCTGCGACCCTCCCACAGAAGACTAACCTAAGGTGCCACCATTTGTGCTGTCGTGTTTCGTTGGTGAGTGCGAAACCGGAGGCTCAATGATGCAGAAGATGCATCTCAATAGTCTGCCATGCTGTGGGTCACCATGTTGCATTGGAGATGGCGTTGAAGTCGCCTTGTTAACATTGGCTCCGTTTGTAAAGTTATTTAAATATAGTAAATAACCACAAATTATTAAGAAAACTACATTAAAGTGTTCAAATAAAGTAGATGTTGCTGTGATACTGTTATCTCGTCGTGAAACTAAACCTTAATGATATTCGTGATAAGTAGGAGTGATGAACTGTGTTTATAAGAAACTACCTTTGAACAGCTGTTGAATTTACAATTAAGGTAAGCACTTGCTTCAGAGACCAGATCAACCAGATGTAATTATTAGAATTAGGTGCTCAGTGAGAAATATATCGAAAAAATAATATCAAGGAACCGTTATTTTTCTATCTTTCAAATTAATAAAAAAAACCGTCAATTTTTGTATCATCTATTCTCTGATAGATAGCGCCACTGTACCTATAAGAAAATTAAAAATTTGCGAATAGTGCCACCTGTTATCACAATAGCTGAAACTATATTGATCGAGATAGATTGCATACAGATAGTAGTCGCTACTGTTAAAAATAAAATATGTCTGAGAATATCACAATTAGAAGACGACAAAAAAGCAGACCGCCTAGCTTGAATGTATCTGATTCTATTTTGGACGATACAATGACAAATACATCTTATGAAGAATTGAATATGTCGGTTAGAAGTATTCCTGAATATTCAACAACCAGCTTGTCAGAGTTTCGTGAATTGAAAACAGATGTCATGCAGCTACGCGACGAACTTTCGATCGCACATGAAGAGATAATGAATCTTAACTATGAATGCAATAAACTTAAGGAAGAACTAGTAAAAAAGAACAACCAAATAAAATTTCTAAAAAATTTAACCATAAATACGTCAACACATGAGTCACATATTACACCGCGAAGTGTTTCAAGTACAATACCAACATATCAGACAACAAATATTAGAAATAGTTTTAATAACCTACCCTCGCCATTGCGTAATGTTCGTAAGAAACTAATTATCCAAAATGAAACACCTAAAGGTAGGAATATATTGTCACAAAATATACAAACCGGAACGTCGCCGAGTCCAACAATATATTGTAAACAGCCTGTGGATACTTTAAGCAAAATCATAACAAATACTACAGCTAGTATTATTAGTAAGGGACAAAATCAGACGATAGATGGCGTTACAAGTTCTGAAAAAAGACGGATATGTATAGTGGGTGATCAACAAGCGAGGTACTTGGCTCCTCAAATGCATAATAATATGAACATTAAGGTTAATAATACTTACAATATATGTGGTATAGTGAAGCCGTTTGCTACGAGTTGTGAAATATTAGATACATGTATGAATATTAGCACACAACTTAAAAAGGATGATATTATAATTCTGTCATTTGGTTGTAACGATAAGAATCCTTATAAATTATTCTCAAATATCAACAATATACTATATCACTTACGTAATCGAAATGTATTTATTGTGAATATTCAACACAACTCATTTCTTAATGTACGTTTCTTGAACCAAAATATAAAACTGTATACAAAAAATTATAAAGGTGTAATTTTGTCGAAATAAATAGTAACACGTACACATACAACTATCTTAAATTTGTTAATATATTAAGTTTTAAACTACACGTAGAGGTCGAATATTTAATGTGTACTAAATATTCAAAGGAAATTCAGAGTTCTAACTGTTCACTGCATGCAGACAGCTCTTGTCACATTAGATTAGCGGAATATTGTAAGAAAACTGAAGTTATCCCAAAATTAAATACAAGCGCTATACCATATTTAAAACCAAAACAAACACAATTAAATAATATTGACTCGGAATACCTTAATAGTACTACTGGGCCAAAAGAGACTACTATAAAATCTACGCCTATTAAAAAAACATCCAACGAAAACTCTCTGTCAAAAAACACTTAAAAGCGTAAAATAAACTGGTTCTTCATAAATTGCCTATACCTAATTCTTTATTCATTTAAATTATAGTATTATAATGGGTGCTAGGTAACTAAAATCTGTTTGAAGTCGGTGCCAAGTGACTATCGCTTAGACTTTTGTAATTGTTCGTTTGTATTCTTTTTGGCTTAGCACCGACTTCAAACAGATTTTAGTTACCTAGCACCCATTATAATACTATAATTTAAATGAATAAAGAATTAGGTATAGGCAATTTATGAAGAACCAGTTTATTTTACGCTTTTAAGTGTTTTTTGACAGAGAGTTTTCGTTGGATGTTTTTGGAAGTCGGTTTTTTTTTTTTATAAAAAGTTTTTATTTTACAGTTTTTAGTGCAAACAATCGTAGGTAAGTAGTAAGTTCAATTATTTCATCAAATTTCATCATCAAGAATACAAATTAAGGTACGTGTAATATTAAAATCATCCTCTAATCCCTAACTGTTGAAGAGTTTAATCTTCTATCATCAGCTCACCTAAATAGCTTGAAAGTATACGACTGAAGGTCTTTCGATACGTATGAAATTGAAAAAATTATTCTCCAACTCCTAACCGTTGAGGAGTTGTACCTTCCACCTTCCATGATCAGCTTACCTAAATAATTTGTAAGAATACGACTAAAGGTAACTTATATACATATGATATTTAAAGATTTATCCTCCAACTTCTAACCGTTAAGGAGTGGTACCTTACATCATCAGCTCATCATCATAAAATGATGACTACCAGACGCAAATACCGGTGTAACTTCAGAAAATATACGAAAAACATAGTATGTGCCTTTAAAAAATGAGGGTTTCCCTCGATTTCCCTGGGATTCCAGCATCAGATCCTGATATGCTGGTAATGGGACCACCACGGAAGCATACCCTGTCGAATACAAAAAAAAAACAAAATCGGTCCACAACTGACGGAGTAATCAGGTAACATACATAAAAAAAAATAAAAAAAAATACATACAGTGGAACATAGAACCTCCTCCTTTTTGGAAGTCGGTTAAAAAAAAAGGAACGATCCCGTTCTACTTCAGCCGATCTGGTTCAAAGGCAAAACTTAACAATAATTTTTTTCGTCCATAACACCGAATGTTATATAACTATATTGCATCAAAACATTGCGGGTGCTTTAAATAAAACAGATGCCATTGTCATCGCGTTATCAGAATTGTCACAAAATTATAAAGAAATTAGTATTGTATGCCTAACAGAGACTTTTATCCAAAAAGGTACTGAACATCTGTTGAAACTTCCTGGATATAAATTAGCTTCATCGTTTAGTCGCAATTCAAAAAGGGGAGGTGCCTGTATACTTATTAAACATTATATAGACTATAAACCTATATATAACATTAATGACTTAGCTTGTAACTTCAATTTTGAGTGTACAGGTATAGAACTGACAACACAAAAAATTATAATCATGTGTATATATAGAACTCCAAATAGCAACCCCTACATATTTATAGAGAAGCTCGAAAAAATGCTATTAAGAATCATGTGTAGAGGGAAAAGGGTAATAATATGTGGCGATTGGAATATTGACACATTAAAACCAAACAAGATATGTGAAACTCTAATGAGTTTACTTAAAAATTTCGATATGGTACTACACATTAAATCACCAACGCGTCAACTAGCCTGTCTCGATCAATTTGCTACAAACATTAAGAAAGACGTTATAAGCGCCGTTCACTATTTAGCTTTGTCAGACCATGAAACAGGTCAGACCTTAACAATGAAATCACATAGCAACCGTGAAATAAAATGTTGGTATGATCAGGTAAGAGACTGTAGCGAAGAAAATATTTAAAAGTTTTGTAGCAACCTTTCATCGATTAGTTTTTCAGAAATATATAATGTTTCAAATTTAAATCAATCTTTTCAATTATTTCATGAACTATTAACACTATTTTATGACCTCCATTTTCCTATAGTTACGGTCAAAAGAACTAATAAAAGAAAGACAACATTATGGTTAACGAGAGGAATTAAAAAATCTACTGTAGTGAAAAGACATCTTTATTTTAACTATAAGCACTCCGGTACAAATAAGACGCATAATAAAAAAAAGTATAGAAATTATAGTAGAATACTAAAAAAGTGTATATCGAAGTCACAACAAATACAAAATAAAAAATACATTGCTACTAAAAAAAATAAATGTAAAGCAGTATGGGACATTATTAATGAAAAAATAGGACATGGGAATATAAAAACTGACATAGACACAATCATAGAAGGTGACATGATATACAATAACCCTATTGACATATGTGAGGCATTCAATAATTATTATATTAATTTTACACAAGACATTAAATTTGATTTTAAAATAGATAACATTAATAAAACTTTGACATATGATAATTATAATACAATTTTCTTAAAACCCACAGATGATATAGAAATATTCAAAACTATTAATAGTCTTAACAATACTTTGTCAGTCGGCCCTGATGGAATTAGTACAAAAATAATTAAAGCATGTTCAAAATATATTTGTGAACCTCTTAGTCACTTAGTTAATATGTCCTTTGAAGAAGGTACTTTCCCAGATATTCTTAAAAAATATATTGTCAAGCCACTGTTTAAAAAGGGGGACGTAACAAATATAAGCAATTACCGTCCTATTACCCTTATTCCTGTAATCTCAAAAATATTTGAAAAAATTATTCTAAAAAGACTTTACGATTTTGTCACCGATATGGAAATTTTAAAGAAAGAACAATTTGGATTTCGTAAAAATAGTACTACATCTTTAGCGTGTTTTAATCTTATTAAAGTAATTACGGAAGCGGTAAATGAGAATAAACCTGTAACTGCAGTTTTTTTGGATATGAGCAAGGCATTTGATTTTGTTCATCATGACACGCTACTCCATAAACTAAATCGGTATGGAATAAGAGGAAAGGCTAATGACTGGCTTAAAAGCTATCTATCGGATAGAAGTCAATGCGTTGAATTATCAAAACTTGAAAATGATACAAAAATAAACTATAGGTCAACATATCAAAGCAATAACCTAGGCGTTCCACAGGGTAGCGTTTTGGGTCCGTTTTTGTTTTTACTGTATATTAATGATCTTCCTAATGTCACTCAACATAAGACAGTACTGTTTGCAGATGATACTACACTTATAGTAAAATGTGAAAATGAAGACACTTATGAAGTGGAAATAAATAACGCTATCGCTGCCGTTGTTGATTGGCTTAGTACCAATAACCTTAAGATTAATTTACTTAAAACTAAAATGATACAGTTTCAAACCTATAGACGACAACAAACTGATTTAAATATAACTTATAACAATACTAAGGTAGAAGAAGTCGATTCAACAACGTTTCTAGGAATAGTTGTAGATAAAAATTGTAGTTGGAAGTCGCACATTGAACACGTTTGCGACAAGTTGAATAGATTTGTGTATGCCATAAAAAGAATCCGAGAAACTGTTTCAACAGATGCAGCACTTAGTGCTTACCATGGCTATGTATCCTCGGTACTTGCATACGGCCTACTACTGTGGGGAAATTCCGTTGAAATTGAAAAGGTATTTCGTGTACAAAAGAAGTGTGTAAGAGCAATATGCGGGGCATGGTTTATGGATAGCTGCAGACCAATTTTCAAACAGTTCAATATTTTACCGCTAGCATGCATGTACATTAGGGAACTCTGTGTTTTTGTAAAACAACATCCTCAATACTTTGATCTTCAATCAAATGTAACAAAAAGAGACATCATACCCAGAAATGTCCACAAAATCTTTCAACCAAGAAGCAATCTAGAAATACATAAAAGAAACTCTTATATAACTGCAATTAAAGTTTATAACAAATTACCAAATGTATTCAAGGATCAACCTTTAAATATTTTTAAAAGTAAACTAACCAAATGGCTTCTTGAAAAATGTTTTTACAATTTAAATGATTACATGACAAATAAGGAATGAAAACATAGTGACATGATTTTTATAGTTTTTTTTTTCTTTTTTTTTAATTATCCTTAAATTAATTTTAATCCTAATTTTAATCCTTAAGTAGCCTTGATTTTGAACTGTATTGACATCTCTAAATTATCTTGACATTTACTAAATTGACATATCTTATCTTATCTATTGTGACATTTAATAAACCTACTATTTTTTCGACATTCGGTAATTGATTTGTTGAATTGTTATTTTTTTTATTATTATTATTTTAAAATCATAATAAAATTATTGAAATCAATTAAAATTGACACTGACATTTAGTTTATTGCATGCCATTAATGTAATGTAAGACATTGCTAGTTGCACACCATTGTTATGGTAGAATGTACTCGATCTTTATAGAATTATTGTGACCTGTTTTTATACTACATTCTTGCAAATATATTTCATTTCATATCATTTCATTTCATTTCATTTCATTTCATTTCATTTCATCATTTCATTTCATTGTCTGCATTCGCAATGAGTATGGTGAATTCTGCTCATGCTTTCTATCGGGCAGATCAGAGTCACTGTAGCCGGCTAATATTTAAAAAAAAATAACTAAAAGAATATCAATATAGCTGCACAGATGGCGTAGTACATTCAGCCATCACCTCACTGCCTCTTACTGCGCCGACTGTTGTGGATTCAATTTCCACATAGGACAACACTTTGCATGTCTGGTTTTTTTTTATGGAAGGGGGCAAACAAGCAGACGTATGGTATGATGATGGTAAGCGATTACCGCCGCCCATGGACACCCGCAACACCAGAGGCATCACAAGTGCGTTGCCGGCCTTTGGAGGATGGGGAGAGGGATAGGAAGGGGGATGAGGATAGGGGTTGGGTTATAGGCCTCCGGTATCCTCACTCACTCGGTGAAACACAGCGCAAGCGCTATTTCACACCGGTTTTCTGTGAGGCCGTGGTATCACTCCGGTCGAGCCGGCCCATTCATGCCGAAGCGTCGCTCTCCTACGTGTTGGGTGTCCTTCGAGTTCATTTCGTGGATGTTTGTAAATTCCAAAGTGAAAAATGATATTTTATTCCTAATGCTTTAAATACTGGAATAGCTTAATACGTATTTTCAAATTTACTCTTCTTCCTACTACTAAAAATTTCAGTGAGTAATGTTGATATTTAAAGGAAATAGTTTCTGACATACGTTTTTTGGCAACCCAAAGGGGAACCTTTATCAAGGGGTGGTCCCTGTAGGTCCCCCACCAATCAATGACCTTCCGTGTCGGTGTAACTCGTGTCCACAACTAATGAGACATCCTTGGAATACACCCATGGGTATGGACATCCTTTTACTTCAACTTCGGACAAACATATATCACTATGTATATAGTTAGGTACATATTTACCTATAAAAAGTACAAATTATTAAAAATAAAAACCCGACTTCGTCAATATTTAACAATAAAAACATATGTTTTATATATATTCGTAATCACCGTAAAAAATCTTTATTTTGATACCACACTCGATGTATTTTGAAAACATTTTTTTTTTATACTAAACCTTTTTGGAGCTAAAAATCCTTATTTTTATTTTTTTAAATTTTGATGTACCCAGTGTCACTCTCACGACTAAGACGAATCTATTGACACCACTCACATAAAAATACGACAAGCCGTTTAGGCTTTAGGGCGTGCCAAAGAAATATACATACATACACTCGAAAAACATAACCCTCCTTTCGCAGTCGGGTAAAAAGCTGCGAGCCTTTTTTTCTAAATTAAGTTGGAGTCGACTTTAAGTCTACAACTATATGCCTGATTTTGAACAGATCTAACAAATAATATCACTGAAAGTTAATTATTCTCAAACTGATTCTTGATTGAAAATCAATTTTACTGCTGTCCGTAAAAGAGCCATCAATCCCTCATGATCAGAGTATCCTGTCTGCGGCCAATTTTATTGCTGATTACAGAACCCTGAAGAGGGATTTGTTAAGACTGTATATGCGCCATTAAAACCTCATTTAAGTTCGCGGTGTTACCGTCGGAATTTTGCTTATTACGATTTCTGTACAAATGTGTTGTGATTATTTATTATCTAGATTTAAAAGAAACTATATAGTTGTTAGCTTAACATGTATGAAAAGTGTTAGGATATACATAATGATAATATATGGATATACAAGATGTCTTCCGCGTTCAATACGAGTATAGTAATGTTCTGTAATTCTATTACAATAAAGCATTTACATGTTCATTAAGTGTTTCCATCATTATACTCGTAGTCCGTCGAATACACGACAAAAAGTATGGTCATAAAATTAGGGTATACAAGTCATAAAATTTGACATTTATTTTCTTTCTAATACATCTTCGTATTTACCTCGTGATTAGAGTCGACTATGGGACCAAACTGTGCAAGACAACAGCACTACAAACAGAAGCAAAACAAGACACAAACACTATTCTAATCCGTCTGGTCAGCGTGATACAGTAGCATGAAACCTCCTTTATAAGGGGAGCCCTACATTTATAGTGAAACTAGCTGATCAGGCAAACGTTGTTTTGCCATTAAAAAAAAATTGGGGTATAAAAAATAGACGTTGGTGATTCTCAGACCTACCCGATATGCACACCAAATTTCATAAAAATCGGTCCAGCCGTTTCAGAGGAGTATGGTAAATAACAGTGTGACACGAGAATTTTATATATAAGATTAGTTAAAAGCTGTTGTGCGATTGGTGTTTGTGATGTTTTTCAGGATCGTGATCATAGGGCCGAGTGTGAAATCAAATCAAATCATTATTCATTTCCTGATCAAGGGTATACAGTGGTGTTTACATCTAATTACAATTTGTTTTCCTAGATCTACTTTATCGGCATGCCAATTTTACATACTTCCATTTAAAACAAACTTATGCCTAGCAGTTCCAAAATAGGTACATTCATTAACACAAAAGCACATTAGTGCCATTTTTTTACCGTGGGAGAGCCACGCTTCGGCATGAATGGGCCGGCTCGACCGGAGTGATACCACGGCCTCACAGAAAACCGGTGTGAAATAGTGCTTGCGCTGTATTTCACCGAGTGAGTGAGGATACCGGAGGCCCATACCCCAACCCCCCTCCCCCTATCTCCCCCCCCCCATCCCCCAAAGGCCGGTAACGCACTTGTGACGCCTCAGTGTTGCGGGTATCCATGGGCGGCGGTAATCGCTTACCATCAGGCGATACGTCTGCTCGTTTGCCGGCCTATTCCATAAAAAAAAAAAAAAAAAAATCAAGTTGTAATTTTTTTTCACACCGTATCATGTGTTGTCAGCTATCTTTACCTGTATCAGTTACTTAAGGTTTTTTCTTACCTGTTATAGGCATTACGGCTTAGAAACTTAGAGAATATTTTCGATTTTCCTCGTCCGTTCGATAACTAATAATGATTGGATTATTGATTTCAGTCTCAAGGGTAAAGATCCCTTGGCTGTTTCTGCTAAATTACTTTTTTGTTATTTCTGCGTTAAATGGATCGTAATAAAACTTATTGTATGGTTCAATATGGCAGTTTTTACTTGAATTGTTATTTTTGAGCCCTGGATTATGAAACTTTTAGTTATAGTGTAGTGACGGCTTAGAAATACGGAATATCAACACCCCTATGCGTCCCGTAAGTCATAAGAGGTGACTAAGGGAGCAAGATATGCAGTAAAACATCACTGAGGCCTATGTCCAGCAGTGGACTGTTAAAGGCTGCCTCATTGGTCTAGCGGTTGACGTATGTGACTGTCAATCAAGAGGCTCGGGTTCGGTTCGAATCCCAGGTCGGGCCAATAGTGTTATTGAGTTTTTTCTGATTATAGAAATACTTAATAACAGCTCGGAGTTTGGCAATTGTGGTCTGAACCCCGTGCCTAACAAAGCTGTCGGTCCTGCGCACGATCTCTCCCCGGTCGTGTCGGTTAACACTCCCATTGGATTATGAGTGAGAGGGAACAGAGAGTGCACCTGTGTTGCGCACACACTAGTGCACTATAGTATCTCCTGCGTAGTTGGCTGGTCTCTGTTGAGACTTGCCGCCGTGTCCGTAAACGGCTAAGAGAATATCATCAAAATTTCGAAAGTAACTTTGTCTGTTCCACCGAAATTTGCCATGGAGATACTTCGGTTCTTGAAAAAGGAACCGTGGGAAAAAGCAAGTAACTTATATACTTTTTTTTTTAAGACAACTCCCGCACTAGGAATAAATCCTGTGTCGCGGGGGACTTTACAAACATACATGAAACGGACACAAATAACACCCAGACTCAGAACAACAATTTGTGGATCACAAAAAAGTGTTGTCCTACGTGGGATTTGAACCCACGACACTTTAGAAGTAGGAAACGGCGTGGTGATCGTTAAACCACTAGGCCAAACGTGCAGTCAATATACTTACAATGTACTTCATTCGACTGTATATTATTTAAAGATTAGTGTCAATTCATTCAATTATTTCAGTCCCTAAAATTAACTTACTTTAGCTAACTTACAATCGCATTTATATTATTTAACTTGAGTTCCATTGTTGAAGTAAAATTTTGCCTTTGTAACTCAATTTCTAAAATGTGAAATAACTCGAGTTACAGTTAAGTTACAATTGAAGTAAAAGTATTTAATAAATAATTTGCTAAGGAATATTGCTTTTCTCTAGAAGTACTTCAGCAGGTATATCTCCAGTTTGAACTAGACATCTATAGGTACTAATCTATACTATTATATATCTATATCTATACTTCTATACTATTAAATTATATAAAGAGGTAAAGTTTGTGAGTTTGTGACGTTGTAGAGGGTAATCTCTGGATCTACTGAACTGATTTTGAAAATTCTTTTACCAATAGAAGGCTACGTTATTTGGGAGTGACATAGGCTATATAATAGCCCGAAAAGTGGAAAGAATTTTTCGTGGTAGCTGAATTTGCAAATTCGGAGAAAAAAATGTTTACCGCCCAACGAAGTGGGCACGGGTCAGCTTGTAATATCATAAAGTGATAAAGTTTGTAACTTTGTTTGTATGTTTGTAGGGGGTAATCTTCGGAAGTACTGATCCGATCCTAAAAATTCTTTCACTAACAGAAAGCGACACTATTCAGGAACGACATAGGCTATATTTTCTTATGATTGAACAAAAAATTCAGTCAAAAATAATAATATTTGTAAATCAAGGCGAAGAAAAACGGACGGCTAACGCCCAACGAAGTGGGCACGGTTCGGTTAGTAGATTATTAACAATCACAAATTTTAACAAAAAAAGCCGACTTCAGTCTGAACCAAATGAAAAAAATTTTTAAAAAAAAATTAATGGGCCACACGGGAAGCACCAGCTTTCAAATAATAAAAGAATTATCAAAATCGGTTCGCCCAGTCGAAAGTTATGAGGTAAAATAACATAAAAAAAATAAAAAAAATACAGTCGAATTGAGAACCTTTTGAAGTCGGTTAAAAAGGGTCTGAATATAAGTTTAAAAAGAGTTTTTATTCTTTTTAATTGACAACTATAACTTATCAAAGAATAGAAAATAAATTGATTCAGCATATCAATGAAAGTATTGAATAAATTATTTGAAAAGAATGTATCGACTATCTCCAATGTCAGGAGGAGGCCGTTACCCTAGCAGGTTGACAAACCCTAAAGCGTTGAAGCTTGGATGGCATTAAAATTTTAAAATTCTTTCAACGATTATAAAACAGCTGACTTGTAATTGGCAGAATCAAAATCATCATCAACAGCCTTTATAGCCCACTACTGGACATAAACACCACGCCGTTTCCTACTTCGCCAAGTGTCGTGGGTTCAAACCCACGTAGGACAATACTTTGTGTGATCCACAAATTGTTGTTCTAAGTCTGGGTGTTCTTTGTGTCCGTTTCATGTATGTTTGTAAAGCCCCCCGCGACACAGGATTTATTCCTAGTGCGAGAGTTGTCTTTTTTTTTTTTTAAATGTCTCCTTAACAAAAAGGCTGATCAACACTAACCAACGGTGTCATGAATTCTAACTAAGAACACACTCAATAAAAAATCACCTTTAAAACAAAAAACTCGAAATAAAAACCGATGTACTTGTTTAAGAGTTTTGATGCCACATCGGACCCACTATTATCACATGTTACATAAACACATCGATATGCAATAACTAGCCGACCCACGCAACTCCGTGTGCATCTCTTTACAATAATGCTCGCCTCTATTAATCTAATGATAATAACCAATAATAATAATCTAATAATAATATAAGCGTGATGTTAACCATCCTATATTAGAAACGTTAGCAAAACAATCATTTGAAAGAAATCTTGAAAATCGGCTAGATACTTTCGGCATCCATCGTGAGCAATAACGTGACACGCGAATTATCATCATCACTACATAGTATATAAAAAAACCCAACCCAAAACTAAAACCCAACTACGACAAAAAACGACGCTAAAAGACCTATTTCTTAGCGTTCCATGGATTCACCGTGCGGGTGCCGGGTCCATCGCGTGATAGATGGGATGCGACTTCGACAATGCCTGGGAATTGCGACCCAGGTTTAGGTTTAAGGAGCACTCCTTACGACGCGTCAACGCTCACCTCCACTGTCCGCCGTGTTACCCCCTCTACCTAACCATATTTGAAGTGAGCCTAGCAATGCCGCTTTGGATATTCGTTCAAGAAAAGAGCTTACTGAAGCTCTTGGCAATCCAAGGTCTTTAAGCAGGTTATAGAGGGATTTGGCTGGTATACCCCTAGCACCCACTTCCACGGCATACAGCGCAACGACATAACCATTTTTAGTTATTTCGTTGGTTAAGTCAAAGTACTTGTTTCTTTTTAAAGCGTTGTCTTTAGGGATGTTCGTTTCCCACGGCACCGTGAGTTCTACTAGTACTACACGCTTAATTGACATTGCATAAAGAAATATGTCCGGTCTGGACCCCGAGGCACAGATATCCTCCGGTATTCTGTAGTGATTTTCATACGTGTCCACTAATAATGTCCAGTCACTGGCGGTATTTTTAATTGAGTACCGCTTTTGTGTGAGTGAAGTCTTTTTTGTTGAGCCTTCCTTTACAAACGCGATGTTAGTTTTTATGTTTGTTGTTATTCCTTTTTTCGCTCTCGCCAGTGATAAACTCATAGCTTCGCGTATGATGAGTAATACCCTATCATGGCGACGTGAATAATGACCCCGGTCTAATAGCGCCTTACAACCTGTCAGTAAGTGCCTGGCTGTACCTATTGCCGCATTGCACTTCGTACAAGCCTTTTCTGTAGCTTTTCCCCACTTTACTAGGTTGCTTTGATCGGGGAGAGTTAATTGAAAGGCGTTGAGGTAGACAGGGCGGGTGACCAATCATATAAAAGTGTGCGCCATTTCAAAGCTGGTGGGATACAAAATTCTCCTAGAGTTAACCATTCATTCTGCATTTCTAGGTTCATTGCGTGCACCTTGTAGGTCTCGTTTTCATCTTGTTGTATGAAAGATTTTGTTATCTCTTTGTCGGTCTGTCTTCTAGCATTTCCCAATCCAACTCTACTGGACTGCGTACCCAACATGATTTTTTTGTGAAATTGGAGCCGTGACTCTAGCTCTGATGAATTTTTGTCTTTTGGAAGGGATCTAACGATTTCGTCTTGGGATTTTGACAAGACATGCATTAAAACAAGTTTGAAAAGCCGTAGTCACACGTTGTTAAAGTGTTATGGTGCGTTGCTATGTAACGTGTGACTACGGCTTTTCAAACTTGTTTTATACTTTTTCAGCGTCGTTTTTTGTCGTAGTTGGGTTTTAGTTTTGACTTTTTTTTTATTTAAAATGCTTTGGTGCGTTATTAAGATATAATATATATATATTTGAAATTTACAATTAACGCACTTTCCAATGATACCAAACACGGCATATTTATCTCAAATTTATTTTTTAATACAGTACTTTATGTCGGCTAGAGGGCGCCACATTAGATTCAGTGACACGTCATATAGCCTATAACCAGCAGACGATCAAGACGCTTCTAACGATACCTCGTTTGTCCAGTTCTAATAAGTAGTTAAGGAGCTATGAGGGAACAAATGAACATACATACATACATAGCCTGTCAAAATCATAACCCTCCTTTGGCTTTGCCGTAGTCGGGTAAAAACAAAGTTGTATTCTCTGTCCCTATATCCCTTAGTATGCTTAAATCTTTAAAACTACGCAACGGATTTTGATGTGGGTTTCTTTATTAATAGATAGAGTGATTCAAGAGGAAGGTTTTTATGTATATAATATTGTTACGCTCTATGATGTGAAATAAAGAAAATTGCTTTTTCTGTAAGAACAAAGACAATTTATTTATAAGAGGGTTATTTTATAAACAAGTTTTTCTATCTCAAATGATTTTCACTTACCTGTAAGAACAAAAAACAACATTTAAAGTCCTTATTTCAGTTTGGATTTATCTTACAATACTTAACAACGTTTTAAAATCAATTCCTCACATCCTTTTTAAATTCTCTTAGATGTCACTTTTTGAAAGTCACATCTATAGTATCTATGGTCGAGTTAATTTAAAAAGGTATAGAAAAACCATAACAATATTTTCTTTACATCTCCAACCCTCGGAGAGAACAATGATTGCAAATAATTGTTCGATTAATGCTAATTTCCACTGGCAATAGCTTTGAAATATGGTAGAAATTTGATTCTGCCTTCTTGTGTCCGGTGTTTAATTCATATATTGAGTTAGAAATCTTACTTAAGATTTTGTATGGTCCAATCCTAAGTTCATCCATTTTCTTCCTATTCAGTCGACTTCCGTTTTCTACAAAAACTCTGTCCCCCACTTCAAATTTGTATTCTTTTCTATGTAAATCATATATATTTTTATTATAGTTGTGAGATTTCATTGAATTTTCAAAGGCGAGCTTCCTATCTCTTCTCAGGTCTTCTTTTGTGTATTTCGATTTTAGTTCAGGTGGTAAAATGTTCACATTTTCTCCTTCCAAAAGGTATTTTGGAGTAAACTTCGTGACTGTATGTTCTGTTTCATTATATTTTTCTACGCATTTTTGTGCAACAGTTGTCCATGCTGTTTTCTTGTCTCCTTCGTTTATTTTACATCTTATCTTATTGATTAGAGTTTGATTTAGCCTTTCGTTTAGACCATTTGAAAATGGTGCATCTACAGCTGTAAACACTATTGTTATATTATTATTTATTAAGAAGTCTTTAAATTCCTTGGAATTTATACCAGGGTATTGGTCTGTTAGTACTAATTCAATGTTATGGCTTTGTGTTACATTTTTTATTAGTTTAATAAAATCATTAGAGCTCTGATTTTTTGATGTTAAAATGTAAGCATATCTTGTAAAATGATCGACCAGAAGATGCAGATATTTTTTGGTTGACCGTGAACCTCCAAAGCCTCCAATGGTATCAATTGATACAATTTCAAATGGGCGTGCTGCTGGGCCTAAATGTGACAACAAACCAAATTTTGGTTTCCTTCTTGATTTGTTCTTGATACAAATTTGACATTCGTCACAAATTTTCTTAATATTTGTGAAGATATTCTTTGCTGTGTAGAATGGTGTTATTTTATTTATCATCTGGGTCCTTCCAATGTGACAATAAGTATTGTGTACATCTTTAATTAGTGTTTTACTAAGTGTTTCTGATAGTATGATTTTATTTCGTCTTTTATTCCTTTTGTAATAAATCTCATTCTCTAGTATAAACTTGGAATTTGTATTTTGTGGATTTAGATGTATGTATTGGTCATTTTTTATATCATCCAGGTTGATTAGATTTACAATTTTTAAAAAGTCATCAGTATTTTCACTAGGTTCTAGGACTGGATTTCTTTCTTTCGCCCGGCATCTACCACGCCTGGCGGCTGGGTCGCCCGGCCTACGCCGGAGCCCCAGCACTGCACCTCTTTCGGCCGGCGTCTACCACGCCAGACGCCTCTACGGGGGTCGGCCTCTAAAGCCGACCCAGGACTGCACCTCTTCCTTTTCTCATCGCTGCGAACCTACAGTTAAGTGCTTCTTGTCTGGAGGCACTGACTGGTCGAATCTCTCAAACCCACACCCTGACTGTACATCTATCTATTTGTGTTATACTTCAGTAAATAAATTCTTTAAATTGTTGTTGTGAAGCGTCTAATTTAATCATCATCAGATCCTCGTGGCTTCACCACAACCTTCTAGGCTCCTAAAGCCGCTACGTGACACATGGCTTAAGCAGTCAGCTTCTTGATTAGATTTTCCTGGGTTATATTTTATTTTGAAGTTGTATTGCGATAAGTAATATGTCAAATCGCCGAGTTCTTCATCAGTTCTAGCTTTGATATTCAGATTCTCCAATGGTTTATGATCTGAATATACTACAAATTCTTTTCCCATAAGCCAGTGCTGCCAATATTTTACAGCTTCTTTTATTGCTAGACATTCAATATATATCGCTTTCTTTTTCTTTTGAGTTTCTGTCAATTTCTTTGAGAAATAAGCTACAGGTTTATTAATTCCGTTTTTATCTTCTTGTTTCAACACAGCTCCCATTCCTTTAATGCTAGCATCTGTGTAAATTTTTATTGGTTGTTCGGGGTCATATATTTTAAGAATTGGTTTTGAACATAGTAGTTCTTTTATTTTGTCAAATGATTTCTGGCATTCTGGGGACCATATAAATTTTACATCTTTTCGTAATAAATAGTGTAACGGATCTAAGATAATTGCGCTGTTTGGTACAAACTTATGATGAAAATTAACTTTTGCGAGAAACTGGCGTATATTTTTTTTGTTTCTGGAATTGGGAAGTTTTTTACAGCAGTTAGATAATCTTTGAGAGGTCTAATAGAATTGTTTTCTATTATATGTCCCAAATATCTAGCATGATCTTTTGCAAAAGAACATTTCGAAAATTTCAATCTAAATCCTTCTGTTTTTATTGCTTCAAGTAGTTTAGATATATGTTGTATGTGTTCTTCAAAAGTTTTAGAAAAAATCAAGATGTCATCTATAAAATTTACTGTAAATTCAGAGAGTTTGTATTTTCTTATTATATTGCTTAGTATTCTCTGAAAAATAGCTGGAGCTGTCTTTAACCCAAAGGGAAGGCAAGTCCATTGAAAGTGGCCTGTTTGTGTAACAAAAGCTGTTTTGTATCTATCTTGAATTTTTAAAGGAATTGACCAAAATGCAGAATTTATGTCGAAAGTAGAAAAGTACTTACAGTTTACGGTTTTCACCATTAAATCTTCAATTAAAGGAAATGGCTGTAATTGTGGAACAACAATTTTGTTCAATTCTCTGAAATCTATACATAGTCTGCTTTTCTTATCATCTTCTTTTTTATATGCAAGAGTAACAGGGGCAGCAAATGGGCTATAGGATTCTTCAATCAATTTTTTATTTAATAATGTTGATATTTGTTTTTCAAGTTCTTTCCTATCCTCAACGGTGCACCTGTATGGACGTTTGTAACAATATTTATCCATCAGCAAGTCTATATGAGCTTCATAGTCGCGCACTGTGCCAATGTCATATTTATCTTTAGCAAAGACTGAGCTGTATTTTTTTATTAAGTTATCAATTTCTGTTTGCTGATGTAAGTCCAGATGATTTTTTGATATTTCAAATTTTTCTAAATTTATATGTTCATTGAAGTTTACTTCACACCTATTTATATGTTTAATTTGTTGTTGCAATACCTCAGAGTATACAGAATCTTTTTTTTCTTTTATGTCACCTAGTACATCAGGTATTTTGACATTTATTGAATTTAAAATATTATTCTCCGTATTCTCTTCGTTCAAGAATTTCTTCTTTTCTTCTGGTTTTTTACACTGTATAATATTTAATGCTTCAGTTTGCATTAGATTAAAGTTTTTGATGCAATCCAAACCAATTAAGAAATCATAATGAAAATTTTCATTGTCTATCACGAAGATGTCCATAATTCTTTCAATATCATAAATTTTTATTTTAACAGTTATTATACCTTTTGTTTTCTTCTCACCATTAATAGTTTTCAAATTTACTGGTTGTATTTTACTCGTATGCTGTCTGTTTTTTATTTTCAATAATTTTGCATTAATTAATGACACATTTGACCCCGAGTCATAAATTCCAGAAACTTGTAAAGTATCATTTAATAGTAATTTTACTTGTATTAATGGTGGTACTTCTAGTTTTTTGGATTCTCCATATTTAGTTCAATTTCTAGTTCAGAGTTGTTAACGCTCCTCACAGCTGCTTTGTGATTTTTTTCTTTAAACCAACAATTTTCTTCAGGATGGAAGCGTTTCCCTTTTTTCTCGGTTATGCAGATCTGACATGGCTTTTTCTCTTCAAATTTTTTGTTTTTAGTATCAATATGTGTATAGTGTTTTTTATCATATTTATTTTTTCCGACAAGATGTTCTAATTTTCCTAACTCATTGTAGAGATCCTCGGTTTCTTGTATAGTCTCCCGGTCAATTTTATCAGTCAGATAGTTAGGCAGACCTGATGCTATAAGATCTATGAGTGTCCCAGTATCGATTGACCTTCTGACTTCTAATAACAATTTTTCTTTTTTTAGTGCATATTCAAGAAGTGAACCCATTTGATACTTAAATGCAAGGGCATATCTAATGGATGACCAACCTTTGTTTGCAAATGTATCACAGAAACTTTTCTCCCATTTATTCCACTCTGATTTTATTGTAATTTTCATTAACGTACAGCTGTACCAGTCCAGACTGGAATTTTCTAAAAAAAATTTTAATATTTCAATCTTCTTTTGGTCTTCTTCAATATGGAAACGTTTACATTCTTTGTTGAACTCCCTAATCCATTGGTGAGCATTTGCATTTTTACCTGTGAACTTCTCAATCATAAAATCTTTTGAAATTTTCCCTAAATTCTGAATTTCTGATTTACTTTGTTTTTCTTCAAGTAATTTTTCTAAGAGTTTTTCTAAGTTTTGATTCGAGCCACCGGGTAAAGATTTATTATCATCTGTGTCTTCCACAATTTCTTCCAGATAAAAATCATTAAATTGTAAATTTTGTTCTTCATCCAAATAGACCTTTGATATTTCATCAGTTGAAGTTATCCATATTTTTCTTGTCTGATGCCTTTTATTTAATGTTTTTTTTATCTTGTTATAGCTTGAAGTAGATGTAATTACCTGGTGTAAACTTGCAGGTTGGTATTCGACCGGTATTTTATAAGTCTGTCCATTGGTATTTTGTATAGGTAGTAGAGCCACGCTGATTTCAGCACGAATGGGCCGGCGCGACCGGGGCGGTACTACCCTCGCACAGAAAATCAACGTAAAATGATAGCGTTCGTGCTGTCGTGTTTCGTTGGTGAGTGCGAGACCGGAGGCCCAAATAGTCTAGTCAACAAGTTCCATACTTGTTGACTAGACTAAAAGATGCAGCAGCATCACTAGGCCGCCATGGTGTGGGTCGCCATACTGCATTGTCTGCATTCGCAGTGAGTATGGCGACCAATACTCTTGGATTCTGCTTATGCTTTCCATCAGGCAGAGTAGAGTCATTTTGGCGGGCCATACATAAAAAAAAAAAAAAAAAAAAAAAAAAAAACCTATTGAAGTGATGCAAATAATGTTAGATTTTCCATCTCCCGAAGTTTTCACAGTAAAATCAAACCGTAACTTCTCCATATTTCTTAAAATGTTTGCAGTAAATGTTGTTTTATAATATTGTTACACTCTATGATGTGAAATAAAGAAAATTGCGTTTTCTGTAAGAACAAAGACAATTTATTTATAAGAGGGTTATTTTATAAACAAGTTTTTCTATCTCAAATGATTTTCACTTACCTGTAAGAACAAAAAACAACATTTAAAGTCCTTATTTCAGTTTGGATTTATCTTACAATACTTAACAACGTTTTAAAATCAATTCCTCACAACCTTTTTAAATTCTCTTAGATGTCACTTTTTGAAAGTCACATCTATAGTATCTATGGTCGAGTTAATTTAAAAAGGTAAAGAAAAACCATAACAATATTTTCTTTACATGTATAATAAATGCATAATATAATATGGAAACACTGTTAGTTTTCGAGGTTTCTAATGTGATGTACCAAATAAACACATTTTTTTGCGCTTACATTGCAAACGCTGGTTGCACCCTACGAGATAGATCAAAATAATGTACTGCAGTATTGTACACCTTAAAAAGTACTACAAAGAAGTCCGCGACGGTATATGTCTATCTCTTAGGGATAACTCACAACAACCATTTTTTATTCCTTTCTTTTTACGAGAAATAATGCCATAATTACGAAGTGATTTTAAGCAATACAAAATGAATCCTTATACAATTAAGTAAATTAAATACATTCTGCATTTAAAATAGATCAAAATGGCCCTTTACAGTATCTAACTTAAATGAATATATTTGAAGATATTACAGATTTAAAATGCAAGGATCGTGTCGTCGGCGGGGGCATCTGAAATCCACCCGTGCGAAGCCGGGGCGGGTCGCTAGTATACTATATATGATAAACTGTTACCTCCGTCCTTTATAAGTATAATAATTACAAATTTTAACAAAAAAAAACCGACTTCAATCTGGACCAAATTTAAATGGGACCATTCGGGAAGCACCAGCTTTCAGATAAAAAAAGAATCATCAAAATCGGTTCACCCAGTCCAAAGTTATGAGATAACAAACATAAAGAAAAAATTCAGTCGAATTGAGAACCTCCTCCTTTTTGAAGTCGGTTGATAAGCATATATGTATAAGCAATCCTACCTATGTATACACATACCTACAGTTTCAGTAAAGGTTCCAGAGTTAATTACTTAGTTGAACACGTTTTGTTTAAATAAACATTAGAGATACCCTACTTAAGTGTGCACACACTCAAAACAAACCCTCTAAGATATACAAATAGTACAGCTCCAGTATTTAGAAATACAGAATTTAGTGCAATTTAGAAAAGAGATTTGATTCTATTTATTTTTACTTTTCATTTAATCCAAGATGAAATTGGAAGTATTCTTATGGTATTTATATTTTGGTATTTAAGAGGGATTTAACTGCCTCGTTGGTCTTGCGGTTGACGTATGCAACTACCGATCAAGAGGTCTCGGGTTCGAATCCCGGGTCGGGCCAAAAGTGTTATTGAGTTTTTCTGATTATAGAAATACTTAATAACAGCTCGGAGTTTGGAAGTTGGGGTCTGAACCCCCGTGTCTCGGAGACCACGTAAAGCTGTCGGTCCTGCGCCTGATCTCTCCGCGGTCGTGACGGTTAACCCTCCCATCCGATAGTGAGAGTGAGGGAACAGAGAGTGCACCTGTGTTTGCGCACACACTTGTGCACTATAATATCTCCTGCGTAGTTGGCTGGTCTCCGTTGAGACTGGCCGCCGTGACCGTTATCGGCTAGGAAGACATTATTATATAAGAGGGATATACAGAGGGTCACCTAAAAATAGGGGGTTTCTATTGGGCTGTGGTAACCTCCTTTTAAAATTATAATTACACTAAGTACTTTCGTCTGCATCCTATTGTTCATAGTATGATGTTATACAGTGTAAATAAACGTACTTACCATAAAAAGGTTATAGTGAGCATTGAGCAACTTTAAAAGATAGTTACATGCTGTCACGGACTTTTTATTAGAACTTATAGGGGAAAAATTTCTTCCATACATTATTCTTGCGCAACTTTAACAGTTTACCCAGTGTACCCAACGGAGGCTCTCAAGTTAAATTATATTTCCCCGTTTTAAAAACTTTTTCATTGGTAATCAGCCTCCCTTGAGAACTGGACCATCTCTCACTGAAAGAGTTTTCGAATCGGAGTAGTTCTCGAGATTAGCGCGTTCAACCAACGAAACAAACTCTTCAGCTTTACAATATAAAGTATAGATTTTAGCGCATTTATAAGCACCATGACTTCACACTATGAATTCCCTTGGCGCACCTTTTAACCACGAGAGTGTCAGTAATTCTACAAAGGGCTAAAACTCCAAACTAACTTAATTGCGATACGGCCAAACAAACAGACAAAGTTCCGTGTCTTCAGCTAACTGTTGTTTAAGCATTAAGTTCCAAGCTCGCTTGTTATTTAACTGGTATTTAACTTTAATAAGTTAGCTTTGCTTACGTGGTTGGAATATATAATTATTTGTAAACTTCCGTGACCGACTTTGCAGTTAAGATTTTTTTAATTACAGTTGTAGGTAATTATGTATTCAACTTGATTTAAAACGATGTTGACAGATTAAGAACACGAAGCGTCGCCGCTATTCTTCAAGTTGGTTGGATCGACTAAGGGAACAAACTAGGCGAGTCCAAATCACTGCAAAGGGAGGAAAAACTGTACTGAAGACAGGGTGGTATAGTAGGCTACAAGAGTAGAGTGGTAGAGTGGTAGTGGTAGTGGTAGTGGTAGTGGTAGTGGTAGTGGTAGTGGTAGTGGTAGTGGTAGAGGGTGGTATACTAATCTGTTGTATAAGGAGAGTCTTATGTGTAGCAGTGGACTACTAACGACTAGTTTTTATTTATTTTTTATTAACCGACTTCAAAAAAGGAGGAGGTTCTCAATTCGACCGTATTTATATGTTTTTTTTTATGTGTGTTTGCGGATAACTTCGTCGTTTATGAACCGATTTTGATGATCCTTTTTTAATGGAAAGGAGATATTCCAACGGTGGTACCATGGTAAGGACACTTAGATCTGATGATGGCATCCAAGAGAAATCGAGTCGAACCTTGAAGTTGGTTTTTGTTTTTGTAATTTTTTTTTATAGAGACAACGTATTAGGAAATCCTTTATCGGGTGGGGGGGGGAGGCTTTACAAACATACATAGATCGAACACAAAGAACGCCCAGTCTCATACCAACAATTTGTGAATCATACAAAGAGTTGTCACATGTGGGCTGTGGAATCATTAATTTAAGCTGTCGCCACGCCGCTTTCAACTGCGCTAAGTATTGTGGGTTGGAATCCCACATGGGACAACACTTTGTGTGATCCAAGAACTGTTGTTCGGAGTTTGGGTGTTCTTAGTCACAGTTTTATGTACGTTTGCAAAGTCCCCCGTGACACAGGTTGTATATTCATAACGCGAGAGTTGTCTTTAAAATAATCACAATGGGACTACATGGGAAGCACCAACTTTCAAATAAAAAAATAATCATCAAAATCGGTTCACCCAGTCGAAAGTTATGAGGTTTCAAAAAAAACAGTCGAATTGAGAACCTCCTCCTTTTTTTGAAGTCGGTTAAAAAAAGGAACAGAAAAATATTTGCAGAACACCCGGTGCTTCAACCAGAGACTTGTGCTTTCCAAATAAACACGAGGACTGCCGATAGAAGTGAAAACTTAAAACCATATACGAACAGTTGTTTAAGCTCACCTGAAATGAACCTTATTGCTCTTTACATGATATATTGCGCGATAAAAATTCAAAGGTAGTAGAGCCACGCTGATTTCAGCACGAACGGGCCAGCTAGACCGAGGCGGTACTGTACTACCCTCGCTTAGAAGGTCAACGTAAAATGACAGCGTTCGTGCTATCGTGTTTCGTTGGTGAGTGGCAGGAGCATCACTAGGCCGCCATGGTGTGGGTCTCTATGCCGCATTGTCTGCATTCGCAATGAGTATGGTGGCCACTACTCTTGGATTCTGCTTATGCTTTCCATCAGGCAGAGTAGTCATTTTGGCAGGCCATACATAAAAAAAATGTACAAAAATATAGTGCATGGAAACCGTTCGGTGACGATCACATGAGTTCCATGATGAAAAAGTGCTAACGCGCTTAAAGAAGTTTTCACTTCAAAAATGGTTGATACAACCATTGTTTCATTTTACATTTTTAGGCAGAAATCTTTTGAACGTTACGAGCGTTACGAGGCAAAATAAATAGGTTGTCTGGCGTTTACGCATAAATTAAACGGTTTTTGTTTTGTCTACTCTTTTATGTAATTGAATGTGTAAAAAATGTAATAAAGCTTTACTTACGCGGTTTTTGTTCTCACAAAGAATATGTCTTCATGTGAAAAAAAAATAGTTTCCCGCATTATAGCCCGAGCAACCGGGCATATCAGTGCCGACGTAGAGATCCCATGGTCCCTCGTAAGTGCCCCTCCAGTCGTGGCGCTCTACCTGACGCCGTCCACGGATAGGGGGGGTGCGGAGATCCAACCGAGGGCGTTACATGATGGGCGGCGAAAATCGACGAGGAAATTCAAATGAAAAAAAATCATCAAAATCGGTTCACCCAGTCGAAACTGAGGTAACACACATTAAAAAACTACCGTCGAATTGAGAACCTCTGCCTTTTTAGGGTTCCGTGCCGAAGGCAATAAACGGAACCCTTATAGATTCGTCATGTCTGTCTGTCCGTCCGTATGTCACAGCCACTTTATTCCGAAACTATAAGAAATATACTGTTGAAACTTGGTAAGTAGATGTATTCTGTGAACCGCATTAAGATTTTCACACAAAAAAAAAAAAAAAAATTGGGGGTCCCCATACTTAGAACTGAAACTCAAAAAAAAATTTTCATCAAACCCATACGTGTGGGGTCCAAACCAATATCTATGGATAGGTCTTCAAAAATGATATTGAGGTTTCTAATCTCATTTTTTTCTAAACTGAATAGTTTGCGCAAGATAGGCCTCCGATATCCTCACTCACTCGGTGAAACATAGCGCAAGCGCACCGGTTTTCTGTGAGGCCGTGGTATCGCTCCGGTCGAGCCGACCCATTCATGCCGAAGCGTGGCTCTCCCACGGAATAAACGTATTCATAACCGGTCACCTCACATCATTTAAATTATATTTAAATTTTAATTTTATTTTATTACGGAGTAACTCAAGACAGAACTTGTTTCAGTAGAGATTACCTACTAGGTGGCAGCACAAGTGACCAGTTTAGTTTTATTTCTTATATTTATCGATATTAGATAGATAGATAGATAGAAAACTCTTTATTTGTACACCATAATATTACACAGTTACAAGAGTACATAAAATATGAGTTGTAGTGTACAAAGGGCGGCCTTATTGCCAAAAGCAATCTCTTCCAGGCAACCTTAGGATGGATCAAAATGTGTAGGAGAGACAGTGGTAGTTGACGGTGCAGTGAGTTTTTAATTAATTATATTATTTGCTAATAAATATAACGTAAAACATATATTTATATATACACATACATATATATCACATACTTATACATACTAATAGATACACATACATATATAGATAACTAAATCACGTATGAATAAATATATAAATCCACATCATACCTTAATTCGTGCCTGTTTTAATTATGATAATGTTCATGAACCAATTTCTTGAATTCGTTAATTGTCTGCGCTTTCCTGATTTTTATCGGTAGTGCATTCCACAAGCGTACAGCTTCAACAGTGAATGACTGGTCGTAAAACTTTGTGGAATGCAGAGGCATCTCCAGTCTCAAATTCTCGGATGACCTTAGACATTTTTCATGCGTGTCATTAAGGAACTTGAATCGTTCTTTGAGGTAGAAGGGGGCTCTGGGATTAAACAAAATATTGTAGAGAAAGATGAGGATATGAGTATTCCGGCGAGAGCGAATCGGAAGCCACTTGAGCATTTGACGAAATTCAGAGACGTGATCATATTTACGAAGGCCAAATATGAATCGTATACAGAGATTTTGTAGTCGCTCAAGCTTATCAAGTTGTGCTTCAGTGAGATTCAGATAGCTGACATCGGCATAGTCGAGAATTGGAAGTAGAAGTGCTTGTGCAAGTGCAGCCCTAGTCGCAATCGGAAGAAAATTACGAAGTCTTCGCAGAGAACCGGCAGAAGCAAATAGCTTTCGACTGACCTCTTGTATCTGTGAACCCCAAGATAAAGTATTGTCTATGTAGATCCCTAAATCTTTGACACTAGAACTGATCTCAAGAGTGGTGCCACCAAATTGAATTTGGGGCAGTTGTGCACAGTTAACTCTTGCGATCATCCTGGGACTGCCAATAACACATACCTGCGTCTTAACAGGATTTACCTTGAGTCCATAATTGTGACTCCATTCGCTAATGCGACGCAGATCAGCATTAATAGTGTTGAACGCCTCTGGTAACAAGTCAATCGGAGCTTGTGTATATATTTGTAAATCGTCCGCATAAAGATGGTAGAAGGAACTTAATTGATTAGAGATTGAGTTTATAAAAACAGCGAAGAGTAAAGGAGATAGAACGCCACCCTGCGGTACACCAGCAGAAATACTGCACCAGGAGGACACCGAGTCTTCAATGCAAATACGTTGCCGGCGACCAGACAGGTAACTAAGAAACCAATCAATTGTCCTTGGAGATATGTTAAGAGACCGTAGTATACCAAGCAGAATTTCAAAATCTACAGTATTAAAAGCATTACTAAAATCAAGCAAGGTGAGTACTGTGATCATTCCACTATCCATACCCAGCCTGATGCTATCTGTAATGTGTACCAGCGCAGAAGTAGTGCTGTGACCAGGTCGAAAGCCTGATTGGAAGGGGTTCAGTAAGGAATTTTTGGAAAGGAAGTTACTCAGTTGAGAGTGGATAAGGCGTTCAAGTACTTTAGACAGGAAGGGTAAGATAGATATGGGCCGATAGTCAGAGAATGATGAGGGTTTAGGTTTCTTAGGAAGAGGGATTAGTTGGGCATCTTTCCATGCAGACGGAAAAAAACTGCTTGTCACAGAGTGATTAAGGATATGACATAGGATGTGCAGGATTTCGTCAAGGATAGGAAGAATCATGTTTCGGCTGATGCAATCACTTCCCACTGCACTGGATGAAATCGCCAGAATGGTCTTCCTAACATCACAATCGAACAATTGATCAAAGACGAAAGGTGGATAGTTGGGAGTTGGGGTAGAGGAAATATATCTAAGAGTATTAACTTTAGTATTTTTTTATGGGACTAATCCCGCCCACACGCCCACCACTGTAACTCCTGTACACCAGGATCAACAGCGGTGACCCACGAAAACACCGAGTTATGACACTCGGGAAGTCCCAGGAAAAATTTAACTGTCTTGGAACCCGCAACGAAATTAATCAGAAGAAAACTGGAGGAGTTGGAAATATAATAAGTCCACTTCCCTCCTTAGCAAAGCGGGAGACAAAATGGAGTCAAAATAGGCAGACGCCTTTTTCAAACCGGGAAGCACCACGGATAAAAATATTATGGGTCCTAAGTGAGCTATATTTGATTTCTATAGTATGTATGGCAGAATCGCTTAAACGCACGGAAATTCACCGCAGTTGACACAAGATCCCCATAATATACTACCCCAGACGTCATTTGTAAGCTATTTAGCATCATGTTACGTTCATTGTACCAAAGACTACATTCCCAGAGGATATGATGAGCCGACTGTTCACAGCTAGAATCAGGTGTTGAGCATTGACACAATGGTGAATCGACTAATTTAAATGAGTATAGTTTACTCTTAAAGTTACCGTGGCCTGTAAGAAATTGAGCGACACAGTGATCTACCTCGAGCCATGTCCTTGACAACCTTTCGCGAACAGATGGAAAGAACTGGTAAAGGTGGCGCCCCTTAGATGATTCGTCCCATCGTTTCTGCCATTCATCCAAGAGGTCGTTATAGACATTGGTTTTTTGTTGAAACAATCTTATGATTTTACCGCGGTCTCGTATGCCCAAAAAATCGCATTCCATGTTTTGTAGTGTGGAATAGTACATGGCTGCACGTCTTTGCACCTCGAGATCGACCGGAAGAACACCTGCCAACACCGGTAAAGCCTCAGTGCTAACCGTCCTATATGCCTTGCACAAGAAAATCAATGCAGGTCGTTGGCCTTGTAACAGTTTGCGACGGACAGCACCTACAGTCGCCCTATCTGCCCATACAGGAGCACCATAGCAAATAGAACCCAAATAAGTAGCTCCATATATGATCTTTAGTGTATTATATGACAGACCCCATGTCGCAGTTGATATCCTCGTCAGTGCAAAGAAACTCTTTTTAGACTTTTCATTAACTGTTCTAATATGTTCAATAAATGAAAAATTTCTTTCTAAAACCAATCCTAAATAACAAACCGAGGTTTTATTTTTAATAGTAATATTTTCAAATTTAATACAAGGCGGTGATTTGAGGTTACCTTTCAGAAGTAGCTGGAAGGTTTTGTTTGGTGCAAACGTCAACCGATTACGCCCACCCCACCGAGATATTAAGTCCAAACATTCACTGGCCAGCCTCTCAAGCCCCGTTCTAGTATCCGACTCTATCAATAACAAACCGTCGTCCGCGTACGCATTCAGGGTACATCCGGACGGCACAGGCATTGCCAGAAAATCGTCGAAGCCTATGTTCCACAAGTATGGTCCTAGCACTGACCCTTGAGGACACCCCATCGTAAGCGCCTTCGACACAGAATGATGCCCAAGTCTCAATTTAGTAGTACCTTGTAAGAAGTACGAGGAGATAAGGGAATAAATATTTTTAAAGCAACCTCTTAATTTTAATTTTAGCAATAGCATGGGCCACCACGCATTGTCAAAGGCGCCAGATATATCTAAGAAGATGCCTAAAACGTATTGAAAACTTGACTCGGTGACAGTTTTCCTTACAGATATAACCGCATCAGTTGTCGATTTTCCCAACGTAAAGCCGAATTGTCTATCATGAAATTTAACTCCACCCGGTAGAAGTCGTGGTACTACAAGACGCTCTAAAAGCTTTCCCAGCGATGGTAACAGTGTTATGGGTCGATAGGATTTAGGATCGTCCGGCGGCTTATCGCCGCTTTTTGGTATTATTCGAATATTACCGCACCGCCAAACACTAGGAAATACTCCTTCCGCAATGCAACGTTTAAAAACTGTTAAAACCGTATCACCCGAAAGTTTACAAGCTTCTTTTATCATTTTGTTTGATATTTTATCGTCGCCCGAAGCCTTATTTAGTGGCAATGACCTAACAATACTGAGGAATTCGTCTGAAGATGGTAAGTCAGACATTGGAGACAATGGTGGTTCAATAGCCCACTGCCTAATTTGTCGGTGATAATCCGTGTCATCCTCCGGCCGATCGTCAGGCACAAGTGATTCTAAAAGATATTCTGTGGTTTGTTCTACTCCTGTAGTATAACTATTATTAATTTTGATGTTCTGTACGTATGCAAGGTCGATTGATCTATTTGCTTTAAATTCATGATACAAAGGTGACCAGGGACCCTCTCTATCGAGTTTATCAACAAGTTTACGTATTAAATTTCCCTTTGATTTCTCCACAGCAGCTCTATAATGAGACCTGGCAACTCTAAGAGCAATAAGAGCATTATTGTAAATATCTCCTGTTACGTTACGCTTTTTAATGTCATTTAGTTTTTTACGAGCTTTTCGATATATTCTACGTAACTTTAGTATTATCACTAATGTCAGACGAGGTAGAGAAATGTTTATTAAGTAGGTCAATGTTGAAATTTTTAGGAATAGACTCTTGACGAGACTTCCCGACTCCCAATGTTCTAAGAAATTTCCAGACTTTTGCTGGATCTCCGTTTTCTACGGAAGAGTGGATATATTGGCGTTGTGCGTTTCTACACATCTTATTGCAGAGATTTCTCAGATATACATATTTTCCGGGTTAGTATCCGTTGGTCGACGCCTGTATTTACTTTTAGCTACACATTTTTGGACATAATCCGTCGTATCTCCTCAGTAAGCCACGGAGCCGGTAAGTGTTTAAGTTTGATCGATCGCAAAGGTGCGTGTACGTTATAAAGTTGAATTAAGTTTTCGTTGAGTATTTTGACTTTTTCATTTACACAATGCGAACCCAGTAAAGCAGACCAGTTGATGTTATGGGCGTCCTCTTTTAGTTTAGCAAGATTCATTCCGCTAAAATTGCGTTGCACAAGAATTCTCGGCTTTGCCTTGGGTGGGCGGATAGCATAAGAAATAAATATCAAGTCATGATAAGAGAAAGCATCAGCTGGATACTGGCCATGGCTGATGACATGATCTGTGGAAGAGACAAGAATAAGGTCAAGAAGAGAAGGCATACAATTAGAAAGTGGTGAGTAGCATCAAGTGTAAGAAGTGATAAGTTATTGCAGTCCACTACTCTGCGTAACGAAGAGGAGCGATGGTCATTTTTCATCAAGCAAGTATTGAAATCACCCATTATTAATGTGTGGCTATAGGAGGGAGATAGGTTTTCTAATAAATTTTCGAAAGAGGAAAAATAGTTATTACGTGATGAGGGTGAATAGTAAACACCTAGCAAAACTTTTGAATGATCAATGTCTAATTCTAAGAAGAGATGTTCACCCGCGTCCGGAGGTGGGGGTTGTGAGGACAGACTTACAATGGTAAAAGAAATGTGTTGTCGCAGATATATACCAACACCACCCCCACCACCAGTCGCACGATCATTCCTTATAAGATTAAAACCTGGAAGAGTGTATGATGTGGAAGGTAAGCACGGTTTTAACCATGTCTCTGAGACTAATATAGCGTGTATGTTTTTACAGTTAAAGGTAGCCAGCATATCAGGGAAATGAGCTGGAATACTCTGGGCATTTATATGGACTACATTAAAATTCCGCGGAGCATCAGAAAATTGGTACTGGAGACTCTCTTGGAGTGAGGGTATACTAACGTAACTAGAATTAAGACTGTTTATGGAGTGAAAACTGTCATCATCACTAATGTCAAGGTCAGACATTAAGATGCAATAATGCAATATTAAATAAAATAAATAAAACTAAGATACCTATTAATATATAAATATAAAATAATAACAAGAAGAATAGAATAACTATAAAGCAAATAAATATTTAAAGCATATATAGCAGATATTAAATAGTTAAAAAAAAATTGTACCTCAATAGTTATTTTCTTTATACCTCGCATAGAACTTTTATATATTTTTATAAATTATTTTTAATAAAATAAAGGTTTCAAGACAATTTTATGGTTTTTAAAGAGCGTGAACGAAAAATTTAGTATAGCGCCATCTGTATTTTTGATTAGGAACTTCGTTCCTATCTGGTGCCCCACGACACCACACTACTTTTTTGTTTTATTTAAACGTTTTTAAAGAGCAAATAGAAACAAATACGTTTATTTACTGGCACATGGGTACGACATTAATAATTATAATTTTATTACTTAATCCTGAATGAAACATTAATAGCAAATACATCCAACACACACGAATTAATTAATTTGTGTACGTAAGTTATAATTTGGCCTTAATTAACTATTTATAATCATACCTTTGTCTGCGCACTTTGCAGAATTAAGTTTATTTAAGTAACTCTAATGTGAGGTGGAGTAATGAGGGGTCCCTCCCAGGGCTGTCTTCAACGCCTAAGTGGTCTGATATGATAGTGGCTACCTAGCATTACACGTGAGTCTAGCAAAGAATAATTTATTATGTTGGTATTTTTTTTGCGCCTCTTTTACTGTGGTGAGATTATACACCTGTGGTGTATAATCTTGACTGTTTTGCAAAAGATAGAGTGATCGTGACAAATAATAGGTCTTTACCTATGAAATTGCCGTTTTGTATTCAATAAGTGAAAGTACTTATTTTTTCAAACTTTTTTATTTCTGTCATTCGAAGTTATCACCCATGCAATCGACGCATCTTTGCCAACGCATTGGCAGTTTATTAATGCCCTTCTTGTAAAAATCAGCTGGACGGGAGGCAACAAACTCTTCAAAGGCATTTTGTACTGCCTCTCGGGAATTGAATTTTTTACCCACTAAAAGTTGTCTAAATTTTGGAAAAAGTAATAGTCGGTAGGTGCAAGGTCTGGTGCGTATGGCGGATGAGGCAGAGCCTCCAACCCCAGCTCTTGCAGCTTGGAGACTGTCTATTGCGCAGTATGGGGTCGCACATTGTCGTGAAGCAGCTGCAAGAGCTGGTGTTGGAAGCTCTCCCTCATCCGCCATACTCACCAGACCTTGCACCTACCGACTATTACTTTTTCCAAAATTTAGACAACTTTTTAGAGGATAAAAAATTCAATTCCCGAGAGGCAGTACAAAATGCCTTTGAAGAGTTTGTTGCCTCCCGTCCAGCTGGTTTTTACAAGAAGGGCATCAATAAACTGCCAATGCGTTGACAAAGATGCGGCAATTGCATGGGTGATTACTTCGAATAACAGAAATAAAAAAGTTTGAAAAAATAAGCACTTATAATATAAATATAATAACTTCACAATAGGTACGTAATATGATTACTCTTTTTAACGTATAATAAAAATGTAACAGTTCAGTTCTGTACATTAAAGAAATTTTTATGTTTTTTTGGGAGGGCTCTCTAATCGATACTGAAGCAATTACATTTTCTTGAAAATTGTTTCTTAACTTAAAACAGCGACATCTCCTGGAATCAAGTAACACTAACTTCTCAGTAGGTACATTATATGATTACTTTTAAATGCATAAGAAAAGTGTATCATATGAAATCTGTACATTAAAGAAATTTAGATTTTTTTGGGAGGATGCTCTTATTGATACTGAACCATAAACTAGAATGCCATAAACGTTAAATGGTCATTTATATTTATGATATTTATTTTAAGTTTAAAATACTTGAAAGGGGAGTAAACATGTAACATAATAGTTCATCATAATTTACCAGAAAATGATACAAAACATATTTATGATAGGTACCCGAAAGGCAGCGCGGGCGCGTGGCCTGCGCCCTGCCACAGAATAACTAATAGTACTGCCCTACGTAGGTTACCAGACACGTTCAAATAGTTTAAAAACCAGTACCCGCGCGGTCGGTCGGCTCCCTACGCGATACACGCACCCAAATCGACTTAAAAACTCAGTAGTAGTTCTTGAATGTAAATTCGGATAAAAGTTATTTTTGGAACTATTTACTTGATTTTTGTTCTACCTACTATAAATATTACTTGGTATTATAATATTTCTTCTGTATTTTTAACCGAATTCCAAAAGGAGGAGGTTCTCAATTTCATCGGTATATTTTTTTTATGTATGTACACGGATTACTCCGTTTTGTATTCGAAAGGGTATGCTCCCCATGTGGTCCCATGGCCACCATATCAGGATCTGATGATGGGATCCTAAGGAAATCGAAGGAAACCCTCAAATTTATGTAAGCGCCTGCAATGAAGTTAAACCAATTGTCTGCATGCCTTCATATTCTGTAGACATCATTTAATTTCGTAAATTTAATATATAAAACGGGTCTTAACGATATCAGAGTTAACCTCAGATAGTCAGTTTACCTCAAATCACTTGAATTATAGTAACCTATAGAAGATAGTCCATTTGAGATTTTATTACAAAAAAATACCTGAAGTCCTTTCGATTTTACACAGCATGTATGTTACCTTTAGTCGTATTCTTTCCAGTTACTTAGGTGAAATGATGATGAGAGACTTGAGAAAGACTAAAAAGTGAAAAATAAAAAAAAAACTTCGTTTAAAAAAAACCTACTTCAAAAACTAAAAAGTATCAAATAACTTAATTTGTATGTGCTACCTATTATTAGGTTTGAAGTCGGTGCCAAGCCAAAATTTAATAGTATCTAGGTACCGCACTCGCCGCGCGTGAGCTTGAGCGGGATAGCTGCTCTTCGCGTAGAACAAAATAACTGAAGCGTCGGTGACGTTGTTGACGTTCGTCTCGAAATATAGCGAGTGTGATTTATTACATACATTTGCCTTGGCACTGACTTCAAACCTAGGTAGCACATGCAAATTAAGTTAATTGATACTTTTTAGTTTTTGAAGTCGGTTTTTTTAAACGAAGTTTTTTTTTAGGATTTTGTTAGGTTATAGCATAGGTATAAGCAGGCGATTTTTGTTGTACCTAAATAATTAGCAAATAGTCTTTTGTAGATACTAATTGGTTTTCTCGGTATTTTTAGAATTTTGTAATAGATACCTAGGTATATACCTATAGTTTACTTTTTTATAGGATTTTGTTAGGTTATTGGTATAGGCATAGGTAAGCAGATGTTTTTCGTTACAAATATTTAATTACTTAGCCTTATTTGTTGGTCTTTTAATTTCTTTTAGTAAGTTGTAGACACCTTCCATTTTTTGAATTGTAGTTGTAGATACTTACATAATTTAGTTTTATTTACGTTTTGAAAATAAGCTTCATTCGTTTCCAAGGACAAAGTTTCAGGCTACTAAATTAAAAATGACGAACTTCTAAACTAATCTACTTACCAAAAATCAACACCTAATTCACCCCTTAGGGGTAGAAATATAATTTATGGGATTTCCTTTCGAGGGAGCTCTGGTTCCCTGGTTTCTAGAAACCGTCACGGTGTGCGATTTTTAGTCAGTTCGAGTCCGACATAACCACCAGTTGGTGATATCCGAGGGAATTTCTGCACAAAAAAAAGGGGTAGGTATAATATCCAGAGACACTTAGTATCTACTCATTTTTAATCAGTAGCCCAAACCAAAAGTAAAGTTTCATGTTTCTAATTTAAAAATGACGAAGTTCCAAACAAACATCAACCCCTATTTCACCCTCTTAGGGGTAGAATATTAGGAAACGTTGAAATACATATCTACTAATTTTTATAAATAACCCAAAAATAAAGTTTCATGTTTCTTAAATAGCCCTAAAATAAACTTTCATGTTTTTAACTTCAAAAATGACGGACTTCCAGACTAACCTACATACAAAACGTCAACCCCTATTTCACCCCTAAGGAGTAGAATATCCAGAAACGTTTGAATACGTGTTTACTCATTTTTAATCAGTAGCCCAAAAATAAAGTTTCATGTTTCTAACTTAAAAAATGACGGACTTCCATACAAACTTTCAACCCCTATTTCACCCTCTTAGGGGTAGAATATTAGGAAACGTTGAAATACATATCTACTAATTTTTATAAATAACCCAAAAATAAAGTTTCATGTTTCTTAAATAGCCCTAAAATAAACTTTCATGTTTTTAACTTCAAAAATGACGGACTTCCAGACTAACCTACATACAAAACGTCAACCCCTATTTCACCCCTAAGGAGTAGAATATCCAGAAACGTTTGAATACGTGTTTACTCATTTTTAATCAGTAGCCCAAAAATAAAGTTTCATGTTTCTAACTTAAAAAATGACGGACTTCCATACAAACTTTCAACCCCTATTTCACCCTCTTAGGGGTAGAATATTAGGAAACGTTGAAATACATATCTACTAATTTTTATAAATAACCCAAAAATAAAGTTTCATGTTTCTTAAATAGCCCTAAAATAAACTTTCATGTTTTTAACTTCAAAAATGACGGACTTCCAGACTAACCTACATACAAAACGTCAACCCCTATTTCACCCCTAAGGAGTAGAATATCCAGAAACGTTTGAATACGTGTTTACTCATTTTTAATCAGTAGCCCAAAAATAAAGTTTCATGTTTCTAACTTAAAAAATGACGGACTTCCATACAAACTTTCAACCCCTATTTCACCTCCTTGGGGGTAGAAATTCCGAAATTCCTTCCTTAATGGGTGTCTACTTAATGAAACGATCATACTCACCAAATTTTGTATTCCTAAGTTTAATAGTTTCCGCTCGGCGATGATGATTCGGTCAGGCAGTCAGGACATGTTATTTTATAAGTATAGAAGATACATCAGATTAACACATAGGTTACTGTTTGCCGCGATAACCGACATACACGCGGGCGGAGCCGCGGGCAACAGCTAGTGTGTAATATATATGTAATTTCAAAAACGACAAGTATTCTATCAGTCAACCTAGCTGTTATAGTACAAGCTCTGCTTGGTTTGAAGCTAGATGGCGTTGTGTCGGATGTCCGAAATATTATTTTTATCATTTATTTAGAAGAAAAAATCTGCTGGTTCTGCAATCTATACATCTATACAAATAAATTAATTTGGAGTGTCTTTTTGTAATATTAAAATAACCGCTTTGTTAATAAATGCATATGTATGTATACACGATACATATACCAAAATAACATTTTTTAAATTTTTTGTCTGTCGGTCTGTCTGTCTGTTTGTTCCGGCTAATCTCAGGAACGGCGGGACCGATTTTGACGGGACTTTCACTGATAGGTAGCTGATGATATCAGGAGTAACTTAAGCTACTTTTTTTAGACTAGCTTTATCCCGTGGGTAAAATAACCGCCGGTAACACCGTGGGGTTCATATGAAATAAAATCTGAGCGTTACAGACAGACCGAGTAACTTTCGAAATTATAATATTAGTAGGGATTTACATATAAGTATGTTTATTTAGAAATTCTCCTGTTTAACGACAATAGTCTTTAAGCGGTGAGACTTAAAAGTATAATCCACAAAAATGTAGACAATTTACAAGCCCCTATCTACATTTCTGTGCATAAACACTTGTATATGGATGAAAACGACACACACAAGATCGTTGGCCTCGAGCGGGGGGTCGGCCATCAAAGAAAACAACGCTATCTTTTCTAATGTTACACGTTGCGAAGATCCCGTGATAAATTTCATTATAAGGACAAGATGATGGCTAATATGAACGTAATAGTCTCATTGACACATTTCTTGCAATAAAATAGAAGTGAATGTAGTTGTGCATCTTTGTATTTTTATTGTGCGTTCGCTGGGAATAGTGTGCAGAGATCAAGGAGAAAATTTAAAAAAAACATTAGAAAACATGTATCATCCTTCGATCGGAAACTTTTCAGACAACACGCGTATGTCGTGGGAGAGCCACGCTTCGGCATGAATGGGCCGGCTGGATCGGAGTGATACCATGGCCTCACAGAAAACCGGTGTGAAACAGCACCTGCACTGTGTTTCACCGAATGAGACTTGTGACGCCTCTAGTGTTGCGGGTGTCCTAGGGCGGCGGTAATCGCTTACCATCTAGTGATACATCTTCTCGTTTGCCCCCTATACCATAAAAAATGTGTTTAAAAAATATGGGCTATTAAGAAAACAAAACAAGAAGTAGAATTAATTAAATTCAATTAATATTCAATTATGTTGGTGTCGATCCTCTCAGGAGAACAGTTACAAGTCAGTTACGGAAACTTTTGAACTTTTGTTTCACAGAAACAAGGTTTAATTTTAGACGGGAAGTTTTGCTTCGGAAGTAACTTGTTGTACAATTGTTTTAAAATTTTGAAAACCAAACCAATTCATAGATAGGTTTAAGGTACTTTTAGATCAACCTTCTTTAAATTTGTTATACATTATATCTTTTTGATTGCGACATTATATTTTAAGCGAATCCAAAAAAAGGAGGTTCATAATTCTGAAGTTTTAATTTTGTTTTATATAATTTTAGGATTTGCAAGATATTTTTTTTATTCAAAAGCAGATTTTCAAATGATCAAATTTAAACTTTATGTAGATCTGATAATGAATGAAACAAACACCAACACCAAAAAAAAAATCAAAAAATCAACAGCGATTGCTATTATCGCATATATATCCATTGTTTACGCAATCTCATAGTACCAACTGAATTTGGTTCATCTGTTTTTCAAAATGAATTGTATTACATAATACCTGATGCATAAAAATAAATAATATACGATAACGGACCCAATGCCAAAGAATTTACTACCAGTCTACTTAGGGTGGTCTGGAAGTATGTGAGTAATTGCACTAAATTTAAGAGAAAAAAATCTTGTACGTTTTGTTTTGTCCTTGGATGTTGGTAGTCACTTACCACCAGGTCAGAGCCGCCATTTCCCAAATATTAATAATCTCACTAATATTATAAACTCGAAAGTGTGTGAGGATGGATGTATGGATGTAAGTATGGCTATTTTGTTACGCTTGCAAGTAGAAACTACTGAACGAATTTATATGAAACCTTACAGAAATTCATACAAATAATATAAATTCGAAAGTAACTATATCTATTTCTCATCAACAACCCATAACGTCCCACTGCTGGGCTCGGGCTTCTCTACGCTTCTCTTTGCTACAAAATACTTAAGTAAATATTTAGATAAGCCTACAAAGACATTGTGGACAACTGCGAAGAGAATCCTTAGATACCTCAAGCATACGTCAAGTAAGTGCCTAACTTATACTCAGTCCCAACAAGATAAGGAACAACTATTGATATACACTGATGCGGACTGGGCAAGCAACTAGAAGACAGAAGAAGCGTGACTGGCTGTGCTGTATTCCATAATAACAATTTAATTTCATGGTTTTCGAAGAAACAACAAACTGTGTCCCTTTCATCAGCAGAGGCGGAGTATGTGGCTGCTGCCATGGCAACAACTGAGCTGCTGTACTTGAAAGGTATTTTATCTGATTTTAACATAAATGTCACAAAATCATGTTTGCTTATAGACAACCAAAGTGCGATTAAAATGATTGAATGTAATGAAAATAGTAAACGCACAAAACACATTGATATTAAATATCATTTTATCAAGGATTGCTTGTAAAAATTTGTTTACTATTGCCTATGTACCTACTTCAGAGAATATTGCAGATATATTCACAAAGGCATTGAATTCTGTAAAACATTGTTTCTTCATGAATAAATTGAATATTGCATAAAGTTGTGTGAAAACTTGATAAACTATTAAGTTGTATAAACTACTTGCTAATCTATTTCCTTTTGCATGTTGTTGTCTTAAATAAATGATTGCATGATAGTAAATACTTAAAATATAAGTATAGTATTGTATATTTGCATACTGTGGCAACATAATAATTTTGTAAAATGTTTGTTATAATTTTGGTAACTGATAAGAAGTTGATTAAGAATTGAAGCTGTGTTATCAATAAATATATGGAGTGGTTAATGTTACCTAAAACTATGTAGAGCTGTTGATACATTTTGTTGAGTTTTTTTTTGTTTACTGTGTCTTAAGATAATTTGTTTTTTGATGTTTGTAATAGGAGTGTTCATTTTGTGATCTTAAAATGAACATTCTTTGCTAACTTGTCACCTTATGTGACCTGACCTCAGTGAGTAAAGAAGTATAAGGAGATGCCCTATTCTACTATACGAACAATTCATTATACAAATATATATAAGATCGACACATATATACAAAAAAGCATTTTGTCTCTTTTTAACTTATGTTTACCTTGGTGTGAAAAGAGAGATAAACATAGTTTAGTGAGCACTAATATTGGCAACACTTTTGAGTGACGTCATGCACTTGTCAATTAGTGACCGGCGACGCCATTTTACGCACCAAGTTCTGAGGTAGATCTGCTGTCAAGCGGTTGTTGTTGGAAATTTTGTTTTTGTTTTCGTGCCAATTACGGCTTTAAATTGGTTTTTATTGTATCCAAGGCTTTGCCCTAGACATGAAAATCATGCCTTCGGGCTCCATTAAACAATTTGGTGCAAGAAAAAACAAGAATCATTGTACATTGATTCTTTACAGGTCAGTACAAAAATGCATTGAAATTATTCAATATTTTACGATTTTGTTTATTGTATTGTATTAAACATATTCTTTTTATAATTTCCGAAGACGTTTGTTAGTTTTTTGAGGTTCTCAATGGTATTATTTGCTTTGTTTCACTTTGATTTGTTTACATACGATTAAGTATAGTGATGGTAGAGTTAAAGTGTCGATACTTTATCGTGTGTGATCGATACGATATTATATAAAAAATATGTTAACATGATGTTTTCTTCATCAGATTTCCTGTAAATGAAATTTTAAGAAAGAAATGGATCGAAATCATTGGTTTGGAAAATATAAACCCTCGACATAAAATGTGGTATGTCTGCTCCATGCACTTCCATGAAACATCCTACAACAGAACTCTCGACGTGACGCGATTACGTGACTGCGCAGTGCCCTAACCTGAATGTGTGAATAAATGAATAAATATTACAACTATTTAAAACGTGTTTTATTTACTCAATTTGTTATTTCGCTCAATGTCAACATAATATAAGTACTTTTTATGTTGATATCGGTATCCCAGAATCGTCGGAGCTATGAAAAAATAGGTAAACAACGATATACATTCTCGTTGGTTTGAATGCGGAGGTATTCTGTTCTTTCTTTAGTCTTGTTGCTGATAGAACGGATTGGGCTGTTTTCATAGCCGATAACAAATGGTTTAATATAATAATTTGAGAAACCTCACCTACGATCATCTATTCCCAGACTATAGAAAGGCCAGGATTTTAGGGATTCCAAGAGGAATCCACAGCTTCATTTTGGGAGGAGGTGATGTACGCCTAAAAGGTGGGAAAAGGGAGAGGACTAGCACTCTCCTATCCCACAATGGACTCACCAAACGCTGTAGCACTCCTAATGGCCTACGGTTTCTTGGGTACCGTAGGCCATTAGGCCCAAGAATCGTTTAAGTAATATTTCGCTTATATCATATCTAGCCGGGTGTCCCGTGATGGCCAGCTTTCATTTTTAGATTTTAGTCTTAAGTCCATCATTCAAAATTTAATCCATCCATTATAAATAATAAAAAACAATCGGTATTAACTATAATTATTTAGTGTTATTTTTGCAATTTATTAAATATTTCAGTTAAATATCGATATCGAAATTTCGAGTCACTCTACATAGGTACAACCCTAAAGGCAGAAATTTTATGCGCCAACTTCTTGTGTAGGTAGGCACGATAATTTTGTAGGTATGCGTAGTCCATGTACTGTAGGTCAATGCCTTATACTTTGTCCGATTTAAGAAGATGATTTTGACAGTTGACGTTTAGTGCTTGGGTGTCTTTAAGCCATAGTGAAAATATTCGATAACGATTACAAATGAACGATCATCAATATAATATATGAAGCATCGTTAATCGTTTTAAAATAGGAATATTTTTTTCTCTTATTTTTAAGAATTATGTTACATAAACAATATATACCTACATGTTCTGTTCCACAAATATAGTTAAGAATCGCGGGTGTATTTCTCAAATTGAGATAAAATAGATACTTTTATGGCTACGTATTGGATTCTGGAATAGAAATTGATTTGGTATATGTCTATATATATATATACCATGGCGCTGCAAAAGATAAAAAAAGCGGCCAAATGCGAGTCGGACTCGCCCATGAAAGGTTCCGCAGCAGCAAGTTTTTTTTTATATTTGTTTTGATTGAATGAAAGGTAAATTGCAGTTTACGATTTATGACGTATTAAAAAAAACTACTTACTAGATTTCGTTCAAACCAATTTTCGGTGGATTTTTTTTTAGATTGATCATGCTCTTATTTTAGAAGTTACAGGGGGGGGGGGACACATTTTACCACTTTGGAAGTGTCTCTCGCGCAATCTATTCAGTTTAGAAAAAAATGATATAGAAACCTCAATATCATTTTTGAAGACCTATCCATAGATAATGCTGAAACAGATACGAAAGAATGATACTTTTGGACAGCATATTAATATTATTTAAATTGTCCTTTAGAATATAAAAATTAATGATATAAGTATTAATGTTTGTTCGATACGAAAAGCATAAAATGAAAGTAAAAAAAATGAATGAATAAGTATCAGCTACTTACGACGACTTATAACGAAAATAAATATTGGTTAGCAAGTCGATTACATCCGATTTGTAAATCAAAACGATTATTTTTAACCTCCGCAACGATTAAAATGTCACATCACTAAATTAAAAAATTAAAAATCACAGAATGTAACTGTTTTAGGACACAATTCAGAAATGAAGAATCACGCGACTATATCATTTTATTTGTGGAAATTTTAACTGAAATATGCCCCATTACATTTATTCTACTCAGTAGTATCAATTATTACTTTTATAAAATTTATTTGACTTAAATTAACATAGTTTGATGGTCACTTCCATTAGTGCATGGTTGCATTCTGTCGATACGGAACGTCAGTCTCACCTGTCAAAATCTACTTCTTAGATCAGACTAACTATAATTATTAATGATACAGTGTAAAGTTTTATAATGATTAAAGCTACTAATGTAAGTTTACTAGTGATGTGGAACTTCATTATTTTATATTGTTTGTGCTGAAGTTAATTGTTTAGCAATCTTTCAATGTAAACGTGCTCAGATTGAGGCGGAGTGTTAGACTATCGATTAGCACATCACTAGCAAGCAGCTTATCCCAGCACTAGCTGATCTACATTGTCTGAGGTCTCTTTGTAGGAATATGGCTGACTGTAATGTGGTTTTGTGAAAACGTTATTAAAAGAAATAATTTAGAAGAACAAGTTTTATTGCAATGTAGATACCACTGCGCACACCTAAAAGATAAACATAGAAGACATTAATAGTTATGTAAATATATAAAACTAGTGTTTGCCCTCGGCTCCGCCCGCGTGTGTGTCGGTTATCGCGGCAAATAGTAGCCTATGTGCTATTCTGATGTATAAGCTATATTACTGTAAAGTTTCATACAAATCCGTTCAGTAGTTTTTGCGTAAAAGAGTAACAAACATCCATCCATCCATCCATACTTACAAACTTTCTCGTTTATAATATTAGTATAGATATAGAAGATGTATCGTCAAAGGCGAACACAAAGCTTACAATGCAATAGATAAGTGTTTTTAATTATTCACTGGTTGTGACCACAACTGTTATTGCCATTAGGCACGCTATGGCACAGCTTTGTACAAAGCAATCCAGTCAGTTAGAATCTAGTTAATAGTCTTGAAGTAGCACCCGAGCATCATGTTTCAAATACATCGATAAATGTTGGATTTTCGATGGTTTTCGACTTAATACAACGTGTTATTTTCATATAACAGTGGCTTACAGCGGTAAACGTATCGAGAGGTCGCATATTTGATTTCCGGGTCCGACCAAAGGTGTTTCATGCCCAGTATCAATAGTTATTGGGAAGTCAGTGCCCTCAAATATACTAACAAGTAGTTCAAGCTTTGAATTCTATTCACCCTCAGGATTGCGAAGGTCCGATGCCAGTCGCTAAGTAGAAAAACTGATATTTAGGTAAATCTTGTTGAACTAGTAGCCGATCCCAAATAATCTAAAGGAATAGTAAAGGCTAGGACGAATCTGTACGTGTGAACTCATTTGGTCAGTTTATGGACAAGTGAAGCGTTTTGTTGGCGATCCTCTTGGTGTTGTAATGACCCTTTTAAGCCAGACGTCTTGGATTCGACCTCCACCTAAGATAAATATTGTGTGATAAGTATTTTTACTTTTTAATGGCAGTTTGTGAAATACGTGTATTATTATTTTTCAGTACTCTGGCTACCAGTAGTCAAGGGGTAGTAGTAGGGGGTCAAGGTAGTAGAGCCACGCTGATTTCAGCACAAATGGGCCGGCTCGACCGGGGCGGTACTACCCTCGCACAGAAAATCAACGTAAAATGACCACGTTCGTGCTGTCGTGTTTCGTTGGTGAGTGCGAGACCGGAGGCCCAAATAGTCTAGTCAACAAGTTCCATACTTGTTGACTAGACTAAAAGATGCAGCAGCATCACTAGGCCGCCATGGTGTGGGTCGCCATACTGCATTGTCTTCATTCGCGCAGTGAGTATGGCGACCAATACTCTTGGATTTTGCTTATGCTTTCCATCAGGCAGAGTAGAGTCATTTTGGCGGGCCACACATAAAAAAAAATAAAAAAATACCACTGTACTATCTCAACTTAGTTTTTAATCAGACTGTGTCAGATTAATGTTTTAATGGTATAAGGGAAATATGAGCTGACGAATTACATGATGGTAAGTGAGTACCGCCAGCTTTGTATAACTTCAGTTCTGGAGTCACGAGTGCATAGCCGTTCTTTGGGAATCTCTTCACACTCTACGTATTGATTCTCTGGAGAGGGACTCGAAAGGCGCCAATACATTTATGACACTTGAGTTGCAGATGTTATTTGATGGTGGCGATCAAATCCAATCAAACGTTTTGCCACCTATATCATAAAAAATATACAAACTGAAAGTCTTAACTAAATATATGTAAACGTAAAAGATACATACCCCAAAACATACCTAATTCGGAGTCCCATGCGCACGTAGAGACCCAAGATTATAATGCCGGGTAGGATGAAGAACAGCAGGCTGCTCAGTTCACAGAGGTACCAGGAAGGCTGCTCAAGCATCGCGCAGAATGCAGAATCCAGGGATGCGTTTCCAGAACCTGGAGAAGAAACATTGCTTATAAGGTGTGCCAGCAGACAAAACGTGAAACTCACTGCCAACGTACGTGTTTTTCTCCTACTAAGATCCCGGGTACTTTGAGCGGGGGGTAAAAAATATTAGGCCACTGTAGTGTAGGTGTATATTGATTTATAATAGTTGCGCGCCGCGGTGTTACCGGCCGTTGCTGTGATCACAAGTATACCTCGTCCCACGTAAATAAAAATTTTTTGGATAAAAAGTAGCCTATATGCTATCTCAGACTATAATTTATCTCTGTACTAAAGTTCATTCAGAACCATTTCAGCCCTTTTATTTGAAAGAGTAATTAAACACTCGTATAAACTTAGGTCTTTTAAATTTTGGTAAGATGTGTATGATACCTGGCAGGAGGACACCAGGTCGACCACGAAGGAAGTGGATAGATGACATCGTGGTTTGGACCGGACTGCGGTATCGCCAACTAAAATATGCCGCTCATGATCGCGAGGTATACCGTCTGCTGACCTCTAAACTTCATTTTGAGGATGGCACCCCATGATGATGATGAAGTTGTGTAATGTTCTTTCAAACTTATATTCAGTGAAATATAAAACAAGTGTAAAATAAATCCACTCAAATAAGACCCTACTTAACCTTTCAAATAAAATACCTACCTAAAAACTATACAATTAAAAAAAAAGTTAAAACTAAAACCCAACTACGTCAAAAAACGACGTGTATAGACTACGGTACATTACTAAGTTTCAAAAGCTGTAGTCCATGTAGTTTAATGTACGATAGTCCATAACACATTAACAACGCGTGACTACGGCTTTTGAAACTTGTTTCATACTTTTTCAGCGTCGTTTTTTGACGTAGTTGGGTTTTAGGTTTTACTTTTTTTTTATTTAAAATGTTTTGGTGCCTGATCAGTCCTCTTGCCAAGGCAGAGATCACCTTTTGATGATGTTTATACTACCCACGGGCCCATAGATGGATATACAATCACTACTAATACCACTGGCAAGAAGAATGACCCACGGCTGTGTCACCGTGTTCTTAATCTAAACTAATGAATAAAGCACTTACTGGAGTTGTGTGGGGTCCTGTTTTCTCGGCGTCCCCAAGAGCTCTTGGGTAGTTGGGTAGGTTCTTCTCTGCGTCGTCACACAAACATCAACTCCTAAAGTGCTGTACAACTTCCAAGGTATTCGAACTAATCTCAATAATCAACTTTTCAGCTTACGCGGAACACGCCTACAAAAACTCGCGAATCCACGACCTAACACAATACGGTTTATCACTAAAGAGACCGCGGGTCGATGGACAATACAATCAGCTTACTATCAATTGATTTTCACAATAACAAACAAAACTTCGGCCGGTTCAACACACGCTCGATCACAATCTTTTTTCTACATACATTAACCTCAAACGTCAAACGTCAACACGAACCAGCGACAGTCAAAATGTTGCCAGTACAATGACGTTCGAAATCCAACAGTGCCTCTATAATATTAATTTCTCTGCAAACTATATTTTAAATAGGTACCATAGAAATATTACAATTATCGAATAAATACGGACAAAGTCACCAGAAAATGCTAATAATATATATATTTTTCAAATGTACTAGTAACGCCCTTTCCAATGACACCAAACACGGCGTATTTATCTCAAATTTATTTTGTAATACAGTACTTTATGTCGGCTAGAGGGCGCCACATTAGATTCAGTGATATAGCCATATAGCTTATAACCAGCGGACGATCAAGACGCTTCTAACGGTACCTCATTTGTTCAGTTCTAATAAGTAGTTAAGGAGCTATGAGGGAACAGATGAACATACATACATACATACTTACATACATACATAGCCTGTTAAAATCATAACCCTCCTTTGGCTTTGCCGTAGTCGGGTAATAACACCAAGATATACCGCTAAATCACTTTACGAAACAAAAAATAATTTTCCTAAAAGTATTCATAAAATACTAAAACTAATTTACCCACAATTGCGTAATAAACATATAATAAGACCTGCAAAGCCACAATCCTTTAACCCTCCGGGTCCCCAAAGAATGAGAAGATAAATAGCAAGTTATCGCTCACTGCTCCACCTTCAGACAGAACTAAAAAATAAACAATATTTTTGTACGCTTGTCATTTATCATGGAGTGAATAAGATGGATTGGCCAGCTATCAAGATGGCGGAAGTCGAATCAATTCCGTCTGATGGATTCTGACCTCACTGTATATAAGTGTTTGTGACTAGACATTCCAAGTGTTTATGGTCACTGTCTCACTCCTAGGTTAGCGTGCGCATAATCTTGATTGAATCAGAATTGAAGATTTCAAATACAGTTGACATTCTCAGAAATTTGCGTTTTCTCCCAAAAATGTAGTCATTTGTATGCTATAACCAATTCTTATGTGAATTTCTACGAGTAATCTAATAGCTTCAAGAAGAAAATCGCTAGAAAATCAAGATGATATTTAAGCTAAAACTATGCTAACTTTTAAGTTTTTACGACGCGATCACGTTTAGTAGCTGCATATTCCGTGTGAGGCTGATAGAAGGGAGTCGGCCTCTGAGAACGGCCACGTGATCACATTGATTCCCATAAATACATAAGCTAGCCACACACGCACAGATCTGCCCGTCAGATCTGCCCGGCAGGCAGATCCGTGATTCACCACATACGAGTACGGGCAACTGATGGGCAGTAGTTCAAATCGCAATTCCAGCATATACGGTTGTCTGTAAAAATGTCTATTTCAAAGCCTAAATTACTTTGTATCTGCAGAGGGATAGATTTTGTTGCATTTTCGACCAATTTTTCATATGCTTGTGCCTTTAATTCTATAATAAGGTACAATTGCTCATCTTTGACTCTTCAAAAACAAGACAAAGACTTAAAGGCTCTATAAAACTTGTCCAAAATGCTTTATTTTCTCTTAACACCATTTCTGTGATCAAACGCATCTAAACTAATTAGGGTGTTAGTGCGCGAATGACGTCAAATCTGACGGGCACATCCGTCGTTCCGCACACACGCTCAGTTGGGAGCTCGGATCTGCCCGCCCCGTGCCCGATCCGCTCGATTTGACCACGGGCAGCGGGCAGGCACCCGGCAGGCAAATCCGTGTCCGTTCTCACCATACACGTACGGATCTGTCCGCCAGTCACGTCTGTCGGGCAGATCCGACGGGCAGATCTGTGCGTGTATGGCTAGGTAAAGGCAAAATATTTAAAAAAAGAAAGGTTTAATCACACAAAAATGTATAACTTTATTTAGAACTCTTTCTCCAAAAACTTTTTCGCTTTAGCTTAGCAAACAATTTTCTTGTCATAAAAACATTCTCAAATATTTGCCTTAAGAAACCAACAAAACATATCTAGAAGCACTTTCTTTTACTGATATAAAACAGTGTTTCGTGAATCTTTATTAGCAAACATGAAATATTGTCCAAATATTATTCTTTGTTCATGCGATGTTCTGCAGAAATCGATAAAAAGGATGCGAAACCGACGGGCTTCTATAAAGATTTAAATACAGTCGAGAAAAGTCATAGAGTATATGTAGCCGACATTTATCTATGCCTACTCTTAAAGGAGAAAAACTAATCATATTTCCCGATCCCTACCTCGATGGTGCAGTGGTAGCGTATACGGCTGCTGTACTTGAGGTCTTAGGTTCGCTGCTCTGTTCGGATCAAATGTTTGTATGATCTGCAAATATTTGTTTCAGAGTTTGGGTGTTTTCTATGTATAATATGTATGTATTTACAAAAAAAAGTATATATGTATTTATATCAGTTATCTAATACCCATAATACATGCTCTGTATAGTTTTTGACTAGATGGCGTTGTGTGTTAAAAACATATAAAAAATACATCTGCTCGTTTGCCCTCTATTCTATAAAAAATAGGCCTATTTCCAGGAGTGGGCTATAAAGGGCTGTTGACAATGATTTATTTAATAGATACTGGTTTGTATGTGAAGTCGTAATATATCTCCCGTCAAGCAGTCCTATTTGCACCAAAGTTATGATTCTTACACGACATAAACGTTTAAATCGTTATTTCTTAGCTTTACTAAGGTTTGACATCGAAAATAAACACGTATTACTACTTGTATTAAATTTTATACTCCTAACTATAGACTACTCTGTGTGTTTAGGGTCTTGACAAATATGAGCCTAAGATAACATCTAATTCAAAGTAACGAATTCTTCAAATTCCAAATTGTTAGTATATTTCAGTATTTGAGATGTCATGTATTTTCTAGAAATCCGCGGGTGTATTGGCCTCGTGAAAGTTATGTTCGCTACCAATAAAACTTTTGAAATGTGAGAATCAAACAATATTGTTTTGACATCTAATTTTATTCTGAAACACCTCACTCGTTTGGGTGATATTTTTCTTACACATTGTTTTACACGCTTTTTAATAGCTTCACGTGTATGTTTATAACTGCTTTGGACTACATTTTGACCCACTCCTAATGGTCAGGTTTCATTTAAACTTAGAAGACTTATCGAGGACCATGACTATACACAAATAAAAAAACTAAACTAAAACTAAAAAAAACTAAAAAGTTAATAAATAAAAGAAACTAAAAAGTAGAAAATAATTTTAATATAAAAAAGCGTAGGGTGCTGTTTATATTCAAACTAGCTGACCAAGCGAACTTCGTACTGCCATATTTACATATCTGTCTCAGCTTTCCACAAGCAGTGTACAGTCGCGGACAAAAAAAAATACTTTTCCCGTTATCTTTATTTTTTTCTTGTACGCAAACCTTGTCCTATCAATAAGGAACACAGCCACAGCACAACAGCACAGTTAATTTGGCAGCCGATCGGAAGTTATGCGCGTACATACATTTCGGCGATTCATTATTATATATATATATAGATTATTTCATTCGCATTCTACCTACTATGATTTCGATTGTAATTTTCATTTTAATGTACCTAACGTCGTATCTTTAAAAGTACGAACTACAATAATGTGCAAATAAAACTGAAATGAGGTGTTGCTTTCGCATAAAACGAAATGAAGAAACTTGGTTTATTTCTTGGAATTAGCCTTGAATTTCGTTTTTTTATAATTAACTTTATGAAATGTTCTCTCAAAGCTAAATGGGATGACGCTTTAAACATCGAATGCGTTGATGACTAGTTCGAAATCTTTTCAAAAAGTATCACCATAACTTTTAATAATCCAACGTAGATTAATTGCCGCTGAATGTCATAGTTTTTTCAAAAGAAAGCTATAATACTTGTGATTATAATGTATCTAACAATTTAAAATATCGTTATGGCCATATTTATGTTTGTTTTCTGTAACCCCGACGTACCTCGGGCCACCTACGGCCTGTAGGGGACCCCCTCCTGTGTGGAAACCCCGTTGTTTCGTTTGCTGTCCCCAAAAAGGTGGGGTGGGAGTGCTGCCTCAGGCTATCTCGGTATTTCCTAGTTAGACATCGTTACTTCTAAAATATGATATCTAGTTGGTCATTACCGAGCGTATCAAATTGACCATCGCACAATAGTAATAGTAATGATACCTTAAATAAATACAAAAACATCGTCTTTTGGAAGGCACATTTTTTTTATGATAGTCGTTTTTCTTTGAGGTTTGTGTTTGTATGAAATGTGTAAGAATGACTATTTAGAACCTTCTCCTACATCAGACTGATTTGTATAAGGTTTGTTTGGTTTTGTATCAATTTTCTTTCTTTTTTTGCAGTGATAATGGTGGTGATTATTTTGTTGTCATTGTTACGTAAGGAGTACAGAGACACGTAAATGAAACAACTCATAAGCTTAGAGACTGATCTTTATTTCGATAATCGCGGGCGCCGCCTCGCGCTTTCTACCCACATATTATAATATTGATATTCTTCAATATTAATTAGAAATACCTATAGTCATCACTAAACTAAAATTTGTTGTTGTATTATATACTTTAATCTCATCTGCTTACAGTCCATTTTTCAATATCTCATATCTCAGATTTCACTATATTTAGTGAAACTATTCATTAATGTGTGATTTAGTTCAGTACCGACTAAAAGTTGATCAGAGGTACACGCTTGTTAATTAATAAAAAAACTAAAGTAAACTCTAAATGTAAAAATTACAAGAAATAATTACGTAGGTAATTTAGTCGGAATGTATCTAAAAAGTTTAGTGCGACATATCAAGTTTTACGTCACACGTTACACGTTTTAAACGTTCAACACAAGAATAGCAAAAGAAAAATATGGTCTAAGTTCAGTAATTTAACTAATTTTGATTACGCCAAAGTAAATTTTACTTTTTCAAGTAATAAACAAGCGTGTGTTTCTGATTAATGTGTATTTGGTACAAAACTAAAAACAGTGACAGCTGAGATGTGAGATATCGAAAAACAGCAAGCGGATAAGATTAGAGTACATAATCCAATATCAAATTTTAGTAATTATAGTTTAGAATCACTACCATTGTCTGGCGCAGCTTGCCCCCTTATTTGTCTGTTACGACACCCATGGTGACACTGTCTTATTAATTCTTACCACACGGAAGATGTTAATTAGTATGGCAGCAAATGGGTAACTTAACTTTTAAGGTAACTGAACACACATTCATGCCCGGATTTGTATTTCACCTGCGTGTATTCAACAAAATGGGGGAGACAGAGAAACCGCAAATTAGGACCATGTTATCCTCGCAAATTACTCAAATTTTATATTACTGACGTTTATAACAAGTATACAAAAAAAAAGCGACTTAAAAAACTAGACTAAATTGAAATGGGACAACACGGGAAGCAAAAGCTTTCAAATAAAAAAGAATTATTAAAATCGCTTCACTCAGTCAAAAGTTCAGAAGTAACAACGTTTGGCCTAGTGGTTTAACGGTCACCACGCCGTTTCCTACTTCGCCAAGTGTCGTGGGTTCAAATCCCACGTAGGACAACACTTTGTGTGATCCACAAATTGTTGTTCTGAGTCTGGGTGTTCTTTGTGTCCGTTTCATGTATGTTTGTAAAGTCCCCCGCGACACAGGATTTATTCCTAGTGCGGGAGTTGTCTTTAAAAAAAAAAAAAAAACATTAAAAAAAACAGTCGAATTTAGAACCTCCTCCTTTTCTGAAGTCGGTTAAAAATAGTGCTTACCAGGTGGATAGTCATGATAGCTGACGGTCGTATAAACAGCGAAGGGCGATGCTGCCAGGAGTGACACCAGCCACAAAGCGGCCACGATCTTGAGGGCTCTACCAAGACCCGCCATGGCGTAGAGATGCAGTGGATGGCAGATTGCCAGGTAGCGCTCCAGCGAGAAAGCCACGATCGTTAGAACTGACACGTAGGAAGCCCTGTTGAAAGAAAAATACTTTGATATAACTCCACAACATAAATCTTATAACTAATATGGTGAATTTTAAATACAAGGTAATAAAGTCACGCTGATTTCAGTATGAACGGACTTGCTTGAAGAGGGTGATACTGCCTTATCACAGATGATCAACCTAACATGGCATCATTCATGTTGTCTTGTTTCGTTTGTGAGTGCGAGACCGAAGGCCCAATGATGCAGAAACATCTCAATAGGCCACCTTAGTGTGGGTCACCATGCTGCATTGTCTGCATTCGCAATGAGTATGATGACAATCACTCTTCAATTCTGCTCATACTTTCATCAAGCAAAGTAGTACTTTGGCAAGCTCATATATAAAAAATAATTAAACAAAAACATACTTCAGTACAATCTACCATAGACTGACCAGTCGTGATCTGGGGGCACGGTCGTGCCCCCGCCAAGACGAGCCAAGCGAAGCGCAAGGGCACTACCTACCATTTCTCGAAGTGTTTCGTCGTTTTTTTTAACCCTCATAACTTTATTCCCCGATATACCAGATCGTTCAAATTCTCAGAATATGATGTTACCAATAGACTAATGAAACATACAAAGTTTCAATTGCATACCTTTGAGACTTTAGATTTTATTGATACCTAAAAAACACCGATGTCGTCACTGTAAGGGTACTTCCTGAAGTGCTAGAAAGCTGAAATTTGGTATGTAAACTAAGTTTAGAATACAAACAGCAAAAACATTCAAAAACTTATTACTTATGCACCCAACCCCCAAATTTGGGGGGTCGAAGTTTGTATAAGACTTTCACAAATGTTTATGCTAGAGGTTTTATTTTTGGTACACGGACTTTTTCGAAAGAAGAAAGAAGATGTACAAGAAATACAGCCCAAAAAAATAAAATAAAACTGCCTCAAGCAACTTACAAAAAGAAATGAAATCCCACCAAAAACATTTTCATATAAAATGTTGCCAAGACGACTGTATATGGCTTACCCTGTGAAAAAGATATCAGATCTCATGTAGAGCCAAGGTTCTGAATCTACATGCCCCAACTCTACCAACCCTAACTTCATAAACTCTACATCTCAGTAAAAATGTATGAAACTAAATATTCGTATAACACATTACTTCAGAAATTAGATATTTGCAAACACAAAAGGCGTTCGTTTCCCCTTCGTGATGGTATGGTAGCGAAACGGTGAAGCAATACATTTTTAATGAGATGTAGAGTTTATGAAGTAAGGGTTGGTAGAGTTAGGGCGTGTAGATTCAGAAGCTTGGCTCTACATGAGATCTGATATCTTTTTCACAGGGTAAGCCATATGCAGTCGTCTTGGCAACATTTTACATGAAAATGATTTTGGTGGGATATGAATAATTCTGATAATTAGCCAATTAACATCAACCATTGGGTTGCGTGCATCCGCTTGCGTCATCAGAAGAGGTCTCTACGGCTCTACACTAGAAGGCTTCAGCTTAATTCGCTTACAAGTACTATTTTCCTATCCTTCGGGATTATAACTTTCGTGGATAAAGGTATCATATATACCTACTATTTGTACGTCCGCTTTTTTCTGTTCACCAGCTGTCATTATCATTATCAATCTATAGCAGTCCATTGCTAGACATAGGCATCTCAAATTGCATACCACTTGGTTCGATGCTTTTCAAGATCTATAGGGGGAATCTAATAATCCGGGAGTAGGTTGCCCAACCAGAACCCAATTCCCCGCCGGCTATCTATTATGCACAATGTTCTTTATAAAAACTTTGTGAAAATAATAATCCAAAAAAAATGTTTACAAGCTGTAAACATTTTAATGTAATATGGTTGAAATATTCTATTAATCAAGTACAGCTAAACTTTTGCACACCTGCACTCCTATATATCGATTATCCGAATGGCTGAACGCTACATACAGGTATTTCAAGAAACTTTTGAAATTTTAATTTGTTGTTTCACTTGCTACCTGAATTTGTTTTCGTTATTCGGTTAGAGTTAATTGTTTGTTTTTAAAGTCTAGTAGAGCCATGTTAATTTAATTTGTGTTAAAAGTTTATTATTAAATTTAGGGCCGGTTTTTCAATCCGCAGTTAAACTGTCTAATAACTAACAAGGGAATAAATGTATTTAGCTCTTTAACAAGCGAATAAACTTTTTGTGTTTTTCAATCGGGAGTAAACAGTTAGATAGTTACTTGATGGTCCTTCACAGCTATGTTCACTGTAATCATGCGCAAGCGAGATGCAGCTATACAGGTAGTCACACGTTAGATAAGGACCAGAAACTTTTAGACAACATTCAAATTGACTGTTCTTTATTTATTTCTTTTTGTCTTTTTGATTGCCGGTTTGGAATATTTAATTAAATGAAATGAAACCATTCAATTATAATTATTATTTGTCCATAATAGATGTAGTAAATAATAATTTAGTAAAAAAGTAGTTTATGATATTCCCGTAGTAAAGTTCATAACAATGATTAAAATCAAAATGTATAAAAATGAAATGCCGGGTGGTTTGCGGGTGGTGCATAGTAATTTATTTAACGAGTGTTTCTACGTTTATTTAATATGTGTTTAAAAATAAAAAGTATATTTGTATTAATGAGTTCTCTGTACCTATAGTACAAGCTCTGTTTTGTTTCGAACTAGATAGCAGTGTGAGAAATAAAAATTCTTCATCTTCCCTATAGTATCTATAACCTATATTTCTCTAATAACCCTTTTTTCCTCAGAACAAAAAAGTTTAGTTTCAGATGGTTTTCTTCGATATCGTCGCGTCGACCGAGTCAAAACATCCATATTCACTTAAGCAAAATTAAATACTTAATTGTGGCAGTGTATGTAATTTTATCACAACCATTACTAAGAGAATTTATAGAAATAGCCAAACATCAAAATCACTATTCTACAGATACTATCACTAACTGAGGTTTGAAACAACAGATAAAGATATACCTCAGATTTAACCTTTATTCTTTGAATAACAGATGTCTGACCATTGAAAAACCCAAATTTACGTTATCTGTAGAATAAATGCTGTCTGACTGTTTATCTGACTATTGAAAAACCGGCCCTTAGACGAGGTAATTATAATTTAAAGCAAATTGTTAAACATACTTTGTTACTGATTTTATTGTACTATTTTACTTTGTATATACAATTAAGATAAATAAATTAAAAAAAGTATAATTTTGAGGAATTTAGTTTTGTAGTTGAAGAACCAAGCTTTGGCATGTAACATGCTTTGACTTAACTGGGTTGATACTATGGTCTGTCTGGCCAACCTTAGAAAACCAAGTGTTAATTATGTTTTTCGTTGTATTTCGGTTGACCTAGTGGTTTAAGCGGTCGCCATGCCGCTTTTTACGGTGCCAAGTGTTGTGGGTTTAAATACCACATGGGACCACACTTTGTGTCCGTTTTATGTATGTTTGTGAAGCCCCACGCGACACAAGTTGTGTATTCCTAATGCGGGAGTTGTCTTTTATGAAAAGAAAAAAAGCGAAGAACATTAGCGAAGGTCAAAAAGGCCCTTATCGGCTTAAATAACAGCTATTCCCGGCTCCCATAATTTTCGACACAATACGGCACTTCATGTGGATTTAGGCTGTTTGATTTCGATACACCGCCCTACCGGGAAATCCGGTGGGGTGACCCAGTGGTATATTGGAGCGGTCCAGTTTCACACAAACAGTCAACACGTACAAAAAATAGGTCCAAAAGTAGGCAGTTTTCGGAAAAACGTAATGATAATTCCCTATTTCATAAATTGCAAGGTAGTAGAGCCACGCTGATTTCAGCACGAACGGGCCGGCTCGACCGGGGAGGTACTACCCTCGCACAGAAAATCAACGTAAAATGACAGCGTTCGTGCTGTCGTGTTTCGTTGGTGAGTGCGAGACCGGAGGCCCAATTAGTCTAGTCAACAAGTTCCATACTTGTTGACTAGACTAAAAGATGCAGCAGCATCACTAGGCCGCCATAGTGTGGGTCGCCATACTGCATTGTCTGCATTCGCAATGAGTATGGTGACCACCACTCTTGGATTCTGCTTATGTTTTCCATCAGGCAGAGTAAAGTCATTTTGGGGAGCCAAACATAACAAAAAAAAAAAAAAAAAAACAGCCAAACTAAAAGTAGTCTGAGTAACCGGTCTGTAAAAGCTATTTTAATAAGACTACAGAATTTTTGACTAAGGTTGATTACAAGCCGCCTATGAGGAGTTAGATATGGTTATTTAAAAAATATAATTATAAAAGTAAGTTCATTTTTAGCACATATGTATTTTCGCCGTATGTTGCAAAAGCTTCCTCTGCAATTCATTTATGCTCAACTAAAATTGAATGGCTCTTGCGAATGCCACAATTTGTCGTGTAACAGTGCGTTCTACTGTGAAACACTCAAGCATTAATTGAAAGCTGGCTTGTAATTGAAATATAACTTTATTTTTAGCAATAACTAAAAGTTTATATAAATATGTCTATATGACGTCCTTAGGTTAGAACACCAAATTGGCATCACTGTTTTTAGAATTTCGCGACTTATACACATAGTTTTTCTTAAATAACTTCGCGGGAAATAGAAGGTATCGTAACCTTTTTCATTAATTTTATCGCGAATGTCCCACTATACAACAAAACTCAACCTGAAAATATTTAAGCTTTATTTAAGATGTTTTTTTTTAATTTCTCTGTTTGTTTTTGAAAACCATGCTTCTACTATGTTCGCAGTTCTATGACGTATTCCAAAATTTGACATTATACAAAAAATCTGCTCCATATAAACTGCACTAAATGCTGTAATAAGCTTTAGTACAATTTCTTCGGGTTTCATGACCAGGGGTACAGCAGTAAAAAAATTTTTTCCACTGTACCGCCAGGGGAACAGCCAGAGGTACAGAGCAAAATGAACGCAAAACCTAACACGAGAATGTTACTTATCACTATTACCAACCAATTGTAAAGAGTGCAGTCTTTCGGAATCTCCAAAAGTCTATAACACTTCAAAATTAAAACGACGATTACACCCCTTTCCTAAACGATTTTAACCGACTTCAAAAAAGGAAGATGTTCTCAATTCGACTGTGTTTTTTTATGTTTGTTACCTCAGATCTTTCGACTGTAAATTTGGGTTTTTCAATGGTCAGACATCTGTTATTCAAAGAATAAAGGTTAAATCTGAGGTATATCTTTATCTGTTGTTTCAAACCTCAGTTAGTGATAGTATCTGTAGAATAGTGATTTTGATGTTTGGCTATTTCTATAAATTCTCTTAGTAATGGTTGTGATAAAATTACATACACTGCCACAATTAAGTATTTAATTTTGCTTAAGTGAATATGGATGTTTTGACTCGGTCGACGCGACGATATCGAAGAAAACCATCTGAAACTAAACTTTTTTGTTCTGAGGAAAAAAGGGTTATTAGAGAAATATAGGTTATAGATACTATAGGGAAGATGAAGAATTTTTATTTCTCACACTGCTATCTAGTTCGAAACAAAACAGAGCTTGTACTATAGGTACAGAGAACTCATTAATACAAATATACTTTTTATTTTTAAACACATATTAAATAAACGTAGAAACACTCGTTAAATAAATTACTATGCACCACCCGCAAACCACCCGGCATTTCATTTTTATACATTTTGATTTTAATCATTGTTATGAACTTTACTACGGGAATATCATAAACTACTTTTTTACTAAATTATTATTTACTACATCTATTATGGACAAATAATAATTATAATTGAATGGTTTCATTTCATTTAATTAAATATTCCAAACCGGGTGAACCAATTGTGATGATTCTTTTTTATTTGAAAGCAGGGTCGTTTTATTACCCGACTGCGAAAGGAGGGTTATGTTTTTCAAGTGTATGTATGTATATTTCTTATACGCCCTAGAGCCTAAACGGCTTGTCGTATTTTTATGTGAGTGGTGTCAATAGATTCGTCTTAGTCGTGAGAGTGACACTGCGGTACATCAAAATTTAATTTAAAAAAAGGACTTTTGGCGCCAAAAACTAATAAAAAAAAATGTCGATATACCATCGAGTGTGGTATCAAAATAAAGAATTTTTTACGGTGATTACGAATATATATAAAACTTATATGTTTTTATTGTTAAATATTGACGCAGTCGGGTTTTTTTATTATTATTAACTTGTACTTGTTCTTGTTAAAATTTTGTATTATTACCATGTCAAAACATACTTCATTGTTTTGAATATCTATAGTCTGTAAATAGATCTCGATCCTGAGTGAAATCATCGTTCAAACTTAGTTAATTGCTTGTGCTCCAATTGGCAAAAGTCCATGTATTATCAGCTTCAGTATACACTCTCCCAGTAATTACCATCCTGTACTTTGTAGCGCCCGAGAGACATTTAATTATCACGGCTTCTGTAAACATGTCTTACTAACAGAGCTATATAAAAACGGCACAGCAGGGTTTTGTTGTTAATAATAGATGCAGTTCATTTTACTTTTTAATAGTGAAAAAAACTGCGATTAAAGAACCAAGAATTGCTGCACTTGTGGCGTAATGGTTAAGGCTGTCTCGTCGTTGTTTCTTACTAAGAAGTGGATTTTTTCCCCACATGGGACAACACTTTGTGTAATCCACATATTGTTGTTCTGAATTTGGGTGTTCTTTGTGTCTATTTCACATCTGTAAAGATGTCCTTCGTGACGTAGAATATATTTCTAGTGCAAGATTTTTCTTTTAAAATTAAAAAATCCCCTTCGATCAGCATCTGCTGATGTATTATTAATTTTCGGCAACACTTATCAGTTGTTTGTCTTAATTTTCATCAATCGTGTTCCTAGATTGCCCGTAACTAGGTCCTTTTTCATGAATCAAAGTATCTCCATGTTAAATTTCATTGAAATCGGTGCAGGGGTTTGTCCATGAGATCGTAACAAATAGACAGACACAGTAACTTTCGAATTTTAAATATTTATTATGGATTTTCTTAGTTAACTTCAGATATAGATAGTAGGTAAAAGTTTTCGTCAGGGAAGCATTCATTTATAAAAATACACTTAATTATGTCCTGAACCGACGGAAGAGAACATTAATTAATTGACATCTATTTGCCATTTGCCTTTGTAGTTTCGACACAAAAACAGAACACAAACAAGACACAAAGGATTTCCTGACAAATATATAAGTTATATTTTACTTAACACAGTTAATTCGATTATTTGTAATGAACTAAATTGATCATCCCTTAATTAATTTGTAGGAAAGTACTTTAACAAACAAAAAAATGCTTTAAGATTTTATTTTACCGCTTTGTATGTTCATGTGAAGTAAAAGCCTTCTAGCACTAATAGGGAATATGCATGTCTTTTTTTATTTCTTAATCTGATCATATAAGTCTCCATAACATAGAAAAAAATATAAATAGGCTTGAAAATAGTCAAACTAATTTTCAAAGTGAAATTTAAAACACCGACTAAATTTGAGCTATTCAAACGCCGCCATTTTTCGCGCGCTATTGACATAACAAATGACGTCATTGTCATTTCGTCTTTATTTACTATTGAGTGTTTCAGTTATTTTATACCTATTTACAGTTTTGATTGCTATAAAAATCATGGAAGAAGTTATTTTGTCTCACAAACACTACAACACAGTAGGAATTTCGACGCCGATAATTTCGATTATGTAACAATCGACGTCACATTTCGTTTCGACCAATAGGACGCGTTTTGTAGGTTTGAATTTCCCTCCCTTACTTTTCACTTTTTATTTAATATTTTCTGGGTTTAAATAATCACTAAATAAAAAAAACTTTTTATGTATATTGTAAAGACAATAAAGAATCTAGAAAAAAATGTTTAGGACAAATAAAAATTTTATGCTTATTCCCTATTGTCTATCAAATATGGAGTAGAGAGACTGACTGTCGTTCGAACATGGTGAAACCAGAAAAAACGAACAAACAGAGATTATTTCTTAATTACACACGGGTACCTTCTTGAAACTATGTACCCTATAAGAAATTTATATATACAATTCAGTGAACTCGCATATCTCTTTTTATTTACAAGCTTTTTGTTAACTTGCAATGTATGCTTGTATGTTCGGGTAGAATCTTGCAACTCAATTTTGAAGCAGATATCTTCAACCGATTTTGCTGATATTTTGCAAGCATATGTATACAGCGTGACAATACAATATTATAATAACATGGAGCTGATCTGATGCTGGAGCTGGAAGGTGGCCATAGGAACTCTGTAAAGAAACGTCGCAACATCATCGAGTTTGGACTCGTTTGATTCGTCTCGAGGCATTCCAGTAAAAGCTTGTTTTTAAAAAGCTTTTTAATTTAATTTATTTCTAAATTAGATTACTTAAATGGAAATTTAATTTTTGTGAAAACTGTTTGATAGTACGACACCGATATAAATCAAATTCACTTTATATTTTCCCCAATACTAAATGCAACACTTGGAAAATTCAATGCTCAAGTATCAAATAACAATATTTTCATACACACAAGCCGTGCAGTTGAACAAGATAAATTGAAAATACCCGACTACGAAAAAAGTTTTGATAAAATGTATATAGTCTATGTCAACCGTGCCATTGTAACGAATCTATTGACACCTCATTCATTAAAATTTTATCATTAGGGAATTAACCGCAGTGGAACATACATAGACTATCCAAAATATTACTCTACCTTTTAGCTTGGCCGAAGTCGGTTCAAAAAACGTTTTAATATTGATACTGTTTACATGTCGAAACATGTATTTTAAACCCCCGATGCAAAAAGAGGGGTGTTATAAGTTTGACGTATCTGTTTGTCTGTCTGTGGCACCGTAGCTCGCGAACGGATGAAGCGATTTCAATTTAGTTTTTTTGTATGAAAGGTGAGTTACTTGCGAGTGTTCTTAGACATGTTTCATGAAAATCGGTTGAGTCGTTTAAAAGTTATGGGGGTGAAAGTAGGGAAGAGTAACCGAATGTCTGCAAAAATATCATCAAATATATCTCAAATGAAAGCGCATAACGTGTTTTTTACTTTTTAAAGGGAACTCAGGTTATTACGTCGGGGGTTTTTTAAATTTTGAGAATTTATAGTTCTTCTCGACAAGTGATTCACAATCGGTTTACAAGTAAATTCGGAGTTCGAAGTGCCACAGTATTTATTGAGGTTTCATTGCTTTTTCCGGTTATCACGACTAAAATAACCTTAGGTACAAAAGTAAATTCAGACATAAGAATGCAATAACATTGTGGAATAATAGATTATGTCCTATACAAAGGGAGAGATTAATGGTTGAACTTTGGAAAAGTAGATAATATTGCGTAGTTCCATTTATCTACACTAAAAATGCTCGAGAAAAGGTAAAATTGCTTATGTGTATTCAGCCACATCATTTTACACGTTCATATGCTGCGCCAAAGGGTTTTGAGAATGTGTTCGTTTGATTTTATTTTTTATGGAATAGGGGGCAAACGAGCAGGCGTATCACCAGATGGCAAGCGATTACCGCCGCCCATTCCCGCAACACTAGAGGCGCCACGGGTGCGTTGCCGGCCTTTGGGGGATGGGGAAGGGGATTGGGGGTGTAGATGGGCAGGCGCTGTTTCACACTGGTTTTCTGTGAGGCCGTGGTATCACTCCGGTTGAGCCGGCCCATTCATACCGAAGTGTGGCTCTCCCACGGCAGTGATATATTGAAACTCAAACTCAAACTCAAAAATATTTTATTCATATATTAAGCACTTATTTTACAGGCACTTATGAATAGTCAATATTTAATATTAAAAAATCGAGTGATTCTAGTCGCCAGTTCCAAGTGCAGCCTACCCTTCATGGAGAAGAATCTGGCAAGAAACTCCATTGTTGCTCCTTTTAAAAAATAATAATACGGTTTACAATATTTTTTTCACTAAGAGACTTGAATGATAACGAAGTCGACCAAAGGAAACAAAATAAAAGGTTGGGAGTCATTGCTGCACAGCCATGAGCTAACCAATCATGCGCCGTTCTTACTGATAGCTGCAAGATTTTTACATTGTTATATTGTGACATTGTATTGTTATATTGTGAGGTCCACTTATGGAAAATAAAATCCAAATAGCACTTTCACTCACAGTCAAATTTAAAAAGATGTAATATATCCAAATATAAAATAATCAATAAATGTCACAAATGTAAAATAGAGTAAGACGCATGGATCAGCCATCGACCTATTCAACCGTAGTTGAGCTGCGTACTCAGGCCGCACGGCAAATCATCAGGTCAATATCAAAGAAATTAATAATTAATAATAATCATAGTCGACAAGGTGCTCATACAATAACAAGTGCGTATTTAATAAATTGGGAAACATTGTTAGATAAGTACCAAAGTACCATCATGTATTCATTTACATTATACAAGTATGTGTGTATGTTTTCATTTATAGGTTGCAACTAAAACAATCAACAATTTGTATTTAAGAAAAAAAAAAGAAAGATGAAAATTAAGTAGAATTGATACAAGAAACAGATAAAATAGAGGAAAATTTAAACAAGAACAAACTAATTAAGAGAAAAAGGAAATTATTAAAGAAAATTATACAGAAAATAGTTACAAACAAATCTTAACTTAATTAAATGTCGGAATTAGATGTCGTTAGGTTAAAGTATACAAACAATTCATACCGGAGCACCAACATGTCAAAATTTATACATTATTCAAAAAAAAAAAAAACTCAATTTCAAGACGAAGTTAGTGTGTATATAATAACATTAATAACACCTTAAACCCATGACTCTTTGTCATTCAGATAATCGCCAATCGTATAGTAGGCTTTCCTAATAAGGTGATTTTTTACAGTACGCTTGAATTTATCTATAGGAAGGTCAATTACATATGTAGGAATTTTATTATAAAGACGTATACCAAGACCTTCGAACGAGTTGTGTACCTTATGTAAACGATGATAGGTACCAACGAGTTTAGACTTATTTCTTGTATTAATATTGTGTACATCACTGTTTTTCATATAGTCATTAATGTTTTGCCTAACAAACATAACATTTGCAAATATGTACTGTGATGCAACAGTTAAAATACCTATATCTTTAAACAACTCTCGAAGAGAGACTCTAGCACCTAAATTGTATATTGAGCGGATGGCTCGTTTTTGTAGAATAAAAATCGTTTCAATATCAGCCGCCTTGCCCCAGAGTAGTATACCATAGGACATGACGCTGTGAAAGTAGCTAAAATAAACTAGCCTAGCTGTGTCCGTATCAGTGAGCTGACGTATCTTCCATACTGCATAAGCTGCCGAACTAAGTCTACCTGCAAGGCTATCTATCTGGGCTCCCCACTGTAGTTTGCTGTCTAATGTAATTCCCAAGAATACTGTTGAGTCTATAATACTTATGATTTCACTATTTAGAGTTAGATTAGTGCCTAGCTGTTTTACATTTGGCATAGTAAATCTCACACACTTTGTTTTATTTGAGTTAAGTAGGAGATTATTTGTTGTAAACCAAATCAATACATCATTTAGTGCCCTATTCACATCGTCAAAAACTGTTTGCTTACGATCGACTTTAAAAAGAAGTGACGTATCATCAGCAAATAGAACTATATCACAGATATCTTTTAAATAATGTGGTAAATCATTTATATATATGAGAAAAAGTAGAGGACTCAGTATAGAGCCCTGCGGAACGCCCATAGTAACAGGTAGTCCAGAAGACCTCGCACCATTGACATCTACGTGTTGAATTCTATCTTTCAAGTAGGAAACAATTAGTTCCAAAACAATACCATTAACGCCTTAATGCCTAAGTTTAAGAAAAAGCGTGCTATGTTCTACGCAGTCAAAAGCTTTTGAAAGATCGCAAAATACACCTATCGCATCCTGCGAATTCATTAAATATATGTCTCAAAAGAGTTGCACCAGCATCAATTGTTGAACGACCCTTTGTAAAGCCATATTGTTCTTTGTGAAATAAATTATTTAGATTAAAATGGCTTTCTAGTTGTTGCAAAATGACTTTTTCAAAAATTTTACTAATAGCCGGTAAGATTGAGATTGGCCTAAAGTTACTTGGTTCAGTTGTACAACCCTTCTTGAATAAAGGTATTACTTTGCTATACTTCATGAGGTTAGGAAAAACACCCGAATCAACACATCTATTGAAAGTTATAGCTAAAAATGGTGCTATATCAATTATAATAGTTTCTAATAATTTAACAGAAATCCCCCATAAGTCCCCTGTTTTTTTAGAGTTAAGAGACTTAAATGTTTTCATAATATCTGTAGGGTTTATGTATTCAAATGCAAATAAATTCTTACAATCATTTACATTGGCCTTTAACAACAGTTCAGACCCGGACGCACAAGATTTCAAGATACCAGTTGTACTAACTGGTATATTTGTGAAAAAGGTATTAAAAGATTCAGCTATGTCTAAGTTGTTTATTAAAAACCTATTATTAATATTTAATTTTAAATCATTGTCTCGAGGTTTACTACGTCCAGTTTCATTGTTAATAATTGTCCACGTAGCTTTTATTTTATTATTTGAAGACTTAATTTTATCACCTATGCACAAAGACTTCGCCACGCGACACGTCCTCCTAAAAATCATTGAGTAATTTCTAACATAATCATGAAATTTTGGGTCAAAATTAGTCTGCCTCAAGGCATACAAACCATAAAGCCTTTCTCTACTTCTGTATATTCCTGGCGTCGCCCAATCACAGAACGTCATTTTTGGCCTTTGCATAATTGTTTTTGACTTAAATATACTGTTAAATTCGAATTCTATCATACCGAATAAGCAGCCGTAAAGCTTATCCGGATCCCTTTGAGTCCAATCTAAATTGGAAACCTTATCTCTAATGTTATTACTAAAATTCAATAATCGGTTACTGGTCATGGGCCTGCATATAATTTTGTTTATTATATTTTCTTTTATACAAGGAAATGTCACAAATTGCCCACAGTGATCAGATGTTAAATCACTTAAAATTGACCTATTTAAATATTCCCCATTGCAAAATATGTTATCTAAGCAAGTTGCTGAGTGAGAAGTAATTCTTGTAGGCTCAGAAAATAAATAATTCAAGTCAAATGACTCAAATAGGCTCACTAATCTTATACTGATAGGACACTTTTCTAATAAATTAATATTGAAATCTCCACAAACTACTAAGACCTTACTACTGACACATAAACGTTTCAAAACTTCTTCCATAACTATCTCAAATATGCTAAAGTCACTCTGTGGTGGCCGATACACACTAACTATAATATGGTGTTCTAGTTCTACACAAGAAAGTTCCACAGTACGCTCAGTAGACAAACTAACGACATCTTTCCGTTCTTTAGACTTAATACTATTACGAACAAAAATTAAAGACCCTCCATGGATTGACTTCTTTCTTACATACACACTTCTAGCAGAATAAAGTTCATTATCAAGTATTAACTGGTGGGCCTGTAGCCAATGCTCTGTGATGCAGAGCACATCATCATTATATTTATCAAAAAATAATTCTACTTCTAAGTCTTTCCTAGATAATCCTTGAATATTTTGATGAACTATGTTTATGGTCATTGACCTTTTTACTATATTACTACATTTTTTATTTATTTTTATATTTCTATTATTGATAATACCATCATTGAGTAACTGATGTGATATGCAAGAGATAGGCTCTATTGTCTTAACAATTAATTTAAAGGATTATTGTCACAATGTGCCAAGCTATTGGCTGAATTAATATTAATAAAATCATCACTACATAGTATAAAACAAAGTCGCTTTATCTGTCCCTATGTCCCTTTGTGTGCTTAAATCTTTAAAACTACGCAACGGATTTTGATGTGGGTTTCTTTAATAGATGGAGTGATTCAAGAGGAAGGTTTTAATGTATAATAAATGCATAGTATAGTATAGCAACACTGTTAATTTTCGAGGTTTCTAATGTGATGTAGCAAATAAACACATTTTTTGCGCTTACATTGCAAACGCTGGTTGCACCCTACGATATAGATCAAAATAATGTACTACAGTATTATACACCTTAAAAAGATCTACAAAAAAGTCCGCGACGGTATATGTCTATCTCTTAGGGATAACCCACAACAACCATTTTTTATTCCTTTCTTTTTACGAGAAATAATGGCTTATTTACGAAGCGATTTTAGGCAATACAGAATGAATCCTTATACAATTAAGTAAATTAAATACATTGTGCATTTAATATAGATCAAAATGGCCCTTTACAGTATCTAAGTTAAATGAATATATTCGAAGATATTACAGATTTAAAATGCACGAATCGTGTCGTCGGCGGGGGCATCTGAAATCCACCCGTGCGAAGCCGGGGCGGGTCGCTAGTTATTAATAAGCTCAGAAGGAGCACTATGTGAAGCCAAATGTTTGGCTACAGTATTCTTACATACTAAGGGGTGCTCTATAGGAGCTGTCTGGTTAGCCAAGTTCTTGGCTGTTATTCTAAAATAATAAGATAGCGAAACAGCTATTTGTCTTTTATAATAATACGGCAGATAATAACTATCTGTTGTCGAAAAAACATTATCATAGGCAATCCTATTGATGTCAATTAAGTGAAATTTATTATAAAAACTACCATTAATTTGGCTTGTTAAATTAAACATAGTCATGTTTAAGTTATTCCTAATATTTTTTTCCTGTTGAGACAACCCTTTGCTAATTGGCAGTGTAAATAGTACTATTTTATTTGCATTGAGTTCCGATAATTGTTCAAAGTATTTTATGAATGTTTTTTTATTTACACTATTCCCACTAAAAATTATGAGGCTAGTATTTGTATCAAAAGTTGCACTAATAGCCTTTTCTAGAATCATATTATATGCTAGGTTTGGCATACAAAAGTTACTAAATGAATATTCCATAATTGAGTTTGTCATTAATTTACCTAAACCTTTACCAATTTCATCGCTGAACATTATTATATTACTATTGATACAGTTCATTTGATGATGAAGATTTCTATTGTTATTCTGTATACTAATCACATTATTGTTATTTGTTGTCAATATCCTAGGATCACATGATACAGGCAAACTGTCCAAAGAACTAGTGGTTTCATTGTGGCTATCAGAATACAACAATGAATCATTCCTACAATTGCATGAATTAACAAATTTACCTATTGCCATAACTTGTTCCCTACTTTGTTTTTGAGAAATCTCATATTTACTACTGATAGTTCTCAGTTGCTCCTCAAGTTTCTTTATTTCTGTTTGAAGAGCTCGTGTGTCATCAAAATATTGTGAAGACATGTTATCTACCTCTGTGGAGTACATATTAATCTGGTCAATTAATTGCATCCTCAAATGTAAATCCTATTCAGCCTAGTTATAGAGAAGTCACCGCTTGATACCTCTCATATTTTTGTGATAGTGTGTCACTTTTACATCATCTGTTTCCGTTAATCCAGCTTTGCGTTTCAAAAAGAGATAAAAAGTGGTCAATAGGTACTGCTTTGTTATCCATCCATTTCATGTATGATATGCCCTGAAAACTTGTGACTGTGTGAACTTCTGTCTACTCCAGTCATGGTGTTGTTTTTGTTTTTTTTTTTAGGACAACTCCCGCATTAGGAATATAATATGTCCTGTGTCGCAGAGTACTTTACAAACATACAATACATATAAACGGACACAAAGAAAACCCAGACTCAAGGCAACACTTTGTGGATCACACAAAGTGTTGTCCAGCATAGGATTTGAACCCACGACACTTGGCGTAGTAGAATGTGGCGTGGCGACAGCTTAAGCCACTAGGCCAACCGAACAGTCAAAGTTAAAAAGTCTGGGTTTATCAATAGGTAGTTTTCGCAAGATATTTTCAGTTTGTTTGCTTTGATATTCTCAATTAATTTATGCTGCAACATAGGTGCATTGAAAAAAATATCAATCTCATTTTTTCTTTAAATTTGTAGAACTTCATCACTTTGGAGTTAAAACACAATGTCTTCGCGAAATATATAATGATATCTGTTCACGATAGGATCAAAGGAAAGATAGTTTCTTAACATTTGACTGTTTTATTCCATAAATACAAAGTATAGGCTTGTGGCGTGTGCACATAGCAAGTAATTAGGTGTGAATGAAGGTTCTAGAACCGTCCCGATTGACCGGCAAATTATCACGTCATTTTACTAGATTGGTTGCGCGGTGGCGCCAACAATATCAATAAAAATTAGGGTAATTATTAATTAACCTAATTTTTATTGATATCGTTCGATCGAATCTATATTTTGTTAATTATAAATTACTAATTAACATAAATATCAGTATATTACTATAATAATACTCATAAATAGTGCCTCTTAGCGACCAGTGGGACACTGGTGTCCCTTTATATTTATGATATGTCATCACCATAAATTAAATAAGTAATGAGTATATGATATGAACAAATGAAATGTCAATTTACTTCCCAGGAAATAACTACAGCCCGTTAGAAAACAAAATTAAACACTTTGACACTCCTAAAAACTTTTGAAAAGTGATCTATATAAATAAATTAAATTGGAGTGCCTGTTTGTAATATAAAACAACCGCTTTTTACTAAATGCATTGTCTGTCTGTCTGTTTGTTGCGGCTAATCTCTGGAACGGCTTTACCGATTTTGATGGGGCTTTCACTGATAGGTAGCTGATGATATAAGGAGTAATTTAGGCCACTTTTTTAGACTAACTTCGCCCCGCGGTACGAGAATGACCGCGGGTAACACCGAGGTATTCAGCTAGTCGTTAATATTATTCTGTATGACTCATGTGGTATCAGAGCAAGATAAGTATAGAGTGCATTTAAAAAGTTATAAAAAATATCGATTAGATCGGCTTCTCAATTACATTGATATTTTTATAATTATTTCCAACTGACACTTTTTTATCCCTGTAGTCGTCAAAGGGTATTAGATACAATTTTCTCGAGACCAAAATAATGTAAGCGCCGAGAATTTCATGGCGCTTACGCGTATAAGTGCGAAAATACAAAAGCGCGCTTATGGCGCTACGTGACGTATTTTTTTTTGTTTTATTTACGAGAAATCGACCAAGCGTTGTGAAATTTTCATGGGAACGTGCATTCCTTTTGCATCTGTATAGGCATGTCGGAGAGCTTGATTCATATATATTGTTACGAATAATAATCTTCAAGACTTATCTGCACAAATACACACACACTTCTTATCGATCTCCTGAGGCAAGGAATAATGGACCTTATCTCTATATGCATAGTGTCGGATATCGATTGGTTGTTGCCTAATTATTATTAACTTCGATTATTTTTATTAGCGTTTTTTACTAGTAGATTCTCGTGTTTTATAGGCGTTTCTAGAAATAAAAGAGTAATAATAATGTGAGTATAAATAGAGCGTCTCGCGGGTCGCAGGCAGTTCAGTACAGTTTGAGATATAGTGAGATAAACATCGAAGTGATATCAGCGATTAACCTAGCGACCTCGGCGACCTTTAAGTATTGTAATTCAGAGTAGTATTGTGATTTTAATAGTGATTTTAATAAAGTCTCTTTAACACGTCAAAAGGTTTGTCTCTCAATTAAATCGAACCCTAACACGTAACAATATATATGAAAGTACATTATTTGCTAGACTCACAGCTGGCAGACAGTCGCACAAATGTACATGTAAATTTATTTGTGATGCTTTCACCTCTGCTTAACCGATTATCATGAACTAGTTGAGCGCGCAACTTCGCCTGAATCACTCAAAAGGAATTCATTTTCTTCGTTTTGAATCATTTTTATTGACTTTCGGCTTCTATTTGATGTAGTGTGACTGCCTAAATCCAAATAGCTTTTTCCCGCGGTCCCTCCCGCGTGTATATATTGCGGTAAGGAGTAGACTACGTCCTTCTTCAAAAATCAAAGTATCTCCATGCCAAATTTCATTGAAATCGGATCAGCAATTATGCCGTCAAAGCGTAACTTTAAGCGTTACTTTTGAATTTATATTATTAACTAGCTGACCCGGCGAACTTCGTACCGCCATATTTCCATATCTGTCTCAGCTTCCAACAGGCAGTGTACAGTCGCGGACAAAAAAATACTTTTCCCGTTATGTTTTAGTTTTCTCTTTCTAGCAAAAAAAGAATGAATGAAATCGGACTTTGTGTTATTGAATTACAACTAAGTACATATTTTGACTTTCATCCCCTCTCTCCAGGAAACCGTGCTGAATTTCGGGATAAAAAGTATCCTATGTCCTACCTCGTAGTATGAACTCAAATCATGCCAAGTTTCATTTTAATCCATTAGTAGTTTAGGCGTGATGCGCGGCCAATACAGACAGACAGACAAAAATGAAAAAATTACAGTACCTGTCGATAACAGAGAGCCCTCCAAATTTTTTTTTCTAAATTTCTTTAATGTACAGAATTTGACCTGTTACATTTTTATTATAAGTATAGATATGTATCGAGGAACGCTTCCTGGGCTACCTAACACTGAAAACATTTATCATACCGTATCAGTAATTTGCGAGATTAGCGCGTTCAACCAAACAAATAAACTCTTCAACTTTAAAAAAATATTTATTTTCAAATTGAAAGAAATAATTGATTAGATAATAAAGTAATAATTGTGCAAATAGTCGTATTTAAGTAATATATTGATTACATGAGCGGTTCAGTTAATGCCAGTATTTTCTATTAACTATAATGATAGAAGACAGAGTAACATTAGAACCACATCAAATAAACCACTAATGATTACAAACAGACTTCTAATGATACCGATAGTTAACGAGTACCGATACATCCCAAAATTTCATCCACAATTACATTTGATGTCGTAATTGATAATGTGCTGTTACAATCGACTAAACCGAAGCGATGTTATCGATACGCTTCGGTAATTCGATCGTGAAGCTCTGTAATCATTGTGTCTTTTACTTATTGCCAGAAATAAAAAATGTTTTGCATTTCTTATAGACTATCAGCTGTACGTTTCAGCACTTTCGTGAATATAGAATAATATAGAATATAGAAAAACCTAAAGTCGGTTACAAACAAACACACAAACAAACAGACATACACGTAAAGCTATTAATATTTTTTATAAAGTATAAGTTATCTTTAACCGACTTCAAATAAGGAGGAGGTTCTCAATTCGTTTGTTGCAACATATTTTCGAGTAAATTGTTTATCTCTTCTCCGTAGCTTAAATACACACATCAAAAGTGTCTAGGGATCAAGCATTTTTATGCGGATATCTTGAGATTGAGATGTGGCTTTGGCCCTGGCCTGCTCAGTCGCCAGACTTGAACCCGATTGAGCATGCATGGGATATGCTACAGAGAAGAGCTCTGCCGAATATGGAGGGTATCCAGTCGCAAGAAGACCTTTTTTTGTTGTTGCAACGAACATGGGCGGCCATTCCACAGCGTGATTTGGATGAACTCATTTTGAGTATGCCAAACCGATTCTTGTGTTGTTAGTGTTCGCGGTAGAAACACGGATTACTAATTGTTTAAGTTACCTAATAAAATTTTAAAGAAAACTGTTATTTCAGTCTTTTTTTCGAACTTTAATGTTAGTGGTTCAAATGTCAAAAATCCTTTTATTAGGAAAATGGCAAATTTCTTTATTAATGCAAAGGTGACTTGGTTTATCGTTACTGTGACAAACGAAAACACTTTATTTGATGAATCCTTAAAGAAAATTTTAATTAATATCAATCAGGAGAAAAGTTATTGCAAAAATATATGTTGATCCCTAGACACATATGTTGATCCCTAGACACTTTTGATGTGTGTAGTTGGATGGGTTTTTATATTTGAGGTGTTATTATATTCATCTTTAGGAATTGTGAGAGTGACACTGGATATACGAAAATAACTCGATTTGTAAATTTGAAATAATGATGTTTTAAAGTAATAGTGATACATTTTTTTTTAACCAAAAACAAAAACCGACTTCAAGCTTCGACTCCGATTGAAAACGTGTGTCCTTAATAGGTAGAAATCAATTGTCCCTGCCAACCGTGAAATAACCAGGAAATAACCGTTACATTATATTATGTTAGTGAAATCGTACATAATTATAATTATGTAATGTGCATGACTTTGCTGATTTGTTGTGGCTTCGTGTCGATTGAGTCAGAGTACGTGGGGAGGTCCATGACTTGCCACAATGTTGTAATTACCTCAACAAAATGTTTCTCTGAAGGTAGCTACAATAGTTTGTTCGGGACGTTAATTTATGTTACTTTGAACTGGCTTTTGGCTTTTTCTGATATATGATTACGGTAATGGATAAGAACGCATTAACGATAATTAAATTAAAATTTGGGTTTATTAATGATTGAAATTTAATTGACGTTCCTTGGATTTTACTGATTTCAGCACGAACGGGCCGGCTCGACTAGGGCGGTACTATCCTCGCACCGAAGATCAATGTAAAATGACAGCGTTCGTGCTGTCGTGTTTCGTTGGTGAGTGCGAGAGCGGAGCCCAATGATGCTGAAGCATCACTAGACCGGCAATGAATATGGCGAACACCACTATTGGTTTCTGCTTTCCACCTAAAAAAATGAATTAGAATATACAATGAAACGTGGGAGAGTAAAACAAGGGCAAAAAATGTGGCCACTAAAATATTTTATTTTCCTATAAAAATTGTTACGACTTTTCTAATCTGGCAACATAGATAAATAGATGTACATTGTAAATAGAATACTTCCTTAGAATACAACTTGATAGCAGTGACAGTTGTCATTAGTGTGTTATTTTAGAACTTACGGGGAACATTTTACGTGTGAATTTTTACCTGACTGCGAAAGAAGGAGGGTTGTTTTTCGAGTGTATGTAGGTATGTATATTTATAGGGCACGCCTTAGAGCCTAAACGGCTTGTAGTGTTTTTGTTTATTTGTGAGTTGTGTCAATAGATTCGTCTTAGTCGTGACAGGGACACTAGGTACATTAAAAAATATCTTTAAAAAATATTTTCCTTTGAGTTCTTTCTATCTTTCCAGTTCTTCAATGAATTTAATAAAGATGGCAGATATTAACGCAGTCGGGTTTTTTTTTAAATAATTTGTCACTTTTTTATCACATATGAAGTGAAGTCATTATAAATATAATACAATGAATTGACTTCATTTGTGATAAAACTGGCACGTGAAGAATGAAAACATAGGTAATATTAAATAAATTCGCTTGTTCAAACTCACTAAATCGGTTTTGTCGCCGTCATTGAGATTATACTGTGTTATTATGTTATTTTATATTTTGAGAACTGCATAAAAAATGCATTTACATAGATCAAATTTTAATTTTCTGTTGGCAACACTCCTAAAATTTGAGCACGACTTGCTATAACAGCCTTATATGTCAAGAATACAAATAGATACATAGATACATGACAATCTGTATCTAAAATTGATCAGTATCCAATAGGTACTAAAGGCGTAAAATTTCTACTTCAGCCTGTTGGCGTCCACTGTTGAAAGAAGGCTTCCCTCAAAAAGCCTCAACCTACCGCTGCCAGCCATTTTCCTATGTATGGTATCCTACACTTGTCTTGTCTAATTGCGGTCTCCACTCTAACAGTTGTCATTTCCAGCGACCATCAGTCCCCCTGGAGACATGACCGGTCCATTCCACTTCAGCGTGCTGGTTCTCCGTGCGATATCGGTAATCCCCATAAAAATATGATCATCACAAACTACTTGACATATTTTTCTATATGATCACAATACTAATCATAATTTAAAACACGAGCGGAATTTTATAGCGTCCATAAAATACTTTGAAACATAAGTACCCTGTAATACGTACACTATTCTGTGGACTTATGTACATAGTAACAGTGTTACTGCGGTAAAATGTTAATTACGTTTTTACATAATTACATTTAATTACGTTTCTAATTAATTAACTTTGTTTACACTTAAATAGAAGGCTATAATAGCTCATATGTGTGTGCCTTCGTAGTAATTAATTATCTACAAAATAATATCTTGGAGCCATCCTACGATTATACCTATGTGTTGTGACGGATTAAAAATACCGAGTGTCACCACCACACTCATCCCATGGGGGTGGTGAGACGCGACTACGGAAGCAAACTAAGCGGAACATCACTACAAACAGAAGAAACACTTCAAACAAACCCTATACCGACTCCGGCCACAAAGATCTTTTCAAAGAGAGGCCTATGTCCACCAGTGGACTGGTTAAGATGATGATAATAAAGAATAATAAATATTTCGGACATCTAACACACAACGCCATCTAGTCCCAAGCTAAGCAGAGCTTGTGTTATGGATACTAGACAACTGATACAAATACAGATTTACTTTTTTTTTTTAAATACATACATATGATACATAGAAAACACCCAAACTCCGAAACAAATATTTGTAGATCATACAAACATTTGATCCGACCCGGGAATCGAACCCAAGACCTCATGATCATCAGTCGCACACGCCAACCGCGAGACCAACGAGGCAGATGATGTGGATGATGAAGATATATACACATTATTTTTTATACTATTTACAGTGAGTTTGGGTCCCCCACTCTTGGATTGTACTCATGTTTTCCAAAAGACAGAGTTACTTTGGCAAGCGGTAAAATAAAAAAATAAAATGGGAATTTGGGACCGCAGTGCCGGTCCCGAAAGCAACACGACCCATCAGTTAAAATATGTCCAAAGAAATAGAAAATAATTTTTCTTAATAGTTGGATAAATTGCAAGCAACTGGAGTATTGTAAAACGTAATTAAATAAAGTTTTAATGGATATTGTTTATAGAAAACCCATTTAGATGTGGAATAAGAAACTGAGATTGTTTTCGCTGAACTAAAATGTTATTATGTAAGAAAATTGAGTATATCTTATTAAAAATCGTTATTTTTATAAGCGTAACAATCTCTTTTACCAATATACTATTTCTAAATCTGATACTCAATAATATACAAGAAAATTGAATGTATGCTTGTTGCAATTTGTGGATAGACGTCTTATGACAACGGCCAGTTCATTCTAATCGAAGTAGAGGAAAATTCCTTTAAATTTACCATCCATCCATCTGCTGCTAGACATCGTGGATGGATGCGAATTAACCAAGACTTGTATACCTAGTTGCTGCTACTTGGAGGAAAGCTTCGTTCAGCAGTGAATGGTGTTAGTTTTATGATGATACCCTTGACTAGGATTTTTAATATGAGTTTTAAGTCCTATTGCCTCGTGCATTAATGAGTTAGATTTTAAACTAGTACTTATTTTTGGAATCTATTACATCTACGATGACCCCTGTGGTATTTCCTCCCTGCACTTTATTTTCTTTTTTAGTTAGTTTGGGAAAAACGCTCGAAGAAAGAAGCTCTTTATAAGGTTCGTATCCACGCAACGTATTTGTCAAAAGCCCGAAGCTTCGCATTCAAAGTAACTTGCGACATATTTTACGTTACTACTCGTATGACACTATTTAAACTCAATGAACTCTGCCGTATTTCTTTGGGATTTTTGATAAATATGTGACATTCCGAAGAAATTCCGCATTGCCAAAGGACATATTTTCACTGAATTTTGCTCTTCAGAGGTATAGTAGATTTCTGTGCGTTCACGTATTCTGTCAGAAAGAATTTGTTAGATTTAATAATTATATTCTATTCTAAAGAACAGTAGCAAAGACAGGATTTTTTATTTTAAGTACAAGTTAAAAATGAAATATAAATGAATAGATTTACCCGTGGCTCCGCCCGCGTATATGTTGGTTATAGCGACTAATAGTAGCCTATGTTCTTCTCGAAAATTCAGTTTATCTCTATATCGAAATTAGGTTATACGTGAAAGCGGACAGTAGCTACTTTCGAATTTATAAAATTAGTATGAAAGTATGGATGGTGTTGATGACAGGAGTATGAACCAGCTTTTATGGTGTGCATCACCTTTCCGTGATTAAATGCAACTCGCATTTGCCAACGAAATACATACTATGTAAAATAAAAATTCTATGTTTTCGAAGCATTCATAATACATAATATTTATGTATTATGAATGCTTCGATTGCGTAGTCTTTGAGTCGTAGTGTTTGAGGTCTCGGGTCAGATTGCCGGGTCGGACCAAAGGATTGTATGAACCTCAAATATGTGTTTCAAAGTTTGGGTGTTTTCTATGTACATATCACTGACACAGTACGTCAGTGAACATAAATACAAATGCTATAGATAACAATAAACATTAATATGTAACTGAGTAAAATTAACTTAGCTGATCAAGACCTCATCAAACCATAATTAAATTCCCCTCCCCGCCTCATCTTGCATTTTTTTAATGTATTTGTATAATCAATATTGCTTTTCCTCTCCAGTTGCCAGGTGCTTTCGCCATTACCAATTTAAAACAGCCCTTCAAGATCCTTAAGTGAACCGCAGAAAAAATAATTAAATTCGTCATGAAAAATAAATTTACCATTATTTTTAACCGACCTCAAACGCAAGAGATTCTCAATTCCTTTGTTTTATAATACTTATTGCTTGCTTTTGCCCGCTGCTCGCCATATATGTCGGTTATCTTGGTAAATAGTAGCGTATATCCTTTCTCGGGAATCAAAGTATATACGTGCCAAATTTCATTGAAATCGGTTCAATAGGCGCGAAAGTGTCACAGATAGACAGAGTTACTTTCGAATTTATAATATTAGCATGGATTGAAGAATTATACTTTGGCATTTACTGGAACATCTCGAGAAGAATGATATCAAGCCCTGATACGAAACTGGCGTTAAACAAATCTTTCGTTGAGATTCATCACTTGAATCAGGTTACGGATCAACCTTTAGGTTTGTATGGACGGGAAAGCTCATTATTAACTAAACCATGTGCGTGTTTCTCCTGACTGTATAGCATATTCTTTAAATTATAAAATTAACACAAAATTTGAATTTGACTCTATTTGTGCAGTAAAGTGTAGGCAACTGCAAAAAAAGAAGTTGCTAGCTGAATGGTTAGGTTTAGTAAAAATTGAGAACAACGTATTTTCACTATTGAACAATATCTTAAAAACAATTAAAGTTTGGCAGCCAGCATTTTTACCTTGATGGTTTTGTTAATCGGCAAAATTGCCGCATTTGAGATCTGGAGAACCTACATGTGATTGTCGAAATACAAATGCTCGATTTAGCGACATGATAACACAATAAAACACACATTGAAACAAGTACCAATGATAAAAAAATACGACTGCGTTTAACAGTCGGGTTGTTTTATTCTTATAAAAATATTTTTTGGTGTTACTTTCACGACACGACTCACATAAAAATACGATTAACCGTTTAGGCTCTAAGAAATATACAAACATTTATACATTCGAAAAACATAACCCTCTATCATTCGCAGTCGGGTAAAAAAAGTGAAAATTAGTTAGATAGTTTCGAAGTTCATCGTGAGCAAAAACGTGACTTGAGAATGAAATACAATAAGTTATTAAAAGTTATAACAGTTAAATTTTCTTAAATAAGTAGCCATTTTTGCAAAATTATTTACGCGTATATTCATTTTACTGCTTATTATTTTAAAACTTTGGCTATTTAAAATGATATAGGCGGGGTTGGGGAAGATTAAGGGTGTAAAATATACATAAAGTTACATTTTTATGGAGACATTAAAAGAGTTTCCTTAAATGGTTTTCTGTAAGAGATATCCGACCAAAAAATTAAATGTAAAAAAAGAGAGCCAAGTTCAATACAAAAATTATTCTTGGCTGTAGGCTTAGCCTCAAAAAGAATGGAGATCTAAATGAGTGCCAAGTTCTATGCAAAACCCAAATATGTATTTATAGAAACAACAACAAGTATTAATCTATTTCTTTGCTTTATTGGATACCTATAACAATTGCTGTTATTTAAAAATGTGAGATCTTAAAGTAGGTTAGATTTGACTTGGCTTTGACTTTTATTTTTAGATTTTTCCCTACGCTTACACACAATTACCGAGCTGGATTCCAAATTTCATCTTTCTAGGTCATCTGGAAGTAGGTTAGGTTTAGGTACTATAAATATGCCAGTCAGTGCTAAAATTTACGACTTTTTGACTTTCATATCTTTATAACCGTTTGAGCTAGCTTCATGAAATTTGGGCTTCTGGATGTCCTTATGGATGTAATTAAACACACATAGTTTCATGTATTTACGTTAAAGAGGTTTTGAGTTATGTAAGAGTGAAAAGTGGCACCAAGTGGTTCCTGTAATATTACACTCGGCGCTGGCTAGCCAGTTCCTTTGCTTGAACTTCGCTTGACACGCTGCCGCGTGTCTAGATTTCAATAAATAAAATGAGACTACCTAGTCTCATTTTATTTATAACTACATAACTATGTAACAACCTTATTTAGAATTTAGATTATATGTATAAATAAATATTTTCGGACATCTAACACACAACAAGTCCCAAAACTAAGTAGTGCTTTGTACTATGTATATGTATATATTTATGTTGATACTTTTTTTGTACATCCTATCCTATGTGTATAAGTATTTTTATAACATTAACACCCACAGTATTACAACGATATAACCAAGAACATCTAAGCCATTTTCATTCCATTATAAGCATATTCCTTTCAATGTTATTGATGTACCAGTTCACCAGCTGAGCCGTTACTCTCAAACACAGAGAAACATTTTCGTTTAGACATGGAAGTTTTAAAAGAGTAACAAACATTCATCCATCCATCCGTTAATAAGAGCTGCCAAAATGACTAATCTGCCTGAAGGAAAGCATGAGCAGAATCCAAGAGAGGGGGTCACCATCCTCCTTGCGAATGTAGACGATGCAGCATAGTGACCATAGTGACCCATAACTATGGATGGTCGCCTATTGAGATGCTTTTTCACGCCCCGTTTAAAGGGCCCGGCATATATTAATAGCATAGTTTAAACACATTTATAAGTTTTATGATCTAAGAACAATCACAAATAAAGTGAAACTAATCTATTAATATAAGATAATTAGTCTAGCCACCGTGGGAGAGCCACGCTTCGGCATGAATGGTCCGGCTCGACCGGAGTGATACCACGACCTCACAGAAAACCGGTGTGAAATAGTGCTTGCGCTGTGTTTCACCGAGTGAGTGAGGATGCCGGAGGCCCATACCCCAACCCCTCCCCCTATCTCCCCCCCATCCCCCAAAGGCCGGTAACGCACTTGTGACGCCTCTGGTGTTGCGGGTGTCCATGGGCGGCGGTAATCGCTTACCATCAGGCGATACGTCTGCTCGTTTGCCGGTCTATTCTATAAAAAAAAAAAATAATAATAAAAAAAAAAAAAAAAAAAACTTAGTGAAAATTCGCGATAAAAATTTTTGGACCACGGATTATTGTTCATTGATCTATCCTGCAGACGCCTAAATTTTTTAAATTTTTTTTTTTCATATTTAATAAGCTTAAATAATATTTATTCATTGAAGTTACGAAGGAGGCGTGGCTTGCGCAAGCCGGAGCACTCATTTTCGGGTGTATTTTATTTAAACCCTCTGGTAATATTAAATATTGGTCCTACAATTCCGGGAGTCGGCAGTCTCTTGTAGGAAATTTTGTCCTTTTTTTGTTTTTTTTTTTCAATTTAAAAAATCTTAATTCGTTTTTGAGAAATTTGCAAAAAACTAAACCCCTTTTTGTGTTTTTAGTTAATTGTTAATGACTTATGCAATTTTAGCAAGCGCCACTTCATTTTTTTCAAAAGTCATCTAGATGCCATTCCAAATCGAATGACACCTCAATTATAATTGTCGGAGACTGCTGAAAAAAGTTCACCAAAAAAGCACTTGTTGACTAGACTAAATAAGACTGCCTCGTTGGTCTCGCGGTTGGCGTGTGCGACTGCTGATCATGAGGTCTCGGGTTCGATTCCCGAGTCGGATCAAATGTTTGTATGATCTACTAGTATTTGTTTCGGAGTTTGGGTGTTTTCTATGTATAATATGTATGTATTTACAATTAAAAAAGTATATATGTATTTGTATCAGTTGTCTAGTACCCATAACACAAACTCTGCTTAGCTTGGGACTAGATGGCGTTGTGTGTTAGATGTCCGAAATATTTATTATTATTATTTATTTATTATATATATAAAACTGAATCGCCGAAATGTATGTACGCGCATGACTTCCGATCGGATCAAATTAAATAATAATTTTTTTATGTGTTCGTTATTGTTAGGACAAGGTGCGTATACAAGAAAAATTAAAAGATAACGGGAAAAGTAATATTTTTTGTTCCCACTCTCTGCGGAAAGCTGAGACAGATATGTGAATATGGCGGTACGAAGTTCGTCGGGTCAACTAGTTTATTATAATTAAAAAATTTACAAAAAACCGACTTCAAGAACTTAGACCAAATTGAAATGGGACCACAAGGGAAGCACCAACTTTCAAATAAAAAAAGAAACCTCAAAATCGGTTCACCCATTCGAAAGTTCTGAGGTAACAAATATAAAAAATACAGTCGAATTGAGAACCTCTTCCTTTTTTGAAGTCGGTTAAAAATATCAATAAAAATCAGATCGTTGTACAGGATATATGTAGAGATTGAAAGCAGAAGCTTTTATTTAGTTTCACCTGACCAAATGTTTGTCTGTAAAATCTTGCAAATATTGAATCACTTCCCAATAGGGAATATGCATGTCTTTTTTTTTATTTCTAACTCTGATCATATAAGTCTCCATAACATAGAAAAAAATATAAATAGGTTTCAAAATAGTCAAACTAATTTTCAAAGTGAAATTTAAAACACCGACTAAATTTGAGCTATTCAAACGCCGCCATTTATCGCGCGCTATTGACATAACATATGACGTCATTGTGATTTCGTGTTTGTTTACTATTGAGTGTTTCAGTTATTTTATACCTATTTACAGTTTTGATTGCTATAAAAATCATGGAAGAAGTCATTTTTTCTCACAAACAATACTAACACAATAGGAATTTCGACGCCGTTAATTTCGATAATGTAACAATCGACGTTACATTTCATTTCGACCAATAGGACGCGTTTTGCAGGTTTCCCTCCCTTAATTTTCACTTTTTATTTAATTTTTTCTGGGATTAAATAATCACTAAATAAAAAAAATACCATTTAGGTATATTGTAAAGACAATAAAGAATCTAGAAAAATATGTTTGCGACAAATAAAAATTTTATGCATATTCCCTATTGCCGATTGAGCTGAAATTTGAAATATACTTTTAGTTCTGTTGACAATGCAATATCACTACATAGTATAAAACAAAGTCGCTTTTTCTGTCCCTATGTCCCTTTGTTTGCTTAAATCTTTAAAACTACGCAACGGATTTTGATGTGAGTTTCTTTATTAGATAGAGTGATTCAAGAGGAAGGTTTTTATTAATAATAAATGCATAATATAGTATGGGAACACTGTTAATTTTCGAGGTTTCTAATGTGATGTAGCAAATAAACACATTTTTTTGCGCTTACATTGCAAACGCTGGTTGCACCCTACGAGATAGATCAAAATATTGTGCTACAGTATTGTACACCTTAAAAAGTACTACAAAAAAGTCCGCGACGGTATATGTCTATCTCTTAGGGATAACCCACAACAACCATTTTTTATTCCTTTTTTTTACGAGAAATAATGGCTTATTTACGAAGTGATTTTAAGCAATACAGAATGAATCCTTAAACAATTAAGTAAATTAAATACATTGTGCATTTAATATAGATCAAAATGGCCCTTTACAGTATCTAATTTAAATGAATATATTCGAAGATATTACAGATTTAAAATGCACGAATCGTGTCGTCGGCGGGGCATCCGAAATCCACCCGTGCGAAGCCGGGGCGGGTCGCTAGTACTCGTATAATCAACAAAATGGCGGCGTACATATTTCTGAACAACCCACCAAATATGGGTTATCAAATGAAAGGGCTTAAAGTATTTTTTTATTAACAAGCTTGGTTTTAAAAAAAATTAAAAAAAACTTTCAAATTAATCACTTGTTTACTACTTGGCTACGCGCCGCGGACATAGGTCTCCTCTAATTCCTTCCACTTTTTCGGTCCACGCAGGTTTGTCTATTTCTTTGGCAGATCGTATTTCCATCTGTTTTTTTAATGGAATAGGGGGCAAACGAGCAGACGTATCATTTGCTGGTTCTTTTGTTTTTGAATCAGATATCATTCACTATATATCATTGGTTTTAATTTTGTGCTAAAAATTAGCAAAAGGTTTTATTTGTATTTTTTTCCTAAAATATAAGCAGCCTAAATTACTTCTTATGAAATCAGCTATCTGCCAGTGAAAGACCTGTCAAAATCGGTCCAACTGTTCCAGAGATTAGCCGGAACAAACAGATAAACAAAAAATTATTTTCCTTAATGAAAAACTTTCATTAAGTAATCCATATTTGTAAATACTTTCAAACCTAAAAATCCAATAATTTTAAATTACAGACAGATTCTTCAATTTTAATTATATGAATAGTTTTTGAAGAATCAACCATTTTCTTAACATAATGAATCCTTTTTCACGTAGAACTTTCACTTGCACAGTCTCCTCGATTTTGAACAATCGAGTATGCTGATGTCACATATCTTGATTCTACTGAAGAGAAAATTCGATAAACGCAAGTGTCTTCCAAATTTTTATATTATGTAAATTAAAATTTGTCCTACGCAAATAAAGCTTACATGGCCTTCAAATCCCCTCGTCCCCATATCTAATATCGATTTCATCACACATTGTTCAAACAATAAGGGTTGATACCCCCCTCTTATTTCAAAGAAAGTTTTAAGTTTCTATGCGACCTACATACGGTGTCACGAGTATGAACTGTTAAAGAGTTGTTGAAGAGTTTAACCTTCTATCATCAGCTCACCTAAATAACTTGAAAGTATACGACTGAAGGTCTTTAGATACGTATGAAATTGAAAGAATTATCCTCCAACTCCTAACCGTTGAGGAGTTGTACCTTCCACATTCCATCATCAGCTTACCTAAATAATTTGAAAGAATACGACTAAAGGTAACATATATACATATGATATTTAAAGATTTATCCTCCAACTCCTAACCGTTAAGGAGTTGTACCTTACATCATCAGCTCATCATCATAAAATGATGACTACCAGACGCAAATACTAGTGTAACTTCAGAAAATATACGAAAAACATAGTATGTGCCTATAAAAAATTAGGGTTTCTCTCGATTTCCCTGAGATCCCATCATCATATCCTGATATGGCGGCAATGGGAGCATACCCTTTCGAATACAAAAAAAATTAAAATCGGTCCACAATTGACGGAGTAATCGGTGAACATATATAAAAAAAATATATATATATATATATACATACAGTGGAAAATAGAACCTCCTTTTTGGAAGTCGGTTAAAAAAGGAGGCGGTTATCAATTCGGCTGTTTTTTTTGTGTTTGTTACCTCTTGTGGATTATATGCATTTGCATGTTTGCATAATGCAAATGCATATAATTCTATTTTTTTATCGTTATTGCATATTTTGGTACTTTTTCATGGACAGTGCTTATTTTAGTAGTTATGCGTGCTAGGCGTGCTGTATTTATATTAATAATTGTTGGAAAATTATCTAAAGAGCCCTCTACTCCCTATTTGGTTGCTTGCAAGGTTCTAGAAAAAAGAAACCATTCAAGTATCGCCCGGTTCATGAATGATTCCATCAGAACACTATTTCCCTATTCGTTTATAGACGAGAAAATATGTGTATTTGTTTGTGGTTGCGCGGTGCGCTTTATATGATGAAAGAGCTGGTCAAACTCTGAAATTATTCTACCCAAAATTGCTTCACATCACCTGTCTAGCCCACGGATTACATCGAGTTGCGGAAGAGATCAGAAACGAGTTCGGGATAGTCAATAAATTGATTTCTTCTACAAAAAAAGTGTTTTTAAGCATCATTCCGAGTACAAGCATATAAAGAGCAACTACCAAACGTAGCACTACCGCCAGAACCAACATAAACACGGTGGAAACCAATATTAATGTTTTTTTTTATTGTGCATATTTTGTGCATATTTCGCCTTTTTTTATACTCTGTCCATTACTTTATTTTCTTTTTGACATCTCACGCCTATAAATTACCATATTTTTTTTCGGAATTATGTACTACAGTAATGTCGTACTTTATTGACGGTGACGGTACTTTAGTGAAGTGGTCTGTGCATAACAAACAACCACAGACTATAAAACAGTACTTCAAATACGATAAATCGATCATGTGATAAAAATAATTTGATCATGTAAGTATTTTTTGTGTAAATTTAATAAAAAAGGAAAAAAAAATTGTATCTATGACTCCAAGATTGAATTTTTGCAAGGAATTAAGTCGAAATCTTGGAATTTAGGATCAAACCAAGAGTAAAAAACAATAACTCTGTTCATTCATCTAATTTACTGATTTATTATTTATATTTTTGTTTATTTCTTACATAATATAAAAAACTAATGAAGGCATAATTAATATTTCAACAAAAAATATTTAATTAAAACGATTGAAAGTTCTTCGTAAATAAAATCGCTATTCGTTTCAAATCGAATCGGTTATGAGTGAGGGCGTCACTAATTTCAAAATTTCTTGAACTGTCAAAAAGAAAATAAAGTAATGGACAGAGTATAGTGCATATTTGCATGCATATTTCGGCATTTGGATAGTGCATATAATCCGATGTCTACTAACTGTAACTGTCTATGTCTATAACTTTCGACTGGGTAACCGATTTTGATGATTGTTTTTTTATTTGAAAGCTGGTACTTTCCGTGTGGTCCCATTTCAATTTGGTCCAGATCTTGAAGTCGGTTTTTTTTGTTAAAATTTGTGATTATTTATTTTAATACAGAGGGTTTGGCGGACCATACAATTTTTTTTTATACATTTAAAACTATTCATTTATCAATGTACAGGATAACTTATAACTTTTAAAATTTCAACCTAGTTCGGGATAATACTTAGAAGATAATTTCAACGTTTAAAATTAAAATATTCCTGTGTAAAATTAAAATATTAAACCTATGAACCGATACCTAATGTAATGCTCAAGTATCTAGATAAAAGCACTCAAAAACTTATAGATAATAATATAAAACCAATAAATTGTCAACTTAATACAATAGCTGCATGCATTTTTTTTAAAGCAAACGCATTACATATCGCCATAGTAATAAATTAGTAGTTGATAAACCCTCTGAATAAAATTTAATTTGTGTAATAGGATAGTACAAATTAACAGAAGGATTATCCGCCGTAACCTGCGTTAACAGGTTCAATTTAATCATCCTCTCTCATAATATTACTTTATAAAATCCAATACAGATAAAGACCATGCCACAAAGTACTGAACCTTGGTACTCGACCTGAATCTTAGGTCAAGTATGTTGGAAGATTGTACGACAAGCTTAATATTAAAGTAGAAGTTATAGTTCATATATGACAAATTAATTAAAATTTACTAATTTGGTTGCCACGCCTTTTCCTAGGTGTTTTGGATTCAAATTCGGAATAGAATAGCATTTTGTGTGATCCCCAAATTGTTGTTCTGAATTTGAGTGTTCTTTGTCAGGTGTTGTGTATATTTGTAAACACCGGGCAACACAAAAAAATCGCCAAAATACAGTAAGCTGTTTTGGCTACAGCACGAGCTGAAGAAAAACACACCTTTACATATGTACATACACTCGAAAATCCTAACCTTCCTGGCACAGTCGGGTAAAAATTATGCCATTGTTCGCCCAGTAGGCTCCATTTTCTCAACTTCTTAAATCGAATCATTCGTAGCTTTACTGCCAAAAGGAAGTTTCACTGTTGGGCAGTTCAATTTATTAGATCAAGAGCAAGACTTCTTATTCAATAAAATTATAGTACTGCCATCCATCGTAACTACATAATATGAGTGTAAAGTTTCATTTCAATACGACAACTATGTACAAAACCTCCTCCCTAAGGCCCTTCTTAGAAAGGTCTAAGTCCAGTAGTGGCCTAAAGACTATTGGACTAGACGCAGTTACATTGACACAGTTAATAATAAAAAAAAAAATATCACTTAACCGTGGGAGAGCCACGGTTCGGCATGAATGGGCCGACTCGACCGGAGTGATACCACGGCCTCACAGAAAACCGGTGTGAAATAGCGCTTGCGCTGTTTTTCACTGAGTGAGTGAGGATATCGGAGGCCCATACCCCATCCCCTCCCCACATCACTTCCCCACCCCCAAAAGCCGGCAACGCACTTGTGACGCCTCTGGTGTTGCGGGTGTCCATGGGCAGCGGTAATCGCTTACCATCAGGTGATACGTCCTATTCCATAGAAAAAAAAAGACAGTAAAATGACAAGTAAAGAAAATAAACCTTAATCCCGCGAAAAATGATATCCAAAAAAAGATTTCGTTTTCCACAAGGTGAAGCGAAATGTAATTACAACGTCGGCCACGACTGAACTACACAAAGGCCTTAATGGAAGTAATACTGATGAGGTATTTCCCGCCTAAGTGAAGGTAGATGAAGAGGAAACTGAGATATGTACCAATCTTCGTTTCAATAGCGTTACCTACTTTAATGTAATTATGACTTTAGCGTACCCTTTAGCGTGTTAAAATTCATTTTGCACCAATTAGTATGAAAGCATTCCTGTACTGAACCCGAATTCTCGTAAAAATTTCGTTTCACATTACTTCTCAAGTTTAAAGTTGTATACCAAGAAGTAAGTTTTATAAAACTCAGAATATTTAAGCACATAATCTGAGCTCAGAGTTTTCCTTGACTTATATTCTTCATACCACAGCCTCTCGTATAGCACTCAAATGCTGTATTCATTTATGAAAGCACTCAAAGTTTTAAGAAGTTTATCATGCGTAGAATTTAATTTACAACTTGGAAGATCCACCCTTGGTTGCTAAACCATATCGTCACATAAGCTTCGTTTTTTAATAACCTTATAAATGTAAATTTCGTAAAAGTACGATAAATGTATGGTGTAGCGATTACCTACATAAAAAACGGTTTTTGTCGACTTCCTCTTATGTATTTCAATGAATTAGTAGAGGTACCGGACGACCAATCTAAACCCTATAATCCTCTTCCCTACTAGGATTATCAGGATATTGCAGATCGGGTTAATCCCATGTCGTGGTGGATAATATTTACTTTAAGGCTTATATTACATGAAATGCTCCGACTAGTGCTACAGGTATTTTTTACTTGCAACTTTCCGCCATCATTCATTTCGTCATTTTTTATCCCCATCGCCTATATTCTTGGTACTCCTACGCACTATCTACCTTTGCACAACTAATCTGCTTAGCAAATTGTCGCTTGCAGTATTTCCAGACCGAATAAATAAGAAAAGAGAGTACTCATATCTCTACTACTATAAGTAAGATTGGTCTTCCCCGTAAGTACCTCCATCGTAGAGTACGGCTGTACGGTGGATCCCCGACTGCCGAAAGAGGCCGTCGCGGGGTTTACTTTGTAGACCGGTTCTCCGAGAGTCCCACAGACGCCAATATAGCTCACTTATAATTTTTTATCCGTAGTGCTTCCCGGTTTCAAAAAGGTGTCTGCCTATTTTGACTTCATTTTGTCACTCGCTCTGCTAAAGAGGGAAGTGGACTTATTATATTTCCAATTCCGCCAGTTTTCTTCTGATTAATTTCGTTGCGAGTTCCAAGACAGTTTAATTTTTCTTGGGACTTCCCGAGTGTCATAACTCGGTGTGTGGACAGAACATACAATAGCGCGGCGAACGGTGCGAGCGGGGCGACCGAGGCGGGGGACACGTGTAATCACGAACATAGCCGAGTGATTCAAACCTACCTACTTCGTAATAATTATAAAGAGATAATACAAATTGTTTTGTGAACCTTGCAAGTTGTCTAAGAGATCTTTTACTGTAAAACCAGCTTATTAAATACAGTCCATTCAAAAGTCGTCTTCTTTCATACAATCTTCTACCCATGGAGCACCGTCCTTTACATATGGTCCTTCGAGCCGGAAGTTGTCTAAGTTTGTAGGTCACCGCTGTTGATCCTGGTGTATAGGAGTTACAGTGGTAGACGTGTGGGCAGGATTAATTTCATTAAAAAGCCCCGCAGAGGCGCAGACGCCCTTCGTCTTCCCTACGAGTACGCATGACGGTAGTTATTTACCATCAGGTAATTCGTCTGTCCTTCTTGTGCCCTATGCCATAGAAAAGTTAGAAAACTTATAATAATATAATTTGAGACACAGACAGTCGTCTAGTCCCAAATTACCTTAACCTGTACTATTATAACCAAACCACATTAGTTTAAGTTGCCTGTGTACACTTTATTACTTAGAAGTTAAGCATGGTAATTATTTTCTCCCAACGGTACTAGAAGACTTTTAGGTAAAGTAAGAATTATATCTAAAAACTCATTCCGAGTACCAAATGAAAATGTTTTAAAAATAACGTGTTTTTTTAAAAGAAAATTACCGGGTGGAAATAATTAAATATAAATTCTTAAGTAACTCCTTAGGTATCTAGAAATGTACTAAATATTTAATGGGGTATCTTTTATTCTGTTTTATAATAATAATACTTTATTTCGAACACAAGTTTTTTTTTCTTTTTTTTTTTTTCTTTTAAAAAGACAACTCCCGCATTAGAAATAAACATCCTGTGTCGCGGGGGACTTTATAGACATACATGAAACGGACACAATTAACACCCAAACTCAGAACAGCAATTTGTGAATCACACAAAGTGTTGTCCCGTGTAGGATTTGAACCCACAACACTTGGCGAATTGTTGTGGCGACCGCCTACCACTAGGCCAACCGTGCAGTAACATTCATAGCTAAATTACATTAAGAGATAGAGAAAACATTACAAACTGGTTGTTGCCCGCGGCTCCGATCGCGTATAGGTCGGTTATCGCGGCAAATAGTAGCCTATGTGTTATTCTGATGTATAAGCTATTACTGTAAAGTTTCATTCAAATCCGTTCAGTAGTTTTTGCGTGAAAGAGTAACAAATATCCGCTGAAGAGTAACAAATATCCAAGGAGCCGCGAGCAAAAACTAGTATAATATACACAAATAAAAGATAAAGAATCAGGCTGCCGTTTTTTATGTAATATATTTAATTTAAATAATGTAATATATTTTCGGCAATCTCACACAACGCCATCTAGTTTTCAGACTAAGTAGACTTTAATCATGGCGTGTTTAGAACACGTAGCTCACCGTGGGAGAGCCACGCTTTGGCATGAAGGGGTCGGCTCGACCAGAGTGATACCACGGCCTCACAGAAAACCGGTGTGAAATAGTGCTTGCGCTGTGTTTCACCGAGTGAGTGAGGATACCGGAGGCCCATACCCCATCCCCTCCCCATCCCCCAAAGGTCGGCAACGCACTTGTGACGCTTCTGGTGTTGCAGGTGTCCATGGGCGGCGGTAATCGCTTACCATCAGGCGATACGTCTGCTCGTTTGCCCTCCTATTCCATAAAAAAAAAAGCGTAGAAATTCGTTTTGTTAATGGAGTTGTAACAATTTTGTGAGCAGAATAAAAATTATTTTAGCATAGTTCAAAAAATATAATAAATACATGAAAATAATTAGGATGATTCACTTAATAAACGGTATAAGTCTCATAAGTTATGAGACTTATGTTATGAGTCATAACCATTCATAACATTTCGCCAGCGGTACAGGATCTGCCATTCTCCTTTGACATGTTAATACTTTGATTCTCGAGAAAGGACATTGGCTACTCTTTACCGCGATGCATGACATACACATGGGCGGAGCAAGGGGAAAACGCTAGTAGATATCATCATAGAGACTGTTATGAACGAAAAACCCATAAACGTTTATCAATAATTCGTTTCCTAAGTATTTCTTAAAGTTATATTACGAACATCCGCAGTTGTTTTTAAGATATAATATTTTATAATAAGTAAATACACATATTTTATCCATTCCATCCGGAGTCAAAATAAAGAGATTTGGAAGATCCATTAGAGCACTAGCTAGAGTGCACCATTTATTATTAAAATCATGTAAAAGTGCTTGTTAGGGACTAGAAATGTTTGCGTACACTGTAATCCTCACTTGATTTTTTATTTATTTTTTTATTTATCGGCCTGCCAAAATGACTACTCTGCCGGATGGAAAGCAAAAGCAGAATCCAAGAGTGGTGGTCACCATACTCATTGCGAATGCAGGCAATGCAATAATGCAGCATGGTGACCCACACCATGGCGGCCTTGTGATGCTTCTGCATCATTGAGCCTCCGGTCTCGCACCTTGCACTCACCAACGAAACGCGACAGCACGAACGCTGTCATTTAACGTAGATTTTCTGTGCGAGAGTAGTACCGCCCCGGTCAAGCCAGCCCGTTCGTGCTGAAATCAGCGTAGGTTCTCATCTCATCATCATCCTATCACACACACATCATATCAGCAAATCATCATTTTATTTATTAAAATAAAATGATGATTTTGAAAGAGTTTATCAACATATTCAAGTACAGTCTGAAATCGAAAGATTTGGAAAGATTAGAAGATACAGAAGAGGGATAAGCATATTTCGACACGTGTGAACCTACTTGTAGTAGTATCCATACTAATATTATAAATTCCAAAGTAACTCTCTGCGTATGTTTCGCTTTCACGGCTATAACACTGTACCGTTTTTAATTAAATTTGGCATTGAGATTCTTTGATTCTTGAGATAGGACATAGGCTTTGAGTGAGCAGCCTCTGAGTGCTCAAGAAAGCCCCGCTTCCTTAAGCACTCAGAGGATGGCAATGCTGTTGTATCTCATAGTTGCAGGTATCTATGGATGGCAGTAGTGACTTTTCATCCGTATGTAGTCCTATATTTTATTTTATATAAAAAGAGTGAAAATACGTTAAAGTAATTCAAATTCATACATAATTCTATCTCCATTTACAAAAAAAAAAACGAATAATGAAATAAAACTTCTTACAAATGTATAAATATTAAAACTGACAGCAGACAAACTGCTGCACTCATAGAAAACTAAGACAAAGAAATAAACAAAGACAAAACCGGGAAAAAAACAGCAAGTGTAGCAAGATAAAAAATATTTGACACGATAAAACCAGTAAAACTGAGTTGGAACTAAATAAAAACTCGCATTATTCATTCATTTAACTCCGCCTCGCACGCAAGCCATAATTTACTTTGTCATGATCACAAGTAACACAATGTATAATTTATTCTAAAATGTTTTTATTAGTTATAAACATTTTATTGGAATCTGTATGTAAATACGTTTATGATGTAGATTTATATCAAAATTTCATTCGTAGACCTATAGTGCAATGCAAAAATATAATATTTTACTTAGTTTTTATTGAGCTGTCAGTCAGGTGCTGTACTCAGTTTAAATAGATAGATCTTTAATGTTCATGATTATGTCTAAATTTTATAAGTTTTGTTACAATTTGGTAAAAATATTATCGTGTAACTTAATTTTTATGTCATTCATGTAAAGCATGTGAGCTGTACATTGAAGAAAGAAAAAAATCTGTAATTAAAGGTGAAGATGACGACGATATTACTGAATTATTAGACGAAAGCGTTCTGAAACTGATTCATATTAGAAGTTTCAAGGTCACCTGATAGCAGTGATAACGAAAGTTAAAATCTAATTAAGAAGAAATAAAGTTTAATTTTCAGTGTGCGGTTTTTTTTGAATCAATGTGTTAATGTTAGCCGCGTTCACTGTATTTAGTAGCTGACTGTACTTTCCTTAACGTGAAATGCTGTTAAAGAAAATATTTACAAAAAATATTTGCGGTTGGAATTAGTTTGTTTAGCTGATTTCTATTTATACGGCTAATGAGAAGCTTTGAGAGTTAACCAACATAGCCATATTTATTTACATTTGGTGCTCGTTGAAAATAATTCAAGTACTCACTTAAAAATAATAATCTGGCAGTAATTACAAAAACCTTTGATGAGTTTGTATATAATTTGTTTACCGTACATATATTAATGAATATCGGCTTTTTAATTGGATTATTATGCCCGCATTTTTAAAGTAATGCCTGTTGTTATCTAATGATTAGACCAAGGGGAGGTCTTGAACAAGCAATGCTGTAATGAACAAGGCTGTTGACATTATTGATGATGATACTTAGACCCTGTTTCACCAGTTCCTGATAAAGTTGCAGTATGTTATCTGACATATAATCCTATTTAAAAGGTAAATTTGCGGGTACATGGTTTTCGGCTATATATGTCTGTATCCAAAACTTGTGAGACTAAAATCTATAATTATTTGACAGATAAGTTGACATTCTATCTATCAGGTGCTTTATCAGCAAGTGGTGAAACTCGTCCTTAATATTATGAATGTTAAAGTTTGGATAAATGGATGAAATTATGAATGTATATGTCGCATTATTTTCTTTACCTTGACGTAAATTGTGTCATTTTTCTTTTATTAGAAAGACATCCTATTACCCGATTACTCCAAGGTATTGTCCAAAAAATTATCTTTCTGTTTCAATTATTTTCTATTTCTTTATGTTCTACTCTTATTTAATTTATGGACCATGGAAAATGAAAGATATGAAAAAATATTAAAACACTAGTGGTTGTTCGCGTATATGTCGGTATCGCGGCAAATAGTAGCCTATGTGTGATTCTGACGTATTAGCTATATTACTGTAAAGTTTCATCCAAATACGTTCAGTAGTTTTTGCGTGAAAGAGTAACAAACCTTCATCCCTCCATCCATATTTACAAACTTTCGCGTTTTCTAATATTAGTATAGATTTTATCAAAACTGACATGTTACTGCTTACTCGATTTCACAAACGTGGAATAGTAAATAAATTATGTTTTTTTATTTTTTCAGACGACTATTCTTTTAGATAATTAGCTTTCTCACTCTTTGATTACGGTGAAGTGGTCAAGAAGACTTTTTTTTTTTTACAAAGACAGCTCTCGCATTAGGAATATACATCCTGCGTCGCGGGTGTCTTTACAAAAATACATGAAATAAACACAAAGATAACCTAAAGTCAGAAAAACAATTAGTCGATCACATAAAGTGATGTCCCATGTGGGGTTTGAACCCAGAACACACAGTGCCACTAAGCCAACCATGCAGTCAAACTGCAGTCAATGCGTGCAGTCAGACTGGCCTCCTAATGGTGATCGTAAATAGATATTCTTTCTACTTTTACTATACATTCAACTTAACAACCAATTTTAACAAAAATAAAGACTTTAAGAACTGGACCAAATTAAATAAGACCGCACGGGAAGCAACGGCACTCCAATAAAAAAGAATCATCAAAATCGGTTCACCTAGTCGAAAGTTATGAAGTATATCGAAGGCAACAAACATCAAAAAAATAGTCGAATTGATAACCTCCTCTTTTTTTAAGTCGGTTAAAAACAACGTATACGTACCTATACAACCTAATTGTTGTAAAAAGAACCTCATCCTTTTGGAAGTCGGTTAAAAACTGACTACATATAAAGGTGTTTAAAATTAAAAAAAAAACTGTTTTAGCGGCTATTTCAATTTTCATCATTTTATAATACCCAGTTTTAGAGTTAACTTTCACAATAAAATGTTGACAAATCTAACGACAACTCAAATGAAACAAGACCGTTTAGGAGACTGAGTTTGCCTATACGAATATATTATACTAGCTTTTACACGCAGCTTCGCTCACGCAGACTTTATTCCCTGATTTGCCCCCTTAGGGGTGGAATTTCTTAAATTCCTTTCTTAGTGCTCACTTACGTTATATAAAGAACCTACATGCAAAACTTCAGGATTCTAGATTCAGCGGTTTGGGCTGTGCGTTGATCTCTGGGTATTTCAGTAAGTCACTCACCTTACTCTTTTATATATATAGATAGATAACATGCACACTCTCTGAAGCATAGTCGAGTTAGAGAGTACTTCAATATGTCCTTGAATAACCAATAAATATAAAAGCACTAAGATCAAATGATCAAAATTGAATAATCATTTTTTTAGAAAACACAATAATGTAACAAAAATATTATTGCGGTACAGAAATGTCTCGACCTTTTCTCTCGACCTCGAAAAATTTAAAGAAATAACCATCTATTGTTGTGAGAAGGGTCTTCAGACCCCTTTCATTCATTCGTATAGTAATTCGACAATGCAATCTGTTAAATTGCTAAACATTTCTTAAGCTTTTATGCTGTTCACTTAAATATACTTCAATAAATACTTGGAGGTCATGAGAACACGTTCATTATGACCACTACCGTAAAAAGCCTTCAACCAATGTGTGCTCCCTGTAATGACGTTCGGTGCCGAGACGTGGACACTGACTGAAGGGCTAGTCATTTAATGAGCTACGGAAAGAACTATGCTCTGAGTCTCTTTGAAAGACACATTTAGGAACGAAGTGATGTGCCAAGGAACCAAGGCAGCCGACATAGCTCTGAAAGCTACTAGGTTGTAGTGGCAATAAACTGGTCATATTTGTAGCAAAACTAATAACGCGTAAACGAGTAAGGGTATTCTGAAGATGAAAACGCGTCTAGGCAAACGCAGTGTGGAGCACCCTGTAGCCAGATGGTAGAACAATTAGCATAAGAGGGCCGTCTAGGATGTGCCTTAGGAGAGGCTTATGCCCAATAGAGGACTGCAAAGGGCTGATGATGATGAATCAGGACAGCTTCTCCAAAGGGTCTGTTGGACTAGCAGTGACTGACTCTGACTGCTACTTCCGAGGTTTGATTCAAACTCCGGTCAAGTAACTGTGCAATGGGCACGAATTATTTGTTCTGTGTCTAGGTGTAATTCACCTCGGAGTGAGAGCGCGTGAAACTCTGCCGCCTCTTTCTGCGAGCAAGTTATGCTTGCGAAGGAGATGGCGGAGCGGGACCGGGAGAGGTTTGGAACTCTCCCGGTCCGCCAGGCCCAGGAACAGACTAGGTACCGCAGACGACTCGGGCGCCGGAGATCGCAAAATGATCTCTGTCCTCCATAAGCGCAAGCCTGGGGGTGAGTCCACCAGTCACCCTAGCAGAAGCTGGCCGGGGTGGCGGCGCAGGATCTACATAATGCTCGCGCCCCTTTTCAGGGTAGAAAAGGGAGCATCAGGATTCCTATACAGGAGGTGGCCATCTACAAACCGTAGGTGGCCCGAGGTACGTCGGGGTCCAGGGATTTCCTTCCGAGGGTGCACCTGATTCCCCGGCTTCTAGTACCCGAAACGGTGTGCGGTTTTTAGTCGGTTCGAGTCCGACATAACCACCAGTTGGTGGTATCCGAGGGGATTTCCGAAAAAAAAAACGGTGTAATTCACCCATAATATTTATATATTGAAAAAAAAATTAAGTATACGAGCAGGCTGGTTGATATAACACGGGCTATACCTAGTTTGGCATCAGATCACGTCGCAAATCCCGACTTATTTATTGTGTTCACGGGTAAAGCATTGAAAATCAGGCCTATATTATATGGACTGACAATGACTGGGAGAATATCTTATCTACGTCTAAAATTTATCTGTTATCCTATAATTTTACATCTATACTAACATTATTAATTCGAAAGTAGCTCTGTCTGTTTGCTACGCTTTCATGGCTTAATTGCTGTGCTAATTACAATGAAATTTGGCATGGAAATTTTCTGATTCTTTAGGAAGAATTTTCCAATTATGTTTTAATTTTTGTTATACACAAACCTTGTTCTAACAATAACAAATACATAAAAAATAGTTATTTAATTTGGTGCAGCCGATCGGAAGTTATACATTTCGGCGATTCATTTATATGTATATATAGATATTTGATGTTGACAAAATTAATAAAATGCGGTAGGTGTGGTAAACTGCCTGTCGCCATACAAAAACATCAACAACTGAATCCAAAGTAGTGCTAACCATATATAATGCACCAAGCGCAGTGTGTGACTACGATAAGTAGCAGAAGGAATATATATACATATATATATTTGTTTTGTGAATATATTTTAATTAAGAATATGTCGTATGGACCTAATACCTTTTTCATTTTTGAAATGAAAACTTCTTTAACCGCGTTGAGCACTTTTTGGTAGGTGAAAATCTTATGAGTTTGCGTCACCGCGTCACCTCGTCACCGCGTTACCGCGTCACCGACATGCTGACGTCACAAAACTTATTTAGCCGCGTTAAGCACTTTTTGGTAGGAGAAAATCTTATGAGATTTAATTTAAATATTATGACATTTCTAATTTAACACATTAATTTTACAAATAACATTCTAAGTTATAAGTTTTCACTTCTATCGGCAATCCTTATGACTGCCAATTATTTTAATATTATTAAGTATTTATTTATATTCCTATAACTTTCCTTGATAAAAAAGCTATACAATACTAAAATATGTTTTCATTTAGCACCATTAGTTCCTGAAATTATCACATTCAAGTACACAAACAAACCCAATCTCCATGATAAAATACTAGTATGTATAAATGAAATAGTAGTATAGATACTTACGCTTCAGAAATCAGTGCCCGAAGTTTGCAGAATCCGATCCCGAGGCTGTATGGGTACTGGTGCCACAACACTGTCAAGTCATTGGGAAGACCTTAAACAAAGAAAAGGAAGATTTAAGGAGTAATTTAGGCTACTTTTAATGTGGAAGCCAGTTTATTCTAAATAGTGAACCATAAACACAATAAAAATGTATTGGTACTGTAGTAGATACAATACATATTTTAAAGTAGTTATCATATAGTTAGAATGGATGAGTATGCAATTATGTCTGTCTAATACATTTTCACCGCTAAACGGCTGCACCATGGACACCCTCAACACCAGAGGCGTCACAAGTACGTTGCCGACCTTTGGGGGATGGGAAAAGGGATGTGGGGAGGGGTATGGGCCTCCGGTATCCCCATTCACTCGGTGAAACACAGCAAGCGCCATTTCACACCGGTTTTCTGTGAGGCCGTGGTATCACTCCGGTCGAGCCGGCCCATTCATGCCGAAGCGTGGCTCTCCCATGTTTTATTCCTGAGGAAAGACATAGGCAGTAGTAGTGACATATATACCGCAATACCCGACATATAAGCGGGTGGAGTCGCATTGAAAAAGCTAGTCCATCCACTTAAGAAATAATCTCATCCACGAGTAATTTCCAAAGTGGTTCGTAAGTGACAATAAGCCTTCCCCATTACGCGAGTGGGACATAAATTATGCTCGGCATAATGTGGGTGTTTAATACGCCCCTGTCAGCCAATTTTGTGGATGTGTGTTGTGAATTACAGACTGTACGGATGGCATAGTGGCTTAAGCGGTCACCTCACCACGTTGTATTTTTCTGAGTGGTGAGGGTTCAAGCCCGACATGGGACAACACTTTGTGTTTCACAAAAAGTGAGTGAGAGGATTATGCGTAATTATGTAGATACCAATTGAAAGGATAATCCCGCCCACAAGTATGTCGGTTATCGCAAGAAAAGTATGCCCTATGTCCTTCCTCAAGGGTTAAAGTATCTCCATGGCTAATTTAATTGAAATCGGTGCAGCAGTTTATCTGAAAAAGCGTAACAAACAGACAGAGTGCACGTTTGGCCTAGTGGTTTAACGGTCACCACGCCGTTTCCTACTTCGCCAAGTGTCATGGGTTCAAATCCCACGTAGGACAACACTTTGTGTGATCCACAAATTGTTGTTCTGAGTCTGGGTGTTCTTTGTGTCCGTTTCATGTATGTTTGTAAAGTCCCCCTCGACACAGGATTTATTCCTAGTGCGGGAGTTGTCTTTAAAAAAAAAAATTGAGTCACTTGAGAATTTATAATATTAGTATGAATTAAATTTTTAACTATTTTACGAATTCTTTATTAAGTTTTAGAGATGCAACATATTATACTATGTTCTAAAATATTCTCGCAATATTGTCGTAATTCATGCTTGACATAAGTAATATCTGTTAATATTCCACGGAATATGTTCAACTACAATATTAAATTTCTGAGAAACTTCCTTCCAGAAAATATAACATCGAGAGCTGTAGTTGCATTCCTAACTTTGTCTTGAAAGTTATTTTCATAAAATATAGTCATAAATGGCACTGACATTTCAAAACTCATTTATTGCAGTTTTTGTATTCAGATGTATATTAAAATAACCGTAGAGTTGTTAATGGCGTCTCATTTAACAGATCATTATTTAGTTTTACTTGTTAATTTACTCAAACGACAAGTCTTGGACTCAAAATATGTATACCCTATGTCCCGGATAACTTCACACACATACATGAAATGAATACAAAGAACACTCAGACTCAGAACAACAATGTATAGATCACACAAAGTATTGTCCCATTCGGGGATCAAACCTGCAATATTCAGCGCAGTAGGCATCTGCAAGGTGACCGTTTAAACTACTACGCCGTGCAATCTTCAAATTATTATTCCAAATTTCATCCAATTTACACAAGAACACAACTAAAGGAAGTAGCCTATCAAACCTTATATATTAGGCCCCATGTCATGTACAATATAATGTCAATAGCACTCATGGTTTACCAGAACGAGGGTCAGAAACCCTTCGTATAGCAAACAATAGTTAAATTTAAAACACACCTTTTTCTCCCATTCAGACCCATATCAAAATAACCTTCTGTTTTTGACCGAACATCACCTCACCAAGATCACGAAATGAAATAACAAGTACCCTTATTTGTACTTGCTCATTCGTCTAGTGGTGACTGCTAAGCTAAAAGGTCGTGGGTTTAGATTCGAACCTAGAATATTAAAACTGTGTGAAGAGTGCGATGACTTGACATAGATCTGGGTATTACTCATTTACAATTATCGAAAAAAAATTCTCGTTATGCTATATTTTTGATAGATGCTTAGCTACTACTGTTCCTATCCTAATTGTGTAAAGCCTTTCTTTCACGAGCTATCCATAATACAAAATTTTAACAAAAAAAAAACCGACTTCAAGAACGACCAAATTGAATTGAGTTGTTCGTCAATTTGTCTCGCACATACGTAATGCAAATTTAATATTTATATGATTTTCTCATGGATGACAAGTCAGAACTGGACCAAATTAAAATGGGACCACATAGGAAGCACCAGCTTTCAAATAAAAAAGAATCATCAAAATCGGTTCACCCAGTCGAAAGTTATGAAGTAATCTACCCTACCCCAATCCCCTACCCCTATCTCCCCCCGCCCCCATCCCCAAAAGGCCGGCAACGCACTTGTGACGCTTCTGGTGTTGCAGGTGTCCATGGGCGGCGGTAATCGCTTACCATCAGGCGATACGTCTGCTCGTTTGCCCGCTTATTCCATAAAAAAAAAAAAAGTAACAAACATAAAAAAATAAAAAATAAATACAGTCGAATTGAGAACCTCCTCCTTTTTTTGAAGTCGGTTAAAAACTAAAAGAATTTTCAATTCTAATCAGCACTTCCTGGTATGAAACGCGTTACGTTTAACCAAACAACATTTTATTTATGTATGAGCCTGTCAAAGCGATTCTACTTTGTCTTGTAATAGTAAGTATTAGAACGAAACGCAATATGTCAAATGTTGTATCTTCCCGCGCACAGGTGGCGCTGGCCACGCTCAATAAAACAGATGGCATACGGCCTGTATTGTGAAAAAGTATATTGTAAAACTTTAATATAATAAAAAGTTATGGTGTTCCCCCAGAACAATAGTTTCATTTAAAAACATTACATGCCTGATGGAAAACATGAGCAGCTTTTTCATCCATTGGGCCTCCGGTCTCACGCGAATGCTGTCATATTATGTTGGTATTTTGTGAGAGCCAGTTCGTGCTGAAATCAGCGTGGCTCTACTACCTTAAAAACTCATCATCATCAGCCTATCGCAGTCCACTGCTGGACATAAGCCTCTTCAATTGCACGTCACTTGGTTTGATCCTCCGCTTCTCGCATCCAGCTCCTGCCAGCCGTCTTGCGCAAATCATCACTCCACCTGGCCTGTAGACGTCCTACACTACATTTGTCGTGATGCGGTTTCAACTCCATAACCTTTTTACGTTAGGAATCCTGCGGTTTTACGTTATGGAGAAGGGGATGGGGGGAGGGGTTGGGGCATGGGCCTCCGGTATCCTCACTCACTCGGTGAAACACAGCGCAAGCGCTGTTTCACACCGGTTTTCTGTGAGGCCGTGGTATCACTCCGGTCGAGCCGGCCCATGCATGCCGAAGCGTGGCTCTCCCACGGTAATGGTACGTGAGGCTTGCACTATATAACTCTGCTTGATTCGAATTTAGAAGACTGTGTGTACAAGATAAATAAAATTTTAATTACTTATATTATTCAGAAGTTGTTTAATTTCAAGTTCTCAGAATTGCCATTGTTTCAGCAATTTGAATAGCCTTTATGAGTAGAAGACAGGGAGATTCGTGGATTCAATCAAGACTTTTAAGAAATGAGCTTTTAATAGTAGACATTGTAGTCCGATGTATAAAAAGAAGCCTTACTGTACTAAAATTTAATTCAAGTCTAAAATTGTTCTCTTGTGCCTGTAATTAAGATTTCAAAGCCTTCAAAAAAAGGTTAAATATAGAACTTTTTGTGTCAAAACTGTTAAATATTGGGAGGGACGTAACTTTTTATACACATTTAGATTTCTATGAAATCCGTTAACTGCTATAAAAATCTTTGTGCGACTCATAATGTACCAATTTGTAGTCATTTCATCTCGATGTAAGCCCGTCCATATTTTTTGTCTTTCCTCAATTCTTTGAGGAAATTATTATCATATCTTTGTTTTCTTTTTTTTTAAGACAAAGCAGTAAAGAATATATATCCTGTGTTGCGAGGGACTTAACAAGTATACATGAAACGGACTCAAAGAACACCCAGACTTAGAACAACAATTTGCGGATCACACAAAGTATTGTCCTATGTGGGATTTTAGCCCACATCACTTGGCGCAGTGGAAAGTGCCGTGGCGACCGCTTGAACCACTAGGCCAACCGTGCAGTATGTAAACAGAAGATCAAAAACAATTTTAAGTTTAATAATAATTATTTTTACGGGAATTAACGAGATCACTTATTAAAACGTCCAAATAGTCTAGTCAACAAGTTCCATACTCGTTGACTAGACTAAAAGATGCAGCAGCATCACTAGGCCACCATGGTGTGGGTCGCCATACTGCATTGTCTGCATTCGCAATGAGTATGGTGACCACCACTCTTGGATTCTGCTTATGATTTCCATCAGGCAGAGTAGAGTTATTTTGGCGGGCCATACATAAAAAAAGAAGGTATTACATACCTCTGATTTACCTGACGTTACGACCAGGCCGTGGTCACAGGCTGACAGTCGTAAAAATAATTATTATTATACCACGTAACGCGAACGTTTAAAAGTTAGTAATTTTAAGTTTGTTTGCTATATATATATTGTATTGTTGTTTGTTTGTTTAATACCGCTTTGACGGTAAAACTACTCATCATCATCATCATCAATGGCATTTACTAGTCTGCAGTTGGGCATAGGTAAGCTTCTCCTTTCAAAAAAGTTTTGGTCTACGGAATAGTCCTACACAGGCGTTAACCTCTATCAAAGTGTAAACCCAAATGGGCCTACGCATTACATTGTTATAAATAAATTAATATTTAAAACATCTAACACACAACGCCATCTAGTCCCAAACTAAACAAATCTTGTATTATGAGTACTAGACAAGTGATATAAATTCATTTATTCTTTTTGTTGTAAATACGTACATATGTACATAGAAAGAAGAACCATGGGCGGCGGTAATCGCTTACCATCAGGCGATACGTCTGCTCGTTTGCCCGCTATTACATTAAAAAAAAAGAAAAAAAACCATCCAATCTCCGAAACAAATATTGGCAGATCATACATACATTTGGTCCGATCCGGAAGTCGAACTCAAGACCTCAAGCACAGCAATTGCTATACGCCCTATACAGTGGGAGAGCCACGCTACGTGAATGGACCGGCTCGACCGCAGTGATACCACGGCCTCACAGAAAACCGGTGTGAAACAGCAATTGCTCTGTGTTTTACCGAGTGAGTGAGGATAACGGAGGCCAATATCCCCAGGCCACCCGGGGGGGCGACGTACGCGTGTGCCCTACGTCGCCTAAATTGAGACTTTAACAGCAGACGGTGCCCGCTTCAGTGCGGGCAAGCGCTGGGAGGGGTCCGGATGTGTTAATAACTGCAGTTCCCGGATTCTTCCCTTCACAGGCGCAGAGTGGCACACCGTGTGGTTTTAGTCGGTTCGAGTCCGACACACCGCCCCGCCGTAAACCCCGGTGGGGTGACGGTCCGATTAGATTTCCACACGTAAAAAAGAAAAAAAAAAAAAGGCCAATATCCCCAACCCCTCTCCCATCCCCTCCCCATTCCCCAAAGGCCGGCAACGCACTTGTTACGCTTCTGGTGTTGCGGGTGTCTATGGGTGGCTTATGTCTATGGGATAATGGCTTACCATCACGTCATAAAAAAAGAAAAAAAAAGACACAATGGCTACTCCCCTCCGGTAGACCAGTCTGTATTGATCTATGGGTCTACTATATTACGCTGGCTAGATTGTTTGGTATTGGGTTATGGTAAAGTTTAAAGTTTTATATAGGAGGAGATATAAAGCACATTATCTAAAGAAGTACGTTCTTTTTTAAAATAAAGAAACTTTTTTCACTGCAAATAAAGCTGCAGACATACGCTAGTATTATTATAATTTAAAAAAAACTTCGTTTAAAAAAACCGACTTCAAAAACTAAAAAGTATAAAATTACTTAATTTGTATATGTGCTACCTATTCATAGGTTTGAAGTCAGTGCCAAGCCAAATGTAATAGTAGGTACCGCACTCGCCGCGCGTGACCTTGAGCGGGATAGCTGCTCTTTGCGTTGAACAAAACAACCGAAGCGTCGGTGACGTCGTTGACGTTCGTCTCGAAATATAGCGAGTGTGGTATATATATATATATATTGAGAACCTCCTCCTTTTGGAAGTCGGTTAAAAATTGATTTCCATAATTGAAAAGCAATTTCCCTGCAGACGGCGTTTCTTGAGTTTGCAAATAATTGAAAGTATTTTCACTGAAAAATACTATAGGATAACGCTTAATTGTAATAAAGATGTACTATACAAATAAATTAAATGCCTGTTTGTAATTTTAAATTGACAGCTTTTCACTACAGGACAACACGTGTCGGCCTTGGGAGTCACTCCTTCAGAGTAGTTAACATACGCTCCCGCACTCATCGCTTCGGTTCTTCCTTCCTGTGCCGTGCGGTTAAAACCTGGAACTCATTACCAGTGCACGTGTTTCCCTCCCACTCACGGACCATCCCGGGTCCTTTAAGCGGGGCAGGATAAAACATCTCATTAGGCCGCCATAGTGTGGGTCACCATGCTGCATTGTCCTTATTCGCATTGAGTATGATGATTACCACTCTTGGATTCTGCTTATGCTTTCCATCAAGCATACATAAGAAAATAACGAAATAATATATATATATCTACGTATACATACAAGAATTACACACACATTTTTAATTGTATATTTCTGACAAATTGGTTTGTAAATAACTACACACATCAAAAGTGTCTAGGGATCAAGCATTTTTATGCGGATTTCTTGAGATTGAGATGTGGCTTTGGCCCTGGCCTGCTCAGTCGCCAGACTTAAACCCGATTGAGCATGCATGGTATATGCTACAGAGAAGAGCTCTGCCGAATATGGAGGGTATCCAGTCGCAAGAAGACCGTTTTTTGTTGTTGCAACGTACATGGGCGGCAATTCCACAGCGTGTTTGGATGAACTCATTTTGAGTATGCCAAACCGATGTTCTTGTGTTGTTAGTGTTCGCGGTAGAAACACGGATTATTAATTGTTTAAGTTACCTAATAAAATTTTAAAGAAAACTGTTATTTCAGTCTTTTTTTCGAACTTTAATGTTAGTGGTTCAAATGTCAAAAATCCCTTTATTAGGAAAATGGCAAATTTCTTTATTAATGCAAAGGTGACTTGGTTTATCGTTACTGTGACAAACGAAAACACTTTATTTGATGAATCCTTAAAGAAAATTTTAATTAATATCAATCAGGAGTAAAGTTATTGCAAAAATATATGTTGATCCTTAGACACATATGTTGATCCCTAGACACTTTTGATGTGTGTATGTTCTAATGCGAAAAAATCTAAAACAATCACGATGGACAATGAAATTCTAAGCCACATTCTTTATTTAAAGTCGGAAATTAAATAAAAAGACGTGTGGCACTCGGGACTGCCGCGGTAAACCTATTGCAATGCATTTTTATCAACTTATGCAATTATAATTATATTTTTTTTTTTTTATTTTGCCAGTTTCACATTTAATATTGTTCAAAAAGTATTTAAATAAGGGGGCGTTAGTTTACCTCGTAGTTGCGAAACAGCTCAACAGATGGCGCTGACCGGTTTTTATTTATACAGTTTTTCTTTTCTTTGAACATGTATACTTACGGGGCGCACATGCGGTGGGTGTGGCATTATAAAGATATGATAGATACCTATACACCTATATACTTTCTCACAAACAGCTGCTTAAGCCGGACATACACGTTCAAGTATACTTGCGCAAACCCAGACTGTTTTGTCGCACGAAGTGCGTGACTGAGACAGACAGATTCGTTGATTCGTCGTTCGGAGCAGCTCGTTTCAATCCGTGCGAGCTTCGGGTGTCAGGTTTTATTTGTGTTACGTAATTTCTTGATTCGGTCGCCAACCTCAAAAGCCTCAGAGCCTGCGATAAAAGCCATGCAATATCTTAAAAATCTTGGATGCTCCTGTTACAGAAATAATCCCTTAATTACACGGGACCTAACAAACAACATAGCCAATAACCATACTTGTATCAAACGCAAATACTCTTCTTAGTCTTGTATATAAATCGAACTCAAAGAGCCCAAAAGGCGTTGCAGCGAGACCATCACTTTAACCGTTGCACCATTCGCGCAGTCACATTTTCTAACAACAAAAAAAAGCATAAACTATAGTCACATTAAGGGTACTTATTGAGAAAAAAACAAGTATCGAGGTATGAAAGAAATACTAAAGCGAGTGATATCCAACAAAAATTGCAAGTTATAAAAATTGATAACACTGTCGGAAGGTAATCTTTTGCCAGATGGAGTTTCTCACGATTTTGCATATTATAAAGCTCTTTCCATTGACAATTTTCCGTAAATATACTTATACTACGACGTAAATAGACTATGATTCCTTCTGCGATACTTTATCTCATGAATAACTAAGCCGTTTTCTATGAACGAGCTGCAAATCATTCTTTCGGCGTTGAAAAAGTTTCATATAACAGTGTAATTACTTTTTATGTTCGTTATGAAGAAGTATTTTATGTTATAACTAGCGACCAGGCCTGGCTTTGAAATTCTTCAATTCCCTCTACTAAAATATGCGTATTATACATATAAACCTTCCTCTTGTATGACTATCTATTGCTGAAAACCTACATTAAAATGCGTTGAGTACTTTAAAATTTCTAAGCGAATAGACATCATTATATACTGTGTAGCTTTTGCTAGCTTCGTCCATCCGTAAAAGATATCTCTTATTAGATATATCTTTTATTCTGATGTATGAGCTATATTACTATAAAGTTTCATATAAATCCGTTCGGTAGATATTGCGTGAAAGAGTTACAAACATCTATATATGTTCTCGAACTTTTGCATTTATAATATTACTAGCTGTTGCCCGCGGCTCGGCCCGCGTACGTATCGGTTATCGCGGCAAATAGTAGCCTATGTGTTATTCTGATGTATAAGCTATATTCCTGTAAAGTTTCATCCAAATCCGTTCAGTAGTTTTTGCGTGAAAGAGTAACAAACATCCATCCATCCATCCATACTTACAAACTTTCGCGGTAATTTAGACTAGCATCTGTTAGAATTATATCGTTAGAAACTTAGCAAGTCTAGATTTCTTTCATGATATCATCATCATCATAAACATTAGATAATGATAAGAATGCTTCGGTGGCGCAGTGGTAGCGTATGTGACTGCTGTGCTTGAGGTCTCGGGTTCGAATTCCGGGTCGGACCAAATGTTTGTATGATCTACAAATATTTGTTTCGGAGTTTGGGTGTTTTCTATGTACATATAATATATATGTGCTTACAAAAAAAAAGTATAAATGTATTTATATCAGTTGTCTAGTACCCATAACACAAGCTTTGATTAGCTTGGGACTAGATGGCGCTGTGTAGTCTACTCCTAAACATAGGTCTCTCTTGGGCAGATAGTCAGAAGAGTTGATATAGCGTGTGGGTCCAGTTTTCCTCCTCTTTGTATCGATATTGCTTGCGTAGTTTGCACCCTTAGTTGGCTCTAAGTTCCACGGGATGAATAGTCCTAGTGACACTTCATAACCTTAAGCCATCTTAAAAACTAGCCAGTTACTAACTACACACATCAAAAGTGTCTAGGGATCAACATATGTGTCTAGGGATCAACATATATTTTTGCAATAACTTTTCTCCTGATTGATATTAATTAAAATTTTCTTTAAGGATTCATCAAATAAAGTGTTTTCGTTTGTCACAGTAACGATAAACCAAGTCACCTTTGCATTAATAAAGAAATTTGCCATTTTCCTAATAAAAGGATTTTTGACATTTGAACCACTAACATTAAAGTTCGAAAAAAAGACTGAAATAACAGTTTTCTTTAAAATTTTATTAGGTAACTTAAACAATTAATAATCCGTGTTTCTATCGCGAACACTAACACAAGAACATCGGTTTGGCATACTCAAAATGAGTTCATCCAAATCACGCTGTGGAATGGCCGCCCATGTTCGTTGCAACAACAAAAAAAGGTCTTCTTGCGACTGGATACCCTCCATATTCGGCAGAGCTCTTCTCTGTAGCATATCCCATGCATGCTCAATCGGGTTCAAGTCTGGCGACTGAGCAGGCCAGGGCCAAAGCCACATCTCAATCTCAAGAAATCCGCATAAAAATGCTTGATCCCTAGACACTTTTGATGTGTGTATATACCAACTATATACTACCAACTATACATTAATATTACAGGCGGAACAATTCAATTTCAATTTCTGACCGACCTGATTTCATTTGCTTACCATAACACACAAACACATTTAATATACGTTGTGCCCTCAATTTCCCACTGATTTCAGGTTCATTACCATAGCTGAGGGAAAGTTTATTACATACTCATAGAAAACAATTCAGTATTTTTTAAACTTCCTTTGTTATGCAAATTATTTACATTATGCCATGGGTGTATGACTGTATGTACTCGTAGATACACACATGGCGTAAATAACGCCTTTATTTAGCCCATGATAATTATAGTCCCATTTATTTAATACTCCGGCTTACAAATAAAATTACTAGCTTTTACACGCGGCTCCGCTCACGCAGACTTTCATCCCCTGATTTACCCCTTAGGGGAGTATTTCAAAAAATCCTTTCTTAGTACTCACTTACGTTATATAAAGAACCTACATGCAAAATTTCAGGATTCTAACTACAGCGGTTTGGGCTGTGCGTTGATCTCTGGTTATGTCAGTCAGTCACATTACTCTTTTATATATATAGATAGATTAGCCTTAACTGACTGATTCATGAACGCAGAACTTAAACCGCCGGTACTAAAAACTAAAAATTTGGAAGCAGTTTTTTGGGTTCCGTACCCAAAGGGTAAAACGAGACCCTATTACTAAGTCTTCGCTGTCCGTCTGTCTGTCCATTGGTCTGTCACCAGGCGGTATCTCATGAGATACAGCACACGGTTCATAAACCGTGATAATAAGACAGTTGATATTTTCAGAGATGATATATTTCTGTTGCCGCTATAACAACAAATACTAAAAAACAGAATAAAATCAATGTTTAAGGGGCTCCCATACAATAAATCTGATTTTTTTACTCGTTTTTGCTCGATATTGATAACGGCAACAGGTAGACGCGTAAAATGTATAGATAATGGTACGGAACCCATCCTGCGCTAGTTAGACTTGCACTTGGCCGATTTTTTTCATTATAATCACTGAGAAAGAATTTTAGAAAACTTTACACATACTAAGATTTAAAAGAAGGAATTAACGATTAGTCAGTTTGTAAATTTCAAAGTTAAAAACATTTATTAAGAAATAATATAATAAATAATAGAAAGTCGAAGGCATTGTTAGTATTACAACATAATCTATATATATAAAAGCGAAATACCACTCACTTATTAATCACGAAATCTCAGAAAATATAACACCTACAAACTTGAAATTAAGCAGCTAGGTTCCTTATAGGGTGTAGACATCCGCTAAGAACGGATTTTACGAAACTCCACCCCTAAGGGGGTAAAACGGGGGTTGGAAGTTTGTATGAAAGTCCTATGCTTTTGAAGTAAGAGCCTTAAAATTTAAAATGTATGCTCTATAGATGGTGTCGAGGTGTACTAAATGTATCTTTAGAAATCAACCCCTTTTGGGGTTAAAACGGGGGATGGTAGTTTGGACGCAAACGAGGTTGCGTTGGTCAGCTAGTCGTTTTATAAACCTAAATGGTAATTATGTACAGTACATACTAAACCTCATTAAACTGTTACAGCTTATTAAAACTAAAAAACCTTTAGGGTCGCTACTAACCTGTTGCGGCTTATTGTCAATTTTCCAACCCAACTCCGAACTAACAATGTACTGGATTATTTTTTTAATTAAACATCTACTTAATGTGTTCAATTTGAGTTTTTTCATTAGTAACTTTTGCATATTATTTTACCAAGTAAGTTGTCAATTTAATCACTGTTATAGAAAACTCGTGAAATACAAAACCTTGATGATATCTCATTATCATCATCGTGGGAGAGCCAAGCTTCGGCATGCACGGGCTGGCTCGACCGGAGTGATACCACGGCCTAACAGAAAACCGGTGTGAAATAGCGCTTGCGCTGTGTTTCACTGAGTGAGTGAGGATACCGGAGGCCCATACCCCAACCCCTCCCCCCATCCCCTTCCCCATCCTCTAAAGGCCGGCAATGGCAAGTCCATGGGCGGTGGTAATCACTTACCATCAGGTGATACGTCTGCTCGTTTGCCCCCTATTACTTAAAAAAAATGAATACTTCAGAAAGAATGGGAACTCTCAGGCTTTACGTGCTGTGTATTATGTGGAGCGGCTCGACAAGACAGACTTACAGAAAACTAGAGTTAAGTTTTTAGTAAGGTGTTGCTTTACCTCCTTTATTTTTCACCAAGATAGTAAAGATACTGAAGACGCAAACAGGGCGCATTCAAAGGACAGCAAAGCGTTTGCGAGCCTAGTGTGAATTTAGTTGACATTAACTCGATCATCACGGTAACAGCATTCGGCTTAGTGATTAGTGAAGATTTAATGCCTATTTCTCAGTAAGGTTTCCCAGAGAGGCAGAGACAATTGATCTTCAGTTAATACGGTCCTGAAACACCTCTTTTGCTTTATCCACATTCGTCAATTGCTGCATGCTTGCTCGTCGATTCCTGGTCCTGTGTGAAGACGTCTATTTGGGCCAATTGCAGCGACAAACGCGATCACCGGTGCAATCGAGTTGATGTAGAATAAACTCACACTAGTCTCTCACATGTTCATAGTTAGCGGTGGTTACTTGCCAACATGTAATCCGTCGGCACGTGTATCCATCGTAATTCAATTTCCACTCCCTAATTTCCATAAAAAAGGAAAAAATATATTCGAACATTCACAAAATAAATACGTCACTAGTCGGAAAATGTTACCCGTAACTCGTGAATTGTTTTCAGCACAATCGCTGAACCTTCGACAAAAACTAACGAACAATGTAAATTTGAACCACTTTCAAAGTATTTGTACACGTGCCATTTCATATTTTCACATACATTTTTATTGTAAAATGGTATATGACTTCTATCGTTCATAATAACAACTATGAATAAAAGAACTTGACTGCACAAATGGCGGAGTGGTATAAGTGGTTTAGTGGCTCTCTTCTACACTGAGTACGTCGTGTTTGATCTCTACATAGAACAGTCCTTTTTGCAATCTTCAAATTGTCGTTCTGAGTCTGCGTTTCTTTGTGTCCGTTTCATATCTAATACGATTAAACGAGCAATTCCTATATAAATGTAGTCTGAATCTCAAAAACGGCTCCAACGATTTTCATGAAATTAAGTATGCATAGGGCTTCGATAATTCGATCTAACTAGGATTCAATTTTAGAAAATTTGCAATAAAAAATACCGAACAAAGCTCGATCATCCAGGTACTTTATTTATAAAGGCCTCCGCGACGCAGGGTGTATATATGTATTCCTCCATATAATTCTAAAAGGAGTATTCAACGGGTGACACTGTATGCGAAGTTTATTTAATTTATGTTTTGTGAATTTCAGTATTTCAATGCTAAAATATCTAAGATGTAACAATAATATAGACGATAGTTACACAGAAAGTGTACATTTTCTGCCAAATAAGTTTAGACAATAGCGCGGGTAATTCTGAAAATAACGTAAGTGTAACACAGGTTATATCTTTATATGTAGGTACAAACGTGTATTATTCCAGACTCGTGTATATAGCGACTATTCCCTAGATGGTTTAATCATAATTTAGACATTCTTTCAGAATGAAGTAAAAACTTTCGTACGTGAAATTCGAATTCTAGATGAAGCCAGGAGTTTATTTTTTGTAATTACGTTCAATATTTCTAAGAATTATCTTGGGTATTGTGCTTTTAGTTCTATTGCATATAAGAATGTTTATTTGTACAGTTTGTTAAACAGAGAGCAGACAAATCAGGTGACAGGGCCTACTACTGCTACGATACTGATATGGTATGATAATGATTACCTACAACTTAATAGATACAATAGTGCTACCACTCCTTGTGTATACACTTCAGACTAAGGGAAAGATGACAGGCGTTATGCTTGCGGTAACCTCGCTCAATCGATAATAGACGACAAAGGAATTTCCCAAATCGATTGATATTATCACGGAGTTCTAAACAATAAACAAAATATACTCCTTTATTGAAACGATATGATATTTAATTTTGTAAGTAAATCTTTCTGAAATATTTTTTTCTTAATAAATTATAGCTAGAAGGCGCTGGCATTTCCTAAGACTCACTCTGGGAAGAAATGCCGTAACAAACCACAGAGGTGTCTTTTTCAATCCCGTGAATATTGATTAAACAAAAACAGTATAGGATCTGGATTGGCCTTTTGAAGAAAGAACCATAGTATTGAGTCAGCTTATCCATTCAGACGGCATAAGATCCCCAGCTATCGTGTTACCTAACCTGAAGTAGATTTCCAAATTTAGCCGAAATATTTTTTTGTAGTCTCAAACTCTAATTACACTAAAACGAAAATCCCCTGTACTTTCTTTCTGCTTTCATTGTTTTCTTTCATCGCTTCGGCTTTTAATTAGGGCACTAAGTTCGTTTGGATCAAAGACGGCTGGTTAAAATGCTTTTGCTGGCTCAAAAAGGTTGTTTTAAAGCAAAGCTACATTTCTACATTCAACTTTATCTTACAAAAGAACAAATATTTTCTTATACGTGTTACATAGCAGTTTCATTCTTTGTCTACGTGCAAAATTGTGAATTTGAAAGAAACTTAACTAGAAAGACTAAACTTAAAAGATTATACATCGACAAAAGTTAAAAAAATTACAGATTCTAACACTTAACTATGGCTCTGGACATCTTTTTTTTTATGGAATTGGTCGGCAAACGAGCAGACGCATCGTCTGATGATAAGCGATTACCGCCGCCTGTAAACACCCGCAACACCAGAGGCGTCATAAGTGCGTTGCCGGCCTTTGGGGGATGGGGGAGGGGTCTGGGTATGGGCCTCCGGTATCCTCACTCACTCAGTGAAACACCAGCTTGAGTGTCATCTTCCTAGTCTTTATTATTCCCAAAATTCATTTTTGGGTTACACCACCTTGTTAGCGGCCTACCCACGTTCCGTCTTCCGATACATGGTCACCACTCCAGAACTAATTGTCTTGTCCAATATTAGTTCACTTTCGTACCAAAATATCAATATAGCATTTGTCTGAGAACACAAGACTTTCCATAGAGAATTTCTCTTCATATTTATAAACTCATAATTTATTATTTATTGAAGTCGAGTTCAAATTCACACACCCCATAAATAAATATTGCCAATTGGTCGGGCGAGGCTAGCTACAATTTCATTAAAGACTATTAAATTCCTATACAGCTCAGTGGAACCACGCTGGTCCGACATATCACTTTATTAAGTTTATATTGCAACAAGAATTACTGTGACATAATGGCACTTTCAACTTTTTAATACATGTTTAAACTTTTCCATTGAGATACGGAATAAGTTGGTTAGAATCGTATTGAATTTGAAGCAGCGTTGACAGACGTCCCGATTTTGGCGGGAAGTCCCGGTTTTTGAAAAATTATAATGTCTCGCGCGGGACAGACTTTGTCCCGGAGGGAAAGATAAGTTAGTTAGTTAGCCGGAGTGCTTCATCGTCAATAAAATTGTCAGGCAATAAAAAAAATTACATTTCACCATTACATTACAAATAGGAAATGGCACTAGTTCTTTCATAAATTAGCGATAAATTAAGGATGATGTAGCATCAATTGTAGCAACAAAAAAAAATTGCGAACGACCGGTTTTTTTTTGGTAACTCTTACTTATGTGTCGTTATTTCTGATTAGATGCGACACGTTGATACGTTTTTTTTTACTTTGTCCCGCTTTCGACGAAAGAATCCCGCTTTTTTTACTAAATAGTCTCAAAAAACCGATTTGATTAAAAAATAACTGGCAACGCTGATGTGAAGTGTGTGTGATTTTAATGATGGCCGAGGCCCAAAGATGCAGAAGCATCACTAATCCGCCATGATGTGGGTCACCATGCTACATTGTGTGTATTCGCAACGAGTATGGTGACCACCAACTTTGGATTCTGCTTATGCTTTCCATGAGGCAGAGTAGAGTCACTTTGGCGGGCCCGTACATATAAAAAATTGTATCGTAAACGAGAAAAAGTGTAAGGTAATAGAGCCTCGCTGATTTCAGCATAAAATGGCCCACTGGAAAAGAATAAGGGCGTTAGAGATTGCAGAAAAAGATTGGACGCGATACCTGCATCTTGAGCAGGCGATCATGACCTATGGTAGTTTCAGATTCCATCAGGTTGTCACGTAATCATATATCAAACACAACTAATCGAAACACAACAATCTGAATGTTTATTTTATGTACAATATAATGTACATAAAATAAACATTTAGATGTTAGGTTTGCAATACAAATAAGTAAAGTGATTGCTTCACAACTATTTACATACTATTAGCGATATATGAACTGAATATTATAAGAAAATAACTTCTGGTATTAATAGTCCGGGATCCCCGGAACAAATTTTACAAGTTATAGTTAGTATTAAGTATATAGGTGGGCTCCTCATCAAAATGAAAAATTAGCTTGATAGTAATAAATTGTAAAATTTGTTCCGGGGATCCCGCTTTATTACCCCTTTGTGTACGATCACGAGGATAGCAATACTCGAGACTGTTAATATGTCGTGAATATAATAATATTAATATTCATGCAACGTTAAACGCGTGGCTTGTAGCCAACAGCCAAAACCTCCTTTCCGATGAGAGACCTGTGCCCACTTGTGGACAATTTAAGGCTGTTGATGATGATACATAACATCAATACTTCTCGAAGTTGAAAGAACTGTCATTTTTACCCACGGCTTCACTAAAAGCAATATAATTTTGTATTATTAAGACTTACTCCCGATTAGAACTTTTGAAATACTACTTACTACTAAACTTGACGATTATATTTGACTGCCTCGATGGTGCAGCGCTAGCGTGTGCGACTGCTGTTCTGTCTTGGGTTCGATTCCAGAGTTGAACCAAATGTTTGTAAAATCTGCAATTGTTTGTTTAGAACTTGGGTGTTTTCTATGCATTTTCTTCTTCTTTTTCAGCCTATTGCCATCCCCTGCTGAACGAAGGCCTCCCACAAAGAGCGCATACCATTCCGGTATTGACCAATCCGCAACCATCCGCCGCCAGCTAATTCCTCAAGTCGTCTGTCCATCGTGCCGCAGGTCGCCTTACACAGCGTTTGCCTAATCGTGGTCTCCACTCTACCACTTGTCGGCTTTATGTAATAAGTATATATTTACGAAAAATATTTTATCAGTCAATCTAGCTGTCATATTACAAGCTCTGCTTAGTTTGAAGTTAGACAACGTTGCGTGAGATGTCCGAAATATTATACATGAAATGCACAAACAGAATACTTCGAATAACGATTTTTGTATCAAACAAACGGTTATAGGTACTATGTCGAGATGAAACCGACAATACTCAGAGCGGTGAGACGAAATGAAAAGAAATAGAGTATTTCATCGTCACTCTTTTTTTTTTTTTATATAAATATTGTGTTATGGGTACAAGATATCTGATACAAATACATATTTACTTTTTTTTTGTAAATACATATGACGGCGCTTCGGTATTCTAAGAGTGGCAAGAAACGTGAAGACTGGCAGCTAATATTTTGAGAAGCACTGGTGAACGTTTCTTGACACTGACGCAACTCCGGGCTCTCTTAGAGGAAGAAATAAGACGTGTTCGGTGGAGCGTCGTATTCTAATTATTATTGCTGATTGTAATTCTATACACATTTTGTTATAATAAGAATCGTTGCATTATTAATCCTTTACAATACGTGGTTTTACTTCTCCTCGCCCGCTTATCCACGATAGCTCAGCGGCAGTAATGAACCCGGAACCGAATAATGGTGACCATGTGTCGATACATACTGTTGCGCCTTCGAGAAAAATAGTCTAGAACAATCTACCAGTCGCGAGAATTGAATTGAAGGCGCCATCTAGTGCCAAGTGGCGCGCAACTGTGGAGTAACTCTGATATTCGACGCTAGATGGCGCTAGATTACTCACTCTGGTAATTTCTGTTTAGTGTAGAATGTTCTATCGAATATTATAGATCTTTCTAGGGATTTCAAAGCCATATATAAGCAGATTGGGTTACCCGTACGAGTGAGTATTGTTCACGATACAGCGGAGTTAACATCGAAGCGATCTTCTAGTGCGATTAACAAGTGACATAGCGAATTATTATTGTAAAAAGGGTTGTAAATAAACAGTGTGTTATTTTTTTTGGTAATCAACCGACTATCTTTGATTATTTAATACCCGGCTCGTAACAATTTGGTGTCAGCAGTGGGATTAAAGTATGCCGGTTTTACCAAAGGAAGACACGGAAGGTATCCGAACTAGGAGTCAGCGTCAGCAAGAGGCCGACCTGAGGCGATTTGGAGGTGCACAACTGCCCACACTGAAAGGTCAGCAGCCAGCGATGGAAGCCACGCCGTCTACATCGTCAGCAGCTCCAGATATCACGGCCCTAATAGTGATGCTCCAGGAGCAGGCCCGCCGTCAAGAGGAGCAGGCTCGCCGATTGGAGGAACAGCTGCAGCGGGACAAGGAGGAGCAGGCCCGCCGTCAAGAGGAGCAGGCCCGACGATTGGAGGAAGAGCTGCAGCGGGACAAGGAGGAGCACGCCCGCTATCAGGAGGAGCAGGCCCGCCGCCAGGAGGAGCAGGCCCGCCGCCAGGAGGAGCAGGCCCGCCGCTTGGAGCAACAGCTGCAGCGGGACAAGGAAGACCAGGCTCGCCGCCAGGAGGAACAAATGCTCTTGTTAAAAGGCATTCACGAGACCTTCGGCAAAGAACTCAAGGTAGTGAAGGATCAGGTTCTTCAACACGAGAACCGTATCACTGAGGCCGAAACTCAGATTGCCGACGTGAAGAAGGCATTAGGGAACCTCAAAGTTGGAGACGGAGCGGCGACTTCAGTAACTGCTGTTCCTTCGGTGCGGGGGTTCAAAGTACCGCCGTTTGATGGGACATCTTCGTGGTCAGCCTACAAGATCCAGTTTGAGGCTGTTATGACGGCGAACGGCTGGACTAAGGAACAGGCTATGACCGCGCTCACCTTGGGTCTTCGAGACCAGGCTCTAACCGTCCTCGAAGCCCTCGGTAAGAAGGTAACCTATGAGCAACTGCTGGAGGCATTGGAGGCAAGATATGGTGACGCTCACCTGGAGCACGTTTTTCGTGCACAGCTGAAGGATCGTGCCCAACGCATCGGTGAGAACTTGCAACAATGGGCTCTGGAAGTTGAGAAACTGGTCCGTAAGGCATACCAGTCTGCACCTGCGCTCGTGGACGGGAATCTGGTGCAAGCTTTCATCGATGGCATTCGTGACCTCGAAGTTAGAGCTGCTGTGCGACTTGGGCACCATGAAACTCTCAAGGACGCTCTGGCCCATGCTTTGGAGGTGGAGGCTGTGAGACAAGATCATCGGTCTCATCGGGTCCGGGAGGTTGTGGCGTCACCTGTGCGGGACCGGTTTAAGGGGTACAGCCCTAGGTGTTACGCCTGTGGTGAAAAAGGTCACCTTCGGTCCAGCTGCCCTAAGCGAAGCATAGGAAATGAATACGAGCGACCTCAGCAGATTAGGGCGACTGATAGTACTGCCCAACATAGCAGTGGAAAATCTCACGGTAACGCAGACGCATTATCAAGAAGACCTTGCCCTGAAGACTGCAAGCACTGTGCCAAGCAAGAAGTAAAGGAAGCTGTTCCTATAAGGACAATAAAGACGGACCTTGGCATCGAATGGAAGGAAAACCTACAGCAAGAGGATGCAGATATCAAACCAATTCTCGAGTGGATTAAAGCTGAGACTCCTAAGCCTCACTGGAGCGATGTTGCATCGCTGAGTTCAACCACAAAGAGTTATTGGGCTCAATGGGATAGCCTAGTCATCCAGGATGGAGTCTTGTGCCGTAAATGGGAAAACGCTCGAGGAGACAGCTGTCATCTGCAAATGGTTGTCCCTAAAGCTAAGATACCAGTGGTTCTGCAGCTCTACCATAACGGATGTTCAGGAGGTCATATGGGAGTTAAGAAGACATTATTAAAGATAAGGGAGAGATTCTACTGGATTCATTGTCGTGATGATGTTGAGGACTGGTGTCGCAAGTGTACTAATTGTGCGGCCGTGAAGGGACCTCACACACGTAGCAGAGGTCCATTGAAATTGTACAATGTTGGGGCACCCTGGGAAAGAATTGCAATAGACGTAGCGGGACCATTTCCTGAAAGTGAAACTGGAAACAAGTACTTCATGGTTGTAATGGATTACTTCACTAAGTGGCCAGAAGTTTTCGCCATTCCCAACCAAGAGGCATCAACAGTTGCAGACAAATTAGTGCACGAAGTCTTCTGTCGTTTTGGAGTGCCTTTAGAAATTCACAGTGACCAAGGAAGAAATTTTGAGTCTCAAATATTTCAAGAGATGTGTCGAGTAATGGGTGCTCACAAAACCAGAACCACCTCTTATCACCCACAATCTGACGGAATGGTGGAACGATTTAACCAAACACTAGAGAGGTATCTCGCAAAAGTTGTTGAAAGTAGGCAAAAAGATTGGGACAAACACATCCAACCTTTTCTTCTGTCATACCGAAGTGCAGTCCACGAAAGCACTTCAGTAACACCAGCTTTTGCAAACTTCGGAAGAGAACTACGATTGCCTGCAGAGTTAATCACTGGAATACCCCCTGACACCCCGCGAAGTATAACGGGGTACGCTAATGACTTGCGGAACAAGATGAATGACATTTATGAGCATGTCAGACAATCGGGCCAGCAAATGTCTGAGAAGATGAAAACCCGATATGACCGGAAAGTGAACAATAAGGGCTTCGAAGAGTGTTCTCTAGTATGGCTCCATAATCCAGTTCGCAGTAAAGGGAGATCTCCAAAGCTACAAGCCAAGTGGGAAGGGCCATACCGGGTGGTGACAAAAATCAATGATGTTACCTACCGGATACAGAAGTGTCCAAGAGGCGCCCCAAAGATAGTTCACGTAGATCGATTGGCGCGATACTATGGAACTGATTATGCTCGGGACGAGCATGTCTTAGGAGGGTGCAGTGTTGCGCCTTCTCGAAAAATAGTCTAGAACAATCTACCAGTCGCGAGAATTGAATTGAAGGCGCCATCTAGTGCCAAGTGGCGCGCAACTGTGGAGTAACTCTGATATTCGACGCTAGATGGCGCTAGATTACTCACTCTGGTAATTTCTGTTTAGTGTAGAATGTTCTATCGAATATTATAGATCTTTCTAGGGATTTCAAAGCCATATATAAGCAGATTGGGTTACCCGTACGAGTGAGTATTGTTCACGATACAGCGGAGTTAACATCGAAGCGATCTTCTAGTGCGATTAACAAGTGACATAGCGAATTATTATTGTAAAAAGGGTTGTAAATAAACAGTGTGTTATTTTTTTTGGTAATCAACCGACTATCTTTAATTATTTAATACCCGGCTCGTAACAATACATATATTATACATAGAAAACATCCAAACTCCGAAACAAATATTTGTAGATCATACAAACATTTGGTCCGACCCGGGAATCGAACCCGAGACCTCATGATCAGCAGTCGCACACGCCAACCGCGAGACCAACGAGGCAGTGACTCTATCCTGTTAGAAACCAAGACACAATCAGATTTTTTTTTTTTTTCTATATACCCACAGCTGAGCTCTCCCTATCCCTTGTTTTAGCTTTCCCTGGATCAAATTATGATTTTAACATATTTGTATAAATAAACTAAAATTGTCGAGGGAGTTTATTAAAGATTGTTTAACTGCCAAGAAGTTTCAATTCGGCTGGACTCTTTGACGCTGCGTAGAGATGTAGCTTCGTTGTGTATCTTCTACCGCATATACTATGGGGAGTGCTCCGAGGAATTGTTCGGACTGATTCCTGTCGCCTCTTTCCGCCATCGTCCTACACGACAGTAGTTTCATCCCCATTACTTAGATGGCTGGCAGTCTACAACTGTGCGGTTTTCTAGGAACTTTTTGCCTCGCACAACAAAACTGTAGAATGAACTGTCGCCTGCGGTATTCCCGGACCAATACGACCTTCAAACCTTCAAGAAAAGATCTTACTCCTTCTTAAAAGGCCGGTAACGCACTTGTGACGCCTCTGGTGTTGCGGATGCCCATAGGCAGCGGTAATCGCTTACCATCAGGCGATACGTCTGCTTGCTTGTCCAGTATTCAATAAAAAATTTAAATATTTTAACTAACTTCAACTCAAGGTTTTGAAGTCAACGAAAGCCTTTTTTCAAGGAGTAGGGCGTTATGTCGTTACTAATGTATAAGTAGGTTCATTTAACATAAATAGTACTTGAACTTTGTTAGTTTAAACCTTGTTTTGTTCATCGTACCTTTTATTAGTCTTACTACACACTTGACAAACATTCCGAATAGAAGTTAGCGTTTTGTCCGCAACCGAAACTAATTCAATTAAATGAACGAATAGTTCAAAAGCAACAACGCAATAGAACAACTGTCCAAGGATTTATTTAATCGAAACTCTAAAACTATTTGTAAATTAAATTACATTGAAGTTTGCAGCGGTGGAATTCACTCCGCACCAAAATCCAACAAACAATTATTTGATTGTTATATTGATTCATGTTTAAAGACACAAACGTTAGAAATAAGTATAGGTATCTAATGCCTTTTAGCGAACACTTCTTGTATATATAATAATCTCAAGGTCGGAAGCGACTACAGCGACTTTCATGAAATTTAGTGTGAAATTCAGGGGGTTTCGGGGGAAATAAATCAATCTAGCGAGGATTCATTTTTTTTTTAATTAACAAAACAAAAACTAACTTACTATTATAATAATCAAATTATTATTTTTACGGGAATTAACGCGATCACTTATTTAAAGGTATTACATACCTCTGATTTGCCTGAAATAAATTGATTTGTTGATTGATGGATTTTGCTTATGCTTTCCATCAGGCAGAGTAGAGTCATTTTGGCGGGCCATACATAAAAAAAATTAAAAAATATAACCCAGGTTGAACTGGCCGTGGTCACAGGCTGACTCAGTCTGTGACCACGCGCATGGCGCGCAGAATGGCTGTCCGTTACACAAATCGCTACGTTATCTAACATCAAAGTTCAAGGAATTTCCAAAACTAAGTTAATTTTTTAATCTTCTTTGCCCACAGTTTGAACATTTCCTCATTTCTTTTAATGTCTAACCATCACGAAGCCATTGTAAACTTCCATAAACTTTAGTAGAAAGACTTTTAAAGATATCTGTTTTGTAGCGGACTCATCATTTTGTTAATACCTCATAGAGTTTACTACCAATTGTGTATTAGGGCAAAAGGAGTAAGTGAGTAGACGTTTGGTCTATTGGTAAGTGCCTACCACGCCAACGGACAACTTCATCTCAAGTCACAAGGTCTTAACCAGCCCATTAGGTGATCCCATCTCTGGTGCATGATATTATGTTTGTTACCTAAGAATTTTGTTAATTGATGAACTTATGTCAACTTTTTGGTCTGTTTGATTTTTGCACTCTTTCTTCACGAAATGTACACTCACGGTAATTCCTAGCGATTTGCTTCCTAGTTATTCCTAGTCCTTATTAGTGTTTTACCCATTTTATGAGATTGACCCCTACTTTAACAAAAACCGGACGGACTGATTTCGGATTCATTTTATTTTGAAGAGTTTTTAACTTAATAACTTTATTAGCTAAGTTTCTCATTGGTTGCATTCAATTTAAAAAGAAAATGTATTTTTTACCCGACTGCGAAAGAAGGAGGGTTATGTTTTGCGAGTGTATGTATGTATGTATATTTATTTAGCCTAAACGGCTTGTCGTATTTTTATGTGAGTGGTGTCCATAGATTCGTCTTAGTTGTGAGAGTGATACTGAGTAGGTACATATTTTTTTTTTAAAAAGCTAAGGATTTTTGGTACCAAAAAGTAATCTAAAAAAATTAACCTTTTCAAAATACATCGAGTGTGGTATCAAAATAAAGAATTTTTAACGGTGATTACGAATATATATATAACTTATATGTTTTATGAAAAAAAAAAATTTTACAAAGATGGCAGATATTGACGCAGTCGGGTTTTTTTACTAATAAATAATTTTACTTTTTTATACTTTTACTTGTTAATTTAATTATCTTAATCTTTCTAAAAGACATGGCAGACAAACAAACCATTGCTCCTTGTTAGGAACCTCACTAGAAATCTCCAAGCTTTCTACTTCGGCTTTCGTAATAAGCTTTCCACTTCTGCTGTAATACTAAGGCACTTGAGGAAGTATTTCACAATTTATATCAAACATATTTATACAAGTTCCCAAAAGCATGTTCGTTGAGTGTACACCGAGTTATAAGAGGTAATGTACACAGCACTTCATATATCACTTAGAAGTTAGACAAACTTGAGGGTTGGCGCACTCCAGCTCCAAGTACTAGCGCTGACTTGGTATAAATACCGTTCTACCTAAGATTTTAGCTGTTTTGAGTATGTTATGTGTGTTCGCGGATAGCTTCGTCGTTTATGAACCGATTTTGATGATTCTTTTTTTAATAGAAAGGAGATATCCCAACGGTGGTACCATGATAAGGACACTAAGATCTGATGATGGCATCCAAGAGAAATCGAGTCGAATCTTGAAGTCGGTTTTTGTTTTTGTTATAATTTCATATATTCTACCGTAGTGTCTAAACTACAAAAATATTTAACGAATGAAGTATCAGTAGATAAAAAAAAAAAACTAAATTCATTTATTGGTGTGATTTTTGGTACATTTTTACATGCGATCTTAATAATTAATGAAATAGTTCCTTAAAAATCTACCTTGAAGGTAGAAATATACGCTTTCTCACAATTTTGTCATTTATTGTAAATAAGAGTTTTCAACATATTAAAATAAGATAAAGGATTACAAAACAAAAATAAAATAAAATAATAATGCAAAGTTAAAATTATATAACATATACATCAGAATAACACATAGGCTACTATTTGCCGCGATAACCAACATATACGCGGGCGGAGCCACAGGCAAAAACTAGTTTGTCATATTGCTAAAATTAATGTATTATACCGGGATAAGTGCTACATGCCCAAACTTCATCAATACTCCTCCGAAACAAGAATTTTCCAGAAATTTCTGGAAACGGAACTAGTTTCCACAGTATTTGGAGCGGATATTATCGAATAACAAATGGGAAATCAATTCATGACCTCACTCAATTACTCTACATTGATATTTTCAACAGTCGCTTGGGAAACGTTCGCAATTTGGTCGAAAAATAACTACACCCTGGGAAAACCGAAATTTATTATTAGCCGAGGAGGCTAACGGTTCGGTTTTCCCCGGAATTATACCACGGCCTAACAAAGTAGTTCTTTCGTTGCTATTCTCCGAGTGGTAGAAATTATCAGATATCCAATCAGCATCTCTTATTCTTAAAGTTAGTGGAACACTATAGTGTGGTAATGCACTTATGGGTCTTCCAAATATAAATGTGCACCAATATTCCCTAACCACCAGATGACACTCGTTGTCCACATTAAAACGACTGCACGGTTGGCCTAGTGGTTTAACGGTCACCACGCCGTTTCCTACTTCGCTAAGTGTCGTGGGTTCAAATCCCACATAGCACAACACTTTGTGTGATCCACAAATTGTTGTTCTGAGTCTGGGTGTTCTTTGTGTCCGTTTTATGTATGTCTGTAAAGTCCCCCGTGACACAGGATTTATTCCTAGTGCGGGAGTAGTCTTTAAAAAAAAAAAACTACAACCAAATAGTGATGATAAATGATGACATTATCATCAACAACCTTTAATTCACCACTGCTGGACATAGTTTTGGGATACTATCGTATGGACATAGTATTGGTATACCAATCTGGCTAGAGACGTTCTATAGGGTTTGTGTTCAGTTTTGCTTTTCTTTGCAGAGCTGTTAACTGCGTAATTTGCTTAATTAATTTAATAACATCTATGCTTCGATCAATAATAGTACAATTATTGATCGAAGCACCTATGGGATAAAGATTGGTGTTGATACTCCGTATTCTCAATCCGACGCACACAGAGTACAACTAAATACATTCCACTTACTAAAAGATTCTTTTATAAATCCTTATCTCACAGCGACAGACAGCCTCATTCTTTTATCAGAAACTTAATTATATATTTGGCGACTGCTGCCCAGCGGTAATTGAAATAGATTAGTTCTATGGTCATATTAACCTGTGTGAGAATATTCATTGCGTAATTCAGGATCCGTTAATACCTAGTTAGGTTTACGGCGCTGCTTTTATGTGCGGCTACAGAATAAAATAACTCTTAATGGGTTTATTTTATACGCCACTATCAAATGTGGCGTCCTATTTTGTTTTTATTATAGACCATTCTAACTAAAATGCCTTTAACTAAAGAGCTGGTAAGCCTCATTCGGGTAATTTTCACTTTTTAATTGTACGTGATAAAGTTCTAAATTATCTATATTTCTGTATAATTAGTCTATTATTGTTTGAAATAAAATTTGAAATATTAAAACGATAAACATAGTTTATGATTCCATTATGTAATAAAACCCTGCCCACTTCGTTGGCCGTATTTTACACATTATTTATTTGACATTCACAAATAATGTGGCTTTCTGTTGATAAAAGAATTTTCAAAATCGATTCAGTAGATCCAGAGATTACACCCTACAACTTTACAAACAAAAAACTATACCTCTTAATAATATTAGAAGAGATTAATTAACATTCTTTTAATAAGTTAAGGTTAAAATATTTTAACAATTAAATTAAATGGATATGCTATTGCTGACTTTTCATGAATAGATTTATTTGTCTACCGATTCCGAAATCCGGTTTTTCTATTTGAAAATGGCCCACAAGTCATATACACAGTGCCGTCTTCACCATAAGGGCACACGGGGCCAGTGCCCAGGGCCCCCATCATCAGGGGGGCCCCGAGGAACCGACAATTTTGTCTCAGACATATATTCTCATTATAATTTGCGTACACATTACACCATTTTCACAAAAAAAGTGTTGCCCGCGGCTTTCCTGGCGTGGAAGTTGATTATATGTATTTAATCAAAATATGTAAGTATGTATGAATAATTTATTCATGTTCTTAAACGTTTTATTTATTAACTAGCGACCCGCCCAGCTTCGCACGTGTGGATTTTAGATGCACCAACTGATGACACGATTCGTGCAGTTAAATTGGTTCAGGTAGCGGATATAAAGAAGTCTCGAGTCGAGAACGCCATCTGAAACACGTTTTCCGCTCCCAGATATGCGATAGAGCCCAATGTCCAGGAGAAGGTCGGCAGCAATGTACATTGGAAATTGAGAACCTCGTACGGAAAGCGTAGATAATAAAAGCAAACAACATGCAAATTTTCATAAACAGCATCAAGGACCTGTAAGTAAGAGCTGCAGCCTGCGGTGGTGGCCAAGCCACCACGCTTCTATAAGTGAAGCACTGGACGCCCTGGAGGTCGAAGTGGTTCGACAGGATATCCGGCCGACCCACAAGCGAAGTCTCAGAAGAAATAAAAGAGATCAAGTATTCTTTTAAGAAGAGTTCTGGGATCAAGTGCTACAGATATGGTGAGAGAGATCAGCTAAGTAATCCGCTAAAGAGTTAGTAGATGTCCAGGTTGAAAAAAAATATAGGAAGGCCTGGAGGAGCTGTTGAGGAAACGATGCGAAATAAAGTTTGTTGATCTAAGACGCACGTTCCAAGGCACCAATCTGGGAAAGCCTGATATATAAAAGGTGACTATATAAGACAATCCAAAGAATATGTCTCGATGTGAAAATGTACTCTGACTCGAAATTCGAAATCTTGCTTCGAACTCAAAGCTTTAATTTTTGGACCCTGTGAAGATGAAACAATGAAGTTAGCACAGGGGGATGACATTCAGAGTGTGCTGCTTGGGAGGGGCCGCGCCGTGCCCTCATCTCTGTAGTAGGCAGTGACCTCTCGCTGTCGGCCGTAGTTCGTTCTATGGTCGACGGCGAGGAGTCCTGGGACGCGGTGGTGTCCTTCTGCGAAGCGGTCATCTCGCAGAAGGAGGCTGCGGAAAGGGAAAGGGAGATCCTGACCTCTCTCTCGGTCCGCAGCAGGCGCACCGGGCGTCGGGGGAGGGCCTACGCTGCCCTCCACCGGCCCCCCTAACTGGGTCCAGGGGTGGCGGACTTGGGGATGTCCGTCGCCCCCCAACTGGACCCGAGGTGGCGGCGCGTAGTGTTCCCGCGCGCCCCTCTTGAAGTCGCGAGGGAAACTCTCCCTCGCTGACGAGATGTGGCCCGCAGCGGCGGGCCGGCACCAGTCGGGGATCGCGGTTGTCTCTTATGTTCCCGTGATCCCCGGCGTAGGTGTGAGACGGAACACCGGGGGGTTTTAGTCAGTAGGAGTCTGACAGACCCCTTCGCCCCTTTCCCCAGGGCGGAGGACATCCATGAGGATTTCCCCCGTCAAAAAAAAAAAAAAAAAAAGGGGGATGACATTGACCTAAAGAAAATTATTACTTGGTAAGCATCTAAGGTTCCGGACGTTCTCCGTGCAGTTCACGATGGAGCTTCAGGAGGCCATCCTAGTGTCAAGAAACGTCGGCAAGATGTACCGGGTTGGTGTCGTAGTGGTGCCGTAAATGTACTACTTGTACTCTGTTGTAAGCAACTTTATAATGGACTGGAAACTAATTGCAGTTGACATCGCGAACGGGAACGAGAAAACTCGATACGACTGGCGCTCAAACGGTTTTGATAAAGGTGCACTGGTTTGGCTGAATAACTCGACACGTATGCATAGAAAAGCCCCAAAACTACAGACCAAGTGGGAGGGTCCGTATAAAATTAACCGGATTAACGACATGACCCACAGGATTCAGCGACAATTGAGTTCAAAGTATGTAGTGCATATACACCACCTGGCTGAATATAGAAGTGGGTAAATATAGCAGCAATATGGCGTGGTAGCAATAACGATGCAATGTTAGCCGAGAAAGTTCTAGTCGGATTCTCCAGGCACAGAATAATAAAACTTATGGGAATATAGACTGATTGCCGCGCGTTTGACTTGTTTATATTCGACAGCGTTTTTACGGAACCGGGCGTTTCGACAGGCTGTTGAACTTTCCCAAATAATCTAGTAATGGCGGCATATACCTATTTAAAAAAAAAAGGTTAGTTTGAGCTACAGTGCGACAAATATCTGAGTGATGTAAGTGAATAACAGAGCGACCTAGGCGGTCATTAAGGACTATTATTCTAATTTGTTCTGTGGTTTTAAGAGCGTTTATAATGAAGTCTCTTTTACACGTCAAAAGGCTTAATTCTCAAATTTGTCGAATCCGAACACGTGATAATAAATACAAGGTTTTGCTTAAATATAATAAATATCATAATAAATGTTCATAGTAGAAAAATGTTAGCATAATACACTTTATTTACTTTCCAAAAGGGCCCCAAATTCTTATGTGCCCCGCTTAGTTTAAGACGGCCCTGCATATACATCTAAAAAATTGGAAGTTTGAGGCTGTATAGTTGGACCTAAATAGGCAGGTATATGAAACAAAGACGTAGGTTCGCCCATGTTTAAAACTCTTGCTAATAGCATTATCAAAAATCAGGTTTTCAAATAACATCTTTAGATATAGGCAGATATTGTCGGAACTTATTCGCGATCAATTATTTAAAATTTTACCCTCTATATCCCGACATTTCAAGTGTGTGTGTGAGTGTGATCACGAGCTGTATTACCTGTTCGAAACGTCGGGAAATCTAGAATATGTCCCATTATACATTAAAAACTCTGTGCATTTATAAAATGCCCGAAAGCGTAAAACAGTTTAAACACAAATGTCAGTTCCCGAGATAAAATACAAACTATTAAGTTTTTTTACAACTAGCAACAGGTTTAAAACTTTTCAATAATAAATACATTCATACTTCAAAAGTATTCAATGTAGGCAACGAACATTTATCTTCCTACGTCTGATTTTTAAATGGAAAACGCGAAGAAACGTGCATTTGGATCTTGATCTGAGAGCGCGAAGGATCACAAACAGACGGGAATTACTGCCGTCGTATTTGCTTGAAAAGTTTTCGTAAAAATAGTTTTTCTTCTATTGAAAAATTCAGTTGTTTTTTCCTGACTTAAATCAAATGCCAGTTGTCTGAACGAACTAATTAAGCTGATTGACCCAGACATTGTTGTTTAGCTCTAGAATTACTTTATTTATCTCTTAATTGCGAAGACTTAGAAGTTTTTTACAACTTCAAGGAGATGTATATTTGATGCTAGTTACGTTTTCTTGAGAAAATTTGTCTTGTCTGATAGGTTGACAGATGGTAAAGATTTTTTTTCTGCAATTGTGGAATGGTAAGTATAAAATAGTGTGGTAACTTCATTACTGTTAATTAGAGGTTTTCTTGGTTTTGAATTACATTTGAATAGTTTATTAGATAAATGTTAGACACAAAATAGCCTCGACCGGAGTGATACCACGGCCTCACAGAAAACCGGTGTGAAATAGTGCTTGCGCTGTGTTTCACCGAGTGAGTGAGGATACCGGAGGCCCATACCCCAATCCCCTACCCCTACTTCCTTCTCCCATCCCCAAAAGGCCGGCAACGCACTTATGACGCTTCTGGTGTTGCAGGTGTCCATGGGCGGCGGTAATCGCTTACCATCAGGCGACACGTCTGCTCGTTTGCCCGCCTATTCCATAAAAAAAGCCTAGATGGCTATTCTCTACGGTCCAATCTATCTCTATGCTAAAATTAATACAAATAATATTAATAGTACAGATTAGTAAATTATATAAAAGGATATTAAAAAACGGTTACATAAAATATCTTTTTCATAAAAAACCTTCTTAATTTTTTATCTCAAAGTCCAAAAGACAAAATGTGTTTAAATTAGCTTTTCTTTTCAAAAGAAATATCTCTCAGACTTAAAGTGATTAATGACGTACTCTCACAAATACTACAAGTTCTATGTTTACATAACTTTATCATCAATCATTTGTCACTACCCTTAGTACCCTTAATAAAATAGTAAATGTCAATATCAAGTTTAAGTTTCATCCCTTATCTTCAAAGTTAGCGTGGGATGCTGCACAAGCATACTTAGATCATACTTGTGATAATTTAGTACAAGATTCTAAAGCCATTCAAACTTTAATCGGGAATACAAACTTCCTGTAATCAACTCCGAGGCTTTGTTAAACCCATTTCGTTATTCGTTAATCCTATTGAAACCCTTTATCAAATAGGGCAGTTACCGCTTTTGGTAAAATATTTAATAATTAAATGTCGCCTTTATGGCAGTACTTTATCGCTTGTATCACGTAGAGTGTTCTCAGGAGCTCTTCCAACTGTTTCCCCCTTCCCCCTTCCTCTACAGGACAACACGTGCACCGACAGCACTTGGAAGTCACCGCTTCAGAGTGGTAGACATACGTTCTCGTACTCATCGCTTCGGTTCGTCCTCTCTCAGCGCACGTGTTTCCCTTCCACTATGATCCCGGGTCCTTTAAGCGGGGCGTAAAAAAGCATCTCACTTGGCGGCCATAGTGTGGGTTACCATGCTGCAATGTCCTTATTCGCATTGAGGATGGTGATCACCGCTTTTGGAATCTGCTCATGCCTTCCATCAGGCAGAGCAGAGTCATTTTGGTGCAGCTATAACATAAAAAAAAACGTAGACGTTAAAATTATATTTGCACATCAACGAGTTCGTTTCTTCTTCTTCTCCCTAGCCTTTTCCTACTTTAGGTGGGATCGGCTCTTCTTGTTTTACGGCGCCAAGACATTCTGTCAGGAGTTGTCGGGTCCGGTAAATTCTCCTTCTTCAGGAGCTTGGTCGTGCTGGTCCACCATATCAACGGGGGTCGTGCAAGGCTTCTTTTGCCTTCTGGTAGGCTTAGAGCCGTCTGTACAACGTGCTGCTCTGGTCTTCTCATAATATGTTCCTTTGTTGTCGATATTTAACACTATCAACTAGTAGTAGCGTTGGACATCATCAAGGACTCCGCAAGTTCCACAATTTGGCTTATGAATTTTTTTCATGAGATGTCCAAACCTTCAAGATGGGTAGTGGCCTGACCGCAGTCTGTGCTCTATAACAATTACCAGAGTATCCTAGTAGGTCGATGTCGAATGGTCTTATACCAAATTCCCTTTTCCTTACTTATTTCAGCAAAATACTCTTTGAAATGTCTATAATATAGATTGCTTGCAACTTGCAAAATTTTAAGACCTTTTAATCGTGTAGTTAATTCCATCTTTACATACTAGATTAGCCAACGAATCAGCCTGCTCGTTACCCCGGAGACCAACATGCACCCATTGCAATCTCAAAGACTTACCAGATGAATTTAATTCATGCATTTGCTTTAGCTACATACGCTAACAGTGTATCTCCGATACCAGAGGCGCATCGAGCCATATGATGCAAAGCGCTTTTACTATCAGTTAAGCCATTTTGTCGCTATTTAGCGAACAAGCTTAGCTCAGAGCCTTTAAGATTGCAATAAGCTCCAGTGTAATAATGGATACACAAAATTAAAAAAAATTAAAAAGTTATTGAGCTTAGTTAAATTTATTTAAAAAACTTGAGAGGTGTCAAAGGACACACGGATGGAACGAAGTTTATATATATATATATATTTGATATACTACTACTAATAAAAATGCGCATAAAATACTCAAATTATTTTAGAAATAATCAGACTGTACAACATATACTATAAAACAATATATATTTTCTGTAAATAAATGCAAAAAGCCAACATCACGTGGTATTCCCAGGCGGTCACCCATCCAAGTACTAACCACGCCCGATGTTGCTTAACTTCGGTGATTAATAATAATAATAATAAATATTTTCGGACATCTAACACACAACGCCATCTAGTCCCAAGCTAAGCAGAGCTTGTGTTATGGGTACTAGACAACTGATACAAATACATAGTTATATATTTATATATATTTTTTGTAAATACATACATATTATACATAGAAAATACCCAAACATTGGCCGAGAACCGGTGTATTCAACATGGTATGGACGTTGGCAATCAGTTTGTTATATTTAACGTTGAGTATCCAGCACTATGACGTCAACTCAATGTTAAAAGTGTCGTTACAACTTTTGGTCTTAATTTTTTCCGTCTAGCCCCCTTTCGCAACGCGCAATGAGGAACTTCGTTCCAAAAACGTTCATGTCGGGAACTAAGGTGTTTGGGCGGTTAATATGTATTTGTAGTAGATGCCAATGTCTGTTTTATTGTGTAGAAGTTTTATGAATGGTAATAATGTTGTCACAGACTATTCTAAGTCGGGTCTTGTTTAAGCCTGGATTACCTTCAGTCATGTCTCCACAAAGAGGATTACTGTCTGGCAGCACTGGCTTTGTTATTTGTTTATTTTTATAAACTCCGAGAGAACTTTGTTCAGTAAAGTACTTCAATTCCTTACCCAATAAAAACTTTTCAACTTAATTAAGTCCTTAAATAGAAACGGTTCGAGTTAAACAATTTGTTCAGAAAAACTTCCGTCTGACAAATTAATTTATTTAATGCGTCATAAAATCTCGTTTTTATAGGTTATTTGAAGTGGTTGTAACGTTGTAGCTGTCGTCTACAAGTATGTAGTATACTGGTTTAACTCCATGGTGTTACCCGCGGTTGCTGTTTTTTTTTTATTATTTTTTTTTTATTTACAAACCTGCGCTATTGAATGCCTCGTTGGTCTCACGATTGGCGTGTGCGACTGGTGATCATGAGGTCTCGGGTTCGATTCCCGGGTCGGATCAAATGTTTGTATGATCTACAAATATTTGTTTCGGAGTTTGGGTGTGTTCTACGTATGATATGTATGTATTTACAAAAAAGAAGTATATATGTATTTGTATCAGTTGTCTAGTACCCATAACACAAGCTCTGCTTAGCTTGGGACTAGATGGCGTTGTGTGTTAGATGTCCGAAATATTTATTTATTTATTTTATTTATCCTCAGAGGCTCTAAGCCCAATACAATAGCGTAGTTACATAGATTAATACTAATCACTTGCATACAATCCATAAAAACAAACTTGCCACTAAAATACTAACAAACAAAAAAATCGTAAAAAACCTTTTTTTATAGAATAGGCGGGCAAACGAGCAGACGCATCGCCTGATGGTAGGCGGAGGAAGGGGTAGGTGATTGGGGTATGGGCCTCCGGTATCCTCACTCACTCGGTGAAACACAGCGCGAGCACTATTTCACACCGGTTTGCTGTGAGGCCGTGGTATCACTCCGGGCGAGCCGGCCCATTCATGTCGAAGAGTGGCTCTCCCACGGTTAATGTTTTATGTTTTCTAAAGGTAACATATAGACCAATTCGAAACTCTTGTGTATTCGCTCAGTGAACATGTGAACAGATCAGTATGGTCTGCCATTGTGTTGAGCGTATTTAGAGCCCTAGTCATTGGCGCGTGGTGCAAGGGATGGAACTTTACAATATCCAGTAACACCGTGGGGTGATGTTAGTCTAAGAAAAGTAGCGCAAGTTGCTCCTGCTATCATCAGCTGTCTGCTATATTATGCTGCTAGTGAAAGTCCCGTCAAAATCAGTCCAGCCGTTCCAGAGATAAGCCGGAACAAACAGACAGGTTTTTCGAATATCGATTCTAAAAAAACATTTTTTGATAGAACTACCGTATAAACTTGCATATTCATTTAGTAAAAGTTGTTAGTTATTATATAATATATAAATAGTAGTATACAACATAATATATTATCTTATAATTAAATTAAAATACTAGGAAATAATAATAAAAAAAGGAAACAACAATATTCACATACAAGCGTCAAAAAATTCCTCCGCATCATCGCCTACTGGAAGCGTTCCCAAAAGGCTGGCAGCATTGCCACGTTGAATGGCAATGCTAATTCTCTGTGCTAGAAAAAGGCCGGCCTTCTGGTCACGAGAAGCGTCGATGAGTTGCTTAGCTAGTTGTTTAAACATAGCGCGAGCACTCGGACCCCATGAACCTAGCGTGTCGACCCCAAACGGTTCAAAAATATAATTACCTATTAGGTTTTGATATTTACGCCGTTTGAGGCTTTCCGCAGAAGCAGCAGCAGCGCCAGCATAACCAGCTGTACATGGAAGATGAGATGGCATTTCTATAATATATATATAATATATTTCTATATTATATATAATATATTATATATAATATAGAAATTACACACAGATACTTCACTTATTTTTATAAATATAAAATACTAGCATTTGTCTACGGATCCGCTTGTGTGAAACCTATCTTCTAATTCAATATGTTAATATTGATTACGATAGATTAACATTATTGGATTTAGAAAAGTTCTAAGTAAACTGTTTTTATTGTTATACAAGTAAATTTTTCACAAAAACCGACTTCAAGGTTCGACTCGATTTCTCTTACATGCCATCATCAGATCTTGATGTCCTCATCATGGTACCACCGTTGGGATATCTTAAAAAAGGAATCATCAAAATCGGTTCATAATCGACGAAGTTATCCGCGAACACACTTAAAAAAAACATATATACGGTCGAATTGAGAACCTCCTCCTTTTTTAAAGTCGGTTAAAAATGCAACTCCTGCTTTGGGAACATGCCCTATTTAACGGGAAACTTTGCAAACATACATACAAAGAACACTCAGACTCAGAACAATAATTCGTGAATCACACAAGCTAGATCGATTTATCGCCCCTGAAACCCACTGCATACTAAATGTTAAGAAAATCGTTGGTGTTTTGTTTTTTTTTTATGTATGGCCCGCCAAAATGACTCTACTCTGCCTGATGGAAAGCATAAGCAGAATCCAAGAGTCACCATACTCCAAATGCAAATATATACTTATTAGCTTTTACCCACGGCTTCGCTCGCATTTAATAAGAAGTATCCTATATTACTTTTAATACCTCCAATAATATGTGTACAAAGTTTCATGATGATTGGTTAAGTAGTTTTCATAAAAATAAATAAAGTTATGAAATGTTGCACAGTTGTCACAGTTTTGAAGATATGGCAGGTAAACCCCAAAATAAACTAAGATTTTCGAGTTGTAAAAGTATCGTGTGAAAAGAGGTATATTCAATAATAAGGGTCCAAAAATACAGGCATATGACATGACAGATAGACGGAGGTAGGTAGAGCAATACAATTTACGTGAAACCCTTTCGAGATCATAGTGACGGACGGATGAAGGTATTATCCTTATTATTTCGGCATCAAGACACATGCTTCAAAATGTAAGAATAATATGTCCACAATGGAATGACGATTTATCGGCGGTGGAAAAACACCAGACAATTTCAATAGAAACACACATTCACGTATTACTCCGTAATAGAAAGAACTGACGTATCGCCTGATGGTAAGCGATTGCCGCCGCCCATGGACACCCGCAACACCAGAGGCGTCACAAGTGCGTTGCCGGCCTTTTGGGTATGGGCCTCCGTTATCGTCACTCACTCGATGAAACACAGCGCAAGCGCTGTTTCACACCGGTTTTCTGTGAGACCGTGGTATCACTCCGGTCGAGCCGGCCCATTCATGTCGAAGCGTGGCTCTCCCACGGTACCTTATGGTTTGGTTTGCAGCCCAGTTTGTCTGTCCTCTATCGTCTTTATTATGGAGAGTGTTCTGACCAGCTCATCCAACTAGTCCCATCTTTTCCCTTCCTCTACACAACTGCACGTACTGACACGTCACCGTTTTCCTGTCTCTCCTTCCACTCATGCTTTCCATCAGGAAGAGTAGGGCATCATTATGGCAGTTATCATATAAATATGAAAAAAGTCTCCCCTCCCAGAATTAGGAGGTTTCAGGTTCTGGTGATCTCACTAACTCGGGTTAATAAAACAAAGGAGCGTTAGGTTTTCTTTGTATATGTGTGTTTGACGGCAGTTTGGTTACCATACCATTATATAGATAATGAGTTCTAAGTGGTATGAAATCAGACGGTTGCGTGTGAGATACGTCTGGATACGTCACATTATTATGATACATCTGGTTTTTTTTTGACGGGGGGATGATTTCAATTTTAATAAAAACATTGAATAGTTTTTCATATAATTTACGTATATAGATAACTCATTACGTTAGATTAATTAATACATTAACCGTTGAATACTCAATGTTTTAAAATGTTTGTGATCATATATTCTGTTTAAAGTAATCACATTCGTACTACCAATATTTTCATAATTACAAATGGAGGCAGCGAGGCTTTCATCGGATTAGTATTTAAAACATAATTTAAACACATACTCGCTTAACTCGGTTGTCTGATCGCATACTAGACCAGTCTTACTGTGGGAGAGACACGCTTCGGCATAAATGGCTCGACCGGAGTGATATCACGGCCTCACAGAAAACCGGTGTGAAATAGTGCTTGCGCTATGTTTCACCGAGTGAGTGAGGATACCGGAGGCCCATAACCCAATCCCCCTACCCCAACCTCCCCCCCCGGCAACGCACTTGTGACGCTTCTGGTGTTGCAGGTGTCCATGGGCGGCGGTAATCGCTTACTATCAGGCGATACGTCTGTTCGTTTGCCCGCCTATTCCATTAAAAAAAACAGAATATTTACAAACATGCTCATATTTCTAAAGGAGAATGGCAGAGCCTGCACCGCTGGCAATATGCTATGAATGTCTATGAGATTTATATCGTTTATCATGTGAATCATCATAGATAATTATTTTCTTATCTTTATCATATTTTTAGAACTGTTCTAAAATAATTTTAATTCTGCTCATAAAGTTGTTACAACGGCATTAACAAATAGCATTCCTACGTATTCTAAACACCTCATGCTTAAATCTACTTACTCTGAAAACTAGATGTCGGATTGACAAAAATAATTTACATTATTATATATTCATGAATGAGCTCACTGATTGTATTTAGTAAAAGAGCAAATTTAATTGACGTATCAAGAAAATCGTAGACAAATGATTTTGATTTCAAAAATATTATATTACGCCATCTTGTTCACAACAATGACTACTCAATTGTGATCCATATATTAAACTATAATCTAAAAACTAAATTAACTTTTAAACGCAATTATGTTAAAATCTTGGAATTTCAAATTTTATTATCAGTGATATTAGCAGTCAAATAAATACAAAAACAATCCCTAAGATGAGATATGCCGAGCGGTACAAAAGTCCCATACAAACCTGTCATTGTCCTTTATACAAATTGTAGATCAATTATACCCAGACGCAGATAAATTGACCGTACTCATCAAACAAATAGTTGTCTTAGGTCGGAATTGATTTAACGCCCTCTAGTTTAACAGGTAAGGTCAGGTTCTTTAACGGTGAACCTAAAATTGATCGCATCTGTTAAATTGAAAGTAAATAATATTAATAGCAATAAGAACTTAAGGACGCGTCTCCACCAAAATTGTTGGCAATTTCAGTGTATGCAACTCTTCAGAAAACCGCCAATTTTTGTTTCCGCTGTGTCTACATCGAGTCGCCAACAATTTGAAAAACATTCCAACTAAGCGTCTCCAAAGAGTCAATAAATATTTGCAAGAAGCGTATTCTTTTGATGTATACCGCAAAAAAACAGAAAAACGGTTCCCAACAATTGTATTGTATTTGTTGCCAAAGTTTCTGTAATTTCAAGGAAATTACAGAAACTTTTGTCACCAACACGTATTGACAACACAAAAGTTGCAAACTTTTGTTCGGCGGAGACTCGTATTAAGACATCGACAACTGTTTGATGGTATTTTAAATGGATGTCTTCAAGCATTGATAAGAAAAAGTATGTATACAAACAGGCATGCAACAAATTGATTCTATAAGAATTATTTTTTAATTTTTGAGCCCTTTAAACGCTCTTTTGATCTTCCTTCAAAGCAAAAATACAGATCTTCGTTATAAAAGATATCTCTAAGTATTATAATAACGCGGTATTGTGAAGGACGCGACGCAAAGACCTTTTTAAAAATAATTATCCTAACCGCTAGACGAACGGAGAGTGCTTTCTTGAGGTAATATCTCTAAAAGTAAACCCTTCTTAAAATTTTCACATCTTTCTAAATTATTTAGGGATTCAATAAACTTTTGATGTTATTAAGTAGGTACATAACGAATTTCTCATGAAGTATTTTGAGGCTTCAATGAGGTGTTTACGAAACAACGTTAAGCCTCCGGAAGGTTTTAAAAAATCTGCCGAGTGCGAAAAAAATCACGTTTGTGGTATGGGTGCCTACCATTTTTTGTTTTTTTTTTGTTTTTAGTATTTGTTGTTATAGCGACAACAGAAATACATCATCTGTGAAAATTTCAACTATCTAGCTATCACGAGTCATTAGATACAGCCTGGTGACAGACAGACGGACAGCGAAGTCTTAGTAATAGGGTCCTGTTTTATACTTTGGGTACGGAACCCTAGAACGCGTGAAAACAGTTAGATAGTTTCGGAGTTGATCGTGAACAACAACGTCACAAAAGTATTATGTAATATATTAAATGTGTACTTAGATACGTGTATCCTCATTGGTGGTAATTAATGGAATGGGGCTGGAATTACAGTGGATGGAATGTTTGGGTTTAAGTATGTCTCTGTATACCTTTTTGACGAGAAACGACGCAAATGTTTGTAAGTACATGTGCTGGACAAAATGTGGTTTACATTTTTGCATCACGTCTGCAGCACATAAGTCTTTCTACTCAATCTACTCAGACCAAGGGCATTATTTCTGACGCAATCTGACAATTATGACTGCTTCGGTGGCGCAGTGGTAGTGTATGTGACTGCTGTGCTTGAGGTCTCGGGTTCGATTCCCGGGTCGGACCAAATGTTTGTATGATCTGCAAATATTTGTTTCGAAGTTTGGGTGTTTTCTATGTATAATATGTATGTATTTACAAAAAAAATGCAATATATGTATTTATATGAGTTGTCTAGTACCCATAACACAAGCTCTGCTTAGCTTGGGACTAGATGGCGTTGTATGTTAAAATGTCCGAAATATTTATTATTATTATTATTAATTAATCAAGAAGTGCGTTCTTCATCGGCGTCCTTACTTCCGTCGAAAAACGTTCCGTCCCTTGCCTCGAAATCAGTCTCATACAAATTACAGGACGGAAAAAATGTTTTTGGAAAAAGTCTCTTGGAAAACAAAGATTTAATTTATAATACTAATTATTCTGCAACCTAAGCAGTCCCTAACTAAGCAGAGCTTAAACTATAGGTATTAATTAAACAACTAATATTATACTTAGAAACATCCTGACTAATTTTAACATTAAATATTCACGCACATTAGTGTTTGACATGATCGTGAATCGAACCCGTGACCTTTAACGTAGCAGTTCGTCACATAAACGCCTACACCATCCGGTCGTTAATTGACATTGTCGTTAAAGCTAACCAAAATGCTGCAAAGGTAATGATTTACAGAAAGAGCAATCATCGCTAACGACTCCAGAATACTAAAACTCCGATTTACAATTTGAACAGATATTTCCTGAATAATTTCCCTTTGGCCAGGTTCTCCAGCTTTTTATACCGTTGCATCAAATACAGTTGTATTCTGATGAATTTAAGGTTGAATTTAAATTGTTATTGTATTAGTCTCTACGCCAATACTCCGTCTGTCGACGCTGACCCGAATTTATAAACAATGTAATATGTATGACAATACAGTACAGACTGCAAGTGTTTGTGTTAAAAAACTAACTTCAAGAACTGGACCTAACGGGAAACACCAGCTTTCCGATAAAAGAAAAGAAGTATTACAGATTTATAATTACAAATTTCAACAAAAAAAACCGACTTCAATCTGGACCAATTTAAATGGGACCATTCGGGAAGCAACAGCTTTCAAATAAAAAAGGATCATTTAAAATTGGTTCATTCAGTCGAAAGTTATGAGGTAACAAACATAAAAAAAAACAATCGAATTGAGTAACTCCTCCTTTTTTTAAAGTCGGTTAAAAAGAGAGCACATGTAATTACAGATAACAATGGAGGTTGTAAGAGCCCTATTACTGAAGTCCTTGCCTGCGGCTCAGACAAACATCACTCCCTCCACGACAGTCTAGCAATAACTATTACACACTGCTTTGCCACTAGTATATTACTTTTCTTTTTATTTTATTTTTATTTATTTTGATGCCAGACAGACAGACAGACATAGTCTCACGTATCCCACGCAGGACAACACTTTGTGTGATCCACAAATTGTTGTTCTGAGTCTGGGTGTTCTTTGTGTCCGTTTCATGTATGTTTGTAAAGTCCCCTGCGTCACAGGATTTATTCCTAGTGCGGGAGTTGTCTTTTTAAATAAAAAAATAAAAAAGAGGTATAGCGAGGAGGTTCTTGTCTTTCGAGCTGTAACACCGGTTTCTTGGTCCCTGTACCTCAAGTCGGTGGGCTATTAAAAAATACTAGTGGTCGAAATACAAACATAATTCTTTAATTTTCTTTAATTTTTTTCTATATTATATTTTATTATATATATTTACTAGATGATGCGGCAAACGTTGTTTTGCCATATTAAAAAATATTGTTATAAAAATTGATGTTGGTCGATTCTCAGACCTACCCGATGCACACCGAGATGCACACCAAATTTCATAAAAATAGATCCAGCCGTTTCAGACGAATACTCGTCTGAAACGGCTGGATCTATTTTTATGAAATTTACGGTTACCATACGGTAACTAACATTGTGACACGAGAATTTTATGTATATTTTTTTTTTTTTTTCAGTCCATTTAAACTTTAACTGTTCCAAATTTTATACTTCTCCTTTCGCAGAATTTTCGTAAAAAGAAGTAAAAATATTTTATTTTCTGTCTTTATAAAATGTTAATAATATAAAATAGTAATAATAATATTTTTTATCTCAATAATATTACTCACCAAACAACAGCAGCAACAGATCACTCAACGCCAAACTGAACAGGTAATAATTAGTAGCCGTGTGCATAGCGGGGTGCTTCACGATCACCACGCAAACTGACACGTTACCCCCCATCCCCGTCATAAATATCACCAGGAGTAACACCGATATGGGAATTATCTTCGGTAAAGGAAGCCGCCGTGGCCCCATCATCAACCACAACAGTTCTTCTTCAGTGCAGTCGAAGTATGTGGCGTTGGTACATCGGTGGTACAACTGAAGAGTTGTCTCGTTAGGACGAAGGAAATCTATGGAGTCTACCATTTTGGCACACTTTTGAAAAGTTTTTAAATTAATTTATAATTACTACTGTTTTATTTTTGTTTGTAGGTACATTTCATAACACTATACACGATTAAACATAACTAACTTTACATTTTAGATAATGTTTAAGTGTTACTTTAATTTCTCAAGTTGTAATTTCAAGTTTATAAGTTAGACTCGCGATCGTAGCACTGCATTCTACGCGACTGCTACGTGCGTAGCGCGCGACTGTCGGCACTTAACTGAAATGTGATTCTCTAGAGATCTACCACTAAACTGAATTATGAGATCACGTGCAGAAATATAGGGTGAATATAGTATTTAATGGACAATTGGCAGAACAATTTAGTAGCTGATTTAAATCCAATATCTCTTTAAATTTTAGAAAGAATGTGCTTGGAAGTTGTTGAAATTTGAAATTCCAGATTGAAATGCAAGGACCGAGGAGACGGGTATACTAGACAATGTGGTCAGTCCCTAGATAGAAGACAGATATATGAATACTGTAAACTCTTTAGGATATAATGAAATATCCGGGTTTGTCTGTACTTGTCTTGCAAATATTAGTTTTTAACTAAACATGTTAAATTTAGATGATTATATTTTTTTTGTGAAATTCTTTATCTAGACCTTATAAAGATAGACGCGGCGTCGTTCCTGGTGTAGCCTGAAATAACATGGTCCGTGTCCTCCCAGAGCAGGGCGCCTGAGAGCAGCCGCTGGGGTGGTTTTAGTGGAATCACCACATACCTGGAGCCGGAGATCCGAAGGGATTTCTACCACGTCAACAAAAAAAAGCCCTAATAAAATAACTTTTTTTCGGAGGGGCGGGCTTCATAGCTAAAGAACATATTTAAGGCTAAATGACATGTATGGCTCCATGGTCTAAGAAAACAAGGTCTCGCATTCCGAGAGCGGCTCGATGTGACGTCACTATCCAGTTACCACTTTACAGCAACATAAAACGAAATGAACCAACCACAATGATATTATATAATATCATTGACCAACCACAAAAAGCGATAGTGATGATGACGTCATCTCGATCTCTCTGTCTCGTCACTGTATCTCGGAATGCCATAACCTGGCGAAGTATATTGTTATACCATGTATGGCTCCAACAGCAAGTCCATTATCATGATAACTAAGATAACAAGGTCTCGTATTAGAGCGTATGTGATGTGACGTCACTATCCAGTTACCATGTGGTAGCAACATAACATGAAATGAACCAACCAGCGACAGCGATGATGACGTCATGTCAATCGTCGGAATGCCATACCTGGCGTAGTATATTGTTATACTAGTAGGAGAGCTGGTACCATTTTTGTGTAGGTATTTGAGGCAAGCTGAAAACTTGTCACACACCTCTCCTAATATACCCCAACACGAAACTGCAGACCTGGCTGGTGAGTAGCGGGACAAATTTTTGACAACCAGCGATAGTGATGATGACATACTGCACGTTTGGCTTAGTGGTTTAACGGTCACCACGCCGTTTCCTACTTAGCTAAGTGTCGTGGGTTCAAATCCCACGTAGGACAACACTTTGTGTAATCCACAAATTGTTGTTCTGAGTCTGGGTGTTCTTTGTGTCCGTTTCATGTATGTTTGTAAAGTCCCCCGCGATACAGGATTTATTCCTAGTGCGGTAGTTGTCTTTAAAAAAAAAAAAAATAAAAAAAAAATACATAAGCTTGTGTCTCCCACGTGAGCACTGTTTCTCAGAGTGCTATAACTGGCGAAGTATATCGTTATACCATGGCTTTTGTAAGTCACGTGACCTCACCAGAGAGGGGGGTTGATTTAGCCCCGCTACTCACCAGCCAGGTCTGCAGTTCCGTGTTGGGGAATAATAGGAGAGGTCTGTGACAAGCTTTCAGCTTGCCTCAAATACCTACTCAAAAAAGACTGCACAGTTGGCCTAGTGGTTTAGGCGGTCGCAACGCCGCTTGCCAATTCGCCAAGTGTTGTGGGTTCAAATCCTACACGGGACAACACTTTGTGTGATCCACAAATTGTTGTTCTGAGTTTGGGTGTTAATTGTGTCCGTTTCATGTATGTCTGTAAAGTCCCCCGCGACACAGGATGTTTATTCCTAATGCAGGAGTAGTCTTTTAAAAAAAAAAAAATGGTACCACCCCATAAAGTTGTACACTATGCTAGCAACAGTTTGCGTAATGCATAATAATACAAACTGATTTATTTTTATAAATGGTAGTTATTTCACATTAATCTATATATCTATATATATAAAAGCGAAATACCACTCACTTATTAATCACGATATCTCAGAAACTATAACACCTACAAACTTGAAATTTGGCAGGTAGGCTCCTAATAGGGTGTAGACATCCGCTAAGTACGGATTTTACTAAACTCCACCCCTAAAGGGATAAATCAGGGGATGAAAGTCTGCGTGAGCGAAGCTGCGTGCAAAAGCTAGTTTATTATATGTCCTGAAGGTACATTGACAACTGAAGATTATTTTATACTGAACTCTTTTATATTTTACTAGCTTTCACCCGTGGCTTCGCTCGCATCTAATAAAAAGTATCCTTGTAACGTCTAATACCTTAAAATGTTACCAAAGTTCCATGATGATCGGTTAAGTAGTTTTCGCCGGAAAGCGTAATAAACAAACTTACATTCACATTTATGATATAGGAAATGATTACTAGCTTTTCATGCGGCTCCGCCCGCATTATCTCAGTTATCACGATAAAAGTAGCCTATGTTCCTCCAAGGTAAAATCAATGAAATTCATCCAACTCACTTCCGTGGTTTGGCAGTGAAAGAGAAACAGACAGACAGACAGAGTTACTTTCGAATCCATAATATTAGCATGGATTTCATCCTACTATCATACTAATATTATAAACACGAAAGTTTGTAAGTGTGGATGGATGGATGTTTGTTACTCTTTCACGCAAAAACTACTGAACGGATTTGAATGAAACTTTACAGTAATATAGCTTATACATCAGAATAACACATAGGCTACTATGTGCCGCGATAACCGGCATACACGCGGGCGGAGCCGCGGGCAACAGTTAGTAATTAAATAAATAAATATTTCAGACATCTTACACACAACGCCATCTAGTCCCAAGCTAAGCAGAGCTTGTGTTATGGATACAAGACAACTGATATAAATACAAATATACTTGTTTTTTGTAAATACATACATATTATACCTATATACCTACCTACATACATATATACCTACATATAAAACACCGAAACTCCGAAACAAATATTTGCAGATCATACAAACATTTGGTCCGATCCGGGAATCGAACCCGAGACCTCAAGCATAGCAGTCGCATACGCCAACACTGCGCCACAAAGGCAGTCAATTAGCTATAGTTTATGGTTAAATAAAGGTGAAATGAAAATTTATTAGTTTTTATAGGTTTTTATCAATATCTTTAATGTACAGACATCCACCTCTTACTATTCATACATATGTATAGACAATACAATGATCATTAAAGATATGTATAATTCATTAATTTGTATATACAATGGTCTATACACGTGTTTTCAGTACAATATAATTTAAAGTAAACACGCCATTCACCGCTTGAGTCAAACATCGTGTGTCAAATTACATTTAATGATATATAATGATTGTTTGGGTTTAGTTCATTTGTGTAGTTTTTCATTTCACTACTGTACTGTATACATGTACCAAATTACTAATTAAATTACTTTACATCACTCATGTTCGGTAAGTAGGTTCTTATTACCTCCAAATGGGGCTTGTAGGTGACTAATTAGCGCTCTAGGGTAATAATGTAGCTAGAAAAGCCCTAGGGCGGTAAGTAATTAAAAAAAACACTTCTTTCTTTCAAAAAGTTCGCGTACACCGTTAACCATCATACTGGCAAAAGACATCATGCATTCAGCCCAATGACCAAAGAGGTCGCTTTGCTATTCAGCCTTGTCTTCGTGTGAGTATAAAATACATCAATTTTAAATATCGAACGGCGAAGCTCAATTTCGTTCTTGAAAAAAAAAATAAGAAGTTCTTTACTTGATTCTTTCTAATGAAAAAGGGCGGCAATAGAAAACTTTTATTTTAAATATTGTTTGTTTTTGGTATTTTTTAAATGTTTTATTCTTATAATGCCGGTTTTTTTCTACTTACCTCGCAATCGAGATGTAAAGCAGAATAGTTAGCTCGGGTGTAAGCACCAATTGCACCCTCGAACTATAGGCGGGCGCCTAAATATCTCGGGCTGCAATTGATGCCTTACAGCCCTTGGCTACTAAGCTACTATTAGTTTAAGTTTTTTTTATGGAATATGCGGGCAAACGTATCGCTTGATGAACGATTACCGCCGCCCATGGACACCTGCAACACCAGAGGCGTAACAAGTGAGTTGCTGGCCTTTGGGGTGATGGGGGGCAGGGGAGACAGGGGGTTTGGGGTATTGGCCTCCGGTATCCTCACTCACTCGGTGAAACACAGCGCAAGCACTATTTCACATCGATTTTCTGTGAGGATCGATCGATTCCGGTGGATCCGGCCCATTCATGCCGAAGCGTGGCTATCCCACGGTAAAAAATTGTGTGATGATGAATTGAAAATACAAACCACCCTTTAGCACCCCAAGGGTGTCGTAAAAACTAACTAAGAAAGCAAACAAACTAAACTTGAAACAAACCCTTTTGGCGCGTCTCCAGCCTCCGTCTCCACCTGTCTAGCCAGCGTCTGAAAACCGTGGGAGAGTCACGCTTCGGCATGAATGGGCCGGCTCGACCTGAGATACCACGGCCTCACAGAAAACCGGTATGAAATATCGATAGCGCTGTGTTTCACCGAGTGAGTGAGGCTACCGGAGGCCCATACCCCAACCCCTCCCCACATCCCTTTCCCCATCCCCCAAGGGTCGGTAACGCGCTTGTGACGCCTCTGGTGTTGCGGGTGTCCATGGGCGGCGGTAATCGCTTACCATCAGGTGATACGTCTGCTCGTTTGCCACCTATACCATAAAAAAAATAGTACGGAAAAAGGTGTGCTTTACCACTGTCAAGTTTTGAAAAAGTTGTGCTTTAGAGAGGTGAGAGGAATCACAGAAAGAACATCATGAGGAGTAATTAGTTTACTAGTAGCAAAATGTTAGCAAATAGTAAAATTTGCGCTTCTTTGCTAACATTTTGCTAGTGCTACTTGCTACTATACTTTGTCCATTCGTTTATTTTCGTTTTGATAGCTCACGCCTATAAATTACCGTTTTTTTTTTTCGGAATAATGTACTACAGTAATATCGTACTTTATTGACGGTGACGGTAATTTAGTGAAGTGGCCTGAGCATAACAAACAACCACAGACTATAAAACAGTACTTGAAATGCGATATATCGATCATATGATAAAAATAATTTGACTTCATGTAAGTATTTTTCTGTAAATTTAATAAAAAAAGGAAATAAAAATAGTATCTATGACTCCAAGATTGATTATTTGCAAGGAATTAAGTCGAAATCTTGAAATTTAGGATCTAACCAAGAGTAAAGAACAAATACCTCTATTCATTCATTTAATTTAATGATCTATTATTTACATTTTTGTTTATTTCTTTCATAATATAAATAACTAATAAAGAAATAATTAATATTTAAACTAAAAGTATTTAATTAAATCGATTGAAAGTTCTTTATAAATAAAATCTCTTTTCATTTCAAATCGAATAGGTAATGTTATAATGTATGAGGGCGTCACTAATTTCGAAATTTCTTGAACTGTCAAAAAGAAAATAAACGAAAGTAAACATTTTGCTAGTTGCGATTCGCGTCTTCCTTCCTGTGCCGAGTGGTTAAAACCTGGAACTCACTACCAGCGTACGTGTTTCCGTCCCACTATGATCCCGGGTAGGTACTTTAAGCGGGGCGTGAAAAATCACCTCACTAGGCCGCCATAGTGCTGGTCACCATGCTGCACTGTCCTTGTTCTGTCAGATCTTGATAATGGCTCAACGCAGGGGTTTGACAAAATAGTTACTTAGAGAAGCAGTTATCCAGCAGTGAAATATTAGGAGCTGTGTGCTTTCCGGTACTCTATGAGAATTTAAATGTTACTAATAAAATACATAAATACCCATAAGATCTTATTTCGTATTTTAAAGATAAGTTACTACTAACGCCATCTATTGCCACAATATTGTAACTATACTCGCCATTGCGTATTAAAATTTGACATGTTGGTACTCCGGTATGAATATTGTTTTTATACTCTAACCTAACGACATCTAATTCCGACAAATGATTAAGTTAAGATTTTGTTTGGGACTATTTTTTGTATAATTTTCTTAATTAATTTCCTTTTTCTCTTAATTAGTTTGTTCTTGTTTAAATTTTCCTTTATTTTTATCTTTTTCTTGTATCAATTCTACTTCATTTTCATCTTTCCTTTTTTTCTTAAATACAAATTGTTGATTGTTTTAGTTGCAACTTATAAATCAAAACATACACACATACTTGTATAATGTAAATGAATACATGATGGTAATTTGGTACTTATCTAAAAATATGTTCCCCCATTTATTAAATACGCACTTGTTATTGTATGAGCACCTTGTCGACTATGATTATTATTAATTTCTTTGATATTGACCTGATGATTTGTTGTGCGGTCTGAGTATGCAGCTCAACTATGGTTGAATAGGTCGATGGCTGATCCATGCGTCTTACTTTATTTTACATTTGTGACATATTATTGATTGTTTTATATTTGGACATATTACATCTTTTTAAATTTGACTGTGAGTCAAAGTGCTATTTGGATTTTATTTTCCATAAGTGGACCTCATAATATAACAATACAATGTCACTATATAACAATGTAAAAATCTTGCAGCGATCAGTAAGAACGGCGCATGATTGGTTAGCTCATGGCTGTGCAGCAATTGGTCTGGACGGCGTAATAACAGCAGTTCCCGGACTCCTCCCTCCTCAGGCGCAGAGTGGCACACCGTGTGGTTTTAGTCGGTTCGAGTCCGACACACCGCCCCGCCGCAAGCCCCGGCGCGGGTGACGGTCCGAGGGGATTTCCACACGTAAAAAAAAAAAAAAAAAATGGCTGTGCAGCAATGACTCCAAACCTTTTGTTTTGTTTTCTTTGGTCGACTTCGTTCTCATTCAAGTCTCTTAATGAAAAAAAAAATTGTAAACCGTATTATTATTTTTTAAAAGGAGCAACAATGGAGTTTCTTGCCAGATTCTTCTCCATGAAGGGTAGGCTGCACTTGGAACTGGCGACTAGAATCACTCGATTTTTAATATTAAATATTGACTATTCATAAGTGACTGTAAAATAAGTGCCTATATAAATAAAATCTTTTTGAGTTTGAGTTTGAATTGAATTTTTTACCCACTAAAAAGTTGTCTAAATTTTGGAAAAAGTAATAGTCGTAGGTGCAAGGTCTGGTGAGCATGGCGGATGAGGGAGAGCTTCCAACCCCAGCTCTTGCAGCTTGGAGACTGTCTGTTGCGCAGTATGGGGTCGCGCGTTGCCGTGAAGCAGCTGCAAGCCTCAGTGAAGTACGCAGAAATGGATTCGGAGAACTGAGAACGTCCAGAGGACTCACAGGGACTCAGGGAAGGAGGATGAAGAGGATACCCGAGAACATGGCGTGGGATTCCTACTCTCTGATGTGGCAAAACGTGGGCTTCTAGACTGGAAACCGATCTCAGACCGAATTATCACGGCCCGTTTCTACACCAAGGCCCGAAAAATCAGCGTTGTTCAATGCTACGCGCCTACCAACAGTGCAAGCGAGGAGCTCAAGGACGATTTCTATAACGCACTAAACGCCACACTCCGGAACATCCGCAAACAGGACATAGTAATCGTCATGGGTGACTTGAACGCAAAAGTTGGTGCAAACAACGCAGGCTGTGAGAGACATATAGGCAAAAACGGGTTAGGACTGCGCAACGGGAACGGGGAACGTTTCCTGGAGTTCTGCCAGAACAATGACCTAACCATCGGAGGGACTTTATTTATACACGGAGATCATCACAAATACACTTGGAACTCACCCGATGGCGTCACCAAAAATCAAATCGACCATCTCGCTATCAGCTCTAAATGGCGAACGTCACTGCTTGATGTGCGTAATCGCAGGGGTGCTGATATTGATAGTGACCACCACCTTGTCGTCGCCGAAGTCCGATTGAAGGTATCAGCATCCCGAGCGTCCACTGACACCACAAAAACAAGCCGACGTTTTGATGTGAGCAAACTGAAAAACCCGGACATCGGAGACACTTTTAGACTGGAGCTTAGGAACCGATTCGCCGCTCTCGATGCAAACACCACCACTGTCGACGAGGAGTGGAATCGCTTCAAAATGGTCTATACAGAAACCAGCTCCATCGTTCTAGGACATAAAACACACACCAGAGAAGAGTGGATGTCACATGTAACTTGGGACCTCATTGAACAGCGACGACAGCTTCACCTCAAACTTATTGCAGCAACTGAGACATCTGTACAAGAAGACCTCAGACAGCAATCCGTAAGAGGATCTATCGCAGTACCCGTCGGGATAGAAGAGTGTGGGCTGATGGTATTGCTGATGGAGCCCAACGAGCAGCGGACACCGGCAATCTGAAGGAGATGTACAAAGCCACTAAGATTCTCTCAGGGAAACGAAGCGTCAGAAAGAAACCGCTGAAAAGCAAGGAGGGCGACCTAATTGTGACATCGGAAGGGCAACTGCGACGCTGGCAAGAGCACTTCCAGGAAATCTTCCGCATCCCGGATGACCCCGCTAATACCACGCCTGAAAGCAGTCTGCCTCTGCAACTTTTAAACATTGACTGCTCCCCACCGACTGGAGAGGAAGTAATACACGCCATTCGCTCCCTCAAATACGGCAAGGCCCCGGGAGTCGACCTTATTACGGCTGAGATGCTGAAGGCAGATGTGGCTTCCGCTGCTAATGCCCTGACGCCCCTACTACGGCGCGTCTGGCAAGACGAAGAGCTACCGGATGACTGGAACAAAGGCCTCCTTATCACCGTGCCAAAAAAGGGGGACCTCAGTCAATGCAGCAACTGGAGAGGCATTACTTTACTTTCGATCCCTTCCAAGGTGCTCTGCAAAGTAATTTTGGATCAGCTTTCGAGGGCTGTTGACCCCCTAATTCGCAGTGAGCAGGCAGGATTCCGTCCGAACCGGTCGTGTACAGACCAGATTAACACCGTATTATACTGGAACAGGCATCAGAATGGCAAAGGGAGGTGTATCTTACATTTGTAGATTTCGAAAAAGCCTTTGATACGGTGAGATGGGCTAGCATCTGGTCCCGTCTACGCGAGATGGGTGTCCCCGAGAAGATCATCAACATCACACGAGCCTTATACAAGAATTATTCTTGCAAAGCGACGCACAACGGACTCGTCTCGGAGGACATAAAGGTGCACGCAGGCGTACGACAGGGGTGCCTCCTTTCGCCGCTTCTCTTCTTGGTCGTTCTTGATGGCATTCTGCACAACACCACAAACAACAAACGCCGCGGTATAGAATGGGGCATAACCAACGTCCTAGAAGATTTGGACTATGCCGACGACATATGCGTCTTAAGCCACACTCGCGCAGATATGCAGGCTAAATTAGATGACCTACATGTGGAGGCGGCAAAGACGGGGCTAAAGATCGACACCAGGAAGACACAGGAAATAAGGTGCGGGGCAACGACTTCTTTCCCGTTGGTCATCGGCACAGAGGCAGTGGAACGCGTCCACAAGTTTACCTACCTCGGCAGCTGCGTGTCAGAAACTGGAGGAACTGAAGAGGACATCGCTTCCTGGATCGCCAAAGCACGAGCAACCTTTGCGCAGCTGCGACCCGTTTGGCAATCACGGAAACTGACACGGAGAGTCAAACTCAAAATATTCCGGTCTAACGTAAAGACCGTATTGCTATACGGGTGCGAGACGTGGAAGGTCACAAAGGTTATCTCGCATCAACTTCACGTCTTCGTGAACCGATGCCTTCGCCATATACTCGGTATATTCTGGCCCGAGAGAATATCCAACGCTAACTTGTGGGATCGCTGCGATGAAGTCTCGATTGACCAACAAATCAAACGACGCAAATGGGGCTGGATAGGCCACACCCTCCGAAGAGATTCCAACCACATCCCGAGGCAAGCTCTAGACTGGAATCCCCAAGGAAAACGCAAGCGTGGCCGTCCAAAACAAACCTGGCGGCGGACTGTCATCGATGAAGCGAAGGCAATTGGCAAGACTTGGAGCGCAATCAAGCGATACGCTCAAGATAAGTTATGGAATCAGGCGTTACTTTGCGGAAATCCATGACATTAAATGCTATGAAATATATTTAGCTTTAATTCGTTTGCGTTTGAGCTCGAATGCTCGACGAGTCAACATCTCCTGAGGATGCCCCGTGGAGGGGCGAAACACGTGTCGAGTATAGGTTTGGTTGCATGGCATGCTAATTATTTCTCACTTGTTTTGTATGTGTACATATGCATGACGGTGGGATTTGTGCCCTGCTTTCAGACCTGGATATTTTTCTCGCGGAATTAAAGCTAAATATATTTCATAGCATTTAACGATACGCTCAAGACAGAGCGGGATGGCGATGCACTGTGGACGCCCTCTGCCCCATCTAGGGGATATAGGACCTGAAGTAAGTAAGTAAGTAATTTATGAAGAACCAGTTTATTTTACGCTTTTAAGTGTTTTTTGGCAGAGAGTTTTCGTTGGATGTTTTTTTGGAAGTCGGTTTTTTTTTTATAAAAAGTTTTTGTTTTTCAGTTTTTAGTGCAATCAATCGTAGATCAGTAGTAAGTTGAACTATTTCATCAAATTTCATCATCAAGAATACAAATTAAGGTCTATACGTACGTGTAATATTAAAATCATCCTCTAATCCCTAACTGTTGAAGAGTTTAACCTTCTATCATCAGCTCACCTAAATAACTTGAAAGTATACGACTGAAGGTCTTTAGATACGTATGAAATTGAAATAATTATCCTCCAACTCGTAACCGTTGAGGAGTTGTACCTTCCACCTTCCATCATCAGCTTACCTAAATAATTTGAAAGAATACAACTAAAGGTAACATATATACATATGATATTTAAAGATTTATCCTCCAACTCCTAACCGTTAAGGAGTTGTACCTTATATCATCAGCTCATCATCATAAAATGATGACTACCAGACGCAAATACCGGTGTACCTTCAGAAAATATACGAAAAATTTCAAAATCGGTCCACAACTGACGGAGTAATCGGTGAACATACATAAAAAAAAAAAAATACATAGGTACAATGGAACATAGAACCTCCACCTTTTTGGAAGTCGGTTAAAAATGTTATGAATTCGTGTCACCAATATGCTAATGTTTGATGTTAATAATTTTCAATTTAACCATTATGAAATTTCTAAGTCTACACATTAATTTTACAAATAACATTCTAAGTTATAAGTTTTCACTTCAACCGGCAGTCTTTATAACTGCCAATTTTTTAATAATAGGTCTTTACCTATGAAATTGCCATTTTGTATGCAATAAGTGAAAGTACTTTTTTTTTCAAACTTTTTTATTTCTGTTATTCGAAGTAATCACTCATGCAATCGACGCATCTTTGCCAACGCATTGGCAGTTTATTGATGCCCTTGTAAAAATCAGCTGGACGGGAGGCAACAAACTCTTCAAAGGCATTTTGTACTGCCTCTCGGGAATTGAATTTTTTACCCACTAAAAAGTTGTCTAAATTTTGGAAAAAGTAATAGTCGGTAGGTGCAAGGTCTGGTGAGTATGGCGGATGAGGGAGAGCTTCCAACCCCAGCTCTTGCAGCTGCTTCACGGCAACGCGCGACCCCATACTGCGCAACAGACAGTCTCCAAGCTGCAGGAGCTGGGGTTGGAAGCTCTCCCTCATCCGCCATGCTCACCAGACCTTGCACCTACGACTATTACTTTTTCCAAAATTTAGACAACTTTTTAGTGGGTAAAAAATTCAATTCCCGAGAGGCAGTACAAAATGCCTTTGAAGAGTTTGTTGCCTCCCGTCCAGCTGATTTTTACAAGGGCATCAATAAACTGCCAATGCGTTGGCAAAGATGCGTCGATTGCATGAGTGATTACTTCGAATAACAGAAATAAAAAAGTTTGAAAAAAAAAGTACTTTCACTTATTGCATACAAAATGGCAATTTCATAGGTAAAGACCTATTATTAAAAAATTGGCAGTTATAAAGACTGCCGGTTGAAGTGAAAACTTATAACTTAGAATGTTATTTGTAAAATTAATGTGTAGACTTAGAAATTTCATAATGGTTAAATTGAAAATTATTAACATCAAACATTAGCATATTGGTGACACGAATTCATAACATTTTTAACCGACTTCCAAAAAGGTGGAGGTTCTATGTTCCATTGTACCTATGTATTTTTTTTTTTTTATGTATGTTCACCGATTACTCCGTCAGTTGTGGACCGATTTTGAAATTTTTCGTATATTTTCTGAAGGTACACCGGTATTTGCGTCTGGTAGTCATCATTTTATGATGATGAGCTGATGATATAAGGTACAACTCCTTAACGGTTAGGAGTTGGAGGATAAATCTTTAAATATCATATGTATATATGTTACCTTTAGTTGTATTCTTTCAAATTATTTAGGTAAGCTGATGATGGAAGGTGGAAGGTACAACTCCTCAACGGTTACGAGTTGGAGGATAATTATTTCAATTTCATACGTATCTAAAGACCTTCAGTCGTATACTTTCAAGTTATTTAGGTGAGCTGATGATAGAAGGTTAAACTCTTCAACAGTTAGGGATTAGAGGATGATTTTAATATTACACGTACGTATAGACCTTAATTTGTATTCTTGATGATGAAATTTGATGAAATAGTTCAACTTACTACTGATCTACGATTGATTGCACTAAAAACTGAAAAACAAAAACTTTTTATAAAAAAAAAACCGACTTCCAAAAAAACATCCAACGAAAACTCTCTGCCAAAAAACACTTAAAAGCGTAAAATAAACTGGTTCTTCATAAATTACTTACTTACTTACTTCAGGTCCTATATCCCCTAGATGGGGCAGAGGGCGTCCACAGTGCATCGCCATCCCGCTCTGTCTTGAGCGTATCGTTAAATGCTATGAAATATATTTAGCTTTAATTCCGCGAGAAAAATATCCAGGTCTGAAAGCAGGGCACAAATCCCACCGTCATGCATATGTACACATACAAAACAAGTGAGAAATAATTAGCATGCCATGCAACCAAACCTATACTCGACACGTGTTTCGCCCCTCCACGGGGCATCCTCAGGAGATGTTGACTCGTCGAGCATTCGAGCTCAAACGCAAACGAATTAAAGCTAAATATATTTCATAGCATTTAATGTCATGGATTTCCGCAAAGTAACGCCTGATTCCATAACTTATCTTGAGCGTATCGCTTGATTGCGCTCCAAGTCTTGCCAATTGCCTTCGCTTCATCGATGACAGTCCGCCGCCAGGTTTGTTTTGGACGGCCACGCTTGCGTTTTCCTTGGGGATTCCAGTCTAGAGCTTGCCTCGGGATGTGGTTGGAATCTCTTCGGAGGGTGTGGCCTATCCAGCCCCATTTGCGTCGTTTGATTTGTTGGTCAATCGAGACTTCATCGCAGCGATCCCACAAGTTAGCGTTGGATATTCTCTCGGGCCAGAATATACCGAGTATATGGCGAAGGCATCGGTTCACGAAGACGTGAAGTTGATGCGAGATAACCTTTGTGACCTTCCACGTCTCGCACCCGTATAGCAATACGGTCTTTACGTTAGACCGGAATATTTTGAGTTTGACTCTCCGTGTCAGTTTCCGTGATTGCCAAACGGGTCGCAGCTGCGCAAAGGTTGCTCGTGCTTTGGCGATCCAGGAAGCGATGTCCTCTTCAGTTCCTCCAGTTTCTGACACGCAGCTGCCGAGGTAGGTAAACTTGTGGACGCGTTCCACTGCCTCTGTGCCGATGACCAACGGGAAAGAAGTCGTTGCCCCGCACCTTATTTCCTGTGTCTTCCTGGTGTCGATCTTTAGCCCCGTCTTTGCCGCCTCCACATGTAGGTCATCTAATTTAGCCTGCATATCTGCGCGAGTGTGGCTTAAGACGCATATGTCGTCGGCATAGTCCAAATCTTCTAGGACGTTGGTTATGCCCCATTCTATACCGCGGCGTTTGTTGTTTGTGGTGTTGTGCAGAATGCCATCAAGAACGACCAAGAAGAGAAGCGGCGAAAGGAGGCACCCCTGTCGTACGCCTGCGTGCACCTTTATGTCCTCCGAGACGAGTCCGTTGTGCGTCGCTTTGCAAGAATAATTCTTGTATAAGGCTCGTGTGATGTTGATGATCTTCTCGGGGACACCCATCTCGCGTAGACGGGACCAGATGCTAGCCCATCTCACCGTATCAAAGGCTTTTTCGAAATCTACAAATGTAAGATACACCTCCCTTTGCCATTCTGATGCCTGTTCCAGTATAATACGGTGTTAATCTGGTCTGTACACGACCGGTTCGGACGGAATCCTGCCTGCTCACTGCGAATTAGGGGGTCAACAGCCCTCGAAAGCTGATCCAAAATTACTTTGCAGAGCACCTTGGAAGGGATCGAAAGTAAAGTAATGCCTCTCCAGTTGCTGCATTGACTGAGGTCCCCCTTTTTTGGCACGGTGATAAGGAGGCCTTTGTTCCAGTCATCCGGTAGCTCTTCGTCTTGCCAGACGCGCCGTAGTAGGGGCGTCAGGGCATTAGCAGCGGAAGCCACATCTGCCTTCAGCATCTCAGCCGTAATAAGGTCGACTCCCGGGGCCTTGCCGTATTTGAGGGAGCGAATGGCGTGTATTACTTCCTCTCCAGTCGGTGGGGAGCAGTCAATGTTTAAAAGTTGCAGAGGCAGACTGCTTTCAGGCGTGGTATTAGCGGGGTCATCCGGGATGCGGAAGATTTCCTGGAAGTGCTCTTGCCAGCGTCGCAGTTGCCCTTCCGATGTCACAATTAGGTCGCCCTCCTTGCTTTTCAGCGGTTTCTTTCTGACGCTTCGTTTCCCTGAGAGAATCTTAGTGGCTTTGTACATCTCCTTCAGATTGCCGGTGTCCGCTGCTCGTTGGGCTCCATCAGCAATACCATCAGCCCACACTCTTCTATCCCGACGGGTACTGCGATAGATCCTCTTACGGATTGCTGTCTGAGGTCTTCTTGTACAGATGTCTCAGTTGCTGCAATAAGTTTCAGTGGTGTCAGTGGACGCTCGGGATGCTGATACCTTCAATCGGACTTCGGCGACGACAAGGTGGTGGTCACTATCAATATCAGCACCCCTGCGATTACGCACATCAAGCAGTGACGTTCGCCATTTAGAGCTGATAGCGAGATGGTCGATTTGATTTTTGGTGACGCCATCGGGTGAGTTCCAAGTGTATTTGTGATGATCTCCGTGTATAAATAAAGTCCCTCCGATGGTTAGGTCATTGTTCTGGCAGAACTCCAGGAAACGTTCCCCGTTCCCGTTGCGCAGTCCTAACCCGTTTTTGCCCATATGTCTCTCACAGCCTGCGTTGTTTGCACCAACTTTTGCGTTCAAGTCACCCATGACGATTACTATGTCCTGTTTGCGGATGTTCCGGAGTGTGGCGTTTAGTGCGTTATAGAAATCGTCCTTGAGCTCCTCGCTTGCACTGTTGGTAGGCGCGTAGCATTGAACAACGCTGATTTTTCGGGCCTTGGTGTAGAAACGGGCCGTGATAATTCGGTCTGAGATCGGTTTCCAGTCTAGAAGCCCACGTTTTGCCACATCAGAGAGTAGGAATCCCACGCCATGTTCTCGGGTATCCTCTTCATCCTCCTTCCCTGAGTCCCTGTGAGTCCTCTGGACGTTCTCAGTTCTCCGAATCCATTTCTGCGTACTTCACTGAGGCTTCTGCTTGGGCTAGTCGATTTTCGTCGCTCAGGGTTCGCACATTCCAGCAAGCAATTCGTGTCCGTGTTTTCATGCCAAAAGTCGTTGGTGTAAGATCGGTCCGGTTTTGCACTGTTTCTGTTTCATGAATCTGTTATATTCAGGTAAGCGAGTGACTAGCCCACTATACCCTAGCCCATCGATGGGGTTGCCACCTTTTAGCCTACGGGCAGGCTCGGTTTTATTCGGGTTTCCTCCCTAGTGAGTAACTTCTGTTTTGAGACGCAGAAAGTTCGCCTTTCGCCCTGCATCCTCGGCTCATCTGCATCTCTTGGTGGCGGCGCGCATCTGCGCGGATGCAGCAGTTTCCAGGGGGACGAGCGTGGACGTGGATGACTCGGACTGGTCAGGGCTCTGCTTTGTTGGTGTTCCGCCACTTGGCACCGCAGATGGTTTCTTGGCATTTTGTAGGTAATGCTGTTCTCACTACAAGCGATTCCCGCTAAGACCATACCCTAACTCCCCACCCCCATATCTTATAGGTATACGCAATTTATGAAGAACCAGTTTATTTTACGCTTTTAAGTGTTTTTTGCCAGAGAGTTTTCGTTGGATGTTTTTTTGGAAGTCGTTTTTTTTTTATCCTCTACCAAAAAGTGTTCAACGCTGCCAAAGAAGTTTCCACTTAAAAAATTAAGACTCTAGGCTACATCTATATCTATACTTATATTATAAACGCGGAAGTTTGTAAGTATGGATGGATGGATGTGTGTTACTACTACTGAACGGATTTCGATGAAACTTTACAGTAATATAGCTTATACATCAGAATAACACATAGGCTACTATTTACCGAGATAACCGACATATACGCGGGCGGAGCCGCGGGCAACCACTAGTATTATTATACCAATACTAAAATTGCTTTAGTGGACGTTTTTGCTCACTCTTTCGTATGACTTTTCACTTTATATCAAACAAGTCAACTGATAGCGTGAACTGTTGACCTCAGTAAAGTCATGTAAGTCATGTATAAAATATTGGAGACGAATCAATAATAGATTTGAATGAATTGTTAAAGAAACATATTGTCTTTAATCTTATAAAAATATGTTTTTACAATTGAGTTTTTATATAGATATTCAAGTTCACATAAATAACTCAAATATACAAGTCAGTTAATATTTCACCAAGTAATTTGCATTCGTGTTGTCTGTAGTACGGTTAACATAGTTGAATAACGCCTGATTCCATAACTTATCTAGAGTTGAATAATACTAAGTTCATATATCTAATTTTCACAGACACGGCCGTCTTCGGGCATACGGTGCGGCGGTTACGATCTTACGATTGCCGATTGCCGAACTTGCCAAAAGCGCTTGCCGACGCGACGAGACCTGGCCAAACGGGTTTGCATGGTGTACGGTTTATTTCAAGTTTTAAATGAAGTTATCTAGTAATAATCAAAGCAGTTTATTTAATTCTGAACTATGTACTAAAGAAATGCTCTCTTATTATATTTCTTTTTTTTTCTTTTTTTTAAGACAACTCCCGCACTAGGAACAAATTCTGTGTCGCAGGGGACTTTACAAACATACCTACATGAAACGGACGATACATGAAACTCAGAACAACAATTTGTGGATCACACAAAGTGTTGTCCTACGTGGGATTTGAACCCACGACACTTGGCGAAGAGGAAACGGCGTGGTGACCGTTAAACCACTAGGCCAAACGTGCAGACGTTTCGATTTGATAAATATATTTTTAGAGCGCCTTACAAATTTATTTGAGCAATTTACAGAAAAAAATATTGCTATACTTTTTACAAAGTTATACACTCCAATAATTTAAAACGTAAAGTATTATTAGACTGAATTCTAAACTTACCATTTGCAATTTTTTTGTCGTACGAGCTATACCATATCGCAACTAACGATCGATTCTAGATAACACTTAGATGGATGGCCAAATTAAAAAAAAACATTGAAGTACAATAAAATTTTAACAAAAAACAAAAACCGACTTCAAAGTTCGACTCGATTTCTCTAGGGTGCCATCATCAGATCTTAATATCCTTATCATGGTACCACCGTTGGGATATCTCCTTTCCATTAAAAAAAGAATCATCAAAATCGGTTCATAAACGACGAAGTTATCCGCGAACACACATAAAAAAACATATATACGGTCGAATTGTGAACCTCCTCCTTTTTCGAAGTCGGTTGACAAAGAAAATCTTTCCAAATATAATACGATATTATTTTCAAATGAATTCATATACCTAGGTACATTATTTGACACTAAAACTACCCAAGAAGTCATCTTTCTACAGTCAATTTGTCCATCCAAAGGTTGTCCGGCAAAAATTGCTTTAACAATAAGGCCTTTCATACAATTTCATACAACTTTAACGCCTTTCATACAATTTATACATGGTCATTAATTTGATGTATTCTTTTATGAAATCGAACTAAGTGGCGTGCAATTGGAGAGGCCTGTGTAGACCGCGATAGATTCTTATAAGTGTAAAAGCGACTGTATTATTTTGAATCAGGTTAACTTTAAAGGTGAAGGTAATCACATGCCAATATTTTTCTACAAATGACAGTAGTTAAATTTAACCCGAGTTACTGGGGAGATCGTTTTTTGTTTTTTCGGAAGACGGTCCCCATTTCATCTCATCCACGTTTTTTATATTTTTAAGCATTAATTTCATCACGACGAAGACTTAAAGACTTGAAGACTTATAATTTGAAGACTAAACACTTGACATTGGCAGAAATAGCTGATCCGAGAGATCCGGCTGGTTGCCATTTCATCAAAAGAAGAAGAAGAAGAACCCGAGTTACTGACAACTTAGATTTTTAAAGTTTTAAAAGGATCTATGGGCCCGCGCTCCGCCATTTTGTTTTTATTTTTTAATCTGCGTAGTGCATGGCGTTCCAGACGCAGTGTTGCAACACTATGAACCGTATTTTAAATATATAAAGATAACACATAATATCTAACATAATGTGTATCACTGCCAGCGCACGTGTTTACGTCCCAATAAGATCACAGGGTCTTTTAAGCGGGGCGTGAAAAAGCATCGCACTAGGCCGCCATAGTGCTGGTCACCATACTGCACTGTCCTTGTTCGCATTGAGGATGGTGACCACCACTCTTAGATTCTGCTTGTGCTTTGCATCAGGCGGGGCAGAGTCATTGTGGCAGATCAAATATAAAAAAAGTAACTGGTGTTGAAGTTGAATATATTTAACGTGAATCTTAACGTTTGAAACTGTCTACGAACGACTATAATGAAAATAATGCACACTTAAAACAAACAAGTAATCCCGAAGTAAGAAATTGAATTCGTATAATTTAAATAAATCTCTGTGATCAGCTATGACTGTCAAATAGGCTCGTTCTGTCGGATTAATGTGGAGAAAATTAAACTAAAAGTATTACCTACGCGTAAAGCCTAATTATGCGGAATACTTTTCATTTAATTTTCTTCTTTAACATATGGGAAACAAATTAATAACAAATACGGTTAATTAATAACATAATACAAGGATTTACTCTAAACAACATTTTGAACTGTAATTTGCCGCGTTGGTCTAGCGGTTAGCGTCTGAAATCAAGAGTTCTCGGCTTCTGTTCCGGGGTCGGGTCACAAGGTCACAAGTGTTATTGGGTTTTTCTTACAAAAAAATATTTATTAACAGCTCGAAGTTCGGAAGCGTTTTACGTCTGTAGATCATACCTAAACTTAAAACCTAAACAAATATTTGTAGATCTTACCTACAAATATATTTGTTCCGATCCGTAATCGCACCCGAGACTCAGGTAGTCCATTTGTTATTATTTTAATACTCATTTGAAGTCTTGCTGTTTAATGCTATAAATAAAACTTTAGGCGTTTTCTTTTACAACTGATAAATTAATTCATTCGTACTTATTTTCACTATATGTAAAAAAACAGTAAGTAAATACAATTCAATTTTTGAAGTTCACTATTTGTACTAATTTGTAGTACAATCATGACATCACTATTAAAATTAAATTGGTAGTTAGGGAAATGTCTATTTAAACTATCTCCAAATCTAAAATAATGTATTTAGATTTATGTAAATTAATATTCAATACATGCTTTAATCATAAAATAATTACAGAATAATATTCGTAAAAATAGGTATATGTGTACAAGCCACAATGCATATGCTCAAGATGTATGTACGTACCTACAAATTAAATGTTCTAATAGCGTTGAAATACAGTAGTTAGAGTAATATTTAATCCTGAAATATACAAAGTTCTGATCAAATATTATTATTAGTTCACTTGTGGTCTAGTACTAATTCCTTAAATTTATAATAAATTATATTATGATCTACGAACGACTGATCCACTGATATTCTTATTAAATAGAATAGTATATATAAGAACAAATCTAATAAGATTTCATTACTTATCACTACACATATTTGAATAACTGAAATATTGTAGTTTAAGGAATATAAGCTTTCAAAAATTTCTAAACAAGTTTAACTTTGTAATCAGGTTCTGTCTGTTCAACGCAATTATTATGACAAAAATACTGAAAACAGCGTAACTAAAGTTTTGATAGCCCCACTTTACCGCGCTTTCTGAGAGTGAGTGGTGCCAACATTGCCATCTAACTAAGGTCGTTCGGATACATGTCCAGTTTTAAGATAGTTTGGTATCCATAGACACGAAATATTAAGTCACAATTAGTCGATAAATGTTAAAACGTTAAAGTTCATATTAAACAAAATTATATGCGTTGCAATGTATAAAGTTATTTAATTACATGTTATTTGCATGTTGTGAGTAGAAAAGGATAATATTTCAATGGAAAAAAAGCAATGGTGGGTTAGATTGTAATCTATATATATAAAAGCGAAATACCACTCACTTATTAATCACGAAATCTCAGAAACTATAATACCTACAAACTTGAAATTTAGCAGGTAGGTTCCTTATAGTATGTAGACATCCGCTAAGAACGGATTTTACGAAACTCCACCCCTAAGGGGGTAAAACGGGGGTTGGACGTTTGTATGAAAGTCCTATGTTTTTGAAGTAAGAGACTTGAAATTTAAAATGAATACTCTATAGACGGTGTGGAGGTGGACTAATAATGTATCTTTACAAATCAACCCACTTTCGGGGTTAAAACGGGGGATGGTAGTTTGGAAGCAAACGAAGTTGCTTGGGTCAGCTAGTGGATTATAAAGGCGCGTCTCCACCGAAATTTGACAACACAAAAAAAGGTTAAAACACAAAAATTGCCAATTTTTGCTCGGTGGAGACTTGGTTTTACAGAAAATTCTGTCACCAACACGTGTTGACAACACAAAAATTATCAACTTTTCTTCGGTGGAGACCCGGCTTAATGCTACATTTTAGAAAAAACAAATAAAGAAAATTGGCTGTCTAGGGATGTCTGGCAGATATGAAATATTGAAATCAAATTTATTTTCTAGAAATATTTTTTTGATAGAATAATATAGAAGAACAGCTTATGAAAGAGTATTTTAGTAGGTAGTAGAGCCACGCTGATTTCAGCAAGAACGGGCTGGCTCGACCGGGGCGGTACTACCCTCGCACAGAAAATCAACGTAAAATGACAGCGTGCTGTCGTGTTTCGTTAGTGAGTGCGAGACCGGAGGCCCAATTAGTCTAGTCAACAAGTTCCATACTTGTTAACTAGACTAAAAGTGCAGCATCACCAGGCCGCCATGGTGTGGGTCGCCATGCAGACATGCATTCGCAGTAAGCATGGTGAACACCACTCTTGGATTCTGCTTATGCTTTCCATCAGGCAGAGTAGAGTCATTTTGGCGGGCTAAACATAAAAAAAAAAGAAAATAACACACTTATGCACAATTTAAAAGAAAGCAGTCATTTGCGCATAGCGACGTGCTGCAACAACTCATGATATGTTACAAATACTGTTACTGTTATACTGTGGCAACACATCTGCATTGAGTGCTTTAAATCAAAACGCTTTTATTAAGACGAGCCTCTACCGAACAAAAGTTGGCAACTTTTATGTTGTCAACACGTGTTGGTGAATAAAGTTTCTGTAAAACCAAGTCTCCACTGAACAAAAGTTAGCAACTTTTGTATTGTCAACCTTTTTTTGTGTTGTCAAATTTCGGTGAAGACGCACCTTTACATATTACATTACAAACACAATACATACACACTAAAAAAAATATCCCATAACACAAGCTCTGCTTAGCTTGGGACTAGATGGCGTTGTGTGTTAGATGTCCGAAATATTTATTATTATTATACTCATACAAAGAAGACATTTCCAAGTTTGAATTGCACTGTTAATTACATTTTTTAAAGAAACTAGGGATGATGATCTGAGATCAATTCATTGATGAATCGATTTCTCAGGTCAATAAAATCGATTTTTCAATTGAAATATATGTATTTCTTTTTATTAATTCTTGGAAAGGCATAAGTTGAAAATTCTTTTCTTTTATAGAATAGTGGGCAAACGAGCAGACTAAGCGATTACCGCCGCCCATGGACACCCACAACACCAGAGACGTCACAAGTGCGTTGCCGGCTTTTGGGGGATGGGGGGGGGGGGGTTGGGGTACGGGCCTCCGGTATCCTCACTCACTCGGTGAAACACAACGCAAGTGCTGTTTTCTGATTGTCCCAGCAATCCAACGCGGGGCTCTCCCTCTCTCTTTTTGTTTGAAAGCTGGTGCTTTACATAATTAAATTTTATAAAGATCTGTATAGTAGTTTTATTGGTTACTATTTGAAGTTGGTTTTCTTTTGTTGAAATTATTATCGTGATAAATACATTCAGAAAATAAATATTTTCTTACATATCTGATACTTTGATGTGGTTGTAAAATTAATTTTATGTAATGGAGAATGTTATTAGTAATGATCGACCGAAGGAAGGTTCGGTTTCGGCCAGTTTCGGCGGGTCAGAAATTTGGAGGTGCTCCAAGTACAAACAATACTACATTTTTGAATTAAAATCACTTGTACTTATTCCACTATTTTATTTTTGTTTACACCTGACCGATTTCGCCTTATGGCATCATCAAAGGTTACTCAACCTTTGATGTAGTGTGAGTAACCTTTGATGACCAACAACACAGATGTGTAAGTAACCTTTGATGATGCCATAAGGCGAAACCGGTCAGGTGTAAACAAAAATAAAATAGTGGAATAAGTACAAGTGATTTTAATTCAAAAATGTATTATAACAAGTTCCATCAAGTGCCGACGATCGAGAGTATAAATTACAAACAATACATTACACCCGCCATCGGCCGCGCCAAAACTGAAACCGAACCTTACGAATGTTCGGCCGTTTTTTGGCCGAAACCGAAACCGGAACTTCTTGGCTCACTCGTAATTAATAAATAATGGTTAAATATTGGAATATTGATAGGTACACCCGCCACATTGATGTCAATGTGGCGGGTTTGATGTGTTTTTTGTACTTGGAGCACCTCCAAATTTTTGACCTGCCAAAACTAGCCGAAACCTAAACCGAATCTTCGGTCGGTTACTAGATATGCCAAATCGCTTGAAAGTTGGTCACAGTAAAGCTTGCATGTATACAAATACACTAGTTTGTAGTTAGTTGTTGAAGTCAAAAAAAACCTGTAGTTTTGATTTAACAGGCATTTAAACTTACGATAAATACCGAGTCCCGCTAACAGTCACTCTTGACCGCATGTGATGTCACTTTACAATGCCGCGCTCGTCTTACTAGCAAGTCTCCAGCGCGGGTATAGTAGGAGCTAGGTCGTTTGCGCAGTATCTTGTTTTGTTTTTAACCCACTTCCCAAAGGAGGAGATTCTCAATTTCATCGGTTTTTTTTTTGTTTTTTTTTATGTATGTACACGGGTTACTCCGTCAATTTGTGGACCGATTTTGAAAATTCTTTTTGTATTCGAAAGGGTATGCTCCCCATGTTGTCCCATGACCACCATATCTGGATCTGATGATGGGATCCTAAGGAAATCAAAGGAAACCCTCAAATTTACGTAAGCGCCTGCAATGAAGTTAAAGCAATTGTCTGCATGCCATCATATTCTGTAGACATCATTTAATTTCATAATATATAAAACGGGTCCTAACGATATCAGAGTTTACCTCAGATAGTCAGTTTACCTCAAATCACTTGAATTATAGTAACCTATAGAAGATGGTCCATTTGAGATTTTATTACAAAAAATTACCTGAAGTCCTTTCGATTCTATACAGTATGTATGTTACCTTTAGTCGTATTCTTTCAAGTTATTGAAGTGAAATGATAATGAGAGACTTAAGAAAGACTAAAAGGCGAAAAATAAAAAAAAAACTTCGTTTAAAAAACCGACTTCAAAAACTAAAAAGTATCAAATAACTTAATTTGTATGTGCTACCTTTTCATAGGTTTGAAGTCGGTGCAAAGTCAAAATGTAATAGTAGGTACCGCACTCGCCGCGCGTGACCTTGAGCGGGATAGCTGCTCTTCGCGTAGAACAAAACAACCGAAGCATCGGTAACGTCATTGACGTTTGTCTCGAAATATAGCGAGTGTGGTACCTACTATTACATTTGGCTTGGCACTGACTTCAAACCTATGAATAGGTAGCACAATAGTCTCAGATTGGGGTTGACCCAATTTAGTCCACTTTAACCCCACAAATCCACATCAAATGTAGAATCACGCCAGAACACCGCTAATTTGTAATTTCTAGTGAAACGTTAGACTGCTGAGAGCGCGAGCTGTCTGAGCAAGTGTTGTACGATGACGTCACACCGTCACACGCATTGAGTACGAGCCCGCGTCGCACGTTTACTTCTATAAATCGGAAAGTAATTGACGTATCGAAATAATTCTTTCACTTGTATTTTTTATTTTTGAGAAAGAATTTGGAGAGCTAATATTCAAAATTTTTTAACATTCTCTATAATTGAAATCCCCGAACCATACAATACAATTCCTTGATTTTTCTACTACGAGATAGTTTAATGTGTTATCTTTGTTGTTTTCTGTTATGTAACATTAAAAATTTAAATTCATTTGAATTTAAATTTATATTGTAAATGCAGAAAGGAAAAAAAAATTTTTTTAGAAATCGGTCTAAATCGATTCCTCAAGTTACGATTCCAATCGATTTAAAAAGCGGTCTTTTTCGCGGAAGCAATCACGATCCCTTTAAGAGACATCTATATAAGAAAAAAGCAGAAACTTATAAGTTAGAATGATTTGTAAAATTATATATTATCAACTTCAAACATTAGCATATCGGGGACGCGAACCCATAAGATGTTCTTCTACCAAAAAGTGTTCACCGCGGAGTGATAAAGAAGGTTACTTCTTTCAACTTTAACAATTTTTATATTAAACTCAATATGGAAAATATCACTAAAATATTAAATTCATTTTCAATGAAATTGTTATTTGTGATATTTGCATAATTTTATTATAATTCAAACACTTTTTAACAACCACCACGTTCATGCATTAGAAATGTAATTTATTTTAAAACTAAAAAAGAAAAAACTGTATGTTCTCTGGCTGAATATTTTAAAACTATATGATGAAATAGACAATATCTTGACGTCCGACGCCGTTCTTTTACTGCGCGTTATGTTGGTAGCGCTGTTGCTAACGCCATTTTTGTTATACAGTAGAAGCTGCATAAGGTGATTTTTTTTTACTCATAGAGGAAATCAGTGTGTGTGAAGGAGAGGTCCGAGTTACACTGACTTATGTAGCTTCTAGTTATCCGAATATTTTCTTCAAAGCTTATTTACGACGTTTCTCATTGTCTATGCTGTAGATACGCATCCCGAGCGATACATACGGTGAAAAGCTTTTAGTGACAAATGTATAGTAAAAATGAAGGATAACGCCGTACTTAAGTGGCAAAAAGTTTACAACCCCACCGGTCCGCAGCCCCGACCTCGTCATGGCCATCGCGCAGTCGCCATAAAAGATTTAATGATAGTTTTCGGCGGCGGAAACGAAGGGATAGTTCATGAGCTTCACGTCTTCAATACCACCACAAATCAATGGTTCGTTCCAGTTACGAAAGGAGAAGTGCCTCCAGGATGCGCTGCTTACGGGTTCGTTGTCGACGGGACGCGTCTGCTCGTTTTTGGCGGCATGGTGGAGTACGGCAAGTATTCTAACGATCTCTACGAACTACAGGCATCACGGTGGGAATGGAAGCGTCTGAAGCCTCTACCACCAAAGCAAGGCCTCCCGCCTTGTCCACGGCTGGGCCATAGCTTCACACTTCTTAATGGAATGGTTTATTTATTTGGCGGTCTCGCCAATGAGAGTGACGACCCCAAGAACAACATACCTAGATACCTCAATGACTTGTACACTTTAGAATTATATCCAAACTCCTCTATGACAGTATGGGATATACCTTTGACATATGGACAATCACCCCCTCCTCGCGAGTCTCACAGTGGTGTAGCCTACACTGACAGAAATTCAGGAAAATCTTCATTGATTATATATGGCGGTATGAGTGGCTCGCGACTTGGAGATTTGTGGGTGCTCGATATGGAAAGTATGTCGTGGTCGCGCCCAGAGGTCGGAGGTCCCCCGCCTCTACCTCGGTCCCTTCACACTGCCACTGTCATCGGTCATCACATGTATGTCTATGGTGGTTGGGTACCTTTAGTGCCTGATGAATCAAAACTTGCAACACATGAGAAGGAATGGAAATGTACTAATACATTAGCTTCACTAAACCTAGAAACTATGACGTGGGATAATATAGCATTGGATAAATTTGAAGAATGTGTTCCCCGAGCTCGTGCTGGCCACAGTGCTGTTGCCATTCAAACTAGACTGTATATTTGGTCTGGAAGAGATGGCTACCGAAAAACATGGAACAATCAGATCTGTTGCAAGGATCTATGGTACCTAGAAGTTGGAGTACCGCCTCAAGCAAATAGAGTAGCACTCGTGAGAGCTGGCACCACTTCATTAGAGTTGTGTTGGCCGCAAATGAATACAGTAACAACTTTCCTTTTACAAGTACAGAAATGCGGTAAGGTGACACCTGCGCGCTTCCCCTCAGCTGCAGAACCACTAACAGCTCCACCACCAGCATCACCTGTTGCAGTGCCTAGTCCGGCTGACGTCATCAAAGCCTTCGGTGTCACTTCGCCTGTCGCCAGTGGTATGCCAATGGAACCATCGCGACCGACTTCAACTATGGTCTCACCCGCCACCACTACTGTTATGACTCCACAAAAGATTGTTCCCACAGCTATTAAAATGCCAGCACAGGCCACAGTCAAAATCTCACCTAACACCCCCACTCTTAAACAAGCTACTTACCAAGCGAAAACGGTTGTTAAATCTCCAGCGGCTGCGACGGCAACGGCGGGTTCTTCTCAGCAAATCAAACTAGCGGCTGTTACGCCGCAGGGGGTCACAAGAATTGTGAGCGGTGTTGGGACGCCAGGAACCGTGCGCGTCTCCACTGCTCAGTCCAACGCACAGATTGTATTAGGCTCTCCTGCATCCGCCAACGCGCCACGATTTGTGCAAGTCAAGACTGGGGGTAGCGGCGGCGTACCTGTCAAAATAGGCGCCGGTAATATGCCTGTGAAACTCGCCGGTAACGCTGTACCCTTAAAGATAGGTGCGGCTAACATTCAAGGCAAGATAACGACCAACAGTGTTCATAAAGTTGGCCAAGTAGGTACTACAAATCTACCCCTTAAGGTGGGGGCTGGTAATGTCAAGATCGGTACAAGTAATGTGCTCGTGAAGACAGCGGGTGGAGTTCCCATTCAAGCGGGCGTCGCCAATCTACAGACTAAAGTGGGAGCAGGTGTTCCTGTAAAATTGAGCGCTGGCAACTTGCCTGTCATAGCAAGCAGTGGCGGTGCGATACAGATAGCCAGCAGCGCACTCGGAGGCCAGCACGTAAAAACTCCCGTATATAAGATAGTGACGGCAAAGTCTAGCGAACAGGCGGCGACAGTAACAACGAGTACGGTTGCGGGGGGTGCTACGGTACTACGGCAGGCAGGTGGTAATGCAGGCATTCCAGTCATCATCAAGAAGAACCCCGGTGCCAACGCACAATCTAGTGGGACCCCTCAGTATGTAACGCTGGTTAAAACTTCGACAGGGATGACGGTCGCGACGATGCCAAAAGTAGCTATGATGCAAAACCGACAAGTAACATCCGCCAACACAGTGCAATCGCAAGGTCTGGCACCCGGCGCCACTATTGTAAAGTTGGTCTCCACTAATACTGTTGGAGGAAATAAAATCATTACACTTCCCTCGAACATGCTGCAGCTGGGTAAAGCCGGCGTGGGCGGCAAGCAGACCATCGTGATAACGAAGTCGGCAAGCCAGGCGGCTCAGTCCAACCCGCAGCAGTGAGAGGCGCCTGACTGAGACACTGTACGGTGTCTGTAAACAGATGTGCAAGAGCCGAGTGTGCCCACAGTGACTGATGAGAAAGTGGTGGTGTGTCTGAGTGTAAATTTCAATATAAGACACTGAGTGTGTTTCACGGACTACAGTATATTCTAAATCATATTGAAAATATAGTATATTGAGTCTTTTGTATGTTAAATGGGTCTGTGTAGAAAATGTCCTTATAGAGTTTTTACTAAAAATATTTTATTTACTCCAATAGAATAATTATATAGATTTATGTGAATATGCACTGATTGTAAAATTTGTTCAGATCTATGTCCGTGATGTAGTATGGACAAGCAATACCATGAGTTCTCAGTAGATGTGGCCTGACTAGGAATTTACACTTAAGTGCCTGTTGTGCAGTTGTGCTCAGATGTTAGAACGGACAAGATGCTTGTAAAGTGATGTATTACATTGTAACTTTCACGTGAAATACACACATTGAGTTCATGTTAATTGTAAGACTTAAGTTTTATTACTTGAATTAGATATTTTTGTATGTTATTGGATTTTGTTATGCAACTATGTTTAGTAAATGTTTTCTAAAAATGAATCCTGGGTTCATATAAAGCCATCATCCAGTAAATTGTGCTAATTGTCACTTAATAATAAAAGATAATAATATATTATTTGGACTCCACAAGTACAAGACAATTTTTTTTTGTTTTAATTAAAAATGTCTTCCGCTTTATTAACTTTCCAAAGAATTCCCGATTGATACTGAAATGGTTTTTTCAGAAATAATGTGTGCAAGTAGAATGCTAAACTGATATAGAGTTATAATATATTGTCTATCCCTGCTTTGAATGGCTGCACTCAGTAGATAGGTCTGGTTCACAAAGTGGATAAGTTTGAGTGCAGCCATTGAAAACATGGTTGACTTGTTTCATAGTTTTAATTAAATCACAACATAGTATGCACTGTTTGTTTTTATATGACCAGCAAGTTGATTTTATGGAGTTTTGTTGATATGGAGGTACCTTACTCATGCTTTGTGTTTTCCTGCGCTGGCTGTCTGAGGCTAATGAGTAATAAAGAAATAAAGGAAGGAGGGGACTCGCGCCTGGCGCAGGTGATGGACCCGCCTAGATGATGGCACCTCTGTTTAAACTATGACAATTTCATTGATGAAGCTATTGATACTGTTCCATATTTAATAACATTATGATAAAAATGCAGAATGTAATGCTCGGGATGAATGGATGCATGATCAAAGATGTCTCGTATTCGGTAAATCGTGTATGAATATAGCAAATAATATTTTTATTGTGTTCAAATATTATTATTATTTAACTGTTGATTCTCTGATAGATTATATTCTGCGTTTTTATACATTTTTAGAGTAAGTGTCCTAGATGTACGTACGTAGACTAATCGTAAAAATAATAAGGTAAGCGAGGTATGGAATGTAAATATCATTAAGTAGATAAATTTAATGTTATAGTTTGTTCATATTATGTTCATTTGCTTGAATAAACGATTTGGATACGCGCAACTTTCATTTCGAGCTCCTACCCGCCTCGTGGCGGTAACGTTACGTAACCGCAATACCGATTTGTAATACATCATTATCATTGTCCACTAATCAAGAAATTAAGTAGGCCATTGAGAAAAAATCTCAAGCCAGGAATATCAATCCCGAAACTCAGTTTATTAACTACAGTATATTGAATGAGTTCATTTTGTATGCAAATATTGGAGAGTTGAGGTGGGTACTTTGTAACTATTTATTGTAATCATGTAATTATAATTCTCGGTAACAGTACCTATGGCTTCTATCCTAGATAAATTCAGTAGGTATAAAGAAAAAAATACTTTGGCATAATTTCGTTAAGAGCCCTCTATGAGTAATTTAGAGAATTTAAACGTTCGTTCGTTTACTTGGCAGTATCGAGGTTAATAGTTTGCCATACACTCACTAGATGTCGCTAAATTTAGTTTTACATCAATTTACTATAAAGAAATTGTAATACATTTACTTATTGATGACGTTTTTATTATGTTTCTAGAATAGATATTGTTATTTTGTGTATTCATCTTAGGCCTATTAAAATTTTAACAAGAATATTCATCGATTACAATACATTATAGTGTAAAAACCAAATTAGATATTTATTCTAACACAAGATGTCGCTACTAGTTTCTTAATTTGACTATTAATTAAATGTAATGTTAATATCTATGATGTTAGTGACAGAATCGCCTAATCGCACGGAAATTCACCCCACTTGACACAAGATCCCTATAGTATAACGCCCCAGATGTCATTAATTATAAGCTATTTAGCATTGTGTTACATTCATTGAACCAAAGACTGCATTCCCAGAGGATATTATGATGAGCCGACTGTTCACAGCTCATCACAGCTGGATTAAAATCCCGCATAAATGAACTTGTAGAAACTATGTTGAATAATGTGTAGATGACTTGCTAAGCTTCGGCATGAATGGGCCGGCTCGACTGGAGTGATACCACGGCCTCACAGAAAACCGGTGTGAAACAGCGCTTGCGCTGTGTTTCACCTAGTGAGGGTACCAGAGGCGCATACCCCAACCCCTTCCCTCATCCCCCTCCCCATCCCCAAAAGGCCGGCAACGCACTTGTGACGCCTCTGGTGTTGCGGGTGTCCATGGGCGGCGGTAATCGCTTACCATCAGGCAATACGTATGCTCGTTTGTCTCTTCTTCAGCCTACTGTCGTCCACTACTGAATGAAGGCTTCTGCCCACCATCCCGGCCTTGGGCAGTCCGCATCTATCAGCTACCAATAGGTTACTTCCGAAATACAACTGCCTCGGTGGCGTATGCGACTGCTGTGCTTGAGGTCTCGGTGTTATGCCGTGTTTGGTATCATTGATAATCACAAATTTTAACAAAAAAAAACCGACTTCAATGTGGACCAAATTTAAATGGGATCATACGGGAATATTGTTGGCCTAGTGGTTTAGGCGGTCGCCACGCCGCTTGCCAATTCGCCAAGTGTTGTGGGTTCAAATCCTACACGGGACTACACTTTGTGTGATCCACAAATTGTTGTTCTGAGTTTGGGTGTTAATTGTGTCCGTTTCATGTATGTCTGTAAAGTCCCCCGCGACACAGGATCTTAATTCCTAATGCGGGAGTTGTCTTTTAAAAAAAAAAAAAAATTCGTTAATTTGTCGCGCACATACTTAATGCAAATTGAAGACTTAAATGGTTTTCTCATGGATGACATGTCAGAACTAGACTAAATTGAAATGGGACCACATGGAAATCACCAGCTTTCAAATAAAAAAAGAATAATCAAAATCGGTTCACCCAGTCGAAAGTTATGAGGTAAAAAACATTTTAAAAAAACAGTCGAATTGAGAACCTTCACCTTTTACCTAAACTCGGTTAAAAAGGGCGTTACTTGTACATTTCAAACACATATATATTATTAGCATTTTCTCGTGACTTTGTCCGTATTTATTCAATAATTGTGATATATTTTATGGTACCTATTTAAAATTATACTTTGCAAAGAAATTAACATTATAGAAGCAGGTTATGGAATCAGGCGTTACTTTGCGGAAATCCATGACATTAAATGCTATGAAATATATTTAGCTTTAATTCCGCGAGACAACTGACTGTCTCGCGGAATTAAAGCTAAATATATTTCATAGCATTTAATTATAGAAGCACCAACACATTTTAAATAAAAAAAAGTAAAAACTAAAATCCAACTACGTTCTTAATGTGTTATGGTACATTTCTACGTGACGTGTGACTACGACTTTTGAAACTTGTTTCATACTTTTTCAGCGTCGTTTTTTGTCGTAGTTGGGTTTTAGTTTTTACTTTTTTTATACTATGTACCTAATGGTTCTCAAATTAGTTACAAGTAGGTAAGTTGTTCAGAAACCAATCCAGACGGTCACGTACGACCGATGGATAAAAACATCGATTAGAACTGCAGACAGTCCACAGAGACTCATGACGTTCGGTTATAGATGTACTTACTTGACTCTTAAGACATAAGCACCTATAATTAGTATTTAAGTTTCAAATTAGAGAACCCAAAGGGGCCAAAGGAGATGTTAATATATTACTATAGTCTATAGGTATTAAAAAAACTGTCCAATGGAGAAAATCACGATTATTTGCGATTGAAATATCGAGCAGAAGATATTTTTTTAGCGCCATCTAGCTTCAAGTTAAGCAAACCTTGTAATACAAAACTAGCTAGATTGACTGATACAATACTTATACTGAGAAAACACACAAACTTCTAAACAAATATTTGCAGATCATACATATATTCGGTCCAACCCGGGCATTGAAATCGAGACTCAGCACAGCAATCACTATACACTACCACTGCGCCACGGACGCAGTCAATAATATAGATATACAGCATAGGAGCATGAGGGAATCACACATTACCACATAGCAAAGTTGAGAAATACTAGTCAGGAGATTGAATACCATTGAAGCAGTTTATTACGCTCATAGCTCAGTTGCACTCGGTGATTAGAAACATTTACCGAGGGTAAGGAACGACGACGCGGTCAGTACCTGGATGGGTGACCGCTGGTGGCATATTACCATGAGCGTTTCCGTGATTCGGAGGTCACGTTAAGCAGTCGGTCCCGGTTGTTATCATAGGATAACAGTCGTGAAGCTTAGTTGGAGGCATTTGGACTGCTTAAAAACATGCAACGGCAAGATTACGTAGCCAAAACGTTGTCTTGCGAGTCCCCAACACGCACTTGGCCAGCGTGGGGACGTCGGGGCTTAACCCTCTCCTGAGAGGAGACCTGATCCCAGCAGTGGGACGTTATGGGTTGTTGATGAAGCAGTTGTTCCTGCGTCATCATCATCTTTTAACAGTCCACTGCTGGGCATTAGCCTCTCCTTACGAAGGAGGTTTCACCCTACTATGCCACTTGGCTTGAAGGTTTGTTTCAAGTTATTATGCATTAATGATGTCCTGTGAACTCCTGTGTAGTTTCTTCCCTGGGCAGCTCTTACGCACCAATGGGTTTGTCTGAAAATCTTTTGTTTTCACACAAGAGCAAAGCAACCCTTTACAATCCTAGAATTGTTATTTGAGGTGAAATCAATGTAATGTAGCTAGCTAATGTAGTCATGTGCTTTCGAAGGTGTGTTTTACTTAACACAGCAGGCGTTTACTTAGCTCAGCAGGTGGAAAAAAGAAGGTATTTCTACAAGCTTACTTACATAGGTATGTAGGTACAAATATACACTAGCAGCCTACCTACTATCTCCAGTTTTCGTAATGATAGAATAATGAAAATGGTTTGATTTTACCCTACCTCTAAAAGAGTATTAGTTATTTTTTTACAACAAAAACTTGTCAGTTTTGATCAGAGACATGTTATTGAAAACGGTTGTTAATCACACAGGTTTGTGTAAAAGGGTAGGTAGTGGCGTAACGTCCTTATTTTGCCGATTATAATTTTGTTCCTAGTTACGTAAATATAAGGAGATCAAAACCAAATGGAAACTTCTGGAAAGTGGGTATTGTATTGAAAATGGAAGATTGGTTACTAATCATTCTCATCAAATGCCTCTAACAGTCCACTGTTGGACATAAGCCTTAACGGGACTACTATTACCATGCTAGCTAGACGGGCAGGGTATAATGGTGTATGATTTTTAGGGTATCGTGCCAAAGGCAAAAGACGGAACCCTTATAGATTCGTCATGTCTGTCTGTCTGTCCGTCTGTCCGTCCGTATGTCACAGCCACTTTTTTCCGAAACTATAAGACCTATAATGTTGAAACTTTTTTCATTCTCTTTGAAGCGATGTTGTCTTGATTAGTTTGCTTTGCTTCCGTGGTGACACCCACAGAATGAATAGAGTTGGTGGCACTCCGGTGAATACCGAAAATTATAGATTTTATTTGCTGTATACTTATTTATTCTATAGTTAACTCTAATTTTGTTATGGAAACCTTCTTATTTTTATCCATAAATAACTTTCATTTTTATTAAATTATATTTTTTTCGTACAAAGTAAGGTTCTACAAGTAAAATTTTAACAAAAACAAACACCGACTTCTAGGTTCGACTCGATTTCTCTTGGATGCTATCATCAGATCTTAGTATCCTTATCACGGTACCACCGTTGGGATATCTCCTTTCCATTAAAAAAGGAATCATCAAAATCGGTTCATAAACGACGAACACACATAAAAAAAACAGATAGGTAGGTACGGTCGAATTGAGAACCTCCTCCTTTTTTGAAGTCGGTTAATAAAAAGGTTTGAGAGATTTTGGAGGTACATTTACCTCCAAAAGTTAAGTTGATTAAAAACAACAAATTTCACGTGTATGTAAGCGTTGAAGGTTCTAATCAGTTGGGGCGGCGCCCTGGGACTGCGCTGACGGATTTAAAATATAATCGCATTGGTTCTTCCCCAGCCTATTCTCATGTGAAGTATGTGATGAGTTATGTATGTTGACATGATTGATTTACACATACGCTTATTTTTAAAATCTCTTTTTTTAATACGGTAAAATATGTACTGCTAGCTCTTAGTCGACTAGCCCGTCTCCGCCCGGGTGTATGCCAATGTCCTTCATCCAGAATGCCAAATTATATTGAAATCGGTCCAGCGGTCTAGCCATTAAGTATGGATCTAATGTTATAAGAATAAATTCAACATCATCATCAGCTTATTGCAGACCACTGTTGGACGTAGGCGTCTCCCATTACACGCCGCTCTGATCGATAACAATATCTTTAATTTTACTTCAAATTATATATCTAGATAAAGAAAACGATTTTACAAGAAGATTTTTTTAAGTAGCTATGTCCAGCAGTGGAATATTTAAGACTGTTCATGTGATCATGTAAAAGAAAACGAAGACTTAGTGATAAAACTTTTTTTTTATAAATACTCCAATGATTAGTTGAAACAATAAAAAGTTTACACATCTCAAATATGGCAGTCCGATTCCATAGCATGTATATAACTACTGATAAATATACTTATATATTTATGAATACATTTTAATTAAAGATTTTGTTTGCGGGAATCTTACTCACGACCTCAGCACTCAAGTTTATCAACGGGTCAATAAAGTTAGACGGCTTTTTCCCGGCAGTAGCCAGTCCGAATCCAAGATCGCTTATCGTACTTGTTCGTGTTATGACTCGAACTCTTCAATCCACTCCTATTAGAAATATCCTTTTCAATCTATTACTTTGCATCCTAGTCTTGAAATTTTGCACAGTGCACGAATGCTGGGAGAGTCACGCTACCGTGGGAGAGCCAAGCTTCGGCATGAATGGGCCGGCTCGACCGACCGACCGAAGGATACCGGAGGCCCATACCCATACATAGGCAACTCACTTGTGACGCCTCTGGTGTTGTGGGTCTCCATGGGCGGCGGTAATCGCTTATCATCAGGCGATACGTCTGCTCATTTGTCGTGCCTATTCGATAAAAAAATAATTATCATTGTGTAGTGGTTTAAGCAGACACTTTTCCTTCTACTGCGCTGAGTGTTGTGGTTCCAACCCCATATAGGACAACACTATGTGATATATAAATAGTCGTTTTGAGTTTAGGTAATCTTTGTATGCCTGTTAAATGTAGACACTGTTGATTAATGTTGATTTAAATAAGGACAAAGCGGTCATGAGGACTGCTGACAGAAGTGAAAAATTAAAGGTATAACAGTTGCTTAACATTGGAATTTCAAATGCATTGTTTAATCTCAAATTGAAATATGTCGACCTGTGTTTTGTAAACTGTGCACGAGTGATCAATAATAGACTACACGTCGGACTTTACAGATACAGCTAGAAGGTGCCAGCATTTCCTGAAACTTACTGTGGGAAGAAATGCCGAAACAAACCACAGAAGTATCTTTTTTTAAAGTCAGCGAACATTGATACTATTATACAATACGCTCACAGCTGGCTCAGGTGTTAATCCATCATGTGACCATGTGTGTAGCGTGTAGAAGCCTTCCATTTAAAAAAGTTTCCATCTGTGTTCTCAGAAGGCATAGACCACAATAGGTTTGCCTCTATAAGATACTCGTTAGTCGAATTAAAGTTATGGTCGACAAAATGTAGACGTTCAGTAGGTACGTTTTTGTAAATCCCCTCAGAGATTAAACTTGAGTATCTGTAGATCTAAGTAAATAAATAGTACCGACGATTATTAGTAGTTTATATACAAAATCATTTATTTTTAGTACATATGTTTATTGTGACTCATTGTTTCGAAGTGCTTTACTTAATCAATGTTAACTTTGAAGTGTTCAATAAACTATCTATTGATAGATTTATTTAATGGTAACAATAAATATATCTATCTCTCAGTATGGCGACGGATTTAGTACACCGAGTGCCGTCACCCCTATTTATCACATAGGTGTAGTGAGAAACGACTTAGCTATGCAAGATAACATCATTGACTGCCTCGGTGGCACAGTGGTAGTGTAAGCGACTGCTGTACATGAGTTCTCGGGTTCGATTCCCGATTTCGGATCAAATGTTTGTATGATCTGCCAATATTTATTTCGGAGTTTGGATGTTTTCTATGTAGGTATAATATGTATGTATTTACAAAAAAATAAGTATTGTGGCGACTTAAGCCTTCATGGTGCAGATATACGACCTGCACGTCACAATACTGGCAGGTGGAAAGTCCTGTTCGAAATGAATATTCTTTATTTTAATTTGTATAATTTAAAATGTTGACTTTTCAAATAAAAAAAGAATAAATAGAAGATTCATGTCAGCGGTCGTGAAGTCAAGACCGCCCTGGCTGTGAAATAAAAGTGCATCATTCATTATATTGTAAAACAGTTATCTCTTAGTAAAAGACGTTCTAAACGTGTGGTCGTGTCGTTATTTCCCGAATTTCAGGTGTCTTGATCCTCTGACTATACTAAACCCCACAGTATATAAGTATTTATATCAGTTGCCTAGTACCCATAACACAAGCTCTGCTTAGCTTGGGACTACATGGCGTTGTATGTTAGATGTCCGATATATTAGGTCTTTACCTATGAAATTGCCTTTCTTCGGTACTGGTCATTTCAAATAAAAAAAAGTTTGTAATGGCTCTGTATTCTAAATTCAAATTAATTTTGTTTTAAAACCATGACATTCTATTTACAAACTCAGTCTTTTGTTTTTTGATTAGCGTTGTATTTTCATTACATTTGAACATTTTTCGACTTATTGGATCCTTTAAAAATTCGTGTAATTATGGAATATGAGTTCCGTCGTGGCACCAACGCTACACAAACGGCACGTAACATGAAAAACGTTTACGGAGAGAACTGTACAAACGAACGCACAACCCGTTATTGGTTTTCCCGGTTCTGTTCTGGAAATTTTGACTTGAAAAATGAAGCTCCTAGTCGTCCGGAGACTTTGATTAACAATAATGAATTTAAGGCGATTGTGGAAGCTGACGAAACTCAATCTACAGCTGAGCTAGCAGCAGCTTTTAATGTTAGCATCAAAACAATATTGATCCATTTGCGACTAATTGGCAAGGTAAAAAAGCTTGATAGATGGGTGCCGCACGACCTTAACGATCGCCAGCGCAACGTACGCGTCGAGATCTGCTTTGCGCTGCTCAACAGGCAAAGAAATGAAGGAATTTTGAAACGAATTGTTACGTGCGACGAAAAATGGATTCTGTTCGACAATCGAAAGCGCTCAGCAAGTTGGTTAGACCCTGGTTCAGCACCAAAGCAATGCCCTAAACCAAAAATGACCCCTAAAAAGGTGATGGTCACTGTTTGGTGGTCTAGTGCGGGTGTGATTCACCACAGCTTTTTACAAAACGGCATGAGCATTAATGCAGATGTGTACTGTGAAGAACTGGAGAGAATGATGGAGAAGCTTGCACATCTGCAACCAGCTTTGGTCAATCGGTCGTCCCCACTGCTCCTTCACGACAACGCGCGACCCCATACTGCGCAACAGACAGTCTCCAAGCTGCAAGAACTGGGGTTGGAAGCTCTCCCTCATCCGCCATACTCACCAGACCTTGCACCTAAATTTTTCCAAAATTTAGACAACTTTTTAGTGGGTAAAAAATTCAATTCCCGAGAGGCAGTACAAAATGCCTTTGAAGAGTTTGTTGCCTCCCGTCCAGCTGATTTTTACAAGAAGGGCATCAATAAACTGCCAATGCGTTGGCAAAGATGCGTCGATTGCACGGGTGATTACTTCGAATAACAGAAATAAAAAAGTTTGAAAAAATAAGTACTTTCACTTATTGCATACAAAACGGCATTTTCATAGGTAAAGACCTATTATTTATATTTATTTATTTCAGAGATAAAGGAAAACCCGAATCAAACATTATCCCAACCCGTCTGTCCATCGTGGTAGTAGGAAAAAACTTCATTTCTAAAGAGAGGTGTTGCGACATCTACATGCCGATCATCGGCGCGTGCGAAGAAACGCAGGAACGAAGAGGAGGAGGGGGCGAGCGGGGGGCCGACCCGGACCGTTGCAACATTATATAACACTCTTCCTTGGTTTACCACTGTCGACGGTCAGGCTTATATAAATTATTGTAAATTTGATTCAAAGCGAGTAAATACCAGCAAAATACAGTCCACTGCTTGTTATTACGTCCGCCTGGACTCTAAACAGAGGCTGTCCAGCAGTGGATATTTGATGTGATATGATGATGAATGCTAAGGTAATAGGTACTCATTTGATGAAAACCAATGAAAAAGTTCCTTAACCGTCTTAATAATTTCAAGGTAGTAAAGTCACGCTGATTTCAGCACGAACGGGCTGGCTCAACTGGGGCGGTACTTCCCTCGCACAGATCACAGTAAAATGACAGCGTCTGTGGTGTCGTGTTTCGTTGGTGAGTGCGAGACCGGAGGCCCAATGATGCAGAAGCAACACTAGGCCGCCATGGTGTGGGTCACCATGCTGCATTGTTGCATTGTCTGCATTCGCAATGAGTATGGTGACACCACTCTTGGATTCTGCTTATGCTTTCCATCAGGCAGTGTAGTCATTTTGCAGGGCCATACATAAAAAAATAAAATAAACATCCCATCATCTCAGCCGAAAGACATCTACTGCTGGACATAGAAGGCTCTCCACAACGCCCGTTGTCCAGGTCGTCGTAAAGCTTGCAGGGAGGCCTACTTATCCCACAAATAAAACAACCCACAACATTATAAAAATAAAACTTTATTTTTTATATTTAACTTATTAATATACAAAAGAAAAAAGTACAACAGTATATTAGAAGCTCCATTAGAAGCATATGTCTTCTGCCTTCCCCTTCTCCATTGTCAGATTGTATTCAGATTCACGGACGGACGCACACTCGCACATGTGTGTGTTAACCTAAGCGCTTACTCTAACGGATTGTGTCAGTAGCGCGCGGTCAGCCGATGAGACCGCACGTAATGATGTTGAAACAACTCCGGGTCTCTGGCTTGCCGGCTGGAGGTACGGGCACCACACGCTTCTTCTTTTTACCGTTAGCGTCGTATTTCTTTTCCTCCTGTAATGAGAATAGTCTCGTTTAATATAGAAAACAACTTATATGCCAATGAAAATAAGTTTTTTTTTTTGGAATATGCGGGCAAACGAACAGAAGTATCACCTGATGGTAAGCGATTACCGCCGCTCATGGACACCCGCAACACCAGAGGCGTCACAAGTGCGTTGCCGGCCTTGGGGGGATGGGGAGGGGGATGGGGAAGGGGTTGGAGTATGGGCCTCCGGTATCCTCACTCACTCGGTGAAACACAGCGCAAGCACTACTTCACACCGGTTTTCTGTGAGGCCGTGGTATCACTCTGGTCGAGCCGGCCCACAGTAAATAGCTTATAAGAAAGCCATTGAGTGTGTGTCAGTAAGTGACATTTGTAGGCTCCATCTTCTTATGAAACACATGTCGTCAGTAAATAGAAAAACTCATATATTACGTATAACAAGTGAGTTTATCTTATAGGCTAGTATAATGGGGATAAAAAACTTATAGTTTTAATTAATTGTAACTCTAACAGATTCATTCATTCTTTAAGTAATTAATTTTTGAGGTACCTTCTAATGGTAAGGAACTATCCTCTCACAGAAGACTATGCTAAAAAAAAAAAAAAAAACCGATGAAATTGAGAACCTCCTCCTTTTGGAAGTCGGTTAATGACAGCATTCGGGCTGTCGTGTTTCGTTGGTGTGTTCGAGACCGGAGGCAGATGCAGAAGCATCTCAATAGGCTACCATACTGAGGGTCACCAGGCTGCATTGTCTTCATTCAAAACACGTGAATTAATTAACTTGATCTGATGTTTTTTTTTTTAATTTTAACTGAATTAATACGAGTACTTAAATCTCGCGACAAGCTTTTATAGCATACAAATTGTATAATGACGTTACAAGTTGATAGTAGCCGCTTGAAAAGAAAAATATTTTATTCTATTTAACTTATTTAAATAAAAGCTTGCTTTTAAAAGATTTTTAAATTTAATTCATTTGGTATATATTTAACTAGCTGTGCCCGCGACTTCGTCCGCGTGGAACAGTAACTTTGGGTAGCATTTTTAATTATTGATGCTAATATTGTTTTACAAATAAGTGTCTTCGCGTTTTAGTAATAAAAACTTATTTAAGTAATTATTACTTACTTATTTATTTATGTACATAAAACATAAAGTATTTATATGAGCTTATTTAGACATTCGACATGGCCAAGGACTTCGACCGGGTCCTGCACCGCTGGCTTTTCTCCAAGCTCTCGGCATTCGGTCTGCCTCCTAGACTCTGTCACAGAATAGACGCTTTTCTTCATCAGGGCCGCATTAGGGGCATTTGCGACGGCGCGGCCTATGATTTTCTGGAGATAAACGTTGCTGTACCTCAGGGTTCAGTCAAGTCGCCCACACTATTTCTTCTGCATATCAATGAAATGTTAGCCCTTGGCAAAATACATTGCTATGCAGATGATAGCACAGTTCATGGGCGATATTTTGAACACCGTGCAGCCAAGCTGGCAGACGTTGATAAAAATCGACATTAGCTCGTCGCTGAGCTAGACCGGGTTTTGAACCGCATTTTACAATGGGGTGATGAAAATCTGGTCGAGTTCAACGCTACGAAAACACAGGTTTGCGCGTTCTCTACCAAAAAGTCTCCATTTCTTTCCCACCCCACTTTTCAGAGCACTGAAGTGCCACTACGGGATAAGCTCGCTGTCCTGGGCATGAACATTTGCCGGGACCTCAAACCGCGTAAGTACATCGAGAGCATCACCAAGGCGGCCTCGCGGACACTTGGCGTACTGAACAGGGTGAGACGGTTCTTCGCGCCCGACCCTTTGTGTCTTCTTTATAAGACCCAGGTTAACTCGGGCGTTCTCATCTTTGTGATGGATCCGCGCAGTATTTGCTTGATGCTTTCAATCGGTTGCAGCGGCGAGCAGTCTGCTTTATCAACAGTCCCAAAGCCACCGATTTCCTTGAACCTCTGCAGCTGCGAAGAGATATCGCTTCTATAGCAGTCCTCTACCGCCTGTATCATGAGGAGTGTTCTGAAGAGCTCTTCCAACTGGTCCCCTTCTACCTTCCTCTGCAGAACAACACGTCCTGGCCTTGGAAGTCACCGCCTCAGAGTCTTAGAAATACGCTCTCGAACCAAACGGTTTGGTTCTTCCTTCCAGTGCCGAACAGTTAAAAACTGGAACTCACTACCAGCGCACGTGTTTACCTCCCATGATCCCGGGGCCTCTAAGTGGGACGTGTCTATGGATAGGTCTTTAAAAATGATATTGAGGTTTTTAATATCATTTTTTTCTAAACTGAATAGTTTGCGCGAGAGACACTTTCAAAGTGGTAAAATGTGTGTCCCCCACCCGTAACTTCTAAAATAAGAGCATGATAAATCTAAAAAAAAAATATGATGTACATTACCATGCAAACTTCCACCAAAAATTGGTTTGAACGAAATCTAGTAAGTAGTTTTTTTTTTAATACGTCATAAATCGTAAACTGCAATTTACCTTTACAATCGACACAAATATAAAAAAAATTTTACTTGCTGCTGCGGAACCCTTCATGGGCGAGTCCGACTCGCACTTGGCCGCTTTTGTTTTATCATCTTTTGCCAAAATATCGAGATTTAGCGGATTTTATACACGAGAGTATGCTGCCCATGAGAAAAAAATTAACTGCAACTTTAAGCATGTCTGTCCTTGGGTTTTGATAACACTGTTATTGAAAATGCTGTTTTCAGCGGAAACTGCATTCTTTTAAATTAAAATCGCAAATAAGTTGGAATTATTGTAATACGGGGAATTAAAACATTTTCTTCTTTTGCCATTCCATGCGTCATTTTACAATGTGTACCTCAGATGTGTAATATTTAACCGTGTACTATTACATAGCTTTGGCGGTTAAGATTCCTTATTTAATAGGACTGGCACATTAACTTTCAGCCTCAACTTATGGGAAGGCACTCCAGATAATTCTAAAGATTTGAAGTATTCGACAACATCTCCCTCCACGCCCGACATGATCCGTTCGTTTATTGATAACTATCTCATTAGTCAGCAGATCAGGATAGATATTATTTTTAAATCATATGTGCTATCATATACCAGAACTCACGTCTCAGTCTAATTATGTCGTTACTGTCAGTTAGCATACAATGTTCTCCGTGATAACTCCGTAAATGTCAAATCAGAATAGCTCTAATACATATTTTGTCTCTTGTCGCAAACTAACTCACAAACCTCACATATTTCCATAGTAACTGTCATCCCGTTTCTATTTTACTCCCTTGAGGGTAAAATTTTTACAAACTTTAAATGACATTTTTATTTATATCTAATCAACAGCTTAAAAAATAAATTTCAAACTTCTAGCTTATATTGACGATACTTCTCTAGAGGTTTTTGAATTTTACAAATTAATTTGGCTTATTTATTTCTATTAATACAATGAACATACAAATCAGATTGACGAATATCTTTTTAATGAGTGTGACAGCCTTGTTTATTGGTTGTCAAGACGCCCGGCGTACGTAACGCGCATGCGTGTGTGAACCCCCAGACTTCTATACAAACGTTCATCCCCTTTTAAATCCCTTAACACCATTTTTTCTCATTAAAAAGTAGCCTATGTCCTTTCTCAGGCTCTACACTATCTGTGTACCAAATTTCATTGAAATCGGTGCAGCGGTTTGGCCGTGAAAGCACGACAGACAGACAGACAGAGTTACTTTCGCATTTATAATATAAGTAAGGATTAGAAGGTAAAAGATTGAATTCGAAGTTTAAAAAATAAAGTAAGAAATATTTTTGATTTAAGTTTTAGGACTGCGTGGACTATCGCCTATAGTCCTAAAACTAAATTAAAATGACACACATATAACTGCATCCATGTTTGCCAACTACACGCCAGAGATGGACAGTTCTATTGTATATACGTGATACAGATATTAATAAATATAGAAACAGAAACAAGTAATTCTGTTTCTATCGGATACACAAAACTCAAAAACTACTTACATTTAAGTTGGTTAGTTAAGTAAACTGAAGCGTATTTAAGTTAGGCGAGACAAGTAATCGAATTAAAACAAGGACGGCATTTTATCGGTCCCATTGTGAGAGCCATTCGGTCCATTCATTCGCGAATGAATGTTATTTGTCAATAGTCAGGTCTGTTGTTCTAACGTCTTATTCACTGCATTGTGAGAGCTTTGACGAGATAAAATCGTTGTTATAGATACCGTTGTTGATTTATTCCATGGAACAGATTAAAATGGACGCTGGATTTTTTAAAATAAAAGTTGTATTTTGGATTCATTTACACATGTAAAGTATCCAGCACTGGGATAAATCTATTCATTTTACATACTAATACTTACTATATCACACTAATATACTGCCTGTCTGCTATAATGACTGCCTCGTTGGTCTCGAGGTTGGCGTGTGCGACTGCTGATCATTAGGTCTCGGGTTCGATTCCCGGATAGGTCTGGGTCGGACCAAATGTTTGTATGATCTACAAATATTTGTTTCGGAGTTTGGGTGTTTTATAAGTATAATATGTATGTTTTTACAAAAAAAGTATATATGTATTTGTATCAGTTGTCTAGTACCCATAACACAAGCTCTGCTTAGCTTGGGACTAGATGGCGTTGTGTGTTAGATGTCCAAAATATCCAAAAAAATAAAGGCGAAAGTTTGTGTGTATGTTTGTTACTTCTTCACGTAAAAACTACTGAACGGATTTGGATGAAAATTTACGGTAATATAGCTTATACGTCAGAATAACACATAGGCTACTATTTGCTGCGATAACGAACGCTAGCGAACGAAAGGCATTTAAGAAGACAAATTAAGTAGTAACAATGTTTTTTCGTTCTTTTTTTGTTTGAAACGCAGAACGTATGTTAGATCTATCGTAGTAAGAAGGTGGTCTATTAGGCTCTATCGGTAATGTTCTTTCGTCTACAATCCTACAGAGAAACTCTGAGTGTCGTAGTCTATAGCTCATTATCAGCCCGCAAAGGCCAAGTACACACACACAGAACTCATTAGCGACCCTCTAATGTACTGCTAAGTACACCGTCACCCGCTTCTCTCAACCCAATCGACATTTCGCACCCGTTATTGGCAAACCCTTTTCAAGTAACGATGTTTATTAGAAGTGCAAGCCACTTACAGTTAGGAGGGAAAAATTGTGCTTATAGAGAAATAAACGTTTCATCTAAATTGTTATTAATATTGAATATAGGCAATAGTTACTATACTAAGAAATGAGAAGTGAGCACTATGCACTACGAGCATATCTATATTTTTTATGTATGAGCCTGCCAAAGTAACTCTACTCTGCCTGATGGAAAGCATGAATTCAAGAGTGGTGGCCACCATACTCATTCCAAATGCAGAAAATGCAACAATGCAGCATGGTGTACCCACAGTATGGCCTATTGAGATGCTCCTGCATCATCGGCGTCCGGTCTCGCACTCGCAAACGAAACCGCACCTTGACAATCCAGTACATGCTGCGGCCTCCGTTTGTGTCGATCTATGATTTTTAACCGACTTCAAAAAAGGAGGAGGTTCTCAATTCGACCGTATCTATATATGTTTTTTTTATGTGTGTTCGCGGATAACTTCGTCGTATATGAACGGATTTTGATGATTATTTTTAATGGAAAAGACATATCCCAACGGTGGTACCATGATAAGGACATTAAAATCTGATGATGGTCGTTTTTTGTTAAAATTTTACTTGTTGACTGTAGCTTCAATTTAACGTTCATAAATGTCACTTAGTGTCTTGATTGAATAAATGATTTTGAATTTGAAACACGACAGCACGAATTCTGTCATTTTAGGTTGGTCTTTTGTCTGTGAGACGGTAGAATAGAAGTGAATTCGAAAGTAACCCTGTCTGTTATGCTTTCATTACTCAACCACTGCACCGATTTTAATAAAATTTCGCTTGGAGATACTTTGATTCATGATGAAGTTCATAGGCTACTCTTTACCACGATAAATGATAAGCACGCAGGTAGAGCTGGGGGAAAACATAGTATTTTTATATGAAAATTGCTAAACGACCCATTTTCCGCACAACGACCTTTGTTTTTTCAGTTCTACGCTTCCAGTATTATTCAAGGCTACTCTAAAGTTGATTGAAATCCCACAAGAAAGTTATTGAATTTTCAACCAAGTTTTCTGAATCAAATATGCTTTTGACAAATGTACATGATATGTGGATGTGTTCAGTCTTTACCTCTTTATATCTAACGTCGGGAATTCATATTACTTTTCTTCAAAATATAAAAAAATACCTTTCTAAACCAAGGGTAGGTTGTGAAATCGATTGTAGGAGTGTTTCTTTTTTAATAAATTTATAAACCGATATATCCCGTTTGGTTCTATACTTTATAGAATAAACATACTACATGAAGTACATAGTTCATTAAAAAAATTCAAAACATTTATAACAATCTAGTGTCTAACGTAATAGTAACGTTTTTAATCAATCTATCTATACTTATAATAAAAATGTAGTCGGTCCAATTCTGTACATTAAAGATATTTTGAAATTTTTTTTTGGAGGGCTCTCTGTAATCGATACTGAAGCCAAAACAGTTTTTTTTTGCCTGTCTATCTGTCTATCCGTCTGTCTGTCTGTCTGTCTGTCTGTATCTTGGCCGCGCATCACGCCGAAACTACTGAATGGATTCAAATGAAACTTGGCATGATTTGAGTTCATACTACGAGGTAGGACATGGTTTCTTGGAGAGAGGGGATGAAAGTCAAAATATGTACTTAGTTGTAATTGAATAACACATAGTCCGATTTCTTTCATTCTTTTTTTGCTAGAAAGAAAAAGAATAAAAGATAACGGGAAAGTCCCTTTTTTTTGTCCGCGACTGTACACTGCCTGTGGTAAGCTGAGACAGATATGTAAATATGGCGGTACGAAGTTCGCCGGGTCAGCTAGTCTATTCTATATCACACTAATCTATATATAAAGTCGAGTTGAGTAAAGTCGAGTCTTCGTCTTCGAGAGTCGAGTAAAGAAGTCGGTTGAAAAGAGGAAGGTGACTGACTGACTGACTGACATACCCTGAGATCAACGCACAGCCCAAACCGCTGAAGCTAGAATCCTGAAATTTTGCATGTAGGTATTTTATATAATGTGAGTGAGCACTAAGAAAGGAATTTTTGAAACCCCACCCCTAAGGGGATAAATCAGGGGATGAAAGTCTGCGTGAGCAAAGTCGCGTGTAAAAGCTAGTAATATTATAAAGGTAAATGTAAGTTTGTTTGTTACGCTTTCACGTGAAAACTCAGATCATCGTGAAACTCTGTACACATATTTTGGAGGTATTAGAAGTAACATAGAATACTTTTTATTAAATGCGAGCGAAGCCGCGGGCGAAAGCTAGTATTACTGTAAATGTGAATGTAAGTTTGTTTGTTACGCTTTCACGCGAAAACTACTTAACCGATCATCATGAAACTTTGTACACATATTCTTGGAGGTATTAGAAGTAAGTAACATAGGATAATTTTTATTTATTGCGAGCGAAGCCGCGGGTAAAAGCTAGTAACATGTAATGGTTCGCATACTGATTCATTTTATTTGACGACTGATAAGGTTGCAACGTCAGATGTCACGATATAAATATTTGTATGCACGATAAAGTATATTTATCGGTATATTTATTGGTATTTATATCGTATCTTGAGGAATAAAATTGAGACTCAAGTTAAAAGTAGCTTGTTTTGTGGTATTTTCATATTAAATGTTGATAAAACTATACGCAACGCCAACATTTTCTTTATTTGTTTTCTGTGATGCCGTATAATCGAATCAAGCCGAACCATTTCGAGCGAGACCAAAGTTAAAAGAGAGTGCTGTGGTCCACTTACAAAAAATATTTTTAAACTTCTTACCTCAACGATCTCTCCAACTTTATATTTGGCTAATATTTTCCTGGCATCAGACGAGTGACCAACTTCATCGAAGTCTTTGCTTCCATCTTTACCGGCGAAATCAGCTATCGAGTCCACACCTCCAGGATGCTGCCAAAAGACAATAAGATAATTTAAAAGATAAATAATAGAAGATTGAAATACTCTTTAATTTTTTTTTCTTTTTGGACTTCTAACACACAACGCCATCTAGTCCCAAGCTAAGCAGAGCTTGTGTTATGGGTACTAGACAACTGATATAAATACATTTATACTTTTTTTTGTAAATACATACATATTATACATAGGAAACACCCAAACTCCGAAACAAATATTTGTAGATCACACAAACACAAATTTGGTCCGACCCAGGATTTGAACCCGATTGATTTGAGACCCCAAGCACAGCAGTCGCATTCACTACCACTGCGCCACCGAGGCAGTAATAACTGTTAAACTAGGTTAAGGTGCTGAGAAATTCCTTATTAATAACTAGACTACACATGACACCTGAATGTAGGTATTATACTAGTTTTTGCTCGCGGCTCCGCCCGCGCGTATGTCGGTTATCGTGGTAAATGGTAGCCTATGTGTTACTCTGATGTATAAGCTATATTACTGTTAAGTTTCATCCAAATCCGTTCAGTAGTTTTTGCGTGAAAGAGTAACAAACATCCATCCATACTTACAAACTTTCGCGTTTATAATATTAGTAGGATATACATTCTGTGTCGCGGGGGACTTTACAAAAATACATATAGTCAGAACAACAATTTGTTGATCACACAAAGTGTTGACCCATGTGGGACTTGAACACACAACACTTGCTGCAGTAGAAAGCAGCGTGTAAACCGCTTAAACCACTAGGCCAACAATTAAAACATACGTATAGCAAATAGAAGCACGTTATTACTCTTCTAAATTTCCCTTAGGTACTGTGGAAATAGAATAGAACTAAAACACTTCCTCTCACCTCGTTGATGTATTTAGAAAGGTCATAGACAGAGTCTTTGTACACCATCCAGAGGGGTTGGCTGCCTTTTCCATTACGGTTCGCAACCTCTGCCAAAGTGTATGCCTTGTACTCCGTCATGTTGATCCTGGAAAGAGTGACAGATTCTTGAATGAGAAACCAAAACACTATGTTAAACTTATTCAACTTTTCATTGATCCTATATTCTATACAACTATCTGAGTTGGATATTGTAATGTACAAAGACACTGAGTAATATAACTTGGGCCTAGACTTCATCACGGATTTAGTCGACAAAATTAAAATAGACCTTTTCTAGACTTTTTTACCGTAGGAGAGCCACGCCTTGGCGTGAATGGGACTGCCTCGACCGGAGTGACACTACGGCCGTTTAGAAATCCGGTGTGAAGTAGCGCTTGCGCTGTGTTTCGGATGTGAGAATACCGGAGGCCCATACCTCGACCCCTCTACCCATACCCAACCCCTCCCCCCTCCCCTTCCCCCAAAGGCCGGCAACGCACTTGTGATGCCTCTGGTGTTCCGGGTGTCATGGGCGGCGGTAATCGCTTACCATCAGGCGATACGTCTGCACATTTGTCGTCCATATTCCATAAAAAAAGACATTTTAAATATTTTTATATAAAGGTTGATATATAACTTTGATATCATCCTTATGGTGACGGATTATCCCTTCGGTGTCATCAAAAGCCGACTAAGGGATCAAACTACGCAAGACAAGATTACTGCACAGATACACAAACACTAAACCAATCTGTTTTGTCAAAATAGTGTGGCGACTTCCACATACAACGCAAACAGAAACACACTACAGCGCTATCTACCGAAGATACGTCGAACTACGGAGTAACGAAAGAAACGAAGAAACTACCAATCCTGAATCGCGCAATAGAAATTCTCGCGCCGGTTAGCATATATACAACTTCCAACATCAACCGTTGGGCCGTGGCTCGCCAGGCCCGATCACCTCGCCTGGTCTAGGATCCTCCCTTTGTGTTAGAGGGACGTGACACACCTGTCCCACACAATAGTATACTAAACCTAAACCTCTTTTCTAAGGAGAGGCTTATGTCCAGCAGTGGACTGTTAAAGACTGTCGAAGGAAAAGACGTTACGATTATGCAAACTTTATTATTAACATCGTCCTCATGTTAGGGTATGCTAATATCATCAGAATTTCTAGAACTTTATTGATGAAATACATTAGTTAAGATTCTTACGTAATTCAATTGATGTACTATCTAATAGTTTCGACCTGCTGCAGAATCAGGCTGGTCAGAAAATAATCACATTGAAGGCGGCTCGACATTGGGAAGTCAGTGCCCTCAAATATATCGACAATTACTTCATTTTCACTCAGGGTTGCGGAGTTCACATGCCAGTTGCTTCATGGAAAACTTATATCCAGGTAAAACCGGTTGAACTAGTAGCCGACCCCAAATAATCTTGGGAATAATAAAAGTTCGGCAGAAGAAAAGAGGCTCAACATCAGAGAGGCGGTCAGTCTTACATGGTCTTTAACAGGCATTTATTTTGCATATCCCATGCTTGTAAATTTCGTAATGAGCAGTGTTTGTTTAGTACTTATTTCTTAAAAAAGTAATTCAATTTGATTAATGCACCATTCATTATTTATGTTATGACGCACACGGAAATAACTCTGCTATCTTAAGCCCGTAAAAATGTCTAAGAAATGTATATGTTTGATTATATATAATATACCTAAAGATATACATTTCTTCGACATTTATCAATTACCGATTAAATACACGTGTTGCAAAAAAGTAATCGCCAGTCGCCTTTTGTAAACCGCAAGTACTAGATAAGATTGTGTGGTGGTGTCACCAAATTTTACAGCCGATGAAGTAATGCATATTTATTTGTTTATGGTTGTCTTTAAAATATATCAGGAAATGTTAAAAGCTAATAAAGTACCCCATGAACCATAACAGATAACAATAACTAGATACTGAATGTAAGTGTTTGATTGACTTGACATTGTTCTTCAGAATTAAATAAATAAATATTTAGGATCGGACATCTTTCACACGACGCCATCTAAACTAAGACCTTGCACTATGGATACTAGACAACTGATATAAATACATACTATATACTTTTTTTGTAAATACATACATATTATCATGTATTTAATTATATTCTTAATTAAATTAAATACATAATATATTTATTAAGTTATTTAATTGAATTGTATTTTTGTTACTTAATTAAATATTGTTGTTTATTAATTTACCGTTTACCTTTTATTTAAAACATTTACAAAATTGTGGATATATTTTGACAAAGATATTTCCTGTGTTGACAGTCACTACCCCTAAGAGATGTAGTGTGATATACATCCCATAACTGTACAAAATTAATATTTTTTAATAAATAAACTTAATAACTCTTTTCCGAATATCAAGTATTAATTAAAAAATATATTTTGACTCACTGTTGTCCAGGTGTGTGCGTCGCGTCGTCGAATACAAATGTCTGCGAAATCATCGGTTGATAATAATATTGCAAAATGCGATAACTTCAATCAGATTATTTATTAGATAAATAGGTCGGTAGACTGTGATGTCATACCTTACGTTAACCCTACCGTGTTAGGTAACAATAATTATTAAATTAATGTCGGTCGTGGGAGTCGGCAAAAAGTATCAATTAAATTAATACAGGAACCCGGACGGAGTCGGCAAGAAAATATGGCTTGTCTAAAGAATGACGGTTTAATCCATTTTGTGTTCATTATTAAAAAACAATTAATCTTCGTCACATGGACTTAACTTGGTGGCTAATACCCAGTCTGACCTTCGTTATACCGATCCTCTATTGAATATGCTCAAGACGAAGATCGCGCTTCGAGAGCTCAAAACTGCTCATAGAGAAAACTAGGGCAGCTGTGATATTTACTTAATTATAGTGTATTAGCTGTAAATAATAAATATTTATTTTTTTATCTTAGTTTTTTTTTTGTTTTTTTTTGTGAGTGCCAAATAATTTATTCAATGACTCAGTATAGAATTAGGGGGTCTGTAGAATTGAGGTTGGTAGGATTTCACTAACAGGTAAGTTTCCCTTATTTTTTTTTATTTTTTTTTATGTTTGGCCCGCCATAATGACTCTACTCTGCCTGATGGAAAGCATAAGCAGAATCCACGAGTGGTGGCCACCATACTCATTGCGAATGCAACAATGCAGCATGGCGACCCACACTATGGAGGCCTAGTGATGCTTGTGCATCTTTTAGTCTAGTCAACAAGTATGGAACTTGTTGACTAGACTAATTGGGCCTCCGGTCTCGCACTCACCAACGAAACACGACAGCACGAATGCTGTCATTTTACGTTGATTTTCGGTGCGAGGGTAGTACCGCCCCGGTCGAGCCGGCCCGTTCGTGCTGAAATCAGCGTGGCTCTACTACCTTTTAATTACCTATTACCTTATGCCGTGATTAAAAAATATAATCCATATAGTTTTTCAGAATACGAAATAAATACTTGACATATTTTTGTATAAATTCCAAAACCCAAACATACATCCAGACTTAATTCAACCGGTTTTACCTGAATATCAGTTTTTTCCACGGATCGACTGAAATCAACCTCCATAACCCTGAGGGTGCGCTAAAGTCGAAGTCGAAATAGTTGTCAGCATATTTGAGGGCACTGACTTCCCAATTGAATACGAAATCAAACTCATTAAATACATCTAGAGTTAATACGAGTATTGCTGCTAAAATCCTGATTTTTTAAAGTTAGGATCATATTATTCAATTATTGAATGTAAATATTAAAGTCCACGAAAATTTCCGTAGCAGAGCCACGCTTCGGTATGAATGGGCCGGCTCGACCGGAGTGGTACCACGGCCTCACAGAAACCGGTGTGAAATAGTGCTTGCGCTGTGTTTCACCGAGTGAGTGAGAATACCGGAGGCCCATACCCAAACCCCTCCCCCTATCTCCCTTCCAATTCCCGAAGGCCGGCACGCACTTGTGACGCCTCTGGTGTTGCAGGTGTCCAAGGGCGGCGGTAATCGTTTACCATCAGGCGATACGTCTGCTCATTTGCCCGCCTATTACTTAAAAAAAAATGTATTAAGTCACTTAAAATTAATAATAGTAGACGCCGTTCGGGTGCGAATTTTGCACACGACAACATATCAATTTGCTATAATTAAATGATACAACTTCATACCCTATAATCTATTGATAGCAAATCTATACTAATATTATAAAGCTGAAGAGTTTGTTTGTTTGAACGCGCTAATCTCAGGAACAGCTGGTCCGATTTGAAAAATTCTTATATTACGCTGCTAAATTGCCCATTTATCGAGGAAGGCTATAGGCATAGGCATCAATAAATAATGTTTAAAAGCGGGGAAAAATTATCACGCTACGGGCAATAGGAGACGCAAACGGGGTTGCGTGGGTCTGCTAGTGTACTAATAAAGCGTAAATATGAATATTTACGTTTTAACAAAAATGATTTGCTTAAGTCGATTAAGAAGGAAATATAGGACTTATTCAGCCATTCAAAGTTATATCTTAATTGATTAGAAGATAATTATTGAAAAATCCATACTGCGACTAAATGTATGTACATACTTAAAATTGACAATTTCCCACCAAATAAAACTTCAGAATCCATTGAGTATTTAGACCGTGCCAAAGAAATATACAGCCATACACATGCACTCAAAAAAAAAGCCTTTCTACTGCTTAGTTGGGTATACAAAGACGAAGAGAAGAGAAGTTTGTACAAATACCATTCGACTCTCTTAATATGTAAACCTTTAAGATAAAAAAGGAAAAACCGAATGATCATCACTCATAAGCAACATTGCGTTTAATAGACGCACACGCATCCCTGGCTTCTTGTTACTTTTTACAAAATCATTTAGAGAAATTGCAGCAAAGAGAGAGGAAAGACCTGTTAGACCTTATTAATCTACTAAACTCTATATTTACTTGATAATAAGCAAACGAACAGACGAGTGATCCCATTAGGTGGGCGGTGGTATTAATTTACTTAACATCGTAAATGAATACCGTGGCCTGTACAATATGCTGCTATCTATATATATTTGCTTCCCATCTCCGTTTACAATAGGGTAGTTGACTGTACCGCAAATAAATACCTATGGCTCCTTCCTTAAAATGAATATTACAAAACAAATCGAAAACCATAATTATTTCAGCTTTTAATTTCTATTACAAATAATCAAATTATCATTGAAATATATTGCTCAATTAAGTAGTCCAAGAAGCAGTGACGTCACAAGTTTGTATTAAGCACATTTATTATACAAAGTTATCGTTTTGACAGATGATAAAAGTAACTAATTTGACTAAGGTGTCAACTACCCTTATATAGTAAAGTTCAGTATCCGGTGACCCCATTTGGTAGTTGATAAGCAACGAATGAATCGTTTGATATAAGTTTTCTTTGAGAGAGTGACATTAGATGGCAATATTCATTACCTACATATCTTGTAAGACTAAACCCTATGTTTCAGAAAGAACCATTGACTCAAAATTACCCTAAAATAGTAGAGGAATTTGGTACGGTACGTAAAAATTTACGTTGGAAGTTGGTTGTTATCTCTGCTTATCTGAAAGGAAAGCGAGAGTTTATGAATGTCTGTAAAGTATTTAGAAAACACTCTTGTATGGGACAAGATGTGCTGAAGTTCACGTTCTAGATATCACAGATAAATGTTATATTTGAACTGATAAATATCTTGAATTTGTTATCAGTGATAACTATCAATGAAGTTTGGTAGTGTTATTGCGTGTACTTCAAGGTTAAAATGTGAGTAATTAAATTTTGAGAAATAATGAATTTTGATTCGTGATGATGATGTCCTCCTCACCGATTTCGGTAATTATTAAGTATTTCTAAAAACAGAAAAACTCAATAAAACTTCTGGCCTGACCCGTGATTCGAACCCAAGACGTCTTGATTGGCGTCTTGAACTTTAAAGTTTAGGATTCTACTTAAAATTATGACTGTTTTGATGGTGATTTGAATGATTTCTGGATTCTAAGTCAGGAACATTGTAACCAGTTACCAGTCACGATGCCTGATGCAACAGTGATGATGCCTGATGTCCAAAATCATTTAGTCTGTGTCCAAGTTTATTCAGAAGGGATCTGAAGTCATATGATCCGGGTTCTTCCTAGAATAGGGTGTCTGAAGCTGCCAGGGTGGTTCTGAAGAGGAGATTTGCCTGTGTTCGATAGGAGCCCAAGATGTGAGGAGATTTTGAAGCCCGTCACCAAAAAAGATATAAATTATATGTGATGATGTATTTATAAATATATAAGTACATATGTTTATCAGCATGCAGCCTGGTTAGCATAGCACAGGATCTGCTTAGTTCAGGATAAGACGGACACGTGTGAAATATGTAAAGTTTTCAAATAAGGTAGATTTTACGGGTAGTAGAGCCACTCTGATTTCAGCACGAACGGGCCGGCAGAAGATCAACGTAAAATGACAGCACCAGTGCTGGTGTGTTCGTTGATGAGTGCGAGACCGGAGGCCCAATGATGTAGAAGCATCACTACTAGGTGTTGGTCACTATGCTGCATTGTGGGCATTCGCAATGAGTATGGTGACCATTTTTCTTGGATTCTGGTTATGCTTTCCATCAGACAGATTAGAGTCATTTTGGCAGGGCCAAACATTTAAAAATTCCCCACATTCTCTGCATGATACCAGACACTAAATTATAGTTGGAAAAATGTGGGTAACTTAATGATACATAAGAAGTCCTATTTACACAAAAAATAGTCGGGTGAATATGGTGATGCCAAAAGGGAAGATATTTGGCAGTCTTATGTATGTTTGTAAGTACCACTGTACTTCCTGAACTACTGAATCAATTTTAATGAATGAAGTGTCAATAGATGCGTAAAATGGCCCGTGTAACATAGACTATATAAAATTGTTGTTGATTGTAGTTTTTCTTTTTGTCGAGTTATATGTTATAGTACTCGTACATAAACATTTGAGTTGAAAGTACAATAGTAGTTATCAATATAAACATACGGTTTAATGTAAAGTATTTGATAAGGTAGATTAAATGAATATTATCTAATAATAATATGTATTAACAATTATTATTACTCAACGATTCGAATTCAATATTTTTAAAACGATCTAAAACACCTTGTTTAATAACTAAGTAGAAGTTTTTATCTCGAGTTTTTTAAAGTGATTTCAAATACCTAATGCTTGTTTCTTATGTGCACCCAAATGTGTAGAGGACATTGGATCGGTTAAAATGGATGGTTAGTAGGGGGAAGACATGTTGATGAATTTGCAGAATCTATAACAAGTATAAAGGTGGTTGTTTGTCATGAAAATACGCAATTATAAAAAATTTTTGTTGCTTAACACATGTGACAAAATTTTGTGTGAATTACATTGTTTTTTTTTTAAAATTGTTAAATATAAAAACCCTTGCAATTATACTTGCGTTATTGTCACTACATCAATCTTAAAGGTCGTAGAGTAATGTCTTAAAGTCTATATCGTTCGTTCATCATACTTAATTCGTTTACTTTAAAGTTATGGTATTTTTAAAGACTGACAGTCTTGCAGTGACACTGCAACGCTTAGTTATTGCCTGTATAACCTGTTTTTTTTTATTATGCCAATTTTAAATGTTAATCTATATATCCCTATGAAATATAATGTTACGTAGGTTTATGTACACTTATAACTCAAAAAATTCTGCTCAGATGTAAAACACGCTTGAAATATGATTTTCATCTATATTTTATAACCACAATATATCTGAACGAAGCGTGGGATGGTATAGCTAATCTCTAATAATATTTAATTATAATTTAATTTAAAAAGTTTTGACTCACTGTTGTCCAGGTGTGTGCGTCGCGTCGTCAAATACAAATGTCTGCGAAACCATCGGCTGATAAATAATATTGCAAAATGCGATAATTTCAATCAGATTGTGTATGCGATAGATAGGTGGGTAGACTGTAACGTCATAGGTTTTTTTGAAGGGCAAATGGGGAGACGGCTACCTGAGGTTAAGTCGCTACCGGCGTCTGCTAACTAATCTACGTCTACGTCATTCAAAGAGACTGCCTCGGTGGCGCAGTGGTGTGGGGTTCAATTTCCGGGTCGGACCAAATGTTTGTATAGTATTTGTTTCCAAGTTTAAGTGTTTTCTATGCATTTTTTTTTTTATATATGTAACTCTTCTCTGCCTGATTGAAAGCATGAGCAGAATTCAAGAGTTTCAACATACTCGCAGACCTATCGCCTGATGGTAAGCGATTACCGCCGCCCATAGACACCTGCAACAAGCGTCACTAGTGCGTTGCCGGCCTTTTGGGAATTGGAGTATGGGGTATGGGCCTCCGGTATCCTCAATCACTCGGTGAACCACAGCGCAAGCACTATTTCACACCGGTTTTCTGTGAGGTATCACTCCCGTCGAGCCGGCCCATTCATGCCGAAGCGTGGCTCTTCCACGATCTTCCACGGTACAATGCAAATGTGCAGCTTGGTGACCCACATTATAGCGGCCTATATAGATGTCTCAGCATTACAATTGTTAAGTAGCATTGTATGGTAGATAACAATACACTTTTTTGTATATACATATAAATACTACATAGGAACAACCAGATCAAATCTCATATTAAATGTTTAAACATTGAAATGTTTGACTTTTAAAATTTACTTTGGGGCCGTCCATTAATCATCTGAAGTTTTTTTAGCATTTTTTGACCCCCCTCCCCCTTGGTTGTACGTGCTGAGGTTTAACATTAAGCCCCCCCTCCTGTAAAATCACGTGTATTTTTAGCAAATTTTTAGAATATTATCTTCAAGTACAGGTTAGTATAATCTAATTTTATTCTGAAATTAAGAACCATGATAAAAAGTCTAGACAGAAAGGTTGCAGATTGTTTTTGACTTGCATAAAAATAACATTAAAGGAATGGTGTAATCATGCGAGAAACAAAAATTGTACTGAGTAGTACATAGTGCACTACCCAGAGAATTTCTCTCGGAACAATGTAAAAAATAAATACACGTGATTTCTCACTACCCCAACCTTGTGATATTTAGTGATTTTTACCAAACCCCCTCCCCTTTCAAGCTTCACGTGATTAATGGACGGCCCCTTTGGAAGAATTGAACTAGTAATATAGGTAACATATATAGATGCTGATAAAAAAACTAATTATGCTATATATTTATTAAATATCTATTACGATTAGTATATAAATTTTATTTATGTAGTTGCTACAATATCTCTCTAGTTACATTGTTAAGCTGCAGTAGATTTAAGATTTCTTGAAAAGCCGTATTTGTCTGTAGAAATATTCTTGTAATAAATCCGCTGTAGTCTTTATGAATTTTCTCAATTTTCACCTGGAAATAAACGAAATCACTAGATTAAAATGTGGAAAAAATAGTTTTATTCTACACTAGCTTTTACTTCGCTCACGCAGACTTTCATCCCCTAACTTACCCCCTTAGGGGTGGAATTTCAAAAATTCCTTTCTTAGTGCTCACTTACGTTACATAAAGAACCTACATGCAACATTTCAGGATTCTAGCTTCAGCGGTTTGGGCTGTGCGTTAATCTCTGGGTATGTCAGTCAGTCAGTCAGTCACCTTACTCTTTTATATAATAATAATAATATGATATATATAGATTTCATTTACAGAGTTAAAATTTACCCTCCTTTATTTGTTGTTCGTATAAAATTATTGTAAACTTAGAATGGTATTTTAAAATTATATTCTTGCAAGATGTAATGTAAATATTCTTTTCATCCCACCAGCTCGTAATGAGTATTTTTGCCCTTCGATATCCGAGTGCAAAAGCCGTTTTTATGAGCACACGGTTAAAAAGCAACTTTGCACTCTTGTATAACGAATAACTATTATTTTAACAATATTAGCAATAATATTAAAGCAGTAATTCACTTATTTATCGTTTAGTTATTTTATGATCAAAGTAGTTGACCCGACTAGCGAAATTTTCCCCATTTTTTTTTAATTTTATTATTTTTTGAACTTTTACGCACAGCATATGTCAGTTCTTTTCCCATGTTTGTAACAACTTTATTTATGTACGATCCATATTCATCGTAGCATGATGTTATTAACTATAAATACAATTAAGTTCTTTGGTTAACAATATTGAATATTAACATATTATAGTAACAGTTTAAATAGTTACATTAGTATTATTAATACTCTGTTAAAACTTACAATATAGTCACAAAGACCCATGGAATTCACGAACCAGCTACAGCTCTTTCGAGCTCGTGGTAATAGCGCTGAGCTAGATTCCGGTACCTGCAATGGTAAAAAGTATTGAATAAATACATCTATTCATTTCTTAAATAAGATACTGTGATAAACTGCTGCTTAGGCTGCCTCTGTGGCGAAGTGGTAGCGTATGCGACTACTGTGCTTGAGGTCTCGGATTCGATTCCCGGGTCGGACCAAATGTTTTAGATGATCTGCAAATATTTATTTCGGAGTTTGGGTGTTTTCTACGTATAATACGTATGTATTTACAAAAAAATGTATATATGTATTGATACCGGTTGTCTAGTACCCATAACACAAGCTCTGCTTAGCTTGGGACTAGATGGCGTTGTGTGTTAGATGTCCGAAATATTTATGTATTTTATTTTTATATAATGCATAGCAGTTGTAACACTCCATATCCTTAATCCCTCCCCACATAGACGTATATAACACTTGTATATAACACAGAGACTTTAAAATGTGTTTATCAAAATATTAGACTTAAAGATTATAATATGTTACCGATAAAAAATAACAATGGGCTATACTTACCAATCTCCCAATAAGGAATCTCTGTATAAAAACATCGAACACCTGAAGTGGCATGCCGGCTGATCTCATAGCCTCAGTTGCGTCGCGACCGGCGTACTTTAACAGGACTGCTGATCCCCCAGAGTGCTAAGAAGGAATAGTAATTGGCTGGTGAAATGCAACTGATATTTATATCGTGAAGAACAAAGTCGTCGAGTTGCGGAAACCCAGCCCGGGAGTTCGAGTATATAGTGAAGAAGAGGCTAACAGATTTTATTCACACAGGATTTGAGAGGCTTGTCTTTACTGTGAATAATCCAATCAGAACCTGACCTTACTCTTGTAACCGCTGTAAGTTCGAGTGTGAGTTTTAGGAATAGGTTATCTTTAAGGCAACGGTATACCTGTTTGCTACTATTTAAACATTACTGTATCGGACGCACACCAGACCAGGCTCGACGAGGATGCTGTAAAAGCATTGTGTTAGGTTGGGACCGTCGCACATCAAAGCTGTTGTCGACAAATTGTCTCCGACGAGACAGTTTGTCGAGGATCCACTAGGTTGCCGTAAAAAGCGTTGTTAGGTAGGACGTGCGTTGTGGAATTGTAATGCAGGAAGTATACGTATAAAAAAAGTAAACAAACACTATTTAAAGGCGTAATATCCATAATCAAATCGTCCCTTCCCCTTCTTCGACCGTTTGTTCGGTCTTATGCGGTGTGCGTCAGCTCAAGACAACTGTCGAAAACCGTATTGTCGCGGACGGTCTCGTTGAAGACCATTTAGGTGTGCGCCCGGCCTTTTAAGGATGTTTGTATAAAAGAAATAATTTAAGTAGGGATTTTAATCGTTTTTTGACTCTGTTTGGAGTCATTGTCTAAATTATACTTTACTAGCATAATCTACGGTTGTTGTTGTACCTTTAAAGCAACAACCACGGGTAACGACGTGGGGTGAAGCTAGTCTTAAAAAAGGAGCCTAAGTTACTCCTTATAACATTAGCTATCTGCCCGTCAAAGTATCGTCTAAATTGATCCAGCCGTTTCAGAAGTTAGCCGGAACTTTCATGCAAAATCCTTCGATCCCGGTTACAACGTTTTGTTCCTGAACATTCCTTAACAAATCATGGGTATACAACAATATAATATTTTGAAAAGTTTGTTCAATCAATCAAACAAAGAAACTTATCAGTTTTATAAAATTAGTATACCTAATTAGCAAAAATAATCCCGAAAATCAGGGTTTTACGTGAAAACATGGTATTTCAATAGTATCAGATTAAATAACTCTGTTATCAGAACACACTTCAAAGCACTACATTCTCAACACAAGTAGGTATTATCTCAAATTCTGTCCACATTAAATCATACTTGATATGAACAAAGTTATGTGCTTATCTAGTGAAAAAATCTGATATACATTTGTACGCGTATAGGTATTTACGCGTAAAGATAGGCATCTGTAGGCGTTACTTTATGATGTTACTTTGTACAGATGCTGGTGCAAGTGCTGGTAAGGGCTGTAATCCTAACTTTACACCTACCATCTTGGGTTACTTCCAACTTAAAGAAAATAGGTGTTTTTTATTTGGATACTGTCTATACACAAGTACATACATTCAAGCCTGTATGGATAAGAAGCGGTGTTTTAACGTCCCACATTTTGCAATTTTGACTGCACCGTTGGCCTAGCGGTTTAAGCGGTCGCCACGCCGCTCTCTGCTGCGCCAAGTGTTGTTCAAATCCCACATGGAACAACACTTTGTGGGATGCACAAATTGTTGTTCTGAGTGTGGGTGTTCTTTGTGTCCGTTTCATGTATGTTTCCGCTTGCGCTGTGTTTCACCGAGTGAGTGAGGATACCGGAGGCCCATACTCCAACCCCTCCCCACATCCCTTTCCCCATCCCCCAATGGTTAGCAACGCACTTGTGACTCCTCAGGTGATACGTCAGCTCGTTTGCCACCTATACCATAAAAAAAATCTAATGCCGGATTTCTATTTTTCTTTCTTCTCCACTTTTTAGAAGTTTTTATAACTTAAAACTACACACTCGGTTTTAATATTAATTGCGTTGTGGAGGTATAAATAAGTGTTTACAAAAAGGCTACAGCCGTACAGCCGATAAACAGTCGAGTCAGCATTACGTTATGTTATGAATACACAAAATACCTTTCCACTTGTGATGATGTACATTTCTAAACAATACCTAACCATTTTTCATGTCTGTTCAATGAAATATTTTTAGGTTACGTTAGTTAAAATGAGCATCGATCGAATATTATGTGAAGGAGTATTTTTGGAACAACAGTATTTAGTAATGTCAAAGTTTACACGGAAACTTCGGTGCTCAAGCCTTGTCCGCTTTTCTGTTATATATCTAATGACTTGAGAAATACCTAGATGAATGATAAAGAACTTTAATAATAATTTGATATATCTAACACACGGTCGTTCGATACCAAATTAGGCATAGCCAGTGCAATAAAATATAACCTCAATAAATAAGCAAACTGCCTATGAGCAGACTAGTTACCATTAGCAGCTATACTAATATTATAAGTTGAAGAGTTTGTTTAATTGAACAAGCTAATCTTAGGAAGTATATGATTTGAATGAAAAAAAGTTTTCAAAAGCTCATTTATCGGGCAAGGCTATATAATGTTACGTTACGTATCCGAACAATAGGAGACAACAACAGCCCATAATGTCCCAAAGCTGTGCTCGGGTCTCCTGTCACGTATCTACGCTGGTCGAGTGCGCGTTAGAGACTGCCAAGACAATGTTGTGGCTATATAATCTTGCAGTTGTATATTTTTTGACGTGACAACGTCTTATAAATTGATGGAGCACACGAAAAAACATGACTCATGCGGCGTTACCTCGCTGTGCGTCGTTACCTCATTAGCGAGCGCATTCTATCTCTCATTATTTATGCGGCGTTATTTATTATTTATGAGGCAAGGCTTTAAGTGCAAGCGAGAGATAGATGCGGCGATGCAAATAAAAATGGGGAATATTAATTTGTTTTCAAAGACGTAAAAGAAGTCGCGTGGGTCTGCTGGTATTAAATGATAGCGTTAATATACACAACATCTTATTATTTTGCGTGTGTTATACAATATGTTAAGGTAAAGTTAATATTATAGTATGCGATAAATTATTCAAGAACAGATCATTGACAGTTAATCTTAAATAGGACCATTCAGTGTCACTACTGTAACTTGGGATGGTTGGTACTCTTAAGGGAGCCTTCGTTCAGCAGTGGACCGCAATAGGTTGAAGTAAACAAGCTAAAATTTAAAAAACCCCCTACTCAAGCACTTCATTGAGTAATCATACGCCAATGATATTTTTGCAAACATTCGGTTATTCTTCCCCACTTTCACCCCCATAACTTTTAAACGACTCAACCGATTTTCATGAAACATGTCTAACTCACATACACTCGCACGTAACTCACCTTTCATACAAAAAAAGTAAATTGAAATCGCTTCATCCGTTCGCGAGCTACGGTGCCACAGACAGACAGACAGACACGTTAAACTTATAACACCCCTCATTTTGCCTCGGGGGTTAAAAATGCCTTACATCATTTTCGAAATGAGCTGATACTCTTACACCGCTGGACCGATACTAACTAAACATAGCTAAAAACTACCGCAAAGAAACTGGCTTTTAAATGAAAAATAACGCATTGAAATCGGTCCATCCGTTTGAGATCTACGATGCCACAGATAGGCACGCACATAGACAGACAGACAGATATCGACGTCAAACTTATAACACCCCTCTTTTTACGTCAGGGGTTAAAAAAGTATAGAACAACGCAATAGTAAACTCTATGTAGACGCCTACAGCTTTCAGTCTCCCACGTTATGTAGCCTTTAAAGCTTTTGACCCGTGAACTAACACGCTATTGGCTCTTTTCAGAGTGATTTATAAAGAACATGAGATTTAAAAACACATACCCGATAAATGAATAGCTTGACTGCACGGTTGGCCTAGTGGTTTAGGCGGTCGCCACGCCGCTTGCCAATTCGCCGAGTGTTGTGGGTTCAAATCCTACACAAATTGTTGCTTTGAGTTTGGGTGTCAATTGTGTCCGTTTCATGTATGTCTGTAAAGTTCCCCTCGACACAGGATGTTTATTTCTAATGAGTTCTTCCTTTAAAAAAAAAGCTTTCAATAGTTCTTATAAAATTAAATAGTAGAAAGATAACTCCTGCGTTAGGAATCAATCCTAATCGCGCGGGACTTTACAAACTTATATGAAATGATCACAAAGAACACCCAGACTTAGTACAACAATTTGTGGATCACAGAAAGTGTTGTTCGCCTCGAATCCACCACATTCAGCATTGTGGAAAGCGGTGAACGATTATACCAATACGTCATCCTTGCAGACATTGTTAAAAAGTAATTAAAATGTTCCTTTTTGTGAAGTAAAGGAATTTAAACCATTTAAATGCATGTTATCAAAGTTATGTGGAGCATTCAAATACCTATCGGTATCTCTGGATGTATTTTGACCATTCACTAATAAAATACAGTTACCAACAGTACTGATTGTATGTTACAATGGTACCTTTAAGCTTTGAAAATACTGCATCCACCCTCCAATTCTTTATAGCATTCGGTTCAGGTTTAGCATGTAGTAAAACAGAAAATATATGCATCCATTTTCACCTAATGGGTAATATTGTAGGCTATCTACGTATGTTTGTATGTACCGATTTCAATGTATGAAGTGTCAGTAGATTCGTAGTAATAGCTATTGTGACACAGGTTAGGTGGAGAAAGAAAAAGACAAAAAGTATAATGCACGACCACTGAACGTATGGCGCAGGGGTTTAAGCGGTCACAACGCTACTAAGTAATGCGCTAAGTGTTGTGGGTTCACATTTCACATATGACAATACTTTGCGTGATGTGTGTTTAAATGTAAAGTCCCTCGCAGGACAGGATACATTTCTAATGCGGGAATAAGAATACTATAATCTACTGGTGGTTTCACTTCGGAATCGAAGGCTTTATATATCTATACTCACAAAATCTACGAAGTCGGTTAGATCGAGAACTTCTCCGTCATAAATGATGTACAGGCATCCGCCATTTGGTCCCGTGCACTTCGATACTTCTGACGTTGTGAAGTTTCGCTGCAACTGATAAAATATATACTCGTAAAACTTGTACATACATTGGTTTAGAACATTTCATGTAAGAGAATCAATTATCATCAGTCGACCAGATCTGATGGAGTTGTGAACATTTACTACATATTCAAATCATAAATAATTAATTTTTTTGACGGACGGACTTGAAGAAACTATAAAGGTTCCGAGACGTGAATTACGGAAACCTAAACAAAAAATCGGCCAAGTGCGAGTCGGATTCGCGTTCCATTTATTTTTTTATTTTTTAAGAAGCACATGCAGAATGGGAGCTGTCAAAAAGATTAATTTCTCCAGATATAATTTTTGATTGTATGTTATTTTCAATACGCGATACATTGACAGCTGATAAGGTAAACACCAAACGTTCAATCAAAAATAATTATAATCGTTATCTTACATCATACAATCATTATATAGATACTTAGAACTTTATGTAGATCTAATCTAACAAAATTTTAATATAATGGTAAATTTATTGATTAACTATTCAAACAAGATTATTATCAAAATGAAACTCATTTTCGACTTTCTAAATGTCCTTATATAACAACCAATCGCCGTCCACTGCTAAACGAAGGTCTCTCCCAAGGAGCGCTAACTATCCCGGTCTTGGATAGTCCACATCCATCTGCTGCCAGACAGTTTCTTCAAATAGTCAGTCCACCGTGCCGCGCCCTACACTACATTTATCTAATCGTGGTCTCCCGTCAAGCACTTTTTGGTTCGTCTGGAGACATGACCCATTTCCACTTCAGCGTACTGATTCTACGTGCGATGTCGGTTACTCTAGTTCTCTGTCGAATAACGTCATGTCCTTACCACTTCATAACTGTAATACCTACTACAGACCCACACACCTCGTATCTGTCTACTCATCGCTTACATCCGTTGAAGTGTCTGGTCATGTATCCCTCTAGGCTATAAAACAGCCGGCATATAATAAACTAAAATATATCCCCGATTTCCAATTTTTTGATAAAATGTGATATAAGTGATAATAATGATGGTCTAGTTACCTCCTTAGATTTATCCACAAATCTGGAAAAGTCAGACGCTTTGGCAATGCGCTTCGTAGTTTGTTTGGCGAACTGAGCAGCAGACTCTTCCAACTGACCTAACCGCTGTGTCAGTTGACCTAAGCTTTGGTGTATGATTGCAACTGAAAAAAATATGTTCAAATTAACTGTTGAGAGATTTTAAAATACGAGTACCTAAATATATTAACACGCTTTCGTCAGCCAGTGCATCGGTGTTAATACATTCTTTTGCTATTTTTTGGAGTGAGTGAGATCGGCACCACCTCCTTATTTCGTGGTTGGAGTCCTAAGACATCAACGGTTTTTGTGACCTTGAAGGTTGCAGATGTCCATTAGGCGACGGTAGTAATTTACTTTTAGGTGAACCATTTGCTTCCCATTTACTTACAAGCCTGATCGCTTCCTGGTTGTGTCGGATTCTCAGAGAGAGAGTCTGAAGAAACAGAGAGAGCACCAGCGTTTTCGCACACATTCTTGTACTGTAATATCTCCTACGTAGTTCACTGGTCTCCTTTGAGACTGGCCTGCCTTCATGACTCCGGGCTTACATATCTTTTCTCTGCCTGAGTCTGCTAAACTGACTCTACTCTGCCTGATGGAAAACATGAGCAGAATCCAAGAGTGGTAGTCACCATACTCATTGGGTCTCAGGTCTAAATTCTCCGTCCGGTATGATTTGGTCTAAATCGCTCAGCTGTCCTGGCTAGACTGAGTAACACATACCATACATCCGTCCTTACAGACTAATTGAGTAGATTGGTGAAACGACAAGATTGCCTAGACGAAAAGTATGATAGTTTATTTACCATTGTAACAAGTGTGTAGACAGTGATAGCTGTAATCAGTCGTGTCAACACCTCTGTTTGTTCTGAGTCCAGAACATTGTTGTGGGCTATTATGTGTCGTTGTGTTTACATGAGAACGTTGTCATAATTAGGTTCTAGTGTAACTGTACATGTGGTTTGTTAGTTCGTAAGTATAGAGGGTAGCTGAGGATTATTCCGACGTGTAAAAATATTTGAAAAGATTTACTTACAAATAAATATCATTTCATTTCATTATTATTTAACAGATATAATGTATTTTACAAGCTTTTTATTAACTTGCAATGTATGTATGTATGCTTGTATGTTCGGGTGGAATCTTGCAACTCGATTATGATGCAGATATCTTCAACCGATTATGCTGAAATTTTGCAAGCATATGTATATAGCGTAACAATACAATATTATAATGATATGGAGCTGATCTGATGCTGGAGCTGGAAGGTGGCCTCTGCAAAGAAACGTCGCAACATCATCGAGTTTGGACTCGTTTGATTCGTCTCGAGGCATTCCAGTTTGTTTTTAAAAAGATTTTTAATTTAATTTATTAATAAGTAGAAGCAATGATTTTTGGAAGAAATAATGCAAAACAAAAGACGAAAGTATTTATTTTAGCTTTACTTAATGCCTTGTTATATCGGTTTTAGGGGTTGAAAGCCCCTGGTCAGCTGTTTTTACACACAACGCCTTCTAGCTTTAAACTAAGCAGAGCTTGTAGTATAGCAGTTAGATTGATTAGTAGAATAATTTTATACCTTATTTCTGGTAATTACAAACATATTATAATTAGAAAACATCCAAACTCTGAACCAAACAGTCGGAGATCATACAAACATTTGGTCCGATCCGGGAATCGAACCTGAGACCTCAACACAACTGTCGCATTAGTAGTGCGTAACTGATGCAGTCAAAAGATTTCAAAGTAATGCCCTAGATCGGGCTAGTTGGCGCTCCTTGGGGGAGACTTGCGTTCAGTATTCGACGACGATAGGTTGATTTGATTTGTGCCCGAAGATAATGCGTTCAGTAAAAGTTCTCAATTCATTCTGATTTCGTTAAAAGTTTTCGTCATTACAGTATTCAGGAACTAATTAGTATAATCTAATACATATTTCAGTATTCGTAGCAGTGTTTTACAACTGATAGTTATTATTACTTATTCTACCTAAAAATATAATAGGCCTGTGGCTATAGTGGTTCGGGATCCTGCTGCTAAACCAAAGTCATAGGTTTTATTCCTACATAGGATAAATATTATGTACTGAACACGATAAGTTTGTCCCGCCTATATTTTTGCTTGCTCTTTCGAGGATACAGGTGAAAGTATATCTATCAAAGACGCATATGTGATGCCTCTGGTGTTGCGGGTGTCCATGGGCGGCGGTAATCGCTTACCATCAGGCGATACGTCTGCTCGTTTGCCCCAAATTCCACAAAAAAAATACTCATGTAAAATTATGCCAAAAGTATGTTAGGAATTTAAAGTTATGCGGAATACTTGTGAAGCTTCTGATGTTGAGATGCCATCAGGCGATACGTCTGCTCGTTTGCCCCCTATTCCTAAAAATAAAAACAAGTACAATTTTTTTTAAATAAAAACCCGACTGCGTCAATATTTAACAATTAAAACATATAAGTTTTATATATATATTCGTAATCACCGAAAAAATCTTTATTTTGATACCACACTCGATGTATTTTGAAAACATTAATTTTTTATATTACTTTTTGGCACTCTCACGACTAAGACGAATCTATTGATACCACTTACATAAAATACGGCAAGCCGTTTAGGCTCTAGGGCGTGCCAAAGAAAATACATACATACAAACACTCGAAAAATATAACCCTCCTTTCGCAGTCGGGTAAAAACAGGTATCTCTTTTGCCGTATAAACATGCAAATATATTTAGTTCAAGTAGATTTATTTATAGACGTCGTAGAAATTAAGAGAACATTTTCCTTTGCGTTTTCCTTATACAGTTTTCTTTGAGAAAATATTGATTCCATGAAGCTAGTTAGGCCGGCAGCAAAATTTGAAAACTTTCATCGGTTACAAGGTTTAATTAATTTTTGTAAGCCGTTTCGACATAACGAAATTGGAAGTATAGACTGCGTTACTTTCAGTGATGGATACTTTTATGTCTTTTGGTGAATTAACGTTTTACGCTTGAAAAAAAATCATTTTTTATGTATAAGCCTGCCAAAGTGATAGTGCCTAATGGAAAGCATAAGCAGAACCCAAGAGTGGTGGTCACCATACAGATTGCGAGTGAAGATAATATAACAATGCAGCATGGAGACACACATGGCGGCCTATTGAGATGTTTCTGCATTTTTTCTAAAAAAGTTATTTATCCCCTATTTATATATATGTAATAGTTTTTGCACGCGGCTCCGCCCGCGTATATGTCGGTTATCGCGGCAAATCCATCCATCCATCCATACTTACAAACTTTCGCGTTTATAATATTAGTATAGATACTCCTTTAGGTGATCTTTTTGGATTTCATTTCCATTTTGATCCCCCAGGGAATTCATTTAGATTTTTTTAAACACAATTTTCATTTACGTGCCCTGCTTAAACCGGTGAGGGATTTTTTGTCCCCTAATGAAAGGAGTCAACTATCTCGTTGTATGCAGTGAGTGAGATAGGCTACCAGTCCAAAACCGGCATTTCCCTAATTTATGGAGTGGGAAACCTGACTTGTCTAAAATAGAGTAACTATAAAAATATGTGCAAGCCGAAAAGTTTTAATAAATATTGAGAAGTTTGGGAGGTGAGGGCTGAAATTAATTTACAAGTTTGATGAATAATTAATAATCAAACTAAAAGTTACTTATTTGACGACAAAGAACTGTGACGCCGCGTCAAAATTACTTTCATGGAATTTATCGCATTTATGGGTATTTTTAATCCGCGACGCAAAAACGGTGTTAGACGTGTCTGTTTTGTATCTGTCTGCGACATCGTAGCTCCCGAACGGCTGAACCGATATTGATTTTGTTTTTTTGGTCGAAAGTTAAATTAATCGGGAGTGTTCTTAGCTATGTTTGATGTAAAACGGTTCAGCTGTTTAAAATATATGGGAAGTAGAAATGGAAGTAAAGATAAAAATGCTCAGAAATATCATCAAGTAGGATATCAAATATTTAATCAGATATTTAACTTAGGATGACTTGCGTCTTATTGTTATGTTTGTACATTGATACACTAGTTAATAGTGTATTATAAACTAATAACCATTATTATTTTTACGGGAATTTACGCGATCACTTATTTCAAGGTATTAAATACCTCTGATTTGCCTGACGTTTCGACTAGCCTGTGACCACGGCCAGTGCAACCTTTAATTAATTCCCGGCATTAATTCCCGTAAAAATAATAATTATTATATCATGGAACGTGAAAGTTTAAAAGTTAGTAAACTAATAACCAATAATATATAAATTATGTTTGATAAATAAATGTTGTTTAATATAATTTTATGCATAATACGGGACAATAATTTCGATAATGCAGGAACGTAACTGAGAACAGACTGTGACTTGAGATTAGTTACTGAGACTGGGGCCGTATTTTAAAAGGCGTCTCAGTCGTGAATCTAGTTTTAAAACTAATTTTAAGAAGAGATTTTATTATTGAACGTCTCTTGAGACAAGATTCACTGATCGTTAATCAATTGAGTAACGATCAATGAACAGCTTATTTTAGAACGATGTTTAAGTCAAAATCTCCTCTCAGGAATAGATTTTGACAGATGTGATCTCTGTTTACCTGAGACAAGATCAATCTAGTCTCAAGTGGTAATTTCTAAGGCGTTTTAAGGGAAACTAACATATTTTAATAATGATGTTTCTGAATAATAACGAAAAAATTACTTTACCTTACTTTATTTACGAAATAATTACTTATCATACACATTTCAATTCACTTTAATTAACATTAATTGATATTCAATACACTTAGGGCCGGTTTTTCAATAGTCAGATAAACAGTCAAATAGCATTTATTCCTCAGTTAGCGTAAGTTTGGGTCTTTCAATAGTCAGACATCAGTTATCAGACGAATAAAGCTGTAATCTGACTGATAACTTTATCTGTGCTTTCAAACCTCAGTTAGTGTTTTATTCTGTAGAATAGTGATTTGACGTTGTGTATTTCTCTTGTACCTATTTGTGGTAAAGTTTAAGTACGTTGTCGTTATTGAATATTTGATAGATTATGGATGTTTTTGACTCGATTGACTTTTTGTTCTGAGGTAAAAAGGGTTATTAGAGAAATATAGGTTATAGATACTATAGAGAAGATGAAGAATTTTTATTTCCCACACTGCTATCTAGTTTGAAACAAAACAGAGCTTTTACTATTGGTAACGAGAAGATTTCCCTAGTGGCCGTTTGCGGAACTAACGTATGACAGACACTTCTACCTGGCAGTTTAATGTACAGAGCGAGTGCATTGTTATTGTTTCATTGATAGACGTCTACGGAGAAGTAAAAAATACGTATTTTAAAAGTGGAATGTTAACGTGTATACGTATTTTTATGTGTCATACGTTAGTTCTGCGACTTGCCGCTAGGGAATCTGCTCGTCGCCATTTAAATTCTTTCTACAATGATTTCATTGATAGACGTCTACGGAGTGGTAAAAAAAATACTTTAGGACCACTTCGTGAGGGTAAACAGTATTCTTTCAAAGGTAGTAGAGCCACGCTGATTTCAGCACGAACGGGCCGGCTCGACCGGGGCGGTACTACCCTCGCACAGAAAATCAAAGTAAAATGACAGCATTCGTGCTGTCGTGTTTCGTTGGTGAGTGCGAGACCGGAGGCCCAATTAGTCTAGTCAACAAGTTCCATACTTGTTGACTACACTAAAAGATGCACAAGCATCACTAGGCCGCCATAGTGTGGGTCACCATGCTGCATTGTTGCATTCGCAATGAGTCTGGTGGCCACCACTCGTGGATTCTGCTTATGCTTTCCATCAGGCAGAGTAGAGTCATTTTGGCGGGCCAAACATAAATAAAAAAAAATAAAAAAAAAAAAACTAAAAGTGGAATGTTAACGTGTACACGTATTTTTATCTGTCATACGTTAGTTCTGCGACTTGCCGCTAGGGAATCTGCTCGTCACCCATAGGTACAGAGAACTGACATAAATACAAATATACTTTTTACTTTTAAACACATATTTATTAAACGTAGAAACACCCGTTTAAAAAATTACTATGCACCACCCGCAAACCCGGCATTTCATTTTTATAAATTTTGATTTTAATCATTGTTATGGACTCTACTACAGGAATATCATAAACGACTTTTTACTAAATTATTATTTACTACATCTATTATAGACAAATAATAATTATAATCGAATGCTTTCATTTCATTTAATTAAATATTGCAAACCGGCAATCATAAAAAAGACAAAAAGAAATAGAAAAAGAACAGTCAACTTGAATGTTGTCTAAAAGTTTCTGGTCCTTATCTAACGTGTGACTACCTGTATAGCTGCATCTCACTTGCGCATGATTACAGTGAACATAGCTGTGAAGGACCATCAAGTAACTATCTGACTGTTTACTCCCGATTGAAAAACACAAAAAGTTTATTCGCTTGTTAAAGAGCTGGATACATTTATTCCCTTGTTAGTTATTAGACCGTTTAACTGCGGATTGAAAAACCGGCCCTTAAAACACATATTTAACCATTTGTTTCAATTAATATCACCCACAACCTTTTGGTTTATGACAAAAATATATTATTAATGTAGATTTAAAAACCAAAACATAGTTTGATACTTCAACATGTCAAGTATTGATAACAATTTGAACGTTCTGTTATAGGTAATATCTAGCCATTTTTATTTTAATATTTTAAAATTTAATTTAGGCCGAGTTGCTTATTATTATTATGTTTACATTGATACACTAGCCAATAGTGTATTATATATAAACTAATAACCAAGAATATATGAATTATGTTTGTTCAATATATTTTGTTTATTATAATTTGATGCGTGATACGGAACAATAATTTCGATAATGAAGAAACGTAACTGAGAACATACTGTGAGTTGAGATTAGATATTGAAACTAGTTTCAGCTGAGTAGAACTCAATTCTCATTCTATTAATAAGAGAGATGCTTGAGATTTGATGAGAACTTGAAACTCGTTTCAGCTGATCAGAGTTCAACGGATACTTGAGACGCCTTTTAAAATACGGGCCTAGTTTTAGCTGAGTATAACTTATAACGCATTCTATAATAAGAGCGACGCTTGAGATTTGATTTGAACTTAAAACTAGTTTCAGCTAATCAGGGTTCAACGGATACTTGAGACACCTTTTAAAATATGGGCCTAAGTGTTGTCTCGAATGGGATTTGAATCCGCAACACTTGGCGCAGTAGAACGCCGCGTGGCGACCGCCTAAACCACTAGGTCAACCATGCAGATTACTATAATATAAAGTAGATTTTACTATACATGTATACTATATACATTAATAAAAACTGTATTGTTATCAAATAAAAATAGATTCTTAGTTCATTCCCGTCTGTATTGAATAGGTACAACCCTCCACAGTAACGGAGAAAAAAATAAAATATTAATCGTATGCCATAACTGACTCAATTGGGTTTAAGTGCCGGCTCGAACTCATTGTAATCATAGGGCTGGCACTGAAAAAAAATCGGAAAATGGGCTGTTAAATTTACAATTAGATTTTTGTTATTTTCATAATTTTAGAGGTAAATAGACTTATGTTTTTCGAAGCAAATCTGATATAAAGGCGATAGTTTTTACTTCTGAGGGTCCATGTAAACCTATGGTATACTTAATCATAAGTCAATTACTGTGGGCGAAGGTGAACAATCCTCATGATGTTTATTCCTAACCTAAACATTAATATGTAAAGCAAAATCTTTGTACCCCTTTTCACAAAAATTATACAGATGAGGAGTATGAATTTTGGCGCATTTAAAGTTCATATGAAGGTAGGTTCAAATAAATAAATTATGGTCGAATTTTGATCACTGTGAGGCCATTCGTTATAAGAAAATATTGTTTTCAAAAGTGTCATCCCTTAGTATAGATACCGGGAAGTGACGTAGAAATAAAACTAATTTAACAAGTTAGGGCTTATTTTTATTTACTCAAATGACGGTCAACATCAGTATCAGCGAAATAAAACGTTTTTTTAACTTACTAAGGGCCGGTTTTTCAATCCGCAGTTAAACGGTCTAATAACTAACAAGGGAATAAATGTATCCAGCTCTTTAACAAGCGAATAAACTTTTTGTGTTTTTCAATCGGGAGTAAACAGTCAGATAGTTACTTGATGGTCCTTCACAGCTATGTTCACTGTAATCATGCGCAAGTGAGATGAAGCTATACAGGTAGTCACACGTTAGATAAGGACCAGAAACTTTTAGACAACATTCAAGTTGACTGTTCTTTTTCTATTTCTTTTTGTCTTTTTTATGATTGCCGGTTTGGGATATTTAATTAAATGAAATGAAAGCATTCGATTATAATTATTATTTGTCTATAATAGATGTAGTAAATAATAATTTAGTAAAAAGTCGTTTATGATATTCCTGTACTAGAGTCCATAACAATGATTAAAATCAAAATTTATAAAAATGAAATGCCGGGTTTGCGGGTGATGCATAGTATTTTTTTAAACGGGTGTTTCTACGTTTAATAAATATGTGTTTAAAAGTAAAAAGTATATATTTGTATTTATGTCAGTTCTCTGTACCTATTGGTGACGAGCAGATTCCCTAGCGGCAAGTCGCAGAACTAACGTATGACAGATAAAAATACGTATACACGTTTAACATTCCACTTTTAGAATACTGTTTACCCTCACGAAGTGGTCCTAAAGTATTTTTTTTACTACTCCGTAGACGTCTATCAATGAAATCATTGTAGAAAGAATTTAAATGGTGACGAGCAGATTCCCTAGCGGCAAGTCGCAGAACTAACGTATGACAGATAAAAATACGTATGAACGTTAACATTCCACTTTTAAAATACCTACGTATTTTTTACTTCTCCGTAGACGTCTATCAATGAAACAATAACAATGCACTCGCTCTGTACATTAAACTGCCAGGTAGAAGTGTCTGTCATACGTTAGTTCCGCAAACGGCCACTAGGGAAATCTTCTCGTTACCAATAGTACAAGCTCTGTTTTGTTTCGAACTAGATAGCAGTGTGTGAAATAAAAATTCTTCATCTTCTCTATAGTATCTATAACCTATATTTCTCTAATAACCCTTTTTACCTCAGAACAAAAAGTCAATCGAGTCAAAAACATCCATAATCTATCAAATATTCAACAACGACAACGTACTTAAACTTTACCACAAATAGGTACAAGAGAAATACACAACGTCAAATCACTATTCTACAGAATAAAACACTAACTGAGGTTTGAAAGCACAGATAAAGTTATCAGTCAGATTACAGCTTTATTCGTCTGATAACTGATGTCTGACTATTGAAAGACCCAAACTTACGCTAACTGAGGAATAAATGCTATTTGACTGTTTATCTGACTATTGAAAAACCGGCCCTAAGGCGAGTTTTCGCGTCTACGGTGAGCGTCTAAATTACTTAATCAATCTTAATGAATAATGTATCACTTGATTTTGTGATAATAAATATGAAAACTTAAATGAAGTAAAAAGCGTTACACATCGAAGTTTCTTGGTTCGGAAATAACTTCTATTTAAGATGTTGCCACTACAGTTTATGATTCTACCAATTAAAGATCTCCTATAAACTATGAGTGAGTGACTATCAAATAATTGCTTTTAGTACTAAATGGTAACCATTAGAACAGGAGCTATTAACAGCTTGTTAATTTTACGAGTGACTTTACGACTCGAATTGAGGGCTCTATTAGCTTATAGTATAACTTTATCTGTACTTAATATTTATACATTTGATAACGGTCAAGTGGTTAGTAGTAGTAGTAGCCTGCTAAGCTAGAGGTCATGAGTTCAATTCCAATCTAAGAAATGTCTCAAAAAGCATTCAGTTTGAAAAAAGTTCTGTTTTGATATCCTATTCTACTTCTTACTGATATTATAAATGTGAAAGTTTGTGAGGATGTATTGATGTTTGTTACTCTGTCACGCAAAAACTAATGAACGAATTAATATAGGTAATATATCACATAGACTAGTATTTATCAGAATAATAGACATAAACATAGCCAGAACCGCGACCAAAACCTAGTCGTTTCTAAATGTTTTCAACGTCTAATGGGGACGAGCACCTATTTAGTGGTGGTTACTAATTATATCAAATTCATATTATTGCTTGTTACAAGCTTTTATTAAGTTGTAGTATTTCATCAGTTTAAATTTTACAACTGAATTTTATAGAAGTTTTCCTTATGGTCATTATAATCAACAGCCTTTGTAGTTCACTGCTGGCCATAAGCTTCTCCTTGGAAACCAGTTATCTTCATCAATACTATCTTAATATATATAAATCTCGTGTCACAATGTTTGTCCTCAATGGACTCCTAAACCACTTAACCGATTATAATAAAATTTGCACACCATGTGCAGTTCGATCCAAATTGAGAGATAGGATAGTTTAAATCTGAAATTATTGTCGCAATTTTAATTTATTGCTAATTATTGTATATAAATATGGCGGTACGAAGTTCGCCGGGTCAGCTAGTATTATATAAGGAGGTTTGTGCGTTTGTGAGTTTGTGACGTTGTATGGGGTAATCTCTAGATGTACTGAACCGATTTTGAAAATTATCTTACCAATAGAAGGCTACGTTATTTGTGAGTGATAAAGGATATATAATAACCCAAAAAGTGGAAAGGCTTTTTCGTGGTTGCCAGATTTGCAAAGTAAGTCGGAGAAAAAAATGTTTACCGCCCAACGAAGTTGTCACAGGTCAGCTAGTCTTATATAAAAGGAATGTTCAGGTTTTAAATTACATTAATAAAAAATAACTCTATAGGCATTGCATTATAATGTAGAATATGACTAAATAATTCTATATTTAGTTTAATAAACGCCAAAAATTGTCAGTCATGTTCCTCTTGAAACAAAAGTGGTTGGAATTTTGATTGAAGTTTTCTAAAGTTTGGCATGTCAAGACAAGTCTTGAGAGAAAGTTGAGGACATTTAAACTTGAGAGCTAATCAGTCAACTATCCGACGAAATTAGAAAGTAGATTTATAGGATGTGGGTGGAACAAAATCGTTATTTATTATAAGTTTAAAAACATATGACTCGACTAGATAAAAATGTTTGATACAATTTGTATAGTTTTAATTTTTTTATAATAGGGGGCAAACGAGCAGACGTATCACCTGATGGTTAGGGATTATCGCCGCTCATGGACCACCAGAGGCGTCACAAGTGCGTTGCCGGCCTTTGGGCCTTTGAGAGTGTTAGGGGGAGGGGATGGGGTATGGGCCTCCGGTATCCACACTCACTCGGTGAAACACAGCGCAAGGACTGTTTCACACCGGTTTTCTACGAGGCCGTGATATCACTCCGGTCGAGCCGCCCCATTCATGCCGAAGCGTGGCTCTCCCACAGTAAGTCTCATAGTCTATATCACCTGGGCCATTGTTACTTTATTTGACATGTCATTTAGTAAAATCGATTCAGTAGTTTAGGCGCGTTACAGTAGAACATCTATATATATAAAAGAGGAAGGTGACTGACTGACTGACATACCCAGAGATCAACGCACAGCCCAAACCGCTGAACCTAGAATCCTGAAATTTTTCATGTAGGTTCTTTATATAACGTAAGTGAGCACTAAGAAAGGAATTTTCTTAAGATTCTTAGGATTAGGAAGGATGAAAGTCTGCGTGAGCGAAGCTGCGTGTAAAAGCTAGTATATATATAGACTGCCAAACAGATTACCATTCCTTTTAGCTTTACCGTAGTCGAGTAAAATGATACAATAATGCAGGAGCTAAAAAGTTTTGCAAAAAAATATATGACGAAAACAAACAAAACAGCTATTTATGATAGGCAAATATTATAAACGTAGGAGAAACATAATTATAGTAACCAACTACGAGTAATTAAAAAAATATTATTTACAATCTAAAAAACCATACGTGATTTCTACGTGAGAGAGAGACCTATGCTTCGTCTTGCTTATGAACAAAATTAACACGTTCTTAATCAAAAGTATTCACAGTACACTCATCTGCTGTCAGATTCCAAACTAGGCACATCCATTAACAACCGTACAATTGTCTGTGTGTCACTAGTGTCACTTTAAAACTTACTAGGTTGATTTTAGGTATGAATTTTGATACTTTTAATGTATTGCACTTCATTTGTGATAAAATTGGCACGTAAAGAATGAAAATATAGGTGATACAAAATAAAATCGCTTGTTTAAAGTTGATGGTGATTTCGTAGCCATCTATCTCAGAGATTAAGCTATATTTAAAGACTGTTAGGACTAAGTATTATTATATTGTACTGTAATTTGATTACTGATAAATAAATTTATCTATTTTTAATAATAATACCTAATAACTACTAACAGGTGGTACAGCCACGCTGATTTCAGCACAATTGGGCCGGCCCGACCGACCACTACCCTACGTAAAATGACAGCGATCGTGCTGTCATGTTGTGAGTGCGAGACCGGAGGCCCAATGATGCAGAAGCATCACTAGGCCGCCATGGTGTGGGTCACCATGCTGCATTGTTGCATTGTCTGCTCGAGCAATGAGTATGGTGACCAACACTTTGGTATTCTGCTTATGCTTTCCATCAGGCAGAGTAGAGTCACTTTGGCAGGGCTATACATAAAACAATTTATCATTCCTAGGTAGGAATCAAACTCAGGACCTCCAGTTTAGCAATAAAGACCACTAGATCAAAAGGCTATCATGCAGCAAAAATGAAATAAATCTATTGACAATAAATAAAAAAACACTCCTTAATTAGTCCTTATATATCTATACATATACATACATATAAATAATAAGTAATATTGATAATCTCTTTCCAAAGCCAACCAAGTATAGGTGCGACTGATGACGTCTTCTTACGTCATCAGGTTTGCTGTCAAAATGGGGAGGAGTTGAGGGAACACCGCGAGTAGGCTCCGCCCTTCGCCCCCTCACCTCTGCCGGGTATATAACGCTCGGGTAGGCTTCGAGGCAACCAGTGACCACCACACATCGCAGTTGGGACCTCGTCGCTACACCATACAAACTTTACGTTGAGTTATCACGGTAAGTTTTGTATTATAATAGATTACTTTACACGGGTTTGTTTTACGTTTCATTATTTATATGGTAGAAAAAATTATAGGTAGTCTTTAGTCGCTTAGTTCTAGGTAAATACTTGGAAAAATTAAAAAGGGAGCTGTTTAGTAAAGCAGCTTAATATATAGAAAATAAAGGTTTTTAAACCGTTATAAATATATTTCATTGCTAGCAAGCTATGAATTTTAATATAATTTTATTAAATAAAAAATCAATAAATTTCTAAAATATACAGCGTTGAAAACAATAAGAAAGTGAATATATTATTACTACATATTAAATAATTTTTCACACTAAAGGTTTTATTCATGTTATTAGCTTATTAAACTAAAGGATTTTCTTTGAAAACATCATATTATAAAACTGTTGTGTCATACATTTAGAAAAAAGTAAAATAGGAATCCTTTGGGATTTTATCTCGCTTTGAAATTACTTTATTTCTTATATCTATGTCTTATTTAAAAAATTACTAAATTCAAATATAGATGAGGGGTTCAGCTAGTATTTATATAAATTTAAAATCATCCAAATAAAAAATAAACGGCATAAAGTCAAGGGAAACACATTGAAATGAAATATGCTACAATGTCGCTACGGAAGCACTACGTTACGTAGCCTTCGCTACAAATTCGTAGCAACATCTTCTTACGAAATCATTCGAGCGGGCACCACTGCCATTGGTACAAAATTTATTTCGCTTGTTCATTTGTATTTGAACTTTACTACATTAAAGTTAAATAAACATTAAACTCAAGAAAAATATTTCTCAAGCGGTACATTTTAGTCTAAAAATATTTATTTTTAAGCATAATACAATTATTTTTTGGTTTTAGAATCTTAATTTAGACTACTACATTTATATTTCACTTGCTACGCCAGAAACAATAGTGTTACACAAATGCATATTTACTAATTTTTATCCGTAAATAAACCCTTCTTTACCGTTTTCAAGATTTCCAAACTTTATATATTTCTAAATAGTATTATTTGAACTATCATTGTTTAGACTTTTATACAATTACAAGTATATACACTGGCTTTATGAAGCTATTTTTACTTTATCTTATGAAGATCAAATCTCATAAAGCTTAAAGGCTATTGAATATAAATCTACTATCTTAAAGGACTTAGCAATGACTTTAAATCACGTCTATCCGTATATAAAAGCACAAAAATGGACGTGGAGAAGGGGTTCTGTGATACACATGCGCCGATTTAAATAGAGTGAAATTGTAGTTTCAAAGAAAATCAATATTATTAATTCCTTTTTTTCTATACAAGAAGTCAGATTGCCAGAGGCCCGAAACATCCCCCTCCACCTGCATCCATCTAATTTTGTTAACGTTATTTGAAGATAGTGTGGGACCGGAGGCCCAATGATGCAGAAGCATCTCCTGTCCACCATAGTGTGGGTCACCATGACGCATTGTTGCATTGTCTGCATTCGCAATGTATCCACATTCGTAACCACGAGTGGTCACCACCACTCTTAGATTCTGCTTATATTTTCCACCAAGCAGAGTAGTCTTGAGTTAGATAAACAGATAATTCTTTATTTGTACACCAGGGTTTACAAATATGAAACACTAAAAAACTAACAAAGAGCAACCTCATTGCTTGAGTTATTTCCACCAGCAAACTTTGAATGAAATGGTTCCAATTTGAACTGATGATTGGTATGTACGAATAATAAAGAAAGTCTTTATACATAACTATATATGAGCTACTTTCGATTACTGCTATCCGAAGCCTAATTAAAATATTCTCTAAAATATCTGGTGTTTATTACCCCGAGACTAAGTTGGACTTAATCGATTTAATAAACTGCCATTAATATTGTTTATTACGCCAGTGTACGCGCCACTCACAACTGTTCTCAAATACTTTTTTTTAAGTTTTTAGACAGCTGTTATGAAGTACTGATTTTATGGAAAAAGATTTCAATTAATTAACTGTTTTCTTCTTTATTATTTATTTCTCAAACCCGCTGGTGTTGTGGGTCATAATGGTTAGGAGTAATATTTTTGCCTCACAGTATTTACATTTTATGTAATGCTTTGCTTAATAACGTTACTACAAATTACTTCAGCTAGATTAAAAACGCTATCTTTAGTATTTACTTTCAAAAATATGTACATAAAACCTACCTATCAATACTGCGTTAATAAGTACTGCGTTAGTAATACAGGAAGTATTACATAATTTTATTTATTATAAAACGCAATAGTTTAAAAGTTAATTTAAAAGCAGTTCCGAAAGTCTGTCAACATCCGTGTTGCATGACAAGATATTTTAAACCGTGACAAAAGAATCTCGGGTTCTTCAAACTTAGTGCGAGAATTTTAGGCAAATTTAATTAACATTGTTATAGAGTTTAATTTAAATTTCTGCCTGTTCAGGTCAAGTATTTGTCGCTTTCGTGATGACTTGTCTATTTTTGGTTTAGTGTCGTATTCCTAATTTGTTTGAAGTGTATTTAATTATTTTAGTCTTTTTATACTCACGATACATTACAACAAGTAAAATTTTAACAAAATAAAAAACTGACTTGAAGAACGGTACCAAATAGATCGATTTCTCTTGGATGCCATCATCAGATCTTAGTAACCTTATTACCACCGTTTGGATATCTCCTTTCCATTAAAAAAAGAATCATCAAAATCGGTTCATACTCAAACTCAAAGTCAAACTCAAAAAGATTTTATTCATATAGGCACTTATTTTACAGGCACTTATGAATAGTCAATATTTAATATTAAAAAATCAAGTGATTCTAGTCGCCATAAACTACGAAGAAAAAGTAATCCGCGAACACACATAAAAAAATACAGTCGAATCGAGAACCTCCTCCTTTTTGAAGTCAGATGAAAATGAAGAATAGTAATTTGTTGTAAGATCTAAAACGTAATAGTTCTATGATGACGTGATGAGGAGTTAAGAATTTTAAAAGTACTGTACTCCATTTGCATAAATTTCTACGTGAAATAAACTATTTGTGATATTTATTGGTCAACAATATAATAACATTATTAACTTTTAACCACATTTAGACCTGATTTTTTACCACAAAACTTTAGAAATTGTTTCTTTAGTATCCTATTTAACGTAAATGGTATAAATTCATCTCCAAAGAACCATCTGTCTCCATACAAGCTCTTAGTTTACAAAATATATGTAATAAAATATGGAATATGTGAAGTTTTGTGTCTTGATCGTTATTTATAACCTAACCACTCGACCCTGTCTTAAATGAAATTTACGGTACATGAAATAAAAAAACTTCAAGTGCGGTGGTGAAACCCTTTTCTCGCCTAAAGACATGCAGTTACCTCAGTTAATGGAGCTTCAGGAATGTTAACCTACCCCTTAATCCAATTCAAATAAAATAAAACTGTTTCACATACAAACATTAACTAATAAAAAAATCAATTGACACTCCAACAACTGACGCACATTTTCTTATAGATGAAGAAAATTTTAAAATTATATAAAATGTCTTAAAAAGCATGCTAACTATTCCGAAAACATGTGGTCACATTTTAGAGTTACTTTGTAATCTTCTTAAATAAGAGAAAATGCCAACCATTTATTAAAAAATGAATTTGAAATAGATACATAAATTTTATATTGAAACTCGAAAAATTCAAACGATCAGAGTGGCGTGCACTCTATTGAGAGGCCTATGTCCAGCAGTGGACTTCAATAGTCCGATGATGATGATGATATTGAAATTGGTAAATTGAACTTAAAAAATACTTATCTTTATTGTGATACGGGTTTTCATGACTCATATATTAAAATCCAACAGACGGCTTACAATATTTCGTAGAACTAGACAAATTCAAAATAATTGGTAACAATATTAATAACTGTCTCGTTGGTCTCGCGGTTGGCGTGTGCGACTGCTGGGCCCTATTTCATAAAACCTGACAAGTCGACAATTTGTCAAAAATGACTTAATTTGTAGGATTGTCACGACAATTCCCGTTCCATAAAATCTGACAAAAAAGAAATTGTAGACAGGAATATAGTGGTAATTGTCACTTTTTTTATGTGGCGTTTCATAAAACCATTTTCCTTACAATTTATAATAAACACCTATCACACAAAAAAAAATTGTCAGGGACAGGCATATAATTGTCACCGGTAGGTGATATTGTCATTTTACTGAAATATATTCTACCGCCGATTTAGTTATTCGAAATTTTCCAATAAAAGTAAAGTCAGATAATTCAAATCAAAAGTTTATTCTTTCGCCAAATACTCTGCTGTGATAGATCTCTTCTAAATAATACTCTGTCACTAATGTTAGCACTGCTAGAATTTTGCATTTTTAAGATTTATTAAAAATTATGCACAAAATAACGAATTTCTCATTCACTTGTCACTTGCAATCTATTTCTGACACACGTCGACGCCTCTGTCAAAAATTTGAGACAATTCTACAAATTTGTCGCATGTTATTGCCAAATACCTGTTTCAGAAACAGAAAATGTCAGTAAATCATTGACATTTTGTACAGTTTTCATTGTCACCTGTAAATTTATACGAAACGCAAAAATGTTAAACTGTCACGACAATTTGTTAAACTTGTCGAATTTTCCGATTACAAATATGTCAGAGCAAAAATTTTATGAAACGGACAATTATTGTCAAATTACCAAATTATCACCTGTCACCTATCACTGACAATTGTAAGTTTTATGAAATAGGGCCCTGATCATGAGGTCTCGGGTTCGATTCCCGGGACCAAATGTTTATATGATCTACAAATTTTTGTTTCGGAGTTTAGGTGTTTTCTATGTTATAATATGTATGTATTTACAAAAAAAAAAGTATATAAGTATTTGTATCAGTTGTCTAGTACCCATAACACAAGCTCTGCTTAGCTTGGGACTAGATGGCGTTGTGTGTTAGATGTCCGATATATTTATTTATTTAATTATTTCCCAAGATAATTCACTTCAAAACTGTATTCCCGATAAATCAAGTAAACAATATCTGTTTTGTTTAGCCTCTATTGTTATCAGACACTGTTTGATGTAGGTAATATTATTTGATTTCAAAGAATACCATTGTTAATGACAGCCATTTTAATTAACAAACGAATTTACGGAATCGATTTACAAATACTAAAATTCTTCGTAACTTACACTAAAAAGGAAATCCGTCTATTTGAGAACGTACTTTAATGAGTTACTTAATTAAAAACAGACAGTCATACAATATATCACATATCAACTAATATTATTTAAGCGATCGCTTTTGCCTACTGCACTCAGTGTTGTAGGTGCAATACCCATATGAGACAAAATTTCGCGAGATTCACAAATAGTGGTTCTGAGTCTGGGTAGTTTTTGCATTCGTTTCATGTATTTACATACTTGATAAACATCAAGTTCCACAAGAGATATTCTTAATGCAAAAGTTGTTTTTAAACACATATAAGATTAATGATAGGTATTGATATATGACCAATAGTGTTAAATCACGTCTGATGCAGTAATCTGACGTGACGTCACACCTCGCTGCATAATGTTCACGATGTCGCTGACACGTGTCGCGGATCACTGAAAAATAACACCGACACACGCCATATTGGGATGTCAGTAGATCAGGCTGATTATTGACGGCAAATTATTTGCTTTTTTTGGAATAATGACTTGGGAATACAATAGAGTAATTTTTCTTTTACGTATGGTATTTGAAAAATTAAGACGTAGTTTGATAGGGATTGCAATTTTAAATTTATTTATAAATAGCTTTTAATAGTCCTTAAGCTTTTAATTAAATCGTCTGAAGAAAGAAACTACGTTAAATGTGTATCGTAATATTAGTCCTTATCCAAATAAAGCATTTTGTTATCAAGGGTATTTATGTACAAGTAAAATACTTTTTGTTTCATCGGACATTTCGTTTAGAAGTAATCACGAGTATAAGACGCTAAGAGTTGGTACCTAATAATGAGTTATTTGTTTTGGAGTTTGGGTGTTTTCTATGTATAATATGTATGTATTTACACATTTATTTGATTATATTATATTGTTATTAAAAGCTCTAAGTTTTATGTTAAACTTAGCTAAGTTTATATCTATACTAATATTATAAAGCTGCAGAGTTTGTTTGTTTGTTTGTTTGAACGCGCTAATCTCTATCTCGGAACTACTGGTCCGATTTGAAAAATTATTTCAGTGTTGGATAGTCCATTTATCGAGGAAGGCTATAGGCTATATTTTAATTTTTTAAAAATAGGGATCCGTAAATTGCTATTTCGTTACCCAAGGTGTGAAATCGAAAACTGTTATTTGCCAAAGAGTTTTTATCAACATAATACTTACATTAATCTTTATCCAAGTTAATGTGTTGTTAATTATGAGTATTAGATCTTAGAAGAATAATTATAATAAATACATCTATATACTAATATATAAAGCTGAAAAGTTTGTTTGTTTGAAAGCGGAAATCTCAGGAACCAATTTGAAAATTTATTTCAGTGTTAGATAGCCCATTTATCGAGGAAGGCTATAGGCTATATATCATTACGCTAAGACCAATAGGAGCGGAGCACCAATGAAGAATGTTTCAAAAACGGGGGGAAAATTATAACGCTACGGGGAATAGGAGACGCAAACGACGTTGCGTGGGTCAGCTAGTTACATTTATAAATTGTCGAGTGCTTTAACTGTTGTGCCATAGTGAAGCAGTTAGCTGGTTATTAACACTATAGTCGACACAAACCATATCATCATCATCAGCCTACCGCAGTCCACTGCTGGACATACGTCTCTCCAATTGCACCTCACTTAGTTCGATCCTCAATACCCCCTTGAGACAACATTTTGCGTGATTCACAAATAGTTGTTCTGAGTCTGGATAGTCTGTGTGTCCATTTCATTATGTTTATAAAGTCCTCCGTGACACACAATATATGGTGCAGGAGTTGTCTTTAAACAAAAAGATATAAAATTAACCATATAATGTTTTAATAATGTCTTGATACATCGCACGCATAGCCTTCTGATTCAAAACTACGCAAAACTTGTACAACGCTCACCATACCCATACTATTAAAAACCATACATATTTCTACTAGCTGACCCGGCGAAGTTCGTTCCGACTTAGAATTAATAAATATTGAGTTTGAAAACAGCAACACCACCTATCAGATTCAATTGTATTTTCAATCCATAGAAACATACACATAAAGTTACATCCAAATCAGGCCGTTTAAGAGGAGCTAGGTGATAAACACACGTACAGCAGAATTATATATATTAAGGAACACATATACTCGTACATTCCACGAACTAATTATCGTACTCATTAAAACAACGACTTGTCCCGTGGTTTGGCAACCACTAGGAGAATATGCTTTCTTTTTAGTCGTTCACTGTTGACAGAGTAGTCGTGGTTGACAATGCTGCATTTTCGTTGGCCAATGAGGCTCAAGCAAAAAGGTCAATACGTCCATCAAATATTACAAAGCTGATAGTTCGCCGACAGATAATTTGCCCGATATGAATGTGTCCCAGTAACGTTTATCTTGTCTGATCTTTGTTTTTATAGCAGTGGTATTATTTCATGTATATTCCGTGCCACAAGGAGAGTAAGCCCAGAGGTATATTGGGAGATTTGCGCGGAGATCCCCGACTTTTTATATCTCGACTGGTTTTTATCCTTTCTTGAAATATTCTCATATGTATATGTTACGTGTGCGACTTCAAACGAATATATAAAGTAAATAGTCGCAAAATAATTTTGTTAGGTTAAGTATCTCCGTTTAAAGATTATCAGCACACAAATAAACGCCACTAACCATAAACTACGCCCTTTATCAATCCACGATTGTTAGCCATTTTTCGTCAGACCAATATCGTGGCAACACTCGAATAACTAGGATTCATATGAATATTATGTCAAGTAACTCATTTTTACTAAATAACTAGCTTTTGTCCGCGGCTTCACCCGCCTGAATGTCGGTTATCGTGGTAGAGTAGTCCATGTTCTTCCCCAGCTTCAAAGTATTTATAAATCGGTGCACGATTTAGCCATAAAAGCGTAATAGATAGAAAGAGAGATAGTCGTTGAATTTAGTGTTATAGTATAGATAAATTTAATAAAATCGAGGATGAAAAAGAGAAAATAAATTGCTAATGTTTATCACTGTAGTTGTTTAATAAATAATACAAAATTTTAATTTAAAAAAAACCGACTTCAAGAACGACCAAATTGAATTGGGTCCACATGGGAAGCACCAGCTTTCAAATAAAATAAAAAAAAACTGAAGTCGGTTTTTTTAAACGCAGTTTTATTTTTATTTTTCGCTTTTTAGTCTTTCTCAAGTCTCTCATCATCATTTCATTTAAAATTAAATGATCTCTACAGAATATGAAGGCATGCAGACAATTGCTCTTAACTTTATTGCAGGCGCTCACGTAAATTTGAGCGTTTCCTTCGATTTCCTTGGTAACCCATCATCAGATCCTAATATGGTGGCCATGGGACGACATGGGGAGCATACCCTTTCGAATACAAAAAGAATTTTCAAAATCGGTCTACAATTGACGGAGTAATCGATGTACATACATAAAAAAAATACCGATGAAATTGAGAACCTCCTCCTTTTGGAAGTTGGTTAAAAAATCATCGAAATCAGTTGGCGTGATATTGAGTTATTCGTCATTTGTCGCGCACATACTTAATGCAAATTGAAGACTCATATGGTTTTCTCATGGATGTCAAAACTGGACCAGATGGAAAGCACTAGGTTTTAAATAAAAAAATAATCATCAAAATCGGTTCACTGATCGAAAGTTATGACGTAACAAAAATACAGTCGAATTGAGAACCTCCTCCTTTTTTGAAGTCGGTTAATAAATACAGATACCAAAACCTGTACACTTACAATATATTAAATGAAAATACATACACAAATAGGTACATACCTTTGAATTGAATGAGGTTGTATCTACTCTTTAACAGGAAAACAAAAGAATCAGAGCGCAACTATAAAGATGCAAGTTTAAGGCTCTATAGGAGGGCCTTCGCTATCGAACGTCGCGCTTTAAGGACGATACTCAACTAAAGGTTTTATTCCCTTTATTTACTAATATTATCTGTGGTCTTTCGCAAAATGGCGTCGCGTCCACCGTACAGTATCCCGAAATTAAAGTCGTGTTTTATCTGTTTGTTAATCGAAATTATATTCATAGGGAATTTTTAAAAGGGAATTAATTTGACATAATGCTAATAAAATGTCGGTGACTAACGGAGGCTATAATTTCTTGCTTCGTTTTAATTGAAATATTTGTTATGTTACGATTTTTTATAAATTTTAAGAAATTGAAATAGTTAAACATATATCATAATATTCATTAAAATACGTAACATATTATATATATACAGCATTGTGCCAATCGTCGCAAGTGTAAGCTGTAATAATATCAGCATGGTGTACAAAGGAGTTTCGTACAATTTCTCCATTCTGAAAATTACTCTTAATTTGGCAGTTGGTGACGCAATAACACTTAAATAGTTTAATCTAAATTAGAACCTTAGTAATCGGATTTGTGCTTTAATATGAAAATGTTGTACACTTTACCCATATTATTCATAGAGAATATAATGTCGAAGCGAAGAAAAGTTTTTCGCAATTATTTATGATAGCCTAAAAGTCAAAGGTTGTTTTTTCCGAAAAACTATTACTACAATACTTAGTGGTATTTTTATTTTATTTATTAACTTTATGTACAATAGCGTAGTAAATACATAGGCATTCTCTTCCAATCCACTTTTGGGTGGTGCGGAAATGAGCTACACTTTTCGATAGGATTATTAAAATAATTCAGAATGAACTAAATATTAATCAGAAGAGAACAGGCAAATATAATATTTCTACTTACTTTACTACTGCTACTGTACATAACTATACTTATATACAGAATAATTGTATCTAATTTTTTTCCAATCGTCTGGTATATTTTTCCAATCTATCGATCCGTCGTCAAACACAAGTGATGCGTTCGAAAACAAACAACAGTTTTATTTATTTTCGTAATTTTAATATTTAAAACAGTCACTTTTCTTTGCAGTGTGCATATGACAAAAAAATGTAAATAGAAGCGACGCAGTACGTGTCAGATCAGTTTTTGTGGATAGGTACTGCTACGAAATGTATGGCTTAAACTGGTTCTACATTTTTAACTTTATGTGTGAAGTTAGCTCTGTTAGTTTTAGAGCATTAGTCGCTAAAGTAATAAAGTTAAAAAATATATTTGATGTTTAACAAAGTAAGTGCAAGAAAATGGTCCACTTCTGAAATCATTTTAGTAGCAAAGTTTGACCAAATTTCATAGCTCTCATTTTCTCAAAAAATTAACGAAATATACTCAGTATATTCAAACACCTTTGCATGAAATATTTAAACTTATTTGAAGGTTACTTATTTAAAGACAGTCAACAAATATTCGCCCATATGTAGAACACGTACTTGGTAGGTTATCGTATTACCTACAGAGTCTTTTTTTATGTTTGCCAAAAAAATAAATATTGTATCTGTTTATAAATATACAACTGAAATTGTTTCTTGTTCAAAATATCGAAAGAACTCACAGAAAGTCGACAACTTAAAATATTATTTTTAATTTCTTTATTCGTCTGCTAATTCGTCTGTGAACTATTCTATCATGGGCACGCCAGCAAATCACAGAATGAAAGAAAAAACGTGACAATCGGTTAGATAGTTTCGAAGCTCATCATGAGTAACAACATGACACGAAAATTATATATGGATAATAGAAATTTCTAAAAGCTTTCCCACAATTTGATTAAAACAGATCAATAAATTAGACCGTCTCCTAAAGGGAATAATTACAAAGTTGTCTGTCAGTGGTAACAAGGATCCGCCCACTCGTTCATAAGTTCCCCATCAATCAAATTTATCAAACTGTCAAATAATCAATCATTCTTAATAAATATACTTTGTGTTAATGTATCCAAGCATTTATTTGAATAAATCTCTATTTGACTGACAGAAGACACAGAAGATCTGACGTTTGTCTTTAAATCGTAATGTGAGCAAATATAAGATTTAATAAATAGTATCACTTTATACGAAATCATAAAGTGACTATTTTAAGTATCAAAGGAAAGCTTATGAAGGATAATATAAGGGAAATAGAAAGATACAAACTTATAAGTTTATTTCTGGATCTTTTTGCGTTACATGTGTGTATCGGCCAGAAAATGATTCCACTTTAAATTCTTATTGGAACGCAGTGGAACCTGTATGGTTATCATACTAGATAGTTGATAAAAATGTTTTGTACTTTATGGGTTAGGAATTATGAATTTGTGAACTATTAATGCAAAATTTGATTGATGAGTTTAGAAAGTTAAAGAAACAATTTTTATACTATATTATAAAATAAAAATCCATTTAAAGTTATACATGTATTTAAAACTCATCAATCAATACGTATAATAAAATCGTAACTAGTCGCTGTCTGTACACGGAAATTATACTTAACATTTTGTGTTTGTTTCATTTAATCGGTTCGTCAATACCATAACCTTTACGCGGGCGGAGCCACAGGAAAAAAGAGTAGGTACTAAACTAAATCTGGAAATGAGATTATGTAAGCTTGTTAATCTTTTCAAATATTGTAAATTCAATACAACAAATGCCAAGAAAATTATAAAACTTAAAAAATATGAAGTAAAATAATTAAAATAAATATACTAAAGTTGACCATTATGACTAGTGAATAGGAGTCAATTGTGTATATTTGAAAAACATTGATGACAAATTAACTATGTGTATCTTGCAACAAGAAAGTCTGCTAAGATCCTCTGGCGAAATAAAACAGGACGGCACAGATTTATGAACAAGTTAACAACGACATTACACGTACTATGCTTACGGGATATGTTGTTGGTACATATCATACCTAATTCCAACATTTTTTCTGTTCTTAAGGGAAAAGTATTTGCACGTATCTAATAAAAATATTCCAATGTCAGCGCTTACTTAGTATTTTTTTTTGCTTCATATCTAAAGATTATATAGGCGAAATGGAAAACCTAATTTTTTTTTTTTTTTTTTTTTTTTTTTTTTTTTATGTTTGGCCCGCCAAAATGACTCTGCTCTGCCTGATGGAAAACATAAGCAGAATCCAAGAGTGGTGGTCACCATACTCATTGCGAATGCAGACAGTGCAGTATGGCGACCCACACTATGGCGGCCTAGTGATGCTACTGCATCTTTTAGTCCAGTCAACAAGTATGAAACTTGTTGACTAGACTAATTGGGCCCCCGGTCTCGCACTCACCAACGAAACACGACAGCACGAACGCTGTCATTTTACGTTGATTTTCTGTGCGAGGGTAGTACCGCCCCGGTCGAGCCGGCCCGTTCGTGCTGAAATCAGCGTGGCTCTACTACCTACCTACCTACTAAAGAACTAACTTTTGTCTGCGGCTCTGTCTCCTGTGTGTACAAAGAGTAGTCAATGTCCTTTTCCAAGGTTTAGTCTATCTCTGTATCTAAACTCATCCAAATTGGTTCAGCGATTTAACTGTGACAGCGTAACAGAGAGACAGATTTACTTTTGATTTTATTATATTAGTTTGGAAATGGATATTGTAAGCACTTTTTTTAGCACAAGTATGAAGGATAGCTTAAAAGACCTTTATGGTCCATGAAAAGTTTAGGATATCGGTTTTAATGGATCGTTTTTTCCTTATCATGCCTTATTATTTTGGTTTTGCGATCCCTAAGACCTTAAAAGAGGTTTTTTGTTGCATAAGTATGTGCGATTAAGTTCAAGGTTTAATGAAACTGTGGCGACATCCACTTAAAGCGGAACAGCAACATGCTACAGCGTCATCGACCAAAGATACACCGAACTACGGTATGACGTCACGACACGGAGTACACAACAGTACCAATCCTGAATCGCGCAATAAGATTTCTCGCGCCAATTAACATATATACAACTTCCCAACATCAACCATAGGGCCAGGTGAGGTAATCTGGGCTTGCCAGGCATGATTACCTCGCCTGGTCGGAGGATCCTCCCTTTGTGTTGGAGGGACATGACACCCGTTCCTCCCCAAAACTATTTGCAAATCAGTCTCGAAAAATATCTCGTACATATAAATACACTGTCATATAATATGTATTTATAAAATTAGTGACATTATTACACCAAAATAAACCACACGCATGCCATTTATTCCGACCCGTTGTCATCAAACACCGCACAAAACATTTGTTAAAATATCTCATCTCTGCTAAATACCCCAACCCAGTGCAATCATCAAATAGTAAATTACATCAACCAAATAACATTTAGTTACATTTCGACCAAAATCCGTTGTTATTTGCCATCTAGGGGATCACGTTCGCATGAAATTTAATTTGATACAACGTTAATAGCCGTCCGCCACGACCGACACGTGGACGCGACGTGCAATGACGTCACGTCACTAATATGTCCTAATTTATAACTATTTTAGTGTTAGTTGAGTTACTTAAACGAGTAAGTTTAATCGAGTGAACTCCATCGGTAATAGAGACGCAAGGACGAGACAATTTTGTCTTGGAATGTAGAAAGTCGTTATTAAGCTGGAAACTTTTTGTAGTAATCGAAATTCCTATATTCTCGTATACTTTCAGCTTACGAAAAGTTCCTCACAAAATCGGCACATGCGTTGTCGAAATAGATGGTGTAGGTTTCAAAACATTTTTTTTAAAATAAAACCTATACTCTTTGCGCTGTTGCATGGTGCGTGGTGGTTTAATTTAATTTACTTTAATTAACTACAGTTTATGGTTTAATTTAATTTACTACAGTTATTAATGATTTAATGCGAATGTGGTACAGCTGAAATACTTAGTCATAATTTTTAAATCACGGCAACTTTCAAGAGTGAAACGAAATATAAATGAACCATGCCACGCACCATGCTACAGCGCAAAGAGCATAGTATGATTTTAATATTTTTATTCAGAAGTAGAGATCCACAACACATCACATTAATTTAGATTATAACCAGATAAATTAGTCCATTTGCTCGAGAAATTCTAGCCCCAATTTAATAATTAAAGCAAATATTTTAACAAACAACAACAGGATAACACATAGCATACACAGTTGCACAATAGTGGTTATTTGTCAAATAGAGGGCGCTAGCGTCGCATCTGTTTGTAGTCACGTTCAGTGAGTCCATTACTTAAGCCCGCGACTTTGCTAACTACTATTGTATCATAGAAACGTGTCTTGTACGACTATATAGGAAACCATGTTGAAATTGAAAAGGTGTAGCGATAGTTAGACAAAATAGTATTAATCATAAATAACATCTCATATAAGGCAATTTCATGACAAACTAGATTAAGCTACTAAGTTAAATAAACTGCTGATAAATGATGCTGATTTAAGACGTAAGACAGCCAAGTTTTATTACATTAGGCAGACCTAATGTAGGTCTGCCTAATGTAAGTTCAGGTCTCAGTAGGTCTCAGTAGGTCTCAGGTCGAGTCAGAACTCGACCTGAGACCCTACAATGTCACGAACAGCTGTTAAATAATTTTTCTCTTGGTTTTATCACTAAGTTTAGGGAAGGAATACTCGAGGAGCGACATTAGCTTGTCATCAGAGACGCATCGGATTGCCTGCTCATTTTCTGCTCAAACCAAATAATATTATTGAGTTGATTTACTCATCACTGTCTACGTAGATGTGTATTAATCTCTGACATTTTGTAGTGGATCATGGTAGGTAGGTAGGGTGTCAACTAGATAATGCCATTATTCTTCGGCGGCAGCGGCGACTTCAATAGGTTGTGCAAGGAGTACTGTGTTGATCCCTTTAACACTAACATTAATGTTATTCGCGGTATGCTAAATCTTAAGTTTTTTCAATGATGACATTATTGTATTTTTTTTTTTTACTGTTGTTTATTATGATGGTGTAGTGTATTGGTCAGTGTTCCAGAACTTTTGTTAAATTATTATGTTGCAATTCGTGAAAACCACGAATTGCCACGTAATTGGCTTGATGTTGCTTAGTAAACTAACTATATTAATTTATGTAGCTGTTGGTTTTCCACACCGAAATAAATGAAAAAAAAAATACCACAGATGTTCGTAAACCAGCGGAATCGAGGCTTATTAGAGATTGTCTCTATAAAACTACGCAATTGAAAATTTATTCAGTTTCACACAGGACTATATTTCTGCTCGTCTGTCAGTTTCGCTCGTCTGAGGCTTTGAGCGCGACGGCGCCCTATGAACGTTATTTGAAGCCAAACAATTTAAAACGTTAGCAGTTTCCATGAATATATTGAGAGTATCTTGTCTTTGGCAAGAATTCGCTGAGACTTTAGTAAAATATTGTAACTTAAAGGCGTTCTTAGGTTTATTTAGATCTAAATACAACTGTGTATCGGTACGTATGCGACTTAGCATAGAGGTCATTAGTACTATAGAGCCGTAATCACACATAAAATTAAAATGAATTTGTACCTAGATAGGTCTTTTTGTAAATATTAAGGCACCATAAAAACATTTGTTCAGAACTTTTTTCAAATGTCAAAATCAAGTCGCTCATAAATATTTTGAATAAAAAGTAAAAACCATAGAGAACACAATCATTATGGTTCAAAAAAATCAAATTTACCGTTTCGTAACACGAATGACTGTATTGTTTATTCTTATTACAGAACTTAAACGTGGATTTAATTAAGGCTTTGTAGCCCACGCGTGGGTTGCCCACTAAAAATGACAGCTTATTATCAAACGAAGCAATTAGTCTCTGAAGAATACATTTTAAACAACAATACACTCACGTCAGTCGCAGACATGACAGTTAAAGCTACTAAAACAACAGCAATTAACTAAAATTTCCCTTACATTGCGCCACGTGACCGTTGTTTATTATCGTCTCTACGTACAAAAGACGCAATGAATGTTGAATGAATACGAAGACAGTTAGCATCGTGAGGATGACATGTATTATAATATAAGGTTTTGAAAATTATTAGAATATCTGATTTGAACTTAAGACCATTCTCCTGTTTTATAATGAAGCTATTATTTTCAAATGACTTTAATAAGTATGAAATAAGCGGGTTCGATTCCTGGTCGGATATTAAGCGCTCGTTTGAATTTTAAATCAGCAACGAATCAGGTAGTAATAACCGTGGGACATTTTCTTTCTGTTAATATTTTATTCCTGAATATATAATGACATAAATATGCTTGAAGCAGTATTTGAGATTTTTTCCAAACTAGACAAACAGAGTTACTTTCGAATTTATAACATCAGTATGGATCTGAGGTTAAGTAATGATCAGTGCATAAAACAAAGTATTATTTAAGTAGCCTTATATACCAATTATAACTTCACCATTTAGGAGGTAGGTATGTCATAGTTATTTGTTATACAAGAGTGCAAAGTTGCTTTTTCACCGCGTGTTCAATTTTGATGACCGAGCAAGCGAAGCGAGAACTGAGCGTTAACGAGGGAATCAAAAGAGCACGAGGTAAAACTCTTTGCACTCGAGTGCAACACGTAACTTTTCTTCTTTTTTTTTTTTTTTTTATGGAATAGACCGGCAAACGAGCAGACGTATCGCCTGATGGTAAGCGATTACCGCCGCCCATGGACACCCGCAACACCAGAGGCGTCACAAGTGCGTTACCGGCCTTTGGGGGATGGGGGGGAGATAGGGGGAGGGGTTGGGGTATGGGCCTGCGGTATCCTCACTCACTCGGTGAAACACAGCGCAAGCACTATTTCACACCGGTTTTCTGTGAGGCCGTGGTATCACTCCGGTCGAGCCGGCCCATTCATGCCGAAGCGTGGCTCTCCCACCTCAGCTATGCAAATGCAAAAAAAAATGATGCGGGCAAAGCAAATAAAAAAAGTACACCAAGAAAGTTCCGAGTCTGTGTTTTTAACAAATTAAATAAGGTTAATTCGGCACCATGAAGTTGGAGAAAATAGGTTTAACGATGATTTGAATTCACAAACTTAGTGTACACTATGTTCTAAATTCAATTTACTTTATCCTCTAGCGGATGTAAACGCCTTTTTCACTCAGATATTGAAGGGCAAAAATACTCTTTCCGAGATGGAGGGATGAAAAAGTAATTTTTAGTTTGAAATGGAGCCTCCTCAGGAATCGTGAATCATACTATTAATCGTGCTCAAGTCTGTAGCCTATTTCCAGAAGTGGACTGTTAAATGCTGAGATTGTTGAATCTATAACCCCCTTTAGTTTTTCCATAAACTTTTTACCGTTAGTTAGAAATAGAAAATGTTATTTCTCGCAACCACATGTGAGTCGTAGAACAATGTAGCAGTTCGTAGCAGACCGTAGCATCGCGTAGCACAATCAGCTAAGACACGGAATTGCACTCGACACAAAGTACGGTCACATTGTAGGAGCACATATAATTGAATTGTAACTTCTACACAACATTCTACTGTCGAAGTTTCTATAAAACACATTATTCAAGTCAAAGTTTTTTGTTTGGTGTTTTCCTCACAAATAAGCTCGCAGAATCCCACGGCCTAGAACATAATTGTGTCTCGTCTTAACCCTGATAAGCTGCCCCTTCTGCGTAATCATATACAACGATTAATCGCGATAATCTCTATCGCTGAGAATATCCACATTAATGACGAATGAGAGGTTTCTATAGACGCCAATGCAAACAGATAACTTCTGTGCAGATATCGCACTGAGTTGAATTTATTTAGATTTTAGGATAAATGGATTTTTGTCTCTTATTAGATAGTGATTTTGTCAATTTGTTTTTTGTTTCTCAGCTTTTTTGTTATTACTGACTAATACACATATACCATCTATGTATATGCATATTTTATACAAATTATGTGCGTGAAGTTCTATTAACAAGCAATCCTATAATACAATTTTATTATTTACCTGCCGCAACTCAAAAATCTTAATCAAAGTTATTAATCAACTAGTTATTGCCCCCGGCTCCGCCTGCGTGTAGGTCGGTTATCGCGGCAAATAGTAGCCTATGTGTTATATAATGTATAGTCTATGTGTTATTCTGATGTATAAGCTATATTACTGTAAAGTTTCATCCAAATCCGTCCAGTAGTTTTTGCGTGAAAGAGTAACAAACATCCATCCATCCATACTTACAAACTTTCGCGTTTATAATATTAGTATAGATAAATCTGTCTATTATACAAAAGTATTGGAATAAAATAGACTTTAATGTATTTCTTATATATAGCTTTGTGACGTAATTCAGAAAATTTGTCGTCAGATCCCTGCCCTCGGCGACAATATATACGACAATATTTAATAATACTTTATTTGTAAAATATCAACAATTGTTCGCAACGGGCTATATGAAAGTTAGAGAATCGAAGAGTTGCTAAGTTATTTGGGTTTGTGACGTACATTTTGCCTTATATACTTATTTCTGGGTGTAAAGCAACCTATGTCCTTTTTCATACCAGTGACATGGTCTTCCAAAATTTGTAACGTTTTACGTCTGAAGATATGCCATTATTAGTGCGGGTGATAACGTAATTTACGCTACTTTTAGATCATACTGTACTTGACTATAGAAATTTATATATATGTAGCATAGACTTCATTGTAAACTGTAAATCTTTTGTTTAATTTTGAACCTTATGAACTGTGTCAAAGTGTATTCGTTTATTTGATTTACTCGACGATTAAACGACTCAATCGAACAAAAGGGAGTTTTATATACCGTGGGAGAGCCACGCTTCGGCATGAATGGGTCGGCTCGACCGGAGTGATACCACGGCCTCACAGAAAACCGGTGTAAAATAGTGCTTGCGCTGTGTTTCACCGATTGAGTAAGGATACCGGAGGCCCATACCCCTATCTACCCCATCCCCCCCCAGTCCCCAAAGGCCGGCAACGCACTTGTGACGCCTCTGGTGTTGCAGGTGTCCGTGGGCGGAGGTAATCGCTTACCATCAGGCGATACGTCTGCTCGTTTACCCGCCTTCTACATAAAAAAAACATGTTATAGAAAATAAAGTGTAAGTATCATAAAGAGAAAAGTATTGAAACAACGATCAAAAACTACTAAGAAATACCCACATGTTTAACAAATCTTTCTTGAAAAACTTATGGTACTACGAATATACAAGGCTCTGTCACGATTTGTCTTCCAAAAGAAAGTGAATTTAAAATGATTCACAAAACACCTGCTGTTTGCATAAATGTTACGGGAGGGCGAGGGTGTTCTTGATAAATGCGTAGAGGGTTCATAAGCGGCTTTGGACGACTAGTTTACACTGCAATCTAATCTATCAAGGGACAGTTTGTTTGGTCAAAATTTTGAAATGTAAATATTACAATGTGTCAATCAGTATCAATGTGCAATATTTTATTGAAAAAGGTCAAAAGCTAACAGGAATGACTACTTATAGTATCGCTGTTGTTTCAGTAGATCTCAGGCTTAGGTTTAGATTGCGGAAAAGATTTAATCTGATAAAAAAATCATAATTAAAAACAGTAAATATCTTTTAAGTTTGTGGTAGTATGAAATTTGCATTTAGTCACTTGAGTATATGACAGCAACAATATACACGAATACAGTTAACAGAATACAGTTTTTAATTGTAACTAAGAACAGGATTACACGTACGAAGTAGCGGATACACATATTCTGCACTAATAATAGGTTTTTACCTATGAAATTGCCGTTTTGTATGCAATAAGTGAAAGTACTTATTTTTTCAAACTTTTTTATTTCTGTTATTCGAAGTAATCACCCATGCAATCGACGCATCTTTGCCAACGCATTGGCAGTTTATTGATGCCCTTCTTGTAAAAATCAACTGGACGGGAGGCAACAAACTCTTCAAAGGCATTTTGTACTGCCTCTCGGGAATTGAATTTTTTACCTACTAAAAAGTTGTCTACATTTCGGAAAAAGTAATAGTCGGTAGGTGCAAGGTCTGGCGAGTATGGCGGATGAGGGAGAGCTTCCAACCCCAGCTCTTGCAGCTGCTTCATGACAACGCGCGACCCCATACTGCGCAACAGACAGTCTCCAAGCTGCAAGAGCTGGGGTTGGAAGCTCTCCCTCATCCGCCATACTCACCAGACCTTGCACCTACCGACTATTACTTTTTCCGAAATGTAGACAACTTTTTAGTAGGTAAAAAATTCAATTCCCGAGAGGCAGTACAAAATGCCTTTGAAGAGTTTGTTGCCTCCCGTCCAGTTGATTTTTACAAGAAGGGCATCAATAAACTGCCAATGCGTTGGCAAAGATGCGTCGATTGCATGGGTGATTACTTCGAATAACAGAAATAAAAAAGTTTGAAAAAATAAGTACTTTCACTTATTGCATACAAAACGGCAATTTCATAGGTAAAAACCTATTATTATAAAGCTTAAGAAATTGATAGTTTGGTTAGACGCACTAATCTCAGTATAAATATATATATATCTCAATATAAATAACTAGCTTTTATACGCGGCTTCGCTCACGCAGACTTTCATCCCCTGATTTAACCCATTAGGGGTAGATTTTTCAAAATTCCTTTCTTAGTGCTCACTTACGTTATGTACAGAACCTACATGCAACATTTCAGGATTCTAGCTTCAGCGGTTTGGGCTGTGCGTTGATCTCTGGGTATGTCAGTCAGTCAGTCAGCCACATTACTCTTTTATACTGCCTCGGTGGCGCAGTGGTAGCGTATGCGACTGCTGTGCTTGAGGTCTCGGGTTCGATTCCCGGGTCGGACTAAATGTTTGTATGATCTGCAAATATTTGTTTCGGAGTTTGGATATTTTCTATGTATAATATGTATGTATTTTAAAAAAAAAGTATATTATGTATTGATTTCAGTTGTCTAGTACCCATAACACAAGCTCTGCTTAGCTTGGGACTAGATAGCGTTGTGTGTTAGATGTCTGAAATATTTATTATTATTTATTTATTATTTTATTATATATGTATATAGAAGAAGATTATTGTATAGTTGGATAGCTGTATAGGAAAATTCCCTTTGAGAGCCGTAGACTAAGTAGAGCAGTTTCGCCAGTATTGTATAAACAAATAATACGATTTAAATGACGTATGCTCGCCTTTACATATTTTCAAATCCTGTACAAACAGATGTTGCCATATAGGGTTCCCTTGCTGGGCGGTGAGAGTTTTCGTCCATGTTTTTATGCCATGTTTTATGTTCAATTCAATTTTATATTTTACTCTCATTTTACAATGTGATAGTCTAAATAAAATGGTAGCTGGTACCTTTATAAATCACACTAGATCCTTTAAAAGAATCGCCACATAACATTTCTGAGGTTTTTTAGTGTAATGGTTACCAATCCTGATTCCTAAGTCAGAGATCATTAAATCGTCATCGGCAACAATCTTGAATGGTCCACCACTGGACATAAGCCTCTCCTCAAAGGAGGAGAAGAGGACGTTTTGGCCATATAGTGTTCCAACAGTTGATAGTGTTCCAAGTTTTTCATCTCTTTACGATTATGTTGTCCTCTGTAGTTTGCTCGTACGACACTCACGGGATGCATATGGGTGGGGTTTAATTCCTTTCACCAGGGCTTCGTTCATGGAGTAAGGATCCTTGATACCAACATGTAAGGGCCCATCAGTTAAAAGCTAGTAAATCAAAGAACTATCCTCCTGGTAAAAGCATTCAAACTGGAGGCGCTTCACCTCCTTCTACCTTATAATTAGTAAAGAAAATTACTCACGGGTCGTGGAGAACTCTTTTTTCTTCGCTGCTAAGAGGTGTACCTCTTGACGTTCAACACGCAGATTCATATCGCACACCACCATCCTTTTACAAATCAATAAAAGACCGGGGCTGATCCCAGAATCCGTTCTCCTTGCCTGGGTTACAATATAATCATTTAAGTTCGAGTGCGGAGTCCTGTTCCGAACGGCTGCCAACTCGTTTTACAATTAACTAATAGCTTAACCGACACAGTGGTCACCACGATATCACACTGAAGCTATACAAAGACACAAACAACGAGTCCCTAAGTGCTTATTGCATTACCGATCAAGCTTTGGGAGGACTTTAAACAATTAAATGGGCCGATTCCAAATCACGACGCCCGCCATTACCGACCGAATTCCCTAAACCAGTTAGGTTATATTTAAAAACTGTGACACTTTGACATTTGCCAAAGACAAACAAATTACACAGTCTTGCCATTACAATTACAACAATATTGTTTATGTTACAATCGGTTTCGAACAGGTGGTGAGACTCCGAATTGTTAATCCGTCACCGAACGGAGGAGGTCATTCAAATATAATTATTGAAATCGAAATATGTACACAAGGAATATTTAGTCGAAGGGAAAATCTTCTCCTTTTCAAGTCTGATAAAGATATGTTGTGTGAGGTGTTGATATTATATTCTACTGCAACTTTATCCATCGGAAGAGCGTTCAATTCCCGTAATATATGACCGAAAATTATTAATATGAGATTCATCTATCGTTCAAGTGTTGGTCGAGCAAATAACATAAAATATGTAAAAATATATACCTTATTTTTAATGAACTTTGACAACAGATATACACATTAGTGTATAAATAAACGTACAATAGTATATTATGCTTATTTTCATACGTATATAGATAGACAGACATAAAAAGACTATTGTAATATAAAATGTACATACTTTTCTGTTTGTTCAAACCGTTTGGCATTTCTAATATTTACTTTAATCGTTAAATTGTAATTTCTACCGATCGATAGCAGAGGTGAGAACTCGCTTTGAATATTTAATTGTTTTTATCTAATGAACGATGACAACTGATCACCATTTTCCCAACTGAATTAAGCTTATAATTCATCTAAATGTAAGGTATCGAGTCGAATTACTTGTGTAAATGATCACGACATTTATTGTCATGTCTCAGGAGTAGAATTATTTGTTTACTAGAAATAGTTTATAAAACAGAAAAGAAAAACCAATGATGAATTGAATTTAGTAGAAAATAGTATTACATTTATATGACAAGAAAAAGTAAAAAAAACTAAAACCAGACTATGCAATAACATTAGATAAAATTGACAACTTATTCATTGAAATTGGTTCAATAGTTTAGATGCTACGGTGGAACATACAAACATACATATGATAGACTGCCAAAAAATATTACCACTTCCTAAATATTATAAAAAAATATATTCAGAATTCCCCTCAAGCCGAATTTCATCAGCTCGCAGGCTACAAAGCGTAGGTACTAAAGAAAAAATAAAGATAAATTAAAAAAAAACCTAACATTTTATAGTCTTAGAAATCTGGCAACACATTACACCGTTTAATGTTGCTTAGTTTAGGTATTAGCAAGCTGATGTAAAAAATACATTAAACTTTTAATTAGGTAGCAAAGTGGAAGCCATCTAGAAAAGTATTCATTAAAAGTGTTGTAACAGCAATGTGGTTAAGAAAACCCTTAAAAATGTCTTTACTACCCTCTCTTATCTTAGCTAAACAGAAAAATGAAAGGCTTTTACAAAGTTTAAGAACGCTGAATGCCAGCGCTAATGAGAGAATATTACGCCCGCACTCTGATTTAACTGTGACGAACTTTTCACCTACTTCCATTACTTAACCTGTCTTTGTCTTACGAACTGTCAAATCCTCAGTACAAACCCAGCAATGTATGTTTAAGTACCTTTTTTCTCTAATTAAGTGGTTGAGATTCATTACGTTGAATAGCTTTGCAAGAATTTTTTCTTATTTTCTGCAGCGCTGACTATTAAAATTCGTGCACGGTACACCGAGCCGCCTGGATGAAAGATCGTACTTATTTTGTCACAAAAACCTTTGTTCAGTTTACTGCAATTTTAACGAAGATTTTTTCTTGGAATTAATACTTTTGAAATTACATTTTTAATAGTATATTAGCAATTCTATTATTCGACAGTAGAGCCAAGCAGATGAGTGATAATAATTTTACGGAAAAAGGTTAGTTTTTTATGGATACTATTTATCATAAGTTAGATGAGTAGGATAAGCAGTAGTAGAATAGTTTAGTAAAAATAATAAATATAAATGTTTCGGACATCTAACACACAACGCCATCTAGTCCCAAGCTAAGCAGAGCTTGTGTTATGGGTACTAGACAACTGATATTATATGTGAAATGATATATTTATAGTTTTTTTTTGGAAATACATACATAGAAAACACCCGAACTTCGAAACAAATATTTGCAGATCATACAAACATTTGGTCCTCAAGCACAGCAGTCACATACACTACCACTGCGCCACAGACTATAATAAAATAAATAAGTAAAATAAATAACTGATGATATAACTTATAGACCCACCCTTCGCTACAAGTTCATAGTTTATTTTATTTGTTAAGACAACCATGTTTCTAGACAGATTTTATAAAAATACTCCATACAGATATAGGCATAATCACAAGTCAATATTTCTATCGAGTTATATATATAAAATGTTCAGTGTTTAATTAATGTTGCGGAACGCGTAATGATTCAAAACCTTATCTCGGGTCTACAATATAAATAGTGGTTAAATTTTAATTGTGAATCAAAAAATTCGGGACCATCATCTTGCGCTTTATTAAAGAGACATATTTTCACACGATTAGATGAAATACATGCAATATTTTTCCTCATAAAACCATTTACTTCTGGATATCTTTTTACCGTGTTATAATTTACTGGTATTTCTGTGTAAATGTTTTCATATTAATCTCACATACGACAGTCTGATCCCAAGCTAGCCAAACCCTGTACTATAGTTTTCAGAGTCCTGATAAATACGCTTAAATCTAAATATTCTTAATACATGAGCAAAAATGGGGTGCAAATTTTTTTACGAAAATTATGAGTTTGCTAGCTGATCCCGCAAACGTTGTTTTGCCATAAAAATAGATGTTGGTCGATTCTCAGACCTACCCGATATGAACACCAAATTTCATAAAAATCGGTTCAGCAGTTTCAGAGGAGTATGGTAACAACATTGTGACACAAGAGTTTTATATATAAGGTTTGGGGAAGGAGTGCAGAAAGCTAAAAAAATAAATTATTACGGTTAAATTTCGACCACTGGGCAACCACTAGTGATAATAATTTCACATATCTCACACACGGTTATCACGGCAGTCCAAAAAGCCAGTTAGTCACCAAGAACATCATCATCAACAACCTTTAATAGTTGTTCAAGTTGTTATAGCAGAGTATAGTATATAGTATAGAATATTGGAGCAACAATGGAGTTTCTTGCCAGATTCTTCTCCATGAAGGATAGGCTGCTCTTGGAACTGGCGACTTGAATCACTCGATTTTTTAATATTAAATATTGACTATTCATAAGTGCCTATATGAATAAAATCTTTTTGAGTTTGAGTTTGAATTAGAGTATACATGTTAATAGTCCACTTCTGGAAATAAGCCTCTATTTAGGAAGAAAACAACTTACTATAGCGACTAACTTACCGTTTACAATGTAAACGTTTAGAAGCACAACTTAAAGATTACTCTCACAAAGCCAAGATTAAGTTTTTACTAAAACATAAAGGGACAGCTCATATAGAAAATGATGATAAAACATTCATTTGTTCCCTGCTTGCGCGTTGATATGAGGTGCCTAAGTATAGTCGTTGTATGCACAGGGTAATCTTTTAATGGCAGCTCTTCTTTAAGGAAATTTGGTTGTGTACACTGTCAGCAGTGTTACGAGTATTACATTTTAATATTAAAATGTTTGATAAATCTTCTGGAGGCATCTAAACACATCATTGGTAATAACCAGAACTGTGTAAAAAAATTGTAGAACTCTCCGAATGTCACTAATTTGTTGTTTGTTCGATGTCTTCTCAACAACTGACTACCGTTGACGACAAACTACGACACGATCTTAGATCTTGATCACTATAATAGATCACTAGGAAAATGACAAATTAACTTTGAACAAGCGATTGTGTTTTATATCACCTATATTTTCATTCTTTATGGGCCAATTTTATAAGAAATGAAATACAATGTAATATATACTAGCTTTTACCTGCGGCTCCGCCCGCGTAACGGTCGGATATCGCGATGATTCTTCAAACTAAAATAATTTTTATCTCTATATATCTATATGTACCTCGGAGTTCTATAATGACACCAGTGACTACAGTACTATTTTGAAGACTTTAATCCTTTCTATATCACTATGTACAAAAACCGTAAAAAAGTTCCTCCTTGGTATATTAAGACTCTGACGTCCACTATCGTAAGATCTGTATACCATAGAGTCTACACAGCATTATTTGTGTACAAACATCCCATCAATCTTATAGAACCCCCTGACCTAGTTGTGGTGATTCACACATAGTTAGGTACTGGTGTGGCCATATCAATAAAATGAGGATTTATTTAGTAATAGCTGGCAACCCGCGTAACGTTTACGAGTAAAGGATGGGGGTTTTAAGAGATTAGTGTGATGAGAGGGATTTGAAACAACGTGTCAGTACAGCCTTTAGTTTGTGATGAGTGAATATGAGATATATAATGTTGGCACATGGTTTTAGGTTCTATTGTTTGAGTATTATAGTTTACTTTCATTTGTAAAATAATTTACTTCTCCTACATTATTTTGTAGTATAATCTAAATTCCGTGGGAGAGCCATGCTTCGCCATTAATGGGTCGGCTCGACCGGAGTGATACCAAGGCCTCACAGAAAACCGGTGTGAAATAGTGCTTGCGCTGTATTTCATCGAGTGAGTGAGGATACCGGAGGCCCTATCTCCCCCCCCCATTCCCCCAAAGGCCAGCAACGCACTTGTGACGCCTCTGGTGTTGCAGGTGTCCATAGGCGGCGGTAATCGCTTACCATCAGGCGATACGTATGCTCGTTTGCCCGCCTATTCCATAAAAAAAAGATTGTTTGAAAAGTGTTCGGATTCTAATAATCCACTGCTGCACATAGGAAGCTTTTCCTCTGCTTCACCTTATAAATAAAATTGCTGACCCACGCAACGTAGTTTACGTCTCCTATTGCCCGTAGCGTAATAATTTTCCCCCGTTTTTATAACATTATTCATTGATACGCCGCGCCCATTGGTCTTAGCGTGATGATATATAGCCTATAGCCTTCCTCGATAAATGGGCTTTCTAACACTGAAAGATTTTTTCATATCGGACCAGTAGTTCAAACAAATAAACTCTTCAGCTTTATATAATAGGTCTTTACCTATGAAATTGCCGTTTTGTATGCAATAAGTGAAAGTACTTATTTTTTCAAACTTTTTTATTTCTGTTGTTCGAAGTAATCACCCATGAAATCGACGCATCTTTGCCAACGCATTGGCAGTTTACGGAGACCGATGTTGCGAACTGTACGAAATGATGTTGTCAGTTCAGACAGTCTCCAAGCTGCAAGAGCTGGGGTTGGAAGCTCTCCCTCATTCGCCATACTCACCAGACCTTGCACCTACCGACTATTACTTTTTCCAAAATTTAGACAACTTTTTAGTGGGTAAAAAATTCAATTCCCGAGAGGCAGTACAAAATGCCTTTGAAGAGTTTGTTGCCTCCCGTCCAGCTGATTTTGGCCAGCAGATGATTAATAAACTGCCAATGCGTTGGCAAAGATGCGTCGATTGCATGGGTGATTACTTCGAATAACAGAAATAAAAAAGTTTGAAAAAATAAGTAGTTTCACTTATTGCATACAAAACGGCAATTTCATAGGTAAAGACCTATTATAAGTATAGATGTGGCCTACCATACCAGGCTGGCTAGACGAGTTGGTATAAGGCTTGTGTCAAGTCTTTCTGCTCTTTGGTAGTTGGCTCCCTTGGTCGGCTCTCACGTTACCCATGGGATGAATAGGGTGGTGAAAATTCGTATTCTTAATCTGTCTCCACAAAAATCGGACGTTAGCATACATTAAACGCATGTTTAATTTAAATAAGTGTCTAGTTTCTATCGTACTAAATGAGACATAATTTGTAACGAGTTTGTTTGACAGTGTGGTAACTTGTCCTAACGTAACAAATTACTTATTCATATAATACAAACACATCCATTATGTTATGTGTACTCGTGATTATTATTCAGACTTAAACAAAATTAAATGAAGCGCTGACATATCAGACAATTAAAGTAAACTTTTTTTGAAAACATCGTTATAATGCAAAGTGTCGATATAATCTACGATTTTTTTCATGCCAGGAATATGTAATGTATACAAGTACCTATATAAAATTAAAGTGTACGTTTAAAACTTCAAATTAACAGGTTTTTACTAAATGTATATGAAAGTATTATTATACTATAAAAAAATTGTTTTCTGTCAATCTGTTTGTTCTGGATAATCTCTGAAATGGTTTTACCGATTTTGTCTCGGCTTTCATTGGCAGATAGCTGATGTTATGAGGACTAACTGAGGCTACTTTTTATTACAAAATAAAAACCAAGTTAGTGAACAATATTCAAAAACAACAAAAACCGGAGCGGAGCGCACTTAGCACATAGTATGTAACTAAGCTTTTCCCCGTGAGAAGCAAAGTTTCAGCACAAATGGGTCAACTTGACCACAGCCTCCAGAAAACAGGTGTTAAGTAACTCTTTCTTTGGTTTTCAACAAGTGAGTAACGGCACCAGAACTCCAACCCTATAACTCTCAAGGGAAACTCAAGTATCGACTAAGCAATTGGATCTTTTGAGTTACAGCCGTCTTAGATCGGCGTTAGTACCTTTATAAGTTGTGACCCATTTGTTTGTCTGGAAGCCTATAGGTGTTTACAACTTCTCTGTTTACGCTTTCTATTATATTACTTACATTGTATTTATTTTGAAATATTCCGCAAAGATTTATTGCCTCACCTTGAAACACATCCATAAGTATTATAATACTATCATAACAGATATTACAGGGAACAAATGCATACACGGATTGTTTATCGTGAAGGGTCGGGCGCCAATATCTCTAATAGAAAGCAAAGTGCGAATATAAACCAATTTTGGTTAAAACTTGTAGTTGAAACTGATCGCCTCAAGGCCTGTGACGTAGGGACATTATCAATCACATAGTGACAGGTCTCTCAGCTAAAGGGTGCGGGGATAAATTTACGATGCTCACAAGTGGTAACAACACTGATTCACAAATATTTATGAACAAAACCAAATATACAACTATTGGCTGCAAAGACTGTGTGGTTAAAGAAGTCGTCATCGCTTTCTACTGCACTGTGTATTTAGGTTCGAAACCTAAATCGGACAACACTTTGATCTACATTTTTCTCTGTACTGAGTATATATGTTGTTTTTGTTCGTTTTATGAATTATATAAAGTCCCCTAAAATACAGGATATATTTTAGTGCTTTAAATAAAATTATGAGTACGTTCTGTTCGTTTGAATTTGTATTTTTTTTAAACTTGATAAACTATTTTTTTGCTAGTTTACTGTCACAATGCTTCTATTCATTCTGTCAAATATAATCTAAATTTATTATGTCTTTTATCACTATGATTAAATTAAATTAATACTTGTCTGTAAGTTGCCTCTATTGCCCCTTTTAAAATCATGTGTTTTCCTGTTGAATGAAGCTTTTGATATACGGAGGCTTGTCAGTAATTAGTATTCTCTTTGTAGTCTCGTTAAATATGCACCACACGTTGTGTATGAAATTGACAAACAGCCTTCGATTGTTCCACTTGTTACTCAATTAACTACCATATATTATACATTCTATATTTACCATTTAATTCATCTGACCGTGTACTTCATTATTTCATTCCGGTACATCAAGCAAAACAGTCAAATTGATTCAATTACGGAGCCCACGACACCAACCATTACTGCCTCGCTATAATTGGTTCATTTACAATAAAACTCGGAAGTGGTCATTTTTTAATTGTAAAAACGACGATTTGCTCAAACCAGTAACATTTCAATAAAACTTTGATCAGTTTACGAAATAAAAACTCAAATAAAGGCTGGTACACAACTATGTCCCGATTACCATACAAATTGCAGCTTGACTCTACACGTAGTATTATAAGAGAATTTTAATATTCCGATTCGGGAACAATATAAAATTTAAGCTCCAACTTTATGAATAAGTAAATAAAGGTGAATTTTAATTGAAATTATTTGACGGCTCACAATAGGCGATTCGATGCGCGGTTCTGTTACGATTCAAATTATAATTACTTTCTATAGAGAGTGTTAGTCACGCGTTTTGCCGGCTACTCAAAAATTGTTCTGTGGAATATTACACTTTATGGAATTGTCCACTTGGGAAATAACATTGTCCAAACCTAACATGAGGAACATATAAAATTCTATTACATTTAAGAAGTTATGTAATACTTTGTAAGTGAAAATTTAAAAACTTTGCTTTAAGTGAATTTGAAGAGCACTTTGAAGGCATCGCATATATATAATGTTCCTTTGTAAGATTCTTTCTTAATTTATTTTTAATATTTATTTTTGATGAGTTGCAACAAGAATTTATTGTTGACGGTTAGCTGTAAATATTGGTTTTAATTAGTACATTATTTAATTTCAAACTAACTAAAATATGCAAAAATAATAATTGGCATATAAAATAAGTAGGAATAAATAAGCAGACATGAAAGTGTTTATTCAGTAAAATGCTTATTTCAACTGCAGCGCAAAATGCTTATTTGTCACCACAGCGTCTTAACTCACCTAACTCATTTCATCCTTCTCCTAGTCTTTTTAACCGACTCCAAGAAAGTAGGAGGTTCTCAATTCAACATTTTTTTTCATGTTTGTTACCTCTGAACTTTCGACTGGGTGAACTGATTTTAATGATTCTTTTTTGATTTGAAAGCTGGTGCTTACCGTGTAGTCTCATTTCAATTTGGTCTTCAGTTACTACTACTAGTACTACTAGTACTAGACTATACTGAAGTTCCGTAGAAGGATTGTTTTCGGTCTTTTAAAGTTACAACTAGCCGTAAAGATTTCCAAAGTTATCTTATGGCAACCAGGACCGACAGCTTAACGTCCTCGCCTAGGCAATGAAAAGTTTCAATGTGTTAATGGTCACCCATCCGCAAACGGACCTGGCTAGCTGCCTGCTAACCTGCTCGGTAGCCTCTTCGCCACAAACCCCTCAATTACTCCCTCAAGTCATTTATGTAGCTCAGTACGCGTAAATTTAAATTGTGTAATACGTTCTAGGAGGCTCTGAACTTTTATAAATGGACAATACTCGTATCGGGCTCGTATTGAGCCATCTCCTTGCTTTTAATTAGAATTTATTTTTACGAAGCAATCAAAACGGTACGTTTTTTATTCCGCGGACGTTAATATAAATTTTAGGGTTGACTTCAAATTAGTTTGGAAGTGAAAAATATAAACTTTTCGTTTCCTTGTGACAATATTGTCGAGACAATAGATCTGTATAAGATATGGTTAAGTAGCAAAGCAGCTAGAATGTAGTGAAGGTTTTTTTAAGGTTGGTGCACGCTACGCGTTTACCATCACATGGTGTCTCGTGCAAAGTATTATGTTGTCAGAATCTAGCCGCGATTTAGATTTCGAATATGTGCATGTGTGTATTTTTTTTTATTTTTTTTTATGATAAAAGGTGACAAACGTATCAGTGTATATCTGCATTCGTAAGTTTGTACCTCATATTTTAAATTCTAATATTATTTACATGTGTTTGTATTCTTATTGAAACAATGAATATCAGGATCACGTATCTAATACAGGTATTTATTATTATTTGGAACTGCTAATTATGTAGGTGAACCTCTGAATGCGGCCAACATTCATTTATATTTTCTAAGGAGTCTTAGTTAGAATACGATTACTGTTAACTATTGGACGTGATGTATGTCTGTTATTTTCTGCACTACTGGCTAATTTTATTTGGGCTGGTGTTTATGATCTTCAGGATTCTGAGTAAGCAGAATGCTATAAACGATACCCTAGTATAATTACAAAGTCTTTAAAAGTTATTCTTCATAAACAAGTTCTTCATTTTCTGTAGAAGCAGTATATTACATTACTAACTCACATTTAAAACATTCCCTGAACAATTATATGACAAGTAACAAGAATTCTCAAGTTCTTATTATATACGCCGTTATCAGGACTACTCGAGTATAAAATACTTTACACTCAAAGATAAAAGCGCTATAAACATAAGATCTATCCGATAACAGGCGTTGTATAGTGTCGTTAATAAAACTGGTGCTAACGCGCTACGCAACACGCTGCTCGCGATCGTAAACGCGATACAGTCCCGTGTGCACCTACCCTTACTTTTATAGTAGTGATCAGTATTTTAGTGTCGCCGCGATAAATAGTGTAATGTGCCACTAGATTTATCTGCGGTAATGTCGGAGTGCACTGGTTTTTTTATTACGATGACTAATGAGTAATGAAATGACGTAACATGTTTTGACCGACTTCAAAAAAGAAGGAGGTTCTCAATTCGACCGCATATATATATATTTTTGTGTGTTCGCGGATAACATCGTCGTTTATGAACCGATTTTGATGATTCTTTTTTAATAAAAAGAAGATATCCCAACGGTGGTACCATGATAAGGACACTAAGATCAGATAATGGCATCCAAAACAAATCGATCGATTTAGTCGTTCTTGAAGTCGGTTTTTTATTTTGTTAAAATTTTGTAAACTGCTCAAAACGGCATTAAGTAATTTTCAATACGTAATTTAAAATGTTTACTTATACACTGTAGTGGAGATATCTGTTTTTCAATAAAAGCCTGATGAATCTGACACACCTTTAGGGTAAAATACTCAAATAGGACGTTCCAGGTAGCTCTGAGGATATTACATGGTAACCAACCTCCTGATAAATAAACTTATATACTTCTAAATATATGCATTTTCATGCTCAATATATGATTTCGTGCTCAGATGAATAATAAAAATATTTTAAATATTTTCGGACATTTAACACACAACGCCATCTAGTCCAAAACTAGGTACTAGAAAACTGATATTAAAACGTAAATACTTTTTTTTGTAAAAACATTTATTTATATTATATATATCGAAAACACTCAAACTCAGAAGATTTGCAGATCATACAAATATTTGGTCCGACTCGAGAATCGAACCCGAAACCTCAAGCACAGCAGTAGCATACGCTACCACTGCGCCAAACAGGCAGTTAATGACTTAGTTGTAACAAAGCTGTTTTTTAATTCAATAAAAATTCTGATAATATGGTAAAAATATATTCCAGAACGTGATTAAATACCCTCTGAGAGTAAGCTGGTGTGGGTGTAAAGGATTATGCTATTTATCACTGATGACTGATTCTCCTGGCTCAAAGGCTCAAGGCTCAAGTTATAAATTTCAATTCTGGATGAAGCTCTCTGGGGAAATGAGCTTCAAAAGTCTAATCTCAAACTAGATTGATCAGAATCTGAATCATTAACCGCACTTATAAACTAGCTGACCCACGCAACGTCCTTTACGTCTCCTATTTCCCGTAGCGTAAAAAAAATCCCCCGTTTTTGTAACATTCTTCATTGGTGCTCCGCTTCTATTGGTCTCAGCGTGATGATTTATATCCTATAGCCTTCCTCGAGAAATGTAATATCCAACACTGAAATAATTTTTCGAATCAGACCAGTGGTTCCTGAGATTAGCGCGTTCAAACAAACAACCAAACAAACTCTTAAGCTTTATAATAATATATATATTATTAGTATATAGATTCGAAAGTAACTCTGTCTGTCTGTCTATCTGTATGTCTTTTGCACTTTCACACAAACCACTTCATCGATTTCAATTTGCCATAGAGATACTTTGATTCTTGAGGAAGAATATAGATTGGCCAAGTGGTTTGGCGGTCAACCACCTAGTTTCCTACTACGCCAAGTGTCGTGGGTTCAAATCCCTCATAGGATAACACTTTGTGTGATCCACACATTGTTGTTCTGAGTCTGAGTGTTCTTCGTGTCCGTTTCATGTTTGTTTGTAAGGTCCCCGTGACACATCATTTATTCCTAGTAAAAAAACCGTTATAACCTACAAACACGCGGGCGGAGCCGCGGGCACAAGCTACTTGAAGTATAAAAACAAATCATTATTAATTAAACAATACTGAAGTATCGCAGTAGACTCAGAGCTGACCTCAACCTATATTGGACAAAAAAAATGTGTAGTTAACAAATTTTAATTATGTTAGTAAACGGACCCTAAAATCCTTGCAAAGGCTGAAAATCAAATTACCAGTCCTAACTGACCATTTAAAAAATAGATATATCACATTTTCCACGCACCCTTTTCTATATTTTAAAAAGTTTTTTTCGAAGCAAACATTCCTTTACAGGGTCACATTAATTTACACCCCTAACAGTTAACTCTCATTCCATAAATTCCCGCTCTTAATTTGTAAAACTCGAAGTAGGTAACACCGAAAGTCAACATTCAATTTAGCTCGCTGCTATATTTTACAGCCGTTGGCAACATCGCGGATCGCGATATCTCGGGATTGATGTAAATTATTGCGTTTGCTCATCATATCATTTGGGTCTGATTGGAAAAATCTGTGCCCCGAATAACTGTACCTAAAAACATTTTATTTAATTAAGATTTGGTACGGAAAATGGCTTTGACGCAACTGTACTGAAATGTCAAATGTCTATAACGAAATGTCTATGTCAGATGTCTCGAATGTCTATAGAATGTATGAAACTAACTATTGTCCGCGGCTTGGGTCGTGTGATTATTTCTTACATAATGTAACTTTCAAAATTATGAACTTTCATACAACGGTTCATGAACCTTTAGGGGTAAAATACCCAAATATCAAGTTAATTGCACCCAATGGTTTAGTGGATGAATTTTTTTTTTTTTTTTTTTTTTTTTTTATGTTTGGCCCGCCAAAATGACTCTACTCTGCCTGATGGAAAGCATAAGCAGAATCCAAGAGTGGTGGTCACCATGCTCACTGCGAATGCAGACAATGCAGTATGGCGACCCACACCATGGCGGCCTAGTGATGCTACTGCATCTTTTAGTCTAGTCAACAAGTATAGAACTTGTTGACTAGACTAATTGGGCCTCCGGTCTCGCACTCACCAACGAAACACGACAGCATGCTGTCATTTTACGTTGATTTTCTGTGCGAGGGTAGTACCGCCCCGGTCGAGCCGGCCCGTTCGTGCTGAAATCAGCGTGGCTCTACTACCTTCAGGGCAATCATTTAGGGCAAGGAATTTTATTAATATTGTTCATATGTGAGATATTGTTGATATGGCATGACATTTATTAGACATTCATAATAATATTTCAACAATTATTACTGTATTATTTGTTATATTTGAATTAAAAGTATGTTTTCATTAGGTATTATTTTTCTTTTTTTTATTAATTATTGTATACCATCTTCGAGCCGATGAATTGCCAATGTTATGTACGCCATTATTGTCACATGCACCAGGCCATAAATAGTTTATGTTATTTTCAATGTTAAATGTTTGTGATGTGGCAGTACTTTTTAAATAAATAAATAAATAGTTTAGATTGTAACAGTACAAATGTCAAGCCGTACGTCGCCTAAAAATACAGTTTAGCAGCAGACGCGGGCGTCTGCTGGTAAACTCTATTTAGTGCGGGCAGGCACTGGGAGGGGTCCGAATGTCTTCATAACAGCAGTTCCCGGATCCCTCTCATCTCAGACGGAGAGTGGCACACTGTGTGGTTTTAGTCGGCCCGATTCCGACACACCACCCCGCCGCAAACCCCGGTGGGGTGACGGCCTGTGGGAGTATAACACGTAACAAAAAGCACAAATGCTAAAGGTTACATAATTGACTCAAGTTCATTAAACAGATAATGTAATGTAAAATTATGGTTTGCTAACAAGGTGTAAGTACCCAGTAATGTAAAACAAACACTTCGATGCGGTTAGTGTGCGTGCCTCGCGCAGGCTTCGCAGATCATCGCATTATAATTATGCTCACGTATTGTTTGTGTGCGGATTATTATAGCTATGGATATGTGTTTATTAGTGTATTTGATTTAAACTTTACCACTAAATGTTAAACTTACATGTTGTTTGCTAAGCTTTCACGCGTACTGATTCACTAAACCTTAAGAAAATTCTGGAATTCATATACTATGGTGACAAATATGGTACATAAAAAAATGCAATGGGTCCGTTAGTTTAATAGTTAGTGATTCTAATGAATGCCAATCACGAGGTGGTAGGATACCCACCCGGTCAAATAATACTGTGATAAGCATGATCATTACTGTTCTATGTCAAGGTGTAATATTTATCTAAACTAGCTGACCCGGCGAACCTCGTACTGCCATACTTGGATATCTGTCTCAGCTTCCCATAGGCAGTGTACAGTCGCGGACAAGAAAAATGACTATTCCCGTTATCTTTTATTTTTTCTTGTACACAAACCTTGTCCCAACAATAACGAAATCTTAAAAAAAAAATTGGTGCAACCGATCGGAAGTTATGCGCGTACATATGTACATTTCGGAGATTCATTTTTATATAGTGCGTGACAGAGACAGACAGACAGACAGATTTCGGAGCAGCTCGGCTCGATCCGTGCGAGCTTCGGGTGTTTAGGTTTTATTTTCGTTACGTTACGGAAAGTCTTGATTCGGTCGAATATATAGATATATATGTATTCAGAAATATATACGAATTTCTATCAACATTCTGGTTATCATAGTGCAAGCTCTGCTTATTCTGAGATAAGACAGTGATCTGTGACATAGAACAGAAGGATTTAAGATACCTTTTAGCTGAAAAAATGATATTCCTTAAGAACATAAGGCTTTATGAGTACATGATGGAATAAAATAAGAGGAACGATATTGGGTCATCATTTTCGACAAGAAGATATATATTTTACAAATTGTCGTCCTAATATCTTCTGAGGTAAAGAATTGAGGCAATGATTAATAGCTGAAGAAGAATGGGACCTCTACTAATAGATCATTTACAGTTTTATGGTGTAATAACTGTGAACTATGGGTGTTATTACAATCGATTTCAAACATTCTATATGACGTTTCTTCATGGTTTATACTTATTAAATGATAATGGTTTGAACTTTTCTTCTCTAAATTAGTATAATTTCATTTTAATTTTCAATCTATACTAATATTATAAATCTGAAGAGTTTGTTTGTTTGTTTGAATGCGCTAATCTCAGAAACTACTGGTAAGGTGCTGATTTGAAGAATTCTTTTAGTTTTAGATAGCCCATTAATCGAGGAAGGCTATAGGCTATATATCATTACGCTAAGATCAATAGGAGTGGAGCACCAATGAAGAATGTTTCAAAAACGGGGGAAAATTATCACGCTACGGGCAAAAGGAGACGCAAACGAGGTTGCGTGGGTCAGCTAGTGTGTGATAATTCGAATATGTCCTTGGAATACTCTCGGATTCTGCCTATGCTATTCTTCAGGCAGAGCAGAGTCGAATTTTTCAGCTCTTACATATATAAAAAACCTACCTATAACAGGATTTATTATCATCATCAACAACCTTTAAGAGTCCACTGCTGGAATAATGCCTCTCCTTAGCTAGGTTAGGCTTAGAACGGGCTAATTTTGATTATGTTTACTAGTTATACCTATGAAATGAGGATTCTCTATCCCGGCGATGGTTAATTTCAACATGCGGGCAGACGATATAATGCTCCCTCTGGCATACCAATAAAAGTATAAATAACTAAGTAATAAGTGAATCGTGAAAGCTAACGCGATAGATAGACTGGATTAGGATTACGTCGTGTATTGCAGCGAAGCCTGTCTACTGCGGCCTCTAGCCTGTGTTACGTCCCATCACACGGTGACAACTCGCTCTGAGAACACTTCATTCATTGTCTATCACTTTTATTTAAAACACGAAAATTAACTGTCAAAGAAAATAACACAATCGACTCTCTATAACGATCTGTTTCCGTCTATCCGAATCTATGGTCAATGTATCTTAATTTGCTAACTTTGAAGTCAAAATACAAATTATTTTAGAGTACCGCAGCTACTAAGAATACGACAAATTTTAATAGTCTAGTCAACAAGTTCCATACTTTTTAACTAGACTAAAAGATGCAGAAGCATCACTAGGCCGCCATGGTGTGGGTCGCCATGCTGCATTGTCTGCATTCGCAATGAGTATGGTGACCACCACTCTAGGATTTTGCTTATGCTTTCCATCAGGCAGAGTAGAGTCATTTTGGCGGGCCATACATAAAAAAAAACTGAAAATGATTTCAGGACAGCAATAATATCGCATATAATACACGAAAAAAAAAACAAATTTGATGATGCCGCTTAATTTTGATGTCGGTTCCAAAAACGTTTAGCATTAAAGATGTTACAAATTAAAAAAATATAAACATAAATAATTCGAAAGGTGAGATTCTAAATTTAAAAAGTTGTCGTTGTCATTGAAACGCTAACCTCTAACTTGTGGCTAACACCCAAATTTTACAATAAACTATGACACTAAATGTGTTAAAAGCCATATTGTGTTCACAGGGAAAAAATAAAAAATCGACATCTTTTTATGGGACATACGTTATTGGAAAAACAGGCCCGATATGGAAAGTATCTGTGCCACGGGAGCCATTATAAAATATTCCTAAAATTTCCCGCGTTATAGATAAATGTTTTGTTTTTAACTTAATTTTTAATATCACACGGCACTCTTGGGGTGCAATGAACAACAATGTTTAGAAAGGTAATGACTGAGTTTTTAATATTATATTTTTTTAGATAATAAGCCACTTGTGGGAAACAGCGTTTGCGCTGTGTTTCACCGAGTGAGTGAGGATACCGGAGGGTTTTGCGTAAAACCCCACAAAAGTATGATCACAGCTCCGACGCCTAATCTATTATGCAAACTGCAACTTCTAACAAACATTATATTTATGAAAGATTTATCTGAAATGAATGAAGTCTTATCGATACCGTCCAATGCATATCTGTATGCATTGGAGTCTATGAGATGTCTATATTGACTTTGTAGAAAAATTTGCTTAACAACATTACCCCAGCATTGCCGGTTAAATATATTTATCTTTCTTTTCTTACAACCATCACATAATTAAAACCAATCCTATATTTTTCATATCGGTTTCCATCTCAACGGAACTTACAGCACTACTTGGTAGATAACTAGATCTTACAAAACGAGCCACAGGTACGGTCTCATTACCACCTCATTAGATGCACCTCTGCGTCCCCCTACCCTAGACAGTCATCAACCGCCCCCAACCAAGCTTGCTCGATAAACAGTCTTGCAATGCAAAATGACTTTTTAACTAGATATTTAAATATACGTTAGTGGGACCGGTTTCTGAGGTATTCATACACTTCATACTTTTCATTTCGTTAATGTTTTATCAACAGTCATACTAAAAATAAATAATAAACACAGTATACTATATACATTGTGCAATAAATGATATAATTAATATAAACAATATTCATTTCCTTCCATCTTTTAGGCTATCTTACGTTACTTCCTTTTTTTTATAAAACACGTCATTTTTCCATCTTAAGTTTCCTAATTGATGAAATAAAAATAGATTATTTGGCCAATCGTTCTCCGAAGCACAAAATACCTGTTTATATTAAATGTCAAACAAAAGACGGGACAGACAAACGTTAAAATAAATATGAAGAATAAAAACATCTAATAAAACAAGCAATAAAGAAAAACAATGAGATTCAGTAAAGTATTCAAGGAAAACTATGTCACAACACAACATTTTTACAGTTTTAAGGTAACTACGCAAAGCGAGTACTGCGAATAATATTTTTTGCTTGAATATCAGTTTATGACCTTCATAAGACTATTAGATTAAATTGTTTAGGGGATCTTTCATGTTCTGTATGTATATATTGTGGGGCTAAAAACTAATCTATACTATTATATAAAGCTGAAGAGTTTGTTTGTTTGTTTGAACGCGCTAATATCAGTAACGCTGGTCCGATTTGAAAAATTCTTTCACTATTTGATAGCCCATTTATCTAGGCAGGCTATAGGATTTATATCATCTCGCTAAGACCAATAGGAGCGGAGCACCAATGAAGAATGTTTCAAACACGGGGGAAAATTAACATACTACGGGCAAAAGGAGAAGCAAACGAGGTTGCGAGGTTCAGCTAGTATTAAATAAATTTAACACATGTTTTAAAATCTTACATAACTAATATTATTATGAGTAAAAAACGTAATAGAAACAAAAATTTTAAAAATTAAAAGGCATTTTCTATGAATATTTGTTTCACGTATAAACTCACAAACGATATAACTGCTTCTGTTATTTTGTGTATTTTACTTCAAAGATTTTATAAAGTACTAAATTTCCTTCACTCCATCATACCATAAAACAGCTTCGTCGTTGAAAAAACAAATATGGCGTCCCAGTCCAGTTAGTAAAGGAGTTAAGGAGCTATTACAATGTCGATGAAAAATGCTCTTTGGAAGCTCCACCGGTGCGTCACCGAGTGATACATTAATCATAGAGATAGGATCGCCATAGTCTGTTATTGACAGCCACTTATCATCCACGTAAAGAGACTTCATGGCTTTCAAAATTGTTTTAAACTTTAACCACTTGTTATCTTGCCCTACATCTGGTTGGCGACGATTTTCGTCGTTTCAGCCAATCATTTTGAACATCGAACTTTAGTTATTGTTTAATCAAATACATTTTGGAAATTTTAATAATATTATCTTTAAACTATTGTTAGCTCCGTGCTATTTTCTGGTGTGGTATAGGCAGGGACGGAAAGAAATCAATTTTACTGTCCGACACTCAGTCTGAAACTTTTCAAGATCGCACTGTAATGTATGCTATTGCTAAGTTAAAGAATTGTGTAGATCGGTACCTTTTCTAAAATTTGGTGGAATGTGTTGCTATTTTATTGGCATAGAATCGGACTTTTTTGAAAACTTTATCGGTAGAAACCAATATTTTAGTAATTCGTGTCTTAAAAAAATCTTTTGATCCAATAAACAATTTTCTTAAATAATTCTTTGCAAATGATGAAATTAATGAGCTCGTCACATATGGATTACTAATTATTTCTCCACCACTAAGGCTAATGGTAGTTACCTAGGGTTGTCACGCACAATTTAGCAATATCTTTGTCGCCCTGATAACACCAAGACCTCGCCTACGCCTCTATTCTGTTGTATTAAATTCTTCAATATGCTTATGCTTACATGTCGTAAGTTAGTTGAAACCCTGACGAATATTAATATCGTCCATCTATACCCTATATACCTACCTATAGTCTATTGCATGTTCTATTTTCGTGGGAGAACCTTTTTTCGCTATAGATGGGTGAGGCCCAAACTCGATCTTGTCTTCTCATTTGCCTCTCTATGCCATAAAAAACTATACACTATAGATATTAATGTAAGAAGAGTTATATATACCCTTTAAGCTTATCGTACTTTTGATTATCGTGTTTGCAAAATGATGTAGAAAATATTAGCAGATCAGATCTGATCAAAATGTCACTTGTTCCCTTTTTCCTTATGACGGCAATATAGTCCTATTATCTATCTTATGTATATAAAACCACCTTTTTATGCTCTGACAGTACATATTAATTTCGTATAAATTATTTAATTTGTGTTAATAATTTACAATAAAATTTGGGAACATTGTAAAGATTGATGAATCATCAAACAAATTATTCTATTACTACCATTAATTTCTATTTGTGAGAATTTTAATGAATATGCTGTTTTAGAAGAACTTTTAATGGTGCCAAAAGGGTGAGTTGAATGTTTCCAACTATTTCATTTGAATTTCGGTAGCCCAAATTCATTAATTACCGCACACCTAACAAAAACTTCACCACAGCCATTTGCGGACTACAAAATATTACCATGAAACATTTTTAAGGTTCAAAAGTTTGGCCTTTCCCGGATCTTTTCTATCGCCTTTCAAGTGCTTTATAAAATATTTCGATGCTTAAAAAAACGTTTTAATAATGTTTCTAGATAAAGTCGTGTTTTAGTTTATTCAAATTTTTTTTTTTTTTTTTTTTTTTTTTTTTTATGTTTGGCCCGCCAAAATGACTCTACTCTGCCTGATGGAAAGCATAAGCAGAATCCAAGAGTGGTGGTCACCATGCTCACTGCGAATGCAGACAATGCAGCATGGCGACCCACACCATGGCGGCCTAGTGATGCTGCTGCATCTTTTAGTCTAGTCAACAAGTTTGGAACTTGTTGACTAGACTAATTGGGCCTCCGGTCTCGCACTCACCAACGAAACACGACAGCACGCTGTCATTTTACGTTGATTTTCTGTGCGAGGGTAGTACCGCCCCGGTCGAGCCGGCCCGTTCGTGCTGAAATCAGCGTGGCTCTACTACCTTCAATTTTCGCAATAACCTGACCTGACGCGGTCTGACTTAATTGAGAATGGGTAAAATATTTTTAATTATTATTTTCACTTCTACTGGGAAGGAGTTATGGAATAAATCCTACTAAAACAACATGATGTTCTCTCAGGATAAAAAACCTAAAACTTCAAGAACATTGTCTAGTTGTTTGTAGAAGTTGTATTCGTACCACAGTCCTCTACAGAGTATAGGCATTCTAATATTCGTCGTCCATGTTTATGCAGTATCTACTCTGGCAAAAAATAAAATAAAAAATAATAATATAAAATATTTTGGACATCTAACACACAACGTCATCTAGTCCCAAGCTAAGCAGAGCTCGTATTATGGGTACTAGTCAACTGATATAAATACACATACATACTTTTTTTAAATACGTATCTATTACACATAGAAAATACCGAAACTCCGAATCAAATATTTGCAGGTCAAAGATTTGGTTCGACCCGGGAATCGAACCCGAGACCTCAAGCATAGCAGTCGCATACGCTACCGCTGCGCCAACGTGGCAAAATACTGAAAGAAATGTCGCGTCAAATCTTCTACTCTAAATGGTACTCATTGTCGCACTAGTTTTGTTATACAATCAAGCAACGTTCAAATCCTATTAATCCTACTAATATTATAAACGCGAAAGTTTGTACAGATGGATGTTTGTTACTCTTTCACGCAAAAACTACTGAACGGATTTGGATGAAACCTTACAGTAATATAGCTTACACATCAGAATAACACATAGGCTACTATTTGCAGCGATAACCGACATACACGCGGGCGGAGCAGCGGGCAACAGCTAGTTATTCCATAAAGTAACCAAGATACCATCAATATGAGTGTCATCTATATATAGATGAAATGTTATTTACTACACAAGAGTGGCCGACGCGTTGACACCTCAATCACAATATCTTGATAAGTCGTTATAAAACCGAGGCGAGCTATCAGTGTGTACACACCATAAACAGTGAATATCACCACAAGACATGTTCACATATATTTTTATACTAGCTATTAATGGCATCACTAGCTTGGTTATTCCTTATTACTTGTTGCATGAAAAAAAAAATTGGGAAAGGGGTAGGGAGATGATGATGAACTATATGCAATAGTTTCTCCCATACTTTAACCCTTAATGGTTCAATTTCCTTTAAAAGGATACTATATGGAACAGTAAGAATATCTATATCCACCGAGATTTCATTTTATTAATCAGCTGAAACAAAGGCTGATATACATACATAGTATTTTTTATTTTATATAATCAAGACACTATTTTTACTTACCGCCTCGTTGGTCTAGTGGTTAGCGTAAGCGATTGCAGATCAAGAGGTCTCGGGTTCGATTCCCGGGTCGGTCTGCTGTTGGGTTTTTCTTACAAGAAATTCTTAATAGCAGCCTTAATAGTATGAAAGATGGCGGTGTTTCCCGCCCGTGCCTCGAAGAGCACGTTAAGCCGTCGGCGTCGGTCCCGGTTGTCATGAAGATCTATGGCAATCGTTATTGGGAAGTCAACGCCCTCAAATAAACTGACAACTAGTTCAACCTTCGAATTCAGTTTACCCTCAGGGTTTCGGAGGTCCGATGCCATGTAAACCGTGTAACCAGTTGAACTAATAGCTGACCCCAAATCTTGGGAATAATAAAGGCTAGGAAGTAGAAGAATTAAGATACTATATTTAAATATCCCAAATTCTTTCGAACAAAGTTTAAAAAGAAGGAAACCACCAAAGAAAACTTTAAGCCCGTAATTTATTCAAGACCGTCGGCCGGGCGAACGCGGCGGTACTCTTTAAAATCACGAATCCCATTTTTCCTTAAACTAAATGCGTTGATTTAAATGCGCAACTCTTCGCAATGAATTATGCAATCTGAATTTAATCCTCCATATTTATTCGGTTCTATATAAAGTGAAATTCATTAGAGAATGTGTCTCGGCGTAAACGTGGGTCCCGGTAATCCCCGGGACTGTGAGGGCTGCCCCGGTGTGCGGGGCTCATCGCAAACGGACTGAGAAATTTGAATAATATACGGACAACTAACAGATTTGTAAACCGTTTAATATTAATCTGTTCTTACGTTCACTTCACTACGTTATTTTGGGATTTAATCTGTATTGTCTCAGTACTATCATTTGTTAAACATTTCGATGTATTGTGAATTAGTAGTCGATACCACTCAGTTGTGACTATTCTTTTGTCATAAATGGCGTGTCATGTGTCCAGGTGTTTAAAAAAATATTAGATTAGGGATAAAGTCCCTGACAGACTGATCTCAACTTATCCGTCTTATGAATTCAGATTTTGGTTTCAGAAGTCTTAGATAGAGACAGATATGTCAGATATTCATACATTTATCAGTATCTTCTATCTGTTAGATACTAATAAGTATCTGAAAATTTATCAGGAACTGGTGAAACTGACCCTAGACTTGCAAACAAGTGTATACTGTACTAGCTGCGCCCGCGACTTCGTCCGCGTGGAACAGTGACTTTGGGTAGCAGTTTTACTTATTAAGGCTAATATTATTTTAAAAATAAGACACACTTTTCACTGTTAAAAACATATTTAAGTATTTATATAAGTACATAAAATAAAAAGTATTTTGTATGAGCTTATTTCGACATTCGACATGGCCAAGGCTTTCAACCTGTTCTTGCACCGTTCGCTTCTCTCCGACCTCTAAGCATTCGGTCTGCCTCCTAGAGTCGTCTCTAGATTGACTCTTTTCTTCATCAGCGCCTTCGCATTCGGGTTCTTTGCGAGGGACGGCGCGGCCTCTGTTTTTCTGGAGGTAAACGCTAGCGTACCTCAGAATTCGGTCCTGTCGCCCAAGATGTTTCTTCTGCATGTCAATGACATATTAGCCCTTGGCAATATACATTGCTATGCAGAGATAGCACAGTGCATGGGCGATATTATGGATACCCTGCAGCCAAGATAGTAGACGTTGAGGAAAATGGATAGGAGCTTGTCGCTGAGCTTGACCGACCGGGTTTTGAACCGCATTTAACAATGGGGTGATGAGAATCTGGTCCAGTTCAACGTTAAGAAAACACAGGTGTGCCCGTTCTCTACCAAAAAGTCTCCGTTTCTTCCCCTCCCCACTTTTCAGAGCACTCAACTGCCACTACGGGATAAGCTCGGTGTCCTGGGCATGGATATTTGCCGAGACCTCAACCCACGGGAGTACATCGAGGGCACCACTAAGGCAGCCTGAACACTGTGAGACGGTTTTTCGCGCCCGAGCATTTGTGACTCCTTTATAAGACCCAGGTACGCTCGTCCGTACTGTTCTCATCTTTGTGATGGATCTAGGCATTGATTTTCTCGATCTTTTGCAGCAGCAATCAGTCCGCATTATCAACAGTCGCAATACTACCGATTCCTTTGAGCCTCTGCAGTTGCGGAGAGATATCGCCTCTATGGCAGTCCTCTACCGCTTTACCATGGAGAGTGTTCTGAAGCGTTCTTCCAACTAATCCCACCTTCACCTTTCCTCTACAGAACAACACGTGCTGGTCTTGGAAGTCACCGCCTCAGTCTTAGAAATACGCTCTCGAACCAAACGGTTTGGTTCTGCATTGTCTGCTTTCACAGCGAGTATGGTTGCCTCCACTGTTGGATTCTGCTTGAGTTTTCCCTCAGTCTGAGCAAATTCTCAATTTTTTCAATTTTAAAATACTACGTTTTTGATTTGCCATCCTTTGTCAAAATATAGTGATTTAGCTGATTTGATACACGCGATTGTGCTGCCCATTTGAAAAACATGTTTTTTTTTAAATGAACTGCAACTTTAACCGTCTGTCTTTGGGCTTTGATAATTGGTAGTGCAAATGTTGTTTTCAGCGGAAACTGCATTCTTTTAAATTGAAATTGAAAATAAGTTTGAATTATTGGAATACGGGGAATTGAAACATTTTCTTTTACAATGTTGTACCCCAGATGTGTATTTTGTAGCTGTGTACCATTACATATCTTTGTCGCTCAATATTTCTTATTAATAGGACTGGAACATTAACTTTCAGTCTTAACTTATGGGAATGCGCTCCTGATGATTCTAAAGATTTAAAAAACTTTATGCATAAGCTATGATATGACTGGTTCAGGTTCCCTTGCATTGTTTCCTGAGAGGTATTCGTTAACATCTTCCTTCACGTCTGACATGATCCGTTCGTTTATTTGATAACTGTCTCATTAGTCGGCGGATCAGAATAGATATTATTTTTAGATCATGTGTGCTATCATATACCAGAACTCACGTCTCAGTGTAATCATGTCGTTACTGTCATTTGGCATACAATCATCTCCTATTTTTAGAAGAGCATTTGCATATTGACACTGCTCATAAATCATTGTGAAATTGTACTCGCATAATTGTAGTAAGACAAAACTTTTTAACATGTACCCATAATACATATGTTTCATACAGGCATTTATTTCATCTTGCGGCGTACCCCTTTTGCTTTTTTTGTGTTTAAATCCCGCCGGATACTTTTCCTTCGGATTTTTTCACGAAGAAAATTATTTGAATAAACAAAAAACCATGTAAACAAATCGAATCCTAGTGAATAATAACGAATTTGTAGTAGCAAAACTCAACATCCGCATGCGGCACAGTCGTCTGCCCTCACATGTCTGCCCGTTCGGGTAAGCACACTTAAGCATATTGTGATAACTCAGTAAATGTTACATCTGAATAGCTCTAATATTTTGTCTCCTGTCCCAAACTCATGAAGCATTTTCGCAAACCTTGCATCATCATCATCAGCCTATCGCAGTCCACTGCTGGACATAGGCCTTGCCTTTCCTTCACAAACCTTGCATATTTCCATACAAACTTTCATCCCCTATTGCTATTTTACCTTGATCTTAAAATTTTATTTATTTTATTATAAATTTAATTATTATCTTATTATTTTATGGAAGCCTTTATGGCTAGCCTTCCTCGATAAATGGGCTTTCTAACACTGAAATAAGTTTTCAAATTGGACCAGTAGTTCCTGAGATTAGCGCGTTCAAACAAATAAACAAACTCTTCAGCTTTATATATTAGTATAGATGTATTTATTATACTCTTCTAAGATCTACTACTCATAATTAACAACACAATTATTTAGATAAAGATTAATATTACGCATTATGTTGATAAAAACTCTTTGGCAAATAACTCATTATTAGGTACCAACTCTTAGCGTCTTATACTCGTGATAACTTCTAAACGAAATGTCGGATTGGGATGAAACAAAAAGTATTTTACTTCTACATAAATACCCTTGATAACATAAAGCTTAATTTGGATAAGGATTAATATTACGATACACATTTAACGTAGTTTCTTTCTTCAGACGATTTAATAATTTTTTCGAACACAAAAGCGGTTATTGTGACTAAACCATGATAGTTAGATATATGCTCTCGCGGACTTTTTTGTAGATCTTAATGGGCCCTACAAACCCGTAATACATTATTTTGTTCTATTGTCAATAGTCTTTGCAGCGCACGCAAAAATAGGTTTTCGATTTCACACCTTGGTTTAGAAAATAGCAATATTCTTACGGATCCCTAATTTTTTTGAAAATAAAATATAGCCTATAGCCTTCCTCGATAAATGGACTATCCAACACTGAAAGAATTTTTCAAATCGGACCCGTAGTTCCTGAGATTAGCGCGTTCAAACAAACAAACAAACTCTGCAGCTTTATAATATTAGTATAGATAAGCACATAGTTCTTCTCAAGTAAGTAGTTAAGGTTGCGGTAACTAATTTCTCTTCTCGCGATGATAAATTCTATATTAAAACTAGTTCGCTATAGGAACAAAATAATAGACTCTGTTACTTATGCAAACAAATAAGTGTAAGTCACGTATTTTCTACAAAAACTTAATTCATATTGATTAGAAAATATTCTACATTTGAATTACTAGGTAAGTTAATGCTGGACTATTTAAGTCGTTCCTGTCTAGTATTGCATCAAACAAAACTAACACCTACTACTAGTCGTGACATTTAAATTCTCTGTAAGAAACAGAATTAAAATCAATTTATTTTCAAGCGAACTCGGAACATTACAAAAACACTTTTTATTTTCCAAAACGTTAGGCATTTAAATAACTTCTAATGAAAAGTATCTCCTATTTGAGAGAAAGTTAAAAGCCGATTTTGAACCCAGAAACGTCACTTTCTCTTGTCGTGTCAGCCTGTCAGATTTACCTGCACTTCGATACAGTCTTAAACGTTGGACAGATTTGAATATTAAAATATGAAATTCTTTATTCTCCTTTTCAGGTACACATACAAAAATTTAAGGAAATATGAACTTTGAAAGTTAAATTTCACGTAGAAACGTCTTTTATAAGCGAAGGGATATTGTCGAGTCTATTGCCGTTAATTGGGAATGGCGACACATACTTATTTTTTTAGATAAATTAAACTTAGACACAGATCAAATAACCCTGATCATCATACAATTATTTGTTTTGGATGGCAATAGATTCTAGCTTTGCGGCAAGGTTCATAAACCACTTAATTAATGATTACGATGAACATTTACCGATCAAATTGGTGACATTCTTAAAAAGGGCCATGTGAGCTCCAGGAACTGACGAGCATGTATGTAGCGATTGATTTATGTGAACGAAGCAAAAGACGTGTGTCAAGACCGTAGTAAGTCAAGATCAATTGTCTCTGCATACCACTCTGTGAAATATGCGTGACTCTATGTATCTTTGTTAATGATTAACATAATGCTACATTTCATAAATCGACACATTCTTTTGATTTCTCTTTTCATTCAAGTGCCAGTAAGACATATTTTTAGAACAGATATCTATTTAGGAAATTGTGCGCAACAAACTGCCTCTAATACTTATACTTTACATATAAAATGCTGTTTTAAATACAGTCCTCATTTTCTCACTCTTGTGTTTTTTTACTTGTCTTCTTTTCTACCACAAACAACGTCACATTTTCTACAAATGTGTTTAAGTGTGGCACTGAAGCTCGCAGATTCTCACGTCGCGTTGTCTGTGCGCTGCTCTCACAATTGAATCACACGACTCCAACATTATATGGCAAATGTTATTCCTTAACACGAGGTTCACTTTTGAATGTACTTTTGTTAAATATGCTCACGACTGTACTTATTCAAAATGGTACTCACAGGTGTCACTACAACTAGTGGTACAATACGCCAGTGATCGAAATTCATCCACAATTCTACTATTTCTGATTTTTTAAACTTTCTGCACTCTTTTTACATATTCTTCCGTTCACTTGGTTTTCGTAAAAAGGGGCACAAAGTTTTTGCTTCCCATATTAATATATAGTATAGTATAGGTGTTTTCTATGTATAATATGTATGTATTTACAAAAAAAAAATATATATGTATGTATTTGTATCAGTTGTCTGGACCCATAACACAAGCTCTGCTTAGCTTGGGACTAGATGGCGTTGTGTGTTAGATGTCCGAAAATATTTATTTATTATTATTATTTATAGATAAGGATATTATAAAACTGAAGAGTTTCTTTGCTTGAACACGATAATGTAAATTCTTGTTTGTTTAATACCTCATTTATTGAAAAAGGGTACCACATAACTTCATACGATGATCCCAGTTCCCAATAATAACCCAGCTTTGATGAAAAATGTTTAAAAAATGTGGAAATTTTCCGCATTTTTCAACAGTTCTTTTTGAAAAACGGAAGCGAAGTTGTGTAGGTCAGCAAATTAAGTATTATAATTATAGGAACAACACGTGATATCTTAGTATTTTAAAAACTTTAGAATAAAATTCGCAATCGCAAAAACATATACTATAAACTAAGTGATCAATATTACAGATCAGCTTAAGTAGGTTTTAGCTGGTTCTTTCATAGTCTGTCTGTCGACAAACCTGCCATTTTAAAGTAAAATTGGTATAAGGAATCCGATGGAGCTGGAATAAGCTCATTTAATATCAAATACAACTTATAAGTGCTATATTGTACGTACCTTGATTTTTGGTAATACTTGCTTTGAACGTGATTTTCATAAAAATAAACAATATGAATACAGTACATTTCCTTTACACATCTGCACTTTGCTAACATATGTTGTACGTGAGAATATTATAATGTAACCGGCACTTGATGTATTTATGAAAACGGGATCACTGAGGCTGTGATGTAACGCTCGGGGCACAATATTATTGCCAGTATTCTGTACAAATGACACTCAGATTGGATGACGGTTTAGAATCTTAAGCTTCAAGATGTAAAAGTTTCTTGTTGGTAAATTGTATAGATACTTACATGAGAAACAAACGATAGATATAGTTTGTAGAAACATTTTCATTCTTCTTTTGAAGCTGGATTTTTTTTTATGGTTTCTGATTTAGTTTCGTCACAGTAATTTAGTTATCTGTAAACCAAAATAAACTAGATTAAAAAGAAAAGTAATATATTACAATTTATTATTTTATGTTTTAAAATAACACTATTTAACTGCCTCGGTGGCGTAGTGGTAGCGTATGCAACTGCTGTGCTTGAGATCTCGGGTACGATTCCTGGGTCGGACCAAACGTTTGTTAGATCTGCAAATATTTGTTTCGGAGTTTGAAAATTTTAAAGATGGTAATAATTAAAGCTTCTACAGTTAAACTAAATGATTTAAACTTCCTTCTATTTGACTAAAATATTTTATATATTACTATCCGGCACACACAATTTTGACAGCGTCTCTTTCCAATCTTGCTCGGCTCTGATTGACCTAAGTGTGATGTTAAATATCCTATCTTAGGTACACTAGCAATATATGTTTTAAAAACGTAAAAATCGGTTAGATTGTTTCGGAGGACATCGCGTCGTGAGCAATAAACAACATGATAGGAGAATTTAATGTAATAGGTCTTCAATATTTAAAGTCACATAACTATTCTATACGAATATAAAATGAAAAAGAAGGAATTAATATTAACCCTTTCACTAAAAGCACTATTCAAAATAATTCAAACGATTTTACTCCTAAAATGTAAACAGTGCTGCTAAATTAGAAGAACGGCAATAACTCTTTGTTCCCTAACAGTACATAAGGTTCAAAGTCCTGATGCAATGGTATATTAATAACTGATTTATAGTGAAACGGCTTTCAGAACTGAAACTACTCAATATATTAATATAGTAATCCCCAGTAGACTCAACTCAAACATGAAACTTTAAACGTTGAGAGCCGGCCTGAATCTGTGGACCAACGCGGGCCAATATACTCAACTATCTATAAACACAGTACTAGTAAATACGGAGGAAATATATATATCCTACTAACATTATAAACACGAAAGTTTATAAGTATGGATGGATTTGTTACTCTTTCACGCAAAAACTACTGAACGGATTTGGATGAAACTTTACAGTAATATAGCTTATACATCAGAATAAGACATAGGCTACTGTGTGCCGCGAAAACCGACATACACGCGGGCGGTATGTCAAAAACTAGTCTATAATAATTAAACATTATACAGGAGAAATCCTTCCAGTTTGTTTATTTGTTTAAGCGCGCTAATCTCTGGAATTTCAGTCCGATTAAGGGTTTTGTTGTAGAAAGCTATAGTCTTTATCTGGGTATCATCTACAATAATATTTCGGACATCTAACACACAACGCCATCTAGTCCCAAACTAAGCGTAGCTTGAATTATGGGTACTAGACAACTGATATAAATACATAATCCACTTTTTTGTAAATACTTACATAATAAACATACATAGAAAACACCAAAATCCGAAACAAATATTTATAGATCATACAAACATTTGGTCCGACCCGGGAATCTAACGGCAAAGTTACAAATAAAAGTAAAAAAAAAAATAGGCTTAGTGTAGCGGACAGTGGCTGTAGTATAATTAAAATTCCACAAACAATATAATTAAGCATTCCTGTGAAGGTGCGACGAAAAGCTCACAGTTAGGAATTGAACTATTTCTTTCATTCAGCCATTTTCTCCGGCGTTGTCATTAGAAATAATTGCGTTTGGAGGGTTAAATCCAATGCTAATCGAGTCAAATTCGCGAGCTAACCCGTAAATATTTACGAGTCCTTAATCCCTTGAAATGTTTCCCTTTTTAAACGTAATCCGAGAACGGTTCTGCATAATTATAAAGAATATTTAATTAAGACAGTCTGTGCCGCTATCATCGCCGCGGTTGCTTTCCAGGCTTAGTGGTCGTCGCTTACCATATATGTGACACATATGTTGTGTCCGTATAATAATGCGACTAATCACATCACATCACACTAATATATAAATGCGAATGTTTGTGTGTATGTTTGTTACTTCTTCACGCAAAAACTACTGAACGGATTTGGATGAAACTTTACAGTAATATAGCTTATACATCAGAATAACACATAGGCTACTATTTGCCGTGATAACCGACGTACACGCGGGCGGAGCCGCGGGCAACAACTAGTAATGTGATAAAGTCATTTGTATTTCTGTTTCCTATAAAATAATATCTATAAAACATAGATTTATAGAACAGCTTTACAGAAAATGTTTTTTTTAATATTTCTCCAAGTGAGGCACCGATGAATCAACAAAACTCATTCTGGTTAAGAAAGGGTAGAAAACTGAATTAAAGCTAAGGTTAATGACCTAAATAAATATGTAGTTTCTATAAAAATTACCACACCATACACGAGTACAACCAAATAGGGAAAAATTTAGGCTTGGATCCAAACTCCTTTCGTCTTTATTGTAATCCTAACCTTACTTAAATTATCTATAATAATATAAATACCTGTACTACTTTAATAAATTATCTCGCCAAGAACACAAACTACTCAACACGACAGCACTAATTACTGAGCTACACAGCTGATCCTCTACCAAGACGTTTTGTACGTAATGTACACACGTATTGTTTACTTTATTTAATACTTAAGTTACAATAGTTTATTTTTTTATAATCTTTAAAGGTTCTATTTGAATTCTCTAGGTATAAAAATATTTACTTTTAATTCAACTAGTAGTTGCCCGCGGCTCTACCCGCGTGTACGTCGGTTATCGCGGCAAACAGTAGCCTAAGTGTTATTCTGATGTATAAGCTACATTACTGTAAAGTTTCATCCAAATCCGTTCAGTAGTTTTTGCGTGAAAGAGTAACAAACATCCATCCATCTATCCATCCATACTTACAAACTTTGGCGTTTATAATATTAGTACTGATATTCACATTCAGGTTTGCTGGGAGCGTGCGCGAGGCCGCGCGTACCCTGGTCTGTAGTCTGTGTCCCGACGACGACATGTCAAACATCTTTTAAGAAATTAATTCAATACAAGAGCCTTTAACAGTCCACTGCTGGACATAGGCGTCTTAGGCCCGACAGGCTAGGCGGGTTGAAATAAGGTTTCATTTTTTGCAATTTGCTCCTTTAGTCAGCTCTTACGACCGGATAAATAAAACTGGGTGTCACCACCCGCTGACACTCTACATTCTTAATCTGTACGGAACCGTGGTAGTTTGAATCAATACATAGACGATTGTTAGAATCAATTGAACCAACCCGAGAGATACGCTAGTTTATCAGAAGCTTCGAAATCAGCTGTATCAATAAGAGCGTGGCAGTTAAAATAAGTAGGGTATTACTTAATTTGAGGACAGAAATTATACCAGACACTTGGCGTTGCTTGTGTTGATATCTTATAAAATTAAGAATATAATTCAAAGTAAGCATGGTTAGTACTATGTTCTAAGACACATCTTAATTATAGGTGGTAAATATGAACATCTTAACAGTATTAAGTGTAAGTAGGTATTATTGCCTTGTGTACTTTTCAAAAACTAAAAATAATAATAATAAACCGCTTTATTGTACACCAGATAACTAAGTACAAAACTTAAAGCTAGGTAGGTGGGTAGTATAACTGGCGGCCTTATTGCTTGCTCAATGGCAATCTCTTCCAGGCAACCGTGGAAAAACTACACCGATTTAGCTAAAAGTTGACATTTATTTTATTTTAGTTTCTTCAAACACTATATAATAACTAGCTGACCCGGCGAACTTCGTACCACCATATTTACATATCTGCCTCAGCTTCCCGTCGCTGACAAAAAAAATTGACTATTCCCGTTATCTTTTAATTTTTCTTGTACACAAACCTTGTCCTAACAATAACGAACACATAAAAAATATTTAATTTGGTGCAGCCGATCGGAAGTTATGCGCGTACATACATTTCGGCGATTTATTTATATATATATAGTATGCACAACAAAGCGTAACAAGGTACAACTAGTTTTTGACATATCATAATATACAAGTAAAACTACAAAAAAATAGGTAACTGCTAACTAAGCATATTAATACTTAGCATACTAATTAACAAGAAAAGCTTAAATAACTATAACTACATTATACGTCTATACCACCCATTATTATGAATCTATTGACAGATTATTCATTAAAATCGGTTCAGTAGTTTGGACACTATGGTAGAACATACACAGACGACCAGACAATCATAACTATAGATGAATTATAAAGAAGGTTACATTAATGAAGACGACTACCAGATGTATACAATACTATGATATTGACACACTTACATGTTATTAGCACGACTAACAGCTGTCACAATATTTGATTATAACACAAAAATGGTTACTTTTGTAATTGCAATGGTAAACTTGAATTCAAACGTTAAATAGGGTTGTCATATCTTCCTATGTGGCTGCCTCATTGGTCTACCGGTTGACGTAAGCGACTGCCATCAAGAAGTCTCGGGATCGAATCCCGAGCCGAGCCAAAAAGTGTTATTGACTTTTTCTGATCATAGAAATACCTACTTAATAACAGCGCGGAGTTTGGAATTTGGGGTCTGAACCCCCGTGCCTCGAAAAGCACGTAAAGCTGTCAGTCCTGCGCCGGATCTCTCCCCGATAGTGGGTGTAAACCGTCCCATCAGATTATGAGAGTGAGGGCACAAAAAGTGCAAACTGTGTTTGCGCACACATTTGTGCACTAAAATATCTCCTACGTAGTTGGCTGGACTCCGTCGAGACTGGCCGCCGTAGCCGTAATCGGCTAGGAGAGCATTATTATTATTATCTTGCTATCTAAGAAACTTAGTACATCTATACGATACGATAATTTTCGAGACGGATAAGTGGTTGTCTGTTTGCCTTTGATTACATCCCTACTGTAGTAGCTTATGTGTTATTCTGATGTAAAAGCTATGTTGCTGTAAAGTTTAATCTAAATCCGTTCAGTAGTTTTTCCGTGACAGAGTAACAAACACCCACATTTCTTCACAAACTTTAACATCTAAAACATTAGTAGGATTGACGTGCCTGTTGTTCTAGTGGACAGTGATCCTGACTGTCAAACCTGAGAACGTAGGTTCAATTTTCACCTAGGACATATAATATTGTGATGAACGTGATCATTTGTTCTGTGTCTAGCTTTAATATATCTATACTATGTATGTATTTACGTCATATATTGTTAAATCAATAGAATTTATATATAGCTAAGACCGACCAGCTAGGTCAGCAGATTACAGATATAAGATGTTATCGATCACGGAGTATCTAAACATTATTTACCTCGTCAAGAATAAGACGTGATTATATGCATTGTACCGATTGATTTTAGTATATATAAGATAGCTGTAAGTTGGTATAACACGCCATACGTTACCATGTAACATTACAGTATTCAGGAGCCGTAGCTCCTGCACAATAAATATTGCTACCATCGCTACTCATCGTCGTGTTATTCTTCCTACCTACAAGTCGCTATAGCTATCACCAATCTCATTATTATAACACAGGTTTGGTCTACCATATGATATAAATATCTTTACTTAAATATCTTATACACAAACAAAGTTTGATAACAAATATAATCGAGTATATTCGTAAAATATTAATGGAGTTAGTTTTCCTTTAGTGTTGATAAGACAGATTCTCTCCGCTTTATCTTAATATAAGGTAACTTGGAGTAATATCACAGAAAGATTTAAAGTTGTTCTCCTCTAATCTAATAGTACAAAGGTTATAAAGATGTTGCTATATACATTTATACTAAACATATGAACAACGTGAGCTAAACTCTATCTTTGTCAAATGTTATGAAAATAAAATGAAAACTAATAAATAGTAGAGCCCCGCTGATTACAGCACGATGGGACCGGCTCGACTGGGGCGGTATTACCCTCTCACAGAACCCATGTTTCGTTGATGAGTCCAGGACCTGAGGTTCAATGATGCAGAAGCGTCTCAATAGACCGCCATGTTGTGGGTCACCATGCTGCATTGTTGCATTGTCTATTTTCACAATGAGTGTTGTATAAACAATTATATACACAACCATACCTATGCACAACTAAAATAAATAATATACATAATTTCCTCCTTTACTTTATTAAGTTTAATCTATGTCCATAAAATTAATTGCCCTGAGTGACTGAAACATCATCTCTGAGTCTAAACCACTTGGGCTACAAACGGTACTTGTTGCGTCTGCTGCATTCGCAATAAGTATGATGATCTTGGACTCTGCTCATGCTTTCCATCAGGCAGAGTACAGTCACTTTAGAAGGCCATATGTATAAAAATAGGAATTTAGTCAACTTGTATTTTCATATTGAAACCACACATTGAGAATTTTTTTTTAGAAATTTCATCTAATTGGGAATAACAGTTGTATGGAAGTTTCTCATTTAGAAATTTTCAAACACAATTTAGCATCTAGAAAGTAATAAAACAAAAGATAGTCTTTGATAGAAGACTCTAAGACATAATCTAGAAATTAGTGAACAGGTCAATAAATAACATAAGTGATCTAAGTTCCTAAGAGTTACTGAACTGAGCTAACGTTAAAGTATGCCAATGTCTTTCAGCGCTGAGTTAAGCGATTACACGAACGCTCAAACTATTCCCAAGTAGCGACATTCAACTACCGATCGAACTATGAGCCGGATACGCGGCAACTGTTACAACTTGTTGTATCTAATTATGACTACTTTGTTTGTAATATAGACTTCATCGGTGATAGACGTGGCGGGGGAAACTTCAAGATATTTAAAAAAAACCCGAGCTCAAGGGGGCATATGATGGCAAGTTACTGTCAACGCAGATACGTGTGACTCAAGTATACATTGCTTATCAGACCTTTGAGTGTCCCCCCAGTATTATGCAGAAGAGGGAAGACCTCCGATGACCTCATTCAGTTGGTGGAAAGCAAAAAAATGCTTCCAGTGAGGGCGGTATCACCACTATGATTCAAACCTCGATAGGTCTTGCTTTCCAGCTTATTGTACTATATCAACTAACTACCAAGTTACAATTAATTACTTGGAATATAATTTAAAATTAAAATAGAAGTCAAGAGAAAATAAACGGTCTGAGGAAGGCAATTTTAATGCGAAATATTTTTTGTAGATTTCTTTCTTTCTGAACATTCATTACAAGAGAAAGATCTTAATACATTATATGAAAGGTCTCAATGAGAAACTTCTCCGTCACTTTGACCGCAATTTGTGTAAGTACACACTCCACTAAATCCACCATAAAACGTGGCGTATAATCCGATTTAGCAAACAGAATTCAATATCAAAACGACGCAGGCAATTGACCAAACATGTTATGGTCGTGGGTTAAGCAATGACTACAAATTTTAGAAGAGGGTATGGTCTTTAGTAAGGATTATAATTGTTCTGTTGCGTTGAAAACGTCCACAGACTTACCAATCCATAGGCCCATTTTGATAAGAACTTTAAAGACGTCGTCAGAAGGTCAAAATTTGATTATTTTTAATAACATTTCTTGACTCAGTTGAAGTTTATTTGGACTGTTCTCAAAGTTTCTTACCAATAATGCTTAAGGTACAACTTTCAAAAGGACTGCAAAACCACAAACTGCAGCGCCAAAGTACCGAGAGACATAGACCACAATACTTGCCAGTTGCTAAACAAATAAGTGGAAGATATTGTCTTTGCCTGTTCATAAAAGATAATATTACTTAATTCCATGAGTCTTAATTTTTTTTTTTCAAAGCTTTTTCCTATTTGCCTATCTCGTCTATGGAAACCTGTACTGTCATTAAAACACCAAAGGAATGTTTCAATTCCGCTCAGAAGTTCCTGAGATAAGAGCATTCAACTAATCAAACTCTTCAGTTTTATAATATTAGTATAGAAATACAGGCAACAAATAGGAAACCGGAAAAAAATACTTTTCTCTCCACTGTGTCATTTCCTCAATTACTACTGTACAATATAGTCTCTCAGATTTTCATAGACAAGTTGTCTATTGGTAATAGACAACTTGTCTATGAAAATCTGAGAGACTATATGCAACAGTCTCCATTATAAATGCTCTATTAAACCCTCGTTAGTGGACAGACTGCAGCTAACTACGCACCTCGTAACCTTTTAAATTAAGCTGTTTTTAATTAGTTTTATGTTGTTGGGAACAAAGCTTATACAAAACGCTCTGCAGCTACTCCAAACTTTCTATTGTTTTATATTATCTACTGGATATTATGCAAATATAAGTGGGCAATTTAGCAACGTTAACTATCAATGGAAAATCTTATTAATGTTTCATTTAACGACCAAATTAATAAAACTTATAAACGCTTTAGATGTTTAAAGGACTTCAAATGATATCGTGTTTAATGGAAGCGATGCATAATGGCCGAGCTTTGCAATTTAATTATATTTTTACGATCCTCGGATGTCCTGCTAAGAACAGTATATTTCTACCGTTTAAAATTTCGCAATTCATGATAAATTATTTACATAATAAGTTTCTTTTTACTCTAAATTATACACTTAATTTAACATTTTGATTTTATAACATATAAAACTGTATCCACACATAAAATTCACAGGAATATACACACAAATCTGCCTAATATCGATATGATATTAAAACTTCTAATTGGTTTGACCCACGCATTTTCTTTGGAAGTAAAATTATTAAGGAAATCGCGCTGCAAAATGTCAATGTTAAGGTAAAATTGAACAGTTATTGAGTTGTTAGAATTAATCAAACTTACGCAGTCGTTATTATGTAATGTTTCTACTGCAGCGTTTCTACTTTAAAACAAAAAGAAACGCGATATTAAATTACAAAAGGACAATAGATTTGTGTAAAAGGTTCTACCTACGCCACTTTTCCAAACAATTGATATACTGGTATTAACTAACTGTCTACAATGTATAGGTACTTAAAAATTACAACCTGTCGTATTGAATTGTTAAAGTTTTCATATACGTAATTTCACTACTGCAATTTTAATAGTTTTCTAAAAAAGACAACTCCCGCATTAGGAATATGCATCCTGTGTCGCGGGGAATTAACAAACATACATGAAACGGACACAAAGAACACCCAGACTCAGAACAACAATTTGCGGATCACACAAAGTGTTGTCCCATGTGGGATCTGAACCCACAACACTTGGCGCAGTAGAAAGCGGCGTGGCGACCGCTTAAACCACTAGGCCACCAGTGCAGTCAATTATGACGATTTCAACGAAACCTCTTAACTCAAATCCATAGTTGTTGTAACCACAGACCATGCCACAAAAATATACACACATACACAGTACACTCACTTAAAAAACCCTTCTTCGTGCACAGTTAGGTAAAAACAACAAAAAATAATAGTGTAATTTGCCACCAAAATACATATAAGCCAGACTTTGAAATATTTGATCTGGTAATTCATTTAAAACAACTAGTAAGACTTTGAATTTTATTAGACTGTCAATTATTCACTGAACGAGACGTATCGATTTCTCTTCGGCAACTTTGAAACGAACTTATTAAATGAACCGCTTTTGTTCGTATTTCGTGTTTCTCTAGAACAAATACACAATATTTGTGTTGTTTATTACTTCAAAAATTATTTGAAAGTGTACATATTTATTGACTTTGGTGTCGGGAACAATGTTTTAAAGTTATATTTTCTTACTCAATATGACTTTATTACGTAGGTACGATAAATAAATAAATCAAGTTTCAATTTGATTCGTACAATATAATACTACGATATAATAAATAAATGGTGTTTTCATTTACTTTCTATTCATATTAATCTAAACTAATATTATAAACGCGAAAGTTTGTAAGTATGGATGTATGTTTGTTACTCTTTCACGCAAAAACTACTGAACGGATTTGGATGAAACTTTACAGTAATATAGCTTATACATCAGAATACCACATAGGCTACTATTTGCCGCGATAACCGACATATAGGCGGGCGAAGCCGCTGGCAACAACTAGTATTGCTTAATTATGAGCTCAAGATAACTTTGCAAAGTTGAGTTTCTTTCATCATTATTGTTTGACAAGACATTAGTTTAGTTACCTCATGGAAAGTGGTATTCGCTCGATACCTGATGACTGCACGGTTGACCTAGTGGTTTAAGCGGTCGTCACGCCACTTTCTACTACGCCAAGTTCAAATCCTAGGCGGGACAACACTTTGTGTGATCCACAGATTGTTGTCTTGAATCTAGGTGTTTTTTGTGTCCGTTTAATTATATGTTTTTAAAGTCCCTCGCGACAGAGGATGTATATTCCTGATGCGGGAGTAATCCTAAAAAAATATATATATAAAAATAAAAATTTTCCTCAAGAATCACAAACATGTTGTAGGACTTACAAGCTTTATCCCTCCGCCCCTCCTGTAATTGGAAGGCCTATCCTCTATCCTATATCCTACTATCTCACCTAGCGACAAACAAGTAAATATAACTTAACACTGGTATAACTATGGGTAAGTGGGTCCGTTTGAGCCAGAACTTAAAACTCCCATGCTTAGACATATACATAGGCTTTAATAAATGTATTATCATATTTCTAATCAATTTGTGTTATTTGTTACAGGTAAGCACGTTATCATCATATCAGCTAACATAATAAATTCACGACGAGCTCGGTGAGACATGACCTTATAACTTATACGTAACTTAGTGTGTTATACACTTACTAATCGCTTCTCTTGGGAATCGATATCAGACATTCGATCATTATATTCTAGTCGATTATCGCTACGGATTTTGCCGCTGTATCTTATACCTTTATAAGCCTGTCTAATTTAATAAAAACAATAGGAAAAATTATAGATATAGTTAGGCTTGTATTGAATTTGTGATCAAGAAGTTGTAAATTGAAATCTCGCCCCGTATATTACCAAAGGATTCACAAGAAATAATAGATAGCATCATAGCATTCAGTGTTATAACTTGTTCAATTCTTTCCTTTACCTACCTATAAAACTAAATTTAAAAAGTGGTTAGGAATCAAACTAAAAAAAGACACCACTTAGTATCGATAACACAGCCGTTCGTCACAGATATAATCAAACACAAACAAACACATATATCAAGTACAAAATGCGGTTTACCCGGGAGCCGTAGACTGGTCCCTCGACACCGATCTGTCGCAGGTCAGAACCGTGACACCCCTGCTCTGGGGTCGGCTTACGCGATTGTCGCCGAACATAAATTGTTTACTTAAGCCGATTGTCCGATAGCACTTATATCTCGATTCAATACACTTTGTAATACACGAGAATCGAATCTGTTCTCTCTCGAGGATTAGATATAATCTATTGGTTTCTCGAAACTGATGCAGATTTGTTAAAATGAAAAATGTAAAAACGATTTGTAAACTATACATTTTTGAATTAAATCACTTGTACTTATTCCACTATTTTATTTTTGTTTACACCTGACCGGTTTCGCCTTATGGCATCATCAAAGGTTTGTAAACTAGTACGTTTTGAATCAGTTTAAACTCGAAATGTTTACGGTCTATATTTTTCTACAATTGAAATATTACTAATATTTTAATCATTAACCCGGTGTTATGACTACTTAAAAAATAATAGATTTTTTAATGGAAACGATTTGCCCGCGCTCCGTTCTTTAGTTTTATTTTTTAAATCTGTTTGCGTTCCAGACTCAGTGTTGCCAACACTATGAACTGTATTAAAAAATACAAATAAAGAACACAGTTTGACTGCGCGGTTGGCCTAGTGGTATAAGTGGTCATCACGCCGCTTTCCACTGCGCTGAGAGTTGTGGGTTCAAACCTCACATGGGACAACACTTTGTATGATCCACAAATTGTTGTTCTGAGTCTAGATGATCATTGTGTCCGTTGGTACAGTCCCCCGCGACACAGAATTTATTCCTTTTTTTTACATTTTTCGAATTTTGCGTAAAAAATAAGTAAGACTTTACTAAATAAAAATACAAAATTTACAAATTTTCTCACAAAGAAGTACCTATACATTTTCTCAAATATATTGTTTTTCCAAATCTGATTAATCCTTCGTTGATAAAAAAATACGTGGGTATATTCAGTAATTGCTTAATGTTAAACTACCATACAATTATTGTATTGAAATAACGTAGTAGTGAATAGAAGAAAATGTTTCTTTTCTTGGTAAGCGCTTTTACAATCTACCTTTAAATAATTTGCCACACATACCCACAATATTACTATAACATGTCTATTTCACAATAGTAGGTACCATGAACTATAGACAAAACTGACAAGAACATCGTATTTTAATAAAAATGAGCAAGTTTTCCATTACGTGCATAAAACTTATATCGGATAAATCACCCAACTGACATCTGAAAACACTGCCATACATTGCGGTCCAGAACATTTGTAAAATGTTAAAATCAGGACTAGCTTTTGCACGCAGCTCAGTCCCCCGCGTATGTCAGATAACGTTCCAAAAATCTTTCTCCAAGCTCTGATCTATCTCTGTTCCGTAATTCATCCAAATTGGTTCAGTGGTGTAGCCCTAAAAGCGTAACAGACAGACAGACAGAGTTACTATTTTTATAAATATTAGTATGGATACAGCATGATATATGCGTAAACAATTTGTGATTTTATTAAATTGTAATTTTGTCTATGAATTCTAACATCCCTTGGTTATTTGTCACATCTAAATGACTTCTGTCAAATTTGACAGCTGTAGGTTTACCAAAAAGACCCCAATCATCTGTCAAATTTCGCGCGTCTTACATTACATTATTTCGGTTTTAATTTCAACATTTTAAGCTACCCTTTATTAATAACTAGTAATTAAAAAGTAAACCAGTTATGCTATATCACATCAACATCATTTAACAGTCCACTGCTGGACATAGGACCCCCCATATAAAGGAGGTTGTTGTAGTATAAATATGTAAAATTAATTCTATTTGACGCAGATGCTACAGTGCTAGCTCCCATCCCCAGCGTCATTCCCGTCGCAGGTGACATCCGAAAAATAAGACACATGAATCACAATTTACGAAATGTCTCTTCTACACATCAAGCTTTAAATGATAATATGAGATATGTTATATCAAGAAATACGCTTCAGTATACAAGAAAACAAAGTCACACGGCCCGAGATCGCCGATACGGATCAAGTTATCTGGTTAAATTCAAAATTAGATCCTGTCAGTACTTTGATTAATATGCATTTTGATTAACATGATGTGAGTGTGTCATGGTCATAGTGACTAGTAGGAGTAATCCAATTTTACTTGGGGCAGTTTCGTTTCTAATATAATAATGTGATTACCAACCTTATTACTAGAAATCCACAAAAAACGGTGGTACTAAAGCCAGCCTCCTGGCAGCTATTACACCTCTGTTCCTGGCCCAAAACTTGTCAAATTTTCTATAAAGAGAAGAAACATCTTCCCACCTCGTTTCTAACCAATCACCTCACACTACTTTCCAAATATAAATCTCTGACGTAGTGTTGTTGCAGCCTAACATTTAATATCACATAAAATATGTCAAAGACGTCACTCTCGGGAGAGATTGACGATCAATCAGCGTTTGACAGCCGAACACAATGTCTCAATCAGCTGATTGCTAAACATGTCACGTGCGCGTGTCAAACCACACAATACACAAACATACATAGGGATGGTGTATATATTGTCTTCCCACCCCTTTATCTCCTTGAGATTATGTATTTGTTATTTTAATACAAGGTAGATGCTTGAAAGAGATGTTACTATAAAGGCTGGATGTCAATGATAGTATAATTATTTTCTACTAGTTTTTGCATGCGGCTTCGCTCACGCAGAATTTCAAAAATTCCTTTCTTAGTGCTCACTTACGTTATATAGAGAACCTACATGCAAAATTTCAGGATTCTAGCTTCAGCGGTTTGGGCTGTGCGATGATCTCTGGATATGTCAGTCAGACACATTACTCTTATATATAATAATATATAGAAGATAGATTGAACGAGTCTCCAGCTTTGTTACATATTTTAAACTCAAAGAAAAACAGTTTCACTTGTTCATTGTCTCATTCCATTGCTAGGAGGCTTGGTTTTACGACACTCAGTTCCTCAAGATATCGGTTCCACTGCCGAATATTCCCAAATTTTAATTCGCCATTGAAGTTTGCCCCTTTTTACAAGCTTTTTTACTAACTTGCAATGTATGTATGTATGCTTGTATGTTCGGGTGGAATCTTGCAACTCAATTTTGAAGCAGATATCTTCAACCAATTTTGCTGAAATTTTGCAAGTATACGTATACAGCTTGACAATACAATATTATAATGACATGGAGCTGATCTGATGAGGGAGCTGGAAGGTGGCCATACGCCCTCTGTAAAGAAACTTCGCAACATCATCGAGTCTGGACTCGTTTGATTCGTCTCGAGGCATTCCAGTAAAAGCTTGTTTTTAAAAAGCTTTTTATTTAATTTATTTTGGATCTACTTAGCATTCTAATTCACTTGACGGCAATACACTTGCAACTAATTATATTTTAAGTATAATATTCTAAGTGTGATGTTAACTATCCTATATTTCTCATTTAAAAAACGTGAAAATCGGTGAAGTAGTTTCGGAATTCATCGTTAACGAGAAATAAATGTAATTGACTAAAATGTATAGTTACCAAAATGTAACCTTTAATATGACTGCGTATATCTTTGGAAGCGTGGGAGTAATGTAAGTCACTCTTAGTGACTTTTCTGGATATAATAACTAGTGTATGTTTATACATATAGATTCCATTTACCTGCGTAATGTCCACACATTAGGTGGCCGAATCTAACAGGGTTTTATCGTCTACCCATTAGTACTAATCGTTCGTAACTTTTACTTACATTAGCTATTACTAATAGTGATTGAACTATATTTCATATGAAATGATATTGACATTACCTTTATACATATTATTTTAGACATCTCATTGTAGCTACGATGTACAGACATACACTAAGATTTTGATAATCTAACTATATATATATATATATAGTTATTTGTACAATGTAGTAAATAAACATATCTATATATATCCACTGACAATCCATGAATGCAAAAAAGACACCACAAACTGGCTTACTAGTTTGACCTATGATGAGACCGAAAGTCTTTTACACATACTTTCATAGTTTCTCACTGGACATTCACAAACTCTCACAACTTGTACCATACGCTCATCATACAACGCGCGCCAATAATATAATTATACCACTCAATTTAAACTCACTTCTATTTTGTAATTTAATTAAACTCTCTCTCACACACACACACACACACACACAACACTACTACACTACCTTAGATAAATTTTGATCTCATTTTTGTTAATTATTTTTGTTAAATTAATGATAATTTTGTATAAATTTAAGTCCTTACCTTAGTCCATATTTTTCTTTTCTTTGGAGGTGCAGTTGCATTTTCTGTTTCTGTATGTTTTTGATTAGCATATTTAATAAAATAAAAATATTTTGTCGGCCGTAGGGTGGCCCTGGAGATCTGTAATACAGGCTTCGAGCCTAGTATGGACTCCAGCTCTCACTAAGGAAATTTTTGGAAACTTTAGTTTGTACCTAGATATCTTGTTACCAATATGTACCTTCCTGTGAGAGAAATAAAGTTTCATTATTATTATTATTATTATATATATATATAATTAAAAGAGTATGGTGACTGACTGACTGACTGACATACCCAGAGATCAACGCACAGCCCAAACCGCTGAAGCTAGAATCCTGAAATTTTGCATGTAGGTTCTTTATGTAACGTAAGTAAGCACTAAGAAAGGAATTTTTGAAATTACACCCCTAAGGGGATAAATAAGGGGGATGAAAGTCTGCGTGAGCGAAGCCGCGCGTAAAAGCTAGTCTGTGATAAACGAAAAATACTCATTTCAAAACTACCCCTGATTATTTTTTTAATAACTTAATTCATAAAAGTACAAGTAATCTACCGTTGGGTGGTGTGGAAATTAATAAGAAGGTGCACAAACACTTTGGTAATGAATTACGGTAGACATAAAGGCATTAATAAAGTGGGAGGGCTACGGTTCGGCATGAATGGGCCGGCTCGACCAGAGTGATACCACGGCCTCACAGAAAACCGGTGTGAAATAGTGCTTGCGCTGTGTTTCACCGAGTGAGTGAGGATACCGGAGGCCCATACCCCACCCCTCCCCCTATCTCCCCCACCTCCTCCACCTATCTCCCCCCCCCATCCCCCAAAGGCCGGCAACGCACTAATGACGCTTCTGGTGTTGCAGGTGTCCATGAGCGGCGGTAATCGCTTACCATCAGGCGATACGTCTGCTCGTTTGCCCGCCTATTCCATAAAAAAAAAAATACAAAATTATGCCTACATATACATACTGGGTTACACATGTAGTTTGTGAAGATTCTGCTGTAAAAAAGTGAACTCGTACCTTCATCTTAAACGAATCACGACTTCTAAAAGAATTTAAGTTTACTAAAACTATTTTCGGTTTTTGACTAAATTGTTGTCGAAGTAAATGATTATAAATTAGAGTAACAGTAAAAAATCGCGATTAGAGTAATAGTACAATAGTTGTACTTATAGTTGAGTGGGTCACATAGCCTGTCGATAACCTATAAATACAATGCAGTATTGATCGTACGATGAACTTCGTTTCATAGGCAATCCTAACACGCAATAGTCTGATGATTACGGTTAAAAGGACAGCTATTCTGTATATTCTAGGAACCACTTCTGCAGACAAATATTAATTATTCATAGCCTAACAAGTAAAGTTTTAATAAAATAAATACCGACTTCAAGAACAACCAAATCGATCGATTTCTGCTCTCTTTGCTCTAAAACTTATATTTTATTATGTATTATTATTATAATATGTATGTATTTACAAAAAAAAGTAATATATGTATTTATATCAGTTGTCTAGTACCCATAACACAAGCTCTGCTTAGCTTGGGACTAGATGGTGTTGTGTGTTAAAATGTCAGAAATATTTATTATTTATTTATTATTATTATTTCTCTTGGATGCCATCATCAGATCTTAATGCCATTACCTATCATGGTTCTGCCGTTGGGATATCTCCTTTCCATTAAGATCATCAAAATCGGTTCATAAACGACGAAGTTATCCGCGTATACGGTCGAATTGAGAACCTCCTCCTTTTTTGAAGTCCGTTAATAATAGACTCGTGTAATGAGAGAGGCCTATGTCCAGCAGTGGACTGTTGTGGGCTGTTAATGACGATGACGAATGTTGTAAGGATATTTTTAAAACAGGTTAAGTTGATTATTAGCAATTGAAGCCAGCCAGCCTCAGAAATCACCGCCTCAGAGTGGAAGACATACGCTCTCGCACTCATCGATTCGGTTCTTCTTTCCTGTGCCGAACAGTTAAAACCTGGAACTCACTACCAGCGCACGTGTTTCCGTCCAACTATGATCCCGGGTCCTTTAAGCGTGGCGTGAAAAAGCATCTCAATAGGCTGCCATACTACTGGTCGCCATGCTGCACTGTCCTTGTTCACATTGAGGATGGTGACCACAACTCTTTGATTCTGCTTGTGCTTTCCATCAGGCAGGTCAGAGTCATTTCGGCAGCTAAAATATAAAAAAAAAAATTGTAAGTGTGGTGTATGTTATATAATATAGTATAGCATTTATTTATCTCATCACAAAAGGTGGACACAATATATAAGTACAAAACAGTTAAATGATGTCTGTTGCCTGTTTCAATAATTTTGATTCTAGATAATAAAGTTTGTTTTATTTAGTTATTATTTATTGATTTGGTAATATGTTATGTTTAATTATTTAGTAAAGGTTAAAGTAAATCACTTATACATTATAGATGATTGCAGAATTAGCACTATAATTTGCTCTAAAACTTGACATTATTGATCTACAATATATATATACACACCTATACTCTGTCCATTACTTTATTTTCTTTTTGACAGCTCACGCCTATAAATTATCATATTTTTTTTCGGAATTATGTACTACAGTAATGTCGTACTTTATTGACGGTGACGGTACTTTAGTGAAGTGGTCTGTGCATAACAAACAACCACAGACTATAAAATAGTACTTGAAATACGACAAATCGATCATATGATAAAAATAATTTGACTTCATGTAAGTATTTTTTCTGTAAATTTAATAAAAAAAGGAAATAAAAATTGTATCTATGACTCCAAGATTGAATTTTTGCAAGGAATTAAGTCGAAATCTTGGAATTTAGGATCAAACCAAGAGTAAAGAACAATAACTCTGTTCATTCATCTAATTTACTGATTTATTATTTATATTTTTGTTTATTTCTTACATAATATAAAAAACTAATGAAGGCATAATTAATATTTCAACTAAAAATATTTAATTAAAACGATTGAAAGTTCTTCATAAATAAAATCGCTATTCGTTTCAAATCGAATCGGTAATGAGTGAGGGCGTCACTAATTTCAAAATTTCTTGAACTGTCAAAAAGAAAATAAAGTAATGGACAGAGTATAGTAATGTATAATTATGTTTTTTTTTTCGGACTACCAACACATAACGCCATCTAGTCTTAAGCTAAGCAGAGCTTGTCTTATGGGTACTAGACAACTGATATAAATACATATATACTTTTTTTTTTGTAAATACATACATATTATACATAGAAAACACCCAAACTCCGAAACAAATATTTGTAGATCATACAAACATTTGGTCCGACCCGGGAATCGAACCCGAGACCTCAAGCACAGCAGTCGCATACGCTACCACTACGCCACCGAGGCAGTTAATCCATTTATTAGAAGATTGATGACTAAAGATGTGTGGGGTATCTTAAGGTATTATTACTATAACATTACATTACCGCTTTAAAGACAAAACAACACGAAAATGAAAATATTTTTAGATGAAATCCAATGGCACAGTAACTGAGATTTAGCAAAATAAACTTCAACATTTTAATTCGATTAACAAATAAATCGAACGCTCAGTAAATAACGCGATGGAAATCGAATAAAGTATCGATAGAGAATCGATTGTGATCGCTGTCGAGTGCCGTCTGTTTGGGAATCAATTTGTACTGGATTCGCTTAAACGAATGGTCCTGCGGTGATATTACTTATGCAGAGATTATTTGGGATACATCGAATCTATTTTATTGTGACAAGGGATGGATTTAAAATAGTTTTTGTACTAAACTGAAACAGTATTAAAACAAGGTATTTGATATATCTTTGCTGGACAAAGAATAGGCAATATGCATTAATTTTTTTTTTGTCTCAAACATTTTTTTATAGATTCTTTATTGTCTTTACATTATACCTAAATGGTATTCTTTTTATTTAGTGATTACTTAAACCCAGAAAATATTAAATAAAAAGTGAAGATTAGGGGAGGGAAATTCAAACCTGCAAAACGCGTCCTATTGGTCGAAACGAAATGTGACGTCGATTGTTACATTATCGAAATTAACGGCGTCGAAATTCCTACTGTGTTAGTAGTGTTTGTGAGAAAAAATGACTTCTTCCATGATTTTTATAGCAATCAAAACTGTAAATAGGTATAAAATAACTGAAACACTCAATAGTAAATAAACACGAAATCACAATGACGTCATATGTTATGTCAATAGCGCGCGGAAAATGGCGGCGTTTGAATAGCTCAAATTTAGTCGGTGTTTTAAATTTCACTTTGAAAATTAGTTTGACTATATTCAAGCCTATTTATATTTTTTTCTATGTTATGGAGACTTATATGATCAGATTAAGAAATAAAAAAAAGACATGCATATTCCCTATTAAGATCGATGTTTCTTTTTTTTCCATATTGAATGAAGATTGAGTTTTAAGGCTTTAATAGTTAATAGTGTAATGTAATTATTAATACATACTAAGTGAACCGCACAACTTTTTCTGTGACTTTAAAAATAAATAGTTTTCTAGCTTCTAGCTGAAAAAAAAGAAATGACTCCAGGCGTTCATATGTAATGCTGTAATCAAAAAAAAAAGCATTCATGTTTATATGTATATCCAGATCTATGGTTGATGTTTTGACCAGGTAACACAGGCATTAGTCAAAGGATAACTGCCTCAATGGTGCAAAAATTCGTGGTCAAACCTTGAACTCGAAGGTTCTTCTTCCACCTGTACATTCCAATACAATACTTATAGACAAACAATTTATTTTCATAATAGACATTCATACAAACAACGCCACGTGCATATTTAAAATAAATATAATTTTAATGACATCAAATAAGTTTATTGTGATAATAAAAGAACATTTTAAAATCAAAATGTAATAAGTGCAACCCATTTGATCTTCAAAGGGGTAGTCGGTTCATATCCGCCGATATTGCTCTCTATCGTACGTCGATGTTTGCGATAATCCACAAATATTGGCTCAAAGATGGCCGACCAAGCGGACGTCTTATAAACCTATACAAAATGAAAACCTTATTTAAAACATTACAAGCCCTTAGAAGGTCAGATTTCTTCGTTTTCATCAAATATAATAAACTTATATTTTTCTAAATATAAAATCTATACAAATAAATCAAAACGAAGTGTCCGTTTGTAATTTGAAATAAACCATTTTTTACTAAATTTATATAAAAGTATATACAATTTTTATTTTATTTTTGTCGGTCGGTCTATCTCTCTGCCTGTCGGTCTGGTTGCTTCGGCTAATCGCATGAATGGCATGGCCGATTTTAACGGGAGTTTCACTGGCCAATACCTAATGATATAAGGAGTAACTTAGACCAGTGTTCCGCAAAGGGTGTGCCGCGGCACACTGGTGTGCCGTGGTCATCTGTTAGCGTGCCTCGGAAAAATACGGTTATCCCACAAACCTAAATAGACGGCCTTAAGAAAAATATTTAGGTACACAGATGTTAATTACGCGAAGCACTAGGGAGGCGTTTTGTTTCGTTCATCTCTATTAAGTGTGGGTTGGTCAAGAGAGTTAGCGTTATTCTAGGTGTAGTCTAGTGCCCACCTGCTATTAACTACTTCTCTGAAGAACCGAGTTCAAAAACACTATTAGTTAGAATGATATCAATAGTCATTTCTCATCCACAACTACGCCGGATCTTTAAACTAAGTATCCCGCTATTGACTCATTTGAATTTTCTTTATTGTCTTTTGAGGACATCAAAAATATTATCCTATCTATACGCTCTAATGCTGTGGAGCATGATGGCAGTAGCGTAAGGCCTTCGTCACCCCTCTTACCAAAAAGAGTAGTCCCTCACTTCCTGAACATTTTCGCCCTATTTCTATTCTGCCCTTCCTGAACATTTTCGCCCTATTGCTATTCTACCCTTTCCTGAATATTTTCGCTCCATTTCTATTCTTCTCTTTCTGAACATTTTCACCCTATTCCTATTCTTCCCTTCCTGAACATTTTCACCGTATTCCTATTCTTCCCTTCCTGAACATTTTCGCCCTAATTCTATTCTACCCTTTCCTGAATATTTTCGCTCCATTTCTATTCTTCTCTTTCTGAACATTTTCACCCTATTCCTATTCTTCCCTTCCTGAACATTTTCACTGTATTCCTATTCTTCCCTTCCTGAACATTTTCGCCCTAATTCTATTCTACCCTTTCCTGAATATTTTCGCTTTATTTCTATTCTTCCCTTCCTGAACATTTTCGCCCTAATTCTATTCTACCCTTTCCTGAATATTTTCGCTTTATTTCTATTCTTCCCTTCCTGAACATTTTCGCCCTAATTCTATTCTACCCTTTCCTGAATATTTTCGCTTTATTTCTATTCTTCCCTTCCTGAACATTTTCGCCCTAATTCTATTCTACCCTTTCCTGAATATTTTCGCTTTATTTCTATTCTTCCCTTCCTGAACATTTTCGCCCTATTCTTATTCTTCCTTTCCTGAAAATTTTCGCCCTATTTCTATTCTTCCCTTCCTATTCAAAGTGTTGCAGCTTTAAGAATTTACTTACAGACAAGTCTGTTCTGATTTCTGGGGACTTTTTTTTTCTTTTGTCATTTCTGAGATCTCTTTATTTTGTCTGCGACTGCCTAACCATAAAACTAGATAAGAAAAATTTAAAGTAACGGGACAATATTTCGATGAAAATAATTGGGAATGGAGCAATGACCTATTTATGTGAATTAGGATTTTTAACTCTTACCACAATAAAAAACAAAAAAGGGAACGCCTCAAATCGATCGACGAAGAGATGAGACCGCCTATGCTCAATTAAAGTGTAAAATAAAAATATAGTTTTGTGACTAATAAGAAACATTGTTTTTTATTACTTAAAAATATTTTTTAATTATGGTGTACCACCAAAATTTTTTATCTTCCTAGATGTACCTTGAACCCAAAAAGTTTGCGGAACACTGACTTAGACTACTTTTTAACCGACTTAAAAAAAGAAGGAGGTTCTCAATTCGACTGTATTTTTTTTTTTTTATGTTTGTTACCTCATACCTTTTGACTGGGTGAACTGATTTTGATAATTCTTTTTTTATTTGAAAGCTATTGCTTCCCGAATGGTCCCATTTAAATTTGGTCCAGATTGAAGTCGGTTTTTTTTTGGAAAAATTTGTAGGTAATTATTTCAGACTAGCTTCAGTAGTTTTTAAATATGAGAACTAAAATGAGTCATTGTATGACAACTGTGAAAATCGTTTTTCTCAAATCAATGAAATTAATCGTGTGAAATCACTGGTCGTGTAAAATTCTAGGTCTTCAGTCAACCTTTGTCAGTCACAGATGAAGTCACTGAAAAAGATGTTACTTTATGAAATAAAATGGTACTATATATTTTGTCATTGAAATAATAACGAGCTGGCAAGAAGAACAAGAGTTTAGTCACATTAAAGCGTCCTAATTAACTTTTCAAACAGTACTTAAGTTATAGACATGTATGTTATGAGTGGTCTCACAAACGTAAGTGTTTTTAAGTCGTGTCGGTCGAAGAGTTTCATGACAAAAGGTAATAGGGACTTAGTATACTAGATCCTTTTGTGTTAAAGTTTGTCAGATTATTAACTAAACTGTTTTCACTAGTGGTTTTTAATACTCTTTTTGTTCTGAAATCTCTTCACATGATTAATCGACGGCCCCCGTCAATTAATCATGTGAAGCTTAAAGGGGGGGGGGGGGAGGGGTTTGGTAAAAATCACTAAATATCACAGGGTATAGTAAGAAATCACGTGTGTTTATCTATACTATTATATAAAGCTGAAGAGTTTGTTTGTTTGTTTGAACGCGCTAATCTCAGGAACCACTGGTCCGATTTGAAATATTCTTTCAGTGTTGGATAGTACATTTATCGAGGAAGGCTATAGGCTATATATCATCACGCTATGGCCAATAGGAGCGGAGCACCAATGAAAAATGTTTCAAAAACGGGGGAAAATTATCACGCGACGGGCAATAGGAGACGAAAACGAGGTTGCGTGGGTCAGCTAGTTTTTTATATTTCTTCCGAGAGAGATTCTCTGCGGAGTGTACTATGTACTAGTACAATATTTGATTCTCGCATGATTACACCAATATTTCAATATTATTGTTATGCCAGTCAATAACAACCTGCAACCTTTCTGTCTAGACATTTTTATCACCGTTCTTAATTTCAGAATAAAATTAGATTATTCTTTATACCTGTACTTAAAGATAATATTTTAAAAATTTGCTAAAAATACACGTGATTTTAGAGGGGAGGGGGGTTAATCTAAAACCTCACCACATATCACCAAGGGGGAGGGGGGGGCAGAAGTGCTTAAAATACATCATGTGATTAATGGACGGCCCCTAATATTGGTATCACCTCCGAGGTCCATCCGCCTGTCTGTCCGTCTGTCACCAGGCTGTATCTCAAGAACCGTGATAGTTAGACAGTTGAAATTTTCACAGATGATTTATTTCTGTTGCCGCTATAACAACTAATGTTAACAAACAGAATAAAATAAATATTCAAAGGGCTCACATACAATAAACGTAACGTGTTTGCCGTTTTTAACCGACTTCAAAAAAAGGAGGAGGTTTCTCAATTCGACCGTATATATATATTTTTTTTATGTGTATTCGGGGATAACTTCGTCGTTTATGAACCGATTTTGATGATTATTTTTTTAATGGAAAGGAGATATCCCAATGGTGGTACCATGATAAGGACACTAAGATTTGATGACGGCATCCAAGAGAAATCGAGTCGAACCTTGAAGTCGGTTTTTATTTTGTTATAGATAACGGTATGGAACCCTTCTTCCGACTTGGCCGGTTATTTTTTAATATTTTGTTGTAAAGTCCACAATCATGTGTCGCGGAACTCGCTGGGTACTTTACACATATATGAGAAATGGACACAAATAACAGTCAGACTCAGAATAACAATTTATGGATCACATAAAGTGATATGGATATGAGACATGTGGGGTACGAACACTAAATCCTAACGTTTGCTTTTCATAAGTGAGTGCAATATAACCAAAATTTTAACAAAAAAAAACGACTTAAAAAATTGGACCAAATTAAAACGGGAAGCGCCAGCTTTCAATTAAATAAAGAATCATCAAAATCGGTTCACCCAGTCTAAAATTCTGAGGTAACAAACATAAAACAAAATACAGTCGAATTGAGAACCTCCTCCTTTTTGAGGTCGGATAAAAAAGGTTGAAGTATAACTTGATGAGATAAAAATATATGGCTATCTATGCATCAATACTATTCTTTAAAAAAAGCTATATATTTCATAATGTTTATAATAGATATTTGAAGTGTGTTGTTTAATAAAGAGAATTGGCATTCCATATTTCTTGTGAAGTGGTTACGTGATTATCTGAAGGCATTTCTTCATAAGTACTCTTCAACAACATCCCTCGATTCACTACTTCTTCGACATACTCGTAAATATAATAAAATCGAGGAAAACACTTTACATCTCATCTCAAAAGGCTTAACGCATTTTTAACCGACTTCCAAAAAGGAGGAGGTTCTATGTTCCACTGTATGTATTTTTTTTTTTTTTTTTTTTTTTATGTATGTTCACCGATTAGTCCGTCAGTTGTGGACCGATTTTGAAAATTTTTTTTGTATTCGAAAGGGTATGCTTCCGAGGTGGTCCCATTGCCAGCATATCATGATCTGATGATGGGATCCCAGGGCAATCGAGGGAAACCCTCATTTTTTATAGGCACATATTATATTTTCTGAAGTTACATCGGTATTTGCGTCTGGTAGTCATCATTTTGTGATGATGAGCTGATGATGTAAGGTACAACTCCTTAACGGTTAGGAGTTGGAGGATAAATCTTTAAATATCATATGTATATATATTACCTTTAGTCGTATTCTTTCAAATTATTTAGGTAAGCTGATGATGGAAGATGGAAGGTACAAATCCTCAACGGTTAGGAGTTGGAGGATAATTCTTTCAATTTCATACGTATCTAAAGACCTTCAGTCGTATACTTTCAAGTTATTTAGGTGAGCTGATGATAGAAGGTTAAACTCTTCAACAGTTAGGGATTAGAGGATGATTTTAATATTACACGTACGTATAGACCTTAATTTGTATTCTTGATGATGAAATTTCATGAAATAGTTCAACTTACTACTGACCTACGATTGATTGCACTAAAAACTGAAAAATAAAAACTTTTTATAAAAAAAAAAACCGACTTCCAAAAAAACATCCAACAAAAACTCTCTGCCAAAGAAAACACTTAAAAGCGTAAAATAAACTGGTTCTTCATAAATTGCGTATACCTAATTCTTTATTCATTTAAATAGTAGTTTATAATGTGTGCTAGGTACCTAAAATCTGTTTGAAGTCGGTGCTAAGCCAAAAAGAATACAAACGAACAATTACAAAAGTCTAAGCGATAGTCACTTGGCACCGACTTCAAACAGATTCTAGGTACCTAGCACACATTATAATACTACTATTTAAATGAATAAAGAATTAGGTATACGCAATTTATGAAGAACCAGTTTATTTTACGCTTTTAAGTGTTTTTTTGGCAGAGAGTTTTTGTTGGATGTTTTTTTGGAAGTCGGTTTTTTTTTTTAATAAAAAGTTTTTATGGAAACTGGAAGTTATGGATTGACACAGGCAGGCAGTAGATTTTGGTGTTTTCACCTAATTTACCTTGACAATACAGCACATACTGTGGCGTCTATTTGTCGATCTATGATTTTTAACTGTAGCTTCGATTTAACGTTCATAAATATCACTTAGTGTCTTAATTGAATATATGATTTTAAATTTGAATTGAATTTTAACATCTACATCAATTTCGACATCGATCATTTCAGTCCAACATATTAATTTTATAATAATTTTCTGTGACGTATATTGTAGAGAAATGTAGATCCCAACTAGGGTAGCTTGTGTTTTATACTCTTGAGTAATATATAGAACAAACTTAGAAGGACAAAAGTAGAAGAATACTGTTATATCTAATACTAGCGGACCCACGGAACCTCGTTTGCGTTTCCTATTGCCCGTAGCGTGATAATTTTCCTCCGTTTTTGAAATATTTTTCATTGGTGCTCCGCTCCATTTGGTCGCAGCGTGATAATATATAGCCTATAGCCTTCCTCGATAAATGTACTATCCAACCTGAAATAATTTTTCAAATCGGACCAGCGGTTCCTGAGATAAGCGCGTACAAACAAACAAACTCTTCAGCTTTAAATTATTATAGTATAGATAGACATAGACCTATGTTTATTGACACAGATTTACATTAAACGAATACACAGTTAATGTTAATTACTAGTTTGCACTTGATATAATCAAGATGAGATGGTAAAACGGAGCAAAATCAAAAAATAAAGCGACTGATTCATGATGATGATCACTATAGCTCTATATATTGGGGCAATATACCCTAATATATCATTATATCTGTTGCCTAACTTAAATAAATGAGTATTGACTACGTATTGTAATAACCGAGAGTATTGATATTATATTACATTATTTTAACTAATATATCACTCTTTCATCATAGCATGATGCTATAGGGGTAGGCGACTCATCAAAATACCTCTTTAAAACACACTCGGAAAGAAATGTTTACATAAACTCTTCAGCGTTATACATATAGTTGGTCTGTAAATTATTATATAACACTTATATAATACTTACTGTTAAACAATAATCTAACTGTATTTAGTAAACTACACATATATTATAATAATAGCAATTTATATTCCATTCGACACACAATTAGAGAACCGTTTAGACAACACGTTAGACAAATTTGCTGACTGACTCACGTTTATCGTTCTTGTTAAGTCAACAACACCAGCATGAGTCATCATTGACTACCAAATATTAGTATTATAGCAAATACGTTAGTTTCGGAAGATAATTAGGTTCTTCGTTCTTACTTAGCAAGTGATTTGTGGCTTATTATCACTAAATAGTATCATTTTTTTAAGTAGTCGTATATTAATTATAAACTTTTTCTTTGACTATTTTGTATCTCCAATAGTGTATTTCAATGTATTGTGAAGACGATAATTTAAAAACTGACCATTGATAATCACAAATTTTAACAAAAAAAACCGACTTCAATCTGGACCCAATTTAAATGGGACTACACGGGAAGCACCAGCTTTCAAATAAAACAGAATCATCAAAATCGGTTCACCCAGTCGAAAGTTATGAAGTAACAAACATAAAAAAACAGTCGAAATGAGAACCTCCTCCTTTTTTTGAAGTAGGTTAAAAAATTTACATGTACCGCCCTTTCCAATGATACCAAACACGGCATATTTATCTCAATTATTTTTTTTATCACAGTACTTTATGACCGCTAGAGAGCGCCACATTAGATTTAGTGATACCTGATAAAGCCTGTAACCATCAGACGATCAAAACGCTTCTAACGATACCTCGTTTGTCCAGTTTTAATTAGTAGTTGAGGAGCTACAAGGGAACAGATGAACATACATACATAGCCTGTCAAAACCATAGAATAGATGCAAAGCACATGAGGTTTATTATAACTTTACAAACAATTTCATCAAGGGAGGTGTAGGTATTTGTGGACAATGGTAGACACTCCTCATTGTTTTCAATTCTCGTTAACCTTTCATATGGTATTAAACTAAAACACGTAAGATTAAATACACTAGAAGTCTACATCATTATCGATAGCTTAGCAAGGAAAACCATAAGCTGTCCTATCTAAAATGTGTATATAAACGATGTGTATCGGTAATCGCCCAGTGAGGCGACAACAAGCGACGTACTTACAACCCGGTCACATTATCTAGAGACCTCGCTGGAATGCGAACCTCCCGCCCCGTTCTCCTTTCACCTCCCCGCGCTCGCCACGGCGCGTCAGTACGGTTAGCACTTTCGTTGCCGATACGCGTCGACTTGTTTTCGTGGTATATTTTTAAACATTTCATTGTTACGTTTGGACTTTTATTGTTATTTTGTTATTGCTGTTACGTTAAAATATTGTTTTTGTTGCAACGTTGGACATTTTTGTTAAGTTTAGACATTTTGGTTTAGTTTGGACATGTTTGTTACTATTTCGTTGCTTTGAAGTGGGACAGTGAAAGTATTTTGAAATCCCTAGGCGAAGAGAGTTCGGACAGTGAGATCAGCGATAGCGATAATGAGACAATGACTGGCATCGAGCCAATCATATATTCTGAAGAAGATTTTTAGTCTGTAATTTTGTGCAATAAACACTTCTTGTACCCACTTAACCAAGATTGTTTCATTTATTTCCCATCATTTTAATCATATCATTATAATAATATTAATAAATAAAATAAAAAGCCTTTTATTTCTTGCATTTCATAGTACAATTTAATTTACAGTGTGCTTGTAAAATAGATAAATTAAAATTAATGTGATAATGATAATATTATTATAATAATATTACCTACATTAAATTAATTAAGTAACACAATCTTTGTTTTGTTGGAAGTCTTGTTTATAATAATATCCTACTAGAGGATACTTGTTTTGCGCACCATATCAGAGCGCCGACGCAACGTGACGTCATCGACGCCAGGTCTCTAGATAATGTGACCGGGTTGTACTTTACACTCAATGGAGTTCAAAGTTTCTCTGAGGACCTCTATTCATTTCTAATTCGTCTCATCACTAAACTTGTCTGAGTTCGAGTGAGTTCTCAAGTTCAAGTTTTAGTTTTTGACCTACATATACAACCCCTTGACACTTCAACTTAACCATGTTCCTTGGATTTCGTACAGATTTAATTTAAGTAAATGTGTTTGTTTGGAAGAATGTTTGTTACTCTTTAACGCAAAAACTACTGAACGGATTTAGATGAAACTTTACAGTAATATAGCTTATACATCAGAATAACACATAGGCTACTATTTGCCGCGATAATCGACATATACGCGGGCGGAGCCGCGGGCAACAACTAGTTTATAATAATATTTCGTAATAAACTAACAATATTACTTTGTGGGGCAACTTTTAAATAGTTTATGAACAATTGAGGAGGAGAATTATCATCATTGACTCTTGTTTGTAACCCCAGAGACGACAATAGGCGAAGATGAATCTTAACGCTGAACAAATTACCAGTGTAACCTGATCTCTCATCATTTAGACTTTTGTACAGTGACATATCACAAAAAATATTAGACTTTACTGATAAGTTTATAATTGAAACATAATAATATGTATATATTTACCGGTATATATAATAGTGATGATAGATTTCCTTCTCCAAACCTATTAACTCTGATTATAGCACAGTACTCGTACATAAATTAACACAATATTACCACAATGGTCCCCTCGTTCTGTCGGTTGTCACAACTAGTTGCTGACGCAGCTGGCCACAACCAGGAACAATTATTTAGGAGTTGGAGCGAACTTGTCTCTCGTAATTCATCAAATATTAAGTAAACTTATACGTTCACACACATAATGCAATGGTTTAAGTGGTAACATTAAGACTAAACAGCGGTTATTAAGTGCTTTAGGTTTAATACTCAGCATAAAAATGAACGTCTATAATACAAAATTTTAACAATAAAAACCGACTTCAAGAACGACCAAATTGAAATGGTCCCACACGGGAAGCACCAGCTTTCAAATAAGAAAAGAATCATCGAAATTGCTTGGCGTGATATTGAGTCATTCGTCAATTTGTCGCGTACTTAACGCAAATTGAAGACTTATATGGTTTTCTCATGGATGACATGTCAGAACTAGACCAAATTGAATTGGGACCACATGGGAAGCACCAGCTTTCAAATAAAAAAAGAATCATCAAAATCAGTTCACCCAGTCAAAAGTTATGAGGTAACAAACATAAAAATAAATAAAAAAGACAGTCGAATTGAGAACCTCCTCCTTTTTTGAAGTCGGTTAAAAATACGTTTCCGCTGTCTGTTCGTTTAAATCTTTTAAAGTACTCATCGGATTTTAATACAGTTTTCGGCCCAAGGCCAAGTAGAGGAATTCCGAGAAGTTCGGGATAAACTTTTTGTGATTCATAATCCCTTGCAGTACAGGAACCTTTATTACTTAAGAAATTTCGTCTTATACAATTTGATTTTATTGAAACTGTGTAAGAAGTGTGTAAAAAAGAAAATATATTTTAACCATCACTAACACTATGCGATGAATTTCAACACAACATTAAGTTAGAGTCAAAGCCTGTCTACGTATCAGTCACGTGGCGCAACTGATGTGACCTATACATTTAAAGATTTGGAAAAACCATGTGGACAACTAATAATAAGCTTCATAATATTTTGCCAAATATTTATATAATCGCTGTTTTTATAGGTATTGTGTCAGCGCAAAGTACCTTCTCATTCATTGTTCTTATCCGAGAAAATAATCTCGTCGCGACGTTGTAAGTTATAGCTTGTTTCTTTTATATATGGACCTGTCAAAATGAGTGACTCTGCCTGATGGAAAGCAAAAGCAGAATCCAAGAGTTGTGGTCACCATACTCATTGTGAATGCAGACAATGCAACAATGTAGCATGGTGACCCACACCATAGCGGCCTAGTGATGCTTCTGTATCATTGAGCCCCCAGTCTCGCACTCACCAACGAAACACGACAGCGTGAAGGCTGTCATTTTACGTTGATTTTTTGTGCGAGGCCGGGTAGTACCACTCCGGTCGAGCCAGCCCGTTCGTGCTGAAATCAGCGTGGCTCTTCTACTATTGCAACACTTTCAACTAAAGTTAGTAATAGTTATTTAGAAACAGCTATTCATATAGAGTTATGTATAGTTACACATGTACTCAAATTAATGAGTGATAACAATTATTATTCATTATTTTACACAGTTTACAAACCTATTATGTACACGTATGGTTATCCATTGGCAATTTACCTTTCCCTGCTCGGTGCTAACAAACAACCAATCGCGTGCCTTCAAAATGTCACGCCACCTGTCTCCCGTGCCCTGGGAATAAAGGATGCCCGGGTGCAGATTTGGTTTGTGCAGTTGACCGCATTAGCGCTGGAAACCAGAAGCTAATTCCTGGAGGACTCCATTATTTGTGAATGGCATTTTAAAAGTGTTTGCCATCGAGATAAAAGGTGTCCACTTTTTTTGTGCGGAAATCCCCCCCTGATACCACCGAGGGACGGACTCGAACCGCCTAAAAACCACACGCCATTTCGGGTACTAGGAGCCGGAGAAACAGGTGAACCCTCTTAAGGAAATCCATGAAACGTGTCTTGAGGAGCCTACATTTTACACATCCCTACCTTCTATGTAGGAATCCCGATATTCATTTCCGGCGCTCGCGCCGTCATTCAGGCCTGCTACTGCAAGGTTGACAGATGACCTCACCTGTCACCCCCAGGCTTGCGCATATCAAGGACGAAGATGGTTCTGCGACCTCGGGTCCCTGAGTCGTCTGCGGTACCGGAATAGTTCAAAATCTTTCCCTGTTCCGCTCCTCCAACTGACAGGTTGATTTATTCTTAAACGTCCAGATTATCTAATTGTAATTTGAGATTATACTATGTCTGTTCTTTTGGTAAATACAAAAGATTTAATATTAAAACAGGTGCTTATAGTACCCACAATTAGCCGTGCACTGTTATGTTCAGTGTGGCATTGTTCCACGTTTCACCTCCACACAGCGCAGCCAGGAGAGATTAGCACACACAGCCGGTGCGCAATTTGTCAAGCTTATGTGCCAAATATATGTATAAAGTGATAAAGTGAAAAGAGCTTCATATTATTAACACTAAATTAGATCGTTCAGAAAGGGTTTGAAATGGGTTAATTTATAGAATAACTAGCTTTATCCTCGGCTCCGCTCGCGTGTTTGTCGTATAATGTCCTTCCTCAGAAATGAAAGTATTTTCATGCTAAATTTTATAACAATTGGTTTTGGTGTTTAGCTGTGAAAGCGGAGGCAGACAGTGTTACTTTAACATTTCTAATATTAGTAAGGATGCAACGGTTATTACGTTTGGAATAAATGATAAAGTCATCTATATTGATGCTTGTAACTAGCTACATAAATAAAAACAATTCATCTAATCTAATATTCAGCGGAATTTAAGATTATTTTTTGTGCAAAACATTTTTTTTTAAACAAAAGTTTTTTTTCGGTTCTTTGTTTATTTACTTTTTTTATGGAATGGAGGCATATAAGCAAACAAGGTAGTAGAGCCACGCTGATTTCAGCACGAACGGGCCGGCTCGACCGGGGCGGTACTACCCTCGCACAGAAGATTAACGTAAAATGACAGCGTTCGTGCTGTCGTGTTTCGTTGGTGAGTGCGAGACCGGAGGCCCAAATATATTTGCTTATGCTTTCCATCAGGCAGAGCAGAGTCATTTTGGTGGGCAATACATTAAAAAAAGCGGCCAAGTGCGAATCGGACTCGCCCATGAAGGGTTCCGCAGCAGCAAGTAACATTTTTTTTTATATTTGTTTTGATTGAATCAAAGGTAAATTGCAGTTTACGATTTATGACGTATTAAAAAAAACTACTTACTAGATTTCGTTCAAACCAATTTTAAGTGGAAGTTTGCATGGTAATGTACATCATATATTTTTTTTAGATTTATCATGCTCTTATTTTAGAATTTACAGGGGGGGGGACACACATTTTACCACTTTGGAAGTGTCTCTCGCGCAATCTATTCAGTTTAGAAAAAAATGATATTACAAACCTCAATATCATTTTTGAAGACCTATCCATATATACCCCACACGCATGGGTTTGATGAAAAAAAAATTTTTGAATTTCAGTTCTATGTATGGGGACCCCCAAAATTTATTGTTTTTTTCTTATTTTTGTGGGAAAATCTTAATGCGGTTCACATAATACATCTACTTACCAAGTTTCAACATTATAAGTCTTTTAGTTTCGGAAAAAAGTGGCTGTGACATACGGACGGACAGACGGACAGACAGACAGACAGACAGACATGACGAATCTATAAGGGTTCCTTCCTTTGGCACGGAACCCTAAAAAAAGGGTCACTTGAACCAATAAACACCTGCAACTAACACAAATGCTCACTCGGGACTCATAAATTTTCTTAGTCATTCGTTCTACTCTCGTCCTTTCAAAATACTCATAGCAGCATGTGTTTCTCAATTGTAAACCACATCATTTCAAAATCAAATAGTTTTTATTTTAAAATAGGCCATTTCAGGCATTATCAAAACGTTTTATTACTGACTCTAGTTGCACGTACCTCGTTCAACATATTCTATTTTCTTACCGTATCATTTCTTAGTCCCTTCGTACACTAGGCTACGCAAATCTTCGATACTCAACGATTTTAGTCTCCAAGCAACTACCGCACAGAGTACAATGTATATGACTACCGCCATACAAATCCATTGAGGTTCGTACACGAGTCGCGTCGCCAAAATTCGTCGTGCCAGCCGCGCGCGACCTGCCGGACGAGATCGCCGCTACTTAAGTCTCGGCGATTTCCAAGATGGCGGAGCAATCTCCACATTTTCAGACAGCCTGTACAATGATAAGAATTTCGCATTTGTTTGTTGTAAATATTTTACAGCTACAAACAGTCTGCACTTTATGTTTCTCTCTATATACACGGATGAACCCAGTATCTTCTTTTACGACGATTTCTTAGTTTCCTATAAAGATAGTACAAAATTATAGTTTCATCATCATTTGTGTCAGACATTTTGGTAAAAGTGTAATCTGTTTAGCCTGTATGCCTGTAGTGACATTAGTGACTGAATAGGCAATTCGCGTCTTGCGATTCAATGTCGTGTGTACGGACCGTGCGCTACTCGATACTCGCGACTTGATACTAATGTCGTATACAACATTAGTATCGAAGATTTGCGTAGCCTTGTGTACGAAGGGCCTTACTGTTTCAAGCAACCTTATCTTATCTACACGTTTTTTTTGAGCCTGCAAAAGTGACTACTCTGCCTGATGGAAAGCATGAGCAAAATCCAAGAGTGGTGGTCACCATACTCATTGCGAATGCAGACAATGCAACAATGCAGCATGGCGACCCACACCATGGCGGCCTAGTGTTGCTTCTGCATCATCGGGCCTCCGGTCTCGCACTCACCAACGGAACACGACAGCACGAACGTTCTGGTTTTAGGTTGATCTTCTGTGCGTAGGTAGTACTGCCCTGGTAGAGCCAGCCTATTCGTGCTGAAATCAGCGTGGCTCTAAGTACTACCTTTACAAAATAAAAAAATATTTCATAAAGATGTCATTTTGCTGCCTTGACTGCCTCGTTGGTCTAGTGGTTAGCGTAAGCGATTGCAGATCAAGAGGTCTCGGGTTCGATTCCCGGGTCGGACTGCTGTTGGGTTTTTCTTACAATTAATTCTTAATAGCAGCCCGGAGCACGTTAAGCCGTCGGTCCCGGTTGTCATGAACATCTATGACAATCGTTATTGGGATGTTAGTGCCCTCAAATATACTGACAAATAGTTCAATCATCGAATTTAGTTCGCCCTCAAGGTTGCGGAGGTCCCATGCCAGTCGCTCCGTGTAAAAACTGATATTCAGGTAAAACCGGTTGAACTAGTAGCCGACCCCAAATCTTGGGAATAATAAAGGCTAGGAAGAAGGAGAAAGATGTTATTTTTGAATGTAGGCGTACTAATTCAAACTATAACATCATAATATGAGTATATGCAAGAAAGATTCCCCTAATTGGTCTATTTTGATACCAGTCGGACAAAATGCCGACTGTTGGATATATCATTGTAATATAATATGCATGACACTAACTTTGACGTCCGACATTATTGTACTGCTAATAATAAATTTATTTCGGAATGATTTAATCATGAGATTCGATCGACGGACGTTTATATTCAGAAAACGACCGATAGTAATGTTCAGACGACGGACGTTGAATGTGCGTTTTACTAAAGATTGTCAATCAGATTAAGAGTTTTGTTCAGAGGATCTAGTATGAGTTTTTCCATATCTGAGCCCGCAGTTACCGTTTAAAGCAAATTGATGAGAAGTAAAGTCACACTAGACAGAGAATCTATCCTCCCTCGAACTTACGTTGATTACTAGTTGGCTGTACAACTACTGTTGTTTACAAAAGCGTACATTTTCGGTGCGATGTTATATGAATATAAGATTTAGATCAAATGCATTGAACTATTATTTAAATTGTAGTTAGAATTAAAGCACTTCATAGAGAAATAAGAGGTCGTTATAATTTTACGCCCATTTTCAATAAAAACAGAACTCAAATTGAACACCAGCAGCACGCTTTCGACGCTCGATCAATGGCCGTCCGTCTGAACACAGTCTTAATGTCAGAAATAATTAATTTGTTTTAAAGAAAAAAAGCCTTCTTCACGAACTGAACCACATTGAAATATGACCACAAGGGAAGCACCAGCTTTCAAATAAAAAATAAATCATCAAAATTGGTTCACCCAGTCAGTCGAAAGTTCTGAGGTAACAAACATAAAAAAAACAGTCGATTTGAGGACCTCCTCCTTTTTTAAAGTTGGTTAAAAATAAGAGACTCTCCATTTCACCACAAGTCAAACATTAGGATTTACTATAAAGACGTAACTGTTACTCTATTCCACACTTGAAATTGGTTCGAACCGTGAACAAAAGGCTCGGTTCACCACACAAAGTTTGTCGATCGTAGACGGATACATAACGTGTACAATGCAGCCGGTCGCAGCTGACGCCAAACACCGGATAGCCGGACTCGCTCGGGTGTCCAGACAAAGCACTTTTATCGCGGCACTACTATTGAAACATGAAGTGAGTCAAGTGTAAACCATAGTTTATATTGACAACTTGTTTCAACTTAATTAAACACTATAAAGAAGTTCTGTATTTTGTATTGCTGTGGGGTCTTTTTGAAGGTTAGAACGCTTAAATAATAAATGAAATATTGACATTTTGGAAACACTTGAAGTTTTTTAAGCTATTGCAAAGCTTTTATCGCGGGCTTTGAGGCCTTCGAGCGCGGCGACCTAATCAAGAAACTCCGTAACGTAACGAAAATAAAACCTGACACCCGAAGTTTGCACGGATCGAGACGAGCTGCTCCAAACGACCGAGACCGTGGTATCACTCCGGTCGAGCCAGCCCATTCATGCCGAAGCGTGGCTCTCCCACATAAAAATCACTGAGGCAGGCGTATATATAATAAATATCTAATCTGAAAGTCATATTAAAGTACAGCAATTATTAGCAGCAGCAGCAATAAATTTGACTGCCTCGTTGGTCTCGCGGTTGACGTGTGCGACTGCTGATCATGAGGTCTCGGGTTCGATTCCCGGGTCGGACCAAATGTTCGTATGATCTACAAATATTTGTTTCGGAGTTTGGGTGTTTTCTATATATAATATGTATGTATCTACAAAAAAAAAAAGTATATATGTATTTGTATCAGTTGTCTAGTACCCATAACACAAGCTCTGCTTAGCTTCGGACTAGATGGAGTTGTGTGTTAGATGTCCGAAATATTTATTTATTTTTATTTAATTAGTATGCTTTTTTATGACATAGGGGGCAAAACGGGTCACCTGAGCGACTACCGACGCTCATGAGTTACACGTTGCCTCCTAACTAAATCTACTATGAACTCTAAAAAAATGTAGGTAACTTTTTAGTTCAAATCTAAAGCGATGCTACTAATAGTTTTAATTTCGTATGCTGCAACCTATAGCAATATAGCCACTGAATTTAACAAATATTCGCAGAGAGAATATCAGCGTGATCCAGCCATCAAACACATATATTAACACGCTTCATAAAACACAATTAAACATTTAAATAACAGAATCTCTTATCATACACTACTCGGCACGTTCTGAACTAGAACGGGATATAAAAAAAAACAAATCCGTGTCATGCGGTGAGACAATCTCATTTGAGCGGAAATATTTTCTATACTTTTATACGATCTAGTTTGCATTGGCAAAGGAGGCAGGCATATTTAGAATATAGAAGTATATTTATCAGTAGTATAGTTACCAAGATGAGGCGCTGATAGACCAGTTGCACCCGAGGGTAAGCAACGACCGCGGGTGGCATGATACCATGAGCGTCTCCGTGATTCGGAGGTCACGTTAAGCAGTCGATCTCGGTTGCTATCGTAGGATAACAGTCGTGAAGCTTAGTTGGAGGCCTTTGGGCGGCTTAAAAACATCCAACGGCAGGATTACGTAGCCACAACGTTGTCTTGCCAGTCCCCAACCCGCACTCGGCTAGCGTGGGGACGTATGGCCTTAACCCTCTCCTGAGAGGAGACCCGAGACCAGCAGAGGGACGTTATGGGTTGTTGATGATGTTGATGATACTTAACAAGTCACCACAGTACAGATTCAGCCTAGTTTGGTATTAGACGGCCATGTGTGTGGTGTGTAATGTGTGTGGTTGTTATTTAAACTGCCTCGGTGGCGCAGTGGTAGCGTATGCGACTGCTGTTCTTGAGGTCTCTGGTTCGATTCCCGGATCGGACCAAATGTTTGTATGATCTGCAAATATTTGTTTCGAAGTTTGGGTGTTTCTATGTATAACTAGCTGACCCGACGAATTTAGTACCGCTAAATTTTACGTAATTATTTCCTAAATTTTGAAAGAGGTTGTTTTATTATTTGTGCTCGCTTCAGCTTCCCATGGATACAGTCGTGGAATAAAAAAAAATACACTTCCAGCTTTCTTCTAATTTTTTTGAATACAAAATCCAAACCTTGTCCTGACAATAGCAAACAGATAAAAAAATGATTATCCAATTTGGTGCAGTCGATCTAAAGTTATGCGCGTACATACATTGCAGTGATTCATTTCTATTTATATAGATATGCATGTATTTACAAAAAAAAAATAAGTATATGTATTCTGTGAGTCAATCAAGCTATTATAATACAAGCTCTGCTTAGTTAGAAGCTAGATGGCGTTGTGTGTGAAATGGCTGAAATATTTATTTATTTAATTATTACTTCAAAGTGTCTGTATATTAAAGCCCAGACACTGACAACATAAGCTGATCTAAATTAGCAGCTGAATTTACTTTTTGATTTCACAGTTAATCACACGATTAAAGCCACCCTTCAACATCACCCGCCCACTTAATATTCACAAACACAAACAACTCAAATTTCTTCGTAAGTACTTAAGCGAGAAACGCCAACTTTTGTACAAGAGCAAAACCGTTCAAACTCATCACTTACAATACGCACTTGTCTTTAATTACACCGCAGAGTGGTCGTGTAAGCCGTCTCAGAGTTCACACGGGGCTGGCGTCGAGTGTCAATCTGAGAACGGTGTGTAGCGAGGCGCGGTGCCGTCTGCCTGTGTAAATACTGAGCCGCTAATTTGTTGACACTCAGACATCAGCGAGGATTGGTTGGGTACATTTAACGCGAAAATAAATTTGTTGGAGGTATTTAGATTTAATTGATGGTAAATATGTGTCGCTACGATATCTTTCTTTGGAAAAAAGTAATTGTTAGGTTTTTAGCTTGATAAATAATATTCAATAAGTACATTATTTCTTTTCCCATATGGAACAAGAATAAAGCAAACAAAATCTTATGTAGACACTTAACAAAACTAATGGAGATTTAAAAAAAAAACTATCTAGCAGACACGATCTTTTGACCTGGCAAAGCATTAACTCTGTAATAGATATAGTTTTTTTATATGATCCTGTTGTATTCCACTGCTGGGCAAAGGCCTCCCCTGCAACAAGCCACTTCTCTCTATCCAAGGCCAGTTCCGGCCAGTCTATGCGATAGTCGTCCAGATCGTCGCGCCATCTTTTACGGGGTCTTCGTTTCGGGGTATTCGTCGTCGGCGTCCACCCATCGTTCCACGACCTTGGCCCACCGGTCTGGATTCATATGACATACGCGTCCGGCCCAATCCCATTTTAATCAGGCAGTCTTCTTGCCCACATCCGCGAATTTAGTTTTGGAACGTACTATAGTTACCAGTTTTAAAACATCCACTTAAATAAGTAAATGCAAATAAGTACAGTACTTATAACATCCAGACTCAGAAAAAATCATCTTGCATATCATACGATTACTTTCCGGGATGGCAATTGAAACCGCGACCAGTTTACTTATTAAGATCACTAGCACTGCTAGCTAATAAACCTTACAGAACGTTGTCAAAACCACACTCAAAAGTATAGTACTCCAAATAACGTTTCTCCATTTTATTCCTTCCTTAACCTCAGATGACCTCAACTAACAAATCGTGTTACAAATCCACGAATTGATTCAGGCTTTCACGATGATTCAGAGAGCATGTGGGTCACTGAGCGATTTGTCCGACACACGTACAAATGGCACTATTTGTGGGAACTAATCCACCCAACAAATGTTCCTACTGATTTGTAGGCTAATTTGCCTCGGTGTGGGAATTAGAAGCCTCTAACAGGTTGCTGAGGGGTTTGGATGGACGGGTTTACTTAATTCTTGTGTTAATGAGCCCTGACTGGAAATAAATAATTAAGAATTACATTGCTATCGATACGGCTGTGAAATGTTGGAGAATTTGATTGTAATAATTAACTTTATCGCTAAGATGTATAGTAATAATCACAAATTTTAACAAAAAAAAAACAGACTTCAATCTGGACCAAATTTAAATGACCAATTTATGGACCATACGGGAATATTGAGTTATTCGTTAATTTGTCGCGTACATACATAATGCAAATTGAAGACTTATATGGTTTTCTCATGGATGACATGTCAGAACTGGACCAAATTTAAATGGGACCATTCGGGAAGCACCAGCTTTCAAATAAAAAAAGAATCATCAAATCGGTTCACCCAGTCCAAAGTTATGAGGTAACAAACATAAAAAAAAAATACAGTCGAATTGAGAACCTCCTCCTTTTTTGAAGTCGGTTGAAAATCAATTTGGGTCATACAGACGTAGTATCAATAAAGACGAAATCGGAAAGTTCAGTTTTGATCAGAAATTACATAGCCTAAATAGGATTCATTTTCAAGTGAATGTTTGTATTAAAAGACAGTTAAGTACGAGATAAACTGACATAGAGAGTGTTTTAAATGGTGAATTATTTGTATGAGTAGACACAATATTGAGATTTTTGGGACGTTATTTTAAGACCATAGATTTGTTACTATGATAAAGAAAACTGACATAATTCGAAAAACTTTTATTTAGAAACCCAAATACATAGCAACTACTTTTTTTTATTTCGAAAAAAATAACCAGTCCAGACATGCGTGGAAAAAGAGCTTATGTCACATCCATGAATGTGGTACTATCGACTTTAATACGTAGTGGTTAAATAGTGTTTAGCTCATTGTTAGAAATTTGTGGCTCTCTTGATTATAGTCCAGTAAAGTCTTTGTTTGCTGTTGTCTCTCTTATATAATTTTAACCAAGTATTACATTCGCTATTGTGGCTCAAACAAAACTGAAATTCTTTCATTTTCAAGCTATTTTTATAATGTGCAAAACGGCCTTACTTTTATAGAATTCTTTTATTATACAATAACTAACAAAGGCTTGTTGAAAACCTAGTCTTAAGAAATCTTTACTGAAAGACTGACGGTCGTGAAACGGTTTACAGAAATATAAAATCTGGATGTATCTCTTTGTAAAGAGATAAGACTATTCTGCATTCTTTTCTTTTCTTTAAAAACTACTTCACCTAGACTGTGATTTTATTTTTTATTTAAATTTTGTATTTTACCAATTGCTAAAGCATCTGTAATCGGCTAAAACCCTTTTTGAAATCCAACTACTGCGCTGTCTTTAATTAAAATTGGAAATGAAAAGGAAAATTTTGATGTTGATTTTGGGACTCTGTACAGTTGCAGTACTTTAGTAACATCTATAAATGCGTATGAAAGATGAGATAAACTTAAAAATAAGGTATTACCATAAAACTATGGGACATCAAATTCGGAGATTATTTAAGCCAATTCGCGAAGAAACATTCATTTCAATATACTATTTAGGTCGATAAAGATTTTGATATGTTCTTAATGAATGAATGAAAAGACAAACCTGATTGTTCCACTGTTTTATTTAAATCTCAATTATACTAAATATGAATTAGTACACTGACTGTCACAGCATAAACCATTTACATGTATGTATACTAAACAGTGAGCAATTTACTAAAACCAAACCGCATAGCTACAATTTAGTTTTAAGGATTTACCTAATCTTATAAGTGCACACTTACCTAATATATTCCTTAGGTATATCGTCCAGAACGTAATCTAACATTTTAGTCCATAAGTGCTCCGTTAATTGGAACGGTTAATCCGCTTTCTGTACTGAATTCAAGACCTGAGTTACTCGGTCTCCCGGGCGGCTGGATGAGTTTAGCAATGGCTTAGATAATGAACTAGGCATATTACTTTATTGAAAGTAGTAGGATATATTACATGTAGAAATCTAGATACAAATTCAACAGAATTTACGCTAGAATATACTTATGTATACTTTTTACCGTGGGAGAGCCACGTTACGGCATGAATGGGCCGGTTCGACCGGAATGATACCACCGCCTCACAAAAAACCGGTGTGAAATAGCGCTTGCGCTGTGTTTCACCGAGTAAGTGAGGATACCGGAGGCCCATTCCCCTCCCGAAGTTTATCGACGGGTGGCTGAATATCGGGCGGAGTATGGCTATCGCCCTCCGCCCGAAGAGGTACGCGAATGGCGTGAAGCCGCTCGTCGAGCCACTATGGACAGATGGTCGTTCCGGCTGGAGACTCCACGCGCTGGCTTTGCCGCCGTGGAGGCTCTCCAGCCGGTCATCCTCGAGTGGGCAGGGCGGCAGCACGGGACCCTTTCCTTCCGACTGACGCAGGTCCTTTCCGGGCACGGTTGCTTCAGGAAGTACCTGCACTCGGTCGCTAGGAGGGAATTGAGTCCCGCCTGCCACCACTGCGACTGCAGTGAGGACTCGGCCCAGCATACGCTGGCGATTTGCCCCGCTTGGGCATCGCAGCGCCGGGCCCTCACTGCAGTCATCGGAGGAGAGGAGAAAAAAAAAAAAAAAAAAAAGGCCCATTCCCCTCCCCACATCCCTCTCCCTATCCCCCAAAGGCCGGCAACGCACTTGTTTCGCCTCTGGTGTTGCAGGTGTCTATGGGCGGCGGTAATCGCTTAACATCAGGTGATACGTCTGCTCGTTTGCCCTCTATTTCATAAAAGAACTTAGATCATTTGTTTAAAATATAAAAAAGACGTCATCATAAACATTTATCTACTTATTTATTCTGCTCATTAGGAACAATTTTGACTAGTTTATTTCAAGGTCGTTAAACGTTGCAGTTATGTTAAACGGTTGCTCCTGAGAAATCACTCATACCTACATTGGCTTTATATGCAGACTACGTTTACTGCATATGTAGGTTGCCTATAAAAGTAGTGATATTTCTAGGAGGTCATAAATAGATACTCTTTCGTGTCATCGCTCGCACTGACCTATCTGAGGCGATCAGGTCGCTTACTATTGACTAGATTAAAAAATAGCTTATAGGAAAACTGAAAAAGGGGAAAACAGTTTCAGAACTGGTGGTATATCTACTAGTAAACAGAGACTTCATTGATAAGACTAGGCATTCTTACGATATCAAATGAATACAATTGATGACAGCGGGTGAAATGATAACTTATAGAGAAGTCAAAAAAAAAAAAAAAAACAATTAAAAATCTTTTTAAAAACAAGCTTTTACCGCAATGCTTCGAGACGAATCAAACGCAATTTCTTGACAGAGTTCCTATGGCCACCTTCCAGCGCCAACATCAGATCAGCTCCATGTTAATATAATATTTTATAGTCACGCTGTATACATATGCTTGCAAAATTTCAGCAAAATCGGTTGAAGATATCTGCTTCCAAATTGAGTTGCAAGATTCCACCCGAACATACATACATACATTGCAAGTTAATAAAAAGCTTGTAATATATTTGGTACGGTGTTCAACTTTCCTTGGAATAGTTACTTCATATTTTTACATAGATTGTTTATTGATAATTCAAGTCATATGCAAGACAACGAAACACAACCTTATTCTTATACTTATAAAGCTGAAGAGTTTGTTTGTTTGAACGCGGTAATTTCAGGAACCGCTGGTCCGATTAGAAAAATTCTTTCAGTTTTGGATAGCGAATTTATCGAGGAAGGCTTTAGGCTATATATCATTACGCTACAACCGATAGGGGCGGAGCACCAATGAAGAATGTTTCAAAAACGGGGTAAAATTATCACGCTACGGGCAATAGGAGACGCAAACGAGGTTGCGTGGGTCAGCTAGTTAAAAATAAATACTTTCACTGTCTTACTGTGGACATTTTTACGTAGATATACACAGATCTGTCTGATTTCTCCCTTTTTATAAAGATAATTTGTATCTCTCTAGAAATGTTCTTTTGTCAAATATGAAAGGCACCTTTACCACAAAATTTTAGGATATGAATTTAAAAACTGTAGCGTTTAAATAGCTTCCATCGTATCGTAATAAATACGTCACGTACTACGCCCGTTTTAGAAAACACGTTTAATAATTTAGCTCCTTAAATGTCCTGTCTACAAGACATCGGCCCTACACATTCATTAATAAGTGAACGCAATTAACGTATTTATAAGACATGTCTAGGCTAGAGGGCTTCTCGGTGTTCTACTCACCATAGCAATACTTTCTAATAAATCATCATCAAAAGCCTTTAATGGCGGATTTGGGAAGGAGGTTCAGGTCCACTATTTATACCACGCTTGCCAAACAGGTTTGTTTGTCATTTCTTTCAGGCTTCAATACTATTTACAGTGGCTCCCATATAAAATTCTTCAAAACGGGATCGTCGTCAGTCGGTGTCGGGTTTCTGAAATGTTATAAAACACATCATGTACTAAACATCAAAAAATTCAATTAAAACCATTGTATAATTCTTTACATATTAATTTTCATTTAAATGTATGTTATATGAGTTTAAAAGTAAAATACGATCAATTTTTTTCCTCCCGGCTCGGGTGACGTAGGTGTCGCGTTTCGTGGCTGGCTCATCTGTGTTGCTCGACGTTTCGTAGTGTCGGTACTCGAAGTTGACGGTGATGTCTGCATTGTGCTGTGGTCTTGTATAATTAGCTCATATAAGCATGATTTCCAATGAAATTAATTACGATGCCATTCAGTTCAAATCATTCTTTAGTCGTCTCTTATATATACATTATCACTTAAATAGCCTTTAACAGTCCACTGCTGGACATAAACCTCTCTTAGAAAAAAGGTGTTGATCTACTAATCTACTATGGCAGTGGTCCGACCGCCGGCGAGTAAACGACTAACTATCGGCGATTTTCTCACTCAAGAAACGAACAAGAAATATACATTCCGTGTAAACGAAAGAGATGCATATATTAATAGTTACTCTCCGACTGTTGACACTGCCGGCGACGACTCGCTTTACTAGTTTTGTCGTTGGGCGATAACTCGCTCATATTTAATTAGTCAGGAATACAATGCACTAAAAAAGTCTAGAATTACAATATATTGAATGCAATGTTAACGTGCTATGTGTCTATTGTTACAGATGCGTTGCTGCGTGGCCGCGCTCTTGGTGTCAGCGCTCACCACCCTCGCGGTGGCGGTCGCTGACGACGCTCACCACGACGTGAGCGCCCCACAGGTAATACCTAGTAATTCAAATTGTTACTCGTGTGAAATATCTTCTAAAAAACAGTAGGTTTTGACAATGACACAATATACTAAATAGACCGACCCTTCCCTGGCCCAAACTGTACACCGATAAAAGCTAGAAAAATTCACCTAAATCTAGATGGCGCGCAAAAATAAGGTACTAGAAATAGTTTAAAGAACTCTATCACTATTTTATTGATATGCTTCAATTATAGTAATTATTTTATTATTTTTCGAATATAAATCTTACTTTCTAATGCTTGTTTAAAAAATTTTTTTTTCAATTGCGTAACTATAAGTTATCACCCATTTTTAGGAGATGTCGTTGCAATCGATTTAAATAAACTTGAATATAATGACCTATTTACTACGCTAGATGTCACATTTATAAGTTATTGATATGACGTATAGAATATTATATGCTGGATGCGCGATGATAGCGCCACCAAGTGGCTACAATAACGTCGGACTTTGATATGTCAAATGGTTAGTTGTCTTACGAAGAGTAAGTAAACAAACAAATTATTTCAACGAAAAATCGTAAAGGGGCGTACATTAATTACGTGAGGCATTTTTGATAATTTTTGACCTCCCCTCCCGCCTTGGTGAGATATCGTAAGATTTTCCTCAACTCCCTCCCCCGTCCCCAAATCTCACGCGAGATTCTTCAAATTTATGTTTTGGCTGTAAACGTGTTGGATTATTGAACTTGTTCTATTACTTCTATTGAAGACTAGCAAAGCAAAATCGAATGCTACTTCGCTGCTCTGCGGAGTTCGGACGAATACGACAAACACTATTGTGTCAGATTTGGCCATATTTTATTTGGAAATAATTTTTCACGCAATTTTACACATTAATTACGTGATATTTGCCAAGACCCCCCTAAGTGAGATTTGAAAAGATTTAGCTCAATCCCCTCCCCCCTAAAACACCTTACGTAATTAATGGAAGCCCCCTAATTTAAATATATTCTATTCGATCATGTAAATCTATGGCGTAGATAATAATGTTGAGCGATTTTATTTCCTGTCTGATATGGCATAATCAATAAATTTTAGGTCATTTATATGTCATTTTAATATAAAATAAATGATTGAACTGCAAAGTATAATCTTTATTTTGGAACGAAGTTCCTTATCGCGCGTCGCGAAAGGGGGCTAGACGGAAAAAAATGTAACGACACTTTTCGTGCCAAAAGTTGTAACGACACTTTTAACATTGAATTGACGTCATAGTGCTGGATACTCAACGTTAAATATAACCAACTGATTGCCAACGTCCATACCATGTTGAATACACCGGTTAGTACTTGGATAGGTGACCGCCTGGGAATACCACGTGATGTTGGGTTTTTGCATTTATTTACAGAAAATATATTGTTTTATAGTATATTTTGTAAAGCTTGATTATTACTAAAATAATTTGAGTATTTTATGCGCATTTTTATTAGTAGGAGCATATCAAATATAATATATATATATAAACTCCGTTCCATCCGGGTGTTCCTTGACACCTCTCAAGTTTTTATAACACATATTTTAATTTGTACAACAGGTAATATTAAAATCACATTAAATCAGTCAGGAGATTAACAAATAAATATTATTTCATATACATACACTTTAAACAGTTTTCTAACAATTTTGTTAACCTATTATTTAAATTACGGCAAAAACCAAAATCTGATAACAGCATTTTAAATCTAAAGAGTTCAGAAGAGGTTTCTAGAGAATTGACATTGATGCAGCTACGAAAATAAAGGTTATGAATTGGACAGAAGACGATAAATTCAGCTTGTCATTATTTAACAAATCTAAAGTGTATTTTTTTCTAAGGCGGCAAGGTGTAGTACTTGCCGCTCCAACCACAATCCGAAACTCCGAAAGTGGCTAGCAAAATCCGATTGTTTTGCTCTGATCTATTTAAAAAAAGAATAACAGAAATTCGAAATGCATTAATTAAAGATAAAGCTTGTGTGATCACTTTCGATGAAATCGCAATAATGTGTAACTTATAATATTCCATCAGCAGTAAAAGCAGAAATGTTACAACTCTTTTAAAAGGTACTATAAATAAACTATTTGATAATAAGTGGGCTTCTGCTACAAGCCGTATTTTGCGGTCGGGCTACGTAAAACCAAAATACATGCAAGAAATCAGGGAAATCTAGTAACTTTCCCTTTTTATTTTGTAACGTTTTGTAAAATTATTTGCGTTTTTTGATGTGCCACATTTAATTAAAAGTATTCAAAATCATTTTTTAAACAATAACTATGTTAGCGGCAATGAGCAAATTTCGTTTCAAGAAGTTACCAAACTATACGAAATAGACAAAACTTAAAACTTGAGTCGATCACTTACAAAATTGACAGATCGGCCCATTAACAGTAATAAAAAAAATGGGATGCCATAGAAACACGCTTTGTTTAAAAAAGTAACACATGCATTAAATGCGATAAAGAAGGGCAAAATTATATGAAAAATTACACAATTAACAAAAACAAAAACCAACTTCAATGTTCGACTTGATTTCTCTTGGATGCCATTATCAGATCTTAATGTCCTTATCATGGTACCACCGTTGGGACATCTCCTTTCCACTAAAAAAAGAATCATCAAAATCGGTTCATAAACGACGAAGTTATCTGCGAACACACATAAAAAAAACATATATATGGTCGAATTGAGAAACCTCCTCCTTTTTTAGAAGTCGGTTAAAAATTGAATCAGGATGTAATAGAAAATTTGTTTGTGCAATTTTGGCAAAAGGGTGGCTGAAACAAAAATCCAACAGCAAAGTTGCTAAGGACCATATTTAGGAGTAATTTAGTTAATTTCTTATAGAATAACAAAAAACTGTGAGGATGAAGATGGTAATTTTATCCAGTTAGCCGTTGGAGAAAGCAAATAATTTTCTCCAAAACCATCATTATCACCAAAACACGCAGTAAACAACGAGAAACAATGCACTCATGAACGGCAACTTATTTATTTATTATTTACCGCTGCCCATGGATACCCGCAACACCAGAGGTGTCACAAGGCTTTTAAGGAGAAGTATGCTCTTTTCTTGAAGATTGATTGAAGGTCGTATTGGTCCGGGAATACCGCAGTCGACAGTTCATTCCACAGTTTTGTTGTGTAGGGCAGAAATTTTCTCGAAAAGCGCACAGTTGACACCTAAATGATGAGGATGAAATTGCAGTCGCGTAGGATGATGGCGAAAAAAGGAGGCAGGGATCAATTCAATCAATTGCTCGGAGTACTCTCCATTGTAAATACGATAACAGATGCGTAACGGAGCCGCGTCTCTACACAGCGCGTGCAGCGCCAGAGATTCCAGCCGAATTGAAACTTCTTGACAATTGACGATTCGATTCGATTGTATATTAGTATTTCAATCATAGACGAATTGAATTTTGCGTGATATTTCACGCAAAATTCAATTCATCAATTCATCAATCAATTCAAAGATTCAAGAAATAGGTACATTTTGTATACTCAGAACAATAAAATTACTTGAGGAACTTGATGAACTTGTAAGAGTTGGTTTGCAGATGTTTATATTTGTGCAAAAAAAAGCTGGCAGGTGGCTTAGAAACTTCAGTCAACACATGTAAACAATGAAGGCCTTGCAAATACTAAGTAAATTATTAAAATATTCAAGGAGCTTTTACAAATGCGTGTGAACTTTTCAACACCTACCCACGAAAAAAAAAATTTTAACTTAATAAAGATTAAGTTTTACTTAAATATTTAAAAAGTAAAGATTATGAGCGTTTACATTATTTTTCTCTCAGTAATCGACATAGATATCATTATTGTCACATAATAAAATATACGTGTCGTTCCAAGATGAATATTTGAGGCCACTTTAAGGCGCCTCAATCGTGTTCAATTCAGTTCTCATACTGTATTAAGCCCAAATAATGTAACTAGGCCTGTTCCTTAACAGTAGGTTGACGACAGTTTCACACACACACTGTCGATAGTTTGCTCGAAAGCTTTTGCCGGATTTAGGTAAACTGAGTGTTGCGACAAGATGGAACGCAGAATTCTCCGGTTAATAACACTTTACGGTACCCGGTGTAGACGGTAGCACTGACCGCCTAGAGTAGGGTGCGCCACAGGAGAGTAGACAGTAGAGAGTGTTGTTGGTTTGAGCCACACGCGTTTATCACATAATGTCTACGGAGGCAGAATGCGCGTTGGCAGGAATATCCATGTTAGATTCGTTCCGCGTAACGCAGGTTCTTTCCGGTCACAGTTGCTTCGGAAATACCTGCACGCGGTTACTAGAAGTGAGTTGAATCCTGCCTGTCCAGTGGATTGAGCCGATTCCCTGTGCCATTACTTGAGCATCGCAGCGTTGGATATAGAATGCAGTTATGGGAGAATATCTCTCGCTGCCAACCATGTTATGCTCCATAGTGGATAGCAACAGAGTTTTATCTTCTGCGAAGATGACATTGCACAGAAAGAGGTGGCGGAAAGGACCAAGGATGAAAATTTCTACTTGGACCTAATTTGCCGCCAGCCGCTGAAACGGACGCAGCAGTGCATTCTAGCAACTCATGCCACCTTCAGTGGTAATTAAGAAAATGTTTAGTTAAAATTACTAATTTAAATTGTAATATTTATCTGCTATTGAGATGTCTTATAAACAGATATTTACAAAGATGTATTTTAACAAGCATATAGAATTTCTCAAACAGTACTATTAATACATTATTTCTTCTTGTTAAACTGCCAAGACTTATTTTCTCCATTTCTATTACAGTAATGTAGTTTTTTTTTAAATCGTTTAATTTGTCGCCCCCTAAAAGAAGCCGCCCTAGGCGTCAGCCTACTGAGCTTTCATCACTGAATAATATAACATATATAATATATGGATTTTTTTCAACAAATTTTGATTATTATAACACAATTAAGTAGCTAGACCTACATACAGAGTTTTATGTGAAAATTTAAAAAGTTTCATACAAAAATTAATGAAAAAATATATTCATGTACCGTATTTACCGAGAAGCATTTATTAAGAAGCTGTTTATTTGAAATTATAAACAGATTTCAATTTTATTTATTTGTGTGCATAGATGGCTCTTGGACGATTTAATAAAATATCACTTAAATTACTAATGTAATTATGTGGAAAACGACATCTAGTGGGACATTTTGCACTAATACAAAAACAAATAAACTTGACAGTTTATTCTCGGATTCGTATCGGAGTAGAAGCTCAGAAAATATCTTTGAAATTTACAATTTGATACACTTAGTGACATCTAGTGAACATTAAGCTTATTATACATCCGCGTACAACTCTAAGTTCATGCGGTGTAAGTCTATAGTTATATTTCGTCAGTGGTTTTGGCCTCAACAGGAACAAGGTATTTCCTTTTAATAAAAAAGTTAATGCTAGCCCTGCCAAAATGACTCCACTCTGCCTGGTGGTAAGCATAAGCAGAATCCAAGAGTAGTGGTCACCATACTGCGAATGCAGACAATGCAACAATGCAGCATGGTGACCGACACCATGGTGGGCTAGTGATGCTTCTGCATCATTGGGCCTCCAGTCTCGCACTCACCAACGAAACACGACAGCACGAACGCTGTCATTTTACGTTAATTTTCTGTGCGAGGGTAGTACCGCCCCGGTCGAGCCGGCCCGTAAATATAGGGCATTTTAGACAAAAAATGAAACCAACTGTTATGTAGAACTACCCTTTTTGACAAATTTTTAGAGGACATGGCTACTAAGCTGGACGTCGTGACTTTGATACCCATCCAGGACAAATAATGATGAGCATTTATACAGTGTCAGATTGTATTTGTTCTACAAAATTATCTTTTTCCTAAAACTAATGTTTTAAAATAACTAAGATAATAATCTGTACATAATACTCTCTTATAAGATGTACGCCTACAGTGGTTCCTTTGTGAAAATGCATTTTCCAATTTGCCATTTTCCTAATAAAGGGATTTTTGACATTTGAACCACTAACATTAAAGTTCGAAAAAAAGACTGAAATAACAGTTTTCTTTAAAATTTTATTAGGTAACTTAAACAATTAATAATCCGTGTTTCTACCGCGAACACTAACAACACAAGAATCGGTTTGGCATACTCAAAATGAGTTCATCCAAATCACGCTGTGGAATGGCCGCCCATGTTCGTTGCAACAACAAAAAAAGGTCTTCTTGCGACTGGATACCCTCCATATTCGGCAGAGCTCTTCTCTGTAGCATATCCCATGCATGCTCAATCGGGTTCAAGTCTGGCGTCTGAGCAGGCCAGGGCCAAAGCCACATCTCAATCTCAAGAAATCCGCATAAAAATGCTTGATCCCTAGACACTTTTGATGTGTGTATTTATTCTTTCGTCAAACTACGTGTAATTTTGATCACACTTACATAATAGGGACAAACAAATTGCCCTTTACAGGAATTGATGTATTTTTGAAAAATGAAGTTGCAATTAATATGTTTTATTTAAATGGTGTCATGATGTTGTGAAAAAATATTTTCTGACAAAAACATTTTTATTAGAACGGTGTTTTTGAAGCGATGCCTGATGGCGAGCACTTTGATCTGAACAACAACATAATTAACATTCCGAGAGCGTCAGAAAGCCCTAATAGAATTATAAAACATCTTGCAGTCAGCCGCGCGGAGCTAATGTCGTGGTCGCCTTTTTACAACAACTATTCTTCTCTTCTTTGTTTTAGCCAATTGTACCAATAGAAGAATGTTTTGAATAAACAAAGTTAATAGAATTGCTCACTTCACTGTACGTTGAAAATCTCTGCGGCGCTCTGCTGAAAAATTTGTTGTTTTGTTCCTCCACACGGACAATTTATATTTTTATTGCAATACGATGGAATTGCAACGGAAATGCATGCGCTTTTTAATGTCCGGCGTGCTCATACATTCATTTTTCATAAACAATTGATTGGAGCAAACAGAACCGACTTTTCAATTATACTTCGTTCATATTAAACTAAATGTTAGTATATTGGTTCTGCGTATATGTGTCTGTTTCATTTATCTATTCTAATATTATAAAACTGAAGAGTTTGTTTGTTTGAACGCGCTAACCTCAGGAATCGCTGATCCGATTTGAAAAATTATTTCAGTGTTGAATAGTACATTTATCGAGGAAGGCTATAGGCTATATATCATCACGCTAAGACCAATAGGAGCGGAGCACCTATGATGAATGTTTCAAAGACGGGGGAAAATTGTTACGCTACGGGCAATAGGAGACGCAAACGAGGTTGCGTGGGTCAGCTAATAATATATATAGAGGTAATGTAAACACAAACACAAATCAATAAATCTCTTGTTTGTTTTAGAATGACAACGAAGTAGAATTAACTGAAGAAGACAAAAGGGCGTGGTCCAGTCTACACGGCGGTGGTGGATGGGGCAAGAGAGGTTGGCAAGATATGAGCAGTGCCTGGGGAAAACGCGCTTGGCAGGACCTTAACTCTGCCTGGGGCAAACGCGGCTGGCAAGACATGAGCAGCGCGTGGGGTAAACGGGCATGGCAGGATCTCAACTCTGCTTGGGGGAAAAGAGGCTGGCAAGATCTGAACTCAGCCTGGGGCAAGCGTGCTTGGAGGGATATGTCGCAATCGCCTTGGGGCAAGCGAGGCTGGCAAGACATGTCATCTGCTTGGGGTAAGCGAGGCTGGAACGACATGAGCTCTGCTTGGGGCAAGCGAGGCTGGAATGACATGTCATCTGCTTGGGGCAAGCGAGGCTGGAACGACATGAGCTCTGCTTGGGGCAAGCGTGCACCTGTAAGTATTTAAGAAACATTATTTGATTGACGTTTGGCCTAGTGGTTTAACGGTCACCACGCCCTTTCCTACTTCGCCAAGTGTCGTGGGTTCAAATCCCACGTAGGACAACACTTTGTGTGATCCACAAATTGTTGTTCTGAGTCTGGGTGTTCTTTGTGTCCGTTTCATGTATGTTTGTAAAGTCCCCCGCGACACAGGATTTATTCCTAGTGCGGAAGTTGTCTATAAAAAAGAAAAAAAAAAAGAAACATACTTGACAGTTTTTTGTTACTTTTTTGCGTTGCACTCACAAATCATTTTGCTATATGGCACTATAAATGTGTGCTCTCCATCTTAAGATATTGTTGTTTATCCAGGAAAAGTGGGCGAACTTCCACGGCTCTTGGGGCAAACGTGTAACTGATCCCGACTACGAAGAAATGGACGCGGCCATTGAACAGTTGATACCCATTCAACAGGTGACTTGTAACAAAATATTTCAACGACAATTCTTAACTTTCTCCCAAAGGAAAACAAAGTTTTTCTGTATTTACATAATGTTCTGACAGTTCTTTATTATTTTGGATTCAAAGCGCATATATAAATTTTAAGAAGTTTAAAATTACCATTTTTCTGTTAATGACAAAAGGAATACCTACTATCGTTATATAAACTCGTTACGATTATTCGGGTATTCAATATGAGGGTGACTCATAGTTAGCCTTTTTTCAAAGTATCGACCATAAAAAAATGTAAAAATTTAGTTCTATTACGGAACTGGTCAGCCTGTTTATTACGATTTAAAATGAAATGGAAATTGTCTTTGAAGCGACTTGTTAATATTGTAAGTGTATTTAAGACCTTCATGTGATGCCGACTAAATACGGTACTTCCAAATCATTTAGCGAGAAACATACTATTTGACACAGCTGATCTCAGCAGCTCCGAAAATAAATGAGAAAGATTTGTAAATGACAAGGAAGTATCTTGAAAATCTCAACGCTTGACGTGTAGAAATAATACCAGACAATTTCAAACTTACCAATTAATAGAGTATTTTACAATTGAAATAGAGAATATCACTTATGAATAAATGATTTAGGTTCAGGACACCGAACGAATTGAATCGCCAGAGAAGAAAGCATGGTCTGCGCTGCATGGAGCATGGGGCAAGCGACCAGCCAAACAGGCTCAGTATAACAGTGGTAAATTTATATAATATATACTTCTCTTAAATATAAATATTGAAAAGTAAAACTGTGTACTAACAGGTAGTATATAGATGACAATTCTGTCCTATCAAATTGAATAAGTCTTAATTTGTTGAATTATCTTCAGGAAACAAACTATCCAGCTCATTTTTCAAATTGATTTTTGATTTATAAAGAGAACCTCTTGTATCTCTTGTTAGCAACCTTTGAGTCATTTCTAGAACCACATAATTTGGAACAGTACATTAGACCTAAGTAATATTTTCTGCCCTTTAATAAAACCAAGAATCCTGAAATAACTTCATCCGTATATATATGTCAGTTCTGTGTGTAAGCCGCTTAACTTTCAAACATTCACTGCAAAATTTTGCAGCAAAAACGTGGAACTAATAGATGGAATGCCGTAAAGATATGTAGCTGGAAAATTTATAATCTCGTCTCTTTGGCGGACTTTCAAAGCAAAATTTTAATTAAATACAAAGTGGAATTCCTCTGGACAAGTTTTATGGATTAGCGTTGAGTTTTTAATTTTATGGTAGAATATGTAATATCATATGTATTTAAGTATAGCAAATATGAATAATCTTTGGATGGAGATTGAATCTCTAAGATGTGACCTTAAAAATGAAAATGTTAACCATCCTTATTTGGTCTTAGGATTAAAAGAATTAATCTGAAAATTGTAGTTGCCTTGCAGAAGTTGACACTAACAAATGTTGTTCTGTTAAAAGTGTTTGTGAATGACAACGAAAGAGGCAATTATTACAGCGACACTTGACGAATGGCACCCGAAGTGATTGATTTCAATACTAAGTTGTTTCTGTTTCGCGATGTTTGCCGTCTCGAGTGGCGCGGCTCGGTGACATCTCGATTAATAAAGTTTTGTTTCGAAGACAACCCTAGATTGTCTATTGTATACAGTCCGTTCAGCTTTAATTAAATATGTACATTAACTAGTGTACAAAGTTAAAATCACGTTTAGCTTTTCTAATTAAACTAAGATAGATACCAGTCATCGACAGCAATCTGTGTTCTAAGCATATTATATTATGTACACAAACATGAAATAGGAGGTTATGAAGTTAAAACGTGAAAAGTACTAGTGGTGGCTATAGATAACATAGATTCTGCATCAGAACTTCAATTCAAACTTGTCAAAAAAAGTCACAAAATCTCGTCTTTGTTTTATTAATTTACGGCACAGGAAGACAAAAAACATACAGATCACCAGCTGGTACATGATTACCATCACCCAAAGACACCTACAACTCTAGAGGCTTAAGTTTGTTGCCTTTCGAGTCTTCCCCTAAAATCAGAGAAAGGGGAAGTTAGCACCGGTACTTTCGCTTACTTGGGAAAAAGTTTTCTGTAACTCCGGTTCAGTCTTTTCTTTGTAAACTCTTCCCTTCCACACGCTCACCATTTCTATACTCTATGATCAACAGTAGTGACCCACGGACACACCATGTTATAGCAATCGGGATGTCCCAGGAAAAATTAAACCGTCTTGAAACTCGCAACGAAATTAATTAGAAGAAAACTGGAAAAGTTGGAAATGTAATAAGTTCACTACCCTTCTTAGCAAAGTGGAAGACAGAATGAAGTAGAAATAGGCATACAACATTTAAATCAAGAAACCACAGACATAACACATTCATTATGGGTTCTAAGTGAACAATATTTGATTTCTATAATATGGTCCGATTCAGTCCAGCCTGTCTATTTATGCCGTAGCATGGCTCTCCAACTGTGTGTTCATAACCCATCATAGTGATATTTCAGTGCCTAATAAATTAGTCCACCCCACGATACGTGCCTACCTAATATTTTGAGCCAACTTGAAATTTGTTGGAACGTCCCACTGAATTTGATAATGTTCCTCGTCGGCCTTTTTAAAATTAAATAGCCCCGAGTCAATATGGCCGCCCCCCGACAGACGTTAACAAGGAATATTTCACGCGTTAAACTTCATAATTTCGTATAAATTTAATGACTGACAATTTTATTAAAAGTATGATCCATTCCTGACGGTGTATTAATAAAAGCCTCAATTACTTTTTTATTTCAATTGGACTTTTATTACTTGAAAAGTATTTAAGTCTTTGTTGGTAAAAAGATATTAGAGATGTCAGAAGAGAAAACCGATGTTTCAATATGTATAGGAGTTTGTGATGATTTAAAATATGTCGAAAATTAAAATCATTTCTGAGAGATGAATGTAGGATTGGGAAATTATAGCATCCTGAATTTCAAGTATGCATGTGACCTACAGGATCATATTACTGGAAGCGTGAGCCCGCCTGGACTAATTTAAGAGGCATGTGGGGCAAACGTTCAGCGCAGGTGGATGTGGACGCAATAGATGACGAACATGGTAACCACTCCACGACAGCTACTTGTAGAAGCTCGCACACTTGTAGAACTCCAGAGTTATAGCTTTTACTCTTTCTACTGTATCTATCTTCTGTTTCGCTCTAGAAGTCTTCCTGTAGTTAATTTTGTGTAGCTAGTTCTGTACTTGACCTTCTAGATTCTTCATTCCTCTTCGTATAACCTATGTATGTTTGAGTTTACATTCGGTGTTAGATATGTGTTATTTGTGTAGAAAAATTGTAAATAGATAGTTAGACATATATGCTTATACACTTAAATCAGGAGCACATACACGCTTGGAAAATCTACATACCTATAATAAAATCATAATCAAAAATCTAAAGGGCTCTACCGATCGTACTGTACATTTTATGATGTAAAATTTACATTTTCCTGTGTGTATTTTATGCGTTGAGGTATTTTTCATACATTCATAATGATTTTCTACATTCATACATACTACCAGGCATACAACAATAAACCTAAGGTTACTTTTCGTCTAGAAAAAACGTTTCTAACTAACAAAAGTAGTAAATAATATACTAGTAAATATGTAGTCATGTTTGTAAGTGTAAACAAAAATCTGATGTGATGAGTGAATTGAAAACTAAGCGATCTACAAAAATATAACGCTTGAATGAACATTATCCACAGATAAAATAATATTGTCGAGTTAAAATACGGCGACAAAATCTTCTGTATCGATGCGTGGAGCAACAGTTGACGGAGCGCGAATTGTGAACACGACGACTAATGTTTCAGCTTTGATGCATAGTCATACCTACTTGAGTGATTTTATATTATTTCCCCATCTTTCCGTAAAATATTATACTGTATATTAAATATCCATTCGGCCTTTTCCTATTCCAACAAACAAACTAACTTCAAAATAGCCCACGCTTTTGAACTGATTTGAAAAATCAACTGAATTATCTATTGTTTTACTGAAAAGATTATTAAATAGGTCCAATATTATGTAACTTTAAAGGAATCAAAGTGTTTAACCATTGGAAATCAAAGTCTCAAGACAAACAAAACTTCATGACAGATTAAATAACAAAGCTAAGGAAAGCAGCTATAATGCCAAAAGTAATAAAACGTAATTAAATCAAGTACGGTATTCCAGCTCACTGGCTCTTTTGGAAGTTTGCTTAGCGCCCGTGGGTTAATCTTGGCTCACTTATTCACGATTTAATTCGTCGCATCTGGGCGATGATTGCTTATTGTCGATACAGCCAAGTCTTCATTCTACAAACGTCAACATTACTACTATTACAACTAGAAAACTCATCAAATGTATAGGAGTGACTTCATTTCTTCTTCTACTGTCGCATTGGGCGACGCCTGTAATGATAGTGTTGTTTTAAGGTGTGAATAAATAAATAAATCTCAAGATTCTCAAGTCACGCGGTCAAAAAAATCATATAAGAGAATAGAAACGTTAGCGATTGCGGAAAGAGGTCCCCAGATTTTATGGATATACACTTTTCGTTCTAATTTTTTAATGTTTTAGAGATTTAAGTAATCTATTTAGAGCAACAGTATCGCAAATAATTCATTTAACTTCTTACCCCTTTAATTGTGGTTGGTAATGATTAATAAAACTGTAAAGTACGTTAAAGTAAGAAATATCAGAAAACCATTGGAGCAACCATGCTGCAAGTTTTTGGACAGACAACGTTACTGATATTATAGTAAGTCGAAATGACCGAAGTCGTTTATACGTGTTTTCTTAGTTATAGAAAGGTTTTGACACATCCGACTAGATGTTACAAAACAAGTTTAACACAACAATAACACTATTTCAATCGCTTTTATATAAGTTAATATATTTTGTTTAGTTTCCCAAATATTTGAAGCCATTACCATTTTTAATTAGGCTGCTATGCATGACTGACTAAAATGTTACTACTACTGTACATAAATATGTTGTATGTACTGTACATAAAGTGCGGGAGTTGTCTTTAAAAAAAAATATAAAGAAAAAAAAAGACATCAATTTTTTTGTTATAAACTTTTACTAATATATTTCGTTCGTTTCCACAGAGAGTACTGCGCGGGACGAGGCCTAGACTACTGGAACTGTGTACAATATTATATAACTAAATACTACATGTAAACAACTGTCATATTTTAGGTGCCACTGTCTCTCAATAACATTTCTATCCCTGTATTACTCATGTCACACCTAATGTAATTTAATTTGTTAAAATTCAAAATGCGACCAAAAAAATAAACCTGTATTTGTTTTCTTTAAATTTATTAAATTTCATTTTTCATGCATGGTAACATTTTTTAGAATTTATATTTCGAATTCAGAAATGAATTCGCGCAATTTTGATTATAATAAAAATGGTCGATTAGAATAGAATATAGTTGTGCGTAATCTGTTGCAGTACCTGTGCTTGTTATTTATATTATTTAATATTTTATCATTTTTGTAAAGGGTGTGATATATAACTGTTCCCTTATCCGTAATGCGCTTCGAAATTGAAATATTCGTACAAATAGTCCTACGTCACCTTCTAGTGTAAACGAGATTTTTATCAAATATAATATATTTACATTAAGAATTAAGAAATAGTGTTTATTTTTACGACAATTGGTATTAAGTGTAACTACATAAGGCGTAGTACACACGTGTAACTCTTACGTACTTGTATGATGATAGCTAGATAATTAATTGTATTTTATTAGTCAAGTTGATGTACATTGTACTATGAGGCTTCGCGAGAAGTTCACGTTTGTCCAATAAAAAGTTATTCTGAAGCCGAATCTAGTTTTATTTTATTTAGTATTAAACTATGTATGTATATATAAAAATTACAGTGCTGTCATTCAAACTACACATACCTACAAAGTTTCGTTTAAAAAAACCTGAAACTATACTCTGTCCATTACTTTATTTTCTTTTTGACAGTTCAAGAAATTTTGAAATTAGTCACGCCCTCACTCATTACCGATTCGATTTGAAACGAATAGCGATTTTATTTATGAAGAACTTTCAATCGTTTTAATTAAATATTTTTTGTTGAAATATTAATTATGCCTTCATTAGTTTTTTATATTATGTAAGAAATAAACAAAAATATAAATAATAAATCAGTAAATTAGATGAATGAACAGAGTTATTGTTCTTTACTCTTGGTTTGATCCTAAATTCCAAGATTTCGACTTAATTCCTTGCAAAAATTCAATCTTGGAGTCATAGATACAATTTTTATTTCCTTTTTTTATTAAATTTACAGAAAAAATACTTACATGAAGTAAAATTATCTTTATCATATGATCGGTTTATCGTATTTCAAGTACTGTTTTATAGTCTGTGGTTGTTTGTTATGCACAGACCACTTCACTAAAGTACCGTCACCGTCAATAAAGTACGACATTACTGTAGTACATAATTCCGAAAAAAAAATGGTAATTTATAGGCATGAGCTGTCAAAAAGAAAATAAAGTAATGGACAGAGTATAGTGGTAACAAATTAGGAATATATTGTGTCAACACCATAGAGTTATTATAATTAGAGCAGGGGAGCCAGGCCTCCAGCTGTCCCTCGGTTAGAAAGAGAGAGATAATCGCAGTACCTCGTACTGTCTCGCTCTACTCCCGTTTGCGCAGTTTGCGCGGAAAAGCAGCATAGCAGAACCATGGTATAAGAAAACAAGGTATCGCATTCTGACAGCGACACAGTGTGACGTCACTATCCAGTTACCACTTTATAGCAACATAACATGAAATAAACCTATAACAACTCTAATAACTATGGTCAACACTCCTATTCATGCTGTGGACGTTATGGGAGACGACTAAGGGACCAAATTACGTAGAAATAACTGCACTGCAAGGAATAGAAAAATATGACACCATTTTTATACCGATTCGCTTGGCCAGCTTGCTCCTTAATAAACAGAGACCTATGTCCATCAGTGGACTTATAGACTTCTAGTCAATGAGTAGTCTGAGTAATAGCTGACCAACTAATTCGAGTTAAGTTGCCTAAACCGTTAGTGTGAAATGTCAATACTATGAAATAACAAATTGCGCTTACTACGGAACCCAACATTAGGCGTAGCTCAACACGAACTTGGCCGGTTTTTTATTTAAAACTATCGTTTGTCTGCGGCGCCGCCTACGAGTATGTTGGTTATCGCGACAAAAAGTAGCCTATGTATTTTTCTAGGTCCAATTTATTTCAATACCGCCGTTCAAAAATTTATCCAAATCGATTTAGTCGTGAAAGTATAAGAGACATAGACATAGACAAACAAAGTTACTTCGTATACATAATATTACTAGCGATAGTATAGAAGAACTGATTAAAATCACAAATTTTAACAAAAAAAATACCGACTTCAATCTGGACCAAATTTAAATGGGACCACACGGGAACCAGCTATCAAATAAAAAAAGAAGGTTCACCCAGTCGAAAGTTACGAAGTAACAAACATAAAAAAAAAACAGTCGAATTGAGAACCTCCTCCTTTTTTTGAAGTCGGTTAAAAAGAAATGCGAATGACAGATTTAGATCACACTTAGTGGCGTCCGGTCTTGTATTAGTATCGACGTACAATGCTGAATGACGGTCTCCTCCAAGGTCTTGTATTTTGAGCTAATCCCTTTGAACTAATTCAAGAATGTTGAGGGTTATTTGAACCAGCACTTCAGAACAAACCGGGTCAGGACTTAATAATAAAATCACTTCTTTAAACCCTGAAGCGAAACAAACATTGAAACTTTTCAAACTTCCTCACTGCAAAGTCTTTTGCACACTCTTTCACAACTTGTTTCCCTGTAATATTATTAAAAGTTAAAAATCTTGTGTAGCAAATAAAAAAAAACTTCGTTTAAAAAAACCGACTTCAAAAACTAAAAAGTATAAAATAACTTAATTTGTATGTGCTACCTATTCATAGGTAGTATTCAATTATCTTACTGCCTCGTTGGTCTCGCGGTTGGCGTGTGCGACTGCTGATCATGAGGTCTCACGTTCGATTCCCGGGTCGGACCAAATGTTTGTATGATCTACAAATATTTGCTTCGGAGTTAGGGTGTTTTCTATGTATAATATGTATGTATTTACAAAAAAAAAAGTATATATGTATTTGTATCAGTTGTCTAGTACCCATAACACAAGCTCTGCTTAGCTTGGGACTAGATGGCGTTGTGTGTTAGATGTCCGAAAATATTTATTTATTTATTTATAGGTTTAAAGTCAGTGCCAAGCCAAATGTAATAGTAGGTACCACACTCGCTATATTTCGAGACGAACGTCAACGACGTCACCGACGCTTCGGTTGTTTTGTTCAACGCGAAGAGCAGCTATCCCACTCAAGTTCACGCGCGGAGAGTCCGGTACCTATTAGACAATTGCTCGTAACTTCATTGCAGGCGCTCTCGTAAATTTGAGGGTTTACTTCGATTTCCTTAGGATCCCATCATCAGATCCTGATATGGTGGCCATGGGACCACATGGGGAGCATACCCTTTCGAATACAAAAAGAATTTTCAAAATCGGTCCACAATTGACGGAGTAATCGGGTAACATACATAAAAAAAATAATAATAATACATACAGTGGAACATAGAACCTCCTCCTTTTTGGAAGACGGTTAATAAAGATAAAAAAGCATCCAGTTTAAGCCCGTCCGTAACTTTATGTTCTTTCTTTAATTTTTTTAAAAAGACAACACCCGTATTAGGAATATATACAACCTGTCACGGGGGACTTCACAAACATACATAAAACGGACAAAAACAATACCCAGATTACTTGTGCGATTAGGAAGTGCCGAATCAGCACCGCACTTCGTAACAGCCGTGCACCACGCGCTACGAGAATATCACGTCGCGGCTCCCTTCCAAAGAGACCTTACCAAGATATAAAATGGTACGAGAGACAGTTAACATTACTTTTGGTACTAATATCGTCCAACTGTCATCTCCTTAGTTATAATTAGTTTAACGTGATTGTTGGTACATCGTCCAACTATCACCCCCTGGTACCTACCCAATTATTATTTAGCTTTTAGTACATTATTTTCAATAAAACGGTTTAAATTATAAACTTCTTTACATAATTTTTATTTTCAAGTTTTTAGTTTTTAATTATTCATAGTGAACTGTATTCTACCAGTCAAGCCCTTTCATTTGATATCCATATTGAGGTAGTCGTGACAAAATTAGTAAACCGCCACTTTATAGCGGCGGCCATCTTGGATTTACAATGAAACAGAATTCATTTCATTACATTGTCACCAGAACTGAGGGTGTATACCAAATTTCAGATCAACAGGAAGGAGGTCAAATTTCAATTACAAGATTTGACGCAAACTAATAACTAAACAAAAAGGTCAAGCTGTTAAAATACGGTTGAGTAGTTTATGCGCTACGGTGCCATTCAAGCCCAAATATACTGTCAAAACTATTATCCTTCCTGTTGGCTTCGCTGTGGTCGGGTAAAAATGAAAAACCCACTAATTACGAATAAGGGTAACGGTTCAGTTTGGTGTGGTTTGGTTTGGTGGAAAACCCCATACGTGTATGTTTACAAAATAAAAGTAAATACATATTATATATTTAGGGCTCCCACACATAACTACGATGCTATGCAATGCGGCGTGAAGTTCTTACGGTGCATTCGTGCAAGCTCGCAGTTATGTGTTACCCCTTACATTGTTCGTATAGTGACGGATTCAGAATACAGTGTCAACACCTCCATTCATCCTAGGGGTATTGTTAGAGGCGAAGGGAATAAACTAAACAGGACGACATCACTGCAAAAAGAAGGAAATCTTGACACAAACCCTATACCAGCCCGTCTGGTCAGCGTGCTGTAGTAGACCAACACCTTCTTACTAAGGAGAGGCTTATGTTCAGCAGTGGACTAATAAGGCTGTTTATGATTGATGATGTATTTATACCAGTTGCCTAACTTGCCTACTACCAATACTTGACGCGGTTTTTTTTTTATATTTGACCCTGCCAACCTTGACTACTCTGGTCTCTGCCTGATGGAAAGCATAAGTAAAATCCAAGAGTGGTGGTCACCAAACTCATTGTAATTGCAGACAATGCAACAATGCTGCATGGTGACCCACACTATGGCAGTCTAGTGATGCTTCTGCATCATTGGGCTACTATGGGCATCACTAACGAAACACGACAGCACGAATGCTGTCATTTTACGTTGATCTTCTGTGCGAGGGTAGTACCGCCCCGGTCGAGCCGGCCCAACCGTGCTGAAATCAGCGTGGCTCTACTACCTGTAAAAGATGTATACAGAGGTCCAATATTTCAATAAGTCAAAAACTTAGAATATTATATCTGTCACTTTAATTCACACGTAAGGAAAGAGCAACAGTGATGCGATGGCTGCAGTAAAAAAGGCTATGTTTAAGACTGTTTACCGTTCAAAGTTAAGGTCAAGCCGGATAAATCGCGCTGTTTGAATCGCGATATAATTTGCTACCAAGTGTAGGTTAATAATAAGTGCTTTAAGTGAACTATTAGCTAGATCAGAATAAAGTGGTTGTATTGAGTATCTATACTACTTATAATAAAAATGTAACAGGTCAAATTCTGTACATTGAAGATATTTTGAAAATTTTTTTTGGAGGGCACTCTGTTATCGATACTGAAACCAAAACTATTTTCTTTTTCATTTTTGTCTGTCTGTCTGTCTGTCTGTCTGTCTGTCTGTCTGTCTGTATCTTGGCCGCGCATCACGCCGAAACTACTGAATGGATTCAAATGAAACTTGGCATGATTTGAGTTCATACTCCGAGGTAGGACATAGGATACTTTTTATTCCGAAATTCCGGACGGTTTCACTGTGAGGGGGGATGAAAGTCAAAATGTGTAATTAATTGTAATTCATTAACGAGTAGTCCGATTGCAATAATTCTTTTTTTGTTAGAAAGGAGATACTCTGAAGATTGTAGCATTCATTATTTAATTTATCACAATCTCTCTATCTATTGGAAAAAAAAATATAAAGAATTTATCATTACGAAATACGACACGTAGCGACATCTTTTGGAAGACATGCGTAATTAATAACACTTTGATTAATATATCGTGGAATAATCGTAGAACGTATTACGTATAATTCGGTGTAGCATTAAGTATTTGATTTATCGCAATCTCTCTATCCATAGGAAAAAGAATATCTATATCTCTCTGTAGACGTCGAATCTGTGTGTTTGGTTGTGCCCGCATGACTTAAATATTCAAAATAATCGTGGGAACGTTTTATGCACAAGCATTGTGATTAATGTGGTATGTAGTTAGTATTTGATAGGTAGGTATTTGTTTTATGTTCTCTCTTTCCATAGAAAGGGTTGTTTTAAATTTTCTTGAAAAATTTATTTGCTTAAAACAGCGACATCTTTTGAAATCAAGTAACTAACTTTACAATAGGTACGTAATATGATTACTCTTTTTAACGTATAATAAAAATGTAACAGTTCAGTTCTGTACATTAAAGTAATTTAGATGATTTTTTGGGAGGGCTCTCTAATCGATACTGAAGCAATTACATTTTCTTATAAATTGTTTCTGTGCTTAAAACAGCGACATCTTTTGGAATCAAGTAACTAACTTTACAATAGGTACGTAATATGATTACTTTTAAACGCATAAGAAAAGTGTATAAGATCAATTCTGTACATTAAAGAAATTTAGATTTTTTTGGGAGGATGCTCTTATTGATACTGAACCAAAAACTAGAATGCCATAAACGTTAAATGGTCATTTATATTTATGATATTTATTTTAAGTTTAAAATACTTATAATAATAATAAAAATAATAATATAATTTTTATTTGCTTAAATGTGGTACAAAAACATGGTAAAAAATAAAAATGAAATATGCACGAAACACATTTCACCAGTAATAGGCATGCAAATTTAGTGTTGAAGTCTTTCGTTTGTACGAAAGACTGCTTTAATAACTATTTCAGCAATAGTTATTAAATTGCTAAAACTATATTAATTGCTAATTAGCAATAATGAATTAACTAAATTAGAATCAATTTAAAAAGATTACGTGTAACACTTTGAAAATACATACAAGAACTACTTAATAAATTCAATACACACCTACAATGCATTTCTAAAATGATAAGACGGACACGAATTTTTTTGTAGGAATTCCTTAATGGAGTAATAACTGTTTTCTGCCAACCATTTTCTAAGAACAACACAAAACTTATTGAGTGGTAGGTCAGTTATCCACTTGGGTATTGTGTTGTATATTAGGGGAGCCATATAGGTACACACAATTTCGTCTAAATAGTTCGATTCTATAAATATTACTTGGTATTATAATATTTCTTCTGTATTTTAACCGACTTCCAAAAGGAGGAGGTTCTCAATTTCATCGGTATATTTTTTTTAACCGACTGCCAAAAGGATGGGGTTCTCAATTTCATCTGTATATTTTTTTTTATGTATGTACACGGATTATTCCGTCAATTTGTGGACCGATTTTGGAAATTCTTTTTATATTCGAAAGGGTGTGCTCCCCATGTGGTCCCATGGCCACCATATCAGGATTTGATGATGGGATCCTAAGGAAATCGAAGGAAACCCTCAAATTTATGTAAGCGCCTGCAATGAAGTTAAAGCAATTGTCTGCATGCCTTCATATTCTGTAGACATCATTTAATTTCATAATATATAAAACGGGTCTTAACGATATCAGAGTTAACCTCAGATAGTCAGTTTACCTCAAATCACTTGAATTATTATAGTAACCTATAGAAGATAGTCCATTTGAGATTTTATTACAAAAAAATACCTGAAGTCCTTTCGATTTTATACAGCATGTATGTTACCTTTAGTCGTATTCTTTCAAGTTATTTAGGTGAAATGATGACGAGAGACTTGAGAAAGACTAAAAAGTGAAAAATAAAAAAAACTTCGTTTAAAAAAACCGAACCGAAAAAACTAAAAAGTACCAAATAACTTAGTTTGTATGTACTACCTATTCATAGGTTTGAAGTCGGTGCCAAGCCAAAATGTAATAGTAGGTACCGCACTCGGCGCACGTGACCTTGAGCGGGATAGCTGCTCATCGCGTAGAACAAAACAACTGAAGCATCGGTGACGTCGTTGACGTTCGTCTCGAAATGTAGCGAGTGTGATACCTACTATTACATTTGCCTTGGCACTAACTTCAAACCTAGGTAGCACATGCAAATTAAGTTAACTGATACTTTTTAGTTTTTAAAGTCAGTTTTTTTAAACGAAGTTTTTTTTTAGTATTTTGTCAGGTTATAGCATAGGTATAAGCAGGCGATTTTTGTTGTACCTAAATAATTAGCAAATAGTCTTTTGTAGATACTAATTGGTTTTCTCGGTATTTTTAGAATTTTGTAAGGTTATAGCATAGGTACCTAGGTACCTATAATTTACTTTTTTATAGGATTTTGTTAGGTTATTGGTATGGGCATAGGTAAGCAGATGTTTTTCGTTGCAAATATTTAATTACTTAGCCTTATTTGTTGGTGTTTTAATTTCTTTTAGTAAGTTGTAGATACCTTCCATTTTTTTCGTTGAATTAGTTGTAGATACTTAATTAATTTAGTTTTATTTACGCTTTGAAAGTAAGCTTCATTCGTTATGTCTAATTTTTCATTTAACTGTAGTGATAAATTTAACATTCTTTTTCGTATTCGATTTTATCACATCACACTAATTTATAGAAGCGAATGTTTGTGAGGGTGTATGTTTTATACTTCATCACGCAAAAAGCACTGGACGGAATTGGATGAAACTTTACAGTAATATAGCTTACTAGCTGTTGCCCGCAGCTTCACTCGCGTGGAAGTTGATTATTTACAATATATTTAATTAAAACTGTGTAAGTATGTATGAATAATTTATTCATGTTTTTAAACGTACCTATTTATATATTTTTAATCAATAGCCCATTAAAAAGGATTTCATACTAACGTTCGACCCTTATTTTTACCCCTTTAGAAATAGAATTCCCATAAATGATGATATGGGTATTAATTTATTTGTACTTAAAAGCCTAAGGACAAAGTTTCAGGCTACTAAATTAAAAATGACTGACTTCCAAACTAATCTACTTACGACATTTTAACACCTAATTCACCCCTTAGGGGTAGAAATATCATTTATGGGATTTCCTTTTGAGGGCGCTCTGGTTCCCTGGTTTCTAGAACCCGAGACGGTGTGCGGTTTTTAGTCGGTTCGAGTCCGACATAACCACCAGTTGGTGATATCCGAGGGAATTTCCGCACAAAAAAAGGGGTAGATATAATATCCAGAGACACTTAGTATCTACGCGTTTTTAATTATTAGCCCAAAGATAATTTTTCATGTTTCTAACTTAAAAAAGACGGACTTCCATACAAACTTTCAACCCCTATTTCACCCTCTTACTGGTAGAATATTGGGAAACGCTTAAATACGCATCTCCTATTTTTTTATCAATAGCCCTAAAATAAATTTTCATGTTTCTAACTTCAAAACTGACGGACTTCTAGACTAACCCGCTTACGAAATGTCAACGCCTATTTCATCCCTTCAGCGTAGAATATCGAGAAAGGCCTAAATACGTATCTATTCATTTTTAATCAGTAGCCGAAGCCAAAAGAAAAGTTTCATGTTTCTAATTTAAAAATGACGCAGTTCCAAACAAAGTTCAACCCCTATTTCACCCCCTTAGGGGTAGAATATTAGGAAACGTTGAAATACATATCTACAAATTTTTATAAGTAACCCAAAAATAAAGTTTCATATTTCTTAAATAGCCCTAAAATAAACTTTCATGTTTTTAACTTCAAAAATGACGGACTTCCAGACTAACCTACATACAAAACGTCAACCCCTATTTCACCCTTAAGGAGTAGAATATCCGCTCTATCTATCAGAAACGCTTAAATACGTGTTTACTCATTTTTAATCAGTAGCCCAAAAATAAAGTTTCATGTTTCTAACTTAAAAAATGACGGACTTCCATACAAACTTTCAACCCCTATTTCGACCCCTTGGGGGTGGAAATTCCTTCCTTAATGGGTATCTACTTAATGAAACGATCATACTCACCAAATTTTGTATTCCCAAGTTTAATAGTTTCCGCTCGGCGATGATGAATCAGTCAGTCAGTCAGTCAGGACATGTTATTTTATAAGTATAGAAGATACATCATAGTAACACATAGGTTACTGTTTGCCGCGATAACCGACATACACGCGGGCGGAGCCGCGGGCAACAGCACTAGCTATTTGATAATGAGCTAGCGAGGTAATGTTGACCTCTGAACTGGTTGTATATACTAAACTATTAGTATATACAACCAGTTCAGAGGTCAACATTACCAGCTTGGGAATTAACAGACTATGGATCTATTTCGTGTGACAATAAGAAATCCCCAGGTAGTTCATACTTTGCACGATTACATTCCCAGACAGGCAGCCGGGCACAAAAAACAAAACCAAGACCTTGTTAAAATGAAATGATCAAGTTCATGAAAAAGGATACCGAGTGTTCAAAGAGTATGGAAGAAGAAAAGATACAGACCGACCATGAACCCCCAATAAACTAGTAGAACAAAGGTAGTAGAGCCACGCTGATTTCAGCACGAACGGGCCGGCTCGACCGGGGCGGTACTACCCTCGCACAGAAAATCAACGTAAAATGACAGCATGCTGTCGTGTTTCGTTGGTGAGTGCGAGACCGGAGGCCCAATTAGTCTAGTCAATAAGTTCCATACTTGTTGACTAGACTAAAAGATGCAGTAGCATCACTAGGCCGCCATGGTGTGGGTCGCCATGCTGCATTGTCTGCATTCGCAGTGAGCATGGTGTCCACCGCTCTTGGATTCTGCTTATGCTTTCCATCAGGCAGAGTAGAGTCATTTTGGCGGGCCAAACATTAAAAAAAAAAAAAAAAAATTTGGGGAAAGAGTGGGAAATAGTAGTAAGATGACATTACTACTAGGATACATAATCTTTGTATACTTCTAATTATATTGCGCTGTCCGTACTCGCTAGTGTTATCTTGATATTACATTCGTACATAATGTACCTTTGCATACTGTTAAGTGGCTTAATTTTTTAGTTACTTCATCTTGACGTTAGAGAGGTAAATACATTCTAATTTTTAACCGACTTCCAAAAAGGAGGAGGTTCTATGTTCCACTGTATGTATTTTTTTTTTATTTTTTTTTTATGTATGTTCACCGATTACTCCGTCAATTGTGGACCGATTTTGAATTTTTTTTTGTATTCGGAAGGGTATGCTTCCGAGGTGTTCCCATTGCCACCATATCAGGATCTGATGATGGGATCCCAGGGAAAAAGAGAGAAACCCTCATTTTTTATAGGCACATACTATGTTTTTCGTATATTTTCTGAAAATACATCGGTATTTGCGTCTGGTAGTCATCATTTTGTGATGATGAGGTGATGATGTAAGGTACAACTCCTTAACGGTTAGGAGTTGGAGGATAAATCTTTAAATATCATATGTATATATGTTACCTTTAGTCGTATTCATTCAAATTATTTAGGTAAGCTGATGATGGAAGGTGAAAGGTACAACTCCTCAACGGTTAGGAGCTGGAGGATAATTCTTTCAATTTCATACGTATCTAAAGACCTTCAGTCGTATACTTTCAAGTTATTTAGGTAAGCTAATGATAAAAGGTTAAACTCTTCAACAGTTAGGGATTAGAGGATGATTTTAATATTACACGTACGTATAGACCTTAATTTGTATTCGTGATGATGAAATAGTTCAACTTACTACTTACCAACGATTGTTTGCACTAAAAACTGAAAAATAAAAACTTTTTATAAAAAAAAAAACCGACTTCCAAAAAACATCCAACGAAAACTCTCCGCCAAAAAAACACTTAAAAGCGTAAAATAAACTGGTTCTTCATAAATTGTCTATACCTAATTCTTTATTGATTTAAATAGTAATATTATAATGTGTGCTAGGTACCTAAAATCTGTTTGAAGTCGGTGCTAAGCCAAAAAGAATACAAACGAACAATTACAAAAGTCTAAGGGATAGTCACTTAGCACCGACTTCAAACAGATTTTAGGTACCTAGCACACATTATAATACTACTATTTAAATGAATAAAGAATTAGGTATAGGCAATTTATGAAGAACCAGTTTATTTTACGCTTTTAAGTGTTTTTTTGGCAGAGAGTTTTCGTTGGATGTTTTTTGGAAGTCGGTTTTTTTTTTATAAAAAGTTTTTATATTATAAATTGTAAAGTCTGTCAGTGACCCTTTCAAGGCTAAACCGCTGGACCAATTTCATGGAAATTTGGTTTGGGTATACTTTTATTCTTGAAGAAGGATATAGGCTACTCCATGATGTAATAATATACCACGCCAGGTATGGCATTCCGACGAGCGACATGACGTCATCATCGCTGTCGCTGGTTCTAGTTGGTTTCTTTCGTGTTATGTTGCTATTCGCTGGTTCTGATTGGTTAATTTCATGTCATGTTGCTGTCACGTGGTAACTGGATAGTGACGTCACCTCGGGGAGCTCTCGGAATGCGAGACATTGTTTTCTTGGACCATGAGCTACTCTTTATCGAGATAACCGACACAAAAGCTAGTAATTAAATACTATCAACCTAGTTACCTATACATGTAACGAGTTCAAAGTCTTCACTAAATCATTATTGTGATTCCATTTGTTGTTAGACCGCGTACGGGAAATATAGACCGGGGAATACCGCGCAGTGCATATCAACCAAGATAACCTTAGGCGTTATCACTCATTTCGGAACTCCCCACACGCGTAAAACGGGCCAGTGTTGTTTACTGATAAGAATATTTTGACTGCAAGGTATAAAGTTAAATGAGTATGTATGTATGTTTATTTATTTTATTACTTTATGCACAAATACATGCATCGGCGGACTTAATGCCTAAGGCATTCTCTGCCAGTCGACCGATTGGGCAATGCAGAGAAAAGATGAGGTAGGTGCACATATGAGGAAATGATGAGAGTGATTTTAACAAATACTACAACTAGCTTGAATATACATAATATACTAAGTTATATATTAGAAGAGACTAATTTATACAGCGACATGTACATAAACATACATATATGCGTCCTTATTAATATACCTACATACACATACTTAAATATCTATTATAAAAGCATATAAATTCGTGATGTGACGATCTAAGTCCTCGTCGACTTCGCAACTTCACCTAGTAAGAGCTCCCTTACCTTCAACTTAAAAGAGCACCGACTTCTAGCCATTCTGACCTCAACAGGAAGCGCATTCCACAAGAGAACAGCCTGGACAAAGAACGAAGAGCCCATAAATCCAGTAGTGTGAGAAGGGCAAAGAAGGAGGAGATTGTTCGATGAGCGAAGGTTTCGGTTATGATTATTGCATAAGAGTTGGAAACGTGTTGTTAAATCGGTAGGAGAGGATAGGGAATTGAGGATTGTATACAGGAAAGTGAGTGCGCGCATTTGTCTGCGTTGACGAATTGGTAACCAACCCAACTGGAAACGAAAACTAGAGATGTGGTCGTACTTACGTAGATTAAAAATGAATCGAATGCAGTTATTAGGAAGACGATCTAACTTGTTGAGAAGATCTGCATTCAGGTCATAATAACACACGTCACCATAGTCGATCAAAGGGAAGATAAGAGATTGCACAAGCATTGTCTTAGTTTTCACGGGCAGAAAGTTTTTTAGACGATATAGTGCTCTGAGAATACCGGTAACTCTCTGGCATGTGTATGTGACTTGATCGTGCCAGTTCAGCGTAGAGTCTAGATGTAAGCCTAAGTCTTTCACTGCTCGAGAAACAGGAACAGCGGTGCCATTCAGTATATTAAAACACTTGATAAGTTGGTACTTACTCAGGTTTAATTTATATCGAGATACAGTAATACGGTACATTATGCAGGGCAGACATCTTGTAGAAAAAGGGAAGAGGCGTTTACAAAGCATGATCTGGTTACTCTATACTAGCACGTTTACGAAGTAAAATATAAATTTGCTTGTTAGAAATGGCGCTGTAGATATAATTGGTCGCCTTGATATCCATTTCGAACCATTTTTCGACATCATCTGTTTGTTTTTGCTCTCGTTGCACCACTTCTAAACATTTCTTATATTGGAGAAACTTCATTAACCGTATTCTCCAATTAATATATTCAATTCCATCAAACACAGGAATCACGATGTCGGAATTCTTGACACACGCCATTTTTTATTTTTGTATTTGCGTTTAAAAACTTTACTTTTAGTTTTATTTCTTTACCAACTATTTTTACTTGAATAATCACGGACTGCTACCATATTAAAACACTTGATAAGTTGGTACTTACTCAGGTTTAATTTATATCGAGATACAGTAATGCGGTACATTATGCAGGGCAGACATCTTGTAGAAAAAGGGAAGAGGCGTTTACAAAGCATGATCTGGTTACTCTATACTAGCACGTTTACGAAGTAAAATATAAATGTATAAAACAAACTAATATTTAACACAGTATTATCTCGGGAAGCATCCCATAATTGAGTCTATCAATTGAACGCCGGCTGCCGATTAGTATGGCCTGACACTTTGTTGGGTTAACCGATAATCCGAACCTCGCAGACCAGTTCTGAACAGTCCCAAGATCGGTGTTAATTTTGTCAATAGCCGTTGCTATATCATCAATATTCGCCTGGGAGTATAGTTGTAGGTCGTCGGCATACAGATGATACGCACTGCGAAGTTCGAGTTCTACTGTTGTATTTCACTGTAATGTTAATATTATAAATTCGAAACTAATTCAATATGTCTTTTTTTTGTTATGTCAGACGGGCAAACGAGCAGACGTATCGCCTGATGGTAAGCGATTACCGCCGCCCATGGACACTTGCAACACCAGAAGCGTCACAAGTGCGTTGCCGGCCTTTGGTGGAGGTAGGGGGGGTTCGCAGGAGGGGAGGGGGTTGGGGGATGAGCCTCCGGTATCCTCACTCCCTCAGTGAAACACAGCGCAAACACTATTTCACACCGGTTTTCTGTAAGGCCGTGGTATCACTCCGGTCGAGTCGGCCCATTTATGCCGAAGCGTGGCTCTCCCACTCTGTCGGTCTGTACCATAACATTTGGAACGAAGATATTTTGATTGTTGAGGAAGGACATACGCTACGCTATACCGCGATAACCGACATACATATATGATGGGCCCATTGTTTCACAGACTAGATGGCTAGATCAATAAACCGCTTTGAATGAAATTTACAAGACTCTCGTCTTTGATTCTTGAGGAAGTATTGATACTATACTATTTATTAATAAGAAATTATAATATACGTTATGAGCCTTGATCATCGGCAGATGGTTATAGAAGAATGCTGCCCGATTAGACCGATGTTTGCGGGTAAAGCCATGAAGACTTGTGGCATAGAGTGGAACGAGACTGATCTGCTGGAGAGCCCTGAGGACGTGAGTCTCCTATACTTTTTTCCATTTTATGATACAAACAACAATTTACGGATCACACAAAGTACTGTCCCATGTTAGATTTGAACGTGTTGTGGGCACGCAACGCAGTAGTAAATGGCATGGCGACCGCTTAAGCCACTACGCCATCCCGGCAGTCGCATAACGCTCGATATCTAATAGAAATTCACAACCAAAAAATATAAAAGGCTTATATTACTTAACGGCGGGAGAGATGGCTGAGAAATAGTATTGTCTCTGTCCTGAGTAGGTGGTACAGGGTCCGGCCGATCCTTTTATGGAAACCCCCTCGGGCCGTCACACCACCGGGGTTTGCGGCGGGGCGGTGTGTCGGAATCGAACCGACTAAAACCACACGGTGTGCCACTCTGCGCCTGAGACGGGAGGGATCTGAGAACTGCTGTTATTAACACAACCGGACCTCTCCCAACGCTTGCCCGCATTAAAGCGGGCACCGTCTGCTGGTAAGACTTTCAATTTAGGCGACGTACGGCACACGCTGACGCCGGACACGCGGACGTGAGGTGAGGCAGGGAGGACTCCAGAAGGCGCTGTTGCGTTCCTGGAGCTTCTCCCGACTGCCGAGATAGGCCACCGCGGGGTTTAGTGGTTAGACCGATTTTCCGAGAGTCCCACACACGCCCTTCGTCTCCCCAACGGAGGTGCGAAAATCATCCTCAGCTTAAAAAAAAGTGGTACAGGGTCCATGTTAAAGCGGCGAAGATTAATAATGTGTACTTTATATAATCTCGCTTTATTCTCTGTAAACACAATTTTCAAGGTAAACCAACAGTTTCATTTTGGACCAGTGACCGGGTCGGCGTTCCGAATGATAATGTGCCGTTTTAATCCCCCACGTTCCAATACGACTCTGTCCACGTGCCGCCATTACATTATCAAGTGACGTCACGGGGTTTACCCCTTTCCTAGTACTATGGTAATCAATTGAGCAACTTAATACTTAACGATATCGCTTTCCACGACATACTTATATTTTTAAGTGGCATTCCAAGCTTAATAGTCATATTTCCGTTTCCCCATATTAAACTTGCTGAATACCGCTTCAGAACTACCTAACTACCGACCTAGGTAGTTCTAACGCCACGTGTGATCCACAACGTCTTTATGTCCGTTTCATAGTTTGACGAAAACTATTATGAGTATTGAAGGCGGTTGATATTAGTAATAACTACGTGTTAATTGTTCACAAGTTGTAATGAATTATATTGTTTTACAGTGTAATTACTATGCGTGTGTATTCGATGAGATGGGTTGGATGCACGATGCACCTCAACGGCACTGTTGACTATGGAGCTTATAAAATTTCTTTAGATGACTGGACCAAATACCAGTACAACATTAAGGAGAGTATGCAACTTGCACAAAACAAATGTTTGAAGTGGCCCTGGAGAACCGTCGAATATGTTCGCGAGCCATTTAGAAAGGGCGAGAATCTTACCATTTGTCAAATTAAAAGGGTGAACGCGTGTTTAGAGATTTATACCCTGTGGGTAAGTGGCATTGGATTCACCGTTGACAATATAATTGACCTACGCGGTAGGGTGTACCTGAAAGGTTTGCCTGTGCAGTTAAATTTCTACTATGTTGAAGCAACCAAGAAAATCCTCTTGCTCTTTTGATTCCCTCGCTAGCGTTCAGGATTTTAATTTTTGAGTATTTTTGCCCTTCGATATCTGAGTGCAAAAGCCGTTTTTATTCGCTAGACGATAAAGTAAAATTGAATTTACAACATCATTGTGCACTAAGCTTGTAATCTACCTCCGAATGTCGAATTTATCTTACTTTTATTTTCAAACTCAGACTCGGAACCTTCTTGGTGTACTTTTTTTTGATTTGCTTTGCCAGCGCCACTTTCCTTTCACGTCATTTAGTCATTTCCTCGCTGAGGTGGGATGAAAAGTTACGTGTTGCACTCGAGTGCAATTTCTTTTTACCTAGTGCTCTTTTGATTCCCTCGCTGACGCTCAGGATTCTAATTTTTGAATCACGAGCGCAGCGAGTACATTACAAATAACTATTACTTAATTGTGTATGTGTTTCATCGTCATCATCGGCCAGGCTACTATGTATTTAAATAACTGTATTTTTTCAGTATTGCAGAATCAAACGCAGTCATTTTTGTGACGAGTACCGACAGCTATTCGTTGAATGCCGCCCGTACCTGTTCGAGCCTTGAGAGATTTCAGAAAGCGTTGGAGTGTTATTAAAAATATTAAAACTTAACAATGTTGTTTTTCTTAGTGATTAGATTCAAAAGCATACTCAGTAATAAAAATCAACTCTTCAGGTATTACAGTACTCAGAGTGCGGTTAAGCACTTGTGTTTGCTCAGTAACAGATGTTACAAAGAGCGGTGGTCACTTACCTATCATCATATTGACTGCCTCGTTGGTCTCGTGGTTGGCGTGTGCGACTGCTGATCATGAGGTCTCGGGTTCGATTCCCGGGTCGGACCAAATGATTGTACGATCTACAAATATTTGTTTCGAAGTTTGGGTGTTTTCTTTGTATAATATGTATGTATTTACAAAAAAAATATATATGTATTTGTATCAGTTGTCTAGTACCCATAACACAAGTTCTGCTTAGCTTGGGACTAGATGGTGTTGTGTTTTAGATGTCAGAAATATTTATTTATTATTTATTTATCTGCAGCCTCAACCTATTGCAGTCCACGACTGAACATAGACCTCCTCTATTGCATGCCTCTCTGATCGATTCGAAAACATTTGCCTCTAATTCCTAAACTAGCAAATAATTTGATAAAACCAGATTCTTATAATATTAAAAATCTTCTTCTGTTATGCGCTTCCTACACTTCTACGTGTGTGTATTCATTATTGCTTCGTCCCTTAATCTGTTCTCTGGAATGTTCTTTCTCAGAAAATCAGAATGACACCCAGCTGTAATTCGTTCTTGGTCAAGGTCCGAGCTCTCCTTACCCAAAATATAGCAGAATCTTTACAAATTTGACACTTTATTTATTACTAACTTTTGCACGCGGCTTCGCTCACGCAGATTTAGATCCCCTGATTTACCCCCTTAGGGTTGGAATTTCAAAAATTCCTTTCTTAGTGCTCACTTACGTTATATAAATAACCTACATGCAAAATTTCAGGATTCTAGCTTCAGCGGTTTGGGCTGTGCGTGTGCGTTGATCTCTGGATATGTCAGTCAGTCACCTTCCTCTTTTATATATATAAGATAGATATATATAGATGGTGTGTATATGCATGCATATAAATATTATGTACTAGCTGACCCGGCGAACTTCGTACTGCCATATTTACATATCTGTCTCAGCCTCCCACAGGCAGTGCACAGTCGCGGACAAAAAAAATACTTTTCCCGTTATCTTTTTTTCTTTCTTTCTAGCAAAAAAAGAATGAATGAAATCGGACTATGTGTTTATTGAATTACAAGTAAGTATATATTTTGACTTTCATCCCCTCTCTCCAGGAAACCGTGCTGAATTAGCGTACCTCAGGGTTCAGTCCTGTTGCCCAAGATGTACCTTCTGCATGCCAATGACATATTAGCCCTTGGCAATATACATTGCTATGCAGACGATAGCACAGTGCATTGGCGATATTATGGATACCCTGCAGCCAAGCTGGTAGACGTTGATTAAAAAGCGACAGGAGCTCGTCGTTGAGCTCGACCGGGTTTTGAACCACATTTCACAATGGGCTGAGAATGCTACGCTAAGCACGCGCGAACGAAGTCGCGGATACAGCTAGTTGACAAATAATAGTACTACGCGCTGCACGGCGCTCAATACTTTATAAACAAGTTTTGTGTTTAATGAGAGCAATAGTTAAGTTTTGTAATTGGTTTATGAACTACTTTATGAATAACTAGCCGTACCCGCGACTTCGTTTGCGCGTGCTTAGATTCAAATTCAAATCTCTTTTCTCAATCTTATCTTCCAATCATTTTTCTGAATTTATAGAGAAACAAAACAAAGTTATTTTAAGAAAATCTGTGTGTACGTGTGAGTTTGTAATATAAGAAAATTAATCACAGAATTTCTTCATAAACAATATTACATGTTTTTTCATTTGTGTCAGTGAGTATAGACAGGCTTTGCCCACTGCTTTCACGTGACAAAGCTACATAAAGCTGGCCATGAGAGAAATAGGACTTTCGCCGATCTACACCAACACGACTCATAGTCTGTCCCTGGGCTAAACTCACACTTAATGGGAACTGCACACGGTTAAATCTATACGGATAGTTTTTTTGGGATGAGCGGTATTCGTGGAATGCAAACATGCTGTCCTGCACCACATCCAGTCAACATTTGTGCCTCTATCACGTTCCGTTTGAGCGATATAACTTTTAAATGTATTGTGTGCCGTTACACCATTTTGGTGGACTCAATTTTCTCATTAAAATTATAGGCACTCCAACTTTTAATTTGATAATATTATGTGAGGGAAGACCAGTTGCGGAACAAAGAATTTAAAAAACTCAACTGGATACGTCATAGCTTCATCTTGGTCGACAACACTGTTAATATCAGTGTACTCAACTTGTGACAATTCAACTTGCTATAAAATAATATTATTTATTAAATTTCTATCACTTCTTGGTTTCGAGGTCATAAAATTGCTCGCTCACAAAACCAAGAATCTTCCTGAGTTGTGATATTAGTAAGATTTCCATAAACTGATAATATGAGTCATTCAAGTGAAGTTACAACCTCGCATAAATCGTCTCGCAGTGAGATCAGCCCTTCTTCTTTCTGTTATCTACCGTCACCTATTTGAAAAGCTAATCGGAAAAATTTTTGGCGTTTTGGTTTCCTCCTCTGCGTACTCTCATATTAACAGTGAGTTTTAGTTTTGAAATATGAGGCCGAAGGGTTGAACTCTTGAGACACGCATTTATTTTGTCAGTTCGGGTCCCCCGTGGTATTACGGGTGGAGTCAGCCTAAAATCACCACAAAACAAAACTGTAATTCCACCGATGGCCCGATCACTTTGGCGAATGTCCCTCAACATCCTGTCCACATCCTCAACTGCCTTGCGATGTGCCACTATACACTCATCCCATGCAATTAAATGACAGTCACGTAGAACTCTCGCTTTGTCACTATTTTGAGACACATCACAAACAGGTTGTTCTGTGAATTCTAATTGTAAGGCAATTTTAAAATATCGTGTATGTAGTTTTATCACCAGGCAACAGTGTCAGAGGATGCAACAGCAAGTGCTATTTTACCATCTGGTCGTAATTGTGCGAGAATAACTTTTTTGGGAAAAATTTTCCCAGTGCCTCTAGAAAAAGCATTTCACCCAAAGAATTATTACCACTGTTACAAACACCATGGAAAATACTCCTTTGTTTGTCCTTTAGAGTCGGAATACCATCGCGAAGAGAATGTAAAAGCTTCTTAGAATCGTAATTACTTTCAGATGAGTACTCCCGATTACTACACTCTTCGTTAGAAATGGCTTCGGGTAACCCTTAATAAGATTAAGAATTTCCACCAATAAACAAAACCATGTTTTGGATTTCATTTAAACAGCGATTAGAAATAATTTCCCGTTGTTGATGGTTCAATTCGCTCATAGAAATATTTCGATGCATATCGCGAATGTGATCTTCGGTTAACTTGTTTTGGTGTTTTTGTCACAATTGGACAGCATCTGAAAGTCACTGACGTATGCCTCATTGAGAGCGTCATCCCAATGTTGGTTGTCATCGAGCAGATTTCGTGCTCGGCAAGCAGCTTGAAACGATGGGTGTTGCGGGTCATCGACTTTTTCAAAGCTTCGAATAAAGTAGGCCTTTGGATACCGATAATACTCGGAATTGCTTGGGTGCACTGTTGTACTTTTCCGACTTTTGATGTGTTTTTTTTAAAAACTTCAGGAACACCCTCTACTGGAATGCCTCTTTTTCTACGGTTAAACCTTCCTTGTTGTATGAAGTACGCTGGCGCTTCATCACAGAGCAAAGTGTTGGTAAAATCATCAGTCTAACATAGCACAGAAGACATAGAATGCCAATAAAGTGATCTGTCGAGGCTTTCCTAATCGCTCAATCGCATATCTTAATATATATATTTCTTGTGTGCGTGTGTATGTGACTGAACTCCTCCTAAACGACTGGACCAATTTTGATGAAATTTTTTGTGTGTGTTCAAGGGGATCTGGGAATGGTTTAGATTCACAAAAAAGACTGGACCGATTTTGATGAAATTTTTTGTGTGTGTTCAAGGGGATCTGGGAATGGTTTAGATTCACAAAAACGTAAACGATGTTACGTGGGTCATAAATATGGCGGTACGAAGTTCGCCGGATCAGCTAGTATTCAAATATATTCGCTGGCCTCCTTCCAGGTTACAGCGAAATGCGTCACAGGTGGGTGTCTTTCGTTGAAAGGGAAACTGAGTATACGCCACACAGCTTTGGATGAACTAATGTAGCGGCCAGACTGAAATCTTGTTACTCAGTCACATTCATTTCGTAAAGCAATAGTATGGAGAGTATGGTAATACCCATCTATTATTATCAATCATCGTCGGATTTCGGCCACGTAATATAATTTCTGCAGCAAATACTCCTTGTTGCTGAGAACATCGGCGTCGGCGGTATACTTGGGGTAGACATTCTCGCCTGTTATAGTTTTTTGAATCATGGCTTTTGGGTACCGTTTCATACACTGACTGTTCTGCATGCACGGAGAGTTGGTATTTAATCACAGCATGGGCCATGAACTATTTGCTCCTATAGATATGTTTTATTACACTTTGACAGGTAGTCAATAGATGGCGCTGGCTTTAAACTCTAGACCCGATATTTAAGTTATTCTATGGCAAGGAGACGTTGATAAACACAACGCATGCGTCTGTCCAGTAGTATTTGCGTGAAAGCCGAACAACAGACAGACAGACAAAAATGTATATCTTATATTCTGATTTTCAAAATAAATTATAGTCTATATGTTGCCGAGGATGGATAGCTATATAATAAAAAAAGTTTCATTACAATCCGTTCAGTAGTTTTTGCGTGAGAGCCAATAGACAGACTGACAAAAAATGTAAAATATTTTTTTTGGCTTGTGTGGCTTGTATGAATACCCCTAGTTGTATTTTTTTTTTATTCAATATAAGTACAGAATTGAACTCTTCTACAGTTTTATCATATGTATAGATAGATATTATTGTAAAGTTTCATTAAAATCCATTCAGTAGTTTTTACGTGAAAGAGTAACAAACATCCATCCATCCATACTTACAAACTTTCGCGTTTAGATTATTAGTAGGATATTTAAGTCTTCAATGAAAAATTGAAATCTTTTTAATCAGTTTGACAGATTTGTTTATTCGTTGTCAAGACGCCCGGCGTATTTAACGCGCATGCGTATGTCGAGTGAACCGCCAGACTTCTATACAACCGTTCATCCCCCCTTTAAACCCCCTTACAACCCTTTTTCGCATTAAAAAGTGGCCTATGTGTTATTCTGATGTATAAGCTATATTACTGTAAAGTTTCATCCAAATCCGTTCAGTAGTTTTTGCGTGAAAGAGTAACAAACATCCATCCATCTTCACATCCATACTTACAAACTTTCGCGTTTATAATATTAGTAGGATTATTGTTTCGTTGAAAAAAAAAACGAAAGATACAAGTAGGTACTACAATGTTATTGGAATTAATCTGAATCCATCTTGTAGATTGATTTGGACATATGACCCATCTGTTCATACTCCTCCATAAATTGAATATACTTCTGAGCCAATGTTGAGTTTTTCAACATTTTATTTTCTAGTGCCTTGAAGCGACGATAGGCTGTAGCACTTGACTCGCCTAATGCTGAACGTTCTGATTTCAATGGTAGCTGTACCATATATTTGCCATCAGGCATTCTGACAGTGGTTCTCTTGTAGAACTCTTCACATTCCTTATGATGTGGATGGACAGCCTTTTCATTTGAGGGTTCCTCTGTTTTCCAGAACTTTTCTATAGCTTGTTCTAGGCGTGCGATTTGGACACCGTAGTACTGAACTGAAGTTGCAGATTTATTGCTCTTTTCTTGAGTAGATAAATCCTTGTAGGCGACATGATCCTGATGTGATGCTATCGGCCCCATGACGACATGACCAAAGCAGGTTCCATAAGCTGCCATTCCTGAAGAAAGAGTGGTTTTTGTACCATCATATACATAATTAAGTATATCAGTACCGTTCAGTAGTTTTTGCGTGAAAGAGTAACAAACATCCATCCATCTTCACATCCATACTTACAAACTTTCGCGTTTATAATATTAGTAGGATTATTGTTTCGTTGAAAAAAAAAACGAAAGATACAAGTAGGTACTACAATGTTATTGGAATTAATGGGTTCAATTAAAGTACCTATATAAAATATGATTCCCATTTAACTAGAAATATTACATCAAAATGTGATTTCCACGAAACTAGAGATATTATGTCAAAATTTGATTTTCGTTAACTTAGATTAAACTGGACTTTCATTAAATTGGAAGTAGTAGGTACAATGTTGTTTGAAAAGTAGTCCATTAAATTGGAAATATAAGTAGGTAGTCTGTTAAAACGGGATTAAATTTAATATTGGACTTTCATTAAATTGGAAGTATTATCATGTTACTTATTGTTGGCTAGAGACTGGCGGGTTCGAAGCGAATAGCCTCTTGGGTAACCAACGTGGTGTTTGCCCCTCGGCCTGATGACTGAAATGCTGAATCTGAGTCTGAATGTTGATGCTTGAATAAAATGCAATTTGCGTATACACTGATTTTAATTCTGATATGAACACTTTTACATTTATTTTGTGATTTCACTTATTTTCACATCAATTTACACAATCGTGCCTTATCTGATAAATCTGAAGATATTAGTAAGTATTTTACTTCCTGAATGTCACTAAACACTGATTCTCTGATATCTGAACTTATATTTTCAACGTGGTGAAATTATTCGACCGTACGCTCTGAACAATTCAAGGGAAGACGCAAAAGTAGCCATCTTGCTTACTTATCTTAAAAACAATATCGTCGTGACACTATTGGCTAACACGCATAGTACTGAAAACTACCAATAGATGGCGTTAGTTGTATAAAACTATGAACCCTGTTAATTTTAATTAACATTCCTCCCGGGGCGGGAAAGAAAACAAGCTTCCATATGAAGCAAGAAATTATACAATTCTGAGTCATATAGTTAGAATCTGAGTACAATCACAAGTACTTAGTCTACTTACAATTAACTCCTATCTGATTACAATTACAAGTACTTAGTCTACTTATAATAACTCTTAAGTTAATCTGATGAGTCTAACATTGGCAATTTATACAATTTAATAACAGGTCTGACAAGTTCATCATTTTGCGTTTTTAATTTAACTGACCTGATCACCGAATCATTACCGGGATACAATTCAATAATCCTACCTCGCCTCCAATGTAGAGGTGGTGAATTTTCGTCTCTGATTAAAACTAAATCATTAAGTTTTAAATTGTCTGAATGATCATGTTCATACCATTTGTTTCTAACCTGAAGTGATGTTAAATATTCTGAGTGCCAACGAGACCAAACATTCTGATACATTTTCTGAATTAATTGATACCTAGATAAACGAGACATCTTGATATCTTTCCAATTAGGTTCCGGTAAAGCTACTAATGGCAGACCGATTAAAAAGTGACCGGGCGTTAGTACCTCGAGATCACTTGGGTCCTCTGACATGGGGACAAGTGGTCGTGAATTAAATATAGCCTCAACCTTGGTAACAATGGTAGAGAGCTCTTCAAAGGTTAGAATGGTCTCACCTATTTCACGCCTGAGTAATTTCTTAAGACTGCGCACTGCGGCCTCATGAAGGTCTCCCATGTGGGGAGAGGCTGCTGGCTGGAACTGCCACCTGATGTTCTGTCTCTGGAACTCTTCCATGAGAGTGAACTCGTTATTTAATAAAAACTGATTTACCTCTTTAAGATAATTGCTGGCTCCCACGTAGTTGGTGCCGTGATTGGATCTGATGAGAGTAGGTAGCCCTCTTCTAGCTACAAAACGACTCTGTTGATAGACTGGATACCACTTCTATGTGTATCGCCTTTGATGCTGTACATACAAATATACACAGATACGCCTTTACTGATTCGGCGCTCCTGAACAAACTAGCCTTAACTAGGTACGGGCCTGCGAAGTCCGTGGACACGCTGGAGAATGGTCGCGCAGCTGTCACTCGATCAGCTGGCAGATCCGCCATGAAAGGTGGCTGAATTAGTGGATTGAATCTGAAACATGTAATACATTTTCTGATTACTCGAGAGACTTGTCTTCTCATCGATGTGATCCAATATTTTCTTCTGATGATAGCGATTAACGCGTTCGTAGCAGCATGACAATAACTCTTGTGATGATTTTCAATTAATAATTGGACAAACTTGGTGTCCTTTGGTAATAGATATGGATGTCGTGAACCATATTGTAGTTCTGAGTGTCTGATTCTGCCACCGACTCTGATGATTCCTTCTTCATCTAGGAATATATTTAACTTTTGTATTGATGTGCAGACTGAATTCTTCTTCTGAAGTGAAGCTATCTCTTGACTTAAGGATATTGACTGGATCTTCTTTATCCAATATTTTCTTGCATTTCTGGTCTCTTCTATAGACAGAATTTTATTTTTGGCTCTACCTTCCCTGAACAATCTGAGGTTATTGATGAATCGAAGCACATATGCTGTAATATTAATAAGCTTGTTAAATGAACTGACCTTTTCTAATAAGGATAGATCCCATGACTTGACTGGGGTAATCACATGTACTGATTTCTTGTATCCAGGTATACTCTTAGATATACTGATGACAGACTGAGGCCATTCTTGCTCAGGCCTTCTGAGATGGCTGGAGACCACCATAGCTCATTCCTGATTAAGTCCTTTGCTGACATACCCCTCGATCCGATGTCGGCAGGGTTGTATTCTGAATTTATGTGGTTCCACTTAATATTTCTTTCTGATTTCTGAATAGTTTGCACTCTATTGCATTCAAATGTCTCAAGTAGATGTGGTTTTGAATTTATCCATGCTAGAGCAATGGAGCTGTCTGACCAAGCATAGATGTGATCTATGTTGATTGAGTCTTCATATGACTTAGCTACATGATTCAATAACTGACAAGTTAGATGTGCTGCGTTGAGTTCAAGTTTGGGTATAGTCTGGCGCGTTTTCTTGCTTGCCACGCGTGATTTCGCTAAGACTAACTCTACCCAAATATTACCCTTATTATCTTCTGAGCGCAAATAGACGCTTGAGGCGTAGCCTTTCTCTGACGCGTCTCCGAATCCATGTAGTGAGTACGATATAGCTTTCGGTATCGTTACGCACCTGGGTATCTGAAGTCTTGACAAATAACTGATATCATTAATGAGTTCTTCATACTGAATTATAACTGAGTCCGGTACTGGTTCATCCCAGTTCAAACCATCCATAAATAGAGTTTGCAGCAACATCTTGAATCTGAATATGACTGGATTACAGTATCCACATGGATCATATAATCTTGCTATAGTACTGAGTATGTTACGTTTTGTAACTGGCTGTCCTGACGGAATGTTAATCCTGTAGGATAATATGTCTGAAATAGGATCCCACTGTATCCCTAGGACCTTTATGAAGCTCTTGTTGTCTTGATCAAACTGATGAGGTTACTCACAATAGTCCTCTGGTAAGTCTTGTAGTAACTTGGTCGAGCTCGATGACCATTTTCTGAGTTCATAACCTGCACTTTGCATAAGTTCTATGAGCTCAGCCTTCAATATCTGAGCCCCCTCTAATGAGTCTGATCCAGTCAAAATGTCATCGACGAATACACTGCGTCGTATGATCTTTGCTGCCTGAGAGTTGGGATGGGTAGCTTCCCAATCATCCGCTAATTGTAACAATGTTCTGATTGACAAAAATGGACTTGACCTCAATCCATATGTATTTGTATTAAGCTCATAAACTTGGAGCTTTTCTGATGGATGTCTCCTCCAATAAATGAGTAGATACTTCCTATCCTCTGGGTGTATCCATAACATTCTGAACATCATTTTTATATCAGTGGTAAATACAATCTGATGTCTTCTGAAATTCATAATTATATCAGTGATATCATTCTGAAGTGGGGCGCCTGTATGCAAAATGTCATTTAGTGACGATCCTGTCGACGTCTTGCAACCTCCATCAAATACAACTCGCAGTTAGTCTGAGTCTTTCTTGAATATTCCATGGTGTGGAATAAAATAATGCTCTGAATCCATCTTGTAGATTGATTTGGACATATGACCCATCTGTTCATACTCCTCCATAAATTGAATATACTTCTGAGCCAATGTTGAGTTTTTCAACATTTTATTTTCTAGTGCCTTGAAGCGACGATAGGCTGTAGCACTTGACTCGCCTAATGCTGAACGTTCTGATTTCAATGGTAGCTGTACCATATATTTGCCATCAGGCATTCTGACAGTGGTTCTCTTGTAGAACTCTTCACATTCCTTATGATGTGGATGGACAGCCTTTTCATTTGAGGGTCCTCTGTTTTCCAGAACTTTTCTATAGCTTGTTCTAGGCGTGCGATTTGGACACCGTAGTACTGAACTGAAGTTGCAGATTTATTGCTCCTTTCTTGAGTAGATAAATCCTTGTAGGCGACATGATCCTGATGTGATGCTATCGGCCCCATGACGACATGACCAAAGCAGGTTCCATAAGCTGCCATTCCTGAAGAAAGAGTGGTTTTTGTAACATCATATACATAATTAAGTATATCAGTACCTAATATAATTTCTATTTCCTGAGGTTCATAAAATGTTTCATCGGCTAACTGAATATTAGTGATTTTCTTATTTATTATATCACCTTTCTGAATGTAATGCGATGGTAAATTAGAAGTGACAGAATACATTATCACAGCATTTGTACTGATTATAGGCACAGACTTGCCTGTTGGTTTTCCCACGACCTTAGCAATCTGATTTGGCTGATTAACTGATTGTTTCCCAATACCATATATCTGGCATGAAGTAGACTGTCGGTGCAATTTTAATTTATTAACTAATGATGATTTTATTATTGAGACACTCGCTCCTGTGTCGAGAAGTGCTCTTACTGTTATATAGTTTCCTTCATTATTCCTGATATGAATGATGGCTGTTGGGCACAGACCATCAGTTTTTTTTTTTTTTATGGAATAGACCGGCAAACGAGCAGACGTATCGCCTGATGGTAAGCGATTACCGCCGCCCATGGACACCCGCAACACCAGAGACGTCACAAGTGCGTTACCGGCCTTTTGGGGGGGGGGGAGATAGGGGGGAGGGGTTGGGGTATGGGCCTCCGGTATCCTCACTCACTCGGTGAAACACAGCGCAAGCACTATTTCACACCGGTTTTCTGTGAGGCCGTGGTATCACTCCGGTCGAGCCGGCCCATTCATGCCGAAGCGTGGCTCTCCCACGGTGGTGTGTCAACACTGATATTTAAGTCTGATATCTGAGTAGCAACACTATGCAGTTGACGCGATGGCGACTGACGTGGTGATTGTCTTGAAACTTGATGAACGGTCTGACCTTGCGACGCGTTTGCCTGACGATTAACATTATCGCGCCTATCTGGCTGCGATGCATAGCCCTGATTTCTTGTCTGATATTTATTTGCGTCCTTATTGCACAATAATGTGTTGTGCGCTTCTGAGTTGCAATGTTTACACCAATAGCGGTGAGCACATTGCTTGCCTGAGTGCCCTCGAAGGCATACTCGGCATAGCTCTTCCTTAGCTGCCCCTACTGATCGTTTGTATGGGTGCAGGTCAATGAACTCCCTGCACCTATATAATGAGTGAACATTATTATGACAATATGCACACATCACCTGGTTTATGCGAGGCGTGCCTGAAGAGTGTTGCGGCGCTGCAGAAGCTGCCACACATTGACGCGGTGACATTACCCGAGCAGACGCTTGTCTTGAAGCTCCGGCTGTTGCACGGCCTGATGTGTGTGCTCCTGATGGAGCTCACCTCACCTCATCCATTAGATCGAGCAACTGATTAAATGTTGGGAGCGCGTCTTGAGTTCCATAGCGCTCCTCATACATTTGCCTGAGTCGGTTAGGTAATTTCTGTAATATAATATAGACCATTAAATATGACCATTCTGAAACTGGTAAATTGAGCTTTATTAATGCCTGAACACTCTCACGCAGGGGGTCATAAAAGTCCTTGCGGAGTTCTCCTTTCACTTATTTTCATATCAATTTACACAATCGTGCTCTATCTGATAAATCTGAAGATTAATAAGTATTTTACTTCCTGAATGTCATTAAACACTGATTCTCTGATATCTGAACTTATATTTTCAACGTGGTGAAAATATTCGACCGTACGCTCTGAACAATTCAAGGGAAGACGCAAAAGTAGCCATCTTGCTTACTTATCTTAAAAACAATATCGTCGTGACACTATTGGCTAACACGCATAGTACTGAAAACTACCAATAGATGGCGTTAGTTGTATAAAACTATGAACCCTGTTAATTTTAATTAACACTTATTCTTCATTAAATCGAAGGTAATATAAAAAGATGTTATGTTCAACTTTCATTAAATTGAATAGAAATATACCTAAATCAATCACAGCTTGAGTAAATACAAAGATGGACAATAATGACAAAATAAGTGATGAAGAGTAATTAAACAAAATTGGAATAAGGACTTACTGATTGTATCTGACATGCTTATGAAAAGTTAAAAAGTTTATTAAATTAGTATATTTTGGTGATTATTAATGTGTCTGATTTGTACGTTAACCTGATTGCTGTTCCATAACTGAATTCTCTATTGGGTATATGCACAGTTATATTTAAAATAAAAAATAACAATAATAAGGGAGGGATGTAGTGTATGGTATGTACTTATTGTATAGGTAGTAGAGCCACGCTGATTTCAGCACGAACGGGCCGGCTCGACCGGGGCGGTACTACCCTCGCACAGAAAATCAACGCAAAATGACAGTATTAGTACTGTCGTATTTCGTTGGTGAGTGCGAGACCGGTGGCCCAATGATGCAGGGGTGACAGTTATCGTGGTAAGTGTGTGAGCAGTGGAATGCTCGTAGAGTCATGTTGAGGGTGACGTGGATCGAGCCGTCGGCCAGGGAGACCTGTAGAAACGGTGGTGCCGCTGGCCGCCCGCGGCATAGAGAGGGGCCCAACCGCGGCTAACCACCCTGGGAGGCTGCCCCGTCAGGTCGCGCATAATCCACGGAGTGGCTCGTCGTGCCGGTTGGTGACCGGACGGTGGGACCAGGCGACCACTTCCGGGAGGGTACGGGAGCCCTTCCGTCCGACGGTTCGGTCACCATCATGCCTCACCGTTATGACGAAACAGCATTCCGAGTCTCAGTATTACACTGCCGCGATGACTGTCACGCCTTTTACGTTCCCATCCCCCTCCTCCTATTTTTTTCATGGCAGCACAGAGAAAGCATAAACGATGCACAGCGGCACTCCACTCTCCCACCAACTCGCTTTTTGAGGTGGAGTTCAATAACATCCGTGGACTCCATGCAAACCTCAACGCTGTCCACCAACATCTAGAGACGGCACGGCCCGCCATGCTTTTTCTAACGGAGACTCAAATACGCCGCCCTGCCGACACGACATATCTTCACTACCCCGGTTACGTGCTTGAGGAGTGCTTCCTCGCGAAGGCTGGGGTATGTCTTTTCGTCAGGGCGGATGTTTGTTGTCGCCGATTGCGCTGCCTTGAGGACCCATCCTTCTCCACCCTTTGGCTCCACGTAGATATTGGCTCTACGAGCCGAATCTACGTATGCTTATACCGATCCCACTCTGGAGATTCTGAGACAACTCGACTTTTCGAATATCTCAGTCAGGCAGCGGACAAAGCGCAGGAGCAGTTTCCGACCGCCGAACTGGTGTTTCTGGGAGACTTTAACGCCCACCATGAGTCCTGGTTGGGATCTTCCAGAACTGACCACGCAGGCCGGACTGTCCACGCATTCGCTCTCACGCATGACCTCACTCAGCTGGTACTCCAGCCCACCAGGATACCAGACATACCGAGTCAAGCGCCTTCCTTGCTGGACCTACTGCTGACGAGTCACCCAGCGCAGTACAGTATATCGGTGCTGGCCCCTCTGGGATCCTCCGATCACTGCCTGGTTTCCACCACGGTGCCTCTTGCTGCCCCTCCACGACCAGTGGCAGCAAAAAGACGTTTATGGCACTACTCGTCGGCAGACTGGGATGGAATGCGGGATAATTTTGCATCCATCCCGTGGGCTCAACGCTGCTTCAGAGATAGAGATCTGTCGCAAAGTGCAGCCACCGTGGCTGGCGAAATCACTGTCGGAATGGAATACTACATTCCCTACAGTGAGGTCGCCAGCCCGACGACCCGTCCCTGGTTCAATCGCGAGTGCGCCCATGCTGTTTCACTAAAGCAATCGGCGTATCGCGCATGGACCAGGGCCCGCGCTCACGGCTCCCCTGACATTGATCAACTAAAAGCAGCGTTTAACAAAGCCACTAGGGAATGAATGCAAGAAGGCTTACATCAGAGCGGATGCCCAGCGCATCGCGCGGCTTGGTCAAGAATTCGTTGCATACCCTACGGGTAGCCGAAAGTTCTGGCGATTGGCTAAAGCCGTGCAGTCCAACTTCTGTCAGCCTTCGCTACCACCGCTGAAATATCCGGACGGATCACTTGCCCTTGAGCCGCAGGAGAAAGCGAAACTGCTGGTTGATCTCTTTGCGGCTAACTCCCGAATCGATGACCGCGGCAAGAACCCGCCTACTATTCCGACCTGCGACACTACAATGCGGGATATTCGCGTCCGGTTGAGTGATGTCCGTGCGGAGCTTCGGTCACTCGACGTCCGGAAAGCCAGTGGACCCGACGGTATCCCAGCGGTGGTTCTTAAGAACTGTGCACCAGAGTTGTCTCCGGTATTGACGCGTCTGTATCGCCTGTCATATTCCTCGGGAACTGTACCGGAGGTTTGGAGAGAGGCGAATGTTCAACCCATCCCCAAAAAAGGCGACCGCTCCGACCCGGCCAACTACCGTCCGATAGCCGTCACCTCCATTATCTGCAAAGTGTTTGAGCGGATAATAAACAAACAGCTGGTCCAATACCTGGAAGATCACTCCCTACTAAATGATCGTCAGTATGGTTTTAGACCGAACCGATCCACGGGTGATCTTCTAGCGTACGTCACACACCTTTGGGGTGAGGCTATTGACAGGCATGGGGAATCCCTGGCCATTAGCCTTGATATGGCCAAGGCCTTTGATAGGGTTTGGCACCGTTCGCTTCTCTCCAAGCTACCGGCTTTCGGTTTGCTCCCCAAACTCTGCAACTGGGCTGCCGCATTCCTGCACCAGCGCCGCATCAGAGTACTTTGCGACGGTGCGGCCTCCGATTTTCAGCCGATTAACACCGGAGTACCGCAGGGCTCCGTCCTGTCGCCCACACTGTTTCTTCTGCATATCAATGACATGTTAGCCCTTGGCAACATTCATTGCTATGCAGACGACAGTACAGTTCACGGGCGATATTTTGGACATCCAACAGCCAAGCTTGCAGATATCGAGGAAAAACGACAGGAGCTTGTCGTTCAACTCGACCATGTTCTGGGCCGCATTTCTCAATGGGGCTGTGAGAATCTGGTCGAGTTCAACGCCAAGAAAACACAGGGGTGCGCGTTCTCAGCCAAAAAGTCTCCATTCCTTCCCCTTCCCACTTTTCAGAACACTCAAATGGCATTACAAGGTAGGCTCGATATCCTGGGCATGGATATCTGCCGAGATCTCAACCCACGCGAATACGTTGAGAGTGTCACTAAAGCGGCCTCGCGGAAGCTAGGTGTTTTAAACAAGGTGAGACGGTTCTTCTCGCCCGAGAAGAAGCTCGCTCTGGCTCGCTCGACCCAGGTTCGCTCGTGCGTAGAGTACTGTTCTCATCTTTGCGATGGTGCCGCACAGTACCTGTTTGACGCTCTCGACCGGTTGCAGCGGCGAGCAATCCGCATTGTCAACAGTCCCGAAGCCACCGAGTCCCTTGAGCCCCTGCAGTTGCGTAGAGATGTCGCCTCTATGGCAGTACTCTATCGCTTGTATCACGGAGAGTGTTCTGAGGAGCTCTTCCAACTGGTCCCCCCTTCCCCCTTCCTCTACAGGACAACACGTGCCGGCCTTGGAAGTCACCGCTTCAGAGTGGTAGACATACGATCTCGTACTCATCGCTTCGGTTCGTCCTTTCTGTGCCGAGCGGTCAAAACCTGGAACTCACTTCCAGCGCACGTGTTTCCCTCCCACTATGATCCCGGGTCCTTTAAGCGGGGCGTAAAAAAGCATCTCACTAGGCGGCCATAGTGTAGGTCACCATGCTGCAATGTGCTATTCGCATTGAGGATGGTGATCACCACTTTTAGAATCTGCTCATGCTTTCCATCAGGCAGAGCAGAGTCATTTTGGCGCAGCTAAAACAAAAAAAAAAAAAAAAAAAAAACCCTTTTTACCCTTTTTTCACATGAAAAAGTAGCCTATGTGTTATTCTGATGTATAGGCTATATTATTGTAAAGTTTCATCCAAATCCGTTCAGTAGTTTTTGCGTGAAAGAGTAACAAACATCCATCCATCCATCTTCACCTGATATGATATGATCCAAATTGATATTTGATAAGCACATTGATTATGTCGTAAAAAAGGCCTACCGATCGCTTGGTTTTATTATTAGGTCTACTTCGGGGTTTAAAAACATTAAACCCATAAAGATGCTGTACTGTGCCTTGGTGCGTAGTACCTTAGAATATGCATCGGTAGTGTGGAACCCGTTTTATTGTATTTATGTTGATCGTATAGAAGTTCTTCAAAGGAAATTTTTAAGATATTTACAATACAAGACCAATTGCAATGGCCACGGTTACGAAGCCAGATGTAGGAGGTTCCATTTCCTACCCTTAAGCGATAGACGAGCTGTGTCTGATGTGGTAACACTGCTGAAAATTGTTAATGGTAATGTCGATAGTTCCGTCCTTCTTGGTAGAATCAAATTATCGGTACCACGAAGAATACCAGTTCGACATTATCAACCTATGGCATTACCTAGAGCCACCACTAACTATCGGCAGAACTCATTCATTGTTCGCGCAAGTAGATTGGTGAATGATTTATGTAAAAAGAATAACGAGTTTGAGGTATTCGGATCGAAGCCATCACAGGTGAAAAAAATATACACCCTAGATTTTTTTGGCTCCGACACGGATATGACAAACCAATAGAATAGGTTTATTGGTGTATGTATCTTGTAATTTTCTTATGTTTTGTTTCATTTATCCTGTTTAAGTTTTCTCTTTTATGTATTTCTACAAGCTGGAAACCTATTAGCGAATGCCTGTCAATAGCTCTGTAGTTATTATTTTTAGGACCTAGAAAATGTATTTATATGCTGTTGGTATTCCAAAAAAATGTAAAATAAAATAAATAAAATAAAATACTTACAAACATTCGCGTTTATAATATTAGTAGGATTTGTATAAATGTATTCTTGTATAGATGGGTAGAAATATCATATTTCTTTGCTTTTTTCTCTCTTATTCGTAATATGTAGCTTTTCCTGGTTTACTTTAAAAGTCACAGCGAAAGTGTAGTGCACCTTCTCATTCATTTCCGCGCCACCTGACGGTAGACTAGCAGAGAATGCCTTTGGCATTAAGTCCGCCATTGTACTATCCAACTAATATTATAAACGCGAAAGTTTGTAAGTATGGATGAATGGATGTTAGTTACTCTTTCATGCATAAACTACTGAACGGATTTGGATGAAACTTTACAGTAATATAGCTCATACATCAGAATAACACATAGGCTACTATTTGCCGAGATAACCGACATACACGCGGGCGGAGCCGCGGGCAACAACATAAAGTTATTAAATAAAAATTATCTATAGAATCGTACACGTAAGTTTATAAATACTAAGTAAGTTATTTTTAAGTGATAATAAGGTTATGAACTTCTGAGGGATCAAATGTGACCCGACTTCGACTACTGATAGTGATCACATTCAGCACATTAATGTGGATCAGTGGTGTTGAACCTTCATTTCGACATTTTAATACGCTTTTATTAACTTAGTATTTGACGTTTGTATCACGGGCCTAGCGAGGAGGGGTTTTTTGTGGTTCAAATCCCGCTCTCCCGAAATGTTTCTACACTAATGAAATTAATAATATATTGAGAGGCAAGTAACATAACTAATTTAAACTAATATAATTATATTTTGGATTCCCGCTCTATTGTGAGCGAGCGCGTCTCTATACTATCATCATCACTGGCGACACACACTGGTCAATAACTTTAGTTCTGAGACTCTGCGGTATTCAGCCGAGTTGGACTCGACAATTGACCTCTTTTACTAAATTTGACCAAGTAGGTCCAACCTGGAAAGCATATCTGTAGGTGACTTACTTGGGTGGTTGAGGAGGCAGGAATTGTAATTCGGAGCTTGAGATAAATCCTCGTTGAAGCTCAGAGCTTGATGTCGCTGGTTCGGCGGCGGATGTCACGAACAAGTCAATTTTGTGCGGAAAAAGGGATATAGGAGACACTCGCGTTAATTGTTTGTCTAGCGGTTTAAATCGGTGTATTTTACACTTGATTTATGAGTAGGCGTGGCGCGCGCGCGCACTGATTTGGAGCGAAGAGTTTAACACGCACTGATGTCCACGTATGGACAATCACTATAGCGAATTAGCGGGTACACGCACTGTTTTCCACGTATGGACAACTATTATTAGGCGGATTTAAGCGAGAGCGTTTGGAGCCGCGGGTTCTCGGCGACGGCGTTATGCGGCCATTTGCAAAATAGGAGCGAGAAGCGTGCGTACGCGCTGACGTCTCCTTGCGAACTCTTCGTGGTCTTTTGCGAACCACAGGATGATAGGAGCGGGGGAGGGGGTTAGATGCGGGGGGAAGGGTTTGTGTGTTGTGCGTTCGGATATATGTACATTGATTGATCAAATACACAGATACCATAATATAAATATGTGAGTAAATAAATATAATCTAATCGTGGCGCAAACGGCGCCAACAATATCCTAAGCAGGTTTATATATTATACAAGCTATGCCCGCTACTTCGTACTCGTGTCATTTTGATTTTCAGGTTATTTTTAATTTTTCACCGTTTAAACCTTCCCTGGACTATGACAAACATTTCGAAATCAAAATCAGCCTAGCCGTTCTCGGGTTTTAGCGAAACAGATGAACAGCAATTGATTTCTATATATAAATATCGTCAACAACTTGGGCATACACTTTTCACCCTACTAAGGATATCGAATACGGTGCTAAAGTTTTCCATGGTTTCAGCCAAGATGACTATATCATCAGTAAATGGAAGGTGGGTAATACGCTCGCTAGTCATATAGATGCCAAGTTCATTGTAGTCTGGAAGTCTAAAAACGTCTTCCAGTGCTACGGTGAATAGTTTCAGAGATATTACGTTTTCCTGCCTAACTCCTGGCTTCAATTTGATTAATTTTCAAGATCTGATCCTGTAGACAGCCTGACATAATAGCATTCTTGTGCAAAAGACGATTTGGCACCGCTGGGAAGACTGAAGCACAGTCAAAGTTTCGTTCGAATCAACAAATTTTTCGTAATCATAAACGCCAAGCTTAGTGAAGGCTATATTTTTAGGACTTCTGTATAACTTACCGCAGTATATGTATGTGATCTATAGTATTGAAGCTTTTTCGGAAACCAGCTTGTTCGGGAGGCTGAAAGTCGCCAAAGCACCATCGCACCTGTAAAACACGCTTCAGGCGGCTTCCCACCAAGTATGATGGAATATAGGTAAATGGTGTTTATATATTCTGAAGGACATTTAAGACATATTTTATGAGCATACGAGATAATATACCATAACATACCTTCTAACCATACTTAACAAACATTCATGTAACGGATATAAAAAACATCCACACTCAAAACAACAATTTAAGCCATGTAGGAAATGTACCCACAACGTTCAGAGCAGTAGAACGGCGAGGAGACCGCTTCATCCTCTACGCCATTCCTACAGTCACACATTAGTACTATACTAAAATAATTCATAATAAGTACTTCGTACTAAATTTTGTGATCAGTGGCGTGCCTCAGATATTGTGCCAATAACCCGTGTGCCAATGGTTCATCACCCCTGATTTAGAAAACAATAAAAGTTTTGCCGAACTGGTCACAGTCCACAGTTCGTGAGCCCGAGACGACAGTTAAGATGGGTCACAACATATTTGGTGGATTGCTGTACGCCATTCTGATATCAACAATAATTGGTGAGTGTAAAATATCGATATATTTTTCAAGGTAGAGTCATGCTGATTTCAGTAAAGTAATTTTTTACGTGATTTCAATTACTTACGTAATTATTACTTTTAATTTTTGATGTGAAACATCCATAAGCGAGGGTAAACTTGATTTTAAGCGTGGCGATAATTGCCGGGGCGGACGCTTCGCCTTACTAAAGGCACTGATGAAAATGATTGAGTTGTCGCAATTTCAAATAAATTTAAAAAAATTGAATTTTTGTATAATTTATTAACAATAAATATTAATGTAATAAACAGTCATTTTACTTTATGGAACAAATAACTTATTCAAAACAATTTCGATGTTTCACATCTGCCGGGCGTCCCGTGACGGCTCACTTTTTTTAACCGAATTCAAAAAAAGCGGCCAAGTGCGAGTCGGACTCGCCCATGAAGGGTTCCGAAGCAGCAAGTAACATAATATAAAAGTTCTTGTAGTTCGTTGTAACTTTGATCGATGTTTTTTTTGCGTTTTACGATTTATGGCGTATTAAAAAAAAACTACTCACTAGATCTCCAACTATATATACCCAACACGTATGGTATGGTTTTGATGAAAAAAACATTTTTGAGTTTCAGTTCCAAGTATGGGGACCCCCAATATTTATTGTTTTTTTTTTCTAATTTTGTGTGAAAATCTTAATGCGTTTCACAGAATACATCTACTTACCAAGTTGCAACATTATAGTCCTTCTGGTTTCGGAAAAAAGTGGCTGTGACATACGGACGGACAGAATGACAGACAGACAGACGGACAGACAGACAGACATGACGAATCTATAAGGGTTCCGTTTTTTGCCTTTGGCACGGAACCCTAAAAAGGGGGAGGTTCTCAATTCGACCGTAATATATGTTTTTTTTATGTGTGTTCGCGGATAACTTCGTCGTATATAAACCGATTTTAATTATTATTTTTTAATGGAAAGGAGATATCCCAAGTAGTATATTAATATTAGGTTGAATTATTAAATATTTACATATTCACTTCAAATATTATAAATGTTCAGTCCTCTCACCAATAGAGCGATCACTTTGTGATACTTGTAATACCCATAGGACCCATGAGTATAAGCATTAACTCGCTACTAGTCCAATGGCAAGAGGAATGAGCTTTTACGGCGATCCACCGTGTTCTTAATCTAAACTAAATTCATCAAGCACTTACTGGAGTTGTGTGGCGTCCTGTTCTCGGCGTTCCAAGAGATCTCTTGGGTATTTTCTTCTCTGCGTCGTCACACAATCATAAACTCCTAAAGTGCTGTACAACTTCCAAGGTATTCGAATTAAAACAAACTCGTATCAACTATCACGGATATTCGAATTACAACTCACTCGCTTCAGCTGTCGCGGAACGCGCCTACAAAACTCGCGAGTCCACGACCTAACACAAAACGGTAAATCACTAAAGGGACCGGGTCGATGAACAATACAATTAGCTTAATATCAATTAATTACGGTTTTCAAACAACAATCGTCGACCATTCACAACACGCGTCTTTTTTGTACTTTCTTAACCTCAAACGTCAAAACGTCCAACACAAAAAAAATGACAATCGAAAAATGTTGCCATTACAATGACGTTCGAAATCCAACAATAAATATTAGTATTTACTTTTCTTTCTGACTCGTGTCCAGCAGTGGACTGTTAAAGATTGTTGATGTGATGTATTTTTATTGTTTGCAGGTATAGTGTGGGGCAAATATACCTATGAACCGGCGCTCAAAGGCTGGATAGCGCCGTACATGACCATTAGCACGTTCCATGAGGCGGTACAGCGATGTCAGAGCGACGGTAACGCTAACTTGAAAATATTGTTTTGTATATCGCGACATCGCATTGTTTATTCCAAAGCTGCGGTGCTTACTAATGCACGAGTAGAACTTACAGGTCTTTATACTTCAAAGAAGAACTCGATTCCGATCGGGACGAGCTTAAGGCCAGAGCAATGCTACCATAGACAAAATACTAATATATCCGTCTATGGAAAAACTAACTCACTTACAATAAAATTGTATTGTATAAACATTATTCAACCTTACGTTACATCTTAAGCAAGAAACGTTGATCGATCTCCAAGTGTGTTGGTGTCATGCATTAGGAATTCGAAGTTTCGCCATCCTTGTTCAACCAAAGGGTATCGAGTCATTTAAGAGAGCAAAACTACGCAGTAAAATAGCACTGCAAAGAGAAAAAAAACTAAACACAAACCCTACACCGTCATGTCTGGCCAGCGTGCCTAGTTGGCTAAAATCTCCTTGTTAAGGAGAGGTTTATGTCCAGCAGTGGTGTGGGGGCGCTACTGTGCCGCTGTCAACATCGTGCTCGTGATTATAAACTTTCCGACTGTCACTGACAGATGTCGAAACAGGACTAAAGATGAAATAGATTGCCGCGAAAAATGTTGACCGAGCGCTAACCACCACCTTTGGTTTTTATTTCCAGTGCATGTATCTGTGCTTATGGTAAAGATTATACGAAAAAAACTTCGTTTCAAAAAACTGATTTCAAAAACTAAAAAGTATAAAATAACTTAATTTGTATGTGCTACATATTCATAGGTTTGAAGTCGGTGCCAAGCCAAATGTAATATTAGGTACCCCATTCGCTATATTTCGAGACGATTGTCAACGACGTCACCGACGCTTTGGTTGTTTTGTTCTACGCGAAGAGCAGCTATACCGCTCATGGTCACGCACGGCGAGTGCGGTACCTATTATTACATTTTGGCTTGGCACCGACTTCAAACCTATGAATAGGTAGCACATACAAATTAAGTTATTTTATACTTTTTCGTTTTTGAAGTCGGTTTTTTTTAAACGAAGTTTGTTTTATTTTTCGCTTTTTAGTCTTTCTCAAGTCTCTCATCATCATTTCACCTAAATAACTTGAAAAAAAACGACTAAAGGTAACATACGTACTGTATAGAATCGAAAGGACTTCAGGTAATTTTTTGGAATAAAATCTCAAAGGACTGTTCTCTAAGGTTACTATAATTCAAGTGATTTGAGGTAAATTGACAATATCGTTAGGACCCGTTATATAATATGAAATAACATGATGTCTACAGAATATGAAGGCATGCAGTCAATTGCTCTTAACTTCATTGCAGGCGCTCACGTAAATTTAAGGGTTTCCTTCGATTTCCTTGGTATCCCATAATCAGATCCTGATACGGTGGCAATGGGACCTGGGACCACATGGGGAGCATACCCTTTCAAATACAAAAAGATTTTTTTAAATCGGTCCACAATTGACGGAGTAATCAGTGTACATACATTTAAAAAAAAACCGATGAAATTGAAAACCTCCTCCTTTTGGAAGTCGGTTAAAAATACACCAACACAAGGACTTTTCGGGTAACGAAGTGAGGTGAGTGGGAATCTTCTGTTATCCCTGCCCGAAAAAGAAGACCGCGCTATTTTGACGACTGCAACGGGTGCTGGCCATCAGGATCATAAGGGGGTACCGCACGATCTCCTTTGAGGGCGGCAAGTCTCCTGGCCGGAACTCCGCCATGGGACCTGGAGGCGAGAGCCCTTGCGGCTCTTTATCAGTGGCGCAAGGAGGCGCGGGAGTTGGGTAGGAGTCCTCAGATTCGAGAAATCGAAGACCAGAAATCCCAACTCCGCCAGGTCCTCGTAGAGGAATGGGAGGAACGACAAAAATAAAAAACGAAAAGAAAAAACAAAAAACGAAAAGAACAAAACGATATAAATAAAAGGGTTTTTTGTTGTTCCACAGTCCACTGCATTTTAATTATCGAAAACCGTGAGTGAAAAACGAGATGGATTCCGCTTGCTCTTGCGACGACGGACGCGACGTGCACTGACTTGTAATGTAACACTCAAAGGGATTCGCGAATAAACCGACAGTCGAGTGGAGCATGCGGCGCTCGCCGCGAATGATACATTACAAACTAACGTTACAAGTCAGTCTTTGGTTTCTGTTACACGAACGCGATACATTACACCAAAATGTTAAAAGTCAATCTTCACCTTAAGAGATGCGTATTGTCATTACGATAGTCGTAGCGTACTGGCGTAAAGAAGCAAGCGTAAAAAAATTACGTAATTTTTAAATTTAATTAATTTCTTTCAAATTTAACTGTTTTTTTTACTTCTTATGACATTAAATCTTTATATCCATACATATAATAAAACTGTAGAAGAGTTCAATTCTGTACATTGAATAAAAACTAAAAAAACTACAACTAGGGGTCTTCATACAAGCCAAAGAAGCCAAAAAAAATAATTTTGAAATTTTACTTAAATATCCTACTAATATTATAAACGCGAAAATTTGTAAGTATGGATGGATGGATGGATGTTTGTTACTCTTCCACGTTAAAACTACTGAATGGATTTTAATGAAACTTTACAATAATATCTATATCTATACATATAATAAAACTGTAGAAGAGTTCAATTCTGTACATTGAATAAAAATTAAAAAAAATACAACTAGGGGTATTCATACAAGCCACACAAGCCAAAAAAAATAATTTTGAATTTTTTGTCTGTCTGTCTGTTGTCCGGCTTTCACGCAAAAACTACTGGACGGATTGTGATGAAACTTTTTTTGTTATATAGCTATCAATCCTCGGCAACATATAGGCTATAATTTATTTTGAAGATCAAAATATCAGATATACATTTTTGACTGTCTGTCTGTTGTTCGGCTATCACGCAAATACTACTGGACAAGCGCATGCGTTGTGGTTATCAACGTCTCCTTTCCATAGAATAACTTAAATACCGGGTCTAGAGTTTAAAACCAGCCCCATCTATTGACTACCTATCAAAGTGCAATAAAACATATCTATAAAAGCACATGGTCATGGTCCATGCTGTGCATTAAATACCAACTCTCCGTGCATTCAGAACCGTGATTCAGATTCAGAACATTCTGAAACGGTACCCAAAAGCCAGGAACCAACAAACTATAACAGGCGAGAAAGGCTACCCCACGTATCGCCGACGTTCGCAGCGGCAAGGAGAATTTGCTGCAGAAATTCGATTACGTGGTCAACATCCTATGATGGTTAATAATAATATATGGGTAGTATCATATTCTCCTGTTTTATCCAAAACATTTAACGACCAAATAAATGTCGAAATGTGCATCAGTGTGGAGTCTATCAAATATATTTGTAAGGACGTAAATAAAGGAAGCGATCAAGCCACAGTTGCTTTACGAAATGAATGGGACTTATGGTAAATTAATGGTAACAAGATTTCAGTCTGGCGGCTACATAAGTTCATCAGAAGCTGTGTGGTAGCAGCAGTAGCTCAAGCAATATACTCAGTTTCCCTATCAACGAAAGACATCCACTTGTGACGCATTTCGCGCACGTGTACGACGTACATGTGGAAGGAGGCCAGCGAATATATTTTGACCCTGAAAATGTAACGGAGCGATTGGAAAATACTCGACAGGTCACTTTATTGACATTCCTTCAGCGATCTCAGACTTATAATTTTACTATAACTTTGCTCTACGATGAAGCTCCAGCATGCTTTACATACAACAAGGGAGGTTTAGTCGTCGAAAAAGAGGCACTCCAGTAGAGGTTATTCCTGAAGTTTTAAAAAAAAAAGTCCTCGGAAGAGTATATACATTGCACCCAAACAATGCCGAGCATTTGTTGTTGTTATTACCTGCGTTTGTTGTTGCAGACTGTCCGAGGGCCTACTTCATTAGAAGCTTTGAAAAAGTCGATGATACGCAACACCCAACGTTTCAAGCTGCTATCCGAGTACGATATCTGCTCGATGACGACCAACATTGGGATGACGCTCTCAATGACGTCGTCAATGACTTTCAGATGCTGCCCAATTGTGACAAAAATATCAAAACAACTTAGCCGAAGATCACATTCACGATATGCATTGAAATTTCCTATCAGCGAATTGAATGACCAGCAACGGGAAATTAATTATTTATCATGAGCGTAGAGCTGCGATATCAGTTGATTTTTGCCTTGAAGCCGTGTGTTTAAGACATTCAAATTATTTGTAATGTCAACTAAAAAAGCCAAATCACACAACCAATCAGGATTTTTAAGTTCCGGGATATCCCTTCGCTTTACCGCCAGAAATATTCAAATTTCTTCTATTAAATTTAGAAATCGTTCCAGTGTCAACCCACGACTTAGCCACCTTACTTCTGTATAATACAGTAAATCTCCATATTCGCTTTCGATGTCATAAAGAATTTGTTTGAATTGCCTGTGATTGCGTCCTCCTGATTTTATAAAATTTACAGTCGAAACTACCACTTTCATGATATTTTGAAATTCAATTTTTTTAGAACAGAGGGCTTCTTGGTGTAAATTGCAGTGAAACTGCACGAGATCTTCAGCGTTTATGTTTTTTTCTTGCAGATGCTTTTTCAGCAAAGTAACTAGCCCGGAATTGACACCAAACATCGAAGGAGCACCGTCAGTCGCAACTCCCGATAATTTTGATAAGTCCAAATCAGTTTTTGAACACTCATCCAAAAGTACATTGAGCATATCAACTCCTTTGGTTTGACCTTTCAATGAACACATTCCTAATAACTCTTCTAAGACTTCAAAATCTTGAGTAACACCTCGTATGAATATGAGAAGTTGAGCTGTGGAACTAATATCAGTGAATTCGTCGAGTGCTAATGAAAAAAAATCAATGATCTTAGTTTTTTCAGTTAATTGTTCCGCAATACTACCTGACAAAGACATAATTCGTCTTTGGATAGTCATACGATTCAGTTGAATTTTCTCAAACTTTTTTGCTGCTTCTGGACATTGGAAATTTCATAACTAACTTCTGTAGCTGTTTCTGAATCTTGAATGGGTTTTGTAAACATAGCTTGCTGACCAATAAGCTCCCGTTTTAAAGACAACATTTTTTGCTTTCTTATTTCACCTGTAAACTTGGTAAAAGTAGGATGCTGCGTTTCATAGTGCCTCTTTACATTATCTTCCTTTGTAATCGCAACAGAATTCTTGAAAATTAAACAAACGACTTTGTTATGCGACCATACAAAAAAGTATTTCTCAGTCCAAATTTCTTGAAACTGCCGATTTTCATCTTTAATCTTTTTACTATGTCCTGGCTTGTCCATGTTGCGTTCTAATCCTGGCTAGGATTAATACAGCACCTAAAAACAATTACAGTACCTACTTAAATTACCCATCCTTTTTTAAATTATCAAAAAAAATGATTTAATAGGTAGGGAAACACTTATTATACTATTTCCATTTCTTTATTTTCTCGATGACAGCTCCTGTGAAAATTTGAACGAGCGTCTTTTTTACATTTTGTATACATTATTTAATAAAAATATGACGGTTACGCACGTACAAGGTCATAGCAGTGTCACAAAAACTGATAGAGATATAGCTATCGATAAACGTAACACGATAACAGACCCGATATTTTTTTACAAAGTGTAAGAAACTAAACCATTTCCGGATAATTTTGTACAAATCTATTAACTAATATTACATTTCATTACAAGATGTAATTATATTAGGTTGATTTATTATTTATTTATTTTAATCAAAATCTGATGAATTGTCACTGTCACTCGATGAGCTCTCCCAAACATTTATTATAAGTTCCTGTACTTCTATATTATCGAATGCCACATGAATTTCCTAATCCTACGCAATAATGTTTTGGGTTCTTTTCACATTTTTTTCCGAGTGTTCGGCGGTTACTTTCACACATGCATTTTTTTATAAATCTAACATCTTGTTTGCTGTAAAAGGGGGATGGGTATTGTTTCGAGCGGCGTGTCCTTGGATTCGTGCCCATATTAGTTCTATAGCATTGTACTGGCAATGATACGGCGGAAGCCGAAGAACCCAATGACCACATTCGGCAGCTATTTCGTCGGTAATATATCTTTTAGGGAGGCTTTTTTCGACTTTAAAATATTCACTAATTGTATTTTTAATAAAGTGGTTAGTAGTAGGGCCTTCTCCGCCGCCTCCTTCTGCGAGATGACCTCTTCGCAGAAGGTTGCGACCGCGGTAAAACTGCTATCGCTACCAGCCATGGAGCGAATGACGAACGGTAGCGATAGATCTCCTCCGATGACTGCAGTGAGGGCCCGGCGCTGCGACGCCCATGCGGGGCAGATCGCCAGCGTATGCTGGGCCGAGTCTTCACTGCAGTCGCAGTGGTGGCAGGCGGGACTCAGTTCCCTCCTAGCGACCGAGTGCAGGTACGTCAGGAAGCAACCGTGCCCGGAAAGTACCTGCGTCAGTCGGAAGGAAAGGGTCCCGTGCTGCCACCCTGCCCACTCGAGGATGACCGGCTGGAGAGACTCCACGGTGGCAAAGCCAGTGCGTGGATTCCCCAGTCGGAAAGACCAACGAGCCATCGTGGCTCGACGGGTGGCTTCACGCCACTCGCGTTCCTCTTCGGGCGGAGGGCGCATGCCTCTCGCCACCCGATATTCAGCCACCCGTCGATAAACTTCGGCGAGCACTTCCGCCTCCAAATCCCACGGGGGTGTCCCGGCCAACGCGCACGCTGCCTCGGTCGACACCGTGCGGTAACCACGTATCGCTCTGACCGCCAGTACCCTCTGAGGCCGCCAGAGGCGCGCCTTGTTCTGGGCGGTCAGAGCCGTGACCCACACCGGTGCGCCATACAGCGCCATCGACCGGACCACCCCCGTGTAGAGGAGTCGCGTTGCGACGCTGGCTCCACCCAAATTGGGCAATAGTCGCCCAAAGGCAGCGTCGACCAGCTTCGGACCAAGCTGTCGGAAGTGCTCGTCGAAGAGCCACCTACCGTCGAGGATCAGACCCAGATATTTCATCTGGGCCCAAACCGGTACGAGGACCGAGTCGACCTCTATGGAGGCGCCGGGGGGCGGACCACGACGGGGCCCATGGAACAATAGGGCCTCCGTCTTGTCCAGGGCCACCCGTAGGCCCAGCGCCTCGATGCGCCCGACCACCAGAGAAACACCCCTGGTGGCCAGGCACGCCGCCTCTTGGAAGTTCGCCCCCCGGGCTGTGACCAATGTGTCATCGGCGTAACAAATTACGCCCAGCCCGGGGGGAGACGACCTCGTAGGACCCACCCAGTCGTATCCCACGTTCCACAGGAGTGGTCCAAGGACAGACCCCTGCGGAACGCCGCACGACATGAGTCGCCGTCTCAAGACGCCCTCTCGGTCCTCGTACACGACGGTACGCTCCTCGAAATAGTCTGCCACTAGCCGCCTCAGGTACTCTGGCACCCCGTGATACTGGAGTGCTTCCCCGATGCAGCTGAATGGCAGACTATTGAATGCGTTGGCGATGTCTAACGACACCGCCAATAGCACGCCGCCACAGCACACTGCTTCTTCGGTCACGGCCCTAAGGCGCATAACGGCATCGACCGTCGAACGCCCCTCTCGGAATCCGAACTGGGCGTCCGACAGGTCGGGCCCCACCTCACTGAGGTGCCGGACGATGCGGGCAGTGATTATCCTCTCGAACAACTTGCCCGCCTCGTCCAGCAACACGATGGGCCTATAGGCCGAGATACAATATCAATACCTGTTCTAACCATTATTCCGCAACGCCGTACAAAAATCATGCGGCTAGGGAGAAATATCGAGGGTTGCTATCCCGTCCCCTTCACCAGTACTCAGTTTGACAGTATACAAGTGACGGCATAGTGCTGAATGTTATTTTTTTATGCCCCTGTATCTTTCTAAAAAGGTCTCCTGGTGGTGAAATGGTGCAATCTGTGGAAGAACCGTCGATAATTATTATGGACAAATTATCGACGATTCGTTAAACCATCCTTCGTAAATCTCCGCGTTCATTTCTTCGTGGCAGTCCACTGTTTTCTTGGATTTAAAAGCCAGTAAAGCATCTGACATGAATCCTTTCGCAGACCCTGCATGGCATATGCTAAGGCTTTCACCTTTTCCCATTGGCACTGAACTAGTGGAAGCGGCGGTGTAGTCAGTCCAGTTCTTAGATACTGTGTGGTTTGCATTTAACCAAGTCTCGTCAGTGAAAATAACCTTTGACCAATCTGATTTCTTTTTGGCTTCGCTCTAAAACTCGCAGCGAGCCATAGCAACGTCGTGACGCTCCATCAATATTTTCTGTTTGTCCGATTTTTAAAATCCAATTTCTTTCAAAACCAAGCTTAATGATGATTTTTGGCCATGGAACAAACCAAATTCACGTAAAGAAACAACAAGTTTTATTGAATTAAAATCACTTGTACTTATTCCACTATTTTATTTTTGTTTACACCTGACCGGTTTCGCCTTATGGCATCATCAAAGGTTACATTTAACAACAAGGTAACCTACAAAAATGTAGTATAACAAGTTCCATCAAGTGCCGACAATCGTGAGTATAAATTACATAAACAACAAGTTTTTTAAGTGTTGGAATTTCTTTGCGCAAGTCATAGTCATTCAATGACGGCGAATAGCGTCAGCGGTCAGTTATATTTGAATGTTTTTGTTGTAGGTATTTGTATTTGTTCAAAACATAATAAATATATGCGATCGATATCATTACGTATTTGGTCACAACACTACAACTATCAAATTAGAACCGAGAAAATAAAGAAATGGAAATAGTATAATAACAGAGTATTACTTACGATTTCACAACGCAATTATACACGGCACTTGACAGGTTAACACTGCAACAGAAAATCTACGTTGAATGTGAATCAAAATACACACATCAAAAGTGTCTAGGGATCAACATATGTGTCTAGGGATCAACATATATTTTTGCAATAACTTTTCTCCTGATTGATATTAATTAAAATTTTCTTTAAGGATTCATCAAATAAAGTGTTTTCGTTTGTCACAGTAACGATAAACCAAGTCACCTTCGCATTAATAAAGAAATTTGCCATTTTCCTAATAAAGGGATTTTTGACATTTGAACCACTAACATTAAAGTTCGAAAAAAAGACTGAAATAACAGTTTTCTTTAAAATTTTATTAGGTAACTTAAACAATTAATAATCCGTGTTTCTACCGCGAACACCAACAACACAAGAACATCGGTTTGGCATACTCAAAATGAGTTCATCCAAACACGCTGTGGAATGGCCGCCCATGTTCGTTGCAACAACAGAAATGTATGTATGTATGGAGGGTATCCAGTCGCAAGAAGACCTTTTCTTGCGACTGGATACCCTCCATATTCGGCAGAGCTCTTCTCTGTAGCATATCCCATGCATGCTCAATCGGGTTCAAGTCTGGCGACTGAGCAGGCCAGGGCCAAAGCCACATCTCAATCTCAAGAAATCCGCATAAAAATGCTTGATCCCTAGACACTTTTGATGTGTGTATATTATGCCTATGAAATTGCCGTTTTGTATGCAATAAGTAAAAGTACTTATCAACCGACTTCAAAAAGGAGGAGGTTCTCAATTCGACTGTTTTTTTTTTAAATGTTTGTTACCTCATAACTTTGGACTGGGTGAACCGATTTTGATGATTCTTTTTTATTTGAAAGCTGGAGCTTCCCGAATAGTCCCATTTAAATTGGTCCAGATTGAAGCCGGTTTTTTTTTGTTAAAATTTGTAACTATTTTTTCAAACTTTTTTATTTCTGTTATTCGAAGTAATCACCCATGCAATCGACGCATCTTTGCCAACGCGTTGGCAGTTTATTGATGCCCTTCTTGTAAAAATCAGCTGGACGGGAGGCAACAAACTCTTCAAAGGCATTTTGTACTGCCTCTCGGGAATTGAATTTTTTACCCACTAAAAAGTTGTCAAAATTTTGGAAAAAGTAATAGTCGGTAGGTGCAAGGTCTGGTGAGTATGGCGGATGAGGGAGAGCTTCCAACCCCAGCTCTTGCAGCTTGGAGACTGTCTGTTGCGCAGTATGGGGTCGCGCGTTGTCGTGAAGCAGCTGGGGTGGCTTCAGGACTGTTGTCAATGCGGTTTATTTTTATTTTTTTATTTTGATTGCTCGCCGCTGCAACCGGTCGAGAGCATCAAACAGGTACTGGGCGGCAACATCGCAAAGATGAGAACAGTACTCCACGCACGAGCGAACCTGGGTCTTGTAAAGAAGACACAGGCGAGAAGAACCGTCTCACCTTGTTTAAAACACCTAGCTTCCGCGAGGCCGCTTTAGAGACACTCTCAACGTATTCGCGTGGGTTGAGATCTCGGCAGATATCCATGCCCAGGATATCGAGCCTACCTTGTAATGCTATTTGAGTGTTCTGAAAAGTGGGAAGGGGAAGGAATGGAGACTTTTTGGCAGAGAACGCGCACCCCTGTGTTTTCCTGGCGTTGAACTCGACCAGATTCTCACAGCCCCATTGAGAAATGCGGCCCAGAACATGGTCGAGTTGAACGACAAGCTCCTGTCGTTTTTCCTCGATATCTGCAAGCTTGGCACTAGGATGTCCAAAATACTGCCCATGAACTGTGCTGTCGTCTGTATAGCAATGAATGTTGCCAAGGGCTAACATGTCATTGATATGCAGAAGAAACAGTGTGGGCGACAGGACGGAGCCCTGCGGTACTCCGGCGTTAATCGACTGAAAATCGGAGGCCGCACCTTCGCAAAGGACTCTGATGCTGCGTTGGTGCAGAAATGCGGCAGCCCAGTTGCAGAGTTTGGGGGGCAAACCAAAAGCCGGTAGCTTGGAGAGAAGCGAACGGTGCCAAACCCTATCAAAGGCCTTGGTCATGTCAAGGCTAATGGCCATGGATTCCCCATGCCTGTCAATAGCCTCACCCCAAAGGTGTGTGAAGTACGCTAGAAGATCACCCGTGGATCGGTTCGGTCTAAAACCATACTGACGATCATTTAATAGGGAGTGATCTTCCAGGTAGTGGACCAGGTGTTTGTTTATTATCCGCTCAATCGGACGGTAGTTGGCCGGGTCGGAGCGGTCGCCTTTTTTGGGGATGGGTTGAACATTCGCCTCTCTCCAAACCTCCGGTACAGTTCCCGAGGAATATGACAGGCGATACAGACGCGTCAATACCGGAGACAACTCTGGTGCACAGTTCTTAAGAACCACCGCTGGGATACCGTCGGGTCCACTGGCTTTCCGGACGTCGAGTGACCGAAGCTCCGCACGGACATCACTCAGCCGGACGCGAATATCCCGCATTGTAGTGTCGCAGGTCGGAATGGTAGGCGGGTGCTTGCCGCGGTCATCGATTCGGGAGTTAGCCGCAAAGAGATCAACAAGCAGTTTCGCTTTCTCCTGCGGCTCATGGGCAAGTGATCCGTCCGGATATTTCAGCGGTGGTAGCGAGGGCTGGCAGAAGTTGGACTGCACGGCTTTAGCCAATTGCCAGAACTTTCGGCTACCCGTAGGGTATGCGCCGAATTCTTGACCAGGCCGCGCGATGCGCTGGGCATCCGCTCTGATGTAAGCCTTCTTGCATTCCCTAGTGGCTTTGTTAAACGCTGCTTTAAGTTGATCAACCTCAGGGGAGCCGTGAGCGCGGGCCCTGGTTCATGCGCGGTACGCCGAGTGCTTTTGTGAAACAGCATGGACGCACTCGCGATTGAACTAGGGACGGGTCGTCGGGCTGGCGACCTCACTGTAGGGAATGTAATACTAATTACATTCCGACAGTGATTTCGCCAGCCACGGCGGCTGCTCTTTGCGACAGATCTGTATCTTTGAAGCAGCGTTGAGCCCACGGAATGGATGCAAAATATTCCCGCATTCCATCCCAGTCTGCCGACGAGTAGTGCCATAAACGTCTTTTTGCTGCCACTGGTCGTGGAGGGGCAGCAAGAGGCACCGTGTTGGAAACCAGACAGTGATCGGAGGATCCCAGAGGGGCAAGCACCGATACACTGTACTGCGCTGGGTGACTTGTCAGTTGACCGACTTGACTCGGTATGTCTGGTATCCTGGTGGGCTGGAGTACCAGCTGGGTGAGGTCATGCGTGAGAGCGAATGCGTGGACAGTCCGACCCGCGTGGTCAGTTCTGGAAGATCCCAACCAGGACTCATGGTGGGCGTTAAAGTCTCCCAGAAACACCAGTTCGGCGGTCGGAAACTGCTCCTGCGCTTTGTCCGCTGCCTGACTGAGATATTCAAAAAGTCGAGTTGTCTCAAAGTCTCCAGAGAGAGATCGGTATAGGCATACGTAGATTCGGCTCGTACAGCCAATATCTACGTGGAGCCAAAGGGTGGAGAAGGATGGGTCCTCAAGGCAGCGCAATTTAGAGGTATTAGAGCCACGCTGATTTCAGCACGAATGGGCCGGCTCGACCGGGGCGGTACTACCCTCGCACAGAAAATCAACGTAAGTCGACCACGTTCGTGCTGTCGTGTTTCGTTGGTGAGTGCGAGACCGGAGGCCCAAATAGTCTAGTCAACAAGTTCCATACTTGTTGACTAGACTAAAAGATGCAGCAGCATCACTAGGCCGCTGTGGCGACTTCCACATACAGCGCAACAAGAAAACATACGACAGCGCCATCTACCGAAGATACATCGAACTACGGAGTAACGAAGGAAACTAAGAAACTACCAATCCTGAATCGCGCAGTGAAAGTTCTAGCGCCAGTTAACATATATACAACATCCCAACATCAACCACCGGGCAGTTGGCCCGCCAGGCATGATCACCTCGCCTGGTCGGAGGATCCTCCCTTTGTGTTGGAGGGACATTACACCCGTTCCTCCACAGTGGTGACCCCGACGTGATTGGAAGCAGCCTTCGAAGCAGCATCAGCACGCCACCATCTTATTCACTCCCACAGCAAGTCTCACAGCCAGCCAGCAACTTCGGCCTCAACAGGGAAACACCACACGCAGGAAGCGACCGCTCCAGCCTGGTTACCCCTACGGCCTCATCAGCGTCTAGGCACAGCACACTGCAGCTACGGTTCATGTAAGCAGAGCATATCTCTCCCGTCTATGCAGCACCCAGCCACTACGCAGCAACCGCCCCGACTCACTGGGGACTTCACCGCTGCACCGCGCACCGCACGCCATCCCGACTCACTGGGATCAGCGGACTACGGTCCCGACTCACTGGGACTAGCGGCATTCAGTTCCGACTCACTGGAACTTGCGGCACTCAGTTCCGACTCACTGGAACTACTCACTCCTGGCACTGGCAAGCTCCGCAACAGAGCGCAGACAGCTGATTCATCATGTATCGACCTCCGGTCTTGGAGGGGAGTGATGTGGCGACTTCCACATACAGCGCAACAAGAAAACATACGACAGCGCCATCTACCGAAGATACATCGAACTACGGAGTAACGAAGGAAACTAAGAAACTACCAATCCTGAATCGCGCAGTGAAAGTTCTAGCGCCAGTTAACATATATACAACATCCCAACATCAACCGTTGGGCAGTTGGCCCGCCAGGCATGATCAACTCGCCTGGTCGGAGGATCCTCCCTTTGTGTTGGAGGGACATGACACACCCGTTCCTCCACACCGCCATGGTGTGGGTCGCCATACTGCATCGGCGCAAATCGGCGACAACAAACATCCGCCCTGACGAAAAAACATACCCCAGCCTTCGCGAGGAAGCACTCCTCAAGCACGTAACCGGGGCAGTGAAGATATGTCGTGTCGGCTGGGCGGCGTATTTGAGTCTCCGTTAGAAAATGCATGGTCGGCCGTGCCGTCTCTAGATGCTGGTGGGTGGCGTTGAGGTTTGCATGGAGTCCACGGATATTAGTGAACTCCACCTCAAAAAGCGAGTTGGTGGGAGAGTGGGGTGCCGCTGTGCATCGTTTATGCTTTTTTTGTGCTGCCATGAAAAAGATAGGAGGAGTGGGATGGGAACGTAAAAGGCGTGACAGTCATCGTGGCAGTGTAATACTGAGACTCGGAGTGCTGTTTCGTCATAACGGTGAGGCATGATGGTGACGAAACCGTCGGACGGAAGGGCTCCCATACCCTCCCAGAAGTGGTCGCCTGGTCCCACCGTCCGGTCACCAACCGGCACGACGAGCCACTCCGTGGATTATGCGCGACCTGACGGTGTAGCCTCCCAGGGTGGTTAGCCGCGGTTGGGCCCCTCTCTATGCCGCGGGCGGCCAGCGGCACCACCGTTTCTACAGGTCTCCCTGGCCGACGGTTCGATTCTCGTCACCCTCAACATGGCTCTACGAGCATTCCACTGCTCACACACTTACCACTATAACTGTCAACCCTGCATCATTGGGCCTCTTAAAATGAAAATCTTAATGCGGTTCACATAATACATCTACTTACCAAGTTTCAACGGTATAGTTCTTATAGCTTCGGAGGAAAGTGGCTGTGACATACGGACAGACAGACAGACAGACATGACGTTGTAGAAACGATCCAGTAATGGATCAAATCTGCAACCTCCTTGTCCAGACGAACCGTCGCACGAGTAAGGAACTGGTGTGTCCTGGAAGAGGTCGAGACGCTCTCGGATCATCTTTATATCCGACTAGCTGTTGCCCGCGGCTTCGCCCGCGTGTATGTCGGTTATCGCTGCAAATAGTAGCTAATGTGTTATTCTGATGTATAAGCTATATTACTGTAAAGTTTTATCCAAATCCGTTCAGTAGTTTTTGCGTGAAAAAGAAACAAACATCCGTCCATCCATACTAACAAACTTTCGCGTTATTAATATAGGTAGGATTTTTATCGATATAAAATCATGATACAAAATGTATTGGTACCTGAATAGTTTTATTTTCTTTACCTCGCATAGAACTTTTATATATTTTTATAAATCAGTTTAAATAAAATAAAGGGGTTAAAACAATTTTGTGAAAACTAAAAATTTAGTATAGCGCCATCTGTAATGATTTATTTATTTCGTGAACGAAAAATGTAGTATAGCGCCATCTGTATTTTTGATATGGAACTCATTCCTATCTGATGTCCCACGACACCACCCGATTTTTTTTACAACTAATACACACACGTTTTACTATTAAAAACTTATTTAAGTATTTATATATGTACATAAAATATAAAGTGTTAAATGAGCTTATTTCGACATTTGACATCGACCGGGTCTGGCACCGCTCGCTTCTCTCCAAGCTCTCGACATTCGGTCCGTCTCCTAGACCCTGTCACTGGGTTGACGCTTTTCTTCATCAGCGCCGCATTATGGGCCTTTGCGACGGCACGGCCTCTGATGTTCTGGATGTAAACGCTGGCGTACCTCAGGGTTTAGTCCTGTCGCCCACACTATTTCTTCTGCATATCAATGACATGTTAGCTCTTGGCAACATACATTGCTATGCAGACGATAGCACAGTTCATGGGCGATATTTTTGACACCGTTGAGCCAAGCTGGCAGTCGTTGAGGAAAATTGACAGAAGCTTGTCGCTGAGCTCGACCGGGTTTTTAACCGCATTTTACAATGGGGTGATAAGAATCTGGTCGAGTTCAACGCTACGAAAACACAGTTGTGCGCGTTCTCTACCAAAAAGTCTCCATTCCTTTCCCTCCCCACTTTTCAGAGCACTCAACTGCCACTACGGGGTAAGCTCGGTGTCCTGGGCATGGATATTTGCCGGGACCTCGAGTACTGTTCTCATCTTTGTGATGGATCCGCGCAGTATTTGCTTGATGCTTTCGATCGGTTGCAATGGCGAACAGTCCGCTTTACCAACAGTCCCGAAGCCACCGAGTTCCTTGAACCTCTGCAGCTGCGTAGAGATATCGCCTCTATAGCAGTCCACTACCATCTGTATCATTGGAAGTATTCTGAGGAGCTCTTCCAACTGGTCCCCCTTCTCCCTTCCTCTGCAGAATAACATGTTCACTCTCAAACCAAACGGTTTGGTTCATCCTTCCTGTGGCAAGCAGCTAAAAACTGAAACTCACTACCAGCGCACGTGTTTCTCTCCCACTATGATCCCGGGGCCTTTAAGTGGGGCGTGAAAAAGCATCTCACTAAGCCGTCATAGTGTGGGACGCAATACTGCATTGTCTGCTTTCCCAGTGAGTATGGTTGCCCCCACTGTTGGATTCTGCTTGAGTTTTCCATCAGGCTGACCATAGTCACTTTGGCAGCTTCAAATAAAAAAAGTACAATTTTAAAAACTACAATTTTTCTTTTGCCATATTTTGCGAAAATATGGAGATTTTGTGGATTTGATATACGTGACTATGTTGCTCATGAGAAAAAAAAACTGTATCTTTAAGTATCTGTCCTTGGGTTTTGATAATATTGTTATTGGAAATGCTGTTTTCAGCGGAAACTGCATTCTTTTAAATTAAAATGTCAAATAAGTTGGAATTATTGGAATATGGGGAATTAAAACATTATCTTCTTTTGCCATTCCATGCTTCATCATTGTAGCTTTTACAATGTTGTACCCCAGTTGTGTAATATTTAGCCATGTACTATTACATTGCTTTGGCGCTCAAGATACCTCATTTAATAGTACTGGAACATTAACTTGCGGCCTCAACTTATGGGTAGGCATTCCTGATATTTCCAAAGACTTACTAAGTATTCGACAACATCTCCCTCCACGCCTGACATGATCCGTTCGTTTAATTGATAACTATCTCATTAGTCAGCTGATCAGGATGGATATTATTTACATTTTTATTCATATCTAACCAACAGCTAGCTTATAATGACGATACTTCTGTAGAGAATTTTGAAGTTAAGAAACGCTGTTAATTAATTATATTAATTTGGCTTATTTATTTCTATTAATATAATGAACATACAAATCAGATTGACGAATATATACTTAATATCTTAATATTTAATTTTTATATATATAATATCGTTGCTATCATTGTTAAGTCTTCATTGAAAAAGTGAAATATTTTTTTATGATTGTGACAGCCTTGTTTATTCGTTGTCAAGACGCCCGACGTAGGTAAAGCGCAGGCGTGTGGCGAGTGAACTCCCAGAACAACCTTTCATCCCCCTTTTAAACCCCTTACAACCCCTTTTTCGCATTAAAAAGTAGCCTATGTCCTTTCTCAGGCTCTAGACTATCTGTGTACCAAATTTCATTCAAATCGGTGCAGCGGTTTGGCCGTGAAAGCAAGACAGACAGACAGAGTTACTTTCACATTTATAATAATAAAATTTTTCAAATTGGACCAGTAGTTCCTGAGATTAGCGCGTTCAAACAAACAAACAAACTCTTCAGCTTTATATATTAGTATAGCTGACCCACGCAACGTCGTTTGCGTCTCCTATTGCCCGTAGCGTGATAATTTTCCCCCGTTTTTGAAACATTCTTCATTGGTGCTCCGCTCCTACTGGTCTCAGCGTGATGATATATAACCTATAGCCTTCCTCGATAAATGGGCTATCTAACATTGAAAGAATTTTTCAAATTGGACCAGTAGTTCCTGAGATTAGCGCGATTAGCTGACCCACGCAACGTCGTTTGCGTCTCCTATTGCCCGTAGCGTAATAATTTCCCCCCGTTTTTGAAACATTCTTCATTGGTACTCAGCTCCTATTGGTCATAGCGTGATGAAATATATATATATATATATCATCACGCCTATAGCCTTCCTCGATATCTAACTGTCTATCTAACATTCTATCTAACACTATCTATGGGCTATCTAACACTGAAAGAACTTTTTCAAATTGGACCAGTAGTTCCTGAGATTAGCGCGTTCAAACAAACAAAAACTCTTCAGCTTTATATATTAGTATAGATGTATTTATTATACTCTTCTAAGATCTAATACTCATAATCAACAACACATTTATTTGGATAAAGACTAATATTAGGTATTATGTTGATAAAAACTCTTTGACAAATACCTCAATAATAGGTACCAACTCTTAGCGTCTTATACTCGTGATAACTTCTAAACGAAATGTCCGAATGGGGTGAAACAAAAAGTATTTTACTTCTACATAAATACCCTTGATAACATAATGCTTTATTTGGATAAGGATTAATATTACGATACACATTTAACGTAGTTTCTTTCTTCAGACGATTTAATAATTTTTTTGAGCACAAAAGCGGTTATTGTGACTAAACTATGATAGTTAGATATATGCTCTCGCGGACTTTTTTGTAGACCTTAATGGGACCTACAAAACCGTTATACATGATTTTGTTCTATTGTCAATACTTTTTGCAGCGCACGCAAAAATAGGTTTTCGAGTTCACACCTTGGGTTACAAAATAGCAATTTTCTTACGGATCTCAAATTATTTTGAAAATAAAATATAGCCTAAAACCTTCCTCGATAAATGGACTATCCAACACTGAAAGAATTTTTCAAATCGGACCAGTAGATCCTGAGATTAGCGCGTTCAAACAAACAAACAAACTCTGCAGCTTTATAATATTAGTATAGATTGGAGCTCTCCCGGTCCCAGGGCCCCAGTAGGGGTCACACGGCGCGGCATCCTTTCCGCTTTCCGCGGTGGGCTGTTGCCAAGCTGGACAGGGACCTACTAGAGGAGGCGGCCATTATTCATTCTTGATTGTCTCCGCAGGCCCCGACCGAGGAGGTCGGCGTGGACGAGGGGGCTGGCCGTTTTCGCGATGCGATTACTCAGATATGCGATTCGGCCATGCCCCGCGTCCAAGGTCGTCGGCCTCCACGGAAGGAGGTCTACTGGTGGTCCCAGGAGTTGGCGGACCGCCGTGCGGCTTGTACTCGTGCCCGGAGGTCCTACACCCGCAGCAGGCGACGTCACCGTGGAGATGGTGGCGGGGACCAGCTTCATGAGGAGTACCGCGAGGCGCGGAGGACTCTGAAGCTGGCTATTTGCCGCGCCAAAGATAAAAAGAGAAAGGAGATGCTGGAGAGTCTCGACCGTGACCCCTGGGGTCGCCCATACCGTGCGGTGCGTCAGAAGCTCCGCACGTCGGCCCCCCCCCTAAACGGTCGGAGCACACACCCCCGTCGATGGCCTATGCGGTCATAGACGGCGGTGGTAGAGAGGACGATGTGCCGCCCGTTAGGGAATCGGTGGTTGGGGTGGCTGTTCTGCGGATTCGTTCCTTTGCTTGCCGCCGTGGAGGCTCTCCAGCCGGTCATCCTCGAGTGGGCAGGGCTTCAGCACGGGACCCTTTCCTTCCGACTGACGCAGGTCCTTTCCGGGCACGGTTGCTTCGGGAAGTACCTGCACTCGGTCGCTAGGAGGGAATTGAGTCCCGCCTGCCACCACTGCGACTGAAGTGAGGAATCGGCCCAGCATACGCTGGCGAATTGGGGATTATTATTAATTATCATTCGCCCCGCTTGGGCGTCGCAGCGCCGGGCCCTCACTGCAGTCATCGGAGGAGATCTCTCGCTACCGGCCGTCATACGTTCCATGGCCGGTAGCGACAGCAGTTTTACCACGGTCGCAACCTTCTGCGAAGACGTAATCTCGCAGAAGGAGGTGGCGGCGAAGGCCCGGGAGGATGATATCCACTCGGACCCAATCCGCCACCGGTGAACCGGGCGGCGGAGGCGCGCCTATCAGCGCCTCATGCCGCCCTGAGTGTGGCCGCGGATGGTCGGGACGGGCTTTCCCTTCCATCCGCTCTAGTGGCCGTCCGCGAGGATGCGACGTTACGCGTGTGTCGTACGTCGCCTAAATTGAGAGTTTTCAGAAGACGGTGCCCGCTTCTGTGCAGAGGGATCTGTATCTGATAAATATACAAAACAATAGCTCTGATTGTAGGCCAAAACCTGCTTTCTATTCCCAGCAGGGTACAGAAAGGAGTTTTTGGTCTGCTATACCACGCTGGCCAGACAAGTCGGTGTAGGGTATAACTTTTAATTGTTTTCTGTTTTATTTGTAGTCTTAGGTTTATTGCAAGTAAATAAAATGTAGAACTGATGTTAGACCCGCCATCTCAGAACACACATTTGATTAGTAGGTACGTTAACGCGTGTGTTTACTTGGAACTACGCTACTTTTTTCGCTTCAACAAGAACAAAGCCGTGCGCTACCTTTTTTATTTGATCTGAGCCCGTAATTAACAGCTTGTTGGTTACAGTTTTTGACCACTTTTGTTATGTTTCTTTATTACATTGAATCGATTGGGAGATACCCATTCGCAATATTGTTTTGGGGGAGTTATATGACGGCGTCATAAGTATATTGTTAATTTAATAGAAATTAAACATAGATAAGCATGACCAGTCGATAGCAGCATATATTATAAATCACGTGGATTCAGACAGACTATCTCATCGAGATAAAGACACGAGTATATGTATTGAATTTAATATAAAATACAGCGGTAAGTTGGTATACCAACCATAAGTCACCATGTAACCATTGAGTATACAGGGTCCGAAGTACCTGACAATAAATATGCTATTTACATCGTCGTGTTATTCCTTCAATATATAAGTTCGCTATAATTGGTGACCCCAACAAGTGAACAAGGAAAAAGGGTTGGAGAGTCGCTATAATTGGTGACCCCGACAATTGAACAAGAAAAAAGAAGCAACTAATCGCACCTTTTGAAGGAGAACATATAGTGAACTGGTATAGCAGTATTTCGTAAAAGGACAATCGTCAGGATGTCGCTGCTTGGAGCTGGAAGCACTGCAAAAGCCGGAGTTTCAAGCAAAATGGTAGCAGAGGTACTGTCAATCACCGTGTCTGAGAGGAGTTTGCCTTTTTGGACCGACCAGCCGCGTTTATGGCCCACGCAATTGGAGGCTATCGTCACTCATCATCGGAGGACAAGGTATTTAGGCATTCAAAATCATCGTCAGTAATACAACTATTAAACAATATCAGTGTCATCACGAAGCTCACCGCGCAAATAGCAAGCATGCAGTTAAAGATTACGTCGCTAAGTGCAAAATTGCAAAATCAGCATAGCAGAGTTAAACAAATGGCAGTTTCACGGTCACAGGCAATTAAGAGCGAGGTCACGTTAGCCATCGCGTCATATATTGTGTCTTTATAGAATCTGCACTAGATTCCCCTTTAACCGCCTCATAAATACCTACCGACAAAGTGGTTCCGAGGTTTCGGTCAATACGAGGGCCAGTATTAGTTTGTTGCCGCTTAAGGACAAACGTATAGTGCAGTTATCAGACTACAGAAGCACCTGGAAGTGAAAATTAAGCGCCTGAATCAATATGGAATCAGACAAAGTAAAAGAGGCGGTGGAGTTTCTATCTTCGTACATAACAATTTAAAGCACTACCTTATAGAGGACTACTGCATCCAGCATAAACATTATGGATACTTTGTGAACAGGTTTGGTTTGGACATCGGCGCCATCTACAACCCTGATAAACCGCATGTGGCTGACTTCCTTGAGACTTATTCCCGGCAATTGCACGGTAGAAGGAGAGCTATAGTTTTTGGTGACTTCAACCTAGACCTTTTAGATCCAAATTATTCATATACTCGAAAATATAAGGACATGCTAAGAGAAAATAGCTTCAAGATAATGAACAAGATCAACAAAAAACACTGCACGCGTGAAACGACGTCAACCAACACTATTATAGATCACGTCTGTTCGAACATAAAAGAAAATGATTTTCATCTTGCCATTATAGAATCTGCGATGTCAGACCACAAACAGATATTCTTTGAAATTAAGCATTACCAGCCTACTCCTCTCAAGAGAGTTAACTAAACTGCCATCGACTACACTAAGCTGTATAAGTGTATTGAAGACAACCCGATAAACACAGAGAAACAGGTGTACGAAAGGCTTGATAAGAAGATAATCTTAGCTTTAAGTAAGAGTAAAATCACTAAAACAAAAACAATAAATCGGCCACGGGCAGATTGGATCAACAGCGAGATTGTCCGGGCCATTAACAACAGGAACTTACTCTGAAAGTCTTGTAAAACAAATGCATCAAATTTAGAACTAAAGAGAGATTACATAAAAGCTAAGAAACAAATCAAAAAATACAGAAGGCAAAAAGTGAATTTTACTTAAAATCTTTTAAAGAACGTATGTCAAAGCCTCGTAAATTGTGGGAACTCATTAATGACCTTTCCAAAAACAAAATTAAAGACAATATTGGCCCGGACAAACTCGTCATTGATACTAACACTATCACAGATGTACTTGAAATATGCGAACAACTTAATTCTTACTTTTCAACGATCGGCTCAGCTTTAGCAAACCAAATTCCGAATAAATACAAATTTAATAAATATAATACAGGACCCCCTGTTGTCACAAGCAATGCAACTGAACTAAACCAATTTAAACCGGTAACTGTAAATGAAATAAATAAAATAATAGACAAATTAGACCCCAACACCAGCTCTGGTATCGATGGTGTAAGTACTAAAGCGATTAAATGTGTCAAAAACTTAATAATAGAGGAATTAACTATGTGCATCAAAGAGTGTTTAGAGTCTGGAATTTTCCCTAGAAGCCTAAAGATAGCCAAAGTTACTCCCGTATGCAAATCTGGTGATAGACTCGACCCTTGTAATTATCGCCCAATTTCGGTGCTTCCTGTTATATCTAAAATCTTTGAAAAAGTTATCTACACGCGCCTGGAAACCTTCTTAAAATCAAAATACTTTTTCTATCGCAGACAATACGGTTTCCGACCACTTTCAAATACTCTTTCGGCCAGTATTGACCTGACTACTAAAATTAGGAATAAAATTGATAAAGAACAAATAGTGCTAGGTGTTTTCATTGATCTTAAGAAGGCATTCGATAAAATAAGCCACGATATATTATTGCAGAAATTGTTCAATATAGGCATTAAAGACAAAGCTCTAGAAATGTTAACATCTTATCTAAATGACCGTGAGCAAATGGTGAAAATCGGCCCACATCACAGCTCTTCAAAGTGTGTTACCTATGGAGTTTCTCAAGGTTCCATTTTGGGACCACTTTTATTCTTAATTGATATCAATGACATATCCCAGATTGGTCTAAAAGGCGAAATTTCACTCTACGCTGACGATACTAGCCTTTTTATTATGATTGTACTGTCAACGCTATAATGCCCCAAATTCAGAACGACTTAAATATATTAAATGATTGGTTCCAATATAATTTACTCACAATAAATACTAAAAAAACAAACTATGTCATTTTTGCAGCCAAAAATAAAAGTAATATTAATGATATACCACTGGTTATAAATAATGAAACAATCCTGAGAAAGACAAATGAAAGATATCTTGGCCTCACTCTAGACACTCTTCTGAGTTGGAAACCTCAAATAGATAAAATAAAAAATAAATTAATTTCACTAACAGGTTGCTTATTCACTATAACTAAATGTTTGCCACACAAAGTTAAATACCTTATATATAATTCACTAGTCAAACCGCACATTGACTACTTAGTTGAAATATGGGGAACCGCAAGCAAAACTATTCTAGATGACTTGCAACGCGCACAATATAAATTAGTACAGGTACTTTTTAACTAAAATTTTCGTACTTCTACCAAAAAAATATATGAGGAAACCAAAATAATGACCTTAAAGCAGACTTACATGTACTACACGTGTATTTTGATACATAAAAGACTAAATAGGAATATACATACAAGTTTATCTTTTACAACGAACTATACTCGTCAAAAAATGAAACTAGGAAACGCAAGTCATATTGTGACTCGTCCACCTAGAACGAACTATGGTAAAAAGAATATTGAATTTGAGGAAGTCAAAATTTACAATAAATTACCATTTAATATAAAAACTGCTACAACACTGACTAGATTTAAAAAATCGCCCATACCGTGCGGTGCGTCAGAAGCTCCGCACGTCGCACGTCGGACGCCCAATTCGGATTCCGAGAGGGGCGTTCGACGGTCGATTCCGTGATGCACCTTAGGGCCGTGACCGAAGAGGCAGTGAGCTGTGGCGGCGTGGTGTTGGCGGTGTCCTTGGACATCGCCAACGCCTTCAATAGTCTGCCATTTAGCTGCATCGGGGAAGCACTCCACTATCACGGGGTGCCAGAGTACCTGAGGCGGCTGGCAGACTATCTAGAGGAGCGTACCGTCGTGTCCGAGGACCGAAAGGGCGTCTTGACGGCGACCCATGTCGTGCGGCGTTCCGCAGGGGTCTGTCCTTGGACCACTCCTGTGGAACGTGGGGTACGACTGGGTCCTGCGAGGTCGTCTCCCCCCCGGGCTGGGCGTAATTTGTTACGCCGATGACATGTTGGTCACAGCCCGGGGGGCGAACTTCCAAGAGGCGGCGTGCCTGGCCACCAGGGGTGTTTCTCTGGTGCCGGACGCATCGAGGCGCTGGGCTTACGGGTGGCCGTGGACAAGACGGAGGCCCTATTGTTCCATGGGCCCCGTCGTGGTCCACCCGCCGGCGCCTCCATAGAGGTCAACTCGGTCCTCGTACCGGTTCGGGCCCAGATGAGGTATCTGGGCCTGATCCTCGATGGTAGGTGGCTCTTCGACGAGCACTTCCGACAGCTTGGTCCGAAGCTGGTCGACGCTGCCTCCGCCCTTGGGCGACTTTTGCCCAATATGGGTGGAGCCAGCGTCGCAACGCGACTCCTGTACAGGGGGTTGTCCGGTCGATGGCGCTGTACGGTGCACCGGTGTGGGTGGCGGCTCTGACTGCCCTAAATAAGGCTCGCCTCTGGCGGCCTCAGAGGGTACTGGCAGTCTGAGCCATACGCGGATACCGCACGGTGTCGACCAAGGCGGCGTGCGCCCTGGCCGGAACACCCCCGTGGGATTTGGAGGCGGAAGTGCTCGCCGAAGTTTATCGACGGGTGGCTGAATATCGGGCGGAGTATGGCTACCGCCCTCCGCCCGAGGAGGTACGCGAGTGGCGTGAAGCCGCCCGTCGAGCCACTATGGCTAGATGGTCGTTCCGACTGGAGACTCCACGTGCTGGCTTTGCCACCGTGGAGGCCCTCCAGCCGGTCATACTCGAGTGGGCAGGGCGGCAGCACGGGACCCTTTCCTACCGACGCAGGTCCTTTCCGGGCACGGTTGCTTCGGAAAGTACCTGCACTCGGTCACTAGGAGGGAATTGAGTCCCGCCTGCCACCACTGCGACTGCAGTGAGGACTCGGCCCAGCACACGCTGGCGGTTTGCCCCGCTTGGGCGCCGCAGCGTCGGGCCCTCACTGCAGTCATCGGAGGAGATCTCTCGCTACCGGCCGTCATACGCTCCATGGCCGGTAGCGATAGCAGTTTTACCGCGGTCGCAACCTTCTGCGAAGATATCATCTCGCAGAAGGAGGTGGCGGAGAAGGCCCGGCAGGACTAACTCCACTCGGACCCAATCCGCCGCCGGCGAACCGGGCGGCGGAAGCGCGCCTATCAGCGCCTCATGCCGCCCTGAGTGTGGCCGCGGATGGTCGGGACGGGCTTTCCCTTCCATCCGCTCTAGTGGCCGCCCGCGAGGAGGCGACGTTACGCGTGTGCCGTTTGTCGCCTAAATTGAGATTTTAACAGCTGACGGTGCCCGCTTCTGTGCGGGCAAGCGCTGGGAGGGGTCCGGACGTGTTAATAACTGCAGTTCCCGGATTCCTCCTTTCACAGGCGCAGAGTGGCACACCGTGTGGTTTTAGTCGGTTCGAGTCCGACACACCGCCCCGCCGCAAGCCCCGGTGGGGTGACGGTCCGAGGGGATTTCCACACGTTAAAAAAAAAAGGTTCAAGTGAAGCTGGCATCTAAAGAGGTACCTCTCTGCACAGTGAACCCACCAGAAAGAAGCATACTTAACCAGGACAATTGTGAGTTCCTATTTATTATTATACAAAGAGGTGAAGTGCCTCGACATCTGTTCACCAGGTGTATTGTATTGCGACTTAGTTTCTGTACTATGGTCCTATGGCGAGCAAGGGTTCTTGGTAGAATGCATCCCTGGTGAATGGATTAAACAATGATCGATCAGACAGCTTTATATCGGCCACCATGGAGAAGTAGCCACAAGCGAAGAATAGATTGTAATAACACAAATACATTAATATGACAGGTGCGGTGCTGATGTCCCCCCTCCGCAAGGAGCTGCTCGACAAGATGCGGTCACTAATGGGAAGCCGAAATCGGTATTACATAGGCGTTGAATCAAGTATTCATCCGGCACTATTCGAGTCTCTTGAAGGTCAGTATTCCCTCTGGTCACCGCGTTTCGCGAGTTCGCGTCACCGCGTCACCGACATGATGATTTAATTTAAACATTATGAAATTTCTAATATTTACACATTAATTTTACAAAAAGGACTACCGATAGAAGTGAAAACTTATAATGTTATTTGTAAAATTAATGTGTAAAATTTGAAATGTCGTAAAATTTGAAATTTCATGTATTTATATTCACTGTGCAGATGATAAAAATCTACCAATAATTGAATTTCTAAATGAAACACTTAATTTAAATATGTTCAATGATTGAAAACTCAGTATATACTACAAAAAATAAAACGACGATCGATGCTGGTTTTACGCGATACTTTAATAAATTTGAATTAAATATTTTCATTTACTTTAGTTACCATGAGCCGATCGTAACTTTTTAAGAAAATAAATAAATAATTGAAAGTACAAAAAGTCTAAGTATTGTTGAAATTAATGATTACAATGATGCAAACAATTAAAATAATGTTAAAAATCAAATACATTCAAATTTAAGTAAGTACAAATATTATCCTTAAATGATATGATTATGTATTAATTGTTATTTCAATTGAATTGTATTTATATTTTGTCATGATCTTGTACAGCCCGTAATATAGGTAGATATTTGAATAATAAAAACCATTTTTTTATTATTATTATGGACAAAGCATTAGGTACACTATACATATTTTATACAGATCACAACCACTCGCTTAAACCGTGTAGGTTTTTATGCGAGAGGGGTTTGTTCACTCAACATACTATTGTTATTTGCATATAAATATGCATATTATTGTTGCTCGGAGTGTATATGAAAACCAGATTGATGTTGATAATTTTAATTCAAACATTACGAAATTTCGAAAAAGGGGGGGTCAAAAGTGTTCGTACAATCTCTTGGAAGAAGCCACCTGACGAAGTTGACTACAGCAAGTAGTCGTTGCTTCCAAGCCGGCCGTCCTTTCGGAGGTGGAAAGCTTTTATGGCTGCTTATACGCTTCGCATGCATCTCGACCTGATCCCGAAAATGAGGACACTAGAGCCACATTAACACGCCACTACACCGAAGATCTGCCCGAAGTCAGCACTGACAAAATCGAGATGACTCTTGGACAGCTGAAAAATGGAAAAGCCCCTGGAGAGGACGGCATCACAACAGAGCTGTAGAAAGCTAGAGGTAAGCCCGTACTGAGGGAGCTCCAAAAACTTTTCAACGCTGTCTTGTTCGAAGGGAGAACTCCAGAGGCTTGGAGTAGGAACACTCCTACTACTATCGGCCCATTTCCCTTCTAAGCCACGTCTACAAGCTGTTTTCAAGAGTCCTCACGAACCGTCTTGCGCGAAGACTCAACGAATTCCAACCACCGGAGCAAGCTTGGTTTCGGAGCGGATATGGCACCATAGACCACATCCACACAGTGCGGCAGATTATACAGAAGACCGAAGAGTATAATCAGCCCCTGTGTCTAGCATTCGTGGACTATGAGAAAGCCTTCGACTCGATCGAGATCTGGTCTGTTCTGGAGTCCCTGCAGCGTTGCCAAGTGGATTGGTACATCCAAGTGTTGAGATGTCTCTACGAAGCCGCCACTATGTCCGTCCAAGTACAGAATCAGCTAACAAGATCCATACCAATGCATCGAGGAGTGAGACAAGGGGACGTTATATCCCCGAAATTGTTCACTAATGTAATGGAGGACTGGTTCAAGATGCTGCACTGGAAAGGGCGCGGCATCAACATCAATGGCGAATACGTCTCCCACTTGCGATTTGCAGACGACATCGTCATTATGGCAGAGACGCTGCAGGACCTACAACAGATGCTGAACGACCTAGCTGACTCTTCTGTATGCATCGGCCTACGTATGAACTTGGACAAGACCAAGGTCATGTTCAATGAACATGCTATACCGGAACCGGTTGCGGTACACGGTGCCATTCTCGAAGTAGAAACAACTTTGAGGACGAGGTGAACAGTAGAATCCAGCTGGGTTGGGCAGCGTTTAGGAAGCTTCGTCGGATCTTCTCATCGTCGATCCCACAGTGCCTTAAGACGAAAGTCTTCAATGCGTGCGTCCTACCCGTAATGACATACGGAGCCTAAACGTGGACACTTACGGCACGGCTAGTCCACAAGTTTAAAGTCGCTCAGCGTGCTATGGAGAGGGATATGCTCGGTGTTTCTCTAAGGGATCGTATTAGAAACGAGGTTATCCGGCTGAGAACCAGGGTCATCGACATAGCCCAAAGGATTAGCAGGCTGAAGTGGCAATGGGCTGGCCATCTTTGCCGTAGAACCGACAGCCGTTGGGGTAAACGGGTTCTTGAGTGGAGACCGCGTCTCGGCAAACGTAGTGAAGGACGTCCACAGGCCAGGTGGAGTGATGATTTGCCCAAGACGGCTGGCAGGAGCTGGATGCGAGTGGCCGAGGATCGAACTAAGTGGCGTGCAATTGTAGAGGCATATGTCTAGCAGTGGACTGCGGTAGGCTGAAGATGAGATTACGAAATTTCAAATTTTAATACTAAAAGTTATAAGTTTTCACTTTTATCGGCAGTCCTTATGACTGCCATTTTTTTATTATTTACACTTATAGGCACAACGCCTATTGTATGCAAACAGGGGGTTCTTCATATCCGCAGTCTGTTATTTTCAGGAGTACTCCTGGATGACATGCCAGTTTCAGACATTTGCGAGGAGATAGATTCACAGAAGGGACATTGTCTGAGTATGACCTATGATCGTATTAGCAACGTGCCGTGCTCGTCACGGCTACCCTACATGTGCTACAAGGAAGACACATACGAGCGGTGGTTAACGGAATGCGGCACATTAGATAAGGGTATTTTTTTTAATTTAGATACTAACTCCTCTAAAAGTTATATCTACAAAAAGCAATTCTTTTGTCTGCTCAAAATTTCTGTTTGAAGTCCTGATAAAATGTTTGCAAAATTTAATTTAAACATAATGTAAAGACGAAAGACGACGCGTAGTGACGGCTTAAGGACATGGAGTAGCATCACTCTCATTCATCCTGTAGGTGTCGCAAAAGCTGAATAAGAGATTAAGCCACGCGGAACACCGACACTGCAACGAGAAGGAATACTTCAACCTTGAAAACTCTTTATCAGCTCGTATAGCTAGCGTGGTATGGTAGGCTAACACTCCTTTTTAACCGACTTCAAAAAAGGAAGAAGGTTCTCAATTCGACTGTATTTTTTTTATGTTTGTTACCTCAGTGAACCGATTTTGATGTGGTTTTTTGCCACCTTGCTTATTACGCAACAGTAAGTGTCACAACCACTACAATTCTTTCTTATATTTAAAAGCTAATGCTTCCCGTGTGGTCCCATTTCAATTTGGTCCAGTTATTGAAGTCGTTTTATTTGTTAAATTTTTTAACTACTTTTTAATGTTTGTTACCTCACAACTTTCCACTGAGTGAACCGATTTTAATTATTCTTTTTTTAAGGAGACATTATATTAATCAGTGCTGGTATGATATGTAATCTATTTTCATTCCAGGATATAAACTAATAAAAAATACAAACCACTGTTACAAGTTCCACTCGGAAGCAAAAACATGGAAGGAGGCCTACTTCACGTGCAGAGCCGAGGAAGCTTACCTGGCCATCGCAGACGACGAGAAGGAGGCGCAAGAAATAGTCAACCTTTTCTCCTATAAAAGTCATTACGTATATGTTGGTGTACACTACTGGGCATATGGCAGCTGGCAAAGTGTTCTAGGTACGAACACATTGTTTTACAACTTTAGTCTTTTATGTGTTACTAGCTGAACTCTGCGGTGTTAGCCGCCGCGGTTATTGTCGTACCGCGGCTGCTGTCGTAACGCCTTGGGACGAAGCTAGTCTAAAAAAAAGTGGCCTAAGTTACTCCTTAGATCATCAACTATCTTCCGAAAGTCCCGTCAAAATCGGTCCAGCCGTTCCAAAGATTACCCGAAACAAACAGACCGACAGACAGACCGATTGACAGACAAAAATTAAAAAAAAATGTTATTTTGGTACATGTATGGTGTATATCTACATACGTATGCATTTATTAAAAAACGGTTATTTATTTTAATATTACAAACAGACACTCCCATTGTTCAGTCCTGTCACTAGTGGAGCGACATTTGAGATGTTTTAGGACCCATAGTAAAACATTCACTCGCTACACTTGCCCACTAGCAAGAAGGCTGAACCACGGCGATTCACCGTGTTCTTAATCTAAACTAAATTTATCAAGCACTTACTGGAGTTGTGTGGAGTCCTGTTTTCGGCGTCCCCAGGAGATCTCTTGGGTAGGTGGGTAGGTTCTTCTCTGCGTCGTCACACAAACATCAACTCCTAAAGTGCTGTACAACTTCCAAGGTATTCGAATCACAACAAACTCGCTTCAGCAATCACGGAACGCGCCTACAAAACTCGCGAGTCCACGACCTAACACAAAACGGTTTATCACTACAGAGACCGGGTCGATGGACAATACAATTAGCTTACTATCAATTTTACGGTTTTCAAACAACAGATCGTCGGCCGTTTCAACACGCGTCTTTTCAAATTCTATTTACATATACATTAACTTCCAACGTCAAACCGAACAAGTGACAATCAAAATGTTGCCAGTACAATGACGTTCGAAATCCAACAGTCACCCGCTCGAACAGGTACGTACCTGTTCCCTAATCTACAGGCAGGCGAGATAACGTTGCTATCGCTCGTTTGATAACTGAGTCCCCAACAAGAACCTCTGCGGACCGGGGGTCCCATCCTTACCATGGAACAAGTTAACAATTCGCCCCCGGCGCCAACGCAGTGGCGGTAGGTTAGCATCCTTAACCAGCACGAGGTCACAAACATTAGGGGGACTAGTTTTTTCAGTCCACTTAAGGCGCTGTTGCAGAATGTGCAGATATTCTAGAGACCAACGTTTCCAAAAATTCTGGGAAAACTGCTGCAACATCTGATACCGAGACAACCGAAACAATTTCACATCTTCGAACGGGTCTTCAGCCAGCACAACACTATCTGACTGTCAGTCCATGCATACACCGTGTTCTCCAACTCCAATGAACCGCGGAACTCCGACACCGCGTGGTTTAGGAGTCTGGTTAAAAGAGCTGCCCCGGACAGTTCCAGCTTCGGAATCGTCAATCTTGTCCGTATGGGAGCCACCTTACTTTCAGCCAGAACCAGTCGAACGTCAACATCCCCAACGGAAGTGACCGTTCGCAGGTAAACCGCTGCCGCGTATCCCTGTTCAAAAGCATCACAAAACCCATGAAGGGTAGCCCTGAAATCACCAGCAGGGAACAATTTCCGTGGCAGTGAGACGTTATTAATCTCCGTGAGCGAGGAGAATATCCTTGTCCAATCCCTCAGCAACTCCTCTGAGAGGTGGGTATCCCAGCCTAGCTGCGCCGTCCATAACCGCTGCATGAAACATTTTAACAAAAATGTGACTGGAGCGATCCAACCGTTCGGGTCGAACGTTCTCGCAATCGTCGATAGCACAGTTCTCTTCGTCCAGGTCTTCGGGATGTCCAAAGCCACTTGATGGGAGGCCAGTCCAGGATGTGTTCACCACACATCCTGGACTGGCCGATATTGTATGCCGAGCACTGACAGCATATTAGGGTTGTCAGGATTTTCAAAGACGTGCGGATCCTGCTGGAACTCATCCGGCAACCCCTCCACCAACTCAGGAGAATTGGACATCCATTTCCGCAACTCATATCCTCCACGCTTTAAGAGCTGGATGAGCTCGTCCCGGCGAGCAAGCGCTTCCTCGACACTGGCTGCCCCTGAGCAGACATCATCTACATAAAGATCCTGCTCCAGGATAGCAGCAGCTCTAGGGTAGTTTAAGCGATCCCGTACCGCTAACTCCCGCAGTGTACGAATCGCGAGAAAGGGACTAGAACGCAAACCGTATGTGTTTGTGTTCAACTCGAAAACCTTTATTGGTTCGTGGGGCGACTCACGCCATAGTATCAGCTGATACCTCCTGTCTTCCGGATGAATCACCGTTTGTCTGAACATCATCCTTATGTCAGCAACAAAAACCACCTGGTGTTTCCGAAAGCTCGTGAGGATATCCGACACGTCCCGATTCAACTTCGGTCCCGAATACAAACATTGGTTCAGGGACATACCGTTCGAAGTTGGAGCAGACCCATCAAACACTACTCTAATTTTTCCAGTAGGGGTCTTTAGGACAGCATGATGTGGAAGGAAACAATGATCCTCGGATCTTCAATCCACACGCGACACAGACATGTGTCCCAAAGATTCATACTCCCTCATGAAGTCCACGTATTTGGTCTTAAATACAGCATCCCGAGCCATACGACGCTCCATCGACAGCAATCGGGTCTCGGCTGTCTTCCGAGATTCACCCAACAGTGGCCTATTTGCCCTGAAGGGCCTAGTTACAAACCGACCAGAACGAAGGCGACCAGTATTATTCTGGTAAAACAACTATAATAATAATAATAATAAATATTTCGGACATCTAACACACAAAGCCATATAGTCCCAAGCTAAGCAAAGCTTGTGTTATGGGTACTAGACAACTGATATAAATACATATATACTTTTTTTTGTAAATACATACATATTATACATAGAAAACGCCCAAACTCCGAAACAAATATTTGTAGATCATACAAACATTTAGTCCGACCCGGGAATCGAACCCGAGACCTCATTGTCAGCAGTCGCACACGCCAACCGCGAGACCATCGAGGCAGTCCTCGATGGTCGAGGAACTCGCACTCTTCTTCGTCTGGGTCTACCCGACGCGCGGTGGGGGGCTCCTCGACTACCCAAAACCTTTGCATTGTCTCGGATAATGCTGAACCTACGAGTATACCATCCGACTCAATAGGTCTAACCATGGGTAATACCGGTCCCACTATCGCATACCCAAGCTTAGTCTCCACAGCCATGAGTCGATCATGCTGCAAGACTCGCCGATCCGACAGCAAAAACTTACCCAGAACGTCTACTCCCAGTAGCACGTCAACCGTACCTGGGGTGTCGAAATCGGGATCCGCCAGTTTTAGACCTGATGTCAGGAGTCGGACAGCCGAATTCAACCCCACCTGAGGGTGTCGTCCCATCACATCAGTCATCACCAGCACCGGGGCGGATGTCCTACGCATCGTGTCAAACCGTGAGGAGAATGTAATGGGACTAATCCCGCCCACACGCCCACCACTGTAACTCCTGTACACCAGGATCAACAGCGGTGACCCACGAAAACACCGAGTTATGACACTCGGGAAGTCCCAGGAAAAATTTAACTGTCTTGGAACCCGCAACGAAATTAATCAGAAGAAAACTGGAGGAGTTGGAAATATAATAAGTCCACTTCCCTCCTTAGCAAAGCGGGAGACAAAATGGAGTCAAAATAGGCAGACGCCTTTTTCAAACCGGGAAGCACCACGGATAAAAATATTATGGGTCCTAAGTGAGCTATATTTGATTTCTATAGTATGTATGGCAGAATCGCTTAAACGCACGGAAATTCACCGCAGTTGACACAAGATCCCCATAATATACTACCCCAGACGTCATTTGTAAGCTATTTAGCATCATGTTACGTTCATTGTACCAAAGACTACATTCCCAGAGGATATGATGAGCCGACTGTTCACAGCTAGAATCAGGTGTTGAGCATTGACACAATGGTGAATCGACTAATTTAAATGAGTATAGTTTGCTCTTAAAGTTACCGTGGCCTGTAAGAAATTTAGCGACACAGTGATCTACCTCGAGCCATGTCCTTGACAACCTTTCGCGAACAGATGGAAAGAACTGGTAAAGGTGGCGCCCCTTAGATGATTCGTCCCATCGTTTCTGCCATTCATCCAAGAGGTCGTTATAGACATTGGTTTTTTGTTGAAACAATCTTATGATTTTACCGCGGTCTCGTATGCCCAAAAAATCGCATTCCATGTTTTGTAGTGTGGAATAGTACATGGCTGCACGTCTTTGCACCTCGAGATCGACCGGAAGAACACCTGCCAACACCGGTAAAGCCTCAGTGCTAACCGTCCTATATGCCTTGCACAAGAAAATCAATGCAGGTCGTTGGCCTTGTAACAGTTTGCGACGGACAGCACCTACAGTCGCCCTATCTGCCCATACAGGAGCACCATAGCAAATAGAACCCAAATAAGTAGCTCCATATATGATCTTTAGTGTATTATATGACAGACCCCATGTCGCAGTTGATATCCTCGTCAGTGCAAAGAAACTCTTTTTAGACTTTTCATTAACTGTTCTAATATGTTCAATAAATGAAAAATTTCTTTCTAAAACCAATCCTAAATAACAAACCGAGGTTTTATTTTTAATAGTAATATTTTCAAATTTAATACAAGGCGGTGATTTGAGGTTACCTTTCAGAAGTAGCTGGAAGGTTTTGTTTGGTGCAAACGTCAACCGATTACGCCCACCCCACCGAGATATTAAGTCCAAACATTCACTGGCCAGCCTCTCAAGCCCCGTTCTAGTATCCGACTCTATCAATAACAAATCGTCCGCGTACGCATTCAGGGTACATCCGGACGGCACAGGCATTGCCAGAAAATCGTCGAAGCCTATGTTCCACAAGTATGGTCCTAGCACTGACCCTTGAGGACACCCCATCGTAAGCGCCTTCGACACAGAATGATGCCCAAGTCTCAATTTAGTAGTACCTTGTAAGAAGTACGAGGAGATAAGGGAATAAATAGGAGAATGTAATCGTCGTTTGCCCGACGATGTTCGTCACCGCTACATTGCCCACGCCTCGAATGTTCCTATTATACTTAGTAATTTTCAAGCCCAACCAAATCGCCAATTCGTTCGACATAATACAGCCCTGGGCACCGGAATCCAACAGGGCGCGAACGTGTGTTGACTTGCCATTCAACCCCCAAACACACACGGAGGCAGTGGGCAAGACTATAGCCTCCGGTGGGGGACCAGAATTTGATTGGGCTGCGATTTCCTAGCGGGGGCCCCCGGGGCACCACGCATTATAGCCCGAGCAACCGGGCATATCAGTGTGGTAGGGATCCCATGGTCCCTCTTAAGTGCCCCTCCAGTCGCGGCGCTCTACTTGGTGCCGTCCACGGATAGCGGGGGTGCGGTGATCCAACCGAGGGCGTTCCATGATGGGCGGCGAAAATCGACGAAATGTCGTCATCTTCGGCGAGCACGATGACACCCGAGGCGGCGTTCTAGTGGTCGGCGGCGAGCGCGATGACACCCGACGCGGCGTTCTAACTAACTGCTCCATACTCGAGGGTGCATCCGCACACCCGCCCGTGCCAGCTCCAACTGAGCCCCTGGCCTGCCAATAGGTCGGGGAACCGCGCGCGATGTTGGCCTGAACATCGCCCCCAACATCTTCCCTATGAGGGCCCTGGTCCCGTGGACCAAGGTTCCAAGTCCGGTCCTGTGTACTTGACCCCATCCGTCCCTGAGTCCGGCCCTGTCCATCTGCATTATGTTGTTCGGGCCTATTCATGCAGAGCAACTCAAGATGTCGGCCTCCACAAAACTTACACATTGCGGACCGAGCGCAATCCCTTGCTAAATGGGGACCCAGACACAAAAAACACCAGCCACGTTGCTTGGTGATCTGGCGTCGCCCTTGGACTCTCTGGTCCCTAAATCTAAGGCAGGCGGCCACACTATGGCCATCCTGTTTACAATATGGGCAGGCATCCCGTTCAGGTGTTGAGGCACCCACGTGCCCATACAACTGCCTTGGTCCTCTCTGCGGTAGTCCCCTCCTCACGGGGCTCCGAGTAGCCTTCTGTGGCTCCTCAGCGGGCTTCACGAATAAACCCATGTTCTCTGCCCTCCGACACTCTTCCTCCAAAAACTCTATGAGCTGAGAAGAGGTGGGCAAGTTGTCTGCACCCTGACCATGATGCTGCTCAAATCTGGTCTGCACATCCACTGGCAGCCGGGACAGTACTATGTATGCTAACATGTAAGACCATTCTTCAACTGGCAAGCCTAAATTTTCTAATGCCCTAGTGACACTCAACAACGGGTTCAACACTTCTGCCTGTATGGCAGAGACCCGAGTCACTGAAGGGATGCTAAACAGCCTCTTGAGCTGCGCATCAACCAGCCTTCTTTTGTTGTGGTAGCGCCTTACCAACATTTGACGGGCAATCTCATAATTGTCCTCTGTCACCGTCAAATGGGCTACCAGTTCCCTAGGCTCTCCCTTCAAAGCTGACATCAGTTGTGCCATCTTATAGGCTTTAGGTAAATCATCTCTTAAGTGGACCAAACTGTCAAATAAGTTGATGAAGCTGACCCACTCACCGAGCTCTCCATCAAAGCTGGGTAGCTGTATCTGAGGCAGCTTTGATACAACCCCGCGAGAGTGTGGGCCTTCCACAGCTTCTTCATCACAGCCAGTTCTGCGCTGGCGCTTTATTTCTGCTATGCGCTTCTGAATGTCACCAGCAATTGAGAGGCACTGGTCAACATCAGCCCGCATCGCGGACCTCATCTGATCACTGACCTCCTCCTCAAGGGCCTCGACCTTGGTAAGTGCTTCCATCATAACCTCCAGCCGAGCCGGCGCATCCAAAGCTCGAGCCAACAGTACATCTTGTCTATCTGGTCGGCCTAGGAGGCCTTGAACCGATGTAAACCATCTCAATTCCGTGCTAATTTTAGCCCGGTACAATGACAACGACATGATACAGAACGGTACTTACAAGTTACAATATTTTATGTATTATAGAAACTATCAAGTGCTTTTGCACTCCTTACAAGTTACAATATTTTATGTATGTAATAAACTATTTATTTAAACACTATTTGGAACTTTATATAAAACCCTATTAAGTGCTTGTGCAGTCACTTAATATCAGATATATATCTACCTACAAGTTTCAATTTATCAATGCCCTACAACTCAAGACAATTGAATTTAAGCTTCACTAAACAATATTAGAATGATATAACAATATTATTCTAGTAATATTGTCTTTGGGCTAGCAAAATCTAATTGTATTACACCAATATCTTTGACCAATTGTCCCACACAATTAATATTTAATATTAAGTTTTACAATTCAACCACTAATTAAATGTGTGATTGGGTTAATATATTGGACCAAATGTACAATCAATATTAAGTATACAACACAGTTCAAACCAGCAAACAATTAGTAAAATAAGATTTACATTAATCCAATAATTAAATGTTTGAACTACCTACATTCAATCATTATGCTAACAAATTGTTTCAAATACTATTCTAAATAGCTATATCAGTGGAATCAAAGATATGTGGACAGTGGAACAGTATAATTACCTACCTAATAACGAGATGTCACCTTCTGAGTGCACTACGGAGTGCCACAGAGGTTAACCACGCTCTGCTACTAAATTGTTCAGTCCTGTCACTAGTGGAGCGACATTTGAGATGTCTTAGGACCCATAGTAAAACATTCACTCGCTACACTTGCCCACTAGCAAGAAGGCTGAACCACGGCGATTCACCGTGTTCTTAATCTAAACTAAATTCATTAAGCACTTACTGGAGTTGTGTGGCGTCCTGTTTTCGGCGTCCCCAAGAGATCTCTTGGGTAGGTGGGTAGGTTCTTCTCTGCGTCGTCACACAAACATCAACTCCTAAAGTGCTGTACAACTTCCAAGGTATTCGAATCACAACAAACTCGCTTCAGCTATCACGGAACGCGCCTACAAAACTCGCGAGTCCACGACCTAACACAAAACGGTTTATCACTACAGAGACCGGGTCGATGGACAATACAATTAGCTTACTATCAATTTTACGGTTTTCAAACAACAGATCGTCGGCCGTTTCAACACGCGTCTTTTCAAGTTCTTTTTACATATACATTACCCTCCAACGTCAAAACGTCAAACCGAACAAGTGACAATCAAAATGTTGCCAGTACAATGACGTTCGAAATCCAACACCCATTTTATTTATTTGTATAGATAGAAAAGATCTAAAAATATATAGATAGAGTCAGAAAAGTATTCACACATGTAGAGTTTGTATATGAAATATTTGATGCAGGACCGTAGGACAAATCGTCATCTTCCTAGCCTTTATTATTCTCAATATTATTTGGGCCTTTGGGGTCGGCTAACAATTTAACCGGGTTTATCTAAATATCAGTTTTTCCATGGAGTGACTGACAGACTCCGTAATCCTGAGGGTGGACTAAATTTGAAAGTTGAACTAGTTATCAGCATCAGAGTGATTCACACGCTCTTTGACGCATACTCCGGGCTGTTATTAAAAATTTCTTGTAAGATAAACTCAATAACACTTTTTGGCCTATCCCGGGAATTGAACCAGAGACTTCTTAATCAGCGGCGACTATTTGTCGCAAAATATTTTATTTACAAAATTGTTATTAACACGAGTGAACCGCACTCTCTAATTAACATTACCCTAAATCTTTTTGAAGATAGAAATGTAATCAATTCAATCCTTCAAATCAATTTCCAGAAGTCTATAATCTATGTTCATTATTTAATTTTTCATTTTTAGGTACTCCTATCCAAAATATATATCACAAGTGGGAAGAAAACACCCATGCTAAAAACAAAATTGTTGCTTTAATTCATCCGACCACAAGGCAGTTGCAGGCCTCAGAGGGGTTTGTCAAAAATTACTTCATCTGTGAAAAGGATCCCATTAAGATTAAGTTCTCTTTTAACTTATAGTACTGAAATAAACGTGTAATAAACCTTTACATATTTTCACTCTGAGTGTTAAAATCAAAGTTTGAAAAGAAGCATTTCAGCAAGCCTTTGCAGCGAATACTCTAGATTGCTTTGTCTGTGGAAAGGATCCGAACAACATTAGAGTCTCAATTAACTCATAGTTACTAAATAACGCGCTAACGTAGCGCGACATTCGCTCATAGCGTAAATAACATCTGTTTCTAACCATTTTAGAGGCAATCCAAAGTAAAACATTTCAAAATTTACAAACTAGCGATTTTGATAATATATATATATACCCATTTTCACTCTCACACTTTAAAGCGATATTTTAACCTTTAAGTAAAAGTTTATTAAACTGATTAGACTACAGCACTTTCCAAAGAAATAAAGAACCGCAAAAACTCTAAAAACATGTCTGGACGCAATTGGTTAAAAAAATTACATAGTTATGACGAAGTTTACACACAAGAACCGATGAAGAATTATTATTTGTTAAAGTTAATTAAAACCACGTATAATAATTTCAATATAACATTCAAGTAACTCCAGCTCACTCGGCCTATCTGGTTTCCTGACCCCAATTTACGTCTTACCCATCTAAAAACGGTTACATTCCCAAAGATAGTTAGTGTCAGCCATAGGGAACCCAATTGATCCCAAATTTAATTGGGAGAAGATCAGAAACATGATGATAATGATGAATATAAATCTACGTCAGCATCATTCGGAATAGTAAAAGTAAATGTCAAATTTCTACAACCAGCAGTGTTAATGGGTGTGTAATAGTGCTGTCTCATCAAATCGCTGCTCTCAACTAATGCCAGATATACCGACGCGATCGCATACTTCAAAGATTCTCAACATTAATGTGACCCCTACAGGATCTGTAAAACCTTTTTGTTTCATTTAACATGTTATCAACTGTTGCATGTTATAATTAACCATATTTAAAACCTATTACTGTGAATAGTACCTACATCACAAGCTACGGTTTTGAAAAGTGCATTGAAGGTTTTAAAGAATAGGCCATGATATTAGCGATGAGTTATTGTTAACTTTAATTTTTTTTTTTATTTATAATTTTCATGCTTTGTTACAGTATTAAGTCGTTAAAATTTGTCACATCTTAATGACATCAGTTACCAGCACGAAATGTTGTAATATTGAAATATGTAAAGTTTCAGGATCACATAGACCCCTGATAAACTTAATTCATTATTTTTTGAGCAAGGAACTAAAAGTTCATCACATTTAGGATCATGCTATTGGTCACTTGAGTACTGAGTGCAAACCTAACAATATAGTGGTTTCAATGTGCCAATTACAAACAATATCATTATTGTAATCCTGATCATGATATGATGGCACACAATTCTGGGGCACATAGACTCCAAGATGTCTAGATGCTAGACATCCTGAAGTCTTACCCAGGGTGACATGCAGCTTCAAGCCAAAACCTTATTTCTAAAGAAAGCTTTAGAAAGAAGGTTTGGCCTACTATAGCAGGTAGACGGCAGGTCAGACGTGTAAGTGTCCAGTTTGTGTCAAGTTTTTCGTCTCATTGCAGGGCGTATACCCTGCGCATTTGGTGCCCTTAGCCGGCTCTTACGATATCCACGTCACGAAAAGGGGTGGTGACACTCCATAATCTTAATACGTAGCCACACGGATAACAAAGGGCCTTTAAGATAATTATAATAAAATAAAAAAAGTTTGAGCAACAGTGAGTTATTTAAAGTGAACTCAGCGAATGTGAGCGTTACTCGCTGAGTTGGCTCGCAATGAAGCAGACCGATGACGAAGGCACGCGTCTCCTCGTGCGAGACTACCAATTGGCTTTTTCATGCGTTATTGAATCCCAATCTTATTGTTTTGCCTTCGCGCGATTAATGTAAAATAGCACAAGGGCTTTTAAAGCAATGTGTGAACAATAATGGATGTCAGCTATTTGTGCAGTACCTACTCGTGGTATAGAACAGACATCTGGTACCAATACATTTTTTATTCTATTAAAATGTTTAATAGGCAGGATGCCTTTCTGACTGTACATGTCCCGATTTACGGGCTTGTTTTGATTTTTATTTTTAAAAGGACAATTCCCGCATTAAAAATATATATCCTATGTCGCGGGGAACTTTACAAACGGGCACAAAGAACACCCAGACTCAGAGCAACAATTTGTGGATCACACAAAGCCTTGTCCTGTGTGGAATTTTAAACCACAACACTTGGCGCAGTAGAAAGCGGCGTGGCGACCACTTTAACCACTAGGCTAACCATGCAGTTGTTTGTCTAATTGTTAGTGACCCTGAATACTAAGTGTGTCAAGTTTCTTTAACATAAAGGATCTGACGACTCTCCTGATCGTCAGTAACTTCCCCGGTCATGTCCACCTGCAACTAAATAATCAAGGTCAAGCAATGAAAGAATCCGTCAACACTGTTTTCTGTGAGGTCGACATTAGCCGAAGCATTAAGCTTTTTGAAAGGCACGCTTTTATATCAGCCAAGGAATGAAAACGCATAAATTAAATTTCGGTTTTGTTTTTCTTATAAGGCATAAGGCAAACAATAACACTAGTTTCTCATTAGAGTGAGTTGCGTTTTTAGCGAGTATTTTAGTTGGCGCCATATAATACTCATTGTATATAACATTTAATATAGTTCCATTATCACAGTGTTTCATTAAACCTGCCTGCTTGGTAGTCGTCTGTGTGCGGTTTCATTCTCACAATATTAAATTAAGCAAAGATAGAGCCTTTAATGACAATATGTCAGTTAAGCATTCGACAGCAAAGACACAAGTTTGCTTAATAGTCTCAGGAGCGAGGATATAGGTTAGGACTTATAGGATAGCAGTTCTATCTTTGTTAGGATGTGCTTTTAAACCATTTAGAAAATCGACTGTGCGTTCAACTGTTTGCGCAAGGGCAGCGTAAGCGACTGCGAAGATCTGAGTTCTAGGGTTAGCTTCCCAAGTCGGACCAAATGTTTGGATGATATGCAAATAATTGAAAAAGAGTTTGGGTTTTTCTATTTATGTACGTATTCACAAAAATAAAAAGTATATAAGTGTTCTATTAGGCAATCTAGTTGTCAGAGTACAAGCTCTGCTAAGTTTTAAGGTATACAGCGTTATGTATCAGATATCTGAAATATTTGCTTATATTATTGCCCACAGCTTCGCTCACCTATTCTCAAAGAAATTCCTCCTCTGACAGTGACTGACAGTCGTAACGTGGTTTATATAATCCATAAACTACCTCAATAATTACTATACTCTATTGTAATAGAATACAATAACTCAAATCTGACCTAAAATCTATCGAGATTAGCACCAACAAATCAATATCGCTGTAGTCTAACTTGTATAAGTTGTACATTTGTAGTGCCAAAAACCAGCTCGCAATAATACTTCCGATTGTATTAATGCAGATACACACGAGCACATACACTGTCGATATCGCATCAAGTGGTGGGTTGGGGGGTACATTAGTGGTCGGTATGCCGTCGCCCGCTCCATTAAGTGCAATGAACTAATTATATGGCCGATACACAAACACAATTGACGGACTACTGTTAACGGCACGCCGATAAACACCAACTTTACAAACGTGCTACTACGAATATTGCCTCATTTATTTCAAGGCATACATAAGATAATTTTTAAATACTGACGATCATACACTTTGAAGTTCTTTTCTTAAATTAACTGGAGATATGTCTTTTTATTTTGTATTTCTACACACTGTGTTATAACATTGCAAAGGGACCAAAAGCTGGCCAAAAAACAGCCTTTTGACTGCCGATTGTACCAACCCTGTTTGGTAATGTGATCGTTTTCAAAACTAAGGTGTGTTGGGGTAAGGAAGACGTACAGGGTGAAGGACTTAGGCGTTACCCGACAGAGTAAGATAAATAAACTATGTAAGATCAAGAAATATTATTTCTAGTGTGACTATATATGAACCACTATCTGTTTTTTTACTGTTCCAAAAACAATCAAAAAATAATAATTAAAAAGGACAAATAGATATCCCCATTTCTAAATCCAATAACAAATACCCTAATTAAATATTATATCATTTTTTTATGGAAAGTGTGCCTGATGCGTTCCCGGCCTTTTAAGAACGCTCTTTTATTGAAGGTTCGAAGGTCATATTGTTCCGAGAATACTGCAGGCGACAGTTCATTTTTCATCAACTAAAAGTGGTCCATCTGCAGCGGTGCATGCGGCCGGTGGTCGTGCTAAGTGGCCTCCCAACACGGATAAACGTATTAGTAGGTAGAGAGCTCATTACCAGAACACATTCTGATTTACTAGATATGTGTTAAGGCTATGGCACTAATTAACTACTGCGTTAAGGAGGCAAAGCCAAAGCTTCAAGGCAAGCATCTAGCCTTTTGGCAAAACATAAATTTCAAAAGGAATCATTTTCTTTTCGGGCCAAGTCCTATGCTTAATATATTTACAAAACAAAGGCTTTCAGAACACATCAGAATGAAAGCCCTGGATGTGAGCCTGGTAAGGTAAGCTTGTTAATTAGGGACTGTCTACAGGCATTTAGAGATGTACACATAGTTCGGTGATCCGTAATGCCTTCTTGTTAAGACTTGACTTATCAGGTGTTTTACACAAATTAAATTTATTTACCTATTTATATGCAACTAACATAAAAGTATTGCTGAATTGTCAGAAGAAGGGTTTAATGAGACTAAGAAAGTTGTGACGCCAGTTGCAATATCTAGGTCTTAAAGAAAAACAGAAAATCCAAGGACACAGGTAAATGTATGACATGACAACAAAATAACATGACATAAGTTTTTTTTTTATGTATGGCCCGCCATTATGTTTTAGCGGACTGCAGAAATAAAATGAGATTGCGGAACTAATTATTATAATGAATAGATTGTACTCAAGGATGGTTCCATTTAAGTTTTGTGAATAATCAATTATGAAAATAACAGTTTTAAGTTTTTGAAGTTGCAATAACTTCAATAAAAATTTTAGTACCCCAAAAGCATTGCTTTTAAATATATAAAACAACTTTCACCCGGAAACTGACCACATCGATTCGGAACATTACTTCCTCTCGGAGACAAGACATTAGTCATGTACTCCTGCTACTTCATTATGCATTCACAATATTTAAAATAATCCCGGTGATTCCCCCGGCATGACCAGGGGAAGATCCGCGAAGCCAGAGGAGTAGACGTGTCTATTATAGGTATTTATTACTTTTCATGTTCAGAGGACGCCAAATCGTTTTATTTAACCCTTTTGCTGTTGGAAGATACTAAAAATGAATAATTTATTTAACCTTTAATACACGTTACATTACCCTTGTCTACGCGCGCGCTTCATCGTCGACAGGCAGAGGGGCTGTATTATCTATGGGGTGCGCGGGGCGCACCGATTCATCGAGAACTCTCGCCGCCGTGCCGCGGCCGGCCCTTCACTTCGCTTCTCGCCCGCTGCGACTGCGCATACTTGTATATATTTCACACATTGTTATCGTCAAAACTAAACGGTTTCTACGCAAGTACAAGGATTTTATTCTGCTAGTACCATCCAGATAGGAACCGCCTAAACAACCCTACACTGTAAACCTTACACTGAAGAAGAAAGAAGTAGATAAGACAGATGAGAAAAAGTACAATTCAAGAACAGTTTTTTTCTTAAGTACAGTTTTTTTTATGTTTGGCCATGCCAAAATGACTCTGCCTGATGGAAAGCATAAGCAGAATCCAAGAGTGGTGGTCACCATACTGCGAATGCAGACAATGCAACAATGCAGCATGGTGACCCACACCATGGCGGACTAGTGATGCTTCTGCATCATTGGGCCTCCGGTCTCGCACTCATCAACAAAACACAACAGCACGAACGCTGTCATTTTACATAGATCTTCTGTGCGAGGGTAGTACCGCCCCGGTCGAGCCGTGCAGTAAGAGTCGACTAAAAAAACAAACAACGCAACAATACTGTAAAAAGTTTCAATTTATTATTAACTAGCAACCAGGGTTGATATGATTTAAGTCACTTGATTTAAATGATTTTAATCAAATGTTTTTTTTATAAAATTCAATCTTTTAAATCATTAATTTTTACTACAACCAAATCGGCCAAAAATTGTCTAGGCCCTAGGGACTTCCCCCGACATAGACCTAAGGCGCGCACACGTGTACAATGCCGTGCGAACGAGTGATTACCGACACAGTTCCGGGATTCCAAATGCTACAGGAGTTTACAGGACATGTTCTAAAAGTTATCAAATATTTCAGGAATCATTTTGCGCATGCTATTCAAATAGTGTACTCATCTGGAAATAATTAGAATATGTACTTTACTTTAATTAGTTGCTAAGTTTTTACTTTCCTTGTTATTTTTTCAACACTACTGTTTTTTAAATTGTTGATTTTAGTAGAACTCGTTAAATTAACTTTTAATTGTAGATATTAATAACTAACTGAGTCCCGCGGTGCTACCCGCGATTATTGTTGTATCTTTACAACATTTTTTTGGACTGGCCCCACCGGAGCAAGCCGGTTTCGTTGACGACTTTTAAGGCAAAGGCACTCGTGAACAAATTATCAACATTCGCCAGCTAATTGAGAAATCATACGAGTTCAATACTCCTCTCATACTGTGCTTCATCGACTACAGTAAAACCTTTGACTGCGTTATCTGGTCGGACCTTTGGAGAGTCTTGAGAGTGATGTGAGTGCTCGTGCACTTTGCAGCACTTATTGAGACTAAGAGTTATATCTTTTTTTCAAAATCGGTAATTTTACGGGAAATTATTTCCAGTCCCGCATAGAACGTATAAAGAGGATGGAGCAAAGAGATGGACTCACCAGATCCGAACAGCCTTGGACGCCAACCTACATGTTGCTCTACATTCGGCCAAGGAGAGGAACAGGTGGCGGGCGACTGTCCGGCAGACAGTTGCTTGCAGAAGGTCATACCACACCTAGGGAATCATCACCCTCGGTAATGTGGATAACGACGCGAGTAGGAGAGGAAACCGTTTATAATGTTATTGATCATAGTGATATCTATGAAATCGTAAAAAAAACATCTATCCATCCATACTTACAAACTTTCGCGTTTATAATATTAGTAGGATAATAAAAACATCGATATATTCTGTGTCGTAGGGTACTTTACAATAGGCACGCCGCCGACGTTATTGAGGAAATTCTCTCATACCGGCTGATACATGTGATCGCTGGGCAAGGATGCTTCGGAGAGCACCTGTATTTGATCCGCAAGGAGTAAACGCCTGAGTGCCACCACTGCGATGGCCAGGCCATTGACACGGCATTTCACACGCTCTGGCAGAATGTCCGGCGTGGGGCTAGCCGATTCGTAAACTCGTGGCGGCCATCGGGGTGGGGGTTCTCTCGCTCAGTAACATGATTGCAGATATGTTGCGGAGCGAAAGCGCGTAGTACTATGCCGTCTTTTTCTGCGGAGCGGGACCGAGAGATGTTTAGGCCTACCAGGCCCGAGAACTGGCCAGGTGCCGGAGACGACTTGGGCGCCGGAGAAGATCTTCGTCCTCCATAAGCGCAAGCCTGGTGATTGACAGGTGAGGCCATCAGTCACCCTAGCAGAAGCAGGACGTGGTAGCGGCGTGAGCTCTACCAAGTGTTCGTGCCCTTTTCTGAACAGAAAAGAAGCAACAGGGTTCCTACACATGAGGGGCCATCTACAAACCGTAGGTGGTCCGAGGTACGTCGGGTTCCAGGGATTTTCGTTCGAGGGTGCACCTGGTTCCCCGGCTTCTAGTACCCGAGACGATGTGCAGTTTTTAGTCGGTTTGAGTCTGAAATAACCAGTCGGTGGTATCCGAGGGTATTTCGCACAAAAAAAGGTACTTTACAAACAACAATTTATGGATAACACAAGTGTTGTCCCATGTAGGGTTTAAATTCACAATACTTAGTGCATTGGAAAGCGGCGCGCGTGGCAACCGTTTAAAACACTACACAATCTGTACAGTCTAAATTGTACAGATTGTACTATGAAATATGTTGTTTCGTGTGAAATTTCAAGAAGTGTCATTGGTCGATCGCACAAGGTTTCATCAGTAAACAGTAGATCTTAGGTCTAATCAAGTTGGCCACCCCTGGTATAGAGTGTAGATTTAAATAAAAACTTTTTATTAAAAGAAAACCGACTTCCAAAAACCATCCAACGAAAACTCCCTGCTAAAAAACACTAAAAAGCGTAAAATAAACTGGCTCTTCATAAATTGCTATGTGCCAATTCTTGTCTATACCTAATTCTTTATTCATTTAAATAGTAGTATTATTATGTGTGCTAGGTACCTAAAATCTGTTTGAAGTCGGCGCCAAGCCAAATGTAATAGTAGTTACCACACTTGTAACCCTTATACGTGGGATAAATAAATAAAAGATAATTATTGTAACACTTAGTATATTTAGATATAAAAGAAGAAATGCTCCAGCAGCTCAAAGTCAGGGTCGCGGGTATTTCGTCTCAGGGTTTTGATGAATTGGGGTCGCACACGGTTTAGGACGTGCCTGTGGTGGCCCCTTCGTCGGTGACGCGGCACAGTGGAGTCACCCGACGCTCTGGCCGCAGACTGGCCGATGGCCGTAAGGTGGCTTCGTACCCGTGGGGTGAACTGGTAACCCGTTGGATGGGTTCGAATCCGTAGGGGACTTGAACCCGTAACGTGGACGTGAACCCGTAGGGTTGGATGCGAACCCGTAGGGTGGATGCGAACCCGTAGGGTGGACCCTGAAGCGGAGAAGGTAGGCGGCCTCAGTAGGGTACCTCACACAGCGTCGAAACGCGCAACGAACACCCGTTCAGGCATTCGCTGCACGTTCACAGACACTTCACAATTACACAGATTAAGGAAATAATAGATACACAAACAACTATTAACGGCAAAGCAATTACAATTATAGAATCCGCAATCACATAAGGTGCGGGTATTTGAGTTAAATTAAATATTTATAATTAAATTAACAGCGACTAAGCACTTTAATAGCCCTGGAACGGAAAAAGGTGATTTAAATATGGGAGTTAACTTACCGAAATATATTCGGGTCACGTATAGGTAAACAATTAACAATTTCACAATTAACAGTTGCATCAAGATCAGCACAACGGCAGTTCGGTAGTTTAAAGCAGTTTGTGGTTTAAGTTTGTAGCACGAAATGACAAAATCTCCATATACCGACAGCAATTAAATATTTTTTTTTTTTTTTTTGGGATTTTATGACCTGGTAACTAAGACCTTTAAGTCAAGTCTTATTTTATTTGAACAAACATTGCACTTTCACTTCACTTCATTTTTAAATTGTGTCACGCGTCATCGGCGCTCGCCTCCCACCGCTGAGCCGCTGTCCCTACCACCGCAGGGACACATAAAAGGACGAGCACACTACAGCTCGACCTCTTTCGCCCGGCGTCTACCACGCCGGACGGCTGCGCTGCCCTCTACGGGGGGTCGGCCTCTAAAGCCGACCCCAGCTCTGCACTCTTTCGCCCGGCGTCTACCACGCCTGGTGGCTGGGCCGCCCGGCCTACGCCGGAGCCCCAGCACTGCACCTCTTTCGGCCGGCGTCTACCACGCCAGTCGCCTGCGACGCCTCTACGGGGATCGGCCTCTAAAGCCGACCCAGGACTACACCTCTTCCTTTTCTCATCGCAGCAAACCAAGTTAAGTGCCTTTAACTTGGAGGACGACCGCTTGATCGAACCTCTCAGGGTCCACGCCCTAAAGCCACTACGTGACACATGGCGCCCGACTGAACTGAGAGATTCGATCACGGTTTACCTCATATTCTTTTTATTGTGTATATTTTGTGTGTATTGCTTGTTTTGTGTTGAATCCCATCCAGGAAAGTGTTTTTTTCTATTATTTCGCTGTGAACACGTGCCAGTCGAAACCGCGTGTATATTCACGCACTTTTATTTGCTTTTTCATATTTTTTCGCTAGAACCGCGTGTGCAAAAAAATACTTTTAATTACTTTCGCTTAAATTTTGTTCGCTTGTGGCTTATATAAACCGCAATTTAAATGCAAGTCGCTGGAATGCGTTTGAGTCGCAAACGAAAACCGGTTTCGCACGCGCAGAACCACGCCACGCCCTACGGCTCGCTTAATCTTATTGTAACAACCTGGATGAAATTCGATACATTCTATTTTTCTTTCAAACACACCTTAATGGTTTCGATAGCTATATCTAACTTAATTAATTCTGTTCAAATATCTAACTAGACCAAACTTGGCTTCATTACTAAAAACTTAATTATTACTTTGAGTCATTATTAAACTTACCTAAACTTAAACTACATACTCGTATTATTCATCTAACGCGTAATTTTTTTTCTTTCAACTTCTGTATACATCTGCGGCTATGGTCATTTCATTTACTATCTAAACTCAAAAATGGTACATGTTGATACCTCTCTAAAACTCATTCCTATAACTTGTTTTTCTGGTAGGTACAATAGATGCGATTTGTTTTCTAAATGAGGTTACTAACATTAAACTATACTTTTCTAAACTATATTAAATATGTGTTAAATAATATCTAACACAGTTGTTCTTAGTCTTGTCGTTTCCCGTTCATTTGTTGCTTGATATTTTCTTAAAAATATGCTATAAATGATGTCGATCGGTGTAGCATCGATTACATATTACATATATATATATTTGACAAAACACCTTGAGTCTTGTCGTTTCTTGCCCGTCTATTGTTTACGTATTCTCTTAAAAATGCATTCTAACAATGATAGAAGCGTAAACCTATAAAATAAAATCTACAAATATTTCTAGCCACAATTTTTTTTTATTTTGTAAGGAGTGGGCCAAAATCAAATTAAACTAAAACAATTAATTTGATGACTAAGTAGCTGTTAATAGTATCGTCGTCGATCTTTCACTCTAAATTGTTCTGGGCTAATTTAAAGCCTCGTGGCGACATAACCTCAAAAGGTACTTAACCATATGGCTACTATTTAAACAAAATGGCTACCATAGTTTTTCTGCACAATGTGATCGTCTCGGATCCTTGTTCTAAAATTTGTATTCTAAAATACTACTTTTTGATATCTTCGTGTACATTTAGTACCTACTTTTCTACTTTGTTTCGTTCGATAAATTTCGAAACGCATTCTAAATGTCTACTAATAAATAATATAATACTATTGACCGCTGCAACTTACTACAGTACTATATACTAAAGCTACAATCTACTATATCATATTCTATCGACCTTTGGAATTCACTATACAGATGTTCCACTATAGCTACTTATAAAATATACCTATAAACATGTTGTTCTTACAACATTCTTGCACTATTCTCAACTTGAGACAATTTTAACTAGTGATGCTTGAGATGTAGGTGGATTTATATAAAGTTGCAATACGACTACATAAAAATAATCACATAATGTGGGTACCGTATTGGCATGTATGTTTCTAGTCTGTATGTTCGTTTGTGTATATTTTGGTCTAAACCAATATACCTACTTATTTAATCTCTTTATTCTCGTTGCTAGAATCCTATAACTTTTTAAATTTACTCTCAAAATGAGTATATCTATCTCTAACCGGCTATACTGCCACTATAACTAACTAACTCTAAAAGGTTTATTGACAGTTTTGATTGGAATTTAAGCTTTGACTGTTCGCCTCTATCGGTGGCAGGTATCGCTCTGTGCTAAGCACTTGATCATCCACCAAAATGTCATAAACCCTGTTCCTCTAACCTTAATGACGTCCGACATCATGTCTTCTGAAAGACACTCAAGGCCCTAACCCTTGATAGTTACTACTTGTAACCTTTATAATGTTGTGACATCATGTCTTCAGAAAGACTCAAGGCCCTACCCCTTGATAGATTACTACTTGTAACTCTTATGATGTTGCGTCATCATGTCTTCTAAAAGACCTTCAAGGTTCTAACCCTTGAAATCTTTATACTCTTAACTTGGACATACCAGTTTCTACTAATGATTCTTAGTACTTTTAATACTCTTTGGAGCGGTTAGTGACTCCTAAAACTTAAGCCTTAGTACTAAAACTTATCATTGATGAGGGATTTATTTATTTATAACAGAGCGGTCGGTAACTCTTTAAACAAGCCTTAAAGCCAAACTTATTATTATTATTGGGGATTTATTTATTTATAACAGAGCGGTCGGTAACTCTCTAAACAAGCCTTAAAGCCACATATATATATATAATTAATTAACTACAAACAATTATTTTGTTCCCTTATTCTCCTAAACAGTCGTTTCAATTTCATTGAAAATGACCACATAAACTTATCTAAATACCCTAATCGACACACCGCTGTATACACCCTAAACTATACTCGGTGAAACGATACATCTAAACTACAATTACCTACTTATATCTACTAAAAACTACTAAAAGCTACTAAAAACTACCAAAAACTACTAAACAACTTTTTCTACTTGATAATTCGCGACCAGAGAATCTATCATCAATTTAAATACTAAAATCATTCATTTCTCTAAACTACTAAATCTAATACTACAATGTATATTAAAATTTAAGTCGTCACTGTGGTCGCATCTATATTGCTACGGATTTTGATCCCAATATAGTTGATGAACCACGAGATATATAAACCAAAACATTAGACTATCAACCTTCTATCTTTGAGAAGGTACTGGCAGCTCGATAATTTTATTTTCTCAGTGACGAACACAAATATTTTATAAAAATTGACCCCTAAATAAGTCAAATCTAATATCATTTCTAAAAGGTCTCGTTTGATTGGCAAATATTAGCCAATGTTAGTTAAATCAATTAATAAACAGTGATTTTGTTTACTCATTCCATAACTAACACTTTTTACAGATGGGTTTCTGTTTTATTTATCTGTAATATTTACTTCCTGCGTCGTGAATCAACTTTATCTTTTTGTTCTTAAATAATAATTCATTCTTGCTTACTACAAAAAAATAAAAACAAAATAAATATCGCACTATAAAATCATAATCTACAAAAACTTTTAACCTTTGGCTCAGTAGTTAAAAAGTCGAGTCAAACCCGACTTACAGGTTCGATTCTCGGTTGTTGTTGTCGATCTGGTTGTTTATTTTTCTCTTTCGCACATATGTCTTAGCTAGCATACCTACTTATAACTACAATTTTCTACTACTGCATCTACCTAAACAGTTAAACAAGTTTGCAAATATTATACTAAATTCTTTAAACAGTTCTAACGGAGCATCGGAATGTATGACTCACTTTGTTTAAGTTCTCAATTGAACTTTTTATTTGAAATTTTATTTCAAACCTTTAAACTTTTAACTTCACTATATTTTTGCTATTGAACTAAGCTGATATGACCTTAGCCTGTTAGTTTGTCTTTTCCCTCTTATCTCTTTAAACTTTTTTTTGTCTCTAAAAAAATTCTGATCCTGCTTTAATCTTGTTCCCAGGGTACCAGGAGGAGCTGCCGACAGTGGCGACCCCGAGGTCAGCGAATTTCCCCTAGGAAAAATTCTCGCCTAATGAGGGGGGTGTCACGCGTCATCGGCGCTCGCCTCCCACCGCTGAGCCGCTGTCCCTACCACCGCAGGGACACATAAAAGGACGAGCACACTACAGCTCGACCTCTTTCGCCCGGCGTCTACCACGCCGGACGGCTGCGCTGCCCTCTACGGGGGGTCGGCCTCTAAAGCCGACCCCAGCTCTGCACTCTTTCGCCCGGCGTCTACCACGCCTGGTGGCTGGGCCGCCCGGCCTACGCCGGAGCCCCAGCACTGCACCTCTTTCGGCCGGCGTCTACCACGCCAGTCGCCTGCGACGCCTCTACGGGGATCGGCCTCTAAAGCCGACCCAGGACTACACCTCTTCCTTTTCTCATCGCAGCAAACCAAGTTAAGTGCCTTTAACTTGGAGGACGACCGCTTGATCGAATCTCTCAAACCCACACCCTGACTGTACATCTATCTGTTTGTGTTATACTTCAGTAAATAAATTCTTTAAATTGTTGTTGTGAAGCGTCTAATTTAATCATCATCAGAACCTCGTGGCTTCACCACAACCTTCTAGGCTCCTAAAGCCACTACATGACAATTGTTTTAATAGTATTTTTAATATATTTATATATTGGTTTGTAAGTGTTTTTGTCTTTTAATAACTGTTCTAGTGGCGGCGGGCGGGATGAAGAATCACACTTAATTTTTAAATCACTGAGTTCACTAGCCAACACTAATCTGTCAAGCAAGAATTTTTGACAATCAAAAATCAGATGTTCCATGGTTCCTTCTTGAGATTCGCAATATGGGCATGTATTGTCTGTAATAATGCCAAGTCTAGAAAGGTGTGACGGTGCAGTATTATGGCCAAAGCGCAATCTATTTATCGTCGTTATAAAGTCTCGGCTGGCTTCTTTCAATCTATTGTACCAGGGTGTAACAGGCAATCTTTCTTGAATACTTCCATACCACTTTCCTTTGATGTCTTGGTCTTTCTTCCACATTTCTAGCCATAACTTACATACATTTTCATTGATACTTTGCAGAAAATCAGTCATAGGAATGTCCATTGCATTTCTAACATCAACAGCATTATTCCCTTCATATGCGGTTTTATCAACTATTTCATTACCCGAGATACCTCGGTGAGAAGGTACCCATAGGAAAGAAATTTTTATGTACTTAAGATAATATTGATATATTATTTCTTTGATAAAATACAGAATATAATTCGACTTAAATGAAAGTGTAAGATTAGTTAAGGCTTTTATCAAACTCTTTGAATCAGAAACAATCAAAAAGTATTTACAATTGTTAATTTGGCGAATATGTAATAAAGCCTGATAAACCGCATATGCCTCTGCAGTGAATATACTACATGTATTGTGCAGAACAAAGCTTTGAGAGAATTTTGTATGTGGATCATAAATAGCAGAACGTACATAATCACTTCCCTTACTACCATCAGTATAAATAACATAATGATTATCATTATCTGCCAAAAACTGTAGCATATCTAAATTATTATTAATTGAATTTTGTAATTCTTTGATGGGATGTGAAATACACTGATAAGAGAAAGAGTAACATGGCCATGGGCACTGTTTTCTTATATGAGTAAAAGTATTCTCTATTTCTAGCAATATTTTGGACAATGTTGGAGATTTGCCATTCAAAAGATTGTCTCCTGTTGCTAGAGGCCCAGGAGCACTACTTACAGAAGGTACAATTTTGTTAATAATTTTCTTGTGATTTGCAGCAATTAATTTAAGACAAAATCTCTCTGCAAGTAGAATGCGTCTCAAAATTAAGGGCATCAATTTAGTCTCTACTTCCATGGCCCTTATCGGAGTAGAGCACATTGCACCAGAAATAATTCTCAAAGCCTTGTTCTGCAATAGATCTAGTTTATTTACATGAGTACTGTTTATATACACTAGTGAACTATAATCAAAATGACTTCTAACTATACTTTTATATAGATTTGACAATATTTTAGGGTCTGCTCCCCATTAGACACCTGCAAGACATTTAACTATATTTAGGCCTTTTAGAGCATTCTTTGATATATATTTAATATGTTCCTGAAAAGTTAATTTCCTATCTATTACTATGCCTAAAAATTTCTTTGAATTTACTGGGTTTATAAATTCGCCATTATAAACTACTTTTGAATTTGAATTCTCATTTCCAAATATCATGATACTGCTTTTGGAGGCTTTAATTTTTAAATGTAGTACATCATTATAATAGTGAAATAGTTGGGACAAGGCTCTGTTAATATTGTTAATTGCAATTTCTACATTATAATTACTACTGTACAAAACAATATCATCAGCAAACTGCAAAATATCTACATTATTACTATTTACAAATTTACAGATTTCACTTGTATAAATATTGTAAAGCAAAGGAGATAGTGTAGCACCCTGCATTGTACCTTTAGATGCACATTTTGGACCATGTAGTGTATTATTATATCTTACATAGAGTGTTCTATTATTCAAAAAATTATATATCCATTTACATACTTGGCCTGGCATGCCAAGCCTAAACATAACTTGTACTAGTATAACAGGATCTAGACTGTCAAATGCACCTTGAACATCTAGAAATACACAAACAGTGTGTAACTTTTTATCCTTTGCATGTTTCAGGTCTGAAATTAAAGAAGTGAAGCTGTCTGCACAACTTCGCCCTCGACGAAATCCATATTGTATATGTGGAATGATGCCATTAGATTCTATATACCAATCCAAACGATTTTTAAACATGTTTTCAAATATTTTACCTAGACATGAAGAGAGTGATATTGGTCTGTAAGAGCTGGCTAGCTCTGCAGGTTTATCTGGTTTGAGTATTGGAATGACACATTGTGTTTTCCATGATTGCGGAATACATTTACAATGCCAAAGTAAATTAAGTATATTAAGAAACAATTTTTGTGCAGATTCGTCTAAATTTTTAATAATACAATAGGGGAAATCATCTAATCCAGGTGTAGTGTCTTTCCGAGATAACAAACTAATTTTAAATTCGGACCATGTAAAAGGATCTAGCAAAAATTTTGAATTTAGACTAACATTATTTAATTCGAAAATGTTAACTAAACTATCAGCATCATTTAAATTGCTATTGTCGGATAATTTGTCTAGAAATGGAGAAATAAACTCATCTTTATGTGATTTATTGCCAGCTCTTATACCTTTAAACATTTTAAGAAGATTCCAAATCTTACTAATAGGGGTAGTTCTATTGAAAGAGTCACATAAGTTATCCCAACCTATTCTTTTTTGCTCTGATATAGTCCTTTTTTTAAGTGCATCTTTTCTTTTGTAGTCTAAATAGTTCTCCATTGTAGGTTCACTTCTATAATGTTTCAATGCATTGTAAGAGGCAATTACACTTTTTTCACAAATGTCATTCCACCAAGGAGCTGGTGGTCTGCTTTTAAAATTATTTGGTTTAGTGAGTTTAGGGATAGTCATATCTTTTAAAGTATTCAATCGAGAACAAAAATCATTATAGGTTGAAATAGGATCATATAATTTTAACACTAAATCATTAAATATCGTTTTGGAAATATTTTTATACTTTGTCCAATCAGATTTTTTATATATAAACCTATCAACAGGGGGATTAATGTGATATTTATCTATATGTAGTGAAATCTCTGTTATTGTAGGGAAGTGGTAGCTGCCCATGGCATCATCATGCACAGACCATTCGCATATTGAGGCGAGGTTAGCACTAATAAAGCTAACGTCAATTGCAGATGGATTTCGTCTTGGGTTATTACAAGTTGTAAAACTACCATCATTTAAAATACATAAATCCAAGTCGTCTATGATATTAAATAAATCCTGACCTCTACTCTTAGTGGATAGACAACCAAATGCAATGTGGTGAGCATTAAAATCACCACTAACAAAGATAGGTTTTGGCAGATCGTTAATTATATTATGTAGTCTGTTGAGATGTATGTGTCCACTAGAAGGAGGACAGTATACACATAGAATAGTCAAGCTACCATGCACAGTAGATAAGGACAGAGCAACAGTTTGAATGTCTTCATAAAATCTAGTGTTTAATAGTTTGTACTTTAAGTATGGCTTAATTAGTATTGCTACACCATTGTGAGCATTATTGGAATTTTTATTGTAAATATTATATCCAGGTATTCTAAATTTATTGTCTTTGAACCATGTTTCGTTAAGTAAGCAAATGTCAATATTTTGTTTTTCTAAGAATTGAATCAATAGAGGTTTCTTACTATTAGCACTTTGAATGTTATACTGAGCAATACGTAGCTTAGACAGTGTATGACTTGGATCCATTACTTTAGATTTTTAAGTAGAGTTTCCTTAATACTATTTATGGTAGTGGGCTTAGTATCCCCCTTATTACCCAGTTCCACCAACGTCTGTACTAGGGCCATAAGTACATCGTTGTTGGCAACTATTTGGGCTTTGATGTCTACCTTTGGAGGGACATCTTTAGGTTTATTTACATTATGTACAGGATTATTTACAGATACAGGTTTATTTACAGATAAATGTACAGGCCTATTTATAGATGTATGTACAGGCTTATTTACAGTAGAAATTTTCATTTTTGGAGGTAAAAGAGGTGGAAATTGTTTATTATCATTATTAATATGTGGTTTCTTTAATGTTGCACTTGCAAAAGTTATCTTATTTTTCTTTTCTAATATTTTATTTAACTTAATTGGACATAATCTAGAAATTGCAAGATGAGGCCCACTGCAATTGACACAGCAGAGCTCTGTTGGTTTATCACATTCTTTATATAAATGTTCACCTCCACAAATGGAACATCTTTGTTTACCATTGCATATTTTAGCAGAGTGGTTAAATTTAAAGCAACGGAAACATTGCTGTAATGGTGGTATATATTCAAAAACTCGGTATGAAAATAAATCATATTGTACATTGTCTGGGAGTATGTTCGAAAGGAAAGTAATGCTAACTGTTTGTAGTGGTACTCGCTCTTCCCCAACCTTCTTTGTGAATCTTCTTATAGCTACTATTTCATAGATTGATGATAGTTTTGTATATAATTCTTTGTTCGAAATATTTGCTGGTACAAATCTAATTATACCTGTTTTTTCTATTTCCGCAGCTGGAATAAATGCCTTAAAGCCGTGTTTGTTGAGAAAAGCCGTGTTGTTGATGAAATTATTGGCTGTATTATACTGTTTAAATATTACTGCTATTTTATTTGCATTAATGCGTTGAATCGCCGTCACCCCTTTTATTTCGTTGGAAAAAATATGGTTGAGATAGATAGGGCTCTTATTGCCTATTCTATCCGTATTGTTGGTAGCTTCAATAAATACTTTAAAGTCTAGATAGGTGCCATTTTCTGGGTATAGTCTTTTGTAATTGGGTTTAATATATGGTGAATAGTCAGAGCGCTCACCAGCACCGCCGCCATCACCACAGTCCATTTTGGTCCCTCCGTCCCTGACCTCAGGCCGAGGACGTTTATGTGAGGTGGGCGGGTTATCCCCGCCCCCCTCGTTTCCCACCATTGTCACTATTTACTCCACCTAGGAGTTGCTATTTATCACCTCTTTAGCAAAAAATTGCAAATATTTATGTAAAAAGTAATTTTTAAAAATTTTCACGCGCGCGCTTTTTTGTAGTTCCCGCCAGAATCCGCAATTAAATAAGGTACACGCAAATAGTGGTGTACCTACCAACTCGACTAATCAACTTGCGTACAATCGATTATTTATAAATGATACCGTCTAATATATATCTACCACGTTACACACTCGCTATATTTCGAGACGACCATGAACGACGTCGCGTCAGCCCGCGCGTGTCTGCCCACTTGGGTTGTTTTGTGCTACACGAGGAGCAGCTATCTGGCCGTGGCGAGTGCGGTACCTCCTATTACATTTTGGCTTGGCGCCGACTTCAAACAGATTTTAGGTACCTAGCACACATAATAATACTACTATTTAAATGAATAAAGAATTAGGTATAGACAAGAATTGGCACATAGCAATTTATGAAGAGCCAGTTTATTTTACGCTTTTTAGTGTTTTTTAGCAGGGAGTTTTCGTTGGATGGTTTTTGGAAGTCGGTTTTTTTTAATAAAAAGTTTTTATTTTTCCATTTTTAGTACAAACAATTGTAGGTTATCAGTAAGTTGAACTATTTCATATAATTTCTGCTGATGCGAATAACTTTAGTGGTTTGAACACGTATTAAAACTGAGTATGCTCAGTTTCCAAATTTATGTTGAGATGCAAGATTTCTGTTACCGAAAACGTGGTCTACGGGGCAATAGGAATCGTGTCCAAGCTTAAATGTCGTGATGAAATAGAAGCAGGCGAGTTACTTAAAGCAAAATACATTAAGGGGTTAGTCATCATAGCGCATGTGTCATCAGCTCACCTAAATAACTTAAAAGTATACAACTAAAGGTCTATAGATACGTATGAAATTGAAAGAATTATCCTCCAACTCCTAACCGTTGAGGAGTTGTACCTTCCATCATCAGCTTACCTAAAAAACTTGAAAGATTACGGCTAAAGGTAACATACATACATATGACATTTAAAGATTTATCCTCCAACTCTTAACCGTTAAGGAGTTGTACCTTTCATCATCAGCTCATCATCATTAAATGATGACTACCAGACGCAAATACCGGAGTAGCTTCAGAAAATATACGAAAAACATAGTATGTGCCTGAAAAAAAGGAGGGTTCCCCTCGATTTCTCAGGGATGCCATCATCAGATCCTAGTTTCCTTGTCATGGTACCACCATCGGGACATCTCCTTTCCAACGAAAGAAGAATCATCAAAATCGGTTAATAAACGACGAAGTTATCCCCGAACACACATAAAAAAAATATATATATATACGATCGAATTGAGAAACCTCCTCCTTTTTTGAAGTCGGTTAAAAAAACACGTTGTTTTCATTTAATAAATATCTGACGATGATTTTTTTTTTACTTTAATTTCCTTTTGATTACTGCATGAGTAAAAAAGTAAAACCAACCAGTTAACCCTGCTAGCAACCCATCTCGACTTCGTATGATGATGATTCGTGATTTTTGAAATTCTCGATTTTTTCCATTTTGCATACGTGTGTTAATTGCTCCAAAATTAGTTTGCGTAGTTTGTAATAACTAGGCTTACAAGAACGGGAAGCGTCTTTATTTTTAACCCACTTAAAAAAAGGAGGAGGTTATCAATTCGACTGTATTTTTTTAATTTATTTTTGATGTTTGTTACCTCATAACTTTTGACTGGGTGAACCGATTTTGATGATTCTTTTTTTATTTGAAAGCTGGTACTTCCCGAGTGGTCCCATTTTTCTTTTGTTAAAATTTGGGATTATCTTATATATAAAATTCTCGTGTCACAATGTTAGTTACCATACTCCACTGAAACGTGTGCATCTGGACTGAGGGCCCATTTTTTAAATTTAGGCGAAACGGTATAAAATTCAAATAGGAATTTGTTAAAAATAGTTAAAATCTAAAGCAATGGGTCATAAATTTCTTAAACGTGAAATAAAGCAGTTATGATCAAATAACTTGGACTCTCAGTTCAGACGCTTGCAAAAAATGGCATAGCCTAGATCTCAGAAAGTACTTGGTCCGTTGTTATCACTTGAGGACAACCAAATCTGGTTACCCATATCCTATAAAATGCTTTAGCAACACTTTCAGCTGAAATGTCGTATAGAGGTGTGACTTCAGGCCATCTGGAAAAGCGGTCGATAGCAGTAAGGCAATATTTATAATCGTCTGATATAGGCAGCGGTCCAATTAGATCTATATGTACGTGCAAGAATCTAGATTGTGTTAGTTGAAAGTTTTGAAGCGGGGTAGCAGTGTGGCGGTGCACTTTAGCACGCTGGCAGGCGTAGTGGCATAGCAGGTCTTGACCCATCCTCGCACATCTTTGCGGATGGATGGCCAAACAAAACGGTCAGTCATAAGCTTTATAGTGGTTTTAGTGCCTGGGTGACTCAAGCCATGAACGCTGTCAAAATATTGCTTGCATAGTTGCTTGGGAATGAATGGGCGAGTCTTCCCTGGTTGTGAAATATCACAATAAATTGAAAAGGCAGTACCTGGTATTGAGATTTGTTGTAGTTTCAGTGCAGATATTGCAGCTGATAGAAATTCCTTTAACTCTGTGTCGTGTTGTTGGTACTTGCATAGGCTCCTCGTAGTCAGGAGGCTTTTTGATAGCTTCTATTCTGCTCAGAGCATCGGCAGTCACGTTTTTCAAACCTGAGATGTGTCGAATGTCTGTGGAGAATTGAGAAATTAAGTCAAGATGGTGGAATTGGCGAGGGGTGCAGGTGCGATCCTTCTTCTGAAATGCATATGTTAGAGGCTTATGATCTGTATAAATTACAAAATGTCGTCCCTCAATCATGTGTCGAAAATGTTTGATGCTTTCATAAATTGCTAATAGCTCCCTGTCATAAGCGCTATATTGTGTTCGAGCTTTGTTCATTTTCTTTGAAAAGAAAGCGAGAGCCTGCCAGTCATCATCAATCTTTTTTTTCTTTTTTTTTTTTGGGCTGGCAACCCCGAGCTGTCAACAGCTGATTAGAATTTGTTCCGATAATTTTTATAAAAATAATTTATTAATTACTAAAATATAACATTGAATAACCAATTTCACGCTAAACATCCTAGTAATTATAAGAAAAATATAAATTTCATCATTAATAAGTGTAATTGTAAGTTTACGGATAATTCTGAAGTGACAGTTGCGTTGCAACTGATATTGTGAAAAGTTTATTTTATGTGATCACTGTGCATTTATTGTTATCTCTTTCAAGGTATTTATCATCTTATCATTCTTATAAACATACTGTATTCACAGTTAAGTACAGTTTTACAGACATATTAACAGTAATTCAATCTTATACTGTTTAAAACTACCTCCCATTAGTTGATTGCAATTCTTCCTGTTTTAAAGTTATAACTTATTTTATTTTTAACTCAGACCTTTTTAAAATGATTCAAACTCGCAAAGCTTTGGCACGTCAGGAGGAGGCCAAACTCCAAATGACACTAAAAGAACTAAAAGCTACCAAGGAGAGGTGTGATCAACTGATGAAAGAGAGGAATGACAGTGAACAAACACTCTTAGATACTTTGCATGAAAACGATAATCTAAGACTTCAGCTATCTTCATTGCATTCACAAAATGTTGAGATTACCAATGCTCGGGACAGACTACAGCTCCTCGTTGACTCATTCGACACATGCAGGGATGAGTACGAGCAAGCTCTGAAACGCATCAGGGTTTTAGAACGCCAACTATATGAAGCACACAGCACCATAACATCATTTGAAGACTTCAAGGACAGGATAGTAGCTGCATCAAATCAGAGTCTGTACGAGGAGCTGGTCGCTCCCAATTCACCATTGGTGGTTAACAACCATTCAGCTCTCATTATAGATCTTACTAATGACAACGACTCCTTCAGAGTTAATCATTCTCAAAAAGTCATCAAATGTAGCAAGAATAAATTAAAAAAGTACCTTCGTGTTAAAAGATTTATTACAAAAACAAAAAAGCTTATTTATAAACATAAGTTCTTCATAGATAGTGTAGCATTAAATAAGCAGAGGCTGCATTTAATTGATCAGGTTAATATGTACTCCATAGAAGTAGATAACATGTCTTCACAATATTTTGATGACACACGAGCTCTTCAAACAGAAATTAAGAAACTTGAGGAGCAACTGAGAACTATTAGTGGTAAATATGAGATTTCACAAAAACAAAGTAGGGAACAAGTTTTGGCAATAGGTAAGTTAGTTAATTCATGCAATTGTAGGAATGATTCATTGTTGTTTTCGGATAACCACAATGAAACTATTAGTTCTTTAGACAGTTTACCTGTAACATGTGCTCCTAGAGCAGCAAATAACAAGAGTGTAGTTAATTTACAGAATAGCAATACAACTATTCAACATCAATTATACTGTACCAATAGTAATGTAATAATGTTTAGCGATGAAATTGGTAAAGGTTTAGGTATGTTAATGACAAACTCAAATAAAGAATATGCATTTAGCAACTTCTGTATGCCAAACCTAGCATATAATAGGATTCTAGAAAATGCAATTAGTGCAACTTTTGACAAAAATACTAGTCTCATAATTTTTAGTGGCAATAGAGGTAGTGTAAATAAAAAAACATTTATAAAATACTTTGAACAATTATCGGAACTCAATGCAAATAAAATAGTACTATTTACACTGCCCATTAGCAAAGGGTTGTCTCAACACGAAAAAAATATTAGGATTAGTTTAAACATGACTATGTTTAATTTGACAAGCCAAATTAATGGTAGATTTTATCATAAATTTCATTTAATTGACATTAATAGGATTGTCTATGATAATGTTTTTTTGAACACAGATAGTTATTATCTGCCCCATTATTATAAAAGACAAATAGCTGTTTCGCTATCATATTATTTTAGTATAACAGCCAAGAACTTGGCTAACCTGACAGCTCTTATAGAGCACCCCTTAGTATGTAAGAACACTGTAGCCAAACATTTGGCTTCACATATTGCTCCTTCTGAGCTAATTAATAATGACTTTATTAATATTAATTCAGGCAATAGCTTGGCCACACATGGTGACATAAATTCTTTAAATTAATTACTAAGACAAAAGAGCCTATCTCTTGCATATCAAATCATTTACTCAATAATAGTACTGTTAGTAGAAATCTAAAAATAAATAAAAATTGTATCAATAAAGTGAAAAAATTAATGACCATAAACATAGTACATCAAAATATTCAAGGATTATCTAGGAAAGACTTAGAAGTAGAATTATTTTTTGATAAACATAATGTCGATGTGCTCTGCATCACAGAGCACTGGCTTCAGGCTCACCAGTTAATTCTTGATAAAGAACTTTACTCTGCTAGAAGTGTGTATGTAAGAAAGAAGTCAATCCATGGAGGGTCCTTAATACTTATTCGTAATAGTATTAAGTCTAAAGAACGGAAAGATATTGTAAATTTGTCTACTGAGCGCACTGTAGAGCTTTCTTGTGTAGAACTGGAACACCATATTGTAGTTAGTGTGTATCGGCCACCACAGAGTGACTTTAGCATTTTTGAGATAGTTATGGAAGAAGTATTGAAACGTTTATGTGTCAGTAGTAAGATTTTGGTAGTTTGTGGAGATTTTAATATTAATTTATTAGAAAAGTGTCCTATCAGTATACGATTAGTAAGCCTATTTGAATCATTTGACTTGAATCACTTATTTCCTGAGCCCACAAGAATTACTTCTCACTCGGCAACTTGCTTAGATAACATCTTTTGCAATGGGGAATATTTAAATAGGTCAATTTTAAGTGATTTAACATCTGATCACTGTGGGCAATTTGTTACATTGCCTTGTATGAGAGAAAATAAAGTAAACAAAACCATATGCAGGCCCATTACTAGTAACCGATTATTAAATTTTAGTAATAACATTAAGGATAAGGTTTCCAATTTAGATTGGACTCAAAGGGATCCGGATAAGCTTTACGGCTACCTATTCAACATGATAGAAATCGAATTTACCAGTATATTTAAGACAAAAACAATAATGCAACGGCCCAAAATGACGTTCTGTGATTGGGCGACAACAGGAATATACAAAAGTAGGGAAAGGCTGTATGATTTGTATGCTGTGAAAAAGGGTAATTTTGACCCAAAATTTCACGAATATGTAAAAAATTACTCAAGGATTTTTAGGAGAGCCTGTGGTGTGGCGAAGTCTTTGTATATAAGTGATAAAATTAAGTCTTCAAATAATAAAATAACAGCTACATGGAACATTATTAATAATGAAACGGGACGTTGTAAACCTCGAGATAATGATTTAAAATTAAATATCAATAATAGGTTTATAACAAACAATTTAGACATAGCTGAATCTTTTAATACCTTTTTCACAAGTGTACCAGTTAGTACAACGAGTACCTTGAATTCTTGTGCGTCCGGGTCTGAACTGTTGTTAAGGGCCAATGTAAAGGAATGTAAGAATCTATTTAAATTTGAATACATAAACCCCACAGATATTATAAAAACTTTTAAGTCTCTTAACTCTAAGAAAACAGGGGACTTATGGGGGATTTCAGTTAAATTAATAGAAACTATTATAATTGATATAGCACCATTTCTAGCAAATTATAGCAATAGCGATTCTGGGGTTTTTCCTAACCTGATGAAGTATAGTAAAGTAATACCTTTATTCAAGAAGGGTTGTACAACCGAACCAAGTAACTTTAGGCCAATCTCAATCTTACCGGCTATTAGTAAAATTTTTGAAAAAGTCATTTTGCAACAACTAGAAAGCCATTTTAATCTAAATAATTTATTTCACAAAGAACAATATGGCTTTACAAAGGGTCGTTCAACAATTGATGCGGGTGCAACTCTTTTGAGACATATATTTAGTGCATGGGAGAATTCGCAAGATGCGATAGGTGTATTTTGCGATCTTTCAAAAGCTTTTGACTGTGTAGAACATAACACGCTTTTTCTTAAACTTAGGCATTATGGTGTTAATGGTATTGCTTTGGATCTAATCGTTTCCTACTTGAAAGATAGAATTCAACATGTAGATGTCAATGGTGCGAGGTCATCTGGATTACCTGTTACTATGGGCGTTCCGCAGGGCTCTATACTGGGTCCTCTACTTTTTCTCATATATATAAATGACTTACCATATTATTTAAAAGATCTCTGTGATATAGTTCTATTTGCTGATGATACGTCACTTATTTTTAAAGTCGATCGTAAGAAAACAGTTTTTGACGATGTGAATAGGGCACTAAATGATGTATTGAATTGGTTTACAACGAATAATCTCCTACTAAATTCAAATAAAACAAAGTGTGTGAGATTTACTATGCCAAATGTAAAACAACTAGTCACTAATCTAACTATAAATAATGAAATCATAAGTATTGTAGACTCAACAGTATTCTTAGGAATTACATTAGATAGTAAACTTCAATGGGGAGCCCAGATAGATAGCCTTGCGGGTAGACTTAGTTCGGCAGCTTATGCAGTATGGAAGGTACGTCAGCTCACTGATACGGACACAGCTAGGTTAGTTTATTTTAGCTACTTTCATAGCGTCATGTCCTATGGTATACTACTTTGGGGCAAGGCGGCTGATATTGAAACGATTTTTATTCTACAAAAACGAGCCATCCGCTCAATGTACAATTTAGGTGCTAGAGTCTCTCTTCGAGAGTTGTTTAAAGATATAGGTATTTTAACTGTTGCATCACAGTATATATTTGCTAATATTATGTTTGTTAGACACAACATTAATGACTATAAGAAAAACAGTGATGTACACAATATTAATACTAGAAACAAATCTAAACTCATTGGTACCTATCATCGATTACATAAGGTACACAACTCGTTCGAAGGTCTTGGTGTACGTTTTTATAATAAAATTCCTATACATGTAATCGACCTTCCTGTAAATAAATTCAAGCTAACTGTAAAAAATCACCTTATTAGGAAAGCCTACTATACGATCAACGATTATCTAAATGACAAACAGTCATGGGCTTAAGGTGTCATTAGAATTTAAATAGATACACACAAACTTCTTTGTCTTCTAATAAAGCTAAATATTAACAAACCATTGTTAGTTGAAAGTAATGCGTGGCGATTATCATGGTAATTTAATTAGTAGTGATTTTTATCAGTATCTAGTCTATGGTTTGTCATGCTCACTAAAATGTCATTGCTTGCGGTGTCGTCGTGGGGCGGGTCGTTTCCTTCCCTCTGATATGGCGAAGGAGATGATGGCTGGTCCATGCGTCATACTCGTGAACGGGTGCTGCTTGGGGTGACTGGTCGGCCTAGTCAGCGATTCTTTAGACAATATTATTATTCTGGTTCGTTCAACTGCAACCCTAGCCTCTTAATCCAGTCACGAATTATTTTCAACAGTAGATTTTGCAACTGAATGTAAGTGGATGTGCACCTTGTTTCTATTTTGTTCTATGTTTAATAGACTCAAGCCTTCAACGTTATCACTGAGTGTTTTTTGTTTGTTTGCGCGTTAGATTTTGGAGCTTTTTAATAAAAGGAATTTCAGGTGGCAACAGCTTGCATACTGTTTACCTTACATGTAATACTAACACTATTGTACCTGAAAATCAGATTTTGAAAAAGAGTAGCCATGAGTTTCTTTGCCAGTATTCTTCTCATGAGCTCTACGCATTTTGGAAACTGGAAGTTATGGATCGACACAGGCAGGCAGTAGATTTTGGTGTTTTCGCCTAACTTACCTCGACAATACAGCACATGCTGTGGCCTCTGTTTGTGTCGATCTATGATTTTTAACTATAGCTTCAATTTGACGTTCATAAGTGTCACTTGGTGTCTTAGATGAATAAATGATTTTGATTTGATTTGATTTTGATTTGATTTGATTCTGTTGTTGTAAGACTGCTCCAATTGCTGTATTGGAGGCATCGCAAGCTAAAGCCAGCGGTGCACTGTGTGTTGGATGAGCAAGTAGTGTCATTCTAGAAAGGCTAGACTTACATTTGTTGAAGGTTTCCAGAAGTTCTGGGGTCCAGTTTAAAGTTTTAGAACCTTTAACAGATGGGCCGGTAAGCATTTGATGAAGTGGGGACTGCTCCTCTGAAGCATGAGGCTGGAAACGCCTGTAGAAGTTGATCATCCCCAGGAAACGGCGCAAACCCTTGACGGTTTTTGGAGGTGGGTACTCCTGGATGATCTTCACCTTGTCTTCTAATGGGAAAGTACCTTCTGCTGATATTTTATAGCCGAGAAAAGTTACCTGGTTTACTCCAAAAGAGCACTTGTTTACGTTAAGTAAAAGTCCGTACTGGCTGAGTCTTTCAAATACCTGTTTTAGGTGTTCCAGGTGTAAATTAGGGTTTAATGAGCTCACTAAAATGTCATCTAAGTACGGATGACAGAAATCCAGTCCTCGCAGCACGTCATCAAGAAAACGTTGAAATGTCTGTGCGGCGTTCCGAAGTCCGAATGACATATAAGGAAATTCGAAGAGTCCGAAGGGTGTAGTGATGCTGGTCTTGTGTATATCAGCTGGAAAAACAGGAATTTGGTTATAAGCTTTGACCAGGTCTAGCTTTGAGAAGATAGTGCAGCCAGACAGCTTATGTGCATAATCGTCAATGTGCCTGATCGGGTAGCGATGAGGTATGGTGCGTGCATTAAGTGCACGGTAGTCACCGCAAGGTCTCCAATTATTTTCACCCTTTGGTGCCAGGTGTGCGGAAGACCAAGGTGAATCGGACCGACGGGCTGTCCCGTCCTGTATCATTTCCTCAAACTGTTGCTTGGCTACCAAAAATCGGTCTGGTGCTAATCTGCGTGGTCTACAGAACACTGGTGGGCCTGGTGTGGTTTTAATATAATGTACAGTGTTGTGCTTAATCTCACGGTACACACCGGAAGGTTTGGTTAAGACTGGGTACTCTGCTAATAATTTGTGGTACTCACTGTTACCGGAAATGGCTTTGATGCTTGGCACTTGGCAGTTAGTAGGCATGGCAGGTGAGTGCAGTGATGTCACGCTGTCCATGAGTCGACGGTTTCTGCAATCGACCAAAAGTCCGTAAAAAGTCATGAAGTCAACACCTATTATTGGTCTGTCGACGTCAGCAACCAGAAAATTCCATGAAAAATCTCGTCTTAATGCCAGATCCACGTGTAGTGTTAGAGTGCCATATGCATGAATAAGGCTTCCATTAGCAGCAGTAAGTACGTAGTTCGTTGGATGTCTACGTTCACGAAGGAAACGACGTGGCAATACGCAGACGTCCGAGCCTGTATCAATTAAAAATTGAATTTTAGTACTCCTGTCAGTAACAAAAATGCGGCTAGTGGAAGATGGGCAGTCATTCGCCGCGTTCACTGACTGCCGTTGATGTTTTCCGATTTAAATTTACAAGGTTGAACACACTTACGAGCTCTTTCTGCGAATATATCATGGTACCAACACACTCCCGGCGTCGCATTCCTCGTGGGGCGGCGCCGGCTGTTGCTTCTAGCACGTGGCCTTCCTTGGTATGCAGTGCCAGCACGATCGCGTCTTAAATGCAGTTGAGCAATCTGTCGAGAAATTTCTGATTTAATATGTGTGGTTATATTATTTTCAAACCCTTTAAACATAACCTCAAGTGATGGGGTCGATGTGCTTGCCACGTGGTGTGCTGAAGGGTGTGACACGTCAAATATCCGGTCTGCCAAATCCGCAACGTCATCCAGGTCAGCATCTGACTGACGGGATGCTATTATAGGCGGGAGGTGTCTAGGTAGTCGGTCCATCCAAATACTGCGTAAAAATTCATCATTAATATATTTTCCACCTAAAGAACGCAGGTGGCGTAAAAATTGGGATGGTTTCCGATCACCCATTTCCTCATGAATCATTAATTGGCGTAACCGATGCTGATGAGAAACTGATAGTCGCTTTATTAGCTCCTGTTTCAACTTCTCATATTTGCCCTCGTTCGGAGGATTAATAATAATGTCACGTACCTCTGTCATAGTTTTATGCTCCAGTTGTTGTAGGATGGTATAATATTTTGTACCATCAGCCTTTATGCCAGCCGTCTCGAACTGTGCCTCGACCTGGGTGAACCAAAGGTCGGGATCGTCGCTCCAAAATAGCGGCAATTGTACTGCCACGCGGTTAACAGAAACGGCGGCTCCACCATCTTCAATGGCGTCTGTATAAAGCTCTCTCTCCGGCATGAATGTGCTTGTTGTAACCCGGTATAATTAATGTAACTTTTCGTCGTTATTCCGCTTTATTCTAACTCGGGGTCACCAATGTCGGGGTGCCTAACCTACTGCGGTTGAATAAATAAAACTTCCGTTTATAATTACACTCCGTTATAATGTATAAACTACGGCTAAACACTCCGAACAATATTAATGTTCGCGATGCAAACAATTTAACTATAGCGTTATGAAATACGAAGGTGCGAACGACGGGAGTCGGGCAGGGCACTGCGTTGGCGCGTGGCGTGGCGTCGGGAGAGAGAGCGGGCGGCGTGCTGTTATATCTGAGATATGCACCCCTAAGTGCTGCCCTGGCTGCTACTTTCCTTAGTCAGCATCCCTCCTCTCCAAACCCTCTGCTCGTCCACTGGTCTTTTTCGGCAGTCCGTGTCCATCCTTCAATCAGTGCGGTTGCCATTAGATATTTAAATTAACGAAGTGTTGTTATTGACCTTCAATATTCTAATTAAAGTGTTTTATTAATTAAATTAAACTTTCCTTTTTTTAAAAACCAAATCGCAATTATCCGCGTAACAAATTGGTGGCAGCGGTGGGATTCGGAAATCCCCAGTGCCCAGGCACCGCCCCACGGACTCGCTCCGAATCCTTATCTTAAAATTTGTGAGAAATACTAATCCTAAAACTTACCTTGTGTCAGTGAATAAAACATAAGTGTAATAAATAACTCACTGTGCTGTTTAAAGTGCTGTGCAACAAAATTCATCCAGATCCTTGAAAGGATAATTTAGTCCTGTAAAGAAGAAACGATTGCATTCTGAACCGCAATCCCTTACCTGCTCTGCGAAGTTCTCTAAGCTCCAATCTACAAAAGAAGACCTTCAGCGTGATATACCTTGCTTCCATCATACTCCGTGACTGTTCGTCGTGGTATCCTGAACCTAAAAATCTAAATCAAAATTCAACTCGTCATTCAAGATTATTCAAGTCTCTAAGAACTCAACCTACAACGTCCTTATCGCATCGGAATGTTCCTGGCCGCCGTCGCGTTCATATTCGTCGCCCACGCAGCTTTTGTACTGTAAGTCTTTGGTCATTGTTTAGACTAAGTTTTAATTAGAGTTCAGTGCTACAAATTATCAATAATTATCAACCAGTTTATTTTATAATAAGTTTTATAAAACTAATTGTTAATTGTGAACATTATTCAATGTATATCGGTTGTAACCGGACTTTCTAAGTTTACGTATTGAAACTAATTATGCCAAAAGGTTTAAAAACCGAAGAAGATCAATTGTCTGTCGAGATTCCCGAAACAAAACCGAGTTCAGGTATCTCAGACACTAAATCACCACAGATTTCTCCTCGCGTCACTCGAAAAACAGCCGCAACTCTCGCCATGGCTGAGCTAGAATTAAATATTTTATTCAGATTCATTAAATCATACGATGGTAGCAATGAAACTCTCAACTCATTCCTAGTAAACTGTGACAATGCTTTTGGTCTTGCAGCGGAGACGCAGAAGCCCATTTTATTTAAATTTATCCTTAGCCAACTCCATGGGAAGGCAGAAATCGCCTGTTCCATCAAAGAATTTACCTCGTGGGAACAACTTAAGGAATTTTTGAAAACACAATTTAGTGAAAGAAAACATTATTCACATCTCCTTATGGAACTCCAAGAAAATAAACAAGGCCTACAGGATTCCGTGAGTCAATACGCTCTACGCACAGAGACATGCCTCTCGCAATTATTAACCGAGATATCGCTTTCCAATACTAAAGTTAAGGAATTAGCCGGCCGCACCGCGGCTATGGAAGACCTTGCCCTTCATCACTTTGTGATGGGACTTCATCCCCGAATTTCAAATATCATTAGATGTAAATCTCCCAAATCATTAAATGAAGCAATCAATTATGCTATTTCAAAGGAGCACATACAACAGACACTGTATAGACGTCCACAAATAGATCAAAAATCAAATAATAACAATACCAACAAATTCAGGGCCGGTCCTTCCAAATTAAATCCAAATTCATCCTTTTCTTCACAAAAACCATTTTACCCCACATCACAAGGGGCTCCTAACGTATTTTGTCGTTATTGTAAGATCCCTGGCCACGATATCTCTACGTGTCAAAAACGCGAGTACAACAACAATCGCTTTAGGGTTCCGCAGAACCCAAGTAACAAATCCTACCAATCCCCACGAGTAAATTTTGTCGACAATCCTGAAGAAGAGCACGGCCGGGACGAAGTCGATTACCCAGCCGAGCCTTTAAACGAATAATGGGCTCGCGGAGGTGTCTCGCGAGACCCAGTCTCATAAATACATACAATACTCAACGACACTTATCCAATGACACCATTCCAAGGGACCACACGGGTAACAAGCCCCAAATAAGCGCCCAAATCCGAAAACCTAATCTGACCAACCGACAGGGTAACCAGCCCCAAACTGACGGTCAAATCCTAAAATCAAATCTGACCAACCGATAGGGTAACCAGCCCCAAACTGACGGTCCAATCCAAAAATCTAATCCGACCAACCGACAGGGTAACCAGCCCCAAACTGACGGTCAAATCCTAAAATCAAATCTGACCAACCGACAGGGTAACCAGCCCCAAACTGACGGTGCAATCCAAAAATCTAATCCGACCAACCGACAGGGTAGCCAGCCCCAAACTGACGATCAAATCCGAAAACCCAATCTGACCAACCAACAGGGTAACCAGCCCCAAACTGACGGTCAAATCAAGAAACCCAATCTGACCAACCAACAGGGTAACCAGCCCTAAACTGACGGTCTAATCCGAAAACCCAATCTGACCAACCAACAGGGTAACCAGCCCCAAATTGACGGTCAAATTTTAATCTATGAAATAAATGTGGACACATCAAAAAGGATGTTACCTCACGTGGTAGTCGACACACAGATTTCAGACTTACCACTAACCCTACTTGTAGACTCTGGATCCGCTGTAAGCCTATTAAAACAATCATGTATTTCCAAAAACCCCGTCATTAAAAGAGAGACGATTAAATTCAAAGGAATCGATCCGGGAGAGGACACAACGTGTACCCTGGGTCACTTTAATTTAAAATTTAAACCTGGAAAGGATAAATCCATTTCTCATAAATTCCATATTGTCAAAGACATTAATTTACCCTATGACGGTATAATCGGTTCCGACTTTTTCACAGCATTTAACTGTAACATAGATTACACTAACGATACCCTAAAAATATCCAAGGACACAATAAAACTTTACTTTTGTGATCCATTCTATATTATTCCACCACGCACCGAAACAGTCATAGAGTGTACCGTCAGAAATCCTGAGTTAACAGAAGGTGTCATTATAGACCAGCAACTATCAGACTCACTACTCATCTCAAATTGTTTAACAAGAGTGAAAGAAAACGATCGGGTTACAGTGACTGTCGCTAATATCTCCGAAAAACCTATAAATGTCAGTACTAACCTGAAACTGAAACTAGAACCAATACATCACTGTACCTTCCAGAGTCTCACAAGATACTCAACAAGCATTTCTAGCCGTACCAAAGAAGTGCTCAACTTACTCCGAACTTCTCACCTAAATGAAGAAGAATCCCAAGCCCTTACAGAACTCTGTTCAAAATATTCCGATATCTTCCACCTTTCAGGTGATCAGCTATCTTTCACCACAGCGCTTCGCCATGAAATAAGAACTAATACCGATATTCCCGTACACACTAAGTCATATCGCTTTCCTGAATTTCATAAAAAGGAAGTGTCAAACCAAATCGAGAATATGCTCGAACAAAATATAATAGAACCATCTTCGTCTCCTTGGAGCTCACCCATCTGGGTCGTCCCTAAAAAACTCGATCCCCAAGGGCAAAGAAAATGGCGAATTGTCATTGATTACAGGAAACTTAATGACATTACTATTGGTTACCCTATTCCACAAATTTCCGAAATCCTTGACCAATTGGGTAATAGTAAATATTTTACCACCCTAGATCTTACTTCCGGTTTTCATCAAATCTTGATTTCTCCAGAAGACACCCCTTTTCCGTCCCTCAGGGACATTACCAGTTCTACAGAATGCCGTTTGGACTTAAAAATGCACCATCCACCTTTCAAAAACTTATGAATAATTGCCTTTCTGGCCTTCAAGGCACGCGATGTTTTGTCTACCTAGATGATATCGTCGTGTACTCCTCAGATTTACCCTCTCAAATTAACAACCTAGAAACCGTTTTTGAAAGAATCCGAGATTTCAATCTAAAACTTCAGCCAGATAAGTGTCAGTTCCTCCGGAAGGAAGTGGCTTACCTTGGCCATATAATAAGCGAAAATGGCGTTAAGCCAAACCCTGATAAAACTAAAGCCGTAACCGAATTCCCTACACCTGGATCCCCAAAAGATATAAAATCTTTACTGGGTCTCGTTTCATATTATAGAAGATTTATACCCGACTTTGCAAAACTAGCCAAACCATTGACTTCTCTCCTAAAGAAGGATATACCATTTAAATGGCAAAACGAACAACAACTTGCTTTCGAGTCCTTGAAAAACAAACTCGTCTCAGCCCCGATTCTAGCTTATCCAGATTTTACGCAACCTTTCCTCTTGACGTGTGATGCCTCTAACTATGCTATATCCGCTATATTATCACAAGGCCCCGTAGGACAAGATCGACCCATCGCATACGCGTCTCGCACCCTCAATAAAGCAGAGTGCAATTATAGTGTCACCGAAAAAGAGTGCCTTGCCGTAATTTTCGGCATCAAAACCTTTAGACCTTACCTGTAAATAAATAAATAAATACAATACAAAAAAGGGAAAATAAACACTAATGCTGACGCCCTGTCACGTTTTCCTGTCAATCCAGTACAACCTGAAATTCCTTCATCCTCGAATCCCAACGTAGTCGAAGAATCCGCCCAAGAATTAGACATAGATATCATGGATTTGTTGTTGTCTCCCCCGTCATTCGACCCTGACGAAATAAACTTACTAGACCCTCTCGATCTTAGTGACGAGATCCAACCCTTCAACCCTGAAATAGGTCCATCGTCTCCAAGTGCTCATGATCCAAATGAAGCTATCATACCATTACCTGCACCTGGAATAAACCCATCCTCTAACGATCCCGATACGCTTAGAATTGAAACAGAAAATGACATAATAAGCTCACCTGAGAATGTTGTAGAACAACCAACAACTTCTGACAACCAAGCCATTGTTGCACCAACACCACCCACGGATACAAGTTTAGATTTACCCAATGATGATTACCCTACCTATCTAAAAGCAATTACCGATAAAAATAACTCTTATAATACGGTAATTCAAGAACACAATGAAAACATAACCAAAACCGAATGTAAGATTATTATTTTACCCACTTCTATTGACCTTGACGAATCCAACCCCTTCGTACAAGTCATTCTAGATAAAATACCCGACAACTCAGAAATTTTAGGAAGAGAGAGAACAATTAACTCTTTAATCACGTTTACACATGGAAACAAATCATACTATTTCCTCTTCTTCAAGGTCTACCATTTCGACAAATCCACCTACAAAGACATAGGTCAACAGCCTTAGATCCCTTAGAAATGAACTCATTGTTAGCCTTGATACAGAAAATACATCAGAAATTGCAATAACGGATTTCAAGAACCCTTTTGATACATATTAATTCATTAAAATATACAATATGCTTCTCTACCTGTTCCACAACACACGTCTTAGTATACACATATACAAAGACAAAATTATTTATCCGTCACTTTCGGAAATACCTAAAATTCTGAAAGAAAACCATGACATCCCGATTGCTGGACATCTCGGCATGACCCGTATGCTTAAACGAATCCAAGACAGTTTTTATTGGAGGAACATGCGTAGTGATATCGAAGCATACGTGAGGAGATGCCCTCAATGCCAGGCCCTTAGGCAAACAAAACGTGCTCCAATGCAGATCACCAGCACATCCACTGAACCTTGCCAACGAAAATCCCTAGATATTGTCGGGCCACTGTCTGAAGCTGGACCTGCAAAATTAAAATACATCTTAACAATTCAAGACGACCATACTAAATTCTCTTCTGCATATCCCATCCGCAGCACTACCGCCGAAGAAACGAGCGAGTGCCTGCTTCACTACATATCGATATTTGGTATTCCTAAAACGATCCTCACGGATCAAGGAACTAATTTCACATCTGATCTCTTCAAAAGAACTTTTGAATTCCTTAAAATTAAAAACCTTTGGGCTTCCCCATATCATCCGCAAACCCAAGGTGCCCTAGAACGGAGTCATTCAACCCTCAAAGAGTACCTTAGATCCTTTACTAACGAAGAACAAACTAATTGGCCTCGTTATATCTACACAGCGATGCTTACATATAATACAACTGTTCATTCGACAACTCATTTCACACCTTACGAATTAATGTTTGGAAGTAAACCCGTAATCCCGAACTCTATTTACGAAGAGTCACCAGGAGCCACATATCCCGACTATGTTAGAATGCTCCAAAACAGATTAAAGTATTCACGGGAGAAAGCTCTAGATTACATAAGACGATCCAAGGAATCGTCAAAATCCTATTACGATACCCATACTCGCCAAAGGAGATATAAAACTGGCGACTATGTTTATGTTAAAAATCATTTCAGAATGCGTAAAGCACTTTCACCCCTTTGGAAAGGACCTTACAAGGTCGTAAAAGTAAATAGTAATAATACACTTACCTTACTTATTAACCGACGTCACGTCACTCATCACTTCGATGAGGTAAAGCTAGCTGACGTCGAAATGAACTCCTAAAAATATCTATATAATAAAATCTAAAAACTTACCTTAAGATTATTAATAGTTTTAAAATTATTAATTACAGCTCAGCTCGAGGTCAATCTCACCGAGATTTCATCCAGCCGATTACCTCAAGTTCAGGTCTCTACTATGATTATCTAGGGAAACTTAAAACAAATAATGGTCAGTTAAAAATTGTAATACCGGTAGATATATCACATTTTAGACCGCACCTACAAAACCTTGAAAATGTTTTTGAAATCACAAAGCGATTATGCAACCAAACTAAAATTATAAATATTGATACAGAATGCCGTAACTCATTACAACCATTAGCTGCACAGTTTCTGGAAATGAAATGAGAGTATTCATCAATCTCTCACTTGGTAGACAATAAAACCAAACGTAGTTCATGGATAGGAGGTATAGGAACAATTTTGAAATAGATCTTCGGTTCCCTAGATGAAAATGATGGTTTAAAATATGATGAAGCCATAACATCATTGCAGAACAACGAAAAGAAATTAGCTTCGCTTATGAAAGAAAATATTCTGATCACTAGCTCTAGTTTAGCATATTTTAATAATACTTTACATAAAATAAGAGATAATGAAGCCAACCTCAATGTAGCTATCGACGAGCTCTCTTTTAATGTAAGAAATATTTCTGAAATCACTAACGGACTGCAAATACGCGCCAATGTAAACGAAATACTTAATATTTTAGAAACATCTATTTCTTCATCTATATATCTCACTAATGCTATTTTATTTAGCAGTCAAAACATTCTACATCCTGCTATAATAACACCAAGTCAATTACACCAAGAGCTTGTCGATAATTACAGACATTTACCTAACGACCTTGAGTTGCCTGTAGCTTTAGACATTAATTCTGTGTATCTTATTTTTAATATTTCTAAGTTAGTATGTTATTACTTTAAGGATAGGATTATATTTGTTTTGCAAGTGCCACTGGTAAACACCAGAGAATATGTATTAATTCACACCATAGCTCTCCCTACACCATACAAACCTGAAGAACCAAACTCGTTTAGTTTGATTATACCTAATCATAAATATATTGCAATGACCAAAGACAAATCTCATTACTGTACTTTCGACGATATGAAAATCTGTAAATCCGTAAGCCCAGAAGACTTTATTTGTGACATCGAAAACCTGTATTCAACAGATGCGACAACAACATGTCAAAGTGAACTTTTGGCAAAAGTGATAAGTGAAAAACCGTTACAGTGCGAATCTAAAATTATATTCGGTAAATTGGACATTTGGAAACCATTGTCAAATAATAAGTGGATCTACATACAATCAGAACCTAAGAAAATCTCAATAGATTGTCGTAATTCTAAATTATACGAAGCAAATATTTTAGGCACAGGCATAGTTAGTATTCCTAAAGATTGTACCGGATATTGTAAAAGTACTACGTTAATTCCTAAATATAATATTCTAAATATCATTTCACCGACTAACCATGTACCAGATTTTAATTTAATCAGTGACGCTTGTTGTAACTTAGATAAGCTAAATTATGTAATTGATAATAATGTGTCTCCTATTCATCTAAATGATATTGATTTAGACGATTTTCATTCTAAAAATAAAAACAGAATAAAGTCTCTTCTAGAGGATTTAAAGCCCATTGAACACGCGCTAAATCCACACATCATGAAATATGGGACACATTACTCTGTCCTTATGATTATAATATTTGTAATTATTATTTTCTTAATATGCTATTTTATTATTAAGCAAATATTTTGTAAATCTGGTAGCAACCGCCCGTTCCAATTTAGATTTAATATAAAACCCTCATTTCAAACTACTCCTAAACCATCAGATCCCACTGACAGACAAGACCCTGACAATCCTGAATTAGAGATGACCAACCCTGTTGTCCCTCTTAGAACTAGAATTTAACAGAGACTTGAAATCAACCTCAAGTCTCCTCTAAAAGGGGGAGGTGTTATATCTGAGATATGCACCCCTAAGTGCTGCCCTGGCTGCTACTTTCCTTAGTCAGCATCCCTCCTCTCCAAGCCCTCTGCTCGTCCACTGGTCTTTTTCGGCAGTCCGTGTCCATCCTTCAACCAGTGCGGTTGCCATTAGATATTTAAATTAACGAAGTGTTGTTATTGACCTTCAATATTCTAATTGAAGTTTTTTATTAATTAAATTAAACTTTCTTTTTTTAAAAAACCAGGGTGCTTGTGGTATACACCACAACGTTACTAAAACTTTATAATATTTTAGGTAAAATCCTTTGTGAATTAGTTAAAAAGAAAAATTGAGACAAAAACCAATTTTTAAGATGTAAATCAAAGTTGAATTTTTCTAAAACGTTTGAACTGAGGGCCCAAGGTTTTTCGCCTTAACTTAATTAGGTTGCTTCGTTTCTTCTAGGTGGCCTACAGTCACTAAAAAATATTGTATATGGGTACATGCAAAGGGATCTGTCCTAAAAAACTAAAAAATCATGTACAAATGATCTTCCTCAGAAAATCAGAATGACACCCAGCTGTAATTCGTTCTTAGTATTTCGGTCTCTCCATACCCAAAATATAGCAGAATCTTTATTTATTACTAGCTTTTGCACGCGGCCTACGCTCACGCAGACTTTCATCCCCTGATTTACCCCCTAAGGGGTAGATTTTAAAAATTCCTTTCTTAGTTCTCACTTACTTTATATAAAGAACCAACATGCAAAATTTCAGGATTCTAGGTTCAGCAGTTTGGGCTATGCGTTGATCTCACTCTATGTCCTTGCTCTTTTAAATTATAAAGTACCTGGATGACCGAGCGTCGCTCGGTTTTTTTTTATAAATGGGTTTTTGGCAACATTGGGACTATCCAAACGCCACCTTTTTGTTATTATTCATCCAATAGTTTAGTGGCGCCCTCTCTTGGTACGCCCTGATACTGTTTATTCTGCACCTTATTCCAGTATAGTTTAATGTAGTTCGCTCGAGTTGCGATAGATGGAGCTAGATGTACATTCATGACATATGTTTGATTATTAAAAACACGAATAAAACGACATTCTCTAAAAATGAATCCTAGCTAGATCGATTTATCGCCCCCGAAAACCCCTGCATACAAAATTTCATGAAAATCGTTGGAGCCGTTTCCGAGATTCAGATTATTAATTTATATTTTCATCGTTGGGCATACAGTGGAAGTGGACGCGTATATCGTTGTAACGGAATTTGATAAACCAATTACCTTTGATTTAGAACTTAAAGAGTTAGTGATAAAGTCTAAATTAAAATATCGTCAAACTGTGACAAACGGTGAGTGAAAAAAAATACAGATCACAGTGCGTTGCATCCACGAAGCAAATATTTGCTTCGTGGTTGCATCTATCGCGCGTCGTAGTAGTCGTGAGGCATAGTATATGCAAAAAAAAGAGATGTCACTTCCTCAGTCGCCATCCACGGGAATTTGTTCATCACAACCTAACCTAAATAGGTGTGATGATGGGGAAGCAAATGTAAGGATAAATACAAGAAAGAGAAAAAATACGGACAATGAAAAGATTGATGAATTCTGTACGAATATAAAAGTAATTCTTCAAGATTTCCAATCAAAACAAGAAACAAAATATGATAACCTGGTGAAAGCTATTGATGCATTAACATTGCAAAATACAAAATTGATTCAAAGCAATGGTGAGATTGAAAAAATCTTGCAACAAAGCATAGATCAACATAATGAGTTAAATAAAAAAGTATTTGCTTTGGAGGAGGAATGCGCAAATGCTTATAGCAAGATTAACCTACTAGAGGAACAGTTAGATCAAGTTCAAAGAAACCAGTTAAAGACTGTTCTGGAAGTTAGAAATGTTCCAAGAGAAGAAAAAGAAGATTTAAATAAGATCGTTACTAAGCTGATAAGGGCTGTGGATGGTGGTGTGAATATGGATGACATCAGGCAAGTATATCGTGGAGGAAAATCAAATGCTCCTATTGTTATTGAATTTACAAACTTAAAACATAAAATACAACTACGGTGACAACATTCAACAAAATTAATAAAGATAATAAATTGAATTGTAAAAATTTGGGCATTGAAAGTTCATCTATAACTCCTGTTTACGTCTCTGAAAAGCTGACTCCTAAAACAAAAACTCTACTTGCTGCGGCCAAACAACTCGTTAAAGATGGGTTATTCAGATACTGTTGGGTTTCCAAAGGAGTCGTGTTATTAAAGAAAAGTGAAGATGAAACTCCGATACGTATTGAAAAGCCTAAAGACTTAGAAAAGTTACAATGTGATGATATGTCAAAGTGACTATTTAAAATTGATAAGCTAAAATATGTTTTTAGACATAAAATAGTACGTTTAATAATTTCTTGGTTTACTGTGTATCATCTTAACTGTTATTATTTGCATACTTTACTTAAAATTTATATTATATCTGGAACAACAAATTTAATATGTATTATATCTATAAATAACATTACATTCAATATTTATTTATATGACTTATTGAACTATATTTATCTATTTAACATATGCACAACTTTTTCCACCTCCACACTATACAAGGTTAGTTTCATGCTTTCGACAATTCTGATAGCCCAGACCCGATATGGTACAACTTTGATCTCATCCAGTATATTCCACGCGATTAGAGCAGAGAGGACGGGAGCGCCAAACCATTATGTTTTATCATATATAAATAACGAATTAAAACAATATGATAAATGACATACAGCAGGTAAACACTGACATTGATATCAATGTTAGTGTTGGTGAAGCGTTCCTGATGGACGAAGCTGCTGATTGCGGGGCTGTGCTGGCTCAATCTCATAGTGAACTAAATATAATTGTGCAGAATATTCGAAGCATTGATTGTAATTTTAATGATTTCACGGTTCATCTTGCAAGACTAAAAATTGTGTTTGACCTTATTGTTCTGACGGAGTGTTGGCTCCCTCATTTGAATAGCATACCTGGCTTACCAAACTATATTTGTCACTCATCTAATCAATACCTTAATCAAAATAGTGGAATTGTAATATATGCTAGGGATAGCCTGAATGCTAGAGTTTATGAACCCAATGGCCGATGCTGACTGTCTAGTTGCTGAAATTAACGACCAATATGCTGTCGTAGCGATATACAGGTCACCTTCAGTATATAATATGGACCGTTTCAAAGAATCTCTTGATAACATTTTATGTAAGCTCGGACATTTCAAAAATCTTATAGTAACGGGAGACATAAATATTGACATTAAAGAATCGAATCAGGAATCAAGGACACCGGATTATCTAAATCAGCTGTCTATGTCTACTTACTACTACTATACTTCTACTACTACTACTACTACTGTACTTCTACCCAGTCATACCTTTCCTACCAGACATTCGAAGTGCATTGACCATTCATTTATCAGAGTGGGCTGTACGGCAACTACAGTTGTTTGTAACTCAACCGTCACTGATCATGCATCTGTTGTTATCGCGCTAAAAGGCAATCAGAAGTTGATAAAACCAAGTAAAACTATTACGAAAATAGATTATAATAAGGCTGTCGATTGCTTAAAGCCTGTTGATTGGAAGGAAGTTTTTAACTGCTCGTGCCCTGAGGATGCAACTGAGGTATTTTTTGGCACTTTGTTGCCTGTATTGGACACTTGTACCTCTGATCTAAAGGTGAGTGCTGGGAAGGTTATCACTAAACCATGGATGACTACGGGCTTGGTTAGATGCATTAGGTGGAGAGATAAATTACACGCAAAACTTAGAAGAGACCCTAACAATCTTGTTCTGCAAATAACATACAAAAGGTATAGAAATTATTGCAGTCAGGTTCTTCATAGGGTAAAAATTGATTTTGAGAAGTCTGAATTATATAAACATCAAAATGATATTAAAAAAACATGGAAAACAGTAAGCCAGATATGTAACCTGAATATTAAATCTAAGACTGCCGTCGAATTACTAGGTAATGAAAGCACTCCCGAGGGTTCAGTAAGTACTGTAAATAAATATTTTGCCAATGTCGGAAGGTCACTCGCTAATGACATTTTGTCAAGGTTGCATAAAAGTGAAGAGGGTTTGGCTGGTGAATTCAAGTGTTATAATAGCCCAATAAATTCTATTACAATGTTACCTACAGACGCCTATGAAGTTAAAAAAAATATAAAATCTCTTAAAAATACTTCGGCCTCTGGATGGGATGGAGTATCTTCAATTCTTATGAAAAAAGGTGTAGAATACTTGGCGGAACCGATCTCCTACATATGCAACTTGTGCTTCACAACTGGCATCTTTCCAAAGGCACTAAAAAGGTCAGTCGTCATACCCATTCACAAGTCTGGGGATAGGGATAGTGTCACTAATTATAGACCTATCTCACTCCTTCCTACGCTAGGTAAGATAATTGAGAAAGCTATCAATACAAGATTAACAAATTATCTGGAATCTATTTCTTTTTTCTCCTCAAACCAGTATGGTTTCAGACGGAAACTATCAACTTCTGATGTTATCGAGGATCTGGTTCAACATGTCACGCAGAATTTGGATATCCACAATAAATGTTTGGCAGTGTTTTTGGATCTCGCAAAAGCGTTTGACACTGTGTCTGTCCCTAGATTGCTGCGTAAGCTGGAGGGTGCAGGTATACGAGGTATTCCTCTGGAACTATTTAAGTCTTACCTTAGTGATCGTACACAGTCTGTTGCGGTCGGTGGGGTGGTGAGTGAACCTTTAAACACGGGTTTTGGTGTACCACAAGGCTCAGTCCTAGGACCAACCCTCTTTCTAATATATCTTAACGATCTTAGTGAAACTATCATAAATAATGCCAAAATATTATCTTTTGCTGATGATACTGTACTTATATTTAACGCGCCTTCGTGGGAACAGATCCATAAAGTCACTGAGGAGGGACTAGAGACTGTCCTTGAATGGCTTGATAATAATTTGCTGACAATTAACTTCAAAAAAACCAAGACATCACTTTTAGTATATATGACAATAAACAACCTCAAAATTTTAATATCAAAGCCCACACTACCGACTGTGGCCGACGTATGCTGTCGTCCTGTGATTGTTGCACACTGGCTTCTGTCTCTTCCACTAGATACTTGGGTGTAATGATAGACCGGAATCTAAACTGGAAGTGTCACATTGAGATGCTCAGTAATCGGTTGAGAAAACTAATATGTATCTTCAAAAAAATCAGAAACATTCGGGATTCTACAATAAATAGGATAGTATATTACTCGCTCTGCCAATCCTTACTAACATATGGCATATCAGCTTGGGGTAGTGCTAAAAAAACTAATCTCATCAGAGTTGAACGAGCACAAAGAGCGGCAATAAAAGTACTAAATTTTAAAAAAATCTATTTTCCAACTTCAGACTTGTATAAGGAATTTCCTGTACTGACTGTACGTCAGCTATTCATATTACGAATAGTCCTAAGGCAACACCATATCACACCCCCTTTAGTCATCTCAAGAAGGCGACATGCTACAGTTTATACAGTACCTCGTTTTGGAACTATGTTTGCTCGAAATTGTTTTCCATATCTGGGTCCTTGGATTTATAATAAACTTGGTGGAATAACTGCTCAGGCTCTGAGGGATAAAACTATTAAAGCTTGCAAAAAAATAATAACAAATTATCTATTAACCTTGGACTATCAATCAACTGAGGCTATCCTCCAGACATTAATCTAAAAATGGTTTTAAAACTTGTATATACATGTGAAAGTGTGCAGCTATATTTTTATTATATTATTTATGTGTTCTTCTAATATATTTTCTTCTTCTATAGATTCTGTATAAATGTTATTTATATTGAATTTGCTGAATGTATGTATCTATGTATGTATGTGTGTAGTGATTAATATTTTTGTGCCATGTAATGTGTAAAATATGTACTCATATCATACTATGTTAAATGAGGGGAAAGATATGAAATTATATTGATATAGATGTCACAATATTTAAATCAAATATAGTCTATTTACATTTGGTTTTAACCGAATACTAAATTGCATGTGTTAATTTTGCGTATACTATGTTTTCTGTGATATGCGGACAAATGATGAAGTACTGCATAGCTAGCACTCCCTTGTCAAAGCGTAACGTTTCGAATTGGTCGCGTAATCGATGGGGACTACTCTGCCGCAACACAGTTTTAAACTAGTGCGGAGGGTAGATTTCACTATTTGATGTTACCTTTTATACCATAAACGTACATTTTGACAATTATCTATTTGTGAATCTATGTATGGTGTAATCTCTAGACTAGCTGTTCGATATTTTCACGATAAGTAAAAGTGAAGTGCTGAAGACCGTTGTTTGCTTCGCAACGTAAAGAAACTTACTTTAACTTCATAATGTGGGTAGGTACTCGTACGCAGTATTAATAACTTAGTTTGGGTGGAGCATTTACTTGAATGGGTGTGTTATTAAATGATTATGCTTACACACTGTGTCATTTTTGCTATGTCAATAAACATTTTTGAAAAAAAATATGAAAAAGGGTACACTAGTTACAATGTTCGCTGTGAATGTTCCACATCAACAAACAGATTGATAGACTTTAGATAAGCCATGTAATATTTTGTTGTTATAAATACACATTCAGGATTTATGGATGGATAGGAAAAGATATATAGTGTAAACATATACTCATAAAACTAGTGTTAAAATAGAACTAAAAAATATTGATAAATTTAAGTCGGAAAATAGTATTTACAACTTATTACTGTATAGTAATAAGTTATAATGAACGTTCCGATCACAGATGAAGAAATAAAATCATTCGTACGTGTACCTATTATAGTAGGTGTTATGCATCAAATATTATTAAAATAAAATAAAAAATATAAAAAAATATTAATCATAAATAAACTAATAATAATAAATTATTATTAATATAAATTTCAAAGTACAAAATAAAAAATATATATATATATATATATATATATATATATATATATATATATATATATATATAATGGTGTTGACAGTATTTTCGTAGATATGATTTAATTACAATCTGTGAATCACCTATATCGCAGATACTTATGGTACAGTTTCGTACGTGCGAGTGAGGGTGTAAAGATTTATTTGTACTTACATGAGTTTAGAGGGAGAGAACTGCAAATGTATGTTGTGGGATATTATTTTATGTTTACTGGTTGTCTACAAGTAAAATATAATTTCGGGAATCTGTTAATTTAAGGTCAAGTTTATAACTACTGCCTTAACGATTGATCTCAAAATTAAGTAGGATTAATCGGTCTCCCTGAACTTGAAAAGTATGTCATTTAAAGTATTAGACGACAAAAGATTTCAAATTACAATAATAAAAGTGTTCGTTTGTGGATTTTTCCATCCGATTTGAGTTTGTGAAGTGATCTAACTTTTCCACAGCTCGATTCATATGTGCTTGAAGTCCTTGAGCAGATGTTGTCAGACCTTTGAATGTGGTTTCTGTATCTACCTACATTATTATCTTGCTTGGTTTCGTCTATTTTGTAATATGATGATAATGCAGCATCACAGTTTTTGTGTAATTTATTAAGTATGGAATATTCTGTGCTTAATGTGAATGCGGCTGGTTATTGGTTTTCACGATTGTTATTATTATATCCATACAAGTCGGGATAATATATTATGTTCAAATTGTACTTAATTTTATGGTAATCAATAATTTTTTATTTCATTTTATTTATTTCATATATATATATATATACGAGCAATTCTTGTATATATATGTCGGAGACAAGAATAAACGAGAACATGAATCACTGATACAGTCAATCTGGACTTAAGCCAAACACTAATCACTACTAAACGGATACGAATTAACTTAAACAACATCAGCAACCCCCCATGAGGGGATTGGGGCAACGCCCACCCCTCCGCGATGCCCTGTGGAATTCGCCACCTAGGCTAGTAATTCCCCCACTGATAAATATCGCCTCATACACACAATATAAAACACAGAGATACAATAAATCACAAATCAAATAATAGATATGGTCGTCGCGAGATCTGAAGAGAAACTGTGTCCTGTTGCCGATCGCGCCGCTTTATATAGAGTGTTCCGTAGTGTTCGACAGTGGCAAATGTTTGTATCACTTTTATTATTTGGATACCCTCACTCCGACATATATATATATATAATAGGTCTTTACCTATGAAATTTCCGTTTTGTATGCAATAAGTGAAAGTACTTATTTTTTCAAACTTTTTTATTTCTGTTATTCGAAGTAATCACCCATGCAATCGACGCATCTTTGCCAACGCATTGGCAGTTTATCTCTATCTCTCTGTCTCTCCCTATAAATGCATAGATCTTTTAAACTACGCAATGGATTATGATGCGAGTTTCTTTAATAGATAGAGTGATTCAAGAGGAAGGTTTTTATGTATAATAAATGCATAATATAATATGGAAACACTGTTAATTTTCGAGGTTTCTAATGTGATGTAGCAAATAAACACATTTTTTTGCGCTTACATTGCAAACGCTGGTTGCACCCTACGAGATAGATCAAAATAATGTACTACAGTATTGTACACCTTAAGGCGTATAGTAGCCTCAATAACCTTGAGCGTCTGGGCGGAGCTAAACGCATAGTATCATATCTGCACCGCACACATTCATATCTGCGTACCGCACGCGCTACTTCAAAACGATGATCAAAGACTAGGGAGCGAGACAGACATGCGCGTGACAGGAAAATATATACCTAGTTATCACTTGAGCGTCTCAATAAAACATAACTATCAATTATAAAGTCAGAAACTAAATGTTATTTCTAACAATTAATATCTTGATATTTTGTAACTACTATTTCTGTTGTCCTGTAAAAAGTGTTACTTGAGTAAGTTATTTGATTATAACATTCTAAACGGAATACTGTAACTTTTAATTTCGATTGTGAGCTTGTAACTAACTAACAATTATAATAAAATAAAATAGGAGATTCAATACCGATTGTCTGTGACTAAAGTAATGTTTTAATAATTGATTTCAAATAATTGTGAGTAACAAGTCTAACCTGTTAACATCCGCTATTACATTTAAATTATAATAGCGTGAGGTTAATCACAGAAATTCTAATTATTTAATTAAGGATTTATCATGTAATTAGAATAAGACGTAACGCATTTAATTGTTTTTGGAAAGTGAATACGAAACCAACGACATCCGTTATACAGCGACTACTGTCATCATGATTTGATGTGTTGGTTTCGTATTGGCGAGAATAAATGAAGAGATCACTTTAGTACGAGCATTGTACCAGAGAGGACGTGCTGTAAATAAGTTAAGTATATAGGCTTCTTAATTGTGGTAATTAACTATTAAACATTTGTTACTAATAAGTTAAGATGTGTGTGACTTTTAAGAGAATAAACTATTAAACATTTGTAACTATGTAATAAGTTAAGATGTGACTTTTAAAAGAGTGGCTATGAGTTTCTTTGCCAGTATTCTTCTCATAGGGCCCTACGCATTTTGGAAACTGGAAGTTATAGATCGACCTTTACAATGTTGTGCCGATCTATGATTTTAACTATAGATTCAATTTAACGGTTATTAAATAGATGAAATCTAGTTTGAACCTGAGTTGTTGTTTTAATGAATCCTAGTGTACCAACTATGATGTTTTGCCCATAAATCATGAATTATATTAATTAGTTAAGGAGTGACGTCAGCGAAGCTGATGTCACCCTTTCTAAAAATCATCTCTCTTTCCAAATCTAACATCAGAAGTGGGACTGACATCTCTCGCGTCTCCTGTTTCGAAAGTATTCAAAAGTTAACGATTTTTTTTTTCTTCTCTCTTGATACCCTACGAAGATTTTCTTGTTTTTCGTTCGCATGATTGGTGAAGATGCAGTAAAGTATATCTATCTGTACATCTGGTGAGTACATTCTAGTTTGTTTATAATGAAATTTAAAAGTTCATTGTTTTCCATTTACCTATTACTGTCGGCAATTATAAAGTACACTGTGTGATAACTAAAGGTGAACAGTTGCCTACCGCTATGTGTTGTACCTGTAAAGACGGCTGTGTGATTAAGCTATGTTTCAAAGTTCAAGTACCTACATGTAAATACGAAATTGTGTCGCATAGCGAATAAAAAACTATGTGACGTATAAATACGAAAATGTGGTGCAGTATAAAATAAGAGCTGTGTGATGCAGTACAAAATAAGAGATGTGTGATGCAGTAAAAATAAGAGCTGTAAGATGTAGTAAAAATTAAGCTGTAAGATGTAGTAAAAATTAAGCTATAAGATGTAGTAAAAATTAAGCTGTGTGATGTAGTAAAAATTAAGCTGTGTGATGTAATAAAAATGAGAGCTGTGATGTAATAAAAGTGAGAGCTGTGTGATGTAATCAAAATGAGAGCTGTGTGATGTAATAAAAATGCGAGCTGTGTGATGTAGTAAAAGTAAGAGCCGTGTGATGTAGTAAAAGTAACAACTCTGTGACGTAATGAGGACGACATGACGCACTGACGACGATTGATGAATGACAAACTGGACTAGTTTTTGACATTGATAAAAAAATATATAATTAAAAAACTCATTGATTGGGTGGAACTGCTGAAGTTTGTTGCTTTGTTCTAGCCTGTCTCATGCGCAGCAGGTGTGGGGCTAGATAATATTGACGTCAAAGCGACTGACCGTTGTTATAGTCTTCTTAATGTGAAAAGAAACTGTAACAATGACAAACTGTTAATCCTAAGGAATTGAGTTGAACTGCTGAAGTCTTTTGCTTTGTTCTAGCCTGTCTCATGCGCAACAGGTGTGGGGCTAGATAATATTGTCGTCAAAGCGACTGACCGTTGTTTATAGTCTTCTAAATGTGAAAATAAACTATAACAATGACAAAATGTATTAATTTTTAAACATTATTATTCATGTTATTTTTATATAGTAATTTTTATTTGTATGCTTTGAATTGTCTTGCTTTCTTATTGATTCCTATCGTTTGGTAAAAGTTCATACATATTTTCTTTCCGTAACGTCTCATTTTCTTCCCTGACGATTTGTCAAATTATACTCAAAATTGCAAGAACTAAACATATTTTCAAGAAATATAATAAAATTGACCAGTTTTTTTTTTGTTTGACACATTTAATATCATAAATTTATAAAACGTACAATAGAAGTAAATCCATACTGTAGTGATTGTGATTTTACAATATACTGTAAACTTATTTTGTGCATTTTTGCAGTTGCGACGGACACTCTCGTTTACAAAATAAATTAATTTAATAATATTCGGTAAAGGTAATCGAATAGAAATTATTTGTAAACAAAACACCTCCTTTTTGCAAGTCAGTTAAAAATGAATAACGCATCGATAACGTCAACTACTATATACGCGTAAAGTGAGGGTAGTTGAAATATTTGTTGCCGTGTACCTCGAAAACTAGACGTGATGGATACCTTTTATGTTTGGGACTTTTTATCTACCACTCATTACCTATTCGTTCCAGCTATCAGTTAAGCGGGTACCAAAATCGTGTAACGCAGTGTAGAGACCGAAGTAAAAGTCGGTATAGCCGTGACGGGATACACTTATTTTGTAGTAAACAATTGTTAATTTAAAAATCTATTTTTATATTGTTATTTACATTTGTCAAATGTAAATTATTTTTAAATGACTATTGCTAACGGAAGTTGTACTGATTGTCAAGAACTACGAAGTCCATATGAAAGTGAGCAGCTTCGCTGAAGGGTCAAGCTGTTTTATGGGTGAAATTTGTGAATATTTAATCACCGCAACTTTTGATGGTGGCGCCGAATGTTTATTTATGTGCACTTGTCAGGTAGCTCACGATCAACTACGTAGCTTCTCAACCAGGCAACTGGGTTGACGGAATCTGAAGAGAATGATGAACAACAACCTGGAACATCCCAGCGTACAACTCCAGAAAACTGTCTTGTGGATGCCTGATAGGTTTGGTGAGTTCAATCCGTTAATTTTCTTAGCATCCCGTGTTGACAACGATCATATTAAATGATTCAGACAACACCATCGACCTAGACCCATTTCCTTTAGGGCCTCTGTGGACCACGGCACTGATACTGCCCAGACCACAGCATCATCCCTTAACTACGAGAACATAAATAATAGTGTTACGTGGAGTAACTGTATTAAAATAAAATCATAATTATGTAGTGGCATGATGCAGTTGCATTGTCACATAAATATTATTTCATTTTAACAACTGATATTTGCTAATATGGTATGTGTGTAATGGAACTATAATTATTGCTCCATGGAGATGACTCGGTGAGCTTATTTGGCTATCCTACTTGAAAGTATGGTTGAAAGGAGAATGGCAGATCCTGTGGCGCTGGCAATATGTTACGAATGGTTACGAGATTTATACCCTTTATTAAGTGTATCATCCTAATTATTTTCATGTATTTATTATATTTTTAGAACTGTGCGAGCAAGATTTTAATAATGCTCATAAAGTTCTTACAACTGCATTAACAAAACATTCCTATGTATTCTAAACACGCCATGATAAGTCTCCTTAGTCAGAAAACTAGATGGCGCAGTGTCAGATTGCCAAAAAAAAACGATTAAATATTTAAATCTATATTTATGAATGAGCTTACCGGTGAATTTAGTAAAAGAGCAGCTTTTTAATGACGGATTACGAAAATCGTAGATGAATTATTTTGATTTCAAAATATAATAGTACGCCATCTTGTTGACAATAATGACAACTCATTTGGGATCCATGTATTTCGTTGTAAACTAAAAACTAAAATAACTTTTAATGCTATATTGTAAAAATCTCGGAATTAAAGATGTTACATAATAAATGTGGTTACTCTTATAATCTGCCAGTTATTGGCGTACAAATGTATTTTCGATTTTAAAATAAAATTTTGTTTTTAATTAAATGAAAAAAAAAAAAAATGAATTGTTAAAACTAACGATGCACCTATACGGTACACCGACTCTGATCATTGTCGAGAGTTCCTGGAGGCATTTAAAGAATACTGTGGCCAGATGGGCTTATATATTAACTCTTAATTTCGTCAGGAATAAGCCGAACTAATGGTCAGGTTGAAAGGATGGTACGCTCAAAAATGTTTTGGTTATGATAAATAACGGAGACTTAAAAATTGGCATACATCTCTTGACAGTTTACAGTAAACACTTAACTTGTGCAACTTAATCAACTTGGAAGAGTCCTAGATAATGACCGCTGCTTTATGAAGAGAGTTGTTAACGGCGACCACGCAAGGTTGCTCATGACCAGCTGCGAACGGCCCCGAGACGGGAGCAACAACTGGCCGTGTCGGCGGGATCTCGAGAAACCTCGTCGCAGCAATCCCTAGTCACTGTATACCATTGCAGAAGGGGTTCACGAGTACCTTCCGCGTCCCAACATGAGCGGGAGTAGCGGCAGAATACACCATATTGCTGGGTGAGCAGTGTCCATTTTATTTACAGTAGTAACATGCTCAAATCGTCCTATGATATGACCACTGTCCACATTTTATGTATTTTTCAGAGCCTCTGTGTACCACGGTCACAAAGACCCAGAACACAGCATCGACCTACCCAATAATCCTTTATCCTCTGTGTACCACGGCGTACGAGAACGCCCAGAGGTCAGACTTACCCTTTTATATTAATTCATGTTGCCTTAGTAAGAAGTCAACATCACTACAAACATCAAGGTGTTGCTTTAGTGTGAGTCAACATCATTACAAAAGAAATGTATCATGCGACATTATGTGCCACGGCATCATATCACCCAATCATTACATATAAACAGTCGCATTAATCTGAAATCTGCTAAAGAACAGTGTCTTACATGTAGCATTTATAACACACGCCATTTATCTGTAAAAGTACTTGCCTCGCTTGACTAAAGTTGGTGCAGAATATCTGTAATCATAATTAACAGCTAGTGCACAACAAACAAGTGCCAAAGTGCAATAAACGGCGTATTGGCACTGTTCATATGTTCTCATAAATGTTAGGCATTATAGACAGATGCCTTTCTCAAAAGAAAACCTTTCATTGCTTCAGATTTAAGGAGAATGCAGTGCAGAGAACGCACTGCTTGTCAGTATGGCCGTGACAGGAAAATATATACCTAGTTATCACTTGAGCGTCTCAATAAAACATAACTATCAATTATAAAGTCAGAAACTAAATGTTATTTCTAACAATTAATATCTTGATATTTTGTAACTACTATTTCTGTTGTCCTGTAAAAAGTGTTACTTGAGTAAGTTATTTGATTATAACATTCTAAACGGAATACTGTAACTTTTAATTTCGATTGTGAGCTTGTAACTAACTAACAATTATAATAAAATAAAAAGGAGATTCAATACCGATTGTCTGTGACTAAAGTAATGTTTTAATAATTGATTTCAAATAATTGTGAGTAACAAGTCTAACCTGTTAACATCCGCTATTACATTTAAATTATAATAGCGTGAGGTTAATCACAGAAATTCTAATTATTTAATTAAGGATTTATCATGTAATTAGAATAAGACGTAACGCATTTAATTGTTTTTGGAAAGTGAATACGAAACCAACGACATCCGTTATACAGCGACTACTGTCATCATGATTTGATGTGTTGGTTTCGTATTGGCGAGAATAAATGAAGAGATCACTTTAGTACGAGCATTGTACCAGAGAGGACTTGCTGTAAATAAGTTAAGTATATAGGCTTCTTAATTGTGGTAATTAACTATTAAACATTTGTTACTAATAAGTTAAGATGTGTGTGACTTTTAAGAGAATAAACTATTAAACATTTCTAACTATGTAATAAGTTAAGATGTGACTTTTAAAAGAGTGGCTATGAGTTTCTTTGCCAGTATTCTTCTCATAGGGCCCTACGCATTTTGGAAACTGGAAGTTATAGATCGACCTTGACAATGTTGTGCCGATCTATGATTTTAACTATAAATTCAATTTAACGTTTATTAAATAGATGAAATCTAGTTTGAACCTGAGTTGTTGTTTTAATAAATCCTAGTGTACCAACTATGATGTTTTGCCCATAAATCATGAATTATATTAATTAGTTAAGGAGTGACGTCAGCGAAGCTGATGTCACCCTTTCTAAAAATCATCTCTCTTTCCAAATCTAACACGCGCTTGTCTGACGTTTTTGCCTTAACTTCAAAACATAATTATAAATGGGTATAATGTTAACATAAAAAAGGGGTATTTCTAAAAGTGTTCACTCCTCCCACCAATGATAGCCATCACTTTGTGATACTTGAGACGTCCCACGGCCCATAGATAGGACATTCAATCACTAACTTAATTCATTGGCGAGAAGGATGAGCTTTACGGCGATTCACCGTGTTCTTAATCTAAACTAAAATCATTAAGCACTTACTGGAGTGTGTGGCTTCAATGTTCTTCTCAGCGTTCCAAGAGATATCTCTTGGGTAGAATCTTCTCTGCTCTGCTTCTTCACACAAACATAAACTCCTAAAGTGCTGTACAACTTCCAAGGTATTCGAATCACAACAACTCGCTTCAGCTAACGCGGAACGCGCCTACAAAACTCGCGAGTCCACGACCTAACACAATATGGGTTATCACTAAAGAGACCGCGGGTCGATGGACAATACAATTAGCTTACTATCCATTAATTACGTTCTCAAACAACAAAACATCTACCTTTCACAACGCGCGTCATTCAAGTCCTTTTCTACATATTAACCTCAAACGTCAAAACGTCAAACACGAACCAGAGACAATCAAAATGTTGCCAGTACAATGACGTTCGAAATCCAACAGTCACCCGCTCGAACAGGTACGTATCTGTTCCCTAATCTACAGGCAGGCGAGTTAACGTTGCTACCGCTTGTTTGATAACTGAGTCCCCAACAAGAACCTCTGCGGACCGGGGGGTCCCATCCTTACCATGGAACAAGTTAACAATGCGCCCCCGGCGCCAACGCAGTGGCGGTAGGTTAGCATCCTTAACCAGCACGAGGTCACCAACATTAGGGGGACTAGTTTTGTCAGTCCACTTAAGGCGCTGTTGCAGAATGTGCAGATACTCTAGAGACCATCGTTTCCAAAAATTCTGGGAAAACTGCTGCAACATCTGATACCGAGACAACCGAAACAATTTCACATCTTCGAACGGGTGTTCGGGCAGCGCTTTAAGTGGCTGACCAATTAAGAAATGGCCTGGAGTCAACGCCTCCAGGTCATTTGGATCCGAGCTGAGCGGACACAACGGTTGCGAGTTGAGAACGGCTTCTATCTTACAAAACAACGTCGCGAGTTCCTCAAATGTCAGCGCGGTCTGACCTACAATACGCCCTAAATGCGTCTTAGCTGACTTTACTATGGCTTCAAACATCCCGCCCCAGTGGGGGCAACCTGGTGGACTGAAGGTCTATTGTATACCCCGACGGGAGAGGGCTGTTCCAATATCCACTTTGTTTTCATTTAAAAACCTAACTACATCTCGTAAGTATCGTTCTGCACCTACGAAGTTGGTTCCGTTATCGGAACGAATCAGTGCTGGCAGTCCCTTTCGGGAAACGAATCTGTCCAAGCACGCAATAAAAGCTTCCGTCGTGAGATCAGCAACGAGCTCGAGATGCACCGCCTTTGTGGATAAACAGACGAACACGCAAAGGTACGCCTGGTACTGTTTCGCGTTCCACAGCCGCGAGCTTTTTACTAAGAATGGGCCCGCAAAGTCTGTACCAACACCCGCCCATGGCCTAGCCTCATTTACCCGATCAGGGGGCAGATCCCCCATGTGAGGCTGCATCGTGGCAGCCTTGCTCCTATAACAAGGCATGCACCGAAACACGATGTTCCGTATGGTACGACGCCCAGACAAAATCCAAAACTCCCTCTGGAGTGTAGCCAACAAGGCATTACAACCTGCATGAGCGTTTTTAACATGCCGATCAGTCACCAACAACTCAACCAACTGCCCTACCTTGGGGAGCAGTAGTGGGTGACGAGCCGAATACGGCAGATTCGCATTGCGCAATCTTCCTCCTACTCGAAGCAACCCGGCCGAATCTATAAACGGGTTGAGACGCGCGACAGCACCCTTCAATTTGGAACGCCCAGTTCGTAGACTCGCCAATTCTGCTCCAAAGTTCGAAAACTGTACCAACCGGATCAAATTCAGAAGCGACTCATTTCGCTCTGCCGGCGACAGAATTGGGCTTAGCGTTCGCTGTTCGCGCGGAGTGCGACAATTCCGAACGAATCTTCTGATCCAACAATTGACATCAATTTATGGATGGATGGATCAATTTATCAAGAGAGCTATACCGCTCAATCAGGAAACTGTGTTAATGGGCCAATTCGATTCCTTCCTTGCAAGCCAAGGAGGGCCCCACCATAACTGATGGTTAACCAACTCAGGAGCCCGGCATCCCCTGGATGCACAATCCGACGGGTTCAATTCTCCTGATACATGTCTCCACAGCCATGAGTCGATCATGCTGCAAGACTCGCCGATCCGACAACAAAACTTACCCAGAACGTCTACTCCCAGTAGTACGTCAACCGTACCTGGGGTGTCGAAATCAAACCCCAAACACACACGGAGGCAGTGGGCAAGACTACAGCCTCCGGTTGGGGACCAAATTTTGATTGAGCTGCAATTCCCTAGCGGGGGCCCCCGGGGCCCACGCATTATAACCCGAGCAACCGGGCATATCAGAACCGTGGTAGGGATCCCATGGTCCCTCGTAAGTGCCCCTCCAGTCGCGGCGCTCTACTTGACACCGTCCACCGATAGGGGGGGTGCGGTGATCATACCGAGGGCGTTCCATGATGGGCGGCGAAAATCGACGAAATGTCGTCATCTTCGGCGAGCACGATGACACCCGAGGCGGCGTTCTAGTGGTCGGCGGCGAGCGCGATGACACCCGAGGCGGCGTTCTAACGAACCGCTCCATACTCGTGGGTGCATTCGCACAGCCGCCCGTGCCAGCTCCAACTGAGCCCCTGGCCTGCCAATAGGTCGGGGAACCGCGCGCGATGTTGGCCTGAACATCGCCCCCAAAATCTTCCCTATGAGGGCCCTGGTCCCGTGGACCCAGGTTCCAAGTCCGGCCCTGTGTACTTGACCCCATCCGTCCCTGAGTCCGGCCCTGTCCATCTGCATGATGTTGGTCGGGCCTATTCATGCAGAGCAACTTAAGATGTCGGCCTCCACGAAACTTACACATTGCGGACCGAGCGCAATCCCTTGCTAAATGGGGACCCAGACACAAAAAACACCAGCCACGCTGCTTGGTGATCTGGCGTCGCCCTTGGACTCTCTGGTCCCTAAATCTTGGACAGGCGGCCACACCATGGTCATCCTGTTTACAATACAGGCAGGCATCCTGTACAGGTGTTGAGGCAGCCATGTGCCCATACAACTTCCTTGGTCCTCTCTGCGGTAGTCCCCTCCTCACGGGGCTCCGAATAGCCTTCTGTGGCTCCTCAGCGGGCTTCACGAACAAACCCATGTTCTCTGCCGTCCGACACTCTTCCTCCAAAAACTCTGTGAGCTGAGAAGAGGTGGGCAAGTTGTCTGCACCTTGACCATGATGCTGCTCAAACCTGGTCTGCACATCGACTGGCAGCCGGGACAGTACTATGTACACTAACATGTAAGACCATTGTTCAACTGGCAAGCCCAAAATTTTCTAATGCCCTAGTGACACTCAACAACGGGTTCAACACTTCTGCCTGTATGGCAGAGACCCGAGTCACTGAAGGGATGCTAAACAGCCTCTTGAGCTGAGCATCAACCAGCCTTCTTTTGTTCTGGTAGCGCCTTACCAACATTTGACGGGCAATCTCATAATTGCCCTCGGTCACCGTCAAATGGGCTACCAGTTCCCTAGGCTCTCCCTTCAGAGCTGACATCAGTTGTGCCATCTTATAGGCCTTAGGTAAATCCTCCCTTAAGTGCACCAAACTATCAAATAAATTGATGAAGCTGACCCACTCACCGAGCTCTCCATCAAAGCTGGGTAGTTGTATCTGAGGCAATTTTGATACAACCCCGCGAGAGTGTGGGCCTTCCACAGCTTCTTCATCACAGCCAGTTCTGCGCTGGCGCTTTATTTCTGCTATGCGCTGCTGAATGTCATCAACAATTGAGAGGCACTGGTCAACATCAGCCTGCATCGCGGACCTTACCTGATCGCTGACCTTCTCCTCCTCAAGGGCCTCGACCTTGGTAAGCGTTTCCATCAATAACTCCAGCCTAGCCGGCGCATCCAAAGCTCGAGCCAACAGTGCATCCTGTCTATCTGGTCGGCCTAGGAGACCTTGAACCGATGTAAACCATCTCAATTCTGTGCTAATCTTAGCCGGGTACAATGAGAACGACATAGCGGCAAAACGATACTTACAAGTTACAATATTTTATGTATTTTATAAACTATCAAGTGCTTTTGCACTCCTTACAAGATGTATGTAATAAACTATTTATTTAAACACTATTAGGAACTTTATATAAAACCCTATTAAGTGCTTGTGCAGTCAGTTAATCTCAGATATATATCTACCTACAAGTTTCACTTTATCAATGCCCACTAACAATAAGTTAATTTTATTAAAAATAATTGAATTTAAGCTTCACTAAACAATATTAGAATGATATAACAATAGTATTCTAGTAATATTGTCTTTGGGCTAGCAACCTCTAATTGTATTACACCAATATCTTTGACCAATTGTCCCACACAATTAATATTTAATATTAAGTTTTACAAGTCAACCAATAATCAAATGTGTGATTGGGTTAATATATTGGACCAACTGTAACAACAATCAATATCAAGTATACAATATAGTTCAAACCAGTAAACAATTAGTAAAATAAGTTTTACATTAATCCAATAATTAAATGTTTGACCTACCCACTTCAATCATTATGCTAATAAATTGTTTTAAATACTATTCTTAATAGCTATATCAGTGGAATCAAAGATATGTGGACAGTGGAACAGTATAATTACCTACCTAATCAACTGGTATAACCTTTTGAGGCACTACGGAGTGCTCGACTCAGAGGTAAACCACGCTTTTGCTACCAAATTGTTCATTCCTCTTGCCAAGGCAGCGATCACCTTCATGAAGTTTATAATACCTATGGCCCATAGATAGGCATACAATCGCTACTGCTAGTCCATTGGCGAGAAGATTGAGCTTTACGGCGATTCACCGTGTTCTTAATCTAAACTAAAATCATTAAGCACTTACTGGACGGCCGTGTGGTGTCCGGCAGAGTAGAATAGCACCAACCCTATCACATTTTGGGTGTCGTAAGAGGCGACTAAATGTACTAAGCAGAAACCCGAAGCTTCTGTAGACCAGAAAACGGGCAGCAGCGTTTCTGGTATGCTTATTTACTGCGATCGCCAACCCGCTTGCCCAGCGTGGCGATTAGGGCATTACCTCCCAATGGCAAGTACACCAAAAAAACGGCCCCTAGTTCCCGGCCGCCTCTCCGGGCTTGGCTACGGTAGCGGTCATAGCGTCGGTGGGGCGCGGGGTGCTAAGAATCCCCGGGTTACGGACGGCTACCATATCTACAACAAATTGACCTTGGCTACGTATAATGGACGAACTCTGAGGCTTAACGAACATCTGACCGAATTGGAGGTAGAGTTAGACAAGATACGATGGCATGTTCTGGGGCTATCTGAAGTCCGAAGACAGGGAGAGGACACAGTGACCCTAGAATCAGGCCATCTACTTTACTTCCGAGAAGTTGATAGCCTTTCCCAGGGCGGTGTCGGGTTTCTTGTCAACAAAGCCCTCACTGGCAACATTGTAGAAATATCTAGTGTCTCGACAAGGGTAGCGTACCTCGTACTCAAATTGACTGAGAGATACTCTCTGAAGGTCGTACAGGTATATGCGCCGACTACCACACACTCTGACGATGATGTGGAAGTTCTTTACGAAGAAATTGACAAAGCCCTGCACAATGACTCAAGGGCACACTTCAATGTTGTCATGGGGGACTTCAATGCAAAAGTGGGAGTACGCACGGACACCGAATCGGTTATGGGGCCACATGGTTTTGGGAGCAGAAATCACAGGGGGCAGATGCTGATCAACTTTTTGGAACGAGAAGGGCTATTCTTGATGAATTCGTTCTTCAAGAAGAAGCCCCAGAAAAAGTGGACCTGGCGGAGCCCCGACAACGTGACTAAAAATGAGATAGACTTTATCATGACGGATAAGAGACATGTGTTCAGGGATGTCTCAGTGATCAACAGGTTCAACACCGGCAGTGATCACCGACTTGTACGAGGCACTCTGAACATAAATTTCAAACTGGAACGCACCCGTCTTATAGAGTCTACGCTCCGGCCTACTCTGCTCCAGACTATTGCTGGCTCTGAAAGATACCAAATGGAACTTCAAAACCGATTCGATGTGCTGGAAACCGAGTGTGACGTTGACGAGGACTTGCGTAGAGTAGTGGAGGTCATGAGGGATGTGGGTAGAAGGTTCTGTCGGAATACGCATACGGGTAGGAAGTCTAAACTCTCGGATGAGACTCTGGAACTCATGAGAGAGAGACGTGAAAAGGTACAGACCACGGCGGACGATCAGCGAGCACTCACGAAACACATTCGAAAAGCGGTACGGCGGGATCTCTCTAATACACGCCTCATCAAAGAGGCAATAGAACAAAATCGAGGTTCCAAAGTTTTCTTAAGCGTCTCGGGAGGAGCCACATGTCTAGGCTGACGACCGCTGACGGTCGAGTCGTCTCCTCTAAGCCGGAGATTCTTTCCGAGGTAGAAGACTTCTATGGCCGGTTGCATGCCTCACAATCTCCGCTACCAGAACCCGTCCCCTGTGACCCCCGAGCTGCTTTAGTCCGACACTATACCGACGAATTTCCCGACGTCAGCATTGACGAAATTGAGCTAGCCCTGAAACAACTAAAAAATGGAAAAGCCCCAGGTGAAGACGGAGTTACAACTGAGTTCTTAAGAGCCGGGGGTAAACCTGTCCTTAAGCAACTGCAGCGCATTTTCAACTCCGTTCTCCACGAAGGGAGAACTCCACAAGCGTGGAGCAGGAGCCTGGTAGTTTTATTTTTCAAGAAAGGGGACAAGACCCTTCTTAACAACTACCGTCCTATATCGCTCCTGAGCCACGTCTACAAGTTGTTTTCCAGGGTTATCGCAAACAGGCTGACGCGACGGCTGGACGACTTCCAACCACCAGAGCAGGCCGGATTTCGCGAAGGATTTGGCACCATAGACCACATACACACTGTGAGGCAGATCATACAGAAGACTTAGGAGTACAACCAGCCTTTGTGTCTAGTTTTTGTGGACTATGAAAAGGCCTTTGACTCTGTCGAGACCTGGTCTGTTCTGGACTCCTTGCAGCGGAGCCAAGTTGATTTCCGATACATCGAGGTGTTGAAGAGCTTGTATGATGCCGCAACTATGTCCGTCCAAGTACAGAATAGTCAAACGAGACAGATTCCTTTGCATCGAGGAGTAAGACAGGGGGATGTGATATCCCCGAAACTGTTTACAAATGCATTAGAGGACGTCTTCAAGACTCTAAACTGGAACGGGCGGGGCATCAATATAAACGGCGAATACATATCGCACTTAAGGTTTGCCGATGATATCGTTATCATAGCAGAATCGCTGCAGGAAGTTCAAGAGATGCTGCACAGTCTAAATGAATCCTCCCAACGAATTGGTCTCCGGATGAACCTGAGCAAGACGAAGGTCATGTACAATGACCTCGTCGCTCCGGGACAAGTAGTCATTGATGGCAAGCTTCTCGAAGTTGTCAAGGAATATATCTATCTCGGGCAACTAATGCAGTTGGGTAGATACAACTTCGAGAAGGAAACCGATAGGAGGATCCAGTTGGGATGGGCAGCGTTTAAGAAGTTAAACAACATATTTTCGTCGGATATACCACAGAGCCTGAAGACGAAAGTCTTCAACCAGTGCGTCCTCCCAGTAATGACGTACGGTGCTGAGACGTGGACATTGACCATGGGATTAATCCAGAAGCTCAAAGTCGCTCAGTGTGCCATGGAAAGAGCTATGCCTGGAGTCTCTCTGAAGGACAAAATTCGTAATGAAGTAATCCGTCAGAGAACCAAAGTGACCGACATAGCTCTGAAAGTTGGTAGGATGAAGTGGCAATGCGCTGGTCACATATGTCGAAGGACAGACAACCGCTGGAGTAAGCTTGTTTTAGAGTGGAGACCGCGTCTTGGCAAACGTAGTGTGGGACGCCCTCTGGCCAGATGGCGGGACGACTTACGTAAGAGGGCTGGCAGCGACTGGATGCAGAAAGCAACGGACCGGGCTCTGTGGTGTTCTTTGGGAGAGGCCTATGTCCAGCAGTGGACTGCAACGGGCTAATGATGATGATGATGATGACTTACTGGAGTGTGTGGCTTCAATGTTCTTCTCGGCGTTCTAAGAGATATCTCTTGGGTAGAATCTTCTCTGTTCTGCTTCTTCACACAAACATAAACTCCTAAAGTGCTGTACAACTTCCAAGGTATTCGAATTACAACAACTCGCTTCAGCCAACGCGGAACGCGCCTACAAAACTCGCGAGTCCACGACCTAACACAATACGGGTTATCACTAAAGAGACCGCGGGTCGATGGACAATACAATTAGCTTACTATCCATTAATTACGTTCTCAAACAACAAAACATCTACCTTTCACAACGCGCGTCATTCAAGTCCTTTTCTACATATTAACCTCAAACGTCAAAACGTCAAACACGAACCAGAGACAATCAAAATGTTGCCAGTACAATGACGTTCGAAATCCAACAAATAGTTTAGTAAGATTTAAAATTAACACATTTTATCATAGGTAGGTACTAAATACGAAAAAGTATGTTAAATTAGGTAAGAAATCTGATAAAATAAATTAATTCATTTTACCTTTTGTAGAAAAAAGTAAAAATTATCATATTTCTGAAAACTTCTAGCATGTTTAAATAAATTAACAAGTAAAATTTTAACAAAATAAAACCGACTTCAAGGTTCAACTCGATTTCTCTTGGATGCCATAATCAGATCTTAGTGTCTTTATCATGGTACCACCGTTGGGATATCTCCTTTCCATTTAAAAAAGAATCATCATAATCGGTTCATAAACGACGAAGTTATCCCCGAACACACATAAAAAATATATATATATACGGTCGAATTGAGAAACCTCCTTTTTTTAAGTCGGTTAAAAACAGGTAAATGCGTTACGTGTCAGGTCACCCATAGAATAAGGTTCCGAAGTTACCTGCAATGTCTACAAATTGAAATAAAATCGTGTCGAACAGATAATTATCATGAAGTTATTTTTAACTAGCTGAACCCCGCGGTGTTACCCGCGGCTATCGTCTTGCCGCGGGTAACGACCTATCACTGAAAGTCCCGTCAAAATCGGTCCAGCCGTTGCAGAGATTACCCGTAACAAACAGACAGACAAAAATTGTAAAAAAAAAAAATTTGGTACATGTATCGTGTATACATACATATGCATTTATTAAAAGCGGTTTATTTAATATTACAAACAGACACTCCATTTTTTTTTGTTTGTAGAGATTTTACATGTACGTTGGTGCAGTGATAGCTTACGCGACTATTGTCCATGAGGTCTCAGGTTCGTTTGGGTGTTCTCTATGTATGATATATTTGTATTTACAAATAAAAGCATATAATTGTTCTATCTAGCATATATATGTTCTAATACGTTGAGAGTGTCACTAAAGCGGCCTCGCGTAAGCTAGGTGTTTTAAACAAGGTGAGACGGTTCTTCTCGCCCGGGCATCTGTGTCTTCTTTACAAGACCCAGGTTCGCTCGTGCGTGGAGTACTGTTCTCATCTTTGCGATGGTGCCGCACAGTACCTGTTTGACGCTCTCGACCGGTTGCAGCGGCGAGCAATCCGCATTGTCAACAGTCCCGAAGCCACCGAGTCCCTTGAGCCTCTGCAGTTGCGTAGAGATATCGCCTCCATGGCAATCCTCTATCGCTTTTATCATGGAGAGTGTTCTGAAGAGCTTTTCCAACTGATCCCTCCCTCTCCCTTCCTCTACAGGACAACACGTGCCGGCCTTGGAAGTCACCGCTTCAGAGTAGTAGACATAAGTTCTCGTACTCATCGCTTCGGTTCTTCCTTCCTGTGCCGAGCGGTGAAAACCTGGAACTCACTACCAGCATACGTGTTTCCTTCCCACTATGATCCCAGGTCTTTTAAGCGGGGCGTGAAAAAGCATCTCACCAGGCTGCCATAGTGTCGGTCACCATGCTGCATTGTCCCTATTCGCAATGAGGATGGTGACCGCCACTCTTGGATTCTGTATCTATATCGCGGGTGGGGTGGCTAAAAATCCCTGTCTGAACTATTATAATAATAGGTCTTTACCTATGAAATTGCCTTTAGCAGTATGTGTGTCTTTATTGTAATGCACTGGTATTTATAGTTTTTACATAAATGTACATAATAAAATAGTTCGGGTAGGTCCGAATCATACGATGAGCGAGTGAGAGGTGCCATCGCTATCTCGCTCGCGCGCCGCGGACAGGTAGGCAGGACGGCGACGAAGCCCTAGCTCTGCGGTGCCGTCGCGCCGCGCGCCTCCGTCGGCTGTTGTCATTATGAACGTCACAGTACAACGCTTTACATGCATGCATATGGACACATACAAAACAAGTGAGAAATAATTAGCATGCCATGCAACCAAACCTATCCTCGACACGTGTTTCGCCCCTCCACGGGGCATCCTCAGGAGATGTTGACTCGTCGAGCGTTTGAGCTCGAATGCGCTAGCGCACCGCTGTCGGCCCTTTATATACCGTTTCGATGACGCTATAATCACGATCGATACAATGTCACAACGACATCTGTGCCGAACTACCCGCAATCATACTTAGAAGTGGTGATGGAAATAAGTTTGTTTGGTCATTCAACAGTGTATATGCGTTATTATTGTTATATTTTGATATTTCTAACTGTTCCAACACACTCATCCGAAAACCCTTTTTCCGGTCAAGTGGTTTAGCTTTGGTGAAGGCAAAACAAGTATGGTTGAATGAGGAATGCAGGCATTGGTTTTCAGTTAGGGACAATATCAAGCTCCACCTCAAAGTTCTGTACTCAGAGTTAAGTTACAAACTGCATAGTGTGGAGTTTGATATTTTAGATAACAAAGCCCGGGACTTCGCCTCCCAAGTAGCGCATGAAAAATATTTAACACAGCGTAGGAAGTTGGAGCGATTAACTCGGGATAGCCAAAATAATAATAATAATAATATCACCAACTTAGAAAATAATGATTCAGATGCGGTTCATTCTTTCTACCCACGCGTTAAAAATTATACAAATACCCAATTTTCCAATTCAGAGATTTCTTTACTAGAGAAAGGCCTTAAATATAACATCAGGCCACGGTTATCCCAGAAATCGCTCGAAACTTTAATGGTAGATTCAGAAATGGCTCGTGTTAGAAGTAAAATGGATAGCGCCGTTAAGCATCAGGTGGCATTTTAGATAAAGACAGCGTCCGCAACCACCATTACCCAAAATTATTCCGAAATACAAGTACATAGGTCATTACAAAACACAATTACTCAAAATGATTTAATAATTACTAAAGCCGACAAAGGCAATACAGTAGTCATTTTGGATAAAACTGCATACCGCTAGAGGGTTAACGACGTTATCCAGGGGGAAGATTTTGAACGTCTTACTACCGACCCTACCAAAAAATTCACTCTAGAAATAAAGAATGCAATTAATAACACGTCGTACATTTCTCCAGGCCAGTTAAAATATAAAATTCGAATGAACCCACGATCTCCTTTTTTGTATGGTTTACCAAAACTCATAAAGACAACATCCCAATTCGCCCTGTTGTCTCTTACATTGGTGCCCCGACATACGATTTAGCCAAATATCTAAACAATTTACTAAAGGCAAAGGCATCTTTTAAACCACAGTACAGTTTAAAAAATAGTTTAGATTTAACTAAAAAAATACAAAATATTAACACCCCCCACAATTCGAAATTATTATCACTAGATGTAGATAGTTTATTTACAAATATTCCATTTGAAGAGTGCCTACGTATTTTGGGGTACCTTTTGGAGAGGCAACGTTTACATCCAGGAGAAATAAATGACCTACTTAACCTCACACGTATTTGCATGGAACAAAATTACTTTCGATTCAATAACGAATACTACCGCCAAAAAGAGGGTCTAGCAATGGGATTACCTTTAAGTCCATTAATAGCGGAAATATTTATGGACTACTTCGAATGTAAATATGTGGTGGGCGAGCCCAACATTCTGTTTTATTATAGATATGTGGATGACGTAATTATCTGTTGGACAGGTACTAATCGTCAATTAGATATTTTCGTAAATAGGCTCAACACTCACCACCCCAAAATTAAATTCAAATTAGAATTAGATTCAAATTAGTCCCTTAATTTTTTGGATCTAACAATCACAAGAGTCAATAACAAACTCGATTTCCAAATTTATCGAAAGCCCACACACACGGACACAACGATTCCCGCTTCATCCTGTCACCCACTACAGCATAAACTAGCAGCCTTCCGCAGCTATGTCCACCGTTTAATGTCACTCCCACTGTCCACGGATAATTACGCAAAAGAACTCAAAATATTGTATCAAATTGCGACTTCAAACGGTTACACCAAACAAGTTATTGATAATATAATTAAGAAAAAGCAGAATGACCGGGCTCGCTCAGCACTTTATGCATGTACCCCCGAAAGAATTAACAAGAATGTCGGGAGTCTCACTTACATAGGCCCAATTTCAAATAGAATCGCGAATATTCTAAGAAAACACAATGTTTACGTAGCTTTTCGATCAGATCATAACTTGCGTAAACTATGTAAAGATAAATTACAGAATTCAAAAAAAATCCGGAGTTTACAAATTAGTATGCAATGATTGCACCGGGGTCTATGTGGGTCAGACAGGCCGTAGTTTCGAAATTAGGTACAGGGAACATGTTGCCGCTCACAGGAATGGCCATCCAGATAAATCACATTTCGCAAAACATTTAATCGAGCTTTTGGACGGACTTAGTAAGGACGTCCATTAACCCGGCCCAAGGCGAAATAGAGTCCTCTTCTCTATTTCTCACTTGGGTAAGTCCTGACCGGCGCGTCCTCGTCGCGGGGGTGGGTTCCACATGCTTCAGTAGTTGGCACACAGGCAGGTCACATGCCGGAGTATGCAGGTGGCGGAGTTCAGCCAGGGACCCTGTCCTGTGGGGTATAACGCAGGACCTTTACCAAGGCCAGCAGGCGGCTTTGGTGGAGTATTATGCCTGCCTGCGCTAGTCCTGCGCAGTCGAGCGCCGTAAGCCAGGATGAAGGAGTCCTGGAGGGTTGAGCTGATTGGGGTCGGGGTTAGATACCTCCATGAAGCAACACGCCCTCTTTGGTCCGGAATTCAGGCGAAACGGTAGCCCTGTAGCTAGCCACCACAGGGTAATGGACACGCGTCCCGTACGGATGAGGTGGTACGGTCCGCAGGCGAAGTTCGGGGGGGGTGTTCTCCGGGAGAACACTGGGACTCTGCCATGCTGACGGAGCGAGGACAGGCGGCACATTTGGGGGCCGCATGTCTGCAGTTCCTGATGTCGCGCATGAGTCCCAACCCAACGACCCTATACCTCTCGGGTATTCCTGGTGTCCTTAGGGACATCCCCAAAGGTGCGGGCTCCACGGAGGGTGGGAAGCTGGAGAGGTGAAATACATACATAAACATAAAATGGACAACAACAAAAACACAAAAAAAACTATAAAGGTGGACGGTACGGCAGCAGCTGGACCGGACACCCCAAAGGTGAAAGGTACGGCAGCAGCTGGATCGGACACCCCAAAGGTGGAAGGTAAGGCAGCAGCTGGACCGGACACCCCAAAGGTGGAAGGTACGGCAGCAGCTGGACCGGACACCCCAAAGGTGGAAGGTACGGCAGCAGCTGGACCGGACACCCAAGGAAGAGGTCCAGTAGGACCTCCTTCCTTAACACGAGCCTTCAGGGAAGCTTCGGCGACCCAGGTAGGCAAACCCAAACAGCCTCGTGTCGGCGCCGCTACGGTACTGACACCGAAGACAAAACCGACCGCGGAAGGCAGAAAGGTCGCTGGCAAGCCGTTGACCAGGACGCCTAACGCAAAAACACCTGCTGGACGGGCACAGCCTTTAACGAGCTCCACGAGCTCAGGCCGGACCCGGCCAGCCCCCGCAGTTGTTCCGGATGTGGCTCGACCCACAAACCTGGAGCAGACCGCGGGGAGGAGGTCTCAACAAGGCGAACCAGCCACGGACCCTAGCCTGTCCGGATGGCAGGTCGCCATGTCCAGGAAGAGGAAGGGGAAGAAGGCGAAACACATAGTGTCGGCGCCCCAACCCCCAGCTTCATCCGCCTGTGCGGCACAAGACAAGCCGCACAAGAAGAAAAACAAAAGGCAGCGTCGCAGAGAGAAGGAGAGGCGAACTGCCTTAAACACAGACACGCCTCCGGTGCCTACCCCAAGGCAAGGTACCCGTCCGCAGCGGGGGAGTGATGCGTCCGCTGAACCCTCAGCGCCGCGACGCCCACCTCCTCCCAAGGGCAAAGGGGCGCAAGCAGGACCTCAGGGTGGTAGTACCCAGGGGGGCCGGTACTCCGCCAAAAGGGCACGTCTCGACGAGACAATATCTCCGAGAGGCGAGCCTAAGAGGCGGAGGACCGGACCACCAGGGGAAGCCGCTCAGATTGACTACGCGAGCGCGGTCAAGGCGGACCTAATGGTGGCGGTAACTACTGCGGCCATGGAAAACGTAAGCCTTAGTCAGTCTAAAGAGGTCCAAAAACGAATTGAAGAACTGCTGTTCGAGGAGTCGATGAAGCCGGGCAGCAGCAATTCAGAGGGCCCAGCGTTTCGGGGAAGGCCGATATTGACCGACGGCTACCTGAGACTCTGGTGCGAAAACCAGCCTACGCTGGGATGGCTGAAGCGCAGCGTGGCCAGCATCACCCTTCCCACGGGGGAGAAGTTGGTAGTAAAGCGCCCGAGCGAGATGACGAAGCGGGTTCGCTGCGGCATCTTGCTCCCTGGGGTCCACGAGGACCACAGGAAGGTAGCACACATGCTGCGCTTCCAAAACCGGTGGGCAGACATCGAAAGATGGCTCCTACTGAAGATGGACAGGCAAGCGACGGACACGTTTGCTGTAGTCAGCATCCCGGAGACGGTGGTAAAACCCCTGGTCGAGCACGGGCGCTGGCTCAGCTTTATGCTGGGAACGGTGTACGTCAAGTTCCAGGGGCCCCGCGGCAAGTTTGTGGAGCATCCACCAGCCGAAGCCGACTCCAGGGATGCAGAAAACAGTGCCTGCACCCTAACGATGGACACTGCGGAGGGGGCAAAAGATGTTGTCGACATAGTCGTGGCACCTGAGTCCCAGGCTCAGACGCGGGCCGCCCCCGCCTCCGATGCGGAAGAGGAAGATCTTCTTCGCGACCGCACGGACAGTGGGGGTGAGTGCGTGGAGGAGCTACGCAGGTTGGCCATCCAAAAGGAGAGCGGAGCCGAGGACGAGGACATGGCAACGGAGGAATCTGATTCCAATGGCGCTGTCTCATTCCTCGGCGTGTAGCATCCTACAGGCTAACCTCCACCACAGCTTGACCGCGACGGCTCAGATCCGCAAGTGGTTGGAGGTCAACAAAACAGCCGTCATACTGATCCAAGAGCCGTGGGTCAGAAACGGCACTGTCTGCGGACTCCGCAACATGGGAGGTAAGCTAACAGTTTACGCGGGACCAGAGAATCCCCGCACATGCATATACAGTACAGCTCACATAAACATGCAGGCCCTAACTAGTTTCTGTCCTAGAGACATATGTGCCATAAAGGTGCAGGGAGCCCAGGACACCGGCCTCGCGCAGGTGTTCATGGCATCGGTCTATATGCCTGAAGCCGATGACCCACCACCGCACGACCTATCGCGGCTGGTCCACTACTGCGAGGAAGCGGGACTCGAGTTAATCGTAGGAACCGACTCCAACGCGCACCATGCCTTGTGGGGCATGTCAACAGGAAACGACATAGGTAGGAAGCTCGTTGAATACCTATTTACGACAAACCTTAACATAGTAAACACAGGTTCTGTACCAACATTCGTCAACAGACGAAGCAAGACAATCATTGATTTGACCCTGGCAACTGAAGAAGTAGCGAAACACATCTCAAACTGTCACGTGTCACATCACGTGTCCAACGATTTATCATGTTCGGACCATAGATGGATTTGTTTCGACCTTCAGGTAAGCATACTCACGGCACCACCTAGGCGAAACCCGAAAAAAACCGATCGCACGCAGTACTCACTGCGGATCGGCCAGGCCCTGGAACAGGGAAGTAACCCAACTAGGATCATAGGTACCGTAGAAATCGAAAAACAGGTAAAGTTCCTCACAGGCACTATGATGAACTGTTACCATCATACATGCCCCCTATCCATCCCACCAGCAGGCCAAATGAAAAATAAGAGCTGGTGGGGGCCTGAGCTGGAGAGACTCAGGCGCGAGATGAGGAAGCAACTCAATAGAGAGATAAACCTGTAATTACAGGTCCACAGGAGATAGCCAATGCCTTTAGTGATTTTTTTGTAGACAAAATTGTGCCTATAAGTAACTGTGGTACAAAAGTAACAAAACACATTGACAGGCAAAACAAATCCATGTTCATTTCGCCTTGTATTCCATCGGATATTGAGAGTATCATATCAACGTTAAAAAACACCAATAGTGTGGGGTTTGATGGTGTTTTGACTAGGGTTGTTAAATCTTCAAGTCAATGCATATCGAAACATTTATGTCACATAATAAATCTGAGCATCACAACAGACACTTACCCGAAGGGACTGAAAACATCAGTAGTAAAACCGCTTTTCAAAAAGGAAAACAGAGAGCTCATGGAATTCTATAGACCCATTACATTAACACCTGTTTTTTCTAAAGTCTTTGAAAAATATATACATAATCAGATTTATAATTATTTAGAAAAATATAATATCTTGACCACTGAGCAAAAAGGGTTTAGGCGGAATAAAAGTATTAATAGAGCAATTTACGACTTTTTAAATGTAATAATGGCCAAAGTAGATAGTAAGATACCAGTGAGTGCTATTTTCTGTGATATGACTCAAGCTTTTGATTATGTGGATCATGAAATTCTACTTGCAAAGCTTGATCATTACGGAATACGAGGAAATGTCCTAGGTCTTATAAAATCCTATCTGACTGACCGGCAACAATATGTAGAAATTACTCGCGTAAATAACTCAACGAAAAATGAAGAAATATACACCTCTCATATGCGAACAGTGAAGTATGGCGTGGGTCAGGGTTCTGTCCTGGGTCCTTTGCTTTTTATATTATATATAAATGACCTACCTAAAGTAACTGATCATCAAATTACATTATTTGCGGATGATAGTACAGTTACTATAGAATGTACAAATGAAGAAGAATATAAAAGTGAAATAAATGCTGCATTATTGACTATAATAGACTGGCTTGACAATAACAACCTTAAAATAAATGTATCAAAAACTAAATTAATGCAATTCTCACAAAGAGTACCCACGTTACAAAATTTGGACATAAACCACAAAAATACTAAAGTTTGTGAAGTTACCACAACGAAGTTTCTAGGCTTGACTATTGATAATAGATTAAATTGGAAAACTCACATAGAAGATTTATGTAATAAAATCAGTAGCTCAGCATACGCTTTGTTTAAACTTACGCCAGTATTGAATGTTGATGCACTGCTTACAGCATATCATGGAACTACAGAGTCATATCTAAGATATGGTATAATATTTTGGGGCAACTCCACTCATAAAGACGTAGTTTTTAAAGCTCAAAAAAGATGCATTAGAGCCATGTTCAATTTAAATAGTAGAGATAGCTGTAAACCATATTTTATAAGGCACAAAATCTTGACTTTACCCTCTCTATACATTTATGAAATAGCAACTTTTGTAAAATCAAATCCAGAGTTATTTGAAACTCTTTCAGACACTGTTACACGAAATAGAAGGACTAATACACGTTATAGACTTCGCATACATAAAGCAAATACAGCTTTATTGCATAAAAGCATCTACTGCATGGCGCCAGTGATATTTAACAAGATACCACAAGAATTTAAAAAATTAACTACTAATTTATTTAAGAAGCGCCTACATGATTTTTTAGTAAAAAAATGCTACTATGCAGTGAGTGATTTTCTCTCAGAAAAATAGGAATATTCTGTCTGATTATAAGCTGCAATTACCTAATTTTATTATTACTTATTTAAATTGATTTGTTTGTAGATTATATGCATAGTATGGATTGACAATTTTGACATTTAATTTATATTATTTTTAATGTGACATTGACTATTGACATTTAAATTTTGTTTGTTTAAAGTATGTGATGATAAATTTAGTTTTTACTGACTTCTTTCTATTATTTAGTGACATTGATAATTTCCGTTGACATTTATTCTTGTTTGTCTGAAAAGTGTAATGGTAAATGTAATAAATAATATATAGTATTTCGAATTAGGTGATTGTTATTCTTTTAAAAAAATTTTTGCATGCCGTTAAGGTAGATCAAAGAGGACATGTTTAAAAAAATGTAACACCATTGTACACCTTTGTTCAGCGAATAAATGAATTATTATTATGTTTTTATACCTTTTCTGGTCTCCCTTTTATTTTAAAGGGGATGCTAAATCTAACACACGGGCCTTAGCCAAGTGTGCCAGGGGGGAAATGGTGTGAGATTAGGATGACGATGATGCGAGAAATTTTCGTGTGAGACGGCATGTATTTAAAAGAACTGCTTTTTGAATCAGCATTAGAGTGGATTTCGGCATTTGCAGTGTGTTGAGGCTATTTTGCAGAGTCTTGGGAACCACACCAGTTGTGGATATGATAATGGGTACAATTTTAACTCTATCTACCTGCCATTGTCTTTTGATTTCAGTAGCTAAGTCTATATATTTTGAAACTTTTTCTGTGTGCGTCGTAAGAAGATTGTGTGTGTTACATACTGCTATGTCTACAATAAAAACTGTCCTGTTAACTTTATCTAGGATTGTTATGTCAGGTCTATTGTAATGTATGGTTTTGTCGGTAATTATTGTCCTATCCCAATATATTTTAAATGCATTATTTTCAAGAACTGTACTGGGTTTATATTTATAATAAGCAGTTTTATTGGGAATGAATAAATATTTATGAGCCAGATTTTGGTGGATAATTGCAGCAACTTGATCATGTCTGTGTTTGTAATCAGTTTGTACAATAGATTTACAAGCGCCTGTGATGTGTTGGATGGTTTCAGAACTGCTATGGCATCGTCTACATAAGTCGGTTGGAAGATTAGGGAGACGGATTATGTGTTTTTGATAGTTAAGAGTATCTATAACCTGATCCTGAATAGCGATCACAAAAGCCTCGGTTTCTGGGAAGAGTTCTCCGCGCAGCAGCCATTCGTTCGACGCTTTTCTGTCGACATGTGTTTGGCTGAGATCGGCGAGGTGTCTGCCATGTAGAGACTTTTGTGCCCATAAGTCTATTTTCTGTTGCTTACTTGCTAATTTTGGGTGAATGTTTCTGTCATATAAGTTGAGCGGGGTTAATTTTTTGTCTATATCGGTTAAGAATTTATGAAGTTGGGATTGTTCGGCTTTGGCATAAAAATAATTGCGTAGCTTATCTATGAGTGTATTGTGTAAATTCTGTATGTCGATGAGACCTCTACCTCCATCGTGGCGGGGTAATGTAAGGCGTTGTGTGCATGATCTGGGGTGATGTTTCCTATTGGTTGTCATGTGTGTGTTGATTGTACGTTGTAATTTAATAAGATCGCTTTGAGACCAGTTTATAATCCCAAAAGAATAAATAAGGACCGGGATTGCATATGTGTTGATGGCTTTGATACTATTGCGTGAATTTAATTGGGTTCTCAGAATCTGATTTAGTCTGGCTTTGAATTTCTTTGTTAACTCTAATTTTGTGTGTTTTTGTTGAATCTGTCTGGACTGATGGAATCCTAAATATTTATATGTTGTATGTTCGTCAAACGGTTCTATTTGTTCACCTGTACTAAGTGTATAATAGTTGTACTCTGTCTTGCCATGGTTGATCGAGTGAATTTTACACTTGTCTACCCCGAACTGCATTTGGATGTCTGTTGAGAATGACTGTATAATGTCAGCTAGTTTACTAAGTTCGGTGTAATTAGTTGCATAAATTTTAATATCGTCCATGTAAAGTAGGTGTGAGAGTATGTGGAATGAGTTATTGGATCTCAATCTAAAACCTATATTTGTATCATCTAGTAGCTTAGATAAGGGGTTGAGTGCCATACAAAACCAGAGCGGGCTAAGTGCGTCTCCTTGAAATATGCCTCTTTCTATTTTGATCAGCTGAGTAGTTGATGAAGTATTGTTCAATAGTTTTAATTTTGTTTTCCAATGAGCCATGGTTGCTCCTAGAAATGATATCAGACTGGGGTGAATTTTGTAGTGTTCTAATATATATATTAACCAACTATGGGGGACAGAATCAAAAGCCTTTTTGTAATCAATGTACATCATCTGAATATTCCTATTTCTAGTTTGCGCTTGCCTCATTACTATTGAGTCTATGGTTAATTGTTCTTTACAACCCTGACTATTCTTTTTACAACCTTTTTGTTGTTCTGCTAGGATGTTATGTTGATTAAGGTGGCTGTAAATAATTTCACTGATGCACCCTGTAATGATTTTATATATAGTTTGCAAGCATGTGATAGGTCTGTAATTTGCAGGATTTTTGGGGTCTGAACCTTTTGGTAGCATGTATGTGATTCCTTGTGTTATGAATGTTGGCATAGAGTGTGGTGATTGTATGAATTTGCAAATATGACTATGGATGAATGGATGTGTGCAGCTAAATTTTTTATACCAGTAATTGTGTATATGATCGGTGCCAGGTGCCTTCCAGTTATGTGTGCGATTGATAACCTGTATGAATGTATCAACTGGGATATTTTCAAACTCCATTGCGTTAATATTTGATGTGTCTGCTATTTTTTGTAACCAGTCTGCATGTGTGTTATGTTGCACAGGGTTTTCCCAAATGCCTGCCCAAAATTGGTGAAGGTCTTGAGCTAAGGGTAATTCTGTGGATTGTGGTGTTATTTGATTATTGTGTCCTAGGGTTCTATAAAATTGTTTTTCGTTACTTATGAAGTTTGTATTTTGTTGTTTGCGTTTAGTACAATTTAAGTATCTTTTAAGTCTATTTGAGATCGCGCTTAGTTTCTGCTTCAGTGTGTCAAGAAAATGTTGTGGGTCAGTGTTAGGTTCTTCGTGTTGTGAATGAGTTTTATATTTATTCTTTATTTCCTCTACAGTCTTTAATATTTTCTGACTTCTATTTCCGAACATGTATTGTGTTAATCTTCCTATTTCTAATCGATAATTTTTTATTCTACTTTCGATTCTTCTTTGCCACGCAGGTTTCCTATGTCGTTTATTAGTAGTTGTATGATCTTCAGTGTTGAATCTAGTGCCATTACAGAAAGCTGCTGTATAGGCTGCTGAATAAATTAAAGTGTGTAGTGAATTAAAATCTAAATCTAGGTTTAAGTGTTTCGGTAGAGTATTGTAATTTAAATGTTGAGTTATTTCAGCAAATTTTCGTGATGTCTTTTGTTTCGGGATGTATGGTCTTTCTTCTGGGTCGATTGTACTGAATCGTGTAAGAGCATTATTAAATTCTACTTCTATCCTATTATTATCCATACTATTACTACTATTGGTATCGGTGTTATGAGTGCTGTTGTTTTCATTATGAGTAGTTGTGGTTGGTTCAGTCAGTGTAAATATGGTGTCCATTATGCTTTCGGGTGTGTTATTTGTTTGATCGGCAATAGAGTGGTTTAAGTCAGATATTCTTTGGTTATTCAAATCTATTCGTGATAATTGTACTTCCTGCTTTATTTCATTTATTCTGTTGGTGTATGTCTTATTAATAAATATTATTCTTCTTTGGTCTGCAATTCTCTGTTCGGTTAGATTAGATAAATTTGGTTGTTTTTCTATAAATAATTCATAAAGTTTTTTACGATAAGCAGTCATATTTGTTTCTAGATCCGTTGCTTCAAGGTAACATCTAATAATATCATCGTTCATTTCTTTTGTCCATTTCATCCTATTGTTGCTAGAGTCTGTTTGTGTGTGTGATGAATGCTCGTTTTGGCTATGTGTGTGTGAATGGTTAACGTTTTCATCTCCTATTTGTTTTCTTACTTCAGAAGCTATTTCGTCTAACACATGTTGTGAGAGCAATTTTCTTCTTATTATAGCTCTCTTTTGGTCTCCTAACCGCTGTCGAGTGGCTTGCATGTCGGGATATCTATTGTTGAATTCTAGATGTAAAGTTTCTAAGTAATTGTTTAGTTCTGACGTTTCGCAGTTTGTTTTGAGAAGGTATGTACGCCATATAAAACGGTTCATTTCTTCAGTCCATTTCTTTCGCGTACGAGAAGGGCCAGCAGTGGGTACAGGGTTAATGGCTAATGCCTCCTGCACAACAGCTGTTGACCTTGTAGTTCGGGATGAATATGTAGATGACGGTGATGAATTGGGTGATCTAAATAAGCTATGGGTTGAAGATGGTGATGGAATATTAGAAAAAAGTGAATGATCTGATTGTGTGGTACTAAATGAGGGTGAAGGTGATCGCTCAGTTGTAAGGTGTTGCGCAGCACTGTTAAGTGTGTTAGTGCTTGCCAAGCGAGTTGTTCTTCTTGTCATGTATGAAGGGCGAGTTGAAGGTGTAGAAGAAGATAACGTTTTTGTATCATCGCCCGTTGATTCGGCTGTAACTTCTACGCGATGAGTCCGCCTGCTCAATTCACCGCGACCGGCTGTAGTAGATTGCTTGATGAGAGCCCGCCTGCTCGACGTCTCACCACCGATGGTTCGCATGCTGTGGCACCCAGCATCGGCTCCAGATGCGCCCCGGCGCTCCCCGGGAAGCGGCCGTAAATTATACATCTTCTTGTCAGTTTCCATAAGTTCTCCATTTAATGGGTTTGGGATCGTTGGTTGGGTAGGTGTTAGTGTCAAGTCTCCGCCCCCGAAATCGCCGCTTGATCAGTGCAATAACTCCAAACAAACAGAAACTCCACAAGCGAAAACTCAACAAAGTGATAAGCTGTTTTGATCATAACCAGTACCAGATACCCGTAAGCCCCCCCACCACGGCAAGGTGATCCCCCGGGGGGGTTATTATTATTCTCTTTATTACATTTATATATACATATTATTTACATTTTTAAATATACATATAAAAACAAATACATTTAAAAATATAAAAAATAGTAGACCACCGACTTCGGGTACAGGGACCAAGAAACCGGTGGTTAGGGCTCCAGAGACAGGAACCTCCTCACAATACGAGCCGTGTCAAGAAGGACTGCCTTCTGCATCAGACCCTTAATCCAGCCCTCCAACGTGAGCCTCTTAAGATGTTGGTCAAGGCTCTTGGCTATCAATCCGTGAGCAGATACGACTATCGGAACAATGATCACCGAATCCACATTCCACATATCGACAATCTCGTGAGATAAATCCAAATATTTTATTTGTTTTTCTTTTTCAACTTTCACGAGATTCTCGTCATGAGGAACGGCGATATCGACAATCATTGCGCGGCGTTCTAATCGATCTATCACCACAATATCAGGCTTATTGGCAACAATAGTCCTGTCCGTGATAATAGATCGATCCCAATATAACGTAGCACGACCATTCTCGAGAACTGGGTCGGGCACATACCTGTAATATGGCATCTCTGAACTCACAAGTTTGTATTTCAGGGCAAGTTGTTGATGTACGATCCTGGCAACTTGGTTGTGCCTATGCAAATACTCGCCGTTAGCAAGACGAGAACAACCAGAAATAATATGCCTGATAGATTCTCCAGGACGGTGACATGCCCGACAGATGTCGACCGTACCATCCTTCAGGATATACCTCCGATAGTTATTCGTCATGATAACTTCATCCATAATCGCACAGACAAAACCTTCGGTTTCTCCGAACAGATCACCATACTGTAGCCAGGACGTAGATGCTTTAAAATCTATATCAGGCCCATTTAAGGCCCGATAAAATCGACCATGAAGTTCTTTGCCCTTCCATACCTCCCTGCGATCATCAGTACCAAGTACTACAGGTTTGCGCCAATTCTCTTTAGCCAAAGCGAGCGGAGTGAGTCCGGTATCCACTGCAACTACACTGCGATGCATTCCCACATCAGTATGAAGAAAATATTCTCTAAGATTGTATACCTCGCGATTGTGTAGGGTCTTGATATTTAATAGACCACGACCCCCGTACTTTCGCGGGATATACAACCTCATAACCGATGAACGTGGGTGATGCATTCGGAATGCAGTCAGCAATGTACGGACTCTCCTGTCTAGGGCATCTAATTCGGTCTGAGTCCATCTAAGTATACCAAAGGAATACATCAGAACCGGCATGACCCAACCATTGTAGGCTCGCACCTTGTTACCGCCTGATAAAAGACTTTTAAGTACTTTTTTTAGGCGGCCAAAGAAGCGTTCCCGCAACGACTGTTTCATGTCAGATTCTGGTATTCCTAAGGACTGTGAAAAACCTAGATACTTGTAGGTTTCGGCTGCAGACAGAGATCTGAGTCTTGTGGAATCTGAAAGCTCTATACCTTCAGATTCCGCAATCACACCTTTCTTTACATACATGACTGCACACTTATCCACACCAAACTCCATTTTGATAGAATTACTGAAGTTTTCCGTAACCCTTAGTAACGCTGTCAATTGTAATTTAGTGGGGGCAAATAGTTTCAAATCATCCATATAAAAAAGGTGAGATATAACTCGATCATCTTTCTGCAACCTATAGCCTAACCCTGAACCCTCCAATAGAGTACTTAGAGGATTCAAAGCCAGGCAAAACCACAAGGGACTCAGACTGTCACCTTGAAAGATGCCCCGCTCAATATTTATAAGTACGTCGTTTACCGCAGTCTGCCGACATCCAGGATAGCGAAGTACTGTTCTCCACTGCCCCATACACGACTTTAAGAAAGTGCACAGAGTTGTATCAATTTTATACAACTCCAGCACCTTCAAAAGCCATGTATGTGGAACTGAGTCATAGGCCTTCTTGTAATCTATCCAACATGTCGCCAGACTCTTACGATTACGACGTACTTGTTGGCTAATGGTCATGTCTATGATAAGGAGCTCTTTAGTGCCACGGGATCCACTTCTACATCCATTCTGAGAAACGGAAATTATCAAATTATTATTAATATGTGTAGAAATTTTTACTCTCAGAATAGATGTCAGAAGTTTATACATGGTTGGTAAACATGTAATGGGTCTAAAATTTTTGGGATCCATGGCACTACCAGATTTATAGAGTAAGTGGGTTATACCAGTGGTTAAAAATTGTGGTAATGACCCCGAGTCCAATGCTGCCTGGAATTGAGATGCCAGACACGCATGCGAGCTTCGGAACCATTTAAGCCAAAAGTTGTGCAGACCGTCTGGACCAGGTGATTTCCAATTCGGCAATGAACGGACTGCACAACTTACATCATCTTCATCAATGACAACTGGTTCCATAGATGTTATAGACTCACATGAGCGTCTGACATCCCGCATCCAATCACCATCTGTGTGAGTGACAGGCACCGACCAAATGTTACGCCAAAATGTATTTGTGGCATTTTCATCTGGCAAGTGCCCATCACGCTCATATGGACTCGGTGCCTCCCATTTTCGATACACCCACTTCTCATTTCTTTGGGAAATACGATTCTGATTGAAACGGTCTCCTCGTTTTTTGTACCGTCTTATCCTATTTGCCCATGCATAAACTTTCTGCTTCAAGAAGTCAATGCGCTCCGTGACACTCGACATGTACTGTTGAGGACTGATGGTAGTCCCCAAGAATGCCTGTTTCACAAAGCGCATTACTCTTGGCCGCGTATTACCTAATTTAAATGCAATTAATTTACCGATGAGTGTCCTGGTCTCAGCAATACGACGTTCTATTCTGTACTGCCAAGCTGGCACAGCATTTTTCGGTCGAGTAGTGCTTTGTTCAACAAATTTAACACCAGCTACTCGACAAACTGCCATAGCCGCACAGTACAAAATAGAATGTGTATCACTAAGATCCTCGCTATTACCAAAATAATCCGGTAATAACGAATTCAGGGCACCCACCAATGCTAAATTGCGTCTATGTATGGGCAAACGGGGCAACCGGGGTCTGTTATTAAAGTTAACATACCGGTACTCCTGAATCGCATCCTCCAAAGCACTCCTTATCCTATCATTACATTGGGTACTTACGGATATAAATTCACTCTCCACTTGTTCATCAACATCTTCATTGTATGGTAATTGTTGCGTATTAGCTACCACATGTACAGCATGTGACGAAGAAGGGACAGTCAAAGTATTCCGTACGTCCGAGCGTATCCTCTCAAGTACGGCATCATCCAGCAGGTGACAGCGCTGTATAGCTCGTACTTGATCCGACAATCGTTGTGCGGATACGTTAACGGCTGGCTCAAGCTCCCGAAACAGAGAGACTAGTCGAACACGGTACGCTGTAAGGTTGGTTCCCAGCTCTGTAGCCCGAAAATATGCCCGCATGACATTCTCATTTATAGAATGTGTCCACTTCATGCGGCGCACATCACCACCGGCAGCGGGGGCCCTGTTCGAGGTCAGTGGTCCTCGGGATCCCAAGCTGGTCGGTGGCCGGCCTCTCCCCTGCCGACGTACAGGTGTTGGCGACGTCGGCGGAGAGAAAAACTCGTCGCTGGAAGATGAGCTCGACGCCACTTCAACAGCTGAAACTTCAACTATTGCTTCCGTGGGTGGTATGGCGGAGCGGGGCGACGAGTCCGGGGGTGATAACTGTGCTCTACGTCTAGCCCTTGTTAGCATATTCGGAATTTCTTAATATTGTAAATTGTTGTGACATGACGTTCAAAACGTCAAGTCTTACACAATAATATTTTTCTTGTAAAACGCCTGTTTTATGATTTAATCCTGCTTCGATGCAAATAATCCATTTTTTATATATATAAAAACTTGTTTTGGTTGCTTTCTATTACTCCAAAATGTTATAAATAGAGAAAATTAATTATTGAAAAATATGTGTGCAAAATTCCATGTTGTGCTTTCAGTGTTGCTAGCTTATTATTATTATTATTATAGAGCGATGAACACCGGCACAGACCAGGACTGGGATAAATACAAGGCCACCAAGTTCAGGTACAAAAAACGACTCAGATACAGGAGTACCAACTCATGGCGGAACTTCTGCACAAATATTGAGTCTACTGCACAGGCCAACAGGGTAAGAAAAGTTCTCTCCAACAACTCGGCCATATCACTGGGGTCCTTATGAAAACCAGACAACTCCTTTACCACCTCGGCGGAAGAGGCAGAACGTACTCTGGTAACAACACACTTCCCGGACTGCGAAATAATCAGTCCAGGCGGGTGGCCAGATGAAGAAACCATCCCAACGGAGGAGGAATGGCAGCTGGCCCACAAGGTAATCGACCCATATAAAACGCAATGGGCAATCGACAGCTTTGACTCATTTAAATCTCCAGGCCCGGACGGGATCTTCCCAGCCCTGCTTAAATGGGGAGGGAAGACACTTACTCAACGGTTGACCTACGTCCTGGGAGCCTGTCTGGCACACAGATATGTGCCAAGACAGTGGAGAGATGTCAGAGCAATCTTCATACCAAAACCAGGTAAAACCGACTACTCGGATCCCAAATCCTTCAGACCAATAAGCCTAACCTCTTTTCTCCTAAAAACACTGGAGAGGTTATGCGACAGGCACCTGAGGGAAACGGCGCTGACACAAGCACCGCTACACCCGAACCAACATGCCTACAGTCCAGGCAAATCAACAGAGTCGGAACTTCATGCGGTCACAACCAAAATTGAGGTGGCGATCAAAAACAAGATGTTGTGCTTAAGCACCTTCATAGATATAGAGGGAGCCTTCGACAAAACGAAATTCACCAGCATAACAGCAGCACTGGTAAGGCACGGAGTGCATGCAGTCATGATAGAGTGGATAAACAAGATGCTGAGCCAGAGAGTCATCAGACTCGAAGCAGACGCTACAAAACAAGCACTGGTGGCGAAGGGCTGCCCCCAAGGTGGCGTTCTCTCACCAATCCTATGGAACCTAGTGGTTAACGACCTTATCACCACTCTGTACAACAATCACCATTATACCATCGGATACGCGGATGACATAGTGATATTAACAAGCGGCATGCACGCAGATATAGTATGCGATGTCACGCGCTCGGCACTGACAATAGTGGAACGCTGGTGCGTGGATAACGAACTGTCAGTCAACCCAAGGAAGACTGAAATGGTAATGTTCACCAACAAACGGAACCTGGGAAACCACCGACTTCCCAAGCTGTTCAATACAGAGCTCCAACTATCGTCTGAGGTAAAGTATCTAGGGGTAATATTCGACCACAGACTAAACTGGAGCGCCCACCTCAACAACAAAATCGAAAAAGCAACAGTCGTATTCTGGCAGTGCCGCAGAATGGTAGGTAAAACTTGGGGACTAAGCCCAAAAACCACTCTGTGGCTCTACGAGGCAGTTATCCGACCAATGGTAAGTTACGTTAGTCCATAGGTAAGGAACCGCTCATGGAAGCGGTAACTGATACAATACCCAGGCAATTCGTCTTCGACAAAAAGTACAAGATACAACTGTACGAGGATCGCCAAGAAGGACTTAACCCAAGGGAGTTAAGAATCTTCACCGACGGATCCAAAACAAGATCAGGCACTGGCTCAGGAGCATTCTCTGAGGACCTGAACATACACATCTCGACACCATTAGGAGCCCACAACACAGTCTTCCAGGCAGAGTGCATGGGTATAATAATGGCAGCACATGCGATCATCTCCAGAAAGGTAACGGAATACCCCATCCGCATACTTTCCGACAGCCGATCAGTCTTACAAGCTCTACAAAGTCACACGACTACCTCAGGGCTGATCTACGAATGCCACAGAGCCCTGACAGAGGTAAGTACTACAAGTAGTATAACTCTCCAGTGGATCAAAGGACATAGCAACTCACGCGGAAACGACGCAGCTGATGCACTAGCAAGGAGCGGATCGGAGACAAGGGCAGTCGGCCCAGAACCAATATTGCCCTTGCCAGCTGCTTGGCTACGACGGACACTGCAACAGAACACCAAGGTAGAACACCAGTTATATTGGTCCAACCTTTGTACCTGCAGGCAGACCAAGGAGGCCCTCCCGACGATCAACCCCGGATTGTCACGGAATCTGAAACAACTTAAGAGGCCGCCGCTTCGACTTCTGATCGGAGCAATGACTGGTCATGCACTATTAAACAAACATCTTTTTACTCTAGGTGTAACGGACAGCCCTCTGTGCAGAGCATGCATGGAGGAGGAGGAAACAGCCGCCCATGTCATCTTGGCATGTCCTGGGGTGGCAGAATACCGGGCGAAACACCTTGGATCGCCGAGGTCGCTTCAGGAGGTCGTCGGCAACGCCAGGGGTCTGCTAGGCTTCCTGGAGGAACTGGGTTGGCACCATAAGTGCCGACCCACTACGCAAAATAGGCGCATCAAAGTCGTCGAGTTGCGGAAACCCGGCCCGCGAGTTCGAGTTCAATATTTAATCGACACCGGCCACTCCTTGAGCGGCAACAATACCTATAACATTCTGCATGTTTGCGATAAGGGTTTCCGGATGAGTGTGTTGGAACAGTTAGAAATATCAAAATATAACAATAATAACGCATATACACTGTTGAATGACCAAACAAACTTATTTCCATCACCACTTCTAAGTATGATTGCGGGTAGTTCGGCACAGATGTCGTTGTGAAATTGTATCGATCGTGATTATAGCGTCATCGAAACGGTATATAAAGGGCCGACAGCGGTGCGCTAGCGCATTCGAGCTCAAACGCTCGACGAGTCAACATCTCCTGAGGATGCCCCGTGGAGGGGCGAAACGCGTGTCGAGGATAGGTTTTTTGCATGGCATGCCTGAACATCGCCCCCAACATCCTCCCTATGAGGGCCCTGGTTCCGTGGACCCAGGTTCCATGTCCGGCCCTGTGTACGTGACCCCATCTGTCCCTGAGTCCGGCCCTGTCCATCTGCATGATGTTGGCCGGGCCTATTCATGCTGAGCAACTCAAGATGTCGGCCTCCACAAAACTTACACATTGCGGACCGAGCGCATTCCCTTGCTAAATGGGGACCCAGACACAAAAAACACCAGCCACGCTGCTTTGTGATCTGGCGTCGCCCTTGGACTCTCTGGTCCCTAAATCTAAGGCAGGCGGCCACACTATGGCCATCCTGTTTACAATATGGGCAGGCATCCCGTTCAGGTGTTGAGGCACCCACGCGCCCATACAACTGCCTTAGTCCTCCCTGCGGTAGTCCCCTCCTCACGGGGCTCCGAGTAGCCTTCTGTGGCTCCCCAGCGGGCTTCACGAACAACCCCATGTTCTCTGCCCTCCGACACTCTTCCTCCAAAAACTCTATGAGCTGAGAAGAGGTGGGCAAGTTGTCTGCACCCTGACCATGATGCTGCTCAAATCTGGTCTGCACATCCACTGGCAGCAGGGACAGTACTATGTACACTAACATGTAAGACCATTGTTCAACTGGCAAGCCTAAATTTTCTAATGCCCTAGTGACACTCAACAACGGGTTCAACACTTCTGCCTGTATGGCAGAGACCCGAGTCACTGAAGGGATGCTAAGCAGCCTCTTGAGCTGCGCATCAACCAGCCTTCTTTTGTTGTGGTAGCGCCTTACCAACATTTGACGGGCAATCACATAATTGCTCTCGGTCACCGTCAAATGGGCTACCAGTTCCCTAGGCTCTCCCTTCAGAGCTGACATCAGTTGTGCCATCTTATAGGCCTTAGGTAAATCCTCCCTTAAGTGGACCAAACTATCAAATAAATTGATGAAGCTGACCCACTCACCGAGCTCTCCATCAAAGCTGGGTAGTTGTATCTGAGGCAATTTTGATACAACCCCGCGAGAGTGTGGGCCTTCCACAGCTTCTTCATCACAGCCAGTTCTGCGCTGGCGCTTTATTTCTGCTATGCGCTGCTGAATGTCATCAACAATTGAGAGGCACTGGTCAACATCAGCCTCCATCGCGGACCTTATCTGATCGCTGACCTTCTCCTCCTCAAGGGCCTTGACCTTGGTAAGTGCTTCCATCGTAATCTCCAGCCGGGCCGGCGCATCCGAAGCTCGAGCCAACAGTGCATCATGTCTATCTGGTCGGCCTAGGAGACCTTGAACCGATGTAAACCATCTCAATTCTGTGCTAATCTTAGCCCGGTACAATGAGAACGACATAGCGGCAAAACGATACTTACAAGTTACAATATTTTATGTATGTAACAAATCTATTTATTTAAACACTATTAGGAACTTCATATAAAACCCTATTAAGTGCTTGTGCAGTCACTTAATCTCAGATATATATCTACCTACAAGTTTCACTTTATCTATGCCCACTAACAATAAGTTAATTTTATTAAAAATAATTGAATTTAAGCTTCACTAAACAATATTAGAATGATATAACAATATTATTCTAGTAATATTGTCTTTGGGCTAGCCAAATCTAATTGTATTAGACTTATATATTGGACCAATTTTATTGTCCCAAACAATTAATATTTAATATTAAGTTTCACAATTCAACCAATAACCAAATGTGTGATTGGGTTAATATATTGGATCAACTGTAACAAGATTCGTCAGAAGGATTGTGAAATCGGCCAAGCGACACCATTTGGAAGGCATTATCTCAAATATGGAAGCACTAATGTGAGTAAATGAGTCCCGCAAGTTCTACCAGGAAATAAGAACAGCTAAAAAGGCGTACCAACCTGTCTCTCAAGTGCTGGAAGATGAAGATGGAAATCTTGTCTCAGAACCGGAAAAACAAAAAGAAATGTGGCGCCGATACTTCAAGGAACTTCTCAACTGTCCACCAGTCAACAACAAAGCCGATAAAAACCCGAAAACCAGTCACGATAATGATCTGGAACCACCACCAACGTTCGAAGAGGTACACAAGGCAATAAACAGACTTAAGAACCACAAGTCCCCTGGAATAGACAATATACCAGGTGAACTTTGGAAATATGGAGGGGGAGCACTGCAATCCCAACTGTACAAAATTATTTGTAGGATCTGGACGGAGGAACATCAGCCTAGGGAATGGAATGTGGGTATCATCTGCCCAATACACAAGAAGGGATGTAGAAAGAAATGTGGAAACTACAGAGGGATTGCACTGCTTTCGACAGCTTATAAGGTACTGTCATACGTTCTCCTCGCTCGCCTTGAAACCTACGCAGAGCAAATACTCGGGGACTACCAATGTGGCTTCCGCAGGGGGCGCGGTACAGTGGACCAAATGTTTCTCCTGAAACAAATAATGGAAAAGCGGTGGGAGTTTGCCCAAAGCGTCCATTGCCTGTTTGTGGACTTCACGAAGGCCTATGACAGTATTGACCGAGAAACACTCTACCGCATAATGACAACTTTCCAGGTACCGGCAAAACTAGTCAGAATGATAAAAGTGGCCACGAGCACAAGCGAACTGCGAGTGAGAGTCGGAGGCGATTTGACTCAGGAATTTGAGGTGACTACTGGTCTGAGACAGGGAGACGCTCTATCGCCTATTCTATTTAACATAGCTCTCGAATACATCATCCGAAAAGTTTTACTGGTGGATGGGGGAGTCGAGTTGAATGGAAGGCACAAAATAATAGGATATGCGGATGATCTTGCTATACTGGGGCAATCAGAGGCGGAAGTTGCGGGCATGGCGCAGGTATTGGAGGAGGATGGGAAATTAGTGGGTCTCAGAATCAGTCGTGAAAAGACTAAATACCTCCACATGAAGAGATACAAGGATAATAGAGCTCAGAGAAAAAACCTTACAACTAATGGCACAACATACAAAGGTGTAGATAAATTTAAATATCTCGGGTGCACGATTACAGACACCAATCAGAGGGAGGAAGAAATAAACATCCGCATTGTCAACGCACTAAGATGTACCGCAGCCCTTCACAAGGTACTGGTCTCCAAGTTAATAAGCAGGACTACCAAAATCCGCGTCTACAAAACTGTGATCAGACCGATTTTGATGTACGGGTGTGAAACTTGGACACTAACGATCAAAGAGGAAGAGAAACTCTTAGTCGCGGAACGCAAGATATTGCGAAAGATTCTGGGACCGGCGGTGGGAGGGAATGGAGAGCGGAGACAGAGGTACAACAGGGAGATAGAGAGCCTAGTGTCAATGCCAAACATAATCGGGGAAATAAGAGCTGCCCGACTTCGTTGGCTTGGCCACATCGAGAGAATGGGTGAGGATCGAGCCGTCAAGAGAGCATACCTTGGGCAGCCCATCGGGCGGCGGCCGGTAGGACGACCCAGATACCGCTGGAAGGATGACGTTGCCAGGGATATCGAAGAAATGAAAGTGTCCGATTGGTCTGAGTTGGCACAGAATAGGAAAGAATGGCGCACTCTATTGTCGGAGGCCAAGACACACTTTGGGTCGCTGAGCCAGCGAAGTAAGTAAGTAACTGTAACAACAATCAATATCAAGTATACAATATAGTATAGTCAAACCAGTAAACAAGTAGTAAAATAAGTTTTACATTAATCTAATAATTAAATGTTTGACCTACCCACTTCAATCATTATGCTAATAAATTGTTTCAAATACTATTCTAAATAGCTATATCAGTGGAATCAAAGATATGTGGACAGTGGAACAGTATAATTACCTACCTCACAACGAGATGTCACCTTCTGAGTGCACTACGGAGTGCCACAGAGGTTAACCACGCTTTCTGCTACCAAAATTGTTCCCTCCTCCCACCAATGATGGCTATCACTTTGTGATACTTGAGATGTCTTACGGCCCATAGATAGGACATTTAATCACTAACCTAATTCATTGGCGAGAAGAATGAGCTTTACGGCGATTCACCGTGTTCTTAATCTAAACTAAATTCATCAAGCACTTACTGGAGTGTGTGGCTTGAGTGTTCTCGGCGTTCCAAGAGATCTCTTGGGTAGCTGCTTCTCTGCGTCGTCACACAAACATAAACTCCTAAAGTGCTGTACAACTTCCAAGGTATTCGAATTACAACAAACTCGTATCAGCTATCACGGATATTCGAATTACAACTCACTCGCTTCAGCTATCGCGGAACGCGCCTACAAAACTCGCGAGTCCACGACCTAACACACAACGGTTTATCACTAAAGACCGGGTCGATGGACAATACAATTAGCTTAATATCAAATAATTACGGTTTTTAAACAATAATCGTCTACCATTCACAACGCGCGTCTTTCAAGTCCTTTTACATTAACCTCAAACATCAAAACGTCAAACACGAAAAAAAATTACAATCGAAATGTTGCCATTATAATGACGTTCGAAATCCAACACCTAGTTTATAGCTAATTCAACCACCAATTTTCTGTGTAAAAATATTTTTTTGCTTCAAAGCCGTTTAAAGCTTTAGGCAAAAAAGCGAACAAAATAGAGTGTTGTTAATTTTTTTTTTATGGCAATACTATTTATCGTATGTAAAAAATTAAATCTACATATTCTTGCACATGAATCTGCAGTAAACATTTTTTTTTCGAATCTTTTGATGCAGCTGTTAAGGAGGAGTAGTCTTTAGAATGCAACCATTTTTACGCATCTGAAGGGAGGTAGGCCCTTAAAAAGGTCTACAAAAAAGTCTGCGACGGTATATGTCTGTCTCTTAGGGATAACCCACAATAACCATTTTTATTCCTTTCTTTTTACGAGAAATAATGTTTTAAGCAATACAGAATGAATCCTTATACAATTAAGTAAATTAAATTAAGATCACACCTTTGATTCTAAGGATCACACATGTCAAAAATTTTCTTTAATCTAAGAAAATATATAAAAATAAAGAATAATTTGATTTTACACTTATACTAGCTATTGCCCGCGGCTTTGCTCGCGTGGAAGTTGATTATATGTATTTATTTAAAACTGTGTAAGTATCTATGAATACTGTGTTCATGTTTTTAAACGTATTTATTTATAATCAATAGTCCATTAAAATTGACTTTCATACACACTTTCGAACCCTTATTTTAACCCCTTTAGGAATAGAATTCCCATAAATGCTGATATAAGTATTCATTTATTTGTAATCAAAAGCCTGAAGACAAAGTTTCAGGCTACTAAATTAAAAAATGACGGACTTCCAGTCTACGTATCTCATTATCATCAACGTAGTCCACTGCTGGACATAGGCATCTCCAATTGCACGCCACTTGGTTCGATTCTCAGCTTCTCTCATCCAGCTTCTGCCAGCCGTCCGATCATTATTCCACCTGGCCTGTGGACGTTCTACGCTACGTTTGCCGAGACGCGGTCACCACTCACGAACCCGTTTACCCCAGCGGTTATCAGTTCTACGGCTAATATGGCCAGCCCACTGTCACTTCTGTTTGCTTATCCTGTGGGCTATGTCAATGACCTTGGTTCTCTATCGGATCACCTCATTCTTGATGCGATCCCTTAGAGAAGAGTTGAGCTTTTGTGATGATTATTATTATAACCCTCTCCATAGCACGCTGAGCGACTTTGAACTTGTGGACCAGCCGTGTCGTAAGTGTCCACGTTTCGGTATGTATGTCATGACAGGTAGGACGTATTGATTAAAGACTTTCGTATTTAGGCACTGTGGGATTGACGATGAAAAGACCCGACAAAGTTTTCCAAACGCTGCCCAACCCGGCTGAATTCTCCTGTTCCCCTCGTCCTCGAAGTTGTTTCTACTTAACTGCAAAGTCTGCCCGAGGTACCACACATATTTTTGAACAACTTCGAGAACGGCACCGTGAACCACAACCGGTTCCGGTAGAACATGTTCGTACATACGTATCTACTCATTTTTAATCAGTAGCCATAAATAAAGTTGCATGTTTCTAACTTCAAGAGTGACGGACTTCCGGAATAACCTATATACGAAATTTCAACCCTTATTTCACCCCCTCAGGGGTGGAATATCCAGAAACGCTTAAATATGTATCTACTCATTTTTAATCAGCCAAAACATCAATTTTCATGTTTCTTACTTAAAGAAGGAGGAACTTCCATATAAACTTTCAACTCCTATTTCACCCCCTTAGGGGTAGAATATTCAGAAATGCTGAAACACGTAACAATTCATTTTTAATCAGCAGCCAATAAATAAAGTTTCATGTTTCCAACTTCAAAAATGACGGACTTCCAGACTGACCTATATACGAAATAACAGCCACTATTTCACCCCTTAGGGGTAGAATATCCAGAAACGCTTAAACACGTATCTACTCTTTTTTAATCAGTAGCCCAAAACTAAATTTTCATGTTTCTCATTTAAAAAATGAAGGACTTCCTTATAAACTTTCAACACCTATTTCACACCTTTAGGGGCATAATATCCAAAAACTCCTAAATACGTATCTAATCATTTTTATTTAGTAGCCCAAAAATAAATTTTAATATTTCTTATTTAAAAAATTACGGACTTCCATACAAACTTTCAACCCCTATTTCACCCCCTTAAGGGTAGAATATCCAGAAACGCTTAAATACGTATCTACTCTTTTTTTATCAGTAGTCTAAAAATAAAGTTTCATGATTCTAATTTAAAAAATGACGAACTTCCATAAAGAAATTAAATCTCTATTTCACCCACTTAGGGTTAGAATATTAAAAAACGTTTAAATACGTATCTATTCATTTTAAATCAGTACCCCAAAAATAAAGTTTCATGTTTCTTACTTAAAAAAAAACGAACTTCCATACAAACTTTCAACCCCTATTTCACCTTAGGGGTAGAATATTCAGAAACGCTGAAACACGTAACAATTCATTTTTAATTAGCAGCCTAAAACTAAAGTTTCATGATTCCAAGTTCGAAAATGAAAGACTTCCAGAGTGACCTATATACGAAATAACAACCCCTATTTAACCTCTTAGGGGTAGATTATCCAGAAACGCTTAAACAAATATCTACTCTTTTTTAATCAGTAGCCCAAAAGAAAAGATTGACGAACTTCCTTACAAACTTTCAACCCCGATTTCACCCCCATAGGGGTAGAATATTAAGAAGCGTTTAAATACGTATCTATTTATTTTAAATCAGTACCCCAAAAATAAAGGTTCATGTTTCTTACTAAAAAAATGACGAACTTCCATACAAACTTTCAACCCCTATTTCACCCCCTTAGGGGTAGAATATTCAGAAACATTGAAAGACGTATCAATTCATTTTTAATCAGCAGCCAAAAAGTAAAGTTTCATGTTTCTAACTTCAAAAATGACGGACTTCCAGACTGACCTATATACGGAATAACAACCCCTATTTCACCCCTTAGGGGTAGAATATCCAGAAACGCTTCAATACGTATCTACCCATTTTTAACCAGTAGCCCAAAACTAAATTTTCATGTTTCTCACTTAAAAAATGACGGACTTCCTTACAAATTTTCAACCCCTATTTCACCCCTTTTGGGGGCATAATATTCAAAAACTCCTAAATACGTATCTAATCATTTTTATTTAGTAGCCCAAAAATAAAGTTTCATATTTCTTATTTAAAAAATTACGGACTTCCATACAAACTTTCAACCCCTATTTCACCCCCTTAAGGGTAGAATATCCAGAAACGCTTGAACATGTATCTACTATTTTTTAATCAGTAGCCCAAAAGTAAAGTTTCATGTTTCATACTTAAAAAATGACGAATTTCCATACAAACTTTCAACCCCTATTTCACCCTCTTAGGGGTAGAATATTAAGAAACGTTTAAATACGTATCTATTCATTTTAAATCAGTACCCCAACAATAAAATTTTATGTTTCTTATTTAAAAATTTACGGACTTCCATACAAACTTTCAACCCCTATTTCACCCCCTTAAGAGTAGAATATCCTGAAACGCTTAAACACGTATCTACTCTTTTTTAATCAGTAGCCCAAAAGTAAAGTTTCATGTTCCTTACTTAAAAAATGACGAATTTCCATACAAACTTTTAACCCCTATTTCACCCCCTTAGGGGTAGAAAATTAAAAAACGTTTAAATACGTATCTATTCATTTTAAATCAGTACACCAAAAAAAAAATTTCATGTTTCTTACTTAAAAAAATGACGAACTTCAATACAAACTTTCAACCCCTATTTCACCCCCTTAGGGGTAGAATATTCAGAAACGCTGAAACACGTATCAATTCATTTTTAATCAGCAGCCTAAAAATAAAGTTTCATGTTTCTAACTTCAAAAATGACGGACTTCCAGACTGACCTATATACGAAATAACAACCCCTATTTAACCCCTTAGGGGTAGAATATCCAGAAACGCTTTAATATGTCTCTACTCTTTTTTAATCAGTAGCCCAAAAGTAAAGTTTCATGTTTCTTACTTAAAAAATGACGAACTTCCATACAAACTTTCAACCCCTATTTCACCCCCTTAGGGGTAGAATATTCAGAAACGCTGAAACACGTATCAATTCATTTTTAATCAGTAACCTAAAAATAAAGTTTCATGTTTCTAACTTCAAAAATTACGGACTTCCAGACTGACCTATATACGAAATAACAACCCCTATTTAACCCCTTACGGGTAGAATATCTAGAAACGCTTAAATACGTACATATCTACTCTTTTTTAATCAGTAGCCTAATAGTAAAGTTTCATGTTTCTTACTTAAAAAATGACGAACTTCCATACAAACTTTCAACCCCTATTTAACCCCCTTAGGGGTGGAATTTCAAGAAATCCGTTCTTAGTGCTCACTTACGTCATATAAAGAACCTACGTGCAAAATTTCAGGATTGTAGCTTCAGCGGTTTGGGCTGTGCGTTTATCTCTGGGTATGTCAGTCAGTCAGTCAGTCAGTCACCTTACTCTTTTATATATATATAGATTATACATAATTGTACATTTCCAGAGTATACCTACATAAATATATAATCAGAACTAAAATACATTGCAAATTTTTCAGATGTCATCATTTTTTCGATGGTAAAGGAAAGGAGATTTTATCATTTGATTATTACATGAAGAAAATTATTTGCACCAGCTCACATAGAAGCACAGAACAAGGAAGCGTATGATACCATAAAGTCGTCAGGCATATGCAGGCGCCTGTCAAAGTGAAGTTTTGTTTTTGTGAAACACATTTCAGACTATGTTTTTTTACATTTAATTTAAGGATTTTTCTTCTAGCTATAATATTTTTTTATGAGTGTAAACGCCAGTGACAAAGTGGCAGTGTATGCAGGTCAACCGGCTGCTTCAATTAGTAGCCTCGTCCGATGCCCTATTTGTCCCCAGGATCGTTTTTTTAAAGGTGAGCGAGGCTTGAAGTTACATTTTGGTAAATTTCATAAGTCTCAAAATGTGGTTTCATGTCCCTCTGATCCCACACCTACTAGTCCGATTTCAATCAATAGCACACAAATTCCTTTTTGGCAAAAGTTAAGTAGCTTAAAAAATTCTATTCCACTTCTTAAAAGAATCCCTCGAGGTGCAAGGCCTACTGTTGCTGATAATTTAACTAAGTGTGTAGGTTTTGTAGTCCGAGAAAATTCAATATCGGCCTGGGAACAGTTACTTACCTTCCCTTACAGAATTTTATACATAAAAGAAACTAATTGTACCCAAAAATCTTTGACGACCAAAATCAAAGAGAATTGCCTTAACACTACTAATTTAGACCCTAAATTATTTAGCCTTTGTTATCATAAACACAATAATTTTTCTTTTGTAGAGACAAAACTAAGGGAGGGTGATATGAGAGGGGCAGCTAGGTTACTTTTCAGCAGCGATGTGGTAGCGCCTTACTCGCCTGATACAGTTGCAGGCTTGAAGAATAAACATCCCACACCTCAGGATGATCTATCTTTTCCTGACCCACCTACTATTGACAACGAATACCTTAATGTTACCGCTAAGGATGTTTTTTCAGCCATTTCCTCCTTTAAGAGTGGATCTGCTGGTGGTCTCGACGGCTTGACACCACAACATCTAAAAGATCTAGTTTGTTCAAGCGCTGGAGAGGCTGGCGATGCTCTCTTGAAGGAGTTGACGGCTTTGGTGAACCTTATGCTCTACGGCAATGTGGACGAAGGCATAATCGACATTTTATATGGCGCCAATTTATGTGCATTGCGTAAAAATGCTGGTGGCATTCGTCCGATTGCCGTGGGATGTACGTTACGACGCATGGTTGCCAAAATTTGTTGTAAATATTACAGTACTGAACTTGCAGCAAAATTTCAACCAGTGCAACTTGGTTTTGGCTCGAAAGGTGGTTGTGAGGCTGCCATACATGCTCTGTCCACATATCTTGGCAGCGGGAAAGGGGAGGTAATCTTGAAGGTTGACCTGAGGAATGCTTTCAATTCTGTAAATAAGGATGCTTTGTTGACACAAGCCAAAATTGAAACTCCTAAAATTTATAATTTTCTTTGGCAATGTTTTTTTTTTTTTTTTTTATGTATGGCCTGCCAAAATGACTCTACTCTGCCTGATGGAAAGCATAAGCAGAATCCAAGAGTGGCGGTCACCATACTCACTGCGAATGCAGACAATGCAGTATGGCGACCCACACCATGGCGGCCTAGTGATGCTGCTGCATCTTTTAGTCTAGTCAACAAGTATGGAACTTGTTGACTAGACTATTTGGGCCTCCGGTCTCGCACTCACCAACGAAACACGACAGCACGAACGCTGTCATTTTACGTTGATTTTCTGTGCGAGGGTAGTACCGCCCCGGTCGAGCCGGCCCATTCATGCTGAAATCAGCGTGGCTCTACTACCTACTGTTGTGTTATGTTATAGAAATCCAACAAGATTAATGTATAAGGACTATCTTTTCGACTCTGCCGTTGGATGTCAACAGGGTGATCCACTGGGACCAGTTATCTTCAGTTTAGCAATACATCCCATTATAGAGCAGCTAAAATCTAAATTTAACATTTGGTACCTTGACGACGGAACTTTAGGAGGTGAAGTATATACAGTTTTAGAAGATTTAACTTTTATTAAAAATAAATTTAAGTCCAGGCTTAGACCTCAACTCGGACAAATGTGAAATTTTTATTTGTGACAATACAGACAGACTCTCGACTATACAAAAATTTAATTCCTTGGCACCTAACATTAAAGTTTTAGAGAAAAGGTCTCTTCGCCTTCTTGGTTCTCCCGTCTTGGAAGATGGTTTTCAGACATTCATAGATGACAAAATTAAAAATTTTGATGAATTTTCTGATCATTTACTTAAAATCAATAATCATTCGGCTTTTACTATTATTCGTTATTGTCTTTTTGTACCTAATTTTACATATGCGCTTCGGTCATCACCCCTTTGGAAATATTCATCACTTTTGGAAAAAGTTGATAAAATTATACAAAACACGCTTAGTAAAGTTTTGAATGTGGCTTTAAATGATCGAGCCTGGCTCCAAGCATCCTTACCAGTTCGTTTGGGTGGTCTTGGAGTACGCAAAATTGTAGATGTCAGCCTTCCAGCATTTCTGTCTTCGGTTCATGGCACAGAAGAGTTAACCAGGAAAATTCTTACAAACACACTGGTTGATTCTGAAGTATCATGCAAGGCCATTGCCATAGATGCTTGGCAGATAGCTTGTCCCAGTACTGAATTACCTGTTAATCCATTTTCTCAGCGACAATGGGACTCACCGTTATGTATTTTAAAGCAAAATATACTTTTAGATACATCAACCAGTCTTGCTGAGCGAGCTCATTTGTTAGCTGTGGGAGAGTGGGAATCAGGTTTATGGATTCAGGCACTTCCATCACCCAACATAGGTACCTTGTTGGACAATACTACTTTTCGCTTTGCCACTTGCCTTCGTTTAGAAGCGCCTTGTGTTTCTCCGCATTTTTGTCGCTGTGGAGAAGCTGTTGACAGTTTCAGACATCATGGCCTTTCTTGTAGCAGAAGCGCTGGCCGAATATCTCGACATGCCAATATTAACGACATTATCCGTCGTGCTCTTGTTACCGCCGGCGTTCCAGCTGTACGCGAACCAAATGGTCTGGTACGGGACGATGGCAAGAGACCAGATGGTATGTCGTTACTGCCATGGAAGATGGGTAAGCCTTTGGTGTGGGACGCAACTTGCGTTGACACCCTCGCGCCATCTCATCTTCCAAGTACAGCTGTTTATGCCGGCGCTGCTGCTGCTTCTGCGGAAAGCCTCAAACGGCGTAAGTACTAAAATTTAATAGGTAATTACATTTTTGAACCGTTTGGGGTAGAGACGCTAGGTTCATGGGGTCCGAGTGCTCGCGCTATGTTTAAACAACTAGCCAAGAAACTGATTGACGCTTCTCGTGACCAGAAGGCCGGCCTTTTTCTAGCACAGAGAATCAGCATTGCCATTCAACGTGGTAATGCTGCCAGTCTTTTGGAACGCTACCAGTAGGCGAAGATCCACATCTTTTTCAGTTTTTTTTCAGTTCAGTTTCAGTTCACAAAAACTCCACAGTTTTTTGACGCTTGTATGTAAATATTGTTATTTTTTTTTTATAAATTATGGTTATGTACATAGGTTTCTATATTATGTAATAAATGTATTTATGTAACATGTAATCTTACGTTTTTCGAGTAATTATAGTAAATTAAATACATTTTGCATTTAATATAGATCAAAATATTCCCTTTACAGTATCTAATTTAAATGAATAGATTCGAAGATATTACAGATTTAAAATGCACGAATCGTGTTGTCGGCGGGGCATCTGAAATCCACCCGTGCGAAGCCGGGGCGGGTCGCTAGTTTTGTATAAATGTATTCTTGTATAGATGGGTAGAAATATTATATTTCTTTGCTTTTTTCTCTCTTATTCGTAACTAGCTGACCCACGCAACGTCGTTTGCGTCTCCTATTGCCAGTAGCGTGATAATTTTCCCCTGTTTTTGAAACATTCTTCATTAGTGCTCCGCTCCTATTGGTATTAGCGTGATGATATATAGCCTATAGCCTTCCTCGATAAATGGCCTATCTAACACTGAAATATTTTTTCAAATTGTACCAGCAGTTCCTGAGAGTAGCGTGTACAAACAAACAAACAAACTCTTCACCTTTAAATATTAGTATAGATGTATTTATTATACTCTTCTAAGATCTAATACTCATAATCAACAACACATTTATTTGGATAAAGATTAATATTAGGTATTATGTTGATAAAAACTCTTTGGCAAATAACTCATTATTAGGTACCAACTCTTAGCGTCTTATACTCGTGATAACTTCTAAACGAAATGTCCAATTGGGATGAAACAAAAAGTATTTTACTTCTACATAAATACCCTTGATAACATAATGCTTAATTTGAATAAGGATAAATATCACGATACACATTTAACGTAGTTTCTTTCTTCAGGCGATTTAATAATTTTTTCGAACACAAAAGCGGTTATTGTGGATAAACCATGATAGTTAGATATATGCTCTCGCGGACTTTTTTGTAGATCTTAATGGGCCCTACAAATCCGTAATACATTATTTTGTCCTATTGTCAATAGTCTTTGCAGCGCACGGAAAAATAGGTTTTCAATTTCACACATTGGGTTACAAAATAGCAATTTTCTTACGGATCCCTAATTTTTTTGAAAATAAAATATAGCCTATAGCCTTCCTCAATAAATGGACTATCCAACACTGAAAGAATTTTTCAAATCGGACCAGTAGTTCCTGAGATTAGCGCGTTCAAACAAACAAACAAACAAACAAACTCGGCAGCTTTATAATATTAGTTCGTAATATGTAGCTTTTTCTGGTTTACTAATAAAGTCACAGTGAAAGTCTAGTGCACCTTCTCATTCATTTCCGCGCCACCTGACGGTAGACTAGCAGAGAATGCCTTTGGCATTAAGTCCGCCATTGTACTATCCAACTAATATTATAAACGCGAAAGTTTGTAAGTATGGATGAATGGATGTTTGTTACTCTTTCACTCATAAGCTACTGAACGGATTTGGATGAAACTTTACAGTAATATAGCTCATACAACAGAATAACACATAGGCTACTATTTGCCGCGATAACCGACATACACGTTGGCGGAGCCGCGGGCAACAACATAAAGTTATTAAATAAAAAAATATCTATAGAATCGTATACGTAAGTTTTTAAATACTAAGTAAGTTATTTTTAAGTGATAATAAGGTTATGAACTTATGAGGGATCAAATGTGAGCCGACTTCGACTACTGATAGTGCTCACATTCAGCGCATTAATGTGAATCAGTGGTGGTGAACCTTCATTTCGACAATTTAATACGCTTTTATTAACTTAGTATTTGACGTTTGTATCACGGGCCTAGCGAGGAGGGGTTTTTTGTGGTTCAAATCCCGCTCTCCCGAAATGTTTCTACACTAATGAAATTAATAATATATTGAGAGGCAAGTAACATAACTAATTTAAACTAATATAATTATATTTTGGATTCCCGCTCTATTGTGAGCGAGCGCGTCTCTATACTATCATCATCACTGGCGACACACACTGGTCAATAACTTTAGTTCTGAGACTCTGCGGTATTCAGCCGAGTTGGACTCGACAATTGACCTCTTTTACTAAATTTGACCAAGTAGGTCCAACCTGGAAAGCATATCTGTAGGTGACTTACTTGGGTGGTTGAGGAGGCAGGAATTGTAATTCGGAGCTTGAGATAAATCCTCGTTGAAGCTCAGAGCTTGATGTCGCTAGTTCGGCGGCGGATGTCACGAACAAGTCAATTTTGTGCGGAAAAAGGGATATAGGAGACACTCGCGTTAATTGTTTGTCTAGCGGTTTAAATCGGTGTATTTTACACTTGATTTATGAGTAGGCGTGGCGCGCGCGCGCACTGATTTGGAGCGAAGAGTTTAACACGCACTGATGTCCACGTATGGACAATCACTATAGCGAATTAGCGGGTACACGCACTGTTGTCCACGTATGGACAACTATTATTAGGCGGATTTAAGCGAGAGCGTTTGGAGCCGCGGGTTCTCGGCGACGGCGTTATGCGGCCATTTGCGAAATAGGAGCGAGAAGCGTGCGTACGCGCTGACGTCTCCTTGCGAACTCTTCGTGGTCTTTTGCGAACCACAGGATGATAGGAGCGGGGGAGGGGGTTAGATGCGGGGGGAAGGGTTTGTGTGTTGTGCGTTCGGATATATGTACATTGATTGATCAAATACACAGATACCATAATATAAATATGTGAGTAAATAAATATAATCTAATCGTGGCGCAAACGGCGCCAACAATATCCTAAGCAGGTTTATATATTATACAAGCTATGCCCGCTACTTCGTACTCGTGTCATTTTGATTTTCAGGTTATTTTTAATTTTTCACCGTTTAAACCTTCCCTGGACTATGACAAACGTTTCGAAATCAAAATCAGCCTAGCCGTTCTCGGGTTTTAGCGAAACAGATGAACAGCAATTGATTTCTATATATAAATATCGTCAACAACTTGGGCATACACTTTTCACCCTACTAAGGATATCGAATACGGTGCTAAAGTTTTCCATGGTTTCAGCCAAGATGACTATATCATCAGTAAATGGAAGGTGGGTAATACGCTCGCTAGTCATATAGATGCCAAGTTCATTGTAGTCTGGAAGTCTAAAAACGTCTTCCAGTGCTACGGTGAATAGTTTCAGAGATATTACGTTTTCCTGCCTAACTCCTGGCTTCAATTTGATTAATTTTCAAGATCTGATCCTGTAGACAGCCTGACATAATAGCATTCTTGTGCAAAAGACGATTTGGCACCGCTGGGAAGACTGAAGCACAGTCAAAGTTTCGTTCGAATCAACAAATTTTTCGTAATCATAAACGCCAAGCTTAGTGAAGGCTATATTTTTAGGACTTCTGTATAACTTACCGCAGTATATGTATGTGATCTATAGTATTGAAGCTTTTTCGGAAACCAGCTTGTTCGGGAGGCTGAAAGTCGCCAAAGCACCATCGCACCTGTAAAACACGCTTCAGGCGGCTTCCCACCAAGTATGATGGAATATAGGTAAATGGTGTTTATATATTCTGAAGGACATTTAAGACATATTTTATGAGCATACGAGATAATATACCATAACATACCTTCTAACCATACTTAACAAACATTCATGTAACGGATATAAAAAACATCCACACTCAAAACAACAATTTAAGCCATGTAGGAAATGTACCCACAACGTTCAGAGCAGTAGAACGGCGAGGAGACCGCTTCATCCTCTACGCCATTCCTACAGTCACACATTAGTACTATACTAAAATAATTCATAATAAGTACTTCGTACTAAATTTTGTGATCAGTGGCGTGCCTCAGATATTGTGCCAATAACCCGTGTGCCAATGGTTCATCACCCCTGATTTAGAAAACAATAAAAGTTTTGCCGAACTGGTCACAGTCCACAGTTCGTGAGCCCGAGACGACAGTTAAGATGGGTCACAACATATTTGGTGGATTGCTGTACGCCATTCTGATATCAACAATAATTGGTGAGTGTAAAATATCGCCATATTTTTCAAGGTAGAGTCATGCTGATTTCAGTAAAGTAATTTTTTACGTGATTTCAATTACTTACGTAATTATTACTTTTAATTTTTGATGTGAAACATCCATAAGCGAGGGTAAACTTGATTTTAAGCGTGGCGATAATTGCCGGGGCGGACGCTTCGCCTTACTAAAGGCACTGATGAAAATGATTGAGTTGTCGCAATTTCAAATAAATTTAAAAAAATTGAATTTTTGTATAATTTATTAAAAATAAATATTAATGTAATAAACAGTCATTTTACTTTATGGAACAAATAACTTATTCAAAACAATTTCGATGTTTCACATCTGCCGGGCGTCCCGTGACGGCTCACTTTTTTTAACCGAATTCAAAAAAAGCGGCCAAGTGCGAGTCGGACTCGCCCATGAAGGGTTCCGAAGCAGCAAGTAACATAATATAAAAGTTCTTGTAGTTCGTTGTAACTTTGATCGATGTTTTTTTTGCGTTTTACGATTTATGGCGTATTAAAAAAAAACTACTCACTAGATCTCCAACTATATATACCCAACACGTATGGTATGGTTTTGATGAAAAAAACATTTTTGAGTTTCAGTTCCAAGTATGGGGACCCCCAATATTTATTGTTTTTTTTTTCTAATTTTGTGTGAAAATCTTAATGCGTTTCACAGAATACATCTACTTACCAAGTTGCAACATTATAGTCCTTCTGGTTTCGGAAAAAAGTGGCTGTGACATACGGACGGACAGAATGACAGACAGACAGACGGACAGACAGACAGACATGACGAATCTATAAGGGTTCCGTTTTTTGCCTTTGGCACGGAACCCTAAAAAGGGGGAGGTTCTCAATTCGACCGTAATATATGTTTTTTTTATGTGTGTTCGCAGATAACTTCGTCGTATATAAACCGATTTTAATTATTATTTTTTAATGGAAAGGAGATATCCCAAGTAGTATATTAATATTAGGTTGAATTATTAAATATTTACATATTCACTTCAAATATTATAAATGTTCAGTCCTCTCACCAATGGAGCGATCACTTTGTGATACTTGTAATACCTATAGGACCCATGAGTATAAGCATTAACTCGCTACTAGTCCAATGGCAAGAGGAATGAGCTTTTACGGCAATCCACCGTGTTCTTAATCTAAACTAAATTCATCAAGCACTTACTGGAGTTGTGTGGCGTCCTGTTCTCGGCGTTCCAAGAGATCTCTTGGGTATTTTCTTCTCTGCGTCGTCACACAATCATAAACTCCTAAAGTGCTGTACAACTTCCAAGGTATTCGAATTAAAACAAACTCGTATCAACTATCACGGATATTCGAATTACAACTCACTCGCTTCAGCTGTCGCGGAACGCGCCTACAAAACTCGCGAGTCCACGACCTAACACAAAACGGTAAATCACTAAAGGGACCGGGTCGATGAACAATACAATTAGCTTAATATCAATTAATTACGGTTTTCAAACAACAATCGTCGACCATTCACAACACGCGTCTTTTTTGTACTTTCTTAACCTCAAACGTCAAAACGTCCAACACAAAAAAAATGACAATCGAAAAATGTTGCCATTACAATGACGTTCGAAATCCAACAATAAATATTAGTATTTACTTTTCTTTCTGACTCGTGTCCAGCAGTGGACTGTTAAAGATTGTTGATGTGATGTATTTTTATTGTTCGCAGGTATAGTGTGGGGCAAATATACCTATGAACCGGCGCTCAAAGGCTGGATAGCGCCGTACATGACCATTAGCACGTTCGATGAGGCGGTACAGCGATGTCAGAGCGACGGTAACGCTAACTTGAAAATATTGTTTTGTATATCGCGACATCGCATTGTTTATTCCAAAGCTGCGGTGCTTACTAATGCACGAGTAGAACTTACAGGTCTTTATACTTCAAAGAAGAACTCGATTCCGATCGGGACGAGCTTAAGGCCAGAGCAATGCTACCATAGACAAAATACTAATATATCCGTCTATGGAAAAACTAACTCACTTACAATAAAATTGTATTGTATAAACATTATTCAACCTTACGTTACATCTTAAGCAAGAAACGTTGATCGATCTCCAAGTGTGTTGGTGTCATGCATTAGGAATTCGAAGTTTCGCCATCCTTGTTCAACCAAAGGGTATCGAGTCATTTAAGAGAGCAAAACTACGCAGTAAAATAGCACTGCAAAGAGAAAAAAAACTAAACACAAACCCTACACCGTCATGTCTGGCCAGCGTGCCTAGTTGGCTAAAATCTCCTTGTTAAGGAGAGGTTTATGTCCAGCAGTGGTGTGGGGGCGCTACTGTGCCGCTGTCAACATCGTGCTCGTGATTATAAACTTTCCGACTGTCACTGACAGATGTCGAAACAGGACTAAAGATGAAATAGATTGCCGCGAAAAATGTTGACCGAGCGCTAACCACCACCTTTGGTTTTTATTTCCAGTGCATGTATCTGTGCTTATGGTAAAGATTATACGAAAAAAACTTCGTTTCAAAAAACTGATTTCAAAAACTAAAAAGTATAAAATAACTTAATTTGTATGTGCTACATATTCATAGGTTTGAAGTCGGTGCCAAGCCAAATGTAATATTAGGTACCCCATTCGCTATATTTCGAGACGATTGTCAACGACGTCACCGACGCTTTGGTTGTTTTGTTCTACGCGAAGAGCAGCTATACCGCTCATGGTCACGCACGGCGAGTGCGGTACCTATTATTACATTTTGGCTTGGCACCGACTTCAAACCTATGAATAGGTAGCACATACAAATTAAGTTATTTTATACTTTTTCGTTTTTGAAGTCGGTTTTTTTTAAACGAAGTTTGTTTTATTTTTCGCTTTTTAGTCTTTCTCAAGTCTCTCATCATCATTTTACCTAAATAACTTGAAAAAAAACGACTAAAGGTAACATACGTACTGTATAGAATCGAAAGGACTTCAGGTAATTTTTTGGAATAAAATCTCAAAGGACTGTTCTCTAAGGTTACTATAATTCAAGTGATTTGAGGTAAATTGACAATATCGTTAGGACCCGCTATATAATATGAAATAACATGATGTCTACAGAATATGAAGGCATGCAGTCAATTGCTCTTAACTTCATTGCAGGCGCTCACGTAAATTTAAGGGTTTCCTTCGATTTCCTTGGTATCCCATAATCAGATCCTGATACGGTGGCAATGGGACCTGGGACCACATGGGGAGCATACCCTTTCAAATACAAAAAGATTTTTTTAAATCGGTCCACAATTGACGGAGTAATCAGTGTACATACATTTAAAAAAAAACCGATGAAATTGAAAACCTCCTCCTTTTGGAAGTCGGTTAAAAATACACCAACACAAGGACTTTTCGGGTAACGAAGTGAGGTGAGTGGGAATCTTCTGTTATCCCTGCCCGAAAAAGAAGACCGCGCTATTTTGACGACTGCAACGGGTGCTGGCCATCAGGATCATAAGGGGGTACCGCACGATCTCCTTTGAGGGCGGCAAGTCTCCTGGCCGGAACTCCGCCATGGGACCTGGAGGCGAGAGCCCTTGCGGCTCTTTATCAGTGGCGCAAGGAGGCGCGGGAGTTGGGTAGGAGTCCTCAGATTCGAGAAATCGAAGACCAGAAATCCCAACTCCGCCAGGTCCTCGTAGAGGAATGGGAGGAACGACAAAAATAAAAAACGAAAAGAAAAAACAAAAAACGAAAAGAACAAAACGATATAAATAAAAGGGTTTTTTGTTGTTCCACAGTCCACTGCATTTTAATTATCGAAAACCGTGAGTGAAAAACGAGATGGATTCCGCTTGCTCTTGCGACGACGGACGCGACGTGCACTGACTTGTAATGTAACACTCAAAGGGATTCGCGAATAAACCGACAGTCGAGTGGAGCACGCGGCGCTCGCCGCGAATGATACATTACAAACTAACGTTACAAGTCAGTCTTTGGTTTCTGTTACACGAACGCGATACATTACACCAAAATGTTAAAAGTCAATCTTCACCTTAAGAGATGCGTATTGTCATTACGATAGTCGTAGCGTACTGGCGTAAAGAAGCAAGCGTAAAAAAATTACGTAATTTTTAAATTTAATTAATTTCTTTCAAATTTAACTGTTTTTTTTACTTCTTATGACATTAAATCTTTATATCCATACATATAATAAAACTGTAGAAGAGTTCAATTCTGTACATTGAATAAAAACTAAAAAAACTACAACTAGGGGTCTTCATACAAGCCAAAGAAGCCAAAAAAAATAATTTTGAAATTTTACTTAAATATCCTACTAATATTATAAACGTGAAAATTTGTAAGTATGGATGGATGGATGGATGTTTGTTACTCTTCCACGTTAAAACTACTGAATGGATTTTAATGAAACTTTACAATAATATCTATATCTATACATATAATAAAACTGTAGAAGAGTTCAATTCTGTACATTGAATAAAAATTAAAAAAAATACAACTAGGGGTATTCATACAAGCCACACAAGCCAAAAAAAATAATTTTGAATTTTTTGTCTGTCTGTCTGTTGTCCGGCTTTCACGCAAAAACTACTGGACGGATTGTGATGAAACTTTTTTTGTTATATAGCTATCAATCCTCGGCAACATATAGGCTATAATTTATTTTGAAGATCAAAATATCAGATATACATTTTTGACTGTCTGTCTGTTGTTCGGCTATCACGCAAATACTACTGGACAAGCGCATGCGTTGTGGTTATCAACGTCTCCTTTCCATAGAATAACTTAAATACCGGGTCTAGAGTTTAAAACCAGCCCCATCTATTGACTACCTATCAAAGTGCAATAAAACATATCTATAAAAGCACATGGTCATGGTCCATGCTGTGCATTAAATACCAACTCTCCGTGCATTCAGAACCGTGATTCAGATTCAGAACATTCTGAAACGGTACCCAAAAGCCAGGAACCAACAAACTATAACAGGCGAGAAAGGCTACCCCACGTATCGCCGACGTTCGCAGCGGCAAGGAGAATTTGCTGCAGAAATTCGATTACGTGGTCAACATCCTATGATGGTTAATAATAATATATGGGTAGTATCATATTCTCCTGTTTTATCCAAAACATTTAACGACCAAATAAATGTCGAAATGTGCATCAGTGTGGAGTCTATCAAATATATTTGTAAGGACGTAAATAAAGGAAGCGATCAAGCCACAGTTGCTTTACGAAATGAATGGGACTTATGGTAAATTAATGGTAACAAGATTTCAGTCTGGCGGCTACATAAGTTCATCAGAAGCTGTGTGGTAGCAGCAGTAGCTCAAGCAATATACTCAGTTTCCCTATCAACGAAAGACATCCACTTGTGACGCATTTCGCGCACGTGTACGACGTACATGTGGAAGGAGGCCAGCGAATATATTTTGACCCTGAAAATGTAACGGAGCGATTGGAAAATACTCGACAGGTCACTTTATTGACATTCCTTCAGCGATCTCAGACTTATAATTTTACTATAACTTTGCTCTACGATGAAGCTCCAGCATGCTTTACATACAACAAGGGAGGTTTAGTCGTCGAAAAAGAGGCACTCCAGTAGAGGTTATTCCTGAAGTTTTAAAAAAAAAAGTCCTCGGAAGAGTATATACATTGCACCCAAACAATGCCGAGCATTTGTTGTTGTTATTACCTGCGTTTGTTGTTGCAGACTGTCCGAGGGCCTACTTCATTAGAAGCTTTGAAAAAGTCGATGATACGCAACACCCAACGTTTCAAGCTGCTATCCGAGTACGATATCTGCTCGATGACGACCAACATTGGGATGACGCTCTCAATGACGTCGTCAATGACTTTCAGATGCTGCCCAATTGTGACAAAAATATCAAAACAACTTAGCCGAAGATCACATTCACGATATGCATTGAAATTTCCTATCAGCGAATTGAATGACCAGCAACGGGAAATTAATTATTTATCATGAGCGTAGAGCTGCGATATCAGTTGATTTTTGCCTTGAAGCCGTGTGTTTAAGACATTCAAATTATTTGTAATGTCAACTAAAAAAGCCAAATCACACAACCAATCAGGATTTTTAAGTTCCGGGATATCCCTTCGCTTTACCGCCAGAAATATTCAAATTTCTTCTATTAAATTTAGAAATCGTTCCAGTGTCAACCCACGACTTAGCCACCTTACTTCTGTATAATACAGTAAATCTCCATATTCGCTTTCGATGTCATAAAGAATTTGTTTGAATTGCCTGTGATTGCGTCCTCCTGATTTTATAAAATTTACAGTCGAAACTACCACTTTCATGATATTTTGAAATTCAATTTTTTTAGAACAGAGGGCTTCTTGGTGTAAATTGCAGTGAAACTGCACGAGATCTTCAGCGTTTATGTTTTTTTCTTGCAGATGCTTTTTCAGCAAAGTAACTAGCCCGGAATTGACACCAAACATCGAAGGAGCACCGTCAGTCGCAACTCCCGATAATTTTGATAAGTCCAAATCAGTTTTTGAACACTCATCCAAAAGTACATTGAGCATATCAACTCCTTTGGTTTGACCTTTCAATGAACACATTCCTAATAACTCTTCTAAGACTTCAAAATCTTGAGTAACACCTCGTATGAATATGAGAAGTTGAGCTGTGGAACTAATATCAGTGAATTCGTCGAGTGCTAATGAAAAAAAATCAATGATCTTAGTTTTTTCAGTTAATTGTTCCGCAATACTACCTGACAAAGACATAATTCGTCTTTGGATAGTCATACGATTCAGTTAAATTTTCTCAAACTTTTTTGCTGCTTCTGGACATTGGAAATTTCATAACTAACTTCTGTAGCTGTTTCTGAATCTTGAATGGGTTTTGTAAACATAGCTTGCTGACCAATAAGCTCCCGTTTTAAAGACAACATTTTTTGCTTTCTTATTTCACCTGTAAACTTGGTAAAAGTAGGATGCTGCGTTTCATAGTGCCTCTTTACATTATATTCCTTTGTAATCGCAACAGAATTCTTGAAAATTAAACAAACGACTTTGTTATGCGACCATACAAAAAAGTATTTCTCAGTCCAAATTTCTTGAAACTGCCGATTTTCATCATTAATCTTTTTACTATGTCCTGGCTTGTCCATGTTGCGTTCTAATCCTGGCTAGGATTAATACAGCACCTAAAAACAATTACAGTACCTACTTAAATTACCCATCCTTTTTTAAATTATCAAAAAAAATGATTTAATAGGTAGGGAAACACTTATTATACTATTTCCATTTCTTTATTTTCTCGATGACAGCTCCTGTGAAAATTTGAACGAGCGTCTTTTTTACATTTTGTATACATTATTTAATAAAAATATGACGGTTACGCACGTACAAGGTCATAGCAGTGTCACAAAAACTGATAGAGATATAGCTATCGATAAACGTAACACGATAACAGACCCGATATTTTTTTACAAAGTGTAAGAAACTAAACCATTTCCGGATAATTTTGTACAAATCTATTAACTAATATTACATTTCATTACAAGATGTAATTATATTAGGTTGATTTATTATTTATTTATTTTAATCAAAATCTGATGAATTGTCACTGTCACTCGATGAGCTCTCCCAAACATTTATTATAAGTTCCTGTACTTCTATATTATCGAATGCCACATGAATTTCCTAATCCTACGCAATAATGTTTTGGGTTCTTTTCACATTTTTTCCGAGTGTTCGGCGGTTACTTTCACACATGCATTTTTTTATAAATCTAACATCTTGTTTGCTGTAAAAGGGGGATGGGTATTGTTTCGAGCGGCGTGTCCTTGGATTCGTGCCCATATTAGTTCTATAGCATTGTACTGGCAATGATACGGCGGAAGCCGAAGAACCCAATGACCACATTCGGCAGCTATTTCGTCGGTAATATATCTTTTAGGGAGGCTTTTTTCGACTTTAAAATATTCACTAATTGTACTTTTAATAAAGTGGTTAGTAGTAGGGCCTTCTCCGCCGCCTCCTTCTGCGAGATGACCTCTTCGCAGAAGGTTGCGACCGCGGTAAAACTGCTATCGCTACCAGCCATGGAGCGAATGACGGCCGGTAGCGATAGATCTCCTCCGATGACTGCAGTGAGGGCCCGGCGCTGCGACGCCCATGCGGGGCAGATCGCCAGCGTATGCTGGGCCGAGTCTTCACTGCAGTCGCAGTGGTGGCAGGCGGGACTCAGTTCCCTCCTAGCGACCGAGTGCAGGTACGTCAGGAAGCAACCGTGCCCGGAAAGTACCTGCGTCAGTCGGAAGGAAAGGGTCCCGTGCTGCCGCCCTGCCCACTCGAGGATGACCGGCTGGAGAGACTCCACGGCGGCAAAGCCAGTGCGTGGATTCCCCAGTCGGAAAGACCAACGAGCCATCGTGGCTCGACGGGTGCCTTCACGCCACTCGCGTTCCTCTTCGGGCGGAGGGCGCATGCCTCTCGCCACCCGATATTCAGCCACCCGTCGATAAACTTCGGCGAGCACTTCCGCCTCCAAATCCCACGGGG